>OY971422.1:11125000-21125000 GCA_963853865.1 Helleia helle | reverse complement strand
TTAACTTATATTG
Source organism: Helleia helle (assembly GCA_963853865.1). Taxonomy (NCBI): domain Eukaryota; kingdom Metazoa; phylum Arthropoda; class Insecta; order Lepidoptera; family Lycaenidae; genus Helleia; species Helleia helle. Next base: position 21,124,987 of record OY971422.1, on the reverse strand, counting down.
TAAAATAAAAAAATTATAAACACATTATAAATTATAATAAAGCCATCATACCAACCTTATACACAAAATAATAAATAAAGCTTAGATAAACATCCATGGATATACTTTTTTATCCATATAATAAATGTTAAGATTGTAGGATTTATAAATTTTACAAACACTTTGTGGTACAAAATATTTTAGATTAGTATTCACAATTTACGAGTAAAACGACGAAATAATTGAAGGAAAATGTTCAACGTTGCAAATAAACTCCAACCTGCCTAAATCGAGCTCTTCATGCGCCAGGCCCGAATAACTCGTCAAAAATTTACTACCTGGCCACAAAACATGATAGTCTGTAATAAGCTTTTTCTTTTTTTATTGAAGAAGGGGCAAACGGACGTTTGGTTCACCTGATGTTAAGTGAGAAGCGACATTCACAGACACCCGCTATACCATTATTATTTCAATTCTACTATTGTCAAAAAGAAGTCGAGAATCGTATCTTTCAAAACTGAGAAGATTTTTTGTTCAAGATATGGACTATTATATATTCAACTTACATGTCGATTTACAAATACTATTACTAATTTTGTATATAACTGATCATTATATCAGGTGAGCTAGCCAAGATGCCGTTCTACAATCGTAAACGCTAGTAGAAAAGTAATAAATGTAAGGAAATGACATTTAAGACCACGTGATTTGTCGACGACATTTCCGTATATTTATTAGTTTTCTACTAGCGTTTATGATTGGCATCTTGGCTAACCCACCTGATTTTGTACACGACGATCGTTCAGGTTACCAAAGCATTATTCACTTAGTTAATTTACGCATAACTTTTAGCAGTTCTTCGGCTGTTCTATGTTTTAGGTATGAGTAGAAAAAGAATAAAAATGTATTTGCCCACTTGATAACAGATTAGTTTCATAATTGCATAAAATTTTCCATATATTCTAGTCTCATATATTTTACTTTACAATATTATGAATATATGGGAAGAGGATCTCCGTGCGGTGGCCGGTCCGTGTTGGGTGAGAGTGGCGAAGTATCGGTCGTCTTGGCGTTTATTGAGGGAGGCTTTTGTTCAGCAGTTGACGTATAGGGGATGGTGATGATGATAATGATGAATGTATAGTAAATAGTCCACAAAGCATAAGAGGCGGTAAATACATGTGTTCGAGATAATTAATATTATGTAAATAGTTTTCCCTAACAATGTTGCCACAGGGAATTAAGACCTTCATTATGGGAGGGTGGGCCCTTAGGGAAGGGTGGGTCCGTGGGACTGGCACCATTAGTGGGAATTGCTCAAAGATCCTCATACATATTATGTGTTACACTATAATTGAGATGTATGGTTATTTTATTGATACCAAGAATTCACTGGCATGCATGTTCTACGGCGTTTACATACATTCTGCATATTTGCATACCAAGTGTTCTGTGTGTACTGTGTTCCGAAAGGACGGACTTGATAGGGAGTGTCATTATGGACACAATTATTATCTTTGTTTCACGATATACCCACAATGGATGGGATATGGAAGAAAAGGAAACTGCAAACTAAACGCTACGTTTTAACACAGTCTGCGGTTAACATTTAGTCACGTTCACTCACATAATGACGCCATAGTTGCACATTCAATATTTTCAATCGCAGTAACAATTTTACATTTTATGCACAATTATCACACGAATAATAGAAAAATTCACAAAATACAGTTTAACGTAAAACAGACTGGGCCGCTATGGCCTCTTATATAATATTTTATTTATTCACTGTCTCTTTTTCTCTCGGGTGGTTTATACTTGATTTGAATTTTTCACTCCCACGCTTCGTGGATCTTTTTTCGTAGAAAAAAATTCTAAATCTATGGTTATAACCAACACCTAGGCAAATTCACGTAATCTGAACAAACTGAAAAAGGATAACGTGTTATGAGCCTCTATCATGTGACACTGAAATAAACTTAATTACAAATAAAAAATAACTTAACTATTGCTAATCGTAGAGTCTACATCCTGAGGATGTCTCGGTGTCGGGGCGAAACGTACGTAGATTGTGTGGTAGTGGTCTTTTACTGTGGTTGTGGTGCATGTGGGGTGGTGGTGCATGCGAGTGTACGCATATGCAGTGTGGGAAAGGAGGGCGGTGCTATATGCATGCATATGCGTGCACTCACACATTTGCAGTAAAGACTGCGTGTTTTGCGGGATTATTGCTAATTAAATTATAATTTAATCTTACAAAAAAATAATCAGTCAGAAATCGATGAAAACAGACTAGAGTAGCCAAAATACTTTCTAAATCTTTATAATGTATAAAGAATAAGACAGCGCTAAGATAAAGATCGACGGTGGTCTAGTGGGTATGGGTTCAGCCTCTTGAGTGAGAGTTCTGGGTTTGATCCTGACCTTGAAATGAGTTTTTCTTAATTTCTATGTGCACCTGAACATGAGACTATTGCTTGCTCACCGGTGAAGGAAACATCGCGAGAAAAAGGAAAAAAATGACATTAAAAGTCTTTAAAGGTGTGTGACGTTCACTAAATCGCATTGGGCCAGTGCATCGGTGAACTATGGCCCAACACCTTCCTCGCCTGATTTCGAGAAGGAGATCCGTTCCTAGCAGTGGAACATATAAGGGTTGATATTATTTATATTATATTAAGAGAAATCTAACCGTTCTATTCAAAATAATTGCCTAACAAAGCTGTTGATTAATTCAATATCTTTTCAATCAATAAATAAAAAACTCCGCCACTCCGTAGGTGTCACAGGACGCTTAAAAAGGTCAAGTTCTCGTTTGAAATGCAGATTTCATTTTGAAAAATGAGCAAATGACCCATGGGTTGCTCGTTTAAAAGAAAATGTCTGGTGTATTTTAAAGTAAGCAATATAATTATAATAATATAGAACAATGACTCTATATCTTTTTATATCAATAGTGTGTGACTAAAACACTGTGTTTTAGTCGCTTTTAGTTTATGTAAGGTTCAGATAAAAAGTAAAGTGAATTCTGTCTTATACGTATATCCAAATATCTTAAACAGGTAATCTTTAAATCAAAAGGCTGAATAATTTTCACGGTTTGAGCTTTACAAATGACGGAATGTCGAACAAATTTAGAGGACAAATTTAGAAATATCTTTTGCTTAGCGAACCCTCTCTTCAATTGAATCCTTCCTTTTATGCCACGTTGAAGGTTCTGTAGATATATTGGGATTTCACAATTTAATCTGAACAGAAATTAAAGCACAAATAGTATTTAAAAATGGAAATTACCACTTCCAAGTTTTTTATCTCTCTTTTTATAAATTACTCTCTAATAGAAATTAACTGTAGCCATTTAGCAGAAAATTGAATATTCAGTTTGTAATGATAACACAACTTGCATCATATAAAATCTCCATTATAAGAAGCTAACGACTTTGGGTGTCCACAATCTACTAATTAGTATTAAGCACATACATTCGTTACAAGTTAGTTTAAATTTCTACATTAAGACATCATTAGAAATACTAAATAATTCATCCTTTATAAATGTTTATGTTATAATATTTAAAGTTATTAAAATCAAATTAGCAAACAAGCCACTTGCAATTGTGAATTCAGCAATTCAAAAGAAAATATTTTTGAGCTCCCCCGGTACTAGCCAGTACTGTGACAGGCCCAGGTCTGACGAGATGATAATGGTGCCCCCACCATGGTTCAAACTTTGTCGTAGCGCTCGGGCTCAGTAGCCTAAGGTGAACCCAGCACCTTGGGCGATAGTAATTGAACCGAAGGAGCTGCTCTTTGTACCCCTCTTATAAGAGGGGACAAAAGAGCACGGGGGACAAGGGGCGAGGATTAGAACCTCACCCCCATTGCACTGTCCTGACGTTGGGAAGGGTTGTTCTGTGTTGCGAGAAAATCCCTCTGTGGAGGCGCTGTTGGTCCCTTTGGGAACTGACTAGCCGTCGAGTTGCTCAACATATCCAAGGCACCTTACCAAAGGCAGCATTGGTGGCACTCGCCGGGTTTTAGAGCTGCGTCCACCTTACCATCTTTCGGGCGCAGCGAGTACCACATACCCGCCTGGGGAGTCCCCACTCCCCCACGGTATGCCAAGAGCATTTCCCGGCGCGGAAAAAAAGCCAGTTGGTTGCAAAATGATTGCTGTGCCAGTGATTACAATGCGAGCTATTATTTCTCTTTTAAACAGCAGGTACTTCCGAAAAGAACTTAACTTAGAGGAATAATTTAAAAAACGAGGCATTTTACGCATATCTTTGCGACAAAAGATAGAAATTGCAACATTAAAATGGTCTTTGAATCTTCTCCCATAAACTGAGCTTTATCGGTTTTGTGTTCTCTTTAAATGAAACGTTCAGTTATATATCTCAGCGCCATTTTGAAATTAGTGCACCATTTGGTAATAGATAAAACAAAAAATAATCTGTAATAGTCAAACAAAAAAAGTCAGTTGACAATTTTTTTATTGTTTTTATTTTATAGATATACTCTATATAAGCACAAAAAATTAATATTATGAAGAAGTATGTCGAATTTTAATAAAAAAGATGGTTTTTAAAATTGCCTCTAAAAAGCTCCAAGCTGTCATATGACCACCGGTGGGAGGGAAGCGCTGTGCCGCGCTCCCGGCTGCATGGGTACCACCATCTTGCTTGTTTCTCCCGTGAAACAGCTTAGCTGTGTTTCGGAGAGAAGGACAAGACAGGCAGTGTAATTACTGGCACCGAGACTTAACATCTTATGTCTCAGGATAGGCAACACATAAATGAGTTACCTGGGGTCGTTCCAGGTATACTAGTTTATGTTCATGGGCGACGTCGACCATTTACCATCAGGTAAATACCATACGTTTGCCAGTTTGCCTATCCAACTAACATAAAAAAATGGTTACGTCACAGACCGATAAACATACTCGTGCTCTGTCAAAGCACACAGCAGATAATAATATTATGCTCCTTGCAGTTCGCCAGTGACACATAACTTGGATAAGACAGCCATGACGGTTTGTTTACCGGTCAGTGACGTCATCGCGCTATAATGGCGTTCGCCGTCACGTGATAATGGGTGATAAATAACTGGAGCAACGTGACACTTTTTCGTGCGTGCAGCGGTCATTCATTTAATCAGTGCTAAAATCGCTATGAACGAACAGTTAGGTAGAGCTGAACTTGTAATTATCATATACAGAATACTAAAATAATAATTATATGAAGAAATTTCTTTTTCTATTACAATATTACATTGTGAGTGTGAAAATATGCTATAAAGACTTCATGATATATGCTAATAGGAATAAAAGCAAGAATTTCTTTAAACCTTGACTTTCAATAACCGTGAAACGTTCTAATTTCCTCAGTTCCTGGTGCGGTATTCCGGAAGGCAATATGAAAGGAACCTGATTTCTTAAATAAGATTTACTGCAGGTTCCGCTTGAATGGAACTGGCAACAATAAAGAAAATGCAGCTTGTAATATTACTCCTCACATCAAAGGAGTATAAAGAGGATTAAAGTGGAACAGGGGTAAGTACAGAAGTGCTATTGATACATTCCATTGTTCAGGAAATATTTTCTTAAGGTTTCCAGCCTTCAAAAGGAATATAAAATGTTGTATTATTACGTTATAAATGCACTTTCGAATCAAATTTTTATTTTTGTTTGATAATACACTCTGGTAAATGTACTTATGTGGTTTTATAATATCAAAGGATATTTCTCTGTATATTGTGGCGGACCAATTAGCGCCATATTCCTGAATCACGCTATCAAAGTTCCACAGCTCGTCGCTATACATACATCAACTGAATTGGTAGCAAGCGGACTTCGGCCTGACCGAGCATACCATCTCGCTCGGTCGGTCGGAGATCTCACTTTACGCCTTTCACCTATGATCCCACATTGGTGACCCCCGACAGAACGCGCCTCCTTCCGAACTTCATTATCATCACTCCCCCACCCCTCCGCACCACGCCAGCCAGCTAGCATTTATTGACCTCTTGTTCATTATTTCAAAAGAGAAGGGCCTTAAATTATATTCAGAAAAAGCGTAAGCTTTTTAGTAAGCATAATAACACTCGGAACGGGGATTCTTAATTCAGGAATTATAATATCTTTTGCATTGCAAAATTTTAACATAAGTGCAAGGGTTGAATGACTAAAGCAAGAATATGGAACCTTGTTTAAGTTAATGTTTGTATGGCGTACATCATTATAATCATTATCAACATTTATCCGTCAAATACTGGTTATAAGCATCTTTCTATGAACGCCAAGACGACCAATCCCTTGCCACTCGCATCCAACACGGACCGGCCAGCACACGGAGATCGTCTTACAACCTGGTTAATGGTCGACCAACACTTCGTCTACCTAAACGCGGTCTCTTGAGCCTTATTGGCCCATCGGCTATACGCTCGTACGGAGTGTGTGACCAGCCCACTGTCACTTCAACGAGCTTATTCTTTTCATGATATCGGTAACCTTAGTTCTCTGGCGGATTTGCACTAATTGAAGATTTTTAATTTTAATTACTCAGAACCAGCTAAGAACCATTTATTCTTCACTACCTAATACCAAACAATTTTTTTGAAGTATCATCTAGATGCCTATAATAAGACCTGGTCGGAGTTGGCACAGGACCGTGATAGGTGGAGCAAAGCAGGGGAGGCCTTTGCCCAGCAGTGGGATCGAATAGACTATTTTAAAAAAAACATCTAAATACCTTTTGGGGAATGTAGATACTTTGATATCTTTGCTCCTTTTACCAGAAGACCCATAGAGTATAAAACGTCCATAGCTAACTAAACTTTACCGGTCAAAAATTAGTAATCATTTACTACTCCTTAGAAAACTCGAGAAGAGAACGAAATACGCGTTCACACGTATTTTATGACAATGTACAATTAGCTTATGTTTGAAGCTGTAGTTCTTTTGGGCTGTTCTCGTGGAATAATATAATTCAGCGCAGACAATGTAACCTTCGCATACTGACCCAGATAAGGGAGTGCTGTCAAAATGCTTGCTTGTTTAAATGAAGACATTGTGCCGCCATGTTACTTGCGAATCTCATTAACGTAATGTAAGGAGAATGTTCGTTTTAGGGTCCCACTACCATTGTTACATGGAACCTTTAAATTTATCATGTTTGTTAACTCTGAAACTATTAAAAATATTCTGCACAAGTGAAGGTTACAAAAATATTAAGAGTTTTCGTTGGACTTTGATAAATGCTCGAGAAGAAACGACAGGTTTCTAAGTACGGTTTGAAGTGAAACTTCTTTGCACGCATGACAGTTTTTTACGGATGAAACTTCACGAAAATGTGCAACATTTTTGTCCAAGAAGAGGGAGAGAGTGATTGAGACCGATTGAGAGAGAGTGAGAAAGGGCGAACGTAACATGAAGCACATAGCCATGGAGTGAGATTAGGGAGTAAGCCAGTGAAAAAGATCGAGAAAGAGAATAAGATAGAGCGAACATCGCATCACAAGTCTCGAAAATTTAAAGCTTTAGATTAGCATAAATATAAACTAGATGTAAAAATTTGTTTGCCAAATAAGTTTCACTTCTGACATGACGTGTACTTTGTACGCACGCACTTTTATTTTCTTCAAGATATTAAGCAAAGAAAATCGTACAATATTTGGGTCCCATTTTAGAGTGGTGTCACACTTGTATCTTTAAAGAATAAAAAACAAAAATTGAATGAGATATTGTACTTAATCACTTTTATCGTTTTCATTTCTTCCGACGCGCATTTCGTCGTTTCCTTAATTTTAAAACCGACCTCACTTTTAAAAACAAAGTACTCTTGTAAAAGATAGACTTAATGCGGAAAAGGAATAAAGCATTACAGGAATTTAAATACTTTCTTTTCTAGAAATCTCTGATTACAAAACATAAGATTGAGCAAAATATTACAAAGAAGTACCTTGAAGTCATTATTTGACAGACCTAGCTGTCAAATTTATCATTTCCACCAGCAGGTTAGTATACAATCCTACTGATATCATAAATGTGTGTGTGCACGTAGAGTATAATAGCACCACCCCAGTTCTTCCCGTGGGTATCATAAGAGGCGATTAAGGGAGTGTGAGAAAGTACTGACCCCTTGTTACTCTCTCACCGCGATACTGTTCCTTCTGTCAGAGTATCTCCGGTCGTAACGGTTTCCGTTCCGTTGGCTTGTCCAGAAGGACAAGGACAGTATGTGCACATGTGTCTCGCGTACTCTTGTGCACCTTAATATATCCTGCGCATCTGACCGCTTCCGTTACTTGACTCCGAATCAGCGCCAAATTCCCGAGGAGTCTTAAGTAATCGCTATGATCGAAACTGGTCGGACAGATCATAATAAATCATCGGTGTTCGTTACTCAATCACGCAAGACTAAATTTAATAATGAAAATTGATACACAGATAGCCTATTATTTGGATTGATTCAATTGAAAATGGAATAGGTCGACAAACGGATATTTCTTGCTTAATGCTCAAGTCAACGGTTAAAGTGCGGGAAGGAGCTAGTAAGAAATAAATCTACAAATCCACTTGAGTGTCCGTCCGTGTAATCATTTCTGTCGAGAGTGATGCGGCTAGTGAGCGCCAATTTCACGGCATTGTTTACGAACGTGTACAAAGCGCTTTTATGTTGATCACTTTTTTCCCCCTTTTGTACGGTTCACTATTTCCATTATTCCAAATAGCGTTTTTAGTGTTCGTTTATTTAAACGTTAATGTTATGAAAGGGAGAATAAAGTGCTTACAAGACCCAAAGTGGACTTTCGGTATTAAAAGTAATATAAACATTTGAAATCATATCGTCGTACTAAATGCATATTATATGCATTTAGTACGAGTATAATATCAGTCCGCCTGCACGAGTGCGATTGGTAATTTGTGATAATCTACCAAAACCTGTAATATCTATTCTCGACTAGAAATTTGTATTTCTTATATCTATATTGGTATTTTAAATATTGGCAGCGAGACCTTTTGTTCACTGAAGAGTTAGTCTAATAAACTTATTTTTTAGGACTCGCTGCGCCCGAAAGGTGGTAAGGTGGACGCAACTCTACCCACAAAAACCCGGCGAGCGCCACCAATGCCGCCTTTGGTGGGGTGCCCCGGGTCTGTTGAGCAAACAGGGCACCTCGACGGCTAGTCAGTCCCTCAAGGGACCGACGCCATCTCCACAAAGGAGCTGTCCAGCACCACAGAACAACCCCTCCCAACGTCGGGATAGTATAATGGGGTGAGGTTCCCATCCTCGCCCCTTATCCCTCTGCTCTTTTGTCCCCTCTTCTCATAAGAAGGGTACAAAGAGCAGCTCTCTCGGCTCAATTTGCTTCGCCCAAGGTGCTGGGTTCACCTTAGGCTACTGACCCCACAGCCACGACCAAAAACCTGTGATAGATATTCTCGATTGGAAATTTGTATTTCCTATATCTTTATTGGTATTTTAAATATCGGCAGCGAGACCTTTTGTTCACTGCAAGTTGGGCAACATATTAGCCAAGAGAATGTAATCACTACGTTTAAGAGACGGGACTCCCATACTAGCCAATGGAATCAATTTACATGGCATTCTAATACCAACTTAAGCCACAAAGATGTCAAACAACAGAAGTGGCAACCTATCAAACACGATAGTGCTTATCAAATAGCTTTTTATCGATATCGATAAAATATGCAGGTTAGAAACAGGGGTTACTACTAAATATTTTTTTATGAATTTTAGGTAGGTAAGTATCGAATCCGAATTTATGAGTCCAATATTGATAAACAGATATTTTTTACTAATACAAAGATGTAATACAAAGATTGGACTTAAATGCGGACCCGAAATAAAATGAAAAATGGTTTCTTTTTAAAATTAATTATACAAAGCACTAAAGTTTTAAAAGATTTCCGACGCTTAATATTAAGCAAACATATCATGAAAAAAAGTCCTCAATCCTCATACACAGTATGGTCTTAAGAAATTTTACAACAATTTTGTCTTCTATTTATTTAAATCTTCTTTACCAATAAACTCGAACCAATGTTTGCATCTGAAAGTTTATAATTAGAAATAAATTTAATGTTTCTTGATTAAAATCATAAATATTGATACTACTGATAGGCAAACTGGCAAACGTGCCACCTGATGGAAAGTGGCCGACGTCGCCCATGAACATAAACCAGCCCACCCGGAACGAGCCCAGGCAACTCATCTATGTGTTGCCTATCCTGAGACATAAGATGTTAAGTCTGAGTGCTAGTAACTACACTGCCTGTCTTGCCCTTCTCTCCAAAACACAGCAAAGCTGTTTCACGGGAGAAACAAGCAAGATGGTGGTACCCATGCAGCCGGGAGCGCTTCCCTCCCACCGGTAAAATACCAACTACCGGCATATCAATATTATAAAACACCGGCATATCAATATTATAAAAACTATAAAATTGCACAACCTATTCCGATCCTTGCTCATTAATGTAGGCACCCCATTCAAATGTGTAAAATATTTAGCCCCTTATTTACGTTATATTTCTTATTTTTCCTCAATGTTAAACAATAACGTTGTTATCGATATGTGTATATTACAGTTGTAGTACATCACTATTATATACATAATTTAAATGAGATTAATTTGTTAATTTTATTTGTTCTTTGCCTGATTTACTTACATGTGGCTGCAACGGGTCATATTTATGTGCTTACCAGGCTTAATCTGAAGGAAATCTCGCCATAAACATCCTCTTTTCATCATTTAAACGACTTGCTCGATTTCCATAAATTTCACAAGTAACAAACCGTCTTTTCGGTGGCATTTTGTATCAAAGTACACTTGTGATCACTCGTCACTCATTTTTATAAAAAATATACTTTTAACAATTAAAATCCAAATCGAAATAAGCATATTAAATACATTCAAAACATAGCAAGAAATGAAGTTTAGACAAACAACATGGATGACAACTGACAATAATTGTAAAAAGAGAAACCGTACTGAGGGAGTGTGATAGCAATATCCGCCATTATTTGCCACGCAAATTACATAGAATAAATAGGCTGCATATTAGTTACTTGAATCTGAGACAGAAGACGTCTAGTAAACGGTGTTAAAAGAAATTGACTTCTTGTCTGTCATTTGGCCTATATAAAAATGAAAAAAAAAAAATACAGTAAAATCTGTGTGTAAATTAAAAAAGCAAATAAATTGCAAGGATGGGCACTTACACCCAGCAGGCGAGAACAAAAGGTCGGCACAAAGTCACGCCCGTGGCTGCAACATTGTAGCGTCAAACCGCAACTGTTACTTCACGCCGCAACTGTTACTTCACGCCGCAACTGTTACTTCACGCCGCAACTGTTACTCTACGCATTTAATCGGTCAACTGTGAGGGAATTTTAGATTGTATTTACAATTCTGTTGTTGACTGGGGACGTAACTCGTACGTTGACCTAACAAATAACATAGCGACAGACCCTCACGTTTATTACCAAACTATTAGTGTCGGTGGTAAACACTAGTATTAGTATAGGAGTGGACTGTGCTAATTGAATACGGATCAATAATATCACTATTAAATTTCCCTATATAATGTTCATTGCTTTGGTTTCTAACTAAATAACATGCAAGAAAATGTTTGCATCTTGTTCGAACACGAACCACGAAATAAAAATCCAACTCAGTATGTATCGCGCCATAATGGGCTCACTCATTGGCCTCCTTCTGGGACATTACTGCCTCGCAGAAAGATACCATCGCCGTCCAGGACTCGTAGTCACTGAGAATCGCGGTGGTGACGCTCGGGAGAGACAAATCCCCTCCGATGACTGAAGTCATATCATGATGTAGCGCCGCCCACCTCGGGCACACCTCGAGGGTGTGCTGGGCTGCCGCGCCACAATCGTGACATACTGACCCGGCTCCCTGAGGGCCGTCCGGCGCAGGTACTCACCAAAGCACCTTGTTAATTATGTATATAGACATTTCATGAAGCTTGATACAATTTACCTTATATCATGACTTTACCCTTTTTTCTTCTTTTACGCCGGGAAACGCATCTCAGGCATCACTCGGGGAGTGGGTCTCCCTAGGCGGGTGTGTAGATCTCTACCCACTTGAACCCGGCGAGTGCCATCAATGCTGCCTTTGGTGAGGTGCCCCGGATCTGTTGAGCAAACAGGGCTCCTCGATGGCTAGTCAGTCCCTTAAGGGACCGATGTCACCTCCACAGAGGGGCTATCCCGCACCACAGAACAACCCCTTTCAACGTCGGGACAGTACAATGGGGTGAGGTTTCCATCCTCGCAATTTTGTCCCCTGTTGTTATAATAGGGGTACAAAGAGCTTCGCCCAAGGTGCTGGGTTCGCCTTAGGCTACTGAGCCCCACTTGAACCATGGTGGGGTGCATAGACACCCTAGCTTATTTAATTTTTTTAGATAGTTGGATAGGCAAACGAGCCACAATATTATATTGATAAGTAGTCAGCGTCGTTCCTTCCATTATCAGGTATTTCCACAGATTTACCCGAGAGATACCGCCAGTTAAGATACTACGGATGTCCTATCGTTAAATTATTCTCCAAAACTGTTCTGTATCGTTCGATTATACAGAGTCCAGGCAGAACTGCGGGCGACATTCAGTTGTTAAATTAATTAGTCCCCGGGGTCTGCTAGTTGAAACACCGTCATAAAGTCTAGATAACTATGTTAACATAATTATTTGTTAGCGATTTCCTTTGGCTGTAATAATGATAAGTATTAATTACGAAAGTTATGTTAATATATTATAATACTGAGTATAAATTAATATATCCTTTCTTTACGTATGAATTAAAGTCACTTTTTGTGTTGGTCTGTTTGTGCATCGATATATTCTAAACTACTCAACGGATTTTGATACGGTGTTCACTGTAGGCTTCGGTATCAACTATGGCAGGTTTCTAAATTTGAAACATCAATAATGTTTATCATTAAAAGTAGAGAAATGTTTGCTTGTTTGTTGGTTATGAATTAACTCAAAAACTATTGAACCGATTTTAAAAATTCTGTCACCGTTATAATGCTACGTTAACATAGTAATATGCTAGAAAATAATTATCATTAATCAGGACACGGTTGTAAATCTAAGTTAACGTGGGCGAAGCTGCGGGCACCAGCTAGTATTTGATAAACCAGCGTGGTATTTAGGTCCTAAATGCAAAATATATAATTTTGGAGTTTATGCTTATATTAAGTGGTCGTGTATTTGTCAAAATTGATAAAATTATAATATTATAGTTCAGTCATATAAAAACTGTACAGCTAAATTTAAAAAATGCAAGATTAATTAATTGTTATTATTATGTACACGATTGCCAATTCAATAGTTGGGCATTAAATATTATACCAAAGGTTTGTGAAAGTTTATGGATATTTTTCCCAATCACTCAAAACTACTCACTGCATTTTGACAAAGCTTGCTTGTTATAGTTTATAAAGTAAGAAAGAGACAGGAATATATTATTATTTAATATTATAAAACCGTTTTATAAAGTGCTCGAATTGTCCATCTCCGGAAAAAGGCCCAGAGGGAGACCTAAAACCACATGGACAAATGTGTTACTGGTGGACATGAAAAAATGCAACGATTCCGAAGACGACGTCAAGGATAGAGCAAAGTGGAGGAGGGAAGCAATGATGACCCCATCACCATGTGGGACATATAGCCAGGAAGAGAGAGATATTATAAACACGTTTACGACCGGTGGGAGGGAAGCGCTGTGCCGCGCTCCCGGCTGCATTGGTTGCTTGTTTCTCCCGTGCAACAGCTTTGCTGTGTTTCGGAGAGAAGGGCAAGACAGGCAGTGTAATTACTGGCACCGAGACTTAACATCTTATGTCTCAGGATAGGCAACACATAAAAAAAACTAATCATAGCGGTTGAAACGGCAGACATTAACGCCCATAGACGTAGCAAATAGATGAAGCTTCGGTTCGAAATTAATTAACCATTGATGGATGGAAAGCCGACGAATAAAGGTGAGTCCGCCATTATTGGGGGCCGACTAATTGCACTTGATATGCTGATTTATCTAACTTTCCTCATTACTATTCGCGCCACAGAATAATTAAGTAAACGCACTGTCCCATCCATAATTTATCGTGTTTTCTTGTTTATGACTTAAGTAACTTCTGCCTACAACAAACAAAAAGTTTGTCATTTTAGCGTTACGTTTAATAAACTTTTTATGATTGCTTCAAGTTCTGTTGTTCTTTGTTCTTTTATTAAAAGGCATCACTGCTGTCGGCCATTTTGACGTAATGTGCACGTAAAACCATCACGTCCCCCGTCTATATATATAGAAGGCCTGCCCGTTTCTCCGCGACACTTACACACGTATTTATACCTCCATTTTCGCTATCTTGCTGAAATGAAATCACCATAGATACAACTTATATCTTTTCTTACTTACCTATAAATAAAATAGAAATCAGAAGGATTTCTGTAAACGCTGATCTTTATTACGTTAGTTGAATAGGCAAGATCGTGGACCCCATGCAGCCGGGAGCGCGGCACAGCGCATGCCTCCCACCGGTAGAGACTAACTTAAGGTAGTCTTAGAAAACTTAGGTGTTTTCAATTTCAAGGCGTAGCTAAGTTTATTTTCTTTACTATCTTTTTATTACCTTTTTTTTTCTTTTACACCGGGAAATGCTCTGAGGCATCCCGGGGGGAGTGGGTCTCCCCAGGTGGGTATGTGAGACTCGCTGCGCCCGAACGGTGGTAAGGTGAACGCAGCTCTACCCACTGATACCCGGCGAGTGCCACCAATGCCGTCTATGGTGCCCTGGATCTGTTCCGGATCCAGGCACCTCGATGACTAGTTAGTTCCTCAAGGTACCGACGTCACCTCCACAGAGGGGTTGTCCCGCACAGAACAACCCCTCCCAACGTCGCGGCGCCCAAGATGCTGGGTTCACCTTAGGCTACTGGGCCCCGCCGCCACGACAAGGCTTGAACCATGGTGGGAACAGCGCGTTCCACCCACCGGTAGACACTAACTTACGATAGGTAGTCTTAAAAAACTTAGGTTTTTTCAATTTCAAGGCGTAGCTAAGTTTATTTTCTTGATTATCTTTTTAATATAATAGGTAATACATACGGTTGTAACCCATAATGATTGATAAAGCACGTTAAGCCGTTGACCCGACTTTCATTCATGGATCTTTGACAGACGGGTCGTCAGAAGCCCGAAATTCTGACAACCAGTCTTACCGGGGGTATCGTATTACCCAGTTACTCTATTGATATAGTAATATTCGGGAAATGGTTAGGCAGAAGAATCCTATAATAATTGCACCCGTCAACTCTATTTATACACTATAGGTATACTAATCGCTTGCTTGAGGCGAGCCTAATCAGCAGTGAAGGGACCAAAGATGACACAGAACCGTATTAAATCAGACGCCACGTCCTAATGTCGCGTCAATTAGTTTCACACCTTCCAATTAGTTAAATCAATTCACTTGTATTACCGTTTTAACGAGCAGTCTCCAACATATCAAATTTCAATGTATTTGCAACGTCACTACACGGTTATTGTTTCAGACATTTCGAAATGAACTGTACATGAGTTGGTTCTAATTGTCTTTGTTTTCATCTTCCTTTGATAAGAAAAAAATACACGGGACACCCGACAGATGTGAAACATCGTATTTTTAACACTGGAATAGGAGTAGTTCGCTGAGGTGCTCCTGTTGCCTGCAGATCCGGGTTCTCTAAAAGCGGCTGAAGACGCCCACAGTGGTTTAAGTTTGGATATACACAGCCCAAGTGTGAGGCCCACATAGGTTCAAGCGGAGGAGGAGATATCTGCTGAGGAGAAGGGGACTCCCCAGGCGGGTATGTGGGACTCGCTGCGCCCGAAAGATGGTAAGATGGACGAAGCTCTACCCACTAAAATCCGGCGAGTGCCACCAATGCCACATTTGGTGAGGTGCCCCGGATCTATTGAGCAAACAGGGCACCTCGACGGCTAGTCAGCCCCTCAAGGGACCGACACCACCTCCACAGAGGGGTCATCCCGCACCACAGAACAACCCCTTCCAACGTCGGGACAGTGCAAGGTTCTCATCCTCGCCCCTTCCTCTTTTGTTCCCTCTTCTTATAAGAGAGGTACAAAGAGCAGTTCCCTCGGTTCAATTCACTTCGCTAAAGGTGCTGGGTTCACCTTAAGCTACTGAGTCCCACCGCCCCGACAAGGCTTGAACCTTGAACCTAACCCAGGTCCTGGCTACATACATAAAGCATTTCCTTGCGTCAAAAAAAAGAATAGAAGTAGTGGGTATCACGGCATGATAGCGTCACGGCATACACGGCCAAAGCGCGCTAAAAGATGTTTCAAGTCAAAAACATATAAATTTCAAAATCATGATGCAAAAAAAAAATCTAGTCTGTATTAGAATGTTTTAATTGTACAGCACTACTATTTGATAAAATCTGTGACGTACATATTCCTTAAAACCTAGTGTCAGGAGGTGTCAGGTATAAAAATGGTTGCGACGTTGACACAGCTTAATTGTAAGCTCGAGTGTTAGTAACTAGAAGGAACAACAGTCTCATTTAGTTTAGCTTGTAGCAATTGAATTGGCTCCAATGTCGAACCTACTTGTTATTAAAGATAAATTTATGTGTGTCAAATGTAAGACGTCCATTTTAAAGGAAATCCTTTTCTATTTTTCATCATCATGATAGGGACAAATGAAAAACACATGTTCTTTTCCGATTAATATTTCGATTCGGTGATTCAAACAAAATTCCAATTTCAGAGTTTCAAAGATTTCGCCTATTTTATCCCCTTTGAGAAGATTATCGTGAAATTCTTCCCTAATTGGTAGGTACGTACGGAATCTAATGCAAAAAATTTATCCGATTACCAATTGTTGATATTATGTATATAAATATGACCTCCACCCATGAAATGGTCAAACAATAATATAAATAATAGAAAAAACTGTTAGTCTACCTTTTGGTAAGATACAGATAATCCCCCAACGATTCAAACCTTGTCGTGGCGGTAGGGTTTAATAGCTTAAGGTGAACTCAGCGCCTTGGGCGAAGCAAATTGAGCCGAGGGGGCTCCACTTTGTACACTCTTGTAAGAAGAGGGGATAAAGAGTACGAGGGGACAAGGGGCAAGAATGGGAACCTCACCCCATTACACTAAAGTCTAAAGATCAAAATTTTGAGTGCAATATGATGATCTTATTGTAACCCTTGTGTAGTGGAACAATGTCCCCTTATCATACTTCACAGGTAAATAGCCTGCACCGCTTGTGTCAGCCCAATGAGTTTGAGGGAAGTGGGTGACAGTTTTAGGTACGAGTGTTAATCTTAACACGAGAATTGCTGAACTGAACTTTGTTGCGTTTCCTGTAAGGATATGTACAGTCAAAATCAACTTCACTTGAAACGAACATCATATTTTTAATTATTTAATATCTATAAACAAAATTTGAGTGTCTGTTTGTAATATTAAAATGATCGCTTTTTACTAAATGCATATGGATGTATACACAGTACATATAAAAAAATAACATTTTTTACAATTTCTGTCTGTCTGTCTGTTTGTTCTAAAACGACTGGGCCGATTTTGATGGGACTTTCACTGGT
This sequence comes from Helleia helle, assembly GCA_963853865.1. NCBI lineage: Eukaryota > Metazoa > Arthropoda > Insecta > Lepidoptera > Lycaenidae > Helleia > Helleia helle. The sequence goes on along the minus strand of OY971422.1, from coordinate 21,107,339 downwards.
AGATAGCTGATGTTATAAGAACTAACTTAGACTATAAATATAATCATCATCAATCCGGATACGGCTACAAATGTATGTTACCGCGGGCGAAGCTGCGGGCAACAGCTAGTCTACAATATGTATTATGCAATTTAGTAATTTGGTTCTAAACACTTGTTTTTTTAGAATAACTCAGTTTCAATAAGAGTTGAATTGTTTGTTGAGAAAAGGCTCTTTTTACGCATCAAATAAGAAACCATTTGGGAGTCATAGGGTTGGGAATATCCTGCATATTTATTCTTCCATATTATAAAAGACGACCTCTGTGGCTCAGTGGTAAGCGCGTTGGCGCTCAAGCCCAGAGGTTGCGCCAAGGAACAAAAATATTTTCTGTGTTCCTGGGTCATGGATGTGTATTAAATATGTGTATTATATAATAAAAATCTTAAATATATGTATAGTATAAAAGTATTAAATATATTTCCGTTGCCTGGTACCCGTAACACAAGTTCCTCGAGAACTTACCACGGGACCAGATTGACGTGGTGTGAAAGCGTCCATAGATATTATTATTATATTATTATTATTATAAAAGCTATATATTCTGTGGTAATTTAATGATAAGATGTGACCTTTAGATGTGTCACTTAGGTGATAGGTCCAACAAAGGACAGCTTGCAACGTCAATTAATATTTTTGTTGGTATATCAAATATTTATCTACGCACGAATACTTAAAATAAATCTAGCTGTTAATATTCAAACCGCATTCTTAGTGGAATATTTAGATATATCTCGAATATATGCCAGCCATCGGGACAAAACTCTATCTTTCAAGATAAAACCAACCAAACCATTAATAAAATTGTATTAAAATCAAATTTGGCGTTTTTAGTTTATACACATTATTACATAACAAAAATAAATGGTGCATTCCAATCAGTGTTGTTGCTGACTGTACCGTGACATTTGTACGCAAATCTGGTCCGACTGTTGGGTTAGCTGATGATTGTGTAAACAGCGCCGCAGATTACCGAGTTAAGGCTTGCTAATTAGTTCCGACGGTACCTGTACAATGTAAGTTATTTACTAAACTTGATCAACATGTGGCGCAACTATAAGTTACAATTAATTAAACCCAAAGCAATGGTTCTCAAAAGCGTCTTATATGTATAATATTTCAAGTTGTGCCCGGAAATTAATACGTGGAAGTACTTCGCCCTCCGTTTTGATCTTGAATGAACCCTTTCAAGTGAGTTTTTGTTAAATATTTTGTAAGTATGTATGAGGTAGTGCCATGCTGCTGCAGCCGAATTGGGCCGGCACGACCGGTGTGGTAGCTCTCGCTCACATAAAACCGGCGTTAAGTGACAGCTTCGTGCGGTTTGTGAGTTTCTGGTGGCCCATTGGGGGGATAGGGAAAAGGAGGGCAACGCATCTGAATAACTTTCGGTTGTGCGGATGTCTATGGGCGTCTGTAGTCACCGTTAAGTTCCGACTGCTCGGTTGCCTCCATATGGCATAAAAAACAAGTTAATCCCATGACAGTTTTTTTTTATAGAAGAGGGAGCAAACGGATAATCGTTTCACCAGGTGGTAAGTATAAGCGACATCCATAAATACTGGCTACATAACTATCGGGTGCGTTGGCGGCCTTTCAAATATAGGTATGCTCTTTTCTTGATGGTTCCTAAGTGCGTATTCATATGTTCATACAACTTGGGTCTCACGTATCAATAGTGTTCTGTGCACGTATCAGGCTATTGCTTAATTTTGGGCATTTATGAAAAAAAAACATTCCTAATTTAATATTTTACATAAATTATTTTATACAAATATGCATTGATTTAATTACACTATAAGTGTAGTAAACACTACACTTATATATTTTTTGTTCCTTGAATCTGAGAATGAGCAACCAAAATTTTTTATGAATCTCCGAAACTCTCGACGTTTCAAGTGAATGTAACTTTTCGACAAGTCACCGTTATGGCTCATTTTCATCTTCATTAATAAATATTAACTTCTATCAAAGTTTAAAGGCTAACTTACATTTTGTTTTAGTAAAAAACGATTCCAAAATCGTTCGAATTTTGGAGAACCTTTCTACTTATGAGATTTTTGTTTGAAGGAATAGAAAATTCAAGTACTAAATACGCACTATACGCATATACTTTCACGTGCCGACATGGCCATCTATAAATATAGTGACGACGTTGCTTCCATAGCAACATGAGCAACGAGCCGGTAAAGTAGATGCCTCCGGGCTTTCCGTGATAGCTGTCTCTAAAAGATGAGGCTGTCGGGCAAAAACGTCAGAAAATTAATTTAATTTTGTACGAGGGTTGAAGCGGTCTTGGTTTTACAGGTGGGCCTAAAGGCCAACTTATAGCGATAGATAATAGCGCAATAGGTAGAGAGTAGAACATCAAATGTAGAGAAGAAGTAACAAATAGAAAATTAATATTTCCTAATGTTTACGCACTTCACTAATTATAATGAAAAAAGTCTATGATGAAACGTTAGGACGTCTGACACCTCAGTCCTCCCGTGATCATGGTTGCTATCAAGTATCCGAAACGTAGGAGATGTAAAAAACTTAATAAACTGCGATAAAATCCATCAAAGATTTTTCTTATATAATACGAGTAGATTAGGGGTACCCATGCGAACCGAACCACCGCGCAAATGGCAACACAATGATAAAATTATTAGAGATACTCTTATCCCCATCAATTTCAAGCCTTGTCGTGGAAGTGGGGCTCAGTAGCCTAAGGTTGCGAAGCCAATTGAACTGAGGGAGCTGCTCTTTTGTCCCCTCTTCTTATAAGAGGGGACAAAAGAGCAGGGGAGGACAAGGGGCGAGGCTGGGAACCTCTCCCCATTGCACTGTCCCGAAGTTGGGAGGCGTTGTTCTGTGGTGCGGGACGACCCCTCTGTGGAGGTGGTGTTGATCTATTGGGGGACTTACTAGCCGTCGAGGTGCCCTGTTTGCTCATTAGATCCGGGGCACCTCACCAAAGGCGGCATTGGTGGCACTTGCCGGATTTTAGTGGGTAGAGCTATGTCCACCTTACCATATTTCAGGCGCTACGCGATATACTTCGTGTTGGTACGTAAGGTATCTGTACCTCTACCATGAGTTTTGTTACAAGCGTAAATGACATAACTATAGTAGTTACGTAAAACGCAAAACGAATAGAAAACTAAGGTATGATATAGTTTTCTATTCGTGTTGCGTTTTTACGTTAACGTTACGTTACGTATATAAGTAGTTAACGTAAAAACGCAACACGAATAGAAAACTAAGGTATGATATAGTTTTTTATTCGTGTTGTGTTTTTACGTTAACGTTACGTATATAAGTAGTTAACGTAAAAACGCAACACGAATAGAAAACTTAGGTATGATATAGTTTTCTATTCGTGTTGCGTTTTACGTAACTACTATAGTTATGTCATTTACGCTTGTCACAAAACTCATGGTATAGGCACTGTTATTAAGTGAGATTCGAGAATTGTTAGTGACATTATACATTTTTAGATTTATCAATATTAACGGTTTGGATTTGAGATGTCGTCCATTTTCATCTTTGTCAAACTCTATATTAACATCCTTAACAGTCTTCTTTAAATTTTACAGCATATAGAATTCATAACATTTTCTTTCTTGTCTTCCAGTTTAAGATTTTAAAGAATAGTGGAAACTTTAATATTATTTTCTCTTCCAGTCTCAAGTATAAAGAATTGTATTTCGACATGTAAGTGAAGTAGCTCTAAATCCCTTTCGAGTTTCCCTCTCGTAAAAGATCGTATTATAGGATTAGCCTTCGTTATAATAGCACAAATACGGGACATACAATTTAAGACCCTAAGAGGCTAAAATCGAAAATATAGAAACCGAATAAGCTAGAATAAAACTGAAAATTGTACCTTATTTTGTTTCACTTAGGCTATAATATTAGTATTAGACATTTCGCATAATGTAACATAAATCGACAAGAAGTTATACCATACATACATATCAAGGTGGTACTTATATGTGTGTTTTTACCGTAATTTTCCTATATTTTCGCATATTATAATATACCTAGCAGTACAAGTATCAATATTTTATTATTTATTAAAGACAGAGATAATAGGTCTTTACCTATGAAATTGCCGTTCTGCAGTACTGGCCATTTCAAGTCATAATAATTTTTGTTTGGCTAAGAATTCTAATTACAAATTAATTTTATTTTAAAAATATGGAATTCTTATTCCAAAAGTAGTCATTTGTTTATTGATTAGTGTTACATTTTCATCGCATTTCAATCTTTTTCGTCATCATGGGTACGTTAAAAATTCGAGTAATTATGGAATATGAGTACCGTCGTGGCAGCAACGCGGCACAAGCGGCACGCAACATCAACGACGTTTACGGAGCTAACACTACAAACCAACGCACCACCTGTTATTGGTTTGCACAATTCCGTTCTTAAAATTTCGACCTGAAAAATGAACCTCGCGGTCGTCCGAAGACTTTGGTCGACAATGACGAATCAAAGGCGATTGTGGAAGCTGATGATACACAATCTACGGCTGAAGTAGCAGCAGCTTTCGACGTTAGCATCAAAACAATATTGGTCCATTTGCATCAAATTGGCAAGGTAAAAAAGCTTGACAAATCCGTGCCCCACCAACTCAATGATCGCCAGCGCGAAGTACATGTCGAGACGTGTCTTGCACTGCTCAACAGACACACAAATGAAGGAATTTTGAACCGCATTGTTACCTGCGATGAAAAATCGATTCTGTTTGATAGCCGCAAGCGCTCAGCAAGTTGGTTGGATCCTGGTTCCGCACCTAAACAATTCCCTAAACGAAAACTTACCCCCTAGAAAAGTGATGGTCACTGTTTAGTGGTCTAGCGCCGGTGTGATTCATCACAGCTTCTTACCACATGGGGTGAGCATTACTGCAGATGTGTTCTGTGAAGAACTGAACACAATGATGGAGAAGCTGGCACATCTCCAACCAGCATTTTTCGATTGCTCGTCTCCGCTGCTCCTGCACGACAACGCGCGACCTCATACTGCACAGCAGACGGTCTCCAAGTTGCAAGAACTGGGGTTGGAAGCTCTCCGTCATCTGCCCTACTCACAAGACCATGCGCCTACAGACTACTACTTTTTCCAGAATTTGGATAACTTCTTGGCGGGAAAAAAATTCAATACCCGAGAGACAGTACAAAATGCCTTTGAAGAATTTGTTGCCTCCCGTCCAGCTGATTTCTTTAAGAAGGGCATCAATAAACTGCCACTGCGTTGGCAAAGATGCATTGATTGCATTTGTGATTACTTCGATTAATACAAATAAAAAATACATTAAAAAAATCGTTTAAATTTTTTCATACAAAACGGCAATTTCATAGGTAAAAACCTAATATTAATAGAATATAATTCAAATATTTGAAGCAGATTATAAATGAGAATTGTATTATAAATATAAATAATTTATTAAAAAAATATGTAAGTACCATGTTTTTATAAATGACTGAAAGTATTCTTTTTTGTTATTCTATTATTTTAAAGTCTCTAGATCATTTGAAAGTTAGTTAATCACTGTTTTGAAAATTTGCGGCCAAACAAAGCCTAAAGCGAATTAATAACAAAACATGACAAAATTTACCATAATATAACCTCAAATTTATTTCATCCCCCTAAATAATCAAAATATAACATACATAATACCCTAATGATATATAATTCAGTATATATCATCAAAATTATTAACACAACGCTCAGCCAAATATTATGATAGTAATATATATTGCAATTAGCAATTGGTTTAATTGGTCGGAATTTAGTTTCAATCAATTTGCTGAATCAGATTTATAGTTACCTATTAGTGAAATTCAAGAGTAGGTACTAGGTGTTGTATTATATCAATATTTACACAATCACATATTTTCAAACGTGTACATTAAAACATTAAATTATTGAACCTTAAATAAATAAACATGAAATAACATTTTAAGCATTTTTCTGTTTTTTTTTTTATATTAGTTATATGCAAGATGATAAGTCTCGGTCAAAAACACAAGAAATATATCATGAATACGGATACAAATAAAAGCATAATTAATTAATAGTATATTTTTATGCTTTTGATGTGAAACGTTTATTGGCGCTTTGGCAGTAAAGTAGCGTCTAAAGCCGTGACAGCAAATTGCATGACGCAGTCATTTCTCTATTTATTTCATATTTCGTATTTATTTCAAATCCGGCCGTCCCGTGTTACTTTATAACGTAGTTTAATCTTTAACCGTGTTTTTGTTTAATATTGTAACGTCCTCTCCCCAAAGTACATTGTATATACCTACATGTATGAAAAAATTCTAAACCCTGTTTAATCAAACTCAAAACACCACATTTTTTGTTACATGAAATACAGTTTAGACCAGTTGTTTAGAATGTTTCGTTATAAGTGAAGATGTTTGTTACATTGAACTTACACTCTTTTATCTCTTCCTTTGTATTTTACAACAAAAACATTCATTTGGTCATGGGGTTATGGGGCTATGTTATTTCACAGATGGTGAAGAAAGTAATCAATCGTCTCTTTTCATACAGAACAAATGATAGAATAGATTTACTGGGCTCATGAAAATAGCCCGTCAAACACAGCCGTAATGAGATTGACGTTAATGGCCTCCATTTACTACAACTCTTCATTATTGGTTCTTTCACTATTATATTTGAACATTACAATTAATATTGATGTTTTGACCCGTTTTGTGACAATCTACTGATTCGAATACTTATCTCATTCCTTTAAGCCGGTGAAATAAGGAGAAAAGTCTTTGTATAATTTATATAAAATATATCAAGATATTTTTAGCAATAACTAATCCTGATTTAACATCATGCAATTACCACGCCGTGAATATATAATTAATATTCCCAAGACATACATATTAAATATAAGAATATTTAAAAGAGAAAATATATATTCTTAGAGAATTTAACATACAAACACAAGGGAATCCTATGTGAGCTGCAAAACTCGCAAATAGGTTTCTCCTTATCATCCGGGATTTAGGGGAAAATAGACCGAAGAAATAGGATTACAGGGAAACAAGAATCTGGATAAACAATTAGATTGACAAATACATTTTCGTAAACGCTTTTCTATGCAGAATACATAATACATTTAAATCGTCAAGAGTCGAAGCGTACTAAACATACCAGCCGTTTGAAGTACATAAAATTATTAGTATTGTTATATTGTCGCTTCAACACGTGTCGTCCACGTAAACTTATTTATATTATATTTACATTCTATCTTTACAATATAAAATAATTAAAATCAATAATCGATAAATATATAATGATCTTGTATTTTATTTATCATACTGAATCAATTATACGTAATTTTAATGAACAAAATGTCTTTAAAATGTAAAAAATATTAACTGTTTTATGTATGTACTTAAAACAATTTATATGCCGTTTTCAAAATCCTAAGTTTCTTTTTCTTGTCATTAAATGAAAGTAATTTACTAACATCAGAATACATCAGAAATTTCGTGCCTATTTTGAATATGAGTAGAGGTAATAAGGGGTATAAAGCTAAGACAAAAGAAGAAATTCTTACCACGTCAATGATCTGTTGCAGAGTGAGGCCAAATTTGACCTCGAGGGGCTCGCTCTCGTTCGCCACCGGTCGCTCCAGCGTGTTGTAGGACGCCAGGAGTGCGTTGAGAAGGCGCTTCTCGTGAGGACCTTGCTCCGTGACTGAGGACAAAAGTAACATAAATATTCAAAAGTCCCGTGATAGCGTAGCGTAATTTCATTTACTAAAAACTTGAGAACAAATAACAGCCAGGTTAAAATCGAGCCTAACACGAAAAATGCTAGAATAGAGAATACATAATTAGAATTAATAGAAAACAATACCTTTCAGTTATTTTTGCTATCACTACCAAGAAAATCACTTACTGAGAGAGTGCTTCAACTCATTCGAATGTAAGGTACATTTGGGTATTGAGGTGGAAATGTGGTAACGGTCAATTCTTATGCGTAATTGCTTTATAAAGAGTGTATTAATTCTTACTATAGATATTTTACGCTTAAAACTATTAACTCTAAAATTCAAACGTAATTAGTAAAGTTTTCTCATAGTCCACTTTATATTAAATGTGGTTCCTAAGAACAATGGTGATAAAAGCATTACACGCTTTTGTTCAGAAACGTTCCCTACATTTCTGAACATAAGCGTGTAATGCTATCAACAGATGAAAATGTATTTGTACTAGTACGTACCGATAATTATCATGTTATTCAACAAGTGTAAGAGTGAGCACGCTTTTTCAATATGGTCGCAATAAACTAAAACTGGAAGCGTCGCATGTCGCATATACCACATGTTTTACCGCATACGTATTAAAACCTAGTACTCTAGACACATAAAAATAATATAAAACCTCCATCGGCCTAAATAAACAAGAGCTTACAACGTACAATACATTTCTCTCAGCGCGAAAAATATGTAAATAATTTACACGAAGCGTCTTACGGAGAAGTTTCCGCAGATATTTTATATGAAAATGAATATGGAATAGTCAAGAGATCACACATTAATTACATACTTGAAATTATATTTAATTTTAACAAATTTAGAGACAACCTTTATCCGATCATGGTAGGACCAAACAGAATACGAATAATTAAACTACAGTTGTGAAATAAGAGATAATTAAAATTAATACAGAACATAACATGTATAAAAGAAGAAAGGACACATTCGGTGCATTTTGGGCGCCCTACTAGCCACAATAAAATTTAACCTAATGACAGCGAAATAACTACAAACTGAATTGGGCCAAATTTTTGAATCAACTGACAGCATTATCAATCATCTCATAACAATAATAATAATAATTTAATAATATCTATGGACGCTTTTTACACCACGTCAATCCGGTCCCGCGGTAAATTCTCGAAGAATTTGTGTTGTGGTACCCACCAGACAACGGAAATATATTTAATATCTTAATATATAATATAATAAAAAAGCTTAAGTACCTTTTAAGTAAATTATCAATATTTGAACCTTTTAGTTCATCTAAAGATGTTTTATTAATCCAACACTAAGGATCTGATAACTATTCTGAAACTTTTTAGTTAATACGCTTTTATTAGCTTCAGACGTATGTATTTAACGGAATCTTTGAACATGATTTTAACCCCCTTCAAAACGTCGGATTAACTCGAAATGCATACTTATTAAGGACCAATGACAATTCAATATTTTAAACAGTTTGACCCGTTATCCTTACTGGGATATTCAGGATTAGCAATTAAGCGTATTTTTATAGGTTTTTTTTTTAAACTATTTACGTATTATGATAATTTTTGCTGCAACTATTTACTTACCATTTTAAAATATTCATTTACGCTCGTTTCATTTTGGAATATATCTCATTTCATTGGGTATATAGCAAGCCCGCGAAACAATACAAAGTACTACATGACTTTCATCAAACATTTATCTCAAATCCAGTAACGTGTTCACTTTGTATTTCTATAGGAATAGTACTTTTAAATGTCACGTTATACAAATATTTGGCATAATTAAACAATAGATTTTGCTGTTTCCTATTTTCACGAGACTGTACATACTGATTGAATGTCTTTTGTTACGTCTTGGTTACCGGTGTACATGATACAGTTAGCTGAAAAAGTTACTATTTTGTTTACAATAAAATTATCATTACACACCTGACTTAAAAATGTGACAAGAAATATGAATTCAATTTTCATTTCTTTTCACTTTTTTTATTCCAACTTATAGCCTATATTTAACAGGCATAATGAGGACACAAAAAAGTGAATATGTAATACGCCTGTGCGTCATATATTTTACCCCCGGGCTCAATAATGTGACACGGGAGTTTTACATACGCATCGTTGGGCTCACAAATATATCAAACAAACCTTAGAACAATATCTGCATAAAGACTTTTACGAAAATTTCCAAGTGTGAAATTGGAGTACTTGTTTGCCATGCAATATTTAATCTAGTATAGATTATTGAAGGTTCCTTACCCAAAGGGTAAACATAAATCCTATTAATAAAACTCCGCTGTCCGTCCGTCGATCCGTCCGTCTGTCCGACCGTCACCAGGCTGTATCTCATTAACCATGATAGTTAGGCAGTTGAAATTTTCACAGATGATATATTATTACTGTTGCCGCTACAACAACATATTATACTAAAAATAGAATAAAATCAATACTAAACGGGGTTCCCATACAACAAACGTGATTTTTTTTGCCGTTTTATGCTCGATATGAATAACGACAACAGGTCAACGTTTAAAATATTCACAGAATACTTAATAATTTTTTAACTTTAAAAATAAATAATTAAATTAAAATAAAAATTATTTAAAGGGGGCTCCCGCCTCCCACAAAAATCATATATGGTATGAGCGACACCTATTGGAATGATATTAAATCAGAAAAATCGTAAAAGACCTAGTAATCAATAATAGTTTAATCATTACCTGTAGTAGATGGCGCTTTTTTATTAAAATATCAATAACCGTATTACTTTACTCAAAGGTGATTTGTTGTTTGTTAAAGTGTCTAATGTTGTATATATAATGGTACGAAATCCTTGTGTGAATTCAACTCGCGCGTGTCCGGTTTATTAAATAATCCATCCAAACATGTTTTATGCGACTTTAAATAAATAAATAATAAAAAAGACGCATATTCTATAATGTACCTAACACAGAAAGTGACAAATATTTATCTTCATTTCAATTACTTACACCGTTATCCATAATTGAAAAAGATAAGCAATTTCATTTGAAACAAGACAAAGCGAGCTTCAGAATTATAAATGAGCGTGGTGTTCTCGCAACAGTTTTCTCGAATCCACGCTTGATACTCGAAACGTTGAGTTACGACCAGATAAGACCGTACCTGACGCACCTGAACCTACAGAAAGGTGAATTTATGACCACTCCTAACTTGAAGACAAAGAGCGTAATTTCGTGCGAGCAATCCACTGAATTCACTCGAGTCCGGCTCGAAGGACCAGCAATAAACACTCATTTTAGGGTCAAGATAAGCTGTTGCGAACGTTATATTAAGGCGCGAGATGAACAGATATACGTCTTATATATTTAAATTACTAAGTAGGGAAAAGATGTTAAATATCAAGAACGCGATTTATTTTTTAAGGAATACTTTCGGACATTTACGCCTTCACCTTTTTCGGGAATACACAAATGTAGACATAACATCATAACATTAAGTTGGTCATGAAGAGTGATATACTATACTAATAAAAATACGGTTAAGTTAGCCACTTAACCGTATTTTTATTAGTATAGCAAGTGTGTGGGTTTAATAGCATTATTTTTGGCACTGAGTTTTGAAGATACGAAAGTTATATGGACTATATTATACTTATATATATACTATATATATATACTTTACAATTTTATCCATGAAGTATTGATCCCTCAAGAAAAAAACTACACATTTTCACAGTGAATATGACGGTATGCTTTAAGTTTTTAGATAGAGTCCTCATGGATGAAGTGCAAAACTAGTTTAACAGTTAACAGTTATACTTTTCTTTAAAAAATAACACTTTACAAAAACATAAAAAATAAGACTTTTAATAGAGTACTTTTAAAAGTTTACCCTGTCAATAAAAAAGATACGAGAAATCCTGCCATTTCTAATAATTACACAATAAAATTTTGTATGCCAAACGTTCATAATAAATCCTATCTCGTCAACAGAAAATAATCCTAAGATTACATTTGTCAGCATTAATATAAAGGAATTTGGTCATCAAATGGATTGGTAATTGCAGCGCTAAGTGGATTAGCACATCGTCGCTGCTATCTGTCGATTTTGCAAAAAAATTAATGGATACCGGGCATCATTCAATTGTGGGGGTTTTTTATACTTTTTAACCTCACTCTAGGCAGATCGGCATCCAAGTGATTGAGTATGAGAAATAGTTACGATTCTACTGTTTTTGAAGTTATACTGCTTTTGGCGCGTTGGGGAAAAATGATGAGAGTAAATTTTTAAGATGCGCGCGTACACCGTCACGAAATACCGACACCCTGAAGTTAGCTATAGTCAACATTATTTTATATAACAATTTTCACATCATGACAGTATAGACGTCAGAAGAAGATATAGTTTTTAACTACACAATAAGCAAAAAGTTGTAATGAAATTGTACTATGTATTTTTCTTTAAGGGGTATAACTTCTAACGCGTCTACATAAGTACACACACACACTTTTTTATTCTTATAATTACACAAAAAGTTGTTGAATTATAATTCTAGAGATTTTCACATATACCCAAATATTCTTGTAAAACCTTTTTAGAGGAACATTGAAGACAAAGCAATTATTATTTATCTATTATGTATCAATCCAATAATATAAGAATATTATTATATCTATAGGAAATATGAATATTATTATATATTATATGATACTACACTAGCATCGAATCGCATCCTAAACTCAAATTTCATAAAAACTGTTTTCAGCTACATTTATTTCGAAATCTTCCACGCCCAGGTGAAAATACAAAAAACGAAACGGGAAAGCTGTTTAACAACCAAACAATAAGAATGCTCTCGTATTGTCCGAAAGAGCTCAGCCGCTTTATTGCTAACAGGGGAGCAATAACGGCGCAGTGCACTTACTAATCCAGCGCTGCAGCACTTGAAATACTAAGCTGAGCGGTTACATGGAGCCGTACTGTTCACCACATTTCAACTCTGTGTTAAATGATTACGAGACGATACTAACAATATAATAGATGCAAGTGCTTATAAAGATTGGGTCGTTTTGTAAAAACTAATAAAAACTATACAAAAATATGTTTTAGATTGTGAGCTAAGTTAGGACTCAGGCTCGGCCAAAATCCATGCATTTGTTATGATTATTATCAAATATGTTATTTTAATTTTTTAATAAAAAATTGTTATTTTAATAAAAAAGCGCCATCTACTACAGGTAATGATTAAACTATTATTGATTACTAGGTCTTTTACGATTTTTCTGATTTAATATCATCCACGCTTGATACTCGAAACGTTGAGTTACGACCAGATAAGACCGTACCTGACGCACCTGAACCTACAGAAAGGTGAATTTATGACCACTCCTAACTTGAAGACAAAGAGCGTAATTTCGTGCGAGCAATCCACTGAATTCACTCGAGTCCGGCTCGAAGGACCAGCAATAAACACTCATTTTAGGGTCAAGATAAGCTGTTGCGAACGTTATATTAAGGCGCGAGATGAACAGATATACGTCTTATATATTTAAATTACTAAGTAGGGAAAAGATGTTAAATATCAAGAACGCGATTTATTTTTTAAGGAATACTTTCAGACATTTACGCCTTCACCTTTTTCGGGAATACACAAATGTAGACATAACATCATAACATTAAGTTGGTCATGAAGAGTGATATACTATACTAATAAAAATACGGTTAAGTTAGCCACTTAACCGTATTTTTATTAGTATAGCAAGTGTGTGGGTTTAATAGCATTATTTTTGACACTGAGTTTTGAAGATACGAAAGTTATATGGACTATATTATACTTATATATATACTATATATATACTTTACAATTTTATCCATGAAGTATTGATCCCTCAAGAAAAAAACTACACATTTTCACAGTGAATATGACGGTATGCTTTAAGTTTTTAGATAGAGTCCTCATGGATGAAGTGCAAAACTAGTTTAACAGTTAACAGTTATACTTTTCTTTAAAAAATAACACTTTACAAAAACATAAAAAATAAGACTTTTAATAGAGTACTTTTAAAAGTTTACCCTGTCAATAAAAAAGATACGAGAAATCCTGCCATTTCTAATAATTACACAATAAAATTTTGTATGCCAAACGTTCATAATAAATCCTATCTCGTCAACAGAAAATAATCCTAAGATTACATTTGTCAGCATTAATATAAAGGAATTTGGTCATCAAATGGATTGGTAATTGCAGCGCTAAGTGGATTAGCACATCGTCGCTGCTATCTGTCGATTTTGCAAAAAAATTAATGGATACCGGGCATCATTCAATTGTGGGGGTTTTTTATACTTTTTAACCTCACTCTAGGCAGATCGGCATCCAAGTGATTGAGTATGAGAAATAGTTACGATTCTACTGTTTTTGAAGTTATACTGCTTTTGGCGCGTTGGGGAAAAATGATGAGAGTAAATTTTTAAGATGCGCGCGTACACCGTCACGAAATACCGACACCCTGAAGTTAGCTATAGTCAACATTATTTTATATAACAATTTTCACATCATGACAGTATAGACGTCAGAAGAAGATATAGTTTTTAACTACACAATAAGCAAAAAGTTGTAATGAAATTGTACTATGTATTTTTCTTTAAGGGGTATAACTTCTAACGCGTCTACATAAGTACACACACACACTTTTTTATTCTTATAATTACACAAAAAGTTGTTGAATTATAATTCTAGAGATTTTCACATATACCCAAATATTCTTGTAAAACCTTTTTAGAGGAACATTGAAGACAAAGCAATTATTATTTATCTATTATGTATCAATCCAATAATATAAGAATATTATTATATCTATAGGAAATATGAATATTATTATATATTATATGATACTACACTAGCATCGAATCGCATCCTAAACTCAAATTTCATAAAAACTGTTTTCAGCTACATTTATTTCGAAATCTTCCACGCCCAGGTGAAAATACAAAAAACGAAACGGGAAAGCTGTTTAACAACCAAACAATAAGAATGCTCTCGTATTGTCCGAAAGAGCTCAGCCGCTTTATTGCTAACAGGGGAGCAATAACGGCGCAGTGCACTTACTAATCCAGCGCTGCAGCACTTGAAATACTAAGCTGAGCGGTTACATGGAGCCGTACTGTTCACCACATTTCAACTCTGTGTTAAATGATTACGAGACGATACTAACAATATAATAGATGCAAGTGCTTATAAAGATTGGGTCGTTTTGTAAAAACTAATAAAAACTATACAAAAATATGTTTTAGATTGTGAGCTAAGTTAGGACTCAGGCTCGGCCAAAATCCATGCATTTGTTATGATTATTATCAAATATGTTATTTTAATTTTTTAATAAAAAATTGTTATTTTAATAAAAAAGCGCCATCTACTACAGGTAATGATTAAACTATTATTGATTACTAGGTCTTTTACGATTTTTCTGATTTAATATCATCCACGCTTGATACTCGAAACGTTGAGTTACGACCAGATAAGACCGTACCTGACGCACCTGAACCTACAGAAAGGTGAATTTATGACCACTCCTAACTTGAAGACAAAGAGCGTAATTTCGTGCGAGCAATCCACTGAATTCACTCGAGTCCGGCTCGAAGGACCAGCAATAAACACTCATTTTAGGGTCAAGATAAGCTGTTGCGAACGTTATATTAAGGCGCGAGATGAACAGATATACGTCTTATATATTTAAATTACTAAGTAGGGAAAAGATGTTAAATATCAAGAACGCGATTTATTTTTTAAGGAATACTTTCGGACATTTACGCCTTCACCTTTTTCGGGAATACACAAATGTAGACATAACATCATAACATTAAGTTGGTCATGAAGAGTGATATACTATACTAATAAAAATACGGTTAAGTTAGCCACTTAACCGTATTTTTATTAGTATAGCAAGTGTGTGGGTTTAATAGCATTATTTTTGACACTGAGTTTTGAAGATACGAAAGTTATATGGACTATATTATACTTATATATATACTATATATATACTTTACAATTTTATCCATGAAGTATTGATCCCTCAAGAAAAAAACTACACATTTTCACAGTGAATATGACGGTATGCTTTAAGTTTTTAGATAGAGTCCTCATGGATGAAGTGCAAAACTAGTTTAACAGTTAACAGTTATACTTTTCTTTAAAAAATAACACTTTACAAAAACATAAAAAATAAGACTTTTAATAGAGTACTTTTAAAAGTTTACCCTGTCAATAAAAAAGATACGAGAAATCCTGCCATTTCTAATAATTACACAATAAAATTTTGTATGCCAAACGTTCATAATAAATCCTATCTCGTCAACAGAAAATAATCCTAAGATTACATTTGTCAGCATTAATATAAAGGAATTTGGTCATCAAATGGATTGGTAATTGCAGCGCTAAGTGGATTAGCACATCGTCGCTGCTATCTGTCGATTTTGCAAAAAAATTAATGGATACCGGGCATCATTCAATTGTGGGGGTTTTTTATACTTTTTAACCTCACTCTAGGCAGATCGGCATCCAAGTGATTGAGTATGAGAAATAGTTACGATTCTACTGTTTTTGAAGTTATACTGCTTTTGGCGCGTTGGGGAAAAATGATGAGAGTAAATTTTTAAGATGCGCGCGTACACCGTCACGAAATACCGACACCCTGAAGTTAGCTATAGTCAACATTATTTTATATAACAATTTTCACATCATGACAGTATAGACGTCAGAAGAAGATATAGTTTTTAACTACACAATAAGCAAAAAGTTGTAATGAAATTGTACTATGTATTTTTCTTTAAGGGGTATAACTTCTAACGCGTCTACATAAGTACACACACACACTTTTTTATTCTTATAATTACACAAAAAGTTGTTGAATTATAATTCTAGAGATTTTCACATATACCCAAATATTCTTGTAAAACCTTTTTAGAGGAACATTGAAGACAAAGCAATTATTATTTATCTATTATGTATCAATCCAATAATATAAGAATATTATTATATCTATAGGAAATATGAATATTATTATATATTATATGATACTACACTAGCATCGAATCGCATCCTAAACTCAAATTTCATAAAAACTGTTTTCAGCTACATTTATTTCGAAATCTTCCACGCCCAGGTGAAAATACAAAAAACGAAACGGGAAAGCTGTTTAACAACCAAACAATAAGAATGCTCTCGTATTGTCCGAAAGAGCTCAGCCGCTTTATTGCTAACAGGGGAGCAATAACGGCGCAGTGCACTTACTAATCCAGCGCTGCAGCACTTGAAATACTAAGCTGAGCGGTTACATGGAGCCGTACTGTTCACCACATTTCAACTCTGTGTTAAATGATTACGAGACGATACTAACAATATAATAGATGCAAGTGCTTATAAAGATTGGGTCGTTTTGTAAAAACTAATAAAAACTATACAAAAATATGTTTTAGATTGTGAGCTAAGTTAGGACTCAGGCTCGGCCAAAATCCATGCATTTGTTATGATTATTATCAAATATGACAAACCTTTTTATATATACCAGGTAGGAAGACGATCTCCGTACAGTGGCCAGTCCGTGTTGGATGCGAGTGGCGAGGCATCGGCCGTCTTGGCGTTCTTTGAGGGAGGTCTATGTTTAGCAGTGAACGGATAGGGCTGATGATGATGATGATAGAAGAAGGGGCAAACGGAAAAAGCGACATCCACAGACATTCATCCACCTGTTAATCAACTGGTGTAGCGAACCAGTGGATTAACAGGTGCGTTGCCGGCCTTTCAATTATGAGTATGCAAAATTCTTGAAAGTCCCTAAGTCCTATCGGTTCGGAAACACCGTAGGTGCAAGCTGATATGATATTCGTCGTGCGAGACAGGAATTGCCGTAAAAATCGAGTGGTTGTAGATTTTCAGACTTCGAGATGGTGAGGGTGAAATTTGGATTTTTTACGCGATGCCCGGTGGTGAAATTCTGCTGCAAGTATTAGTCCGAACAATTCCTCAAAACACTCCCCGTCTTAGATGCTGTAGAAGATACAACGCGATCTGATATCTCTACGCAGCACTAAAGAATGAAGCCGATTGTAGAGAACCTTGCTATCAACGATTCGCATTCGATACTGCTTCGCCCTACTGAGCACGCCTAGTTTCTTAGAGGCTTAGGCCTTTCCTTTCAAATGACCACGAAGTTGCACATCACTCGATATGTCGACGCCATGTATCCCAATGCTGGTTGAAGCGGTTAGAGAAGTGCCTTTAAATTGTAGAGGAGCGACCAAGGGTGATTTTATATATCTCAACATATGAAATACAGGTAAATTTATAGCTCAACATTCCAAAAAACAAATGACTCAATTACAATTTTAACAATGAATGCATACAATATTAGTATTGCAAAATATAACCACGAAGTAAAACTGCGTAAATATCGTGTTTGCATAATAAGTATATAAAAAACTTACCTAATTAAATTCATTAATACTAATATTTTTTGAAATCTTAATATTTAACAATATTCACGAAAATTTATAAATAATCCAACTTGAAGTTTTTTCTCTTTGAAATATTCAACGGCTCCGTCGAAAATTATTTTGGGTCATTAAAATGCACAGTTCGGCTCGACTTAAAAAGGTCATTATTTTCAATAACCTTCTTGTTCAAAGACAACACTAAAATCAGTTCTTTATTTTCATTTAAACATTCCGTAAATATTTAATCGTGCATTTTATAGACATTTTGAGGTGGATCTGTTAAATTATTTAAATTCTTGGCTCTTTTTTTGTTCTGTAAAATTCAGCTTGGATTTGTAATTTCTCACTACTTTTGACTACTCCATGATGTCAATAATATATGTGATCATTGACATCATTGAGAACATTCTGTGCTCAATATTTACCACGTAATCAATGTCTATTAACTTAGTTATATTATACGCATAGACGTTTGTTACGCTTTGCAATAACAAGGCATAAATAACACCTTTTTTTTTTATTCATTAATTCTATAGTAAATCTAAATCCTAGCTGATTCAGTATAAACTAACCATTAACTTGACAAATAGAACGCTTAACAAAACATGTGCATATGCCAACGATGCAACAGAATCCGCTTAAACTGTACAAAGGCTTAATTAAAAGATCTCAAATGTTGACAGGCTCGCAGGGTAACGGGGTAAAACGTGATTCAGAGATGCTGTAATTACATGGACGTCGGGGTAGCGGTAAAAAAACTATCGACATTACAGATGTCGTTTACAGCCATGAGCCAATATCAGCGGCCATTTTAGATTTATTTCCTATTTCAGCCAGGTTCAGATTTAGTTATACTTCCCAGTACTGCCGTTCCGTGATGTGGTGTGACAGGTTTTGTTGATTTGGGTAGTTCTCGGAATACAAATACCTTTGTAGGCGATTTCAAAGAGAGAACATCCTTTTTATTTTATTAAATTCATATACAGTGTATTTCTTTTCGCTTTCACTTTTTTGATGTGGATTTTATTCGTATATATCAGTATTCTACGAACGATTACTTGCGAGTACATCTAATTTTAAATTAAGATTTTCTTTGATCATAATATAATCAGTAGATTAAATCCGGACATATTTAATTTATATAATATATGAGCCCCTATATGTCCCACTACTGGGCACGGGTTTCCTTCTCCTGATTTCGAGGAGGGTTTAGGGCTATAGTTCACAGAAGCTCTGGCCCAATGTGGGTTCACGCACATTTAAAGACTTTTAATTTTAAGGTTTCCTCACGATGATTCCTTCACCGGTGAGCAAGCTCTCATGTTCAGGTGTACATGGAAATTTAGAAAAGTCATTTCTAGGCATCACAGGAGTCAGAATCGAACCCGGACCTCTCGGCTCTCACTCGAGGCCGAGCCCATATCCACTAGACCATCGTCGCTCATGTTTTATTTCCTTAACTACAATTTTTTTCTTGAAATTAAATTTAAGCTACTTAACGTATTTTTATAGATAATATATACCAGCAAATTAAATGTTGATTTGAATAATTTTTCCTTGAAATCAAACTGATTTTACAAAACGAATAATCTGGAAGCCTTTCTACTTTGCAATGCTCCCTCTGAGCACGCCGTTATGACTCCGAGTATTTGTAATATTACCCTTAATAGCTGATATTAAGGTTCACAATATTAAAGTTATTAAATTGAAATATTTATAGGCATAAATTTGTAGAACGATGCGGCATGTTAATTGAAAACCCGTGTCTCCGGCGCGATGCCAGTAATTACATGAGCTCACTTTAAATTATTTTGCGACTACCCGCACATGAGAATACCTAAGTACTGTTAATTTTTTTATAGGTGATATAATGTCTAATTTAAAAAAAATGTATAATTTAATAATGTAAATGTATAAATTACGTTTTTACTGAGGTAGGAGTTTGAGAAGGTCAAATGTCAATTTATTTATTTAATATTTTTGAAGGTTTTTAGTTTTAGGTTCTTTCTTTAGGTCTTTATATTAGTATAATCTCATTTACTTTATACGTATTGACAATTTACAAGAAATAATAAAGACTCATTTATTTATTTAACTTTTATTAGTGGCTTCGTCCGCGCCCGTGTGGACTCGGATTCGTTTCATAATTTATGTTAGAAAATCACAGTTCCTTTGAACCAATGGAAAAGTGCGCTGGATTAAAGCAACTTTAAGAGTTATCAAGCTGGGTTTATTTGATGAAAAAAACTTCCTAGCAGAAAAGAAAAGAGCATACTCATATCTGAAAGGCCGGCAACGCACCTGCACCAGGTGTCTGTGGATGTCGCTCTTCACTTACCATCAGGTGAACCGACTATCCGTTTGCCCCCTCTTCTATGAAAAAAAAATAGTGACATTGAAAGAGTCAATAGCACATACAATTTAGTATAGTATACATATAAAAAGGAGTGAATCATGATCGGGGCGCCTGTTTTTGTATGTATATTTCGTCTATTCGCTGGTCTAACGCGGTTAGTAAACTTAAATATCAATTAATAAAAAAAATGAGATATTTTGTTCTTATCGTTTTCTTCTTCGTGTATATAATAATGCACGCGATATTACAAAATCAAAAAACCTATCTTACACATGTCCACTTCGAACCCCCTACCTCTTGCTTTAAGATCTGAGCTCATATCTATTAAACCATCGTCGATCAATTTTATTATTAAATAATTATTATTCAAAATATTATGAACATGTATCGTATCCAAGTTATCTTTCAATCAGATCCCTGAACAAACTAAAGTGAATCATTTTAATTACCTCTCACCGCGTTGTGTCGGGGGCGAGCTACCCTTTAGAGGGGGGAGGGTTGTTATGGCAACGATCCACCTCATTTTTGTCCCAGTTTGCAGCGGAGAGCCTGCGTCAGGCAAAATGTGTAAATACTCAACGTTATCCTTATACACTTTATTAATTTAGAATCGGTCCTTTGTTCACTAGGCAGTTTTTAGTTGTATGAATTTGATACGTGACAACGTCTTATAATTCGATGGAGCCGGCTGCAAGAACGAAAATACATGACGAGAAGACGATTCTTCAACGATAAGCTGTGACTCTGAACCAGACTAATAGTTAAAAACAAATCCCAGCAATAAGACGTCATAATCAAAGCATGAACGTATTCAAGGTACTAAGATATAGTAAAGTTAAAAGATTTTTTTGATATTGCTTTAAGAAAAAGAAGCTAATCTAAACTTATTTATACATAATTCACAAACGAAATGAAAAGATTAATATAACTTCCCAAAGTCATAGACGTCCCAAATTGTATACAACTCATAAATTACAAACAAGGAAGTTCAATAAGTTATTGTCGCAAGTTTTATTACACCATAACGAAACTACACAAGTTGGATCCATAGAAACAAAGTTAGAAGACAGAACGATGTCGATTCCAAGTTGAGCAGAGCAGTTTCACTTGATACAGAAGTAACGCTCGATTTAATCTTTTACATTCAGAATCAATTGAAACAAAGGTTGGAATAGTGGCCTTGTTTGTTTTGTCACCTACTGTAGTATGTAGGTACGATGAACCACAGGTTTGAACTATGAAAGAGAGAAGAAAAATTATGTGCTGGTTAATAATTATTATTATATTATTATAAAGATTATAATCTTTATAATAATATGATAGAGTGGGAGTGGTAAGCTCGGAGGTTTTTCTTTGAGAATTGAACTTTTCTATTAAAAAATATACATACTTATTACAGAGTGTTATATTTTTTATATATAATATTCAAATCTGAGAAATAGTACGTTTAGATACTTTCATTTTGGAAACTATAAATTCGAAGAAAAAAAATGACTTGCGTTGATTATCCTGCCGCGAAACAAAAATAAGATTAAATTAGCAGTACTTAAAATTATAGAATATTTCATAGCTTTTTTTAATATTAACTTAATTTCTTGAAAAACCACAAATGGATCACATACCAAATCTTATTATAAAAATGTATACAAAAAAGACTGTAAAATGAATATGCTTTTATAGTTTGAAGTTGATGTCAAAAGCACGCAGGTAATTAAGTTTAACTTTCCGAGTCGGATTAGCCTCAAACCAACCACTTGGCTCGTCTTAAAGTTTACATTTTAATATTTTCACGATGTCATACATTTTTACTGCTACTAAGCTGCTTATTTTAATGTTACCTCCAGTGGAATCTTTTTATGGGTTCTAGTACAAAAATACGTATACTTAATATAATATTGTAAGTATGAATTTATTTATACATTTATTTAACGTCTATTTCCAATAGCTCATAGAAAAACCATCAACTATAATTCTTGCATTATTCCTTTCTCTCCTATTTCTCTTCATCTATTTATTTGTTCTTTTTATAAAGATTTTGTTCGCACTTCATTTTGTAAGATATTTATTACGTGTACAAAAACGAAGGGTTGATCGCCATTTATTTCAAATTAACTAGTATCAGTATATTATGACATACCACCGAACACTAGATAACAAATTCTGACACAATTATAAAACCTCATATTAAAAATTGACCAATCATCGTTTATTATAAAAAAGCAATATTCGATGTATTATAAAAAGCACACGGTGACCACGACGGAAATAGAGCACACTGCAAATGAATTTTGGTGGCGCTAAATGAATTCCACAGATGGCAACACCAGTATGGCCATATTCCCAGTTGTGATGTTATTTCCAGAAAAGTTTGTATTTTTGTGGAATATTCCAAATATTAATGTATAATGAATATTAAGAATAAAATATAGAATTTTAATCAATAATAATAATCATAACTTTCCCATCATTAATAATAATATTATGTTGGGACAACTCACACACGGCCATCTCATCCCAAACTAGGCAGAGCCTGTTCTTATATTAACCAGACAACTGATACATACTTATATATTACTAGTGGCACCGACAGACGTTGTCCTGTATTTTTTTTTTTTTTTTTGTGTATCTAAACCATCCTCGAATACCCTTGAACTCACACAAAAAATTTCATCAAAATCGGTCTAACCGTCTAGGAGTTCAGTGACATACACACGCACACAAGAAATATATATATTAAGATTTCTAAATACATACATATTATAGATAAATCACACCCAGACACAGAACAAATGATCGAACCCACGAACTTCTGGCTTAGCAGTCAGTGTCACTAACCACTAGACCAACAGGCTAGTCAAATTGACTGAGAGACAACTATAAAAGCTATTTTTGCACAAACAAATATACAATCAGATATTGCCAAATCCTTGCGAGCCAGCTAAGCTAAGCCATTTCTGATGAACGTCAAAGTCAAAGAAGAGAAATCAACATAGACATGTATGATTTCTTTAATAAACATTTTATCAATAACGATAACCAATGTTTCTAATGCACAGAACTTTATTTTTTCAAACACGCTGTACCCCGCGGGATAAAGAATGTGTCGTATTATGCGTACCACAAAAGAAGAGACTTGGCAAACGTCAGGTAGGTACTGTCGTGTGCGAAATATTTATCCATAATTTTTATATATTCAGTTAGGATGTTTGAGATAATCTTCGTAAGACCTCATCCGATATCAATATAATGCTTCGTGAACACTGAGTGACGTGGGCTATACAATTATCATCATTCCCCCCCCCCCCCACCTCCGCTGTACATGTAACACACGGGGGTGAATTTGCGGGGAACAGCTAGTTTTATATATGTATACCAAGCTCCTTTTCCGACGGTAATTCAAAAATTTGCATAATATTGCATACTCCTAAACGATGAATGTTAAATATACATCGTGAAGTCGGCTATTATGAGGTTGCATATTAACGAACTTCATACTGGTCGCTTTTGCTTCCGCCGCGCTTTCGCCAGCTTCCATGTAATTATAAACAAATTTTATACATCTCATCTGTATTAATGAGATGTTCCGCTCGGACCAGATACTAATAATAATACCAATGTTGCCGTATCCAAGAAATTATTATGGTATTTAAAATTAATTTCTTTTTTTTTAATCTGTCAACATTTTACTATTCATTTTATTGTGGAATAAATTAAATATTTTGTTATTCAAAGCTTTAGTAAGAACCTGTATAAAGTCTTATTTATATTCTGTGCTGCATCTTTAAGACTACGAGACGTCATAAGAATATGTAATAATAATAATATCTATGGACACTTACACCACGTCAATCTTGTCCCTTGGTATTAAGTTCTCGAACAACTTGTGTTACGGGTACCAGACAACGGAAATATATTTAATACTTTTATATTGTACATAATATATTGAAGATTTTTATTATATAATACACATTCATGACCCAGGAACACAGATTTTTTTTTGTTCCCTGGCGGGATTCGAACCCACAACCTCCTACTTGAGCGACAACGCGCTTACCATTGAGCCACAGGGTCGTCATATATAGAATATATTCAGTGATGAAAAGGGAAACACTATAAACTACTGTGTATACATTATGATAAGCTAATTATGTATTCCGGGATTCAAACTAATTAGCATACACTACTGCCTAGTCTACGATAAGATGATATCCGTGAGTTCTAATTAAATGCTAGTAAAGCTAGTATTAGTAATCATACTAAAATGACTAGCAGGCGTCTTTATCTAGGCGTCTTTATCTAGGCGTCTAAGCCAGCTTGATGCACTTATTCTAATAATGTCATTGAATTTTAAGAGGCAGTGCCATGCTGCTTTGCAGCCTAATTGGGCCGGCACGACAGGGGTGGTACCTCTCGCTCACATAACACCGGCCTCAAGTGACAACTTTTTTGATGGCCGGTGGCCCGTTTTGATAGGGGAAAGGAGGGCAACGCATCTGCATAACTTTTGTTTGTGCGGATGTCTATGGGCGTCGTTATTCACCATAGCGCTCCGACTACTTGGGTGCCTCCTTATGGCATAAAAAATGTCGTTAAGTGTCGGTGTCAGCCAAGGTAGGTAGATAGGTTAGGCAGCAACAAATACAACACCGACTCCAAAAGTAACTATAATGACATCGTAAACGCAAAGTTTGTACATTAGTAGAAGAACAAGTTGATTATAAGTTATAAGCACAAAAACTAAATTCCATTCTATCCTTTATAGCATTAAGCTTAGATGCCTTACTAATAACATAAGAGCTTGGCAATTATATATTTTAATTTATTATCTTCAAGGAACCCAAATTTCACTTTCAGCTTACACATGTAGTACAATATAGAAAAACATCGCAATAAAAAAATAATATGAAGAAAAATATTTCTCCTTTGTCAGAAAATGAAATAAAAAGATCGCAATCTTATCTTTCTCGCGATCTTTTCCTGTAGAAGTAAAGTACTGTAAAATATGCCATTGCGGGGACCGGGGAATAAATGTACTGTAATGATATTTCAATATGTTTCATTTCCATACTAACAACAGTATAAATGAAAGTTCTTCGATGGCGTCATTCTTTTGAACTTTAAGATCGAGAAATGGGTTTTTTATCAAGTTTTCATTCTTACTGCATTTTTCAGCGAAAGATTTGTAGTTTTTACAAATCATGATTTATGTAGTTATGTGATGAATCCGGGGACCATGGTTCAAGCCTTGTCGTGGCGGTGGGACTCAGTAGCCTAAGGTGAACCCAGCACCTTGGACGAAGCCATTTGAACCAAAGGAGCTGGTCTTTGTACCCCTCTTATAAGAAGAGGGGGAGAAAAGAGTTGGAGGGGCAAGGGGCGAGGATGGGAACCTCACCCCATTGCACTGTCCCGACGTCGGGAGAGGTTGTTCTGTGGTGGGGGACACCCCTCTATGGAGGTGGCGTCGGTCCCTAAGGGGACTGACTAGCCGTCAAGGTGGCCTGTTGCTCAACAAATCCGGGGCACCTCACCAAAGGCGACATTGGTAGCACTCGCCGGATTTTTTCGTTTCGTGGGTAGAGCTGTGTCCACTTAACCACCTTTCGGGTGAACCACCACAGTGAGTCCCACACACCCGCCATGGGAGTCCCGTCTCCCCCGCAGGATGCCTAAGAGCATTTCAGGCGCAAAAGAAAAAAAAAAGGTGATGTAGTTCAACAAACTGAGACTTCTAAGCTAAGTCTTCCCATTTGATCTTTTGTGTTACATTTGTGTCAACATTTACCTTCTACCATAATTTATTATTAATTACCATAAAGTTGGTTTACATCTGTGTTAATAAGACGTAGAATCAGATAAAACTTTGATCTTGTGATGTTAAAAATACGCGTTTTGTTTAAAGATACACAGCAGGCATATTGACATAATAAAAGAAATAAACAATTTTATACATGTGTCGGGTTACACCCGGACATCGAAAGTGAAACTCATATAATAGCAATACATAAATTTATTCGAATAGAACATTATCAGTTATCTTAAATCTACAAAATATAGCAATATTTTAAAATAGATTATACAACTAATAATCGCGAGGGGTCACATAGGGCAGTACTGACTATCAGGGATAGTGTTCCGTGCACCCACCGCAATAAGGATAGTACTAATCGTCAGAGACAATATTCCACATCCAATAACTGGGCAGTACTGACTGTCGAGACAATGGTCCGTACACCAAGACGCATCCGTTAGAAATGCGTACCGACTTTTTTTTTTTTTTTTTTCGGATGGATCTATGCTAATGGCCCGAAGGCCCTAATGCTTCATCGGATTAGTGTGAGCCCATTCGGCTCAATGCGTACCGACTTTTTTTTTTTTTCGGATGGATCTATGCTAATGGCCCGGAGGCCCTAATGCTTCATCGGATTAGTGTGAGCCCATTCGGCTCACTTTTGATTGGGGGGTTGCCCCCCGCCTACCGTGCAGTCTGCGACCACACGGCCTCCTGGCGTCGGTTGTGTATCAGTGGCGGGACTGTGCCGCGTCACCGTCGGGTGGAGCGTACCGACTTTTTTTTTTTTTTTTTTTTTTTCGGAGGGATCTATGCTAATGGCCCGGAGGCCCTAATGCTTCATCGGATTAGTGTGAGCCCATTCGGCTCACTTTTGATTGGGGGGTTGCCCCCCGCCTACCGTGCAGTCTGCGACCACACGGCCTCCTGGCGTCGGTTGTGCGTACCGACTCAACAGCGCACCCCATTTTATACTCTCAAAGCCTAGTGAGAGATAGGTGGGGGATCAGTAGGTGGGGGCATCGCCCCGACAATAAAATATTATATAATACAATATTTTACGGAATTGGATACAAGTCATTTAAGCCATATGCGTTTGGTGAACGTTCCACTAGCGCCATCTAGTCGCCGTCTCTCGCAACTATAACACAGCTGCCGTCACATGCTATAAAAATGTACAGGGTTTTTTTCTTGGCAAAATAAATAAATAAAAAAAGAGAAAAACCAGTTTAGCCGACAATTTTCATATATCCACATGTTGTTTATCTGGTCGTGATACGCACGTGCTCTTTATATTTCCCGCCATTGTTGGCGAGTTGCCGAGCTTCGACAGCCCACAACACCTGACATTTGATTGAGTTTTGGTTTTGTGCAAAAAAGATACAGAAATGTTCTTTCGCTAGCACCAAAATGTACAATATCCGCCTTATTCCAAAACGAAGACTAAATATAGTACCGAGTTTAATACCAGCTTTAAACCATGGACTAATATAAATGTTATTACAAAAACTAGTTTAACGCTAGTACCAGGACTATCTATGGTACTAAAGTTAGACCTCCGAGACCCCTAGTTTAACTTCGTTACTAACCTCAAAACTTCAAATTATCAGATGTCATATGCGTTGAATTTGCGTTTTTTCGTATTAAATTGTATTGAAAGGTAATTAAATGAACTCGAAGTAGACAACATTGTTGAATTGGTCTAACATTTAAAATAATTTCTCTGACATCCTTATATAATTTAACATTCTATTTCTGTAATTTTGTTGTATTGTAATTTGTCATTGATATACATACCTATTTTATATCATATGTAATAATTCTAATTAACTCTGATATTTTTCATGTATGTTTGGATTAAATAAATACACTAACCTCTTCTTGAGAAGTCCAATTATCATCCCTTTTTTCTTTTGTTGATTCATTTTACAGCATAAGTAATGTTCGTGGCACACAACAAAACATCACAACAAAAAATATTATACTATTTAGAATATAATTCAGATAGATATAATATAATTTAGAATCAAAGAACAATAATGGCTGTATTGTAACTATTGGTAAGTAGTAACTCGACTTACATTGCAATAACTAAAAAATAAACATTTCGATGACATTAGAACTACGCGCGCTTTGTATTTCATTCCCTTATACGCTAGCTATATAAATAACTTAACAGCGAAATATTACAATATTTGTGTGTAAAAAACAAGAATTTAAATCACACTACCTCAAAGTACAAAGTAGTAAAGATTTCAAATATTTTAAATAACACAATAAATTTTATTATCAAAATTTTGATGTATTTTCCATATTATATTTAATTATAAATTAGCGAGCTTTGCATAAAAAGGAACGGTGTACCGAACTAATCAAATATTGAACGAACAAAATGAATGATATGTTGCTTAATAATCTGTGGATACAATTAAACCAGGGACGATCTTTGGTACTAGCTAGACCTCGGTTGGTCCTCGATTTGTAATAAGAATGAATTTTAGTCCATGGACTAACGTTATTACCGTAACAAACCTGGACTTTTTAGTTTTGGTTTAATCCCGGTACTAGATCAGTTTTTTGTAATAAGGCGGTATGAGTCTGAAAAATATTTACCGTCTAACACCTGAGTCTGCAGCCAATTTTTTTATCAAAAATAACTTACAATAAATAATCGTTTTTTTTATATCATACATAATATTTGTACACTGTTTTCATAAAGATTTATATAGTTATTTGTATGATTATTATCTATACTAATATTATAAAGCTGAAGAGTTTGTTTGTTTGAACGCGCTAATCTCAGGAACTACTGGTCCGATTTGAAAAAAATTTCAGTATTAGATAGCCCATTTATCGAGGAAGACATAGGCTAAATAACATTGCGCTGTGACAAATAGGAGTTAAGTTTATGGAAGTTAATGCGGGCGAAGCTGCGGGCAACAGCTAGTTTTTTATAAAGGGCAGACAAGACACCAGACATTTCATCTAGGATTTGTCCAGGCAGCTCATTTACCTGTCGCCTATCCTGAGACATGAGATGTTAAGTCTCTGCCGGTAATTACAATTTTGCAATAATTAAGTTATTCTTTTTTTTCTTTTGCACCGGGAAATGCTCTGAGGCAACGCGCTGGGGCGGGGGGAACCCCCAGGCGGGTATGTGGGACTGCTGCACTCGCTGCACCCGAAAGATGGTAAGGTGGACGCAGCTCTATCCACTAAAACCCGGCAAGTGCCACCAATGCCGCCTTTGGTGAGGTGTCCCTATTAAGCAAACACCTCGCCGGCTAGTCAGTCCCTCAAGGTACTGACACTACCTCCACAAAGGGGTCGTCCCGCACCACAGAACAACCCCTCCCAACGTCGGGATAGTGCAATTGGGTCAGGTTCCCATCCTCGCCCATTGCCCTCCCTGCTCTTTCGAACAGCTCCCTCGGTGCAATAGCTTCGCCCAAGGTGCTGGGTTCACCTTAAGCTACTGAGCCTCACTGCCACGACAAGGCTTGAACCTTGGTGGGGAACGAAGTTATTCTAGAATCACGCTTGCCAAACCTTAATTTTTACACAGACACAATTATGAATTCTTATTTACATATTTACTAAGTGATGCATTTGCTATAATATTATATATGGTACACATACAAAGTAATTTTGCATGCCCGTAGGGGCATGCGTAGGCATCAGACACACTAAACCCACGTCTCACCGTACAGACAGTTCGACAGCTCCTGTCGACTGCTCAACGTTTTATTTTGGGAGTGAGCACGTCCCGGAAAATGAACGGAATATTCATATAACACGGGTAATTCAAGTGAATATTAGTTCTCAGGTTTCTAAGACCACAAGGTCTCTTGACGAGAACGTTAGTAATGGTTATTATAATAAAAATTTACACATTTTTAAGAGGTAGTGCCATATTGCTTTGCAGCCGACTTGCGCCGGCAAGACCGGGGTGGTACTTCTCGCTCACATAATACCGGCGTCAAGTGACAGGTATACTGTTGCGTTTCGTGTAATGAAATCGGATTCTTCCAGTAATATTAACACAATGACTTATCAAATCTAACGCGCAACAATCAGCGTCAAGAAAAAAGTGCTAAATGCAAAATTTTTCGCTATGATTCAAAATTCAAATTCTGTCCCAAAATAATATAATTTTCTCTTACAAAACGAGTAGTAGGTACTTGTTATGAGAATCACTCAACACTCCACCGTCTTTTGTATGACCAAATAAAAGACCTCGATATCTATTTAGACATTAATTACTGTTTTGATCTCTGTGCTTCCACTGAGCTCAATAAGAATCAGCTGTCGATATTATCTTGTGTGATATTGGCAAATATTGGCTAATTTACTTTTTGTTTGCAAAACGAGGTTAGAGTGCAGAATTTTGATCATGAATAATTGATATAACATTTCGGCCTTTATGCGTCGTATGTCGATCTCATCAAAACACTCGAAATCTGTACCCACAGTATTGGATGTCAATACATCAATTCAATGACCTACCGTCAGCTATTTTTCATTCAAGCAATACTTCGTTTGCGTGACCAGGAAAGATATTTTATTAGGTCCGGATAGTATCCCGTAATGTTAAGATTTTCAACATAAATTCTGAAACATGATGTTTTTTCCAGATTATTTTTGAATAAAATATGAATAAGCTTTCCTAAAATATATTTAGTGGAAAACTGGTGGGAAAACATGGATAAGACAGGCAAAGGACAGATGAGATTGGCGGGAAAATGGAAGGCCTACAGTAGTGCGCCATAACGGGCTGATGATGATGATTGTGATGATGATGATGATGATGATGATGATGATGATGATGATGATGATGATGATAATGATGATGATGATGATGATGATGATTTAGTGAAATGAAGTAAGAAACATCTGAAATGTTTCAGGATCATGTTTTTTACTTTATTCATACATTCACAAGTGTTGAAATTTACAACATCAGTAATGTATGTGTGTTTAATCCACAAACGACGACCTCTGTAGCTCAAGCCGGTAGGTAGCGGATTCTAATCTTGCCAGGGAACAAAAAGTTGTCTGTGTTCCTGGGTTATGGATGTGTATTCAATAATAAAAATCTTAAATATGTGTATAGTATAAAAGTATTAAATATATTTCCGTTGTCTGGTACCTGTAACACAAGTTCTTCGAGAACTTACCACGGGGCCAGATTGACGTGGTGTAAAAGCGTCTTTAGAAATATCTATTATTATTATTATTATCAGATTTAAAAATTGTTATTTTACTTCAGAAATCTCAATGTGAAGAAAACTAGATAGTGTGATGTCTAAGAAATTTATGTGTTCAAGAATTTACTGCGCTTGGTTTGCCCACCCTGCTCAAATATGAAATTAAAGTGTGCTTCCTTATTTATGGCGGTCATTTACACTGGAGAGCTTTCTCATGTGTCCGAGATAACAGCACCTTCAATACCTTTCAGATAAAATAGAGAACTTGGATACTATAGGAAGGAACATGAAATGAACATGAACGAAAGTGGTTACGAGTACCTGTTAAAGATATGGGACTTTTATTATTTTGGATTTAATGTGCTATGCAACGCAACATGTATTACTGGGTAATTTGTAATTATTAACCATCGATCATATAACTAGATAGAGTAGTATTGTGAGCCATATAATTCCGAAACTCGTCAGTGATTTGTCACTGACGCAATAGCAGTTCAACCAAACAGTGATCTGTATGTACGTCCCAACAGCCAATCATCCATCAGTCGGCCAATCAGAAAGCAGAACCGGGCACGCCGCAGCATAAATTTGGCGGAATTTATTTTTATACAAAACACAAAGCATTACCGCTTTATTCCAGTTATATTATGCTCGATGTTTTTAACATAAAGCTTTCAGCTTTTAGTTTGAGTATTTTTACTAGCAGCGTTGCGCGGTTTTACTCTCGTACTTCCTATTCCTGTGGGAGTACAGGAATAAATTATAGCGTATATTTTATTCTGATATATAAGCGATGTTATTGTATTGTATGTAAGTTTCAATAAAAGTTTCCATTCAGTAGTTTTTGCGTGAAAGAGTAACAAACATACATACATTCTTATAAACTTTTTATAATATTAGTAGGATTTGTTAGTATATAATATTGGGACTTCAACATTATATATAAGCAATGAGATTCTAGAAAATATTAAACAAATATATCATTGCGTTTTTAATTAAGATATCTATAAAAATAACGATGAAAGACAAAAATTTACCAAGTATATTCCTCATGAGGTCATATTTTAGGTATTCTATACTTTACCCGACTGCAATAACACACTTTTTGTAGCTGCAACTGTAAAACTTTTATAAATTAAAAAAAATATAAAAGTTTTACGGTATTTCAAACCAAAAATAAATTTAATATGTTCAAATTTTTTTTTAATTTTTTTATATATAATATACCATTTAGTAAATGATAATCTGTACCATAAATACATCACAAAACTGTAAATGTATTAATTCTTTGAAATACTCTCAACGCAAAATTGTCGAAATATACAATCCACTGATAGGCAATTTCTAAAATTGAACGAACAGGATTCAAAGCCCCGAGCGTTACATTAGATAAATTGAAAAAATATACGAATAATGTATTCTCGTTTGAAAATTCCGCGAATGTTTAAAACTGCAGATGTCACTGTCTTCGTAACAAGTGAAATGATATCAAATGGTTACGAGCTTACACGTTAAAAATAGCTAGTTATTTTAGAACAAAATCTTGTAATAGTCAAAGGCTTTTTGATATACATGTATAGAACTTTTAGTCTAACTACCATATAACTAAAAGGTATACATGAAAAACTCAGACTTAATTACAAAAGAGCTTATGACCTTAAAACGGCTGGACCATTGTTTTTTTTTTTTGGAACGAAGTTCCTTATGAGGCGTTGCGGAGTAGGGTACACCCCCTTGCCAGCAAAAAACGTTCGTAACGTCAAATAAAAGCGCTAGATTTTTGACGTCATCCTACTCAGAAACAAATCAAATTGAATCTGCCATTGAAATGCATTTCGACTGACACATCACTGCGGCGGTAGCTGTGTGTTATATTATTGGGACTGCTTAGCAAAAAACCCAAATTGAATCCCTCCTCTCTCAGGTGACTTTTTTGTTTTTTTTTTATATTTTACGCCGGGAAATGCTCTGATTTTTATCGATAAAAATCACAATTAAAAATGTATACCCAAATAATTATTTTCCTTTATCCCTCGAATAGAACTTGAAATTAATATTTTTATAATAAGGAACTTCGTTCCTATCTCGTATCCCACGACAACACACCGTTTTTTTATGATTCTAAGAACCACTGCTAGAAAACCTGCTACAAAATAATAAAACCGCATTAAATTGATACACCCGATATATGGCTACGATGCCACAGACAGACTTACATAATGGTATATAATATGAAATTTTGCAGTAAAATTACTACATATTTTCCCGTTAGTACACTTGAAACATTAATTTAATTCGCAAAATAGAAATACGAGTTTTTGCTAATAGTCGCAAAATATCCCAAAAGCGTCGATGTTTAGTTCAACAAATAAACGACGAGCGCGCGTGCTGTGTACAAAATGAAATCGATCAGAATGTTTCCAACTAAATAGACGAAAAAGAAATATTCCAATCCATTGGATTGTGTCTTTCTGTGCATTTTAGGTTTTTTTTCTATTAGCTGTGAATGGTGTTGCAAAAGTTACCGATAAATCGCTTGATTCACCTGTTTCGGGGAACGTTTCATGTTTTCGTTTTTTAAGAATCAATATCAAATCTCATTCTTCATATTATATTCTCTGGTGATTTGTAATCTTGAAAAACAGTATTAACACAAACTAGTGTAATAAAATTCTGTAAGAGGTAGTGCCATGCTGCTTTGCCGGCTGCATTTGAGGCGACAGGACCGGGGTGGTACCTCTTGTTCACATAACACCGGCGTCATGTGACAGATATGCTGTCGTGTCTCGTGCGATTTGTGAGTTTCTGATGGCTTATTGGGGGGATAGGGATAAGGAGGGCACCGCATCTGCAATATCTTTGGTTGTGTGATGTGTATGGGCGTCGATAGTCGCCAAACGGCTGAGTGCTCGTTTGCCCTCCTATGCTATAAAAAACGCGGTTGAAGTGTATGAATAATGTAAAAAAGAATGTAGAAAAGAAACTATAATTTTTATTGCTTACATTCTTAACAGTTTCATAAATTTCTAATATCGAATATAATGTTATTGTAGAACTTTTGTATCGTCTAAACTCAAACCTGTGCTTTTAGTTAAGTCGGAATAAAGTTAGGCATAACAATGACGTTACATGAAGAAAATAATAGTAGGTTACTTTAATAGTATTTAGCTTAAGTGATAAACTAATTTTGTAAAGAACACCCTTCAAGCCTATTTCTATTGTATGGTAAAAAAGGCAATACTGTTAATATTACAAATGGAAATGCTCGTGAATATGGATGGAAAAATACATAAAGGTACGATGATGAAATAAATTACTAAGACTAAAGTATTGTTTCTAGAAAAACAAAATTTTGTTCTACATCATTTATAAATATATATAAATACACGTGCGGTGGGGCTCAGTAGCCTAAGGTGAACCCAGCACCTCGGGCGAAATCAAGTGAACAGAGGGGGCTACTCTTTGTACTCTTATAAGAAAAGGGATGTAAAGAGTTGAAAGGAACAAGGGGCGAGGATGGGAGAATGGGAGAGTACAATGGGGTCACCCATTGTACTTTCCCGACGTTAGGAAGGGTTATTGTGTGGTGCGGGACGACCCCTCTGTGGAGGTAGTGTCAGCCTCTTGAAGGACTGAATAGCCGTCGAGATGTTTGGTCAACAGATCCGGGGTACCTCACCAAAGGAGGTATTGGCGGCACTCGCCGGGTTTTAGTGAATAGAGCTGCGTCCACCTTACCATCTTTCTGGCGCTGCGAGTCCCACATACCCGCCAGGGGAGTCCCCCCATAACATATAAGTGAATTCATCTTAAATTAAATTAATTGAATACGTGTGATTTTCATAATTTTGCAATTTTATAATTACCAGGTTTACTTTCGTTATAGAATATTTCTGTGGTATAATTTATGAGCTTTTATTATAATATGGTTCTACTTTTGGAATATGGAATTCATTATTTTAAATCAATTCTAAATATTATCCCGTCACATGAATTCATAGACAGTAAGTTAATAATAAAGAGGTTTTAGTTCGTCTCCGAAATGAACATCGTTGATTCAGTCGTCCAGGTACACAAATCGAAGAGTAGACACAGACATGACCTAACACGTGAAGAAAATAAAACCACCCGCGAAATTGCGCGCGCGGGCAGAATAAACATGAGTATACATAAAAATTGAGAACTGTCAAACATGACGCCATCTTTGTATGGCATAAAATATATAGTGAGGTGGAGAAAAAGCCGATAAAGCTATGTATATACTCTTGGTCGAGAATAAATCCACCGGCTATACGACATAACACGGTATCGTTAAAAGCATAGTCTGCTCTCACCGTTTAGGGTTGTCGCGACGACGCATCATGTGATTGTGTGCCAATTTTTGTTTAGGTGATTATGTGGCATAGTCTTTTTGTAACATTTATTTATCACCGTAATGGTTTGAAACTCGATAGAATCAAAAACGACAGTTAAAAGATACAAAAAGTTGATATTAAATACATGGAAAATCCAAACGTACACGCACATAATCTCATTTTTCACAATCTGTCTGTCAGTTGCTTAGCAACGAATAAACAGTCTGATATAAATACACATTTTCTATTCGTATCTTGGATTTTATAAATAAATAAAATAAATTCACGACAATGAATTGAATATTAATTGAGAAACTCAGCGTATTATTACTTTTACATACAGACACAGAAAACACAAACACAGTCCTTAAATCATTATTTTTTAAGTTTATATTTACCATGTTAGACAAAATATATTAGTTGTTATTGAAATATATTTTTTGTCCCAGACATTATTATTTAACTTGATATAAGTATAACCTATAAGTGGGATATAAATAACAAAAAATCGATATCAGTTTCGATTCTCAACGCTTCACTTATGAGGCGTGCAACATATACCCTCTTGGATTAAGCCTTCGAGAGAATGTGAAAAAATAATAATAAACTTCGAACTTGTCACTAATATTATATATTAACTAATAATAAAAGAAATATGTTTTTATTATTATTATTCGAACGCGCTTATTCCTGAAACTACTTGACATTTTATTTTTTAACTTTATAGTAAAGTCATTTGTCTCACTCGTGACACAGTAATCATGACATTCTCTAGCAGTTAAGCTTTTCGATGATTGCATTTCTATAGCGTCTGACAACACACATGTTTAAAATCAAAATCAAATCAAATCGATAGACAAATCAATTAGTGCTTATTGTTAGCACTAATTGATTTAAATTCTTTATTGCCTTTTAATTTGCATGTTACTTATTCAAATCTTTTTGTATACGTTTTTAAAATACTATTAGTAAGTAGTTTTCCTTATCAAGCATTTTTATTTTACTACGTACCTTACGTAGTAAAATTTAAATAAATATGTAAGGTTAAATATATCTTTTATATAAGTAGACTATTTCAATTCTTATTTCCTATATTATTCAAGTACAAGACCTTTTATATTTCATAAAATTTGCATATTGTTTGCGGGGTATTCAGAGGTATTTAATGAAAAAAATACCAAGTACGCGGCGAAGTTATGTCATAGGCGCAGAAAAACAAATATATCTTGTATACGTATATGTATCATTACCGTATAGCGTACTGAAGAAAACGTAAAAAACTGTCTTGGTTAATATTTTGCTGCAATCTTTGACTGTAACAGGTTAGTTTTTTAACTAAAAATCTTTCAAAATCGTGACAGCATTCTCAAAACTTGTTGTTTAAACTACTTTCTCAATAAGTTTAATGCATATAGACATCGTCATAATAATGTATTCAAACAAATTAAAAGCGTAATCAACCTTTACTCCTCAATCTACTCTCTTGACTTTTTCGTGACAACCCTAGCCTCCAGCGAACCCGTGCGAACTCGGCCAATTACGCGTGCACTTACGTGGATATTAACTGAATCAATATAAAAAATACTCTATCACCAGGCGATAAGGTCTCTTCATTTTTAATATAAAAATTCAATTCGCTTTTCTTCATATTCCGTTAAATATTTCACTCGGAGGATGTTAATGTGTGGTGCTTAATTGTTTTTTTTTTCAAATATCTTAGAACGAAGGTCCTATGAGAAACAATTGATCTATGGATTAAAAGTAGCCGTATAACGACTTATTTCAATCAGTCCCTTATTGAATAATTATTGACTACTATCACCAAATTTAAAGAAGTAAACTGAATCTACATTCTTCTTTTCCTATCTTATTCTCTATAATTTTGTGGACCTAGTCTTTTCTCCCTGGGCAACTGTTGATGACTTTATATTGATAAAATCATTTAAAATATAAATTTAATATAGGATTCTGACAATGATATGTACAAGCTGTGTTAGCTCTATATATATACTATAGAGGTAGTGCCATGCTGCTTTACCTTGCATAACCGGGGTGGTTCCTCTCGCTCACATAACACCAGCGTCAAGTGACAGCTAAGCTGTCGCGTTCCATGCGGTTTGTGAGTTTCCGGTAGCCCATCGGGAAAAGAAGGGCAACGTGTCTGCATAACTTTTGGTTGTGCGGATATCTATGAGCGTCGGTTGTCGCCATAAGGCTCTGACTGCTCGGTTGGCTTCTCATGACATAAAAATACTTATACGTTCACGTGCGTTGAGAGAGTAGGGTAAGTAAAATATAACCAGCAGCTTTAACAACAATAACAACCAGTTATTTTGGAGTTGATGAATAATCACAGTAGAAACAAGCTGGTCATGATGAATTAAAATGAGAACACACGGGTTTTACGTCGTCCATAGCTGTTAAATAGTTCATTAAACATTTTATAGACTTAGCATTAACAACCACTCTCCTAATGAAACGAATGAGAGCTGTGCTAAGAGGAGATAGAAGAAGTACTAGCACACAAATGAGTTCACCATAATTTGCTAACCGTACTCCAGGGTACGTTTCATCATTGGGCGGGATTAAATGTGGCCTCGTAAGGTTTTTGTAAAATGTACCGGTGAATCTTAATCATCGTAAACCTTATGCCCGAAACGTAAAGGCGCGTTTTGCAAGTCTAAAAATTGTAATAAAACCTATTAGCATACATTGTAGACGGATGAGTTTTTGGAGAATCTTTGCGTCTTTTTTCGGAGATAAATCGCTTTAATAATGAGATGAACTTAATTAAATCTTTTAATTTAAAATACGGCGAGTAAAAAATACTTTGAGACGGAATGAAATAATATAAAAAATGAGAGAAATATGAATGCGGCACGTATAAAGTAAATTATTGTTTAAATTGTGAATAAAACTATATTTAACTAAATAACGAAACTTAAATCTGAGTGTTATTCCTTTTTAACCGACTTCAACAAAAAGGAGGAGGTTCTCAACTCGGCCGGTATTTTTTTTCAAATGTATGTACACCGATTTCTCCGTCAATTGTGGACCGATTTTCAAAATTCTTTTTTTGTTTCTATTACAATTTCCCGACACTAATAATCGACTTGTAGTTTTATTCAGTATATTTACTATTTAATTTCAAGTTACTTTAAAATAAAAATTTTCAAAATAAATAAATATATAATTTTCGTAAATCATATAATATAAAATAATATTAATAATTATAAGAACCTATTATAAAACGTATGTTATTTAAATAATTTATATCCGTTTGTACAATATTATGGCTTTTAAAAAACTTTCTAGATAAACAATTAAAAGTAAAGTAGAGAATCAAACAGACAGTACTTTAACGGTATATTTCGTGTATGAGTATGGATTTG
Organism: Helleia helle; assembly: GCA_963853865.1. Lineage (NCBI taxonomy): Eukaryota > Metazoa > Arthropoda > Insecta > Lepidoptera > Lycaenidae > Helleia > Helleia helle. The sequence goes on along the minus strand of OY971422.1, from coordinate 21,067,959 downwards.
TTAATTAAAATTCAAAATATATTTGGATCCGGTCCAATCTACAGTCACCGAGAAGTTGTATAATAGAAATGAACTACACAATTCCATACAAGTACTTCCTCGAAAATCCAAGCGGCGCCATTATCTGAGTGACCAACAGCATTTGTAGATGATTTTAATTCAGTAATCTCCCGTTGCTGTGAGTTCAGCAAGCCTTAATTTGCTTAATTGCTTTGTTAATCTCAAAACGGTTTCGAATCGTCCGAGTAATTACGTCGTCAAAATAATAAGAACAGATAAGATATTTAATTAACTACCGAGTTTTAGTTTTGGCTTTGATTTTGTCGAGACGTTTGTACTGAGAATTGAATGTAAAAATTATGCTGATAGTATTGCAATTGACCGCAATTAACCTACATTTTTCGTAATGAAATACTTCTGTATTATAATTTGGTGCACCGGATCTATAGAGCAAACAGGGCACCTCGGCGGCTAGTCGATCGACGCCACCACCACAGAGGGGTTGTCCCGCACCACAAAACAACCCCTCCCAACGTCGGGACAGAACAATGGTGTGAGGTTCCCGTCCTCGCCCCTTGCCGCCTGCTCTTTTGTCCCCTCTTCTTATAAGAGGGGTACATAGAGCCCCCTCGGCTTAATTCGCTTCGCTCAAGGTGCTGGGCTCATCCTAGGCTACTCCACCGCCACAACAAGGCCTGAACCATGGTAGGGAGGTTTCAGTGTCAATAACTTCAAGCTGGTGAAAAAAAACAGGATGATGGTCCTCTAAAAAAAGTCACGGCATAAAGCGCTTATTATATACTCTTTCCACTTCATCATCACTATCATCGTCACCATCAGTCCGTCATTGCCCACTGCTAAGGCCATCCTTTTTTTCTGCTAATCTCCTTTGCCTCTCTCATCCATGTTTTGCCCACCAGCCTTCCCACGTCAGCGGTTCACCTCGACATAATACATCCTGGACTTCTCCGACCCAGTCTATGCCACCATTCTTCACTTATTATTTTTTTACTTATTTATGAAAATTAAAAAATAAGTACTATAAAGAACATTCTTTGAAGCGCTTGAACACGGGTAAATATAAAACAGGTGCCGCCATCTTGAGTTGATTGTAAACGTTTACACGCCACACTCACATTTGTATTCACTTACAATCTCTGCTCCCACTTTGTATTGCACGTAGAATATGACAAAGCTACGCCGTAGCGCTACGTGCTACACTCGTCCTACACGTGCGTAGCACATGTCCCGTAGCATGTACGACGGTATTTGACATTCAATATTTGGTTCCTAGGTTCTTGTAGGTGTAGAAAAATTACGTTTTATTTATTTTATTTTTTTAACTTAAGGATAGCATAGTTATATATTATCTTCTATTTTGACAGCTTTTTGATGAAAAACGGCATGATGGTATCATTTCTTTATTTTATTCCATCTTTATTTATTTTCAACTTGGTAGTCAACCACACATCTATGGGGCGTCCCATGAGGGCCTGCTTTTTGCACATTGGTTTTCCTTATCGAATTCGACTGATTTATTCATTAGAGGTCAAATAAATAAATATATTACTATACTAAAATAAATTTCACGTAGAAGTGTATTTTTGTATAAAATTTGGTAAGGTAGAGCGAATTCTAGGTTAGTTAGTAAGTAGGTTAACATGATCAGGTGAGCTGTCACCGCCATCTGTCGGATTGAATTACGAAGCCGTCCAACTAAACTTGAACAAAATGGGAGGAGAAAATAAAGTTCTATATGTTAATGGATTTGAATTGAAATATATATTGTTTCTTATAAACGTAATCAACAGTAATTCTTCGTGTAATAAGTATAATGAATATAAAATATGTACTGAGAATATTATATGTAGCTATGTGTCTCATGTATGTATGTATGTATTTATGTGTACAAATAGAAATGTAGTAAAAGGTAGTGCCATGCTGTGCTAGAGGTAGTGATTATATACTAAATTGATGGTTTTTTATCCTTTTTAATTTCCTAACGTAGTTATAATGAAACAATTTTTACGGATTTTATCGCGGTTTATTAACTATTTTATTCCTAACGTAGTTTTTTCTTAGAAACCTTCGTTTAAGTGAGTGCTTACTTTAAATTTAAACAATACGGCTTAGTTAATGCGAATCATAGCACTTCTGGTAAGAGCAGACAGAATGACTAATATACGTTTATAAAATATATTAACCAACGTCATGTTGCGTATATAACTATAAAAATTTGTATATTTTTTTTAATATAAGTCTGTTAATGTTACCAAATACACAAAACTTATATTATTATTTATATATTATTAAATATTTTATGTGTATATTCGAATCGCAATTTATTTATTCAACGATAAACCTCGTTGATATACTTTTGGCAGCTCTCGGGATTGTTTCAGCGTATTTCGGAACATACTCGACGCCATTTTACGATCCGTACAGGAATATGACGGGAAACAAGAAAATATTTTACAAACCGAATAATATTAGATGGAAATGTAGGTTCCTTTTAGTATGGCTTAATATAATATTATGGAAATATAAAAATATATTTAGAATCATCATCATGATCAGCCTATATCCGTCCACTGCTGAACGCCAAGACAGCCGATCCGTTGCCACTCGCATCCAATACGGACCGGCCACCGCACGGAGATCGTCTTCCCACCTGGTTAATAGCCGACCAACACATCTACCTAAACGTGGCCTCCACTCTAGAACCTTATTGCCCCATCGGCCATCCGTTCTCCTGAGTGTGTGACCAGCCTACTGCCACTTCAACAAACTTAATCTGCGCGTGATATCGGTAACCTTAGTTCTCTGGAGGATGTTTTCGTTTCGGATCATATCTGCCAAAGAAAAACCCAGCATAGCACGCTCCATACCACGTTACAATATTAAGGATGTGAAATATTAAATATTTCAACAGTGCTACCATTCATTCCATCGAGAAAATTAAAAAATATTTGAGAGAGATGCTCTTATCGTAAGTGATCAATATTATCAATATTCCGAGACTAATCCCAGGTAAAACTAATCCAGGTTTTGTATACATTACCTTTTGTTGGACGATAGTTTTAGGATTTTCCAGTAAATACAGTCTTTTCCATGTTTTTTTCTGGAAGCATCGTTATTTGGCAACATTCGCAAACTTCATGACGTTACTCGTGATGGGCGTGCCATAAATTCTACTTCTTTTATACTCCAGATATTTTTCCTTAACGTCCATAACCTTTAGTTTGACTAAGTTTGTGTCATAGCAAAGAGCTTTCGTATTAAACTTTGCATTAATCAATCAATCTAATTAGTAGTAGACATTAGTTGATTAAAAGGCTGCTGATGATGATGATGTTTAGTTGACTTGATAAATTATAAGCGCAGATATAAATCAATATAAAAAATGTAATAAAAGTGCCTGAAGACAAAAATTTGATTGGAAACAAACTCAAGTTAATATTTCGATCAGATTATTACCAAAATGATAAATTCAAAAACGCAAGCACGGCCCGTTCAAATTTACACTCGAAATTTGAATAGTGATCTCGTTAGTGTAAAACAGTATATAACAATGACGCAGCTCGGGCGCTTGACAGAGGGTTGAGTAAGATAACATGAGTAATGATTTAATATACCTACCACTCGAGGCTCATTGTTTCACACGTACAATGGCGCTAACATACTTGTAAGACGTTTTGTTTTTGTGATACTTGTTTAAAGCTTTTGATAGTAAGCGGAAATAAGTGTTCTGCCCTCCCTAATAGCAAAGTTTGGCGAAAGTATTCAAGATAAAGGTACAGAAACATACGCATAAAACGCATGCCTTACAACATGTATTATATACTTATATAATAATGTAAAGTTTGACCTCAGAAATCCCGAAACTACCTTCCAAATTTGAAAGATTTGTTTGCATTTGATATTTCAATTATTGAGAAAGGCTAATTCAGAAGTACTATTAATAAATAGATTAATGATCGATCATTATAAAACTATGCAGTTAAAGTCTGTTTTTTTATATATAGCGTAGGAAAGCAAACGAGCAGTCGAAGCCTTTGGTGACTATCGACGCCCATACACATCCACACAACCAAAGGTTATGCAGATGCGTTGCCCTCCTTTTCCCTATCCCCCCAATGGGCCACCTGCAACTCACAAACCGCAGGAAACGCGACAGCATAGCTATCACTTTAGGTATTATGTGAGCGAGAGGTACCACCCCGGTCGTGCCGGCCCAATCTATACTAATATTATAAAACTGCAGAGTTTGTTTGTTTGAACGCGCAAATCTCAGGAACTGGTCCGATTTGAAAAATTATTTCAGTATTAGATAGACCATTTATCGAGGAAGGCTATAGGCTATATAACAGTAATTAAGTTGAGTAAGTTAACGCGGGTAAAGCTGCGGGCAACAGCTAGTTTTTACTAAAAGTCAACATGTTTACAATCTTACCAATCTTCGTTTTATATACAAGCACGTAACTGTAAACTTCATTAATACAACAAAAGTGACAGACCCTCATTTAATAGAAGCCGTTATGCCTCATCGTTTAGATCTCTCGTGACGGCCCTCTCAATGCCCTCCGAGGGAGGGACTGAGGCCTTTCACGTCACCCATTATCTGCTTGATGTGTTACGATGGAAAATGTGAAATTGTGTTACGTAACAACGCAATAACGTTCTTAATTCCTAACGTGTGTTGCTTTAGGAGGGGACTGGTTTTTAATATGTATAAAGTTAGTGTTAAAAAGAACCAAAGCTCCGAAATAGAATACGGTATACAGCAAACTATGATACAGAAACGGTGTTATTAATTGATATTCATAACTAGCAGTTGCCCGCAGCTTCGCCCGCGTTAATTCAGATTATTTACAGCCGTACCCGGATTGATGATGATTATTTTATAGCCTCAGTTACTCCTTATAACATCAGCTATCTGCCAGTGAAAGTCACATCAAAATCGGCCCAGCTGTTTCAGAGATTAGCCGGAACAAACAGACAGACAGACAAAAATTGTAAAAAATGTTATTTTGGTATATGTACCGTGCATTAAAAAGCGGTTATTTTAATATTACAATCAGGCACTCCAATTTTATTTATCTGTATAGATTATTAAATGGAATTATTGTTTAAAAAAAAATCATGTCACGTTGTTTGTCCGTGGTATTGTGTTACTTACTTACTAATTTTAATAATAATTTGGGCAAGTCGTGGTCCAACTTCAGCTAAGGATAATTTTGGACACGACAAGTAGTGATCTATGGCAAAATAATTCAAAGAATTCATTTTTAAGAATTTTAAATATCAAAATTTATAGATTTTTCACCATAAATGTACACACATTCATGATGAAATTCTATGTAAAGTCAGTCAGATAATTCATTTTAGACCTTTTAAAACAGAATTGGAAATAAAATGCTCCTCGCAATTAACTGCACTTATGGTTAAACAAACAACAATCAACGTAGGATAAATGTGTTTTTAATTACGTTTGACAATGCTGACTTTGACTACGCCAAACGTACGTATACTTTGTTTTTTGTCTGACAAAAATAGAGAACCGACCACTCCGCTGCTCACTGATAAGTATTTTGTAGGCGAACATGGCAATACTATTTCTAACACGCAGGCGAGCCGCCTCTTGGTAAGTAGTCAACGTCGCCTAAGAACATAAATTTACTTTTAGGATTAGCTTATGTAATTGTGTTGTTCTTGAGATGATAAATTATAGAAGATCTTAGTCTCGATGCCAATAATGGCACTGCCTTTTTTGGTCGTTTTTCCAAAATCTGTATCACGGTTGAAATAATCCAGATAATGCAGCCCAATTTATTTATTTAATTCGATTTTTACATTTCTTACAGCTTAGCCAAGACGTACATAGAACAAGTTTAAGAATTTACAAATAGAATTTATATAGACACATATTAGTTATACAAATTTAATATTTTAGGAGGTATTTTCAAAGTATTTTGAACATGACTTATTAAGCTGACGGGTGAGACACAGCGCATCCCTCCCAGGGACAAGTGATTACTATTATCAGTTTACTCATTTCAGACAAACTGTCATGTTTCTATCATCTTTCCATCCGTGACTTACGGCTTATTCCCCTAAAGATAATAATCAGTGACAAACATTGCCAATGATCTTTTGCTAGCCAACTTATGTGGGCGCAATTGACAACTTTTCATTTTTTAACACCCTTATAATATATTTTAACTTAAACTAAATAAAAAATAGAATACCCGTATTTTTAATTTTCTTGAGATTCATTCGTTTTGATATTTATTTTAATTTTTGAAATTCTTCTAAAAATAGACGTAAGTGCCAAATTAAGTCACTTATACGGCTGAATGGTGTTATGTCTTTGCTTTTTTGAACCGACAAACAATCATATGTTATCTATGACATCCATCAAATCAAGTATTGTAAACTCAGATGAAGTAAAAAAAGGTAGATGACGCACGGCCTTTTCTAATACTGAAGCCACAAAACTCAGCTCCTTTCATGTAAATACACGCGCTCACGCACACACATGCACCAAAACTAAGCTCATTTTTCATTAGTATCATATGAGTCGTCGTGCAGTAAGTTTTCCAAAAAAATACAGTTCTGTGTAATTTTATGGCGTAAAAACTTACAAAAGTGACCAAAAAGTCTGAAGAAATATCGTTTCACACACACACAAGACTATATTTTTTAAAGATATTTTAACGCCATTTTGAGGTTAATCGACATAAATAATATTATTGTCCCGAAACGACGTATCGGGAGAGTGTTGCCAGAAGTTAGTATTTCTAAATAGCCCAATAGTGGGTAAGTCAATTGCAGGCAAAGCCATAGCAAAATAATTAAGTACAGAGGTGACATAATTATTATTGTATTATTTGATCGCTGTATGACTGAGTCGAAATGACCCACAATGACATCCATCCTGGCTGGCCAAGGCTGGTATACACAACATAGACTTCGCCGAATTTATAGAACAGGATATCCAAAAAAGATATTTTAATTGACTTCAAATAAAAGAAGTCTTTCTCTAATCTTCCTCCATAATTTTGTTATGAAAAAAGGGTAAAAAATAACTAATAATTATATTAAGTACAAGGAATCAGAGACTATAATAAATTTATTTTGTATGTCCATCTATAATATGTTCAATGGTCTATTTTTTTAAAAGGCCAACGTTTGTCCTCCCTTCTAAGAAAAAAAAACGGATATTTGTTTTACTTGGTGCTAAGTGATAAGCGAAAGCTTTACAGCCGAATTGGTCTGGCACGACCGGTGTTTCCACCCCCATACCCACTCGCTCACATAAACACGGCGTCAAATGACTGCAGCTATGCTGTCGCTTTTCGTGCGGTATTTACATACTCGTATCATTAGCGGGTGCGTTGTCAGCCTTTCAAATATTATGAGTATGCTCTTTTCTTGAAGGTCCCTAGGTTGTATCCGTTCGAAAACACTGTAGGTGGCAGCTGTAAAAATCGAGTTGTTTTGGATTTCCGAACATCGAGGTGGTATGGGTGAAGTTTGGATTTTTAGCGCGATCCTGTGGTGAAATTCTGCTGCAAGTATTAGTCCGAACAATTCCTCTGAACACTCCCTGTTGTAGATGCGGTAGAAGATGCAGAGTGATCCTATACCTCTACGCAGCCCCAAGGAATCAAGTCGATCGGAGAGAACCTTGTCATCGTCGATTCGAGCCGCCCTGCGTTTAACGCGGTCAAATGGAAGTGTCTATATTTTATTTCATCCGGAATAGAATATTTTTTTCCACGGAAATATTTTTTTTTCTCTATAACTCAATATTCCCGTATTTTTTATTTTATGTTATTTCTTTTAATTGATACTCCTCGTATAACCTATGTTGTATTTTTTTCGGAACTCACGCGCCCACAACGGGACTATCTATTTAATTATTTATAAATTTAAAGATTTTTTTATGGAAAACGACATATTATTATGTATTTAATTTAAATTGTGTATTGACAAAATGTGACTTTTTATAATTACCATTATAATCAATTATTTTGAAATTCTTTGACAATGATTTTAATGACATGTTGTATTTATCAAGTTTATTTAATTGTAACTATTTTTTCCTGGTAATTTATATTAATTGTTTATTTATGTAAAGTTTTATTTTCACACACCACTTTTTTTTTAATTTTTTTTAATATCACCTATGTATTTACTACATTCATGGGAATAAATAAATAAATAAAACAATTTATAAAGTGATCCTACACGCCTCTTACATATTCGTAATATTATTGTATTTTATAAAAATATTCACTGTCGCATTCACTTATTACCTATTTTTTATTAATATGCAATTTTAAGGGATATTTTAAAAAAATGGCAACCCTTCATTCACTCACACATACTTAAAAAAGTGGCTTCACTTTCATGTTCCAAGTGCGCTATCTATCTGAGATTGTAAATAACAATACTTATTGATGTGTATTGTTCATTGAAATATTAAATAATTCCAGGTGTCGATTGAAACAGAATGAATTCGCTGAAACCGGTCTTAAATAATATCCTAACACAAATAAATAATACTAAAGATAAATAATGCCATCATACTTTTTAAACTATATTATGTTTGAGCGAAGGCAACCACCTTATTCTTCCGAACAGGTGACGTCATCACACGTTTTTTTCATAATATATTTGTTTTCTCCAGTATTGAGTAACGAAACAAATAAAAAATATATTACTAATCAGGATTAAAAAATAAAGATTTTTTTTTATTTTAGTGATTTCATAATTTTGAAATGTTGTCAATTACGGACAAGCCAAATAGTTTCAAAACTCAGCTATGATGATAGCAATTAATTAATCTCAGATCTCTGGGTCATAATTCTTTATGAATCCACTCAATAATAATAATGAGCTCCATATTATACGTCATTATAAAACACATTTTGCTTATTAGTTTGTTAAGTGTGTTGCGGCTCGAGTTGTTTCCACTGCGTCAACGTGTGCATGTGACAACTATCACGTGTAAACAAGCTATACCTATTTACGTATTTTATAATTTGGGCGTGCATTTACATATTTATCGTAGGGACCACATGGTTTGCGGAATATTGATAAAGCTAATATCATCATATTATATTACCCTCATATCGTTTTTTGTACTCCAACACATCAAAACATTAAAATACAATTGTCAGAAATTTAACTTTTTGAAATAATATCACAATTATACGATTTCATGTTTATGTTGAAATACATATAATAATAATTATTATATATAGAATTACTAAATATGAATCAAATGACTGCAATGTACCCACGTACAATGAAACATGCCATTATAATAAACTTAAAGGCAAAGAGATCGTTAATTTACTTTTACGGTGTAAAATTACCCCACCGTGGCACCCACGACAAAGACGCACTGCTCCGAAAAAGTAATTATATAAAAAAAAATCATAAGATTATCAAAGCTTACGAGCTTTCACTCTTCTTTATGGATCATTATCAAAAGAAAGGGGATTAAGCTTTCGCTCCAGGCTTTTTCAATACACATTATACTCCGAAAGTACGGTTAAATAGCAAAGTTCGTGACTTTTGTTGAAAAGCAAAATATTTTGATTAAGAGCTTACAAATTGTGAATTAAAGTTATTATATAAGTATAGCTATTTTAAGGATGGATATATTTTGTACATTTAGATATTTATCGATTTATGATATTTGATTAATTTGTTTTTCACTTTGTACAATTTTAATAACTATAGCAACACGAAGGTGTTGGCAACACTGAGCGCGGTTGTTGGAGGTTTCGAAGAGATAAAAAAGGCTGTCGATTGAGCGGCGGACACTTGGCTTGGAGCATAGAAATATTAAAAACAGGAGAAGTGGTATGGAGGCGTGTCCGCGTAGATTCTGCTTGAGCAAACCGGGCATACATTTCAAAAATGACCACCAATGAAAACATATACCAATTCCGACGTGTTCAGTGGTTTGTTGTAAGAACAGAAGTGAAATCAAACATTTAACAAGTTATGGAATCTGTTATCATATCTAAATATTACATTGTTAGTATATTTTACTTAAAAATCTTAAAAAACAAGTATACGTAAAATACCTGTAGCGCAAAATATAGTGGTTACCACTACCTTAGTAATTAGTATGTTGCGGTGTCCCCACCATGGTTCAGGCCTTGTCGTGGCGGTGGGGCTCAGTAGCCTAGGGTGAGTCGGCACCTTGGGCGAAGCTAATTGAGCCAAGGGGGCTCTTTGTACCCCTCTTATAAGAAGAGGGGACAAAAGAGCAGGGGGCACGGGGCGAGGATGGGAACCCCACCCCATTGTACTGTCCCAACGTTGGGAGGGGTTGTTCTGTGGTGCGGGACAACGCTTTTGTGGAGGTGGCGTCGGTCCCTTGTGGGACTGACTAGCCGTCGAGGTGCCCTGTTAGCTTAACAGATCCGGGGCACCTCACCATCAATACATAGCAACTGATTCAAGCTATGGTCAACACGTCGATTATCGATTGACTTATTTCTATTGCAGTTAATTATACATTTTGTGTTTAATTTTAGTTATAATATTATGTTATGTATTTTTTATAAGTGTTCAACTGATTAGTGTATTATGAGTTAAGCGTCTTTTTACATTGCTATATTATTGTATGTTTGTTTAACGAAATAATATATGAATTATAGCCAAATTTTAATATTTGTCAACCGTATAGTTCTACAAATAGTTTTTTTTTAAGAATTCCTATCATTTTACTGTGTAGTTATGAGATATTCGGATAAGAATTTAGAATTATGACAATGAAAAGTAAGCAAAATAAAACATTTTACTTCATTTTATTTTCTGCAACATATTTTTTATTTATAATAAATTATTTTCTGATCATTTTATTTTTATAATGTCTGACCATAATAGTCTAAAAAATACAAAAATAAATCAAAGTATCGACATCCTTCCGATATAGTACATCACTTTTCAAGAAAGAACGGGAGAGAGAGAGTTATTCCTCTGTTACTAAGATGAGCCCTTTGGTTGATAAAATAAGGTTTAAATTTGAATGCTTAGAAAGAGTCCGAGCGATCCGTATCTACAGTGCGTGTTGGATGAGCGCTGTGTAAGATAACATAAGGTTTATTTTTTATTCAATAGAACGTTATGATTTATGTATAGCTATGTGTGTGCGCGGCCTTGCGAAATGTGGAAGGGGAAAAGTGACAACATGAGTCCTCGCACATTTTAAATAAAATAACATATCTCCTTATTTCAAATATCTGTGGCTTGGAGGGACGGATAGAACACACTCAGTATTGGGATCACCAGATATCACGGGCCAGAATTGTATTTTGTACGTTGTAGTACTGAGAATAAACAAGCTGTAATTTGGACGTGGTGGTTTCATTACAATTAATTAATATTAAAATTCATAAATAACAAACGTCTATAACGAGATATGAAAATATGAGAATGTCAGCATCCATGATGTTAGCGCGTCATTCGGCAATAGCTTTTTCATATAAAAAATATGAACTTAACAAAACTGTCAACTTTAAGAACTTAAGGAAAATCTAGACAATTAATCAGTCATTTCAGTGCGCGCCTTTATAATACAACACACGGAGTTGCATAGACATATCACAGGACATATTATATTATGAAGCGGCGAATAGTGGTGGTCATTATTACAACAACAGTTGTAGTAATGCGTTATTTGAAAATAATGAATAGCCCATTATTAAAGAATAACTATATCCTGTTGTCAGTTGTCATTATTGAAACGATGACGTAATGATAACGTATTCTTACAATAGGCACGCAATAGGCAGAATGAGCTTTTTTTGCTTATTGTCACAATTAATATTTTTCAACGTCTATAAATCAACAATAACAGGATAACAGACAGCAGTTTAGAACAACAGTCGTTACAAAACAACACAATAGGATAATTTATTATTATAAAACAACCGTTATTGCCATCACTAGCGGCGAATATCGAGTGACATCTAATGTAGGTGCGGTATAACCTACGAGGTATAACCTACTTTTATCGATGTTATTTTAGTCTTCATTATCGAGGTCAGTACATCCAACCGCGATAGCAAAGTATATGGAATATACTATTTTTTTTACATTGACATTCATACTGAGTAGGGGATGCGCTTTGTGTAGCGTGCTTGTCTACTTGAGTATAACAATCCTACTTACTCTGCCAAGCAGCTTTGTTTTGTTCCGGAAAATGGGGCAGGACAAGTGAGATTACATGCACAAAGATATTGCGTCTTAGGATGGTGACGTAAATACTTGTCACGTGTGGCTAGCCCCGCGTTAACTCCTTCATGTCTAATTAACCTACAATACGAGCACTCCAGTTAGAGGTCCTTTAAATAAATAGTTGTTATAAATAAACGCCACATGTTTTAAAAAACCTAACCAGTCATAGGGGCTGCCGATAAGTGAAAACTTATAACTTAGAATTTTCTTTTATCAGTAGAAAGTACTATCATGTATATGGTGAAATACAATGTCATCTACATGCTACATCATTTGTTGTCCCTTTCACACTACAGTTGCTATATATTATATCGTGTAAATAAACACGACACTGCTTTCAGGAGTGAAGACTAGCAGCTGACTGTATCTTTCTCGCTCGGGCACACTCGGTGGTCCCGAGTTCACCCGATGGAGCCTTTCACCTGCGAGTGTGACGGATCAGTCTCACTCACAGCCTACAAAAATCTGTGTGCGGTGCGCCAAAAAAAGTTTCACTAAAAAAAAATACAAAAACAATATGTGTACACACGAGCTGACAGCTGTGAAACATCGAATTCATAACTTATACCAAACCTATTACAAAAGATGGAATAAAGTACGCACGAAGAAGTCAAGAGCGGTGTTATAAATCACGGCATGACATTGCTTTTGGCATCACGGCAGTCGAGTCGATTTTACTGCCATAGAGCGCCAACAAATGTTTCACATTAATAGTACATTTGGAAAAAAAAGCATCTTGAATAAGAAATAAAGCTGTTTCACAGTATAATAAAGTTATAAGTTAAATGATAATTACGAATATTATTTAAGTCAGCATTTGCCAGGAGTTTCAGATGTGCCGAGGATTCAAGGGTGTCGAGGGTTTCAGGGATGCCAAGGGTTTCGGGGGCGCCGAGCTCGAATAAAGTCGGTGGTTGAGGACCCTCGCTCGGACGCGGCTGTCGCCAAACAGCCGCTGTATCAAAATCTCGCCCGCACTCAATTCAAGAGCGAGCTTGTCATGACGATTTTATTTAACAAGCGCTTTCATAAAATTACGATAGACGTACAAACAGACAGTTCGGATTAATTACATCAATGTTTTATGTTGATTCATCATCATCATCAGCCCCTATCCATCCACTGCTGAAAATAGGCCTCCCTCAAAAAACGCCAAGACGCCCGATCCCTCGCCACTCGCATCCCACACGGACCGACCACTGAACGGAGATCTACTTCTCACCTGATCAATGGCCCACCAACACTTTGTCTACCTAAACGTGGCCTCCAATCTTAAAACTTATTGGCCCATCGGCCATCCGTTCTCCTGAGTGTGTGACCGGCCCACTGCCACTACAAATTGATTATACCAACATAAATATGAAATATTTATTGAATATTAGTCATGGTCACAAAAGCTTAGACAGCCGATTCGAATTCAATCTGCGCGAACATCTGCACGGATTCAATTTAAAAAAAAACAAAGATGGCGGAATGATATCAAGGGAATATTCATGACAATTGAAGAAAAAAATATAAGGAGAGGTATCTAATCTAGAATATTTCGTATCCCACTTATCATTTAATACATAGCCCTATAATGCAACCGAAAATAAATGATATAGTCGTTATGTAAATGTTGTACCTCGTTAGCCATAGCCCACACCTGCCGTACACGGACCGTATAAATATATAGTACCCTATTAACGGCCTAATGCCTACATAATATTAGGAGGATAAACGACAATCGCCGATTAAAATCAAAATAAGAAGGAAAGAAAAAGGAACCAAAGCTGCGTCCTAAGGCTGTTTTTCAAATTTAATCAAATTGTGTTCAAAAAATCAACTGGATGTAAGATATTCACTTCATTCTATTTATATGTGAAACTTGGTACATTGGCGCGTTTTGGTTGTAAAATCGGTTCAAATCGTTCGTTTGCCATCGTTCATCGGTTTTCCGTGACAGGAAAAGGCGTGACGCTGGTATATCGTGATCCACAGTACGCCGTCGCTCGCGACTTCTTTATGTGTGCGTGCGTGTATACTACAAATCTCAGTATTTTTACCCGCTACGGTATAAAACTTTAAATTTATACCATAAAACTACATACTCAATGGCAGCCCCCGACGGATTTTCTTGGGTTTTTCATTAAGTTCATTGGAAGTTGAATATGCTATTGCTACACCTATGTCTTCGAAAACCAAATAGGTGCGTAGGGAAGTACTATGAAAACTGATACTCTGTTCTCTGCGAGAGATCAAATCTACTTGTAAACGCGTTTTATTGTAGCTGTATTGTCTCTAGATACATATTTAAATTCTTTAAGTCGGGGGTTTTTTAAATTATTTTATCCTTTTTCAATATCATTTTAACCGTCGCGGATTTTTTCAGAATTTCTAATTTTGCTTTTTATATTACATATTTTGGTATAGATCTTTATTAATAATACTACAAATATTAAGATTGATGTTTCACATCTGCAAGGCCTTTCAACAATACAGTCTTTACAATTTAAGATATCGCATAAACATAACTTAGGTTCTTCAATCTTTAATTATAGATTTATTAGGATTCTTATAGCTGTTGTGTTGACATTATAGCTTCGCATTTGGTCATCCTCTTACGCAAATTATGAACAAAAAGAAACGACTTGATTATTTAAAGCCTTGGTATTTTTAAATATATAACGATAACAACGATAGATAATCCCAGACAAGTATTTCATATTTTCACATCAACAGATGCCATTGAAATTGTATCTATTAAACCAACTTGGGCTTAAGCCATTTATCGATAAAATACCAACCTTTATAAAATACGAAGCCAAATATTTGGGAATGTCGACCGACCGTGCCCGACGATTGCTAATTGAAAATAATGTTTGTCTCACAATAATTTTTGTTTTATGTTGTGGAAAATCAAAAACATCGACAGCACAAAAATCGTGTCGAACACCCGTGACACATTGTTTTATATTATTTTATTCTATTTATTTTTTAATATAGATTCTTATTAATAATGAATTCTGTTGAATGTATTGTTTTTTTATATTATTATTGTATTTGTATTTTTACTTAAAACGGGATATTTACCAATTTTTTTATTTAGTGAAGCTCGATATTTCGACATTATTTACAAATGTCTTGTTGACAAATCACGAGACTCATACGTAGTAATATCGAAATATCGAGCTCGACGAAATAAAAGTGAAAAATACCGTAAATAGTTATAATAGTGAAATAACCAAGTAAATTGAAATTTTTATTAGTATATGTTACAGACCCGCCGGATGTATTTTATACTACGAAAGCAGCCGAATTATCAAGTCCCTATTTTTCTTGTCTTTCGTAAAATCTTCGCAAGTATCTAATTACTTTGATTACCTACTCGTTGGTTGACTGCTTCAAACATAAATATCAAGAAACTCATATGGGACTTTTCTTTTTGTCCTAATCCGTTGCAATTAAAAATTATCATGTTTAACCGATTCCTTTTAAATACAACTGAGCCTTAATTAAGCTGGATGTTATCTGTATATCATCATCACCATCATCAGCCTCTATCCGTCCACTGCTGAACATAGGCTTTTTTTTATCGCAGGGAAATCCTTATGGATGCAGCCAGGATCTTTGGGTAGATCCTGACCCGATGTGGGACTCGCACCTGGGAGTGCCCACCCTAACTAAAACCACTGCGAGAGCCGCTTATTGAGGGTCCCGGATATGCAGGCAACAGACAGGATCACCTCACCAACAGGCTGGCCTCGGCGAAGGCCAGACCACTACTCGTAAGAGGGGACTGCGCGACCGCTACAAAGCAGACTTCATGCCATACTGGGTCCAGGTTCCCATCCTGAACCCGACACGAGCACAGGGGCGTTACTTGAGGCGCATTAAGTAGCGCCTCCTACGCACCCCCGTTCGATGCCCGCGGCAACATAGGCCTCCCTCTATCCATAGTCAAAAATATTTTTATCGAATCATGCTCTCTCACTAATTCTTTAATTAAAAGTCTATTTTACATATACAAAGACTAACACGAACATTTTATTTCAAACTAAAGCATAGATATGATATGATATATATTTTTGTGAGTGGTGGGGAATCTATTGTGGCGTTCATTGAAAGAGGCCTAAATCCAGAAGTGGATAAGTAATAATAAGGAAAAAAACGTGTGTGCAATTTGAATGGTTGAAGAAACCTTCAAAAATCACGAACATAAGAAACACTGTATAATGCATCTCATTTTCTCCCACGTTAACTCTTATGAATTTATCTATCTGTCTCTTTTTACTGTCGCTTTTTCGTTTCATCGACTTTCAAAACACAACGATGCTAAAGAATTTTCACTTCAAAAAGTTGATGATGATAATGATACTTTTAACAATAATCACGGCCTAGCGAACAGACGGTGTAAAACTTTGAACGATATCATGACAATAATATCGGCTGAAGTCGCCAGTGTGCCAGTTTCTCGCACGCCGGGACCCGGAGCCCGGGGGCCGAGCTGTGTACAGTCGACGACGAATCGATTATAAAACAAACAGAATGAGTTGGTTGGTAGTTTTTGCATATTTTTTTCTGCACGTATATTTTACCTTACAAGTTATTTACATTAAGGTTGAACTAGTCGACGGCGCGAACTCTAACAAAATGATTGCTATTTCATCAGGCATAAGGCGCGAACATGTGTGCTAGAATGAAATGCACAATGATTCATTCCTAAAATGTTCTTTTAGCAAAACAGTTATTATAGAAAAACTATTAAATTTTATTATTATTTATTTATTACTATTAAATATTATTCTTTTTAAAATAAATTGATTACAATTTTTGAATAACTAAACTATGTCTGTACAGGCTTTATTTTTGAGCTTTCGTGCTTGGTATACTTTTTATTCTCGCTTAAAGTTGGGCTAAAATCAGTGTTGAAATGCGAAAGTTTAGAAGTTTGTATTTTTTAAATCTATAATTTTTTACGATTTTGGGTACATACACACATAGATAACGACGAGATCAATTTATATTATACTTAGTTTTTCATGGTCAACGTCAAACATTGTAGTAATTACTGGACTACTATTTTTATGGACAGATGAGCGACTTGTTTAACCCAAAAAATAACTCCGTTTTCATTCTGTTCTTAGTTTTCCACACCGTCTTCCCTTTCAATGCCAGATACTAAAGGTCTCAATGACCTCATAATTGGTAGTTATATTTTTGGAATTTGGGCGGTCAAATTCAGCAAATTCAAAGTGCATTCTTTATCGACTGATGTATTTATTTGATAGATGACTCATTTTTGAAAATCAATTGTCAAAGAAACTAGCAAACACGAAGAGGATTGCTAGAAACATTTTGTAAAGTCAGAAGGAGAGAACATTGCCTTGAGTCTTGCTCAAGGCTTGCCTTTCATTTAAAACTACCAATAATCATAAATTATTATAGTTTTGATTATAAACGAAAATTATAAAGGAGTGTGAAATTATGAATGTGCGTTATATAACTCTATATACATTACTACACTACCGGGTTCATATTGTGGAACTTGTCACGCTAATGACTAAAGTTTCAACAAACGATGCTATAGGAGAAATATTTTTAATTAAACCAAAAGTCCCAAAATTTTCGTATTTCCAAAACAATTTCTATCATCCTAATAAACAAAGTCGCAGCTTTTGTCGTATACGGGATATGAAATTTGCGTAAATGAGACGAATCTACTGTTTCTCATTTGTAGCTACTGATGAGCTTTAGTTCAATGAAAATGGTTCCATTTGAAAGCTCACAATTCAAACATTTGCTCTCCCGTCCTCCCGTGACCATGGTTGCTGTAAAGTATCCGAAACGTCAGGCTTGTAAAAATCTTAATAAACCGCGATAAAATCCGTAAAAAATTGTTTTATTATAACATTTGCTCTAATTTCGACCTACATTCGTCATAAATATTTACAAAAAATTATTTCGAATTTGTACTAAACTATTTGTATTATGATGTATTAACGCGATGACTGTACACTATTATCGGCTGAGAGCCTTTCCGTACTGAAGAGGATTTCACGTGAAGTACTCCGCCAAGTATCACAAGCCTTATTATTGGCTTTTTACACAAGCATAACGACGGACGAGATGTGGCCGAGTGGCCAAATAAATATCACATCAACTTATCTTTATGTGTGTGCAAACACCTTTTCAGGATGTTTATTTGCTATTCTATATTAATAATATTTTCCGTTAGATATCAATTCTATTTGCCATTATTATACTTATAACACTAATGAATAAAACTTCAAGTTCCCAAAAGTAATTTATAATGTGCACTTTACGCGACCTCTTATAATAAGTTTCTTTGTTCTTAATTTTAAAACCTAAGTCTGGAAGAAATTGCCCTTTAGCAATAAGACTAATATATATTATTTTCCGTTAGACTTGTTTTACATTATATTATAAAAGATGACCTAACTATATCTATACAAATAAATAAAATTGGAGAGTCTGTTTGTAATATTAAAATAACCGCTTTTTATAGAATGCATATGGATGTATACACGGTACATATACCAAAGTAGCATTTTTTACAATATTTGTCTGTCTGTCTGTTTGTTGCGGCTAATCTCTGAAACGGCTTTGCCAATTTTGACGGTACTTTCACTGACAGATAGCTAATGTTATAAGGAGTAACTTAGATTATAAAATTAATCATCATTAATCCGTATACGGCTGTAAATCTAAGTTAACACGGGCGAAGCTGCGGGCAACAGCTAGTTGGTTTATATAATACTAACACCTACGTATACCTTTATCTTGAATTATAGTCTTGGTAATTGTTGATTGCCTTGTATAAATATTTAAAGCTGAGACTCTGTTCAACCGTTGAAAATATTTTTTACTTTCACTTAACATCAGGCTTAGTCTTTGATCTAAGAAAAGAGAAAACTACACTAAAGTCGTATTTGGGCATACTTTGGAACGCACCTCGTTTGAGACGTTGTCTTCTCGGAGGATTTTATGGCATTCCATGTAGGAATCCGCCAGGAATATATAACCGTGAACAGTAGTATAGCACAATAATCTTGAAACGGTCACTATCACCATAATGATAATACTCAAGACATCCACCAGGCCCCATTAATATCTGCTATTAAGAACCACCTTTACGACGCTCATAAAAAGCCCAAAGTTAAACGAAGTACAATATCGCGTCTTGCTCATCAAGGACCGTATTTATATTAAGATTTATATCTTTGGATATTGTACTTTTTACTTCTTCATTTGAAATATATGGGTCGTTAATTTTATATTTATGAGCATGAATTAAAACTTGACCGAATATACCGTCAAAATTACAATCAGAATAAAGCAGATTTTTAATGATTTTACCGCGTTTTCTGCTAACCGAAATATATCTGAAACTTTAGGCATATATAAATATCAATAAATGGCGATAACATCCTTTAAATTTATTTCATTGTAATTAGTGAAATTCGCGTAAACATTAGAAAACATTTGTTATGATATAACTCTATGGTATACTCGAGATTTAAATTTGCTTTCGCGATAAAAATGTAAAGAATGTGACATTCGAAGACCCAAGCTGATCATTATATTCATTTTCTATTGCACATCATTCTTGCAGCTAGATAGAGTATGTGTGTTTTTTTTAAAGATATTTAGAGCTACCTACTTGATTTGATACACTTCAACAAGATCCATTCGTATATACAGACGCTTGTTACTTTCTAGTAAGAGGTAGTGCCATGCTGCATTGCAGCCGAACCTGGTCGGCACGACAGGGGTGGTACCTCTCGCTCACATAACACCGGCGTCAAGTGACAGCTATGCTGCGTTTCGTGCGGTTTATGAGTTTCCGGTGGCCCATTGGGGGGATAGGGAAAAGAAGGGCGGCGCATCTGCGTGGCCTTGGTTGTGCGGATGTGTATGGGCGTCGGCACCGTGAGGCTGCTCGTTTGCCATTAAAAAAAACTAATTTTATAGATTTGATTTTATTAAAATTTTACTGTCGTGTCTGTAGAGCATTTAAAGGTTTGCTCTATCATAAAAAAAAACTAACCTAACCAGTCACAGGGACTGTCGATAGAATTGAAAACAAAATAATTAAATTCAAATACCTATAAATACAGGCTGTAATAGATTCCCCACCATAGTTCAGGCCTTGTCGTGGCGGTGGGGCTCAGTAGCCTAGGGTGAGCCCAGCAACTTGGGCGAAGCCAATTGAACCGAGGGGGCTCTTTGTGCCCCTCTTATAAGAAGAGGGGACAAAAGAGCAGGGGGCAAGAGGTGAGGGTGGGAACCTCACCCCATTGTACTGTCCCGACGTAGGGAGGGGTTGTTCTGTGGTGCTGGACTACCCCTCTGTGGAGGTGGCGTCGGTCCCTTGCGGGGCTGACTAGCCGTCGAGGTGCCCCGTTAGCTTAACAGATCCGGAGCACCTCACCAAGGCGGCACTGGTGACACTCGCCGGGTTTTAGTGGGTAGAGCTGCGTCCATTTACCATCATTCGGACGCAGCGAGTCCCACATACCCACCTGGGGAGACCCACTCCCCAGGCGGGATGCCTCAGAGCATTTCCCGGCGTAAAAGAAAAAGAAAGAAAAAAAAGGCTGTAATAGATTATGACAATCTATACAATTTAAACGGCGCACAAAATGAACGCATGACATTAACATTTCAGTGTGTTTGACGATTGGTTATGTAAACAAATATTGCATAATCATAATATAAATAAATCAAACGTCAAATAGGGTCTCATAAGGGTGGTAACGGTGTCGCGAATCCAGATTTTATCTCATATATAAATATGCGTACCGCGCCTAAAGAAGTTCTCACTTCAATAAATGTTACTTTGTATTTAAAATACGTATGCTTTTCTGTAGCTATTTTTTACTACAATCGCAATCGCTTTAATTAATTCCTTTTCAGTTTTATTTCCTCCTACATTTAAACACATTGCACGATCTTGCTTAGTTATACATGTGTAGTGCTGACTACGCGGAGTAACAAATGCTTGTTAAAGTATACATTCTCTCGCCGACAAGATACAGAAAATCTGTTGTAGCTTTTTGTTTTGCTAAACTCGTGAGGGGAATTTTCTAAAACTAGAGAAACAGTAAATGAACCAAGAAAGGAGTATTTTTATGATAGTGGCACGGGCATACAAACGGGCAGACGATCCACATTATGGTAAGTGGCCAGCGTCACCCTGCCTATCTTGTGGCTCAGTGGTAAGCGCGTTAGCGCTCAAGCTGTAGGTTGCGGGTTCGAATCCCGCCAGGAAACAAAAATATTTTCTGTGTTCCTGGGTGTATTAAATATGTGTGTTATATAATCAAAATCTTAAATATATGTATAGTATAAAAGTATTAAATATATTTCCGTTGTCTGGTACCCGTAACACAAGTTCTTCGAGAACTTACCACGGGACCAGATAGACGTGGTGTTATTATTATTAATATAAAAATTCCGACTTAAGTAAAGTATATCGTAGAAAACGTAAAAAAATCTTTTTCAACGGCAAAATTATTTTATTGCTAAAATAAATCTGTTTAGAAAACGAAATTCTGAGAAATTTAAATATTAAAGTTTTGATACAGGCTCAGCCATAAAAATAGTTTAAAATTCACTCCGACATTTCGAAATAAAAGACCGCACATAATTCCAATTAGGCGTTATTTGCGAAGGTCTATAGAAACATGAGGGGTGAGGTACCCCGGCCGTCCGGCTTCAGCTTATATAAAATTTACCCGTGCTATTAACCAAAGCGTCTTACGAGAATTGGGGATTATGTACGAGATAACGCAAAGACAACCCAAATCTAAGGTACATAAGGTAAACATTACATGCACGTTTAGATAGTTTCATCTAATTTGCTATGTACAGGTTAAGCTTGGTACGGGATCAACGAACCTTAGGTGTCACTAATGGAAAGACATTAAAGTGTTAAAGTAATTGTGGTTTGTTGATTGGCGAATGTATCGTTATATAGAGGGACTTATGTATATTATTTTAGATTTAAAAAAATGGGTTGTCTGTAAAATCGGTTTACTGACGATAGTTGAACGTGACAACGTCATAAGAAAATGGAACGCCTCACAGCGAGGTAACGCCGCATGCGTCATGTTTTTTCGTTCGTGCAGCCGGCTCCATCGAATTATAAGACGTTGTCACGTCAATAAAATCTTAAAATCAAATGTTTATTTTTATTTCCACTTTTAAATAATTTTGTAGTTATTATCTTAAAAGACTTTGATGCCACTTCCACTGAAATGATGGAAGAATTATATTTAAAATCATTTTTTTTTTATATTAAAAACAGTATCTTTTTGAACGTCAATTGAATCTACCACCGGATCCAAGGCAAGCCCACTGAGAAGAACCGGCGAAACAAACTCAGTGGAACTAATCTTTTCAAATAATATGTATTCCATAACAATTTTAATATATTATCCTGAAATGCCCGGGAGGAACGCCTTATTCCCAGGGTGTGGTATCTTCCATGAAATCTTTTACTTTATAATTACACAAACGTGTAGTAAAGGGTATTTTTCACATTTTTTATTTATTTTTTTAATTAAGCTCTTGAACGTTTTCTGGGATCCTATTGTAAAAACGTATACAGTAATTGACTTTTAAAGAATTGCTTACTTTTGAAAGTGTAATCACTGGTACATCTAACCTGTGTCTATTACGTTTATCCCTACTATGAATATCACTTTTCTTAATTACTATATACAAACGTATTAATTGATGTAATATAACAGCGTAAATATTGTCTCATCTCTACAGTTCTAATCCTTACGGTAATATTTGTGAATAAAATTAGACTACCATGGTGCTTGTAGATAATATTACTATTATATCTTGAGGCCACGGGGCGAAGAAAACGTATTACTGTTGCAGACGATGACTTGCAAGATTTGAAACAAAACAATAAAGTGAGGTAAATAAAAGTGGAGAAGATAATAGCCAAGAAGAACCTGAGGGTAGCGATGTGGAGGCGCGGGCCACAGACGGACAGAAAAACTATTAATTAGCGACCGCAGACGGCGCTTTGTCACGAATCACGATACCCACCGGCTACACTTAAATCTTGTAAATGGAAAAATGAAACTTTCTGCCAACGAGACTTGCCACGTAGCAATTCTTTGTCTTTGGTCTGGACTCTGGAGTACTAAAACTATTTTGTTTCATTTTTGAAATTTAAACGCAGAAAAGTAAATAAATATATATTTCTGGAATATTTTTTATAGCATAGGAGGGCAAAAAAGCCTTTTGGTGACTATCGACGCCCGTACAAATCCGCACAACCAAAGATTATGCACCCCAGTCGTGCCGGCCCAATTCGGCTGCAAAGCAGCAGTAGTGCCATGCTTCTTTGCAGCCGAATTCTTACAAATTCTTTTTTTTTTCGATTTGCACCTATACTAATATAATAAAGAGGTAATGTAGTAAGTTTGGATGTGCGAGGTAAACTTAGCAACTACTCACTCCGTCAGTCAGTCACTGTTTGAGAAATGCTGATTTGCAGCCGAATTGGGCTGGCACGACCGGGGTGGTACCTCTCGTACACATAACACCGGCGTCAAGTTACAGCGAAGCTTTCGCATTTCGTGCGGTTTGTGTTTCCGATGGCCCATCAGCGGGGATAGGGAAAATGAGGGCAACGCATCTACATAGCCTCTGGTTGTGCGGATGTCTATGGGCATCGGTAGTTACTATAAGGCTCCGACTGCTCGTTTGCCTCCTTATGAAATAAAAAACACAAATTATTAACCCTTAAGAATTTAAGCCCACAGCTATGCTTATAAAGACCTCACTTCGCCAGGTGAACGTATAACTTCTATACTGTTTACAAATGTTTAAGCGGATTTAACTGATTGTATTGAAACATCTCTTGTGGATTGTATGTTGATCCTCCCGTAACCACGGTTGCTGTAAAATATCCAAAAAAAGTCCCTTAAAGTTGTTTCTTTATAACTTCTAATTTAACTAACAATACGATTTGCATAATTACTTTAGCCCTAAGTAATAAAAACAGAAACAGAACTATACTTAATATTTTTGAAATATTAATCAGAGCTTTAAATTAAAACACTCAAATCTCTATCTATTACACAAATACGATAGCGATTAAATGATTTTGATGCACTTAGCGCGAAATATAAACGTGTCTTGGTTAAATCTATTTATTATATACGAGTAAGCCTCTAGCGTACTTATAAAAGTAATTAATGAATGTTATAAATCTTACCGGGCTGATGGTGAATATAAATAATGAGCGGAGCACACCTGGGATGGAGGTGACAGCTAATTATAATTTATGTGTTACCTATATTACGACGTTTATGGTGCTTTCTTACGTTCGTGATTGTTAAGGCGCGGCTCCACCGCGGCGCACTCTGGGGCTATGCACGTGTCTTAAAATGTTCCACCGGGACGAATGGATTTTTTTTTCATTTGCTGTTCCAACTGTCCAGGTAGGTAAAGGGCTATTTATTTTGGAGGAAAATTTTCTTTCACTCTAAAGGCAAGTGAAACCACGGAAAACAGCTGGCATATTATAAAACAAAAGTATATCATAATACGAACAATACTATTGTTTAGCACTTTAGTTACGATAAAAATCATTATATCATTAGTATAATAAGTCATGGTATCTGATAATATCTAGTTAGGTTATCTATATTTGTATGATAAATATGTAAATTTACTGAAATAATATTATAATCCTGACTGTGGCGCCCATTAATCTTTTCTTTGTGACCCGAGGGCCCGGTATGTGTTTACCAAAATGTCAACAATTACATAAATTTTCAAACAAATGTTACATTTAGATTTTGTATTTATCGTGTTTGCCACCCATGTTATCCAATGAACGTAAAAGGTTGAGCATGGCTTGTTCCCCCACCATGGTTCAGGCCTTGTCGTGGCGGTGGGGCTCAGTAACCTAGGGTGAGCGGTGCACCTTGGGCGAAGCTAATTGGGCCGAGGGGGCTCTTTGTATCCCTCTTATAAGAAGAGGAGATAGAAGAGCAAGGGGTGAAGATGGGATCCTCACCCCATTGTACTGTCCCGACGTTGGGAGGGGTTGTTCTGTGGCCCCTTTGTGGAGGTGGCGTCGGTCCCTTGCGGGACTGACTAGCCGTCGAGGTGCCCTGTTTGTTTTCTAGATCCGGGGCACCTCACCAAAGGCGGCATTGGTGGCACTTGCCGGGTTTTAGTGGGTAGAGCTGCGTCCATTTACCAGCTGTCGGGCGCAGCGAGTCCCACATACCCGCGTGGGGAGACCCACTCCCCCGCGGGATGCCTCAGAGCATTTCCCGCCGGTAAAAAAAAATAAAGAAAAAAATGGCTTGTTTATTATTTTTAGCGCTAAAGTATAAGAGCACTAAGGCCTTCAAAAAATAGACCGAAAAATGTACATAAAGGCTCATAAAACCTATAGTAAGCGGTAGTGATGGTCATTATTACAACAACAGTTGTAGTAATGCTTTATTTGAAAATAATGAATAATCCATTATTAAAGAATAACTATCCTGTTATCAGTTGTCATTATTGAAACGATGACGCAATGGTAAGAATAGGCACGCAATAGATTGTGTTTTTTTTTTTGCGTAATTTAATTTTTCGAAAATCTTAATGTCACAATTCATATTTTTCAACGTCTATAAATCAACAATAACAGGATAACAGACAGCAGTTTAGAACAACAGTTGTTACAATATAACACAACAGGATAATTTATTATTGTAAAACAGCCGTTTTTGCCATCACTAGTAAGCGGTCACAAGGCCACTCAACAAATCTCCCAGAGGCTGATGTGGTCATACTTTTCTTTGATAGATTACAAACATTCGGCAAAGCGATCAAGTACGATCAAAGGCACTTCTTTGACTAGTGAATTGGTTTAAATGATTAATGGAGAGGCTGAGGCAAATGAAGCGAACGTAAGAGCCTTGTTTTACCAAGTTTATTGGCGCATAAATCAAAAGCGAATGACAGGAAATAAACAATATACCAAATTTTTTATGAAGAACGTGAATTAATGTGTATTATTGTAATTATATACAAAGGTTACTTTTAAAATATGAATGAACATCGTAGTATTACATTTGGCTTATATTTTACTAGATTGGAAGCTATTAGTATCTTTTAAAATAATAGTTGATTGTAAAATTTATTTGAAAATCAACATGATGATGGTATCCTAGAGACCGGGACATGGACATGGAGAATGGGACATGGACATGGGATAAAAGATAATCAAAATCTGTTCATAAACGACGAAGAAGCAAACACACACAAAATATAATATAATATAATATATACGCTCAAATTGAGAAACCTCTCCCTTTTTTAAGTCGGTTAAACCCATAAATTATTCTCCTCGCGTTTTACGCGTTTGTAAATTGAAATATTCAAAAAGAGACTCCAACAAATTTCGACAGAATACACACACAAACATTTTGTGAAATTATTTTCAGTCGAAATAAAAACAATGAACCTAAATCCATTGTGCTTGTACCCCGCCATTGTATTTCTAAATTATTTGTTTATATAATATGTACATCTTATTTCAAAGGTCTCACTCAGATCGATGAGACCTGTGCGGCCATCTTGGATTTTAACGGAAAAGATGTACATAAATTAAAATAGCTTATCAGTAGAGGTGCGCCGAATAAGGGTTCATTGACCGGATTCGAATATAATCTTTACTAATATTATAAAGCTGAAGAGTTTGTTTGTTTGTTTGAACGCGCTAATCTCAGTAACTAGTGGTCCGATTTGAAAAATTTTTTCACTGTTAGACAGCCCATTTATCGATGAAGGCTATAGGCTATATAATATCACGCTGTGATATATAGGAGTTGAATAACGCGGGCGAAGCTGCAGGCAACAGCTAGTAAAGTATACCGAACATACCTGCTAATATTCGGCTGAACTTTCAGCGGATCAGCGGTAATGAAATATTTATTGATAAAATAATTTAAATGAGATTCTCAATTTTCACGATGAAATGTTATGAAACGATATGAATCTTGTTGGCCATCTCCACCACAAACCGCTGATCCTTGTACCTGCTTAACTAACGTCAGCCCCATCGTTCCGCAGACTGATTGCGCTTGATTACAGGTTTATCTCACTGTCTGTACAGGCGTCAAGAGGCGATTAAGTCGTCACTACTAAGTCCCTGCTTCTTACACCTTAAATATTTTATATAGTTTAAGATAAACAAGAGGTTCTTTATAAAGTGTTGATATATATGTTTATACTTTATGAGTTAGAATATTATGTTAATAAAAATTTCTTTGATTGCGGATATTTGCTAAAATAATTAACTAACGCCCGAATACTCAAACGAATCTCAAATTTAAGACGTACGTGTTGTCCCTCTTTTTTTCTTTGAATCTGACACGTCGTAGCATGAGTTTAAGTACGTCTTACATTTGAGATTCGTTTGAGTATTCGGGCGTAAATTTGCAAAATAATTGTCGCGGTTATTGTAAATCTTTCTCAAATCCATTTGAGCAGACACGAAAAATTTCATCATTTATGAAGTAGAATTTTAGTAAGAAGACATTACATTGTGTATAGAACGTAAGTGCTAAAAACCACGTATGTCACAAAAGCCAAAAGACTTTCAAAATGTAAGAAGTTTGGCTTCTATAATAATAGAAGTGAAACTTAATAATGCAACGGAAAAATACCAAATGTAAAAACAACTCTGAAGTTCGTTAACGTTATAGTGGAATTCAAAGTAAGCTTTGCTAAAAATCTTTTGAGCTATAAATCGCTCTGTGCCATTAAAGTTCCATTGTTTGTCGATTGTGTGGCAATTCAGTGGCTCTCGGGGAGGTTTAAATCATATCAGATTAATGAAAGCAATAAAGGAATGGCAAAAACGCGCCGATGGGAGTTTCTGATTTGAACAAATGACACGGATATTGTGAGTTGGGGAAATAATTTTCAATCGAACGCCAAATTTAGAATAGATTTACTAGGATTTAGTAGATTACTTTTTATTTTATCTTTTTTTTAAATTAGATTGTGTATTTAATTTGTTAAACTGGAATGTTAATGAAGATATTGTTTAAGCTTGTGATGATTTGCTATTATATATTGACATATATATTTTTTTTGATATATATATTGACATTTTTATTGATATATATATTGACACGGTTGGAAATCGATTATACATTGTAAAGAGAGGATTTCATAAATTGATTAACTTAAATAAGTTTATTTCTGACTAGCTTTTACCTGTGGCTTTGCTGGCGTTTTTTTTATCCGGGTGCTTAATTCCCCCGGCCCGCGAAATTCTTTGCAGACCACTGGTCCGCACCATTGTTAGATTAGGTTTAGATGAAAGATTATTCCTTTTTTTTTGCTCTTCTTCGCTCGCGTTAATGTAGATTAAGAAATAGATCAAGTCTGTTCGCTGTTGCTTGGTGACGGATAGAACATTTTAAGATATTGTTATATTTATGCCCTTCGATGGTTTAGCATCCAAAACCTGACGGACTTGAGTCTGCTCCTCAGATTGGATTCCAGCAACCTTAGCTTTATTAGAATAACTCTTGCGAGGCATTTTATCTTTTAGTAAAATTACTACCTGCTAAATACAATATTTTACCTCACTTAATTTTACACTTATGAAAAAGAGATATAATATACTAGAAATATCAGAAATCACCAAAAACAATTTCCATACATTTTTTCATCATAAAAACGATAAATCAGCTTTTCATATTCTTTATCGCCAAACAAACTTATTTGCTTCTAAAAAAATAAGTAAAAAGAATTTTGAAAATCAATTTCGAATTTTATTTTAACAATTTATTTCGTAGATCACCTATTTTAAGTTTTTTTTTATGTTAGTTGGATAGGCAAACTGGCAAACGTGCCACCTGATGGTAAGTGGTCGACGTCGCCCATGAACATAGTTTACCTGGAATGAACCCAGGCAAATCATTTATGTGTATATGTGTAGACATAAGATGTTAAGTCTCGGTGCCAGTAATGACATGTTGTAACTTACCGTAGTTTTTGTATTTAAATTTCAGTTGGCCTTAAAGAATCTTTTAATCACAGTAAGAAATAGGATTGTTTGGAGATTAAGAATATTACGAGTTGATAAATACTCAATCACAATTGGATTCGAAAATATAGCGCATTGCAAAATTGAGTCTCGTTCGGCCACCATTCGATGTATTGCTGACAATTACTTAAATAAAGTAAACGTGTAGCGCGGTGCAAGCCGTTGCTCGTGATTATATCTCGTTACGAGTCAACAACTTGTGGCGAACGAATTGCTGGCGAAAACTATGGCTACCCAAACGAGTAGTCGTTGGCGTGCGGGCAGAAGTCGTTGTCCCATGTATCCAACATAGATCTTATCTGCGACTTCGCTTTTACTTTACGTGTTTACTTTAGAATGTTATTACACGCCTCATAACTCATAAGGGAAGCATTGAAGTAGTCTCGACATGTTAATGAAGTCTTTTAAAAGGCAGTTTTTTCGACACTGAAATAGATTTTTTGCTATTTATATCACACTTTTTTTGTCGCTGGGGAAATCCTAATGGATAGCACCGGGCCCGGGGGGGGCCTGGTGGTTATGTGGGACACTCATCTTAACTAAAACCCCTAGAGGTGTTCTGGTCGTGCTTGTCCGGCACGGGAAATGTAAGGACTGCCGCGCCAGCCGCGACGTCCTCATCAGCACTCAGCATATAAGGCACCCCAAACACTGAGGGCGCCTTACAGCTCAGACCTTCTCACGGGCGCGGTGTATCCCCCGATCAGCTGCGCACAGGTCTCTTGTCGCCGCCATGACTCTCCGCCTTCCAGAGATTCCCAGGATAACTACTCCTCCAACATTTATATCGCACAAACACGTTACGCACTTATATCAAGTAAAATCTGTTAGGCACTAAGAATATACATATTTCAATAACACTTATTTTGTTTAAGAAAAATAATAACATCAAAAATATTTTTATGGATATCCGTCTTTGAAGATGAGAGAAGTTCACCAATCCGCATTAGGCTAGGCATCGAGCATATCGGGACTGACTAGCCGTCGAGGTGCCCTGTTTGTTTACTAGATCCGGGGCACCTCACCAAAGGCGGCATTGGTGGCACTCGCCGGGTTTTAGTGGGTAGAGCTGCGTCCACTTACCAGCTGTCGGGCGCAGCGAGTCCCACATACCCGCGTGGGGAGACCCACTCCCCCGCGAGATGCCTCAGAGCATTTCCCGGCGTTAAAGAAAAAAAAAGGCATCGAGCATATACCAAAATCAGAAAAATGAAATCCGTCAATTCATTTGATTAACAATTTTAAGAAATATAATAGGCGAGCGAAAGAAATTCGTTTAAAAGAATATTCGATATTGCTCTTAACTCTTGTACAACTAAAACCAACAATCTCATATTAAAAACGGGAAACGATTGAAAACTTTCAAAGTTCATATTAAAAGAAAGCCTCAGTTAGCAGTTCATATGTCACTAAGAATATCTATGAAATCTTTGCTTGAAAGCCTTCAATGGACCCAGATCGTTTCATTATGGACATTATGAGCGTAATTTTGCATTATGAGTGAAACTCAACCCGACTGGAGGTCCCCGGAGAGCCATTCATTCGGTCACTCCAACTTTGTGAATTTTAGATTAATTTTGAGCAATCAAAAGTCAAGTCAAAGGCAAATGATCTTTTGTACAGATATACTTAAGTATCTTATTAACGTCTTTATGGTGTAAAAGGCTTTATTGTATACTCCTTTACAACCGTATGCTTATCGAGCGACGATGTCCTAGTGGGTATATGTCCTAGTGGGTATATGTCCTAGTGGGTATACGGCCTATTGAGTAAGAGCCGAGAGGTCCGGGTTCGATCCTGACCAGACAGGGGCGCCTGCCTAGAAATGGATTTTTCTTAATTTCTACGTGCACCTGAACATCAGACCATCGCTTGCTCACCGGTGAAGGAAACATCGTGAGGATACCTACATGCCTGATGAGATTAAAAGTGAAGGTGTGTGAAGTTCACCAACCCGCATTGGGCCAGCGCATCGGTAAACTATAGCCCAAAACCCTCGTCGCCTGATTTCAACGAGGAGACCCGTGCCCAGCAGTGGGACATAAAAGGTATATATTACAATCGTAACAAACAGTGATGCCAAAAAGCTTATTTATAAGATAAATTATATGCTTTAAGCCTGAACGTCCGATATCCACACTTATATTTTAAATACGTCATTATTTTAGCGTTATAATAGATATAGAAAGACGTTCTTAAGGAAGAAAATATGCAATAAAATAAAATAGCGCGATAATTTTTTTTCCGGTGGGAGGGAAGCGCTGTGCCGCGCTCCCGGCTGCATGGGTACCAGCATCTTGCTTGTTTCTCCCGTGAAACAGCTTTGCTGTGTTTCGGAGGGAAGGGCAAGACAGGCTGTGTAATTACTGGCACCGAGACTTAACATCTTACGTCTCAGGATAGGCAACACATAGATGAGTTGCCTGGGCTCGTTCCAGGTAATCTAGTTTATGTTAATGGGCGACGTCGACCACTTAACATCAGTTGGCACGTTTGCCAGTTTGCTTATCGTGTTTATCGTATTTGCAGTCGGTGTCGTATTTGTTGCTGTACATTACCTACCTACCTACCTTGGCTGACACCGACTCCAAAACGCAAAGTTTGTACATTAGTAGAAGATTAAGTTGATTATATGTTGTAAGCACAAACATTAAAGAAACTGTTATTTTATTACTTTTTAGTTTCGTATTTTTGAAGTCGGTTATAATTTTTTGTAAAATGTTTTTATTTAAGTAAGATTACATAACGCCCAATTTATTTGCAAAATCCATTGTTATATTACGTTTTGTAGAAGGTAAGTTTTGTTCTAAATACGATGTGAACCCACAGAATAAGTAATTGTGCTTAGTAATTAGTATTAGCTGTTTTGGTCTTAGCTTCCTCGTATTAATATGCACCACACTGCCGGTCGGTGCGGCTGTGCATACAACTTAGTTCAAAACCAGGAACCATTAATCTATGACATTACAAGACATTACGTAAAGCTATATCTGTGAAGTTAGTACTTCAGTAAATAGCAGTAGATGCTAAAATAAAAATAAGTAATAGGTTTACAAACTAAACTAGTGGTAAAACTGTAAGATTCAATTACAGTGAATCATCAAAAGTTTATCGTGTAGAAAGCATAAAATGGAAATGAATTGAAATAAAGCAAGACTCGTTTAAAAGCAATTACGCTCCAGACGAAGATAAAACCGAGCCAAACTCAACAATTAAATCAAATGTTTAACAAATTAGCGCGGCCGGATAAAGATACTAGTTTATATATAGGCTAGTTGAATTTTAGTTGATTTAAATATCATAGGAATTTAAGTTGAATTTGGTATAATTCTTTGGAATAAACTAGAAGTCGAATTCAGCATTCATTTTAATATATTTATTTCCTATTATAGAAATGAAATATTTGCTAATTGATTTAAATTAATTAAACAAAGTTAGATCATCTATATTTTATGAAAATAATATAATCATTTTCTATTGCTATACAATGAAAACCTTTTTTTTCTTTAACGCCGGGAAATGCTCTGAGGCATCTCGCGGGGGAGTGGGACTCGCTGCGCCCGACAGCTGGTAAGTGGACGCAGCTCTACCCACTAAAACCCGGCGAGTGCCACCAATGCCGCCTTTGGTGAGGTGCCCCAGATTTATTGAGCAAACAAAATCGACGGCTAGTCAGTTCCTCAGGGGACCGACGCCACCTCCACAGATGGGTTGTCCCGCACCACAGAACGTCGGGACAGTACAATGGGGTGAGGTTCCCGTCCTCTCCCCTCGCCTCTTTTGTCCCCTCTTCTTATAAGAGAGGTACAAGAGCCCCTTCGGCTCAATTCGCTTCGCCCAAGGTGCAGCAGCTTACCCTAGGTTACTGAGCCCCACCGCCATGACAAGGCCTGAACCATGGTGGGGATACAATGAAAATCTTAATCTAACCTCACACTGTTACACAATGCATGCGTACAAATAATCACGCATGCTTACACGTCAGACTACACCACGTAAGTTCGGCAGATATTATTAATTTAATTAAATATGTTGCGAGCTGCAGCCGGAAAACTTGCAACATTGTTTCAAATTGTAGTTTTGTGTCTCAGCTATGGTATCATTTGGTACAGATATATTAATTTTGAAATATACGTGTATTGAAGATCTTATTAAAGATCTTATAACACGTCTAATTCAAGTCTTGGATCACCATTTTTTTTTAATATCACTCTTAAAGCAGAGTATCTTTTAATAATTATTAACCCAAAATTTCCCTCAAAAGCTATAGTTTTATTTGTATTAATAATAACTATAACAGTTGTTTTGTTATATCTATAAAAATATATAAAATTTAAGTGTCTGTTTGTAATTTAAAATTAACAGTTTTTAACTAAATACATATGAAAATATGTACGGTACTTCCATAAAAAACATATTTTTTTTCGTCCGTCTGTATGTTTGTTCCCGCTAATCTTTAAAACGGATTTTGGTGGGACTTTCACTGGCAGATAGCTGATGTTATAAGGAGTAACTTAGGCGATAAAAATAATCGTCATCAATCCGGTTACGGCTGTAAATCTAAGTTAACGCGGGCAACAGTTAATATAGTAGATATTTTTTAAAATCGATTACCCCCCCCATCACTATTATAAACACATTTATATTATTCAAACCATTATTATAATAACGCTATCGTCCTCAAACGTACAATACGAACGTATGACCACGTTTTAAGAGATCAAAGACGAAATACAGCAGCTGCTGAACTCGTACATTTTTCAGAATACGGAGCATCCTCAGGAAGTACTCAACTACGGAAGGTTGTCGACTGCCTTCATGTCACCGTACACATAATGCGCCCTATTCACCACATTGTCACACGACTAAGTTGTAACTTGAATGGTTTATAAAACGTCATTTGAATGTAGAACACGGGTAAGAATTGTAATTAGTACATGCCATTGTTGCGTGTAGAGATTGGCGTTCAAGGAGGCCATTGTTCAGTAGTGGACGGATAAAGGCTGATGATGATGATGATTATTGCGTATGAGTGCCTACTGATTTTAAATAGAGGGGTTGTTTGTTCACTCATACCACAGTGCTTGAAGAGTGAAGACTCAAGGACTCCTAAGAGCAAGTTCTCCTAGCCACCCCACCATGGTTCAAAGCCTAGTCGTGGCGGTGGGGCTTAGTAGCCTAAAGTGAACCCAGCACCTTGGGCGAAGCAAATTGAGCCGAGGGAGCTCCTCATTGTACCCCTCTTATAAGAAGAGGGGACAAAAGAGCAGGGGGACAAGGGGCGAGGATGGGAACCTTAAGGGACTGACTAGCCGTCGAGGTGACCTGTTAGCTCAACGAATCCGGGGCACCTCACCGAAGGGTTTTAGTGGGTAGAGCTGCGTCCACTTTACGACCTTTTGGGAGCAGCGAGTCCCACATACCCGCCTGGGTAGACCCACTCCCCCGCGGGATGCCTCAGAGCCTCACAGCATATCCCGGCGTTTTATTTTTAAATTTACTCCAGCTGTAAGTGCTAATTGCTGTTCTTGAAGTGTTTAAACCAATATTATCACAGAATCCCATATTAGAAGAGAAAATGTGGAAATCCCGAAATGCATAAAAATAATTTTACACTAATCGTTAAATTCCCTACTGCATAGGACAAACTGGCAGACGAGCTACCTGATAAGTGGTCACCTTCGCCCATGAACATTCATGTTAACTATCACCTTATACCATTAGAACAACCATTTCATTTAAACTACTGCGTTACAATTTATTTGCATCATACAATAACATTCTAAGCAAATTTCACGTAATTATTTCAACAATGAATTTGACGACCTCTGTGGCTCAATGGTTAGCGCGTTGCCGCATAAGCTGGAAG
Organism: Helleia helle; assembly: GCA_963853865.1. Taxonomy (NCBI): domain Eukaryota; kingdom Metazoa; phylum Arthropoda; class Insecta; order Lepidoptera; family Lycaenidae; genus Helleia; species Helleia helle. The sequence goes on along the minus strand of OY971422.1, from coordinate 21,032,725 downwards.
TAGCTGGTTCGAATCCCGCCAGGGAACAAAAAGTCTTCTGTGCTCCTGGGTCATGGATGTGTATTATATGTAAAAAAATCTTAAATACATATGTATAAGTATAAAAGTATTAAATATATTCACAAGTTCTTTGAGAACTTACCAAGGGACCAGATTAACGTGGTGTAAAAAGGGTCTACAGATTATTATTATTAATGAATCTTTAATAGTTTATAATGAAATCATAATACATATATAGAAGACAAGAGCCTCTGTAAATAATATGAAATACAGTTCGTAAAGAAAAAATATTTGTACGCTTATTATTCCATGCCGTAAAATACACACTTAAGCATCGTAAAGGCGACCCTCGCTCCATCCGGTATAGTGACAGGGATACGAACGTCTCTTCAATATTGGCAATGCACCTGTTACGTGGTAATGCCGGGAATCTACAGGCGAACTTACTTATATATTTTTTTAATTTATTTTCATATTAGACGATATACTTTCAATAAAATTCATCAAAAAGTATTAATATGCTGATGCATAAATACATTATAACTATTATGACAAAGCTAACCATAATGACGAAACTTAAACGTTTAAAAATTAAGCGAGAGATAAGTTTATAAATAAATCTTTGAAACAGATATTTAATTAAAAATGTAAAATATCTGACATATTTTACAAAACCCTCATAAACTCATTTAGTTAAGCTAAGAGGCAGCAGCTACCGATTACCGACATACTTTCTTTTAGCTAGTGTAGTATACATCGGAATAAAGCGGTAAAGGTAAAGCGAACTTGTTTTTATAGGCTTAAAGTTTTATATCGCATTAGGGATTCTCTCAATGAAAAGCTACGCATAGTGCTATGTGAGACACTAATACTCTCTAAATTTAACTACGTAGATGTCGTTATAGGGCCGCGACTACTAGAGAGAACAAAAAAGTCCATACAGAGGGTTCAAAACGCCTGTGCACGCTATTGCTTCTACATACCGCGGCGAGATCACGTCACTTCTTACCTGAATCAGGCGAAAATGGAGAACCGTAGGCGATTACACTTAGCCACAATATTATTTGGAGTCATTAAACATGGCGTACCTACGTATCTGTTCGAGAAACTGGAGTGGATACGAGATGTCAACTCTACACACCGCACAAGGTCATCTCTGTACGCCCTGAACTTGCCCATACACCGTACAGCCGCATTTCGCGGTAGCTTTAAATATGCTGCAACGAAATGTTGGAATAATTTGCCACCGCCACTACGTAATTTAACAACCAAATCAAATTTTAAGAAACAGTATAAAATAGTTTTACTTTTAGGGCAACAAGATATTTAAAATTTATAGTTTCTCCATTGTAATTGTGATACATTATATTCATAGTTAGTTAGCAGTATACTTCAGGTGCATTATATATATTGTCATAGTTAGATATCTGTATTACACTTCATATTATTATAATTCATTGTATTCTCTAGTGTATTTATATTAATTTATAAACAAATTTATTTAAAATCAATATTTGTATATGTATAAGCTGTATATAGCTGCATCAATGTTTGCATAATTTTGTTTAAATTATAAATAAATATTATAACACAATATATGAAACTTATATGTCTTAGTGCTTTCTATTCGCGTTATTGTTTTTACTGTTACTCACTTTACTACTACCGCCAAAATGGAAAAAGCTACGGTGGTCCTGAAAACCAGTGTTAGGGCTTTTAGTCCTGACTATAACTGAGGTCCCACCTTTTGCGAAACACACTGTTGCCAACACTACTATCTTCTTTTATTGCTTTTTTTTTTCCACATGTACTGTGCCTAAACATTAAGATTTCAAATGTATTACCACAGATAATATATAATGTGTTAGTGCAGTGTGTTTATCAAATAAAGTTTTATTTATTTATTTATATAATGTTTTATTTTATATAAAATCAAATTCCGACAAAATTGTGCTGCGACGCTACGCTGGTTCTACGCTCTGATTGGCCAACTGAGGGCCGATGGATGATTGGACGATGGGACATACATACAGATTACTGGTTGGTTAAATCGCTATTACTTCAGTGACAAATCATTGACCAATTTCGGAATTTTATGGCTCACATTAATAAACTATCCAGTTATGTGCTCGATGGATTCAAATATACATTTGAATTTATAGGAGATCCTGTTTTGGAAAGTAATTGTAAACGTAAAAGTTACGATGTTTTTAAATAATTAAATATATCCCTCGTCATAACAAATAATAATAATAATATCTATGGACGCTTTTACACCACGTCAATATGGTCCCAAGGTAAGTTCTCGAAGAACTTGTGTTACGGGTACCAGACAACGGAAATATATTGAATACTTTTATACTATACATATATTTAAGATTATTATACATATATTTAATACCCCTACATACATACATATATACATATATTACATACATATATTTAAGATTATTATACATATAAATGTACCCCTCATTGCCCTAAATTCCTAAACGTGACGCAAAAACAACTGAAACTCTCCCCAATTTTGGACTACGCAATTATTTCATACAATTACAGGCCAAATTAATTCACCCAGCTCTTTCTGTTTCCACAAATTTAATCATAAAAGATGTAAAATATTTACAATACAATTTATATAATTTTCTTTAAAAGTTATAATTTGTCCTTCCAGTAAATTAAGAAAGATATAAAAGTCAAAATCTAATTCTTATTTTTTTACTACTATGTAAGTATACCTATAAGTAAATTCACAGAAACTAAAATTATTCATATCGGCTGGTGAGGAGTTTTTTTGCATGCTATTTGTATATGTGTGAAAATATATTATAAATAATATAATAAAAATAAATAATGAGGCAAAAAATGCCAGTTTAAAATATATACCCGACCCAAGTGCCTTTCTTTATTAATTACTAGCTATTGCCCGCAGCTTCGCCCGCGTTAACTTCGATTTACAGCCGTTGAAGAAATGATGTTGATTATTTTTATAGCCTAAGTTACTCCTTAAAACATTAGCTATCTGTCAGTGAAAGTCCCGTCAAAATCGGCCCAGCCGTTTCCAAGATTAGCCGGAACAAACAGACAGACATACAGACAAAAATTGTATAAATGCTATTTTGGTATGTGTACCGTGTATACATACATCCATATGCATTCAATAAAAAGCGGTTATTTTAATGTTACAAACAGACACTCCAATTTTATTTATCTGTATAGATGTATAGATTACTATTTCAGTGGTTTATTAGTACAATTGATTAGTACAAATAATCTGAAGAGGACGTTCATTTTGGGACAGATGGAAGGAAAACATGCTGGAGGAAGAACACCAGATGGTCCGATGCTGTGAAGACCAAAGTGGCGGGCAATTTGCACCGGCCAGTCCACTTGACCCATGACCGTGTCCAGTGGAAGATCATATGTGGTCACGATCCTCAGCAGTGAGGGAACGATGAAGAAGAAGAATTACAATTGCACTGTAGTGAATAGGCAGTTTTAGTATAACATAGGGCAAAGGCCATTTTTCGTAATCCCTTGGAAGAAAACTGCTAGTACAAGTTATAGTAGGCGCAAAATTTCTAATCCACGATTATAAAACTTAATAATTTTCGCAAGCAAATAGGACATTTGATTTTTTCACATTTAGAGAGTACTTACTTCGTACTATTATAAAAGATTCGCTTAAACTACAATTCCAAGGTCCAGACGAAGACTAAACATAAAACTTTAATATGAAGCAGGATGGCTGGGTAACGTTCGCGCAAGCCATTAAGCCTGCCGAATCCCAAATGGGTTCCCGCGGGAACAAAGACGTATTTGCGTAAACATGAAATAATATATCACAAGGATCCATTGTATATAAGTAATGACTCTGATCGACAGTTGGATTCGCCGTTTCTCAACGAATGATATAATTAAAAAAGTAGTGAAATGCCTTCATGAATTATTGATGCAAATTCTTTGAAGTAAATTGTTAATTAAGAAATAAATGACAAAGGCGTAAATCAATGACAATCTAATCGAAGACTTGCGCATTATGCGGCTAAGATTATCCTGTACCTAATGATTTACTTTGATAAATAACTACGTATTAATAATAATAAATCTTTATTGATCTTTTGACCTAATATGGGCCTTGGACACAGGTGCGAGGCCCACATTAGGTCAGGATCTACCCGAAGATCATGGCTGCATCTATAATGTATTTTTAATTATTATTTTTTTCGAAACACTCGAAAATACAAAAATCAGCGTGCACAATCGTATTTCTCTCATCAATCACAGGCTTCACAAGAATAAATGATTCATTATGATTGTCTGTGTCACTCATACGAATCCTGTCACTGTCATATCCCAAAAACGATAGCACCCAGGAGTCAGGACTCACCTGACTCTATACTAATATACACCGTTTTATCACAGTCTATGAAACTGTGTTCCCTATACTGTGGTTTTATTATTGACAATGTATTTTAGCTTGGGCACACATGATACAAAATCTTTTATTTAGCACACAAACGCTTTTTATGGTTCCTCACTTAAAACAAAATCCTTAAAAGGGTATATGGTATACAGCCGGTCATAAAAATAAAAACAAATTCACTTGGAATACAGAAAAATATGTCAGTACTCAGACTTACACATTTTCTTTCAATTTCTTATTGCTTAGCTGTTGTGCTTTGTAATTATAATTGAAGTATCCATTTTTTCGGTCTTAAATGGTGGCACTTCTTATCTAAAGCAGTATTTAGTTCCTGCTAAAGTTTAATGTTATCAATCTATTCAGACATCAGAAAATCAATGAAAAATAATCAAAAATCTGTTATATTGTAACAAAGATATATGTACAGGTCATCCTATAAAAAAGGATTGTGTGGTTTTATGAAACCACGGTAAAAGTGAAACTTTTTTTCACATTATAGACATTTAACTAAACATTTTTGGAATAATATTCCATTAAGGGTATAAAAATCGCTTTATCAATCTTAATTTTATACTTGGAAAACTCGGCGGCCGACCGTCACGCGACATGCAACACACAGACGAAAAAGTTTGAGACGATGTAATAAAAGTTTCACTTTAAAAACTTGTTAAAAATAATTTCTTTCAAAGTTAAATACGTAATTATAGTAAAAACCGAGTAGTAGTAGTAGTAGTGAAAGTACCGAAAATGTTCCCGTTTTATATCCAATGTTTTATGTTACGAGTTGTTCAATCCGAGTCTAGACCTCATTTAATAGGTATCGTGTGTTCTGGTTACATTTGGATGTACTTAGAGAATTTATTACGCGTACTCAATCCTCTCGTGCGAATAGAGATAAATTGTGCCGAGCAGAGCCTCACTGGAGTACAAATAACTCTCATACAAACACATGTAACTTACAATCCCTGGCCTATCATTCTTTTTTGGAGGGCTTTTTTTAAATATATACATGACTACTTCTCCTTCTTTAATTATAGCTTTCTTAAGGATTTGCCAATGGCGTACCTATTCGATGGAATATATTTGACAAAATAATTAGTAACAAAGTATTGAGTTTATTAACAAAATCTTTTTGTTACATTATACGTTGTAGTAGAAGGTTTAAAATTATTATTATTATTATTAGAAAAGTTGGGTAAAATTATTTCTAATATTTTAAAAAGCGCAAATACATTAATTTTAATTAGGCTTCTCTAAAAACTTATAAAGATTTTAAAACAAAGGTTCATAGCGTGCCTTTTGAAAATACTTATATTTTTATTGGCAAAAAATATAACATCAAATAAAAATCATCAGAACAATATTATTTATAATGTTTTATAGAACAAAGGAGAACACAAAAAATAAGTAACAATATCGCTGCAAATAAGCTGGGATGGAACAAAGAGACTGACAACCCACGTAATGAGCTCAAGGAAACGCTTCTGTTATCCTGGTTCAAATATTAAGGAACATGTCTGAATACAAGACGAGTTATGTCGTATTTAGACTGAAATAGACATGTTGAGGTCAATTTACAGAATCAAATTGGCAGGAATGTGCCTATTCTAATTGGATCGCAAGTTGAAGTTCCGTGCCACAGAAGCATCGCATTTCGCAGCGTAACACGTTACTTGTGTAAGATAGCACCGGGTAACGTTGACAAGTTTCCAGGAAGTGCAAAAAACCTCGAACGGACGACATCAAACACAATTATCTTGGAAAAAACAGATACATAGGAATCAAAATTCATTAATCGAACCTTCAAAGTTCGATTATTAAATTGAGCTAAACTTTAATAAAACAATGACTGCAAAACTAAAGTTAAGCAAGTTACACATAATATCAATGGACGCTTTTACACCACGTCAATCTGGTCCCGTGGTAAGTTCTCGAAGAACTTGTGTTACGGTTAGCAGACAACGGAAAAATATTTAATACTTTTATTCTATATACATACATATAATAATATAATAATATCAACCCTTATATGTCCCACTGCTGGGCACGGGTCTCCTCCTCGTAATCAGGCGAGGAGGGTTTTGGGCCATAGTTCAACGATGCGCTGGCCTAATGCGGGTTGGTGAACTTCACACACCTTCAAAGACTTTTAATCTCATCTGGTATGCAGGTTTCCTCACGATGTTTCCTTCACCGGTGAGCAAGCCATGGTCAGGTGTAGGTAGAAATTTAGAAAAACCCATTTCTAGGCATCACAGGGGGGATCAGGATCGAACCCGGACCTCTCGGCTCTCACTCAAGAGGCCGAGCCCATACTCACTAGGCCATCGTCACTCACATACATATATACCTACAATTAATAATTTAAAACTTGCCGTATTTTAAAGCAATCTTAGCTGAATGTAATCTAGCATCACTGGCAGTTGGTTTGTATTTTAGAGACATTTAAGCAACGAATTGAATGTGTCTCGGCAGTCAAGGTGCAGCTAACGTCCGACGATCCGGGCCAAATGCAGCCTCACAATACCATTTACTTATCTTCGTCTCACTTGATTAAATTATGTGGCAGATCTCATAGCATTTGTCAACTTTGATGAAAAGACTTTTTTAAAGATTACGCAGATTTTCATCAAATTAAATTATCTTAGTGACTTGATATTTTTTAAGTCATTGCAATTGAGTTAATTTAAAGAAGTGCTATTAAGGTTACACAAGTCGCTCATATTTCCATACAAACGCAGAACAGTAATTACTACAATGTTTAACGTTGACCATGAAAAACTAAGTATATTATAAATTGATCTCGTCGTTGTCTATGTGTGTATGTACCCAAAATCGTAAAAAAATTTACATTAAAAAAATACAAGCTTCTAAACTTTCGTATTTCAACGCTGATTTTAGCCCAACTTTGGGCGTAAATAAATAGTATACCGAGCACGAAACCTCAAAAATAAAGCCCGTACAGATATAGTTTAGTTATTCAAAAGATAAAATAAATTTATTTTGAAAAGATACACTTATTAGTTTTTCTATTATAACTGTTTTGCTAAAAGGACATTTTCGGAATGAATTATTGTGTATTTCATTCTAGCACACATGTTCGCGCACTATGTCAGGTGAGATAGCGATCATTTTGTTAGAGTTCGCGCCGTCGACTAGTTCAACCTTAATGCAGCTTTATGATCACAACATTCAAACATATCATCTGAAGCGAGAAAATTAGATTCCCGTATTCCCACTTGTATATTTGCAATGCGTGCATTCTCATAGGACGTTTGAATTTTGGAGATAATTGCTGGTAAACAAAGCTGAGTGTACATATATAGAATGTACAAATACTTTATTATGCACACAAACACTTTGTGTACTAAACCGACCAATTCCGATGTTTATACCGATCCGAAATCAACATAACCCAACTTAAATTAATGATCCAATTAAACAGCTGGAAATAATGTTAAAACAATCACGACTTTAGTACCTACACCTAGATGATAGACGCGTTCAGTTTCATTTGGGATACGCATTTTCATAAACGAGGGAAACGAAAATCCTAATTCGTACCTTCAGATTCTAAAATTACGCCGTAATCGCTTCGTACGCGTAATTACACATTTTTCTCAAGATCAAATAACCTGAGACCCTAATTTCGCACAAATTACAATGAGAGCTTTGATAAAATTTTCTTTCTTTGACTTTTGGAGTCAGCTTTATAAGTTGAGAAATAAAATATAAGTTTAAACCTGCTGCTCAAAATTGGGACATAATTTAAACTACGTAGGTATATAAAATAATTTTTAATGTTAAAAGTTTTTAACAGTTATGTGAAATGTGTTATTTTAACTATTATTTAAAACAGTTGTTTATACAGTAATAAATATAACAAAGTAAATGTATACTAATATTATAAAGCTGAAGAGTTTGTTTGGTTGAACGCGCTAATCTCAGGAACTGCTGGTCCGATGTGAAAAATTATTTCAGTGTTAGATAGCCCATTTATCGAGAAAGGCTATAGACTATATAACATCACGCTGTGACAAACAGTAGTAAAGTTAACGCGGGCGAAGCTGCGGGCAACATCTATTACATTATACAGCTGTAGGTATAATTTTGCGGACATACGTTTTGATATGTCTAAAAACATTTTATAGCAACCGTAAAAACGCCTCAGGAAGTGTAAATAAAAATGTAGCGTATGTACACAAAAAATTTGCTTCGCTCACTTGAATTTTCACAAATAACTGCAGTATATTCAGTCTTTCAGAGCCAGCGGCTTTATGTTACCTGTTACAGTTGAGTCTGACGCAAACGTGAGGGCTAAAGAATCATTAGTACAAGAGCGCTATAACGGTTACCCGTCTAACAATAGTGTGTACTCCTGTTATTGATGGATTCATTATCCTATAAAGAACGTTCATAAACAAATCAAACGAACATTGTTATACGTTAATAACTTATTGTCTAAAAATTAAACAAACTTCTGTTCGAAATTGAGTCTCTGTTAGCCAAAGTCTCGGAATGGGGGCGCCAGGCCTTGACGTGGCGGTGGGGCTCAGTAGCCTAGGGTGAGCCCAGCACCTTCGGTGAGCCCAGCACCTTGGGTGAAGCTAATTGAGCCGAAAGGGCTCTTTGTGCCCCTTTTAAAAGACGAGGGGACAAAAGAGCAGGGGGCAGGGGGTGAGGATGGGAACCTCACCCCATTGTACTGCCCGTGTGAGGTGACGTCGGTCCCTTGCGGGACTGACTAGCCGTCGAGGTGCCCTGTTAGCTTAACAGATCCGGGGCACCTCACCAAAGGCGGCACTGGTGGCACTCGCCGGGTTTTAGTGGGTAGAGCTGCGTCCACTTACCATCTTTCAGGCGCAGCGAGTCCCACATACCCACCTGGGGAGACCCACTCCCCAGGCGGGATGCCTCAGAGCATTTCCCGGCGTTAAAGAAAAAAAAAGGGTTAATATCACTCCGATCCCCGTGATATCTCTAAATACGCTTAGCAACTAATTAATACCAACGGTTGACTTGTGAAAACTTTTATTTTAATTTCTTATTTAATAATTTACTTTTATGTAAAACCAAATGTATAAAATTCTCACGAATGTAGTTTCGCTAATAGCTTATACATTAACTATATAATTCTAATACCGTTGGTTCGAGGAAGTTTCTGTGTATGTAGTAGAATAATGCGTTGTGTTCTCACATTAATACGTATACATAACATGCAGATGGTACTGTAACACGATTAAGCCCCGGCATACCACAATTAAGGCTGAATTTTGGCCTCGCACGGCATTTGTTTGGTCATAATTCAATATAAAGTTTAACGATACGGTGATTGCGTTCGATTGAGTTATGTTTAGGATTTATGTATATTTATAGTACAAAGTATTCATACATAAAAATCGTTTATATGTAAATATAGCTTTAGATTCTTGGATATGCCGAGTTCTAAAATTTTGCTCGGTTGCCTCAAAAGTCCTGAACAAGTGCAAATTAGCTTTATTTATGCTGAGGGCCGGGCGTAGCAATAAATTGTTTTTAATTCCTAAATAAAAACAGCTTTGTTTTCCAAATTCTAAATAAAACCGTTCGTAAAAATATCCAAGTTGAAAAAACAATGCACAGTTTAATAAAATAAACATAACGCTTAAACTGTAGATTTTGAATGTTGGGATTAGACGAGATTGTTTAATGAAAAGCACTTGCCAACAGCCAACGCGATATTAAAATGATCCACAAAGGCGGAGTACCTCGTTTTGTCCCTAACCACTTTCATAGCTTGTTTCACTGCCACGTTATCGCCCAGACTCCACTCACATTGTCTCAGTATTTACCATTTTTAAAACATTTCCCGCCTTTTAATATTTTATTTTTAATATTTCTTTCTCTCCTGTACTCGGCAATTATTCTTGAATAACTCGAGTTTCAGCCGTTTCTATTTCCTTTGAGGTATCTAGGCTGAACTTCTTAAAACATGATTAGTGGAAATAAATACTTATAATACAAGATAAAAGCCGGTCACTCAGCTAGATTTGAAAGCATTATTATTATTTTAAATGATTAAAGAGTAAGAGTGTCATGCTACATTGTAGCCGAATTGGGCCGGCACGATCGGCGTGGTGGTGGTACCTCTCGCTTGTGAGCTTCCTGAGGCTCATTATGGGATAGGGAGGAGGAAGTTAACGCACCTGCATAACTTTTGATAGTGCGGATGTCTATGGGCGTCGGTGGTCACCTTAAGGCTCCGACTGCTTGTTTGCTTCCTTTTGCCATAAAAAAAGATGCGACAAATCTGATGTTAATAAATAAATGTATTGATACAGATAAGCCGGATAATGATGATGATGATAGCAAGAGTAATAATAAATAATTGAACTGAGTACTCGTGGAGTTGTTTCTTATGTTTACGAGAACTATTGAACTGTGTCTGCGATTTATCTATCATGATCTTTTTTTATATCGCAGGGAGACCCTTATGGATGCAGACAGGATCTTCGGGTAGATCCGATCCAATGTGGGACTCGCACCTGGGAGTGTCTATACTAACTAAAACCACTGCCTTCAGCCACTTTTTGAGGGTCCCAGAACTGCAGACAACAGTATCATCTCAGCGACAGACTCGTAAGGGTGGACTGCCCGGTCGCTACTAAGCAGTCCCCATGACGTCGTGCCATATCTATCGTGATCTACAGGTACCGGGTCTATTGTAAGTGGAAGTAACTTAAATTAACCTTGATATTGAGGTATTTGACCCTCTCCTCTATGTTTGCTGGAAATCTGCTAATAATCTTAGTACACCACGACAATATCCGTAAAAAGTAGTTTCATTGCAATGTATGTATAAAAATATTTAAAGATTTACGTTTAAAAATTATCTTTATATATAAAAATTACGTGTCACGTTGTTTGTCCGCGATGAACTCCTCGACTACTGAACCGATTTTAACCAAATTTTGCAGAAGACAATGTGGAGTTTGGTCCAACCTGAGGGATATGATAGTTTATATCTCAATTTATAATCGCAATTTTTTATTCATAAATAATAATTTTACTGTATTGAATCGTATATCTTAGCCACAGAAACGTGTGGCCGGGTCTGCTAGTTTTACTATATATAAAAACGAGATTTAGAACATGTGTTTAGCATTCATTTAACCGTAAGTGATATATAACGCTATCACCATACAAGCCATCTCATATCTTACATCTAAAGCACATCGCGGCGGAATTATGCGAACATTACCTCTCTAATCTCGACTAAACATCAACGTAACGGCGGAAAAATCGAAAAACGATAACATAACGTTAAAAGGCAGATTTTAGCGTCTTCATAATAAAAGTTCTTCGGGCTTTTATGTGATGTTACATTACTAAATCTTTCAATGTCATATTCAATTTTGACATTCGAAAAAACGATTATTTTGTTTTTGAGCGTTTCTAAATCGTTGAATTTATTTAGAGGCGTTTATGCTTGTATTTTCAACCACAAAGCAGTGTTCCATGTTGAACTTAAAGCTAGTAACGGAATTACTAGCATTAAGATCATTAAGAGGTGGTGCCATGCTGATTTGCAGCCAAATTAGGTGGGCACTACAGAAGTGGTACCTCTCGCTCACATAATACCGACGTATAATGACAGCTATGCTGTCGCGTTTCGTGCGGATTGTGAGTTTCTGGTGGCCCATTGGGGGGGATAAGGGAAAAGGAGGGTAACGCATCTGCATAACCTCTGGTTGTGCGGATGTGTATGGGCGTCAATGGTCACCTAAAGATTTCGACTGCTCGTTTGCCCTCCTATGCTATTAAATCAACAACATTGCCTGTCAGGCTATTTTCTATTGCTCTAAAAAGAAAAGCATATCAAAGGAACCTGTAAGAATCAGCAAAATTTAACAATCACAATAGGTTTCGGCAATTTTCAGTCATGTGTACCTACACGTACCTAGATGCACGAATTATATTATAATTATAAATGGCTTGATTTCATTACCTCAATAAAAATACATTTGTGATTTAAGAAACTGTGTTTATAATGTTTAACTGTGAAAAGTTTTTATATGCTAAGTGTTTGCTTAAATACTATATAGATATTATGTTTGTCGCATCGTTTATTCTAACGTGTCTTGTCCAGTAATAAACAGGTATTCACTGCAAACAGACGTTTTATTTAAAGTAAGCAACGAGTTAAGCAAAATTAAATCTTATCACACTAAACATATGGTCCTTTGAGCCGATAGCCGAAAAAAATTTTTCTGAATTAGTTTTAAGTCGCAATCAAAGTTTACTCATTCATTTTCACACAGTAACTTTACCATCCCACTATCATCATCAGCCCCTATCCTTCCACTGCTGAACATAGGCGTGAAGGGCCAATTGAGGGCAAAGAACGCCAAGACGACCGCTCCCCCGCCACTCGCATCCAACTATTACTCGTTACTAATTAGAGAAAAAACATTCGCATAAAACGTAAATAATAAATTTCGACAACACAAAATATGAAAATATTTTCGGATTTATATTTTCAATAAAATTCAGCAAAAGTATTGGACAATTTATCAAAGTAAAAGAAGAAACACAAAAATGTACGCAGGAATCAGCGATTTTCATGGTAAGTAAATACCAATCAGTTTTTCCACAAACAAAAATGTTAATGAAATAAGCAAAGCAAGGTTTGCTTTTAATTTACAACGGCAGCACAAAAGCACATTTAGTCATGTATAAGCATATTCCATGAGAATTATTTATGCCTTATAACCAACGAATTAGTAAAGGTAATTCGTTGCTTATAACAGAAGATATATATCTTATTTATATAATTTAAAACTTTGAAGAAGAATTTATATAAATTAAAACTTTGAAAGATATATTATAATGTACTAGTAGCACTGTCAGACGTTGTCCTGTACATTTTTTTTTTGTAAATCTAAACCATTCTCAAATCCACTCGAACACACACAAAAAAATTCATCAAGATCGGTCCAGCCGCTTATGAGGAGTTCAGTGACATACAAACGTACATAAGAATTATGTAATGTATAATCATTTAATACTCTTTTAAAAGGTAAATTTAAAAATTATTATATATAACTATAATGAGTCAAGTCATAGTCACTCCCCACTCTCATAGCCAATAAGCGAAGTTTCCAGACCGGTTGTCCGGAAAATCATTCGACTACATAAAGGAAAAAATAGAAAACATTATAGGCTTGTCAAACGGATATTCGTCAACGAAAACCCTAAACAAAAGGGAGTAAAGTTTGAGCGGTGTTCAGACTCGTCCCGCGACAGATCTAGAGATAAATTGAGCGCTGTTAAAGTCTGCATTGTAACACTATCACCTTATCTATTTTCCTATGTGCCGCTTCAATTACATAGCTAACACAGAGACAAGCCCTTAGTTTATCTTAGTTACATATCGTACTTCGTATACGTTCATTCTAAAGGTGTTTCTTGAAATAAGAGCGATAACATATGATTATATTTAAGGAAACTCATTAAATTAAACAATATCACCTATATTATATACTTTATTGTCTCGATAGCTAGCTACACATAAAATATTCTATTTTTGGTTTGACTTTCCATTTTGTTTAAAGTATCTACAAATTACATTTACACAGAAATTAGCACAAAATAAATTTACAAATTTATTTGGTCGAAGTTTTAATTTGTGAAATATCATTTTCGTATAAATTATTAAAATATAATCAACTAAAGAAAACACGCACCAGTTACTTGCAGATATGATTAGTAACTTTGGTTATTTTATTAGACAACACACGGACAAAGTTGGAGACGCTATCACCCGGCTTGACAAACAAGACTTACCTAACTTAGAGAACCCCGTCATAATGTTATAAAAGTTTTATTTCTCTAACAAATATTATATAAGTTAATTGATTCTTTTTGGCAAACAACTCTTTTTACTCAAAGCTAAAGTAGTGAAAAATATATGAATAAAATTGACTCGCTTGATTCATGTTACATATCGCTCAATCTTTTTGATTTGATAAAGGGTTTGATTTTCACAATTATCTTTTATTTCTAGTAATAACAAAAGTAAATTTTTGATCACACATTCGTATGGAATCATAGAATTCCAATTTAGGATTATCTTGAACCTAAAGATAGAGAAAAGCAGAAAGTTATACAGAAAGGGCTTGAAATACCAATGATAATAATTATATAAAGATGCCTTAAAGATTTGAAGCTCTGAAAACAACCGTAATAATTGCTTATGAATTTATAATGAAACTAATAGATGAAAGACGCCACAACCGTTTGTAATCTATTGTATTTATATAAATGATAATGCCCGTCTAGAAATAATTTTATACACTATATAGAAAAGCAATAAGAAGTATACGCGTTAATATTTACTGTAAGCTCAAGATTAATATCAATTAGCAGCTACCCGCGCTGAGATCCGAGGAATTGCGAAATTGTGTCTTAAACAGCGACCGAAACTAACAAAATAATAAAACTTTGCCGAATCACAAACAACCTTTTAAACTTGGTCTACTGCAGCACAACGTACTTAAATGTTATGAATTTAACGTCGCCTTTTCTATGGTTCTTCTACAACCATGATTATTATTGTCTACTGAAACTAATAAAATTATACTTGCTAATCGCGCAAACGTGAAAGTATCGAAAATTGGTTGGAAAAGGTTCTGGCAACCATTTTCATTCAGACAGGTTTATCAAAGCTGATTATTTTTCAAATAACATGCAATCACAGGCAACAGTTGAAACTATAGAATAAAGGTCTGTGTTAAAGTTTAAGGAATCTGCTAGAATATTTTTTCTAAGTAACAAGTTCTTAAAAGTAAATTTCCTTTAAAATTCTATTAAAATTATTTTCTTTTTAAAGTCGAGCCGAACTCTCGGCTTAAGGGACACTTGCTTAGCAAAGCTTTAAACTTAAAAGTTACCAGTGGCTATGAACGTAAGTTTCGGTCACGGCCAGCTGGTCGAAGTGGTCAGGCTACTTTACGCAGCGGTCGCAGGTTCGAATTCCGCCACGTTCAGATAATTTGTATTTGGGTCATACCAAACGCGTTCCCTTACTAATCCGTAACACAAGTTCTTACGAACTTACCACGGGGCTGATTAACGTGTTGTGATTGTTGAATAATATTTATTCATTTATTTATTAAGTTATTCGTTTAAACATTGTGATTTTCAACTTCTATTTGCAATTATGATCGATCAGCCGTAAGATCAAAGCCATGTGAAGAAAGCTTATGAAATACTTTTCAGCGTCCCAAAATATCAAATTCCAAGATATGTTACATAAAGCTCCTTGTAAGCGGGGATGACATTCGGGTGCATCCATCCGAACGGAATTGATATGGCCGTCCACGTATTTACCAGTCGCCACTTATTTGCTTCCAGCTCGACTTCCACATATTTTTAAAGTTCAAATATTTTTAAGGACTGATGAATCATCATGAAAAGGAGCATGAAATCATAATAATAAAATTTCATATGACATACACACGAGCAAGGAATGTAAATATATCACAATGTACCAATTGAAACAATTGTCAATTGTGTGTGAGTGTGTGAGTGGTGTCAATTGAAACCAAATTAAATACTGATGCTTTTTGGGCTTAGTTGTCGTATAAATTCAAAATTCAAACAAAGATTCCTCTATGGATTATGGAATAAGCCGTACCTTTGTAAGCCTTTTCATTTTTACAGTTCCAAGTTCTTTTCCATGTACTAACATAAATGGTTAAAATAAATACTTACATCCAAATATAAAAACTTAACGAAATTTAACATTTTTTTTTTCTTTTTTTAACATATTTTATTTTAAAGAATTCATTTAAACCACAACATTCAATCCTACCTTAGACAAAAACTGTTGCTTCAAACGTTTGCATCGAGCAGGAGTTAATAGAGACAACTAGTTGAGCCCAATTTTTGAACTTAAGATTGATCAAGATAGAACTCAATTCTAATGATATACCTAAAATATAAATCTTCATACGCCTAAACTCAATTTTCGTGTACAAATATTGCTTACGGTATGTCTCGGGTCCTTACCCAACGATGAATATTTACGACTTGAGATAAAGGGAAGCGATATCTGCGGACCTAAAACCACTGACAAAGGATTTTTCTATAACCGGGTCTTGATACTTCCGCGTTATTTCCACCAAAGGGAAATTCTTTGAGCGGATAATTGTAAGTCCTTGGGTCTTAAATTGAAAGTCCATAATACGATTAATAATGGCCTCGACGCAATTATAATTATGAAAAAAATATTAATCAAAAACGTTTTATATCTGTACAACATAATACAGTGTATTTGTTATCGCAAATACATAATTAAACAGATTAAAAATATGTAAGAATATTAGTGGCACCGACAGACGTTGTCCTGTACAAAATATTTTTTTTTGTGAATCTAAACCATTCTCGAATCCCCTTGAACTCACACAAAAAATTTCATCAAAATCGGTCCAGCCGTGTAGGAGGAGTTCAGTGACATACGAAATATATGTATAAAGATAAAGATTAGGTATTATATATATTATATATATATAGTATAAGTGGAAATTTTAAAATGCTAATAGAGAAGACGATAAAGTAGAGTCAATAATGAATAGGTATCACGAAACATTTGACAAAATATCCAATCTAATTATTCCTATATAATTATATGAATATAGTTTTACAAAACTGTATACCATGCATGGACGGGAAACTTATACCTACTTTAAAAAAAACTATTATAGGATAAATTATATAACTTCATTAGAATAAAACATAATCGAGAACATTCGAGTAATCGATTAGTTTAGCTACTAGTAGATTTCTTATAACGAAAGATATTACAACTTGAATATCCCATCGGAGTATAGAGCATATAACCGGAATAGAGCGGTTATGTTGTTTTTTGAATGAAAAAATATTCCGCCAAATATCTGCTGTGACGCTGCGCTTGGCCAACTGATGGCCATTGATGGATGATTGGCCAATGGGACGTACATACAAATCACTGGATAGTTGAATTGCTATTACGTCAGTGACAAATCACTGAACCGTTTCGAAATTATGGCCCACATTACTACTCTGTCCGTTTATATGCTCGTTGCATCAAAGTGATAAAATAACTCAGTCTCAGTATTTAATATTCAGTAATCTTCGTCGCTCTTTGGCGCCTCATCACAATTTTCATATCACTTATGTTCATGATAATAAGGTTATGGAAACACGCACTCCTAAAGGGACGAGAATAGAACCAACAAGCATTATCAATAATGACAATGTTACTAATATTTAAAAGTTGGTGAGTTTGGATGTTTGTTGATCTATCACGGCAAAACGGCTGAACTGATTTGGCTGAAAGTTGAAATGGTGATGGCTTATACCTCGGATTAGGACATAGGTTATAAAAATAATCATTATCAATCCGGATACGGTTGTGAATCTAAGTTAACGCAGGCGAAGTGTGAGCACGAGCTAGTGTTTAATAAAACGCTGAAATCACCATATCACGCATAGAACAGAATCAAAAGTATGGCGATTCAAAGGAATATTTAAGTGTCAAACATTGAGCTACCTATTATACTTTTAAACATAAAAGAAGATACATTTATTGATGTACACGTAATATACAAATTCGCACGTATAATAATTTCATCATTGGTTCAGGTAAAATTTTGTAGAGGCTAATGAAAAACATTTAGGGACAATGTCCCTGTCTGTATGTTAAATGAAATAACATGAAGCTGTGCAAACCATTTCATTAAAAATGAAGTGCTAATCATTATTCACTCCCATAAACTCTTTGTCCGCGAACGTGCGGCTTAAATTAAACCATTTGCTTATTTTACTAAATACCTCGTAGATTTATCTCAGTGACCGACCGGATCATGAAGTTTATGCAACATAAAATTTTGCCATGTTAAAATCCAATCTACCC
This sequence comes from Helleia helle, assembly GCA_963853865.1. Taxonomy (NCBI): domain Eukaryota; kingdom Metazoa; phylum Arthropoda; class Insecta; order Lepidoptera; family Lycaenidae; genus Helleia; species Helleia helle. Next base: position 21,014,363 of record OY971422.1, on the reverse strand, counting down.
TCTCTCTCAACTCAAGCAGAAAAATATATCTGGAATTGCTCTTTTCTTCTCTCAGTGGCTCAGAGCTTCCAGAAATACCCTTTGCTTACATTTTAGACCTACCCTTAGGTACGTTACCACAATCCAGTTACCACATCCAGCACACGCACAACACCTCAATCATTGGAATCGATTGATAAACAAACGCGGGGGCGCGGCTGACGCCTGTTGCGCCGACCCCACGAGGGCCACTCACCGGGTATCAGGACGAGCAGCGCCAAGGCCGCCAGCATGGGGGCCATAGCGGCGACGCGCGGGCATACCACACCCGCGCCCGCTGCGCTAGCACGCCGGCGCGCTCATGCGGTCTCTTCACACGAACGACGGCCGGCACGAGCGGCGCTCGGCGCGGGACTGGGCTCACCCGCCGCCTCCACCCCCCGAAGCACCCCTCCCTTCGCCCTTCCACCCTGCGCAGCCTTCAGGTGCGCGCGACGTGACCTGAGCCCTGCCCCTTGAAAAATCCTCAGATTGGGCCATTGTGTGGACCGAAGGCGTGAAGTGAACGAGAATGTATGTCGAAGTAGTATACGAGTCCAAGGTCACGGCAGCCCTGGCCGAGACATCTTGGGATCTCGCAGCGTCCCTCGAAGCTGATGGGATGTAAATCGAAGCGTCGCCGCTGCCGCTCTCCGGGCTCATTCATACAAGCGTATCAGCGCGTAAATATACCTACGCATACTTATTACTTCGTAATACTTACTAATATAATATTCCTAATATTATATTGAATATATTCAATGTTATCAATTACCCATTTCTACAATAAGAATGACTTATAAATTCTATTATTTCCAAAGATTAAAAAATCTGTATTTTTTTTCAAGTCTAAGATGAATATAGCTCCATACACCGCTAGGAATCGTTTATGCTTGTAACAAAAGAGAAGGATTGTCTATATAAGGGTATACAATAGAAGATGATTTGAATGTCCAATCAAAACCGAGCTATCAGCCAAAATTGTACGTCGAGTACCAGTACGACTCGCACTTCAAGCGTTCAATAGTACAACATACTAGATACCGACGGTTTTTTAACGGTTTCGAACTTAGGTCTGCACTGCAAATAAACTACAATTTACACACAGTTAGATCCTCTTGAAATGACTATTGTCTGATTTTTTCAGCACAAAAAGGTAAAATCTATAATGCCCGGAATAATGTACACCTGGCGACCGTAACCAACGCCCGGCCCCGGACACACGAACGCTAGCTCTACTTTATAGTTGATTCGTTTTGAATCCGCCATTCAATATTTTCAATCTCTTTTATAAATCACCCTGTAAACGTCGGGCATGTAAAAACTTAGTAAACCGCAATAATGTTCGTAAAAACTATTTCATTATAATGAGTGGAATTCGCCTAAAATTAGAAAACAATACCTAGTAGCTTAATGACAAAAAATTAATATTATACTTGATAACGATTTAATTTCACTCCTCAACCAGCTTGTAGATATTTTTTATATCCGTCACAATTTTTATTGTAATTTTATGAATTTACCGCGAAGTGCGTTTTACTGAAAAAATAAGAATCTGTGCTAAAAATACTTTGATGATTTTAAATACTTTTAGTTAATATTGAATAAATCGTTATCAATTATAATGAAACAATTTTTAAGGATATTAGCGCGGCTTATTAAGACTTTTACAAGCCCGACGTTTAGGATACTTTACAGCTACCTCTGATTTGGTCCTCCCGTGAACCATGGTCAAAAAGTAATGGTAGTGGCTGAATCATATACATATATCAAAAAACCGGAAGGTCCCTAAAGTTTAGGTAGTGTATAAATTTGATGTGGAATTGTGTATCCTAAATATGGCTACAGAAAAGTCCGCGATGGCATATGTCAATATCTTAAAGAAAACATATCCTTTATCCGTTTGTATGCTTTAAAAAAATCCAATTATAAAGTGGTAATGTAAAAGCTATTTACACAAATACGGTATCTTTTTTATAGAATAGGAGGGCAAACGAGCATTCGAAGCCTTTTGGCGACGAACGACACCCTTGCACACCCGCACAACCAGAGATTATGCAGATGTGTTGCCCTTCTCTTCTCTATCCCCCTAATGGGCCAATGGAAACTCACAAATCCCACGGATCGCGACAGCATACGCTGTCTTTGCTGACATTTTACGCCGGTATAATGTGAGCGAGAGGTACCATCCCCCGTTCGTGCCGGCCCAATTGGTTGCAAAGCAGCATGGTCCTACCTCTTACAATCTTTATCATCGTTACATGATATAAAACAAAGTCCTCCGCCGCATCTGTCTGTACGTCGTAAACTCAAAAGTACTTGATGGATTTACATGCTGTTTCCAATATGACACACAGTAACTCCTGAGGCAGTTTATAACTAATAGTATATAATTTACCAAGATTTTGTGTAAATTGGTAAATAATATAAGGATAATTATTGTAAGAGTCGGAAAAACTAAGCCGCTTACATTGAAAACGCTGCCATATTTCCTATGGAGATATAACAAAAAACAAACTAAAATGATGATCATCATCAGTGTAGATACGTCTGTAAATACCTACCTATGTTATGTTCACGTAGGTGAAGCTGCGGGCAACAGCTAATTACAAATAAATACAAAGGTATAATCTCTTATAACTTTCAACGTCAGTCGTTGCTGTTTACTTAACAAAATAAATAAAACAATCTATACAAAATTCTTTGTAATTACTACCCCAATTTCAGTTTCTCTTTGCTCTTGCAATTTCAAGTTTTAACAAAATATACTTAACTCTGTTAATTAGCTTACGATGTACAGGGTATTATTCCGCCTTGGAGGCTTATTCATAAGTTATCTCAATAAGAGACAAACATTTGCTGAATTAGGCCCCGCTCACAATTAACGAGATTACAGCTTGTACTTGATAACCAATTATGGAACGCCAGAGGAAATTTCAGATAACGCCCGTATTGTTCAACGAATTTTGCATCTAGTTATCAGTGCCGACTGTCGTGGCTGAATTCGATTTTTGAGAACCTATAGTTGCTAGGTAGAGCTGTGTATGGTTTAACGCGTTCTCAAGTTTTTCCTTTCACGTTGATTTTGTAAAATATTTAATATATTAAAATATACCAAACATAGGGTTTTTTAACGCACTTTTAATTTGTTTATCACTACGAGTCAGATCTGAAAAAATCTTTTTGCATTTACTGGGCCAAGAATATTCTAGACGTTTTATTTCGTAATTCGTTACTATACATTTAACCCAACCTAGATGAGGGTTCCGCAGGAATAATCTACGAAGGGATTCTACCTGATGAAATCTGCCAACTACCAGACAGATAAATGAAATAAAAAATTGTAGTGTATTCGAAATCAAAATCATTTTTTTTTACTAGAAATAGTACCAATAAAGTATCTTATGAACCCACGATGGTATAGGCCTTGACGTGACGGTCAGGCTCAGTAGCCTAAGGTGTGCGAACTGCGAAGCCAGCACCTTAGACGAAGCTAATTGAGCCGAGGGGGCTCTTTGTACCCCTCTTATAAGAAGAGAGGACAAAAGAGGCAACTCACCCCATTGTACTGTCCTGACATTGGGAGGGGTTATACTGTGGTACGGGATAACTCCTCTGTGGAGGTGGCGTCGGTCTCCTGAGGGGCTGAGCCGTCGAGGTGCACTGTTTGCTCATTAGATCCGGGGCACCACACCAAAGGCGGCATTGGTGGCACTCGCCGCGTTTTAGTGGGTAGAGCTGCGTCCACTTACCACCTTCCGGGCGCAGCGAGTCGCACATTCCTGCCTGGGGAGACCCAATCCCCAGCGGGATGCCTCAGAGCATTTCCCGGCGTTAAAGAAAAAAAAAATCTTTTTGAACGTCAATTGAATCCACCACCGGTTCCAAGGCAAACCCACTGAGAAGAACCGGCGAAACAAACTCAGTGGAACTAATCTTTTCAAATAATATGTACTTATTCTATAACAATTTTTCCCTATCTATACTGTTAAATACAATAATAATAATATCTATGGACGCTTTTACACCACGTCAACCGTGGTAAGTTCTCGAAGAACTTGTGTTACGGGTACCAGACAACGGAAATATATTTAATACTATACATATATTTAAGATTTTTACTATATGATACACATATTTAATACGATGTATACTGCATGACCCAGGAACACAGAAAACTTTTTTGTTCCCTGGCGGAATTCAACCCGCAACATCCGGCTTGAGCGCCAACGTGCTAACCACTGAGCCACAGAGGTCCCCCTTTCGCTATAATATATCGATCACCCTACAATTTATTTTATATTTTATCATTTCTGTAATATTATATTATGATAATTTACGGTGATTGGTATGACAAGTACATACCTCCTAATTTTAATAATACGTCAGGGCTCAAAAGTGATAAGGGTTACATTTTACGTTTTGTATCTATGGAACCTGAAAATAATAAAATATATATCTAGTTCTGTCGGAACAAAACAAAGGGGTGGCGTATCAGTGTGGATTAGGTTGCCATCTAACTTAAATCCGCTTTAGGATTCACTGTCATCGTAACACGGGCTCAAATAGTGGCATTAAAGAGATACTAACTTTAATTTACTTGTGTTTTCTTTTATACCTTATTCACCTTGTTGTTGTACAAATATTAACTAAATTTGAAAATTAAAATACCTTCATTTCAATGTGAAATTCAAGTTACTTTGAAATAGAATAACAAGATCAATCTACTTTTTAAACGACTTCGTTAATGCCTTCATCTTCTTATTAACCCTATATAAACTGTATATTCTGACGCTTTGTCACCTGAAACTTAAGAAACCGGCCAAGTGCTACTCGGACTCGCGCACGAAGGGTTCCGTACCATTACATAATATACAAATATGATAAAAGTATGGTTTATGATTATGAAATTAAATGTTTTTTTAGGGTTCCGTAGCCAAATGGCAAAAAAACTGAACCCTTATAGATTCGTCATGTCTGTCTGTCTGTCTGTCCGTCTGTCTGTCTGTCCGTATGTCACAGCCACTTTCTTCCGCAACTATAAGAGCTATACTGTTGAAACTTGGTAAGTAGATGTATTCTGTGAACCGCTTTAAGATTTTGACACAAAAGTAGAAAAAAAACAATAAATTTTGGGGGTTGGGGACCCCCAAAATTTTATTGCATTAAAGGTAAATTGCAGTTTACGATTTATAACGTAATAAAAAAAACTACTTACTAGATCTCGTTCAAACCAATTTTCGGTGGAAGTTTGAATAGTAATGTACATCATAATATATATTTTTTAGTTTTATCACTATCTTATTTTAGAAGTTACAGTGGGGGGGACACAAATTTTTCCACTTTGGAAGGGTCTCTTACGCAAACTATTCAGTTTAGAAAAAATTGTTGTACAAACCTCAATATAATTGGAAACATATCCATAGATACCACACACGTATGGGTGTGATGAAAAAAAAATTGTGTTTCAGTTCTAAGTATGGGGACGTGAAAAGTATCATAACTGCGTCATTATCGAGCCCTCCTTTTCCCTATCTACTACCTATCCACCGAAACTCACAAACCGCACGAAACGCGACAGCATAGCTGTCACTTGACGCCGGTGTTACATAAGCGAGAGGTACCACCCCGGCCGTGCAGGCCAATTCGGGTAAAGCAACATGGCACTCTTACATTTGCAGCACATATTGAAACAAGATCTTTCGACCGATATGCAAACAAAATCATTTTTTTTTTATTTTATTCAAAATAGTACTAATACCGTAGACAGAGAATCCTACGACTAATACAATATATTTTTGAACGTCAATGGAATCTACCACCGGTTCTAAGGTAAGACCACTGAGAAGAACCGGCGAAACAAACTCAGTGGAACTAATATTTTGAAATATAACATATTATTATATATTATATAACAATTTTAACATCTTATCCTGAAATGCCCGGGAGGAACGCCTTATTCCCAGGGTGTGGTATCTTCCATGAAATCTTTTACTTTATAATATCCTTTACCACACAAACGCTCATTAACAACTTTTTTGATTTTTTTTATGGAGAGCTTTTGAACGTTTTCTGGGATCCTATTATAAAAGCGTATACAGTTTTAAAGAATTGCTTACTTTTTTTTTATAATAAAAAAATTATTTATTGAAAACAAAAACAGTTTCATGTGTGTGCCCACCAAACTGTGCATCAGTTTGTCGGTGGGATTAGCGCTTGTTGTATAAACATTCACAATATGTAGGTATATTATGGTACTTACACCTTACTAAATATGATATTGTATGTATAATTTTTTTTAGACACTAACTTATGATTTAAACAATATTTTATTTAAATACAGGTTAAATCACTTACACTTTACATGTTATAATATTATGTTGTATGTAACATATTTTATTAGACACTATCCTTTAATTTAAACAGTATTTTATTTAAAAACAGGTTAAATCACTTACACCTTACATGTTATAATATTATGTTGTATGTAACATATTTTATTAGACACTATCCTTTAATTTAAACAGTAGTTTATTTAAAAACAGGTTAAATCACTTACACCTTACATGTTATAATATTATGTTGTATGTAACATATTTTATTAGACACTATCCTTTAATTTAAACAGTATTTTATTTAAAAACAGGTTAAATCACTTACACCTTACATGTTATAATATTATGTTGTATGTAACATATTTTATTAGACACTATCCTTTAATTTAAACAGTATTTTATTTAAAAACAGGTTAAATCACTTACACCTTACATGTTATAATATTATGTTGTATGTAACATATTTTATTAGACACTATCCTTTAATTTAAACAGTATTTTATTTAAAAACAGGTTAAATCACTTACACCTTACATGTTATAATATTATGTTGTATGTAACATATTTTATTAGACACTATCCTTTAATTTAAACAGTATTTTATTTAAAAACAGGTTAAATCACTTACACCTTACATGTTATAATATTATGTTGTATGTAACATATTTTATTAGACACTATCCTTTAATTTAAACAGTATTTTATTTAAAAACAGGTTAAATCACTTACACCTTACATGTTATAATATTATGTTGTATGTAACATATTTTATTAGACACTATCCTTTAATTTAAACAGTATTTTATTTAAAAACAGGTTAAATCACTTACACCTTACATGTTATAATATTATGTTGTATGTAACATATTTTATTAGACACTATCCTTTAATTTAAACAGTATTTTATTTAAAAACAGGTTAAATCACTTACGTATAGTATAACATGTAAGGTACATGTTATACTATATGTAACATATTTTAATAGACGCCAACTTATAGTTTAAACAGTATTTTATTTTAAGACAGTTTAAATCACTTACATATTATAATATAATATTATATTGTATGTAACATATTTTATTAGACACTAACTTATAATTTTAACATTTTTATTTTTTAAAGACAAGTTAAATCAAGTTCATATTTAAGTTGAAGTCGAGGTTAAGGAGAACTCTTGCAGGAGTAATTTCAGTAGTTTCTTTTTAAGGGAGAGTTTAGTCAATTTTGCCTTCATCAATTCTCAGCCAAGCCTCCTTGTTAAATATTACTGGAGTCAGATACTTACTGGTTCTTTGACCATAGTAATTTCTTACAGGTGGTACATATAATTTATTTTGTGCAACATTTCTGGTAGTTATATTAGGGTTTTGTATTTTTACTTTATATTGGTCACTAAAGAACTGCTCAAGCACCAAAAAGTACCTGACTTTTTCATGTACAGGTAGTATATTATTTATAATAAACAATTTTTCATAATTTTCTTTACATTCTATTTTTATTTTAGATTGAACCAGATACTTCATGAATCGAGTTTGTAATGACTTTATGCTATCTAGGTAGGTTTTAAATGTACGTCCATATATACTCAATCCGTAACTCAAAAGTGACTCAGCAAGGGCAAAATATACAATACGTAATGTTTTTCTACTTAATACTATTTTTAAGCTATAAAACCTACTTAACAGTGACCTCAGTCCCATACACACTCTATCAACATGTGTCCTCCAGTTCATATTAGTGTCCACCCATAGACCAAGGTACTTATATTTACTCACATACTCCAATCCATTGCAAACACAGTTGACCATTCCAGCATGTAGACAATTGTATGTATGGCCAATGATATTTATTTCTGAGTTTGTAATTCTCTTGGCCAATAGGTTATGTGGTGAATGTATATGTAATACCTTAGTTTTACTATAGTTCAGAATAATACCATTGTCATGAGCCCACTGCGTAATGTTATTGAAATCTTCTTGCAATACTGTTCTAGCCACCTGTATGCTCTTCGAGGAGTATAACAGCCACATGTCATCAGCATACATGTAGACCCGACACTTATTAACCACATTACTCACGCTATTAACATGCATAATATAGCCAATTGGACCAAACACTGAGCCAGTTGGTACGCCCATGGTCATCCTTGTTTCATGCCCTACCACACCAGCAATGGATGTCTGCAAGGTTCTATCACTCAGGTAATTGCGAAACCATACATTGGTAGGGTCCTTATCCCACATTCCTGCATAGCCTGAAGCAGCACTCCATGATCCAATGTGTCAAACGCCTTTTTATAATCAATAAAAAGTGCCAGTACCTGGTGACCCTGATCTAAGCTACTATTAAAATCCTCCGCAAACTGTGCCAGTGCTGTTGTAGTGCTGCGACCTTTTCTAAACCCATGCTGTGTGTCTGATAGAATGTTGTTTTGTTCTAAAAACCTACTAACCTGTCCAACAACAATTTTCTCAACTATTTTATTAATTACTGTCAGGATAGCAATCGGTCTATAGTTTGAGTAATCCGAGTGCACACCTTGCTTAAAAATGGGTCTGATTAAAGCTTTCTTTAAGAGATTTGGATATTCCCCCTTAGACAAACACATGTTGACTAAGTGTGCCACAACCGGTGAAATTTGTTGTTTAATATGCTTCAAGTCAATAATTCTAATGCTATCTATGCCTGGTGCCTTATCACTTTTGATTTGTTCTATTACCTTACATATTGTTTTATCAGAGACTGGCTGAAAACGAAATGAAACATTACTGTCAGTTACATACTCACATCTTTTCAAAAATTTTGTACTACAAACATGTTTAATATTCATAATCTCTTCAGTAAAAGTATCTGCAAATTTGCTACATTTTTTGATTTGATTGTGTCTTTATTACCAAAATATCTAACAATTGTTTTGTCTATATTTGTTTTTTTTCTACCTAACCAATTGTTAATCTTATCCCATATTTTTTTTTTTTGCATCCCCATTACATTTTTTTATTTCCTCCTGTCTATATTTATTTTTTGCTTTATATATTATTTTATTGACTTTATTTCTAAATTGAGTATACTCTAGTCTTTTTGTGTTGTTATTGGGAGTGTCCTTCCAATTCCTATATAACTGATCCCTGCGCAGCAACATATTTTTTAAGTTTCTATCTATCCAAGGTTGAGTGGTACGTCTTACAATATTTGGCTTTTCTATTTTGCTATCCTTATATACATCACTAAATACTTTCAATATCCTGGTATACAAATCTACTGGACATTGTGTAGACAATAATAGTGACCAGTTATATTCAGACAACTTTTTAAGTTTTAAACTTTTAAAAGTCTAATCACTGGTACATCTAAACTGTGTCTCTTACGTGTATTCCTACTATGAATATCACTTTTCTTACAAAATTCATTTATGTTTTTCCGGACATACAGTAAATTTTCTAAGATGTATTGAGAGGCGACAGTCAGAATTCCTATTTCTTTAATTTTTTCTTTCATAGATGAATAGGGAGGCAACTTGTAAATAGCACGAATAGCCCGCTTCTGCAGCACAAAAATGTTGTTTATGTCGGCCGCATTTCCCCATAAAAGTATGCCATAAGACATAATGCTATGAAAGTAGCTAAAATAACTATTCGCGCTGAATCTTCATCAGTAAACTGTCTTATTTTTCTCACTGTATATGCTGCTGAACTGACCCCCAAATACTCAAACGAATCTCAAATTTAAGACGTACTTAAACTCGTGTTGTCCCTCTTTTTTCTTTGAATCTGACACGTCGTAGCATGAGTTTAAGTACGTCTTACATTTGAGATTCGTTTGAGTATTTGGGGGTGAGTCTATTCGCCAATTTAGCTATGTGGGGACCCCACTGCAGCTTAAGATCTAGAGTTATTCCTAGGAAAACTGTGGAGTCCACCAATTCCAAGTTTTCTCTGTCTAAGAGTACATTGGTTTGCAGTTGCTTAACATTTGGCAAGGAAAATTTTGTGCATTTAGTTTTTTTACTATTTAAAAGCAAGTGTGTTTACCATCCTCGAAAGTGTGTTGTTTACCTCGTTATAATTAGTTTCTTGTCGTTTAATTTTAAAAATAAGTGAAGTATCATCAGCAAACAACACTACCTCTTGACATTTACATAAACTAGAAAAAAAAATGGACCTAGAATGGAACTCTGTGGGACCGCCATTTCTATTTTATCTTCTTCTTTCTCTGATATTTTACCATTTCTCTCGACCTTTTGAGTCCTGTTGTTAAGATAGGAATTCAAAAGATCCAGTGCCGTACCGTCTATCCCATAGTGGCGTAATTTCCTGATCAAGGTCTCATGCTGTACACAATCAAACGCCTTGAATAAGTCACAGAAAATTCCCAAAGCATCACGTGACTCCTCCCAGGCCTCATGTCAATAATCGACAGTATCCTCTTGTAAAGAGAGAATCATGACAATGTTCACACTTAAAAGAACTGTAAAAACTTATACTCCACGCGGCATGTGTAGCTTGACTCCTTTTCCAATCGATACCTACTGCGCCAAGTGGGCAGCATTACATTCAACATCTAAGTGTTTAATATTTCTAGCGTATGTCGTGATAGTTTCTTCAAAAATTGGAATTGAGGTTAATATTTTTGCTCGTTGAACGTAGTGATCTTTCGAAATCTTTTTTTACTACTGACGCTCTGTGCCAGATTAACTATTGAACAATCAGATGATTCTAACTTATCGGAATACATTTTGTTTGTCAATATAGCGCTAAGAATTCCCTGAAAAATGGAATCAAATGCACACGTTGTCGTGTCGCATTGTCCAAGTATCTCGAAGTACCACATACATTATTTTGTGACTTCATTTCGAACTTTCGAAGATGCAATTATTTATTTATTTTGCAAAAAAAAAAACTAAGCGACCTATAGAAAAATGATGGTGTACCTATCAGCCCTAACGTAGACCTATCGATTATGGTCATTTCGATTTCAAAAATCCTTCAATGGGTGCTAAATTTGTGCAAGTGTTTACTCTTTAGTCTTTGGAAAACGTCGTGTATGTGTGTTTTCCAATTACAGCATTAACGCACATTATGCGGCATAATGCTCAATGTTGATGTTCCAATTACAGCATCGCTTAGCACAATCGAGCACTCTCAAAAGTAGTACTTTCGCGTGATGCAGTAGTAGAAAATTAACACGTGTTGTTTCTTATATCGAAGTTTTATTTATATTATCATTAGTAATTATTTTTTATTATTGAAAAAAATATTAAAGCTTGCGTCTTGTCGTAGTTTTTTGGAAATGATAAAAAGTTAATTCAGACTGTGTTAAAAAAAATATAGGATAGACGGAGGTATACACATTGACTATTTATTTAAAATATAAAAAGAAAAACACGTTAATAATTATAATAATAATAATAGAAATGTATTCAGGAATATTATACACTGTTACACAATATACTACTAGTTCTTACAGTATTTTTTATCAAAATTGAACTTAGTGCACTCTGCTGGTGCACTTGAAAACTTTCACGTTCCAATTAAACATTAGCACAATTCGGCATTGTGCGGCACTGAGTTACATTATGCCCTGTAATAATTGGAAAACATCTTTATAATATACTCTTTGGTCTTTGGTTTTAATTCTGTGATCTGTCGACTGTAATGAAGTGACATGACATCTGTGGGATGACCACAGACACACAGAACAGTGGTTCTCATTGAAAGTAATCATCTCAGTGGATTGCATATTTATTAAATAATTATTATTATTATGAAACTGAGTTTAATAACAAAATGAATCAAACATTAAACGTCGACCAACTGAACTCTGCCCTTTCCTCTCTTAGAACCCTACGTTCAAGTGTCAGTCATGTATTTGAAACTCTATCAAACGGATTACGCGCTGACCACGGTGAAGACGGAAAAGATAAATTTCTTTTGGAATTACAAGAACTACTTAACAATGTCAATATAAATTTACGGGATTTGGAACAAACAGTGAACGGTTTACCAATACCGACGGCGCCATTTAATTTAGGTAACACCACTTATTTAAGTCAAGAAACTACGCAAGAACGTCAAGCTTTATACACACAATTGGTAAACAGTTACAAATGGACTGACAAAATACATGAATATAGTTCATATGCTCACACATTACTGAGTCAGAATTCCCTGAAACGGTCGTATATTAATTCAGGGAGTACAAAACGCCGTGGTAAATTACAAAGTAACCATAATGTGGCTCCTCTGCAAGTGGATAATGTCATTAACAACATAGACCGGTCGTACAATGATATGAAGATCACAATCTCTCGGCCATTCGCCAGCAATGCTGTTGTACAAATAAATCTGAGTCATGTATTGAAAGCAGTAGTCGCATTTAAAGGTTTACTTATGGAATGGGTGATGGTAAAAGGCTATGGAGAAACTCTCGATTTGTGGACAGAATCGCGGCATCATGTATTTAGGAAAGTAACTGAAAACGCTCATGCTGCAATGCTTCATTTCTACTCTCCGACGTTGCCCGAGTTGGCTGTTCGATCCTTTATGACATGGCTCCACAGTTATGTTAACTTGTTTAGTGAGGCGTGTAAGAGATGTGGTTGCCATCTACATCACACATCCATGTTGCCCCCAGCATGGCGTGACTTCCGCACGCTGGAACCATTTCATGATGAATGCAAACAATAGTTGATGTGGTATTGAATGAGAGAGCGTTGTACAAATACATTTACTGATGGCTTTCTCCTTCAATAAAATTTTTAAAAAGACTGAAGTTAAAAACTACATATGAACAAAATAACATTTTTGTATGTTCAGAATCTTATGTAAATAAATTGTGATTTACTGAAATTGTGCTGAATGCTATTTTCTAATATAAAATATGCATAATATTAGAGGTTTAATATTTTATCAATATTCTTTATAAATTGTTACTCCTTATGTATGAAAGATGTCTAATAACTTTTATGGCTCCATAGCAAAAGGTATCAATGTATTATTAAGGCTCTTCTGTCGGTAACAACATTTGTTCCGATACTTTTAATAGTAATATTGCTGTCGTAATCATTCTCCAGATCAAAGGAGTCAAAATGTCTTCCCACTACTTTTGTAATAAAATGTATAAGTAAATGGTTTTCACAAAAGTAGATTTGAATAGGGACAGGTCATTAAAGATTAAACAAAAGGGACTATCATGGGAAATTAAATAAAAGGGCTTTATAAATAACAAGTATATTTCTTTAATAATATTTACATTATGTCCATAAACATTTTAATATTTTGGGGTATGGCAAATTTCACTACTAAAATACATACCTTAAATCTAAACAAATGGTTTGCACATAGTTACTGTGTGATCAACACTGCACTGGACATCTAGTACATGAGCACCAATATTCACTTTTATAGGAAACATCTGATCATTACAATGTCCTAACCCCAAACAGCCATGATGGTTTCTACCCCAAGTGAAAAGATCCCCTTGATCGGTAATGGCTGCTAAGTGAGAAATGCCACATGCCACTTTTTTAACCATACAATCTGGGTTAAATTCATTCCTGCCAAACAATGCTGGTGGTATTAACTTGGGTTTTGCTGCTTGCTGCACATTTGGTCCGAGTCCCAATAATCCAAATCCCCAAACAAACACATCACCTTGGTCTGAAATTAGGAAACAAAATTTTATTGATATTGTTGAAGGAAACCATTAGGCGTCACACTGCCACGCATCACGCTGCATGTTGCGTGTCGACGCATCTACGCGCGTACTTGCGGGAGTGCAGATCTGCATCATCGTGCGGGTTTTTACTCACTCACGCGCGTAGTTGCGATTTGTGGATCACGCCGGCTCTGACTCGATTTCATTCTAAGCTGTTCGCTAGTTCAGTACAGTCCCTTCCTAAATCACACACGGCACTGCGGGACTCGATGTGCCATACCTTGCGTCTCGTCCCGCACGGGGATGCATGTTTCTCCGCTTTTAGGCACGTGATCTGCATGAATGCGCGTGGATGCATTTTCTGTGTGTTGGACTGTGCGTGTTTTCTATACGAACGGAGATACTTACAGACAACGTTGGAACACGCATTCACGCGCTACGCTGCGTGGTGCGGGGCAGTGTGCGAATCGCCTAAAGCTAATTCAAGTGATAATGAATGGTGAATTTCCAGAAATTTACCATTTATTATTTGCCACACACACAGGTTTAATCTTGCCCTTTGTTTCTTAAAATAACTTAATAAAAAAACTAATATACTAAAATCGGCGAACGTATTTATACTTTCCAAACGCTTAATTGCGTTTGGATAGTATAAATACGTTTCAACCTTCCCGAACAAAACATTTCCTACTACCCTCATCCTAAATTTATTCCATTCTTACGAATCTGGGAGTATTCGAAAACGAGTTGACGTTTCACCGTGGCGTGGTTGAGTCGTGCTCTCGCATGTCTCTTCAAATAAATACCGAAAAACGTCTGGACTCATCATCTCGTCGACGCATATATCATTATTCGTGGTGCGACATCATCCCGGGTGTGGAAAACAGTATAAAGAAGACGAGGCGCCTTTAACAACTTGCGTGGGGCAACGGGAATCAGGTTCGTCCCTATAACTTTATACCTTTTCCTAACACCCTTTCTTCTTATGCTAATTGTCATTACTATAAGTTATTAATTTTACAAATTGTGACATATGATATAAAATAGTAACCGTACCATTACAGACCAAGCAGAAGGAACCACCCGCAGCTATATCCACAATCTTACCCAGGCCTTTAGTAAAGCTTACAAGAGCATATGACATATTAACTTGCTGCTGCTTTGTCGCCATTGGCACTTGACCATATTCCGAGTTACCCCAACCAAACAGTTCACCATTCTCTGTAAAAACAGATAATGTTATGTGTATTACTTATGTAGAAAAATATTGGCAATATCTCAGAGCTATATTGGGATGCTATAGGGAATTTTTAATTTATCCATGGACACCAAATCCAGAGGCAATAGATATTACTTCTCTTATCTTTCTGAAAATATATCTCAGACATTGTTGATATTTAACAAAATCTACATTTTTTATTGCACTTTGTTCAGAGTGTCTCACCATTTAATGCCAGGACACAGTCGGATGTTGATGCAACCTTAACAATTTTCTCACTTGTAATGTCACCTTTGACTGCAGCTGGATAACCTTGATTTTGAAACATTCCCAAGCCAGTTTGACCATCAGCACTCCAACCACAAGCATATACTTTGCCAGATTCAGTGATAAAAAGACTGTAATATAAATAAATAAAATATTTCAAATAATATATCATGGAGGTCAGGGCTTCTCTAACTGCATTGATATGCCCTAGAGCATCACTACAGTAACCAAGGGTGTCGTCATACAGTAAGTAGACCAAAAAACTAGTCTTGTGACTTAAGCAATATTGTATGTATATGATGATAGGATCACAAATAAATGTAGAGACAACACTCAAAATCAAAATTAACATTTTTTTTAATTCTAAATAGTATATTTTTGAACGTCAATTGAATCCACCGGTTTCAAGGCAAGCCTACTGAGAACAACCGGCGAAACAAACTCAGTGGAACTAATCTTTTCGAATATGTTATAACAAATTCAAATGTTATCCTGAAATGCCTGGAACGCCCTATTCCCAAGGTGGTGGTATCTTCCATAAAATCTTTTACTTTATAATATCTACTACTGCTACTATGCAAACACTCTAATAACTTTTTTGAATTTTTTAATAGAGAGGTTTTGAACATTTTCTGGGATACTGGTACCTCCTATATTTGTAAAAGCGTATAAAGTTGCCATAAGCATCACGAGCATATAACCATAATAAAAAATGTAGAGTAGTAATGTGACCATATACGTCCAATACTGGACAGTAATTTGTCACTGATGTAATAGTAATTCAACCAACCAGTGATCTGCATGTACGTCCCATTAGCTAATCATCCAGCTAATAGCCATCGGTCAGCCAATGAAAGCACAGAACCTACGCAGCGTCGCGGCACTAAGTTGGCGAAATTTGTTTTCATATGAAACACATTACAATACCACTCTATTACAAAGTGCACTGCACTGGTAATTAATAGGTAATATTCTAGAATCTAAGTAGACAAGAATATGAGTATGTTGCAGAGAAATGGCAATCAACCAAAAGTGTTGTCTAATTTATCTGTCAAGATGTAATAATTTATAATACCTATGATCTTGCCCACAGCAAATATCTATAATTTTTTCACCGCCCAACTTCTTTATGTTGTGGGAGACCATGCTTCCTCTGTACTCCTCTTTTGGGTTTATCTTTCGTCCACACTGACCATAAGCATTATTACCCAATGTGAATACCCCTTCATTGTCAGTCAGAACTAATGTGTGTGCTCTACCTGCTGCCAATCCTATGACCTGAAATTAAATATATTTGAATGTTACAGATATAGTATACACAACATAAGAAATAAAATAATCTTATGCACAATGTTTTACAATAATTTCAAATATACAATTTATTTAATCACATACAACATTCTATGTGGCATTAAGAAAGTAAAACATAGGTGACAAACATTTTTTTTTATATATTATTCATTTTACCTTGGTCTCCAAAGATTTGTAGGGGATATATATTGGAGCAGGACTCAAAAGTAATTCTAAAGGATGTCCCATTCTCGGTGCATGATAACCAATTTGTGAGTCTGTGTTTATTCCTGTACCAAATACTTTGTGTTGCTCACTTGTTTTTACTGCTGCTACTGTAAACCCATATCCACAAGCAAAATTTGTTACCTATACAGAAATTTGACTTTTATTTAAAATAAGTAAACTATATTAGCTTGCATGGAACAAAAATTTGTGATTTATCATCATGGTACTTTAAAAATCTTTACTGTTACAGTGTGTGTCACTTTACTGCATCCACTTCAAAACTAACATAGCAGAAGTAGTAAAGGGATCATGGAATTCATTTTTTACAAATAGTATATGACGTATGAATATTTTTTTTATACCATGGGAGGGCAAATGAGCAATCAAAGCCTTTTTCCGAATATAAACACCCATACTTATCCACACAACCAGAGCTTATGCACATGCATTGCTCTCCTTTTCCCTATCACTCTTTTCTTTTATGCCAGGAAATGCTCTTAGAATCCCGTGGGGGAGGGGGAGGGTTATACCCACTAAAACCTGGCGAGTGCCACCAATATTGCCTTTGGTGAGGTGCCCCAGATCTGTGAAGCAAAAGGGCACCCTGATGGCTCATGAGGGGTTGTCCCGGACCACAGAACAACCCCTCCCAACATCGGGACAGTACAATGGGGTGAGGTTCCCATCCTCGCCCCTTGACCCGCCTGCTCTTTTGTCCCCTCTTATAAGAGGGGTAAAAAGAGCAGCTCCCTTGGTTCAATCTGCTTCAGCCAAGATGCTGAATTCACCTTAAGCTACTGAGCTCCACCGCCACAACAAGGCTTAAACCTTGGTTGGGACTTTGCCCTATCCCCCCCAATAGGCTACTGGAAACTCACAAACCAAAACGCGATTACGTCGCAGTTTACATGTAGCAGTGCCAATGCTGGGGAGGCATTAATTAGTACATAATTATAAATTATTATGAAATTATAGTAATTAACGACAATGGCCTAGTGGGTATTGGCTCGGCCTCTTGAGTTAGTGCCGAGAGATCGGCATTCGATCCTAACCCACCTATGATGACTAGAAATGGGTTTTTCTAAATCTCAAATGAATTTTATTTGTTTATGAATTACTACTCATAATCAGGCTAATGTAATTCCGATAGCAACTTTGAATTTTTCGGGATAAAATGTAGCCTGTGTTATATAAGCTACCACATTACCAAGTTTCATCAAAATCCATTCAGTAGTTTTCATGTGATTGAGTAACGAACATCTAAAACATCCAAACTGTCGTATTTATTATATGAGGAAGAAAAGATGGGATATGTTCATGCAAAAATATAACGATAGTAAAAAACACCTAAATAAATAAAAAAAGACTTACATCAAATCTTTCGCAAAAGCTAGACCTCATAGGATGCCACGCTAATTTAAAATTGTTTTTATATGCATTCTTTCCTTTTTTCTTTTCCCTGGGCATGTGTATACCGAGAGCACCTGTTTCGGCTAGCCCCCAGACGTATACACGCCTGTCAGAACTTTTGCTAAGTGGATATTTGAAAACTAAAAAAGTACGAACAAAAATTATTTGTTATGTATACATAAATATGAATTTATTTAATATAAACCAATATAAATTTATTTAAACTTACTTGGTAATTGGTCCTCTTCATTATGATCTGGAATTTTCTTTTTTGTTGTCACACTACGATTGAAAAACAAGATCGGATTTCTGCGTTGTATTAGTGATTTTAATATATTATTCATTTTTATATACGATATTCATGTTTTCAACAAACTTTTTATAATTTACCGCTGTCACTGCTGTCAGACGAATCACGAAACCACAAACGAGAAAAAATGTCTTTCTTCATTCTTGACACTTAGTTTGATTTTTTTTTCATTCATAGGCATTAGCTACTAAGCTATTAGCCATTCAAAATACATTATTTAGTCAGTAATACGGAGAAACGGCGAGGAACCCCAAGTGCGCGGCTTCGCTCCTATAGTCCCCATCAATCAATTATCACTTCCCAGTTCCCATTCTACCCACCCAGAACAGTCCACCACAATATTCGCAACCAATAACAATATAATACAGACTAAGTTTTTAAAACAAACACTATAGAAAACCGTTCTGAATGAACACAAAATAACAATTAACTAACGGGAAACCAAAAAAAACACAACCGTACGCCTTGATACGCCCCTGCAGCTCCTTCTCGTACTGAACGCAAGAAATTCCCGGCCAGCTGACCCACTGCCTGATGATGAGAATTTTGACAGCAACACCATCGTGGGCGGTAGCTACGAAGCCCAGCTGGCTTACTCTTGATACTCGATTCTATTGAAATTCAGGATTGGGATCGAGAACTTGTCAATCGGTACTCTTGTATGCTATGCAGGCATGAAAATATAGGTTTATTATTAATATAATAACTTCAATTAACCCTGTATAAGTCCATTAATCGGTAATATATACTGAAATGACACCACACGGATAGACGGACACCAAAAATCACCTTATTTTCAATAATATAGCATGAAATTATAACGAACCACTGACAGCACCAGCCGGATGTGCCATTCATAAAAATAATATTAATTAATAATTAAAATGAATATACATGATTAATAATTCTAATAGATAATAATGTATTTACAATAATTATTTGTAATATTGTGGGGATATTTCTAATAATTAGATTTGGCGTAAAGTACGCCAAAAAAAACGCCATTTTACTTGATTCTACTTGTTTTACTTTGTAAACAGCGCTATTCTCCCGAAATATATTGTGACTGAGAAGATTCAATTGTTTTAATCGGACATTCCTGCTGAGAGTCGTTACACTTGTTTTATTCTAATTCTAGGCAGGACATATAAAAATGTCCTGCCTAGAATTAAAGGCAATTTTTGTCACAGGTTAAAACACGCTTTAACAATTAACGAACGAAGTTTTTTTTTATGTTAGAGGCAAACGTACCACCTGATGGTAAGTGGTCGACGTCGCCTATGGACATAAACTAGTATACCTGGAACGAGCCCAGGCAACTCATTTGTGTTGCATATCCTGAGACATGAGATGTTAAGTCTCGGTGACAGTAATTACACTGTCTGTCTGTCTTGCCCTTCTCTCCGAAACACAGCAAAGCCGTTTCAACTTTCACGGGAGAAACAAGCAAGATGGTGGTACCCATGCAGCCGGGAGCGCGGCACAGCGCTTCCCTCCCACCGGTGTATGAAGTATGGTAAACTAATTGGTAAACGGTGTCTCGTTATAGGAAATAATAAAATTTTTATTCATCAATCCAAATTTATTATTAATCATTGTGAATACAAGAGTATGATAAAATTATTTAATTTTAGACAAAAGATTGGCGCGGAATTGTGTGTTTTGAAACAGGGCTTTAATGAGACTTCTCAATTCTTCCGTACTGAAATGTACAGCCAGAGGGCCAGTTCCATCACCCCAATGATTGTCTATATCTTTCAATGAGCCGCCGAGAACAAATATCAACTCACGAAGCTTAGTCCACGACTTCACATACTGTTCCACGTCAGTAGGCGCCTAAAAATAGATATTATTTTAGTAGCAATGAAAATGAAATTAAATATTTAGTATTTTTGTCAACCACAAATCCCTTCTATAGTTGTGGATGTAATGTATACATAAAGCAGGATATATAGGAATAATAATGACATCTTAATGTTATATGAAATATATTTTTTCATTTTTTTTTATATTCTTCCATTACTGGACATACCACCTCGTGAAAATTTATGTGTATTCCTATTCTTTTGCACTAAATAAAACAAAATATACAAAAAAATTATAATATTGTTTTTAAATATGATTAAAACATAGTTCATATTTATGAAACTTCTAACTTTCAATGAAAAAAAAATACTCCCTCCCACCCCCTGGTGATATTGTGTTATTTGATTTTTTAAACCCCTCCCCCTCGAGCCTCACGTGATTAATGGATGATTCGTAAGTCTACAGAGGAGAAACAGTATCAAAATTATTTTTATTATACATACTTGAAACAGCTGAGGCGTTTTTTGAACCACAATTGTGTACATTTCTGTGAGCTGTGTTGCCATCTCCATCGATATATCCTCTACAGTACAAACACGATGAATTAGCTCATCAATAAACATATTTGTTAATGTCGCCATCAACCTGAAATATAATTTGAATATTTAATCATACCTTTATTTATTTATTATTCATAATTTAGATAACAAAGATCCATATATTAACTATTAGTGAACAAAAGCTTATAATTATGATAGTAAGATACATCGACTCCTATTCACTATTGGGGTATACCATTCTCAAAAATTTAATTAAAATCTGAAATGTCAAAACACAAAATTAATTATTAAACTAAAATATTTTTCTATTCCTATATCAAAACATACAATTAGTTTTATTATAACGTCGTAATTGGCCAAATACGTCTCGCACACAAGAGATGTGAATGCCATTATAAACAAATTAAAAAATCGAATAGTTTTATTTATTAATTTTCTGACGACCCCTATGGCTCAGTGGCGCTTAGCGCGAGTTGGCGCTCAAGCTGGAGGTAGCGAGTTTTTTTTTTATAGAAGAGGGGGCAAACGGACAGTCGGTTCATCAACAGGTGCGTTGCCGGCCTTTTAGATGTGAGTATGCTCTTTTCTTGAAGGTCCCTAAGTTAGAAATAGAGAAATATTAGAGCGGCCAGTGTATAAGGCATCTCCCACCGACACATCATCATCGACGCCCATACACATCTGCACTACCAAAGGTTATGCATATGTGTTGTCCCCCTTTTCCCTATTCCCCCAATGGGCCACCGGAAACTCACAAACCACACGAAACGTTACAGCATAGCTGTCAATTGACGTCGGTGTTATGTGAGTGACAGGTATCACCACCAAGGTCGTGCCGGCCCAGTATAGCTGCAATTAAGGATGGCACTACCCCTTACAAATCCTATAATTATTATTTTTATAATTTGTTTGAAAATCCTGTTAGAAAGAAACTCCTTGTTCTTTGACGACCTCTGTGGGCAATGGTTTGCGCGTTGGCGCTCAAGCCGGAGGCAGCGGGTTGGAATCTCGCCAGGGAAGAAAATGTTTTCTGTGTTCCTGGGTCATCGATGTGTATTAAATATGTGTATTATATAATAAAAATCTTAAATATATGTATAGTATAAAAGTATTAAATATATTTCCGTTGTCTGGTACCCGTAACACAAGTTCTTCGAGAACTTACCACGGGACCAGATTGACGTGGTGTGAAAGCGTCCATAGATATTATTATTATTATTATTATAAATATATTTCCGCATCCTAGTACCCGTAGCACAAGTTCTTCCAGAACTTACCACGGGACCAGATTGACGTTGTGTAAAAGCGTCCATAGATATTATTATTATAAATATATTTCCGCATCCTAGTACCCGTAGCACAAGTTCTTCCAGAACTTACCACGGGACCAGATTGACGTGGTGTAAAAGCGTCCATAGATATTATTATTATTATATACGGACTCAGTGGGGATTTCATCATCATCATCAGCCTCTATCCGTCTAATGCTACATAACATAGGCCTCTGACCTCTCTCAATGAACGCCGAGATGGCCTATTCCTTGCCACTCGCATCCAACACGGACTGGTGACCGCACGGAGATCGTCTTCCCGCCTGGTAATGGCCGACCAACACTTCGTCTACCTAAACGTGGCCTCCACTCTTGACCCTTATTGGCCCATCGGCATGTGGGGATTTATCAGGGCGTATAGCCAATGTCTTTGACATAAGACCTGGCAGACCTGACAATTTAAGACATTGTCAGGTCTGCCAGCAAGCGAACTTATGATGCCGTTGGGGCTGCCCAACATTCTGTTTCTGCCAGATGTTATTTTGTTGCGAATTACAGCATAAAAGTCATTCATTGGTTTGCCATCTGCATGCACTATAGAGCTTGGGCTATCCCAGCAGCATCCTGAAGAGGTTATATAGAACCTGTGGGGCATTGAAGGTCTTTTGAATGTAGCTGGAGCACAAGCCGCTCGTGTAAAATGATTGGCAAATATAATTTAAAACGAGGTGACTTTTACATCAGCTATACATTAGGCAAACCTGCGAGCCAACATGTTGCCCCTGACAGCCAATGCCTTATGCTCTCGCCCTATGTCACTATCGTCTTGAAGATCAGAATTGATCATGTGACCTAGATATTTGAACCAATTCACTCTAGTAGCTAGCTAGCTCATTACTGTACAGCCTGAAGAGTGGTACATAACCAGGGTAGGTACTACGCGTTGCAAAAACCATACTTCGCTCTTCTTAAAATTATATTAAAGGTCATGGTTTTGAGTGTATTTTTTAGCAAATCTTCCAGCGCACAGATCGACGGACTCAGCAGCACCATGTCATCCGCGTCGCTGATATTATTAACCATACAACCATATATGGAAACTCTGCATGCATGTTGCTGAGTCCGGCGATTAGCTGGTGTAATTACAAGCTGATAAGTTTTGGTAAAGTTAAACCGCCCTGTCTCATGCCACATTCCATATTGTATGAGCCCAACATCATTTTCCCGATCCTTAAGGTTACACAAGTAGCTCATCTTTCCATACAAACGCAGAACAGTAATTACTACAATGTTTAACGTTGACCATGAAAAACTAAGGATAATATAAATTGATCTCGTCGTTGTCTATGTGTGTATGTACCCAAAAACGTAAAAAAAATATACATTTAAAAAACACAAGCTTCTGAACTTTCGCATTTCAACACTGATTTTAGCCCAACTTTGGGCGTAAGTAAATAGTATACCGAGCACGAAAGCTCAAAAATAAAGCCCCCACAGATATAGTTTAGTTATTCAAAAGATAAAATAAATTTATTTTGAAAAGATACACTTATTAGTTTTTTTATACTAACTGTTTTGCTAAAAGGACATTTTCGAAATGAATCATTGTGCATTTCATTCTAGCATGTTCGCGCACTATGTCAGGTGAGATAGCGATCATTTTGTTAGAGTTCGCGCCATCGACTAGTTCAACCTTAAACTAGGTAATTAAAATTAAAATAAAAGATGAGCCACCTGCAATTGCCGTCATAAAAGTATATAAATTAGTAATACCTTTTGTTGCCATTTATCTAATTCAATACAATACTTTTAATTCTCAATATCTAACCTTATATTTTTGAATCACATCTTTTATTTGGCTCTAGAAACAGCACAGGCTTTAAACGTCAAAACTAGATAGAATTGCTGATCCTATTTAGTTTGGAATGTAATTTACAAGAGTTATCACTTCTAATAACTAAACAATTGGTAGTATTTAATAGAATACCCACCTGGTAAAGACATTATTTGGAAATACTCCAATCCACACATTCTTTAGTAATTGCAACTGTCGTAGACATTGACGTACAGCTGCTTCTGCATTATCCCCTAGGATATCCTTCACGACAATACAATTTAAATCTGAAGATAGAAAAATGTTATTTGTGTGAGAATATTGTTTAACAGGGAAAAAGAGTTTATTCCTGATTATGCCGGAAAAATCAAAAGCAATTATGAGTAAAACTGGATTGCTCAATGCATAATTGCTAATAAGTCAAGTCTGCTAAATCTTGTCATGAAATTGGTTGGCTTTTGTTTTAAAGTTACGAAAACAAATTTTCATGAACATATGAAAGGAGGTTGCTTGTAGTAATTTTGTTTACAGTAAAATATAAATTGTAACACATAATTGAGTTTTATAAAATTATACAAGACTCAAATTTGGTACACAAACAGTGCTTAGATTGATAACTATATAGGACATGTTATAAATAAATATTTTAATTAATTTATTTATTTACACACATTTATAACTTCCTTACAGTACAATACCAAGATAGGACATGTTATAAACAACACATACCTGAAGATCTAATGTTGTCCAATATTTGCTTGCGCTGTTGTTGCATGTGTATTGTCAAATGTTTATATCCTAGCTCCCTCATTTTTTGGACAAGATCCACAAAACCAATAGCATAATCTAGATCCCGTCCTTCCATCAGTGATAACCATTTGTCACCCAAAGTTAAAAGATTGTGCGCAAGATACATGCAGTTGTTGTGGAACAGTGCTAAAATCAAAATTCTTATTTTCGAGTAAATATAAACATTTTAACAATATTGTTAATAGTATTTTGCATCATTAGGATTGCAATAAAGGAGGTAAGTTTAAAAATGACCTTACCAACATATTGTGGAATGGTTTGAAGGTAGTTTTCATGATGATATGGAACAACTGCATCATACAATTCAAATATAAGCCGTGTGGTTGAGTAAAGTTTTTTACACACAATATCAGAACATTGCACTGCCTGCTCCATTATAATATACACTAAATCTAAAAGCTCTTGAGCAGTTTTTGATATCATACATCTGGGAAAGTAGAAGAGACTTTTTGGTATTGTTTTATCAAATATATCTAGTGCCTCAGCAAGATCTTTATCATCTTCAGGTTTTGCTTTTTGCTTTGGCTCTTCTGGAATCTTCTCTACTCCTATAGACATTGTCATACTTAAATCTTTCATCATAATATTTCTAGCTGTTTCTAGAAAGTATTGACTTGATCTATTTGCAAACAAAATATCAATATCGTCTAAATATTTCAATATAGTTAATCCTTCTTCTGGGAAGAACTTTACTATTTTTAAAAAATGCTGGAAATCTTCTATCTCCGATGTGATTCTTCCATATGTTTGAAGTTCATTTATAGTATTAGGTATAGTATCAATGAAACACTTTTCAATAATTGTGTTACAATACTCTATGTTTATCAATTTCCCAAGAATTTTCATTAATGACTTATCATTTCTGTATTCTATATTAAATTTATTACTCAGGTAGTGAAACAGTAGTCGCATATTTGAAATTACATCATGGTAAGATGGCTTAAAATTCTCTTTAAAAGTAATTGTAATTGTGGCCAACTCATCTGTTTCTGCATATACAGAGCTTTCATTTTCCATAATGGGTATGAGTACTTCTTGCATTAATATTTTACTAAACTCTGAAACTTTTTCAGTCAGT
This sequence comes from Helleia helle, assembly GCA_963853865.1. Taxonomy (NCBI): domain Eukaryota; kingdom Metazoa; phylum Arthropoda; class Insecta; order Lepidoptera; family Lycaenidae; genus Helleia; species Helleia helle. Next base: position 20,988,271 of record OY971422.1, on the reverse strand, counting down.
TTTTTAATCTGGTCCAGCCCATTTAGAACATCTGCAGAAAACGATGAATCATCTATGCAGAGTTTCATGGTGATGACGGTTTGATTGGCTCCAGGAGTGATGGTGATACTAACTCTCTCATTCCATTCTCTAGACAGGTTTTGCAAAAGACCCTCAAAAATTAGTTGTGCAGCATTCTTTGTATTAGCAAAGAGATCCAGTTGCTCAAAACCTTCTGCGGGTGTTTCCACATATTGTAAAAGGTCATATACTGATTCAACAGCAGTAGAGAAAGTTTGAGTGACAGCTTCATTACTAAAATCCTTAACAAAGTTTCCACATTGGATAACATCATACACTATATTTATTGCAAAATTCACCGAATCTAGTTCTTTGGCAATACGGTCATGGTTTTCAATAGACTTGAGAATTTCTGCCATTGTTTTTTCTTCAATTTCTTCTTTACAGGCTTCTAATTCATTAACCAGTAATTTATTTTCAGCTGCAAGTTGACTACTCTCTTTTAAAATGGCTTTCATATCAAAATCACTACCACTAACATATAACTTAATATCCTCTTTTAACTTATCTATTTCTTTTTCTACCAATGGTTTTTTATCTAACGGTGACCAAGAAGCAGTCCCACAGTCAATAATTTGCTGAAGGACACTTACCACATCATAATTTGCCATTTTAGTGTTTTCTTTTAGATCTATCTTTCTTAATAGAAGGCTCAGGTTTTCTTTCGTGTTTAGGTGATTTATTATTTGCTTGGCGGTGATTGCGTGTGCCGTAATACTTGTTGTTGCTTACTGCATTACGTATGGTGTTTACAAGAAACCGCTTGTTTGTCTTTTGCGGTGGTGCCTTAATCCAACCTGAGGGACCAACTATTTCTGCCCTTGCAGCACCTTGTACAGCTTCCCTAATTAACTCCTCTACAGCTAATCTGCAAAAAAATGTTTGGTTATTGTATTTCGTTATTTACTTTGTAAGTGCTTCGTAAGTAAAACTTCAATTGCATGTGTATTGCAACATTTATTTTAGTTTTCTAAATTTGTACCATATAGTAGTAGTACAAAGGCTGCACTAAAAGTATCGGGAATGGAATATTTCCACTGTTCCTGTCATATTAAAATCTTTTTAATTGAAAACTCCTTGGTTTTAAAAATCGAATACCATTTATTTATTTAAAAAAAGATTCTCGGTCTTGTCACAAGGTCTGGTCAAACTTGTTTAGTTGTTGAGAAAATGGAATTGACTCGAGAAAATTCTAGAGCGATGATTTATTATGACTTTCGAAGTGGTTTAACACAAAAACAGTGTGTTGACCAGATGATTTCTGCATTTGGTGATGAAGCCCCATCCAAAACCACAATTTATCGCCGGTTTGCTGAATTTCAACGTGGACGTGTCAAGCTCAGTGATGATCCCCGTCAAGGTCGTCCAAAAACTGCAGTCACCCAAGAAAACGTTGATGCTGTGCGTAAGCTGATTGAGGAAGATCGACATGTGACATACCGCGAAATTCAGGCAACTTTAGACATTGGCATGAGTCAAATACAAATAATCTTGTATGAACAATTAGGTGTTAAAAAGTTGTTCTCCCGATGGACACCGCATTTGCTCCGTGAAGAGCAAAAAGCGGCTCGCGTTACTTGATGCGTCAGAACTCTCGAAAGATTCCACGCAGGATTAATGCAGAATGGTATGCTAGCATTTGTTTGCCATAGGTCGTTTCTGAACTCCGTAAAGAGAACTGCAACCGCCGCATCATACTCCATCACGACAATGCGAGTTCTCACACCGCGCACAGAACAAAAGAGTTTTTAGAGCAAGAAAACATAGGATTATTAGACCATCCGCCGTACAGCCCCGACCTAAGCCCTAATGATTTCTATACTTTCCCTAAAAGAAAGAAGAAATTGCGTGGTCAGAGATTTTCATCGCCTGAAGAAGCTGTGGACGCCTACAAAACGGCCATTTTGGAGACCCCAACTTCCGAATGGAATGGTTGCTTCAATGATTGGTTCCATCGTATGGAAAATGTGTCAAATTTCGGGGAGAATACTTCGAAAAGCAATAGATACTATACATTTTTAAATAGTAATGTTGTGTCACTTCCTTGATTCCCGAAATTTTCAGTGCCGCCCTCGGAGTTAGTAAGAGTAATATTAATTAACACTCTCACCGCCATACGGGCCGCCGGCGGGTCGTATGTTTTCGAGTACGGCACGCCGTCTATATGTTACACTAAGCGAGACTAGCAAGCCGTACGGGCTGCCGGCGTACCGTATCTTTCGCGCCAAATTCTTACAAAATTTCAGTTATGATTTAAAACAATTGACAACTCTGTCACGCCACACCTAATGATGAATCATTAGCCCGCCGGCCGCCCGCACGGCTTGTAACAGTCGCATTTTCGCGCGCTTTTTGTGGAATTGCATTGCTTTCTTGTGCGTCTGATACGACCCTACTTATTCTAATTCTGCAAGAAGGAGCTTACGTTGGTTCCAAAAATTAGCTATAGAGTTATTATTTAGCACTTTGATCAATGCTTTTATTTTGTACAAAAAGACCAAAAACCTGACTTCTAAAAAATATACAATTACTACATTTAAGGAAAATATTTGCCGTGAGTTGATGGGTCTTACCAAACCGAGAAGTCAAGGACGAAATAACCAGGATAGCTCTGTTAGACACAAATTTGGAAAGTCTCTTTGGTCGACCATCGTAACAGAATAGTCAGACGAAGATGCATCCACTGCTACGAAAAGAAGAGAGAAGAAGGTTTGACAAGTACATGCATGTAAAGTAGTCAAAAAGGTCAATACCTTTTGCCTACTTTGCCCTTCAAATCCAAGTGTGTGTTCCGAATGCTTTGCCAACATCCATAGCTTTATTATGAGGGAATAATTGTGTTATTTTATTAATAAAAACTAATTTTCTTTAATTTTCAATAGCTTATTATGTTTGTAATAACCCCTTTAGAAATCCTATAAATTTAAAGATACAGCCATGATTTTTTTTTTAGATTGAAGGTATAGAAGTAAACTTTTAGTGTGGTAGCTTTACTTTTCTATAATAGCAGGCCACGCACTACAAAATTGATATAAAATTACGAGGTCGTAGCGGACCGCCGACCGACCGTCACGGTGCCAGTGAAAATAAACAGTGAGCCCGCCAGCGGCCCGTATGGCCTGCTAAACTCGTTAAGGAATATTCACCGTGGCCTGCAAAGCTAGACAAAATTACGGCCGCTGGCGTCCCGCACGGCCTGCTGCACTGAAAAAATCTGTATAAGGGTGGCGGTGAGAGTGTTAATGAAGTATTAGAATGTATGCTTTGTTATTAGTATGCCCACTGAGTGTTATCATTCTCACCAGTATTTTTTCAATCCTGGTTAAAATTGGAACCAATGTTACACTCATAAAGCAGCTGATGAGCTCCATTTAAGCTGTGAATCGGAGGCTCGTGATAAATCCTCAATCCAAATACAATAATAAGTAAAATTAGGTAAACCAAAAACAATGATAGGCATGCAAAAATCTATTATTATGAATATTATTACGGGTGCTTACAGCGTTTAAAGATTTATTTAGGTCCCAATATTTCGGCAATGTTTCAATCGCCATGATCACGGGGAGACTGACGTACGGTGCTGGTAGATGGCGACAAATCAGAAAAATCTGTCTAGCGTCTTTCTTCTTCGTTTCAGATGACTAGTTGTCTGTGTCGTGGTGAACAAGTGCGTCCGTGTGCCGAAACTAGTCCTCCGACTAGACCTACAGTTGGGTGAAATGGTCCCGGTAATGAGGACTGATCGTCTGGCCTAGCTGGTGTCCCCACCCTTAAATAATAATCTACCAGCACCGTACGTCAGTCTCCCCGTGATCATGGCGATTGAAACATTGCCGAAATATCGGGACCTCAATAAATCTTTAAACGCGGTAAGCACCCGTAATAATATTAATATAAATATGAAAGTGATCGCGATAGTTTAAAACAATGTATTATTATGAAACTCAAATCAAACGTGACAATTTAGATGTGTGGTTTAAAGAATATTTTGTACTTATATTGTACCTACAATTTCTTTACCATTTATAAGTCCATGCAATTGATAACGTGAGTGTTATTTGTGGATTTTAATAATTATGCACTTCATGTATTTAAAAAAAAACTAATTTATTAAATATGAAACTTACTTTTCTAATGCTTCATCATCTAATTGTTCACTTTTGGGTTTTTCGGTAACATCTTCTTTCTCTGTCATAGTTTATCTTATAATTAACTGCCTAAATTGTCACAGCCTTTAAATAATTTTCTGTTTACCTAATCAGAAAAACCCATCTTCGTTGAATAAAATTTATTTTTTTCTAATTTCTCAATGGTCAATAACATAGATTGTCAATAACAATCCTCGATTTTACAATCTGTCAATACTTTTTTTTTCATTTATTTAAAGGCATTAGCTACTGACAAAATTTAGTCTGTAAGTTTATTATGGAGAAACAACGGAAAACCCCTAGGAGCGCGGCTCCACCTCCGCTCCACACACCCAAACCTAGCCCAGAACTTACCTAGCCCACCACAATATTTGCATTCCAATCACAATATTATATCGATACAGATTAAGTTTTTAAAACAAACGCTATAGAAAACGGCTCCAAATAAACAAAATACAAAGGGATGTTGACATTTTTCAGAAATGTTTTTAAATCATTTATAAATATCTAATGGAGGCCTAAATATTATCAACTTTTGCTTAAATACATATAAATGCCTATAAAATCTTGCATTTTATAATGCATTTTAAATTTCGTTCCAAAACGCTAACACTTGTCACGTGACGTCATATGTTGTTAAACATCGTAAAAGTGATAAAATGATTCTAGTTGTCGTTAATATAAAATGGCTTCTACGTTTTATAAGTGTTGTACCGTAGACAGAGAATACTCTGTCTAATATAATAATTCTCTGTCTACGTGTTGTACGGTGCCTATGTCACCGTCAAAACGCCTGAAAATTAGTTTTTACAATATGTACTGCGTACGGAAAATGGTGTACGTCCACAGACATATAAGAGAAGCAGACCGAACATGACAGCTTCAAAACTGAGGCAACTATCAACACAGACACACTTATACACACATAAACAATGGCATGGGCCGTATTCAATACTTAATAATTATAAAATTACAAGACGGATTATCTTATTTAGAAAAATGGATTGCAATTCCATTGTTAAAACTCGAGAACGGCTTGACGGATTTCGATAAATTTGGTCATAGAATAATCGTATCAGTACTGGGAAGTTATATACGATGAGAAATTTCGGAAAATGTTAGCACTTAAAAGGTGAGAAATATTGGAAAAGGTGTATGTAGGTGTAGGTTGTAAATGTAGGACTAGGTGTAGATTTAGTTGTAGTTATTTATTTATTACAAGTCATAGTTGAGACAGAACAACCTATCGGGACAGCTAGTAATAATACTAATATAAAGACGAAAATATTATGTAAGTTTGGCATGTTTGTTGCTCTTTTATGGCAAAACGGCTGAACCGATTTGCCTGGAAGTTTAAATGGTGGTGGCTTATATCCCGAATTAGGACATAGGCTATAAAAATAATCATAATCGTTCGGGATACGGTTGTGAAATTAAGTTAACGCAGACGAAGCTGCGGGCACCAGCTAGTTTATAAATACGTAGACATTTTTTTTTATGTCATAGGAGGCAGCCTAGCAGTCGGAGCCATGGTGACTACCGACGCTCATAGAAATCTGCACAACCAGAGGTTATGCAAATGCGTTGCCCTCCTTTCCCCGATCCCCCAATGGGCCACCGGAAACTCACAAAACGTACGAAACGCGACAGCGTAGCTGTCACTTGACGCGGGTTTTATGTGAGCGAGAGGTACCACCCCGGTCGTGCCGGCCGGAGTGGTACGTACGTACGTAGATTAGAGTTGGAAAATAAAATAAAAACCAAAAATAATTTACGAATCATTTATTTTTAAAAGATATGTATTTTTTAAATAAAATCGTTCAGTAAGGTTAGTTTAATTTGCATCGCTTTTACACCTTAATTGTACGTAAAACTTAATAACTCATTAATAAATGCAAGTGATTATAATCATGATATTTATTTTGCGACACAAATGTCATAATTTAATTAACCTTCAATTTTTTTTCAAAATGCCTTTATTTCCTTAGTTTTAAGCTTAATTGTGCTTCTCAACTTCATTATTTCCTTTTGAAGATTCTTTATTCTAATAGGCTGCTCCTTAGCAGTTGTCGCTAAGGCAGGTTAGCTTTCGTCTATCTGCAAATATGCATGTTGATAAGTAGTAAGGCCAGTAAAAAAATAATTACCACCTATTATGTAACCTTCAATTGCCATTCTAAAAATCATCAATATGATGTAAAATTTTGACATAAGGACCGGTGGGAGGAAAGCGCTGTGCCGCGCTCCCGGCTGCATGGGTACCACCATCTTGCTTGTTTCTCCCGTGAAACAGCTTTGCTGTGTTTCGGAGATAAGGGCAAGACAGGCAGTGTAATTACTGGCACCGATACTTAACATCTTATGTCTCAGGATAGGCAACACATTATAGTAAAAATAATAAAATAAGTGAAAAATTCATCACCGGGAAGATATCTACAGTTACCATTTATCAACTACTATACTAAACATCTTAACTGCCGTAGCCATATAGTACACATACCCCAAGACGTCCAATGAAGTTTTACTATTTTTGGAATAGTTTATTTTTCGACAAATACAAAAATAAATGCCTGTAGGCATAGGTAGAAGATTTTGCAATATTCAGTACTCGTCTGGTGACCTTTATACTTTTTATAAAGTTTTTAATGTGGTAATTACACATGGCAACCATATTATGAAATTAAAATCATACCTCTCGCAACAGTAAATCAAAAATTGTTGGAATTGCTCCATTAAAGCCACTTTTATCTATATTACGTCTGTCATAATGTTTTGAACATAAGACAAGATTTGTGGGCTGCCAATTTGTCACGTTCATTTTTGCCAACCAGGAATTTCACAAGTGCACATCATTTGGAAACCTGAAAAGAAGTAAATGTATCATTCAAGAATGTTTGTGTACCTATTATGAGTTTAACCAAGTATCTATATTAAAATAAATTAGGCACTCGTTAATACATCGAAAGTTACCTTTTCTCGCTTAACCTAAGCCATTAAAATAAAATAAATCTAATAAAATATATAAAGTAAATCTAAATCTGACCCCTGCAAATAACTAAAGTACCAAATCTGTCAAACAGGATTTCAGGGAAGTAAAATTTTGTATTATCTAAATAAACTTAGATGAATTTGCTGGGTAATCATACGTATTCCTAAAATATACACGTAAAACCAACGCTTAATGTTTATATTTAGCTAAATTAAGTATGAATTGTAACATATTAAACAAAACATTTTTCACGACGTTATTTTGCTTCACAATATTTACTTAGGAAATATTATGTCAGGTGTTTTATTATATGTAGCACTACTACACCGTGGGGCACTGCACTTAACCATATTTATCCCGTCTTATTTTCACAATTCACATATTATTATTTAATATTTTTATGAAACAAAAACACTTGAGCGATTTTGTTATGACGCCATTTGTCATCTATCATCATCTATCAATATGGCGGATGGCCACGCTTTCTGTTTTGTCTATGTATGTGTCTGTGTTACTACATTGAAAGACAAAGAAAGGTGTCTTTGGAGTTCAGACAAATGAGAACGAGATGGAGTTATTGCGTATTCTGTCAATGTGTTTGTGATAATTGTGTTTGGTCTGCTTCTCTTATATGTCTGTGTGTACGTCAATATACTTCCGCTAAATAGGAACAGGTGACGTCATTTCAGATTATTTTCACGTGACCCTATTTTTAAATTTGGTAACATTTTATTTATACAATATTAATTTAATCAAATAAAAATAAGGGAAATTATTGTATTTTTCAGAATTCTATCATATAAACTACCAATTAACATCAAAATTATATTTTTATATGACTACTGTCAACATCCCTATTAATGGGGAAACAAAATAAACACAATCGCGGCCCGATATTTCCCGCATTTCCTTTATTTCATAGGTTATGACTCATGTATCTTTAATTCTTGGCTAGGACCAAGAAAGATTCTTGGTATTTATTTTATATTTATAAACTGTTACATTTTTTGTGAATATGAACAATCTCACACATAATTTAGAGATATAAATAATTTTCACTTTTAATATAATATGAGTTACATTTTTTTAAGTTTATATAATCCATTTATTAAGAATTCTTGAAAACCACTATATGTAATTGGAAATGGCTAAAAATGATAAAAAAAATACATGATTTCCTCATAGTTATAATGTTTGTACTTTTAAGAACTTTATGCATCAATATTTCCTAAAGGTAAATAAAAATATCAGTATTGGGATCAGTATATTAAAGAATAGGAATTTTTGTACAACGTAAAATGAACGCGTCTGTTAAATTTATATTTTATGTTGTAAAATGGCAACGTTTTACGTTATGAACGCGTGGAGTGAAACGTCAGCCACGTACGAATTATGTACGAATGTCGATTTTGTTGTCAATTCTAACATTTCTCTTTAAAGCATAAGCTTCTAGCCGTCTTACATTAATTTTTGTGATAGATATATTGTAGTTATACATAATAAAAGGTAATGTATGAAACACAGTCTAATAAAAATTAATATCGAAGTTTTTATTCATATTCGTAACTTTCATTCAGATTTTCTTTCGACTTTAGATACATACTTAAAATAATTTTATTATTACAGATACAATGTCGGCGAAATTATTGTCAATAATTCTAATCCTGGCGGCGGCGGTGACAGCAGATGAAGAAGCATCCGTTGCGAGGCTATTAGTTTCAAAACAAGTGTTAAACAAATACTTAGTTGAGAACATGGATATTCTTATCAAATATACGTTGTTTAACGTGGGTACAGCCCCTGCGGTGGATGTAAAACTCGTCGATAACGGTTTCCATCCTGAAGTATTCACTGTAGTCGGTGGTCAGCTCACGGCTCAAATTGACAGGATCCCTCCACAAACAAATGTCTCGCATGTCGTGACAGTCAGATCTAACAGATATGGGTACTTCAACTTTACAGCTGCTGAAGTCACCTACAAACCCAGTGAAGATGCTACTGAGGTAAAAAATACATAAATTTATTGTGTAGTTATTCTACCATTTCTAAATCATCATAGAAATGACCAGTTTTTAAATTAATTGTGAGCCCAGCGTAGAACTTTTTTTTTCAACGGCAGCTAATTATAGATGAACTTAATGGTTATTCACTTGATTGAACTGCCATTTTTTTGTGATTTACACCAATAGGAATAAGGTTCGGTTTTTTTCCAAATAACCTGTTAGAACCCTAAAATGTACCTGATAGAACCTAGGCAGTTTAAGGCAGGTCCAGTGGACACAGCCCTTGATTGTATTACAAGCGGTAGGCTGGGGACCTACATCCCAAATTAGATGAAGGAAATACTAATAAATGAATTATTTAAGTAGGCCTGAGAGTATAATATTTTTTATACTTACAAAGATTATATTTTGATAATCTATGCTGATGTAATTAATTTGGCCAGTTTATTTGTTTATTTAAACATGCTTAATCTAGGGAACTACTAGTGAGATTTAAAAAAATATTTTTGGATTTGATAATCCCAATTAGTGCCAAACAACCTTCCTTAATAATTTGGCTTTTTACGCCCAAATACTCAAACGAATCTCAAATGTAAGACATACTTAAACTCATGCTACGACGTGTCAGGTTCAAAGAAAAAAGAAGGACAACAGTTTAAGTATGTCTTAAATTTGAGATTCGTTTGAGTATTCGGGCGTTATTCTGTCATTTTAAGTGAAGTGCGTATCACTTTCACTTTTTGTAACATATTACAAAAGTAAACTTTGAATTTAATGTATGAGTAGTATTACATTATACTTAGGAATTAGTTTTCTACACTTCTACTCCTTAATAATTGTGTCCCTAACTTCACATCTTTCTATGTGCACGAATGAGATTAGAAAGGGATAGAGAGATTTTTCATCACATATATGCTATGGTGTAGTCTATCCTTAATTCGTTTTCTTTCAGATGCTATGGTTTTACTGACAATATAATTAATAAAAGATGTTCTTATTTCAGGTCCAATATTCGATCAGCAGTGCGCCTGGTGAAGGAGCAATTGTTGCTTTCAAGGACTATGACAGAAAGTTCTCTTCCCACATTCTGGACTGGACTGCATTCGCTGTTATGACCCTGCCTTCGCTCGCTATTCCCTTTGGCTTGTGGTACTCATCCAAAAGCAAATATGACAAGTTGGCAAAATCAAAAAAGACTCATTAGTTAAGTAAAAGTTAGTTAGGTTAGGTCAAACTTATGTTGTGTTTTTGATGTACAGTTCCAGATTTGAATGACATAAATTATGTGAAGCTAACACCTTTTTGTAAATTCCTTTATAGTTCATTTCAAATAGGGTAGAGTATGAATTGTAGATACTCAGATATAAATAGGAGTTATTTATTGTCACTTCACTAGAAAAAGAACCATCTTATTTGTTATTGATAATTTATATGAAAAATAAAGTATTTTTAATGACCACTTGATACTGAAAATTTATTGTTATTAAACCTTATAATATGTGCTAGTAAATACACTGCCTGTCTTGCCCTTCTCTCCGAAACACAGCAATGCTATTTCACGAGAGAAAAAAAGCAAGATAGTGGTACCCACAGATATTAAAAATAAGGAGATATGGCGTTTCATTGAAAACAAAGGAGGTACACGTGTCGTCAGTTTGTCCCCACCACGCTTTGCAACACACATAGCTATTCATAAATCATAACCACTCCTAACGTTCTAAAGAATAAAAGTAAACCTTATGTTATCATACACAATGCTCATTCAACATGCGCCGTAGAAACGGATCGCTCGGTCTCTTTCTAAACAATAATTATTTATCACTCAAAGTGCTCAATCTTAGTAACAGCGGAACAACTCTACCTCTTTTTCTAACCAATCAAATATAAACCTTATTTTATTAAAAATAGCGCTTATTCCTACTTTCACTCTCACTTATTACATTTTTCTGTGTACAATTACGAAGTACGAACAGTGATGTACTAGGTGTGTTGCAAAGTTGTCGATTCTTACATTTATTTTTACCCATGACGGTATATAATTTTGCCATTTATCTCCAGAACTACCAGTCCGATTTTGATGCGGTTTTCAGGGATGAGTTTGGATTTGATTGGTGCATGTTTTTAGATAGGTGTTACGTTGATAGCTCACCAGATGACACTGCAGTAAACATTGTTGCCATTTTTCTCCAAAACTACTTGTCTAATTATGATGCGGTTTTCAATGATGGGCTTGGATTTGATTAGTGCATGTTAATAGATAGATTTTACAGTGACGCCTTACCAGTGGGCTGTAGCAAAACATTTTTAAACATTTATTTGTGCAAAACCAAAACTATGAGTCCGTTTTGGATGCGGTTTTAGATGATAGGTTCGGGTTTAAATATGGTGCATGTTCTAAAATATGTGTTAACTAGCTTTTTATTGTATTTTTAAGTCTATTATGGTATCCTGAAATTTAATGTAGTAATTAAAATAAAATGTACAAACAAGAATGTTTCATTTTTCTTACTTATGTGTGTATGTTTGTACATATTGTTTTTGGTAATATATAGAACAAGCACGTGGATTGATTTTCATGATTTTTTACGTTAATCGACTCGTCTTAATTGTGCAAATATCACTAAAGATGACAGTAATGAAAACTAAATAAGGCGACATTGAGACGTAAAAAGCCCATTTAAAAAGTTTGCGTCTTTTCTTTACAGGCTCGAACATTTCCTCCTCGAAGTGAATTGAGCATATTATGCAATTTTTTGTAAGGAACCAGTTAGATGGCTTTCCTGTAGCGTCAATCCATTTTTTAAGTTTCCATCTTTTGGAAAACTGGAAAGGTACAATTATAGCTAACATTTGCATATGCAAAGCTAAGCTGAAACTGACAAAGCGATAAGCAGTAGGCTTTTAAAAGATCAATCACGGACTCATTTGTAATAGGTAGTTACAGGCAGGAATACTTATGTTGACTTGTATAATGGCTTGTGTAAGAGAAAGGGGAATCAGTGATAACGTAACGGTTAATAAGATGAAGAACATAAGAATTGAGAAAAAAGGTGATAGTTACCTACTGATGATAGCAAACATTTGAAGGTGTAGTAAAATATCCAAAACCGTGTAAAGTTGGGCAATAGCTCGAGGCATGCCATAATATTTTTCAGCCAATTTTAATATATTCTATATATTCAAATTGTGTACTTCCCGATTTCTGATTACACACCCTTTTAACTAGGTACACTGTAAAATGGTAGAAATTAGTAAAAAAAAACTATTAAAAAACTATATATGATTGATAAATATTCAAATTTGGAAATAATTCACATATTATTTCGTTAAAAAAACAGACACAAATACAATAAAATAGGATAATATGTACAAAAACGCTTAATTCATAATATACGCTGAACTTGATTTAACGATTTTAAAGTAAAATATTGTAAAAATTTAATATTAACATATGATAACAGATTCCATAACTTGTTAAATGTTTGATTTCACTTCTGTTCTTACAAAAAACCACTGAACACGACGGAATTGGTATATGTTTTCTCGTTTGCGGGCGACATCATACTGATTTGCGCTGCCGGTCATTTTTGAAATGTATGCCCGATTTGCTCAAGCAGCATATACGCGGACACGCCTCCATACCACTTCTCCTGTTCTTAATATTTCTATGGTGGTACCGATGCAGCTGGAAGCGTGGCATAGCGCATCCCTCCCACCGGTATGCGTAGATATAATTCAAAGAACAAGAAAAAGTGTACATTCAAAATGAAAAACCCTCTTTTTGGGCAACAATGCCTATTACTTACTATCTTATTTATTTATTGATTAAACGAACTTACCTTTGTGAAGTTCAATCAAAATTATACGAGGGGTTTGTCCGAAGATATTAGTATTACCTACTTTTTACACTCTGTAGTATCACTTGTATTTCTTACCACTTAGCACTTTTCGAAGCCAAAAAAAAATGTTATTTCCGGCTTTACATTGCCTCCATTTTTCCCGCCTTTTGTCTCTGGTTCTCCCTTCCACCTGTTACCTGCAACTCGCTAGAACCTTCATTTTAGTTCAAAACCAAAAAATGATATTTCTTACTAGGGTGGTATGGTATCCACTGAAAACCAGGGTGGGTTCTTCGGACAAACCCCTCGTATAATTTTGATTGAACTTCACAAAGGTAAGTCCGTTTAATCAATAATTATACTTCGGGGGTTTGTCCTCGATATTAGTATTACTTTTTACACTCTGTAGATGTTTAGAAAACAAACAATTGAAGAAATATCATTTTATTTCTATTACTTATATGTGCATATTTGCACCATATTTTAATACACACGTTATATTGTTTGTAAGCGTTATCTGATAATGACACTATAGTTATATACACTGCTGTTGATGAAAAAACCTCTACCCATCATTGCCGTCCAGATCACACTGCGGCAACCAGGGTAGGGCAAACAATAATATTGTGACCAATTAATTGTGAAAGCATCAATGACAGTGGCATCAGGGTCTAAGTGCCAAGATGCGTACTTATTGCATTTTTTGTTTATCCGGTTCGCAAATAAATCCCTGTCTGGTACAACAAAAATTGAGACTATTCGTTGCAAACATACAACTAAAATCTCCCACTTTGTATCACGATGCACTTTTCGTGATTCTGTATCCGCAACGAAATTATCTGCTGATTTTATATGTACCTATATGCCGCTGTAATATACATATATGCAAATGATTTTAGTTATTTTATCGAGTGTGGGATATCGTATTCCACCCATACTGTTAACATTGGCTGTATTGTCTATTCTAAAAAGTATTTAACAATTAAAACAATTTTTAACAAAAAGAAAAAATGAGAATTAAGCAGCAAGTAATTCTAAATAATTAAAATGTTGTTTTTTAGATTGTGACCATTGCTCCTGCCGACTGACCCTCTCGAGCTGCCCCCCATCCCAATGTTGAGGCGTCAGCATAAATTTCTCGGCAAAAATTATCTTTAATTTTTATTACATAATTTCCTATGGAAATCAACCACCATTGGATATCTGCCATTTATTTCGAACTCATAATTATAACACTCTTACTTCTTTAAATTTAAATATATACCATCTTTCTAAATTTTTATATGCATCCATCCATATTCTACATCTGGACATGCTGAAACTACGAGGCCTATAATTTTTGCCCTTTTCCAAATTTTACACCGATTCATATTTGAATCTTACATTATTTTATCCAGAGGTAATCTAATATTTTAATCTTTTAAAATCCTAAATACTTTCAAGTATATGACGGTTTTAAGCAGATTTTATTTAAATTTAGGATATATTATTAATAAATTCATTGCCTGTAGATTTGTATATATTTCCTACCATACAGTGCTATCAGTGCTGTAGATATGGACATACAAAAGCTGTTTGCCGGTCAAAACCTAGGTGTTATAAATGTGGGCTGGAACATACTGGCGATTCATGCTCACAAGAGACTGATAGCGCATCTTGCATTTTATGTTCTGGTTTTCATTTTGCAACTAATAAAATTTGTCCAGAGTATAGCAGACAAAAAATGATTAAAACTTCTATGGCACAAAAAAACATATCATATAGGTAATGAAGCAAATAAAATGCATCCACAGTCATCAAAACTTTATGGCGACGTTTTAATTTCTTCTCCAAGCAGGAACTCTACTTCATTAAATAAATCTAACATCTCTACATCTAACACTTCCTACAAGAAAACGGTATTTCTAAAGCCACGCTCTGCTCCCATGTTGTCTAAGGGATACGATAGAGAGGCACACAAAGCTCTTATTAAAGAATATCAGATTCCTTCTTCCGATAATGGATGTGCCCTACAGGTATCCGATGAATCGCACACATCAACTTTAATGGATGTTTTGTCTGCACTTATTGAGGCTTTACAACAAAATAACATTTTAAGACCGTCCAACGTTGCTACACTAAATAAGATGATTTCTAATAAAAACAACAACAATGGCTTGCAACATAATTCAGTGGAATTGCAGAAGCATAATTCCGAAAAAAACTGATTTGATATATATAATTAATAAATATGAACCTATGCTTATTGCTCTTAATGAGACTTGGTTAAAACCAAATTTCATTTTCCGAATTCCGGGTTATTATTGTTTACGAGATGATAGAATAGATGAGTATGGTGGTGCTGCCATACTAATAAAAAACACAGCGACGTTTAAACGGTTATCATTATTCATTACCATCTCCGAAAAATAATAATTTTAACATCATAGGAATTCAATTCAACAATATTTCTGTTATTTCATTGTATATTTCTCATAATTCTACTTCCACCTTTACCGATATTCGTAATTTATTTGACTCCATATCCTCGCCTTTTTTAGTGCTTGGCGATTTTAATTCACATCACCAATGTTGGGGAAGTGATGTTACGAACAGTGATGGGGATCGTTTATTAGAAATTATTGATAAATATAATTTATGTGTTTTAAACACGGGTGAGCCAACGCGCGTTGTAAATATTAACGAAAATAAAAGTGCCGTGGACTTATCTATTTGTTCACCCGGCCTCGCCTCTGCTGTATCCTGGTCTCCACTTCCATCTTCTTACGGAAGTGATCATTATCCCCTACTCCTCACTCTTTGTTTTAAGAATGATAATAATAATAATGTAAATAAAAGGTTACGTTTTAAATACAGCTTAAATAATGTTGATTGGAATGCGTTTAAAAATGAAATTGATCATCAAATTGAAAAACTGCCTAATATCCAAATTGGTAATGAATTAACTTGTTCGGAATTACTAGCAAAAACATTAATTGAAGTAGCTGATAGAAATTTTCCTATTAGAAAATCTAAGGGCATGAAAATTCCATTTCCTCCTTGGTGGGATCGCGAATGCTCAGAAGCTATAGCAAAGAGGAAAAATATTGAAAAACAATATGCAGGTAACATGACGAATGAAAACTTTGAAAAGCTTTCACAAATCCTTAAATCTACGCGTATACTTTTGATACAAAAAAAGCAGCAGGGTTGGAGAATATTTTGTTCATCATTACCTCCCTCTACGTGTCCTTCGGAGGTCTGGAGAAGCATTAAACGCTTTAGATCAGCTTTCAAAGATCAAACAGTCGTCCCATCAAAACAATTTTTAAATGAGTTTATAGACCTGTTAGCTCCCTCTTCTACAATAGAAAAGTTTGTTCTTCCATCCCCTTCTTCCAGTTTAATTCATAATTACTCTTTATTATGCTCTCCATTTTCTATGCCTGAACTTAAAGGTATTTTATCACATGTCAAAGATTCCTCTCCTGGCGTGGATGGTATCTTATATTCCTTCTTAAGTCACCTAAGTGATGAGGCGTTAACCTATTATTTAGATCTTGTAAATACCGTTATGATCTCTGGAAACATACCTTCTTCGTGGAAATCTCAAGAAATTATTCCCATTTTAAAACCCAATAAGCCTCCACATATAGTTTCATCCTATAGACCCATTGCGTTATCATCAGTTCTTACTAAAGTGGCAGAACATTTAATAAAAAACCGCTTGGAATGGTATCTTGAGCATAATAGATGCCTATCAAATAGCCAGTTTGGTTTCCGCAAGGGTAAAAGCACAATAGATAACCTTAGTATTTTAACCACCGATATTCGTTTGGCTTTTAAAAACAATTAGAAAGTTATTGCCGCTTTTCTCGATATTCAATCTGCTTATGACAATGTCATAATATCTATTCTTATAAAGCTACATAAATTAAACGTTCCTCAAATACTCACAAATTTTATTGTTCATTTATTAAAAGAACGTACGATATCGGTGTACATTGATGATTCAGTAAATGTTACACGGACTGTAAATAAAGATCTACCACAGGGATCGGTCCTTAATCCATTGCTTTATAATGTTTATACGTATGATTTAGAAGCTACACTCAAAAGATCTATCAATATTTTACAATACGCTGATGATTTGCTTTTATATGCTATTGACGATAACATAAATAATGCTTGTAAATTACTTAATGAAAATCTTTTTAGCCTTAAAAACTGGCTTTTCGAAAATGGGTTAGAATTAAGCGTCGATAAAAGTACGGTTGTAATGTTTACTACGAATGAAAACTATTCCTCAAATAAACATTGTTTACAATAATAAAGTTATCCCAGTTAGAAACCAAATTAAATTTTTAGGAGTTTTATTAGACAGTAAATTAAAAGGCACTGCACATATTGATTATGTGGTTGCAAAATGCGAGCGTAATTTAAATATGTTAAGATGCTTATCGGGTGTTTGGTGGGGAGCTCACCCTTTTTGTTTAAAATTAATTTATAATGCTCTTATTAGAAGTGTATTAGATTATGGAATGTTTTTATTGGTAGGTAATAATATAAATGCAGTAAAAAAATTAGACCTTATTCAATCTAAGGCGCTTCGTATTATATGTGGCGCCATGAAGTCAAGTCCCATTAACGCGCTCCAAGTGGAATGTTGTGAACCACCTTCAGGCCTCAGGAGACAGTTTCTAGCTGATAGATTTCTATTTAGGCTAAAACAGTATTCTTACCATCCTTTAATAGAAAAGTTAGACAGATTAAATCAATACATACTAACATCCCGAGACTCGCCATGCGATAAATCAATTCCATGTTTAATATTGAGCTATCGCAGAATTATTTCGACGTCAGCTGATATCTATCAATCTGTTGTACTACCATTATTTTCATATAACTTTGAATGTATTTTTATTAGTCCAAATATAAAGTATAATATTGGCATAGATAAAGATCACTTAGAAGCTAATACCAATTTTAATTATTATCTAGATTGTGAGTGGAAAAATTGGAATCATATTTTTACCGATGCATCTAAAGTATCGCCATCAGGGAATGTAGGAGTAGGTATATTTCATTCTCAATATAAGATTATTCAGAAAGTTAAACTGCCAATTAAGACTTCAGTTTTTACTGGGGAATGTTTTGCTATTTTCAAAGCTCTTGAATATATACTTGTAACGAAATTAACGCAAACTGTTATCTTTACAGACTCCAAAAGTTCTTTACAAAGCATTGAGAAATTTCCATTTTTTAATAAACCTTATTTCTCTATTATTTTTGCTATCCGAGATATGCTTTATAAATGTATGAATAGGGGATACTCGATTAAATTTGCTTGGATTCCTAGCCATTGTGGTATTATTGGCAATGAAAAGGCTGATAAATTAGCTAGGGATGCTGTACTATGTGGAGATATGTATCCATACCAAAATTATAGTCACGATCTTATGTCCTTGGCTAAGGTTAATCTATATAAAACGTGGAGTAATATTTGGGAGAATTCTACACAATATAAAGGACAACATTTTTATAATATCCAACCAGTGATACCTAAGAAACCTTGGTTCATTAAAGTTAAACTATGTAAATTAATTATTTCTTCTTTGATAAGAATGAGGATAGGACATGCATGCATTCCTGTCCATTTATTTAGAATAGGCGTGATGGATAGTGATGTCTGCGAATGTGGTGAAGACTTAGGAACTTTAGATCATATATTTTTTGCATGTCCATTATTAGACCGCTCTTCCTTCCTATCCTCCTTACGATCCCTTCATGTTCCCTTTCCAACCCGACTTTCGTGTTTATTAAGTGATCCTATTAAATATTGTATTATTATCTCTTCTTTTATTACTTGTAATAATATTAAATTGTAAATAGTCAAGCAATTTTTATGTAAAATATATCAATATTTTTTTCTGTCATATATATTGTACCTATAAATTCCTCTGATCGTATCCTTTTTCCAAAATATCCGTTTTATATTTAATTTTTATAGTTTCCCTACCTTTAATAAAACTTGACACTGGCATTTAGTAAATTCTCATTGCCATAAAAAAAAAAAAAAAAAAAAAAGACTAAGTTGGTAACAATAAATTTATCATAATTGCGAAAATGTCTCAAATGTACATAAATAAGTATAAGTTTTTAGTTGTTTTATTATTAGATACTACTATTTAATATATTGTTTTCTAATGTTGACACGAATTTCACTCATTATGATGAAACAATTTTTACGGATTTTATCGCGGTTTATTAAGATTTTTAGAAGCCCGATGTTTGGGATACTTTACATTTTTATGGTTACAGGGGCCGGTTCCGGAAACTATTAGTGAGTCCTTTAAAGGTACCTACTCTGTGTGTCTGACAGACTATTTAAGTTCTTAAATATATCAGTAAAATGACGCTTTATTGTGACTCAGTCTGATTTTTTTAAATTGATAGGTAATAATGATGATAATTAATAAAGATAAAAAAAAATATCCACACAAACGTCATTATTGAGAATTACATTTCAGCCAAGTAGCATTCCTTGCAATGAAAAAACGTTTAACATTATAATGAAACAATTTATTACGGACTTTATTGCGGTTTATTAAGATTTTACAAGCACGACGTTTCGGATAGGTACTTTACAGCAACCATGGTCACCATAAAATCCGTAAAAAATTGTTTCAGTAAAATGAATGAAGTTCGCGTAAACATTAGAAAACGTATATTCTTATCAGTTCGATGATATAAGTTCTCTCGTTTATGTTAGTTAGGCACTAACTTTATTCATCATACGAAATATTGTATTGCGCGATTTGAATTTTCGACTTCTGAGTACTTAGTTAAGCTGTCTAAAAATAACTCTGACGTTAGAATCCATGAATCCCTTTTGAACGCCGTGAAGCAAGTACTTAAATCCAATTATTTTGACAGATGCTTAGACCTTCAATTTGTATAGAATAAGCATTGAGCATATAACCGGAATAGAGCGGTACGAGGGCGGCACTGAAAATTTCGGGAATCAAGGAAGTGACACAACATTACTATTTAAAAATGTATTTATTGCTTTTCGAAGTATTCTCCGCGAAATTTGACACATTTTTCCATACGATGGAACCAATCATTGAAGCAACTATTCCATTCGGAAGTTGGGGTCTCCAAAATGGCCGTTTTGTAGGCGTCCACAGCTTCTTCAGGCGATGAAAATTTCTGACCACGCAATTTATTCTTTATTTTAGGGAAAGTATAGAAATCATTAGGGCTTAGGTCGGGGCTGTACGGCGGATGGTCTAATAATTCTATGTTTTCTTGCTCTAAAAACTCTTTAGTTCTGTGCGCGGTGTGAGAACTCGAATTGTCGTGATGGAGGATGATGCGGCGGTTGCAGTTCTCTTTACGAAGTTCAGGAACGACCTGTGGCAAACAAATGCTATAATACCATTCTGCATTAACTGTTCTTTGTCCCTCAAGAGGAATAGTCGCAACATGGCCGGTTTTGGAGACAAACGTGGCCACCATTTTTTTGCAACAGTCCGTGAACGAACAATTTTTGTTGGCTTTAACTCATTTTCGAACACCTAAACTCGTGACTGGTTTTTTGTTTCGGGTTCGTACGCGTATATCCAGGATTCGTCACCTGATACGATGTTGTATACAACATTTGAGGATCCTGCGTGGAATCTTTCGAGAGTTCTGACGCACCAAGTAACGCGAGCCGCTTTTTGCTCTTCACAGAGCAAATGCGGTATCCATCGGGTAAACAACTTTTTTACACGTAATTGTTCATGCAAGATTTGTATTTGACTCATGGCAATGTCTAAAGTTGCCTGAATTTCGCGGTATGTCACATGTCGATCTTCCTCAATCAGATTACGCACAGCATCAACGTTTTCTTGGGTGACTGCAGTTTTTGGACGAGCTTGTCGGGGATCATCACTGAGCTTGACACGTCCACGTTGAAATTCAGCAAACCAGCGATAAATTGTGGTTTTGGATGGGGCTTCATCACCAAATGCAGAAATCATCCGGTCAACACATTGTTTTGTATAATAACAAATTCAGCTGCGACGCTGCGCTGGTTCTGCGCTCTAATTGGCCAACTGACAGATGATTTGCCGATGGGACATACATACAGATCACTGGTTGGTTG
Organism: Helleia helle; assembly: GCA_963853865.1. Taxonomy (NCBI): domain Eukaryota; kingdom Metazoa; phylum Arthropoda; class Insecta; order Lepidoptera; family Lycaenidae; genus Helleia; species Helleia helle. Next base: position 20,967,101 of record OY971422.1, on the reverse strand, counting down.
AATTGCTATTATGTCAGTGACAAACCACTAACCAGTTTCGGAATTTTATGGCTCACATCACTACTATATCCGGTTATATACTCGAGGAGAATACTGAATGTCGCACTGCTGGGTACGAGTTCCCTGTTCGAAATCAGGCGAGGATGGTGTTAATAACTGTTGTGCCATAGATCACCTGTATGGATGGTGAACTTCACCTGGCGATATTTTCATTCATTCGTATGTACTGGTCGTAAAAAGAGTACCTACCTTTGCAGTAACAATACACACAATCATAAATGCCCTTGATGAAATTACACTGCGTCTAACATGTATCTGTAATAATTTTTCAAATCATATTGATTTCAAAAATTATTCTGTACCTACCTATTTAATGTTCATTTGTATACCTACTTAACTATTTAACTAGTCTGGCCATTTTATACAGCTACATAAAACTTTCCTTCTTTTCTACTTTTTAATTATTTTGAATTTGGAACACGTATATTATTTTATAAACTTCTTTCGATTTTGCGCCATTTCACATATTTTATCGTGTTAATTATCAAATTACAATATGGAATGGGGTGTTAAAGAAATTAGGATTGCAGTGATCGCCTTGCACAAGGTAGGTAGGTAGGTCCAGCAACAAATACGACACCGGTGACGGGCGACAGTGACGTATTTGTTGCTGTAGCCTGTACCTACTTGCTGACACCGACTCCAATAGTAATAATGACGTGGTAAACGCAAAAATTGTACATTAGTAGAAGTACAAGATGATTATTAGTTGTAGACACAATAATTAAAGACACGCGATTAATTTATTACTTACTTACTTTTTAGTTATTCTATTTTTTGAAGTCGGTTTTAATGAAGTTTTTTTTTTCTTAATTTTTTGTGATTCGTTAAAGAAAGACAGACAGAAATAGATATTTTGGCATATTGAATCATATGAACAAAGCCCAACAAAAGCTGTAAATCGTCGAGGAGTTCCCTCGACTGTCTATGGTCCTGTCCATCATGAATCATCCGACCTGTAATTTTTTTTTATGTTAGTTGGATAGGCAAACTGGCAAACGTGCCACCTGATGGTAAGTGGTTACTTCGCCCATGAACATAAAGTAGCATACCTGGAAAGAGCCCAGGCAACTCATTTATGGGTTGCCTATCCTGAGACATTGGGGTGATGGGCGGCCGATATATGCTCAAGTGTGCAATGTTGAGCAAGATATGTCTAGCCGCCAAGCGTCATTTCTACGTCCCCGTCGTTCACCCTGGTAATATCCGGATCTACTAACAGGCATTGCACACCACCAACTACCCTGGGATCCGGGTAGCTAAATGTAATGACGCTATCTCGCTAGTGCACTCCAACACGGCGGGAGAATCCCTATACCATCATCCGTGCTCCTACATCATAAATATCCACTACACCCACTTCCTCTAGATCCCTCACCCATCCTTTCCTCTCCCCCAATCCAAGGTGTCAGACGGACCGTGCCGAGGGATGCGTGGCCAAGGGGATGCTTGGTTCCAAACGGTGTCTCTCCAATGAGATGGCAATCTTGGAGTAGTAAGTGGCCTTACCCGAGCAAGCGGGGCTCTGCTCGGGCTGACCTTTTAGTTCCCCTGCTACTCGTGGGATAAGATGGAGAAAGATTTAAAAAACACAAATAACCCAACCCCTTCAACGGAAGGCGTCGAACTTCCAAGTTCGCGCAGACGCGTCGAAAGCGAGTCGCTTGCGAACGCTTTTGACGCGTCACTGAAGTTCTCAGAGGAAGCACTGCTGGAGTCACCTACCCCGTCCCCTAAAAAGGATGAGGCCAAAGGTTCCGGTGGTGCAGGTAGTAGTAGCAACATAGACCCGAACACTTGGCAGATTAGCCGCAGTAAGTGGAAGCGGGAGAAGCGGAAGCTAAAAAGACAGATCCAGGAGGCCAGCTTGGCTCCCGCGTCGCAGGGCTCTCAGGCGAAAGCCTCGACGAGCGCTGGGGCGGGGGAGTCAAGGAGGCCGCCGAAAATCAAAAGGCAAGGGACGGACCCTGAAGAGGGCCTGTCGCAGCAGCGCCCGGCCAAGCGACAAAACCGAGGTGAGGCTCTGACCGAGGGACCGCGCTGCTCTGCAAAGGAGCAGAGCGATCTCGCGGTCATTGTACACCGGGAGGATGGCGCTAGGGTGGACGAGGCTGCGGCGGACCTCATCAGGGATAAGCTGGCGGACCTCATATTCGCCAAGATGGAGGATACCCAGGATGACATGGGGAGATCCACTGCTTTTGCGACGTCGGGACTGGTGTCGGAAGGTTTCTTCCTTGTGACACCGCTCACGATGGAGGCGAGGGAGTGGATCCTGACATGCGATTTTGGCGTGTACAATGGAATCCCACTAAAGGTAAAGCCACTGAACCGGAGCAGAGTAGCAGTCTGGCTGCCCGGTAAAGTGGACTTAAGAGCACCAAAGTTTCTGCAGGGGCAGAACGCGTATAAGACCGAATTGAGGATGTCGGAGTGGACCCTTATCTCTAGGGAGAAACTCCCTGCTGGGGAGAGACTGGTGATGGGGGTCCCCAACGACATTTTCAAGGAGGACTTAGGACATGTCTGGCTCAATTACCAGGCCACCCAGGTTCAGGCCCGATTGCTGCGCACGAGCAGGCAGCAGGCGAAACCTGATGTGGCCGATACCGGACATGGTAGCGGGTCTAATGTGGCGGACCAGACGTCACAAACAGTGTGCCCTGGAACACGCATCGGGCACACACAGGACACAAGCACACAAACAGACCCACAGTACTCCACAGAGGAGTCGCTGGGGGGTAAGGGCAGACATTGCGGTTGTGTCTGTTCGGGAGCAAAAAGATGCGCCCCACAGCTCCTGCGATCAGCCCTGCCCGTCAGCGGCCCAAGCGCAATTACAGACACAGACCTGGGACCTGTGCAGACCGCCTCGCTGAAGACACCTGAAGATCACCATAGTGTGACTGACGGTGATCAGAAGCGGGGCCCGAAGCATTAGGTTCCGGGCGGCACACACACCTTTTTACACACACAATGACTCTACACAATAACACTACACAAGCACACACACATACAAACACAACACAAAATAAAATAAAGATACTTCAGTTAAATTTGCACCATTGTCGCGAAGCCATGACAGAGCTTTGCAGATTTGTGGTATCAAATAACATAGACATCGCCCTGCTACAAGAGCCCTATGTAATTAATGGCCGTGTTGTTGGCATCGGCTGTCTGGGTGGTGAAACTATCTACCATCGTGTTGGTGAGTCCAACCCCAGAACATGCATCTATGTTAGCAACAGAGCTAGGGCGCTAGGACTAATGGAAGTTGAATGTTACAGAGATCTCACAGCTGTACTAGGCACACTATGTATGGCAGATGGGAACACAAAGAAAATGGTCTTCATGTCGGTCTACATCCCGAGCGAGACGGACTACGAACCACCAGGACAACTCATAGAAGAGACAATGATAAAATATAGAGGTATGGGTATCCCGGTTGTTGTAGGCTGTGATGCCAACTCCCATCACAAGGTGTGGGGCAGCACGGATTGCAACAAGAAGGGAGATTTACTACTTGAATATATTCTTAGCACTGACCTAGAAATAATTAACGTAGGCAACACACCCACGTTTGTAACTAGAACAAGGAAAGAGGTTCTTGATATTACATTAATGTCAAGCGATGCCTCCCATCTGTTGAAGGACTGGAAGGTTGACACCTCTTATGCTTTCTCAGATCACCGCAGAATAACATTCCATCTGGACTGCCAGCTGGAAGTAGTAAAATTTAGGAACAATAGGAAAACAAACTGGGATACGTTCGATCTAGCGTTGAGAGAGTGGATTCCCGGTAAAAGAGAATTAGGAGAAAAGGAAGAAATAGAGCAAGAAGCATGTAGGCTTGAGAAAGCTCTTAACGATGCCTACCTCAAAGCCTGCCCCCAGAAAGAGATAAGACCTGGGAAGGGACAACCCTGGTGGAACAAATCCCTGAACAAAGCAAGGAAAAGGACTAGAAGGGCACTTAGAGTCGCCTTGAACAGGGACGACGACGAAAGCTGGAGCAAATACAGAGAAGAACGCAACAATTTTAAGTACCAGAGCCGCAAAGAAAACAGAAACGGGTGGAGTACATACTGCGAAAGCGTTACAAAACAACCAGAAGCGGCCAGGCTGGTAAAAACGCTAGCAAAAGACAAAACCTGTAAATTAGGAAGCCTAAGGAAAGGTCACCCTAGTAGTGGAACCCAAAGAAATACTTGCAGAAATGATGGCCACACACTTCCCGGATAGCACAAGCTATTCAGAAGAAGACATGGTTGTCACATCCGGTGAGAATCTAGCAGAAGCGAAAGCGGAAGCGGAACTGATTATCACCGAAGAAGCATTAACATGGAGCATTTCATCATTCCTACCGTATAAAGCGGCGGGACCCGATGGCGTCTTTCCCAAGATGCTACAAGTTGCCCTTAGGTATATCAAAGATGACCTACTCACCATATACCGGAGTAGTTTAGCAACAAACTACATCCCCAGTAGCTGGAGAAGAGTCAAAGCCGTCTTCATACCTAAGCCAGGGAAGGTTACATATCACGAGGCGAAATCCTTCAGATGTATAAGCCTTTCTTCGTTTGTATTGAAGACACTCGAGAAGATACTAGATAGACACATGAGAGCAGGGATAGAAAAGAGTTCAATGCCGCTACACGCCAACCAACACGCCTACGTGGAAGGGAAATCCATTGATACGGCATTACACAACGCGGCAATAAGAATTGAAAGAGCTATAGAGAACAAAGAATATGCCCTTGGCTGCTTCTTCGATGTAGAGGGAGCCTTTGACAAGGCCACCCCTCAATCCATTGTGGAAGCACTTAACAGAGAGGGGATATCTGGACAGATAACGGGATGGATAACTAATATGTTAAAACATCGCTCGATACAAGCTGACTTAGCGGGAACGACATGCACCATTCGAGCAAGAAGAGGATTTCCGCAAGGAGGATGCCTGTCTCCGCTCCTATGGTGCATTCTCATAGACGAATTAGTATCAAAGATAAACGCCATGCACATTTACATACAGGCGTACTCAGATGATGGTCTAATTCTGGTCACAGGTAAAGTACTAAGCGTGACCAGAGACATCATGAAGCGAGGAATCGACACAGCGCTACGATGGTGCAGGGATAAAGGGCTAAACCTGAACCCAGCAAAAACCAAGCTAGTGTTATTCACAAACAAGAGGAAGATTGATAGCATGATTCCATTGAGAATCGATAACGAAAATCTAGAGGTAGTCAATGAAATAAAATATCTGGGAGTAATCCTAGATAGAAATCTGAACTACAAAGCCCACGTTAAAGAGATCTGCACAAAATCCAAATGTGCCCTTGTGCAATGCAGGAGAGCGGTAGGTAGAACCTGGGGCATGAAACCAAATGTGGTTCATTGGATCTACAAGGCCATAGTACTACCAAGAATTCTACATGGAGCCTTAGTGTGGTGGCACAAGGCACAATTAGGAACGAACAGGAAAGAATTCACAAAAGTACAGAGACTAGCCAGCATCATGATATCGAGCGCCATGAAAACAACACCAACGGCGGCTCTAGAGATGATACTCGGCCTCAACCCAGTTGATCTCACGATCAAAAAGAAAGCGACTGAACAATGGTTCAAGCTTAAGAGCAACAAATTATGGAAGGGAGGGCACTATGACAAAGGTCACGCCGTAATAGCAAAACAGTACGAAGAAAATCTATCCATGATTTTATCAAACAATGATTTGATAAAGAAGGAGAGAATCTTCGACAAGAAATACAGGATAAGCATAGGCTCGAGAGATAACTGGAACATTAACATCGACCACCCAAAAACAACGATGGTCGGCTACACAGATGGATCCAGGAAGGAATCGACAAAGTTATCAGGGGCTGGCGTATATATTAGCCATCCAACTGAAATAAAAGCATCGTTTAATCTAGGCAGATTCTCCAGCGTATTCCAAGCGGAGATATTCGCAATACGAGAATGCGCCAACATGATTAAACAAAATATCACTAGCGCACAGAGGATTGAGAAGGCAGTCATATACAGTGACAGTCAAGCGGCATTGAAGGCCCTCAACAAGAGGGAGACTACCTCAGCACTGGTCAAAGAATGCAAAAACACCCTGCAAGATCTAGCAGACCAGACTGAGATAGAAGTTGCCTGGGTACCTGGACATGAGGGAAATGCGGGCAATGAAGAAGCAGACAGACTGGCGAGAGAAGGTGCCGATGAGACGTTCATAGGCCCTGAGCCGAGACTGCCAATAGCACACAGGATAACAAAAAATGTTATAACCCTGAGAATAAACAAAGAAACAAACCAGAGATGGAATGACACGAAGAGCTGTAGACAGTCGAAATTCTTCATCTCGACGCTTGACAGCAAGAAGACTAAAGAGTTGCTCAAACTCAATAGGAGCAACATTAGAACAGTTGTGGGAATATTGACGGGACACTGCCCACTCAACAGACACCTGTCAATAATGAAGCTAGCAGAGGACCCCCTATGTCCTAAGTGCAAAGAGAAAGAAGAGACCAGTCTGCACTTCATAACGGAATGCCCAGCATATGCATACGCAAGATGGGAGCTGTTTGGAGCGGACGAGCTGAAGAAGGAAGATTTAGCATATCTAACCATAAGGCAGCTAAGTAGTTTTTGTAGATCAACACGTAGGTTTGAGGGGGTGACACCAGAGGGGCAAATGATAACCCGTCCCCGCATCTAATCCCAGAGGCGAGCCTGGGGAATTGGGTGAAATGGTCCCGTTAATGAGGACTGATCACCCGTCTGGCCTTGCTGGTGTCCCCACCCTTAAATAATAATAATAATAATCCTGAGACATAAGATGTTAAGTCTCGGTGCCAGTAATTACACTGCCTGTCTTGCCCTTCTCTCCGAAACACAGTAAAGCTGTTTCACGGGAGAAACAAGCAAGATGGTGGTACCCATGCAGCCGGGAGCGCGGCACGTAATAGCACGTATCACCTACATGGGTGCAAAGTTCCCATCAGTGATCATAATCATAATACTTATTTGCTAGAATATGATAACAAAATTAGTTAAGTCCAATCACAAGGTAGCTACTGTAAACTATTTAGGAGTTTCCTTAACTGTCCTTCGTCTTCATCATCAGACCCCCAATTACAGTCACAACCCATCTAGGTGCAAAGTTCTCATCAATACAATTTAATCAAGCCCAAACACAAGGTTAGTCGTCGAGGAGTTCCATCGACTGTCTTTCAGCTCCAGCATTAGATCGACTCTAGACCTTCATTAAATTGTAGTGCTTTTAAATGCTTAGTTAAAAAATATTAAGCGTAGTAGTCACTCCTACGATTTTCGAAAGTTCCCCTCAATTTATCTGGGATGCCATCATCAGACCATGGTTTCCTTATCATGGGACAACCCATCTGTGAAAGTGGCGTCGGTCCCCTTAGGGACTGACTAGCAGTCGAGGTGCCCTCTTTGCTCAACAGATCCGGGGCACCTCACCAAAGGCGGCATTGGTGGCACTCGCCGGGTTTTAGTGGGTAGAGCTGTGTCAACCTTACCAGATTTCGGGCGCAGCGAGTCCCACATGCCCGCCAGGGGAGACCCACTCCCCCGCGGGATGCCTCAGAGCATTTCCCGGCGTAAAAGAAAAAAAAATCAGTACCTATAGATGATTTTTATGGACAGTGAATAAATTGGATTGCGTTTTTAATCTAGTTCGGCTTCACTGTAACAAAGTTTGTTACGTCACTGAAATTAACTTTCACCTTACCGAATAAATCTTTTCGAGAATATGCTACGAGTTTTGTTCGAGGCAGAACTTACTGAACAGAATTTCGACAGTAAATTTGGTTTGGTCTTATGATTGATCTATTAACGAAGATATTATGATGATCGATATGCTCGAGTGTATTTTTTGTTTATTAGTCGGTGTCAGCTTAGTTAAATTAGTACCTACAGCAACAAATACGTCACCCGTGTCATATTTGTTGCTGTAGGTACCTAACTACCTTGGCTGACACCGACTCCAAAAGTAAAAATAATGACGTGGTAAACGCAAAAATTGTAAATTAGTAGAAGTACAAGATGATTATTAGTTGTAGACACAAAAATTAAAGAAACGCGACTATTTTATTACTTTTTAGTTATTTTATTTTTTGAAGTCGGTTATAATATTTTGTTTAAAATTTTTATTTCTTAATTTTTAGTGATTCATCAATGAAAGACATACAGAGATAGACATTTTGGCATATATTGAACCGTATGAACTAAACGCAACAAAAGCTGTAAATCGTCGAGGAGTTCCCTCGACTGTCTATGGTCTCCATCATCAGACCTGTAATGGCACGTATCACCCATATGGGTGCAAAGTTCTCATCAATATAAATTAATTAAGTCTAATCACAAGGTAGCTACTGTAAACTATTTAGTAGTTCCCTTGACTCCTTCCGTTCCTTCGTCTTCATCATTAGACCCCCAATCACAGTCACAAACCATCTAGGTGTAAAGTTCTCATCAATTTAAATTAATCAAGCCCAAACACAAGGTAACTGAAGTAAATCGTCGAGGAGTTCCCTCGACTGTCTTTCAGCAACAGCATTAGATCGACTCCAGACCTTCATTAAATTGTAGTCCTTTAAAATGCTTAATTAAAAAAATATTAAGCGCACTAGTCGCTCCTATGATTTTCGAAAGTTCCGGATTCTGGGATGCCATCATCATGGGACCCTGATTTCCTTATCATGGGACCATTTGGCAAGTATACCCTTTCAAACAAAAAAAAGAATTTTGAAAATCGGTCCACAATTGACGGATAAATCGCTGTACATACATAAAAAAATACCGATCGAATTGATAACCTCCTCCTTTTGGTTGAAGTCGGTTAAAAAGTAATCAACAGGTAGTGAAACAGTACCTATTGAATACAAATTTATTTATTTGAATTGGAATTAATACTAAGGTATGGATAAAATGGTCTGATTTTGATTGACATTTCCTCAGATTAGGCATTGCTATCAACTTTTAAATTTGTAAAAACGTATCTTGTTATGGTGGACCCACGGTGACTGAAAGTGGACAGAAAACCAACTTTACAGACCGGCTATTTTTTCTCGATTAATCATGGGTAAGTCTCCCTTTTGGTGCTTTTTATCGCTGAATTTTTGGACACGTTGTATACAATAGGTATCTCTTCTTTATTCTCTTCTTTCTAACTTTTTCTGTTTCATCAAGTTTCAGATCACAATGATGCTAAAGAAGTTTTCACTTCAAAAGTGCTTGCATGTACCTAATCTTTATCCGCGATTGAAGTAAGATTTCATAAAAGTCTGAGTTACCCTCTAGTCGTGCCTAAAGAAGTTTTACTTCAAAAACGGATAAATTATTGATTTATGTGGAAAGATCAACGTCCATTTAAAGTATAATTACGTATCTAATTATTTCAATTAGCGAGAAATCAGTAGTGAAATACATATACCCACTGTAATATATAACGGCGTACTCGCGGCAATACACGAATATATGTTTAAGTAGTAGCATCGAGCATATAACCGGATAGAGTAGTAATGTTAGCCATAAAATCCTGAAACTGGTCAGTGAATTGTCACTAACGTATTAGCCTAGCACTTCAACCGAAAAGAGCTCCGTATGTACGTCCCATCGGCCAATCATCCATCAAAAGCCATCAGTCGGCCAATCAGAGCGCAGAACCGGCGCAACGTCGCAGCACAAAGGAGGAATTTCTTTTCATACAAACACAACATTACCGCTCTATTTCGGTTATATGCTGCAATATCGCTAAAAATATTTTATGGTGCATATGATATATCGATCTTGGTCCACTTTTGATTTTAGATAGTTAATAATTTGAATGTCGGAAATCCGTTGTAATAAGTTTTGTTACTGGTTTGTCCAACGCTCCACAAACATTAAAGTTATTCTTATATTTTCTGTGACTAAGCGGACAACTTTCAAGTACAATTACAGTGACCATAATTAGATTCACGGAAATAGGTTCTGAACAAAACATATTATAGCTTATTTATACATCGCTATCTGCATTTCTCAAAGCTCTCTATATTCTAGGGCTCATATTAATTGTCTTTTGAGTTGTTAATGTGTGGTATAGTCTAATGAGTTATTTCTAATCAGGTTTCTTTATTGAGGATAATAATAATATCTATGGACGCTTTTACACCACGTCAATCTGGTCCCGTGGTAAGTTCTCGAAGAACTTGTGTTATGGGTACCAGACAACGGAAATATATTTGATACTTTTAAACTATACATATATTTAATATTTTTATTATATTATACACATCCATGGCCCAGGAACATAGAAAACATTTTTTTGTTCCCTGGCGGAATGCAAACCCGCTACCTCGGGATTGAGCGCCAACGCGCTAACCATTAAGCCACAAGGTCGTCAGGATATCGTAACTAGTAAGAATTTCTTCAAGGAGCATTAATAATAATTATGATACTTACACAGGTATCTGAATACTTATTTGGGCTTATTATCCTTTACATTGTGAACGAAGTTGAGAAAACAGATTATAGGTATTTTTATTCCATTGAAAACTAGTTTATCCACTACAGCCTACGCTGATATGCTACTTAGTACGTATCATCTATTCAAAAATGATTTAATAAAAACGAAACAAATACTTTACGAACGTTTTATTTCACATTTGATGCACACAGGTGTATAAAAATAAGCATTAATAGATAATTATTATGTCTATTAGATGAATTGATTAAAAACATTTAAAAAATAATATTTCATTTAAACAAAAATATAACTTTTATGTACATAGATATAATTGTAACTAATTTTAGACTACAATAAGAATGACTTTTGAAGAAACATTCGCAAATTAACTTCCAGCCAGGAGCGACAACAGATTTAAATTGGGTAAACAAAACTCTGGACAAAATAACCTCAATATAGCTCAGCGTCGATTTCGTTGAAAATCCAAAACCAGTTAATATTTACCCTGGTTATTTCTTTTGTCAGACAACCTAAGAAAAGAAGAGGCTTCTCTGGACGGGACCGTGACCTCCCTTACAAGACCATTCAAGTGCTAAAAAAGAACTCCTATTTGTGATTTTGAAAGACAATTAATTCAAGCATTGAATTTAGTATTAGTCTACTTTCTCTGCTCTCAAATAGACACCTGATCATGCAATTATGTAGACATAGTAATTAACACAAATTCATAAGGAACCACCGCTAGAAAACCTGCTTTTAAATAAAAAAAACCGTACCCAAAACTATTTACACGTTTAAGACCTACGGAGCCACAGACATACAAAGCTGTCAATCTTATAACACCCCTTTTTGCGTCGGAGGTTAAAAATAAAATTAAATAATTAAAAACAAAATAACACCAAAATCCAAAAATCCCAATGTGCTAATAGTTTTAAAGGAGCAAGGCAAGGCAGAGCAAGTTATTTTCTTACTTTTAGTTATGTCCATTATGCTCGAGTCCTAGAAGAGAGGTCATTCAGACTTTGTTTAGGTCCTTTCGAAAAAAAGATTTGCAGATTTGTGTGATTTGAATCTTCACAAAATTTACAAAACGAAAAGTAACTTATTATATTATACCTACAAATAAAATTAAAGCAAGATATTAAATCACAATGGTTTTGTTAAATTAAACATCTATAATTATGGTCTTACGAATGTAAAAAACGCGATTAGGTAAAGGGTCGACGAAGACTTCATCCCTCGACGCGTCATAGGTATGTAGCGCAAATAACAAATATAAATGAATTATGAAACGATAGAAATCCAATGAGCTGCTAGTATGGAATGTTTCATATTATAAACTTATCCGATAAAGTAGTATTATAAGCATGTACTATATAACCTCCTCCTTTTTGGAGTAGGTTAAAAAGAGTTATACTAGCTACTTCGAACAAAGGAGTAAACTACAATCGGAAGAGTTTAGACTTCAAATACAAAAGAATCTAATAAGCATACAGCCTACATAGAGAAAGAAGTGTGATTTTAATTGGAAACATTGCTGAGCCACAGAAACATTACTGTAACCTATTAAGTTTTAACTTTCATTGTTTTAAAAGAAAAATTGTATCAGAATTTTCATCCCTTTAATGGCGATGCGACCGTTGCACAGTTGAGCTAAAACTTTGGAAATCGTGTAGTGTGCTAAGTAATGACATACCAAACTATTTATGGTCCGATACCGAAACCAGTTATCGTGTTATCGAATGCCACATCACACACGTATAGTCTTTTAATACTGACATTGAATGTACGGATGGCGTGACTCATGAAAGTCGAAGGAATAACGCATGGTCGTAGTATGAACTTATGAATATACGTTCATAAAACTTTATTAAATTTTATTGTGTATAAAATAATGAGTGTGTATAATCTTTATATTTAAAAATAGTTAATAAGTTATTGCCTGCAGTTTCGACCGGCTCAAACTTAGATCCTACAGCCGTTTGAGCCGTATTTATTCGATGACAATAAATTTTTTGCCTAAGTTACTCCTTATAACATGAGCTATCTGCCAGTGAAAGACTCTTTAAAATCAGCCCATGCATTTCAGAGATAAGCCTGAACAAAGACAGGCAGACAGACATTTTTTTATTTAAGTACCGTATAATATACTTTCATATATGTATTTAGTAAAAAACTGTTAATTTAAAATAACAAAGAGACACTTCAGTTTTATTTATTTGTATAGGCGATGTATAGATACGACTAATCGTAATTATCGTATGAAAAAACTGATATAAAGTTTCCAAGTATTGATATTGATTTAGCGTGTGGATTAGTTATTAGTCTGAATTGATAGAATTTTTAAATAGCTGCAATTTGAAAGTAAAAAGCCCTACTTGGGTTAGCTATTAATAAAATAGAAACCCTATAAGATTTTGAACGAAAGAAGAGATTTATTTCATTTCGGAATTATCGTAAAATAATTAAGTTATTAGATACTGTAGTTATATACAAATTAATATACATATAGTACAAAAAATTAACAAACACTTGAAATTAAAAATTATGTGACTATCGACTATATTATGTGTAATATAAAAGCCGCTAACGACTACCTACGGGAGGTACTGGTAGATTGATCTAACTCAGCAACTTTTGTTTTCATTATATTTTCTACACGAGGTAAATCGCAACAACACAAAAAAAATACATTTATACGTGCAGGGCCTCAGAACGAGTATAAGTAGCTGATCTAGCTGGTGAGACGTTAATTATCATATACGATCATAATTTAAGAAAATAAAATGTGATCAAAATACATGTTCGGTAAATTTAAGCTAATTATAAAAGACGTTTTCTATAGTACAAATTTTTAATCGTATAAACAATAAGGCGTCATTGTAATTGCTAACTATATATGTTATAATTTTGCCCGTTCCGAGTTTTGCATTTAATTAAAATATTTTAGCGGAATATAAAAATATTGTTCTATTTATTTACACCGCGACAATCAACTCTGATACCAAACTGATATTTTATTTACTTATCTATTTTATAAATTATTCGGAGAGTATGTATTGATGACTTTTTAAATGTTTATCGGATCTGGATTGTACGATAAGTTAACGCCGCCGCCCGCCATAACGGATGACGATGCCCCATAGTCGGGAGTAGAGGGCGTAGAAGCTGGTGGACTGTCAATTGACTTGGTGAGCACTGGCGCGACATACTCAGTGTATCTTATACTAGACTCTTCTTGCAACGGCGCAGGAGGTGTGCAACTAGGGAATGGACTCAGCAACAAAAATGTACCAAAAGCTACTATTGAAGCCATTATCAGAATGATCGTCCTAGCCTCAAATCCTGCTCTCAACCCTGCCCACGCGGCCATATTGATCAATAAAAGTAAAACAGATAATCGTATCAGTCGAACTGCCGTTGAATGAATCCGGCCCCCTCCAACTCCACTCATATCACAAGGACCATATGCAAAATACAAATTGTGTTTATCTCCTACATGTTTTAGTAAAAAGTAAATAAGTCCAAATGGCGCAATCAGAGGACATGCCAGACTGTATACTATGGTAATAGAGAAAATAGCAACACTCCAAGCATAATGAACTCCAAATGGAAATTCATATAAAATAGCTTTTTTCACATAGCTCTTCTCGGCCTTTGACTTGGATAGTAAAAGATACCAGACATAAAGAAATAATTCAGGAAATCGAATCAATTCCAAAGCAGTACCAATAAAACCAGAAGTAATAACATAGTTAACAAAGAAGGCACCTTTATCAGGTAAGAATACACAATCCCATCTCATTGTATCATTTTCATGGTGCAGTGTCCATCTCAGTAGGGCATCAGCACTAGCAAGACCAAGTGAAGGCAAAATTAACGTCATGAGCAGAAGAAAAGAAACCGTTTTAGTCATAATTGAGTAATTTTGTTGAGATTTGGTCCAATATGAGAGAAATTTATCAGAAAATGCAACAATAGCCGGCATTACAGCCGCCATCGTCCACAGTAATAAAGTGGGAAGAAACTCAAATATTACACTACTAATCTTGCTAAGACTGTCTGGCTTCACAATAGTAGTATTTATTATGTTTACAATAAAAGCGGGAGTTGTTAAGAAGAATAACACAATGAACAAGACAAGATTTATGGCAATAGCTTTTACATACCATACCCCTGGCTGAACACTTAAGTTTTCCCAAATTATATCAGAAGGATTTGTAGCATGTGACAATACCCATCCTCGGTGTAGAGTAAAATTATTAATTACATGTTCGGCTAATTGGTATGAAGGCAGCGTCAAAAATGCAATCCCGAGTGGATCATTCAGAACCATTGGACGGCATCTTTTAGCTTCATCTTTGAGTCTCTTTTCTTCATTTGTGTAAAACTCCAGTGCATCAACTTCTGGTCCGCACAAATTGGGCTTAACCGTAATTCGTTTGCCAGTCTTTTTGAAATATGTATCTGAATAAATCAGTGCTTCCGTCACCATATCTTTCTTCTCTTGAATCTCAATCAGTTTGTTCACATTGTAAGCGAGACGTAAATCAACAATTTGTATGTGAGGAAAGTTATGTGAGAAATAAGCTCTTATTGTAGCTTCGCTCCTATCAGCTCTTGATATGTTTGTTATCATGATTGTACCAGTCATTGATGGTGGTACTGGTTTTCGGCCAGTACATCTCCTCATAATTAATACAGAAACTGGCAAAAATGCAATACTGAACAAAGTATGAACCCAAAGCCAGTAAGAACTGCCATAAAGATTTGACATAGTCGTTCGGCTAAATGTGCTGGCATCCACTTGTAGGTTTGTGCCTTGGAAATTGATGGGGAGTATCACTCCAATAGATACAATAGTTACTATAAACATCAATGTTATAGCATGCCTTTGAAATGATAGGTAGTGCACGGCATCTGGACCACACTTTGCAAGTACCTGTTCGCGTGTAAGCCGGAACACTGCTGGTAGCCAAGTAAAGAAACCTTCGTCTATATTTAATGACTCATCAGCACTCCGCCGCCTCTCCACCAAGGCATCACCATCGCGACTACGGTAAAACAAATTTGTCCATCTGCTTTTGGAACGCTGAACGAGCGCCATCCGTCCATAATTCCAAGCTGTGCGACGTAACACAGTGAATAAAAATATTAATAGTGTCCATGATATTAGATTGAGTATCAATGTCTGTGGTATTCCGTTGTATGCCCCCGTTATAATAATACTTTGTGATGCATTTACCAGCATGCAACCCTCATCGTCGGTTCCATTGGAAGTATTCGACGACAAAGTATAAATCACATCGTTCGCTGCAAGATTTTTCATGGTTGATTTCGTAACTTATCACTGTAAATATTTATATCTTTACATAATAAAGTCTTGTAAACTGAATTAAAACAGCACTAAAAATATTCTTTGTCGTTTAACGATTAGATAAATCAAACACAATGCACTCAACAGGAAAGTATGTTTTTTGGCAAACGATAGATTAGATTTTATTGTACGATAATGATTACAAGTGATTACTATAAAATACAAATTGACAAATGACATTTTTTTTTTTTTTTTTTTTTTTGGCAGTTCTCGTACGTAGTACATTTGCCATTATCAAACGGGAGAAATTTTTCCATGTATATAAAGGGACGAGAGATGTTAAATTTAGGAATCATTCAGGGCAGGATATAGGATATGTATGACAAGATAATAATAATATTATTATGAAATATTAATTTATATAGCTATACATATATTTAAATATATTACTTATATTATAGACACACAAGACTTTCATCAAATAAATACTAAACCTAAATTTCTATATTATTAGTAATTATATAATCTGAAATTATTTTATATATGTAATATTTTTTTATAAATAACAGACAAGTAATTGAGGTTGGAAAAGGGATTTGATGATCTAGTAAGGATTTCAGGAAATCGGAACGGTCATATAAAGGACAAGAAAAGAAAAAATGATTTACATCGCCAGTTTCACAACCACACAAACAAGAAGAGTCGTTAATAATTTTAAACTTGGAAAGATGAGCAGGTGTACAAGTATGGCCAAGTCTCAATCTTGAGATGATACTAGAGCACCTCCTATTAAAATTCATTGAGAAAAACCATGGTTTTGATAAAATATCAGGCTGAAGAGAGTAATAATAATTACCTTTTTGTTTACTGCTTTTTTCCCATGACGTTTTCCAACATGTATCAAGATCGAGTTTAGGTATTGATAACAAGTCTGAGCAGTAAATCTTATACGGAACAAGGTCACCACATGAAATAGCTTCATTAGCGAGAGCGTCTGCTATAACATTTCCTTGGATTCCAGAATGTCCAGGAATCCAAGAAAATTTAATATTGTAATGTTTTGCTATGCATATTGTTAGTAATTGTCTTGTGTCAAATATTATGGGGTTGTGTTGCTTAATTTTAAATGGGTTTTTTTCTAAGGCTTGTAAAGAACTAAGTGAGTCAGTAAAAATGATTGAATTTTTGAGTTTAGCTAGTATTATATAATCTATGGCTTTGAAAATACCCAAGCACTCTCCAGAAAAAACAGAAGATTCTGGAGGGAGTTTTACCTTCTGTACAATGTTATATTGACGGTGGAATATACCTACGCCTACTAAACCGTTAACATTATGTTTCGAAGCATCTGTAAATATAAGATGGGTATTTTTAAATTTTTTCTCAACAATTGCATTAAATTTTTCATTAGCTATTAAAAAATCTGACTTAGCTATACCAATATTTAATATTTGTGGTGATAGAATAAGAGATTCGAAGGAACAAGAAAACAAAGGTAACATGTTAGATTGATGTAAAGGTGCAGAGAGATTTAAACTTATAATAGCTATTAATTAAATGTGGATTCGATTTATGTATCCAATACGGTGAATTAGATACTAAGTAAGCTAAAAGATGAAGTTTTTCAATAAGAGGGTGATTGGAAAGCTGTAGACGTCGAAAGAGAAATTTATCAGACAAATACTGACGACGTAGTTGTAACGGAGGATCACAGCACTCAATTTGTAAAGCGTTAATTGGGCTAGACTTCATTGCTCCACAAATGATTCTCAAACATTTGTTTTGAATTTTGTTCAACATTTTAAATCCAGAAAGAAGGCCCGGTTCCAATAGGAAGGTTCCATATTCGAGGACACTACGTATGAGAGCATTATACACGAGTTTCAAATAAAAGGGATGGGCACCCCACCAAACTCCTGCTAAACATCTTATGATGTTTATTATTTTTTCACACTTATTTGCGATGAAATTGCAATGAGGGATGCCTGTAAGTTTCCTGTCTAAAATGACACCTAAAAATTTAAAATCATTTTTTTGTGGTATAATGGTCTCATCGTAATAAACATGAACTGGAGTGATAGTTCGCATACGGGAGAATAAAACTACTGAGCTTTTAGATGGGGACAAATATAGTCCATGATAATCAAGCCATTTTTTTTAATATTGAAGTGATGACGTTAACTCTGTGCATGCTAATTTAATGTTTTTACTTTTTACATATAATAATAAATCATCCGCATATTGCAAAACTTCAATCTTTCTATCAATAGCTAAGTCTAGATCATATGTGTATAAATTATACAATAAGGGGCTCAAAACGGATCCTTGTGGAAGGCCTTTGGATAACACTCTAGAATGTTTTTGTTCACCATCAGTAAACAAAATCGATCTATCATCAAGCATATATAACAAAAGAAATAATTTTTCTGGGAATCTGAAGGCATAAAAGTTTTTGTTTAAGAATTGGTATCACGACATTGTCATAAGCATTAGATAAATCCAAAAATGCTGCAATGACAAAATTATTATCAGAGAAGGCTAGCCTGATATCGGTTGTAAGTAAACTAATATTATCTATACTACTTCTGTTTCGTCTAAAGCCAAATTGAGTTGTTGATAGCAAACTGTTGCTTTCAACGAACCATTCTAGACGATTCTTAATTAATTGTTCGCAGATTTTTAGGAGGACAGATGAAAGGGCAATAGGACGGTAAGACAAAGCAGAAGAAGGATCTCTATTAGGTTTTAATATTGGAATTACAATTTGTGATTTCCAATTTGCAGGAATGTGACCAGAGTGAAAAATAGAATTGATTAAATTTAAATAATATGTCATGCTTATGTCATTTAAATGAGTAATGAAAGAATAATATATTCCATCTGGACCAGGTGCAGAATCTGATGCATATTCTAAAACGTTCTTTAATTCTGTCATTGAAAAGGGAGAGTTTAATTCAGATGATTCATTGTATAAGGCACCGTTATCATTTAAGTTATCTTTACGAAAATTAACAGTGGGAGGAGCAATTCTATCAAGAAAATCGTCTACTAGAAAAGATGGAAAAGTTGGGGATGGGGTGGTATTATAAGCTGATCTAAATCTTCCAATGTTTTCCCAAACACTGGATGAGGGAGTATTGGGAGATAAAGATGAGCAGAACTTTCGCCAGCTGTCTCTTTTTTTTCTTTTAAAAAGTAATTTTGTTGCGTTTGTAATCTCCTTTAGTGATAAGAGGTTTTCTAATGTCATATTATTATTAAATATTTTTTCAGCATTTTTTCTTTTATTTAAAAATTCTTTGCATTCGACATCCCACCATGGAGGACTTGGAATATAAGGGTTCCCATGTTTTATATTAAAAACTTCATTGGCACTTTCAATTAATGTATCTAAAAAAATTTGGGCACCGCAAGAATCACTAATATTTTCTGATATTTTCTGACTAAGTTTTAAATCAACTTTACTACTAAATTGAGTCCAAGTGTCAGAATTGACTTTTGATATATTGTATCTCGGGAATAGTTTATTGCAAGTTTTAATTAATTTGCCAGGAGGAAATGAGGTAATAATGGGATAATGATCACTGCCAAATGTGGATGTTAAAACAGAACTTGACAGCTGAGATACAAATTGGGGTGAGCAAATAGTTAGATCTACTACACTATTTCCTTCAGATAAGTTTGTACGTCTAGTAGAATTACCATTGTTGATGATACACAAGTTGTTTTTATCTAGAATATCCAAAAGTTTATTACCATAACAGGTTGTCATGGAGCAGCCCCAAGACTGGTGATGACAATTAAAGTCACCAGTTATAATTAATGGTTTAGGGAGGGATAAGAATATATCCCCAACTTCATTTAATATATTAATAGAAATATGTGAAATATATACAGAAACAAAACAAACTTTATTTACAATTACGGCTAAAATAGAAATTTCAGAACTATGTACAGGAGTGGATATTATATTAAAAGGGTAGCCTTTCTTAATGAGAAATGCTACACCACCATATCCATCTAATCTGTCTTCTCTAACAGTATTATATTTTTTAATATTTAATGTAAAACCTGGTCTAAGCCAAGTTTCACATAATGAAAATAAAAAAGGGTTATATTTATTTAATAAGTAAATTAGATCACTTTTTTTATTAATTATGCTTCTAGCGTTCCATTGTAATATTTTGTTGGCCATTATTTATTTTGATTATATTTACAATTAACTCCATTAAGGGGGCAACGATGGACGGTATATTATTATTGGTCTGGGCAAAGGTTTGTAATAAAGATATAATATCTGATATTTTTGTTGGTTCTTGTGTGGAGGGAGTATCATTTGAAATTGGGCTATAATTTTTATCTAATTGATTAAAGGAAAATTTTTTTATGATATTATCATGTGCAGTTTTGTCGTAACCTTTTCCAACTTGTATAGGGAAGGTTTAGATATAACTGTTTTCTTGTAAGATTTTTGTGGAGTATAAGAAGATGGAGTATTAATATTTTGGAAAGATAATTTTCTTTGAGGACTGGACAAGGTTTCAGCGAATGATTTATTAAGTATAGGGAACATTTTACTTGCTTCTTGATAAGAAACACAATTTTGGGACATATATAGTTTTATTTCTTTTTGTCTGTTAAGTTCCGGACAAGATTTACTGTTTGCCATATGGCGACCAGAACATTGACAACAGTAATAGTCATCTTCAACATTACATGAATCACTAACATGATCCTGACCACACTTGAGGCATCTTGGTTTGGAACGACATTGCATCTTTGTATGACCATAACGACAGCAGTGATAACATTGGATGGTGGGAAAAACATATAAGTCTACGGGCAGAGAGTTGTAGCAGATAAATATTCTTTTTGGGAGTACCTGACCATCAAAATACATTACTACCGACTGTGTGGGTTTCCATATTGGAGACCCATCAACAATAGTTTTATAATTAAGTCGTCTAATTTTAACTATTTTGCCACATCCAACAGGGGTTGAGATATTAGAAATAATTTCCTCAGGAGACCAATCTGTTGGAACTCCTCTAACAATGCCTATTCTTAAAATATTAAATGAAGGGACATATGCTTTATAATTATTGTCGGTGATTATACTATTGTTAATAAAAGAGTTAGCATCAACATAATTTGTGAAGGAAACAGACATACGGTTTCGACCAATTCTCTTAACACTACCATTAACTATATTATAAATTTTATTTTTTAAAAGAAAATTTCCGAAGGTTATCGGGTGCAATATTTTTCCGTCATTATCAGAGGATTGGATCTTCTGAACATGAATAATGTAAGGAGGTGCATCTAGTTCATTGTAAAGATTTCGACCAATTGGAGTATTTGGTTTACTGACTGAATCATTAATATTATGAGGCACTGGATTATCTGATTGTAATAAAGGCTGTGCAAGTGGAATATTAGTTAAATTTTTACCCTCATCTGATTTATCGGACTCTACACAACGACATCCAATGTCCTTTTGGTTTCCCGTATTTTTTCTTTTCTTTTTGTTACAATTTTTGCATATTTTATGCAGGCGACCACGTTTTAAACTAACTTTTTTGGAAGATTGGTCAGTGTCCATACTAGAATCATTATATTCTACTGTAACAAAACTGCAAGCTTCGGGCACTTTACATGTTCCCCCGGGATCCGGGGGTTCATTCATGTTGCAATAGAATGTAAAAAGAAACTTACCAACCAAGAATTTTCTAACTAACTATAATATATACAAATAAAATTTATAAAATAAATATTATAATAAACTGATCTGAATGACTAAAATAATAAAAAATTAATGAGAAACAAAAAACCACAACTGCGCGCCTTGAAATTTCCCGCCGTTTTCGAAATGACATTTATCATGATTATTTTATTATTTTCATTTAAAGGCATTAGCTACTAGGCTATTAGCCATACAAAATACAATAGGGATGTTGCACAGACATAATATAAGAGAAGCAGACCGAACATGACAGCTTCAAAACCGAGGCAACTATCAACACAGACACACTTATACACACATAAACATTGGCATGTGCCGTATTCAGTACTTAATAAGTATAAAATTACAAGACGGATTATCTTATTTAGAAAAATGGATTGCAATTCCATTGTTAAAACTCTAGAACGGCTTGACGGATTTCGATAATTTTGGTCATAGAATAATCGTATCAGTACTGGGAAGTTATATACGATGAGAAATATTGGAAAAGGTGTATGTAGGTGTAGGTTGTAAATGTAGGACTAGGTGTAGATTTAGTTGTAGTTATTTATTTATACCTAACTATCTAACCTATCGGGACTGCTAGTAATAATACTAATATAAAGATGAAAATATTATGTAAGTTTGGCATGTTTGTTGCTCTTTTATGGCAAAACGGCTGAACCGATTTGCCTGGAAGTTAAAATGGTTGTGGCTTATATCCCGAATTAGGACATAGGCTATAAAAATAATCATAATGGTTCGGTATACGGTTGTGAAATTAAGTTAACGCAGACGAAGCTGCGGGCACCAGCTAGTTTATAAATACGTAGACTTTTTTTTTTGTCATAGGAGGCAGCCTAGCAGTCGGAGCCACGGTGACTACCGACGCTCATAGACATCTGCACAACCAGAGGTTATGCAAATGCGTTGCCCTCCTTTCCCCGATCCCCCCAATGGACCACCGGAAACTCACAAACCGTACGAAACGCGACAGCGTAGCTGTCACTTGACGTGGGTTTTATGTGAGCGAGAGGTACCACCCCGGTCGTGCCGGCCGGAGTGGTACGTACGTACGTATAGTCCATTTTTTTAGAACTGTCCAATTTAGTAAACAAACCCTGATAGTACGTATTTCACGATCTTTCGGCATTTATCACTCACTTTCACGACATATTAGCTTACGGACATGTGTAAAACTCCATTTACTATTTATTTCACTGAAAACAAACATCATTTTATCATTTAAACACTTAAAAACTTAGAAAATACGATTATCGAAAGCACACATAACTAATATTTTTCAATATGACATTTCATCATCTTTTTTTTATAAGGCCAATAGGGATGTGGTCAATATATTTTTAGAGGTGAAGTGAATAAGCGATTGAACAAAATGAACTATAAAAATAGACAGATTTCTTTACCTTTATTTGAAAATTTCATAAATTACATTTTGTTAATAAATTATAAAACAATGTTACAGTAATGCGATTTGTTATTAAGTTGTTACATATTGTTTTTTTTTTTATATTGAGCGCAAAAAATGCTTATATAATATTGCAAATGTCAATCTTTTATAATACTAAAGTATATTTTATTGTAAGGATTTTATTTTTATTATGAATATTTTTGAATATCAATTTCATCCTGAACATTCAACACTATCCCATATAATATAAAA
Source organism: Helleia helle (assembly GCA_963853865.1). NCBI lineage: Eukaryota > Metazoa > Arthropoda > Insecta > Lepidoptera > Lycaenidae > Helleia > Helleia helle. Next base: position 20,943,838 of record OY971422.1, on the reverse strand, counting down.
GCACATATCACTGGCATAAGAGTCAACTGAAGTTTACAGAAATATTTTGTGGGAATTTAAAATGATTACTCAATGAGAACTTCATGAAAAATAATTGTATCAGTATTTTTGTTTATCATGTTCGAGACAGGGCGCCGCCCGCGCAAGGATTTTTGATCATAGTAAATACAAATAAGGTGACAATAACACTAGGATCGACTTTTTTTCTAGGCACTGGCTGCTCTATTATGTTAAATTTTTATTTGTGTCGTATTTTTATCGATTATTTTACAATTAAGACTCTAAAATGAACAAAAATACCTCTAAGGCCACTTTTCTTTCCTTATCTTACAGAAATTGCGAAAGACTTAAAAGAGTAACTAATTTCTGACAGGTATTTTGTGTTTACGAAATATAAATTTGTAAATTTGTTTTTTATAAAGATGCTCGACTAATATTTTCTTTACATTCTTCTTTTTTAAGAGAAATATTCAATATATTATCAGTTTTAGAAATAATTCCAGCAACTTAGTATCGTTAAATATTTTAATAATAATGAATTTTACTTTCGTCTATGGCTCATTAATGTTTCTCATTCCTTTGCTCTTTGTGTCACTTCACTAAACTACACTATGACTCTATTTGTCTGTGGCCGGAAGTACGCCATATTTGTTTACCATTTTGGACACTTCTAAAAAAATGGACTATAGATTGGAGTTGGAAAATAAAATGAAACCAAAAATAATTTACGAATCATTTATTTTTAATTTTTTATTATATATATATATATATATATATATATATATATATATATATATATATATATATATATATATATATATATTTAATAAAATCGTTCACTAAGGTTAGTTTTATTTGCATCGTTTTTACACTTAATAACCCATTAATAAATGCAAGTGATTATAATCATGATATTTATTTTGCGAAACAAATGTCATAATTTAATAAACCTTCAATTTTTTTCAAAATGCCTTTATTTCCTTAGTTTTAAGCTTAATTGTGCTTCTCAACTTCATTATTTCCTTTTGAAGATTCTTTATTCTAATAGGCTGCTCCTTAGCAGTTTTCGATAAGGCAGGTTAGCTTTCGTCTATCGGCAAATATGAATGTTGATAAGTAGTAAGGCTAGTAAAAAAATAATTACCACCTATTATGTAACCTTCAATTGCCATTCTAAAAATCATCAATATGATGTAAAATTTTGATATTACGGTGCCTATGCGTGTGTACACTGTCAAAACGCCTGAAAAATAGTTTTTACAATATGTACTGCTTACGGAAAATGGTGTATAAAAGTACGTCAACATTCTTCCGCTTCCGCTAAATAGGAACTGGACTGGACTGGACGTCATTTCCGTTTATTATCACGTGACCTATTTTAAATTTTGTTACATTTTATTTATAAAATATTAATTTAATCATACAAAATAAGGGAAAATATTGTATTTATTCAGAATTCTATCATATAAACTACCAATTAACATCAAAATTATATTTTTATATATAGGCACCGTACAACACTTATAAAACTTAGAAGCCATTATTTATTAACGACAACTAGAATTATTTTATCACTTTTACAATGTTTAACAACATAATATGACGTCACGTGACAAGTGTTAGCGTTTTGAAACGAAATTTAAAATGCATTATAAAATGCAAGATTTTATAGGCATTAGACGTATTTCAGCAAAAGTTGATAATATTTAAGCCTCCATTAGATATTTATAAATGATTTAAAAACATTTCTGAAAAATGTCAACATCCCTATCATTTTATCATTTTTACGATGCTTAACAACATATGACGTCACGTGACAAGTGCTAGCGTTTTGGAGCGAAATTTAAAATGCATTATAAAATGCAAGATTTTATAGGCATCAGACGTATTTAAGCAAAAGTTAATATTATTTACGCCTCTATTAGATATTTATAAAAGATCTATAAACATTTATGAAAAATGTCAACATCCCTATTAACGGGAAACCAGAAAAACACAACCGCACTCAATGACACTTCCCACTAGACGATTTAAAACGTAGACAGAGAATACTATATTATAGTTATATTATTATAGTATTATAGTATTCTCTGTCTACGATTTAAAAGAAACCGACTCTGAAGGAGATGTTGACTGATGGGCGGTGGGCCGGGTGGGCGTAGATTATAGAATTTATAGATATTAGAATTTATATAGAGAATAGAGATGAACTAGTGTAGTGGTGGGACTGGTGGGTGATTTTCAATTTCATTGTATAAATTTGGAATATTTTTTGTGGAACTCGGAAAAAAATATAAAAATAGAGTTTATTACATACTTAATAGTATAAAATATATTATGTATGTACATAACATTGTTATAAATTAATTATGGAGTTTGATTGGAGTGTATATATGAAAGAGAATAAATGTATTGCTGTCCCTGAAGAATTATTTTCTCATGTAAGTATAATTTAAAATAATTTCTGTTTATCTGGTGTAAATAAAGCCGCAAATGTACTAAATGATTTAATAATAAATATACATCGAAAATTCGTACATTTTGTAAAAATTGTATGAATTTGTGATGATTTTTTAATTATATTACAAATTCTATTGGGTACTTAATACACTGCCAATAACTAGTATAAACAGTAAATTTATACATAAATATCTCTAATATATTATACATTTACTTATTTATTAAATATGTAACATTTGATGATAGATTGAAAAATTATTTGCTAATATTAATTACCTATCGTCATAATTTCGAAATGGCGATCGACACCAAAAATATTTAATTACTATTTTTTGTTACAATAATTATTAATTTACGTTAAGGCCCATTATATTAAGCCTGAATATAGTCATTAATTTTTTATAATTAGCTTACCAAGAATACAATTATTGTTAGTATTATAAGAAATACATTTTATTAACAATTTTTTGCTCCCTTTTTAACTAAATGTGCCAATCAAATGGCAAAAAAAAATATGCAAAAAAGACAGGATTTTTATACATGATAATATAAAAATTTTTTTGAACATGTAAAAAATTGATTGTATAATTTACCTAAAATAAAAGGCATATACGATTATTTATTTATTAAATAATATTTTATTTTTATCAAATAATTCTATAGGGAGTAGCCAGTCCTTAAAACATTTCATGGTCATTCTAATAGCTACTCTAAATGCTTTCCTACTCGGCCCGAGTACGAAAGCATTAAAACTAGGTAGCTAAAAAAATCATTACTACAATGTAAATGATCTTTTTGTTATTTGGAAAGACTGGGTTAAATTAGGCTAAGGAGGTACAAATTCAGAGAATATTCTATTATAATTACAAATATGAATAGAATATCATATTATGAGCTATTTAATTGCTATACTTTAAATACATAAAAAATAGGTTTTGTCCTGAAAATTATTGTTATATAATATGAAAGATCACATATTATAAAAAAAATAATAATAATATCTATGGACGCTTTTACACCACGTCGATCTGGTCCCGTGGTAAGTTCTCAAAGAACTTGTGTTACGGGTACCAGACAACGGAAATATAGATATTTAATACTTTTTATATTATATTTAAGATTTTTATTATATTATACACATATTTAATACACATCCATGACCCAGGATTTTAGGTGAAATGGTCCCGTTAATGAGGACTGATCGCCTGTCTGGCCTCACTGGTGTCCCCACCCTTAAATAATAATAATGACCCAGGAACACGGAAAACTTTTTGTTCCCTGGTGGGATTCGAACCAGATACCTCCGGCTTAAGCGCCAACGCGCTAACCATTGAGCCACAAAGGGGTAAATATAAAAATAATGGTAGAGTAGACAGATTCTAAAGGTTGGAAGTGATTCGCTGGGAAATAATGCCAGACTTTCCTATTCAGTAAGGCATAAAAAGTACCTATAAAATAAAATAACTTTCCACAGATTATATTGCAGTTTATTAAGTATTTTATATGCCTGAAATTTTGTATACTTTAAATTCACAAACCGACAGTTACTTGACTATGGTTCCTTGGGAGCACTGAGATTCCTTAACATTCCAGAATTATTGGACTACAGTTGTACTATTTAGTCTCAAACTTTTGAAAATCATTATATTTTAATAGATACATATTTATTTTCTGATATTGTATCATGATTCATGACATAATATTATGTTTTAAAATGGATTGTATAATATGATGTTCCAAAATTGGGATAATTGACAATCCACTGGTTTCTAGAAGCATTTTTATTTCTTTTCTTTCAATTGTCATTTAGTAAGTTAAGCTTTTATATTTAACTAGCGGCCCGGTATGTGCTTCGCTACGTATAAAGTGAAATAAAAATAAAATTGGAACATCAAATTAATTTATTCAAACAAAAAAATATATTATTAATTGCTAGCTATTTTAAAACTTAATGTTGTACTGTCAACTCTGAAAAAAGTTTCAATATGACCCCAACTGAAAAAGTTTCAATTTGACAGCAAAATCTCCATTAACAAAATGATCCGCCATTTATTGAATTTAAAAAATGTGATAAATGAAGAACCACTCAACCGATTTTGTGCAAACTTCACATGAACCATCTACTAAATAGTCCGAACAAAGCCTAAACATTTGGTTGGGATTGGTGAGCCCGTTCTAGAATTATAAAATTACAACGAAAAGTGGCATTGATTTTTAAATATAAAGATGATGTGTTCATCGAGGAAGGTTCATCTATAATGGTGTGGGCTGATATGATGTGATTTTGGTAATAAATAATTGATGAATTTATACTTTTGTGTAGGCCTCACAAATCCAAACTATGCCTATCTTGTACCAGGTTCTATCAGACCTAGTACGTACACCTGGTTTTTGTCAGGAATAGCTGAGTGGGTAAGTAGTAAACTTTACAGTGGGATTGCTCTAACAATTTTACTAAACGTGCTTCACTCGGGTTTTCTTGACTGATAATATGTTACACGAAAAGAGTAAATTCGTCAACATCACGAAGTATATTAGGAAATTTACGATAAGCATGTTAGAGCGGCTATAGGACAGTAACCAAAGAAAGAATAAAGCAGTACCAACTTACTAGTTGATCATCACCTCAAGAAACCATCTCATAGATTAAACCAGTGCCAATTACGATTTCCAAGCAGAATACGACTGGACAGATCTCGCATTTAGGGAATATTTTAGTTGGGATTATGTAGGTTTCACCAGGGGGATACGCTGTGCCACGCGCGCGTAGGACAGGCAATGTAATTACTTGCACCGAGTCTTTCAATCTTCCGTCTCTGGATGAGTAACACGTGAATGATTTGTCTGAACTAGTTTCAGGTAAACTCTTGTCTTCATTCGTGACGCTGACCATTAATCATCAAGCGGCACGTCTGCAAGTTTGCCTATTAGCACAAAACTGATACATAGGGTGCACTAAAAGTATCGGGAATGGAATATTTCCACTGTTCCTGTCATATTAAAATGTTTTTAATTAAAAACTCCTTGGTTTTAAAAATCGAATACAATTTTTTTTTTTTAAATAGATTCTCGGTCGTGTCACAAGGTCTTGTCAAACTTGTTTAGTCGTTGAGTAAAATGGAATTGACTCGAGAAAATTCTAGAGCGATGATTTATTATAACTTTCGAAGTGGTTTAATACAAAAACAGTGTGTTGACCGGATGATTTCTGCATTTGGTGATGAAGCCCCATCCAAAACCACAATTTATCGCTGGTTTGCTGAATTTCAACGTGGACGTGTCAAGCTCAGTGATGATCCCCGTCAAGCTCTTCCAAAAACTGCAGTCACCCAAGAAAACGTTGATGCTGTGCATAAGCTGATTGAGGAAGATCGACATGTGACATACCGCGAAATTCACAACAATTAGGTGTAAAAAAGTTGTTTTCCCGATGGATACCGCATTTGCCCTGTGAAGAGCAAAAAGCGGCTCGCGTTAATTGGTGCGTCAGAACTCTCGAAAGATTCCACGCAGGATCCTCAAATGCTGTATACAACATCGTATCAGGTGACGAATCCTGGATATACGCGTACGAACCCGAAACAAAAAACCAGTCACGAGTTTGGGTGTTCGAAAATGATAATGAAACAATTTTTACGGATTTTATCGCGGTTTATTCAGATTTTTACAAGCCCGACGTTTCGGATACTTTACAGCCATGGTCACGGGAGGACTGAGGTGACAGATGTCCTAACGTTACAAAGTTATTCGGACTACCCTATGATACATCATTATTTTGATAAGTCCTCTCTACGCAGAAAGTGCTAACTGTATCTTTAATCTGTGGCATATTATGCTTGGTTTTTGATTTAATTATTTTAATAATGGGATCCCAAGCAGGTGGTAAGAGCCCGCCATCTTCTCTATTGAAATTTGGATGTTTTTTAATTTCAATAGCCTCGCGGATCATCCTTGGTTGGAATCGGTGTTCTGGGCTGGGGTCACCGGCCAGGGCAGTGGCTGCTGCCCACGAAACCGTACGGTACCCCCGGATCACTCTTACCGCAATGACCCGCTGCGCCGACCACAGCCGGGCCTTATTCCTCCCGGTAAGGTGATCCGCCCAGATGGGTGCACCGTACATCGCCATACTACGGCAGACTCCGGAGTAAAGCTGCCTGCAGGCGGCGCTGGGTCCTCCGAGGTTCGGGAGGAGTCTGCCCAGTGCACTTACCGCCTTCACGACCTTCGGTCCCAACATGGAGAAATGTGGGCCGAAGGTCCACCCTCCGTCAAGTATGAGCCCCAGATATTTGATATGTGGGCTCATCCTGACCCTCACCCCTCCGACCTGGAGGAGTCACCTCAGTCCTCCCGTGACCATGGTTGCTGTAAAGAATCCGAAACGTCGGGCTTGTAAAAATCTTAATAAACCGCGATAAAATCCTTTCATTATAATGAGTGAAATTCGCGCAAACATTAGAAAACAATATGTTCGAAAATGAGTTAAAGCCAACAAAAATTGTTCGTTCACGGAGTGTTGCAAAAAAAATGGTGGCCACGTTTTCTCCAAAACCGGCCATGTTGCGACTATTCCTCTTGAGGGACAAAGAACGGTTAATGCAGAATGATATGTTAGCATTTGTTTGCCACAGGTCGTTTCTGAACTCCGTAAAGAGAACTGCAACCGCCGCATCATCCTCCATCACGACAATGCGAGTTCTCACACCGCGCACAGAACAAAAGAGTTTTTAGAGCAAGAAAACATAGAATTATTAGACCATCCGCCGTACAGCCCCGACCTAAGCCCTAATGATTTCTATACTTTCCCTAAAATTAAAAATAAATTCCGTGGTCAGAGATTTTCATCGCCCGAAGAAGCTGAGGACGCCTACAAAACGGCCATTTTGGAGACCCCAACTTCCGAATGGAATGGTTGCTTCAATGATTGGTTCCAACGTATGGAAAAATGTGTCAAATTTCGCGGAGAATACTTCGAAAAGCAATAATTACATTTTTAGATAGTAATGTTGTGTCACTTTCTTGATTCCCGAAATTTTCAGTGCCGCCCTCGTATGAACTTTATGTGCGCTCGTGTGACGCACACATAGACACAGTTCACGGACACCATACACGTTGTGTATTTTCGCGGAACATCAGGAACAGGGCGAGGCGCGATTGAGACACGCGTCTGTGAACGTGCAAAAATGGATTGAGGAAAATACGAAGTTATAATTGTTCAGTGGACGGTTATTTCAATTCAATCCACTAGCTTACAGTAAAAATACATATGTATGTAATATGTACTTATGAATGAGAATTTATTGTACTTTAAAATATAGTAATTCATCATTTCGCCTATGTCGAAATCCTCGTTTGAAGATATTTTCCGTGACTTTGTAATGTGAAAATATCATTAAGCTTGACATAGGTAGGTATTATGTTAGTTTATATAATGGTTAATAATACATATCTGTTCTTCCTGTTTCATTCTCAACAATGAATCAAACATTATAATATGATGTAATAAGTATTAAATTAGACTTATAAAATAATTCATATTAATAAAATAGGTATAATAATAATATACATTATGTGGATATGGGAGTATCACTACCACGGTAGTTTTTTGTGCATAAGCCAAAGCTAACAACCCCAGCTCGACCGCCGAGTGTAAGTATAAAAAGTGAAGACTACATACTTGGGATTGCCTTCTGATCATATCTATTTTGTGCTATTAGACTAACAAAAGAAGCAAAAAAAATATAGATGACGTTATTGTTAATGATGAACTTGTACCTACACAACTTGCTGCGTAAACTAGCTTTGTTCGTGTAACTGTTCTTTTTCAAACCGATATCATAATTTTGAATGAAATGAAATTAAAAGCAAATTTTAACGCTAAGACGTGAAAGAGAAATTCTTATTAAAATTATTTGAATCGTTTCCGAGCAGTGGCGGATTAACACATTTGCAAGGTGTAGGCAATGATATTATATCATTGGGTGTATGTAGGCTGTAAAAATTTTATTGCCTTCGCTGCCTTTTCATACACCAAATGTACAATGACAAGGGAGAGAGAAAAGTTATCGGCAAAATTAATTGTAGACTTCTATCTGTAAAAAATCACATCATCATCAGTAAAACATCACACATCATGCATTATTTCAAAATGCTTTTCATTTGTATGTGGTAGCAAAAAAAAATTGCCCTCAAATTTACCGCCCCAATAATGGCCTAGGCTAAAAAAAAAGGCTCAAGCCTATTCGACCTGCTGGTAATTTCACACTGTCCGAGATTCCAATGTAAAAAAAGTAATAGTAAAAAATATACAGTAGTTTTATTGCTCGTCCTAAATTTATACGAATCAGATGTAGGTTTTCCGAAAACTCGACGATTATGAGCGGATTTAAATAAAATTAAATATTTGATTACGTAGTGCACATAAAATATACATAATATGACAAGATCCGTGAAACATCTTTATCGCTGAAACAGCTATCTTATTCAGACAACCTTGAGTTTTTTTTTTTTTTTTTCAGTATCTTATAGGTTTACAATACCTTTATGATTGGGATTCCTTTAAGTCCATAGGGACTTGTGCTAGGAGATCCCGCTCTTCCATAACATTGGTGTACTTTATTCAATAAGATACTCCGCCGAAACCGTAAATTTATAACATTTGTATAAAGAATCTTACAATTTATTTTACTAAGATGAAAACGCAAGGAAACTAAATAATTAAGATGACAATGAATTAATAACGTATAAACATTAACTCCCAGTGTCCCATCATCGACTTCTGTTAGAATTCAATCTTCCTCTAAAAAAATCTAAATCAATTTTCACTTAGGTAGTAGTCTAACAGAATTCTCAGAAGTAGTTCTCTAGCAACCGTAGATTAAGTAAAGCCGGTAACAATCTTGTCGATATGCTAATGTCTAAAGCGTCATGTACCTATCCCATATAATAGTTTTATCTCTTTATTTTCGACTACAGGTGGAAGCGAGTATAAACAATGGAATTAAACAGGGTATGCTTCTAGAAGTCTGTCATAAAAGCAATCCGGACGTGTACTGGATAGCTGAGATAACTTTGGTCTGCGGACACCTTCTGTGCATTAAGTTTGTTGGTGCTGAAAATGTATTCTGGTGTGATATTTCCTCCACGAAGGTGCATCCCCTAGGCTGGTGTGGGAAATACGATGAGTTAGTTGAGCCGCCTGATGAAATTAGCGAAAAATGTGGCGAGACCATCATAGATATTATGAAAAAAGCACTCTTGGTTGGCGAGTCTGTGTCGATAGAAGCTTTGAAAAACAAGGGATTGTCACCCTTAGATAGGATAAAAGTTGGAATGAAAGTGGAGATACAGAATATCCTCGATCCATATAGATATTGGATTGGAACGGTAAGTTTCTTGTTTTGATTTACAAATATTGTGAACTTCTTATTTTGCGAGACTGGTTTGTATATTATCAATAGTCGTCAAATAGCCCATGTACTTATTAAGCGTCGTTGTAGTTTGCATTGTACTTTGCAGCCGCTATAGCCTTTATAATTAACAGATATGCTGTCGCGTTTCTTGCGGTTTGTGAGTTTTCGGTGGCCCATGCGTGGGGATGGGGTAAAGGAGGGCAACGCATCTGTTTAACCACTGTGCAAGCGTTTATGGGCGTCGGTAGTCACCTAAGGCTCTGACTGCTCTTTTGCTTCCTTATACTATGAAAAAATTAACGATACTGTGTTTTGTATCTTCCATACATTTCACTCAAGCGCCCCCAGCCCCTACGTTTTTTTAATGTTATAGGGAGGCAGCAGAGTTTGAGCCTTATGGTGACTACCGACCCCCATAGACAACCAAAAGTTATGCAGATGCGTTGCCCTCCTTTTCCTGAAACTCACAAACCGCACGATAGCTGTCACTTGACGCCAGTGTTATGTGAGCGAGAGGTACCACCCCGGTCGTGCCGGCCTAATTCGGCAGCAGCAGCATGGCACTACCTCTTACGTAATGTAATGTCGTTAATGTACCTAACTAACTAAAAAAACTTTACTAAAACCACTGAACTGACTAGAGAATTGGGATCCATCATCCAGCTAAGGGGAAAAAATTTCATCATCATTGTCAACTATTTTCTGTTTCCGGCCCCTTAAAGGTCCCTTTAAAACCAAGACCGTCATTTATATCCAACTAAGATTGGCACTGATATCATCTTCAATCTTACCAAACGCAACGTCCACTTTAGAACTCTGTTAGCCCACCGGCTATCAGTTCTTTGATGTAATTGATCGATCCACTGCCATCAATTGTGTATACTGAATAACTAATGTTAAAAACATGACGTATATTAAAAAATATTTAAGAGATTATTACCACCGACTTGATCTCGCCGGCTCTTGTCAGTCGTCTCGCCTTGGAATCGGTGCACGGTGGGTAGATTCAACGACGTTCGAAAAGCTAAAAGCTTGTTGGTACTATTTTGAATAAAAAAATGGAATCTTGATTTTTTGAATATTCGAAGAAGTGTATTGTGATTTTTAAATGTCCTTTCTTATAGGTCCGTAAGAATTACGGTGGTCGTCTCTTAGTATCATATGATGGTGCTGACGATGACCAACCACCATTTTGGATATTCTTCTCTAACCCGCGACTAAGTAGCTTTGGTTATGTCACGAATAAGGTAAGGTTCGATTAGTCTCTAAAGGTGCTTCTAAACAGGCAACTATTTCATTTATTAAGTTACATACAGACCCTCAAACGCCAACACAAATATAATAACAATACAGGTGGCCAGCAACACTGCCGGCAATGACAGCCAGACTATGCAGCATACGACAATATTTTAGTAAGGGCTCGTCCAGCTGGTAAATTTTTAGTGGTTATTAAAATTCAATTTAAATTACTGAAACTACGGGACAAATACACTCAACCACTAAGCTGGGAAATTTAACATCGACCTTTGTAAGTACACTCATAATACTGCCTCATACCAATGTTTATGTTGAGAGACTATTTAGAAGTATAAATGTGATAAAAATAAGCAGAGGAATAAAATGAAGATAAATCGTAATCGTATTTCTTGATTTAAGTATAACGTCTATTTAAATATGGTCGAATCCACTTTCTAATCTTCCGTTTTCGTTTTAAGTTGGCTTTTGAAACAATATAGACCGCTGCGATTTGCGAAGCGTATTTCCTCAGCCAATATTGCGCGATTGTGTAGCCCATTTACGAGACAAAATTGTGGGACATACTGTTGCAGACATTGCCGAAATAGGTACATAATTATTAAAATGTTTTTATGATAGCCGGGCTATTGTAGCCACATATTACAGTAAAAGTATTGCCCGTTTACAAGCACCTTTATATTTATTTATGTTTAAAAAACTTGTAAATGTTAAAGTATAATAAATAAATATCATAGAGTATGATATTATATATATATATAATTATGTAGAAAATAAATGATTATAGTGCATTGTGTATTATCTATCTATTTCATTATTTAGGTACCAAATTAAATGAAAAAACGAAAAGAAAGAAACACGTGTGGAAATTGCTATAGCAACAAATACTAACATGTATATATATACTAACAGTAATGGCAACACAAATATCTCTATCTGTGAAATCTGTGAAAAAACTGTCTATCACGACTCATGAGATTACGGTCTGGTGACAGGCGGACAGATAGTCGTTCTATAGTCGTCGTCCCTTTGGGTACGGAACCCCAAAACAGAAGATATTCTTGAACCTTCTAGATCAGGATTTCCCAACCAAGGAGGCACGTCCCCTAGCCGGGCGTAGAGAAATGCCAGGGGTGGGGGCGTAATATGTACGTTTGGATTTCCGTAGAAATCTATTTAATGCATGGGTAAATTAACTGTTCCGAATGGCCATTCGATGGTTCCCGTTTTTGGATGTACAGGGTGGGCCATAGTAAAGTTCACTTTTGAAACCTTTATAAAAAAAGACTGATAGTACTAAAACAATTTATTTAAAAAGTAACTTAATGTAACATTATCATAATTTATTTTTTTGAAAATAACATCATCTAGATGTGCTCCCTCTCGCCGGGAGCACTCTTCCAAGCGGTGTTAAAAATTTTCAAAAACGCGCTGGCACGTTGCTGTTGATATAGCCGCCATTTCCGTTCGAATGTTTTCTTTCAAGGCGGTAATTGTCTCTGGTTTATTGGAGTAAACCTTATTTTTGAGGTATCCCCACAAAAAAAATCCGGTGGAGACAAGTCGGGGCTTCGTGGTGGCCACTCGATATCACCCCTCTTAGAGATCACTTTACCGGGGAACATCTTTACGACCTCCATACTGGCATTAGACGTGTGGCAGGTGGCGCCATCCTGCTGGAACCAAGTCAGGGAGTTGTACTCCTGCAGCCCAGCAAGAGTTGGTCTTAAAAAATTTTTTAGCATTTTGACATATCGCTCCGTATTTACCGTCAATGCTTGGCCGCTAGAATTTTCAAAGAAATAAGGCCCAATGAGCCCTCAAGCTGAAACCGCTGCCCAAACCGTCACTTCCTGGCAATGAAGAGGCTTTTGATGTTTGCGTGAAGGCTGTTCAGCGCTCCAATAACGGCAATTTTGTTTATTTACAAATCCGCTCAGGTGAAAATGGGCTTCGTCTGAGAAAAGGATGTTCCCGAAGTTGGAAAACCGCTCTAACATGATGGAAGAAAATCTCTCTCTTTTTGTATGGTCATCAGGGTTGCTGGACTAATTGGATTTTATACGGATGAAGCTTTAAATCGTGTAAAATTCGTCGTAAACTGCTTCTTGAAATTCCCATAGCTGCCGAACGTCGCCGTGTAGAGAGTTCCGCATTTTGCTCAACAGATTGATTAACCTCTTCAATCGCTTGCACTGTGCTTACTGTGCGGGAACGACCTCGACGTTTCATAGGAAGCGTCGAACCAGTTTCTTGGAACCTCTTTAGCCATTGCTTAAGTAACTGAGTGCTAGGACACTGGCGGATACTTCGTAAATTAAATTTAACTCTGAACTTACGCCGCGCAACAATATAAGAACGACCATTTTCGTAAAACGCTTGAATAGCGAACGCGCGCTGCTCACCCGTGAACGGACTCATGGCGACTAAAAATGCGAGAGACGCGGCAACCGATCATACCCCGCGCACCCCGCTACCTGCCGCGAGCAATGGTTTTTTTTGACAAAGGAAAGTGAACTTTATTCTGGCCCAACCTGTATTTTCAACCCTCGGTTAAAATCATCAATATTAATCTTACAGTTACAGAAGTAGAGACGTTTTTGTAGGAATTTTCCTCCTCTTTTTGATACTTTCTTTTAACAAAAAACCAATCCCCTTTTTTCAGTTATTTGTTTTAATTGCGAGTTAGTTTGTAATTCTTCCAAAAACTATTTACATGCGATTCGATTAAGCCATATTTTTAGAAGTGAAAAATTTTGAACTAAAAGGCACTTGTTGACTAAAGTCAAAGTTCATTTTTGCTTCTTTTGTACAAATTACATAAGAATAAATGTCGGGGCCTGAAAATATTATTTATGATATGGGAGGTTCGATGATAAAAAGGTTGGGAAACTCTGTTAGATGTTCATAAAAAGATTTTGGCCATTTGAAAACCTGACCTGACACCTGATAGGTTGTCAAAGGGTCAAACTAATAAAACATAATTTAGGAAATATCATGCTAAAAAGCATAGAAACTACTTGGCTGTATCTAATAATCAACATTGCGTTTAAAAATTTCAGGGGTCTCCGTGGCAGTTCAAATACCCCGCAAAAGTGAACAAGTTTTCGTGTAAAAATAAACTAAGCGCACAGTTGAGGCAGAGCGCGGAGGAGGCGATCAAGGAACCTACACCGTCTGATTTATTTCAGGTAATATGAATTGTTAGAGAATTACGTTTTCGCAATTACCAAAGCTCTTACCGCAGCGACTAAGATTTTTCAAGTTGTAACCGTTGCTCATTTGTCCCTTTTATGTTACAGGCAAACCAAACACAAGAAGCTCATAGTTTTTCAACAGGAATGAAATTAGAAGCGCTCAATCCCCAAGATATGAAAACAATCCGACCGGCGACGGTACTTAAAATCTTCAATAATCTCCAATTTTTAGTAGTCATAGACGATCACGTGGATGATTACGATGATAGCAAAATGGCGTGGCTATGTGATAACATGAACCCCTATATTTATCCTATTGGATGGGCGCAAAAAAACAAGTTTAGTTTCAAACCTCCCAAATCCTGGAAGGATGGACCATTTGATTGGGAGGAATACCTCAAACTGACTTCCTCCTCCCCCGCTCCAGAATACTGCTTCGGGAACAAAGTACCTCTGAAAGGTATAGAAGTGAATATGAAATTGGAAGCAGTGAACCCTTTTCACCATGATGAAATTCACGTGGCCTCGATAGACGCGATAATTGAGCACATGTTGTGTGTGGAACTTCTACCTATAGGTGAAAAGTTCTGGTACTCCCAAGACAGTGATCTTCTCTTTCCAGTGGGCTGGTGTGATAGTAACGATTATGATCTACACATACCTGATACCAATCCCAAAGAACCAGAGAAAGTCGAAGAAGTTAAGGTTAAGGAAGATAAAAAGCCGACTGAAGAATGGTGCGATAGAATTTTCTTTAACTATAAATGTTATGCAGGACCCTCGATTAGTAGAAACAAACTATCTCAGTTACCTAAGGCTGTTGGCCCCGGACCATTGTATTTAGTATTGAAAGAGGTGTTGAATAAAATAATATCGGCTTCATATAAGCCAGCGAAACTTTTAAAGGATTGGGAGACAGAAGGACCACCAGAGGAAGGAATGAGATTGGAAATGTTACGAGCAAAGTGAGTTTTACATTCATTTATATGTAAGTATTACTAGCTGTTGTATGCAGATTCGCCCGTGTTTACTTAGATTTACAGCCGTGCCCGGATTGGTGATGATTATTTTTATAGCCTAAGTTACTCCTTATAATATCAGCTATCTGCCTTGGAAGGTTCCGTCAAAATCAGCCCAGCCGTTTTAGAGATTAGCCGGAACAAAGAGACAGACAAAAATTGTAAATAATGTTATTTTGGTATATGTATGGCATCCATATGCATTAAGAAAAAAGCTGTTATTTTAATATTACAAACAGACACTTCAATTTTATTTATCTTTATAGATATAATAATGAGATAATGAGGATTAATACTTTATTTTTGTGAATAGCTTCTACATGAACGGTTTAAAATTGGCAATTTTTATACAATTCCATCATACATTGATACACTACCTAAACTTTCGGAACCCCCGGCTCGGATGCGAGGCGCGGCGACATAGAGTGCGGCACGGTCTAAATGACGGCGACGCATTTTTTTTTATAGCATAGGAGGCCTTTTGGCGACTATTGACGCCGATACACATCCGCACTACCCAAGATTATGCAGATGTGTCGCTCTCCGTTTCCCTCCCCCCCCCCCCCTTCACGTTTATAATATTAGTAGGATCCCCAAAATGACTCCCCATTACTGCAGATGTCTCCTACACACGCAAGCACCTACCCTACTACTTAATAAAAAAACTAATAAATAAACAATATGGCAGGCTCAAGTCGAGCACATACCACGCGTACGTGCCGATAGCGACGCGCGCGGCGCAGGTGGGCGCGTTCTGCCGCGGCGTGTGTGTACGGCTGCAGGCCTGCCCTAGTCTGTTCGGACCCGAGGCCTACCCCGAGCGCTGTCCGAACAACTGCCAAACGGTCGACAAGAGCACCTTCCGTGAGTATTGTGTGCATAAACGTCACACGAGAAAACTGAGGCCTATAAACATTACCTCGCATAATCCCCGCTGCCTAGAGTAAGCGACTAAACGATGTAGTTATTACGCATAATTAATGAGCTTCAATTTATTTTTCTTGCAGATAATAGTACTGAACGCCGTGGCAGGCCAAAAGGTAGTGTTAACGGTAAAAGGAAAAAGAAAAAATGTACACCAGAAAAGAGAGAAAAGGAACCTCCTGCTCCAGAAATTGAAAATAGGGATGGTGAATCTGCTGGTAGCGAACACAGTGGATCTACACCACCTTCGGAGCAAGGAACGAGGCCTAACTCTCCCGAAAGTGTCACAGATTACAAAAAATGTAGCAGAAGGAAAAGGGACCCCAAGAGTAATTATCCCAAACTGGAAATGAAGACCCGTGGTGCCAAGTTACCAAATTTTGCTGTACAAATGAAAGAGGCGCATTGGAATAAAAAGGACGTAGAGACGATTTATAATAATACATGTGCTACGAAAAAACATAACCATGAAAGTGACACTGAAAACGAAACAAATGAGAGCAGTACAAATTCTAGAGATGCCAAAAATATTTCAGACGTTTCCGACTCGGAAGAACCCGAGCTAAAGAAACTTAAATTCAGTTTAGACGATCCCCTCCCATCCGATAATAAGATGTTTGAAAAGAATGCTTCTATAACATGGATTAAAGGAAAAATTAATCTCGCTCCAAACCCTCTAGACTGGAGTGTTGACGACGTGTATAACTATTTAAGGAATACAGAAGATTGTAAACTCATAGCCGACAAAATGAAACAAGAAGAGATTGATGGTCAAGCGTTCATAATGCTCGATTTGCCAATCATTCGTAACTTTCTACACATGAAGAAGGAGTTTGCTATGCAGTTATGTAAACACATTACAAAAATTAGGTGGTATTATATAATCAATTTTGAAGAGAATAGTGGAATCTTATAGTTGATATTGTTGTTTATCTAGTCTTGAAATAAAGGATTACCAAAATAATTTTGTTTTATTTCATATAAATAAATCATTTCGCACTAAGCGAATGTGTTTTTACGAATTTTCTTACATATGTAACTACAAATTTTGAATATAAAAAATTGGTCATCTTCATTTTTTTCACTGATAAAATCTTTGTCCAAATACAAGTCTTTCTTTGCGCTCGTTACCTTTACTGGAATTTTTATATCTTCGTAAGAATACAATTCTTTTTGCTGGGCATAATTCTCCAATTCCAATTTTTTTGCCGCTATTTTCCTTATGTTTTCAGATGATGCTAATTGAGTTGTCAACACATCTACGAAGTGTTCACGAATGTTGGTTTCGGAAAACAGCTTGCGTTTGTTCATCACACTGTCACTCAAGACAAACGACGCTGTACCAGAACTTGTTTTTACATTAAAGCTTTCACGATCAGCGGACGTGGCAGTCGTAAAGTTAGCGTTATTAAATGTACTTAGAGTTGAATCGTCGTCCTGCAGTAGGTTACTTGTACTCATAATTTTGTGAGACGAAGATTTTTTATTGTTTGATTCAGCGGAACTAACATGTTCCAATAGCTTTTGAATAAGTTTTTCCATCTCCCCAGCCGAGTCACCTTTATATTTTTGCAATGTGTCGTTAAATTTTACTTTGAATGTTTCAAAATCTTCCATATTTTCATTAAAACCATTAAAAATATTCTGTATTATGGTTTTCATTACTTTAATATTTGAGTCAATGCTAGTAATGCATGTTTCGTCTGTTTGTAGTTTCTCTGATATTTTACGTAATACTTCTACTTCAAAATTATCCAGGTCAGAATTAGTTAAAAAATCTCTATTTTCGTGATCATTATCTTCACTAAAAGAATGATCATTAATACTATTGTCGTCATTCTCGAGACTTTCAGAGGGGTCGTATTGTTTATGACATTCTTTTGGAGTCGTGAAATTGTTCTCAATAGAAAAGGTACCATCAGACTTCCACCGCGATGGAGAACAGGACATCTCAAAGGAACTACTGTTTGTGTGGAAACTGTGACTTCTATTAATCTTTTTAATGTTGACACCTGAATAATAATAAAATGTATTAGAATAATCTGTTTATTAATGTGAGAATTTTGGATAAGACCAACATGATAATATAAGCTATTTGTTACCCCGTTTGATGTTAATGTGGTTCTGTTCGATATCATGATGATTATGAGTCTGTTATCATACAGTCTCAAGGAGTAATCAACTAAAATTTTCCGAACTCGAAACGGAAAAGTTCTGAAACGCGTAGATGGGCCAAGTGACGAAACGCAATACGATTACTTATTAATATACAGCTTGGCAAAAAGAGTATGACGTGGTGACAAGTGGAACTAAATATTTTACTAAATGGAAACCTATGATGTCGACAATACTTGGCCGACAAATACTAGATTTTGAGTAAAGTTTAATGTTTCACATTTATTATTGACGATTTGATTAAATTCTCTTACTGTTTTCCCTTATTATGATGAGACGTAAGTCAAAGTGGCACCCTCATTTTTTCCACACTTTTTTTGCCAAGCTGTACGCACGGTGGTGAGACAAAATTTTATTTACTTACTCATTTTATTTGATAAGTAGCAAAATCGTGATGATTTTTTTTATTAAAACTTGATAATTCTATTTTCCCAATGAAAAAATATTCTTAGAAATAATTATGGAACATTTGTAGGATTCATCAAAATCTATAAGCCATTGTCAAATGCAAAGAGAAAGTAATAATTTGAATAAGGTTGAACTAGATATATTTTATTTATGGTTTTAATATACAGCCTAGCACTATCTGTAATAGATTATATGAAATATCAAATTAGACTAGACTAACAAAATGAGTAGGAGTCTCTCGTGGTCGCCGCTAATGCAAGATTCATAAACTATGCATATTGTCACCAATTACAAAACTTGCATACACCTATTTCGAGAATATTGTATAAGATGATATATATATATATATATATATATATATATATATATATATATATATATAATCTATTGCTATCGTCCGCCCGCAATTCATAAACACAAGAAAGGTATATAAAATTAAATTATATTGCAAGAAATTCAATCTATGTCCCTAACCTAACCCTTTTATGTCCCACTGCTGGGCACGTGTCTTCTCCTCGAAATCAGGCGAGGAGGGTTTTGGGCCATAGTTCACAGATGCGCTGGCCCAATGCGTGTTGGTGAACTTCACACACCTTCAAAGACTTTTAAGTTTTAAACTCATCAGGCATGCAGGTTTCCTCACGATGTTTCCTTCACCGGTGAGCAAGCGATGGTCTCATGTTCAGATGCATGTAGAAATTAAGGAAAACCGAATGTAGAAATTAAGGAAAACCCATTTCTAGGCATCACAGGGGGATCAGAATCGAACCCGAACCTCTCGGCTCTCACTCAAGAGGCCGAGCCCATACCCACTTGGCCATCGTCGCTCACTACGTATGGGTATGGGCGACGATTCCGTAAACCGACTTTATTTTTCTTTTAATCTATGTTTTACGTGTTTTTAATAATAAAAATAAAACTTAACCGCCGGTAAATATCGATAAAAACAATTACATATTACAAAAAATTAAAAATATATCTTATTTGCAAATTTCAATATGCCATGTACGTTCGCGTGAAAAAGTAAAAAAAAATATAGTTTAATGAATGCAACCTTAAATCATATTATTGCTAGTGCGTAAAATAGGTAAAATGTTATGGCATTTAGGCATATCACGTACGTAGTATTCTCTATATAGTTTGTGAGGCATATAGCCTAACTTAAAGCGGCTAACTTCTAGGAACAAGTATCAAATGGACTTGACACTCGAGTATACCCGAAAGGGACAGGCATATTTTTGCAGGGATATCACATTCAGGATGACAAGTCCACTTATTTTCTTGAAACAATTGTCTTGAAAATAAAATAAAAACTAGAAAAGGTTGATAGATATAACTATAGGTACAAGCCCTACCCAAACATTTAGTGTAATTTTAGACAGCTGCATTGTTCCGGATTATCGAAAATATGTAATGACCTAATAACAAACCGCTTAAAACATAAATGATAAAAAAGAAGGCCAACGTCCTCTTAGTATGTATCTAAAGTATTTAGCCTTTTAGGATAAATAAATAAAATCATTTATTACGGGATTAATATATGCCCATAGAGTGTTATTTACAATATAATCTTTAAAAAAAACTTTTAAAAAGATAGAAATAAACATATTTATAATGGTTTATTTCGAAGATTCCAGTCACTCTTTTATATAATACCATATTCTTGGGTAATCTGCCAATAACAAAACTGGTATCACTAGATTTTATAATAATATAAATCAAAAAGTAGTACAAAATGGCGGACATATTTGGCAAATTGTTTTGCGAGTGAGAATGTTTATTAGCTAGTTTATTAAGCATTCAAATTTAGTCGATTATTTTTTGTTGGGACAACTTTGGTTGTGTCCAACAAAAAAAAAAGTGATATTCTGACAAAGACAAAAGAATATCTATGTTACTCTTGGAGTTTCTCGTATGATATGATCTCTTTCCAATACGGTATTATTATTAGCTTGTCGAATGCATTTGATGCTTGTGATCCTAGGCTAACTTATGATATGAACAAGTAATCTGTGATATGAACACTATGGTATTGACTATGGACCATGGAGGAAATACAAAATTAATCAACAAATAAAACATAGTGTCTGAAAAGTGTCCGTTGAACAGCGGTAAACAAGGGTGGCGCCACATGAGCTTAAGGTTTTATATTTTGAAACGTGTGTTCGCCAAGAAATTACGCACATACACAAATTAATGTATACAAACATCATACCCTGTTACTTCACCAGCGCCATTGTGGACGGTTTTTGAAGTTGTAATATAAAACATCAGCTAAACATTTTCCACTTTTCTCCCATTTGAGATGAGACTACAAGTCTATCCTCTATGGTATGGACTATGGAGTATGAAATTGATCACTGTCGTATTTCGTAAGTCGAAGCGAGAATTCTAAGCCCCGCCTTTTAAAAAAACTTGTAAATAAGATTAACACGCTTTTTCGCAATGATAATAATAAAAAACATATTTTTTTAGGTAATTAAAATTTATTTTTCAACTTATCATTCACATAAAGTATTATATCTTTGTACAACTCATAAAAAATATCGATTTGCCGTATTCAGTCGTAAAAGTGCTATATTACCGTTTTCTCATTCATTATTATTTATTTCGGTTCACCTGAAGTTATTTATTAAAAAACAAGATAGAGACGCGGCATTTTGTGTCATAACTTAATTTTAGTCTAACGGCATTATTGATACTATTTTAGTGGGTGTTGTCATTGTGGGCTTCATTGGGATCGGATTAGGTCATCGATTGTGGTGGTTTGTGGACATGTGTTGACAAAATGTTCTGTGTGGTTTATAAAGTTATTTAATTTCTTATTAGATCTTCAAGGCTGCAGTGAGTTGCAACCATGGAAACCAGTAAAGTGATATGTTTATTCGCAATTTTATCGCAAGCGACAGCTCTCTGTAAGTATTTTGATTAATGCATCACAAATTTAAACTATATTTTTATTAAATTCTTAGAGCTCTATCACTCCAAAAGGTGAATAACCTAGTTATTCTATAAGCCCCCAATTTTAGTTTTTTTAAATTACAAGTATGTATGTTTTGGTAAATAATATTAGGATAGAATATTCAGACATTCCATAGCATATAAAAACCGCAATTAATATATGCAAATAGGTTTTATTACATACATATTATAATTATTATCATTCCGTCACATGTAAGTCCTAATAATAGTACCTATCTATATTTTGTTAAAAAATATATGAGGTAGTGCAATGCTGCTTTGCAGCCAAATTGTAGGTATATTATTTTATTTAATGCTGAAGCTGTATGCTAAATGTAACAAACTCAAAGTTTGATTTGTGTATATTAAATTTTAATTAAATTTACCATTAAATTTACAATTTACAAATGTAACTAATATTTATGAAAATAATTTATTTACAAAAAATATTATAAGTATTTAATCTAGTATTTTCAACTAAATCACAAGTAGGAAAGAAATTGTTTAGATTGCTAAATTTTATGTTTATAGCACCTAAGCTAGAAAAAAAAAACAAAACACACATACTCTCAAAGATAACTTAGGAATCTAGGTCTTGTAAGATATAATCTATCTGAAAATGTTCCCCTGAAGCTATTTATAATTTAAAATAAACCTAAGTCCTACAATGAAATGATATGGCAGCCTTGTTGCCTTGCTTGGTGTTATGGGACATCCCATCAACAGCAGACATTTGCGAAATTACAATGGTCTTGAGTAAAGGAAATTTATTTTTATTTCCTGGTTCATACATGCATTAAATATATAAAATTTATTAACTTCATTATCCATTAAGTACTTAGTTGTAAAAATGAAAAAAAAAATTTAGCTTCATAAGTACATATTGTTTGTTTATTGTTTATAAGTTTATAAAAATTAGCTTGGCTTTATTGACTTATAACTGGTTAATAATATGATGTTATTCTAAAACTGGTTGTTAGTTTTTAGTCCACATTTGTTTGATACTCTGGAGAATTTATTGGGAAGTCTAATTTGAAAATCTAAAATGAGGTTTTAACTTCTTCTATTAACTATGCACTATTAGTCTTATTATTACCATTAAATAACTTTGTACTTGTAATTTGACTACACACATAACCGGATAGATCAGTAATTTGAGTTATAAAATTCTGAAACTGGTCAGTGATTTGTCATTGACGTAATATCAATTCAACCAACCTGTGATCTGTATATACATCCTATAGGCCAATAGTCCATCAGTCGGTCAATCAGAGCACAGAACTGATGCAGCGATGCAGCACAAAGGTGGAATTTGTTTTCATACAGAACACATGACATAACCACTATTCCGGTTATATGCTCGATGACTAGGAACCAAATGTATTTAACTTACATAGCTACTATGTGTTAATTGTAAAAGGAAAGAATTATTTTAAACATTATTTTTATGAAACATAATTTTTTTTTCTACTGTCCTATATCATAAAATTTATAAATAAAATAAATAAATATTTCGTCAATTTGAGTAAAGCGAATGCAGAGCAGTTCTCTCACACAATCTAGATCTGAGTGACTCGAATACTATTTGTTGCCCTTTCCTGCCTGTGCAACCATAATAAAAATATAAATAAATTAAACTGGAAACATTTATGATAACAGTTGTCATGATAAAGAATATTCAAACACTTACATGCTCTCCAAATACAAAAAGATAACTCTGCATCTTTTGCATGTCATCAAGTACTTTAGCTTTTTAAACTATCATAACAAAAAGGTTGATATGGATAGGCAACATATTTATCACTACAGTCCTAATATTATAAACGGGAAGGTTTGTAAGAGTGTATGGATGTATGTTTGTAACTCTTTTCACTCAAAAACTACTGAATGGATTTTAATGAAACTTTAGAATAACACAGCTTAACATCTGAATAAAATATAGGCTAATATTCATACTTATATTGTTATGGGAATGCAGGAAGCACCAGTAACAATATTAATATAAATAGTGATTGGATTAGTTTAAAACAATATAGGTACATAATAATAATAATATGTTGGGACAACTCACACACGGCCATTTGATCCCAAACTAGGCAGAGCCTGTTCTTATGGTAACCAGACAATTGACCAATACTCATACATTTCTAAATACATACATATTATAGATAAATTACACCCAGACACAGAACAAATGATCGTGTTAATCACACAAACATTTGTACTGGGTGGGGATCGAACCCATGACCTTCTGGTTTAGCAGTCAGGGTCACTAACAACTAGACCAACAGGCCAGTCATATATAGGTTAATAGTTTATCCCTGTACTCCCACGAATAGGAAGTACACGTGTAAAATCGCAGGGAGCTGTTAGTTTACTATAAGTATCCCACTTATAGTAAACTAACAGCGCTCCGCGGTTTAATGTTAATAGTGGTCAAAATTTCACTGTTTGTTATTTATTTCACTTCTTATACATATAGCGTGTAAAAATTGAAAATCTTTGTTTAACAGTAACATCACCACCACGGATTGTCAAGCAGCCTACTGTAGAAGAACTGCTTTTCCAAGTGGCACAGCCAGGAGAAGTCGACAAGCCGTTTATTATTGAATGTGAAGCCGAAGGTGAACCAGCACCCAAGTAAGGCTTTTACTATTTACACTTAATAGATACATTTTTTTAAATTAAACTCTAATAAGAGGCCATTTATTTCATATATCTTATCAGTACCAAATATATTTAATTTTTGCTAGCTATCTTTTTATGGATAAACTTTCTTAAAGCACAAAAAAGAAAGATTTCACAACACACCTGACAACGTGATGATTGTACTGGATTTGCAAGCAATTACATTCCTGTGCATCAAGGCAAAGCATATTAGCAAATATACTTTGCCTTGATGCTTGCTGCCACCATGGTTCAAGCCTTGTCGTAGCGGTGGAGCTCAGTAGCCTAAGGTGTGCCCAGCACCTTGGGGGAAGCAAATTGAGCCGAGAGAGCTGCTCTTTGTACCCCTCTTATTAGTAGAGGAGGCAAAAGAGATCCGGGGCACTTCACTAAAGCCGGCATTGGCGGCACTCGCCGGGTTTCAGAGGGTAGAGCTGCGTCCACCTAACCTTTCGGGCGCAGCGGGTCCCACTCCCCCACGGGATGCCTCCGAGCATTTCCCGGTTAAAGAAAAAAAAGCATATTAGCGCAAATGTTAAATGTACAGTATGGTTAACAAAAATATTATTATAATAATAATTCCTATGTAGATCAGATAGAGAGATGTACAGAGCTGCTGGCGAGACGCTACTTCGAGTGTCAGTTATTTCTAGCACGCCCTTTTTTATACACAAAAATATTGGATTACTGTATTTTTGTTTCCACAAAGTTCACGATACGTTTAATGCTGTACAAGTAGGTGTAATGTTAAAGAATAACATTATACCGGCAAGGATGCAGACCGCTCCTTACTGCTATGGGTTGTGAGGTGTGGGGCATTGCATCGGACCGGACCGAAACATTCTACAAATGTTTACAGGGCTTTGCTTCAATTTATGTTTGGGATTTTTTATGATCGAGTCAAGTCAATCTAATCGTGTAATGAACTTACAAGGGCCCTAGATAAGGTCCTTAAATATAACATATCTTTTTTCCAGGCCGATAAATTACGCGGGAATAATTTTCCTGATTTATTTGGCAAGAGCTTCTCACTGTTCATTTGCCAATACACGGCCTTAAGTTGTAATTAAACTTTCTTGCAACGCCAGTTGCCAGAGGTATATCCGCTAAGGCTGGCTATAAAATTGCTTGGCTTCGGTCAGCGGGTCGCTCTCGTACATATATGTAGGTACACACTACATATCGAGTGCGGTCGTTGCCCCCCTCACGTTGAAAGCCACTACCTTAACAAACACATCTGCTAAAATGTTTGCTATATCGAGCAAAACAAAACCATATATAAATCTGTGAATTTCAAGGGTTCAAATCACTGCAACTAATGAGAGCCTATTAATTTTATTATAAGGATAACATATTAGTTAGGAAAATTTAATAAAATAGTACACCGCAATTATCCTTCATGGTTTTGTCTATCGTGGATAGCCATGCTCTATTTATTTGCGAATTGATAACTTACTCGACCGTTGCGAAATACCACAATATTAAATTATCGCACTGTTATAGGTTTCTTACAATGCCGTAAGCGCTAAGTAAACATACGTTACAAACATATGTTACAATATACAGTGTGTATATTGTAACATATGCTTTAATATAACAGTACCTGGATGACCGAGCTTTGCTCGGTATTTTTTTTATTTTTTTTTTTATAAAATGACATTTTCTAAAAATGATTCCTAGCTAGATCGGTTTATCGCCCCCGAAACCCCTATATACTAAATTTCATGAAAATCGTTGGAGCCGATTCCGAGATTCCAATTATATATATATATATATATATATATATATATATATATATATATATATATATATATATATATATATATATATATATATATATATATATAAGAATTGCTCATTTAAAGATATAAGATAATAAGCTCAATCGACTTCAATCTACTTGGTATCATAATTTAGTTTTTCCTTTAAAAAACCTTTTCCCGACCCCCGTGTAACGGCACCAAGTTTAAGCAATAAATATAGAATAAGTAGATTTCATCGATTCGATAAAATAGCAATGACGGTACGATTTAGTTTTACTTATTGCTTACTCACTTGCTCATCGTGGCAATGAGCAAATCCCTAATGGCAGTGTAAACACAATGGAATCAGGGGTTCTATTAAACTCACGGGGGTTCTTTGTTTTGGCATTCGTTATCCCAAGCCTGTGGCCAAACGAAATGTTTGAAAAAAAGGTTGGATTTCAAATTACGAATTTTTAAATATATATGTAACGGATTTTCTGTTATAATATAGAACTTGTATACAAAAACAAAAACCAGTTTTGTTTATCGAACTACATATACCGGTTATATTTTTACCTTTATGAATAGTGCACTTTTAAAAATAATTGCCCTGTGTTGATATTCCCTAAACTTACATCGGATTTGATTGATGAGAAAGCAGAAAATTAACAATAATTTTAAAACGATTCGCATTTAAAAATATGCGAAGGAAATAGGCTCGCTAATCGCTATATATTACATTTTCAACCGACTTCAAAAAGGAGGAGATTATCATTATTAGTTTAAAATAGTAATATGTACAATATTACATAGTTTTTTCTTCACTTATTTAAATATTATTTTGTATATTAAAAACCCCTTATTGCGCAAGGCCTTTTTTTACTTTACTCACCAAAGGAGCCACCAATGCCGCCTTTGGTGAGTTGCTCCGGGCACAAGGCTGACGTCTACTGTTACTTGTCCTGAAAAAAAATTAGTAGGTCTCGGTGCAATAATTACGGTTTATTTGGTTTTATTGTAACACAGAATTCGTGACGAAAGGAAAATATACCATGGCGGTACTGATGTAGAGAAGCGCGAAACAAAACATTCTTTCCGCCCTTGAATAGGTTGACATCGTAACAAACTGACAACTGTATTGCTAGATATACCCAAATAGGTTGAATTGATTAAACAATACAATGTGTTTCTCGGCCAACTTGACCGACATGTAAGAGACACCACTCGTCAAGTCCTAGCGCGTAATTTTTTCATTCATTATCATGCTTTGGTCTCGTGAATGGGCAATTGTGACGTAAAGTTTCGATAAAATACCTCGGGTTTTAATTAATGCAATACATATATCCTCTGATAGCTCAGGTTGCTATCAAGTAGATGTATATAATATGTGATAGGCATGGCATATGAACCGAAGATTAGGAGCAGTGAATATACTGATGATGACTATTATATTATATCATGATAGCTGTTGCCCGCAGCTTCGCCCGCGTTATTTCGATTTGCAGCCGTACGCGGATTGATGATGATTATTATTATAGTCTAAGTTACTCCTTATAACATTAGCTATCTGACAGTTAAAGTCCACTCAAAATGGGCCGAGGCGTTTCAGAGATTAGCCGGAACAAACAGACAGACAAAAATTGTAAAAAAGGCTATTTTGGTAATGTACCGTGTATACATCCATATACATTTAATAAAAAGCGGTTATTTTAATATTACAAACAGACACTCCAATTTTATTTATCTGTATAGATTTAATTATATCAACGTAATATGAATAAGTTTATAAAAATGGCCGTTATTGATAACATGTACGTTGAACTTGTCAAGTTGTTTTTTCTTAAGAATTGCGATAACCATACCGAAATACGGAAGCGGCGAAAGCACGCGCGTCGCTCACGATGTATTATAATAATGAGATGTAGCTTTAAATCACGATGTATTCAGCAAAGCAATAAAACCTCGCTTACCCGGAACGTATTTAGAAATATTTAAGATCAATCATGTTAACTTACTCCCGTGGTAACCTCGTAAGGGATAAGCAAAAAATTACGTCTCGATCGATGGATCTCCTAACTAGTCTGAACAGTCGGCTATCGATATCTCATCGCACAGGTTTAGCTATGTTGATGACTGCAGAAACCCTACAAAATAACCCTTGGACTCATTATAATCAGCAGGTTTCTATTTACGTTTTAAATAATAACGAAACGATATTTGACTTTCCTACCCCAATCTACGACAAAGATATTTCTTAGTTCTTGCTACAAGTATACAAAATTTACATGTGCATCTAGATTTTATTTGTACATCAATGTACAGTGCCCGTGCACCTAACATGGTATTGTTACTTGTATTTTACTTAAACGAAATGCTCCGTGTGTAAAGTTACCCACTCTTAAAACCCGTTACATATAACTTGAGTTGGTTTTTGCCTTCTTATCCCATTTTGTGATACTTAACTTAGGGACTTAATCTTATACTATCGGGAAAGAAAGGCATCTGCGGTGTTTCCGAACCGATACGACTTAGGGACCTTCAAGAAAAGAGCATACTATATATCGCTTTTCACTTACCATCAGGTGAACCGACGGTCTGTTTCCCCTCTTCTATAAAAAAAGTATGCTGTAAATAGCTTCCAATCTACGAAGATCGCCAACAAACGAGGTGTCGATTCGGAATTTCTAGCACTTCATAGCGTTTCGATTTGAATTTGATCCCACAGTAACTGCTAATCATATTTTATGAAACTTGACAGTCAGCCAGTGATATTGACTAAGCTTTAAAGAGCCTCAGTTATCTTACAACGTTATATTTGTTCGTCATTGAGCAAACACAGAGAAGTACCTAGTTTTTGGATATTGGCATTACGTAAAAACTCGTCACGTGAAATCTGATCTCTAGACTCTATGTAAACATGTATGAACATAACCATCCTGAAAGTTGGTGTTGCACAATCCTGTTCTATATACGTCACACGCAGACGAGCCAACATACGCGTGGAAATAGATATACAAAATAAACACGGGAAAATGCTTGAAAGCTCATTACGATAGCTTCAAACTATGTTTTCATATTTTAATGTTTTTATTCATCTATAATCTATACAAATAAAAATCGGCCAAGTGCTAGTCGGACTCGCGCACGAAGGGTTCCGTACCATTACATAGTATACAACATTAGACACTTTAACAAAAAATATGGTTTATGTTTATGAAATTAAATGTTTTTTTTATATATTTGAGTTGATTGCATGAAAGGTAAATTGCGGTTTACGATTTATGACGTATTAAAAAACTACTTACTAGATCTTGTTCAAACCAATTTTCGGTGGAAGTTTTTATGGTAATATACATCATATGTTTTTTCAGTTTTATCATTCTCTTATTTTAGAAGTTACAGGGGGGGGGGGACACATTTTTCCACTTTGGAAGTGTCTCTCGCGCAATCTATTCAGTTAAGAATAAAGTGGTATTGTATTAGAAACCTCAATATCATTTTTAAAGACCTATCCATAGATACCCCACACGTATTGGTTTGATGAAAAATATTTTGAGTTTCAGTTGTAAGTATGGGGACCCCCAAAATTTATTGTTTTTTTTTTTACTTTTGTGTCAAAATCTTAATGCGGTTCACAGAATACATCTACTTACCAAGTTTCAACAGTATAGCTCTTATAGTTTCGGAAAAAAGTGGCATACGGACGGACAGACAGACATGACGACTCTATAAGGGTTCCGTTTTTTTCCATTTGGCTACGGAACCCTAAAAATGAATCACCGAAATGTAAATATTATGTAATGTAATGTAAATAACTTTAGAAACACTACACAAAACTAGATTTTTGTTATGTTGGTACAAGGTTTGTACGTAACCGGTGGGAGGGGAAGCGCTGTGCCGCGCTCCCGGCTGCATGGGTACCACCATCTTGCTTGTTTCTCCCGTGAAACACCTTCGCTGTGTTTCAGAGAGAAGGGCAAGACCGGCAGTGTAATTACGGGCACTGAGACTTAACATCTTATGTCTCAGGATAGGCAACACATAGATGAGTTGCCTGGGCTCGTTCCAGGTAAACTGGTTTATGTTCATGGGCGACGTCGACCACTTACCATTAGGTGGCACGTTTGCCAGTTTTCCTATCCAACTAACATTAAAAAAAAAGAAAATACGAAAAAATCACAGGACAACATCTGCCGGGTTCAGCTTGTATTTTCTACAATTTATATTAGATCTATTTATTCAACTCGGAGGTCGTTATATTTAAATGTAAATTGTTATAAAAATTAAAGTTACTCTTGTACAAACCCCCCCGCCAGTATCACACATTTGAATCCCTCCAATTATAAGGCTCCTTTGTCTTAGTGGGGCATTAATTATTTTTAGTGCCCGTTTGTAAGGCACTGTGATATTATAAATGCACTGCCCTGTTCACTGGCACTCCACAATGGGGTCGAGCGAGGTTTTACCATACTTTCAAAAGACCCACTTTTGTTTGAATAACAAAGGGATCACGGATAAAACCAGACTTTGCATTTATAATTAGTAGGCAGTTTCAGGATTTTTTCCATTACTGTGTTACTGCTTGTCACCGTTTAAACTTTTTGATCTCTATTTTATGAACTATATTTTAAACATGCACGTTTTATATGTTTGAACGATTACAGTCGGAAACTTCCGATTTCTAGGTAGATTTCTCTTAGTTACACAAGTTTTTTTTTTTTAATGTTAGTTGCATAGGCAAACTGGCA
The DNA here is from genome assembly GCA_963853865.1 of Helleia helle. Classification (NCBI taxonomy): domain Eukaryota; kingdom Metazoa; phylum Arthropoda; class Insecta; order Lepidoptera; family Lycaenidae; genus Helleia; species Helleia helle. The sequence goes on along the minus strand of OY971422.1, from coordinate 20,912,865 downwards.
AACGTGCCTGATGGTAAGTGTCGACGTCGCCCATGAACATAAACTAGTTTACCTGGAATGAGCCCAGGCAACTTATTTATGTGTTGCCTATCCTGAGACATAAGATGTTAAGTCCGGTGCCAGTAATTACACTGCCTGTCTTGCCCTTCTCTCCGAAACACAGCAAAGCTGTTTCACGGTAGAAACAAGCAAGATGGTGGTACCCATGTAGCCGGGAACGCGGCACAGCGCTTCCCTCCCTCGTTGGTATTATATGGTTTATGGCTATATTAAATTTTGACTTACTTGATTACAATTGGTTTTAGCGTGGGCACAAAAAACCCAGACATGCCCTTACTTAAAAATCACATAGTTATACACTGTCATAGCTAATAATACACCCAGCTAATATATTAAGTGGATTATTAACACGAGGGTCGCATAACATGCAACCGTAGCTTCGCGTGATTCTACCCTCTAATGATTAAAGTACTGACGAACTTACAGTTAAATAATACGATTGTTCAATTTTTAAGGGTTGCGTACCTAAATATTTTTTTAAACCTTCGCCGTCTACCCCTTCGTCTTACTTTCAAACGGCTCTAAATTTTTAACTGTTACCTCATAATAATACGTTTTCAAAACGTATTCATTTCTTCTTCTTTGTCGTTACACTCTTGACAGAGCGGTCGTGGTCGTTACTTCAGCAGCATCGGTGTTGGTGGCCCGCCTCACAATTCCACGCCAGTCCTCTCTTGAAGCTGCTTTTTTGAGCACACATGTAAAGGTTCTTTTGTGATGGTTTTTACTAAATCGGTCCATCTTGTGGGTGCCCTGCCGCGTGCTCGAGTGCCCTCGACTCTACCCTCGATAATCAGGCGCTCGATGGAGGTTTCACTTCGGCGAGACACGTGTCCAAAGAAAGTGAGTATACGAGCCTGCACGAAGTTAGACAAACGGCCCGTGACGCCGAGTTCCTGAAGTATCGAGACATTTGTTCGGTGTTCAGTCTATGATACTCCAAGCATTCTTCTCCAGCACCACATTTCGAGAGCATCTATCTTTCGTCGCTCAACTTCTCGTAGGATCCACGTTTCTGAGGCATACAAGAATATGGGAAACACTAGTGCTCTGACGAGCCGGATCTTTGTGGCTTTGGTTACGTTAAGGTTTCTCCATATCTTTTTCAACCTCTCCATAGCAGATCTAGTAATCGCCATGCGACGCCTGATCTCATCATATTCATTTACCTCATAATAATACGTTTTCAAAACGTATTAATTATTTTTTAAGAAGGTAACGATAACTTTTACTCTTATCTAGATTTAGTTTATCGGATATGAGAGAGGGAGAGACAAGGTAAGTTTTGTCAATGGTTAGATATAACCTGATGCTTATTACAAACCATATACAATCGTTTGAGTTACCGAGATGAACCACTGATTTGTTAAATATTGAAGAAACGAGGTGTCTCCAATGTGTGATCTCATTGGCCTCCTCGTTCCTTCGACGTCTTCAAAGTGCACGCCTCAACTGTGCGCTTAGGAATACAAACAATAAGCCGGTTTTACGGCCTGTGGTTTGTTCTGTCATTGTTTCAGAATATCGTACTGTTGCGTGCTCACCGAGTGACTGCAAAAATGGCAAAATATTTTAACAAAATGATATGTTATGCGCCGTTATAATGAGTCTGGAAATAGCTACTCCGTAAATGTATATTCCCCAGATTCGCCCGCCTAGTCTGGTATTCATTTGGGCAAAATCTATTGATGCCTATTCATAGCATATCTTCTAATATGGATCTCAAAACATACTTCTTGATATCACTTCTTGACGAGGAGTCATGACCCCTGATGCGGTCTAATATCCTTGAAATCCCAGACTGTACCCGGGAGATTGTATTAGCGTCTGGTAAAGTGGATATGTGGGATATTTTACAAATTACAGGAGATCGTGAATTTAAATGTTTGCACACCTGATTCATGAATCCTACTAATATTCTACGAATATAAACGCGAAAGTTTGTGTCTTTATGTATGGATGTTTGTTACTTTTTCACACAAAAACTAATGAATGGATTTTAATAAAACCTTACAAGAATATAGCTTACAAAGATATTGTGCGATTGTCCAAAATATAATCAATTTTTTACGCCGGGAAATGCTCTGAGGCATCCCGAGGGATTGGGAGTGGGTCTTCCCAAGCGGGTATGTGGTACTCGCTCTCTACCCACTAAAACCCGGCGAGTGCCACCAATGCCGCCATTGGTGAGGTACCCCGGATCTGTTGAGCAAACGGCTTCTGGCAACCCCACACAGGTACGCACCGAAACATCCGTGTCCGGTAAGCGTGTGTGTCAAAAGGAAGGCGAGGGTTTCTTCCGGCGACGCATCCAGGCTGCCAGAACCGGACTCAGTGCCTCGGCCGTACCACAGCCGTACGGCGACAGCGCCAGGACCTTCCCCACCTTCGTAACAACCACTGTTGTCCGAACCTCCGCATACGTATAACATGATCTTCTCCTGTACCTTGCCATTTGACAAACCTAATCTTAGCTTTAAACCTAATCTTAACTTTAGAGTACATGCAGCATTAGCACCTAAAACAATTAATTTAGAAAAAAACCTAATCTTAGCTATTTAAGAAGCCTTTTTCTTGATTGGTTTTTTTTTAATAAATGCATTCTATCCTTACAAGTGTGGAGACTGGAGGCACTTGGAAAATTATTTCCAAGTTGTTGCCTGATACATCTATTAGAGTTAGACTACACTATTGTGGCCGAAGTGGCACGCGCGCCATGCAAACGGCGCATATCGTCACAAATATGTTTTATTTGATTAAACGAGATTAGCATGCTACGTGCATGCTAGTGTGCACATTACATGAATTTCTATTGTTCATAATGTCGTTTTGAATTAAAAATATCGGCAAATAAATGATAAAGAATAATCTGAACGCATCTATAAACATAGCTTCAACAATTTTCCTTTTGATTATAAAGGTGTAATAAACATGTATTTTATATATAACTAACCCCCAAATACTCAAACGAATCTCAAATTTAAGACGTACTTAAACTCGTGTTGTCCCTCTTTTATTCTTTGAATCTGACACGTTGTAGCATGAGTTTAAGTACCTACGTCTTAAATTTAAAATTCGTTTGAGTATTTGGGGGTTCTATCAATTAGTACAGTTAAAATGGACCTTTTACTTGGACAACATCGCAATTTTCTATCTTTTTTTATATAAGGTTTAAGGTCACTTACTGAGTTTATAACCACAAAATGCTGACAGATCCAGTTGGAGCTTCAAGCGCCCTCTTGAAAAAATGTTTTTGCTGATATCTCGGAAATTATTTTTATTATCCTGACCACCTCCGATGTATGAACCTTATTCAAATGCACATAAAATATAATATTTTATTACTTTATGTCAAAAGTTGTTGAGACCCATTATTCATTATTGTATTAAATTTCACATCCTTGATTAATTAATTATTTTCTGTAAACTTTTTTGTAAAACTTACCGTTTACGATTTCTGACTCATTGAATGAACCGGTTTTTCTATCTCACCGATAACACTTAACCGACTAAACATAACATTGTAAATAATAAATATTTAAATCAGATCTTAGAAGATGAGCTTCTTGGCGCATCCAACTTAACGTATGATCTTGTGGGATGTAGGTATGTTCGGTCAGGCCGACGCCCATTTGCTATCAATTCAGCTGTTGTACGTGTAGCGACGAGCTGTGGAACTTCGATAGCGTGATTCAGGAATGTGGCGCCGATTAGTCCGCCACATCACTCCCCCCCGAAGACCGGAGGTCGAATTTTGAGTCTTCTTGCTTGAGTCACCAGTGCCAGAGAGTCCAAGTGAGTCGGAACTATGCTGCTGCTGCACAGGCTCAGAAACAGGTCATCAATAGATGTTAGTTAAAGTAGAAAGCCAAATTTACAATTCACCCGTTCCTGAGAAAATCGGTGCTGACACACGGACGTACATACGGACAAGAGAGTGATCTTATTAGGGTTCCTTTTTCACATTTTGAGGTACGGAACCACCAGTGCTAGTTTCATGTAGATACGTATTGGTCCATCAATATTTGTCAAAAGATCAAGGAGTAGGTTTGTGCGGGGCGCTCGTGGTCTAAGGAACGATATTTTCTAATGATCCGGCGACAGTGATATAACGGAGTGGCTGGAAGTTTTTAAAAAATGCTTTATCGGTGACCCCATTTCACGCAGGTCGTGTTCCGCGAAATAGTTACCGTAATAACATTAGATGATAACTATACGCAGGGCACGTTTAGTATTCAATACCATTACATAATAGTTTGCTAGATGCTAGCTTTGTCCTGGTATACTTTTACAAAAAAATAGAACAAGATTTAGGTAGACGGAAGTATTGGTCGGCCATTAACCAGGTGGGAAGACGATTCTGTGCGGTGTCCGGTCCGTGTTGGATGCGAGTGGCAAGGGATCGGCCGTCTTGGCGTTCATTGAGGAAGGCCTATGTTTAGCAGTGGACGGATAGAGGCTGATGATGATGATGATGATGAAGAACAAGATTAATGCATAGACAGTCATTCGATTGTTGGATAAAGTGAAAAAGCTGATTCCAAAAATATAATTGTAAAAGAATTCCACGCACTTCTTAGTTCGTACATATTAAATACAACAATGACATAAAATATTATAATAATAAAATCTATGGACGCTTTAACACCACGTCAATCTGGTCCCGTCAAGTTCTCGAAGATCTTGTGTAAATATATTCTTGTGTAAATATATTCCGTACCCTGCACCCGTAGTGCAGGGTACGGAATATATTTAATACTTTTATACCATACATATATTTAAGATTTTTATTATGTGATACACATGTTTAATACACATCCATGGCGGGATTCAAACCCGCTACCTACGGTTTGTGCGTCAACGCGCTAACAATTGAGCCACATAGGTTTTCAATATGACTTTCAGGTTTTTAATGTGCTATTATTGATTGGTCATATTTCATGAATTATGCTTTTATGTATATCCAGCAGTGATAAGATGTATAAACCCAAATATACTTATGTTATGCTATCGAAATATTCGAAGTTAAGAATAGAAAATAATTGCCATTAGACCAATGCCAATTGAATTAGTTTTAAAGCTAAAATTAGCGAACCATATGTCCTGAGTCCTGACTCACAAATGCACTTATAAGTTACTGTGTCAAATATGTAGGCATAGGTCACCCGCTGACGTCACCATGATGTCATGAGCCGTTGAGGTCGGGCTTTTGTACCTGCGTCGCACTGACGGTACAGCAAGTGACCGTTTCCGTTATATATCAACAAAATTTCAAGTATAATTGATCTTTTGTAGTCGTAGCGTTTGAACAAGTTAATCACTGAACCCCCCGAGAATGCTGTCTGCTGATATCATATAATACATAACTTAATGTAAGCGAAAACTCTGTTACAAATTTTACGACGGACACACCCGGTATTTGTGGGTTTCATTTATATTAGTCCCTCTTTCATTTTAGTTTACATCACGGCAAAACGGAAGCAAAAAGTTTGTTTCAAAAACTTTGAAAGCGTTGATCGCGTGTTATTATTCAATATTCCTTTCCGTTAATTCGTGTCCAAAAATAGAAGTTTTCCAGTATGAAACACAATTCCAAAACTTCCGGGGGTAGGGGGATTTTGCTGCGTAAATTTTCCCCTATAATGATTTTGTATCTTTTGAAAAAAATACTTTTTTTCGAGAAAATTTCACAAACGATAAAAGAACAAGCTTTAATGAGCGTATTGAGGGGTCTCAAATGGCGTCTGGTGTGATAGCCCAGTACTAAAATAGATCCTCGGCAGTAATTGTAATTGCTATTTTATTGCTCTACGTCTAAGTGCATGCAAGCGAGTTCTCTCAAAGTTACACGAACCTTGCGACACTGACGCATAGTCCTTCGGTTATACATAATATATGCAAAGGAGAGTACTTACTTGATTGTTGGAAGCTATCTTATTTGGCCGATAAGTAATAATAAACATAAAAATCCATTGATACTGTACCACTCAAACACGATGTCCCCACCATGGCTCAGGCCTTGACGTGGCGGTGGTGCTCAGTAGCCTAGGGCGAGCCGCTGCACCTTGGGCGAAGATAATTGAGCCGAAGGGGCTCTTATAAGAAGAGGGGACAAAAGAGCAGGGAGCAAAGGGCGAGGGCGGGAACCTCACCCCATTGTACTGTCCCGACGTTGGGAGGGGTTGTTCTATGGTGCGGGAGAACCACTCTGTTGAGGTGGCGACGATCCCTTGGGGGACTGACTAGCGGTCGAGGTGCCCTGTTTGTTTATTAGATCCGGGGCACCTCACCAAAGGCGGCATTGGTGACACTGGTAGAGCTGCGTCCACTTACCAGCTTTCGGAGCATTTCCGTGCATTTCCCGGCGATAAAGAACAAAAAAGTCAAACGCGATGTAGAAAAATTTATTAGCACTGATTGTCTGTTGTTTGATTTGAATATCTAACAACTGAAGACGTTCGTGTCTTTGGGATTAAAATTGAGAACATCGTCATCATCAACTATAGACGAACACATACGACGATATATAAGAACATAGATGACAAAAATTACATAAGCCATTCACAAATTCTAAGGAACGACATTATTGTAGGTAATTGACCCCTCCAGTTAATAGAAGTAATGAGATTGTAAGAGTAGCCGTGATGTGCGGAGCTGGCTCAAAATACACAGCAGCAGTTCGGTATATGTATTATTAACGTAATTATTTCGTTAGGAGACGTTAGGTCTATAGGCATTGATGAAATTTATTCACCTCGCTTTGTTATTTGATGATTACAATATCCGCAAAATAATGAGGCATTGTTAAATGAAATCTACGCTGTCTCTAACACGCATTTTGTGGTTATATCACAGAGTCACATTTTTGTTAAATATCCACCTGGAGTTGATAATACAAACTATAACTTATACAGCCTGCGTACTTTAACCAGGATGTATAATTTATCCCCATCATGGTCCAGGCCTTTTCGGTGAGCCCAGCACCTTGGGCGAAGTGAATTGAGCCGAGGGGGCTATGAAGAGGGGGCAAAGGGCGAGGACGGGAACCTCACCCCATTGTACTTACTGTGCCGACGTTGGGAGGGGTTGTTCTGTGGTGCGGGACAACCACTCTGTGGAGGTGACGTCGGTCCGCTGAGGGACTGATTAGCCGTCGGAGGCCTGTTTGCTTAACAGATCCGGGGCACCTCACCAAAGGTGGCATTGGTGGCACTCGCCGGGTTTTAGTGGATAGAGCTGCGTCCGCTTACCAGCTTTCGGGCGCAGCGAGTACCGCATACTCGCCGGGGGAGACCTACTCCCCCGCGTGATGCCTCAGAGCATTTCCCGGCGTTAAAGAAAAAAAAGGCCGTATAAGTTATACTTTACTTGTCGTGTCTAAACGTAGATGTGACTGATGGAAACAGACGACGGGTTTCCCAAGCATAATAGTGGAAAAGGAATGCATTTATTTACAAGAGACAATCCTCATCGCATAGTACATAGACAGTATTCGAAGCTCAGCCGCGCGCTAGGTATGGGTGTAGCGAAGACGTAAACGGATACTAATCCTCTTAGCCAGGCGCTCGCTAAATCACTTCCCGGTGGCGCGTCGGCGAAGTGCTCGCATCCGTCTCGATTTACCTCTGCACTATACTCGCAACGCTCCAATTTACGCACGTGGATATTGGAGGTATAGCTAGTTGTATACAAGGTACTACGAGGTATATGAAAGACAAAAAGGGATATATTTTTAGGGATTTAGGTGTACATCGTGAACAAATACCACTCATACTTATAAGTACACAGCCAAACACGGTTCCCCATTATCGTCAAGGAACTGGTGTCCTTTTTAAAATGAGGAAGCTCTGTCGGACTGAATAGAGAAGTTTAATCTGACAGCACTCCTCGTCACCGGACATACCAACATGGCGACCATTACAAAAATATATTTTGTCAATGTAATCGTGATGTAATCTTTACGTACTCTTATCCAAAGGGTAAAAGGAGAACCCTATTACCAGACTTCGCTGTCCGTCCGTTTGTGAGACTGTATCTCATGAACCGCGATAGTTGGACAGTTGAAATTTTCACAGGCGATGCTATAATATGTATGCGAGATAATGGTATGGAACCCTTCGTGCGCAGGTCCGAGTCGCACTTGACCGGTTTTTAACAAATGTTATCACTTCGACTGGTCCACCAAGGCTGATTATAAATCCCCACCATGGTTCAGGCCTTGTCGTGGCGGTGGGGCTCAGTAGCCTAGGGTGAGCGGTGCACCTTGGGCGAAGCTAATTGGGCCGAGGGGGCTCTTTGTACCCCTCTTGTAAGAAGAGGGGACAGAAGAGCAGGGGGCAAGCGGTGAGAATGGGAACCTCACCCCATTGTACTGTCCCGACGTTGGGAGGGGTTGTTCTGTGGTGCGGGACAACCACTCTGTGGAGGTGACGTCGGTCCTTTGCGGGACTGACTAGCCGTCGAGGTGCCCTGTTTGTTTTCTAGATACGGGGCACCTCCCCAAAGGCGGCATTGGTGGCACTCGCCGGGTTTAAGTGGGTAGAGCTGCGTCCATTTACCAGCTGTCGGGCGCAGTCGAATAGAGTCTATTACGATTTAATCTTAATCTTGTGTGCACAATCATCTTTTTTCTTAAACTTAGGTCTTTTATCCAATGCTTACGTGTCCCTAACTTATTAAATTTACTTAATCAAAATGATAAAGAAAATCTTCAAAATAATTGGTATACACGAAAAAAATACAACATTTTAATGATATTTACTTTGTTTCGTGTTCTCAATTCAGAACACAAAGAGTTTTAATCAGCGTCATATTTTTCCCGTTACAAATGCACAGCTGAAGAATTCATTGGTAGAAAGTTTCGCAATAAAAGGGACGTCGATGGTGCTCGACTGTAGGAGCTCCTGCCGGATTGTCGGTGTTTGTGCTGCTGTAACGACCCTCCACACGAGTGCATGCTGTTACGGATTTTGTGCGTTCACTATAATGTGACTTCAAAATCCGTGCAGCCCCCATGACTGTTATATTGTATTTATATATATATTTTATAATCTATGGACGCTTTCACACCACGTCAATCTGGTCCCGTGGTAAGTTCTCGATGAACTTGTGTTACGGGTACCAGGCAACGGAAATATATTTAATACTTTTATACTATACATATATTTAAGTTTTTATTATATAATACACATATTTAATACACATCCATGACCCAGGAACACAGAAAATATTTTTTGTTCCCTGGCGGGATTCGAACCCGCAACCTCCGGGGTTGAGCGCCAACGCGCTTACCACTGAGCCACAGAGGTCGTCTTGAACAGTTATTTATTTGTCTTCTTCAACACCGCCACTAAGGTCCGATTTTATCAGTTCGACGTTAAACGGAGCTCGATAAAACTAAAGTCAAATTAATCGCGTTCACATAATGCGTTCGATTTCGGTGCAATTACAGATGGATTTCACCGGCTATATTTTGATCGCGTTCCTAAAAACGAAGTTTACGGCAATATAGAACGTAAACTCGCGATTAATTGAAACAGTCATGGACGAAACTCAATTATTCTCAACTAAAGTATAAATGTAAATATAGTATACTTTTCTTTAACGCCGGGTACTGCTCTGAGGCATCCCGTCTGGGGATGATGGTAAAATCCAATTTGGAGTTTTGAACTTGAGTGCCTAAACTGATATTTGCTTCAAGTGATCGCGTTCAATTAGGAATGGTAAAATCGGACCTTAAAGAGCCACATTTCCCCCCACTTGCTGCATTTTAGATACGATAGTTGTACACAGACAACAAATAATTAATACGTTTCTGTTTACGGCTTAATCTTTCAACTTGGAACACAATTCTGGAAGAACCCCGTTAGAAGTGGATGTAACAATAATTTTATCGTATTGACGTGAGCTTTAAATGTACCTTGATAATCGTATCTCAGACCCCGACTATTCTGCTGTTATCTTTTAATCCGCAGGCTCGCTAACATCTTCAAAAGATTATATTGTACGTAATATATTATTCTCTATTAGGGCTCTATTTTGACGTGACAACGTGGCTGCACGAACGAGAAAAGATGACGCAAGAGGCGTTACCTCGCTCTGAGGCGTTCCATTTTCTTATGACGTTGTCACGTTCAACTATCGTCAGTAAACCGACTTTACAGACAACCGATTTTTTAAACAGGTGATGAAATGGCCACTCGTCTTCGCCAGACTGTCACCATTCTTAACGCATGTGTAATGTCTGCGGCACCAGAGCACTCCTCTGAGAACAAACCAGATAAATAATTCATGAGTCAGCCTTGACTCAACGCGGCCATCTCTAGCAGACATCGGAAATATTATGTCATCGTTAATAATATTTGATTAAATCATGACACGATTTACGCGACACGACAGGTAACGTCGGACGAAAACATATGTTTAGAACACTAGGGTCAAAAGAGCTATGAGATTTAACTAAACGTACAGCTTGGCAAAAAAGAGTATGGAAAAAATGAGGGCGCCACTTTCACTTAGGTCTCATCATAATATGGAAAATCAGCAAGATAATTTAATCAAATCGTTAAAAATAAATATGAAACACTAAGCTTTACTCAAAATCTAGTATTTGTCGGTCAAGTATTGTCAACATCATAGGTTTCCATTTAGTAAAATATTTAGTTCCACCTGTCACCACGTCATACTCTTTTTTGCCAAGCTATATATGGACCTTGATAGGAGTTTAATGTGGTACAGTAACTACTAAAATTAACATCAACCTTGATCTAGTTTACCAACCAACGACCGAAAGTTGTCAATGATGATCATATTTTGAATTTAAACTTTATGGCCAAATGTTGGTATCGTACAACCATAAAATATTTTGTAAATAGGTACCACCGCTATTATTTACATCGAGTTAAAAAAAACCTAGTAAATTATGTTTCTTATATGCACCTAACTGACGTTTCTTTCCTTGTCAACAGGTACCGATGGATAAAGAACGGGAAACCTTTCGAGTACACGAGCTACGACAACAGGATCTCGCAGCAGCCCGGGCGCGGCACGCTCGTGGTGAGCCAGCCGCGGGACGAGGACCTCGGCCAGTACCAGTGCTTTGCCTACAACGAGTGGGGTACCGCCACTTCCAACTCCGTCTTCGTCAGGAAGGCTGAACTCAACTCGTTCAAGGAGACCGATGGGCCCCAACAAACCATCACCGCCCAAGAGGGGCTGCCGTTCAAGCTCACGTGCGAACCCCCCGACGGCCACCCCAGTCCTAACGTGTACTGGATGTTGCAAGGGGAGCAGGGGCAACTGAAGACGATCAACAATTCTCGAATGACCCTTGATCCGGAGGGCAACCTCTGGTTTTCGAACGTGACTCGATACGACGCGAGTGTGGACTACGCTTACACTTGTGCGGCTAAGTCTGTGTTCAGAAACGAGTACAAGCTCGGTAATAAGGTGTACCTGCAAGTTTCTCAGACCGGTATATCGCCGACTTCCAACAAGCATGAGCCAGTGCGACAGTATACGACTAGGAGAGTAGAGAAGGCATGGAGAGGAAAGAAGGTGGAACTGTACTGCATTTATGGCGGGACGTGAGTATATTAAATTGTTTTAAGACATAGTATATCTAGCTTTTAGTTCAGAAGTCATGTTCACTAGAGCATTGAACATTGTCGCAATTGTAATTTAACTCTGCGGGCCGTCGTAGTGAAAGCTTCACTTTCGCTATTATCAGCTTAGACAATGTTACAAGACCTGCCTGACTGATTTATTAGGAAACTGTTATCCATATTGGATAATATATAACATAATATATAATATAATATCCATATTGGTCTCTATTTGCCCTAGAGTAGATTATAGTTGAAGGTATATGGGTGAGGTACTAGGACAACATAACGCCATAGTATGTGGAACACGTGCAGCCTTCGTATCGCATTATGAGTCGCCGCCGCAGATATGATACGTGCCCGGAACGTTGATCATTACGAAGATAGCGCACATCTTGTCTCACAAGTTCGCACACAATTGATTAATATTTAACTTTCTGGCAAGCACCAGACTATGAGGCAACTACCTTTTTATATCTTTTTTTTATGTGAGGCCATTAATCATTTTATGTGAGGATTTTGCTCACACTACTTAATATATTACTCAATATAGTAGTTGTGAAAGTAATGTGTATGAGTCAACTTTAATTTTATTTGCTAACATTGTTTTTGTATTGATAAATAACAAAACACAAGAATGATGAAAAATATAAAGCAAGTAAAGTAAGAATAATTTATATTAGAATTAATTAGTGTCGAGACAAGAGATTAATTGTAGTGCAGCGAGTATAAACTGCAATTGCAGACAGCCCTGACACGAATGGCACATCTCCAAATAGAGTCGTGGTATTGTCGAGTACCATTAGTACGTTAAAACACTGGAGAATTGGAGATGTTGTCTACACAGCGACTAATATACGGATATCTCTGGCGACGCCACCATGCTCTATTTCCAAATAGGTTAATGGTTACTACGAACAATAACTGCATGTTGAGGTCACGGGTTCATATTCTCAAAAGCTCATCGACGTACGCTTCGGTAAAAAATCAATGATGTGCGAAATCTATAGAAGCTAACCAATTATAGCTTTTGCCATATTCCAGTTCAGAAAGTCACTGTTTGTAATAGAAATGTATAGTGGGCACTGGGCAGCATCGAGCAAATAACTAGAATAGAGCGGTAATGTTATGTGTTTTGTATGAAAACAAATTATGCGCTCTGATTGGCCGATGGGACGTCATCAGTGGTTGGTTGATTTGCTGACAAATCACTGACCAGTTTCGGATTTTATGGCTCACATTATTACTCTATCCGGTTATATGCTTGATGGTGTTTGGTGATAATATTTTTGTAATCAGCTCTTAGCTATTTTTGACGATTAGTAAGAGTACATTTTTTATTCTCCTATTCGAACATGCCTATTGTATATCACTAAAGCTAGCTAAGAGCGAGGTTACATAGTTGAAAATGGTGTAGGATTAAGCTCGTAGAAATTCGTGCCATAACTTATTGAATACGGAGCCGTTTCCTATTTATTAAGTTTGTTGCCTAGACTAGTACTTTGCAAAACTAAGCCCAACGTGGGTAATTAAATTTATATTATTTAAAATGAATAATAAGTCCATTGCCATTGAATGATTGAAGCACTATAAATGATAGAATATGCGTCATTCACTTGATAATATAATAATAAAGTACAAATCATATGTTTTCTGTTAACGAGTCATATTTATAATTAAATTCTGAGAATGCCCTGTCGAGTGACACATAATGTTTAAGACTTTAATTGTAGAACATTTGAACGAATTCATTCAACTGTAGTTAACCGCATTGATGCTGATAGGATATTTATAGGGTATAATTAGCCTGCTTGTATTATCTACGAGTCTCGCGGCAGTTGAAGATATGTGATGGGTATGATGCATCGAGGATAGACACAAGGAGGACAATATCTCTGTATGAAAAGTGTCCGTTGAAAAGCCTTAAATAAGGCGACACATTATTATCACGTGGCAAAGTTTGAAACGTGTGTGCACCAAGAAATTACGCACACACACATATTTATGTATACAAATACCATACTCTGTTAGTTCATAATCGCCAGTGGACGGCTTTTGAAGTTGTTATATAAAGCATCAGCTGGACATTTTTCCACTTTTCTCCCATATATCTCATATGGGAGAAAAGTAGTACTCCTTGTGTCTATCCTCCGTGGTTTGTTAGCTAATGATGCAGTGGTGTGTATGTATAGTACCAAACTCAGGGTAGGTACGCAATACATAGGCAGTAGGCTTCGGTTAGTCCCGATATTCGTAGGTCTCTGTTATCTCTTGCCGTCAGGAGGGTCGTCGATCGTCTATAATAATAATAATAATGTAGTTAAAACCAGCCATGAGCTGAGAACAAAAATCAGTTCCCCATAATAATAATAATAATATATATTTATTTGTGACACATAGGTAAAGTGATGGTACAGTTATCTATAGGTTATATAAGTTTAAATGTATTCAGTGAGAATGTATTCACTAAAATATATAAAACAAAGGTTTCTTTCCTAATCTTATAATAATATTTGTACTTCCTTGTATATCGAATAAACAATAACAAATATCTCAGGCCTTTGCCGGAAGTGGTGTGGAAGAAGAACGGCGCGATGATACTGTCGTCGCAGCGGATCACTCAGGACAACTACGGCAAGACCCTGGTCATCAAGAGAGCCGGCTACGAGGACCAGGGCTCGTACACGTGCGAGGTCAGCAACGGAGTCGGCACCGCGCAGACATACTCCATACAACTCAACGTTGAAGGTAATCCACAATTGTAATCGTAATGAAACTGTAAAGGCGAAAGTTTGTAAGTTTGTATGTTTAAAACGCATGAACCGATTTGGCTGAAAGTTGTAATGGTGATGGCTTATACCTTGGATTAGGACATACGCTATAAAAATAATCATCTTCAATCCAGATACGGTTGTAAATCTAAGTTAACGCAGGCGAAGCTGTGGGCACCAGCTAGTCAAGTATACATTCCTAATGCTTCGTATAGTGTTAACAACCACGATCGAGGGAAGATTAAGGTTTCAGTCGCCCTAATGTTATTTATTTGTTCAACTTAATTCTAAGGTTACAAATTTCCCACAAAACTGTTTACACAATTTGTCCCGCAGAGTTTTTGTCTTATTCCAAGGACCTAATATGTCTATGTGATAGATCTCCTCATTGTTACAATTATCATTTAAGTCATCCTATTGAATTTATTAAATATGAAGACAAAATAAATGTCCAATAATCAGTGTATGTTCTGAAGTTCTGAAATGAAAAAAGTGTTTATATCCAGTTGATAAAAATACGGCTATAATTAATTATTGTGAACGTTAGTTTTATAACTGAAGTACCTATTGTATTCTAAGTTCATTATTTTGAATATTTGGAATAACTCATACAATGCGTACAATGTACATTAAATTCAAACCGAACATAATTGTATTCGTTGCGAACTGCACACACTAAAATGTTCAAAGTAATTTAGTGAGTATCGCAGAACAAAACATCTTCATCAAAATATGATAACGCTTCATCGGTTTATGGTTTCCTGGTCACACGCAAATGAACATAAAACCGAAGATAATGATTAGGGCATCGAAGATAATATATACTAGCCCTAGATACAGTATCCATCTTACCATTGATTCGATGTACTAGTAACCTACGCAAGGGTATATCCCGCCTGTTGCGTGCTTCCCAATGAAATATTATCGATTGACCTTCGAATATGTTATGAGGTTTTATGTATAGAGTAGAGCAGCTACTACAGTAACCTGAGGTACACTAATAGCTGTTGTGGTTGTATTAATTAAAAAATGTAACGTTTTAATGTAAGTTTTGTGAAGTCTGAAAGATGTAAAATCACACAAATATAGCCTAAGGCAAAAAAAAAAATGATTGTAGCCGTTCCAAGCCACAGACAAATTAAAATGGCCGACGTGGAAATTATGAGCTTTTATAGCAACCTTGGTTTACACGAGTCCTTTAACATTCGTGGTCGCTCATGAAGAAAGCTCTGCTAAATCGCTGGAGACGCCTAAACGAGTGCTCTCTACGTCCCACCCCCGCGCGCCCGTCGCACTCCAGGGTCGCTAACGTTTACAGTTTCATCCCGCTTGTGTGACGTTCCTGTAAACAGGGATGCGGTGCGTTGTTTTTAAAATCATTATTATAAATAGATTTTTAATATATGGGGAATATAATTTTCGAAACACTTTTCAGTGGTACATACATAACAGACATACATACCATATGTTTGGCTCCCACTGATGGACTCGAGTCTTTTACCCGACTGCGTCAAAAAGGGAGGAATCCTCTGTCTGTATTATGTAGCCAATCGTACACTTATGATCAAGTCTAATGTGATAGGTTGTCTATGTTTGATTCCTACCGATGAATTTCGATCACGCGTTTCAAATATGGCCGGGATTAAGCCCTTGATCAAAATCATATAAGAGAGATATATTATGTCATTAAATAAATAAATAAAATAAATAATATGTAAATAAATCTTTATTTCGGACAACATAGATCCATAATTATAAGTAATCGGTTAGTAATTCTTAGCCCTATGTTAGTACTGTATTTTAAACAGCGATTTAGTTATATCTAACATATGCCCGATCAGTGGACAATTCCCACTTTCGACTTAAAAATTAACGTAATTAGATTGAAACCGTTTGATTAAATTTTTAGGGCAACAAAATGTCAAAGTGAGCGATTGAATGGGTCTTTACAGTTTACATTATTAAAATCGCAAACGCTACCTATTCATCCCCCAAGTTGTTATCGAAGGATATAATATATCGAATGGCAGCCCTGGGCGTGCGTAGCCGGGCGTTTGTACCGTCGCTTGCGTATTTATAGGGTTCATATCGTTAACATACGCCCACGGTAAAGGGCAGGGCGCAACCTCTATATGGAGATCGCTTCGAGTGAAGTTATTTATATTTACGGAATTTACATAAAACTTCGTATTAGCAAACAGGAACGTGTCGGTATTACCAGATCGTAATGAAAATGGAGTGATTCGCATATGTAAATTCTATAGTTTGTATGGTTGGATGTTTGTTTCCTTATTACACAAAGTTACAGAACTGAATTTGATGTAATTTCTTATACAAATTGACACTCGCGGCACAGCGCTGTGCCGCGCTCCCGTCTGCATGGGTACCACTATATTGCTTGTTTCTCCCGTGAAACAGATTTGCTGTATTTCGGAGAGAAGGGCAAGACAGGCAGTGTAATTACTGGCACCGAGACTTAACATCTTATGTTTCAGGATAGGCAACACATGAATGAGTTGTTTGGACTTGTTCCAGGTAAACTGGTTTATGTTCATGGGCGACGTAACCACTTACCATCAGGTGGCACGTTTGCCAGTTTGCCTATCCAACTAACATAAAAAAAGTAAATTTAATAATGTTCTCCAAATCCCCAAAATATATCCTACGTAATATAGAGAAGGTGTCAAATAAGAATTTAAGCTCGCCCCCCTCTAAAATCTTTCTGACAACGTAATTTCCTCATGGTGGACCTAAGTGGTCGAATGCGGGTTGATGAACTTTATATGGGGCCAAGTTCGATCGAACCTTCATCGTCGACCTCGTCAATCACATTTAGGAAACCAGATATTTATTGCACATTAGTCAAAATTCGTCCCTAATCATTTCTATGTATTTGTGAACGTGCTGCAAATTACACTATTGTAGATCAACAGATACTTGGAAGGATTTAATAATTTCTCTTACTAGTGTTACATTTTGACCGACAACGAAGATCATATAAGGGTACCTTTTTCCTTTGGAAGTGCGGAACCCTGACAAGGAAATGTCCGTAATTTGTCGCAACGTTTATAAACGAGAGTCACTTGGTCTGATGAGTATATTTAGTGAGCACTCCGTAATCTCCCCACGCGCTGCGATTGTTTGTACGTGCGTCTGCGGCGTCCCAACGGACTTATTGTAATAGACCAATATTACAGACACTGATTAGCTGATGTAACAATTCGTAATCCTTATCAATTAGAGTTGTCAGGTGCTCCGTGCTAATTTACAGTCGTATCCAGTCTACCTAATCGTTTTAAGCCTATATTTCGCCGCAATATGGTCTGTCGTATTGCTATCTTCATCATCATCATTAAAAAAAAAACCGTCCACTGCAGGTGTATTTCAATTGACAAAATTCATATAAATCTAGTCGGTGATATGTGGTATTATAATTTTCGCAAAATTATTAATGTCGATGATTAAAGTAGTAATGCTTTTTCTTGATTACATACGCGAGCCTAATACTGACTATTTATCAATAGTTACAATGCTTCCTGTATTCAAGAAATCTTATAATATCACATACAGTAGTCATTTGTCTCATTCTTGTCCTCATTTGATAGGATCTATGATTGATAAATATGGATCTAGCTGTTCTCGATAAACCAGAAGTATCTGAACACGGGCTATCATCCGCCATCTTGGCCCTTGTTTAAGTATCTGTCTAGCGCCAGCAAGATCCATTCTGATATAATCTAAGTCTATTCGGCTCAAGGTCCGACACAAATTGTCCCCGAGCATTTTGTGGTTCACATTAATGGTACTATGATGTCATGTCATGGCGCGGCTCGCATCCACGCGCCGCTCCGGAAGGACCAAATTTAAACGTCCCTACAAGGGCCCGACAGTTTGACTTCCAATGTTAGGTGTCATACTAATGTGTCGTTTGACGCAAGGAAGGACATAAAAGTTCCCAATTCGATCCTGACCTATGCAATAATAAAAGCATTATTTCCATGTTAACATTTACGTTCCAATGTGTTCCAAAAATGATTTTAGGCGATCGCTACGAAGCCTATGTTCATGTATTATATAGTTTAAGAAATTAAAAATATTAGTTTCACTGAGTTTTGTTTCAGCGGTGCTTCTTTTGGAACCGGTAGTAGAGTTATTTTGATATTTAAAAATATACTTCTATGTACAACATTGAATATATTTTTGTTTTATCACTTTGTGCATATATACCTATATCTACCATAGCCATTATATGTAGGATTGTAGGATAGGTCGTTGTAGGATGTTAGTTAGTGTTAGTAACTAAGATAGGAATACATAAAAATGCTGAGAAAGCATGCCTTATACGTAGAAAGAAATTTCTTGCGTGTATAAGAAAAATGAACACATACCTGCGTTCCTCAGTCCATATAGGTCTCTCTTGATGAAATCATTATATTGTTTCGTATATTTTATTTATACGATATTAATTCAATGAACATCATTTTAAATTACAGAGCGTAGTTTATTATAGTATAATATAGTTATGAAGGAGCTCGAGTGTTGCCGGGATACGTACGCGCTCGTCATTAGTGGGAGGATACTCCAATTACGAGCTGATCCTTCATATTCGTTGACCCGCATCTATTGTGTTTATTCACTAAAGTATGTACGATACTATGACATTTTAATTAAACGTCAAAGCAGTCGGGATGAGGTAAAAACATCCCCAAAGTTCCATCGATACGATCTCACACGAGAAACTCGTTGAAACTTTCTTGGGATTGGTAAAGAATTTAATCAGAGGAATTCAGGAGAAGTATTTACTGTAAACTATTTCCTGTACTTTATAGTTGTCCTTCCCAATTAGAACTGGAGACAAGATTTGAATGAAAAGCCAAGAAAGGACAGCAGCTAGGGCGTCACCCAGTTGCAATATACGATGGAGATTGTCTATGTGTATCTTCATAGTCTTACTAATATTATAAACGCGAAAGTTTGTATTGATGTTTGTTACTCTTTCACACGAAAACTACTGAATGGATTTTAATGAAACTTTAAAATGTAACATCAGAATAACACATAGGCTGTAATTGATAAAGATACTGCGTGATTGTCCAAAATCTAATCTTGCGCAGACGAAGTCGCGGACACCAGCTAGTAATATTAATATAAGTATTTAAGTATATTTGTGTACTTCAAACAGCGGGCTAGAACACTTGTTTGTTTCGCCCAGTGTCGTTGTAATACGTCCTCTGGTTAATTAAGATACTTTACTAACTTCCAAAAAAAAGTTCCCTTAAGTTTTAGTTTGGAATCTAAACAAAGGTGATAGACGAACTCCGGTGCAAACTTCACATGCCTTAAAAACCTACTTGTTGTCTGTAAAGTCTGTTTACGGACGATAATTTTACGTGATGTCGTCATAATGCGTCACATAACCGAACGTTTAGGCCGATCGTGCCTTTCTATCGCTGGTTCCGTGCTCTCGCTCGGCTCAGGCGTAACGCGACACTTTTGTGCGTGAGTTCATCTATTTATAAAACGCTATCACATCAAAAACGTTTAATCGTTTCTGAAAACGTGGTTTCCTTACGATATTGTCCTCCGCGGGTGAGCAAGGTATGTAAACAAGACGGTGGGGGTCAAACTCTGATCTCTGTCTTCGAGGCCCAGCCTATACCAAATCTCTATACAATCGCTCATACTGGACGGTCGTCGCTCGCAACTTACCTACTATGCTCCTTCAATGAACGCCAAGACGACCGACCTCGCCACTCGCATCCAACACAGACCGGCCACCGCACGGAAATCATCTTTCCACGGGGTTACAGGCAGACCAACACTTCGTCTACCTAAACATGGCCTCCACTCCTTATTGGCCCATCATTCCCGTACCTTATCATCCTCAACCTTATTGGCCATCAGTTCTCCCGAGTGTGTGACCATCCACTTCAACGAGCTTATTCTTCGCATGATATGGGTAACCTTAGTTCTCTGGCGGATGTCTTCGTTTCGAATCCTATCTGTCAAAGAAACTCCCAGCATAGCACGCTCCATAGCACGTTGAACTATGGCAATCTAATATATATGCTTACTAATTTCACATAAAACATGTTTCATGTCTTAGAATCTTTTCTAAATGTAATCTTAATTTTGGGTCCTCCAAAGCCTCGGTCTGACGTGTAAGGCCATGAAGCTGGTAGTTGACTATAGACATCGACCGCTGGCATCTGGGATGGCTGGGATCTCGTAATCCGGCCGATACGCCAAGCGCGGCGCCTCAGGAATTGTGTCACGCGATGTATTTCGCACGGCTATCAACTGTACACACTATAACAAATAATCACGACCTCGAAAGTGTTTGCCGTTGGCGTCCACGGGCTACCAAAAAATGTGTGAACATTAGTCTTCCAATCATAACCCAATGTTTGATTGCTTTAAAGCTTTAACTCTCATTTGATCAAACGATTTCTAAAGTTCTCTGGAAAATAGATGCGATGAGCGATGAACCAAGATGATTTCGATGATGAAAAACTAATATTACTATATTTATTCCACAGCGGCCCCGTTCTTCATCGAGGAGCCCCAATTCCAGAACCTGGCGGAGGGAGAGACGGCGGTGATCAACTGTAAGGCGGGCGGCACCCCCGAGCCGCATATCTCGTGGGTGCACAACGGCAAGCCCATCTCGCAGGCCGAGCCCAACCCGCGGCGCCAGGTCACGGCCAACACGATCGTCATCACGGACCTGGTCAAGAAGGACACCGGCAACTACGGCTGTAACGCCACCAACTCCAACGGATACGTTTACAAGGATGTGTACATCAACGTGCAATGTGAGTATGATATTACATTAATGATTTTTTTTTTCTTTTTTCGGATGGATCTATGCTAACGGCCCGAAGGCCCTAATGCTACATCGGATTAGTGTGAGCCCATTTGACTCACTTTTGGTTTATAAAAGTGGAGGGTTGCCCCCCGCCAACCGTGCAGTCTGCGACCACACGGCCTCCTGGCGTCGGGTTGGGTCAATGTATAGGCGTCGCATGCTTATATAATATATGTATACACACTTAATTATTTTGAATCGCGTCGTATTGTATACGCAAGTGACGTCACACGCCCGAAACCAACGAGAATATAGACGTTTAGATTTGGTCGCGTGACGTAATTTTCGACAACAACGGGTGTAGCCAGCGTTTACATAGGGCTGTGGGGTGGTATTTCAGTAAACAAAACGATTTTGGATTTATTTACATTAAACATATTCAGAATTTGGACATATTTCAGATGCTATTTTAAATATCGTATGTTGTATCGAAATAAATGATAGCTGGTTCATGATCCCAAATCAAGAATTGGCAATCGCCTGAAATTATAATTGCTTATCGTCTGTAGCGATGTATAGTGAAGTGGCGTTGACCGGCCATGAACTATTGACATAATATATAGAACGTAGAACATACAATAATTTTGACGTTCTCGTGCGCATGGACCGTGTACGAATGTGACAAGTAGGAACATCGAATTAACCTAACTAGATAAGTAGTTCATTCAATTAATTAAAATATATACAATATGATAGCCGATTGACTCTTTATAAGACAATAACTTGTGCGGGATTATTCTAACAACTAACAAGCAAAGCACAAACTACGGTGGGTATCGTCAAGGGGAACGGTAAAGCTACTCGCAGTTTTTGTGTGGGATGTGATGTATGGGTGCCATCATCTTATTCGTATTCATCGCGAGTTATCCTGTGTTCTGGTTTAAATAGTGACAGCGATTACACCGAGAGAAGGTATTTTTCTTGTATTGGGTGACAGAGGCAGAAAGGTTCAAACAGTGTGACGTATCGACTTAGAAATTGATTTTGGGATCGAATGACGAATTGACACGTCATATTATTGTCAAGATTGCGAAAAATGTACGAGATTTAGAAATACCAATTTTAATTAGACACATAAAATTCAATTGTGATCGATTGACAGATTCTCGATCCCAATCCTAAATTTCAAAATCGAGTGTCAAGAGTAGGCTCGCTGTTTGTTTCTACGAGTACCAACAGGATACCAGTTAATGTACTGGCTAAACATATGTTAGTACAAACATACGGTCTAATCCCATTCCAAACGCTTTAAAAAGATTACAATATCTGGCCGCTATAATTCATCTGTGGCTACGAGCTTCACACGCTGAAATAAACCGTGTACCGTCCGCGTACGCATTAAAGTCATGCGGCAGAGTACCTACATAACATCTGCTTTTATACCCGAATTTATATATCGCGTTATAAGAAACGAAAATATAATTTTATTTGTGTGCTTTTATGTGAGTCACATATCAGACGTAATTGAATTAAGGGGTATTAGAGGATAGAATTCATAGAATACATAATGTTAAGTAGTTTCTGCTACTGAGATATTTATGCTTGATTAATTTACGTCACATTTGATAAAGATTAGTAGCGTCGGGATTGTAAAAATCTTAATAAATCGCGATTAAATCCAAAAAAAAAAAATTGTTTCATTATAAGATTTTAGGTAGACGAAGTGTTGGTCGGCCATTAACCAGGTGGGAAGACGATTTCCGTGCGGGACCGGTCCGTGTTGGATGCGAGTGGCAAGGGATCGGCCGTCTTGGCGTTCTTTGAGGGAGGCCTATGTTCAGCAGTGGACGGATAGAGGCTGATGATGATGATGATAATAAGATTAGTAAAAATTTTCTTAGGCAAAGTAACCTTTCTTATCTAGAAAATGTGCAATAGGATTACAGAGAACTTTAAACGATAAATCGCGTGAAAATATTTAAACGGTTCAATCCCACTGTGGTAGCGATGGTACCGCATTGAGATAAAAAGTGGCAGCTGCGAATTGGTGCATTGTGTGTGATTGCGTTACCTGGCGGACGGATGGTGGGTGAATCACGCGGGAGCGGCGCGGCCCACCCCGGGAGAGGGGTCGCTCACCCCACGGTCTGATATCGATCAATTTTATCTGATTGAAGTATACTGAAAACTGTTGGTATTAGTTCACATTAAACGTTCGATAATTTTGTCTAGTTACTAGTATAATAGAGAGAAAGCGAGCCCCACTCGCGCGCTGAGGGTTTCATGAAAAAGATTTTGTTAAAATTAATACATCAACAAATTAACGGTTTTCAGATTTATTCCTTTAATAATGTAGTAAGTACCCTATAGGTTTTGGTTTGACAGACCGACAGACGGACAGAGAAATGGACAACAAAGTGATCTTATAAGGGTTCCGTTTTGTCATTCTGAGAAACGGAACCCTAAAAACGGAAAAGTAAGAGGTTTTCCGCGTCTATTGTAGGAGGCTACACTTACTTTATTAGCTATCCGACCTCAGGCGACAGAGCATTAGTACTTTAGCACTCAGAATATAGTAATCGTAAATCTTTTTGTTGTATGTATGTGTTATTATTTAACAAATTATAAAGGATGGTTTTATAGTTTTTGCTCTATCGTGAAAGGATAGGATTCTGTATGTTTATTACATACAATATATAGGATATTGCATGCAATAAACATACATTGCTTGAAATATTTATAGCTGCAACTATAAAAAAGATAATAAAAACAGTGGTCGGGCTCGTATCAAATTTCTGAATGAAACAATAAACAAGGGTGCACGAGTAACGTAAGGGTTTTACGTGTTATGGGCACGCGCCGGGCCCCTAGCAAATAATAGTTGATAGTGTAAAGCGTTAAACAGCATTACACACATTGGGCTCATCCGTCCAGCGCCCACACCGCAATCTACCAAATGTCACGGATGCGTTTGATACGGTCGCGGTACGCACGCCGCACGCCGCAACGGTTACGTACACAAGCGACAAATCACAAACACTTAATATACTTATAATTTATTCAGTTTATTATTTATTTTTATTATTTAGTCATTTAGCAAATTAAATTATATCCTTATTTCATAGATATTAGTTAAAAGCTTCGTCTTTCGAGCAGTACCGTCATTTTACCATAAGAGCACATGGGGCCTAGGCCCCATCCTAACGGGGCCCCAAAATACGAAGACGTGTGTACTGTTGTTCCAGTAGTAGATATATTTAATACTAATGCTGGTCAAGTACTTAATTACCAGTATCATACTTATCTTTTATCTTATGAATTGTAATGATTAACCACAGTAAATATTAGATCATAGCATCATCAACATTCTCTTTCTTATCTTTTCAAAAGGGCCCACATTTATGTGCGCCCAGGGGCCCCAGCATGACCTAAGACAGCCCTGCTTTCGAGAAGCTTTAGATTTATTATATGCTCGCTAATCGTTTAAAATGAATTATAAAAGTTTCCAAACAGTTTCTCTGTACCTCTTCATAACTTCCGTCTTTTCTTAGTATTACATATTTTTAAACGACAAAGATTAAAAGGCACTATTTAGACATTTTAAAACATATTTATACATTTTTGAAACTTTTACACGAATGAAAATCCATTTATCACACCATTGAAATTGGTGTTATAATCATTTAATTCTGAATGAAGCCCTTCGAATACTCTGATGCAAGTGATGTTATCGTTGAGCCTCGCCCACTGCCCGGAAATTAAAAAAAAAATAACCGTCACTCCAACGTGAAATAGTCGCTACCTCATACGAACCTGGGGGAAACGGGCGACTGTTAATTAACGTTTGAATTTGAAGTGGGACTCAGATTAGACTTTAGAGCGATGAGTTGGAAAATTATACAATTTACAAACATGTAGTGTCCAATTGAGAGTAGTTACGCTTTTATAAGAGACATCATCATCAGTCTCTATCTATCCACTGATGAACACAGGCCTTCTTCAATGAACGCCAAGACGACCGATCCCTTGCCACTCGCATCCATAAGACTATCTAAAATATTTATAGGAATATGCATTTCTGTACTTTCGTTACCCAATGTTTATTCTCTAATAAATTCGCACGTGATTAGACTTCTTGTAGGTACGGTAGAATTTTATTGAGTATCTACCTTGGGATAATGTTTGGTCTCGGTAGTAGTAGACTATGCCAACTAGCCTCAAAACAGCTAAGTTTGGCATAAAAAACACAATAGTGAACCATTAAATAAAAACTAACCCAACCAAATAGGGAGTGCCGATAGAAGTGAAAACAAAACAATTAAATTCAAATACCTATAATACAGGCTGTAATAGATTATGACAACCTATCTATTTAAACGGCGCACAAAATGACCGCATGACATTGCATATTCTTATATAAATAAATCAAACGTCATATAAACGTCAAATAGTGTCTCCTAACGGTGGTAACGGTGTCGCGAATCCAGAGATTTTATCTCATCTAAAAATATGCGTCCCGCGCCTAAAGAAGTTTTCACTTCTAAAACAGCAGTAAGGCTTCCTTCTTTTACAATAGTGTTTGTTGTATATTTCAGCTATCCCACCAGAAATCAAAGAGGGTCCGGAGAATCTGACCCAGGTGGACGGGTCGGAGGCGGTGCTCAAGTGTAGGGTGTTCGGCGCGCCCAAGCCCATCGTCAAGTGGATGAGAGACGACGTCGACGTCACCGGCGGGAAGTAAGGCACCGCACGAGATGACTATGATCGGCTTTTTTTAACAAACGAGTACTGAATATGTCTCTCGCACATTTCCTATATTGACAGAGTGAGATAGTTCATTGTGAACGCCAATGAGATTACGTGATATAAGATTGTTGATTGCGTGGACCAATAGCAACGCAGTCAAAATTTTTGGTACTCGTCTGTTAAAAAAAACCAGACTATAGATACTTATAGATTACGAGGAAGATATTACTTGTTCAGAGCCAACCCTGAGGACGACAGGTTCACAGGCCTTTAGTAATACCGTTACTATGCAGTTAATTTTGTACTAGCTGTTGGACGCAGCTTCGCCCGCGTTCACTCACTTAACTCCTATTAGTCACAGCGTAATGTTATATAGCCTATAGCCTTCCTCGATAAATGGGCTATCTAACACTGAAAAAATTTTTCAAATCGGACCAGTAGGTCCTGAGATTAGCGCGTTCCAACAAACAAACAAACTCTTCAGATTTATAATATTAGTATAGATTCTAATATTCAATGATGCGAAACGTTGATGGTGTTCTCACATGCGCTGGCTGCTCGCGTACCTTCCGAGCCAAGATAGGCTATGCTAGCCATGTGAGGACTGAGAGCCCATCAGTGTAATGACACTTGACTCTGTTACATTTGTCAGAGGTTTTGTCGCCGTAGCCGAAATCGGCTTGGAAAGCATCATCATTAGTATAGATAAGCACCATCACTACGATACTCGCCTGTCTGTAAATGCTCCCAAAGGTCTCATTGGATCTTTGAGAGTAATTTGCTATGGGTTTATTTGATTTTCTTTTATGATCTGAAAACACCTAATCGCTGATCGCAACGTCACAGGTACAACATCACGTCCGAAGGCGATTTAGTGATCCGCGGCGTGTCGTACACCGACGTCGGCACCTACCAGTGCTACGCCAAGAACAAGTTCGGAGAGAAGTCTGCCTTCGGTTCATTGGTCGTTAAACGTAAGTATTGCCGTACTACTCGCTCGTTGTGTATGTTGTGTACAGACGACCAGCTGGTCAAGTGACTTGGTGACTGCTACCACCGCCTGGTATGGAAAAATTGTATGATGAATACATTATACACATATGGTCATGGATATAAATGCATTAATTAATCAATTAATAAAATTTTAGGTATTTATTTTTCTCGTACATAGGTTACACAAAATATTTTTCACATAATCCTGTGCGAGAGATTGGGTTCGATACGATACTAGGTTCGAAACCTGTGCAACAGATCCCCAAGCTCTCTTATGATTTCAGACGCAGTTTTTATTGGTACAATAATTTCACCTGTGAGTTGTGACACAAGTTCTTACGAGCATAATATCATGGAATTGGGATAACGTAGTGTGGTTGTTGGCTAAAATTACTGTATTTTAGCCAACTACAACTACTATTGTATTAATATTTTTTTCTAATGGTCAGGGCGCACTGTTATCACGGACAAGCCGGAGCACTACGAGGTGGCGGCGGGCGCGTCGGCCACGTTCCGCTGCAACGCGCACGCCGACGACTCGCTGCCGCTGGAGATCACGTGGCTCAACGACGGACAGCCCATCGACAGCGACGCGCAGCCGCGCTTCCGCATCACCAACGACTACTCGCTGCTCATCAGCGACACCAGCGAGCTGGACTCCGGCGAGTACACGTGCATCGCGCGCACGCCCATCGACGAGGCGCGGGCGCAAGCCACGCTCACTGTGCAGGGTACGCCTTGATACGCCCACCACACACTACACTATAGTCCATTTTTTTAGAACTGTCCAATTTAGTAAACAAACCCTGTTATTACGTATTTCACGATCTTTCGGCATTTATCACTCACTTTCACGACATATTAGCTTACGGACATGTGTAAAACTCCATTTACTATTTATTTCACTGAAAACAAACATCATTTTATCATTAAAACACTTAAAAACTTAGAAAATACGATTATCGAAAACACACATAACTAATATTTTTCAATATGACATTTCATCATCTTTTTTTTATAAGGCTAATAGGGATGTGGTAATATATTTTTAGAGGTGAAGTGAATAAGCGATTGAACAAAATGAACTATAAAAATAGACAGATTTCTTTACCTTTATTTGAAAATTTCATAAATTACATTTTGTTAATAAATTATAAAAGAATGTTACAGTAATGCGATTTGTTATTAAGTTGTTACATATTGTTTTTTTTTATATTGAGCGCAAAAAATGCTTATATAATATTGCAAATGTCAATCTTTTATAATACTAAAGTATGTATTGTAAGGATTTTATTTTTATTATGAATATTTCTGAATATCAATTTCATCCTGAACATTCAACACTATCCCATATAATATAAAAGCACATACCACTGGCATAAGAGTCAACTGAAGTTTACAGAAATATTTTGTGGGACTTTAAAATGATTACTCAATGAGAACTTCATGAAAAATAATTGTATCAGTATTTTTGTTTATCATGTTCGAGACAGGGCGCCGCCCGCGCAAGGATTTTTGATCATAGTAAATACAAATAAGGTGACAATAATACTAGGATCGACTTTTTTTCTAGGCACTGGCTGCTCTATTATGTTAAATTTTTATTTGTGTCGTATTTTTATCGATTATTTTACAATTAAGACTCTAAAATGAACAAAAATACCTCTAAGGCCACTTTTCTTTCCTTATCTTACAGAAATTGCGAAAGACTTAAAAGAGTAACTAATTTCTGACAGGTATTTTGTGTTTACGAAATATAAATTTGTAAATTTGTTTTTTATAAAGATGCTCGACTAATATTTTCTTTACATTCTTCTTTTTTAAGAGAAATATTCAATATATTATCAGTTTTAGAAATAATTCCAGCAACTTAGTATCGTTAAATATTTTAATAATAATGAATTTTACTTTTGTCTATGGCTCATTAATGTTTCTCATTCCTTTGCTCTTTGTGTCACTTCACTAAACTACACTATGACTCTATTTGTCTGTGGCCGGAAGTACGCCATATTTGTTTACCATTTTGGACACTTCTAAAAAAATGGACTATACACCACAACACACCACACCACACTTAGAAATATAACTTCAATAAAATATAAGTTGACGTGTTTATAATAACACAATGCAAAAGAGTAAAAAAATATTATTGGGTCACAGTGTCTGTGCAACGCGAAACTGTATAGTTGACATGATTTGCAGACAAACCGAACCCTCCGGCCCTCGACGGGATCGAGTGCCAGGAGAAGCACGCGATGCTGCGCTGGCACTCCATGGGCGACAACCGCGCGCCCATCCTGCGCTACTCCATCCACTACAACACGTCGTTCACGCCCGACACGTGGGACGTGGCCAGCGACAGCGTGCCCGCCATCGACACGGCCTGGTCCATCGAGCTCAGCCCCTGGGCCAACTACACGTTTCGCGTGGTTGCCTGGAATAAGATCGGCGCCTCCGCCCCGTCGCCGCACTCCGACGTGTGCACCACGCAGCCCGACGTGCCCTACAAGAACCCCGACAACGTCAGCGGCGAGGGCACCGACCCCACCAACATGGTCATCAGGTGGTCGGTGAGTGACGTGTGTTGAATATCTAATCTTAAAAAATACTGTTTTATGTTTCGTTCTTCGTATATCTATAAAGATAAATAAAGTCGGAATGTTTGTTTGTTATAATAAAATAACCGCTTTTTAGAATATATACACGGTACATATACCAAAATAGCATGTTTTACAATTTTTGTCTGTATGTCTGTTTGTTCTGGCTAATTTCTGAAACGGCTTGGCCGATTTTGCCGGGACTTTCACTGGCACATTATATAATATGCACCCGTGACGTGACGTTTGTCGTGTGTGACAGAGGATGGCGGAGATCGAGCACAACGGGCCCGGGTTCTACTACCTGGTGTCGTGGCGGCGCAACATCACGGGGCAGCCGTGGAGCGAGCAGCACGTGCGCGACTGGCGCCGCACCGAGCTGCTCGTGCCCAACACGCCCACCTTCCAGCCCTACAGGATCAAGGTACACACTCAATTATATACATGTGACACGGAATATAGGTATGTAATGGTTTAGGAGATTTTTTAATGTCATAGTATTAAGAGGCAACCTTGCAGTCTAACTAATAATGTACTCCTGCATTCTCCCATGCTTAACGCTCGCGAGTCATACATGGGTACACACAGAAAAATAAAAAACAAAATTCTGTTTTGCAACGGAAAGGAGCATCCACAAAAAAAAAAAAAAAAAAAAAAACTAGAAACAGATATCCGCCATAAAACTCAAGTAATAGATGCCCTTCAATACAGCCTTAAGCAGAAGTGGAATTAGGCAGGGCATGTAGCAGGGTATAATGACAAAAGATGGACTCACGTCCAATAAGAAATAGAAGCGTAGGAAGACAAGAAAAGATGGGCCGATGACATAATAAAGACAGTCGGAGAAAATTGGATGCTCATAGCAAAGGACACGGAAAAGGATGGAAAAGAATTTTTACTTGGGAATTGGGTGAAATGGTCAAATTTTTTAACCGAAAAACGAAAACCGGACCTTAGCAGAACAAAGTTTGAAAAACGCTGCTTTATACTTTAAAGCTTCGCTTCTTTAGGACTCCTTAGATGGCACTGTTTTTTTAAAAAGTAATACTGATAAATAATACTGCTAAAATTAGTGTAATTACAAAGATCGCTGTTACTGTTACATTTTCCGGTTTAGTGGTTGAGTGATCATATTGTCAGTCATTAAAATTGAATTTTACTAACCTTCCAAAAATCCATCAGCCACTAAAGTCAATAGTTCTAAGAGGTTCTCATCAGCTTTAGTGGAAAAATCAACTAAGTTGGCAACACTGCTGGTGTGGATGCATAAGTAGAGAAAGAGATAGAAAGGCACGCCAGCAATGGACATTGACATGAGTGAAAGCAAGATCCAAAGGTACGGACACTGGTGGACGTACAAAATTCCGCGCACGCGTTCTGCACATTTATTGTAAATGACGACAAAATATCTGACTCTTAGCTTAGCTGACGGATATACATGCGCAGCGAGCGGCCAGAACGTCCGTATAAAGGCTTGGCTTCAAAACATAACAATATCAATATTTAAGGGTTGGGGGGGGGGGCTCTTTGTTAAAGTGTAGACAGTTGTATATACTATGGTATGAAACCCTTCGTGCGCTTGTCATACTCGCACTTTTCCGGATTTTTATAATAGTTGAAACATTAGAAAAAAAAGATTTGAAAATTGGATTGTTTCAGGTGATAGCGGTGAACTCCAAGGGCACATCGAACGTCGCTCCCGTTGAAGTGATCGGGTGGTCCGGTGAGGACATACCCACGCAGGCCCCCTCCAACTTCACCCTGCTGCAGGTGACGACGGGCACCAGCGCCCTGCTTAGTTGGAACCCAGTGCCGCCAGAGACGGTGCGAGGGCACTTTAAGGGCTACAAGATTCAGACGTGGACCGACGGGGAGGAAGAAATCCCTAAGGAGATATTGGTCAAAGCCGACGCGTCCAGCAGTCTAGTCACGAAATTCAAGCCCTTCAAGAAAAATAATGCCAGGATCCTTGTGTACAATGGACGGCATAACGGTCCTCCCAGCGAGACGCTCAGCTTCGTCACTCCAGAAGGTAAACCGGGAACTGTGAGGTCCTTTGAAGCGTACCCCATCGGATCTTCGGCAATGCTCTTGAAGTGGGACAGGCCGGTAGATGAAAACGGAATACTCACCGGATACAAGATATACTATCAAAAGGTATCAGGGACGTCTCTCGGCCCCTTGCAGGAGAGAAAGAAGGAGATCGACCCTTCGTTCGACCGCGCGAAACTGGCTGGACTAGAACCGAACACCAAATACAGAATTGAAATCCGCGCCAAAACCAAAGCTGGAGAGGGAGATAAGTTCTACGTTGAACAAACGACTAAAGCGATGATGAATTCTATTCCGGATATCCCAGTCTTTGAGACTAGAACTCTCCCGGCAAAGGAAGGCACAGCTCACATCTTGGTGCGGTGGCAACCGTCGCCGGACGGCCACGCGGGGACACATTTCGTCGCGTGGTACAAATTGAAGGGACACCCTGACTGGCTGAAGAGTAACGAGGTGACCGAGGACGACTACGTGATCCTGACGGGGCTGGAGCCCGGCGAGCAGTACGAGGTGAAGATCACAGCGCACGACGGGGAGTACTTCAGTACCAGCGAGGTCCACGTCATAGACACGACCATTGGTAAGTAGAAAAATCATTTAAAGAATTACTTAAAGATTTTGCAGTTGTTAGAAAATCCAAAAAATTACAGACACGCTTTTGATATTGTAGGAGTCACTGCAATTGGCGATGGTATAATGTCTTATCTGGATGTGTGATTTTCTCAATTTTTACTCACTGCTGAGGAAAAAACTAGTGCGGAAATGGCCTATCAAGACAGTGAGTCACATTGGTTATGCGGATTATTAAAAAGTGTTTGTGTGGTAAAGGATAATATTATAAAGTAAAAGATTTCACGGAAGATACCTTGGGAATAGGGCGTTCCTCCCAGGCATTTCAGGATATGATGTAAACATTGTTAGAGAATACATATTATTTGAAAAGATAAGTTCCACTGAGTTTGTTTCGCCGCTTCTTCTCAGTGGGCTTGCCTTGGAACCGGTGGTAGACTAAATTGACGTTCAAAAAGATACTCTGTTGGTACTATTATGAATCAAAAAAAAATTGATTTTGATTTTTGACGTTACAAGTTGTACTGTTTCCAATGTTGACTCTGTGTCCGGCAGACGGCCCGTACGTGACGGCGCGCGACGAGCGCACGGCGACGGCGGGCTGGTTCATCGGCGTGATGGTGGCGCTGGCGTTCCTGCTGCTGGTGCTGGTGCTGGTGTGCGTGGCGCGGCGCAACCGCGGCGGCAAGTACGACGTGCACGACCGCGAGCTGGCGCACGGCCGCCGGGACTACCCCGACGCCGCCTTCCACGAGTACACGCATCCGTCAGTATACTGCCTCACCGCTAACCCCTCATACTTTTAGTATGTTTGTGAACATACATTTTTTCTTATTTAATATTGGTAAAACTATTCAAAATGTTAAGCTCAAACCATAGATTTAGAATTTTTTCTACGCAAAAAGATGCACGAAGCGTGGGGGCGAGAAATTTAAATCAAATACAAACCACACGACAGAAAAAGAGACAGTGGATGAAGCATCGGTATGTCATTGCGAGTAAATAAGAGGCCATAGAGTCCCAGTCTGTTTTTGGTCGAGCTATATTTTGTGTCATTGTGTATCTTGTACATCCTTAATCTATGAGTTAAACTTACTTATGCTTCATACAAACATTTTTTGTCTCAACCTAGATAACATATGGATGAATTACGTAGACTAGAGACTAACTTATCTATTTGCTAGCTCGTCTGTTAATTTGTCTATGTCAAGTGTTTTTCTTATACGCCAGACTCGACAGCAAGTCGCGGCATTCGATGAGCAGCGGCACCAAACCGGGCCCGGAGAGCGACACCGACTCCATGGCCGAGTACGGCGAAGGAGAGACAGGTATGTGCTTTGGTTGCTAAAATGTTATAAATAATTAATTTTTATATATTTTTTTGATAGTTTTTATAATTTAAAGATTTTATACATTTTTTTTACTTGCACGAAATCGTGTCGTGTAACGCATGTTTGTGTGTGGCTGTATGACGGTTGTTGCAGCGGGCATGAACGAGGACGGGTCCTTCATCGGTCAGTACGGACGCAAGCGACGTCCGCCCCCCTCCGGTCAGACCGACTCCGCTTCGCAGGCCTTCGCTACGCTCGTCTAAACCCCACCCCACCCTCAGGACTCACTCCTTTATTCCTTTGCACCCCTCTGCTCTGCTCAATAACGACTAAACACGTTTTATATGCTAAGACTGTATGCTAAAACGTAGTGCCATGCATCATTAATAAAAAAAGCAATGGACCAGTGAACGTAGGAAGGATAGAACCTCGTTCTGGTCCAAATATAAATTCGCTCTCTTTTTCAACCGGTTGTGCTTATGAATCTCTACATATCTTGCGAATTTACGAATCTCAAAGACTTTGAGATCGTTCAGGTTCTTTATTATACTATTTGCTAAATAGTTTTGATAAAGATTTGATCACATAGCGAGCCGTTTCTCTACTTAGGATAGCTATTAAGTACACATTAGAGTAAGTGTAATTAGGTTGTAAAAATGATATTATTAGCGCGATTCAGTGAATGTTCTGCATTATACGCGTTTTGAAGTTGAAATACGTTGATGTGACCCCGCCTTGCGTACGAGCGGTACGCGGGAGGGGCAGCACCATCGATAATATTTCAATTCCAAACGCATAGTTTGAAATTTTATTTTTTATATATAAGCACGAGAGTTGTGTTACGTTTTTATTGCATTTAAAATAATTTCGTAGTTGTATCCGTTTTCCGTCCTATCCTTTTTTGTTTGAAGCACGAGACGCCTTTTATTATTTGTTTTCGTGAGGTATGATTTTTGCTTGTATTATTTTATTTTAATAATTTGTTTTAATTCTTTTATATATATTTTAGATAGTATTCCAGTATTCTAATTTCTAGCTACTTAATCCCAAATGACTACCAATCATCGCCGTTTGCAAGTCATTATTGTTGGTTAAATGTGTTTTTTCCTATTTAAATGGTACCATCGCGAGGAATTATCAATAGAATAAACTGTGGCTAGAAGCATTACATTAACAATATGTAAAGTGTCAAATCGATTAAAAGACTTTGGTGTTCCATTTTAAGTTTAAATTTTTCAGTCACTTAATCCTTTGTGGCCCGTGTCTACACGGTGTTTGTATATATGTGTGTGTGTGCAGGTCGGTTCACGGAGGACGGGTCGTTCATCGGCCAGTACGTGCCGGGCGCGCGCGTGCTGCCCCCGCCCGCGCCGCCCGCGCCCGCCAGCCCCGCCCCGCCCACCTACGTGTAAGGAGCGGGAACGCACGAGCTAGTATATATATATGTTTCACTGTATGTCGTCCCGGTGTGTAACCGGCCTCGGAATGTTCGATAGCGTCTCGCCGATACGATCGATTTGTTGCACGTGACATGCGGCGTGACGCATCGTCTTTGCGTTTTGTAACATATTAACTACATTTTATGCTTTGACTAATGTTATAAAAATGTAATAAATATAGTAAAATAAAACGGCGAGAAATGTTGGCTTATATAAATGGGGAATCGATTTAACTGCACTCGAGTGTAGTCTATATTTGCGAATATTAAATATTTTTCTTTTTCAATATATTTAGTTAAAATGTATTAGTTTTTAATTTTCTAGATTAAAATTGACTGTCGAGTATGTATCTACTTAAAGAATATTGCCTACTTTTGGATATCATTTTATTGGTTGACAAACTGTCCAGTGCAGCTCAGTGTATAGACAAACGTCTCGAGTCCCGTTCACACTGAAAGTAATGCTACATATATAGTCGATTATAATAATAGTGTAAGAAGTAACTATTTGGATTATAATATATAATAAAAATCTCCCTTTTCCGGTTTTCCGTTAAAGTGTTTAATAAATAAAAAACAGATGTAGTTTCGGTGTGAATACAGCTATGCAGTGATACGTCATTTGTTTTCAGTAGACGTGGATTTGTTTATGAGACTGATTTTAAAGTAAAAATGTAACGTAGTCATCTGGCACCTAAACAAGTGAAACACTGTAAACAAAATGGCGGCCGACGTGAACTCGCCACCGTCGACTTCGCGTCGGCCCAGTAGAGTAGTTGTATTCGAATAGAAATTAATTCCGCTCTAGATTGTATGTATACATAGTTGTTTGGATATCAATTACTCTTTAACTAAGGATACGGTAGCGGCGGAGACGACGGAGAGAAGATATTTTTGTCACAGATATTAATATGGTATTGGATTATTGCTCTAGATGCCGGTGGTCACGCGCCCTCATGAGTGCATATATAATCTATTCACTAGGAGACAACGAAACGAGTCAAATAAATATTAATTAATTCATGTAGACTTCATTATTTTACCGAATGTTTGAATTTTAGTAGTGTTTTCAGAATACCGTTTTGCACAGTTGTGATATAGGTTTTATATGCCACTCAAATACCACGATTATTTTTGTATCAAAAGCATATCTTTACACAAATTTCTTGGACCACATTTATAGGTACTTCTATTTTCCGAAATTTTATAATTAACTACTCTATATTATAGCTGTTAAGCGTAGTTATTTTCGCGAATTGTTTTTGATCTGACGAAAGCTTTTTATTGTATATTTAGATGTATGGGGCGGATACATTCGGTATATATTTTTGTACTGGCGCAGACCACCGGCGGACGTTGGTGCTTTGACGTGAGGCGTTCGAGATGTCAGCTAGCGTACTGCGAGGGCTTAGACGAGACATGTCTATTAATTAACCTTTGTGAATTTTATCAAACGTTTTGTCGTTTATTTGTTCGCCGTGTGGACCGGTAACAGGCGGCATTGATATTCAAATTGTTGTTCCAAACAATACTCTACTTCCTAATTGTATCAAAGATAATTGCACTTTTCCGTAAGTTACTGTTAACGATGACGTGTGAGCGCGTGCGCGTCCGCCGTCGCTAGTGTTTAGAGCTCTCGTGTTATTTAATGTTAGGCAGCTAACACTACTATTATTGTATGTTTACCTTTACACCCAGTACACCGTCGATCAAAAAACTGATGGAGATAAAGTATTCGATCGACGGTGGTATTTAATTACGTATTTATTTTATTTATTTATTTACACGCCTGAAAGGTGTCGGGTCCTAAATAATACATTCCACGCGGTCAAACCATGTTGATTTTGTCATATTTTCTGTCAGATGTAATCTGTAAAAATATTAAAAGCGATGGCCTTCCGAGTCTGGTATATATAAATTGTCTTTAATAAGTTGCAACCCTGCCTTGACGTTCTAATTTGAGCTTAATATTGGTACCTAACGCATTATTATATTTGATGGCACTGTTATGAGCCCCTTTAAGTTGTTTGTTAAGGAGTCTTTATCATGTCTATTGTAGTAAGAATTTAATATATTATATTAATTAATATGTAGGAGAGCCTTGTTCGATTTGCATGTTTTCTCGCTTTACGCTGAGATGTTAATATTAAAATATTCCCCCTCTCGTAACGTACTCTGTTAACGTTCATATACGGTATAAATTGTTGACTCGCTAAAGATTCGGTGATATCGTTCACTGCCTTCCCCTAAGACGTTTACAACTGTATGTGTTCATTGTATAGTTTCCCGTAGCGGCGGTCCAATCCTCGTCGACACTTGCCTTATGTGTAAACGGAAATTAACGTTATTTGACTCGTAATAGATATAAAATAATTCGATATTCACCGTTCACATTAAAGTGCACAATTTTTGCATTTATCTACATTTACTGTCACAATTCTAACATATATTTTTATTCCGAATTATTAATTATCTAAAATCACGAAGTTATTTTGGCCGCAAGTGTATTTGAATTTTGATTATATTAAGAATCTCAATTATGTTGTCTCGTGTCTTAGAAGATTTTGATCACAAATGATTTAAAATAATATTTTGTAAATTCTCGTATTTGTTGAGGATTAATTCTCAGCCAGTGTCAAGAGACGTATTTTGTATGAAAAAGTTTCGTCAATCGGGCGCTAGAGGCGCCAGCGGTAGATTGCGTAACAATTTCATACAGAATGCGTTATTTGAACTGGCTAGTTATAACCTTGCACCTGGGTCCCTCGTGTTATGTATTGTCACTGTCATGTCCATCTCGATGTTTATAATTGTTTAAAGTTAAGATATCAAATGTCATGACAAATTATTGTATGTGCTATTTGCGTTGTAACATTCAGTTTGAAATTTTTATTTTCTCATAATTTTCGCATTAAGTGGTAATTTATTGTAACTATGACGGATATTTTTTTATGTTGCATAGAAAATAAATTTTAAGAAAATATTGAGTTTTTATTTTAAAATACCTTTTTGTGTTCTAAAACCTAGATCATGAAACTACTATGCTGTCTCTTTTTTAAACATTAAGCGATACGAAATACTATATGTCTACGTATCTATTTATATAAAGCGTTTCCTACGAGGCTTCTATGTATAATTATATCATATTATGTACCTATATTGTATAATATTGAAAAGATTAGTTTCACTGAGTTTGTTTCGCCGGTTCTTCTCAGTGGACTAGTTTTGGAACCGGTAGTTGAGTCATTTGACGTTCAATAAGCTACTTTGACGTACAACATTGAATAAAAATATTTTTATTATTATTATTTACATGATATTATATTAAATATAATATATATTATAATAAATTTCCGAAGGAATATTCAAACATGGTACAAACAATTGTAAAAAAATATATTTATGCACGCATCATTCTTATAGTGTAGAACTAAAGAGGTTTTTAGCATGGGTTCGAATCCCGTCGTATTTTAATTTTTCTGATTTATATACATTTACATCTGGTCAAGTTAGGCGTGCCATTTGTATTGCAATCATAATATTAATTGTTTACGTTCACAGTATGTAATTGTATTTTGTACATGAATTTTCATGACGGAAAAAATAAAAGAAAATTTGTTTTTTTCTTTAATGCCGGGAAATGCTCTGAGGCATCCCGCGGGTAAGTGGGTCTCCCCCGGCGGGTATGTGGGACTCGCTGCGCCCGAAAGGTGGTAAGGTGGACGCAACTCTACCCACACAAGGGCGCACCACAGAACAACCCCTCCCAACGCCGGGACAGTACAATGGGGTGAGGTTCTTTTGTCCCTC
The DNA here is from genome assembly GCA_963853865.1 of Helleia helle. Classification (NCBI taxonomy): domain Eukaryota; kingdom Metazoa; phylum Arthropoda; class Insecta; order Lepidoptera; family Lycaenidae; genus Helleia; species Helleia helle. Next base: position 20,874,086 of record OY971422.1, on the reverse strand, counting down.
TCCCTCTTCTCAATTTGCTTCGCCCAAGGTGCTGGGTTCACCTTAGGCTACTGAGCCCCACCGCCACGACAAGGCTTGAACCATGGTCCTGAATTAAAAAAAAAGAATAAGTACTTACTAGCTTACCTTTTTAGCAAATTCGTTTTTTTAAATTAATTACTTCAAATTAAATTAATTCTTTATTAGGTTGTTGTAAATAAAATTTTACATAATAATATAACAAAACTTCCATTTTTGGAATTTGAAGATTTTAATCTGAAGATTATAATTTACAACTAGTATATAGTAACTGGTAATATGATCATAAAAAATATATTTTACTCATAACGTAAAAAGATGGATGTTACAAGTTATGTTTGACCACCGCACTGTGTCTGACTGTGGCACTGTTGACCGAACTGGATACGGTTTTCTTTTTTTAAAGGACGTTTTGTAGCGGTGGTTCCTGACATGTTTTATCAAAATAGATACAGTCGTTTCACAATCATCAGCTTTTTTGTTGTCTTATTTTTTTAATAAGTAAAACCTTTTAGTTATTAAGCCTTATTGTTTATTTTGTTACCTTATCTTTATAATGGCGTTCTTCAAATCCGACTAACGAACAATGAAAACTCATATTTAAAATCTTTTGTTAGCGAAATGTCTCAAATCGCAACTGTTTTTAAACATCAGTTAAGGCGTGTCAGACGGAGAAGGTTCTCTGATCTCCTTTTTCAATACCATATACTGAAAATACAGACTGTGATCCTCCTTTTATGTCCGTTATCAAGTGGGAGGATTTGAGGATAACCGCCGGCGATTGGCCCAACAAACGTCAGCGGCCAGTCTTGACTCGAGTCTTGCCGCGACTACGGCACAGGGAACATGTGAACGCGCGGGCGGGAAATATATTCAGTTTTTTTAAATCTACGATCTAACTGATCTAAGTTTAAATATAACACTGTTTTAACGTTGCGTCAAAGAAAAATATTATTAATTTAAAATACGGTTCTTGTGAACTGGCCTTCGCGAATATCCAGGATAAAGAAGAACATTGATCCCACTTAAATATTAATTGTTTGATCGATAGCGAATCGAGTGCATCTTGTGTATGTGTAACTGACAAAATATAAATTTTGCTACGAACACTTTATACCTATGTAACTAATAACATTTGAAGGACTCGATAGTACTTCTTGTTTTCCTAACTACAAAGCCCCTAAAACTTCAGTCTGGTTCGTAAACAGAGTTATAAATAGTGTTCCAGTCGGATCACCACAAGGCACAGACACGGCACTGCTCGGCTCAGTCGACAGCTTCCAGGTAACATTGATATACTAATTACTAATATTATAAAAACGCTATGTATGTAGGTTTGCATGTATGAGGTCTAAGGCAATCGTCGAAACTACTTACCCGATTTTCAAAATTCTTGCACTAGTATGAATATTACGAGTGATATGGGCTATAAAAATAATAATCACCAGCCCAGACACCGTAAAATTATGTAAAAGCCGGCAAAGGTGCGGGCCACAACTAGTATTTTATAAATGATAGCTGTTGCCATACTTAACTTAGATTTACAGCCGTATCCGGAATCTGGATTGATAATGAGTATTTTTATAGCCTAAGTTACTAGCTCCTTACAACATCAACTGTCAGTGAAAGTGCCGTGAAAGTGTCAAAATAGGCCCCCATCCGTTTCAGTGATTAGCAGGCACAAATAGACAGACAAAAAATGTAAAAAATGTTATTTTGGTATATGTACCGTATATACATCCATGTGCATTTAATAATAAGCGGTTATTTTAATATTACAAACGGACATTCTAATTTTATTTATCTATAGATAGCTGTTGCCCGCAGCTTCGCCCGCGTTATCTTAGATTTACAGCCATATCCGTAGTGATTATGATTATTTTTGTAGGCTAAGTTATTACATATTATGTTATACCTAACATCAGATATCTACCAGTGAAAGTCTCGTCAAAATCTGTGCAACCGTTTCAGAGATTATCCGAAACAAACAGACGGACAGACAAAAAATATTTTTTATGTAAATATCGTACATATATGCTTTCGTATACATTTAGTGAAAAGCTATTCATTTGAAATTACAAACAGACACTTCAGTTTTATTTATTTGTATAGATTTGCGCGAAAACCTGTTTTAAACCGTAAAACGGGCAATTATTTGTCACTTAGCACAAATAAATGGTCATACAAGGTAAGGTAAATTGTATTTGCTAGGAATACACGGGTGATGTGATGATATAGCACGTTATGTGTAAACACGGAGATGTATTTGCTTAGTGTCCATTACCGGATTGACTCGAGGGCTGACAATGAATACCCACACACTATACGAGTACGCGCGGACGCCGGGATAAGATTTATCACTAACAGACAACAAACATAGGTACAGATGCACCAATAATTATAGCTGTAGCCCGCAGCTTCGCCCGCGTTGACTTAGATTTACAGCCGTATCCGTAGTGGTGATTATTTTTGTAGCCTAAGCCCTAAGTTATCCTTATAACTTATAACATAAGCTACCGCCAAGTCCCGTCAAAATCGGCTTAGCCCTTTCAGTGATCAGCCGGAACAAACAGACAAAAATTCTAAAATTTGTTTTATTTGATGTAGTACCGTACACCGAAAAGCTGTTAATTTGAAATTACAAACCGACACTTAAATTTCATTTATTTATAGATGAGATGGGAACGAATATAAGGCGACGACGCGACGTCTCATGTCGGGCGAAATATTAAAAGTAATCTTAAAATTTTACCTCTGGGCTCTGTGTATGGAGTCACTTTTTCACATTTTAATGTGTGTTTAGCTTCACTTATACCCAAATAGAGCGTGTCACGAACAGGTGGGTTTGAAGATGCCATTCTTCAATCGTAAACTCTATTAGAAAACTAATAAATGTATGGAAATGACATTTAAGACCACGTGATTTATCGATGTAAAATGTGATCCATACATTTATTAGTTTTCTACTAGAAAATGTTACGGAAATAAAACAAAAAGTACCCTTAAGAACGAAAAAGAAATACATATATATATATATATATATACGGCGAAACACTTAAAGAGAATTTAGAACATTTTACTACATGGGAACAAAATAATTCAGTACAAGAAATTAATGATAAAATTGTTTCAGCAATAGATATTAGCCTCAAAAAAGCTCAAAATTCTTTGCAATCCAAAAATATTTTGTCTGATAATACCCGAAAATTAATATCAAGAAGACAACAGCTCTAAAAAATTAAACCAAAAACAAGAAGCATGAAAAATGAGCTTAAAGCCTTTTACAAACTCATAAGTAAATTTATTCATTATGACTACACCTCCCATCGTAAGAAAACTATAGAAAAATATGTGCTCCAGTCTGAAAGTATAAAAAGAGCTTACAAAGAACTGAGATCACACAAAACTTGGATAGAAGGTCTAAAAACCTCAACTAAAACAACTAGCAATCGAAATGACATACTCCAAGAAGCAACTGACTTTTACAGAAATCTTTATAAGTGTGAAAACCAAGAGCAGCCCCTCACCATGCCGAGGGAAACACCTACAACCATACAAGATATAGACGAAGCTGAAATAATGAAGAGCATCTCGAAACTAAAGAATGAAAAAAGCCCAGGTCCTGATAAAATAACAAACGAAGCCCTCAAAATAGGAGCTCCCTATCTAGCGGGACCCCTATCACAGCTCTTCAATTTGGTGCTTAAATCAGCAACTACACCAAAACAATGGGCAGAGTCGGATATTATCCTACTGTATAAAAAGGGTGACCCAAATGATATTAACAACTATCGACCAATAAGTCTACTATCTTCTATTTATAAATTATTTTCATCGATTCTAGAAAAGAGAATCAGAAGTACAATTGAATCGCGCCAAACCATAGAGCAAGCCGGTTTTAGGAGAGGTTTTTCCACAGTCGACCACATTCACTCTATTGAATCTCTCATAGATAAATACCAAGAATTTCATAGGCCGCTCTACCTAGCATTTATTGATTATCGGAAGGCTTTTGACTCTCTGTATCATCACTCAATATGGCAGTCTTTACAACGTCAAAATATTGATTCGACATATCTGAAAGTTTTACAATTTTTATATCGAAACTGTAAAAGTAGAATTAGACTCGAAACACCCGGTCCTTCTATACCTATTAGAAGAGGAGTAAGACAGGGAGACGTCATATCCCCAACAATATTCATAGCGGTATTACAGCAAGTTATTGGTCAGTTAAAATGGGACGAAGTCGGTTTAAATATCAACAATCGCTTTATGAGTCACTTGAGATTCGCAGACGACATTGTATTAATGTCCGAAAATACAACCGAGTTACAGACAATGATAAAGGATTTACACGCCGCAAGTCTACAGGTGGGCCTGTAAATGAATCGTAGTAAAACTAATATTATGACCAACTCCTTTAAACATCCAGTATATGTAGATAATATAGTGTTAGAGTATGTCGATACCTATATATATATATATATCTAGGAAAACAAATTTCGTTCCACAAACAGAGAAATGAACACGAAGTGGATAGGAGAATTATAAACGCTTGGAAAAAGTTCTGGAGTTTAAAAGAAGTGATGAAGAGCAACATGCCGATTACTGTCAAGCAACAAGTTATGGACACCTGTATACTTCCTTCATTAACGTACGCTAGCCAAACCTGGAAGTTTTCACACCGGATTAAGTCCAAAATTAGGTCTTGTCAAAGAAGCATGGAGAGACGTATAATGAAAGTTAAAAAGATTCAAAAAATTAGACACACAGATATAAGAAAAAAAACAAAAGTTACGGATGCTTTGACACACTGTAAAAGACTTAAGTGGCGCTGGGCTGGTCACATAGCTAGACTGACAGACAATCGGTGGAGTCACACTTTAACATCGCGGAAAGGACCACCAGGCACAAGAAAAAGAGGTAGACCAGCAGCGGTGGACACACGATATCATCAAAGTGGCTGGTAAAAACTGGATAGAGACAGCAAAAAACAAGGAAACCTGGAAAACTCTAGAGGAGGCCTTCACCTTCGAGAAAGAGGGGTTCTTACCTAGAACATAGCTTTTAATGTAAAAATTATAAACTTTCGTGTCACTTATTGTAAATTTTTTTGGTAAGAAATATAAGGCTTTTTTATTTTATTTTATTTTTTTATTTTATTTATTTTATTAGTTTTCTAGTAGTTTTATTTGTAGTATCGATTGTAGAATGGCATCTCGGCTAACCCACCATCATTATTATGAGCCCGACGTCATCCATCGTCACAGCTCTCTTTTGAGTGTGTAATTCAAATTGATTTTTTCTATAATGTCTATAATCTCTACATAGGTACCTTTTCTATAATATATCCTCCATTTCTCCAATTTCATCTCCAATCTCATTATTAGGTAAGTAAAAATGGATATTTTGATGGATAAGTGAGAACTAAGTATTTCGTTCACGTCCTGTTGTTTACAACACAAAACATTTCTCTACACATTGAAATAATTGTTTCAATGTGTAGAGCCTACAAAGGCCTACCTGTTCCATCCACCACTTGTTACACAAAGCCTGCACGTACAAATCCTACAATATGCACTTGATCTCAGTGTTTCGAAATTGCACAATTATTTATACTTGTAGGGTCAGATTATCATATCAATAGCTGTTGCCCGCAGCTTCGCCTGCGTAAGTGTGCGCCCACTAAAACCCGGTGAGTGCACCGGGTTTTAGTGTGTAGAGCTGCATCCACCTTACCATCTTTCGGGCTCAGCGAGTCCCACATACCCGCCTGGGGAGTCCCCCCATTCGCCCGCGGGATGCCTCAGAGCATTTCCCGGTGTCAAAGAAAAAAGAGCGACTGATGATACTGTACCACTACTGCACACTCCTTATCATACGATAATTGTCGGCGACCAAACACAATACGATTATAATCCTCCTTAAGTTTATTATTTGGCCTCCTATTTATAAATCTATACATCTATATCTATACATCTATACAGATAAATAAAATTGGAGTTTCTGTTTGTAACATTAAAATAACCGCTTTTTACTAAATGCTTATGTACGGTACATATACCAAAATAGCATTTTTTACAATTTTTGTCTGCCTGTCTGTTTGTTCCGGCTAATCTGAAACGGCTAGACCGATTTTGACGGGACTTTCACTGACAGATAGCTGATGTTTTAAGGAGTAACTTAGGCTATAAAAACAAGCATCGTCAAACCGTCCACCGCTGTTAATCGAAGTTTACGCGGGCGAAGCTGCGGGCTACAGCTAGTATAAAATATTGGTATATGTACATCCGAATATTTTATCTAGATTAAATTTATATAAGTGTCTCTGATTCTCGAAGCTTCCCCATGTCATATAGTAACTAGCAGCGCTGCAGCGGCTGTCGGCTAGTATTCAGTACTACATATTTAGTTACATAGCAATAGTTCTCTCCTATTACACCCAGATGCCAAGACTGTTAGTGGCAGCTGACACATCATTATTGTGTAATGTGATAGTAATAGAGTGTTCATATCGCACTGATAGCCACAAGTGACACGTCTTCTAGTTATTTAACAAACAGAGCGCTTCTGCGTACACTCTTCATATTATTTAACTTTCTTTAATGTTCATACATAAGATAAATAAATGAAACAACTCTATTTTGGAAACTAAATTTTATACTTCATTCATCGATAACGTACTTTAGTTACTATGAGAGTAACGAGCTCGATATTTTATAAATGACGTAGATAGTTGTAGAAGCAAGTTCTTAATCGATAATTCTGAAAAACACTCCACTAATTATTTTTGGTGAACCGAATAATTGTCCTCATAAAAATTTGAGTAATGACAAAGACGCTTAGTATAAAAGTAAAAAGAGAAGGGTCCCGGCGAGCGGCCGTCAGCCGGGCCTTCTTTTTTTCTCAGTTACCTGTTCTGTTCCCGAACGGGTCCGCTCAACGTCTGGTTACGTTAACAAGTGCCAGGGGTACCCAACTCCCACAGTGGGAGTGTTATATATTTCACCAGATTGCTAAAAAATATTTTGTTTAACAAATAATGGTTACATATTGTTTTCTAATGTTTGCGCGAATTTCACTCATTATAATGAAACAATTTTTTACGGATTTTATCGCGGTTTATTAAGATTTTTACAAGCCCGACGTTTCGGATACTTTACAGCAACCATGGTCACGGGAGGACTGAGGTGACTTGTAAAAATCTTAATAAACCGCGATAGAATCCGTAAAAAATTGTTTCATTATAATAAATAATGGTTACTGCAGAAATAAGCTTTGATGTTAAAAATAAACTTTTAAGTAAATATTCTTATATTTTGTACATTTAACGTAAGGTTCTAGATTCTAGAATCTAGATACATCAACAATAATTATTGTGCTATTGTAGAAAATCAATATCAGAAATTGGATGCAAACTCCACTTTTCCAAGCGTACCTTTTTTTTTCTTTTTCTTTTACGCCGGGAAATGCTCTGAGGCATCCCGCCTGGGGAGTGGATCTTCCCAGGCGGGCATGTGGGACTCGCTGCGCCCGAAAGATGGTAAGTGGACGCAGATGTACCCACTAAAACCCGGCTAGTGACGCCAGTGCCGCCTTGGTGAGGTGCCCCGGATCTATTAAGCTAACAGGGCACCTCGACGGCTAGTCAGTCCCACAAGGGACTAACGCCACCTCCACAGAAGGGTTGTCCCGTACCACAGAACAACCCCTCCCAACGTCGGGACAGTACAATGGGATGAGGTTCCCATCCTCGCCCCTTGCCTCCTGCTCTTTTGTCCCCTCTTCTTATAAGAGGGGTAAAAAGAGCCCCCTCGGCTCAATTAGCTTCGCCCAAAGTGCCGACTCACCCTAGGCTACTGAGCCCCACCGCCACGACTAGGCCTGAACCATGGTGGGGTTTTCAAGGGTACCTAAGTAATTATTGTTAACACACTTTTAGAAAATTGTGAAATTATGTAACATTCAAAGGGGGGAAAGAAACCAAGCTTACAAAGGTTTAGTTTCCCTGTAACGGTAACCAAAGCATCGGGTATTAGTTTCGCAAAACCGCATGGGGTCATTCGCTTGCAGTGGCCGTTATCGGCGGATGTTTGCGCCCGCGCAGCCCGCTAAAGTCACATTCAAAACCGCGCCAATTGCTTCCTCTCATTGTTGGATTTGTTACCAATAAATTATTTTTTTACATCTCTCAAGTAAATACATAAAGTTCCAAGCGAAAAATAAAATTTTATGATATTGTGAATTAAATATGATTTAAATTTCATATAGGTATGAGGTAATGAGATTTCAGCATAAAATGCTGACAGAATCACAAAACCAGTATTCAAAAAGTCGGGAAGAATTGTTGCTCAATTCATTTCAAGATTAGATTTTTTCCTGTTTTTTTTTTCGTTCTGCAACATAGCAATATGTTAAATTAACAATAACCCTTGCTTCAGGTCGATGTATTCATTCGAAGTAATTTAAGTCACAGTGATCCATGCCAGTTTATTGGAAGGCTAGATCACTTCATTCTTTTTAATCGTTTGTACTGTAGAGATACGCATCCACTTAGTTTTACTGCTAGTGCATTTTTGTGTCGAGATAGTCGCTCTTAATATTTAATGCCATAAGTAATTGGTGATCTCTTCCTTAACGGTGCTGATTTTAAAGTCATTGTAGATGTATTTGTTGCTCATGTAACGCGGAATGTTGAACATTGCTCCCAATGTTTTGTTTTACAATCTCTCAATAATTTCGTTGTTGCTATTGCTGGCTGTACCCCATAGTTGGATCCCGTAAGTCCATGTCGGTTTCAAGATAGCTTTGTAGACTATATTAATTTTGCTTTCCAGACTGAGTCGTGAATGCCGACCTATTATCTAGTACAGATTTCGTAGCTTGGTATCTAGTTGCTTACGTTTAGTCTAGATATGCTTTGGCCACGTAAGTCTCCCATGTCTAAGTGCAAGCCCAGATACTTAGCATGCTCTTCCTGTGGGATCGCCTCACCATTTAGTGTAACTGGAGGACAAGTTTCTCTTCTGAGAGTAAAGGTGACGTGGAATTACTTTCTTTGGTAAGCTTTTATTCGCCAGATTTTTAGCCATTTTTCAACGCCATTATGATGCAAGGGAAGCTGTGCGGATGCTATAACTGGGTTGTATAAATTGGGTGCTATAAATGTGTGGTCAGTATTGCCTTGTAATCTGCATATGTGTATATGGTGTACAGTACTGGGCCCAGTATGCTACCCTGTGGTACGCCCGATTTAATTTCGTGTAAGGCGGTGAGGTCAGTGTTCAGTATCACTTCTATGCATCTCTCTAAGATTTGAAATAGATACATGTAGAGATATTTAAAATAAAGAGGAATGTAAGAATGAATATAAATACTTATAAACGAGAACTGTTATCAGTGACCCGATCCTGACCGCTAATTATAGGTTATCTTTTTATGTTTGCTACAAATTGTTATTGTATTTTTATGAAAATCACAATTTATTGCGTAGAATTTTATCAAATCACGTTTCTTATGCTTGTATGTTATATATTTTTCAAAGAGCCACCGCCATAATATTTCTATGGCCACCGCACAAACATACTCCCGTGTTATTGACTATTGTTGTTCTAACATACATTAACCAATGTGAGGAAACCATTTTCGCGTACATAAAATCACATGTCCTAGCCATCGCTGGCTGGCAAATGTATAATAAACGCTTGAAATATTTTACATTTTAATTTAGAACAAAAACAATAATTCAAAAAAGTTCAAGGGTTCAATAAAAATCCTACTATTTCAAGAAATATAATCTAATATAATAAAATCTCTGGCCGCATCAAGTTATGTCCACTCTGTAACACCTAATTACTTTTGAAGCAAAGCATATTCGCTAAGATCCTGGGGAATTGGGTGAAATGGTCCCGGTAATGAGGACTGATCACCCGTCTGGCCTCGCTGGTGTCCCCACCCTTAAATAATAATAATATTCGCTAAGATTATACATTCATAAGTTGTAATAACATAATATAAGTAGCGTAACAATATTGTCTATCCTAGACAAATAGTTGAGTATCCCTCACTGCGGTGTGACTTTTTTTTGTTAACACCTTTTGTTGGTATAATTGGACATCGGGAGCGTGAAAAAAGTATTAGACATTATTTTTGACAGGGGATATTTAATGAAGTTGTCGGTTTTTTTCTCCGCTCCCGGACGTTTCTCACGACGACGCCATTGTAGGAGCACGTCCACAACGGTCCCAATCAATTATGTTATCTGTGATAATTATGTTTTTCTGAAGGCGACGATACAGTTGTACTTGTACGGTCAACACACATATTATACACTACTTACACGCTTATTAGGGATCGGTTCGAGTTTAATGGTGTAAACGTGTTAGATATAAGAACTTTAAAAGGGTCATTCGTTTTTTTATGTTGCGGTGTCGTGTTACGTAATGTATTCGTATTTTAATAAATATATAATGCTCCTTAAGTTTGTTTATTTTGCTATGAGACTGCAAGGAAAAAAATCACTGAGGGGTAGAAGTGTAGCAGAACATCGTGCATCGATCGTAAATTATAAAATAAATATATACAGCTTTTGATAATGAATATAATAAATAAAATAAAAGAGGATGAACCGTGAACGCTAAACATTTTAAATTGATTCCGTACAACTTAGGTACCTATCATTATCACAAAATAGGAAGAATAGTGTGGTCTTGCGTTTTTCAAATCTCCGCCAGTGTACAATTGTACATACCTTTAGCCCGCGTGTATAATATAAAGATTGATAATGTAAATTACTTTTTTTATTTTTATTTTATTTTATAATGTAAATTACGGCTTATGATATATTATACTAGCCCGCAGTTTCACCCGCTTAAATTTACAGCCGTATCTAACTTCCGAATATTCCTCTAAATCAAAATCAAAAACAATTTTTTTTTATTCAAAATAGTACCAATACAGTATCTTTCTGAACGTCAATTGACTCTACCACCGGTTCCAAGGCAAGCACTGAGAAGAACAGGCGAAACAAACTCAGTGGAACTAATCTTTTCAAATAATATGTATTCTATTACAACTTTGACATCTTATCCTGAAATGCCTGGGAGGAACGCCTTATTCCCAGGGTGTGGTATCTTCCATGAAATCTTTAACTTTATAATATCCTTTACCACACAAACGCTCTTTTTTTAACAACTTTTTTGAATTTTTAATGGATAGACAAACTCTAAAAAATATATGCAATTCCTGGATGAAAGGCATATGTTACTAACGTTATTGCTCCTAATAAAGTATTCATATAAAAATATAATTTTGATATTAATTGGTAGTTTCTATGATAGAATTCTGAAAAAATACAATATTTTCCCTTATTTTTATTTGATAAAATTAATATTTAATAAATAAAATGTAACAAAATTTAAAATAGGTCACGTGATAATAAACGGAAATGACGACACCTGTTCCTATTTAGCGGAATCGGAAGAATATTGACGTACTTTTATACACCATTTTCCGTACGCAGTACATATTTTAAAAACTATTTTTCAGGCGTTTTGACAGTGTACACACACATAGGCATCGTACAACAATTATAAAACTTAGAAACCATTTTTTACTAACGACAACTAGAATCATTTTATCATTTTTACGATTTTTAACAACATATGACGTCACGTGACAAGTGTTAGCGTTTTAGAGCGAAATTTAAAATGCATTATAAAATGCAAGATTTTATAGGTATTAGACGTATTTAAGCAAAAGTTAATAATATTTAGGCCTCTATTAGATATTTATAAATGATCTATAAACATTTATGAAAAATGTCAACATCCCTATTATTTAAGTAAATTCAACTAAAATACAGATAATAATATGCCAGTTTTTTCTTTTTTTTTTCTAGAATGAATTGGTCAGCGTATTTGGCGGCTCGGGTGTGCGTGGGAGTGGTGCTGATTATGTCTATCAACATCGAGGCCGGCCGCCGCGACTACAAGGACACGGATCGCCAGAACTCCGACATATCCCTCTGGATCGACGAGCGACAAGTGCGCATGTTCAGTGGTACTTATACAATCCTCAATATCTTAGCATAACGTTTTCAGGGGACCAGTGCACTCCACGAATCCTCCTAGCTGCAAACGCCAAGGCTATTGAATTGAGTCTGAGGGTTGGTGAAAAGGTGCCAATTGTCATCATCACGATGTAGATTTTACAGTTGATTGAAAAGGGTACGGCTACTTAGGAACCTGAGGCACAAACTGTATACTTCACGGTAAGTAAAGCACGATTTTACCGCCCAGTTAAACATGCATAATAACGGGTAGGTACCTATTGATCATGTGTAGGCTGTAAGCCGAAAATCTAATAACAACGTGAACTAATAAAAAAAAGTAATCTTGGGGTCAAGTAAACTTACTTTGCTAGTGATTCATCATCATTATCATCAGCCTCTATTCGTCCACTGCTGAACATAGGCCTCCTTCAATAAACGCCAAGACGGCCGATCCCTTGCTACTCGCATCCAACACGGACCGGCCACCGCTAATGATTACAATTCAATAAACTGTTACTGGCAGATGATTATAATTAATCATTAGTACCGTTTGAATGGTCTTAATTGAAATCTTAGCATTTAATTCAGTCCATAGGTATATGATAGGTACCTACCCTATACGAGGGCGGCACTGAAAATTTCGGGAATCAAGGAAGTGACACAACATTACCATTTAAAAATGTATAGTATTTATTGCTTTTCGAAGTATTCTCCGCGAAATTTGACACATTTTTCCATACGATGGAACCAATCATTGAAGCAACCATTCCATTCGGAAGTTGGGGTCTCCAAAATGGCCGTTCTGTAGGCGTCCACAGCTTCTTCAGGCGATGAAAATCTCTGACCACGCAATTTATTCTTTATTTTAGGGAAAGTATAGTTATGTATGTAGGATATTTATGCGCTTGTTTTTCGGCCACTGTAACCGTCGGCTCTGTTTTTACTTCTTGCAATATTAGTATTATATTAGTATTATATTACACAACAAATGATGTTAAGTCGATGTTGATAAAATAATATTTTAACAATTACTTTTATATTCCAGGTTCGTCGATGCAGATTTACGCAATCGTAAATGGCAACATATCACCGTACTTACTTGATCCAAACTTCTCTCACAAACTGCCCAACATACCTTCTAAATTTGGCTACGTAAACTTCACGTGGCGATCTAAGAAAAGATATTACTACGACTTTAATATATTGACAACCTCCGACCCCAAAGTACTAAAACCGCCGTATCTATCTATAAAGACACAAGGCAGAGTGCCTAAAACCCCTAAAGGTGAGACTTTAAATTCAGTACCTACATTAAAAATATATACTGTATAATACTAACTTTACTTATTTAACTACCAGGGATATCATAATTCGTAAAAAAAAAATTCAACCAGTCACAGGGACTGCCGAAAGAAGTGAAAACAAAACATTTAAATTCAAATACCTATAATAGAGGCTGTATAAGATTATGACAACCTATACAATTTAAAGGGCGCACAAAATGGCTGCATGACATTGACACTTCAGTGTGTTTGACGATTGGTTTAGTAAACAAATATTGCATAATCCTATATAAATAAATCAAACGTCATATAAACGTCAACAAACGTCTCACAAAAGTGGTAACGGTGTCGCGAATCCAAAGACTTTATCTCATCTAAAAATATGCGTACCGCGCCTAAAGAAGTTTTCACTTCAATAAGTCAAAAATTGTGTGTGAAAAAACTGAGGAACATATTACAAAATATTAGTGGGGTGGCCAACCACTAAATATTTTGTACTTATATTATAAACTTTTGAAAATAATCTTATCAACCGATAACTGTCTAAACTAAGTAAAAGTTATAACTTTGAATAAAACAATATATATTTTCTGTTTTTCAGAATTCAGTATATTTTTGCCGTGCATGGGCAATGTTAGTGGAGTGGCTACATTTGAAATAGGCTTAATATTAAAAAACGGTAGAGGCACCCTACTAAAAGGCACTCCTTTAAGATTGAATCTAAAGAAGGAATGCGCACAGATAGGTGTGTATTTAGAAAGGACAGGTATTGTATCGCCAACGCATTTTTAACATTTTAACGACTGCCTTTTGAATATTGTAACTATTATTTAATTAATTTTAAAAAAGCAACACGGTGACAAATATAGATTTTAACTTGGATACTTAATTTATGTTAACAAATTAGTAAAATAAATTTAATTTGTCATAGATTTTTTATGCACGCTGTAATTTCATTATATTATTCTATGAAAATACGCTGTACATACAAAAGTCTTAATGATTCGGCTACGTTTAAGCTTATGTCCATCGCCGATGATTTCGTTCCACGTGTCAGGCAAATCATGGCTATAATGGGCTATAGTGTATCTGCCGCAGATGGCAATGGATGTAGTAAGTCGTGAGCCAATTGTTATCAGCGACACTAAGTTGAAGTTAAAAGAAAGCTGTTCACAATAACAAGAACTACGGTACCGTTTAATTGAAATAACAAAAAATAATGCATTGTACATATTGGGGAAATAAAAATTATCAAAAAAATTGCAAATACATATTAGGCTTTGAATATTTAAGCAGTAAGTTTGTCAAAAACATGTCTTATTACTTTGATACATTTTCACTAGCAATTATAGCAATACATTTGCAAAGACTGCAAATTCAAAATGCAGTCGTAGTGCTTACTATATCTTCTTATTTAATTATTTTCTAAATCCTAACAATACACTACGTTACATACAAGAATAGCTTATTAATATTATTGATCACGCTTACTTTCATAAATAAAAAAACAATACTAAATAATTTAACATTTTCATCTCTTCGAAGCTGTATTAATGATGCTTTGTTAGTTTCGGGGTCCGTGTAAGTTCACACAATCATATTTTGGAACAATACAGCGATTCATATTTTATAAGTCTATTGTTCTCTTTATTAACATAATATTTGCTGCTGGAGACATAACTTTTCATTCACTGAAAACTATTACTTTTCTAAGGTCATAATTTTTCGGGATTTTCATATTTACTTCATTATTTTTTTTTTCAAGGTTGGCAAGCGCCTTTCTTGCCAACCTTGAAAAAAAAATTAATTGCCTTCTTATTATGTGATACGTAAATCATTACATTCTCAATCATTACTTACAGTTTTATTTCTTCATGGATTTATAATAAAAATCTTCTACTTTATAATTGAAAATATAAAATAGATTCATTTCCCACTTCATTGATTTTGTAAACTATTTTCCATCTTTAGCAGAAAAACGGCCTTTTTGTACCACTTATGTTGTAAATATGTTCGTTGTAATGTTCCCACTTTAAATTAGTCTTATGTTAGGCAACATTAACGCAGTAAATTGTTTTCCGGGAACATTTGGACGACTGCTGACTGCCTGGAGCTCCGCTGCCTCTGCTCACATCACATTGCGTTTTTAGGTTGGTAACGCTTCCCATATTATCTTACTGACATCGCTTATAATATATATCTGCTTTGTATCATCCTAAATTTTTTCGGTCCTTGATATACAAATGACAAATTAGTATCGGCTCGAAGGACCAATACATATCACTGCTTATATTTTTTTCACTGAATTTCTGGGTAGTTAGATATATAACGATCTAGCTGAAACGCGTTTGGGAATCTATTATTGCCTTTAAATGTGTGTAAATCTTACATGTCATAATAATAATAATAATATCTATGGACGCTTTCACACCACGTCAATCTGGCCCCGTGCTAAGTACTCGAAGAACTTGTGTTACGAGTACCAGACAACGGAAATATATTTAATACTTTTATACTATACATATATTTAAGATTTTTAATATAATACACATATTTAATACACATCCATGACCCAGGAACACAGAAAATATTTTTGTTCCCTGGCGGGATTCGAGCCCGCAACCTCCGGCTTGATCGCCAACGCGCTTACCACTGAGCTACAGAGGTCGTCCTAAAATTACACTAGCTAGCAGGAACGTGGTTCTGTAAACAATCTAACAGCCAAAGTATTATACATCCCTCAAGTTTTTTTATGGGCCAGACCACTCGTCTCCACCGTCACTCCAGTGTAAGTTAAAGTGTGTCGAATCGCGTAGGTCCCGACCCGGAGTGTGACAAGAAGTGTGCCAACAACGGCTGGTGCAACCACGAGAAGATCTGCCAGTGTCCGGACGGGTACATGGGCCCGCACTGCCGCACGGCGCTGTGCTACCCTCAGTGCCTCAATGGCGGTAACTGCACCGCGCCCGGCGTCTGCTCCTGCCCGCCCGGCTATCAGGGCAGACATTGTGAAGGAGGTATTATAATTTATAACTAATATTCCTTAACGTTATATCGTGAGACTGTGATTTAAAATTATAAATCAGGTTGTTTCAGCATATCTGTTTTTTTATTTATTTATTCTTTATTATACATGAAATTTATTACAACTTATATTTAATAGATACGTATGATTCATGGGTGTGCTTATCATATTATTATTTCTACCAGCAAACCATAAAGAGTGCGTGAAGAGAGACTAAAGTGGGCATCGTACAATTTTTTTTATAACAATATCCAATATTTAAATTAATATTTGAACGGGATCTTACTGCGTTTGTATTAATTTTTTTTAATTACCGATTCGAGCTAATTTATGCGAAATGTTCGCACATTATAATAATAATAGATACTAAATAGGTTTTATATTATATAATCCGTATTATTAACAGATGGAGGCCAAATAATTTAATAATTTATATTTCTGCTGAAATTATAACAGATGGCACTACCCACATGTAAAAATGGAATTGTTTAATTAATTATATTGTTAATAAAACATTAATATAAAAAATCGGTTGTCTGTAAAGTCGATTTACTGACGATAGTTGAACGTTGACAACGTCATAAGAAAATGGAAAACTTCAGAGCGAGATACATACATACATACGCCGCATACGTCATCTTTCTTCGTTCGTGCAGCCGGCTCCATCGAATTATAAGACGTTGTCACGTCAAAAAACCAGCCAAGTGCGAATCAGACTCGCACAAAAAGGGTTCCATACCATTATACACTAACAAAAATACTACGCTAAACAAACCATAGCGCGATTTAATTTTACACAACGCCATCTAGTGACTGAAGAAAATTTTGTTATCGCGATTGCTTTAAAATTTTAAATAGCTGTGACCGACTTCAATTAAACGGAATACGGATTTTACCATGATATTATCAGATAAACTTTGTTATGTTTTCTTTTTTCAAGTTTCCAAAAATTGTTTTTAATTTTGAGGTAAATAGTAACGTTCCCACTATTTTTGAGAAACATTTTCACAGTGTTTTTTCAATTAACATTGCCGAATTGGGCAGGCACGGCCGGGGTGGTACCTCTCGCTCACATAACACCGGCGTCAAGTGACAGTTATGCTGTCTCGTTTCGTGCGGTTTGTGAGCTTTGTATTTGCGCATGTGTATGGGCGTCGATGGTCGCCAAAAGGCTTCGACTGCTTATATTTTTCTCTCCTATGCTATAGAAAATAAATCAGATTTGGTGCAATATGAAGTACAGGTCGAGTGCTGATAAATATTACCTTGTAATAATCACGAAACGTGAAAAAAAAACGTACGTTAGACGTTTTTTTTTTGTGTCACATCAATCTACTTCTTTCTTTCTTAACGGTCGGAGGCTCATTTTTACGATACCAAAACGATGGAATAAAAAGAATCGAAACATCATAAGAAATAAAATGCACACAAGTACTATTTTAATTATTAAAATATTTATTTTTATTTACATACTCCATATGCTACTTTAAATATCTTTACAATACAGTTTATGACAAATGCATTCAGATTCTTCTTAAATTCGTTGAACTCTTTCATTTGTGCATTTAAACATGCAGTCAATTCTTGAAAGCTAATCCCACCGTAGTCACTTAAAACTTCTAAGTTGAAATAAAAGAAAAAGTTGACTTTATGCAATTATTTCTTCTGTATTGATAGATTAGAGGTAGAACTAAAACTTATTTCCAACTAGCAACACTAGTTTTGTTTCTATACACGTGTGGAAATACAAAAGACGGTCACGCACTGCATCCGACCAACAGAGTCCATCAAAAGGAATCCATAGTTTTGTTTGTACGAGAGTGGCAACGGGCCAAGAGAATTTCCAAAATTTGTATTTTTACGGATCATCGAATGCAGTGCAGAACTGCCCTAACTTTTAAACTTTCTTCGATATAGCAATGGCCACCTTACAGCCGGCCTTGATAACTTCGGTGAGGGCTTTATAGAAGGGCGCTTGTTCCGCCCCGTGGTCGATGCCCGTATCGTGGTGTTCCTGCTCCTCGTCTCTGAACCTGGTGATGGTCTCGAGGATCTCCTTGTCTATGTTGGGGTCCTCCATGAGGGTGCGCAGCTGATCGTTGTAGTGGTCTACTATGACCGTCTCAACAGCTACCGTACAAGCCATCGCGGCTTCTTTTCCCAGCAAGGCTGTTCCTGTAATCCCAGTTATTTTAATAAGGACAGTACTAATTTCATATTTATTAGAATGATTTTTTTAATTCAGACAAAATAGATCTCGCTGTCTTAACCCAGGTCTCGCTACAATTCCTCCAACACTATCATTTTGTTTATGTTGACGACAGCTCATTTCCTACAACTAGCCAGCTACTTCAAGGTGTACCTTACATGAATATATAATTTATTTAAGAGGTAGTGCCATGCTGCATTGCAGCCGATTGGGCCGGCACGACCTGGGTAGGTACCACCTCGCTCACATAACACCGGCGTCAAGTAACAGCTATGCTGTCGCGTTTCGTGCGGTTTGTGAGTTTCCGGTGGCCCATTGGGGGGAATTGGGAAAAGGAGGCCAACGCATCTGCGTGGCCTTGCTTGTGCGGATGTGTATTCCCCCCGATAACATAAAAATATATGATAATATGTATATATATTATTATAATAAACAAATCGTACCAGCGCCCAGGGCGAAACCAGCAACATTCCACAGAGGCGTCATGACGGTCGGTCGGACCCGGTACTTGGAGATGAGCTCCTCAAACTTCTCCCGATGTTTGATCTCCTGCTCCCACATGTGTTTGATGAGCGGGCCCTCCGCGGTGCGCCCCAGCACCGCCATCTGCCCCGCGTATATACGGTCTGCGCCCAACTCACCCGCATGGTCTACACGAATTATTGCGTCTAACTGAAATGAGAAATCCACATATTACAAAGTAAGTCAAGTCAGTTCAGGTTGTGAAACATGAAGCTATGATTTATTGTCATTGCAGGTTTAATGAAATATATGAAAATTTTGAATCTGCATAAATTTCATGAAATTTCATGTTTATGCGATGTAGGAAATATTGTGAGGAGATTTTGACTAAAGATAAACTAGCTTTAGGTAATATTGTTAGGAAAATTACGTTGAATTACAAATTCATATTACTTCTGTGAATGCTGGATCCAGGGCTCGATATTAAGAAGGGCGTCAGCATGTCCTTTTTATGCTGCAAATGCAATTATTGCTACAAGGATGTAGGGGTCAAATCAAAGAAAGGAACGATTTTTTTTTGTTTCCGTTGGAGAATGCTCTTATGCATACCTACCACCAGGCCCGGGGTAGCCCGGGGGTTATGTGGGGCTCTCTGCGCCCGAAAAGATGGTAAAGTGGGTAAGGGATGGTAAGCTGTGGACGTCCTCACCGGAAGGAACGATTATATGCCTTTAATTTGGATATGGAGGAACCACTCTTACATTATTATTCTTTTTTGAATAGTAGGAAAAGGGATCACCAAATAACCCACGTCGATCCGGATCGACCGCGAAAACTTAGGTTCGAATCTGAAACGAGTCGACGCCAATACAGATTACAGACTGCGTTACCAGCGAAAGAATCACGAATCCTACTCTCCCGAGTAGCGCGAGGCTGGGGTGATCCCCTTTCGATTATTTCTTACGGAGCCTTCCGATTGAGCTTTAAAGCCACAGATATTGATTAAAGCCTAAAATAAAAAATACGTAACAATTACATATTATAAATACTTCTGTAGATATGTTCTGCGTGCGTACGGAACTCAAATGATTTCTGGCTAAAGCAATCGTCTGTAAATAACAAAATACGTACTTACGTTAGGATTTTTCTTCCATGTCGCCGAATGAGCGTTTCTCACTTGGGCCAATATGTGCGTTGGACGGAACATCCTGGAAATAATGAATACATCTACAGTTTTTACCTTCAAGACCAAATGACAATAGTTAGAGATGCGAATCTATTTGAGTTTATAATCAATGACTGATTGTTACAGGCATATGCTCGGAGAAATGCCAGAATGGTGGGAAATGCATACAGAAAGATACGTGCGACTGCCCTAAAGGATACTACGGTTTACGCTGTGAATTTTGTATGTTTATTATAAATATATATGCTATTAATTTTGCTCAGTCAGTTAGCTTGTCTTTGCTATGCATAGCATTAGGCCTTGAACTAATCATCCAGTTTAACATATTATGTAATTTAATACGACTTACTTAATGAACCATTTGAAAAGGGAAAACCAAATAAATTTGTTTGCAGCAAAGTGTGTGATTCCTTGCCTGAACGGCGGGCGCTGTAAGGGCGTGAACAAGTGCCGCTGCCCTGCGGGACTGGGGGGCAACCACTGCGAGGTGGGGCGGCGCGGGGGCGAGTGCGCGCGCGCCTGCCGCCACGGCGTGTGCCGCGGAGGCGCCTGCGTCTGCGAACCCGGCTGGCGGGGGCGTCTGTGCCATCGCACCGCGGGTATTGTTACTTTTTTAACTCTACGCGACTAGAGAGTAACTGAGATTTTTAACTTAGTTGGATTTTTTTTTCTTTAACGCCGGGAAATGCTCTGAGGCATCCCGCGGGAGAGTGGGTCTCCCCACGCGGTTATGTAAGACTCGCTGCGCCCGAAAGCTGGTAAGTGGCCGCAGCTCTACCCACTAAAACCCGGCGAGTGCCACTGATGCCGCCTTTGGTGAGGAGCCCCGGATCTAATGAGCAGACAGGGCACCTCGACGGCTAGTCAGTCCCCCAAGGGACCGACGCCACCTCCACAGAGGGGTTGTCCCGAACCACAGAACAACCCCTCCCAACGTCGGGACAGTACAATGGGGTGAGGTTCCCGTCCTCGCCCCTTGCCCTCTGCTCTTATGCCCCCTCTTCTTATAAGAGAGGTACAAAGAGCTCCCTCGGCTCAATTAGCTTCGCCCAAGGTGCAGCGGCTCACCCTAGGCTACTGAGCCCCACCGCCACGTCAAGGCCTGAACCATGGTGGGGAACTTAGTTGGATAGGCAAACAGGCAGACATTTTTTTTCTGAAGGAAGCAACGTTCAGTATTCTATTTTCAAAAAATAGTAACTTTTATTAGCGATGCATTCAGGGGGGCCATGCCACACGTCTACGACGAAACATACCTACCGAAAATGTTGAAACGTTTTTTTTCTGACGGAAGCAACGCTAAGTATTCTGTATTCAAAAATAAAAATAATAACTTGTATTGGCATTTGGCAATGCATTCAGGAATGAGGAGGGTCATGCCACGTGTCTACGGTGAAACAAATTTTTTTTAAGGGATCTCGGCTAGTTAACTTGTGACATATGTACTCTATTACTTTTTTTCTTTTATCAATTTTACCTACTCTTTCATCAATAAATAATAATAAAAGAAAAAATCAAGAACCTGATAATGGTTTCCTGTAAAAAACGCAAGTGTTCATTTTTTGAAGTCTAGTAAAGGCGCGACTAGATTTTTATGAAGCTAGCCTAGAGATGCAAGATGGTATGACCTTGGTGCCAGCAACACTACAAAATAATTACTGGTTCTAAAATCTTTCACAGACAGATGTTTTTTATCTGTGGACTCTTTGGGTATTGAATAAATAATAATAAATAACAATTATTATTATCAAAATCAATAATATTGTGTCAAATCCAATTCAGATTTGAAACAAATTTAATAAGGTTTACTTAGTTAAATAACCAGTAAAGTTCAGGATATTAGCCCATTTAAACTTTTTTGGCTTAATTATTACAGTATAGAATATTATAGACTACTAATTTTAAGTCATAGAGCATATAACCGGAATAGAGAGGTAACGTCGTGTTTTGTATGAAAACAAATTCCGCTAAATTTGTCTCTGATTGATGAACACACAGATCACTGGTTGGTTGAATTGCTATTATGTCAGTGACAAATCACTGACCAGTATCGAATTGTATGGCTCACATTACTACACCGGTTGTGTGCTAGATGTTTTAAGTAATTGGAAGTACACGTTATTATAGCAAACATTCTTACAGGTTCTTCAGAAGAATCCAGTGAATTCAAAAGGCCCTGGTGAAAATGATTCGATGAATACTTAAATACTTGTGATTTATTTTTGTTACTTATATATAAATTACTTTTTATGTATTATAAATTAGTTATGTAATATACAAACGGAATGTGTAATAACTAAATTAGTCATTTAGTTCTAAGCTTAGCTGTGCATATTATAAATAAAATATTAATTTAAATTTCATTTTATCTTTATTTTATTATCTGTACCCATAAAATATATTTGTAGAGATCTTGTTCTCTTCATAATGTGATGTTGAAAAAACCCATGCCCCAATGACATAAATGTGACCGACAGTTGAATCCAGTGTTTCCACAACGAGGGGAACTTCCCTTTTGAGGGGAAAGTAGGGTCCAGAGGGGAAGAGAAAGGGGAAATCGAGAAACAATTTCGTGAATTTTTTTTAATTTGAACCTAAAATAACTTTAAAATCGGTCTATAGAAAAAACAAACTATAGTAAAATTTTTGTTGAGGGGAAATAAGACCTGAGAAGGGGAAATCTCAATTGAGGCGGGGGGAAAGAAAATCTTTAAAGTGGAAACACTGGTTGAATCTTTCATGTTGAAAATATTATTCACCTTATCTGATAATATGTTTTTATTAAATAAATGTTTCAAATTGTTAATGGACTATGTTACTTCTTTTTATCTTTTTTATGGAGTTTGGAAACTTTTGAAAAATTTGGAAACATTGATTGTGGGGGCTACAATAGGGTGCCTGGGAATGTTACAATTAACTACACGTTTTTAAGTATACTTAAATGTATGATACATATTATTTCTCGAAGCTTTTTTCATGGCAACATCATAACATTAACGTCTTGAATTTTTTTTCGTTAATTTTTAATGATATATTTTTTAAAATTAATGGTTTAAATGTTAGTCTTATGTTCCTGACTAGTGACAAAAAATAAGTTTATTATTAGTCATTGATGTGTGAAATTTTTGGAACAGGTCAGCTATAAGCTAAGAGCATGGTCAGCATGGCAAATCGGGCATGAATGGCTGGCAATATCAATCCAACAACAATTTATTCTTTTATATTCCATTTAAATTTGTATGAAAATAAAGCTACACAACAACCAACCAATTAAAAAACTCATATGACTTATAGTTTGAACTTAAAAATAAATTCAAATGTCCTAAGGAAGTATTGTAATTAACTACCTATTGTGCCTTTCTATCAAGACATACCAAGACAGGACAGACAGGATTTCAACATGCAAATTCAGAGTATTTGCATGTTGAAATCCTGTTTGCCAAAGTTAATCTAAAACACATTAACCATCATTAAATAAACCAGACATACAATTGGAAGCTAATACTACCCTAATTGGAAACTGACAAGATACATATGATTTTTTTCTATTTTATATATAACTAGCTAGACCAAACAGATGTTGTACTGTCTGTTAATACTTCACACTTACCAGTAATATTAAAAAAAGTGATGAATACAATTTATGTACTCCTCCCTCATATCCATAAAATTTATGTACATAAATAAACAAACTACACCTGAGGAAAGGAATTATTTATTCTGACATACATTTTAGTATTACAAATGTCAATGTTATTTGTGATTACTCAAATATATAGGTACTAAAAATTTAATGAAATCAGTCCTATTATATATATATGTTCCACTTGCATACTAAATATTTAAACTTTTAAATATTTTATATTTTTAAACTACTTTTGGAGTAAGTTAGTTTGTTTTCACAAGAATGAATTTTTAGATGGACATGTAATTCTAGTGTTAATTTTATATGATTTATATTTTTATGTAGTGCCTGCAACAGACTCCAGAGTCATCTAGAAATCATCCACAAATATCTCAACCCACAAATTGGACTAATTGCACCATAGTGTGCAAAATATTCATTAACATTCATTCAGTCATATGAGTTCAATGCAGATATACAATGTAACACAAAATTTTTAAACAAAGGTGTATTAACAATTATTTATGAGGAATAAAAATGTTTATAAGGGAATGAATAAGCATCTTATTATATAAAGTTGTTTTGAATATGAAATAATAAATATAAAAAATATATCATTAAAAGGTTATGAAATTGAAATATACATTTTTATAGTTTATTCTTTACAAATACAATGCCAGCTGTTATAATTGTATTAAAATGTAATTACTTTTAACTAAAACAGTTACATACTACATACTTTAAAGTTACCCACATCTTCAAAGGCAAACAAAAGTACCTAATATAAAAAAATATGTAAATACCTTTTAGCGCTATCCTGAAAACGTAACGTCTAGATCTATAGGACTCAATAAATTTATATTTGAAACTGAGTTGTATTCTTAATATGATTTAACAAATGAACATTTTATTACAATGTTTCACAATATTATCTAAACAGACGTAGAAAACTTTTTTCAATTTTCATCCCCATAATGTTTTTGTGTCAAAATTAATAAGTGAAAATTCCGATAGGTGGCGCCGTCTGACAAGATCGATGTTTTCGAAAATAAACTAGGATTTTTCTTACGACTCATCACTTGATTAAAATAGAACACATTATTTATTATTTAGAGGTACCTATGTAAGTATTTTACAGACAATACATATTTTTAAATGCAAGTACTTACGTTTTTCATAAAAGCTTCATCCCCCCGCTGTCTAAACTTCGAGGGGCGATTTCCCTTTCCATGAAAAGAAAATCATACCGCGCAGACTCGTACAAAATGGCGGCTTTTGATATGAAGTGTACAATGTTCATATATCGAGTTTACCGATCGATATCAATGGAGGACTCGCGTTTTTCGGGGTCCACCGTGCACTTGGTGTATTTTGTGAATTCAGTGTTCGGTTGAGTGGAAATATCTATAAAAGTGTTGTTTTTGACTGGTTACATCACAGAAATCTCGAAGAGCTTCCAGTAGAAGTCCAAAATGTCTTTCAAATCACGCAGGTGCGTACGCAGTCGTAGTCTTTCTATTCTATCTGGGCCTGCTCGAACGCGCGACCCCTTCATGATGGCCATTCATTTGGGCTTATCCTTTACGCCGCCGCATAAGAGTTTATGTCATTCGTCTTCAAAATTGACCCGGCGCCGCTAACATTTTAGACATGCATTTTCTGAAAACATTAAAATAATATGCGACATTTTATGATATCACACGACATTAATTACCATATCATACTTACATTTTACCTGCTTACACTTTTTATAACAGTTAGGACAGGTTGTTTAATAAGAAGAATACCTAACAAAATATTTAATCATTTAGAATTTAATGATCTACCAGCGTAATTAAAAAAAATCTACATTATTCTGTGAGATACAGAAGTATTGATTTTTGTACTTAACCTAACACCTACTAATAATGCCATTGTAAATAGCTACTTTGCATTCGTTTTATTAATTGCTTTGAATTATTCATTCAAAGATTACATAAATAATATGTTTAGGCACTATATTGATTTTTCTCAATCTTACACATCACTGACCCTATTGTTTATTCTAAGTAGGTATAAATGTCAAAAGGTCATGAGTTATTTTCTCTTCAGGATCAATAATCTCTAACATAAATTTTGAATATCTTATAAAGGACAATCTGAATAACATAATAACATTTAGATTAAGCATGTTTCCACACTCAATTTTTATAGCCCATATAAAATAGAAATATTTCACTACCTACCCAATAGGGATGTTGACAGTATTTACAATGTTTTCCCTTATTTTATTTGATTAAATTAATATTTAATAAATAAAATGTAACAAAATTTAAAATAGGTCATGTGATAATAAAAGTAAATGAGGTCACCTGTTCCTATTTAGCGGATGTGGAAGAATATTGACGTACTTTTATACACCATTTTCCGTACGCAGTACATATTGTAAAAACTAATTTTCAGGCGTTTAGACAGTGTACAAACACATAGGCACCGTACAACAATTATAAAACTTAGAAGCCATTTTTTATTAACAACAACTAGAATCATTTTATCATTTTTACTATGTTTAACAACATATGATGTCACGTGACAAGTGTTAGCATTTTGAAGCGAATTTTAAATGCATTATAAAATGCAAGATTTTATAGGAATTAGACGTTTAAGCAAAAGTTAATAATATTTAGGCCTCTATTAGATATTTATAAATGATCTATAAACATTTATGAAAAATGTCAACATCCCTATTTTGTCACATAGAATAAAATTATTTACCACTTGGACATGGACAGCATATCTAAGTAAGGGATCAAATGTATTATAAACTTGTTACATATATAATATATATACATATAATTTTGGGTAGAAATTAGTTTTTTTAAAATAAAATAGTATTTGTTCTTAATGCTAAGTTATATATTTTTGATAATATATATATATATTTTAATTTCAATTTGAGTCTAATAAAATAGATAAAATATTCTTGTAGCTAAAATAAATAATTATTTATTATAGCATACAATGTTTTATAGTTATATTTGTACCTATTGAAATAAACCTTAGAGTATACATAATATATAGAGTGCTAATGTCACGCCCCTTCATTGTGCCGATCGTAAGCAGGCGTGTTATAGATGTGAAGCACTGTGAGAGTGACGTTCAAAGCGTAAATCATCAAAAATATTGATATGTGAAATTAGCACATACATCATCATCACTATCAACCTCTATCCTTTAAGTCTTTATTATTACACAATCCATACAGATATTATATTTGCGAAAGTCTGTCTCTAACAGCTCTTTCACACCTAAACCTATATAACCTAATAAGAGATAAAGACTTGGACAGAGACGGACAAACAAAGACGGATGAGAAATATACACCCTTAAATTTCATAAATTCATATCTATACAAATAAATAAAATTGAAATGTCTACATAATATTTGTAATTTTTAAATTAATAGCTATTCACTAAATGTGTATGAAAGTACCATATACAATACTTACATCAAAACTTCGATTTTAAAATTTTTGTCTGTCTGTCTGTTTGTTCTGTCTAATCTCTGAAACATCTGGACAAATTTTGACGGAAATTAACGGCAGACAGCTGATATTAATAAGGAGTAAAATAGGCTACTTATATTTAAAAAAAATTAGGATTCTTTGAAAATATAAATGAAGCGGGTGAAACCACGCGAGCATCTAGTACATTAATACAGACATCATTTCATGTCCCACGCAGGTTAGAAGAAAATAAAAAAACAATAGGAGTCACAGGGACTACCGATAGAAGTAAAAACTTCTTTTTATGGGTTTAACTCAAACATCTAATATTTCGCGGTTTTTCGGAAACCTTACAAAAAATAGTAGCTATCATTAATAGCGTACAGTATAGAACTAACGTGTTGATACATTATTTAGTCACTAGGTTTTAAAATGAAAATATTCTGGATTGCACTGCACTAAGCATATAAAATTACATTGGGGTAATTACATGATGATGATGAAAATAAAATATCGTATTCGATAATGCCTGCTGTACAACACTATGACAAAATAGCCGGTAACAGCGCGCTGCGGTAACCCGCCGCTCGTCTCTCGCATCCCCCTATGAGACCCTTCTAAATTTTGCTAAAAGGAGTAAATTACTTATTATGATGAAAAGAAATGTTATTGTTTCTTTTATTTTGCTTCCGGGAATCATTATTACTAATTGGCATTGCACATTTCACCATTTTAACATAAAAACAAATATAATATCGCTAGAGCACTTAATGTGATGCTGATTGAGTGTTTCCAAATTCCAAGATAATAGTCTATGTTCATACCTGTGCTTATAGTTCATACTTGGTGATGCGCGCCTATATATTATGTATACTCCAAGAAATAAACTTATCTACTTAAAACTTTATGAGCTAATAAAAAAATATGTGTTTACATAATATTAAACTTTTTACATATACATAATATATTTCATTTTTTTTAACCATATTCTTATATCAATATATCTATATTATGATTTTTTTGTAATAAATAAAGGAGGAAACAGATAAAATAAAGAATATAAAAACTATATCTTCTGGTAACTTTTCTTATTAGGTGGGTCATATTTTCAATTTACATATTTTTTAAACTGTAGTTTTATTTTTATTTAAGGTGCTAAATTTTGACTCAGATAAAGGAAAACAAAAAGTGGGGTTACGTAAGCAGGGGGCTGGAGAACCCAATGGTCCAGGAGGGTAATCAGGATAGTGACGTCATCATGAATTCGGCAGTCAGCACTGAGTCCATGGACATGACGGAGGAGGTGAGATTTTCTTATGTTACTTATAGGCAAGATGCCTCTAGCAGACATGCGACTAGCAGACGTGCCACCCGAGGGTAAGTGTTCAAAATTACCTATGAACATTGTACATTTATATGGTACATTATGTCTCTACAAACATAAACAAGTCTATCAGGAATTCATATTTTGCTGATCTTGAGACATAAGATGTTGTCTGTGTCAGTAATTACACTACCAGTGCACCCTTCTCTTAAAAACACAGCAAAGCTTTTTCACGAAAGAAATTAAAGCAGGATTGTGGTGCTCATGCAGATCAAAGCTATTAAATATTCAATATGGAGGTCCTTAATGAGTCTATAAATACCGCTTCATATTATAGAATAAATAAGTGCCCCCATGCAATGCATTAAATCAAAGTGTAGTAAAGAAATTCTTTGAAGACTGACCATTTACCACTTTGACTTGGCTTTAATTATCTAATAGATTTCTTATTTAATATTTTAAAAAAATAGTATGATAACAGATTTGATAAATGTTAGATTTATTCCCCACCATACCATCTCAGATTTTGATTCACTTAACTTCAGGACATGTCACAAGTGGAGGGTTGCGGGTTGAGCGGTGCGTCCGACGACGAGGACGAGTGCGCCTCCTCGCCGGCTGGCTCGGCCTACGACGACAGCACCGACGTCATCAAGAGCGCCATGAGCGATGAAGTCACCAAGCAGCTTGCTGCTGCCGGTATCTCATTATGACATATACAATAATCATGGATGTTTATATATGAAATAACAATAACAGGATATATTATGTAATATTCTACTTTCAAAATTTACCATCTTCATCAACCATTCAGGTCCAGTCGGTATGGCGGCAGCGGCGGCGATAGCATCCTCAAAGAAACGGAAGAGACCCCACTCCTTTGAAACGAACCCGTCGGTTAGGAAAAGACATCAAAATAGATTATTAAGAAAACTTAGGGTGAGCATTTTGTTCATGTATTATTTTGTGTGCATCATATATGGCATCACACTTAAAAGTTCTAGGCCCAGCACTCGTTCCCGCTGCTGTGCACCTACAATCAAGAGCATCAACGACCGTAAGACTGCGATCTTAAGGAGTTCGAGATAATGCATCCCTGCTGAACTGCCTTAAGAACCACAATATTCCGCAGGATTCAGAGAGTAGGAAATATTAAAGTGCGACTACAGCAAAGTGTATTGTATGTGCAGCAAACGATAGAAGAGTTCGCGACGCGCGTAGGCCAGCAGGCGGTGGTGCTGGTGGCGACGCCAGGCAAGCCCAACACGTCGTACCGCGTGTTCGGCGCCAAGCCGCTCGAGGACGTGGTGCGCAACCTGCGCTGCATGATCATGGAGGAGCTAGAGAACGCACTCGCGCAGCAGGTAGAGACGCACGCACGGACATACACACATACACATAAGTTTCACTTTTTTTATAATTACAGGCGTTGTCCTGTACAAAAACATTTTGTAGTGGACCGAATTGTGAATCTAAACCAACCATTCTCGAATCCACTTGAACAAACACATTTTTTTTATCAAAATCAGTTAATTTTAGGAAGAGTTCAATCACATACACACGCAGAGAAATATTATACACATATATTCAACTGCAAAAAACAACAACAAAATTATTGTTGCATAGATAGTAGAAGATAAATTGAAAATAAAATTAAATAGCTAAATTTCATTTTTTAATTTAAACCTGGAGTATGTATTTAATTTCTATATATTATATATTCAATACCTTAAAATTGAAAAGGAACATCATTTATCATTTTTTTTTTATTTATTTTTTTATTAAGGACAAAAAACAAAAAATAACAAAGTATTGTTACATAAACATATGAGTTGTTGTACAATCAACACCATTATCCTCAGATTACTCTAAAATCTAAATATAACACAGTAGTTTCAGCACACGAGTATCAGACAAGTGGTAGGTAGTTAAACAAAAGTTTATAAAGCAAAATAAAATATAAAAAAAGAAATAGTAAAATACAGAATAGGTACAGTAAATTAATCAATGTAGAGTGCCAATAATTTCTTTCTTAAAAGAAGGAATTGACAAAGAGAACAAGTCAACTCCTGTGAATCTATCATTATATGACTGCATAAGACGCCGCAGAGGTGCACGTTCACCTGCATTCGTTTTAGTACTTTTGGGGACAAAAAGACGAACGGCTAGGCCTACCCGGAACTCTAAAGTAAAGTTGATTGTTTTAATCATTGCTATCAATTATATTATGACAAATTTTGTATAAAAAGGTCTGGTCAAAGACTATCCTTCTTTTATACAATGGAAGTAGTCTAAACTTTGATAATAAATCATCATAAGAAGTCTTAATGTGATATCATTTATAATTAATGACGCGCAGAAATTTATGCTGAACCATTTCCACACGATCACTATATTTATCATAAAATGGATTCCAAATGACTGTTGCATATTCAAGTTGTGATCTGATGAGGAACATTATTTCTCGCAGCAATATGATAAATATAATTTTGCACGGTCTGGAAAATATTATTTAATATGTGAAGTGAAATATGACCTAAATTAAAAGTCACCGCCTGAGGCACGAATGCCATATGACGTGTACATCGCGGGCGTGTACGCTCGGTGCATGCGGAGCGTACACGCGCGCGGGCGCGGCGCAGCGCGAGTAAATAACGAGCGTCAGTTCGGGCTGGGCGGGTGCCCGCAGGCGCCGCCGCCGCCGCAGGACGACCCCTCGCTGTTCGAGCTGCCGCCGCTCATCATCGACGGCATCCCCACGCCCGTCGAGAAGATGACACAGGCGCAGCTGCGTGCCTTCATACCGCTCATGCTCAAGTATTCCATGGGTCAGTACTCTTTGTTACCGTATATCAATACTGAGTGGTCAACGTCGCCCATGAGTGGGAGCTATGTAGACGAGTAAGAAGCTTAGACTGGCCTGTTGGTTTAGTGGTTAGTGACCCTGACCTAACCTAAGTTTGTGGGTTCGATCTCCATTCATCATCCAGGAGAAATGTTTGTAGGATGAACATGATCATTAATTGTTCTGTGTCTGGTTGTAATTTATCTATAATATGTATGTATTTAGAAATATGCAATGTTTATCAGTTGTCTGGTTACCATAAGATACCAGGCTCTACCTAGTTTGGGATCAGATGGCCGTGTGTGTGTTTTTTTTTTCGGGTGGATCTATGCTAACGGCCCGAAGGCTCTAATGCTACATCGGATTAGTGTGAGCCCATTTGGCTCACTTTTGGTTTGTAAAAGTGGGGGGGTTGCCCCCCGCCAACCGTGCAGTCTGCGACCACACGGCCTCGGCGTCGGGTTGGCGTGTGTGAGTTGTCCCAAGATATTATTACTATTATTATTAGGAAAGATTATTGTACTACCGCTAGTAGATGTGGTAGTAACGCCGTGTGTGCCCCCCAGTGCGCGGCAAGCCGGGATGGGGGCGCGACTCGACGCGGCCACCGTGGTGGCCCAAGGACCTGCCCTGGGCGAATGTGCGGATGGACGCGCGCTCCGAGGACGAGAAGCAAAAGGTACGCGTTACAACACACTATATTGATACTTGAAAGTAAATTGAAAATATGGCTAATTTGTTGAGATTTTGCTGCCATTATTTTAGAAATACCACATACCCGTGGTATTTGCCAGCATAGATTAAGTGTTTTTAGGTTTCCAATTTTCCATACCCAAAGAGCAAAACGGGTAAAATTACTGATGCTGTCACCAGGCTGTATCTCATGAACTGTGATAGTTAGACTGTTAAAAATTTCACAGATGATTTCTGTTTCCGCTATGACAACAGAATAAAAGCAATATTTAAGTGGGGTTACCATATTGGTATGGTATTAAATCTGAGAAATCGTAACTGAACTAACAATAAAAAATAGTTCAATCATCGCGTCACTAGATGGCGCTTTCATTTCATAAAAAAAAATAAAGACATATATGACTAACTAAACAAACATGTATTATTTTTATAAAGTGTCTAAATATGTTGTATATATGGAACACGTCGTGCGCGAGTCTTGGCCTTCGCGCACTTGTGCCGGTTTTTTATTGTAATGAAACAAAAGTTATACCACAGTACATAGTCTAAACATAAAATAAATAATATTTCAATATGCATATCATGTATTGAAAGGTTATTTCGTTATGTAACGATTTTCATAATTCACATTTTTATCTTCTGATAGATAATTAATAAGATATTTTACAAAATAAAGAGGTGTTGTATCGGCAGATGTCGTGGACGCACGCGCTGCGGCAGATCGTGATCAACTGCTACAAGTATCACGGACGGGAGGACCTGCTGCCCGCCTTCACCGAGGAGGACGACGACAAGGGCGCCACCACGACTGTGAGTACGACACATGCACATATTGTCACGCTTATAAAATGATATGTTAATGAGAAATATACTAAACGGATTGTACATTTTATGCGACTCTTTTCGGATTGCTGCTCCTTGGAACGGGTAATATTTTGTATCTTTATATTCTGTGTGTTACTTTCATCAATTATTTTAATTTGTTACGCGTTTTCGTTGCGGGTGTATAATGTGTGTCGCGTGTTGTGGCGTCCGACGTGGTCAGGTGTCTTGTCTGGCGGCCAGCTCGTCGTCGTCGGGGTCGGCGCGCGCGCAGACCACGGTGCTGTCCTCGCCGCAAGTGTGCATCGACCAGATGACGCTCGCCGACGTCGATGTACATTACACACGCATATTATATATTAGCCACACTGTATTTTAATACTTGTTTAAATTTTGAAGTGAAACTTTTGCGCGCATAAAAGTAATTTTTTTACGGATGAAACGTCACGAAAATGTGAAACGTTTTTGTACAAAAATAGGGAGAGAGTGATTGAGACCGATTGAGAGAGAGTGAGAAAGGGCCAACGCTGCATAAAGCACATAGCCATGGAGTGAGAGTAGGGAGCAAGCGAGTGAGAAAGATCGAGAGAGAGAGTGAGATAGAACGAACGTCACATAGCAAGTCGCGGAAAAAATCTTTAGATTAGTATGAATATAAAAGAGATTTAAAAATTAGTTTGCCAAATAAGTTTCACTTCTGACATGTGTACGCACGCACTTTTTTTAGTAGTTTAGTTGTTAGTTGAAACATCAATTGATTTGTTGAATTAAAGAGAGTTGTATGTGTTTGACTATAACGGGCCTACTCATCTCAGAGATCCATTGCACTAGTGAACAATCACCATGGGCCCTGGCCATTGTATAAAGTAGACTCGCCGCTGCGATGTAGTGTGTGTGGTGCAGATGTCGCAGTACGCGCCGGCGGTGCTGCAGACGATCACCAACCCGGACGGCTCGGTGTCACTCATACAGGTGGACCCCAACAGCCCCATCATCACCCTGCCCGACGGCACCACGGCGCAAGTGGTCAGTGTGAGCTATCCAATCGGTATATTTTATATTATTACACACAACACACGTGGTAAGTATGTAGACTCTTCGAATAAGAATGGTTTGCTGCAAAAGCAAACAAGACTCTTCAGGCTCAAAAACCAAGACTATTATCGAGACTAAATTTTAATACAAAATATTCTTTATAAGTAGATAATAAATGAAGATTATTATCATACTTAATCGGGATATTTACCATAAAGGAAAAAACCGGTCAAGTGCGAGACGAACTCATGCGCCGAGGGTTCCGTACCGATTTTCCACTTTATTATTTTTCCTTTATTTGTGTTGTAAGACCTTGCTTTTTGCTAAATTTCGTGATTCTAGGTCAACGGGAGCTACCATATAGATAGGTAATTTCGGTTGACCTAGAATTGTCGATTTTAGTTAAAAGTCAGCACAAGTAAAGGGCAAATGCTAAAAAAAATTGAAAATAAAGGTAAATTTTGGTACTAACAAGTTTTCGCGAAAATCTAAATTTCCATAACTTTTTATTGTGTTGACTCAAGACCTTGATTTTTATACAGCTTATAGGGACTATAGACCTCAGTATATGGTATAAATTTCAACTTTCTAGGTCCCCCCGTTCTTGAGAAAATCGGTGGTGACACGGACAGACAGATTGACAAGAGTGTGGTCATATAAGGGTTCCTTTTTTACCTTTTGAGATACGGAACCCTAAAAATACTTTTGTTTTGCGATGCTCGATATGTCAAGAGTCTAGATAAAACATTATTTCAATAGTAGAGTAGTGAAAGTGGAGCGAACTTCAAATATAGGATGTGCTGTGTGTACACAGATCCACAGCGGCGGAGAGGGCGGCGGAGTGGTGCAGGCGCTAGACGGGGATGGCGCCGTGGTCGACCTCAACGCCGTCGCAGAGGCCACGCTCAACCACGACGGACAGATCATACTCACCGGCGAGGACGGACACGGTACTACCACTACACCAGTACTAGCATGGTACAATCACACACATACACCAGCGAGCACGGACACGGTATTTACATAACCAAGTGGGTTATTAGTGCTCATCGGTGAGTAGGGATATATTTGCGAGTGACATGCCACACTCGCTCTCATATATTCACATGAGTGTACAGACATGGAACTTACATACCCCACTGTCACACTACTCCCATGGCTAACGGACATAGGACTGACATACCAAAGTCGATTTCATAACATTCACCGGTTAAGAAAGACACTTCATCTCATAGTTTTCGCAGGTAACCATGAAAATGAGACTTGCATGTGATATGTATGTCTCATGTCCATCGTCTCTCATAGCTCTCACCAGCGAGACATGAGACTTACATAAGTGTGTGTGCAGGGTACCCGGTGTCGGTGTCTGGCGTGATCACGGTGCCGGTGTCGGCGTCCGTGTACCAGTCCATGGTGGCGTCCATGACGCAGCAGGACGGCGTGTGCGTCGCGCCGCTCGTGCAGGTCAAGATCGAGCTCGACTAGCGACCACCACTCGACCCCCCACCCCCCACTCCTCACTCGACCCTTAACACGCTCGAGTTTGTCATGTAGTTTTGTGATGCATGCATGCCCTGGGTACGAGGCTCTGTGAGTCTTAGGCAAAAGAAAATTTATGAAAAAAAAATGATAATCCTAGTCAAAGACAAAGAAAGATATGTACGCTATTATTTATATTATACATTTTGTTTTCGTCTTAAGTAATTAGTATAGTGTGTTGCCAACGGTAGGTCATCTTTGTGGTTTTATGTAATATTCACTGTCTTGTTACTGCACTTATTGCTGTTTTTTTTTTGTTTGTGCCGATTTTATCTATAATGTTACCATCTAGAGATCTCCATGTAGGTGCTTACTGTTTTAAATTATTTTAATAGTTAATGTACAAGTAAACATTTTTATTATGCATGAACAATGTAACTAAAAAAAGTGTATGAAAAAAATATCAAATCATATATTTTACATAAACATCATGAAAATTGTATTTAAATCTTTTGTTGATCGTTTGTATATCTGTCTCACCACGTTTTTACCAAAGAAGTGATCGATGTTCCTATGTCTGCCGACGTGATACATGTCCTTGTAGATGCCATATAGTATTGTAAGTTACACACATAGTTATATTTTTACACTTTGTTGCTTGTGATAAATTTTATTTTTGTTTTGTTCGAGTTTTTTTAACTTTAGCACTGTGAATAGAAAAATGATAATAAGAGTATATAAGCAATATATATAAATATGGGGCATAATATGCGATTTAATTAGTACCGGGTTATACCTGGTATAATAACTGTTACCATATACATAGTTATGACTGTTGTACAGATTTGTGAAATGTGGAAATGTTGGTAACTTTGGTGCCGTCTAGTAGGTAATGCTAGTCTTTGCTTATTTTGCTCATTATATTGTGACAGTATTTTTACACAATAATAAATAAAATTTTATGAGTGTTCATCGAATGACTTTGCCAGTGTGATGTTGCTTATAAGAGATGTTTTAAGTTATTTTATTTTATGTGAATATATTTTTATTTCTAAGTAGACAATTTTTTTGTGTTGTGTTTTGTGTGTACTTGTGACGTTATGAGTATTGTTTTAATTTCTCATTCCTTAATTTGAATATAATTATTTTTTTTAAATAATAACCAGATAATAATATAAGGAAAAAAATATGGTATACTTAAAAGTATACCTATTAAAAACATGTAGTTTTTGTCTGTAAATTGTTGGGGAAGTCTGTTTAAAAACAGACTTCCCCAATACTAACGAGACACGCGAGTCAGAATCCGAATTTGATAAAATGTATTTCTGAAAAATGCAATTATTGCACAGATATCATTTATATTTTATATATGTACTGCACATTTTTCCCATAATAGTATGTCTTAAGATATAATGCTATGAAAATAGATGATATATAATGTGGTGTATTTAAATGCATACATATTTAACACGGATACGGACTTATGATGATTATTTTATACTTAAGTTACTCCATATACCATCAGTTAGTGCTAGTGAAAGTCCCATCAAATCGACCCTGCCGTTTCAGAGATTAACCGGAACAAACAGACAGACAGAGACAAAAATTAATTTAAGTTAAATTATTTTATTTATAAAATTCTACGCAATTCTTGTCAGAAGTTAACGGATTAACGATAAACTTCAATAAAATGTGCCAAAATTTAACGCATTAACGATTAACGAAACGAACGTTTCTATTAACGGATTAGCGATTAACTAAGTAGTTGATCAAAAATTCCTTTTTATATAATGAATCAAATTTCCTCAGAATTTAGTCTCACAGACGTGGTTGTGGTCTCATAACGTTGCAGGTACACGCGCGAGTAAACGTTGGTTTTGTTTGCAGAGAGCTAATAAACCATCTAACCGTGTTCCGTTTTGTTTCATTTCTGTACAGTTCTGTAGTAGCGCCGCCACACTATTGCATGAGAGGTTCGTATCGCTTTGTTTTAGTGTTTACATTTGTTTGACTGTTATTTTCTTTACAGCTTAAAGGCATTTATTTCCCCCTTTTGACAGATGTGCTGTGTGTATTCTTTAACTCCTATACCTACTCATGAGTCTTTTTGATATACTAACTCCCAAATACTCAAACGAATCTCAAATTTAAGACGTACTTAAACTCATGCTACAACGTGTCAGATTCAAAGAAAAAAGAGTGACAACACGAGTTTAAGTACGTCTTAAATTTGAGATTCGTTTGAGTATTTGGGGGATAGTGTATCAGAAGAGTACTTGTTACAAT
Source organism: Helleia helle (assembly GCA_963853865.1). NCBI lineage: Eukaryota > Metazoa > Arthropoda > Insecta > Lepidoptera > Lycaenidae > Helleia > Helleia helle. The sequence continues at coordinate 20,836,257 of OY971422.1, read as the reverse complement.
TAGTATCTACAGTTTATTTCTTCGGTGAAATCCGTGCGTTTCAGAAAAAAAAAAAGAAAAGACGAAATAAAAATGCAGCGTCATGCCGTTTGCCACGACATTACGAGTCTAGATTTTTGTACTACCGAGGCGCGTTAATGATGTTTCACGTCAAAAATAACGATGAGTGATGTGAGTTGCAGGTGGAGCAGAACGGCGAGGGGCTGGAGGCGCTGGGTATGGGCGGGGGCGTGGCGCAGGTCATGCTGCAAGGTGGCGGGGAGGCGCAGGTGCTGCAGGTGCTCAGCCTCAAGGACGCCACCGTGCTCACCAAGGCGATGGTGAGGCGTACACTTCATCTGTACTCTATACTAATGTTATAAAGTTACTTTGTTTCAACGCATTATCAATCCGGATCTCGCTCCGATCTGAAAGTTTTTAGGATTCGAAAGCCCAATAATTGAGGAAAGTGGTCTCAATTGTATACATAAAATTCGCAGATTTTCGCAACGTGTACAAAACTATTCTAGGCGGGGAAAAGCGATACTTAAGTGAGGGTCTTAAGACTTAGGTCGCACAGTGCTATAAATTGTAATAACATAGGTACTTATGTGTGTACAGCAGGTGAAATCGGAGCGCGACGCGGTGGTGGCTGACTCCTAGCTGTTGACTCTGGTGGCGAGCGAGGAGGCCGGGCAGCAAGCCCCGCCCGATGTGCAGCACGTCCCGACCCCAGCGCCGCACGACCCGCCCGCCACGTCGCACGCCCCTCCGCCGCACGCGCGCACCCGCCGGCACGAACGGCGCAGCGGGCGCGAGCGGCGCCGCAGCGACGCCGACACCTGACTCGCGTGACGTCACACCGGCGGCGCGCGCGTCGCGAGTGAACCTAGCTAATAGTATAAATATAAAAGAAGGCTTCAGACGAATTTTGTCACCGCTAAGATATATTACTCGATGCTAGTCGCGATTAATGTTCGTAAGTCTGCCTTCTCACAGAGAAATATCAGATCAAGTCATCCTCAACGGATAATCACATCAGTTACCAGTTGTACTGTATACACCGATGAAACTAAAATGCAGAAGCAATCATCAACAACTACTTGATGACGTGTGCACCGTGTCATCAAATTTATTTAGCTTTTGACGACGATTCGAGTGAGTGAGATTTAATTAGGTTGCCCTTAAAACTAATAGGATATTTACACCTATAGGTTAAGTAATCAAAATATTATAATAAAAGTTTTGTGTTGTCATATATTGATTTTGTTTGTAGCTAAATAATTTTCAATATGCTAATGTAACTAAAAATTCCTGATTAAAAAGTAATTATATGCCGTCAAAAGCTAGATAAAAAGTATATTCTATTATAAAAAATTGTTGATAAATGATAATTTTGACAGATGTCTACAGTAACACTTTTGTTTCTACACTTGTCAGTTTCATTAAATCATTTTGGGTCATACAATACTTGTACAAAATTTTAAATATAATAATACTTATCAGTATACAAATATTATATTGTTCGTCGTGCGAGTTTTAAGTGTAGCGTCATTATGTCATAATGTACATTTAAAATACAAGCGTAATTAACTAAAAGTGTTACTATTTACATGGTTAACTGATGTTTAATACGAGTCTAATTCTAAACTTAGTGTAATTCTAGTCGACGGGTCTAAATAATCTCTTAAAATTGTGTTTCACTATAATTTATCTTGCTTTTCTTTTAATACTTTTCGTATTCTTAACATTTATGTTAGTGCAATATTATTTATCGATACCATCATTTATTTTATAGTGATAAAAGTGATTTGTTGTGTTGTTAATATTATATTTCATTTACATTCCTTCTATTTATTTTAAGAATTATTGTTACGGAGACTGTTGTTTAATTTATTTCATATTATTTGTTACCGTACGTCGTACCTATTTATTTCTAGTCCATCTCCAGTCATTAGCAAACAATCTAGTCTACTGAAATTAAGAGAACGTTTTATATTAATTAAAATTGTAATATACTTAGATGAATTAATATAATTGGCGTATTTCATTGTACCTATGTAAGCGGAAATACTTGTATCGCAGGGTGTCACTTCCGTGATATATCTTTATCGATGTTCGAAGGTGTGAGGTCTACTTAGCAATGCCCTAGTACCTAGGTGCTGTCGCCTGTCGGCCTGGTCATGTGACTGGATGACCACGTCGAGACTTGCCAGCGTCGCTGTCGTAACTTTTGCCAGGCGGCAGGCACTTTTGCTTCGTAGTCGAATACCGGCATTTCTTTACTATTAACCTATATTAATATTAAAAGTTAAAAACTTAATTAGTATGAAGTAGTATAAGGTAGAGTTCATAGCAAAGTACAAAGTGAAATAATTTTATTGTAAAATATTTTACTTGTTCGATGAAAGACAACTAACGAATGATAACGATTTGTTTTTTAGCAATACATATTTTATTTTATGTTTCTTGAATTAATTTATTGAATTGAAATTAAGTTTATTTATACATAGTGATTTTAAAGGCACAATTATGTTGTTAAGTACAATGATTTATGATTGTAAATATAGGTATGCATGTGTGAATATTGCAATCATTAAAGTATTTACGTACATCTTTATGTTTTTATTTGAATGTTTACAAAAAATGGACCTTTTAATGCACTCGAGTGTTGCAAATTACTTAGTCTTCGACCATTTGGCCTCCTGGCGTCGGGCTTGTTTCATTGGCGGGTCTGTGCCGCGTCACCGACGGGTGGAGTCATAAAGTTAATATACCTCTAGGTATATTAACTTTATGGGTGGAGTGGTACCCCATACGGACTACCCCTACCGGGTGGACTCATTGAGGCGAGGACCCGGCAAATGGCGCCAGCGATACTGGGGCCCACTCCACCGGCGGGAGTCGCCACGGGAGGTCTTGGCGATTGTCTAGATGCGAAGCCGGTTATTAACGATTTTAACACAGGATTTTAACCAAGCTGTTAAAATGCATTTTTCGTTTAACCCTTAATGGACCTGATAAACGTTTTTTACTTTACATGCCAAATAATTCTACAAAAAATTACGAGAAAAACTGTGTCTTTACTTTTTCATATCTTAAAAAATGGCTGAGATATTTACAATCAAAGTGCGTATTTTCGGCCGAAGATTTTTTAAACGCGGACGGGCGCTGACTAGCCGGTGACGTCACATCGTCGCTCATTCGATAGTCGCGCTCTAGTTCGCACGACTTTGCGCATTAAAAATCAAAATTATAAAGTTGTCTGAGCTAAAAATGAAAAAAAAAATACTGTATGTGCCTTTAAGCATTAATTGAACAGTTACAACACCTGATAAACTCGTTTTTTATGCGCATGAGGACCTTAAAATGAGGAAAAAAGACGACAGCCGTAAAAAGAGTTGATTCAATAGACCCTAAAACTAAAGCGCACTAATGTGAAGGCCGTTTCGATATCTGTAAATAATATTTTAATCCTTCTTCTTCTCTACTTATCCTTGCCATGGTTGACCTACTTATCGTACCTACTTGTATTCTTTTGATTGTTTAATTATGTATTTAGGGGTCTGGATTACAGGCGAGACGGGAACCTCACCCCATTGTACTGTCCCGACGTTGGGAAGGGTTGTTCTGTGGTACGGTACAACACCTCTATGGAGGTGCCGTTTTCTTTAACGCCGGGAAATGCTCTGAGGCATCCCGCGGGGGAGTGGGTCTCCCCATGCCGGTATGTGGGACTCGCTGCGCCAAAAAGCTGGTAAGTGGACGCAGCTCTACCCACTAAAACCCGGCGAGTGCCATCAATGCAGCAAACAGGGCACCTCGACGGCTAGTTAGTCCCCCAAAGGACCGACGCCACCTCCACAGAGGGGTTGTCCTGCACCACAGAACAACCCCTTCCGACGTCTGGACAGTACAATGGGGTAAGGTTTCCGTCCTCACCCCTTGCCCCCTGCTCTTTTGTCCCTCTTCTTATGAGAGGGGTAAAAAGAGCCCTCTCGGCTTAATTAGATTCGCTCAAGGTGCTAGGCTCACCCTAGGCTACTGAGCCCCACCGCCACGTCAAGGCCTGAACCAATGTGCGGTCAATGAAGGCATAGAGCCTCATAGGTTTGTCAAAATCAGTTAAAAACCTGTTGTAAAAAAAACTTAAAATTGCTAAACAGACAACTTCCTTAAGTGAATGTATTGCGTCTACTTCACATTACGTTGAAGAAATATACTTGTTACTTGAGGTCAGGCTGGTTTCCACAACTCGACGCTTTTGCGCCTATTTTGCGTGCTGTGAGCCTGAAGCAGTCCCTACTGCCAGTTAAGCTCCCGCAAGAATGCTAGCAGTCTCTTGACATCGGCGCAAATCTCCGGGAGCGTTCTCGGTTGAAGAAATATATTATATTGAGGATTCAATTCCTCGAGTTCAAGATATTGTGATTGACCCCTTAAAAGATGTGACAAGAGATAAAAATCTAAGAAGTACCACAGAAGCTATTTTAAAAAAGAAACACAAATGATCGGGTAAATTTAAGAAACAAAGTTTATCATAAAAGTACTGAGACCGATACCTCATAAATATTTTCTTTTGACATCTATGGAAAACAATTTTCTTTTTGAAAACGTGAGGCTATTGAAATTAAAAAACATCCTAATTTCAATAGAGAAGATGGCTGGCTTTTACCACCTACTTGGGATCCCAATATTAAAATTATCAAATCAAAATCCAAGCATAATATGTCACAGATTAAAGATACAGTTAGCACTTTCTGCGTAAATAGGACTGACCAAAATATTGATGTATCATAGGGTAGTTTCGAATAACTTTGTAATGATAGGACGTATGACACCTCAGTCCTCCCGTGACCATGGTTGCTGTAAAGTATCCGAAACGTTGGGTTTGTAAAAATCTTAATAAACCGCGATAAAATCCGTAAAAATTGTTTTATTATAATCTATGGAAAATCTAAAAAACAAAATGGCTTGAAAAGAAACCATCGATTTTGAAGGAATCTTTGATATCATTACTTTAAAATACAAGCACACTTGTAATAGGAAAACGATGACCATCGAAACAAAATGAAACGAGACGCGCGTAATTTAATACTAGAATCAACGCACCGGACTACAACGAGGGTGTGACGTCATAGCATGAGCGCGCGTGATCTCTGAATTTCAAAAAAGGGCTGAAACTTCTCGTCTTTATAACTTCGGAAATGCTGCATGTATTGAAGTGAAATAAAAACAAATGTAATGTACATGATGTACGCTCCGATTTTAAGTGTATTTGATAATAATATTTTGACCCTTTTGTGTTCTCCATTACCAACATTTTAAGGTTATGCCGATAGCGAGTAGAGACTTGAAACGAGTATCGCGAGTTACGTGATGACGCCAACTTGTTGTTGACTGGCAAAAAAAATTGACTAGTTTATAGCTACCGTAGCTACCATTACATAACCAAATTTATGGTTAGCTACCGATAAAATATAGTTTATTAACGGTTATTTATCAGACTGCGAAAAAGAAAAAGGAAAACCAGGTAATCAACCCACCCAGGGTTCTCAGCAGTGAAGACAGACAGATATGAATTTTTTGTAAATTCATTTAAGCGAAAAATCTATACAGATAAATAAAATTGGAGTGTCTGTTTGTAACATTAAAATTGCAGTCTCGTACCGGTACTCGTGCGAGGTAGTTGCGTTGTGATCGAGTATATTATACGATATTATTTACGTACGCCGAGATAAAGTGCGAGCGACGCGTAACCGGTTTGAAACGAATACCGGCCGCTTCAATGCGACGTTTAGATATATTTTACAATGAATGAATGCAGCGATAACAAGTTTAAGACCGATACCATTGATGTGGAAGATAATGTTTCAGTGATTTTAGAAGAGGGGTCCGATATGAAAATGGAACAAATTGATGAAGATAAATACCAAAAACGGTTGCGTGAAAGCAGTAGCGAAGAAAATGACTGGAAGGAAGTAGTTTACAGTAAAAAGCGTAAAATGAAATCGGTGGAAGATATTGAAGTGTATGCGACAAGTAAGGAAAAAATACCTAAACAATTTGGGTTAGCAAGACTTTTTAAGGAACATAATATTACCAATGCGGTTCATATAAAATATATTAATCCATATAAAATTCGCGTTCGATTTATTAATGAATTAAATGCAGAAAATTTTATGAATTGTGAATCGTTGATTAATCTTGGATGGTCGATGCAAAGATCTCTTGAAGTTTCATATTCCTATGGACTTATAAAATCAATTGATTTAGACTTATCTGAGGAGGATATTCTTAAAAATATTAAATACGAAGGACCGGGAGTGTTGGTATCAGTCCGCCGACTAAACCGGCGCGGACACGACTTAGAGAAGGCCTGGGTTCCTAGTGAGTCATTTCGTTTATGTTTTAAGGGCAGCTATTTACCGTCGCATATCACTGTGGATGGATTGACGATCGCAGTTGAAAGTTTTGTATTCCCTGTTTCGCATACTCACGTTGCTGGCAGCTTGGTCATTATGCAAAAAAATGTACTTCCACAAAAACTGTGTGCCCTAAATGTGGTCAAAGTCATGCCAATTGCGATACAACCGAATACAAATGCATTAACTGTAAAGGAAACCATTTAGCACTATCAAAAATGTGTCCCATTTTTCTTAAGGAAAAACGTTTGCGGGAGATAATGGCCGAATACAATTGCACGTATAGAAAAGCACTAGACGTATACGTCCCTCCGGAGCCGATCCATACATCTAAAAAGAATCCGTTAGCTACAGTCACAACTCAAAACATCCAGGTTTCAGCTAGTCCTATACAGGTAGATGCAACACCTTTCTCTACTCAGCTAAGTCAGAATGATATTTTAACTCCTTCGCTACGAAAACCTACTAAGAAAAAAGAAAAGAAAGCAAGAAAGATAATTGAGAAGCCAAGCAACCCTCCATGGAGTGCTTGGGAAAAAGGAAACGAATATGTTCCATCTAGTGAGGAAGAAATAACCGATAATATAAATAAAGAAGAAAAGCCGGAGAACAGGTATAGGGTGGATGAATTACTAAATAAGATAAGAGAGGTGATAATATCTAAGAGAATTTCATTTGGTACAAAAGTTTACGGTGTTATAAAAATAATTTTTGATTGGGTAATTATACAGGTAGTTGAGTACACTTCAGAGTGGCCAGGCGTCAGAGGTTTACTTAAGTATGTATTGGGTTTTGATTGTGATTCGGAATAGTTCGATTCAAAAATTAGGGTACGAATCTTACAATGGAATTGTCGTAGTCTTAAACCTAAATTATGTGAATTTGAAAGTGTTTTGATTCAAGAAAAAAATTCACATTGCTGTTCTAAGTGAAACATGGTTGACTGAGAAAATTCATGTTAAAATTAGAGATTATAATATTTACCGGTGGGACAGAAACGATGGCTATGGTGGTATAGCGATACTGACCCATACATCTGTACAGTCACAAGAAATTAATAATTTTAATGTTAACCCTAATATTCAAGTTGGTCAAATTCAATTGCTAAACTGTAAAAATATTTGTAACGTCATATCGTTGTATTGTCCGTCTTCTGTATCTACTTGCTAACAAGACTGGGAATACATACTTTCGTTGGGTAAAAGAAAATCCTTGATATTAGGTGACTTTAATGGCCACCATTCGAATTGGTCTTGTAAAATAGATTCTCGTGGTAACCAAATTTTCAATGCCTTAAATGAAAGTGGCCTTATATCGTTAAATGATGGCAGCATCACTCGCCTTAGTGTATCTAATGGTGAAGTCCATCAATCAGCTCCAGACCTATCTTTATGCTCTAGTGACATTGCCATGATGTTTGAATGGAAGACATTAAATGAATCGTTGGGTAGTGACCACTGTATGATTAAAATTACAACAAATATATCCAAATCAGATTATAGTTCAGTACGGAATTTTAAAAAAGCTGATTGGAAGTCATTTTCGTCATGCTTAGAAACACTTTTTTCTTTATTTGTTTTCGATATTGACCATCAAAAATCGTATGATCGATTTTTAGATTATGTAAATATTGCAGCAGAACTTTATATTCCATTTATAAGAGTTTGTAATGATCCCGAAAGAAATTTTACTCCCAAACACTACTGGAGCCAGGATCTCTCAAAATCAGTAGCAGAAAGGCGTTTGGCTTTAGCTAGGTTTCGTCGCAATCCAATACCACAAAATTTTGATGTTTTAAAAGAAAAAATTAGGAACGCACAAAAGCTTATACGCAAAGCAAAATTTAATTCATTTCAACAATTTTGCTCGTCTATTGATCATGTGACATCTCCAAGTGAGATGTGGCGCAAAATGAGATGGTTTAGAGGATATAAATCAAGAAAACCATTTGTTAATAGAGAAACAGCTAATAATCTACTGAATAGTTTGACACCCGACTTTGTTACCATATGTACTCCTAACTTTGTCTCCCAGAACCATCAACTAGAAAGACAATTTTCCTTACACGAGGTACTAAAATGCATACCCAAACAGGATACTTCACCAGGCTGCGATAATATTTCTTATAGTATGATTAACAATTTACCTTTGAATGGCAAAAAAGTACTACTTAAATTATATAATCATTTCTTTTTTGATAATTTTGTGCCGGCACAATGGCGCGACATAAGTATAGTTGCAATCCCAAAGCCTGAGAGAGATGTCAATTTGATATCTTATCTAAGACCTATATCAATGATGTCCTGTATTTGCAAAATATTTCACAATTTAATCAGACAACGTATTGAGTGGTTTTTTGAACATCATTCTCTTTTGCCCGAAAATATGGTAGGGTTCCGAAAGGGGCGATCCACTTTAAATAGTTTAAGCAATTTAGTTTTAAGGATCCAAAACGGATTTCAAAACAAGAATGCCACAATAGGATGTTTTATAGACATAGTTAGTGCTTATAATAACGTTGATATTAAATCAGTACTAGATACTTTGGACTCATTATCATTAGGCTCTAAATTTTGTAATTACTTGTGGAACTTTCTTCATTTGAGACAGCTCAAGATAAAAGGCGATAACTTTTGTCTATCTAGATATACCAACAAAGGCCTGGCTCAGGGAGACCCCATATCTCCGCTTTTATTTAATATTGCTACAATACATATTTGTAAGATTATAAATAATGTTTTTGTAGAACAGTTTGCTGATGATTTCGTCATCTATACCACAGGTAACATAAATATGGTATCAAGAGATATTCAGTCAGCTTTAGAGATTATTATTGAAGGTTTTAGGAAAATTGGCTTAGAAATCTCCATAAATAAAACTAAAATTTGTATTTTTGAAAGAGGCCGTCGAAGAGATGTACTTAATATTAATATTAATAATAATCCAATAGAAATGGTTAACAGTGTCAAGTACTTAGGTCTTTGGCTAGATCGTTCTCTTCTGTGGACGAAACATATTGCTGAAATATCGACAAAAGTGTTAATTTTTTTTAATATTTTCAAGGTTTTGGTTGGTTCCAATTGTGGAATACATGCCACTCACTTAAAGACCTTATACATATCAATTATACGCAGTAGATTAGATTATGCAAGTTTTCTCTATGGCAATAGTAGCGAAACTCACATAAATAAATTAAGGAAGATTCAAAATATTGCACTGAGACTTATTGGGGGCTTCTTAAGAAGTACTCCTATTCACGTTATGCAAAATGAATTAGCCATTGCTCCTTTACATGTGCGCATATTTTATTTAGGATGTAAATTTTTTCAAAAGTGCAAATCATTTACAGATAATATTACCTACAAAATTTTAGAAGAATTCCATAATACGCTTCATATATCGTATTGGTCTAATAAAAAAAAACCTATATTACTAAACGTTTTTCAAAAATTTATGAATGTTACTGTCTATAAATCTAAAACTGCTGATATGTTTAGACTGAACACTTGGATTAGCAGTGTGGACATAGTTATACACAAAATCCATGAAGTGGTAAAATCAAAGAACAAATACAATACTGTTTTTTTTAAATTAATGACCTGTGAGTTCCTCAATCAAAATTATTTTAACTACTACAAAATATTTACAGATGCATCGACAAATAAAGTAGACCATGTTGGAGTAGCGATCTTCGACCCCCAATGTAAAATAAGTATAAAGCTAAATGTTAAAGGGAAAATCTCAATAATGTCTGCAGAATTAATAGCTATCTTGGAAGCCCTTTCATATGTAAAATCAATAGGAACTAATAATTTTCTAATATGAACGGATTCGAAGAGCGCTCTCCAACATTTACACAAATGTACTCTAGGTAAACCAGGAATTTATGTAGCTTATGAGATTTTAAAACTAATTCTAGAATTAAAAAGTAGTGGATTAATTGTTAAGTTACAGTGGATACCTTCTCATGTCGGCATTATCGGGAATGAAGAATCTGACTTATTAGCAAAGGAAGCAATATCGGATGGTGAAATGATAAGATACTTCACCTGTTTTTCTGAGCATTTGCCCTCGGTCAGAGACCATTGCTTTGATCTATGGAAGGAATACTTTGATGAAAGGTCACTGACGAAGGGTATTTGGTATAAAACAATACAACCTAATATATTCCGCACTTCATGGTTCGATGATGCCGATATGAGTCGGTCTGAAATAATTACAGCTCTCAGAATTCGATCTGGACACATTCCACTCAATAGCTATGCACATCTTATAGGCAAAGCTCCTTCACCTAACTGTGATTTATGCCACAAAACTGAAGATGTTTTTCATATTTTGATGGAGTGTGTTCGGGTCGATTCTGAACGCAGAAAATTGAGAAATGTGCTGATCTCATTATTTGATGTAGGACAAGTGAACAGTATTCTAGCTTTCCCAAGATCAGACGAAGCTAGATTACTTTATTCATTAGTTCAATTAGCGATAAAACGTAGATATAAGTATATAAGTTAAGTCTAAGTTAAAAGTCCCTATAGGGGTGACATTATTTGTTTTATAAAACCCCTTTAATAAATGATTAAAAAAAAAAAACATTAAAATAACCGCTTTTTATTGAATGCATATGGATGTATACACGATACACATACCAAAATAGCATTTTTTACAATTTTTGTCTGTCTGTTTGTTCCGGCTAATCTTGGAAACGGCAGGGCCAATTTTGACGGGACTTTCACTGACAGATAGCTGATGTTTTAAGGAGTAACTTAGGCTATAAAAATAATCATCATCAATCCGTCAACGGCAACAGCTAGTTTTAAATAATTGTAAATTAAAAATTAAATCGTGTGATGTATGTTTGTGATGTTACCGAGCCCAATTCATCGTTTTCAAACTCGAAATATCTATACAGATAAATAAAATTGAAGTGTCTGTTTGTAATATTAAAATAACTGCTTTTTATTATACCAAAATAACCTTTTTTACAATTTTTGTCTGTCTGTCTGTTTGTTCCGGCTAATCTCTGAAACGGCTGGGCCGATTTTGATGGGACTTTCACTGGAAGATAGCTGATGTTATAGGGAGTAACTTAGGCTATAAAAATAATCATCATCAATTCGCGTACGGCTGTAGATCAAAGTTAACGCGGTCGAAGCTGCGGGCAACAGCTAGTAAATTATTATAAGCGCTACCCACTCATCTATTTGAAATGGGTGCCAACTGCCAGCCAAGCGAAGTAAATGGATTGAACGAAGTTGAAACTGAACGATGTCGGGTACGTCAGCGAGTAGCGTCGCGCGCAGCGAGCGAACCCGAACGCAGTGGATCATTTTAATTAGCACGCAAAGTAGTTTATGATGGATGGATAAGCGTTGTTGGCAAAGGGCTAAATTTTATAATTACAACGCCGAAACTTTTTTTTATAATGCCATGTTGCATTTCAATTTCAGAGTATATACCCTGAAACTAAACAGTACTGTTATACTGACCCTGAGATTGTAAACTGGCTGTGCCAGCGTAAAAAAAAACGGTTTTTTTCACATATGCCCAGCATGCTCATAGTAGTACAACCAATTCACACGGTTGTATTAAGCTTTATCTCTGTACCATTTTTGTATAATATTATATATAACATTGCACATACATACGTCAAGCAATACCTCAAACAATATGTTGCATATATTTATATATATATATATATATATATATATATATATATATATATATATATATATATATAAATAATCAATAAAGAAATGTGTTTCATTAACACACATTTGAATTTTATAATATTAGTAACTAGTAACACTACTTGTTTTTTCTTTTATCTTATTCTAGCAAGGAACTACATAAGCTACTTCTTGAACTCCTTGTGGGTAAAGCCGTGGTCAAAATCTAAAAATCATATAAATGAAACAGCCATAGGTAAGCTAATGTTTTATACATTAGATAAGCTTGTTGATAAGTAACAATTACATGTATAATAACTCCAGCTGAAAGGTCTCACAGTTTAATAAAATAAACAACTATAATACAAATATTCTACAATTTAATTTATCACCAACAGCCTTACATATGATAGACACTTTCCAGAGCTAATTCAGGCTTGTCATATCCAAGCTCTTCCGGAGTGTCAATACCAAGCTCAGTGAGTGTTGGTTTAATTTCTTGGATAATGTAAGGATAGATTTCGTTGACTTTTCCTCCGCATTTGTCTTTGCATGCCTCAATAAACCTGACGGCAAGTGCATAGTCATTGACTCTTCTACATGCGTGAAGGGCAGCAATAATGATTTTTGGGTCGGGAATTAAATCCATACCACACAAGTCATTCATGCCTTTACGAATTTCCCATCCATCAATGTCTTTCCTGTTGAAAAAGGCTTCGTACCTGAAATTAACATGCTTTTAAATATTTGATTATATAGCCAGATAATACTAGAGTGCAATCTCACTAATCCAACACTATTTTATATACAAACCAGAGGGTGCGGATTTATTGGAACGGCTTGTATATAAAAAGTCATAATAAATGAAATGGAGCATTTTATACCCACACTTATCTAGCTTATCTAGATATTTTTATAACAGTAACCTATCTAAAAATTAGATTGTAATTATATAGTTTTTTAATAAATCTTTAATTGAAGTCTTTTTGGTGCAAGTTGCAGTACTTGTTTTCTCGCATGTTTCGAAAAGTCCAAGGTTTTTTCGAAGAGTTTCGAAGCAGGTGCAGGCGGAGTGTGTCGTATTTTTGGACGTGTCGATCTATTGAAGTCTAGGATTAGTGAGATTGTACTGTACCTCTATCCTATCATTAAATCCTTAACTACAGGCTAAATGGAATTTAATTTGACCAACGGCTAAGACCTCATGTGAGGTAACTTAAATATTACTTATGGTAAATGTATGAGAAATTGTACTACATTAAGAATAACATGCTTATATTATTCTGGAAAATATTATACATTGAGTTACATAATGTCAGACTAACCTTTTATCGAATTCCTCGTCGGATTCGACAGGACCATCGTGAGAGAATCTAGTCGGGACTATGGCGCAGACCCTCGTTGGGAGAACTGATTTTTTAAATACATTTATAAAGACACCCGATGCGGACCTCAACATCTTGAATTTAAATTCAGGGAAAACTCTACTCTGATTAATGAAATCTGAATATTGAATAACAAATGGCCGCAGTAAAGCATAGACAAGAATATTTGACAGAGCATAGACAATAAAAATATGCACACACACACACACAGCAGCTCACAAGTCACAGACCACAGTTGAATTTTATACCACTAATCTGTGATTATACCAAAGTTGGCCCATTTAATTTTTTTGCGAATTTTTACTTTTTTTAACTGTTCGTTCGTGAACAAACAATTGTAGGTTCCTTTTTTGTTTATTTATAAATGATTAAACTTTTCGTTGCAAGTTTGCAAGTTGCATCAGAAATGGAAAAAGGGTATGACACTCACAGATTTTAATTTATTTTTTTAGATTGAACAAACATCATTATCAATCGAACAAACGATATTGAATAAAAATTGATAATTTGAGATATAAAATATCTCTAAAAAAGGTCGCTAGCTTGAAACGAAAATTAGTTTAATTATTTTTAGATAAAATTTTAAATAAAATAACCATTTTTATGTTCGAACTATCACGAACAAACGATTAAAAATTAAAAATCGCAAAAAAAAAATTGAAGTGGGCTAACTTTCCCATGCCGCACTCAACAGTCAACACTTCGCTTCGGCTATGAAGCTTTTATGATTCAAGAGCGATAAAATATACAATAAAATGTAGCCCTTTTCGTATCCTCCCAAAACAAATATTCTTGAAATATAGTTTAAATGCGTTGAATTGCAATCTTTGCAGTACACACTCTTTGAGTTGCAACTTGTAATGTCAGTAATGCGAGTGGCGAAGGATCTGTCGTCTTAGCGTTCTTTTAGGGAGGCCTATGTTCAGCAGTGGACGGATAGGGGCTGATGACAAATATTCTTGAAATATAGTTTAAATGCGTTGAATTGCAATCTTTGCAGTACACACTCTTTGAGTTGCAACTTGTAATGTCAGTAATGCGAGTGGCGAGGGATCTGTCGTCTTAGCGCTCTTTTAGGGAGGCCTATGTTCAGCAGTGGACGGATAGGGGCTGATGATGATGAATGTCAGTTTTATAAAATCATTAATTAGTTTTTTGATTATGTATTAATACAAAATTTAAAAACTTCACTTGCATATATTGTTCAAATGGTTCTACCAAGTTCTACTTAACACTTACATATTATTTAATATACATTTTTACAGATGAGAATTTTACTTTTTTAATTAAATTTAAGCAAAATAATGATTAATGATCGCTGGGAACTAGACGAGGTCAGGCAAAATTAATGAACAAATTATTATGCAGCATGACTACCGGAAAAATAAACTTTTGATTTATCTACCAAAATATAAAAAAATTGTAAAGGTAAAAAAATGTTTGTATAAAGATTTTTAATATTTATTTATTAAAGATGAACAACGGCTGCACGCAAGAAAAAGCATGTTATCGGCCGATGCGTCCAAGTAGAAGAAAAACAGCATAAAAGCTAAGAAAAATATGCAATTTTTCGTCAATGTTTTCAAGATAATGTCACATAGAGTTATCATCCTTAAACCAATTTTATGGACAACCACTTTTTGTCATGAAACCTTATAAAACATTAAGAATAGAAGTTAACAAATTATTTTAGTAATAATCATTTTATTGATATTTATATTGGTCCTTTAACAAAAGATACTGTTCATTTAGAAAACATCAAAATTAAATAAATCAATTACGTCTAGTAATAAAAAAGGGTAATCTTAATATTTAGTAAATCTGTAAAATGCATTTGACTATATTGTTAAACTTTTCTCTTTCTCTTCTTTTTATGTGCTGTGATACTCTCTTGACCACTATCTTCTTCACTTGAGCTATCCGAGGAACTACTATCACTCTCACTACTAGACGAATTGCTATTAGAAGAGCTGTCTGAAGCCACACCAGTACTTTGGCTTAAATCAATGCTGCTTGCAATTTTATATAGGTCAGGTTCTTTCATCTCTAACATTTTAATCCATTTCTTAGATAGTTTTGGTCTTCCACGGACAGTTTTATGCCAAACAACAGGGAAATTAGTACAACTGCAAAAGTTTTGTGTCACAGCAACAGTGTCGTCAAGATTTAGGACTACATGCCACCAGCCTCCAGGCACAAATACAGTCTCACCTGGCTTCTGGAGAATTTCAACCTAAAAAAAAGACAATAGAATAATATTATGATTTTATTACATTATCACCAGCAGACATACCATTGAAATTAAATAAAAGTTAGAATTTTGACCTGTTTACCATTCAAAATATTAAAATATATATCTGGCACTACCTCAACATGGGTTATAATGAAACAATTTTTACGGATTTTATCGCAGTTTATTAGGATTTTTAAAACCCCGACGTTTCGGATACTTTAAGTATTAATTAAAAAATTGTTTCATTATAATGAGTGAAATTTACGTAAACATTAGAAAACTCAACATGGGTTTCAAGATATGAAATTTGTTAGCCTGTTATATTAAGTTTATGTACTTGGAAGTTGTATGTTTTATATACTTACAGGTTTGTACTCCTTAGGCCATGAGTCATGTTGAGTCTTAGGATATATCAGCTTGAACCAAGTAATAGCTTCATCCCTTTGCTTCCCACCCATTGCTCCGGTCACTTTGATGAGCTCTCTTGGAGTTTGTGTAGGAAATAAACACCATCGCTTATGACCAAACACTAAGGCATTCCAGGCACTTGTTCCTAATGGATCAATGTGTATACCAGTTCCTGACCTTTGAGGTCCCATAACAAACCACCGGTACGGTGGCCGCCTCTCTTCACCACAATACTTAAA
Organism: Helleia helle; assembly: GCA_963853865.1. NCBI lineage: Eukaryota > Metazoa > Arthropoda > Insecta > Lepidoptera > Lycaenidae > Helleia > Helleia helle. Next base: position 20,819,922 of record OY971422.1, on the reverse strand, counting down.
CAAATCGTCCCTAAAATATATAGGTACATCATAATCTTCTAGTAGTTTCTTTCTTCTTGGATGCTCACCAAAACTGCTATCAAAAATATATAATGGACTATCATCAGTGGTTGTCCTCATGTACTCTACATAATACTTCATCTTCATCTTAACACTATAACCCTCATTGTCCTCTCCGCATTTAAATTTTTGGTTACGATATTTTTTGGCAAGTCTCTCTTGGGTCCATTTCTGGTTGGCTCTCCAGTTAGTTTGGACATTAGTTATAACTACAGGTTTAAATATCTTTTCATATTTATCAATGAACTCCTGTGGTGACACTTCATTTACATTAATTCTATCAACATTATCCTTACATTTTAAAAATTCTTCAAAATTACTAGCATAATTTAAAGCTATCCATTGCTGTTTATGCGCTAATTCTGTAAAAACAAAAAGGGATATATGTAATTATTTAGTTATAAAGAAGCTCTAAAGATATTATGTATGTATCAGCAAACAAATATATATCTATGGATATATTATAAACATTACCACCTGCTAGGAATCCTTAACCAGTGGCAGATTTACACATTTTCAAATTTTAGGCTGTAAAGGTTTTTCTGACCTTTCTTTTTATTAACTCTATACTTAATTAGGAAGTTTGGTGGCAGTGGTGGATTTAAATATTATTTTCAAGGTGTAGGCTTGTAATTTCGTCTCAAAATATTCCACCCCTAAAATCTGCTGCCGTAGTCTGAATCCTACTCAGCCTGCTGGTAAATCTGCCCCTGTCCCCTAACACTCTTATAAGGTTATTAAAGGAATTTTTATGATTTCATAGCATCATAATATAGGCTATATAACCTACAGCATATGAACACTATACATATAAGTTGTGTATTGGTAATGTTTTACAGGCTTATATTTTTTATGTTTTACATTCCAACATAAAAGATTCCACAATCAGTTCAAAATGAGATCTTGATTTAAGGAAGTCAACAAATGTGTTTGATGCAAGAGTTTTATTAGTCCTCTGTATTGATGGGGATTGCTCCTGTTGCTTAATTATTGTAATAACCATGGGTATGAGGTTAATGTACATTCATAGTTTTACTTAGAACTTATTAAATTAATTTCATTTCATTCATTATCATAGTTTACTTAGTGATCAAATATGAGTCCCTCAGTTCATTTGGGTCGAGGCCGCTACAGAGAGCCTAGGTGTGACGTTATGTTCTAGAACCATAATTTAGTGGTTGTTACGTTACATTTACATTTCAGACAACTGTTGGAAATAAGTCAGATATACAACAAAGATGGAATTATATTATAATGCTCTAAAATATTAGCTAATCAAAGACACTATAACAATGAAAGAGTTAATTCAGTCCGGTCAAAGGCGTATCTTACCGGGTCGTGCTTTTCTTTTGACTTCCTTTATGCGTTTTTTTGCTTTGTGAGACAGCTTAAAATCGCTGTCCATTTTATCTTGAAAATATATGAATTAAAATCCGGTTCTGTTTTATCAAGTAGGTATCAATTTTAAAAAATATCTATCAAGATTCAAGAATCAAAGATCAAGTTTGAAGTTTCAACTTTCGAGTTTGACAATTGACATACTAAATTCAGTATTACATGCATGATGCTAGGGACAAGCATAGACTTAGAAAACAAGTATCATATGGATTTGACATTCGTATTCGACGTACCCGAAAGGGACAGGCATATTTTACAGGGATACCACATTCATAATAACAAGTCTACTTATTTTCTTGAAACAAGTGTATTTAAAATAATAAAAAAACTGGAAAAGGTTGACAGATAACTATAAGCATTAGCCCTATCCAAACATTTATTGTAATTTTAGAGAGCTGCATTTTTCCGGATTATCGAAAATATGTAATGACTAATAACAAACCGATAAAAACATAAATAATAAAAAAGAAGGCTATAAACATCCTCTTAATATGTATGATCTATAGTACTTGGCCTTTTAGGATAGCAATAAACATATTTGTTTTTATTGTGTTTATTTCGAAGATTCCAGTCACCCTTTTTTTGTTGGGCACATCATTGTTGTGCCCAACAAACGAAGAGTGATATTCTGACAAAGACAAAAGAAAGTGTCTATGTCTCTGTCACTCTTGGAGTTTTTCGTATGTTGTTATCTCGTTCCAATACGGTACGGTATTACTATTAGCTTGTCAAATCTATTGATACTTGATCTTAGGCATGATGCATCTCAAAAGCTTTCTAGAATAAATAGGGTTACCATATATATTAAGTATGGTATAGAGACAGAACAATGATAGAAGAGTGAGAAAGGGCGAACGTAGCATGAAACACTTAGCCATGGAGTGAGAGTAGGGAGCAAGCGAGTGAGAAAGATCGAGAGAGAGAGAGAGTGAGATAGAGAGAACTGCGCATCGCAAGTCTCAGAAATTTAAAGCTGTACATTAGTATAATTAATAATATAAACGAGATTTAAAAATGAATTTGCAAAATAAGTTTCACTTCTGACATGTATAATTTTTTTTTTTTTTTTTAATTCTTTATTTATAAAGCTATACACCTATATAAGGTTAAGCCAGCTAAACATGTATAATTTGTACGCACGCATTTTCTTATTTCTTATTAAGTTTAATTAGTGTATATTAGTAATGTAATAGAAAAGAAAAGCGTATTACCTGCAGTACAGTCAAACACTTATAAAACTTAGAAGCCATTTTTTATAAACGACAACTAGAATCATTTTATCACTTTTACGATGTTTAACAACATATGACGTCACGTGACAAGTGTTAGCGTTTTGGAACGAAATTTAAAATGCATTATAAAATGCGAGATTTTATAGGCAGTACCCGGATGACCGGTTTTTTTTTTTTTTTTTTAATAAAATGACATTTTCTAAAAATGATTCCTAGCTAGATCGATTTATCGCCCCCGAAACTCCCTACATATTAAATTTCATGAAAATCGTTGGAGCCGATTCCGAGATTCCAACTATAATTATAAATATATATATATATATATATATATATATATATATATTTTATGTTGGTTGGATAGGCAAACTGGCAAACGTACCACCTGATGTTAAGTGGTCTACGTCGCCTATGAACATAAACTAGTATACCTGGAACGAGCCCAGGCAACTCGGTTATGTGTTGCCTATCCTGAGACATAAGACGTTAAGTCTCGGTGCCAGTAATTACACTGCCTGTCTTGCCCTTCTCTCCATATATATATATATATATATATATATATATATATATATATATATATATATATATATATATACAAGAATTGCTCATTTAAAGATATAAGATTAGACGTTTTTATGGAAAAGTTAATAATATTTAGGCCTCTATTAGATATTTATAAATGATCTATAAACATTTATGAAAATGTCAAGATCCCTATTAGGTTAATATTAGTTAGGGCTATTTAAACGTTTCTGCAATAATATTTTTAGAAAATTTAAGTAATGTTGACATTTTTATTGATGAAATGAAATTGAAAATGAAATTACGTTCCAAAACGCTAACATTTGTCACGTGACGTCATATGTTGTTAAACATCGTAAAAGTGATAAAATTATTCTAGTTGTCGTTAATAAAAAATTGCTTCTAAGTTTTATAAGTGTTGTATGGTGGCCTATGTGCGTGTACACTGTCAAAACGCCTGAAAAATTGTTTTTACTATATGTATTGCATACGAAAAATGGTGTATAGAAGTACCTCAATATTCTTCCGCTTCCGCTATATAAGAACAAGTGACGTCATTTCCGTTTGTTATCACGTGACCTATTTTAAATTTTGTTACATTTTATTTATAAAATTTTAATTTAACCAAATAAAAATAAGGGAAAATATTGTATTTTTTCAGAATTCTATCATATAAACTACCAATTATCATCAAAATTATATTTTTATATGAATAATGTCAACATCCCTATTGGAACGTGAAAGCTTTCAAGTGCACTAGCAGAGTGCGGTATGGTTAGTATTTAAAAAAAAAGGTTAAGATCTTGTTTTTCATTTATTTTTAAAAATAAATAGTTATAATAATGTTTATACCTTCATTCGTACTTATTTTTAACAAAGTTTGAATTAACTTTTTATTATTTCGGAAAAATTATAACGAGACGAAAGTTTAAAAAATATTTTGAACAATAAACAATAATTACTAACGATAATATAAATAAAATTTTAATCAATGCCAACTTTGCGCGTCAGTTTACCGTTATGAAAAATATCATTTGAATAATTTTTATATGGCAAGACTGAATTTTGTTTCAATAAAAAAAAAATAAGCTTTTATTGTCCGTTTTAATTATTGTTGTTTTCACGATTTTTTACTGCGACTGAAACTAGTTTCAATATTTATGATTATATAATTACAAAACATTTATCAATAAAAGACACCTGAATGTTTGGTATGTTTAAATCTTTTCTCTAAGAGTTGTTGGTTTGACTTTAGTACCGAAACAAATTTGAAACGTTCCAGTCTGAAGTGTGGAGCTAGCTCGATATAACTGTCAATCTGTAGGTGTAGAAATTTATTTGTAATTTTCACCGGTTTTCATGTGCAATTTCCGAATGTGTTAGACTATAATTGAACCGTTGTTCCTTACGAAATAATGTTAAGTAGTGTATGTGGTGTATAAATCTGTGCAAAAATGGATGACGGTTCTGTAAAAATCCAGTCCGGAATTAACATCAACATCAAAAGAACAGATGGTAAGATCATACATTTTTTCTAACTATTATTAATTTTATCCCGTTTAACAATACATTTTTTTATCTATCTTTGTCAGAGAAAAAATATTAAGATTCTCTTACCATGGTAAAATACTTTTCGTGATTCACACTCACAACATTGCATGAATCAGTTTCTTTGACTTTTACCTAATAAATTTGATGCACGACAGAGACTATTATGTTCATAAACTATTTGGCCGTTGGTTAAGAGTTAGACTACAAAAATAACCGACAAAATTATATTTTAAAAACTATCGAGGTCCTCGAATATTATTAGTTATTTTAAACATTCGTAATATTTTTTAGGTATTAACTATATAACTTCACTGATAATGGATTCTAATGACCTTATATTCATTGTTATTGGATTCTTTAAATATGAAAATACTAAAAAAATCCTTATCAATTAGATTATATATAAAAAAACAACTTCTATGAAGTACGTTTTTTAATTTTTACTCACTGGGTAAGAATATAATAACAACAATAATATATTATGTATAATAATGCATTTTTTAATGTAACATAATTTAAATACATACAAACATAACTTAAATTATATACTTACTTGTACTGTGGTGAAAGAACAAAATGTATAAACTAAGCATGTCTAATAACAGTAAATCTGATTAGGGTTGATGAGAATTATTTTATTCCACACATCTATTAAACTTATATTTGATTACTATTAACAATGTATAGTACTATGAAAGATTTATGTTAACATTTACCGCGTGGTGCCCGTAGAATAGAACAGCACCACTCCGACTCTTCCCGTGTGCAAGAGACAATTACGACAGTCTGAGGAAGACCTCTCTCTCACCTTAATAATGTTATAGTGGTTGCCATGCCCAAAATTGGTCAGACAGATCACCACCATCACCACCATCCACCATCATGTTAACATATCTTATAATCACCTATTTGATTGGGCAGAATATTCTATAATAATTGAATATTTAAATCTGTACTTAATTCTATTTTTATATAAAAAAATGTGTTTTATTTATATTTTAAAATATTCGTAATTATACAGTAATATAATGAAATTATAATAATTTTATATAATCTTTTCGTAAAGATACTATTTTACTTTAATATTTATAAAACCTAACAACGAAACTTAATAATTTTGTTTACTTAAACCGAAAGAAACACAAAAAATAGACAATAAACTTAAAAGACTTAATTATTTACAATGTTACTTATAGCTTACTTATAGCTTAAGCGGACAAGGCTGGACTTGTTTTACATTCTATTTTATAATTCTCTTATTCTAAATTCTAAAATAGGCGCTCGCGGGAAAATCATTATCTATTTAGTCCTTCTCCTTCTTTTTTACATCAACATATAATCTTTTTAACGAGAAGGAGGAGGTACGTGCCGGCATTCAGAAATACGAGGACGGGGATGAATGGTATTTACTATAATCTATAATTTAATTGAAAATCACTAATTATTACTGCTTAATTGTATGCCTTAGAGATTTTACTTGGTTATTTCAAAGTTTGGCTTGAATATGCCTCAAAAAGTGTCAATAGGTAAAGTTTTTAGGCATCACTGATGTTATATTAACAGATTTTAACTTGACACTTTAAGTATGTGCAGGATTCAGATCAATAAAGACTGTTCTTTGTATGGGCAGTGCTATAAATTTGAAATTCAGAATACACTATTAAGCCATAATATAACTAAAATAAAGAATAAAATTTCAGTGTTGTTATAGTGGAGTTAAACAATAAAATGGAATTAATTATTTATATATATCATCAAATGTTTTTGCATAATATACCTGCCATTGAATATTTATACTGGATGCCATTAAAATATTGAAACTAAATAACATTTAAACTCATGTTTCCATAATCATTGTTCACTTAATATACAATAAAGTATATTTTAATTACATGCAGGTTAACATAGCCTTTTTTGAATAGAAATATATAATTATTAAATTCTCTTTGCTCAGTATAATATATCCAAAGTCACAGCTGAGTTGAAATTACCTTTTTTTATCAGCCTATCGGGTCCCACAGCTGGGCAAAATCCTCCCCTGCTTTACTCCATTTATTGAATTTATCTTAGTGAAATATTTTTGGTCATTATTGTCAATCAGAGCATTATATAATGTGATAGAAATAGCAAAAGAAATATCAGCTCATAATATTTGTCTATAGCTAAAACACTGCATCTTTTGTATGTAAAGTATGTTGAGACTGATACTTACACCCAAGTATTGGCCCTTATACTAAAATGTATTACCTACTTATAAATATTATATAATCATACAAATAAAAAGATATCAAATAAAGTATCTTAATATATAAAGATATGTTGTAAGTTTGGATGTAAGAGGGTAATCTTTGAAACAACTCATTTTAAATATGCAAATAGATTACCAGTATAATAAAATGTTGTCATTGAATGACATAGGCTATGAAAATAGTTAATTGTTGGTCAGGATGGAGCTGTAAATATAAGTTGTAGCGGGAGAAGCTGTAGACGGGGGCTAGTGTGTTATAAGTAATTAATGGCACTCTATTGGTAGTTTTGTTACTCATTTTTTTAAATTTAACTGTTCATAAACATTTATGATACCAAAAGACAGTTTTCCCAAGATTATGGATATAATTAAATATATTAAACTTAAAAGATTGTCTAATTTTACTCTAGGTTTAAATATAGTAATATGTCTAGATCTCCACTTAATATGTTAGCATTGTTGTATCCAATGTATTCATAGTGTATGCTTAATTGACTTATCTCTGCTACTCTTATAATATGTCAAATCATTTTATTATACACTAGCTGTTGCCTGCAACATCGCCCGCATTTACTTTGGTTTACAGCCATATTGCTCTTTATGACATTGGCTATCTGATAGTGAAAGAACCGTCAAAATCGGCCCAGCTGTTTCAGGGATTATCCAGAAGAACAGACAGACAGACGGATAGACAAAAAATTACATAAATATACATTTTCATATGATGTTGTGAAAGTTCATAAAATTGCAGTCTCTAATTTGAAACTAGAGACCGCAATTTTATGTACCTATTTGTATAGATAATAGAAAGATGAAAAACTAATATATTAAATAGTCTTCTATAATAATAAAATGTTTATGGTTTTGACAACTGGTGGGTTAGCCAAGATGCCATGCTATAATCGTAAACGCTACTAGAAAACTAATAAATGTATGGAAATTACATTTTACATTGATCAATCAATGTAATTATAAATTTATTTGATTGAAATGTGTTAAACGAAATTATAATGGGCGTCGGTGAGGACGGAGGTCGGCCTTGCGGAGCGCGGCCATATACGGAGCAGCGCGCGCGTCGGTCGCCGGCGCCCGGTCGGTGCGACAAGTCTGTGCCCGAATATCACACCCATACCATATAGGTTTTATATTATGTTCTTTAACATAAACAACTTTTTTATTTCACAAGGTCTATATCATACAACGACACTGCCGCGACGCGCCGCAGAAGTATTCCTAACCGCCAAAATGTCCTACTACAGTTTAGTACTGGGACGATTGATATAACTAAAAAAACGAGTTTGAATTAAAATATTGTTTAGACGTAGTAACTTACAGTAAATATATAGAATTTAACCTCGCGCTAAATTTCCGATCCAATTAGAATGAATGAAAGAAATGTAGAAATTAAAATTTCACATCTTTTATTATTTGTCAACTTTTTTGTAAAACCCATACGTTTACGATTTTTAGCCCACCGTACCCAAAGCGTAAATCGGGAACCTTTTTACCCATTACTAAGACTTCGCTGTCCGTCCGTCTGTCACCAGGCTCTATCTCATGAACCGTGATAGTTAGACAGTTGAAAATTTTCTCAGATGATTCCCATACAACTAACGTGATATTTTTTGACGTTTTTTGCTCTATATTAATAATGGTAACTGGTAGACGCTTGAAATATTCAAATAGTATTTATTTATATATTGACTTAAGAAATAAATAATTTAATTAAACTAAGCAGCTGTTTTAACTTAATTCGCTGCTTCGCTCGCGTTAACTTAGATTTACGGACGTATCCGGTGATGATCCGACTGATGATGACCATTTTTCTATTTAATTTTTTTGTTATATCTGTATAAGAAAAAAAAAAAAGAAATTAATACTAAGAATCGAAATTTCGAAATAAAATGTCTTCTACGACTTCTTCTTCTACAACAATTTTTTTGTTAAAGTGTCTAATGTTGTAGGTAATTAATACGTATATATAATGGTACGGAACCCTTCGTGCGGCAGTCCGACTCGTACTTCGCCGGTTTATCTATCTCGCCGATAACTCTTAAAATCTATACTAATATTATAAAGCTGAATTGTTTGTTTGTTTGTTTGTTTGAACGCGCTAATCTCAGGATTATTATTATTATTATTATTATTATTATTTAAGGGTGGGGACACCAGCAAGGCCAGACGGGTGATCAGTCCTCATTAACGGGACCATTTCACCCAATTCCCCAGGCTCGCCTCTGGGATTAGATGCGGGGACGGGTTATCATTTGCCCCTCTGGTGTCACCCCCTCAAACCTACGTGTTGATCTACAAAAACTACTTAGCTGCCTTATGGTTAGATATGCTAAATCTTCCTTCTTCAGCTCGTCCGCTCCAAACAGCTCCCATCTTGCGTATGCATATGCTGGGCATTCCGTTATGAAGTGCAGACTGGTCTCTTCTTTCTCTTTGCACTTAGGACATAGGGGGTCCTCTGCTAGCTTCATTATTGACAGGTGTCTGTTGAGTGGGCAGTGTCCCGTCAATATTCCCACAACTGTTCTAATGTTGCTCCTATTGAGTTTGAGCAACTCTTTAGTCTTCTTGCTGTCAAGCGTCGAGATGAAGAATTTCGACTGTCTACAGCTCTTCGTGTCATTCCATCTCTGGTTTGTTTCTTTGTTTATTCTCAGGGTTATAACATTTTTTGTTATCCTGTGTGCTATTGGCAGTCTCGGCTCAGGGCCTATGAACGTCTCATCGGCACCTTCTCTCGCCAGTCTGTCTGCTTCTTCATTGCCCGCATTTCCCTCATGTCCAGGTACCCAGGCAACTTCTATCTCAGTCTGGTCTGCTAGATCTTGCAGGGTGTTTTTGCATTCTTTGACCAGTGCTGAGGTAGTCTCCCTCTTGTTGAGGGCCTTCAATGCCGCTTGACTGTCACTGTATATGACTGCCTTCTCAATCCTCTGTGCGCTAGTGATATTTTGTTTAATCATGTTGGCGCATTCTCGTATTGCGAATATCTCCGCTTGGAATACGCTGGAGAATCTGCCTAGATTAAACGATGCTTTTATTTCAGTTGGATGGCTAATATATACGCCAGCCCCTGATAACTTTGTCGATTCCTTCCTGGATCCATCTGTGTAGCCGACCATCGTTGTTTTTGGGTGGTCGATGTTAATGTTCCAGTTATCTCTCGAGCCTATGCTTATCCTGTATTTCTTGTCGAAGATTCTCTCCTTCTTTATCAAATCATTGTTTGATAAAATCATGGATAGATTTTCTTCGTACTGTTTTGCTATTACGGCGTGACCTTTGTCATAGTGCCCTCCCTTCCATAATTTGTTGCTCTTAAGCTTGAACCATTGTTCAGTCGCTTTCTTTTTGATCGTGAGATCAACTGGGTTGAGGCCGAGTATCATCTCTAGAGCCGCCGTTGGTGTTGTTTTCATGGCGCTCGATATCATGATGCTGGCTAGTCTCTGTACTTTTGTGAATTCTTTCCTGTTCGTTCCTAATTGTGCCTTGTGCCACCACACTAAGGCTCCATGTAGAATTCTTGGTAGTACTATGGCCTTGTAGATCCAATGAACCACATTTGGTTTCATGCCCCAGGTTCTACCTACCGCTCTCCTGCATTGCACAAGGGCACATTTGGATTTTGTGCAGATCTCTTTAACGTGGGCTTTGTAGTTCAGATTTCTATCTAGGATTACTCCCAGATATTTTATTTCATTGACTACCTCTAGATTTTCGTTATCGATTCTCAATGGAATCATGCTATCAATCTTCCTCTTGTTTGTGAATAACACTAGCTTGGTTTTTGCTGGGTTCAGGTTTAGCCCTTTATCCCTGCACCATCGTAGCGCTGTGTCGATTCCTCGCTTCATGATGTCTCTGGTCACGCTTAGTACTTTACCTGTGACCAGAATTAGACCATCATCTGAGTACGCCTGTATGTAAATGTGCATGGCGTTTATCTTTGATACTAATTCGTCTATGAGAATGCACCATAGGAGCGGAGACAGGCATCCTCCTTGCGGAAATCCTCTTCTTGCTCGAATGGTGCATGTCGTTCCCGCTAAGTCAGCTTGTATCGAGCGATGTTTTAACATATTAGTTATCCATCCCGTTATCTGTCCAGATATCCCCTCTCTGTTAAGTGCTTCCACAATGGATTGAGGGGTGGCCTTGTCAAAGGCTCCCTCTACATCGAAGAAGCAGCCAAGGGCATATTCTTTGTTCTCTATAGCTCTTTCAATTCTTATTACCGCGTTGTGTAATGCCGTATCAATGGATTTCCCTTCCATGTAGGCGTGTTGGTTGGCGTGTAGCGGCATTGAACTCTTTTCTATCCCTGCTCTCATGTGTCTATCTAGTATCTTCTCGAGTGTCTTCAATACAAACGAAGAAAGGCTTATACATCTGAAGGATTTCGCCTCGTGATATGTAACCTTCCCTGGCTTAGGTATGAAGACGGCTTTGACTCTTCTCCAGCTACTGGGGATGTAGTTTGTTGCTAAACTACTCCGGTATATGGTGAGTAGGTCATCTTTGATATACCTAAGGGCAACTTGTAGCATCTTGGGAAAGACGCCATCGGGTCCCGCCGCTTTATACGGTAGGAATGATGAAATGCTCCATGTTAATGCTTCTTCGGTGATAATCAGTTCCGCTTCCGCTTTCGCTTCTGCTAGATTCTCACCGGATGTGACAACCATGTCTTCTTCTGAATAGCTTGTGCTATCCGGGAAGTGTGTGGCCATCATTTCTGCAAGTATTTCTTTGGGTTCCACTACTAGGGTGTCACCTTTCCTTAGGCTTCCTAATTTACAGGTTTTGTCTTTTGCTAGCGTTTTTACCAGCCTGGCCGCTTCTGGTTGTTTTGTAACGCTTTCGCAGTATGTACTCCACCCGTTTCTGTTTTCTTTGCGGCTCTGGTACTTAAAATTGTTGCGTTCTTCTCTGTATTTGCTCCAGCTTTCGTCGTCGTCCCTGTTCAAGGCGACTCTAAGTGCCCTTCTAGTCCTTTTCCTTGCTTTGTTCAGGGATTTGTTCCACCAGGGTTGTCCCTTCCCAGGTCTTATCTCTTTCTGGGGGCAGGCTTTGAGGTAGGCATCGTTAAGAGCTTTCTCAAGCCTACATGCTTCTTGCTCTATTTCTTCCTTTTCTCCTAATTCTCTTTTACCGGGAATCCACTCTCTCAACGCTAGATCGAACGTATCCCAGTTTGTTTGCCTATTGTTCCTAAATTTTACTACTTCCAGCTGGCAGTCCAGATGGAATGTTATTCTGCGGTGATCTGAGAAAGCATAAGAGGTGTCAACCTTCCAGTCCTTCAACAGATGGGAGGCATCGCTTGACATTAATGTAATATCAAGAACCTCTTTCCTTGTTCTAGTTACAAACGTGGGTGTGTTGCCTACGTTAATTATTTCTAGGTCAGTGCTAAGAATATATTCAAGTAGTAAATCTCCCTTCTTGTTGCAATCCGTGCTGCCCCACACCTTGTGATGGGAGTTGGCATCACAGCCTACAACAACCGGGATACCCATACCTCTATATTTTATCATTGTCTCTTCTATGAGTTGTCCTGGTGGTTCGTAGTCCGTCTCGCTCGGGATGTAGACCGACATGAAGACCATTTTCTTTGTGTTCCCATCTGCCATACATAGTGTGCCTAGTACAGCTGTGAGATCTCTGTAACATTCAACTTCCATTAGTCCTAGCGCCCTAGCTCTGTTGCTAACATAGATGCATGTTCTGGGGTTGGACTCACCAACACGATGGTAGATAGTTTCACCACCCAGACAGCCGATGCCAACAACACGGCCATTAATTACATAGGGCTCTTGTAGCAGGGCGATGTCTATGTTATTTGATACCACAAATCTGCAAAGCTCTGTCATGGCTTCGCGACAATGGTGCAAATTTAACTGAAGTATCTTTATTTTATTTTGTGTTGTGTTTGTATGTGTGTGTGCTTGTGTAGTGTTATTGTGTAGAGTCATTGTGTGTGTAAAAAGGTGTGTGTGCCGCCCGGAACCTAATGCTTCGGGCCCCGCTTCTGATCACCGTCAGTCACACTATGGTGATCTTCAGGTGTCTTCAGCGAGGCGGTCTGCACAGGTCCCAGGTCTGTGTCTGTAATTGCGCTTGGGCCGCTGACGGGCAGGGCTGATCGCAGGAGCTGTGGGGCGCATCTTTTTGCTCCCGAACAGACACAACCGCAATGTCTGCCCTTACCCCCCAGCGACTCCTCTGTGGAGTACTGTGGGTCTGTTTGTGTGCTTGTGTCCTGTGTGTGCCCGATGCGTGTTCCAGGGCACACTGTTTGTGACGTCTGGTCCGCCACATTAGACCCGCTACCATGTCCGGTATCGGCCACATCAGGTTTCGCCTGCTGCCTGCTCGTGCGCAGCAATCGGGCCTGAACCTGGGTGGCCTGGTAATTGAGCCAGACATGTCCTAAGTCCTCCTTGAAAATGTCGTTGGGGACCCCCATCACCAGTCTCTCCCCAGCAGGGAGTTTCTCCCTAGAGATAAGGGTCCACTCCGACATCCTCAATTCGGTCTTATACGCGTTCTGCCCCTGCAGAAACTTTGGTGCTCTTAAGTCCACTTTACCGGGCAGCCAGACTGCTACTCTGCTCCGGTTCAGTGGCTTTACCTTTAGTGGGATTCCATTGTACATGCCAAAATCGCATGTCAGGATCCACTCCCTCGCCTCCATCGTGAGCGGTGTCACAAGGAAGAAACCTTCCGACACCAGTCCCGACGTCGCAAAAGCAGTGGATCTCCCCATGTCATCCTGGGTATCCTCCATCTTGGCGAATATGAGGTCCGCCAGCTTATCCCTGATGAGGTCCGCCGCAGCCTCGTCCACCCTAGCGCCATCCTCCCGGTGTACAATGACCGCGAGATCGCTCTGCTCCTTTGCAGAGCAGCGCGGTCCCTCGGTCAGAGCCTCACCTCGGTTTTGTCGCTTGGCCGGGCGCTGCTGCGACAGGCCCTCTTCAGGGTCCGTCCCTTGCCTTTTGATTTTCGGCGGCCTCCTTGACTCCCCCGCCCCAGCGCTCGTCGAGGCTTTCGCCTGAGAGCCCTGCGACGCGGGAGCCAAGCTGGCCTCCTGGATCTGTCTTTTTAGCTTCCGCTTCTCCCGCTTCCACTTACTGCGGCTAATCTGCCAAGTGTTCGGGTCTATGTTGCTACTACTACCTGCACCACCGGAACCTTTGGCCTCATCCTTTTTAGGGGACGGGGTAGGTGACTCCAGCAGTGCTTCCTCTGAGAACTTCAGTGACGCGTCAAAAGCGTTCGCAAGCGACTCGCTTTCGACGCGTCTGCGCGAACTTGGAAGTTCGACGCCTTCCGTTGAAGGGGTTGGGTTATTTGTGTTTTTTAAATCTTTCTCCATCTTATCCCACGAGTAGCAGGGGAACTAAAAGGTCAGCCCGAGCAGAGCCCCGCTTGCTCGGGTAAGGCCACTTACTACTCCAAGATTGCCATCTCATTGGAGAGACACCGTTTGGAACCAAGCATCCCCTTGGCCACGCATCCCTCGGCACGGTCCGTCTGACACCTTGGATTGGGGGAGAGGAAAGGATGGGTGAGGGATCTAGAGGAAGTGGGTGTAGTGGATATTTATGATGTAGGAGCACGGATGATGGTATAGGGATTCTCCCGCCGTGTTGGAGTGCACTAGCGAAATAGCGTCATTACATTTAGCTACCCGGATCCCAGGGTAGTTGGTGGTGTGCAATGCCTGTTAGTAGATCCGGATATTACCAGGGTGAACGACGGGGACGTAGAAATGACGCTTGGCGGCTAGACATATCTTGCTCAACATTGCACACTTGAGCATATATCGGCCGCCCATCACCCCTTTTAACTCTTAAAATCTATACTAATATTATAAAGCTGAATTGTTTGTTTGTTTGTTTGTTTGAACGCGCTAATCGCAGGAACTACTGGTCCGATTTGAAAAATTCTTTCAGTGTTAGACAGCCCATTTATCGAGGAAGGCTATAGGCTATATAACATCACGCTGTGACATAATATAGGAGTTGAGTAACGCGGGCGAAGCGGCAGGCAACAGCTAGTATTGGATAAATCCATAAAATGCAACTATCCAATCATAAATATAATTTGTCTGCTGTATGTTCAGTAAGTGACCCTAAATGTTATAAAAAGATTGGATACGAAATTTAGTGCCAGGTTGTCCTAGTATAAAATCTATTTTTACTGTACTATAGGTATTATAGCATAAAATTACATAATATATCATATTCATGTGAGAGTGAGGCAAAGAGCATTTCTTTACAGATTAATACATTTGATTATTCAATGCTTGCACATGCCTGGCGAGACAGGAAACTGTCAATAGAGTCCGCATGTGGTTATAAACTGCAACAAATGACAAGGTTATCAGGTCAATTTGAATTATATTTTATACATCATCGTACTGGTTACCCGTTACAGTAACTGAACGCAACTTAAATGACTAGCGACTATGTAGGTTGTTTTATCGGTGGCAAGTAATTGCAATATAAATATCTAAAAAGATTCTTGCTTTTTTTTAGGCATAGGTACATAAGTGATATAGGATTTATTTTCTTCTCGTGTTATCTTTAATAATCCAAGTCTTTCTCCTTGATCGTTTATGAGGTGATTTAAATTTGTTTGAAAGTGGCATGTTACTGTAAAATATTAAAAAATAATTGTAGCACTACTAGTATATTATATTCGAGCAGTAATTAAGATAGTATCAGCGAAATCACTTCCTTATAATCTATGTAGCCCTCGCCTCGCGCGCCCACGGACTGCCTTACAAGGTTACCCCATCGATCAGTTTTGTGTGTGGAAAAACCATGTTCATATTTTAGATTCAGGGATATTTACTATGATAGAATTACCTAGTACATCCGATAACCGTGATAAATCTAATCTGGGACGGTTTTCTAAGTACGGTTAAAATAGCACATAATAATATAATCTTTAGCGAAAAGTTTAAAGCCGCGAAATATCTCGCTTGCATGTAAACAGCGAGAAGGCAGCATGTCGTGAGTCACCGTCCACCGACTGTAGTGCGGGTTCCCTCGGCGGACGGCAGGCGACAATGTTACCGTTACTGAGACTGTTTAACGTGATTTAACGCTCCACAGTCCACTCACGACGACTTGTTGATGACACAGTACATTTTATAATGTTAGTATCGTAGTTTAAAAATATCTATAATTATAATGAAACAACTGTTACGGATATCGCGGTTTATAAAGATAAACAAGCCCGACGTTTCGGATAATTTACATCAAGCATGGTCACTGGAGGCCTGAGGTGTCATACGACACCTGACTATGAGAGAAATTCGCTACAAATTGGAAAAGAAATATCTTTAATATAAATTTTGATTACACGTAAGTACCTACGTAAGATTTTAATCCCTAGGGAGCTTTCAGAAAGGATATTTTTTTTAATTTACACGGCAAGCAGTCCCCCGAAATACGCGAACACCTTCAGTGTAATAATGATATATTGGTTAAATTACATTTATATAATACTCGCTTATTCAAGTTTGCCAACCCACGCTTGTTGATGAAGATTTAAGTTGGTTGTAGGAAGTTGTGTAAACTTAACAATAAATATGTACTTTTGTAAGCAAATATATTTTCCGATGATTTATTCGAAAGTGCGTTAGAATAACAGATTATTTCGATATCAAATTACCTATTCAAAACAAATTAGCTCCATGAAGGAATGATCATTTATGGGATGAAAATGTAACTTAAATCGCTGACGACTCCCAACGCTACCGCGTCAGGGCGAAGAAACTGGATCAGCGCCCAATTTAGTGAACGTTTTATTTAACTTGTCTATGTAGATGGCCTTACTAGAACGTTTGATAAATGTTCTTATCATCTGCTATTCTTTCAAAATGGCTTCTTCCGCTGATTTTTGGCGTGTGAAATTTTAAATATTGTGATTATTAGTTTTTTATTTGAGCAGTTTCCGTTATATTCTATTGCAACTGCCTGTAAGGCTATTTCTTTTGTACATTCAAGTCATAACTTCGAATGTGTTTTTCGCATGCCAGTCTGTAATACACTAATATATTTATATCCTATGAAAACGGCAACGGCAAGGATAAGTTTTAATTCCATATGTGAATGCCTTCAAATAATACGAACGATTTTATGAAATACTGGCTGTCGCCCACAGCTTCACCCGCGTTAACTTAGATTTACTGCCGTACCCGCACCCTAATTACGTATTTCAAAGCAACCGCAGCGCGACAGCCACGCGATAGCAACGCAACAGCAGAGCGACAGCGACCGGTCGAGAGGTTGCAAAAAGAAACGTATTATCTAAGTTTATCATCTGCTATCTGCTCACTAGCCGCTAATGCCTAGCTAATGCACTTTTACTAGCGCCACCAGCAGCCAGGTAGCAATGGATGGAACTACAAAACGTCAAACACTTAACACACTTCAAATACTTTTAAATTTTAATCAATTTTAATGTAAATACTAAATATGGGGTACATACATATGTAATAACTAATATTCAAAGAGTATATAAACACTATTCTAATATTATTCTGTGATCTGCCGGCCTACTCTTGACACTCGATCCTATCGAAATTTAGGATTGGGATCGAAAATATGCTACAATAGCGCACAATTACAGTGAAATTTAATGTGATGAGGAGTTTAAGAGATATTATCGCCTCAGCAAGGAGCTTTGAAGTTATTCATAGCGATTTGGATTTGTATCTACTATCTAGTATCTGCGGGTTATAAGGTATGTCAATAGAAATATCTATAATTAATCTAACCTCTTCTATAGTTCATCTTTTCTCTTTATTTACGGCCTATGTACAGTGAGTTGTAATTACTACAGTAATAATAGTTCAATGCATATGTAGGATACTTGAAAAATATATCTCAAATTATTTTATTATTGATTGGTTCTACATTGTTCTTCATATTATGTGATACCTATCTATTAATATAAATAAAATAAGTGCTAATTATAATAATCTATTTGACTTATTGAGCTACATAATAATATTTGCATTAATTTCAGATTTTATGAAAACTTCCATATGACATAGTAAGTGCTATTGTTGGTACTCATATGGCTCTCATATGTCCAGCCCAAAATGAGAGGTTTTATAATAGAAAAGGATTTCACTTAAGGAATGTTTTAAATATAATTTGACTCTTGGATTCTGTAATTGTATAAGTTAGTTTTAATAATGCCTTTTGTTTTATAAATACCTTTAAATTGTATATAGGTATTATATTGATATAATATATTATACAATTTAAACAAATTAATTATATATTTTAATAGATATAATATTCTTTTAGTAATACCACAGTATAAGAAGTCATAATACCTTTAAATTGGCAAATAACATAAAAATTATAAAGGAATCTTAGAATGTGTTCTTTCCTTTTTAAATTTTGGGGAAGTTGTTTATTCACTTGTTAAGTCTAAGTTATGATTTTAACTTAGAGTGAGCATTTGTTTCATACATGAATATTATAATGCAATAATTATTTATTATGTTTTAGGAGACTCGGGCTATACCCAAAGAACTATTGTGATGAAACATATTTGGATGCTCCGGCTGGCTCACCTGAAGAACACTACACCAAATTTAATTGTGTGGGACACTATACAGTAAAGCATACTATGGGTGTTCTGAAGTATAGGTGGCAATGTCTCCTAGGCCACAGGGTCCTTCTCTATCATCTGGACACAGTTATTAGAATTATAAATGCTTGTTGTGTTTTACACAACATTTGTAATGAAGCAAGCTTGAGTCAAAAAGACAGTGAGGATACCATACCACCTACTTAGTAGCACAGACAGCACCCAGGAAACAAGTAGGCAGGAACTTCCAGAGTTAGTGTGCGTGAGCTATAATAGGCTGCTATAATAGCTATAAGTGTTTTTAATGTTTTCATTAAACTCTTGTTAAACTATTATTTGTTTTTTTTAACTATATTCTATATTTTTGGTCATTGATTGATATAATCAATATTACAATCACAGTATTTATAAAAATAAGTAAGTAACTAAAATACTTGACAATAACCCTTTTATTCTCTTTTAACCTAAGGTAGCAATATTTAAATAAATCACAATATTTAGCTTCTAATATTTAAATGTAACACAGTTTTTATTTCCATGTGTATATTAAATTTTTGGTCATTGATTGATATGGTAATCATACCTACAATCACGGTATTATAAAAATAAGTACTAAAATACTTAGTAACAATCAGTCTTTTATTATCTTTTAACCCAAGGTAGCAATATTTAAATAAATCACAGTATTCTGTAAACAAATTAAGCCTATGTTTATGAGTAAAATACCTCATTTCAATAAGACCAATCACTAAAATACATAACAATAATAATTTGTATGTGGTCTGTCAGAACTTGAGGTGTTATTTTGGAAAGCCTTGGCACCAGCATTACTGGTAAATTAAGAAAGATGATTTCTAATTTTTTTTGTTTACTTTGTTTTGAGCTATTTTGAAATTTGATGTCTATTCAAAATTGCACATAAGATTTTTTTATAACAGCAATACACATTATGCCAGAATGTATAATTTATTTGCCGTTTAATGCTTTACAAAATAAGTTTAGGTTTAATTTAAGGAACTAGGTACATTATAAAAGATAATAATTCATTATTTATATTTTAATTAAAAAAAACATAAAACATCATATTGTGTTGAATTTTATTTTGTTATTATATTTTATTATACACATCACATCGGTCATCGCTTCCAATTTCAAAATCAATCGTAAACTCGATTTGTTCAAGAGTACCAATATACTACAGATTGGAACTGGAACTGGATTGAATTCATATTGTTGTGAGATTGGAATTGCAGTCAAGAGTAGGCCGGCAGGAATCCTACTGTTAAGTCGCAAAACTCTTGACTTTTATATAGTACTTAGATCAATTTAATTTCATAAGTTAAAATCCTTTGAATGTCTGTTAAGAGATTGAAATTCCCAGTCGGACAAGTTGAATGCTTTGGCTTCCTCACGTAGTCGACGTCTCAGTGAGGCTGTGCTCCTGGTCTTCTGTCTTATCTCCTCAGCCTCTAATGCAACCATCAAAAGAAGTGCACGAGCCATTGTATTAAAATTATAGTTTCTTTTTCAATAACACTGCCACTTAAAATCGAATAGGGTAAGTTCAATAAGAGTCACACAAGATAATATTACGCCTAAAATGTCTCTCACAGTCTGTTTCGATCACTAACCAAGTATTTTAAACAGTTTATATAGTAAGCAGACGAATAGCAACAGGCTTGCAGACACTACTTTAGTTGTTGTTAAAAAATCGCTGTTTGACATTTCAATCTGCTGTCGCGGGCTGCTAAATAGTTTACGTAATACCAAACCGTCAGCCAAACATACCAAAAAATGCATTTTTAGTTCCTCGGTCGCTGTCGCTTTGCAGATGGCGTTGCGGTCGATTGTTTGAGCTTGTTGCTGTCGCGTTGCTAATAGGTAATACAAAATATGATTTTGACAGCAGATATTGTGCAATTTTTGCCTGTTGCTTGTAATTTCAAGATACGTAATTAGCCTGCCGGATTGATGATGATTATTTTTATAGCCTAAGTTACTCCCTATAACATCAGCTATCTGTCAGTGAAAGTCCCATCAAAAGCCACGGACAAAAATTGTAAAAAATGTTATTTAGGTATATTATGTACCGTGTATACATTTATATTATACATTTAATGAAAAGTGGTAATTTTAATATTTAAAATTAAATACTCCAATTTTATTTATCTGTTTAGATTTTTGTCATATCACTACACTAGATTTGTTTAGTAAGAAGACGTCGGAAATAAGAATATTCAACATCTGCCGGGATTTCGTGGTATCCCTAGGGACTCATTTCCCTGCGACATATACATTTTCCGGATTTTATCGACAGTTTTTAAGCTTTTATAGCTGCCATAGTATAGTCGAGAGGAAATCGATATTAGAAAACGATAATATTATACAATTCGTTCTAAATAATATTTTATCTTGAGTAGGTACTATTGGAACAACAGTGCTACTATCTAGATTCTAGAATAACATCCTCTATTGTTAGTCAACCGTTGACGAGGTGTCATGTCCTTCGCTCACACCGATCATGTGCAATTTATAATACCAAAAATGTACTTTGCGAAACGCATACGGTCAGCGCCGTAAACCTAACCGCGCGAAGGTGGTTTTACCAAAATAGTTCAATGTCGACATCGCACAATATTGCATAGATTACAATATGATTTGGAACAACATTAAATTGCCTCATTACGAAATATTCATACAAAAGATTGTATATGCTTTATATTGTATAGTACCAAGTACAAGTAAGAAGTAGTGCCATGCTGCTTCGCTGCCGAATTGGGACGGCACGACCGGGGTCGCTCTCTCGCTCACATAACACCGTCACACAAGTGACAGCTATGCTTTCGCGTTTCGTGTGGTTTGTGAGTTTCCGGTGGTTCAATGGGGGGAGGGGGGATAGGGAAAAGGAGGGCAACGCATCTGCATAACTTTTGGCTGTGCGGATGTGTTTGGGCGTCGTTAGTCACCATAAGGCTTCCGACAGCTCGGTTGCCTCCTTATGGCATAAAAAAGTACCTACCTGTTATACAAAGTACAAACTGATTTTATTTAAAGTACATTTTTTTTTAATCTGAACGATCATGATGGGTTTGCTTCATTTGATCTTGATTGTGTGGGTTGCTAGGTCTTTACCTATGAAATTGCCGTTTTGTAGGAAAAAATTTAAACGATATTTTTTCATGTATTTTTTATTTGCATTAATCGAACTAATCACCCATGCAATCAATGCATCTTTGTCAACGCAGTGGCAGTTTATTGATGCCCTTCTTAAAGAAATCAGCTGGCGGGAGGCATCAAATTCTTCAAAGACATTTTGTACTTACTGCCTCTCGGGTATTTCCCGCCAAGAAGTTATCCAAATTCTGGAAAAAGTAGTAGTCTGTAGGCGCAAGGTCTGGTGAGTAGGGCGGATGACGACCAACCCAAGTTGCAAGTTCTTGCAACTTGGAGACCGTCTGCTGTGCAGTATGAGGTCGCGCGTTGTCGTGCAGGAGCAGCGAAGACGAGCGATTCACCAATGCTGGTTGGAGATGTGCCAGCTTCTCCATCATTGTGTTCAGTTCTTCACAGTACACATCTGCAATAATGCTCACCCCGTTTGGTAAGATGTGATGAATCACACCGGCGCTAGGACACCAAACAGTAACCATCACTTTTCTAGGGGTAAGTTTTCGTTTAGGGCATTGTTTAGGTGCTGAACCAGGATCCAAACAACTTGCTGAGCGCTTGCGGTTATCAAACAGAATCCATTTTTCATTGCAGGTAACGATGCCATTCAAAATTCCTTCATTTGTGTGTCTGTTGAGCAGTGCAAGGCACGTCTCGACGCGTACTTTGCCCTGGCGATCATTGAGTTCGTGGGGCACCCATTTGTCAAGCTTTTTTATCTTGCCAATTTGACGTGGAAAGTTGCTGCTAATTCAGCCGTATATTATGTATCATCAGCTTGCACAATCGCCTTTAATTCGCCATTGTCGACCAAAGTCTTCGGACGATCGCGAGGTTCATTTTTCAGGTCGAAATTTCCAGAACGGAAGCGAGCAAACCAATAACAGGTGGTGCGTTGGTTTGTAGTGTTAGCCCCGTAAACGTCATTGATGTTGCGTGCCGCTTGTGCCGCGTTGCTGCCACGACGATACTCATATTCCATAATTACTCGAATTTTTAACGTATCCATGATGATGAAAAAGATTGAAATGCGATGAAAATGTAACACTAATCTATAAACAAATGACTACTTTTGGAAAAAGAATTCCATGTTTTTAAAATAAAATTAATTTAAATTAGCCAAACAAAAATTATTATGACTTGAAATGGCCAGTACTGCATAACAGCAATTTCATAGGTAAAGACCTATTATTAGCGGTGAGTGGAGGGAAAACTTTGATAAAGATGTTTAATGAATGATTGTACCGTTGATTTGGATTGACCGTTTGTACATTAATAAAATGATGATTTTACGTAAAAAATTATCACTGTTAGTGGATCGTCACAATCTGTTATCGTCATTGTGCACAATTTGCGAAGGCAATTATCGCGACGATCGACGATCGCATCGATGAATCACCTCGGTGTCGCACCCGTTTCGTTCACTTTCCTTTATCTCACACTGCAGCCAATACGTGATATCGTTTTTGTCTAATAAAGATCATATTATATGTATATCTTTTGTATTACTTCTCCTGTGTTCGGAGCCGGCGCAGTACCTATGTTGTCTATCACTTCTTTTTATCCGTCTACCTTTTGTATCAGTGATAATATTAATAATACCATGTCTATTGGGTGTTCCTATATATTTACATTTTATATCAATATTTATCAGCGATGTTTGTTTTTGGTGTTAGTTTTTTTTGCGTTTGCCAGATTCTATCCCAACGCAAAGTGTTCGTCTGTTCATTCCTTTCGCGGGTTTGGAAGGTTTTCTTGGCGGGTTGGCCAAGTTTGGACAGCGAGCGTTCCATTATTTTCTTATAGCACACGACGTTTGGGTTAGGTGTGTTGAGGTTGGGCAATGTTGTCAACTTACAATCACGTACCAAAAAAAATGTAACGCAATCCGAACTTCTTACAGGTTTGTCACATAGGCGAACCGCAATACCCCAACAATGCCTATAAATAGTAAAAAGAGATAGCACATGATAAAGTTGGTGTTATGTAATAATATATTATATTGAATATATTTCAAAATATTAGACCTCATTCGTAATAATGATGCATCATTATAGGCACACGATACACACAAGATAAAGTATGTTAAGGCTGCTCACATACACCGTGAGTACCCACGAGTGACAGCGATTTCTGATCTCTCCACCATCCACACGAACTTTGCGAGGACATCGGAGGGACACCCTCCATCGCATCGCAAAGTTAAGTTGGGATTTGGACGGCTAATTACACTCATAGTCATGGTGTTTACCCGCGTCTGGATTTAACGCTAAATTAGCTATTATTATTATTGAGTCAAAATAAATTTGTCATTTAAAATTTGATTTTGGCTTTAATGGAACTATATGCAACTACGATCATATTTCCAGTATTTTTATGTGACCGGGTGACAAATAAAAATATTACATACATATTATGTTACATATTTATATCGACTGTATCTAGGTATAGTCTAATTCTAACGTAAATGCAATGAAGTTCAGTCTAAGTCCTGAACCTTTGATTACATCAGAGTGTAGCTGTACTAATTAATTCGGATTTAATTAATGTAGTCTGAGCTCGTTTTGTTTTGCGCTGATGTATTTGAAATCGCTGATCTAGTTGTAACGTGTGTGCAATCTCAGTGGAGGGTTTTGCAAGGCTCTCGTGTCCGTGGGAGGGCCGTAGGCGGCGGAGTGGTTCCGTCTACTGATGTCATCGCGCCCCTCTTGGACTGGCGGCCTCTACTGTGTTCACAGCTGACGATATAACTTACCTTTATGTACTTTGTGAATGGCATTCAATAGATTTTACTTAGACTTTAATTTGAGTGCGAAATAAACGTTATTTAGGTACATACTCTTATATTCAATATCTGCTCCTATCTGGAAGCGTGTAGTTTGACTTGATGTGCTCTGGTCTGGGTTTAAGCCTGTCTCGTGTATATCTGAAAAAAAAACAGTATTCTTAGATTTCTCATGAGGAAACGCATGTCAGATAATCAATCTCATCATCAACTTTTTTCGTTAAACACACACCTGTGTAATATACCTGTAGTGCGAAAGACAACAAATCGTTTAGCCTGTAGGTGACAAAGAGTTATAATTATCTGTAAGTTAGAGATATTCTGGGTATATGCTCGATGGCTTGTATTGACTAGTAATACAGCTGGGGCAGAATCTTCGAATGTTTTCGCGTTAAGTTGCACAATGTATGTAATGTCGTTACGTGCAAGTGTGAAATGCCTGTCATTAATTAGCTCGGTTATCTAACCCCTGCCTTGTAACTACACTCTAAGTACTTTAGGCGTCTTGGAATGCCTAAACGCCTGTCTGAATATCGCCACTTTTGCAATCAATTTGCAAATTAATTCTCTTCTTACGTAACATTCTTCTAAACAAATACAATAACAGATAGTAAACAGAAGAGATAACAATATTAATAGCAAACACGAAACTAAATAGACTCATATTGTTTTCTAATGTTTATTATCATAGGATAGTTTCGAATAACTTGTAACGTTAGGACATCTGTCACTTCAGTCCTCCCGTGACCATGGTTGCTGTAAAGTGTCTGAAACGTCGGGCTTGTAAAAATCTTAATAAACCGCGATAAAATCCGTATAATGGTTTCATTTATAATACTAAATAAACTCCTTTTATATTCAATAATAATCATTAAGAAATTAGAAATAATATGTAAATATCGTCGAGACAATAGCGATTGATTTACGTATTATACTAAACGTCAGTTATAGTCATGGTATCGTTTCCACTTTCACAGCGGCGTCTCAGCTATTTTCTCTGTCATTTGAAACAATGGGCTTGCGGTTTGATGTCTATAATAAATGTTATAAAATGAAATTTCCTTAGCCCTGCGGTAAACGTGAAATATTATCTAGCGGTAATAAGATTTGTAGTCGACCTACGACGGCATAGACCCAGTATTAAAAGCCGGTTAGTTGGCCAAGATAGAATTTATTTCCAGGTCTTTGTGTCTTACTCAAACTGCTTAGACAGTAATCGAAGTCCCAGCTAATCGTGATGATTATGTTATGCTAGATAAGTATAACAAATGAAAGATTATGTCCCTCTTTTTACTGCAGTCAAGCTATGCAGTCTGCGATTTGTAGCTCATTTAAGCTCTTAAAACGACTATTCTGATGTCATTATATGAAAGTTGGGTTGACACTTGTCAGTGAAATTTGATAAACCACAACGTAAAGAATACATAAGAGTTCCAAATTGATCGCCTCCGGTGAGCTCCAATGTCAGTGCTCCGTGAGGTCCTAAACTTATGTCGTGTAGTCGCGGCATCGGCGTCGGAGTTGCGCACGCGCAGGCGTCCACGCACCAGCCGGTAACCGGTTACAACTGGATTGGTGACTCACGCGCGCTATGCAATATTCCGCACATGGATATTATAATTATCATTCTATTATTGTTCCTATACTTCCACCTTCACAAAATTTTCGGTGAGTTTTAAAGAAAATTGTACATACGATAATTTATTCATAAAATTTACTAGAAAATTGTGCCTAAAGTGTATGACATCATTTTGTTTGAACGTTCTCAGCCTAAAAATATTTCAAGTGCGTGTAGGACGCGCTTAACGACGTTCCGTGAGAGCAAGTAATGTGATTCTTAGCTAAACAATAAACATAATGTCGCATGTCGGATACGGCCGACCCGGGCTACTGTAACGAACAACAAGAAGGTATAGTCTGGGTGTATGATTACCGATCATGTCACGACATACCGATCGATATAATAATTCACGATTTCAAATGAAACTGAAAGTTTTTAGCATATACCTGCTATTATTATCAAGCATTTATATCTGACTGCAAGACTTGCAATGCAAGACTGCATTTATATCAAGTCAAATAATCCGTCCGGCTCATACAATATGTTATTATACAGTTATTTTGCTTAACATAGTAAATAATAACATTACAAATGATATTTAGTGGA
Source organism: Helleia helle (assembly GCA_963853865.1). Lineage (NCBI taxonomy): Eukaryota > Metazoa > Arthropoda > Insecta > Lepidoptera > Lycaenidae > Helleia > Helleia helle. Next base: position 20,793,151 of record OY971422.1, on the reverse strand, counting down.
CGTCCTTGTTTCTGTGTTTGTATGTGGCAGGGAAATGGTCGAAATAATTATCATCGTACCGGAATATTTTTTTCATCATCTAAATAATAATAATAATAAATAAATGACACTTTATTGCACACCAAAAAACATAATGCAATAAACAATATTAAAACCTAGAAATAAGAGTACAAAAGGCGGTCTTATCGCTAAAGCGATCTCTTCCAGACACAGAACTATATCAAGATCTCGATATATTTCTGTGCTTCCAGACAACCTTTGAGCAAAGGAAACTCCTTTAGAAACAAGTACGAAGGCGGAGTAGAGTATGTGCATAGTTGTAATAGAAAAATGTAACAATGCGCAGAGTTTCTCAATTAATTTGAGCGTTTCATTCACTTTCTTTTTATTATTATTATTACTTATAAAAAACTAAGAAATGTGCAGCAGACTGTTTTATTTGTTAAACAACTGACAGGTTTTTTTGCAAATAATCAATTTTACTGTCGAAAATGAGATTATGAGGCGTGCACTTTTGGATTTTCCAAAATTTTTAAATCTGAATACAGAGAAATGGACTCAAATAATCCAAGTGACTCCATGTGGCCTTGTAACTGCCAGATATACACGACATAGTCAAAGTATTTGAATAATACAATGAAAAGCCATCAACTCACGGAATTGCCTCGTCTGTTCCCACATTATGCTAACAGGAAATTAATTCTGTCGTGTACTTGAAATTACTGATCATAGGGTTTTTTTTATTTATACTAAAAACGAATTTTCTTTGGGAGAGTTTAGTTTTAGATGAGGATGATCCAGCATACTATTTAACAACCACTGTTTAACACTTCTGTAGTAACGTGGAAATGGAAACAGAAATACAGAAAATTATAAACACATTCGTGGAATATCCACAGATTCATACATCACACAGGACACTAAGTAAGCATAGACATTAGACATTTTCAAGCCCCTTTTTTACGCCGGGAAATACTCTTGAGGCATCTCGCGGGGGAGTGGGTCTTCCCAGGCGAGTATGTGGGATTCGCTGCGTCCGAAAGGTGGTAAGGTGGACGCAGCTCTACCCACTAAAACACGGCGAGTGCCACCAATGCCGCCTTTGGTAAGATGCCTCGGATCGAATGAGCAAATAGGGCACCTCGACGGCTAGTCAGTCCCTCAAGGGACCGACGCCACCTCCACAGAGGGGTTCTCCCGCACCACAGAACAACCCCTCCCAACGTCGGGACAGTACAATGGGGTGAGGTTCCCTTCCTCACTCCTTGTCTCCTCTGCTCTTTTGTCCCCTCTTCTTATAAGAGGGGTACAAAGAGTAGCCCCTTCGGCTCAATTCGCTTCGCCCAAGGTGCTAGGCACACCTTAGGCTACTGAGCCCTACCGCCACGACAAGGCTTGAACCGTGGTGCATGAAACATTCAGATGTGCATACTGAAAGTTCGGAAATAAAATAATATCTCTGGCATTTGAATAAATAATTTATCGGATTTATTTAACTGATAAGATTTACGAAGAAGGCCACTTTCACGTTACGATAAAATCGAGTTAGGCTTGAAACCCGAGCATTACACATATTATATCAAGGCTCTTTGGTTATTACAACTGTCTATAGTCCGCTGTAGCCACGAGGCGGCTCCCTTGTGGCTCATACGGGTCGGCGATCCTGCATGAGTTCAAAACTGTCCAAAACAGGTTTTAAAAAAATTTACTTGGTTCTTTTTTCTATGAATCGCATTTAGTATCTTTAAGAAAGTTTGTGTGTATTTTTTTTTTGCCTAATTTGTCTTTAAAAGTAAAGTTTTTTCGAGAAAAATCAACAAAACAGAAAATTTTGACCTTGAATAACTTTTAGCACACATGGGATCGATGGGGACTTTTGGCACTCTATTTCTACTGGTGTACCCAAGGTCTCAACCAAAATTGGCTCTGTTGGACTTTCTGCTATTTCAAATCGACCGGACTTATAAATTATAATGTAATTTGTCAGTATTATGCAAGGTAAGTAATGTAATGATCACTACTCTTTTAAAATTTTATGAGGAATAATTACTTTTTATTCGAATTTAATACGATGATCTGACCTTTATGAAACCCCGTATGCAATAAAATATGGACATGAGTGGGTTTTTATTTTCAGTTTTTTTAGTAATTTCAATAAAACTAGAGCCCAGCCCGCCCAGCGATCGAAATTCGATCTCTATTTAAAAAAAAAACATTCTACTTCAAATACAGTTTGGCAGTACCTACCTAAAAACTAATTCTTCTTTGTAAAAAAACTAAATGTCATACGTTCATCTATTTTTTGACATTGTCATTTATATTATATCCATGAAGTTAGGAAATAAGAGGAGATGCCCCTTTCTTTAAACTTACAGCTGTAAGTGAGTACCTGATCCGCCATCTTGAGTGCCCTTTTCATAGTAGTATTCTCTATATAGTTTGTGGTTTTGCTGTCAAAACCCTAGCAATGGTAGCCATTTTAAGTGCCTTTTCTTCGTAGGTATGCCTGTCCTTCTATATTATTATGTCTATGATTATAATATCAGATACTTTGAATGTGTACTTATCGTCGACTTAAAATAATGTGGGCAACGATGTATTTAGTGGTCCAGTGGATGTCTAGTGGTCAAGTGCTCGGCCTCTGGAGTGAGAAACGGGAGGTCCGAGTTCAATCCTGACCCCTGTGATGCCTTGAAATGGGTTTTTCTAAATTTCCACGTGCACCTGAACATGAGACCATCACTTGCTCGCCGGTGAAAGAAACGTCGTAATTAAACCTGAAATGATGAGATTACAAGTCTTAGAAAGTGTGTGAAGTTCACAAACCCGCATTGGGCCAGCGCATCGTTGAACTATGGCCCAAAACCCTCCTGAGACCCTCCTCGCCTGATTTCGAGGAAGAGATCCGTGCCCGGCAGTGGAACATATTATGAGTGTTTATATAATATATTATATACTATAATAATAAAATACACGAATATTTGCAGATAACCACGGTAGAGATTTTGAAAGTGTATTACTGAAATGGGGGTATATGTCAGTAACGGTAGATTTGCAAAATTGTTCAGATTACGCGCTTCTTAGATATTTTACACGAGAGCTTTCACTTTGTAGTTTGTAAATAATAGTTGTGCTGGTTAATGGTTTTATACGTTTGTATGTTAACATTTTGACCATATTTTGACAATTTAAAGATATTAAGAAACTCCTCCGCATACTTTCTTGAAGATTCTTTGTTGTTGTTTTAAATTTAATGTTCTGACGAATAAAGTTATTTAAATGCAGCTAATGACACGTTTTTGAATAACTGTAGGTGATGTCAGAGTTTAGGATTCGCTACCGTTTTCCGTTTTAAGCTATATTCTTAGAATCAACGGTGTCGCCTGCTTTGTTCAGCTGAAATGATGTGACCAAATGTTATTTTTAACTGTAAACGTTTTTGAAAGTACATACATTTAAAAAATAATAATAATTGTCGATAAGAATACTGAACGGTTCTATCGTTTTTATAGTGTCAGAGAACTCGGACAAAACTTTGTGCGTTTGTTGTATTGGTACTTTAAGAATGTAGCCAGGTTAAGATACTGTCGGGGTTTACAGGACTTGGCATAACAATTCGAAGTATTATAATAAAACAATTTTTACGGATTTTATCGCGGTTTATTAAGATTTTTACAAGCCCGACGTTTCGGATACTTTACAGCAACCATGGTCACGAAACGTCGGGCTTGTAAAAATCTTAATAAACCGCGATAAAATCCGTAAAAATTGTTTTATTATAATGAGTGAAATTCGCGTAAACATTAGAAAACAATTCGAAGTATTCATTGAAACTAGATAATATATAATAATAATAATATCTATGGACGATTTTTACACCACCTCAATCTGGTCCCGAGGTAAGTTCTCGAAGAATTTGTATTACGGGTACCAGACAACGGAAATATATTTAATACTTTTATACTATATATATTCAGAGTGGAGAGTGGAGTATAATAATTTAAGGACATACCGAGAGAGTTTTTGTGAAACACAAAAGAATGTTGATACGATAGAAGATTTAAAAAAATAATTATCGGATCTTTTCAAAAATGAATACTTAAATATGGCCGCCAATGGCGACCTCTTATCGTCTCTTATCGTATCGGAGATCATCGCCGTCCAGGACTCATCGTCATCGAGCATCGCGGTGATGACGCTCGGCAGAGACCAGTTGTCAGACTGTGACGCAGCGCCGCCCATCTCGGGCACACCTCGAGGGTGTGCTGGGCCGAGTCCACCACTGCGCGCCACAATTGTGACATATTGTCGCCGGCTCCCTGTGGGCCGTCCGGCACAGCTACTCACCAAAACAGCCATACCCGGTGAGCACCTGTGGAAAGGTCAGAAGCTTGCGCTTACGGCGCATCCATCGCTCAAGGATCGGGCGCAGAACAACCGTCAGGCTTTTACCATATGGCTGCCGCTTCTTATCTAGTATCAATTAACAGACTTTCAATAATTTCATGATGACCATAATGATAATTTAAAAGATTAATTGGACCAAATTTTGAAACAAAAGTACATAAAAAGTGGTTCTGATTGTTTACGGCGTTGATTGTTTACATGCGGCATTATGCCGCCAAAATTTTATGTCGAAACTCGTAGGTTACATGACACTGCGAAGTGCGACGTTGCCTCTCTTGTTACAGGTTAGTGACATTTTAAAGTAAATGCTGTTCTATTTTGTTTCCATATTTGTGCTATTTATTTTGTTTGAAAAAATCATTTTTTTAATTTTCATGTTAGGATTTTTTGGATAGATTCAAAATACTAGTATGGACTAGTATAGCCGCTATTTTCATTTATCGTCATATTGTCATCTCCACTCTGTATTTAAGATTTTTATTATATTATACACATATTTAATACACATCCATGACCCAGGAACACAGAAAACTTTTTGTTCCCTGGCGGGATTCCAACCCGCAACCTCCGGCTTGAGCGCCAAAGCGCCAACCATTGAGCCACGGAAGTCGTCATATATATACGATAAGTAGATATTGTTCAATAACAATGAGCATATCTTCAACCATTTGCCGTCGATAAGACGGACTGTTGAGGGGATCGGTCCTCCTGGCGTTTGTAATTCAATTGGTCGGTCGGCATGGCTCCTTTTGTGTCCGGTGTAATAGACAATTTCAACTGTTTATGGTGGAACATGCACGACTTTCAGAAATTACTACAAGTAATGACCGCTCGGTACGAAATAGTCCATTTGTATGGCAATGTCCTTATTAGGTGTACTGGAAAGCTTTCGATCGTTCCGTCATTTCACGAGCTTGATCTTTGAGTGCTGCATACATTGTTTCTAAAACCCTAATTTTATTTTTCTACTAGCTGTTACCCGCAGCTTCGCCCGCGGTAAGTTAGATTTACAGCCGTCCCGGGTACGGACTAATGATGATATTCTTTATAAACTTTGTCACTTAATGATAATATATCATTATATTAGTAATTGTATGTACACATATTATATGGTATTCTCACAACTTCAATTTTCGTGAAGTAGTAACTTTGCTATGTCAAGTGTAAATTGCTCCTTTCCTTCTAATAACTGAGTAATTATAGTTTATTATGTTTATATAATGTTCTATTGTTGGTGTAATTGTGAGAATAAACGAGCAGCATTGTTACAAATAAAATCTTTCAGACGTAACAGATTAGTAAGGAGAAACTACGCGTTCCAAAAGATGGAACGAAATTTTTATAAAATAAATAGTAGTGTATAATTTTCTCGAGTCTATTATTACTATCTTTATTATTTTGCTTGTCCATACGACATAGGGTCATGTTATTACCACTAAATAACGTTCAGTCTCGATTACAATCCAATAATGTAAATCCCGAGGCACATTTGAGATTCGATGATTTTTAACGTACCAATTATAACGGTAAGCCACTATATATAAGCCTAAGCAATATACGAGACGACAATTGATAGCTGGTGATTGTAATGACGTTGATAGTGAAAATGAGTTTTGTTGTAGTGGCTGTCTGTTTATGTGACCGCGACGGCCGACGCGTAAGGAACAGCCGGTATAATTAGCTCAAAGCGATGCGTTAACAGGTCAATGACACGACTGCTCTAAACCGACCGCCGCACTTTGATCTTCCTCCATATCGTGCAATGATTTGTAACCATAACTTGTTGGGGATCAAATTATGATGGCTTTAGACGAGGATTGAAAAATACACACACAAGCTGTTAATGTCTTTATTAATTGCGTATTTTCTAGCAATAGCAAATAAAAGTATGTTTAAAACACGTGATTGTGTTTTAAACATAAGTATAATGTTTTAAAATGAAAGTATAATGGTCGTATTTCTATAACCTATACAATTAATTTAAAAAAATGTACTACTTATGTAATAATGTGTAAATGAACTACTGTTATACATAATAATATGCAACGAAGTATCAGTTACAAGGTCTGTAGTGCAGCTCGCAGTAACGATAGCGACAGGTTTTAACTTTTAACTTGAACGGTTACCGAGGAGGCTCTTCTGTTATTGTATGTCTTACTTTCTTCTTTTATCGGAACATTGTATGTATTTTAAATTTTACAGAAATAGTTCCAAAAATATAAAATATTTTTAGAGAAGATATTTGAAGGGACGAAGTCGGAAAAAAAAACTGTTAGTTCCCTGGTGAGATTCGAACCCGCTACCTCCGGCTTGAGCGCCAACGCGCTAACCATTGAGCCGCAGAATCGTCTTATTTATTAACATTTAATTAGTTGAATTAGTTACTTGTCTTTCCCGTTCGTCGTCTGTTGTTAGTAATGATTCTCCATTAGATAATGGGATTGGATCAATTTATTTCTGTGTCCATTAAACCACATTAATCTTTCTGTCACGTGGTGCTTTTTAAAGTGCCTATTTCTGTTTGGTATTTTTTAAGTTTACGTTAAATTATTATATGTATAGAAAATAACAAGAGGCCATGCTGCTTCGCAACCGAATTGGGCCGGCACGACCGGGGTGGTACCTCTCGCTCACATAACACCGGCGTCAAGTGACAGATATGCTGTCGCTTTCGTGAGGTTTGTGAGAGTCCGGTGGCCCATTGGGGGGGATAGGGAAAAGGAGGGCAACGCATCTGCATAAAGATATCACCAAAGATCTTCATCAGAACATCACCAAATTTAAATTGATATTACACAAAATACTACGATTCGCTTCTAAAGCATCCCATACAGTTGTAACTGTTCATTTGACATCGATGATGGACAAGTAATAAGATGAGAACATAATCGTCGTAAACTAAGCCAAAAAAGCATTATTGATAATAACTCCTTTGGCGGAGTAATGGTAGAAAAAACAGGCAATCGAATTGTGATCCTCCTCCTTTTTGAAGTCGGTTAATAAATATGGTTGATGCTATTATATTCCACCGGATTCAAAGAGTTTTAGTAAGGAAGAAATGATGTACGCTATGCAAAACTGTTTGTGTCTTTTAATTAGTGCCTTTTCACACGTCCCGGTTGCCGGGTATCCATTAGCGAAGTGTAAGCAGATTACGCCGGTACGTGTGAAAGCTGCCATACACGCCCATACACTTCGCTACCGGATACCCGGCGCCGGCTACCCGGCGTCCGGGACGTGTGAAAAGGCACTTAGAGTTCTATACATAGTTCAGGTTTCTGTCTATATTTTAGTGTTTATCATCTGGTTTTGTAAGGGAAGAAAGATAGGTATTAAAAAGCCAAAATCAAGCAACAAAACCTTAGTTAAAATGTAAACATTGAGGTAATTATATTTTTAAATATTTACGTTATGAGATGTTTGAGTTTAGATTATTTACGTAGGGCAGTCTGGTGGTGTGTTTAATGGGTCAAGAACAGACTCACAGTGGGGCGTTTGTGTATAGACGCGGAAACCACAAGTGATGTGCCCTGACGAGCGGCTTCTACAGTTGATTGATAACACGTCTTATATAATATACTTATACAAAGTGTATGGTGAAACTAGTCTGAGAAGTCCGGGACGTCGTATGGCGAGATGGAACGACGACGGGGGAAGCCTAGTGGGAAAATATGGATGAGACAGGCAAGGGCCAGAGGAGATTGGCAGTAATAAGGGAGGCCTACAGCAGTGGGCAATAACGGGCTGATGATAATAATAATGATTTTTCTTTTATTGTCAGATACAATAAAAGAAAAATGGGCTTTTTGGCTCAGGTGCCAATATCATTGCAAAACATTATTTTATGTATACGCTTCTTGCAGCTATCTCTCTATGATTATTATTATTTAAGGGTGGGGACACCAGCGAGGCCAGACGGGTGATCAGTCCTCATTACCGGGACCATTTCACCCAATAGAGGGAATCTTAGAGCCTAACTTAACAAATGCCGTGTGGTTAATTAATTTAAAAAAAAAACAATTGCGAATAAACATGCTATTGTTTGATAATTAATTAGTTTATTTAATTACTTAGTTTAAAATGCACCTACTTCCTCCTTAATATTATGAATTCGAAAGTTTATCACACAAAAAATCCTTAACGGATGTTGTTGCATCTTGATTGAAATAAAATAGACACAAAGAACCTATTAGACTGGATACCACAGGGGCAATGCCGCTTTTAACGACGACAGTCATTTCAATATACATATTATGTACTAGCTGTTGCCTGCAGCTTCGCCCGCGTTACTCAACTCCTATAAGTCACAGCGTGATGTTATATAGCCTATAGCCTTCTTCGATAAATGGGATATCTAACAATGAAAGAATTTTTCAAATCGGACCAGTGGTTCCTGAGATTAGCGCGTTCAAACAAACAAACAAACTCTTCCGGTTTATAATATTAGTATAGATTTCTGACTTTTTTATCATTCTTTCGTTGCATGGAGAGAGAGATTTTTCGAACTTGACCACTTACCATTAAATTGCTTTATAAATATAAAAAATGTGACTTTTATTAAACAGTGGCAGTAATATTGATAAGTTTATCGTTATAGTTAATGAAGCGAAACGAGCCATTGTTAAACATGTTGCCAATAACGGTTTTGTCTACTTCGTTCCACTTTCGTTGGTCGTCGAATGTAACTATGGTGATGTATGGTCGATATGCCTTTGGTCGCTTTTGGCGAACTGCCATGAGTTTTAGCTGAACTCTATAGAAACCTTGTTCATAGGTACGAAGTTTGGCCAAGTATAGTGTTAATGTTCTTGTGTTATTTTTATATTTGTCTTAGTTTATAACACGATCTGAAGGCTCTCGTGGCACTCTGTTTTTCATCCATAACTACTGCGCGGATATGGAATACATATAATTTTTGCCAAACTGTTTGGAAGGCCATAGGTAATATTTTGGATGATCCAATTAAATGTTCAAAATAATGAAACAGCGGGATGTTAATGTATGCGAATATGCTCTATCATCATCATCATCAGCCTCTATCCGTCCAGTGCTGAACAAAGGCCTTTTTTTTTCTTTAACGCCGGTAAATGCTCTGAGGCATCCTGCGAGGGAGTGGGCCTCCTTGCGCCAGAAAGCTGGTAAGTGGACGCAGCTCTACCCACAAAAACCCGGCGAGTGCCACTTATGCCGCCTTTGGTGAGGTGCCCCGGATCTAATAAACAAATAGGGCACCTCCCAACGTCGGGACAGTACAATGGGGTGAGGTTCCCGTCCTCACCCCTTGCCCCCTGCTTTTTTGTCCCCTCTTCTTATAAGAGGGGTACAAAGAGCCCCCTCGGTTCAATTAGAATCGCCCAAGGTGCTGGGCTCACCCTAGGCTACTGAGCCCCACCGCCACGTCAAGGCCTGAACCATGGTGGGCACTACGTAACCTTTGCCTGTATATAATAATAGGCCTCGAAATAAATTAGTAATTTATATACTCTATACCGTATATACCCGTTGTAAATGTCAAATGGGATAATCTTTTTCTAAAAACTAATATTATCGTATGCGTATAGCTAGCTATACAGATCCCTAAACAGTACAAGTACAAGGCGAGGGAATCTTTAGCACTATATATATATATATATATATATATATATATATATATATATATATATATATATATATATATATAGTGCAGTCGGGATACTGTGAGTTGTGACACAGGGTAAGTATTTCTGGAGTGTATATAAAATGGATGCAATGCTCTAATAATATGTAATTCGAGAGTTACTATTTATTTATTAATTATTTTTAATTAGCAGATAATTGTTATATTGCGAAACAACGTTGGCTAAATGTTTCAAGCTATACTTTTTCTTTTGTTCTACATAATTTTGATTATTACTAGGATTGTAAAAAGTAATGCAATTTTTATTATCAAGAGAACAATCAATTTTTAGTATCTAAAATCTGAAGATGTTATCTATTTTGTTTGATGACGAATTCTTTGATGGTAGTATTGACATATCGTTAACATGATAGTTAACTGTTAAACATATTTTCGTAGTCGCTCACGAGTTAACATTCCCATTTAGCTGAGTATTATCTCAACGTAATACATTTAACATTTTACATAACCCGTGCATATAAAGTTGTTAGTGCACTTTCTCAGGCTGTTTCATTCGCATAATTTATGATAGCTTTTGTGCAGTGAAGGAATTTGTAGTTGTAATATTATTTGCTTGCTGTGTGGGGGCGGCTTAAGAATACCCCTACCCCAATACCAGCCCAGGGTGACGTAGAAGTCGTCAAAGGGCATTTAGCTCCCCAACATCAAGGATGCTAATACTGCGAATCGATTGCTTGGTGTCAGTCTGTCTCATCGTGACAGTGAGATAGACTTGATCACTAAGCATCGATCGCACCGAGTGATGGCGGCACCATCAATCGAATTGGCGGCAGGCAGCAGTGCCGCCGATGCGAATTCATCATCATCTGCGATTGCCAATCCGCCTGCTCAGCGTGGCAATTATGAGCATGAATCCCCTCATGAATTACAGGCACAAGAGAAGGCCCCTAGTTCCCGGCCGTCCCACTATTCCTGGTTAAGGTAGCAGCCTAGGTTACGGTGGGACAGGGGGTGCTAAGAATCCCCGGGCTACGGATCGCTACCACCAACTTGACCTGGCTACGTATAACGGACGAACGTTGAGACTCGATGACCACCTGGTTGAACTGGAGGTGGAACTGGGAAGTATCCGATGGCACGTTTTGGGGTTATGTGAAGTCCGAAGACAAGGAGAGGACACCATAACTCTGCCTTCGGGTCATCTGTTCTACTTCAGGGAAGGCGACACTCCATCCCAAGGCGGCGTGGGTTTTCTCGTCCACAAGTCCCTTGTCAACAACATCGTCGAAGTCTCGAGTGTGTCGAGTAGGGTTGCGTATCTTGTACTCAAACTCACCAAGAGGTACAGCCTCAAGGTGATACAAGTATATGCGCCAACCTCTACACACTCCGACGACGAAGTAGAGGCAACTTACGAGGATGTCTCCAGGGCCTTACACAACACCTCCAAGGCTCACTTCAATGTTGTTATGGGGGACTTCAATGCCAAAGTAGGAGTACGAACAGGTATCGAATCGTGTTTAGGGCCACATGGTGTCGGCAGTCGTAACCACAGGGGGCAAATGCTGGTCAACTTTCTCGAGAAAGAGGGGCTCTTTTTAATGAATTCATATTTTAAAAAGAAGCCCCACAGGAAGTGGACCTGGCAAAGCCCCGATACTGTGACGAGAAACGAGATAGACTTTATTATGACGGACCGAAGGCATGCATTCAGGGATGTCTCTGTGATCAACAGGTTCAAAACCGGAAGTGATCACCGACTAGTAAGAGGATCTATGAATGCAAGCTTTCAGCGAGAGCGAGACCGTCTAATAAAGTCTACACTCCGACCTGACTTCCGGCAAACTGTGGTAGGTTCCAAAAAATTCCAATTGGAATTAAAGAACCGATTCGATAGCCTTAACATATCGGAAACCACAATGGCAGTTGACGAGGCACTGGGTGCCGTGGTGGACTGCATGCGGGTCGTGGGTGAAAGGTTTTATAGGAGAAAGCGTACTGGCAGGAAATCCAAACTCTCGGATGAGACGCTCGGTCTTATGAGGGAACGCAGAGCACACACAGACGCCACTTCTACAGATGTAAAGCTTCTCTCGAAGCAGATCCGCAAACTAATACGCCGAGACCTTCGCTGCTCAAATACGCAACGGATTACCGAAGCAATTGAGCAGAATAGAGGGTCGAAGGTTTTTGTGGAAAAGCTCGGGAGAAGCCACCTGTCGAAGATTAGGACCGCTACTGGCGCGACCGTTTCTTCTAAGCCTGGGATCTTGTCGGAGATCGAAGATTTCTATGGCAAACTGTACGCGTCCCATGCTCCTCAACCTGATCCCCGAAACAACGATCCGCGTGCTAGCCTAACACGACACCTCTCCGGCGAGCTTCCGAACATCAGCCTAGATGAGGTTAGTCTGGCTCTTAAGCAGCTTAAAGGGGGGAGGGCTCCGGGGAGGGACGGAATTACGACTGAACTCCTTAAGGCAGGTGGCGAACCTGTTTTAAGAGAGTTACAAAAGATTTTTAATTTCGTCCTTCAACGGGGCATTTCCCCCAAGGAGTGGCATGGAAGTGAAATCGTTTTGTTTTTTAAGAAGGGTGATAACTCCCTTCTTAAAAATTATAGACCGATATCACTTCTAAGTCATATATACAAGCTGTTCTCGAGAGTCATGACGAACCGCCTCACTAAAAAGCTCGATGGATTCCAGCCACCGGAGCAGGCTGGGTTTCGAAGAGGATTTAGCACCATAGACCACATTCACACTATAAGGCAAGTTGTACAGAAGACCCATGAGTACAACCAGCCACTGTGCCTTGCCTTTGTGGACTATGAGAAAGCTTTTGACTCGGTTGAAACCTGGGCTGTTCTGGAAGCTCTGCAGCGATGTCAGGTCGATTGGCGATACGTCGAAGTGTTGAGAGGATTATACGACGCCGCCTTTATGTCCGTTCTGGTTCCGGGAGGTCAAACAAGACCAATCCAATTGCATCGAGGAGTGAGACAGGGGGATGTCATTTCCCCGAAACTATTCACTAATGCTTTGGAGGACGTCTTTAAGACTTTAAACTGGACAAAATGTGGCATAAACATTAACGGCGAGTATCTCTCACACCTTCGTTTCGCCGACGATATCGTTATTCTGGCCGAGTCGTTGGAGGGCTTGCAGGAGATGCTGCACAGTCTAAATGAATCTTCCCGACGTGTGGGTCTTAGGATGAACTTGGACAAGACGAAAGTCATGTTCAACGAACACGTTCTCCCTAGGCCGGTTAACGTTGATGGCATAACTCTCGGAAGTCGTGCAAGTGTATGTCTATCTTGGGCACACTTTGCAGCTAGGTCGACATAACTTCGAGAGAGAAACCGATAGGAGGATTCAATTGGGATGGGCAGCATTCAGGAAGCTTAGCCATATTCTCACGTCGTCTATACCGCAGAGTTTGAAGACGAAAGTCTTCGACCAATGCGTTCTCCCCGTGATGACCTACGGGGCTGAAGCGTGGCCTCTAAATATAGGACTGGTCCGCAAGTTTGCCGTAGCTCAACGTGCTATGGAGCGTGCTATGCTGGGTGTTTCTTTGACAGATAGGATTCGGAAGGAAGACATCCGTCAGAGAACTAAGGTAACCGATATCACGCAAAGAATCAGCTCGTTGAAGTGGCAGTGGGCTGGTCACACACTCAGAAGAACGGATGGCCGATGGGGCAATAAGGTTCTAGAGTGGAGGCCACGTTTAGGTAGACGAAGTGTTGGTCGGCCATTGACCAGGTGGGAAGACGATCTCCGTGCGGTGGCCGGTCCGTGTTGGATGCGAGTGGCAAGGGATCGGCCATCTTGGCGTTCATTGAGGGAGGCCTATGTTCAGCAGTGGACGGATAGAGGCTGATGATGATGATGATGATGATGATGATGATATTATTTTGACTCTGTTTCATTTGTCAGCGGTCTGGGAATAGATTTGCTGAGGGAACTACTGTTTTAATGTTCAAAATTGTTTTCGGCTATGATTGTATACGAAAACTTTGAATAATGGGTTCTGTGATATTTTTCATGATTACATGATTGAATTATGATCGAGTTACAAACATCTCTTCGTTTATTAAAATATTAATAGTATAACCTAGCACTCACTCCGATAGAACCTATCCTAACGTCACGCTAGTTCGTGATGGTTTTGTAAAATGTTATCGTGAAAGCTGATTCATTTCATCGATCGTAACTTGATCGCTATCGTATTAGCCCTGTAGCCCACGGGTGGACATGACCTCACGATTATAGTAAACATAGACGGGAACTAGTTCTTGATTCCTTTTAGAACTGAATTCAATTGAATAATCTATACTCTATAGTCTATACAGATAAAAAAAATTGGAGTGTCTGTTTGTAATGTTAAAAGAACCGCTTCGTATTAAATACATATATACAAGGCACATATACCAAGATAACATTTTTCACAAATTTTGTCTGTCTGTCGGTTTGTTCCGGCTAATCTCTGAAACTGGGCTGATTTTTATGGGACTTTCACTGGCAGATAGCTGATGTTATAAGGAGTAATTTAGGCTATAAAAATAATCATCATCAATCCGGGTAGCGCTGTTAATCTTAAGTTAAATAAGCGGGCGAAGCTGCGGACAAAAGCAAGTATGAAAATATATTTAGACTATTTCGTCCCAAGACCTTGGTCGTTGTGAAGTATCCGAAAACCGAGAACGTAAAAATCTTGTCTTTCATAATCCGTAAAAACTAAAAAGTCATTATATTATTAAATACGTAAAATTCGTATAACCATTAGAAATTAGTCATATTTAGATACTAACTTAGATGCTTTGATAATTTAAAGAAGTAATTAAAGTTGACGTGCTGCCGTCTGCCAGTCTGTCTGTCCGTACCGTGTCCGGGCCCGAGCCTCGGGCTGTCCCCTGTTACTTGGCGGCAGGTTGTCTAAGGTCGGTGACCTTGCCCCTGTCAGCTTAATTCAACTTTGATGTTTAATGTTCATTATAAACCGTTTGACTGACAGCAACACATTTGTGGTCACACACACACACACACATCTAGTCTTGTAATATCTTTCTTATAATTGCTAAACTGTTTAATATATTTGTGTACTTATTCAATATTGTCTAATATGTTTTATATCGCATTCAAAACAGTATGTGATGACTGATATATATTATATGTAGGTGTTACGCGATTGTTGAACATATTAAATTGCGTCCTTTCAAAATGAAATTACGATAAAAAGTTGGGGTAGTCGTGTAACGATAATGGACTTTAAATTAAGATGAGAGCTGTTATAAAATAATGTCACATACTGAATGAACTGGCTCAGTGACCGCCGCGGCGCCGGCCACTATGTTCATAATGGAAAATTAATTAACGATGGTTGACTCAATATAATCGAAATTAGCTGATATTGAGTACAGCCTTTTACGGAAATAAAACAGTAGACAGAGGAAATACAGCAGATTTAATAAAACTACTCTTAAGATAGCTTTTTTTTCTTTGTCTTTAACGTCGGGAAATGCTCTGAGGCATCCCGCAGAGGAGTGGATCTCCAGGCGGGTATGTGGGACTTGCTGGGCCCGAAAGCTGGTAAGTGGACGCAGCTCTACCCACTAATACCCGGAGAGTGCCACCAATGCCGCCTTCTGTGAGGTGCCCCGGATCTGTTGAGCAAACAGGGCAACTCGACGGCTAGTCCGTCCCTCAGGGGACCGATGCCACCTCCACAGAGGGGTTGTCCTGCACCACAACAACCCCTCCCAACGTCAGGACAGTACAATGGGGTGAGGTTCCCGTCCGCGCCCCTTGCCCCCTGCTCTTTTGTTCTCTTTTATAAGAGGGGTACAATGAGTCCCCTCGCCTCATTTTGCTTCGCCCTAGGTGCTACGCTCTCCCTACGCTCATGGTGGGGACTCTAAGAGAGCTGGTAATTCATTGCAAGAAACAAATTCGCTACATCTGTATTGTATACCAAACTTTACTTACAGATGTGGACATTTATAGTTAAATTATATAAGTCCTCAGTATTTTATAATTCTTTAAGCTGTTGCCTGCAGTTTCGCTTGCGTTTACTTAGATTTACAGCCGTATCCGGGTCCCGGATTGAATATCAATAAGGCTTATAATAATGTTAACTATCTGCTAATAAAATACCCACAAAAATCGGCCCAGCCGTTTCAGAGATTAGCCAGAACAAACAGATAGACAGACAAAAATGTTAAAAGTGTTATTGTGGTATATGTACCGTATATACGTCCATATGCATTTAATAAAAAAGTGGTTATTTTAATATTACAAACATACACTTCTAAATTTATTTATCTGTATAGATAAAAAAGTATGTGCCTACGTATGTACAGGCGTTAGAAGTTATACGTCTATACTATCATTATGTCAAAATTGTTCTATAGCTAACTTCATGGTGTCGGTTTTTTTCGTGACGGTGCATGCGCGTGCATCTTAAAAATTTACTCTAATAATTTTTCCCTAACGCGCCAAAAGAAGTATAACTTCAAATATATTTTAAGAAAGGAGGGTGTATTATAAAGTAATAAATAACGAAAACCCTCTTCCACATCTCCTTTAGTCACATTTCACACGTGTATGTTTCCTGTGTGGTGACGGAGCAGCTCTTAATGTAAGCTACTGTTGCACAAGATCATGTTACGTCACGTTATGACGTCGCAGCGCTAACGTTCTCATTACAATCGAGAGGTGTTTGATGATATCCGTCTTGTGAATAAAGGAAGCAATTTGTGTTCTCAAACATGTTTTGAAATTTTTCAACAAAATTTGAAATTTGTCCCTTACTGTCCCATAATTTAGAACTAGTAGTTCCTCGCACTTTCACTCGAGTAATTCCCGTGGGACTACGGGGATAAAATATAGCTTTTGTTGCTCGCCGATAATATAGCTTTAGACTGGTGAAATGGTAATGAAATGGTAAAATCGGTTTAGTGACAAACAAACATCGAGCATCTAACCAAATTTGTGCTGCAACGCTGCGCCGATTCTGCGCTCTGATTTGCCGACTGATGGTCATTGATGGATGAGTAGCCGATGGGACGTACATACAGGTCACTGGTTAGTTGAATTGATTACGTCAGTGACAAATCACTGAACAGTTTCGGAATTTTCTGGATCGCAGCACTATCCGGTTATATGCTCGATGCAAACAAATCAACTCACATATTTTGCATGAAACATATCAGTTGGAATTCTTTATTAGTTGTGTACCTGATCTGATTTATTTGTTTCCTACAGTTCTATAATTTACGTTTCAGGACGAATACATTCGGCCATCGTGTCCGGCGTGAACTCGGAGACGCGTTCGGTGACGGTGGAATGGTACGAGCGCGGGGAGACCAAGGGCAAGGAGGTGGAGATCGATGCCATCCTCGCGCTCAACCCCGAGCTGGCGGGCACCAGGCAGCACACGCCGCACACGCCCCACCTGCAGCCCATGCCCAACAAACTGGCCAGGGTATGTAGCTGTCACTATAACCTTACTGATTGAATATCTGGAGTTCGTACGACTATTCTCATTTATATTTGAGGATATCTTTTTTAAAAACGTGTACCGCATATGAAACATCTTTGTTAAAATTCATAATCAATAAAAATGTAATAAGCATCATGCCGTAGGCTGTCACGGCATTCGAGTCGATTTTACTGCTAACTCGCGCCAATAGAAGTTCTCATAACAGTCAACTTATCCTCAAGATAAATGTTTAGGTAATAATATAAAGTACATTTTGGAGTTGGTTTGGATGCTGCTGTAGACTTGTAACTTGTAACCGATGCACATTCGCTTAGACTCGCTGATGCGCCCTATATTGTTCATATCGAGGCTTATCCCTTAAAGGGCAGATAGTTCTAATAAAACTGTGAAGATGAATGCTGTATATGAGTTATGACGTCTGTTGTAATGTGTACGCGTTAACCGCTTCTTACTCAAGCCTGCTGGTGGCGCGGGTGCGACTAATCTATTTCGACCGCCAACGAGGGTCATTGAACACATCACTCTCGCTGCCCCGTACTGGGACAATTTGCCAATTTAAGTAACGGAAACATTCTCCTTTGAAGTGCCACATTACGCGTATCATGTGCGATCATTACGTTTCATAATGTCTATTTATATGGTTCTACATATTATATATTATAATACCGCGAGATAAGTTTATATAACTTATCTCGCGGTATTACTTGCGCTGTCGCTGCTGCTGCCATTGTATTACATTGGAAGTATGTTTTCTCTGTAATTTTCAAATTTTAGTTAATTTAGATCTTTACTACTACTTAATTGAGTAATTCTTTTCATACTATTTTAATTGAAAAATTTAAAATTATCTAAATGTAATAAAATTGCGATGTAAACGTCCGCTGAACAATAACTAAAGCCTATTTGTAACCGAAGCAAAGGTCATACCGTCTTTGTTGCAGTAGGCTGCGCTAAGCGCATTCCTTCAGTAGCGTCACATCATTCTGACGGTCTTCGCGTAGCTAATCGATTTTATAATTAGGCTAATTGGATGTGACTCGACTCATTTTCCTGAACCGATTCTGCGAGTGAATTGAAAGAAAGGAATATCGATTAGAGACGTTCCGTCGGTACCAAGCCGCGACCACTCTCATTGTTTGGGTTGCGAAGCACGTTGCTAATGGATTATGGACGCCACAGTTGCACCGGCGGGTCCGCGACAGGCGACTGTGCCGCCCAATGAGCTCGGGCTCCCAAACAGATAACCATGATACGATAAGGGGACGCTCGGAATATACTTGGTTAGCGAATACCGAAGTAAGTTATCGAAGCAGCCACGTTGATGGGTGTTCACCGTTGATTTAGTGACAGTGCTGTCCGGGCACGTAGCCATGTTCCCATACATCGTCAGCTGGCAGGTGATCATTAGAAATTAGCACGTAGATACCATTGCTTGTCGATTTTAGCGGACACCGTTACCTAGCAACGCGACGCACGCCTCTCATGTAAACACCACTTGTGATCGTCCGCGGGTACCGTTGTGATCACACGACCTACTATAAATGCTGTTACACACTTTTAATTAATTTTCAAGCACTTATATTGTAATTAGGGAACATTTATGGTATATGATGACTTTGCTAAGATAATATCCCCTATGTCAATATGAGTGCTTCAGAGTTAGTAGCGTTTGCCATCGATAGTGTCGGGTGAGGCTTGTTAACGGTCTAAAGGTGATTATCGTTAGAATGACCTTCCAACCCATAATTGCTACTTCCACGCCCGCCGGACAGTGGGCTTCCATCGATTTTCCACCACGTTTCACGTTTCATTCGTACTAGAGCAACCGAAACACGTGGTATCCTCCACGGGGTGGGAGACGCGGAATATAGTAAGTTACAATGTTTGTGTGTCACTGGTGCGTGATTGTTTGTGATGGCTGCGAAGGACCCGTCGGGCTCGTCGTCGGACGACGGAGGGTTCCTGCGGGAGAGCGGGGAGGGCGAGCCGGCCGACTCGGGACACACGCTGCCCGTGCGCAACTCACGATCGGTACTACACGCTCGACGCTCACGCCGCGACGCCACACGCCGGTGTACTTATCGATATCCTCATCGATGTACAAAATATTATAGATAAAGATTAGTGTTCCTATAGAAGATAATGTTTATTTCGAAGAGCTAAGTAAGTGATGATCTAAACCTGATGATGACATAGTCAATACACACATGTACAGATGTATATTTCAAATGCTTAAGTATGATGTAATCCAGAAGTCCTTTATTAAATTGAAAGTACACCGGCGTGTCGCGTCCAGGCGTGCAGGTCGATGTACACGCATCACACGCACCAAGCTGCATGCTGCGGACGGACAAACGCCCGCTTTTATAAAATATTATATCGACCCTACACTTTACGTTGCGCACGTTTTCTATATAATTTGCACACGATCGGCTTTTTATAAATTAGTGTTCGATTGTGCCTTTGTTATAGAACGTTACATAGAACCGGTCACATAATATACGTAACAAAAGCACAATCTATAATGTCTATACTGCGTAGTTATTTGTGTCGGCGTTGTATATTAGCTTTGTATTCCAAATGTTCAGTTTTATTATTACCTGTTTCATGATGATTCATTGTTATGTTATTAGCGAATTCTGTGTTAATGTCTATTATATTGGCAATTATTGAAGAGCGACTGCTATTCGCGGAGTCGAGGATAGATTGGTGTTGTAATACAATAATGTATAAGAATTAATAAGTATAAACAAATTATAAAAAGACTGCCACATGAAACAAACAGTACCACAGCTATACTTACTGTGTCTGTTGACTCGTTTTTGTAAGACTATATCCTTGTATTCGATAGAAAAATATCTTCTTATAAATCTTACTCGAATAGAATATTATAATATTGGATACTCCAAGCAGACGCTTTTCAGGCGATTGTAAGTTTTAAGTGGCCTTGGACCAATTGTGTCCAAGGTTTAGTAATTATGAATCTGAAATATTCACTTAATTACCTTATTAGCCAAAATGTCAAAGCGTTACTCTTAATTAAAATCTGTCGCTTATAATTACTATTAATATCTTGAAGCATTTTGAAGTTGAACCAAGAAGTGCATTCATGGATAAAAGGGTAAAATTGAAAATGATATGTCAAGGTTCAGCATAACTTTTAAAAAGTTTGAAAATGTACACCTGAATGTACTTGTAAATTAGTTTAATGGGTTTACTTATTGATCCCTTTTTGCTTATTATAAAGAGGAGTTATATTCTGTCGGAAACTTACGTCGGACAAGACGTATCATTAGAATTATATTTTGTAATTAGTAATTACTTAAGATATTCCCTCATATCATATGTGTAACTATTTTTTATTTAAATATAATGATAATAATAAATAAATAATGTACCTACCTATAGTAGAGAATTAGACGTAAATTCGACTAGAAATGATGATCATGCTGAATGTCTAGGTTTCGCAGTTTTCCCAGAATGAGGCCGACGAGCGAGAGAGGAGGACGCCGACGATGTCTCATCCCGCGGGTGACAAACGGGGGTGCGTAGGTGGCGTTACGTAATGCGCCTCTAGTAATGCACCAGTGCTCGTGTTGGGCTTCAGGATGGGAACCTAGGCCCGGTATGGCACAACGTCACGGGGACTGCTTAGTGGCAGCCGGGTAGTCCCTCATTACGAGGTCCTGTCGCTGAGGGTTTCCTGTTGCCTGCAGATCCGGGACCCTCAAAAAGCGGCTGAAGGCGCTCGCAGTGGTTTTAGTTTGGGTAGGGCCGTAGGGCACTCCCAGGTGCGAGTCCCACATAGGGTCAGAAACCTACGCTAAGTTTATCTATTGGCCATTGGATCACATTTCATAAGAAAATAGCCGGGTGCGCATAGGCACATTGCCCTAGATCAGGGTCGGCAACCCATGGCTCGCGAGCCGCACGTGGCTCTTTCGAGGTGAAGTTGCGGCTCTTTTTCCATACGCAAGCAACTACTCTAATCTTTTTAGAATTTTTTTTTGGCTCTTTTAAAATTGTGAAATTGTATAAATTCAAATTTTTGGCTCTTCCAACTTAAAAGGTTGCCGACCCCTGCCCTAGATGCAGATTTTGCAAGCAACACGCTAGTCGAGGGTGGTCCCGTACATCACGAGGCTTTTCCGGAACATTCTAGAGCAATTAATGTGAATTATCAATTATAAAGAAATAACTTTTTTCGCCTCCATCGCGTTTCCCCTGAAATCAGAATCATTTTAAAAATATATACACGTTCTGAAGCAATATAGAAACTGAATCGGTAGGTTGTGGCTACTGGAAGTCACCGAGCTATCTGATTTTCCCAAGTAATGTACCATTAGATACTAACGCCTATTTCTTATCTTTACCATAATATATTGTAGAAATCGATTTCTGTTATCCTTAATACCTACTTACTGCTTCGTTTAATTAAAAATAATTAATTAATAGTTTTTTTTATATTAGACATAGTTTTTCATTGTGTGTGAATACGAAAAAGTTTTGTATGAAATTAATATTTAGATATTTTTCGCCTAGTGTTTGTAGTTCCTTTGCTCCTGATAAATTTCTTAACCCGCATGAGCACTCTCGGGGCTTTGAAATATTTTTATTTGATTCGTTTAACTCGGGTCACATTATTCGGCTAGATATAACATTTTAGATTTATTTTTCAATGTATATCTTTTTATGTATACTTCGGTAAAGGTTCTGTTGTAAATATTTTTACGGAACTCGTAGCTTAGTGAATGTATTTTTTTTTTGGCTTTACTATATGTTTCGATGATTCTTCTTTCTAATATTTCTAATGTTTTATTTCGTTATAGGACATGACGCGGCAGTCTATACCGGTGGCAACGAAAGGTAAGATTTTCTTATTGAATATATTTTTATATATAGATTATCTGTAGATTATAGTAGGTAAGTAAATTTTATTACGACTTTATTAGTGTGGAAGTGAAATTGCTAATGTATGTTCAAATGTAAATTGTAACTTACCTCTAATGGCACTAAACATTCGACCTACCGTTTAGCATTTTAGGTCTCCTCCTATTTAGACTCAAACTATTTTTTAAGAGAACAGGGTGATGAACGTTCTTACTTACGTTACATTTTTTTATGTCAGTTGGATAGGCAAACTAGCAGACGTGCCACCTAATGGTAAGTGGTCGACGTCACCCATGTACATTAACTAGTTTACCTGAAACTAGCCCAGGTAATTCATTTATGTGTTGCCTATCCTGACACATATTAAGATGTTGCCAGTAATTACACTGCCTGTCTTGACCTTCTCTACGAAAAACAGAAAAGCTGTTTGACCAGGGAAACAAGCAAGATGCATATTATGTAGGTATGGGTCGCGCCACGTAAGACAATTTGTGTCATTTGTCATGGGCAAAACCATTACAGTTGTTTAGGTCAATAAGGTAATAAGAAATCAGCCCTTGCGAAACAAAAAACCTCTGTCTGCTTGTACGTGACCGCTCTATTTACGTGATTTATATTATTTTCATGAGTTGAGATTGACCAAGCGATAGTCGAGACACTTGATGGTTAGTGGTCAACGTCGCCCGTCGCCCGTGAATTCCACCTGGTTGGCCTTCATACAGTACCCAAGTAGTTCGTTCACACACTGCCTCTTCAAGGACGCATCACGCTAGATGGTCTAAGCACCAGTGGCAGGATATCCAGACTTGATAACTTTACCTTTCGGAAACACAGGCAAACTTGCTTGTAAAGAGACTGCGTTAAGTATTTAGCCATTAATATTAACCATTTAGCCAATGTGCCACGGATAATTACACTTGTAGGTAAACATGACGTGATTGTCCCGACATATTTAAAAAGCTGACTTTTAGCACAGTATAATGTAATGTTTTCTAATGTTTACGCGAATTTCACTCATTATAATAAAACAAATGTCCTCCCGTGACCATGGTTGCTGTAAAGTATCTGAAACGTCGGGCTTGTAAAAATCTTAATAAACCGCGATAAAATCCGTAAAAAAAATTGTTTTATTATAATGAGTATAATGTAATATAAGTATCCAACCAGTATCATCATCATCAAGTGCCATCTTCATAATGAAGTTCGGAGGTCAGTTGGCAAAATTTTCTGCGATCCCCTGCGCCTTACTTCAGTTGCGTGTAGCTATGTTCACTGAACTGCATATGCGTACTGACCGAACTACAAAAATCGCTTAGGGGTCTCGTCGTTTCGAGCGTTTCTTGGTCGTTTCCATACTGTCATACTCATACCGTGCTTTTAGTAGCTACTAATTGCAGTAAACTGCACAAAAAATTTGACAGTAAGCCGTGAGCGACTCACCGCGACTTATATCCTGTTATGTTAATATCGCTAAGCCGCCGACCTCTGCGATAACAGCGGACTTGCCAGTGCCTGAGCCGTTTGTTAAATATACTTCAGTCGGATTTGGCAGGGTTTTTTTAAGTATAGCAGATCGGATGGCAATTCATATTAGAACGTTTTGTTTTAAACTGACATCATGATAACTTTAGTTCGTAGTAGTTAGATACTTCTAAAACTTTTGTTACCGATAACCGATAAAGGATATAAATTAAGTTTTTTTTATGTTAGTTGGATAGGCAAACTGGCAAACGTACCACCTGGTACTTTGCTAGTTATATATATATATATATGAGGTATTCTTTGACGTATGTATGTGCAACGTTATGATAAATTTTCCTCAAACAATACGTTAGGTATATGATATAGTTTGGGACTTTCCTCATAGAATACACATTTCCCCAAACTATACAAAATCTTAACGAAAAAGTCGTCAAACAAGTCGTTGCACATATATATATATATATATATATATATATATATATATATATATATATATATATATATATATAACAGCTGATAACAGCTAACCCACAGAACAAGTAGACAGTTTTGACTAAAATTTTATAAAGCCCGTATTCTATTAAGGACGCCCAAAATTATTAGCTCAATAAACAATCTAGGACAGTTATTATATCTAGCTCCAACTGTAATTAAATGGATATTTGTAATGAATATGAGTAATTTGAACACGAATTATCTATTATGGAGGGTGGGTCAGGGGTCAGCACGCCAATATTCCCGGTACAAAGCATGGCTCGCGGTCAACGGTCCCGAGCCATTAGTTACCTGCAGGCGCTACCACCCGACGGTCGCCGGGCACTCGCGGTGGTGCTGGTAATGTGGACGTTTCGTTGGTGACGGTGGAATTGTGGCTGTTTGTTTGGTTAATGAAAGGTTTCAACTATTTGCTTGTATTCACGCTGGAATTTGTCTGTTTCTGTGACAAAAGGCTATGTATGGATATGTGGAGACAGGTATTTGTTCAAACCTGTGTCTATTGTATACCTCATGTGAGTAACAGACGACGCGCGGCGGTCAGTAATATTATGACCTCGGGTCAGTCCATCTACCAGACCTATACCCACTGGAATGGTCGCGGAAACGATTGTTAATCCATAAACTAACACCGTGAAGTACCAACGGCCGCAAAATTATTATTAATAAACACTATGTAACTTTTTTTTCTTTAACGCCGGGAGATGCTCTGAGGCATACCGCGGGGGAGTGGGTCTCCCCATGCGGGTATGTGGGTTTTATTGGTGGCACTCGCTGCGCCCGAAAGGTGGTAAGTGGACGCAGCTCTACCCACTAAAACCCGGCGAGTGCCACCAATGCCGCAAAGCAAAAAGGGCACCTCGACGGCTAGTCAGTCACTCAAGGGACCGACGGCACCTCCACAGAGGGGTTGTCCCGCACCACAGAACAACCCCTCCCAACGTCGGGACAGTACAATGGGGTGAGGCTCCCATCCTCGCCCCATGTCCCCTCTTCTTATAAGAGGGGTACAAAGAGCAGCTCCCTCAGCTCAATTTGCTTCGCCCACAGTGCTGTGTTCACCATAGGCTACTGAGCCCCACCGCCACGACAAGGCTTGAACCATGCTGGGGACTACGTAACTTTTGCACTAGAGAAAAACAAGAAGCTACTTTAATAGTTAATTATGGATTTGAACTTTATGTACGTTATCTTAGCGATTCAATTCGATTAACAAGTATAGAGACTTGAGACGGAAATAAAACGTATAGCTGATGATCACTTTATATTGTGGGTAGTAGATCGGTGAAGATTATTTTGTCGACAGCGGTATACGATGTATATGAAAGCGTTTCAATATTAATTAGTAAGGCCATGCTGTTTTGCATCCGAATTGGGCCGGCACGACCGGGGTGGTACCTCTCGTTCACATAACATCGGTGACACGTCACACACACAGCACGTCAAGTGACAGCTATGCTTTTGCGTTTCTTGCGGTTTGTGAGTTTCCGGTGACCCATTGGGGGAATACGGAATAGGAGGGCAACGCATCTGCATAATCTCTGGTAGTGCGGATGTGTGTGGGCGTCGGTAGTCGCCAAAAGGCTTTGACTGCACATTTTGCCCTCATATGCTATAAAAACATATATATATATACACGTCAAAGTGCATATTGTTTAAACGGAACCCTTATAGATTCTTTATGTCTGTCTGTCTGTCTATCTGTCTGTCTATCTGTCTGTCTGTCCGTCCGTATGTCACAGCCACTTTTTTCCGAAACTATAAGAACTATACTGTTGAAACTTGGTAAGTAGATGTATTCTGTGAACCGCATTAAGATTGTTATACATAAGTAGAAAAAAAACAAATGTTGGGGTTCCCATACTTAGAACTGGAACTCAATTTTTTTTTCATCAAACCCATACGTATGGGGTATCTGTGAATAAGTCTTTATAAATGATATTGAGGTTTCTAAAATATATTTTTTTTACTGAATAGTTTGCGCGAGAGGCACTTCTAAAATAAGATGATAAAACTAAAAAAAAAATATGATGAACATTACCATGCAAACTTCCACCGAAGAAACATAAACCATATTTTTTGTTAAAGTGTCTAATGTTGTATATTATGTAATGGTACGGAACCCTTCGTGCGCGAGTCCGACTAGCACTTGGCCGGTTTTTTTACTATATTTTCACGTTTCTCTATTACATTATAGAAACACTGTACATATGATCAGTCTAGGCTAAAACAATCTAAACGCTTTCAGGAAAGCCTAATGGTTAAGTGTTAACATGTCTAGCGTTAATGTTAACAAATTAACTGCATGAAGGTTACTACAACGCGGTAGCGCCGCCTCTGTTGTGTAAGGATATGCTTTTGAAATACCTAGATATTTTGGATAAACATGTAGTTTAATAGTTATACTTTTAACGTAAAAAACATACCGATGCCTTTACTTTCTACTTATATTAAGTAATGTTCTTCGTTGAAATAACTATTAGATACTTAAAATAAAAAAGACCCTAACCCAATAGCAAAAGAGCTGGGTGACCTTGAAACGACTGAATCTATTTTGATGAAACATGTTTAAGAATCACCCCTAGAAACTAGAAAGGCTGATTCCGAAGCGTTTCACCTTTTTGATAACTATGGTGTCACAGGCACACACTTAGCGGTCAAACTTACAACACCCGTCTTTTTGCAGGTTATATATATAATGTATCGTCGTCTGTCTTTATGTCGATCAGATTTAATCTTTAAAAAACATTACCCACCGCGATTGTGTGTATATGTACGGGCGCGCGGTCGACATTCCCTGCCGCATTACCGATTTACTCCGACGCCCTGATTCACGTTGCGTAACTTTAATTTGGCAACGACAACGTCCTCCATTCTCGCCCTACATCATGAGCATCGGAACAGTCCATGTGGCTGATGAGCGAATTGATCATTACATTACAATATCTTGTCATGTGTATAATGTAAGAGGTAGTGCCAGGCTGCAAAGCCGAATTGGGCCGGCACGACCGCGGTGGTACCTCTCGCTCACATAATAATGCAAAGTGATAGCTATGCTGTCGCGTTTCGTGCGGTTTGTGAGTTTCCGGTGGCCCATTGGGGGGGATAGAGAAAAGGAGTGCAACGCATCTGAACAATCTCTGGTTGTGCGGATGTATATGGGCGTCGGTAGTCGCCAATAGGCTTCTACTGCTCGTTTGCCATCCTATGCTATAAAAAATATCGATTTTTTTACAGTAGTACTGGAATAGCAAAAACTCTCACACAACTACACTGCCGTTTTCTGGTGGTTTTTGTGGTCTACTTGTGAAAGTTTGTCTGATACCAAAACATTGAAGCTTTGTGCCATCCGTTGTAGGTTTTAGGAGTTACGAAGTTATGAATGCGTACTAAAATATAAATGACGTCGCCACGATGACTGCTATGTGATTCCTACATGATATGTCATCTGTTAGTTTATGGTTCATTGTGATTGATGACGCTTGCCGATTACTAAACATAAACTTGTGTACAAATTGAATGAGTCGAACTTTCAAGATAATAGACAGCATGTTCAGTTGTATGTGTTACACTTACTTAATGTATAAACTATATAAGTAGCGGACGTTCTTCATCATCATCAGCATCAGCCTTCAATGAACGCCAAGACGACTGATCCCTTGCCACTCGCATCCAACACGTACCGGTTACTGTACGGAGATCGTCATCGCTTCCTCGTTAATGGTCGACCAACACAATGTCTACCTAAACGTGGCCTCCACTCTTAAACCTTATTGGCCGGATTGCCGGATTCCGCTGAGTGTGTGACCAGCCCACTGCCACTTCAACGAGCTTATTCTTTGCGTGATATCGGTAACTTTAGTTCTCTGGCGGATGTCTTCGTTGCGAATCCTATCTGCCAAAAAATACACGCAGCCTTTATAATATGAGTAAGATTAAGTTTTTCCAAGTATGACGTATCAGCGCCGGTCTTCCCAAATAAGTCTGCTAATATAATTTAATATTGTAATGTAAGCGGCTGCCGGCTATTACAATTAGTATTCAATATGAACGCGGCACGCACAGAACAATGAGCTTGTGACAAAGTTCCGCGTTGCTCTGGCCCGAAATGACTCGCTCTCGCCGAATAAAGACGCGAGCAAAAAGCATTATACCGACTTCCTCGTGCGTGCGGCTCGCCGGTGTCCTGCGGTCACGGTCACTAATATGCGAACTTGACACTGATCTGCCGCACGACGCTAGGTTGCCCAAAGCTTTTGTGGCACTCCAAATACGTATTAGTGTTATTGCCGGTCATATCTGAGTGGCACGTTGACACGCATTGAGATTGAGATGTTATCGACACAATCTGTCCACGCCGCAGGGAAGGACAGGTGCTGACAAGGATTCTGTGCGCTCTGCGATATAGGTGTCACCTTTGTCACGATCAACATCATAACGTTACACGTCCAAACGACTGAGTTCAGTTATTATGATACATGTTTGGCTCCATGTATAAAATAGATTTTCGGGTTTTAATAAAAGTAATAAAAGTTAACCAGGTGGGAAGACGATCTCCGTGCGGTGGCCGGTCCCTGTTGGATGCGGGTGGCAAGGGATCGGCCATCTTGGCGTTCATTGAGGGAGGCCTACGTTCAGCAGTGGACGGATAGAGACTGATGATGATGATGATGATGATGAATAAAAGTTGGCCTGTGACGAACGCCCCGGTAGTTGTGAAATTTCTATTGTTATACATATTACAATTAATAATTAAAAAAATCTAACGAAAGATGGCATGGCAGTGAGCATCAAGTCATGACAACGTCACGCCGTTTAACGTCACGGTATTTGAGTCGGTTTTGCTGCCAAGGCGCGCCACAGAATATGTATATTTAAAATTTCTACTCACCATCTTCAGATCTGTATTTTGAAGTTCGGAGGTTAGTTGGCAAAATTTCGACGATCCCATGCTGCTTACTTCAAATGCGTATAGCTTTGTTTGGTCCAGTATTTAATGTCGTCTAACCACTTTCTCCTCTGACGGGCTGGGCTTCGCCTCCCCGGGAGAATTTCTACTGTTATACACAATCGGTTTAGCCCAGTTTCCTTGTAGTCGTAGGTGTGCGGGTTCACACAGTCGCATCAACTGCCACTGCAATCATTATTATTTATTCCCACACTGTCTAGTGCGTTGAACTTTACACGTTCACTAAATAGTAAACACAAAGTACACAGAAAGTATAGTAGAAGAACTAATGATACCAAAGTAGATTAAGTGTATTGTATTATGTGAAAAATCTACCTAGTACAGAGATGCTTCTAAAATTACAGATGGATATTTATTAATTTTTATTAAGGCGGGCCTTTCCCGATAAACGGCATTTTGAATTCTTTTTTATTTAGAAACTAGGCGATTAAGTTTTGTGAAAAAAATATATGTTATTAAACACTCCTTCATCATAATATTTCGGTCGTTCGATACACGATTACTTATATTTTGCTGCATTAAAAAAAATTGCAAAGATAGATCAAAATTGAGATGAGAAACCCATTTTATTTGAGTAATATCAGGTTCTGTACAATAAAACTTATACCGTAATAAACCTTGTAGAGAATGTGATTTACAACGGTCGACATAAACTATTGTTTTATAAATCCCTCCCTTCAATTAAATAAAGTTGTGTTTTCACTCGCCGCCAAAGCGCTCGACGCGGCTTCGAGCTCCATACTAAATTCAGTTCTCGGACAGCCCCGCCTTAAATAAAATAAACCAAAATGTATACCTTATACTAGAGACATACCTGTAAAATACTGTCACGTGTCATGTTATCAGGTCAACTACAACGGATACAACTCACGGTACAAGTAGACTTTAAGTAGACGATCTCAAGAGCCAATGCTAGCTAAGTGAGACATACAGACAGCCAATATCGAGCATTTTACATTATTTTTTAATTGTGTCGTCCCAAAATTTTGTTAAGACAATTTTGGGCCCAAAACGTTGTTACAAAATTAGGCGCCCGGTTTTCTGAAATTTTTGTCCCAATAGTTCAGCTAGCGCCCTGAACGCTGCGTGTGAACGAACGTATATTCTTTTTGTAATCATAAAAATTGTATGAAAAAATAGAACATGTGAGTTAGTTAGTCCGAAAATACGTTGAAAATCTAGACAGCTATTATTAATGTTTCAGCCATGTACCAGCACGTTCTTGTCTCAATAAATAGTACGACTTCAGATTTTTTTCTACCAAAAATCTGTTCAATTTTTTTTTATAATCTGTTTGTGTTTTATATGAGTTTAATTATAATAAACGACGACCTCTGTGGCTCAGTGGTAAGCGCGTTGGCGCTCAAGCCCGGAGGTTGCGGGTTCGAATCCCGCCAGGAAACAAAAATATTTTCTGTGTTCCTGGGTCATGGATGTGTATTAAATATGTGTATTATATAATAAACATCTTAAATATATGTATAGTATAAAAGTATTAAATATATTTCCGTTGCCTGGTACACGTAACACAAGTTCCTCGAGAACTTACCACGGGACCAGATTGACGTGGTGTGAAAGCGTCCATAGATATTATTAAAAAAAAAAAAAAAAAATCAGTTTAGTTTAGTAGTTCCTGTGGCTGTCGGGCGTACATCGGAATTCGGATGCGTTATTATTAAGTGAATGAGGAAGAGCGTGTGAGACTAAATAATTTACTTTAGAATTTTGGATTCATTTTGTCCCGTCAGATGATTGTTTAATAAATATATATTTTGTTAGAATTTCTGTTAGTGTAATTACGTGTATTGCACCTTATCATATTTAAAATGGTAGATAATAACACAAGGACACTACTGAAAAATATTTGCATAACTTGCTGCATCTACGTTTTGTCATCACTTTTTTTTAACTGAATAAAGAAGTTAGTGTTTAGCTGCCGTGTGTCTTGTGTATAAGTTTGCGCTTTGCGGCGTATAATACATTACTTTAAAAAAAATTAACCGACTTCAAAACCACAAATACACACTCAAAAGCGAGACATAAATGATAAATTCATATAATTATTAGAAGCGCTACCCATTCATCTATTTGAAGTCATTGCCAGTCAAGTAGGTAGTAGATATATTATACTATGTAGTAATTAAGTAGATACTTGTAGTATATATGATCTATCTACTACCTATTAGACTTGGTTGGCACCAACTTCAAATAGATGAATGGGTAGCGTTTCTAATAATTATATTAATTTATTTCTGGTTTTAAAGTATGGTTTTTTTAATATAATCTCTTTTACCCTTTGTAGTGCAAAACAAGTTTTAATTATTAAAAAGTTTTTTAAGCTTTTCTGATCTCGCAGCCACGTCATGACGAAGTTTAAAACGGGCTATCACAATTAAATGTTGTACAAGAAAAAATCATGTCTGTCATATTGACTGTGCAAGAGTTCCCTCGCCGGAATCAACCCTGGCTGCATCAGCCATGTCATTATGGAATTTAGAACAGGTTTTATTATGAGGAGTTCAACTATTCACCCCCGGACTCCATCATCAGATCAGTTCAATAGTACCAGATTATTGCATTGTTAATAAACTTATATAGATATTCAAAATTTCTGCTCAACCGTTAACCGGGAGACGGGAAGTGTTTTAAAAATTGACTTCTTAGATTTTATTACATTGTCAGTTACTTAGTTTTTCCTCGATTTTCTAGATATTTATTCATCATATCCTGACTTGGTGATAATTACTCGGAAGTAGGGTATCGAACAATATTTTTTTTAATCGGTCGACTATTGGCGAAAATATTGATGACATACACAAAAAAATATCCCTTTTTCTTTTTTATGAACATATTAGAACCTCCTCGTTTTTGGGAGTCAGTTAAAAACAATGTATCTCCAATATGTATTTCCTAAAATCTGTGTTCATCTATATTCTGTATCATGTTAAAAAATCAAACCTCTAATTTATAGTCTTACGAGTAACACACATGTCTGAATGGCGGCTTGACGCGTTCATCACCGAAACTTGATGCACTGAAAATCATTACCCCGAAGATTCCAATGCCAAAGTTGTTGTTGTGATAATGATTACTTGCTTTTTCGCAAGACACAACCTTAAAGACTTATTTAAACACAAATTTGTTATAATACACACACCGGCATATTTAGCGGAACATAAAATAAAGGTTTGATATCAGTATCATATAAGGTTGCTGGCTGGTTTATACGTCATTTAATTTAAAAAGAAATATTTTCAAATTAATAAAAAACAACTGAACATCACATTTTATGCAATTGTTTTAATTTTATTCAAATGCACCTTATCTGGAGCGAACTTCGAGTATTTCTTCTTCCTTCCGAGTTTGATTTAAATTTTCATTGAAATACTGTTTTTAGTTATATTTTTTTTAATTGCGTATCTTTTTGGAATTTAGAAATATCTTACGTGAGATTAGAACGGGGGGAGGGGGTCGAGCCAAATCTCACGATATCTCACCTATGTAATGGGAGAGGGGGGGTCGAAAAATCGTCAAATTCACCTCTCGTAATTTATGGATATCCCCTTGTCTGAAGCGAACTTCGAGTATTTCTTCCTTCTGAGTTTGATTTAAAATTTCATTGAAATACTGTTTTTTGTTAGTTTTTTTTAATCGCGTATCTTTTTGGAGTTGAGGACTGTCTGAATTATGCCTGACTTAGCCCCAACGGAGATTGCCAGGGCACTCGAAATGCGAAGAAATGATCAAACCTACAGAGTGATATCCAGAGATCTTCGTCGACCAGTTTCAACGATCCATTGCAGTATCCAACGGTTCAGGGAGGCCGGTACTTATGTGAGAAGAGCAGGACAAGGCAGTAAAAGACGCACTTCGAGTAGTGATGATCGTTTCATTCGGCTTCGTGTACGTAGGAACCCCCGTTTGACGGCCGTCCAAGCCCCACATGAGTTAGAAGCAGTGCGGGGTGTAACCGTAAGTGAGAGTACGTTACGAAGAAGGTTCGAAGAAGCTGGTTTGGGTTCATTTGTGCCCGCCAAGGCACAAAGGCTCGAGGTAAATCATCGTAGAAACAGGTTAACTTTTGCTCAGGAACATCGACTTTGGAACGCGGACCAATGGAGTAAGGTATTGTTTAGTGATGAGTGCAGAATTCTCTTAAATCAAATTGACGCAGGCAAAGAATATACAGACGCAAAGGAGAACGATACATTCAGACAAATTTTGAAACTACAGTTGCATACGGTGGTGGATCAATAATGGTTTGGGCGGGCATTTGTTTGGGAGCTCGCACAGACTTGGTAGTGACAGACAGAGGGAGTCTGACTGCAGACCGCTATATCAGAGAAGTTTTAGAAGAAAATGTCGTACCGTTTGCCCCATATATCGGTGACGATTTTGTTTTTATGCAGGATAATGCTCGGCCGCATACCGCTCGGGTAACTCAAGCTTATCTAAATTATATGAATATCACTGTTATGGAGTGGCCGGCGAGATCACCGGATATGAACCCAATAGAGCACGTTTGGGACTTGCTGAAAAGAAAAGTTAAGTCCAGAATTCCAGCTCCTGCCAACGTGGGTGAATTGCAAATCGCCGTAGTTGAGGAATGGCGGAGACTATCCCAGGAGACCATCGATAACATCATTCTCAGTATGCCTAGACGGGTAGAAACTTCAATAAGAGCACGTGGAGGAAATACGCGATATTTATTAATCACCATTTTTCTAATTTAATTAATTGTTATTATAATATTAATTTTTACTTTTCCCGGATACATGAAAAGTTCAAAAATGTAATTTTTTTCACAAATAGCCTTTACTCGCAAAATCTGTTCTTAATGTGATCTCATTTTAAGTAAAACAAATGAAACTTTAAATAACAAAAGAAGTAGTAGTAGTAGTAAGTAGATTTTAAAATAAAACCATATTTTTTTAATTATGGACCTTTTTTTGTGTTCCGCTAAATATGCCGGTGTGTTTATAATATGTGACAATATGTTGGGACAACTCACACACGACCATCTGATCCCAAACTACGCAGAGCCTGTTCTTATGATAACCAGACAACTGATATATACTTATATATTTCTAAATACATACATATTATAGATAAATCACACCCAGACGCAGAACAAATGATTATGCTCATCACACAAACATTTGTCCTGGGTGGGAATCGAACCCTCGACCTTCTGGTTTAGCAGTTAGGGCCAATAACCACTAGACCAACAGGCTGCATACAACCATTGCTTGTTGCAATTTCAGTGATGACATTATATTCATTAAAGTGTCGTTAGGGTGGGTACTATTTAAGGATATTCTGTATAAGTATTAGGGGTTTGTGTATAGGGTGGTCAGTGGCCTCAGTGGTAGACGATAGTGGCGGTATAAGTGGGGGCAGACGGGGCGCGCGCGGAACCGCGGACAGTGCGCGGCCGGCCGCGTACCACTATACAGCCTGGCACCGACGCCATTATACCATTTAAAAATGGAACAACTAATCGAATAGTGTTCACAAATCACACTACCTTTTTACAACAGATTAAATAACATTTGTTTTCTATTCTTTTTCACTATGCCAGTGTTATATGAGAAATCCTCTGTTCTGATGCAAAGGCGGGCTAATGTGTGCCGTAAGTGATGAATTTAATCTTTATATGCAAGTGATAAAATTGTGTGAGTGGTTGGGTCGTGGAAATTGGATTTTCCTGAATGCGCTTTGAATGTGTCTGGACTGAAGTTTGTTCAAGGGAAGTTCTTAATAGGAAACCCTCTATGTAATCAAACGTTATGTTGCTCGAATTTAATATTTGTTACAACTTCATAATTTCTTTGAAGTTGTCCATGGAATAACCAATTTGCGTGTGATGAAAACTAAAACTTTGACATAGAAAGTGAGTAGAGAGAGTGAGAGAAACAGAGAGAGCGAAAGAGAGAGAGAGAGAGAGAGAGAGTTATTATCTATACTAATATTATAAAGCTGAAGAGTTTGTTTGTTTGTTTGAACGCGCTAATCTCAGAAACTACTGGTCCGATTTGAAAAATTATTTCAGTGTTAGACAGCTTATTTATCGAGGAAGGCTTTAGGCTATAAAACATCACGCTGTGACTTATAGGAGTTGAGTAACGCGGGCGAAGCTGCAGGCAACAGCTAGTCTACGATATTTATACGATCATACCGTTGGTTGTTGTATCAGCGGATCGCTCATTGAAGACCATAATGACCGTTGATAGATGTAAAAAGTGCATAATTTGTGCAATTTTATGGTGATGCATAAAAATGATATTTGATGATTATTATCTATATTGGGATTTAAATAGGGTTTGTCAAAGTCCATCGCACCGGCGTGATTCAGGTGCGGTGGGGTCGCGCGTAGGCGCAAGCGTGCTGGCGACCCGGACAGTTCCCACGCCTGGCACCCAGTACGTTGACGTTTTACAAGGTGCTTCTCCTATAAAAGAGTCTGATAACAGCGTCTTTGGGTATCATACAGCCATGAGAGTTGAGAGATTAAAAAAATCGGAAAATCACTCCAATCGTTTTAAAATGTAACACTTTCGAAGACAATAAATGTTAATAAAAGGTAGAAATCGCTCACGAGACTGTGTCATGAGATCATTTCAGCTCGGTGAATTGAATTCACCACGCTTCAAAGTGACCTCTTACGCGGGTCAATTAGATTGACGGGGGTCGAAGCGGATATCACATTATTACCGGCTATAATAACGGAACGATTTGAAATGCTCTCACAAATTGTATCATAATAGTTAAAAAAAACCTTTAATGCAGAAAACCCCGTTCGAGCATCCCAGCCCTTTACTTTTCCCTAGAATCCATTAGGACTTGTAACTACTAGGAAGAAGATACGAAAATCCTAGGTGGTATTCTTATATTATACAATTATGTACATATTATAAATGTTAGTGTGTATTTTAAAAACAACGTGAATGAATGAATGAATTATTCTTTATTGTGCACACAAAAAAGTACATAATAACAATTACATAAGATGTCAAACATCTGTGCACACAATGTCTTATTGCTTGCATAGCAATTTCTTCCAGACAACCTTTGTGTTTTCGAGAGGGAGAAAAAACCTAATCAGTCATAGAGACTGCCGATATAAGTGAAACCTTATAACTTAGGTTTTTAGTTTATCATTTGAAACTATACAATGGACGATACTTGAAATACACACGCATCCAATCTGACAGGCTTGCGGAGACGGAAAGATTTCGCGAGTTCCATGATTTTTGTTCACCCAAAAAGTGCTCAAACGCGGAGAAATTTTTACTTCAAAAATAATATAGTCACTGACACCACAAATCCGTATATGAGATTTGACTTGGTTTTTAAATGAACGATAACTGGTAAGGCATTCACAAAGTGGTGGCCCTAACTGTGAATGACGATTGATAGTAGTTACTGTGACATACACGCACATGGAGGAGTAAATTTTCGAAAGAACAAAGTTATATATATAAATATACAATTTTGCGTAAACCGAATATGAACTGTATTGAGAAATTCTGGAGGCGCTCAAGACTATTCGACCCCCACCATGGTTCAGGCCTTGACGTGGCGGTGGGGCTCAGTAGCCTAGGGTAAGCCGCTGCACCTTGGGCGAAGCTAATTGAGAAAAGCTCTTTGTACCCCTCTTATAAGAATCCCCTCTTCTTCCTTCTTCCTTTTCCTCAAAAGAGCAGAGGGCAAGGGGCGAAGATGGGAACCTCATCCCATTGTACTGTCCCGACGTTGGGAGGGGTTGTTCTGTGGTGCGGGACAACCCCTCGGTGGAGGTGGCGTCGGTCCCTTGGGGACTGACTAGCCGTCGAGGTGCCCTGTCTGTTAATTAGATCCGGGGTGCCTCACCAAAAGCGGCACTCGCCGGGTATTAGTGGGTAGAGCTGCGTCCACTTACCAGCTTTCGGGCGCAGCGAGTCCCACATACCCGCGTAAGGGGAAATCCACTCCCTCGCGGGGTGCCTCAGAGCATTTCCCGGCGTTAAAGAAAAAAAAAGCCTATTCGACTGTTCCTCGGTTAGTTTGGTGTAACAGATGTCAGCGTAATCAATAATTGACAGAAATAATGTCTCTGCAATTGAAATTTCGGTAGGAATGGGAAGAGTATTATTGTGGACTAGAGTAGAGACTTATCTGTTTGACATGGTGCGACCTGTAGGGCTAGCATGCGCGCACGATAAAATTTTGTCTACTCCTTTTCTCGTATTACTTATATGAAATAATATGGGAAAAGGGGTAGACAAAATTTTGTCGTGCGCGCATGCTAGCCCTACAGGACAGGTTTACATCAATGTATACTCCCAGATTTTTTTCTACTTTACTAGGATATAGTTGTTCCATTAACGAGCTCAGGAGGTTTACCCAGTCGATCCGTGACGTTAGTCCCGGACTCCCGACTAGAATGACCTGGATTTTGTCTGGGTTTAAAGTCCATGACATTCACTTCAGGACAAGATTGCATAAATCATTCATTAAATTAACAGTACTGGCTGGCTCTTCAAGATGTCGGTCGATAAACTTGTAGATCGTCTGCGTATAAGTGAAAAAGAGAAGATATTGATCGCGTGATAGTGTTTATGAACATTGAAAAAGAAAGACGTGAATTTTTACTTTTTTTGTTTATTTCACGTAGTACATTCAATTTCGTACATAAAGACTAGACTGAGTTTCTATATTAATTGGTTGATTTATGTCTCTGAAAGTTTCCTATCGTGAATTAGGGCAAAATATAAAATAATTCGCAGCACATACGCTGCGCCGCCCATCGTGGCAAGGGGGGGAAACGGCTGTGATAAGCGCTCTAGAGTCTTCCAGGTTAAGGTTACACAAGTCGCTCATCTTTCCATACAAACGCAGAACAGTAATTACTACAATGTTTGACGTTGACCATGAAAAACTAAGGATAATATAAATTGATCTCGTCGTTATCTATGTGTGTATGTACCCAAAATCGTAAAAAAATTATACATTTAAAAAATACAAGCTTCTAAACTTTCGTATTTTAACACTGATTTTAGCCCAACTTTGGGCGTAAATAAATAGTATACCGGATTTTTTTCGGATTGAGTCATTGTGCATTTCATTCTAGCACGCATGTTCGCGCACTATGTCAGGTGAGATAGCAATCATTTTGTTAGAGTTCGCGCCGTCGACTAGTTCAACCTTAAGACGCCGCTGCCAGTCAGTGTTGTTTCAGCTGCAGTGAATACACCTTTGATTTGCATAAAATACGAGCTTAAGGGCCCCTTCTCCCAAAACTATAGGTATATAACGCACCGAATCGCTTTGCACTTGCGTTGCGCGGGAGATGTCTTTATATGAACTCCGGTGACCTACCACGGCCGGCAAGCACGCCACAGTATACGAATATGCAGTAGATTGACTATGCTCGAATAAAGATGTGATAATTAATAATTATGCATAACAAAATCTTGTTGTTGTTATAGTTATCTAGTTTTGGATTTATAAAAATACTAGCTGGTGCCAGCGACTTCGTCTGCGCAGGATAAGATAGTTTTATTTCTTCACTAATTAATCGAAAGGAACTTCGATCCATCCGGGTGTCCCTTGACAGCTCTCTTTAGTTTTTTTTTAATAAAAAGTATCCTATGTTACTTCTAATACCTCCAAGAATATGTGTACAAAGTTTCATGATGATCGGTGAAGTAGTTTTCGCGTGAAAGCGTAAGAAACATCCATGCTTTCACATTTATAATATTAGTAAGGATTAGGAAGGATGAATTAACTACATAGGTCTAAAAGGTAGTGCCATGCTGCTTGCAGCCGAATTGGGCCGGCACGACCATAGGGGTACCTCTCGTTCACATGATAATGGCGTCAAGTGACACCTATGCTGTCGCGTTTCTTGCGGTGTATGAGTTTCCGGTGTCCCATTGCAGGGGATGGGGTAAAGGAGGGTAATGCATCTGCATTATCTCTTGTGTGAATGTTTACGAGGACGACCTCTGTGACTCAATGGTTAGCGCTTTAGCGTTCAAGCCGGAGGTTGCGGGTTCGAATCCCGCCAGGGAACAAAAAGTTTTCTATGTTCCTGGTTCATGGATGTGTATTAAATATGTGTATTATAAATAAAAAACCTTAAATATGTGTATAGTATAAAATATTAAATATATTTCCATTGTCTGGTACTCGTAACACAAGTTCTTCGAGAACTTACCACGAGACCAGATTGACGTGGTGCAAAAAGCGTCCTTAGATATTATTATTATTATGGGAGTCAGTAGTCATCTAAGGCTCCGAATGCTCGTTTGTCCCCCTAAGGCCTAAGCTATAAAAAAAATCAATCATTCTAAGAATGCTTGTAGGAGATAAAAAAATTGTAGACAAACATATTCTTTTATACTATATTAATTGTTTTAATTGTTTTAAAATTCAACAAAATTTAGTTGTCGTATGCTAGGTCCAGGTTCATTTTCATCGACCCATACATCATCGATTAATGTTAGACACGGGTCTCCTCTGAGGAGAAGAGGGTCAAGGCCATAGTCCTCACGACACTGCCCTGTGGGTTATTATCATCAATCCGTATAATATGGTTGTATATCTAAGTTAACGCGGGCGAAGCTGCGGGCAACAGCTAGTTTGTGATAAAACTGTATTAATATTCTTTTTCCTTATTTTACTTTTTTTATTCGCCATTTCAATTAAATAACTAGGTACTACACAAACTCAAGTATCTATTTATACTAATTAAAGGTTTTGTGTTGCAAACTAATTACAACTAAGAACAACAATTGTTAGTAAGTATTAAGTAGCTATATTATTTACACTGTGTCGTCTTATTTATTTAGACGTAATAATATAAAATGCGCGGTAACAATGTAGTCACGAGCAAAAGCGGCACAGGTCCTACTTCGATGACGCCCGGCTGGGTACTGGCGGCCGGCGGGACGTAGTGCGATGCGCGAGAGCCATTTTTATCGTTTTTTATTTTTCAAAATTTTTTGAAGTGACATAATAAAGATCTATCCAATCATTTCCACGTCATCCCTGTTTAGCAATTTAAACTTAAAAGTTTCATTAAAATTGAGTTACCCGAAGTCTCATACTACTCAATTTGCTTTTAAAATCGACGTTACTTTAGAATTTTTTTTGATCATGTAAAATGTTAAATATTGTATTTTTATCCAAAAAAATCCCTAGATCAAAGATGTATATATACCCTATTTTTTAATTATTATTTTAAAATGACGACTTCTATGAAAACACCTCGATCTAGAAACAACAATTTGGGATAAGGGGCCCTTAATGCAAGCTTTGAAGGAATCAGGGCAATGTGCACCGCAAAAATGACGCTAAATTTTATATAAGAAATAGACCAATACTATATAATATTTAAATTCGAATTTTGTGGTGAATACTTAAACTTTTGATATAAGTCACTTTGAATGATTTAAATTGAATTTTTAGGCGGTTAGAAGATAGCGGATGATAGTAAAAACTTTAAAAAATCATAAGTTATTACCATCACCCCCTAGTTTCTAACCGCTATCTCGGATTATTTAAATTTTAGCGATAAACATAGAGATTAATTAATATTAAATTAATATTATTAACTTTTTTTTCTCGTTCTTAACGTTTCCCAAAAATTAAAAAAAATCAAATTTTTTTTAAATTTTTAAATTGTGAAAGTTTTTGAATCTTTCAAAGTAACTTATATAAAAAAAAAAAATAAGTATGTTTAACTCAAAATTCGTATTTAAAGACCTATTTTCTTGTCCTGGACTAAAATACATTTTTTTTAAATTTTCGTTTGATAAATTTTGGAAGACATAATATATTACATATTTATACAATAGGGAATAATAAATTCCAACTGATTATATTCGATAATCGACAGCGGGAAATCGTTAACAATGCGGACGATCGAAGGACATTTGCTCAAAGGATACATTATTCAAGTTCACGGACCCCACGTGACACACATCCATCATCCTCGTATCGACCGGCCCGCTGACGTCATACGTACATTTTTCATTAAACCGCCACACAAAGGCGTCGTGTCATTATTGGCCCAACGATTTTTTACCTATTTTAACCGATTACGCGTTCCAATTGGAACAATCAGTGTATTTTCGTACGTGGAACTGAGCTGTCTTTGTTTGTTATCACATTTTATTCTTTTCTCGTCGCATTTGTCACCACTGAGTTAGACGTATTTATACATGCGAGATATAAAAAAATACGTTTGTTGACGAATAAGGCAATTTAATTTGGCTGAAGACCTAGTTTATGCAGTCGACCCTGGTAGGCGTGCGTGCGTCACGGTTCATTGCCTTGAGTACGGATAGAGATCCTAATATGGCAGTGGCAGGCGCAGGATTGCCTTGCGCCAACGCGTGCGGCTTCCATTTTGTACTATTCGTTAGTCAAGTGGACATGGCATATCTCGATAAGCTATAAATTATAACGGACTCGGATGACGAAATAATTTGCCAAAATAGAAGACTGAATATTGCCAAAAAATGTGCTGCTCGTGGTTGTGTTGTCGCCGACGAGTGGCGGACTCCGCGGAGGCGAGCGCTCTAGAGGCCTTCGAGAAGTCGGTCCCGTCGGGCTCGGCAGCGGCGGGCACTACCGATGCGTCTGACGTGACGGATGCGCCTCGACGGACCAAGCCACGTAAGATACAGCCGTCCGCGCCCCTTATCGCACACACGTTAGACGCTTACGCACTGCCTATTTGTTTACTTTTATCGAATATTAATCGATGTACCCGCGTAACAAAACACATGTATATTAATCGAACAATGTAATCAGAAACACCCATTGATTTATAGATAACTCTGAATAGTTCTGATAACGATAATGTTACTTTTGATTTAGGGTTTTACGGTTAAAGGTAAGCGTACACATGTTCGCATCGTACGGATCGCATCAAACGGATCGAATCGGAAACGGATATTGGTATAGAAAGTGACACTTGAGTGCGATTCGTACGGCGCGATGCGATTTTCTATACAAAGAATAGTAGATCCGTATGATGCGATGCGGACATGTGGACGCTGACCTTTAGACGCCACTATCTAACCTAATTGAATGTTAAGTGTAATAGAGATAAAAAAGTAAGCAAAGACAAAGAGTTACAAATTCTTATCAATTTAAATTAGCAATTTCACTTTCGTGTTATTGTTATAATTTTATTTGCAATTTTACTTAATATTTGTACGTAACGCTTTACATGTAGTATCATTACTTAGTTATTTTATTATTTTGTTATTAGTAATATGGGCCTGTATTACAATTTAGTAGGCGGCATCACCGAGATATAAACCGAGGGCCCCGTATCATAGATATTCCACTAGATATGTCCCTGGTAGAATTAGTATTGACATATTACATATGTAATAACCGCTTGTTGGCACATTGCAGCGCCGTCGCGGGTTACACGCAACAACCAGATGCGCGTGTCCAACGCGGGCGGCGCGTACACCAACGGACACGGCGGAGACACCACCGGCCGGCGCGGCGCAGAGAACGTGCCGCCGCCGCAGCCGCAGCAGCCGCAGCCGCCGCCCAACTCGCGGATCACACAACAGGTTCGTACAATGCTAGAGGCCTAATGTTCTGTAATTGATATTACAAAAAATTGTAATTCCATGTACCTATTACCTAATTTCCTTATTCCTAATGGTCGACTACCAGCTCCCCTCGTCCGGCGGTCGCGCTCGCTCGGGCAACACGCCCAGTCTGGCGTGCGTAGCGCAAGCCCCGCAACCGCCGCCAACGAACGCAACACGAAGATTGAACAACATTAAAGAGGTTCCCTGTTCCCTTAAACACTCCTTATTCCTACACTTCCTACCTGTAGTCATTTATACGTGTTGGTATAGCTTATTTAGAAATAGCGACCAAAGGTCGTTTAATTCCTTCTTTAGCAATTACGAAACCTTTAGAAACATTGAACTGCAGTATTATAAAAACAGGCCAAGAGTACCTTGGCAATAATCAATAGTACATAGAAAATATATTATCTGAAATTATATTTTTGTGTTCATATTTGTATATACTATACTGCTCAAGATATAACAATCTATACTAATATTATAAAGCTGAAGAGTTTGTTTGTTTGAACGCGCTAATCTCAGGAACTACTGGTCCAATTTGGAAAAAAATCTTTCAGTGTTAGATAGCCC
Organism: Helleia helle; assembly: GCA_963853865.1. NCBI lineage: Eukaryota > Metazoa > Arthropoda > Insecta > Lepidoptera > Lycaenidae > Helleia > Helleia helle. The sequence continues at coordinate 20,749,602 of OY971422.1, read as the reverse complement.
ATTTATCGAGGAAGGGCTATATAACATCACGCTTTGACTAACAGTAGTTAAGTTGAGTAAGTTAAGGCGGGCGAAGCTTCACGCAACAGCTAGTATAAGATAAACTACAAACTTACAGAATATATAGATGATATAAAAATGTGTTGTAATAAGTTGGCGTGCACGTTTCAGTTCGGGTCGACGGCGGGCGCGCGGCCGGCGGCGGTGTCGAGCACGGTGTCGGTGCCGCACGCGGTGGCGTCAGGCGCCGTGCGCCGCTCTAACGTCGTCAAGGAGGTGGAGCGGCTCAAGGAGAACCGAGAGAAGCGACGACAGCGACAGGCCGAGCTTAAGGAGGAAAAGGTACGAACACATTAGGCGCACTACCAGTTTTTCGCCGCGAGGCCTAAGGCGCGTCGCATTTTGCGGTATAATGTCGCACTTTAATATTATAGCAGAGATTAAAAAAAAATTGCCGCCTTTTTTGTCGTAGTGAGAATAGGATCACTAACCAATTTATAATAAACGTATAATTTCTTATAACACGTATAACGCCTGATAATGTCCAAATATATCTTCACACTTTGTGTTTCCGCTCCTGAATTGTATAATGGTCTTGAATCGCAGGCCCTTCCATAACTTTTCAGGCTATAAAACTTACATTAAAATTTTCAGGAAGCCCTAATGAACATGGATCCCGGCAATCCCAACTGGGAGTTCCTAGCGATGATCCGCGAGTACCAGAACAGCATCGAGTTCCGACCGCTTACTGGCAATGAGCCGGTGGAGGACCATCAGATCACCGTCTGCGTCAGGAAGAGGCCGCTCAACAAGAAGGAGCTCAATAAGAAGGAGGTCAGTAAACTAGTGACGTACAGACTACAGACAAACAAACAAACAAACAAACATACAAACATAAGGGAAACTGTAATGGCTAGATATAGTTTTTTTTCTTTTCCGACGGGAAATGCTCTTAGGCATCCCGCAGTGGAACGGGGACTCCCCAGGCGGGTATGTGGGACTCGCTGCATCCGAACGATAGTAAGGTCGACGCAGCTCTACCCACTAAAACCCGGCGAGTCCCACCAATGCCGCCTTTGGTGAGGAGCCCCGGATCTGTTGAGTAAACAGAGCACCTCGACAGCTAGTCAGTCCCTCAAGGGACCGACACCACCCCCACAGAGGGGTCTTTCTGCACCACAGAACAACCCCTCCCAACGTCGGTACAGTGCAATGGGGTGAGGTCCACCGCCACGACAAGGCTTGAAACGTGTTGGGGACATAAAAACACGTTACGGACTAAAAAGCTGCCTAGTAGTCCTTCGTCTTATATAATAATATGTAGAATAATACAATGAGAAAGTTATAAAATAGTAACCTAAACATTGAAAATAATATTCTTGTGTCAATCGTTTGTATAAGAATTTAATATGAATGTGATTGTTTCAGGTGGACGTGATAAGCGTGCCCACAAAGGATCAGATGATAGTACACGAGCCGAAGAACAAAGTAGACCTTACGAAATATCTCGAAAATCAAAAGTTTCGATTTGACTACGCCTTCGACGACTCTTGTACGAATGAAGTGGTTTATAAGTAAGTCATTCCAAAAAATTTCTTTTGTAAAACTAATTTTTTTGTAGTTTAAATAAGTATGACTATTTTGATACAATCCTGTATAGCTCAGAACAATGATATTCGACACAATATACATACTGTGTAACCATGATATTTAGCAACAGTCTGAAAATTGTGAAATGTCATAGTGTAATAGATAGCCACCATAATACCAGAAAAAGTTAATTTATTCAAATAAAAGATATAGTACTCATGCCTAAGTTATACTGCTTTATAATATTTGTAACAAGTGGGTACTATATAATATTTGTGGTTGCGATAGATACACGGCCAAGCCACTGGTGCAGACCATCTTCGAGGGCGGCATGGCGACGTGCTTCGCCTACGGACAGACCGGCTCCGGCAAGACGCATACCATGGGCGGGGACTTCCAGGTACACGCCCACACGCCTCCATTATATACCAATAGAACACTGTCGAAACTGAGCTTTGACCTCTTAGCCTCACCTACATCAATAAATTAAATTTAGTTGTCTGTCTGTGTGAGTAAAAAACTGCTATTATAAAGATGTCCAATCATAAATTACAGATGTAAAAATGTCTGAAAGTATTTCTCAATCCAAAACTGACCAAAAAAAATTCCATTTTGATATCTTTCCATTTTCAGAAGTATCAATATTTAAGTACAACTGGGAAAAGTCTCGAGCTGTGTAAATAATAAAAAACGTGTTCTAACTACTAACGCCGCTGTTCCAGGGTAAGATGCAAGACTGTAAGAAGGGTATCTACGCGATGGCGGCGCGCGACGTGTTCATGTACCTCAAGTCTCCCAAGTACAAACCGCTCAACCTCATCGTCTCCGCCTCCTTCTTCGAGATATACTCCGGGAAGGTGAGATAAGGCTCAACTTCTAACACATATCATACCACTATCATCATCATCCTCTATCCGTCCACTGCTGAACATGATAGGCCTTCCTCAATATATCATAATATTATTTCATCCTTGAAAAATAACTCTACATGTAATCTTATTGTGTGGTATATTTTGCAGGTGTTCGATTTGCTGGCGGACAAGGCGAAGCTGCGGGTGCTGGAGGACGGCAAGCAGCAGGTGCAGATTGTGGGGCTGACGGAGAAGGTGGTGGACAACGTGGACGAGGTTCTCAAGCTCATACAACACGGGAACTCCGCACGGACCTCAGGGCAGGCGAGTAGAAACTAGAAACATTACGCGAATAACCGGTTGTCTCTGAATAAAATATTAACCTTATAACATTGTCTAAAATAGTAATGCAAGGAATATCTAGAACAGTTAGGGCTCATTCCTGGTATTTTGTTGTTTGATTGTTCATCACTAAGCGACTGGATTCACGGTTTGTCTATATAATTGGTTCTCTCGCGGCACTGTTAATAACGTTCGGTGTGGCGTGCGCCCGCAGACGTCGGCGAATTCAAACTCGTCGCGGTCGCACGCGGTGTTCCAGATCGTGGTGCGGTCGCCGGGCATGCACCGCGTGCACGGCAAGTTCTCGCTCATCGACCTGGCGGGCAACGAGCGCGGCGCCGACACGTCCTCAGCCAACCGCCAGACGCGCATGGAGAGCGCCGAGATCAACAAGTCGCTGCTCGCGCTCAAGGAGTGCATCCGCGCGCTCGGCATGAAGGGCAACAACCACCTGCCCTTCCGCGTGTCCAAGCTCACGCAGGTGCTGCGCGACAGCTTCATCGGGGACAAATCGCGCACCTGCATGATCGCCATGATCTCGCCCGCCATGAGCTCCTGCGAGCACTCGCTCAACACGCTGCGATACGCCGACAGGTACTGAACCCAACGTTATATTACAAAGAGTTAAAAAAAATAAAAAAATCGCCATAAAACGATCAAAGATTTGCCACAATCACTCTTGTATTTTTTATTGTCACTGAAAATCATAAATATTTTCAATTATAATAAAATAACAAGTTATATTAAGTTAGAATTTTACTTTTCACTTATTCCAAATGGGTCTTTATTACAAGCAAAAATATATTATGTATAAGATAATTTCACAATTATCGGTACGAACACAGAGTGAAGGAGTTGGGCACTGCGGACGGCAGCCGCGCGCGGCCCGAATCGCCGCAGGCCGACGTTGACATGGAGCCCGCGCATGATCTGGCGCACCTTCGCAGCCTCAACGTGAGTACATCACGCGTACGCGATACACTACAGACGACGTACGACGTTATTGTTATACATATATTGGTACTAGCAGACCCGGCCATGCGTTGCTGTGGCTAAGATTATGTAATGTTATGTGTAACTTAGGCCATACAAATAATCATCATCAATACGTGTACGGCTGTAAATCTAAGTTAACACGGGCGAAGCTGCGGGCAACAGCTAGTTATTGATATAAATTTTTATAGTACTTTTCTTTGTTGAATGTTGACGTAAATTTTGTAGGAGAGCGACATGTCGGCGGAGATGTTCACGTTCCACGAGGCAATCGACGAGCTGCAGCGCGCCGAGGAGGAGGTGCTCGACAACCACAAGGCCGTCTCCGACTACATGCTGCATGCGCTGCGCCGCACTACCGACCTGCTGGCGCTCACTCGTGACGTCGACTACGACCAGGACGGTGAGCGCATGTCCGCACGCATACACGCACGACATACGCACGCACACTTGCACGACATACGCACGCACACGTAACACACGCACAACACACAATAATACAAGAGGAATATCACTCAAAATCAAAATGATTTTTTTTTAATTTAAAATAGTACCAATACAGTATCTTTTTGAACGTCAATTGTCTCTACCACCGGTTCCAAGGCAAGCACTGAGAAGAACAGGCGAAACAAACTCAGTGGAACTAATATTTTCAAATAATATGTATTCTATAACAATTTTTACATCTTATCCTGAAATGACTGGGAGGAACGCCTTATTCCCAGGGTGTGGTATCTTTCATGAAATCTTTTACTTTATAATATCCTTTACCACACAAACACTCTTTAACAACATTTTTGAATTTTTTAATGGATAGTGTAGTGTATGTAGTTATACAAACATTGTGTTATGACGTTTGTCTCGAGCGCATACGTCACGAGGCGGGCAGAGTAGAGTCAGTCAGTGTTAGACCGTCGGCCCGAGTAGACGTGGTGGTGCGTTGGCGAGCCAAATAAGCATTTATACATATACACAAAGAGTACAACTACTACAGATAGCTTTTGAACGTTTTCTGGGATTCTATTGTAAAAGCGTATACAAGTTGCCTTTAAAAGAATTGCTTACTTTTGAAAGTCTAATCACTGGTATATCCAACCTGTGTCTATTATGTATATCCCTACTATGAATATCACTTTTCTTACAAAAATCATTTATGTTTTTCCGGACATACAGTAAATTTTCTAAGATTTATTGAGAGGTGACAGTCAGAATTCCTATTTCTTTAAATTTTTTCTCAAAGATGAATAGGGGGGCAACTTGTAAATTGCACGAATAGATCGCTTCTGCAGCACAAAAATGTTGTTTATGTCGGCAGCATTTCCCTATAAAAGTATGCCATAAGACATATTGATAATAGCTAAAATATACTATTCGCGCTGTATCTTCATCAGTAAATTGTCTTATTTTTCTGACTGCATATGCTGCTGAACTGAGTCTATTCGCTAATTTAGCTATGTGGGGACCCCACAACAGCTTAGAATCTAGAGTTATTCCTAGGAAAACTGTGGTGTCCACTAATTTACAAGTTTTCACTGTCTAAGAGTATATTGGTTTGCAGTTGCTTAACATTTGGCAAGGAAAATTTTATACATTTAGTTTTTTTACTATTTAAAAGTAAGTTATTAACGCTATACCAATGTACCAAACCTAACACTAAGATGAGCACTACGATAGAATTATTTCAACTGCACCTTGGCCGTAAATGCTGTAACGCTGTCATGTTGTTATGCCCCCACTACGCCGCCGCTCACGATGCCGTTGTGTGTACGCCTCCGTATTTCAATCAATCGTTCGTTATAGGTCGTCAATAATTGTGAATTCTAATATTAGACGTTTCACATTCTGTGTAGTGAGATAGGTTGTGTATTAAGGATATGTAAGCTAGAGAAGAAGGTAAGTGAATGATGTGTGCAAAGATGATAAGCAAGAATTGCGTAAGATGAGAAGAGTAATGTGTGTCGTGGAGCAATTGGAGAAGTGGTGTAAGTGGAGTTGTCGTGTTACAGGCGCTTGGGCAGGGCGAAGTAAGCGACTGCGGTGGGCGGGGCGACCGCCGCGCACGCGCCGCATGCTGGGTGTGCAATAGGCTACGTAGATATCATCGCTAACAAAACGCTACCATGCCTAATGTCAAAACTTTTCAGTCACATCTACATACCAAAATTAACATTTAAACATGCCAATCGTAATTCAAAATAGCATTTTTTGTATTAATAATTTATATATATCGATAGTAAATACATGAAATAATCAAACACATAAATTAAAAAAAAATCAATAATTCGTATGTACGTCAAACAATCGAGTATTTTCATTATTAATGATCATAAGTAATAAATTAAAAGACAACATCGCTTGCCCACAGCTGCAACGGATTCAAAGGTGTAATCATTTTAATAGAATTCGTGTCGAACAGGGGTGACAGGGATTTCATTTTCATTTGTTCCGGTATGGTTTTGTAGTAACGCCCAGTTTATGTTCTTTTCAGCGTATGCGGCGCAGTGGGAGGAGCTGCTAAACGAACAATTGGTGGTGCTGGCGCAGTCGCGCGACTTGGTGGCCGAGTTCCGTGCCAAGATGACACAGGAGGAACACATCTCGCGCCGCATCCAGCCGCGCCACCACTAGCCCGGCTCCGCCCACTCCGCCGGCCGCGCCCACTCCGCCGGCCGCGCCCACTCCGCCGGTCCCGCCCACTCCTGCCCGCCACCGCCTGCGCCCGCGCCCTTCACGCTCGGTGTCGATGTGTCCTGCCTCGTTGATATTTACCGATAGTACTGGATTATTTTTGTGTCGAAGTGAAAAATATTCTACTTCTGATTCTCAAATAATGTTGTTGTATATGTAGGCATGGTTTATATGAACTGAATTATTTTTTCTGCATTATTTACTTTCTTTCTTATTCTCTACGATTGTCTAGGTTTCAACGGTGCTATAGCTACATAATAATATATTCCTCTGAATTTTCTTTGAGGACTCTATTTGACTATATAATGTATATGTTATGTATATGTATTGAAATTAATTTAGTGATTGATTAACAGAATACATTAATTTTAAATCCATCCATCCAAAATTTATATTAATATTAAACTACGACTATTTTAGAAACATAGACATTCTTAATGAAACAAAATGTCAACCCAGTACTATAAAAAGAAAATTTACGCTTTGTTATAGCAACACTTTATGTGACTTATTACCTATTTGTTTTTATGAATGGGTTATATAGCAGTGGAGTATTACAGTTGTTAAATATTAATACAAAGTTCCTAATTGTAAATAAAACGCTTCAAAAGCGAGCTAACTAGCGAACGATATAAACTAATGCTCTTAAATCATTAAAATCTGGCAACACATCGACACCGACAGATGTGGTAAATTTATATTCGGATTTAAACAGTGCTTCATTGTATAGTGATAAATTTTGTGTCAATTGGCAAACTGAAATGTCTTAAGACTTAATACTACATAGAAATTAAAATTCACTCTTTTGTGTAGATCTGAATGTTGTAGCGGGCATTCATCATAAATGTAACACGTAGGTATTTACAGTATTCGTCCGAAATGAGTACCGTCTACTACCTTTAACTGATAACATCTAATATAATGTCCCGTATAAGACAGTGGCATCCGACGCGGGCTAAGACTAGAGCTGTCCAGAAGTATGTTATAGTAATAATAGAACATATTAATTTGTATGATATACAGAGGTGGTTTTGAGAAGTACTATGTCTCCAACGCTTCATTTACACCGCCCCAGTCGAGTATTAGGTTATTTTCTATTCTAACCATAAGTGACCCTTAACCTTATTGCATTTAACTTCGCTGAAGGCCTACGTTTAAAATTGTAGATAGTTTGTATTAAAGTGTGAGATTGAGAATAAAATTCTAGTGTCACCTCGGTGAGTCCCGGTGTGTGCCTGCTGCTAATTGTTGTTTCAAATTTCTGTGCAAAATTTACATAGACTAGATTCATGTCAGAGTGGTTAACCATATTTTAAATTTTGTTGCCATTGTCAAAAGAAAATATTAAAACTAGATGTGTACATAAAGAAAATGAATACTCGTGATGTTGTGAATTTGTTTGAATGTTAGATGTGAACTAAAATGATGTTTTTGTGACACCACTTTTATTTAGCAAACCGCATTCGTGTCTGTTATTAGAGATGTATGTGACTGATAGTTTATTTTATAATAAACTATCAGTCACATACATAAACCTGGTTTTTTGATTTGGGCTGAGATTATCATAGCAATGGTCGGTCTTCATATTTGCAAGTGATGACAAGTTCAGGACGTCGCTAGTTATTATATATATGTATAACCGACGTGTATGTACGTAATATACCAGGTCCAAATGCCCAACTTTTTAATATTTCGTGTGATAGATTTGTTTAGACATGCAAATGTAAAACGGAACAGTGCGGTTACGTAGGGCGGCTAGGGAGTTAGAATGCTGAGTTATGAATGAAGAAGCTTATTTAATGGCCATAGAGAAATGACATGACAGCTGTTGGCACTTATTTTGTCTTGTCCGTTGGGACACGAAACCGGTAAAAATTCTATGTATAGCACTTCACTTATATTTTCTTTTACTCATAAAATCATAGCATACTTAAAAATCGTAAAACATTTTTTTTTGTAATTAAAAATAGAAAAACTTTAAATACTAATTAAGGAAGATAGGTTTTCGTGTAATCCATTTTGTTTTACTTTTTCTTTTTTTATGCGACTTATTTATTATGTTGTGATAATAATTATAATGTATTTAAACTTTTGAATTTATGTCTTTTTCATTTGCTTGTAAAAAACATTTAAAATTGAGTGGTCTGTCAATAAGGTAAAGTGGCTTATGTAGCGCACCCGACTGCCAAGATGAGGCTGCCATATTATGAAATATTACTGAAACTATGTTGACAGACCACCGTGGACTTGTATTAGTGTCTACTGGTGCTACACGTCGAAATCTCGCATGACTTGCCTGTAAGGTCTCGTCCGATGTACATGCGACGATTTTTTGAGTCACTTCATTCATTAGCTTATTGAAAAAAAAATATACACACTTCGAGCAAAATGTATCATAGTGAGGTAAAGTTATACCTATTTAATGTCAGACGAGAACGATTGTTCATTGCAGATTACACTTTGAAAATAATGCGATGAATTAAATGTATAGTAATAATAAAAGACTAGGGATGAAATCTATTTTCTTCAAGTTGTGTACTTATTTGAGATTTCGTTGTGAATAGGGTTTTGAATGATACGAAAACGATTAGTTCGTTCATAAACGATCGACCTTCGTATGAATACTACCGCTTCAAAGTTTATTAGATAGTGCTTGTTATTAAATGTACTAATAAAATGTAAACATATCGGTGCTCTGTATCAGAGCCGCTCGCCGTCGTGTGGCCGGGCGAGGTTGTCCCAGTCAGAGTGCGGTGTCAGTTTGGTAGGAGCGAGCCGCGCCGCCGGACATGCTACCGATAACTAAATATATTTTAACATCGCACATTATAATAAATTAATCGAAATTTATACCTTGTTTTATTGTTTGCGTTGCTGTACCGGGCTTTATTGAGAAACGAATGGTAATGTTTTATTTTATTGTATATAAAATAATACAAGTATGTTTTAAATTTATACACATAATATACAATTTAAAAAATAAATAAAAGTGTGTGGAAGACAGAATGTGAAATTTGATTTTCAAACTGTCCCAGATTCCCCTGCAAAACCGATTTGGAAAGGTTGATAATACATAGCTGAATGTCACACTATAAGTACGTACACACAGGTGGTCACCACATGATGGTGACCACCATAATTTAAGTTTTACATTTACGTTTGTACATTGTTCAGGGCAGTCCCTGAAGATCAGGCGGCTATCTAAATATGTATAGCTTGCAGACAAGTAGATAATAAATGTCTTCCACTCAAGAAAAGTAAATAACTAATTTACAATAGGTACACCTCAATTAAATGCCAATATAAATAGACAGGTAATTAACATTAATATAAATTAACAGGTGTGAGTTAAATAAATATTAAATATTACATGAGAATATCACAGAATAGCGTATCTATGTGTCACACATTTAACCTGCCATTAGTATGAACTAAGTACCAATATGATACAAAGAGGCCGAAGGTGGGAGGATTGCAGTGAATTTGAAAAGTCCACCGACAACAGTAATGTCAGCAATAACCTCACATTCCGAACAAATCAGAATGAATAATATCTTATTTATATTATTCGTTTGTTTGGATGAGAGGAAATTAAATTTCTCTATATTATAAATGTTTTTATGACACAATATACATATTTAAAATGTCTAATTTAATAAATAATATAGGGTAAGTCTAGGAAAGATGGATCAATCAAAAATAACTAAGAAACACATTTGTATTATATAAACAATTGTGCATTTTGAAAAAAAAAAGGCATTTGGCCATTTCCCCTATATGATAATATTTAACAGGTTATTTACTCTAGTTTCTTTTATTTTCAGTCATAAACTATGACCATCTTTCCTAGACTTACCCCAAAAGAACCAAATCTACATCTTTATACAAACCCGCCAGCGGGCTAACAGACACAAATAGTTTAAATGTTTTTGTTTTGTTTTGTTGTTGGTTAGGTAACCCATATGCAATATATTTATTAACGTATTAAATTAAATATAAAATACGTTTCATCAAATAAACATCTCAATGAAGGTCGCTTTATATGCGTATCCTATACTACAGAACATTCTCGATTTTTATTCACTTCTTCTTCAAATATTACTTGTTAAATTAAAAGGGAAGACCAGTTTGCCACCTCAGTTTTGTTAAAGTTATTATGATTAATGGAATAATACTTTAAAATATAATGTCAGGGAACTTTGTAACCTTCTTAAGAGTTGTACATTTAATAGTTTTTTATTTATTTTGAACTTGTTAGCTTTATAGTTAAAAATATTATTTTATTTCGCAATCTTTGGGAGTATTTTTTCAATCATAAAGGTTTTATATTAATACTTATTTAGATAAATTAAAATTACAGCACCAAATCTGTTTCACTTCCCCATCACAGCAATTCATCGTCGAAGCCGTCTCCTGTGAGGATGTGTGGATGTCCGATGGCTGGCACTGAGGGACTGTACTCACTGGTCGCCCATAGATATAAGTTTAATGTCCGTTCTGTACACTGAGCTATGAACCTGAAAAATTTTATACAACTTATTTTATATTTTATTTATACTTACTACAGTAAATATTATACTCTCAGATATTTGTCACTTGATGTCAATGGTGGATTTAGAATATTTATATTTGGAGGACTAACTTTTCTTTATTTATTATGGGAGGATTCAGATCCCCTGGTTTATCATGTTCAAAGACTTCAGCAAAGTAATTGACATAACCATTTTTAGTATACCTCAAGCAGTAAGTAAGTTTGTTAGTTAATGTAAAATGGATATTCAATTGATAAAACTTATTTTTACATATCACAACTCAATGTAATCCTATAGATCATGTGATCTATGAAATAACTAGTTCTTTGTTTAATAATGTACCAAGATTTATTAATATCTCACTAGTATAAATCGAGGTCTCATTACACTATGGTCAATTTTCTTTCTTTATAGTCAATCTCTTCTTCAGCAGATAAGCATTAGTTTGTTCATATATGTACTTAATATGGTGTGTGTAGCTATCCAGCTTTCTATTTTGACTTACCTAACAAATGGTCTCACATCTCCTTCATTGGCAGCCTGTAAATGCTGGTAATAAAGATGCCTGTGTTGTTTCGCAATGATGACCGGTGGGTAACCAGCTTGCATAAGTAGCAGGTTCATGAGCAGCCGAGATGTGCGACCGTTGCCGTCAATGAATGGATGAATGTACACTAATTTGTAATGTGCAAGAGCTGCATATCTGTAACATTATAATTGTAAATGTTTTTTATAGCATAGGATGGCAAACGAGCATTCAAAGCCTTTTGGCGACTATCAACTCCCGTACACAACCTCATAACCAGAGATTATGCAGATACGTTGCCCTACATGAAATGTGACAGCATAGTTATCACTTTACGCCGGTCTTATGTGAGCGAGAGGTACCACCCCGGGCGTGACGGCCCAATGTGGCTGCAGCAGCATGGCACTACCACTTACTAATATAGTATATTGTACACATTTCTTATAAATACAAAATGCAACACCCTACTTAATGCCAATTATGGCAAATATTTTCAAGCCTGTAATCTTTGATATGGATATTTTAGGTAACAACTTTTTGGATAATTTCTCATATTAAAGAAAAACATTGTGAGGGAACTGCATGCATGATGAGTCCTTGAGGGTATGTATAGTTTGCTAACAGCATTGGGCGTGGAAACTGGACCTAACCCTTCTCTCATGATAGTGAGAAGCTTGCTGAGGAATAAAAGGATTGCTTATGTATGCATGCATGTATGCTATTCCTTTGATTAGTACAAAATATATTTTACTATCAAGTCATTCAGTAAGAATTTAATATCTATATATGTCTCATCTATACATATAATAAATTTGTAGAGGAGTCGTTTCTGTACATTGAAAATATTTAAAAAAAAATTAGCCAGGGTGTTAAAGGATGACTAACAGAATATATTTCCAGCATTTTTTTAATTTTTGTCTGTTTGTCTGTTTAGTTAACCACGCATCACGTAAAAACTACAAAACCAATGTAAATAACTTTTATACATAAAAATTGTGCGTAACTTAGAGTAACATTTAGTTTTTGTTTCATCGCAATCGCTTTACTCTATCAAAAGATATAATATTATGTATTTGAAATGTAGTTCAATACAATACTTAACAAATAGGATCAGATCAACGCCATCTATTGACAACTTATATTACCGACATGTATATCCTATTTGTTAAGTTTAATGAATTTGTTGAGTTATTATAATATTTTGTTAAAATTTTAATACGTTGGAAAGGAATAGTAATTACTTTCTTTAATACTTTAGAAAAACATCGTTTTCAATGAATATAGTTTAATGTGTCACTTAATATAAAAAAAAAAGATATTTTATAACTGTGTCCGAACGATTACAGATTAACTCTCAATAGATGGCGTTGTGCATATGACGTCATTTCCTGAATCGCGCTATTAAGATTCTCGGCCAAAGAATCACCCTAAGCCGTATTTGGAATTACAGTTGGGTTGTTGGGTGTCTTAAGTTTTCAAAATTCGTTCGTTCGTGTCGTTTAAAAGGTCTTTCTTGGTTTTAGTCTGTTTGTCGTTTGATAATTGGTTCTTAAATCTTTCAATATCTTTCAATATTTTCTAGAATAAGAATATGCCTTCTAGTAAAAAATTAAACCTATCGCAAAGTAGCCGAAATGCTAAAAGGTTGAGATTAAGTAGGTCTCAAGAATCGGAGGAAGATCGTGAAGTGAGGCTAAATGCAATCCGAGCGAACCACATCAGAACTCTTGCATCGGAAACGCCTACTCAGCGTGCGTCTAGGCTTTGCATACAGCGTGCACTTACAGTAGCTTCTCGCTCCCAAGAGAGTATTGACGAACGTAAAGCGCGGTTATCGGCTGACAGAGAGCGCCACGCCCTCTCACGCGAGTCTGAGACTTTTACCGAAAGGGAGTCGCGTTTAAGTTCGCAAAGAATCCAGACCGCAACTTTGCGCTCCCAAGAGAGTATCGAGGAACGCGAAGCGCGGTTGTCAGCTGACCAAGAGCGTCACGTCCTCTCACGCGAGTCTGAGACTTTTACCGAAAGGGAGTCGCGTTTAAGTTCGCAAAGAATCCAGACCGCAACTTTGCGCTCCCAAGAGAGTATCGAGGAACGCGAAGCGCGGTTGTCAGCTGACCAAGAGCGTCACGCCTCTCACGCGAGTCTGAGACTTTTACCGAAAGGGAGTCGCGCTTAAGTTCGCAAAGAATCCTGACCGCAACTTTGCGCTCCCAAGAGAGTATCGAGGAACGCGAGGTGCGGTTGTCAGCTGACCGAGAGCGTCACGCCCTATCACGCGAGTCTGAGACTTTTACCGAAAGGGAGTCGCGTTTAAGTTCGCAAAGAATCCTGACCGCAACTTTGCGCTCCCAAGAGAGTATCGAAGAACGCGAAGCGCGATTGTCAGCTGACCGAGAGTGCCACGCCCTCTCACGCGAGTCTGAGACTTTTACCGAAAGGGAGTCGCGTTTAAGTTCGCAAAGAATCCTGACCGCAACTTTGCGCTCCCAAGAGAGTATCGAAGAACGCGAAGCGCGATTGTCAGCTGACCGAGAGTGCCACGCCCTCTCACGCGAGTCTGAGACTTTTACCGAAAGGGAGTCGCGTTTAAGTTCGCAAAGAATCCTGACCGCAACTTTGCGCTCCCAAGAGAGTATCGAGGAACGCGAAACGCGGTTGTCAACTGACCGAGAGCGTCACGCCCTCTCACGCGAGTCCGAATCTCTCTCAGAGAGAGAACGGCGATTAACAACAGCCAGAGATAATTATGTAAGCGCCCGGATGAACGATGTACGTTATTTAATATCCGAAAGGGAAAGGATAGACGATCTGCGACGAGCAGAAACAGGAGAACAGCGACAATTTCGCCTGGGAGCTGACCGGGCTCGATACCACATGAACAGAATTATAACTGGCGAGGCTGATGATGAGTCCTTAGAATATAATGTTGTTGCGAACATTATTCTGCCTTGGGAAAATAAGGAAAAATCAGGATTTACATATTCAACAAGAATTGACTACGCCTTCTACGCCTTTGTGGGTTTTAAGTTTCCCGATACATGAAAGGCATCCGCCGGTCATTCACCTGGACGTGCACCTTGAAGGCGGGCAGCGAGTGTACTTTCAGTCTGAAAATGTGGTAGAAAGGTTGGCCAACCCGAGACAAACCACCTTGCTTGCATTCTTTAGTCTTTGCCAAAGTGATCATTTCGCGAAGTCTCTTTTGTATAATGAAGTGCCATGTTATTATATTTACAACAAGCAGCAATGTATTTTTGTTCGTAGGAGGAACTGCTGTAGATGGTGAGCCTGGTATTTTTAAAGAGCACGTGATTGGACGGGTGTACACGGTACACCCGAATAATCCCGAGTGTTATTATTTACGCCTTCTTCTTCATATAGTACGAGGTCTTACATCTTTTGCAGAACTCCGTAAATTGGACGATATTGAACATCCCACCTACAAGGCCGCTTGCCGCGCACGCCATTTATTAGATGGAGATCAGCATTGGGATGATGCTCTAGCTGAGGCATGTATTAGCGACAGTCCACATCGCTTGCGACATTTGTTTGCCATCTTATTGACCTTTTGTGGATTATCAGATGCTAGACTGTTGTGGCAAAAATACCATGACAAGTTTGCTAAGGATTTTTTGAGACAAGTTCAACTAAGTACTGATGGAGAAATTCCTCATCAGGTACGTGAAATTTGTCACAACAGGTCCTTATTAGCTATTCAAGAACGAATTGTTATAAGTATAGGAGGAAACTCGGTCAGTCAATATGGTTTACCAACACCGACAGTCGATGGGGAACGTATAAACACGCTTCAGAAATTAGTTACGATCCCGTGGAACTCGCAGAAATTTTACAAAGTGGCTTCGCAAATTTGACAGAAGAACAGCGCCAGACGTATGATAGAGTATGCTGCAGTGTAGATAACGCATCGGGTGAAATCCTGTTTTTAGACGCGCCTGGCGGAACGGGTAAAACTTTTCTTACCAAAATTATTTTGGATACGGAACCAAAATAAAATTGCTCTTGCTGTCGCCTCCTCGGGGATAGCTGCCACATTGTTGCCAGGAGGAAGAACAGCACACACCATGTTTAAAATTCCCATAGACTTAGACAGTACGGAAAGCCCGGTTTGCAATGTGTCACGAAATAGCGATAAAGCAAAACTGTTCAATGAATGTGCTTTAATTATTTGGGACGAATGCACGATGGCAAATCGGAAAGCTGTAGAAGCTGTCGATAGAACTTTGCGGGATATAAGGCAAAACGATCGACCGATGGGTGGCATTACAGTCCTTTTCTGTGGTGATAATCGGCAGACACTCCCAATCATACCGCGAGGAACAAGAGCCGATGAAATTTCTGCCTGTCTGAAAAGCTCTATTTTATGGCGCACTATAACAGTTACACACCTAAGTATAAATATGCGTGCACAGTTACGAGGCTGCGAAAATGCGCTGGAGTTCTCTAATTTACTATTAAATGGCCAACTCTATGTGGCTCTTTCGCGAGTAAATAACCCCAATAACCTTTTTGTATACGTTCCAGATGGGTCCACATTTAACATCGTTTACAGAGAAGCACTTGCATAAAGATAAGAATGCCAAAAAGTAGACCGTACAGTGTAAGCTTCATATAACGTCACTGAAGTCTGAACGTACTGTACATTCTGAAAGTTATAGAAAATTGTTGCTATATGGAGAGAAGAAAAATCAACATCATTTGTAACAATTTTTCTCAAAATAAAGTGATTTTGTCCTTCTCGCCATGTTCTCAGTTGGAAATTTCGTAAACAAAAAAATATGATAACATACTATGCAAGCCCAGTAACAATAGCCCTCTTATAATAATTATATTATTATTAGAGTGGTATTTATTACTATTTCTGTGGATTAGTGATCAATGATCATACATTTTTGTAAAATTGACTGATAATGCGGATTGCGGACGGTTCATACATTTTATAAATAATTGTAGGTATGCCGTGCAATGTCCGGTCCGCGTTGGATGCGAGTGACAAGGGATCGGTCGTCTTGACGTTCATTGAGGGAGGCCTATGTTCAGCAGTGGATGGATAGAGGCTGACGATGATGATGATGATAGCTACAGTATAGTTACCTAAGTAGGTAGGCGCTAGGTGATTCTTCTTCTCAATGGGTAATTTCAAAAGAGACTAGGTGCTATGAATAAAAGCGATCAATTATATTAAAAGTATAAGGGTTTTAAGTTAGAGAGTAAGTTTTCAAAATCCCCTAATTATACAGCTCTTCACACTAAAAAAACTCATTGTTAAATTACGTAATCTACGCGAACGAAGTCGCGGGCACAGCTAGTATTATAATAAAATTATGGGTCTAATATACAAAACTGAATCATAATATTCTTCCCACATTAAATATTATAATAATAACTTTAGCAAAATGCACATTATTTAAGGGTGGGGACACCAGCGAGGCCAGACGAGTGATCAGTCCTTATTACCGGGACCATTTCACCCAAAGAAATGGTCCCGGTAATGAGGTCTCATATTATGATAAAATTATTGGTATAATATACAAAACTGAATCATATTCTTCCCACATGAAAGTTTTTTAATAATAACTTAGCAATATGCTCATACCTCACTGGATGTAACTCCATTGCATCTTCTGAATTTAACCACTCCAAAAACTGGCTCATGAGTTTTTGAATTTGAGATGGGCCAGGAGGAATATGACCACCCACATAGACCTGCGTCCTCCTAAATTGCCCACCCTCTAAAGGGTCTACATGCCCTAGAACCCGCTTGTGTATTTCAAGTATGTCGCCCATAGTAATATCCCTCAGTCTATACAATAAAGTAGTATTAATGTACTTCATAGCAGCATCTAAACCTAAAATTTCATTATGTTCAGCAATACTTTTCCCCTCCACTGCTATTCTTGTTTCTAAAATGCTCCTGGTCTGTTGTAATGTCATGGTATTGCCTTCTATTGCGACTGTATGGTAGATGTGCTGAAAGTATGCCTCTTTCTTTGCTCTACATAACGCTGAGTTGTTCTCCGGAATGGACAGAAGTGTGTCTCGTTTCTCATCTATTTTCCTCAACATTTCCCTGTCCAAGTTTTCAACGATGCTGGCTGTTCTCTGCCTATTTGATAAGGCTCCTGAATGATCAGGATAGTTTGTCAATGCTAGTGTATATAGTTGGTCTGCTTTGACTACATCTTTTTTGGTGTCCTCAAGGAATTCTCCATAGTGATTTAATATGTCTGCATGTTTAGGTGAAAGTGCAAATGCATGTTGAAATAATTTTAATGCCTTATCGGTTTTACCATTCTTTTTCATGTCTAGCGCTGCATTTAAAGATACGACTGCTTCGGCGTCCCGAGCTTTGTCTTCTTTTTTTAGAGGTGTTGGTGATTCATCTACATATGGTTCTAAATAATTTCCATATAAGCCAGCTGGTATTGGCGAAAATGGCTTCGTCAATCTAACGTCATAGCTTAACAACTTGTGCAATGAAATAACTACAGCAAATGTACAAATAACACTGGACATAAGCAGAATAGTTTTACATCGATCTAAAATCATTTTTATTTCAAAATTTTTCGATTCACACTTCATTGTTTCGGCTGATTTAGTTCTATCTATAAATAACATATCTGTTAAAATTAAAATACTATCTGGTTACAGATAAAACGTTTACACTAAGGACTGTAAATAATTTAGATATCATAGTGTTTTACGATTTAGAAAAATCAAATTAGATAAAAACACGTAAGACCATTGTATCTTGACATTTGAAGTCTAAATATGACAACTGACACTTGACAGTTTTTTTTTTTTTATAATATTTTATGGCCTGGTTACACTTGACAGTCGGTCGACAGACAATTTTTTTATAATTTTGTTCCTGTTGGAATCGGTTAAGACTGGATGCCATGCTGCCAAGTCTGACGTGAACTAATCATATTTTGTCTATACTTTGGAGAAACGGCGGGAAACCCCAAGGAGAGCAGCTGCACCCCTCTAGCCCACATCAATAAACTATTACTTCCCATTATATTTACCCAGAACCGTCAACCACAATATTCGTAAACCAAACACTAACTGTGTCATAACACGGATTAAGTTTTTCAAACAAACACTATGGAAAGCCATTCCTAATGGATAAAATAGATAATAACCACTAATTAACGGGAAACCAAAACAAGACAAATGTATGTTCCGAAATTTCCCGCCGTTTCCCAGAAGTTAGATCATATTAACACATAAGGCAGCTGTACGTTGACAAGTAATAGTTTTTTGGACATGTAGACTATACTAATAGGTGCTTATAGTTATTTGACTCACTCAAAATCATAATCCCTTAAATAATTTAGAAAAATTATTGCAATAAAAAATGTTTATGGTAAACTTTATATTTGTAAACTGTACTTAAAAACCTTCCGAGTGCGCGCATAAAAGTTCCATACCATTATAATATTTTATTATACAACATCAGACACTTTAACAAAAAAATCACCTTTGTTTTGGTACATAATGTAATGTAATATACGACTATTGAGGACTATTGATATTTAAATAAAAGCGCCGTCTAATGATCGTTGGTTTGTGTGTACTTGTACGTGATTTGTCTCCGATTTTATGTATATTATTATTTTTCTTTTCCTTTTGTATATTTATTATATATTTTTTCTTACACTGCTATGTAAATATATTAACTTTTTATGTAATAATGTTTATCTGTACTGCAGTCACATGCATGAGTTACTGAATAAAGTTTATTCTATTCTATATAATAATTTAAACTATTATTGATCGTAAACTGAGCTTACGATTTCTCTAATTTAATATTATTTCAATAGGTGTCGCTTATACCATGTACGATTTTATCATGGGAGCCCCCCTTATAAATTTATTTTATTTTAAATTAATTGTTTTTTTGAAAGTTAATATACGTTACTTATCTAGCAAAAAAGGCAAAATAACGTTTGCACCCCTTAAATATTGATTTTATTCTATTTTTAGTATTTGTTGTTATAGCGACAACATAAATACATAATCTGTGAAAATTTCAACCGTGTAACTATCACAGTTCATGAGATTCAACCTGGTGATAGACAGACAAACGGAAGATGGACGGAAAGCGGAGTCTTAGTAATAGTGTTCCCGTTTCATCCTTTGGGTACGGAGCCCTAAAAACTGACGTAAAGGTATAAAGGTATTTGACAAGCGAAGCGCTTCGTCTGTGAATTAAAGAACACGTTCAAATATCATTTCATTTTATTTTATTGTTTCATCATTGCCCCAAATAAATAACAAAGCCTTACTTAGTAACATTCAGATCATCGTTAAGACATATTGATAAATATTAAATACACATCACACATATTTTTATCAAATGGAAACAGGATTTAAAAATTATTTACGAAACCTGAAATATTCAATAGACACTTTTTAATAAAGCTATATTAAAGCCTGACCAGAAATATATAAACCCTGCATTGGTGTCACCACTGTATCTTTTATACGGTAGCACATTGTATAGTCTATACAGAGTACAGTTCCGAAAATTTCCCTAATATGGCGAGGGTTTATATTAATACTGTGAGGGTATGACAGCGATATTAAATTGTCGTTCACATACATATGCTCGTAGATTTATAAATAGAAATTGATCGAGATTTGGTATATAATATATTACCATTTGAGTAGTACGATAAAATGTTGAATAATTCCTTTTCTAAGAATCTCGGGGTTCCATTCTCAGTCACAGTCTCGGGGAGACTCGGGTCTCAACAGAAAACTGGTTGATTAATGTCATTAAGGCGTTCATTAAAGGTTAGTTGTGCGTTTAATTAACGCGATTAATACTGCAATTTACGATCACACTTCGTTTATTGTTGACTAGATCTACACAACAATAAGCACACACCAATGCAATATTCTAGAAAGGTACAAGTCAACAAATATTAAATACTAGTAATAACCAAACGATATTTTAAAAAATGTATGTCGTACATATAGAAAGTAAAAAGAAAATAAATAGTCAGGTATAAAAACAAGGAATATACATACAATAAGGACAAGAAATGAAACAATCAGAGCAAAATGACAAAATGAAATAAAAATATTGTCAGACAGTTATTTAGTAAATAACATAGATTTTTAATGGCTGATGCAAATTATATCAATAGTCTGATGGTATATCTAGTTATTGTTGTAATATCAATGAAAACAACGATGAAATCGAGTGGAGCGCATCAAGAGCTGAATCTGGCCGACTCTGTGGCAGTATCTGCTTTTAAAAATAATTTAATTTTTTTATCTGATAGCCTCGTGTTATTGACTGCACATTCGATGTCTCGTTACATAAACTTCTTAGTTTCAATCAAAATATCATTCTATCATTATTTGAGTCTTTAAATACTAAGTATACTAAATACTAAACCTTATGGCAGTTACATTAGCTACAAAACAGCTTATTCGAGATCTACATAATCAAGCAGCTTATGACATGTCGGCTGCGGTCGGTAAAAAATAACGGCAAGAATAGATGTTTGTATCGCGCAGCCACATCTGCCGTCGTACTGAAGATAATTTAAATTTCGGTTATATTCGTTACAATACAAGTACAGCGATGGCCGCACGATACCTCACAACTAAATCTAAACTAAAATATTTACAATTCAATTTTGAAATATTTTTATAGTTATCTTTTTATTATTTAATCGGTAAAGAAAACATAACCGCATTCATTAAAATTCATTAACGCGACCAGCGCCCTCAAACTGATTTCATCAATTATTCGATTCGCTAATAACTAATAAATAAATTTTAATAATCTAACAGACTTCACAGCCTGAAATGGAACTTAATATTATTGCATTCGTAAAATGCTCCCTTGAACTTCCAATAAATATTCAATTTATGTTATTTAAATCATAAATTTATGTATCAAATTTTAATGTGAATTAAAACTTCTGTAATATGAAGCGGTACCGATACGATGTTTGTCGTATGGTCTGTGCTCCGTAGTGCTGGACAGCACATCCATTCCATATTACAACACGATCACCTAATATTGTATACTTTTGAATTTCTTATATATTCCACGTATTAACGACACATAGAGTCTACTATAATCATTGTCGAATATATAGAACATCCGAGGGTGATCATGGTTCCCATGGCGATCGAGGAGTGGTACGCCCGGAAGGTCTTGAGGACGCGGACGTAGCGCGGGCAGTGGGCCAGCTCACCTAGGATAAGGCAACCGACCTGAAACAAAAATGTCGTTTTATAAACTGTTTATTGTTATATATCTTTTTAGAGTGGCAAATGGCAATACAATCCAAAATAATACAATGTACTCATTTAGATAGACCCGTCACTCAATGTCGCATGTATTGTTTCAGGTTCAATATATTTTTATCGTATCGTATCATATCGAAAATAACTCGAGCCAGCGTTAATAACGTCAACAATTTTAAAGTGTTTTGAATATCTCAGTCAAATATGTTTTTTTTGAGATCACAAAAAAAATATTGTTGTATTAGGTATAGCCTATCTATACCGTATAGTTGACGGGGCAACGGAAATGGGACGTGCGTATTTGGCTTTGATGTTGTTTATAGACCTTCAGTGAGTCTAATCTTATAAAAAGTCATCTGTCGCGTGTTCGTATTTCCTGCATTTTTCTTATTATTTGTGTGATCTGATGATATGTGACCAACGTCGCACAAAGATATAAGAAAACGGTATATTATACTTACTTCTTGGCCACCACCTGCAGCTTCCTCCATCTGTGTCTTCACGTGTTTAGCCCGGAGCATCGGTCTCACGAGCCAAAGTCGTACATACGCCTCGATGCTGAATACCACTAACAGAAGTGCTAGCTGTCAACAAAAAAAAATGGTTATCTGCGTTCGCTTTAGGCGCAACATTTAAAATTGGAATATGTCAAAGTTCGGGGTAAAGCGGAAAACGAAGATAAATAAAATTTATTGTTTTGTCGTTTGATTACTTCCCTTTTATCAATACTTGTTTAATAACAAACTAAATTCTTGTTTCCAGTAACACAATGTCCATTATCAGTTAATATATTATTATTAATCAAACATGTCACGATTTTATTTTAGTTTTATGTATTTGTTTATTGATACATCATTGGCTCATTTATAAACTATTAATGATATGTAGGTATAGCAATCGTGCAAATTACAAATCGCAAGTTAATTTCAACCTTGGTATTTGAATTAACCGTTCATTTGGTTGCCTCATGTAAAAAAAAAAAATGATTGCAATTGTATAATATAATTCGAATGCAATAACAGCTCTCTGCTACTTTTTATTGCAAATGGATAAATAAGTCTTCAACGCCTTTACTCAATCTTCGAAACATACCTTAAATATTAAATATGTGTGACACTAATGTGTTTATCTGAATTAGGAATAAACCAATCAACTTACCTCACCAGATGTAAGATAAAATTATCTATAGAAAACAATCTATAAAATTTTGTTGTTATAATAAGAATAATCTACGAAATCTAATTTCAATATTTTGTTCTTCAAGTATCTTAATGACAGTCTATACGCAAGTGTTTCCTTAGAAATGCGTTGATTTTCAGGCTCTTTAATTTGATGCCTACGGAACCTCCTAAAAGCGCAAAAGTCTCGCCTTAAGTAGGTACAATCAATTCGATAAATGACATTGACCTTAATTTAATACAAATTTTTGATAGAAAGCTTTTTATTTTTAATTTTCCTAGTCTATACTGTGCCACTGCTGGGCAAAGGCCTCCCTATCTCTTTTCCACGCGTCTCTATTATGAGCTGCACTACACCAGTCAGATAGGTAGTATTATAAATGGTTTATGTACGAATTATAATATATTTCCCTGAAAATCTAGTATAAGAACTGCTCTTAATTTGACTATTGTTATAACCTTTAAAATAAAAAAAATATATTTTAAAAATTATAACCTTTTATTGTCGAAATAAGTCTCAACTCTAGGGAAATTAAAAGGTAAAATTGCGTAGACAGTTTTATGTGGTTGTATGTTATTACATGTGAGATCGTTTTATCTAACTACCCTACTAGTTGATGCTATTTTACGGATTACTGTGTACATATGGAATAATTTCACGAGGAAGGTATAAAACCTTAGAGTATACATAATATAAACAATACATTCGCTCGATCCATACATATCCTTACCTGTACCCAGGATGTATTTTCAAAGTGCGTAAGACACTGCGTCCTATAGTAGGCGAGCGCTGCCAGCAGGCTGACGAGGGAGTTGAAAGCGTAGTAGACAGGGAACAGCACCGTCTGCACGCGGCCGAACTCGTGGCGCGGGAGGGAGAAGTACAGCACGATTCCTGCGGGAGAAACTGGTCATGTAGAATACATTTCAAGTATATTTTTTATGTTCCTTGGATAGGCAAACAGACATATGAGGCATTTGATAATCAGCACAAAATAATTAGTATTTATTTTGTGTAATCAGCGTCTACAATGAACGTAATTAGGTTCATTTGGGACTAACCCAGGAAACTCATTCGTGTGCTGCCTATCTTGAGACGTAAGATGTTGTGACGTGATGATGACTTTTTTTCAGAAACTCAGCAAAACTGTTTGGCGCAAAATATAAGCAGGATGGTGGTATCTATGCAAATGAGAGTGCGCCATAGTGCTTCCCCTCAGAGGTAAAGTGTTACGGTAGTCAGCACTGCCGCTCTAGAGTCAAGCTACGCAGAAGAAACGTCGGGCTTGTAAAAATCTTAAAAAAATAATCGTGAGCTGCGTGTACTCAGAATGTAACACATTACTCTAACATAAAATCATAAGATACTACTAACTATTCGCATAATCATAATCACAACACATCCCTAGCTTAAATACACAACCAACTAACGTAGAAATAGACGTTACTTAAGAGTACACGCAGCATTAGCACCTGAAACAATTCTTTTAGAAAAAAAAACCGCGACAAAATCCGTAAAAATTGTTACATGATAATACCTGTGATAATACGCGGAAGAAATTGCGTGCGTGCATGCATGAAATTGTAGAATTTACGTACACAGTTAGGAGGAATCGAAATTCTCAAGTCTTTTGAGATTTAATCTAGAGCGTATTAGTTTATTTTTATTTTGCGTGTAGGTTTTTGTGTTTATAGATTGTTATTATGCTGAAAGCTTAATTTTATCGGATTCTGGGCGTATATTTTAGTTGATAACACAAAAAAACGTCTGCGTGTATTCCATTAATAAAAGCTATCATGGGATAGCTATATAGCTATCCATATGATAGCGAACTACATACGTGACAAATTTCAATATCCGTAGTTGATAGCTAACGTAAATGGAAAGTTTAAATCAGATAAAAGTATTTGTTGTTCCTTATCTGACACTATTGACGTTGCAGTTTAGTACACGCTAGAATTATGTCTTACATTGGACCATAATAATTATAGTAGTCCATATAGTTCATTCTAATGCCTTGGTCGTCAGCTGGTCGTAGGTTAATGAAAGTCTAGACAACTAATCCCGCATTCTGCTAGACATCTGTCTTGTTCATTCATTACAATGTAAGTATCCAACAACGTAAAATTTGTATCTATGTATGTTTTATTATCTGTGTTATTAATTAAAAATGCATCACACTTCACAGCAAATGTCTCAAAAGATGATTTTATATCATTCAAAGTTGGACGCAGTAATAGAACACATACTTGACAATAGTCTGTTGACAAGGCTTAAAACATAGATCAAGTTATGTGATTATTTATTTTACTTGATCTAAGTTTCAGTATTTCGACTGAAATCGTGATTAATCATAATAATCATTATTTATATTTTGTGATTGGACATTGGACGATATTGATCAGAAACAGCTGACAATATAGAATGTATGCTCGGGTCACGAGGCCGGTCGCACAGTGAATGCAAATGGGGTTTGGAGTTTTAAAAATGGCCTCCAATCAATTTAAATCAATCAAAATCTAATAGAGACCGATTTCTGACTGTATGTTTTGATATGTGCTCGTGTAAACATGTTGAAGGATTGAGAGATAGCTTGTCGGAGCACTTGATGAAACAGGAAACACAGACACACAGACGTACAATCAGTCAGTTGATAGGTCCACGGTTGGTCGGATGTCCTTCACAATGTACTGACATATTGACACAGTTAAAGACAGCGTTGATAAGTGCACGATAAGTTAGTTCCAAACTATCGTCACCATCAGCTTGTGGATTCACTCTTCGAATATGGACTTTTTATAAATGCCAAGATAAATAGCCGTCCGACACGTTGATCGCCGTTCCGTTTTCCCAAATGTGTTGAACATTGAGGAACTAGTTCACTTTAAAGATTACGTGCAATTACAAGAATTGAAATGAGGATTATTAAACATTACTCGGAAATATTATTATTTCTGTTTGTTTAGTTGTAATATTTCTGTTTATTTCTGATTCTTATTATTTATCAGGCGGATCAGGCTTTAAATAGCGGAAATCCATTCTCAAATATGATATTATATGCAATGTTGGTTGACAATTGCCTGTATTTATTTTTCCGGTCGCTTTATTTCCAGATTTTAAATTCAACCGAGTTATTATCTGATGAACATGATTTAATATATATTATAAGTAATAATAACAAAGTAAGTAAATACCGAATATATATCAATAGACGAAGTGTTGTCGGCCATGTGGGTAGACGATCTCCGTATATGCGAGTGACAAAGGATCACTCGTCTTGGGGTTCATTGAGGGAGACCTATGTTCAGCAATGGACGGATAAGGGCTGATGATGATGATGATGATGAAGTGAATACCAAAATACATATTTTAAGATAATTTAAAGGCCGTGGTGTACTTTATAAGTTTAAAATAGCGGAAATAACCTCTAAGAACAGGTATATTAGCAAGTTGACTCAGCAAATTATCAAAGCAGCTGTTTGAGGGGGCCGGGGTCAGGGTCGATCCAATGTGAACCAGAAGGTCATTTCAATACAGAGGTGATGAGCGTACGTGACCGACGCTATCACTTCGGGAGACTGGAATCTTCCGCGTCACATTCGGTGTGGCCATGTAATGCTAACACGATTTCGTTATTGTTATTCCGTGGGTTCCGTAGCAAAGCAAACACAACCATGAAATCTAATCTGTGTATGATACTTGACCGTTTTTGAAGATTCAGTCCATAACGGCTAAATTTCGGACCCCATAATTTGAAATCAAATCCATTAGAATGATCTGAACTCAGATCTGAATCATAACGTCCTTTATTCAGTACGAATTTATCACCACACATCACCCAATTTAAGCTATACCTATCTAATTTTCATCGAAAAATAGTTTCCATTTTCAAATTTAAGTTCTTGAGATGTGATTCCATGTAATTCCATTTATTTCAGATTGTATAAACCAAAATCATTCCAAAATCCTTGACAGCCCGCCGAATGGGATATAAGCTGGTACAATAAAATGTCCGATTTGTATGTTGTTGTACCTACCTTCAGTAATTAATGCGTGCTTAAGGTCAAAAGAATAACAGTTATATACAGATAATGCCACCTACATTTGCATGCGAATGGGATTAATTGTTCAGTCTGTAAGTATATTTTTACGACTTACAATATTATTCCATAATAAAATTTGTAAAATATTTTTTTAACCCAAAACATATGTTAAGGGAAATAGTAATTAACGTACAGAATATTTTAGCAATAATCAGGTAAAGAACCGCAGACACAACTTGTTAATTCGAAGGATTGTGGTTAGGGAACTTTCATAAATACACAATCTGAGTGAAATGCTTTCGAGGAATATCTGTAACGAAGTACGAGTGGCGCCGCCGTCCGGACGATTACGTAACGATCATTACTTTACATTACCGTGGAGACCCTTCGGCGCTTACTGGAAGTGGGGCTTCTCGGTACCTTAATTTGCTTTTCAATTATCAATTATTACGAGAAAACGGAATGATTAAAGCTTCCCACATTCACAGAAGTTATTTTGTAAGCGATAGGGCCGTCACGAACACCACCATGGTTCAGGCCTTGACGTGGCGGTGGGGCTCAGTAGCCTAGGGTGAGCCGCTGCACCTTGGGCGAAGTACCCCTCTTATAAGAAGAGGGGACAAAAGAGCAGAGGCAAGGGGCGAGGACGGGAATCTTACCCCATTGTACTGTCCTGACGCTGGGAGGGGGTGTTCTGTGGTGCGTGACAAACCCTCTGTGAAGGTGGCGTCGGTCCCTTGGGGACTGACTAGCCGTCGAGGTGCCCTGTTTGTTTATTAGATCCGAGGCACCTCACCAAAGGCGGCATTGGTGGCACTCGCCGGGTTTTAGTGGGTAGAGCTGCGTCCACTTACCAGCTTTCGGGCGCAACGAGTCCCACATACCTACCTAGGGCGACCTACTCCCCCGCGGGATTAAAAAAAAGGACGCGGGTTAAAAAAAAAGGCCGTCACGAACGGGGTGGTACCTCGCGTTCATATAAAAGAGCGTAAAGTAACAGCTTTGATGTTGCGTTTCGTGCGGTTTGAAGTAGCCCAGGGGGGGATTGGAAAAGGAGGGTAACCCATCTGCATAACTTTTGCTTGTGCGGATGTCTATGGGCGTCGGTAGTCACCATAATCCGACTGCTCGGTTGCCTCCTTATGACATAAAAAAACAACAAAATTGGAATTTGTGAACAACAAAGTTTTAGTTCGATCCACCAGCGTCGAAAGGAAGAATAAAAAATAAAAATAACTAATTATACTGGCGGTCTAAACATGAGAGTGACGAAATAAAACATTAAAATAAACTATTAACGACTGATCATGTGAAGTCATGAAATGTGGTCTGCGACTTGTAACGACTAGTGCGTATTCTAAATTCTTTATTGTCGTGGTTGAAATGGAAAACGCGCTGGCGGCTGGTGTCGGGTTTAATGAAAGAAAATGTTTTAAAGTTTTCGTCAATTGTAGACGCATTTATTTTAAACTAGTATATTAAGCTACAACATTCGATACAAGAATAGAATTCGACAACTCCAAGTCGTTTTCAGCAAGATGTTTCGTATTTTTTATATTATACTTGCCCTATAATGAACATAATGGTGCGAAAATATACATCGTTTGTTAATACTATATGTGTTTATGTACTGACTTTAATTTCCTGCATTATTTTTAGCGACGATCATAAAGGGGTTTTTATAGCATAGAAGGGCAAACGAGCAGTCGAGGCCTTTAGGCGACTATCGACGCCATACACATCCGCACAACCAGAGATTATGCACATACGTTGCCCTCTTTTTCCCTATCCCTCCCATGGGCCACCGGAAACTCACTAACCGCACGAAACGCGATAGCATAGCTGTCACTTGACGCCGGTGCTATGTGAGCGAGAGGTACAACCCCGCTCGTGCAGGCCCAATTCGGCTTCAAAGCAGCATCGCACTACCTCTTATTTATAATAAAAAACCACAATAAAAAAACAATAATCTTTTTATTGATATTTTTCACTCAAATGCTTTTCCAGTTTATCGACCCATACCAACATCCATTTTGTATGATATAACGCATTTAGGTAACTCGGATGCTTTACAGCAACCATAGCCAAGAACACTGCTGAAAAGTATTCGAAACGTCGGGCATGTAGGTTTTTTTTTATAGAAGAGGGGACAAAGGCAAACGGATAGTCGGTTCACCTGATGGTAAGTGAAAGCGGCATTCACTGACACCTGCTACACCAGAGGGTAGGCAGGTGCGTTGCCGGCCTTTCAAATATGAGCATGCTCTTTTCTTGCTTGTTTCTCCCGTGAATCAGCTTTGCTGTGTTTCGGCTCGTTCCAGGTAAACTAGTTTATGTTCATGGGCGACGTCGACCACTTACCATCAGGAGGTACGTTGATTCCATATATTCGTCGTGCGAGTTTCATAAAAAAAAATATATATAACGTTACTTACTAATGAGTGTTTGCTTAAACATAAGAATACAATAAATAAGAAGTGCTCACCAGATATCAACGTCATCCATATTTGTGCGCCGAGGTGCGTGGCGACGGCGCCAACATACAGCGCCTTCCATCCGCGCACGCTGCCCATGCCGTCGTAGCGAGACAGCCACGCCGCCACCACCAGGATCGCCAGCGCCACGTGGAAGGGCTGCGTGGTCCTTGTGGCTACACTGTAACAAACACATGCATTAGCATTGCATTGAAGAACTTTAGGTAATTTACTTAACAGGAAACTCATTAAATTGCGTTTTTGACGTGACAACGTCTTCTCATTCCGATGGAGCCGGCTGCATAAACGAAAAAACATGACGCATGCGGCGTTACCTCGCTCTGAGGCGTTCCATTTTCTTATGACGTTGTAACGTTCAACTATCGTCAATAAACCGACTTTACAGACAACCGACTTTTATGTTAGTTGGATAAGCTTGGATAGGCAATCTAGCAGACGTGCTATCTGATATAGCTCAAAAAAAAATACCCATCACAACCTTATTAAAAACCTCTTGGAAAAAAATCCATCAAATAATATATGGTGCGCACCGTTTAATGGAGCTTAATATAAAATTAAAAAGTAATTTTTGGATGTGAATTCAAAATAACCTTAATGTTGGGTCAGGCGAGGTTGCGATTGCCGTCACGACTCACGACGTAATTCGACTAAATATATAAATAACACATCGACATTCGTTTCCACTTCCGAATCACCTACTTCATTATAATCTATTAAACGACTTTGTGGTTGTAATAAAAATACAAGGAATTATTCATAGATAAGAAATTGGAGCACAGCGGAGACCAATTTTTAATCTATGGAATTATTATTTCTAAATCAAAAAAATAAAAATCTAATTTAATTATTCAAAGTAGTACCAATAATGTACCAAATATCTTTTGAACGTCAATTGAATATACCACAATTTCCAAGGCAAGCCCACTGTGATGAATCGGCGAAACAAATTCAGTGGAACTAATATTTTCAAATAATACATATTCTTTAACGAATTTTACATCTTATCCTGAAATGCCTGGGAGGAACGCCCTATTTCCAAGGTGGATCTTCCATGATTCCATTTAAATACCATACATCCAAATAATATTGAGTCTTTAAAGCAGTTAGGTACTTTGTTTTATCATAAGAAGACTGATGACCTGTGTCCTTACTGGTAAGTAGTCAAATTGAAGATACCTACGAAACCTAAAGGTTTGGAGTTCTTTGTTATCCATCTGTTGTCTATTAATTAAATAAATAAGCCAATTATTGCTTCCTTAATATTGACATGACATGATACAGTTAATATTGAAAAAGAGATTATGAATTTTTTTTTATTCCTGGGTCATGGATGTGTATTAAATATGTTTCATTTAAGATTTTATTATATACATATATTTAAGATTTTTATTATATATATATATATATAATAAAAATCTTAAATATATGTATAGCATAAAAGTATTAATTATATTCCGTACCCGACACCCGTAACACAAGTTCTACGCGAACTTACCACGGGACCAGATTGACGTGGTATGAAAGCGTCCATAGATATTATTATTATTATTATCGGCATCCATTTTCCTAAGTGTGTGACCAGCCCACTGCCGCAACGAGCTTATTCTTCGCGTGATATCGGTAACCTTAGTTCTCTGACGGACGTGTCAAAGAAACACCCAGCATAGCACGCTCTTTAGCACGTTTGAGCTACGGCAAACTTCGGACCGGACGTAAATTTCAGCCACGTTTCAGCCCCGTAGGTCATCACAGGGAGAATGCATCGGTTGAAGATAGAAGACTTTCGTCTTCAAACTCTGCGGTATAGACGACGTGAGAATATGGCTAAGCTTTCTAAATGTTGCCCATCCCAATTGAATCTTCCTATCGGCTTCCCTCTCGAAGTTATTTCGAACTAGCTGCAAAGAATGCCCAAGATAGACATAATCTTGCACGACTTCGAGAGTTATGCCATCGACGTGAACGTGCTCATTAAACATGACTTTCGTCATCACGAATGTACATCAGAATGTTTTTCAGTTAAATTCAGGCATCATTCTGGATTTACTTTTGACATACAGAACTGAATTTTCTGATTAATTACTTCTTATAAAAGACGTGACAGCAAAGTCAATATTAGCTACTGCGATGCAAACGTCGTGAAACGTGATGAATACGAACACGTGGTAATGAGCCACGCCAACACGGAGAGATGGATACAACCTTGTTTACAAGTTTTATGTAATCTGCAAATAAGATTTTAAATCAACGATTAGAGCATAAGATTTAATAAGCAGGGTGTAGTCTCGTGAATAAAACATTCGTAGAATAATGTCGAAATTTCGAGCTCTCGGAAATAAAAGTGAAAAACAATGTTCGTAAAATCATATCTTGTTTTTTTCATTAAAAATTATTAAAAGTTATTTTAGTTCAAAATTCCGAAAAATAAATGCACTGTATGCGCTGAAAATTATTCGACGCGTTTTTGACTAGTTTTCTCCAGGGTCTAGAAGTAAATCAGAATCATGAATAACGCATGACGAGCAACTATTTTTGAAAAAAAATCTATTTAGTATTCGTACTTCTAAATTGTCTGAAGGCGTTAAAGTTGGCTCGTTTATTACGTATATGATAAAAAATCGAAAGTGAAACGCGAGAGCAGTGGGAATGTTGGTCTATAAGTTTCAGTAATTGAGAGCTCATCAATAACTTATAAATCACAGTTGAGAGTCCGTCTGTCTGAGAGTTTGCCATTAGCCCCAATTAGATACAATTGTTAAAACTAACGGAGTACAGAGCAAGGTTTTAAATTGTTAGAACGAAACACCGCTAACGGAGTACAGAAAACTTATTACCTATCCACTGAATCGAATGAGTTGAATGGAGTTACGAATACATATTTTACCGGTGGGAGGGTGCGAGCTGAGCATGGGTACCATGATTCCACGTATTCTCCTCGCCATAAAGATTTGCTATGTTTCGATCAGCAAAGCAGCAAAGCGGTCACTCACATCAGGTGCGATAATTCTGTCTGGCCTGTTGGTCTAGTGGTTAGTGACCCTGATTCCTAAACCAGAATTTCATGGGTTCGATTCCCACCCAGGACAAATGTTTGTCTGGGTGTAGTTTATCTATAATTTGTATGTATTTAGAAATATATAAGTAACTATCAGTTTTCTGGTTACCATAAGAACTCTGCCTAGTTTGGGATCTTATAGCTGTGTGTGAGTTGTCCCAACATATTATTATATTATTATTATAATTTACTAGTTCTGGGTGAATTAATTTGTTCCCTAGTGACGCTGACCACTCATCATCTCTTCGATGAAATTTCCTATCTTAAATAAAAACAAAATGATTCATATTATTTGTGCCTATTATCTGTTGATCATCTTTTGTTTGTCATAACTACTTGAAAGATTTGCCATGGACACGGCTGCATAAACGATACACACTAGGTTAAGGAGAGTCACCGTAGGTGAAACGGGAAAAGGGGTTATTCAAATCAAAATTTTGAGATACTTACTATTAAATAACGATCACACAAAAATATCAGAGACACCTAAAGATATTGTCTAAAGGATGTGCTAGTTGTTTACACAATAAGATGTACTTTACGATCATAAAAAATCATGAAAACATGTTGAAAAAATAAATAAAACGAATAATTTACCAATAAAATATGTAAGTTTGCACGTCATCTTTTTATGGAAATATTTAATTTTAATACTACACAGAACATGATTTTTTTAAAAATCTTAAGTCCTATATTATTTTATTCAAATGTATCCCAAAACTTGAATGCGATGCGTTTTCACAAGACGCCTGAACTCTGAAGTACTCGGTTACAATTATAATGAAACAATTTTTACGGATTTTATAGCGGTTTATTAAGATTTTTACAAGCCCATTTTAAAGTATCCGAAACGTCGGGCTTGTAAAAATCTTAATAAACCGCGATAAAATCCGTAAAAATTGTTTCATTATAATGAGTGAAATTCGTGCAAACATTAGAAAACAATTAGAAAAAAAGTTGCAACAAGTTACAGCTCGATATAAATTTCACAATTTATATCGAGTGTAATCTACACAACCATAGTTGTATGTTGTACACTTGATATAAATTGTGAAATTTTGATACATTGATTGTGTATATTATAGTACTGTGTATGGTAGGATCCACCTATGTATACGCATTACTAGAGCTCGCTCTTTTTTTTTCCTTTAACACCGGGAAATGCTCTGAGCGGGAGTGGGCTTCCCCACGCGGGTATGTGAGACTCGCTGCACCCGAAAGCTGGTAAGTGGACGCACCTCTACCCACTAAAACCCGGCGAGTGCCACCAATGCCGCTTTTGGTGAGGTGCCCCGAATGTAATAAGCAAACAGGGCATCTCGACGGCTAGTCAGTCCCCCGAGGGACCGACGTCAGCTCCACCGAAGGGTTGTCCCGCACCACAGAACAACCCCTCCCAACGGCTGGACAGTACAATGGGGTGAGGTTTTGCTCCCCCTGCTCTTTTGGTCCCCTCTACTTATAAGAGGGGTACAAAGAGCCCCCTGGGCTCAATTTGCTTCGCCCAAGGTGCTGGGCTCACCCTAGGCTACTGAGCCCCACCGCTACGTCAAGGCCTGATCCACGGTGGGGACTAGAGCACGCTATAGTTTTGATGGTCTTCTAGCTTTAGTATCGTTTGTTTTGTAAATTCATTAGCTACAATCAATATAGTTTCAGTCGTCAGGTATCGCCTATTGATACCTTTATGATAAGAAATGTAGCGCGTGTTGGGCCTCACGTCTGCAGATATCGATTGCTTGCCAAATTCATTACAAGTACGGCCGTAACATTTCTAGAATTAGCATACATGATAAATTATTTTTAAGGTTAATAGCTGTGTTAAAACCTGTGTGTATAAAATTTTCCGTGTACGTGACTAAGTCAAAACTGAAAAGGCAAAGGAGTACTTATAATATAGGATCCTATAGTGTCATAGACAATTACATAAGAGTAGGCACCGCTCCAGTTACTAACATCCACGTACCTATTGTTCCAAACTTTTCAATATCAGTAACCTGGTACCATAGTCTGGTATAGTAATTCTTACCGATTCCAATTTTTATACGACCTATATAGAATAGAAAAGAATAGAATTGAAGAAGATGAAATTTTATTTAGGTTGATTATTACACTGTTGCACACTTTAAATAACAATTATTATCTAAGTACTTAAGTTTACTAAGAGAGAAAAACAAAAACATTTAATTATTCTAAGGTATCTACATAGCAAAATAAATAAATATATTGGTCTAGTTACAGGTAAGAGTCAACAAGAGGCAGTGCCAGGCTGCCAGCCGAATTGGGCCGGCACGGCCGGGGTGGTACCTCTTTCTCACATAACACCAGCGTCAAGTTTTTATTTATTTATTGGGACATAAAATAGTTTTTTGTGTGAGTTTTCGGTGGCCCATTGGGGGGATAGGGGAAAGGAGGCCAACGCATCTGCATAACATCTGGTTGTGCAGATGTCTATGGGCGTCGGTAGTCACCATAAGCCTCCGACTGCCCGTTTGCCCCCTTATGGTAAAAAAACGTTATGAATACGATCATGTTCTTAAACACTTACAAATAAAGCTCAACACAAATTATTATTAGCATAAAATATATAGTAAATATCAAGTGCAACAGATACTAGACAGCTGCATGTTATGAGTAACGATTTAAAAATATACAGATAAGGAAGAGAAGTATACTCACTGAGTGTAAAAAAATATATTTGACTCACGAACGAGTCAGTACGATTTAAGATTAAAATTGTATTATTCAGCCGATAACAGATAAATGATGTTGACAAAAACAAGGCTTGTTTGAAAACAAACGTCACGAGGAAAATATAACGCACATTGGCGTGATCATAATAGGAGGCCCATTACTAGTTAGTAGATTAGCTTTCAAATGTTAATTTCAAATAATATTGCTAGTAAGTAGTAAGTAGATTAGCTTTGAAATATTAATTTCAAACAATAATGCTAGTAAGTAGTAATTAAATTAGCTTTAAAATATTAATTTCAAACTATAATGCTAGTAAGTAGTAAGTAGATTAGCTTTCAAATGTTAATTTCAAATAATAATGCTAGTAAGTAGATTAGCTTTAAAAAGTAAAAATCTTATGGATCTTTATAAAGTATTGAGAAGTGAGGACTTCAAATATGAGTATGCTCTTTTCTCGAAGGTTCCTAAGTCTCGGTTCGGAAATACCGTAGGTGGATGCTGATTCAATATATTATGTAGTGGTCGTGCCGCGTGCGAGGTAGGAAATGCCGTAATCGAGTTATGGATTTCCGGACATGAGGTGTGGGTGAAATTTGGAATTTTGTCGCGATGTCTGGTGGTGGAATTAATTAATTAATCTTATTCTGCAGGTATGTACTAGAATCTATACTAATATTATAAATGTCAAAGTAGAAGTTTGTTTTCTACGGTTTCACGCGAAAATTACTTAACCGATAATCATGAAAGGAGACGGTCCAAAATTGTATGGGACGTTGGTCTACTTTTGTACATGTAATGAGATGAAGGAAAGAAAGTATTGAAACAGTTTTGATTTGTTCATATCCATGAATTCATCTCAATTTCAGTGATAGAATAATTTAATGTTTCCAAGATTTGCAACACTACGTGTATAAATAAAACCATAGAAATATTACGAACAGAATAAAACAATGGCGTATGGCGTGGCGTATATTCCTTGGTGTTATATGTCAAATGCTAAGATCAAGTATCAATAGATTTGACAAGCTAATAATAATACCGTATTGGAACGAGATAGCAACATACGAAAAATCCAAGAGTGACAGAGACATAGACACTTTCTTTTGTCTTTGTCAGAATATCACCCTTTGTTTGTTGGGCACAACAAGGATGTGCCCAACAAAAAATTATCGACTAAATTTGAATGCCATACAAACATTCTCACTCGCGAACAGTTTGTCAAATATGCCGCCATTTTGTACTACTTTTTTATTTGGTCGGCTTATGTAGGTATGGTGATACCAGTTTTGTTATAAGCAGATTACCGAAGAATGTGGTATTATTTAAAAAGGTTGACTGAAATTTTCGAAATAAACACAATAAAAACAAATATGTTTATTGTTATCCTTAAAGGCTATGTACTATAGATCATACATATTAAGACGTATATAGCCTTCTTTTTTATTATTTATGTTTTTAGCGGTTTGTTATTAGTCATTACATAATATTTTCGATAATCCGGAAAAATGCAGCTGTCTAAAATTACAATAAATGTTTGGTTAGGTCTAATGCTTATAGTTATCTATCAACCTTTACCAGTTTTTTATTATTTTTAATTCACTTGTTTCAAGAAAATAAGTAGACTTGTTATTATGAATGTGGTATCCCTGTAAAATATGCCTGTCCCTTTCGGGTATACGCGAATGTCAATTCCATATTATACTTGTTCCTAGGTCAAATGTAAGGAATTATTTCATTGTTTGATAGGCATCTGTCATCATTTGGTTTGTCATTTGTCAGAAATGACATTTAGTAAGTAATAATCATCCATGAAGTTAGGAAATAAGAGGAGATGCCCCTTTCTTTAAACTTACTGCTGTAAGTGAGTGCCTGATATAGTTTGTGGTTTTGCTCTCAAAACCCTAGCAATGGTAGAGCCATGTTAAGTGCCGATTTGAATTGTAGGTTACACCTTTTTTTCGTAGGTATGCCCAGTCCTTCTACATATATTATGTCTATGTAATCATCCGTCTGAAGGGCGCCATCTTCAAGAATTGCCAACAAGTTAAAAAACTTGAAATATATTGTTATTTTTTGCATGTAAATTAGTTTCTTATACTAATTTATTTTATTTTTAATGAAATCTATGTATTTTTTCTCTATTTATGGTATACTGTACTAGACCAGACCCGAACCTTTGTACACATATTCTTGGAGGTATTAAAGTAACTTAGGATACTTTTTATGGAAAAAAAAACTAAAATCTTATCCTGCGCAGACGAAGTCGCGGGCACCAGCTAGTATTATACCTACAAAATAGAAGCGATAAGCGGGGGTGAACAATTTTGAGTTGACTGAGGGTCTACCAAGTCAAAGATCGTAGTAGTATGACACAGCCGATAATCTGTACAATGTAAGTATACCAGTTGACTTATCACAAATTAATTAATTCCTTGTCCTACTTTATTAATGCAATTTATAAGAAGTGTTGAATATTCTAATTTATCAATTAAAATAATTTCTGTGATAATGAAATGTCATTGGTTTATTTCCATAATTAGAAACTTCAAGGCGATACAAGAGCGGGCCTAGAAACAGTTGAACGCTTCTCAGTATTTCCGCTAAGAAACTACAAAAATAATCGAAATTTCTACATTGCTATAATTTCTATTTCACACACTCAGGAGAACAGATGGACGATGGGCCAATAAGGTTCAAGAGGCCACGTTTAGGCAGACGAAGTGTTGGTCGGCCATTAACCAGGTGGGAAGACGATTTCCGTGCGGTGGCCGGTCCGTGTTGGATGCGAGTGGCAAGGAATCGGTCGTCTTGGTGTTCATTGAGGGCCTATGTTCAGCAGTGGACGGATAGATGCTGATGATAATGATGATGATACTTTGTGTACATCATTAAGTTTTTACTTATTTATTACGCATATTGATTGTTTTATGTTTATTATTTTGTACAGATGCTTTATATTTATTTGATATGTGAAGCAAAACAAATTTGTGTAATTTGAATGCATTTATGGATACAGGAGAAAAGGATACAGCTTGTGGTTGTTTTATTTATGTGTGTACATTGTTTATAATAAGACAATAAATATTGATGAGCCAACAAAATCTCTCACACGACGTTTTAAACGTATTTCGCTCTCCACTAAGGATGTGTCGCAAATATCGATATCATGATTTTTTACCCATATTATTGTAAAGCGTATTTTATCGATTATAATTATCAACATATATTTCTGTATCCAAGTAAAGTAATCATGACTAAATATTTTTTTACTATCTCTTATTGCCTTATTCATTTGATTGCTTTATCGTTTAACAACAAATGAAGGTTTTATCAATTAATCTCAAAATAAGCTTTCTTCCTTGTACGTCTTTCGTTTTTGAACTGAAACCTTACTACTACGGTACTTTAGTAGGTACAAAGAAATGTTACCCATTTCAGTAACATTTCTGTGTATCTACTAAAGAGAGACAATACACACACATCAACTCCGTCTAGGGATACATTAGATATATTCTCAAAATTTGATAGAACTAACGCCCAACATGTATATATTTTGTTAAAGCCTGTTTATCAGAATATCCTTTAGAATAAAAGAAAGTTATTTTTCTTGCTTAAATATTTTATTATCGAAATAAAGACATTTATTATTATTATATTATATTATTATGTCTTTTTAAGAAGAAAAAAGTTATCACTTTTTATTGTCAAGTTTTTTCAGTAACGCGAAATATTAGTAGTCAGTTAAGCCACTCATGACGTTAATAAATGCAGCAGGAAGATTAGCCTCGTGCAGTCTTCTCCTCACAGTTTGGTCATTGAAAAGCATCTGATGGCTCTGACTGGGGTCTTTGAACCAATTACAAGGCCTGCATTTGGTTGCCTTCTCGTGATCATTTGCAAAAATCGGTCCTGTGTTTGGGTGGTTATGCGCTTCTCACACTCATCTATATCACACACACACACTATATCACGTTTTCTCTTGTCTCAATCCCCTCGGTAATACTCCGTCGAGTTGCCCTGGATAGGAGCATGCCTGCCCTTAACATTTCGTTTTTCGATAAAAGGTGCCACTGTATAAGTATAAATTTAAAATTAATCAACTTGTTTTATTAAAACTTTACTTTGATACAAAAAAATACCAAGAACTGGGTCAGATAAATTGAAACCTTCAAACTTCGCTACATTTTATTATGCCACAATTTAATGTTTTTTTAATTATTTTTTCAAATTCAAATTTGGAATCATACAAAATAAGCATATTTTAAACCGGCCATTATTTTTTGAGTTTGAGAACTTTATTTAAAATATCCCTAGACAGGGTTGATGTGTGTATATTCATAATATAATATAAATGTAATCAATGTTTAAAATCAAATTATAAGTATCTAAGTACAATTGAAGTAAAAGTTTATATCTTAATTGTTTAATTATTTCTATATCGATAACAATTTATGTTATCTTTATAACACCACTTTACTCGAAGGTAAAAACTTATAAAGCATGCCGTAAAGTATAGCGCTATACATTTCATCTTCAATTTTATATAAAACCTGTTTTTTGCTAAACGAATCAAGTTCAGTTAGCGGAAACGAAATTAAGAATTTCATATTGAAACTTGAATGAGCGGTTTTTGAAACGACTGTAATGTGTATGAATAAGAGATTTAAAGAAAATTGATTAAATAAACATGCTCTGTAAATATGTTTTGACGTCAATCTGTACGATGATTTGATAAAGCTAAAAATAAGTGTAATGTGACGTGTTGTGACGGTGTCGGCGAATTGCGAACTACGCATGACGTTCTCCTTTAGTTATACGACAACTATATTTAAAGTTCCATAGGCTTCCATTGAGGGAAATCTATACACATTGTGGTTAATACAAATGCAACACAACCTGCAAGGTTAAATTGAAAGAAACCATAATCAATGTAGCTGCAAAAATTAATAACATAGAAACATACTATTATTATAATTTACCGTGGGAGGGATCCGCAGCGTTGCGCTCCCGGCTGCATGGGTACCACCATCCTGCTTGTTTCTCCCGTCAAACAGCTTTGCTGTGTTTCGGAGAGAAGGGCAGGACAGGCAGTGTAATTACTGGCACCGAGCCTTAACATCTTATGTCTCAGGATAGTGGCCTGGGCTAGTTCCAGGTTAACTTTTTATGTTCATGGGCGACGCTAACTACTTAACATCATGTGGCTCGTCTGCCTGTATCCAACTAACAAAAAATAAACTAAAATTAAAAACATAGCAAATTACATAGATACCTATTGAAAATCTATACTAATATTATAAAGCTGAAGAGTTTGTTTGTTTGTTATCAAATATATTTATCAAAAAATAAGCAAAAAATAGGTATAACTGGTACAGGATAAATATTATAAGCTTATTAACTATGTGGAGTAAGCAGATCGTAATCAGAACCGTTTGACTAGGGTCGTCGTATTTGTTTGTAAATGACTCGACGACAAAATTATTATCGACATCGTCGACAACGACATACGTGTAGGGGGACGTCATTACTTCATACACAGCTTCATATTTTACGTATTTAAAATTTTATTACGTGAACAAAATATAACATTACCGATCCATTCCGGTTATATGCTCGATTTGTGGAATCAAGTGTAATAATATATTATTTACACTTATATTTACATCTCGTAAAAATTACAGACAGCTTTAATATTTCTCTTTAATTGTATACAAAAGTTGCATACAACAACAGCAATTTCTAGAATTTGCTTTATCACTCAACCTCCTCGTGTACTCGACATTTATTAATACTAATGTCCGATAAAAGTACATGCAACTGATTGTGTTCTCGTCAAAATGATCTGTGATGATTGATATTATAATATAGATTCATATACGTTGAAGAAAGTAATGATAACATTGCACATTGTCGTAATACAAAGCAATTTTAAGCTAGCAAAATATCTTATAAATCTTCGTGTAGTTCCAAATTCAATAATATATACACATCTGTACCACACAGAAAAAATGCTATAATATAAAGTACGCTCCGTAGAGTATTATAAAGACTACTCTATGTGTGACTACTCTGTGTCATTAGATTTGTAATACTTATATATCTATATTGAATATTTTACGTTAGAATGTAGTACATAACCTCAGACAATTTAATTCCTCATAATTAATTTACATGAACAAATAGGTAAGAATATATGTAGAGTTGAGAGAACATTGTCGCAGATACGTGAGTGGGGCACCCGGCCAGTGAGAGAGAATACGCGTTGTTTAGTAAGCCTACGTGCACACTGTTGTACATTTCTAATTTTTTCAACCGTAACATACAAAAAGACGGATTGTAAAAG
Source organism: Helleia helle (assembly GCA_963853865.1). NCBI lineage: Eukaryota > Metazoa > Arthropoda > Insecta > Lepidoptera > Lycaenidae > Helleia > Helleia helle. Next base: position 20,707,975 of record OY971422.1, on the reverse strand, counting down.
TATGAAAACACAACGAAATTCTATTAACTCAATGTTTATTCCATACGCTGTTAATATTGCAATTATAAATGATCTAGATATCTAATATATCCGTTAAACCAAACCTTATTATCTTTATGAGCATATGTAGTCAGTAAATTTTATTTTGATAATATTGAACAATACAAATAACGTGAAATATTATATAATACAGACACATCGAACAAAAATGTCTCTTTGGCGGGTGTCGAAGTCTTCGCGATAAGATATTTTGATAAAGTGGTCTTTCTCCGACCACGATCTATCAGCGTAAACTGTTGTATATTATTATCGTTTCGAATACTTTAACGTTTCAAGATAATTTAAAGTTCAATTTCACCTCTGTGGCTCAGTGGTAAGCGCGTTGGCGCTCAAGCCCAAGGGTTGCGGGTTCGAATCCCGCCAGGAAACAAAAATATTTTCTGTGTTCCTGGGTCATGGATGTGTATTAAATATGTGTATTATATAATAAAAATCTTAAATATATGTATAGTATAAAAGTATTAGATATATTTCCGTTGTCTGGTACCCGTAACACAAGTTCTTCGAGAACTTACCACGGGACCAGATTGACGTGGTGTGAAAGCGTCCATAGATATTATTATTATTATTATATAATATTGGTTACCGAATATTATTTCTTCTTGAGATGTGGTCGTAGTAACTCAATAGTATACTATCATAGTAACTTAACGGTAACGGCTTAAAAAACGGAGAAAACTAGTCGTGGCCACCGATCCCTTCGACATATGGTATGATTTTCCTGTCATATTCTAATGACTAATACTATAGACTAATAGCGCATGATTGCGGTCCTGTTGTCACTATCAGACAGGGCTGTCATCTAGCGGCCGATTATGTCGGTACTGCTCTACAAGTTTCTTAGTTAAGTAGAGAAGGTAAAAATACCAGTCAAAATGTTTGGATTAATAAAAACATTTATATTCCGCACGTGTGTACGCACCACATTCGGAAATGCGTGTGTTCGGATACTTTCACCGGAATGTTAATATCAACATAGACGCTGTTGGACCACGTGTGATCCAACCGATAATATTATCACAGTCTATGAAACGTGTCACGTGTTCCTGGCATACATGGGTTACATCAGTTACATGGCACCATGGCCTGGCACAAGTTTTGGACTAAATTGTTATAAACATATTTAAATTGAAAAGAGAAAAAAAATCAATTTTGTTAATATTCATATGTACAATATATTATTTAGAAATATACTTAATTTTGTTAGTGGTTGGCGGTTTGTTGTTCGATTATATAAAATTAAATTAATTATGCAATTGTACAGTAAACTATAATAGGATTGAATGAATTGGTGAATAAAAATGAGCAAAAACTGTAACATTTGCTATTTAACAGTTATCTACATACTATCAATAGCTTATTATTCGATAGATATTACTGTCTATGGTTTAATTAATTAATTATCTCAGACTCATAAAATTATATTTAAAAAACAAAATACCGTTTGTTAAAATACCAATGTAAATTAGTTACCACAAAAAATCGAGTCCACGAAAATTTTTGCAAGGTTAACGCAATGACAGATTATATTTAGTTTTGAGTGGGACGGATTTAGCGTTAGAACATTAAAAACTTCTTACGCACAATAAATTACAAACCCAAGCTTATAACGCTGCGTTTTGCATGACTTTTGACGTTACCAAATATGTACTGAGAATGAGGATACCGCGATTTTAAAACAATAAAACTGTAAAAATCTAAGTCTTTGTTTAACATGTCATTCAAAACTACTAATAAATTTATATATCATTAATAAATTTACATTCATTATATCCATAAACAAAAACTAAGTACAAAAATAAATAATTGAAAATTAAAAAAAAACACACCAGCGCATAAAAGGAACATTTAGTTTATTTAATTATGTACTTTTTAAATGTTCGCTTTTTTGCATTAATTGTTTTTTTTTTAATTTTCAACCTTGTTCCTAATTATAAATCCTAGTCTTCATACCAAATTTATTACAAATTTTAGGTCACACGTTTATGCAAGCAAAATATTTACTTTAGAAAAAGAGGGAAAACTTTCAAACGACTGAACTGATTTTGACGAAACATATCTAAGAATGGTACAATATATTTCACTTTATACTTACGCTAGAAAATCTGCTTTCAAATGAATGTAACCGCATGCAAATTGGTTCACCAGTTTCAGAGCTAGAGTGCCACGAACATACACACAGAGTGGTCCAACTTATGACACCCCTCTTTTTGGCTTTGGGGTTAAAAACAACTTGAAGATCTCATTAAAACAAGCTGTTTACACACCGGCTACATTAACATACGATTTATGATCGGAAGCGATGTTTATTGATGTAATCCTGTTTATTTGTGATCCGGCCGGTAACGAGTAACGACCTGACATTAACCTTGTCCCGTGATCTCACTCATACGAACTTGGGTCTCGTCTGAACATGTGACATGTCTCATTCACCTTAGTTCTGATCTCATACATAATCATCAAACAAAACAAATTTCATTAATTATTATTGTCTTTCTTTCACGGGTAACACCGGTCGGAGGGAAGCGCTGTGCCGCGCTCCCGGCTGCATGGGCACCACCATCTTGCTTGCTTCTCCCATGAAACAGCTTTGCTGTGTTTCGGAGAGAAGGGCAAGACAGGCAGTGTAATTACTGGCACCGAGACTTAACATCTTACCTATGTCTCAGGATAGGCAACACATAAATGAGTTGCCTGGGCTCGTTCCAGGTATACTAGTTTATGTTCATGGGCGACGTCGACCACTTAACATCAGGTGGTACATTTGCCAGTTTGCCTATCCAACTAACATAGAAAAAAATATAATAATAATAAAGCATGCTAATATGTAAGAATAAGCTCGTTGAAGTGGCAGTGGGCTGGTCACACATTCAAGCGAACGGATGGCCGATGGGCCAATAAGGTTCTAGAGTGGAGGCCACCTTTAGCTAGACGAAGTGTTGGTCGGCCATCAACCAGGTGGGAAGACGATCTCCGTGCGGTGGCCGGTCCGTGTTGGATGCGAGTGGCAAAGGATTGGTCGTCTTGCCGTTCATTGAGGGAAGCCTATGTTCAGCAGTGGACGGATAGAGGCTGATGATGATGATGATGGTGATATGACGCCCTCCGGAGTCATAGTTACTCCAGTAGTGTCCACATCGTCATAAAATAAATAAAACGATAAAAAGGTTTTACAATTATATCTAGTTTCGATGCACATAGCAACTAGAGCACTACAGAGAATAATAAGATTCAGATTAGAGGACGGGCACTGTACAGCAAATCACAAAACATACGCCGAATCTGAAGATTCGCAGAAAAGTGCTCCAATAGGTGCTCAAGTATTTTGACGTCACGTCAGTACCTTATCTGCGCGTGCTCGTGCAATCGGCGACTAGCTTGACGGACAAGGTCACGAAGACGCAACCGCCGCCTGCCGACCCAATCCGAGCAGCAGGCAGCCCACACGCCGCCTCTAACGCGGGACCCGCAGCCACGACCGATTTAAATGTATTACCAGCATCAGCCCGGGTCAATGTTACGCTGTGGGAGATTTGAGTGTTTACTCTCTATTAGGCTTCGTTCAGACATGGCGACAACTACGCGGTATCAGAACTTTAAATTCGTGTAAAAAAAGTGTCTGAACAACCCCAAAATAGATATCTACATATTAGACGCGCGCGGTTCCCACGCGATTTTGAATTCGCGCGGTCGTCGCCGTGTCTGAACAAGCACTTACAGTGATAGCTTCGTGCAAGACATGTGTTCCAAGGAGAATTACTTGAAGAAGAAATGAATTATACTCCGTAGCAACACGTCTGAATTGATTAGCCTTCACGAATACAAGTTAATGAAGCTGATTGAAATATAATGACCGAACAAGGGAACCAAGTGAATGGCTTTGCAGAGGCGCATATAAGTACCTCAAATTTATTTTTCAATTATGTTCCACAGAAACCCAATTTATGTTTTGGCATAACTCTTTACTTTAAGCTTTGTAAGAGGTAGTGCTGCTTTGCCGCCGAATTGGACCCTTCACAACCGGGGTGGTACCTCTCCTCACATAACACCGGCGTGAAGTGACAGCTATGCTGATTGCTGTTGTGTATCGTGCGGTTTGTGAGTTTCCGGTGGCCTATTGGGGGGGGGGGGGGGGGATAGGGAAAACGAGTGTCCCGTACACATAAATCACGTCTTAAAGGCTTCCACTGCTGGTTTGCCCTTCTATGCTATAAAAAAAGCTTATAAAATTTTTGACCGTTGCTAATCTCGCTAAGTATTAAATCTTTAAATATTATTAAATACTCAATCTCGTTAAGTTTGCCCCCTCTTCTATAAAATAAAATAAAATAATGTAACATAATGTTTGGAAAGTTACCAAAAATCACGTTTTCACGTGTATTTTATCGTGAATTTGCGATGATATGAACAATAATGGTACAACTTCTGACACAATAATACTTTAAGGTAATCAATCATTTCAAAATAAACATAACTATATTTAATAGTTCAATATTAGCAAATAAAATAAAATTAAATAATCTACAATTTTAACAGGATTCTGATATAACTAATTGACTCACTTTGATGTATCGATTGTTGGCTCAATTTAATTCGGAAAAAAACATCTATAATAAATATATTTAAACATTAATAAATATTGCATTAAGATACACAGTTGTTTTATACAAGTGTTTTCCACATTTTTTTAGAGAGAGATTTAATTACCGATGCTATCAACTTATTTTGGAATACTGTTAAATGAATTCAAAAGAGTTTCTGTAAAAGGAGTCCGATCTTCAAGTCATAAATCGAGTTAACGTTACGAATTCGGCTTTATCGCTGTAAAGCCTGCGCGTGTCCAATTAGCACTTGCAAAAAAAGAACCCATAAGTCAGACGCACCAGCTGAAAGAGAATGAAATTTTAAATATAGCCTGGGGCGTTTTGTAAGGATAAACTGATGGTCATATTACATATTATATTATATACATGTTGCCTGAGTAGTGCCATTAAATATAGATATAAGAGAATGGCCGCTCTTCGCTAAGTTACAGGCTGTTACCGTATTTTATCGAAACAAATCTTAGGACTGCGTTGGCAAAATGATCATAATTAAACTGAATTATTTGAATGAAAAAAAAGAACGGTATATTGAAAACTTAATTGCTGTTTCCATTATGTTATGTGAATGTAGGAACGGCTAAAAGTTTATATAAATAGGTAATAGATGAAATTATACTATTTTATTTTTTGGAAAAAATGAGGAAGTTTAAAGAAACTAAATAGAAAATGCTAGAAGTTTTATATAATCTACAACATTCACGTTTATGTTTCAATTTTCTACGTACAATGAAACATTAGATAGATGGCAAGGATTCTACCACACATAATTTATTTTTATTTATTTATTTATTTATTTATTACATTACAATGCTGCTAGCATTAAATTAGTACAGATTTCAATATACCTAGAAAATATTATAAGAGATTTACAATAAAATATTAAGAATTGTCAATAATATTATATATTATATGTATATGTAAATGGAAACAGAGAATTGGATAAAAGAATGGGCGCTTTATATATTACTATCTATAAGACGTCGGTGAGATCCTATTTATGTATTTTTACTTTTATTTTCGACTAGCTGTTGCCCGCAGCTTCGCCGCTTCGCGTTATCTTATATATACCTACAGCCGTACCCGGTTTGATGATGATTATTTTTATAGCCTAATGTAACTACTTATAACACCAGCTATCTGCCAGTGAAAGTCCGTTCCAAATCGGCCCATCCATTTCAGAGATTAGACGTACAAACAGACAGACAGACAAAAATTGTAAAAAATGTTATTTTGGAATATGTACCTTGTATGCATGCATATTATGCATTTAGTAAAAAGAGATATTACAGACACTCCAATTTTATTTATCTGTATAGAAAATTTGGCGATATTTGACGTCAAACTTTTGCATATTTCTGAATTGGTTAATCCAATCAACTTGATTTCTATTTACAAGGCTATTTAAATATAAGTTACGTTAAGTTTTTAGTGTACTTTATGTATACTGTAACACTTTAAATTTAATTGTATAAAGGACAAAGGAAAAATTATTATACTCTTGTAACAGTGTAAATGTCTACTCGGAAATAGATAGGACTTCACGTCCACATGTTCGAAGTTAAATACCAACAGACGGTCTCGTGCGAGTGTCGAATAACTAATGTATTTAATGTATTCTATTTAAGATTCTCGCATTGTTTTGTAATTATTACAGTTATGAGACAACTATCGATGTCAAACTACAATTTAACTCCCTTGATTAGTTCACTTTTTGATTTATCGAGGAAGGTTTATAGGCTGTATAACATCACGCTGTGACTAACAGTAGTTACTTTAAGTAAGTTAACGCGCGCGAAGCTGCGGGCTACTGCTAGTAAATAATAACTTATATTGTATTGTATCTATTACTATCTGTATATGTATAAATTATATTGTATCAATTTTCAATTAATATAAGGATAGATAATATGTTGCGCTTATCCCATAGCCAGAATCATCGAGCATATAACCGGAAAAGAGGTAGGTAATGTTATGTTTTGTATGAAAACAATTTCCGCCAAAATTGTGCTTCACAACCGACGCCAGGAGGCCGTGTGGTCGCAGACTGCACGATTGGCGGGGGGCAACCCCCCACTTTTATAAACCAAAAGTGAGCCGAATGGGCTCACACTAATCCGATGTAGCATTAGGGCCTTCGGGCCGTTGGCATAGATCCATCCGAAAAAAAAAAAAATTGTGCTGCGACGCTGCGCCGGTTCTGCGCTCTGATTGGCCGATTGATGGCCATTATTGCATGATTGGCCGAAGTGACGTACATACATTCACCAGTTGGTTGAATTGCTATTACATCAGTGACAAACCACTGACCAGTTTCGGAATTTAATGGCTCACTAACACATAAAGTCGTGGGTTTTATTCCCACCCGGGACAAATGTTTGTGTGATGAGCATGATCATTTGTTCTGCGTCTGGGTGTGATTTATCTATAATATGTATGTATTTAGAAATATATAAGTATGTATCAGTTGTCTGGTTGCCATATAAGAACAGGCTCTGCCTAGTTTGGGATCAGATGGCCGTGTGTGAGTTGTCCCAACATATTATTAATTATTGCTAGTGTGAAGAGTGTTACATACATCTTGCTCTCAAATCATGAATTATCGTTTATCGATACGAGAGTCTCGTGAACGACGACGTGACGAATGTAGATAATGTCGAAATATCGATCTCCGTGAAATAAAAGTGAAAAACAGGGTAAATGTCTCGTTTTAAATAATTTTAGAAATGCAAATAACCGTGTTAATTTAAAATCTAATATCGTTTATCGTCTTGAATTAAACAAATCTTTAGTTTAATCTTTGTTCAATGAAAAGAAAATGAAACGTAGATAAGGTATACAAACTAATAACCAGTACTGATAAGGTGCTAATAGTTAGACGTGCTCGGTGCCTTATGAAATGTGAGTTTTTGTTCTCACTGATAACACGCGCGCCAACATGTGGACCACCGTGCAATAAAAAGTTAAACAATTTTTGCCGTGACAACGTCTTATAAATCGCCGCCGGCTGCATTTTCGTGAAATGTCGCGTCATTGTCCCGTAACGCTCATTGTCCCGTTACGCTCATTGTACGCCTGCGTTTTCTTATGACGTTGCACGTTAAACTATCGTCCGTAAACCAAATTTACAGACAACCAATTTTTTTGTTACTCCTAGCCCTTATATTTAAGCCGTAAAAGGTAGTGAGTGCCATGCTACTTTGTAACCGAATTGGGCCGGCACGAGGGTGGTACTCTTCCCTCAAATTATACCGGCGTAAAGTGGCAGCTATGCTGTGTGTGTTGTTTCGTGAGTTTCTGGTGCCCCGTTGGGGGATAGAACAAAGGACTACGAACGAAGGGCACCTGCATAATCTCTGGCTGTGCGAATGTGTATGCGTCGATACTCGCCAAAAGGCTTCGACTGCTCGTTTGCACTTCTATACTATAAAGAAGTACCCCTCAAAAGTTATTTGTCTCTATATTATTTATATAGACGCATCTATAACGCATATAGACTTTTTTAATCAATCCAATACGGTCAGTTGACCCACCCGTTGCTAATTACTCTCAATTATTATATGTTTATTGTATGTAATAATTAGAATATGTGATAAATTAACAATGTTTACCAATACATAAAGTTTATGAGATTAATACATAAACCTAACACAATTATATATTAGTTTCGTGATGTACAAACATGTATTGTATGCTGTCTATATTACTCACACTTCACAGACGTATGTAAAAATCCCTCTTATCAAACAATTTGAAGCGACTGTCTCGTCGATGATCGATCATTCGTGATAAACTCAGCTATAGCCTATAGCTCTGGTGTTACTCGCGCACACGATTACTTATTGTATCGCTGTTCTGTCCAAGTCGATTGGTGTTGATATCGTGTGCACGACACATGACACAAGTTGTTCACATTGTAATGATCGGACCACCGGTGTACATATATTGGGGATTTCAGGAAACTTGGTATTTTTTTTAAATGATTGATAGGCTTGCGTTTGGCCACTGTAACTTTATTTCAACTTGATAATCCTAAAAGTTAAACAGTTGGATTATTCTAGATACGAACAAGATTGACATTTTTACCGTCCATGATTTGAGGGAGTGAGAGCCCTAATCTGTCCGCTAATCTTGACGTGTTTGATAAAGTAATCTAGGTGGAAGAACTTTTATTCTCCCGTAGTTAAGTACACGCGCACTGTAGTTTATGGAAATAAAATACGATTTTTTACTTTACTAAACAATAAATAAGGTCTTTTTTTGTTTAGAACAAAATAAGAAAGGACCACTTTTAGTCTACTGTCCGTGTCGTATAACACTTAATTTTATTGTTATGGGTACAGTAAACAAGGTGTCAAAAAAGACAAACACAACAAATTTATTGCCACACAACAAAATCTAAAACATAAATAAGCACAACAAATATTCTTTTTTACAAGTAATACATTTTGTGGGCAAAGGGAATGTCTCAGCTTGGTGTCACGAACCACCTCGTGCAGCACCTCTGTTTTTCAGCCTTCCCCTCTCCCTTAGGCGTCTTTTGGGAGTTACAAGTTCCATCCCCGATCGCCGCTAATGACAATATAAGTACCAATGACATGAGAATTACGTTAGATTGGTCTTTTTTCTTTTTTTTCTTGTGATTTTTTGTGCTACCTAGATTTTTTTTTCTGCTTTTTATACTCAAAGGTTGTCAGGCAGAAATTGCTACTCAAGCAATAAGCCCACCTTGGTGTACATAATTTTGTTAATTTTAAGTTAGGTTTAGTAATTTTTGTAACCTTACTATTGTGTGCACAATAAAGCATATTTCATTCATTTATTCATTCATTCATTCATTCATTCATTCAATCATTCATCTTAATACATCATTCGCTAAGCCATCGCCATATTAGTCATAATCTATGAAACAGGGTCAGAGATCCAAGGAGATATTTGTGTGACTCAATCGATATTTGGTCGTCCTCATTTCTCCTACGGAAAGTAACAGGTGAACCGGCGCCTGACGTGAGAGTGACGTCAGTTGACAACCAGATCTGGCAGACGAGTTGTGACCGATGATGATCTGAACCGAGGTCAATGAACCTTCGAGCCAGTAGCGGCTGACGAACTAGAGACAATGTAGAGCGAGGAGAGTCTGGTTCGTGTAAAATTTACTAAACGCAAACACATCGAACCGTAATGGCCCATCGGCCATTTTTTTTTCGGAAGGGCTAGAATTTTCGGCCTAATGGCCTGTTCTCCTGAGTGTGACCAGTGTTTAGGTATTCAACCTTTTCCATTAAAAAAATTCAAAAAATTCCATGTTGGTCAGCCATAAACCAGATGGGAAGACGATCTTCGTGCAGTGGCAGGGAATCGGTCGTCTTGGCGTTCATTGAGGGAGTCTTATATACAGACAGCACGGATAAAGGATGATGATTATGATGATGATATATATCGAGTTACATAAGCGTCTTATGAAGGTAACTAACTGCCAATTGTGTTCGTAATATTTACACGGGACTGTGTCGATGGTCGAGGCCAGAATTGACGGGATATTTGAATGATGAAATGGTGGTAAGACATTGCAGATATTTTACTAATAAGATAACAAGAATTCAGGTGGGATTTCGCGTTTATTTTTACGCAATGTGCCGACGTTTATCGACTAATTCGATCGAGGAAAACCAATTGTCAGCTGTGATATTTCTGTTAGAATTCTTGAAAAAAAAACGCCATCATCATCATCCTCTATCCATCCACTGCTAAACATAGGCCTCCCTCAAAGAACGCCAAAACGGCCGAACCCTCGCTACTCGCATCCAACACGGACCGGCCAAAAAACAACCTTATTGCAATTAAATGTATCAGGCTTTTTTCTATCTTATCAAAAGAGTTTCAATAAATTTAACACGTGTTAGATCATGAACGCCAAGTCTGATACTACCTTCCAAGTCAAGCCTTTTAACGGTTACCACCACAGTTCAATCCTTATCGTGGCAGTGAGGCTCAGTAGGGTAAGGTGAACCCAGCACCTTGGGCGAAGCCAAGTGAACCAAGGGGGCTGCTCTTTGTACCCCTCTTAAAAAGAAGAGGGGGCGAGGATGGGAACATCTCCCCATTCCCGACGTTGGGGGACCCCTCTGTGGAGGTGGCGTCGGTCCCTTGAAGGACTGACTAGCCGTCGAGATGCCCTGTTTGCCCAACAGATCCGGGGCACCTCACCAAAGGCGGCATTGGTGGCACTCGCCGGGTTTTAGGTAGAGCTGCGTCCACCTTACCATCTTTCGGGCGGAGCGCCTGGGAAAACCCCATCCGCCGCGGGATACCTAAGAGCATTTTCCGACGGAAAAAAGCCATTTTAACGGTCACCATGTCTCACCCGTATGTAACATTGCTTATCGTCATGACTGGTTAGCGATCGGTAATCGATACACGTGGGACTTTCGTCACACACGGGCCATGAAAGCGCATTACTCGGTATGCAGCGTGCACATTAGTTAACACTCCTACGTGCTCAAGACCACGTCCAGCTCAGCGGCAACACGTGAAATGGGTGACGCAATCGAAGAAAAGTATGGAAATATGGCTTGCGATTTCATTAAGTGGTTTTCAGTTGCACAGGAAAACAAACTGTTACATAATTCACGGCTAACTGTATAAGGTCGCGAGATTTTATTTCTTCCTTTAAATACTAATCTATTTGTTTTATGAGTTGGATAGATAGACGGACAGACGAGCCACCTGATGGTAAGTGGTTGACGTCGCCCATGAACATAAACTAGTTTACCTGGAACGAGCCCAGGCAACTCATTTATGTGTTGCCTATCCTGAGACATATGATGTTAAGTCTCGGTGCCAGTAATTACACTGCCTGTCTTGCCCTTCTCTCCGATACACACCAAAGCTGGGATGGGAGAAAAAAGATAATGTACCCATGCAGCCAGGAGCGCGGCACAGTGCATCCCTTCCACCAGTTCACTTTAGAAGGGCACCTCTATTTAGGTAGAAACTGGAAGGTAGCCACGGTCACCGGTGGGATGCGCTATGCCGCGCTGCTGTCTACAGAGGTACCACCATCCTACTTAACTCTTCCCTCAAACAGCTTTGCTGAGATTTAGTAAGAAGAGAAGCACAGGCAGTGTAATTACTGGCACCGAGACTTAACACCTTATGTCTCAGGATAGGTAACACATATATGATAGCGTCTTATTAAATAAAATTAAACATTAGCATAGAAATGATTTATAAAGGAATTTTGAATGTTTGATGAATGTTTTGTTTGAACCAATGATAGTAATTAAAATAATAATTGTAATTTATTCAAATCAATTTTGTAAATACTTAATCATAATTAATTAGCTAGATTAATTTATTCGATTGTAATATAAGTCGATTAAAAAGTATTTTGATCGACTATGATCGATATACTACGCTCCCCTACCTCCCTACCATACCCTACCCACTCCTGTAACTTGTTTTGATCGGCTTATAAAACTGTCGGGCTGTCTGCAGTTTGATTCATTCGTGTTCGAATTCTAGTGGAATAAACACCCCTTGAAAACTACTCCGTCGTATTTATTCATGGATCGTCACCACGCGCTAATATATATATATGTGTTGCCTATCCTGAGACATAAGGTTTACCCGCTCAGGCAACTCATATGAGTTGCCCGGTCTCGTTCCGGGTAAACTAGTTTATGTTCATGGGCGACGTCGACCACTTACCATCAGGTGGCTCGTCTGTCTATCCACCTAACAAAAAACTTTTAATCGATTGAACTGAACAGCCCCCTATCATGTAATAATACCGGCGTAGCAACAGTTTCAGGAGCGCCGAGCTATACCATATATAGACGTCATACAGCGGTGAGCTCGTTCCGCTCGCTGATAACTCTTCAATATTTCTCATGATAAGTGTGAAGAAATATGGCCGACGGCGGCTACCGTGTAAATACTTGTAGCTTTTTAATTATAAAGACGTCTGCCACCACGGCACATTGAACACGCCGATGAATTTCATCTTCATAAAATTAATGTCAGTTAATTTTCATAAACAGTATAATATTAGATGAAATTTTTTATATCGAAAATAGGCTACCTCGTTATCGCTTTCTACAGTCGCTAACGCTAAGGCGTTAACGATTGTGGATAGAGAATAGATTGGAAGCGCTTGTTTGAATTTGAAAGTTTTCTAGAAGACTAAGACGAAGGATACTTTTTATCCTCGTTACAGATTTTTTGGACTATTAACAATATTCTATCTTAACTATCCGCGTAAGGTTGAATTAACGATTGTTAATTCAACCTTACGCGGACAGAGCCGGGGTTGCAGCTAGTTGAGTATAATCATCGAACATATAACCGGATAGAGTAGTAATATGAGCCATAAATTACGAAACTGGCCAGTGATTTGTCACTGATGTAATAGCAATTCAACCAACCAGTGATCTGTATATACGTCCCATTGGCCAATCATCCTTCAATGGCCATCAGTCGGCCAATCAGAGCGCAGGACCGGTGCAGCGTTGCAGCACAAATTTGGCGGAATTTGTTTTCATACAAAACAAATAACATTACCGCTCTATTCCGGTTATATGTCCGATGAGTTAAATAAAACCGGTGTTAATAAAAGTTGAACTCGTGTTCTGCACTCATTTGTGAAGTCAGAAATAAGTAACCAGCTGATATTGGCACGTGGAGACCGCGAGAGCATTGACCCATCACAGTTACTTGTAAATAACGCAATATACTTAGCACTTATACTAAGCATATACTAATTTACGAGGTGTTACGACATGCCTGTCGCTAACTTGATGGTTCAAAGATATTTTTTTCGTATTATGAAGGCGAAGCAAACGTGTGTCAATTTTTTGATAATCATCTCTGACAAATTGGGGAATTTTCTACATATTGATTCTATAATTGATCTTTTTTGACATTTTCCGGATAGAGAGACCCTAACGACTTATTTTTGAGACGAAGTCCTCGTACATTGATTTTGTGTTACAGGTTTATCTTAGTGTTACCTTATTAAGAATATTATTTTCCATTTTTATAAGAGAATTATTTTAAATTAGTTGAAAATAAAAAAATCGGGAGATAGGACTGCTAAATCGGGACATCGGGAGACAGTGGCCAAAATCGGTAGATCTCCCGATAAATCGGTAGATCTCCCGATAAATCGGGAACTTTTGCAAGGCTGACTTGGAGTATGTTTGTTATTTAAAGACTATTCATTACTATTGTGGAAGACTAAGAATCACGAGAACATCTAGAAACCACTCTTGGGTCATGTCCAATGTACAAAATAAAAATAAAGTACTTTTTTTTTGTTTTTAACATTATTTGTGTACGAAAAGCCGCCAACAACATGAAGCGACATAATAAATAATATTTTAAATCATATTCTGTTTTTAATTGTATCCTGTAGGGAACATATGTCATAATGATCAACATCAGATATCGTTAAGGCGAGGGAAAAGTCATAAGGAAATCTGAATCTGCCTGATACAGTAAAATGACGTTGTTTCGCCGACAACAGTATTCACAGTGGTGGGCGCTACTGCGAATGATGGTGACATTACACCTCGTATTTTATTATATTATATTATTATAAAGTCACATCACTTGTTGCAGTGGGAGGAAGAAAGGTCATTAAGGAAAAAAATATCATTCAACGACGAATTTATTGATTGGCAATTTGCCGCGGAAAGAACGAAAGTTTCCATTAGATGTGCGAAATACGAATGTGTCAACATTAAATATTGATAATTGACTTGCCCTAAATGCAAATGAAATTTTCTGATGTCTGTCGTTGGACTGAAATTATATAAATAAACTACGTAAATGTAAATAATATAAATAAACTACGTAGATGTAAATTATATAAATAAATAAATGTAAATTATATAAATAAACTACGTAAATGTAAATTCACTGCTACTGAAATATTTTCAAGTTCATCGTCAACGCTGACGCTCGTGCAACGACTAGTTCATTTATGAAGTTTAATGAAAAATAAATATGCCCGAAAATATTGTCCTTAAAATAAAATACTAACGCAATTTGAGAGTTAGTACGACAAGAAATAGCGATTAAGTCAGTAGAGTTATATAAGTAATTATAATAAATTATTGAAATATGGCTAATAATATATTAAAATATTCAAATTAGTAAGATATTTATCAACAATCATTTAAATTCGCTCTTGCTGCCTTTTTTAGCTGTTTGTGTCAGTTGCCACTCGGGCGCCGCGTATTTTAAAAATAATATGTCCTACCTCTTTGGATTTACCAACCAACCGTCGCCGCCGAGATCGTGGCATTGAAAATTTTAATAAAAAAGTTTGGAAAATCCAAAAGTGCACTCTTCATAATTTAGTTTTCCACACAAAAATTGATTATTTGTCTGTCAGTT
Organism: Helleia helle; assembly: GCA_963853865.1. Lineage (NCBI taxonomy): Eukaryota > Metazoa > Arthropoda > Insecta > Lepidoptera > Lycaenidae > Helleia > Helleia helle. The sequence continues at coordinate 20,692,913 of OY971422.1, read as the reverse complement.
GCTTAGCAACGAATAAACAGTCAGATAAAAAAGTACATTTGTTAGTCGTATCTTAGGTTTTTTTTGTAAATAATAACAATATTAAACGGCAGTGAATTGAATGTCAATATTAATTGTGAAAGTCCGCGATGTGCTACGTTGGATGATAAAAAAAAATGCCTGCCACGTACATAGAAACAAGGACGTCCACTAAAGATTATTTGTAACATTGTTATTATTTACTATGTTAAACAAAATAATTGTTATTGAAACATATTTTATATGCCGGACAGATTATTTAACTTGATATAAGTGCACTCATATTAACCTTTAAGTGCGATATAAATAACAAAAAAAAAACAATTTCAGTTTAGAGAAGTTCAAAGAACTGCTTTTTAGATATGTCGAGAGTAGAGCACTCTCAACACTTCGCCTAAAAGGCGTGCAATAATTATGGTCAAAATTATATTCATCCTCCATCGATATCTCTTCATGAATACCAAAACGGTCAACTTAATAATCTTTCAGGACACATATTACGTGAGAGTAAATCTATCAAAAGCACATTTAACGCCTTCTTCAGTCAGCTTTAAGCTAAGTCTAATAGCTTTAGGCGTAAGTTTCAGCGTGTCGTTCGTTCATATTATGTACTAGCTGTTGCCCGCAGCTTCGCCCGCGTTGATTGTGGTGTGTGGGATTGATGGTGATTATTTTTATAGCCTAAGTTACTCCCTATAACATCAGCTATCTACCAGTGAAAGTTCTGTCAAAGTCGGCCCAGGCGTTTTCTCTGAAACGACTGGGCCGAGTTTGACGAAACTTTTGCAATAATCTCTATTAGCCGGAAGAAACAGACAAACAGACAGACACAAATTGTAAAAAATGTTATTTTGGTATACATCCATATGCTTTCAATAAATAGTGGTTATTTTAATATTACAAACAGACACTTCAATTTTGTTTATCTGTAAAGATGACATTTCCGTTTTTCTTACGTGCTCTTTTTCCATTCTTACATGTCCTTGGGGTAGCTCGGACCGACAGGAACATTTATTATGTAAATAATAACAATACAATAGAAATGTATGTATCTGCGTTGTAGCGGAACAACAGGCAGGGTCGTAAAAACTTAACGGATTAACTTAACCTTCGATTAGAGTTTACCGACAAGGGAAAGGTTTTTGTGCACATTTGATTGTTCTAATTATAGACAGAATATAATTGAGTCGTTATTGGTTATAAGTCAATATTTATGTTTTGGTTTCATTTGAACAAGAAATACATTTCATTAGTTGTAATGATAACGTTTTATCAGTTTCATATTCGTCTCCGTCGTATTACCGGTGGGAGGGATGCGCTGTGCCGCGCTCCCGGCTGCATGGGTACCACCATCTTGTTTGTTTCTCCCCTGAAACAGCTTTGCTGTGTTTCGGAGAGAAGGGCAAGACAGGCAGTGTAATTACTGGCACCGAGCCTTAACATCTTATGTCTCAGGATAGGCAACACATAAATGGGTTGCCTGGGCTCGTTCCAGGTAAACTAGTTTATGTTCATGAGCAATATTGATCACTTACCATCAGGTGGCACGTTTACCAGTTTGCCTATCCAACTAACATAACAAATATATTATTATACTATTATAGTATTATTATTCTTAATGGTATACACTAAAATATTAATAAGAAAAAATACAAACATCCGAATTGAGAGCCTCCTCCTTTTATAGAAGTCGGTTAATATAATACTATTACTTGACGTTCCTCATCGAATCAATTTAAAGCATAATAATATCATCATAGAATATTTTTGATAGAAAGAAGAAATGTAGTGTTCTTAGAGTCCACGATGATGTAAGTGTCTGTTTGTAATTTCTAGTATACGATATTTACATATCGTATACTAGATTTTTTTTACATAAATCGTTTTTAAAATTTACATAAATCATTTTTAAAAAATTTGTCTGTCTGTATGTTTGTTCCGGCTAATCTCTGAAACGAATGGACCAATTTTGATGGGACTTTCACTTGCAGATGATATAGTAAGGAGTAATTTAGGCGACAAAAATAATCATCATCACTCCGTATATTGCTGTGAATGTAAGTTAACTCTGGTGAAGCTGCAACAGCTTCCAACTAATATGATTGGAGTAACAGTATAAAAACCGCAAAATTGCTTTTTGTGACTATTTCCTGCGCGCAACTTTGCCCGCGATACTTTATATTTATCGTATTCGTAATGGTATGATTATTTTTATAGCCATTGTCACTTACACGTTGTATTGTATAGGTGAAAGATCTACTGCCAAAATCTATGGAAACTCTTTCCGATTTTAATTACGATAATACAGATGGAAAACGCCGGTCGTTCGAGTTTGCTTGGTAATGAGAAAGGAAGAGAAAGTACAAGGTCAAATTAAGTAGTGGACGAAGAGTAATAATAAATCAGCCTGTTCTAAAGTTCTATGAAAATACATCAACGTTGTTTCACGGTAAAACAAGCTGCCATATTGCCTTTACCTATAACGCAAGTCTACCGCCGGCAAATACTGAATATTCAACATGTCGTGTTTCCAAGTTGGGTAATAAATGTCAAATCAAGACGTTATAGTTTTAAGAAAATCGACGTACCTAGTAGCTGCGATTTTAGCGTCAAACGAGGTAGCTATTGCGTTAGGATGTCACTTTGAGGCAGCAAACTTTAATGTATAAACTAATCTAATTTATATGCAGTCCACTCACGCGTATGCCTTGGTCTCCTGGAACTTCGCGACCACCTGCTTGAAGATGTCGTACGCTACTTTGGAGTACTGCGTGGACAGCGCAAGGAGGTCGGGCTGGTACTCCACCTCCTTCTTCTTCTCCTCGTCATTAGGGTCGATGACCAGCTGGTGTTTCAGCTTCAATCTCTCCAGAGCCTTGTTGGGCTTGAAGGGTGCCGGCTCTTGCGGCGCTACTTCGCGGGTGCATACGTTACACATGTTTGTTCGATTGAGACTATACACGACGTGCGATCACGCGGCTGACTGAGGCGGACGGCCGGAGCGATCGCGAATATAAGTGGAGGGAAACGCATCCCCCCCACCGACCGCTGATAACCGGCGCTGAAATACTTCGCGGACTTGCAAACTGATCAAGTGCATGTATGAATAGATTCGGAAAAGCCTACAGGTTTATCCATGGTTATTTTTTGTCCTGCTGAGGTAGGTTATAGTTATAGGTGGTAGGTTTAAGAGAAATATAAGCTGACGACTTCGAATCCTGCCGACGGCAGACATATTATTCGTGAAAATATACCGAGGTCCAAGATGGGATTCTAAATTAAAATATTTCTTTATTATAAATATTAACATACAATAAATAATAGTAATTCGCGTACACGTAATATAACTGTAAACTGTTAAAGATAAGAACTTAAATAATGAAGGAAAAGAAAGTTTTAAAGATAAACGAATAAGATTACTGTTAAGTAATTTAAGAATTATCACATGATTGAGTTTTCAAGACGATACTAACACGAGCCGAAGCATCGCGTGTCTCACTAACTGCACCTCATTGAGTTCACCGCGAGTACCTTCTGGTCATATTATCTCCGGACTCCGGGCACTAGCCAGGTTGCGAGCAGCGGGAGATCGGTCGTCTTGCAGTTGAAACACGCCTAAATCAGCTTTAGTATTAAGGCGCGGTTCCACCGCGGCACACGCAGAAACTACGCACGTATGACAAAATGTCAATTGTAAGAAAATGTCAACGTGTCCGTGGATTGGAGTAGAAACAATCACATACAATTTTTTGCAAAGCGAAACTTGACTCTCCCTGTGTCGCGGTAGAGTCGCACCCTTATTGTATTATATTGCACATAATAGTCTGCTCAGAAAAATATATTTTTCTGAAATGTTGAAATCTTCCTTCAGGAATATGTTCTATATTATAATTATATAATCTTTAAATGTTTACCATCCGTCGGTAAAGTAACGAGTAGGCGGTTTTGTGTAAAAACGGAGGTATTTTGCTTGAAGATGCGGAAGATATTATATGAACACATTTAGGTAAAGACATCATACTAATTTTGGTCTTTTTTCCTCGAATGTAACCTTTTATGTAATCACAAAGCTCCACGGACAGCTTTAATTCTAATATTATGAAAATTGAAAAGCTGCGTTCGCTTTCATGTTGTAAGCTCCGAGACCTATAGTGGAGGAAATATGTCCCTAGTAGGTATATCCTTTTTTTTCTTTTGCGGCGGGAAATGCTCGTAGGCATCTTGCGGGGGAGGGGGACTTCACAGACGGGTATGTGGGACTCGCTGCGCCCGAAAGATGGTGAGGTGGACGCAGCTCTACCAACTAAAACCCGCGAGTGCCACCAAGGTGCCCCGGATCTGTTGAGCAACAGGGCAACTCAACGGCTAGCCAGTCTCCTAAGAGACCAACGCTACCTCTACAGAGGGGTTTTCCCACACCACAGAATAGCCCATCACAAAGTCGGGACAGTGCAATAGGGTGAGGTTCCCATCCTCACCCCTTGTCCCATCTGCACGTCTGTCCCCTCTTCTTATAAGAGGGGTACAAGGAGCAGCTCCCTAGGTTCAATTTGCTTCGCCCTCGCTACCTTCTGCGGGTTCACCTTAGGCTACTGAGACCATGACAATGCTTGAACCACGGTGGGGTCCCTAGTATATCCATGCAAGGTGATTTAATTAACTGACTTAGAAAAGGAGGAGGTTCTATGTTCGACAATTTTTTTTATGTATGTTTTAATTTACGTTATTCAAGTAACATATTTTTTATTATAATATAGCTCCTCGAGCAGAAAAAAAAGCATCGAAACCGTTCAGATTTTGTCTACTTATAAATATAATATTATATAGCTTCGTGTCAAAACTCTATAATATAATAATAAACTTTTAAGGGTAAGAATTTAGAGAGGATGGACTTAAGGCGCATTAAAGAAACCACTTAAGGACAGGTGCATTTATCATTACAAAGATTTAGAGAAGATAAAACAAAAGGGACATAATTACTAATGTACATATTGCTCTACCGAGCTGTCGAGCCTTCTTATATGAAGTGTTCTATTGTGTTCTTATATAAAGTGCTACCACAACTTGAGCAATAAATAATGTAGGCGGGAAGATATCGCGAGTTGTTTATGTTAATAGAGAAAGTATATACGAGTATTATCTATATGTTTGCTATCAAATAGTGGTAACGTTGTTGCGTCAAAGAGTATTGTGTACTTACTGCCTTATGACAAACAAGCCACAACAATAAAAAAGTGCGTATCTTATGGCACGATTGAAGTAAGACTTCATAAAATCACCCCACCATGGTTCAGGCCTTGTCGTGGCGGTGGGGCTCAGTAGCCTAGGGTGTGCCCGGCACCATAGGCGAAGCGAATCCCTCTCAGAACAGCTCCCTCGGCTCCACCGAGGGGGCTGTTCTTTGTACCCCTCTTATAAGAAGAATAGGGAGAGAGGAGCAGAAGGACAAGGGGTGAGGATGGGAGCCTTGACCCATTGTACTGGCATTGGGAGGGGTTGTTCTATGGTGCGGGACAACCTCTCTGTGGAGGTGGCGTCGGTCCCCTGAGGGACTGACTGGCCGTCGAAGTGCCCTGTTTGCTCATTAGATCCGGGGCACCTCACCAAAGGCGGTATTGGTGGCACTCGCCGGGTTTTAGTGGGTAGAGCTGCATCCACCTTACCACCTTTCTAGCGCAGCGAATCTCACATACCCGCCTGAGGAGACCCACTCCCCGCGGGACGACTCTGAGCATTTCCCGGCGTTAAGGTTGAACTAGTCGACGGCGCGAACTCTAACAAAATGATTGCTATCTCACCTGACATAGTGCGCGAACATGTGTGCTAGAATGAAATGCACAATGATTCAATCCGAAAATGTCCTTTTAGCAAAACAGTTATTATAGAAAAACTAAAAAGTGTAACTTTTCATAATAAATTAATTTTATCTTTTGAATAACTAAACTATATCTGTATGGGCTTTATTTTTGAGCTTTCTAACTATTTGTTTACGCCCAAAGTTGGGCTAAAATCAGTGTTAAAATACGAAAGTTTAGAAGCTTGTATTTTTAAATGTATATTTTTTACGATTTTGGGTACATACACACATATATAACGACGAGATCAATTTATAATATACTTAGTTTTTCATGGTCAACGTCAAATATTGTAGTAATTACTGTTCTGCGTTTGTATGGAAAGATGAGCGACTTGTGTAACCTTAAAGAAAAAAAAAACCATAAAATCTGAGTTACCCTCTAGTCGCGCCTAAAGAAGTTTTACTTAAATAACCTCCTCCTTTTTGTTGAAGTCGGTTAAAAAGTAATAAACTGGCTTCAAACGTCACTAAACGAGCAAAAATAACTAAATACATAATGCTGCTGATGACGAAGAACGCCTTCTGAGATGTATGACGATTTCCAGATCATCTCCGATTTAATGCGGTCATTATTCTGTACGGGTTATGCTACTGATATAATTAGCAGTAACTATTCTACCGACTACCGTGATAAAGATGAAATCCGCGAACTGTCCGGGCTATTTTGAGTCACGGGGTAAAAATTCTTAACCGGTAAAGTCCCAGTAAGTTACGTAGTACTACCGCTAGCTGAACCAGCGGCGAAAAAGTGACCTCTGAAACACGACTTCTGTGATTCAATAGTTAGCGCGTTGGAGCTCAAGCAGCTGGAGGGTTTGAATCCCGCCAGGCAACAAAAAGTTTTCTATGTTCCTGGGTCATGGAAGTGTTTTAAATATGTGTATTGTTTAATAAAAATCTTAAATATATGTATAGTATAAAAGTATTAAATATATTTCCGTTGTCTGGAACCCGTAACACAAGTTCTTCGAGAACTTACCACGGGATAGACGTGTTGTAAAAAGTGTCCATAGATATTATTATTATTATGATTATTATAAAGTCCCAAGTTCAAATTTTTGTGGTCTGGTTATTATGATAAATAAATGAAGATTTTTTTGTCACATGAAAACATCAAAAAAACCGACCAAGTGCTAGTCGCGCACAAAGGATTCCGTACCATTACATAATATACAACACATTTTTCCACTTTGGAAGTGTCTCTCGCGTAAACTATTCAGTTTAGAATAAAATAGTATTAGAAACCTCAATATCATTTTTGAAGACCTATCCATAGGTACCCCACACGGATGGGTTTGATGAAAAAAAAATGTTTTGAGTTTTAGTTCTAAGTATGTATACCCCCAAAATTTATTGTTTTTTTCTTTTCTTTTTATCAAAATCTTAATGCGGTTCACAGAATACAGAATTCATATAAGACAGACAGACGGACATGACGAATCTATAAGAGTTCCGTTTTTTACCATTTGGCTACGGAACCCTAAAATCGAAACAACTCTTTACGGATATTATGGTATTTTTTACATGCCCGACGTTTTGGATACTTACACCGTAGGTAGGGGAGGATTGACATTAGAAAACATGAAACAATCCACTTGCTGTGCGGCTTTATGGCATTTTGGATAATATATGATTAAGATTCTCCTACTAATGTATGGTTGAGATTCTACTACTAATATATGATTAAGATTCTTCTACTAATGCATTTTTGAGATTCTACTACTAACGTATGGTTTAGATTTTACACCTTCGTTGTGACTATTTAATTTTCAGAGATTTATGTGGTGCGCAATTTTGTTATCTTTCGCATCAAACGTTAGCCAATTTTGTACGTACTTCTCTGTATTGTGTATAGTTGGAGTAGTTCCGTAGTAATACGGATTATTTAATACGAACGTTGAACGGACATAATCAATTCGTAAGGGTCTATTTTTGTGGAACCCTAAAAGGAGATTACCAGACTTACTAAAAACTTTTTCTGAATATTATCGCTTGTTAAAGCTTAAAAGCTTCTAAGATAAACAATATTAGGAGTGTAAGCTTAAAGGGAAATTAGGGCTTTTTTTATCTTTAAGCGATTATGGAAGATTTGATAATGTAAACTACTGTCATTAGCTCGCACTCTAAAACAGCCCACACGTAGCATCTAGGATAATAATTTGTGATAAAATATTTTATTAGATTCATACTATGCTTTCGTTTCAGTCCATGTGTCCTACCTTTAAGCTGTGTTTCACTTTAAGTTAGCGACATAACTAACATCCCCCCGTCGCAACATTTACCTAAACTGTGTCCATCATCATCATCAGCCTTTATCCGTCCATTGAACGTATGCCTCCTTCAATGAATCCTCCAAGATGACCGATGCCTAGCTACTCGCAACCAACACGGACACGCAACCGCACAGAGTTCGTCTTCCCACCTGGTTAACGGTCCACCAACACTTCGTCTCCCTATACGCAACCTCCACTCTAGAACCTTACTGGCCCATCGGCCATCTGTTTCTTTAAATTCTCTAATCTTTGCTTTGTCTCTAATTTTTGATCTAAGGTCTGATCATCGTTGGCACCTCCCTAGCTACAGCACAGCTGCATTGCTACTTATTTATAAGTTCTATAGAAAATAGCGATGACTGAAGAAAATTATTTATTACTTGCACCAGATTTATTTATAGAAAGTTACAAAATCTAAACGTAATCATAAAATGGATATGACAGATTAACATATTCGTATCTAGATGATAAGATACTGATGAAGCTCTCAGGATTAACTCTCGTGGGCTGGTCACGTTACTCCAATAACCATTGGCTGATGACCCCTCAAAACTGTTGCGACTGATAAGTTTATCTATCACCGGTGGAGGTCGGTATCGCCTAGCTTAACTGCTCATGCCGGCTAGGTAAAGATTTACAAACAGAAATGTGTAACTATTTTAAAATGATTTAGCTGAGAACTAAAATTACTTTCGTTCTGTAGCTTTTGGTTCTTAGCTACTAAACTGCCAGTTGCCACACTAAAGTGTTTTTGAAGTGAAACTTCTTTGTGCGCATGAGGGTAAAATTTTTATGGATGAAACGTCACGAAAATGTGTCAAGGTTTTTTGTTCAAGAAGAGGGAGAGAGCGATTGAGAAAGGGAAACATGAAGCAGAGCATAGAGTGAGAGTAGGCAGCAAGCGAGTGAGAAAGATCGATAGAGAGAGTGAGATAGAGCGAACGTCGTATTGCAAGTCTCGGAAATTTAAAGCTTTAGATTCTGTTTAGATTAGTATAAATATAAACGATATTTAAAAATCAGTTTGCTAAATAAGTTTCACTTCTGACATGTGTACTTTGGACACACGCACTTTTTTATGGTACTTGGATAGGCAAACTGGCAGACGTGGTACCTGATGGTCAGTGGTCGACGTCGCCCATGAACAGGAACTAGTTTACTTGGAACTAGCTCAGGCAACACATAATTATGTGTTGCCTATCCTGAGACATAACATGTTAAGTTTCGGTGCCAGTAATTACACAGCCTAGATGGTGGTACCTACCCATGCAACCGGGAGCGCGGCATATAGCGCTTCCCTCCCACCGGTATATTTCACTATAATCGCCTATGGTTTGCTGAAGATTCTCCTAGTTTATAAGGAGACTCTCGAAACGTAACTTTGTTCCGAAATTGGTATCGGTGACTAATTGTTTGTAATTAGTGAGTTTGTTATCGTCCACCGCCGATAAGTTTTTCGTTTCGTTGATATAGTGACATAATTCTGTACCTGGATATCGATTATAGACAATATTACAAATTCTTCCGGAGTGGAGTCCAGGATGATGGTGGGGTTGACTATCGAGTTAAATAATAAAAGTCTGTTGTTTGGATTCATATGAAAAAGTATTAAAGACACATAATTGGCGTTCTATTTATTTTCAGCAAACAAATCTTATTAGCTAGCCTCCAAATTATTTTTCGGAAGGGCTAGACTGCCTGCATTCGGCCTGATGGCATCGGTACAGTGATCGGAGCCCCTTCGGTATACGCAACAATTTTATAAAAAAAAACATTTTGTTACATTACATACCTGTTCTTATCGTCATCAAGATATCGTAATCATAAGTTATCGTAGAATAAAGTGCTCGTGACGCCTGGTTTTTACATAAAACTATTAGGGTGCTATACTGGGATTCCTTATCTGAAGAAAGTCATCTTTTGTGCCGAGCCTCTGTTGTTTGTCCGTCTGTCATACCTTTAACGTGACTTGGTGCTGATGGTATGAGATAAGTAATGGATATAATTAAAATTGAACATAGGCACCTAATAAGTAAGTTAATTATTTAAAAAAAAATTCGAAATAGTACCAACAAAGTATCTTTTTGAACGTCAATTGAATGTTCCACCGGTTTCATGATGAACCCACTGAGAAGAGCCGGCGAAACAAACTTCTACACTACTACAAATGATTCTGTGACTCTACTGTAATGTTAGTCTACTAGAAGAACGTTTCCCGCCTCGTTGCAACAATAAATACTACTGGCAGTGTCGGAGATTCTTCTTCGTTATTTTTCAGCTTTAGTAAGTTTTATTATATAAAGACTGGCGTAGGGCAGCTTACGATAGTGACGCGTGGAAAAGGGAGGGGGATGCCTTTGCCCAGCAGTGGGACAGTATAGGCTAGGAAAAAAAATTAAGTCAAGTTATATTGAAATTATATATTGAATACAAAGATTATAGAGGGATTTGTGAAAAAAATTGAACATGTGATTATGGGGTGACTGGTGGGTAAGTCCCACCGCTCGCTTCACATCTCTACAACACTATGGTAAGGTGTGTAATACGATGATCATCAGTGATCCCGTGATCATCTTTAGTGCATTGACACGATACGGGCTCTCTCATTCATCAGATCTGGCGGGCGGGGGCGGGTGGCGGCGGGCGGGGGCGGGCGGCGCACGTGACGCGCGCACATGACCGCGTCGTAGTCTCGCTCCTAACTAGACACACTATTTATAGACCAACTATGTCTAGTTTTTCATATCTAGACCTTTTGTAACATTTTATTAATGCGTGATGCTCCCACCACGGTGCAAGCCTTGTCGTGGCGGTGGAGGTTTGTAGCCTAAGGTGAGCCCAGCACCTTGGGTGAAGCAAATTGAGCCGAGTGAGCTGCTCTTTGTACCCCTCTTACAAGAAGACCGGAAAAAATAGCAAGGGGACAAGGGACGAGGATGGGAACCTCACCCCATTGTACTGTCCCGACGTTGGGAGTGAAGTGAAAGTGAAGTCGGTCCCTTGAGGGACTGACTAGCCGTCGAGGTGCCCTGTTTGTTCAACAGATCCAAGGCACCTCAACAAAGGCGGCATTAGTGGCACTCGCCGGGTTTTAGTGAGTAGAGCTGCTTCCACCTTACCACCTTTCGGGCGCAGCAAGTCCCACATACCCGTTTGGGAAAACCCACACCGCAGCGGGATGCCTCAGAGCATTTCCCGGCGTAAAAGAAAAAACAAGTGTGTGATACCATGTGTTAGAATTTATTTTCTATTTCTATTTATCTAGTCAATATCCACATTGGCCGTGTGGATAATTTATAGCTCGCAATTTCTAGGCGATTGTTGATAACAGTAGACCGTAGTAAAATGTTCCAAGTTGTTCAACTGTTACCAAACTTAATGCCTCATTTACTGTAGAGATAACAGAGATAAGATTTTTAAGGACAAAAAACACACATTATAGTGTTTCGTTGTTTAACCCTAGATATTTTGATGTTTGTGAGGAGGTATTGTTGTTATATTAGGTCGTCTTGGCGTTGATGATGATGATGATGATGATGATGATGATGAGGAGGTATTGACATGAATAAGACACGTGTTTGTATGGAGGGCAGAACAGCTCTAGTTTTGGGCATTGACACTAAAAAATGGTATAGGATGACGTCGAGATATTGATACTTGATAGAGTAGAAAACTAAATGTAGTCACAAGTCACGATTCTCACTATCAAGAACTTATTTGGAAGGTTCGATGCCGATTTAGATTAGCTGGAACTGGCGTGTGACTGTCCTCTGAAAAATAGACACGAGGAATTACAGTCACAGTGAAACAATTTTTGGCTAAGGGTTACAATATATACGTTGCGTACAAGAAGGTATATAATATGTTCTGTAAGAAATAATTTGATCTTGACTTTAGTTTAATCTAGACCAACATCTCGTGACCCTGGTCTCTTATCATCATCATAATAACTTCCAAAAGGTCCACATCACAATGATTAGGGAATTCGATGTACATACCGATTTGAGTATAGATCCTATTTGACGGTGCAGATCTATACAGATAAATAAAATTGAAGTGTCTGTTTGTATTATTAAAATAACCGCTTTTTATTGAATGCATATGGATGTATACACGGCACATATACCAAAATAACATTTTTTACCATTTTTGTCTTTCTGTCTGTTTGTTCCGACAAATCTCTGAAACAGCTGGGCCGATTTTAATGGAACTTTCACTGACAGATAGCTGAAGTTATAAGGAGTAACTTAGGCTAAAAATAATCATCATCAATCGGGGTACGGCTATAAATGTAAGTTAACGCGGGCGAAGCTGCGGGCAACAGCTAGTTAATAAATAAAATAAAAATGAAAAGCTTTTTATTTCTTGCAAGGGTACAATTATATATTTTTTTCTAAGACTTATACTACTTATAATACTTGTAAGAGATAATGCCATGCTGCTTTGCAGCCGAATTGGGCCGGCACGACCTCTCACTCACATAACACCGGTGTCAAGTGACAGCTATGCTGTCGCGTTTCGTGCTGTTTGTGAGTTTGCGGCCTATCTGAACGTCACTGCACAAATTTGGCAGAATTTGTACATAACATTACCGCTCTGTTCCGGTTATTTATTCGATGTTTGTGTCAGAACGAGTTTTGGACACACCGCACTCGTAATTGATCATGTAAAGTGCGTAATTACTATCATTAACCACTTTTTGTTAGGTTGTCATGTTACATTTTTATTTTTAAAATTGACAACAAAAAAGGAGTCGATCTAACTAAGTAACTAGTCGAGTCTAAAGTCGATATTTGACTATATTGTGACCCACCCATTATACTGTCAGCTGGTAACGTATAAAAAATGACTGTTCAAGTGACTTAGGAGGCACTACTTAATGCGCTTCCAGTAACGCCCCTGTGCTTGTATCGGACTTCTGGATGTGAACCTGTGCCCAGTAGGACATGACCCTTTACCCTTAGCTACTAAATACCCCTTAGTAGCTTAGTTCGAGGAGTAGTCGGGCCTTTGCCGGGGCCTACCTGTCGCTGAGTCGATTTAGCAGGCAACAAGATTGTTGCCTGCAGAATCGGGACCCTCAAAAAGCGGCTGAAGGTGCTGACAGTGATTTTAGTTTAGGATAGGGCACCCCCAGATGCAGGTCAGGATCTACCCACAGATCCTGCCTACATCCATAATGGATTTCACTACAATATCAATAAATAAATACATTCGTAAAATATATTTTTTCATCCCTATAAGTTTTGTTGAATAAAATTCTTTATGATTTTCTGTGACTGAATACTGAACAAGTTGCTCTATGGTTGCGCTTAGTTTCAAAAATTCCATTATGAATCAGTTTGTAGAATTTCCAGTGAAAGGGACAGCGAGTTGTATGAACCTTTACGAGGTAGCATAATATCTTGTATTCGGTGACTCCCCTGCTACATCGGTCAACAACTGAAAACAAAACTAGCTGGGTACATGTGTACCTTCGAGGTCATTTAGTTTTAAGAGCGAAAATACAGACAAGAAGGATTCAAGACCATACAGGGTTACAAAATCTACGACATGTCCATGTTAATTGTCGGAGGACATCATTAGCTCGTTATGGTCCACTGATGAAAATGACATTCCAACGTTCGTGACACCGAAATCGGGACAGCAGTGTTATGTATTTCATCATCATCATCATCATCAGCCCGTTATTGCCATTTTTCTTTTACGTTGGGAAATGCTTTGAGGCATCCCTCTGGGGAGGGGAGGGGGACACCCCTGGCGGGTATGTGGGACTCGTTGCGCCCGCAAGATGGTAAGTTGGACGCAGCTCTACCCACTAAAACCCGGCGGGTGCCAACAATGCCGCCTTTGGTGAGGTGCCTCCGATCTCCGAGCAAATGCCAAACAGGGCACCTAGACGTGAGAGTGCTGGGTTCACCTTAAGCTGCTGAGCCCCACCACCACGACAAGGCTTGAACCATGGTGGGGAGCCCGTTATTACCTACTGCTGAGCAAAGGTCTCCCTTTTTTCTGCCATTCTCCTTTGTGTCTTGCCTATCTCATTAAGTATTTAAGACACATAAAATATTCACATTTTCACGCGTTTATTTCGAACGTGAAACCTTAAATTTTCAGTAAATAATAGAATAAAATAATGTTATACTACTAGACTCAAACGGTTCTACGTGGTTATACGTACTAAGAAATACACACAAATACATACCTAAGTTACGTTTGACGCATAACCTTTACTACTATTTTTTATTCTGTGGCATAACGCAAGTCTTGTCCTACCGTGCCATAAGAAGTTTCATTTCACAGAGTCACGGCATTCCAGTTCATTTAACTATAAAGGCGCGACAACAGATATTTCTCATATTTTATACTAGCTGTTGCCTGCAGCTTCACCCGCGTTAATCAACTCAAATTAACTACTATTAGTCACAGCGTAATGTTATATAGCCTATAGCCTTCCTCGATAAATGGGCTATCTAACACTGAAAGAATTTTTCAAATCGGACCAGTAGTTCCTGAGATTAGCGCGTTCAAACAAACAAACAAACTCTTCAGCTTTATAATATTAGTATAGATACTGCTTCATCTGACTGAATCCCGGAACATTGAGGCTGGACGGAACTTACTACGTCATCATCGTGGCCATACATTTATTATTGAACTTGAAAAATAAGTGTATTTACTTGGTAAAATACTTGTTTTATATTACTTGCTAGGATAATTACAATAATAATACTGTATATTAATAAAAGGTCATCAGATTATTAAGTCATTTATTAATTACACGAATTAAACCGAGAAAACGTGTATATTATATAATAATTAAAATTATAACGACGTTATCTTTTAACAAAGAACTGGCAATCAAGCCGGTCGATTTAATATATTCTTAAGATAGAGTTTTATAAAATTAATTCTTCATATATTTTCTCATACGTACTCATTGCTAACAATAAAATAGATTTTTTATATATTTTATCAAAATATGGACACGTAGATAAAAGGTACTTCCCCAAATGTATCTGTCGATATGGATATTTCTAAACCGCAAAGTTATAAAATTATAAATCATACAATTTCACGACACGGGAAACCCTCAAAGTGCACTTTGAACCGTGCACGACGTCAGATTATAGATGGATTATAGACCCATTAGATACTTTTATCTTCGTTTATATATTCACATCAATTAATGTCAAAATCAGGAAAGGAAAAAAATATGCAACAAACCCTTTTTAAGGTTCCGTATCGAAAGGATGCCAAACGGGACCATGTTAGTAAGCCTCCGCTGTTCGTCCGTACGTACGTCACCAGGTATCTCATGAACCCTGATATAGCCTACCAGTTGAAATTTCCACGCATGATGTATTTCTGTTGCCTATATTATAACAAAGAAAAACTAAAATCAGAATATTAATAAATATTTAAGGGGGGTTCCGATACAAAAAATTAAACTTACGATCCATTTTAACGTTGTGGTTATAGTGTCAAATGTTGTATACATAATGGTACGGAACCTTTCATGCGCGAGTACAACTCGCACTTGGCCGGCTTTTATTATTTGTTCGCTGTGATCACCAACGGCATAACTGCTTTACTAATGTAAAGAGATGAAGGGTGTTAAAAGTAAAATTTACGTAGTTGTACAAATGAAAAGAAAAAAAATGCAAAT
The DNA here is from genome assembly GCA_963853865.1 of Helleia helle. Taxonomy (NCBI): domain Eukaryota; kingdom Metazoa; phylum Arthropoda; class Insecta; order Lepidoptera; family Lycaenidae; genus Helleia; species Helleia helle. The sequence continues at coordinate 20,677,096 of OY971422.1, read as the reverse complement.
TACTAACTCACATAGCAATCAACTAAGGTCTGATTGACCTTAAGGCATCGGAGCCATAATTTGCGAAATTCCAAATCAAAGTCAAAGATTACTGATTCAATGTTATAATTTGCTATCTGAATATACAGTATCTTATGCTGTGCGTGTTAGGATGATATCAACAGGACGGTATCATGCGGAAAATCACCGCATCGCTTAAGTGGCGTGCTATATCATAAACAAATCCAAATATGGAGTGGGAATAATAATGTAACACTAATAACTTTTCAGAATATTTGATTTCCCCACCAAGACCTTGTCGTGGTAGTACCCCTCTTATAAGAAGAGGGGACAAAAGAGCAGGGGGACAATGCATGCAATGAAAAAGCAGGGGCGAGGATGGGAACCTCACCCCATTGCACTGTCCCGACGCTGGGAGGGGTTGTTTTGTGGTGCGGGACAACCCCTCTGTGGAGGTGGCGTCGGTCCCTTTGGGGGACTGACAAGCCGTCGAGGTACCCTGTTGCTCAACAGATCCGGGGCATCTCACCAAAGGCGACATTGGTGGCACTCGCCTGGATTTAGTTGGTAGAGCTGCGTCCACTTTACCGTCTTTCTGGCGCAGCGAGTCAGTCCCACATTTCCCACAGAGCATTTCCCGGCGTAAAAGAAAAAAACAAATGATTTTTATTTGAAGTCATAAAAAAATCTCGAAAACATCAACAGAACTCGTGCAAATACGAAAAAGCGTGAAACAGAATTTCGAAAAAAAAAATAAGCTTATCAAGTTTAAATTGTTTTTGTTGAAAGTTGCAAAAGCTCCTAGTTAATTTCGACGAATCTTTTACACAAACTTATTTTAAACACTACACCAAGCAAGTCGGTCTTAATAATATCTATGTATATATAATCTGCTGAACATAGGCCTCCCTCAATGAACGCCAAGACGACTGATACCTTGCCACTCGCATCCAACATGGGCCGGCCACCGCACGGAGATTGTCTTATCACCTGGTTAATGGCCGACCAACACTTCGTCTACCTAAACGTAGCCTCCACTCTAGAACGTTATTGCCCCATCGGCCATCCGTAGAGGGAGGCCTATGTTCAGCAGTGGAGGGATAGAGGCTGCTGCTGCTGCTGCTGCTGATGATGATGATATAATCTGCATACACATATAAGGAAGCTCAATCAAACTGGTCACCTTCTGGCGAGATCTGATGCACGCTACCCATATCAGAGTGACCCAAAAGATCTCGCATATATGTATTATCTAATCTGCGTGATTGGCCTACGTGATCGCGCGGAGGTCGCTGCACCCGTTGCAAATATCAGATCCTAAATATATCGCCAAAACACTAACACCCTCAGCCTTGTCCATAGGACTGTGGCTTTTAGCTCTAGGGAGTACGTGCGAGGATCGCGCAGGCACCGGTTGACATACGTCTGTCCTTTCACACGTGGTGTAGTGTTCATGTAAGTGGTACCTTCCCGCGGTTCCCCTCCCGTATGTCATTTGATCTTGTAGCGACATGTTTGATAGCCGTTTCATTAATCATTAGTCCGCTTACCCATAATGGGTAAAACACTTCATTCACGAGGACGTGAATCACCAATACATGTTTGCCTATTTGACTAAAAAGGCTTTGAAATATGATGAAATCTTTCCTATCGTCCATAATTTAAAGCGACCGATCTTTGACAACCTTAATTTTTCTTGTGCCTGTAATTAATTAGGGGAAATGCTCATATTTGCCACGCTGAGCAGGCGGATTGACAATCGCAGATGATGTTGAATTGGCATCGGCGGTAGTGCTGCCTGCCGCCAATCCGATTGATGGTGCCGCCATCACTCAGTGCGATCGATGCTCAGTGATCAAGTTTATCTTATTGTCACGATTAGACAGACAATTGATTCACACATTAGCCTGCTATGATGTTTGGAGGCTAAATGCCTTTTGACGACTTCTACGTCACCTTGGGCTGGTGTTGGGGTAGGGGTATTCCCACACAAGTGTTGGTCGGCCCATAACCAGGTGGGAAGACGATCTCCGTGCGGTGGCCGGTCTGTATTGGATGCGAGTGGTAAAGGATCGGCCATCTTGGCGTTCATTGAGGCTGATGATGATGATGAATCCTAATTTTGCAAAAAAATTAAAACTGTAACTGCGGGCATGCAGTTCGGTGGTTCAGTGTGTGGAAATCTCGTCAAAGTGAGTGGAATAACTGTGAGAACTTTATAAATTACTTGTAATTTTATGATTATTGACAAACATTTTTGTTTCAGCCATGTTTATTAAATAAAAATATCACCCTGACTTTAATAAGGATTGTAGAGTTGCAATGTCAGATAAAATATTGATTTTTTATTCTCATGCGATTATTTACAAACCCCCAAATACTCAAACGAATCTCAAATTTAAGACGTACTTAAACTCGTGTTGTCCCTCTTTTTTCTTTGAATCTGACACGTTTAAGTTTAATACGTCTTAAATTTGAGATTCGTTTGAGCATTTGGTGGTAAGTCTAGCATTTTCCTAATAGGCAAATGTTCTTCCAAAATACTAGCGGCATGGTACGCGCCACAGGTACGCGCATTTATGTTTCATAGAGACAACTAACTGAAATCATATAACACGTCACCGATGGAATGGATGCGCTGTATCGCGCTTTAGTTTGCAATTATGCGTTGCGCGTTCTGAGATATGGCATGTTAGGTGAGTGCCAATAGCTAGGTTGAGATGATTTATCGTTTCTATCTGCTAAGTCTAGAACGTAACGTATCTCATTCACAGAAGATTGAGCAGAATGAGGGCGCCCATGCATGCATGTTGGGCAACGTGTATTGTACCGGTTGGGGTTGATAGTTGTCACTAGACTTAAGTGTATGCTTGAATATAATTAGATATTTGGTATCGGGCAGATGTATAACAGACCTGGAGTTGTTCGAGTGGCTAAACACTTCTCATAGTTAGTAAAAGGAAATCCCGTTAGCAAAAACATAGTTCTAATCAAAATGATTGTTAGGAAAACCCAACTGTTCATAAACAGCTTTAGTTACCTCCTGAAATAACATGATCTGAGTAAAAATATTTTTTCCCCAATTTTTTTTTTTTTTATGTTAGTTGGATAGGCAAACTGGCAAACGTACCACCTGATGTTAAGTGGTCGACGTCGCCCATGAACATAAACTAGTTTACCTGGAACGAGCCCAGGCAACTCATTTATGTGTTGCCTATCCTGAGACATAAGATGTTAAGTCTCGGTGCCAGTAATTACACTGCCTGTCTTGCCCTTCTCTCCGAAACACAGCAAAGCTGTTTCACGGGAGAAATAAGCAAGATGGTGGTACCCATGCAGCCGGGAGCGCGGCACAGCGCTTCCCTCCCACCGGTAAACCCAATATAAGAACCTCTTAAAAAATCAACACAGTATTTCTTTGATTTCGTTTATAATACAAATAACTAGTTTGGGAATCACTAGCTAGTATAGATGTATATATACAGATAAATAAAATTGGAGTGTCTGTCTGTAATATTAAAATAACCGCTTTACTAAATGAATATGGAATATGGATGTATACTTTTTTATTTTTTTATGTTAGTTGGATAGGCAAACTGGCAAACGTACCACCTGATGTTAAGTGGTCGACGTCATCCATGAACATAAACTGGCACCAGGCAACTCATTTCTGTGTTGCCTATCCTGAGACATAAGATGTTAAGTCTCGGTGCCAGTAATTACACTGCCTGTCTTGCCCTTCTCTCCGAAACACAGCAAAGCTGTTTCACGGGATAAATAAGCAAGATGGTGGTACCCATGCACATATACCAAAATAGCTCTTTTTACCATTTTTATCTTTCATTTTGTTTGTTCCGGCTATTTTCTGAAACAACCGGGTGGATTTTGACGGGACTTTTACTTGCAGAAATCTGATGTTATAAGGAGTAGCTTAGGTTATAAAAACCAAAATCACCAATCAGGGAACAGCTGTAAGTCTCAGTTAGCGTGGGCGAAGCTACGGGCAACACATGTATATAAATATTAAGGATATTTAGCAATATGTATTATTTTAGCTGTTGTAGTGACGATATCTAAAATTGATTATAATAGGTCTTTACCTATGAAATTGCCATTCTGCCGCACTGGCCATTTCAAATCAAAATCATTTTTGTTTGGCTAAGAATTCTAATTTCAATCCTGGTTCAGCACCTAAACAATGCCCTAAACGAAAACTTACCAATAGAAAAGTGATGGTCACTATTTGGTGGTCTAGCGCCGGTGTGATTCATCACAGCTTCTTACCAAACGGGGTGAGCATTACTGCAGACATGGGCGTACCCAGGGGGGAACAGGGGTGGGCAGCTGCCCCCCCCTGGAAGTTGTATCTTCCGCCGACAGTACCTACGTTTATATTTTATTTCAGCCGAAACTTGTTCGTGGTGTACTCTTAATTGTCCGACCATTCTTAACTAGCACCAATTTCAAAATATAGATGAGTGGATAGCGCATACAATAATTATATAAATTTATTTTTCGCTTTAGAGTACCTATTTGTGGTTTTATGAAGTCAGTTTTTGTAAAAATAATAATTTATTTACCCTTTTTAATAAAAAGTTCTCGTCAATATCAACGAATTAAGTCCAAACAAAAGGTAGCTACCATAAACCGTTGAGGAGTTCCCTTAACTGTCCCTAATGACAGTCACTGAACCCAAGATCAATCAAATCTAGATGTAAAGTTCTGATAAATATAAATTAATCAAGCCCAAACACAAGGTAACTGCTGTAAATTATTGAGAAGTTCCCTCAGCTCCATCATCAGATCGACATTATGTGCGACTCACACCTGTGGAGTGCCTAATCCTAACTCTACAACCAGACTACTCCTTGTAAGGGGGGACTTCCTAGCCGCAGTCACCGCGACGTCATGTCATACTGAGTCCAGGTTCCCATCTTTAACCCCGACACGAGCACAGGGGCGTTAATAGAGGTGCATAAGTAGCGCCTCCTACACACCGTTCGTTGCTCGCGGGGATGGGTCTCGTCGGCGGCCTCCTCTCTCACTGCCTCGCAGAAGTACAGGTCCAGATCGAGGACTAGTCGTCACTGAGCATCGCGTGGTATAGCCTGGCAGAGACAAGCCCCTTCCGATGTCAGATCGCAACGCAGTATCACCCATCTCGGGCACACCTCGAAGGTGTCCTGGGCCGAGTCCACCGCCGCGCCCCAATCGTTATACACGTGTCACTAGCTCCCTGTGGGCCGTCCGGCACAGGTACTCACTAAAGCAACCATGCCTGGTGAGCACCTGTGTCAGACGGAAGGTGAGGGGTTTTGCGCTTACGGCGCATTCACCGCTCGAGGACCTGAAGCAACCGTGGCTTTTGCTATACGGCTGCCGCACTAGATCCTGCCCCCACCTCCGCATTAACGCCTCTTGCATTAGTGGGCGAACCTGCAGGATCCCGTCCAACATTAGGTTCTCGCCAAGAACCTCCGCCACAAGTTCCCACGGGGGGTCACCGACCAGGGCTGTGGCTGCCGCCCGTACGCTACCGTACAGTACCCCCGAATTACTCTTACCGCGATAAGGTCATAAGATCATAAGGTGACCAGCCCAGATGGATGCACCGTATGTCGCCATACTCCGGCAGACACCAGAGTGTAGCTGCCTGCAGGCTACGCTCGGTCCTCCAAGGTTCAGGAGGAGTCAGCCCAGCGCACTTGCTACCTTCAGTCCCAATATTGAGAAATGTATGCTGAAGGTCCACCCTCCGTCAAGGATGAGCCCCAGATACTTGATATGGGAGCTCATCCTGACCCTCCTCCCTTCGACCTGGAAGCCCTAACCTCTGTATGCGGCTGATAACGAGGTCGACCCCGAGCTTGGCCAGCCGCACCACCTCCTTATAGCCTCGGCGCCGGGCATACAGGAGGGGTGGATCCGCGTAGCAGATGACACCCATCCTGGGGAGGAGGGGCCCTCGCAGGACCCAGTTGTACCCGATGTCCCACAGGATCGGACTCGAGTCGACGATCGATCAGTGTGCCCAGAACCCAAATTGGGACTCTGAGAGTCCCGGTCCCAGACCCTTCTCCAGGTGCTTAGCGAACCGGGAGGCCACTTTCTTTCCAATGCCTTCCCAGCTTCACTCAGCTATACCACCGGTTGCACCGCTGAAGCCGAGTCCGGGGTCCGCCCTGCATTTGGTAGCAAGCAGAGCTGACCCTCCATCCAGGCCCCCGGGAACTGTAGGGCCCGTAGGCAGAGGTCGAACAGCTCCCGAAGGCTATCCCCGAGGTGCATGACAGAGTAGTAACCCTCCCCCCTCTCCGTGCACCCCGTATAACAAAACAAGCGCGGGCAATCCGGTCAAAAAAAATATCATGACTTGCCCCCCCTAGGGCAGAAGCTGGGTACGCCCATGACTGCAGATGTGTACTGTGAAGAACTGAACACAATGATGGAGAACCTGGCACATCTCCAACCAGCATTGGTCAATCGCTCGTCTCCACTGCTCCTGCGCGGCAACGCGCGACCTCATACTGCAAACGGTCTCCAAGTTGCAAAAACTGGGGTTGGTCGTCATCCGCCCTACTCACCAGACCTTGCGCCTACAGACTACTACTTTTTCCAGAATTTGGATAACTTCTTGGCGGGAAAAAAATTCAATACCCGAGAGGCAGTACAAAATGCCTTTGAAGAATTTGTTGCCTCCCGTCCAGCTGATTTCTTTAAGAAGGGCATCAATAAATTGCATGGGTGATTACTTCGATTAATACAAATAAAAAATACATGAAAAAAATCGTTTTAATTTTTTCATAAAAAAACGGCAATTTCATAGGACCATATTTATTACTATCTGTTGCCCGCAGCTTCGCTCGCGTAAACTTAGATTGATGATGATTATTTTTATAGCCTAAGTTACTCCTTATAACATCAGCTATCTGTCAGTGAAAGTCCCATCAAAACAGACAGACAGACAGACAGACAGACAAAAATTGTAAAAAACTATTTTGGTATATTATGTACCGTGTATACATCCATATGCATTAATTAAAAAGCGGTTATTTTAATATTACAAACAGACACTCCAATTTTATTTATCTGTATAGATAGAGACCATTTGATCGAGTGGAAGATTTTTAAAGTTTGATATTTGGACAGCATTAAAATGCTAACTAGAGGCTTATCTTACTTAGCATAATTATGCTAGTTAACAAGTTAACGCGTTGAATTCTTTTGAGCGGATATGATCGGTGTTGCCGCACGTCGCACGCGACCGCAGACTTATATACCCGCACTCAAATTGCGCCCCAAATGAGAACCGGCTTGATTCGCATGGCAGCGCGTTTCCATTGTACGTTTGCTAATTTTAACATATTACACACAAAAATTTATTTTAAATTTATCAGAATGAACATGCAGCACATTACACAGGGTGTGTATGACGGCGGCATTGGTGGAACTCGCCGGATTTTAGTAGGTAGAGCTGCGTCTATTTACCAGCTTTCGGGCGCAGCGAGTCCCACATACCCGCGTCGGGATACTCACGCCCCCGCGGGATGCCTCAGAGCATTTCGCGGCGTTAAAGAAAAAAAACTGGTCAAGTGTTGGTCGGACTCGAGAACAAAGGGTTCCGTACCATTACATAATATACAACTTTAGACACTTTAACAAAAATTAAGGTTTATATCTATGGAATTAAATGTTTTTCTTTCTAATATATGAATATTTGAGTTAATTGAATGAAAGGTAAATTGCGATTTGCGATTTATGACGTATTAAAAAAACTACTTACTAGATCTTGTTCAAACCAATTTTCGGTGGAAGTTTTTATGTACATCATATATTTTTTTTATCATTCTCTTATTTTAGAAGTTACAGGGGGGACGACGACACACATTTTTCCACTTTGGAAGTGTCTCTCGCGCAAACTGTTCAGTTTAGAATAAAATGGTACTAAAAACCTCAATATGATTTTTGAAGACCTATCCATAGATACCCCGGACACGGATGGGTTTGATGAAAAAAAATGTTTTGAGTTTTCGTTCTAAGTATGGGGACCCCCCAAAATTTTTTGTTTTTTTTTTCTACTTTTGTGTCAAAATCGTAATGCGGTTCACAGAATACATCTACCTACCAAGTTTCAACAGTATAGCTCTTATAGTTTTGAAAGAAAGTGGCTGTGACATACAGACGGACAGACAGACAGACAGACAGACGGACAGACAGACAGACGGACAGACAGACAGACGGAAAGACAGACAGACGGACAGACAGACAGACGGACAGACAGACAGACAGACAGACAGACAGACAGACAGACAGACAGACATGACGAATTTATAAGGGTTCCGTTTTTTGCCATTTGGCAACGGAACCCTAAAAAGGGTGTGTATGACGGTATCAGTAATCTTTATACCACGTGTCAGGGATAGTGTTACTAGAATATACACACAAGAATATATAAATATTATTAAAAACAAAATATTTATTTTTTAAACTAAGTTAGCAAAATAGTCGCTAAATGATTACCATTTATGATTTATCACTTGCTTAACTGACAAATGTCAATACGCCGTAAAGCCTAGTTCACACTATGCTAGTATTTTAGTATTTCATTGGAAGATACCAAAGAATACTTCGATAGCTTGAGAACGCCATTTTTATAATTGTGTAATTTCACAGTTATGTTAATATAACTACTAGTACTGATGCAAGAAATATTATATCCGAGGTGAACCCCGTGCAAGCCGGGCCAATAACATAATATGTTCATGACTTGTGTATATGTTATTTGTACAAATTAAAAATATCTTTGTATCGTGTGTATCAAATTCCAAACATGTGACATATTGCCAAACGAATTCATATTATGGTCATTTCACCAGAAACAAAAGAAAAATGACGTTGCTTTTTTGTCATGTTACTGTACGACTGCAATATCCACGTGCTAAAACATGACGAGAATGCATCGATTGATCTTAAGATTGGTTATCTTAGATATCAGTTGCTCAAATCCGTCAGTAACTGACTGCACTCTAATATAAGCCGGTCGCAGGTTGTTTATCGCTATAATAAAAAAAAGATATAAACATATTTATACGCGTACAATATAAGTCAATCAACTAATCGTTTTGTTTATTACTATTGTTAATATATTTGTTTCTAATTACTATATTCAAATCTCCTTCTACTATTAATTCACTGTCAGAACGTTCATTTACGCTAATCTTTAAGACACCAATTTTATTTTTCTCTTGAACAACAGGGCACCTTGACGGCTAGTCAGTCCCACAGAGGACCACACCATACCACACCACCCGCACCCCTACCAACGTTGGGACAGTACAATGGGGTGAGGTTCCCATCCTCGCCCCTTGTCCCCTGCTCTTCAGTCCCCTCTTCTTATAAGAGCGGTACAAAGAGCAGCTCCCTCGGTTCAATTGGCTTCGCCCAAGGTGTTGGGTTCACTTTAGGCTACTGACCCCCACTGCCACGACTAGGCTTGAACCATGTCGTAGTAACAATTCATAGTAAATTCTAAATGTTTATTTTGAAAGTTACCATTTACGATATGATGATACAATCACAGAATTACGGGTTGAAAAATAGGTTGCGTAATTTTAGCGACATGTATCAACGTGCGACCGACGATTAGCAATAGGATTATTTATACTTTCTAATCGTGCCGCGTGTTAATGGGGCCGAGCCGTCGGGGTTGGCGTACGTGCGTGCGCGCACGTCGCTAGCGCCGGAACAGCTGCTGCCTGCGGGGACCGCCGAGCCTTCTTTATCATTCGCAATAATTATGACTCTGCATGCATGCATCAGAACTCAGATTACACGCGTAATACTTACGACGAGTGATAACTCCCGGTATGCGTTCGTCTCGTCTAGTCGACTCATTATTGGACGTAATTGGATTCAGCTTGTACCCGCTATGTGCCATTGCTTGGATATTGTTTTGTTTTGTCTTCATTGAAGCCTTGAATTTTATGATTCCTTTATTTAAGTTGTATTGAAATAAATTGTAGCGGATGAAAAGTGATAACCGGTTGCTATGCTTTAGTGTTCTGTTTATTAACGATAAGCAAAACAACCTTAATAAATATTGTGTGTGGTGTACGCGATTCTTTCAAAAAGCACATGATTAATTGTAATGATTTTTTTATTGAGATATCACATATATTTAGAGTATAAGTAATTGTATGCCTCATAATAGTAATTGTATGCCTCATAATAGTAATTGTATGCCTCATAATAGTAATTGTATGCCTCATAATAGTAATCGTATGCCTCATAAGCGAAGTGTTGTGAAGCTCTACTGTCGACATGTGAAAAGAAGCAATTTTGTCGAAACTGACTGACGTTTTGACGTTTTATTATTTATAACGCATTTATAGGTTATTATAAATACACTTATAATAATAATATCAACCTTTATATGTTCCACTGTTGGCACGGGTTTCCTCTTCGAATTCGGGAGGGTGTTGGGCCATAGTTCACCGATGCTGGCCCAATGCGGGTTGGTAAACTTCCCCCACCATGGTTCAGGCCTTGTCGTGGCGGTGGGGCTCAGTAACCTAGGGTGAGCGGTGCACCTTGGGCGAAGCTAATTGGTTCGAGAGGGCTCTTTGTACCCCTCTTATAAGAAGAGGGGACAGAAGAGCAGGCGGCAAGGGGTGAGGATGGGAACCTCACCCCATTGTACTGTCCCGACGTTGGTAGGGGTTGTTCTGTGGTGCAGGACAACCCCTCTGTGGAGGTGGCGTCGGTCCCTTGCAGGACTGACTAGCCGTCGAGGTGCCCTGTTTGTTTTCTAGATCCGGGGAACCTCACCAAAGTTTTAGTGGGTAGAGCTGCGTCCACTTACCAGCTGTCGGGCGCAGCGAGTCCCAAAAACCCGCGTGGGGAAACCCACTCCCCCGCGGGATGCCTCAGAGCATTTCCCGGCGTTAAAGAAAAAAAAAAAGGTTGGTGAACTTCACACACCTTTAAAGACTTTTAATCTCATTAGGCATGCAGGTTTTCACATAAAGTCAAATAATAATCTGCCCGGCACATAAAATTTATTTTTTTCAATAAAAATTATTATGTTTAACATAGTAAATATTAACATTAAAAGTAATTGTTTATGGATGTCCGTGTTTTCTGCGACTGTATGTAACTGGAAAATTGGTCAAAAAAATCATCGAGCAGGATTTTTTGAATCATTTATTTATAATGTAATTAATGTAAATAATAATATTAAAATTGCTAACTAATATATAATTTATAATAGAATATAAGCAATCATTGTTACCAGACTAAGGAACTGGAACTATTTGTGAAATAAAATTTATTCAATTTTATTATTTAAAGAAATTGAGAAACACGGCGCATTGTTAATTCGCCGTGTTTCTCAATTAATATGAGCAATTCACTATCGTTTAATTGTTATTCATAAAAACTCCAAAAAACATGAAAATTAAAAAATAAATATATCAACCAGAGGAGTTGCGCGAGGTTGGAGAAGTTACATATCTGAATTCTGAACGACTCTTATAACTCAATTTACATGGTGCTGTGGATAAATAAATAAAATATCACGGGTCGCATGAGAAACATCATGTTAAATTTAAATTAATAATAGATAAAAACAAAATAAAGAAAGATTGAATAAAATACAGAAACGACAGCGTCATACAGCGTCACGACATTCAGTCGACTTCACTGCCAAGGCGCATCAATTGGTGTTTAATATTAATTTAAAAAAAGACGTAAATTAAAATGTTCATCATCCAGATGGGGCAGGAGCGATGATTCTCTTGATTTTATAGATGGGTACTAAATTAAATTTAATAGGATTTTTATCGTAGTGATTAAAAAAAATATGATCCGAGTACCTCCTGCCACCCTGATACTGGCAAATCCTTCAGGGAGCCATAGTCGAAGAAGAAGAGGACCTCCTGTGTAAATCCTGTGACAGGGAATGGCGGGAAACATCGGGACGCGCGGTTGTGTTTTTTTGGTTTCCCGTTAATTAATTGTTATTTTGTGTTTTGTCCATTCAGAGTGGTTTTCTATAGTGTTTGTTTTAAAAACTTGATCTTTATATATTGTGATTGGTTGGCGAATATTGTGGTGGACTGCCTTGGGTGGATGGAATGGAGAATGATAGTTGATTGATGGGGGCTAGAGGGGCGAAGCCGCGCTCCTTGGGGTTTCCCGCCATTTCTCCGTATTACAGACCGAATATTGTATTTTGTATGGCTAATAGCGTAGTAGCTAATGCCTTTAAATTAAAATAATAAATAATAATAATAATAATCCTGTGACAGCAGTCAAAATGCACTGCATAAACAATTTCCGGAGTTCTAATTTACTCATCCGAAGTCAAGGTAAAGATTTTATTCTACTTGGGAGCTATGTACCCAAGGACACAGATCGTGCTAGCTAAGCTGCCCATCGCACTAGCCACCTTCACGACCTTTCGTCCCATCATTGAGAAATGTGGAACACTTGATATGGGGGGTCCGATCTGACGGCAGCCCCCCCGGTGAAGGTACTTTCCGCCGGGTCCCGCGGAAACACATTCATTCATTATTATCCTTTCAATACCTAAAATAGTTCTCTACTGGAATCTCTACCTCCTACCTAATATGTAGAACTTTATTTTTTAAAAGTCTTGACTACATATCAGAATTTATATAATTCATAATAAACGAATATATAACCACTATCTGACGTCACACATTATCTTATCGACGACATAATATCTTCTTTGTATTTACGTTCAGACGAGCTGAGCAAATATCACGCTTTATTGTAATGAAATAAACATATAATAATAAATCAATAAATGCAAAGTTATTATCTTTTTCACCTTTTTTTCAGAACCAGTTCGTACGAGTAACGAGTTTTTTTATGTTAGTTGGATAGGCAAACTGGCAAACGTGCCACCTGATGGTAAGTGGTCGACGTCGCCCATGAACATAAACTAGTATACCTGGAACGACCCCAGGTAACTCATTTATGTGTTGCCTATCCTGAGACATAAGATGTTAAGTCTCGAGTTATCGACTAAATTAATTTAGATAAAGATGCATATAAAACCCATTACAACACTATGTTACTGGGAATTAAGTTCATCTAAGCCTCATATTACTTGCTGAAAAATCTATTGCTTCAATTGATTTTTTTGTTATTTGCAAGCAAAAATGGCTTTCTTTTTTCTATTTCTTTTTATAATAAAATGACTTTTACTGATTATATCGTGGTTTATTAGGTTTTTATATTATATTTTTTTCATGGGATAACGTTAATCGTGTGTCGTGATGGTGCAAGATATCATATTAGTAGCAATATAAAATATAAAATACGATTTGTAGGTAAGTCACTTTTACATTTATATCCATTAACTTGATAAGCACTTATTTAGTCAATAACTAAAATACTAAAATTAGTTAACCAATTATGACCCTATATGTTAAAGGTCAAATAGCCTTCCAATTTTTTTTTCATTCTAACTTAAAACCTTGTAAAAGATATAACTTTTTCGTCCTTGTCATTATGTGTCACCGTTGTCAAATTAAACGTCATTCAAGGGAAAAATGGAATTAATTAATTAATTTTATTTGATCAAATTATGAAAATCATTTGTACATAGCAGCGCAATCCAGCGCAATACTGATCTCATAATGCGTGACTCCGAAAGTACCGACCCAAATAGCATGAGCGGCCAAGTCATTGTAGACGTTATCGTTTTGGGATGCAGTCTGCCGGGAATAGTAGCTGCTCATAAGTTAAAGAAAAAATTTGGTAATACTATGGAAATTGTTGTTCTTGACCTGGTCAAAACTCCCACATCTGTTTCTAAAAGTAACGTAGCATTTCAAGAAGAAATTGAAGAAAGTGATGAATATATTTATGAAGGAACAGCAAAAGATTTGATCGATAATGTAGCAAGACTGTACCTTAGCATTTATGCCAATGAATATAAAATTCCAATGCCTGATGCAATAATGAACCCGGAGAAATTACAAAGTCATTTACAAAAAATATTTGAATATGAAAAAGGTACTATTGTGAAATATGATCAAAATCTGCATAATTATGATTATCTTAATGTTTTAGAAAAGTTTGAATTGAATCAATATCAAATCGTATTGGAGCAAAGTATGAAGGATTTATTTCAGGCCAATAAGGTATGTGACGATTCAGAAAGAGAAAAGCTTTTATATTATGATCAAACTTCTATGGAGAAACATATTTGCTTTTCCTTGCTATTTCCAACATCAAGGGCAATAATGAGAAATATAGTCACATTGGTTTGTGGTGTATCTCCCAATGACGTGTCAGTCCTATTTTATCTTCACCAGTGCTATAGATCAAGCAGTACCAAAAATCTTTTGGATGGAAACAATACAAGGCTTCGTGAAAAACTTTTAGGATATTTCAGAAAACACCTTGCAAACAAGTTACTTAAAAGTATAGCTAGTATCACATTATCTACCAAGTCGATTAAAGAGATAAAGTCGTATACTGGTGAAAAGGTTATACTGAAAACACTTAAAGGAGATACAAGCTATATTTGTAACTTACTTGCAATGGCTCTCAAGCCCGATGAGCTATGTAACATACAGTTTGAATCAGAATTAATGCCTGAAAGTGAAACAGCCATTTTCTCTTCTATGAAAAAAGGAACAGAGAAAAAGTTTTCCATACAATATGAAGAAAATTTTTGGCGAAAAGATGGTTACAGTGGGGATATTTTCAGTATTAGAGGTCCTATTATATGGGCTACAGAGCGACCCAAGTTAGCATCTACGGGAAGCGCTGAACGTTTTGCTACGTTAATAGGATATTTAAAGAAAAATGAAAATGACGAAGAACATTCTAAACAAGCTGTCATAAATCAACTGACACGGTTATTTGGTGAAGAAGCAGCGAATCCTGTGAGCTACAAGGAATCAAATATCAACGATGTTTATGTACCGCTACGTGGAAATTTTATAGCTTTGCGTAGATTACTTGAAAGATCAAGACAACGTAATCTTCAATGGGGCGCACTAGATATATTCGCAGACGGAGATATTGCAGCAGCCTTAGAAGCCGGCCACAATGCATATCTGCACCTGCTAGCTTTTTTAAGACCACAAGCTCAGTCCTACGAAGACTTACGTGCAGTGGAGTGGCCGACATTATTTAACAGCGACAGTCCATTAAGAAGATGGATGGCGAGTTTAAACTTCACGTTGAGTGTTCGACTTGTGGCGTATTCGACCGCAGTTTATTTGGGGTTTCGTATCATGCAGCATTTACGGAACTGATTTAATTGTCGTCCCATCTGAGACATGTGATCTGTGCGAACTACTTGTAATGTATTTGGGTATTGTTTTTTTTTCTATAATACATTTTTATTCTTGTTTTTGTTTGGATTTAATACTTTCTTCTGATAGTCCTTTTATATAATTGATATTACATTATCTTTCTTCTGTGGCGAAAGCTAAAATGAAGAAGTTTAACATATTCACATTTTTAATAATAATAACTTTATTTCCATTTTACCTTAGTAATATATATAACAGAGTGGTCGAGTCCTTCTATTAGGTTTAATGAACCTGTGTCTTGTTTATTGTTTCATTTATTGTTTCTAAATTTGGAAGGCCTTGCTCTTCCAAATTTAGAAACAATAAATGGATACAAAGAAAAACGATGAGAATAGGTACATGTAATAGCTTTGTATATATAAATATGTTTGTTTGCGAGTGTGTTTGTGTGTATGATGTAGTAAAATTTAGTTCATTAGATCTACCTTGATGATCTTGAGGATGGTTATTTAAGGGGATTCTAAATGCAAGGCGGATACTGGCGTTTGTAATCAGGAGGCCGTTCTCATTAGGCCAAGTTCAGTCGATGGCGTGCCACTCATATGAAAATGGTAATGGGAAACACTAGTTCATGATTAGAATACAATTTATTATAGTACTACGAAATGTTTTATGGTATGCATCCAATACATGCGCGATAATACTAAAACTCATGAAATCAATATAGAGTAGTTAATCACTATATACATCAAAATAGATCTTGTAAATATGACATTTTTTTCTTTTTCTTATTCTTAATAATTTGATAGCAATAATTTTTAAAGCAATTTGCTTTTTCATTTTTGCAGGAGTTAATATCAAGTTTTTAGTTCGCCGATTTATATTATGCAGTGATAAAAATATTTGTATTACGAATTTGATTATTTATTAAGTTTATGAGATTGAAGGTTTGCTATGTATGGTATACAAATATGCGTAAAATATTTTCGCCTTTCTATTCCGTGTTTAATATAATAAAGCGAAGTAATGATTTTAGTTTTTACCTTTTATTTGGATATTGTATAGGTAGGATAGGTAAGAAATTTTCTTATTCAAAGATACAAATATAAAAATTGTGAAATGATTTAAAAATAATGTGAAAACGATTTTACAGTAGTTCTATGAAAAGTTTATTACATTATGACAGCAATGATTTCTATAAGTAAAGTTGCTATATACAATTTACAGGCGTTACTTATCTTTTATCTGTTAAAGCTAATTTTTCTTTTACATAAATGTATGAGCACATTATTTTATTTTGTTTATAATTATTTATAAGAAATATGTTGGTACCCCACACTAAAACTTATAGCCAATTAAACTTTTTAATACCGGAAGTTTAAAGAAAATTTGTAATGGCGGAATAGGAAGAGGAAGTCGATTGTTTTCCATTCCGCGCCACTGGCGTCGATGTGATGACACTATTTTGTTTGTCTTAAGCGTCATAAAAAGTTGCAACGATGGTATTTATTAGCTACGGGAGAGGGGCAACAAAATTTATGTTAACAGACACAGCAAACTATTTATATATTGGAGATTGGTTTATTCCGACCGCTGTGACGTTCACCCTTCACTAAGATATATCTGAATTTATTTATTTTATATATTTATAGGTATCACTAGATTGTATAAAACAAAGTCGCTTCCCGTCTGTCTGTCTGTATGTATGCTTAGATCTTTAAAACTACGCAACGGATTTTGATGCGTTCATTAGGTGATCTCTTATGTTGCCATCATTAGGAGCAAATGAAATTTCTATGGTACAAAACAACCTACAAAGCATATTTAGTGCGGACCTTCCAAGATCACGGGGCTGATTTTACGACAAACTGAATTGAAAATATTTAAGCAGATACATATATATTTTATCATCATCATATCATCATATCTCATATTTAATATCATTAAATATCATCACAGGATCTTCTGCCGCGAAGGCTTGAATACGCACGATTTATATGCGACACCCCTGAATTTTCTTATGCCAATATGGCACACTGTGTGTCTAGAGGTAACATATCGTAGTAATTTTTCGCCATGCTTGTCATACGCGCTATGAATGCGGCATATTAAACAACAATTGTATAATAAAAACTTTCCATTACTCAATGTACAATCGTTGTGATAACAATTTTTGTGTTTTTGTTTTAGTAGGGGAGAGAAAATTAAAAAGAGGCAATGATTATTCCTCCTATATATGTAATATCTACTCAGATGTCGCCGTCATCGTTCTGTCAGCCGATACGTCTACTGCTGGTAGCTTCTTTTTTTTATATAACGCCGGGAAATGCTCTGAGGCATCCCGCGGGGGAGTGGGTCTCCCCAAGCGGGTATGTGGGACTCGCTGCGCCCGAAAGCTGATACGTGGACGCAGCTCTACCCACTAAAACCCGGCGAGTGCCACCAATGCCGCCTTTGGTGAGGTGCCCCGGATCTAATGAGCAAACAGGCACCTCGATGGCTAGTCAGTCTCTCAAGGGACCGACGCCACCTCCACAGAGGGGTTGTCCCGCACCACAGAACAACCCCTCTCAACGTTGGGACAGTAAAATGGGGTGAGGTTCCCGTCCTCGCCCCTTGCCCCCTGCTCTTTTGTCCCCTCTTCTTATAAGAGAGGTAAAAAGAACCCCCTTGGCTCCATTCGCTTCGACCAAGGTGCAGCGGCTCACCTGACCAAGACCTGAACCATGGTGGGGCGAGGAAGAGTAGCTGGTACCTCCCCTTTGGACATTCAACTGCTCCTACTTAGAAATATGTTCTGCATTTTTACAATTCTACAGTAGGTTTTTAACAGTAGGTATTCTTTTACTGTAGGTAATGGAACAAAAAACATTTTTGACATGTCCTATTTCACGTTGCGTTATAGACTCTCTTGGATAGTTAATAATTGAGTGAAACTATCTCTAAACCGTAAACACAAGTTGGTCGCAATGACGGCATATAAAGGCATGTCAAGTAATTAGTGGCATACGATCGGGCATTGTATCAGCCCGGACATAATGTCCGTGAAGCCATTGTTCAGGCGCACTCCTTGAGCACACTACACTAGTCTTCCGCCAAGGCGGTCGGAAGAAATGTCAAATTCTCAAAATGGCCGCGTCGTGAACAAGATTCAGAAAAATTTGGCGGTTGACGTCGGGTACGTTATATGTGTAAGCAAATATCTATACTATATACAGATAAACAAAATTGAAGTGTCTGTTTGTAACATTAAAATAACCGTTTTTTCTAAATGCATAATATGGATGTATACACGGTAGGCACATGGTATATGTGCCTACCGTGTATACCGTGTATAAAATAACATTTTTTATTATTTTTGTCTGTCTGTTTGTTCCGGCCTATCTCTAAAACGGCTGGGCCGATTTTGAGATACGGGACTCTCACTGGCACATAACTGATGCTATAAGGAGTAACTTCGGCTACAAAAATAATCATCATCACTACGGATATGGCTGTAAATCTAAGTTAACGCGGGCGATGCTGCGGGCACCAGCTAGTATCATATACAACTAATCAACATTTTGGCTTTTTTTATGTTAGTTGGATAGGCAAACGTGCCACCTGATGGTAAGTGGTCGACGTCGCCCATGAACATAAACTTGTTTACCTGGAACGAGCCCAGGCAATTCATCTATGTGTTGCCTATCCTGAGACATAAGATGTTAAGTCTCGGTGCCAGTAATTACACTGCCTGTCTTGCCCTTCTCTCCGAAACACAGAAAAGCTGTTTCACGGGAGAAACAAGCAAGATAGTGGTACCCATGCAGCCGGGAGCGCGGCACAGCGCTTCCCTCCCACCGGACTTAGAAAAGGGTTCGTTTAGCAACGAATAAGGTGAAGCTTGTGCCATGACTGCATGAATAGCATCATCCTTATTTCTCCCGTAAAACAGCTTTGTTGTATATGCTTTGTACCAATATATAGGTCACTGGTTGGTTGAATTGATATTACGTCAGTGACAAATCATTGACCAGTTTCGTAATTTTATGGTTCACATTAATAATCTACCCGGTTATATGATACTTTACCATAATACGTATAAAGTTTTAATCCATTTTGTTATCAACATGTTTTATTTACATTTCTCACGCTTCCGTCCGATATGGCGGAGGTATTTACCACAGTTGTTACGAAATATTATGCTTCATTCGTCAATATATTTTAAGATTTTAGAGTATTTAAAAAATGCGTTTTCGATTGTAACTTTAGTAAGCCTAAAACGAATTATCGGGACCAAGTTTCAGTAAGACATGTATATTGCAATACCATCTTACTATAATAAAGGCGAAAATTTGTAATTTTGGATGTTTGTTGTTCTTTCACGGCAAAATAGCTGAATCGATTTGGCTTAAAGTTTAAATGGCGATGGCTTAGCAAATTCATACCATGGATTAGGTTATAGGCTATATTTTATCTTCAAAATTTCAAAGTTTCTACGGGAATGACATTTGTCTTATGCATTTGCATTTATTATTAACTAGCTGTTGCCCGCAGCTTCGCCCGCGTTAACTTGCTTAGCTTCACTCCTGTTAGTCCCAGCGTGGTGTTATATAGCCTATAGCCTTCCTCGATAAATGGGCTATCTGACACTAAAATAATCTTTCAAATCGGTCCAGTAGTTCCAGAGATTAGCGCGCTCAAACAAACAAACTCTTCAGCATTATATTATTAAGTATAGATTAGTAGTAATTCATAATAACGACAATTGAAATATCAAAAACGACGTAACAATAATTGTCAAACGCACAAAATTTTTATATACTGGCTGTACGCAAATCCTTGAGGAGGCTAATATTGAAGAAGATGAAGAACAAGAAGACCGAACGCAATAAGTCTATCAATATAATTATGTAGTATATATAACTGTATATAGAGATGTGTTACATTAACACACTTTTGCATAATATTAGTAAGGAAACACTACTTAGCTTTATTTGTTTGTTTTTTTATCTCATTCTAGCAAGGAGATATATAAGCTACTTTTTAAAACTTCACGCGGGCGAAGCCGCGGGCAAGGGTAGTATTATATAAGCTAGAAAGATCTTGAAATCTACAAAACTCAACTAATTAAGATTATTTATGACTATGATCGTTAACGATGTGATTTCTAATTCGACACGTTTGTATGATTGTAGTTTATCTTAATATTATTGAAGTTAATCACAGATATTTATACAAATCAATCACAGTTTAACTAATTAGATATGCATTTCTTAGGCGCATTCCTTACTGTATAGTACCTTTTCGTTTAGGAAGAGTTTGTTCTTGTATCGCCAGGATTTTTTTTTTCATTAACGCATTCAAGTGCTTTTGTCACAAAGGATATCAATAACATAATTTATTGATTGTTGAGACTGGAGTAGCTGCTACCAGCTACTGTAGATACACTGAATAAAACGAGGGATGAAGATGAGTGTTGCATCTACTCCGGGGCCATGGGAATCATCAACAGTTTGTTACACGGGAATCACAAATAGTTTGTTACCGGCTAGCAACAGATTTACGACGTATTGAAACGGACTGTAGCGTTGGGTTGAAGGGCAACGTAACATAACACAACAAAACAAGGCTCTCAAACATCCCCAAACGATAACTTAAAACGATCTTGTTAATGCGTTGTTCTTGATCGGGCTCAAAAAACCTATTAAAAACTTTTTTTAGTTCATTCGGCCCACTAAGTGAACGGAATATCATTACTGTGTGGACGAGATATCATTCCTCCATGACGTACTTGAGAAGTTTGATTCATTATACATTAATAGTTCAGGCTAGTTCTCTAGCGGTTGTGGAGGCAGCGCACGTCCGGAGGTCAGGTGTCAGCCTCGGGCGCGGCGGGCCCGGAATACTGAAAGAGGCTAGTTGTGTCCGTTGTGTAACGACAGCCCGCGACGCGGCTTTGACAATGACACCTACTATCACACCACCGTTTACACACGAGACCTTGTTTACCTAAAACAGTAAAACCATTCCCGTACTGTACATACGCGGGAATAGTTTTAGTTAGACCGAAGTTAGCAGGCAAAGACTGTATCTATCTTCCACAATATAATATAGCTTCCGCATGTTCACCCGCATGAACTTAAATTATAGTATTCAGAGTGATGACTATTATTTTTAGAACTTATGTCACTCACTGATAATAGCATAACTGGTGAAAGTTTATTAATTTCGGATGAGTAGTTTAGTAGTAGTTTCTCATCACCACCATGATTCAAGCCTTATAGAGGCGGTGGGGCTTAGTAGCTTAAGGTGAACCCAGTACCTTGGGCGAAGCAAATTGAGCCGAGGGAGCTGCGCTTTGTTCCCCTTTTATAAGGAGAAGGGACAAAAAAGCAGGGGGATAACGGGCGAGGATGGAAACCTCAACCCATTTTACCTTCCTGACGTTGACGTGGATGTGGCGTCGGTCCCTCGAGGGACTGACTAGCCGTCACCCTGTTTGCTTAACAGATCTGGTGCACCAAAGGTGGCATGGGTGGCACTCGCTGGGCTTTAGTGGGTAGAGCTGCGTCCACCTTACCACCTTTCAGGTGCAGCGAAGCCCACATACCCGCCTGGGGAGACCCATTCTCCTGCGGGACGCCTCAGAGCAAAAAAGTTCCTCATACATCCTAATTTACAACACATTAAAAGCAAAAAATTGGTTTTTTCAACATTTGGTTTAGTATTGTACTTACAAGAGAAGGAAGAGCTGAATAAGTGACCTTTTTCTTTTTTTTTTTCGGTAGGGCTAGACTTTTCGGCCTGATGGCCTTTAAGCTCAATCGGTACAGTATCTTGAACAGATGGCTCACTTAAGAAATATTCGAAAGGGGGACGCCCCCTCCGCCCCCCGCAGGGGGTGCGGTTCATCGCGCGCGCTGCTCGGGAGAGCAGGATTTGGACTAGTCAAATCCGATACGGTTGACGAATCTTTTAAGGTTGAATTTACCCTAGGTGAATTAAATAAGTGACCTTAAAATTAAATAATGACTTAGTTATGCAATGAATGACCGATTAAACTAAAAGCCAATCGACAGGGAAATAGACCTCAGCGTCTCGAACTCACGTACCAAAACAAAAAACAATTGAAGGCTGTTGTACGGTGCTCTAGTCTAATTAGGTGATATGAAGGCTGCGGGACACTCCAATTTGCTCTGAGAAATGAGGTACGTGCCCGACAGACAATATGGAGTTTCCCGATAAAATAGGTAATACTTTTACAAAAGTAAAGACGCAATCTGTATTGAAAGTAGATGAAGGCCAAACATTTTATCAGTCAATGTGAGTAAACTGCTCATGTGGGTGCTTGAGTGCATATATTCAGCAATATAAGCAATAAATCCATAAATTATTTAACAACTATAAACCATTAATTTGAGTTTCGAGGTATGCTGTGACACTGGTATTTTTACCTATTTATGATTAAGTCACAACCTCTTTTGTAATGGCTTACTGAATGCTAAATGCATCTCATCATCATCATCATTATCAGCCTTTCTCCATCCACTGCTGAACAAAAGCCTCCTTCAATAAAAGCCAAGACGACCGATCCCTCACCACTCGCATCCAACGGACCAGTCACTGCACGGAGAGCGTCTTCCCACCTGGTTAATGGTCGATCTAAAAGTGTCCACTCTTGAACCTTATTGGCCCATCGGCCATCCGTTCTCCTGAGTGTGTGACCAACCCACTGCCATACATATCGATTTCCAAATACGGCCTTTATTCCAGTACCTTATTGACCCACTAGAATTTTCTAGAAGCCCGTCTAAATTGGATTATTTTACCATTACATTTAATATATGACCAACATATCCACATTATTATATTTTTAAAACTTGTCTATCACTTAATCCTGAATGAAATTATCATTTTTGATGTTGAATCTTCTATGTAGTTTTACTAACTCAAAGGTTTTCGGTGTCACTTCCAGCTACACATTTTAATCACAATTAGCTCGATATCAGATATACTGATCCACTTGTTCTCAAAATGCACCGCACCAGATCTTGGTCAAATCTATATTTAAAAGAATTTTTCAAATCGGTTGGTAAACGACGGAGTTATGCCCGAATAAACACAAAAAAAACATCCAAACATCCGAATTGAGAACCTCCTCTTTTTTTTGAAGCCGGTTAAAAAATGAAGCTTCTCGTCTGGGAAGT
The DNA here is from genome assembly GCA_963853865.1 of Helleia helle. Taxonomy (NCBI): domain Eukaryota; kingdom Metazoa; phylum Arthropoda; class Insecta; order Lepidoptera; family Lycaenidae; genus Helleia; species Helleia helle. The sequence continues at coordinate 20,653,608 of OY971422.1, read as the reverse complement.
CACTTCCGATACTCTATTAATTCCGGTCTAGCTATTGTTAATAGGTATTATTTACGATCGCTGGTCGCGGTAATGCGCCTGACAATAGCCGTGTTGCCTTCACCCTGGCACACACTCGACATTGAAATTGCTGTCCAATTTTTTGCCGTATCACGAGAAGATTGTCCGATGAAAATAAATATTGCACCACTCAGTAGCGAGGGCCATCAGCGGCGGTGGTCTTGTAATTTGGTCGCGCTGTATTGCATTGTTTAGCTTTGGCAAAACGATTACGTCGCTCTCGGCGGTTGTCAGTGCGGGCGCGGCGGTCAGGATTGACAATCGAGTGGCGCACACGCTGCGAAGTGCGATGTCTAACAACAGAATGAACGACTATCAGAGCGAGAAGGTGAACGGTGTGAGTGGTTCGTTTGTGGACAAGGGTCTGACGCCGATGAACGGTAGATACAGGTCGAAGAGTTTGTCGAGTGATAAGTTGAACAAGACGAACGCAGACCGCGCGGCGATACTGGAGGATGTGGATGCTCAGTACTTGACTGATAAGCTGGAGACGCCAGGCTGCTTGGTCAGGACGACTATGGACGAGCCACACGCTGTACTGGGGTACGTGTGTATAATACTAATATTGTGCTATTACTTTACTACTATTTCAATAATGCGGCTGTTATCTCGCTGATGTATAGTTGATGCCCTGCGGTTTTACCCGCGTACTTCCAATTCCCGTGGGAGTACAGGGATAAATTATAGCTTATATGTTATTCTGATGAATAAGCTATATTATTGCAAGGTTTCATTAAAATCCATTCAGTAGTTTTTGCGTGAAAGAGTAACAAACATACATACATATTCCATACATTCTTACAAACTTTCGCGTTTTATTATTTGAAAATACTCGTTACTATTTGTTCAAGATCTTTTATTTTTCGAATCACGAACAATTTATAGAATACATTAGGACTATTATCCTATAAGTTGGTATGTTATCATACTTGTGGGGAGATAGTGGCGTGTTACGGTGTTTATTTTGTTAGGCGCCTCTTACACTCGTTTCTAAAATCTATACACAGAATAAGGATAATAAATTTTTTTTAAAGAAAAATTAAAACCGACTTCAAAAAGTAAAAAATAAACTAAAAAGTAATAAAATAATTGCGTTTCCTTAATTTTTGTGCCTGGAACTTATAATCAACTTGTTATTTTACTAATTACAATCTTTGCGTTTACCACTTCATTGTTGTTACTATTGGAGTCGGTGTCAGCAAAGACAGGTAGGTAGGTACAGCAACAAATATGATACCGATGACTGACGACGGTTTTGGTGCTGTACGGTCTATTTAACTTACCTGATATCGACTCCAAAAGTAACAACAATGACATGGTAAACGCAAAGATTGTAATTAGTAAAATAACAAGTTGATTATAAGTTCTAGGCACAAAAATTAAGGAAACGCAATTATTTTATTACTTTTTAGTTTATTTTTTACTTTTTGAAGTCGGTTTCAATTTTTGTTTAAAAAAAAATTATTTCTTAATTTTTAGTGATTCCGAAATTCGTCTGAAATATGGATATAACTGTTAAACGCATTTCCAATGTCTATACTCCATCATCAGACCTATAATGAGACTTATAACGCATATGGGTGCAAGGTACTCGTCAATATAAATGAATTAAGTCCAAACACAAGGTAGCTACTGTAAACCGTAGAGGAGTTCCCTCAACTATCTATGGTCTCCATCATTAGACCTGTAATGATACTTCTAACCCATACGGGTGTAAAGTTCTGGTCAACATAAATGAATTGTGTCTAAACACAAGGTAGCTACTGGAAACTGTTGAGGAGTTCCCTCGACTGTCTATGGTCTTCATCATCAGAGCTGTAATGACACTTATAACCCATATGGGTGCAAAGTTCTCGTCAATATAAATGAATTAAGTCCAAACACCAGGTAGCTACTGTAAACTGCTGAGAAGTTACTTTAACTGTCCTTCGTCTTCATCATCAGACCCCTAATAATAGTCACAATTTATCTAGGTGTAAAGTTCTCATCAATACAAATTAATCAAGCCCAAACACAAGGTTACTGCTGTAAATCGTTGAGGACTTCCCTCGACTGTCTTTCAGCTCCATCATCAGATCAACTCTAGACCTTCATGAAATTGTAGTGCTTTAAAATACTTAATAAAAAAAATATTAAACACACTAGTTACTCCTACGATTTTCGAAAGTTCGCCTCGATTTCTCTGGGATGCCATCATCAGATCCTGGTTTCCTTATCATGGGACCACCTCGGAAATGCACTCTTTTGAATAAAAAAAGAATTTTGAAAATCGGTCCACAATTGACAGAGAAATCGGTGAACATCCATTAAAAAAAATATATACACACGAACATAATATAACCTCCTCCTTTTCGAAGTCGTTTAAAAATGAAGTGTCTGTTTGTAATATTAAATAACCGCTTTTTACTAAATGCATATTGATGTATACACGGTACATATACCAAAATAGCATTTTTACAATTCTTGTCTGTCTGTATGTTTGTTCCGACTAATCTCTAAAATGGCTGGGCCAATTTAATGGGACTTTCACTAGGAGATAGTTGATGTTATAAGGAGTAACTTAGGCTTTAAAAATAATCATTATCAATTCGGGTACTGCTGTAAATCTAAGTCAACGCAGGCGAAGCTGCGGGCAACAGCAGGAGTATGCAACCCGACAAAAATGATAAGCAATAATAATAACTTTATTTGACACTAGCTGTTGACCGCAGCTTCGCCCGCGTTAACTTAGATTTACAGCTGTATACGGATTGATAATAATTATATTTATAGCCTAAGTTACTCCTTAAAACATCAACTCTCTGTCAGTGAAAGTCCCGTCAAAATCGGCCCAGCCGTTTCATAGATTAGCCGGAACAAACAGACAGACAGACAGACAAAAATTGTAAAACAGGCTATTTTGGTATGTGTACCGTGTATACATCCATATGCATTCAATAAAAGCGGTTATTTAGATATTACAAACAGACACTCCAATTTTATGTATCTGTATAGACTCTATAGACAAATATTATGCTACAATTTTCTATGCTAAAGTTAACAATCATGTTAGTGGTCTTCATTACTTATGAACGTAAACAAGGGTACTCGGGAGTGGAACTAGCTTTTATTATGCTAGGTTTTTGTGGAAAATTTCGGTTCCAGTAATTAAACGTCTTATTGTCTTTCTTTCCGAACCACAGCTGCTTGGCTGAACAAATAAAGAGTTCTACGAAAAAGAAGATGTCCCATGATAGGGAATCATTCTTTTTAGGGTGATGGACCAATTTAAGTACTAAGACTTCTGTATTGAAAGGAAGAAGGTATATTTCTTTAAGAACTAAAGGATTAATTGATACCTATATGTGAACTCTTCAGAAATTTTGTTGCTTAAAAATTATTATAATATACTAATAATGAATATGTTATTTTAATTAATTGCCAATTTCGAAACTGTCGAAATATATTTATCTATTCATATTACAGTGTATGTATGTGTGTCGCACGGTTATTGCAAAAGTCGTGTATAAATTCTAATGGTTATTACATAGACTTTTGGCAATCTTTTTTTAATTTTTACAAAATCATAGAACAATTTTTGTTGGATAAATTTTCAATTATGATTTTTACAACAGCCCTGCTACATGAATAGATAAATATATTATGAAGGTTTCAAATTACCATTAGATTAAAAAATATGTATAATATAATAATTAATAAATAAATAATAATATCAACCCTTGTAATATGTCCCACTACTAGGCACGGAAATTAGGCGAGGAGGGTTTTGGGCCATAGTTTACCGATGCGCTGACCCAATGGGGGCTGAACTTCACACCTACAAAGACTTTTAATCTCATCAGGCATGCAAGTTTCCTCACGATGTTTCCTTCACCGGTGAGCAAGCGATGGTCTTATGTTCAGGTAGAAATTTAGAAAAAACCCATTTCTAGGCGTCACAGGGTGAGTCAGGATTGAACCCGGACCTCTCGGCTCTCGTCGCTCTATAATCTATATGTATGTATGTATGACTATGCGTAATTTTTTCATAGAAACAATATGAGATAGATTACATACAGTACTAGTTCCGTGTTACCAAGTCTTTCAGTAGAGGGGACTTAGGTCGGAGGGGACTTGTCTTTGCTGGGCGTCATCATCGCGATGCTCGATGACGACGAGTCCTGGACGGCGATGGTTTCCTTCTGTGAGGTAGTTATGTCCCAAAAGGAGGCCGACGAGGCCTCTCGCAGGCGACGAACGGGGGTGCGTAGGAGGCGCTACTTAATGCGCCTCCAATAACACCCCTGTTGAGGACGGGAACCTCACCCTCCCTCCTCCTCACCAAACCTCCTCCGCACACAACGGAGTGCGGGACAACCACTCTGTGGTTGTAGCGTCGGTCCCTTGGGGGAATGAATAGCCGTTGAGGTGCCCTGTTTGTTTATTAGATCCGGGGCACCTCACCAAAAGCGGCATTGGTGGCACTCGCCGGGTTTTAGTGGGTTGAGCTGCGTCCACTTACCAGCTTTCGGGCGCACACATACCCGCGTGGGGAGACTCACTCCCCCGCGGGGAGCATTTCCCGGCGTTAAAGAATTTAAAAAAAGAAAATGTAACGCCCTTGCGTTCGTGTCGGGTTCAGGATGGGAACCTGTGCCCAGTATGACACGACGTCGCGGGGACTGCTTAGTAGCGGCCGAGCAGTACCCCCTTACGAGGAATAGTCTGGCCTTCGCCGGGACGAGCCTGTCGTTGAGGTAATCCCGTTGAATACAGATCCGGGCACCGCAAAAAGCGGCTGAAGGCGCTCGCAGTGGTTTTAGTTTACGGGTAGGGCACTCCCAGGTGCGAGTCCCACATAGGGTCAGGATCTACCCGTAATCCTGGCTACATGCGTAAAAAGCATTTCCCTGCGATAAAAAAAGAGGTTACTTATGTACTGCCCAATACCCATTCATGTTTCTCAAACGACGGTGCGTGCGCAATATTTTTCACTTTGATATAAGTTATCTGTTGTTTGTGTATCTGTGTGTTTATTTACACAATTGAAGTTCTAAGATCTTATGTAAGCTGGATGTACGCTAATAATAAATGATAGAGAATCATAGAAATGGTAAACAATAGTCTATACTCTATATTACACGGTAATAAAATATTTATCGAAATGGCTACGGTGTCACGAAAGCCGCAGAACTATTAAAAGATTTTAATACTTTATCAGCACGAGCTCGTTTTTTCAATACAAGATTTACTGCAGTAAGAGATTATATATAATGCTGGCATATAGTAAGAGAAAGTGCCATGCTGCTATGCAGTCGAATTGGGCGGGCACGACCAGGATGGTACCTCTCGCTCACATAATACCGGCGTTTCGTGTGGTTTGTGAGTTTCTGGTAGCCCATTTATAGGGAAAAGGAGGGCAACGTATCTGCATAATCTCTGGTTGTGTGTGTGTATAGGCGTCGATAGTCGCCAAAAGGCTTCGATATTAGCTATAAAACACGTAGGTATGGAATTGGAAGTAAAATGAAGGGATCTGCATTCATTTTTCTTTATATATTGTATTACATATCCATCATACCAGTAGACACCAATATATATAATTTGTTAATACATATCGGGCGGGTTCGAACCAGCGTCCGCCGCGTGTAGCGTTCTGACCACTAGACTAACCGGTCACTTAGATCATACGCGATCAGAAGTCAGAACAGACTTACATCATCCGCGTCCGTAAATATTGAAGTGCTGTCACACCGTAACCTAGATCCGTGGTCCGTGCAATACGTGAGACGTGATACGTTATACGTGATACGTGAGATGAGATACGTACACCAATTGATCTTAAAATTAAAGCCGTGATATAGGTCACAATTCTTCTATCAATGGATTTATAGTGTTACCTCTCAAACTCACGCTAAAAGTACGGCTAGACTAACAAATGATAACATTGATACTTGATAGTAAGACTAATTCCCGTATAATTCGTGAACATAAAGGTCACATTTTGTTAAAGTCAGAATTTTTAGAGAACGTACGTTCTGAACATCCACGATATTTATTTTGTCTGTCTGTCTGCGTGCGTTTGTTCCGGCTAATTTCTGAAACGGCCGGACCGATTTGACGGGACTTTCACTGACAGATAGCTGATATTGTAAGGAGTAACTTAGGCTATAAAAATAATCATCATCAATCCAGGTACGGCTGTAAACCTAAGTTGACACGGGCGATGCTCCGTGAATAGCTAGTAGAAAATATGCAGCTGTGATCGTCATTTTATAGAGAATAGAATAGCTTGTGTGCTCGTAATAGAAATAGCTTGTGTGCGCGCGAGGAGCTCGTGACTATGTCATAGCAGTGGTTTGGATCAACCTATCAGGTTAACTATCAGGCTACGCTCCTTAATCTTTACATACTAAGACTCCGCTGTGACTCCGAAAGCACGTTAAGCCGTTGGTCCCGGCTGTCATTCGTGGATCTATGTCAGAATCCCGAAAGTCTGACCAGTGTTGTCAAGGGGTATCGAATTACCCAGTTACGTAGTTGTGGAGGTCAGATAGGCAGTCGCTCCATTTAAAATACTGGTATTCAGCTGCATCCAGTTAGTCTGGAAGCCTGGTGGGGGCGTCCACAGCTCCCGCGTCGGTTCACCCAGACGACGAGGAGAACACCGCTGACTACCGACGCCCATAAACATCCGCACAAGAGGTTATGTACATGTTCCCTTTGTAGCTTGTATGAAACGATACTAATATATTACGCAATTGTCTCCTAATCTATTATACTAATATTATAAAGCTAAAGAGTTTGTTTGTTTGAAGGCGCTAATCTCAGGAACTACTAGTCCGATTTGAAAAATTCTTTCAGTGTTAGATAGCCCATTTATCGAGGAACGCTATATAGGCTATATAACATCACGCTGTGACTAACAGTAGTTAAGTTGAGTAAGTTAACGCGGGCGAAGCTGCGGGCAACAGCTAGTATTATATAAAAGTAAAATTTGAGGCGTGTTAGTATGCGACGTAGAGCCAGGCTAGCTCGTCCGTGTGTCCAGAATAATGAGTCGGTTGATTGATATAGCGTTGTCCGATACGGTACGGTGTTAGATAAGATCGACCGACGAGCGACGCCGCGGCATGTATTAGTGTATTATCTATGGCCGCGGGTGCCGACTAGTAGTAAAGATACAACGCGCGCATTCGAGCTTCTCTTCTTCTACCTAGCCTTTTCCCAACTAATGAAAGAAAGAGGTAGTGCCATGCTGCTTTGCAGCCGAATTGGGCCGGCACGACCGGGTGGTATCACTCGCTCACATAATACCGGCGTAAAGTGACAGCTATGCTATATCCCGTTTCGTGCGGTTTATAAGCTTCCGGTGGCCCATTGGGAGGGGGATAGGGAAAAGGAAGGCAACGCACCTCCATAATCTTCGGGTGAGCGGGCGTCATTGTCATCTCAAAGTAGGTGGGTACAGGAACAAATACGACACCGGTGACGGACGACGGTGACGTATTTGTTGCTGTACCAATTTAACTTAGCTGACACCGACTCCAAGAGTAACAATAAAGACGTGGTCAACGCAAAAATTGTACATTAGGTAGTAGAAGTACAAGATGATTATTAGTTGTGCACACAAAAATTAAAGAAACGCGATTATTTTATTACTTTTTAACTAATTTTTTTTAAGTCGGTTTTAATTTTTGTTTAAATGTTTAATTGTTAGTGGTTCAAAAATGTTACAATTTTTTTCTTCTAAAAATAATTAACTTCTGTTTGTAAAAAAACGTACGGTTGGTAAACTTTTAAAATGCTTCTTGCTAGTGACTACGTTACTACAAGTTTTTTTACGTTTTGAAGATAACGCTTATTTTTATCAAGCATATTTTTATATAAATTATTTCAGATTCGATATCTGTGCTAAAGATTGTAATCCAAACTATTACTTTATAAAGGTCTTTTTACTTCTCTTACGGTCTTACTTTGAGACAAAATTCCTATGTCATACATCTGTATAGAGGTCTTATACGCTGTCTCTCTCGAACAAATTGGCGCGAGTGAGACAGATTATTCAAATGCATAAATCAAAATTTATTCTCTGAAAACATGATGTAAAGTTTCGCGAATGCAAAAAGTAAGAGGTAATTTTTAATTTGGGTATGTTAATTCGGAACCCAGTTTGAAGAACGACGTGTAGGTGTTCAACGTAGGGCAATGACTTAACGAACCGATAATATATTGAAATTTAAAACTCTTCATCAATCTCTTCTTTTTTTTCCTTTGCGCCGGGAAATGCTCTTCGGCATTTCCATCCCGCGGGGGAGGGGGACTCCCCAGGCGAAAGTTAGTCCGAACATTTTATTAATTTGTTACAAAATATTTATGTTTATACCAAAACCCTTATCTGTATAAAATATTTAATTGGGGTATAACCCCATTATAACACTAATAGCCCCAAACATTATAACACTAATAGCCAAAAAGTTTACATACTAAAAACTACATTCATGTGAATAAATAAAAAATAAAAAATACTTAGTACTTTTTATAGATTTTTATGTGAGTTTTAAAGTATGAACTTTATTATTTATTAATTTGTTACAAAATATTTATGTTTATACCAAAACCCTTATCTGTATAAAATATTTAATTGGGGTATAACCCCATTATAACACTAATAGCCCCAAACATTATAACACTAATAGCCAAAAAGTTTACATACTAAAAACTACATTCATGTGAATAAATAAAAATAAAAAAAAATACTTAGTACTTTTTATAGATTTTATGTGAGTTTTAAAGTATGAACTTTATATGTTTTAAAGTATAACTATTATTTCAGTCAATAGTTCGTACTCAAGAATATTATGCATTCTGATTTTCACGTGGTTGTGAGATGTCGTGTTTATCAGTCAGTGATATTTAAATTTGATAATATATATAATAATATATATATGTCCCACTGCTGGGCACGGGTGTCCTCGAAATCAGGCAAGAAGGGTGTTGTGCCATAGTTCAACGATGCGCTGGCCTAATACAGGTTGGTGAACTTCACGCACCTTCAAAGACTTTTAATCTCGTCAGGCATGCAGGTATCCTCACGATGTTTCCTTCACCGGTGAGCAAGCGATGGTCTCATGTTCAGGTGCACGTATAAATTTACAAAAACCCATTTCAAGGCATCACAGGGGTCAGGGTTGAACCCCTCTCACTCAAGATACCAAGTTCATAACCACTAGACCATCATCGCTTACAATCGCTCGTTCGAGTATGGAGACATATTTTAAATGTTAGTTAAATAGGCAAACTAGCAGACGTGCCGCCTGATGGTAAGTGATAAGCGTCACCCATGGATATACACGAGTTTACCCGAAACTCATTCATGTGTTGCCTATCCTTACATATAAAATGTTAAGTCTCTTTGTAATTACACTGCCTGACCTCCGTGGATCAATGGTTAACGCGTTGGCGCTTAAGCCGGAGGTAGTGGGTTCGAATCCCGCCAGGGAACAAAACATTCTGTGTTCCTGGGTCATGGATGTGTATTAAATATGTGTATCATATAATAAAAATCTTAAATATATGTACAGTATAAAATTATTAAATATATTTTCGTTGTCTGGTACCCGTAACACAAGTTCTTCGAGAACTTACCACGGGACCAGATTGACGTGGTGTAAAAGCGTCCCTAGATATTCTCCCTTCTCTCCGAAGCTTAGCAAATCTGTTTCACGTTTAGATAGGTCTGGCGTTCACAAAAATATTTTCGTAACCGTGATGAGGTTGCATTAGAATAGCCCCCATTATTTATTATCGTAGTATTTGCGTTGTGATAATGGTAAGGAGCGCCTGATAGTGGGTGATAAGGCAAAGTGTCGCGCCCAGTAGTGCTGCGGGCGATGCGCCGACCGACGCCGCTCTCGAGTGGGTTCACACTCCGACCGCTGGAGCGACCATGACTGAAGATACCAAACCACTTTTGCTGTGAGTGTTACTTATGTCATTTACAAACGTCCTTACTTCCAAGTGCCATTTAGATCGCCGTAACATTTTTCATTTAGCTTTAGGTACACAGTGCATACACGTTTTGAACTTTTCAAATCTATGCGCACCGTTGATGTGCGTATGCGATTTTCGATTTTCTGGTTACATGTAATAATACTAAGGAAAAATATGATAAGGGTTGTATTTCAATATTTTTTTGCTATATCTAATTTTGCTCGTGGACCGAAAATACGTAATTAATTAATTAGTAAAGTAAAATAGTTGAGATACATTTAAGTTGAAATATTTAACTGTTGAAATAATAATTTACGGTGTGTGTGTAGTGATAAGTTGAAATTTATCATCATCATCACCATCATCATCATCATCAGCCTCTATCCGTCCACTGCTGAACATAGGCCTAAATGAACGCCAAGACGACCTATCCCTTGCCACTCGCGTCGATAGCTTCGATGGTATTTTTTTTTCTTTTACGCCGGGAAATGCTTTGAGGCATCCCGCCTGGGGAGTGGGTCTCCGCAGATGGGTATGTGGGACTCGCTGCGACCGAAAGATGGTAAATGGACGCAGCTCTACCCACTAAAACCCGGCGAGTGCCACCAGTGCCGCCTTGCTGAGGTGCCCCGGATCTGTTAAGCTAACAGGGCACCTCGACGGCTAGTCAGCCCCGCAAGGGACCGACGCCATCTCCACAGAGGGGTTGTCCAGCACCACAGAACAACCCCTCCCAACGTCGGGACAGTACCCAGTGAGGTTCCCATCTCACCCCTTGCCCCCTGCTCTTTTGTCCCCTCTTCTTATAAGAGGGGTGCAAATAGCCCCCTCGGCTCAATTAGCTTCGCCCAAGGTGCTGGGTTCACCCTAGGCTACTGAGCCCCACCGCCACGACAAGGCCTGAACCATGGTGGGGTTCGATGGTATATGCCATATATACATACAACAAAAATATGATTTGGTAAAAACCAATAAACGGTCGACGGATCCATCACACACTATTCACTAATATTATAAACGCGAAAGTTTGTAATTAGTATGTATGAATATTTGTTACTCTTTCACGCAAAAACTTCAGAATGGATTTTGATGAAACTATAATAATATAGCTTATAAATCAGAATAATACATATGTTTTTATTTATAAAGATATTGTGTGAATTGTACGAAATCGAATACAGCACAGACGAAGTCACGGGCACCAGCTAGTTTAGTTTTTGGCTAACATCATTAGTGCCTTTTCACACGAGGCGGTTGCCGGGTAGCCGGCGCCGGGTATCCGACTATCCGGTAGCAAAGTGTATAGCCGTGTACGGCAGCTTTCACGCGTAGCGGTGTAATATGCTTACACTTCGCTACCGGATACCTAGCGCCGGCTACCCGGCAACCGGGACGTGTGAAAAGGCACTGAGACATATCCAACATGCATCTATTATTCTTTTTAAGTCTGTCAGCGCCATTAATTTAAAAGGGATATGTTTGTAACAGAAGGTGATTTTCCAAATTGACAATGGCTATCGGTATGACACGCGCTGATGTTGTCGTCATACCGTGACATCGATATATAATGAGAGCTCTGTGTAAACATATTCTCTATTCAAATCCTGAGTGTGTACAACTGACAGTTCTTCGTTACACAAACTGACACTGAGAAGTACCAATTAGACATACTATAAAATATGTTACACATAATATGTGGCCCGATGTTGTTCCTCGTTATGTTTGTTCATTCTCGCTGACGGATGTATCAAATTGTTCATTCTTGTTATGAAAACGTTTTATTTTAGAGTATTGATGTATTCGAATAACTATGATAAATTATTTTTATTTTCTTGAAAATGTAGGCTTACATTTGTTAACTTCCTACCTTGCTATGTTATAGGTCCAATATTAAACCAAACCATAAATGCAAACCTGCGGTTCAGAAGCTACTCGGATACCTATACAACCTACATATGTTTTCGGAAATATCATACAAGTATCTAATACAGTTAATCAAGTATTTGATTTGTTATCAGTCGTAGTAATCCGCTGTTGTTTTAATTCTTTACTATCGATATTGTTATATTATATCGTTATATAATACATGAAGTAGTTGTACGTAAACAAGTCATTTAATTGTGTATAACATAAGAATCAAATCAAATCGAAATATCTTTATTTCGTAGGTATTTTACTTGTACACTTGAAATACGTCTAAAAAATAAATAGGTACATCATGTCCTTGCAAAACCTAAACAGTGAATGTCTTATTCCCAAGGTGTGGTATCTTCAATAAAATCTTTTATTTCATAATAGCCACCACACAACAGTTTTCTTAAATTTATTAAGAGAAACCATTTTAGCGACGATGGTCTAGTGAGTATAGGCTCGTGGGCTCGGCCTCTTGAGTGAGAGGTCCCGGGTTCGATCCTGTCCCCTGTGGTGCCTTGAAATGGGTTCTAAATTTCTACGAGCACCTGAACATGCGACCATCGCTTGTTTGCTCACCGATGATGGAAAACATTGTGAGCAAACCCGCATGCATGATGAGATTAAGTCTTAGAACGTGTGTGAAGTTCACCAACCCGCATTGGGCCAGCGCATCGGTGAACTATGGCCCAAAACCTGATTTTGAAGAGGAGACCCGAGCCCAGAAGTGGGACATATAAGGGTTGATATTATTATTATAACCATTCTATTCTTCTTTGCTTTTATTATTTCTATTTATTTAACTAACAAAACATGTTGCTTTCTCTGTCTTGGTAGTGTTAATGTTTCATGTGAGTTCTTAGAATAACAAAGAAATGACACTAAAGACTCAAGGGGTAAACCAAGTGTAGTAAATATATAAATTTTGTTTCATACTTAAAATGAAGTTAAATTTAATTCTTAATATGAAGATAAATAATATGTTGTCCGAAATATAGACATCATGCTGTTTAAAGTTTGTTTTACCGCGTATGGGCAATGTGCTGTTTGCTTACAAGTTCGCGGAGTCCTGTTAAACAATGTATATCGAGGGCGTATATCGAGAGTGGCGTAGCGTGTGGTATTGTAGCAAAAACGTATCAGACAGAATACTAGACTAGGACAGAATACAGACTAGGTGAGACAATTTTATTCAGAGATATCATCATCATCATCAGCCTCTATTCGTCCACTGTGTGTCCTTCAGTGAACGCCAAGACGGCCGATCCTTCGCCACTCGCATCTAACACGGGTCAGCCACCGCACAGATATCCACAGATATCGTCTTTCCGCCTGATTACTGGTCGACCAACACTTTGTCTATCTAAACGTGGCCTCCACTCTTGAACCTTATTGGCCCATCGGCCGTTCTCCTGTGTGTGAACAGCCCACTGCCACTTCGACGAACTCATTCTTCGCGTGTTATCGGTAACCTTAGCTCGAATCCTATCTGTCAAAGAAACACCCAGCATAGCACGCTCCATAGCACGTTGAACTACGGCAAACTTACGGACCAGTCGTAAATTATTACCTTTAAGTTTGCTTAGCATATAAGATATTAAATTATATTATATTAATTAGCAATTATCCCGCGAAACACGCAGTCTTTACAGCAAATGTGTGAGTGCACGCATGTGCATGCATATAGCACCGCCCTCCTTTCCCACACTGCATATGCATGCACCACCACCCCACATGCACCACAACCACAGTAAAAGACCACCACCAAACAATCTACGCACGTTTCGCCCCGACACCGAGGCATCCTCAGGATGTAGACTCTACGATTAGTAATCATTAAGTCAAATTGCTATTGGGATAATTGCTAATTAATATAATATAATTTAATATCTTATATAATGGATTTCCGCAAAGTAACGCCTGATTCTATTAACTGCTTAGCATATATTAGGTAGTGAATGCTATTCATTTCTATATCATCTATTCGTCTCTCTATAGTATAATGGATGTAACCTACAATACCTGACATAATCATGTTATGTTGACAATAATTCACGCAGTTATTGAATAAACACTAATGAGTAGCGTACATTTTCTCTAATGTTATGAAACAACATCATTGGTGGTTAAACGATGTACACATAATGACATAAGTAATTCCGTTTCTGGCTACTCATTTTACTTAAATATTTTTTTAACGTTTTAATTTTTTTTATCGCAATCGTGTAGGTATAAGATTTTGATAAAATATTTCCGTGAAATATTGAACAATAGTTTACTTGAAAGAGGCCTACGTCCTCCCCACCACGGTTCAGGCCTTGTCGTGTCGGTGGGGCTCAGGAACCTAGGGTGAGCGGTGCACCTTGGTCAAAGCTAATTGGGCCGAGGGGGCTCTTTGTACCCCTCTTATAAGAAGAGGGGACAGAAGAGCAGGGGGCAAGGGGTGAGGATGGGAACCTCACCCCATTGTACTGTCCCGACGTTGGGAGGGGTTGTTCTGTGGTGCGGGACAACCCCTCTGTGGAGGTGGTCCCTTGCGGGACTGACTAGCCGTCGAGGTGCCCTGTTTGTTTTCTAGATCCGGGGCTCCTCACCAAAGGCGTCATTGGGGGCACTCGCCGGGTTTTAGTGGGTAGAGCTGCGTCCATTTACCAGCTGTCGGGCGCAGCGAGTCCTACATACCCGCGTGGGGAGACCCACTCCCCCGCGGGATGCCTCAGAGCATTTCCCGGCTATAAGAAAAAGAAAAAAAAAAGGCCTACGTCCTGCAGTAGATAACGACGATGTATGTGTTAAACCCATCGAGTGAGATAACCGGATAGAGTAGTGCCATAAAATTCCGAATCTGGCCAGTGATTTGTCACTGACGTAATAACAATTCAACCATCCAGTGATCTGTATGTACGTCCCATTAGCCAATTATCCATCAATGGCCATCAGTCGGCCAATTAGAGCACAGAACAGGCGCAGCGTCGCAGCACAAATTTGGCGGTATTTTTTTTTCATACAAAACACACGTATTACCACTCTATTCCGGTTATATGATCGATAGTTAAATCAAGCAATAAGAAATTATAGTATTTTATTAAAATACGTTGCCCGCTCCGCCTGTAGGAGTGTACGCCTGTCATATCGCCAGTTATGGAAGTGATCATACGTAGGAACTAGGATGTTGACAAAACTATTGACGTGGCGGCGCCGCGAGGACCTTCACGTCAGTATTGCTGCACTGATTATATTATAATTAGCTCCAATTGGTTCAGGTGCTTTTAATTTAGAACCAACTTAACCAGTCGTAGGGACTTTCGATAGAAATGAAAACACAGCGACACAGCACTCAGTAGCGAAGAGCAGCGGACTGCATCTTTCTCGCTCGGGCACACTCGGCGGTTCCGAGTTCACCCGATCGAGCCTTTCGCCTCCGAGCGTGACGGCTCAGCCATATTTATACCCTATTAAAATCTGTGTGCGGTGCGCTAAATGAAGTTTTCTCATCAATAAACAATATATCATATAATATGATAATAGGAATTAATTTATTCATTAGTAAAATTCGCTCGGTAGTTTTCAACGCTTGAGTAACAAGAAGTATGCCAGTTTCGCTTGTATTTGAGATAGAAGAGACAACTGAAGTAATTATTGATTGAGTCACCCTTTCAGTGATTATAAAGGAGATAATGATTACTTAGATTTATTGCCTATTTCTTACATCGTAAGCTTTTAACAAAATCCATTCCGAAGTTTTAGAGTGATTTATTAATAACTGTTCACATAAGTGAAGATTTTACTGACAGATTTGGTTTCGGTATGACTGTGAGTGAGGAGTGAGAATATGCACCAGAGATGTCTCGGGCTCATAGGTTGTATGCCTGGCGTTCCCATGACCCTGTCCAATAGCAGAAAGGAGGAACATCGTTGGGTTATAGTGGGTGCGAGTCCCACAAAAATATTAAAATAAAACTAAAACAATACTTTTTGGATATAGGATAATATTATATATTAATATACTTTGTAAATTAGGTTAATTTAGGTAAAATCACCAAAATATTGTATAACAGCGTTGAATGTAAACAATATCATGCACAGACCTTCGTGGTCTCTGTGATATTTTTTTATTATTATTGTTATTCTTTTTGTATCAATAAATGAATATTAAAAAAAAAAAAACATAATAAAGGCATTTCCCTGCTTTAAAAAAGGGATGTCTCGAGTGATAATACAAATAATATATTACATAAAAATGTATCACGTAGTGTTGTTTGCCGCTAATGTTTGCTGTGATTATGGGACAGAAGGCGACGCGGCGATACAAGAACAAACACAAGGTCGATCTTAAACATTCGTTACACGTGTGTTTGTCACATCGCCGTGTCTAACAATGTTTATTTGAAACTGCTGAAGAATTAGTCATTTTGCCGAGATTGCCGAGCTCCTGTAGCTATGACACTTTCGAAGTATCTCCCGTCTGACGGCAGTATAAGGGCGTGGCTCCACCGCGGCGCATTCGCTTTGCAAGAAAATGTATGTGATTGTTTCCACTGCAACCCACGGATACGCTATTGAAATTTTATTGCAATTAATTTAATTTGACTGTAAGCTGTTATTTGTGATGTTTTTGTTTATGTCATAATCGTAGTTAATGATTGAGCGAGAATTGTATAAAAACCTCCATGGCCAGTCGCCGAACGAATGAACACAAACGAAAAAAGCTACAAAAATTTAGGATAAGGACAATGAAATCGAATGCTGACTGGGTCTGATTTATTAAGTTACCAAGATTATTAAAAATGCGTTGTGGACACGACTGTAGGTAATTGTGGGAGGCGCTCACGTCGCAATAATAATCGTAATTTAGAAAGAAGAAAAATAATGTAAGGGTTGGGTGGTGGTTGGGTGTGTAGTAAAAAAGTACTTGACTGAATACAAGCAACGGAGTGAGCGTGGGAGGTGATTACTAATCATGAACAAAATACAAAGTAAATGCCTTAAATAGTGGAACAAATTGACCACGAGCGAAAAGATTATGATAAACGCTTGTTTACGATACGTTCTCTGACGGACCGGAATTAATGAATTAGTGATAGTGTCTGCTTGCGTGTCGTACCACTGTCAATGGGCACTTGTATTCTCATATATTTTGTATCCTATAGACAGACAGTCTAGACACGGAAGTATAAAGCACTTAAGTCAAATGTTTATACAAATAAAAATTTTACACGGCAAGGTTTTAATTGTTTGGTGTAAAAAAAATATACTAGGGATTTTGTTTTTATTATTATTTAGTGTATAATTAGGAAGTGCACAGATATTACAATAATTATTTTTAGCCTATTATTATTATTACTATAATTATCGGACTTAAGTTATATCGAACACAATGAAAATGCTACATAAGTGGTTTTTACCGTGTAATATGTACATGCCTTTTGTAGCCCTAACCTAATGTAGCTTACATTTATTTTTATATGTATAAAATAAAAACACAAATTATGTAGATGAAACCTAATATTAGATAGTTACTTATTTAACACTCACTCACTCTCTTCGGAATCTTGTAAATCTGGATCAATGTCTAATGTACCTATCAGCTGTAGTGATCAAATTTTGGTAATAATTGTGTAAACATTCCGGTATTAAAGGTAATAGCGATAATATGTCGCGTTTTTTTTTCGACACTTATCGGTACAGTCATTGTGGTAATAGGTGAAGCTTTTTTCTTGCCTCGTAACTCGTTTAAAGTTTATCGTTTTAAAATCCTCATTTTTCGAAAGCGATGTTTTGTATTTTTAACCGACTTCAAAAAGGAGGAGGTTATCAATTCGTCGGAATCTTTTATAACACCGTAGTCGGCGTCATAACAAAGCCACTTCACATCATGCCATTTAAAATTATTGCCCTCAGTATCGTTTTTTCGAGAAATCAGTGGGCCTTTCAAGAGACTCGCAAAATCAAAAAAATCAGTCTGACCCATTTCTTTTACAGTATTTTTTTTGCTGCTTGAGCATACTAATTGCAGCCAATCATGTGGGTGATAAATTTGTAATTCTGTCTTTTTCTTCTTTTTTTCTATAATAGCATGGTCTAAATCTACCTCCATGTGTGTATGACCTGGTACCATAAACTTGTGATGTATACATTCTATTGAAGGCTTTAATTTCAATAAGTAAGTAAACATTGCAGCCAGGTGGGAGTTCTTATTCTGTCCGCTACAAGTATCCGAGTACAAAGTAATATCGGTAATGTGCTCAGGTAGATTTTGTAAATATGCAAATAAACAAGATGCGATTTGATTAGCACCACGACCTGAAATGGCCTCATTCCACATGTGGTGCGTTGAGTTCCCAGTTGCATTGTCGTGTACAGTTAAATTAAATGTCCATAGCTGTCTTTTGTAAAAAGCTACAGACGATTGTAATGCCGGGGTTGGCAAACATTGTTGTAGGTCAAAAGACAGACACTTAACTCTATCGTTTGCAGATGCATTTTGTTTATCGACTTGTTTCTCTTTATACGCCATATCAGCAGCCAGGAGATGTGAGTCGCGTTCTGTTTGAATTTTTAATTTATCTGCTTCGTCAGTGGCAATGTTGAGCTTCATTTTAAAAACGTTACAGGTGTGACACGTGTCAACTTTCGGTTTTTTTTAAATTAAATTCAATAGATGTAATTCTCTGCGGTATATTTTATCACTAACAGGGTTTTGATGAAACGCTGAATACAGTGAATACATTTTCGAAATGGTCAAGTGCCATGGTAAATATTTTCGGTTGCTTTTGCGTCTAGTATAATGGCTTTCATACAATGGAAAAGAGTTGATATGATTAACAACCGCTTGAATTTTTTCTTCAGAATGTTTGTTTGAAGGTGTAGCCTTTCCACGTTCATCAGTTTTCACAATGCCACTCACGCTGTTACGTTTTTTTAAACCAATTAATTTTATAAAATTATCACTTACTGATAGGGTTTTTGTGAAGCAACGTTTATGTTCATCAATGATGAAATAAATGCAGCCCTTAAATTATACGAACCGAGATCCCAAACCTCTTTATGTATAATTGCACGCTGTTCGTCACTTATTTTGTCTCGACACTTATTTCGACAGGCAGGTAATTCTTGAATTTGTCGCTTTTCAATTTTTTTTCCCGAAACTGTGACATAAGCTTGACCAAGATTTCTTTTTTGTTTATTTTCTTGCTTTATTTTTCTGCTGTGCACTGATTGAACTTGTTGTTGCACTGGGGCATCTTCCATATTTTCAATTGATATATTTTGTGCCGATAACGGTATATCTATTGATGTCTCAAGAACAGCGTCACCTAGCTGTGTGAGTAAGCTCGGACTGCCTGGAGACTAGGTGGGATCAGTAACAGAATCGTCGCTAGAAAAGTCACCTAAAGTTTCATCAATGGCCGGTTTTTGAGTGCCAGATATACTTGGCTGTGGATTATTAAATGGATTTTTATCACCTGAAAAAACCATCACCTTAGTAATTAAAATGTTATAGTATGGTTAATTATACAGAAATATAACAAAGAACGAGAGAATATACCTTCATTTTCAGTATTTAGGACTAGATTCACTAATTTCCTCCCTCTGGTATTCATTTCGCCAAACTTAAATACAACACAACCGTCACACAAAATTACAAATCACGACTAATGAAGAAATTTCTTTAACTGCCACTCGAAATGTTCGATGTCGTCTTAAAAAAATATATAAAAAAAGGGTACTTCATTTATCAAAATAACACTCGCAACAAAAATAGGTACTTATCAACTAACCACTTATGTCCGATTTACGAGCTAAGCCGCTGAAAAAGAAATCATAATGCAGCCATAATAGCCACTTAAGTCTAGTTAAGTTCTTATTATCGCCGCTCACTGTACAACTCAAACATAAGTTATATGGAGCAGGCATTTTTATATTTGAATTAAACGTCGTTGACGTACGTGCTTATTCCAGCCGGTGTATCGAACAAAAACATGATGCCTGTGACTTTTGCAGATTTTGACCAAAAATTGACTTAAGTTTTTTTGGCCGCCGTGTCTAATTACGATCCTACAAATATTGTAAATACAAAAGTTTGTAAGTTTGGAAGTTTGTTGATCTTTCACGGCAAAACTGCTGAATCGATTTGCTTGAAAGCTAAAATGGTTATGAATTATATCTTGGACTAGCACATAGGCTATAAAAATAATCATCATCAATCCGGATAAAATCCGGATAAAATTCGGTGTCGTATTTGTTGCTGTACCCTAACCTTTGCTGACGTCAAAAAGTAACTATAATATTATGACGTGTTAAATGCAAAGTTTGTACATTAGTAGAAGATTAAGTTGATTATAAGTTGTAAGCACAAAAATTAAAGAAAAACAGTTATTTTATTATTTTTTAGTATTTTATATTTGAAGTCGGTTTTTATTTTTTGTAAAAAAAATATATATCACTTGTATTTAAAACTATTTAAACAAAATATTTAGTATGTATTGATTATTTGTCTACGAATTAAAATATCGATCTCCGCAAAAGTGAAAAATATGATAAACGTTTTAAGTACATAGTTTTAAATGAGAAATAACAATTTTAATTTTAGTGTTATATATATATATATATATATATATATATATATATATATATATATATATATATATATATAAATTGAGATGATGTATTGCAGGTTCAAGGATGGCAAGGCGACGTACGGCACGGAGAGCCCGCGAGGCCGGCGCGTCATCTTCTGCGTGCACGGCAACCCTTCCACCGGCTGCTGCGCCGTCATCGAGACCAACCCCGACGCCGACGGAGACAACGTCGGGAGCATAACCGAAGTTGAAAGTCAGTTCTGTCATATCACCAAACTAAATGTGAACGTATGTTCATTTTGGATCACGCGTACTCGGATTAATTGACTTACACGATTTACACATACTTGGACCTAGATAAGGGCGAAGAGGGACCTAGATGGGATACTCTCGAGTAGGATCAATGCCAGTGATTACACTGCATGTCCTGCCCTTCTCACACACAGCTTATTCACGGGAGAAACAAGCAGGATGGCGGTACCCACCCTGACGAAAGCGCGGCAAAACGCCACCCTCCCACCGGTAGATTATATAAAGTGCACATTAAATGTGTTTCGGAGAGAAGGGCAAGACAGGCAGTGTTATTTTTGGTACCGTAAATAAGTTGCCTATTTTCGTCCCTTCTTCTTATAAGGGGGGTACAAAGAGCAGCTACCTCGGCACAATTTGCTTCACCCAAGGTGCTGGGCTCACCCTATACTACTGAGCCCCACCGCCACGTCAAGGCCTGAACCATGGTGGGGATAAATGAGTTGCCTGGGCTAGTTCCAGGTACACTAGAATATGTTCATGGGCAACGTTGACCACTTTCCATCAGGTGCCACGTCTGCCAGTTTGCCTATCCAAACAAAATGAAAAAACCCTTTTTCTATTATCGCAGGACACTGTCACAGATCTAGAAACGAGGAGATAGACAAGAGGGCCCGGCGGAAACTGATCATAGCGAGCGTGTTGTGCGTCATTTTCATGATCGGAGAAATTGTCGGTAAGTAATATTGCCTTAATTGTCTGCCTTTTAGGATTCAAATAAATGTTAGCCAACGAAAATGCAATCTCACACAAAATTTAGGTGTAAATGCGATGTATTTGTTAATGCTACTAATAGTAACATTACACTTTAAAACCGTTATAGAAATCTATTTTAAGTTTTTAAATTGTGTATTGTTTCTTCAGACTTGAGAGGCAGATCAATTTTTCTATTATTTTTTATGGGAGTATAAAATGCGGTTTTGATAGAATGTTGATTGTATGCTGCACAGTATTCACACTGGTTTTAAAATGTGACAATCAAATTTAATAGAGATTTCCCTTTTTTCGGAAGAAGGCTGACATATAAAAAAATAGCCTGCTAAAAATTTCCCCGTTCTTAAGACACTATTGTAATTTTTTTGAAAAAATAAAACCAATTGAGAGTATTTGACATAAGAATAAAAAGAACAGTATTATGTAGTTTGCTCCACGCACAGCAACAAAACATAGATAGTGTTTTTTTTAATACAAAAATAGTATCTTAATAAAAACGATGAAAGTTTCACTATAAATATATAAACCACAAGCCGGTAGGTTGTGTATAGAGTAAGACCTATGTCAGTGCTTTATGTGAGATCTATCAAGTCAGCAATCACATACGAAACCTCAATCAGTCAGAGGCCCTTCACATCTTTACCAGATAATTCCATACAGGCGGATATACGAGACGAGATCTCAACACAAAGTATAATCACGTATGTATATGTTCCAGGCGGGTACCTATCAAACAGCTTGGCGATCGCCACGGACGCGGCGCACCTGCTCACGGACTTCGCCAGTTTCATGATCTCACTGTTCTCACTGTGGGTGGCGAGTCGTCCCGCCACCCGCCGCATGCCGTTCGGCTGGTACCGCGCGGAGGTGATCGGCGCGCTCACGTCGGTGCTGCTCATCTGGGTGGTGACGGGCGTGCTCGTCTACATGGCTGTGCAGCGAGTCATCTACAAGCAGTTCGAGATCGACGCCACTGTTATGCTCATCACTTCCGCCGTCGGCGTCGCCGTCAACCTCGTGTGAGATTTACATTCATATTTCACTTTTCTATGGCATAGCGATCGTTATAGGCTGCTTGGCTCTCCCACTACGGTTCAAGCCTTGTCGTGGCGGTGGGGCTCAGTAGCCTAGGGTGAGCCCAGCACCTTGGGCGAAGTTAATTGAGCAGAGGGGGCTCTTTGTACCCCTCTTACAAGAAGAGGGGACAAAAGAACAGGGGGCAAGGGGTGAGGATGGGAACCTCATCCCATTGTACTGTCCCGACGTTGGGAGGGGTTGTTCTGTAGTGGGGGGCAACCCCTCGTAAAACAAAAAAAAAAAAAAAGGCTGCTTGGCTCATCGAGCATATGACCGGAATACAGCGGTAATGTTATGTGTTTTGTATGAAAACTAATTCTGCCAAATTTGTGCTGCACCGCTGCACCGGATCTGCACTCTGAATGGCTGAGCTGGTTGAATTGCTATAACGTCTGTGACAAATCACTGACCGGTTTCGGAATTTTATGGCTCACATTTACTGCTCTATCTGATTATATGCTCGATGGTTAGGCTAAAGACCGATCTAAAAATCAGGCAATTATTAGACTTGGCCTGTGTTATTCACACACTTGTAATTATACGAATGCTGATTTCCCTGTAGCCTTTACCAGGAACCAAGTAAGATTCATAATATTAGATGCTGTTTTTCGGTAGTCCACAGGTCAAGCTTTTCACTAAAAGGACGAGCATGTCCCAACTAGAATATTGCACTTTCTTTATAACTTTGTGCTGACGACAAATAAAGTTGAGAATCTGTTGAATTGATGTTGAGAATCTGTTGTGATATGTTACAGCATGGGTCTGACGCTGCACCAGCACGGACATAGCCACGGCGGCGGCGGACACGGCCACTCTCATGGCTCCAGCAACCCGCCGCTCAATAACAAGGTACTTTTATAGTCAGATGTCAGCCTTGCTGCAAGTTGAACTGACTTTTTGGGTTGGGGCCTTATAGGTCACTTATATAATATAATGATATCAACCCTTATAATATTATGTCCCACTGCTGCACACGGGTCTTCTCCTCGAAATCAGGCGACGCGAGGGTTTTGGGCTTGAAATTCACTGGCCCAATGCGGGTTGGTGAACTTCACACACCTTCAAAGACTTTTAATCTCATCAGGCATGCAGGTTTCCTCACAACGTTTCCTTCACCGGTGAGCAAGCGATGGTCTCATGTTCAGGTGCACGTACAAATTTAGAAAAAAACATTTCTAGGCATTACAGGGGGGTCAGGATCGAACCCGGACCTCACGACTCTCACTCGTGAGGCCGAGCCACTTATTGCGTATTTAAATCGCTAATTATAACACAGATTCATATGGATAATTGCTCTTCCAATTCATTACGTTCACTAAATACATTTCCACGAAAGAGTCAATAATATACAAAAGTGAAGCCTGGTGTGGCGGTAACTAACAACCTGGGTTGATATAAACAGGGGCAGGAGCCCAGCAGGAGTTGGAAATATTTTCATGTTTAGTTGTTAATCGGTGAAATAAAATATTCAGAAGGACCGGGGCGAGTCTGACGCGGAGAGCTCGTCATCGCACCAACATGAGAAGCACAGGGAGAACATCAACGTGCGCGCCGCCTTCATACACGTGCTCGGGGACTTCCTGCAGAGCTTCGGAGTCTTCATCGCCGCCATCGTCATATACTACAAGGTGAGTCGCCAGTGCTACTGGACACTTGTCCAGCGTGGACACTGCAGGGGTGGATCTATAGAGGGTTTTTTGGACTGCTGCCCTGGACTTTAATAGACCCTAAGTCATTTGTGAATAGAAAAAAATGGGGATATATAAATTTTAAATTCCAGTCATAATTTTGATAAAATACAGTCAGATACATGAAAATACAAGAACATTAAAGAAGAAATTTTCGTTCGTAACCAAAGTAACCTAGAAAGGTCATCAAATAGTTCGCAAAATACAAATTGATAACCCACCTTTAGGTCGTAAGGCGACACTGCTTATAATAATATCATTTATGGATGCTTTTACGCCACGTCAATCTGGTCCCGTGGTAAGTTCTGGAAGAACTTGTGTTACGGGTACCAGACAACAGCTGATATATATATTTAATACTTTTATACTATACATATATAATTTAAGATTTTTATTATAATATAATACACATATTTAATACATCCATGACCCAGGACCACAGAAAACTTTGTTCCCTGACGGGATTCGAACCCGCTACCTCCCGGCTTGAGCGCTAACGCGCTAACCGTTGAGCCACAGAGGTCGTCAAACTTATAACCCAATTTTTCTCGTTCCCAGCCGGACTGGAACCTCGTGGACCCGATCTGCACGTTCCTGTTCTCGGTGCTGGTGTTGATCACCACTTTCAACATCATTAAGGACACTCTCATCGTGCTCATGGAAGGTTCTCCCAGAGGACTCGACTTCCAGGTATAGTGTTCGTATTCAAGAAGGGGTTTAAATGTTATTGAAATGCAGATTACAGTTTGATTTTGCATCCAATGTATCTCCGTATAATCTCATTGTAAACGACAAAGAAAAAAAAAAAAAAACTCATTGTGTAATAGAGATCTAGATCCGATGGGGAGGGGATGCATTTCGCTGCGCTCTCTGCATGGATACCAACCATCCTGGCACCTATACTTACGAAACCGAGACCCGTCTAATATCTAAGGATAGACAACACATGTGTAGGATATGTCAGTGGAAGTCTCAAAGGGAGATCTCCGACCGAGTGTGATGGTATGCTCGGTCAGGCCGAAGCCCACTTGCTATCATTTCAGCTGTCGTATATATAGCGACGAACTGTGGAACTTTGATAGCGCGATTCAGTATTGTGGCGCTGATTGGTCCGCCACACATGAACGAGTTAGCCTTGACCCACGGGAACCTGTTTATGTTAATGGGTGACGCTCACTACTTACCATCATGGCCGGTCTGCTCGTTTGCCTACCCAAGTAACATAAAGTGCAGTATCAAATTCCTCACGCCCTGTCCATTCTTGCTATATCCTATACGTAACCGTCGTGGTGGCAGGAGGTAGCCAACACGTTCCTGTCGCTGCCGGGCGTGTTGAGGGTACACAATCTGCGCATGTGGGCGCTCTCGCTGGATAAAACCGCGCTGGCCGCGCACCTCGCCATACGTGAGTACACATGACCAGTGATAAGAGTTTTTTTTCTTGCAGAGTTTCTAGACTTTTAGAGGCTAGCCCCACTCTCTTACCTGCTGCTACTCCTGTGTAGCTAGAATCGACAGCGGTAACCACCAAATTACCCTTTGATACGATCTCAAGCAGCCTGAAGGATATTGGCCTATTGGTTTAGTGGTTAGTGACCCTGACAGCTAAACCAGAAGCTCGTGGGTTCGATCCCCACCCAGGACGAATGTTTGTGATGAACATGATCATTGGTTCTGTGTTTGGGTTCCCTATAATATGTATGTATTTAGCAATATATAAGTATGTATCAGTTGTCTGGTTACCACAAGAACAGGCTCTGCCTAGTTTAGGATCAGATGGTTATTAGTAATTCGTTAAAACTGCCTTGGGACCCGCATCGAAATCAGGAGAAGTAGGAAATATTTTACAATTTCCCTTTTAAATTAAAGCACAAGATTGCACTGACTTATATCATTATCATCATCAGCCTCTATCCACTGCTAAACATAGGCATCCCTCAATGAACGCCAAGACGTCAGATCCCTTGCCACTCGCATCATATTGACTTACATATGCCAAAAAACAGCATCCTGGAATAGCCCAGCTATAATGTACCACCGAGATATCTGCTGAGAATATGATTTCTTAATTTTTTATTTCTTTAATAAAGATTCTGCACCTTAAAATAAAAATGAAATTGCAAATGTCCGACGTTTAATCATTTTCATATCGTTCTTAACTTCACTCAGAATATAAATTCTATCACATTTGTTTTGGCTTTTGGAATCGCCTTGACGTGGCGGTGGGGCTCAGTAGCCTAGGGTGAGCCCAACACCTTGGGCGAAGCGAATTGAGCCGAGGGGGCTCTTTGTACTCCTCTTATAAGAAGAGGGGACAAAAGAGCAAGGGGTGAGGATGGGAACCTCACCCCATTGTACTGTCTCGACGTTGGGAGGGTTTGTTCACTTTGTTCTGTGGTGCGGTCCCTCTTTGTAGGTGGCGTCGGTCCCTTGCGGGACTGACTAGCCGTCGAGGTGCCCTGTCAGCTAAACAGATCCGAGGCACCTCACCAAGGCGGCACTGGTGGCACTCGCCGGGTTTTAGTGGGTAGAGCTGCGTCCATTTACCATCTGTCGGGCGCAGCGAGTCCCACATATCCATCTGGGGATTCCTGGGGATCAGAGCATTTCCCGGCGTAAAAGAAAAAAAAAGGATTGTAAATTCCACCACGAATATTAAAATTTGTTATGTAATGGACAAGTAATGTAATTTAAAATTTTATATTTACCAATCGGTAGGAAGCGGAGTGAGCCCGCAGAAGGTTCTAGAGCAGGCGACAAGGATGGTCCACGAGAAGTACAACTTTTTCGAGATGACACTGCAGATCGAAGAGTTCAGTGATGGAATGGAGGACTGCAACCAGTGCAAGATGCCGCAGGCCTGATCATAGCGGTCAAACAGAGCAGTCAATATCGTAATGGGCTTCCAGAGAAAGCTGTTTCAGCCTAGCGCTGTAAAATTTCTAGTAATATTTTGGCTATGGCTATAAAGTACCTATAGATAAAATATTATTGTTAAGTTAGTACTGATATGAATATACCATTTTGTAAATGGACTGAATGAAATAGACACATGGTTACACACAACATACTTCCTTGCTGTTTCCTGCGGGAAATTAGGCTACATAAAAAGAACATATTCTTCGCGACATGTAAGTTGAACCAAAATTGCGGCCGTACGCGCCGGAACAGTTATGAACAAAAGCTTAGAACGCATGATGCGTGGTTGACGCACGTGGGTGGACCCGAAAAATTTAAAAATCTTTAGTAAACTATGGTTTCCCTTCCAAACGCATAAATCTTTCGCCCTTTTAACAGTAAACTTATTGTATTTAAATATATTTTTTTGAAATGTGAAAATAGAGTGAACTCATTTGATTAAAAGTAAGTGAAACGGAGAATCAAATTTAATTAAAAAATATATCTGATTGAATGATTTCTTTCAAATGATCGTATATTTCGAACAGTGCCGTGGGAAGTGGTCGTTAGGTATGATTAAATAAAACAGTTAAAAGAATACTAATAAAAAATTATAGAACAAAAGTTATTGTACCTACATGTTTAATCATTGTCACTCATTGGAAAGCCTTTTTTAATTTTTAAAATAAAATTAAAAAAATCACACGTTTGACACAAATATAAATGTGAAGGAACCGAAAACTTCGTGCGTGACTGTACTTCAGGGTCGCACGGAGCTTGCGCGGGGAGCGCGGGACGGAGTGCGACTACGCGTCGCCGCGTTGTCATGGTTACGTACCTCGCCGCGCTCCTCTCCACAATTCGATTGAGACCCAACAATCAGTCACTGCGCAATCAAGGTCATGGATCAACTTACGTGCCGCCAGTGATAACTATGTAGGTATTGTTTTTGGCGATAAGTGAACCGACCAGTTTGTTACACCTGAATATTAGTAGTTTAATATTCGATCTTTTTCGTTTTCTTATTGTAAGATAATAATTTATTATCAGATGTTAGACGTTTAAGCATAATGTTATTGAAGGTGCGGCCTCCACATCTTTACAATGTAAGATATTAATATAATTAAATACAATTGAAAATTTTTGTGTTTGTATTAATTACTAGCTTTTGTCAGCGGCTTCGCCCGCGTGGAGTTGGAAAAAGTAGCTCATATCTAGAATGAGATAAAAAAAGCGAGCCAATAGATAGTGATAATGATTAACTAAGATTAATAAATTAATCTGAGGTGATGAATTAATGACAAATTCATTGAAAAATAATTGACAGATAAAAAAGGTAAGAAACACTTTACGTCCATTGCGGCAAACGTTAACTTCGCGTGTCGTCTCAAATCCCTGAAACTGAAATTAATTAAAAGTGAAGTCCCAAACTGGTTTTGAAATACATAATGAGGAGCAGGCATTCAAGTAAAACTATGCAAAACTCGGTTCAGGTAAATTGAGCGTACTATAATATTATAATGTTACTAAAGTGGATTAAGGATTTTTTTTCTATAACTTTATGCAATCAACAATAGAAAATCAATGAAAATTTAAAAGGAATCAATTATAAAGAAGCGGGTTTATTGTAAATATTTAATTAATAAGAAATTGTATATAAAGATTTAGTTTAATTATAAATTTGTTAAAGTCCAGGAAGGCGGGATGCAGCGGGTTTTGGCAATCTTGGCGTAGTACGCAGCTGACAGGCGCTTCGTCCTAGTCCTATTTGGAGATTTAAAATCCACCTCGTATAATCCGAATCTTTCACTGAAATAAATTAATAGATTTATATCATCATCATCATTATCGTTATCCGTCCACTGCTGAACATCGTCAAGACTAAGACGCCAAAACGGCGATCCCTTGCCACTCTCATCCAACAAGGACCAGCCACCGTATGGAGATCGTCTTCACACTTTACAATAACCAGATTAATTAATTTTTTTACCTTGATGACATTGATAATATTAAAAAGTACAGTAGGTTTTAAAGGTTATATTAAAGGTTATTTTATAGGTTAGTTTATAGGTGTTTTTTATGTCACAACCAACCGCAACCGAGCAATCGGAGCCTTATGGTGACTACCGACGCCCATAGACAACCAAAGGTTATAGTCATAGAATCTGTGGTTATAGCCTATATAACCCACAGCAGCATGGCACTCTCTCTTACAAACCTAGTAGTGTTATATTTTGAACTCACGAGTATCCCCTGGTCCACTCGAAGTTGTCGAGCAGGCTCCAGTAGGTGTAAGCGCGCACATCGCAGTGGTCGAGATACAGAGCGTCGTGCAGCGCGCGCAGGTAGCCCGCGATGTAGTGCACGCGGCGGGGATCCTGCACGCCCGCGCGGAGAGACATGCCGTTCTCAGTCACGATCACCGGCGGGTTGTTGTACTCCTTCCGCACCCAGTTCAGGGCCTTGCGGAAACCCCACGGGACCACCTACGGTAGGAATTCGTCACCACCATAATTCAAACATTTGCTGGGCGTCCCGTGGCAGCCAACTTCTTTGTAAATAATGACAAAATAATTATTTACCATCATTATTATCGCTTACATCGAGCATATAACCGGGTGTGGTTAATAATTATTTAATAATAATTGTTAATGTAAGCCATAACATTCCGAAACTGGTCAGTGATTTGTCACTGACGTAATAGCAATTCCACCAACCAGTGATCTGTATGTACGTTGCATCGACCAATCATCCATCAATGGAAATCAGTCGGCCAATCAGATCGCAGAACCGGCGCAGCGTTGCAGCACAAATCTGGTGGAATTTGTTTTAATACAAAACACATAACGTTACCGCTCTATTCCGGTTATATGCTCGATGATCGCTTATGATTACAATCGACTCATAAGTCCCACTGTTGAGTGCTGAGTACTGTTCTTCTCCTTGAAATCAGGCAAGCAGGGTGTTAGGCCATTTTCACCTATACGCTGGCCGCTTACGATGTGAACTTGACTCACTTTTAAAGACTTTTTTAATACATACAAGTTAATCGAAACGTTTTTTTACCGGTGCGAATATTACAAGTTAAAAGGAATTGGTGACTTGTGACATTCCCAAGTATGTATTCATAATATCACATCTCTGAAATGGCTTCCAATATATTGTATTTTTTGATAAATAAATTTAAAAAGTGAGGGCTGACAGTAGATTGAACTTGAACAAAGAATATACCTAATTGTTGGGAGTAGACAGTAGACAGTAGAATCAGTTCATAGTTTAGGTACTGACGATGAGACTGAAGCGTTACACTTGCTTTAACTTAGCTCGATGCATATATACTACCAGTCCACTAAAACAATTAATGCTTATTCACACGAGCCGGTTGCCGGGTAGCCGGCGCCGGGTATCCGGCTGCGAAGTGTATGGCCATGTATGACAGCTTTCACACGTACCGGCGTAATTTGCATACACTTCGCTATCGGATATCCGGCGCCGGCTACCCGGCGTCTCGTGTGAAAAGGCACTTAGGCGCATGACAGCGACCGCCCGAACCTCGCCTTTGCCCCGCGTTACCCCTAGCGCGTGGATGCGAGGGGCGAAGGCGGGGTTCGGGCGATCGCTGTCATGCGCCTAATTGTTTTGGTGGAGTAGTACCAGTATGTAGTACCACAGTATAAGATTTCACTGTGGTAGTACTAATACTTTTCATGTTATATGATCAAATATACTATTCTAATGTTTATTAAAATGATAAAAGTCAAACGATAAGATGATGAAAACAATACAACGATTGTAAGTTACCCTCAGCCACGTCGAGTTACTCTTGGGCCAGTCGGGGTTCTGCGACAATATCCCACCCATGTCGAAGTCATACGACGGCTGAGAAGGGATCTTCGCGTTATTTTTCTCAACCAGAACGGTCGTGTAATGGTTCAGCCCGAAGAAGTCTGAAGATCCTTTTATCATTTCCACCTCCTCGGGGGTGAAGG
Source organism: Helleia helle (assembly GCA_963853865.1). Classification (NCBI taxonomy): domain Eukaryota; kingdom Metazoa; phylum Arthropoda; class Insecta; order Lepidoptera; family Lycaenidae; genus Helleia; species Helleia helle. Next base: position 20,622,408 of record OY971422.1, on the reverse strand, counting down.
TCGGGAGGCGGGAACGGGGAAAGTTTTGCTGTTTAGAAATATAGTCAATTCTCTTCCGCATTATCAGAGGGTAATCGCCAGCTTTGGAAAATATCGGATGAGCGAACCAACCCAACTGAAATAGAAAAACATGTCTTATTAATACTAAACCTACTTTGAATAAAATAGATTGCTAAAATTATGTTCAGCAGTATATATAAACAATAACAAAACATTGAACATAATTAACCTATCAGCCATCAATAATGAATGTATAGCCTGACCAGAAATATATAAACCCTGCGTGGTGTCGCCACTGTATCTTTTTTACGTCAACACATAGTATCGTCCATACAGAAATTAGTTCCGAAATTTTCCGCAATATGGCGAGGGTTTTTATTTTTCCGGTATAGCTATAAAAAATAAATTAAAATCATAATAAGGAAATTTAATCTATTGAATTCATATCATTAATTAAAATTATGTATTTATTAAAACTCATATTAATCAAGGCTATAAAAATAATCATCATCAATCCGCGTACGGCCGTAAATCTAAGTTAACGATCATCCCGTGCCGACTTTTTGTGTGCGATTTTGACCCACTTTAAAGGGCCAGATTTCGTTCAAACTTTGTAGATTTATCAATAATTAGTAAATTTTATCAAATAACAATACAATTATTTGATAAAATTATTCCAATATCCTGATCAGGATAATCAGGATAGCACATATGCTAGTAAGGCGTATTAAGGCGCGCAAGTTACCTACCTACATCACTTGTGTTGTTTTTAGTCTCTCACTCATTTCTAAAGTGATTGCCATTAGTTGAGTACTTTAAATTAATAAAATCTTTAATAAAAAAAATCGACACTAAAAAGTAAAAAATAAATTATAGTTTTAAAAAAAACTAAAAACACGCTTTAATAGCAAACCGAACTATAAATTTGAAAATAATTTTTAATAGAAGAATTAAATGGGTTAACAAAATAAATAAATGATATTATTAATGAATATCGAGCACCTCACGCTTTTTTACAATATATAAATGATATTATTAATTAATATCGAGCACCTCACGCTTTTTTACAATAAGTATATTGTAAAAAAGCGTGAGGTGCTCGATATTCATTTATAGTTCGGTTTGCTATTAAAGCGTGTTTTTTAGTTTTTTAAACTATAATTTATTTAAGGCTAGTAGACGTAACGTTAACGTAGTAAATAACGAAGAGACTAACACTGAACTGGCGGGCGGTCTCGGCGGCTATCTGGTTGGAGACGGTGGTGGTGAGCGGCTCGGCCCAGGCAAAGTCCAGCGTGATGCCCACCAGACCTGCAACACCACCCTCGTGTATCACCTCGTACATGACACCGCTACAGACCACAAGATTTTTGAAGTGACAACGTCTTATAATTCGATGGAGCCGGCTGCACGAACGAAAAAACATGACGTATGCGATGATGTATGCGACGTTACCTCACTCTGGGCGTTCCATTTTCTTATGACGTTGTTACGTTCAACTATCGTTAGTAAACCGACTTTTCAGACAACCGATTTTTATGATAGTTAGACAGGCAAACATGCAGACTTGCCACATGATGGTAAGTGGTCAGCATCGCCTATGAAAATAAACAAGTTAACCTGGAACTTGCACAGGCACTTCATTTATCATGAACCATGGTTCTAACCTTGTAGTGGCGGTGGGGCTCAGTAGCCTAGGGTGAGCCCAGCACCTTGGGCGAAGCCGAAAACCGAGAGAGCTGCTCTTTGTACTCCTCTTATAAGAAGAGGGGACAGGGGAGACCTACTCCCCGGGATGCGGGATGCCACAGAGAATTTCCCGGCATACCGTACCGGAGAGACCCCCAGGCGGGTATGTGGGACTCGCTGCGCCCGAAAGGTGGAATTAGGTGGACGCAGCTCTACCCACTAAAATCTAGCGAGTGTCACCAATGCCGCCTTTGGTAAAGTGCACCGAATCTGTTGAGAAAACAAGGCACCTCGACGGCTAGTCATCCTTCAAGGGACCGACGCTACCTCCACAGAGGGGTTGTCCCGCACCACAGAACAACATTAAATTGGGATTCGGTTCCCATCCTCGCTCCTTGTGTCCCTGCGCTTAAGTCCCCTCTTCTTATAGAGGGGTACAAAGAGCAGCTCCGTCGGCTCAATTTGCTTCGCCCAAGGTGCTGGGCTCACCCTAGGCCACTGAGCCCCACCGCCATGACAAACCATGGTGGGGATGATAATCCTTAGGAAATTATCACATTAAACGAAAACATTGCTAGATTGATAATGTGAAGTACAAGCGGGTTGAAGTTGATACGCCGACAAATACTAGTGGGTCAGGAGGTCCGAGTTAGACAAGAGACAGGAAAAATAGGGATTTTTACAATATTTTTTTACCTTTCAGTATTAAGTACGATACATTTGTATAAATAAGTCCATAGGACATTGTTTTATTGTTAGATACGCTCTTCTTCAGTTTTTTTTTTCGGTTGTTTCTAAAATAAAGTAATTACCTATTATGTGAGATGACATCCATTACCATTCCCTTACCGTTTTGCTGTTTCTTGAAGTCCTTCTGGTACATGCGGTAGACCATCCCATGTGCACGCAACACGGTGTGGCCGCAGAGATAGTCGTCCACGCCGCTGGCCTCGAAGCCGGGGGCTTCGTCGCCGCCATAGCCGCTGTGGCAGAACGACAGGGGCTCGTTGAACGTCAGCCACGTTTGGACCTTGTGGCCAAAGTTTTGGAACAACACCTGGAAGGAATAGGCGGTCGATGCTTATACGACTAAAGAACTGAAGGCGAGATTATCAACACCAAATTCAACTCCGTCGACTAGATCCGCCTTCACAAAAATAAAAACATTTATCCCGCTGTGTGTTGTGCTTATTTCTTCCTTGAAACAGCCTTACTGTGCTTTGGTAAGAAGGACAGGACAGGCAGTGCAATTACTTACACCGAGACTTAACATGTTATGTCTCAAGATGTAACACATAAATGAGTTGCCTGCGCTAGTTTCAGGCTAACTTGTTTATGGGTTTACCGGTGGGAGGGAAGCGCTGTGCCGCGCTCCCGGCTGCATAGATACTACCATCATGCTTGTTTCTCACGTGAAACAGATTTGCTGTGTTTCGGAGAGAAGGGCAAGACAGGCAGTGTAATTACTGGCACCGAGACTTAACATCTTATGTCTCAGGATAGGCAACACGTTTGCCAGTTTGCCTATCCGACTAACATAAAAAAAAAGGGTGACGTCAACCATCATGTGGCTCGTTTGCCCATTTGCCGATCCAACTATCATAAAAAGTGTGTAGCACTTTTTAAAGACAAGACTACTTACCCTAGCGTATCTGAGGAAGAAGTCTGCCATGATGGGGTTGGCCCAGCCGCCCAGGTCCTGCAGCGGTTGCGGCAGGTCCCAGTGGTACATGGTGACCACGGGCCGGATGTTGTGGCTCAGCAGCCGGTCTATCAGCTCATGATAGTACCGGAGGCCGTCCTCGTTTATGCTACTAAAATATTTATAATAGAATCACAAATCTATATAGGAAGAATAATATTATAGAGAACCGGATAGAGTAGTAATGTGAGCGATAAAATTCCGAAACTGGTCAGTGATTTCTGACTGCCGTAATAACAATTCAACAAACCAGTGATCTGTATGTACGTCCCATCAGCTAATCATCCATCAATATCCATCAGTCGGTCAATTAGAACGCAGAACCGGCGCAGCGTCGCAGCCATAGACTGTGGTCGCAGCACAAATTTGGCGGAATTTGTTTTGATACAAAACATTACATTACCTCTCTATTCCGGTTATATATATGCTCGATGACAAAAACGGTTTTAGACCGTAAATATATTTAAATATGAATTACTACTAATCTATACTAATATTATAAAGCTGAAGAGTTTGTTTGAACGCGCTAATCTCAGGAACTACGGGTCCGATTTGAAAAATTCTTTCAGTGTTAGACAGCCCATTTATCGAGGAAGGCTATAGGCTATATAACATCACGATGTGACATATAGGAGTTGAGTACCGCGGGCGAAGCTGCAGGCAACAGCTAGTCTTATATATTTGCATAATAATATTACATATTCTAGAAACTTTAAAATGAATAATTCAGCAGCAAATCAATTATCTGTGACGTTTGGTTACTATGCACATACTTTTGCTAATCCAAAAAGTAAGGATGAGCAAAACATGTAAAGTCGATGTAGGTACAGATCCGTATACATATTTTACCAGATACATTTTTGTTCCTTGACTTACTTGTCAATTCCATTGGGTAAAATCCGGGACCAGGATATCGAAAACCTGTAAAATTGTACGCCGAGGTCGACCAACAGTTGGACGTCCTCGGCGATGTGATGGTAAGAGTCGGTGGCGACGTCGCCGGTGGTGTGGTCGAAGATACGATCGGGCCGCTGGTGCGTGTACCGGTCCCAAATGTTTTCACCTTTACCTGGAATGGAAACCTATAATAAAGCGTGTGCTGGTGTGACCCAGGAACACAGAAAACTTTTTTGTTCCCGTTCCCTGGCGGAGTTCGAGCCCGCAATCTCCGGCTTGAGCGCCAACGCGCTAACCATTGAGCCACAGAGGTCGTTATTTATAACTTAAAATATATTCGCCTGGAAATACGTATCAAATAATTTCTAAAGCCTTCTGAGTAAGTATTTAAATTATTTATAAAGTAAAGTCCTTCTTAATAGTAAAAAAAAAAACATCATACCTGAAACGTTCCAAGCTCCCTCTATCTGGTAGGAGGCGGTGGCCACTCCGAACTGGAAGTTGTCGAAGCAGATCGGTGGCTCATCGTCAGAATGTTTGGCACAAATCCTGAAACGCATCCCACATTGATAAACTTTCCTTATGCAATTGCATATACATCATTTTAACACAACTACCGTTAATAGTGAACAACAGTCTTTTGTCAGATACTAAATAAATTAATTTACTAAATAATAATAGCAAATAACTTACTGCAATGTAAATAGTACTAGAATAATAAGACACATCCAAGAGCGGTCCATGTCCGCTGGGCCCTCTCCGGTGACTGCCCGCGATACCCCGATGACCTCTCACCACAAACAACAAATAACATGCGGTTGTGTTGCACCAAAACCCTGTCAAATAGCACCTGGGCCATTGTCCAGGTTCCTTATTCGCTGTCTTATCGGACGGGCTCGGGTGTCTCCGCTACTGTTCGGCTCCCGGGTGTCCCATCTGGTTTGGCTGCCTGACAATGGCTTTGTTGGTTCCAATTAGCTCTTTTGTAAAAACTTATTCTTGTTATTTTGTTTTATTTTAGTCAAACTATTAAAAAAAAATATTAAGGCACCCAGGAGTTTCAAACTTTGTGGATAGTATGTACTTAAAATGTTAGTTTGTTCTCCAAAGTTCCCACTTGGATTTGAATTATATCGAAGATTATACGTTTTTTTTATTGCATAAGAGGCCAAATGAGCAGTAGAAGCCGTTTGGCGACTATCGAACCCATATCTACACATCCGCACAACTAAAGATGATGCGGCGTTGCCCTCTATTTTCCTATCCCCCCAATGGGCAACCGGAAACTCAAAAATCGCACGAATCGCATAGCTGTCACTCGACGCCGGTATTATGTGAGCGAGCGGTACCGCGGTTTTGCCGGCTCAATTCGGCTGCAAAGCAGATGACAGTACCTCTTACAGCTATTTATTTTTCAAATTTGGATTCTAAAAACTGTAGGTAATAGTATAATAGTAATACTTTATTAAAAGTAAAAATAACTTTAGTCATGTAGTTACGTGGCACAGTTAATCCGTAGCGCGCGTTATCCGCGAGACGAATGTGTCAACGACATTTAAATGATCTTCAACATCATTTATCGCACTATCAAGTACTCTACCTCTTAGGATTAACGTCATCTAAACATTTTCTTAAGTGAGCCATCTGCTCACTTACTATACCGATTGAGCTTAAATGCCATCAGGCCGAAAAGCCCTTCCGAAAAAAAAGATCTAAACATCTCTTAAAAGGAAACAATAAATTCTGATTTCATGGAAAATAATATAACTAGCTGGTGCCCACGGCTTCGCCTGCGTTAACTTAGATTTACAACCGTATCCGGATTGATGATGATTACTTTTATAGCCGATGTCCTAATCCAAGATATAAGCCATCACTATTTCAACTTACTATACTATAGCCAAATCGTTTTGCCTTGAAAGAACAACAAATATCCAAATTCTCTGTGTTTCAGTAGTATAATTGCTGGCAATGTACCAAGACCATCCGTATAACCGGAATAGAGTGGTAATGTTATGTTTTGTATCAAAACAAATTCCGCCAAATTTGTGCTGCGATGCTGCGCTGGTTCTGCGCTCTTTTTGGCCGACTGATAGCCATTGATTGATGATTGGCCGATGGGACGTAGTATACAGATCACTGGTTGTTTGAATTGCTGTTACGTCCGTGACCTATCACTGACCAGTTTCGGAATTTTATGACCCACATTACTACTCTATCCGGTTATACCTAAGCTCGATGTCTCCAATCAGCGCATCAGCCATTGGTGCTGAACTGATTGCCTTTTTGACCTTAACCATTTTTTTACATCTTTTCAGATATGTACGTGTATTTTTTTGTGTGTCAAATAAATCTATTTTTTTCTTTCTTTCTTCTTTCAATGCACGTTACGGAACGCAGACAGCGTTCGTTTCGCAGCCATGCTATTTTGTTTTGTATCACATACTATGCGCTCAACGCACCAAAACAAAAGAGCTAAAAGGCGTTGTATCAATTGAGAAAATAAAAAAAGTGTGTGTGTGTCAGCTCCGATGCACGATTGGAATTTACTCCTTACGAACGATAATTATGATATATATCAAGTAGAACGCATCTGCTAAAATGAAAAGAGAAACAAACATATATATTATGTAATTCAGATTATTTATATTACTTCAATAAAGCGTATTACATAAAGTATGTTACAAAATAATAATAATAATAACAAAGAGGAGGCCCCGAGAATAAGATCAGGGAGGATCAGGGGCATTTCACTTAGTACATTTCGCGAGGACTGGTTGCTGTAAAGTATCCGAAACGTCGGGCTTGTAAAAATCTTAATAAACCGCGATAAAATCCGTAAAAAATTGTTTCATTATAATGAGTGAAATTCGCGCAAACATTAGTTTCTGATTGGTTAATTATCAAATTGAAGAGTTTCAATTTACTCAGAAAATTTGTGCAAGTTATTGCATTATTGTTAGAAAGAAATTGCAAATTATAAATAGAAAATGATAAATATGCTTAGAATAATTATTATTCTAAGTAAATATGATTTTTAAAATATGAAAAAGAATATTTTAATATTTGAAAAGAATAAATATATGTATATTAAAATTACTACTAGACTTTTCTGGGCTGAAATTTAAAATAATTTTAAAATGGCCGCGAATATTGGAACGTAATGACTTTTTTTAGTCTGTGCTAACATTTCTCAATTTTGAATTCATTTTTGTTAATACGTAGTATTCCCTAGTTTGTGTGTTTGATTATTCAATCTTGAATGAGCACATTCAAGATTGAATAATCAAGTTATTTTATTAGTAATAGTTGTTTTATTTTCTTATTTCCACAAAATTTTGTAATTTCCCGGACCCTGACGACTCTCGCTTTTGCATTATCCAGCAAAAGGTTTTATCAAAACGTTTTCCAAAATGTAAGGACATTGCAGTGTATGTTTTAAAAAACCATTGTGAGTTGTGACTATGATAACGTAAGAAACTACATGAAGACAGTTTTCTATACGGAAATTAATACAATGTATCGTAAATACCATTCATCCCCGTCCTCGCATTTCCGAACGTAGGCACGTACCTCCTCCTTCTCGTTATTAAGATTATATATGTTGATGTAAAAAAGAAGGAGAAGGACTAAATAGATAATGATTTTCCCGCGCGCACCTCTTTTAGAATTTAGAGTAGGAGAGAAATATAAAATAGAATGTGAAACAAGTCGGGTCTTGTCGGCTTAAGCTATAAGTAGTAACATTGTAAATAATTAAGTCTTTTAAGTTTATTGTCTATTTTTTTGTGTTTCTTTCGGTTTAAGTAAACAAAATTATTAAGTTTCGGTGTTAATATTTATAAATAGTAAAGTAAAATAGTATCTTTACGAAAATGGCGTCCCAACTTTAGACCCGAAGAACACAGTAATATAACTATATTATATAACTATATATATACAGTAATATATCTAACAAATACTGAGAGAAATTATTGCAATACAGTTTAAATATAACAAAATGCCGAAAACACGAAAGAGGCAATCACTCAATAGTTCGCAAGACGATGAAGAGAATAATTCTATTACACTTTCCCGCGATAACTTTTCCGCTCTTTTATCATCGATTCAACAATCGAAATCGAGCGCCTGTTGACAATCACGTCCCCTCTGACTGCTCAATCACCGGCATCAGTACCGAGTGCGGCAGAGAAGAACGGCAACTTCTCATTATGCTGCTCAAGATTCTCCGGAGCGACGGACGAAAATGTAGAAACTTTCATCGATGCTATTGAAGCTTATAAAGAATGTACCAACATCAAAGAGATGTCGCTATTAAAGGTATGTCGATGTTACTTACTTATGAAGCGGCGACCTGGTGGCAGAGCATTCGCTCAGAGATCACATCATGGAAAGAGGCATTACAATACCTAGGTGATGCATACGGTGATCGTCGCCCTGAATATAAAATTTATCGCCAACTATTCAAGGTTGAGCAGAGTGAAAACGAAAGGACAGATATATTCGTTGCCAAGAGCCGAGCCCTTCTATCACGTCTACCCTCGGGTGATCTCACTACCAAGGTACAATTAGACATGATTTATGGCCTTTTAAATCGAAAAATTTGTAAAAGATTACGACGTGAAGAGGTACTTAATTTTTCGGAATTATTATCAAAGGCTAGGGATATTGAAGATTCCTTAAGTGAGTCAAAGCATGAGTTTAACAAGTACGCATACACTACTACGCGTACAAAGCGTAATTTAACAAACACTTCTTTTCCACCCGCAATGAGTTCGGGAAGCAAGGCGGTGCACATGGACAGTGCGACACCCCGCATCACCGAGCTTTCTGCATGCCTACCTGCTGCTCCCACGCAAGTTATCAGCGAACGCGTAGCTACTTCGCACGTTACCAATTCACCGCCGCGAGAGGAACGCGGCATGTTGGTGAAACATTCGCGGCCGTTTTGCGTCTATTGCAAACGCTATGGACATCAGCGAGACCAGTGCCGTAAGTTAGCCGACAAAGGTGAGTCAAGTAATAACTCAAATAATTCAGTTTCGTGCTATCAGTGCGGTTCGAAAAATGTTACTCGTGATAATTGTGCAAAGTGTAACGAGCAAAGTTTTTGTACCATTGACGCTCATGCGCAAGTGTCAGAACTAAAGTACATTCAAACACATAAATACCCAAATAGTGAACTTGTCTGACGTTCAAAAGTGTTTAGTTCATAACAAAGATAAAAATAATTGTTCAATAGATTTTAGCAATGATACTTTGCCTATAGTTAGCAATAAAAATGTTAACACCGATGTTTATTGTGTAAACGATAATAATGATCATCATCAGCACACGTACAGTCATAATGAAAAAATTAGTTCTTGTGTTGATGTTCGCTTAGATTTAAATAATTGTTTTTCGAATGATGATGATGATAATGATATAAGTAAGGAGGTAGATTGTAAAAATAACATACGTGAGGAAAAGAGGCGTAAGTCAATTTTTTGTAATTTTCACAATGATGATTTTTCTGGTTGTAACGACTTACCTAATGTAAATAGTATTTTTTCTTGTAAAGACTTTCACACGGACAAAGGAAATTAGTAATTTTTTTGTGAAAATAATAGTATCAATAATATACATAAGACAACGGGCTGTAACGTAAATTTTAGGAACTTTTCGCATGATTTATTTGTTGCCAATGGTATATCTAATGATATTGTAAATGAAAATAAATTATCTAGCGATACATATAATGTAAAAAACGCACGCGCTAGTGAACATATAGAACCTAGACGAGTTTTGCGTCCAATTTTTCATATTGAGATTTTAGGTTTCTCTGGTACCGCGTTAGTTTGACACCGGGGCTAGATATTGTATTGCTGGTTATACGTTACACACCCTCATCCGTAAAAAGAGACATCCTCTTGAATCAGCGCGAAGGCGAATTAAGCTTGCTGATGGACATGCTCGCGACGTAGATGTGTTCATGACTACACTTGACGTGCGTTTACAGGAGAAGGTCATTAGGAGTCGTTTTCTGATCCTCCCTGAAGCACGGAATAACGAAACGCTACTCGGTATGGATTTCTTGTTTGCGGCCAAAATAATTATGGATTTTTCTAGGGATTGCTGGTATTTTTCTGATAATCAACGCGTTCGACACAAAATGCATTTTGAACCTTCTTCATCACCACTTCTTAATTGTTCCTATGTAGATGTACTCAGGGATGACGAAGGCACAATATTAGATCCACCTGATCGGAGTTTGCTGACGCAGCTTTTGATAGACAATACGGATATTTGCCAAACAATAGGAGAACCAACCCCTTTTGCTGAGCATCGTATTGACACGGGTGATAATCTTCCTGTTTTTGTACCTGCGTATCGGTTAACCCCTGCTAGAAAGGAACTTATGCGGCAAGAAATTGAGAAGATGCTTAAAGATGACATAATTGACTCCTGGTTCCTAAGCCGAATGGGAACATCCGTTTTTGCGTAGATTCTAGACGACTAAACGCTGTGACTAAAACTGACAATTATCCAATGGCATTGATTGATGAATTGTTACAATCAACAAAGAGAAACTGTTTTATATCCAGCTTATATCTGCGCACCGGCTACTGGCAAGTAAGAGTAAATGAGCAAGACAAGGACAAAACTGCGTTCATTAGTCCCTTGGGAACGTTCCGCTTCAAGCGCATGCCTTATGGCTTGAAAAACGCTCCAGCAACTTTCCAACGCTTGATTGACCGTTTGCGTTCCTGTGCATCACTAGCTAACGTGACAGTTCTAGCATATCTAGACGATCTGCTCGTAATATCTGAAGGTTTTCAACAGCATCTCCAGGATCTTCAAGCTGTATTCAGTCGACTCCGTGAATTCAAACTCCGGGTCAATCGAGAGAAGTGTGTTTTCGCTAGGGGGAGTGTTAAATATCTAGGACACATCATTACCTAGCAGGGAGTGTCTCCTGATACAGAAAAGGTTCAGGCAGTGCTTACGAAGGAACCAACGAATTTAAAACATCTCAGAACAATTTTACAAACATGTTCTTGGTTTATAAAATTTATTCCAAACTTTTCTGCAGTGGCAGAACCACTTACAAAACTAACAAGAAAAAGTCAACCCTGGACTTGGGGTCCAGCTCAGAAAACTGCTTTTAATGAGCTAAAACGACTTCTTACATCAGCGCCAATATTAGTTCAGACAGACTTCAATCGCCCGTTTGTCGTACGCACTGACGCGAGTAATTACGCGATTGGTGCCGTTTTACTCCAGGGTGAGGACAAGGAAGAAAGACCTATTGAATATGCAAGCCGTCTTCTGAATGCTGCTGAACGAAATTATTCTACTACAGAGCGAGAAGCCTTGGCGGTTGTTTGGGCAGTAGAAAGATTTAGATGTTACCTAAATGGACACCCTGTAATTATAGGAAGCGATCACCAGCCACTTCGTTGGCTAATGACTTTAAAATCTCCTACAGGACGTTTAGTAAGATGGGCACTCAAGCTCCAATCATTTGATATTCAGTATCAATACACTCCGGGAAAGGCAAATGTGGTAGCAGATACATTAAGTAGACCAATATGTTCCGATGAAACTCGTGAGACTTGCGGTGTCTACTCAGTCATAATCGACTTGCCCACGAAAAGCCCAGAAGTATTAAGAGAAGAGCAACTTGGATACCCGGAGATTGAGAAAATTATAAAAGAATTAGAAAGTCCAGACGAAGTCGCAGCTAGCAGATGGACAGAGCGTGGGTATCTATTATCACAAGGTGTACTATACCGTTATAATCCAGATTCAGATAGCGAGACTCCTCAACTTGTGATCCCTGTTTCCCTTCGTTCTGAGATTTTGAAGGAATGCCATGATTCGTCGTTAGCAGGACACCCTGGCATCGATCGTACTTACCTTAAGATTGCACAGACATACTATTTTCCTGGAATGCGGAGAGTTGTAACCGACTATGTTAAGGCCTGCATTGATTGCCAGCGATATAAAGCTACCAATGACAAGCCTCCTGGCTTAATCCAAACGCCAGTGATGCAGCAACGAAATGAGGTTCTAGCTATAGACCTTTTTGGGCCCTTACCTGAGGGAAATAATGGAGAAAGATGGGTATTTCTAGTGGAAGACACCGCTACGCGTTGGGTTGAACTATATTCACTCCAAGAAGCGACAGCTGAAGTTTGTGCTCGTACATTAACTGAGGAATACTTCCTCCGATACGGCCTTCCACGTAGGATTATATCTGACAATGGAGTGCAGTTCATAGGAGCAGTCATGCATGTTTATTTTAGGAATTAGACAAAATTTGGTTCCACTTTACCATCCGGAGGCGAATCCAGCTGAAGGTAAAACCGTGATTTGAAGGCGCAACTTGCACAACTTGTTAAAAATGACCACAAGTCTTGGCCTGAGAAACTCTCTGTGATACGTTTTGCTATGAACAGCGTTGTATGTCGAACAACTGGCGTGAGTCCCGCGTATCTCATGTTTGCTAGGGAGATGAGAACCCCGACTGGAGCACTACATGATTTGAGAGCGATCCTCGATAAAGAGAACTTTGTACCTCAAATTACTCCTTATCTCAGAACTTTTATACACTCCTTGTCTGCAGTTCGTGAAAGGGTTGAGTCTCAGCAGGATCAATCTAAGAAAGTTGCTGATCAGTCCCGACGACCTAGTCAAACTTATGAGGTAGGAGATAGAGTCTTAGTCCGATCTCCTTTTCTTAGTCAAGGAAGCAAAGGCCTAACTGCTAAATTTGTACCCAAGCGCGATGGGCCATATATAATCACAAAGAAGGTTAGCCCTACAACATACCTTATTTCACTAAATGGAAACCCTGAGGAATCATTGCGAAAATATCATTCACAGGATTTGACACCCTTCATTGACGGTGGTGACGGGAACGAAACACATAATCCGGTTATACCAAAGCGACGACGCGGACGACCGAAGCATATCGAGCTAGTCCAGGAACGAGGGCGGTCTCCTAAACTAGAGGGGGAGTGTATCGTAAATACCATTCATCCCCATCCTCGCATTTCCGAACGTAGGCACGTACCTCCTCCTTCTCGTTATAAAGATTATATATGTTGATGTAAAAAAGAAGGAGAAGGACTAAATAGATAATGATTTTCCCGCGCGCGCCTATTTTAGAATTTAGAATAAGAGAGAAATAAAAAATAGAATGTGAAACAAGTCGGATCTTGTCCGCTTAAGCTATAAGTAGTAACATTGTAAATAATTAAGTCTTTTAAGTTTGTTGTCTATTTTTTTGTGTTTCTTTCGGTTTAAGTAAACAAAATTATTAAGTTTCGGTGTTATTATTTATAAATAGTAAAGTAAAATAGTATATTTACGAAAAATGCCAATTACATAAAAATCCAAATTTTGATTTTATATGCAATTTGGTTAGTAATTTTTTCACATACATTAGTGGTGCAAAGATATAAATAATATATGTTTTTTTTCTGTGGACGCAGAAAAGACACAGTGATAGTGATACAGTAAAAATTTACCTAGTCAATATTTTAATAATAGACGAAAAAATAAAATAATATTTAGTATGTACCTACACATTGTTTTATTTAAAATCCTACACAATAACGTGACGTCAATTTTAGCCTCAGATGAAGTAAAAAAAGGTAGATGACGCACGGCCTTTGCTAATACTGAAGCCACAAAACTAAGCTCCTTCATGTAAATACACGCGCTCACGCACACAGATACACCAAAACTAAGCTCATTTTTGTTAGTATCTTACGAGTCGTCGTGCAGTAAGTTTGCCAAAAAAATACCGTTCTGTGTAATTAAATGGTGTAAAAACAATACAAAAGTGACCAAAGAGTCTAAAGAAATATCGTTTCACACATAAATAAACACAAGACTATATTCTTTTAAGATATTTTAACACTATTTTGAGGTTAATCAACATAAATAATATTATTGCCCCGAAATGACATATCGGAAGAGTGTTGCCAGAAGTTAGTATTTCTAATAGCCCAATAGTGGGTAAGTCAATTGCAGGCAAAGCCATAGCAAAATAATTAAGTACAGAGGTGACATAATTATTATTTTATTATTTGATCGCTATATGACTGAATCGAAATGACCTCGTATAACCTATGTTGTATTTTTTTTGGGACTCACGTACCCACAGCAGGACTATGTATTTAATTATTTATAAATCCAAAGATTTACCATTTAATAAATTTAAAAAAATGTAACAGTGTGGCTTGCAGAGAAATGTTTTTATAATTTAAATGTTTTTTTAATGGAAAACGACATATTATGTATTTAATTTAAATTGTGTATTGATAAAATGTGACTTTCTAATTACTATTATAATCAATTATTTCGAAACTGATATTCTCTGACAATGATTTTAAGGACATGTTGTATTTATCAAGTTTATTTAATTGTAACTATTTTTTCCTGTTAATTTATATTAATTGTTTATTTATGTAAAGTTTTATTTTCACACACCATGTTATGGTAGAATGTATAGAACTTGTTTTTTTTTTTTTAATATCACCTATGTATTTACTACATTCATGGGAATAAATAAATAAATAATACAATTGTGTCAATAAGATATCTATTGAGACAGTTTATAAAGTGATCCTACACGCCTCCTACATATTCGTAATATTATTGTATTTTATAAAAATATTCACTGTCGCATTCACTTATTACCTATTTTTATTAATATACAATTTTAAGGGATATTTTAAAAAATGGCAACCCTTCATTCACTCACACATACTTAAAAAAGTGGCTTCACTTTCTTGTTCCAAGTGCGCTATCTACCTTTTTTTACTTCATCTGAGATTTTAGCTAATGCTGACCAAATGGGGTATACTTATTTGTCTTGCAAATCATTGCAACGGAATAAATTATTATCCCCATTTTTTCAGCATTAGCTAAATATCTTATAATCTTATACTTAATATTATAAAGCTGAAGAGTTTGTTTGTTTGTTTGAACGCGCTAATCTCAGGAACTACAGGTTCCAATTGAAAAATTGTTTTTGTGTTGGATAGACCATTTATCGAGGAAGGCTATAGGCTATATAACATCACGCTGCGACTAATAGGAGCGAAGAAACAGTAGAAATGTGTAAAAAACGGGGAAAATTATTCATCTTTGAGGGCTTCCGTTGCGTACGCTGCGAAAACGGTTCGAGATACACAAAAAATGTGTGAAAAAATTATTTCTCTTAAAATGATCTAAAAAAAGTCCGTGACAGTATATGTCTATCTTTTAAGATTAAGTCACAAGAAAGTAAAAGTCGGAAAAATTTAAGCCGCTTGGAGCTTACTTTCAAAACGCAGCCTTATTCCCTTTAGAGATATAACAAAAAAAGTTGAAAAATGATCATCATCGGTACGGATACGTCCGTAAATATAAAATAACGCGGGCGAAGCTGCGGACAACAGCTATTATTGCATATATACTGGTCGTGTGATTGACTTTTAGTGCCGTAATATTGCGTTAGATGGCGTTGGCGGCATTATTTTAAGTGTGGACTCTATTCTCAGTATATATAATGTACTCTGTGAATAAGATACGCTGTGTAATGTATTCCATCTCATTCGTTTACACGTTCAATCCTACAGATATTATATGTTTGTCTCTTTCTACGTACCTAACGCCTCAACTTTTAGTGTTACACTTGATTTTACTCCTCATAAAATTTCCGTACCGGGCCTTATAACTAAAATCGTTTCAAACTCCAAAAAATATTAAGTTTCATGGTGTTTTTATATGATCTGTCATTTTTCTCTTACTAATAATTACTTACTATTTTAGAATAAAATATGTAAAATATGTAAAGGATAAAAAATTTGTCTCCGGAGACCAATTTTTTATCTATGTTTATAATAAATATTATAAGATAACTGCACCATACGCCGCTGCATTATATACACAAACTATATAGATAATACTACGTATTATCATATATTATTGCTACCGACCCGCCCGGCTTCGCACGGGTGCAATACAGATGCTAAATATTCTATAGAATGTCTTTATGATATAAACAACGTTCACAGTTTTTTTTCATTAAACAATAACAGCATGTTTTCTTTAGAGTTAACTCTTGAAATTTGTTGTTGAATATGTCCGGAAAAACATAAATGAATTTTGTAAGAAAAGTGATATTCATAATAGGGATATACGCAATAAACAGAGGCTAGATATACCAGTGATTAGACTCACAAAAGTAAGCAATTTTTTTAAAGGCAACTGAATACGCTTTTACAATAGGATCCTAGAATAGTTCAAAAGCTATTCATTAAAAAAATCAAAAAGTTATTAAAAAGCGTTTGTGTGGTAAAGGATAAAAGATTTCATGGAAGATACCACACCTTGGGAATGGGGCGTTCCTCCCAGGCATTTCAGGATTAGATGTAAAAATTGTTATAGAGTAGGAAGCAGTAGTAATCTTGGCCCCCTCTCAATCATTGGCCTTTTGAAAGTTAAATCAATATATAATTAGTTGCATTACGATATGACATACGAAGAAAATATATATTTTTCTTTGTTGACTACACTCTTAAACGTAAATGATAGTTTTCAAATTGAACGGCTAACAACACTTACAAAAAATACTTTCCTAGTGACTACAAGAAGTGTGCGGTTTGTTACAAAAATTGTAAGAAGTAAGTATTTTTACATTATTATTTTACTGTTTTGTTGCTATTCAAATGGCGCGATATGCGCTCAGTTAATTAATTACTATTCAATTTCGGCTTACATAGCATAATTTATGCAAAAACTCTCAGGATAATATAAAAATGAGTAGGCCAAAGTCAGTACCTATGGCTTATATGGAAGATTAATTGATTAGCATCTATGTCAGAAATAGTAATTGGTGTTTTAAATTACGCCTCTTTTTAAACCTTTGAATAAATGTTATTATCCAATTCTTTATTAGTAATTTTAGTGTAAATGTACTTAAATAGTATCGCAGGATCTAGATTTTGGCCCGGCCAATCATTATACTTTTACGTCATTGGCCATGCTAATCATTATACTTTTACCTATGTCAATCTTTGTACAAAGAGATCTTAAATACGTAGTGATGTACGAATGTCTATTATATTAGATAGGTACCTACCTACGAATAGCAATACCATTTTTTCATTTCATTTATTTGGAATCAAACATTTTGATAACTTAATATCATTTGTGACCAAAACTTTTTCTGTTTACAAAGTAGGTAAATAGCTGGCGCGGTACGGTGAGTTGAAAAAAAAACGGCATGCACATATTATATGAGGCATCATAGGTGGACAAAGGCATGTTATGATGATGATGACAGCAATCTAGTTTTAATAAAATTAATATAATTAAAGTAATTAATAATAATA
This sequence comes from Helleia helle, assembly GCA_963853865.1. Classification (NCBI taxonomy): domain Eukaryota; kingdom Metazoa; phylum Arthropoda; class Insecta; order Lepidoptera; family Lycaenidae; genus Helleia; species Helleia helle. The sequence goes on along the minus strand of OY971422.1, from coordinate 20,604,747 downwards.
ATATCGACGTGATGAATAATAAACATTACTTTAATATTACCTTCGTTTTTCATTGTATAGGTACCTACCTAAATTCCTATGATAGCTTGAAATAAGGACTTACCTACAAAAATTACACTCTGCACATCCCTATCGTTTAAAATTATATTTTGGTTTAGAGATTGGCCCTAGCGTGGTATAAAAATTGGCAGTGGTAATAAACTCAAAGTACAGTGATTGACATGCCTATCATTATACTTTTGGTATGCCAATTTCTGTACACCTATGGCCAATGATTGTATTTTTGGCTCTTTTTCTATGTTCTTTACTTTAAAATTGTAAATATCGTGCAATATGATAATAGTTTTGATTTATTCTAATTGCCAAGTTTGTATGAAAAAACTTGACGGCAAATGTTATTAAATTTTGAACATTATTTTGTACAAATTTAAGTTCAAAGTCAATGCTTATCTTAAAGGGCCAATCATTGTACTCCTTACCCTACATATTATTTGAAAAGATTAGTTCCATTGAGTTTGTTTCGTCTGTTCTTCTCAGTGGGCTTGCCTTGGAATCGGTGGTAGAGTCAATTGACTTTCAAAAATATACTTAATTGGTAAGTATTATTTTGAATAAAAAAATTGATTTGTTTGATTTGATAGAGCGACATATAATTGGCCATGTGAAAAACACTCAACGCCTGCAACGTCGAATGTCCCTGAATTTTAAATCTGTAAAATCTTCGAAAATATTCATTTAAATTACATGCTGTAAAGGGCCATATTGATCTTTATTATGTATTTAAGGTACTTAATTGGATAAGGATTAATGCTGTATTGCTTAAAATCGCTTCGTAAATAAGCCATTATTTCTCGTAAAGTATAAAAATGGTTTTGTGGGCTATCCCTAAGAGATAGACATATACTACCGCGGACTTTTCTGTAGACCTTTTTAAGGTGTACAATACTGTAGTACATTATTTTGATCTTTCTTGTAGGGTTTAGCCAGCGTTTGCTATGTAAGCTCAAAAATTGCGTATATTTATGACAACACATTAAAAACTTCTAAAATTATCAGTGTTTATCTACTGTATTATACATTTATTATTACACATAAACCTTCCTCTTGAATCACTCTATCTATTAAAAAAACCGCATCAAAATGCGTTGCGTAGTTTTAAACATCTAAGCATAATATTTAGGAACGGACAAACAGGGAAGCTATTTTGTTTTACTACATTATGATACTACAACATACTATGTTATGATTAATTATTGCTGGTAAGTAATCTATTTATCTATACAGAAATTAGTTTTTTTTTCAGTTTTTAGTTTTAATTTTCAGCGATATGGTGAGGGTCTATAACAAATATTTTTTTCTATATTTCTGATGAGGTACAAACACGCCACACATTTCTTTTCTTTCTGTTGTTTTAGTATATTAGTTTCTTCTATTCAATACTAGATGGCGCGCTTCGAGACGACGCGAAGAAAGTTCTAGCTGCATCGAATAGCACTATCGAACTGCAGCACATTCGTGAAATTTCTCGCTGTCTCGCTCCCCACTCATAGCTCCCATTCTGATATTACAACTAGGTATATAAAGGCGGCGGGCCGCTGCGTAGTGCGTTCGTCGGTTTCGTTCACAGCACAATATTACCCTGTTTCGTTTATCAGAATAAGAACAATTGTGAGCAATCTCGTTAAGTGAAGTAGTATGACTAACAAGATGTCTTTAATTCCTTATGTATTTGATGAGAGATCTTTCTCACTGCCACGACGTGACATGTTTGGCTCTGATATGTTCCAATCCTTCAAACAGCTCGCACCCAAGGAATTACTTCGACCATGGGCAAATTTGCAACTGTTTGAAAATATGTTCAAGCAGATGGAACAGCTGTCCTCCTTAGTGGACAATATGGAATTACAGGATGCGTCAAAAATATCTTCAGACTCGGACAAGTTTCAAGTTAACATCGACGTTCAACATTTTGCGCCAGATGAAATATCTGTTAAAGTGGCAGATGGATTTGTGACAGTTGAGTGTAAGCATGAAGAGAAGAGAGATGAACACGGGTACGTCTCCCGGCAGTTCGTTAGGAGGTATGCATTGCCAAAGGGCTGCTTATCCGATACCGTGGAATCGAAGCTGTATACTGATGGTGTCCTGACTGTTACTGCGCCAAAGATTCTGCCGATGCCGTCAACTGGTGAACGTATTGTGCCAATTATCCAAACTGGACCTGTAAAGAAGCAAGTGATGTAAATAAGAAAATTCGTGCTATAAGGCTATAAGTATATCTATGTAATTTTTAAAGACTGATGTGTATTTGTGTACCTCAATTGTACATTCATTAATTTAAGTTAAAGTAAATAAAACAATAATATTAAATGTGTTGTTCAATGATTTTACCTTAAATTTAGGATTGAATCGGTTCCACCTATTTGTAGCTATGACATTTACTACATTAACTGGATAACCTAAACAAAATTCTAATTTACTCTAATAAATATTCATTTAATAATTGCCTAGGTTATTTAAAATTACAATACTTTAATATTTTTAATTATCTTACATTTTAATTCATATGGAATTCAGACCCTGTCATTTGTAAAACAGACCAACTGTTTTACAAATGACAGGTTAGGCACAAAAAAGCGTACCGAATTTAAATAAGCATCTAAAAGAATAATGGAAGAAATTATATTAAGATATAAATTGTACATGTATGTATGTTTACTATTTACGTTTGGAATCGACAACGTGCAAGTTCTAAAAATAGCTCAAGGTTAAGGTAGGATCAAGCTTTAATCTTATTAGTCTGCACCTCAGGTCTGCACCGAGAATAATCAGAACTAAGTATATTAATTATTACTGTCGTCTGCCATCTTTAAATAAAAGTTTTAATTAGACATAAAAATTATTATAACAATATGTTTATGTATTTGCATTAACACGTAACTAATATTTACTTATTTTGTTTGCTTAACAATTAACATACTTTAATGTAAGTACAGGGGAGTATGAGCAACGCTCTTCATTAGTACCTAATTGATAGTTACTAGTGATGACTAATTTATTAAGTGGTATGTACCTACTTACCTATATTATTATGTGCAGTTACGGAATTTATTAATTGGACGTGAATTGTCGAGGATAGTCGTATCTTTTATTGATAGAGGCCTATATTAGGCGGAAATATCCGATCATGATGATAATTATATTATTATTATGCATTATTTTTAGTATATATATTATTATAATTGTGACTGGCTGGGATATATATTTCTAAAAATAATGATATCTTTAAATCTTTAACAAGTGCCGCCATCTATTATGACAGTTTAACAAGAACATGATTTTATTTACAAGTGTGAAATCAACAGAATTTAATTTAGTTACTTATATTTTTATTTTTATTTTATAGCGGCACTATGTGATAGATATGTAGTTATATAAAAATGCATTATGATTATTATTCCTGAAAATAAATTTCGAAAGAAACTAGCGCCATCTCTTGATGATTAGCACAAAGAATAATCATATATCATAAACATTTTAGATGCTCGTATCACAAAAAAAATACTTCTAGGCTATAGGTGAAAATATATACATAATATACGTTTTTAATGCCACATAAAATGAAATGTCAATTGCTGTGATGACCATTCAATCACCAAAACAAATATTTTATGCAATTACTGTCAACATGAAGTTATGAACCATTTTATGAACGCCGTTTTTATAACTATTCGCTTTAGGAGATTGGGTTATATATTTTAACATATATCCTTACTAGTTATTAATATTATAAATGCGAAAGTAACTATGTCTGTCTGTCTCTTCTTTACACCTAAACCATTAAACCGATTTTGTACAAAATTGGTACAAAGACAGTTTCGACTGAGCGTGCGCTCCGTGACCATGCGCGACTTGCGTCCGAGCCGGGGGGATCCGAAAGTTTAGGTAGTGTGTCACTGTATGGTGGAATTGTCATCATCATCATCATCATCAGCCTCTATCCGTCCACTGCTGAACATAGGCCTCCCTCAATGAACGCCAAGATGGCCGATCCCTTGCCACTCGCATCCAACACGGACCGGCCACCGCACGGAGATCGTCTTCCCACCTGGTCAATGGCCGACCAACACTTCGTCTACCTAAACGTGGCCTCCACTCTAGAACCTTATTGCCCCATCGGCCATCCGTTCTTCTGAGTGTGTGACCAGCCCACTGCCACTTCAACGAGCTGATTCTTTGCGTGATATCGGTTACCTTAGTTCTCTGACGGATGTCTTCCTTCCGAATCCTATCTGTCAAAGAAACACCCAGCATAGCACGCTCCATAGCACGTTGAGCTACGGCAAACTTGCGGACCAGTCCTATATTTAGAGGCCACGCTTCAGCCCCGTAGGTCATCACGGGGAGAACGCATTGGTCGAAGACTTTCGTCTTCAAACTCTGCGGTATAGACGACGTGAGAATATGGCTAAGCTTCCTGAATGCTGCCCATCCCAATTGAATCCTCCTATCGGTTTCTCTCTCGAAGTTATGTCGACCTAGCTGCAAAGTGTGCCCAAGATAGACATACTCTTGCACGACTTCGAGAGTTATGCCATCAACGTTATCGTTGAACATGACTTTCGTCTTGTCCAAGTTCATCCTAAGACCCACACGTCGGGAAGATTCATTTAGACTGTGCAGCATCTCCTGCAAGCCCTCCAACGAATGGTGGAATTGTATATTTATTTATTTAAGTCAGATATCAAAGATAAAAACTTAAACTATGATAATTAGAAACATCGATTAGAATTCATCATAAATCATTCTCAAAAAAAAAACTAAAATAACAAAAACACAAAAATGTAGATATTATTCTATTCTTATTTTTTTTAAATATTAATTTTATATAAGGATTATAATAATTTTATAGCAATTTGGGGATATGTCAGGGCGGATACCCTGTGCCTTTGTAAGACACTGTCACGTCTGCCAGCGAGCGAACTTATGATGCCGTTGAGGCTACCTAGCATTTTATTTCTAACAGATGGTATATCTTAAATATAAATACATAAAAGTTCGCGATGGCATATAATATTATGTTAAAGATAACATACTCTCTGTATCGTATATGTTCCGATTGAGCTTAATGACCTTCAGGCCAAAAAGTCTAGCCCTTCTTTAAGAATAAAAAATCCATTTTAATACTTTAGGAAATTGGCATTTATAAAGCGATAATGTAAAAGCTATTTTTATTGTCATAGATTTAGAAGTTAAACTTAATATTTTTTAGTCTTTTTCTTTTTCATTAATAAAACAAAGCACATAAAAAATGTTAAACTAAAAGGTTCCTAACTCCTGATTATGCTAATACGTCATATTATGAAATTTCTAGACTTCTCTAGATCCCTTTGTTACCAGATGGCGCTTTTTGTATAAATAGCTAACTGCTAAGATAACTTCACCTTTGTCATTGTTCAAATCGAAAGCGTCAACTTCATTGCGTTGAATAAAACTCGGAGCCATTTGCCGGCGACGTCAGAATTCGGACATTTCACATCGTTTATCACAAAACATATATTCCTTTGGAATTTGTGCAAGTATTAAAATGTCTTTCTTTCCACTTTACGTCGAGTACGAGCGTCCAAAACCAAGACAATTAATGGATCAACATTTTGGATTGGGACTAACGCCGAACGATTACTTAACCATAATAGCAGTGCCTCAGAACAATAGTAACTATTGTAGACCATGGCGTAACTTGCAAGCTTCCAACAGTGACACGGGCTCGACTATTAAGGAAGATAAAGATAAATTTCAAGTCAATTTGGATGTCCAACATTTTGCTCCAGACGAAATATCTGTCAAGGCAGCTGACGGCTTCTTGGTGGTTGAAGCTAAGCACGAAGAAAGGCGAGATGAGCACGGATTTATTTCACGGAGTTTTACCCGAAAGTATCCGCTCCCAGACGGTGTTCAAGAGGATTTATTGACATCCAAGTTGTCTTCTGACGGGGTCCTGACCGTAGTTGCCCCGTTGAAAGTCCCACCAAAATTGTCAAATGAAAGAATAGTGCCCATAATACAAACGGGTCCAGTTAGGAAGACTGACGGATCTGAAAATCAGGGCTAAGTGGCTGTATGTCATGATGCGGAGTGAATCGCGATCATTTCAGTTTTTTTTTGTGTTCTTGTTTTGTTATCTTATCAGTGTGAATGATGTATTTGTGAGATCAATGAAACATAAGTGAAAATTAAATTTCTAGTCAGTATATTGTGTACCTACTTTTAATACCTTCTTCATTTTATTATATAATATCTTATATGTGCCCCTACCTCTAAACTTGACTGCACAAGTATTATATCATTATTGAAAAGGCATTTAACATAGTAAAACGAACAATTCCATATTTGATTATGGTTGAAATGTGTAAACAAAAACTCTGTAATCAGTTAGTTGTATAGAGATTATACCTATGCAGTTTTGAAATTGTTTTTCAGTTTGTTTTTTTTTGTGTTAAGGCTCTAGTCTGAGTTTATATAATTTATGTCTTATTATTATTATTATCAACAGCGATAAAATCTAAAAAGTTATTTGTGATTATTGATTAAAGTAATAATAGATTATAATATGTAGGTACTGTTAGTTATGATTATGAACAAGCGACATCTTTTGACGTCAATATGAACTACAATATCATAAACTAAGAAGTCTCTAAATAAATATGTAGGTGGCACTAGTTTAATATTGGCAAGGAAAAATTGTGAGCGACGATGGCCTAGTGGGTATTGGCTCGGCCTCTTTGAGTGAGAGCCGAGAGGTCCTGGTTCGATCCTGACCCCCCCGTGCCTAGAAATGGCCGAAAGACCCGTGCCCAGCAGTGGGACATAATATAAGGGTTGATATTAATTATTATTATGTATTATAAGGAAAAAATATGCTAAGCCACTAGACCTGCGTGCGGGCGTGCGCCGCGCCCGACCGACGCTACATAGGTACCTCCATAGAATTATTAAGAACAGGAGAAGTGGTATGCTTATGAGGTAGGTAGGTAGCTGAGAAGTGTTACTTGGGCAAACCGGGCACATATTTCAAAAATGACCTCAGAATGCTGATGGGCCGGTGTTATGTGAGCGAGAGATACCACCCCGGTCCTGCCGGCCCAATTCGGCTGCAAAGCAGCATGGCACTATTTCTTGCTAGTTCGTCGTTAAACTATTTCTGAATGCTGAAGTTAGGTGCGACTGTTCAGTAGAAGGTAGCAGTAATTTTATCATCAATTGACAACCAAACCTATTGAAACTCTATAAAGCTCTTAAGCCTGCAATACATGTTGGCCGAGGGTTGCCGAGTGAAGGCCAATACCAAAGTATAGACAGTACATTGTCTTGCCATCGCTCGGTGTCGCTCGCCTAGTTGGCCGAGTAAAGGCAAGCGCCAACGTGTATGGGATTCATTTGGCGTAGCTCTAGCTTGTCACAACTCGAAGCCGCTCGTGGCCACTCGCCACACTTCGAAGCGGTGTTGGTTTTCTGCACAAATCAAAGGCGCTCGCCCGCGCTAGGTCAATAGTGTCCAACGTGTGGGCAGCTTTTCAAAACTTGTCTATATTGGCCAAATATCTAGGCAGTAGCGCTTGCCTTGTATTAATTTGCCTACGCTCGCATTGGCCTAAGCTCGAGCAACATGTACTGCAGGTATTAAATGTGAAGCCCAAGTGACTAGTCCATATCAAAAGTCAAAACTACAGCCTACGCCCAACTCGCCCGAACACAAGAAATCTGTTTAAAAGTTAATTAAAAGTGTTAAGCGTTGTAAAACTTTGAGTTATTTGGCGAACACGAAACAAACTCTAAATTATATGATCGACCAAAATAAAGGTTGGAGTTGATTTTACGTTATTAAAATACGGTCTTTGCTGTTGCAAAGTAAATTTTTAAAAGTATCAAATATAATCTGTATGTATCTGTAAAAAACTTACAAATATATAATTCTTGTTTAAAAACAAAACGAATGAGCTAATAACTAACTAGCAAACATCCAATATTTACTAATAATAAATTTAAAAAATTATGTATAACTAGATTTACTTACAAAGAACCTAAAACTAAAAACCTTAAAAATTATAATATAATAACTTAAGTATATTATTAAAAAGGAGTCCCTTTAGGCAAGGTTCCGAAGATACTAGCAGCGTTCCCCCTTTGAATAGCTAGACTAATTCTTTGTCCGAGGTAGCTGCAAGCTCTTCGGTCTCCTGTGATGTCAACTAACCTTTTTGATATTTCCTTAAAAGCCTTATAGCGCTAGGACTCCACGGACCAAGGGTCTCGATACCGAATGGGACAAAATTATATTCGGAGCCTAGACCTGTATTTGCACCAAATATTTTGGTCCAGGTTCCACGGTCCATTTGTGCACTTGATTACTATCAAGCTATTTTTCCGGGAGAAGCTTCATTTTCACGAGACGCCCAACAATTTCCTGTGAAAATTCTCGATTGTAGTAGCTAACAGAGGTAGCAAGGATAAAATATCTCCATTTGATGATGACTGATCCAGGTGGAGCTTCAAGCGCCAATGAAAAAAAACTTTTGGCTGATATCTCGGTACCGGTGGGAGGGAAGCGCTGTGCCGCGTTCCCGGCTGCATGGGTACCATCATCTTGCTTGTTTCTGCCGTGAAACAGCTTTGCTGTGTTTCGGAGAGAAGAGCAAGACAGGCAGTGTAATTACTGGCACCGAGACTTAACATCTTATGTCTCAGGATAGGCAACACATAAATGAGTTGCCTGGGCTCGTTCCAGGTAAACTAGTTTATGTTCATGGGCGACGTCGACCACTTACCATCAGGTGGCACGTTTGCCAGTTTGCCTAACCAACTAACATTTAAAAAAAAATCGGAAACTATACAATTTAGGGGAAAACTTATCGAGACCTATTATATTATTATTATTTATTATTATTATTATTATTATTATTACCTATTACCTACTTATTGTAGAAAATAAAATTTCACATCTTTTGTTGTTTGTCAACTTTTTTGTAAAACTTACCGTTTACGATTTATGGCATTTGATGAACCGGTTTTTCTATCTCCCCGATAACTCTTAAAATATTGCATTAATCAATAACAATTTAATGATAAAAAAACTTTTTAAAAACAAGCTTTTATCAAATTGTCCCAAAAAGCATAAAATAAACTTTAAATTAAATCAATCAATTTACAATATGTATTACACAATTTATTAAATAATATAAAAGTTTGTCGAGATTTGTATATTTTATTATTTATTCGTAGATTTTATAGGAAACATATTCTTTCATAGAATTACTTAGGTATAATAAATATTTCAAAGAAGACTAGTTAATACATACAAAGGTAAATTTTGGGTTCGATAAATAAATCAAAAACCAACCATAAATACAACAGATTAAAGACTCAGTTAGCACTTTCTGCGCAGAGAGGCCTAATTACACTAAAATATAAATGTATCATAGGGTAGTTTCGAATAACTTTGTAACGTTAGGACGTATGACAAGTCAGCCCTCCCGTGACCATGGTTGCTGTAAAGTATCCCAAACGTCGGGTTTCTAAAAACATAATAAACCGCGATTAAATCCGTAAAAGTTGTTTCATTATATAGGAGATACTACTTGGAGATATTTGATTGAAACTTAATATACAGAACTCGTGAACAAGACATCGCAGATAATGTCGAAATATCGAGCTCTGCGAAATAAAAGTGAAAAACATGGTAAATATCCCGTTATAATTTTAGTAATGAAAATAACCATGTTAACTTATAATCTTAATATACAAGTAGGAACGGCAATATACATACAAGGTAAAATTTAATTTGGAAACGTTTACTCCATCCTGTATTACTCCACAGCGTGTAACGGCTGCACATATTTCTTGTTCGCCTTCCTAATTGCCTTGCTATGATGCTAAAACATCATTTAGTAAAATAGAACAATACTTTATTGCAGCCGAAAATAGCATTAACATTTCAGGCGAGCGGCTCAAAAGCTATAGGAGGAGCCTCGTGAAAGAATTTACATTAAGTAACAGTATTGTATTTATTTAAAATGTACCGTGAGCTAATGTGCGAAGAGTTAATTTACTGTGAGGTATACGACTAGTAAAATACCAGGAGTGTTGTAGTATTTGGGGATTGCTTTTGTGAAGTTACAGCGGTCATTAGGTTGGTTAACACGAATTTTCGCTCCTTGCTCAGTGCTGGCGGCGAAATTGAAACAGCTCGCTTTCTTTAATTACATTAGGGTTTATTAATTATCTGAATTCAAAAACTTTGATTGAACCACATTAAATTGTATATCTTCCATAATTATATATTATATTATAAACGTGCAGTGATTTTGTTTCGATTAGGTTTTGACAGCCGGCTGGTCTAGTGGTCAGGCTACTAGACTCTTTAGGAAGCGGTCGCGGGTTCGAATCCCGCCTAGTGCAGGTGATTTGTATGATCCCCACCATGGTTCAGGCCTTGTCGTGGCGGTGGGCCTTGGGCGAAGCAAATTGGGCCGAGGGGGCTCTTTGTACCCCTCTTATAAGAAGAGGGGACAGAAGAGCAGGGGGCAAGGGGTGAGGATGAGAACCTCACCCCATTGTACTGTCCCGACGTTGAGAGGGGTTGTTCTGTGGTGCGGGACAACGCCTTTGTGGAGGTGGCGTCGGTCCCTTGCGGGACTGACTAGCCGTCGAGGTGCCCTGTTTGTTTTCTAGATCCGGGGCACCTCACCAAAGGCGGCATTGGTGGCACTCGCCGGGTTTTAGTGGGTAGAGCTGCGTCCATTTACCAGCTGTCGGGCGCAGCGAGTCCCACATACCCGCGTGAGGAGACCCACTCCCCCGCGGAATGCCTCAGAGCATTTCCCGGCGTTAAAGAAAAAAAAAGGTGATTTGTATGATGAATATAGATGTCTGCACCAGGTTATGAACGTGTAATATGTATTTATATACTTTTCTTAAATTTATTACCGTTCCTAGTAGGTACCCGTACCCTAATACGAGATCTTACGAACTTAGCACGGGGCTGAGTTAGCGTGGTGTGATTGTTTATTTTTGATTTGTGCTAACTAATTACCAAATTACACACAAATATATGCTTTGAATTGTCGATATTTTTAAATACGCTTTTTGAAGTGAAACCTTTTTTAGCCGCGTTGAGCACATTTTGGTAGCGGAAAAGCGTTAGGTTCGCGTCACCGATATGATAATGTGACATTATGACATTCACAATGTCATAATTTCTAAGTTATAAGTGTTCATTTCTATTAGCAGTCCCTGACTGCCATTTTTTCCAATTTAACTCGTAAATTATTAATGTGGAAACTTTAAAATATTTTTTTAGTAGCTCCAATTAAAAAAAGCTTAAACGGTTTGGAAATTTGTAAACGTATTAAGAAGCGACATAACACTAATATCGACTATATTATGATAATTGAGCCTGGAAATGAAATAGATGTATTATTATGTACTAGCTGTTGCCCGCAGCTTCACCCGCGTCACCTTAGATTTACAGCCGTACCCGGATTGATGATGATTATTGTATAGCCTAAGTTATTCCTTATAATATCAGCTATAAATACTAAATGGCAGTGAAAGTCCCATCAAAATCGGCCCAGCTGTTTCAGGGATTAGCCGGAACAAACAGACAGACAAAAATTGTAAATAATGTTATTTTGGTATATGTACCGCATCCAATGCATTTAGTAAAAATTTATGTATCTGTATAGATAACTTTACAATAGTGTGGCGAGCAAATGATCAAGCACCACTGCTGGTTGATTTCGTTTTCGAGATATTTACATCTCATTACCTCAAATCATGTTCTGAACAGTGGATACTCGTTGGATACGCAGAATTCTTTCATTTGCACGTTTTCAATTCCATTTATCTTGATATCGAGTGACACAGATGTGGTGCGGTGTGCGTGAGATACATACCAAAATTAAATCGAATTCCTCCCTTTACTTTGAATATATTTGCTGTTAAGTCGCAGGCCTCGTAATTAAAAAGTTGAAGTTATTGTACAAGTGTTTTTGTTTTATTTAAGCTATTTCTTGTTTTCCCGGGAACCCATTTCATGATTATTTTAAAATGTCCGAGTTGCGGATGTCAGTATGTTGTAAATAATGACCAAAGCTAGGGGTAGTTTTTGGAACGGTTAAAAATAATAAAGTCTAGATAATTAATTCAATTGCAAAAGATAAATGTTTACTTTTTTATCGGAGCAGCGGAACGTGCGTCCACAAATTCTCAAACATCTCTAAATTGGGTTTATTAAAAGTGCATTCATGATTGAAATAACTAATAATCCATTTACACATTCTCCGTTCTCTACGTTAGACGCAAACAGTGCGATTCAATTAAAACGTTGTAATATCACTAGAGTTTTAGACGCTGAAATATTCTCTCAAGCACTCCTCGAGGTTCCCTTCCTTATCTCCTGCGCGTTCCTCGTTTACTCAAGTCTTTACTGCTCCATTACGGGATTCAGTCTGCGAGCTAACAAGACCAGCACGATATGACTGCAGGAGGGCGAAATTCTTATGACTTATAAGGGTTCTTTCTGTATTCTGATTTGGTTTGGTAAAATAAATTACGGAAACTTTGGGCACGTGATGCACTGCTTGTGTAAAGACGTTTAGGCAAAAAAAATGAAACTCGAAAAAAATAATATTAACTAACGCCCGCGGCCTCGCCTGCGTGAAGTTTTAAAAAGTAGCTTATGTATTTCCTTGCTAGAATGAGATAAAAAAATAATAATTAAGACTAAATAGGGTTTATCCTTACTATTTTCAAGGCACACGTGTGTTAATGTATAACATCTCTATATACCTACTGTGGCGTTTCAAAATTTCAAAAACAAAGAATTTTCTGCTTTTGATAATTACGTCGCTTTTGACATTTCAATTGACGTAATTTTGAATTACTGCTAATAATAAGGCCATGAAGAATAGAATGTGGAAGCGTGTAATTTCTTGGTGCACATACGTTTAAAAATCCTTCCACTCACTACTTGTGGCGCCACCTATAATACATAATATGTCATAATTTGTCCCACATCACCTTAATTTGTCAGTTTTCGACGGACACTTTTCATAGGTCAGAGATAGTCCTCCTTACTTTATATTCTCCATGAATAAGGCAAATGTAATTCCCATAGGAACTTCGGACTTATCGGGGCAAAATGTAGCCTATATTCTAATCCAAGGTTATAAGCCATCACCATTTCAACTTACAGCCAAATTGATTAAGTCGTTTTACCGTGAAAGACCAGCAGACATCCAAACTTTCGCATTTATAATATTATATTATACTAGTGGCACCGACAGACATTGTCCTATACAAAATATTCAAAATGTGAATCTAAACCATTCTCGAATGGTTCAGATGGCTTAGAAGGGCTCAGTGACATACACACGTACAAAAGAATTATATATATATATATATATATATTAGGATTAAGCTCACCATTTTATATTTCACGTTTGGCGGGGGGCAACCCCCCACTTTTATAAAATCCGAAGTAGCATTAAGGCTTTCGGGCTGTTAGCATAGATCCATCCGAAAAAAAAGCCACTGTATCTTTTTTACATCAACACATAGTATGGTCCGTACAGAAATTAGTTCCGAAATTTTCCGCAATATGGCGAGGGTTTTTATTTTTCTGGTCAGGTTATACATTTCATTGTAGGAGGTAATCTGGCTGACGAGCTGTCTGTTGCTACATCATTAGTCGATCCACATCGAGTTATATGCTTGATGGTAATCCATGACTATAAACCAATTTTACTAAGTGTCGATTGTCGGTGCTGAATGAAGCAGCATGGCAGCTCACACTGGAAAATACTGAATGAAGCAGCATGGCAGCTCACACTGGAAAATACTGAATGAAGCAGCATGGCAGCTCACACTGGAAAATACTGAATGAAGCAGCATGGCAGCTCACACTGGAAAATACTCTGTGAGTAGGATGTTCACTGTTCCTGCCATTTATTGAATTATGCCTGACTTAGCCCCAACGGAGATTGCCAGGGCACTCGAAATGCGAAGAAATGGTCAAACCTACAAAGTGATATCCAGAGATCTTCGTCGACCAGTTTCAACGATCCATCGCAGTATCCAACGGTTCAGGGAGGCCGGTACTTATGTGAGAAGAGCAGGACAAGGCAGTAAAAGACGCACGTCGAGTAGTGATGATCGTTTCATTCGGCTTCGTGTACGTAGGAACCCCCGTTTGACGGCCGTCCAAGCCCGACATGAGTTAGAAGCAGTGCGGGGTGTTACCGTAAATGAGCCGTACGGTACGAAAAAGGTTCGAAGAAGCTGGTTTGGGTTCATTTGTTCCAATGCTCCAAGGCTCCAAGGTTCGAGGTAAATCATCGTAGAAACAGGTAAACTTTTGCTCAGGAACATCGACTTTGGAATGCGGACCAATGGAGTAAGGTATTGTTTAGTGATGAGTGCAGAATTCTCTTAAATCAAATTGACGGCAGGCAAAGAATATACAGACGCAAAGGAGAACGATACATTCAGACAAATTTTGAAACTACAGTTGCATACGGTGGTGGATCAATAATGGTTTGGGCGGGCATTTGTTTGGGAGCTCGCACAGACTTGGTAGTGATTGACAGAGGGAGTCTGACTGCAGACCGCTATATCAGAGAAGTTTTAGAAGAAAATGTCGTACCGTTTGCCCCATATATCGGTGACGATTTTGTTTTTATGCAGGATAATGCTCGGCCGCATACCGCTCGGGTAACTCAAGCTTATCTTAATGATATGAATATCACTGTTATAGAGTGGCCGGCGAGATCACCGGATATGAACCCAATAGAGCACGTTTGGGACTTGCTGAAAAGAAAAGTTAAGTCCAGAATTCCAGCTCCTGCCAACGTGGGTGAACTGCGAATCGCCGTAGTTGAGGAATGGCGTAGACTATCCCAGGAGACCATCGATAATCGATAACATCATTCTTAGTATGCCTAGACGGGTAGAAACTTTAATAAGAGCACGTGGAGGAAATACGCGATATTAATCACCAATTTTCTAATTTAATTAATTTTTATTTTAATATTAATTTTCACTTTTCTCGGTTACATGAAAAGTTCAAAAATGTACCATTTTCCACAAATAGCCTTTACTCGCAAAATCTGTTCTTAAGGTGATCTCATTTTAAGTAAAACAAATGAAACTTTAAATAACAAAAGAAGTGTAGTAAGTAGATTTTAAAATAAAACCATATTTTTTAATTATAGACCTTTTTTTTGTTTTCCGCTAAATATGCAGGTGTGTTTATTAGTGCTCACTGACTTTGTTTCGCTGATTTTTCTCGATGACTTTCATAGTAATGCAAGCAATGGACGTTCTGACGTTCGAATATGGTACGTTGTAAGAGTAATATGTACTTAGTAGGCTATTAATAATATCTTAGGATAATAATAATATCTATGGACGCTTTTACACCACGTCAATCTGGTCCCGTGGTAAGTTCGTAAGTTCTCGAAGAACTTGTGTTACGGGTACCAGACAATGGAAATATATTTAATATATATTGTTGTAAAAATTATGAGGAACTATAGAACTATGCTGCATGCAGACAGAACTCTAATTTTTTTGCGATTTGGTGCGAAATGATCTGCCAGATGCGTGAAGTTAGCAGATCATTTTGTTGTTTTTTTAAAGTGTCATTTTTTGAAGCAACCGCGCCAGAACTATTTGTAAAAAGTATCAGGAACTATAGAACTATGCTACATTATAATAAAACAATTTTTTACGGATTTTATCGCGGTTTATTAAGATTTTTACAAGCCCGACGTTTCGGATACTTTACAGCAACCATGGTCACGGGAGGACTGAGGTGTCATACGTCCTATCATTACAAAGTTATTCGAAACTACCCTATGATACATCAATATTTTGGTCAGTCCTATCCACGCAGAAAGTGCTAACTGTATCTTTAATCTGTGACATATTATGCTTGGATTTTGATTTGATAATTTTAATAATGGGATCCCAAGCAGGTGGTAGAAGCCAGCCATCTTCTCTATTGAAATTAGGATGTTTTTTAATTTCAATAGCCTCACGGATCATCCTTGGTTGGAATCTGTGTTCTTTTGCGAGGACTTGTGGTTTATCAAATCTGATATAATGGCGAGCTTTGTCAAGACTATGTTCACAGATGGCAGACTTAGTGTAGCGACGGTGTTTTAAATCAGCTATATGTTCTTTCACGCGAGTTTTAATAGATCTTTTAGTTTGGCCTATATAGGAGAGACCACAGTCACAATCAAGCTTGTATACTCCTGCATCTTGTAAGGGTATATGACACTTGACAGATGGTAAGAATTGACTTATCTTTTTTGGCGGCTTGAAATAAGTTTTTATAGAAGCTCGCTTTAGGATGAAGCCAATCTTGTCAGTGACGCCTTTAATAAACGGGAGAACTGCAGGTACTCGCTCGACGGTGGCTGGTTCACACGTTCACTGTGACGGAGACGCGGTACCCGAAGCTTGTTGTCACGCAGTACTTGCTTGACATGTTGAAGTTCGGTCTCCAGGTGTTGCTCATCACAGATCCCTTGTGCTCTCTGAAACAAAGATTTACCCACGGTAGCTAACTGTGTTGGATGATGGTGAGATTCGCCGTTTAGGTACTTATCCGTATGGGTATGCTTCCTATACACTGTGTGGCTTAAGGTATTGTTGGGATTACGGATAACTAATACATCTAAGAAGGCTAGAGAATAATTTTCTTCTAATTCCATTGTGAATTGAATTTCGGAATTAATGGAATTAAGATGGTCTAAGAATATGGTTACTTTATCAGATGGTAATATTGTGAAAGTATCATCTACGTACCGCTTGTAGAACCTGGGTGTTATGGGCGAAGTTTGCAGAGCAGTCTCCTCGAAGTTCTCCATAAATATGTCGGCAACAACAGGGGATACTGGTGAGCCCATGGCCACTCCATCTACTTGCTTGTAGAAATAATTATTCCACAACATATAGCCAGATGTAAGGCAATGTTCCAAAAGGTCAGCATATTCCATTGGCATGTCATTTTCTCTTAGCTTTCTTCTTACTATTGTTATGCAATCTTCCACAGGTAGGCAGGTAAAAAGAGATTGCACATCAAAACTAACCATTGTTTCATTGTCGCTGAGACGTAGGTGTTTGATCTCATTAACAAAGTGGTAAGAATCCCGTGTATGTGCTCTAGTTTGTCCACGCAGTGGTGACAGTACTTGGGCCACATGTTTAGCCAATCTATAAGTTGGTGAGTCGATCTGGCTTACAATTGGACGTAATGGAGCATTAGCCTTGTGTATTTTCGGCAACCCATACAGCAGCAAGCTGTATGGGTTGCCGAAAATACACAAGGCTAATGCTCCATTACGTCACGAGTCGAGATTGCACATCAAAACTAACCATTGTTTCATTGTCGCTGAGACGTAGGTGTTTGATCTCATTAACAAAGTGGTAAGAATCCCGTGTATGTGCTCTAGTTTGTCCACGCAGTGGTGACAGTACTTGGGCCACATGTTCAGCCAATCTATAAGTTGGTGAGTCGATCTGGCTTACAATTGGACGTAATGGAGCATTAGCCTTGTGTATTTTCGGCAACCCATACAGCTTGCTGCTGAATGACAGTAACTTCTACCAGAAGTTACTGCTTACTTAAATAAAGTCGATAGTTGTGTCTCGTAATGCCCGTGAACTTAGCAGATCATTTTGTAAAATATTCATGTCATTTTTGAGGTGAAAACGCCAAAAATTGTTGTAAAAAGTATGAGGAACTATAGAACTATGCTGCATGCAGATAGAACTCTAATTTATTTTCGATTTGGTGCAAAATGATCTGCCAGATGCGTGAAGTTAGCAGATCATTTTGTTGTTTTTTGAAGTGTCATTTTTTGAAGCAACCGCGTCAGAACTATTTGTAAAAAGTATTAGGAACTATAGAACTATGCTGCATGCGAACAGAACGGCAAGGGGTGAGGATGGGAACCTCACCCCATTGTACTGTCCCGACGTTGGGAGGTGTTGTTCTATGGTGCGGGACAACCCCTCTGTGGAGGTGGCGTCGGTCCCTTGCGGGACTGACTAGCCGTCGAGGCGCCCTGTTTGTTTTCTAGATCCGGGGCACCTCACCAAAGGCGGCATTGGTGGCACTCGCCGGGTTTTAGTGGGTAGAGCTGCGTCCATTTACCAGCTGTCGGGCGCAGCAAGTCCCACATACCCGCGTGGGGATACCAACTCCCCCGCGGAATGCCTCAGAGCATTTCCCGACGTTAAAGAAAAAAAAAGGCAGTATAAGATATACCTAGTTACCAGTGGCCAGGCAGGCTGCTTAAAATATTTAAAAGTATTACTTCTTTTTGTAATTTTCGTTCAATGATCTTTTGAATATTTTTTTTAATATTGTCGTCCAATGAATTTGTAAAATCTTATACAGGCTGGATTTTTGAGAGGGGTCAGTAAGGGCAGGTATATTAACCATTATAGTTACAGGAAAACGTTCCTAGGAGACCATCCATAACTTTTTAAGATATTCAAAACTGCATTCACAGATTTTTGAGAAAATGTACAGTCAGCGAAAAAAATGCTAAAATCACCAAAAAATCTTCTAGAACTCTACCACAAATATATATTATTTTTACTACGCGCTGAAAATGGGACCTGATTTGTTACTCGGATCGAATTTAATTAGTTTAACATAATCTTATTAAGTATAAATATTTAAAAAAGAAAAAAAATCGTGTGGAAAAAACCGCTATTTCCCTATTAGTTATGCTTTTGTTAATAAGTTTTTTTTAAATAGAATTATTGAACATAAAATGCTGCATATTTTCAAACAAAAAATCTATGTTTTTTTTTAAAGACGTTAAAAATACTTTCGTGCGTGACGCAATGCTCCTAAACTCTGCCAAATAATCTAGTAGCTGATGACGATTTGTCGTTTTCCCGTCCTATTGCAAACCTGAACTCTAACTGTAAAACTATTCTGCTGCCAAACCTCAACCGAAAATGATATGAAAACCTAATATACCCAGTGTAAGACATATATCTATCATATCTACTTCTTTATAATATACATAATCATAAAACCTATTTTTAAGGTAGTTAAAGCCTAGATGTTAGACATTATACATTAGTATACCAAATATCTACCTAACTCTGTTTATAGACTTGACTCAATGAAACCCTCTGAAGATATATCGGCTATCTCACAACACAATCTATTGTAACTATTTTCATTAATTTGTAATAACTTCAGCATGAAGTTACTTCATGCTCAATACCCTTACCCATAATTAATCTTTCCCAAATTCGTGGGTTTTCGGACCTTAACAAACGTTTGTGGTCGGGGTACTGAAATAACATGGGCTAACGTAACTAACGATTAAGAGACCCCCAAGGACGAGCAATGGTTCAAATAGGGAAGAAATTATTACTTATTATCTTGAATACGTTATGCCAACAAAAACATAACTTGTAAAAACCGGTCAAGTGCGAGCCGTACTCGCGCACGAATGGTTCCGCATCATTATCCATTATATTACCTATACTACATTAGACAGTAGACACTATAACAAAAATCGCGTTTGTTGTATGACTAGATAAAATAAATTAAAATAAAATAAATAAGGGGGGTTCCCTTATTTTTTTTTTTTTTAATTAGCCTATTGGATCCCACTGCTGGGCAAAGCTGCTCTTGTAGCCCTATTATAAGAAGAAGGGATAAGGGGCGAGGATGGGAACCTCACCCCATTGCACTGTCCCGACGTTGGGAGGGGTTGTTCTCACCTCACCAGAGGCGGCATTGGTGGCACTCGCCGGGTTTTGTGGGTAGAGCTGCGTCCACTTACCATCTTTCGGGTGCAGCGAGTCCCACATACCCACCTGGGGAGTCCCCCCCCCCCATCCCCATCGGGCATGCCTCAGAGCATTTCCCGGCGTAAAAAAAAGAATTAAGTATATAATATAACAGTGAATAAATGTTCTTTAATAAATTTCTAAAAAAAAATTGTTAACTTGACACTGCTCTTTAAAAGTTGGCATAAAAGCACGTTCAATAGTTTGTTTACTCTTAAAAGAGGTCATTTGAAATGCATTATTATAACGTCGAATATTGCTTTTAAAAATGTTGTGTTTAGACTTTCATTTAGAAGTATACTTATAGGTTCTGGAGTACTTACTGATAGTGTGTAACTTACATTAGAACAACAAATGGAATAAGTCTCACCTTTCCATCTGAATGCAGAACAGTAGGTTCTAATCTGTCTGAACCTTTGTTCAAAACCTGGTTTCAATTTTTTTTTAATCCCAGATAAGTGACACAACGGTGTGCCATCTGGCACTCTTCTCTGGAGGTGGGGGATGGCGTTCCCTCCTCCTTCTCCGCTTAAGGCACCCCGGACACATAAGGGTGCCTTATAGCTTGGGTCTTACACGCGCGCGGCAAATCCCCCGATCGGCCGCGCACAGGTCCCTCACGGCGGTGCGACCACCTGTAGCCGCCGCGCCCTCCTGCGGGTAGGGGCAGCAGTGAGCTCCCTCTCCCGCTCTGCCTCTTTCTTCTGCGACATCACATCCTCGCAGAATAGTAGATGAGTCTATACATGTTCTTTAAAATGATAGACTGACAAACGATAGTAGGATTACCTATAGAAATTTTTCCATAATTTTTATAATCTAGTGATGAATGGAATTTCAATGCGGCTGGTCTTTATTAAACCATGCATTTCGTGATCGACCCCTAGGTGGTCTCACGTTTCTTTGTCGAGCACATGCTATTATTATTAATTTTATTTTCCTGACAGTTTGTATTTTTGTTCTATTTCTATTTAATTTTAGAGACGTCTAATGAATCCATAAGTTTAGTAATGAGTTCATAATATAATAGTTTAATTAACATTTAATATTTTGCATGATATTATTAATGACTGAATAAGCTGGATTGATTATATTATTATTATGACCACTTCCAATATATGTACCTTATTCAAATGCAAATAAAATATTCTATTCTATTCTACTATCATCATCATCATCAGCCTATATCCAGCCACTACTGAACATGGGCCTCCTTTAGAGGAGGCCGCGTTTAGGTAGACGAAGTGTTGGTGTTGGCCATTAACCAGGTGGTGAGTGGCAAGGGATCGGTCATCTTGGCGTTCATTGAAGGAGGCCTATATTTTATTCTTTAGATAAACTGAAAAAACATGGGAACGTTATTGTATGTGAATCAAATATGTCAAACTTATAATTTACTAGCTGTTGCCTGCAGCTTCGCCCGCGTTACTCAACTGCTGTAAGTCACAGCGTGATGTTATATAGCATATAGCCTTCCTCGATAAATGGGCTGTCTAACAATGAAAGATTTTTTTAAATCGGACCAGTAGTTCCTGAGATTAGCGCGTACAAACAAACAAACAAACTCTTCAGCTTTATAATATTAGTATAGATAAAAGTCGATAGCCAAAAGATGGAATCAGCTACAGACGTCGTTCACCGTTTATGTTTCACATAGGTAGTTTATGTCTACATTCATCACTGACCAGACTCGAACTCGCACCAAAAAGTTGTGCATCTATTAACCGCTCTATTCGAAGTATGTAGTAGTAGGAGCCTGATGATAGTAGCTAAAAGTCTTAATTTAGTCTCAACGTGATACTAAAATTTATTGCGTACCGAGATAAATTGTCTATTCATTCGTGAATTCTTACCCAGAATTAATTAGAAAATTACCGGAGCGCTTGTTCTAGTAATTTGTGCGTAAAAAGAACAAAAAGAGTACCCGCCCACAGCGCCTAATATAGCGCTTGGATTTGACATCAATTTTATTTTAAATAAAAGGTTGCTGTCACCTTTCAAAGACTTTTTTTTCACTGCAAATGTATGATAATTAAATTCGATCTATATTACTATATGGATCTGAAACCTAAAAAAACTTACCCAACCAGTCACAGGAACTGCCGATAGAAGTGAAAACAAAAAATTAAGTTCAAATACCTATAATACAGGCTGAAAAAGATTATGACAACCTATACAATTTAAACGGCGCACAAAATGGCCGCATGACATTGACATTACAGTGTGTTTGATGATTGGTTATGTAAACAAATATTGTATAATCTTATAGAAATAAATCAAACGTCATATAAACGTCAAATAGCGTCTCGTAACGGTGTCGCGAGATAACGTCATATAAACGTCAAATAGCGTCTCCTAACGGTGTCGCGAGTCCAAAGATTTTATCTCATTTAAAAATATGCGTACCGCACTCAAAGAAGTTTACACTTCAATATTTTACGCAAGCTATGTTAAGTTATATAAAATGTATCTGTCTCTACATTATTCGACCTTGACTTTATTCATTAATTCAGTTGTTTCACCTTTTTTTTTTTTTTTTTTTTTTTTCTTCGGATGGATCTATGCTAAAGGCCCGAAGGCCCTAATGCTTCATCGGATTAGTGTGAGCCCATTCGGCTCACTTTTGATTGGGGGGTTGCCCCCCGCCTACCGTGCAGTCTGCGACCACACGGCCTCCTGGCGTCGGTTGTGAGTTGTTTCACCCTAATATTTTTACTTCAGCGAGCTTGAATTTAATTATTTATTAATCCTTTATATCATTTTAAGTTAACATGGTTATTTTCATTACTAAAATCATTTAAAACGGATTATTTGCCAAGTTTTTCACTTTTCAGTCTCGTGAACAAAGATATTCGTAGATGATGTCGAAATTCAAGCTCCATAAAATAAAAGTGAAAAACATGGTAAATAATTTTAATAATATTAATTCTTGATATTAATATTATTTTCTCTTTGCATTACTTAATTTTAGTTCATTTAGGACAAATTCTTTAGACACCAATTTACATGTACCTACCAGCAGTTTAAATAAATTTTTATCAGACCGCGAAGTCATCAGCAGTCGCCAGTACCCGCTCCGGGGGCACTGCCGCGTCCTATAATAACTTGTATTTATTGACAGATCCATTTTCTGCCCCGCGGCCCGGGGAGGTCATCATATACATTTCGTTACACGGCGCCCATAGATAACTCACGTCGTGTCCTCGCGCCAATTACGCTGTCATGTCATAAAATGTTACGCTTTATACCTGTATTGTGTTGGCAAATTAAAATTTTATCAAGCTATCATCGGATAACATTATTTTTTACTGGCAAAACTAATTTTTTATATCATATGAAGGCAAGTAAGCAGTCGGAGTCTTGCTAACCGATGCCCATATACATCCGCACAACCAAAAGTTATATAGCGTTGCCCTCCTTTTCCCTATCCCCCCAATGGGCCACCGGAAACTTACAAGCCGTACGAAACGCGACAGCATAGCTATCACTTGATGCCAGTGTTATGTACGAGAGGTACCACCCCGGTCGTGCCGGCCCAATTCGGATGGAAAGCAGCATGGCACTACCTGTTAGCTAGCACTATCAATGTATATTTGTAGACGAGCCGCCAGCTTCATGATGATGAAGCTACCGGTTTGATGGTCACGAATGTATTTCTTGGTGAATCGTAACAACGAAATATTCAGAAAATACCCATAATCGTATACAAATTAGGCTAGTATCATTTTTTTATGTTACTTGGATAGGCAAACTGGCAAACGTGCCACCTGATGGTAAGTGGTCGACGTCGCCCATGAGCATAAACTAGTTTACCTGGAACGAGCCCAGGCAACTCATCTATGTGTTGCCTATCCTGAGACATAAGATGTTAAGTCTCGGTGCCAGTAATTACACTGCCTGTCTTGCCCTTCTTTCCGGAATACAGCAAAGCTGTTTCACGGGAGAAACAAGCAAGATGGTGGTATCCATGCAGCCGGGAGCGCGGCACAGCGCTTCTCTCCCACCGGTATATATTTTAAATGGTATGATGAAATACACCCTGTTTTATATAGCCCAAACAAAATCTATAGTATCGATATTTTTTGGAGGAACCCCAAATAATTAGCCAGTGGTGATTTTGAACTGCACTGAACCAATATGTGGGAGTGAAGCTAATGAGCGCGAAGCCGATCATGGTCTGGTACCTAATCACGGGGCCGGGGGTGGAAAAAGGTTCGTCGCTCCCTTTGAGGTGTTGAAAATATAAGCTTCTTATGTTTTATTGTATGTTTTTTATTCAATATTCATTGACGGCAAACGGCATGACGACGTCATGTCGTGATGCTCCCACTACGCCCTCTAATTCTTCGTGTGAAGTCACCTATACAATATTTCTTTATTTTATTCCATCTTTCGTTATAGACCTTTATTAATCATGAATTAAAAGAACATAGATGTTTAAGGCGATGCATTGTTAAGCAATAATTAAATTAAAGCTAGGCATGTGCAAGAGGGGACTGAGCGTCCTGAGCGGGGCAAGGCTTGCCATACGCGCGCGAGCTTTTAACTAAAGGACGTAAACGACAAAATGGTTTTTGTTGATTTATTTAGTTAAAAACGATAATTAAAAAAAATCCTTCTATTATTTTTATGTGTGTGTGAGTTGTACAGACTCATCTACGGAAAAAGTTAAAAAGAATTAACCGGACCCGTAAGATGTGAATCTCTTTTTAAAAAGAGGTATGTTTGATATTTTTTCTCTGTTACAAAAGTTACTAATCATGTATTGAAAACTACCAAAATAAGGTTTTTATCATGAACTATTAGGTCACCATCCTATATTTTCATTCGTTTTGGAATTACTGAAAAAAATTGAGATTATTAACACCAAAATTTCCTCTTGACATTTGTCTAGCGTCTCGTGACTCCCAACTTTTTTTGACTCTTCTAGATTATCGTTCCTCCAGTCTTAATTTGATTGGAATTTCCTCATTTCATACATAATTGAGTAGAATATTTACTCACGTCAATAATGGTGTATTAATGAACTGAATATTGAATAATCGGTAATCTAATTACACTGAGATTATCCGCGTGCTGTGTCAAACGTTTATCCGATTCATGAGTTTTACCGGTGGGAGGGAAGCGCTGTGCCGCGCTCCCGGCTGCATGGGTACCACCATCTTGCTTGTTTCTCCCGTGAAACAGCTCTGCTGTGTTTCGGAGAGAAGGGCAAGACAGGCAGTGTAATTACTGGCACCGAGACTTAACATCTTATGTCTCAGGATAGGCAACACATAAATGAGTTGCCTGGGTTCGTTCCAGGTAAACTAGTTTATGCTCATGGGCGACGTCGACCCGTTCGCCGTCGCCGTTCAGAGGGGTTGTCCCACACCACAGAACAACCCCTTCCAACGTCGGGACAGTGCAATAGGGTGAGATTTCCTCACGATTTTTTACCTTCGGCGGTCATTGATGATGACACAATAATTATAGTTACAGTACAGTAATTATAGTTGCACATAACGTCTGTAATGCTAAGTACTTAGAGGTCAAATATGCCCTAAAGATCGTTTTTCATCAATGATCATGCTCTAAAACCAAAATCGTTAATCCATCTATACAACTATACAGATAAATAAAATTGCAGTGTCTGTTTGTAACATCAAAATAAGCTGTTTTTATTGAATGCATATGCATTCAACACGTATACACGGGACATATACCAAAATAGCCTTTTTTACAATGTTTGTCTGTCTGTCTGTCTGTTTGTTCCGGCTAATCTCTGAAATAACTGGGCCGATTTTGATGGGATTTTCACTGGCATATAGCTGATATTATAGGGAGTAACTTAGGCTATAAAAATAATCATCATCATTACGGCTGTAAATCTAAGTTAACGCGGGCGAAGCTGCGGGCAACAGCTAATCTTATATAAACTCACGCTGTAGCTCTGCTGTAGTCTGTAAAACTCATGTTAATATAAATACAATATAATATATCATATACCAGCTGGTGGCCGCGACTTCGTCTGCGCAGGGTAAGAAAAAGTATCCTATGTTACTTCTAATACCTCCAAGAATATGTGTACAAAGTTTCATGATGATCGGTTCAGTAGTTTTCGCGTGAAAGCGTTACAAACAAATTTACTTTCACGTTTATAATATTGGATAGTATGAGTGGAGGCGGCTGGCCACAGCGACCCGTTCGTATTTCGACCAGAATTCTATTGTTTACCCGCTTATTGATTGACACGTAACGTCTCGATTCTATCGTCGAAAGGAATAAATATACTATATTAGGACCGAATTTCTTTACCCACATTTATCGAAAATTTCAATACGATGTTTCCATTTCCTTTTTCCCTCTCGTAAAACTTTTCCCCGCGCTATAAAGCGATGGGAGATTGTTTGTCAGGAAATACAATTCGAATAGTTATATATTTTTACATGAAACGCGACAGACAATAAATACCTGGCTACATTTTTGATATGTGAAATAATTCTTCTTCTGTATATATTATGTCATTGAGCATATAACCAGATAGAGTAATAGAGCCATACGTTCCGAAACTGTTCAGTGATTTTTCACTGACGTCATAGCAATTTAACCAACCAGTAGTCATCATCATGTCATCAGTCGGCTAATCAGAGCGCAGAACCGACACTGCGTCGCAGTTCAAATTGGACGGAATTTGTTTTCATACAAAATACATAAATATACCCCTCTATTCTGATTATATGCTCAATGTATTATATACTAGCTGTTGCCCGCAGCTTCGCCTGCGTTAACTTAGATGCACAGCAGTACCCGGATTGATGATGATTATTTTTATAGTCTAAGTTACTCCTTATAACATCAGCTATCAGTCAGTGAAAGTCCCATCAAAATCAGCCCAGCCGTCTCAGATATTAGCCGGAACAAACAGACAGACAGACAAAATTTGTAAATAATGTTATTTTGGTATATTATGTACCGTGTATACATCCATATGCATTTGATAAAAAGCGGTTATTTTAATATTACAAACACTCAAATTTTATTTATCTCGATACATGTAAACACTCTGTATAGGTCTGTATACCTTAGTCACAGTATTACAATATTTCCTATTGTAATACTGTGCCTTAGCTGTATACATATACATACAACTCCTAATTCAAGATCAGTACATTTGTTGTGGGTTATATACGTATATGATCGCGGACTTTTAAGGTGTACATAGTACATTGTTTTGTTCTATCTGGTAGGGTTCGGCCAGCGCAGCTTGCAATTTACCTAAGCGCTAAAATGTGTTTATTTACGACATCACATTAGAAACCTTTAAAATTATCAGTGCTTTTCTACTACTCCCTTGGCATGTATTATACATATAAAGTTTCCTCTTGAACCACTCTATCTATTAGAAAATCGCATCAAAATCCGTTGCGCTGTTTAGAGAAACGACTTTGTTTTATGCTATGAAGTGATTAATTATTTATTAGTTACTTCTACCAGAAGTTACTGCTTACCTAAATAAAGTCGATAGTTGTGTCTCGTAATGCCCGTGAACTTAGCAGATCATTTTCCAGCAGATCACAAAATTATTGGAGTTCTGTTCGCATGCAGCATAGTTCTATAGTTCCTAATACTTTTTACAAATAGTTCTGACGCGGTTGCTTCAAAAAATGACACTTCAAAAAACAACAAAATGATCTGCTAACTTCACGCATCTGGCAGATCATTTTGCACCAAATCGAAAATAAATTAGAGTTCTATCTGCATGCAGCATAGTTCTATAGTTCCTCATACTTTTTACAACAATTTTTGGCGTTTTCACCTCAAAAATGACATGAATATTTTACAAAATGATCTGCTAAGTTCACGGGCATTACGAGACACAACTATCGACTTTATTTAAGTAAGCAGTAACTTCTGGTAGAAGTTACTGTCATTCAGCAGCAAGCTGTATGGGTTGCCGAAAATACACAAGGCTAATGCTCCATTACGTCCAATTGTAAGCCAGATCGACTCACCAACTTATAGATTGGCTGAACATGTGGCCCAAGTACTGTCACCACTGCGTGGACAAACTAGAGCACATACACGGGATTCTTACCACTTTGTTAATGAGATCAAACACCTACGTCTCAGCGACAATGAAACAATGGTTAGTTTTGATGTGCAATCTCGACTCGTGACGTAATGGAGCATTAGCCTTGTGTATTTTCGGCAACCCATACAGCTTGCTGCTGAATGACAGTAACTTCTACCAGAAGTTACTGCTTACTTAAATAAAGTCGATAGTTGTGTCTCGTAATGCCCGTGAACTTAGCAGATCATTTTGTAAAATATTCATGTCATTTTTGAGGTGAAAACGCCAAAAATTGTTGTAAAAAGTATGAGGAACTATAGAACTATGCTGCATGCAGATAGAACTCTAATTTATTTTCGATTTGGTGCAAAATGATCTGCCAGATGCGTGAAGTTAGCAGATCATTTTGTTGTTTTTTGAAGTGTCATTTTTTGAAGCAACCGCGTCAGAACTATTTGTAAAAAGTATTAGGAACTATAGAACTATGCTGCATGCGAACAGAACTCCAATAATTTTGTGATATGCTGGAAAATGATCTGCTAAGTTCACGGGCATTACGAGACACAACTATCGACTTTATTTAGGTAAGCAGTAACTTCTGGTAGAAGTAACTAATAAATAATTAATCACTTCATAGCATAAAACAAAGTCGTTTCTCTAAACAGCGCAACGGATTTTGATGCGATTTTCTAATAGATAGAGTGGTTCAAGAGGAAACTTTATATGTATAATACATGCCAAGGGAGTAGTAGAAAAGCACTGATAATTTTAAAGGTTTCTAATGTGATGTCGTAAATAAACACATTTTAGCGCTTAGGTAAATTGCAAGCGCTGCGCTGGCCGAACCCTACCAGATAGAACAAAACAATGTACTATGTACACCTTAAAAGTCCGCGATCATATACGTATATAACCCACAACAAATGTACTGATCTTGAATTAGGAGTTGTATGTATATGTATACAGCTAAGGCACAGTATTACAATAGGAAATATTGTAATACTGTGACTAAGGTATACAGACCTATACAGAGTGTTTACATGTATCGAGATAAATAAAATTTGAGTGTTTGTAATATTAAAATAACCGCTTTTTATCAAATGCATATGGATGTATACACGGTACATAATATACCAAAATAACATTATTTACAAATTTTGTCTGTCTGTCTGTTTGTTCCGGCTAATATCTGAGACGGCTGGGCTGATTTTGATGGGACTTTCACTGACTGATAGCTGATGTTATAAGGAGTAACTTAGACTATAAAAATAATCATCATCAATCCGGGTACTGCTGTGCATCTAAGTTAACGCAGGCGAAGCTGCGGGCAACAGCTAGTATATAATACATTGAGCATATAATCAGAATAGAGGGGTATATTTATGTATTTTGTATGAAAACAAATTCCGTCCAATTTGAACTGCGACGCAGTGTCGGTTCTGCGCTCTGATTAGCCGACTGATGACATGATGATGACTACTGGTTGGTTAAATTGCTATGACGTCAGTGAAAAATCACTGAACAGTTTCGGAACGTATGGCTCTATTACTCTATCTGGTTATATGCTCAATGACATAATATATACAGAAGAAGAATTATTTCACATATCAAAAATGTAGCCAGGTATTTATTGTCTGTCGCGTTTCATGTAAAAATATATAACTATTCGAATTGTATTTCCTGACAAACAATCTCCCATCGCTTTATAGCGCGGGGAAAAGTTTTACGAGAGGGAAAAAGGAAATGGAAACATCGTATTGAAATTTTCGATAAATGTGGGTAAAGAAATTCGGTCCTAATATAGTATATTTATTCCTTTCGACGATAGAATCGAGACGTTACGTGTCAATCAATAAGCGGGTAAACAATAGAATTCTGGTCGAAATACGAACGGGTCGCTGTGGCCAGCCGCCTCCACTCATACTATCCAATATTATAAACGTGAAAGTAAATTTGTTTGTAACGCTTTCACGCGAAAACTACTGAACCGATCATCATGAAACTTTGTACACATATTCTAGGAGGTATTAGAAGTAACATAGGATACTTTTTCTTACCCTGCGCAGACGAAGTCGCGGCCACCAGCTGGTATATGATATATTATATTGTATTTATATTAACATGAGTTTTACAGACTACAGCAGAGCTACAGCGTGAGTTTATATAAGATTAGCTGTTGCCCGCAGCTTCGCCCGCGTTAACTTAGATTTACAGCCGTAATGATGATGATTATTTTTATAGCCTAAGTTACTCCCTATAATATCAGCTATATGCCAGTGAAAATCCCATCAAAATCGGCCCAGTTATTTCAGAGATTAGCCGGAACAAACAGACAGACAGACAGACAAACATTGTAAAAAAGGCTATTTTGGTATATGTCCCGTGTATACGTGTTGAATGCATATGCATTCAATAAAAACAGCTTATTTTGATGTTACAAACAGACACTGCAATTTTATTTATCTGTATAGTTGTATAGATGGATTAACGATTTTGGTTTTAGAGCATGATCATTGATGAAAAACGATCTTTAGGGCATATTTGACCTCTAAGTACTTAGCATTACAGACGTTATGTGCAACTATAATTACTGTACTGTAACTATAATTATTGTGTCATCATCAATGACCGCCGAAGGTAAAAAATCGTGAGGAAATCTCACCCTATTGCACTGTCCCGACGTTGGAAGGGGTTGTTCTGTGGTGTGGGACAACCCCTCTGAACGGCGACGGCGAACGGGTCGACGTCGCCCATGAGCATAAACTAGTTTACCTGGAACGAACCCAGGCAACTCATTTATGTGTTGCCTATCCTGAGACATAAGATGTTAAGTCTCGGTGCCAGTAATTACACTGCCTGTCTTGCCCTTCTCTCCGAAACACAGCAGAGCTGTTTCACGGGAGAAACAAGCAAGATGGTGGTACCCATGCAGCCGGGAGCGCGGCACAGCGCTTCCCTCCCACCGGTAAAACTCATGAATCGGATAAACGTTTGACACAGCACGCGGATAATCTCAGTGTAATTAGATTACCGATTATTCAATATTCAGTTCATTAATACACCATTATTGACGTGAGTAAATATTCTACTCAATTATGTATGAAATGAGGAAATCCCAATCAAATTAAGACTGGAGGAACGATAATCTAGAAGAGTCAAAAAAAGTTGGGAGTCACGAGACGCTAGACAAATGTCAAGAGGAAATTTTGGTGTTAATAATCTCAATTTTTTTCAGTAATTCCAAAACGAATGAAAATATAGGATGGTGACCTAATAGTTCATGATAAAAACCTTATTTTGGTAGTTTTCAATACATGATTAGTAACTTTTGTAACAGAGAAAAAATATCAAACATACCTCTTTTTAAAAAGAGATTCACATCTTACGGGTCCGGTTAATTCTTTTTAACTTTTTCCGTAGATGAGTCTGTACAACTCACACACACATAAAAATAATAGAAGGATTTTTTTTAATTATCGTTTTTAACTAAATAAATCAACAAAAACCATTTTGTCGTTTACGTCCTTTAGTTAAAAGCTCGCGCGCGTATGGCAAGCCTTGCCCCGCTCAGGACGCTCAGTCCCCTCTTGCACATGCCTAGCTTTAATTTAATTATTGCTTAACAATGCATCGCCTTAAACATCTATGTTCTTTTAATTCATGATTAATAAAGGTCTATAACGAAAGATGGAATAAAATAAAGAAATATTGTATAGGTGACTTCACACGAAGAATTAGAGGGCGTAGTGGGAGCATCACGACATGACGTCGTCATGCCGTTTGCCGTCAATGAATATTGAATAAAAAACATACAATAAAACATAAGAAGCTTATATTTTCAACACCTCAAAGGGAGCGACGAACCTTTTTCCACCCCCGGCCCCGTGATTAGGTACCAGACCATGATCGGCTTCGCGCTCATTAGCTTCACTCCCACATATTGGTTCAGTGCAGTTCAAAATCACCACTGGCTAATTATTTGGGGTTCCTCCAAAAAATATCGATACTATAGATTTTGTTTGGGCTATATAAAACAGGGTGTATTTCATCATACCATTTAAAATATATACCGGTGGGAGAGAAGCGCTGTGCCGCGCTCCCGGCTGCATGGATACCACCATCTTGCTTGTTTCTCCCGTGAAACAGCTTTGCTGTATTCCGGAAAGAAGGGCAAGACAGGCAGTGTAATTACTGGCACCGAGACTTAACATCTTATGTCTCAGGATAGGCAACACATAGATGAGTTGCCTGGGCTCGTTCCAGGTAAACTAGTTTATGCTCATGGGCGACGTCGACCACTTACCATCAGGTGGCACGTTTGCCAGTTTGCCTATCCAAGTAACATAAAAAAATGATACTAGCCTAATTTGTATACGATTATGGGTATTTTCTGAATATTTCGTTGTTACGATTCACCAAGAAATACATTCGTGACCATCAAACCGGTAGCTTCATCATCATGAAGCTGGCGGCTCGTCTACAAATATACATTGATAGTGCTAGCTAACAGGTAGTGCCATGCTGCTTTCCATCCGAATTGGGCCGGCACGACCGGGGTGGTACCTCTCGTACATAACACTGGCATCAAGTGATAGCTATGCTGTCGCGTTTCGTACGGCTTGTAAGTTTCCGGTGGCCCATTGGGGGGATAGGGAAAAGGAGGGCAACGCTATATAACTTTTGGTTGTGCGGATGTATATGGGCATCGGTTAGCAAGACTCCGACTGCTTACTTGCCTTCATATGATATAAAAAATTAGTTTTGCCAGTAAAAAATAATGTTATCCGATGATAGCTTGATAAAATTTTAATTTGCCAACACAATACAGGTATAAAGCGTAACATTTTATGACATGACAGCGTAATTGGCGCGAGGACACGACGTGAGTTATCTATGGGCGCCGTGTAACGAAATGTATATGATGACCTCCCCGGGCCGCGGGGCAGAAAATGGATCTGTCAATAAATACAAGTTATTATAGGACGCGGCAGTGCCCCCGGAGCGGGTACTGGCGACTGCTGATGACTTCGCGGTCTGATAAAAATTTATTTAAACTGCTGGTAGGTACATGTAAATTGGTGTCTAAAGAATTTGTCCTAAATGAACTAAAATTAAGTAATGCAAAGAGAAAATAATATTAATATCAAGAATTAATATTATTAAAATTATTTACCATGTTTTTCACTTTTATTTTATGGAGCTTGAATTTCGACATCATCTACGAATATCTTTGTTCACGAGACTGAAAAGTGAAAAACTTGGCAAATAATCCGTTTTAAATGATTTTAGTAATGAAAATAACCATGTTAACTTAAAATGATATAAAGGATTAATAAATAATTAAATTCAAGCTCGCTGAAGTAAAAATATTAGGGTGAAACAACTCACAACCGACGCCAGGAGGCCGTGTGGTCGCAGACTGCACGGTAGGCGGGGGCAACCCCCCAATCAAAAGTGAGCCGAATGGGCTCACACTAATCCGATGAAGCATTAGGGCCTTCGGGCCTTTAGCATAGATCCATCCGAAGAAAAAAAAAAAAAAAAAAAAAAAAAGGTGAAACAACTGAATTAATGAATAAAGTCAAGGTCGAATAATGTAGAGACAGATACATTTTATATAACTTAACATAGCTTGCGTAAAATATTGAAGTGTAAACTTCTTTGAGTGCGGTACGCATATTTTTAAATGAGATAAAATCTTTGGACTCGCGACACCGTTAGGAGACGCTATTTGACGTTTATATGACGTTATCTCGCGACACCGTTACGAGACGCTATTTGACGTTTATATGACGTTTGATTTATTTCTATAAGATTATACAATATTTGTTTACATAACCAATCATCAAACACACTGTAATGTCAATGTCATGCGGCCATTTTGTGCGCCGTTTAAATTGTATAGGTTGTCATAATCTTTTTCAGCCTGTATTATAGGTATTTGAACTTAATTTTTTGTTTTCACTTCTATCGGCAGTTCCTGTGACTGGTTGGGTAAGTTTTTTTAGGTTTCAGATCCATATAGTAATATAGATCGAATTTAATTATCATACATTTGCAGTGAAAAAAAAAGTCTTTGAAAGGTGACAGCAACCTTTTATTTAAAATAAAATTGATGTCAAATCCAAGCGCTATATTAGGCGCTGTGGGCGGGTACTCTTTTTGTTCTTTTTACGCACAAATTACTAGAACAAGCGCTCCGGTAATTTTCTAATTAATTCTGGGTAAGAATTCACGAATGAATAGACAATTTATCTCGGTACGCAATAAATTTTAGTATCACGTTGAGACTAAATTAAGACTTTTAGCTACTATCATCAGGCTCCTACTACTACATACTTCGAATAGAGCGGTTAATAGATGCACAACTTTTTGGTGCGAGTTCGAGTCTGGTCAGTGATGAATGTAGACATAAACTACCTATGTGAAACATAAACGGTGAACGACGTCTGTAGCTGATTCCATCTTTTGGCTATCGACTTTTATCTATACTAATATTATAAAGCTGAAGAGTTTGTTTGTTTGTTTGTACGCGCTAATCTCAGGAACTACTGGTCCGATTTAAAAAAATCTTTCATTGTTAGACAGCCCATTTATCGAGGAAGGCTATATGCTATATAACATCACGCTGTGACTTACAGCAGTTGAGTAACGCGGGCGAAGCTGCAGGCAACAGCTAGTAAATTATAAGTTTGACATATTTGATTCACATACAATAACGTTCCCATGTTTTTTCAGTTTATCTAAAGAATAAAATATAGGCCTCCTTCAATGAACGCCAAGATGACCGATCCCTTGCCACTCACCACCTGGTTAATGGCCAACACCAACACTTCGTCTACCTAAACGCGGCCTCCTCTAAAGGAGGCCCATGTTCAGTAGTGGCTGGATATAGGCTGATGATGATGATGATAGTAGAATAGAATAGAATATTTTATTTGCATTTGAATAAGGTACATATATTGGAAGTGGTCATAATAATAATATAATCAATCCAGCTTATTCAGTCATTAATAATATCATGCAAAATATTAAATGTTAATTAAACTATTATATTATGAACTCATTACTAAACTTATGGATTCATTAGACGTCTCTAAAATTAAATAGAAATAGAACAAAAATACAAACTGTCAGGAAAATAAAATTAATAATAATAGCATGTGCTCGACAAAGAAACGTGAGACCACCTAGGGGTCGATCACGAAATGCATGGTTTAATAAAGACCAGCCGCATTGAAATTCCATTCATCACTAGATTATAAAAATTATGGAAAAATTTCTATAGGTAATCCTACTATCGTTTGTCAGTCTATCATTTTAAAGAACATGTATAGACTCATCTACTATTCTGCGAGGATGTGATGTCGCAGAAGAAAGAGGCAGAGCGGGAGAGGGAGCTCACTGCTGCCCCTACCCGCAGGAGGGCGCGGCGGCTACAGGTGGTCGCACCGCCGTGAGGGACCTGTGCGCGGCCGATCGGGGGATTTGCCGCGCGCGTGTAAGACCCAAGCTATAAGGCACCCTTATGTGTCCGGGGTGCCTTAAGCGGAGAAGGAGGAGGGAACGCCATCCCCCACCTCCAGAGAAGAGTGCCAGATGGCACACCGTTGTGTCACTTATCTGGGATTAAAAAAAAAATTGAAACCAGGTTTTGAACAAAGGTTCAGACAGATTAGAACCTACTGTTCTGCATTCAGATGGAAAGGTGAGACTTATTCCATTTGTTGTTCTAATGTAAGTTACACACTATCAGTAAGTACTCCAGAACCTATAAGTATACTTCTAAATGAAAGTCTAAACACAACATTTTTAAAAGCAATATTCGACGTTATAATAATGCATTTCAAATGACCTCTTTTAAGAGTAAACAAACTATTGAACGTGCTTTTATGCCAACTTTTAAAGAGCAGTGTCAAGTTAACAATTTTTTTTTAGAAATTTATTAAAGAACATTTATTCACTGTTATATTATATACTTAATTCTTTTTTTTACGCCGGGAAATGCTCTGAGGCATGCCCGATGGGGATGGGGGGGGGGACTCCCCAGGTGGGTATGTGGGACTCGCTGCACCCGAAAGATGGTAAGTGGACGCAGCTCTACCCACAAAACCCGGCGAGTGCCACCAATGCCGCCTCTGGTGAGGTGAGAACAACCCCTCCCAACGTCGGGACAGTGCAATGGGGTGAGGTTCCCATCCTCGCCCCTTATCCCTTCTTCTTATAATAGGGCTACAAGAGCAGCTTTGCCCAGCAGTGGGATCCAATAGGCTAATTAAAAAAAAAAAAAATAAGGGAACCCCCCTTATTTATTTTATTTTAATTTATTTTATCTAGTCATACAACAAACGCGATTTTTGTTATAGTGTCTACTGTCTAATGTAGTATAGGTAATATAATGGATAATGATGCGGAACCATTCGTGCGCGAGTACGGCTCGCACTTGACCGGTTTTTACAAGTTATGTTTTTGTTGGCATAACGTATTCAAGATAATAAGTAATAATTTCTTCCCTATTTGAACCATTGCTCGTCCTTGGGGGTCTCTTAATCGTTAGTTACGTTAGCCCATGTTATTTCAGTACCCCGACCACAAACGTTTGTTAAGGTCCGAAAACCCACGAATTTGGGAAAGATTAATTATGGGTAAGGGTATTGAGCATGAAGTAACTTCATGCTGAAGTTATTACAAATTAATGAAAATAGTTACAATAGATTGTGTTGTGAGATAGCCGATATATCTTCAGAGGGTTTCATTGAGTCAAGTCTATAAACAGAGTTAGGTAGATATTTGGTATACTAATGTATAATGTCTAACATCTAGGCTTTAACTACCTTAAAAATAGGTTTTATGATTATGTATATTATAAAGAAGTAGATATGATAGATATATGTCTTACACTGGGTATATTAGGTTTTCATATCATTTTCGGTTGAGGTTTGGCAGCAGAATAGTTTTACAGTTAGAGTTCAGGTTTGCAATAGGACGGGAAAACGACAAATCGTCATCAGCTACTAGATTATTTGGCAGAGTTTAGGAGCATTGCGTCACGCACGAAAGTATTTTTAACGTCTTTAAAAAAAAACATAGATTTTTTGTTTGAAAATATGCAGCATTTTATGTTCAATAATTCTATTTAAAAAAAACTTATTAACAAAAGCATAACTAATAGGGAAATAGCGGTTTTTTCCACACGATTTTTTTTCTTTTTTAAATATTTATACTTAATAAGATTATGTTAAACTAATTAAATTCGATCCGAGTAACAAATCAGGTCCCATTTTCAGCGCGTAGTAAAAATAATATATATTTGTGGTAGAGTTCTAGAAGATTTTTTGGTGATTTTAGCATTTTTTTCGCTGACTGTACATTTTCTCAAAAATCTGTGAATGCAGTTTTGAATATCTTAAAAAGTTATGGATGGTCTCCTAGGAACGTTTTCCTGTAACTATAATGGTTAATATACCTGCCCTTACTGACCCCTCTCAAAAATCCAGCCTGTATAAGATTTTACAAATTCATTGGACGACAATATTAAAAAAAATATTCAAAAGATCATTGAACGAAAATTACAAAAAGAAGTAATACTTTTAAATATTTTAAGCAGCCTGCCTGGCCACTGGTAACTAGGTATATCTTATACTGCCTTTTTTTTTCTTTAACGTCGGGAAATGCTCTGAGGCATTCCGCGGGGGAGTTGGTATCCCCACGCGGGTATGTGGGACTTGCTGCGCCCGACAGCTGGTAAATGGACGCAGCTCTACCCACTAAAACCCGGCGAGTGCCACCAATGCCGCCTTTGGTGAGGTGCCCCGGATCTAGAAAACAAACAGGGCGCCTCGACGGCTAGTCAGTCCCGCAAGGGACCGACGCCACCTCCACAGAGGGGTTGTCCCGCACCATAGAACAACACCTCCCAACGTCGGGACAGTACAATGGGGTGAGGTTCCCATCCTCACCCCTTGCCCTCTGCTCTTCTGTCCCTCTTCTTATAAGAGGGGTACAAAGAGCCCCTTCGGCCCAATTAGCTTCGCCCAAGGTGCACTGCTCACCCTAGATTACTGAGCCCCACCGCTACGACAAGGCTTGAACCGTGGTGGGGATCTTATACTGCCTGCTCTGACTTGGTGGCTGTGAAATATTCAATAAAATATCACTAGATGAACCATTTATCATCATCATCATCATCATCAGCCTCTATCCGTCTACTGGTGAACATAGGCCTCCCCAAATGAACGCCAAGATGGCCGATCCCGGTCCGTGTTGGATGCGTGTGGCAAGAGATAAACCATTATCAATACATTAAAATAACGCCGATAGAGAAGCATTAGCAAAATCGAATGTATAAAATATATAAATGTACCTGTATATAAATGTTTATGTAATGATATCGCATGTCTGTACCAAGAGCCCAAGTTAGATACACAATCTCTATACTCAGCTGTAGCTATTTAACATTCGTATACTTGATCCATTTGGCACGAACTCTGCTGAATCTTCCCTGTGTGACAGTAAACAACACGGGGCTGCATTTACCCGTACTGTGATAATAAATCTGAGTAACGAGTCGGGTCAGGACGAGAAAAATATTTTTAAACATGTAACGGAATGCGAATAATGTCACCTTTACACGTCTGTCGGACACCAAACGTTTGCGCTGAAACCCTTTGGTGTATATGTATACAGGATGAATTTTTCAACTGGACGTCCACGTCCAGTTGAAACGTATAAATCATGAAAAAAAACCGCGAAAGTTTAAGTTCGAATCCGATACGAGTAGACGCCAACTCAGACTGCGCAAACAGCGATAGCACTACCCTATCGTTAGATTGTACGGGTACCACGCGTGACCCGCCTCCCTCTCTTGAGAGTGTGATGAGGGTCGACCCTCATGATAAATTCAACCGAAAAAGATTCGTCGACCGTATTGGATTTGACTAGTCTAAATCCTACTCTCCCGAGTAGCGCGCGCGAAGAGCCCCGCGGACGCAGGGGGGGGGGAGAACCTCCTTCGAATAATTCTTAGGTGAGTCATCTGCTTACCTATTGTTCCAATTGAGCTTAAAGTCTAGCCCTTTCGAAAAAAAGAAGAAATGATATTTTAAGTTGTAATAAAATATTTTATGTTGTTATAAATAAATTTCAAGACTGACTATTAAGGTGGCACCCATTTAGATCTCATTTATTTTGCCGTTGAAGTCAACAACTTAGGCATATTATATCATAATATGGAACTTGGCTCTCATTTCAAATTTATGTTTTTGATTGGATATAATTATATTTATGTAATCATTATATTATATAAACACTTTGTGCTGGGCTGATCCCCTGCCACCCGCAAATAGACCCTATTTACGGGTCACAGGGGATCAGCCGTCTTGGCGTTCGTTGAAGGAAATTGTCCGGCAGCGGACATTTCCTACATCACATAGCATGATTCAGGAGTGTGGCGTTGATTGATCCGCCACATCACTCCCCTCCGAAGACTGGAGGTCGAATTATTGCGACTTCTTGCCTGAGTCGCCAGTGCCAGAAAGTCCCAGTGAGTCGGATATCTATCTACTTGCTGCTGCACGGGCTCCAATAAGTCGGAGTGCTGTCGTGCGGGGCCGATACTACGTGCTGACCAGGAGAGATGTGCTCTGCTTGTTGACCGGTCGTGTAGTGAGAATGCCCGTTGAAGCCGATGAGGGTTCAACCAGGGCCGCGGTTCGTTGGGCTGGTTGGTCGAGGTACCCGAAGAGGTTGAAGCTGGCGCCTGGTTGACGTGGTGAGGAGGGGTGGGGGAGTGATGATAATGAAGTTCAGAAGGAAGGTGTGCTCTGTCGAGGGTCACCAATGTGGGATATATTGGTGGAAGCCACAAAGGGAGATCTCCGACCGAGCGAGATGGTATGCTCGGCCAGAGCGAAGCCCACTTGCTATCAATTCAGCTGTTGTATGAATAGCGACCAGCTTTTGAACTTCGATAGCGTGATTCAGGAATGTGGCGCTGATTGGCCCGCCACATAACGTGGCCACATAAGGTTGATAACGATGTTTACAATTAAATACTAACTGTAAATAATGCATAAATAGCATTTCTTGCCTAGATGTGGTTTCATATTATATAACAGCTATAGATACTAACGGCGATATCGGTAAAACGAGTTATTCTTTAGTATTTGAAATACTTTCTCGTTTGAATTATTTAACGATTACAAGGGTTTTTTACCAATTAGGAAGTTCGAGGAGCGCAGTTCTTTCCTCCGCTCCTCACCGAGATTCGTATTATAATTAGGGAGCTGGTGCGCTAAATTGGAACGGTTCATACTAATGAAGAGAATTCGCAGCCCGTTTGTAGTGTAAAGCGATCGCACGATAATAAAAAAGAAAGATTCTGATAGGAAAAATTTAAAAATAGTTTGTGAATATTCCAACTCGTTTTATGACTGAAATCTGGACTGAAATACTCTTTTGCAACGTAATGTAGAGAAGTTACCTATATTTATGTATTTATTTATTTAAAGGATTGATATTTTTGTTAAAATGATGTATGTATGTAAAAGAATAAACGGCCTAAAGTCTTAAGTTGTTAAAGTGTGTCAAAAATAAAAGAATACGAATATAGAAGTATTATTGGCAGCACGTAATTTGATCCATGACCTTGAATCGACTGATTTTCGGGTCACAATCAAGTGTTAGTTTATTATTCCTTTAACAGTTTTATGTAATAATACCTTCCCACACCGTTGTCGCTCGAGATATACGATAATTTGTAAGAAAATCTGAGATGATTTTATAAAATTAAATTTTCCATTTAACTTGCTTTTAATTATATTACTTCATTCCGTTTTCCCTCTTCGTAAAAAAATACATAAATACAACAAGTTCATGGTTTTTCCTATAGTATTTTTTAATTTTCCGGTCAACCGCGGATCATACGTCCCGGTTATCTCGGTTATATATACAACTTTTCCCATAATTGTAGATCTGCGCGAACGGCCGCCATTTTGGATCAACTTATGTGCCGCGAAGTACGTATAATCTATATTAAGTTTAGCTACTATAAAACAAGGTAAATCATTAAAATATAATAAGATTCAGCTTAAATCCTACATATGGGGAAATATAAAGAGCAAGTTCGTTACTTAATCAGCGCGATTTCCGAGCTCAGAACATAAATGCAAGTCTGCAAACTACCTCCAACTTTTAAAACCTTCGCCAAATTGAACTCTGCGTCGTATTACGCAATTAAATCATATTTTCATTTATTTTAATATACGCTTCTGAGATGAAAATCAGTGAGCACGGATTCGACTGACCGTCGTAATTGTATCTTGTAAACAAAGTGCGGACACAGAGCAGGCGTGGAGCGATAAAGCGGAGCGTTTAAAGCTCTTCTGTATTACAAAAGACGGTTGTAGTCTTCTATAATTTTATAATTCATAATGACATGACGATGTTATTGAAAAGTATATTTTCGTTCTTGCAGCCGGCTCCATCGAATTATAAGATGTTGTCACGTCAAAAAATCGGTTGTCTGTAAAGTCGGTTTACTGACGATAGTTGAACGTGACAACGTCATAAGAAAATGAAACGCCTCACAGCGAGGAAACGTCGCATGCGTCATGTTTTTCGTTATATCATTATAAATATTCACCTAATATATTTTGTTTTTATTTTAAGGGTCTGTTTCACAATGTACAAGTACTCTATAGCTATTTATATTATTATTATTAACAAATTAATTACAGCTTGGCAAAAAAGAGTACGAGGTGGAACTAAATATTTTACTAAATGGAAACCTATTATGTTGACAATACTTGGCCGACAAATACTAGATTTTGAGTAAAGCTTAGTGTTTCACATTTATTTTTAACGATTTGATTAAATTATCTTGCTGATTTTCCATATTATGATGAGAGTTAAGTGAAAGTGGCGCCCTCATTTTTTCCATACTCTTTTTTGCCAAGCTGTACGTGACACATACAATTTCTAGTTAGTCCTGACTGTAAGAGATGCTGCATTGCAGCTGAACTAGGCCGGCACGGCCGGATCGGGGTGGTACCTCTCGCTCACGTAACACCGGCGTCAAGTGACAGCTGTGCTGTCGCGTTTTGTGCGTTTTGTGAGTTTTCAGTGGTCCATTGGTGGTGATAGGGAAAAAGAGGGCCATGGTTGTGGGAATGTGTATGGGCGTCGGCGCTGCTCGTTTGCCCCCTGATAACATAAAAAAATGCGTTTGACCATCATATTACCTATACCTAGTATAAACAATTACTGGTTAGTAGGTTGGCAACCTCGCATTTCATAGTTCCGTTTTCCGAAATACATGTTTGAGGAAAACGTTTTGTGTTGTAAGTACACATAAAAATATGTTTTAATAATTTCAATGTTGATGTTGATGTTTTATTATATACCATTTTTTATACATTTTATATAGATAAAGCTTCAAATATGTTATACCTCAACTTTTATTGATCAAATCAGAATATTAAACATTTTTTTTTGTATGAACGGAACGGAACGGAACCGGAACGTCTATTGATTTAGTTGGTTTAAATAGCAAAAAATATTTTTGATATTAATTTAAAAATAGTTTTTAAATCTATAGTCGCCCGTATAATAAAAAGCGACCTCTCTCTGATTCGTCCAATAAGGTTTTAATTCCTTTTGTTCTTTTTATGTTTTTGACTTATTAAAGTACTGTATTCAATTTATAACTATTTTACAAACATTAAGACACTTACTCCAGAGCTGTAATAATTTTATTAAAATCTAATATAATTTCTGTACGCCCTTTTGTTACCACTAAAAATATGTTGAATATCTTAAAACAACAGGCGTAGAAACAAGACATTAATTCAGGGTTAGCTTTGATTCCATAATTTTAAGAACTTTCTAATTGTGTATAGCTTTCATACTTAAACCACTCAGTCTCTAAGCTATTAAAAAGTATATTATTGTTAAAACACAACGTTATTTGTTTTAATTTATTAAAAGCAACGTCAGCCTCATTTGCTTTTAATATCACTTTTTTTACTTGTTAGTAGTACTTAATAGTTTTCGTTTCATTGGCAGCTCCTGAAAATGATACGAAAATGAAACTAAAAAACAAGGTACTTATGAATATGTAATAGTTGGTGGAACGTTTTTGTAAAACCTATTTGATGTCAATAATTTAGTTTCACCTTCGTGTACGTATGCCATCAAGTTTGCATCATCATCTTTATTGTCACACTCTGGGATAACGTGGCTGTGTGGCGATGGAACACATTGATTTGTGAAACCCTTTTTGTGTAGATGTCGTAAAATAGAGTCTGTCCAGTCCTTTTGCCATTTTCCAGTAGCCCATAATAATAATATGCTGGGACAACTCTCACACGCCCATCTGATCCCAAACTAGATCTGCCTTGATGATACAATGAAAAAATGATGAACAAATGATAAATACTGATATATTTTTAAATACATATTATAGATAAATTACACCCAGACACAGAACAAATTATCATGTTCATTACACAAACATTTGTCCTGTGTGGGGATCGAATCCACGACCTTCTGGTTTAGCAGTCAGGATCACTAACAGGACTAACAGGCCATCTTTGCTACAAATTACGTGGAGCCCATCTATGCCAGATTCACCTAGAAATTTGAAAACTTTGCCGTTATTGCATCAGAATCTGATGTTTTCCTCATTTTAAGCGAGTTGAGAGCAGCATATACATTGGATCGCAGAGTTTTAGACTGCAGCAGTTTTAAATTATCCCAATCACATACATAGGGTACACTACGTCAACCATCGTATTGCTTTTGTACAACTCTTCACAATAGCTTCTTTCAGCGATTTATTCTTATAGATGAAGAGACCATTAATGTTATTAGCCGTGTTTTAGGCTTAAATTCTTTAGTAAGTAAATAAACTTTCCTAAATAGGTCTGCAATTTGGTACTTTAAGAAGTGTTTTTCAATTTCTGAGCAAGTACTTACTGTATATTTGTCTTTATCAATTCTGAACCATTTAGCAATGGTTTGGCATAAC
This sequence comes from Helleia helle, assembly GCA_963853865.1. Classification (NCBI taxonomy): domain Eukaryota; kingdom Metazoa; phylum Arthropoda; class Insecta; order Lepidoptera; family Lycaenidae; genus Helleia; species Helleia helle. Next base: position 20,560,777 of record OY971422.1, on the reverse strand, counting down.
ACTTTTCATACTCTTTGCCCACCTCTGAATCTTTTAGTCCTTTGACTTTTAATTCCTTTTGTCTACGCTTCAGTTACAAGGTTTAGTCTGAGATCAGGTATATCATTCCTATTCTTCTGTATATTCACTAAGGTGTCACTGATTAGGAGCTTCAAGCTGTTACAATTAGAGTCAGCAGTCTCGAAATTCAAGGTTTCTGCGTACTTCAGTTTGTTTTCCATTGTACCAAAGTGAATTTTCTGAATGCGGTATTTCATCTGAAGTGTTAAACTTCAAGCTGAAATAGGAATGCCAGTTGCTAATTTTATTTTAAAATATAGGGAGTATTTTCCCAACAACACTTATTGTAAATGTAAAATTTTGATTGTATGTCTGTTTCCATTCAATAGAATCCTCATAAACGACACCTCATTTACGAAAATCACTAAAGCCGTTCAGTCAGCAGGAGGGGCTATAAACGTACTTACCTACACAAATTCACCCGAATAACATTACCCTCCTTTCTTTTGGCACAGTCGGTTAAAAAGGAATTAGTTTGATTACCTAATAGTAGCAAAAATATAAATTCAAAAAATATCGGTTACCGGTATCAAAATTAACTGCTTCATATACATCCTGATTCCGTGTTATGGTATGTTATATAAAAAAACAGTTAACTTTAATATAATATACGAGTATATATATAATAAAATACTTTTTCATAAATCTCTTTTTGACTGATCTCCTTCTCGATGTTGAAATTGAGATCTTACTCTTCGTTTTATTGTTTTTGTTTGCCATTTTTGTTTAAAACACGTAAAGAAAAATTTGACTCAGATCCGACCGTGACAGCGGCTAAACCGCGACTGCGGGGACGCGGGCGGCACGGTATTGCATCGGCCCGCCCGAAACAGTTGTTGTTTTTATGGTTTTTTAAGTTTTGGTACCGAAAAAGTAAAATAAATTAAATTTTAATAAACATAGGTTACGTAGGTTGAAATGAAGAAAATTATGATATAAATTTCAAATTTAAAAGAAATATTTTTTCCTACAAATGTGTACAGGCTTTGCTTAAATTTATGCTATGTTTGGGATTTTTTATGATCGAGTCAAGCTAATCTAATCGTGTAATGAACTTACAAGGGTTCTAGGTAATATCCTTGAATATAACATATCTTTTTTCCAGGCTGATAAATTACGCGGGAATAATTTTCCTAATTTTTTTTGCCAAGCGCTTCTTACTGTGTATTTGCCAATATACCGCCTTAATGATTAAATGTTAATTGCATACTATTACCAAAAAAAGTGCGTGCGTACAAAGTACACATGTCAGAAGTGAAACCCATTTGGCAAACTAATTTTTAAATCTCGTTTATATTTATACTAATCTAAAGCTTTAAATCTCGGAGACTTTCGATGCGACGTTCGCTCTATCTCACTCTCTCTCTCGATCTTTCTCACTCGCTTGCTCTCTACTCTCACTCCATTGGCTATGTGCTTCATGCTACGTTCGCCTTTTCTCACTCTCTCTCAATCGGTCTCAATCACTCTCTCCCTTTTCTTGGATAACAAAGTTGCACATTTTCGTGACAATAATATCTACTCTATGTTAATACATATATAATATAAAGTCTGTATGCGGGCGATCGATGATAGTTTTCATTAAAAGTAAGAGCTTATAATGCATATTTGAACCATCAGCTATATTAAATGTCGTGCCCGCTGTACGCTTGTTAATATAACATCGACTTTAATTTAAATTCGAGTTAGAATCCAGTTTTCGTAGCGGCACACCATAACGTGATCTGATGCAGATTTTCCGTGCGAATGTTCATTTTGAAAGAAATAAAGATTTCGAGGAAAGGCCCTTGTCGAAAGCTATTCAGATAATCGCATTTTGAGAAATAGAAGAGAATTTTAAATTGGTTTGGAATTTCTTTATTTGAGATTCAATTGCGATATAGCTTAAAAGACTTCTTTTATATTCATCTCGAAAATTTAATACGGCTTCGTATTACCCCTTTTTGAGTTAGTTTGAATGGCAAACGGGTAGAAAGCCGTATAGTCGCCGATAGTGAGCATGGTCCACGAACACATCCCCACCATGGTTCAGGCCTTGAAGTGGCGGTGGGGCTCAGTAGCCTAGGGTGAGCCCAGCACCTTAGGCATAGCTGTTTCAACTGAGTGGGCTCTTTGTACCCCTCTTATAAGAAGACGGGCGAGGACGTGAACCTCACCCCATTGTACTGTCCCGACGTTGGGAGGGGTTGTTCTGTGGTGCGGGACAACCCTCTGTGGAGGTGGCGTCGGTCCCCTGAGGCACTGACTAGCCGTCGAGGTGAGCTGCTTGCTCATTAGATCCGGGGCACCTCACCAAAGCCGGCATTGGTGGCACGCGCCGGGTTTTAGTGGGTAGAGCTGCGCCCAATTACCAGCTTTCGGGCGCAGTGAGTCCCACATACCCGCCTGGGGAGACCCACTCCCCAGGCGTGATGCCTCAGAGCGTTTCCCGGCATTAAAGAAAAATAAAATGGTCCACGAACACACACGAGTTCAGCCGGGAGTATTGAGCTACTCAAGACATCATCAGCCGCCTGACTCAGTGCTCACCGGACAAGGATGCTTCGGTGGATTCCTGTGTGGGATGGCTCGGATGTATTACACTAATATTGAAAAATATGAAGCCTAATATCTTTTACCCCTTGTAGCAACTGCTATGCGACTTCTCACCATTTACTTCTCCCCTCTTTCCCCTCTTTCCCCTCTTAAGTTTTACGTAAAAAAGTAGCTCACAACCGTTTCCAAGGTCCCATTTATCTTTATACCAAAATTCATAATTTCAAGGTTAAGTTATGAAATCGTAACAAAGTACCTAATTCACTTTGATATTTAAAATCTTAGGGAAAGTTGTGAAGCTTAAACATTAATTAGAGAAAGTCTGGCTTAAACAAAAAAAAGCATTTGTTTTCGTAATTGCATAATTTACGTAAACCGTAAGAAATATATTTGTCTCTGTACTTTAATTAAATTAAAAAACTTCGCCAGTATCTAATTACGCTTCTTAAATTTATTTATTGAAGTGAAACTTCTATATAGACGTGAGGTATTAGGATTTTTATTAATAAAGTAGGAAAGTTTTAAGAAAATTCAATATTTTATTAATAAATTATCCCTTTTAGTTTATCGAGGAAAGTAGGATGTACTTTCCTCGATATATCGTGTACCCACTATGACCCATGAGACCGTTTTTTAATAATAATTATCTCAAAAAAATGATTTGCCAATCCAAAAATAGTATGCCAAAAGGCGAAACGAAAATTTTTCGTTTCACCTTTTTTTTTTCTTTAACGCCGGGAAATGCTCTGAGGCATCCCGCGGGGGAGTGGGTCTCCCCAAGCGGGTATGTGGGGCTCGCTGAGGCCGAAGGCTGGTAAGCAGACGCAGCTCTACCCACTAAAACCCAACGAGTGCCACCAACGCCGCCTTTGGTGAGGTGCCAAGGATCTAATGACCAAACATGGCACCTCGACGGCTAGTCAGACTGACTCAGAGGACCGACGCCACAACGCAACACCTAACGTCGGGATAATACAATGACGTGAGGTTCCCGTCCTCGCCCCTTGCCTCCTGATCTTTTGTCTCCTCTTCTTATAAGAGGGGTAAAAGAGCTCCCTCGGCTCAATTAGCTTCGCCCAAGGTGCTGGGCTCACCCTAGGCTACTGAGCCCCCACGCCACGTGGCGGGGTTCCCGTTTCGCCTGCAGTGACTCACCTTGAGTTTACTTGCCATAGTATTAACACTTATTATATCTCAAGCCTTGGTGGACGTCTTGTCTTGCTGCCACTCAATATATATATATGTCGGAGAATATAAACACATTGATAATAAAATAGGTTTCAACCTTATTTGTGAAACCTCTTTTGTAATAACTTCTGTTTTAACGCTGGCACATTGTTAAACGACAAGGAGTATGCTTGTGAATAAAAAGAAAAGAGAGACGTAATTGTAAAATTGAGATAGATAGGTGGGTTACAGAGATTATGTTGGAAATAACACGAATATGATTATTGAATGGTAAATTGGATAATAGAAGGACACGTCTGCAACTCTGTGATTATCGCGTTTACTAATGCGTTAGCAAACCATGAGATTTGATGTTACTGACTTGATTGTACAACAACTAGACGAAGGTCAGACAGCGAGCTGCTGGAGAGTTTGTTCTGCCACTTGTTCTCTCTGGCCTGGCACTAGCAAGCGGCAACGGGCGGGCTAACTTGGGTGCTGTCTTATGTAATGATGACACTGAGAGTAAAAGATGATATATTATGATATAGTGTTTCATTAAACAACCCACTGATATCGGCTATCCTGACCACACACACAATACCCATGTTGTTGTTGACGCCGATATATATAATATCATCTTATACATATACTCAATATACATAATATCATCATACTTCTTCACTACAAACACGTTTTACGAGCGCTAGTAACAGTAATAAAACAGTGTTCTAAGCGATGCGGCTCGTAAGGGGTTTATGTACCTTGTAATTGTAATATCTTGTTCACTTCATGACTCCATTGTCTCTACATGACGACGAGATGATATTTTCGATGGTTCTGTGACGCGAGTTCTCAATACTTTTGAACGCTTCCCCGAAGCTGCTCCGACAGCATTTGACTTACGTACGAAAAGTGACTTTTTTATAGCATAGGAGGGAAAACATCATCACACATCTGCACAACCAGAAATTATGCAGATGTGTTGCCCTCCTTTTCCCCATCCCCCCAATAAACTCACTATAACCGGAAACTCACAAACCGCACGAAACGTTGCAGCATAGCTGTCAATTGACGCCGGTGTTACGTGAGCGAGAGGTGCCGGCCTAATTGGGCTGCAAAGCAGCATGGCACAACTCTCATCATAGTCATTTCACTTTATATAATATTAAAGCACAGTATAGAGTTCCTTTTCTCTATCGTGAAAAAAGCTTGTGTCGAGATATTTAGATAGAGTGTATACAGAATATTCATTCATCCAAAATCGAGTTACAACCTATATAAAAGCTTGTAAAAATAACGCAAGTCATCGGTGTTGCATAGCAAAGAGCTAGCATATCCATGTAGCCTGTAATACTGACTTAGCAAGTAAGCTCTCGAGATAAGTGAAGCTATAAATCCGTCGCTGAGAGGTTCACAGAAAGGACAGTTGCAAATATCTCTACTTCTCCATATAAAACCATCTTCAGTCCTTTTCAAGAGCTTTAAAATATAATATTTCTTCATAACCATTTTTAATTTAATGCCGTTATTTAAGATTAAGATGACATATTTAATTTTTATGTATATTTTTACTTATTATATTACTAGCTTTAATTTTTTAAGTTTTTAAATATGTAATACTAACACAAGGAGCATGGTAGTCAGAATTAAAGGAATTTTAATTCGAAAAATAATAATTATATTTATGCTATTTCTTTTCTTGACGAATATCAAAACCAGTACGAGATTTCATGTTTCCAGGAGAACATCTACCGAGCTGATGCCGAGCAAGAGTGTTGGAAATTACCACCGTAATGATAAAATAACTGAAAACAAATCTCCACAATAATTAGACATAAAAGGTTTTTATGAGAAAAATATGAAAGTGCAATAAAAGTGAGGAAGGAGTTTATAGTGAGGGTAGACACGACATCGTTACGATTTTTTTTTCTTTACTGCCGGGAAATGCTCTGAAGCATCCCGCGGGGGAGTGGGTCTCCCCCGGCGAGTCCCACATAGGGACTCGCTGCACCCGAAAGCGGGTAACTGGACGCAGCTCTACCCACTAAAACCCGGCGAGTGCCCCCAATGCCGCTTTTGGTGAGGTGCCCCGTATCTGTTGAACAAACAGGGCACCTCGACGGCTAGTCAGTCCCTCAAGGGAACAATGCCACCTCCACAGAGGGATTGTCCCGCACCACAGAACAACCCCTCCCAACGTCGGGACAGACAATGGGGTGAGGTTTCCGGCCTCGCCCCATGTCCCCTCTTCTTATAAGAGGGGTACAAAGAGCCCCCTCGCCTCAATTCGCTTCACCCAAGGTGCTGGGCTCTCCCTAGGCTACTAAGCCCCAGCACCACGATAAGGCTTGAACCATGGTGGGAAAGTAGTTACAAACCTACCTTGACCTACATTACCTATTAAATTGTAGTGCTTTAAAAATACCGACCGAATTGAGAACCTCCTCCTTTTTGTTGAAGTCGGTTAAAAAAATTATTGAGAAACGTTTCTAGTTTTTCGAATATCAGGAACTAGGGCAACATTGTTCAAGGTTCGAGTGCAAATCCTTGCTGGAGCTGCTATAGTCACGCAAAAATATATTATTGTATCGATTTAATAAATATATACAGATTCCACTGAATGTGAACGAGAAAAAATAGATGAGATGGAATATTTTATGGGACTTGTATTAAGTATTCATATAACGTCAATGTAATAACGCTGATACATAAACCGTTCAGACAGACGAGAGCTCGGAGCGAATCAGAAGTCAGTCGAATTTGCCAACTAAATCATTTAATGTTTTTATTTGAAAGTATATCATAGCGAAGTGAACTCAAAGAGATTTTTTTTATATTTTTTTTTTGTTGGATAGGCAAGCTGGCAAACGTGCCACCTGATGGTACGTGGTTGACGTCGCCCATTAACATAAACTAGTTTACCTGGAACGAGCCCAGGCTACTCATCTATGTGTCCTATCCTGAGATATAAGATGTTAAGCCTCGGTGCCAGTAATTACACTTGTCTTGCCCTTCTCTCCGAAACACAGCAAAGCTGTTTCACGGGAGAAACAAGCGAGATGGTGGTATCCATGCAGCCGGGAGCGCGGCACAGCGCTTCTCTCCCACCGGTGATTATGAAAAAATTTAGAAGATGCTGGATTCAGTTATTGATAATCACTTGACTTATTTATGACTTCATTCGGAACACGTAATTTGAGAAAAGAAAAGGCGATTGAACAACAACACAAAAAAATCTTCTCTTCTCTTTTTCAATAAAATTTTTCCTTTGCTGGTTTTAATATAATTATTTTGATTTATATAAAATATTTCCTTTCTTGGAGAAAGTAATAAAGCATATAGCTTCACACTATGGATGCAATCTAAAGATAACGCGGTTAGAACAACTCGGTACTGCTAGTTAGAAGATAGTGTCCAGCTAACAATGAGCTATCGTCCCATAGAGTTTACCTTTATAAATCCTTGCTCAACCGTGACTTCAAAGTTTCTCAGGTACGGCCTTACGATAGAAAGACGCGAGAAAACATTATCCAACATGGATATTTTCATTACTAAAATTATTTAAAACGAGATATTTACCATGTTTTTCACTTTTATTTCGCGGATCTCGATATTTCGACATTATCTACGAATGTCTTGTTCACGAGACTGAAGTATGCGGGTAGATGTTGACTGCATTAGAGGTGACCGTATCGGTAAACACTGGTCATTATTAAGACAACACTTAGAAATCAGCCATCGCGGAACATTTTCTGGAAGTCGGACCGAACCATTGGATTGCGTGTCATAATGCTCAGATACTAGCCACAGAACGTACATCCCCCGACTTGTACGAGAAGCCATTTAAATTACTAAATAGTGTAATTTTGATAGAGAAGATGGGTTTCAACTGTCAAGAGTGATTAGGTTATGCCACTCTTGAAAAATGATATTAAACATTCGCGGACCGACAGACGAAACTCGCCGTGAGTTTCGTCTTTTTTTTTTTTTTTTTTTTTTTTTTTTTTTCATAGGAGTGCATCTCGGCAAGAACCTTCGCCACGAGCTCCCACGGGGGGTCACCGGCTAGGGCAGTGGCTGCTGCCCACGAAACCGTACGGTACCCCCGGATCACTCTTACCGCGATGACCCGCTGCGCCGATCGCAGCCGGGCCTTATTCCTCTCGGTAAGGTGATCCGCCCAGATCCGCACCGTACGTCGCCATACTACGGCAGACTCCGGAGTATAGCTGCCTGCAGGCGGCGCTGGGTCCTCCGAGGTTCGGGAGGAGTCTGCCCATTGCACTTGCCGCCTTCGCGTCCTTCAGTCCCAACATGGAGAAATGTGGGCCGAAGGTCCACCCTCCGTCAAGGATGAGCCCCAGATATTTGATATGGGGGCTCATCCTGACCCTCTCCCCTCCGACCTGGAGGGCAGCCCCCGGTGGGGGTCCTTTCCGCCCGGTCCCGCGGAAGAGAAGGGCTTCGGTCTTCTCAGGTCTGACCCGAAGCCCTAACCTCTCTATGCGGCTGATCACGAGATCGATCCCGACCTCGGCCAGCCGCGCCGCCTCCTTATAGCCTCGTCCCCGGGCATACACGAGGGTGTCATCGGCGTAGCATCCCGGGGAGGAGGCGGCCTCGCAAGACCCAGTCGTAGCCGATGTCCCACAGGATCGGACCAAGAACCGACCCCTGTGGAACACCGCACCCACGGAAATATATTTAATACTTTTATACTATACATATATTTAGGATTTTTATTATTATATAATACACATATTTAATACACATCCATAACCCAGGAACATAGAAAATATTTTTGTTCCCTGGCGGGATTCGAACCCGCAACCTCCGGCTTGAGCACTAACGCGCTTACCACTGAGCCACAGAGATGGAAATGAGTAACAATATTAGTGGTGAGCAGTGTATCCGCAGCAAACTTACGAGAAAGGAGGTACGGTACGGTCACCACTCGACCATGGACCGACCTGCCCAAAGTGAAAAGTCATCTCTTACTGATAAACCAAAACATCTGCATAATCTCTGGTTGTGCAGATGTGTATGGGCGTCGGTTGTCTAAAGCTTCGACTGCTAAACGAGCAGTCCTCCCTTTATGCTATAAAAAACCTATTTACCACTACATATTTCTTATTCCTACAACAATCACTACAAAAAGCTGCCACCAAAGGGGGTTTCCGCACCGATACGACTTAGGGACCTACAAGAAAAGAGCATACTCCTATTTGAAAGGCAACGCACCTGCTAACCCTCTAGTGCAGCGGGTGTCGGTGGATGTCACTATCACTTACCATCAGGTGAACCGACTGTCCGTTTGCCCCCTCTTATATAAAAAAAAAAACATTTACAGATATGCTACATCACTAATTAAAAGCCCATCCCCTTTATTCTTCTTATATAATTTTATCCGGCCAAGATATAAGTACTAACTACTAAGTATACGCTTAATACTCAGAGTAACTTTGTAACATTAGGATTTAGGACCGCCCGTAATCACGGTTGCTTTAAGTTATCCACAATGTCGGAAAAGTAAAATCTTGATAAAATAAAGCTTTACGAATGAGAGACGGTATTTTTTTATCGCATAGGAGGGCAAATGAGCAGTCAAAGCTTTAGACTACCGACGCCCATACACATTGTCACAACTAGAGATTATGCAGATGTGTTGCCCTCCTTTTCCCTATCCAATGGGCCACCGCAAACTCACAAACCGCACGAAACGCGACAGCATAGCTGTCACTTGACGCCGGTGTTATGTGAGCCAGAGGTACCACCCCGGTCGTGCCCAAGTCCGCTGCAGCATGGCACTACCTCTTACGAATCAGAATAGGACACAGAAATACTGAATGGAACCAAGTCTGTATAAAGATCGTTACCCTTATTATTATTGCCAGGCTACCTTTTTTTTCTTTAACGTCGGGAAATGCTCTGAGGCATCCCGCGGGGGAGTGGGTCTCGCTGCGCCCGAAAGCAGGTAAGCTGGACGCAGCTCTACCCACTAAAACCCGGCGAGTGCCACCAATGCCGCTTTTGGTGAGGTGCCCGGAACTATTGAGTAAACAGGGCACCTCAACGGCTAGTCAGTCCCTCAGGGAACTGACGTCACCTCCACAGAGGGGTTGTCGCGCACCACAGAATAACCCCTCCCAACGTCGGGACAGTATAATGGGGTGAGTTTCCCGTGCTCGCCCCTTGCTCCTTGCTCTTTTTTCCCCTCTTCTTATAAGAGGGGTACAAAGGCCCCTTCGGCTCCAAGGTGCTGGGCTCAACTTAGGCTACTGAGCCCAAGCGCCACGTCAAGGCCTGAACCATGGTGGGGATTGCTAGGCCACCTAGGAAAAAGCATTATTGCCATTAAAATTTGTCCACATTTTTACAGACCGTATTTAAATATAAGTATTCGGCTTAAGAGACGCGAGAGTAGGATAAATAAAAGTTTAAAATAATAAAAGATACAACTTAATGTAAATACTTCGTACAAACAGTCATATTACGCAGTCAGACATTCTCTCTTTATTCACTTTTTACTTCGTTGTAAAATTTTAGTAAGTAATATAAACGTTATCCTAAAATTTTCCTTTGCAGTATTTAAACGTATTTTAACTATGTATTTTGTATGCTATTAAGGCCTTACTAAGGGTATAATATTTTGTTAGCACCTAGTTAATATATGACCCACAAAAAACAGTTTCACTGTAAAATGTCGCGCCAAGTACACGTCTAACTATATACACGTATAGCAAAAATAAAACAATAAACTAATCTTTACAAAAAATATGAAATAAAAAAACCAAGTACACAAAACCTCTCGGATTAAAAGAAACACTCATTAAAAACTGTGAAAATTGAAAAAAACAATTGGTGTAGTATATTTACAAAGAAAAAAGAAAAATTTGCAATCTACAAAAAAATATAAATTAAAAAAAGTAATCATTGTGATTTTAAATAATTGCAAAATTTTTGTGGCAAATTTTACAATTGAAAACAATTTTTTAAACGTACTTGGCTACTAGTTAGACGTGTACTTGGCGCGACATTTTACAGTGAAACTGTTTTTTGTGGGATATCTCTTTTTTTGTAAAGCATATATTAATTAACATAATTACATTTCAAATATTTTAATATTTTAAATATTTATACTTCTTGGGGGTAATTCATTTCAAATACTTTAAAATTTTAAACTTAAACTTCTTGAGTAATTCATCAAATTTTTTATTCATAAATTTTCTCAAATAATTTAATAATAAAAGAGGTTAGTACTATTACAATACTTTTACTTTAAATGACGCTTGTGACTGACCAGTGACCAATGCAACATCGTCATATTATTTTTTTAAATGTTATTTTGATTTTCAGAATTAACATAGAGCATGCGTTCCTTTTATTCCTCCTGTTTAAATATTTAGAGTGTAAAAGGGAAAGTTAGATACCAGATGACGCAACATGCAACTTGACCGGCAGTTCAAATCAATAATTAAATTAAAGTAAATTATTATATTTGCTTATTAGTAAATCATGTAATAATAAGCTCAAATATGTAATTAAAAAATTTAATATTTTTTGTTCTTGTCTAATATATGATTCATTATTATTTACCTTAAATTTATTAAGTTATAGTTGCACACTACCATGCCTTCAGAATAAAAAAAAAATTCAAATCTTTAGATGTATTACTTTCTTTATTGTTTTCTTAAGAATAATTCAAATGCAACTCCATATGAAGAAAGTCATAAATTTACTTGATACCAATGTACTTATTATTAGGTTTGTTGTCCTTTAAGGCCTTTAAATATTCTCCTTTCCAGAAGCTAAAAAAATGTAAAACAGTAAGGAAATAACTTCAAATGAAAGTAATTAAAATTAAGAAATACTACACGCATAATGTCTCGCAATTTTTGTTTACAACCAGCTCTTTTCCGCTTAAAGTTTTTTTTATTGCAAGGTCTGTAACAATGGGAAAACAAATTGTATTGACAATAATAAAAGTATGACAAGTCAGAAATTTGAAGTAAAATTACTTACATAATATCATAATCAATACTGAAATTAACTTGTCTGTCTCTATTTGATTATTGGAACAAATATAAGTCATCAACATATAATGCTATAACAATTTTTAAATCATTATTCATTTTTGTAAAAGCACATGGCTCTATACGACTCCTTTTGAAACCTAACTCACATAAACATTGCTCCACTCTCTTATACCATGATCTAGATGACTGCTTTAAACCATAAATGACTTACGCTTATCGCCGAGATCTGTCATCCGAAGCACGGTAACGCAGTGTTTGCTGCTCCCGGCGTAAGCATCCTCTCCGCCAAGTGCTCAACTCAGAACGGCATCGAATTGATCACTATAGATACTGGCACCTGCACAATCACTTCTATGTACAAACCTCCTGGGATCACATTTAAATTCGACCCTCCAGAATTTTTTTTTAATAATCCAACAAAAATAGTAATCGGTGATTTTAACAGTCGCAGCCCCAATTGGGGGTATAATGACACAGATATAAGCGGGCAAGCAGTTGAGGAGTGGGCCGAGACAAGCGATTCGACTGTGATATACAATCCAAAACAAAGCGCCTCCTTTAATAGCGCACGATGGAGACGTGGTTACAATCCAGACCTAGTCTTTGTCAGCTCAACTATTAGCGCTCAATGCACTAAAACCGTGTGCTCCCCTATACCCCGTACTCAGCATAGACCCATAATGTGTAGCATTGAACCCACTGTCCGGCCGATGGCTGTTCCGTTCAAGCGCCGATTCAACTACGGCAAGGCAAACTGGAAATCATTCACGCAGTCAGTTGATGACGCCCTACTGAATGTCATTCCTGTTTCCCAAAACTACGGTCTATTTGTTGAGATTGTATCTACTATATCTCGTAAACAAATTCCAAGGGGCTGTAGGACTTCATACATCCCAGGGCTATCAACCGAGTCTAAAAAACTGCTGAAACAATATGAGCAGCTATACCGGACTGACCCATTCTCGGAAGAGACCTTGTTGGCTGGGGAGTCGCTATTATCTAAAATAGGCGAAAACAGACGTGAGGCCTGGATAAAAACTGTCACTAACATCGACATGACGCGTAATAGTAAGAAGGCATGGAACACCATACAAAAGCTGACTAGTGATCCCCCTCACCCATCATCACCAAGTCAAGTCACCGCCAACCAGATAGCTCACCAACTACTTCTCAATGGTAAATCAACAAGCCGAACCAGCAGAGTACAAAAGTTTACGAATTCCGTGAATACGTGCAACGACATCAGCAAACCGTTTGACCTCGACGATATTGTTGTGGCTATAAAGTGTCTAAAATGCGGTAAAGCCTGTGGGGTGGACAATATAATATGTAATGACCAAATAAAACAGCTTGGTCCATTTGCCGTATCGTGGTTGCTACAACTATTTAATTTCTGCTTGGAATCAGCTTCAGTGCCTTCACTCTGGAGAAAATCAAAAATCATAGCTATACCGAAGCCAGGAAAAGCTATAGATGATCCCAAGAACTTTCGGCCAATTTCCTTACTGTGCCATACATATAAATTATTTGAGAGACTTCTGTTAAATCGTCTTACAGGTGCTATAGACCCCAAACTAATCCCAGAGCAAGCTGGTTTCAGACCGGCCAAGTCATGCGTCAACCAAACCCTCAACCTGGTGCAGCATATAGAGGATGGGTTTCAGAAGCGTATGGTGACAGGAGCGGTGTTTGTCGACTTATCGGCGGCCTATGATACAGTGAATCTGAGACGGCTGCTGTGGAAAGTAGATTCTCTAACAAAAGATTACAAGTTTGTTCAAGTACTTCGAGAACTGCTTCACAATCGTCGTTTCCAGGTTCACCTTCTTTCGGATAAGAGTCGTTGGAGAGTACAAAAAAATGGTCTGGCTCAAGGTAGCGTACTCGCCCCGCTTCTTTTTAATATATATACCAACGACCAACCATCTAGTCCGAACACATCCCGCTTCCTTTATGCGGATGATCTTGCCCTCACTTCTCAAGCCCCTAGTTTCGAGGAAGTCGAATCCAGTCTGACTGAGGCGCTCAACATATTGACACCCTATTATGTTGCTAATTCGTTAAGACCTAATCCGAGTAAAACCCTATCCTCCTTATTCCACCTTCGCAATAGAGAGGCGGGGCGAAAACTAAATATTACCTGGTGTGGAGTTCCCATAGCACACAGTGACCACCCCAAATATTTGGGTATTTTTCTCGACAGGTCACTCACTTTCCGTAAAAACTGCGAAAACATCAAGCAGAAAGTGCACGCTCGCAACAGTTTATTACGTAAACTGATCTCTACGAGGTGGGGTGCTTCGCCAGCCGTTATGCGAACCTCTGGGTTGGCGCTCTGTTTCTCTGCAGGCGAATATGCAAGCCCAGTATGGAGTCGCTCAGCTCACGCAAAGCTGGTGGATACAGCTTTAAATGAAACATGCCGCATAATCACTGGCTGTTTAAAGCCAACTCCGGTCCCAAAGTTGTACCCCCTGACAGGAATAGCTCCACCAGAGGTTCGTAGAGCGGTAGCATGCTCCAGTGAAAGGGCCAATATGGAGAAGGATACGCGACATCCTATGCACCATCACACCCCGGTGCCGCAAAGGCTAAAAAGCCGCAACAGTTTCGCCAGTTGTGTCCACCCTCTTTCAGGAAACCGATCCCAAACTAGAATTCGACTGTGGCGAGATAGCATTCCGCTCCCTACGCCTTTTGTCTCACCGTCCGAGAGTCCTCCACCTGGACACGAGCTGCCGTGGCCGACCTGGAAGTGCTTGAATAGACTTAGAACTCAGGTCGGCCGGAGCAAGGATAACTGTGTTCGGTGGGGATTCACAGATCCCGCCAATATGGAGTGCATGTGTGGTGCCGTTCCACAAACAATGGACCATCTCATGTCGTGTCCTGCGTGCCCTACCACCTGCACATTGCAGGACTTAATGGACGCTACTGAGAATGGAATACTCGTAGCTGAGTTCTGGGCGGATAAAATTTAGGTAGCCATCGACACGCTAAGAAGAAGAATTACTTTGTTTAACAATCTTATTCTTATTTGAATCACAATGAATAACTAGTTGAACCTTATAAATGTCCTCTTTAAGAAAACCATTTAAGAATGCTGTTTTAACATCTAAATTTAACTGAACAGATAGTGCGAACAATAACTTCAAAGTAGAATGTTTGACATCTGGTGAGAAAGTCTATTCATAATCAATACCAGGCCTCTGTGTAACCTAGTGCCCTTAGCCACTAAACATGCTCTGTAACATAATTATCACTATTTAATTTCCTTTTATATACCCACTTGCACTGTACTAAAGTTTAATCAAAAGGTAATTCACTCACAGGAACCCATGCATCATTTTCTTCAAAGCTTGTATGCAGCTTTACCTCTATTGCCTCAATCCACCTGTCTCTTTCTGGGCTCTCATGACACATGAGAGCCCAGAGCAGAGGTTCATGGACACAGACTGGATCATTAGTAACATTTGGACTCAACGTTGTACATAGATTTGGAAATCTATAACGCTCTGGCAGCTTTTTTATTCACTTAATTTGGGTCCCCCTTTACTAAAAGTAAATGGTACTGGTTTCTCATTTTCTTCTTCAGATTGCTGTCTGTGTATGATATTCCCGTAACTGCTCCATCTTTCATTTTAGTCTGGTCATTTATATTCAAATGGCCAATCACCTATGACACTCTTCACTAATTACTGTTGAAGTAGGAGTAAAAAAACATTGTTTATGTTCCATGACCAACTTATAAACACCATCTTCTTGGTTTGCTACAGCCACCAAACTGTTTTTTCTATTGTAAACATAACAGCATTTCTCCTTTAACTCCACATTGTTTCCATTCTTGATAAGTTGACTAATGTAAATCAAGGGTTGGCTATAGTAGAGTATAGCAAAAATTTAATACCAATTTAATTGGTAGGAGATGAAGTCAAGAAACAAACTCCAGCGGCATTTATTATGCGGTTATGTCTAATTTTTATAGTTTTGACCGAATAAAACCGGTTGAAACTAAATAAAAAAATACATTAAAATCACATTAAAGCACCACAATTACATAGATAGAGATCTCACTTTGTTAAATAATTTTGTTATTTCTCGAAAAATAATTAGACTGTATTATCATTTTTCTTTCCAATTGGCATTTTCTGTTGGAACCGGCTAAGACCTGAGGCCATGCTGCCATATCTGTTGTGTTAACAAAAATATCTTGTCTGTGCTTTGGAGAAACGGCGGAAAATGCCAAAATGCTCTCCCCTCTAGCACCCATCAATCAACTATCACTTCCCATTCTATTCACCCAGAACAGTTCACCATAATATTCGCCAACGAATCACATTATATATTACACAGATTAAGTTTTAAAAACAAACACTATAGAAAACCATCAGAACAGTCCTAAAATAGAAAACCACTCCAGAACAGTTCTCCACAATATTCGCCAACCAATCACAATATATACAGTTTTTAAAACAAACACTCAGAATGAACAAAACACAAAATAACAATTAATTAACGGGAAACTGGGAAGAAACGAAGAAGATTGAGCTCTTAACAGAAACGAATATATGAAACAAAAGACGTTTATCAAATAAAAAATACGACAGAAAAAATAAATTATACGAAAGACGTTTATCAAATATAAAATATGACAGAAAAAATAAATAAAAATAAGCTATAGAGAATACAAGAAAAAAAACGAAATACTTAATTTTTAATACAACACCGTATATTGATAACGATAGGCAGCATGGCCTCTAGCCTTTGCCTGTTCCGATGGGATAAAACTAAAAAACAAGCAACCAACTTCGATGTCAAAACTCAAAATTCTCACTGTAACGTCATATAAAATATTTTCTCTAATCCTCTCTAATCGCAAAACGGCGCAAGCAATAATTTTCATGTTTGAAATGTATTAAATAATTGCTGAGACCCAATAATTTTTTGTAATATGTGTAAAATTCGTAAAAAGAAACTTATTGAAAATAGTGTGAAGTCTTAGTGTTCATATACACAGTGCCTCACGCCAAAATACTTGGATGTGTTCTTGGCGCTAGACACTAACGTGTCTCCTGATTATTTTATGAAAAAATATTGGCCATAATAAACATTATTCGTGTGATACCCTTCACTTGCCATTTTTTAAAAGTACGTGAAGAAGGGATGTTTATATAAAAATTGTTGTCTGTAAAGTTGGTTTACGAACGATAGTTTAACGTTTAACTTGACAACGTCATAACAAAACGCAAGCGGACAATGAGTGTAACGGGACAATCAGCGTTACAGGACATTTTCGTGCCTGCAGCCTGCGTTCATTGAGAGACGTTGTCACGTCAAAATACATATTTTAAATCTAGTTCATCGAATTTCAGAGTATAAGGAAAAAAATGTATAAAGGTAATTTTACACTTTTTACAGAAACTTACGCTAAAGCTAATCTCACACTCGTTCCTGCGCATTGTATTAACGAGCATAGCAAAGGGCTGTGTACAAGGACTTTTAATCACATAATAATGTATGCCAGATGTGTTTAATCCTTTTACATAGAAGCGATACCTATAGAAGTTAATGATGTCAATTCAAAAGTAAATATGTTATGCCTGTATTTTGTTAAACATTGCAAACATTAGTGCTAAGTTGCTTTACGTTTTCTATGGGACGTTACAGTGAACACATTGCCGATGTAGTTAGTAGTAGATAGCCTTTACCTGTTTCCTTTTATATATTGGATATGTTTTTCGCTTGTATTCCAGGTTCATTTTAAGCTTCTCCAACGTAGATCCCCTTTGTAAAAGAGCAATATATTAGACTAAATACTTCATTTGTTGTCTAAGCAGATACATTAATTTTAAGAGTACAAGAAACAAACGCTTTCTGGTTTATTTGCTTCTAATTAAACTTGATACTGCTATTTTCGTGATTAGATATATTTTAAACAAATATATTATTTCATACACTTAGAACCGATACTAACGCATACTTGCTTGATATCTTTTCTCATCTTTAATATGTGGAAATATCTGTACATATAGACAATTTTCATAGTACAAAAGATAACTTTCTAAATTTGTATTTTCAAATTTTTATATTGAGTAAAGATAGCAAAGATAAAGATAAAGAAAGATAAATATATTTTATTTGCATAAGCATGTGTATACAGTTTGGTGTAATGGTATTGTTAGGAGTAGCATCATCTGTTAAATAATTTGCACACTAGATATAGTATACATCTGGTGTGCAAATTATTTAACAGATTCATGTTTTCATTATAAAATTACATGCCATGTCGACACGACCGGGATGGCACTCTGGGATCCGTGGAAATAGGCGAACATTATTTTTTTACAAATAATTCAAGCAGATACAAGAATGTGTTAGAATTTAGTTTTTTTAAATAACGGCTTACGGAGACACCGTTTTTGTATTTTAAATATCGATTCCCTATCCTTAGCATTGCCCCAGAAAATAATTCCATATCGCAGGGAATGGGTCTGCATCGGGACAACCCCTCTGTGGAGGTGGCGTCCGTCCCTTGGGGGACTGACATAGAGCTGCGTCCACCTAACCATCTTTCGGGCGCAGCCAGTCCACATTCAGCTTCACAGCACCATCGCAGCCTGAGGAGTAACCCCTCTCCCGCGGGATGTAACACTGTATTATGCGGGATGTACTGTGTTAACACAGTCGAATGTAATCGCAGTCTATTAAGTTAATTTAAGTGGCAGTCTGCTGGCGCCCGCTCCGTACCGACTACCGATATGTCAAGTGTAAAGTGGGTTTTATTCAAATACCAAAGCCGCCACCCGGGCCATTCTCGCGAGCCATTGATTTAAGGTAATACACCTATTTTAGAAGAGTTTGTAGCGGTTAGAATAGTCGAAGAAGAAAACGCAACAATAGGTAATAAAATAACTTTTATACCATGTTATGGGACATAATATCAATCCGTAAAGTATAAAGTCGGGCATGTAAAAATATTAATAAGCCGCGAAAACCGCTATAAGATCCTTAAAAGTGTGGCATTATAATCATAAATGAAATTTGCGTAAACATTAGATAACGATATCATTATGATGGCTATAAGGATCTTTCTTCTCCTTGGGGTGCCTTCAGCTGCTATCATTAAGACATATGTTTTTTATAGAAGAGGGGGAAACGGATAGTAGGTTCACCTGATGGTAAGTGAAAAGCGACATCCACAGACATCCGCTACACCAGAGGATTAGCAGGTTCGTTGCCGGCCTTTTAGATATTTAGTGTGAGTATACTCTTTTCTTGAAGGTACCTAAGTCATATCGGTTCAGAATCACCGTAGGTGGCAGCTGATTCCATATATTTGTCGTGCGAGGCAGGAAATGCCGTAAAAATCGAGTTGTTGGTGGGGAATTCCGGACATCAAGATGGTGTGAGTGAAATTAGGAATTTTTACGCGCTGTCGGGTGGTGGAATTCAACAAATCCTCAGAACACTCCCCGTGGTAGATGCGGTAAAAAATGCAGAGCGATACGACATCTCTACGCAGTGCCAATGAATCAAGCCGATTGGAGATAACATTGTTATTTTTACTTTAGAGAACGCTGCTCGCAACATTTGACCGTTGAACCATCTCCGGAGATTTTTTAGCCAAGAAGTACGTCTTATTCTATAAGGCTCTTTAAAATTCTTAAATCGAACTAAAGAAAAACATTATTTTTCGTAAAAACAATAAGACTTATTTTTTTGTGAATGAGCAATATATATTCAATTCAGTCGAATAACATTTTGTTATCTTACTACTTTAAGCAGTATTGAATTTGTGGGGTGTGTTTTTTATATTATATTGATTCTATTTTGAGATTTTTGGAGTTTTTGACTATGACTTAAAAACAATATTAATAATATCTATAATAATTTATTTAATTCATAGTGAGCGACGATAGTCTAGTGAGTACGGGCTCTGCCTCTTAAGTGAGGGGTCATGGTTCAAGCCTGGCCCCTGTGATGTCTTGTGATAGGTTTTTCTAAATTTCTATGTGCACCTGAACATGAGACCACCGCTTGCTCACCGGTGAAAGAAACATCGTGAGGAAACTTGCGCCTGATGAGATTACGCCTGAAGTCTTTGAAGTTGTACGAAGTTCACCAAACCGCATTAGGCCCGCGTATCGGTGAACTATGGCCCAAAACCGCCTGATTTAGAAGTGGAGGCCCGTGCCCAGCAGTGGGAAATAATATAAGGGTTGATAATAACATTATATATTATGTTAATTTATTCAGTCACTTCTACGAGTTGTTGTGTCTATTACAACTAACCGTCGTGCAGTAAAGCGCACGCGGCGTCAGCTAAAAGCAATATCGGATATTCTATTGCGATATGTACGACTGCTGTACCAGTTCAACGATTTTATGCGAAATCACATATTATTACAATTCCCTTTGAGAATACTCTTTACAATCGAAACATAGAATTTATTATGAGCTTCTCAACTGCTTCCGACTTCATATGCCTTTTTTGAAAAGTTTTAGTTTTGCACGATCGTTGCAACGTAAGAATATAATATGATGTTAACGTTCTTGGAATATAGTAACGTGGTGGGGATGATATGTTATATGTTACAGTTAAAATCAGTTTTTGAAGTGAAACTTATTTATCGGGGTTGGAAAAAAATTTAGTGTAACATTTTTTCGTTACGCGTCACATTCTTCCGTTACGCGCCATCTTTTTCTTATCCCTACCACGCGTGATTTGAAAAATAACGTCATAAAGAAGTTTCACTTCTTACGAGTGTACGCTAGTACACACACACTTTTATTGTAAGATGCAGTACCATGCTGCTTAACAGTCGAATTGGACCAGCACGACCTGGTTAGTATATGTCGCTCACATAATACTGACGTCAAGTGACAACTATTCTGTCGCGTTTCGTGCAGTTTATGAGTTTCCGGTAGCCCATTGGGGGATAGGAATAGGAAAGGCAACGCATCTGCATAATCTCTGGTTGTGCGGATGTGTATGGGCGTCGGTAGTCGCCAAAAGGCTTCGACTGCTCGTGTTCCCTTATATGCAATAAAAAAAGGTAGAACACATTTTCTCTAGTTTAGAACTAGTTTTTACCAAACGTCTTTGTTAAAACTAGAATTTAAGAATTCTCTAAGTTTAAGATTTAAATCAGTTCTTACTAAAAACACGTATTCCGAAGCGAGTCACTTAAAATTGTCGCGACACGTCATCTGATTCAACAAATGCGGGAGAATCCTTCCTAGGGCTGTTCGCGTGCTGTGCGCTCGCTCCGTTCATTAATGATTTGTTTTTATTCCGATAAGTACGTATATAGATTGATTGATTCGAGTGCAAATTTTATGGCAAACCGAAATGAGGGATGCGATGAGACGTGATGAAAATACGAGTTATAAAATAGATTAAGAGATACTAAATTTGTTTTAATTAAAGCTCGAAGTGACAACTAGTTTTATCAGATTAACTATTTATCATATTAAACTAGTTTTATCTGGGGCGTCCCGCGGGGGAGTGGGTCTCCCCGGCGTATATGTGGGACTCGCTGCGTAGGGAGACCCACTCCCCCGCGGGACGCCTAAGAGCATTTCCCGACGTTAAAGAAAAAACTAGTGGTCCGTCCTGACTTCGCACGGATAAACATTTCATAATCTATATATATTATTCGCTGATAATGTGAATTTAAATAAGCTTTATATTTTTCAAATTATATTCAGTAGTTTCGGTCTTCGGAGCCTATTTAATGCAAACAAACAATCAATCAAATCTTTCCGTTTTATATATTAATATAGACAAACGTTAAAATTACATAACATGAATACATTTTCTGTATCAATTTTCCCGCATTTATACGTAATTTTATGGCTATCAATTGAACGGAATAGACAATAAAAAAGCGGCCAAGTGCGAGTCAGATTCGCGCACGAAAGGTTCCGTACATCATATATAATATATAACATTATTATTAATATATAATATTAACAAAAACAATCAATACGATTGTTTTGTTAAAATATAGTTATATACAGCTATTGAAATCTTAAACAAAAGCGTCATCTAGTGAGGTGGTGATTAAACTATTGTTGGTTATTAGATCGATTATGATTTCTCTGATTTGTTTAATACAATTCCATTAGATCTCCAATATAATATATGATAAATATAGTTTTTGTTTATTACAGGCTCCCCTCTTAAATATTTATTTTATTTTATTGTTAAAGTTTTTTTATTACTAAATATTCCATCATATTTCAAATGCCTAATTGTTGGCGTTGTCAATATCGTGTAAAAAAAACGTAAAAAAATCATGTTTATTGTATGGGAGAATCAATATTCAAGGGAGGTTAGGTTGCCTTAAATATTGATTTTAATCTATCAACAACTTAGAAGTACGAACGGACGGACAGCGGAGTCTTAGTATCTAGGGTTCTCGTTCTACCCTTTGGATACGGAATCCTAAAACTGCCGTACCTGGCAAGCAAAGGTATTGGAGAAGGGGCAAAAAATATTCATAGTCGAATTATATTCACAGCAACTTAACAATCTTGAAGATCGGATACAAGGAAAAACACTATGGGATAAATACACTTCAACAACTTTTGTAAAGAGAAGTAAAATAAAATGACCCAACGATCAACACTCTAATCGGCACTGAGTAGGGTATTCAGGCAGTCAGTTTAATAGATTAAGTTAGCAGTTTTACCTGACTCCTTCCCACGGGACAACAAACCATCGAGCATATAACCGGATAGAGTAGTAATGTGCGCCATAAAAATCCGAAACTGGTCAGTGAATTGTCACTGACGTCATAGCAATTCAAGCAATCACGTACGTCTCATCGGTCAATTATCCATTAATCAGTCATAGCACAAATTAGGCGGAATCAGTTTTATACAAAACATAATATTACCGCTCTATGCTCGAAGCAACAAATTGACGCTCTCGAACACGCGGGCGTCTAAACGCCAATATTATTATGTCCACGAAGCAATATTGATACATTATAATTACTAATACACGTAATATCATACTTCGAAATAAAAAATTGGCGTTATTTTGGAGGGAAGGATGCACTTGTGCCGCGCTTTCGTCTGCACGGACCACCACCCTGCTTCTTTCTCCCGTAAAACAGCTTGTCGAAAAGAAGGACAGACAGGCTGTTTAATTACTAGCAGTGGGCACAGACACCTACAATCTTACGTATCAGGTATATGCAGTATAAACTCAGCCATTATTTTACACTCCTTACATCAGTACAAATCCCATCAAAATCAGACCAGCCGTTCGAAATCTATTCATAGTTAAATAAATAGTAAAGTAGAAACAAACAGGTTCACACTTTGACTTAAATTTTCGTATTATTCGCGCTGCTCCGTACACACCCACGCGAGTTTCAGTGCCGACTGTCGAAGCCACACTAAAGTAAGGTTGCAGTACATTTCAGTCGAACAAAGTGAGTATTCCCAACACGACGCCAGGAGGCTGTAGGTCGTAGATTTCGCGGTTGGCGGAGGGCAACCCCCTATAATAATAATCAATCTTAAGTGAGCCAAATCGGCTCACAATTGCCGGAGGAAGCATTAGGGCCTTTGGGCCGTTAGCATAGATCATGCCGAAAAAGAAAAAAAAGTGAATATTATGAACGCGAAATGTAATGAAATGCATACGTAGTACATATTAAATATTAATTATACGAAACGTCGGGCTTGTAAAAATCTTAATAAACCGCGATAAAATCCGTAAAAGTTGTTTCATTATAAATTCTTCTTCTTCAATGTTAGCTTCCTCAGGGATTTGCCAATGTCAGAGTGGGTAGAATACTGTCCGCTAAATTTTATTAGCCTAACTCCATAGATCCAGACTTTGTGATGCAAGGTAAATAGAAATATATGATAAATCAAAAGGGAAAAACAACATAAGTTGCTAAACCTATATAATAAACTAGTTGTTGCCTGCAGCTTCGCCCGCGTTACTCAACTCCTATATGTCACAGCGTGATGTTATATAGCCTATAGCCTTCCTCGATAAATGGGCTGTCTAACACTGAAATAATTTTTCAAATCGGACCAGTAGTTCCTGAGATTAGCGCGTTCAAACAAACAAACAAACTCTTCAGCTTTATAATATTAGTATAGATATGCAATCCCCACCATGGTTCAGGCCTTGTCGTGGCGGTGGGGCTCAGTAACCTAGGGTGAGCCGCTGCATCTTGGGCGAAGCGAATTGGGGCGAATTGGCTCTTTGTACCCCTCTTATAAGAAGAGGGGACAGAAGAGCAGGGAGCCAGGGATGAGGATGGGAAAGTCACCCCATTGTATTGCCCCGACGTTGGGAGGGGTTGTTCTGAGGTGCGGGACAATCCCTCTGTGGATGTGGCGTCGGTCCCTTGCGGGACTGACTAGCCGTCGAGGTGCCCTTTTTGTTTACTAGATCCGGGGCACCTCACCAAAGGCGGCATTGGTGGCACTCGCCGGATTTTAGTGGGTAGAGCTGCGTCCATTTACCAGCTGTCGGGCGCAGCGAGTCCCACATACCCGCGTGGGGAGACCCACTCCCGGGGGATGCCTCAGAGCATTTCCCGGCGTTAAAGAAAAAAAAAAGAAAAAAAAAAGTATATTACTAGCTGTTGCCTGCAGCTTCGCCCACGTTATCTTAGATTCACAGCCCCACCCGGATTGATGATGATTATTTTTATAGCCTAAATTACTTATGGCATCACCTATCTTCCAGTGAAAGTCCCATCAAAATAGATCTAGCCGTTTCAGAGACTAGCCGGAACAAAACGACAGACAGACAGATAAAAAAAATGCTATTTTGGTATACCGTGTATATTAAAAAGCGGTTATTTTAATATTACAAACATACATACATTCTTAAAAACTTTCACATTTATAATATTAGTAAGATAGATTACAAGGTACTGTTCAAAGTACCCTTTTCGTTTCTTTTAATGGAAAATAATAATAAAAGTTAATTAATTACAATTTGAATGTCCTATCTGCGATTCCATTATAGCGGAATTAATTGTTAATTAAATAGAGTATATGAAAATAAATATAAATAGAAAATGTTGTTCATTTTTTTCGAAAAGAGTCCCATAGGAATTTACTAGATCTCATTATAAAGGACTTATCGAAAAATAATTGTGTGGTATAAACGCAAAAGAGTTAGCGTTTGCGTTGCTTCACTATGATTCGTTAGTGTGTCTGTCTATTTGTTGGTAGGCTAAGACGATCTTCGGGGCTTTCGACGTAATACAGTTATTGCGCCTTGGTAGTAAAATCGACCCGAATGCCGAATCAAATATAATAATAATAAAAATCTATTTATTAAAAAAAAGTGCATGCGTACAAAGTACACATGTCAGAAGTGAAACTTGTTTGACAAATTATTTCTTAAATCTCGTTTATATTTATACTAATCTCAAGCTTTAAATTTGCGACTTGCGATGCGACTTTCGCTCTATCTCACTCTCTCTCTCGATATTTCTCACTCGCTTGCTCCCTTTATGCACTATTTACTCTCACTGCATGGCTATGTGCTTCATACTACGTTCGCCTTTTTCACTCTCTCAATCGGTCTCAATCACTCTTTCCCTCTTCTTGGAAAAAAACGTTGCACGTTTGTGACGTTTTATCTGTAAAATTTTTACTCTTATGCGCGCGAAGAAGTTTCACTTCAAAAAGAAAAAAGAAATGTTTTTTTACATTTTTATCTTGTTACTGACATAAATTTTAGTTATTAAATATAAGATTGTATGTGTTTGAAGAGCTCATACTTCTCACGACAGTTGTATAATATTATGTTACAAAAAAAGTTCAATGTTCCTTTTATCTTATATTATTGTTTAACTATTGCGTCTATCGTCTGGATAGGGAATGGGTCTGGACATGGAATGTCAACATACATGTATTTTAATAAATTATATGGAATCTCAGCACTTTAAATATACGCATAATACATAGATATTGAGCCACAGAGGTCGTCATTTCTTATGTCATAAAAATATAAAAACTGATTAATTTCCCTACTTAAAGAAAATTAAGTATTGTGAATTCATATTTTCCTTTTATAATTGTAATAATAATTAATATTATATAGCATAATTCCAATAAAGATTCGATTTCGTGTTTGTTTTCCTAAATCTTTCATTTGATAGTACGGCAATTACGTTTTTACACTTAACAACAGCATTATTATTAATAATTCCATTAAATATTTAATAAGAAATTATTATAAGCCTGTTACTTGAACCATAAATCTCTCAGCGGAATTCCTGGTATCTTGTCTGAAAACCCTTAGTGTTGCGAGCGCTCCCTCCGATATCTCTAGTAACATCTTTTGTATTCCTAGTTATATTATATAATCCTCTGTATGTTCCAAACAAATATGAAAGTTGAGTCTTCTTGTACGTAAGCTTCAGTCCATATGTATTTTTCACCTTAGGTTTGTCTATAGAATTTTTTGTAAATTTTTAATATAATTGTTTATTTTCTAAGATGTTTTAATTAATAACAAATTAAAGAACATATATAATCATCCTTTGGATCATGGACAAACACACGCAGATTTCAATTTTTTTTACTACTAATTAATGAGTGGCAAAAATGGATGCGAGTGGCAAGGATCGTTTTGCCGTTCATTGTAGGAGGCCTATGCTCAGGAGTGGACGAATAAAGGCTAATGATGATGAATTATTTAGCAGTGGCTGATTACTAGTGATTAAAAACGGTATGACAGACAAACATCACCAAACATTTATGACACGACAACATCACGACATTACGAGAGAAAAATATAGTAGGGCTTAAAGTATAATATTAAATTGCCGTTGAGAACTTTTTTTTTAGACCGACCACCTCCACATTCGCTTCACCCAAGGTGCTTAGCTCACCCTAGGCCACTGAGCCCCATCGCTACGACAATGCCTGAACCATGGTGGGGTAGTTCAGTACCTAGTTAAATATTGAAACTTATTTCTCACGATTAATTATGATATTCAATGAAAGTAGATCTAGACTTTTGCCATCTCATTGGAAACTCATGTATGCCTTTGCGATAGAACTGTGGGGACCTGGGGGAAACAAATTGTGTAAAGGTATTTTGTATTTCTTTCTTGGAAAAATGTTTTACCATGCAGAGAATTATCAAAAAAGTGGAAGTCGGTTGTAGTTAAGTAATGGAGAATACGTCACCATTCATTCTCGCTGGAGTATGGAGAACGGTGTTGTTTCTAATTGCAGGTCCTGTATTTTGAAATTAGTATGTCGAGCAATGTGAGGTCTTTTTTTTTCTTTAACGCCGGGAAATGCTCTGAGGCACCCCGCGGGGGAGTGCGTCTCCCCACGCGGGTATGTTGGACTCGCTGCGCCCCAAAGCTGGTAAGTGGACGCAGCTCTATCCACCAAAACCCGGTTAGTGTCCTCACCTCACCTCACCAAAGTGGCACCAATGCCGCCTTTGGTGAGGTTCCCCGGATCTAATAAACAAACAGGGCACCTCGACGGCTAGTCAGTCCCCCAAGGGACCGAGTGGTTGTCCCGCACCACAGAATAACCCCTCCCAACGTCGGGACGGTACAATGGGGAGAGGTTCCCGTCCTCGATCCTTGCCCTCTTTTTTTTTTTTTTTTTTTTTTTTTATCGCAGTGAAATGCTTTTTACGCATGTAGCCAGGATCTCGGGTAGATCCTGACCCTATGTGGGACTCGCACCTGGGAGTGCCCTACCTGTAAACTAAAACCACTGCGAGCGCCTTCAGCCGCTTTAATTTGAGGGTCCCGGATAGGCATTCAACAGGATCACCTCAGCAACAGGCTGGCCCCGGCGAAGGCCAGACTACTCCTCTTAAGGGGGGACTGCCCGGCTGCTTAGGCAGTCCCCGCAACGTCGTGTCATACTGGGCCCAGGTTCCCATCCTGAACCCGACACGAACACAGGGGCGTTACTGGAGGCGCATTAGGTAGCGCCTCCTGCGCACCCCCGTTCGTCGCCCACGGGGGGAGGCCTCGTCGGCGGCTTCCTCTCTCACCCGCTCATCGGCCTCCTTCTGGGACATCACTGCCTCACAGAAGGAGACCGTCGCCGTCCAGGACTCGTCATCACCGAGCATCGCGGTAGTGACACTCGGCAGAGATAAGTCCCCTCCGATGACCGATGTCAGATCATGACGCAGCGCCGCATCCTTGCCCTCTGCGCTTTGTCCCCTATTCTTATAAAAGGGGTATAAAGAGTCCCCTCGGCTCAATCAGCTTCGCCCAAGGTGTAGCGACTCACCCTAATCTACTAAGCCCCACCACCACGTGGAGGCCTGAACCATGGTGGGGAGTGTGAGGTCTTGCCTTATCATGGATCAACAAAATATACTGACGAGTTGGTGTTATTTCGCTACAAGTTGTATCACCATACTTTGAAGTTCTGTACAGCAGATGTCAGCTGTTAATTAGAAAGAAAGAAAAAATATATTTTATTGTCCACAACAAAATATATGTTATTATAAAACATAATCGTACACAACAGTTTGACATACATATTAATTACTTGACCGGATCTGAGGAAAATATAGTAAAATACGCCATAGAGTAACCACCAACATTTTTCATCACTTTTCTGTTAGTAAGCTTCCCTTTGAGGTGTTGTTGTGGTGTTTGATCTGGGGTTAGCCATTGCGTTGTCCAATTACTATTGTATGCGACTATTGTGAATAATTCATTTTTGTCATACATAGTCCGGTCCAAATCCCCTCATTTTTGTTCCAGTTCAACAGAGCAAGGCTCTACCCGAGATCCTGGCTACATGCGTAAAAAGCATTTCCCTGCGAAAAAAAAGGCAAAATTCAACACGCAATTCTATTTGCGGTCCAGTCAATCATCATCACACAAACATTATTGTCCTGGGTGGAGATCGAACCCACGACCTTCTGGCTTAGCAGTCTGGGTCACTAACCACTAGACCAATAGTATTTTGCCGATTTGATGCAAAATGGACACACGCACACACACACACAGTACTTAATTTCTAATTTCTAAACTAATATGCTTGAGATTCATGTCTACTTATGTATATGTTTAAGGAAGAGCGAAGGCCTCTAATACAGGGATTCCTTTACTTAAAAGGAGGCTCCTGCCACTGTTATAGTACATTGTATACTGATTATTATGTTATATTAATATAATATTATTTATGAAATAAAGATTATTATTATTGTGGGTAAACCAACGTCAAACCGTGTCGCTACTTCTTTGGTAGTTTGATACAGATGGGCTCACACCATTGCTTTCAATTTGTCGTTTTTAACCTTTATAGTAGATCAGGTCTTGAACTTCAAGCCACTTGAACCATTTCAAGCCTTGTCATAGCGGTGGGGCTCTGTAGCCTAAGGTGAACCCAGTAACTTGGGCCAAGCTAATTGAACTGAATTCAATCAGCATTCAAATCACAAAAGATAAGGGGTAATAGGGCGAGGATGGGAACCTCACCCCATTGCACTGTCCCAACGTTGGGTGGGGTTATTCTGTGGTGCAGGAAAGCCCCTATATGGAGGTGGCATCAATCTCTTAGGGGACTGACAAGCCAACAGTTTTACTTAACTATTCTCTGTATTGAGCAACAGATCCGGGGCACCTCACCAAAGGTGGCATTAGTGTCACTCTCCGGATTTTAGTGGGTAGAGCTGCTTACCATCTTTCGGGCGTAGCGATTCCCACATTCCCGCCTGGGGAGTCCCCCCTCCCTCGCGTGATGCCTTTCCCGGCGGAAAAGAAAAACAAAAAATCAGTTCTTGATTCTTGAAGTCAGTTTCTACTACGGAATTTGTTGAACTGAAAACGCACGGTGCATTCAATTGCCGTATCTTATCTGAACACAACTTTGATATTACGAGCTGTTTCTGCTGCATTGATTCCACGTAAGAACACTAATTAAAAAAAAAAAAACTTTAAATTCCCATGTTATAGTTTTTACGTTCAAAGTCGTATCTAACACAATTGAAAGTCTTGTGAAAATGTGGTCTTCGTCTTGTAGAAAAAGTTTTATGTCGTAATATCTGGTTAGGTAATTAACAGTAATAATCCGTAACCACCGTTTTCAAACAATTTCATATTTAAACCCTGGTATGTCAACATTTTACGAAGAAAATTGGTTTTGTATCATATAATAAAGTACAAAACATTAGGTATATAAATAAAAAACTCTCCTTAAAAAGTCGCTTAATGTTCAATTCAAAATCATTACGTAACTGCTTAGTTAATAATTACTAGAGATTTCTTTTTTTACCTTTATAAAATCTCATCATAACTTCATACGACAATGTAAAAAAACGACGAACATAAAATATAAGCAAGCTACATTTTGCTTAAAGTCTACTTTTATTCCTTACTAATATTTTATACTTACTGACTAAGCAAATATACAAGGGAACAGTTAAATTATGCAGCCATCATAAACTCGAAAAAAAAACGAAGGGATTTAGGAAAGCTTCAAGTGAACAGATTAAAGCGTTCCGTAAAAATTGTTCAATCCGTAAAAAATTGTTTCAAATGAGTGAAATTCTCGTAAACATTAGAAAACAACAGATTATATAGCTTATGTGTTTCGTTTGGAAGTAATGCAGCTAAATTATGTTGATGATCATAAGGTCTTCGCTGACGTTCTCTCCAAAGGTAGATCCATCAGAGAGATGCGAAAAGTTTTCATCTATACCGCTAAATAAAATTGGAGTGTCTGTTTGTAATATTAAAATGACCGCTTTTTACTAAATGCATATTGATGTATACACGGTACTTAAAGGAAAATAGCATTTTTTACAGCTTTTGTCTGTCTGTCTGTTTGTTCCGGCTAATCTCGGCAACATTTGGGCCGATTTTGACGGGACTTTCACTGACAGATAGCTGATGTTTTAAGGAGTAACTTAGGCTATGAAATAATCATCATTAATCCGTATACGGCTGTAAAACTAAGTTAACGCGGGCGAAGCTGCGGGCAACAGCTAGTGGTAAAATATATGTACTATATCTCTATAGCATGTCAGAAAATTACATTCCTGGTGAAATAAATTATCACTGACAGGGACTTCTGACTACGTATGAAACGTATCGTAATCGTGTCTAATCTCGCTGTGTTGCTAATGAAATTTATTCTCGTTGCTGGTTTGCCTCTTCTTACTAATATACATTTTCTTTATTAATAACTTTATACATAATTTATTTATATGTAAAAATATTTTAAACATTGGAAACTAAATATTAATTTTCTTAGAGAACATTTTAAAAATAAGTTTTTGTGAAAAATAAATAAAAACGCGCTAGTTTCTGACTTTCAATGGTAAGAAAATATGGGACAAGACTATGCGAGAACCTGACTGTGATATTACCTTTTTGTTCGCACATGGTATAGAGTTTTATATCTTAATCCTAACGTTACAAGTCTTAAATTGTAACGGAAGATTAAAATAGCTTAGCGGGAATATAGAATTTTTAACATTTTTCTCGTACGCAAAACGAAAAGCTACTTATTTTTATGCTAATAATGTAAGTAAAAATACATGTTATAGTCTCTCTAAAATTTATTTTAATACTTATCATGTTTTACATTTAGTGGGTATTACAACGTTAAACGGCTTATGGTTTTTATTTAATTAGTATGTAAAAGTTAAGTATCACTAAATATAAATTAAGTTACAATTACAGTTTCGTTTTTAGTTTTGATGATTAGATTTAAATTACCCTTACACCTTTATGCCTTTTTTACACCACGTCAATCTATGGTTAGTTTATAAAGTAGAGCTTAACGATGTTTATTTCATAATAATCATCCTGTAAACGTATATTCGTCTCTCTTAATGAACGCCAATACGGACGATACCACGCCACTCGCATACGTCTTAGTATTGGTTTTTAAGTATTCGTAAAAATCGCTATACTAACTTATACATATACTACTCGTAAGTTAGCAAAATATTTAAAATCGATGCACGACACCCGACACTGCTTATCTCCATGATCGTCTTTGAATTCCTAAACTAATAAGGAACCGTCAAGAACAGCTTTCTTGTGGTTGTAAGTCGAGTAAAGATAATGCGACTTAATCTCTCTTAGATGAAGTTCGTGCTATTGTAAGGCCATTAATTCTTAAAGATAGTACCTACATGGCGTAGTCTGTAAGTTTGGAGAAGCTGGGCATAATTTTTCATCCAACTGTCTCCGATGCTTTGGTCGTCGTTTTTAGACGTTAGATTCATCCTAATTTATGAGATCGCTCCTAAATATTTATTTTTTGCCAATTATTTTATCTATTTATTTATTTATTTCTAGACTTAGAAATCCATTCTGATTTTAGAATGTTTGTGTCTGATTGAATAAAAGTTTTTTTTTAAATTATCAATCTGTCAGTGCATTTCAATAATTAATTATCTAGACCAAAAGCGTCATTTTAACCACCATCTTGCTTGTTTCTCCCGTGAAACAGCTTTGCTGTGTTTCGAAGAGAAGGGCAAGACAGGCAGTGTAATTACTGGCACCGAGACTTAACATCTTTTGTCTTAGGATAGGCAACACATAGATGAGTTGCCTGGGCTCGTTCCAGGTAAACTAGTTTATGTTCAAGGGCGACGTCGACCACTTACCATCAGGTGGCAAGTTTGCCAGTTTGCCTATCCAACTAACATAAAAAAGCTTGAAGGTTCATCTACGTTTCATTAAGTTATATTTTAGGGTTCAGAAATTATGGATATAAATATAATGCAATTAGATTAGAAACAGTTAGTATATTAAATATTTATTTATATTAATAATATTTATTTAACTGTTTAAATATTCGTATTTTAACAGCAACCGCTAAAAAGTCTAAGTCAGTTAGTTTAATATTTTTACTGCTAACCAATTTCGAGCAAGCAGGCTTTTGCAAGTTTGTCGCGCCTTTTTATTTCTGTTCTTAGTGTAGGTGTTAATTAGGAAGTTGTGTGGCATTTTGTTTCGCTTTCGTTAGCTTTAATTCACGTCACAACTTTGTTTGTGTACTTAATGTCAGGAAAGAGGTTATTAAGAGTTAAAAAATTAAGTATTCCTAAAACATAATATAACGTTGTCAAAATAAATTGAAAATGAAATTTAAAGAATATTTGAAGGTTTATTACCGATGGAAACCGAATTGGAAAACTGTTCGCCGTCCATTCTTCACAAGGCGAATCTTTTGAGATACTGATACGCTTTTGAGAGAGAAAATTTCAATTATATATGTAAAGTTGCAGAGTTATGTAGTTATTACATTTAAAAAAATATTATATTCAATTCTTTTGTCATCTTAAATTAGAAAATAGAATTTAAATAAATACCAAAATAATATTTTTATTGGAGTACAATGTTACTAACGAAATCAACAGAACAAGTCGCTTGAAAGGACCTTTTTTTTCTTTAACGCCGGGAAATGCTCTGAGGGATCCCGCGGCGGAGTGAGTCTCCCCACGCGGGTATGTGGGACTCGATGCGCCCGATAGCTGGTAAGTGGGCGCAGCTCTAATAAACCCGGAGTGCCACCAACCGCCTTTGGTGAGGTGCCCCGGATCTAATAAACAAACAAGGCACCTAGACGGCTAGTCATTCCCGCAAGGGACCGACGCCACCTCTACAGAGGGGTTGTCCCGCACCACAGAATAACCCCTCCCAACATCGGGACAGTACAATGGGATGAGGTTACCATCTTCGCCCCTTGCCCCCTTTTGTCTCCTCTTCTTATAAGAGGGTTACCAAGAGCCCCCTCGGCTCAATTAGGTTCCCCCCGAGGTCCTGGGCTCACCCTAGGCTACCCCACCCCACCACCCCACCGCCACGGCAAGGCCTGAACCATGGTATGGTGGAGATTGCTAGGCTACCTTGCATTATTGCCATCGAAATATACATTTTTCACCAAAATTATTTTTATAGAAGATGAGGCAAATGGATAGTCGTTTGACCTGGTAGTAAGCGATTAGCAGGTCGCAGGCCATTCAATAAATAAACCACCATTCTAATTATAAAAGGCTTTTATCCTGTATGTTACCTACATTTAATAAGTTATTTATTAAAGCTATTTATCACAGCTCCGCTGTAAGTAAATTCCACCGCCCGTGAATATTGTGTAGTGCAGAGAAATGCACGTTCTTTGATCGCAGTGGTGAGCGGCTACCGTGCTGAGGTAAGGAACTATTTAATGTACTTACTGGATAGACCATCAACCTTTACAAAAGGTTAGTATTATAAAACGCTGCTTGCATCTATCGGGCTAATTTCGATATAATATTACTTAACGCTATCTACCGTCCAGGACGACGAAGAAGTGTATAGTTAACACTGTATCAATAATAAATAAGTATAACTAATATTACAATGTTATAACCTAAAGTGAGATTATACTAATATAAAACATTATAAAGTACAAAGAAAGTAAAAACCTTAAAAAATATATATAAAAAAAATAAAATATATTATTAAAAAGAAGTCCCTTTAGGCAAGGTTCCGAAGATACTGGCAGCTTTCCCCCTTTGAATAGTTAGACTAATTCTTTGTCCGAGGTAGCTGCCAGCTCTGCCAGCGCTCGAACGATGGTAAGGTGGACGCAGCTCTACCCATTAAAACCCGACGATTGCCACAGAATCTAGTACTATTGAACTGAACTTTTAATATATATATATATATATATATATATATATATATATACACACACACACACACACACACACACACACACACACACACACACACACACACACACACACACACACACACACACACAAACACACACACACACACACACACACACACACACTCACACACACACACACACACTCACACGCGCACACGCGCACACACATTAATTACTAATTTCTAAACTAATATGCTTAGCTTATTTTTTATTCTGCGTCCATATTATAATTGCTCTCATTGTCTACTTGGATGAGATCGAGTTAATGAAGTTCAATAAAAAGTTATAAGCAGGTTTTGGTTTTGGATAAACAAAAGACAGACTGATTGTGATGATGTCTGTACTGAAGATATAAGCATAAAAGCTATTTGGACGTAAGTGGATATTAGTGTTTGCTTTTATAAAATAAACGTTCATAACAAGCTTATGTTTCAATATATCTTTGCCTAGGATGGAAGCGAAGTAACGAGCTTGTATAAAGTCTATCCTTTTTCTTTTTTTTTTCCTTTTTCTTTAACGCCGGGAAATGCTCTGAGGCATCCCGCGGGGGAGTGGGTCTCGCCACGCGGGTATGTGGGACTCGCTGCGCCCGACAGCTGGTAAATGGACGCAGCTCTACCTACTAAAACCCGGCGAGTGCCACAAATGCCGCCTTTGGTGAGGTGCCCCGGATCTAGAAAACAAACAGGGCACCTCGACGGCTAGTTAGTCCGCAAGGGACCGACGCTACCTCCACAGACGGGTTGTCCCGAAACACTGAATAACCCCTCCCCACGTCGGGACAGTACAATGGGGTGAGGTTCCCATCCTCACCCCTTGCCCCCTGCTCTTCTGTCCCCTCTTCTTATAAGAGGGGTACAAAGAGCCCCCTCGGCCCAATTAGCTTCGCCCAAGGTGCACCGCTCACCCTAGGTTACTGAGCCCCACCGCCACGACAAGGCCTGAACCATATCGGGGATCATCAGCTTCCACAATCGCCTTTAATTCGTCATTGTCGACAAAAGTCTTCGGACGACCGCGAGGTTCATTTTTCAGGTCGAAATTTCCAGAACTGAAGCGAGCAAACCAATAACAGGTGGTGCGTTGGTTTGTAGTGTTAGCTCCGTAAACGTCATTGATGTTGCGTGCGGCTTGTGCCGCGTTGCTGCCACGACGATACTCATATTCCATAATTACTCGAATTTTTAACGTATCCACGATGACGAAAAAGATTAAAATACGATGAAAATGTAACACTAATCAATAAACAAATGACTACTTTTGGAAAAAGAATTTCATGTTTTTAAAATAAAATTAATTTGAAATTAGAATTCTTAGCCGAACAAAAATTATTTTGATTTGAAATGGCCAGTACTGCAGAACAGCAATTTAATAGATAAAGACCTATTATTATAATGTAACCACTTTTAGGGGTTTATCGCGGTTAATTAAGTTTTTAACATACGCGACGTTTCGGTTACTTTACAGCAAAAGTCACGGGAGGACTCTGATTATAGCATATAACTGAATAGAGTAGTAATGTGAGTCATGAATTTCCGAAACTGGCCAGTGATTTGTCACTGACGTAATAGGAATAAAAAAATCTAGAGATCGATATTTACGTCTTATCGGCCAATGATCCATCAATAGCCATCAGTGAACTTATCAGAGCACAGAACCGGCGCAGCGTTGCAGAACAAATTTTGCGGAATTTGTTTTGATATACAATCATTATTTAACCGCTCTATTCCGATTATATGCTCGATGCTGTAATGTATCATGTTCGTAAAGTTGGGAGCGTAAAAAACCGCGAAAAAACCGTGAAAATGGTCACGATTTAATTAAATGCCAATGTCATTTCGGTTTTCACTTAATGTGTTAAACCAGATGCGGGGTGGCCGGCTCTCGATAGCGCGCACGTTTAATTAGTAAAGTGCTGAAGCGGCGAATACAATGTGCTAAATTATCATTGAACCGAAGTGAAATGTCCTCAGAAAGAGGATGTTACAGTCTACCATTATTGCCTGTTTTGAGATTTTTTTGACGTGACAACGTCTTATAATTCGATGGAGCCGGCTGCACGAACGAAAAAACATGACGCATGCGGCGTTACCTAGCTCTGAGGCGTTCCATTTTCTTATGACGTTATCACGTTCAACTATCGTCAGTAAACTGACTTTACAGACAACCGATTTTTTATGTGATTTGAGATAATACGATGCGGCCCGGGCAATAAATCTGGTCTACATTGCTAGAAAATGTTATCATTCAACGTTTGATATTAAAGTTCCCACAAGTGATAATAATATCTATGGATGCTTTTACACCATGTCAATCTGGTCCCGTGGTAAGTTCTCGAAGAACTTGTGTTACGGCTACCAGACAACGGAAATATATTTAATACTTTTATATTATACATATATTTAAGATTTTTATTATATAATACACATATTTAATACACATCCATGACCCAGGAACACAGAAAATATTTTTGTTCCCTGGCGGGATTTGAACCCGCAACCTCCGGCTTGAGCGCCATCGCGCTTACCATTGCGCCACAGAGGTCGTCAAAATAATGTTATAGTACATTTTTGGCTAAAAAATATGTGGCGGACCAATCAGCGCCACATTCCTGAATCACGCTATCGAAGTTCCACAGCTCGTCGCTATATATACAACGGCTGAATTGATAGCAAGTGGGCTTCGGCCTGGCCGAGCATAACATCTCGCTCGGTCGGAGATCTCCCTTTGTGGCTTTCCACCCACATTCCCACAAATATATAGAATTAAAAAAAAAATCATATGTTCGACAGCCGAATAGTAAAGTGATTAGGTGACTGACATGTAGCAGTCGTTGTCGAATTCTGTCATTATATAATTTGTATAATGAATTGATCATTGATATAAAAGACCGAATAATAGAGATCTGGTAGAGACATAGTTTTAAAGTTTAATATTATAGGTGCATATTAGACTCTCACAAATTAGACTACATGTCATAGATATTATAATATTATAGTAGGGATTGAGCAATTGACCTTCATCACTGATGTCTTTGCGATTTAAAATGATTGTGAAACTGACTGATTATGAAAAAATATTCGAAAGCGTCATCATCAAAGGACATGCAATAAAAATGCCTCGTGTAGTTTTATATTTAATACTAGCTATCCGCACAGACTTCGTTCTGTCAAAGGGGGAGGGGGAGGAATTTCTAAAAATCCTTTCTTAGCTGACCTCTACATGGCAAAAGTAATATTTCTACCAAATTTCAAGTCTCTAGATATATAGTCCATAGATATTATAAAAAAAAGAAAAAAAAACATTACAAAAAAAATATATATAACAGGTATAAAGTAAACAGGAAAACAGCCCAAACAGCAATAGCAAAATACTCACTGACGGTCAAATATGCCATTATTGGCATTATGATGTTAATTCTAGATTCATACTTACCTATTATATATATATAATAAGTTATATATATATAATATACCAATATTATAAATGCGAAAGTGAGTGGCTTTCTGTCTTTTTGGATTTTTTAAAATAAATCATATTAATGATAAGGTTTATTTTTATGATAGTTTATGTCCTTAACTATCATAAAAATAAACATTATCATGTGGTAGTGCCATGCTGCTTTGCAGCCGAATTGCGCCGGCACGACCGGGGCGCTACCTCTCGCTCACATAACACCGGCGTCAATTTTAGTCATGTACCTAAACGTAGTTACATATTGCAGTTACCTTTGCGGAAACTTCGTAACAAATTGCAATAACTGTCTCATTCGTAGTTTATAAGTTAAAGGTCTAATCTCCTGTGTGGACGTGCGGTTTAGCCGGCGTGGCGATAAAAGTTAACGAGAAAATTTTGAAAGTTGTGCAAAAATAAATAAACTCCAACTAAAACCTTACTCTCTTAGTAATGTTATTTACATTACTAAGAGAGTACGAAAAGGCAACATCTGTGTGATTCTTGGTGAAAAGCTTTCTGATTTTATATTTATAGATCTCGATAGAAAAGTTTGAAAACACCATCGCTTGTCATTAGTTTCAGTGGAAAACAAAACGGTTTTATTTATCGGTATGAAACGAGCGAGGTGTCATCATTAGTCTATTGAAATAAAAATATTATGAAAATAGTTATTTTTTTTCGTAGAGCAAAGAATAAGACGATTTTAATAGCATTTACAATGATATGGTGGCACGAGAATTGTGCGTATGTAATGCGAGTAGCATTCCCAACCTTATCATATTTTTAAAACGTGTAAACAATTTAATTATCTATTAAAACTAACATTAATTGATCATTCTGTACATACCCGAGCTATCTCGATATATCAATTGGGTACATTGAGTGCAAACAATGTGTACGGACAGCGTACGTACCTTGTACGTCTGCTTAAAAACTATCTACCTCTCGAACAAAGATACATATTAACACCGATAAATATTAAAGCTAGATTTTAAAAAAATCTTTATAGAAAATAGTCAGTTAGCTCCTACGTTTGATTTTTAGCGCCTAACTATTGAAAAAAAATCTAAAACTAATGGTGTACATTTAAGTTTAGTACTTGTTTAAACCGTTTGTGGTTTTTAGCTGCTAAAATGTATTATCTCTTCTTTACATGGTATTTTTATTCGGTAAATAATAATAAAATACTTCAAAAATATATATTTTTTCACTACACCGTAGATAGATAAGACTTCCCCACCATGATTCAAGCCTCGTCGTGGCGATGCGGCTCAGTAGCCTAGGGTGAGCCCAGCACCTTGAGCGAAGCAAATTGAACCGAGGGGGCTCTTTGTACCTCTCTTATAAGAAGAGGGGACAAAAGAGCAGGTGGACAAGGCGTGAGGATAGGAACCTCGCCCCATTTTACTGTCCCGTCGCGTCTTTGGGAGGGGTTGTTCAGTATTGCGGGACAACCCCTCTGTGGAGGTGGCGTCGGTCCCTTAAGGGACTGACTAGCTGTCCCTTAGCAGAGGTGTCCTGTTAGCTCAACAGATCCGGGGCATCTCACCAAAGGCGACATTGATGGCTCTCGTCGGGTTTTAGTGGGTAGAGCTGCGTCCACCTTACCTTTAGGGCGCAGCGAGTCCCACGGCCTGGGGAGAGCCACTCCCCCGCGGGATGCCTCAGAGCATTTCCTGAAGTTAAAGAAAAAAAAAAGAAAAAAGAGACTATCTTCGTAAGGTAAGAGGCAAGACTTACTAATTTACTAATAACCTGAGATAAAATGATGAGACAAGTACAGGGGACATTAATGACGAAGGGTTCCGTTTCAATTTTTGACTACGAGACCCCAAAAACGAGAATAATTCCACTCCACACCAATTGGAACTAGAGTCCTTGATTGTCGTGCAATACTTTAAACCAAATTGAGACATTATATCACTGGCCACTTAACTTTATTATGTACCCTTTGCTCCCAACCGCCATAGATTTACGTCCCTAATGGGCCAGCTCGATTGGACCACTGGACATTATGTAGGTCAGCGGAACCAACGTATTGTCTGCTGACGTCCCTGCTTTATTATTTGTTACAAATGCTCGTACTAGGTCTCCCACGAGCGAATTCATAGTCGAACCTAATATTAGGGTTCGGCTATTTTATTAAAATTGTACTGTAAAGGAAAATTCAATAATCCAGAGCCTATCTTGGGATTAATTTAACATTTTTGTTATATTGCCTGTTTTAGTAACTTTCGCAATTATTTATAATTACTTCGCAAAAATAAAAAAAATTGTTCACTCAAACTTTAATAAACGATTTTTTTATAAAATACTAGTGGCACCGACAGACGTAATGTACAAAATATTTTTATTTGTGAATTTAATCCATTCTCGAATTTACTTGAACACACACAAAAAAAAAAATCCTCAAGATCGGTTCAGCCGCTTAGGAGGAGTTCAATGACATACACACGTACAGAAGAATTATATTATATAATATAAAGATTTTTTAACATACCGTATTTTTACGGTATGTTAAAAAAATTAACAATTTTAATCTTTTGAGCAACATTTTTATTTTATGCACGAAAGCGTAAGAATTGTCCACCCAAATTAAAAGCACATTGAGTAAGTTTAATTTTGAGTTTCCAATATTAAACCTCTTATATTTTTCTTTTAAATACTTCAGCCAGTCAAGAGGGTATCACAGTACGTGCCTAAGCATCGTTTAAACTTGGATAGTCGTTCCTCTCACTCACGCAAGCTTAGGGCGTACGAAGATTGATTCTGTCCGGAGATATATCTTAGAGGTCGACTCTCAATGTAAGAAATAGGTCTTCTAAAAATTGTAATGACTATTTATAAGAAATGGACATGCCGAATTTTTATGACACTGATTTAAACTTGATTTAAATATAAGTGAATCATATAGCACACATTACGATTGTTTTTTGGTAATCAATTTGTTTGACTATTGTTATAGTATTTAGTATAATATTGTAACGGATGTGACTTCGGCCACCAACCCGACGCCAGGAGGCCGTGTGGTCGCAGACTGCACGGTTGGCGGGGGACAACCCCCCACTTTTACAAACCAAAAGTGAACCAAATAGGCTCACACTAATCCGATGTAGCATTAGGGCCTTTAGGCCGTTAGCATAGATCCATCCGAAAAAAAAGACTCCGGCCAACACTTCCTGCCACCATAACCAAGCCATCCACCGAAGCCAAGCCACTAGTCAAAGCCAAGCCACTAGCCAAAGCAAAGTCACTAGCTAAACCCAAGCCATCCCCGCCAGCACTTCGCTCTCCCAACAAACCAACAATCAGACTGCCGGTGGTGTAGTGCTTGTATAAGCGCCAGCCACACCATAACTGGGATCATTTTGTTAAAAGAATAAATACCTTGTGATAACTCTGCCCAATTTTAACTGTTTTAATATTATACATTTCCGTACACACTCTCAACCAATGACATTAATTTGTAACGTTTTGTCCATAAGGATATCTTGTTACATGCCTTTATTTGAACAAAACATACATATGCTTGTGATATTTTGAATATATATTTACTGGTGAGAGGGATGCGCTGTGCCGCGCTCCCAGCTGAATGGGTACCATCTTGCTTATTTTTCCCGTGACACAGCTTTGCTATGTTGAGAGAAGGGCAAAACAGGCAGTGTAATTACTGGCACCGAGATTTAACATCTTATGTCTCTGGATTGGCAACACATAAATGAGTTGCTTCAACCACTTACCATTAGGTGGCACGTCTGCCAGTTTGCCTATCCAACTAACATAAAAAAATATATATGGTGTAAAAAAATCCGTCGACAAGGTTGCTCTGTTGCGGTTTATTAATAATGTAAGTGGCTCTTATTGTTCTGCTGATAAGTAACCAGCTAGTAGTATTAACTATAGATACCTCGTTCGCCTTCATTTGGTGGTTATAGTAGAAACAAAATACTACAACGTTTGAATTTTATCTCTTTCTCTCTTTATTAAATAATACTTTTTATACTAAAATATATCTAACGCTTTCTTAGACCCCACTTAAGTAGGATTAAATTAGCGAGCTAACGTGTTTCTTACATCGGGTGCAATTTATGAGGTAAATAGAGATATCCGGCGATAACAAACAGTACAGAGCTTATTTCACACTTTGTTTTTTTGTCAGATTGCTTCTAGAACGTTGATTGATTTTAATCCGTTAATTGATTTGGAATGACAGCGGAATTATATTATTACAACATTAAGGGGTTTTCTCTATTCGAGGAATTAGTAGTGAAGTATTTTTAATTTATTTTAACAGGCAAGCCACCGGATGGTCCCTACCATAGTTCAAGCCTTGTCGTGGCAGTGGGACTTAGTAGCCTAACTAGGCCACATTGTCTTAAACTTAGGCATCATCCAACTGTCAGCTGTCAATAACTGACAGATACATGCAACACTACGGTGACCAGAAAAAAATCTGAATGTTAGTCCTAGATTTAGTGCTAGGTGCTACAGTGTAGGTCTTGCGAAAATAGTGCCAAATCTAGCACCGAAAGTGCTAAGTTGGCAACAGTGAGCCTAAGCCTCTCTTATAAGAAGAGGGGACAAAAGAGCAGGGGAGAACAAGGGGCGAGGATGGAAACCTCACCCCGTTGCACTGTCCCGACGTTGGAAGGGGTCGTTCTGTGCTGCGTGACAACCCGTCTGTGGTTGTGTGTCGGTGCCTTGGGGGACTGACTAGTCGTCGAGGTGCCCTGTTACCCATGCCCATTCGCCGGATTTTAGTGGGTCCACTTTATCATCTTTCGGGCGCAGCGAGTCCCACATACCCGCTGTGGAGTCCCCCCTTCCCCGCGGGATGCCTAAGAGTATTTCCCGGCGCAAAAGGAAAAAAAAGATGATGGTAGCAGTAATAACGTCTATATTAAATGGAAGCATTTCTAAAATAACGTGTAATATTAATAAAAGGAAAAATTCCTCTCAGAAATAATCTTGGTTATTTGTTTTAGTTCCTCATAGATTCTTTCGGATATCGTAATTGATGAAGTATCCATGAGGAGAATATTAATAGCTGGACATCGACGTGATATAATTTTCTTCCTTATCTATTAGTGTAATGTTTTTAAACAAAATAATGCATACGAATAAAAACATTTTACAAAAAATTAAAACCGACTTCAAAAATACTAAACTAAAAAGTAATAAAATAACAGTTTCTTTAATATTTGTGCTTACAGCATATAATCAACTTAATCTTCTACTAATGTACAAACTTTGCGTTTACCACGTCATTATAGTTACTTTTGGAGTCAAATACAAATATTAAAGAAACTGTTATTTTATTACTTTTTAGTTTAGTATTTTTGAAGTCGGTTTTAATTTTTTGTAAAATGTTTTTATTTCTTAATTTTTAGTGATTCCGAAATGCGTCGTCTTGGCGTTCATTGAAGGAGGCATGTTCAGCAGTGGACGGATAAAGGATGATAATGATGATGGTGATGGTGATGATGATGATGATTACGATGACCGCGACATACTATGGTGTGCTACCAAAGCATCCTATACAATTGTTACTTCGACACGTAATAAAATGATCATATCATCAAGATAAACAAAACCAACCAAATATGCATTATTGGGAATAACTAAAACACGGCTTGTCAGATCTTAATAAAATTAATATGGGACCAAATTGGAAACACCAGCTTTCAAACAAAAAAATAACCATCGAAATCCATTCACAAGTGTCAACTGTAAACTATTGCACAAACTTTCATAAATGATTCTCTACACATTTTTCATATTCATTTCCAAAATTATTTATAGATACTGTGTGGGACAATATTGGAAAAGCCAAATACTTGGAGCCATGAAAGGTAAAGAAATCATAAAATACGGACAGGGTTAAAAAAAGAAGCACAAACATTGGCAATGATAGTCAAGTTACTCATAATATACCTTATTTTATACTTTTTTTGCTTCTTAATTCATAACACTGCCATATAACTTTTGTCAGTCTGAAGTAGGTTTACGGACGATATTTTGTCATAAACTGAGCGCTTACAATTATGGCAAAAAGTGTCGTTACAACTTTTCGTCTTATTTTTTTCCGTCTAGCCCCCTTTCGCAACGCACGATAAGGAACTTCGTTCCAATAGTTTTACAATTATGTGACGATACCATATTGACAGACATATCCTTTATAACAACGTGAATATCAGATTTGCTCATAGTTCAGGCACACATCCGCGGCCTCGGCCTATATACTTCGCGTCGGCATATTGAGCAAAGTGCAATCGCGTGATCATTTGGAATGAAAAGCTAAACTGGCGTCTAAGAAACTCGGTGTGTTTAGTAGGGCGAAGCAGTATTTCATGCCTTCCCACCTATCATTATACGAGTCACATAACCAGCCCCACGTGGAATACTGTTCTCACCTCTGGGTTGGAGCGCCCTAATATCGGCTCCTTCTTTCAACCGCGTTTAACGCCGGGCGGCTTGAATCGTCGATAGCAAGGTTCTCTCCAATCGGCTGGAGTCTTTGACGCTGCGAAGAGATGTCGGATCG
Source organism: Helleia helle (assembly GCA_963853865.1). Classification (NCBI taxonomy): domain Eukaryota; kingdom Metazoa; phylum Arthropoda; class Insecta; order Lepidoptera; family Lycaenidae; genus Helleia; species Helleia helle. Next base: position 20,516,308 of record OY971422.1, on the reverse strand, counting down.
CTTTTTATCTTCTACCGCATTTTCTACGGGGAGTGTTCTGAGGAATTGTTCGGACTAATACCTGCAGTAGAATTCCAGCACTGGACATCGCGCCAAAATTCTAAATTTCACCCTCAACACCTCAATGTCCGGAAATCCACAACAACTCAATTCTTACAGCATTTCCAGCGTCGCACTACCACTGTAATATGGAATTGCCATCTTCGGTATTTCTGAGCCCATACGACTTAGGGACCTTCAAAAAAGAGCGTAATTATATTTGAAAGGCCGGCAACGCACCTGTTAGTGATGTGTCTGTGGATGTCGCTTATAACTTACCACCATGCAAATCGACTGTCCGTTTGCTCCCGCTTTCATAAAAAAAAAACACGTCTACCAATATACTAAATATATTGAAAATACACCACAGGCTTTATATTATACCTAATTTTAATTAGGCTAATTAAATTAAGTCAAAACTTAAAAGCTTTTGGCCTAAATAAGTCTAGCGCAAAACTTGGAGTTTAATTAGTTTAAACTATACCTACTAAGCGAAATTTTAACTTATTAACTTCCATTAATTTTATATGAATTAAAATTATAATAAGTACAATACACTGAATTTTATTAAGAACTAGCTGTTGCCCGCAACTTCGCCCGCGTTAACTTTACTACTGTTAGTAAAAGCGTGATTTTATATAGCCTACAGCCTTCCTCGATAAATAAGCTGTCTAACACTGAAATAATTTTTCAAATCGGACCAGTAGTTCCTGAGATTAGCGCGTTCAAACAAACAAACAAACTCTTCAGCTTTATAATTTTAGTATAGATTAAGAGAGATGATATAATGTCTCTTAATACAAGACTAGTGCTACAATGGCGTAGCAGCCAAAATTCGTAGCGTATGTTTTGTTTTTGCACGTAAGGTCAATGTAATTTGTGAAATAAGTCTAATACCTAGGTAACACTGAAAATGTTTAGAAAATTAAAACCGGCTTAATGTAGAAAGTTGTCAATACTTTTATTGTTTTTCGAAGTAATCTCCGTTTCTTTCTACACATCGTCGCATTCGATGGAACCACAGAGAAAAGCAGTGGGCCCATTCTTCCTTAGGAGTCTCTTCTATGGCATTTTCGTACGCTTTCACCGTATCTTCAGGGCTCGTAAAGCGAATACCTCGAATTTTATCTTTAGTTCTTGGGAATAAATGAAAGTCGCAGGGCGCCAGGTCAGGACTGTAAGGCGAATGACTCATTATCTCGACACCTGCCATAGTCAAATATTCAACGGTCCGTTTTGCGGAGTGCGCTGAAGCATTGTCGTGGTGAAGGAGGATCCTGCTTCGAGGGCGCTGCTGTCGAATTTTTTCCAAGACAACAGACAAACAGCGATTGACATACCAGTCTGCAGTAACTGTCCTTCCATCTTCTAGCACAACTGTCGCGAACTGACCTTTCCGACCAAAGAATGAGGCAATCATCTTTTTTCCTTGACTTCTTCCTTTCTTTACCTTAGTTGGCCGATCCTCGAAAGGAAACACCCACTGAGCTGATTGTCTTTTGGTTTCGGGTTCGTAGCAATATATCCAGCTTTCATCACCTGTGATGATGTCAAATACAGCATTTGAGTTACCGCCGTTGAACTTATCTAACATTTGGCGACACCAGTCCATGCGGAGGCGTTTCTGGTCATCGGTTAAAGTATGGGGAATCCATCTGTTACAAAGCTTCCTGACGCCTAAATGTTCGTGTAATATTTTTTTAACTTGACTCATACCAATGCCTAGGCTTGCCCGTATCTGCTGATAGGTCACTCTCTTATCTTCCTCTATCATGCGTCGCACAGCACTGATGTTATCTTCAGTAGTCGCTGTTAAAGGACGTCCCTCACGCGGATCATCACTGAGATTGCTACGTCCACGCTTAAACTCGTTAAACCAATTGTAAATGACGAGATGGGGCTTCATTAAAAAATGCTAATCGCAGCCTATCATTTCTTTGTTGTTGAGTAAGCCCACAACGAAAGTCATAATAAATCATTGACCGAAAATTTTCTCGCGTTATGTTCATTTTCACGTGTAACAAGAGTTTTAGATTTGCCGCCAATTCACAAAAACAAATGACAAATGAATGCAATATACTACATTAGGTTACCAAGTTCTAAAATTGAAATTCAAAAAAAGTTTTCATTTTCAATGTTTCTAACTGACCAGTTCTAAACATTTTCAGTGTTACCCACGTACTAATAAGTCTAATACTAATAAATCTAATACTAATTAGTCTAATACTAATAAGTCTAATACTAATAAATCTAATACTAATTAGTCTAATACTAATAAGTCTAATACTAATAAATCTAATACTAATTCGTCTAACACTAATAAGTCTAATAATGATTTAAAATATATTGTATATTGTCAAAATAAGTTCTACTTTCCTTTCAAATTGTGCGTTGTTCTTGACAACAAACACAGTGTTTAAGTGACACTAAGATGTTATTAAATACACACAAGTGTATTGTGTAAGCCACAATAAGATGTAAACAGAAATGTAGTTTGGAATATTAGCGTGTACATACAGAAACTCGGACCGAAAAAATAAAAAAATACTCTTTTATGATTTGCTATTTTTTAATAGCTCATAACTTTTAGATACTTTACATCAATGATGGTCACAAGAATATATCAGTATATAATATGTCAGTCATAAGAACATAGAACGCCTCAGAGCGAGGTAACGCCACATACGTCATGTTTTTTTTGTTCTTGCAGCCGGCTCCATCGAATTATAAGACGTTGTCACGTCAAAAACTTAATAAAAGGCGATACAATCTTTAAAAGTTGTTTCAATATAATGATTAAAAATAGATTTCCAATGATTACCACAACGAATGCCAAATATACTCAAAAATGGATCACAAATAAAAAGCCGCGCGTGATTTATAAAAATAAAAGGTTGCGTTGAATTGATAACCTCTAGTGTTTTTGTGGGTTAAAATATAAAATATTTGTGTTCAACTTCCGAGTTAAATTGCGACAGGGCTTTGTCAATCGGTTTTCACGATGTTTTAAAATTGTGCTTCAATCGCTATTACTGGTAATGCTTTTAAAATTACTTTTAGCGTTTATCCGTCATCATCATCAATATCGTCTGTCCATTATCTTCTAGTGTATGTATCTTGTACTTCTGACAATGACTTCTTTTAATGTACGTTAAAACTATCCAGTTGCCTGTAATATTATACATATTTACTATATGAATATAGTAATAATATACATGATTGCTACATGAATATAATAATATTATACATAATTACTACATGACTATCCTGACGTTGGGAGGCCTTTTTCTGTGGTGTGGGACAACCCCTCTGTGGAGGAGGCAACGGTCCCTTAGGGGACTAAGTAACCGTCGAGGTGCCCTGTTGCTCAACAGATCCGGGACACTTCAACAAATGCGGCATTGGTCGCACTCGCCAGTTTTAATGTGTAGAGCTGCGTCCAACTTACCATCTTTCGGGTGCATCCGCACATCCACAGCAAGTCCCAAATACCCGACTAAGAAGTCCCCCTTCCCCTGTGTGATATCTAAGAGCATTTTCCGATGCAAAAGAAAAAAAACGGTGTACATAGTATGTATGCAGCCAAAATAATCTAGATTTATATAGCAGCATATTATATGATAGACAAACGCTAATGACGATAAAGATGATGATAATGAAGGTGCCGTAGGTTATTGAGCATAAAACCAGAATAAAGCGTTAATGTTATGTGTTTTGTATCAAAACAAATTCCGCCAAATTTGTGCTACGACGCTGCGCCGGTTCTGCGCTCTGATTGGCCGACTGATGGCCATTGAAGGATGATTGGCCAATGGGACGTATATACAGATCACTGGTTGGTTGAATTGCTATTACATCAGTGACAACTCACTGACCAGTTTCGGAATTTTATGGCTCACATTACTACTGTATCCGGTTATATGATCTCTGCCATAGGTGTAGTGGTTAGGAGTCTTTAGTAAGTACCCTCATATCTTTTTACGAAGCCGAAAAATATATATAAGAGAGAGAAAATATTTAAGAAGTATATATAAATATACTTCTTATTTATGGTTTTAGTTGAGCATTAAAATATTTACCCTTATGTAATATAACAAAGGCTGTACATTTCATGTTCAACTAACATTATGGAATAACGCTAGCTTTAGTTTGCAATGAAGTTAAAATAGTTACCGATTAGTGAAAGCTAAATTACTACATTAAAAGATTATTTTAACGATTTAACCTGTATGCACTATAAAACATAAATAAGTAACGATTTAATTAAACACAATTGGTATAGCGTAACAAGATTCCCCACCATGGTTCAGACCTTGACGTGGCGGTGGGGCTCAGTACCCTAGGGTGAGCCCAGCACCTTGGGCGAAACTAATTGAGCCGAGGCGGGGCTCTTTGTACCCCTCTTATAAGAAGAGGGGACAAAAAAGCAAGGGGCGAGGACGGAAACCTCACCCCATTGTACTGTCCTGACGTTGGGAGGGGTTGTTCTGTGGTACAACCCCCCCTGTAGAAGTGGCGTCGGTCCCTTGGCGGACTGACAAGCCATCGAGGTGCCCCGTTTGCTCATTAGGTCCGGGGCACCTCACCAAAGGTGGCATTGGTGGCACTCGCCGGTTTTTAGTGGGAAGAGCTGCGTCCACTTACCAGCTTTCGGGCGCAGCGAGTCTCACATACCCGCGTGGGGAGATCTACTCGCCCGCGGGATGCCTCACAGCATTTCCTCGCGTTAATGAAAAAAAAAACGTGACAAGATTCGTAGCCGTAAAAGCAAATCGTAATATCCATGATGGAAAAAAGAGTCGTAGGCGGGTTGATAATTATTATTTTGATAAAAAATGAAACATAGAAAAAGAACTAAAATGAACAATTATGAATACCTCATGAATATTTTCATCTTTATTTTTACCTCGTTTTCGGGCTATTGAAACAAGAGACAGTTAAATATTATCGACATTTGAATCTCATAATATATTAAATTATTTTTAAAATATTATATTATTTTCAAAGCTGGATCTTTATATCACTTAGCTTTCTATCAAACTTTATATCTAACGTTTTACTTAGTGAGAAAATGTTCGTTAAATTGGTTTAGTAGGTTAGGATGTACAAATAGGACTTACCACAAATAATTATTGGCAACGACAATAATTGTTAAAATTTGAATAAAACTTGTACCAGAATTATTCAGAAGAGATTTTCCCCACTTGAAGAATATTTTTTTAAACTATCAAAAGTTTGAGGTATATAAATTTGGTAAAAATTAAAATTCTCTGTGAAATACTTCGATATACTTTTCAGGACGTCATTCTGAATCTATCACTCATATTTTAGGAGCTTTAACGTTCATCAAATAAAACTTGTCAACAACAAAAAAGTATTTTTGAAGTGAAACTTCTTTGCGCGCATGAGATTTTTTTTTTTTTTTACGGATGAAACGTCACGAAAATGTGCAACATTTTTGTCCAAGAAAAGGAGAGAGTAATTGAGACTGATTGAAAGAAAGGGCAAACGTAGCATGAAGCACATAGCCATGGAGTTAGAGTAGGGATCTAGCGAGTGAGAAAGATAGAAAGAGAGAGAGAGAGAGGGAGATAGAACGAATGTCGCATCGTAAGTCTCAGAAATTTAAAGTTTTATATTAGTATAAATATAAACGAGATTTAAAAATTTGTTTGCGAAATAAGTTTCACTTCTGGCATGTGTATTTTGTACGCACGCTTTCACGGCGGGTGTGCCGGCTAAACTTCTATCAATATTAATTCATCATAAGCATTTTAAGAAGATTTATTATTTCTAGCTACACTCACGCTACTATTGACCTCACAGCAATGTGAGGTCAAGCGTTTTCATTTAAATTGCATTAGATTACCCAGCATTATTTTTCTAGTTGTTAGAGTATTTATTGTAAATAATATGTACCTACCTAAGATAATCATAATAATATGTACCTACCTAAGATAATTATTATAATATGTACCTACCTAAGATAATCATTATAATATGTACCTACCTAAGATAATCATAATAATATGTACCTACCTAAGATAATCATAATAATATGTACCTACCTAAGATAATCATAATAATATGTACCTACCTAAGATAATCATTATAATATGTACCTACCTAAGATAATCATTATAATATGTACCTACCTAAGATAATCATAATAATATGTACCTACCTAAGATAATCATAATAATATGTACCTACCTAAGATAATCATAATAATATGTACCTACCTAAGATAATCATTATAATATGTACACCTACCTAAGATAATCATTATAATATGTACCTACCTAAGATAATCATTATAATATGTACCTACCTAAGATAATCATTATAATATGTACCTACCTAAGATAATCATTATAATATGTACCTACCTAAGATAATCATTATAAGGTTATTAAAATTCGCTAAGTTGTTTTATGGTATCTTCATTAATATACATAAATAACTAGCTATTGCCCGCAGCTTCGCCCGCGTTAACCTACTCAACTTAACTACTGTTAGTCACAGCGTGATGTTATATAGCCTATAGCCTTCCTCGATAAATGGGCTATCTAATACTGAAATAATTTTTCAAATCAGACCAGTAGTTCCTTAGATTAGCGCGTTCAAACAAACAAACTCTTAAGCTTTATAATATAAGTATAGATAAATCTATGGTAGTACCATACCCCGCCCCACCATGGTTCAGGCCTTGTCGTGGCGGTGGGGCTCAGAAACCTAGGGTGAGCGGTGCACCTTGGGCGAAGCTAATTGGGCCGAGGGGGCTCTTTGTACCCCTCTTATAAGAAGAGGGGACAGAAGAGCAGGGGGCAAGGGGTGAGGATGGGAACCTCACCCAATTGTACTGTTCCGACGTTGGGAGGGGTTGTTCTGTGGTGCGGGACAACCCCTCTGTGGAGATGGCGTCGGTCCCTTACGGGACTGACTAGCCGTCGAGGTGCCCTGTTTGTTTTCTAGATCCGGGGCACCTCATCAAAGGCGGCATTGGTGGCACTCGCCGGGTTTTAGTGGGTAGAGCTGCGTCCATTTACTAGCTGTCGGGCGCAGCGAGTCCCACATACCCGCGTGGGGAGGCCCACTCCCCCGCGGGATACCTCAGAGCATTTCCCGGCGTTAAAGAAAAAAAAAAGTACCATATCCCGTACATTGTTTACTAACGTTTCGCAACCCGAAAACTTAACGAGTAATAAATAAGCTTAATGAAGGGCCCTAAGCCCGTCACCATATTATAATAAAATGAATAAACTGATTAATTAAGGAGTAATTATAATAGCCATAAATAATATATTGCCAGATAAACTTCGTGAATTGTGCCCTATGATAAAGGAAGTCGCTTCTTTCGGCACTCGCTGAAAAAAATTTCAGATATTTTTTCCTTCAATTTTCCTCATCCTATTTCCCTTACGCTTATTCGAAAAAAATAAAATTTATCGTGTTTATAGTAGAATATAGAAGCCTGACTATAATGTTTCTGGAAATATAAAAAAAAAAAATCTTACTTAATAAAAATTGACCGCGTGACATGACAGAATCATGCTATTTGGCGTCGGTTTGGGCATTCGAGTCGTTTTCACTATAAGAGGCGCGCCAATAACTGTTACAATTTCGTTAAAACTACACAATATAATTGCACAACTACTTACTGATAACCACAGCATGCATTAAATAAACACGGGGTGAACAAGAAAAAAATGTGTTCTGAAATGCTCACAAGTATACAAAAAAAAAACTTGTGAGTATTTCAGAACACTTTTCCGTTTTCCCCCTCTTCTATAAAAAAATATCATAGTAGAAAATACTAGCAGCGCCCCGCGGTTCACACGCGCAATTCCCATTCCCGTGGGAGTAAAGGGATACATTATAGCCTATATGCTATTCAGATGTATAAGCTATGTTATTGTGAAATTTCATTAAAATCCATTCTGTAGTTTTTGTGTGAAAGAGTATCAAACATACATCCATACATTCTAAAAAAATCGCGTTTATCATATTAGTAGAATAATCCTAACAGCTCCTCTCGCTAAGTTATGTATTCTCAGCTGTAGTACATGTTCAAGCTAGCCGTACTTCTCTATGACTTCGAGAGCTAAGTAAACCGCATTATTCGGTATCAAGTATTATTCAAGAATTTATATTATTTTAAGAGTTAGTGAATCAAATCCTATCTATATAATAACATAAAAACGTTTAAAGATAACCAAAATAACGATATAAAAATTAAGGAAATACTTTACTAAATGTTTCTTTTCAGGATACGTATACGTACGTAAAGCGTATACGTCTGACAGAAATCAGTGCAATTCATTATCTCTGTATGAAGACATTCCACATTGGGCATGCAAATCTAGCAAAAACCGAATTAACCTTTATCATCCGTATCAAGCCACTGACTCCATAGCTAAGCACTGTATGGTAAAAGCCATTAGTTTCTTAGGACCCTAAGCCTACTTTTTCATATCCGACTGCTGCCAATATACCTACCTACTTCATTGCTCTTCTTGGATAAATGCGCCCTAATTAGTTAGCCATTAGTGCGGTCGCACATGCTGAACTGATTGTCTTTTTGACAATAACCTTTTTTTTACATCTTTTCCGATATTATGTACGTGTATTTTTTTCAAATAAATCTAATTCTTTCTTTCTAATTCCAATATCTCTAATCTATAAAATAAAAGTCTGGTTTTTTATGATATACAAAAATGTGTCCAAGAAAAGTGTAGGAAATTGAGAAAAGTTTACCAGGACCTCCGGGAGCTACGATGAAGCTCAGTGTACTCAGAGTCGTCGGTCCGTCCGCACGCGACGGTAAAATGCGGACGCTCATACTTATTTACTTCGTGACGTTAGTGCGCTGTGATTTTAAAAGTGAAGTGAAACATTTGAGACACTCGAGGACACTGATCAGGCATGGAAGGTCGCGGGTTCATTTCACGAGGATGCATTCTAGACCCAGGGATCTCGTCGCCCAAGTTATAGAAGCTGAAACCAGCAGCGAATTAGGTACTTTGTATATTATTGGATGGAAATATTATTATTTTTTATTATAATTAATTATTAATATTAAGCATAAGAGTTCAAGCAATTATATTTAGTAAATTTATTTATGCATTATATTTTTTACAAACGATTTAGCCAGTTCTACCATAACAAATAGTTTTTATAAGTTTTGAAATAAAATAAAAAATGAAATATATACTTCATTAATGCTATATTTCTTTACATAGTTGAATTGATCTGTCTCTTGTATTGGTGTCAACATTCAAGTTTTAAAAACCGTAAATTTTAATAATATTTAAAATTTAGAACATGGTTGCTTTACAGCGTCTAAATCGACTGTAATGTTTAATTTTAATAAACCGCCATAAAATCCTTAATCCTTAAAATAATGAGTCAGTATAATTTAAATACGTTTTGATTTCTATATAGGTTAAACCAAACCAATTTAATAGGTGCTTCATGGAGGTATCGTTCATCGTTTATTCATTATGATAAAGGACGGAAATAATATGGAATTACTTAACTTATAATAGGTATATTTCTAATCTAAGTATTTTGTTCAAAAATGAGCTATTATTCCGCTTTTAACTTCTCCAAGTCGTTCTTTTTAATCCTAAAATATATTATATGGGTTCAAATTTCTAAGAAAGTACATGTAAACCATACTAAAATAATATTTACAAAGAATAATATGGATTATATTCAGAAAACATTGAAAACCAGTCAACTGTCTCGCGCACGTAGAGATCCATTTCACTAAACAACATTTGACAAAACACATTTTTAGAAAGTACATTTGTACGTAGGTGTTACATGAACACAAATATTTATCAACACAGGTAGAATGGACATTTTTGCTCCAAAAGCATGTAAGGAGTTCTTGAAGCATTAGGTTTATAATGGTGAAAAATCAGTTACTAAATACATAAGAATAAATAAGTGAACTGTTTTTCTCAAAACAGCGGCAAAAAAAGTAATCTTCTTTTCATCAATGTTTCTTTATGACGTTATCACGTAAAACGATCGTCCGTAAGCCGACTTTACAACCAATTTTTTTTCTACATACATGTTACATTCATCCCCCCAAGAACATTCGGTTCTGAATAAATGTATCCTAATAATGACAATATTTTAACATGTATTTGAATTAACGTAGAAATGTAGTCGGTAATGTCAATTAGAAGTCATGGGTCAAAGCATTCTGTCGGAGCGCTCATAGAGCTGGTTAGGCATTGGATCTGAAATTGACAGGAGCGCTTTAGAGGCACAGTACGACTAGAAAATTAGATAACGACTCATCAGCCATCCGTTATTTTCAGCATGATTACATTTACTGGTCGAGTTTTGTTAATGAAATGGCCATGGCCCAACTAATGTGTTTGTGGTCAACGGTACCTCAATTTTTTTTATTTTTTTTTATTTTTATTTTACACTTCGGAAAACTTACAGCTCGTAAAATATATTTAACTCAAAATACAACAGTTATGGCCTTATAAAGTTAAGAGTTTTCGCTTATATACATTAGATTAGTACCTAAATACAAGTTATTGTAATATTGTATGCTTTTAAACTTTCATTAAAAATATACCTAATGGTTACGTAACAAAAAACCTATCACACAATGTTTTTTTAAATTTTGGAACACTAGTATGGAAAAGATCTACATCGAATTCCTGGACGGTGTTAAAAGAACGACTCGCTCTCACAATGTATGAGTTCTGCCTGTATGTGCTCTTACCCCATCGTACTGTCCCGACGTTGGAAGAGGTTGTTCTGTGGTACGGGACAACCCCTCAACCAACCCAAAGAAAAAAGGAAAAAGAGTAGTATTTAGAAGTGAAAGACATATTGGTGTGCCATAGATGAAAAATCTATTTGAATGCCGGGACAGTAAAGAGCATGATGCTATTATGTCGTAATTTCGCCACTACGCTCGCGCCGCTCACGACATTTTTTTAAAATGTTAGTTGGATAGGCAAACTGGCAAACGAGCCACCTGATAGTAAGTGGTGGACGTCGCCCATGAACATAAACTAGTTTACTTCAAACGAGCCGAACGAGCCCAGGTAACTTATTTATATTATGTTGCCTATCCTGAGACATAAGATGTTAAGTCTCGGTGCCAGTAATTACACTGTCTTGCCCTTCACTCCGAAACACAGCAAAGCTATTTCACGGGAGAAATAAGAAAGATGGTGGTACCCATGCAGCCGGGAGCGCTGCACAGCACTTCCCTTCCACCGGTATTCACATTTGTATGTTATTCGCTGGGTGCGTGATTCCAGCGCTATCTAATGATACAACTTACGGTGGCTCTTTTAAAGAGTTTGTCGGTATGTGTGTTACTAGGGGGTAATCTTCGGAAGTACTGATATGATCATAAAAATTCTCTTACAATAGAAAGCTACACTATTCAGAAGTGACATAGTACTTTATGGCTATAATATACGACAACAACGATATTTGTTGGAGGTATAATAAAAAAGTCAGCCGTCTGGGAGCTTTCAATGAAAACGCTGCCTATGTCCTTTGAGATATAACAAAATGATGTATGGTGGAATTGTGTATTTTATATAGGTCCACAAAAAAGTCCGCGATCACGCATTATATCTTAAAAAAAGCTTTTACATTCATCATTATCATCATCAGCCTCTATCCGTCGCCTGCTGAACATAGGCCTCTCTCAATGAAAGCCAAAAGCGCATCCAACACGGACCGGCCGCTGCACGGAGATCGTCTTCCCACCTTTTTTTTTCTTTGTCGTCGGGAAATGTTCTTAGGCATCCCGTGGGTAGGGTGTATGTAGGACCCCACCATGGTTCAGGTCTTGTCGTGGCGGTGGGGCACAGTAACCTAGGGTGAGCGGTGCACCTTGGGCGAAGCTAATTGGGCCGAGGGGGCTCTTTGAACCCCTCTTATAAGAAGAGGGGATAGAAGAGCAGGGGTCAAGGGGTGAGGATGGGAACCTCACCCCATTGTACTGTCCCGACGTTGGAAGGGGTTGTTCTGTGGTGCGGGACAACCCCTCTGCGGAGGTGGCGTCAGTCCCTTGCGGGACTGACTAGCCGTCGAGGTGCCCTGTTTGTTTTCTAGATCCGGGGCACCTCACCAAAGGTGGCATTGGTGGCACTCGCCGGGTTTTAGTGGGTAGAGCTGCGTCCATTTACCCGCACATACCCGCGTGGGTAGACCCAGCGGGATGCCTCAGAGCATTTCCCGGCGTTAAAAAAAAAAAGGGTGTATGTGGGACGCTGCACCTGTGGACGCAGCTCTTCTTATAAGAGGGGTACAAAGAGCAGCTCCCACGGCTCAATTTGCTTCGCCCAAGGTGCTGAGCTCACCCTAGGCTACTGAGCCCCACCGCCACGACAAGACCTGAACCATGGTGAGGATCGTCTTCTTACCCGGTTAATAGCCCACCAACACTTCGTTTACCTAAACGTGGCCTCCACTCTTGAACTTTATGGGTCCATCGGCCATCCGTTCTCATGAGAATGTGACCAGCCCTCTGCCACTTAGTCGTACGTATGTAATAAACACAATATGGTGAGTATTTTGATGGTAGGTACATATTATCTTATCTCAGAATATAATCTATTTTCTGACATAATTTTATTCAACTAGCAGCTTTTTAAGAAAATTATTTTTATCAGTGAATTGACCAAACAACGATATTGATAATATTGATAACGTAACTAGGGTAATTGCAATATAACTAAAGATATAACAATAAACGACTAGTTTCGGCACACGGACGCACTTGTTCACCACGACACTATACTGGACAGTATATAATAGTGTCAATATAGTGTGTCGTGGTGAACGAGTGCGTCTGTGTGCCGAAACTAGTCGTCCCAAACGAAGAAGAAAGACGTTAGACAGATTTTTTTGATCTGTCGCCATCTACCAGCACCATACGTCAGTCTCCCCGCCATCATGACGATTAAAACATTGCCGTAATATCGGGACCTTTATTATAACTCTGTAAACGCGATAAGCACCCGTAACAATATTAATATAAATATGAATAGTGATCGCGTTAGTTAGAACGATATAATAATGGGTAAATATAAAAGTCACATATTGTCAACAGGATTAACAACATTTACGCTAAAACTAGCTACTTAATGCCTTTAAGTTATTTTATCTCCTGTCAAGAATATGCCACATAAACTTTTCTTTAAATAATATACACCGAAACTTCACAGTCTTTTAACTTCATCAAATTAAGTATATTATTGCGGCTTTACAATCTCGGTCGAAAGCACTTGCTGAGATGTCTCGCCCTAGGTCTCTCGGTCTGCCTAGGCCGAGGCGAGCGAGCGCTACCATCTACACTCTCGCGCTCGCCCTGCCTCGGACTGTCTCGGGGAGAGTGTAGAGCCGCACTTATATCTTCATATAGGCTTCGTTTAGACACGTCGACAACCGCGCGGTTTCTGAATCACGTGGGAATCGCGCGGGTCTTATTTATATGTAAATATTTATTTAGGTCTCCTTCAGACACGCGGGAATCGCCAATTTGAAATCAGATTTTAATTTAAAGTTTTTAAACCGCGCGGTTGTCGCCGTGTCTGAACGAGGCCTTAATGTCCTGATTTTCCATAACAAAGAATATTTCCATTTCGATTTCAACAAGGTTATTATAAATTTATGCTAATAAATAAGTATTCGGAAATTATATGATCAAAGTTGATTTGTTACTGTCAACAAACAACGATATTAACGAAGTAATTTAGTAAAATTGCTTATAAATATTCAAAATGACATATTTTATATAATATTCTAACGTTTACAAGAAATTCACTCATTATAATGAGAAAAAATTAGCGGGTTTTACCGCATATTTTGTATGTATGTATATTTTGTACCGGTGGGAGGGAAGCGATGTGCCGCGCTCCCGGCTGCATGGGTACCACCATCTTGCTTGTTTCTCCCGTGAAACAGCTTCGCTGTGTTTCGGAGAGAAGGGCAAGACAGGCAGTGTAATTACTGGCACCGAGACTTAACATCTTATGTCTCAGGATAGGCAACACATAGAATATGAGTTGCCTGGGCTCGTTCCAGGTAAACTAGTTTATGTTCATGGGCGACGTCGACCACTTACCATCAGGTTTGCCAGTTTTCATATCCAACTAACATTAAAAAAACCAAAAAAAGAACATTTCTTACGTTCTGAAACTTTTCTGCTACGAGTTCTTCAAAGTAATAATTATCAGTCCCCACCAAGGTTCAAGCCTTGTTGTGGCGGTGGGGCACATTAGCTTAGGGTGAACCCAGCACCCGGGGCGAAGCAAATTGAACCGAGGTAGCTGCTCTTTGTACCCCTCTTATAAGAAGAGGGGACAAAAGAGCAGGGGGTGGGGACAATAGGCGAGGATGGGAACCTAACCCCATTGCACTATCCCGAGGTTGGGAGGGGTTGTACTGTGGTGCGGGACAACTCCTCTGTGGAGGTGGCGTCGGTCCTTTGGGGGACTGACTAGCAGTCGAGATGCGCTGTTTGCTCATTAGATCCGGGGTACCTCACCAAAGGCGGCATTGGTGGCACTCGCCAGGTTTTAGTGGGAAGAGCTGCGTCTACCTTACTACCTTTCGGGTGCATCGAGTCCCACATAGAGCATTTCTCCTCAGAGCATTTCTCGGCGTAAAAGACAAAAAAGAGAACTCAGTATATTTTTCTTTTTAGTTTAATATAAAGAAAAAGTTTCTGTCCTGTCAAAAGTCTGTCTGCCTGTTGTAATTTCTTAATTATCAAAACATAGGCACTCGCCGGATTTTAGTGGGTAGAGCTGCGTCCACCTTACTATCTTTCAGGCGCAGCGAGTCTCACATACCCGCCTAGGGAGTTCCCTGTCCCCAGCAGGATGCCTCAGAGCATTTCCCGGCGTAAAAGAAAAAAAAGGTGGAAAGACGATCTCCGTACAGTGGCCGGTCCTTGTTGGATTCGAGTGGCAAGAGATCGGTCGTCTTGGCGTTCATTGAAGGTGGTCTATGTTCAGCAGTAGACAGATAAAGGCTAATGATGATAATGATGAAGATTGAAATTCAATAACCATAATTACCTAAGCTGTTCGCCATTAAAAAGTTATGCCCATTATTATGCCTTGTTCTTAAAGCTATTAATTATTTTATAGTTTGTCTAATTAAGGCCGCTTTTTATGTTGGTTAAAAACTGCACGCGAATTTAATTATACAGACGGTTTATGCAAATATGAACAGAATAATTTTGTGATTTTGCAAATCTTTGTGAATATTAATTAATATAAGCGTATTTCTTGTCAGAAATCTCAAGATTTACATGTAAATTTATTTTCATAGGCAACATAATATTATAACTAGTAAATTGATGTATACCAACTACTGATTTAGATATACACTAGATATTTATTATGTGATCTGCAGATAGTTGAATACTAAAATATTGGTAACTTTTAGCCATCGCAAATCACATATTTGTGCTAGATATTTGTGATAGCTACTATCTATAAACATATTAATTCTTAAGAATACTTTTACGCATAGTATTTAGATAAATTAAGTAAATTTTGTGTTTGCATTAATAGAAAATACCTGTAGATACCTACATAATAATAATCATATCTATGAACGCTTTGACACCACGTCAATCTGGTCCCGTGGTAAGTTCTCGAAGAACTTGTGTTAGGTTTATCTACCAGACAACGAGAATATAGTTAATATATTAATACTATAAAATAACAAATATATTTAAGATTTTTATTACATAATATACATATTAAATACACATCCACGACCCAGGAACACAGAAAACTTGTTGTTCCCTGGCGGGATTCGAACCCGCAACCTCCGGCTTGAGCGACAACGCGCTAACCATTGAGCCACAGAGGTCGTCATTTAATAAAATACTTTTCATATTATAAAATAAACATGTTGGCGGCTTAGGGTGGCTCAAAGGCCCCGTGGCACTCAACCTACTGTGAACCCTAATCCTTCTGCCTAAAATAATCTTTATGCCTAATAACTTTATGAAATCAAAATAAGGATATAAATTATTATTACATAAAAATTATGCCTAACTCGTATTACCATATTAAATTAGGACCAAAAACATTGTCAAAAAAAGGATCCCTATAAAATCACATTAATTTACGCATCGCGCACGCGATTGGGGACTATCGAAATCCTGTTATCAATGGAGCCACTTTCGCCGAGTACATCGTCCTTTACTAATTTGAATTTCATGTGAACTGATTGATTTGATTACGGCATGATCTCACCGGAGAGAATGTTTAAATCATTTCATCGATCGATCCTAGGGGTATAAGACGCGATGGTAACTCCTAAGCGAAGGAATTGATTTTCATGTTTTTTATTGAAATGGGGGCCTGATTTAGAGTATTTATTGGCTCTCCGCTCTGGTTCAAGCCTTGTCGTAGCTCTGTAGCTTAAGGTGAACCCAGGACCTTGGGCGGAGCCAATTGAACCGAGAGGGCTGCTCTTCGTACCCCTCTTACAAAAGAGTCGGGGGACAAGAGACGAGGATGGGAACCTCACTCCATTACACAACCCCTTCCAACTTTTACGACGTTGGGAGGGGTTGTTCTGTGGTGCGGGACAAACGCTCTGTGGAGCTAGCGTCGTTCCCTTGGGGGACTGACTAGCCGTCGAGGTGCCCTATTGCTCAACAGATCCGGGACACCTCTCACCTACCAAAGGAGGTATTGGTGGCACTCGCCGGGTTTTAGTGAGTAGAGCTACCTTACCATCTTTCAGACGCAGCGAGTCCCATATACCCACCTGGGGAGTCCTACCTCCTCCCGGGGTGCCTAAGAGCATTTCCCGGCGCCAAAAAAAAAAAAAGAAAAAAAAAAGAGTCTTCTTGGCTACGATCTAAAAAAATGTACAGCCGTTTGACGATGGTCACCTCTTATCCATTTTATGAGGTGTAAATATTGTGTTAAAGACTATTAGAATTTTTATTTTAGACAATCGTAAATGCAAGTTTTAATTATATTATTTTACTTAATTTGTAATATAAGAAATGAAAATGTACACACAATTTCCGGTCTCATGTTTAATCGATTGGTACCATTGACTGAACGGAGAACGGAAGTTGCGTGTTCCGCCGGCAAGCAGCAGTGGCCAGCGGCATTAAGAAGATCACAAGTCTATTTTTTAATATTGATTTTTTCAGAAATAGCACGTAGAGTCTTTGGTCATAATAT
Organism: Helleia helle; assembly: GCA_963853865.1. NCBI lineage: Eukaryota > Metazoa > Arthropoda > Insecta > Lepidoptera > Lycaenidae > Helleia > Helleia helle. The sequence continues at coordinate 20,499,047 of OY971422.1, read as the reverse complement.
TAATTATATTAAAGTTATATCAATTCATATAATCCGTTAAAATCTAAGCCGACGTAAAGACAATATAACTTGGAGTACTTGAGCTCTCCCAAGGTGTTTCTCTTCACTGTTTTTAAATAAATAAAAAATATAAGGACTCGCATCTATTTTCATAAAGTCAGTCTTGTATAAATAAGCCGTTTTTTATTCGTCTGTATGAAAACTTGTTGGTTCTATTCCAAACTTTATATTTTGTAATCACAATGATATTTCTCATCACGATACTTAAATTTTACCTACCTGTATAATGAAGCTTAGTCGGGGTCCTGAAACGGGTTGCTTTTCTTAATATGACTGAAATACATAACACTGTATGTCATTTAACAATACAAGGTAAATATTATTTTGGTGCATTTGTTTGATTTTTCCTTTTGAGTACGAAATCGTAAAAAAAAGTTGCTTTGTACTTATAACGAATTGGTAATTCCCCGTCTTACCATGGAACCCAATAAAAGCAGTGCAAAATTTTTTTTCATTGAATATTATCTAGATATAGTAAAAGTAATAAATGAACTAAATGATAAGTAGATTAAATGAATTAAAATTTATAGTTGGGCTAAAAGAACTGAATGATATAGTAGATTAAATGAATTAAAATATATAGTTGGACTAAATAAACTAAATGGTATAGTAGATTAAATGAATTAAAATATATAGTTGAACTAAATGATATAATAGATTAAATGAATTAAAATATATAGTTGGACTAAATGAATTAAATGATATAGTAGATTAAATGAACTAAATTATATAGTAGATTAAATGAATTAAAATATATAGTTGGACTATATGAACTAAATGATATAGTAGATTAAATGAATTAAAATATATAGTTGGACTAAATGAACTAAATGATATAGTAGATTAAATGAATAAAAAGATATAGTTGGACTAAATGAACTAAATGATATAATAGATTAAATGAATTAAAATATATAGTTGGATTAATGAACTAAATGATATAGTAGATTAAATTAATTAAAATGAATAGATGGACTAAATAAATTAAATCATATAGTAGATTAAATGAAGTAAAATATATAGTTGGACTATATGAACTAAATGATATAGTAGATTAAATGAATTAAAATATTTAGTTGGACTAAATGAACTCGATTGTCGTTGTTCCATCATGAAACTATGAATACTATTTTTGTGACAGTTGATAGTGTAGTATGGTCCCTGTCACTTAGTTTTACAAAAAATGTACTTTTTTGTAAATTTATTATAATTTATACTTTATTCTTTTTATGCCAAAGCCGTGATTTTTTAAATATTATATCAATAATGTTCTACAATCTAAACTTTTATCGGTTAGCTAAGGTTTTGTTCCTTTGATCCCGTACGTCGTACGAGATGGGTGTACAAACACGCTTTCTGAATTTGAAATATTAAGTCGCCGCACCGTTTGATTTTTTTTGCTTTAATCTTGAGGCTATTTTGTGGACAATCAACCAAATCCTTAATTTTAAATTTATAACTTTTATGTTAGCTTATAGTCCTCTCGAAAATTCTCGTAAGAACTTTGTTACGTGTAGTGAAAACCTAAATATATTGTACAAATTTATGTTAAATGATGATGATGATGATGATGATGATGATGCATAAATATAATGGCAAGTGGCCATTATCTTGAGGATCTTGCTTTGAGAATCCATCTGTGGCTGCGAGCAATCGTGGATAGGCGGGCGAGGAGAATTCAAACAACGTATTCCAGATTTATCCGTTACAATTATTATTTCAATAAGCACGTGAGCGTTATTACAATTAAAATACAATATAAGAAGTTACTAAATAACGACGCTCCACCGAACACGTCTTTTTCTATTACTTTAACGCCGGGAAATGCTCTGAGGCATACCGCGGGGGAGTGGGTCTCCCCACGCGGGTATGTGGGACTCGCTGCGCCCGAAAGGTGGTAAGTGGACGCAGCTCTACCCGCTAAAACGCGGCGAGTGCCACCAATGCCGCCTTTGGTGAGGTGCTGTTGAGCAAACAGGGCACCTCGACGGCTAGTCAGAACCTCAAGGGATGGACGCAACCTCCACAGAGGGGTTGTCCTGCACCACAGAACAACTCCTCTCAACGTCGGGACAGTACAATGGGGTGAGGTTCCCGACCTCGCCCCTTGCCCCCTTCTCTTTTGTCCTCTGTTCTAATAAGAGGGGTAAAAAGAGCCCCCTCGGCTCAATTCGCTTTGCAGCGGTGGACTGAGATCAGTTCACTCTCGAAGTGTTCCCGATATCCGATATCAGTCTCCGGAGGGGAATTGTCTCTCCGGAGCGTCATCAAAGCGATGCTCGATAATAACGGCGATGGTCTCCTTTTGCGACCCAGTATTTGTAGTAACGTTGTTACACAAAAGTAATGATTTTCATTTATTATTTGAGGCGTAAATGTTCAAAGAAAATGCGATTATCGATTGGAGGAGAAAATTCTCTTTGATTTGAAGCAGTGCGTAAAATTTGGCGTAAGACTTGGGCATGCGTGTGAACATCACACAGCTACATTCTTACAAGTTGTATTATAATTTTACTATGTATAGAGATAAAGAGGATCAGCCAAAATTTGATGGTGTTTTTTAAAGTGTCCTAGAATCTATCATATCTTAAATTAATACCAGGTATCTTAAGAGTCTACCTAAGGTACAGGTCAGATATCTTAAGTGGGTAGACGAAGTGTTGGTCGGCCATTAACCAGGTGGGAGACGATCTCCGTCAGTCCGCCGGTCCGTGTTGGATGGCAAGGTATAGGCCGTCTTGGCGTTCATTGAGTGAGGCCTATGTTCGTCAGTGGACGGATAGAGGCTGATGATGATGATCTAAAGAGTTAATTTTACATTTTTACTAGAGTACCTAAGATTTTAAGATTATAAACTAGTTTTTTTTTAAATAGGAGTAATTTTTGGAGTAAAATTTCTGTAGGCGGAACTAAAGGGTAACTCAGATTCTTTCTGACATAAGTAACGCTCAGTATTCTATATTCCAATTTAAAAATAATAACTAGCCCTGGTCGTGAATTTTATATTATATATTCTATATAATATACGAATTCTTATCTATACTAATATTATAAAGCTGAAGAGTTTGTTTGTTTGAACGCGCTAATCTCAGGAACTACTGGTCCAATTTGGAATTTTTTTTCAGTGTTAGATAGCTCATTTATCGAGGAAGGCTGTAGGCTATATAACATCGCGCTGTGACTAATAGGAGTTAAGTTAAGTTAATGCGGGCGAAGCTGCGGGCAACAGCTAGTATAATATAGATTCAATATTTAGAGAATAATTTAGAATACAAAATCACAATGTTCTTATGAGAGGCTGGTGCCTAAGCTGTGATCGGAGCCTGTATTTCTAGACACCAGGACTTCCCTCAATCAGCTACAATGATTCAATCAATTTTTTTTTTTGCTCATTGAATGTACTAACGTGCCTTATATAAATACTAGTGGCACCGACAGACGTTGTCCTGTACAAAATATTATTTTGTGAGTCTAAACAATTCTCGAATCCATTTCAACACACAAAAACATCATCAAGATCGGTCCAGCCGCTTAGGAGGAGTTCAGTGACATACACACGTACAGAAGAAACATTCATATATTACAATGCAAACATTATTAATAGCAGATTAGATATTTTTAAATATATAAGACGATTCGGATGATTGGGGAACGAAATAAAAACTTATTGGGTTGCTCTGAAAAATCATTTTACAAAAAATTTAAACCGACTTCAAAAATACTAAACTAAAAAGTAATAAAATAAATGTGTTTCTTGAATTTTTGTGTAAAATGATATTATTTCTTAATTTTTAGTGATTCCGAAATTCATCGTCTTGGCGTTCATTCAAGAAGGCCTATGTTTAGCAGTGGACGGATAAAGTACAATGATGGTGATGATGATGATGATGATGATGATGATGATGGTAATGATGATGATGATGATTACAATGACCATATCGCACATGAGCATATCGTCGAGGTAAAAGAAACCATCCCAATAGGCGTTATTGGGAATAACTAAAAAATGGCTTGTCAGATCCTAATAAAATTAATATGGGACCAAATTGGAAACACTAGCTTTCAAACAAAAAAATAACCATCGAAATCTATTCACAAACGGCGGAGTAATCGTGTACATACAAAAAAAAACATACTCACGAATTGATAACCTCCTCTTTTTTTGAAGTCGGTTTAAAATACAGAGAAACGACAATTAAAGTTGAATGGTTGCTATTGAATTTATTTATTATTTATTATATCTATATAAAAATCAATGCCACTTTTCGTTGTAATTTTATAACTCAAGAACGTCACCTATCCATACCAAAAGTTTACACAAAGTTTGTTTACACAACAGTACAAAGTTTGACAAAATCGGTCGAGCGGTTCTTCATATATCACATTTTTTGTAACAAATCTATATATATATTTATAATTAAAACTCGAGAGCGGTTGGATCGATTTTAATGGTTTTTAATTTATTATGTTTGTCTCCGCCCAGAATAGCAGAATAACTATTAAAAACATTGAAAAATTGACTAGAAAATAATAAAAATAAAAAAAAATAGAAAAAAGCAAAAGAAAAAACATTTTTCCATACAAAATTTTCACGAGTTTCATAACTGTCAAACATTTAATATTATCCCATCGATACGGTAAGTTCTCCTCTCAAATTAAAGAACGTATTTAAATAAACGTTTCGAATCGACGAAAATTTTAGATTTTAAAAATGTAAGTAATAAAAAATAATTGACAATATTATACAATAGTTCTCAAATTTTTACGCGTGTGTCACGGAGCTTAGTTAAAAGGAGTGCGATCGACATAGGCGTTATATTTTACTATAAATTGTCCATTGCAATAGTGGCCAAAGGAGATGGCTAAACGTCTGCCCTTAACATGTATAGATATTTCATATTCACTCCTAACAATTAAAAATTCATTCATGAATTATTTCATACACAATATACTTATAGAACTTTCAAGAACTTATTTAATAAATAAAACTATATCAATTGTTGTCCTTATTTTTTTCCAAGACAACATGTAGTGCTGCAAGCATTTCCGGACAAAGTAATCGAGATTGACGGTTCTTTTCGATAAAACTTAATAATCGAACAGAACAAATTGCTGAAAATACTTCGAGAATGTATTACCTAAATTAATAGATGACTTTATCATAACAATCTATTAATACTTTTCAGTCGAATTGTCAGTTGATTGAGCAATATAAAAAAAACAGTGTGTGTGTGTGTATTAATGTATACACGTATGAAGTGACACATTCATTATATTAGTTATGGAAGTATTATTTATATAGTTGATCAGGTGATGCATTCAGGATGGTCATGGCTATTCAGGATTGCCCACGGGTCTACGGCTACGAGCAGTAGGTAGTTGTAAAATATAACATATACTACACGTGGGATAAAATCGACATCGACCACTCGTTTTCATATGAATGCCCCATAAACCTTACAGACAGAATGTCGCAATCACGACTGTCAGATTATTTGCTATTTATCCCAATTGTATAAGTATGTGTATTCACTCATACTTATTAATGCTACAAGCAATAAGTCCATTTATTTCACTTGTTATCATTTCTACTCAATTTAAAATGAATATTTTTTGACACTTCGATTATTTAATCGATTCTGTTATGGTCCCGAGTTCAATCATTCATCTCTATGAGCATGCAATAAGACAAATAAACGTCAACATCAAACGTCATCTGTTCACTTCTGCAAAGAGTATGTAATCCGTGCACTGCTGACCGTTAGTTGCGCAAAATAAATAGTTTTTGATTTTTGGTATTGACCTTCGTTGGGATTTTGGACTAAATGTTTGTGCTCGCCTATCATATTGACCCCTCGCTACCTTTACTGACACTTTTAAAGCCTTCAAAAATTGATTTATCAACCAGGATAACCCTAACGCCTTAGTAACAATTCACAGCAAAATCATAGGTTTTAAGTTTAGCATACTTATTGCATAGGCATTTCTATTTTTTATTTTTTAGATTGTAATACAACTAAAAGTTCCTGTGATATTTTTGATACGAAACGCTAATACTAGATTATTTTGCAATATTAAAAGATAGGTCTTATGTTTATACATGGTAAGGGCAGACGCCCATACTTCAATTTGGCCATGTCATTTCAGTGTCTTTTTTACCATCAGGATGGCATTAATATCACTCCGATCCCCGTGATGTCACTTTATAATATACATTTATTTATACTAATTAATGTAAAAATCTTAATAAACCGCGATGGGTATCCACTCGACGACGATCACCTGATGATGACGGTAGAATTGTTACAACGAAAGTGAAAAGAAACGATTTCGTGGCTGAAAACAGTTGGATGGTTCCATATTCGCCATCCAAACATCCAATACCACTCCCTATCCTAGAATCCCACTGTTGTACATTTGGCGGTGGATCTGGAGAATTGTCAAAGAGTATTCAGTTGAATGCCGCTCAACGTGCTGAAACACCCCAAGCAACGTTCGCACAAACGTTGCTTTACTCGGAGAGGTCACGTTATTATACTTGAAACGCTTCATCAAAGAAATTTCTACGTCGTAGACAAGGCGATGCGGATCCTGATCATCTGGATATGCGTTCTATTGATAGTCTTGGTCGTGTTTACACAGTTCATCCGAAGAATGATGAATGTTTCTATTTGCGGTTGTTGCTGGTAAATGTTCGTGGGCCAACATCATTTGAATCACTATGAATTGTTAATGGTATTATAGTGTGCCCAACATTTGGTGCAGTATGTCAAGAGCTCAATTTGTTTGAAAACGATATTTATAGGGACACGACAATCGCTGAAGCAATTATTTCTGCATCTCCATGTCAGACACGCACATTATATTTTGCTATCATCATTTCTATATACTTCATCTAATCTTCGTGACCTATGAAAAAAAAAACATCTCAGAAGACATTTTACATCGAAAATATGTCAGTTCAAGAAATCCTGATTTTGAAGCGAATGAGGAGATGTATTTGCTCTTGATCGAAGATAATATGTGTTACCGTACAAGCGGCAGTTTGTTAGTCGGGCTAGGAACGTCAGCTCCAGGTCCCGGACTGAATGTGAATATGATCGATATGAATTAAACCAATTAGTTCAAACGAATGTACCATTTTTGAACCCAAAACAGAATGAAGCCTATGATACATTTATTAATACAATTGATGAGGGAAATAGTGGGTTATTTTTCCTGGATGCTCCTGGCGGAACTGGAAAGACATTCCTCATGTCATGATTTTCGCCACTGTTCGTGCGAGATTCAAAGTGCACAAGCAGTTGCTTCTTCTAGAATAGCGGCCACGTTGCTAGAAGGATGCCGTACGGCTCATTCAGAGTTAAAATTGTCATTAATTCTTCAAAGTTTTCGTGGCGCAATGATTTTACTATCTGGCGATTTCTGCCAAGCACTGTCAGTCATTCCAAGATCAACTGCTGCCGATGAAATAAAAGCTTGCCTCAAATCATCAAATCTGTGGTTCATTTGAAGAAACTTTAATTGACTGCAAACATGAGAGTCGCATTGTTAAACGACCCATCTGCTGAAGATTTTTTCAATAAATTGCTGTCTACAGGTAATGGCCGAGTTCATGTCTGAATTTATTTCGAAAGGCGAGCTCATCAGCAAAGTATTCCCGAACATTATTACTAACCACAAAAATAATAAATGGTTAAGCGTGCGAGCAATTTTGGCGGCTGGGAATAAAGATGTGGATGACTTAAACTTTATTATTCAGTCCGGTTAGTATTCCGTGTGCGGTAGCCGGTCCGTGTTGGATGCGAGTGGCAAGGATCGGCCGATGACGGCGTTCATTGAGGCAGGCCAATGTTCAGCAATGGACGGATATAGGCTGATGATGATGATGATAACAATGATGATGATGAATCTATAACACGTTAGGCGGTACGAAGTTCGCCGGGTCAGCTAGTATATTATAATTTGGGGATTGATTTGTCAGAAGATTAGAGACTTCGTAACGCGTATAGTATGACAACAAAAATATAAAATAGCTCTTTATAGCAGTTGCAGTTCTAACTTCCCTTCCCCACCATGGTACAAGTGTATCGTGGCGGTGGGGCTCAGTAGCCTAAGGTAACCCAGGACCTTGGACAAAGCAAATTGAGCCAAAGGGGCCGCTCTTTGTATCACTCTTATAAGAAGAGGGGACAAGGGCCGAGGATGGGAACCTCACCCCATTGTACTGTCCCGACGTTAGGAGTGGTTGTTCTGTGGTGCGGGACAACCCCTCTGTGGAGGTAGCGTCGGTCCCTTGAGCGACTGACTAGCCGTCGAGGTGCCTTGTTTGCTCAACAGATCCGGGGCACCTAACCAAAGGCGGCATTCGTGGCACTCGTCGGGTTTTAGTGGGTAGAGCTTACCATCTTTACGGGGCAGCGAGTCTCACATACCCACCTGGGGAGACCTACTCCCCCGCTGCATGCCTGAAAGCCCTTTCCCTTAAGCAAACATTACGTCGTTAAGTTTTATATACATTGCACCTCTTCTTCTTTTTACTTTTTGAGAGTTTTGCTCGGCGCGAATGCTAAAGGCTTTTAGAATTATAGTGTTTGAACAGCTACGTAATTACGGTTTGCATGTGAATTTCTCTGAATTGAAGCAAAATATTTAAATGTTTCTTCAAATAATTCATAATTTTATAGAACAAATTTTTAGTTTTAGTTTGTTCTTAGAAAAGAAACTGAACAAATTTATTTATTTATTTATTAGGAAAATCAACAGCTTATCATTGCTAAATATAAAGTAACATAATGACAACAGTAAGCCAATTAAAGATTCTCACGAATATACATGACAATATAGTTATTTAAATAGATTGGGTTATTAGAAGTAGCTTAAAAATAAACTAACAGGTACATAACAACAATATTAGAGTTTTAGATCAATAATTAATAGTTGTTAGCAATCGGCCATAAAGAATTATCTGCTTAGTCGTGATCTAGCCGAAGAGACACTAGTACAGAAAATATCAAGGTCTGTATTTCTACTAAGCTTATTAAAGTTATCACGAGCTCGCCACAAGTAGGAGTCTGTAGTTGGAGTAGACTTTAGCAACGTATAAAGGTGAGTTGAATCTGGTCATCTTAACAGGCACATTTAGACTAATCTTGTTTAATATATCAGAACAATCGACATCACTCTTAATTACTTTTTTTTTATGTTAGTTGGATAGGCAAACTGGCAAACGTACCACCTGATGGTAAGTGGTCGACGTCGCCCATGAACATAACCTAGTATACCTGGAACGAGCCTAGGCAACTCATTTATGTATTGCCTATCCTGAGACATAAGATGTTAAGTCTCGGTGCCAGTAATTACACTGCCTGTCTTGCCCTTCTCTCCGAAACACAGTAAAGCTGTTTCACGGGAGAAACAAGCAAGATTCATGCAGCCAGGAGCGCGGCACAGCGCTTCCCTCCCACCGGTTTAATACTAATAATTACTTTTATTAGATAAGTAAGATCAGCTATTTCTCGTCTAATAGAGAGAGGAATAAGGTGAAATTTTCTGCATAGACCAAGATAGTTATTATAGCACATGTACTTCAGAAACTTTTTTTGAATACTCTTTATTCTCTAGATATATCTCTCGTAGCGCGGGTTCCAAATCTGTGACGCATATTCGAGATTGCTCCTCACAAAGTTACCGTAAAGGATTTTAAAACTTTTTGCTCGATTAAATTCACTCGAGGTACGCATCACAAATCCTAGGGCCTTAGATGTTTTGGAGATGATTGATGAGATGTGACTGTCGAAAAGAAGTTTGAAATCGTGTAGCACTCCAAGGTCCCTAATCACGTCATTCCTAATAAGCACCTGACCTTTTAGTAAGTATTTTGTTAGAATTGTAATTGATTTGCGGGTGAAGGTAATTACCGAGCATTTAATAGGGTTGAGGTCTAGTTTATTCAACTTACAGTATGTATCAAGACGTGCTAAGTCAGCTTGAACTCTCATACTATCATCAGGCGATTTAATTGAACTAAAGATCTTCATGTCGTCGGCAAAACATAATAACTGGCTAAAGTGAAAACATTCAGAGATGTCGTTGACAAATATAAGAAAAAGTAATGGTCCCAACAAGGAACCCTGTGGCACTCCACTGGGTATGCGAACCCACGAAGAAATCTAGTTATTGACTACCACAACCTGTGACCTATTATCAATATAGGAGGAGAACCACCTAAGGAGATCGCCTCTCACACCGATGAGTTCCAGTTTGGCTATAAGGAGCCTGTGATCAATTCTGTCAAAGCATTTACTGTAATCGGTATAGATTACGTCAACTTGGCTACCCGAATCCATGGCATCCGTTAAGTAGTCATCGAAGAGAATTAAATTAGATGTTGTCGAACGCCCTTTTAGGAATCCGTGCTGGTTTTAGGAATTCATAAGTTATTAGTTTTATTAGACTTTTTCAAAATAGTGTCACATATGTAATTAATGGTCATATCAATACATCGCTGCATTCAATAGAATTACTGAGAAAAGCACTTTGCCCACTCCTTTGGGTCTCTTCGACGGCTTTTTGAAATGCAGTCACTACTTCCTCGGCGTCCATAAAACGTTTTACTCGAAGTTTTTCTTTTATTTTCAGGAATAAATAAAAATCGTAAGATGTGAGGTTAGGGCTATATGGTGACCCAATAACTTTACGCCTGATGTCGCCAGATAGCCGATTGTTTGATTGGCGGTGTGCGACAAGGCGTCGTGGGAAAGGAGGATCCTACTGAAAGGTCGTTTTGCCAAAGTTTTTCTAAGACGATTGGTAAGCAATTATTAATGTAGCTCTGCAGTAACTGTTTTTAGATCCTCTAAAACAATTATTTCGTAATTATTTGTCTTTCCGAAGAACGAGGCCACCATCATTTTTTCCATACTTTGACTTCCACTTTTGTTGGCAACTTCTCTGAAATAGAACAACCACTCAGCAGATTCATAAAAGTAAATCCAGCTTTCGTAAGTATGTCGAACACAGCATTTGAGTAATCTCCGGTAAATCTTTAACTTTTTAAGAATTTTATTCACTTGACTCATACCGATGCCTATATAAGCTTGTCCGAATCTGCTGATATGTTAGGTAAAGTTTAGGTTGTGGGGGAAGGGTTTTGTAGGAGATAACGTACTGACATGAAATCCAAACTCTCGGATGAGACGCTCGGTTTTATGAGGTACTGCAGAGCACACACAGATGCCACTTTTTTTTTATGTCATATAAAGCAGGCAACCGAGCAGTTGGAGCCTTATGGTGACTACCGACGCCCATAGACACTCGCACAACCAAAAGTTATGCAAATCCTTTTCCCTATTCCCGCCAATAGGCCACCTGATATTCACAAACCACACGAAACGCGACTGCATTTCGTTTCGACGTTGTCACTTGAGGCCTGTTTTACATGAGTGAGAGGTACCACCCCGGTCGTGCCAGCCCAATTCGGCAGCATGGCACTACTTACATATGATAGCGTCTTATTAAATAAAATTAAACATTAGGCTCCCCTACCTCCCTACCATACCCTACCCACTCCTGTAACTTGTTTTGATCGGCTTATAAAACTGTCGGGCTGTCTGCAGTTTGATTCATTCGTGTTCGAATTCTACTGGAATAAACACCCCTTGAAAACTACTCCGTCGTGTTTATTCATGGATCGTCACCACGCGCTAATACATATGGCACTAGGTACATACATATTATGTAAAACTTCTCTCGAAGCAGAACCACAAACTAATACGCCGCGACCTTCGCCACTCAAATACGCAATGGATTATCGAAACAATTGAGCAGAATAGAGGGTCAAAGGTTTTTTTGAAGAAACTCGGGAGAAGCCACCTGTCGAAGGACCTCTTCTGGTGATTTGGCAAGTTGTCTCACGTTCCTCAAACTAATCCCCGAAACAATGATTCACGCACTAGCTTAGCATGGAAACCTCTCCGGAATGCTTCCGAACTGCAGCTTAGGTTAGATTTGTCTGGCTCATAAGCAGCTTAAAGCTTATAAGCTGTTCTCCAGGGTCATGATGAATCGCAACCGAAAATCCGTATATTATTTCATTATAATGATTGATATTCGCGTAAAGCATAGAAAACAATATACAAACCACCTCATTAAAAACTTGATGGATTCCAGAGCAGGCTGGGTTTCGAAGAAGATTTAGCGCTATAGACCACATCCACACCATAAGGCAAGGCCTTAGGTCAACTTGGACAAGACGAAAGTCTTGTTCAACGAACACGTTTTCCCCAGGCGTTAACCGTAACGTCGATGGCATAACTCTCGAAGTCGTGTAAGAGTATCTTGGGCACACTTTGCAACTAGGTAGACATAACTTCGAGAGGGAAGCCAATAGGAGGATTCAATTGGGGCAGCATTCAGGAAGCATAGCCATATTCTCACGTCACCTATACCGCAGAGTTTGAAGACGAAAGTCTTAAACCAAGGCGTTATCCTCGTGATAAACGGTGCCGAAACTTAGCCTCTAAATTTACAACTGATCCGAAAATTTGCCCTAGCTCAACGTGCAATGGAGCGTGATATGAAGACATCCGCCAGAGAACTAAAGTTACCCATATTAAGCAAATAATAAGCTCGTAGAAGTGGCATTGCACACACTCAGGAGAACTGGTGACCGATGGACCAATAAGGTGCAAGTGTGGAGGTTGCGTTTAGATAGACGAAGTGTTGGTCGATCATTAACCAGGTGGAAAGACGATCTCTGTGAAGTAGCAGGTCCGTTTTTGATGCGAGTGGCGAGGGATTGGTCCTCTTGGCGTTCATTGAGGGACGCCTATGTTCAGCAGTGGAGCGGATAGAGGCTGATGATGAAATAATCTAAAGTGCTCATTTTTTTGCAAAAAGGTTTATATTATGTATATTTCTGTATACATTTCAATTCAACATTCAATGAACAGTTTTTAATGGTTTAACACAAACAATAAAACAAAAATTATAATGAGAACGATGACTGTCCTGTGACTGACTTCAGAAGTCAATACAATGGTATTATTATCATTATATGTTATACATATGCATATTATTAGCATTAAACCTCATTTAATAAATTTAACAAAGGGCTTAGCAGCAGAGTTACAGATTAATTCCTTGTACTCACTCAAGATTAGCTTTGCGAAGGAGCTTATTAATAAACATAAACATAAAAAATAACACCATTAAGAAAGTCGTTAAAACATTTTAACTGTGTTTGGCAATGCTCCGGCGATTTCAATTATAACCAAGAAAACTTTGATGAAATCCTAACTTAGGTACGAAATTTAAATAACATTCAATTGGAGAAGATAGGCCTTGGTGTATTGTAATTATCTGAAAACGTATACGCTTATTGGTTCGTTAATGAGTCTCATTGAAATGTAAATGTTATACTAGGTATTCGTCACAGGAAAACACCTGAAGAAATAGCAGTCAAAATAAGTTATTCTCATCACGGTAGATACTTGGACCGATTGAAGATTGATATACCGTGGTTTGAGCGAAAATGATATCGCAACGTCAGTGTTGAAGAGCTCAACACTGACGTTTGTGATATCATTTTCGCTAACTTCAGTTGAGACTTTTTTTCTTCATGCCAATAAATTTATGTATACTTATCTACACCTTTGTTGGTATCGTAATCTTATTTAACTTAATGCCCTTATTTTTGTATAAAATTTTAGCAAACTAATTTATTTACGAATCTTCAGCTTTGAAAGATTGCTGAAAGCCTTTTTTATGTGTGATTGAATTGGACCTTTTTTTAATTTAATTAATTGCGCTATATGTACATATAGACCGACTTCTCCTTGTAAATCAATATTTTTTTGAGTAACCTCTTGTAGTCTCTTGGTATTTTAGTAAAAGTATAAAACACATTAGATATTTTCGACACCAATATTTAAAGATATAATCATTAGTTCGACTGCTTAGCCTGCAAAGTTGCCCACCAAAAAACAAGAGACTGAATTATGAGACAAGAAGGCATGCTATTGTTTACGAGTTACTAATAGTCTTTAGGCTTAAAAAAATCATTTAAACAACAATTATTAAAGTACTTTTCATGAAAATTTAAATAATAAGTGAGGATTATGAGATTCTAAGTTATGAAAACTTAAATATTACTTACAAAAATACGGGGTTATTTTAATGTTTTATTTAATAATATTAATTAAGTAATCAAATAGATAACTACTCATTTTAGGTTACAACTACCTATATTACGTTTCTCAAAATTTATTCTAGTGTGGATGTAGATGAAAGGCCCAAAGGAAGATCTCTGACCGAGCGAGATGGTATGCTCGGCCATGCCGAAGCCCACTTGCTATCAACTCAGTTGTTGTATGTATAGCGACGAGCTGTGGAACTTCGATAGCGTTAGCGATTCAGGAATGTGGCGCTGATTGGTCCGCCACACTAGTTTAAAGTCGATTGTCCAGAGATCAAAAATATAGGTTTACAAATCAATGTGTATATATAAATCCCTAATCAAAAGCCCCGAAGTCTTATTTCAAGTATTAATAATATAACTGTATGTTCTTACTGAGTTCGATGATGTTCTGAACTAATAATATTTGATTCCGTATAAGAAAAGTTATAAGATGCTTAATCTAGCTGACTGTTATCATGAGCCAAGTTTTTATTAGTTCTGCACAACAAGTTCTAAGTGAACACAAGTTTCATAAAATAATGCAACAAATGAAACTACTGTTTCACTTAGAAAACTTCTCAGATTTAATACGTTACAATAAGCAACACTTTGTGCTGGATATATAAACGCAATAGTATCAATATTCGGATGCCAACAATTGAATATTTATGAAAAAATAACAATATGAAATTGGGGAAACTTAATATCATCATCATCATCAGCCTCTATCCCTCCACTGCTGAATATAGGCTTTCCTCAATGAACGCCAAGACGGCCGATCCCTCGCCACTCACATCCAACACGGACCGGCCGCCGCACGGAGATCGTCTTCCCACCTTTTTTTTTTTTTTTTTTTTTTTATTGCAGCGGAAATTTGCAGACCAAACCATAACTAGGACCGGGGTGAGTTTTAAACCTAGCCGTGAGTGGGGTTCGCACTTGGAGATGCGTTACCCACTAAAACCGCTGCAAGTGCCCTCAGCCGCCTTTTATGAGAGTCCCGGATCATGCAGGCAACGCAGGACCCTCGGCGACAGGCTGGCCCCGGCGAAAAGGCCAGACTCCTCCTCTAAAGGGGGACTGCTCGGCTGTTCGTTTGATTCGATACTTTTAGCAGTCCCCGACGACGTCGTGTCTAGCTGGACCCAGGTTAAAACCCCATCCTGGGCCCGACACGAGCACAGGGGCGTTACTGGAGGCGCATTAGGTAGCGCCTCCTACGCACCCCCGTTCGTCGCCCGCGGTGGGAGGCCTCGTCGGCGGCCTCCTCTCTCACCCGCTCATCGGCCTCCTTCTGGGACATTACTGCCTCGCAGAAGGAGACCATCGCCGTCCAGGACTCGTCGTCGCCGAGCATCGCGGGGATGACACTCGGCAGAGACAAGTCCCCTCCGATGACCGATGTCAGATCATGACGCAGCGCCGCCCATCTCGGGCACACCTCGAGGGTGTGCTGGGCCGAGTCCACCGCCGTGCCACAATCGTGACACACTGCCAACGGCTCCCTGCGGGCCGTCCGGCACAGGTACTCACCAAAGGAACCATGCCCAGTGAGCACCTGTGTCAGACGGAAGGTAAGGGGTTTGCGCTTACGGCGCATCCACCGCTCTAGGACCGGACGCAGGGCAACCGTTAGGCGTTTGCCATACGGCTCCCACGCCAGGTCCTCTCCCCACCTCAGCATTAACGCCTCTTGCCCTAGTCGGCGGACCCGCAAGATCCCGTCCAGATCGTCTTCCCACCTGGTTAATGGTCGACTAACACTTCGTTTACCTAAATTTTATCTGTTAACTATAAATTATGTTATGTGTTAACTATGAATTATTGATACTATTATATACAAAAACAAAAAAATCTTTTATTCACAGGCTACTATCTAACAAAGTACGAACATTGTAGATTACAGACTTTATCTAACGGGCAATAAACAATTCGCAAACATCACAGCAAATTATATAACGCTTCGGTTTACAAGGTTTAGGTATCTGATTTACGTTTTACTACTGCAATTAAATGAAAAGCTTTGGGTAAAGTGAAGCTTTTAGTAGTAATTTACTCTAGTGCTTTACGAATTCATTTGAGAACCTCATCCGCGTGATATTATCGTCCATTTAGAGTAGACAAACTTTCACAATATAAATAATTTCATGCAGAAACAGCATTCGGAAAATCCAACTCATATCGATGTAAATGATCAAAAAACTATATATAGTTAGTGTTCCATGAAATACATTTCACTCACGGTTCAGTACATTTGGCTGTGAACGTTCAATTTTTCAATTAAACCAAACATGAATATAATTTTTACTTTTTTTGTTAGCTGTATCGACAGAAAACAAATCCTATCCAGTTGCAAGAACTGCCGATAGAATTGAAAATGTATAACTTAGATTTTTTTTATCAGTAGATAGTATTATCGTGTATAATATTATGGTAAAATATAATTTTCATTTATTGCACTATCGTACACAATTATAACAATAGTACTTGACACTTTGAATTTACTTAGCGTACGTAATACGAACAAACTTTTAATTTTCACTTAAAAAATGGTTACGAAGTAAAAATAAATGTTACAGGAATAAAAATGGGAGTGCCTCAAGGTACCATTCTGGGTCCATTTCTCTTTCCTGTTAACATATTAAACTACTTACCTTTTCTCATAAAGGATAAGCATGAAATAGTATTGTTTCACAACCGACGCCAGGAGGCCGTGTGGTCGCAGACTGCACGGTAGGCGGGGGCAAACCCCCACTTTATAAATCAAAAGTGAGCCGAATGGGCTCACACTAATCCGATGAAGCATTAGGGCCTTCGGGCCATTAGCATAGATCCCTCCGAAAAAAAAATTAAAAAAGTATTGTTTGCCAATGATACAATACGGCCGACGTATCTTGGTGAAGCCGAACTTCGCGCATATGGTTGCGCATTAGCTTTCTTAGGAACCAAATGGTGGCATGAGGTGACGTGCGGGGGACGGTGGTCTAGGTCAGAGATAGACCCTTAGTTTTCATACAAGTTTCATAAAATAATGCAACAAATGAAACTACTGTTTCACTTAGAAAACTTCTCAGATTTAATACGTTACAATAAGCAACACTTTGTGCTGGATATATAAACGCAATAGTATCAATATTCGGATGCCAACAATTGAATATTTATGAAAAAATAACAATATGAAATTGGGGAAACTTAATATCATCATCATCATCAGCCTCTATCCCTCCACTGCTGAACATAGGCTTTCCTCAATGAACGCCAAGACGGCCGATCCCTCGCCACTCACATCCAACACGGACCGGCCGCCGCACGGAGATCGTCTTCCCACCTGGTTAATGGTCGACTAACACTTCGTTTACCTAAATTTTATCTGTTAACTATAAATAATGTTATGTGTTAACTATGAATTATTGATACTATTATATACAAAAACAAAAAAATCTTTTATTCACAGGCTACTATCTAACAAAGTACGAACATTGTAGATTACAGACTTTATCTAACGGGCAATAAACAATTCGCAAACATCACAGCAAATTATATAACGCTTCGGTTTACAAGGTTTAGGTATCTGATTTACGTTTTACTACTGCAATTAAATGAAAAGCTTTGGGTAAAGTGAAGCTTTTAGTAGTAATTTACTCTAGTGCTTTACGAATTCATTTGAGAACCTCATCCGCGTGATATTATCGTCCATTTAGAGTAGACAAACTTTCACAATATAAATAATTTCATGCAGAAACAGCATTCGGAAAATCCAACTCATATCGATGTAAATGATCAAAAACTATATATAGTTAGTGTTCCATGAAATACATTTCACTCACGGTTCAGTACATTTGGCTGTGAACGTTCAATTTTTCAATTAAACCAAACATGAATATAATTTTTACTTTTTTTGTTAGCTGTATCGACAGAAAACAAATCCTATCCAGTTGCAAGAACTGCCGATAGAATTGAAAATGTATAACTTAGATTTTTTTTATCAGTAGATAGTATTATCGTGTATAATATTATGGTAAAATATAATTTTCATTTATTGCACTATCGTACACAATTATAACAATAGTACTTGACACTTTGAATTTACTTAGCGTACGTAATACGAACAAACTTTTAATTTTCACTTAAAAAATGGTTACGAAGTAAAAATAAATGTTACAGGAATAAAAATGGGAGTGCCTCAAGGTACCATTCTGGGTCCATTTCTCTTTCCTGTTAACATATTAAACTACTTACCTTTTCTCATAAAGGATAAGCATGAAATAGTATTGTTTCACAACCGACGCCAGGAGGCCGTGTGGTCGCAGACTGCACGGTAGGCGGGGGCAACCCCCCACTTTATAAATCAAAAGTGAGCCGAATGGGCTCACACTAATCCGATGAAGCATTAGGGCCTTCGGGCCATTAGCATAGATCCCTCCGAAAAAAAAATTAAAAAAGTATTGTTTGCCAATGATACAATACGGCCGACGTATCTTGGTGAAGCCGAACTTCGCGCATATGGTTGCGCATTAGCTTTCTTAGGAACCAAATGGTGGCATGAGGTGACGTGCGGGGGACGGTGGTCTAGGTCAGAGATAGACCTTATGTAAACAAATATTGCAATCAATTAGTTTTATTGATTTTTGTTTTTATAAGATATTAAAAGAAATATATTTATAAATATAATTACTTTTGTCGTTAATAAACGAGATACTTACCGATGGGAGGGAAGCGCTGTGTCGCGCTCTCGGCTGCATGGATACCACCATCTTGCTCGTTTCTCCCGTGAAACAGCTTTGCTGTGTTTCGGAGAGAAGGGCAGGACAGACAGTGTAATTACTGGAGACTTAATCAATTGTTTCATCATAATCTTATGTATTATCATAACATCTCAGTATAGGCAACGCATAAATGAGTTAGTTACCTGGACTAGTTCCAGGTAAATTAGTTTATGTTCATGGACAACGTCAACCACTTACCATCAGGTAGCACGTCTGCCAGTTTGTGTATCCAACTAATATATATATATAAAAATACATTTCGACTATACCCAAGCGGCTTCAATTTTTAACCGACTTCAAAAAAAAAGGAGGTTCTCAATTCGTCTGTATGTTTTTTTTTGTATGTATGTGACTCGATTACTCCGCCGTTTGTGCATGGATTTCGATGGTTATTTTTTTGTTTGAAAGCTGGTGTTTCCAATTTGGTCCCTTATTTTATTAAGATCTGACAAGCCGTTTTTTAGTTATTCCCAATAATGCCTATTTGGTTGGTTTTGTTTACCTTGATGATATGATCATTTTATTACATGTCGATGTAACAATTATAATATAGGATGCGTTGGTAGCACACCATAGTATGTCGCGGTCATCGTAATCATCATCATCATCACCATCACCATCATCATCATCATCATCATCATCATCCTTTATCCATCCACTGCTGAACATGCCTCCTTCAATGAACGCCAAGACGACGTATTTCGGAATCACTAAAAATTAAGAAATAAAAAAACATTTAAAAAAAAAACCGACTTCAAAAATACTAAACTAAAAAAGTAATAAAATAACAGTTTCTTTAATTTTTGTGCTTACAACTTATAATCAACTTAATATTCTACTAATGTACAAACTTTGCGTTTACCACGTCATTATAGTTACTTTTGGAGTCGGTGTCGTATTTGTTGCTGTACATTACCTACCTACCTACCTTGGCTGACACCTTGTTTAGAAGTCGGTTTTAATTTTTTGTAAAATATTTTTTTATACACAACAAATAATTGTTGAAAACAGCATAAAAATACATTCATTCGTTTTTGAGTTTATCATGTATAGACAGACAGACGTGGCGAAGGACTTTGTTTTATAATATGTAGTGAAGCTTTATTTATACCTACATCTCACGTATATTGCATTATGTACCAAATTAAACATATGACACCTGCACAAAGCGTATGGCGTTCATTGTTCCGAGTATAGCGTTTAATTACGTCATTACAATAATTGTTGAACACACAACATGTTATTAGGATAATTTGAATTATATATTAATCGTTATCGTTATAATATATAATACAGATTTATGTATATTTTATTCACTAGCCCTGGTGTACAGTTTTTCCTATACTTTATTTATGTAATTATACATACTAGTACTTACATTTAAAAAAATGGCCGCCACGTGACGTCCGGTAGAAACATGTACATTATTTTTAATGTCATGAGGAGGCAACCTAGCAGTTAGAGCCATGGTGACTACCGACGCTAAGAGACATCTGCACAGCCAGAGGTTATGCAGATGCGTTGACTTCCTTTCCCCTATCCCCCCCAATGGGCCATCGGAAACTCACAAGCCGTACGAAGCGCGACAGCATAGCTGTCACTTACGCCGGTGTTATGTGAGCGAGAGGTACCACCCCGGTCGTGCCGGCCCAATTCGGCTGCAAAGCAGCGTGGCACTTCCTCTTACTGTACATGTTTTAATATTAGTTTTTTTTTTATTAAAAAAGATCTATGGCAAACACTGAATAAAATAAATGGTAATGGTATACGCGTTCACACACCCAATGGAGTCAAGAGTAGTGGCGTGGTGGGGGCATGGCATGACAGCGTCATGCAATTTGCCGTCACGACATTCTATTCAAATGAAAGTTGATCAGTGACATTGAAGTTTAATTAGAACGCATTTGGCGGATGTTGTATGACGGAGTAAAAACGTTCAAATATTTGATTTGACGAACTTTGGTATTTATAGTATTAAATTTGTTACAACGTGTTGTAAGTTAAATGTAATGTTAATTATGTCAAATGTAGTGTACTTTAGTAAAAAAATATTTAAACAAATATCAGGAAACTATTAGTAGCTATGTAATAGATTTCTGATAGATTCTGATGATCGGAAAACTTTCGGACCAGTCGTAAATTTAGAGGCCACGTTTCGGCCCCGTGGGTCATCACGGATGATGATGATGATGATGATGATATATGATGATTTTTTTTTAGATTCGTTGATCTCATGTCTGGAAAGTTAGTGGAAGTTCCTAATGTTTCTGGAAGAAACGTGTCTTGTACAAGAACACAAGTACTGTCTCTTTTTTTCTTTTTTCTTTAACGCCGGGAAATGCTCTGAGGCATCCCGCGGGGGAGTGGGTCTCCCCACGCGGGTATGTGAGACTCGCTGCACCCGAAAGCTGGTAAGTGGACGCACCTCTACCCACTAAAACCCGGCGAGTGCCACCAATGCCGCCTTTGGTGAGGTGCCCCGGATCTAATGAGCAAACAGGGCACCTCGACGGCTAGTCAGTCTCCCAAGTGACCGACGCCACCTCCACAGAGAGGTTGTCCCGCACCACAGAGCAAACCCTCCCAACGTAGGGACAGTACAATGGGGTGAGTTTCCCGTCCCCGCCCCTTGCCCTCCGCTCTTTTGTCCCCTCTTCTTATAAGAGGGGAACAAAGAGCCCCCTCAACTCAACTAGCTTCGCCCAAGGTGCTGGGCTCACCCTAGGCTGCTGAGACCCACCGCCACGACAAGGCCTGAGCCATGGTGGGGAAACAATGAGGTACTGCTTAACCAAAGATTATAATATAAATAATATCAATCAATGTAGGATATATAAGGGGTCTCCTCCTCGAAATCTCGAAATTATAATCTCATCAGGCATGCAGGTTTCCTCACGATGTTTCCTTCACCGGTGAGCAAGCGATGGTCTCATGTTCAGGTGCCTGCATGGTGCACATATAAATTAAGAAAACTCCATTTTTAGGCATCTCAGGGCTCAGGGTCGAACTCTGACTCAAAAGACCGTAGGGATGGGACTAGACCACCGTCACTCACCGTCGACCAAAGATTCCAAAAATAAAACAATTTCTTACAGTATAAACTTTCCAGTACCGCAGCAATATAAAAATCTTAATAAACAGCAAGAAAATCAGTACATTGTGTTAAATTTTAATAAATGAAATTGGCGTTAATATAAGAAAATAAATTTTATAATTAATATTTATTTAAGAATAATTTCCGATATCCCCACATAATATGTTGTCTTTGCCTGATATCTCGATTCATACATTAGAGAAAAAAATAGGATTTAGTGGCCATACGATCGTTCATCCCTTTTGGCGGTTACTAAATATACAATATAATAATATAGTTGCTGAAGACAAATAAGCGATGACTGAAAGCTTTTAAAAGAAATTCCAGAAATACGTTGCATGCAAAATGCATTTGAACAAAGCGGCCTGATCTTCAAGTAGGTCAAAGGGGCACTTCCTCAGTATTTACTATTTGTCTGGCTTCGAAACGTTTCTCTTTTCATTTTCTCACATTATGGATATCGTTTTTATATTTTTGGATATGATTGAAGATATTTAAAATACATGTTATAACTAGCTGAAGCCCGCAGCTTCGCCCACGTCAACTTAGATTTACAACCGTATCTGGATTGATGATGATTATTTTTATAGCCTGTGTCCTAATCCAAGGTCCTATGTCCTTAGCCATCACCATTTCAACTTTCACCCAAATCAGTTCCGTCGCTTTTTTGTGAAAGATCTACAAACATCCAAACTTACACACTTTCGCATTTATAATATTAGTAAGACTTTGCAGGTAAACCATGACGACGACTATATTATGATGGTCAGCACAGTCTTAGTAATAGGACACGGAACCCTGCAAAACGTGTGCAGTGTTGCACCAGGGGTTCGATTGTCGACTTTGATACGTTTGACCCTTTTTTTCTTTTACGCTGGGAAATGCTCTGAGGCATCCCGCGGGTGAGTGGGACTCGCTTCGCCCGAAAGGTGGTAAGGTGGACGCAGCTCTACCCACTAAAACCCGGCGAGTGCCGCCAATGCCGCCTTTGGTAAGGTGCCCCGGATCTAATGAGAAAACAGGGCAAGTCGATGGCTAGTCGCTAGCTATCTAGATGGTCCCTTAGGGGACCAACGTCACCTCCACAGAGGGGTTCTCCCACACCACAGAACAACCCCTCCCAACGTCGGGAACAGTACAATGGGGTCAGGTTCCTATCCTCGCCCCTTGCTCTTTTTTCCCCTCTTCTTATAAGATACAAAGTACAAAGAGCAGCTCCCTCATTTCAACTGGCTTCGCCCAAGGTGCTGGATTCACCTTAGTCTACTGAGCCCCACTGCCACGACAAGGCTTGAATCTTAGTGGGGCGATATGTTTAACAAAGTATTAATTTGTGTTATAAAGTACTGTGTCATAGGCGTTGTTTCAAAATCGTGTGTTTATTGAAACAAAAAAATAACACGCACCTTCCAATTAAATGTTTCTACCTATTTGTTTCACACTCAACAAATAACAACGCAATCAACAAGTATTATCTTTTAAAGCAAATATTAAAATTAGATATAACAAGTATTAAATGCATAGACTCTGTAATGTTTAGTAGAAACTGTTGGTCTCATTTCATCGTACATAAAGGCTACTTTCGTTCAGCTACTCGGCAGATGACAATAAAATAAATCGATTTAACCCAGCA
Organism: Helleia helle; assembly: GCA_963853865.1. Taxonomy (NCBI): domain Eukaryota; kingdom Metazoa; phylum Arthropoda; class Insecta; order Lepidoptera; family Lycaenidae; genus Helleia; species Helleia helle. Next base: position 20,475,315 of record OY971422.1, on the reverse strand, counting down.
ACCCGTCTCGGTTACAAATTTGAGACTTTCTATTAAATTAATCTGGCTTTTTAATGGCTTAGTTTGATGAAGTACTTCAAATATTTTAGAGCTCAAAATTGTTTCTAGTACATAGAACACTAGTTTCTATTTTAAACTTAAGCATTTACTATAATAACTATAATTGCGACATTTGCAGTTGCTTTCAAAATGCGCAGGTGACTGCATTTTAGCAGCTTAATAAGTTTAATAAGAGAAGCTGCCGTGTAATAACAGTCAGCAAAGAGATCGCGAATACACACGACTCATAAGAGCATAAGTAAATAGCGTATTAAGACTTATAGCGCTACGTGTGTACTTTGATGTTATGGTTTGTATGAATATATTATAAATAAAATATTATAAGACAGAAGATAGATATTAAAAAAAATAATAATCCTGTGACCTAGCAAGCCAAACCTTAACACAATTTTGAAATGTAAAAAACATGTTTGCTTCATTAGAGTATATTGATACAGCATTTTGGTTCGACATTCTATTAAATTTTTGAGTTTAATTGACGGTATCGCGAGTTTTCATTTTAGTGTGTTGTAGACTAATAAAGATTTAAACGTTTTATTTAATTGAGGAAGGGCTCAGCACAGTTCCTAAGCTTCAAGTCGATCTGGTTCCGACCACATCCAACGAGTTACGAGCCTCGAGCATCTGCCTTATTTGAAACTGCCGCAAATTTTGAACGCTGTGTTTTAGTGCGTACCCTATCCTATTCTAAATCATCATCATCATCAGTCTCTATCTAATTTAAATACTTTTATTCTATTATTATTTTTGCTTTTTATACTTTTATCCTCACAATATTAAAATGATTGGCTAGTTGGCTACGAGAACAAAACTTACAAAGGCGGCGGAAATTATTTTCGACGTCGCGAGCTGTTTGCTCGTTCGTAACCTAAAGCCATAAGAAAACCGTCTCATTATTTATGCAATAAAAATCGATTCCTCAAAGTGTAAATAACTTTACATTATGGTAGTGGAAATTCGACATTTCAATTTCCTAATGAAATGCTTTGCAGACCCTATAATCTATAATATATATATCTACTAAGCAATTCTCGACCGATCCAAACTCTTGTGGTGGGATCTGTGTTATTGTCACCGTGAGTGACACAGAGACATCTCAGTATTCATTTACTCTCACCCCAAGATTCGATTTGTGTTTGGATCTAATTCATCTAGATTAGTCCCTATTGCTTGTTGAATTTGCAAGGCTAGCTTTGAATTGATGATTTGTCATCGCAGTACAAGTAATTTTTTTAAAATATATTTATGGACGCTTTCACACCACGTCAATCTGGTCCCGTGGTAAGTTCTCGAAGAATTTATGTTACAGGTACACGACAACGGAAATATATCTAATACTTTTATACTATACATATATTTAAGATTTTTATATAATACACATATTTACATTTAGGTTTAGGGTTTGCAATGATTATAACGTTTACCGCAAAATTAATATAAAAAGGCCTCTTCGAGGTGGAAGTGGAATTAAATAAAAAAAATGAGTAACTCAAGAGCGATAATTTCAAGTGTATTTTACCATGTGAGTAATAAGAAGTGCTAAAGTCAAGATAATAATAATATGCTTTTTGTACCTAAAAATTATTAACAGGTAACAACACTTTATGAGGAGTTCGCACAAAAATGGCAGTCTTAGCAGACAACCATAAAAATATATGTTAACAGCGTCAAAAAAGGTAGGGATTAGTATTAAGAAACCTAAAGTTTGTTAAGTATGCTAAGATTTCCAATCTTTAATTTTTTTTTTAAATAATATATAAAACCAAGTAAACAGAAAGGCTGGGTAATAAATAACCCGTTGTTAAAGATTTTAAAAATATTTAAACTGTTGCCCACAGCTTCGCCCTCGTTAACTTACTCAACTTAACTACTGTTAGTCAAAGCGTGATGTTATATAGCCTATAGCCTTCCTCGATAAATGGGCTACCTAATACTAAAATAATTTTTCAAATCGGGTCAGAAGTTCCTGAGATTAGCGCGTTCAAACAAACAAACTTTTCAGCTTTATAATATTGGTATAGATTCTCGTGTACTTAGTGATTAATCTAAAATTCTGTTTTGATATTGTAATAAAATGATAACGTTGACTTTTACCATAGAACAGTACTCAAGTTGTGAGTGATGTCTGAGATAATTACGTTAAGGTAACTTTCAAGGCTCTTTTATCGTTAGTAAGATAATACTCCTTTAATTTAACGTCATGCTAGTTTCATATTATTTAATGATCTACATAAGCTTTATTTAATGATCTTTTATATTGTTAGTATATATTTCTCAAGATCTATTAACACATAAAAGGCTTCTCACATAATTTTTCATGTTCACAATCCATCAATATGTCAAAAACATCTCTAATCTTTTCGCCTTGCAGGTTTTCAAAGATCGATCGTATGTGCTGTACACACAAGATTGTTTTTTGTATGACAAGTACAGGCATATAGCAGGATAATCGAAGGACTCCCTGGATCTTAGAGCGAGCTCAAATAAATGAACACACTTTCATATAGCATTAGATTTTTATTATGATTCAGATGATGATAAAAAAACCGTAACGTACCGGACATACTATAATGCAATCACCAATCAACAATACAATATAAATACAAGGAAGAAACATAAATTGAATGTACCATTTTTTAGACTTCATAAAGATAGTAATTCTTTTATGGGACAATGTATACGTTTTTACAATAGGATCCCAGAAAACGTTCAAAATCTTTCCATTTATAAATTTAAGAACATTTGTGTGGTAAAGGCTATTATGAAATAAAAGATTTTATTGAAAATGAAGATACCACCTTGGGAATAAGATATATATATCTATCTCTATCTATAATAATAAGACATTCACTGTTAAGGTTTTGCATGAACATTATGTACATATTATGTATAAACTATGTATTCTATTTTTGATGACAAAAGAGCAACCCCTAAGTTTTTTTCTCTCGTTTTTATTAGGGGAGTCTACATTCAATTTTTTATTTATTTATTATTACACCTTTTTATTGACTTCTTTTTTAGACGTATATCAAGTGTACAAGTGGTTACCTACGAAATAAAGATATTTTGATTTGATTTGATTTGACAATCAGTTCATCCTTACCGTAGGGCAGATGAAATGATTGCATAGATATACTATATTATAAGGTAGTAAGATGCAGTGCCATGCTGCTTTGCAGCTGAATTGGGCCAGCACGACCGGGGTGGTACCTCTCACTCATCTATATACCTTCCTATAGAGGAGGGTATATAGGGGGAAAGAGGGCAACACATCTCCATAATCCCTGGTTGTGCGGATGTGTATGAGCGTCGTCAAAAGCCTTCGACTGCTATGCCCTCCTATACTATAAAAAATATCAGGCATTATAGAAAATAATCCTATATATATATATATATATATATATATATAATCCTATATATATTCTATATTATTTTTTATTCTATATTATATTATATATTATTGTATAATATATTCGTACTAAAAATGTTTGTATTATACATTCCTCGTGACGACCTCTGTGGCTCAGTGGTAAGCGCGGTGGCGCTCAAGCCGGAGGTTGCGGGTTCGAATCCCGCCAGGGAACAAAAATAATTTCTGTGTTCCTGGGTCATGGATGTGTATTAAATATGTGTATTATATAATAAAAATCTTAAATATATGTATAGTATAAAAAGTATTAAATATATTTCCGTTGTCTGGTACCTGTAACACAAGTTCTTCGAGAACTTACCACGGGACCAGATTGACGTGGTGTGAATGCGTCCATAGATATTATATATTATTATATATTATATTATTATTCCATTAAATCTCGAGTAACGTAAAGATCAGATACTTGAAATATTGGTCAAACTTCTGTATCTTTTTGATTACTCGCCTTTGTAATTCAATAGGTTCTTGTGTACGGTCTGAAGAGATCTCGGGATTTCTATTTACAGATGTTATATTAGCTTCCATTTGTATAATATGATTAACATTAACGAGATTTGTACTTTTCCTAATTAATTCCATAAAGTATTGGCCAAATGTTGATCAAATCATTATGTTTATTTTTTTATGTTAGTTGAATAGGCAAACTGGCTAACGTACCACCTGATGGTAAGTGGTCGACGTTGCCCATGAACATAAACTAGTTTATCTGGAACTAGCCCAGGCCACACCGGTGGGAGGGAAGCGCTGTGTCGCGCTCCCGGCTGCATGGGTACCGCCATCTTGCTTGTTTCTCTCGTCAAACAGCTTTGCTGTGTTTCGGAGAGAAGGTCAAGACAAGCAGTGTAATTACTGGCACCGAGACTTAGCATCTTATGTCTCTCTAGCTCTACCCACTAAAACCCGGCGAGTGCCACCAATGCCGCTTTTGATGAGGTGCCCCAGATCTAATGAGCAAACAGGGCACCTAGATGGCTAGTCAGCCCCTCAGGGGACCGACGCCACCACCACAGAGGGGTTGTCCCGCACCACAGAACAACCCCTTCCAACGTCGGGATAGTACAATGGTGAAGTTCCCGTCCTCGCCCCTTGCCCCCTGCTCTTTTGTCCCCACTTCTTATAAGAGGGGTACAAAGAGCCCCCTCGGCTCAATTAGCTTCGCCCAAGGTGCTGGACTCATCCTAGGCTACTGAGCCCCACTGCCCCGTCAAGACCTGAACCACGGTGGGGTTCATTTTACGGTTAGTAAGTACATGAAGTTTTACACATTTTATGAATTACCTTGTATTAGAAGACCCGATACCGAGTACTTATCCTGTTGGTTATTCTACTTATCGTCTATTACACTAACAATAGCTTTAAATTCGTTCATATCACCATTTTTGGTAAGAGGTAGTGAAATGCTGCTTTGGAGCCGAATTGGGCCGGCACGACCGGGGTGGCACCTCTCGCTCACGTAACACCGGCGTCAAGTGACAGCTATGTTGTCGCGTTTCGTGCGGTTAGATATGATAGTTTGTGCGGTATGTCTATGGGCGTCGGTAGTCACCATAACGCTCTGACTGCTCGGTTGCCTCCCTATGAAATAAAAATAATAATAATATTGAAAATTGTACTATTATGCATAACTAATTATTAGTATTATTGACTTGATTAGTAATTACTAATAACGTAATTATCTCTTAATAGTTCTATAGTAAATAATTCAAATTTGGAAATTTTATCTTGAACTACATTTTCAACATGTAAAGTGTGTTTTACCAAATTCCCATGAGTCGAATATTTCTTCAGTTTGCAAACTAATATATAGCTTGCAAACTGGAACTAGGTATAATATATTATATCAATAATTCTACTAGTACTAAGCAAATTATTTATCATGCAAAATTCAATGTAAAATATTACAAAATAAATATACCGAATATTTTGATTTAAGATTTTGTCGTGTTGCAACAGTATTTTCATGTATAATATTAACGCGCCCGGTTTCACGCGTGTTCCCGTTCCCGCCGAATTATGGGGATGAAATCGATTTAAATCTTTGGATGAAATATAAAGTACGATACTCGCTTATAATGTAGCTTTTAATAGAATTATTATAATTTTTATCAAAAATATTTTTTTAAGTCGGTTTTAATAGTTTAGGCGTGAACGGGTAACAATTTGGAAAAATTACATACATCCGCAATTTTCATGTAGGTATATTAGTAGTTTGAATTCATACCGATTGACCGAATATTCAGATAGTTATTTTGACATTTTAAGGAATCGTTTTTTAAATGGTTGGGAATGAAATATTAAGTCTTGTGTGTACTTTTTTTAAATTACAAAACAAACAAGCCGTCAATATTGAGACAAGGTTAATTACACAATTATCTTCCATAATTTGTACATAATTTGAAAGATAAAAAGGGAATATTAGCTTATAGCTAGAAAAACGCTTCATTTATAAAGAATGACTTATAATCAAAAAAAACAAAAAAATGCTTTTTCTGACAATTATATATTTTCGTGTTAATCTTTTTAATTCTTAGATTCGGAATTATTTTTTAATTGTTATTTTGGTTTGCGTAAAGTGTGTTGGTTATTTATAAATTTTTTGTACTTTTGTTTTTTTGTCAGTCGTTTTCGTTAGAAACAAATTTAATTTGGATTTTAAATTCATTTTCACCAAAAAACAAGAACTCACTAAAAGACACACGAGTGATGTAAGTACCTAATTTGTGCGAGTTATGCCTTCCTTGGAGGTGCTATCCTGATTTGGATTTTTTTAAGTAATAGGTAAGGAGGCAACCGAGCAGTCAGAGCGTTATGGTGACTACCGACGCCCACAGACATCCGCACAACCAAAAGTTATACAGATGCGTTGCCTTCCTTTTCCCATTCTCCCCCAAAGGAACTCATAAACCGCACGAAACGCGACAGCATAACTGTCACTTGACGCCGGTGGTATGCGAGATCGTACTGGCCCCACTCAGCTGCAAACAACAAACTTATTAAATTATTGTATTGTCATCGGTTCTTGAAGAGCACACTCTTCAAGAACCGATGACAAGCATGACAAGATGAAGCTTTCAATTTAATCTAATGTCTTAAAACTAGCAAAAAGAACGTTTACAGATTTCGTTACAGATAGATAGATAAATATAGGTGAAGCTAATAAAAGAGTTTTAAAAATACTTGAATATCCATGAAATCTATATTATCATATACTTTATTTTTCTTTAACGCCGGGAAATGCTCTGAGGCATCCCGCGGGGGAGTGGGTCTCCCCACAGTTTTTTTAATATATATATAAAGTATCCTATGTTACTTCTAATACCTCCAAGAATATGTGTACAAAGTTTCATGATGCGTGAAAGCGTAACAAACATCCACGCTTTCACATTTATAATATTAAGTAAGGATGGTATAGCGCAAAAAGTCCGATTGCGCGGCACGACGCGAGTGCAGTGCATCTGTGACGAACGCGGTAAAAATTATTTGAAAATTGATAGAATAGTTTGGGAGGCTCGATCAGAATATATAATCTCTTAACTTAGGGCCCTCGGGTCCCGCGCAGCTGACGGTCATCGTAGAGGTTTTAATAAGAAATAACCCGGCCTGACGTTTCTCACTTTAAGGAAAAAAATATGAGGAATTGTTACTTTAGATTTATTTTTCGCTGAATAAAGGAATTTCTTTTAGGATTTTGACGTAATAACGTCTTATAAATTAATGAACACCGGCAGCGCGCACAAAAAGTGTCCCGTTCCGGCTAAGCCTGTCAAACGATAGAGGCCCAAGGCGTTGGCTTGGAAACCATTATTTATAACAAATGTTGAATACGCGACAACGTGTTTTGTGTTTTGTTTTTTCTACAATTTAATATTATGTAATTGATTTCCTCTACGATTTTCAGTCTTATTTCTTTTGTTCACTGTTTTTTTTTTTAATTTTTATTAACTGTTTTTCTCAAAACAGCGGCAAAAAATGTAATTTATTTTTTCATCAATGTTTATTTATGACATTATCACGTAAAACTATCGTCCGTAAACCATCTTTACATACAATCAATTGGTTTTTTTACAAAGATTGAATATAATCAATCATAATTAATCTCTAAATTGATGCCATAGACCAACTAAATTATTCAAAGTTAGAAAATAACATGAAAATAAAACCTGAAATTGAACCAAATGCGTTGATAACTGACTTCAAAAAATAAAATTACTAAAAAGTAATAAAATAATCGCGTTTCTTTAATTTTTGTGTCTACAACTAATAATCATCTTGTACTTCACCATCGTCCGTCACCGGTTTCGTATTTGCTGCTGTAGGTACCTAACTTTTTTTTTTTTTTTTTTGTTCTGCAGCGGAAATTTGCAGCCCAAACCATAGCTAGGACCGGGGTTGGTTTTAAACCTAGCCGTGTGTGGGGTTCGCACTTGGGCAGTGTCGTTACGTGTCGTTACCCACTAAAACCGCTGCAAGCGCCCTCCGCCGCCTTTTGAGGGTCCCGGATCTAGCAACAACACAGGACCCTCGGCGACAGGCTGGCCCCGGCGAGAGGCCAGACTCCTCCTCGAAACGGCTGTTCGTTTTCACGATACTTTTAGCAGTCCCCGACGACGTCGTGCCTATCTGGACCCAGGTCAACCCCAACCTCGGCCCGACTCGAGCACAGGGGCGTTACTGGAGGCGCATTAAGTAGCGCCTCCTACGCACCCCTGTTCGTCGCCTGCAGGAGAAGGCCTCGTCGGCGGCCTCCTCTCTCACCCGCTCATCGGCCTCATCCTGGGACATTACTGCCTCACAGAAGGAGACCATCGCCGTCCAGGACTCGTCATTGCGGAGCATCGCAGTGATGATGCTCGGCAAAGACAAGTCCCCTCCGACAACTGACGTCGGACCGCGACGCAGGGCCGCCCATCTCGGGCACACCTCTAGAGTGTGCTGGGCCGAGTCCACCGCCGCGCCACAATCGTGACATACAGTTGCCGGTTCCTTCTGGGCCGTCCGGCACAGGTACTCACCGAAGCAGCCATGCGCGGTGAGCACCTGTGTTAGACGGAAGGTGAGGGGTTTGCTTTTACGACGCATCCACCGCTCTAGGACCGGACGCAGGGCAACCGTTAGGCGTTTGCCATACGGCTCCCACGCCAGATCCTCTCCCCACCTCAGCATTAACGCCTCTTGCCCTAGTCGGCGGAACCGCAGGATCCCGTCCAGCGTCAGGCTCTCGCCGAGAGACCTCCTATCCGAGACATAGGAGTGCACCTCAGCAAGAAACCCAACAACAGCTGTAAATCGTCGAGGAGTTCCCTCGACTGTCTATGATCTCCATCATCAGTATTGTAATGGCACGTATCACCCATAAGGGTGCAAAGTTCTCATCAGTATAAATTAATTAAGTCCAATCACAAGGTAGCTACTTTAACTTTAAACTATTTAGGAGTTCCCTTAACTGTCCTTCGTCTTCATCATCAGACCCCCAATCACAATCACAACCCATCTAGGTGTAAAGTTCTCATCAATACAAATTAATCAAGCCCAAACACAAGGTTACTGAAGTAAATCGTCGAGGAGTTCCCTCGACTGTCTTTCAGCTCCAGTGCGTTTAATATTTTTTTAAATGCTTATTTAAAAAAAATATTAAACGCACTAGTCGTTCCTACGAATTTCGAAAGTTTCCCTCGATTTCCCTAGGATGCCATCATCAGATCCTGGTTTCCTTATCATGGTAGCATTTGGCAAGTATACCCTTTCAAACAAAAAAAGAATTTTGAAAATCGGTACACAATTGACAAAGAAATCGGTGTACATACATAAAAAAAAATACCGGCCGAGTTGAGACCCATCTCCTTTTTGTTGAAGTCGGTTAAAAATATAATAAACATTCGGAAATTGATTTGTGGATGTTTCTGTTGGCACTGTAATGACATTGGAACACCAAGTAAATATGATTTTTTTAGTATTTTATTTAAAGTATAAAAGCATAGTATAAAATATTGAAGAGAAAAAGGTTTATAATAATGATGATAAAATAATGTATCTGCCTCCTAATTGTGATAATAATATATGTATAGAGCTCACTTTGTAAATCCTGAGTCAAACGTCACATAGACCCATAAAAACGAAATTTGATCGCCAAGTAGGGACTGCGATCCGGCGATATATTTAAAAACAAATTTCCATCGATTTACTAAATCTGGATGGTTTTTTTTACATTCCATAATAGAAAAAAAAGATACATTTATTTACAAAAAAAGACTACAATTAAATTCAAGTACGATAAAGACCTTTGTGTCTCAGGGGTAGCTGTACGTCAGGTAGCGGGTTCTAAGTCCGGGCTATAAGGCACTAACACATAAGTGTGTTAAGGGTGCCTTAAGCGGAGATGGAGGAGGGGACGACACCCCCCACCTTCAGAGAAGAGTGTCGGGTGGCACAACGTTGTGGCCCGGTGCGGACGTCCACAGCTCTCGCACCGGGTCACCTAGACGACGAGGAGAACACCGCTGGGGTTTAGTGGGTAGAGTCTGCATCCACCTTACCATCTTCTCGGGCGCAGAGAGTCCCACATAACCCTCGGCCCTGGTGGTATGCTTAAACGCATTCCCCAGCGAAACAAAAAAAAGGTAGCGGGTTCGAATCGCGACAGGGAACCAAAAGTTTTCTGTCTTCTTGGGTCATGGATGTGTATTAAATATGTGTATAATATAATAAAATCTTAATTAATATATGTATAGTATAAAAGTATTAAATATATTTCCGTAACACAAGTTCTTCGCGAATTTACCACGAGACCAGATTGACGTGGTGTAAAAGCGTCCATAGATTATATTATACGTGTTATATAATTATAGTACAAAAATAATATACATAAAATTTACTTGAACGACGTGACGGGAAAATGACATGACGTTGTTGTAACTAGATGGATTGAATGTGTGCAAATAAAAAAATACTTGAGTGGTGTCTGGAAGACTTAAAAATTATATTATAGTCTCTACTGGGAGAGGTTTCCGTGATCGTGACAACATACATCGACAGTTGAAAATGTTGGTGGATTATAATAAAACAATTTTACGGATTTTATCGCGGTTTATTACGATTTTTACAAGCCCGACGTTTCGTATACTTTACAGCACTTATGGTCACGGGAGGGCTGTAAAAAACTTAATAAATGAGTGAAATTCGCGTAAACATTAGAAAATAATACGACTTAGGGACCTTCAAGAGCATACTCATAATATATGAAAGACCGGCAACGCACCTGCAAATTCTATGATGTAGCGGGTGTCTGTGGATGTCGCTTTTCACTCACCATCAGGTGAACCGACTGTCCGTTTGCCCCCTCTTCTATATATAAAAAAACAATATGTTGGTAGTTTATTGGTCGTGTAAGTGTTTCCCGAAAGATGGCCGTTTGAGTAGTGGACGACCACTGAGGCACAGTCTCCGGACGTACTCAATCGCATTAGTAAATGGGTCGCTCCGACGCACTGTTTATTCAGCTAGAGCCAAGCGTTATTAGTTAGCCGCCGCAGCCACCATCGTTCATCGCGATTTATGTCCCGGTTTATATGGACATTAAACGTCACGTCACTGTCACTATAAAACTGCCACTTGCAATTTGATTTTCCAGTTATTATATACTGTATCAAATAAATAGCAGTTTTATCTTGAATTTTATACTCTTTAAAATTACCTACAGTCTACACTTTAAGTTTCTTTTTTAGTAAGAATATAAGTTTTTGAGGTGTAAAGTTCTTTTAGCGCGGTACGCATATTTTTAGATGAGACAAAATCCCTGGAGTCGCGACACCGTTAGGAGACGCTATTTGACGTTTATAAGACGTTCTCCGCGACACCGTTAAAAGACGCTATATATATAAAGTTTATATGACGTTTGATTTATTTGTATAAGATTATGCAATATTTGTTTACATATCCAATCGTCAAACACGCTGAAATGTCAATGTCATGCGGCCATTTTGTGTGCCGTTTAAATTGTATAGATTGTCATAATCTATTTCAGCCTGTATTATAGGTATTTGAATTTAATTGTTTTGTTTTCACTTCTATCGGCATTCCCTGTGACTGGTTGGGTTTTTTGTAAGAGGTAATGCCATGCTCCTTTACATCCGAATTGGGCCGGCACGACCGGGGGTACCATTCGCTCACATAGCACCGGCGTCAAGTGACAGCTATGTTGTCGCGTTTCGTGCGGCTTGTGAGTTTCCGGTGGCCCATTGGGGGTATAGGGAAAAGAAAGGCAACGCACCTGCATTACCTTTGGGTGTTTTTTCAGATAGCTCACTTAAGAAATATTCGAAAGGGGGACGCCCCCCTCCGCGCCCCGCAGGGGGCGCGGTGCATCGCGCGCGATGCTCGGGAGAGCAGGATTTGGACTAGTCAAATTCGATACGGTCGACGAATCTTTTACGGTTGAATTTAACCTATCATCATGAGGGCCGGCCCTCATCCCTCCCTGTGGAGAGGGAGGCGGGTCATGCGCGGTGCCCAAGCAATCTAGCGGTAGCGTAGTGCTAGCGCTGTTTGCGCGGTCTGGGTTTGTGTCTACTCGTATCGGATTCGAACCTAAGCTTCCGCGATCGATCGGGATCGATGTGGTTTCCATATGTAGGGGTCGACGTCGCTTACGACCCCGAGGCCCAAGCGGTGTGCAGGTGTACCTAGCACCGTGTGTGTGTCTGTATATGCTGTGATGTTCGCGTCGCGCTTTTGCGTCGCGCATTAGTAGCTGAGAGATTTCGTCAGCTGGATCTGTTAAAACATGCTTAAGTAACCTATGTCTTATTGGAACTGAGCTATCTGGGGCATAGTTTGCCGCGCTCACGATGAGCGGGTTTGGGTGGAGGAGTGCCTTTTCAAAGTGACGTTCTGACGTGATTTTGAAGTGGCCCCTAATGGACTCTAATCTGAAGTCCCTGTGCAGGTCTATGTTTCTTACATACCACGGGCAACCGGTTGCCATGCGTAAAAAATTATTTTGGACTATTTGTAGTGCATTAAGTCGACTTTGTGGCACATGCGCGAATGCTACACAAGAGTATGACATAATGGGTCGGATACAAGTTTTATACAGGGTTAGCTTATGCCTGAGGAGCATTTTTCTGTTTTTGTTAATTAAGACATATAAACGGCTCATGACGAATTTGGCCTTTTTGGTGACTGTCTCTATGTGTGGTCTAAACGACATCGACCTGTGCCTTTGTGTGTGCGGATGTCAATGGGCGTCGGTAGTCTCCGACTACTCGGTTGCCTCCTTATGACATAAAAAAATAATAATAAAGAAAACAAAAAGTGAATGGTAAAAAAGGTTTTAATATTAAATCGATACCAAATAATATTTATTGATTGGGCGATGCTTTATTTTATATTAGACTAGCAGCACCCAGCGGTTTTACCCGCGACCTTCCCATTCCCATGGGAGTACAGGGATAAATAATAGCCTATATGTTACTCTGATATATAAGCTATGTTATCGTAAAGTTTCATTAAAATCCATTCAGGAGTTTTTGCGTGAAAGAGCAACAACAAATATGTTTGATTTTCCATCCATACATCTGTCATATGGGTTATGTATGTATTAGATATAATAGACCCATTATAATACTTTTCACCGGAACAGCTGCTCAGATTGTATCAAGCACAAGTTCGATCGTGTATGGAGTATTGTTCGCTTCTTTGGGACGGCTCAGCAAAGCACCAACTCGAAGCTCTGGAATGTATCGAAATTTTATTTTTTTATTTTATCGGATTCATTTCGGAGAGTGTGCTTCTGAACTTCACCACCTCATCCCACCGTCACCTTTCTATCAGCGGACAACCAGACGCTCCGAGACCCGACACCGTTACATGGTTGATATTCCACCAACACGTACTAAAAGATTCAATTCTACATTTATCATACGTCCTGCTAAATTATGGAATTCGTTACCATTACCTTTTTTTTAAAAGGTCAAAAAAAAGCTCGGGTCAATTCCGTGATACATAATATATTACGTAACTTTAATCGTTTACGCAGCGCATGCAATGAAACGTTTCAAAAGTTTTTTTTCCGTTTTTGCCACATTTTTTATTGTTGCTCCGCTTCTACTGCTTGTAACTTTTAGCATAATGCTATATAGCTCATAACCTTCCTCGATAAACCGACTATTCAACGCAAAAATATTTTTTCATTTCAAACCAGTAGTTCCTTAACCCGTTCAAATAAACAAACAAAGAAACAAACTCCTCGGCTTTATAATATTAGCATAGATAAGCCCCTTAGTTTGGCAAGGGGTGTTCTACTTACGGCGAAAGTTTGAGTTTTGGTATAATTTACAAATATTTAATCAATAATACTCTACTTAACTTGGTATGATTTAAGTGTTAATTTAAAACTTCTTAATTAAATTTTTTTCTGAATAAATCTGTGATTGATGCTGGTACTCTAGTTAAATATAGTCAATATTATCCCCGTTAGTTCATTGCTGAACATAAACCTATTTCAATAATTAATGGCCAAGACGTGCTCGCCGCTTCCAACCAATGGTATACAAGAAGTTAGCTTTTTGTTCTTATTGCTTAGTTGTATTCAAATTTAAAATATATAAAAGTATTCTCGTGCAACTAACAAGTCTTTGCTCACAAAATATTTATCATTTTGTTATTTGGTTCCGTATATAGTCAATGCGTAAGCCGGTAATTGCTCTACCAACCACAAGCTAGACCGATAAATAGCCTTGAAACTATGGGAATGCACATATTTAATTTACATTATGTTTTATTAAGTGCTTCTATAATTACACAATAATTGTGAGTAATTTTCACTCACTACTTACTTTATATTATATTCATAAGGTCAAATGAAGTTAACAGAGGTATTAAGAAATAGAGATATTTTGGGGCCGCCGATTAATCGCGTGAGACAAATTAATCTACTACTAAAAATAGATTGACAATGAAACACATTTTGTTTTTTTTTTTCGGACTGATGGCCTTTAAGCCGGTACAGTAAGTGAGCAGATGGCTCACTTAAGAAATTGGTTATCGCCAAAACATTTTGTTTTGGCGATAACCAATACCACACTACCTAGAGTATCAGATAAGCATTGCCTCGCGGAGGGGGGTCCTGTGTGGTGAGTTAGATAATCCAATTCCCTTCGGCTGAAGGCGACTAGTAGTGGTTTTAGTCCGGTATACCGCTGGGGTAACTAAGAGTCCTGGGAGTCCCACATATCGGGGTCGACCTATCCTCGTGTGAATGCGCAAAGCATTTTCACTGCGACAAAAAAAAGGATTGCCTACAGAAAATTGTATTATTATAAACAAGTTTTTAATAGGTCCCTGTTAATTAGAAGGGATTTTCAACCCTCGCGTTTCGCGAGTACGGCCTTTATACTTAAAAATATACCTTCATTTTGTTGAACAACATCGTTATTAACGTTTTAAATTAACCTACAATTTATTTGAAGGGTTTTAACTGTAATATATTATAGTTTAAACTTTTAATGATTATAATTAAACCCATATTATTTATTTTTTAAGCTTGGTCAAGATAAACCTTTAATGCAAGACTATTCATTCAAATTATTAATCACTAGCTGTTGCCCGCAGCTTCGCCTGCGTTAACTGAGATTTACAACCGTATACTGGTTGATGATGATTATTTCTATAGCCTATGTCACTAATTTTATAAAGCTGAAGAGTTTGTTTGTTTGGTTGAGTTGTGTCTCATAAACAAATGGTTCGAATTGTTTTTTTTTTGTTTGAGACCTTTCGTTGCGTGCGCTGCATAAACGGTTCAAGTTACGCAATAATTGTGTATGACGGAATTGTATCCCTATAAAAGTCCTGAAAAAAAGTCTGTGAGCATATAATTATAATCTTTTCAATTCGAACCACGAGTTCCTGAGATTAGCGCGCTCAACTAAACAAACAAATAAACAAACTCATCAGCTTTAAAATTAGTATATTAATAATAGTTTATCTGCAATCTAAGTGCTTCATATCGCACAGTATAAGCTTTATTATGTATAAAATATTTTATGTAAAGTACACTAAATATTGAAATTTTGTTTCTAATGAAGTCGTTATAGTAATAATAATTGTAACAATTTCGTGTTAAATATACTATTACTACTAATATTATAAATGTGAAAGTTTGTTATAATGTATAAATGTATATTTGTTGCTCTTTCACGCAAAGACTTCGGAATGGATTTTAATAAGACTTTACAATAGCATAACTTATCAGAATATATGATAGTAATAATATCTATGGACGCTATCTGGTCCCGTGGTAAGTTTTCAAAGAACTTGTGACAGACAGACAACGAAAACATATTTAATACACATCCATGACACAGGAACACAGAAAACTTTTTTGTTCCCTGGCGGGATTCGAACCTGCTCCGGCTCGAGCGCTAATGCGCTAACCATTGAGCCACAGAGATCGTCAATATATGCCCTCCTAATAGCCTGTTAGGCTATAATTTATCCCTGAACTTCCACGAGAATGGGAAGTACGCGGGTGAAACCACGGGGGGCCGCTAGTTACGGTTATAATTACATATTAATTGGGTGGAAATCTATTTACTCTGCTCTATTTACATTTTCTATTTAAACACCAAATTACTATGCGATACGTCTAATGAAATAGTTACTATAGCCGAATAATTATTCGCATTATGAATGTAGTATTTATGTTGTGAGCAACTTCCTTTTATTTGAATGTCAACATTATGCACTACAAGACAAGAAAGTCAAGTTTCAAGCTAAACAATGGGCACCAGGATGTCCATTGTTTTAGCGTTGGTTAAGAGAAGCTAATATTCAAATTTTGGACTAAAATGCTGATAATAATTGGATAAAAATATTTGAAAACAATAATATTATTTAAATCTAGTCGACATAGTAAGAAAATACAAAAGTAATTATTAAGGTTGAACTAGTCGACAGCGCGAACTCGTAACAAAATGATTGCTATCTCACCTGACATAAGGCGCGAACATGTGTGCTTGAATAAAATGCACAATAGTTCATCCCGAAAATGTCCTTTTAGCAAAACATTTATGATAGAAAAAATTTTACGTATACCTTTTTAAAATAAATTTATTTTCAACTTTTGAATAAATAATCTATGTCTGTACGGGCTTAATTTTTGAGCTTTCGTGCTCTGTATACTATTTATTTTCGCCCAAAGTTGGGCTAAAATCTGTGTTGAAATATATATACGAAAGTTTAGAAGCTTGTATTTTTTAAATGTAATTTTTTTTACGATTTTGGGTACATACAGACATAGATGATGACGAGATCAATTTATATTATCCTTAGTTTTTGATGGTCAACGTCAAATATTGTAGTAATTACTGTTCTGCGTTTGTATGGAAAGATGAGTGATCGATGCTACAAACGATTTTTACTTTGCCTGTAACAACACACTTTTGAGAATGGTACATTGGTTTAGCGTTAATAACTTGCATTTAAATAGTAAAAAAACTAAATGCATAAAATTTTCCTTGCCAAATGTTAAGCAACTGCAAACAAATGTACTCTTAGACAGTGAAAACTTGGAATTGGTGGACTCCACAGTTTTCCTAGGAATAACTCTAGATCTTAAGCTGCAGTGGGGTCCCCACATAGCTAAATTGGCGAATAGACTCAGTTCAGCAGCATATGCAGTGAGAAAAATAAGACAGTTTACTGATGTAGATACAGCGCGAATAGTATATTTTAGCTACTTTCATAGCATTATGTCTTATGGCATACTTTTATGGGGAAATGCAGCCGACATAAACAACATTTTTGTGCTGCAGAAGCGGGCTATTCGTGCAATTTACAAGTTGCCTCCCTATTCATCTTTGAGAGAAAAATTTAAAGAAATAGGAATTCTGACTGTCACCTCTCAATACATCTTAGAAAATTTACTGTATGTCCGTAAAAACATAAATGAATTTTGTAAGAAAAGTGATATTCATAGTAGGAATACACGTAATAGACACAGGTTACATGCACCAATGATTAGACTTTCGAAAGTAAGCAATTCTTTTAAAGGCAACTGTATACGCTTTTACAATAGGATCCCAGAAAACGTTCAAAAGCTCTCCATAAAAAAATTCAAAAAAGTTGTTAAAGAACGTTTGTGTGGTAAAGCATATTATAAAGTAAAAGATTTCATGGAAGATACCACACCCTGGGAATAAGGCGTTCCTCCCGGGCATTTCAAGATAAGATGTTAAAATTGTTATTAATATATATTATTTGAAAAGATTAGTTCCACTGAGTTTGTTTCGCCGGTTCTTCTCAGTGGGCTTACCTTGGAACCGGTGGTAGATTCAATTGACGTTCAAAAAGATACTGTATTAGTACTATTTTGAATAAAAAAATTTGAATTTTGAATTTTGAATTTTTGTAGATCAGAGACCCTCCATAAGCGACTGAAGGCGCTCGCAATAGTTTTAGTTTAGGGTA
Source organism: Helleia helle (assembly GCA_963853865.1). Classification (NCBI taxonomy): domain Eukaryota; kingdom Metazoa; phylum Arthropoda; class Insecta; order Lepidoptera; family Lycaenidae; genus Helleia; species Helleia helle. The sequence continues at coordinate 20,457,359 of OY971422.1, read as the reverse complement.
AGGCACTGTAGGTAGGGTAGGTGCGAGTCCCACATAGGGTCAGGATCTACCAGAAGATTCTGGCTGCATCCATAAAGGTTTTCTCTGCGATATAAAAAAAAGAGTTATCTAGTGGGCATGGGCTCGGCCTCTTAAGCGAGAGGTCCGGGCCCTCTTACTTATTGTTAGATTTTGAATTTTGTAAATTACAGCGTTGAAAATCCAGTTTAGTTTATATTTGTTACATTATAATGATTGATTTTTTTTCTATTGCGCCGGGAAATGCTCTTAGGCAACCTGCGCAATATATAATAATTTTTCTCGCGCATTTGCGTATATACTCAAAGATTTTACACATAAAGTCGAACGGTATAACGTATTATATTGTATAGTATCCTATCACAGTCTATATCCTTACGCTGTGATCCTATAACATTGTAATTAGATGAAAGCTTGACACTCTACTCGGGCGGAGCATCGCGTACGACTATTTTGTGACAGAGGTTGTGACGTTATTTTAATTAGTAATTTTATCAATCAAATGTCATAGCCGTGGTGCTGTTAATAGTGATAGTTTAGTAATGATATTAAGTTTTTTTTTCCTTTTACGCTGAGAAATGCTCTGAGGCTAGTCAGTTCTTCAAGGGAACAACGCCACCTCAACAGAGGGGTTGTCTCTCACCACAGAACAACCCCTCCTAACGTCGGGACAGTATATGGAGTGAGGTTCCCATCCCCGCTCCTTATCCCCCAGCTCTTTTGTCCCCTCTTCTTATAAGAGGGGTACAAAGAGCAGCTCCCTCGGCTCAATTCGCTTCACCCAAGGTGCTGGGCTCACCTTAGGCTACTGAGCCCCACCGCCTCGACAAGGCTTGAACCATGGCGCACAAATATTATAAGCAATTTCATCACCAATAGGTATCATTATAAACAACGTGTATTTTCTACTGCTGGGCAGTTGCTGCTGCTGGCTGCTTAGTCTTCAGTTTCCTTCCTTCTCAAAATCAGGAGAGGAGAGTGTTCGCCCATTTTCAATGAGATTTCAAAGAGTTTCAATCTCACCTGGTATGCAATTTTCCTCACGATGTTTCTCTTTACAGGTGGGCAGTTCTTTATTGCTTATTATGCAGTGTCAATAATAAATCTTTAGTGCTTATGAAGTGTTTTTTATATAATTATGTGGTGGGAGTGTGACGCTCCGTGCGGCGTCCCCTTTTCCTACGCACCACCATTTTCTGTTCCATTCTTTGAGTAAGTGGCTCTGTTGTGTTCCCAAAATAAATGTAAGAACATACTAAGTAATTATTGGCACATCATTAATTTATTTATTTATTTATTTATTCTTTATGTACATTAAAAAAAAAAAACAAATATTCCAACTTATATAACAGATACTTAAGATACATGGGTGTGCTTATCTCTACAAGAGATCTCTACCAGCAAACCATAAAGAGTTCGTGAAGGCCAAGAGTAATCGTCTTGGCCAAGGATAATAATATATGAGTAACGTATTCCTGACACAGGGCTTATTCCAATGAATTCGTATCATTATAGATTATACTGATATATTAAAATTGAGAAAAACGAAGGTACTTAGATAGGAAAATAATATGTTTTATTAAATTTAGGTAGACGAAGTGTTGGTCGACCTTTAACCAGGTAAGAAGAAGATCTCCGTGCGGTGGCCGGTCCGTGTTGGATGCGAGTGACGAGGGATCGGTCGTCTTGGCGTTCGTTGAAGGAGGCATTCGTCAGTCGTATAAAACTAATGATGATGATAATGATGATGATGTTGTAAAATATGGTCGTCCTGGGACGCACGGCAGATGTGAATCATCCTTATATATATTAAAATTCATTATTAAATTAATAAAAATCTATAACGAAATCCATCCCCACCATGGTTCAGGCCTTGTCGTGGCAGCGGGGCTCAGTAGCCTAGGGTGAGCCGCTGCATCTTGGGCGAAGCTAATTGAGCCGAGGGGGCTCTTTGTACCCCTCTTATAAGAGGGGAAAAATGAGCAGGGGGAAAGGGGCGAGGACGGAAACCTCACCCCATTGTACTGTCCTGACCTTTTTTTTTCGGATGGATCTATGCTAACGGCCCGAAGGCCCTAATGCTACATCGGATTAGTGTGAGCCCATTTGGCTCACTTTTGGCTTATAATAGTGGGGGGTCGCCCCCCGCCAACCGTGCAGTATGCGACCACACGGCCTCCTGGCATCGGGTTGGACGTCCTGACCTTGGGGGAGTGGTTGTTCTGTGGTGCGGGACAACCCCTATGTGGAGGTGGCGTCGGACCCCTGCGGGACTGACTAGCCGTCGAGGTGCCCTGTTTGTTCAACAGATCCAGAAACCAATGGAGGCATTGGTGGCAGTCGCCGGGTTTTAGTGGGTAGAGCTGCATCCATTTACCAGCTTTCGGGCGCAGCGAGTCCCACATACCCGCGTGGGGAGACCCACTCCCCCGCGGGATGCCTCAGAGCATTTCCCGGCGTTAAAGAAAAAATAAAATAACGAAATCCATAATATTATGGCCAGATTGTAGCAACCGTCTTTCTCTGTTACTGAAACATCGGTTAATTATTCTTTATAGTGTACGCACTCCCTGTGTAATAACTCGCAATTTCGTAATTACTGGGGAAAGTTTTGGCGCGAATAATTTTCAGCCTTCGCGTTAAGGGTTTATTCTGATAGGTAATAACTATCGTGACCAAGCAGTGCAAATTACAATTGGATATTAAATTATACTCGTTGCAAATAACTTGCATGTTTGTCGAGGTTTATTTATAGGTGAATGGCAATTTTTAAATTTATATAGTTTACTAGCTGTTGCCCGCAGCTTCGCCTGCTTTAACTTTTAAAATTGAGGGTTGGACCACCCTTAACATTTAGGGGGATGAAAAATAGATGTTAACCGATTCTCAGACCTACCCGATATGCACACAAAATTTCATGAGAATCGGTCGAGCCATTTCGTAGGAGTTCAATTACGTACACCGTGACACGAGAATTTTATATATTAGATTATGATACTGGGTAGAAAATGGAAGTACACGTTATTGTGATTGGAAAATAAAACGGTGCAATGTCTTTCAGTGTGAGTGACGATGGCCTAGTGGGTATGGGCTCGGCTTCTTGAGTGAGAGGTCCGGGTTCCATCCTGGAGTCATTATAGTGTCTTGAAATGGGTTTTTCTAAATTTCTACGTGCACTTGAACATCAAACCATCGCTTGCTCAGCGGTGAAGGAAACATCGTACGGAAACCTGCTGCTGCTTGGTGAGAATAAGTCTTTGAAGGTATGCGAAGTTCACTAAACCCCATTGGGCCAGCGCATCGGTGAAACAGTAGTGTGTTTCACCGATGCGCTGGCCCAATGAGGGTCCCTCCTCACCGGATTTCGAGAATATCCCTTTATATGTCCCACTGCTGGGCATGAGTCTCCATGCCCAGCAGTGGGACATATAAAGGTTGATATTATTCGTATTTGTTAATTCGTAGTTGTCTTTCAAATAATCAATTTATAAAAGCTGTTATAGAACGTTAGAATATTGAAGATATCGCACCTAGAATCAGGCGTTTTGAAACATAATAAACCAATAACACACAGTCCTTTGTGCGCTACATATTATTGTTGCATATAATGGCCTAAGAGTAATAGGATTATATCATATATAAACGTGAAATTTGATTCCAATATTATAAATATTATGAATTATGAATATAAACGTGAAATTTGATTCCAATATTATGAATTATGAATATAAACGTGAAATTTGATTCCAATATTCAAGATTTATTCAATAACTGGCTAGCCGTTGCATGCAGCTTCGCCCGCGTCAACTTAGATTTGCACCCGTTTACGTATTGATGATAATTATTTTTATAGCCTAAGTTGCTTTTTATAACATCAGCTATCTCTCAGTGAAAGCCCCGTCAAAATCGGCGACGAAAATTAAAAACATGCTATTTTGGTATAAGTACCGTGTATACATCAATAATTATGCATTTAGTAAAAAGCTGTTTTGCATTTAGTAAAACACTCCAATTTTATTTATCTGTATAGATATCGCACTTAGAATGAAGCGTTGTGAATCATGTTAAACTAATACAAACACCCAGTCCTTCGTGCGCCTCAGATTATTGTTGCATATTACGGCCTAAGAGTAATAGGATTATATCATATTATGAATATAAACGTGAAATTTGATTCAAATTATATTCAAGATTTATTCAATAAAATTGAATATGTTATACAATCTCATTGATATCACAAGACACTACTGACTGAAAAAGTCAGATTATTATTGCGAAGGGAATTTAGAAAATGTATGACTGGCCTGTTGTCCAGTGGTTAGTGACCTGCTAAACCAGAAGGTCGTGGGTTCGATCCCCATCCAGGACAAATCTTTATGCGATGAGCTTGATCATTTTTTCTGGGTCTGGGTATAATTTATCTATACAGATGAATAAAATTGGAGTGTCTGTTTGTAATATCAAAATAACCGCTTTTTATTGAATGCATATGGATGTATATACCTACACGGGACATATACCAAAATAGCCTTTTTTACAATTTTTGTCTGTTTGTTTGTTCCGGCTAAAAGCTGATATTATAAGGAGTAACTGCGGCTATAAAAATAATAATCATCAGTCCGGGTATTTTCAAATTTAAGTTAACGCGGGTGAAGCTGCGGGCAACAGCTAGTCAATAATATGTATGATAGCGTCTTATTAAATAAAATTAAACATTAGCATAGAAATGATTTATAAAGGAATTTTGAATGTTTGATGAATGGTTTGTTTGAACTAATGATAGTAATTAAAATAATAATTGTAATTTATTCAAATCAATTTTGTAAATACTTAATCATAATTAATTAGCTAGATTAATTTATTCGATTGTAATATAAGTCGATTAAAAAGTATTTTGATCGACTATGATCGATATACTACGCTCCCCTACCTCCCTACCATACCCTACCCACTCCTGTAACTTGTTTTGATCGGCTTATAAAACTGTCGGGCTGTCTGCAGTTTGATTCATTCGTGTTCGAATTCTAGTGGAATAAACACCCCTTGAAAACTACTCCGTCGTATTTATTCATGGATCGTCACCACGCACTAATATATTAGGTCTTTACTTGTGAAATTGTCGTTTTGTATGAAAAAATTTAAACGATTTTGTTTCATGTATTTTTTATTTGTATTAATCGAAGTAATCACCCATGCAATCAATGCATATTTGCCAACGCAGTGGCAGTTTATTGATGCCCTTCTTAAAGAAATCAGCTGGACGGAAGGCAACAAATTCTTCAAAGGCATTTTGTACTGCCTCTTGGGTATTGAATTTTTTTCCCGCCAAGAAGTTATCCAAATTCTGGAAAAAGTAGTAGTCTGTAGGCGCAAGGCCTGGTGAGTAGGGCGGATGAAGGAGAGCTTTCAACCCCAGTTCTTGCAACTTGGAGACCGTCTGCTGTGCAGTATGAGGTCGCGCGTTGTCGTGCAGGGGCAGCGGAGACGAGCGATTGACCAATGCTGGTTGGAGATGTGCCAGCTATTCAATCATTGTGTTCAGTTCTTCACAGTACTCATCTGCAGTAATGCTCTCCCCGTTTGGTAAGAAGCTGTGATGAATCACACCCGCGCTAGACCACCAAACAGTGACCATCACTTTTCTAGGGGTAAGGTTTCATTTAGGTCATTGTTTAGGTGCTGAACCAGGATCCAACCAACTTGCTGAGCGCTTGCGGTTATCAAACAGAATCCATTTTCATCGCAGGTAACAATGAGGTTCATTTGTGTGTCTGTTGGGCAGTGCAAGGCACATCTCGACGCGTACTTCGCGGTGGCGATCATTGAGTTCGTGGGGTGGGTACCCCATTTGTCAAGCTTTTTTGCCTTGCTAATTTGACGCAAATGGACCAATATTGTTTTGACGCTAACGTCCATAGCTGCTGCTAATTCAGCCGTAGATTGTGTATCATCAGCTTCCACAATCGTCTTTAATTCGTCATTGTCGACCAAAGTCTTCAGACGACCGCGAGGTTCATTTTTCAGGTCGAAATTTCCAGAACGGAAGCGAGCAAACCAATAACAGGTGGTGCGTTGGTTTGTAGTGTTAGCTCCGTAAACGTAGTTGATGTTCCGTGTCGCTTGTGCCGCGTTGCTGCCACGACGGTACTCATATTCCATAATCGTATTTTTAACGTATCCATGATGACGAAAAAGATTGAAATGCGATGAAAATGTAACACTAATCAATAAACAAATGATTACTTTTGGAAAAAGAATTCCATATTTTTTAAATAAAATTTATTTGAAATTGGAATTCTTGGCCAAACAAAAATTATTTTGATTTGAAATGGCCAGTACGGCAGAATGGCAATTTCATAGTTAAAGACCTATTATAAGTATATATCAGTTGTCTGGTTACCATAAGAACAGGCTCTGCCTAGTTTGGGATCACATGACCGTGTGTGAATTTGTCCCAACATATTATTATTATTGTATTTATAAAGTGATTTCGCTTCGCTACGAGCCAGTCCAGCTCAGTCCAGTATAAGCCGTCGTAGCTAGTGCAGTAATTTGTTTGAGCGGTCGTTAAGCCGCGTCCGGTCACTCAATACAATTGTTCCGCAGGACGTCGTCACTACGGTGGCCAACATCATCGTTTATTACACGCTTTATAATAGCTTCACCTGTATGTTTGCATGTATGTTTGTAACCGACTCCTTTAGACTTGATTTTGACTCACTTCTAACGACCAGATTTTGTTCAAACTTTGTAGATTTATCGAGGACCGATGACAATACAATAATTTGATAAAATTTTTCCAATATCCTGATCAGGATAATCAGGATAGCACATGCTAGGAAGGCGTAAGGCCTCCACTAAGGTTCAAGCCTTGTCGTGGCGGTGGGGCTCAGTAACCTAGGGTGAGCCGCTGCACCTTGGGTGAAGCGAATTGGGCCGAGGGGGCTCTTTGTACCCCTATTATAAGAGGGGACAAAAGAGCAGGTAGCAGGTAGCAAGGGGCAAGGATGGGAACCTCCCCCCTTTGTACTGTCCCGACGTTGGGAGGGGTTGTTCTGTGGTGCGGGACAACCCCTCTGTGGAGGTGGCGTCGATCCCTTGCGGGACTGACTAGCCGTCGAGGTGCCCTGTTCGTTTACTAGATCCGGTGCACCTCACCAAAGGCGGCATTGGTGGCACTTGCCGGGTTTTAGTGGGTAGACCTGCTTCCACTTACCAGCTGTCGGGCGCAGCGAGTCCCACATACCAGCGTGTGGAGACCCCCTCCTCCGCGGGATGCCTCAGAGCATTTCCCGGCGTTAAAGAAAAAAAAAAGGAAGGCGTAAGGCAACCAACATCACTGGTGTTGTTTTAGTCTCTCATTTATTTCTAAGTGATTGTTATTAGTTGAGTACTTTAAATTAATAAAATCTTTAATTAAAGAATTCGACACTTAAAAGTAAAAAATTAAATATAGTTTAAAAAAACTAAAAAAACACGCATTAATAGCAAACCAAACTATACATTTGAAAATATTTTTTAATGGATGAATTAAATGGGTTAACAAAATTACTCAAGGTTACTAGAGGTGCTCAATATTCATTATTAAAAATATTTCATCGGTATCTATTTCTTAAAAGTGAAGTTAATATAAAAACTTAGTTACAAGCACCACGCTCTTTTACAATAAGTAATTTTGTTAATCCATTTAATTCATCCATTAAAAATGATTTTCAAATTTAAAGTTGGGTTTGCTATTAATGTGTTTTTTTTTATTTTAATTTTCATTTGTATGAAAGGAATTATTTTTATCTGCTTGATGTTCATAGGCTTGTTTTGCATCCCCACCATGGTTTAGGCCTAGACGTCGCGGTGGGGCTCAGTAGCCTAGGGTGAGCCCAGCACCTTGGGCGAAGCTAATTGAGCCAAAGGGGCTCTTTGTACCCCTCTTATAACAAGAGGGGACAAAAGAGCAGGGGGCAAGGGTCGAGGACGGGAGGTGGCGTCGGTCCCTTGGGGGACTGACTAGCCGTCGAGGTGCCCTGTTTGCTCATTAGATCCAAGGCACCTCATCAAAGGCGGCATTGGTGGCACTCGCCGGGTTTTAGTGGGTAGAGCTGCGTCCACTTACTAGCTGTCGGGCGCAGCGAGTCCCACATAACAGCGTGGGGAGACCCCCTCCCCCGCGGGATGCCTCAGAGCATTTCCCGGCGTTAAAGAAAAAAAAGGCTTGTTTTGCATATCTGCTCATTATTGTTAGTCAAGATACATCTTGTAAGATTATATCATAATGGGATCTTGATATAATACTTACAAGGTGTACAGTTTTATCAAATGGGAATAAAGTTGTAATACCCTGCGGTTTTACTTACATTGGTCAAGATGTAAGTTTTCCGTACCCATATACATAGGAGTACGTATCAGGCTAGCAGAAACAAGGTCATTACTTCCTTTGAAGGATACTTAGGTCGTTAGTTTATATAAAGAGGTGTTACTTGAATTGAAATTTATAGTTATTTTGGCAGACATGAAAGTGTTGATAAATGTTTTTATTAGAAGACAAAGTAGTTTATAATTTAGAGCGACGGTGACACAACTATAAGTGAATCTATCGACCTAAGTTTCCCAGAAATATTTTATTGTACGTAATCTTGTGGAATTCCCGCAGCATATTGTTCCGTTTCGAAATTGCATACGGCTAACAATACGAATTGAAAGCTGATATAAGTCCAGGTGACCAATAAGTAATAATAATATCTAAGTACGTTTTTACACCACGTCAATCCCGTGGTAAGTTCTCGAGGAACTTGTGTTACGGGTACCAGACAACGAAAATATATTTAATACTTTTTTGATATATTTAATGATTTTTATTATAATATACACATAATATTTAATATACATCCGTGACCCAGGAACACAGATTGTTTGTTCCCTGGCGGGATTCAAACCCGCTAGAGCGCTGACGCGCTCACTTTTGAGCCACAGAGGTCGTCTTATGTCATGAATCATATTTGAAAGGCCTTAGGCCTTGGGTCGGCAATGCACCTACTAACCCTATGGTTTAGGTGAAAAGAATTTTCGTTTGCTTCTATAAAAAGAATAGGTCAATATATATTTTATGTCATAAGGGGCAAATAAGCAGTCGAAGCTTTAAAGTACCGACGACCATGCACATCCGCACCACTAGAGGTTTTGCAGATGCGTTGCCCTCCTTTTCCCTATCCCCCCCAAATTGCCACCGGAAACTTACAAACCGCACGAAGCGCGACAGCATAGCTGTCACTTGACGCCTGTGTAATGTGAGCGAGAGGTACCACCCCGGTCGTGCCGGCCCAGTTCGGCTGCATAGCATGATAGTGTCATGCTATGCAGCCGAACCTCTTAACATATTTAAACTTTGATGTCTCAATGCAAAGAAGGTAATTATTTAATTTACTCATTCTTCTCAATTAAATATAATTTAGCGAGCATAATATTATGCTACAATTGTTACTATATTTTAAAATGATTTTTCGCATTATTTATACATCTATATCTATATCTTTACTGATAAATAAAATTGGAGTGTCTGTTTGTAATATTAAAATAACCGCTTTTTACTAAATGCATATGGATGTATACACGGTACATAATATACCAAAATGGCATTTTTTACAATTTTTGTCTGTCTGTCTGTCGGTCTGTCTGTCTGTCTGTTAGTCGGTCTGTCTTTTTGTTCCGGCTAATCTAGGAAACGGCTCGGCCGATTTCGACGGAACCTTCACTGACAGATAGCTAATGTCATAGGGATTAACTTAGGAAATAAAAATAATTATCATCAATCCATCTACGGCTGTAAATCTAAGTTTACGCGGGCGAAGCAGCGGGCAACAGCTATTTTCACTAATTTCCTTAATAACAAACATACGAACCAAATTAGAAGCAACAGAAAATACTATATTTTGTTCTTTTTTAGGTTAAATTCATTTCATTATTATATTACTTCTTGATATTTGACAGAGACTTCATTTCATATACAAACCGTATTTTCTGAACGCTTATATCGCTATGGATATTTGGGCTGTAACAAACAAGGATAAAAATGTTCGCAACCCTAAACATTTGAAGCGAAACATTTTGGTTTCAAAGCTAGATCCGCAATAAGCATGCCGTTGAATATTACGTTCCAGTTCATGTTTGTAATTCTAAGCGAACATGTAATATAAATACTAGGAACTTTGAATTCCTTACTGTATTCAAATAAGAATATGGCGAATAAATACATTTGTTCATTTTAAGGTATCCAATAAAACGCTGCTTGAATAAAACTAAGGTAAAATACAATATAGAAAGAAAGAAAGAAAGAAAGAAAGAAAGACACATTTATTTGACACAAACAGGAGACACACAGAGACATAAGCCGACGACCTCTGTGGCTCAGTGGTAAGCGCGTTGGCGCTCAAGCCGGAGGTCGCGGTTTCGAACCCCGCCAGGGAACAAAAAATATTTTCTGTGTTCCTGGGTCATGGATGTGTATTAAATATGTGTATTATATAATAAAAACTTTTATAACATATATATATATATATATATATATATATATATATATATATATATATATATATATATATATATATAAATATAAAATAAAAGTATTAAATATATTTCTGTTGTCCCGTAACACAAGTTCTTTGAGAACTTACCACGGGACCAGATTGACGTAGTGTGAAAGCGTCCATAGATTTTATTATAAAGAGATACACAAAAAAACGTTTTTGATCGCACAAACCTAAAAATAGGACATAAAAAATTAAAAACAATTATTGCAAACAAAAATTTTGAATATAAAGTGTGTGTCTCACGTGTGGGTCAAAATGGTTCAGTTCACCATCGTGTTAGGAAAATGTTTCCTGACGCTTATTTTCAACTGAACCAAGAGTAAATCAGGTCACGGATGCCAACCAAGATACCAATTATGCCTATAATTTTTCTTTTATTTTTTATAATTAATTATTTATAAACATATTTTAGGAGCTGTTTCCTTAAACTCATTTCGTGTGAAGTTGGGATACAGCCCGTATCCTGTGATAACTTACGAATAGTGAAACAATTATTATGTAATTTTTTAGTATTTTATGTTTGAATTCAGTTCACTTCCAAAGCATCATACAGTTGTGATGATTTTATAATTCATTGATGAAAACTAAGTCAACAAAATGCACATTATTGAGAATAACTTAAAAAGGCTGATCTGATTTTGATCAGATTAAAATGGAACTACACTGGAAGCACCAGTAAAAAAAACACAGTAGAATCATACAAACAAATCATACGGACGTATTGAGAATCTCCACTTTTTTTGAAGTCGGTTAAAAGTAACCATTTATAAGATGTAAAACATGAAAATAAAATCACAACAACAGGCTTGTATTTAGCTAACCGGAATGAGCCTTTCTTTGTAATGTAAAAAATTTGGAGATTACTGAGCTTTGAGAAATATGAAAGGATAAGCTTTACTTTGGGTGTAATCGGGCAAAATCATGCTCGAAATAATGCATTTCCCATTTCCATAACACCGGAACATTTGTAACGGTTTTTGCGTAAATAACTTTATCTCTTCAGAATCGCTTTCTAAATTGCCTTGTAATATTTTGAAACTCAAGTATTAAATTAAATTTTATTTTAAAACTAGCTGTTACCTGCAGCTTCGTCCGCGTTAACTTAGATTTACAGCCGTATACGGATTGATGATGATTATTTTTATAGCCTACTTATAACATCAGCTACTTGTCACTGAAAGTTCCGTCAAAATCGGCCCAGCTGTTTTAGAGATTAGCCGGAACAAACAGACAGACAGACAAGAATTGTAAAAAAATATTATTTTGATATATTATGTACCGTGTATCTATATGCATTAATTAATAAAATCGACCAAGTGCTAGTCGGACTCGCGCACGAAGGGTTCCGTACCATTACATAGTATACAACATTATACACTTTAACAAAAAATATGGTTTATGTAAAGGTAAATTGCGGTTTACGATTTATGACGTTAAAAAAAAAAAACTACTTACTAGATCTCGCTCAAACCAATTTTCGGTGGAAGTTTATCATTCTCTTATTTTAGAAGTTACAGGGTCACACATTTTACCACTTTGGAAGTTTCTTTCGCGCAAACTATTCAGTTTAGAAAAAAAATGGTATTATAAACCTCAATATCATTTTTAAAGGTCTATTCATAGATACCCCACACGTATTGGTTTGATGAAAAAAAAATATTTTGAGTTTCAGTTCTAAGTATGGAGACCCCCAAAATTTGTTTTTTTTTCTACTTTCGTGTAAAAATCTTAATGCGGTTTACATAATACATCTACTTACCAAGTTTCAACAGTATATGTCTTATAGTTTCGGAAAAAAGTGGCTGTAACATACAGACAGACAGACAGACATGATGAATCTATAAGGGTTCCATTTTTTGCCATTTGGCTACGGAACCCTAAAAAGCGGTTATATTTATATTACAAACAGACACTTCAATTTTACTTATCTGTATAGAAGATAATTTTGTGAGCGTTACAAGAGCTTATGTTATTGTTAAATGTTGATTTATTTAGCATTTATTGTTTCTTCTTCTTAATTTCTAATTATTTATGTAAGATGTGAATAATATTTATGGCGAAATAAATATATTTTTAATAATCCGCTATTTAAAATTAAAACAAAAATGCATTAATTTTTGATGATTGAATTTGATTGAAATTGCCTTTTACCATATTGCAAGGAAATCTTTGAAATTGATTTAGGTGGTGAGTACGTTAAAAGGATTGATCGATATAATGTGTATTATACTAAACTAGCTGTTGCTCGCAGCTTCGCCCGCGTTTACTTAGATTTACAGCCGTTCGGATTGATGATGATTATTTTTATGGCCAAAGTTACGCCTTATAACGTCAGCTATCTGCCAGTAAAAGCCTCGTCAAAATCGGCTTAGCCGTTTCAGAGATTAACCGGAACAAACGGACGGACAAAAATGGTTTTTCTTAATGTAAGTGCAATATTCATAGTAATTATTTCATAGATTTTAACCGCGACTCCGTCCGCGTCCGAAGTATTGTTTTAAATCTTATTTTTCAAATAAAGTAGTAGTAGCCATGCTGCTTTGCAACCGAATTGGGCCGGCACAACCGTGGTGGTACCTCTCGCTCACATAACACCGGCGTCAAGTGACAGCTATCCTGTCGCGTTTCGTGCGGTTTTTGAGTTTCTGGTGGCCCATTGGGAGGTATAGGGAAAAGGAGGGCAACGCATCTGCATAACTTTTGGCTGTTCCGATGTCTATGGGCGTCGGTAGTCACCTCCGGCTCTGCTGCTGCTGCTCGGTTGCCTCCATGTGACATAAAAAAAAAATGGTTCCAATTTTCAAATTATAATAATTTAAAGAATATTATTTACTTCTACTGTAAGGCCCGATAGTACGTTTTTATAAAATATATTTATTTAATTTAGTAGTACATTTTTATTATATTTAAATAACTTTTACGGATTTTATCGCGCTTTACTAAGATTTTTAAATGCCCGACGTTTCGGATACTTTCCAGCAACCCATGTTCATGGGAGGACTGATGTGTCAGACGTCCTATAGTATTTATTTTGTGTCCTAACGATACAAAATTATTCGTAACTACCATATGATACATCAATATTTTAATTCAAATTAGTACCTACTACCAGCAAAAAAACTACGAAAAAGTTATATTTTTTATTCATATATTTTATTATTGTTCCTAGCATTGTTTATAAATAGTACTTTGTCATTTATTGCAATTTTTAAATGATTAAATAATTAAATAAAAACATATTGGATATAAATTACAAAGAACCTAAAACTAAAAACCTTAAAAAATATAATATAATAACTTAAGTATATTAATAAAAAGAAGTCCCTTTAGGCAAGGTTACGAAGATTTTCACAGCGTTCCCCCTTTGAATTACTAGACTAATTCTTTGACCGAGGTAGCTGTCAGCTCTTCGGTCTCCTGTGATGTCGACTAACCTTTTTGTTATTTCCTTAAAGAGCCTTAAAGTGCTAGGACCCCACGGACCAAGGGTCTCGACACCGAATGGGACAAAATCATATTCGGAGCCTAGACCTCTGTATTTGCATATTTTAGCTTTTTCAGCCGCTTCATTATTATATATAAGTATTCCTTTTTTATAATAATATAATGAATTCTATTAATAAATCATTTTTTGGATAAATAACTAATATATGAATACTTCATTAAAAACGCGTGCAATACAAAAGTGCGATCCTCATAAGGATTCGCATCTTGTAATGGATAGCATGATCTACATTTTGTGTTAACGCCATCTATTGACACATCTAAAAAACTTCTTGTTACATGAATTATACATCTTATATCTTACCTAGGGTCTCAAACTATCTCCATATCAAATTTCATTCAAATCGGTTTAGTGGTTTAACAAATACACAGTCCCGGCGTTTTAGCTGCACAACTCCCGTTCCCGTGGGATTTTCAGGATAGCAACTATTTTTAGTCCTACGTTAAGTTCCAAAGTATCTTCATACCAAATCTCATTCAAATCTGTTCTGTAGTTTAGAAGATAGACAGTCCCAGGTTTAACCCACATAGGTCCCGTTCCCGTGGGATTTTTAGGATAAAAACTATTTTAAATCCTACGTTAAGTTCCAAAGTATCTTCATATCAAATTTCACCCAAATCTGTGCAGTGGTTTAGAAGATAGACAGTCCCGGGGTCTTACGCGCATAGTTCCCATTCCCGTGGGATTTTCAGGATAAGATTTATTTTAAGTCCTACGTTAAGTTTCGAAGTACCTTCATATTAAATTTCACCCAAATCTGTTCCGTGGTTTAGAAGATAGTCAGTCTCGGGGTATTACTCGCATAGGTCCCGTTCCCGTGGGATTTTCAGGATAAAAACTATTTAATGTCCTATGTTAATTTTCAAAGTATCTTCGTGTCAAATTTCACCCAAATCTGTTCCGTGGTTCAGAAGATAGATAGTCCCGGGGGTTTACCCGCATAAATCCCGTTCCCGTAGGATTTCCGGGATAAAAACTATCCTATGTCCTTTGTCGGGTTTCAAGCTCTCTTTGTGCCAAATTTCATCCAAATCTGTTCAGCGGTTTAGGCGTGAAGAAGAGACAGACAGACAGACAGACAGACAGACAGACAGACAGAGTTACTTTCGCATTTATAATATTAGTAAGGATCATATGCAAATTTATTATGAGAAAATTATCTGCAAAGTTGATCCTTCTTTACATTCTCGTAGTGTGTATAATCATAACTCCTAAACTCAAATAGGAACAAGTTACGAACTTTTAGATGAAATTTCTTTTATGATCAAACATATTATAACGAACCTTACTTGTTTTAAGTTTTTTGCACAAATATGTATGATGTTATTAAAAAAAACTGTTTGTTAACCGCAAGCGCTCAGCAAGTTGTTTGGATTCGGGTTCAGCACCTAAACAATGCCCTAAACGAAAACTTACCCCTAGAAAAGTAATGGTCACTGTTTGGTGGTCTAGCACCGGTGTGATTCATCAAAACTTCTTACCAAACGGGGTGAGCATTACTGCAGATGTGTACTGAGAAGAACTGAACATTATGATGGAGAAGCTGGCACATCTCCAACCAGAATTGGTCAATCACTCGTCTACGCTGCTCCAGCACGATAACGCGCGACCTCATACTGCACAGCAGATGGTCTCCCAGCTGCAAGAACTGGGGTTGGAATCTCTCCGTCATCCGCCCTACACACCAGACTGCTACTTTTTCCAGAATTTGGATAACTGGATAACTGGCGGGAAAAAAAATCAATAACCGAGAGGCAGTACAAAATGCCTTTGAAGAATTTGTTGCCTCCCGTCTAGCTGATTTCTTTAAGAAGGGCATCAATAAGCTGCCACTGCGTTGGCAAAGATGCATTGATTGCATGGGTGATTACTATTACTATACAAATAAAAAATACATGAAAAAAATCGTTTCATACAAAACGGAAATTTTGTATGAAACGACCTATGAAATTGCCTTTTTTTATATGTTTAGAAAATGTGTATAAAGAGCAAATAGCAAATAGTAAATAGCAAATAGCAAATAGCAAATAGCAAATAGCAAATAGCAAATAGCAAATAGCAAATAGCAAATAGCAAATAGCAAATAGCAAATAGCAAATAGCAAATAGCAAATAGCAAATAGCAAATAGCAAATAGCAAATAGCAAATAGCAAATAGCAAATAGCAAATAGCAAATAGCAAATAGCAAACGAATAACCGATAACGGGTAACGGACAATGAACAATGGACAACGGATTACCGATAACGGGTAACGGACAACAGACAACGGACAACGGACAACGGATAACGGCTAACGAATAACAGACAACAGACAACGGACATCGGATAACGAACAACGGACAATGGGTAACGAATAACGGTCAACGGATAACCGATAACGAACAACAGACAACGGATGACGGACAACGGATAACAGACAACGGACAACGGATACTGATAACAAATAGCAAACAGATAACCGACAACGGGTAACGGACAACGATAACGTCTAAAGAAAAAGGACAACAGACAACGGATAACAGACAATTAACAACGGATAACGAACAACGGACAACGGTTAACGAATAAGGGATAACTGATAACGGATAACCGATAACGGATAACGGATAACGAACAACGGACAACGGACAACAGACAACTGATAACTGACAACGGATACTGATAACAAATAGAAAATAGCAAATAGTAAATGGTTGACAATGGACAACAGACAATGAACAACGGATAACGAACAACGGACAACGGTTAACCGATATTGAAAAACAGACAACAAAATCAAAATCAAAATCAAATTTTTTTTATTCAAAATAGTACTAATACAGTATCTTTTTGAACGTCAATTGAATCTACCACCGGTTCCAAGGTAAGCCCACTGAGAAGAACCGGCGAAACAAACTCAGTGGAACTAATCTTTTCAAATAATATATTATATTAATAACAATTTTAACATCTTATCTTGAACGGTCTACAGACAACAGACAACGGACAACGGATAACAGACAATGGACAACGGACAACAGACAACTGATAACGACAACGGATACTGACAGCAAATAGCAAATAGCAAATAGCAAATCATCATCATCATCATCTCGTCCTCTATCCGTCCACTGCTGAACATAGGCCTCCCTCAATGAACGCCAAGATGGCCGATCCCTTGCCACTCGCATCCAACACGGACCGGCCACCGCAAGGAGATCGTCTTCCCACCTGGTCAATGGCCGACCAACACTTCGTCTACCTAAACGTGGCCTCTACTTCTTCTGAGTATGTGACCAGCCCACTGCCACTTCAACGAGCTGATTCTTTGTGTGATATCGGTTACCTTAGTTCTCTGACGGATGTCTTCCTTCCGAATCCTATCTGTCAAAGAAACACCCAGCATAGCACGCTCCATAGCACGTTGAGCTACGGCAAACTTGCGGACCAGTCCTATATTTAGAGGCCACGCTTCAGCCCCGTAGGTCATCACGGGGAGAACGCATTGGTCGAAGACTTTCGTCTTCAAACTCTGCGATATAGACGACGTGAGAATATGGCTAAGCTTCCTGAATGCTGCCCATCCCAATTGAATCCTCCTATCGGCTTCTCTCTCGAAGTTATGTCGACCTAGCTGCAAAGTGTGCCCAAGATAGGCATACTCTTGCACGACTTCGAGAGTTATGCCATCAACGTTAACCGGCCTAGGGAGATCGTGTTCGTTGAACATGACTTTCGTCTTGTCCAAGTTCATCCTAAGACCCACACGTCGGGAAAATTCATTTAGACTGTGCAGCATCTCCTGCAAGCCCTCCAACGACTCGGTCAGTATAATGATATCGTCGGCGAAACGAAGGTGTGAGAGATACTCGCCGTTAATGTTTATGCCACATTCTGTCCAGTTTAAAGTCTTAAATACGTCCTCCAAAGCATTAGTGAATAGTTTCGGGGAAATAACATCCCCCTGTCCCACTCCTCGATGCAATTGGATTGGTATTGTTTGACCTCCCGGAACCAGTGTGGGGGGGCGGCTTGATGTATGGGGGCGGCTTAAGAATACCCCTACCCCAATACCAGTCCAGGGTGACGTAGAAGTCGTCAAAGGGCATTTAGCTCCCCAACATCAAGGATGCTAATACTGCGAATCGATTGCTTGGTGTCAGTCTGTCTCATCGTGACAGTGAGATAGACTTGATCACTAAGCATCGATCGCACCGAGTGATGGCGGCACCATCAATCGAATTGGCGGCAGGCAGCAGTGCCGCCGATGCGAATTCATCATCATCTGCGATTGCCAATCCGCCTGCTCAGCGTGGCAATTATGAGCATGAATCCCCTGATGAATTACAGGCACAAGAGAAGGCCCCTAGTTCCCGGCCGTCCCACTATTCCTGGTTACGGTAGCAGCCTAGGTTACGGTGGGACAGGGGGTGCTAAGAATCCCCGGGCTACGGATCGCTACCACCAACTTGACCTGGCTACGTATAACGGACGAACGTTGAGACTCGATGACCACCTGGTTGAACTGGAGGTGGAACTGGGAAGTATCCGATGGCACGTTTTGGGGTTATGTGAAGTCCGAAGACAAGGAGAGAACACCATAACTCTGCCTTCGAGTCACCTGTTCTACTTCAGGGAAGGCGACACTCCATCCCAAGGCGGCGTGGGTTTCCTCGTCCACAAGTCCCTTGTCAACAACATTGTCGAAGTCTCGAGTGTGTCGAGTAGGGTTGCGTATCTTGTACTCAAACTCACCAAGAGGTACAGCCTCAAGGTGATACAAGTATATGCGCCAACCTCGACACACTCCGACGACGAAGTAGAGGCAACTTACGAGGATGTCTCCAGGGCCTTACACAACACCTCCAAGGCTCACTTCAATGATGTTATGGGGGACTGCAATGCCAAAGTAGGAGTACGAACAGATATCGAATCGTGTTTAAGGCCACATGGTGTCGGCAGTCGTAACCACAGCGGGCAAATGCTGGTCAACTTTCTCGAGAAAGAGGGGCTCTTTTTAATGAATTCATATTTTAAAAAGAAGCCCCACAGGAAATGGGCCTGGCAAAGCCCCGATACTGTGACGAGAAACGAGATAGACTTTATTATGACGGACCGAAGGCATGCATTTAGGGATGTCTCTGTGATCAACAGGTTCAAAACCGGAAGTGATCACCGACTAGGAAGAGGATCTATGAATGCAAGCTTTCAGCGAGAGCGAGACCATCTAATAAAGTCTACCTGACTTTCGGCAAACTGTGGTAGGTTCCAAAAAATTCCAATTGGAATTAAAAAACCGATTCGATAGCCTTAACATATCGGAAACCACAATGGCAGTTGACGAGGCACTGGGTGCCGTGGTGGACTGCATGCGGGTCGTGGGTGAAAGGTTTTGTAGGAGAAAGCGTACTGGCAGGAAATCCAAACTCTCGGATGAGACGCTCGGTCTTATGAGGGAACGCAGAGCACACACAGACGCCACTTCTACAGATGTAAAGCTTCTCTCGAAGCAGATCCGCAAATTAATACGCCGAGACCTTCGCTGCTCAAATACGCAACGGATTACCGAAGCAATTGAGCAGAATAGAATAGAGCAGAATAGTCGAAGGTTTTTGTGGAAAAGCTCGGGAGAAGCCACCTGTCGAAGATTAGGACCGCTACTGGCGCGACCGTTTCTTCTAAGCCTGGGATCTTGTCGGAGATCGAAGATTTCTATGGCAAACTGTACGCGTCCCATGCTCCTCAACCTGATCCCCGAAACAACGATCCGCGTGCTAGCCTAACACGACACCTCTCCGGCGAGCTTCCGAACAGCCTAGGTGAGGTTAGTCTGGCTCTTAAGCAGCTTAAAGGGGGGAGGGCTCCGGGGAGGGACGGAATTACGACTGAACTCCTTAAGGCAGGTGGCGAACCTGTTTTAAGAGAGTTACAAAAGATTTTTAATTTCGTCCTTCAACGGGGCATTTCCCCCAGGAGTGGCATGGAAGTGAAATCGTTTTGTTTTTTAAGAAGGGTGATAACTCCCTTCTTAAAAATAGAAAATCAAACGAACTAACCTGTAAGTGAAGTTCGATTGTTATTAAACGAAGTGATTCGCGAGAGATTACATATATTTACAAGTAGTACCACATCCCATGTGCTACCATCGTACACACTTTTAGAGCAACGCTAGACAAAGTAAACTTGTTTTCTCCACTGACGCCCTCTATAACAGCCTGCAGACGTCACCTCATACACGTTTCTGTCGTGTACGGCTTTCCTGTTAGCTATTTCGAATCTAAGGGATATTACATTTTAAAAACTAAAGATGTAATTAGGGTCCGGGAGGGTTGTAATCTCTCGGGCGAATCACTTCGTTTAATAACAATCGAACTTCACTTACAGGTAAGTTCGTTTGATTTTCGATTAAACTTCGTGATTCGCCCTTCGAGATTGTAAACATAACAGCATTTCTCCTTTAACTCCACATTATTTCCATTCTTGATAAGTTGACTAATATTATACTAATATAGAGTATAGCAAAAATTTAATACCAATTTAATTGGTAGGAGATGAAGTCAAGAAACAAACTCCAGCGGCATTTATTATGCGGTTATGTCTAATTTTTAGAGTTTTGACCGAATAAAATCGGTTGAAACTAAATAAAAAAATACATTAAAATCACATTAAAGTACCACAATTACATAGATAGAGATAGTATGTACATCTCACTTTGTTAAATAATTTTGTTATTTCTCGAAAAATAATTAGACTGTATTGTAATTTTTCTTTCCAATTGGCATTTTCTGTTGGAACCGGCTAAGACCTGAGGCCATGCTGCCATATCTGTTGTGTTAACAAAAATATCTTGTCTGTGCTTTGGAGAAACGGCGGAAAATGCCAAAAAGCGCGGCTCTGCCCCTCTAGCACCCATCAATAAACTATCACTTCCCATTCTATTCACCCAGAACAGTTCTCCACAATATTCGCCAACCAATCACAATATATACAGTTTTTAAAACAAACACTAGTAAATCACTCAGAATGAACAAAACACAAAATAACAATTAATTAACGGGAAACTGGGAAGAAACGAAGAAGATTGAGCTCATATCGGAAACGAATATATGAAACAAAAGACGTTTATCAAATAAAAAATACGACAGAAAAAATATATTATACGAAAGACGTTTATCAAATATAAAATATGACAGAAAAAATAAATAAAAATAAGCTATAGAGAATACAAGAAAAAAAACGAAATACTTAATTTTTAATACAACACCGTATTATATTGATAACGATAGGCAGCATAGCCTCTAGCCTTTGCCTGTTCCGATAGGATAAAACTAAAAAACAAGCAACCAACTTCGATGTCAAAACTCAAAATTCTCACTGTAACGTCATATAAAATATTTTCTCTGAACCTCTTTAATCGCAAAACGGCGCAAGCAATAATTTTCATGTTTGAAATGTATTAAATAATTGCTGAGACCCAATAATTTTTTGTAATATGTGTAAAATTCGTAAAAAGAAACTTATTAAAAATAGTGTGAAGTCTAAGTGTTTTGGCAATAATAACAAAATAAAGCCCCAAATTTTTTTTTTGTTTTGGAGGTTATGTTTACATATGTCTCGAGAATATATACACAGTGCCTCACGCCAAACTACTTGGATGTGTTCTTGGCGCTAGACACTAACGTGTCTCCTGATTTATTTATTAAAACACAAATGTTAGGCGTGATTTTTACATTGGCGTAACTTTTTATTATTGAGCCGATTGACATAAAAGAAACATTAAATGTTAAGTGAAGCTTACCAAAATATATTAGTGAAAATCTCACTTAAATCGCACCAGCCGTTTCTGAGATTAGAGTGCACAAACATACAAAAATTCTAACAATAATTGTTTTCGGTAATATTGTATTGATAAGTATTGATAAAATTCCCCAATAATATTATTTTCTCATATTACTCATATTACCGGTGGGAGGGAAGCGCTGTGTCGCGCTCCCGGTTGCATGGGTACCACCATCTTGCTTGTTTCTCCCGTAAAACAGCTTTGCTGTGTTTCGGAGAGAAGGGCAAGACAGGCAGTGTAATTACTGGCACCGAGACTTAACATCTTATGTCTCAGGATAGGCAACACATAAATAAGTTGCCTGGGCTCGTTCCAGGTAAACTAATTTATGTTCATGGGCGCCGTCGACCACTTTCCATCAGGTTTTGAAACTAAAAACTGGCACGTTTGCCAGTTTGCCTATCCAACTAACATAAAAAAAAAATAATTAATTGTTCTCATATTATGCAGACAGCAATCCGTTAAATTTTTATTATATTTATCATCATCATCATCAGCCCCTATCCATCCACTGCTGAATATAGGTCCCCTTAATGAACGCCAAGACGACCGATCCCTCGCCACATTAAATGTATAGATAATTAATATTAACGTGGATTTTTATTGTTAATCTTTTCTTTCTTTTTTTGTTCAAAATCGATTTAATGAATAGACTCTAGTTGTATCTCGATGCCGACTTTTTTGAATATTGTAAAGTAACCCTTTGTGTGACATTATATTTTCAATTTACGTATGTACTCGGTGACTTCGGCGACGACACGAGTGGGGCAATTGGAGGTGAAACCGAGAAATTAATGAATTCACGCGCTGGTAGCAATAAAGCGCTCGCTGTAATTCGAAATGCTTTTACCAAGACCATTTCAGACAATCCTCTTTTATACCTATCTATTTTGATTACGAGATTAATAGCTGCTAATTTATAAAAGCTTGTTATTAATAATTTTATTACATCAATTAAATAGATTTTAAACATTATTATGCCATGTTTATGTGAGAGCCGGGATGACGAATTCAAATGCTTGTTTAATTGTTAACATTGTGCGTGATTTTCATTAAAAGAAAAAAAAGAAATACATAGTATTTGCTTTACTTGCGTGAGGCCTCCATGAGCTCTAACTACTTTAATCTATTCTTTATTTATGTTACTAGGAGACCAAACTTTATATTATCAACCATGTAGTTTTTTTTTCTTTAACGCCGGGAAATGCCATGAGGCATCTCGCGGGGGAGTGGGATTCCCCATGCGGGTATGTGGGACTCGTTGCGCCCGAAAACTGGTAAGTGGACGCAGGTCTACCCACTAAAACCTGGCGAGTGCCACCAATGCCGCCTTTGGTGAGGTGCCCCGGATCTAATAAACAAACAGGGTACCTCGACGGCTAGTCAGTCCCCCAAGGACCGACGCCACCTCCACAGAGGGGTTGTCCCGCACCACAGAACTACCCCTCCCAACGTCGGGATAGTACAATGGGATGAAGTTCCCATTCTCACCCCTTGCCCCCTGCTCTTTTGTCTCCTCTTCTTATAAGTGGGATACAAAGAGCCCCCTCGGCTAAAGTAGCTTCGCCCAAGGTGTTGGGACACCTAGCCCCATCGCCACGCCAAGGCCTGAACCATGGAGCGATAGTAGGAGAACTGGAACCAAATTGTAGGCGTGATGAGCGTTACGCTTATTTTACGTTTGCCTTTTGTTATGACGTTGTCACGTTAAACTATCATCCGTATGCCAACTTTACAGACCGGCTATTTCTTTTTGTATGTATTCAAGTGGTTTCGCGAATTAGATTCACAATTCGAACAAAAATGTTTTGTTTAGGAGAACGTCTGTTGGGTTCGCTAGTTATCTTATAGCAGTTGTATTTAATTACTAATTACTACAATATTTATATAAGTTATTAATAATATTTTTAATAAGTTATTAATAATAATTTCCTCGTTTTCATAGAGCTGTTCCGTTTTTATGGTACCTCCTTTCATTCCGCGTTTTCAAGACAGGTAAATGTTATAGCCGAAGCTGAATGGAAACAACGCTGTGGGACGTAAAGTGTATAACGTCGTTTAATGCGAATATCCCGCCGGGACAGGCCACCAGTGCACGTTCGCGGACTTTGTCATGTCTTACACAACGATGATACCATCCCGCCGGCCATTGTTCCTTACATTTTTGCTGGAAAATATAATAGTTTTAGTTTATTACCGTCTTGTAAGCGTGGAACTATTAATATTAATCTCAGGAATCCCGTATTTGTTAATAACAATAATAAATATTATTATAATCATAAGAGACGTGATTTTGATTTATTAATCACTTGCTGCTAGCCCAGGTTCGCTCAAAAGCAATAATTGATGAAAAACGGAGCATGCACTAAAAAAAATTAATTATATTGAGAACAACCTTCTGTAATCCTTCTGATTCACAGCCGAATCGGACCGGCACGACCGGGGTGGTACCTCTCGCTCACATTAACTAGCGCAAAGTGACAGCAAATGTTTGGTGCGGTTTGTGAGTTTCCGTAGGCCCAATGGGGTGGGGTGGGGTGGGGGGGTAGGGAGCAGGAGGGGAACGCATAATCTCTGCGTGTGTCATACAAAGCTATTAACAATGATCATAAACACAACAAAAAAGAACAAAAACACGCTTATTTAGATAATCCTGAATAATTTTGAGCGTTTTATTGTTTATTTTAAAAGAAAATAAAATGCATTTTTATTCAATTCAATTAATTGTAAATGTAATTTTTGTAAACACTTCATTTGAATTCAATTTCGCACAAATTTTGAACAAGCAAGCAATGTAATTGGAAATAAATGTCAAACACAGTTATATTTCAATTGACCGATTTCAATATTTGGTGGAATGAAAACAATAAGTGGTTATCGGACCAACGAATTAGCTTCACATTTCACGAGATGTACAGCGGACGGCACATGACAGCATTTTCTCTTTATTTTTTCAGTGTAACAACACTACCACCTCATTTTTTTATGTTACTTGGATAAGCAAACTGGCAAACGTGCCACCTGATGGTAAGTGGTCGACGTCGCCCATGAACATAAACTAGTTTACCTGGAACGAGCCCAGGCAACTCATCTATGTGTTTCCTATCCTGAGACATAAGATGTTAAGTCTCGGTGCCAGTAATTACACTGCCTGTCTTGCCTTTCTCTCCGAAACACATCAGAGCTGTTTCACGGGAGAAACAAGCAAGATGGTGGTACCCATGTAGCCGGGAGCGCGGCACAGCGCTTCCCTCCCACCGGTTTTAACCGACTTCCAGAAAGGAGGTGGTTCTATGTTCGTAATAATATTTAACACCAACTGTGAACCGATTTTGATGATTCTTGTTTGCTGAAAGCGAGATATTCTAACTAGTGCGATTATTATTTTATTTCATTAAGTATTTAAAAGTACCACAAGTTAAGGAAAGTCTGGAGTCGATCTGATGATGGAGCTGAAAGAAACTCGAGAGGACTCCTCAATGATTTTAGTTACCTTGTGTTTCATCATCATCATCATCAACATCATCATCAGTCTCTATACGTCCACTGCTGAACATAGGCCTCCCTCAATGAACGCCAAGATGGCTATTCCCTTGCCATCCGCATCCAACACGGACCGGCCACCGCACGGAGATCGTCTTCCCACCTGGTTAATGGCCAACCAACACTCCGTCTACCTAAACGTGGCCTCCACTCTAGAACCTTATTGCCCCATCGGCCATCAGTTCTCCTGAGTGTGTGACCAGCCCACTGCCAAACACACCTTGTGTTTGGGCTTGATTAATTTGTATTGGTGAGAATTTTGCACCCATATGGGATATAATATGTGCCATTATATTATGTCTGATACCTAATGGAGACCATAGACATTCGAGGAATTCCTCAACGATTTACAGCAGTTACCTTTTGTTGGAATTATTTCATACGTTTCAATATGCCCAAATATCTAGTTCTAAAAAAATAAAAAAATAAAACTTGATTTGCACTAATAAATATATATTTTTTTAATTTAACCGACTTCAATATCACAAATAGACGAAAAATAAATTATTACCAAGGTATTATTATTATATAAGCGCTACCCACTGAAATAGGTATTTGAAGTCGGTGCCAGCCAAATCTAATAGATAAATCGATAGACTTACTACATACATAATATTATCTATCTACTATTATTAGAGGCACTTAACTTGGTATGGTTTTGACGTGGTGGGGGAAGTTCGCGCATCTTATCCTCAAATAAAATCGATGCGCTAACTTACCCCCACTACGCCGAAGCCTTGCAAAGTTACATGCCTCGAATAATACCTACTTGGCTTGGCTGGCACCGACTTAAAAGAGGTGAGTGGGTAGCACTTATAATTATTATATCAAGGTATTAATTTATTTTTCGCTTTTGAGTTGTGGTTTTAAAGTCGGTTTAATTTAGAAAAAGTTATATATTTTACAAGTACAAAGGCCGAGGGGACAAAAGAGCAGGGAGGACAAGGCGCGAGGACGAGAACCTCATCCCATTGTACTGTCCCGACGTTGGGAGGGGTTGTTCTGTGGTGCGGGACGACCTCTCTGACAGATGGTGTCGGTCTCTTGAATGACTGACTAGCCGTTGAGGTGCCCTGTTTGCTCAATACATCCGGGACACCTCACCAAAGGTGGCATTGATTGCACTCCATTTACCATCTTTCGGGCGCAGCGAGTCCCACATACCCACCTGGGGAGACCCACTCCCCAGGCGGGATGCCTCAGAGCATTTCCCGGCGTAAAAGAAGAAGAAAAAAAAAAGGTCTGATGATGGAGACCATAGACAGTCGAGGGAACTCCTCGACGATTTACAGCTTTTGTTGGGCTTACTTCATACGGTTCAATATGCCAAAATGTCTATCTCTGTCTGTCTTTCTTTGATGAATAACTTAAAATTAAAAAAAAAAAATTAAACAAAAATTATAACCGACATCAAAAAATTAAGTACTTAACTAAAAAGTAATCAAATAGTCGCGTTTCTTTACTGTTTGTGTCTACAACTAATAATCATCTTGTACTTCTACTAATGTACAATTTTTGCGTTTACCACATCAATATTGTTACTTTTGGAGTCGGTGTCAGCCAAGGTAGGTAGGTAGGTACAGCAACAAATACGACACCGGTGACGGACGATGGTGATGTATAATTCTTGCTGTACCTATTTAACTTAGTTGACACCGACTGCCTAAGTAACAATAATGATGTGGTAAACGCAAAAATTGTGCAATGCTAGAAGTACAAGATAATTATTAGTTGTAGACACGAAAATTAAAGAAACGCGATTATTTTCTTACTTTTTAGTTAGGTACTTTATTTTTTGAAGTCGTTTATAATTTTTTTAGATGCATCATCATATTATTGTTAGCATGAATTCTTCCCCAAAGATTAACTGTTATATTGACGTATGACTATTTCCAAAGGTTGAGCTCTCGTGAAAGAAATTAGCTCGAGCAGCAAAATAAATGAAAAGTTTAACGCATGCAAATACACGTACTTAAGAAGATTTTAGGATCTATGTAATACCCCACCAAACCTTAAGCCTTGTCGTGGCGGTGGGGTTCAGTAGCCTAAGGTGAGCCAACCACCTTGGGCGAAGCAAATTTAGCCGAGGGAGCTGCTATTTGTACCTCTATTATAAGAAGAGGGGACAATATAGCAGGGGGACAAGGGCGAGGATGGGAACCTCACCCCATTGTACAGTCCCAACATTAGGAGGGGTCGTTCTGTGGTGCGGGACAACCCCTTTGTGGAGGTGGCGTCGGTCCCTTGAGGGACTGACTAGCCATCGAGGTGCCCTGTTTGCTCAACAGATCCGGGGCATCTCACCAAAGACGACATCGGTGGCACTCGTCAGCTTTTAGTGGGTAGAGCTGCATCCACCTTACCACCTTTCGGGTGCAGCGAGTCTCACATATCCGCCTGGGGAGACCCACTCCACGGCGGGACACCTCAGAGTATTATCCGGCGTGAAAGAAAAAAAAAAGTATCTATGTGAGACGAAGAGAAACGCAAAGTGAACGATTAATTAGTATTAGAGAAGACATTTTATAAAATAGCAAAAATTTGCATAGTTTTAAGGCACACCTTTAAAAAAGACAAGTATCAGAAGAACTCTAGTGTTGGGTTCTGCACTCACCGTGCGTGTCTGTGATACGTTACGCTTTATACTCTTAAATCTCTATCAGCTTGCGTGTGTAGTTTTGAGAATTACTTTACTTGGAGAATAAGATAAACCATCAAAGAAACATGTCTAAGGTTGATGAGTTCCTCGCCCTTTGGTTACACATAAAATCAAACGCGAAAATAATTTTAAAGGAATTATGATTTTGGCGGGACGGTCATTTAAGCTACATCAATACGGCTAAGGTGATGGCTATCTCCAATCATCTAAGAACATGTTTAATGTTTTATTTATGTGTTATGTCTCGTATTTATTTTTGCGCCGATGACTGCCACCAATGTCACCTTTGGTGACGTGCCCCGGATCTATTGTACAACAGGGCACCTCGACGGCTAGTCAGTCCCCCAAGGGACCGACGCCACCTCCGCAGAGGGATTGTCCCGCACCACAAAATAGCCCTTCCAACGTCGGGTCAGTGCAGTAGAGTGAGGTTCCCATCCTCGCCCCTTGTCTCCTCCCCTGCTCTTTTTCCCCCTCTTCTTATCAGAAGGGTACAAAAAGCAGCTCCCTCGCATCAACTAGCTTCACCCAAGGTGCTGGGCTCACCTTAGGCTACTGAGCCCCACCGCCACGACAAGGCTTGAACCATGGTGGGGTCTATTACTCCTTCTTTGCCTATGCATATACTTATTTCATTTAAACTTATGATTAATTTCGCTTATTATATACATTTCATTGTAATTTCCCTCATTAATCTCACAAGTACAGACTGTCCGTATCAGATATACAATAAATACAATAAGTCGATCGAAAATATATCCGAGAGCTTGATGAGAACAATATAAACAAAATTTGCTCAAAGTTTTTTCTTTGTTTACAAAGGATTTACTAAACCGTTATAAACGATATTTTGTTAACTTGACAACTTTTGGTAAAGCAGGGTTTAACTGTTTAATTTATATTTGAAGCTAATTATTGAGAAACGAATGTTTTCAAAAGGGAATACATATAAAAACTATATAACTGTACTATATTTGATTATGACTATTTCTTATATTTGATTTTGTTAAGAGAAAAATCACATTCAAATGTGTATGTAATTTTATGTATACAAATAAATAAAAAATAAATTTTCTATCTGTTCCCAATTTCCTGCATGATGTTTTCTGAGTCACTGATTCTTATTCTCCAAATATGAGGAAGTTTTCAACTTACTAACATTCACATTTTACGATAAAAACTCCGAATTTATTTATTGAACGCCATTTATTTTAGGAACCTCTGGTGGAACCTCACACCTGGCGCAAATGCGTTTTTATTTTGGTGATACCTGCCGTAAAACTCCCGATGATCGAAAGTATTTTTAGTGAATTCATATATATTATGTCTTACACGTCACACGTTTTACAAAAAATATAGGTACCTACACAATATTTTAACAATAAAGTTAACTTTAATCAAATCGACTTGCACACAAAATTTCATCAAAATCGTTGCAGCCGTTTCGGAGTAGTTCGGTGACACACATACACACAGGAAAATTATATTAATATAAAGATAGGATGTAAAATAAAAAAGGAATATAATATTTAATAATAATAATATCAACCCTTATTATGTCCCACTGCTGGGCTCGGGTCTCCTCCTTGAAATCAGGCAAAGAGGGTGTTGAGACATAGTTGACAGAGACGGCCTATGTGGCTCAGTAGTAAGCGCGTTGGCGCTCAAGCCGGAGGTTGCGCGTTCGAATTACGCCAGGGAACAAAAATATTTTCTGTGTTCCTGGGTCATGGATGTGTATTAAATATGTGTATTATATAATAAAAATCTTAAATATATGTATAGTATAAATATAAAAGTATTAAATATATTTCCGTTGTCTGGTACCCGTAACACAAGTTCTTCGAGAACTTACAACGGTACCAGATTGACGTGGTGTGAAAGCGTCCATAGATATTATTATTATTATTATTATCAAAGTTTACCGATACGCTGGCCCAATGCGGGTTGGTGAATTTCACACACCTTCAAAGACTTTTAATCTCATAGGGTATGCAGGTTTCCTCACGATGTTTTCTTCACCGGTGCTTAAGCACCGGTGCTAAAGCACTAAAAATAATACGCGATGGTATTATTTTAAGGTGCACGTAGAAATTTAGATAACCCTATTTCAAGGCATCACAGATCGAACCCGGATCTCTCGGCTCTCACTCAAGAGGCCGAGCCTATACCCACTAGCGACTAGGCCATCGTCGCAAAAAAGCAGTGTTTCCTTAGAATCAGGAAATCCAGTGTATAAATCTTCTGATTATTATTCCATAAACATGACATTGACTAATGTGTTCCTTAATATTTCAAATGTAGCAATCTTTTGCGAAGTTCGACTGCAACATTTGGCATTTGACATCCATTTCCCCGCGAAGAAAGATTCCAATTTTTAAATATAAATGGATTCGATTAAATTCGATGCATGTGATAAGTCAACACACCAAGTTTAATATATGATTCAAGTGAAATATTCTCTGTACATACTTGACTAATATATTCAACTAGCTTTTGCCCGCAGCTTCGCCCGCGTTTACTTAAATTTACAGCCATTCAGATTGATGATGATTATTTTTATGACCAAAGTTACGCCTTATAACATCAGCTATCTACCAGTGAAAGCGTCGTCAAAATCGGCTTAGCTGTTTCAGAGATTAACCGGAACAAACAGATAGACAAAAATTGTTTTTTTTTATGTAAGTACCGTATATTATTTCGAAGCTTTTACCCGCGACTTGGTCCGCATATAAGAAGTATTTCTTTAAATCTTATTTTTCAAATAATATGGTTCCAATTTACAAACAATTATAATTTATATTACATACAGGATACAGTATTCATTTGAAAGGCAGGCAATACAAAGGTGCGATCCTCATAAGGATTCGCATCTTGTAATAGATAGCGTGATCTACATTTTGTGTTAACGCCATCTATTGACCCGTTTAAAAAACTTCTTGTTACACTTATACATCTTACCTTGGGTCTCAAACTATCTCCATATCAATTTTTACTCAAATCGGTTCAGTGGTTTATCAAATATACAGTTCCGGCGTTTTAGCTGCATAACTCCCGTTCCCGTGGGATTTGCAGGATAACAACTATTTTATGTCCTACGATAGGTTTCAAAGCATCTTCATATCAAATTTCACCCAAATCCGTTCCGTGGTTTAGAAGATAAACAGTCCTGGGTTTATACCCAGATATTTCCCGTTCCGGTGGGATTTTCAGGATAACAACAATTTTATATCCTACGTTAAGTTTTAAAGTATCTTCATATCAGATTTCACCCAAATCTGTTCCGTGGTTTAGAATATGGACAGTCCTGGGGGTTTACCCGCATAGTTCCCGTTCCTGTGAGATTGTCAGAATAAGAACTATTTTAAGTCCTACGTTAATTGTCAAAGTATATTCATATAAAATTTCACCCAAATCTGTGCCCTGGTTTAGAAGATAGACAGTTCCGGGGTTTTTACCCGCATATTTCCTGTTCCCGAAAGATTTTCAGGATAAAAACTATTTTAAATCCTACGTTAAGTTTCAAAGTATCTTTATATCAAATTTCACCCAAATCTGTGCCGTGGTTTAGAAGATAGACAATCCCGGGGTTTTACTCGCATAGTTTCCGTTCCCGAAGGATTTTCAGGATAAGAACTATTTTTAGTCCTACGTTAAGTTTCAAAGTATCTTTATATCTAATTTCACCTAAATCTGTCAGTACCGGGGTATTACCCACATAGATCCCATTCCCGTGGGATTTCAGGATGAAAACTATTTTATGTCCTATTTTAAGTTTCAAAGTATCTTCATATCAAACACCCAAATCTTTTCCGTGGTTCAGAAGATAGACAGTCTCCGGGTTTTACCCGCATAAATCCCGTTTCCGTAGGATATCCGGGATAGAAACTATCCTATGTCCTTTTTCGGGTTTCAAACTATCTTTGTGCCAAATTTCATCCAAATCTGTTCAGTGGTTTAAGCGTGAAGAAGAGACAGACAGACTGACAGACAGAGTTACTTTCGCATTTATAATATTAGTAAGGATTTAGTTTTTCTCTTCAAATATCGATTCTCCATTTATATTGTAATAATATTATAATCCGTTTGGGTATAGTGTCGGTAATAGGTATATCTATTGAGAAATATACAAGTTGTTTTTTCTTATTCATCGAATATGTAAAATTATTGTGTCACAGTTTTAGTGTTTATACTCCTCCGAAACGGCTTGACCGATTTTGATTAAATTTTATACATAATCAGTAGGGATGAAAATACGTTTATAACTAATCAAAATTTATTTTTATTTTTTGGACAAAACTTAACGCAGGCGGAGCTGCGAACAACATCCAGTATTATTTTAAAAATATATTTAAATATACAAATAGAAACTGAACCTATGGAATATTTAGCAGAAAACTCAAGCAAACCAAGTCCATATATGCCAGTTTTTCTATTTCACTAACATAAAAACTCTACACTTTTTTTTAAATTATATTTTTTTTTGTTTATTACATACACTATACAAAAGTCTATCTCTCTTTCTCTCTCTCTCTCTCGATCTTTCTCACTCGCTTGCTCCCTACTCTCACTCCATGGCTATGTGCTTCATACTACGTTCACCGTTTCTCACTCTCTCTCAATTGACCTCAATCACTCTCTCCATCTTCTTGGATAAAAGTGTTAAACATTTTCGTGACGTTTCATCCGTAAAAACTTTACCCTCATGCGCGCAAAGAAGTTTCACTTCAATATTTTAAAATTAATTATATAATTGGACGTATTTAGATGTATGAAATTTACGCTACAAGATTTTGTTACTGAATGCTTGTTTGTGTGTTATGTGTATGTGTAGTACATATAACACACACACAAACTTTTGAGATTAAATTAATAATATCTTGTTAAAAGGTTTATTATCACTCTCTCTATGATGGCCGGCTGGTCGAGTGATCAGGCTACAACTTGATACTGATTCGAATTCTGCCAAGTGCAGATAATTTGTATTTTTTTTTATGTTACATAAATTTGTATAATGAATATAGATGTCTGCACCGGGTTATGGACGTGTAATATGTATTTATATACTTTTCTTAAATTTATTACCGTTCCTAGTAGGTACCCGTAATACGAGATGTTACGAACTTACCACGGGGTTAGGAACTTACAACGGAATAGACACAGGCTAGATGTACCAGTGATTAGACTCACAAAATTAAGCAATTCTTTTAAAGGCAACTATAGGATCCCAGAAAATGTTCAAAAGAGCTCCCAATTAACCAATTCAAAAAAGTTATTAAAGAGCGTTTATGTGGTTAAGGATATTATTATAAAGAAATATAAGAATATATAAGAATAAAATTGGGTATAGAGCGTTCCTCCCAGGTATTTCAGCATAAAAACATGTGAAATTTGTTTTAAAATATTTGAAAAGATTTGTTCCATAGAGTTTGTTTCGCCGGTTTTTCTCATCATTCGGTGGTAGATTAAATAGACGTTCAAAAATATACTCAGTACAATTTTGAATAAAAAAAAGTGATTTGATTTGATTTGGTTAGGTTGACGTGGTGTGATTGTTATAAAAAAAATCTGTGCACGTCCGTTATGTTATTTGACTGCAATCATTTAAATCACAATCAGAAATAATGAGTGGCGGATCACAATCCTGAATGATCAGTGATCAGTCAGAAATTATGTATCAGTACATGCGTTATTAAGGTTGGATCATAAGATACAATATGTAACGGTGGTCAAAAAGAAGATAATAATAAGTTCTTGGTTGTTGGATCACAGTTTTTAAACTTTTGACTTTTGTATATTTTTTTGACAATTTACTATTTTTTTGTCAGCAAAATAGCTACTGTTAATTTTAAAACATTTAGTGCAGTTATTTTTAATTTGTGATAATATGCTAAATTTAACTCAATGAAACGCTGGAAACGTTTGACATTAAAAAGTAGTTCAAATTAAACGTTTAAAGTGTGGCATGGTTTCAGGTTATATTAATTTCAACAGCCACTCCTGCCGTTGCTAGCACCTCTCAAAGCAAAATATTTTTTTCTCAAACGCTTTCCAGTTTTTGAATGTGAATGACATGAAATAAACAGATATTTTGGACTAATATTTAAGAAACAGATATATAATATTTATCTATCCCACAAAAAACAGTTTCACTGTAAAATGTCGCGCCAAGTACACGTCTAACTATATACACGTATAGCAAAAATAAAAAAATAAACTAATCTTTACAAAAAATATGAAATAAAAAAACCAAGTACACAAAACCTCTCGGATTAAAAGAAACACTCATTAAAAACTGTGAAAACTGAAAAAACAATTGGTGTAGTATATTTACAAAAAAAAGAAAAATTTGCAATCTACAAAAAAATATAAATTAAAAAAAAGTAATCATTGTGATTTTCAATAATTGCAAAATTTTTGTGGCAAATTTTACAATTGAAAAAAATTTTTTAAACGTACTTGGCGCGCGTCAATGAGTACCCCAAATTTTTTCATGGCTAATCTAGAGCTAGGGTAATATTATTCTGTGATCTACAGCCAGGAAATTGGTATGGAAAAGGAGTATAAAAACAACAATTGTTGCAACCCTTCTACGCCATGTAGTTGGCCTCACTAATGATTATTTTGATGTCTTCAATCAAATCTATTAGAATTAAAATTCAAGCTCGTACCCATTTCTTTATATATTTCTTATTCCTATTACATTTATACTCATATGAATATAACGCTTTCTTGCCTTTTAATTGAATCAAGAAATAAGGAAATGATTTTATTACTAGCAAGGTAAAGTTTTTTTATCTCTCTCTTTTTATTTGTATATCTGCATTTTTGAATATAGATATACAAATGCCTCTGCATTTGTATATCTATATTTGTGGGCAGGTACTGGTTCCTGAGCAGCTACTGGGTACTTTACCTTAGATAATGTTTATTAAATTGTTTTTGAAAATTATAACATTAATGAATGCTTGAGGAACACAAACTTCTCGAACTGATAGTTTACATTAATAATTTATCTTAGTGATATTGTGAAGCCATTTACAATACATCGAAAATGACGCGCGCCAAGTACGTTTAAAAAAATGTTTTCAATTGTAAAATTTGCCACAAAAATTTTGCAATTATTGAAAATCACAATGATTACTTTTTTTTAATTTATATTTTTTTGTAGATTGCAAATTTTTCTTTTTTTTTGTAAATATACTACACCAATTGTTTTTTCAATTTTCACAGTTTTTAATGAGTGTTTCTTTTAATCCGAGAGGTTTTGTGTACTTGGTTTTTTTATTTCATATTTCTTGTAAAGATTAGTTAATTTTTTTATTTTTGCTATACGTGTGTCTGTTTTTTGTGGGATATCTCTTTTTTTTGTAAAGCATATATTAATTAACATAATTACATTTCAAATATTTTAATATTTTAAATATGT
The DNA here is from genome assembly GCA_963853865.1 of Helleia helle. Lineage (NCBI taxonomy): Eukaryota > Metazoa > Arthropoda > Insecta > Lepidoptera > Lycaenidae > Helleia > Helleia helle. The sequence goes on along the minus strand of OY971422.1, from coordinate 20,421,806 downwards.
ATTTATACTTCTTGAGTCATCATCATCATCATCAGCCTCTATCCGTCCACTGCTGAACATAGGCCTCCCTCAATGAACGCCAAGATGGCCGATCCCTTGCCACTCGCATCCAACACGGACCGGCCACCGCACGGAGATCGTCTTCCCACCTGGTCAATGGCCGACCAACACTTCGTCTACCTAAACGTGGCCTCCACTCTAGAACCTTATTGCCCCATCGGCCATCCGTTCTTCTGAGTGTGTGACCAGCCCACTGCCACTTCAACGAGCTGATTCTTTGCGTGATATCGGTTACCTTATTTTTCTGACGGATGTCTTCCTTCCGAATCCTATCTGTCAAAGAAACACCCAGCATAGCACGCTCCATAGCACGTTGAGCTACGGCAAACTTGCGGACCAGTCCTATATTTAGAGGCCACGCTTCAGCCCCGTAGGTCATCACGGGGAGAACGCATTGGTCGAAGACTTTCGTCTTCAAACTCTGCGGTATAGACGACGTGAGAATATGGCTAAGCTTCCTGAATGCTGCCCATCCCAATTGAATCCTCCTATCGGTTTCTCTCTCGAAGTTAAGTCGACCTAGCTGCAAAGTGTGCCCAAGATAGACATACTCTTGCACGACTTCGAGAGTTATGCCATCAACGTTAACCGGCCTAGGGAGAACGTGTTCGTTGAACATGACTTTCGTCTTGTCCAAGTTCATCCTAAGACCCACACGTCGGGAAGATTCATTTAGACTGTGCAGCATCTCCTGCAAGCCCTCCAACGACTCGGCCAGAATAACGATATCGTCGGCGAAACGAAGGTGTGAGAGATACTCGCCGTTAATGTTTATGCCACATTTTGTCCAGTTTAAAGTCTTAAAGACGTCCTCCAAAGCATTAGTGAATAGTTTCGGGGAAATGACATCCCCCTGTCTCACTCCTCGATGCAATTGGATTGGTCTTGTTTGACCTCCCGGAACCAGAACGGACATAAAGGCGGCGTCGTATAATCCTCTCAACACTTCGACGTATCGCCAATCGACCTGACATCGCTGCAGAGCTTCCAGAACAGCCCAGGTTTCAACCGAGTCAAAAGCTTTCTCATAGTCCACAAAGGCAAGGCACAGTGGCTGGTTGTACTCATGGGTCTTCTGTACAACTTGCCTTATAGTGTGAATGTGGTCTATGGTGCTAAATCCTCTTCGAAACCCAGCCTGCTCCGGTGGCTGGAATCCATCGAGCTTTTTAGTGAGGCGGTTCGTCATGACACTCGAGAACAGCTTGTATATATGACTTAGAAGTGATATCGGTCTATAATTTTTAAGAAGGGAGTTATCACCCTTCTTAAAAAACAAAACGATTTCACTTCCATGCCACTCCTTGGGGGAAATGCCCCGTTGAAGGACGAAATTAAAAATCTTTTGTAACTCTCTTAATACAGGTTCGCCACCTGCCTTAAGGAGTTCAGTCGTAATTCCGTCCCTCCCCGGAGCCCTCCCCCCTTTAAGCTGCTTAAGAGCCAGACTAACCTCATCTAGGCTGATGTTCGGAAGCTCGCCGGAGAGGTGTCGTGTTAGGCTAGCACGCGGATCGTTGTTTCGGGGATCAGGTTGAGGAGCATGGGACGCGTACAGTTTGCCATAGAAATCTTCGATCTCCGACAAGATCCCAGGCTTAGAAGAAACGGTCGCGCCAGTAGCGGTCCTAATCTTCGACAGGTGGCTTCTCCCGAGCTTTTCCACAAAAACCTTCGACCCTCTATTCTGCTCAATTGCTTCGGTAATCCGTTGCGTATTTGAGCAGCGAAGGTCTCGGCGTATTAGTTTGCGGATCTGCTTCGAGAGAAGCTTTACATCTGTAGAAGTGGCGTCTGTGTGTGCTCTGCGTTCCCTCATAAGACCGAGCGTCTCATCCGAGAGTTTGGATTTCCTGCCAGTACGCTTTATCCTACAAAACCTTTCACCCACGACCCGCATGCAGTCCACCACGGCACCCAGTGCCTCGTCAACTGCCATTGTGGTTTCCGATATGTTAAGGCTATCGAATCGGTTCTTTAATTCCAATTGGAATTTTTTGGAACCTACCACAGTTTGCCGGAATTCAGGTCGGAGTGTAGACTTTATTAGACGGTCTCGCTCTCGCTGAAAGCTTGCATTCATAGATTCTCTTACTAGTCGGTGATCACTTCCGGTTTTGAACCTGTTGATCACAGAGACATCCCTGAATGCATGCCTTCGGTCCGTCATAATAAAGTCTATCTCGTTTCTCGTCACAGTATCGGGGCTTTGCCAGGTCCACTTCCTGTGGGGCTTCTTTTTAAAATATGAATTCATTAAAAAGAGCCCCTCTTTCTCGAGAAAGTTGACCAGCATTTGCCCCCTGTGGTTACGACTGCCGACACCATGTGGCCCTAAACACGATTCGATACCTGTTCGTACTCCTACTTTGGCATTGAAGTCCCCCATAACAACATTGAAGTGAGCCTTGGAGGTGTTGTGTAAGGCCCTGGAGACATCCTCGTAAGTTGCCTCTACTTCGTCGTCGGAGTGTGTCGAGGTTGGCGCATATACTTGTATCACCTTGAGGCTGTACCTCTTGGTGAGTTTGAGTACAAGATACGCAACCCTACTCGACACACTTGAGACTTCGACGATGTTGTTGACAAGGGACTTGTGGACGAGAAAACCCACGCCGCCTTGGGATGGAGTGTCGCCTTCCCTGAAGTAGAACAGATGACCCGAAGGAAGAGTTATGGTGTCCTCTCCTTGTCTTCGGACTTCACATAACCCCAAAACGTGCCATCGGATACTTCCCAGTTCCACCTCCAGTTCAACCAGGTGGTCATCGAGTCTCAACGTTCGTCCGTTATACGTAGCCAGGTCAAGTTGGTGGTAGCGATCCGTAGCCCGGGGATTCTTAGCACCCCCTGTCCCACCGTAACCTAGGCTGCTACCGTAACCAGGAATAGTGGGACGGCCGGGAACTAGGGGCCTTCTCTTGTGCCTGTAATTCATGAGGGGATTCATGCTCATAATTGCCACGCTGAGCAGGCGGATTGGCAATCGCAGATGATGATGAATTCGCATCTTCTTGAGTAATTCATTTCAAATACTTTAAAATTTTAAACTTAAACTTCTTAAGTAATTCATCAAAATTTTTGTTCTTAAATTTTCTCAAATAATTTAATAATAAAAGAGGTTAGTACTATTACAATACTTTTACTTTAAATGACGCTTGTGACTGACCAGTGACCAATGCAACATCGTCATATTTTTTTAAATGTTATTTTGATTTTTAAAATTAACATAGAGCATGCGTTCCTGTTATTCCTCCTGTTTAAATATTTAGAGTGTAAAAGGGAAAGTTAGATACCAGATGGCGCAACATGCAACTTGACCGGCTGTTCAAAATCAATAATTAAATTATAGTAAATTATTATATTTGCTTATTAGTAAATCATGTAATAATAAGCTCAATTTGTAATTAAAAAATTTAATATTTTTTGTTCTTGTCCCATATATGATTCATTATTATTTACCCTGAATTTATTAAGTTATAGTTGTACACTGCCATGCCTTCAGAATAAAAAAAAATTCAAAACTTTAGATGTATTACTTTCTTTATTGTTTTCTTAAGAATAATTCAAATCCAACTCCATACGAAGAAAGTCATAAATTTACTTGATACCAATGTACTTATTATTATGTTTATTGTCCTATAAGGCCTTAAATATTCTCCTTTCCAGAAGCTAAAAAAATGTAAAACAGTAAGGAAATAACTTCAAATGAAAATAATTAAAATTAAGAAATACTACACACATAATGTCTCGCAATTTTTGTTTACAACCAGCTCTTTTCCGCTTAAAGTTTTTTTTATTGCACGGTCTGTTACAATGAGAAAACAAATTGTATTGACAATAATAAAAGTATGACAAGTCAGAAATTTGAAGTAAAATTACTTACATAATATCATAATCAATACTGAAATTAACTTGTCTGTCTCTATTTGATTATTGGAACAAATATAAGTCATCAACATATAATGCTATAATAATTTTTACACATTATTCATTTTTGTAAAAACACATGGCTATACGACTCCTTTGGAAACCTAACTCACATAAACATTGCTCCACTCTCTATTACCATGATCTAGATGACTGCTTTAAACCATAAATTACTTTGTTTAACAATCTTATTCTTATTTGAATCACAATTAATAACTAGTTGAACCTTATAAATGTCCTCTTTAAGAAAACCATTTAAGAATGCTGTTTTAACATCTAAATGAGTGACATCTAAATTTAACTGAACAGATAGTGCGAACAATAATTTCAAAGTAGAATGTCTGACATCTGGTGAGAAAGTCTATTCATAATCAATACCAGGCCTCTGTGTAACCTTGTGACCTTAGCCACTAAACATGCTCTGTAACATAATTATCACTATTTAATTTCCTTTTATATACCCACTTGCACTGTACTAAAGTTTAATCAAAAGGTAATTCACTCACAGGAACCCATACATCATTTTCTTCAAAAGCTTGCATGCAGCTTTTCCTCTATTGCCTCAATCCACTTGTCTCTTTCTGGGCTCTCCAGAGCTTCATGGACACAGACTGGATCATTAGTAACATTTGGACTCAACGTTGTACATAGATTTGGAAATCTATAACGCTCTGGCAGCTTTTTTATTCACTTAATTTGGGTCCCCCTTTACTAAAAGTAAATGGTACTGGTTCCTCATTTTCTTCTTCAGATTGCTGTCTGTGTATGAAATTCCCGTAACTGCTCCATCTTTCATTTTATTCTGGTCATTTATATTCAAATGGCCAATCTCCTATGACACTCTTCACTAATTACTGTTGAAGTAGGAGTAAAAAAACATTGTATATGTTCCATGACCAACTTATAAACACCATCTTCTTGGTTTGCTACAGCCACCAAACTGTTTTTTCTATTGTAAACATAACAGCATTTCTCCTTTAACCCCACATTGTTTCCATTCTTGATAAGTTGACTAATATTATACTAATATAGAGTATAGCAAAAATTTAATACCAATTTAATTGGTAGGAGATGAAGTCAAGAAACAAACTCCAGCGGCATTTATTATGCGGTTATGTCTAATTTTTAGAGTTTTGACCAAATAAAATCGGTTGAAACTAAATAAAAAAAATATATTAAAATCACATTAAAGCACCACAATTACATAGATAGAGATAGTACATCTCACTTTGTTAAATAATTATTTCTCGAAAAATAATTAGACTGTATTGTCATTTTTCTTTCCAATTGGCATTTTCTGTTGGAACCGGCTAAGACCTGAGGCCATGCTGCCATATCTGTTGTGTTAACAAAAATATCTTGTCTGTGCTTTGGAGAAACGGCGGCAAATGCCAAACAGCGCGGCTCTGCCCCTCTAGCACCCATCAATCAACTATCACTTCCCATTCTATTCACCCAGAACAGTTCACCATAATATTCGCCAACGAATCAAATTATATATTACACAGATTAAGTTTTAAAAACAAACACTACAGAAAACCATCAGAACAGTCCTACAATAGAAAACCACTCCAGAACAGTTCTCCACAATATTCGCCAACCAATCACAATATATACAGTTTTTAAAACAAACACTAGTAAATCACTCAGAATGAACAAAACACAAAATAACAATTAATTAATGGGAAACTGGGAAGAAACGAAGAAGATTGAGCTCATATCAGAAACGAATATATGAAACAAAAGACGTTTATCAAATAAAAAATACGACAGAAAAAATATATTATACGAAAGACGTTTATCAAATATAAAATATGACAGAAAAAAATAAATAAAAATAAGCTATAGAGAATACAAGAAAAAAAACGAAATACTTAATTTTTATACAACACCGTATATTGATAACGATAGGCAGCATGGCCTCTAGCCTTTGCCTGTTCCGATAGGATAAAACTAAAAAACAAGCAACCAACTTCGATGTCAAAACTCAAAATTCTCACTGTAACGTCATATAAAATATTTTCTCTGAACCTCTTTAATCGCAAAACGGCGCAAGCAATAATTTTCTTGTTTGAAATTTATTAAATAATTGCTGAGACCCAATATTTTTTTGTAATATGTGTAAAATTCGTAAAAAGAAACTTATTAAAAATAGTGTGAAGTCTTAGTGTTTTGGCAATAATAACAAAATAAAGCCCCAAAAATTTTTTTTTTTGTTTTGGAGGTTATGTTTACATATGTCTCGAGAATATATACACAGTGCCTCACGCCAAACTACTTGGATGTGTTCTTGGCGCTAGACACTAACGTGTCTCCTGATAAATAGACAATTCTACTGGACGTGTGTTTGTAACTTTTCACCGTCGGAAACGGTGGATCCTATTTGGATAAAATCTTGTGTGCGTTTGTCACGGTTAAAAATATAAATGGATGTGGTAGATGGTGCCGTTTTCATGAAAAATATGACTACTTGTACGATTAACAACCTTCATAATAAACAAAAAGTATGTGAGAAATGTTTTCTTTCGCCAGGCTTACTTACAATATCTTTACATCTTTATATATATATATTTCTTGTGTGCGTGTGTATGTCACTGAACTCCTCCTAGACGGTTGGACCGATTTATCTTTATATATATATAATTCTTCTGTGCGTGTATATGTCACTGAACTCCTCTTAAGCGGCTGGACCGATCTTGATGATTTTTTTTGTGTGTGTTCAAGTGGATTCGAGAATGGTTTAGATTTACAAAAAAAAAAAAAATGTACAGGACAACGTCTGTCGGGGCCACTAGTCTTTATATATATATTTCTTGTGTGCGTGTGTATGTCACTGAACTCCTCCTAGACGGCTGGACTGATTTTGATGAAATTTTTTGTGTGAGTTCAAGGGGATTCGAGGATGGTTTAGATTCACAAAAAAATATATTTTGTACAGGACAACGTCTGTCGGTGCCACTAGTATATTATATATTTCTTGTGTGCGTGTGTAAGTCACTGAACTCTTCCTAAGCGGCTAGACCGATCTTGATAATTTTTTGTGTGTGAGTTCAAGGAGATTCGACGATGGTTTAGATTCACAAAAAAAAATATTTTGTATAGGACAACGTCTGTCGGTGCCACTAGTCTTTATATATAATTCTTCTGTACGTGTGTATGTCATTGAACTCTTCCTAAGCGGCTGGACCGTTCTTGATGAATTTTTGTGTGTGTTCTAGTGGATTCAAGAATGGTTTAGATTTACAAAAAAAATTATTTTGTACAGGACAACGTCTGTCGGTGCCACTAGTTTTTAATAAGTATTGAAATTTTGTTATTACGTGGTAGAACTGGATAAAATTGTGAGAATCACTTTATCACACCAGTGGTAAAGAAGGAATAAAATTTTGACAAAAAGCATCGGGTCCGTTTGTATTCAATATACATCTATACTGTATTAGTAGTAGTCGGTCAAATGTGTGCTATTGAGGACCTGGTGCGGCAGCCGTGTGGGAAAAGCATTATGCTTGCTCTGCGTCCGGTCCTTGAGCGGTGGATGCGCCATAAGCGCAAACCCCTCACCTGCCGTCTGAGACAAGTGCTCACCGGACATGGTTGCCTTGTTGAGTACTACGATCTTCAAGTGCCATAGTCACAACATGACCGGTTTTTCCAACGAACGTGGCCACCATCTTCTCTGAAGAGCTTCGAGAACGAACAACTTTAGTCGGCTTTGGCTCGTCTTGAAAGACCCAGATTGTAGATTGTTGCTTGGAATCAGGATCGTAGACATAGATTTAAGATTCGTCACCACTGATGATGTCGTAGACGTGATTTGACTCTCCTCGGTTGAACTTTCCAGAGTTTTCTTACACGGTACACCATCTGACGCGGGCCGATCGTCGGAAAGCAGACGCGGTATCCAACGGCAAACTAGCTTTCTTACACCAAGTGCTTCATGCAAGATCTTCTGAATGGTTGTCCCTGAGATGCCTAATAGAGCCTCTAACTCTCGATACGTCACATGACGATTTTCGAAAATTAGCATTCTCACAGCAATGATGTTATCTTCAGTGAAGGCGGATTTTGGGCGTCCTTCGCGAGATTTGTCATTAACACTAGTATTTCCACACTGCAATTCTAAATACCAGCGTTCGACAGTTCGCAGACATGGGACTTCAACACAGAAGCCGTGTCAGGCCTCTTTTAAAGTTGTAGAAAATTATCGCACGAACATTTTTCTTAGAAAGATTTATTTTTGTACGTGACCTAAACGACAAAATATAAAAGGCATGCCTAGTACTACTGGTCAAGTAGTTGACAGTAGCATACTTAAATGTATGTTTGAATTGTAACGATATTAGTTCATACATTATTTTTCTTATCTTTCCAAAGGGGCCCCAAATTTTTATGTGCCCAGGGGCCCCAGCATGGCCTAAGACGGCCCCGTGTGGTGCGGCGGTGGACTCAGCCCAGCACATCCTGTAGGTGTGTCCGAGATGGGCGGCGCTGCGTCGCAGTCTCACATCCGTCATTGGAGGGAACTTGTATCTGCCGAGCGTCATCACCGCAATGCTCGGCGATGATGAGTCCTGGGCGGTGATAATCTCCTTCTCCGAGAAAATAGTGTCCAAAAGGAGGCCGATGAGTGGGTGAGAGAGGAGGTCTCCCCCGCGGACGACGAACAGAGGCGCGTAGGAGGCGCTACTCAATGCGCCTCTAGCAGTTACGACCCTGTGCTCGTGTCGGGTTCAGGGTGGGATCCTGGGCCTAGTATGGCACGACGTTGCGGGGACTGCTTAGTGGCCGGACAGTCCTCCTTACGAAGAGTAGTCGGGCCTTTCGCTGGGGCCAGCCTGTCGCTGAGGTGCTCCTATTTCCTGCAGATCTGGGACCCTCAAAAAGTGGTGAGGTATACACAGCCCAAGTGTAGGGCTAGGAACCATCCACCACATTCATTAAGCATTTCCTTGCGTCAGAAAAATAATGTCTATTTCATGATAAAGGATAAGTTAATTTGATGGTATACCGATCGGTAATACGGTTTGAGAGGGTCCAATTTAATCTACCCCTTTTGCGATTCGCAGTAGATTTCTATTTATATCTAAAGAGCAAAAACCTGGAGGGTTCCATTTATATTATTGCTAGAAATTTATTGGACAAGTATGTATCGAAACTAGGTTAGTTAATTATTAACCTAATTACTAATAAATACTAATGAATATGTTACAAGTAAAGTCGGGCAATATACCTAATCATACTAAAACTTCAATCTTTATCATATATTATATATATAATTCTTCTGTACGTGTGTATGTCACTGAACTCCTCCTAAGCGGCTGGACCGATCTTGATAATTTTTTTGTGTGTGTTCCAATGGATGTGAATGGGTTAGATTCACAAAAAAAAAATATGTACAAGAACGTCTGTCGGTGCCACTAGTATATTATACATTGCTACAATTAGTTACCTACCCAATTTGAGACTTAGGTCTAAGTGTGGGGGTTAACGGGTACAAAACATGGAAGATGTAGCTGTTGTGAAGAAAGAAAACTGTGATTCTTATCGCCATCAAATTGAGATTTGTAATTTTTTTTTATTTTATATAAAAAAAATATGTTTATATTAAAAAGTTCAAATGTTTATTTCAAAAACAAATACTTAGTATTAATTGAGATCAGAATATTATATTCATTTATGCTCCACAAATTAATAGAGTTATTTAAAAAAGAACCGATCAGCCCAACCACGGCGGCCGCCAAGGCGGTTGAGCCCATGTTCATAATATAATTAAACTAGTCTGGCCATAAAGACTGTTACATAAAAACTTTTCTTTTTTGTAACTTTTTAATTATTTTGAATTTGGAACACGTATATAATTTTATAAACTTCTTTCGATTGTGCGCCACTTCACATACTTTTTCGTGTTTATTATCAAAGTGCATTATGGAATGGGGTGTTAAAGAAAATAGGATTGCAGTAATCGCCTTGCCTATGCCGCCTATGCCGTCGGTCATATTCCAGACACTTCAAAAGTCACCTCTTCTTATAAGAGGGGTGCAAAGAGCAGGCCTCTCGGTTCACTTGGCTTTGCCCAAGGTGTTGGGTTCACCTTAGGCTACTGAGCCCCACCGCCACGATAAGGCTTGAACCGTGGGGGGGACACTGGGCCCGACTAGTAGATTGTAACTCCATAAATTGTCCTGAGACGTATGTCTGGTACGATCACGGGATAATGTTCGGTAAATTGTCACAAGTGTGGATCCGCCTTAAGATTTTCTCCCACCAAAAAGTGCTCAACACGGCTAAAGAAGTTCCACTTCAAATAATAATTAACGAGTTTCAGATTTATTGCTACGCGTCTTATGCCGTTACACTGTACTGCCGAGTGGCGTGAGTCGTGATATATCACTCCCCTCTCGAATTGCTCATTGAGTGTTTTCTCATCTTCATGTGCTCATTTGCGCGAGTCTTGTCAACTAGGTGGTGTGCTACGCGTCACTACGTAATCGCTACGAAGAACTAATAGTGCTACAGATTATCTACCGGTGCTAAAAGTGTTTGGTAACGATGACGCGAGATGATTTTGGTTTACCCAAAGAATGCTCAACGCCTAAAGAAGTTTTTACTTCAATGAAAATGACCGCATCATGCCGTTTACCGTCACGGCATTTGAATCGATAAATTATGCATAATGTTACAAATTGCTAAATCAATATTTATAAATGTTAGTTTCATATCAATTTGCGTATCGTAGAAGGTCTAACAAAATTGCTGTCAATAAATAAATCCAGCTCATCAATTGCCTTCGCCTCGTAATGAAAGTCGCGATTTGTTTTGCTCATAAACGAAATCCTCTTTTATGGGACAAGATAGCAAATTTTACAAGCTCGACGCTACTGAAATAGCATTGTTGGGAAGACCGTCTTTACATATATTCCTATTGCTTCCAGTAACGAATAAAAGCTGTTTTTAATATAGTCGAATATCGTGGGTTATTAAGCAAAAATATATTCATTGTTTGAGTGAGTCTGTATAATAATATTATTTATTATCAAGTTCATACAAATTGATCGGGAAAACTAATATCATTATTGGACGGCGTTTTTTTATGTACCTATCGATGACAAAAAATATTTTTAGCATTTTGAACTAAATTTATTGTAACCTAGGCCTCAAAATAACATACTGGACGGATATCATTTAACAGCTGATTATGACGGATTTCGTACTAATAAATCTATTGTCATTTAAGTACTTTTCACTCTTCGAAATATAAGAGCCGTAAAAAGTACTTTTTTTACGGCTTTATTAAGATTTTTCATTCCTTCTGTTGACTCACGTCAACAAAGTATCTAAACTTTTTTGACGTGAGTGAGAAAAGATAAAAGCTTTTGAGAGAACTATTTATTACTTGAACCTACATTAATAAAATAAAAAAAACCGGCCAAGTGCTAGTCGGACTCGCGCACAAAGGGTTCCGTACCATTACATAATATACAACATTAGACACTTTAACAAAAATTAAGGTTAATGTTTATGGAATTAAATGTTTTTATGTTTTTTTTTATATATTTGAGTTGATTGCATGAAAGGTGAATTGCGGTTTACGATTTATGACGTATAAAAAAACTACTTACCTACTAGATCTTGTTATAAACCAATTTTCGGTGGAAATTTGCATGGTAATGTACATCATATTTCATTTTAGTTTTATCATTCTCTTATTTTAGAAGTTACAGGAGGGGGGACACACATTTTTCCACTTTGGAAGTGTCTCTCGTGCAAAATATTCAGTTTAGAATAAAATGGTATTAGAAACCTCAATATCATTTTTGAAGACCTATCCATAGATGGGTTTGATGAAAAAAAAATTGAGTTTTAGTTCTAAGTATGTTGTTATGTACCCCAAAATTTATTGTTTTTTTCTACTTTTGTGTCAAAATATTAATGCGGTTCACAGAATACATCTACTTACCAATTTTCAACAGTATAACTTTTATAGTTTCGGAAGAAAGTGGCTGTGACATACGGACAGACGGACAGACAGACAGACAGACATGACGAATCTATAAGGGTTTCTTTTTTTGCCATTTGGCTACGGAACCCTAAAAAAAAAGTTCGCGCGGGCAATACTGCGTGGTGATGCTAGTAAAATCATAATTATTTGATTCTTACGAACATTATATACGTTAATAGTAAAATCATAATTATTTGATTCTTACGAAAATTATGCACGTTAATCTCAATCGTGTTGGATTTGTAAGATCCTGTGGCACATACTATATTTTAGTAATTAATTTTGGTTTGCCTAAATTAAGTCTAAAACATTAATGTTTAATTGTTTCAGAAAGTATTGACAAGTCTGGAGAGGATCCAGTTGTATCAGCTTTGAGGCCATATGGAGCACCCGATGAAGACGGCTACAGAGATGCGCCAGACACGTTCCAGAAATATTTTGGAAATTTCACAGGGAATTTGAATCCTAGAGACTCCACCGATGATGTCTCATTATTAGACCATTTAATTAATTTAGAACGTAGCTATGATAACGAATCTCAAAGATTATCCCTTGATGATTTAAGTACTGAAGTGTCCATTAAAGATATTGTTTTTAACGATACTGATAATTCAGAAAACGTTACTTCCATACGACATAGTGTTCATGAAGACGTAGTTACTAAATTTCTTAGATTAATAGAAACTCAACATTTGTTAGGTGAGAATTGTACGGCTGGGACACATCTGAATTTAGGTGAAGGTGTTGTTGATAGATACGCTCAAGAACGATTTAGAATAGAAGCAGATGTTGCTGTAAACAGAGCAAACATGTTAACGAGACTCTGGAAATACGCTGGTCCCTCGGTCATGCACAACGAATATCTTTTGCACGCAAGTGTATTCTCCATGGTCGAGTTTGACGATGATGTGTTCGCAGCTGGAAATTGTTATGATCAATATCAATACAAGGACTATCAACTGTTTTGTCCGTTTGCGTATCGTTTGCCCGAGGGCCCTATATTGGCGAAGGATCTGGCCGTGGAATATAAATATTTGAGTAATACATCCGAGTGGTTTTACATTGCTCGTAAGAATGCAGAACGCGTGATACGAAACCACAATCAATTTAGAAGAGGTAAGTACTATTTAGTAAGAGGTAGTTCCAATTAATGTATAAAATGTTTGTTACATAACTATGTATAAACGCCTGACCCCATTTGAATAAAATTATGTGTATATTAAAGTAGGTTCCTGAGTCATTTGAAAATATAATATGACCAAGTAAATTGCGACGTTACCACTTTTCATGACGAAAAAATCATTTGCTTAGCCATTGACATTATACAGTCAGTATAATAATTATGAAAAAGTAATGTGACGGAATGAAAATAGTTTTCATTATTTATTTAATATTATTGGAATACGTAGTATTCACTATATAGTTTGTGATTATTGGTAAATACAAAGCATTAAAAAAATGTTTGTCGGGTTCGATAGTATATTATAAAATGATACAATCGATTTCGTATACTCAATATTCATTATTTGTTTCCAATGTAATCTCATTTTATCCGTAATTATGATCGTTACGATGCGAACGTAATCCTGTGTACCGTTTGTTAGCTACGTTAATTGCTCAGTTGTTTTTATAATAAAATAGTGAACCATCCAGCCATGTTCCAAGTTAATCGCTCAATAAATAATCCCGGCACTTTAAAAAGACTTATTGAAATAAATAACGAATAACGAACAGGCACTTTTGTTTTAATAATACTCTTGGAGGAACTCAATTTTTAATAATTGCTAAAATAAATGCATGTGTTTATGCAAAGTTGTTAACAATTGAAAAAAAAATAAAAGTCAGCCGTATAAAATTCGGATTTAAATGATTTGGGGTAAGCAAATTACCCTGGAAAAAAATATGGGACAATTATATTGCAAAAACTTATTTAGTAGCTGTATATGTAGGGTTTGTATTTAAATAAATATTATTTCAGTATTAAAAATTAGTCTCCCCGTGATCATGGTGATTGAAATATTGCCGAAATATCGGGATATAATATTAACCGCGCTTATAATTTTATTGATGTATGCTTATAATTTTATTAAGCGCGGTAAGCATTATAAACACCCGAAACAATATTTATTTAAATCGCTGATCGCGTTAGTTTAAAACAATTTAAGGTTTGTGTTTGTGTGTATAGGCGCTTGTTTGTCACAGGCTTCCACACGTACACATACAACGATACGGCGCATACGGCGAGGGAGCCGGACGAGATCCTGTCAGTCACCTACGAGGACGGCAAGTGGTCCAAGCCGTACTACGACTGCGGCGGCGGGAACATTTGGATGCTCACCTACACCGTACCGTTCTTCGGATTCAGTAATGGAACATATTTCTTCAAGTAAGAAAACTTTGTTATACTTAAAAAGTTTTATTTTTATCGCCAACCACAGATGCAACCTAAAAAGTTTGGTGCGTGATTAATAAATATCAGTAACGTAATAGAGTTAGTAATACAAAATATTCCAAAAGTGTGTACTTATGCACACTGTTAGAAGTTATACTCCTTAAAGAAAAATACATAGTACAATTATTTCAGTACACTTTTGCTTACTGTGTAGTTAAAAACTATATCTTCTTGTGACATCTATACTGTCATTATGTGGAAATTGTTCTATAGATAACTTCAGGGTGTCGGTTTTTCGTGACGGTGTGCGCACGCATCGTAAAAATTTACTCTCATAATGTTTCCCTAACGCGCCAAACCAAGTATAACAAAAAAAAAATGATAAGAATTTTGAGATATGAAATAAAACGAGCTCTGGCATGATAAAGCGAGATAGAAGGTTGCGAGACCAGTGGGACACCCCAAAATCACTATCGTTTACGGAAATATAACTTATTTTTCATGGGTAATATTAATTAGCATGTCATATTGAGAAAATTTAAATGAAGAGCTTATTACGGTACTAAAGATACTACATGTAACTAGAACGGTTGCAAAAGCTTAACTTTTCGATGCAGACTCCTAAAATTCGCTATTTTAAAATTGCTTTATATCATTTTTAAAACTTGTTTGATATAATTTTTTAACTTTTATTTACTAGTCTCCTTTTTTAAATCTCATTCGTTCACATTCCAGAGGAGTATAATAGATTATAAATTGATTTTGGGCCGCTTTTCTGATGTGACTATCACATGGTTTATTAGAAAACCTCGGAAAAAACTTAATTATGTTAGTGGTTTCAATACTTTATAGAATACAATGATCATTATCAGAAAACAAATTACTCATAGGAAGTTGGAATGTTAACATAGAGTTACTACTAAGGAAGAGAGGAGAGCTGGCGGAGGCGCCTAAGAAAGTGGGTGCTCCGTAAGTGGAAGGAGCGGCTGGAGGAGCCGAGTGCAGGCCATCGGACGGTGCAGGCCGTCGGTCCAATCCTGGAGCAGTGAGTTGACCGGCGACACGGCATAATCTCCTTCCTTGCGCAGATCCTGACGGGGCACGGCTGCTTCGGAAGGTATCTGTGGAAGGTGGCAGAGGCGGAGGACTCGCCAGGGTGTCATCACTGTGGCAGTAGTGAAGACACTGCAGACCACACCCTGGCGGAGTTCCCAGCTTGGGCAGAGAAAAGGGCGCCACTTATTACTGAAGTGGGCGCGGACCTCCTGCGGTCATCCGAGCGATGACTGACAGTGAGAGCGCATGGCAGGCGGTCGTCTCCTTCTGCGAGGTAGTGATGTCGCATAAGGAGGAGGCGGAGCGGGAGAGAGAGCTCACTAGCGCCTCTTTCCGCAGGAGAGCACGGCGGCGACAAGCAGTTGCACCGCCGTGAGGGATCTGTGCGCGGCCGATCGGGGGATCCGCCGTGCGCGTTTATGTTCCGGGCTATAAGGCACCCTTCTGTGTTCCGGGTGCCTTAAGCGGAGTAGGAGGAGGGGATGTCGTCCCCCCTGCCTCCAGAGGATAGTGCCAGATGGCACTCCGTTGTGGCCCGGTGCGGACGTCCACAGCTCCCGCGCCGGGTCACCCAAGACGACGAGGAGAACACCGCTGGGGTTTAATGGGTAGAGACTGCGTCCACCTTACCATCTTCTCGGGTGCAGAGCGTCCCACATAGCCCCCGGGACCCCGCGGACCCAGGGGTATGCCTAAACGCATTCCCCAGCGAAAAAAAAAAAGAGTTACTACTATGCAATAAATTACAAGTTAGAAAATTGTAAGAGTAGAGACAAAATCGCCATAATCATCATCATCATCATCATCATCAGCCTCTATCTGTCCAATGCTGAACAAAGGCAACCCTCAATGATCGCCAAGACGGCCGATCCCTTGCCACTCTCATTCACCACGGACCGGCCACCGCACGGAGATCGTCTTCCCACCTGGTGGGTTAGCCAAAATGCCATTCTACAATCGTAAACGCTAGTAGAAAACTAATGAATATATTATGAAAATGAAATTTTACTTGTTATTTTGGCTAACCCACCTGGTTAATGGTCGACCAACACTTCGTCTACCTAAAACCTAGGCTCTAAGGCCACGTTTAGAGACAAAATATTTCTACAAAATTAAAAAATTATAAATATTTCAAATATAACGTATGAAATATGAAAGAAAATTAAATCAAATACCTATGAACTACTTTTTATTCCGATGCAAAGCCTCAGTGTGCAAATAGCATCGCTCTTGTCCGCTTTTTATAATACATTCAAAACTTTAAACATAAATCTAGCTTATCCCTAAATTCAATTTGAGATTGCCATCCGGACAATAGTTTAGATTAGGTCATTGATAGTCCAATCGCCTGGGGAAAATGGATTATTTGTGAATAGTCGGATAATATTCGTCGACCGGACGATCATTCATACGGGCTAAAAACGGTCCAATTTGATATATTTACTTCACATGAAATATAATCCTATACTCTATTTAATATAACAGCGTCGAATACTATTTTGTACATTTTGTATATTATAATTTTGTACATTTTGTATACATTCGTTTTTCCTTTTACAAATTGGATTTTATTACGGTTGCTTACGTTCGAGTACGGTCGTTATGTTATTGTCACTTTAGAAAGGTTCTCAAAGAGAGACATTTCTTTTAAATTAAACATAATAAAAAACAAGGTAAAGTAGTACTTATGAATATTTTTCTAAGATGTATATTTGACTATCTAATATTATTAAACTAAAAATATACTTTACGTTATTACAACAGCTTTCCAGAAAATGGCCACTACCATGTGTAGTTTAAAGTTGTTAAAGAACATTAAAGATTTTCTAGATAATTTGATCGTTTTGGGAAAAGATGTTCCTCCCAAACCATTACGTGTTAAAAAGACTATTGTAGAATAGATAAAAGATTAACTTCATCGAGTTTGTTTCGCTGGTTTTTTTCAGCGGGCTTCTTTAAAACCCATAGATTAGACATGAGTAGAAAAAGTTATGTAAGTTCATTACAAGTTGTAGGTATAAAAATTAAAGAAAAGCAATTATTCAAGTACTTTTTGGTTTTATTTTTTCAGATGGTTTTAATCTGTCAACTGAGCAGTCGGAGCCTTATGGTGGCTACCGACGCCCATAGACATCCGCACAACCAAATGCTATGCAAATGCGTTGCCACCTTTTACCTAACCCCCTAATGGGCCACCGAAAACTCTCAAACCGCACAAATCGCGACAGCATGGCTGTCATTTGACCCAATTCGGCTGCAAACAGCACGGCACTAACTCTAAGTAAAAGTAATTATTAGTAAAATTTTCCAAAAAAATTTAACAATCGACTGTGTCACATCCTGACATTAATTAAACATACCTAACTATTACTTTACTCGTACATTTATAGTTTCCCCTCCTAAAATTTTTCGTGAAACAATATGTGAATCAAATAGTTAAAAATCCAATATTCGGAATTTACTATCTCATTTACGAACATATAAAATATAATCTTGTTTTTCATATTTAATACTTACTCCCGTGTCAGAGGGTCGTATTGTGTGAGTACGTCGAACTTGAATAAAGTTTATATTTTACTTTATTAAGGACTGAATTTGT
Source organism: Helleia helle (assembly GCA_963853865.1). NCBI lineage: Eukaryota > Metazoa > Arthropoda > Insecta > Lepidoptera > Lycaenidae > Helleia > Helleia helle. The sequence goes on along the minus strand of OY971422.1, from coordinate 20,403,770 downwards.
CTCTTATTATCTCTAACAATTTTTGTTTATATACGTCATAAGATTGTAATCATTGCGCATCTCCATATTGAGCAGTCTGATGAATCTCCCCCCATGGTTCATGCGCTGTCGTGGCGGTGGGGCTCAGTAGCCTAGGGTGAGTCGGCACCTTGGGCGAAGCTAATTAAGCCTAGGGGGCTCTTTGTACCCCTCTTATAAGAAGAGGGGACAAAAGAGCAGGGGGCAAGGGGCGAGGACGGGAACCTCACCCCATTGTACTGTCCCGACGTTGGGAGGGGTTGTTCTGTGGTGCGGGACAACCCCTCTGTGGAGGTGGCGTCGGTCCCTTGCGGGACTGACTAGCCGTCGAGGTGCCCTGTTTGTTCACTAGATCCGGGGCACTTCACCAAAGGCGGCATTGGTGGCACTCGCCGGGTTTTAGTGGGTAGAGCTGCGTCCACTTACCAGCTGTCGGGCGCAGCGAGTCCCACATACCCGCGTGGGGAGACCCACTCCCCCGTGGGATGCCTCAGAGCATTTCCCGGCGTTAAGGAAAAAAAAAAGTCTGATGAATCTAGTTTGAATTTATATAAAAACGACAAAAACAATATTCATCCCATTATTTTAAAGAGTATTAGTAACGAATTCATGAAATAAAATATGTACATTATTCATGAAAACAATTATCTGTTACACGTTATGGGGATTGTTTACTAAAATAATAAATTGATATATTTGTAGTCCTTGAATTGACAAAATATCTTCTTTTACATATATATATTTTTAATTAAAATCCGTTCTATTTATTTGAGAAAAAAAAAGTTTTTCGATCTTATCAAATTAACAGAATTCGATCCATTTCCCCACCATGGTTCAGGCCTTGACGTGGCGGTGAGGCTTAGTAGCCCAGGGTGAGCCCGGCACCTTGGGCGAAGCTAATTGAGCCGAGGGGGCTCTTTGGACCCATCTTATAAGAAGAGGGGACAAAAGAGCAGGGGGCAAGGGGTGAGGATGGGAACCTCACCCCATTGTACTGTCCCGACGTTGAGAGGGGTTGTTCTGTGGTGCGGGACAGCCCCTCTGTGGCGGTGGCGTCGGTCCCTTGCGGGACTGACTAGTCGTCGAGGTGCCCTGTTTGTTTTCTAGATTCGGGGCACCTCACCAAAGGCGGCATTGGTGGCACTCGCAGGGTTTTATTGGGTAGAGCTGCGTGCATTTACCATCTTTCGAGCGCAGCGAGTCCCACATACCCACCTGGGGAGACCCACAGGCGGGATGCCTCAGAGCATTTCCCGGCGTAAAAGAAAAAAAAGAAAAAAAAAGAATTCGATCCATTTGACATAACAACTAAACCAGCGCTGAACAATTTAAACTTTGATTTAACTTTACATAAATAAGTTAAATTAGAGGATTATATACTTGAATGACTAATATAGTTAAGTTTCTCAGTTGTGCCTTCCGTTCTTTTTATACTAATTTTATATTAAAAAAAATTAAAGTTTTTAGCGTGTGCAGAAAGTTGTTACGCATAGAATTGTATTAGCAGAGATTGAAATCTACATGCATCATGCAATGTATGTAATACCGGTACGAAATTATGGACTCATTTATTAATTTATCTTAAATAATAATTTAGGACCCATTCCAGAGGACTGAGCCATTGTTAAGCAGACAGTATAAAATTATCTCATAGATGCCGTTGAGCAGAAATAATGCAGATCTTTTATTAACCGGAGGAAGCTTGCAGCTGTGAGAAAATACAATTTACATTTTTTTTCCTTAGATTTAAATATATTCTTAGCGTTTATTTCACAAATCCATTAGATATGCGAGTTTAATATAAAACATCATGTTCCTTTGCTGTTCTTTTTTGTTTAGTTTTATAAATATTTTATTCATTATCTGTTCTCATTTATTTTAAATAAAACTCTGAATCAGAAAAGTTCGGTAGGTCGTTGTAAAAAGTTCGGTAGGTCGTTGTAAAAAACCACCGTTCTGTTTTATTTTTATTTTTTTTTACTTTTTGACATTTCCGCTAAAAACGCGGCCATTTGCCATAGCGTTGCGCGTAACGTAAAAGCTTACTCAACAATTAACATTGTTTGGTTAAGTAAATTAATAGTTTTATGAAATATTATCAAGTAAAATAGATTATAAATATTAAGATTACTGTATATAGTACCGCATAATTATTACGTCACTTGAACCGTTTACGCAGCGCATGCAACGAAAAGTCTCAATAGGAAATAATAATTTATCTCCCGTTTTTGCCACATTTTTCATTATTTCTACGTTCCTGTTGATTGTAGCAAGATGTTATATAGTATAGGCTACATAACATTTTGCTACGACCAACACGTACGAGCCTCTCTCGATAAACGAACTATTAAACACAAAAATAAGTGTTCAATTAGAACCAGTAGTTCCTGAGATTAGCGTGTTCAAACAAACAAACAAACTCTTCAGCTTTATAATATTAATAGTATAAATTATATTCCAAAACTTTTGTTTCGAACTCTATTTCCATTTTGTTCATAATTACCCAATACTAATTAAAAGGGTAGGCAATGCGTAGGTACTTAACTTTTCATGTTGCTTTTTTAGCGTCGCTAATCGATTACCATCTTACTTTTGCCTCTTGCTCGCTCATTACGTTATTTAAAAAAAATAGATTCTTAAAATGTAATACACAAATTAACCTCAAACGCACCTGTGAGTAAAAAAAACTATAAAACATCCGAGTTTAGTTGAAAAATGTAATAACAGCAGATTTATTTCCTTACAATTAGGGGTACGAGCGGCATCGATATTGATCTACGTCGAGTGGACATTGACCAGTGTCCGTTGAAGCCTGGCTCTACGCAACTCAACATCTTCGCTGGCACAGACAAATGCAAGAAAAAAACCACAGAGGTACGTCTTTTTAAGTATACGGGTTAACGGGATAAATTCCGATTTTTTATGTCAGCGCGTCTTGGTCTCGAACGCCGTGACGGAAAATGGCATGATGGTATCATGTCGTACTGCCCCCACTTCGCTACCGCTAATAATAAAGAATCCAAGAGCAATGTTGACACTAGTCACCACTCGTAAATTCTTTTGCACGCGCGTACAATTTTTGAAGTGAAAACTTCTTTAGGCGCGGTACGCATAATATTTTTAGATGAGATAAAATCTCTGGATTCGCGACACCGTTACCACCGTTATGAGACGCTATTTGATGTTTATATGACGTTTAATTTATTTATATAAGATTATGCAATATTTATTTACATAACCAATCGTCAAACTCACTGAAATGTCAATGTCGTTCGGTCATTTTGTGCGCTTTAAATTATATAGGTTGTCATAATCTTTTACAGACTGTATTATAGGTATTTGAATTTAATTGTTTTGTTTTCACTTCTATTGGCAGTCCCTGTGACTGGTTGGGTTAGTTTGTTTTTTATAATAACTAATATCTAATATTATTCACCCTCACCCAAGATCTTCGTTGATTCTTTCGCCTTAATGATGTTCTTATTTCACTAGTCAGTAGTGCTATTTTGTAACGAAATGTTTGCAACTTGAATAAAAGTCCACACGGGTGTAGCCAAACCACAGAATAAATACTAGTACTAAAGTAGCCAAACTAGAAAATAAAAAAAACCAGCCAAGTGCGAGTCGAACTCGAGCACAAAGGGTTCCATGGTTAGAGTTTACATAATATAGAGTGCGAGTGTCACGCCGCTTCATTGAGCCGATCGTAAGCAGATGCGTTATTGATATTTATCCATAGTAGAGTGCTGTGAGAGTGACGTTCCATGCGGTAATGCATTAAAAAAATAACGATATTTGGAATTAGGACATTCATCATCATCATCAGCGTCTATCTATCCACTGCTGAACATAAGCACCCCTCAATCCACGCCAAGACAGAAATGATGTTGCTTCTTTTATTTTGCTTCCGGAAATAATTCTTACAAATTAGCACTTCACATTTTAATATAACAAGAAATATACATCGCTCGCGGACTTGATGTTATACGTATTGTTTTGACAATAATAATTGAACGTTTCCAAGACAATGGTCTATGTTCATACCCGTGCTTACAATTCATACTTAGTAACGCGCGCTCTATATAATAACATGACGTATAATATATACTCTAATGCAGCATTTACACATTCGCGCGAACCGCGAGACGAATAACGAACACGCATGTGTAAACAGTCAGTTCGTTATTCGCCTTGTCATTCGCCTTGTGATTCGTGAATCGTGAGTCCGTGCCGCGTTTACACATTCGCGATGCGCAATGACGAGGCGAATGGCGAACACGAATGTGTAAATGCGATGATTTGGATGCAATTTTTTTATTTGTAAGGGGGATTGCTACTAGAAGTTCTTCAACATGTTTTATCAAAATTGTTTCAGTGGTTTCCAGGTCATCAGCTTTTTTACTTTTGCGATGAGTTTTTGGAACGTAGTTCCTTATCGTGCGTTGCGAAAGGGGGCTAGACGGAAAAAAATAAGACGAAAAGTTGTAACGACACTTTTCACGAGTATATCGCATAGGTAAGTATGTATAGTGTCGCGCACGCTGCTGCTTGCTGCTGCTGTTGATCGCAGTGCCACTTGTTTGTTTTAAGCTGAGGTGCGCGGGTGAATTTATATTTTTTTCTGGGGTTAGGCGCCCTCTTAAGGCTAAAGTTATAATAATCATTAGCTTTATCTCAGATACACAAAGTTACATAATAATATGTATTATAAAAATATTACGTTTCCCTTAGGAGTTTACCGGTGGGAGGGAAGCGCTGTGCCGCGCTCCCGCCTGCATAGGTACCACCATATTGCTTGTTTCTCCCGTAAGCTTCGCTGTGTTTCGGAGAGAAGGGCAAGACAGGCAGAGTAATTACTGGCACCAAGACTTTACATCTTATGTCTCAGGATAGGCAACACATAAATGAGTCGCCTGGGCTCGTTCCAGGTAAACTAGTTTATGTTCATGGGCGACGTCGACCACTTACCGTCAGGTCATACGTTTGCCAGTTTGCCTATCCAACTAACATAAAAAGGAGTATTGAGTTTGAATATGAGAAAATTAAAAAGAACTTATATGTTTTGTGATCACGACTCGGTAACAATGTAACAAAGGAATATCAACACGTCATATTAATGCAATTAATTATCTTTACCTGTTATACTTTTAGCGGGCAGATGTATGCGCATATTAATTATATATTTTATGTTTGTTTGTATTTATGCTAATTGATAATTATCCCTTTTAATTATCTTTGTTAGTAGACGGAAAATGAAATCTTAAGATACTTACTTTTTTTTGTTTTTTATTACAATTCCTTCACAAATTTATCGAAAGGAACTTCGTTCTATCCGGGTGTCCCTTGACACCTCTCTTTAGTTTTTTAAAAATATTATACAAGTATATAGGTATATTGTATATGTATTACCGAAACTCTATTATAAGATAATTATTCATTGCGTGAACAGTTAATTAATTACTTTGTTGTTTATCTGGGTTGATATTAATCCTGTACAGTTATGCTTTGAAGCGTTTCTAACACTTTTCAATTTAACTTTGTTTTCAGTTAATCGAAATTGAATGTCAAATTAATTTGGATTAATATTAAAATTATTAAAGACATTATTTACGAAATTTATACCTAGTACTAGACTAGACTTATAACTAGTACATACGACAACGTTATATAGTAACGATTTGATCAAACCAAACCAAACCGCTACGATTGTATCAAAAAAATAAACGCAAGTAATCGTTCCAGAGCCAGTTAAGCAAATCTTTCATAAACTGACCCAAAGTTTTTTGATTAAGTCACTTCTAAAAGGTCCATCCTCCGACTCCGAAATCCTCGACTGCATTCATCGCCGACGAAACTAGAGCAATATCATAGTTTTCAGGTCTATATTCAATGTCAATGACAATTCAAAAATGTTTTCCCACATATTCCCCGGGACAACGCATACCCTGGTGATGCGCAAAGCATTTCCACTACGACAAAAAAAAAAGGTGACTCATACATCCCACCATGGATCAAGCCTTGTCGTGGCGGAGAGGCTCAGTAGCCTAAGGTGAACCCAGCACCCCGGGCGAAGCAAATTGACCCGCGGGTTGACTTTCCTGATATATTAGATGATATTTATCTCTGTGCCAGTAATCACACCACCTATTCAGGCCTTCTTTCTGAAACCGAGCAAAGTTTTTTCACGGAGGAAAAAGCAGGATGCTGGTGGAATGAATAAGAGCGCGGCACAAGCCCGACCTTCCCACCGGTGTATGTTTATGAATGAGAGTCACTCAGTTAAATTGAAGACTTGTGATATATCAGAATGAAAAATTACTATAAAATTAACAGGCAGAATTTAGGTTACACAATGGCAAAATAAAAGGTATGGCAACTCTTTAAGTGTATGCTGATAAACTGTAGTTTAAAAATCATAAATGTTCATAAAGGGAGTGTTGCGATAACAACGGAGTGAAAATCAGCAGATTTGTTATGCGACATAGCTGCAGTGACAGTCGAAATACCCGGGAAGCTAGATAAATGTGTTGTTCTCCTGCAAAATGTAGCGTGTGGCTTAAAGCGTCTACGATAACTATCAACTTTGCTTTCACACAACTGATTTTAAAGCGTATCTCGTACGGGGAAGAAACATATTATACTTTTAAACCTTATAATATTCACTATAATTTAGGAAAAGTATCAATTTCGCTTGCAACTCTATTGGCAAGCTAAAGAGCTTTGGATGCACTAAAGTTAAGGTACAACCCTTATTGTAAAGTTAAGGTACAACTAACGATGTAGTGAATTTTTGCTTATTGATTCTTTGAGATTACACTAATATGTTATTCAAGTTCAAAAATAAAAACATACTAAAAATAAAAATACACTTACAGGAACATTTTATTATATTATGCACATAATATTGTCTCGTCTGTCAAGACCCTTTTAAACTGAATATAACTTGTTGCACATTTATTTTACACGCCTTGTATGGCTGGTAGAAACATTGAAAGAACTTTTGCTGAAGATCTCTGAAGGATTAATAAACTTGTCATGTATGGATGACCTGCAGCATACCACTGACAGATACATATTTTACTTAAAAGGCAGATAAGATAAAAAAAATTTAATAAAAATTATAACCGACTTCAAAAAATAAAGTAACTAAAATGTTATAAAATAATCGCGTGTACAATCTTTGCGTTTACCACGTCATTATTGTTACTTTTGGAGTCGGTGTCAGCTAAGTTAAATAGGTACCTACAGCAACAAATACGTCACCATTGTCGTATTTGTTGCTCTAGGTACCTATCTATCTACCTTGGCTGACACCGACTCCAAAAGTAACAATAATGACGTGGTAAACGCAAAGATTGTACACGCGATTATTTTATAACATTTTAGTTACTTTATTTTTTGAAGTCGGTTATAATTTTTATTTAAAATTTTTTATTTCTTAATTTTTAGTGATTCATTAAAGAAAGGCATACAGAGATAGACATTTTGGCATATTGAAGAGTATGAAGTAAGCCCAAAAAAATCTGTAAATCGTCGAGGAGTTCCCTCGACTGTCTATAGTCTCCATCATCATAACGGTAATGGCACGTATCACCCATAAGGGTGCAAAGTTCTCATCAGTATAAATTAATTAAGTCCAATCACAAGGTAGCTACTTTAAACTATTTAGGAGTTCCCTTAACTGAGCTTCGTCTTCATCATCAGACCCCCAATCACAGTCACAACCCATCTAGGTGTAAAGTTCTCATCAATACAAATTAATCAAGCCCAAACACAAGGTTACTGAAGTAACAGTCGAGGAGTTCCCTCGACTGTCTTCCAGCTCCAGCATCAGATCGACTCTAGACCTTCATTAAATTGTAGTGCTTTAAAATGCTTATTTAAAAATATATTAAGCACACTAGTCATTCCTACAAGTTTCCCTCGATTTCTCTAGGATGCCATCATCAGATCCTGGTTTCCTTATCATGGGACCGAATGGCAAATATACCCCTTCAAACAAAAAAAGAATTTTGAAAATCGGTCCACAATTGACGGAGAAATCGGTGTACATACATAAAAAAAAAACCGGCCGAGTTGAGAACCTCCTCCTTTTTGTTGAAGTCGGTTAAAAAACGAGGCACTGCGCCAGGTTGTAGTAAAATTATCTCTGAGATAATATTTATATTTCCCAATATGGTTTCCATTTATCATATGACAACCATTCAATCCGATTAATTCGAGTGGAATATAGAAATCGGGAGGACAATCTCCGAGCAGAGCCGGTCCTAATTAAATGAGAATGATGTAGCCCGTCTTAGAGTCTTTTAATTTTTTTAAGTAATAAGGAGGCAACCGAGCAGTCGGAGCCTTATGGTGACTACCGATGCTCATACACATCTGCCCAATCAAAAGTTAAGCAGATGTGTTCTCCTCCTTTCTCCTATCCCCCTAATGGGCCACCGGATAAACCACGCGAAACGTGACATCATAGCTGTCACTTGACGCCAGTGTTATGTGAGCGAGAGGTACCACTCGGTTCGTGCTGGCCCCATCCGGCTACAAAGCAAAGCGTTAAAAAGCCCACCACGTCTAACAGAGTCCGGAAATAGCTTGATAATGATGCTAGGAATCTCGAAGCGACCCTCGTCATTATGTTTTATTTTTGTGAAATTGTCAAATAAAAATGAAGGTCACATTTATTTCATATTATATTTTTTTAGTTCGTCTACATTGATTCTTTCAACCTACAGACCTCCAATTTTCATAGAAATACTTTACAAGTTGGAAGCTATTAGTCGTTTTCGTTGGCGTTCATTTGTAATATATTTACTACGCTATGATGGATTAGCAACCTTAAAACCAAATGGATCGACATCTGGTGTCCCTCGCATTGAAATTATTTATTTTAATTGCGCTCGTGATGTACCGACATTACTGTTTATGGTGTGATAATAATCTCTATTGCTCAAATCCATCACACTATTGCAATATGGAAGTTTATCATCAATAATGCTTTTAATTGTATCTCATATGCATTAAATTTCAATTATGAAGTCATGTTTAATGAGATTTCATCATTACTCAAGTAAACAATACCCACATCAATTCCATTGCTGGTTGTTATAATCGTCGATACTGTTAGTGCCAGTAGTGATGTTCGAATGATTTATGACTCCGGTAAGTGTACTAGATCCATTGAAATATCTCCTCGGGGAGACACACGTCAGCAATATCAATTTGATGTACACAAACCAGAACGGTCGAATATTACTAACAAAGTTAAATATAGAATAAAAAACTTCACAAAACCGTGAAGTGTAAACATATACGTTTTTGTATTTCCTTTTATTTTCCTCTTACGGCTTAAAAATACGGCTCAAAGACAGATGTCATCCCAAAACTAAGTAATTTGGCCAAGGTTACCCCATTAAAATATGCATTGATGGCTGGATTTTTTTTTAAACGTTAAGTTTTAAAATGTACCATTCTCTAACATTCTGAAAATTGATTTCAATGAGTTCTCTTTACAATAGAAGCTAAAGAACTGTAACTATACAGTTTATACAATTTCGTTTCAGTTTTTTGAAGTGAAACTTCTTTGCGCGCACGAGGGTAAAATTTTCACGGATGAAAAGTCACAAGAAGAGGGAGAGAGTGATTGAGACCGATTGAGAGAGAGAGTGAGGAAGGGCGAACGTAGCATGAAGAACATAGCCACGGAGTGAGAGTAAGCCAGTGAGAAAGATCGAGATAGAGAGAACGTCACATCGCAAGTCTCGGAAATTTAAAGCTTTAGATTAGTATAAATATAAACGAGATTTAAAAATTAGTTTGCCAAATAAGTTTCACTTCTGATATATTGTGTACTTTGTACGCACGCACTTTTCTGCTTATTTTGAGCACAGCACAATTGAAGCATCAATTACTATGTCTTGACAGTAAAATTGACTAGAACGCCACGACCGTAAAAAGCATGACATTGTGATTGTGGTATACTAAACAATCAAGCGATGTCATACATAAATGCATTGATTTTCGTCGGCTTAATACATACTTTGTGTTTAAGTGTGGTACGCTTTATTAACATATTATTACGAGATACACATGAGGGCTATAAATGACTTTTCCTATTCGTACTCGTAAAATAAAACATTTTACTTCCCGGTCAGTTACGATCTAATGCAATCGTTGGAACGGGAAACCATTTCCTATCTAACGCAAAATAGTTTATTTACTGAGAAGGCTATTCAGTCTAAAAGGTTTTGGTATAAATTATTTTTGATAACATCAATTAATCCCTGGCCAACGAACACGAAATGGCTATCAGATTAAGATAGTTGGCATTTGACTTAAAACTATTAAAAATATGGTTTCTATTGCTATATTGTTATATTGGCTTTGTTATAGTTCGCTGATCTTAATCCTATATGTATGTATGTAAGTGTCAGGTGTGTCAGTGGGCCGCCGCAATCCTGTGACGTCACACGTTTCTTTGCGTATTACGAAAGTTTAGTTATCTTTAATGCGCCAGGGCCGCGTGCCATGACTCATATTGTAATTATAATTTTAAACGTGTCAATTGAGATTTACGCGAATTAAGAAACTTTATTTTTATTTTGGCATGTAATACAATAGGAATTCAATTAAATCGTTAGGTCAATTATGCTTAGATGCTTAACTACTGTTAAAATACTAATCGTTTTTATTACAATGCCTCGTTATAACTTCGACTAAACACATTTAAAAAATACGCCGAAATAATGTTACGTAATACGTATTGGCGAAAGACTCAAAATAACATTATAAGACGGTGTAGTTTGTGCAATCGGTTGATAGAGGGCATATTGATATTTTTTATATTAAGGTGATGCATTATAATATAATATATTATATAATAATATCAACCCATGTCCCACTGCTGGGCACGGGTCTCCTCCTCGAAATCAGGAGGGTTTTGGGCCATAGTTCACCGATGCGCTGGCTCAATGCGGGTTGGTGAACTTCACACACCTTTTAGACTAATCCACGAAACCTGCATACCCATCTGGTATGTAGGTTTCGTCACGAGTTCCTTCACCGGTGAGCAAGCGATCGTCAGGTGCAGGTAGAAATTTAGAAAAAAAACATTTCTAGGTATCACATCAGGATCGAACACGGACCTCTCGGCTCTCACTCAAGAGGCCGAGCGCATACCCACTAGGCCATCGTCGCTCAGGTGATGCATTGTTAAACAATAAATCTAATACCGGACACGCGCCAGAGGGGACTGAGCGTCCTGAACGGGGTGGGGCTCTCCATATGCGCGTGAGCTTATAACTAAAGGACGTAAACGACAAAATTGTTTTTGTTATTTTATTGCGATAATTGGAGAAATTCCTTATAATTTTTTTATAGACTCATCTACGAAGAAAGTTAAGAGGCCTAAACCAGGCCTGTTTGCCCATAAGATGTGAATTTCTTTTTAAAAAAATTGCCATAATTGATAGTTAGTTATCTAATCATGTATTGAAAACTAAAAAACAAGGTTTTTATCATGAACTATGAGGTCACCAACTTATATTTTCATACCTTTTGGAATTACTGAAATAAATTGTAATTATTGACGCCAAATTTTCCAATGCGTCCTCTTAATAAATAAGTAAAGTAATTTTGATTCATAATAATTTGATATTTTTTAGAGGGTGACGCGAACCAATGCTGTAAATGTATCTGGTCAATATATGATGGTCAATCATATTATAATGGCACAAGCGTTCTACGTGTTAGAGGTTGTGCCGTGCTACTTTGCAGCCAAATTGGGCCAGCACGAGCAGGGTGGTACCTCTCACTCACATAACACCGGCGTCAAGTGACAGCTATGCTGTCGCGTTTCGTGTGACTTGTGAGTTTTCGGTGGCCCATTGGGGGAACAGGGAAAAGGAATGTTTATGGGTGTCGATAGACGCCAAAAGGCTTCGACTGCTCGTTTAATCTCCTATGATATAAAAAAAATAGTACGTGTATACGCGCGTCAAAAGAACCGTGGTGTTATTTATTGTACGCGTGTATTTTATTTTGAGTATTTCATCATTTTAATCAAAAAAAATTAAGCCCGCCGAAAACAAAAGCAGAATACTCTCGTGATATATAAAACAAAATTCTAATTTGTTATTTTTCTAATGTGAGATTTTTTTTCGAATGGAAAAAAAGAAGATATTCTTACCAAGTTACTATAATCACTAAACTAATGGCCTAGTGCTACATCGGTTTAGTGGAGAGCCAGCTATTAATTTTTATATGAGAGAGGTTGCCCCCTGCCAACCGTGTAATCTTTGACCATACGGCCTCCTGGCGTCGGGTTTGTTTTTGTGGCGGTCGGGTGGCGACGGTGATGCGGCACAGATATCCCAGGCGGACTACTCCACTGGGTGGACTCAGTGAGGCGAGAACCCGCTGATAGCAACAGCGATACTGGGGCCCACTCCGCGGGAGCAGTGGGAGCCGCCACCGCCACATGAGGTCTTGAACATCATTAATAGGGCTTATTATATACTTATCCTACTCCAGAAATTCTACATTTGTCTTATACTTTAGCATACATTTTTAAGGTTCCACTTTTTTTCTATTCATTTTGCTATCGTACTGAAACTAATTTTATTACTATTTTATAAAGTACAGCAATATACGGTCATAAAGTTGTCAAAAATAGGGATTTTTATCCTAAGTATTTGTTGTCATAAAAACTATATTGTGAATATCAATGTATTGTTTTTTTACGCGCGATTTATTTATAGGCCATACATAAAATACTAACGACCACTAAAGTGTGGAATTCGTTCGCGCATAAAATTCGAATAACACGTCCCTTGACTAATATAAATAACGAACTTACATGCGTATATCATACGGGGATACGGACTTCGACAGCGCTACGGTATCGCCTACGTCGTAGCCCGGGTTTGCGCCGTGTTCGCGTCGGGTATAAATTCTTAAGGCGGGGCTGTCCGAGAACTGAAATTAGTATGGAGCTCGAAACCGCGTCGAGCGCTTTGGCAGCGAGTGAAAACACATATTATTTAATTGAAGGGAGGGATTAAAAAATAAATAATTTATGACGACCGATTTAAATCACATTTTCTACAAGGTTTATTATGGTGTAGGTTTTATTGTACAGAACTTTATATTACTCAAATAAAATGTTTTTTTTATGTCAATTTTGACTTATTTTTGCAATTTTTTTCAATGCAGCAAATTATAACTAATCGTGTATCGAATGACCGAAATATTATGTTGAAGGAGTGTTAAATAACATATATTTTTTTCAAAACTTAAATCGGCTTAGTTTCTAAAAAAAACAGAATTCAAAATGCCGTTTATCGGGAAGGACCCGCCTTAATTATTTTGGTTTGTGCATGGACTTCGACAGCGCTACGGTATCGCCTACGTCGTAGCCGGGGTTCCCGCCGTGTACGCGTCGGGTATAAATTCCCTTCTTAATTATTTTGGTTTGTGCAAGTTCTTGTAAGTGTTGATTTTGCTAATTTATGTTGTTTGTTTTCAGGGCTGGAAAAGGTTTTCTTTGCGTACGTCCAAATTAACAAACTTTGGAAACGCAAATGAAACTGGAATAGGAACTGTATTTTGTGCCTTACTTTACACAAAACATATTGCTGTGTTTATATACCTGTAGCAAATAAATACGAGTTGTAAATAAGAAATATGATCATAATATGAACAAATTCTTAGAAATCAGTAGAAGTTCAATTATATACAATCGAATAGATAAATGTGCTCACTAGAAACTTAGCGCTCTCGATTACTTTTTTTAATTAAAATTATGTCCTGGTCTCGAACTTTATTCGTTAGGATTATATTATCTTTTTTGACTATGAAATGAATAGTAACTTCATGTATTTCATGAGCACCTATTAGAGCAAGCCAGGCATGTAACAATGACGTCAATTGATGCTTAGTGTCTGTGGGTTGTAGTCGACACAATCAAATTTGCAAAAACATCTTTTTTCAAAGTGAAGCTTAACACACGTACGTAGCCTTTTCGTATGCCGTGGTGGAACTCCGCCTCAAAATGAAATTCAAAAGATACGGCCTAAGATCGTATTTTCATAATTGTTGGATAGACAAACGGGTAGACGAGTCACGTGACGGTAAGTAGTCAGCGTCACCCTGTGACTAGCCCAGTCAACTCATTCATACCCACCATGGTTCAAGCCTTGTCGTGGCGGTGGGGCTCAGTAGCCTAAGGTGAACACAACACCTTGGGCAAAGCAAATTGAGCCGAGGGAGCTGCTCTTTGTACCCCTCTTCTAGTCAGTCCTTTAAGGGACTGACCCCACCTCCACAGACGGATGGACCATGGTGGGGACTGCTGCGGCTGTGAAATGACATTCCACGATCATGAACGTCACAAGTAATACTGCTCTCCGATGCTAACATGCTGCTTTGATTTTACAAAGTGTACACACAAAATATGCAGATTTGTTTATCCTTTCGCGTTCATAAATTTTTATATCACCCAAGCCAAATGGTCGTCGATCGCTTCGACGGAGTGATCGGGTGACGTAATAAACGATCGGCTCTCCGCATTCGTTTATTTTATATGGCTCGCTTATTTTTGTCGCCGGCTATGTAAAATACGGCCCATCAATCGCATTTGAAGCGAATGTATCCCACGATCGCAAGTTATGATCGTCGGCTGGTTTAATGCCAGTGTTTTTACGATCAAATAATTTTAGCGATCTGAATATCTGCATAGAAATGTACTTATTTAGAGAATGTTACGTATCTGTATGTATTCAGGAAGCTTAGCTATATTCTCACGTTATCTATACCGCAGAGTTTGAAGACGAAAGTCTTTGACCAATGACTTCCCGTAATGACCTACGGGGCTGAAACGTGGCTTTTAAATTTACGACTGGTCCGTAAGTTTGGGAGTTCAACGTGTTAGGGAGCGTGCTATGCTGGGTGTTTCTTTGATAGATAGGATTCGAAACAAAGACATCCGCCAGAGAACTAACGTTACATATTATGCAAAGAATAAGCTCATTGAAGTGGCAGTAGGCTGGTCACACACTCAGGAGAAAGGATGGCCGATGAGGAAATAAGGTTCAAGAGTGGAGGCCACGTGTAGGTAGGCGAAGTGTTGGTTGGGCATTAATCCGTGCCGTGTTGGATGCGAGTGGCAAGGGATCGGCAGTCTTGACGTTCATTGAGAGAGGCCTATGTTCAGCAGTGGACGGATAGGGGCTGATGATGAAGTTTATGCCACATTACAATGAATTAATTGTAGTAGTAGTAGTAGTGTGTGTATTTAATATTATTTATAATATTTTTATAATATTATATGCAGTTAAAGTTAAAAAAACAGAGATTGCATAATAATAATAATTGTATATTATATAATAATATAGATTTATTATTATAATTCATATACATGTAGCACAAATATAATATCTTGCTGCATTCCCTCTCCACTGAATATTTAACTGAACTCACTACTACTACTTTTTAAACGGAGGAATTTGAAATTTGGTAAAAGTTAGTACTTTTACCAAATTTCAAATTCCTCCGTTTCCCTTCAAATTTTCACACAAAATAACTTAATCAATACCTTACATTATTAAACTCCAATTTCGATACTTACTTAGGTTACTTAAGCATTGCTTTTACCGTTCCATAAATAAAGAGCTTTTGAAAAAAATTAATCAAATTTACATTTTCCTAATGGCACCATAAATGAAAAGCCTCGGTCGTTGATAAGTAATTGACGTAAAATTAAAACTTTATGTAATTAATAAAGTCAAGTGAACTTTCGAATCGAAGTTCGAGCTAGCTTGTAAACGTAACTTTGTCTGCATTTTTTTTTCTTTAACGCCAGGAAATGCTCTGAGGCGTCCCGCGGGGGAATCGGTCTCCCCAGGCGGGAATGTGGGACTCGCTGCACTCGAAAGCTGGTAAGGCAGCTCTACCCACTAAAACCCGGCGAGTGCCACCAATGCCGTCTTTGGTGAGGTGCCCCGGATCGAATAAACAAACAGGGCACCTCGACGGCTAGTCAGTCCCACAAGGACCGACGCCACTTCCACAGAGGGGTTGTCCCGCACCACAGAACAACCGCTCCCAACGTCGGGACAGTACAATTGAGTGAGGTACCCATCCTCGCCCCTTGCCCCCTGCTCTTTTGTCTCCTCTTCTTATAAGAAAAGAGCCCCCTCGGCTCAATTAGCTTCGCCCAAGGTGCTAAAAAAATAAATAGTCGCATGTATTTTTACCTGAAGATCTCTTTGAATTTGGAATAAACTTGTAGTAACTGGTTACACATAGTCGCATGTATTTTTTACGAATGCAAATTAACAGATGATTAGATACTATTTAGATTAAAATTGCATTCTTAATGGAATAAAATCATGTCTTGGTGTGTTATAGCTTGAATCACGAAAATTATGACATTACTTGAGAAATTGAAATCCCGACCTAGCTTAGTTCTTTTGCTCCTGGAGCTAATATTATTTGCTAAGGTACCCATTATCATACCTTTTTAGAATCTACACATACTAGCCATGTTTTTAAGATAATGGGCAGCTATAGCACCATACTTTTTTTTTCACAATCAAGGGTCAAAACTACAAGTAATTACAAAAAAACGGAAAAAAATTACTCAAAATATTAGTTTTAATAATATTTTACGATAACAACGGCTATAAATGTAATTAAATTTAATAAAACAAGTCTTTAGGAGTACTTTTCCAAAAAAAATACACAAAAATACCTAATTTTAAAGAAATGGCAACCGATTGAATGATCAAAGGAGCAAAAATTTAGAAAAAAACTAAAAGTATGCATCATTTTTACACTGTTGGTAAAACTGACGTAAAAACTAGATTTTATTGTAGCCTGAAATCGGGGTTACCTCCACTTATCGGATTATCCATTATTTACGACAGACCCTAAAACCCAGTAAAAATAGAATTTAATAGTGTTTTTTGTTCCAGTGTGTTCCGATGCCTGGTTTGGGGTTCCGAAGAGGCTCTTACCGATGCGTCTGCAGGCGTGGGTTTTATTTCCCCAATACAACCGCCGAGAATAGATTCTACAACGGTAGTGATATCGAAGAGGAATATGAGAAGCATTTGTTGGTAGGGATAAACGTGGTGATTACACAATCACGATAAAATATTAAATAGAAAACCATTCGTAATTATAAGCCAATTAGTGCCTTTTCACACGTGCCGGCCGCCGGGTATCCGATAGCGAAGTGTATGGGCGTGTATGACAGCTTTCACACGTGCACGATGGACTCACCACTGTGCGTCGAGTCACCACCGGGTCGGGTAGCTACCGACCGGAATCACAGTGGGAAGAAGTGGCATGCTTTCATACGCACCGGCGGCCAGTCGCCCAGGTACAACCACACCGAGGGAGACGCTACTTGATACAAAATCGGATCGTGTAAAAGCGAAATGAGTTACCGGACAGTCGGCGCCGAATACCCGGCAACCGAGACATGTGAAAAGGCACTTATACACTGACTTCAAATTATAAGTCAGGATACAATGTTCTATCCCTGAAAAAGATATTTGAATTCGGTGATATAATAAAGGGCTTACTTTTGATGCTACTACATTTGTGAAACAGATTAATTAATAATTTAAAATAAATTCAACGCTTCATCGGGACAGGTTGTGAAATGAACATATATTTTTTATAACCATTGGTCTGAGATATTATTTAGCTGACGCCGACATCTGTTAGGCGCTGTTGTTGGAGTGCGCAGAAATCTTAGATATTCTTGTAATAAAATTTAAATGTTAAGTGTCTGCATTATGATTTTATCATAAAAGATACATTTTCATAGAGTTTAAATAAGTACGTTTCAATGTATTCTAGAAGATTTAATTTTAAAATTTTATGGAATTAAGATATTATTTTAATGAGTTTTTTTTTCTGACCAGAATAAGCGGAGCCTCTACTCGAGATCGAACTATTTTGAGTGTGTTCCCTGCGCGGAAGGGTGCGAGGCGTGCGTGGACGGTTCCCCGTGCGTGGCCGCCCTCAACTGGGTGGTCCGTTCCACCATCTTCGCGCTGGCCTGCCTCGTCATATCCTGCCTGCCGTTCATTATCTATTTCACCATCAAGTATGGACATGTCAGGGTAAGCAATTGTTCAGATTTAAAATATATAAATGGTACTTTGACAAAACTCAACGCAACAACAATGAGATTTTGATTTTGATATAGCAGAACCGATTTTGATTAAACATGTCTAAGAGTTACTAGTAGAAAAACCTGCTTTAAAAAAAAACCGCATCCGAATCGTTTTTGCTGTTTAAGAACTGCGGTGCTCGTAAATATATATCGTCATGAATCAACAACTTGTGGCGAACGAATTGCTGGCGTTGCTGCAACAGAAGCTGGATGAGATGGACGAGCTATCCGCTGTTCATCAGATCGCTAATTTGCGTAACGAACTCAGAGTCGTGGAAATCGGTAGTTACTGCGTTCATCATCTTATGTATCCAAAACAAACACGCATCGTAGAGCGTTCCTCGATTTATTCCTTCCTAGTTCCTCACCGTCAGCGAGCACAGAGTCTGCTGAGCGCGTACTAAGCACGCCTCGCGACCTTATTCTCGCCCCTGCAGCTTCTTCTAATATTGTGGCGCGAAATTTCCGGCCAGCTGACCCGATGCCTGTGTATACGAGAAATGTGAATTTTGCCAGTAGCACCGTCATGAGCGGTATTCAATCTCCGAAGCGGGATGATGTCGATAGTTTTATAACGGTGCAAAAGAGTAAGTCAGAGTAAGCACAGTCAGAAGAAGAATAGAACCAATGTGGTACGACTCCCAAGGTGTTCAACGCTATACGTGCTGCAGGACCGAACACTCTGGTGTCTATCTCTTGCCTACACTACTCCACGGAGGCACAATGAGGCGAAAGACATCGTGGAGTAGTAGGTGGCTTATGCTAACCACCGGCGCCCATAGACATCCGCACAACCAAAAATTATACACATACTTTGCCCTCCTTTTTCCTATCTTCCCCGAATGGGTCATCAAAAACTGACAAACCACACGAAACGCGACACCATGGCTGTTACTTGACGCCGGTGTTATGTGCGAGACGTACCACCGCCGTCGTGTCAGCCCAATTCGGCTGCAAAGCAGCATGGCACTACCTCTTACAGTTTTGGCCACAGGGCGTGGTGTTCCCCTGCTTCCGTGGACATTTTCCACCAAAGCGCAATGAGACTTAAGTGCAAGTAGCACCCGCCACGTATTTCAACAAGTTCATACAGTGATCCATACAACACTGGCAAACGTGTCTACAAACGGTGAATTAATTGTACATTTTCACGCCAAAAAAACGTGTGTGTACAGGAGGCCTTACACGACTCTTTTCTGTATCAATGCCGCAGCGAACATTACTTAATTAGGCGTGTAATTATCATCCTCCGTTCTTCCTGTGAATACGGAAGTTATTAGCCTAATGGTTGTGCTGCCGCAACCAACACCGAACACTATACAAAACGTACATATTTTATATTAGTAATTATTTTATTGACGTTAATCACTATGTACAAATTGTGACATAAATAGTACATTATTACACATAAAACATATTAAATTATTACAAATTTTTACATTAATTAGCGTAGTCTTGAGTGTTAATTAATATGGCTATAACACAAAAGGTAATTAAAGAGATTTTGTGTCGGTCCTTTAAAGTATTTTGTTAACAAACAATAATAACTAAATTGATCAGGCAATGTGATATTGAGCGGATAATTAATGTCATAGAAAAGTTAATTTTTGTTAAAGTTAACATTTCATTTACAAATACCGGCAAGCTATATATTTTTGATTTGCTTATTTATTTCTACGATTTTGAACGTCTGCATCAGACACTCTCATTCCGATATTTCTAAACTCGATTCTTACGGCATTTCCTGCCACGCATATATATGGAATCAATTGCCACGTATTTCTGTATTGACACGACCTAGGGACTCTTAAGAAAAGAGCATACTCATACCACTTAGCCTTCCTTAAGCCACCTTCAAGAAAATAGCATACTCGTATTTGATCGGTTGTCAACGCACCTGCTAATCCTCTGGTGTAGCGGGTGTCTATTGATATTACCACCTATATACACTTACCACCAGGTGAACCGACTGTACATTTGCCCCCTCCTCTATAAAAAAATTGATGAACAGATACAGAACAGGTACATTGTAGGTATATAAAATTAAGATTCGTTCGTGATCATAGGTGGTTAGAGCGGCGAGTCCAGCTCTACTTAGGGTTATCGTCCTGGGCGCGCTGCTGATCTACTGCACGACGCTGGTAATGTACGGGCGGCCGACGGTGTTCACGTGCACCGCCAGGGTTTGGCTCCGGGAAGTCGGCTTCTGTCTCACATACGGTGCCCTCATGCTGAAGACGTGGAGGTGAAGTTATTTTTCTATTTTATTATATAAAAAAGTTTACGAGTTCTTATACTTTTAAACAATTTTGTACAGTTATCTAGCCTCTACGAAACTCGGTTAGGATACTGTTAAGTGGTCGACTGGTTGGGTGATTTATTGGGCGACTGGTGAGGCGACCCGTTGGTTGATTAGTTGGCTTACAGGTCGACTGGTTGGCCACTAGTTGGCCAACTGGTTGGCTGGTAGACTGGTTAGTCAACTTGTTGATCTATTGTTTGGTTAACTGGTAGAGCGACTCTTTGGGGGACTTGGCCTTCGGGCACGATGAATTAAGAATGACGTAATTGAAACTGACCGTTCCGTGACGGCTACTTTTACAAGTAGCCGTCAGTAGCCGGATGTAAGACGTGGAAATATATAAATTAAGATATAACAAGTTAAGATAGTAATAATATCATCATCAGTCCGTGATTGCCCTCTGCTAAGGCCTCCCTTTTTTCTGCCGATCTCCTATAACAGGCAAAGTTGTCTCATCCATGTTTTTCCCTCGTATAAATAAACATTAAATAACCTTGTAAATAGTTCAAATAAATATTAAGCATATTTATTTGAACTATTTAAAAAAAATATTTTATACTTTCACATTACACTATTCATAGTTGGTTTTTTACCACGCATTCTACGCTACAGTTAGTGATGCATAAAATATTGATTATAACATTATATGTATGACAAGCCGTAAAAATTAATTAATTGTTTCCGTACAGACTAATTTCCGTGATAGACGATAAATATAAAAATTTATTCAAATAATTTGTGTGTTCACTTGTCACCGAATAAATAACAATCATACACAAGTTAAGTTGTGATTACAGGTTAAAATATCACCTACATTGTTTGCTCTAAATATTAGAACAGCATATTACCCTAATTCCTTTTTTTTTTGTTTCGCTGAGGAATGCGTTTAGGTATACCACCGGGTCTGGGGGGACCCGGACGTTATATTGGGACTCTTAGCGCCCGAGAAGATGGTAAGGTGGACGCAGACTCTACCCACTAAACCTCAGCGATGAGGGACGCTCTTGCCTTTGCCCAAGCTGGGCACTCCACCAGAGTGTGGTCAGCAATGTGCTCACTGCTGTCACAGTGATGACACTCTGACGAGTCCTCCGCCTCTGCCACCTTTCAAATATACCTTCCGAAGCAACCTAATTCTAGTCTTATACAAAAAAAATATGTCTGTAAAGTCGGTTTACGGACGATAGTTTTACGTGATAACGTCATAAAGAAACATTGATGAAGAATTAATTACTTTTTTTGCCACTGTTAGGAGAAAAACAGTTATTTGAAGTGAACAAAATGAAATTAGACTAAAAATTATGGAGGAAATCAATTACATCTTATTAGATTGTAGAAATAAACACGAAACACGTTGTCGCGTATTCAACATTAATAATGTTTGTTTTTTCAAAAAGGCAACGCTTGGGCCTCTATATCGAGCTCTATATCGTTTGACAGGCTTAGTCGGAACGGGATACTTTTTTGTGCGCGCTGCCGGTGTTCATCAATTTATAAGACATTATCACGTTAAAAAATTAAAACTATATAAAGATAATTCTTCTCCAATCTCTTCTTGATACATGTTTAAATCATACGGGTATACTTACTTATGAGCTAAAACATTCGTTATATCTAATCGTATATCACAGTATAATATGAGTGACTTATATCGGATGATCAAAGCGTAGTAAATGCGATCAGGGGTTCGACCATAACTCACAGCGGCTGAAGATAGTCGAAATTATTCAAAGACAAGCGGTTTAGAGGCGGGCGCGGCGTCTGTGAATGTTGATAATACAATATTCGGGGAATATTAATGGTGCTTTGTCTCTTGCTTTAATAATATTGGCAATATTTGATCTACATGCATTCTAATTTAAATTTGATAGTAATGCAGTTAATAACAGTACAACGGAAGCGGGGAATGTAATTGAAATAATATAGTTTGAATGTTATTGAATATATTAACTACGAACATTGCGGTCGAGCCTTTTAATATAATAATTGAATAATAATGAATTCCAATGGTAAATTATTTTGTTGGATTAATCATTAATGTTCATTTGGACATTAGTTGTATATTTTAACTAAACTTAATTAAAAAGATAATATTAAAATATAAAATTATTAAAAGAAAAATAAAATATAATCATAGAAAACCTCAATCTATATGTGAAGATTCTTACAGTTATTTTGATTGGAAAGCGGAATGAATGAATGAAGTAAAGCAAATCGACTTTGCTCTAATTTGTGTTAAAAGGCTCATACGCACTAGGCGCGTAACCGTAACGCGGCTAGCCATGCGGCTGACCGCAAGCAAAGCGTTATTTATTTTTTTATTTAATTATTTATGTACACAGGAAACTTAAACATAAAACTATGAACCTTTAAGAAAACAGGAAATTTCTTCCAGCTGAATACAGGAGAAGAAGAACAATAATTTTAAGCAATAGGGTGTACATTAATTAAAAGATAAAATTACAAAAACACTAATAAACAGTACGAAGTATACAAAGGAGATGTTCAAGAAATGTATGAGGCGTGGGCCAGCACTATATTACACTATATGTAAATATAGCTACATAATATAGTAACCGTCTACTATTTTTTGCTAGCTAGATCGATTTATCGCCCCCGAAACCCCCTATATACAAAATTTCATGAAAATCGTTGGAGCCGATTCCGAGATTCCAATTATCTATATATATATATACAAGAATTGCTCATTTAAAGATATAAGAAAGATAGATATCTGCGATTTTTTGCTGAAAAAAAACACGAATTCTGAAAATCTTGGGTCTCAAGAAAATAAGACTACATGCTGATATTTTATTCACTTTATTGGAGAGAGAGATGTATATAAATAAAACAACATGTTGGGGTTAATTTTTAAGGTTAACAACTAAACTCTCAAGTATTAGTCAAACGTCATGTCAAAACAAGCGTCATGGCCGCCCTAAAAATAGGGTTATATAGCACCCATAGTAGTAGAGCCGTGTAATCGTAGCACAAGGGTGCGTCGTGTCCCCGCTCGTCTGCTCGACCAATACGAAGTGTTCACAACACTAGGGTGACAGCATATCCCTAACACTAGTCAATTTTCTTTTAATTTTATTTATTAAAATATAGTATAATTTTTGGATTCTATTTGTTAAAATATGAATTAAGACGTACGCGTCAAGTGCCTTTTGTTATTTTTTATTTTAGATAATTTTTGGTAGTCCCGATCCGATTACCCGAGTAAGAGTTCTGATCTTTATTAATTGCTTTTCTTAAATACACCAATATTTTGTTATAATAGTCTTTAAATTAGTTATCCTCGGACCAAGATTATAGTTATCACATTAAAAAACGTTTCAAATATTCATTTTTGTACACATGTACCCTTCTGCAAATTATTTTTTAGTAATTTTATGAAATTCCCATATTTTTTTCCTATTTACTTATGTGGTGTACATAGTGCTGACCCAAAATGAAACATCTCCTTTCCATAAACAAGAACAACACTTAATAATCACGTATATTATACAAATATAAACATATATTATTATACATACATAATACATATTATATATAAAATAAATTAAATATAATAAAAATACATACATTTAAATGAAGGTACATAATGTCATGGAGATTTTAGGAATATAAAATTATTATGTTTGATTCAAAAAGTACTCTCTCACTCTCTTTTTAAATAGCCCAAGAGTTCTGCAATCGCGGATCTCTTGGGGCAAGGAATTCCAAAGTTTGGCTGAAAATACAGTGAAGGAGTAAGAATAGTAATCAGTTTTATGGCGTGGTACGTGGAGCAAAGTACGCTTATGAGATCTGCATGATGAATCATCAAGGTGGGGAAATGAGAAACGATCGCGCAGATAGGAAGGAGAAGAAAAATTGAATGGAATATTGAAAAGGAAATATAGAATTCTATAGTTTCTGCGTAGGTGTACAGGAAGCCACTGCAACTTCCTACGAACATGAGACACATGATCATATTTTTTTAATCCAAAAATAAAACGAAGGCAGAGATTCTGTAAACGCTCTAATTTGC
Source organism: Helleia helle (assembly GCA_963853865.1). Classification (NCBI taxonomy): domain Eukaryota; kingdom Metazoa; phylum Arthropoda; class Insecta; order Lepidoptera; family Lycaenidae; genus Helleia; species Helleia helle. Next base: position 20,379,230 of record OY971422.1, on the reverse strand, counting down.
CTAAGTTTTCCTCAGTGGCATCCAAACAACATACGTCTGCATAATCGATTATCGGCTGTATAAGAGTTTGAGCAAGTGTTATATTGCTAGAAAAGGGTAGAAAACATTGCAAATCTTTTAAATAATGCATTGAATAGTGCACTTTACAACTAATTGCACTGACATAAGCGTTCCGGGAGAGATTTTCATCAAAAATGACACCTAAATTCTTTGCCCTGTATCAGTATATTCAATCAGTTCACCGCCTAATGTAATAGAAGGAAGTTTCGTCAGACCCAGGAGAGGCCGAAGACGTTTACTACCAATAAATAGCGCTTTAGATTTTGCTGGATTCACATGTAGACCAAAAGACTTAGCCCATTCATAAAGATAGAAAAGAGAAGCGGAGAAAGAACACCGCCTTAGGGAACACCCGCATGGAGATCGACCCAGTTTGAAAACGTATCGTTAATCTGAATACGTTGCGAGCGGTCATGAAGGTAAGAATTAAACCAGGATATAGAGGAAGAAGAGATATTAAAATGTTGTAAAATACAAAGAAAGATATCAAAATCAATGAAATTAAAAGCGTTGCTAAAGTCTAAGAGAATAAGAATTGTTAGATTTATTCTCCATAGCCCAACGGATATCGTCGGTCACGTTGACGAGCGCAGAAGATGTAGGTACTGTAACCAGGACGAAAACCGGGTTGCATAGGGCTAATGAGATCATTACTGTACAGGAAAAATGATAGTTGCTTATGCATTATGTTATGTAACATTCGTTTAAAGAAAATATTTTAAAATGCTTGCTTTTGGCTGCCCGCAACGCGTTTGATCGGATCCCCAAACGCATCCTACGGTTTTCCGGATGCCCAGTCGCGTTTCGGTTGCCCACGCAGTGCATATGAGCCCTTAAAAGCTCAAATAATATTGTAAATAAACTAGCTTGGAAACGTTTTAGAAGGCTTAATAAAATCCCGGTAAAGCTTCATTTGCTTCAGTACTATTTTGTTTATCCCTGCTGCTAAAGAACTTAAATGTATTCTGTAAAGTAGAGCAGCACGGGTGGTACATTTAGTGACATGGAAACATAACGTCTTGCGTCTTGGACAAGTCAAAGCATGAACTAATTACGTAAGGCCACACAGAAGCCTCGAAAGAAAGAATTTATGTCAATGTTTAGGTAAGACACATCTAACAACCTAAACTTAAGACTTTGTGATGGCAATGGCTCGTCTACCGATTTAGTTAATTATAATAGAAAATATCCCAAAAATATTTTACTGAAACATTAACGCTTATTAAAAACTAAACTAGCTGTTGCCTGCAGCTTCGCCCGCGTTACTCAACTCGTATATATCACAGCGTGATGTAATATAGCCTATAGCCTTTCTCGATAAATGGGGTGTCTAACATTGAAAGAATTTTTCAAATCAGACCAGTAGTTCCTGAGATTAGCGCGTTCAAACAAACAAACAAACTCTTCAGCTTTATAATATTAGTATAGATTTTATACCCTAGAAGAGTTTTAGGTGTTACATTCGTTTGTATTAAAAATGAGTTTAGTATTATCTATATCTATAATAACCAAAGTTGCGAAGATTGTCACTTTTCGAAATCACCTACGTTATGGGCAAAGCAAATTTTATATCACTTCCATACATTAGCATAATTTTTGGGTGGAATAAGAAGTGCCTCATTTGAGTGGTCCGCTAATATTAAACTAAAAACCTTTATAAAAAGATCAATGTTAATCGAAAATCTTTTTGGGTCGGAGGGCGGTTCATGTCTTTGATCCCGGGTAACAGATGTAGAGCTACTTATTTTCCTGTTACCAAGAGTCGGAGTGAAGGCGATTCTTTAATATTTATTAATAAATAAAATTCTAGATATAATTAGGCGCTTATTTATGTAAACAATATATTTTTAAAGCTTTTTGTCGTTTCATTTAAATAATAATTGGTCTAAGACCGCTCATCTTAAAGAAAAATATAAAGTTACAAAATATTAGAATGGATACACTAGATTTTTTTATATATAAGAATATCTATGGACGCTTTTGCATCAAGTCAATCTAGTCCCGTGGTAAGTTCTCGAAGAACTTGTGTTACGGGTACCAGAGTACGGAAATATATTTAATAAAAGGAAACTTTTATTCTTTATATATATTTAAGATTTATATCATTTATAATAAACATCCATGACCCAGAAACACATAATTTTTTTGTTCCCTGGCGGGATTCGAGCCCGCAACCTCTGGTTTGAGTGCCAACGGGCTAACCATTGAGCCACGGAGGTCGTCAAATCTTGAATGGAATGTACAGATTAATAATAATAATAACTTTATTTCCATTTTAACCATACACTGTAGTATAATGTAGATTACGTTGACTATTTCTTAAAAGAATATTACTTTGGAAACAATGAGTTACATAACCGAGCACCGGGCATGTGGGAACTGTTCCAACGTGACGCCCAGGTGTCCATACTGCGTGGTGCCTATGTGGCTCCAGGCGCCAACGGAAGCTCGGGTCCGGAGTGCGGTCGGGCGCACTCGGCGACACTCGGGTGGCTTAACTCTTATATATTTTGGTTCTTCAGTATAGGAGCAAATAGTGTGCTTATGACAAGTCTGAGGGATTTCGTATTGCTGATAGAAAATGTTGCTTGTGTCGTAGTATATCCGAGTGGGAATATCTTGCATGCCATAATATAAATTGAAATCGATTGAAATTAAAGCGCTACACGACCTCCATGAATAATATTTTGCAATACTAGAGTTCTTTATTAAAAATAAATGTCCACATTTGAATATGATCCGTAGTCAAGTACATATAAAAGTCATTTTGGTTTACGTGACTGTTTCCTCCATTTGGTATATACGGCAGCTGTAATTACATGAACTCATATTCAATATTACTTAAACACTGAAACGAAATGTACTAAAGACTCTCTGCGATGGCAGCTTATTAAGAAAAGTTTTAGTTATTCCCTTGTAAAATAGCCTCATGCCACGAGCGGCAGCAGCTGCACTGACCGAGTATAATTAAAGAAATTGCATCAAAGTGAACTATTTGCGCGGATATTGAGTGCTTATTTAAAATGAACCATACAATCTTATGCTATTTAAGAAAAATACTAATATTTCGTTTTTAACCACATACACAGGTCTCGTGCAAATATCTGTATCAGTCCAGTATACTTTCAGAGCTACCAACACTAAGATAATAAAGAGCATAGATTTCTATTTTTGTATGTATCGAATAAATTCAAAAACGAAGGGACTGAAATCCCTGCTAAAACTAAAAAGCAAGCTGTAAAAAAATAATCAAAATTACTTTCATCGCGTGCGCTTTTTTACATTTTAAAAGTTGTTATATTACCTTTTCATTAATTCCTGGCTATTTAATTAACGCCAGGCTGATTTTGACGGGACTTTCACTAGCAGATGGCTGATATTATAAGGAGTAACTTACTCCTCTTCCCGCAGGAGAGCGCGGCGGCGACAGGAGGTCGTACCGCCGTGAGAGGACTTTGCGCTGTGGATCGGGGGATCCACCGCGCGCGCGTTAGGTCCGGGTTATAAGGCACCCTTATGTGTTCAGGGTGCCTTAAGTGGAGTTCCCGCATGACGAGGAGAACACCGCCGGGTTTTAGTGGGTAGAGCTGCGTCCACCTTACCATCTCTCGGGCGCAGCGAGTCCCACATACCCGCCAGGGGAATCCCCCTCCCCAGCGGGATGCCTAAGAGCAACTCCCGGCGAAAAAAAAAAAAAAAAAAAGCGAAGCTGCGGGCAACTGGTTTGTCATAAAGTTGGCGTGAATTCATTTTTTTAATATTTACACAATTCAAACAAGGTCAAAAATATTTATAACTACGTTCATAGCAACCATAAATTATTATAACTCCCGCTTTTCTCTCAGAGAAAACGAAGCTGGAACATGAACAGATGTGTATTAAAAGTTGGACTTCATATTTTGTCTAAAACTTGTTTTACATCCTAAATACTTGGTGCTATCTACGTAGTTAAAGGCTTCGCTAATTTTCTTTCATAAAAAGAGAATAAAGTAGGCGATTAACTATAAAGTAGTATCATATCGTCCTCACCATGGTTCAGGCCTTGACGTGGCAGGGGGGCTCAGTAGCCTAGGGTGAGCCCAGCACCTTGGGTGAAGCTAATTGAGCCGAGGGGGCTCTTTGTACCCCTCTTATATTATAGAAGAGGCAAAAGAGAAAGGGGTGAGGACGGGAACCTCACCCCATTGTACTGTCCCGACGTTGGCAGGGGTTGTTCTGTGGTGCGGTACAACCCTTCTGTGGAGGTGGCGTCTGTCCCCTGAGGGACTTACTAGCCGTCAAGGTGCCCTGTTAGCTCAACAGATCCGGGGCACCCCACCAAAGGCGGCATTGGTGGCACTCGCCGGGTTTTGGTGGGTAGAGCTGCGTCCACCTTACCACCATTCGGACGCAGCGAGTCTTACATATCCGCGTGGGGAGACCCACTCCCCCACGGGATACCTCAGAGCATTTCCCGGCGTTAAAGAAAAAAAACATCGTGAAAGATATTTTTTCATCACATCTTGTAATTTATTGTTACAAATGTAACTATGAGTCGCCTATGAGTCTCATCCTTTTTACACGACAGAAGCCTCTTGTTAATTGTCTTATGAATCTATCAAGCTTACGCTAATATTATTTTTCATCAATTTCGAAGACCGGTTGATCGAGTGGTCAGGCTACTGGATACTACACAGCGGTCGCGGGTTCAAATCTCGCCAAGTGCAGATAATTTGTATGATGAATATTGATATCCGTACTGGGCCATGAACTCGTATATAAATTTATTAAAATTATTTCCGTCGTAGCATATACCCGTGACACAATTTCTCATGACCACAGGTCTCGGCTATCGTGGTGTGATTAATAATAATGGACGCTTTTACACCACGTCAATCTGGTCCCGTGGTAGGTTCTCGAAGAATTTGTGTTACGGGTACCAGACAACGGAGATATATTTAATACTTTTTATTATATAATATACATATTTAATATACATCCATGACCCAGGAACACAGAAAACTTCTTTGTTCCCTGGCGGGATAAGAACCCACTACCTCCGTCTTGAGGGCCAACGCGCTAACCATTGAGCCACAGAAGTCGTCGTGTATTTATTTATTGTATTATTTACCAGGATATCCGTGATCTTCCAAGTCCGCTCGGCGAAGGCGGTGAAGATATCGGACATGTACCTGCTGCGGCGGATCGGTGTGATCGTGGGCGTGGCCTGCGTGCTGCTGTCCATCCGCACGCTGGTGGCTCCGCCTGCTGTCATCGTTGGCCGGACCAAGGACGACCTCAAGGCCTACCTGTGCAACACCGACTGGTGGGACCACTCCTTTACCACTCGTACGTACTTCTCTTTTATGATAGTAAGATAGACAGACGGGCAGATGAGCCCCATGATGGTAAGTGGTCAGCGTCACTCATGAACATAAACAAATTAACCTGAGACTAGCGCAGGCAACTGATTCATCCCCACCATGGTTGAGGCCTTGGCGTGGCGGTGGGGCTCAGTAGCCTAGGGTGAGCCCAGCACCTTGGGCGAAGCCAATTGAGCCGAGGGGGCTCGTTGTACCCCTCTTATAGGAAGAGGTGACAAAAGAGCAGGGGGCAAGGGGTGAGGATGGGAACCTCACCCCATTGTACTGTCCCGACGTCGGGAGGGGTTGTTCTGTGGTGCTGGACAACCCCTCTGTGGAGGTGGCGTCGGTCCTTTGCGGAGCTGACTAGCCGTCGAGGTGCCCTGTTAGCTTATCAGAACCGGGGCACCTCACCAAGGCGGCACTGGTGGCACTCGCCGGGTTTTAGTGGGTAGAGCTGCGTCCATTTACCATCTTTCGGGCGCAGCGAGTCCCACATACCACCCTGGGGAGGCCCACTTCCCAGGCGGGATGCCTCAGAGCATTTCCCGGCGTAAAAGAAAAAAATGCCAACTGATTCATCTCCACCATGGTTCAGGCCTTGTCGTGGTGGTGGGGCTCAGTAGCCTAGGGTGAGCCCAGCACCGTGGGCGAAGCGAATTGAGCCGCGGGGGCTCTTTGTACCCCTCTTATAAAAAGAGGGGAAAAAAGAGCAGGAGGCAAGGGGCGAGGACGGGAACCTCACCCCATTATACTATACCGACGTTGGGAGGGGTAGATCTGTGGTGCGGGACAACCCCTCTGTGGAGGTGGCGTCAGTCCACTGAGGGACTGACTAGCCGTTGAGGTGTCCTGTTTGCTCAACAGATTTTTTCACAGAACTCACACAAATTTTTTCACACACTCAACAGAGGTTGTCCTGCACCACACAACCCCTCCCAACCTCCCACCGTCAGGATAGTGCAATGGGGTGAGGTTTCCATCCTCGCCCCTAGCCCTCCCCACTCTTTTGTCCCTCTTCTTATAAGAGGGGTACAAAGAGCAGCTCCTCGGTTCACTTAATTTTGCCCAAGGTGCTGTGTTCACCTTAGGCTACTGAACCCCACCGCCACGACAAGGCTTGAACCATGGTGGGGAAATAGTAAGTGACCTAATATGTATTTACAAAATATATGGTACCAAATATGACTAGATTTAGATTTTTTTTTCGATTGACAATATTATGATGGATAATAATTTCATATTTATATTAATATTATTACGGGTGCTTACCGCGTTTAAAGATTTATTGAGTTCCCGATATTTCGATATATCGGATAATAATTTATTTCTATTCCCTAAATTGTAAGCCAACGATTTTCTATTTCGCTATGTGGATACGTATCTGCTAATTTTGTAATACGAGCAATAGCAATATTAACTGCAATTTGAATAACTCAGACCAAATGATTTATTGATCCGATATTTGGTACTGATGTTATAAATACAAATTATGTAATAATGAAATACCAGACCAAATGAAATGTGTAATATATTGTGATATCGGATATCCATATCTACGTCTACGTATGTAATACGTATGTAAAATAACGCTGGGCGAGCGGGATTTCATCGGCCAAATGTAGGAGGAGGTCGCACCGAACTAATAGGCGGAACTGAATCTCAACAAATGTATTTATATTTACAATTTAATTTCTCTCGAACATCGTGTTGTTATTAGCATAATATTGTTCCTGGAATATTTGATATTGTTTGTTCGTTTTTATTGTTACGTTTTCAGTTGAATTTTTATTATTTTTCATTTATTTCTGTTAGGCCAAATATCTGAAACGTCGTGTTTTAAATAAATAAAAATATACGAGTACGCAGTAAACGTATAAGATGTTGTTAGAAAAAGTAATTCTCTGTCAGAAATATTTGTCACCGTAAAGACTGTTATTTTTCGCTACGGATTAAATTGACACATTGCGAATGTCAAGCCGGTATCATTATTTCAAAAATTGACATTTATATGTGACTGTAGTATAAAAATACGATAAAAATGCAGTTTCTTTTATTTCTTACAGTTAAACAAAACTTATTAAAATAAAAAAATAAGTTAATAAACTTATAAATTAACGTAAGCTATTAAACTTATTAATTTTTTATTATATTATATTGGTGAATTTTAGAACATATCAATAGCATTTTCGCTGTGAGAGATGCATTATTATTATATGACAGATTAAATCTATATAAAATTAAATCGACCATAAGGACGCGGCTCCATCGCGGCGCACGGGCACGTTTGTCAAGTTTCTCTTTGCAAGAAAATGTATGTGATTGTTTCCACTGCAACCCACGTACACGCTACGCATTAATTTAGATTTTCTTGTAGTTTACATTTTAATTATGTAACACATGTGCGTAACCTCTGCGTGCGCTTACTTTCTACGTTAAAACCTTAAAATTAAAAGAATTATTAAAATAAGTCGTTATATAGTTATATTCTAAATATATATACTAGTTAATATTATTATGTTTATAATAATAGATGTTATGTTATAAAATAGGATATTGTATAATCTTAAAATTATATGCCTAATGAAGTTATTTGGGTCGTTGCCAGAAAACCAACTACTAATATAATTCAAATACTATAACAAGTAACATAATAAGCGCAAGTTCTAAGGGCACATCGCCAGGAGCGGCGCGCGTTATGACATTTTTTACATTCACTAGAATTAAGGATTTAAAAAATATAGTAATAAGTAGAAATGCTGTATGTATGTATGTAACCAGGGGCGGGGTAGATTCCTGACCATATGTGGGAGTTACACTTGGGCAGTGTAGGTATATACTAATAATAATATCAACCCTTATAATATGTCTCAATGTTTTTTTTATGTTAGTTGGATAGGCAAACTGGCAAACGTACCACCTGATGGTAAGTGGTCGACGTCGCCCATGAACATAAACTAGTATACCTGGAACGAGCCCAGGCAACTCATTTATGTGTTGCCTGTCCTGAGACATAAGATGTTAAGTCTCGGTGCCAGTAATTACACTGCCTGTCTTGCCCTTCTCTCCGAAACACAGCAAAGCTATTTCACGGTAGAAATAAGCAAGATGGTGGTTTCCATGCAGCCGGAGCGCGGCACAGCGCTTCTGCTAAATATAATTTGCTTTATGTTGTGACTTTTTCAACAGTGGAAGTGATATTCCTGGTGTGGGGCATCCGACTGTGTATAATGGTCAGGAAGGCGCCGTCCGAGTTCAACGAGAGCAGGTTCATCTCGATGGCCATCTACAACGAATTCCTTCTGTCCGTCTTCCTTAATATATCTATGTGAGTGGTTTCCTATAATATTATCATCAATAGTAATATATATTATACTAGCTGTTGCCCGCAGCTTCGCCCGCGTTTACTAAGATTTACAGCCATTTGTATTTATGATGATTATTTTTATGACCAACGTTACGCCTTATAACATCAGCTATCTGCCAGTGAAAGTGTCGTCAAAATCGGCTCAGCTGTTTCAGAGATTAACTTGAACAAACAGACAGACATTTTTTTAAAATGTAGTACCGTATAATATTATTTTAAAGCTTTTACCCGCGACTTCGTCCGCGTACGTAAATGTAAGAAGTATTTTTTTTATCTTATTTTTCAAATAATATGGTTCCAATTTACAAACTATTATAATTTTAAAATACTATTAACTTCCACTGTCAGGCCCGATAGTACGTTTTTATAAAATATATTTATTTAATTTAGAAGTACATTTTTATTATATTTAAATAACTTTCGTTTCAACGTTTCGGATACTATATAGCAACTATAGCAACCACGATCATTGGAGGACTGAGATGTCACACATCCTAACGTTACAAAGTTATTCGAAACTACCTACTAAACTACTATGATACATCAATATTTTAATTCAATTCAAATTCAATTCAAACATTAGTACCTACTACCAGCAAAAAAAACGACGAAAAAGAAATGTTAAGTATATTTTTTATTCATAAATTACTAATATATGGATACAGTATTCATTTGAAAGGCGTGTTATACAAAGGTGCGATCCTCATAAGGATTCGCATCTTTTAATAGATAGCGTCATCTACATATTGTGTTAACGCCATCTATTGACGCATCTAAAAACTTCTTGTTACACTTATACATCTCACATCTTACCTTGGGTCTCAGACTATCTCCATATCAAATTTCACTCAAATCGTGTCAGTAGTTTAACAAATATACAGTCCCGGTGTTTTTTCTGCATAACTTTCGTTCCCGTGGGATTTGCAGGATAACAACTATTTTATGTCCTACGTTAGGTTTCAAAACATCTTTATATCAAAATTCACCCAAAATCCGTTCCGTGGTTTAGAAGATAGACAGTCCAGGGATTTTACCCGCATAGTTCCCGTTCCCGTGGGATTTTCAGGATAAGAACTATTTTAAGTTTCAAAGTATCTTTATGTCAAATTTCACCCAAATCTATGCCGTGCTTTAGAAGATAGACAGTCCCTGGGTTTTACCCGCATAATTCCCGTGGAATTTTCAGGATAAGGACTATTTTAAGTCTTACGTTAAGTTCCAAAGTATCTTCATATAAAATTTCACCCAAATCTGTTCCGTGGTATCAGAAGATAGACAGTCCCTGGATTTTCCCGCATAGAATCCCGCTCCCGTGGGATATTTACCGAGATAAAAACTATCCTATGTCCTTTCTCGGGTTTCAAACTATCTTTGTGCCAAATTTTATCCAAATCTGTTCAGTAGTTTAAGCGTGAAGAAGAGACAGACAGACAGACAGACAAACAGACAGAGTTACTTTCGCATTTATAATATTAGTAAGGATATATTTTTTTTATTTAAAAAGGTACAGAAACAGGCTACAGATTGAGAATTACATAAAATAATATTAAACAAAATACAGTAAACAAAATCTGACGCCCGATTACATCTATACACAACATTTACAAATTATAAGGGCAATACTCTCAGTTTCTGAGGCACTGGATAGGCCTGCATACACATCAAGCGCAATAGTGTTAGTTGCCTAGGGGCGGGGGACCTCACTTGTCTCACACACACTTAGAAATTTTCATTTTAATGGTTGTTTTTTTTTAACTTTATTTAAGAGAAAAATTGAATTCCTTTTTTGTATTGTATGTATTGTCATCTTACTAACCTATAGATTATAAGAATATTGTTACTAACAAAGTTTTGGCTATGTGGCCTGAAATAAAATTATTATTAACTAGTATATTGAAACAATGCAACTAGGAATCAAAATTTCGTTTTTTGTTGCGTGCTTTGGTTCAGAAAAGGTTTTATTTTATTTTCTAATAAAATTATTAGGAACTATAAATAATGTTTGAGTGGAGGCCACGTAGGTAGACGAAGTGTTGGTCGGCTATTGACCAGGTGGGAAGACGATCTCCGCGCGGTGGCCGGTCCGTGTTGGATGCGAGTGGCAAGGAATCGGCCATCTTGGCGTTCATTGAGGGAGGCCTATGTTCAGCAGTGGACGGATAGAGGCTGATGATGATGATAAATAATGTTATAAGTATGTTGCTGCATTGTTATAAGTATACGATATCGTTGTGCGTGTACTTCGAATCCCTCATTTTCCTCTATTTTATTTACTAGCACCATCGAATATATTATAATATAACCGGATAGAGTAGTAATGTGAGCCATAAATTTCCGAAACTGGTCAGTGATTTGTCACTGACCTGTGACACATTACCGCTCTATTCCGGTTATATGCTCTATGACTAGCACTTATAACAAACGGTTATGTATCTGTGTATCTTTGATGACACAGATACATATCGAGTTGCAATTTATTTTTGTAAATTTCAACGAATTTGTCTTACCCAAATTGCAAATTGTGTCTTAACCAAATAATAAAATACTTGGAACAAAACACTGCTCTATTTGAACAAAACACTGCTCTATTTGAACTAAACACTGCTTTATTTGAACAAAACGCTGCTCTATTTGAACAAAACACTGCTTTATTTCTGTGTAATTTGCTTTAAAGGTAATTAAATTATTTTTGATTTCTAAACGACCCACCCACCCTTGGCAGTAAATCATTTTTTATTAATTATGGATTCTAATATTAACTTCGATGTTTCACATATGCCGGGCGTGTCGTCACAGCTATCTTTTTTGGACCATACAAAAAAAAAGATGTATTACGTATTTATTATTACGTATACATAGTGGGCGACGATGGTCTAGTGGGTAAGGGCTCGGTCTCTTGAGTGAGAGGTCCGAGTTAGACACCAAGCCCCTGTGATGCCTAGAAATAGGTTTTTCTAAATTTCTACATGCACCTGAACATGAGACCATCGCTTGCTCATCGGTGAAGGACATATCGTGAGGAAACCTGCATGTCCGATGAGAACAGAAGTCTTTGAGGTGCGTGAAGTTCACCAACCCGCATTGGGCTAGCCTATCTGGGAACTATGGCCCGTTTATTGCGTTATAATAAATTGAAAGTGTACAAAGTTTGTAAAATAAAACTAACTTTGATCCAAAGTAATAAAGCTTATAATTAATTGTCTATAGACTTCATTAATGAGCTGTGGGCGTCATAGCGGAACTAGCTCGGTGTCTAGGTACGATAAAGGTTTTCATAATTCAATGTACTTTATTTGTGAAACTTGAGCATTATGCATACCAATGCTACATTATCCGTGCTCAGTATATCATAGACTTTAAAGTTCGCATCTAGTGATGCACCTCGCACAGATTTATGCAAACTCGCCTGAATTTTTAACACTATCTCGTCTATAAATTTTGCCTTAAAGCAGCAACGTTACCGGTGTAAATAACATAAGCTCTCTCACTGAAGGGTTAGCTAACCTACTTATCTTTTATGCACAACATACAATATTTTGTCTACTATAATAATATTCTTAATGTTTATTCACGTGTTTATAATTTAGATTTTTTTATAGCACAGGAGGGCAAACGAGCAGTTGAAGCGTTTCGGCGACTATCGACGCCCATCACATCCGCACAACCAGAGATTATGCAGATGTGCTGCCCTACTTTTCTCTATTTCCCCAATGGGCCACCAGAAACTCACAAACCGCACGAAACGCGACAGCATAGCTGTCACTTTACGCTGATATGTGAGCGAGAGGTACCACCTCGGCCGACCCATTTTGACTGCAAAGCAGCATGGTACCTCTTAGAAAAATTCAATGAAAATGTATATTCTCAATGAATGTTTTGTTTCAGGTTATTTCTTCAATCTCCGGCTAATCCGGATCTCTTGTATATAATATTCTTCTGCCACACACAATTGACTGTAACATTACTACTGTGTTTCATATTTGGTAGTAAAGTAAGTATTACAGTGTGCACTAATAATAATAGTGTTAATATTTTATTTTTCCTTGGCCAATCCTATTTTACGAGTAATTTCAATTTATCTATGTCGGCTGCTTACTTATTAAGGCGATGCATTCTTAAATAATAATTTTAATACCAGTCACGCGCCAGAGGGGACTGCACGTCCTGAGTGGGGTGAGGCTCTCCATACGCGCGCAAGCTTGTAACTAAAGGACGTGAACGGTAGAATGGTTTTTGTTATTTTGTTGCGTTAAAAACGATAATTGGAGAAATTCCTTCTACTGTTTTAAAGAACATGTACAGACTCATCTAAGAAGAAAGTTAAAAGGCTTAAACCGGTCCCGTATGCCCATAAGATGTGAATCTCTTTTTAAAAAGAGATTATGTTTGATATTTTTTCTCTGTTAAATAAATTACCTAATAATATTGAAAACTATCAAAATAAGGTTTTTATCATGAACTAATAGGCCATCAACTTATATTTTTATTCGTTTTGGAATTACTGAAATAAATTGAAATTATTGACACCAAAATTTCCAATTCGTCCTCTTAATCATAGTGAATAAAGACATAAAACGCTGATGTAAGTGACTATTTCAATATTTTAAACTTTTGTATGTTCTCTAAAATCTGGCTTAATCAAATGAAATTAAGGAAATCAACGCGATGGTCACAAAGATGCTCAAATACGAGGCAATGAGGTATTTCTATAGATCAAAGTGAGTCCTGTTATTAACTCAATCTCATTCATCTATCTTGCTAAAATATTAACTTGAATGTTCATTTATCTGTGGCTGTTTATAACTGAATATAATGTTGTTATGATTTGGCAAACCCTTTCAGCCCTGTATCGAGGGAATCAACTTTAACTAAAAGGATTTTTAACGTTCGATTAAGATAAATTTAATATTAAATAAATGTGTAACATCGGATCGATAGCAAGATAAAATGTAAAAGCTGTGGTCTTTTTTTCATATAGAAGAGGGGGCAAACGAACAGTCGTATTACCTGGTGGTCTAGCAACTCCATAGACATCCGCTACATCATTAGTAGGCCTGAACCCCAATCCCCCCCAAGAACCATCATCATCATCATTATCATCATCATCATCATCATCATCATCATCACCATCATCATCATCATCATCATCATCATCATCATCATCATCATCATCATCATCATCATCATCATCATCATCATCATCATCATCATCATCATCATCATCATCATCATCATCAGCCTCTATCCGTCCACTACTGAACATAGGCCTCCCCCAATGAACCTTGTTACACTTGACGCCAGCAGACCGCTAGTGATGACTTTCTTCTGTAATTGTAAGAAAGAAAACTAGAACCAATTCATATATTTTTGCTATGTTTATATTTATATTTGCTCGATAATGGAAAAGTTTCCCAAGTTGACTGTGCTAGTTGTATATACAGTCTGATAGATAAAGTTGGAAACTTCCACTTTGTCCAATAATGCTATTTTGGTCTTTGGCTATTAGCAAACTTTAGCAGACACGTTTCACAGTATTCACTAAGAGTTGGTTTTCAGTAGGTGTTCTTTGATATCTTAGCAAATTACCTCTCGTCCAAGTATTAGAACCTAACGGCGCTTCGTATCCAATAACCGATAGATATAAAAATTATTTTGGAATAAATAGATGTTATTTTCGATATATTGAAACGCTGACACCGATTATTCATGGTTAATTTATTTATCAGGTAATTTGTTCAACAGGCGTACATGGTCTATAAAGGCCACGGAAAAGATGATAGGGAGAAGGCAGGCAAGTTTAGATCGAGGCCGGCTGAGTCCACGTACACCATGACCACCAACCGCAGCGGACGGTTGTGTGACAACATGACCGAGCGAGATTTGGAGGTAACCGTGGACAATTATATTAATAATCTATTTCGTTGGTAGTATCCATCGAGCATAATATAACCGGAATAGAGTGGTAATGTTATTTGTTTTGTACGAAAACAAATTTCACCTTCGTGCTGCGATGCTGCGCCGGTTTTGCACTCTAATTGGCCGACTGATAGCCATTGATGGATGATTGGCCGATGGGACATACATGCAGATTACGGATTGATTGAGTTGCTATAACGTCAGTGACAAATCACAAACAAGTTTCGGAATTTGATGGCTCACTACTAGTCTATCCGGTTATATGCTGGAATGTAGTATTGAAAACTATATGAATCATTCATTATGACCGATAGCGGAAGCATTAACACGTCAGTTCAATTTAGTATCTCCATCCCGCCTGTTAATAATTAATTTATCTTCTAATTACACTGATAGATACTGGATAGACTATAGAGTAATACATTTTTTTATAATTTAGTCAGTTTAATGCTTATCATTAAGTAAAGCGAAGAAAATTTGCATTTCAAATATTATAAATATATTATCATTAATGACAATAAAAAATTGTGACTCGATCGGACCAAAGGTTGTTAAAATTTTAACGCAACCTTTCGTTTTCGGGAACCTGAAAAGGGAATTACGCAATAGACACAAAAAATGACGTGACGAACAATAAGAGAACGAGGTAACATAACTTATCTATCAGACTCAAAGATTTCTTACGAAATATTGTTCGGGTAATTTTTCTTTGAGAGATAAAATCAGAAAAGCCATTGGATACCGAAATTCACTTCCACAGAAGCGGACTAAATCTTTAGAGTCACCAAATTATTATAATATGAATGTTTCTTTTTGTAAAACTTGTTTATGTTAGTTGGATAGGCAAACTAGCAAACGTGCCACCTGGTGGTTAGTGGTCGACGTCGCCTATGAACATAAACTAGTTTACCTGGAACGAGCTCAGGCAACTCATCTATGTGTTGCTTATCTTAGACATAAGATGTTAAGTCTCGGTGCCAGTAATTACACTCCCTGTCCTGCTCTTCTCTCCGAAACACAGCAAAGCAAAGATGGTGGTACCCATGCATTTAAAACTTGTTCCTGCTTAAAATATAAAATATAACAACCTTTACGGATTTTATCGCAGCGTATTAAGATTTTTACATGCCTTGTCTGCTTCAGAACAAAGCTAAAGATTATTGAAGTAAAACTTCATTTGGCGCAGCAGGCGCGACTAGGGGGTCTCGACAGGATTTTTATGAAGTTTTACTGCGCGTAAAGATTATATGCACACACTTTATTTTTAATATACAGCTATTTAACTAAATTTAACTTTACTAATTTAATGTTAAACTAATTGCTTCGTCTTAATTTAGGAGGAGTTCAAAAAAGTTTGCAATCAATTAGAAAAGCTCCGTGAACGTTGTACGGCGTGTCCTCATATCGCAAGAAGAATCATAGCAATGCAGGACGCGGCTTCCATCCACGAACGTAAACCACCCACCTCTGAACACTCTGCGCCGCTCAAACTCAACACCGTGTTCAGCGCCGTCGCCGACCGGCTCATGTGCACCGTCACTCCCGCCGAGGAGTCCAGCAGTAGTGGCAGAGACCTACCCTTCGAAGCGCCTCCTGCCTATAGACATAAAATATTTACTACTAGTAAAAGCATAGAAAACAGCAACGCGGAACAAAGTCAAACAGACGTAACGACGGATTCGCCAAAACGTAAGCTGGAGTCGAACGAAGGACCGAAGGAAGATAATCCTAATAGCGTTTTTAAAATATCCGGTGAAGCGAATTGTAGTGATATACGACCTCCGGACGTAGCTAGTAGAAACGGTTATGGTAATAAAAATGGAAAAAGTGATATTAAATCTAGTCCGAGCAGCACAGAAACGATCAGAGGCGTGAGGTCGGGCCACGCCAGGACTCATGCGATTGTTATTAACTTAGACGATAAAAGTAGATTCACTGAGGAAGTGACTGTGTAACTTGTAAATAAGACTGTACTTAATACTAACACTGTTAAATTTAGAGCTTTTCATATAAATCTGTTCTTAATTTAAATTTTACACAACGTATTCAACTGCCGACATTCCATTGTTATTTATCACATGACTAACACTTTTATTAATAAAATATTTTAAAATATCAGTCCAAATGACTACTCTTTCCAAATATTGTAATTAAGAATGAGAGGATATGTATTTTGTTTATAATATTATTGTATATATTATTTCATAGAATATACCAAAGATATTAAGTAGTGAAATGTTTTAATATTATCCAGAAACTTTTTGAAATCTACATTCCATATTTTAATCCTAGTCTACTCTGTGATTCATAGTTATAACTAGCGTTACATATTGTAATTAAGTAGATGTAAAAATGCATATCAAACGAAATATTTTTCTTTTGAATTCGTCAACAAAATTCATTTGGGCGAGTCAAAGGACTTCAAATTTTTTTTTAAATAAAACGTTGGAATTTATAAAATCCGTGGGCATCATACGTGTACAGTTGGCATCAGATATAAATGGGGTAGCCGAATTACTAGCAATCGACAATCTTACCAACTTACAAAAATTATCTTTTTTTTTTCTTTAACGCTGGTAAATGCTCTGAGGCATCCTTTTTTTAAATGTTAGTTGGATAGGCAAACTGGCAAACGTACCTGGTGGTAAGTGGTCGACGTCGGTCCATGAACAGTTTACCTGGAACGAGCCCAGGCAACTCATTTATGAGTTGCCTATTCAGAGACATAAGATGTTAAGTCTCGGTGCCAGTAATTACACTGCCTGACTTGCCCTTCTCTCCGAAACACAGCAGAGCTGTTTCACGGAAGAAACAAGCAAGATGGTGGTACCCATGCAGCCGGGAGTGCGGCACAGCGCTTACCTCCCACCGGTAAGTAGCAGGGGAGAGGGTCTCCCCAGGCGGGTATGTGGGAATCGCTGCGCCCTATAGGTGGTAAGTGGACGCAGCTCTACCCACTAAAACCCGGCAAGTGCCACCAATGCCGCCTTTGGTGAGGTGTCCCGAATCTGTTGAGCAAAGCACCTCGACTAGTCAGTCCCTCAGAGGTCCGACGCCACCTCCACAGAGGCATTGTCCCGCACCACAGAACAACTCCCAACGTCGGGGCAGTAAAATGGGGTGAGTCCTCGCCCCTTGCCCCCTGCTCTTAGCCAAAGACATATTGAATTATTGTAGACATCTAACACACCAAAATGTGTCAATAATTATCTTGTACATATTATAAAGGAAACATAATTATTATAAAGTAAATATTACGTTACACTGAGTAAGTCACATGTATCATATTAAAAGGCGTAAATGGCGGCGTTTCTGTCTGTCACTTGCTTACACATGTCGTCGTCCATATTTGTTCTGGTTTATATACAAAGCGAAAAAATTTAATCTTTCCTCTTTTTTTTTATTAGTCTGCTATTACGCTGCATTTATTATTTTTTAACGTCAGCTATGCTGTCGGGTTTCGTGTGGCTTGTGAGTTTTCGGTGGTCCATTAGGGGATGGGATACTTTCAATATAACGCTTTACTGATATTTGAAAAATTAATTATTGTAAGAAAAAATATACATATTTTTAATTATTATAAAAAGTTGCAGTTAACCAAACACAATCTTAATCACCAACACAAATACAGTGTTAGTGTCATGTTTACAATAGGAATGGCAACTTAAGGCGATGTATTGTTAAACAATAATTCTAATATCCGACATACTCCAGAGGGGCTTAAGTATCCTGAGCAGGGCGAGGCCTCCATACGTGCGCGCCCTTATGACTAAAGGACGTAAACGACAAAATAGTTTTTGTTATTTAATTGCGTTAAAAACCGTAATTGGAAAAATTCTTTCTATTATTTTAAAGAACATTATTTATAGATTCATCTAGAAAAAAAGTTAAGAGGCTTAAGCCTTAGGCCGGTCCCGTTTGTCCATAAGATGTGTTTTTTTTTAAAAGAGGTATGTTAGATATTTTTTTCTCTGTTACAAAAATTACCTAATCATATCTTAAAAATAAGTTTTCTTTTATCATGAACTATTAGGTCACCAAAACGAACGAAAATATAATAAGTTATATTTTCATTCGTTTTGGAATTACTGAAATAAATTGTAATTATTGACGCCAAAATTTCTAATGCGTCCTCTTAAACGTTAATTTAAAAAAAACATTTTGACTAGTTCAGTTGCTTACCTACTTGTGATGCCGACTGTACCTCGAACATACAAATAGATGGCTCCCAGTGCGATTGGCGTTGCTTTGGTTATATCTTGCAATTGTTGGTGTATGATAGAAAGTTATTTATGTATTGGATCTAAAGTTGATAAGTTGTTAAGTTTAAAATTTTATGTTTACTGTGTAATCTAAATATACTCGTAAGTATTATCAACTAAACCTGGCTGTGTGTTGACACGCGTCGGGGCTCTGTAGTCATTAATCAACTTTAAGAGTATCGGAATTTCCCATAAAAGAACATAATATTGTACAGACTCTGAATAGAAATCACACAATTGAGTGACATAATAATTTTTCCAAATCATTGACTACAGAACCCAGGAATAGCCATAATGAAAGACAAACTAGTGAAGATAAATGTTTGTACATATATGACATAAGGGAAGCTGTTCATACCATAGTAATTTAGTATAAATAATATCTGTTACAGTTGTTTTATTTCACGAAAGCCATACTTGTAGTTGTGATGCGTACAGACGTGCGTTCTTGTGTGCGTAACTACAGGGAGCGTATCAGCGCTCCCGAGCTTAGGCAGGCAAAAACAAACGCATGATGACTCAACTGTTTCGTGAAATAAAACATCTATAGTGATTTGACTCTTGTAATTGTGTATATAACTCACATGCTTATCCTTCAGCCGCCGAGCTAAAATAATATAATATTGGGCGTAGCAATTATGGAATTCCTTTATCGATATTGGAATAATAATATCACTGTATAAATATTCATAGTAAATGATGAAATTTATTTACAACAATGTTATGTACGTAGCTCACACGCGAAATTGGTGCTTGTATGGTATAACTTGTTACCGCACACCAACTACTGTGTACTAGTACTAGGGTACATATTCCCTACGATGTGGTATGTGGTGTGAATGCGTCATACCGCTGTGGCCCACTCACGTTGGCTGTTAATTTGATTTTCAGTTACTATGTAAAATTAAAAAAAATGAGAGACGAATCGCAATTATTTGAGAGCATATATAAATAGTTTTAGTATCTGAGGCATAATTGTGGATGATGACCATAGTTTTGGAAGTTAGTTGTACAGAACCAGTTTATGCGGATCTCATTGTACAGTAAATATATACAAAGCGAAGCCACGTTATACTGGACATGTAAAGCTTGATGTGCCGCCGTGTGTACATCGAAAATATAACCGGAAGAGAGCGGTAATGTTGTGTTTTGTATGAAAACAAATTCCGACAAATTTGTGCTCCAACGCTGCGCCGGTTCTGCGCTCTGATTGGCTGACTTATGGTGATTGATGAATGATAGGACGATGGGACCTACACACAGATCACTGGTTGATTGAATAGCTATTACGTCAGTGACAAAACACTGATTAGTTTTGGATTTTTATTGCTCACATTACCACTATCTGGTTATATTCTCAATGGTTGTAAATAAGACCTACGAATATAATTAACTGCTGTTGACACTGAGAAAGCTTATGACTTTGCGAAAACCTGGGTTGTTCTCCAACACAACTTCTAAAGGAAGCCGAGAGGAGTATTTAGTTGGACTGAGACGCATTCTGGACTCTGAGTTATGTTTTACGTAGCCAATACCGAGAAGAAGAAAAAATAAATAAAGATGTTATCTCCTTGATGACTTCCGGCTTGATAGGCCAAAACATGGTCTCTAATTGTAGAGCTAGTTCACAGGTTTGATATTCCCGGGGGTCTCTTCGACCGTCCGTTGGATTGAAAATAGCAAGCATTAGGGCGCGGCGCATGGAGAAGCTACGCACGTTTCTCAAGTTTTTCTTTGCAAGAAAATGTTTGTGATTTGTTGCAATTAATATCTTAACACACGTGTGCCGCGGTGGAGTCGTGCCTTTACATAACTGATTAGCGTGAACGTGAGTGGTGGAGGTTGCCTTGAAACTAACGTGCAGCTGTTTATTGAAATGGGTTGATGATGACTATGACAATTCTTCAAATCATAATCGCAATTGGTCACAGTCACACGAACACAACAGCTAGTGGATAATATCTGTCTGTATTTAGTTTAGTTGAGCGCGTGTGAGCTAGGTCTAGAATAAAGATAGTTTTAATTAATTTTGTTTTCATACTACGCCCAAACAAATACGTTTAGACGCTTTTTAACGTAATGTAAATACATTTATAGACACTAACTGAACGTAACCATTTTTTTTGTTGCCTAAAATGTTCTCTTATCAAATAAAACGATTTCCGAACCATCTTGCATTGTTATTTACGTGTTGTTCGCTCCCTCTTCTATAAATCAAATCATCAGTCTTTATCCCTTGATCCCTTGCCACTCGCATCCAACACGGACCGGCTACTGCACGGAGATCGTCTTCCCACATGTTTAATGGCCGACCAACACTTCGTCTGCCTAAAGGCGGCCTCCACTCTTGAACCTTATTGGCCCATCGGCCATCCGTTCTCCCGAGTGTGTAACCTATTCTAGAAATATTCTCAAAAATATCCAAACGATAAACAGTGTGTTATCTGCGTTATGATCGAAGTTAAAACTATTGTGTAACAACATTTTTTTTCTGCTATTCTATAATTAACAGAATTAGCACTAGTTTTTTTAAAGTAGCAATAAATAGAAATAATAATATTAAAAATTCTTACAACAATTTTTACAAGCAGAAATATTTTTTTATGTTATTTGGATAGACAAATTGGCAAACGTGCCACCTGATGGTAAGTGGTCGACGTCGCCCATGAACATAAACTAGTTTACCTGGAAAGAGCCCAGGCAACTCATTTATGTGTTGCCTATCCATAACATATGCCAGTAATTACACTGCCTGTCTTGCCCTACTCTCCGAAACACAGCAAAGCTGTTTCACGGGAGAAACAAGCAAGGTGTTGGTGGTACCATGCAGCCGAGAGCGCGGCACAGCGCTTCCCTCCCACCGGTAAATGATATTTTTTTTAATTTCGTCTTAGTTACATAATAAAGGAAAATAACTTGGGAAAGTCCACTAATATTATTTATTTTGTTTATTTCACATAATATGTCAACGACGATAGCGCTCAAGTCAATAAACAACACTAACATTTCGAGCCCAAATATTATGGTATTTACTATACTTAATTTAACTACTGACACCGACAGACGTTGTCATGTACAAAATATTTAAGTAATTTTTTTTTGTATATAAACCATTTTTGAACCCACTTCAACACACGAAAAAAAAATCATCAAGATCGGTCCAGCCGCTTAGGAGAAGTTCAGAGACATACACACGTACAGAAGAATTATATATATAAAGATATACAGAAAATAAAAAGTACATTTAAAACATAACTCTTAGACTAGGAGGAGTTTCGCTGTGCAATAAAATAAGCTCTACAAATAAATTGCGATTGATCTCATCAAGACGCAATAAAACCTTTAAAAGTGTAATTTTGATAAAAGGCCTTTATACAAAGTCACGAGAATTACGTCAGACAATAATAAACTTTGACAAAGAAACTGAATAAAGTTATGCCGTTTGTTGAATTTCATTCTATTTTCAGCCGGAATAAGTTAGTATACGCGAATGTGAACCCTAATTCCTCGTATTAACACCCGACAATGTCGTAAAAGCATTGACAACTTAAGATCGTCCTTTGTTTCCTGGTTATTCCCTTTGACGAGGTCCCAGAAGAGACACAAGATTCTTAGTGCGCAGTTAATTAGCACACTGCTGCATCGAGTCATCTTATTCGACGCTTTGTCGTACCGCAGCAGTACTGAATTAGTAAGGGTGCGGCTCCACCGCGGTGCACAGGGAGGCTACGCACGTTAGTCAAGTTTCGCTTTGCAAGAAAAATATGTATGTGATTGTTTTGACTGCAACCCACGGATACGCTACGCAATAATAGGACGCATTGAAAAATTTGGCGTCAATAATTTCAATTTATTTCAGTTATTCCAAAACGAATGAAAACATAACGTCTTGTTGACCTAATATTTCATATTAAAAACCTTATTTTAATAGTTTTCAACACATGATTAGGTAACTTTTGTAACAGACAAAAAATATCAAATGTACCTCTTTTTAAAAAGATATGAAATTCACATCCTATAAGCAAACGGGACTGGTTTAAGCCTCTTAACTTTCTTCGTAGATGAGTCCATATTAATTGGGGAAATTCCTCCTATATTTTAAAGAACATAATATGTTCTTTAAAATATAGGAGGAATTTCCCCAATTATCGTTATTAACGCAAAAAAATAATAAAATAACAATAACCGTTTTGTCGTTTACGTCCTTTAGTTATAAGCTCGCGCGCTTATGGAGAGCCTCACCCCGCTCAGGACGCTCAACCCCCTCTGGCGCGTGTCCGGAATTAGAATTGTCGATTAACAATGCGTCGCCTTAACTGGGATTTTCTTGAAATTGACATTTTAACACACTTGCGTAGGTTCTGCGTGCGCTGCGGTACACTCACGAAAATGTTTCTATAAAACGTTGTCAAGTTGTGTTATGAATATCTTACGAACGTGAGATTTTTTGTCTGTTACGCTGTCATGCCTAAACTACTAAACCAATTTTGGAAACATAGGCTATATTTTAATTCCGTATCTCCACGGTAACGAGAATCACGCGGGAATAATCGCGGGGCGCTTTAATGCAATATATTTATCCGCGTATCTCGTTTTTACTTTGTATTGTTAAGGAAAGACAGGCATAGAAGACTATGTGTAAGAATTTTAAGCAGTTGATGGTTTACACTATAAATTAGAAAGTTTTTTTAGTTTTTCGACATGATAGAAACCAATAAAACAATATAGAAAGTTTATATAAATCTTATTGCACGAATTCAGTAATATTAATGCTGTAAAATAATATAATCAATAATAATATAGGCTAATTATTGTTGGAAGTATGGACTAACTTTAATAGCAATGCCTGAAGGATACACACTATTTCTCGCCGTCGCGCACTGTCATTATCATTGTAAAACTATATGGATAAATAAAATTGGAGTGTCTGTTTGTAATATTAAAATAACCGCTTTTTACTAAATGCATAAGGATGAATACACGGTACATATACTAAAATAATTTTTTTTTACAATTTTTGTCTGTCTGTCTGTTTGTTCCGGCTAATCTCTGAAGCGGCTGGGCCGATTTTGATGGGGCTTTCACTGGCAGATAGCTGATGTTGTAATGAATAACTTGGGCTCTGTAAATAATCATCATCAATCCGAGTACGGCTGTAAATCTAAGTTAACGCGGGCGAGGCTGTCTGTACCAGCTAGTAACTTATATTTTGAAAACTTACTTTTATCATCATTTTTGATCATGTAAATGCTTATTTTTACGTTGGCTATTTTTGTTTCACTCGAGGCTCGGCGATAAACAAAAGTTGCTCGATCGTCTTATAGTGTTCAAACAGCCCTCATTAATTAATTTAAATTTTATGTAAAAAGCTCTCTAAGGTTTTTCCTGCTTTAATATTTTTTATTCCTGCGGTTCCTTGGGGAAAATTTTTGTATAATACAAGGAAATAACGATGGTATTCTTACGGTTTCTCAACTAAAACATCTGATCTCTTTAAAATGACCCACTTTTATTATAACACTACTCAACTATTCATCGGAGGCCCTAAGTCCTCGCCGCAAAATTGAAATTGATTCAAGAAATTTACGTTATAATATTAAATAAATTTATAATTTACTTATTCACTTACTATGTTTACTGAAATAATCTAATGTTGTAATTAGACCATTATCGCGTAACATAAGTCGCAGTTTTTTTTTCTTCGGAAAACTTTAGCTAGTTTGTTGAGTTACATATTATTATCCTTAGTTGAGGGTAGTTAAATAAAACTTGCATTATGCTTGTCACCTGTCAACTTCCCTCCTTTCATATATGTGTGACACTCTGCATTTCTTCCGCAAGCCGGCAACGAGTATAGCCGCGTTTTCACTAACTGTTAAACTGTAAAGAAGCTATAGGCCTACGAAGCTATTAGAACGCGATCGTGTGTGTGTGTTGTTCCCGCATATCTACAGATTGCTAGAAGGTGATACGAGGGGGTAAGAGAGCTGCTGGCATCCCTGGGAGAAGAACAAGAATACCAGGATAGTTGCACATGTCCTAAGCCTTACTCCTATTCATCGACCTTACGTCTGTCCTATATATTAATACAAGCTAATGCAAGTTCATTTCATATATTTCTAAAAACCGCAAAAATACAGTCCACTCTCTTTTATTTTCTGTATTAATTCTATATGGTTAAACGAACGGATACGGATTATCTCCTTTATATATTTTCTCCCTCACGAGCTATCGAGCTAAGATATTTATCCCGCACCTCGCAAATAGATAAGGTGCAGATTAGGCACCTCCATAGTTTATAACAATATAAGACAGAATAAAAATATAAAGGCCAATTACAAGTTTTCAGAATTAAATAAGTACTTAGTACACAATTAGCTAAAGTTAAATCAATTTACAGGTTTAATTTACATATTGTATTGTTACAATATATAATGTTGATACAAGTTCTGTTCCCAAAGAATGTCTTATGAGAAAAATATGTCGCTCAGTATGCGCTTAACATGCTTAGTAGTTGTATTAAATAAATCCAAATATACATCAGTAATGTTCTTATCAAATCCTGTAACTACATCGTTGAAATATCTACTTTCATTTATTAATATAATAATATGTGCACAGGCGACGTTTCAGATAATTTTCAACTGACTAAAATTTAACTTTATGACCAAGGTTGATATTTTAAATTGATCAGAGTCCTTATTTTCATTTTTAGTAGTCGTGAAAATACAAGTGATAGTTTACGCAGATCCGTTTTCGTCGTCCGATCTCTCTCCGTCGTGCGGGAATCTCCATTTCGGAGATGATTGATGAGCAGTGGCAACGGAGGACGAATTTTCTAAGCTCGTTCACAAATTCGGATCAGATGCAGTGCGTAAGAAGAAGTTTTGGAGTGGACATAAATCGCGCTGTCACAGCCGACCCATCATAACATGCAGTCTGGAGAGATGCCAGCGGTCTGTTACTGAGGCTCATGGCTTCATGCGTCACGCCGGACAACACCACTTGTAAGCTCGTCTGGCACTCGATCTGCAAAATTTGTATGAAATTGAAAAAAATTCTCATAATTATTTAACGGTTATAAAAAATTCTAACAAAGACAATAGCTGTTGTTAATATTTTAAATCTTTGTTGTCGTACCGTTAAAAATATGTTCCGAATTATGGGTTTGTTTCAAAAGCTGGCCATCACATGTGAATCATGTGTGCTACGACCAGTGAACAAACAAAATGACAAACTTTAACTCATATTTTAATTAATAATATTATATTAACAGCGTTTTATACTAGCCGCCCAGCGACCGAATTTCTATGTCAATTTTAAAAATTACATTCGACTTCAAATGCAGTATGTCAGTACCTATCTAAAAACTAGTGCTTCAAAACTTCTTCGTAAAAAAATAAACGTCATAATATGTCATATACTGTTTTATTCATGTTTAAATTGCGTATCGTAGACCGTAGTGTTTGTAACATTTTACATAATTAATAATTTAATGTAAAAATTATAGCTTTTTCAAACTACCCTCTCCACTTAATATTTAACTGTACCAAATTTTAAATTGCTCCGTTTGTGCAATCTTAAAAAGGAGTACAAAGTTTTTGCTTCACGCATTACATATACATATTATCGTTGAAATAGACATTTCCACGAATAGGAAAATGTCTTTTAAAATTAAATTAATATTTCCCCGTACCTGTGATAAAATTCCACACGAGCTGACCGCGGTACTATGTAACCGTGAAATGCATGTTCATAAATAATAAAACTATATAAGATTATCCTTTTCTTAAGAGAGTCATCTGCTCATTTACTGTACCTATTGAGGTTAAAGGCTATCAGGCCGAAAAGGCTTCCCTTCCGAAAAAAAAAAGAAAAGATTATCCACTTTCAATGAGTAAAATCAATTTCACGAATCGTGTTCGCAAAATGAAAACGTGAATAACATTACATACATTATTATTATACCTTACAAATAAGTATTTTGATAATATTATTTATTTGCAATATCCGATTTGAATAATATTTGAAAATATTATGTGTAGCAGAAAATAGAAATGTTGATTTCAGATTACTACAGGTGTTGGAAATATACAATCAATCTGCCTTCGGCGGAATTCGAACCCATAATACTACGGGAAGGCCAGTAATGCAGCGTCAGTAAATAATAGTGTCTGGCGGCAGTAAATAGCTTCAAATATAATTGTACAATAGATACACTCGCACGCACAATAATAAAAAAAATACAATTAATTAAATCTTTGAGCTTACATAAACGACTTTTACGGATTTTATCGCGGTTTAAGATTTCTACAAGCATCGGGCTTGTCACGGGAGGACTTGGACACGTGACCTTGCCCAACTTTACAGCAACTGTAAAGTATCCGAAAAGTCGGGCTTGTGAAAACTTGATAAACCGCGATAAAATCCATTAAAATTGTTTCACTAACACTAGAAACTATTACATAAAGAAGGTAAAAAAATACAATATATCGGATGTAACATTTTACATCTTTTATTTCCTGTAAACTTCTTCGTAAAACTTACCGCTTTCGATTTATGGCCCGTTTAATAAACCGGTTTTTCTATCTCGCCGATAACTCGTATAATATTGGATTATAGTAGCAGCGCCCCGTGGTTTCGGTTTCACCCGCTGACTTCCCATTCCCGTGAGATTACGGAGGTAAATTATAGCCTATGGGTTATTCTGATGTATGAACTTTTTTATTGTAAAAAAATCATTAAAATTCTATCAGAGGTGTTTGTGTTAAAGAGCAAAAAACTTTTACGTTTTTTTATTATTAGGAACAATAAAATGCATCTATAATAATAATAATATCTATGGACGCTTTTCACACCACGTCAATCTGGTCCCGTGGTAAGTTCTCGAAGAACTTGTGTTACGGGTACAAGACAACGGAAATATATTTTATACTATACATAATATATTTAAGATTTTTATCATATTATACACATATTTAATACACCTCTATGACCCAGGAACACAGAAGAATTTTTGTTCCCTGGCGGGATTTGAACCCACAACCTCCGGCTTGAGCGCCAACGCGCTAACCATTGAGCCAAGGAGGTCGTCAATTCGACGTCGTTATTGAGCGCAGTCTTTGGGAAACCCCGAGACGGAACTTCTGGGACTCGGTCAGTGTCCAGGTCTGAGCACCGTAATTTAGGATGGGGAGGATGCACAAGTCAAGAAGCCTTCGCTTCAGGGAGGTTGGTAGGTCTCCCTTCATTAGTTTCTTCATGGAGCAGTAGCTTTTCCAGCCGTTTTCGATGCGGCGATCGATTTCTCTCTCTTGCATGTTTTCGAAAGTAACTAACTGGTCCAAGCAGATGTACTTATCGATATTTTGTGCTGTTGTTCATTACTTGGATTTCATTATTATCAATAATAATAATATCTATGGACGCTTCCACACCACGTCAATCTGGTCCCGTGGTAAGTTCTCAAAGAACTTGTGTTACGGGTATCAGACAACGGAAATATATTTAATACTGTACATATATTTAAGATTTTTTTAGTGAATTGATGAAGCGTTTCAACGGTTTATCTATCAAATACCTGCAGGACCTCTGGTAATAATAATAAAGCAAAGACAATATGCATGTGAATTGAGCTAAAAGTAATTAAACTGTGGTTATAGGAAGGTGTGAGCGTAGATGGTCTAGTATGGGGTTGGTCTTAAGTGAGGTCTAGTTCGATCCTGAACCCCCTCCCCTGTGATGCCTAGAAATGGGTTTTTCTTAATTTAAATGTGCATCTGAACATGAGACCATCGCTTGCAACCGGTGAAGGAAACATCGTGAGGAAACCTGCATGCCTATATAGTTTTTGAAGGCGTGTGAAGTTTACCAAGCCGCATTGGGCCAGCGCTTCGGTGAACTATGGCCTAAATATTCCTCGCCGGATTTCGAGGAGGAGACCCGTGCCCAGCAGTGGGACATAATATAAAGGTTATTACTATAGGTACCGTATATATAAAATTCTCGTGTCACGGTGTACCTAATTGAACTCCTCCGAAACGGTAGGTCTGAGAATCGGTCAACATCTATTTTTCATCCCCCTTAATGTTAAGGGTGGTCCACCCCTCAAATTTTAAAAAGTTAACGCGGGTGGAGCTGCGGGCAACAGCTAGTATTATTATATTATATTCCAGTAAGGAACTAGAGGCCGCGAATTCGAGAACAGATTCAGAATATTAACTTGTGACCCAGGTGGTAAAATGTCCATTTTATAATTATTATAAAGAAAAAGTAAAGTAAAGTCAATAAAAACAGTTATATGTAACGCCCTTTACAAAAAGCTCAACTTGTTTCACATCAAAGTGAAAGAAACCCTTTGAGTGCTGTTTGCTCTATTCAATTATGAAAACAAATATTTTATTACTTATTTTGTTCTAAGCGCTTGTGTACTGTCTTATATGAGTTCTGTTGGCTCGGAATATTTTCACATGACAAACACTGCTAAAATACATAAACATTGCAACGAATTTCAACGAGTATCCAATTTCTCGAGTATATGTATATCACAATAGGTAGATGATCGTCAGTCAAAAAATATACATAATATAATATGTTTGTTCGGTATAGGCCGTACAGTGCTCATGTAGTCCACATGTGTGCCACCAACCTGCTTATTTCTTTAAAGTAGGTTTGCTTTTTTCTACTATGGGTGAGGTCAAACGAGCGTAATTTTTTGAGCTGTGAGTCGCGCAAAATGAGTCGCTGCATTCCGTTTCATACTAATGTGCACAGTGAATTTGCGTCGCCGTGTGGCACAAACAAGACTTTAGTATGAAACCAAATGCAGCATAAATTCGGCGAATCATTTTAGGCGACTCGCAGCTAAAAAAATACGCTCGTTTGGCCTCGCCCTTAAAAGCGGTGGGGCGGCTGGACACCTCGTGTATTAGGGCCGGCAACACATTAACATAAAAATAATAAAAATTAACATGAAAAAGGCAAGAGAAGCTTTTAACAGATAGCTGACTCTGACTAGCACCTTACATAATAGGCCTTCCATTTTGAACATAGAATATGTTTTAAAATAGGAATATATAACATTATGTATATTGATAATAATTATATGCCTTAATTCATCCTTACAATATCCCATTTTATAATTGTAATTTAATAGTAATAGGAAATAGGATTTTTTTTTGGTTCGATTGTTTGATTAGTTATAGCGTAATCCTTATTTCTTTACTATAAAAATAAATAGCTAATCCTAAAAGTCTTGGTTAAACAGTTATAAGGACAAACTTCTACAATTCTTTCATTGTCATCATTCCTTAATAAGTGAGAAAATTTGCAAATAAATCCGACTCATATTTGAAAGGCCGGCAACGCACCTGCGATTTCTCTGCTATAGCGGGTGTCTGTGGATGACGCTTTTCACTTACCTTTGCCCACTCTTCTATATAAATAAAACAAAAGTCTTACAGTGCGATTGTCGTTCCCGTAGACAGAGGATGTTATCTACCAGACATTACATACCATAAATAACAAGCGAAGCTAATAAAAAAGTGTGACAAAAAGAAACCAGTCATTACTTTTACTTAAAGGAATAATTACACAATTTCACAATTTTACAATAATGTAATACAATGTTCAAAACCAACATTTCTGCAACATACACTCAATGGAGCCCGCTCAGCGCATGTTACAGAAATGAGTTCACAATCAACGTTGTGGACCCATTCATCACATTTATAATGTTTTTTACTCTACTAGCGAAAAATGCTGGATTTTCGTAACTTAAATATGCATTACTAACTGTTGTTCGTAGATTCGTCTGCGTTAACACAGAAACATAAACGCACCCGGACTGGTTTTTATAATTTTTATAGCCCTACTAGCTGGTGCCCGCGACTTCGTCTGCGCAGGATAAGATTTTAGTTTTTTTTTTTATAAAAAGTATCCTATGTTACTTCTAATACCTCCAAGAATATGTGTACAAATTTTCAGGTAGATTTCGCGTGAAAGCGTAACAAACATCCACGCTTTCACATTTATAATATTAGTAAGGATTACACTCATAAATATTATTGCTTTCTATTATTAAAATAACTTACAAAATCGGTTCAGTGGGTCCAGAGATTACAACCTTACAAACTTTACCTCTTTATAATATTAGAACGCTTGACAATCAATAATATTTTATGCTTAGACCGTTGATTTTATGTTTGTTATTATAATTAATTTAAACTGTCATTCTATGTAATTAGATATTATGATAAAAAGTGTATAAAAACTGAACAGCGAACATTTCATTATAAAAAATATGAATGCCAATTCTATTTAAAATCTGACAATATACGTCAAAACCATACAAAATTGAAAAATCACAAAAAAGTAATGTCAAAATTTATTGTCTGTAATAATTGTAGCTAAAAGCAATAAAAATGTTGATTGTCGTGTAATGCACTGTGAAAAATTATGGAAAAACGAAGGGCATGCTGTCTGGCACTCATAAAGGTAATCACACTATCCGATGTTCTAGAAAATAATTTAGCATTTTCAGAAGTTCCACTTCAAAGTGTGAGCTGCGCCTTTTCCGCACGTGCCTATATTTCTATACGTATAGTATAAAAATAAAGCGTTCCTCGCCTTAAAAAAAACATTCGATCTTACAGTCGTGTAAAGTTATTAATTATATTAATAATGAATTAACCTTATTATAATATATCAACCCTTGAGTGTCCCACTGCTGCATAATTCACCAATGCGCTGACCCAATGTGGTTTGATGAATTTCACATACCTTCAAAGACTTATAATCTCATCAGGCATGCAGGTTTTCTCACGACGTTTCCTTCACCGGTGAGCAAGCGATGTTCTCATGTTCCGTTGTCTGGTACCCGTAACACGTAAAGCGTCCATAGATATTATAAATATTCAGGTGCACGTACAAAACCCCATTTCTAGGCATCACAGTGGGGTCAGGATCGAACCCTGACCTCTCGGCTCTCACTCAAGAGAGGGACTATACCCACTAGGCCACCGTCGCTCACAAGTTTTAATTATAATAGTTTAATGGGGCTAGTCATTATAATTTTAATATCTCTAATATTTGTCTTTACACTCCTCTGATGTTCTTTTGAGAACTTCAAAAGATGAGCACTTCTCAAGTTTCTCTTACGATAAAGTTTCTGCAACAGTTTTTAGTCTGGAACAAGCGTTTTACAGTAGAGTTGATTACTAGCGACCTGCTTCTTGAAGGTAATAACCATGCACAAGGAACAACCAGTCGGGAAACTTTAAATGAATAAGTTCGAGACCTTAATTATCATCATCATCATCATCATCAGCCTCTATCCGTCCACTTTTGAACATAGGCCTTTTTTATAGCAGGGAAATCCTTATGGATGCAGCCAGGATCTTTGGGTAGAGCCTGACCCAATGTCTCACTCACACCTGGGAGTGCCCACCCTAACTAAAACCACTGCGAGCGCCTTCAGCCGCTTATTGAGGATAACAGACAGGATTACCTCAGCGAAACGGCTAGCCCCAGCGAAGGCCAGACTACTACTCGTAAGAGGGGACTGCCTGACCGATACTAAGCAAACCCCGCGATATCATAGGCCTCCCTCAATGAACGCCAAGATGGCCGACCCCTTGCCACCCGCATCCAACACTGATTGAATAATAGGCACAAGAAACCTTAATTATATTATTGTAAAGATTTATAATGTATTCATGTTTACTATCAGATAAACGAGTATTAAATCGAAGACCACTTGCGTGGTTGATGTCATCGGCGGAGGTAACAGATGACGTAGCCAACATGTACAACGTAGAAGATTTTAGCTGGCCTAGGTCTCTACTTAGACATTCCGTAAGAAAACATTACTTTTTGAAGTGTAAACTTCTTTTACCACGCTACTTACGCATATTTTAGATGAGGTAAAATCTTTGAACTCGCGACACCGCACGCGAAACACTGGAGACGCAGTTTGACGTTTGATTTATTTATATAAGATTATGCAATATTTGTTTTGCAAATTGTGTAGCTTCTAAATTAATCAGCTGCCACTTACGGTGTTTCCGAACCGTTACGACTTAGGGACCTTCAAGAAAAGAGCATACTCCCATTTGAAAGGCCGGCAAACATCTGCTAACCCTCTGGTGTAGCGGGTGTCAGTAGATGTCGCTATCACTTACCATCAGGTGAACCGACTATCCGTTTTCCCCCTCTTCTATAAAAAAAAAATGTCATGCGGCCATTTGGTGCGCCGTTTAAATTGTATAGGTTGTCAATCTTTTACAGCCTGTATTACAGATATTTGAATTTAATTGTTTTGTTTTCACTTCTATCGGCAGTCCCTGTGACTTGTTGGGTTTTTTTAATATCAATTTATGTGGTATTGATTTTATTTACCAAAAATAAAGTTCAAATTTTAGTTTTTCTATTTATTTAAGAATAAAACTCTTGAGATTCTTTCTGGGTTATGTGTATAATTAGGTATGGTGAGTCGAAAAAAGTATTTAAAAGTATTACGAGGTTATAATTGAAATTATATATTATGATTTTTAGAACATGTAATAATTATATCTACAGAGCAATTATTGGAATACACACATTTATGGGCTTTTTAACCTATTATAAAGAACTGAATATTTTCAAAATAAAGTGTTTGATTAATTTTGATTTTCATGTCATTACACTTTAGTTTTCAATGTCTCGTGGTTCCTGCGTTATATCAGCTGATAGTCCGAAGTCAATTCTGGCAGCCTTCAAAACGTGGCTACAAACACATGAAGAAGCACAGGTTTGTATAATGATTGTTTCGTATTTTTATTAAAAGGGTTGGTTTGCTGAAGTCATTTTGGAAACGAGAAGGTACTGGTTGACGGAAATTATTCACTCTTAGTAAGTTGCTGCATGTTTGCAAGTTAGTGACAAAACCGCAACCTATTCATAATAACTTACAATTTTTTTACCTTGATACTTCATATGTTATATACACGGTACATAATATATAAAAATAACATTTTTTACATTTTTTGTCTGTCTGTTTGATCCGTCTAATCTCTGAAACGGCTGGGCCAATTTTGATGTGACTTTCATTGGCAGAAAGCTAATGTTATAAGGAGTAACTTGGGCTATAAAAATAATCACCATCAATATAATACGTCT
Organism: Helleia helle; assembly: GCA_963853865.1. NCBI lineage: Eukaryota > Metazoa > Arthropoda > Insecta > Lepidoptera > Lycaenidae > Helleia > Helleia helle. The sequence goes on along the minus strand of OY971422.1, from coordinate 20,345,127 downwards.
GTAAATCTCAGTTAACGCGGGCGAAGCTGCGGGCAACAGATAGTACAGAATATTACAGAAAATGTCCTATTACATTCTTTTCTTTCTACGTTATTCTGTACTAACGTCTCGTATGCATCCGTCGGCTAACGAGCATTCTTCGGTCTCCTAGTATAATATAATTATAGTAAATTGTGCAGTATAAAATAGAGTTAATACTTGAGCAGGTCATGTTGGCGAGTCTCCTGGTAGTGTTCGCTCTATGGTGGCTTGTCCGGACTGTCGTAGCCTTTCTCATAAACCTCGTCTGTCCCGTTCTTATCGTCTTGTTCGCAGTGGTAAGCTTATATTACATTATAATATTACATACATGTGTTTAAATATATAATTACTACTCGAACACAACAATAAGGAAGTTTTTAAAATTCTTATATCAATTGTAAGGCAAAGAAATTATAATATATATGGTGAAATAACTATTTCATTAACTTGAAAAATGATAAAATGAATCAAACATTTATTGAATCCCGAACGCGCGCGGAGCATTTGCTCTATGACGTCACAAGTCTCGCGGAGTCAACGGTGTGGGTAAGGCGGTAGTTCGACTCGAGCGAGCGATTCGCGGCCCGTGGGCGAGACTTGTGACGTCAGAGGCCGCGCGCCAAGAAGTTTTAAAGCAGGCGGGAAAAGTATCATAACTTCGTCATTCATGGAGATAATTGAAAAAAAAAATCAATGAGTTTAGTACTATTTTTAAAACATAAATTAAAAAAAATGGAAACTTCCTTATTAGGTGAAAGCGGGGTTCAGGTGTCGCCTGTCATGCGCCTAATTGTTGCGGTGGGGTAGTACTTAGTAATAATGCCATCAATATCTTCAAACACAAGCAGAACAAAGAAGTTAATTTATACATTTTAATATAAAATATTTTTGTGCACAATACGTAACATCGATAGATAATCCAAGGACCTATTTAAACTCTGGCACGTGACAGCCACTTTGAAGTACTATCCTGTAGAACGCAAAAGGCTTCTGAACGGAGCGTTTGACTTTGTATCGTCGTTTTCAGATATGTATACCGCAGCTACGTGCGCCGTTGTTCGGACAAAATTATCCACTCGTCGCTAACCTCATCAGAGATATCCTATTAAAAATGGCAGATAATATGAAGACCTGACTACAAATAAAAAAATTGAGAATTATTTTGAAATACAAATAGTAAAATTGTATAGTAAAATGTATAATATAATAAAAAAAACTGCTCATATTGTTTTAATGCCTACGCGAACTTTAAACAACTTTGTGTTATCATGACTGAGACTTCAGTCTTCTTTTAACCACAGTTCGTTTTAAGTATCCAAAATAATGAAATGTAATTTATAAAATTTAAAATTCTTCTAGTACAGTATTCTCAATTTAACTTTTAGAAAACGATATTGATTTTTTATAAACGCATCGAATATAAATGAGGGATTTATTATGTGACCTCATTTTAGAGCGCTCTTTGTAAACAACTCGATTTTTAAGGTATTTCCTGCTTCGCACAACGAATATATGGAATCAGTTGCCACTTACGGTGTTTCCGAGCCGTTACAACTGAGGGACCGTTTTTACCTTCAAGAAAAGAGCATACTCCTATTTGAAAGGCGGCAACGCACCTGCTAACCCTCTGGTGTAGCGGGTGTCAGTGGATGTCGCTATCACTTACCATCAGGTGAAACCGACTGTCCGTTTGCCCCCTCTTCTATAAAAAAGCGTCTCTTAATTCCAAAATCCTTACTTATTTTTTCACATTAGCCTACAATAAAGTCATCAGTTTTATGCTTCTTACAATTACTTTTAATTAAGGAATACTTAATAAGTTTGAGTATTAAAAAGTATAAAGTGTTGTGCGTAAAAGTAAGATAATATAGAATCCAGGCCACGGGTGCCAGAGATCGGGTACCGCGCCGGTAGATAACAGAACTCCGTAATTGTATGTAACTCGGGGGCTTTTAAATACGCAAGGTACTTTAAAATTTATGTCGTAAAATGCAAAATGGGAAATTTATTCATTTCAAATGAGTAAACTTTGATCCAACATTTTACCAATATACGCGTTTTACAATTATCACAGTTTAAATAATTGAAGTAAGTATTATAAAAGGACTAGCAGCACCCCGCGGTTTTATTCGCGTACTTTTTTTCCTGTGGGAGTATAATAAATAATAATATCTATGGACGCTTTCACACCACGTCAATCTGGTCCCGTGGTAAGTTCTCGAAGAATTTGTGTTACGGGTACCAGACAACTACGGAAACATTAATAAGTACTTTTTTACTATACATATTATATTTTACTATACATATATTAAATATTTTTATTATATAATACACATAATATTTAATACACATCCATGACCCGGGAACACGGAAAATATTTTTGTTCCCTTTTTTTATAGAAGAGGGGGCAAACGGACTGTCGGTTCACCTGGCGGGATTCGAACCCGCAACCTCCGGCTTGAGACCTCCGGTCATCAAGGGTATAGGGATAAATTATAGCTAATTATGTTTGCTGATTAAAATCCATTCAGTATTTTGTGTATGAAAGAGCAACAAACGTATATACATCCATACATTCTCAAAAACTTTCGCGTTTTTTTATATTAGTACCTAGGATATATTAGATTATAGGAGGCCTATACTTCCCCACCATGGTTCAGGCCTTAACGTGGCGGTGAGGCTCAGTAGCTTAGGGTGAGCCCAGCACCTTGGGCGAAGCTAATTGAGCCGAGGGGGCTCTTTGTACCCCTCTTATAAGAAAAGGGGACAAATGAGCAGGGGCAAGGGGCGAGGACCGGAACCTCACCCCATTGTACTGTCCCGACATTAGGAGGGGTTGTTCTGTGGTGCGAGACAACCCCTTTGTGGAGGTGGCGTCAACAACCCACCGCTAGGAATAAGGCCCTGCTGCGGAGAATGCAGCGGGTCATAGCGGTGAGTGTGATCAGGGGCTATCGTACGGTCTTCTCGGTGGCAGCAACTGCCCTGGCTGGAGATCCACCGTGGAAGCTCGTGGCGTTAGTGCTCCCTGAGGTGCACCTTTTCTGCTCACAGAGGAGGTTGCTCTTCGGCGAGTCACCGACGTGGGAGGAGGCCTTGCGTGTGCGGAAGCTAGGGCAAGAGTGGTTGCTGCAAAGGTGGGGGGAAATGGCGCCGTACGGCCAACGTACGGCCGAGGCGCTGAGTCCGGTCCTGGCGGCGTGGATGCGTCGCCGGAAGAAACCTCTCACTTCCGCCTAACGCAGGTGCTCACCGGACACGGTTGTTTCGGTGCGTACCTGTGTCAGGTGACCAGGAGGGAGCCGACGCCAGCCTGCCACAAGTGCGGCGCTGTGGAGGACAGCCCAGCACAGCCTAGAGACACTTCACGCACACGCGCTAGATGGGCTGGACAGCTTCATAATCTTGTGGCAGTGCTTGAAGCGGACTTTTTGCTCTCGAGTGTGGTGCGCTGCATGCTCGAGAGCGATGAGGCCTGGCAGGTGGCGGTCACCTTCTGCAAAGTCATCATTTCGCAGAAGGAGGCCGCGGAGCGGGACAGAGAGGATGACGCTGTATCCGTCCCGCTCCGTCGACGTAGGACAGGAGTGCGAAGGAGGCGCTATGCGCACCTTCTGCCTCCTATCTAACGGGACTCGGGGTAAGGTTGGGTACCTGTCCCGGTCCGAATTGAGTCTCTCCAATTCGGCTGCAAAGCAGCATGACACTACCTCTTACCAAAAAAATTTTAACGTATTTTAGAGTATCGTGAACACAGAAAACGTTCGTGTTAGTGTAATATACCTAGTGGTCAAAGAATGAAGTCGATGACTAAAACCTGACATAAAATCTTATGAGACACATTTAGATACTAAAAAGTCGTCACATACAATATTTCCCTTTCTTATGTCGTGGATTTATATAAATATTTTTGGTGAATCTATGATGTAACATTGATGTTTTCTAGAAATTGCACATTTCATAAAATGAAATATATATTATTTACAATTAGTCTTGAAAAATAATCTCTTCTGTGATAATGATCCCAAGCTGGTCTCAAATTGGCACTCGAGGCCAGCGAGCCGGCAAACGCAACCCTAACTGGATTACGTCAGGCTCCGCTGACGGCTCATACAATTTGCGCCGACTTAGCTAAATCATTGGCAGATATCCTGCCTTAGTGTTAACTGTTTGTAGCTGATATATCTCGATGTACCACAAAAATAGTTTTATTAATACTACGCGCTATGGATGGTTCCTTATATTTAAACATCAAATTTAAAAAAAAAAAACTACGAGAATTTTTAATGAAACAATTTTTACGGATTTTATCGCGGTTTATTAAGATTTATACAAGCCCGACGTTTCGGATACTTTACAGCAACCATGGTCACAGGAGGACTGAGGTGTCATACGTCCTATCATTACAAAGTTATTCGAAACTAACCTATGATACACCAATATTTTGGTTAGTCTTATCTACTGAAAGAAAGAAAGTGCTAACTGTATTTTTATATATTATGCTTGGATTTTGATTTGATAATTTTAGTAATGGGATGTGCAAAGCAGGTGGTAAGATATAGCCATCTTCTCTATTGAAATTAGGATGTTTTTTTTAATTTCAATAGCCTCACGGATCATCCTTGGTTGGAATCGGTGTTATTTTGCGAGGACTTGTGGTTTATCAAATCTTATGTAATGGCGAGCTTTGTTAAGACTATGTTCACAGATGGCAGACTTAGTGTAGCGACGGTGTTTTAAATCAGCTATATGTTAACCGCGATAAAATCCGAAAAATTGAAATTGAAATTGAAACAATTTTTACGCGTAAACATTAGAAAACAATTAGCATTTTTAAGTTCCGTATTGCAATGCCTTAGCAAAAAAAGTAAAATTATAATCATAAATTTAGAATTTTACTTATTCATTTACACTTAACACAATTACTTAAAAAAATGATTTCATTTTAATCTCAAATACTGTAAGGAAGTCAGCGCGACTTCAAATTCTAGACGCGGTTCTAAAAATCGCAGATCCGGGGCTGTTAAGGGAACTCTGTATGTGGCCTTCGATATCAGATACAAGGGCATATGTGGCGTCGTCTCCTTTTTTTTATGTTAGTTGGATAGGCAAACTGGCAAACGTGCCACCTGATGGTAAGTGGTCAACGTCGCCCATGAACATAAACTAGTTTACCTGGAACGAGCCCAGGCAACTCATCTATGTGTCGCCTATCCTGAGACATAAGATGTTTAGTCTCGGTGCCAGTAATTACACTGCCTGTCTTGCCCTTCTCTCCGAAACACAGCAAAGCTGTTTCACGGGAGAAACAAGCAAGATGGTGGTACCCATGCAGCCGGGAGCGCGGCACAGCGCTTCCCTCCTCCCGTAGGATACAGGATATAAATCTTTATTTTATTAAAGTGTATCTAAGCTTTATGAAATATCAAATAAGGGGATTGATATTGTCCCCGTATGAGTAGAGTGCCCGTAATGCGGTCACGTATGTGATGTTGACAGTCGGGCCGGGACGATGGGAATTTGATGATGCTTCCATTTGCCGCAGATCACCGTCGCGGGTTTATGTACACTGTCATATAACTTCGGCTCGCCTTAGCTTTATTTTGATATAAACCAGTTACAACATATTGAACATGTAAAGTGTTGAAGCCTCATGTTGTGACTGGTATTCAATTCCAATTTGACAATCAAATGGCAAAATGTAATTCATAATTTTCGAGTTCTATTATAGTTTCACGGACGTCGCTCTCGCTAGTTTACCAGGTCATTATTTTTACTTTTGGAGTCGGTGTCAGCCAAGGTAGGTAGGTAGGGTACAGCAACAAATACGACACCGACTCCAAAAGTAACTATAATGACGTGCTAAACGCAAAGTTTGTACATTAGTAGAAGATTAAGTTGATTATAAGTTGTAAGCACAAACATTCAAGAAACACAGTTATTTTATTACTCTTTAGTTTAGTATTTTTGAAGTCGGTTTGAATTTTTTGTAAAATGCTTTTATTTCTTAATTTTTAGTGATTCCGAAATTCGTCGTCTTGGCGTTCATTGAAGGAGGCCTATGTTTAGCAGTGGACCGATAAAGGACGATGATGATGATGATGATGGTGATGATGATGATGATGATGATGCTGATGCTGATGATGATGATGATGATGATGATTACGATTACCGCGACATACTATGGTGTGCTACAAAAGCATCCTATACAATTGTTACATCGACATGTAATATAATGAGCATATCGTCGAGGTAAAAGAAACCATCCAAATAGGCGTTATTGGGAATAGCTAAAAACGGCTTGTCAGATCTTAATAAAATTAATATGGGACCAAATTGGAAACACCAGCTTTCAAACAAAAAAATAACCATCGAAATCCATTCACAAACGGCGGATTAATCAGGTCTAAAAAAATGGCGATGTAAAATCAGCGGAATTGAAAAAAAAAACAGGAATTTCTTGCTTTTTTGTTGCTAATTAGTTGCTAAAAAATTAATTTTGTTGCTCCAACCGATCGCAAAAAATCAGCAATAGCGCTAACTTTTCATTAAGATAGCGTGGAAATCACTGGATGTGGACTTATCGATCAAGCGAATAGGGGTCAATTTGTTGCTTTTTTGTTGCTAATTAGTTGCTAAAAAATTATTTTTTTTGCTCCAACCGATCGCAAAAAATCGGCAATAGCGCTAACTTTTCATTAAGATAGCGTGGAAATCACTGGATGTGGACTTATCGATCAAGCGAATAGAGGTCAATCTGTTGCTAATTTGTTGCTAAAAGATGCTAAGAAGAAAAAAAAAAAAATAGGTAATTAGCAACAAAAAAGCAACAAATTCCTGTTTTTTTTTCAATTCCGCTGATTTTACATGGCCATTTTTTTTAGACCTGGATTAATCATGTCACATACATACAAAAAAAGAAAAAAAAAACAAACATACAGACGAATTGATAACCACGTAAAAAATAATTTGGAATTATGAAACTTACATAATGAGTTAGACTATTCTTGAATTTATTAGCAATTTTAAATTTTATTACCCAAAGATTTCCAGGATAAAAGAAACTAACGGTCCAGGGAGTATTTTGGACGTCCGATGGAGTATTTATTACATTATTTTCAACATCACATAATAACAATTATGTATTTTTTATATTTTATTAGAATTTTAGCTAAGCTACCCAAAGATGTATTTAAACGCTAACATTACGTTAGTCTTTAGTTTTAGTCTCTTGGGCTCCTTACAACTTTAACTTAGAATATCAAATGTAACAGTTAATTAATTAGTGTAATTTCAGCTAAGGTGAATTAGCTCAATTATTTAGATCGTCAAACATGTGTACAAAGTGTACAGTTTTCTCCCAGCAATTTTTTTTTATAGAAGAGGGGGCAAACGGACAGTCGGTTCACCTGATGGTAAGTGATAGCGACATCCACTGACACCGGCTACACCAGTGGGTTAGCAGGTGCGTTGCCGGATTAATGGATTAATGAAACAAATACTAAAAGTTAAAGTTAAAAAAACGATATTAAAAGAGGTTGAAAACCTAATAAAATGCTAGGCAACCTGATTTCATATAAAAAGAACGCAATCAAATCGGATCACACGTTTAAGTATTCGGTGGCACATACAGGCACAAATGGCGGTCAAACTAACACCCCCTTAGCGTTGGGGGTTGAGAAGGACTACCGAATCGATTTAAAAGTAGAAATCGTTAAACGTTTTATCGAAGGAACATGAAAGACATATGAATCGGTGATGTTTTTCATGTTCCCTGAGGTGTGGAATAAAAGCTGCAAGCGTAAAATATATGACGCGGAAGTGTGTGGGCGGCGCAGGCGGGCGTGCGGCGAGGGGGGCGGTACCCACCGTTTATTTACTGCCGACAATTTTCCTTTACATCGACGACTTTTACTATATTTTATGTATTAATAAAAACGTATTAGTAATTTAGAATGACACATTTATCCTATGGTTTGGGAGTCGGGGCTGTAAAATAGCTGATACCATAATACACCTTTAATAAGTAGTGTCTGCTTATCACTTCGATTGTTAAGTTAAGAAAAAAAGCTTTTTTCGCGATTTCACTTTAATTACTTATGTACTTGTAATTGTGTCAGATTTATAGTCTACTGCTTTCTAAGTACAACAAACCAAATAGCGTTGAGCAAACGTTGAGCGCCTTTGAGAGTAAAAAAACGATTTTATTTTAATAAAAGTTTATTTCACTTTATAACTAATTACATTTAAATCAATTTTAAATTATTATCATCATTATCATCAGCCTCTATCCGTCCACTGCTGAACATAGGCCTCCCTCAATAAACGCCAAGACGGTCGATTCCTTGCCACTCGCATCCAAACACGGACCGGCCACTGAACGGAGATCGTCTTCCCACCTGGTTAATGGCCAACCAACACTTCGTCTACCTAAATTTTAAATTATATTGAAGATAATTAATTATTAACTAAAATTAATAAAGCGTGACAACCGTTCTATATTCCAACTGAAAGTGACTTTATCTATACTAATATTATAAAGCTGAAGAGTTTGTTTGTTTGTTTGAACGTGCTAATCTCAGGAACTACTGGTCCAATTTGAAAAATTCTTTCAGTGTTAGATAGCCCATTTATCAAGGAAGGCTATAGGCTATATAACATCACGCTGTGACATATAGGAGTTGAGTAACGCGGGCGAAGCTGCAGGCAACAGCTAGTAATTATATAAAACTATGAGGTGGATACAATATGCCCCGTGAGAATATAATATGATCCTCCACATGGAGGATCATGTTAACTTCACTATAAGCCAGGTTGAGCTGCTCGGCGATTCCTTGGGAGCCGTCTTAAGTACTTGGTTTCTTATAACTTGTATGAAATGTTATTGTACTGAATCACCACCAGCAGTATAATATGGGAAGTGCGCATATAGTATCAAGCCTTTTTTTAAATATTGTGATTATTGTTTTTAGGATTCCATGATTATTGTATTATGCTTTTATACTTTGAAATATTCTATGTGTGACATGTATATATACTGATTGCTAAGCCTGTCATAAGCACTTGGTTCTATATTATAAAACAGATAACACTTTATTTAACACTTAACCATTTTCCTGAACTCGTCTTATCTTGAGAGTATTCAGGTAAGTATTTGGCATGATAAGAGCATCGAAAGTCGATAACGTAATAGCTTTCATCTTTCGAGCCGTGTCCGTAAATAGGCTGAATAAATAAAAGCTTGCAGCGAGGGCGTCGTAAGAGAAGGATTTCTAACGGATAATCCCTATAAATAGCTAAATATCGAAATTGAAAGTGTTCGCAAATGGCGGAAAAGAAACGTACCGAAATAACAGAACGACTTGTATAAAACGTTATTGTTTGCATCGACCGATTTTTGGATTAAACATTTTGTTACGAATTTCAACTTTGTAGCGCTCTTGCCTTCGAAGTTAAATGTCTAAGCCATATTTTATGGAACATTAAACTATTTTTTTTATGTTAGTTGGATAGGTAAACTGGCAAACGTGCCACCTAAGTGACCGACGTCGCCCATGAACGTAAATTAGTTTACCTTGAACGAGCCCAGGCAACTCATCTATGTTTTGCGTATCCTGAGACATAAGATGTTAAGTCTCGGTGCCAGTAATTACACTTTCTGTCTTGCCCTGCTCTCCGAAACACAGATAAGCTGTTTCACGGAAGATGCAAGATGGTGGTACCCATGCAGCCGGGAGCGCGGCTATATTATATTTTCCTAGTAAAAATCGGTATTTTATAGCTGATACGGTAGAGTAGTATAAAGTAGTCAAAAGAACCCTAATGCCCAGCAAGCAATTATTACGGTCCAAAAAGAGGGGAAAATTGAAAAAATCAAAGAAAATGATGTTGATATGGTATGGCTTGGTGCAGTTCATGTGACTGCAATTAGGTTTAATGTCAAAAAAATAAAAAAATAAATTTGCATTTGTACGCCGTTTAATTTAGACTGGCATTTAGTAATTATAATGAAACAATTTTTTACGGATTTTATCGCGGTTTATAATGATTTTTACAAGCTCGACGTTTCGGATACTTTACAGCAACCATGGTCACGGGAGGACTGAGGTGACAGATGTCCTAATGTTACAAAGTTATTCGAAACTACCCTATGATACATCATTATTTTAATAAGTCCTCTCTACGCAGAAAGTGCTAACTGCATCTTTAATCTGTGGCATATTATGCTTGGTTTTTGATTTAATTATCTTAATAATGGGATCCCAAGCAGGTGGTAAGAGCCAGCCATCTTCTCTATTGAAATTTGGATGTTTTTTAATTTCAATAGCCTCGCGGATCATCCTTGGTTGGAATCGGTGTTCTTTTGCGAGTATCTGTGGTTTATCAAATCTAATATAATGGCGAGCTTTGTCTAGACTATGTTCACAGATTGCAGACTTAGTGTAGCGACGGTGTTTTAAGTCAGCTATATGTTCTTTAACGCGAGTTTTAATTGATCTTTTGGTTTGGCCTATATAAGAGAGGCCACAATCACAATCAAGCTTGTATACTCCTGCATCTTGTAAGGGTATATGACACTTGACAGATGGTAAGAATTGACCTATCTTTTTAGGCGGCTTGAAATAAGTTTTTATAGAAGCTCGCTTTAGGATGAAGCCAATCTTGTCAGTGACGCCTTTCATAAACGGTAGCACAGCAGGTACTCGCTCGACGGTGGCTGGTTTCACACGTTCACTGTGACGGAGACGCGGTACCCGAAGCTTGTTGTCACGCAGTACTTGCTTGACATGTTGAAGTTCGGTCTCCAGGTGCTGCTCATCACAGATCCCTTGTGCTCTCTGTAACAAAGATTTACCCACGGTAGCTAACTGTGTTGGATGGTGGTGTGATTCGCCGTTTAAATACCTATCCGTATGGGTATGTTTCCTATACACTGTGTGGCTTAAGGTGTTATTGGGATTACGGATAACTAATACATCTAAGAAAGCTAAAGAATTATTTGCCTCCAATTCCATTGTGAATTGAATTTTAGTATTGATGGAATTGAGATGGTTTAAGAATATGGTTACTTTATCAGATGGCAATATTGTGAATGTATCATCTACATACCGCTTGTAGAACCTGGGTGTTATTGGTGAGGTATGCAGAGCAGTCTCCTCGAAGTCCTCCATGAATATGTCGGCAACAACGGGGGATACTGGTGAGCCCATAGCCATAATATGCCACAGATTAAAGATGCAGTTAGCACTTTCGCGTAGAGAGGATTATTAAAATAATGATGTATCATAGGGTAGTTTCGAATAACTTTGTAACATTAGGACATCTGTCACCTCAGTCCTCCCGTGACCATGGTTGCTGTAAAGTATCCGAAACGTCGGGCTTGTAAAAATCTTAATAAACCGGGATAAAATCCGTAAAAAATTGTTTCATTATAATGAGTGAAATTCGCGCAAACATTAGAAAACAATATGGCATTTAGTAAATCAGCGGTAATTTAAATATTATGCTTCTCTTTTGACCGGAGTGCCATAACCTGACCCCTAATGGGTATTTATTGGACAGGTTAACTAGCCGTAAAACCGGTGGAGCATCCACTGACCACATTAATGTTGACATTATTGAAGATTTATGCCTTCGTTCTGATATTTTGGTGCGCCTTTAACTAGAATTATTTTTGCATATAATTTTATATAATTATTATTATCATTATCTTTTTTTTTAATCATCCCGTTGTCGTTTACTTAACACAAACTTTTCTGCGCGAATGCTAAAAATATCTACTTTACCTACTTACTACTTATTAGCTATTTCCGATAATAATATACAAAAAGTAATTTTCTCATATTTGTCAGGCTCAGCAAATGGACAAGAGCATCGCTGATCAGAATACAACGGCGCAGTGGTTAAAATTAGTATCATAATATCTATGTAACAAGTCTTTTTAGAGCTAGCTTGCCTGGCACCATATCCTCAGTGTTTGCTAAGGTTCGGTTGCATGTCCCATCAACATGATATCGTTCTACATTTAGAAGCCATGTATGTTCTGTTTACGCGAATTTCACTTATTATTATGAAACAAGTTTTACGGATTTTATCGCGGCTTATACTTTTTTACAAGCCCGACGTTTCGGATACTTTACAGCAAAATCATGATCACGGGAGGACTGAGGTGTAACACGTGACACGTCTTCTCGTTACAAAGTTTTTCGAAACTAGCGATACATCAATATTTTGGTTAGTCCTCTCTACGCAGAAAATGCTAACTGTGTATTAAATATCATATAGTCGGTGTCGTATTTGTTGCTGTACCCTACCTACCTACCTTGGCTGACACCGACTCCCGAAAGTAACTATGTATAATGTCGTAATAAACAAAACGTTTGTACATTAGTAGAAGATTAAGTTGATTATAAGTTGTAAGCACAAAAATTCAAGAACACAGTTATTTTGTTACTTTTTAGTTTAGTGTTTCTGAAGTCGGTTTTAATTTTTTGTAAAATGTTTTTATTTTTTTGTATATGGATTTTTGATATCTGAGTTACGAATAAATAAATAAATATATAATGGGACATGTATGTTGTATATTTCAACTATTTGGTCCACCGTTTTTGATTCAGATGCCTCTGGGAGGCGGCGGCGTGTCAGTTGAGCGTCAAATTCGCGTGTGACCTGAAACCGCGGTGATCGATTGTGGAGGAATTTTTATACAGAAATTCGAAGGCTGGTATTATTGTGTGCGACAATTTTAAACAAACTTTTATTTTTTATTGAAGTGCAATGTAAGTGCCAGTTACTCAGTGTACATGTTGACGGAAAAGTATGTAATCCGTCATTTTATACAATTCCAATGAATTGTGTGCAATACCTATATAGATAGGAAATGTATAATTGTTTTAAGATATCTACTTTTCCTAGGAAATATATACATTTCTTAAATACAGATCTGAAATGTATTACATCCGGGATGTCAATGAGTATAGCGGGTATATGGGGAAAGGGGCAGACAGTCTTCCCTTAGGAGTAGGCTGGTCTCCGCTGGGGTGAGTCTGAGTTGATACTGTTGCTTGTAGATCCGGGACCCTCAAAAAGCGGCTGAAGGTGCTCGCAGTGGTTTTAGTTAGGATAAAGCACTCCCAAGTGCGAGTCCCACATAGGGTAAGGAACCCACCCGGGGTAGCCGGGCGATGACGTTGTTAAGCAACACTAAAAGTAGAGATAAAACGCGTTAATCCAGGTATTTATTAATAAAAACAGACGAAAGGTATATTTTTTACACAAGGAACATAATATACGGCACTTTTACTCAAACTTGTTGAAATATCATGAACACGCCAAAAAGGTTAATATCCCTTCCACAGCTAGGATTAAGAATGGGGAAAAGAATTAAGGTGGGAAGAGGATTACAAGGACAGGAATATTTTTCACAAAGTCACACGTGATATTAGGATTAACATGGAAGTAGATTCCGGGTCGTACGTTACTCGTCTACAAGTATTTACTACACAAATAGGGATTCGAATAACACAATATCTTACAAATTAATGTTAAGTTATGTTTGACACATTAAAGACAATATTTGAAAACCTAAAATAACATTATCAGAGTATATTTATTGATCTTAAATTAAAGAAAATTTATTTAAAATGCGTTATTTATCACCCATTATCACCTGGCTGCGAACGACCGATGACGTCACTGACCAGTAAACAAACTGTGATAGCTGTCATATCCAAGTTAAAAGATGGTTAAAAGTATCACCGGCGTGCTGCAAGGAGCTCTGTGCTTTGATAGAGCGCGAATATGTTTATTGGTTTGTGACGTAATCATAGTCATATGACAGCTTGGAACGTTTTAGCGGGAATTTTAATAACTATTTTTGTTTACATCTTTTTTATTATAATTGGACATATTTCTTTATATGAGTATTTTTTTCATGTGTGTATAGGGTATATCTATCAAATAAATTTAATATAAAAAAATTGTCAACATCCCTATTATAAGTGAAAAGGAGACAGCGAAAACTTTCTTGTACGCCCACGAAAATGGGGTTAAGGCATGAGACATGCACTATGAAACTGAAACAGAGAGTTTATAATACAGGTATGACTTACCTGTGGGCCCTGCATAAGTTCAACCTGTATCTTTTTTAATACAGCCAGGTACCTGGGTGGTTTCTGACCCTATGTGGAAGTCACACTAATTGGGCAGAGCATAACCACACTAAAACCACTGCGAGTGCCTTCAGCCACTTTTTGAGGGTCCAGGATCTGCAGGCAACAGGAGCACCTCAGCGATAAAACAGCGCTATGCTTAAGGAAGGGCAGGATAATAGTGTTAATATTGGCAAAAATAAGCAAGTGGATATAAAGGATGTAATTTCATTTGTTTAGGTTCATTCTTATTTGAAAAGACATTATAATTAACTTTGATCCCACGAATTCTAAGGTTTTAATAATAAAAACACAGACTCATGGAAAGTAAAGATAAAGGGTCCTAATCATAAATTTTGAAAGGACCAATACTTTGATGATATAAATGACATTATAACAAAACCCTAAAAAGCGATGAACGTAGCCAAAGAATAATTGATTGACAACCCTAATTTAGATAATAGATTAAGCAAAAAGTCTGTTAAACTTACCAAGGACCAAAATCTTTTGTAAAGGTTGTAAAATCAATAACTAAGATAATCAGGTATCAAATCAGTCATTCGTGTGCCTACCATCGCAGCGAAAAGTTGTGTCCACAGGTCGTGCGGTAATTTGTATCTAAGTTATAAAGCTACCGTCATTTAAAAAAAAATGGCCAAATGTATGAAATGTTCCAAATTACTGAACAAAAAGAACCCTGGACTGCAGTGCAATAAGTGTGACAAGTGGTTCCACGCCAGTTGTGTGGCAATGACTATTGAACAGCTCAATACCTTGTCTAAGACCGACTCAGTGGACTGGATTTGCAAGTACTGCAGTGACCAACGGAAGCCAAGACGTTTATCTTGTATTCTGCCCGAAGTAGAAGATTGTGAGTCCTCTGAATTAGAACCAATGGCAAACATCTTGACACAAAAAGTTATCCTCGAGTTAAAATCACAACTCACGGAGGTGATACGAGAAGAGCTGCAGCGCACCCTACAATTTTATTCAGATAAAATTGATGAATATGAGTGCAATTTAAAAGTTCAAGAAAACTACACTAAGCAGCTGGAAAATAAGTACAAAAATCTAAATCTAAAATACGAAAGCTTAGAACTGAAATTAAATACAATCGAACAAGGGCAACTCGCAAACAACATTGAGATTTGTGGCGTTAAAGAAGTGGAGCAAGAAGATATAATGAAAATTACGAAGGATATTGCTACAAAAATCCACCAAAACACCAGCGACATCGTTAAATGCTACAGAAGAAACAAAAATAAAGGTAAACATTCACAAAAGAAACCCGTCCTCCACCATCACCGTGCTGCTGCAAGAAGGTGTTCGTGATGCCTGGTTACGGGCGGCTAAGGACTGTCCTCTCACGTTACAAGACGTTGGCAGAAATGAGCGTGACTGGATTTACCTGCGCGAATCGCTCACCCCGTCTACGGCATTTTTATTATGGAAATCAAAGGAGCAACTAAAAGAACATTACAAATACATCTGGTGTAAGAATGGATCAGTGTTAATACGTAAGGCTGACAATGAAAAGATAAGTACGATCAGGTCCGTAGGTGACATTGAAAAGGTAAAATCTACACTAACAACAGTACTATGTGAGTAAAACCTGTAATTTTACAAGTAAAGTATACCTACTTAATAATAATGTCTAAATTAAGGCCTACAAATGGCGTCTATAAACTCCAGTTTCACTGAACTGAATTATAACAATTGGAATGATTTTTTAAAATATTTATCATCTACCGCAAACTTTTGTCGCAGTAATTCACTTATATTTTTTCACGTCAATATCCGCTCCTTAAAGAATAATTTTGAATCATTAGAACATATAATCAATAACTGTAATCAAATAATTCATGTAATAGTTACATCGGAAGTAAACATTAAAAGTGACTATGCCGCTATGTTCGCTTTACAGGACTATGAGATGTATTGGAAACTCAGGACGAATCGGAGGGGTGGTGGCTTAATAACTTACGTACATAAAAGTGTAATATTTAAGAGAAAGATAATAAAAGTATATGAATTTGAATGTATCACGGGCGAGATAGAATTTAACAACACGTATAAGTGCGGCTTATGTGCCGTCTATCGTCCGCCAGATAAAAACAAATATCGCTTTATAAGCGAACTTACATCTGTTATCTCGAACTACTCCTTCTCACATGATTATGTATTGATAGGCGACATGAATATAGACTTAAGGCAGCCCACTCCGACCCTGTCTCAATATTTAAACACGATCAGCTCATTTGGACTTCAGTGTGGTGTAATACCACACTGAAGTCCAAATGAGCTGCTGATGAATGACAATACACTAGAATCGATGTACACAGGAACAATATTACCAAATCATGTATAGACCACCTATTCATTCGCAACATAAAATGTACTAACAATACTTACACATGTGTCGTAAACACCGCGCCAGCTGATCACTGCATAACCGGTTGTGCATTGATGAATGTTATCGCTATGAATAGTGAACCGCATGCTTACAAATATAAAACTGAAATAGATTGTAATAAGTTACAAAATGAATTGCAACGCATAGACTGGTCAATACCACTGAGCTATGACAACCCTAATGACATTGTTTCATATATGTATAAAAAATTTAATGTTGCATATGCAAATTGTAGTTACACCGTAAAATGTAGTAATAAAACAAACCGAGATTCATGTTCGTGGGTTAATAATAGACTAAAAAGTAATAATAATAAACTTTATTGCACACATACATATTCATTTACACAATAATAAATAAAAAGTAAATAAGTACAATTGGCGGCCTTATCGCTTTAGAGCGATTTCTTCCAGGCAACCAGCACAGGCAGGAAATGCACTTTTTAGGTTTTTCTCCTGTGTGCACGACCAAAATTAAATCAACACAGATAATATATACTAATATTCTAACACAAACAATAAATAGATAAAAATTAAGCCAATAATAACAACCAAAAATAAAAAAGTAATAATATAGATTAGGCAAAGATACAAAATAATCGATATTAACTACCTAATTAGTATAAGGAAAAAAAAGAAGAAGAAGAAACAGAAAAAAAAGAAGAAGTAGAACACTAATTAGGTTTTAAGTTTCTACTTTCTAAATAATGTTTTTTGACTAGAGATTTAAAACTATTGAAATTTTTAGCCTCTCTTATATCAACCGGTAACGAGTTCCATAGTCTTACACTCAAAGCATTAAAGGAGTTGCTATAGAATTTACTTTTTTGTGTTGGTATTTTTAAAAGGTATTTTCTTACGGTACGGATATTTTCACCTTCCGTAGAGAAAGAAAACTTCTCCTTAAGGTAGCCGGGATATTTAGGATGAAACAAGACATTAAAAAGGAAATGAAGAACAAGGGAGTTGAAACGAGACCGGAAAGGAAGCCATTTTATATTAGATCTGAATTGCGATACGCAGTCCAAAAATAAATTTAATGCATGAATTCTGTAAGCGCTCCAGTTTATTCAACTGATCTTCAGTGAGATTAGTAAAGCTCACATTCGCATAATCCATAATGGGAAGAAGTATGGTGTGTGCAAAGGCAATCTTTGTTGGAATAGGCAAGAAGTTTGAAAGTCTCCTGAGTGACGCAAGTGCCGCGAAATGTTTCCTACTTATTTCTTTTATATGATTCGTCCAGGATAAAGTAGAGTCCATATATATTCCGAGATTTTTGACACTAGAGCTAAATGGAATGTCAACATTATCTACCCTAATGGAAGATATATTATTACAGTTTTTTAGCCTAGGTATATAACTTTGACTTCCAATTATGATCGCTTGTGTCTTATTAGGATTAAGCATGATACCGTAGTTCTTTGCCCAACATGAAATACGATCGAGATCAATGTTTACTTTAGCGATTGCATGCGTTATATCCTCATAATTAGAGTGAGCGTAGATTTGGAGATCGTCTGCATACATGTGATAGAGAGAAGATAATCCATCGGTTATAGAATTTATAAATATAGCAAAGAGAAGAGGAGAAAGCACACCGCCTTGAGGAACGCCAGCAGACGTGCTTCACCAGGATGAAAGTTGATCATCGATCTTAACACGCTGTCGGCGTCCTTGTAGGTAACTACGAAACCAGTCAATTTCTGCTGGAGATATGTTAATAGACCGGAGCAAGCAGAGCAATACGTCAAAATCGACGGAGTTAAAAGCATTACTGAAGTCGAGGAGTGTAAGTATGGTGAGTTTCTTATTGTCCATAGCTGATCTAATATCATCGGTTATCTTAGTTAATGCTGTGACAGTGCTGTGGCCAGAACGAAAGCCGGACTGGAAAGGGTTCAGGAGATTATTATTTTCAAGGAACTGATTAAGTTGTGCATAAACTAATCGCTCTAAAACTTTAGAGAATAAAGGTAATATTGAGATAGGGCGATATTCTCCTAAATTGGATGGCTTAGGTTTTTTTGGAAGAGTAGTATGTGCAAAAAACGTGACGAACTTTATCAAATGTGGTCTAATGACATTAATAACCCACTTAAAAGGTTGCATTATATTACATATAGGAACAAAACCAATAAATATGTAATTTTAAAAACCAATCTATCAAAAACGAAGTATCAACTAATTTTAAAAACACTAGGCGAATATGGGAAATAATTAATTCATTGACTGGTAAAATAATAAAATGTGTAGACGATGTATTATTGAGAACATTTAAAATTAATGCGCAACAATTGGCTGACAATTTTATTTCCGAATTTAATAAAAACCTAAACAGTACTTGTTATAATTCGTGTGCCTTGCCTATGCTTGACACTATCTCGTATGAAATGCACGCAGATAGATCGATGAGATTTAAAAAACCTACGCTAGAACTAATAAAACGTATTATCATTCAAATGAATGATAATAAAAGTCCAGGTTTTGACGGTATTAGAGTAAAGGACGTTAAATTTCTCTATCTACAATTAGCACCGGTAATAACACATCTTATCAATTGCTGCATTACAACTTCCATTTATCCCGATATTCTTAAAATTGGAATTATTCGACCTATTTATAAAAAGGGATGTCACAGGGATTATAACAACTACAGGCCAATAACGATCTTGTCGGTTATTGATAAAGTTATAGAAAGATATTTGGGTACACAAATCAACAATTTTTTATCAAATAATAAAATTATTAATGAGACACAATATGCCTTCCAAAAGTTTAAAAACATTAGCCTTCTGCTTGATAAATTTACAAATAAGATTAATGAATACTTGAATAATAAAATGCATGTTTTAGTGATTTACATTGATTTCAGCAGGGCATTTGATACTTTACAATATAATATCTTGTTTAAAAAATTATCTCAAAATGGTGTAAGAGGCCCCTTGCTGAAATTGATTGAAAATTATCATAAAAACCGTTACACAACTGTAAAAATAGATAAAAAACTTAGTAAAAAGGTTTTTACGGAATCGGCTACCGCTCAGGGCTCGATAATTGGACCTACCGAGTATCTCATGTATGTGAATGATGTGTGCAATGTCGTCAAAATGTCTTCAATGTACCAATTTGCAGATGATACTTGCCTGTTGTCAGCCCATAGAAATTTAAACGAAGCGCAAAGAATAATACAGACTGACTTTGATTCGATATGTAAATGGGCACACGATGTTGGATTGGTTATAAATAATCAAAAAACCAAGCTCATGCATATACGCTCATCACAAAATAACGTGAACACCGATCCAATCATCGTCGCATATGAACACGACTGTCTACATAATAGTGGTAATAGTAGTATATTATGTACATGCAAAAACTTAGAACAAGTTAAAACTCATAAATACATAGGGCTCATA
Source organism: Helleia helle (assembly GCA_963853865.1). Taxonomy (NCBI): domain Eukaryota; kingdom Metazoa; phylum Arthropoda; class Insecta; order Lepidoptera; family Lycaenidae; genus Helleia; species Helleia helle. The sequence continues at coordinate 20,325,125 of OY971422.1, read as the reverse complement.
ATTGATGTCAGACTCAACTGGGGAAGTCACAAAGATTATGTTTGTTCCAAACTGAGATCAATCATGAGCAGAATAAAAGTACTCAAATATAAACTGCTCTATAAAATTCTAAGACTAATCTACCTGTCCCTAGCTGAGTCTGTCATTGGTTACGGGTTAAGCAGTTACGGACGAACATACAACACATACATCGAGGAAATTCGTAGACTACAATTTGGTATACTTAAAATAATAGTGCCGAAATATGTAAAAGAAAAATATAGGGAAAATGCGGATGAACTATTTAAATATTGTGGGTGTATGAATGTCTTCAATAAAATTAAATATTCTATTTTAACAGAAATTAATAACCCAGAATTCTTAGAGGAGAAAATGCGACCAACAAATTTAAGACCGATAACTTACATAAATAAATATTACGTACCTAAAGCAAATAATGTATACGGAACGCGTAAAATAGAATATTTAATTCCAAAGTTAGTAAATGAATTACCCGAAGAGCTAGTGCAGATGTATGTTAAAAGGGAAAAATATAAGACCAGACTAAAACATTATTTTGTCAACTTTAAAACTGATAACTGAATTATTATTGTGTGATTGTGTATGTGTGAGTTTATATTGTACGACTCACCTTGCCCAGATAAACCCTGTGAGGTTTTCGTGGCTGGGTTTTTGTGAAAAAAAAATATTGTCCTTTTTTGTTTTGAACAAAAAAAAAACGATCATGTTTAGTGGTGGTTAATATAACGCATAGCGCCTTAACGTAGCACGCTATTCATACTCAACGTATAGCGTACGCTATATAAATTCCTATTCAGCGCTATAACGTAGCGCCTCGCTCCATTAGGTATGTAGCGAGGCGGGTAGCGTAGGCCGTAGTTATAACTTTATAACACTCGAACTACGCCAACGTGCTAGATCGTAGACGCTAGACGTTATAATTTATAATTTATACGTCAGTCAGCGTCGAGCGCGCGCTAGCGCTAGATGTGTCGTGCGCTATCCCGGCCGACTCACGCGAGTTACGTAATTCTAGTCTTGCGACTACACGTTATGATATAGTCTATAAAATAGCGCGCTAGAAAAATATAGTTTATAGTCCATAGCACGTTATCATAAAATAGTTTATTTGCACACCACTAAATTCATGTTAGAGAGTTTTGAAGAATAAAATAACTATGGTATTAATATATATGTTTCCTCCGTTGAATGTAAGCTGTGACTTGTTGGGCTTCAGGCTGGAAACCTGGGTCCAATATGACACGACGTCGTAGGGACTGCTTAGTGGCGACCGGGTAGTCCCCCCTTACGAGGAGTAGTCTGGCCTTTCGCCGGGGCCAACCTGTCGTTGAGGTGCTCCTGTTGCCTGCAGATCCGGGACCCTCAAAAAGCGACTATAGGCACTCGCAGTGGTTTTAGTTTGGGTATACACAGCCCAAGTGTGAGTCCCACATAGGGTCAGGAGTCTACCTCGGTCCTGGTGTGTGTGGCTACATGCATCATTTCCTTGCGTCAAAAGCTGTGACTTCCAGGTCCATCACGACATCATGTTGTGTCATGTTACATATTAATATCACACAAAGGAAATTAAACAGATATGCACTTCACATTATTCAAAATTATTTATTCATGATTCACTTACATTATTTGATTTGATTAAGAGTTGACGAATTAATTGGCCATAATGAGTTCTATCAATCAACATGAGAAAATACGTAGTGATGACTTGAACTTAGTAAACTAAGTACCTACATATTTAAAACTAGCTGCTACCCGCAGCTTCGCACGCGTTAGCTTACTCAACTTTACTGTTAATAACAGTAGCCTATAGCATTCCTCGATAAATGGGCTATCTAACACTGAAAGAATTTTTCAAATCGGACCAGTAGTTCCTGAGATTAGCCCGTTCAAACAAACAAACTCTTCAGCTTTATAATATTAGTATAGATAAGAGTTATTATTTCATATCTATATTATGAAGGTTTTTTACCCTGAAAAGATGGGTGTTATAAGTTTGACGACTAAATGTGTAAGTTTGTGTGTCTGTCTGTGCACTCTATTTCTCAAATGTGTGGACTATTAAGAATGTGGTTTTTTATTTGGAAGCATTTTAACGGTGGTTTTAGGCATGTTTTATCAAATTGGGTTCAGCCGTTGCAAGGATAAACTCTTTCGTTGTTGTCGAGGATGGAAACCTCACCCCATTGTACTGTTCCGACGTTGGTAGTGGTTGTTGTATGGTGCGGGACAACCCCTCTGTGGATGTGGCGTCGGTCCCTTGAGGAACTGACTAGCCATCGAGGTACCCTGTTTGCTCATCAGATCCGGGGCACCTCACCAAAAGCGGCATTGATGGCACTCACCGGGTTTTGGTGGGTAGAGCTGTGTCCACTTACCACCTTTCGGGTGCAGCGAGTCCTACATAGGTACCCGCCTGGGGACACCCACTCCCCCGCGGGATGCCTCAGAGCATTTCGCGGCGTAAAACAAGAAAAAAAAAAGTTCTTTTTATATAGTACCTTTTAATATTTTATCTAATACTAACATGAATTATTTGGATTTTATTGCAACTAAATATTAAATCCAATAAACGTAGAGTGAAGTTTTATGAACGCATGCGCCTCACCACCTCACCACACACAGTGGGGGCGGGGCGGCCCCTGATCCCACTTAACTCAGGTAAGCAGTGAGCCCAAAGCTCAATCGTTTGACTAAGTTGTTTGAGGTCAGCAGAAAGGGCCTACATAAAATGCCGAGTTAATATTTACAGTACCATGACATGAAGTGGCAAACAAGATAATAAGCGTGGCCGTAAGAAAATGCTTACGTCGTTTAACCGTAGCATCGTCATAATCCCCACCATGGTTCAGGCCTTGTCGTGGCGGCGGGGCTCAGTAACCTAGGGTGAGCGGTGCACCTTGGGCGAAGCTAACTGGGCCGAGGGGGCTTTTTGTACCCCTCTTATAAGAAGAGGGGACAGAAGAGCAAGGGGTGAGGATGGGAACCTCACCCCATTGTACTGTCCCGACGTTGGGAGGGGTTGTTCTGTGGTGCGGGACAACCCCTCTGTGGAGGTGGCGTCGGTCCCTTGCGGGACTGACTAGTGACTAGTGACTAGTGACAGCATTTCCCGGCGTTAAAGAAAAAAAAAAAAGCATCGTCATAATGAACATCAGACCCTTGCCGTTTACTGTTGAATATGGGAAGTTTTTAAGAATAAGTTAAAATGATCAATCGCCCGCCTCTCGAATCCAACTAAAGTCCCTCCATAAAGATCTTTCCATGTAATTGAAAGCGAGCAGACCTTCAGCTTTCCCGAATTCATTCCTAAGCTATCTTGACCCACGGGCCATCTGTTTTTGGTGTTCATGCAAATACTTAATAGATAGATGTGTGAATATCACACACAAAGTCACACACAAAGTCACACCAAAGTCACACCAAAGTCACACCAAAGTCATACCAAAGTCACACCAAAGTCACAAAGTCACCCCGTCCATTATTAAGGTAAACGCGTAAACACATATCGACACGTTTGTTACGGATGGCGCCCTTCTTATTGTGTATTTGACCAGTGTTACACATTTAGGAAATTGGGAAAATACAATCTAGTTATCTTAAAAATAATAGGTACAACGTAATTAAAGTAAGGTTAACAATATTACGATATATTCGTTTCATCATCATCAGCTTTTATTCGTCCACTGCTGAACATAGGCCTCCTTCAATGAACGCCAAAACGTGGATTCCTCGCCACTCACATCCAACACGGACCAGTTAGTGCACGGAGATCAACTTCCCACCTGGTTAATGGTCGACTAACACTTCGTCTACCTAACCCTATTTTTTATTTAAGGTATAAGGTAAGGTAGCCACGATCCGAGCACACGTCTGTCGGACGCCAAACGTTCGCGCTGAAGCTATTTTAATCCATGTCAAAAACCGATAACAAACGGATTCGTGGCAGATTAGTAAGATATTGGTATCCTATGTCTGTCAGATCCGGGATACTCCCGGGATAAAAGTGGCTGTGACATACGAACGGACGGACAGACAGGCAGACAGACATGACGAATCTATAAGGGTTCCGTTTTTTGCCATTTGGCTACGGAACCCTAAAAAATAAAATAAAATATATACATGTTTAAGTACTATGTACAGTACAATGTCTGTCGGTGCCAGTAGTATTGTAAACCTACATAGTATTTCTTTTATACTAAGAAGTACAATAGAAATACTTTGAAAGAGAAGTTAATGTAATATATTCATGTTTCTATTTCTATCACAATATAATGTCATTCACGGAACATCCGCCCATGTATCCCAATGTATCATAAGACTTAATATTGTGTCGTGTTTCGAAAACTTTATTGAATTCAAAATAAGTTACATTTCAAAGAAACAACATTATATTATACTAGCTGTTGCCCGCAGCTTCGCCCGCGTTAACTTACTCAACTTAATTACTGTTAGTCACAGCGTGATGTTATACGAGGGCGGCACTGAAAATTTTGGGAATCAAGGAAGTGACACAACATTACTATTTAAAAATGTATTTATTGCCGCAAAATTTGACACATTTTTCCATAAGATGGAACCAATCATTGAAGCAACCAATCCATTCGGAAGTTGGGGTCTCCAAAATGGCCGTTTTGTAGGCGTCCACAGCTTCTTCAGGCGATGAAAATCTCTGACCACGCAATTTATTCCTTATTTTAGGGAAAGTATAGAAATCATTAGGGCTTAGGTCAGGGCTGTACGGCGGATGGTCTAATAATTCTATGTTTTCTTGCTCTAAATACTATTTTGTTCTGTGCGCGGTGTGAGAACTCGCATTATCGTGATGGAGGATGATGCGGCGGTTGCAGTTCTCTTTACGGAGTTCAGAAATGACCTGTGGCAAACAAATGCTAGCATACCATTCTGCATTAACCGTTCTTTGTCCTTTCAGAGGAATAGTCGCAACATGACCGGTTTTGGAGACAAACGTGACCACCATTTTTTTTGCAACACTCCGTGAATGAACAATTTTTGTTGGCTTTAACTCATTTTTGAACACCCAAACTCGTGACTGGTTTTTTGTTTCGGGTTCGTACGCGTATATCCAGGATTCGTCACCTGATACGATATTGTATACAGCATTTGAGGATCATGCGTGGAATCTTTCGAGAGTTCTGACGCACCAAGTAACGCGAGCCGCTTTTTGCTCTTCACAGAGCAAATGCGGTATCCATCGGGAAAACAACTTTTTTACACCTAATTGTTCATGCAAGATTATTTGTATTTGACTCATGCCAATGTCTAATGTTGCCTGAATTTCGCGGTATGTCACATGCTAAGGTTACATGTCGATCTTCCTCAATCAGCTTACGCACATCATCAACGTTTTCTTGGGTGACTGTAGTTTTTGGACGACCTTGACGGGGATCATCACTGAGCTTGACACGTCCACGTTGAAATTCAGCAAACCAGCGATAATTTGTGTTTTTGGATGGGGCTTCTTCACCAAATGCAGAAATCATCCGGTCAACACACTGTTTTTGTGTTAAACCACTTAGAAAGTGATAATAAATCATCGCTCTAGAATTTTCTCGAGTCAATTCCATTTTCTCAACGGCTAAACAAGTTTGACAAGACCTTGTGACAAGACCGAGAATCTTTTTTTAAATAAATAAATGGTATTCGATTTTTAAAACGAAGGAGTTTTCAATTAAAAAGATTTTAATATGACAGGAACAGTGGAAATATTCCATTCCCGATACTTTTAGCGCAGCCTATGTATAAGCCTTCCTCGATAAATAGACTATCTAACACCGAAAGAATTTTTCAAATCGGACCAGTAGTTCCTGAGATTAGCTCGTTCAAACAAACAAACTCTTCAGCTTTATATTATTAGTATAAATTTAAATATTTACGTAGATGCTACTGCATAAACAGATACTGGCGTGTACTATCATCATTATCGTCGTCGTTGTTATCATCATCATCATCTTCTTCTTCTTCGTTATCACCATCATCATTATCATCATCATCATCACCATCATCAACCCTATCCGGCCACTGCTGAACATCAGGCTTTTTTATTTTACGCCGGGAAATGCTTTGAGGCATCATTCTCCGGAGATCTGAGATTCCCCAGACGGGAATGTGGGACTCGCTACGTCCTAAAGATGGTAAGGTGGACACAGCTATACCCACTAAAACCCGGCGAGTGCCTCGCATGCTGCCTTTAGTGAGTTGCCCCAGATCTGCTGTGCTGAACATCAGCGACCCTCAATGAACGCCAAAACGATATACGTGGCATGTATATAAAGACTTCATTATTTTAAATTACCAAACCATTCTGAATACAGTATGAAATTTCATCCCTTAACACCGCTTTAAGAACATTATAATTAAATATAATGAATAGGCGCTTCTTTATTAACTATTTAGGATGTTCTTGTGAAAACTGAGTAACGGTATGTATGGGACATTCTCGCTTTAAATATATCATGATTTAAACATCTCATAACGGTTTTATTTACCGAAATATGGTGACATTATAATGAAACGTAAAGACATTTTTTTATAGTTTATTAAGGTTATTACGTGTACTGGGAAGTGTTTACGTTCTTATTATTAACAAAATATGTCAAACAGTAAGCGCACTACCATGCTGCTTTGCAGCCGAAAAAAAAACGAGGCGGTACCTCTCGCTCACATAACATCGGCGTAAAGTTATAGTTATGCTGTCGCGTTTCGTGTAGTTTGGGAGTTTTCGGTGACCTGTTGGGGGGGGGGGGGGTAGAAAAAAGAAGGGTAACGTAGTCGTGCAGGCGCCGGTAGTTGCCAAAGGCTTTGACTGTTCGTTTGCCCTCCTATGCTATATGAAAAAACAAAATTATTATTTTATTTTTAGAAGAATTGGTTGTAACGAATGACGGGTGGGATATTTAGCTGGGATGGGTGGTTGACTTACATTTGACTTTTTTTTTTTCTAGTAGAGCATTTCCATTAATTTAATGGGGCAAACTGAGGCCACCTTCTCCCTCACGTTCATATTTTTAAAAAGCTTTGTGATTTGAGAACCTACTGAACGCATCCTCCAGTGTACGCTAAACTTACCTTTCTCCTTACTGAGCAAACATTATAATTACCAAGAATGTACAGGCTAACAAGCTATTACCTGAATGAGGTTTGTCCTAAACATGAACGCAGCGTTGACGAAGGACAGTGAAAGATTAATTACTCAAAGCCCTTGTATACGAGTACGCAGCGCTTAGCGGGTTGTCTTGCAAAAACTCGCTCCTAATATGAAGAGCCATACTACAATTAGCTACACCGAACAGGACACACTTACAACACCATCAAAATCAAATCAAAATCAAATTTTTTTTATTCAAAATAGTACTAATACAGTATCTTTTTGAACGTCAATTGAATCTACCACCGGTTCCAAGGTAAGCCCACTGAGAAGAACCGGCGAAACAAACTCAGTGGAACTAATCTTTTCAAATAATATATTATATTAATAACAATTTTAACATCTTATCTTGAAATGCCCGGGAGGAACGCCTTATTCCCAGGGTGTGGTATCTTCCATGAAATCTTTTACTTTATAATATGCTTTACCACACAAACGTTCTTTAACAACTTTTTTGAATTTTTTTATGGAGAGCTTTTGAACGTTTTCTGGGATCATATTGTAAAAGCGTATACAGTTGCCTTTAAAAGAATTGCTTACTTTCGAAAGTCTAATCATTGGTGCATGTAACCTGTGTCTATTACGTGTATTCCTACTATGAATATCACTTTTCTTACAAAATTCATTTATGTTTTTTCGGACATACAGTAAATTTTCTAAGATGTATTGAGAGGTGACAGTCATCATTACTATCACTAAGCCCTTGATATTTTTTTTTATATTTGTTGCTGTTGGAACCGGCTAAAACCAGAGACCATGCTGCCAAGACTAGTGTTAACAATATTGTCCGTACTTTGGGGAAATGGCGGGAAATTCCAAGGAGCGCGGCTCCGCCCCTCTAGCCCCCATCAATCAACTATCACTTCAAATTCTATCCACCCAGAATATTATTATATATTCCACAACAATATATACATATTAAGTTTTTAAATAAACACTACAGAAAACCGCTTCGAATGAACAAAACACAAAATAACAATTAACTAACGGGACATCAAAAAACACAACCGCACGCCATACTTCCCGCCGTCCTCCCCCTTGATCGATCGTGTGTTACCACTACCGAAAGACGAACGAACAGATTTACAACCTCACATTTATGATAAATCTGGATCGGAATGATATGGTCAGATGAATTCTAAGTTATGAAGAAACAGCTGTTACGGATTTTATCGGGGTTTAAGTATTTACATGCCAGATGTTTCGGATACTCTGCAGGAATTATGGCCACGGGAGGATTGCCCTACTGTGAAATCAGTGAGTTTAAGTTGTTCTTAAGCCGTGACAAATTTTCTTGATCCAAAACGACACATCACGTGGAATATACCGAACATACGTAATACCGGTTATATAATAAATATTGATTCTTTGATTTATACACTACTTGTGATATCTGTTTTGATTTAGTGCGATATTTTTGTAAATATAAGATAAATTTCCTCAAACCTTATCTCGTGGAGTGTTCCGAACACTACTGACGTGCTTATTTATTGTTTGGAAAAAGATAAATGTTGCGACCTAAATTTCTTAAATGCATTTTTAAAAACATACCTATTTCAAGTGCTTTTGACTTTTATATTTTGAGAAATGGGCCAACTTACAAATTATAGTAGTTTTCTACAGTTGATTGTTAAAAATATTTTAACATTTTAGTAATATGGTCATCTTCATCATTATCAACCTTCTCCCGTCCACTGCTAGACATGGGTCTCTTTCAGTGAATGCCAAGTTGGAGGTGGACCTAGCCAGTCTTCCCGAACCAGGTCCAGAATCTTATAAGCCTATAGACAATCCTTATCAATTTTTTAGAACTGCAATTAATATCCTTATGGAAAATAATTTAGTTCCAGCTTCATTAGTTCGATTAATATAGTTGACTTCTTTTTTATAGCATAAGAGGGCAAATCAGCAGTTCAAGCCGTTTGACAAGCGGATCGCACAACCAAAAATTTGTAGTAAATATTTGAATACATTATTCTGTTAGGGTTATTTGCAAACCCCATGATGGTTCAGGCCTTGGCGTGGCGGTGGGGCTTAGTAGCCTAGGGTGAGCCCAACACCCTGGGCGAAGCTAATTGAGCCGAAGGGGCTCTTTGTACCCCTCTTATAAGAAGAGGGGACAAAAGAGCAGGGGGCAAGGGGTGAGGATGGGAACCTCACACCATTGTACTGTCCCGACGTCGGGAGGGGTTGTTCTGTGGTCGGTCCCTTGGGGGACTGACTAGCCGTCGAGGTGCCCTGTTTGTTTATTAGATCCGGGGCACCTCACCAAAGGCGGCATTGGTGGCACTCGCCGGGTTTTAGTGGGTAGAGCTGCGTCCACTTACCAACTTTCGGGCGCAGCGAGTCCCACATATCCGCGTGGGGAGACCCACTCCCCCGCGGGATGCCTCAGAGCATTTCCCGGCGTTAAAGAAAAAAAAGGGTTATTTGCAAAAAGCTTTTATTTGCAAAAAATTGTTGAATGTGATATAGAAATATCAAATTTGATCTGAAACAAAATTGAATATACACAATAACGGAGTTATTCCTAATAATTTCACTTATATTTTATTGTATTCTATGCAATAATCTCATAAAATCATCATCATCATCACCGTTTTGTCTCATACTGAACTGGACTGGACTGGACTGAATCAAAGAGGTCTATTTTTGTCCAAAAGTTATTAAAATATACACGAAACGATAACGAGATCATTACTATCTCGTTATCGTTACGTGATACGAGCTTGATGGTGAATACACTTTTTACTTTAATTTCAATCAAACAAACAAATTCTTAAGCTTTTTTATTAGTATCGATTAGATCAACATTTATAAATACACGTTTATTAGGCAGCATTTACTAATTTTGGCGCACCGTACAAATATTTCTGTAGGCTATGAGTGAGGCTGATCCGTCACGCGCGGAGGTGAAAGGCTCGATCTGGTGAACTAGGGGCCACCAAGTGTGCCCGAGCGAGAAAGGTACAGTAATCTGCTGAGTGCTGTGTCGCTGTGTTTACTTACATAAAAAGAGATACTTATACATATAATATATACCTGTAGTGCGAAAAGGACAACAAAAGACTGTAAGTGACAAGAGCTATAATAATGATCTGTGAGTTCCATAAGAATCTAAAAATGACAATTGTATTTCAACATAATACTACTTTCTACTGATAAACTAAAATTCTAAGTTTAAATTTTCACTTCTATCGGCAGCCCCTATGTTAGGTTTTTAAAATCACTAAACTCACGACATCGCACACGAAACGCTGGAGACACAGTTTGACGTTTAAATGACGTGGACTTGCGACACCGCGCGCGATACGCTGGAGACACAGTTTGACGTTAGATTTATATAAGATTATGCAATTTTGTTTTGCAAATTGTGTTGCTTCTAAATTATTTCATGCGGCCATTTTTTGTGCCACTTAAATTGTATAGGTTGTCATAATTCCATGTCATGTTCCAGCCTATATTATAGGTATTAGAATTTAATTGTTTTGTTTTCACTTCTATCGGCAGTCCCTATTACTGGTTAGATTTTTTTTATATTTACGTCGGGTAAAACATATTTTTGTGTAACAATGAATTTACATCAAAACCAAATCTCTGCAACGAACACACTGGAAGCGTATTATGATTACAAACGAAACAAAACACATTTAATTAACTCTGTTACGCCACATGTGTTCAAAATTTTAACGAGACATTTTGTTTATATTCGCCGTGTGGTATGATTTACTGGTCGTATCATATAGGCACATATTACGAGGCTAGACAACATTAAACTTCGTGATTCGCCCTTCGAGATTACATATATTTACAAGTAGTACCACATCCCATGTGCTACTATCGTACACACTTTTAGAGCAACGCTAGACAAAGTAAACTTGTTTTCTCCATTGACGCCCTCTATAACAGCCTGCAGACGTCACCTCATACACGTTTTGTGTGCCGGCCGTCGTGCACGTATTTTTTCCTTTTAAAGTGAAATTTATAATCAATCAAAAGTTAAAAGTTTTTAGAAGCTCGTAAAGACGCAAGAATAAGAAAAATAATTGGAAGATAGTAATATCGAGTCTATCTTGAATATTTTACAGAATATTACACCAGAGAATACAATTGAAGGTAAATCGAAAAATATATTTTATATAGTATTTTCAATGTTCAATTGAGTTTAATCTAAAAGATTTTTACCCATTTAACCAAATAAAACTCATATAATGTTGTGTCGTTATCTTAAAGTAATACACATAATTTTAAAACTATAATTGAGGCTAACGCATATTTTACACAATATCAAACCAATTTTCAATGGACAATTGAGTTTAATCTTAAAGATTATTACTCACTAAAACCAATCAAACCGTCCTATAAGGTTGTGTCGTTATCAGTGATGCATATTATTCTAGAGCACAATCCGCGAGGTTGTGTCACGAATACATTTAAAAGTTTTTTAGAGTACAGCCCGTGAGACTGTATCACAAAAACTAACCTAGGAGCTAAACATCCTAGACTAAGGTGGGTTTATATAACGGTATGTAGCAATAATTATTATAAAGCATATAATTATGATTTATTAGATAATAATAATGAATATGTTGGGAGATCTGACCCCAAACTAGGCAGAGCCTGTATTATGAAAATCAGACAACTGATATATACTTCTATGTTTCTAAATACATACATATTATAGATAAATTATACCTAGACACTGATCATTTGATCATGCTTATCACACATGAGGGCCTGATATACATAAAAATATAGCTAGCCGATGAACCGATATTATGGTAACTGGGCTTAGAGAAAATATCTATCTATATCCACTCTTAACCCCAAGAATAAGGGCGGCAGTTAATGTAAGTGGTAGCCATTTTACGAGAAAAGCGAAATCAACTGATGTTACTATATCCGGTGTGGCTAAAAATTTTAACCTCATCATGAATGTTATTTAATCTCGCAACAATAACTATAATCAGTAAAAAATACTGAGCAATGTTGGTCGTATTTTGTCTTATGTATTTGTAAACCGATACCAGAAAAAAGGCTAAAACTCATAAAGGCGACTTCTAAGACTGACGCTGAGACGAAGTTTTTTCAGTAGCAAAGAGGAGACGTAAAGTCATTACCATCCAGGAGACGTAACGAGCCATCCACCTCTAGGTCTCTAAACTAAAGGGCCTCCAACTCCTCCAGCTCCTCAGCCCACACAACTGAATGCGAGCTTCACAGTAGGTGTGCGCAAAGGGCGGAGCGACGGTGCCTGTGCGCCGGTAGATAGCGCTCCTGACACAACTCGACTTCAGCACCAACAAGCAGGTACGCTTTCATTAAAAAGGCATAGGCGCAGATCACGAGGGACCCTGTGATATTATCTTGGATACAATGTTTACGTGTACCCTTTTATTCTGCTGTGGTCTAGAGTCTAGGCAATCATACCTGTGTTCATAAATTTAAAAATATCATGTATGACAGGGAAATAAGAAGTTAAATCCTTTTTTTTTTTTTTTTTTTTTTTTTTTTTTTGTTCCCGCTGGGGAATGCTCTGATGCATACCTCCGAGCCCGGGGGAGCCCGGGGGTTATGTGGGACTCTCTGCGCCCGAAAAAGGTTGGTAAAGTGGGCGCAGACTCTACCCACTAAACCCCAGCGGTGTTCTTCTAATCGTGCTGGCCCGGTGCGGGAACTATGGTATGGTCCGCACCGGCGACGGCGTGCCTGGAGGCACTCTCCTCTGAAGGCAGGGGATGGCGTTCCCTCCTTCTACTCCACTTAAGGCACCCCGAACACCTAAGGGTGCCTTATAGCACGAACCTTACGCGCGCGAGGCAGATCCCCCGACCGGCCACGCACAGGTCCCTCACGGCGGTGCGACCGCCTGTCGCCGCCGCGCTCTCCTGCGAGAAGGGGCACCAGTGCGCTCCCTCACCCGCTCCGCCTCCTCCTTCTGCGGCATCACGACTTCGCAGAAGGAGAGGACTGCCTCCCATGCACTCTCACTGCCGGTCATCGCGCGGATGACCGCAGGGAGTGAAAGGTCGGCGCCGACCTCGGTCACGAGGTCCGCCCTTTCTGGCGCCCAAGCAGGGCACTCCGCCAGGGTGTGATCAGCATTGTCCTCTTCACTGGTACAGTGATGACACCCTGGCGATTCCTCCGAGCCTGCCACCTTGCACAGATAACTCCCGAAGCATCCGTGCCCCGTCAGGATCTGCGCAAGGTGAAAGCTAATAACGCCATGCCGCCGGCCAACCCACTGCTCCAGGATTGGTCGGACGGCTGACACCGTGCGATGGCCAGCACTCGGCTCCTCCAGCCGTTCTTTCCATTTTCGGAGGACTCGTCGTTTAAGACGCCTCCGCCAGCTCTCCTCTTCAACTTGTTCTGTCTCGTCCGAGACTCCCTCCTGGTCCTCTCCACGTCTCCTCCGCCAAGAACGCGCGAGGGCACCTGCCACCAGGTCCCATGGTGCAGAGCCAGCCAGTACGCACGCAGCCTCGTATGAGGTAGTGCGATACGCACGGACGGCCCTGATTGCCATGACTCTCTGCGGACGTCGCAAGAGAGCCACGTTTTGTCTCGATAAATTAGCCGCCCATATCGGCGCGCCGTACAGCCCCATGGACTGCAAGACACCCGCATATAGGCGGCGGCAGCCAGCGCTGGGCCCTCCCATGTTAGGGAGAAGGCGGCTCAGCGCCCGTGCAGCTCCAAGCAACTTCGGCGCTAGGCGCCGGAAATGTTCCTGGAAGTTCCATCGACTGTCAAGGACGAGGCCCAGGTACCTCATGGTCGACTGGACAGCGATGGAAGTTCCCCCCACGATCAGGTAGGATCCGGCTGGAGGAGCCCGACGTGGCCCGTGGAAGCATATAGCTTCGCACTTCTCCAGGGCCACTTCGAGCCCGAGACGTCTGATCCTCGCAACCACCTGCGCAACACCGGCTACCGCACGTATGCGGGCCTCCAAAAAGGAACCTCCGCGTGCAGTGACAACAGTATCGTCGGCGTAACAGGTAACGCCGACGCCTGTCAGATTCGCACCGCGGAGCACCCAATCATAACCGATGTTCCACAGGAGCGGCCCAAGTACCGAGCCCTGTGGAACACCGCATGCCACCTCTCTCCTCACCCAACCGTCTACCGTTGGGTAGGTGACGGACCTACCTGAGAGGTAATTCTCCACAAACCTCCTCAGGTAGTCCGGTACCCCGTGGTACCTCAGCGCCCCGCGAATGGTGTCAAAGGGCAGGGTGTTGAATGCATTGGCGATGTCAATAGACACCGCCAAAAGCACCCTCCCCCCCAACCACCTCATCGGCAAGGGCACCCACCCTGGTCAGAGCGTCCAGAGTTGACCTGCCCCGCCGGAACCCAAACTGGAAGGCGCTGAGGTTAGGCCCCACATTCTCCAAGTGATCGACGAGACGGGCAGCTGCGATCCGCTCCAGCAGCTTGCCTGCCTCGTCGAGCAACACGATCGGACGATACGCCGATGGCATGTCTGCCGATCGTCCCTCCTTCTGGATCAGGATCAGCTTCCCCTTCTTCCACGCCTTGGGAAACTGGCCCTGCGCCAGACAGGCGCTAAATAGGCGCTGCGCCTGCGTCCGAAGCGGGCCGAGGGCCAGAACCAACGCCCGCCCGGGGACGCCATCTGGACCCGGGGCGGTGTTACGCGCCCTCATGCGGGCCATTGCTACGTCCAACTCCGCTTCGGAGATCTCCGGGGCCTCGCCGCTTGGCGGCTCTCGGCCTGAAGGAGCCATAGGCGGGGGCTCACGCTCTTCCCGACCGGGGAACAGGGCCGGTACTATCCTGGCCACGAGGTCGGGCTCGAGACTCTCCGTCAGGGGAGGGGCCCAGGGGCGCAGTTTATTGCGTACCATCCTGTACGGCCTCCCCCACGAGAAGTTAAATCCTTCTTTAAGTGCGATAATATGTGAATGTTCTGGTCAACTTCTATCGCATATATTTCGATATATTTTAAGAAGTGTAATTTATTATGAAAAAGTGTAACGGTAAAATAGATTTATTTTGAACTTTAAAATTTTTAATAATTTTTATACCTGAGCTGCGCCACACTTCAAACTTGAAGATTTCAGGACAGCGTTAAATCTTATTATGCCAATTTTTTCTAAGAAAGATATGAATTTCAAGTTTTACCACTTGGCTTAAACATTAGCGCTTTCCATTTTTACAAAAATCATGCGACCAGTTATGCAATGTTTAACTAATCGGGGCTTATTATCTACCTATTACATAGGTAGGAGATATTTTCTTATTACACAAATTATTGATAGTAATGGAAACAAAATTATTATTATTGAGATTTACATTCGAAAAAGGAAAAATTCCAAGTCAGTCAATCTTATTTAGGTTTTTTCTGCTTGCCTCCTTGTTTTCTGTACCTATATAGCAAACCAACAGTTTCAAATTTCAAAGAGATGTAAACTGCGACGCTTTGCCCAATTGATAGGATTATTAATATTCATTTATCCAGCAATACAATGTATATGCAAAATGGTACTCATATATAAAAAATTTTGAACGCATTATCTTTATTTAAAAGAAAATGATGATTACGGGCAATAAGGAAAATATTAATTTATCAAAACATTTCATCAGTGATTTCGACGGATGGATTTATAATATTTATAAAATCTTTAGCCCCATTCGGACAGACAATTATCGAATGGAGATAGGTACTGCCTGTACCGTCTCGTACAACATTCTTAACACTTAAAAGTGGCATTTTTCACATTACATACTTTTTTTTTTAAAACTCTTAGAAAATAACGAAATTCTATTGAGAATTATTGACAGCTCCACTTCTTCCGCTGCGGTCATCTTACATAAATAGGATGGAGAGGGAGGTTATTCGGTACCCTCATTTAAACGATATTAGTAAAATAATTTGGAGGTAGTGGGAACAAAAAGATATATATTATGTATGCGCATCCTACGAAAGGACACGAGACAACTATGAAACTGACGCAAAGTCCCGTCGCGTTCATTCTGATCCTGATTGGAACAAAAACTTTGTAATAATTTTGGAAAACCAAAAATACAAAATCGTCGGAGTCGTTGTTGTACCATTATGGCTTAGTTAGCCTTAGTACCCTTTGTTCACAAAACTACATTTTGCAGATTTCAGATATTTTCAGACGCGATGTTGTGTTAATGTCCATTAAGGATAACATAATATTACATATATAAATATTTCCTTTGTATAAGACAACGGTACTGTATAGTCAAGAAGATATTTTATACCGCGTCAGTTTGTGATAAAATTCATTTTTTAATCAAATTAATCATCTTTCTTTAAGTAAATATGGGACCATTAATTCTGCTGAATTGGGTTCAGCACTAATTGTAGGCTCAAATATTGTAAACGACTTAAGAATTAAAAAAAAAAAACGTAAGGGAGTGTTTAATTTACGCACCCCCTTTCCAAAGTATAACACATTTTGGGACCCTACAAATTGTATAAAATTATTTAGGCAGGCTATGTTATTATTATCCTAATGAAGAATAATCATTTGAATTATACTTGAATAAATCTAGTATATAACTTGGCCTTAGTTACGACCCATCGTGTTTAAACACTAACGCTAATAAAATTATAAAATATCTATTATAAAAAATTACAAAAATAATTTTAATATGTTTTAATATATTTAGTATATTATGAGACAACTATTTGCCTAGCTAATACTATAATTTAAAATTACCTTCTGAAAAAGGTCCTAAAATTGTTATTTATTCCGAAATCGTTTAAGTATGTTAGTTCACAGACTTGAGCCGTTGGATCCCAGAGAGTGGGATTGACACATCAGTGTTTAGTGCCCACAGTGAGAGTTACGCAGCTCCTGCTGCGACCCGACTTAGAGTCAATATCTAAGACGTTAGAAAACAAACAGCTGGTGCGACTGGCAAATTACAAACTTTGCCAAATTTAACAATAGAGAAATAGCTACTGATACAACACATTCATTTGCTTACTCTCTTGTACGTTGGCTTCCAACAGGTAACGCTAATCTTATATTAATGTATAAATTTCATTGAGTGTGATTATTGCACTATATTATATGGAACATATTTTCTGATAAAATTCTTTTGTTATATCCACACTGTGTTTTTTACAAGTGTAATTAGCTATTTCGTAGTTATCTAAACATCTACTTGTAAATATATGTAATCTCGAAGGCGAATCACGAAGTTTAATAGAAAATCAAACGAACTTACCTGTAAGTGAAGTTCGATTGTTATTAAACGAAGTGATTCGCCCGAGAGATCGCCCCGTGACCATGATTGCTGTAAAGTATCCGAAACGATGGGCTTGTAAAAATCTTAATAAACCGCGATAAAATACGTAAAAATTGTTTCATTATAATGAGTGAAATTCGCGCAAACATTAGAAAACAACATGGTGATATTTAGATATCATGTCCAAAGTTACCTTTGTTCTTAGTTTGTCATGTAATTTTGTATGTTTAATGTAATTATTACACACATATTATATGCGTTTAAATGGTGGCCGGCTCTTTCATGACATTCGATGGCTCTTTCAATCACAACATGTTTTGAAAGAGCCGATTTCTATTTTTTTTTTTTCAAATCAAGATTTAACTATGTTACAGTTATGTTTTTTATATTTTTATTTCTGACATGCCTAGTCTAATAAACGAGTTAAACGAGTTATAAATGCATTTTTATTAAGATTATCCTAATATATATATTACAGGTACTTTAAAAAAACTGGCTCTTTCATCCACACTCTCCCCTACGTCCTTTTTTATCTTTAACGCCGGGAAATGCTCTGAGGCATCCCGCGGGGACTCGGAAAGGTGGTAAGGTGGACGCAGCTCTACCCACTAAAACACGGCGAGTGCAACCAATGCCGCCTTCGGTGAGTTACTCCGGATCTATTGACCATTTGCGGGGCCTTTCAGCGCCTTAAGGGACCGACGCCACCTCTACAGAGGGGTTGTCCCGCACCTCAGAACAACCCCTACCAATGTCGGGACGGGCAATGGGTGAGGTCCTCACCCATTGCCCATTGCTCTTTTATCCCCTTTTCTTATAAGAGGGGTACAAAGAGAACCATCGGCTCAATCAGCTTCCCCAAGGTGCTGGGCACACCTTAGGCTACTGAGCCCCTTCTTAGTACGTCCTCCTATTATAGGTATATAATATTTTTTACTCCCAATTTTACTAAATATTTTTTATATTAGGTATATCTAGTTTCAAAATAATTGGTGTATCCCAGTCAGTTAATAATATTTGTATGCTGTTTTGAAATTTAACATAGTAACAGCTTGGCAAAAAAGAGTATGACGTGGTGACAGGTGGAACTAAATATTTTACTAAATAGAAACCTATGATGTTGACAATACTGGGCCGACAAATACTAGATTTTGATATACATATATTTATGGGTGACGCTGACCACTTACTATCATGTGGCTGGTCTGTCCGTTTGCCTATCCAGCAAACATGAAATTATTTTTAGGTAGATATGGATGAGGAGCAGACTCGAGTCCGTCAGGTTTTGGAATCTGAACTATTCCAATGAAAGACGTAAATTTAACAATGTCTTAAAACTGTTCTATCCCTCACCAAAGAACACCGAACAGACTTTTCCTATTTCTTAATCTACATTAACGCGAGCAAGCCGCGGACAAAAGCTAGTATTAAATAATTATTGTGGTTTTTTGTGCATCCTGCTTGGGGGAGTGGGTCTCCCCAAGCGGGTAGGTGGGACTCGCTGCGCCCGACAGCTGGTAAAATATGGACACAGCTCTACCCACTAAAACCCGGCGAGTGCCACCAATGCCGCCTTTGGTGAGGTGCCCTGGATCTAGTAAACAAACAGGGCACCTCGATGGCTAGTCAGTCCCGCAAGGGACCGACGCCACCTCCACAGAGGGGTTGTCCCGCATCACAGAACAACCCCTTTCAACGTCGGGACAGTACAATGGGGAGAGGTTCCCATCCTCGCCCCTTGCCCCCTGCTCTTTTGTCCCCTCTTCTTATAAGAGGGGTACATAGAGCCCCCTCGGCCCAATTCGCTTCACCCAAGGTGCAGCGGCTCACCCTAGGTTACTGAGCCCCACCGCCACGGCAAGGCTTGAACCTTGGTGAGGAGAGATATACAATACTGTAATCCTACTTATATTAAAAAACACGATAGTTTGTATGTATATAATAATAAGTTTGTAGCCCTTTCACGCAAAAACTATTGAATGGATTTTAATTTATCCCTGTACTCCCAGGGGAATGGGAAGTACGCGGGTGAAACCACGGGGCACTGCTAGTCTCAAATATATACAGTACACAATATTCAGTTATACACACAATAATCCAATCGTGGGTCCTATTCCCTGCATTGACATTAATTTAAATTGTGCAACTATATTATGAGTTTGTAACTAATTAAAATTGCGTTGAATACGAAACGTAGTCTTTACAGATAGGTATAGGTACCGTATTTTATATTTACCTTGCAAATGACAGCGGCACGGGATTTTCGCAGGTTCATCCATATATTTTTGGTTACGCAGTACGCCGCACCAAACAATGATTGCCATTCTTATTGTATGGTTTATTCGTTTTCATTGGAGCTGGACACTCATTACCCCTATGGCAAAGCCGATGGGAAGTGTTATAATTTTAGCAGTGAATGTAAGTGTGTGTCTTTACATAGGTTCAATCGAAGAGCGTAAACCTTTTATCCGAATTTGACAATTGAGTTGTCATCGATTCGTCCGAGATGTGCGAGTAACTTACGATATAATTTGACTAACTTTCAAAAAAAGGAGTTAAGTTCTTTGCAATGGTCTCACAGTTTTTAAACTTGTTATATTTTCATATTTGTATGCAAAGGTGTGGAATATAAATGATTAATTTAAAATACGTATTTATTACACATAACTTGCGACGCTCGGGAAAACGAAGCTTTTGTATCGTGAGCTCCTTAGTGAAACCGATTTTTCTCAATATAACTTATTTCAATATGGCTGGCTATGTTTATTGTGGGAAACAGACACATTTTATACAAATTTTTAAATCTCGTTTATATTTATACTAATCTAAAGCTTTAAATTTCCGAGACTTGCGATGCGACGTTCGTTCTCACTCTCTCGATCCATACTCTCACTCCATGTCTATGTGCTGCATGCTGCGTTCGCCCTTACTCACTCTCTCTCAGTCGGTCTCAATCACTCTCTCCCTCTTCTTGGACAAAAATGTTGCACATTTTTGTGACGTTTCATGCGTAAAAAATTTACCCTCATGCGCGCAGTGAAGTTTTACTTAAAAAAAAATCTACTCCCCATCAATCAGCTATGACTTCCCACTCCATCTACCCAGAACAGTCCACCACAATATTCGCCAACCAATCCCAGTATAAACAGATTGGGCTTTTAAAACAAACACTATAGAAAACCGCTCCGAATGAACAAAACACAAAATAACAATTAACTATCTAACTGGAAACCAAAAAAACACAACCGCGAGCCTCGAAATTTCCCGACGTTTGTTTAGTTTTTATTTTACAAAGAAGTTGAGGCATTAGTTTTTCGGTATTGTCAAACTGTATTTGTAGTTGAATGATTTGTTTTCAATTGAGATTTCAATCGCCGGGCGACCTCTAGTTCTAATAATACTTGAAATTTCATTTTTTTTAATCTTTATTAAAAGGCTTTATCGCCATTGCGATTATGTCGCCTTGGCGAAATTTCATAATGACGTCATAATGTCACATTAGCTTAACGCTGACGCGTACTTATAAGATTTTTCCCTACCTAAAAGTCGGCTAAAAAGTACTCACTGCAAAAAACTTCAACAGTAATACCGTCCATTTATTTCCGATCCATTTAAAACAAACACATCATAAAAAAAATAGTTTTGTTACTGCTATCAAACGCCGTAGATAGCTACCTACCTACTCACAATATGAGTAATTCTCAATATGAGGTTGCATGTTGCCTTCACTCTTTGTTGTTTGTTTGGGGTCGGATTATATATTTTTTCCTATAGTTTTCTTAATATCATTAGATATTGTTTTTTTTTAAATTTGATGAAATTCAAAAGCTTGTTTTTAGGGTTCGGTCATTCAAAGTTACTAAACGGAACCCTTATACGAACACTTTGTTGTCCATGTTCTATCTGTCGGTCTGTCAAACCGAAACAATACTTCCCTTAGTTATAAAACCATGTTTGTTAGGTACTATAGCTCTCACAACATGAATAAAAGAAAAAAAATAAAGCTGTGTATTATTATAATATAACATAAAACCACGTTTTCGTAACTCTCAGCGCGCGAGTGAGATTTACGCTTGTCTTTTGTTTCTTTTGTGTGTTGATTTCTATTTAGTACTTTCCACCCAACTAAATAAAGGCGACTTTATTATAATTCACTGGAGATGAATCAACTCACACGCCCATATTTGTCCCTTTCTGTTGAGATAATCGGATTATTATATCCACATTATTTGGTTGACGTGAGTTATTGTTTCTATCAAACATCGAAGGAGTTTTGGCTTTTACGTCCCTATTTTTGAGTTTTTCTTTTACGCCGGTAAATGCTCTGAGGCATGCCGCGGGGGAGTGGATCTCTCCAGGCGGGTATATGGGACTCGCTGCGCCCGAAAGATGCTAAGGTGGACGCAGCTCTACCCACTAAAACCCGGCGAGTGCTATCAACCTCCATAAAGAGGTCGTTCCGCACCACAGAACAACTCTTCCCAACATCGGGACAGTGCAATGGGGTGAGATTCCCATCCTCCCCCTTGTCTCCCTTGCTCTTATGTCCCCTCTTCTTTTAAGAGGGGTACAAAGGGCAGCTCCCTCGGTTCAATTTGCTTCGCCTAAGGTGCTGAGTTCACCTTATGCTATGCCCACCGCCACGACAAGGCTTGAACCATGGTGGAGCCCTTATAATATTGATATAGATCTATGTAATTAAATCTACGAGTTCTACTAAATTCAAAATTCATCAGACTTTTATAAACTTTACCGGTGGGAGGGAAGCGCTGTGCCGCGCTCCCGTCTGCATGAGTACCACCATCTTGATTGTTTCTCCCGTGAAACAGCTTTGCTGTGTTTCAGAGAGAAGGGCAAGACAGGCAGTCTAATTACTGGCACCGAGACTTAACATCTTATGTTTCAGAATAGGCAACACATAGCTAGTTTATGTTCATGGGCAACGTCGCCACTTACCATCAGGTGGCACGTTTGCCAGTTTGTCTATCCAACTAACATACAAAAACTTCACTAGTTTTGATTGTCCATTTTCGCTGACAGTTGTAAAGTCGCGAAGCAATAACATAAATATAGCGAACTTCTCGTTGACGTGTTTCGTCTGAAGAGTAAATCCTAGGAAACTGGCATTAGCGCCATTCGACTGTGCCTCGTAAAACGTAGCAGCCGTCTGTCGCGTAAATACTGACGAGTATTGGAAACGTAATTTCATGTGAAATACATTTATATCGTTACAGAAACATGCAACGTACAATATTAATCTATTATTACTCGAATAACTTCGCTTTTATCTGTTTATATTTACGATATTAACACAATTAACTGAAGGCGAAGATCAATCAGACTGAAGTGAATAGTCGTGGGGACATATAGATATGTTTTTTTTAATAATTATGCCACGATCAAGCATTTATATCGATGCCAAGTCCTTACAAACGACGCTATATGACCTAATGTCAGATATTCCCAAGTAAAGCTTTGCAATAAATGCTTATGTGTTTGGCAATTGCTTCATAATAATCATCATCAGCTGCGGAACATAGGCCTCCCTCAAAGAACGACAAGATGACCGATCCCTCGCCACTCGCATCCAACACAGACCGGCCACTGTACAGATATCGTCTTCCCACCTTTTTTTTTCTTTCCGGGAAATGCTCTGAGGCATCCCGCGGGGAGTGGGTTTCCCCACGCGGGTATGTGGGACTCGCTGCGCCCGAAAGCTGGTAAGTGGACGCAGCTCTACCCACTAAAACCCGGTGATTGCCACCAATGCCGCCTTTGGTGAGGTGCCTCGCATCTAATGAGCAAACAGGGCACCTCGACGATACTCAGTCCCCCAAAGGACCGACGCCACCTCCACAGAGGGGCTGTCCTGCACCACAGAACGACCCCTCCCAACGTCGGGACAGTACAATGGGGCGAGGTTCCTGTCTCCGCCCCTTGGCCCCTGTTCTTTTATCCCCTCTTCTTATAAGAGGGGTACAAAGAGCCCCCTCGGCTCAATTAGCTTCGCCCAAGGTGCTGGGCTCACCCTAGGCTACAGAGCCCCACCGCCACGTCAAGGCCTGAACCATGGTGGGGAATCGTCTACCCACCTGGTTAATGTCTGACCAACACTTCGTCCACCCGAACTATAATAATAATAACCACCTACAATTGCTTATTATACATCAAATCAATGATAAAATAATATTTGAATTTCTCAACCTTGTTCTTGGTAAGTTTTTTTTTATGTAAAAAATAAAATAAAAGACAAACTCTTTTTTGAAAATTCATGCAAGTTTTTTATCACTCACGACTTTTCCTATTTAAATATTATAAACTTAGTAACTGTATAAATTATGTGAACGTTTTTTTCTCAATTCTATTTTGAGACTTGAAAGATTCGTTAAGGTAAGATAAATTCGTTTTATTTTATTTATAAATTCATAATCTTTATTTATTAAATTAATTAATTGATAATATAAGTACAAAGAAAACTTATAATATAAACTTATAATACAAAGCTAAACTATTAGAAAACAGGTACAAAGGTACAGCTTATTCCATACTGAAATTTCTTCCAGCTGACACAGGAGAAGAGAGAACTATTTAAATAAGTCTATTATTTAAATAGTTCTTCTCCTGTACATTAATACGAACATTAATTTAAAGGTAAAATTACAAACACGCTAACAAATTGTACTTTTTAACTTTGAGACCTTTTTTTTCATTTCAACATAGAATTGTTGTATTGTCATCGGGTCTGAATACATGTGCATTTATTTCAATTTTCAATATAGCCAATGACAAATGTTGACAAATTTTCAACCCATTCAAAGGTCGGGTTGTTAATGAAAAGATTTCGCTGAATACGCACGAGTGAAGCGTATATAAAAGTCCCATTTTATGTTAAAAAAATATACAGCTTTAGAGATTTTAAACTAAGTCTGATTAATGGTAACTTCAACAAAAAAAAAAAGATTGTTATTAAAAAGTTATGACTCTGTAGTGCCCTTATAATTAGTATATCAGATAATGTCTTAGATCAAGTAAAAAAAGGTAGCGCCCTAATTAGAATACGAATAGAAAGTGAAGCCATTTTTTTACCCGCGACGGAACGGAGACTGTATATATATACGTTTGGGGTGAGAGGCAGTTTGTGTGTGCAAACCTATTTTGCCGTTTATTTCCTACACTACTAGTCCGATTTTGATGCGATTTTCAATAATGGGTTTGGGTTTGATTGGTGCATGTTCTTAGATAGGTGTAATGATTATAACTTACCAGGGGGCGCTGCAGTAAACATTTGTTTTGATGCAGTTTTTTATTTTTCAATTATTGAATTTTAACGGTCGTGGGTTTTTTCAAAATTGTTAATTTTGCTTTTTATTAACTATATGTGAGTGAATGAATGGTTGCCATTTTTTTTTTAATTATCCCTTAAAATTGCATATTTATGAAAATAGTAATATGTGATGCGACAGTAAATATTTTTTACCCGCGACGGAACGGAGACTGTGTCGGCGCCTATCGTGCCTATTCGGACCTCGTCGGGACGACGGCGGGGCGACTGCGGGGATAACGCGCGGGAGGAGAGACGAGCGGCGCACCGAACAGATCGCCGTCAGCTGTTGTACTGCATACGGGCATTTTTATGTTCTTTCGCTAATAAATAATTAAATACAGTCCACGCTCTTCAATATTACAACCCCCTTCGAGGCCTAAACATTGGTCCTTCAAACCGTTGAAGAGGACCTTTAGAAGATTTGGATTTTCGACGCCTTTTGGTAACAATTTGGCACGTCGACAACGGCCGATTTGACCGTTAACTACGAATTGCAACGGAGAGAACAAAGAAGTCGTCCCCGTAGCTACAACAATTTAAGAAGCTGGTGTCTTTCTCTGGGAGTATAAATACAGTATTTGAGTGAGTTTGTTCCAATTAAAAAGTATTTTCCCTTACTTTTTTCTATATTTTGCCGAAAATAATTAATTAATGTTTCACATTTAAAAGTCATAATAAATTAAAATAACTCATAATATATTAATAATTAATTGCCGTATGTACAAGTTTATTTAGTTAATATTATAATATCTTACTGTTTGATGCGTATCGCTATCGGGTGACATTCATTGTGTCCTTGACATTGAACGCATTCCTTTGTCCTTGCATAAACCGGTTGATTGACCGTTGCACAAAGTATTTCTAGCGACCTACTTTGCATTTTTATTATTTTATATTGATTTAGTTTACATTTTCACGTTTCAATTTATCTAATAATGGCAGATAACATTAAAACATTAATTAAAAAACGTAGTTCGATTAAATCTAAGCTCACAATTTATAATAATTACTTAAATTTAATTAAAAGTGGTCCCGAAGTATCGGATTTACAGCGATTAGGCTTACAGGAGCGGTTTAACAAATTCGAAAGCCTACATTCCGAATTTGATGAGTTACAGACCCACATTGAAGTTCTTGCCGACGATGCCGATGCAGCATTTGCGGAGCGTGAAGACTTCGATCGCCAGTTTTTTAACCTGGTGGCACTCACGCGCAGCCTGCTCGGTGCCTCGTCCAACGGTGTGGGGTCCGAGGCGGGCTTCGGAGATGCTAACTCAGGTGCACATATTTCCAATAGAAATGATTTTGTTCGTTTGCCAAAAATCGACTTGCCTCATTTTGATGGGAATTATCAGAGCTGGCTTGAGTTCAGGGACACATTTAAGTCATTAATTCACGACAACCTAAGTATTAACGACATAAATAAATTTCATTATTTGCGCGCTTCGCTACAAGGCAACGCCGCTTTAATTATTAAAAATATAGATTTTAAAAGTGACCACTACACAATAGCATGGGACTTGCTGTGCGAACTGTACAATAATAATCGTCTCCTTGTTAGTAATCATATACAAGCTTTGTTCGACACCGAGCCAATAAGCAGGGAGTCGAGTATTTCAATACGCAATCTTGTTGACGTAATAAATAAAAATGTTAGGGCACTTACATCTCTAAACCAACCTACTGAACACTGGGATACCATACTCATTCATGTAATGGTTAAAAAATTAGACATAACAACCAGTCGCGATTGGGAAGAGCACAGGAATACACTTTCGCCTGATAATCCAAATTTATCACAATTTTGTACCTTTTTAAATAGAAGAGCGGACTGGTTGGAATCCGTTGAGTCTAATATTAGTTCAACATCATCATCAGCTCGAGTTGGTCAAACGTTTAATACATATAAAAATAGCTCAATTGTTGCCTTAAATAATAACCACACAAACAAATCAAAACTCACTCAAATGAATAAAAAATCAAACACAAAATTTCATAAATTAAATAAATGTCCGCTTTGCTCCCAAGATCACGCTTTATTTAAATGCGAGTCTTTTAGAAATCTATGCATAGAAGACCGCATACAAAAAACCGATGCTTTTAATGTTTGTCGAAATTGCTTACGCTTTGGACACTCAGCTAAACAATGCAAACTTTCACATTGTAAATATTGCAATCAAAAACACAATACACTTTTGCACTTAGAAGCACATGAACCTAATAAATTTTCCGATCCTTTGCCATCTGCTATGCTTTCGGCTTCGCCTTCTACGCCTAATGTTGTGCTATCAGCCAATTCTTTGCAGCTTGCTACTTCTGCGCATGTTTTACTGTCCACAGCGCTCGTGAACGTGATCAGCGCGACGGGTAAGAAGTACACTGCACGTCTATTGCTGGACAACGGTAGTACGGCGAACTTCGTTACTAAGAGCTTTTCGGATATACTGGGTTTGTCACGACGCGGTACGAGCACCAAGGTAACGGGTATTAATAATCACATATCCACTAGTACACAGTCTTGTCACCTCACAATAGAGTCTTTATGCTGTGCCTTTACGGTTGATATCGAGTGTTATATTTTGCCCGAAATTACAAAATTGCTGCCGCCTTCTTTCGTGAACATCAATAATGTCCCTATACCTACAGGTCTTAAATTAGCGGACCCGAACTTTAATGTTCCGTCGGTCGTTGATATCCTGGTAGGGGCAGAAGTATTTTGGAATGTCTTATGCAATAATACAATAGACTTAGGAAAAAATCTACCTAAATTATCTGAAACCAAATTCGGATGGTTAGTATCCGGTAGTCTTTCTCTACAACCTAACAGTAGGTCAAATTTTTCGTATTCAAGTTCATGTTTCCATTATAATGTCACTCCCGATCTCACTCAATTTTGGGAGCTTGACAATGTTTCACCTAAACATATACACTCTCTTGAGGAACGAATGTGTGAACAGATATTTCAAGACACTACCACTCGTAAAGATGATGGTAGGTTTGTCGTCAAAATGCCTTTAAAAGGAGATCCCAGCACTCTAGGTCATTCTTATGAAAACGCTAAAAAACGTTTTTTGTCACTAGAGCGCAGATTTAAGCGTGATCCCCTATTTAAAAACAAATACATAGAGTTTATGCGGGAATACGAACGTCTAGGCCACATGACACTAGACTCTTACAGTAGTACTCCATCGACTCATAACAACATTACAAAATATTATATACCTCATCATGGGGTTATTCGTAGTTGTAGCACCACTACTCAACTACGCGTAGTATTCGACGCATCGTCCTCTTCTAGTTCGGGAGTGTCATTAAATGACATTCAGATGGTCGGTCCCGTAGTACAAGACGATCTTTTTAGTATATTAATACGTTTTCGTCAACATAAATATGTGGTGTCCAGTGACGTTGAAAAAATGTACAGAGCAATCGAACTAAATCCAGAACAACGACCTCTTCAAAAAATTATTTTCCGGTTTGATCCGTCAGAACCCCTTCAAACCTACACATTGAACACGGTCACCTATGGTACTGCCTCTGCGCCCTACTTAGCAACCAAGTGTTTAGTGAGCCTGGCTGACGATATACAGGATAGTCAAGTCCAATCTGCCATAAGACGGGACTTCTATGTAGACGATTATTTAAGTGGGGGGAGGACCATTGCAGAGACTGTCCGCATATCTAAAAAGGTTCAATCGGTTCTGGCGTCTGCTAAATTTAACCTTCGTAAATGGAGATCTAACCATCCGGACATTCTTAAACAATTTTCAAATAGTGATCGTTCTAATAACATTTTGCAATTTTCTGAGCAAAGGTTAAATTCTTCTCAACCTAAAACTCTAGGTCTTAACTGGATTTGTGATTCTGATATACTTACTTATACTATAAATATTACACCTACTACTAAAGTCACTAAAAGACATATCCTATCTGTCATCAGTCAGATTTTTGACCCTCTAGGCCTTGTTGGTCCTTGCATTGTTGAGGCAAAAATCCTTATGCAACGACTGTGGATAGAAAAATACGATTGGGACGACGAAGTAGCATTAAATATTAAAAATCTATGGTCTACATTTGAAGAAAGGGTAACAGCATTAAATAATTTAAAAATTCCTCGTTGGGTTTTGCGTGAAGGCTCTACTATGCATGAAATACACGTCTTTACCGATGCGTCAGAAAAGGCATACGGTGCTTGTGTCTATATTCGTTCACGCAACACAATGGGTTTCATAGGCGTACAACTTCTAGTCTCTAGAAACCGTGTAGCGCCCATTAAATCAACTACCATACCGAGACTTGAACTTTGCGGAGCTTTGTTGGGTGCAAGGTTGTGTACTAAGGTTCACGAATCGCTTACCATTCCCATTCATAGATGTAGGTTCTGGTGTGATTCTACAATAGTCTTGGGTTGGCTCTCTACTCCTTCTAACCAATTAAAACCTTTTGTTAGAAGCAGAGTGAACGAGATACACGAGAGTACATGTGATCATACCTGGAGCTACGTGCCGTCGAAGGACAACCCGGCAGATCTTGTTTCCCGTGGTCTACCGGCCAACGATATCATAGACACATCTTTGTGGTGGTCCGGACCATCCTTTCTATTACAATCCGAAAAGGAATGGCCAAAGATGCCAAATACAGCGAAACACGATTTGCCGGACGTAGTAACGCACTTCATTAGTGATAGTAGTAATCATTCATGTAATATTCTTCATTCACACGTCACCACTCATTCATCAATCATACATAATTTATTAGAAAAACATTCGTCTTTAACAAAGGTACAAAACATAATTTCATATATACAAAGATTTATTTACAATTTAAAATATAAAGAAAAATTAAGTGGCAATCTGTCAACAAAAGAACTACAAAATTCATTAAACTTAATCATACATTATTCTCAGTTAGACATGTTTCCTGATGATTATAAAACTTTAAAATCTGGAAAAAAATTGCCACGTGATAGTAAACTCATTCGTTTGTCTGCATTCATTGATAATGATGATCTCATCCGCGTGGGCGGGAGGCTCGATAACTCCCCCTACGATTTTAGTACCAAACATCCCATCGTAGTATGTAGTAAACATATTTTCACCATTAAATTATTTCAAATGCAACATTTAAAACTTCTACACGCTGGCCCCCAATTACTGTTAAGTCACATTCGACAGTCCTATTGGCCTCTAGGCGGTAGAATCTTATCTAGGTCTGTCGTGAATAAATGCATTAAATGTTTCAGACACAAGGCTCAAAACGTACAGCCTATAATGGGTCATTTGCCTAGCTCGAGAACTAGTCTCGAATTCCCATTTTTGAACTGTTACGTAGACTACGCTGGCCCGGTACTTTTAGCCGATCGCAAGGGACGCGGCTGCAAACTCACAAAATCTTATATGTGCATCTTTGTTTGTTCAGCAGTAAAAGCCGTTCACTTGGAGCTCGTCTCCGATCTTACTACCGAGGCTTACATGGCCGCTCTTAATCGGTTTGTGGCACGTCGGGGTAAACCTCGAAGTATCACGTCCGATAACGGGACAAATTTCATAGGCGCTGCGAACGAAATATACAGGTTCCTACGTTCATCAAATGTTGCATCTGAAATCGCGCAGGAGGGCATCGAATTTGCTTTTACGCCGGCTTACAGCCCTCATTTCAATTCATTAGCTGAAGCCGCTGTAAAATCATGTAAGCATCACCTAAAGCGGTTACTGCATCTTGTCCATTTCACTTTTGAGGAAATGGTAACCTGTCTCTCTCTTATAGAGGCGGTATTAAATTCGCGCCCTCTTACACCATTGTCATCAGACCCCTCTGATTATTCGGCACTAACTCCTGCTCACTTTTTAATTGGACGGCCACTCTTATCTGTTCCATGCTCTCAGATGACGGACGCCAAAATAACGACACTGGAGCGATGGAAGCGGATCCAGTACATCCAGCTTCACTTTTGGCGCCGCTTTCATAATGAGTACACTTCGTCACTACAGCAAAAATGCAAGTGGTTCAGTTCCAGGGGTGAAATAAAGCCGGGGTCCATGGTCCTGGTCAAAGACAAGACGACGCCGCCGCTGCTGTGGTGCCTCGGTCGTGTCTCAAGGACCTACCCGGGCGTTGACGGAGTCACAAGAGTAGCAGAAGTGAAGACGAAGAAGGGAACTATTCGTCGTGCCTTCAACTGCCTCTGCCCTCTACCTATTGACGAGTGACGTCAACCCGGGGAGTATGTCGGCGCCTATCGTGCCTATTCGGACCTCGTCGGGACGACGGCGGGGCGACTGCGGGGATAACGCGCGGGAGGAGAGACGAGCGGCGCACCGAACAGATCGCCGTCAGCTGTTGTACTGCATACGGGCATTTTTATGTTCTTTCGCTAATAAATAATTAAATACAGTCCACGCTCTTCAATATTACAACCCCCTTCGAGGCCTAAACAGACTGTATAATATGCGTTTGGGGTGAGAGGCAGTTTGTGTGTGTAAACCTATTTTGCCGCTTATCTCCAAGACTACTAGTCCGATTTTGATGCGGTTTTCAGAGATGGGTTTGGATTAGATTGATGCATATTATTAGATAGATATTAAGTTGATAACTCACTAGAGGGCACTGCAGTAAACGTTTTTTGTACAATCCAATGTTGCCATTTTTCTCCAAAACTACTATTTTAATTTTGATACGAATTTCAATGATGGGTTTGGGTTTGATTGGTGCACGTTCTAAGATAGGTGTTACAATTACAACCCACCAGGGGGCGCTGCAGTAAACAATTGTTTTGATGCAGTTTTAATTCAGTGATGGGTTCTGGTTTGATCGGTGCATGTTCTTGTATTATGTGTTACGATGAAAACTCACCAGGGGGCGCTGAAGTAAATGTTTGTTTGTGGAAAACCAAAACTACTAGTCCGCTTTAGATGCGATTTTCGGTAATAGGATCGGGTTTAATCGTGGTACGTGTTCTTAAATGTGTTACGGTGACGACTCACCAGGGGACGCTGCAGTAAACATTTATTTGTACAAACTAATGCTGCAATTTTTCTCCAAAACTACTAGTCTGATTTTGATGCGGTTTTCAATTATGGGTTTGGATTTAATTGGTACATGTTATCAGATAGCTGTTACAATTACGACTTACCAGGGGGCGCTGCGGTAAATATTTGTTTTGATGCGGTTTTCATTCAGTGGTGGGTTCTGGTTTGATTGGTGGATATTCATATATTTTTTATGACGATGAAAATTCACCAGTAGGGCTAGCATGCGCGCACTACAATATTTTGTCTACGCCTTTTCTCGTATTATTTCATATAAGTATGCGAGGTAAGGGGTAGATACAATTTTGTCGTGCGCGAATGCTAGGTCTACAGGGGGCGATGCAGAAAACATAATATTTTGATTGTGCAACTGCTACCAAGTCCGTTTTGGTGGTTGTGGTTTCCGGTTATAGGTTCGGTTTAAATTGTGTTGCATGTTCTTAAAAATGTGTTACGGTGACACCTCACTAGGGGGCGCTGCAGTAAACATTGTTTTTACAAAACCAAAACTACTGGTCCGATTTAGATGCGGCTTTTAATAATGGGTTTGTGGTTGATTAGTGAAGATTTTTAAATGGGTGTTACGGTATTAACTCACTAGGTGATGCTGCAGTAATATCTAGTCCGATTTTCATGCGGTATTCATTATAGGGTTTGTGGTTGATCAGTAAAGGTTCTTAAACAGATGATACGGTGGTAAATCACTTGAAGGCGCTGCAGTCATTAATATATTTAATTTTAGCTTCTACATATTTAATATTAATTAGTTTTATAGAGCATACTCTATAAAAAGTTTGAAATAAAAAGCAAAATTAAAAAAATTTAAAAAAACCCACGACGGTGAAAACATAATTGAAAAATGATGAAATAATTAAAAAACCCCGACATTTAAACAACAGAGTATTAGTTTTCATAGCACTTCCCTACGCACCTATTTGGTTCTCGAAGACGTAGATGTGGCAATAACATATTATTCAAGTCCCTATGAACTTAATATAAAACCCAATATAATCCGTCGGGGGCTACATATATATACAAATATACAACATAGATAACTCCAATTTGACCGCGTTCAACGCAGGACGGCTCTAATCGTCGATGACAAAGGTTCTCTCCGATTGACTTGATTCCTTTGTGCTGCGTAGAGATCACTCTGCATTTTCTACCGCATCTACATTTGAGGAATTGTTTGAACACCACAGGATCGCGTAAAAATTACAAATTTCACTCATACCACCTCGATGTTCGGAAATCCACAACAACTCGATTTTTACACCTACGGTATTTTCGAACCGATACAACCTTCATGAAAAGAGAATACTCATATATAAAAAGGCTGACAACGCACCCGTTAATGTAATTTATGTACCTACCGCACGAAAAGCGACAGCATAGCTGTTATTTGACGCCGGTGTTATGTGAGCGAGAGGGGTACAGGGGTGGTAACCCGGGTCATGCCAGCCAAATTCGTGCGCATCTGCGTGGTCTTGGTTGAGCGGATATGTATGGGCTTTGAGGCTTCGATTGCTCGTTTGCCCCCTAATATAAAAAAATGTCACCTCTGTACTTAATTATTTTGCTATGGCTTTGCCTGCAATTGACTTACCCACTATTGGGCTTTTAGAAATACGAACTTCTGGCAATACTTTTCTGATATGTCACTTCGGAACAATAATATTATTTATGTCGAATAATCTCAAAATGGTGTTAAAATAACTTAAAAAAATATAGTCTTGTGTGTACTTATGTGTGAAACGATATTTCTTCAGACTTTTTGGTCACTTTTGAATTGTTTTTACACTATTTATTGAACACACTGAACGTTATTTTTTTGGCAAACTTACTATACGACGACTCCTAAAATACTAACGAAAAATGAGCTAAGTTTGGTGCATGTGTGTGCGTGAGCGCGTGTATTTACATGAAGGAGCTGAGTTTTGTGGCTTCAGTATTAGCAAAGGCCGTGCGTTATCTCCCTTTTTTTACTTGATCTGAGGATAATGTATGTATTAAATAAAGGAGTATCTTATTGGCACTCAAGCGTTAAACACGCCTCATCAATTTTGTAAGAGGTAGTACCATGCTTTGCAGCCGAATTGGGCCGGTGCGACCGGGGTGGTACCTCTCGCTCACATAACATCAGCATCAAGTGACAACTATGCTGTCTAGTTTGTGAGTTTCCGGTAGCCCATTGGGGGGATAGGTAAAAGGACGGCAATTACGTATCTGCATAATGCGGATATACCGGGTGTATTTGGAACGCTTGCGAAAACGAAGAGGTATGATAGTGATGGCATAGCCTGATAATTTCACTTGTATCATACAAGTGAAAAAAACGCGTTTTCATTTTTTTTTGCTTGCCCTTTTTATTTTTATTTTTTTGTATAATCCGGTTTAGTAAACATAATGTTACAGGAATTTAATGACAATGCTTTAAAATAATGGTTTTTTGAAAAAAAAAAACAGCAATGTAATTAAAAAAAATGGTTTAGTGAAAAAAAAACAGCAAAGTTAAGTTAACCTTAATAAACGGCTAGCGGACTGAATTAGCTGATAGCGTTCGCCGCATGCACGAGGTGAACGAACCCCCGCACCGCGCGCGTCTTCAGTGCACTCGCTAGTTGCGCGTCTCGCGGTTAGCATGACTGCATAGTGTGTATACATACATTGCGGATTTGCAAAATACACAAGTCCTAAAATTTTCTTTTATAAAGGTTTCTGAGATAAATGGTTATATGCATTATAGTATATAAGGTTTGGTAAAATCAATTACGGAAACTTTGGGCACGTGATCTACTGCTTGTGTAAAGACGTTTAGGCAAAAAAAAAATTGAAATTCGAAAAAAATTTAAAAAATTATTTTAAATTAAATTATTTTTTTTCGAATTTCAATTTTTTTTTTGCCTAAACGTATACCTTTCTTGTATGTATGAATTGCGGGCGGACGATTTAATGCAATATATTTCATTTCTTGCAATTTTTAATTTTTTTTTAATTTTAAATTTTTTTCGAATTTCAATTTTGTTTTGCCTAAACGTCTTTACACAAGCAGTAGATCACGTGCCCAAAGTTTCCGTAATTGATTTTACCAAACCTTTTATAAATAGTATATTATTAGGGTTTAATCTTCGCAATCGTTCCAAATACATCCGGTATAATATAGGCGATGGTATTCACCATTAGGCTCCGACTGCTCGGTTGACTCCTTAAGACATAAAAAAACATAAAAAAGTTCTTGCTCATAACTCCAATTATTAAATACTACACAAGATAATCTAATCTAATAGTTTTGTATAAAACTCAAAAAATGTAGTATAGTACAAAGAAACCTCTAATATTGATAAGAAATCACAGTCATACTATTCAGTCAATCGATTTTTCGCATTGAGTCCGCATCGAGAAATCCACTTCCCGTTATTGTTCGCGCCCCAAACAAAATCGACAATAAGAAATGTTTACGACACACGTTGAGTGCGGGCTCCTCAAACATCACGCAACAAAAATATGACACAATTTATCAGTGTCTTAAAAAATATCCCTTATCGGCCCCTCATATATGTTGATTGTCCAGTGTCGTTGAATATGGACGCCCAATCGTTAACCCCATTTTTGAGGATCGTGATTTTCCTTAGGGACTGCCTGAACTGCCTTCCCATGTTTTGCCATTTCGTTTTATTATACGGAACCCAACGGGTCCGATGCTGGTGGTCCGAGTGTGGGATGTCCCTTACTTAATTGCGGTGTTCTATCTATATACAATTACGATGGGAGCATATAATATATTACATGTACACATTATTATGTAACCCGACAAACAGCTCGTACTGGCATAATCTTATATATTTAAATGAGCAATTCTTGTATATATCTTATATCTTTAAATGAGAAATTGGCATCTCGGAATCGGCTCTAACGATTTTCATGAAATTTAGTATATAGGGGGTTTCGGGGACGATAAATCGATCTAGCTAGGAATAATTTTTAGAAAATGTCATTTTATTAAAAAAATAATAAAAAAATACCGGTCATCCAGGTACTAATATTTATGCCAGTAAGAAATATTAAATAAAAAATCCTTATTTAGGCCAGAATTCTAGCGCGATTTAAAATTTAAACACAATTGTTTAACTTTTTTTTGACGCCGGGAAATGCTCTGAGGCATCTCGCTGGGGACTAGTCCCCCCGGACTCCCCAGGCGGGTATGCGGGACTTTCTGCGGGCAGTTCTGCCCACTAAACCCAGCGATGCCACCAATGCCGCCTGGTGAGGTGCCCCGGATCTATTGAGCAAACAGGGCACCTCGACGGCTAGTCATTCCGTCAAGGGACCGACGCCACCTCCACAGAGGGATTGTCCCGCACCACAGAACAATTCCAACGTCGGGACAGTACAATGGGGTGAGGTTCCTATCCTCGCTCCTTGTGCCTCTGCCCTTTTGTCTTCTTATAAGAGGGGTACAAAGAGCAGCTCCCTCGACTCAATTTGCTTCGCCCAAGGTGCTGGGTTCACATTAGGCTACTGAGTTCCACCGCGACGACAAGGTTTGAACCATAGTGGAAACAATTGCCTCACCGAACCTTTATTAAAATTAATAAATGTTTGATTGTGATTTTTCGAATGTTGCTTTTGGGGCCAATATTTTTATCAAATTTTCTGTGAATTTGAAATACTTAGCACTTCCCATTCAGGTATTTCTCTCACACCTTACTTATAAAAGTTTCTCCTTTTTACTAGAATGAGCTGATGATGATGATGATGATGATGATGATGTGAGTGTACCCTTATCACCGGTAGTACCATACATATGTTTATAACCCACATGCATAATCGTCATAATATACTTATTAAGATAATATAGGTTTCGAAAACTGCAATAATATAAATTATCATAATATGAGTCAGGCTGGTTCCATTAAGTTAATTGTATGCAATATGAAAAATAACACTAAGGTTACACAAGTCGCTCATCTTTCCATACAAACGCAGAACAGTAATTATTACAATGTTTGACGTTGACCATGAAAAACTAAGTATATTATAAATTGATCTCGTTATTATCTATGTGTGTATGTACCCAAAATCGTAAAAAAATATACATTTAAAAAATACAAGCTTCTAAACTTTTGTATTTCAACACTGATTTTAGCCCAACTTTGGGCGTAAATAAATGGTATACCGAGCATGAAAGCTCAAAAATAAAGCCCGTACAGACCGAAGAGCTGGCAGCTACCACGGACAAAGAATTAGTCTAGCTATTCAAAGTGGGAACGCTGCCAGTATCTTCGGAACCTTGCCTAAAGGGACTCCTCTTTATTAATACTTACTAAGTAAAGTTATTATATTATATTTTTTAAGGTTTTTAGTTTTAAGTTCTTTGTAATTCATAGCAAATATGTTTTTATTTAATTATTTAATATATAGTTTAGTTATTCAAAAGATAAAATAAATTTATTTTGAAAAGATACACTTATTAGTTTTTCTTTATTAACTAAAACTGTTTTGCTAAAAGGACATTTTCGGAATGAATCATTGTGCATTTCATTCTAGCACACATGTTCGCGCACTATGTCCGGTGAGATAGCAATCATTTTGTTAGAGTTCGCGCCGTCGACTAGTTCAACCTTATCTACAACCTTTTTGATCCAACTCGAGTGGCTTAGCCCCTTGACTTTAAATTCAAGTAAAATACAGATACTAATGATATTGGATGAATAAAGAATTTTAGAGGCAAGGAAATTTAGCTTTAGTTGAAAAACTAAATAATGCAAAGAGTTTATATGGAGTTTTTCAACTACTTCAGAATAAACGCTTATACCGAGACAGACACATTGTTATAAATTTAAGTTGTATAAAGCAATTGCGACACGTACGGCTAAAGTTATTCTACTCAGTGTTCAACCCTGATCCCGAAATAGTTTAAAAATTGGACTCTGTACTGGATTGTTTTATTTCGTAACTTTTGTCCGTTACAGAGTTCTATCACAAAAAGGGACAAGAGTAAACAGCTTTTATGTAAGTCGTCTTTTTGTCAAATGTTTCTGTTTAAAAAATTTTAATTTATAATTTTATTTCATAAGTATGAGCTACCGTCATTTACTTTAGGCCTGAATTTTGTCTGTTTATTATTACGTAGTGTTACTAACGTTTTCGTGCCAGACTTCAGGATGGGAACCTGGGCCCAGTATGGCACGACGTCGCGGGGACTGCTTAGTAGCGGTCGGGCAGTCCCCCCTTACGAGGAGTCTGGCCTTCGTCGGGGCCAACCTGTCGCTGAGGTGATCCTGTCCGTTGCCGGGACCCTCAAAAAGCGGCTGAAGGCGCTCGCAGTGGTTTTAGTTAGGGTGAGCACTCCCAGGTGGGACCTGACCCAATGTGGGAACATTGGGTCAGGATCTACCCGAAGATCCTGGCTGCATCCATAAGGATTTCCCTGCGATAAAAAAAAAGTGTTACTAAAGTTTGAGTTTATTGTTTGTTTGTGAATCACACACGAACGTCGTCTTTCACATGGTTACATTAATCATAGCATTTTAAATTTCAAATTGTTTTATTTTTATTTTTTATTCTTAATAAACTTTTTTATTTTATTTTATTCTATAGAAATATTTTGTATAGCAACATTTTAAATACTACTTTTATGTGTTGCGCATGAAGCCTTAATAACTGTTTGATTGAGAAGTTTTAGTTGTTTCTTTTCGAAACGAAATAGTTTCTACAGTTATATTATTGCGCTTCATGTATAAAAAATAAAGAAACACTTTTTAAATTAATGTTAATTTTATTATTAATAATTTCGTCAGTTAGATAATGTGTACCTTGCCCCAAAAAAGCGTTTACCGGTGGGAAGGATGCGCCGCGCTCTCGGCTGCATGGGTCTTGCTTGCTTG
The DNA here is from genome assembly GCA_963853865.1 of Helleia helle. Taxonomy (NCBI): domain Eukaryota; kingdom Metazoa; phylum Arthropoda; class Insecta; order Lepidoptera; family Lycaenidae; genus Helleia; species Helleia helle. The sequence goes on along the minus strand of OY971422.1, from coordinate 20,286,440 downwards.
TTTTTCCCGTCAAACAGCAAATCAAGGAGAACGGTAAGGCAGGCAACGTAATTACTGGCACAGAGACTTAATATAATATTGTCTCAGGATAGGCAACACATCAATGAGTTGCCTGGTCTAATTCCAACTAAACTAGTTAATGTTCATGGGCGACGTCGACCACTTACCTACTTTACACTTCCAGTTTATCTATCGCACTAACATAAAAAAGGTCAAATCTAGGAAAAAAAAATACATGCAGTAGGCGAGTCGAAACAAAACATCGAGGCATTACTTTATTAAAGAATTAGTCTAGCAATTCTTAGGGGGAACGCTGCCAGTATCTTCGGAACCTTGCCTAAAGGGACTCCTTTTTATTAATATACTGAAGTTATTATATTATATTTTTTTAAGGTTTTTAGTTTTAGGTTCTTTGTAGTTTATATGCAATATGTTTTTATTTAATTATTTAATAATTTAAAATTGCAATAAATTCGACATTATTTCTTTATAAAGTGTCACATTTCATTTTATTAAATTTGTGTTTGTTTTTCTGTTTGTTACGAGTGTCAACTTGTTAAACAGGATAATGTACGTTGCACCGGAGGGCGCGTCACAAACGAAATTAACTGCGGCTCAGGATTTAAAACTCTGATAAGATAAGCCAATAAACGTTAGGTGACACTGAATATTACATATTTTAATCAAAATTTTAATTCAGTTTTAATAACATTAAAAATGATTTCATTCAAGTGAGCGACGATGGCCTAGTGGATATGGGCTCGGTCTCTTGAGTGAGAACCGAGAAGTCCGGGTTCGATCCTAATCTGATCTTGAGAAATGGGCTTTTCTAAATTTCTACGTACACCTGAACATGAGACCATCGCTAGCTCACCGATGAAGGAAACATCGTGAGGAAACCTGCATGCCCGATGAGATTAAAAGTCTTTGAAGGTGTGTGAAGCACCAACCCGCATTGGGCCAGCGCATCGGTCAACTAAGGCCCAAAACCTGATTTCCTTATAAGGGTTGATATTATTATGGCTTTAAATCTAAAATAAGCAAACATATTTTGACTGACTTTAAAATATAAAAGCTGAAAGTGATCGTAAAATAGTAGTTACTACAAAGGCTAGTTAGTAGTTTGAGTGAGGTCTACGCTACTTTGCTCTGTACCGGTGCTTGTACTTTTAGACGGCGTCTACGAGACCAGACGAACACACTATAAACAGTCGTAAACTTCACGACTCTCACGTAGATACAGTGAGCCTCCTCCCTCATCTCCCCCAGATTAAGTTGCAGTCGTCATAAAACGTATCGATCAACGTACTACTGTCTCGATCAGGGTCCAGGACGATATATAAGCTCTTTAAAAGCCCAACAACCGTCTAAAGTGAGCCCGAGGTTTATCACATACTGGCTTACATTCTAGTCGTTTAAGTTACACACTGCGCGACTTTGACTGCAAAAATGCAATATTTTCCGATAAAAATCCTAAGTTTAGAACACTTTTTATTTGAATATTATGATAATAAAATAATAATAATAATATCTATTGAATGCTTTCACACCACGTCAATCTGGCCCCGTGCTAAGTACTCGAAGAACTTGTGTTACGGGTACCAGACAACGGAAATATAATTAATAATTTTATACTATATATATATTTAAGATTTTTATTATATTATACACATCCATGACCAAGGAGAACACAGAAAAAAATTTTTGTTCCCTGGCGGGATTCGAACCCGGCTTCAGCGCCAACGCGCTTACCACTGAGCCACAGAGGTCGTCGAAAATAATAATAGTAATAATATCATTCAAATACTTTGACGATCTCTGTGGCTCAGTGGTAAGCGCGTTAGTGCTCAAGCCGGAGGTAGCGGGTTCGAATCCCGCCAGGGAACAATAATATTTTCTGTGTTCCTGGGTCATGGATGTTTATTAAATATGTGTATTATATAATAAAAATCTTAAATGTATGTATACATAGTATAAAATTATTAAATATATTTCCGTTGTCTGGTGCCCGTAACACAAGTTCTTCGAGAACTTACCACGGGACCAGATTGACGTGGTGTGAAAGCGTCCATAGATATTATTATTATATTATTATACTTATATATTCATTCTCATCGGACATGCAGGTTTCCTCACGATATTTCCTTTACCGGTGAGCGAGCGAAGCTATCACGTTCAGGTGCACGTAGAAATTTAGAATAACCCATTTCAATGTATCACACTGAAGACGCCGAGCCCATACCCACTAACCATCATCACCCATTGATTCGCTTTATTCATTGATACTAGCTGTTGCCCGCAGCTTCGCCTGCGTTAACTTAGATTTACAGCTGTACGCGGATTGATGATGCTTATTTTTATAGCCTAAGTTACTCCTTATAACATCAGCTATCTGACAGTAAAAGTCCCATCAAAATCGGCCCAGCCGTTTTAGAGATTAGCCGAAACAAACATACAAACAGACAGACAAAAATTGTAAAAAAGGCTATTTTGGTATATTATGTACATTGTATACAAGCGGTAATATTAATATTACAAACAGACACTCCAATTTTATTTATCTGTATAGATAATCTTTGGTAATAATATATGTATATTAAATAGATTATATACAGTTAATTTAAATGGATAAGCACATACTAATGTTCTCCCAAAGTTTAATATGCAAGAACGCATACGCGAAATTTCAGTAGGCCCAAGAGTCCAATATTTACTTATTACTCCAACAACATTAATTGCTTTATCTTGAACTGAAATTGCATCTTATATTAACGAGGTTATATATATAAATATATGGTATTTTAATATACTTAAAATAACTGAATAAATATTATATTGTGTACTAAATAAAGAATGTGAATTAGTCGTTCAAAATAATACTTGAATAATTCAGTAGAATCGGTATTACGCAAGGGAGTGGGCAGGGTGTTGTTGTAAGCTCTGCTTACCCGAGCAACCACAACTGTTTGTTGACGCACGTATTTCGTTGAAACACTAAAAGGTACACTAGGAGCTCCGAATGCTAGAAATACACACACTGACGTAAATTACACTATAACTAAATATATAGCCAGATCAGTACGTAGTAGGATTTGCTAAAAAAATATAAAAAGGTCAGTAAATAAATTTCATTTATTCATTTATTTATTCACACGAATGTAGTAAATAGAAAGGAGATGTTAACAAATTTAAAACAAGTTCTATACATTCTACTATAACATGGTGTGTGAAAAGAAAAAATTACATAAACAATTAATATATATAAACAGCAAAAAATAGTAACAATTAAATAAAATAGATAAATACAATAATTATGTCATTAAAGGCCGATATCAAAATCGTCTGCGATCTGGATTTCGTCAAATAGAACAGTTAAAGATAGCTTATTAAGGCGACGCATTGTTAAACAATAATTATAATACCGGGCACGCACAGAAGGGGACTGAGCGTCCTGAGCGGGTCCAGTCTTGCCATACACACGCGAGTTTATAACTCAAGGATGTAAACGACAATTTTTTTTGTTATTTCATTACGTTTAAAACGATAATTGGAGCAATTCCTTCTTAATTTTAAAGAACATGTGTACTCATGAGGCTTAAGCCGGTCCCGTTTGCCCATAAGATGTGAATCTCTTTTCAAAAAGAGGTACGTTTGATAGTTTTTTCTGTTACAAAAGTTACCTAATCATTACGAAAATTATTTAAAACGGGACTTTGTTTTTATTTAAATAATTTTCGTAATGAAAATAACCATGTTAACTTAAAATCTTACCTAATCATGTTTTTAATACTAATAAAATAAGGTTTTTATCATTAACTAGTAGGTCACCAACTTATATTTTCATTCGTTTTGGAATTACTGAAATAAATTGAAATTATTGACGCTAAAATTTTCAATGCGTCCTCTTAATTCAACTATAGGATGAAGGAAATGATAGTAATGAATAGTTAATATATGAAAATATTTTTATTACGAAGAAACCAACCTTATAGCGAAGAAACTGTTATGCCTTTAATATTTGAATAGTATGTTGATTTCGTCTACGTGTATGGCGTGTAGATGGCGCAGACTAGATGTGCAATTTTCACAACTATAACATAAATTGCTTTCCTTTTACTTTCGTATTTTATTGATCGATCACAACATATTCGAAGAAGTGTTCCATCGTCTGATCGCTGTCTGGTTTATCTGCAAAATTCATACAGGATTATATATACCGAAAGAAAATAAAATCTAATGATCCCAAAGAAATTCGGTCTATTTTCAGCAGTGGACGGATAATGATGCTGATAAGAGAAAATAATATAAGCCTAACTCTACTAATTAAAAAACTAATAACTCCTTCATTATATGTTATTTTTTAAAGTTTTAAGGTCTATTTTTTTTTCTTTAACGCCGGGAAATGCTCTGAGGCATCCCGCCGGGGATTGGGTCTCGCTGCGCCGGAAATCTGGTAAGTAGATGCAGCTCTACCCACTAAAACCCGAGAGCCACCAATGCCACCTTTGGTAAGGTGTCCAGAATCTGTTGAGCAAACAGGGCGTCGGTCCTCCACAGAGGGGTTGTCCCGCACCACAGAATAACCCCTCCCAACGTCGGGACAGTACAATGGGGTGAGGTTCCCATCCTCACCCCTTGCCCCCTGCTTTTATGTCCCCTCTTCTTATAAGAGGGGTACAAAGAGCCCCCTCGGCCCAATTAGCTTCGCCCAAGGTGCAGCGGCTCACCCTAGGTTACTGAGCCCAACCGCCACGACAAGGCCTGAACCATGGTGAGTCCCTGTCTTATACCTAATCTATACCTTAAAAAAGGCGCTTTCAATCAAAATAAACCTGGCTAAATGCACATGAAACGTTCAGGCGAAGTTTGGTTTGCCGTAACCGAAATCCAGGTCTCAGTTAGGCTTAATCTTCACACAACATAAATCATGTTGTACCTGGACCATGCAGGAATATCTCGATACCACATCCATTTGTTCGCAGCAGCTATTCCCAGCTGTGTGGCTATTGTAAATTGTGTTGTCTTCCTGCAACTGATATAGATTGGAACAATAAATTGGACATGAATTATAATATGTTGCATGCTGAAGAACAGCCATGTCCAATATCGGGCTATTAATGCCCACTAGATGTTTGATGATAAACGAAGCCTATGTCGTACTATTAATAAATGTGTTTATTGTAAGCTTATATATATATAGAATATCATTTTTTATGTCATAGGGAGGCAACCGAGCAGTCGGAGCCTTGTGGTGACTACCGACGCCCATTGCTACCGGTGGGAGGGAAGCGCTGTGCCGCGCTCCCGGCTGCATGGGTACCACCATCTTGCTTGTTTCTCCCGTGAAACAGCTTTGCTGTGTTTCGGAGAGAAGGGCAAGACAGGCAGTGTAATTACTGGCACCGAGACTTAACATCTTATGTCTCAGGATAGGCAACACATAGATAAGTTGCCTGGGCTCGTTCCAGGTAAACTAATTGATGTTCATGGGCGACGTCGACCACTTACCATCAGGTGGCACGTTTGCCAGTTTGCCTATCCTACTAACATAAAAAAAAAAAAAATGACATCCGCACAACCAAAAATTATGCTGATGCGTTGCCCTCCTTTTCCCTATACCCCCCAATGGGCCACCGGAAACACATAAACCGCACGAAACGCGACTGCATAACTGTCACTTGACGCCGGTGTTATGTGAGCGAGAGGTGGTGGTGCCGGCCCAATTCGGCTGCAAAGCAGCATGGCACTACCTCTTACCAAAGTTTTAGTTTAACCAGCAACATATCCTATCAATAAGTACTTAAAAGATCATTAAACAAAATATACGTTGCCTTTTAAGTGCAAAATAAACCCTGCAAGCTAATTTTGCAACCATTTGAAGTATTCACACTAAAGTATACAATGGCCCATGTTTTTCTTAATTTATCATTTACGTGAACAATACGCTAAAGCGCCCTCAGCATACTGAGTCAACGAGTCGGATAACTTCTTTTAACAAAAAACGTTTTGGATAGAAAACATGCGAGCTGCGATGATTTACATTTTATAAAAGGCTAAGCAATAATATTATCATGGGCTAGAAAATGCAAATAATGAAAGAAAAATTCGTCCCTCTAACAAGGTCCATGACATATGCAATGAGCGACATCATGTTATTTTTTAAATGATATTAAATGAAATTATTATAATCGTCAAATATTTCTGTGAACTTATATTTATTTTATCTTGATGTGAATTAGAATTCAACTTGCTGTTTTTTTTTAAATTAGTGCATCCGTGTGCTAATAGGTTTCTTATAGGAGGGGTACAAAGCGCAGCTCCCCGGTTCGCTTCTCTTTGATCAAGGTGCTGGTATACAGGGTCTGTCGTAAATAATGGATAATCCGATAAGTGGAGGTAACCCCAATGTCAGGCTACAATAAAATCTAATTTTTACGTCAGTTTTACCAACAGTGTAAAAATGATGCATACTTTTAGTTTTTTTCTAAATTTTTGCTCCTTTGATCATTCAATCGGTTGCCATTTCTTTAAAATTAGGTATTTTTGTGTATTTTTTTTTGGCATCGTACTCCTAAAGACTTGTTTTATTAAATTTAATTACATTTATAGCCGTTGTTATCGTAAAATATTATTAAAACTAACATTTTAAGTAATTTTTTTCCGTTTTTTTGTAATTACTTGTAGTTTTGACCCTTGATTGTGAAAAAAAAGTATGGTGCTATAGCTGCCCATTATCTTAAAAACATGGCTAGTATGTGTAGATTCTAAAAAGGTATGATAGTGGGTACCTTAGCAAATAATATTAGCTCCAGGAGCAAAAGAACTAAGCTAGGTCGGGATTTCAATTTCTCAAGTAATGTCATAATTTTCGTGATTTAAGCTATAACACACCAAGACATGATTTTATTCCATTAAGAATGCAATTTTAATCTAAATAGTATCTAATCATCTGTTAATTTGCATTCGTAAAAAATACATGCGACTATGTGTAACCAGTTACTACAAGTTTATTCCAAATTCAAAGAGATCTTCAGGTAAAAAAACCAACAAAGACAGTTATACAAAGGCCTCCTTGCGTGTGAGAAGGACATTGATATTTATTGTTAGTAAGAGAAGCATTACAATAAAAAACAAGGTTATGTCTGGTCAAAACATCAAAAAAAAATCTATTCGCCAAGAATTTTGTTTATTGATGTAATTTGTATATTTTAAAATTTATGAATTTTTGAAAAAAAAAATGCAAAATCATTCTATTTTGATCTTCCAACTTAAGACTTTCTGGCATATTTAGCTTCTGGTTGGTCCCTTTTTATCGTCCAGCAGTAATCAGCCAACATCCTTGGGTTCCACTTGCCTTTATAGCGTTTTTCCATCTGTAAAATGTCCTAATGGAACCTTTCTCCGTGTTCATCGCTTACAGCTCCTAAATTCTCAGGAAAAAATTCTAGGCGAGTCTAAAAAATGAATTTTGAGTGACATGTTGCAATCTAATGTTTGATAAGCCAATAACAGCTCGCTAACAAATTCTCTGTAGTTGTCACTCTTATGGTTACATAGAAAATTTGAGACAACTTTCTTGAAAGATATGCATGCTTGTTTTTCCACATCATTCAGTTTTCTTCAAACACTGGATCTTTTATTAACTTCCTGATTTGAGGTCCAACGAAAATACCCTCTTTTATCTTCGCATCACTTATTTTAGGAAATTTTTCTTTTAAATACAAAAATCCGTTTCCATTGCGATTCATCGCCTTCACAAAATTTTTAATAAGGCCTAATTTAATATGTAATGCTGGAAGAAGTATTTCAGATGGCTCTACAAGGGGTAAATATTTCGCATTTTTTTCTTTAGGAGTTAAAGATGTTCGCTTAGGCTATACTTTTTTATGATAGTGTTTTTTTTGTCCCTACTATCCCATTTACAAAGAAAGCAGCAGAATTTGGTATAGCTTAGCTGAAGTCCAAGTAATAGGGCAACAACCTTCAAATCCCCACAGATTTTGAAAGAATATGTACTGTATTTTATTTTTTCAAGTAATAGCCTCATGTTTTCATAAGTTTCTTTCAAATTAGCAGCATGGGCTAGAGGTACAGAAGGAAGTACATTTCCGTTATGCAGTAAAACAGCATTTAAGCTACTTTTAGACGAGTCAATGAACAAGCGCCAATGAGAGGGATCAAATTCGATTTCCAAATTCTGCATAACCTCATTTATATTATTACAATACACCAAGTCTCCATATAGAGTAGTATGATCTGAAGAGTATGTCACGATTTCGAAAATGGCTTATTTTAGTTTCTTGATGTAGCAAATTCCACTGTTTTAATCGAGATCCTAAGAGTTCTGACTGCTTTTTTGACAAATTCAAGTCGCGAACCAAATCGTTTAGGTCTTCTTGAGTTATGAAATGTGGCTTCACTGAATTTTTTTCAAACTCATAGTCATTTTCGTAATCAATGCTCGGTGATTGGCTTGAAATAGATGGCTATTTTGAATTTTGAATCTCAACGGCCGCTGGTATAACTGGTATAGACAAATTGTCACTATGAATTGTTGGTCTTTTAGTTGACTCTAAATTCGGGTAGCTGACCATGTGTTTTATCTTGTAATTAATACCTTTTATATCTATAAGACAGAAATAGCAATCCGAAATGTGATCTCTTGGTTCGGTCCAAATCATGGGTACCGCAAACGGCATTTGGCGGCGGCCTTTCTTCCAATCAGTTAAATTCTTAACACAAGTTATGCAACAAATATGAGGTGCCCAAGGTTTGTCTTGATGAGCCACAGAAAAACCGAAATCGATAACTCTCCAACACAAGTGTAGTAAAATTTCGTCTTTGCCTTTTAAAAGTTAATTCACCACAAATATAACAAAATGAATCAGGATCGTTATTACACTTTCTCGACATATTTACACTATCTCAACAATTACTTGTAAAGCACTAAATTTAAATTAATACAAAAATAATTAATTTCTAGACTATTTATTCGCGACCGATTACTTGCGTATATTGGCGTAGTACAGATTATACTTATCAACACATCACAAAAAACTGAGCCCCACCGCGACGACAAGGCTATAACCATGGTGGGGCTGACAAAAGCACTACAACAACACGACAAGTCACAAATTTGGTATTGGTCTTGGTAGATTAGTAGTTTATTTTTAATGGTTTCATATAATATATTCCAAATATTTTGATTAAAATGTTATTATTTAATAATTCATTTTACTGGGGCTATGAATTAATATTTTATAAAATATTAAGTGAGCTCCCGCAGCTTCGCCCGCGTTAAAATAGATTCACAACCGAATCCGGAAATAAGTAGCATTCTAACGACGAAAGATTTTTTAAAATCGTAAAGTTGAGTAGTTTTTGAGAAGATTAGTAACTAACAAACTAACATTTTTTACTTTATAAGATAAAAATATTGTAGTCTGATACTTAGAGATTAAACTAGAACCTGCCTTAGTTTATCACAAATCCGACAATGAAAACCGTATCAAAATCCGTTGAATAGTTTTAAAAATATCGATATACAACAAACTAAAAACGATTTTTATTTGTACTATTTAAAGATAATAATTAATCTTAGTTAATAATTTATCTTGCTGCTAAATCTTAAATTACGTAACTTTTTTTAATTCAAAATATTAGCTAGAGTTGCCGACACCTGTACATTGGACCACATCAATGATTACCCTCTGGGTTTAGATGATTCAGGGATTTCTTGACCCGATAATGGGATTGACTTAATCACATCAGAATCGCATCGGCCATTTTACATTGTTACATTTTCTTCAATTTCCTATTATCACCCCGAAGTTACTTTACTTTTCGTTCAAGGAATATATGTATGTATGTTATCATCGTTACTTTGATGTTCATTGACTCAATATATCTGATTGTATACAGAGTACGTTTTTGATATCCGTGATACAGAAATTCTTTTAATTATCATAATTCGTAATCTTAAATAAGTACATATTATACCGAAATATTTGGGTAGTCCACTGTCAGACTAAATAAAATATGCATGTTATCATTTCAACAAAGCAAGTGCAGAGAAGCCAACACGTTCTTGTTATCTTGTTAATAGTTGTGAGCACACGTGGAGAGTGCACGTCGTGTTTATTTCATATTATGATTATTTTTCCATCTGTAAACGATATTTACAAAATTCTGTTATACTGTATTATTATTACTTGGCATTGTCTAATCTCATTAGAGATTCTTCTGAATGGTTCGCCAAATTAGATCAGCTTGGGAGGGAAGCGCTGTGCCGCGATCCCGGCTGCATGTGTACCACCATCTTGCTTGTTTCTCCCGTGAAACAGCTTTGCTGTGTTTCGGAGAGAAGGGCAAGACAGGCAGTGTAATTACTGGCACCGAGACTTAACATCTTATGTCTCAGGATAGGCAACACATAAATAAGTTGCCTGGGCTCGTTCCAGGTAAAATAGTTTATGTTCATGGGCGACGTCGACCACTTTCCATCAGGTGGCACGTTTGCCAGTTTGCCTATCCAACTAACATAAAAAAAAATTACAAAATATGTTATACTCCTTTTGAGATAACGACGCATTAGTCCAGAGTGTACAAAGGACGGCCGTATCGGCCGTAACGTAATACCTCCAACCAGTGCAGAATGGTCCGAGAGTCATGTAACGGAAGCTCGCTTCGCGCGACCAACACACGTACACACAGAGCGACCAACACCCTGAGCGACCAACACACAGAGCGATCAACACACAGAGCGATCAACACACAGAGCCTAACACAGGTTCGTGAAAAGTCTGTCTCATTGTGATAGTCAGTCTACTGACTGACAACTAGCAACTTGATTGTTCATGAGATCTGCTACCGCGTAGCACATAAAAGTGTATTTCTCAGCATTATGAATATTGCTGTTATGGTTGTGAGGTTTCTGATTTACCGTTGAGCGTTGATCAATATAGAATTTTATAATCAAGCGACATAAACCGTTTTTTGGTTAATTTTTTATGATTATTCTTCAGATGTTGGGCAAATTGATGATTTTACAATTTGCAATTTAAATTTTACAAATTGTAGGTTACATACAATTTTATAGTAGTCAGTGAATTTTAAGACAAAATTGTATTTTTTTCCTAATCCTACTAACAATACTTTAACAATTTATTGAAAATAAATGGAAAATAAACGGAACCATACAATTGTAGGCCTTTACTTTGAGACCGTCATATTAAAGAGCTTTCTTTGATCTCAATCCATTGACATTAAAACCAGCTTCAAGTGACACATTTAACTTTAAAGGGGGACAAAAAAAAACAACATTTTTCGCGAGTTTTGTGTGAAACGCGCACAAACGAGGGTTTAAAATGTTATTTAAGTGCAGGTAAGAGTTTCTTGTAATTACCGGGGTGTTAGAGCTTCGCTCGATATTTTACGATTTATTAAAGTTGGTATAAAATATTACTTATATAGCGAACGTAAAGTTGAAACTTTAGCAAAAAAGTATACCGTTGATGAAGAACAATTTCATTATCTATATATCGGTAGCATCGTATACATACATCAGTACCTCTACCATGAGTTTTTGTTACAAGCGCACATGACATAACTATAATAGTAGTTAGCGTATAAACGCAACACGAATAGAAAACTATACCATACCTTAGTTTTCTACTTTAAATGTATTTCTATGTAACAAAAAACTCATGGTAGAGGTAAGGGTGACATCTATCAAATATGTAACTCATGGTAGAGGTAGTATGGTATAGTTTTCTATTTGTGTTGCGTTTTTACGTTAACTGCAGCTATAGTTATGTCATGTGCGCTTGTAACAAAAACTCATGGTAGAGGTACTGATCACATGCCAACGACAAATGATTATTATCTATACATGTTATACCACTAGTTGACGCTTCACAAATCAACATTTATTTTGTACTTATATTTGCCATGATAGTTAAACCATCCAAAAATAAATAATTAGGTGCGCTAGGGGTGCATATAAAATTAACCCTGTAGAAATATCAAAAATTTTAATCTTAAATATGCGTGGGCAGAGATGCGGGTAAGTAGAGTAAGTAGAAGGTAAATAGAAAAGAATTAATAATGTTAGGGACACCAAAATTGTAAAAATCTTAATAAACCGCGATAAAATCCGTAAAAAATTGTTTTATTATAACACCAAAATTAGTTCTTTGATGACGAACATGAAAGGATTTTGCGAATAGAAATATTTCCACACCATTTATCAATTATATAATACGAGAAAACAGTCGAAAAACATATGGACTAGAGTTAGACCGCCGCACAAAGGCTGTTAGCACATTATAATTTCCCAAATAATGTACGCCCGATTGAACATACTTAATAATGGTAGCTCTAATACGGTGTTATAATTTATGTTTGCTTGTAGTTTTTTGATATTTTTATTTCTTTTTTGATAGATTATGACCATAGATAACCCATGGAAAGTTATATTATTATTAACTTATAGGTATTGATGTGATAGACCTGAAAGTTGTACTGTCTTAACATTGGCTCTTTGTAAATACTTTATGGGGTACCGAAATATTAAAAAGCGATGATTACAATTTTATACATTTCCACCGTATGTGCACAAAATTACAACATAATAAAAATATTAAAAATACGCCTAGGAAAATGAATTATTATATGTATCCAACATGTATCATATTTTGTTGTATGAAAAATGTCACATTACAATTAATATTATTAAGGTTATAATGAAAAAACTTTTACGAATTTTGTCGAGGTTTATTAAGTTCTTACAAGCCCGAGGTTTCAGATGCTTTACAGCAGTCATGGTCACGGGGTGACGTAAAAGTTGTTTCATTATAATGAGTGAAATTCGGGTAAACGTTAGAGAATATTATTCAGGTTCTCAATGGTAAAAAAAAAAAAAAAAAAAAAATGTGGTGCCTCCACATAGGAAGCCTCTTTAGTGAAAACCAAATTGAAACCAACAAAAAGAGACTGAATATATTAGAGGGTGTTGAACATAAAACCGCATCTAATTAGCTCTAAAATATAAAATTATAATTTAACATGTAAATGTAGTGTCTACTTACAGAAATTAAAACTCGGTCTCTGAGTGAATAAAGGAGCTCCTCAACGAATATCGCTACTTAATTAGTATAATTCAGCTCAGGTAATGAAAACTAGTTGAAATAACACCACGGCACTAAGGACATCGCACGTAGTAATTATTCCGTTCTTTATCTGTGGTTGGCATAATTAAGAGTTTTCATTTCGCCAACAATTTAAAATTTTTCGCTAGTAATATAAAATGAGCTGTGTATTTTTGTAAATTATACAGTGGTTGCACCAGTTGGCGTCATAAACCACAATTCGTTGTCGTTAGTTATATAAAATATATGCGATGTGCAATATAAAACGTTGCAAGCTTGTAGAAGAACGTAGAATAAAATATCTACATTAAATTAAAACATTTGTTCTTGTCTTAGAAATATAACAAGTAAATTAGGTTAGAGGTACAAAATGTAATAGAATCTGATTATACGGACAAGCATGGCTATATTTCACAAAATATTAAATTACCGCTCCGCCCGACTCCACCCAACTCCACCCGATTCCACCCGATTCCGCTAAAATTCACCCGGCTCCACCCGACTCCACTCGGCTCCACTCGAAGTACCAACACTGTTTTGCCGGACGACTCAACTTAGCGCTATAATTGAAATTCTTAACACAACATTACCTAACCGAATTTAAACTCATAATTCAAGCAGCAAATATAAATTAAAATATGTATAGTTTATTACAAAATGTTACACTAAAAATATTGCATTTACTAACACCCCTATTATTTTCTATATATAACAATAAAATATGTTAATTTAAGAAAACCCTAAAACAAATAAACCAAACTATAAAATGAAAAAAATAAAATGAGCATTTTGGAGCATTTATGAGTATTTCAATTTGAAAGGCTCTGACTATGAAACTTCATTGTAAGCCCTTGCATCTCACTCCATATCAACTTAATTAGGCAGAGAGCTGGTTTAAGATTAGCTAATTTTACTTTCCTTTTTAAGCCTCTAGTGTACAAAAGTAATTAAAACCCTGCACAATATACCCTTATCAACTCAGTTGCAGCAGACATTTTCTGCTCCCGATTTTTTAATTTACAAAGCGACATTAAAGATACTCTTTAGGGGCAGCTGTAATAAAGAACGCGATATTATCTTAATTACTACTAGTATGTCACACGTTCGTGATAGTCACTTAATCATTGTTATCAAGCAGCTAATGGCTACGGCACAACTCTTTCATTACAATACGTATGTGTAATTGACATATTCACCAAGAATTGGTAATATCATTGGCCGTCTTGTTAAGTCATCGCTAGGGTATAAAGTTACATGTTCTTATGTTACTTGAATAGCAAACTGGCAGACGTGCCACCTGGTGGTAAGTGGTCGACGTCGCCCATGAAGATAAACCTGGAACTATGACAGGCAACTCATTTATCCATCCTGAGACATAAGATGTTAATTCTCTGTGCCAGTAATTACACTGCCTGTCTTGTCTTCTTTCCGAACACAGCAAAGCTGTTTCACGGTAGAAACAAGCAAGATGGTGGTACCCATGCAGCAGGGAGCGCACAGCGCATCCCTCCCCACAGTAAACACGACGTGTAAAGAGACTATTATTAATTTGGTGCCACCAACTTAGTTTCAGTATAACCACGAAACAAAAGTGTACTCTCATCGCCGCCCCACATTCGTGATCATATCGCGTTTGTTTAAAACTTGTGTCAATAAGCACCCGAGATTGGTTTCGTCCAGGCATATTTTTTATCCCCACCATGAAAGTAAGAAAAAAGAAAGAAACATTTATTCGACAAACAGGAGACACACAGAGACATAAAGATATACACAGAAAAAACATTTAAGATCGCATAAACCTAAAAATAGGACAAAAAAAATAGAAACAATTATAGCAAACAAAAAATTTGTAGTATATAGTGTGTTTCTCACGTGTGGGTTAAAATGGTCCAGTTCAGCATTGTGTCAGGAAAATGTTTACTGGCGCTGATTTTCAACTGGAACCAGGTGAAAAAAAACTGGTTCAGGCCTTGTCGAGGCGGTGGGGCTCAGTAGCCAAGGGTGAGACCAGCACCTTAGGCGAAGCGAATTGAGCCGAGGGGGCTCTTTGTACCCCTCTTATAAGAAGAGGAGACAAAAGAGCAGGGGTCAAGGGGCGAGGACGGGAACCGAGCCTCATTGTACTGTCCCCGAAGTTAGGAGGGGTTGTTCAGTGGTACGGGACAACCCCTTTGTGGAGGTGGCGTCGGTCTCCTGAGGCTAGACTAGCCATCGAGGGTGTTTGCACAACAGATTGGCAAAACAGAAGGCATTGGTGGCACTTGCCGGGTTTTAGTGGGTATAGCTGCATCCACCTTACCACGCTTAGGGCGCACATACCCTCCTGGGGATACCCACTCCCCCGCGGGATACCTCAGAGCATTTTCCGGCGTTAAAGAAAAAAAAGGCATATTTATATTATGTTAGTAGGATCAGCAAATTGGCAGGTAATTTAAATTTTACTTACAATTACAACTACTAACACACAATATCATTATTTATTATTGTATACACACAATATTATCATATCATTTTCCACAATAAAATTGATTATTTGTAATAACCTGTCAGTTGCTTAGCAACGAATAAACAGTGTGATATAAATGCACATTTGTTAGTCGTATCTTAGTTTTTAACAGCCTTCAAAAAAAGAGGAGGTTTTCAATTCGTCTGTATGTTTTTTTTTGTATATATTTTTTTTTTTTAATTGATTGGATTTCCATTTTTTGTTTGAAAGCTGGTGCATCCAATTTGGTCCCATATTAATTTTATTAAGATCTGACAAGCTATTTTTTAGTTATTCCCAATAACGCCTATTTGGATGGTTTCTTTTACCTCGATGATATGCTCATTTTATTACTTGTCGATGTAACAATTGTATAGGATGCTTTGGTAGCACACCATAGTATGTCGCGGTCATCGTAATCATCATCATCACCATCATCATCATCATCATCATCATCATCACCCTTTATGTTTAGCAGTGGAGGGACCACTGCTAAACATAGGCCTCCTTCAATGAACGCCAAAACGACGAATTTCGGAATCACAAAAAATTAAGAATGAAACACATTTTACAAAAAGTTAAAACCGACTTCAAAAATACTAAACTAAAAAGTAATAAAATAACTGTGTTTCTTTAATTTTTGTGCTTACAACTTATAATCAACTTAATCTTCTACTAATGTACAAACTTCGCGTTTACCACGTCATTATAGTTACTTTTGGAGTCGGTGTCGTATTTGTTGCTGTACCCTACCTACCTACCTACCTTGGCTGACACCGAGTTAAAATAGTTAAGTTGTAAGTACAAAAATTCAAGAAACACAGTTATTTTATTGATTTTTAGTTTAGTATTTTTGAAATCGGTTTTAATTTTTTGAAAAATGTTTTTATATTATAAATAATAATAATAATTAAACGACAGTGAATTTAACGCTGATATTAATTGAGAAAGTCTGCAGTGTGTTATTTTACATGTTATTGCGATAATTTTTTCGACTAATTTCCCTGCCACATACACACGACCATCTTCTACCGATTGTTTAATGTATTAAGAAAATAAACATAATATTGTTAAACAAAATAATTGTTATAAAAATATATTTAATGTACGGGACAAATTATTTGCTTTGATATAAGTGCACTCATATTAAGCTATAAGTGCGATTTATATAGGATTTATATAATAAAACAATTAATTTCAGTTTCGAGAAAACGGCTTCTTTTTACAGGCGTGCAATATGCAATCAAGAACCTCCTACCGATTTAAGATATCTGTATACCTTTTAAAATAATCATTTAGGCAAATGCGTGTAGGACAATTTTCCATTTAGATAATATTATCTAATCCAGTCTAAAATCAGTTAATTAAACTTAAGACGATGAATTTAATATCTTAATTAAAAAACGTGAACCATTTACTAGAAACTATTATGAGACCACTTCAAAGTAACGATCACGTATTTAAATGTATTATCTTTTGTAATGCCATTGTTGCAGCTTGAATATACAGACATTTACAGATAGTCTGAAAGTAGGTTAATAGTGACAAGTTGCATTTTCTGGTGTAAAGGTTTTGTATTAGAATAATTTTGAAATTGGGCCTCTATCGTTTGACAGGCTCAGGTGGAACGGGACATTTTTCTTGGTGCGCGCTGCCGGTGTTCATCAATTTATAAGATGTTATCACGTCAAAATATAAAAAACCGGCCAAGGGCTAGTCGGACTCGTGCACGAGGGGTAATGTACATCATATATTTTTTTTAGTTTTATAATTTTCTTATTTTAGAAGTTACAGGGACACACATTTTACCACTTTGGAAGTGTCTCTCGCGTAAACTATTCAGTTTAGAAAAAAATGGTATTAGAAACCTCAATATCATATTTAAATACCTATCCATAGATACACCACACGCATTGGTTTCATGAAAAAAAAATGAGCTTAAACTCTTTTTTTTTTTCTAAGTATGGGGACCTCCAAAATTTATTGTTTTTTTTCTACTTTTGTGTAAAAATCTTAATGCGGTTAAGAGAATACATCTACTTACCAAGTTTCAACAGTGTAGTTCTTATAGTTTCGGAAAAAAGTGGCATACGGACGGACAGGCAGACAGACATGACGAATCTATAAGGGTTCCGTTTTTTGCCATTTGGCTACGGAACCCTAAAAATACTTCTTATAGGTATGTTTACAAAGAGTTTTCTTTATTATATTATATACAAGATTTCATAATGCGTTTGAGATCTGAACAAACCTGTCTTTAATCGTACGTGTATAGGCCTTTATGTCAGCCTGCTGCCCATATCAAAGTCACATCGCCCTTATAAATCGCCTCGAGCTAACCGGATTCTATTTACAAATGGTCGACCCGACAAAAACAAACAAAAAGTAAAAGTGATATATTTTCACCTTGTTTCGGTCAGCGGTTGCCAGATCGCATTCTTCAACTCACATAAGTGAGGAAATCGGGGCCGTTGCGTATGAGGATTTTCGATGGCGATAAATCAACAGATTTTATTTTTGCTCCTTTTATTAAATATATCTGACATTAGATATTATCTCTTTAATTAAAACTAGCTGTTGCCAGCTGTTTCGCCCGCGCTAACTAAGATTTACAGCCGTATACGGATTAATGATTGTTTTTATAGCCTGAGTTAGTCCTTATAACATCGGGTATCTGTAAGTGAAAGTTCCATTAAAATTGGCCTAGCCGTTTTTAGATTAGCAGGAACAAACAGACAGACAAAATTTTTCAAAAATATTATTTTGGTGTAAGTACCGTGTATACCTACGTCCTGCATTTAATAAAAAGCGGTTATTTTAATATTGAATAATATTAACATTTATTAGATAACATTAATCAGACCTACTGAATACGCATATAAAATTTGGTAAAAATCGGTAAAGCCGTTTCGGAGGAGTACGGTAACTAACATTGTGACATGGAAATTTTATATATTAGATAAAGATAACATTTCAATTTTATTAGGTAATACACACTTCTTTTTTTTAACGTTCTTCATTAATTATCATCATGGTATATGTTGCCCTTTCTAAACCACGCTAAGAAACTTAAATGGAAATGGGCGGGGCATGTGGCACGACTACAAGACGAGAGATGGACCAAAAGGGTGACATCATGGACCGGTCCACTAGGTAAGCGACATAGAGGAAGACCGCTTACAAGATGGCAGGACGAGATTATTAAGACAGCCGGTCAAATTTGGTTACTGGTAGCCCAAGACAGGGAGCGTTGGCAGTCCTTGGAGGAGGCCTTTACCCGAGGAAGGGTTCTTGCACTGAGGTAATAGAAAATTCTAACCAAATTTATTAAAGTTAAATTCATATCTAAACAATAATACCAATTTACTTACATTATATTCATATTAAAAATCAAATGTTAGTTTAGTAGATAATTGTAGTAATAGTCTGCAGAAAAAAAAATGTAACCCTTGCAAGAAATAAAAGGCTTTTTTATTTTTATTTATTTTATTTATATGTTTGCCCAGTCATTTTAAAGATAGTAAACATTGATTAAAGATAATCAATAATTCTTGATTTGATTTCTTAAAACTCAGCTTCGCCCTTAAAGCCTTTATTTTTGTTATCGCAGGGAAATGCTTTTTACGCATGTAGCCAGGATCTCGGGTTTATCCTGACCCTAGTCAGGACCAACCACTCGTGGGACTCGCACCTGGGAGTGCCCTACCCGTAAACTAAAACCACTAGAAAATATTCACGTTTTTTTTTCTGACTGCTCGGTTACCTCCTTATGATAACTGATGATGACCATAAGTAGTGACTGCCGACGCCCATAGACATCCGCACAACCAAAAGGTGTGCAGATGCGTTGCACCACTTTTCCGTATCCACAGGATAGTTGTCACTTGACGTCAGTGTGTTGCTCACATAAGTGAGCGAGAGGTATTACCCCGGTCATGCCGACCCAATTCGGCTGCAAAGCATCAATCTTTATATATATAATTCTTCTGTGCGTGTGTATGTCACTGAACTCCTTCTAAGCGGCTGGACCGATCTTGATGAATTTTTTTGTGTGTGTTCAAGTGGATTCGAGAATGGTTTAGATTCACAAAAAAATATATTTTGTACAGGACAACGTCTGTCGGGGCCACTAGTACTTTAATAAAATTATAGATATAGGATTAATTGTCAGTCGTAAATTAAATATTAAATAAATCGATGTGTTGAAACAAGAGATCAATGAAATGTTAATTATTATGTACCTTATACCCTACATAAAGTACGTATCATCGTTAATATAAGGTACAGCTCTAATCGAAATAAAAAAATAACATAATATATTAATTTTAATTTGATCCCGAAATACTCGAGCTTCCCACGGGAGAATTAAAATTTTGTAATCCTGTTGGGACACGATAAATCAATATGAGGCTACGAATAAATAATAAGTCAGGAAGTCTAACTCAGAACAAATGACACATAAAAAGTGGGCCTTCTTCAAACCAAAACGACGTATGATTTAAAATACCAATCACTTTCGATGTTACAAATAGACGTCATTGGTGATTTGTATAATTTCATAATAAATGCAGGTATTGGTCGGCGCGCATGCTGCAATGTCACCTATGACAGTCGAGTGATAGCTGCGTTGACGATGTCATGCAATAAGTGAACCAAGTCAATAATAAAACAATATTATTTAATATTTTTTTACAATGATTTCTTTAGGCCGAGTCCACCGACGCGCCACAATCGTAAAATACTATTACTGGCTCCCTGTGGGCCGTACGGCACAGGTATTCATCAAAGCAACTATGCATAGTGAGCACCTGTGTCAGACGGAAGGGTTTGTGCTTACGCCGCATCCACCGCTCGAGGACTGGATGCAAAGCAGCCGTTAGGCATTTGTCATACGAATGCCGTGCCGGGTCCACCCCCCCCCCCCCACCACCCCACCTCCGTATTAACGCTCCTGTCCTAGTCGGCGAACCCGTAGGATCTCGTACAACGTAAGGTTCTCACCGAGAGCCCTCCTAACGGAGACATATGAATGCGTCTCGGCAAGAACCTCCGCCACAAATTCTCACGGGGGGTCACCGGCTAGGTCAGTCTGTCTCCCACGATATTGTACGGTACCAGCTAGGCCTTATTCCTCGCGGTAAGGTAACCCGCACAAATGGATGCACCATACATCACCATACTCCGGAGTATAGCTGCCTGCAGGCGGCGCTGGTTCCTTCGAGGTTCGGGAGAAGTCTGCCCAGCGCACTTGCTGCCTTCACGACTTTCGATCCCAATATTGACAAATGTGGGTCGAAGGTCCACCCTCCGTCACGGATGGGCCACAGTTACTTGATCTGGGGGCTCATCCTCACCCTCCCCCCTCGGATCTGGAGGGTAGCTTCCGGAGGGTGTCCTTTAGGGCCGGTCCCGCGGAAGAGAAGGACTTTGGTTTTCTGAACTCGGGCCCGAAGCCCAAACCTTTCTTTGCGGCTGTTCACGAGGTCGAGCCCGACTTTGGCCAGCTGCACCGCCTTCTAATAAGCTCTTCCCCGGGATACTCTTGTCTTTCAAGCTTAACTGCAGCTAACTACTTATTTTGCCGAATTGGATCGGCTGGTATACTAAAAGAAAACAAAGCAAGCAAAATGCAAAATCATTTTAAAATACCTCAATTATATCGATATACATTTAAATAATGATAAAAATATAAACATATTAGGTATATTATACATTTCATGAAGAATAAATAAAATACCGTCTACATTGGTTCAAAAATTGACTGACTTCATTTTGCATAATATTGACCATCTCGGTTTGCTTATTACATTAACGTATTTGAATATAATATAATTTTACTACTATTTACTAGTGAGAAGTGATCCCTGGACGTTTTAATTTTGTATGGCTCATGCACCACTTCACTACAAATGATGGCATGATGATTAGCAGCTGCAATTCATAATGAAAAAACGAAAAGGTATGCGTAAGTTTGACGTGTGTTCGCTTGCAAGAAAAATGTCCAACTGATGACGCGCTGGACACGACTTTTAAGCCCCGCCTTGGACACGACTTTTGTTGGGTCATTTTTATAACGCAGTTACATTTCCTGACTTATTATTTATTCGTAGATATGAGGTATATAAATAGACTGCGTGCGTAAAAATAACGAGAGCAAAATAAGTTTTTAACCTTTATATTTTGACACCAGATTTTTTGTAGAAATGACATTTGAGAATAAAAGAAATTCTCCAATATCGTTTCTATTTTCATTGACCTTCTGTCTTTGATCAGTTTAATTTTGTCTTTATTTTTTTCTTATTTTTTGGACAAGCATTGACACACAGCAGTCCACCCACCGTACGTTCTTTATATTACAAAATCTTTATATTTCTCTAACAGGTAACGATTTTATTTTTGGCCTTTTTTCTTTAACCAACATCAGCGTATTTTATCTTTTAAATTTAGTAATATATATATATATATATATATATATATATATATATATATATATATATATATATATATATATATATATATATATATATATATATATTATTTTGTCCTAGAATCTAAAATCTGTCCTCACGAAAGCCATGCATATAGGATCCAAATGCAGACGAGATTGACGAGAACCTTTGAATAATGCGCTTATTTTTACAGTTATATATATTTTTTCTTTCTTTTGCACCGGGAAATGCTCTAAGGCATCCCGTGGGGAATACCCTACCTGGGGGTCTACCCAGGGGGTATGTGGGACTCGCTGCGCCCGAAAGATGGTAAGATAGACGCCGCTCTACCCACTAAAACCTGGCGATTGACACCAATGATGCCTTTGGTGAAATGCCCTGGATCTATTGAACAACAGGGCACCTCGACGGCGTGTTATAGAATACATTAAAAAAGATTAGTTCCACTGATTTTTTTTCGCCGAATCCTCTCAGTGGGCTTGCTTTGGAACTGGTGGTAGATTTAATTGATGTTCTAAAAGATACGGTATTGGTACTATTTTGTATTAAAAAAATTGGTTTTTATTTTGCTGCCTCGGTTCAATTGGCTTCACCCAAGGTGCTGGGTTCACCTTAGGCCACTGAGCCCCACCGCCACGACAACGCTTGGACCATGGTGGGGATACTTATATTATGAGATCTTGCTTCTTAATAAATTGCATCATTCGTTTATGTTAGACAGACAGACAGACAAACAACTCTACAACCTCCGTCTCCATCCCTATTTATTCAACACGTAATGTTATTATATGGTGGTATTTTATCAAACACGAAAGGGTCAGTAGTGAAGGGCACGTACGTGGGAGCTGAGTCACGTCCACAAACTGCGTAACAAGACTTTGTCAGTAACACCAAACTTCTAAAATCGTGATAATTCTATTGCTGCACGCAGAAAAACAAATAAATATAAAACTACTTGTTTTTTGAATGTTTAGTGCAGGATTAAATAACTGATTTTAAAAATATTAATATAATTATTGAATATTATTATTAAGGGCGCGGCTACACTGGAAAGGCTACTTACACGTTTGTCAAGTTTCGCTTAGCAAAAAAATATATGACGTGTTTCCACGGACTCGCTACGCGTTAATTGACATTTTCTTGCAATTGACATTTTAACACACGTGCGTAGCCTCACCGTGCGCCGCGGTGGAGCCGCGTGTTAAGTTTTATGTGAAACGTCTATGTTAATGTTAAAATTCATAATTATTAAAAATACAAGACGTAAAATAACAGCGTCATGCGGTGTCGTCACGGCAAGGCGCGCCAATAGAAGTTCCACATCGAAAATATTCATATCTTTTTCATTCACTTGTCTTTTCTCCCGAAACGGTTGTCTAAGAAATAATAAGTCTACGAAATAGTGATAACCATTTTTGTGGAAACATGTCCATTTTAAACTTAATAACTGACATCATTTTGTTAATTATACCTCTTGTGTATAATAAATTGGCATCATAAACGTCCATCGCAAAATAGTATCATTAATATTGACATAAAAAATATCAAAGGGCGGATATTAAAAGGAAATTACTGGACGAGATTAATTCGTACTTAATGTTGAGTGACTGCATTAATATTCACAGCAACTGATCTGTCTCTCTCATAAATAATGCATCGTATTCACTGTCAAAAACGTATTTGTAATAACTGATACATTAATAAACCAGGAATTATTAATTGAACAATCAATACAAATGAAGAAAAAAATTGGCTGTCCAAAAATTTCCAATTAACTGAAAATAAAGACGATATTATATTAATTAAATTATGAATGCAACTAATAAAGGCAATTTTATATTATAAAAAGAGTGAAATATAAAACTGAACAATGATTCAGCGTAAGGGCGTGGCTACACCGCGGCGCACGGAGATGCTACGCACGTTTGTCAAGTTTCACTTTGCGAGAAAATGTATGTGATTGTTTCCACCGCAATCCATGGACACGCTACGCATCATAGACTTATATTCTACCGATAGACATGCACGTTCATAAAAACATTTTGTTCAAATACTGACATTAGTTATAACTAAAGTTCGCTGCAGCGCTAAACGTTAGTTATGACGTCTAACCAAACCATAAAAACAAACAGCGCTAGATCGCTTATTCAGTATATTTTTCTTGCGCTTAAAACGACGTAAGTGCGCTGGAATTTCATAGCACATACGCGTTTCTTTCAATCTTCACCGTAGTGTAGCAACATTTCCGCCAACGCCCAATATGTCAACATGTCAACATTTACGCCGCAGGCAAAAGTGACACAGCCTTTGTGCCTACAAAACTCAATTAAAATTTAGTCTCTATTTCGAAATTTATTAATAGTTAAATAAATAAATAGTAAAGTAGAAACAAGCAGGTTCACACTTTGGTTTAAATTTTCATATTATTAGCGCTATGTTCCGTACGCACCCACGCGTGTTTCAGTGCTGACTGTCAAAATCACCCTAAGTAAGGTGTACGGACTGTAGTACAGTTCAGTTGAACAAAGTGAGTGTTCGGAACGCGCATTCTAGTACGTAACACATATTATATATGTACGCTACGCATTAATTAACATTTTCTTGCAATTGACATTTTAACACACGTGCGTAGCCTCTGCGTGCGCCGCGGTGGAGCCGTGCCTTTAGTCGTAACCAATTAAATATTATTAGTTACCACGGCCTCGCTTGCCGTGATGTATAATAGGTTACTTACTATTTGCGAATTTGAAATCGTGGAAGGCACTTTTAAGAATAACTTAAATAACAGTTTATCCCATGTTATTGCTGAGGCTTATACTAGTTGTATATTTGCTGTGTTTCGGAGAGAAGGGCAGGACTCCCCAGGCGGGATGCCTCAGAGCATTTCCCGGCGTAAAAGAAAAAAAAATACAAGCAAGCTTACTACGGTAAATTAATATTACAAATATTATGAAATCAAACTACTTAATATTAGAAACCTGGTCAAACAGTTTTGCGGGACAATTTGTATAATATATAAACCTTAGAATTAAGTTGAAAGTTTATAAAAAAAATATAAAAAAATACGGCAGTTTTGAAAACATTTTACCGGTCGGAGGGAAGCGGTGTGCCGCTCTCCCGGCTGCATGGGTACCACCATCTTGCTTATTGTTTTCTAATGTTTGCGCGAATTTCACTCATTATAATGAAACAATTTTTTACGGATTTTATCGCGGTTTATTAAGATTTTTACAAGCCCGACGTTTCGGATACTTTACAGCAACCATGGTCACGGGAGGACTGAGGTGACAGATGTCCTAATGTTACAAAGTTATTCGAAACTACCCTATGATACATCATTATTTTAATTAGTCCTCTCTACGCAGAAAGTGCTAACTGCATCTTTAATCTGTGGCATATTATGCTTGGTTTTTGATTTAATTATTTTAATAATGGGATCCCAAGCAGGTGGTAAGAGCCAGCCATCTTCTCTATTGATTGACCATCTTGCTTGTTTCTCCCGTGAAACAGCTTTGCTGTGTTTGTGTATGTTCATGGGCGACGTTGATCACTTACCATGAGGTGGCACATTTTCCAGTTTGCCTATCCAACTAACATAAAAAAATTGACACAAAGGCACTTAAAGCATTATATTTTTTTACTTATATTACCTTTTACGTGGAGTATTTTACAATACTCCAGCTAAAAGGTATTCGGTTTTAAAATCAGGAATGATATACTCGAACGACACAATATAAAAGTGGCCGTCTTGGGAAATTAAAGAATAGTGCAGGAAACATTATTTTCAGAAGCTTCCATGTTTATGGCCAGTTGCAGTAGCCCATTTAATACCTGTTATAAATGCTCTATAAATATATAAAATTTTAACATTATTACATTTACCCAGCTCCATATGTACCATTTTTTGTAACTGAATGAGTTTTTATTTAGATTCAGTTCAAAAGTCAGTTATTCTAGAATTTTCTCCTTTGTATTTTGCAAATTGAACACAGCTTCAAGCAAGCCATTGTATAAGTCTGCTGTCCGGAAAACTGCTGAGATTGTTATTGTAGGTGCATCTGCAACTGCTACTGTATATTTCGTTTCCTTTCATTCCACAATTTAAAGCAGTACTTATCCCAGTGGGTATATTCAAATTCATGTTGAATAATGTTGCCACAAAACAACAAAATATATTTGGCTAGAATGTCGTCTTTCCCACCATGGTTCAGGCCTTGACGTGGCGTTGGGGCTTAGTAGCCTAGGGTGAGCCGCTGCATCTTGGGCGAAGCTAATTGAGCCAAGGGGGCCCTTTGTACCCCTCTTATAAAAAGAGGGGACAAAAGAGCAAGGGGCAAGGACGGGAACTTCACCCCATTATATTATCCCGACGTTGCGAGGGGTTGTTCTGTGGTGTGGGACAATCCCTCTGTGGAGGTGGCGTCGGTCCCTTGGGGGACTGACTAGCCATCGAGGTGCCCTGTTTGCTCATTAGATCCGGGGCACCTCACCAAAGGCGGCATTGGTGGCACTCGCCGGGTTTTAGTGGGTAGAGCTGCGTCCACTTACCAGCTTTTCGGGCGCATCGAGTCCCACATACATACCCTCGTGGGCAGACCCGCTCCCCCGCGAGATGCCTTACCCGGCATTAAAGAAAAAAAAATGTCAAAACAAGACATTCGTAGATAATGTCGAAAAATCGAGCTCTGCGAAATAAAAGTGAAAAACATGGTAAATAATTTTAGTAATGAAAATAACCATGTTAACTTAAAATCGTATAAAGATTTATTTGACTCGCGGTAGTGGTCAAGGTTAGTTAATTAAGGACAAAATTTCTTGTTTAGTAAAGAAGTATTATAATTATTAATTTAGTAAATCATAATATTTAAATTTCCTCAAACAGACAAATTAAGAGATCCGTATATTTTGTCTGTTAAACCCAATAGAATGAAAACTTTTAGAGAGTGGATCCCAATATAAAAGTTATACTAGGCTAAGATCCGGGATATAAAACGACCTTCACCGAGATGTTTATTTGATGAAACGTATTTTATATTTAATTTAATATGTCAATAAATATATTGCATATGGGTTGCCTAACAAATTATAGTCCAGGGTATGTTTAATTAATAATTAAAAAATAATTAGATAAATTCTATACCAATCGAAAGTATGAAGCCCATAGAATATGCAAAAGTTAGGTCACCTATTCTTTTCCGGTCACAACTATCGGGTAGCCAAGTATAAACAGGTAAATCTATACCGGACCGTTAAAGAATAGGCAACCTAACGTTTTTAACCTAATTAAACATACCCTGGACTAAAATTTGTTAGGCAACCCATATGCAATATATTTATTGACATATTAAATTAAATATAAAATACGTTTCATCTAATAAGCATCTCGGTGAAGGTCGTTTTATAACGGTATCCTATACTATAACTGAATAGAATTGAACGTGACTTGTATTCCAATCGACGTACATTCAAGTCAAATATTTTTGTGAACGATGTTTGTCAACGATAGTTTCTGGTAATCTAAGTTATTTTAGTAATATTTTTTATTTTATTTGTTTTATCTCATTTTTGGCTCAACCCGTATATTGTTAAGAACATGTCAAAAATGTTACATGTCTCAACAATAAACAGGGTAGTTTGATTTGAATAGCGGGTGAGAGAGGGGGCGACTAACGGGGGTGCGTAGGAGGCGCTACTTAATGCGCCTACAGTAACGCCCCTGTGCTCGTGTCAGGCTTCAGGATGGGAACCTGGGCCCAGTATGGCATGACGTCACGGGGACTGCTTAGTAACGGTCGGGCAGTCCCCCCGTACGAGGAGTAGTCTGGCCTTCGCCGGGGCCAGCCTGTCGCTGAGGTGATCCTGTCTGTTGCCTTCATATCCGGGACCCTCAAAAAGCAGCTGAAGGCGCTCGCAGTGGTTTTAGTTAGGGTGGGCACTCCCAGGCGCGAGTCCCATATTGGGTCAGGATCTACCCGAAGATCCTGGCTGCATCCATAAGGATTTCCCTGCGTTAAAAAAAAAAGTTTGATTTGAATGTACTTTTTGAACGTCAAATTTAAAATTGTAATTCATTAAAGGTTTCAAGGTGATTAAACTTATAATATAATTAATATATTCCTATGACGCTCTGAGCTTCGCAGAAACGGATAAAGTTAGAAGATCTGAATAAAAAATCAGTAGCCCGAGAAAATCGTGTAACCCATTTTCTAACTATTAATCCTCTCGGCAACGGTTCGGGAAAGTTCGGTGCGG
Source organism: Helleia helle (assembly GCA_963853865.1). NCBI lineage: Eukaryota > Metazoa > Arthropoda > Insecta > Lepidoptera > Lycaenidae > Helleia > Helleia helle. The sequence goes on along the minus strand of OY971422.1, from coordinate 20,258,106 downwards.
GTAGTTAGAGCTGTAAACAAAGTTCTGAAGTGTTAAAAGACTGGAGTCTATTAAGAGGACGCATTGGAAATTTTGGCGTCAATAATTTTAATTTATTTCAGTAATTCCAAAACGAATGAAAATATAATTTGGTGACCTAATATTTCATGATTAAAACCTTATTTTGTTGTCAAAACATGATTAGGTAACTTTTGTAATAGAGAAAACAATATCAAACATAATATTATATTTTTTTTTTAAAGAGCATGGGCATCTTATGGGCAAACGGGACCTATTTAAGCCTCTAAACTTTTTTGTAGGTAGATGAGTCTTTATGTTATGTTCTTGAAAATAATAGGAGGATTTTTTCCAATTACCGTTTTTAACGCAATAAAATTGCAAAAATCATTTTGTCGTTTACGTCCTTTACTTATAAGCTCGCACGCGTATGGAGAGCCTCGCCCTACTCAGACGCTCAGTCCCTTCTGGCGCGTGTCCGGTATTAGAATTATTGTTTAGCAATGCGTCGCCTTAACACATGCCGGAAAATTGAGCTGATTTATTTAACTACAATAGGCTTTGTATTTGACACGATCGGTCGCGCTGTAATCTTTATTACTGCACGACGCCTAACGTTTTTACACAAACGGAAAAAGGCAATCGTATGACGGAAAATACGTATAAGTGAACTTTAATACAATGTAGGTGGTAGCAATTCCTTACACCCTTATGTACAAAACATATCTTTTTTTTACTTTTTTTAATTGTATCAAAGTTTTGGCTATGTGGCCTAAAATAAAAATATTATCATTTAAGTATGTAATTCTTCGTAAAATACTCCTTGCCAATTTAAAGACGCTATTTTAGTTTAATTGGCATGATTACGATAGACATTTACGAACCTATTTCTATAAAATTTTCATTAAATTACATGATTTATCGCATTAACATTGCTAGCTTCTGGCAATGCTAGAATTTTAGTTAAAATAATTATTGAAAATTGTCTTTATTTTCTAAAATTTCATAAGTAGCAACCGTTATCTTCACATTCATCTTAACATATTATAATACAACAGAATTTGAACTGAAAAAGATATTTAAAGTCAAATCCCACCGAGACATGAGTACATGTGATATTCCAGACATGTTATTGAACTGCAGATTTTTGTAATTAACAAGTAAAATGCTACGTCTGGGGTTTGATTAAACGCCGAAGTTGAACGAAACTTATTTGGTAGAATAAGTTGTTCAACTTATTTGGTAGAATAAATTATATTGCACGTATATTTTGTTTTATTTAGCAGTTTCGCGTGGGACGAGCACACACTCAAAAGGATTTGTAGAAACAATGATACTGTGCTCAATGCCACAAGACTAAACATATGCTATTGTGTATTTATTCTAGTTTCTCGGGAGAGGACTGTTGAAACATTGTTAAATACAAGATGAAAGATTGTTTTGCGTCTAAGTACTACTTTCAACTTATCATTATCATTAGCTTTATCCATCTACTGCAGAACATAGGCCCCTCTCAATGAACACCAAGACAATAGACAACGGAAATATATTTAATATATTTATACTGTATATATTTAAGGTTTTTATTATATAATACACATATTTAATACACATTCATGACTCAGGAACACAGAAAACTTTTTTGTTCTCTGGCGGGACTCGAACCCGCAACCTCTGGCTTGAGCGCCAACGCGCTAACCACTGAGCCACAGAGGTCGTCGTGTGGAGGTGTTATCAGTCTCCCGAGGGACTGACTAGCCATCTAGGTGCCCTGTTTGCTCATTAGATCCGGGGCACCTCACCAAAGGCGGCATTTGTGGCACTCTCCGGGTTTTAGTGGGTAGAGCTACGTCCACTTACCAGCTTTCAGGCGCAGTGAGTCCCACATACCCGCCTGGGGGACCCACTCGCCCGCGGGATGCCTTAGAACATTTACGGCGTTAAAGAAAAAAAAACTGAGTTTACAACATTTCACAAGAACGTACAAAACTCTGGGAAAATATAAGTAGTGGCAAATTATTACTGTCTTTATTTAATATATTAAATGGACGTCATTAATGAAAGAAGCCATATTTCATGTTAAGCTACTCTTGTATCGCCAGGGGACAGCCGCAGCGAAGACAGCGGCCATTTGTCACACCATACCGAGATACATACGAGTACACCCAGTCGCATAAAGATATTGTCTGTATAATATATTATTTTTCTTGACCACGTCTAGATTTTTCACGGAAACATCTATCGGCGCGCCTATGCAATAAAATCGAAATCAATGACGAGACGCCAAATATAAATACTTTTTTTACCAAATACTTTTTTTTTTCTTTAGACCCGTGAATTTTTTCCCCCTCTTGACGTGGCGGTGGGGCTCAGTAGTCTAGGGTTAGCCCAGCACCATTGGTGAAGCTAATTGAGCTAAGCTAAAAAAGAGGGGACAATAGAGCAGGGGGCAACGACGAACGTCCCGACGGGTTGTCCTGTGGTGCAAGACAACCCCTCTGTGGGGGTGACGTCGATCCCCTGAGGGACTAACTAGCCATTGAGTTGCCCTGTTTGCCCAACAGATCTGGGGCACCTCGCCAAAGGCGGCATTGGTGTCACTCACCGGGTTTTAGTGGATAGAGCTGCGTCCACTTATCACCTTTCGGGCGCAGCAAGTCCCACATACCCGCGTGGGGAGACCCACTCACCCCCGGGATGCCTTAGAGCATTTCCCGGCGTTAAAGAAAGAAAAAAAAAGTCTATACTAATTTTACTCTTCAAATATTCCCGTAGCTCTTAAGCGGTTGAACCGATTCGCATTCGGTTTTTATTTAAAAACTGGTCTTCGGTGGTCCTTGGATATAACATCTATCACAATTGAGTTGAGCCGTTTCAAAGTCAGCTCTTCACTTATTGTGGTGAGGTTTTTTTAAGTTATACTTTGCGTTATTAGTTAAAAGTTTTCATGGAATGTACCTCTAAATATCTTAAAAATTCGCATCAAAATCCATAAAAAATAGTTTCACTCTAGTTTTTATGTTTCAAACAGATTATATTACGTACGAGTAAACTAAACATTTACAGATATTGTTTCTGTCATAAAGTAAACTGTGCTTTACCATCGCGCAATGTATCATGGGTTTTACGAGCCAGACAATGACGTCTACTTCAGAATCTCGAGTCTAATAAAGTGAGTTTCTGAACGCCTCTGACTTGAACTCTGACCCTATATTCTTCTAATATATATAAAATATTTTTCTAATTTTTAGATCAGTTGACTATTAAAGCGTATTTTTTACTTTTTAATATAACCTATATTGTATTTTTTATTTTTATTATTTGGATTTCTTTAAATAAATTTTATTTGGATTTAAATCCTATGTCACTCGCGTAATAAGTGCAGCGTCACACTGACCTACTCAACTTAAGGAAATCATTCGAAAATGAATGAGAGACGAAAAACTATGTAATTTGCCCTCATTATGCTTTCTTAGGATGCGCTAGCCGTTTCTCGTGCTCCCTCTCCGGTTGGCCATAGCACACACACACACTTCCCCCTCTGCTGTTAAAAATCATTATTTCTGCTTATCCTGATCAGGATATTCAAACAAACTTATTAAATTGTTGTATTGTCATCGGTCCTTGAAAAGTGTGCAGTTTCAAATTGTGTCCAAGTGGGTGACAATAACAGTTAAGGAATCCACACATACACACAGATAATGCTGATAAAATCATGTGAAAAATATTTCCATGGAAATCTCAGCGCACGTGTTGTCTGGTTTTTTATATTTATAAATAGCACATTTACTTTATTTCATTATCATCAGCCCCTATCCATCCACTGCTGTACATAGGCATCCCTCAATGAACGCCAAGACGACCAATGACTCGCTACTCACATCCAACATGGACTGGCACGGAGATCGTCTTCCCACCTGGTTAATGGCCGACCAACCTTTCGTCTACCCGAACTTATATTACTTTATTTACTTTAAATAAAATATACGACTAAATCCTGTACTGAGTTCACACAGTCACTTGATAATGGAAATAAATGTAAGTTATATTTACACCCCCAAAAAGGCCTCCCCTAAACAAAGTAAAAGAGCCTTTTCTTCAGTAATAGTAACTAACAGTGCAAATACTGAAGAAAGCAACTTCATTTCTGTTTAATATTTTCCAATTGTGTGTTTTTGTTGTTGTACGTTTATTGGCGCGCCTGTCTGCCTTGGGTTGTCGAAATATTTGATTGGACAAGCTCTAAGTCCTCGGCTACTGTGGACCACCAGGTGGCCAGGGGGCGTCCTCCTCTTTTCTTATTATTTGGCAGTGCTAAGGCCTGGTTTACGACATGTTGCTGGGGCGTCACATGGCACGACCGAACCATCGTAGGCGGCTATCGGGGAGTTTTTCTGCGATATGCGTGACCTTGAGACTTCTTTCGGGTCACACCTGCTGCCCACTTTAGCATCTTCATCTCATTTACGTGCATTTTCTGTACGTGGGCTTACTTTATGGCCCAGCACTCGTCTCCGTATGTCGTGACCGATCTGACTGCGGTCTTGTAGATCTTACCTTTGGTTTTAATCGTCATTTTTGTATCATATAAAATCCCCGTTAAGGCCCTTACCTTTGCCATCCTATGCTAATAATATCGTTGATCGGCCTCAGTGTTCCCGTCGGCTGTCAGGATTGCACCAAGATAATTGAATTGAGATACCTTTTTTATCTTTATTGACGTGACAATGTCTTATAATTCCATGGAGCCGGCTGCAAGAATTTACCGGTGGGAGGGAAGCGCTGTGCCGCGCTCCCGGCTGCATGGGTACCACCATCTTGCTTGCTTCTCCCGTGAAACAGCTTTGCTGTGTTTCGGAGAGAAGGGCAAGACAGGCAGTGTAATTACTGGCACCGAGACTTAACATCTTATGTCTCAGGAGAGGCAACACATAAATGAGTTGCCTGGGCTCGTTCCAGGTATACTAGTTTATGTTCATGGGCGACGTCGACCACTTAATATCAGGTGGTACGTTTGCCAGTTTGCCTACCCAACTAACATAAAAAAAAAAAAAAATGAAAAATATCGGTTGTCTGTAAAGTCGGTTTACTGACGATAGTTGAACGTGACAACGTTGACAACGTGACAAAGAAAATGGAACGCCTCACAGTGAGGTAACGCCGCATGCGTAATGGTTTTTCGTTCTTGCAGCCAGCTCCATCGAATTATAAGACGTTGTCACCTCAAAAACATGACGTATGCGATAACGTATGCGGCGTTACCTCGCTCTGAGGCGTTCCATTTTCTCGTTCCAAATCATTCTAGCCATTTGAAACATAAAAGATTTTTAATATTGATACGATCACTATAGGATGTTACTAGATTAGCTTATTACGTAATAACTTAAGACAGAAGATCCCTATTAGGTAGGGACTAAATAAATGAACCGACTTGGTTATAATATGGATCTCACAACTTTTTACGGTAGAAGATTTGAGTCATGGCGAGGCTCGGTTCTGTGAAGTGAAGGTTTTTGAAGTTCTTTGCACGCATGAGGGTAATTTTTTTACGGATGAAACGTCACGAAAATGAGCAATGTTTTTGACCAAGACCAAGGAGAGAGAGAGAAAAATCGAGAGAGAGAGTGAGATAGAGCGAACGTCACATCCCAAGTCTCGGAAATTTAAAGCTTTAGATTAGTATAAATATGAACGAGATTTAAAAATTTGTTTGCCAAATAAGTTTTACTTCTGACATGTGTACTTTGTACGTACGCCCTTTTTTTTACAAATTATGTTTTGATGGCTTTTTTATTTCTGTATCCAGCATTCATGGTTGAAACTCTGATTGCGATGTATGTAATTACTATAGATTTTAACTAGAACCTTCAATGATCCTTCGATACCATTACTTATCTCGGCTCACGTAAATGGCTTCCTTGAATTATGACACTGACAAATTACATGTCCGCCAAGACACAATGTAAATGGCCTGCAAATAGCAACATGTCAGATTAGCAGTCATTTATACAGATAAATAAAATTTGAGTGTGAGTGAGTGTATTTAATATTAAAATAACCGCTTTTTATATTTAATGTATATGGATTTTACACGTTACCTACATATACCAAAATAGCCTCTTTTAAATTTTTTTTCTGTCTGTCTGTCTGTTCCGGCTAATCTCTGAAACGGCTGGGCTAATTTTGACGGGACTTTCACTGGCAAATAGCTGATGTTATAAGGAGTAACTTAGACTATTAAAATAATCATCATCAATCCAGGTACGGCTGTAAATCTAAGTTGACGTGGGCGAAGCTGCGGGCAACAGCTAGTGTTATAATATTATATATAAACAGTTGAATACAAAATATTTCAGTTACAATATATCATCGTCATCATCAGCTATCCATCCACACTTCAACAAGCTTACTCTTTGCGTGATATCGGTAACTTTAGTTCTCAGTCGGATGTCTTTGTTTCGAATCATATATATCAAAGAAAAACCCAGCATAGCTCGCTCCATAGCACGTATAGCAGCGGCAAAATTTCAGACTATTCGTAAATTAAGAGGTCAAATTTTGGCCCCGTTCTCCCCATCATGGTCATCACGCCTAATGTGGCCTTTCGAAAGACTCGTTTTCAAGCTCTGCGGTATATATGCGGTATATTTATAATGAAAGTATAAAGTATTTTTATAATATTATTGGACTCAACTTTTTGTGCACATTATATTATATTATATTATATTATTATGCTCATAATATGTACAAGTAAATGATATATCGATTTTCTTTTTGCAAAAAAATCAGAACATGTGCGACTAATATATTCTACAACAGGACACCGCTGTCCTGTTCTTAATCAAACGAACAGGCCAGTTCACTTTCGTGTTTGCCCAATAAAGACCCTTAAAATTTTTAAAATTTATCAGAACGTTTCCTCATAATGTTTTCTTTCACCAGGAAACGATGTTGACAAGGTTGAGCCTTACGAGGAAATTTAGGCAAAGCGTTTTATATTTTAAGGGTGCTATGGTTGGACTCAAATCCAGACCTTTCTAACTTTGAGATTTACATTTTACGTAATTTCGCTCACAGAAAATAGTTGTTTAAATATAAATAAGTAATATAACAAATTACTTTTCAAAGAAAATGAAATATTAAGCGCGTAAAAAACGTGGAAGCGAAATAAGTTTAAGAGTAATTACATTTTTTCGGTCTCAGTATTTTTAATATTTTGTAATTAAGAAATGGAATAAAACATAAAAATGTTAAATAAAAATGGCGGGGCTGAGATAATTCCTGTTATTACGAGAGGCTCCCGTTTTTGACGTGACAACGTCAATATATATATATATATATAATTCGATGGAGCCGGCTGCACGCACGAAAAAACACGACGCATGCGGCGTTACCTCGCTGTGAGGCGTTCGATTTTCTTATGACGTTGTCACTTTCAACTATTGTCAGTAAATCGACTTTACAGACAACCGATTTTTATTTTGTATTAGTAAAGGATCAAGCAGAATTCGCGCTGATGATCATCATATCTCTCTTTTCAATATCCTCCGTTCTCCAGACCCTATACCAAATATTGAGAAAATGTTTTCATGGCTTCAGTGTATTATGTTAATAAATATGTCTAAGGGACCACTTATCTTCTTACAACGTCGCGTCCTATTCCGGAATCTATTACGTGGCAGTATTTATGGCTGGCATTACTTCGGCTGTGGTGATTCCGTTTAATGTTATATATTTAAGAGACTACCAATTATTACTTTCTTTCTGTAATCTTTCAAAATTTAGGGATCTAAAGAAAGAGGCAACGGTTTTATGGTAGCTGTATTTTTTTCTACATTTCCGGCTTAATTTCTTACACTAACTTTTAAAAAATCCGATTATTTTTCATACATACCTTTTAGAGAAGGCTGTGTAAAACAGGTTTTATTGGTATTTAGATTAGACCAAAGCTCTTTAGTGGAAATACCATGTACATGCACAGCGTTTCAAATGCAATCAACAATTTTGGAGGTGTATATAAATGGTTGGTTGCCGACTGGTAGCGGCGAGTGTATGGGCGATGGACGGTGGTATAATCCGCTTATTTCTGCTTTTCCAATCTCTGCAAAATGTATGCCCCAAAAGAGGCTTTAGACCCACGATGAAAGAGGCTAATAATAATTCCTAATATACGATAAATGGAATATTATTTGATAAAAAGGTTTTTACTAGGAATAACAGAAGACTGAAGAATTTTAAATTATTATCGCCACGAATAAATTTTAAATTCCAAGTTAAGTTACGTATGCAAGATTTCATGCCAATCGGTTTACTTTAGAAAAAACTCCGTACCTTATCACAAACGTACACAACGTACGTATAATATTATATACAAATCTTACTACCATAACCCGACGCCAGGAGGCCGTGGAGTTGTAGACTAGAGCCAAATCGGCTCCTTTGGACATAAGCATAGATCATTCCGAAAAAAAAATAACATATTTTATATCATCTTAGAGTGTAGCAGATGTGAGATTATAATTTTAATTCAAATTAAATTTAAATATTTTTGCTGTTTTTGTTAAATTACTTAAATTCCGTTCTGTGAGGACCGGGAAACAAAATCCCCGAACATTTTTGTAATACTGTTTTTTTTTCAGTTTTAATTTAAATGTAGTACCTGCAGGCTACGGTCCCATAAATCACCTCTAAAATGACCCTACGGGGTAAACAATCCAACTTCCAAAGAATAATAAAATTCAGTTACTCCTCAAGTTAGATATTTAAATTATTACAAAGTTTTTTAAATTGGCAGTTTATTCAAATTACCACAAGAATTTCGCTGCGCAGCTAATATTTATGACGAACAATACCAGTGGGTATACTTTTAGCTTGTTAATTTGCGTTCATTAGTAATTTATTTGTTCCTTCATTATAATGAAGAAGAGAGTTGTATTGAGTATTTTGCGGTTACATACGAGTATGTAATATAGAAGTTTCTTCTTCTTTTATATGTTTCCAGAGCTATGGAACTTCGCGAAAGGCCGTAAATACAGCTCAGACGTCAGCTGTTTTTGTCTTCCCCAAAAGTATTGATAATTTCATATATATGAAAATTCCGACTGGCCCGATAGCCTTTATTTGAAAGCAATTTCGCCGTGATTCTACATTAGCGAGAATATTAACGCAGTTGTTTTTTATTGCTGCCAACCTAGGAATTCATCATACTGTCTCCGCGGCGTTTGAATGTCGCTTAGAAACTAAGTAGTGGAAAATGAGGAAAACGTAATAATATAGATAAGTATAAAAGATTGAAATGGAGGTAAAAACTGACCTCTAATATAAGCCCTTCAATAAATTTTTCTTTGATTAAATAATTTACTAAAACGTGAGAAAGACAATTAATCATAATAATTTTTTCACTTTTGTTTTCTTAAGCAGTCCGTAATCCCAACCATGGTTCAGGCATTGTCGTGGCGGTGGGGCTCAGTAGCCTAGGGTGAGCCGCTACACCTTGGGCGAAGCTAATTTAGCCGAGAGGGCTCTTTTTACCCTTCTTATAAGAAGAGGGAACAAAAGAGCAGGGGGCAAGGGGTGAGGACGGGAACCTCACCCCATTTTACTGTCCCGAAATTGGGAGGGGTTGTTCTGTGGTGCGAGCAAACCCGCTGTGGAGGTGGTGTCAGTCCCTTGGGGGACTAACTAGCCATCGAGGTGCCCCGTTTGCTCATTAGATCCGAGGCACCTCACCAAAGGTGGCATTGGTGGCACTCGCCGGATTTTAGTGGGTAGAGCTGCGTCCACTTACCAGTTTTTGGACGCAGAGAGTTCCACATACCCGCCGGGAGAGACCCACTCCCCCGCGGGATGCCTCAGAGCATTTCCCGGCGTAAAAGAAAAAAAAAGCAGTCCGTAATAAAGTATTTATGTAAGAATTTTTAGTTTATTCTTGCGTATTTGGTCTTGGTATTGTTCTTGCTTACTCGGTCTTTTTTATGTCATAAGGAGGCAACCGAGCAGTCAGAGCCTTATGGTGACTACCGACACCCATGATAGACATCTGCACAACCAGAAGTTTTGCAGATGCGTTGCCCTACTTTTCCCCATGGTCGTGCTGGCTCCATTCAGCTGCAAAGCAGCATAGCACTACCTCTTATTTAATATAACTTCAATGGAATAGTTTAGTTATTTATGTATCTCCTTTTTAAGTTTGGTCGACCTGAGACATACGGGGATTGTTTCATGAAATTATTCATTAAGCAAATGGATTTTCGTAGTTCATTTCGTATTTCTTAGGGAAAAGGGACGATCCCAGGTCGCAGAACGAAAATGTAGACTAAAGTGAATATAAATTTGAAACTACCTCCCCTAAAAGCAATATTGATATCAAGTTTCGAATAGGAACAAAATACTCCACGTTCAATACCTTTCAAAACTGCATTCATATGTAGTACAAAGTGCTCGAAGCACTTAAATTTTATTGGTAGCTACTGGCTAGCCAAATTTGAATGTAGTGAGTTAACTGTTTAAAAATTTAAAAATAATAACGTACTACTTACTCTCTAGTAGTCAGTTGACACTTGATAGTGATCAAGTTAATCCCCATTCTAGTGTTCTAGGGTTTACTGTACCAATTCCAGTATATTTTTTTTCTATCATAAGGGTGCAAACGAGCAGTCGGAGCCTTATGGTACCGACGCCCATACACATCCGCACAACCAGAGGTTATACAGATGCATTGCCCTCCTTTTCCCTATCCCCCTAATGGGCCACCGGAAATTCACAAACCGCACGAAACGCGACAACATACCTGTCACTTGACGCCAGTGTTATGTGAGCGAGAGGTACCACACCCCGGTCGTGCCGGCCCAGTTTGGCCTCAATGCAGCATGTCACTTCCTCTTACTCAATTCCAGTAGTATATATTACCTTGAAGGTACAAGTAAACTATTTGAATTGTTGAACCTGTGGTTGAACCATTTAACGTGTCAAATAAATGGCGACTCTTTTCTTGTTTTCGGTTACAGAATTTTAAAATTTTAAGATAAGTATAAAATAATCTCTAGACTCGACGATCTACTGAGTGATAATATAAATTTTGCCCGTGAATATCTAAAACTATATAACGACTACACTTTTTTTTCTTCTTTTACGCCGGGAAATGCTCTGAAGCATTCCGCCGGGGAGTGGGTCTCTCCAGGCGGGTAGTGCGACTCGCTGTGCCCGTAAGATGGTAAGGTGGACGCAGCTCTACCCACTAAAACCAGGCGAGTGCCACCAATTCCGCCTTTGGTGAGGTGCCCCGGATCTGTTAAACAAACATGGGCACCTCGACGGCTAGTCAGTCCCTCAAGGAACCGACGCCACCTCCTCAAAGGGGTTGTCCCGCACCACAGAACAACCCCTCCCAACGTCTGTACAGTACAATGGGGAGAGGTTCCCATCCTCGCCCCTTGTCCTCCTGTTTTTTTGTGTCCTCTTCTTATATGAGGGGTACAAAGAGCCCCCCTCGTCTCAATTCGCTTCGCCCAAGGAGCTCACCTTAGGCTACTGAACCCCACTGCCACGACAAGGCTTGAACCATGGTGGGGATAACGACTACACTAGTATAAATACTACAAACAAATGAACAACACAAAATATTAATATACACACATTAATAAGTAAAAAACCGTGAATCAGTTTCAACTAATGACTATTTTAATGAAATGAAAAAAAACGTAGCCATAATGTATCTGCTCGAGGAAAGGGCAAAATATATTTCCGGTGAGTTGGAAACGATTTTCAAACGTTTGAGACCTGGCGCCATTCCAGCTGAGGCATTCGAGACTAGTAATTACCTTTAGCGACAGAACGTGCGATTTATTATAGAAAATTCATTGTGAATACTTTTTGAAACCAAAAATGAGAACCTCGCAGATATTTGCATTTATTAAAATAAATAAGTTTTGAATACATGCAAAGTATAATATTTGCTAAATGTTAAACTTAAGTTGCGAAGAGCAACTTATACGGAACGTGTCTTACATTCGAAATCAACCTTTGTGTTGAACTATATTTGTTTTTGAATACTGAACCTTAACTCGGGATACAAACAAACAAAAAGTACTTCGGTCAAGATAGTTTCTTGTTTGGTCTTACATTAGAATTATGTGGCTAGAAATGCTTTATCGAATCCCGCCATGATTTAAAATAATATGTTATGTACAATGACAATCAATATTTTATATATGCTTTATCAAACAAGCTAGATACATATCTAGCTCGTTTGATAAATCAGGGACCTCTCTACAGCAACAAATACGACACCGACTTCAAAGGTAACAATAATGATGAAGTAATAACCAACAAAAGGTTGCTGGTGTAAGTCGTTGTGGGGTTCCCTCGACTGATATGGTCTCCATCATCAGATCGACTCCAAACTTTAATTAAATTGTAGTGATTTAAAACACTTAATGAAAAACTTTACAAACGCACGAGTCACCCCTATGATTTTCGAAAGTTCCCCTGGATTTCACTGAGAAACAGACAGACAACTGTATATTTATTAAAAAGAAATTACTTTAAATTTCTTTAATATAAATATACATAATGATAAAATTTAAAGCAATTTAAGATGTTTTCAATGTTACTCCTGATGAACTTAAATATTAATGAAGATTTCTATGAAAAACGTTTTCAGATTACGAATTCAAATGATTATTCAAATGCTTTTTAATGTTTAAACGAACCCGCGACTCTCCAGATGCTTATCACAGCCCACAGACGCCCACAGACCACCATTGCCTTTTATTAAAAACGAAGAAAGATTATTGCATTGAAATTCTTACTAATATTAAAAATGCGAAAATTTGGATGTTTGGATGTTTATTGCTGAATCACGACAAAACTACTGAACGGATTTTGATGAAACTTGGCACTGCTGTAGCTTAAATACCATTACACAAATTGCATTTTATTCCTTAAAATTCAAAGTTTCTACATTTGTCTTATTATTAGTACACAAAGACACACGCAAACAAGGAGACCTGGACAACTCTAGAGGAGGCCTTCACCTTCAAGAACGAGGGGTTCTTACCTAGTACATAGCTTTTTAATGTAAAAATTATAAACAGCTGTTCTGTCACTTATTGTTTTTTTTTTTGCAAGAAATATAAGGCTTTTTTTTTATTTATTATTATTAGTAAGTCCTTACTTCCTTACTAATCCTTAATAATATTATAAATGCGAAAGTAACTCTGTCTGTCTGTCTCTTCTTCACGCCTAAACCGCTAAGCAAATTTGGATGAAATTTGGCACAAAGATAGCTTGAAACCCTAGAAAGAACATAGGATAGTTTTTATCCCGGAAATCCTACGGGAACGGGATTTATGCGGGTAAAACCCCGGGACTATCTATCCCTATCTATCGGGTGAAATTTGATATGAAGATACTTTGAAAATTAACATAGGACATTAAATAGTTTTTATTCTGAAAATCCCACGGGAACGGGACCTATGCGGGTAATACCTCTAGACTGACTATCTTCTAAACCACGGAACAGTTTTGGGTGAAATTTAATATGAAGGTACTTCGAAACTTAACGAAGGACTTAAAATAAATATAATCCTAAAAATCCCACGGGAATGGGAACTATGCGCGTAAGACCCCGGGACTGTCTATCTTCTAAACCACGGCACAGATTTGTGTGAAATTTGATATGAAGATACTTTGGAACTTAACGTAGGATTTAAAATAGTTTTTATCCTAAAAATCCCACGGGAACGGGACCTATGTGGGTAAAACCCGGGACTGTCTACCTTCTAAACCACGGAACAGATTTGGATAAAAATTTGGTATGAAGATACTTTGGAACTTAACGTAGGACTTAAAATAGTTGCTATCCTGAAAATCCCACGGGAACGGGAGTTGTGCAGCTAAAATGCCAGGACTGTGTATTTGTTAAACCACTAAACCGATTTGAGTGAAATTTGATATGGAGATAGTTTGAGACCCTAGGTAAGATATGAGATGTATAATTAGTGTAACAAGAAGTTTTTTAGACGTGTCAATAGATGGCGTTAACACAAAATGTAGATCACGCTATCCATTACAAGATGCGAATCTTTATGAGGATCGTACTTTTGTATTGCACGCGTTTTTAATGAAGTATTCATATATTAGTAATTTATCCAAAAATTATTTATTAATAGAATTCATTATAATATAATAAAAAAGGAATATTTATATATAATAATGAAGGGGCTGAAGAAGCTAAAATATGCAAATACGGGGATCTAGGCTCCGAATATGATTTTGTCCCATTCGGTGTCGAGACCCTTGGTCCGTGGGGTCCTAGCGCTTTAAGGCTCTTTAAGGAAATAACAAAAAGGTTAGTCGACATCACAGGAGACCGAAGAGCTGGCAGCTACCTCGGACAAAGAATTAGTCTAGCAATTCAAAAGGGGAACGCTGTGAAAATCTTCGGAACCTTGCCTAAAGGGACTCCTTTTTATTAATATACTTAAGTTATTATATTATATTTTTTAAGGTTTTTAGTTTTAGGTTCTTTGTAATTTATATCCAATATATTTTTATTTAATTTTTTAATAATTTAAAATTGCAATAAATGACAAAGTACTATTTATAAACAATGCTAGGAACAATAATAAAATATATGAATAAAAAATATAACTTTTTCGTACTTTTTTTGCTTGTAGTAGGTACTAATTTGAATTAAAATATTGATGTATCATAGGGTAGTTACGAATAATTTTGTATCGTTAGGACACAAAATAAATACTATAGGACGTCTGATACCTCAATCCTCCCATGAACATGGTTGCTGGAAAGTATCCGAAACGTCGGGCATTTAAAAATCTTAATAAACCGCGATAAAATCCGTAAAAGTTATTTAAATATAATAAAAATGTACTACTAAATTAAATAAATATATTTTATAAAAACGTACTATCGGGTTTTACAGTGGAAGTAAATAGTATTCTTTAAATTATTATAGTTTGTTAATTGGAACCATTTTTTTATGTCACATGGAGGCAACCGAGCAGTCGGAGCCGGAGGTGACTACCGACGCCCATTACATAGACATCGGCACAGCCAAAAGTTATGCAGATACAATATTTGAATTTCATGTTACATAATATATTATATTTTCGCGTGCGGTACCCGCAAGGCGGTAAACCTAGTGCGTACGGACTTTAAGAGTCTCGACAACACTGGTTCATTGATAAAGTGGTTCTTTGAACAAGCTCAGCTCTGTCATGAAGCGAGGTCAGCTCAAACGTAGCTTTCTTATATTTGAACGATCCAATCAGTCTACTCAATACAAAAGGTCCAGGACGGAGGAAAAAATGATAAAAATATTTAACAACTTTTTTCCACGCAGTTCGCCGAACGCTACAAAACTGTTGTAGCCCATTTATCTTGTGTTTTGAAATGAAACCCCTAAATTGGAACGATACGCTATCACCGCTCTGACCGCAACAGATTTTAAATTCTCTTCCTTCTTCACCCCTCGCTCTGTGAATCGCTGTCTAAATGTGTAGCGTGTTTTTGATGATGACTTCTCGTGAAATGAACGAACATTTTTATTAATTCACAGAGTTTAACAATAGATACAATCTGTAAAGTAAACATTTCAAAAGCAAATTTAATAACTCAAATTCGTATTCAACGAAACCTATGACTGTATATTTTTATTTTTTATTTTGTATATGCAAAACCAAAATGTACAAATGCGGTATTTTTTATATAAATTACTAGCTGTTGCAAGCAGCTTCGCACGCGTTAACTTACTGAACTTAATTCCTATTAGTCGCAGAGTGATGTTATATAACTTAAAGCCTTTCTCGATGAATAGGCTATCTAACACTGAAATAATTTTTCAAATCGGACCAGTAGTTCCTGAGATTAGCGCGTTCAAACAAACAAACTCTTCAGCTTTATATGATTAGCATAGATATTAACAACTACGGAGACTGTCGGGAACGCAACCTACAAGTAAATAGAAAGTAGACGCGTCGAGATAATATTCTATTATATATATATATATATATATATATATATATATATATATAATATATATAAATCAATTGCTGTTCGTTAGTCTCGCTAAAACTCGAGAACGGCTGAACGGATTAATCTTATCTTGGTCTTGAAATGTTCGTGGAGGTCTAGGGAAGGTTTAAAAGGTGAGAAAAATTCGAATAATGGCCGGGAAAACCCTAAAAACAGACCTTTTCTTTTTCCCATACAAACGTTTTCTAAATAAAATGTAAAGTCAATTTGAACTTTATTGCTATTCAATAAAGGTCATATTAAATTATAAGTTGTAATTATAGATAACACTGTTGTCTAGGCAATGTAGATGTGTTCCTAACGTCAAAGAGTCAATTTGCAATTTATTGTCACTGCATAAAGTTCAAATTCAGTCTTCGAGTGCGCTTTGGAGGATCTAATGTCGCGTTCCGAAACTCAACAAAAGTGATAATATCGCGACCAAATTGAATAGTTACAAAATATAATAGATCGTGAGTAGTAATGATTTTCAATTTGGGCGGCTTCGCGAAACTTAATTTTAGCTAACATCAGTTGTTAATCTATCAGATTATTTATTTTTTTGATTGATAAATCTTAAGTTTTGTCACAAATTAAATTTCTGAACACAACCGTAATAATATTTGACATTAGATTTGACAACCAACTAATAAGTCAATCCATCCTGTCGCAGTTCAGAACACGGAAAAAAGTATTACGACGACCTCTGTGGCTCAATGGTAAGCACGATGGCGCTCAAGCCGGAGGTTGCGGGTTCGAATCCCGCCAGGGAACAAAAATAGTTTCTGTGTTTCTGGGTCATGGATGTGTATTAAATATGTGTATTATATCATAAAAATCTTAAATATATGTATAGTATGAAAGTATTAAATATATTTCCGTTGTCTGGTACCCGTAACACAAGTTCCTCGAGAACTTACCACGGGACCAGATTGACGTGGTGTAAAAGCGTCCATAGATATTATTATTAAATTATTGTGTTACGATGTTGTCTATCTTTGTGAGTGACAATTAGCGCTACGTGTGCGAGAACTTTCTTTACTTTGGTGATCCTTTGTGATAGTGACATTCTGTACAGTCCGGGACTGAACACCTTGAGAATGCTTGCTTTGGAGGATTAATAAAATAGTTTAATGTATAACGTTTATTAAGACACCACTATTTATTGCTTATTATTAAGTACGCGCTATGTGAATGATGCATAATCGCGAACTGACTTTTTTACTTTGATGTACAATGCTTGACAAAGGAATTGATGAGTTTACATTTTACGTGAATGTGAATGTACGGGGACCGTACACATTCAAAGTAATGTGCTCTTTTTTTGTTGTGCGGGACAACCCCTCTATGGAGGTGGCGTCGGTCCCTTGCGGGACTGACTAGCCGTCGAGGTGCCCTGTTTGTTTACTAGATCCGGGGCACCTCACCAAAGGCGGCATTGGTGGCACTCGACGGATTTTAGTGGGTAGAGCTGCGTCTACTTACCAGCTGTCGGACGCAGCGGTTCCACATACCCGCGTGGGGAAACCCACTCCCCCACGGGATGCCTCATAGCATTTCCCGGCGTTAAAGAAAAAAAAATAGACCGTACAGCACCAAAACCGTCGTCAGTCACCGGTAGGTATCATATTTGTTGCTCTACCTACCTATCTGTCTTTGCTGACACCGACTCCAAAAGTAACAACAATGACATGGTAAACGCAAAGATTTTAATTAGTAAAATAATAAGTTGATTATAAGTTCTAGGCACAAAAATTAAGGAAACGCAATTATTTTATTACTTTTTAGTTTATTTTTTACTTTTTGAAGTCGGTTTCAATTTTTGTTTTAAAAAAAAATATTGATCGATTGAGGCAGTACGAAGTCTGCCGGTCAGCTAGTTATTTAATAAAGATTATAATATAGAACGTCAAAGTACTGCAACGAGCAAACTGCAAAAGTGGCCTTATTTGGACACTTGCAAAGAGGGCCATCTTCGAATATCTACGGACAATCCTCGAGGGCAAGATACCGTATAGCCACCAGGAAGACCAAGGCTGGTTGTTTGACGGCATAAAGGATTGGACCGAACTAAGTTACCACTAGATGTAGAGAATATCCCATGATCATGATCTGAACTTCAATATGAAGATGGCATCCCATGATGATGATATACTTTTATAAATATTTAAAAATATAATATTTTGTTTTCTTAATAAAAGTTTATAATTAAAATATTCTGGTAGCATATTATAAATTTATATGGAGAGTAAAGTCTAAGAGCGGAATGTAACAGCCTATTTTTGGGCTTACAAAATGTATATTTTGACAATTTGATATATTATCTTCCCGCTTAGTAAAGAATTCTTCGTTTTTTCTAACACTCAAAATTTGCCCATCTCCAGAATAGAGTGGGTAGTATTTAGTGTTTTATGTAATAAGGTCTGCAGTTATCAGTCTGAACTATGTTCAATAAAATTCTTATTTCTGTATCTGAGCTGTTTCTCCATAGAATGATGTATGCCACAATATTTGTTATAATATTTGTTGTTTTTGTCTCGCGTAGCGCATATGTGAAGCTAGCTAGTTTAGACTTTACTCTATGGATGTGAGACATTGACACACTCCAAGTTAGTGTCGTTGAAATTAAAATTTAATAATATTCATGTAGGTTTTTGATGGGGATGAAAATAATGTTAGTTTTGGAAAAAG
This sequence comes from Helleia helle, assembly GCA_963853865.1. Classification (NCBI taxonomy): domain Eukaryota; kingdom Metazoa; phylum Arthropoda; class Insecta; order Lepidoptera; family Lycaenidae; genus Helleia; species Helleia helle. The sequence goes on along the minus strand of OY971422.1, from coordinate 20,239,383 downwards.
ATATTTCAAGATTGTGGTCGGTCAACCAGTCTTCACCATGGTTCAAACCTTGTCGTGGCGGTAGGGCTCAGTAGCCTAAGGTGAACCCAGTACCTTGGGCGAAGCCAATTGAACCAAGGGAGCAACTCTTTGTTCCCCTCTTATAAGAAGGGGATACAAAAGAGTAGGGGGGACAAGGGCAGAGGATGGAAACCTAACCCCATTTCACTATCCCGAAGTTCGTCGAGGTGCCCTATTGCTCGACATATCCGGGGCGTATCAAAGGTGGCGTTAATGGCTGCCGGATTTTAGTTGTTTTTTTATGTTAGTTGGCTAGGCAAACTGGCAAACGTACCACCTGATGGTAAGTGGTCGACGTCGCCCATGAACATGAACATAAACTAGTATACCTGGAACGACCCCAGGCAACTCATTTATGTGTTGCCTATCCTGAGACATAAGATGTTAAGTCTCGGTGCCAGTAATTACACTGCCTGTCTTACCCTTCTCTCCGAAACACAGCAAAGCTGTCTCACGGGAGAAACAAGCAAGGTTTAGTGGGTAGAGCTGCATCCTCCTTACTATCTTTTGCGGCGTGGCGAGTCCCACTTACCCACCTGGGGATCCCCCTCCCCCAAGGGATGCCTAAATAAATAAAATAAATAAATATGTAAATAAATCTTTATTTCGGACAAAATAGATCCATAATTATAAGTAATCGGTTAGTAATTCTTAGCCATGTTAGTACTGTATTTTAAACAGCGATTTAGTTACATATATCTAACATATGCCCGATCAGTGGACAATTCCCACTTTCAACTATTTCCCTCAGAACGCTGTGGCCGCTGCCGCGGATTCTTTTCAGCAGTGACGTGGTCTTCTTGCGCAAAATAGTTTCAAAGCTATCCATTTCCCGGCTATAAAAAAAAGTCTGATGTCTTAGTTAAAAGTGTGTGCAGTTTGTTCTTGATGTTGGTTTGACATGATGTTTTGTGATTTTTTTTCTATTAAATAGAGAAATATGCATGCAGTTTACTAGATGGCAAGATATAGCCGCCCACAGACACTAATCAGGGTTGACAGTGCAGTGACCACCTTTTTATGGGGACTGAGGAAGGAAAAAGAAATTAAGAATGGAACGAGAGTTAAGGCACAGGACACTTAATAAGATAAAACACTAGTAACATGCAGTTCACGTGCCTGAATACAACGTATAATATTTCACGGCAGTTTCAAGTAGAGCAAAGGTAAAGGTACTGTTACTAAGGGCTGTGGCCGTGGTTAGTAACGTAAACCTAAATAATATCGCTACGTAGCCTTCCTCATTTCATCCTGGACGGCGATGGTCTCTTTCTGTGAGGCAGTAATGTCCCAGAAGGAGGCCGATGAGCGGGTGAGAGAGGAGGCCGCCGACGAGGCCTCCCACCGCAGGCGACGAACAGGGGTGCGTAGGAGGCGCTACTTAATGCGCCTCCAGTAACGCCCCTGTGCTCGTGTCGGGCCGAGGCTGGGGTTAACCTGGGTCCAGATAGGCACGACGTCGTCGGGGACTGCTAAAAGTATCGTGAAAACGAACGGCCGAGCAGTCCCCCCTTTCGAGGAGGAGTCTGGCCTCTCGCCGGGGTCAGCCTGTCGCCGAGGGTCCTGTGTTGCCTGCAAGATCCGGGACCCTAAAAAAGGCGGCGGAAGGCGCTTGCAGCGGTTTTAGTGGGTAACGACACTGCCCAAGTGCGAACCCCACACACGGCTAGGTTTAAAACCAACCCCGGTCCTAGCTATGGTTTGGGCTGCAAATTTCCGCTGCAGACAAAAAAAAGCCTTCCTCATTTCTAATAGGTACGTGTTAATTTACTTAATGCGCATATCACATATTTTATCTATACAGATAAATAAAATTGGAGTGTCTGTTTGTTATACAAAAAGAACCGTGTTTTACTAAATGCATATGGATGTATATACGGTACCTACAATATACCAAAATAACATTTTTTAAATTTTCAAAAAACGGCAGTCTGTCTATATTATGTTCCAGCTAATCTCTGATACGGCTGGCTGGATTGTGATAGGACTTTCACTGTCAGATAGCCAATATTATAAGGAGTAATTAAGGCTATAAAAATATCAATCGCTGGTACGGCAGTAAATCAGGTTAACGCGGGCCAAGCTGCGGGCAACAGCTAGTGTGCTCATATAATCAATAATTTACTAATTGTAAGAAAATGGAGTCTAATAAACTGCTTGATATTAATAATTCTTTATTACAACTATAAATAAATCAATATTATTTTGTCAAGTTTAATTATTAATTTCTTGTATTAATTAATTCATTGTTAAATAAGCGGCTCACGTGATTGTTCGTAATTTTCTGATGGGTTCCCAGGGTGGCCCTGGGACCGCGCCATCTGATTCTTTACATTTAAGGTTGAACAAGTTGACGGCGCAAACTCCAATAAAAGTAATGCTATCTCACTTCACATTGTGCGCGAACATGTATGTTAAAATGAAATGCACAATGGTTCATTGCGAAAATGTCCTTTTAGCAAAACAGTTATTATAGAAAAACTAATAAGTGTATCTTTTTAAAGTAAACTTATTTCAACTTTTGAATAACTGAACTATGTTTGTACGGGCTTTATTTTAGAGTTTTCGTGCTCCGTATACTATTTATTTTCATGCAAAGTTGGGCTAAAATCAGTACTGAAATAGGAAAGTTTAGAAGCTTGTATTTTTTTAATGTATATATTTTTTACGATTTTGGGTACACACAGACATATATAACGACGAGATCAGTTTATATTATCTTGAGTTTTTGATGGTCAACGTCAAACATTGTAGTAATTACTGTTCTGCGTTTGTACGGAAAGATGAGCGACTTGTGTAACCTTAAACGTAACAATGCTAAGGCTGTTAGCCTTCTGAAAATGAAAATTGTTGAAAATGTTAGAACTCATAACTATGAAATGCAAACCCTCCCATCGGTTTAGTTAGTTTAAAGTGCTTATTTTTTAGGAGGATAGATTAAAATGATGTCTAGATCGCTTGTTGTTAAGGCATGCCACATATCTCTCATTATTTAATACTTCAGAATCGCATTTTGCTTTAAAGCTAAAATAATAAAATACTGTTATTAAATTGTGTTGAAAAATTACCAAAATAGGTGTTCTGGCTTGAAAAACAAGAAGCTATTAAATCGACCATATTATTATACTAATTGTAAAAGTTTATATTTCCAATCCTCTTCATCACTTTATGTTTCATTAAGAGAAGTCCCATACGCAACACATGCGTTCTTATATTAAACTCAATATACAACACGTGTACACGTGACGCAGTGTCCCTAATATTGTCGTAATTGCGGTATAACTTATAAGAAGGCGTGCGACGTTTAACACGGAGAACGTGTGAGGTGCTCTTTGTAGAGTTTAATATCACATCTCGGGCAACATTAGGTTACATATATCCGCTACGAGATCACGGGGTGGGACATATCCTTCCGGGCTTTTAACGTTACGCGTGTGAAAGGAAAAGTTCTTGGCAATGTTTTTGATACATGGTGCTATGGTGACCCTTATTTAATTTTACTTACTTATTTTTTACTATTACGTCGTAAATCTTAAAAAAGTTAAGATCTTCTTGATAAATCAATGCCCATTATGATGGTAATGTATTTATTTTTATTTTACATTATTTATTTTATTATTTATGTATGTACTATGTACATATAAAATTTATTACAACTAATATAATAACTAGTCTGGCCATAAATACTGTTACATAAATACTTTTCTTTTTTTCAACTTTTTAATTATTTTGAATTTGGAACACGTATAATAATTTACAAACTTCTTTAAATTTTGCGCCATTTCACATATTCTTTCGTGTTCATTATCAAATTACAATATGGAATGGGGTGTTAAAGAAAATAGGATTGCAGTGATCGCCTTGCACAAAGTGGGTACTATCAACAGATACAACAGAAAACATCGGGGCGGCCGCGTGCTGTTAGAACTACACAGGCTGTTAATGCTGTTTTACCCAACCCGACGCCAGGAGGCCGTGTCGTCGCAGACTGCACTCACACTAATCCGATGTAGCATTAGGGCCTTCGGGCCGTTAGCATAGATCCATCCGAAAAAAAAGGCTGTTAATGCTGTTAAAGCAAGAATTCGATGAATATATATTTAAATTTGTAGTATATGTAATAATAATATGATGTGCACATACATAATGTACGTAGCAAAACTGTTAGCTATAATGTTCTGAATTCAGTCCTTTTTAGCTTTATGTGTTATTATTATATTATTTGTTTTAAATGTAAAAAACTGTGTATAAAATACCAGAGTTTTTTCCTTTTTTGCAATAAGTCTTAGCCCAGAGGCTAAGACTTATTGCAAAAAAAGGAAAAAGTGTATATTTCAAAAACATGGACACCCTAAATTTGCTACGCATATGGATGTTTTACTTTTACCCTGGAGCGAGGAAAATTGACGGATTTCTTTCGTGAGAAGTTTCAAAATCGTCTTGTTACATATTTTTTGGGTAGTAAATAATAAATTTTGCTCAATATTAAATATATTATTTGAACTTTAAATTAGTAAGGAGCTTTCACAAAATATATTGCAGACAATTTCTCACAAGTCACAATGTAAAAAAGGGTTAGAACTGGCAAATGTGAAATATCTAATATTTAATATTACAAAAAAACGCGCGCGCATAAAGAAATTAAGAGCGGCGGCGAAGTGGGGACATCACGACATGTCAGCATCAAGACATTTACGGTGAAGGCACGCCATAAGATGTTTCACATCAAAATAAGAAGAATATTCCATACTTGGGACAATTTTTTTTGCCGTTATCTAATAATATTTTTTGTGACTTTCTGGTGGCCCATGGGGATAAAGAAACGGAGGGCAACGCATATGCATAATCTCTAGTTGTGTAGTGTATATGGACGTGATAGTCACCAAAAGCCTTCGACTGCTCGTTTGTCCTCCTATTCTATAAAAAAACTACATTTTTAACATATCTTCTGTAACATTGCCATATAATTTAGAAGGTAAATGTCAAAACATTTTATAGCGTTTTAGAACGAATCGGTAGGTTTAATAAAAACAATTAATTTCATTACTATTCAAAAATATATTTTTCAAACGACGCTCAGTTGATAAAAAGTTACATCTAAAATATTTTAGTGCGCACGTAAACACGCCATGTCGAAAATGTCGTATAAAAGCTGCACTCAAAATGATTAAAACAACGGCCGCATGCGAGATAAAAACAGATTTTTACAAACAAAATTCTAAAACAAATCATAATAAAAATCGTGCAGCGACATTTCACATAAGTTTCGCGATTGGCAAGCTCCGGCCCGCGCCTGCTGCAGACGCGTCGCGAACAAAGAGCAGCCCATTTCTATTATTCGTTCTCTGAACAAATAGACTGGCTTAAAGGTCACTCTTTCTATCTGAGTTTAGTGATGTTGGATCATACCAAAATTGTAATTTCTGTAGAAATCAATGTCCAGCTTTTGAATCATTGGAAGCGTTTCTACAATGGAATATAATGCAACACGAAGTAAGTTTTCTTTTTATATATTATCAGACTGCATAATATATGTATGTACCATGCAGTTTTTTGTCGTTAGTAATAATATCAAACTTCTTTTATTCCTAATATTTTCTGTAAGTCAAGGTTCCAATACGATCTTGGCCATTTTTATTCTCTTGCCCGAGGCTCTTTAAAAGGTTTCGCTTCAGGAACAATCATTCGGCCAGAGTAAGTTTTGAGATAGCAATCCAAAAGTACGGCCGTCGGGAAAATAAACATTCCAGAATAAAGTTGGACGTCACTGCTTTAAAGTTTTTTTATTACGACCAGTCAAAAACTACTTCGCTATTAATATTCAAACTTTTAAATGTAAAGTCCGCTGTTGAGATTTAATATTTATAATTGGGTTTTTTAATTTATTTTAAATTTTTTAATTTAAGTCACGGAGTACAAATTACAAAAAGGAAATCACAGAGAGAGAGAGAGAACTGTTAATCATTAGGTTCACCTGCTTCTCTTATCTTATGAATTAGCGACTACCATACTCATTAGTAGCAGTATAATACGTTCGATTAGAATCGAGATAGATAACCTATCATGTTTATTCAACATATTACAATTTTGTTGCCAAATTTAAAACTAGATTATATCGTGTTTTTTATTCTTGCAATATGTTCAAATGACGGTCTAGTATCTGAATCTCACGCAGAAAATGTATATCAAATCATATTATATCATAGGTATATCGTATAGGTATATCGTAACTGATCCATCTGCATTTTTACCTTCAACTGCTAACGCTGCTACAAATAAAAGTCGGAAATCAAACAAAAGGAGTGTCCTATATTCTAGAGCCGCATTTTTTTCGGAAGGGCTAGACTTTTCGGCCTGATGGCCTTTAAGCTCAATCGGTACAGTAAGTGAGAGAATGATTCTCACTTAAGAAAACTTCAATAGGGGGACGGCTTCGTCCGCTCCCCGCAAGGGGCGCGGTTCATCGCGCGCGCTGCTCGGGAGAGCAGGATTTGGACTAGTCAAATCTGATACGGTCGACGAATCTTTTGAAAAGCGACATAGTGATCATTTGACAGGTTACTATATTCAGTTAAGCTAGGTTTTGAATTCCGCAAAGGACGTATTATAGGTGCTAAGATGGCGAGGGTAAAAGGCTAATATTCTCATTATTATATTGGATGCTAAACGCGATATAAGCCTTACACGGTGGCGGTTTTTAATATATTTGATACACCATTTATGTTAAGTTATATGCCACAATAATAATTCAAGGCAATAAAGCAATGCTATAAATTACTCCTTAATATGATCAACATTCCAGAGTTACACAAATCTTACGGCTGTTGCTACCCACCCCGTACCGTGGATATAATACGCAAATAGAATAATTGAACTAATTGTTTGTTTTCAAGGATCAAGCATCACTTACACAAATACGTTTACAAGTTTGTACTAAAAGAAACCATACAACATAAGAAACAAACAAACCAGTTCATAATACATTAAATTTAAAACAAATAAGAATATATAGAACTATAATTATTGATATATTTCAAGAATACATTTAATATTTTATTTTGACACACTTAGTTTTGTTATCGAATAGGTGGGCAAACGAACAGTCGAAGCTTTATACTACCGACGCCCATACACATCTGCACAGCCAGAGGTTATGCAGATGTGTTGCCCTCCTTTTTCCTATCCCCCAAAGAGCCACCGGAAACACACAAACCGCACGAAATGCGACAGCATAGCTGTCACTTGACGCCGGTGTTGAGCGAGATGTACTACCCCAAGTGGGCTGTTTAGCAGTATGGCACTACCTCGTTAATTATAATAATTTTTAATGAGATATATATATAAATAAGATTTCTGTATTTTTTTGCGTATTTAAGCATCTCTATCGAGTGCTGACGTTTTAGGAATATTTATTTAAAATGTAAGCATCAAATAATCTTCTAGCAAACAAACGATAAGGTTTTCAGTGTCACTATATTGCTTCAATAAAAGCCAGATCCGGAATTGCTAACTCAAACTTAATGCATAAATAGGACCCTCTTAACTTAAACTACATACATTTAAACTGCATAAAATGAAATGTCGACTGCAGAAAGGGAATAAAATGATAGCGCTTGAGTAAGTCACACAAAAGAAACTCCAACTAATGGATAGCTTCAGCTTAAAATTGTTAGTCTATTTCTTATATATCCACTTCTCGAATACATATTAACTGAAAAGTCTGTGCAAATATTAATTAACAGCGTTAATAATAATACATTGGTAATTATAAATCTATTATAGCCGTTGTTGAATCTATGGAAGTGATATCAAAATGTATATCTATACTAATATTATCAAGCTGAAGAGTTTGTTTGTTTGTTTGAACGCGCTAATCTCAGGAACTACTGGTCCGGTTTGAAAAATTCTTTCAGTGTTAGACAGCCCATTAAATCGAGAAAGGCTATAGGCTATATAACATTATGCTGTGATATAAAGGAGTTGAGTAACGCGGGCGAAGCTGCAGGCAACAGCTAGTGTATTAATATAATTAATATAATAATATCAACCCTTTTATTATCCACTGCTGGGCACGGGTCTCCTCCTCGAAATCAGGCGAGGAGGGTTTTGGGCTATAGTTCACCGATGCGCTGGCTCAATGCGGGATGGTGCTTCACACACCTTCAAAGACTTTTAATCTCATCAGGCATGTAGGTTTCACCATGATGTTTCCTTCACCGGTGAGCAAGCAGTCGTCTCATCTTATACCCACTAGAATCTAAATCATGGTCGTTCACAAGTTTAATCAAAATTACTTGTATTATTATTATCATTATACTTAAAATCATTTCCTTCAACATCAACTTTATCTGCTGGATATTTTTCACACCTTAACGCTGCATATTAGGAAACTTGTGATTATTTATATGGCTTTTTTTTATGTTAGTTGGATAGCCAAAATGGCAAACATACCACCTGATGGTAAGTGGTCGACGTCGCCCATGAACATAAACTAGTATACCTGGAACGACCCCAGGCAACTCATTTATGTGTTGCCTATCCTGAGACATAAGATGTTAAGTCTCGGTGCCAGTAATTACACTGCCTGTCTTGCCCTTCTCTCCGAAACACAGCAAAGCTGTTTCACGGGAGAAACAAGCAAGATGGTGGTACCCATGCAGCCGGGAGCGCGGCACAGCGCTTCCCTCCCACCGGTAAATTCATTAAAAATTCATTAAAAAAGAAGAAAGTGTTCATTGGAAACTTCTTAAGATTACAATAGAGTCCCATTATTCGATTTGGTTAACTCTATAATCAGGGCCGGATTTAAATTTGTGCCGCCCTGGGGCACTGAAGAAAATGCCGCCCTATGACTTAAATTTTATTTTAATAGTTTTGATATCTTATTTTTTAAGAATTAGAATAACTAATTCATTGCAGGAAATTTATTATGTATTATATAGCATTTATTATACATTATGTTTTATTTATATTTATTCTTTATTTACTCATATATTATATATTATATACTATAGTAATATAAAAATATTTGTATTTTTCTTAGAATTATAAGTTTTGCACTAAGAACGACTTATATTAGTATTGCATAATTTTTTTCACAGGCAAACTCGCCTAACTTTTTGAATTGCAAACTGGTCGATTAAATCTTCACAATCTAAACGTTGAAGCACATCTGATTCTATGCATAGAATAGTTAAGCTATTGAGTCTATTTGCACCCATTGTAGCAATAACTTAAATTTCCTATATTATAATATACAAAATTTTAATGTGATACATAATACTTGAATTATATTTCTTGAAAGATAAAATATGTATTTAAAAGAATTAGTTAATTATAAATTGTATAGAAAATTTTATCTCACTTTCTAAATTTTGCCGCCCTAGAAAATTTGCCGCCCTGGGCACTAGCCCCGACTGCCCCTAGTATAAATCCACCACTGTCTATAATGTACAAGTGAATGTGGAAAAAGATTTTGAGAATTTTGAGAGAATGCATGAAAAATTGTGAACAAGACTATCTATTACCCACTTGAGGAAATCACCCGTCGCTTACGTGACCGGGAATACTATAGTACGATCTCATTATTTATATAGCTAAGATAAGTAAAAATATATATTAGAGCTTAAACATACGAACCACGAATCACGTGAAAATACACAAATATCTAAAAATATTACATGCGCCTACCAAAATCTTGTAGCAATTACACAAGTGGATTTGCGAAATGTTTGTAACAGAAAATATAAGATAATATTGCTCAACAGTCTAACTGTGATTTTTCTGTGTGTTTCACAAATATTTTGCTACCCTGTAGTAAATTGGTAATCGTAGTTCTTTTAATAAATTTCCAAACTTCCGGCCAAAAGTCGACCCGTTAGCCAGCACCGTTTGCTATAATACTGAGATGGAAAATGCGCCTCGAGTGGTGAACTCATCCCTATAAAAATCTTTTTAATACATATCTAAACAAACTTTAACAAAAGAGCGGCACAGGCTATATATAAATAATAGTACCTACCTGTATATATTTGATTAGTTGGTCAGACAGAACTAGCAAATGAGCCACATCTTAGTTAATAGAATCAGGCGTTACTTTGCAGAAATCCATTATATAAGATATTAAATTATATTTTATTAATTAGCAATTATTACGCGAAACACGCAGTCTTTACAGCAAACGTGTGAGTGCACGCATATGCATGCATATAGCACCGCCCTCCTTTCCCACACTGCATATGCGTACACTCGCATGCACCACCACCCCCACATGCACCACAACCACAGTAAAAGACCACCACCAAACAATCTACGCACGTTTCACCCCGACACCGAGGCATCCTCAGGATGTAGACTCTACGATTAGTAATCGTTAACGATGTGGTGGTTTTGGTACATGTGGGGCTGGTGGTGCATGCGAGTGTGGGAAAGGAGGGCGGTGCTATATGCATGCATATGCGTGCACTCACACATTTGCTGTAAAGACTGCGTGTTTCGCGGGATAATTGCTAATTAATATAATATAATTTAAGAGCCACATCTTGACAAGCGGTTACCGTCGCCCATGAACATAAATAAATTCACCCCGGGCTGGCCTTGATAACTGAGACGTCAGATGTATACCATCTCGGCCTGTCCTTCTTTCTTTTTCGCGAAAAAAGGAAGAGAAAAAGTATGCTCACGGCATTAGAACATGCCACCCACCGATAGATACTTAGGTACACATATGTGTTTAGTATAAGGTTCCAGAATGGAGGCCGCGTTCCAGGTGGAAAGACGATATCCGTACAGAGGTCGGTCCGTGTTAGATGCGAGTTGCGAGAGATCGTTTGTTTTGGCGTTCTTTGAGGTGGACCTCAGTTTAGCAGTAAACGGATAGAGGCTGATGATGATGATGATGATGTTTCGTAGAGTTTTTAGTATAATTCATTAAATTTAATATAAAGTAACCCTATTAATACTATCAAGTAGTAATCTGAAATCATCAAAACGTACACTAAAATTGAGTTTAGAACTTTGTTAACTATTTTGTTTCGTTAACAGAACTAATTTAATTTATGAAGGTTTAAATTTGATGATATACCGGTGGGAGGGAAGCGCTATGCCGCGCTCCCGGCTGCATGGGTACCACCATCTTGCTTGTTTCTCCCGTTAAACAGCTTTGCTGTGTTTCGGAGAGAAGGGCAAGACAGGCAGTGTAATTACTGGCACCGAGACTTAACATCTTATGTCTCAGGATAGGCAGCACATAAATAAGTTGCCTGGGCTCGTTCCAGGTATACTAGTTTATGTTCATGGGCGACGTCGACCACTTACCATCAGGTGGTACGTTTGCCAGTTTGCCTATCCAACTAACATAAAAAAAAAAAATTTCGTAAACATTCCTGGAAATAGAAGGTTAAAACAACTTTGAAAGTTATAAAAATCATGACAATCTATATTGTTTTTATAATTTGCCCTGAACTAGTTTTGTTTTGAAAAGTAACAGCAAAATATTTACGTTTAGTTTATTATTTCAACAATACCTACTTAATAAGAAATTAAATGTACTTACTAGCTATCTTTTTTTTTGTTTTAATCTACTCTGTGATATCTAAGTTAAGGCGATGCATTGTTAAACAATAATTCTAATACCGGACACGCGCTAGAGGGGACTGAGCGTCCTGAGCGGGGCAAGGCTCTCCATACCCGCGCAAGCTTATAACTAAAGGACGTAAACGACAAAATGGTTTTTGTTATTTTATTTCTTCAAAAACGATAATTGTAGAAATTCCTTCTACTATTTTAAAGAACATGTATAGACTCATCTACGAAGAAAGTTAAGAGGCTTAAACCGGTCCCGTTTGCCAATAAGATGTGAATCTCTTTTTAAAAAGAGGTATGTTTGATATTTTTCTCTGTTACAAAAGTTACTAATCAATAATCATGTATTGAAGACTAACAAAATAAGGTTTTTATTATGAAATATTAGGTCACCAACTTACATTTTCATTCGTTTTGGAATTACTGAAATAAATTTAAATTATTGACACCAAAATTTCCAATGCGTCCTTTTAAGCAATTACTTAATTTTATGATAAATTTAGTAAGCAATTGAATAAAACATTATTCTCAAAGAAAACATCGACCAGTGTACCAAACAAAATTACACTACTTCAAAGTTGAAACCCGAGCTTTATACATTTTAATAAAAAAGACTTTCATATTGGGGATTTATTAATTTTGTGAACCAAAATACTTAGAAGTTAAGCTCTAGAAATGTCGGATTTGTGGTAAATAAATTTTATATTTGTATTACGATTTTCCTCATCACGACGATGTTTAAGTGGAGGCCCTCGGCCGTGAATTTTGTGCCGCCCCAAGGTTTTAGTTAGTATTAAAATAAAAGTCAATAAATTCAACTTTACAATCCGACAATTTTATCATGTACACAAAGTGAAATGCCATTTAAATTGAATCTAATCCGAGGTCATTTCAAATTATTTCGTAAAAAAGTGCGTGCGTACAAAGTACACAATATATTGTCAGAAGTGAAACTTATTTGACAAACCAATTTTTGAATCTCGTTTATATAATTTATACTAATCTAAAGCCTTAATTTCCGGGACTTGCGATGCGACGTTCTCTCTATCTCACTCTCTTTCTCTCGATATTTGTCACTCGCTTGCACTACCCTCACTCCATGGCTATGGCTTCATGCTACGTTCGCCCTTTCTCACTCTCTCTCAATCTGTCTCAATCACTTTGTCCCTCTTCTTGGACAAAAACGTTGCACATTTTCGTGACAATATGTCATCCATAAAAATTTTACCCTCATGCGCGCAAAGAAGTTTCACTTCAAAATATTTTTTTATTATAAAAATACTGTTTTAAGCACATTGCCGTTTATCGTACTCGTCATTACAATTGCGCCCATACATATACAATTATGTCAAATAAAAAAGGTGTCTGTCGCGGATGGCTCGGCATATATTATGAAATATTACTTGTAATATTTAATTGTTAATGTTAGGATTTGTAATTAACCCTTAGTTGGTATCGATATAAAAGCCAACGTAACTGGTATAGGGGGTCAAAAGCCCATAGAAAATATTATGCATGATACATAAACAAATTCTTCTTTTTTTTGTTTTATATGTATATGAAAATAGAACTTAATATAATCTAACCAATCGGTAAGTTTTTGGCACATTTTACTCAGAGATCACAATATGTTTATTTTTTTCAAATGGCATCATCTCGATTTGTATAATTTTCTAATACATACACTAAGACTTTAAGTATTTTTTTTTTATATAAAAACAAAAACAAATTACCATAAACAAAATTATATTATATGCAATTTTAACAAAAATAAGAAATCCTACTAATATTATAAACGCGAAAGTTTGTAAGAATGTATGGATGTTTGTTACTCTTTCAAGCAAAAACTACTGAATGGATTTTAAGGAAACTTTACAACAACAAAGCTTATACATTAGAATAACATATAGGCTATAATTTATCCCTGTACTCCCACGGGAATGGGAAGTACGCGAATGTAACCGCGGGGCACTGCTAGTCTAAAATAATTTAGAACAAAAAAAAAACATAAAATTCTAAAATCATTTTGGACCCCCAAAAGGAACATACATACTTCCTTCCCTAAGTAGAGCGACGCGTTTCTGTTACCAGCCGCACCTCACGACGTAATGATATTATCTTTTTTTTTCGGATGGATCTATGCTAACGGCCCGAAGGCCCTAATGTTACATCGGATTAGTGTGAGCCCATTTGGCTCACTTTTGGTTTATAAAAGTGAGGGGTTGCCCCCCGCCAACCGTGCAGTCTGCGACCACACGGCCTCCTAGCGTCGGGTTGGGATATTATCTAGACGCGGAATAATAAATCTATGGCGGTAGATGAATTGAATACGCACGTGCAGCATCATGCAATTTGCAATCACTGCTATCAACTCGATTTTACTGCTTGTAGAATAGATGTTTCACGTCAAAATGGAAATGCAAAAAATAGGTTCAAACTTCGAACAAATATGGAGGATATATTCGGAGATTCGGAATCACGTCGTAAACCACATAAGACAGTAACACGACTCAGTGGAACAGTTAATTGTGTTTGGTCGGGCGGCAAGGCCGGGACCACCGCAGCTGGCAAACAAACCGTTATTATCTGACCTAAAGGACAACGTTTAGATATAATTGTAGATATTATGTCGCATTTACATCGCTACTCATAGTCGTTCGAGTGTTTTATTCTAAAGGCCGTTTTTGGTTTAACAAGGCTCCAATTAAGACTTCAAAGATTTGAAATACACCATGTTACATTTAACCTGAATGTCCTGGAATTGAAAAAGCCTAAAGTTTAATGGATATTTGATGATCGCCTTGATACTACACCTTGGGAATAGGGTATTCCAGGTATTTCAGGAGAACAATATGTAAAATTTGTTATAGAATATTCGAAAAGATTAGTTCCACTGAACTGAACACAGTTACCGGTTCTTCTCAGTGGGGTCCGATACTTTTTTGGTACTATTACATGGTTTATGTAAGAGGTAGTGTTATGCTGCTTTGCAGCCGAATTGAGCCGGCACGATCAGAGTGGTACCTCTCGCTCACATAACACCGGTGTCTGTGACAGCTATGCTGTCGCGTTTCGTGCGTTTTGTGAGTTTCCGGTGGCCCATTGAGGGGGGGATAGGGAAAAGGAGGGCAACGTGTCTGCATAACTTTTGGTTGTGCGGATGTCTATGGGCATCGATAGTCACCATAAGGATCCGACTGCTCCGTTGCCTCCTTATGGCATAAAAAAACTATTTTGAATAAAAATTGATTTCGATTATGCCCATCAGAGGATGAAAAAACTTGATAGTGATGGAAATAATAACAATACTAAAATTACCAAAGAGGTAGGAATATATTATTATAGTAAAATTACCTTGTAAGTTACACTGTCACAGTTGACAATTATCTGATACCTCTAGCATCTAAAACTACTTGTAGTTCCAAAATCGTCTTCCCTTTAGATATTTTGGAATTTCAATAGTTTACCGAACTAAGCGAGGAAATATCTGAACAATAACACTTTCCCGACGGGCCGTTGAGACATTTCTGAAATACTGTGCTCAAAAACTTTGCAACTGTGGCGTGATCCCACTCGAATCGATATTTACGTCTATTATTATAAATTAAAATGAAAACCTCTCATCTGATGCGATTATTTTATACACATATCTTTAATGTTTTCTTATAATATGTAAAATTAATTAGAGTAAATCACAAATACATCTACAAAATAAGTGGAAATTGAATTATACGATATGAGAACCGAAACTGAAATAATTAATGACATCTACAACGTATTGACAGATCTGGGTGAGATAATATTGAGGAATGTGTGAATTAATGATTCGCTTCAGAAGTATACTTTAAGCTTTGAAGTAATTTCAAATAATATTGATTGATACGAGTAGCCCTAAATACCAGCCTTCGACATTTGTGGAATCTCATCTAGATTGCGTTTTTGGTAACTTGAAATGTAAGAAGTGGTAAGTCGGTAAAACTGACCCTCTACATTTTACTCGCCCATTTATAATATATAATCCTTTTTAAAGAGGCTATAAAGTTTCGTCACTCATTGTATAAAACCTTCGACGATGACATTGCATAATTTATGTACCCGACACAATATCACGTAAAATTTTGACGTTTTACTCTTTTAGCATGAGTTAGCACATGACATAACTATAGTAGAGCAATACGAATCGAAAACTATACCATACCTTAGTTTTTGTTCGTGTTGCGTTTTAACGTAACTACTATAGTTATGTCATTTACGCTTGTAACAAAAACTCATGGTAGAGGTACTTGTGGTTCTTACTTACAGAGTCTATGAGAGAGGAAGCAACGTGGCTATTCTCCTAGTAATATTCATAACGGCGGCCTCCTCTCTCACCCGCTTGTCGCCCTCCTTCTGGGACATTACTGAGAGGAAGCAACGTGGCTATTCTCCTAGTAATATTCATAACGGCGGCCTCCTCTCTCACCCGCTTGTCGGCCTCCTTCTGGGACATTACTGAAAGGAAGCAACGTGGCTATTCTCCTAGTAATATTCATAACGGCGGCCTCCTCTCTCACCCGCTTGTCGGCCTCCTTCTGGGACATTACTGAGAGGAAGCAACGTGGCTATTCTCCTAGTAATATTCATAACGGCGGCCTCCTCTCTCACCCGCTTGTCGGCCTCCTTCTGGGACATTACTGAGAGGAAGCAACGTGGCTATTCTCCTAGTAATATTCATAACGGCGGCCTCCTCTCTCACCCGCTTGTCGGCCTCCTTCTGGGACATTACTGAGAGGAAGCAACGTGGCTATTCTCCTAGTAATATTCATAACGGCGGCCTCCTCTCTCATCCGCTTGTCGGCCTCCTTCTGGGACATTACTGAGAGGAAGCAACGTGGCTATTCTCCTAGTAATATTCATAACGGCGGCCTCCTCTCTCACCCGCTTGTCGGCCTCCTTCTGGGACATTACTGAGAGGAAGCAACGTGGCTATTCTCCTAGTAATATTCATAACGGCGGCCTCCTCTCTCATCCGCTTGTCGGCCTCCTTCTGGGACATTACTGAGAGGAAGCAACGTGGCTATTCTCCTAGTAATATTCAGAACATAAACACACTTTGATATGATATTATTATTGACATTTTGATTTTGTAGTTAATTGTGGGTACCACAAATGTGCTTTTAAGATGTGCTCTATTGTAGAAAAATCGGTTGCCTGTAAAGTCGGTTTACTGACGATAGTTGAACGTGACAACGTCATAAGAAAATGGAACGCCTCACAGCGAGGTAACGCCGCATGCGTCATGTTTTTTCGTTCCTGCAGCCGGCTCCATCGAATTATAAGACGTTGTCACGTCAAAAAAGGGGTGTTACTTCTATTGAAATCTTGTCCAGACCAATGTTGGGTGATTTGCTCCGGCTAATAATTGCTATGCAACTTATTTACTGTTATAAGTAGCGGTCACTACTTCCGATCGGGTGGATCTGCAATCCAAGATACTTTTTATCATAGTACCCACAAATAGATCATTAATTAATATACCACCGGTTTCAATGAGAGCCGCCTTAGTTTTTCCTACAGAAATAATAGTAAAATATGAGCATGTTCGTTAAATAGAGAAATTGTATCATAAAAATGGAGTCAAAATGAGGTTAAAATCAAACCAATTAGTAGTAGAAATGAATAATATATTGCACAAGGTCGTAATGTACGGCTGACTTAAAATATTGGAGACATTGAATAATGTAGGGCATTATAACAAAGGTTGGCTCCGAGCCAATCAATTTCTGAAGGCGTGCTCTAAGAGGTGCCCAGATTTTGGGGAGATATTTTATCAATAATTGTATCAAATACCAAGTAGAGACCGAGCAGGTCCCGACAGGTAAATATTTATGAGAAATTAAACAAAGCCGTCTTATAAAAGCTTGTATTCTAATTTAGATTAATTTAAAATGATCGACACTTTTTAATCATTGTCAATCAAGGTTATTTTGATGAGCTGATTTAGAACATTTTAAGACCTTCCTATAAGTATAATTAAGGATTTTATCGCGGTTTATTAAGATTTTTACAAGCCCGACGTTTCGGATACTTTACAGCAACCATGGTCACGGGAGGACTGATGGACAGTCCTCCCGTGACCATGTTTGTGACCCGTGACCAAAAATTGTTTTTTTATAATGAGTGAAATTCGCGTAAACATTAGAAAACAGTATAATTAAGGTTTAAAGAACGATGGTTGAAAGAATCATGGGGGAAATTCTCTATAAAATAGCTAAAAAGTATTCAAAAGTTGTTCGCAATAGGACGCTCGGTGGATGGGAAACATTATGTTAATGTTAAAACTAATAAGTAAAGGTGCTTCTACACGGGCAATCATTTCACCGCAATGTATGGCTGCAATGGTCCGGCTATCCGCAGCATATGGCTGTAAATTAGACATATATTGCGGCAATGTCTGTAACGGTATGTGCCACAATTTTGTCTCGTAAATGGCTGATTAAATACGCTTCGCAACGGCTTATATTGTTATAGGTGAACATAAGGCAAACGCAAAATACAAGAATATGGATTCGTCTATATATAGACGTGATACTTTGGATATCATAAGTCAAGAAATACGATTACGATTTATCTTCATTTTTTTCCTCTGCTTATTTTTATTACATTTATACTGCTAAATAGTACCAGCTCTCAATATCAGCATTAGAATGTATTATGAGTACTAGAGGTCACCCAGCGATCGAAATTCGATCAATTTTTTTTAAAGCATTCATTTTCAAATACAATTTGACAGTACCTGAAAACTAAAGCTTTAAAACTTTTTTGTAAAATAAAAAACTAAACGTCAGAATATGTACGTCATTTATTGCTTGACGCATTGCAATTACAATTTATTTAAATAAATTGTATTTTTAATGCATATTACACAAAAACAATAGCTTTCTTAACTCCCTCTCTCTCTATCTCTCCCTTAATTGTGCCAAATTTCAAATTCCTCCTTATAATGCATAGTCTGGCTGTCATTGCCGGCAATATTGCAGGCCATCCTGTTGCCACCACACATTGCTGTGAAATGATTGCCCGCTTAAAAGCACTTTAAGAAAATCTATAGCGAAAGTTGGTATAAAATAAAGAAACGTGTCATGCGTCCTGCCGTTTGCCGTAACGGCATTCAAGTAATTAATTTTACTGTCAAGATGCGTCAATAGATGTTTCACATCATAAATATTTTTGTCCGAAAAATCCAATAATTTCTTCGTTATTCGTCTGTCAATCCAATAATCACTTGGAACAGATTAGAAATTAACAAGCTCTCTGCACTACTTCAGTGAAGTGTCAATTCAATATAGTGAATTTGTGTACGCAAATTAGTTTATAGTTCCGACACGGATCGCAAAAGCGCCGAGTTGTGCAATGGCGTCACAATATTTATGCGGAATGACAAATTGAAAGCAAAATAAATAGAACCATACAATAATTATTGCAAACGTTTATATTTTTTCTTCCCAAAATCCAATTGCAGTCCAATGTAAATAAATAGAATCGCACAATTTTATATTTCTAATCGGGATTTAGTCCACTGGAATGATATTGTTGAATCATCGTTAACTGGTAAAATAGAAGCATCTCTTTTTCACCTGTATAATATTTGGAGTTCATCATCAATTTCATAAATCAAGAACGGTTTCCTGCATACATGATAACACATATCATGACATCACCGTATCGACGAATATGGCGTCTCGTTGTTTATCATTATCAGATAATACATGAAACATTGTTTCGCTAGCGGCCATTGTTAGTCAAATTATATTAATATTAATCGTTATGCTAATATTATTATTGCAATAGTACGCAAATATTGGTCCGATTGATATCACAGGATATAGGTAAAATACAAGGTAAAATACAAGGCTTAAGAGGGGACTACCGACATGCTAGTAAACTGTAAAGAAATGTATCTCGTTTTTTTTTCTAATACGCCGAGAAATTATATAAGGCACCCCGTTGGGGAATGGGTCTCCCCAGGCGGATATGTGGGACTCGCTACGCCCAAAAGATGGTAATCTTTCGGGCGTAGCAGATGGACTCAATTTTACCCACTAAAACTTGGCGAGTGCTGTCAATTCTGCCTTTGGTGAGGTGCCCCGGATCTAATGAGCAAACAGGGCACCTCGACGGCTAGTCAGCCCCTCAAGGAACCGACGTCACCCCCACAGAGGGGTTGTCCTGCACCAGAGAACAAACCGTCCCAACGTCGGTGCAGTACAATGGGGTGAAGTTCCCATTCTCGCCCCTTGCCCCTCTGCTCTTTTGTACCCTCTTTTTATAAGAGGGGTACAAAGAGCAACTCCCTCGGCTCCATTTGCTTCGCCCAAGGTGTGGGTCCACCTTAGGCTAGCCTACCGCCACGACAAGGCTTAAACTGTAGTGGGGATGAATGAGTTACCTTTTTTTTTTTTTTCGCAGGGAATTCCTTATGGATGCATCCAGGATCTTCGGGTAGATCCTGACCCAATGTGGGACTCGCACCTGGGAGTGCCCACCCTAACTAAAACAACTGCGAGCGCCTTCAGCCGCTTTTTGAGGGTCCCGGATATGCAGGCAACGGACAGGATCACCTCAGCGACAGGCTGGCCCCGGCGAAGGCCAGACTACTCCTCGTAGGGGGGGACTGCCCGGCCGCTACTAAGCAGTCCCCACGACGTCGTGCCATACAGACCCAGGTTCCCATCCTGAGCCCGACACGAACACAGGGGCGTTACTGAAGACGCATTAAATAGCGCCTCCTACGCACCCCCGTTCGTCGCCTGCGGGAGGAGGCCTCGTCGGCGGCCTCCTCTCTCACCCGCTTGTCGGCCTCCTTCTGGGACATTACTGCCTCGCAGAAGGAGATCAAATCCGTCCAGGACTCGTCGTCACCGATAATCGCGTGCTGCATAAGCGCAACCCTCCCAAATTATAAAACTATAATGTATGTAGAATCATTATCGCTATTACCTACTTTTTAATCGCTGTTTATTTTTGATAGTATTTACAATGAATAATAATAAAATACGAAAAGTTATTACATTTTGCACAATAGCATCGTTTATCGAGTGTCTGTCAATTCTTCTATTGTGTAAAATATTATAGCTCTCAACAAATAATACAACATTAATTGCAACAAGCGGCCACTTCTCATTGTTACCGTTTTGAAAAATAGAAAATATTCCATTGAATACCAGTCGTTAGTATTCTAACGTTTTCTTTTGTTTTATTGAAACGAAATAAAATCGACGGATCCAATATGACGAGGTAATAATATTTTTATGTTAAACATTATTATTATTGTACCTGGCAGTTAAATTGGCTCGAATGCCTTGATCACACTCATTTTTTTATCGAAATTAGTTCAGCCATTTATGAGGACTTTAGACACATACGCAAAGAAGAAATATATTTATAAAGATGTACATTTAATGAGCCTGAATTTTACATAGTACTCAAGAGTTTATTATGACGAACTTCTGTCTAATTCTGGATTCAACTTATACGAAGACTGCTA
The DNA here is from genome assembly GCA_963853865.1 of Helleia helle. Taxonomy (NCBI): domain Eukaryota; kingdom Metazoa; phylum Arthropoda; class Insecta; order Lepidoptera; family Lycaenidae; genus Helleia; species Helleia helle. Next base: position 20,218,214 of record OY971422.1, on the reverse strand, counting down.
TAATAATTAGTTTTAACTAGGTGTTGCCCGCAGCTTCGCCCGCGCTAACTTAGATTTACAGCCGTAGACGGATTGGTGATGATTATTTTATAGCCTAATTTACTCCCTATAACATAAGCTATCTTCCAGTGAAAGTTCCGTCAAAATCGGCCCAGCCGTTTCCAAGATTAGCCGGAACAAACAAACAAACAGACAGACAGACAAACAAATATTTAAAAAATGCTATTTTGGTATACGTTCCGTGTATACATCAATATGCATTTAGTAAAAAGCGGTTATTTTCATGTTACAAACAGACACTCCAATTTTATTTATCTGTATTGATGATGATTATTTTTATAGCCTAAGTTACACCCTATAACATAAGCTATATTCCAGTGAAAGTCCCGTCAAAATCGGCCCAGCCGTTTCCAAGATTAGCCGGAACAAACAGACAGACAGACAAACAAAAATTGAAAAAATGCTATTTTGGTATACGTTCCGTGTATACATCAATATGCATTTAGTAAAAAGCTGTTATTTTAATATTACAAACAGACACTGCAATTTTATTTATCTGTATAGAATGACATTATCATAATATGTAGGAGCTATCTCGGTGATTGTTCTTAAATGTTTATAAACATTTAAATCACTACGAGGTAAAAATGCGTGTTCCCAGAAGACCTGAGCAACCCTCTCTAAAAGAAGCTCGCTTTGTTTGAGTACGGACTAATAAAAATTGAAGAGGTTTTTTATCACGAATACTGCGTGTAAACATAAAAGGATTTCGGTTCAGTATTAATTAAACCCGACTTAGAGGATCCTCTCGTGATGGTTACGAAATTAATTTTGCGGCGAAACCTTGCCTTGTAATATCTGTATATGTAAACAAAATATAAAAAAATGAAATATCATTTCACCTGGTATGGATTAAAGAAACAATTTAATTTTGTTGTATCATTTTAATTAAGGAATTATATAAAAATATATTATATTATATAATATATTATATTTAGTTTCAGCCAAAAACAGATTTAATTATGTTTAATCACTAGCTCAAAAAGAATAACTAATGAAATTCCTGTCGTAACACAACTTATGATGGATATTTATGTAAGAATCGGGTACGTAAGAAGCATTTTTTCTTTAACTCCGGGATATCCTCTAAGGCATCCCGCGGGGGTTTCCCCAGGCGGGTATGTGGGACTCGCTGCGCCCGAAAGGTGGTAAATGGATGCAGCTCTATCCACTAAAACCTGGCAAGTGCCACCAATGCCATTTTCGTGAGGTGCTTCGAATCTGTTAAGCAAACAGGGCACCTCAACGGCTAGTCAGTCCCTCAAGGGAGTGACGCCACCTCCACAGAGGTGTTGTCCTGCACCACAGAACAACCGTCCCAACGTCGGAACAGTACAATGGGGTGAGGTTCTCGTTCTCTCCCCTTGCCCCCTGCTTTTGTCCCCTCTTCTTATAAGAGGGGTACAAAATGCCGCCTCGGTTCAATTAGCTTCGCCCAAGGTGCGGGGTTCACCCTAGGCTACTGAGCCCCACCGCCACGACAAGGCCTGAACCATGGTGGGGACGTCAGAAGCGTCTAGTCTGGCACTTGTAATATAAAACATCACATAATTTCATATAGGTATTTTATAGGAATAGGTACTACATTCCACGCCTTGGCAACAGTGGTGGGAAGAATTTGAGGCAATAAATAAATTGAATATTTATAACTTTACACGGATGTGCAAAATATAAATAAAACCGGTTAAATACATTGTCGCACATGAACCAGACCACGTTCCCAGAAACAACAAGATTTTTTGTGTTATTCCTAAAAAAATAAAAAAATATTTACCGTGTTTTTTCATTTTTATTTCGCGGAGCTCGATATTTCGGCATTATCTACGGATTTCTTGTTTGCGAGACTCAAGTACGAGGCTTTGAAAATTTTTGGATTTTTAATGTCACTAATTAAATAGGCAAACGGACAGAAAAGCCACCTTAGGGTAAGTGGTCACCGTCGCCCATTCACCTGGAACTAACCCAGGCAATTTTAATGTTGCCTATCCTGAGACATAAAATGTTAAGTCTCGGTGTCAGTAATTACATGCCTGTCCTGCCCTTCTCCCCGAAACACAGCAAAGCTGTTTGACAGGAGAAACGAGCAGTATGGTGGTACCTAACCGTGAGACGCTAGCGCGGCACAAGTGCATTCCTGCCACCGGTAAATGATTTGATTTTGTTGGAGGTAGACTGAACGATGAAGTACAATTTAAATGAAAATATTTACTTAGATACCGATACCACTTAGTCTGCATAAGGGAAAAGGACAAATAAGACTTCTTATTATGAAGACCAGAAAATATGTATGCCATATATTAAGAACTAGCTGTTGCCTGCAGCTTCGCCCGCATTACTCAACTCCTATATGTCACAGCGTGATGTTATATAGCCTATAGCCTTCCTCAATAAATGAGCTGTCTAACACTGAAAGAATTCTTCAAATCGGACCAGTAGTTCCTGAGATTAGCGCGTTCAAACAAACAAACAAACTCTTCAGCTTTATAATATTAGCATCTATGCTAATATTATAAAAACAGTTTAGCAAATATTTTACGACCATCTTCTTTCATTCTTTATTATCATTGAGAATTCAATTTTTTTTCATGACATTTTAGACGTTTCATTGTAAGCAAAGTAATTTCAATTATGATAACAAAAGTGTTGTAAGAAGAACTGGAGAAAACGATGAGAAATTATATTTTACAGGATGTTTCACTGACACTTCAATTAGAATTAGGATGATGACAGATAAAGCTTTGTAGTAAAAGTGGTATATCATTTTGAAAGACCTCTACATTAAACAAATATTCAGCAGTCTTTAATAAAGTAAAATATTCAATAAATCACCGTAAAACTATCAGGTTGGAAATTTCTCTTTTTTTTTAATTTCCATTAGCAACTAATTTAAAAAAATAAGTATCACGAACCATACTACATTGAGCTGGGATTTAAGCTCGTAATACATGATAACTTAGGAGCTTATGTTGAAATTCGAAATCACCAATCCCACTGCTAATTACACTTAATATTTTAAGTTTTTTTTCTGACGGAAGTAACGCTCAGTATTCTATATTCAAAAATAGTAACTTGCATTGGTTATGAGTTCATGTCATATACTCCACGCTTCTTGACTTATACGCAAACAAGTGGCAAAGATCATAATAAAGTAGGATTATTTATTTCAATTATTGTATTACAAAGATTTGAATAGCAAAGTAAATAAAAGTTCAAAGGTTAATAAAATCCTGAATTGATTTGACCTGTAAAACGTATTATGTTCATTTTTTGGCACATCACTTCTTTAGGCACGATGAGCGTAACTCAGATTTATAAGAAGTTTTAATTCAATCGCGCGTAAAAGTTACACGCGCACAGGTTTTTTTACAAGAATTTCCTAGAAGGGAGAGAAAAATTTACTACGATTAGAGATAAAATATACTTAGATTCGAATCAAAAAACAAGATGTGCTATAAAATGTATTGACCAATGTCCTGTGACCTGAGTGACCTTCGAGAATTTCTCGGACAGCTTGTGTGACACATCCAACATTTCAAAGAATTTCCCAAATTTATTTTGGCTAACTGCCAAAATGGGGCTGAAATAAGATGCAGCCGAGTCATCTCCACGGTTAACTTAGCATACAAGAGCCACTATTCATTGTACGCGATCCCGGAATATACGATTTAACATAAATTTTAAGAGCAGATGGAAATAGACTATTGATAGCCAGGGGTCACTTTGAAGAGGGTGTGTTTTGACATACTGCCAAATGTATGCAATAACGATCACCTACGAGACGACGATGCCTTAAATGAGTGGTCAGTCGAAATAATAAATAAGGAATGGCGGGAAGCATCGGGACGCGCGGATGTGTTTTTTTGGTTTCCCGTTAATTAATTGTTATTTTGTGTTTTGTCCATTCAGAGTGGTTTTCTAAAGTGTTTGTTTTAAAAACTTGATCTTTATATATTGTGATTGGTTGGCGAATCTTATGGAGTACCGTTCTGGAGTGGTTTTCTTAGTAGGGCTGTTCTGGCGGTTTTCTATAGTGTTTGTTTTAAAAACTTAATCTGTGTAATATATAATGTGATTGTTTGGCGAATATTGTGGTGGACTGCCTTGTGTGAATGGAATGGGGAATGATAGTTGATTGATGGGGGCTAGAGGGGCGAAGCCGCACTCCTTGGGGTTTCCCGCCATTTCTCCGTATTACAGACCGAATAATTATATTTTGTATGGCTAATAGCCTAGTAGCTAATGCCTTTAAATGAAAATAATAATAAAAATAATTATAAATAAAAAATAATGTTATAATTAGACGTGACATTTGAATTACATCAGTTACGACGGCTTTATACCTAGAATATGCAAAAGAATCATTAAAATAATGTCATAATTATGGATTAATTTATTTTTTAATTATTTCTTGAACTCTAAATTATGTTGTTAATGAGTAAAGCTGTTTTAATTATTATAAGCTTAGAACCACTTAACAATTTCGCTCTTAAGCATTACCATAAATCAACATAAAAAATAGACTCAAAATAGACCAATGTTGTTTTACAGGAGTCTAACTCATATAAATCTAAATATATTTTGGGAAAAAATCATTTTACAAAAAATTAAAACATTATAGTTTCTTTTGGAGTCGGTGTCAGCCAAAGGTACAGCAACAAATACGACACCGACTCCAAAAATAACTATAATGACGTGGTAAACGCAAAGTTTGTACATTAGTAGAAGATTAAGTTGATTATAAGTTGCAAGCACAAAAATTAAAGAAACACAGTTATTTTATTACTTTTTAGTTTAGTATTTTTGAAGTCGGTTTTAATTTTTTGTAAAATTATGTTCTTTCTTAATTTTTAGTGATTCCGAAATTCATCGTCTTGACGTTCATTGAAGGAGGCCTATGTTCAGCAGCGGATAAAGGACGATGATGATGATAACGATGACCGCGACATACTATGGTGTGCTACCAAAGCACCCTATACAATTGTTAAATCGACAAGTAATAAAATGAGAACATCAGCATATTGTCGAGGTAAAAGGAACCGACCAAATAGGCATTATTGGGAAAAAACGGCTTGTCAGATCTTAATAAAATTAATATGGGACCAAATTGGAAGCACTAAGCTTTCAAACAAAAGAATAACCATCGAAATCCATTCACAAACAGCGGAGATATCGTGTCACATACATACAAAAACAAAAAAAAAACATACAGATGAATTGAGAACCTCCTCTTTTTTTGAAGTCGGTTAAAAATATAAACAACAGCAGTGTCTATCCGTTTGTAGACAGTTGCAAGGTATATTGTATTTGTTCTGAATTCATCGATTTTTTTAAACTCAACAGTCGAAACAATTGATTAGAAGAAGGCGATCTATCTGTCAAAATTAAGTGTAAAACTAATTAATTTAATTATTACCTATTAGAATCCTTACTTAACTAACTTAACGTAACTAGTTTACGTAAATAGTAACGACCTACGGGGGGAAAATATTTATCGTAATATTTTCGAAATAAATTTAGGAACGAATTACATAAAGAAAAAAAACTAACCCAACCAGTCACAGGGACTGCCGATCCCCACCATGGTTCAGGCCTTGACGTGGTGGTGGTGTACCTAGTAGCCTAGCCCTAGGGTGAGCCCAGCACCTTGGGCAAAGCTAATTGAGCCGAGGGGGCTCTTTGTACCCCTCTTATAAGAAGAGGGGACAAAAGAGCAGGGGGCAAGGGGCGAGGATGGGAACCTCACCCCATTGTACTGTCCCGACGTTGGGTGGGGTTGTTTTGTGGTGCGGGACCACCCCTCTGTGGAGGTGGCGTCGGTCCCTTGCAGGACTGACTAGCCGTCGAGGTGCCCTGTTAGTTTAACAGATCTGGGGCACCTCACCAAAGGCGGCATTGGTGGCACTCGCCGGGTTTTAGTGGGTAGAGCTGTTTCCACTTACCATATTTCGGGCGCAGCGAGTCCCACATACACGCCTGGGGAGACCCACTCCCCAGGTGGTATGCCTCAGAGCATTTCCCGGCGTTAAAGAAAAAAAAAGATAAAAGGAGACTGCCGATAGAAGTGAAAACAAAAAAAGTAAATTCAAATACAGGCTGTAAAGATTATGGCAACCTATACAATTTAAACGACGCACAAAATGGCCGCATAACATTGACATTTCAGTGTGTTTGACAATTGGTTATGTAAACAAACTAGCTCTTGCCTGCAGCTTCGCCCGCATTACTCAACTCCTATAAGTCACAGCGTGATGTTATAGCCTTCCTCGATAAATGGGCTATTTACCAATGAAAGAATTTTTCAAATCGTACCAGTAGTTCCTGAGATTAGCGCGTTCAAACAAACAAACAAACTCTTCAGCTTTATAATATTAGTATAGATATTGCATAATCTTATATAAATAAATTAAACTTCATATAAACGTCAAATAGTGTCTCATAACGGTGGTAACGGTGTCGCGAATCCAGAGATTTTATCTCATACAAAAATATGCGTACCGTAAAGAATTTTTCTCTTCAAAAAAAATCACATGTAGATAGAGCCTAAGGATTTACAACTTTATAATATGTATAGTGGCGTATAATATTCAGCTTATCATTTTAATTGCTCGTGTGACATTTCAAAAAATTTGTACGAACATATTAGGTACCTAGTTTAGATTCATAAGCATAAAACATTCCTTGACATAAACAGTTGTAAACTCCCGCCAGTGAAATAAGTGCCCAACTCGAACGCAAAAGGTCCTAAAACAAACTCGTTTTGTTATACGGAATATGCATCCTAATGTATGTTTATTTATGGCTAGCTATTGCCCGCAGCTTCACCTGCGTTAATTTAGAAATACAGCCGTACCCAGACTGATGTTTGTTATTTTTATACCTATGACACTTACAAATAGTGTGGCTTTCTAAATGTAAAAGAATTTTCTAAATCGGTTCAGTGGATCCAGAGATCCTCACAAACTCACAAATTTCACCTCTCTATAATAATAGTATAGATGAATGAGTCTATAGTTTTACTGGCTGAGCGATGCTTCTGGTGGCGATGCGTCGCGTGTGTCTTTTTAGTTTATGTATTTCTGGCGATCTTGTTGACAGTTTTCTTTTGCCTAGCAGTGGGACAGTACAGACAGGCTAGAAAAAAAAGTAGTTCACAAATAAAACTTTCTTTCTTTCATATTTATTACAACTTATGTTCTTTAGTATTTTTTATGTTTTTTATATTAAGATTTGAAAAGCATAGTATAATCGAACGGAAAAAAATACTTAGAGGTATTATAATTATGTGTATTTAGATAAGAAACATTCGATTTGTTTTTTTTGAAGATAATAATTGTGACGTTGATGTTGACTATCATTTTTAGACCAAGAACGTTTCGGGTGAAAGTCAATGTATTCAACAGGCAGTTTTAAGGTACACGACGCATGCACATGTACAAGTGTTAGAAGGCAAGTGGGCCACTCACCATCACGTTAGCTCTCATTTATATAGTACTTAAAGTAGTTTCTACATAACCTACAAAATTATGATGAGTCATCTCATTCTATATCTCATAATTGTTTATCTGAGATCAGCCAGTCACTAAACGGACTCGTCTCATTTATTTCTATTGGCGCACCAGGATGAGACCATTATCCAGTGCGCATGTGCATGCCATTACACAAATCACCACTAACAATAGCTGTCCCATATTAGTGATTGTGTAATCTGCAAAATCACGCAGTCTTGCGTGATATTCTCCAATCGAATAGTTGATCATAAACAGCTTATTAGCTTTTGCTACAAAATACTACTATATTTAAATATAATATAAACTATAAAATAAATTAATTTTAACGGTATATTTTAATGTTGACATGCATTTTTGACGACCTTTGTGGGTTGGCGCGTTGGCGCTGGAGATAGCGGGTTCGAATCCCGCCAGGGAACAAAAAGTTTCTGTGTTCCTGGGTCATAGATATGTATTAAATATGTGTATTATATAATAATAATCTAAATATATGTATGGTATTAAATTATTAAATATATTTCCGTTCCCTGATACCCGTAACACAATTTCTTCCAAAATTTACCACGGGACCAGATTGGCGTGGTGTAAAAGAGTCCATACATATTATTATTATGTTATACATATATTTAAGTTAAGCCAGGCGTAGACCTCTCCTAAACCTTTCCATACATCTCGCACCTTTCTGATCCAATAAGAATATCTCTTTTAAAAAATGTCTCTCTATCTTTCAATAAAATATTCTTATTGGTGACCCAATGGGTCTCCCTTTATTTCTTTTCAAGTCTCTTGGTAACCATTCTGTTAAACGTTATGTTCATCTATTATTACACATTCTACACAATATGTGTCCTGCCCATTGCAATTTCAGTAACCTCGTTCTTCGTTCGCAACGGCTGAGCCGATTTATATGTGACTCTCACTTGCAGATAGCTGATTTTATAAGTAACCTAGGCTATAAAAATAATCATCATCAATCCGGGTACGGCTGTAAATCTAAGTTAACGCGGACGAAGGTGCGGGCAGCAGCTAGTTTAAAAAATACAACGCCAATCCTTTCCAAGTCCTATACGCCAACGAAATTGATATTTGGCAAACAAAATTTTATTTAGATCATAACTCGAAGTCAGCTGCACCCTACTATTATCGTTACCGGGACTTGGAAAAAGAAACATTTGGAAAACCGTAATCATAAGGAACTGCCTTTATAATAAAGTAAAGCTGGTGTCTACCAGCTGGTGGCTCTGATGGAAATACGAGCCTAATTCACTCTCAGAGGTTTTGTTATTTTTTTATTTTTTTTAATGTGATCAGGGGGCAAACGAGCAATCGGAGCCTCACGGCGCCGACGCCCATACACATCCACACAACCAAGGCCACGGAGATGCGCCGCCCCGGAAACTCACAAACTGCACCAAACGCGACAGCTTAGCTGTCACTAGACGCCGGTGTTATGTGAGCGAGGGGTACCAACCACCCCGGTCGTGCCGGCCCAATTCGGCTGCAATGCAGCATGGCACTACCTCTTACAATCAGTTTATCAAATTAAATATAAATCAAATTATCATCATCAGTCCGTCATCATCAAAGTAGGTGATGTCATGGAGTCCTAGTAAAGGCTGGTTTCAAAGACATACCGACCGTCGATCGCGTCGGTCGCGCTTCTCATTTGTATGAAAATTAAGGCGGGCCTTTTCCGATAAACGGCATTTTGAATACTGTTTTATTTAGAAACTAATCCAATTTAAGTTTTGAAAAAAATATATGTAATATATGATTACTTATATTTTGTTGCATTAAAAAAAATTGCAAAGATAGTTCAAAATTGAGATGAGAAACCCATTTTATTTGAGTAATATCAGGTTCTGTACAATAAAACTTATACCATAATAAACCTTGTAGAGAATGTGATTTACAACGGTCGACATAAACTATTGTTTTATAAATCCCTCCCTTCAATTAAATAAAGTTGTGTTTTCACTCGCCGCCAAAGCGCTCGACGCGGTTACGAGCTCCATACTAAATACAATTCTCGGACAGCCCCGCCTTAACAAGTCGTTACAGTGCTCGACCGACCGTACCCACTAGTGATGGCAATAACGGCTGCTTTACAATAATACATTATCCTGTTGTGTTATTTTGTAACAACTGTTGTTCTAAACTGATGTCTGTTATCCTGTTATTATTGATTTATAGACGTTGAAAAATATTAAATGTGACACTAAGATTTTCGAAAAAAGCAAATTTGAACTTTATTAGGTACCTCGTATTAGTGATTATAATAATCACAATATTATCGTGTCTCAATTGTGCAACGTTATCTCCCTCGCACACCTAATGTCTGCCTATTTGACAATTTTCATACAAATATACAAATGCATACAAATGACGCAAGTACGCACCAACGGTCGGTATAGCTCTGAAACTGGCCAATCAAAATGTTGCATTGCAGCCGAATTGGGCCGGCACAACCGTGGTGGTACCTCTTGCTCACATAACACCGGCGTCAAGTGACAGCTAAGCTGTCACGTTTCGTGCGGTTTGTGAATTTTCTGTGGCCCATTGGGGGGATACGGGAGAGGAGGGCAACACATCTGCATAATCTTTGGCTGTGCGGATGTGTATGGGCGTCGGTAGTCGCCAAAAAGCTTCGACTGCTCGTTTGCCCTCCTATGCTATAAAAAAATCATGACCGAGTGCAAGCATACATTTGATTTCATCAAAATTAGTAGAACAACTATAAGCAATTGAAATATGTTTGAAGTATAGCTTTATTTAATTTTTATTCTTATTAAAGTAATTTGAGTTAAGAGGAGCCGTGCGGACGGGACACAGACTTGTTATTATGTTTAGCTCGACATTCTCCAGATGCCAGATGAGAATATCCAGCTCACACTAATGTATTTTTTTATGACACATGTTAATGCTTTCGCTTGATCCAGGTTTACCTCGGGTAAGGCTCCTAGCCCTATGTGGGACTCGCACTTGGGAATGCACTACCCCACCAAACCATCTGCGAGCGCCTTCAGTAGCTTTTTGATTCTCTCGGATCTGCAGGCAACACGAGCACCTTAGCGACAAGCTTGCTCCGGCTATGACCAGCCTACTCATCGTAAGTTGGGACTGTCCGGCTGCCACTAAGCAGTCCCCGCGACTTCGTGCCATACTGGGCTCAGGTTCTGGAGGGGCATTAAGTAGCGCCTCCTACGCAGCCCCGCTCGCCGCCTCCGGGGGGAGGCCTCATCGGTGGTCTCCTCTCTCACTCACTCGTCGGCCTCCTTCTGCGACATCACTGCCTCGCAGAAGGAGACCAAGCATCGCGGTGATGACGCTCGGCTGAGACAAGTTCCCTCCGATAACCGACGTCAGATCCCGACGCAGCGCCACCCATTTCGGGCACATTTCGATGGTGGATGATGCTGGGCTGACTCGGCCACCGCGCCACAATCGTGACACGCTGTCAGTGGCTCCTTGTGGGCCATTCAGCACAGGTACTCACCAAAGCAACCATGCCCGGTGAGTACCTGTGTCAGACCACCGCCACCACTCTACGGACCCACACTGGTTCTCGCAGACGCAATAAGGCAGGCAAATAATTTCTTAACGTCTGCAAGTCACAAAAATACGGAGACTCATATAAAACAAATGTAATAGTGCGGCAGGTAATATGTCGCTACTGGCCATCCCAGCCCCATTTCGCTACCTTTAAAGACCCTTCAGGGTATTATTAACGAAAATCGATTTTCGGTGGATGCCAAAAACACCCTACACGGCAACGGTTTGTATATACTCTATATCTTCTATACTTAGACCTTTTATATGTACTTATACCTATATGTAAGTGTTATTAATATATTTGTTTGATGCTTAATGTGGTGTAACTTGAAAATATCATAATCGCGCATAAGATTTTTTAGAAGAAGGTTTTAGTGTATGTGGAATATATGTGTGTCTGTATGTGCTTAAATCTTTAAAACTACACAACGGATTTTGATGCGGTTTTTTTCACTAGATAGAATGATTCAAGAGGAAGGTTTATGTGTATAATACATGCATAATATAGTAGATAAACACAGATAATTTTATCGGTTAGAAATGTGATGTCGTAAATAAACACATTTTTTGCACTTACATTGCAAACGCTGGATGAACCCTAACAGATAGATCAAAATAATGTAATAAAAAAAGTCCGCGATGGCGTATTTGTATCTCTTAAGGATAACATACTATATCCATTTTAATACTTAAAAAATGGGCAATTATAAAGCGGTAATTGGAAAGCTATTTATACAAACGTGGTATTAATTATCCTTATCATTTTAAATATTATGTAAGTTAGCTTGAGCATTTCATGAAGTATGTTTTTCCCGTTTAAACCATGCAAATTAAATGCATATCTTAGGAGATATAGCAAAATCAAAATAATGAGATTTCGACCGAGCCGCGCGGGCCGGGCGCTCCGTGATGCCGCGTCTCGCGTCCGAGCCGGCCCCGGTTCCGAAAGATAGGATAATTATTATTGTATCAATGTATGGTAGAATTGTGTATCCTAAACATGCCTACTGAAAAGTCCGCGATGGCATAATATTATGTTAAATATAACATACTACCTATATCCATTTTAATACTTTAAAAAATTGCCAATTATAAAGCGGTAATGTAAAAGCTATTTACAAAAATATGGTATTAATCACTACATATTATAAAATAAAATCCTACGCTCGTCCATAGATAAATAATCATCATCAATCCGTATACGGCTGTAAATCTAAGTTAACGCGGGCGAAGCTGCGGGCAACAGCTAGTATTACATATATTTAAGATATTTTTATTATTTAGTACACATATTTAATACACATCCCTGACACAGGAACACAGAAAACTTTTTTGTTCCCTGGCGGGATTTGAACCCACAACCTCCGGCTTAAGCACCAACGCGCTAACAATTGAGCCACAGAGGTCATCACAGGCCAGTCACAGGGACTGCCGATAGAAACAAAACAATTAAATTCAAATACCTATAAAACCTATAAGTTAGTATTTGACGTGGTTTTTTTTATTTTTTTATTATGTTAGTTGGATAGGCAAACTGGCAAACGTGCCACCTGATGGAAAGTGGTCGACGTCGCCCATGAACATAAACTAGTTTACGTGGAACGAGCCCAGGCAACTTATTTATGTGTTGCCTATCCTGAGACATAAGATGTTAAGTCTCGGTGCCAGTAATTACACTGCCTGTCTTGCCCTTCTCTGCGAAACACAGCAAAGCTGTTTCACGGGAGAAACAAGCAAGATGGTGGTACCCATGCAGCCGAGAGCGCAGCACAGCGCTTCCCTCCCACCGGTAAAAAATCGTCCATAGATATTATTATTATTATTATTTAGTAGCAACATAATTTGCAACACAAATATTGCATAATCTTATATAAATAAATCAAACGTCATATACCTAATCTTCAAATCGCGTCTCGTAACTGTGTCGTGAGTAACCTTATGTAAATAAATCAAATTTCATATAAACGTCAAATTGCGTCTCGTAACGGTGTCGCGAGTCCAAAAATTTTATCTCACCTAAAAATATGCGTACCGCGCTAAAATAAGTTTTCACTTCAAAAATATAAAGAGGATCATCGTTCATGAGACGTAGGTACATTATTAAAACCGGTGGCCCATTGGGGGGCACGAGATACGGCATACGGAAAAGGAGGGCAACGCATCTGCATAATCCCTGGTTGTGCGGATGTGTATCGGTGTCGATAGTCGACAAAAGGCTTCGACTACTCGTTTGCCCTCCTATGTTATAAAAAACGTTATTATAAGCAATCGAAATTGGGTAAATAATACATTAATAAATATAAATAATAAAACATAATTTTAAGTGCAGATACTTGAATTAAATTTTAATCTTTTTGTACTCTTGTTGAGGTTTTATTGACCAAAGTTTTACTGAGGTTTCAACTTTTCAGGAAAAGGGAATGTGGCGAAATACACTTGAGACCACCCAAATATATAGGAGCTGGCGGTAAAATAAACGTTGAAATTGCTGCTCTACTCCAAGTAGAGCAGGCATTTGAATTTTTACAAAATATATCGTGATGCCAAAACGAATATACGAATAGTACCTACCTACTAATATTCATTTTTTTATATTAGTTATCGAATACAATACGACATTCAGATACATCCTATAATATGATTCTTTTAGGTTTCAAGTTTTTGTTGTAAAAATCTATTGAAGCGTCTTGGAAATAAAACCGACTCGAATGCCGTGATGGCATGACGCTGTCATATCTTTATTTTATTCCATCTTTCCGTATTGTTTTTTTTTATTGAAATACGATATTGAATATTAAATTATCTGCTATGCGTGAAGTGAGGACCAACTTTTTGTTTGTTCTTTGTTTAAAATGATACATATAAACAACGATAATTGGCCCAAAATTGTACATTTATTGTTAAAATAGTTTTAAAGATTTATGCAAATACCAACCCGCATTTGGTTAATGCAAATCGAGTGATATTCAAACGAGAAAACCCTGAAAATGTAATGTACATTTTACCATTTATCACACGAATCGTGCAACGTACCATGTATTCAATTGAACTGTAACTAATGCTAGCCACAGTATTAATGCACCCACACTACATCATTTCAAATACCAGAAATTTATTTATTATTAACTATTATAACGAAATTCCGGACAGTATTTTGCTACGGAAGCATATTTTGTAAATCACTAAGTAATGATATACGATACGGTAAATTTTACTTTCAACTTTATTATATCAATATTAATGTATACAATCCACTTACGTTTACTAATACCTTAGTATTTCAAAGCAATCATTATCTAAGTTTTGGCATAGTTCCAGGCATATGCATGCCTTCTTCTGCAAAACTAATCGCTAACTTATATTTCTGTACAATTCCAAAATTTGCTTTTAATGATTTCAATTATTAAAAATTATAAAAAAAATAATTGTAACGAATATAACACATACCAGTTTGTTAAGGCGAGTCACCGCAGGCGAAACGGGAAAAATGGTTTGCCAAATCAAATTTTTGAGATACCTATTACTATCAAAAAACGGTCTCAAAACAATATCAGACATACCTAAAGATATTGTCTAAAGAATGTACTAATTGGTTATACGATAAGATGTACTTTACTTATGTCATAAAAAATCCTGAAAGCAGGCTAAAATGAATTATTTACTAATAAAATATTTTCTATACTATAGAAACGTGCGATTATTTAAAAAATATTAAGTCCTATACTTTTTTATTCAAATTTATCCCAAAACTTGAATGTTATCTAGGGTTTTCACAAGTCACCCCGACTGCCGCTACCCCGCCAGTCCCGGTGACTCGCCTTAATTATAAAAAAGAACAGCGATTGTGCCTGTCTGATATCTGTTTCCCTCTTTAATAATTAGTTATTGTTAAACTTGAATTCTTTAAATAGTCGTGTATCAGGCAGTGAATGGAAAAAGATGATTATGATGATGATGACTGTTTGACCAGAAAAAAAAAACAAAAAAAACCTAAAAAATTGAAAAATAACGGAATGTATTTTCACCATATAGTCGGGGCAGAAACTTTATAAAAATATACTATTTTTATAAATATTACCGGTGGGAGGGAAGCGCTGTGCCGCGCTCCCGGCTGCATGGGTACCAGCAACTTGCTTGTTTCTCCCGTGAAACAGCTTTGCTGTGTTTCGGAGAGAAGGGCAAGACAGGCAGTGTAATTACTGGCACCGAGACTTAACATCTTAATATGTCTCAGGATAGGCAACACATAGATGAGTTGCCTGGGCTCGTTCCAGGTAAACTAGTTTATGTTCATGGGCGACATCGACCACTTACCATCTGGTGGCATGTTTGTCAGTTTGCTTATCCAAGTAACATAAAAAGAAACTATTTTAGACCAGTCTCATATAAAAAGATATCTTTAGACTTTAGGTCAATACCAGATAAAAGAGAAATCGAATATTAGTCCCGACCAATACGGTACAAGTATCAAATAAAGTGTAATAATAATCCCGAACTTAATGGAGTTCAACCCCAGCCGATGACGCCATAAGATGCTAAATATCAGTTTGGCGTAACCAAAGTAAATGTAACCATTATCATCACTTATCGTTACGGCTTTATGGCACATTAGAACGCACACAAATTTCCACGAATCACATTTATATAACTAGCTTAGGGGTATTAAATGTGCGAACATAGAAAAAGTGCTTTTCACGTGAACGAAAAACTGAAAGTAGTTCTTCTTAATTTTGCAGCTTAAAACTAAAATTTTTATAAACTTACTAGCTGACCTGACAAACGTAGTCCTGTCTTAATTATGAATATTGAATTAGAATTATTCTAATGCTATACGACAATTATTTCTAATCTAGCATTATCTAAAATTTTATATGGTGGTTAAGTATTCTTAAATTTTCTTATTTTCCGCGCAATATTCTAAAATTTTTTTTTTTCATAAGAACCTTCTCCTTTTTTTTTTTTTTTTCCCCGCTGGGGAGGGGGATTCCCCTGGCGGGTATGTGGGACTCGCTGCGCCCGAGAGATGGTAAGGTGGACGCAGCTCTACCCACTAAAACCCGGCGGTGTTCTCCTCGTCATGCGGGAACTATGGTCGTCCGCACCAGCGACGGTGTGCCTAGAGGCACTCTCCTCTGGAGGCAGGGTGGTGGCGTCCCCTCCTCCTACTCCACTTAAGGCACCCTGAAAACATAAGGGTGCCTTATGACCCGGACCTAACGCGCGCGCGGTGGATCCCCCTGATCCACAGTGCAAAGTCCTCTCACGGCGGTACGACCTCCTGTCGCCGCCACGGTCTCCTGCGGGAAGAGGCGCCAGTGCGCTCCCTCTCCCGCTCCGCCTCCTCCTTCTACGGCATCACTACCGCGCAGAAGGAGAGAACCGCCTGCCATGCTCTCTCACTGCCGGTCAGTAGCCTAAGGTGTGCCCAACCCCTTGGGCGAAGATAATTGAGCCGAGAGGGCTCTTTGTACCCCTCTTATTAGAGGGGACAAAAGAACAGGGGGCAAGGATTGGGGATTGGGGAACCCATTGTACTGTCACGACGTTGGGAGGGGTTATTCAGTAGTGGTGGGGTGATGGGCGGCTGATATATGCTCAAGTGTGCAATGTTGAGCAAGATATGTCTAGCCGCCAAGCGTCATTTCTACGTCCCCGTCGTTCACCCTGGTAATATCCGGATCTACTAACAGGCATTGCACACCACCAACTACCCTGGGATCCGGGTAGCTAAATGTAATGACGCTATCTCGCTAGTGCACTCCAACACGGCGGGAGAATCCCTATACCATCATCCGTGCTCCTACATCATAAATATCCACTACACCCACTTCCTCTAGATCCCTCACCCATCCTTTCCTCTCCCCCAATCCAAGGTGTCAGACGGACCGTGCCGAGGGATGCGTGGCCAAGGGGATGCTTGGTTCCAAACGGTGTCTCTCCAATGAGATGGCAATCTTGGAGTAGTAAGTGGCCTTACCCGAGCAACCGGGGCTCTGCTCGGGCTGACCCTTTTAGTTCCCCTGCTACTCGTGGGATAAGATGGAGAAAGATTCAAAAAATACAAATAACCCAACCCCTTCAACGGAAGGCGTCGAACTTCCAAGTTCGCGCAGACGCGTCGAAAGCGAGTCGCTCGCGAACGCTTTTGACGCGTCACTGAAGTTCTCAGAGGAAGCACTGCTGGAGTCACCTACCCCGACCCCTAAAAAGGATGAGGCCCAAGGTTCCGGTGGTGCAGGTAGTAGTAGCAACAAAGACCCGAACACTTGGCAGATTAGCCGCAGTAAGTGGAAGCGGGAGAAGCGGAAGCTAAAAAGACAGATCCAGGAGGCCAGCTTGGCTCCCGCGTCGCAGGGCTCTCAGGCGAAAGCCTCGACGAGCGCTGGGGCGGGGGAGGCAAGGAGGCCGCCGAAAATCAAAAGGCAAGGGACGGACCCTGAAGAGGGCCTGTCGCAGCAGCGCCCGGCCAAGCGACAAAACCGAGGTGAGGCTCTGACCGAGGGACCGCGCTGCTCTGCAAAGGAGCAGAGCGATCTCGCGGTCATTGTACACCGGGAGGATGGCGCTAGGGTGGACGAGGCTGCGGCGGACCTCATCAGGGATAAGCTGGCGGACCTCATATTCGCCAAGATGGAGGATACCCAGGATGACATGGGGAGATCCACTGCTTTTGCGACGTCGGGACTGGTGTCGGAAGGTTTCTTCCTTGTGACACCGCTCACGATGGAGGCGAGGGAGTGGATCCTGACATGCGATTTTGGCGTGTACAATGGAATCAAACTAAAGGTAAAGCCACTGAACCGGAGCAGAGTAGCAGTCTGGCTGCCCGGTAAAGTGGACTTAAGAGCACCAAAGTTTCTGCAGGGGCAGAACGCGTATAAGACCGAATTGAAGATGTCGGAGTGGACCCTTATCTCTAGGGAGAAACTCCCTGCTGGGGAGAGACTGGTGTTGGGGGTCCCCAACGACATTTTCAAGGAGGACTTAGGACATGTCTGGCTCAATTACCAGGCCACCCAGGTTGAGGCCCGATTGCTGCGCACGAGCAGGCAGCAGGCGAAACCTGATGTGGCCGATACCGGACATGGTAGCGGGTCTAATCTGGCGGACCAGACGTCACAAACAGTGTGCCCTGGAACACGCATCGGGCACACACAGGACACAAGCACACAAACAGACCCACAGTACTCCACAGAGGAGTCGCTGGGGGGTAAGGGCAGACATTGCGGTTGTGTCTGTTCGGGAGCAAAAAGATGCGCCCCACAGCTCCTGCGATCAGCCCTGCCCGTCAGCGGCCCAAGCGCAATTACAGACACAGACCTGGGACCTGTGCAGACCGCCTCGCTGAAGACACCTGAAGATCACCATAGTGTGACTGACGGTGATCAGAAGCGGGGCCCGAAGCATTAGGTTCCGGACGGCACACACACCTTTTTACACACACAATGACTCTACACAATAACACTACACAAGCACACACACATACAAACACAACACAAAATAAAATAAAGATACTTCAGTTAAATTTGCACCATTGTCGCGAAGCCATGACAGAGCTTTGCAGATTTGTGGTATCAAATAACATAGACATCGCCCTGCTACAAGAGCCATATGTAATTAATGGCCGTGTTGTTGGCATCGGCTGTCTGGGTGGTGAAACTATCTACCATCGTGTTGGTGAGTCCAACCCCAGAACATGCATCTATGTTAGCAACAGAGCTAGGGCGCTAGGACTAATGGAAGTTGAATGTTACAGAGATCTCACAGCTGTACTAGGCACACTATGTATGGCAGATGGGAACACAAAGAAAATGGTCTTCATGTCGGTCTACATCCCGAGCGAGACGGACTACGAACCACCAGGACAACTCATAGAAGAGACAATGATAAAATATAGAGGTATGGGTATCCCGGTTGTTGTAGGCTGTGATGCCAACTCCCATCACAAGGTGTGGGGCAGCACGGATTGCAACAAGAAGGGAGATTTATTACTTGAATATATTCTTAGCACTGACCTAGAAATAATTAACGTAGGCAACACACCCACGTTTGTAACTAGAACAAGGAAAGAGGTTCTTGATATTACATTAATGTCAAGCGATGCCTCCCATCTGTTAAAGGACTGGAAGGTTGACACCTCTTATGCTTTCTCAGATCACCGCAGAACAACATTCCATCTGGACTGCCAGCTGGAAGTAGTAAAATTTAGGAACAATAGGAAAACAAACTGGGATACGTTCGATCTAGCGTTTAGAGAGTGGATTCCCGGTAAAAGAGAATTAGGAGAAAAGGAAGAAATCGAGCAAGAAGCATGTAGGCTTGAGAAAGCTCTTAACGATGCCTACCTCAAAGCCTGCCCCCAGAAAGAGATAAGACCTGGGAAGGGACAACCCTAGTGGAACAAATCCCTGAACAAAGCAAGGAAAAGGACTAGAAGGGCACTTAGAGTCGCCTTGAACAGGGACGACGACGAAAGCTGGAGGAAATACAGAGAAGAACGCAACAATTTTAAGTACCAGAGCCGCAAAGAAAACAGAAACGGGTGGAGTACATACTGCGAAAGCGTTACAAAACAACCAGAAGCGGCCAGGCTGGTAAAAACGCTAGCAAAAGACAAAACCTGTAAATTAGGAAGCCTAAGGAAAGGTGACACCCTAGTAGTGGAACCTAAAGAAATACTTGCAGAAATGATGGCCACACACTTCCCGGATAGCACAAGCTATTCAGAAGAAGACATGGTTGTCACATCCGGTGAGAATCTAGCAGAAGCGAAAGCGGAAGCGGAACTGATTATCACCGAAGAAGCACTAACATGGAGCATTTCATCATTCCTACCGTATAAAGCGGCAGGACCCGATGGCGTCTTTCCCAAGATGCTACAAGTTGCCCTTAGGTATATCAAAGATGACCTACTCACCATATACCGGAGTAGTTTAGCAACAAACTACATCCCCAGTAGCTGGAGAAGAGTCAAAGCCGTCTTCATACCTAAGCCAGGGAAGGTTACATATCACGAGGCGAAATCCTTCAGATGTATAAGCCTTTCTTCGTTTGTATTGAAGACACTCGAGAAGATACTAGATAGACACATGAGAGCAGGGATAGAAAAGAGTTCAATGCCGCTACACGCCAACCAACACGCCTACATGGAAGGGAAATCCATTGATACGGCATTACACAACGCGGCAATAAGAATTGAAAGAGCTATAGAGAACAAAGAATATGCCCTTGGCTGCTTCTTCGATGTAGAGGGAGCCTTTGACAAGGCCACCCCTCAATCCATTGTGGAAGCACTTAACAGAGAGGGGATATCTGGACAGATAACGGGATGGATAACTAATATGTTAAAACATCGCTCGATACAAGCTGACTTAGCGGGATCGACATGCACCATTCGAGCAAGAAGAGGATTTCCGCAAGGAGGATGCCTGTCTCCGCTCCTATGGTGCATTCTCATAGACGAATTAGTATCAAAGATAAACGCCATGCACATTTACATACAGGCGTACTCAGACGATGGTCTAATTCTGGTCACAGGTAAAGTACTGAGCGTGACCAGAGACATCATGAAGCGAGGAATCGACAAAGCGCTACGATGGTGCAGGGATAAAGGGCTAAACCTGAACCCAGCAAAAACCAAGCTAGTGTTATTCACAAACAAGAGGAAGATTGATAGCATGATTCCATTGAGAATCGATAACGAAAATCTAGAGGTAGTCAATGAAATAAAATATCTGGGAGTAATCCTAGATAGAAATCTGAACTACAAAGCCCACGTTAAAGAGATCTGCACAAAATCCAAATGTGCCCTTGTGCAATGCAGGAGAGCGGTAGGTAGAACCTGGGGCATGAAACCAAATGTGGTTCATTGGATCTACAAGGCCATAGTACTACCAAGAATTGTACATGGAGCCTTAGTGTGGTGGCACAAGGCACAATTAGGAACGAACAGGAAATAATTCACAAAAGTACAGAGACTAGCCAGCATCATGATATCGAGCGCCATGAAAACAACACCAACGGCGGCTCTAGAGATGATACTCGGCCTCAACCCAGTTGATCTCACGATCAAGAAGAAATCGACTGAACAATGGTTCAAGCTTAAGAGCAACAAATTATGGAAGGGAGGGCACTATGACAAAGGTCACGCCGAAATAGCAAAACAGTACGAAGAAAATCTATCCATGATTTTATCAAACAATGATTTGATAAAGAAGGAGAGAATCTTCGACAAGAAATACAGGATAAGCATAGGCTCGAGAGATAACTGGAACATTAACATCGACCACCCAAAAACAACGATGGTCGGCTACACAGATGGATCCAGGAAGGAATCGACAAAGTTATCAGGGGCTGGCGTATATATTAGCCATCCAACTGAAATGAAAGCATCGTTTAATCTAGGCAGATTCTCCAGCGTATTCCAAGCGGAGATATTCGCAATACGAGAATGCGCCAACATGATTAAACAAAATATCACTAGCGCACAGAGGATTGAGAAGGCAGTCATATACAGTGACAGTCAAGCGGCATTGAAGGCCCTCAATAAGAGGGAGACTACCTCAGCACTGGTCAAAGAATGCAAAAACACCCTGCAAGATCTAGCAGACCAGACTGAGATAGAAGTTGCCTGGGTACCTGGACATGAGGGAAATGCGGGCAATGAAGAAGCAGACAGACTGGCGAGAGAAGGTGCCGATGAGACGTTCATAGGCCCTGAGCCGAGACTGCCAATAGCACTGAGGATAACAAAAAATGTTATAACCCTGAGAATAAACAAAGAAACAAACCAGAGATGGAATGACACGAAGAGCTGTAGACAGTCGAAATTCTTCATCTCGACGCTTGACAGCAAGAAGACTAAAGAGTTGCTCAAACTCAATAGGAGCAACATTAGAACAGTTGTGGGAATATTGACGGGACACTGCCCACTCAACAGACACCTGTCAATAATGAAGCTAGCAGAGGACCCTCTATGTCCTAAGTGCAAAGAGAAAGAAGAGACCAGTCTGCACTTCATAACGGAATGCCCAGCATATGCATACGCAAGATGGGAGCTGTTTGGGGCGGACGAGCTGAAGAAAGAAGATTTAGCATATCTAACCATAAGGCAGCTAAGTAGTTTTTGTAGATCAACACGTAGGTTTGAGGGGGTTACACCAGAGGGGCAAATGATAACCCGTCCCCGCATCTAATCCCAGAGGCGAGCCCGGGGAATTGGGTGAAATGGTCCCGTTAATGAGGACTGATCACCCGTCTGGCCTTGCTGGCGTCCCCACCCCTTAAATAATAATAATAATAGATTAATGGTTCTGCGGTGGTTGATGATTTTTAACCTCCGTCTGTACCATAATTGTTTTATTTGTATTGTATTTTTGCTTTCATTACTTTCATCATTTGTAACAACGATGTGTTATTCTACTTAATATTTTAATACATCTGTAACACACGATTCTACACTTCTTTGCGTAAACTCTGGCTTTGTCGAGTCTTAACTACCTCCATTTTAACAATGAACTGTAGGGAACAAAATGAGGGGTAAAATACAAAGATTTATCATTCCATATTTCAAACGCCAAGCGTAGATATAGTAACGGCAACATTAAAGTTAATAACCTTAATGTTACATCTCAAAATTAGATTCTAAATTTTCTTGATAAACGTGATGAAGGGTTGATGAAAATAATTATTTAGAGCTTATAATAACAACAATGAATTTGAACCTTTACACCTAACGCAACTCAATGATGTAGATTTCGGCGTTTCACATTTAATGACTTGAGTATTATCGTGAAACCGAGTTACAATTCCAAAGCTATTAGGCTCCCAAAGACCTCAGGTGTCGAAACCAACTGGTGCTACTTTATGGCAAGCCTCAACCAATTCAATAAAATCATATACTTATGAGCAGTGATATCTAAATAGACTACGGTTGAATTAATTACACCTAAATAAATGATTTTCGAGCTTTCTTTTGCACACTTTTATTGAATAAACAATTCAATTTACCGGTGGCAGGGATGTTGTTCTCCCGTGAAACAGCGTTGTTGTGTTTCGGAGAGAAGGACAAGACAGGCAGTGTAATTACTGGCACCGAGACTTAAGATCTTATGTCTTAGGATAGGCAACACATCTCCACCATGGTTCAGGCCTTGTCGTGGCGGTGGGGCTCAGTAACCTAGGATGAGCGGTGCTCCTTGGGCGAAGCTAATTGGGCCGAGGGGGCTCTTTGTACCCCTCTTATAAGAAGAGGGGACAGAAGAGCAGGGGTGAGGATGGGAACTTCACCCCATTGTACTGTCCCGACGTTGGAAGGGGTTGTTCTGTGGTGCGGGACAACCCCTCTGTGGAGGTGGCGTCGGTCCCTTGCGGGACTGACTAGCCGTCGAGGTGCCCTGTTTGTTTTCTAGATCCGGGGCACCTCACCAAAGGCGTCATTGGTGGCACTCGCCGGTTTTTAGTGGATAGAGCTGCGTCCATTTACCAGCTGTCGGGCGCAGCGAGTCCTACATACCCGCGTGGGGAGACCCACTCCCCCGCGGGATGCCTCAGAGCATTTCCCGGCGTTAAAGAAAAAAAAAAAGGATAGGCAACACATAAATGAGTTGCCTGGGCTAGTTCCAGGTAAACTAGTTTATGTTCATGGGCGACGTCGATCACTTACCACCAGGTGGCACGTCTGCTAGTTTGCCTATCCAACTAACATAAAAAAAATCAAAATTATACATTTATAAATATATTTCGCCATTGTTTTATTGATAAAGTTTATTAAAATATAATAATATTTTGAAACTTGCTTCGTGCAAGGAGTATTCCAATAATGGACACATTAATTTGATGCTACATATTTTTATAAAAAAGTATATTGTTACAGAAACCTCAGCGCGCGGGTCAGACTGAGGCTTGTCTGCTTCATCATCATCATCATCAGCCTCTATCCGTCCACTGCTGAACATAGGCCTCCCTCAATGAACGCCAAGACGGCCGATCCCTTGCCATACGCATTGTCTGCTTATACGTACATGTACGTATATTTTACTCAAATAAGTAAATTGGGTATGGGTGTAATAGGAATAAATTATTCCTATTTGTTTTCGTAAAACTAATATAAAAACTGTCATTTTTTAAGGGTTCCGTACCCTGACTATAATAATTATAAACGAAATAACTGATATTTTTTATATTTAACTGCATCAGTACAATTGCGCATAAAACTTTAGTAGGCGCATGAAAATTAAATCTAAGTATTGGTACTTTATACATTTATAGACTGACCAGAAATATATAAACCTTGCATTTGGTGTCGCCACTGTATCTTTTATACGGTAATACATAGTATAAAGTATAGTCTATACTCTATACAGAAATAATAGTTCCGAAATTTTCCGCATTATAGCGAGGGTTTTTACTTTTTCAGTCAGGCTATACTTGTTCATTCAAAAATCATTACAAAAGTTATATTTTATATTAATTAGGATTATTAATTACGTTTATGTTTTAAAATAAAATAATAAGAGGAAATAATTATTTTAATATTTCTGACGACCTCTGTGGCTCAGTGGGAAGCGCGTTGGCGCTCAAGCCGGAGGTAGCGGGTTCGAATCCCGCCAGGGAACAAAAAGTTTTCTGTGTTCCTGGGTCATGGATGTGTATTATATTATAATAAAAATCTTAAATATACCTTTATAGTTTATATTATAAAAGTATTAAATTTATTTACGTTGTCTGGTACCCGTAACACAAGTTCTTCGAGAACTTACCACGAAACCAGGTTGACGTAGTGTAAAAGCGTCCATACATATTATTATATTTTTAGGTTATGTACCTATACGTAAGTTATAGATTTCTGTAGTCTGGAATAAAGAAATAAAAAATGCAAAGATGTTGATAATTTGAAGTTTTATATACCGTCGAGTTTTTATCTATGCTACCAAACACTAAACTGACCGTAAAGAAGGCGAAGGGAATCCTAAAAATATAAGAAAGAAATTTGACGGAACAAAATAAGATTGATGAGTAACATTTATTACTTTATCTAAAGGCTAGGCCGAAACCCTTATTACTACATTTAGGTATTCTTCGTAAATTTCTCAACAAAACACATTTTTTGTGTACACTAATGTAACAACACGGTAATAACAGCTATTTTACACTAATGTAACAACACGGTAATAACAGCTATTGTATACTAAATAAACTTATTGATAGATGTATTTTCATTATTTATGTTTTCATTAATTATTGCCTATGTTTTGATAACTAAGAAATTACAACAGGCAGACCGTAGACAGACTTTTGACAGGACAGAAATACTTTTTCTTTATATTAAACTAAAAAGAAAAAGCATTTTACAAAAAATTAAAACCGACTTCAAAAATACTAAACTAAAAAGTAATAAAATAACAGTTTCTTTAATGTTTGTGCTTACAACATATAATCAACTTAATCTTCTACTAATGTACAAACTTTGCGTTTACCACGTCATTATAGTTACTTTTGGAGTAGGTGTCAGCCAAGGTAGGTAGGTAGGTAATGTACAGCAACAAATACGACACCGACTCCAAAAGTAACTATAATGACGTGGTAAACGCAAAGTTTGTACATTAGTAGAAGATTAAGTTGATTATATGTTGTAAGCACAAACATTAAAGAAACTGTTATTTTATTACTTTTTAGTTTAGTATTTTTGAAGTCGGTTTTAATTTTTTGTAAAATGCTTTTATTTCTTAATTTTTAGTGATTCCGAAATTCGTCGTCTTGGCGTTCATTGAAGGAGGCATGTTCAGCAGTGGATGGATAAAGGATGATGATGATGATGATGATGGTGATGATGATGATGATTACGATGACCGCGACATACTATGGTGTGCTACCAAAGCATCCTATACAATTATTACATCGACACGTAATAAAATGATCATATCATCAAGATAAACAAAACCAACCAAATAGACATTATTGGGAATAACTAAAAAACGGCTTGTCAGATCTTAATAAAATTAATATGGGACCAAATTGGAAACTACAGCTTTCAAACAAAAAAATAACCATCGAAATCCATTCACAAACGGCGGAGATATCGTGTCACATATATACAAAAAAAAAAAAAAAAAAAAAAAAAAAAAACATACAGACGAATTGAGAACCTCCTTTTTTTTTGAAGTCGGTTAAAAATATACTGAGTTCTCTTTTTTGTCTTTTACGCCGAGAAAAGCTCTGAGGAGAAATGCTCTATGAGGGACTTGCCTTACTACCTTGCACCCGAAAGGTAGTAAAGTGGACAGCTCTTCCCACTAAAACCCGGCGAGTGCCAGGTGTCCCGGATCAGTTGAGCAAACAGGGCAAATCGACAGCTAATCAGTTCCTCAAGAGTGGTTGTCCCGCACCATGGAACAAACACTCCCAACGTCGGGACAGTACAATGTTCCCGTCCTCGCCCCTTGTCCCCCTGCTCTTTTGTTCCCTCTTTTTACGGCTAAATTCATTCACTGGGAACTGAGCCCCACCGCCACGACAAGGCTTGAAGCATGTTGGTGATATTAGGCACTCTAAAACTATCATAGTATTTAATTCTTCAACTAATTTAATCGACGCAATATCACAATTATTATGAACTTACTAATTGATAGTTTAACGTATTATGACATTCACACTTATGAAACACTACCTGTTGCCCGGAGCTTTGCCCGCGTTAACCCACTCAACTGAATTACTGTTACTCACAGCGTGATGTTACATAACCTATAGCCTTCCTCTATAAATGGGCTATCTAACACTGAAAGAATTTTTCAAATCGGACCAGTAGTTCCTGAGATTAGCGCGTTCAAACAAACAAACTCTTCAGCTTTATAATATTAGTATAGGTTTCTCTATAATACTATGATCAATAATAATGATATGGTAGAGTAATCACACTATGAGATACTACGCAAAAACCACCAATACAAAGAAATTGTGAATGTAAACTGTTGCGTTTATTTGTTTCTCGAAGTACAAGATGGAGGCGTGCTAATTGAAATGGATCCGGAGTTTAATGCAGTTAGCAATGGAGCGTTCTGGAAAACAATCAAATTAGTTACGTCGATGGTCGACTTAAACATTTTAGTTTCCTGATGGCATCTTAAAACTATTGAACAAAAACGTCAAGGAAAGGTTATTTTTTGCTTCGACTTTATAGCTTGTCTTATGTCTAACATCTTATATCTATACAGATAAATAAAATTGGTGTGTTTGTTTGTAATATTAAAATAATCGCCTTTTACTAAATGCATAGGGATGTAGGGATGTCTGTCTGTCTGTTTGTTCCGGCTAATCTCTGAAACGGCTGGGCCGATTTTGATGGGACTTGCACTGGCAGATAGCTGATGTTATAGGGAGTAACTTAGGCTATTAAAATAATCATTATCAATCAGGGTACGGCTGTAAATCTAAGTTAACGCGGGCGAAACAGCGAGCATCAGCTTTTCTGTATAAAGTACAGCAGATGCTTCCAATTATAATCAAAGGAATATTATAGTAATCAAATAGGAAGTACTATAGTTGTTATAGAAGGTATGTTTATTACGTATTATAAATCATTTACTTATTGTAAAGCTAAAAATTATTAAAGATAAATTAAATCAAATAATCGGCAACTACTATTATCAATAAATACAGGCAGTGGCGTAAGTATAAATGCCACGGGCCCCTGACCGGAGAGAGCCCCGGCCCAAGAAACCGCGAGCTAAGAAATAAAAAAAACTAAAGAGAGGTGTCATGGGACACCCGGATGGAATGAAGTTAGCTAACACTACAAATCAACGCACCACCTGTTATTGGTTTGCTCGCTTCCGTTCTGTAAATATCGACCTGAAAAATGAACCTCGCGGTCGTCCTAAAACTTTGGTGGAGCTGATGATACACAATCTACGGCTGAATTAGCAGCAGCTTTCGACGTTAGCGTCAAAACAATATTGGTCCAAGTTGCAAGAACTGGGGTTGGAAGCTCTCCGTCATCCACCCTACTCACCAGACCTTGCGCCTACAGACTACTACTTCTTCCAGAATTTGGATAACTTCATGGCGGGGAAAAAAATTCAATACCTGGGAGGCAGTACAAAATGCCTTTGAAGAATTTGTTGCCTCCCGTCCAGCAGATTTCTTTAAGAAGGGCATCAATAAACTGCCACTGCGTTGGCAAAGATGCATTGATTGCATGGGTGATTACTTCGATTAATAAAAAAAAAAACATGAAAAAAAATCGTTTAAATTTTTTCATACAAAACGGCAATTTCATAGGTAAAGACCTAATATATTATAAATACGCCACTGCCACTAAACTTCTATATCTTAATTTCTTTATTCGATTATTTTATCGATTTTTTTATTCATGTAAACTACTCAACTTATGCCAATCACTTAAATCACTAGAATGAGTGAGAGACTAAAAACCACACAAGTATGTAACTTGCGCGCCTTATGCCTCTTTTGGATGTTCTATCCTGATTATCCTGATCGTGATATTGGAACAAACTTATTAAATTATTGTATTGTTATCGAACCTTAAAAAGTGTGCAAAGTTTTTTAATATGACAAACATACAGGTGAAGTTAATAAAAAGCGTGTAACAAGGTCAGCAAATACTCCAAGGCCCCATCCAAAAAATTTGCCGCGGGCCTCAGGCGGCATAGTTACGCCGCTGACGACTGGCAATGTACCCTCACGTATCACGCCATACACCTCTCGCAAGTAAAGGAGTACGGCAGAACCTATGGGTGACAGTAATGATATCCTAAAAATATCCAAAAAATACTACTTCCGTGATCATCATCATCATCATCAGGTGTCATTTTCATAATGAAGTTCGGTGGTCAGTTGGCAAAATTTTCTGCGATCCCATGCGGCTTCCTTCTGTTGGGTATAGCTATGTTTGGTCTAGTCTTTAATGTCGTCTAGCCACTTTCTCCTCTGACGGCCTGGGCTTCGCCTCCTCGGGATCTTGCCTTCGAGGATCAACCTTGGAAATTCATAGAGGGATCCTCTCTGTATGTGTCCAAAAAAGGCAACTTTTCGTCTCGTGATAGACGACATAAACTCTCTCCTGC
Organism: Helleia helle; assembly: GCA_963853865.1. Lineage (NCBI taxonomy): Eukaryota > Metazoa > Arthropoda > Insecta > Lepidoptera > Lycaenidae > Helleia > Helleia helle. Next base: position 20,189,011 of record OY971422.1, on the reverse strand, counting down.
GGTTTGCTTTTTTAAGTACTCTGACGTTTGCAGAAAAACTAGTCCAGGGAATTTTTAACATCCTACGTAGTGTCTACATTTCCCGTGAACATGGTTGCTGTAAAGTATCCAAAACGTCGGGCTTGTAAAAGTCTTAATAAACCGCGATAAAATTCGTAAAAATTGTATCATTATAACATGCTACGAACTTTAAAAGTTTTTTTTTTTTTTTTTTCTCTTTATTTAATAAGGGATTTTTGTACATAGAATGACAATGCCAATCCCATTGTACCTTATTCTAATACATTTACATATTATACATATTTTATTACCTCTAATTATAAAACTAATTTGTATATTTAAACATGTTAAACATAGTTCTAGCTGCATCAGAATTTGAATTAGCTAAGACGCTATTTAACACACCAACATCATTAATATTTAATTTAAATTGAGTAAAAAGTAAGTTCCTCTCGTCGGTATACCGTAGACATTCTATTAATTGATGGTATACGTCATCCCGTTTATTACAATGGTCACAGTTAGGCGTCTTTACTTTCCTCATCAAATACGCGAAACTTTTGCCAGGCACATGTCCGGCTCGTAGCCGACATGCTGAAACAACCTGTTGCCTGTTCAGTGAGGCTGCATGGAACCACGGGATACGAGGAGGCTCACATTGAATAGTCTTATACCAAATGCCTTAAACTTTCGATTGTTCGTCAAAGTATTCTTTAAATATATCATAGCATTTTCTCTTATATTTAGTTAATACCTCTAAATATCTTGGTAGGATATTCGCTTCGTCCCCTTCTAATACAGCTTTTTTAGCTAATTTGTCAGCCTCTTCGTTCCCGGAAAGACCGATGTGAGATGGAACCCATTGGAGTACAATAGTTACATTTTTACTACAGGCTTTATTTAGTTCATTACGTATATTGTATGCAGTAGACATTCCTCTATATCCAAAGACGAACCGAACAATATGTAGAAGAGCACTTTTACTATCAGTAAGGATTACTATTTTACGGACATCTAAACTAGAAGCATAGCATAACGCCTGTGATATAGCAAAGAGTTCAGCAGTCATGATAGATACATATTTACTTTTTATTCTGTGTAACTTATAATTTTTATATGTTGGATCATAATACGCAGTACCGAGACCAAGTGTTGTTTTAGATGCATCAGTATAAATGACGTGATACCCAGTATATTTACGCTGTAATTCTTGAATAACTTCACATTTTAGGGTAAGACGGTTCGGGTACTGCGATTTAGATCCTGTTAAACTATCCAATGTACTATGAATTATGGCTTTTAAATTAATGTTGGAGACCCACGTATCCAAAGTAAACATTTCAAGCGGATATGATGAAGACATAATATCCTGTTTGATTTCATTATAACACACAGCTGGCAATGGCTTCTTTTTATGTAACCAAAATGTATTACTAAGAAAACTATAAAGTTTATCAAATAGGTGAGTATTCATACTATTCGAGAAAGACCTAACTTTTAGACAATATTTATAGCACAAATATAATCTCCTTGTCCTCAAAGGTGGAATGCATATTTCACTTTCCATAATGTGTATTGAAGTGGACTTTATAAAACCTCCTATTACTCTAAGAGCCTGGTTTTGTATTTTGTCTAGTTTAGACACGTGGCAATTGGCTGCATTGTCATAGAGGTAGCTTCCATAGTCCAACCGGCTTCTCACAAGAGCAATGTAAATTCTACGAATATGTAAAGGGTTTGTACCCCAATTAGACCCTACCAAAACTTTCAGCAAATTTAAAAATTTACAGGACTTTTCATACATTTCATTTATATGTTTAGACCATCTCAGAGATCTGTCTAACCAAAAACCCAAATATTTTATATTATCGGTTGAATTTAGTAATGATTCCTTAACATAAATTTGTACTTGTGGACTTCTGCGAGCCCTGCTAAAAACAACGTATTTACATTTATGAGCAGAAAGTTCTAGTCCAAGCTGTTCTAATATTTTAATTAAACAATTAATCGCTCTTTGTAAGCTTGAGACACTATCCTCGATATTATTGTGTTTGGCAAAAATAAAAAAGTCATCTGCGTATTGACTTATATAAATTTGGTTTATCTGTTGACAAATCTCGATAGTGACAATGTTAAAGAGTAAAGGTGATAAGGGATCGCCCTGGGATGGTCCCTTGTTAGTCCATCTAGTCAAAACGTTATTGCTCTCTTCACACTTAATTTGAAGATGCCTCTCTTTTAAATATTCCCATAGATACGAACACATTTTCTTTCCTACCTTTAATTCGTCTAAAATAGATATAACTTTTACAATTGACACGTTATTATAAGCTCCCTCTATGTCTAAAAAGCAAGCTATGGTTGGAATATTTTGTGAGAAACCGAGTTGGACACTCGAAACCAGGCGAACCAAACAGTCGAGACAAGATTGACCTCTCCTAAATCCCACTATGCTTGCTGACAACATTTTGTGATATTCAATAAACCACTCCAAACGTTTAGCCAGTAATAAATGAAAAATTTTACATAAACAGGAAATTAATGCTATAGGTCTTAGTTTAGAATTTGGACCACTATTATGTTTATATATTGGTACAATTTGTATTTTTCTCCATTGAGTAGGAACACAGCCAGATCTATATATAAAGTTGTACAAATTCAATAAAAACTGTTTACCTGAGTCTGGAAGGTTATATAACATAGAGTAATATATTTCGTCTTGTCCAGGAGAAGGATCATTGCGTTTAAAACAGTTTTCCATTTCATGTAATGTGAAATCTGTATCAAGCTTCGGGTTGCTTGAAGAAAATGTCCTTGAAGGGTCAGCCACAAAATCGGGAGTTAAGGAAAACAGAAGTTCTTCTTTGGCCAAGTCAGACGTAAATGATTTTGCTTGCCGAAACCCCTTAATCCATCTCATTTTACGCCACATGTCCGATAAGGTGGTAGATTCATTAATACTATCACAAAATTTTTGAAAACTCCGGGACTTAGCTTGTCTTATCAAACGTTGAGCCTTGGAGATTAATAAATTCAAGCATGATAGATTTTGTGGCGTTGGATTTCTTCTAAAGCACTTAAGTGCTAGTCGTCGTTGGCCTATAATCCTTGATAATTCAGGACTCCAATAATTTTTAGGGATAAAATTACGAGAAGGATCATTACAGATCTTATTGAAAGGGATGCTTTGGTCAACTGCTTGATTAATGTTTTTTATAAAACAATCATACATCTCCTGGACACTACCAAAAGACCCAGTACATTGAGTAAATACATTTTCGACAGTGTCTTTATATTTTGACCAATTGGCTAATTTGAAATTTCTTTTCATAGTAAATTGTAAATAGTCTTTATATCTTATACAAAGCTTAATAATTAGGTGGTCACTGCCCAAGCTTTCGTTGGTGACGTCCCACTCAGTATTAACTGCAATGTCTGCGGAACAAAACGAAATGTCTGGAGATGTTTCTTGAAGCGTATTATTTACAAACTTAACTCTGGTAGCTTTTCCAGTATTTCGCGTAAAGTAGTTATTATCCAAAAACTATCAAATAATTGATTACCGCGGGTATCATTTCTGTTTGACCAATTATGATGGTGTGCGTTAAAATCACCTGTTATCAAGGTGTTTGTTGAAAACTGTGAAAATATTCCATCCCAATCTGATTGCACAGTACGAATAAGCGATGTACAATATATGGAGACGATATTATGTAAAAGCTTACAATTTAAAATTTTAATAGCAATAATCTCTATGCCAGAATTACTAACAGGACAAGGAATTTTAAACGTTTGCAAAGAATTATGACAAATGATAGCGACGCCACCATAACCGTCTGACCTATCTTGTCTATATACTTTGTATCCCGACAGATTTATATAAGAGTTTGGTTCCAGCCACGTTTCGCTAACTACAGCTAGATGTATTTTTCCCTATTAAGTAGAATTTCAAAATTAGATATTTTCGGCTTTAAACTTTGTGCATTCCACTGAAGTATATTTATATTAAAATTGTGTCTAGCCATTATTCTTGAATAAAAAATTCAATATATCTCCAACCATAAAGTTCTCACTTAAATATGACATGATTTCTTTAAAGACGTATTGTATACATAGACAAACTTTTTCTTCAAATGATCTGTCTGTCACTAATATCTCCTTTACTTTTAAGACAATAATTTTTATCCTTGCAAATAACCCCTTTTTATTTTTCTTTTTTGTTTCCCCTGATGAACTTGTCTCGCATCTCTCAAGCATGTCTTCTTCTTTCACTTTCTCCCCATCTTCCTCTATTTCATTGTCCTGTCTTATTTCTTCAATATTTGAACTTGTTGAATATTTATTTTTTGGGCTATTTTGTCGTTTTTTACTTTTATTCGCTACTTGTTTAGCTGACTCATTATTTTTGCAATTTATTTCTTTTTCTGTTTCAGTCCCATTTTCCTTATTTTCTCCTAGTAATATCTTATCGTAATATCTCTATATGTATAATTACAGGATCCTTGTTTTCCGTTTGTGTCTGGATTAGGTTGAGACAGAGTAATTCTTTTGGCCTGAGTATCACTAATATTGAAGATCATTAAAGCTCTTTTATAAGTGCAATTATTATCACTCATTAATTTTTTAACCCTCTTTTCTTTTATAAACACTGGACAACTTTTATCTAATGCCATATGTCTTCCTTTACAATTAATACATACGAATGTATTTGTTTCACAATTCTCATGATCTTGACCACACTTTGGGCATTTTATCCTTTTAATTGGACAAAATTTCCTTGTGTGTCCAAATCTCCAACATCCTGAGCATTGTGTTACGGGAAACACGTATGGTTCCACTTTAAACCGACACCCGTATCCAAATATATACGAGGGTAAAGAGGAACTTTTGAATGCTAATCGGATCACAGTGCTATCAACCCAATTACCATTATCAGTTAAACGCCTTAGTCTTTTCATTGCTACAATATCATATTCACATTTAAATTGTGCGAGTATTTCTTTCTCTTCTATGTCTAAGTCTACATCCCTTACTATACCATAAGAAAGAGTTACTTCGTCCACACTTTGACAAATATACTCAGATTCATTAAATTTCTTACAATTTAATAGTTTATTTGCGTCTTCCTTGGTTTTAAACTTGATGTTAACTTTGACTTTTTTGGGCTTCTGTATTTAATAGCAATTATATTTTCAATGTTTTCTTTGATCAAAAGCTTTGCCATACCAAATTGTTTAGGGAGTATTTGTTTAGAAGACAACCTTACAACAAAGCCTGATTTCTCCACACCTACTTCTACAGTAGTATTTCTCTGATTGTTGTTATCAGAGTCACTTCGCAACAAACGTTTGGATCCTCTATTAACAGTTATAAATTCCACATTATCTTCTATTTCTTCCTCACTTTCCTGTCTTGTTCTCTTTTCCGGACCCTTTTGGGTTTCATATAACACTTCCTCAATTTCCTGCACACTATTTTCTTCTTGTACACACGTTTCTCTCATATCGGATTGATTAGAGTTAAAACTTAATGATCTAACAAAACTATCCATTATCTTTCACAGTAATGAACATGGGGGTAGTTGAAAAATAATATCCGCAGGTAGAAATTTACGCTCTTGCGAACCGATACAGAGACGTGAGTCTAATACGACCGCTCGCGCGCAACTTGAACTTTAAAAGTTATTACCAAAATATACCAATAATCACTAATGGCAATAGCATTTGATCCCTTTATCGTATTTGGCAATATTTGTAAACGCCATTAACTCTATTGAGCAAATCCCACGCGATAACCATTGCAGATGGCGATTGTACAATTCCATTTCACTACAATTAATATCTAAAACATAATGAGATGGTTCGTGTTTACAATCGCTACGGAAATTTCCCGGCACAATACGACGCGAGTTATTGTGTGAATCATATCCGTTGTTTAGTGCCACTAAATTTGACGATAATTGTGGACATTTTACGGCTATGGTGACAAACATTGAATGTACATTAACGCAAAATTAGGCGCTGGTTGACTAACTTCAGTAATGCTGTGTATCTTTTAAATAAATACTTTGTCTTCCTTGTCTTCAACAACAATGTTTCTTTCCTGTCTTGATCAATAGCAAGACAGGGAATTGTGCATGTTTCAATACAGCTATGCTGTCGCGTTTCGTGCGGGTTGTGAGTTTCTGGTGGCCCATTGGGGGACAGTGAAAAGGAGGGCGACACATCTGCATAACTTTTGGATGTCTATGGGCGTCGGTAGTTACTATCAGGCTCCAATTGCTCGGTTTCCACCTTATGACATAAAAAAACCACATGTTGAGCTTGTGATGGATCTATTTTATAGATTTAATTTTACGGTATATTCATAAACGAATACCATATTCAAGAATCATAATATCATGTTGTTATTAGTAAAACAGTAGACAGAGCTATAGCTCTGTCTACTGTTGTACTTGTTGTAAACCAATATACAGTCATCGAGCCAACAGATGAGTCAGATAATGCTGTGAGCATAAACACCACGATATAGACTCAAAGGCTTTTGAATTAAGAAAATGGTTTTCTTTTAAGTGAAATAAAAAAGGGATTATCAATGTGTCAAACATATCATGATTGCATGATTGTCCATGCATTACTCCTAACTTTGGGTAACAGTACAAGTTTCATTAACATCGGTTCCAAAGTTTTCAAGATTCGGACAAATATGTGTATTGTGTAAGTATGAGAATATGACTTATTAATTCAGCAACGGGGGCGATGAGTTTAGTGTAATACTTCAAATATAGGATCTTTATAATGATCACTTATGATCGTCTTAGCGGCTAAATTTATAATGATGGTTCGAAACGTGCTCATGTCAGAGAAGATACCCACAAGAAACTCTGCTGGGTTCCTATCATTATTTTAGTTTTGATCCTTATTTCTACAACAACATGTCAATTCATAACTAACAAATTACAAAATACTTTTAGGACCTTTTGAATTTCTAGATATCCTAGGTTCATTAATTCAATGGAATATACGACAAGAGAATATGTAATATTACTTCCTTACAACCATTAATCAAGGGCTTTAATGTCAAACTTGATAGTTCAAGACCAAGCACTGTTCGTATTCTGTATTCTGTCCTGAAAGATAAATAATAAAATTTCCCTCGACCAGTTTCTAAGCATCATTAATTATTTTATTCTATTGTTCTGCAATAAAATGGAATAAACGAAACAGTAGCAATCAATAACAAGAATTGTATTGCACCAGCTGTTATTGATGAGCCGTAAAATACACAGAGCTGTCGTTCTTCTATTGTTAAAGAATAAATTAGTCACTCTTTGTGTTAAATGCCTCATACGTTACTATCAATATGACTCCATTAAATCATTGCTAATATTATTATTCTATTGTCCCCATCGTTATTATTATCGCTGTCATTATTATTTTCATGAATATAGTTTCCCCACCATTCAAGCCTTGTCGTGGCGGTGGGGCCCAGTAGCCTAAGGTTAACCTGGTACTTTGTGCGAAGCCAATTGAACCAAAGGTACTGCTCTTTATATCCCTTTTAAGAGGGGACAAAAAGAGTAGGGGGAGGACAAGGGGCGATGATGGAAACCTCACGTCATTACTCTGTCCCGACGTTGGGAGGGGTTGTTCTGTGGTGCGGAAAAAAATGTACCTATATCGTTTGCTCATAGTTCTATGAATGGAAAAATGAAAATAGTATTTATTTGGTCGAAATATGGTTCATTTATTGGATGATCTAATTTGAAGTTAGATAAGCAAGCTCCGTTCCTGAGAGTTTGTTCTTGGTCCATGCTCCACAGTCACTTCACAAAATGACATTAATACTGTAAATATAATACAGGAACTATAATATAAGACTTCGTTAGAAGAAAAGATAAAGACCAAAATTTAGAGTATTTATGGAAGATATTTTTTTATGTCATAAGGAGGCAGCCGAGCAGTTGGGTCTTATCGTGACTACCAACGACCATAGACATCCGCACAACTAAAAGTTATCCTTTTCCCTATCACCCCAATGAGCTATCGGAAATTCATTCACAAACCGCACGAGACGCGATAGCGTAGCTGTCACTTGACGCCGTTGTTATGTGTGCGAGAGGTACCACCCCGGTCGTGCCGGCTCAATTTCGCCGCAAAGCAGCATGAAACTACCTCTTACTAGCATTACATCACATAGATTTACAAATAACTGAAATAAAAACACCTTTTGTCTTGGACAAATTTTAGTCACCGCAAACCATGATACATTGAGTGTCTACTCATTAGTATGCTGGTTATAACACAACATTAGTTCTGTAGAACCAAATAACTGGGTATCGATTCTTGATACGTGCTATAAATTCAAAATCAATCCTACGACATTTAGACGGTGAACATTGAACTGTTTAGTCAACTGACTATCTAATATTTGATCTCCGGCTTCTCATGCTTACTTAGGAAACATAGTAAAATCTTTTTTCTGCTGTATATCCGCTTGTTGTTAATTCTAAGTTTTTTACTCATTAGTTAATATTGAATTTGATCAAATCAATGTCTTAAGTATCTATTTTGTTCCCCACCATGGTTCAGGCCTTGACGTGGCGGTGGGACTCAGTATCCTAGGGTGAGCCCAGCACCTTGGACGAAGCTAATTGAGCCGAGGGGGCTCTTTGTACCCCTCTTATAAGAAGAGGGGACAAAAGAGCAGGGGGCAAAGGGCGAGGACGGGAACTTCACCCCATTTTACTGTCCCGACGTTGGGAGCGGTTGTTCTGTGGTGCGGGATAACCCCTCTGTGGAGGTGGCGTCGGTCTCCTGAGGGACTGACTAGCCGTCTTTAGATCCGGGGCACCAAAGGTGGCATTGGTGGCACTCGCCGGGTTTTAGTGGGTAGAGCTGCGTCCACTTACCAGCTTTCGGGCGCAGCGAGTCCCATACCCGCCGGGGGAGATCCACTCCCCCGCGGGATGCCTCAGAGCATTTCCCGGCGCTAAATAAAAAAAATCCCTTGATCTTCGAGTCAAATTAATGCATGTTTTAATGTGTTTGTTATTTTAATCCAATTCACAATAATAATAACCAAACAATGTTAATAAATTGAGTATTTTACACAAAAATTTCCTTCCAACAAAAGTAAATATTATTATGGCACTTGTTTGCATGTCATCAAAAATGCGGCTCTCGCTAATAAATTTTAGGAGTTTTATTCGTTAGCAAAAACCGAAAATAGCATCAATACTTGGTATGTCGTGTTTGAATAAAAATTACTTCACTGCGTCACGACGTGGTTTCACATGGTTGGCTAATGCGAGCGCTTCAATAACCCTCGCTTCGTACAAATCTAACCTTTTTACCGTTGTAATACGAAACGTTATTGTATTTTACATATTATATACTAGTACATGCATTTAAGTACAGGTTATCATAAAAATTGACTTTATTTTAAAACTAAACTACATTGTTGATTTTTTGCCACTTAACGTATCGTTGGACAAGGTCAGATAATAATAAACTTACTTGTACACAATATAACGTTTAATCTTGATTAACTGCTGTCTAAGGACGTAATTTCCAGAAACTTCTAGGCTGTTACGACGCAATAAATCTCACTTGTTGACTTATTAATCTTTCAAGTAATTGATTTAGCTATCTAGTGACATTCTAAAAATTACGTCGTTGGGGCCCTTCAACGCATCGTACTTATACCTAATTACTTCTTGATTGTATTTCAATCAAGTTAATAGAAATATCAACTTAAGTAGAACATACTCCTATTTGCAAGGCTGGCGACGCACCTGCTAATGATGTGGTGTGTGTCTATATATGGATGCTTATCACTTACCATCCGGTGAAACGACTGTCTTCTATAAAAAAAAGTTTGCACTTTACATACATGTCAGTAACATTTGGCGATGCATTATTGTTTGGCCGCTGACTACACCTATCTTCTATGGGCTGGTGGTTCGTTCAATTCTGAATTGCTTAGATGATATTTAAACCAAGATCATAATATCTTTTTTCCTCAATATAAAAAAAAAACTGACATTATTTTCAAATAAAGTTTTGTACATCTACCTCAATAAAAAATATGCTTAGCCTACACGTTTTTTTTAATTTACCCCGGGAAAAGCATCCCTCGGGGGAGAGGGTCACCCCAGGCGGGTATGTGGGACTCGCTGCGTCCGAAAGGTGGTAAGGTGGACGCAGCTCTACCCACTAAAACCCGGCGAGTGCCACCAATGCCGCCTTTCGTGAGGTTCCCCGGATCTGTTGCGCAAACAGGGCACACAACAACGAGTCAGTCCCTCACGGGATTGACGCCACCTCCACAGAGGGATTGTCCCGCGTGTTGTAACACAACGTCGGGACAGTACATTGGGGTGAGTTTCCCATCCTCACCCCATTGTACTGTCTGCTGTTTAGTTCCTCTCTTCTTAAAAGAGGAGTACAAAGAGAAGCTCCATTGGCGCAAAATGCTTCGGCCAAGGTGCTGCGCTCACCCTAGGCTACTGAGCCCCACCGCCACGACAAGGCTTGAACCGTGGTGGGGATGCTTAATCTACAGTCTACACTAATATTTATTTGATCAAGCAGTAATATCATGCGATTTAAAATCTCTTGAATTATTAAGAATGGACTTTAAGAATAATTAGAGGTTATATTTCATTAATCCGATGAAATAAAAAGGCTTTTCTTGGCGACTAATTTTGCAACTAATATCTGCGTATAAACGGATAAGCGAAAGCTGAATTAACGATAAGAATGTTCAAAGTATGTTAAGATAAACTTGTCTAAAGTTGGCACTAAGTAGTCTTTACTATTTAGTGGAGGGTATCTATCTATATCTACCCACTAGTTTAAATAAAATTTGATAACACATCCAATTTCATCGAATATCTGTTTTAGGTTAAATGTAGAGTTTATTTTTACCGTCCTCATATTATTAACCGCATTAACCGTCTTAAAGGTCAAAAACAAAATCCAAGGACTTCTAGTTTTCATATATTTAAAATATAGTAGCCAATAATAACTTAACGAAAATTTGCAAATAAATAATACACATAAACCTGTTTAAATGACCTCATATTTCGCTAAAACTGTACTCGATAGAATTTAGAGAATAGTATATACTATAGAGTGGAGGCTTTAGGTAAACAAAGTGTTGGTCGACCATTGACCAGGTGGGAAGACGATCCCCAGCATGGTTCAGGCCTTGACGTTGCGGTGGGGTTCAGTAGCCTAGGGTGAGCCCAACACCTTGGGCGAAGCTAATTGAGCCGAGGGGGCTCTTTGTACTCCTCTTATAAGAAAAGGGGACAGAAGAGCTGGGGGCAAGGGGTGAGTATGGGAACCTCACCCATTGTACTGTACTATGTATTGGGAGGGGTTGTTCTGTGGTGCGGGACAACTCCTCTGTGGAGGTGGCGTCGGTCCCTTGCGGGACTGACTAGCGAGGTGCCCTGTCACCTTCACAGATCCAGGGCACCTCACCAAGGTGGCACTGGTGGCACTCGCCGGGTTTTAGTGGGTAGAGCTGCGTCCATTTACCATCTTTCGGGCGCAGCTAGTCCCACATACCCACCTGGGGAGACCCACTCCCCAGGCGGGATGCCTCAGAGTATTTCCTGGCGTAAAAGAAAAAAAAAAAAAAGGGTGGGAAGACGATCTCCGTGCGGTGGCCGGTCCGTGTTGGATGCGAGTGGCGAGGGATCGGTCGTCTTGGCGTTCATTGAAGGAGGCCTATGTTCAGCAGTGGACGGCTAGAGGCTGACGATGATGATATACTATAGAGTTCACTGGATACAGAATGATACTGTTTTTGTGCATCGTCGTATTGAAACAATATTGCAACGTTTTCCTTCGTGTTAAGTCATGCACCGTGAATCCGCACTCATTCGTATTGGTCTACATTATATTTCTATTGACTAATATGTAACAAGAGTCATCTAAATGATTTAATAACATATCCGATTTTTACAACAATATACTTTTTTTTTAAATTAAGTAAAATAACTTGCTATATAATATGATTTATTTGCTTAGTAGTAGAAATGTGTTTACACACTTCACTTCACTTTTCATAATTATTCAAATAACTAATAATAAAAAACAGTGTGGTGACGTGGAACACCAGATATAATATATATAAACAACGACGATTCGGATATTTAACAACAACCATGGTCACGGGAGAAATCCTCCCATGATTCTAACCAAAGACCAATTTCATGAATACATATATTCCGTAAAAAAAATGTTTCATTATAATTTACGTCGAAATATATCAAGCAAGGACGGATACGAGCTGATAATCATGATGATGAAAGATGAATTAATCACGTTTTTTATCGCAGGGAAATGCTTTCTACGCATGTAGGCAGGATCTGCCATAAATCAATCACGAAAACCTAGTACCTAGTAGGTTAATTAAAAAAATATAAAATAACTAACGAAATTGAAGATAGCTGAGTATAGAGGTCACATACGAGAGAAGAGACCTCAGCATGGACCACAGGTGAAAATAACGGTGATGGCTAATTAGGCGCAATCAGAACGTTAGATGCATCAATTAAACCAGCTTATTTATCTGGGATTAGTGATGGCTAATACAAGACCACGAGCTTAGAATCTTTGAACGGTGATTCGTACACCACAAGTGACAACACACTTGGCACAACGTTTGGTTTAATTAATATCTAGGTACTGGGATTATAGTTGAGTAAAGAATCAGCAAAAGGTGAAAGGTTATAAGATTTCTATTACAGCCTGATTAATTTTATTGTGTATTTTATTAGTCATAAACAAATTAACTTACGATCACATAAGGATGTCATGACTGATTATATAATTGATAATTTTAACAATGTTTTAAGTAAAAAGTTGACACTATGATACTATCAACATCAGCCACTATCCGTCCACTGCTGAACATAAGCCTCCTTCAATGAACGCCAAGACGACCGATCCCTTGCCACTCGCATCCATCACGGACCGGTCACTGCACGGAGATCGTCTTTCCACCTGGTGTATGATAGACGACTAAACGTGGCCTCCACTCTTGAACCACCAATTGATACTATACAGTTTTATATAATATTTGACCTTAGCTTTCAAAAAAATAAAAATATGAGATTTATGAAAATTGACTCACCAAAATTTGCATTAAAAAAATTGTTTAAAAAAAATATTCAGGAAAAATACTTTTCTATAACATTTTCTAACGTTATTAAAAAATTAAGAACACAACTGTTGTGTTTTTTAAATTTTCACCAGAAATTATAAAAGAGCCGTACGGGTAGATATTTTTTTCTGTTGTCAACACCTCAAAGTACAAAACGTATTCAACCGCTGCTTCTTTAAATTTTTTCAAGAGGCAGCGGACAACGCAAGTACTCACGTTTTTTTACCTGAAAGGACTTCCTTGACATTTTAATCCGGCAAACCCGCGGACAAATCCGCAAAAAACGGCAGAAAAATGTGCTCGAATTTATTCTAGAACATACTATGTTATAATATGAAGTATTACGATTTATTTCTAGAATATTTTTATAGGTATTATTGCAAAAAATTATGATATTCACGCGAATTCCAATGACAATTTGAATGATAATAAGGTAATTCATAATTTAAAATATTTGTTTACAAATCTTTGGTCTCACGTTGGTATTATTCTGGTAAGTTCCATGGCATAAAAGTCTCAAACCATAATTTTAAGAAGTATGGTGAAGGATTCTTGGAGGACTTTAATCAAAGGTGAGAATAAAGAATGTGAAAGAAGATTTCTTCCCTATTATCCTTAACCCTAATTTAGAGGCTTTATGTATCAAAATTTATATTTTTATAATAACTATCACTTTACATTACTAAAGTAATGGTATATCAGATTTACCATTTCTTGGTGAAAACTCCTTGTATATAATATGAATAATATCAACCCTTATATTATGTCCCACTGCATGGCACAGGTTTTTTCCTCGAAATCAGGCTGTTTGCTTCACCGATGAGCAGGCGATGGTCTCATGGTCAGGTGCACAAGGAAATGTAGAAAAATCCATTCATTTCCTTTTCAAGGATCGAACCCAGACCTCTTGGCTCTCACCCAAGACGCCGAGCCCATACTCACTAGTCACTAGACCATCTTTGCTATGATAAGTCCTTGCTGAAATAAAACATTCCTTGAGTACAGTGATAGGTTAACGAATTTCAGAAATTGCGGCGAAGTGTGCGTAAAGAGCATAATAAAGAGCTGAGAAAATGTCGAACAATAACAGAAGCAGAACGTTCTGGTAAATTTGAAATTTAATTAAATCGTGTGTTGTAACACAAATACGCTAGTTTACGATATGACGCGGCAGTCAATACGCGGCACGACAAAATATGGCTGCTACAATGTAAATATTACTTACTAATATAGTAGCGGACCGATCACGAAGAAGAAAATTTTTGCGATAGGCTAATGTTTTCTTTTTTTCGGAAGGCCTAATTTTTAAGCTACTTTGACTTGAAGAATTTTATCGGACTAACTAGTGCTCCGTTACGGTCCATTATTAGAGGTCTTCTGATAAACCCCCACCCAATATTATAAAACCAGCATTTACCGACTAATCGGCTACGATTATTCGGTAAATGCTGAAACCTCCCACGCAGTATATTCTAGAAAAGAAGCATGGATACGACATTAGATAAGAAATCAATGAGTCGACAGTTAAAATCATTCATCCCTACCCATCCGTTATGGTGGTTTAGAGATTCGCAAAATTTCCAGTGTCGCTTTACCAGCCTTCCTATCTTCTGTCCATAGTTCAGCAAATCTCATAAGTAAAATTTTAAGGGCATCCCCTTCAAACTTTGAGATTGCTGGCTTGGAAGAAGCTAGAAACGCTTTCTTAATTGCATGCCCAGTTCAAAATTTTCCATTTTCTCCAAATTCACAGAGGAGCTGGGACGACATAAATTGCAAATTGACCTTTGACAATCTTTTGAGCTGTAGTACAGGTTCGGCGCGTGCTAGGCTTTTGGCCGTGGGTACTCATGAGGCTGGCTACACGCTTCTAACTTCACGCTTACCCTTCGTCAAATACAGGAACTTTTCTTGAACCCGATACGCTCCGAATCGCAAACTGTCTACGGCTTGGGGTTCCGGTCTGCGCTCCCCATAAATATCCCTGTGGCAGTGACGTCGACAAGCTAGGACATCACGGACTGTTATGCCAAAAAAGTGCAGGCCACTTCTCGAGACATGTCGTAATTAACTATATCATACGCCGGTCCCTTGCCACCGTCAACGTGCCAAGTCTACTTGAGCCGACTGGAATTGCAAGAGACGATGGCAAGGGACCGGACGGTATGAGTTTGATTCCATGGAAGATGGGCCGAGTGCTGGTATGGGACGCAACCTGTTCAGACACGCTGGCCCCTTCCCATCTACATGGAACCAACAACAGAGCTGGTGCGGCTTGTGAAGCGGCTGAAAAAGCTAAAGTATGCAAATACAGGGGTCTAGGCTCCGAATATGATTTTGTCCCATTCGGTGTCGAGACCCTTGGTCCGTGGGGTCCTAGCGCTATAAAGCTTCTTAGGGAATTAGCAAAGAGTCAGTCGACATCAAAACCGAAAAACTGGCAGTTACCTCGGACAAAGAATTAGTCTAGACTCTAGCTATTCAAAGGGGGAACGCCGCCAGTATCTTTGGAACCTTGCCTAAAGGGACTCCTTTTTAATAATATATTTTAGTATTTAAATTTAAATTTTTAAGGTTTTTAGTTTTAGGTTCTTTGTACATTATAAGTCTTTATTTTAATAATATCACTTTAGCTTTGAATAATTATCTATAATTGTTAATTTAGTAAGTTATAGTATCCTAACATGGTCATGAAATACAAAATTTGCAAATTAAACGTATGTTAAAATTTCTAGTTAAATGTGTGAGCTGTAATCAAAATTCGAGTTATTGATTTATTGCAATCTTATTAATGAGCGTAACAAGAGATTGGTTCCAGTGAAGGAATTTCTATTAATGATGACGATTGCAATCCAACCGATCCATTTAGACATTTTGATTACTGAGTCATTGACATGCATACAGACATTTATCCACAGATGCTCAAAACGACTGATATCCGACCGAAACATGAGGTCGTTGTGCAATTGGAAGCATTTACTGTCTTTTTTTTATTTAACGCCGGGAAAGGCACTGAGACATCCCAGGGGGAGTGGGTCTCCCCAGGCGGGTATGTGGGACTCGCTGCGCCCGAGAGCTGGTAAGTGGACGCAGCTCTACCCACTAAAACCCGGCGAGTGCCACCAATGCCGCCTTTGGTGAGGTGCCCCGGATCTGTTGAGCATACAGGGCACCTCGACGGCTAGGCAGTCCCTCAGGGGACCGACGCCACCTCCACAGATGGGTTCTCCCGCACCACAGAACAACCCCTCTCAACGCCAAGACAGTACAATGGGGTGAGGTTCCCGTCCTCGCCCCTTGCTTCCTGCTCTTTTGTCCCCTCTTCTTATAAGAGGGGTACAAAGAGCCCCCTCGGCTCAATTCGCTTCGCACAAGGTGCTGGGCTCACCCTAGGCTACTGAGCCCCACCGCCACAACAAGTCTGATCCATGGTGGGGAGCGTTTACTTTCTGTCCTGACCATTGCTAAGCGAAGTTGTTCGCTGTCACGGTTGTCGTTCAGTTTTGGACGGATACAACGAAATTCGGTGTTTCGTGTCCCATGTGCATGACTGACGCCCATGCGACGACAATTTCGTCGCAGGAAATTTACAACTATTACATATTTACATTTGTATAACTTTTTCCAAATGCGGATTGCATTGAAACGCGCATAACATTTTCTAGAAAGGCCACATTCCGCGTGCTTCTGAAGCCATAAATCACTTGCATACTATTATTTCATTGGTATACCGCATAACAATAATGAAAACTGTTCACTCGTAAATATCACCTTACAGCTTTTATTTTTTCAAAGACAATGAATATATTGTAACACATATTTTGATAGTTAATAATTTGCAACTAATTAATTTAGTTAATAATATAACTGGCCTATTGATCTAGTGGTTAGTGACCCTGACTGCTAAACCAGAAGACGGTCGTGGGTTCGATCCCGACCCAAGACAAATGTTTGTGTGATGAGTGTGTATCAGTTGTCTGGTTGCTATAAGAACAGGCTCTGTCTAGTTTGGGATCAGATGGCCGTGTCAGTCGTCCCAAAACAATAAAAAAACAATAATAATAATACAATCATTAATAAACACTCAGAGTAAATGAAATTTAGTTGAAGCCAAGAAAGATACAACCTCTTTTATGATTACTCAGTGATTTGCAAATGTATGTGAAAATATTTTATATAAATGTTAATTAACAGACTCTCATTAATTATATACTCTCACTAGCTGTTGCCTGCAGCTTCGCCCGCGTTACTCAACTCCTATATGTCACAGCGTGATGTTATATAGCCTATAGCTTTCCTCAATAAATGGGCTGTCTAACACTGAAAGAATTTTTCAAATCAGACCTGTAGTTCCTGAGATTAGCGCGTTCAAACAAACAAACAAACCCTTCAGCTTTATAATATTAGTATAGATTATTATTCAATATCGAATCGCATACTAAGAGTAATACATGTTTGTCTTCTTCTTCTTCTTTGGCATTAGCTCCCTTATGGAATTGCCAGTGTCAGAGGGGAAAGTATATTTTTCTTACCTCAAAACTTCGATATCTGATCTATTGATTTTTTTTAACCAAAACTTCCCATAATTTTTTGAAAATAATAAACTTTTTAAAGTACGCTCAATAAAGGTATTATATTAAGCGTGGGCTCTTAATTGCAGCGTGTTAAAAATTAATACATTTGTCATCAATAATTGCAACTTTTTGCACAGATGGAAATTGGTTTTGTGTCAATTGATAAAAATAATGAGTCAATTAAATTCATTTACCAGCTTTTATCCAATTACACTTCAATTACGGTATTTATTCTGATTACACACTTCGCTTGGTTAATTATCTTTTGCACGGGTTTTTCACACTCGCTCAATGGTATTAAAAATTAACGAACATTCTAACGAGCTTAAAGAGGATCAGATACATCTAGGTAGGTATGGGTCTCTTTTTTGTGTGCAACATTTTAAGAATTCTATTAGACTTATCACAATTTTAAATGAAACAAAAAATAATCATTATTAATTCGGATTGGGCTTAGATTTGACTTTTTAGCGGGATTTAAAGCGGGAGAAGCTACGGCAACGGCTAGTATGTAATTGTGTGTGTTACCCTTTTCCCGTCAGCTGCTGGACAGGAATAGGCCTTTTTCATTGAACGCCAAGACGGCCAATCCCAGCCGCCTGATGTATAATAATAAAATATATAAAAATAAAATAGGAACTTTCTTTGAATGCTATCACTACTTACTGTAAGTCACTATTGTTAAATAACACCTAAGCTGTCGTGCGTCTCGTACACGTATCAGTGCTAACGAACAAACAGACTAGACAGTTGTTGCGTTTAAGGTGAACAACCTTATTGTTGGTCGAACGCCCACAAGCCTGCGCCACGCCGAAGGTTTCGTGTCAGCCTTTCTTATTATTCCCACTGATTCTTCGTTCCATCGAATATTCAAAATATTTCTTGAATTTGAATACGAAATGATTTATTATAATGATGGGAGCTGTCGGGATAACATATTATAATTTTTGCACGGTGGCGTCTCGGGTGGGAGGCAAAGAACGCCTCGAAGTTTGAGGGTGGCAATTTCAAAGCCTTTAAGTTGGATTAAAATATAGATATTTAAATAAGTATTTATATATTAAATTCTTCTGTGTGTATGTGACTGAACTCCTCCCAAACGGCTGGAAGGATTATAAAGAAACTGATTGTATGCGTTCATGTAGATTCGAGAATTTAGATTCACAATTCAGTCTATTACATAATTTTGTAGAGAACAGCATCTGTCGGCTCCGCTAGTCCATATTCTAGATAGAAAGAAATATATTTTATTCGACACAAATAGGAGACACATACAGATTTATATCGATTTTCTCATACACTAATGTGAGCGAACGGGGACAAATTTGTGCTCAAAGTGCGTAGTATAATAGGAATCCCATATGATTGGGTCTCGTCGAGTCACTGGTGCAAACGCGATCTCAGCTCAAACCCGGCACTTAGCTGATGACACGGCACGACACACTTTCATTAGTTGTACTTTCATAGGATTTCTGACCTTTTAGCTGTTTTGTCGATCTTCAGACCAAACTGACCATTTCACTCGATTTGAACTGAGAATTATAAACTAGTCTTAAGCCGAAGCTTCCTAAGTACTATGAGATTATGACAACAACCAAGTTACTGTAATATATACAGGCTGGATTTTTGAGACGGGTCAATAAGGGCCTTAACCGTTTTTTGTATGTTAGTTGGATAGGAAAAGTGGCAAAAGTACCACCTGATGGTAAGTGGTCGACGTCGCCCATGAACATAAACTAGTATACCTGGAACGAGCCCAGGCAACTCATCTATGTGTGGCCTATCCTGAGACATAGGATGTTAAGTCTCGGTGCCAGTAATTACACTGCCTGTCTTGCCCTTCTCTCCGAAACACAGCAAAGCTGTTTCACGGGAGAAACAAGCAAGATGGTGGTACCCATGCAGCCGGGAGCGCGGCACAGCGCTTCCCCCCCACCGGTTGTTACAGCTGCAAACGAAAAATGTTTTTGGCGATTTCTGACGTTTCTAGTACTCATATCTTAAATTGTCCAATAGAGTCTTTTGATCCCCATAAAAAGTAGGTTCGATAGGCATAAAAAAGTTATTTTGGATTTTTTTTTCAGTGACCGTAAATTTTATCAAAAATCTGTGAATGCAGTTCAGAATATCTTTAAAAGTTATGGATGGTCTCCTAGGAACGTTTTCCTCTACCTATAACGGTTAAGTTTAAGGTCTGCCCTTACTGAGTAGGTACTGACCTGTCTCAAAAATCCACACTATATATTACTACACTATATTTGGACCTCTCTCAACTTACGTACAAAGCAGCATGGCACTATCTTTTACAAAACGTCAAATCGGTTTTGGTTTCCTCAATAGAAACAACCGTAGACGCGCATTAGCGGTAGTAGAGGTAATTCACTCAGGCGACGCTGATTCCTGTTTTGTTTCTCTAGATTCGCCGTCAACTACTCAAGTATTAAAATGCGGTGCACGGAGCCGGGGTCATAAACTAGTATGTTTAACACGGAAACCCTCATGGTTTTATCATATTCTTCCGCATTAATAAAATACGAAATCGTTGTAACAGCTTTGCTAAATATCGATTCGGCCCGTATGTAATAAAGTTGTATCTCTAACTATTGGAAAGTGTTGGTCGGCCGTTAACCAGGGGGGAAGACGATCTCCGTGCGGTGCCCGGTCCGTGTTCGATAAGAGTGATGAGGGATCAACCAACTTGACATACTTTAAGGGAGGCCTATGTTCCGCACCATGGTTCAAGCCTTGTCGTGGCGGTGGGGCTCAGTAGCCTAAGGTGAACCCAGCACCTTGGGTGAAGCAAATTGAGCCGAGGGAGCTGTTCTTTGTACCTCTCTTATAAGAAGAGGGACAAATGAGCAGGGGGCAAGGGGTGAGGATGGGAACCTCATCCCATTGTACTGTCCTGTGGTGCTCTGTAGTGCGGGACAACCCCTATGTGAAGTCGGCCTCTAAGGGACTGATTAGCCGTCAAGATGCCCTGTTTGATCATTAGATCCGGTGCACCTCACCAAAGGCGGCATTTGTGGCACTCGCCGGGTTTTAGTGGGTAGAGCTGCGTCCACTTACCAGCTTTCGGCCGCAGTGAATCCCACATACCCGTCTGGGAGACCCACTCCTGAGCATTTCCTAGGCCTATGTTCAGCAGTGAACGGCTAATGATGATGATGATGAAGCTATTACACGTGATATTAAGTATTCTGTTTTGTTCCGGAAGGAGTGAGTTATGTACCTACTAAATCGCATGTGCTCGGGAAATAATGGTACGTGCTTTGTATTGACGTTTTATAACCACTTTACTGGGTTCCATTTTGAAAATAATTCCATTCCATTTCAACTTCGCCGTACTTGGTTTGAATTTTGTTATCTTCTATACAGATAAATAAAATTTGTGTGTCTGTTTGTAATATTAAAATAACCGCTTTTTACTAAATGCATATGGATTTAAATACAGTTTATATTATTATACCAAATTAATATTTCTTACAATTTTTTTCTGTCTGTTTGCTCCAGCTAATCTCTAAGACGGCTGGGCTGATCCGGATACGGCTGTAAATCTACGTTAAAGGGGGCGAAGCTGCGGGCAATACCTAGTAAATAATAATTCAAAACTATTGAAACCATTGTAATGGCAAATTAAATTCCGTGACTTCCATTCGTAACGCAAAACCACAAACCGCTCGGGCTAATATCGGCGCGGCGCGAACTCATCTGCATTCTGCAAATCCTCCCCCATTTGTCTCTGCATATTAAACTCCAAAAAACACAGCTTAGTCGCAGATTAATCGTACTCACACATTTTTCCATATTTAAAAAATGATTTCTTTTCATGTTACATTTTCTATGACGTTACTATATAAATTAAAAAAAAAAAAAGTAATAAAAAAGACCGATCCGTTGCCACTCGCATCAGACCGAACCGGTTACTGCACGGTGTCCTACCACCTAGTCGACCAAGACGGCTGTAGATGTCAATCCATCAAGTGACCGACGCCACCTCCACAGAGGTGTTGCCCCACAGAACCACTCCTCCTAACGTTGGGTCAGTACAATGGGGTGAGGTTCCCATCCTCGCCTCTTCTTATAAGAGGGGTACAAAGAGCAACAGTTCTCTTGGCTCAAGTTGCTTCGCCCAAGGTACTGGTCTCACCCTAGGCTACTAAGCCCCACCGCCACGATAAGGCTTGGACTATGGTGGGGATGATACCTTCTACCCTCTTTTTCCGCACCACAGAACAGCCTTTATCAACGTCGGGACAGTACAATAGGGTGAGGTTCCTATCCTCGCCCCTTGCCCCCTGCTCACACACACAGAGGGGTTGCCCCACAGTACCACTCCTCCTAACGTTGGGTCTGTACAATGGGGTGAGGTTCCCATCCTCGCCTCTTCTTATAATACGGGTACAAAGAGCCCCCTCGGCTCAATTATCTTCGCCCAAGGTGCCCCACCGCCACATCAAGGATTGAACCATAGTGGGGATACCTTGTACCCTCTCCAATTGTGTTGAAAGTTGAAACCATCAAGAAATTTTATATAAATTAATAATAAGAAATTTTATATAAAATAGCCGTTTAGAAAGAGGTTTACTATGGTCTTTAAAATATTGATAGATATTTTTGCAGAAATAAATTAAAGTGTATTAAGTTTATAAAAAGCTGTAAAAATAAAATTAGAAACTGTAGGAGTTTTGATGAAGGAAAAAAGAAAAATCCCTCTTTCAGTATTAACGGCCCTTCATTACTTTATTAATAGTATTCTGAAATATGTTTCTAAAGATGGATAGCAATTAGTTAAATTAATTTATAAAAGGGGCTTAAGAGTGTATGTATGTACTCATATATTGTATATTTATGTATATATTATATATATATACAGGATGCAATTGAAATCATGTGCATCCATTCAAATTTAGACACTACTAATGATACTATTTGCATTACGGCTAATAATAAGCTGATTAATAAAAAAAAATATGCAAGCAAGGAATTTATTTATTTATTTATTTATTATATATATTTCTAATAGATCCGTCACGTACATAACTGACGCGAGGTCTACGTATTCTACACGGTGCGGGCGGCATTTTCGTAAACCAAACTGCGTCCAACCGAACTTGATACTTTTTATGACAGGATTTAATTATAAGGGTTTTCAATAACATGCTTTAATTTTATTTTTAGTATTCGTAACATTAGTAGTTACATGCGCAGTGTCTAAATTTAAAAGGATGCTCATGATTTCAATTGCACTCTGTATATTTTTTTAATATAATATTATAAGATTGTACACGCTAATTTTGCGGCTCATTTTAAATTTTCCTATGGTAGGACTACTGAAAGAGATTACATCATGGGATAAGTAGTGTCTTTGTACCAGCATTATTTGTATGAGTTACTTCTTTGTAACTATCCTAGAGGACATAAATTGTTAAATAAATAAAGCATCACTTTTTGAATACCCTATTTCGTAATAAATAGTGTAAATTGTGATTATAAATAATTTTTATTAATTCTTGGATAAATATTATATTTTCTTTAAAGAGTACGCACAAATCCCCCCGAATTGCTAATTTCGTAAGTCACAGACTCAACAAATGCAGACGCTTCAGATATCTTCTGAATAACACAGTAAGCAGTTTTAATTTTGATGAATACACAAAATTTAAGCAAATTAGGTGGAGGATTTGCTTTTATAACGAGTAAAATATTTCAATCGTCTTCATCAGAAAGAGGGCTACAGACAGGAGAAATAGAAGAATCATATCCAACAGTAAATATAAAACTGGTGCTAATATTGTACCTTCATTAAAAAAGGATAACTTATTAAAAACGTAGACATTAATAATTATTATTTAACTACATCTAATATATAAAATTCTCGTGTCACGGTGTATATAATTGAACTCCTCCGAAATGGCTCTTTAACAAACCAAAAGTGAGCCAAATCGGCTCAAACGAATCCGATGTAGCATTAGGGCCTTTGGGCCGTTAGCATAGATCATTCAAAACAAAAAGTTTATTTATAGAAAACGAAGATACAAAGCTTTGTCACGCTATTTTTCTTGGCCCAATGTGATTTTGTTTATATGAGCACCTAGAGACATAGTAAGTAGGTGATATTTCTGAATAACTTAAAAACTGCTTAAAAAGTTATTTATTAAAAGTTATCGAATATTTAGCACAATTTAGTAAGAGCCGAACTGTGCCGGCACGACCGGGGTGGTACCTCTCGCTCACATAACGCCGGCCTCAAGTGACAGCTATGCTGTCGCGTTTCGTGCGGTCTGTGAGTTTCCGGTGGCCCATTGGGGGGTTAAGGAAAAGGAGGGAGGAAAACCTGAAATATTCTTGTCTATAATATATATTTATAAAAAGAAGTTGTCACACGCTACCTGCGTAGCTATGCAAATTTATTTTGATTGTTATTTTATTATTTTAGCATTTAGTCTTATTTATTGCTAATTATAAATGCGAAATTATTAATGGTATTTTAATGCAACTAATATAGAGTTATATGAATACAAACGTGAATATCTGTGTATGTAGGTATTGTTACAAGTCACTTAAAACTAGGGAACAGATTTGTTAATACTATGCTGTTTATTAGGTTTTTGACGACCTCTGTGGCTCAATGGTTAGCGCGTTGGCGCTAAAGCCGGAGGTAGCGGGTTCAAATCCCTCCAGGGAACAAAAAGTTTTCTGTGTTCCTGGGTCATGGATGTGTATTATATAATAAAAATCTTAAATAAATGTACCTATAACATAAAAGTATTAAATATATTCCCGTTGTCTGGTACTCGTAACACAAGTTCTTCTAGAACTTACCGCGGGACCAGATTGGCGTGGTGTAAAAAGCGTCCATAGATATTATTATTAGTTAAAAATATAGCTAGAAAATACATAATAGCAGTTTATTTAGTCGGGTATTTTTATGAATTTAAAAAAAAATAGTAAAACAGAATGATTCCCTCTCGTCCGCAGTGCGCTGTTTGTACAAACCGATTCGGTGCGACCGTGATGTTTTTGCTCGACATCCGCGGTCACGCCATTGTATCAAAAAGTCATCGGTAAAGTATCGGCTTTACGATTCGGAAATTAATCAGAACAATCGATAGATTATAAAACAAACCGCTAATGACAGACGTATTTATCATCCAGCTGTTGGCTTGTTCGAGTGAATTGGCGATGGTTGATTATTTTAACAATTATTTCGTTTATGAATTATAAAATCGGTAGTTTTATTATTTGGTTAAGAAATAATCTACGGAAAACGCTAGGTTCACTATCGGAGATGACGTAACTAGAATTTTAAGATTTATTTATTTTTAACGCCGGGAAATGCTCTGAGGCATCACGCGGGGGAGTGGGTATCCCCAGGCGGGTATGTGGGACTCGCTGCGCCCGAAAGCTGGTAAGTGCACGCAGCTATAACCACTAAAATCCGGCGAGTGCTAGCAATGTCGCCTTTGGTGAAGTGCCCCAAATCTAATAAACAAACAGGGCACCTCGACGGCTAGTCAGTCCCCCAAGGGGCCGACGCCACCTCCACAGAGGGGTTGTCCTGCACCACAAAACAACCCCTCCCAACGTCGGGACAGTACAATGGGGTGAGGTTCCCGTCCTCGCCCCTTGCCCCTGCTCTTTTGTCCTCTTTTCTTATAAGAAGAGTACAAAGAGCCCCCGGCTCAATTAGCTTCACCCAAGGTGCAGCGGCTCACCCCAAACTACTAAGCCCCACCGCCACGTCAAGGCCTGAACCATGGTGGGGAATTTTAAGACTAAAGAAATTATTACTAAAAGTCAAATACATATGTAATTCAAATATTAAAATCATTTTCTTCTTTATTAGTCTGCTATTTTGTACATGCAATCAACTTTGTAACGTAGTAATCTTAAAAGTCATCCAACTTT
The DNA here is from genome assembly GCA_963853865.1 of Helleia helle. Classification (NCBI taxonomy): domain Eukaryota; kingdom Metazoa; phylum Arthropoda; class Insecta; order Lepidoptera; family Lycaenidae; genus Helleia; species Helleia helle. The sequence goes on along the minus strand of OY971422.1, from coordinate 20,163,344 downwards.
TGAAAACCGCTAAGATATATTTTAATAGGAAACACTAGAGTAGGAGCTTAACTGTTCAACAAAGGCCGGCGAACAAAGAGAGCTCTAGGTAGAGTTTTACGAGCGGCGGTAATTACCTGGGTCATATAACTAATAATACGCTTCTTTGTTTTTTTACCTTAAATAAAGAAAAACCACTGATTTATAAGCCAGGTATTTGAAAATACCCCCCATGTTTCAAGACTTGTCGTGGCGTTGGGACTCAGTAGCCTAAGGTGAACCCAGCACCTTGAGCGAAGCAAATTGAGCCGAGGGAGCTACTCTTCGTACCCTTCTTATAAGAAGAGGGGACAAAAGAGCAGGGGAACAAGGGGCGAGGATGGGAACCTCACCCCATTGTATTGTCCTAACGTTGGAGAGGTTGCTCTGTCTGGATTGTTCGGGGACTGACTAGCCGTCAAGGTGCCCAGTTTGTTTATTAGATCCGGGGCATCTCACCAAAAGCGGCATTGCTGGCACTCGCCGGATTTTAGTGTGTAGAGCTGCGTCCACTTACCAGCATTCGGGCGCAGCGAGTCCCATATATACGCGTGGGGAGACCCACTCCGCCGCGAGATGCCTCAGAGTATTTCCCGGCATTAAAGACAAAGAAAGGCAGAGGGACTGACTAGCCCTGTTTGTAGATGCTCTGTTTGCTCAACAGATCTGGGGCACCTCACCAAAGGTGGCATTGGTGTCACTCGCCGGATTTTAGTGGGTATAGCTGCGCCCATCTTACCAGCTTTCGGGCACAGCGAGTCCCATATACCCCCCTGGGGAGACCCAGATTGTCAAAATAAAAAATAAAAAAATCCGTTCTTAGCTGACCTCTACATGCCAAATTTCAAGTCTCTAGGTCTTATAGTTCCAGAAATATCGTTATGTGTCAATCTATAGAACAGCTCCTATATATAGCCACAAAAATCTTTTCTGTCCATTGGTAGGGTCCTTCCAATAGGAAACACAACAAAGAAGCATTTTAGAATATGTGTTGACAATTGAGTCACGACACAAATCGTTTGCTTTTGCAATTTGCTCGCATCAATGAAGGCAATAGATGGATTAATGTCCACCTGCCGATGGCGCGTCTCGACTGCTCTTCCCAATTTGCGGCTCAATTTTTATTCTCGATCCATTTTAGCCTTTTATCCTGTGACATTTTATTGGAATTCGTCCTACAAATCTGTGAAATTGAAAACTGTGATTGCTTCAAAAATGAACTACCGAAGTGCAAATTTAAATATACGAGTAAAATATATTGCTATTGGTCTGTGAAACCGAGCTCCACTCTTAGCAGTTTAACATACATTTTCTACATATGTGAGTGATCAAATCTTTATAGCTTCTAGAATCACAAAGAAGATATCGCATCAGAAGTAGTAAAATATAAAAACAACGTCAAGATGATATTGTCTCGTTTTTAGTAATGTCATATGAATAAGTATCTTACAATCTTCATTTACAATATACTAATTTTCTATTTCTGAGAAAGCATTCCATAAATATATTATATACTATACTAGCTTAGTATAAAAATCATTTCTTTGATGTTACTTGGATAAGCAAAAAGGTGCCAAGTCATTGTAAGTGGTCAACGTCACCCATAACATAAACTAGTTTACCTGGAACTAGCCCACGAAACTCTCTTCTATGTTGCCTATCCTGAGATATAAGATGTTAAGTCTCTGCCAGTAATTACACTGCCTGTCCTGCCCTTCTCTGCGAAACACAGGAAAGCTGTTTCACGGGAGAAACAAGCAACACAGCACATCCCTTCCACCGGTAAATCATAACCCTCCTTTTTGCTTCGCCGTAGTCGGGTAATAAGAGCCAACTTAACTAACTCATGAACACTTAGCATGCAACTTACAATAGCTTATAAACCACAATTGAGGAACTCAATGCTCACAGGCAAATATTAATGAAGCTCTCAAGTAGACTTTATGTACGGTGTTGACTGTTGCGACGGGAACTTTAAAGTTACTTTGTATTGACCTTTACTAAACTAAAATACTTTAAGGTATATTTATTACTAGCTGTTGCCTGCAGCTTCGGCCGCGTTACTCAACTCCTATAAGTCACAGCGTGATGTTTTATAGCCTATATATAGCCTGGCTCAATAAATAAGCTGTCTAACATTGAAAGAATTTTTCAAATCGGACCAGTAGTTCCTGAGATTAGCGCGTTCAAACAAACAAACAAACTCTTCAGCTTTATAATATTAGTATAGATTCGTAAAAAGTTTATCATTCTCCTGTACCTGACTGTTTTCATCTCTAGGAACTCTAGGTTATTTGTTATTCTGACGCGGCATCTTCATAATGTTACCTACCATTTAAGATGGTGGATCGCTATGCATCATCATTATCAGCTGCAGTCCACTGCTGAACATAGGCCTTTTTTTAACCCCGGGAATTGCTCTGAGGCATCCCGCCGGGGAGTGGGTCTCCCCAGTATATGAAACTCGCTGCGCCTGACCTTTGGTGAGGTACCCCGGATCTGCTGAGCAAACAGGGCACCTCGACAGCTGGAGATCGACGCCACCTCCACAGAAGGGTTGTCCACAGAACAACCCCTCCCAACGTCGGGATAGTACAATTTCACAGGTTCCCGTCCTCGCCCCTTTCCTCCTGCTCTTATGTCCCCTCCTTTTGTAAGAGGGGCCCCGTACAAAGAGCCCCCTCCGCTCAATTCACTTTGCCCAAGGGGCTGGGCTCACCCTAGGCTACTGAGTCCCACCGCCACGACACAGCCTGAACCATGGTAGGGCTGAACATAGGTCTCCCTCAATGAATGCCAAGACGGCTAATCCTTTGACACTCGCATCCTTCTTAATATAAAGTCATTAAAATATCATCAGTAATTGCTTATTTTATTTAAATTTACATAATATAAAGTAATTAGTACCTGGATGACCGAGCTCGGTTTTTTTTTTTTATAAAATGACATTTTCTAAAAATGATTCCTAGCTAGATCGATTTATCACCCCCAAAACCCTCTATATACTAAATTTCATGAAAATCGTTGGAGCCGATTCCGAGATTCCAATTATATATATAATATATATATATATATATATATATATATATATATATATATATATACAAGAATTGCTCATTTAAAGATATAAGATAAGAACTAATATCATAGTATGTTTGAAGGCCGTAAAACTATATTAAGTGAGAGATAACTTTACTTATAATTGTAATCAATTCACTGCGTTATGTTTTCACTTTCATATTAACAGATTTTGATGCGATGTAGTGCCATGCTGCATTGCAGCCGAATTGGGCCGGTACGACGGCCCACGAGTGGTAGATCTCGCTCACAAACCGGCATAAAGTGACAGCTATGGGCTATGCTGTCGCAGTTTGTGAGTTTAAGGTGGCCCGTTTCCCTATCCCCCCAGGATAGGGAAAGGGAGGGAAACGCATCTGCATAACTTTTGGTAGTACGGATGTCTATGGGCGTCGGTAGTCACCATAAGGCTCCGACTGCTCGGTTGCCTCCTTGTGACATAAAAAAATGCTTACAATTTATAATAATTTGAAATAATATTCAAGGTTGAATTCAAAACTTAAAACTTTTCTTAAAACTTAACTAATTGAAATTATTATAAGCAGTCAAATGAAAACGAATTCAAGTAGGATTGAGTCTGTTGAAACAAAGTCCTCGTAAATTATTCAATATTTCATTTTAAGTTAAATTAATCAGCTACCAATATTCCCAGGCAAGACACAAAACAAAGTTAAACGTGCTTATACATTGTTGTATATGTATATAACTTGATTTAAGTAATATAATATGTAGCTTATTACATAATATTCAGAATTTATATTTTATTGGTATTACATAGGAATCTAACTTAATCATTTTAAGTTAAATTAATCAGCTACCAATATTCCCAGGCAAGACACAAAACAAAGTTAAACGTGCTTATACATTGTTGTATATGTATATAACTTGATTTAAGTAATATAATATGTAGCTTATTACATAATATTCAGAATTTATATTTTATTGGTATTACATAGGAATCTAACTTAATCATTTTAAGTTAAATTAATCAGCTACCAATATTCCCAGGCAAGACACAAAACAAAGTTAAACGTGCTTATACATTGTTGTATATGTATATAACTTGATTTAAGTAATATAATATGTAGCTTATTACATAATATTCAGAATTTATATTTTATTGGTATTAATATCCAATAATAATACATAGGAATCTAACTTAATAATGGCTCAGCTCAATAAACACGACCTTTAACTCAACTTACTTAACCTGCTTACCCCGAAGATACATCTATCACCATTTGATACTATAAATCTAAGGTAAACAGCCTCAAGAAACTCGAAAAGCTTTTTGAATAATAATAGAATTTAATAATAAGTTATGAATAAGTAATTTAATAGATAAAACTTTGAAATATGCGCTACTTAAAATTAAAATAATATAATAAAATAAAGATCGCCATAATATTTAAATGGGCATGTCAACATTGGTAGAGTTGTGTATAATTTGTATATATTATGTAAAGAATAATGGAATAATTATTATAAAAGATTGATGTAATTAATGCTATAATAAGAATATTACACTGGTATCAATTTAGAAGCGAGTGGGCTTATCTTGGCGTAACTTTACCTGTTATACAATATTTATTACTTACTAATATCATCATCATCATCAACACAATTTTCACTGGCGTGTCATATTGATAAGGGACAGTGAAATTAGGGTTTCTGCTCGACTTACTGCTGATGTTTGTTGTAGTGTGAACTTACTGTAGTTTGTGGCCCGAATGACTTTGATTTTTGTGATTATATCATAGGCATAAATTAAGTATACTTTTTAGTCGAAGATCAAGGTCAAATATTGTCGAAAAGCCTATAATGATAGCCTATAGCAATCAAAAACTTGATCAACAATAAATATATATAATAATAACTATCCTTATATTATGTCCCACTACCTGGGCTCGGGACTCCTCCTTGATCAGGCGAGGAGAGTGTTGGGCTTCTTCACACACATTCAATGACTTAATCTCATGCATGCAGGATTACTAAGATGTTTCCATCAACGGTGAGCAAGTCAGATCAAGTCAAATCAGACTATTGGTCTGATGTTCAGATGCACGTAGAAATTTAGAAAAACCCGTTTCTAAGCATCACAGGGTCAGGATTAAACCCGCACCTCTCGACTCTCACTCAAGAGGCCGAGCCCTTACTCACTAGACCTTTTTTTCTCAGGGAAATCCCAGGGAATGGATGCAGCCAGGATATTCGGGTAGATCCTGACCCAATGTGGGACTCGCACCTGGGAGTGCCTACCCTAACTAAAACCACTGCGAGCGCCTTCAGTCACTTTCTGAGGGTCCCGGACATGCAGGCAACGGACAGGATCACCTCAGCGACAGGCTGGCCCCGGCGAAGGCCAGACTACTCCTCGTCGTCACTCACAATAATCAACAATACAACCGGTAAAACATGATTATGTACATTAAGAAATTCATGTTTTTGTGTGAAATTGAGTGGGTTTCTGGATTTAGAATTTTATTTAGACAGAAAATACGAGAGAAAGATGAACAACGATCCGAGCTGTGGCGTGACGCGTGACCACTTAGAGCATTCAAATAATTGAAGCGTTTCCACCCATTTACTGTAATCTGGGTAATGGAACTCGCATGCTACGTCAATAAAGCCGAGTGCACACTGTACGAGGACTAGAGACGATTGTACACTGTACAACGTGTGAGTGTGCACTCACTTTTTTATTATGACAAATTTTCTAAGCAAAGTAGGCTCTTTAGAATGGCGACTTCAATAAAGGAGGAGGTTTCTCAAGTCAACCATATACAATCTATATTTTTAACGAGTGTTCGCGATTTTGATAATATTTTTTTTCTGTTGCAAAGGAGATATTCCAAGGGAATCATGATAAGGTAACCAGAACTTTGGAAAATCATGGGGACGATTAGTGCGTTTGTTAATTTTTTCAAGTATTGCAATTTAATGAAGGTGGAGTGGATCTAATCATGGAGTCGAAAGACAGTCGAGGAGACTCCTCGATGATTAGCAGCAGCTACCTTGTGTTTGGTTTTTTTTTTTTTTTATTTAAGTTGACTAACAGTGTTCACAATAAAGTTTTACACAGAAAATACAGACTTACAATACTATATTGATTGTGACACCAACACCTTGATTAATTTGTATAGATGAAAAACTTAGATGGGTTGTGACTGTCATTACACACCCCTACACACAACCGTCCTTGTTCTTTGAGTAAGTGTAATAAATACGTCGTTATTTTCATACAATATTTTACAGTTAGAAAAAAACAAAAGATGAAATTTTTGATTAAGTGCTTTAAAGATTTTTTTACTATTTAGTTATTTATTTGTCTATTATTTTTTTATTGCTTAGTACTTAGTATTTTATTTTTTAGACGAAAAACAATCATCGCCTGTACCATCTGGAATAGATGCAATATGCGAGCAAATGCTGAAAAAGGTAGTGCCATGCTGCTTTACAGTCGAATGGGGCCGGCACGACCGGGGTGGTCCCTCTCGCTCACATAACACCGATGTTACAGCTATGCTGTTGCATTTCGTGTGGTTTGTGAGTTTTCGGTGGCCCATTGGTGGGGATACGGAAGAGGAGAACACATCTGCATAATGTCTGGTTGTTGTGCGGATGTGTATGAGCGTAGATAGTCGCCAAAAGGCTTCAACTGCTCGTTTGCCCTCCTATGCTATAAAAAGTGCACGAAGTATTAGATGACGTATTTATATAAAACTAGCTGTTGCCTGCAGCTTCGCCCGCGTTACTCAATTTCTATTAGTCACATCGTGATGATATAGCCTATAGCCTCCCTCGATAAATGGGCTGTCTAACACTGATAGAATTTTTCAAATCGGACCAGTAGTTCCTGAGATTAGCGCGTTCAAACAAACAAACAAACTCTTCAGCTTTATAATATTAGTATAAATAAGTGTTATAACTTCTAGCCATCGAGATGAGTCAGATTATCACTTCAGCAAATCTGATGAGTTTTCCTGAGACAAGCCCCGAGTAAATTAAATTTTTAGGCAATCTGGAGGACTTCATGCGCGCAAGAAGTCCACACAGCGCAACTGGGACCCTCCATCCCCATCAGATTAGTCCGACGTAGAATCTAAGAGTTTGGTACACCATTCTGCCATCTCACCCGAAGAATTGTTCGAAGACATTTCAGGTGAAAGGCGTCAAGGCACCTCATATAGTCTTATAAAGGCACCAGGTATCCGAAGCGTAGCGTATTAATGGCAAAAATATTTTCTCTGTAAACATTGAGCTTTGTATGGAGGTTCAGGTCGTTTAATTTCGAAACTTTCTGATTTACTCCACCAAAGGCTGCGGCGGCTTATGTCATCTTGATGAGATCTCAGACTCAAGACGATTATTGTCGCATACTAAAGATCCAAGATACCTAAAGGTAACATCATCCAGTGGATTTCCGTTTAGGTATATAGCGCCGTCGCGTGCAGATTTCTCTCTCGCGATTGCTTAAAATCTGGGTTTTTGAAGCAGTAATTACCAAGTCGAATCTGTAACAATATTCTTTAAATTGTCAAGATAGGTCTGCAAGCGATGAGGCAAACATGATCGCGATCGGCATATTTTCAACTTCTGTCACTGGGACAGAGTGCACTTTACGTTTGGCTCTAAATCGTGTGTGATCGATAACGCTTTTGTCCATACAGACATTTATGAGAACCTGGTTCTTACATTATTATTTTTGAGATCTACTTTGCTGGGATTTATGAACGATTCATAAATCCCAGCAAAGTAGATCTCAAAAAGGGTGGGAGCCATAGCACAACCGTGTTTATCTTCCCTAGTAACTGGGAACTCTACGAATTTGTTGTCGTGACGAGCACGAGCTTTTATACCCTCTTGTTCCGAATTAACAAACTTAACAGAGCTTTTAAACTGCCCAAGCAATTTTATGTGTGCAGGCAAAGACCGATCCTAAGTCCATAAAAATATATAGAGTCACTATGTTATTTAAGACTCTTTACTTGTGACTGTTTAACAACGGAAATGGCGACAACCGTGCCTCTATTAGGTTGAAAACTACATTGGGTCTCAGGACTTAGGTTGATTATGAGCCTTATGCGCCAGTATGTTTCCATGTTTTAAGTTTTATTTATCTCATTACTAAAATATAAAATTAAAAAGGTTTAATAAGTATCAAATTATTATTTAAAAACAATAATTCTTATACATAATAAAGTCGTAATAGTATTCTATTACGTCTTTATTATGAGACTGGCATCTTCAAAAGATGCTGATAGACGTAATTTGGTACCTACCTGCAGAATATATGTCATACCTAATGTTACAACTATGCATTTATGGATGAAAATATGTTTTATGTTTTATGATTATTTATTTAAAAATAATATGATGCGACAACTCATACACGGCCATCTGATCCCAAACTAGGCAGAGCCTGTTCTTATGGTAACCAGACAACTGATATATACTTTTATATATTTTCTAAATACTTTCATATTATAGATAAATTACACCCAGACACAGAACAAATGATCATGCTCAATCACATAAACATTTGTCCAGGGTGGGTATCGAACCCACGACCTTACGCCACCCACGGCTTAGCACTTAGGGTCACTAACCGCAGACCAACAGGCTAGTCAATATTTTTCCAAATATGCTTAATTTAAAGATAATATTATACGATATATATTTTATGTAATAAAAATTTCAAAACCGACGCTGATTTTAAGAAGATGCTCCAAAGAAAAACGTCGGAATTCACTATGCGTCACTTTATGCATAAACTTAGTCCGCAAAATAATGTCGTATTTAATTATACGCCATATTAAAGTCCACAAAACAAAGACGCATGTGATTTTTTGAAAAATCTAACCATATTTAGAAATAACTTTGCAAGTGATATTATAATAGGTCTTACACACAGTCAAATGCCCAAATTTGAAGGAGATTGAATAAGGCATATTAAAAATATCATACAAAATGTCGTTTCAAAACTTCTAAGTGCTCTGGTGTAAAGTTACAGATTTGCAAATCCGTCTTTGTTCTACGATTGCGACGATATGGAAGTGCTGTATATAACAGAATTATTTAATAAATGGCAGCAAATCTGCCATGATTGCTTTCAATGATTGTATAACATGTATTTATTGTTTAAACAATTCCAAATTGATTTTTTATTGATTAAATATCGTTTTAATTCCTCCCTTCGTTTGCCTTATTAAAACGATCATTATGGATTGTTATTAATCAGAAATATTTTTTTTCAATTTCTTAAATTACCCAGATCAAAGAATTGACGTTCATTGTGTTAAGAAGACTATTCCCTCGGAACTGCAACCAAAAGAAAAAATGTTATTACATAAAATTTACGAAAATGGGGTCTTTGTGCTTATAAAATAACGTTTAAGGATTCCGTTACATAGATAAATACATAGAATATACACACAGGAGAAGAAACCAATAAAAAGGTGTTAATAAACTTGAAAATCAACCGTAAGTTAGATAAAATAACCGTTTGTAAGACTGGTAGTGCCATGCTGCTTTGCATCCGAATTGGGCCGGCACGACCGGGGTAGTACATCTCGCTCACATACCACCGGTGCTAAGTGATAGTTTCCGGTGACCCACTGGAGGATAGGGAAAAGGACGGCAATGCATTTGTATGTGCGGATGTTTATGGGCGTCGATAGTCTCCAAAAGGCTTCGACTGTCGTTTGCCCTCCTATGCTATAAAAAAAATATCTAATTTTCTGTCAAAAACATTCAATATATTATTTTAACCAATTTTATTAAGTCTAAATTATTCACTAATAAGCATAAAATAATATAAAACAGTAAATACTAAATAAGCAAAATTTCCGGCCTTTCATGCCGTCTTTGATAATTAATTAAAAATGAATGACTGACGAAAAGGGGATGAAATCAATGACTTTCGGCCATCTTGATATTCACCCAAACAGAAAAGCTATTTACGACAGAGGCGAATACATTTTCATCGATTATTACGCTGTTACGGTTTAGTGAAGTGACGATACAACTAAATGGAATTTTTTATTACTTCCCTTATCACTAATTATATTCACTTAATTGCCGACCTTCAGGTTGTTGATACTTTTGAAGCACATACACACACACACACACACACACACACACACACACACACACACACACATACACACACACACACTATATCTAAGGTTTTTTTGTATGCACAGATCGATGGGTCGTATGTATAAGGGCCAAACTAACAATTTGGCCATTTTGACTTTTTTATGGTAAACGCATCTTATCGATATAATTAATCATGTGAACTATTAAAAAATAAAGATTTCTGCATAGAAACACGATTTATTAGTACGGTATAACGGCGTAAGTGACATGAATTTAAACGTACAAGGTCCAAAGAGTACTTAGAGATTTATACGCGGGCAGTTGGGCCGCGCTTACGACTTTTGTTTATAGTTTGGACCAATTAGCTGGGCCGCCCACCGAACTGTGATGTGCATAAATCATATAAATTTTTATTACATTGTCTTTTTGCGTTACAATTTAATTTAATAAGTATAAGATGACATTCAATACCGGAAGGACATAATTCTTTGGTCTAAGCCGCAACGGATCATACGTTTTATACTGTAAATATGATTTGGATGAAGATGCTATTCACAGTCATACTAAAATCTTACAACAGCCTGTACGAACAAATTCAAATTCAAATTCAAAATTCTTTATTGTTAGATGCAGTAACAAATTATAGGTCTTACAAAAATATACAGTCCTTACATCTTACCATCACTATGCTGTACAATAATTCATTATAATGATGCAAAAATAATTCTTGCCAGTTTTAAAGTATTAGTTATATTATTTAATGTTATTTTAATTCTAGATAATGTCCTATTAATAATTAATTAATTAGTTAGCTATTTCATTAAATAATAATTGTCGTGAGAAACATCAAATCTCATATTATTAACTCATTATCTATTAAATATTGATCCACCCCATAAGTAGCATTTGGTCAATAAAAGATTAAATAAACATCGCTTATATAAATTTATGTTTTTTGTTTTTAATTTATTTGGTAAATGATTTTATATATTTATTGCCATGCAATACGAATTTCTTCTAAAGACTTCTTTTTTTTTCTATAGGTACACGTAATTTATTGCCATGCCTGGTAGATCTATTTGTGTGTTGTTGAGTTGAGTTGACAAGAAGACCAGTTGCCGAAGACAATACAATTTTCCAAGAAGAAAGACTTGCTTGATTTATGTCGTGAAAATACTATCCCATCTGTATACCAGTTATTATGAACATTTTGTAGTAGTGGTGTTAGGCAATGTAATTACTGGCACAGAGACTTAACATCTTGTGTCTCGGGATAGGCATTTATACATAATTTAAATTAAATAATTGTGTTAATTTCAAATTAAGATATTCAGTACTTAGCAGCTCATTTAAAAAAAAAGTGGTTTTTTTTTCAAAAGAACACCAATACGTTTGAAAATGGGTCCATAATATTATGTAGTTTTAAGGCTCAGTCAAGTTTTATTTCGATAAATGAATAAAACAATTGTACTTTTAATTGTACTGAAAACTCAAGTTAGCCGGTTAGCAAATAGTAAAACGTATAAGTGTCAATGTGACTTATTTAGCTTATTATCTAAATATATTTTATTTTAATTAAGGAAAAATCAACTACTTTAATTTTTGATACATTTTATAAGTAAAAAATAATATAAATATTTACTTTAGGCTACTTTGCATAATACGCGTATAATGGCCAATATGGCACATTGGACCTTTTAGGGTGTTTAAACAAAAATATTTTTAACAAAAACTAACGTAGAAGGGCCAATGTGACGTAAAAAATAACCTATAAATGTATAAATAAAATAGTGTAGTGCAAATGAGGAGGATAGTTGTCTTAGATAACGAGCAAAGTTTCGTAAACTTCGGTTTTATCAATCGACAATTATAGCTAATTTAAACTTTGGAAGCCTCTCCTGTAAATTTGTAATTTTGCATTTTGGCCCATATACATAGGACCCATTGAGATAATTCCTGCAACATAGTGGCATTTATTGACCTGTATACATTCCACACAATACGAAATCACTTGAATTGATAGTGTTATGGTCTAGCTTCATTTTAGTGAAATTTAGAAGTACATTTGTATTTTAACCATTTAAGTGTCAACTGAGCATTGATTGACACCGAAAGAAGAAAGAAGATCTCATAGATTATTCCTTTTGTAAAATAAACATACTTTTTTTAACGCTGGGAAATGCTCTGAGCATCCCACGGGGGAGTGGATCTCCTTTCTCCAGTGGTAAGTGGATGCAGGTCTACCCACTAAAACCCGGCGAGTGCCACCAGGTACCAATGCATTTGCAATTTGGTGAGGTGCCCCGGATATGTTAAGCAAACAGGGCATCTCGGCGTCTAGTCAGTTCCTCAGACCGATGCCACTTCTACAGAGGGGTTGTCCCGCATCCACAGAACAACCCCTTCCAACATCGGGAGTACAGATGAGGATCCCGTCCTCGCCCCTTGCCCCCTGCTCTTTTATTCCCTCTTCTTATAAGAGGGGTACAATGAGCCCCCTCCGCCCAATTCGCTTTGCCCAGGGTGCTGGGCTCACACTGAGCCCCACCGTCACGATAAGGCCTAAGCCATGGTGGCAAAAATAAACAGACTGACCCGAAAACGCAAAATAATAAAACTGTTTCAATCATTGCTAGATGTATAGAAGTAAACACAGACAAGAATGCATATCGTTTTACACTACATAATAAAAAAGCACCACGTTGTCTCGATATTTCAATTTTTGCAAGAATGCTGTTAATATTGAATATTGTATATCAAAGTCTCGCATATGCATGCGAGGGTAGGCTATAAAGCAAAAATAACACTCGGCCGTTATGCATCTCCGCATCACGAACACAAGCCACCGCCTCGGGCCAGCTTCTTGTGAAATTGTAGTTTATGCACGGGAAAATCAATAGTTAACTTATCGCTTAACACAAATACGTGTCTGCACTGATCGTATTGGAGACGCCTCGCAGTGTTCTACAGAACTATATATCTATATTAATATAAGTTGATGATGTGATGTTTCTTCGTTTGTTTGCGCTAACCTCTAGAACATTGATATCGAAAGTGGTCCAAGTGGTCCGCGGAAGACTCGACGGGGTTAGCGTGACAAAATGGAGTTTACAATTCATAAGAGAGGGTCCACGAAAATTAATAATTTCTACTCAAAGCAGATAATTAATTAATTAACCAAGCATTCCTAACATTTTTGAAAACTGTTAATTCGTGGTTGGTGAGTTCCAAGTTTTTTTATGTCATAAGGTGGCTACCTAGCAGTTGGAGCCCTGGTGACTATCGACGCTCATAGACATCTGCACAACCAAAGGTTATGCAGATGCGATGACCTTCTTTCCCCTATCCCCCCAATGGGCCACCGGAAACTCACAAACCGCACGAAACGCGAGAGCATAGCTGTCACTTTACGCCGGTGTTATATGAGCGAGAGGTACCACCCCGGTCGTGCCGGCCCAATTCGGATGCGAAGCAGCGTAGCACTACCTCTTACAAGTTGGAGCTGCAATTGTCATAGTTAAATCTAATCTTCGCAATTTCGGTGGAAATTTAGCTATCCATTATTTTTTTCATTTTTTTAACCGGAACCAGCAAAATTTTGAAAGGAATCTACGAGAAATATAAATTTAAGAACATCTGCTCTAGAAGTAGCAATCGAATTTGAAAAAATATTTTTGCATTTCGCAGCCCAATAATTGAGCAAGCAATATTTACACTATAGGATATTTATTTTGAGAACGATTTTTGATGTGAAACATCAACCTTGGTGTAAAATCAGCCCAAACGCCATGACGGCAAACGGCATGACGTAGTATGATGTCGTTATACTATCATATTTCGTTATAAATTTTATTAATTATGAATTTTAATGTAAGGTCTATGACCTTACACTTCTGACAGGCGTTTCATGACGCTGACTTTTTTTCAATTTCTGACCAGGTGAAGCCGCAGAAAGCAGCTTGTACAGCTAAGTAGGGTCAAGTTCAGGTGCTCGACGAAATTTAGAAATGCCTACTTTAAGGGGTTTAGTGGTCAAACTGAAACTTAAAACCTCTCGTTCAAATGTCTGAGACTAAACTATCTCGACCCTCAACTTTTGGAATTGTAATAAAACCCAGTGAAAGTAATATGGTTTCGTAGTAATAAAATAACTGATACGTCACTCTTACATGGCATAGTATTTTTAAAAATAAATAACCAGACTATAGCACATAATTTGGTGCCAATAATCTGCCATTATATTTTTTCTTATATTAATATACCCTAGTGTCATTGTGTCCACCTCTCACGACATCTTTCAAGCTGAAATCTATCACGGCCACAACCTGTAGAGCATGCCTCAAAAATTGAAATACATATTACATTACCCTCCTTCTGACGCTGTCGGGTAAAAGCACGAAGACAACCAGAATTTCTAGCACACAAACAAATCAAGTCATAAGCAATCAAAAATACTTTTTTTAGCGCTTTGTTCCATAATATTATCCTGCAGATTAGCCCATAATAACCACTGGTTGCGGGTAATTACAGAAGTTTATTATAGTAGGTAATAAAAACGAGATTCCGTGAGCAGGGCATTCTTTACACAGGAATTTTCCTCGAGTATTCAATTATTATACAATTAATATTGATGCCATTATCGACAGTAAGTATTTTCTATACCTACAAGTGTAAGCTCATCGCTAACTCGAGAACCGGTCCGAAGGGTAATCAATCACCCGATTTACACCAGCTTGAACAGCTCATCGTGGGTATCTATTTTTCTAAAAACATTTTGATAACTTTAGAGTAGGACGGATATGAACCCCACCACGGTTCAAGCCTTGTCGTGGCGGTGGGGCTCAGTAGCCTAAGGTGAACCCAACACCTTGGGCGTAGCCAAGTGAACTGAGGAGGCTGCTATTTATACCCCTCTTATAAGAAGAGGATAAAAGAGTAGGACGGGACAGGGGGCGAGGATAGGAACCTCACTCCATTGCACTGACCCAACGTTTGGAGGGGTTGTTCTGTGGTGCGGGACAATCCTCCATGGATGTGCCGTCGGTTCCTTGAGGGACTAGGGACTTGACTAGCCGTCGAGGTGCCCTGTTTGCTCAACAGATCCGGAACACCTTACCAAAGGCGGCATTAGTGGCACTCGCCGGGTTTTAGTGGGTAAAGCTGCGTCTACCTTACCATCTTTCGGGCGCAGCGCATCCCACATACCCTAGGGAGTCCCAACTCCCCCACGGGATGCCTAAGAGCATTTCCCGGCGGGAAAAAAAGACGGACATGAATCCTGACAGACCCATCACCTTCTGTCATCATCTGCGTGATGGGCGAGGCACAGAAACTTCAGTCACGTGTTGACTTGTTCAAGTCAATAGATGACATTGACTACTCATAAACTAGTTCTGCAGACGATCTCTCTTTTTTTTAGTGCCATGCTGCTTTGCTGCCGAATTGGGCCGGCGCGACCGGAGTGGTACCTCTCGCTCACATAACACCGGCGTCAAGTGACGAGTCGCGTTTCGCACGGTTTGTGAGTTTCTGGTGGCCCATTGGGGGATAGGGAAAAGGAGGGCAACGCACCTGCTTAAATGTTGGTTGTGCGGATGTCTATGGGCGTCGTCACCATAGCTCCGACTGCTCGGTTGCCTCCTTATGACATAAAAAAGAGAAAACGGACAGTCGGTTCACCTGATGATCACTAACATCCATAGACACTACACCAAAGGATGTGTAGGTTCGATACCTTTCAAATATGATTGTGCTCTTTTCAAGAAGGTTATATGGACCTTGATGACAAAATAGAACGACCGAAGCAAACAGCAGTGCTATTTATGGGGTCTAACTATCTGAATGCATAAGAAACGTTCTTAAACTAAAAACTCTGAGCGCCTTTAACCGCTTTTGAGGTCCCGGATCTGGAGGCAACAGGATCACCTCAGCGATAGGCTGGCCCCGGCGAAGGCCAGTCTACTCCTACGCTACGCTACTAAGCAGTACCCGCGACGTTGTGCTACTGGGCCCAAGTTATGAAGCGTTCTTAATACAAGCTGACGACAGCAAGCTGGCAGTGGTGTTAATACATTTTACAGCTTTAACTTTTATAATAAGAAAGAATAAAGCAAACAAAGCCTATCTATTACATGCTTAATATTATATCAAAATAGAAGACAACATTTCTCTGAGTTTGATATGCCAGTTTCATTGCTTCTTCAATTTATGTGTTTGTTTAAGTGTGTAAAAGTAATAACAGTCCACACATAACATTTTAAAAATATACATACAAAAGAACTCGATAGATGAATTCAATACAAATAGTATTGAACATTAGAAATATGATATTTTTACGATTTGAAACATTTGAATATGTTGTATTTGATTCAACACGAAACTAAACAAAATGTATTATGACGTGTCAATTCTCTCATGATGGTCTCACGTGATTCTGAAATGACATTTCCGAATCATTTTTTTCTTGCGCTAACATAAATACGAGGGCGGCACTGAAAATTTCGGGAATCAAGGAAGTGACACAACATTACTATTTAAAAATGTATTTATTGCTTTTCGAAGTATTCTCCGCGAAATTTGACACATTTTTCCATACGATGGAACCAATCATTGAAGCAACCATTACATTCGGAAGTTGAGGTCTCCAAAATGGCCGTTTTGTAGGCGTCCACAGCTTTTTCAGGCGATGAAAATCTCTGACCACGAAATTTATTCTTTATTTTAGGGAAAGTATAGAAATCATTAGGGCTTAGGTCGGGGCTGTATGGCGGATGATCTAATAATTCTATGTTTTCTTGCTCTAAAAACTCTTTTGTTCTGTGCGCGGTGTGAGAACTCGCATTGTCGTGATGGACGATGATGTGGCGGTTGCAGTTCTCTTTACGGAGTTCAGAAACGGCCTGTGGCAAACAAATGCTAGCATACCATTCTGCATTAACCGTTCTTTGTCCCTCAAGAGGAATAGTCGCAATATGGCCGGTTTTGGAGACAAACGTGGCCACCATTTTTTTGCAACACTCCGTGAACGAACAATTTTTGTTGGCTTTAACTCATTTTCGAACACCCAAACTCGTGACTGGTTTTTTGTTTCGGGTTCGTACGCGTATATCCAGGATTCGTCACCTGATACGATGTTGTATACAGCATTTGAGGATCCTGCGTGGAATCTTTCGAGAGTTTTGACACACCAAGTAACGCGAGCCGCTTTTTGCTCTTCACAGAGCAAATGCGGTATCCATCGGGAAAACAACTTTTTTACACCTAATTGTTCATGGAAGATAATTTGTATTTGACTCACGCCAATGTCTAAAGTTTCCTGAATTTCGCGGTATGTCACATGTCGATCTTCCTCAATCAGCTTACGCACAGCATCAACGTTTTCTTGGATGACTGCAGTTTTTGGACGACCTTGACGGGGATCATCACTGAGACACGTCCACGTTGAAATTCAGCAAACCAGCGATAAATTGTGGTTTTGGATGGGGCTTCATCACCAAATGCAGAAATCATCCAGTCAACACACTGTTTTTGTATTAAACCACTTCGAAAGTCATAATAAATCATCGCTCTAGAATTTTCTCGAGTCAATTCCATTTTCTCAACGACTAAATAAGTTTGACCAGACCTTGTGGCAAGACCGAGAATCTTTTTTAAAATAAATAAATGGTATTCGATTTTTAAAAACAAGGAGTTTTCAATTAAAAAGATTTTAATATGACAGGAACAGTGGAAATATTCCATTCCCGATACTTTTAGTGCAGCCTATGTAGACTGACCAGAAATATAATATAAACCCTGGGTGGTGTCGCTACTGTATCTCTTTTAGGTCAACACAATATAGTATCGTCATACAGAAATTAGTTCCGAAAATTTCCGCAATATGGCGAGGGTTTTTATTTTTCTGGTCAGGCTATACATAGTTACGTTTTTTTATATACTGAATTATATAAGGGATGCTATTTAGATTACACCTGATAGTATGTGCAGTCCAAGGTAACACGAAAACGACAGTAAAAAAATGTAAGTAGTAAATAAAGGGATCAAGTTAGACCCTCTCGCAACACTATGTAGTGTATACGATACTACAAGTGTCTTTTTTATTTTGAGTCTTTGTACGAAAAAAAATAGGGAAAACATTTCCATGCCGAAATACAAACTAAATTTCTGAAAACATTGCTAAAAGTAAACTCGAAAATATTTTTATTTTAAATTTATTCGGGTACCACAAAAAAACCTGAACGAATTTAAATGGAATTTTGTATGTAGCCTAACCTTATAACCTGCCGCAAATGAGATATGTTTTATTCACAAAAATTTTATTGTTCACACGAGAGAATCGAAATTGTACATTGGCGCGGCAAATCGACAAGAGATCTTTATAAATGGACTGAGCTTCAAGCAAAGCTTCCTTATAAAGGTTTAGGAGGAAGTGTGACTGACGTGTAAATGTATACCGATACCTTCACGGATTCGGGATGACATCAATTTCAGCCAATCCGGCTTAATAAGGCGGCCCAAGCTACACCACAGTTGCATTGTCACAACTTAAGGAATATTTTTGTTTTATCTGTTTCTTTTTCAGTTGTTTTGCGGAGCTCGATATGTTTTCTTTGCTTACGACATATTAATTAAAGTTTAATTACAACTGTTTGTATGATATGTCTTACTAAATCCCGACGTGAGTTTTGAATTTTTATGGCTGACATTAGTACGCTATCTGGTTGTATGCTCGAATATATAATATTTTTTATATGTTAGAACAACTCACACACGGCCATTTGACCCCAAACTAGGCAGAGCCTGTTCTTATGGCAACCACTAATCAGACAACTGATACATACTTATATATTTCTAAATACATACATATTATAGATAAATTACACCCAGACACAGAACAAATGATCATGCTCATCACACAAACATTTGTCCTGGGTGGGAATCGAACCCACGACCTTCTGGTTTAGCTGTCAGGGTCACTTACCACTAGACCAACAGGCTACTCAAATATGCAATAACGATATACAGTGAGGAGAATTTATTTGTACATACGCGTGTTTATTTCATTCGTTCCTCTGAACACTCATATTAATTTAGTGGCCTATTTGAATATGAGTATGAGCTTCAACAATACTACATAATTTACAATTATTTCATTCATTCATTTATTCATTCATCAGTCTCTATCCGTCCACTGATGAGCATAGGCCTCCCTCAAAGAACGCCAAGACGACCGATCCCTCGCCACTCGCATCCAACACGGACCGGTCACAATTATTTACTTCTTTATTATGGAAGGTGAATCACATGCTGCGTAGTACGAGGAAAAGTTTTGTTTATTAAGCCTTAATTGGCCTTTGTTTAATTATTTTAATAGCACTTTATAAGAAAGATTATTATTAATTAGTCCGTTCATTACGAATACTCTTTCTAATGATGCAGTCGTGCGTCAGTGTTAGTACTTAAGTTTCCATCATTATCTACCTTTATCCATTCAATGCTGGATAAAGGCCTCTTTAAATGAACGTCAAGACGGCTGATCCTTTGCCACTCGCATGACGGACCGTCCACTGAGGTGGTCGTCCCGTCTAACTGAAGGTTGACTCTCCGTATCAGCCGGTGCGATAGAGTCCCACCTGCTATCTGTTCTACTTACTCATTCAGGGAATATACTAGTAATTACAGAAAGTAAATAATTATGGGGTGTACAGAGCCTATAAATACCTTTTTAATAGCATAGAAGAGCAAACGAGCAGCCAAAGCCTTTTGGCGACTATCGACGCCCATACACATCCGCACAACCAGAGATTATGCAGACGCGTTGCCCTCCTTTTCCCCAATAGGCCACCGGAAACTCACAAACCGCTCGAAACACGACAGCATAGCTGTCACTTTTTCTGTGATTTTCTATTATGAGAAATAGAGGTACAGAGAGAGCACCTCGACGGCTAGTCAGTCCTTAAAGGGACCGACGCCACCTCCAGAGGAGTTGTGCCGCACCACAGAACAACTCCTTCCAACTTTGGGAAAGTTAAATGGGGTGAGGTTCCCATCCTCGCTCCTTGTCCCCCTCCTCTATTGTCCCCTCTTATAAGAGGGGTACAAAGAGCAGCTCCGCCTCAGCTCAATTTGCTTCGCCCAAGGTGCTGGGTTCACTTTCAGCTACTGAGTCTCACCGCCACGACAAGGCTGACCGAGCTTTGCTCGGAATTTTTTTCTTTTTTTTTTAAATAAAATGACATTTTCTAAAAATGATTCCTAGCTAGATCGATTTATCGCCCCCGAAACCCCCTATATACTAAATTTCATGAAAATCGTTGGGAGCCGATTCCGAGATTCCAATTCTTGTATATATATATATATATATATATATATATATACAAGAATTGCTCATTTAAAGATATAAGATATTATAAAGCTGAAGAGTTTGTTTGTTTGTTTGAACGCGCTAAACTCAGGAACTACTGGTCCGATTTGAAAGATTATTTTAGTGTTAGATAGCCCATTTATCGAGGAAGACTATAAGCTATATAACATCACGCTGTGACTAAGTTAACGCGGGTGAAGCTGCGGGCAACAGCTAGTCTATTATACTAATATATCTTAAGTCACAACTTACTTCTAAGTTTGTTATACAAGTAAATCGATCTAGGTAGTATAAATGATAAACACAATTATTTTATCTACTGATTCAACTGCGAATCATTTAAATATACATTAAATCGTAAAACCCTAAAAACCATTTTATTGTCATAGATTTCATAACTATTTCGTAAATAACATTATAATTATCTTACAAAAAATAACTTTAGTTATAAAGATATTCTTATAACAATAATACATTTAAAGAAAAATCGAGAATATTTTGTTGTTATGCATTTTAAAACATTATTAATCGGAACGTTCTACAAGGCCGTCGGTCACGAAGATATAATGACCTAAGGTACTGAGGCTTTTTTTTTATGTTAGTTGAATAGGCAAACTGGCAAACGTGCCACCTGATGGAAAGTGGTCGACGTCACCCATGAACATAAACTAGTTTACCTGGAACGAGCCCAGGCAACTTATTTATGTGTTGCCTATCCTGACACATAAGATGTTAAGACTTGGTGCCAGTAATTACACTGCCTGTCTTGCCCTTGTTCCGAATAATGTTCAGGGTTTCTTTTTGAAGTACTCACCATTGAAACTTCCACTTAGTAGTCCCCTATATATGGTTTATAACTTAGAAATTAGGATTTTATTTTATCAGTACAAAGTATATATATTATGGTGAAATAAAATTGTCATTTTTAGATTCATAAGGAACTCACAGATAATTGTAACTCTTATCACCTACAGGCATCATTTATTGTTCCTTACTTACCAGGTGTCTCTTTATTCATGTAAGTAAACACAACGACACATTTTTCTTGCTCGGGCAAATTCAGCGGTCCCGAGTTCACCCGATCGAGCATTTCACCTCCGAGCGTGACGGATCAACCTCACACTCAATCTACAAAAATCTGTGTTGCACCAAAAAAATTTTCACTTCAATAAATAAAAGTTGGCCGTCATGGGACGCCCAAGATGTGGAAACTACATAAGAATAATTATATAAAAATTCATTATCATCATCAGCCTCTATCCGTCCACCGCTGAACATAGGCCTCCCTCAATAAACGCCACAAAGTTAATTGCCTTACACTTCGTCTACCTAAACGTGGCCTCCACTCTTGAACTTGAATATTACAATTAAATATATAACTGAATTATATTGAAATTAATAATTACAATTGAATAATATTTAATAAATCTACAACTAAAGGTGGAATGAAATATAAAAATGATAGCGTCATCCTGTTTACCGTCATAACATTCGAGTCCATTTTACTGTCAATGCGTAGCAGTAGATGTTTTACATAAAAAAGTCAACGCTGTTGTTACCGCTTTCTGATTCCTTCATGTTTTTTCCTTATCTGAATTATATTAATGTATTTTTTTTCCTTACCTATAAGTAAGAAGGAAAAATGTTTTTTTTAATTATCATGTCACTTTTTTTCTTATGTAGTCATGACACAGCATTTTTTGGTGTTGGACTATATGTTAATAATTGTACATAATAAAAAATAATAAATTGAACCTAAAGTTAAGATAAACATATATTTGGAAACAATTAATACTAATTAAAATAAAATGTCATTTAGACATTGTCTTATTTCTTTCATTATTATTTTTAACTTGAGTCCTTAAATGACTTATATAATAATATATCAACCCTAATATGTCCCACTGCTGCGCACGGGTCTCCTCCTCGAAATCAGGCGAGGAGGGTTTTGAGACACAGTTCCCCATTGCGCCGGCTTAATACAGATTGGTGAATTTCACACACCTTTAAAGACTTTTAATATCATCAGGTATGCATCGTGAGGAAACTCACGATATTTTCTACACCGCATAGCAAGTCATGGTCTCAATGTGCATGTAGAAATTTAGAAAAACCCATTTCTAGACATCACAGGGGGATCAGGATCGAACCCGGACCTCTGTGCTCTCAATAGTAGAGCATAAAGGTTCGGACCTTTATTCACTAGGCCATCAACGCTCACTTAAATGACTTCACTGTTGTATTTCATTAAATCTTACCTATGGTGTTTCCGAACCGATAAGACTTAGGGACCTTCAAGAAAAGAGCATACTCATATCTAAAAGGCTGGCAACGCACCTGCTGATCCTCTGGTATAGCGGGTGTCTGTGGATGTCGCTATTCACTTGAAAAGTGAATTCACATCAGGTGCACCGACTGTCCGTTTGCCCCCTCTTCTATAAAAAAAAAAAAAACCCTAATACTTGTCAAAGCGATTAATAGAAAAAATTATACTAAATTTTGGAATCGGAAATTCGGTTATTTTGAAGGGTATTTCTAGAAAAATATATTAAACTAAAATAAAATTCTGTCTAAATATAAGATGAAGTCTAAATATGAGATCCTCTTGAGTAATGAATTTGAAGGAAACCCAAATCTATATAAAATTTTAAATTTTCGGTCTAAATTCTGATTTTCTTGATATAACTTCAAATTTATTGGGTCTTTATATAAACTTATGAGGCTATTTTGCTTCTTTATGGCAAGAATTTCGTAAAACCCTTCTTTAGTGGGTGGTCGGGTCACAAAGTACGCTCACTGCCCAAATTTCACGTAATTAACTTCAGCGTCCCAGCCATAACAGATGAGATAGGACTTAGGAGGAACGATGCTTAACATAATGTATATCTTAATTAATTTGGTATACTAGCTGTTGGCCGCGTTAATTTGGATTTACAACCGTGTCCGGATTGATGATGATTATTTTTATAGCCTTAAAGTTACTCAAAACATCAGATATCTGTCAGTGAAAGTCCCGTCAAAATCGGCGCAGTGGTTTCATAGATTAGCAAGAACAAACGGACAGACAGACAGATATGTTTTTATGTGACAAGGGGGCAATCGAGCAGTCGGAGCCTAATGTTTCCGACGCCCATACACATTCGCACAAACAGAGGTTATGCAGATGCGTTGGCCTTCTTCCCTTATCCCCCAATGGGCCACCGAAAACTCGCAAAGCATAGCTGTCACTTGACGCCGGTGTTGTGAGCGAGAGGTACCACCCCGGTCGTGCCGGCCCAAGTCGGCTGCAATGCAGCATGGCACTGCCTCTTACAAAATTAAAATACTTTCACATACATTTAGTGAAACGCTGTTACTTTTAAAATATAAACAGACACTTTTGTTGTAATTTATAAAATAAATTTGTCTTTGTAATGTAATAAAATATATGTATGATAGAAACGAGGAGTGAAAATGATTAATAATAATAATTAATAGAATGTAAAACAATGTAAGTACTTGTTCACTTAAATAATAAACATGTTATAATTAAAAACTCTAAAATGATCTTTCTTCAAAATATTACTAAGTACTAATTTACCAAAACAATTAAAAAGGGGCAAAGGCGGGGTTCGGGCGGTCGCTGTCATGCGCCTAATTGTTTTGGTGGCAATTGGTGGAGAAGTACGAGTAAATCAAAGTGGACAAGAGATTATACAGAGTATAATATCTATCCAATTAGAATTATAGTAAAACATCAATAACTTATATCAAAAAAAGAACTAAAGAATTAATAAGGAGTATTTTTCTGTTTTTTCTCATGTCACACTCATTTTGAATTTTAAACCCAAAGAATAAAATAGATGTTATAAGTTTGACTGCTAACTGTATCTGTTTGTGGCCCTGTATATATGTAGTTCTCAATACGGGTGAACCTATTTGGATGCGGTTTTTATTTGATGGCAAATTAGTGGCAGTTCCTGGATGTTTTACCAAAACCAGTTAAGCCGTTTCAAGGTCATCAGCTTTTTGTTATTGCATCGGGTTTTTTAAAAGTACAAACTATAAACCTTTCACTACAGGATAGTAATAGTACCTACATGTTCAGATCCCCACCAAGGTTTAGGCCTTGAAGTAGCGGTGGGGCTCAGTAGCCTAGGGTAAGCCCAGCACCTTGGGCGAAGATAATTGAGCCAAGGGGGCTCCTTGTACCCTTTGTACTCTTATGAGAAGAGGCAAGGGGCGAGGACGGAAACCTCACCCCACTGTACTGTCCCGACGTTGGAAGGGGTTGTTCTGTGGTGTGGGATAACCTCAATGTGGAAATGGCGTCGGTCCCTTTGGGAACTGACTAGCCGTCGAGCTGCCCTGTTTGCTCATTAGATCCGGGGCACCTCACCAAAGGCGGCATTGGAGGCACTTGCTGGGTTTTAGTGGGTAGAGCTGCGTCCACTACTGCTGCGTACACACATACTACACATAGCGTGGGGAGACCCACTCCCCCGCGGGATGCCTCAGAGCATTTCCCGGCGTTAAAGAAAAAAAATCAGATATCTACTAATTCACTATATTATGTATCGATTTATAGTATTTTAGTGAGTTAACGCGATAAATAAAATGTAGCAACAAGCAGCGAGTACCAGGAGTGCGATCGATCTTTACAAACCACTTGTTTGTCTTTAATTGTAAATTAATGACAAACAAGTGGTTTGTAAAGATGACGCAACCAAGTGTGGTTCGTGAACACCTTTTGTGACATTGTTTTCAAATGATGGTACTAGAACAATGATACAAGTGTTCCACGTTATAGCTAACCACAAAAGCGTCCATTGTTCATATCGGGTCAGCGCGGGTTCCGCTCCATCTGTATTCATGACGTGCGCCGCTAATACCAGCGCGACGCATCGCGCATGCCATTGCTTGCACGCAACCATCGGTCTGGAGAACCTTCAATCACTACCAACATCAGTATCGATCCAAAGCTGCACCCAGGCCTTTATAAACCCCAAGATTGACTCTTATCATGTACAATAGCTTGCAATAACCAAAAACTCGACTTGTTCAAGTTTGACCTAAAAGACTATTCTGGTGGAGCTGACATTCGGAATGATCTAATGATTTAATGAATATAAAAATATCTATGGACGCTTTTACACCAATCTGGTCCCGTGGTAGGTTCTCGAAGAACTTGTGTTACGGGTACCAGACAACGGAACTATATTTGATACCTTTATACTATACATATATTTAAGATTTTTATTATATTATACACATATTTAATATACATCCATGACCCAGGAACACAGAAAACTTTTTGTTCTCTGGCTGGATTCGAACCCGCTACCTCCGGCTTGAGCGCTAACGCCCTTACTATGAGCCACAGTCGCCATGAGCCATAGATTCGTCAAAAAGAAAATGAACTTGTTAGGATTTTAGCATTCAACCTTATCTGTCAGATAATACGTATAACTTTACTTCTTTACGGATGAATT
Organism: Helleia helle; assembly: GCA_963853865.1. Classification (NCBI taxonomy): domain Eukaryota; kingdom Metazoa; phylum Arthropoda; class Insecta; order Lepidoptera; family Lycaenidae; genus Helleia; species Helleia helle. Next base: position 20,137,313 of record OY971422.1, on the reverse strand, counting down.
TGTAACCTTATCTTTCCCGCTATTTTGAACAAAAAATATGACCGCCATGATTAATTATAGGATCAATTGCGAGAGAGTCTTTTTAGAATAATTTCGATGGAAAAATAAGCTGTCTCTTAGGACTATGTTGTAGCCGGTCCTGTAATGTCGTCTTTCCTATAAGACCTCTTATACACAAAAACTTAACATAAAAAACATAACAAAATTTACTTGTACGTATTGCAATACGTATTAATTGTCTATTTCAGTAATATACCGAAAAAATGCCTACCTACTGAATTAAAATTGTTATTCTAGAAAAATCTTTGCTTTTCTCTGTTCTTTTCATACATCACTGTCGCACAACTAGTTTTATGCAAATAAAGAAGTGTCAATAAATGCTAAAAATAGAATTGTGTTTCAATAAACAAGGAGTGACCGTGTTTTATTAAAACGGAGAAAAAGATTGCTTTAGATGACAAATTTGGGTCTTCTTAAGACTTGCAACAGGAAAATTATTTATTTCATTCAAATAATGTTATTGGTGAATTTCGAGAAAATTACTAAGAAATATAAAAACTAATTATAAAATTAATTAACGATAGAATTCGCGCATTTTAATTTATATTTATATCAATCGCAAAAAGCTATTTTTGTAGATTTTACACTATATTAAAATTCACTCAAAAAGACGATAACATACCATTTTTGTTTTTTCCTGCCTCATCTTTATAAGATGAGGCAGGAAAAAACAAAAATGGTATTTTAAGAAATACTACAATGATTTGATATGTAGACATTTATAATAATAATAATATGTTAGGACAACTCACACACGTCCATCTGATCCCAAACTAGGAAGAGCCTGTTCTTATGGTAACCAGACAACTGATATATACTTATATATTTCTAAATACATACATATTATAGATAAACTACACCCAGACACAGAACACTTTCATGATCATTTCATGTACATCACACAAACATTTGTCCTGGGTGGGGATCGAACCCACAACCTTCTGGTTTAGTAGTCAAGGTCACTAACCTCTAGACCAACAGGCCAGTCATATCAGGCCACAATGACACTTATTATAAAAAAAACATTGATATGTATACAAAACCCACATTAAACCTCTTCAAAAGTTTGAAAAAAAACGATAACAGCGGTTTCATATGATAATAACATGCCCGATGTTTCGTTTACTTTACAGCAACTATGCTTTTAAAAATAAACCGCTATCAATAATGTGTTAAAAGATTTTCATGTTCACTTCCAATAATTGAAATTCGTGTAAACATAAGGAAACAGTATTTCGCTGCATAAATTCTTTATATCAAATTGCAATACCAAATCTTAAACAAATAATACATGTCTGTCGTATATCAGCAAAATAAATGACGATTATAATGTTTCCTAAACCACATTATTACAATTAAAACTTTAATCTGGTGTAATTAGAAAAGAATTGGGTTTGCAGGACGCAAGTGTCATTAATGTGTGTAGCATAATAAGTATGAATTTGTAAATGTTACTTAAATAGCGACTTCCTGTACAGTTTTCAAACAGCATTTGTATTGGGTACAGGTTCAAATCCACGATATAAATAAATATCAAATCGTGTCCAAATTATATACCTTATAGGTAAGACCAAGTTTAGGTTCCGACAAAAAAAATGTATATGTACCTATGTAGGTAATATTTTAAAAATGTATATGTACCTATGTAGGTAATATTTTAAAAATGTATATGTACCTATGTAGGTAATATTTTAAAAATGTATATGTACCTATGTAGGTAATATTTTAAAAATTGCGAAAGATCAATGAATAGTCAAAGATAAAATTTCCTTTTAATGTTATCTATAGCCAGGAAAAACTAAGAATATCGATGGAAGCTTTTACATCACGTCAATCTGGTCCCGTGGTAAGTTCTCGAAGAACTTGTGTTACGGGAACCAGACAACGGAAATATATTTATACATATATTTAAGATTTTTATTATATATTACACATATTTAATACACATCCATGATTCAGGAACACAGAAAACTTTGTTCCTGGCGGGATTCGAACCCGCTACCTCCAACTTGAGCGCCAACGCGCTAACCATTCACAGAGGTCGTTCTAATTGCCACCATGTAAAGCCTGGCAGCTCTTCGAATTGCTTCGAATTGATATAAAATCGAGAAAGTAAGATCAATAATTAATCCAACTATTTGTTTTTGTATCAACAAAACGTTTTTTACTTTGAAACGAAAACCTAACTCGGGCTGATGATGATAATAATTGATATCACTATATCGAGAACAATAATATTTCACCTTCGCGCTTAGCTTGAAACATGTATTTACATGGCTAAGCAACATCTGAACAAACAGTTTAATTACATCTAAATTTCAAAATTTAAATTATAGCATGCAAATGTTCATTTATATTTTTAGTAATGCCTACTATAATGCCAAATAAAATATCAACTACTATTCTTTATAGAACAAGTTATAATTGAGAAAAAACCAAGACAATGTAAGTTAATATTTTTGAAGCGAATGTTCGAGAAATGAAAATCCGATGTTAAATAAAAACATTTATTACAATACTATTTCATAAATACATACTTATTTCTAAAATATCACTTCAAGGTTGAATTTCGTTTTCGGAACCATTTGGGATTTCGTTACTCTTCGTAATTTCCTCGCGGTCTGATGATGGAGTAGTTGCCTCCTTATCCGATTCAGGTGCGGGAGTAGGTTCTTCCTTTTCCAAGGGTTTCCCAGTTTCAACGATGGGGACGTTTCTATCCACAGACTCACTTTTTTCCACACCACTGGCATTGATCGGAGCATTCACTACCAAGAATCCGTCGCTGGTCAAGGTAGCGGTGACATCAGCGGCGCTGGAGTTTTGTGGTAAACTGTAGGTGTGGAAGAACTGGCTCGCGAACAAGTCATGCTCGTCTTTCTTGGCCTCCCGCGATCCTTGGACCAGCATAAAGTCATCTTTGACCTTTACCTTTAAGTCTTTCACATCGTAGCCTTTCACGTTGATGGTCACAATGAAGTTGCTGTCAGTAGCTCTTATCCTAGGTCCAACTTCTTCGAAAGTGGGGAACCACTTAAGGAAAGGAGTGAATAAGTTTTTCAAATTAGAAACTCCGAATGGGAAATACCACGGGAAGGCATCTTCCAGTTCAGGTTCGTCGATGGAAATCACGGGTCTCGGGAGCGGCTTGTCGGTGGCCGGCACGGCGGCGACCGCGGCAAACAATGCGAAAATCGCAAACAATCGCGGCGAAAACATTTTCTCTCGCACTGGCGCTTTTCTCAGTAGTAGCATATACACTGATGGCGGCGCGTGCGCAGGAGCCTATATAGAAGAGCGACGCGCGGGGAGCGTCGCCGACCGCCGTGACCGCGTCGTAGAACAGTCACGTAGACGTGAAAATAGGTAGAAATAAAACAATAGTAAGTATTTAACAAACATAATGACATATTAAGTCTGAAGTTGATTTTAGTAAACGATTGTATTAATTTAAATACATTATGGAAGATTAGTATTTGCATAAATTATTATAATATTAATATGACCTTGTGCAGGATGTTAATAATCTTCAAGTATTTTTTTTATTTATTAGTTCAGTAACATTCGATTTTTAGAGATCCACACTATTTTTGAAAGTCTTTGATAATTGAATTTTCGAAGACATTTTATATGTTAATTAAATGTCACCAAAGCATTAACTTCAACGATTGATTCGTTTAATTTACAATTTACCTTTTTTTTCAAACTTTATTTTTTTCATTTTAGATTTTTTAATAACTAATATACCTATTAATATATAAATATAATTAATCTACCGGTGGGAGGGAAGCGCCTGCCGCGCTCCCGGCTGCATGGGTACCACCATCTTGCTTGTTTCTCCCGTGTAACAGCTTTGCTGCGTTTCGGAGAGAAGGGCAAGACAGGCAGTGTAATTACTGGCACCGAGACTTAACATCTTATGTCTCAGGATAGGCAACACATAAATGAGTTCCAGATAAACTAGTTTATGTTCATGGGCGACGTCGACCACTTACCATCAGGTGGCACGTTTGCCAGTTTGCCTATCCAACTAACATAAATAATAATAATAATAAAAAATACATGTAAATGCTACAAGTTCAAATTTAAGCTATATTGCTTACTTATTTATTTATTTATTTTTATGTTATGTATAGTATGCATTTATAAATATGATCTACGTACGTATGTAATACGATTTCTCTTACGATTACGATATTCCTTAAAACTATATAACTTCAGTTCAAAATGTGTGATTTTAAAATTGAGTTTTTGAGTCTTAATTTAAGCATAAGCAATGAGATGCTTATGCTTAAATTATCTATGCGAACATAATGCTGTCTGACGGTAGATAAAGGAATAAGACGACGACTGCGTCGCAGCTAATGTTTAATGTAATTAAGGCGAGTTACCGCAGGCGAGGGTTCGCCAAATCAAATTTTTGAGATATTTACTATTAAATAACGGCCTCACAAAAAATATCAGAGATATTTATAGTATTGTCTAAGGATGTGATAATTGGTTACACGATAAGATGTTCTTTACCCAATCATAAAAAATCCTAAAAACGGGTAAAAATTAAAACTAAATCGAATAATTTTCTAATAAAATATGTAACTTTGCACATCATTTTGGAAATATTAAATTTTCAATACTAATAGAGAGCATGCAATTTTTTTTTTAAATTTCAATTCCTTTATTTCTTTTATTCAATTTTTTCCTAAATATTGAATTCTATCTAGCGTTTTCAGAAGATGCTGCGACGCTACCCCGCCAGTCCCGGTGACTGGCATGAAAACATAATAATAGATGCAACTAAGCTCCATAAAAGTAGATAAAATACAGTTGTAATACTAACAAAATAAATTTATATGAAATTTAGGAAATTTTCTCACGTCACAATAGAGCAGTGCCAAATGCAGTGATCGATATATAATTTTTAAGAGGTAGTGCCATGCTGCATTGCAGCCGAACTGGGCTGGCACGACCTGGGACCACCCAGTGTTATGTGAGCGAGAGGTACCAACCTCTCGCTCACATAACACCGGAGTCGAGTGACAGCTATGCTCTCGCGTTTTTTGAGTTTCCGGTGGCCCATTGGGGGGATAGGGAAAGGAGGGCATCTGCATAAATCTGATTGTGCGGATGTGTATGGGCACCTACCATAAGGCTCCGACTGCTCGTTTGCCCCATTATGACATAAAAATAATAATAATAAAAAGCAAGAACGTTAGAAATCATAAAGTATTATATTTATAGTATTTGATTATTAAAAATGTTGAATATTTACGTTAAAATAAAACAAACTGCGCCACACTATTTTCAAGTGAGCCTACTAAAGTTCTTCTAGAATCCACGTGAGCGAAGCATTGGTTACCGTTATTGACAATAGCCTAAAATAACTCATGATTTTTAAATAGTTTCAATTTTCGCCAACTTCTTCAACTATGTATTGAAACTTTTTTTTTTCTTTTATGCCGGGAAATGTTCTGAGGCATCCCGCGGAGGAGCGGCGATTTGCCAAGCGTAAAGTGGACGCAGCTCTACCCACTAAAACCCGGCGAGTGCCACCAATGTCACCTTTGGTGTGGTGCCCCGGATCTGTTGAGCAAACAGGGCACCTCAACGGCTTGTCAGTCCTCAAGAGACGGACGCCCCTTGTCCCCCTGCTTTTTTTTCTTTTTCTTATAAGAGGGCTACACAGAGCAGCTCCCTCGGCTCAATTTTCTTCGCCCAAGGTACTGGGTTCACCTTAGGCTACTGAGCCCCACCGCCACGACATGACTTGAACCATGGTGGGAACGCATTGAAACCTGTAGTAATATGTTTTAACGCAAATTTCTTCGGAATTTTTTGAAATATTCCGAAAAATACCTTTAATATAATACGGAACCGTACACTATTATACGCTCCGAAACCTATTGGCCGGTTTGTTTATTTTTGTATGCTCACTACCGGTTGCCATGGCTATTAATACAAACTTGATTATCAGCCCCGACATTGATCACAGCCCCAATTGATTCCTAACAATATTCTTACATGATCCAGGTTCACCTGAGACATTACATTGTATTTTTATATCTATCAGAAACTTAAGCTATCTAGTATATTTTACGATCTGATCAATGAATGAATGCACACTATTTTGTAGGTATAATACTTTTTTAAATTTATATATCATTAAATTGTCTTACTAAATCTAAACGTCTGATTTATTTTAACAAATAAAAGATCGCAAGAAGTTGCCCGAGAGGTTTCTAGTCAAAGCATGAATACGAAACCGTCATAGCTGCCATTGCATACCCATTTTTTTATGTCATCAGGGGGCAAACGAGCAGTCGGAACCTCACGGCGCCGACGCCCATACACATCCGGACAATCAAGGCCACGCAGATGCGCCGCCCTCATTTTCCCTGTGCCCCCTCCCCAATAGGCCACCGGAAACTAACAAACCGCACGCAACTCGACAGCATGACATGGCGTCAAGGAACAGCTGTCACTTGACGCCGGTGTTATGTTTGCGAGAGGTGCCACCCCGGTCGTGTCGGTCCAGTTGGTCTGTAATGCAGCATGGCACTACCTCTTAATAGATAATACAGTCACAAAGCTATGAAATATGTGTTACTAATAATATATTTAAAAAAACTTGATTTTAACATCGATCTTACATTACACGCGGAAAACATCCACGTGACCTCCCCGACGACCGCGAAACAAGATTTGTGTAATAATAATTCGAACTAGAATACATTTAATTTGATTTTTTTTATAAATTGTCACAGATTTTTTTGTTTGTAGTCAGGCTGCTTCAATATGGAACTAATACGTCTACCCGGATACATGTTTGACATTTGAGGACAGCAAGTAATTTGATTAAAATATTTATTATTATATTTATTGTGTTCGCTAGATATTTAAAATTGATTTAGAGATATAAATATTTTTAATGAAAATGCTATGAACTTTTATAAATATGAATATGCAAGAAGAAAAAATTTTGTTTTATAATTACAATTTACAGGGATAATACGATATTTCCCACAAAATATTATTACAAGCGATTGATTTCAGTTCCATTAAAGGGTTAAACTAATTAGCGTTGTCAGCAGTAAAATTATATTGCAAAATCTGATTCTGAGGCGGAGAATAAAAAAAATAAACGAACGCTGACAGCATTTTTTTTTTCTGTACTAATTCAATAAAAAAGCTAATAATATCCATAGAGTAAAAAAGGTAAGAACTGCTTGTCGTATTAAGTAAAAAAAAATATTTTGCTATAATCGGGCTATATTGATGTATTGTAACCAACCTCAATAGATTGGGCTTCTATGCACAAACTATATAGTAATACTACATATTACTATATGGTATACTAATATAGTTATTGCTTTTATGTGATTTTGACTTTTTTATTTCAGAGCGGATGAATTATGCGCAGAATTTACAATTATGTTTAAATTAATTCACAATTATATCAATAAATATGTTATTAGGGTTAATGTCTTTATCAGAAAAACAACAACATACTTTATTTATAAAGTTTAATTCCAGACAAAATAGTACATCCAAATATATATTTTGCCTTATAAACTTCATGGTATCTTAGAAATACTTTATGATTTATCTCCGTAACTTAATTTTAGACATTATGCAGTAAATGTATCATACATACATAAACCGCATAACATGTATATTATGTATGTGCAGTACAAATATGTAACTTATTTCAGTTACCTTTTTCAAAATATTTATCTTAACCTATATAAATAGTACTACACTGGAATGCACTACGCACAATTAATTTAATAGTCTTTCATAAATATTTACTTATTACTACATTAAATCTTTGGGACTAGGATTCGTTGACTTCGCTTGTTTTGTTTACATCATTTTCAAAATAAACTATTTGCTCTGTAGACACTTCTAACTGGGGTGGACTAGTGCCTACGTCCTCATTATATGACACTATCGCAACGTCTATTAAGGATTCTTCTAGAGTCGATTCCTGAAGCTCCTCTTCATTTTTTTGTTCTTCAAACAGGTTTTCAGCAGCAATAAAAACATTTTCGTCTTTAGGTGTATATGATTCAATTGTAATATTTTTATTTTCTTCGTATTTATTTTCTTCTATTATTACTTGCGATGAAGTAGATGATTCTAATTTATTTTCACTCTCATTTACTTCTACTGATGGTCGGGAATCGACTGTAGTGTCAATTATATTTTCAACATCATCAGTGGTTGATTCAAACAACATTTCTGATAAGAACGAATCAGTGTTCATACGGTTAGAGCTTCCATCGAAAGTCTCTATTTCTGGTTCTTCGGTAAAATTATCGGACTCTTGAAATATTTCTGACCTTAATACTGGTGGGATAGTTTTTTCAGTAGTTTTAACTTCTTCGTATAAAAACATTTCAGTATTGAAATCTTGTATACTTTCTTTTTCCATAATTTCGTTAATTATAGTAGTTTGTTCTTGCATGGAAGTGGAAGCGTACATATCATCATTAGCGTTTAAATTTACAATAGGTTTTTCTGTTGTAATAATTTCTTCCTCAATATGATTAATCATAACGTGTCCCTGCACTGGCTCCATAAATATTGATCTAAGCTCTTCAGTAGTTTGAATATTATCTGCTGCGTATTCAACATTTACATTACCACTCTTTTCCTTGAGGTCACTACTTGTTATGGGTATAACTTCTTCTAATTGAAATTCATTGATATTCTGAGAATCACTCAATTTTTCTAAAGATTGATTCGATGGAATATTAACGTTTTCCTCAATATTAACCTGATTTGAAATTGAATTTTGGACAACATTTATCTCAGAAATAAACGCATCGTCAGTAACAGAAATACTAGGAGCAAGTGGTGCATATGTAGGAGCAATAAAGAACTGTTCATCTTTGTTTTGTTGTTGCAGTGGAATTGGTATTACAGTTGGAGCAATAACAAGTTCATCTGACGTCTTTTCAATATTTGTAGCTGTCGACGCATCAATAGGACTTTGATCCACCTTATTTTCACTTGAAGTATTATTTTCATAATTAAATAATACTGGACTTACTGCCGGTGCGCTTATTGTTTCGTCATTGGATATTTTCGGAGGTAAAAGTTCTGTCACCAGTGGTGGAACGAAAGGTTCGACGCTTACAATTACTTCATTGATGGGTTTTGGGGGCAAAAGTACGGTTGGTGGGATTGTTTGAATTAATAATTCTGGTGAACTTGTCGAACTAGATTCCTTTATTTCGTCAATTTCCGGTTTTAATAATGGTTCTCCGGTTGCAATGATTGGTATTTCTTTTTCTTTGTTACTTATTTTATTAACAACGCTACTAATTGGAGCCGTTACTACCAAATAGTCATCACTTGTTAAAACAGCTGTGACACTTGATGCACTAGATTTCGGAGGCAAAGTGTAAGTTTGAATAAATTGACTGTCAATAGAACCACGCCTGTCATGTACATCTTCGTGTGCTCCTTGTATATGAATAAAACTTCCCATTACAGCAACCTTAAGGTAATCCTTATCGTATTCTTTTACGTTAACTATCACTTGGAATTTTTGGCCATCGTTTTCGATCTTCGGTCCGGCTTCTGGAATTGTTGGTAAGAAATTAGGAAAACTCTTTAAAACATTTCCAAAGTATGGAAATTTTATCCACGGCGATGTGTCTTCCAAATCAGCCCTTTTTAATGAAGTCAGCGGTTGTTTGAAAACTGGCTTTCGAATAGCCGGAAGTGCAGTGGCGGCCACTATAAAAGCGAGGATCGTTATAAAACGCGTTGACAACATTACGCCGAATAAGCCGACTGGCTCCTTCAGTGATTTAATTAAAACTGACCGAAGCAGGAGTACTGGAGGCTATATAAAAGTCAGCGGGGAGCGAGGTGATAGGACCGGTATCGTCGCATCCGTAAAGATACAAGGCCAAAATGACAGAAAGCAAAATAACATCCTCGTTATACTTTGGGTTGATATTAGTTGAATTTATAATATTGACCTCAATATTAGGATTGCAACGCATTGGCGTAAAATATTTTCGATGGCTATTTAAATAAATAAGAAGGGTTTTATTATTTTATAGGATAATTTACGTGTTGATTATTAATAAAGAATATTTTGTCTTAATGTGTAATTAAGAGAAAATATTCTTAAAAGAATAAAATATTTGTTCAATAATATACATCCTACATACTGTACGATTGTTGATTGTTGATGTATCCTATACGTGATAATGATATGTAACAGTCAAATTTTATTTGAAATTACTAAAATTAAAAAGAACCTAAGTAGTACACACACAAATAGAATTTAAGGAACTTTCATAAACTTTACTCATAAAGTAAAAATAAATCAGGTAAAAATAAAACAATACTCTTGACCAAACTGTGACCCCACAAAATATTTTAACTAGTTTCTATATTGTTTACCTAACTTGTCCATCGTTCTGTATGCATTTAGTCTCATATTGTTTAAAGTACAGGTATATTATATTTTGTATAATTTGCACATTTCACACGAAACCATAGTTTCATTGGTATTGTCGATAAAAAAAGAGTTCATACAAATTCGTCAAAGACTGTTGGTATGGTCTAACTATAAATATTTCGTAATTTAATATTGTTATTATAAACATAATTAATTAATGTATATTCCAACAGTATGCAATGATCCTAAGCAGATTTATAAAGCCAAGAAAATCTGGTTTTAATTCCAATGGAGCCAATGAATACACCAAAAGGAATGTTGGAATTAATTTGGTAATAAAATGATTAAAACATCGAATTAACAGAGTTTTTTGGTCTGACACGATTTTTTGCATCATAAAGTATAAGGCACTAGGATAAAGAATTGACGTAGCTTCATTGGATTGTAACATAACATGTACTTACTTAATATTAACTCTACTTTTATTCTAGATTTTTTTATCTAAGACAATTTTTTTATAATTATTCTTGCAATAACACGATATATAAACGTAAAACGAAAAATGCTTAACATTAAAACTCATTGTAAGCAAATTAAAGCTACATCATTCTTAACCGACTACTACACAAGGAGGGTAATGTTTTCAGGTCAGGTTTGTGTCAGGTTCATGTATGTATCTAGATTTCTATGTTCCCTGGTACAGCCTGAACGGCTGTAAGGATTTCAACGTTCTAGCTGACGTTAATTTTTTCTTGATAGCGCGAGTGACACTAGGTTAAAAAAATGGAAAATTTCAGGCGCCATATTGTGAGGTTCCAAAAAATTATACTGAACCGAGTTGGGTATCAAAATGAAGGGTTTTAAATAGCAATAAAAGTGTAAATAACGTGCAGTTACACAGATATAATAATAGATAGATACAATTACAAAGATATAACCTTAAACGGAAATAAAAAATAAAACGTAACGGTACAATAAGGACATTGGCAAAATTTAAAGAATAATGTTACCTTTGATAATTATTGTCTGGGCTGTAACTGTACATAAGCTACAGGGAACAACGATCGGGCCGTTGCGGACCTCAGTTCACAGATATTTACAAAGGGCCAAGCTTATGTGGCACTAATCCGAGTAAAACATTAGATGGACTATGGTCATCAGTAATCTTAACCCGAAAAGATATTGCATCAACCACATGACCAAAATTCGTTAGAAGAGCTCCAATGTCTTCGTCGGGAAATTAACTAAGCGTCTGAACTCTATGCATTTATTTCCCTAGAAATAAAAAACTTACTAACTTACAAGTTCTGAGGTGCTTTAAGCTTTTTAAACTAGACCACTTTATTATAATAATAAACTAAAAAGTCTGGTAAGTAAATTAAAATTTAAAAAAATTAAAAAAAGCGACTGCAAAGAATATAACTATTAATTGTAATAAATTTAATTAATAGTAGTTTACTTAGATTTCTACAAAAGGATTTTTTTAATGTTCCATTAATTTGTAGTACTACAGTATTTTGTAGATTTAATTTTGTTTGCCTGCAATGATTATAAATGCATAATTTTTATTTTAGAACATTAATAAAATAAATCTGTTGTTTCTGTAAGTATTAAGTAAAATATAATACACGGTGCACTGTTATACTCTAAATAAAACCGCTTGATTTTTAACCGCTTTTTAGTTTAGCGGTTATTTATTTCAGTCGGGTTTTTGTTTTTTTTTTAATATATATTTTTATATCAAGAGATACCGTTAAAGCCTTCATTTGCATACCTAGTATATGTTTTTTTTAATTTATGGTCCATTTATCATACTGATAATTACTTATATTAATTGCCATTAAACGTTTCCTTGTCATAATAATTCGGTATCGACTGATATGTATTTAGACCATATTCATCCTTATTGACGCCATTGCTCGGGCTTTTCGGATTTCGGATACAAAATGACTTCTGGTTTTTTATCAACTCTGACCGAAACTGTGTCATCTCAATTATCTTGTTTGTCGCCTAGATTGAAACAAAATAACGTTACATTTTAAACTACCTATTTCTCATGGTTTTGCTTAAAATTATTAATTTAAGCAAAGACCTTATTTATATTGTTTCAATAAAAATATTTTAAAAAATATTATTTTGCGAGTTATATTATTGATTTGTGTAAATTTTTCGATTAGCCGTTTTTTTTTTTTAATTTTGACCTATTGTGTTCCAGCATTACGAGTGTAGTAAGAGAATAATTTTATTTCCGGAGTGTAATATATATTCAAATTGCTGAATCAATTGATAATCCGAGAAAGAAATGAGACGCCTGAAAATTAAAAATGTCGAGATAAAATTTTTGAAAGGTGATGAAGAAAGAAAAACTTTTACTACATTTAATTCAAAATATAACGTTATTTAAGTTAATGGTCACGATTTTATAAGTTTATCAGTTTATGCTAATGTTTTAAAGCAAACGTTTCGAGTTCCTGTTTCGCAGACATTAAACTCCAGAGGGCATTGTACCCAAAAAAAATAAAAGATTGCATTTTATTGCATTTCAATGCTGAATGCAGTTCCTTCTCGGATTTTAACCCTAACTGGTTTTTTAAATCTTGTATTACTTTGGACGTGATAACGGCTTCTAAATCGAAGAACTCCGGCTGTACGCTCGAATACGGAAACTGTGCGTTCCGCCTGAACCGAGCGTGCAAGCAAGAGCGCAGAACAAGCGATATAGAGGCACGATCGGCCTAAGCGTTTAACTTGTGACGCATTATGACGTAATCGCGTAAAATTATCGTCTGTACACTGATTTTACAGACAACAGGAAGGTTTTTTATTACATTTACATACTGTATCTACTGTATATACTTGAGTTTACGTTCTTGTTTAAAAAAAATATGGCATAATGTAGTAATCACATTTTAGAAAAATTATGGTAAGTAATTCTGTATATATTGCAAAATGTAAATTAATGTCATTAAAATTGAAAAACGTAATGTCATCTCTATCAATGTGATATGGTTCCGGGTCGTAACATTTCATTGAAAGGTGGGTCCATACTTATGACATGACGACGGCCTGGACTACGTGGCAACGGTACAGGACATGTTACGCTCCCCACCATGGTTCACGCCTTGTCGTGGCGGTGGGGCTCAGTAGCCTAAGCTGAACCCAGCACCTTGGGCGAAGCAATAGATCCGAGCCAAGTGAACCGAGGGGGCTGCTCTTTGTACCCCTCTTCTTATAAGAGGGGACAAAAGAGTAGAGGGACAAGGGGCGAGGATGGAAACCTCACCCCATTGTACTGTCCCGACGTTAAGAGGGGTTGTTCTGTGGTGCGGGACAACCTCTCTTTAGAGGTGGCGTCGGCCCCTTGGAGACTAACTAGCCGCTGAGGTGCCCTGTTTGCTCAACAGATCCGGGGCACCTCACCAAAGGTGGTGGCACTCGCCGGGTTTTAGTGGGTAGAGCTGCGTCCACTTTACCATCTTTCGGGCGCAGCGCGTCCCACATATCCGCCTTGGGAGTCCCCACTCCCCCGTGGGGCTCCCCCTCAGAGCATAAATCTGGAAAAGGACCCCCTATGTGAAAAGAGGGATGGGCGGGCATGGGATACTGGAAACTCACAAATCGCACTACTAATGCATTAATATGATACAATTCCTCTATATGTCTGCGGAATATAATAATAATAATATGTTGGGACAACTCACACACGTCCATCAGATCCCAAACAAGGCAGAACGATTTTCTTATGGTAACCAGACAACTGATATATACTTATATATTTCTAAATACATACATATTATAGATAAACTACACCCAGACACGGAACAAATGATCATGCTCATCACACAAACATTTGTCCTGGGTGGGGATCGAACCCACGACCTTCTGGTTTAGCAATCAGGGTCACTAACCACTAGACCAACAGGCCAGTCGAATCCGGTTAAATAAATCAGTGGAATTTTTCGATAAAATTTATTAAGAACACACCTACTCGTACTTACAATGTTATATAGTCCACACTCTATAGAATAAAATCATAAAAAATGATTCATAGACATAACAATAAATAAATTATTTCAAGCGTAATTTAAAATTATAATTATTGAATAACTAAGCGCCGTAACCTGATATTAATAAAAAATGGATACTGTTTATCTTCATGCCATTTGAAGACTCGAAATGAATAATTGATAAATATTTAAGCTTTTATCAAGCTTGGTGATTCATTGGACGATTCGTCTTCTAGTTGTCTACCTTTCAGTGTCCTTTTTTATGTCATAGGGAGGCAACCGAGCAGTCGGAGCCTTATGGTGACTACCGACGCCCAGAGATATCCGCACAAACAAAAGTTATGAAGATGTGTTCTTCATAACTTTTGGTCATCCTTTTCCATATCACCCCTACTCCACCGAACTCACAAACCATAGAAGATGCGACAGCATAGCTGCCACTTAACGCCGGTGTCATGTGATCGAGGTCCCGGTCGTGCCGGCCCAATTCGGCTGCAAAGTATGGCACTACCTCTTACTAAAAACCTTTACAATCAATTTAAAAAGTATTTACTTGCTTAAATACGTGAGAAGTGGAAAAACTAAAAATCAATGAGCAAACAAAAATGTAACTGTTACCTGCGATTTAGCACTTGTATTTTTATTGCAATCTTACAAATAAACTCCAACACTTCCTGCTAAACCCCAAAAAAATATACAAAAAATGTATTTTAAATAATAAATGTGAAATGACAAAATGTATGTCAATATTAGAATTAATCTATACAAATAAATAAAAATGAAGTGTCTGTTTGTAATTTCAAATTAACAGCTTTACTCTAAATGCATATATTATACTTATATATAATAATATACTTTACCGTACCGTATACGGTACTTGCTTAAAAAAACAATTTTTAAAATTTTTGTCTGTCTGTTTGTATGGTTCGGCTAACCTCTGAAGCGGTTGGGCCGATTTTGACAGGACTTTCACTGGTAGATAGCTGATGTTATAAGGAGTAACTTAGGCTATAAAAATAATCATTAGTCTGGGTACGGCTGTAAATCTAAGTTACCGCAGGTGAAGCTGCGGGCAACAGCTAGTAATTAATAAAAATCTATCTACTTTCATGAGATTGTCATACCGCTTGGCGTCACGGCGTTTGCGTCGTTTTGACTGCTAAGGCATCTCAATAGATGTTTCACATAAAAAAGTACATTCATTGATTACCCTCTCAGTGCTTAATAGATGTTAGGCATCAAACGCGTGACCGTTATCGCTCCGACTCTAAGAAGTCTTTGACAAATTGCGCTCGACCTTCGAAGGTTAAGCAGAGTTATCCGATGCATAAATTAGCTCATTTTCTATCTCACGTAACGTACCTATTGTACGTGACTCGATCTTTATCTTAAATACATTTTGACATGTGTCAGTGAATGCTTTAGAAGATCATCAAATTAATCTTATCGAATTATAAAAATCACCACGACAAGTCAAACGATATAGATGTGTTGCTCCTTTTGACGTGACAACGTTACAATTCGATGGAGCGGGCTGCAAGAACGAAAAAACATGACTCATGAGGCATTACCTCGCTCTGAGGCGTTCCATTATCTTATGACGTTGTCACGTTCAACTATCGACAGTAAACCGAATTTACAGACAACCGATTTTTTTCCTTTGAGGCCAGGAAATGCTCTGAGGCATCCCGCGGGGGATTGGGTATGTGGAACTCGCCGCGCCCGAAAAGCTGGTGAGTGGACGCAACTCTACCCACTAAAACCCGGCGAGTTGCACCAATGCCGTCTTCGGTGAGGTGCCCCGGTTCTAATGTGCAAACAGGGCACCTCTACGGCTAGTCAGTCCCTCAAGAGACCGATGCCACCTCCACAGAGGATTGTCCCGCACTACAGAATAACCCCTCCCAAACGGTGGGACAGTACAATGGGGTGAGGTACCCGTCCTCGCCCCTTGTCCCCTGCTATTTTATACCCGCTCCTTATAAGAGGGGTACACAGAGATCCCTTGGCTTAATTAGCTTCGCACAAGGTGCTGGGCTCACCCTAGGCTACTGAGCCCCACCGCCACGTCGAGGCCTGAACCATGGTGGGGAGATGTGTTGCCCCTAGGGGCCCTAGTTAGAACCGTTTTACCCATACCTAAATTTAAAAGTAAACCGGTACTAAGTATGCAGCTATCGTTTAAAAAAAATATATAACCATAAAAAATAGTAATATGTTTATAAATAATTTTATTATTGTAAACAACTGTAAAATAAAGTAGCACATTACTACCTATAACCATTCATTCGTTTTTCTAATAAAAAGTTATAAAATATAATATAAATATTAATATCCTGTTTTATAGAATTTTCAAAAACAGTTAATATTATAATTTAAGAAATGATTACAATATTATAAATATATACTTTATGAAATTGCTTATTAATTTTGATAATGTTGTTAGGAAAAATAATACGCTATAAAAAAGAACAGGAAAGAAATTTAAATTGGTTATTATTATTTAATTATAACAGGAAATATTTATTATGAATTATCTTCTACTTATTGTAAAGTTTATTAATTTAATAATAATAATAACATTATTAAGCAATATTGAAAATTAAATAGTTCCATATAAAAATGATGTGCAAAATTACATAAATTTATATTTTATTAGTAAATTATTCATTTTAGTTTTTATTTTAGCATGTTTTCAGGATTTTTTATGATCGAATAAAGTACATAATATTATCGTGTAACCAATTAGCATATCCTTTGGACTATATTTTTAGTTATCTCTGATATTTTTTGTGAGACCGTTATTTAATAGTATCTTAAAAATTTGATTTGACAAATCCTTTTTCCCGTTTTGCCTCCTAAAATCAGTGTCCTATTAGGCGTCGTTCATTCGCCTTTACCATAAAAAGTATTTTTAATCCTCAGTCCCGTTCTAATATAACCTAGGCTGATTACAAATCAGTCCCCACCGTGGTTCGGGCCTTGTCGTGGCATTGGGGCTCAGTAACTCTTTGTACCTCTCTTATAAGAAGAGGGGACAGAAGAGCAGGGGGGAAGGGCATTGTACTGTCCCGACGTTGGGAGGGGTTGTTCTGTGGTGCGGGACAACCCCTCTGTGGAAGTGGCGTCGGTCCCTTGCGGGACTGACTAGCCGTCGAGGTGCCCTGTTTGTTTTCTAGATCCGGTGCACCTCACCAACCGGCCACCACCGGTTTTAGTGGGTAGAGCTGCGTCCATTCACCAGCTGTCGGGCGCAGCGAGTCCCACATACCCGCGTGGGGAGACCCACTTCCCCGCGGGATGCCTCAGAGCATTTCCCGGATTTAAAGAAAAAAAAAAGGCTGATTACAAAGTAGTTGTGCAAAGCGAACAGATAAACGAACGATAAAAACAGCAATAAAGGAGCGTCGTGACCGGAGCGCCGGAGCTCATAATATTATTTAAATATTTTTTACATTTACATAGAAGGAAAAACAGCAACTGCATAATTATCTCACCACGAAGTGGAAAATCCCGGTGCTAAAAGTAACAAGTAATATAGTTATACACTAACAGTCATAAATATTAGAGAAAATGTAACTACAAAATGCTTAGTTTCCGTTTGTACGTTTGTTAACATCGCTTGGAACCATAATTCGACAGGGTTTTCCCAAAAACAGTTTCAGAACAAGGAGTTTTAAATAAAATCAAGTCAATTTTTTGAACGTCAATTGAATCTACCACCGGTTCCAAGGCAAGCCCACTCAGAAGAACAGGCGAAACAAACTCAGTGGAACTAATCTTTTCAAATAATATGTGTTCTATAACAATTTTTACATCTGATCCTGAAATGCCTGGGAGGAACGCCCTATTCCCAAGGTGTGGTATCTTCCATGAAATCTTTTACTTTATAATTAACCACAAAAACACTCTTTAATACCTTTTTGAATTTTCTAATTGGGAGGTTTTGAAAACTTTCTGGGATCCTATTGTAAAAGCGTATATATAATTTCTTTTAAAATATTTCTTACTTTTGTAAATCTTATCACTGGTACATCTAGCCTGTGTCTATTCCGTTTTACATGACAACGTAAAAATGTCCATGTAAGAATATATCGTTTATTCTTTAACTTCGTCTACAAACATCCACGTTTATAAAATTTATGGACCAATAACATAAGTGTAAAAGATATTTACAGACCGCTGGAGCGACCGTTATTGCGATTTGGCCAAACAACCCTAAATGTGATATTTTCACTTAAACAAAGGAAATATCGTAAAATCACATTGGCCATTCATCCACTAATAGCGTTCTCGTGTTTCACTTCGCAGATATTTTTCGCTCCACTTTATCTAGTTTTATAAAATACCTATTCATATGTCAAGATATACCAGGCTCAGTATCTCAGTTAAATTCATTTTATAACTATCCAACTATTTGTTTGCTACGCTATCACGCGAAATCAAAATCATCGCGAAAAAAATCTCGTCCTGCGCAGACGCAGTCACGGGCACCAGCTAGTGTCCGTAAAAATTAAACCTTTTAGGGTTCCGTTCCTCATACACGGATCATTTATTTATACGATCATACCGTTGTCCATCTCTCTGTCTGTTTGTCAAGCCAAAACTATAGAATACTTCCCATTGACATAGAATTATAAAAGGCGGCGCCCTGTTGCTAATAGATCCGAGGCACCTCACTAGAGGTGGCTGAAGGCACCCGCGGTGTTTTTAGCAGGTAGTGGCTTAATGACGAGCCCCACATAACTACCAGGCCCACGGCTACCCAGGACCGGCGATATACTTAAATTTACACCGCGAAACAAAAAAAACTACCTGTTGTTCGTATAGTCGGTTTATGGGCTATAATTTTACGTGATAGCGTCATAAAACGACACAAGCTGAACGCTTAGGCCGATTGTGTCTCTCTATCGCTTGTTCTGCGATCTCGCTTGCACGCTCGGCTCAGGAGGAATGTGACAATTTTTTTATAAGGAATAACTTAGGCTATAAAAATAATCATCATCAATCCAGGTACGGCTGTAAATCTAAGTTAGCGCGGACGAAGCTGCGGGCAACAGCTAGTAGGTATTACATAAAAACACATTCCCCTTTTTTCTTTTTTTCTTTTACGCCGGGAAATGCTCTGAGGCATCCCGCCTGGGGAGTGGGTCTCCCCAGGTGGGTATGTGGGACTCGCTGCGCCCGAAAGATGGTAATTGGACGCAGCTCTACCCACTAAAACCCGGCGAGTGCCACCAATGCCGCCTTGGTGAGGTGCCCCGGATCTTTTAAGCTAACAGGGCACCTCGACGGCTAGTCAGTCCCGCAAGGGACCGACGCCACCTCCACAGAGGAGTTGCCCCGCACCACAGAACAACCCCTCCCAACGTCGGGACAGTACAATGGGGTGAGGTTCCCATCCTCACCCCTTGCCTCCTGCTCTTTTGTTCCCTCTTCTTATAAGAGGGGTACAAAGAGCCCCCTCGGCTCAATTAGCTTCGCCTAAGGTGCTGGGCTCACCCTAGGCTACTGAGCCCCACCGCCACGACAAGGCTTGAACCGTGGTGGGGAAAAACACACATTCCCCTAACATATACTTTTTTTAAAACGTTAGTTGGATAGGCAAACTGGCAAACGTGTCACCTGATGGTAAGTGGTTGACGTCGCCCATGAACATAAACTAGTTTACCTGGAACGAGCCCAGGCAACTCATTTATATATTACCTATCCTGAGACATAAGATGTTAAGTCTCGGTGCCAGTAATTACACTGCCTATCTTGCACTTCTCTCCGAAACACAGCAAAGCTGTTTCACGGGAGAAACAAGCAAGACGGTGGTACCCATGCAGCCGGGAGCGCGGCAGAGTGCTTCCCTCCCACCGGTGGGAGGAAAGCGCTGTATATAAGGGGTTTATACACATACCCTTGGGCACGGGTCAGACTCGCGCTTGTATGGGTTTCTTCAAAACGTCTTTGATGAGGTTATTAGATCCAGCTTAAAATGAGGGCGTGATTTTGGAAATTAATAAGTCGTAGACATAAAGTGAATGGAATTAATGTTTCTGTATTATTCCACCGTACGCGGATATTCTCATAAATATTTTGAGATTTACCTGCATGATAGTTTAGGTCGTGATACACCACAAATAATAATGATCTTATCTGCTTCTTATATATGGATGTATTATACAAAAAATATGTTTATTATATGTAACACTAGCTGTTCCCCGCAGCTTCTTCCGCTTTAATTTAGATTTACAGCCGTACCTGGATTGATAATGATTATTTTATAGCCTAGGTTACTCCTTATAACATCAGACATCTGCCAGTAAGAGTCCCATCAAAACCGGCCCAGCCGTTTCATAGCCGGAGCCCGGAACAAACAGAGGTAAATGTACCGTGTATTATTTTTATTAAAGCCATATTATGCATTTAATAAAAAGCGGTTATTTTAATATACCGGATGTATTCTGAACGCTTGCAAAGATTTAGCCCTAATAATAAACTATTTATATACTATATAATTCATATAACCATTTATTTCAGAATCATTTTTTTAAGAAAATTTTAGGACTTATGTATTTTGCAAATTTATGAAATAAATATTTATGAAGGCAAACCAATTAATTTGCCGTTTTTTTTTTAACTATTATTTTAAAGCATTATCATCAAATTTCTTATACATTATTTTTACTAAACCGGATTATACAAAAAAAAAGGTAACCAAAAAAAAGAAGCGCGTTTTTTTCACTTGTATCATGTCAGGCTATGCCAAAACTATCATGCCTCTTCGTTTTTGCAAGCGTTCCAAATACACCCAGTATTACAAACAGCCACTCTAATTTTATTTATCTGTATAGATATTATATTACACTGAAATAATAATATATTGCAAAGTCATATTCGTTTATGTTGAATGGGACATTAAAAAGATGTGAAATTTTACAAGTTCCCTCTAACTTTATAACATACTGGAGAGAATCAAGATATATAAGGGTCCAATAAATATTTCCAACAAAAATATCCTTATATATAATAAACAGAAATACCTCACTCATCCGGACTAATTGATGCCCGGCGTCCAGACAATTGATAATCCAAATAATTAAAGAAATGTTTGTGTAAAGAGTAACATAATACAGAATTTGTTTTATAAGTGTCATCGACCAGAGGTCAATGACACTCCGTATAGGGACGGATGCGGTGGTCCTTCCGCCTGTGTGTATAGTTACTGAATATGTCTGAGGAAGACTACGCAGGCATAATATGTTCCCTGATGTTGTCTTGAAGGTAATTCAAGTTTGGATTTGCTTTGTCCGAAATATCGTATCAACGATTGTGTCATAGAAGTTCCCTGAGGCAGCTTTGAAGGTGTTTAGGACTCGAAAGGCGTCGCAATATTAAAGAACGTTGACTGTATATGATTATTTATTTGCAATTGAGAACGTCGAAATGCTGATGCAGATGCTGAGCTGATGGCAGTCTGACGGTCAAATACTCAAACGAATCTCAAATTTAAGACGTACTTAAACTCATGCTACGACGTGTCAGATTCAAAGAAAAAAAGAGGGACAGCACGAGTTTAAGTACGTCTTAAATTTGAGATTCGTTTGAGTATTTGGGGGTAACTCTTGCGCCGCTCGCCACTCCTCCCGCACGTTGCCCCTGCCGTCGCTCCGTCGTCGTCCCGACGAGGTCCGAACAGGCACGATAGGTAAGGAAGCCGAGAGAAGGTCATATAAAGATTGTAGTCTTAATATCCAAAATCATGTCAACAATTGTGTCTTAGTAAAAAAATATCACAAGAACAATTCTAGTTAAGAAGTTAGGATTAGGGTCCCCGAATGTCATCTCGAGTTTGTCTGCGCGGGTGAGGTGGCATGTAATCAAATTACGATTTCCACAACATCAAACTTGCTTAATTACTTCAACAGTTGGCAGTTCTAATTTTCAGATGTGATACACTTCGCCCTCCGAGATTTGGGCGAGACCCCTACCAATGAAATGAGGTATCCTTCTGTGATTACACGTCTATATTATATATGTGTATGTATGGATGTAACCCAAAGAGCGTGAGATTTTTTTATAAAAGAGGGGGCAAACGGACAGTCGGTTCACCTGATGGTAAGTGAAAGCGACATCCACTGACACCCGCTACACCAGAGGGTTAGCAGGTGCGCCCGGCCTTTCAAATGGGAGTATGCTCTTTTCTTGAAGGTCCCTAGTCGTAACGGTTCGGAAACACCGTAAGTGGCAGCTTCATAATTTTCAAAATAATAGTTGTATATAAAACAAATAAATTGTGTTTTCATATTCAAAAGAGCCCGCTTCCGTCCATTCCTAAAACAGGACTTTTTCACTAAAAGCCTAGATGTTTGTATTTTACGGGTATTAAAATAAAAATGCAATGCAATACAAAATAATTACAAACACAAACAGTCTTAATAGATAAGAAAAACGGGACCTATTTTTAATAACAATTAATTTTACATTTAGTTTAAACTAGGTAACCAGCTTATGTGCTAATTCTACTATTATTAATGACTAGCTGTTGCCGGCAGCTTCGCCCGCGTTACTCAATTTCTATTAGTTACATCGTGATGGTATATAGCCTATAGCCTTCCTCGATAAATACGCTATCTAACACTGAAAGAATTTTTCAAATCGGACCAGTTGTTCCTGAGATTAGCGCGTTCAAACAAACAAACAAACTTTATAATATTAGTATAGATGATCGCTTAGTAAATACGATTCACGTCTGTTAACACTAGAAGGATAAGTAAGAAAAGTATTAAAGGATATTCTATGAAATTTTAATATGTAAAAGAAATCTTTATTTCATATGCTTGATTAAACAAAACCTTAATTATTCAATACGTCTCAAGTTATAAGGAAATTCTTGTCTCTATCCTCCATATATTTATATTAGATCCTTAAATATTTATATCCTTAAAAATAAATCTTGACCTATCTCACAATCTTACACAGATTTTTCCCGAGACTAGCTAGACCTAATTAATACCCTTCAGGCCATGGTTTATTTTCTGGTCCAGATTGTAATTCCGTCGCATTATAATCTTATCTTCAACCGCAGACCCAGTAATATTGAACTGAAGTGTATAATAAAATATTTTCTGTTTCGGGGGACAGCTATATAAGTCCAGGGAGGGCAGCTATATACATTTATTATTTTGCATGGAAATATCGGTAAAAATAATATGTTAATGCCATGTTGAGCGGCGGTGGTCTAGTCACTAGTCACTGGTGTCTCGGTCTCTTGAGTGAGAGGTCCGGGTTTGATCCTGACCCCTTTTTTTTCTTTTAGGCCGGGAAATGCTCTAAGGCATCCCGCCTGGGGAGTGGTTCTCCCCAGGTGCGTATGTGGATCTCACAGCGCCTGAAAGATGGTAAATGGACGCAGCTCTACCCACTAAAACCCGGCGAGTGTCACCAGTGCCACCTTGGGGAGGTGCCCCGGATCTGTTAAGCTGACAGGGCACCTCAACGGCTAGTCAGTCCCGCAAGGGTCCGCCACCTCCACAGAGGGGTTGTCCCGCACCACAGAACAACCAACGTCAGGACAGTAAAATAGGGTGAGGATGGGAACTAACTAGCAAACAAGATTATTCCCATCCTCGCCCCTTGCCCCTTGCTCTTGCCCTGTGACCTTGAAAATTTCTGAAATCCGTTAATCTACAACTATTCTCCAGGAATGTTTTATTACACCAAGGAGTTTTCATAGCGACGATGGCCTAGTGGGTATGAGCTCGGCCTCTTGAGTGAGAGCCAAGAGGTCCGGGTTCGATCCTGACCCCCCCCCCCCCCGGGATGCCTAGAAATGGATTTTTATAAATTTCTACGTGCACCTGAACATCAGACCATCGCTTGCTCACCGGTGAAGGAAACATCGTGAGGATACCTACATGTATGAAGTGATTAAAAGTCTTTGAAGGTGTGTGAAGTTCACCAACTAACTGAAGTATGGCCTAACACCATCCTCGCCTGATTTCGAGGAGGAGACCCGTACTCAGCAGTGGGACATATAAGGGTTGATATTATTATTATATTTATAAATGCCATATATTATACCGCCATACTTAAAATACGCAGTAATATTACGTATAACTAAAGGAAGCTAATTACAACAATTATTTTATTATAATATGTCGGTGAGTTTCACATATTGCAATAACACATTTTACAGGTTGTGAGTATTTTATTATTGAGTGTGACTTGGCGGCTTAGTTACGGCAGAACCACGTTTGCTGTATAACAGTGTAAATTAATCGCGACAAAATTCCAAAAAAGTAGTATTACTTATTATTATTATTAACTCGCGTTTCTATTTTTTAACCGACTTCAAAAAAGAGGAGGTTCTCAATTCGTCAATGTTTTTTTTGTATGTATGTGACACGATTACTCCGCCGTTTCTGAATGGATTTCGATCTTTTCTTGTTTTCGTTTCAGTGTCGTATTTATTGCTGTAGATACCCTACCTACCTACTTTGTCTTACACCAACTCCAAAAGTAGCTACATATAATGACGTGGTAAACGCAAATTTTGTGCATTAGTAGAAGAATAAGTTGATTATAAGTTGTAAGTACAAAAATTAAAGAAATTAAATTATTTTATTACTTTTTAGTCTTTTTTTGAAGTCGGTTTTAATTTTTTGTATATTTTTTTATTTCAAGCACAAGATTCTTCAGAAGTTACAGAATTTCGCATCAAATCTACAGCCAGCAAAACGTTGAGGAAGTTAAAACGTATACATGATTGCCTTTGTTATCTAAATGAGCATCATTTTAAAAACGCCACCTACATCACACACGATATCTCTGTATTTATGTTACAAAGACAAATTATCTTTCTGTAACGAGTTTAGGCTAATGATTGATTAGCGTCACGCGTAATAACAAATGAGACGGTAATTGGATGGGCTATGAAGTGGTATATTTCAAAAAATGTGATCTCCAATCGGCTTGATCCCTTGGCACTGCGTAGAGATGTCGGATCGCTCTGCATCTTCTACCGCATTTACCACGGGGAGTGTTCTGAGGAATTGTTCGGATTAATACCTGCGGCAGAATTCCACCACCGGACATCGCGTAAGAATTCCAAATTTCACCCACACCATCTTGATGTCCGGAAATCCACAACATCTAGATTTTTACGGCATTTCCTGCCTCGCACTACAAATATATGGAATCAGCTGCCACCTATGGTGTTTCCGAACCGATACGACTTAGGGACCTTCAAGAAAAGAGCATACTCACATCTAAAAGGCCGGCAACGCACCTGCTGATCTCCTGGTATAGCGGGTGTCTGTGGATGTCGCTATTCACTTACCATCAGGTGAACCGACTGTCCGTTTGCCCCCTCTTCTATTAAAAAAAAAAAAAAAAAAAAACTCGTCAGCGTTGAAGGGGCTTTTGTACCCAACTCACAGGTGTTATCAAAACGCCCCACCATGGTTCAAGCCTTGTCGTAGCGGTGGGGCTCAGTAGCCTAAGGAGAACACAGCACCTTTGGCGAACCTGAGTGAACCGAGTGGGCTGCTCTTTGTACCCCTCTTATAAGAGTAGGGAATAAAAGAATAGGGGCGAGGATGGGAACCTCACCCCGTTATACTGTGCCAACGTTGGGAGGGGTTGTTCTGTGGTGCGGGACAACCCCTCCGTAGTCCCTTGGGGACTGGCTAGCCGTCGAGGTGCCCTGTTAGCTTAATAGATCCGGGGCACTCGCCGGGTTTTAGTGGGTAGAGCTGCGTCCACTTACCATCTTTCGGGCGCAGCGAGTCCTACATACCCGCCTGGGGAGACCCACTCCCTAGGCGGGATGCCTCAGAGCGTTTCCCAGCGTTAAAGATAAAAAAAGGTGGGAAGACTATCGCCGAGCATTGTATGCGAGTGGCGAAGTAACGGTCGCCTTGGCGTTCATTGAAGTAGGCCTATGTTCAGCAGTAGACAGATAGGGGCTGACGATGATGGTAAGAGGTATGCAGCCGACTTGGGCCGGCACGACCGGAGTGGTACCTCTCGCTCACATAACACCGGCGTCAAGTAAAAAAATGTAGAGCTTATAATATCAAAATGGTATTAATGTACGGGGGTCATCTGAGTATGTCGACGTTATACAAATACATGTTTTTGGTCTACGCTACTCTTACGTTATTGAGAGTACTCCAAGTTTAAAATAACATGATGATACTCAAACTTTTCTGCTTACATCCAGCCTCAATGCACGCCTAAATCCAGTTGGTTTCAAACCTGATTTATAACCCGTTTTCGGATAACCGAATCTGGATACAGGCTTGGGCGTGAAGGACCGTGCTATTATTAGTACAATACGAGGACATTTATCCTTACGGTTTGGAGGGCTTGTACGTGGTTCAATCGAGAACCCGATATTACCGCAGCGTACATTTACCCGCGGAGTCGTGTGCAATTCTCCGAACTCGACGTGAATCATCGGAAACGAGGAGTCGATTAATAACCGCCATTATGGCGTTTGTTTTTCTTGTAAGTAACAACATTACTCACATTGCGATATAGTTTTCAAGTGTCACATGATGTACTGACTACAGTCAGTGCAGTAAAGTGCTACAGCACGGCTTTGTCCGCACTCGATATATGAAGGTTATACTTGAAGTTACTGTGGTAATCCCTTTTATTCTTTAACACTGTCAAATGCTCTGAGGCATCCCGCGGGTGAGTGGGTCTCCCCAGGCAGGTTTTTTTTTTATGTTAGTTGGATAGGCAAACTGGCAAACGTACCACCTGATGGTAAGTGGTCGACGTCGCCCATGAACATAAACTAGTATACCTGGAACGAGCCCAGGCAACTTATTTACATGTTCCCTATCCTGAGACATAAGATGTTAAGTCTCGGTGCCAGTAATTACACTGCCTGTCTTGCCCTTCTCTCCGAAACACAGCAAAGCTGTTTCACGGGAGAAATAAGCAAGATGGTGGTACCCATGCAGCCGGGAGCGCGGCACAGCGCTTCTCTCCCACCGGTATGTGGGACTGTGTCCTGTGGTGGCCAACATTTTCTAAAACGTATAAATAATAGCTATCTTTATGAAAGGGATATTGATAACTTAATAATTGTAGTCCTCATAAAGACTCCTTTATACAATACTAGCAGCGCCCCGCGGACTCACCCGCGTACTTCACATTTCCGTGGGAGTAATGGGTTAAATTATAGCAGTAATTCTGAGATATATAATATATCTAAGCTATGTTATTATAAAGTTTCATTAAAATGAATTCAGTAGTTTCTGCGTGAAAGAGCAACAAACATACATTCTTACCAACTTTCGCGTTATTAATATTATTAGGATATATTGTATGTCTCTATGTATTACCTTATATAGTTATTTTGTTATATTTCTATAGAATTATACAACATGTCCAGTCGAATCGATTTCTTACAAAACTTCTATATAATATCTTCATATTTTAACAAATAACACAAATCAATATTGCACTGTATGTGTAAACCTTCCTTCTAAATCAATGTATCGATGAAAACCGCACCAAATTCGTTGTTTATTTTTAATTTATGCATACAAAGGGACAGAAGACGGCAGGAACCGTTTTATACCATGTAAAGATAATCGCGTCACGAAAAACATTTTAAGATAAATTATAGTTAAGATAAATTATATATAAAACTAATTATATAAATCTGGAAAATGTATATAATTAGTCATTATAATAAGTCATCCATATCTATTTAATATATTAAATAACGTTTGTATAAAACTGCCTAAACGTACTTCGAGACACGTTTAGGCCACTTCTCTGTCACGTAGTAACACATTTTTGATATTTCTTATCGGAGAAACGTGCTTTGGAATAAGTTTCGTTAGCATTTCTTCTTGATTAGAAATATAATAGTATCTTATAAAATTTGTATGATCATTCAATTGTTTCAATCAAAATCACTAGTAAGGAGATGTGGCGACACAAACTAGCTTATATATTTTTGCTTGTCAGTGTTACAAGTTATTATTGTATGACATTAATAAACATTTTTCAAAATTGCAATCTTAGTAACCTCTTTTTTACTTTTATTTTCGGAAACAGATTTTAATAAAGTGTTTATAATCCGTACGAACCTTTTCAATCTCTTCTTCCTTCCTTTCGTTTCTGTGTTGGATAAGATTCACAATGAAGTCATCCTAATTCTAAAAATCGTGGGAAAAGTGAAAAAAAGATTTTTAGAATTATTATGAAAATGAATTTCCATCAAGAACCAGTACATTCAATCAGTTATATGAAGTCATCCGTCAAAGAACAAAAGTAGGCGACATCACGCGAAGAATATGTGAAGCTGAAGTGGCAGTGGGTTCACATTCGCCGAAGACCAATATTTGGTAGGCTAATAAAGTTCAGGAGTGGGGGGCACGTTTGTGAAGATGGCGGATAGGTCGAAGAAACGAGAGTCACCGAGCAGCGGTCGGTCCTGGTTTGAAGCTGGTGGCGACGGATCAGCCATCTTGATGGTGTGCTGTTTGACGCTCAAAATAAAATTATTTTTAGTAAAAAATAATATAGAAGAAATGCGCTCCCGGCTGCATGGGTACCACTATCTTGCTTGTTTCTCCCGTGAAACAGTTTTGCTGTGTTTCGGAGAGAAGAGCAAGACAGGCAGTATAATTACTGGCACCGAGACTTAACATCTTATGTCTCAGGATAGACAACACATGAGTTGCCTGGGCTAGTTCCAAGTAAACTGGTTTATCTTCATGGGCGACGTCGACCACTTACTATCAGGTGGCACGTCTGCCAATTTGCCTATCTAACTAACACAAAATGTTTCTTGAAACAACAAAAAATATTTAATTTAATATTTTGTTAGAATTTCTACGTTGAATCTTAATAATATATCAAAGAATTTACTTCGAAAACTCTCAATCAATCATACAAAACTAATACACGAACTGTTGAAACTTTAGAGTATTAAAGCTTCTGATTTATTATGTATATACATCATACAAATAAATATATTGTATACGGGTAAAATCGATAAGACCCATGAGATAAATGCCTAGACGTTCGATCATCAATCACGCGCATCTCACCAGGACCGGATGATGCAATTGTATATTTTAGACCACGCAGGAGAAGACAAGCCGACCAAATGCGAATTGGACTAAAAACAGCACCATAGTAGCTAGTACCATATAATAATTTTACTTGGATAGGTAAATTGGCAGACGTGCCAACGTTGACTATTAATATATATTCCCTAGTTTACCTGGAACTAGCCCAGGCAATAAGTTGTAAAGTCTCGGTGCCAGTAAGTACACTGCCTGTCTTGCCCTTCTCTCCGAAATACAGCAAAGCGAGAGAAACGAGCAAGATGGTGGTACCCATGGGAGCGTGGCACAGCGCATCTTTCCCACCGCTGGGGTTCGCCTTTCTACTAAATTTATTGAAATTACGCGCATAGTGTGTAAACTCGAATTATAGGTACCTATATATAACGGTTCAAAAGATACAGCTCCGTACTAGACAATCAAACTACGGAGTTCGAATGATTAGTGTTCTATTTGTGCCCTTTGAAAGAGGCATACTATGCATTGAATTAAAAATGATGATGATGATAAAGTTAATGATAATGATAATGATAATGATAATGATAATGATAATGATAGGAGTCCTGTAGGTACGGTCCACTAAAATAGATTTAAGAGGAGCGCGTACGTATGTCTGTGTTGCGTAGTCAGGGAGAGAACTACCAAACATTTGTATAGTAATGAGTACACACTTATACAGTGTATATTGTGTAATGTAGTGATAGCTTTGAGTCACACGGTTGAATCACACTTATCAGTACACTTTTCATTTGTTACCGATATTGTTTAACAAATAAAATAAGTAGGCAAAGAGAATTACTCACTTTAATTACGCAATAACACTAGCATTGCACATAATGTTGATTATAATTTTTATGGTTCAAGTAAAACTCATACAAAGATAATACGATGTGTATTATCATATATATCATATGATGAGTCATACTAGCTACATTCTAGCGTCGGTGAAGTCTAGAAAGTTGAACTTAGGCTTTGGTCAGACGAGCGTAATTTCCGCCGCGCGAAATCAGTTAGAGTTTAGACTGACGGAACATTTGTTTGGGGTGAAATTTCGGACAGATTCATGAAGATATGTTATCATCATCATCACCATCGCTCCACATATATAAATTGCTGGATTTGCTCTTTTAATGAGGCCCAAGACAACTCCCATTTAACTTGGGGAGGGAGTAGTAGTAGACAACTCGCACGGAGATCATATAAAATGAGGAGGTCATTTCGTGTTAATTAACCTTCTTTAATATATTATTATACCTTCTAATATATAATAAATATTTTAGGGATTTTCAAGAAAGAGATAAAAATGAAAAAGGAATGAACAAATTAAAAGCGACAAAAAAGTTATAAAATAATAGTGCTTCTTTCATTTTTGTGGTAACTGTAATCGTGTTACATACAGACGAATTGAAAACCTCTGTTTTTTAAGCGGTTTAAAAATGAGGTAAACTTTCATCAAGGTAAACTCAGTCAATCAAATAATAATTACTGAGAATAACTTAAAAACGGCTGGTCAGATCTTGATCAAATTAATATGGAACTAAATTGGAAACACCAGTTTTCGAATAACAAAAAATCATCGAAATCTATTCACAATTGGCGGAGTAACCATGTGACAAACATACAAAAAACATACAGTAAAATCGAGAACCTCCCCTTTTTTAAGTCCGTTTAAAACATACGAATGACTCATGTACTCGTAGAATACTATGGTATACGTATCCTCTGGATAAAATAAGGTCCCCAGTGTGGACGGATTAAACAAATTGCATCCGAGGAAGACGGAAAACTTCTCGATGAACGTGGAATTATTTTATTTAACCTTAAATAAAAGACGACCAAAGATGCGCAAATGAATATGACTAACTTTGATACTTACTTCCTATGTAACAGAGTTAAAAGTACATGACCATTGTAACAGACTTGATTTAAGCGCATTATAACAAACGTCAGACATTACTTGAATATATTTCCATACAAGAAATATCATTAATATAATATTATGTTAATATTATTATATAACACTGTAACAATATATACAATTATCTTCAATAAAAATGATCACCTCTATGGTCTATGGTCAACATAAGGCTCCGACTGCTTGTTTGCCTTCTTATCATTTAAAAAAGTGCTTGCTTTGTTTAAATTTTATGTATGTTACATAGCCTGATGTTGAAACATATTTTTTCCTAATGAATAGAACCTGCCTCTATGTATAGGATTCTAGAAACTGCTACTCATCTTAAGAGTTTTTTTTTCTTTTTGTTTTCTTCTTTAACGCCGGGAAATGCTCTGAGGCATCCCGCGGGGGAGTGGGTCTCCCCACGCGGGTATGTGGGACTCACTGCGCCCGACAGCTGGTAAATAGACGCAGTTCTACCCACTAAAACCCGGCGCGTGCCACCAATGCCGCCTTTGGTGAGGTGCCCCGGATCTAGAAAACAAACAGGGCACCTCGACGGCTAGTCAGTCCCGCAAGGGACCGACGCCACCTCCACAGAGGGGTTGTCCCGCACCACAGAACAACCCCTCCCAACGTCGGGATAGTACAATGGGGTGAAGTTCCCATCCTCACCCCTTGCCCCCTGCTCTTCTGTCCCCTCTTCTTATAAGAGGGGTACAAAGAGCCCCCTCGGCCCAATTAGCTTCACCCAAGGTGCACCGCTCACCCTATGTTACTGAGCCCCACCGCCATGACAAGGCCTGAACCATGGTGGGGACATAACACTGTAACAATATATACAATTATCTTCAATAAAAATGATCACCTCTATGGTCAATGGTCACCATAAGGCTCCGACTGCTTGTTTGCCATGACATAAAAAAATGCTTGCTTTGTTTAAACATATATAGCCTGATGTTTAAACATATTCTTTCCTAATGTATAGAACCTGCCTCTAGGTAAAGGATTCTAGAAACTGCTAGAGTGCTAGAGGGAATACATTACACAAATGCGATACATTGTGCGTCACGCAAATGTGTTTAAAAATACCTTATACTAGATCTGATATTATTGATAATTATATAATATAGATATTGCGAACTAGCAGAATACTACATTACGTAAGATTGATATGTTTGTATACGTAGGTTCAATCGCTCATGTTTCCTTTGTAGTGATTTCATTATTAGATATTGGCAAGACAATAAGTCGTAGTGGGAGGCTATCATGCATGGCGAATGTAATATACTCCCCAAGTAACTTTATATCTACGTTTTATTTATGTCGTGAGTTGGCGAGGGGAGATGAGGGAGTAGTTATTGATGCGTCAATCTATTTGTTCGTCACCACATAAACAATAAGAACAAGAATTTAACTTGTGGAAAATAACGTATATTTTCCGATTTACTCACACGCCTAACATTTATATGATTTTTAAAAACAAAAACTCATATTTAAATCACAATGGGCGTCTCAATATAACGACGATTACATTATGTAATGTCAGATACAATAGATATTTGATCCAATTATTTTGGTAGACCAGCCTAGGTTCTAGCAACATCGAGGTATTGAAGAGCAATCTATCACCTATAAAATGGCGACACTGAAAATTGTAATAAAAAAATAAGTTTTAATTTTAAAAATGGAACTCTTTGTCAACATGTGTATTTCATTCATTTGTCCCAACTCGGCTATAATGTGTCCCTAAAAATCCATTTTCTCCACTCCCAACTAATTGGAGAGATGTCAGCAGAACCGTTCCATCAAGATATTTCTGAGATGGAACAAAGATATCAGGGCCGTTGGGATGAAGCAATGCTTGCAGATTACTGCTGGTTTAAATATAGAAATACTCCAGAGGTTACTTATAAGAGGAAAGCTAAAAGATCACGATCAAAGGAATCACTTCGTAGATCTAAACGCCATGCAAGTGTTTTTTGAAGAATTTAGAGTTTAAATATCATTAATGATAGTGCAATCACACTTTAAATGTTGTAAGCATATGTAATTAATATTTACCATTTTCTTAGAAACAATAATTTTCATCATTTACTTATCAAAAAATGTAAAGCTAATATTTTTTTTTCTTTGTCATATTCGTTTTTCTTAACCCAAAATTAGTAAGAATTGGACTCATGAAGTAAAGGAAACGTTCAACTTTTTTTTATTGCGCAGTGTTATTTGAAACACACTTCTATATATTCAAACATACTTAATTCATAATACTTCTCAAAAACACATTTTGCAACCATAGATCAACTCAACTTTGTAAGAGGTAGTGCCATGCTGCATTGCAGCCGAATTGGGACGGCACGACCGGGGTGGTACCTCTCACTCACATTACAGCGGCCTTAAAGTGATAGATAGCTATGATGTCGCATTTCGCGCAGTTTGTAGTCCAGTAGCCCATTGAGGGGGATAGGGGAGGGCAGCGCATTTGCAAAACCTCTGATAGCGGATGTCTATGGGCATCGGTAGTCACAATAAGGCTCCGACTGCTTGTTTGCCTTTTTATGCAAAAAAATATCACAGAACGTTACGCTATGCATACTGTGATGCAGTGGTGTGAATACTATTGAAATCTTCCACGAGATAAATAAAGATCATATACCTATTAGAAGGCAGCAAATATTACTCCTTCATGTTCTGACAAACTCGTATAATTAGCTCTGTCTTAGCTCTGTCAGTAAACAAGCAATATCTAACACACCGCAAACATGTTACAAATAGACATACATTTTAGCACACGACCAAATTTGAATTGCGATTCTAAACAATATAGTTGTTATGCACTAAATACGAATTGTATAATAAAGATGCGAAATTGCGAACAAAAACTAAATTATATAACATTATAAGTAAAATTAACATTAAAATTATTATTTTTTGTGCCCCGGTGTCCATATTCGAGAACATTAGTTCCTATAATGTTCCGTAGTTATTTTCTTTTCTAAAACTCTTTTACATCTTATTAAATGTTTTACTTAGGTTTTATTTTCGTCTTCCATTTTCTAATAAACCGTACTCACAACAGGATATTTTATTTACCCAGCAACTACATCCCAATATAGTAATCTTTACACCGCATTTAACAGAGTCTTGATCAATGTAAAAGATATTAGAAAATTAAAATAATAACAAATTACGATGTGGTTACAACATTATTCAACATAATATTTTGTCTTGGTATAGCGACTATGGCGTGGCCAGCCAGGCATTTTTTTGAAATTCTCGCATCTGAATTAATGATGTAGCAGTGTACACGTTGTTAAACGATTGTATTTAAGTTTTTTTTATAATTATAACTTGATTATAATTTTGATTCGCCTCTTTCAACTCAACAACTAGTCTCATATAAATTCAAAATAGGTCCCATAAAATGATGATTGGCTCTTGACTTGTAACTTTTGAATTACGTTATTAAGTTTCAGTAACAAATCGCCCGGATTCCATTAAGGGTTACTCCAGAATTCCGGGCATGTTTAGAGGGCAAACTCTAAAGAAATTCACTTTTTAATTCGAATTCCCGTAGCTTACATGGTCGAAAGAACAGCAACTTGTTTTTTTTTATAATGAAGAGAACCTTTTACTAGAGAAGTATTATTTATAATATAATAACCATATTTAAAAATGCGCGAGGATTTATAATTTTATAATGAGAAGATTAAATGGAAATCAGTATTTTAATAATTATTGTTTTTCTTAAGAATAATAAAAAAATTAACAGCTACCTACATACATCGAACATACCGGGTGTATTTGGAACGCTTGCAAAAACGAAGAGGTATGATAGTGTTGGCATAGCCTGACATGATACAAGTGAAAAAAACGCGTTTCTTTATTTTGGTTGCCTTTTTTATATTATTTTTTTGTATAATCCGGTTTAGTAAATATAATGTTACAGAAATTTGATGATAATGCTTTAAAATAATGGTATTTTTTTTAAATCGGTTGTCTGTAAAGTCGGTTTACTGACGATAGTTGAACGTGACAACGTCATAAGAAAATGGAACGCCTCACAGCGAGGTAACGCCGCATGCGTCATGTTTTTTCGTTCTTGCAGCCGGCTCCATCGAAAATACAGCAGCACCGGGCCACGACGTTGTACCCAACGGCACTTCTCTTCACAAGTAAGGCACCCTGAAGAACTTACTGCCTTACTGCACAGACCTTTCACGCGCGCGGCGAACCTCCCGATCAACCGCGCACAGGACTTTTGCTGTTGTGCAACAACATGTGAC
This sequence comes from Helleia helle, assembly GCA_963853865.1. NCBI lineage: Eukaryota > Metazoa > Arthropoda > Insecta > Lepidoptera > Lycaenidae > Helleia > Helleia helle. The sequence continues at coordinate 20,101,554 of OY971422.1, read as the reverse complement.
TGCCGCGTCTCTGATTCCAAGAGGTTCCAAGGGCAACCACTCCACCAATGCCATGGGAACCTCCTCCACCAAGATGCAAAGCTATGGGCCGTCGGACAGGCAGGCTGGGCAGGGGCCGCAGGGTCTTTCTCTTTGGCGTGGTGCGATGCACGCTGGGCCCCCCATTTTGTAGGTGGCGGTTGGCCCCTTCTCCGGGTAGACTGCGCACGTTCCTCCTATCCCTCCTATATAAGCATGAGACATTAACCATTGTAACTATAGTTTTATGGTTGTAGCGTGGGTGGAATTAGTTGGCAACATTTAAATATCAATTTTTTAATATTAAGAATCTAGGTTGGGCAGTGTCCAAGGAACCGCATTCTCACGTCACCAATAAAAAGAAATTTGAATAAGTGACCTATGGAGCTGATGGCCTTTACCGGCCGATCTACATATAGTTAATAACCAGGATATATTTTTTGGCTTTATCATTTTAAATAATGGCATACTGCGCGATGGCCGTCCTTATTAATACCACATCTCTATGGATTTCTTTTTTTGTTTGTTTTTCATACAACTGCAGATGTAACGGTCATAAGGTCATAAGTAGCTATATTTGAAGGGTTGTAAAAAAGGAAACAACAAAAAACTTCTAAAAGCGTAACCCCCGCTAACTCTGACGTAAAAGCTCTTCAAAAGTAAAAACAGCATTTTACAGTGCAGATAAGCTTTGAGAAATAAATATGACTTGATTATAATTTTGATTCGCCTCTTTCAACTCAACAACTAGTCTCATATAAATTCAAAATAGGTCCCATAAAATGATGATTGGCTCTTGACTTGTAACTTTTGAATTACGTCATTAAGTTTCAGTAACAAATCGCCCGGATTCCATTAAGGGTTACTCCAGAATTCCGGGCATGTTTAGAGGGCAAACTCTAAAGAAATTCACTTTTTAATTCGAATTCCCGTAGCTTACATGGTTGAAAGAACAGCAACTTGTTTTTTTTTTTATAATGAAGAGAACCTTTTACTAGAGAAGTATTATTTATAATATAATAACCATATTTAAAAATGCGCGAGGATTTATAATTTTATAATGAGAAGATTAAATGGAAATCAGTATTTTAATAATTATTGTTTTTCTTAAGAATAATAAAAAAATTAACAGCTACCTACATACATCGAACATACCGGGTGTATTTGGAACGCTTGCAAAAACGAAGAGGTATGATAGGCATAGCCTGACATGATACAAGTGAAAAAAACGCGTTTCTTTATTTTGGTTGCCTTTTTTATATTATTTTTTTGTATAATCCGGTTTAGTAAATATTATGTTACAGAAATTTGATGATAATGCTTTAAAATAATGTTTTTTTTTTTAATCGGTTGTCTGTAAAGTCGGTTTACTGACGATAGTTGAACGTGACAACGTCATAAGAAAATGGAACGCCTCACAGCGAGGTAACGCCGCATGCGTCATGTTTTTTCGTTCTTGCAGCCGGCTCCATCGAAAATACAGCAGCACCGGGCCACGACGTTGTACCCAACGGCACTTCTCTTCACAAGTAAGGCACCCTGAAGAACTTACTGCCTTACTGCACAGAACTTTCACGCGCGCGGCGAACCTCCCGATCAACCGCGCACAGGACTTTTGCTGTTGTGCAACAACATGTGACTGCCGCGTCTCTGATTCCAAGAGGTTCCAAGGGCAACCACTCCACCAATGCCATGGGAACCTCCTCCACCAAGATGCAAAGCTATGGGCCGTCGGACAGGCAGGCTGGGCAGGGGCCGCAGGGTCTTTCTCTTTGGCGTGGTGCGATGCACGCTGGGGCCCCCATTTTGTAGGTGGCGGTTGCCCCCTTCTCCGGGTAGACTGCGCACGTTCCTCCTATCCACCGATCTTCGTAATATATGAAGCATGAGACATTAACCATTGTTACTATAGTTTTATGGTTGTAGCGTGGGTGGAATTAGTTGGCAACATTTAAATGTCAATTTTTTAATATTAAGAATCTAGGTTGGGCAGTGTCCAAGGAACCGCATTCTCACGTCACCAATAAAAAGAAATTTGAATAAGTGACCTATGGAGCTGATGGCCTTTACCGGCCGATCTACATATAGTTCATAACCAGGATATATTTTTTGGCTTTATCATTTTAAATAATGGCATACTGCGCGATGGGCGTCCTTATTAATACCACATCTCTATGGATTTCTTTTTTTGTTTGTTTTTCATACAACTGCAGATGTAACGGTCATAAGGTCATAAGTAGCTATATTTGAAGGGTTGTAAAAAAGGAAACAACAAAAAACTTCTAAAAGCGTAACCCCCGCTAACTCTGACGTAAAAGCTCTTCAAAAGTAAAAACAGCATTTTACAGTGCAGATAAGCTTTGAGAAATAAATATGACTTGATTATAATTTTGATTCGCCTCTTTCAACTCAACAACTAGTCTCATATAAATTCAAAATAGGTCCCATAAAATGATGATTGGCTCTTGACTTGTAACTTTTGAATTACGTTATTAAGTTTCAGTAACAAATCGCCCGGATTCCATTAAGGGTTACTCCAGAATTCCGGGCATGTTTAGAGGGCAAACTCTAAAGAAATTTAATTTTTAATTTGAATTCCCGTAGCTTACATGGTTGAAAGAACAGCAACTTGTTGAAATGTTTTACATGGATAAATGAAATTGCTTATTTTTTAACATTCTTTTGTTGTCTTGTAATGAAATAAAAGCGACGATGGTCTAGAGTGTCTCTAGTGGCTCAGCCTCATGAGACCGGTAATACGGACCTGGGAGGTCCGTATTACCGGTGGTGAAATGGGGTTTTCTAAATTTCTCTGTGCACAGGAACATAAGACTATTGCTTGCTCACTAGTGAAGAAAAACATCGTGAGGAAGCGTCAAAATCAAAATCATATTTTTTTGAAAATAGTACCAATGAAGTATCTATTAGAACTTCAATTAAATCTACCACCGGTTCCAAGGCAAGCCCTCTGAGAAGAACCGGCGAATAAAACTCAGTGGAACTAATCTTTTCAAATAATATGTATTCTATAACAATTTTTACATCTTATCCTGAAATGCCTGGGAAGAACGCCCTATTCCCAAGGTGTGATATCTTCTATATCTTATACTTTACCTCACAAACGCTATTTAATAACTTTTTGATTTTTTAATGGATAGCGCTTGAACGTTTTCTGTGATCCTATCGTAAAAGCGTATACGGTTGCCTTAAGAATTGCTTACTTTTGGAAGTCTAATCACTGGTACATCTAACCTGTGTCTTACGTATATCCCTACTATGAATATCACTTTTCTTACAAAATTCATTTATGTTTTTCCGGACATACAGTAAATTTTTTAAGGTGTATTGATAAACGATATAATTCCTATTTGTTTATTTTTTTCTCTCAAAGATGATGTATGCCTGATGAGATTATAAATCTTTGAAGGTGTGTGAAGTTCACCAACCTGCATTGGGCCAGCGTATAGGTGAACTACGGGCCAAAACCCTCCTCGCCTGATTTCGAGGAGGAGACCTGTGCCCTGCAGTGGGCTGTTATTAATATTATTATTAACGAAATAATTTGAATTGGGGGATGGCCGATTTTTTACGGCTTATTAATAAAAATCTTTTAATTGTCATTACAATTAATTTCCTATTGGTATAAAATGTGATTTTTAAGGCGATTTTTATGTTTAGGCTATTTTCCTTATTTTAATTAATCTATACTGATAAATAAAATTGGAGTGTCTGTTTGTAATATTAAAATAACCGCTTTTGACTAAGTTCACACATGGTACAGATACCAAAATAGCATTTTTTACAATTTTCCTCTTTCTGTCTGTCTGTTTGTTCCGGCTAATCTTTGAAACGGTTGGACCGATTTTGACAGGGCTTTCACTGACAGATAGCGGATGTCATAAGGAGTAACTTTGGCTATAAACATAATCATAATCAATCCGTATACGGCTGTAAATATAAGTTAACGCGGGCGAAGCTGCGGGCAACAGCTAGTGAAACTTCACAATAGCTATGTCACAGTAGCATGTGGTGAATTCAGAATAGCGAACTCTTACAGAAACTATGATTTTTTACAAAACTAAAATGTCATCGAAAATGTTAAAAGTACTTCACTTTCATTAAGCTCTACTCTGCCACATTTTTTTTATTTAAGAGAATATGTACAAACAGCCTTTATTATAATTTGACAGTCATTTGCTGGTAACACTTTTGTCAATACACAATAAAGTTTAAACACCTAACATTAACATTATGGCTATTCAAACAAGAGGATTTTAAATACAGCCAGTTGGATTTTGGGCAGAATAGTGGCTAGATCCGTTATGACGTCACATTTACTCATGAATAGAATAAATTGCCCACATTACTGGTAACATTATACCTATTGTACCAGATTAGTACCGTCTATTCCTGTCATATTGTCCTAACAAATACACGGTAGTCTTTAAATTAAAACCTTAAAGCCCGGGTACAAGACTCCTAATTGCTGAACATCGTTGGCTAGTATCGGGTAACGAGTCTGAAAATGACAGTCAATAGACATTATTGAAGGTAGTTAGATTTGAATATATAGACAATGTACGGTACACTAGTACTGTTGTCTAATGTTCTCGAATGTTAATTTTACGATACAGCTTGTTATACTGAATAATTTTATTTACTAGGTGCTGTTGCCCACAGTTTCGCTCATGTTAACTTAGATTTACAGCCGCATCCGGAGTGATGATGATTATTTTTGTAGCCTTAGTTACTCCTTATAACATCAGCTATCTGCCAGTGAAAGTCCCGTCAAAATTAAATATAATTAAAATCCTTTTCACAAAGTACCCACTTTATTTTACATGTCTCCGGTACAAACCATTACTCTCATATATTATATTTAACATATTACATAATCCTAGTCTTTATATCATTTCCTTATACTTGCATAATATTAAATATTACATCGTACTGCCTGAGGCAGTACTATCCACACCGACAATCGGTCACTAAAGAGCCCCTCATCATTCCCTACCACAGATTTTATAATATTTCGTTCCGCCAGGCGTAATCTTTGCACATTTATTTTCTCATTTATAAAACTTAGTTTATGTTATTACTCCTTCTATTTCTGTTACTGTACTTACAGTACTTATAGTTAAATACATATTTTCTAAATATACAATTAATATGTTTGTTAAAAAGTAAATAAAATATACTTATTATAAATTTCAATCAAAAAAAAATGGAGGATTAATATCATCATCATATTACACTACGCTGGGAAAACTGTCCAGAATTCTTACAAATGACGACCTTTCAAACGTTTGTCGCAACCAATGGAGTCGAGAATCTATGAGAGTTTAGGGTAGTGTATTCGTCAATACATTTGACGAATACTACCCTAAACAAAAATTCGGTGTCAGCCAAGGTAGGTAGGTAGGTAGGGTACAGCAACAAATACGACACCGACTCCTAAAAAGTAACTATAATGACGTGGTAAACGCAAAGATTGTACATTAGTAGAAGATAACATTGATTATAAGTTGTAAGCACTAAAATTAAAGAAACACAGTTATATTGTTTTCTAATGCTTACGCGAATTTCACTCATTATAATAAAACAATTTTTACGGATTTTATCGCGGTTTATTAAGATTTTTACAAGCCCAAAACATAAAGCTGATTTAAAACACCGTCGCTATACTAAGTCTGCCATCTGTGAACATAGTCTTGACAAAGCTCGCCATTACATAAGATTTGATAAACCACAAGACCTCCCAAAATAACACCGATTCCAACTAAGGATGATCCGTGAGGCTTCAATAGCCTCACGGATCATCCTTGGTTGGAATTTAAAAACATATTTCAATAGAGAAGATGGCTGGCTCTTACCACCTGCTTGGGATCCCATTATTAATATTATCAAATCAAAATCCAAGCATAATATGTCACAGATTAAAGATACAGTTAGCACTTCTGCGTAGATAGGATTAACCAAAATATTGATGTATCATAGGGTAGTTTCGAATAACTTTGTAACATTAGAACGTATGACACCTCAGTCCTCCCGTGACCATGGTTGATGTAAAGTATCCGAAACGTCGGGCTTGTAAAAATCTTAATAAACCGCGATAAAATCCGTAAAAATTGTTTCATTATAATAAACACAGTTATTTTATTACTTTTTAATATTGTATTTTTGAAGTCGGTTTAAATATTTTGTAGTTTTTTTATTTCTTAATTTTTAGTGATACCAAAATTCGTCGTCTTGGCGTTCATTGAAGGAGGCCTATTTACGGATAGAGGATGATGATGATGATGATCATGATTACGATCACCGCGACATCCTATGGTGTGCTACCAAAGCATCCTGTACAATTGTTACATCGACAAGTAATAAAATGAGCATAATATCATCGAAGTAAGGAAAACCAACCAAACAGGTATTAGAAATAACTAAAAAACGGCTTGTCAGATCTTAATAAAATTAATATGGGACCAAATTGGAAATACTAGCTTTTAAACAAAAAAATAACCATCGAAATCCATTAACAAACGGCCGAGTAATCGTGTCACATACATACAATAAAAAACAGACGAATTGAGAATCTCCTCTTTTTTGAATTCGGTTAAAAAGAGTAAAACCTTTATAGCATCTATGAAATTTATGATAGCGTCTTATTAAATAAAGTTAAACATTAGCATAGAAATGATTTATAAAGTAATTTTGAATGTTTGATGAACGATTTGTTTGAACTAATGATAGTAATTAAAATAATAATTGTAATTTATTTAAATCAATTTTGTAAATACTTAATCATTATTAATTAGCTAGATTGTAATATAAGTCGATTAAAAAGTTTTTTTATCGACTACGATCGATATACTACGCACCCCTTACCTCCCTACCATACCCTACCCACTCCTGTAACTTGTTTTGATCGGCTTATAAAACTGGGCTGTCTGCAGTTTGAATCATTCGTGTTCGAATTCTAGTGGAATAAACACCTCTTGAAAACTACCCCGTCGTATTTATTCATGGATCGTCACCACGCGCTAATATTTATGTACAGACTTCATCAAACTTACAACTCGACCTGTGTGGCTCAGTGGTTAGCGCGTTGGCGCTCAAGCCGGAGGTTGCGGGTTAGAATCCTGCCAGGGAACAAAAATATTACTATATTAGTATAAAACTTAATATTTTATTATATTAGTATAATATAATAAAAATCTTAAATATATGTATAGTATAAAAGTATTAAATATATTTCCGCTGTCTGGTACCCGTAACACAAGTTCTTCAAGAACTTACCACGGGACCAGATTGACGTGGTGTGAAAGCGTCCATAGATATTATTAGATATTATTATTATTACAACTAGGTGTAGTAGGAGTATAAAAATATCGATATTTCATTTGATGCACAAAAATCAGTTTTCTAAGATTAACCTCATTGCTTTCAAAATACTCAGTGTGACAGGTATAGGAACTTTCATTTGCAAAATTGAAGCTATTTTACTTGGAAATGAATTTTATTAATGAAATAATAAAATTTCATCATAAACTTGGAAATTAGCTTTTGCGATACTTTTTAATGTAATTTTATCGTTTTTATATTCTTAATATGGCTGCATTGTAGCATAGGGATTTTTATGCGATTTTTGGAAAACAAAATTATCGATATCGATAATGTATTTTTGCAAACACTCTTGGACACGCCATTATAAATACATAATGTTATGCCGCGTCTCCACGCTTGCCGAACCTCAGCAAACCCTCACAAATTCAAACATGCGGATAGAGCGTTTGACTTGGTTAGCGTAGCTTTACAAGTGCTTGTAGCCGATACAGCAAGTGTCGGTATTTTATTCACAAATCAAAGGGAATTTAAATTTATTATCCAATTATATTATATTATATTATATTTATCATTTTATTATTCAATAGTGTATTTACTAACTTTATCATTCAAAATGTGTCACTCGTTTTCTTGTATTTATAATAAAAAATAAGGTAAGGCAAATGTTAGGGCCGATACAACAACTTCGGTATCCGTTATATTTGCCTCTTTAAAACCAATAAATAGAATAGAACAAAATAATGCACTCGAAAGTGTTTGGATAGTGCTTTTTGAAGCCTAAAATCAAGTAAATTGTGTGGATGTGGCAATACGTTTAAGGATGCTTGCCAAAACTTAACAAACGTCCACAAACATGGAACGGGATATTTCGCTCGGCTTGCGTGAGCTTGTAGCCGATCTGGACCAGTGTCGGTTTCGAAACTCAGATCAAAGGAAGCTCCCAGACGGACGTTATGGTACACAAGTTTTTACGAACTTAGCACCGGGCTTGGTTTGCCAGGTGTGATTGTTGAATAACATTTATTTATAAAAAAACATGGTCTAACGACGAGATTATGATTATATTTCTAGAGGCCTATCAAAGTATACCGTGCATTTGGAATCCAAAAGACGGTAACCATATAGGCAAAAAAATTGCAGATGCTTGGTTTCAACTTAGTAGTAGGTACATTAAACAAGCCAGTTCAAGTAAAAAATTTAGCCAGTTAAACTTTTCACTTATGTTACAATAAAAGTATGACAAATGTCCACTTCTGCAATGCTTGCCTGTTCTGAACATACTAACGAGCTCGCAAGCGTATTAATGGCATCCAAGCATTTGTAAAGGCATCGAGCTTTTGGATGTTTAGCGAGCGTGTAAACGTGCCATAAGGCGTTTAATACAGGTACATCATCTCACAATCCTCTCGACCATTTTGTAGCAGAATGTTTTAATGTGAGGTTCACAGTGACGGGGTATTTATGACAGAGCTTCGCGTAATGCGTATTCCGCTGCGCTAATGCGTCTCCCCGCGTTTGACAAATGCAGCCAGGACGTGACTTTGACGGTAAAAAATGTTGTAGCACGATTACATAACAATAGATTTTATTTATAATATTATGCTTTTAAAATTAAAGATAGTACGATGTCGAAGGAGGCCTATAATGCCCACCATGGTTCAGGCCTTGACGTGGTGGTGGAGCTCAGTAGCCTAGGGTGAGCCCAGCACCTTGGGCGAAGCTAATTGAGCCGAGGGGGTTCTTTGTACCCCTCTTATAAGAAGAGGGGACAAAAGAGCAGGGGGCAAGGGGCGAGCATGGGAACCTCACCCCATTGTATGGTCCCGACGTTGGGAGGGGTTGTTCTGTGGTGCGAGACAACCCCTCTGTGGAGGTGGCGTCATTCCCTTGCAGGACTGACTAGCCGTCGAGGTGCCCTGTCAGCTTAACAGATCCGGGGCACCTCACCAAAGGCGGCACTGGTGGCACTCGCCGGGATTTAGCGGGTAGAGCTGCGTCCACTTACCATCTTTCGGGCGCACCTAGTCCCACATACCCGCCTGGGGAGGCCCACTCCCCAGCCGAGATGCCTCAGAACATTTTTCAGCGTAAAAGAAAAAAAAGGCCTATGATCAACAGTGGACGGATAGAGGGTGGACCGGTGGGAGGGAAGCGCTGTGCCGCGCTCCCGGCTCCATAGGTACCAGCATCTTGCTTGTTTCTCCCGTGAAACAGCTTTGCTGTGTTTCGGAGAGAAGGGCAAGACAGGCAGTGTAATTACTGGCACCGGGACTTAACATCTTATGTCTCAGAATAGGCAACACATAGATGAGTAGCCTGGGCTCGTTATAGATAAACTAGTTTATGTTCATGGGCGACGTCGACCACTTACCATCAGGTGGCACGTTTGCCAGTTTGCCTATCCAACTAACATAAAAAAGAGGCTGATGAGGATGATGACATTATATAAGTGTAAAACGATGCAGCTACAGAACGAATTTAAGATATAAGGCACCCGCGGTATTTCCAAACTGATACGACTTAGTAGGGACCTTCAATAAAAGAGATACCTACTCATATTTGAAAGCCGGCAACGCATCTTTTTTAAAGTACTCTTATTATCAGAGGTCATGAATAAACAAAGACATATTAATTTGGAATGTGGCCTTACATATCTGAGGATAATAAAAAAGAAAGTATTTTTTATGAAAATGTATAGCCCGGGGCATAATGTAACTTGCTATAAGAGAAAGATAGGAACGTCTCCTCAAAATGCATTTAGAAATTTCATGTTCAAACATCAAGCCGTGCATCTGTTGAAATAAATTTTCCAGTCATGGCGTTTTTAACTTTATAAGTCATTCTTAGGATACATATTCGCGAAGCATACGACACAGCTTTAAAGATAATAAGATTATTTTTATGTGGGATGTTAGCGTTAAAGTAATATTATCTTTATGGCTCGCTAGATGGCGGTGGATGGCCCACAGAGCACCCTATTGTTGCAAGAACGTAATCTTTGATCGAAAAATCTGTTTTATATTTTAAGTGCAGCCAAAGTTGATACTAATAATAAAATTGCAGTGGCCACTGAAGTGCCTTTAAAAGTGCTCTCATACCGACTTATATTGCAACTTTACTAATAGTGGTATTCGATTTTAAATCTCTAGAATCTAGAGATGTTGGTCGTAATAAACCTTAGCAACTATGTTTGTTTTTTGTTTTGCGTCAGGAAATGATCTAAGGCATCCCGCAGGGGAGGCGGGACTCCCCAGGCGGGTATGCGGGACTCGCTGCGCCCGAAAGATGATATGGTGAACGCAGCTCTACCCATTAAAACTCGGCGAGTGCCTCCAATGCCGCCTTTTTTGAGATGCCCGGATCTGTTGAGCAACAGGGCGGCTATTCAGTCCCCCAAGTGCCTGACGCCCACTCCACAGCCGGGGTTGTCCCGCACCAAAGAACAACCCGTCCCAACGTCGGGACAGTGCAATGGGGTGCGGTTCCCATCCTCGGACCTTGTCCCCCCCTGCTCTTTTGTGCCCTCTTCTTATAAAAGGGTACAAAAAGCAGACCATTCGGTTCAATTAGCTTCGCCCAAGGTGCTGGGTTCACCTTAGGCTACTGAGCCCCACCGCCACGACAAGGCTTAAACCATGGTGTGGACTGTGGAACTATGTACTGCTCAGATCACTGGTGAAGAAATAAGCACATATTTATGCATACTTAAAGAATTTAAATAATCAGAATAATTTCCATACGAATGCAATTTACTAAGACGTCACAATATAAATTGTATAATCTTTAAGGTGCGGCAATGTACGATCAAAAAGAAAAGCAGATTTTTGACGTGAAAACGTCTTATAATTCGATGGAGCCGGCTGCAAGAACGAAAAAACATGACGCATGCGGCGTTACCTCGCTCTGAGGCGTTCCATTTTCTAATGACGTTGTCACGTTCAACTATCGTCAGTAAACCGACTTTACAGACAACCGATTTTTTTACTATTTCATGGTGGTCTGCGGAGTGGTGTAGAGAGGTGGTGAAGCTTAGCAATTATATTTAATACATTTACGGGTTTAAAGTGGATTTTATATGTATCAAATATATAGGATGGGGTACGTTGTAAAATTACAACTATAAATCCAATTTATATAGGAGCTGTTCTATAGATTGACTCATCACGATATCTCTGGAACTATAAGACCTAGAGACTTGAAATTTGGTAGGAATATTACTTTTGCCATGTAGAGGTCAGCTAAGAACGGATTTTAAGAAATTCCTCGCCCTTCCCCATTGACAGAATTCGGGCAGTATTATTATAAAACATTCCTATTGTCTGGTTATTTTGTCTGTATGCTAAATTGATAAATAATTTTACTATATTTTTGCAGAAATAGGTTCATTTATAATTGTGAATCTATAATGTAATACTTCTATGTATCTGATATCGCAGAACCGTCAATAGCAGGAGTTAAAAGCAACGTTCCTAGTTTTAAAGTGTTAATATTTTTTTATGACTAGCAACAACACTATTGAAACGAACGTATTTATTTCGTGTTTGAAGCTGGATATTAAAAAAAGAATTGCAGTGAAGCAGTATTAATATGCCTTCTTTAGTTTCATAAAAACACAATTCGAGATTGGTATGAACTTTAAATAGATCAATTTTGAAATCGAAGGAACTATTATAACATTTTCTTTTTCATTTTAAAGCATTTGTCTCGTATATTTAAGTGCTTTTTTGTACTTTATATATATATATTTGGTTTCATTATTTTACTTAGAATTAATCTGATCCTTTTTTTTTTTACTTTAGTGTCTACTTGAATCAATCATGCTTAAGTCCGTATATTGGGCACTGCTGCAGTTTACATGTGTAGTATGCAGTGTCAAAGCCGGGGAGGAAGTTATAAGGATATGCTCCTTATAACTTCCTTATATTTATAATTAATTATTAAGTAATTATATAATATACGTAAGCTTTTACATTTTTAAATTTTAAATTTTAGTTTGTGATTCATTTCGATTTTAGTATTATTTTTGTCATTAAAATTTTAATATTTATACTGATATGGGTAAAACCTGAAATAAATGAATTTTATTTTATTTCATTTTAATTTTTTTAACATTATTTTATGACACTGACCAACTATTACCTATATTGTTATGTTACGTAAAAATGTATCGAATAAACAAAGTTCTTAAGAGAACCTTTCAACAAAAAGACTAGAATATTATTGTAATTCTTCCTCTTAATCCGATTATGTGCTGCGAAATCTCGTCCATACGGTCTAGTAAGCTTCTTAAGGAAAAATACCCATAAAATTACTTTTCTGTGTACATTGTAGTATAGACCGCCTAGCGAAATAAGCTAGTCGGATTGTATGATAAAAAATGAAATTCTGAGAGTGCGATTGAATATTTGTTTTGTTTGAATATAAATCCTATTCAAACAAAACAAATTTTATTTATTTTATTTTATTTAATTAAGATAATTATTATGAACCCTTCATACGATCAGTAAAAACATTGTGAAATAAAATAAAAAAAACCGAATTCAGGAAATAAAAAAATAAAAAGTAATAAAATAATTGCATATCTTTAATTTTTGTGCCTACAACTTCCCACAACATCAAGTATCAACGAATTCTTCTTGTAATGTACAATCTATGCGTTTACCACATCATTATTGTTACTTACATGAGAAGAACGACCAGCTTTCGAATAAAGAAAGAATCATTTAAATCGGTTCACCCAGTTTCAATTTTGAAATTTTCAATTTCGAGGTAACAATCATAAAAAAATACAGTCGAATTGATAACCAACTCCTTTTTGGAAGTCGTTTTAATATCCTAATAAAGACGGCTGGTTGGTCGAGTGGTCAGGCTACTGGACACTACTGGTTGTAGGTTCGAATCATGCCAAGTGCAGATAATTTACATGATGAATATAGATGTCTGGGTCATGGATATATATTAAATGTTGTTATAGTAAATTGTTATTTTAGAAAAACATGAAACAGTAAATAGTTTCCTGTATAAATAAAAGGAAAAAGATTAATTAAACTAGAAGGAAAGGCTTTAAATGTTGTTTTATAATAGTAATATGCCTCAAAAATGAAATAAAGACGAAATTTGCGTTTTCTGAAATAACATAACCTCGCTTTCAATTCTTAAAAATTACCTCCATGCCAGTCGGTGTCACTGACATGACACCACCATCTACTTATTAGAGATCTATAGATAATAAATCCATAAAGAAAAGGAACGACACTAGTGTAGTGATATTCTTTACATATGTATTTATACAGTGTGTTTTTTTTAAGTGGGACAGTATGGGGAAATCCTAAAGTATAAGAGATACAAGAAAACTGTCTTAGGAAACATTAGGTACTTTTTTGTGAAAAAAAAATTGGTATAGTCAAAATTTTGGTCAAGTGTGAGTTGTCCCTAAAAATGATTAATTTTGATGAAATTTTTTTTTGACGCACATCTACTCAGTTTCATGAGGGGATCATTTTATTGTATGGAAAGGAAAAAATTGGTTTAAAAAGGATTAAAATACTTTAAGGTATTCTTACGCGAGCACCTTACCTTACAAATCTAATTTAAAAAAAAAACAAATTTTAAATTTGGAACTTCTTGAAACAAACAGTATTTTACTTGATATTTCATTGTTTGAAGTTAACATTATGTTAAGTTTTCGTCATGGAATTATCAAACTCGCATAAAGTAGATTTAATTGAAGCGTATTTTGTAAATCATCGTAGCTCTGTGAATGCGTTACAGTGGTATCGGGAACGTTATCCGGACCGCGATCAACCGAACCGCAAAATTTTTGACAAACTGGTGAAAAATTTAAGAAAGGGAGGCTGTTTTACACTAAAACGGAAGAGACGAGCCACAGTAATAAATGAATTTACAACTATCGCAATCTTAGGATATTTTGAAGCCTACCCAAAAGCCTCATTGAGGGAAGCTGCTAACAATATCGATGTGCATAGATCTACAGTACGAAAGGTATTGAAGGCTTACAAGTACAAGTGTTACATAGAAGGTCATCTCGTACAAGCATTGCTTCCAGGAGACACTGACCGGAGATTAGCATTTTGCCAGTGGTTTGTAGAAACCCGTCTTTTCCAAGCCGGATTATTTGGACAGATGAATGCAATTTTTCAAACAATGGCATGTACAATAGAAAAAATAATCATTTTTGGGCACGTACAAACCCCTTCCGAACTACGGCAACCCATAACCAGGTCCGCTTTTCCTTTAATTGTTGGTGTGCAATATTAGATAATAAAATCTTTGCCATTAAAATTTACCATGGAACATTGAATAGTCAAAAATATAAGGAAATATTAAACATGGCTGTGGATTTAGTAGATATGGCAATTCCATTAAATAATTTGAATAATATCATCTACCAACAAGATGGCGCCCCTGCCCACAATAGTATCGCTACTAAACAGTTTTTAAATGAACATTTTCTTGATCGCTGGATGGGCACAAATGGCCCTATTAAATGGCCACCACGTTCAACCGATTTAACACCGTTGGATTTTTTCATTTGGGGGTACCTTAAAGGTCGAATTTATGCAGATACTTACAACTCGGTACAAGAGTTAAAAGACGCAGTGCATTATCATTTGAACAACATATATCACAACGCCTTGTCTAAAGCTACCGGAGGTGTTCTGAAACGCGCTCGTGCCTGCATTCGACAGGAGGCCACTTTGAACATTAATGTAACATTATTTTATTAAATTTACCTAACTTCTGCTGTCCCGATTTTTTTCTTCCCATACAATAAAATGATCCCCTCATTTTGTTTTCATCAAAATTAATCATTTTTAGGGACAACTCACACTTGACCAAAATTTTGACTATACCAAATTTTTTTTCACAAAAAAGTACCTAATGTTTCCTAAGACAGTTTCCCTGTATCTCTTATACTTTAGGATTTCCCCATACTGTCCCACTTAAAAAAAACACACTGTATACATTTCTTATAATTTCCGTTTCTAGTACCCGTATGTAACACAAGTTCTTACCTATGGGTTCTTGGAGTTCTTTTGCCTTACCACCTACCCCAGGTTAACGTGGTGTGATTGTTGAAAACAAAGTAATATGTGTATTGTTAGCTCCAGAATATTTCTCAATACAGCATGGGCACGATCCTCTTTTTTCATTTGCCAAATACAGCCATCATAATCTTTCTTGCGTTTCTCGGCCTGGATTAAGAGGAAACTCTATGTTCATGGTTGTCGTTGATATTATTTTCAATAGCTCTCAGTTTTTCTGTTGCTATAAAAAAATTAGCCATGTTTTAGTAGACCTTTGCATAAGAATGATTCCGTATATAAACGAAGTTCAAAGACTGAAATCCGTGATTCAACTTTTCTTATCCATTTTTCGATAAATCAATGTTCGGAAAATTCAATCAAAGAATAATTTGGCTTTTTGTTGACAAAATATATAAACCTCAAAGTATATAAACCGTATATAGAAAAAGTATAGTAAGAGGTAATGCCATGCTGCATTGCAGCCGAACTGGGCCGGCACGATCGGGGTGGTACCTCTCGCTCACATAACACCGGCGTCAAGTGACAGCTATGCCGTCGCGTTTCGTGTGGTTTGTGAGTTTCCGGTGACCCTTTGGGGATAGGTAAAAGGAGGGCAGAGTATCTGCATAACTTTTGGTTGTGCGGATGTTCTATGGGCGCCGTGAGGCTCCGACTGCTCGTTTGCCCCCTGATGACATAAGAAAAAACCTCTCACATAGTATATAAAGCTTTATAATTGCAAAAAAATATAAATATAAAATATTATGAAAGAAATTGTGAAAGAAATGAATGTAATAATATCTAAAATGTCATGTCATGTCTATTACGGCTCATCAGATTTTGAATTAGATTAAATTAAAATTTATCAAGAAGATAGATTATATTATCTTATATTCCTATCAGTCGTTATAATCAATATCAGTCCTAATACAATTTAAACGTGACCAGTTTTATTATTAGTTGCTTTACCTTTAGGTTCTATTTATTTATTTTATTTTATTTATATTTCATTACAAATCTTTTCGTTTGAAACTTTATCATATCCTCATCATTATTATCATCACCATCATCAGCTTTTATGCGTCCGCCGCTGAACGGTCTATTTCCTCTTACTGAACGCCAAGACGGTTCCTTTCCAACACTTAGTCTACCTAAACGCCGCCTCCACTCTTGAACCTTTTTGACCCATGGACCCATGGATGGACATACCTGTCCATCCATGGGTAGATAATAGGTCCACCTAGATAATAGATAAGTAATGACGGTATTTTTTGTATTATTTTGTATTTGTATTGTTAAAGTTTTTTTTTACAGTTGAGAAAAGTGCATAATTTATACTATGGAAAACTAAATTAATAATAACTATTTATTGTTACAGACTTTTACAACAATACCTTGGGCGTAGCTAATTGAGCCGAGGGGGCTCTTTGTACCCTTCTTATAAGAAGAGGGTACAAAAGAGCAGGGGGAAAGGGGCGAGGACGGGAACCTTACCCCATTGTACTGTCCCGACGTTTGGAAGAGTTGTTCTGTGATGCGGGAAAACCCCTCTGTGGAGGTGGCGTCGGTCCTCTGAGAGGCTGACTAGCCGTCGAGGTGCCCTGTTTGCTCATTAGATCCGGGGCACCTCACCAAGGTTTTAGTGGGTAGAGCTGCGTCCACTTACCAGCTTTCGGCGCAGCGAGTCCCGCATACCCGCCTGGGGAGACCCACTCCCCAATCTCAGAGCATTTCCCGGCGTTAAAGAAGAAAAAAAAAGACTTATACCACTGATCTTAAAACCTTTTTATCAGAGCCTTTTTACTAAGTTAAAACCAATAAACTAATTCTAATCATGCTATTTGTCAAAAAAGACAATTTATTTTGTACAATATTTTTTAGCTTCTTCCAAATTTTTCATATAAATAATGGATGAAGATTTAATTTTAGACGCCGAGTTTAAACGCTACTTAAAAATTATAAAGCCTTATTTGGAACAACTGTTAGATAAGGAAATTATTGAAATTTGTAATGCTTGGATACATAAATTAATTCATTGTGATGGTGTGGAAAAAACTCAACGTAACAAGTATATATTTACACTTTGTTATCAACTAGCAACAGGATCACTTAATGAGCCGTTTACTAAATTTCCTGCAGCTAATGAACTAGCTCCTCTGTCTGAAGGGTCTATAAATGAAGATTATTGTGAAGTGGAGTGTCTGATTGGAAATACAGGTACAGAAGTTTACATGAATCAGAAAAAAAGTGACACATTGACAAACGAATTGTTTAATGGCCCAGATATATCGCAAATATCTTACAATAATAGCTGTGAATCAATGTCAATATCAAAGGATGATAATAGATGTATTGGTTTCACTAACCCAGAAATGAATAGAAATACGTATCTAAATAACAAAACTACAAATACGACATTTGGAGATAGAGCTAAAAATCTTATATTAAAATTAAGAAATATGAAAAAAGAAAATACAGTGTTACATAATCAAATATTGTGCTTAAAAGAAGAAACTCAGAAACCCCATGATTACAGCTTCTCCGACAACCTATTTAATAATAATATTTCCAATGCGTATATGAAATACATTTCCGATTCAAGAATCAAATTAATTGAAACCATCAGTAGCTTACAAGAAAAACTTGAACATTTTAATGAAATAAAAAGATATGAAATAGACTCTTTAGTTTCGAAACATAATTTAGAAATATTGGAAGCTAAAACAGCAACAAAAATTGAGATTATGGAGTCTTATGAAACTAAAATATTAGAATTAACACAAAAGTACAAAATTTTAGTAGAAAATATAAGACGCGACCATGAAAGTACACTAGAGCACTTACGAATTGAAAACGATAGTAAAATATCTAAAAAAGATGAAGTAATAAAATCGAAAGATATTGAAATATCACATCTCAAAAAAAATATAGAAGATTTACAGGCACAGTGTAACAACTCAGTATCTCAAAGTTCACAAAAACTAGAGGATCGCTTAAATAAAATAGAAAAATCTAGAATTAAATATGCTAAAGCATATGAAACAAAAATTTCTAACTTACAACGTGAAAAGCATATGAATGAATGTTCGTTACAACTCCAACTTATCAAACAAAAGACACAAATTATCAATGATAATACAGACGAAAATCAATCAGATTTAGTGAAAGCTTTAGAAATATTAGAAGGAAAATACAAAGACATTGTAGCAACAGTACAAGCAACAGCAGTTCAAAGAAGGATTCAGGACCAATTTGTTCTAGAAACTCTCATCAAAACAATTTGTGACATTCCTAATTGTAATTTTAAAGATTGTTCTCCACCAAATAATAATATCACGAATTTAATTAACGCAATGGCAGCCAATAATACAAATACATCAAGCCCACTTCATAAAGTTGGTATCATCGATAAACCGTTAAAACGTGAGGAAAATAAAAACGATAATACTATTTGCCATGATAATAGACGTCTTAGTGAAGATATTGAAATATTACACATACCTCAAAGAGATATGGCCGATATATCTAAAAAGTAATTTTCATTAGCTAGTAGCAGTGTAAACAAAAGCTGTGTAAAATACTAAATATTTGCTTGATACAAACCAAGGATTATTATTTATTTTTACTTTGACGAGCCGATGATCGTATTTGATTTTTTTCTTGGTATATCTGTTTTTCAATAAATTTTATATTTAATTATTGAAGAAACCATTTTTAATCCTAATGCAAAATACTCACATAAATAATGGGTTCATGATCATCATCATGAGCGCCCTATTTGTCCACTTCTGAATATAGGCTTCCCTTAAAGAACTCCAAGACAACCGATCCCTCGTCACTCGCACGGACCAGCCGCTTTATTGGGTTCACCATACTTTAATATAAAGAACTATCTATTCGCAGTTAGAGTTATATTTCCATTTATAATATTAGCATCGCCCGCAAAAGCGGTACTTCTAATGCTATATAAAGTATGATCTAACCAAAGTCAGCATCTAAAATATATTTATCAAGCATTAGTTTTGCATAATAAAACGATAAATTCAAAGTCCGAAGCCCCTGAAAACATTGGGAAGCCGTCCCATTTAATCTGTGCTAATTTTCAGATTTGCATTTTAATTGAACTTAGCTTAGTTTGTATCTCCATTTAATATCTTGACTGCACGGTCTTATCGCTTAATACTTTAATAAATACTAAATAGAAGTATTTCCTTGTATTCAAAAACTCTTAATGATAAAAAACAATTAAAAACAATTATGTATGAGAAAATTAATATAATTGAAATAAATATTTATCCAATTTAAATTATTAACTTCGTAGGTTTTTTGGGAATGCCGAGAATTTCCTCATCGTGCCTGAAATTATAAAATAGCAATAAACAATCGCAATTATTGCAATTAATTCTCTAAAGAATTTTAATTAAAGCCCCAGCGGATTATTGTACAAACAAAGAACACCATATCTGAAATAGAATTTCGTTCATCGTATTTATTTTTACTCTGAAATTTCAAAGTTCTTTTGTTAGCAAACACAATGTTCCTGGTCTCTTATCGCTTTTGAATTAAGGCAATGAATAAAAAGTGTGATAGTAATTACAGTAGGTAATAATTTTTACCGTCTCATCTTAAAGGTAGCCTAAATAGTATATTGTATGATCTATTATACTATTATATCCCTGTCTGATTATTGCCTGAGAATGGAAATAAAACGAATACAATAGTTATGTTCGTCCCTCAATACTTTTATTATAATTACAATTCTCAAATTATTTTCGATGACTCCAATCGACTCCTATCTCTCTTCTTTTATGGGAGTAGCATATAAAATTGCCACAGAACGGCCCCCTAATGTGTAAATCAATGTTAATTGTGAATTCACAATTTATAAAAGTGTATTATGAAACATGCAATATAAAGAAAGTTTACCATCACGGCATTCGAGATAATTTTACTTTCAAAGCTCGCTTCATACGTTTATATCCACAAAAATAGCTGATGGTTTCCCGTTTATGAATAGCATTCAAAATTCTTGAAGGGCTATTTTGTTTTTTAATCGATGTCTGCTAAAATAATTCCACTAAGAAGCTGGGCTTAGCAAGTGTACGTAATTATATATTTTTAAATTATATATTAGCTTTGTCCTACATATTAAAATATTATTTCAACAAAAAGGGCCGAAACGAAAATAAACAAACATTGTGTGTTCGTTATAAATTGCATGTCTGTGCCAGATTCTATGCTCTTGTATCGTGAGCCATTTAATTTATAAAGACCAATAACCTAATAAATAGAGCATTCAAAACGGTTCACTCCACTTGGCTACATTCCAAATTAATTATTAGAAGGAACAAAAGACGGGTCATTATATTATCCTCAATTCTGTTTCTCTTTATACACTATGAGTGGTTAATTAAGGTAGGAAGATGTTTCCTTAAGGTGAACCCAGCACCTTGGGCGAAGCCAATTGAACCGACGGAGCTCCTCTTTGTACCCCTCTTATAAAGAAGGGGACAAAACTGCAGGAGGGACAAGGGGCGAGGATAGGAACCTCCCCACCCCATTGCACTGACCCGACGTTGAGAGGGGTCGAAATCTCTTACCGGGACCCCTCACCGATACCTCTCACCGAGACCTCTCACCGGGACCTCTCACCGGGACCCATTGCCTCATCTGTGCCTCTCTGATAGGGATCTCTCACCTGAACCTTTTGACCTGGAGGAGAGCTGGTGACCATCTGGGCAAGGCAAACCGAACCTGCTTGCTGCGGAGATTATCACGAGGCTCGGCGCTTGAAATAGGAGTCTAGCAAGGATGCACGTGGCTGATGGCTGACACGCGGAATTAAGTCCCATTTTATTTATTAATCTACAGCGCTGCCATCAGAACACAACCGAACTCCGACTTGGATTTTCAGATTCTTATAACTATATATTTTGGACTAATATAATTGTATTGGGAATCATATTTTATTTAATTTCTCACGTCACGCCATGTCTTGATGGAACAGGGTAAGGTTAGGTGCCTGCCCCGGTAGAAACGTTCCGGTGTCGGCGGAGGTGTCAGAGTTCCCCCATACTAGGAAGAAGCCCGGTTAGTCCTTTTGAGGAAAAGGGCGGTCGCGGTGGGTGTCCTGTGTTACTCAGATCCGATGAAGGCAATGCGCTGTGGTTTTATGCGGTACACAGGCGCCATGAGTCGCATATATCTCCGGGGACGCACCATGCCCGGGTGAATGCGCAAAGTATTTCCACTGCACCAAAAAAAGATAGGGCGATGTTATCTTAAATTTTAAACTATAATTGCCAGTGATAAGAACCAGAACAAATATGTAACGGAAATAAATTTAAGAGATTTATATAAATACATATACAGGATATGTCGTAAATAATGAATAATCCGATAAGTGGAGGTAACCCCGATTTCAGGCTACAATAAAATCTAGTTTTTACGTCAGTTTTACCAACAGTGTAAAAATGATGCATACTTTTAGTTTTTTTCTAAATTTTTGCTCCTTTGATCATTCAATCGGTTGCCATTTCTTTAAAATTAGGTATTTTGTTGTATTTTTTTTGGCATCGTACTCCTAAAGACTTTTTTTATTAAATTTAATGACATTTATAGCCGTTGTTATCGTAAAATATTATTAATACTAACATTTTAAGTATTTTTTTTTTCCGTTTTTTGTAATTACTTGTAGTTTTGACCCTTGATTGTGAAAAAAAAAGTATGGTGCTATAGCTGCCCATTATCTTAAAAACATGGCTAGTATGTGTAGATTCTAAAAAGGTATGATAGTGGGTACCTTAGCAAATAATATTAGCTCCAGGAGCAAAAGAACTAAGCTAGGTCGGGATTTCAATTTCTCAAGTAATTTCATAATTTTCGTGATTTAAGCTATAACACACCAAGACATGATTTTATTCCATTAGGATGCAATTTTAATCTAAATAGTATCTAATCATCTGTTAATTTGCATTCGTAAAAAATACATGCGACTATGTGTAACCAGATACTACAAATTTATTCCAAATTCAAAGGGATCTTCAGGTAAAAAAAATAACAAAGACGGTTATACAAAGGCTTCCTTGCGTGTGAGAAGGACATTGATATTTATTGTTAGTAAGAGAAGCATTACAATAAAAAACAAGGTTATTTCTGGTCAAAACATTTATTGCTTCGATTACACTAAATGTTCAAAATGTCCTCCGCGTGCAGCAATGCACGCTCTACATCTCCTAATGAAGGATCTTTTAATCCGGTGTCCATGGTCAGCTTCTTCAATTTTACGAGTCGCTTCTTGAATACGCGCTCGCAACTCTTCTATTGTATTTATTTCTCGGCTGTATACTTTCTCTTTCATACAACCCCAGTAAAATAAGTCCAATGGGTTTAGGTCTGGCGATCGTGGTGGCCATAAAATTAGACCCAAACGCTCTATCCACCGACCGGGGTACTCATTGTTTAAATGGTTCCGCACAGAAACAGCGTAATGCGCAGGACATCCATCATTCTGTAACCACATCATGTTTCGAGTCTCGAGTGGCACATCTTGCAGTAACCCGGGTAACGTACTTTCTAGAAAATTTAAGTAGATTTCCGCGTTTATTGTCGCTGGCAACTCATAAGGACCTATGATTTGCCCACCAATAATATCAGTCCATAAATTAATTTTAAATTGATACTGCGATCTGTCGGCGCGTATCAGTCTAGGGTTTCGTAGCTGCCAGCTGTGTAAGTCGTGGAGATTCAAAAATCCATCTTTTCGGCACGTTGACTCGTCACTACATATAATTTTGTTAAAGAAATTTGAATTTTCTCTAATTTTTCGTAGCATTGAACGACAAAATGTAACTCTTAATTCCGAGTCCCTTGGCAATAATGTTTGAACCCTTTGGTTATGATAAGGGTAGAGTTCGTGCCTTTTTAAAATTCGGTGCACTGATTTTTTAGGTATACCAGTACGACGCGAAATGGCACTTATGGACGTACCAGGGTCTTCCTCCACTAATTTCAACACTTCAGCTGGATTGTGTCGTTGAGGTCGTCCTTCTCTGGCTCCGCCAATACCGCTGCCAGGAAATCTTCCTTCTGAGAATGCATTGTGCACCCTAATGAACACTCTGTAGTCGGGATGCCGAGCATTTGGGTATCTTTCACGATAAACTACAGCTGCTCTAGTAGCGTTGCCGTTGCATTTTTTTTTCGGTTGCCGTTGCATTCACCGTAAATGAAATGCATGTTTGCATATTCGGCCGGAGTGTATTGTTGAGGCATTACTCCCACAAATAAACAAAAGCAAACTCAAAGTCTATTAATAGAGCACAGTTGTCAGGGTCACACGTTAACAAGTTCAAAACAGAAGGCAAATCAAAGTCCAGTAAGAAAGCAAAAACGGTTAAATGTAAATACACAAAAAACAAACGTACGCATGCGATAGTCAAAATCACACTGAGGTCTGAGAGAGATTCGCGCCTTAAGGATAAAAACCCAAAGCTGATGCGCTGTCCTTCTCACACGCAAGGAGGCCTTTGTATACCCGTCTTTGTTGTTTTTTTTACCTGAAGATCCCTTTGAATTTGGAATAAACTTGTAGTAACTGGTTACACATAGTCGCATGTATTTTTTACGAATGCAAATTAACAGTTGATTAGATACTATTTAGATTAAAATTGCATTCTTAATGGAATAAAATAAATAAGCTTGAATCACGAAAATTATGACATTACTTGAGAAATTGAAATCCCGACCTAGCTTAGTTCTTTTGCTCCTGGAGCTAATATTATTTGCTAAGGTACCCACTATCATACCTTTTTAGAATCTACACATACTAGCCATGTTTTTAAGATAATGGGCAGCTATAGCACCATACGTTTTTTTTCACAATCAAGGGTCAAAACTACAAGTAATTACAAAAAAACGGAAAAAAAATACTTAAAATGTTAGTTTTAATAATATTTTACGATAACAACGGCTATAAATGTAATTAAATTTAATAAAACAAGTCTTTAGGAGTACGATGCCAAAAAAATACACAAAAATACCTAATTTTAAAGAAATGGCAACCGATTGAATGATCAAAGGAGCAAAAATTTAGAAAAAAACTAAAAGTATGCATCATTTTTACACTGTTGGTAAAACTGACGTAAAAACTAGATTTTATTGTAGCCTGACATCGGGGTTACCTCCACTTATCGGATTATCCATTATTTACGACAGACCCTGTATACATCCATGACCCGGTACAGATCTATATTAATTATATAAATTCACCTGACGTGATTCAAACCCGCGACCGCTATCTAAAGTGTCCAGTAGTCTGACAACTCGACCAGCCATCCGTCAAACCTGTGTTTCGGTAAAAAGAGATTTTTTTGAACTAAGCCCAATATACATATTATAATGCTTAATCGCAAAAAAATATCTTCTTTTCTTAAAAAAATATACAATTTCAGAAAGATGGATTCAATGAATGCCAATCAAATCAAATCAAAGACTACGAATCTGAGAGTTGCGGATAAAAGCGAGGTAAATAATTTCTTTGGACCGCTTTTCAGTCTACTACTAGGCTACTTTCAAGAACCACTGAACGGATTTCAGCTTGTCTCTTAGTGTTTTGATCTGAATTTGTTTAAGACAAATAATATTTATATGTAGATAATATTAACAAATAATATTTTATTTATAGGACAGACATTGCATATATACTATTTATGTTCAAGCAATGTTAAGCTCCTAGGATTTAATATTGAGCTGCCTGTGAATGTGATCTACTCGGCGATGAGTGGTGAAAATTAGTTTAGTAACACTAATACGTTTTCGTTTAAGTATTTGTATATACTACTTAAATATATTCCTTATGGGAATTTATATACATATATACCTATAGTGCATTTACCTAGCCAAGATCTGTCCCAAGTGACTCCCATGTGGATTACGTTGTTAGCATAGGTGAAAGCTCTTACGGTTATTGCCTATCGGTTATTGCATATATCTATTGGGATTGATGATAATGAGTGGCTCAAGCCCACGACTAACAGATCAATATCTAAAATTACGTCGTATACTCATCCTGTCAGCATACTGCATACATAATGTACTCCTAATTTCTTAAGTGCTTTTCTCTTATCCTCGTTTTTGCTATAATCTTTTCTCAGGCGCTTTTGTACGCTACTTGTACATGCATAGTTAAAGATGCATATTTTACTTTGTAGAAAGGTTTTAGTCATATAAAATGACATTATCAAAATCTATAGAAACAATGTATGTCATGGGACGCTAAGCAGATGCGAATTTATGTTAATATAAGAATTAAAAATATAAGATAGAATAAAATAAAGAAATATAATATTATAAACGCGCACACACACACTAGTCGAGAGCAACTGAAGATGATGATGAAGATGACAGACCGTTTACCATCATGCCATCTTACTGCCAAGGTGCGCCAACAAATGTTTAAGATCGAAAATTCAAGAACATCATTTCAATAATTTTTAAGTGAAATATGGATTGGAAGTAAAATACATGTGGTCATAATATACCGGTAAGTTATGATACATTGTTGATGCACATGAACCATTTGCAAGTTATAGAACAAAATATGATTATCTTACATTCTGTAAGTTCCGTGCGATTCCCTAATGAATCCCTTGCGAATCTCGTGCGAATCCCTTTAACTGGCTGCGATCCAAATTAGCAACGCGTGCACTAAGCTGCTCCATAACTTAGTAGATTTAGCCAACTTCACCTGTTATTCCTATTGCACTAGTTCTATATTATTGTTCACATTCTGCCATATTATCGTAACAGCTTTCCCACCATGGTTCAGGCCTTGACGTGGCGGTGGGGCTCAGTAGCCTAAGGTGTGCCCAACACCTTGGGCAAAGCTAATTGAGCCGAGGGGGCTCTTTGTACCCCCCTTATAAGAAAAGGGGATAAAACCCCATAAAAATATTTCAAAAATTTGTTCATGGGGGGGCCAAAAAGTATATTTTTAAGCTATTTAGTAAAAGGTTTTTAATAAATAAACTAATTACCATTAAATAACTTTAATACACTATCAAACGACCATCAAACGATTGAGATAGAAAAGAAAATTGATTATCAATTAATGGGGGGCCAAATGAGTGGGGGAGTACCATTTCTACTAATAACACTTAATTTAAGTAAAAATCACATACATAACTTTTTTTTAAATATAATATCGATTACGTGTACAAATATATTAAGTGGTCCGAGTGGGACCGCTTGAATTCACTTTGTCCACTAGTATTCTAGTAAACTGTACTTTAAATATTATATTATACACGTGAGAACAGTTCCACTATAAATAGTTTATATCTACAAAAAATTGGTAGCGTTTTCGTTGGAAGCCCGCAACAAACTTCCTTCCAAAATTTTCAAGTCATAGTTTAACTCATTCACACGAAATATTAACGGATTATTTACTTAAAACTTTTTGAATTACTCCGTCCATTAGTAAAAATCAGTTCAGAACTTTTTGGATTTATCGCGTGCATAAGAACAGGTAGGTGACCCTGGCGACTTTAATTTTAAATATTTATGTTCAATAGAAGGAAATATTTAGAACTTTAAACGCAGACCTCGTTATGTACATTGGTATTGCCATGCTGCTTTGCTGCCGAACTGGGCTAGCACGACCGGGGTGGTACCTCTCGCTCACATAACACCGGCGTCTAGTGACAGCTATGCTGCCGCGTTTCTTGCGGTTTTTCCGGTGGCCCATTGGGGGAATAGGGAAAAGATTATTTCAAGCCACCAAAGAAGATAGGTCAATTTTACCATCTGTCAAGCGTCATACCTATACAAGATGCAGGAGTATACAAGCTTGTGACTGTGGTCTCTAGTATAGGCCAAACAAAAAGATCAATAATTAAAACTCGCGTAAAAGGACATTATATTGCTAACTTAAAACACCGTCTCTACACTAAGTTGGCCATCCGTGAACAGTTTTGATAAAGCTCGCCATTATATTAGATTTGATAAACCACAGTTCCTCGCAAAAGAACATAGATTCCAACCAAGGGTGATCCGTGAGGCTATTGAAATTAAAAGACATTCTAGTTTCAATAGAGAACATAACAACCCTTACCACGTGTATTGGGTATTATCAAAATAATTAAATCAAAATCTAAGCATAATATGTCACAAATTAAAGGCTCGGTTAGCACTTTCTACGTAGAGAGAACTAATTAAAATATTGATGTATCAAAGGTAATTACGAATAACTTTGTAACGTTGGGACATCTGACACCTTGGTCCTGTACCTCTACCATGAGTTTGGTTACAAGCGTAAATGACATAACTATAGTAGTTACGTAAAAACGCAACACGAATAAAAACTAAGGTATGGTATAGTTTTCGATTCGTATTGCTCTACTATAGTTATGTCATGTGCGAACTCATGGTAGAGGTACTGCCGTGAACGTGGTTGCTGTAAAATATTCATAACGTCGGGCATGTAAAATCTTATAGATAAAATCCGTAAAAGTTTTTTTTTTTTTTGGAACGTAGTTCCTTATCGCGCGTTACGAAAGGGGGCTAGACGGAAAAAATTAAGATGAAAAGTTTGAACGACACTTTTTGCTATAGTTGTAAGCCGTGCGGCTTTTTAATTGACATGTTACTGCGTTGGTAGCTGTTTTTGTTACACTTTTGGGGCTGTTTAGTAAAAAGCCCCAGTTCAAATCCCACCGATCTCGGTGACATTTTTTGTTTTTTTTTTAATTATTTTACGCCGGGAGATGCTCTGAGTTTTATCGATAAAAGTCTTTTTTTTTTGTATTTTCTTACAATTCCTTCACTAATTAATCGAAAGGAACTTCGTTCCATCCGGGTGTCCCTTGACACCTCTCTTTAGTTTTTTTTATATCACATTTTAAGGTATTAAGATGAGTGACCTCTAGTTTTATTAAACGTATTCAATAATACTAGAGGTCACTCAGCGACCGAAATTCGATCTCAAAATTCGGTCCAATTGTATCTATTTTATTTTATTAAATTAATGTATTTATCTATACTAATATTATAAAGCTGAAGAGTTCGTTTGTCTCAGGAACTACTGGTCCAATTTGAAAAATTCTTTCAGTGTTAGACAGCCCATTTATCGAGGAAGGCTATAGGCTATATAACATCACGCTGTGACATATAGGAGTTGAGTAACGCGGGCGAAGCTGCAGGCAACAGCTAGTAATGTTTATTAAACAAAAATAATTGTTTTTTCCACTCCCTCCCCACTTAATCTTTAAAACCAAATTCCTCCGTTTGCGTAATCCTTAAAGGTGTACAATTTTTTTCATAATAATTCCAAAAATCTTTTTTTCACTTTTCCACTTTTATTTTATAAGCGTTACAAATTAAGATTTTGATTAAGATTTAATTTGTAACGTATATAAAATAAAAGTGGAAAAGTAAAAAAAAGATTTTTAGAATTATTATGAAAATTAATTTTAATCAAGAACCAATAAGTACATTCAATCAGTTATACAAATTTTGCTTCAAGTATAAATATATAGATAATAATGTAAAGTTAAATTGGCATTCTAGAGTAAGTTACGATGTACGGGAAAAGTTTTTGTCGTTGACGGCTATACGATTAACAATAATAAAATAAAAGAAAATTAATATTCTCCATCAGCCGACAAAGGCTGTGTGCTTCATTGAACGATAAATATCAGCAAATCTATCAGCAAATGGGAAAAATTATTTTGACCCGTTTTTTTAAATAGTTTAAAATAGTTTATACAGGGTCTGTCGTAAATAATGGATAATCCGATAAGTGGAGGTAACCCCGATGTCAGGCTACAATAAAATCTAGTTTTTACGTCAGTTTTACCAACAGTGTAAAAATGATGCATAATTTTTCTTTTTTCTAAATTTTTGCTCCTTTGATCATTCAATCAGTTGCCATTTCTTTAAAATTTGGTATTTTTGTGTATTTTTTTTTAGAATCGTACTCCTAAAGACTTGTTTTATTAAATTTAATTACATTTGTAGCCGTTGTTATCGTAAAATATTATTAAAACTAACATTTTAAGTATTTTTTTCCGTTTTTTGTAATTGAAAAATTCGAAGAAATAAAAACCTTAAAATATATGAAATTCTTATCCATATAAACACTGTTGAAACGGAAATGTTATCATGTGTTTAGGTTTTATTTTATAATGTGTTGTACGAGTAAGTAGTGTGTAGTAAATAGTCTGTTACCTATTTTTCTCAGTATTTCACGCGCTCAAGTAAGACACAAAAATTAAAAATAATATTGTGACTCAAAATTTTAAGTCTAAACTAACCGCGTTGGTTCCTAATGTTGACGTGACGTTTCACTTATTATAATTAAACAACTGGTTTCCAGCGTTGGTTCTTAAGGGCTCCCTAGACGATCAAAATTGCTTGACAAGCACGTTAAATTAACGTGCTTGTCAAGCAATTTTGACCGTCTAGAACGAAGCTTGATGTGCTTGACAAGCAAACTCGATGCTTGATGAAAAATTATATTTTTGCAATGCTTGTCAAGCATGCTTGATCGTTTAGAACATGTTTGTCAAGCAACACATTCAGTGTACTACGGAACGTTATGGAGAGAGCACGCGACACGAACAGCGCCGGCGCCAGCGGTGATGATGGCGGCAGCGGCGCAATTAGTGATCGTGATTTTACTTTGTTGTTGATATCATTATACAAAGATGCGACGATATTGTGGGACATTAAGGCTCGGGACTATAAAGACAAAAATAAAAAGAATATGGCTCTCACGAATATGGTGGATATTTTAAAAAGATATAAGAGTAATTTCAGCATTGAGGAATTGAAGAAAAAAAATAATTTGTTACGAACAAATTTTAATCGAGAACATACAAAATATAAAAATTCTATTAAATCTGGAATGTGAGCAAGTGAAGTTTATAGCCCAAAATTGTTTTATTACAACGACTTAATGTTCATAGCAGACGGAACGGAAATCTCGCCAACAATCAGTTCGGAAGGATCACAAGTAAGTTCCCCTTCTTATCATGTTACACTATTATGTACTACGCAGTATTCAAGCATCTATTTTGCCATGGAACTGCTCCTGTTGTATTAAAATATTCGCAAAACTCATCTCGGACTGCTTTGGCTTCAATAGTAGGATTTCCCCTTAACCTTGGTGTAGGGATCAACTCTTGTGATTCTGTTCTCCACGAGCCTGGCCTAATTTCTCCTGTATTAATATTTTCAAAATCAACGTCATTATTTCGAATGTATTTTTCTGACTTTGACAGATAATTATGCAAGTGACAACATGCTAAAACTATTTTACTGACTTTTTGTGGATCTAAATTAACAGATCGCTTAAATATCTTAAAACGTGATGATAAAATCCCGAAGGCATTCTCCACAACGTTGCGGGCACGTGATAATCGATAGTTGAAAATTCTGCGTTCATCGTTTAAAACAGTTTTATTGTAGGGCTTCATGAAATTGGGAGTTAATTGAAATGCCTCATCGCCTATTAAAACGTATGGCTTTTTTTTATTTGTTGATGGTAACTCTGACTGTTCAGGTAGATTCAAACAATTGTCACTGCTGGTGAATTTTGACCAAAATTCTGTATATTTTAAAACACCTCCTACAGATATTCTGCCGTTTGCTCCAACATCCACCATTATAAACTCGTATTTAGCATTTACAATAGCCATTAAAACAATACTATGTGTTTGTTTATAATTAAAATAGTATGATCCGGAGTTATAAGGTTTCTGTATTCGAACATGTTTTCCATCCACAGCCCCGATCACATTAGGGAAATTCCATCGAGTTTCAAATTCCTTTGCAATCTTTTTCCATCCTTCTGAAGATCTGGGTACCTTTAAATGAAAAATATGTTTCAGAAAATGCCACCACCAACCACATCAAGGAAGAAAAAAAAGAAGATAGTTGTGAATCATCAGAATTATTTTCTGCTGCTACTTCCTATTTCAAGAATCGTACTGAAGATGACGCTGATGTCATCGCAAAAGGTTGGGCTGTCAAGATTAGAAGATTAGCTGCAGAACAACGCCGATATGCTGAGAAGATAATTAACGATGTTTTATTTGAAGGAGAAATGGGCACATTAACTAGACATGGTGTTACTTTTTTACAAAATCCTTTGCCTAGTCCACTTTCATCTCAATCGCCAATGTTCAGATATAACTCACCTAGTTCCAACCATTCTTATATTTCCGAGGAATCTCCCGCTCCCATTCAATCACCTCTGCCATATCAATCACCATCTCATCAATCTCACAATATTCAGCAATCTCCCGCTCCCATTCAATCACCTCTGCCATATCAATCACCATCTCATCAATCTCACAATATTCAGCAATCTCCCGCTCCCATTCAATCACCTCTGCCATATCAATCACCATCTCATCAATCTCACAATATTCAGCTATCTCCCGCTCCCATTCAATCACCTCGGCCATATCAATCACCATCTCATCAATCTCACAATATTCAGCAATCTCCCGCTCCCATCCAATCACCTCTGCCCTATCAGTCGCCCTCTACTCAGTCCTACAATGTCCAACAATCTTCCGCTTCCAATAAAATTCAATTCCTTTCTAATCAGTCCAATATATTGGAGGAATACAACAACGAAGATACAACAGCAGCCGAATTTCTTAGAACATATTCATCTTTTTAATAAAATTCCTTAATACTTTTGTTAATTAAGATAACTACCTAAATATAGTGTTAATTTCTACTTACCGCAATGTTTTCTTTTAATTTCTCTATGATAGCCTCACAAGTTTCCATTATTATACCTTCTAATGTGTTAGGAGCAATAGCACAAGTAAATTTTAAATCTTCCAAATCCATGCCAGTAGCCAAGAATCTTAAAGTCACAGATAATCGCTGACTAGCTGGAATCGCCTGTAGCATGTTAGAGTCGTGTTTTTCAATGTTTGGCCTAACCATTTCCAATGATGTCTCAAATGCTTCATTATCCATCCTCAAATTTTTTTTGAAATCATTGGGCTCCGTCACTTGTAGAATCTTATGCAAATGCTCATGGGTAAATCTATCTCTTAACAAATACCACTGCTTAGATCATCGTCTTGTTCGTTTTCTTCAACAAAGCAATTGTGAGAGCAAGAAAAGCCATATCTGCATCTAGAGATATTCTACTACTTTGCAAATGTTTCTGTTTTAGCGCAAGTTCAACACTGGGTCACTCTATCCGACAAAATGATGCGAATGCTTGACAAGAATGTTTTTTGATGTCGTGGCCTCGTCAAGCATGCTTGTCAAGCACGTAAATGCTTGTCAAGCAATTTTGACCGTCTAGGGACCTCTTTACAGAAGTTTTATAAAGATCGAATCGTCCCTTGAAAAGAGACCTAGTCTCTTTTTTTAAGTATAGCCTTTAAATGATTATTATAAAATAATAATCTATACTAATAATATAAAGCTAAAGAATTTGTTTGTTTGAACGCGCAAATCTCAGGAAATACTGGTCCGAGAAAAATTATTTCAGTGTTAGATAGCCCATTTATCGAGAAAGGTAATAAAGGCTATAATATAACATCATGCTGTGACTAATTATAGGAGTTGAGTATCGCGGGCGAAGCTGCGGGCTACAGCTAGTAATATAATAATATTATTATTATATTATTAAAAAATAATTGTAATAAAAAGCTGTATTTACTTAAGTGATCTAAATTATTACGCAAATGGATAGATGGTCCGAAGTAAACGTTTATTTATTAATGTTATATTATAATTTCGACGATCTGTTTTCAGCCGGAAGACGAAGCAAAAATTGAGTTTCAAGGACAATGTAGTTATGTCCCCTCGATTGAGGTGCAGCCGTTGGACGTTTATGTTGGGGGACCTCAAATGGCCACCATCAGCACACGAGCACACGAATACCTGGAGGCGGTATTATATATCGATAAAAGGCTCGAAACTGGAAAATATATCCCTCTCCTCCTGAATTGTTACTACGTTGCAGGTCGCAAGGTAGTTTTAACTTATCTCCCCCTCCCCCCCCCCCCCAGATCATGAAATCAATGTATCTCACAAGTAGTACATATTATATTAAATCAGATCGTTAAGTGCGATTGCCAAGTCAATCTATTCATTTAATGAATAAATTAACCGACTTGGTATAACATGGATCGCACAACTTATTACGGTTGAGAAGAATTGAGCGGTCCTCACCATGGTTCAGGCATTGTGGCTCAGTAGCCTAGGGTGAGCCGCTGCAAATTAGGTGAAGCTAATTGAGCTGATGGGGCTCTTTGTACCCCTATTATAAGAAGAGGGAACAAAAAACCAGGGGGCAAGGGGCGAAAAAAAGTCTCTCCGCTCAATACTACGCGGTACATACCCGCGTGGGGAGGCCCACTACCCCACGGGATGCGTCAGAGCATTTCCCGGCTCCAAAGAAAAAAAAAAGAGTATTGAGCGGAGAGACTTTTTTTTCAAGTTATGTTTTTCTATTGTGTATTTATATTCTTCTTTTGACGTGACAACGTCTTATAATTCGATGGAGCCGGCTGCAAGAACACACAGCGTCATCACAGCATCGCGGCGATGACGCTCGGCAGAGACAAGTTCCCTCCGATGACTGATGTCAGATCATGACGCAGCGCCGCCCATCTCGGGCACACCTCGAGGGTGTGCTGGGCCCAGTCCACTGCCGCCCCACGATCGTGACACACTATCAACGGCTCCCTGTGGGCCGTCGGGCACAGGTATTCACCAAAGCAACCATGACCGGTGAGCACCTGTGTCACACGGAAGGTAAGGGGTTTCCGCTTACAGCGCATCCACCGCTCAAGGACCGGACGCAGAGCAACCGTTAGGCTTTTGCCATACGGCTGCCGCGCCAAGTCCTCCCCCCACCTTCGCATTAACGCCTCTTGCCCTAGAGGCGAACCCGCAGTATCCCGTCTAGCGTAAGACTCTCACCGAGCGACCTCCTATCCGAGACATAGAAGTGCGTGCAAGAACCTCCGCCACGAGCTCCCACGGGGGGTCACCGGCCAGGGCAGTGGCCCGCCGCTGCCGCCCACGATACCGTACGGTACCACCGGATCACTCTTACCGCTGTGACCCGCTGCGCTCGGATCAGTGGGCCTTATTCCTCGCGGTAAAGTGACCCGCCCAGATAGTAGCACCGTAAGTCGCCATACTCCGGCAGACTCCGGAGTATAGCTGCCTGCAGGCGGCGCTGGGTCCTCCGAGGTTCGGGAGGAGTCTGACCTGCGCACTTGCCGCCTTCTGTGTTGCCTACCCTGAGACATAAGATGTTAAGTCTCGGTGCCAGTAATTACACTGCCTGTCTTGCCCTTCTTTCCGAAACACAGCAAAGCTGTTTCACGGGAGAAACAAGCAAGATGGTGGTACCCATGCAGCCGGGAGCGCGGCACAGTGCTTTCCTCCCACCGGTTATTAAATATATTTCCGTTGTCTGGTAACCATAACACAAATTCTTCGAGAACTTACCATGGGACCAGATTGACATGGTGTAAAAGCGTTCATAGATATTAATAAAAAAATTTAAAAAAATGGCGCATCCGAGTAAACACGCGTTTTTGTGATCCACAATAAGCCGTTCCCCCGTAACGTTGTTACGTCGGGGGCCACAACGTTTACGCGACATTTTTGACCTGGAATAAACCCAGTCTGTGACCTTGGTGATTTAGAGAATATGGAGACAAATTAGAAAGTTTTATTCCTTCATTATGGTATTTTCTTTTTGAAGTGAAACTTCTTTGCGCTCATGAGGGTAATTTTTTTACGGATGAAACGTCACGAAAATGTTTTTGTCCAAGAAGAGGGAGAGAGTGATTGAGACCGATTAAGAGAGAGTCAGAAAGGGCGAACGTAGCATGAAGCACATAGCCATGGAGTGAGAGTAGGGAGCAAGCGAGTGAGAAAGATCGAGAGAGGGAGTGAGTTGGAGCAAATGTCGCATCGCAAGTCTCGGAAATTTAAAGCTTTATATTAGTATAAATATAAACGAGATTTAAAAATTAGTTTGAAAATAAGTTTCACTTCTGACATGTACTTTGTACGCACTGTTAGATGGCTTTAGTCGAAAGACTTTTTAAAAAAGAACTTTATTATAACTAAAAGAAATTGTACATAATTAGGATTAGAATACACGGATATAGAATCTGAACGCGACCGTCAGGTCTGATGTGTGGATGGAGACTGATCGCCAGGCTAGGGATCTTCTTAGACTCTGAAGGTGTAAAGCTGATCGGTAATAATATAGGCGTAGTCAGCATTAAAGCCTCAAGACCTGTGGTATAACACCTCCCCCTTTTAGAGAAGACTTGGGGTATCCAAGTCTTCAGCTATAGATGACTCCTGGTGGGAGCACCAGAGTTCACCTCCGAGTCAGCATGTATGCCTAATTCTATTTCGGCGGAATCATTTGTATTATTAATTGATTTTACTGGTGGTGGTGTGCGGTTAGCGTTAAAGCAGAAGTGACGGTTGCGTTTACAAATATATCTTATGAGTCTATGCGAAGAATACAAACCTAATGATATACATATTATAATAAAACCTATTGAATAATGCGTTCCCGATCGGCTGAAGTCTACTTGGTGAGTTTCTATGATTTTTAGCCGGTCCAGTAGTGAAGTTAATGCGGCCTTATCAGCCTCGATCTCATCTAGGTTCGTGATGTTTTCGAAACTAATCGAGAATGCATTATCATCCGTAACATTCTTAAAATTACTTAAATTATACATGTATATATTGTTTGACAAGTTAAAACCGGATAAATGACTAATAGGCGAACTTATGTTAATTACATTATATTTCGGCATTAATACAGTAGTCTTACAGTAACCGATACAATGGTCGGGTATGTTGATAATTCCTGTGCCTAAAACAGTGGTTTCATATAATTTTGAATTAGCACAGTCAATTCTTATTTTAGATGGTTCTGATTGGACGTAGATCCACCTATTATTTGTGATGGGGTTGATGATATCTAATTTTCCGGTGGTGGTTCTAGTTTTACACTGGTGAGGTTTAGTAGTCAGAGCTTTAGCCAGTAGCTCACTCTCACACGTAGAGCGCGCTGCGGTGAGGTATACATTTTCCACATTACATAAGTATAGTTCGGGGTTCACTGACACACAGGGTTGGAGGCTGTCTATCGTACAGTAGTGGGACTGGTCCTTAGTCATTGCTATATACTTATTACTAGGTACTATGAGACTAAATGTATCGGTTTGCTCATTATTATTGGGAGTAGGTAGGGCTATGTTATGGAATAACATATATTTCTTAATACTAGTTAACGGTATTTGTAGAATAAAGACTATCCTATGATTACTATAATAACACACTATACTAGATACATTTAGGATTGAGTGTATAGAATTTAAATTTAGATTAACAGGTAAGTCGAGGTCACTGGACAAGTGCCTGTAGTTATCAGCGAGTTCGCGATACAGCTGATGCGGCGTAATGATAGCCGGGTGCAGTACATTGAGTGAACTGAACAGTATGGCGTTAATCACATCTTGTATTTGAAATGATAAAGTAAGTAGGGTTGCCTCAAGCGAGTTAAGTATCTCATTTACATTTGCCAAAATTTGTAACCCATTCGTTGTTTGGGTGATATTACCGATAACGCGCGTGAGCTTGCCAATGGCCACATTGAGGTTAAATTCATTTTCTTTAATTTTATTTATAGTTTTATTATAAGTTGACGTGATAGATGAAGTAATTAATATATTTTCTTTCATATATTCAACTAACTGTTTTTCATTACGCTGTAATGATTCTATTGCTTTATCATATTTTATGCCGTCATCTTCATCTAAATTGCCAAAAATGTGTTTTATTAGCGTGCCTGCACCGCTGATCCACGCACTTCTCTTATTTCTATTATCTATGAGATGTGATATAGATGAGTAGTCTGTAATCAAGTCCTGATATCGCGCTTTTAATGGTAAAAGTCTATTATAGCATTCTTTAGTTATTGTCACTATGTGCGTTTGGTTACACAAATCTTCAATTAATTTTATATTATGATTGATGGCGTCGATATGGGGACTGAGGTGTGATATGTCTAAGGGTATTACAACCCTTAGGTGTGTGTTACTTATGCCGAGTGTTCCTATATAGTCAAAATAGAGACCAGAGCTTGAAGCGATAGGATGAACGAAGTCCTGATAAGATAGGCACCATTCTGGGAACCTAGAAGAGAAGAGAATAGATAGAATATGAGAAGAAAGAGAGAAAGAGAAGAAAAGGATAGTTAATATTTATTACTTAAGTATGCTAATATCTTATCCTAACTAAATGTTGTTATAACTATTTACTATTCCTAAAATACTATATGCTTTTATTTTAAATTTATTTTACGATATTCTGTGTATATAAGTCATGTATATAATATATGTGTTGTATTTATTTCTTCGTTATATCGGCTGGTTTCACCTGGTCAAAATGATGAGTGACATGACGTCTATTAATTAATAGAGTTAATGTATTATTACCATTTACTTTTACAATTTTGTAAGGGCCCTTCCAGACAGGAGAGAGCGCCTTACGTAGTCTCAAATGATTTTTAATGTAGACATATTCACCTGTTTTATAAGTAACTGGTCGGGTGCGATTATCATAGTAAGACTTTGAGGTCTCTTTGGATTTTCTTATAAAGTCTAAAGCTTTCTCTCTCGAATACTTCAGTCTGTTCTGAAGCATTCGCACATAGTCCGGATATGTGGCTCCCTGATCTTCATTATATATTGAATTAGGTATGAAAGGCTTACTACCAAACATCAGTTCATATGGTGTGAAATGTGTCGTGCAGTGTATGGATGTGTTGTAGGCCAACATGGCCGTGTATACATATCGCGGCCAGTTTGACTGTTCTTCGTTGATGTAGGACTTAAGATATTCCTTGAGCGTTGAATGACTCCGCTCTAAGGCTCCTTGGGTCTGGGGATGGTATGGCGAGGACCATAAATTCTTTATTTTAAGGAACTCGCATGTTTTCCTGAAAAGATCTGATGTAAAATTTGTACCCTGATCGGTGAGTATTGTTTTTGGGATACCGAAAATAGATATATAGTGGAGTAAGCATTCACTAGTCTCTTCAGCTGTAGTAGAGCGGATAGGGTATGCAGTCGAGAATTTTGTCAGGTCGTCTTGTAGAGTCAGGATGAATTTCAGTTTAGCGGCTCCAGCTTCGGGTAGCGGTCCAACGATATCCAGGGATATTCGTTGTCCAGGAGCTGTTGAGGTACTAGTAATCTGCATTGGGGCTCGATTAGGTTGTCGGAGGGCTTTATTTTCCTGGCAAGATTTGCACTGTTTGACATATGTTTCAATGTCGCTGCGCATACCCTTCCAGTAATATAGCTCCTTAATTCTATTGTACATACGGACAGAACCCAGGTGGCCCGCAATTGGGATATCATGATTCTCGAATAATATTTTTTTAATCTCAGTTAGTGTTGGGTATGTTATCTTATTATGATAGATGTTGACTTTAATTTTTGTATTATTAAATAGATATGACAATATATTATAAATTCTTACAAAAGAGTGTTTTTCAAATGGATTCCTCAAGTCTGATATGCTAATTTCGTCAATTTCTTTTGACTTTAGTAGGTCATTACGAACAGTTTTTAAAGTTTGAAATATTTCGGGATACGAGGGTTCGTCAAAGTGATGTACTTTGGTAAATAGCAAATAGTATTGCGTATTATTTATTTCTAATTTCTGAAATGAGAAAAGTTCTTTCTCGGCTTCATTTATTGTTTTATACATTTCAGGGTCGCTAAGAATTTCTTGGATATAAGGGTTGGACTCGTCTAAATCTAAAGATGTCGGGACTAAGATAATTTTGTTTCGACTTTTCATCAAGCTACCGTTATGTTCTTCTATTATAGTATCGAAGAATCTGTCTTTGTCTGATACTAGTTTCAGAAAGGTAGGGTAATCGTCAACTGGTTCGTTATGGGCCGTGCTAGTAGATGGTTGTGGATCGATGCTCAGTGTGTCAGGATCAGGGATAAATGGCTGATCTGGTTTGGGAAGGTTATTAAATTCATTTTCGATTTCTTCCCTGAGTACGTCTGGGATATTGGTCGGTAGCTCTACGTCAGGAAGGGGTACAATGTCGTCAAAGAGGTTGTCCGTTTCAGAAGGGATGATTTCTTCGGGATTAAAGGATGGTGGTGACAACAATAAGTCTAAAAGGTCTCTGTCTAGTCTTTGTGGAGATTCCCTTGAGGTTGGAGGTGCAGTTGTTTCTGGCTCTACCGGTTCAATTGGGTTTACAGGGAACCTAGATAAGGCATCGGCATTAGCGTTAATTTTTCCTTTTTTTGTATTGAATGTCGTACTCGAATTCCTCAAGTTTGAGACGCCAGCGAACTAGTCTTGATCCTGGATCCTTACAATTAAAAAGCCATTGTAAGGGCTTGTGGTCAGTAATAATTTTGAATCGATGCCCATAAAGGTAGGGCCTGAATACTTTCGTTCCGAAAATTATAGCAAGGCATTCTTTTTCGGTTGTGCTATAATTAGATTCCGCTTTGTTCAGCGTACGGGAGGCATATGATATAGGGAGATCTTGTCCTATGGGTCCCTGAGACAAGATGGCGGAAATTGCATAGTTGGACGCGTCACAGGTAAGGAGAAATGGTTGTGTAAAATCAGGATAGGCAAGGATTGGTGCGGAGATTAATTTGTTTTTTAGGGATTCGAAAGCAATCTGCTGTTCATTTTTCCAGTGGAATGGAATATCCTTTTTTAAGAGCGAGGTTAATGGTTTTGCCAGTTTGGCGAACTCGGGTATGAATCTCCGGTAATATGATACCAATCCTAGAAAAGACTTAATGTCTTTTGAAGATTTAGGAGTGGGAAAACTGGATACGGCTTTAGTTTTGTCGGGGTTTGGTTTCACTCCGTCTTCTCCGATTATATGCCCAAGATAAGCCACCTCCTTCCGCAGGAACTCACACTTTTCAGGCTGTAATTTCAGGTTAAAGCGTCTCAGTCTGTCGAATACTGCTCGTAGGCTGTCAACGTGAGAGTTTAGGTCAAATGAGTAAATAACTATGTCATCGAGATAAACAAAGCACCGGTTACCCTGCAAGCCGGAGAGGCAATTATTCATGAGTTTTTGAAATGTTGCAGGCGCATTCTTTAGGCCAAATGGCATTCTGTTGAATTGGTAATGTCCCTGAGGGACAGAGAATGCTGTTTTTTCTGCGTCTTCTGGGGAAATCAATAATTGATGGAAGCCGGATGCTAGGTCTAGCGTGGAGAAGTACTTACTTTTACCTAACTGATCAAGGATTTCCGAAATTTGAGGAATTGGGTAGGTTTCGCCTATGGTAATGTCATTCAGTTTACGATAGTCAATCACGATACGCCA
The DNA here is from genome assembly GCA_963853865.1 of Helleia helle. NCBI lineage: Eukaryota > Metazoa > Arthropoda > Insecta > Lepidoptera > Lycaenidae > Helleia > Helleia helle. The sequence continues at coordinate 20,060,730 of OY971422.1, read as the reverse complement.
CTTCCGTTGACCTTGGGTATCTGCCTTTTTTGGGACTATCCAGATTGGTGAGCTCCAGGGTGAGATAGAAGGTTCGATTATGTTTTGTTGCAGCATCTTTTCAACTTGACTTTCCACTTCCTTTTTGTGGCACTCCGGGAATCTATAAGATTTAGTATGTATAGGAACGTCAGTGTTGGTCTTGATTCTATGATTGAGGGCAGAAGTATAGGAAAGGTGATCTTCAGGTAAATGAAAAATGTCAGTATAGTCGGTACATACGTCTATCAGGGCGTTGGCCTCCTCTGTATTCAAGTGGTCCATTCTTAAAGATTTAATGACTTTGGTGCTTCTGTCAGTTGCACTTTGTGTTTCTAAATTTATATTAAATGATGTCACGTGTAAGGGTTCTAGTTTTAATTTTAGATTCGGATTCATGTTAACTGGATGTTCAGAAATATTAGCTACGGTTAAGTTAATACGTTTGTTGTCTTTAACTTTTACGATGCAGTTTGATACTAATAGGTTGTCAGTAATGTGTTGGTCTAGGATTATGCCTTCTTTGAGGTCAAAGTGTTCTACTGAGCACTCGATGACTGTTTCTGAGCGGGGTGGAATAATGTAGGAAGGGTTGATGAAATGTAGTTTAATGTTGTACTTCCCTATATTAAGGGTGTCTTCAGTATAGTCAATCTTGCAGCGAAGGGCTGTGAGAAAGTCGGAACCAATAATGCCGTCATATTGTAAATTAATTTCTTTTATGACATGAAATTTGAACGAGATGAGTTTCCGTTCATTAAGTTCTAATTTAAGTTGGAAATGTCCTTCTGTTAATGTAGGTTCATCACCCGGGTCAATGCCCTTAAGTTTAACTGGTTCTTTTACGAGCTTCTGAATTTTGCTCATACAGGAAGATTTTATCAGACTTACAGCCGATCCCGAGTCTACTAGGAGAGATAGGGGAATATCTGATACGTTAGTTTTTATTAAAATGTGAGGTAGTAATCTCTTTGAAGTGTCTATATTTATCTCATAAATTTTAAGGTTAGGTTGTTGGCTTGTTTTTATGTATGTGTCGCCGTCGGTTTGGGGCTGGTTACCCTGTTGATTGGCGAAAGGATTTGGTTTGGAAAAGGTATCGCCGTCGGTTTGGGGCTGTTTACCCTGTCGGTTGGCGAGAAATTTGGGTTGGCCTTCGGTTTGGGGCTGGTTACCCTGTTGGTAGGCGAAAGGATTTTGTTTAGAAAAAGCATCGCCGTCAGTTTGGGGCTGTTTACCCTGTCGGTTGGCGAGAAATTTGGATTGGCCTTCAGTTTGGGGCTGGTTACCCTGTTGGTAGGCAAAAGGATTTGATCTAGGGATTTTGGATTGGGTGTCGACTTTAGTGAGTTGTCTCGGGCGACACCGTAACGAGACGTTTAGTCGTTTAAATTATCATTATCAGTGTCCACTGGAATATCTACCTCGTCTCGGCTGGTATTGTCATAGTCTGGTTCCGGAGCATCTGTCAAATAATTTACTCGCGCAGGTTGTCTGGTGTAAGAATTTGATTGTGAAGGTTGCGATATCTTGAATCTATTATTGTTGTACTCACGTTTCTTACAGGTTGAAATATCGTGGCCTGGAGTTTTACAATACCTACAGAATTGTTGACTACCTTGTGAGTTAGATGGCCTTGTATTATGAGTGAACGTATTAGCATTATAGCCAGGGTTCATGTTTGGCCGTGATGGACCAGATCTATTATTATTACTTCTACTCGTGTTGTTGGGCTTAGGTTCGCCTGGTGCCCGTCTGTATAAAGTTTGTTGGATACGTTCTTCTGATATAGCTAGATTTATGGCCTCGTTAAGGGTCCTTGGGGACCTACACCTTACGATATTCGAAAGTCTGGGATATAACCCCATGAGAAAATGATGGAGAGCTAAGTCTTCCATTGCTGCTGCGCGGCCAGGGAGTTCCTTGGCTTTAGATGTAGATGCCGACACCTCTATTAGCAGTTGTGACAATAATGTTTCGATTCGAAGAGCGAATTGGCTTACACTATCTAACGCCCCTTGTTTACTCTCTTGTAGCTCTGTGAGCAAATGGGCATAGTGTTTACGGTTACTAAATTGATTTTTCAAAAAGTCTTTTAGATGGTCCCAATTTGTGAATTCTTTAATTGAGCAGGCTACTTCCGCTTTACCGCTCAGTTGGCTAATTATATATTTGAATAAAATAGGTTTTTGTGTTTCACTGGCAAGTTCATAAGCGTTATTACAGTTAACAAGAAATGAATTTAATGTATCCCTACTTCCATCAAAGGGTTTAATAAATTTAAACAATGTATTAAGGTCCATTTCCACTATTAAGGGCGACGACCTTGTCGCTCGAGTGGGAGTGGGTGTCGGTGGTTTAGAATTATCAGACAATTGAATATCTAATTGGAGTTTTTCTGATTTTGCCATTAGTATATAGTGATATAATAAAATTAAACAATAATATTAAAACTATGTGTTGTACAACCCTATTTAATAACAATGACTAAGGACTCACAGTGCGCAGATAAGCACGGCGGTGACTATTCTCATGCCGGTGTCGGGTTTCTCGGGACACGGTGTGATGGTTGATGCTCCTTGAATCTCGATGCTGGATGTAGCAGCTGGCTCCAGTAGACTGATATGGAGGGCTATTGCCCTTCGTGACAGATCTATTGGTTGTCGAATACAGAAGGCCTGGTAAGGGTCAGGCTGATCAGTAGCAGGATGATGGTGATATTATATTTAATAATATTTCGGATAGGTAGCGTGATTTGCGTACAGAACAATTGTTCGTCACTTTTAAAATTTCACTAATTCACTGAGTTTTTTTTTTTTACTTTCACTGATTCACAGATTTTCACAGTTCTTTGTAAAATACACTTAGTCGTTAACAGTTTTTTCCTTTTCGGCACTGGGGATTTCCGATCCCACCGCTGCCACCAAATGTTAGATGGCTTTAGTCGAAAGACTTTTTAAAAAAGAACTTTATTATAACTAAAAGAAATTGTACATAATTAGGATTAGAATACACGGATATAGAATCTGAACGCGACCGTCAGGTCTGATGTGTGGATGGAGACTGATCGCCAGGCTAGGGATCTTCTTAGACTCTGAAGGTGTAAAGCTGATCGGTAATAATATAGGCGTAGTCAGCATTAAAGCCTCAAGACCTGTGGTATAACAGCACGCACTTATTTTTGACAAAATTTTATCTTTAGATACCGATGTGCATGTGTAGTAGCGGAGACAGAAGACTCTTTTCTCGAAGGTCCATAGAGCGTATTAGGCGTTAGAAAACATGGTAATTCTGGCATGAATACTGATGGGTTTAGTTTGCTAAAATGAAAATGGCTTGGCTAATGATAAATTAAACTACGATCTTTAATACGAGAGGTATATCTTTACCTTTATGAATTATAAATTATTATTTACACAGGTTAAATGTCCGCTTCAAACGATTCGTTCGGAGAAAGTAAATATTGTGAAAGCAATCGACTCTCGTTTCTCAGTAGTTGCCGGGGAAAAAACAAGTTTAATAAATTGTAGATATTGAGGAAAAGTCCCGTTTGTTTTAATATTAAAAGAGTTTTTTTAATTTTTTGTATTCCACCTTTGTTTCTATAATCGCTGACACACTTTTGGATCTCATCCAAACCTCGTCCTCATTACATTTGTGGTTTCTCAGTGTTTTAAAATTGAAAAAAAAAATCTAACTACGTTCAGCCTATAAGAAACTCCCAAAGTTGTAAGCCATCCCTCGCTTACAACTATGTCAGACGCAGATCTCACATTACTGCTTACACCTCTCGGCGGGAGCACCGTCAATAATCAGGTTCTTTCCAAAAAGCTTCTCGGGCGTTGTTAGATATTGCATCAAGCTGCATCTTCTAACATATTTGCCCCTGAAAATACTCTAAGGATTTTTTCAGTCTAATACCTGTAGGGTAATTTTACAGCCGAACAACGAGCCGAAGATCAGAATTCCACTCACAGTCCACACGACCTTAGTGTCCGGAAATCCACAACAGTGCGATTTTTATGGAATTGACTACCTCACACGATCACTATGTAAAACCAGCTGCCAACTGCGGTGTTTTCGAACCGAAACAACGTAGGAAATTTCAAGAAAAGAACATTTTTTATATCATAAAGAGCCGAGCAGTCAGATCCTTATGTACCAAAAGTTTTGCAGATGCGTTGCACTCCTTTTCCCTATTCCCCGGCCCAATTCGGCTACAAAGCAGCATGATACTACCTCTTACTTATTTCTTTATTTATTTAATCTTCAACAAACGGTTACAATTAGATTTAAAAAAATACACAGAAACCAGTGAAGTGTTCACTAAAAATATAGTACAAAACATTAAAACGTCACCAAAACAATATAAACTAATAAAACAAAATAAAAAAGAGCAAAATAAGAGTAGCATCGTGAATAAATCATAAGAATACAAAAATACAATAAAAAAAGAAAATTATAATTTAAATGAAGATCCAGAAATTATTTTAGTTTTAAAGGCACCGAATGAGCATCCGAATGGATCGGCTTCAGAGAAAAATTTGTTATATCACCTTGTCGCACGAGGAACAAAAGTGTTACTCGCATAATTAGTTCGGCACAGTTTCAGTGGCACGTCAAATAACCTGTTTATATTGCGTGAGCATGATCCGGGACATCTCAAACATTTACAAGTCAACAACTTAGAAGAGTCAATCTTATTATTAAGAAGATCATATAAGAGTAATTGGTACCGCTCTGAGTGTCTGTTTACTTACAGTTTGTGTCGTATAAACAAATGTTTCTTTCTTTCTTTCTTTCTTTTCTTCTTTCTGTCTTTCAAACAACATACTTATATTCTAAAGTCCGATGACTTAATATTTATCTCAAAGTCCCATACAGATGGTGTCAGTGACCACTTAACACCCAGATAACCCGAATGTTCGTTTGCCTTCTCTTTTATATAAAAAAACTTAGATATTATGTAAATTGCAAATATCGATCCATACTTATAAACTTCCGCATTTATAATATACTAGCAGAACCCTCGGTTTCCCCGCGTACTTCAACCAACTAACAATCATTCTCTAGGTGTGGTATTTTCAGTACGCGATAGATCCCAATATTAATACATACTTTGTTCCGGTGTCTAGCGTTCCAACTATGACTAATGGCATTAAAATATGGCATATAATATTAAACTTTAGTACTTACACAACATTTTTTTAAGAATTACCTTCGGCATAATTTTGTACTAAGCCATTACACCTCTAGCTCATCACGCTACTACTAATACTCAGCGTCTATATTTGCACGTACGTAATCAGATTAAGAACCTTTAAACAATAAAGTGGGGTAATTATTGAAGAGCATGTAGTACGACTGTGTCATGTGTGTAACTAGGTATTATGTGATATGGTAGTGGACAAGTGGTCCACGTTGCTCGTAATCATTAATTAGTTACTCAGGACCATTTTTTTTTGTCTGACTCAGGTTAAGTCTAGTAATTGTTCTAATGGCAAAAGCTGCATAGTGCGCTGCATAAAGTACAGTCCTTTCATTCAATGAAATGAGGATTATTTTAAACGATTAATTTTACTATGTATTTAATTTATAATTCTAACATTGATTTTACTATGTACACTTACTAATTCACGTGAAACACATATTGACCTTGGAGTAAAATCGACTCTAATGCCGTGACGGAAAACGTCATGACGCGTTGTTTTTAATTTATGAATTCTGATATTAACATAGACGATTCCCATCTGCCATCGAGACGGCAATTTTTGTTAAAATTACGAATTACTTAGTTTTAAATGAGTTGAGAGCAAGTTGAACCAATCAAAAGAAATATATGCATAGCAATTTAAAGTTGGTCTCGCTCGCTGCGTGCTGGGGTCGCCGCGCTGCGGGCTGCCCGCGACGTCAACCTGTTGCGTATGTTTGTTTACATTTGTGGGGCGTTAGGAATTTTCTAGAACATTCTGTGACTATTTCGAGCAATATTAAACCTTATACACAAAAGACAAATCTCATTTCACCTAATCGAGTTAGTGCAGTGTGTCAGTGTTTCGAAATATTATTTTTCAATTCTAAATGGCATTAAGTCGTGTTTTCGTAAGAAATGATTTGACTTTTATTTCAATAGCCACAAATGTCTGATTACGTTGGTGAAAGTTATGTACAAATTGCGTTGAAGTAAGAACAAACCAAACAACTTATTAAGGAAATTGTGTACAGTCAGAAACGTAGAATCTCACTTTGTGAAAACATGAATATAATAATGAATAGTGGGATTAATTATTTCCACTGAAATCTCTCTCTCTCTCTCTCTCTCTCTCTCTCTCTCTCTCTATCTCTCTTTATTTAAGAGCCTCGCTCTTGGTGGAGCAGTCTTCCATACTCCATAATTAGGGCGCTTAGAACGGTGGTTGCCCCACTTGCCTTCCGTTCCGCAGTACAATGAACAATTTCTTGCTCGTCGATCTCTAATCCAGAGCCCTACCGTAATCCATTACCTCGGCTTCTAGCCAGTATTGATACCGCTACTACCCAGAATAAGGGGGACGGGGATCGCTAGTAGCGGTGCTTGCTCGCTCGTCACAAAATCATTATAGGACCTATTTAGCATATTATAATAATAATAATATAATAATAATAATATCTATGGACGCTTTCACACCACGTCAATCTGGTCCCGTGGTAAGTTCTCGAGGAACTTGTGTTACGGGTACCAGGCAACGGAAATATATTTAATACTTTTATACTATACATATATTTAAGATTTTTATTATATAATACACATATTTAATACACATCCATGACCCAGGAACACAGAAAATATTTTTGTTCCCTGGCGGGATTCGAACCCGCAACCTCCGGGCTTGAGCGCCAACGCGCTTACCACTGAGCCACAGAGGTCGTCAATATATTAAAATAGATTAGGAATCCCACTTGACTACCCACTACATCCTGGCGCTACTAGTTCAGGAACTGTATATTCGTATATTCGCAGCTAGCCACCATATCTGATAGCCGTTCCACTATCCGCCACCTGTGGACCCCGTAGATAGCCTGCAGCTCATCCTCTACCATACAATCAGTGTTTCCCTTTTAAATTTATTACCAACATACAGCGAACGAGAAACTATACTTTCGCTATTTAAAACATAATATAAAAAATATAAAAAATGCAGTCGAATTGATAACCTCCTCCTTTTTTTAAGTCGGTTATTAAAAGACAATGACACTTTCGAGGAACATTTTGTATTCCGGGTATTAAAAAAAATTAATAGAAAGTTGCAAATTACAAAATCGTAGTTTGATTTTCATATATTTTTTAACTTTTGCAATACACAATACTAAAAGTAATTAAATTCATGACATAGAAAATACGTCATTATAATGTGAATGGCAAAGTTCAATTTGCAATACTAACGGAACACTTTGGAAATAGAGTTCGCGTGTTTTTAAAGTAAAAGTAGCGTCGCCTACTTTTACTTTAAAACCTAAATTAACTAAATTATAAAAATAAAAAAGTTTCCGACGAATTGATAAACTCCTCCTTTTTGAACTTGGTTAAAAATAGAAACATACAAATAAGTGCAAAATGCATCAATGCATGCAGTCGGAGTCTTACAGCCTTATGGTAACTACCGACGCCCATAGACATCCACACAACTGGAGGTTATACTGATGCGTTGCCCTCCTTTTCCCTATGTCTCCCCCCCCCCCCCCCAATGGACCACCGGAAACTCACAATCCGCACAATACAAAATATAAATAATAGTAATAATAATGTACTATTCTAGTTAATAAAATGTTAAACTGCCAAGTTAAAAAGTGGTAAACAGTTTTTACAAAATCAAGCAAGTAACCCTTCAAATTCAAGCTTTCTCTTTATGGTGAAGTAGCAATGATTTAATCTCGCTTTTGTACCAAATATGCTGGAATTAGCAAAATATATTTATATAGTGAGGTTCCTTACCTAATTACCTGATTTATTGGCGTGACTCACGCCTGAGACCAGAATAGACTTAGGTTGTTTATATTTTTCACTATATTTTTTTATTGGCCTTTTTATAGAATTTAGAAACCAATACTTTTTATCACAGTTTATTAAGATTTGTGTGACTGTATAACAATATTGCACCTTCTATATTCCATACATAAATATACACAGTTGCTTAACTTCTCATTATAATAAGTTAGTAACGTACACTCCAATATCCTCATCAGTAGAGAAACTTCGTGGGAGAAACTTTAGAACACACTCTATATCTATAAAGTGTCTGAATAAAATATGGAGGATGATTTTTACACGATTTAAAATATTAGCTTCATCTGTATGTCTGTTTGTTTGCAACCGACTTCTTTAGAATTAATTTTGACCCGCTTTAATTACATTATTATATTGTGAATTGTAATAAACTTAATCTTGTAACATTAATAAAATTTGAGAAATCAATATTTTTTCAACTTTTTTCCCCATCATATTTGTCTCATATTCATTGTTTTGCGTAAATGATAGCAACACAGATCATAAACACCTTCATGTCATGAGAAAATGACGACACTCGAATGGCGTCATAGTGATTAGCATATTGTGATGTAACTTTGAATCACGGAACCCAAAGTCGGAGAAAGATCACGTTGACCCACCTCACTTCGTCTATAGTTTTGCTAACGGTACCCACGCACACATGCACAACGATCACACACACACGCACGCACCGGCAGTTGGGACTTACACACTATAGAGGTAACTGTACTGCATGAGGTACTAAACATTTGGTTCAATGATGCTTTTTACCTATTTCAATTTACTTTTTTCTAATGTTTTCGTCGCCATTTGCATGCGCCCATCCATATTATATAGTACAAGCCAACAGATGGTAAATCGTTCAAATAGCTTGAAACATCTAGATATTTTTTATTAGGAATTTAAATAAAAGACACAAGTAGACAATTATAAACCATGAGATAAATCTCACTTATTTCCATTAATTTCAATTTATGCGGCGCCGTCTATTGAAATTGTAATATATTGTATTTTTATTAGAAACCTTTTTAATGATAAAATACAAATATGGGCAAAGTAAACGCTCTTACAATTTATATATGGACCTTATAAATACAAACATGCATTTTTATACATTATATAACATATTTTCCTCATTTCTCTTTTAAATAGGAGCGTAATACATTTTTTAACATTTTTATTATATTTTTACAAAATAGTAGGTTTTTATTTGAAACTGCATTCATACGAGGTTAACGTACTGTCACATTAATAACCTAGATTCGCTCATGACTCAGCTAGCTCGTTTTCACTTTCCCGTGCATGTTGTCCACACCTGGCATTTACTGGTGCGGTTATTATCAATGAAACGGACCCCAGTACGTTCGAGAACGCTCGCTGAGGCTATATAAGCTCCTCGGTGCCGCGGCACCGGCATTCTACAAAACACACAACGCTATCGACGATGTACAAACACGCACTGATCGTTCTCGCGCTTGTTAGCTCCGCCATCTGTGAAAACAAACACAAGAAGGATCAATACGTTGATCCCTTCGCGGTTTTGGATAAACACATATCGCACTCCATCGCCTATCAATATTTATGGCCCTGGAGTCAACTAATTAGAGCGGCAGCGGCCCTGGATTTGGAGGATAGTTTAGAAGACCCGCAGATTATTTCCGACTCAGAAAAGTACCAAATAAATCTAAAAGTGAGAAGATTCAAACCGGAAGAGCTGAGGATCAAAGTAAAAAATAAATATGTTATAGTCGAGGGAAAACAAACATCAACCGATGATATTCAGAAGCTCATGGCGAACCACTTCGTTCAACGCTTCGTTTTACCGGCTGGAACGAAACCTGAAGAAGTTACCGCCGTGCTAAATGAAAAGGGCATTCTATCAATTTCAGCACCTAAACACGAATTGCCTCCACCGCCGCCTGAAAGAGATGTTCCTATACAAGTGATTTTGCCAGAAGAGAAAACAGAGAAACCCACAGAGAGTGTCGTAAAAGTTGAAGAAACAACAAAGATGAAAGATATTCCTGAACCCACTTCTTCGCCGTTCGAACCAGTGGATATAGAAGCGACCACTCACGTCGGTAAAATTAGAAAGAAGGAATTAAAGACAGCCACTAAAACTGCAAAAGACAACGAAGTCACTAAAGGAGTCGAAGGAAATGGTTTAGATTATGCTTTAATAGAATCAGATGAGTGAAATGCGAAAGTGAAAAGGGCATAAGACTGAGAAAAGCTTTAAGTTGAGTGAGGTGCGCGGAACGTCGTTCTGTATTGTCTGTGGTGTTTCTTTGTTAGTGTTATTTTATCAAATAAAATGTTATTTATTATGAATCGCTTTGTTTTATTTATTATAGAAATAGCACAAAGGTTTGTTATGCATTCAGAGTTTTAGAGACTAACTTATTATTCACATTTTCTTAACACTACTTTCTATACGCTTACGTTAATTACCTTGTTTAATGGTTCTAAGTCTGGTTTATTTAAAGAATAAGGTAAATAGTAGATTTAAAACAAAATACTTATTAAAAAAAGGTTTTAAAAAAATATCAAAAAAATCTAATTAAAGGTAATCAAATATATTATATTTACGCTTTTACTTCTTTTTTTAACCTGAAGTATTTTTTTGAAACAAGCTTTTTATGTTAGTTAGATAGGCCAACTGGCAGACGTGCCACCTGTAGTCGACGTCACCCATGAACATAACCTAGTTTACCTATAGGTATACCATAGACTTACAGGCGCATCGATGAGTATTTATGTGTTGCCTATCCTGAGACATAAGATGTTAAATCTCTATGCCAGTAATTACACTCGCTGTCTTGCTCTCCTCTCAGAAACACAGCAAAGCTGTTTAAAGGGAGAAACAAGCAAGATGGTGGTATCCGAGCAGATGAGAGCGCGGCACAGCACATCCCTCCCGCCGGTAATCACATTAATGAAAAATTAAGATTAATAATAAATAACAGTACCTAATGACAAATTAGTCAAAAGATGATCGTTTACTTTACTCATGTCAAAGTAAGTATAGGTCGTACCTAGACTGACGTTTATTTTTATAGTATATGTCAGGTAGGGTATATATTGTGTCACGATTGTGGCGCGGTGGTGAACTCAGCCCAGCACAAGGTGTGCTGGGCCGAGATGTGCCCGAGATAGGCGGCGCTACGTCGCGATCTGAGATCAGTTATCGGAGGGGACTTGTCTGTGCCGAGCGTCATCACCGCGATACTCGGTGGCGACGAGTCTTGGACGGCGATGATCTCCTTCTACGAGACAGTAATGTTCCAGAAGGAGGCCGACGGGGGCAGCCCCACGGGCGACGAACGGGGATACATAGGAGGCGCTGCTTAATGCGCCTCCAGTAACGCCCCTGTGTTCGTGTCGGGCTCAGGAGGAACCTGGGTCTGTATAGCACGACGTTGTGGGGATTGCTCAGTAGCGGACGGGCAGTGCCCGGCTGCTTGGGCAGTCCCTGCGACGTCGTTTCATACTGGGCCTCCTGCGCACCCCCGTTCGTCGCCTACGGGGGCAGGCCTCGTCGGCGGCCTCCTCTCTCACCCGCTCGTCGGCCTCCTTCTGGGACATTACTGCCTCGCAGAAGGAAACCATCGCCTTCCAGGACTCGTCGTCACCGAGCATCGCGGTAATGACACTCGGCAGAGACAAGTCCCCTCCAATGACTGATGTCAGATCATGACGCAGCGCCGCCCATCTCGAGCACACCTCGAGGGTGTGCTGGGCCGAGTCCACCGCCGACCGGGGTCAGCCTGTCGCTGAGGTGATCCTGTCTGTTGCCTGCATATCCGGGACCATCAAAAAGTGTCTGAAGGCACTCGCAGTGGTTTTAGTTAGGGTAGGCACTCCCAGGTGCGAGTCCCACATTGGGTCAGGATCTACCCGAAGATCATGACTGCATTCATAAGGATTTACCTGCGATAAAAGAAGGGTATATATCATATTATACTTGTAAAATATTTTTTAATTCGTAGCCAGTAATTTAAAAATTACGTCACCTATCCAAACATACAAACAGTACCTCTTTAGAGTAAGATTATTATTACGTTTTCCCTCGACTCATAGTAAATATCTAATTATATGAGCAACTCGTTTTTGAAGTGTAAACTTCTTTTAGCGCGGTACGCATTTTTTTAGATGTGATAAAATCTCTGAACTCGCGACACCGCACACGAAACGCTGGAGACGCAGGTTGACGTTTATATGACGTGGACTCGCGACACCGTACGCGAGCCGCTGCAGACTCAGTTTGACGTTTGATTTATTTAAATAAGGTTATGCAATATTTGTTTTGCAAATTGTGTTCCTTCTAAACTATGTCATGCGGCCATTTTGTGCGCCGTTTAAATTGTATAAGTTTTCATAATCTATTACAGCCTGTATAGGTATTTGAATTTAATTGTTTTGTTTTCTCTTCTATCGGCAGTCACATTACTGAACATTTTGACATAATGGACCGTATATAGTAAGCCTAAAAATTAAGTTAACTGTAAATCGTTGAGGAATTCTCTCGACTGTTTATGGTCTCCATCATCAGACCTGTTGTTAATTAAATATCTTATCATTATAAATGAATTAAGTCCAAACAAAATGTAGAGGCTCTATTGTAAACCGTTGAGGAGTTCTCTTAATTATTCTTTGTCTTCATTAGACCCCTAATGACAATGACAAAACTAATGAGGGGTAGATAAAGATTGTGTCGATTCATGTTGTAGGACAGCGATTTACCAAAATACCTTCCCGTACGTAGATCTTACCGTACAAAAACTCTAATTTAAAGCAGTTAAGATAAATAAATTTTCAAGTACTGACTTGCTGTTGAATCCAAAATCATATAAGTACCTGGCCTTGCATCCGAATTGGTCCGGCACGACCGGAGTGGTACCTATCGCTTATATAACACCGGCGTCAAGTGACAGCTATGCTATCGCGTTTCATGCGGTTTGTAAGTTTCCGGTGGCCCATTGGGGGGATAGAGAAAAGGAGGGCAACGCATCTTCATAACTTATGGTTATGCCTATGTCTATGGGCGTCGGTAGTCACCATAAGGCTCCGACTGCTCAGTTGCCTCCTTATCATTAAATAATATGAAAGGTTGTTTTTAGTTATGTCGTTTGAATTAATAGGTAAGCTGTGTAATTTGTTTTTTTATGAAAATCTTTTATTTTTCAGGCACTTTCTGAGTCTTGAGAAATTGAACATTGAGATAATTTCTAAAATTGAGATATAAGAAAGACAAACAGTCTTTCTTATATCTCAATTTTTGAAGATGGCTAGACCGATTTGAAAAATTCTTTTTTTGTTCTAAAGGGTATACTTCCCAAATGGTCCCATGATAAGGAAACCAGGATCTGATGATGGCATCCCAGAGAAATCGAGGGGAACTTTCGAAAATCATAGGGGCGACTAGTGCGTTTGATTTTTTTTTTATAAAGTGTTTTGAAGGACTACAATTTAATGAAGGTCTGGAGTCAATCTGATGCTGGAGCCGAAAGATAATCGAGGGAACTCCTCAACGATTTACATCAGTAACCTTGTGTTTGGGCTTTATTAATTTGTAATGATGAGAACTTTACACCTAGATGGGTTGTGACTGTCATTAGGGGTCTGATGATGAAGACAAAGGACAGTTAAGGGAACTCCTCAACAGTTTACAGTAGCTACCTTGTGTTTAGACTTAATTAATTTAAATTGATGAGAACTTTGTACCCATATGGGTTATAAGTGCCATTAGAGGTGTGATGATGGAGACCATACACAATCGAGGGGAATCCTCGACGGTTTACAGCTTTAATTGGGCTTACTTCATACGGTAAATAATATTATGCCAAAATCATGTAATTTTATTACTTGTCGTTGTTAAATGAACAAAAAACAACTGTGGCTTGGAAGCGCATCATAGTTTTTCAAGGTCATCATAATATCCATTCTATATCTATATATTGGTGATGTTCTATACCTATATATAATGAAATTATTTAACGAATAGCAGCAAATCTGCCGTGATTGCTTTCAATTACATGTATATAAAGTTTTACACAATTCCATTTCGGTTTTTTCATTTTTTAGGTAATGAATTAAACCCTTTCTACGGTCATCTCATTAATACAGCGCTATTTAATCTGAGCAACGCGTTTAATAGTTCTACCCATATTTCAGACAAATAAAATCAGTTATCAAATTTTGAAATCACTAAAAATTAAGAAATAAAAAAAATTTAAACAAAAATTAAAACCGACTTCAAATTTAAAAAAAAAACTAAAAAGTAATAAAATAATTTCCTTAATTTTTGTGCCATAATTTATAATCAACTTGTTCTTCTACTAATATACAATCTTTGCGTTTACCACGTCATTATTGTTACTTTTGAAGCCGGTGTCCTATTTGTTGATGTACCTACCTCCTAACCTACCTTGGCTGACACCGTCTCCAAAAGTAACAATAATGACGTGGTAAACGCAAAGATTGTATATTAGTAGAAGAACAAGTTGATTATAAATTGTAGGCACAAAAATTAAGTCTGCTCGGTAGCGGAACGCGAAAAACAAGCCTAACGCGACCCCTTTTACCCACAACATTCTAGAACTCTCGAGGAGACAACGGACTTTACGAGGATAACCGATGTTCCCGGAATAATATTAGTTTAATGTAAGGCGCCTTACTATTTTTCAGAGCAATGATACAGATAGTGCCGTGGCTGATAGTACTGTAACATTTATATTTGTTACAATGCGTGTCCGTGAGCTGTAATAAGGTTGCAATGAAAACAATCATATACATTTTACTCAAACTAGCCTCTTCGTACGCCGCGGTGGAGCCGGGCTCTTATAATATATACATGCGAATTGCAGCTAATTAATAATTTAATTATTACTTTAGACTCCCATCGGATTTATATTTACAATTATAAATATAAATCTTAGTAAAAAAAATATTTGTGAAATTCGCGTAAACATTAGAAAAACACAGTATAAGGTTGTTGTCTAGTCAATAGTTAGACAACAACCTTATACTGTGTTTTTCTAGTCAATAGTTACCCTACCACTTGGCAGATGAGCCGTAGTAAGTGGAAGCGGGAGAAGCGTAAGCTGAAAAGGAAGATTCAGGAGGCCAGTTCGGCTCTCGCGTCGCAGGGCTCTCTGGCGAAAGCCTCGACTAGCGCTGGGGCGGGGGAGTCGAGGAGGCCTCCGAAAGTCAAAAGACAGGGGACGGACCCTGAAGAGGGCCCGTCGCAGCAGCGCCCGGCCAAGCGACAAAACCGAGGTGAGGCTCTGGCTGAGGGACCGCGCTGCTCTGCAAAGGAGCAGAGCGATCTTGCGGTCATTGTACACCGGGAGGATGGCGTTAGGGTGGACGAGGTTGCGGCAGACCTCATCAGGGACAAGCTGGCGGATCTTATATTCGCCAAGATGGAGGACCCCCAGGAGGACATGGGGAGATCCACTGCTTTTGCGACGTCGGGACTGGTGTCGGAAGGTTTCTTCCTTGTGACACCGCTCACGATGGAGGCGAGGGAGTGGATCTTGACATGCGATTTTGGTGTGTATAACGGGATCCCACTAAAGGTGAAGCCACTGAACCGGAGCAGAGTAGCAGTATGGCTGCCCGGTAAAGTGGATCCAAGAGCGCCGAAGTTTCTGCAGGGGCAGAACGCCTATAAAACCGAATTGAGGATATCGGAGTGGACCCTTATCTCCAGGGAGAAACTCCTCGCTGGGGAAAGACTGGTGATGGGGGTCCCCAACGACGTCTTCAAGGAGGACATAGGACATGTCTGGCTTAACTACCAGGCCACCCAGGTTCAGGCCCGATTGCTGCGTACGAGCAAGCAACAGGCGAAACCTGATGTGGCCGATGCCGGACATGCTAGCGGGTCCAAGGTGACGGACCAGAAGTCCCAAACGGAGTGCGCGGGAACACACACTGGACACTCTGTAAAAGACAGCGGCACACAAACAGACCCACAGAACTCCACAGAGGAGTCGCTGGGGGGTAAGGGCATAGATTGCGGTGGTGTCTGTTCGGGAGAAAATAGATGCTCCCAACAGCCCCTGCGATCAGCCCTGCCCAACAGCGGCCCAAGCACATCAACAGACACAGACCTGGGACCTGTGCAGACCGCCCCGCTGAAGACACCGGAAGCTCACCATAATGTGACTGACGGTGATCAGAAGCGGGGCTCGAAGCATTAGGTCTCGGGCGGCACACACACATTACACACAATGACTCTTCACAGTGACACTACACACGCACACACACTTACAAACACAACACAAAATAAAATAAAGATACTTCAGTTAAATTTGCACCATTGTCGCGAAGCCATGACAGAGCTTTGCAGATTTGTGGTAGCAAATAACATAGACATCGCCTTGCTACAAGAGCCATATGTTATTAATGGCCGTGTTGTTGGCATTGGCTGTCTGGGTGGTGAAACTATCTACCATCGTGTTGGTGAGTCCGACCCCAGAACATGCATCTATGTTAGCAACAGAGCTAGGGCGTTAGGACTAATGGAAGTTGAATGTTACAGAGATCTCACGGCTGTACTAGGCACACTATGTATGGCAGATGGGAATACAAAGAAAATGGTCTTCATGTCGGTCTACATCCCGAGTGAGACGGACTACGAACCACCAGGACAACTTATAGAAGAGATAATGTCGAAATATAGAGGTATGGGTATCCCGATTGTTGCGAGCTGTGATGCCAACTCCCACCACAAGGTGTGGGGCAGCACGGATTGCAACAAGAAGGGAGATTTATTACTTGAATATATTCTTAGCACGGACCTGGAAATAATGAATGTAGGCAACACACCCACGTTTGTAACTAGAACAAGGAAAGAGGTTCTTGATATAACATTAATGTCAAGCGATGCCTCCCATCTGTTGAAAGATTGGAAGGTTGACACCTCTTATGCCTTCTCAGATCACCGCAGAATAACATTTCACCTGAACTGCCAGCTGGAAGTAGTAAAATTTAGAAATAATAGGAAAACAAACTGGGAAACTTTCGATCTAGCGCTGAGTGAGTGGATTCCTGGTAAAAGAGAATTAAGAGGAAAGGAAGAAATAGAACAAGAAGCCTGTAGGCTTGAGAAAGCTCTTAACGATGCCTACCTCAAAGCCTGCCCACAGAAAGAGATTAGACCGGGGAAGGGACAACCCTGGTGGAACAAATCCCTGAACAAAGCAAGGAAAAGGACTAGAAGGGCACTTAGAGTCGCCTTGAACAGGGACGACGACGAAAGCTGGAGGAAATACAGAGAAGAACGCAACAATTTTAAGTACCAGAGCCGCAAAGAAAACAGAAACGGGTGGAGTACATACTGCGAAAACGTTACAAAACAGAAGCGGCCAGGCTGGTAAAAACGCTAGCAAAAGACAAAACCTGTAAATTAGGAAGCCTAAGGAAAGGTGACACCCTAGTAGTGGAACCCAAAGAAATACTTGCAGAAATGATGGCCACACACTTCCCGGATAGCACAAGCTATTCAGAAGAAGACATGGTTGTCACATCAGGTGAGAATCTAGCAGAAGCGAAAGCGGAAGCGGAACTGATTATCACCGAAGAAGCATTAACATGGAGCATTTCATCATTCCTACCGTATAAAGCGGCGGGACCCGATGGCGTCTTTCCCAAGATGCTACAAGTTGCCCTTAGGTATATCAAAGAAGACCTACTCACCATATACCGGAGTAGTTTAGCAACAAACTACATCCCCAGTAGCTGGAGAAGAGTCAAAGCCGTCTTCATACCTAAGCCAGGGAAGGTTACATATCACGAGGCGAAATCCTTCAGATGTATAAGCCTTTCTTCGTTTGTATTGAAGACACTCGAGAAGATACTAGATAGACACATGAGAGCAGGGATAGAAAAGAGTTCAATGCCGCTACACGCCAACCAACACGCCTACATGGAAGGGAAATCCATTGACACGGCATTACACAACGCGGCAATAAGAATTGAAAGAGCTATAGAGAACAAAGAATATGCCCTTGGCTGCTTCTTCGATGTAGAGGGAGCCTTTGACAAGGCCACCCCTCAATCCATTGTGGAAGCACTTAACAGAGAGGGGATATCTGGACAGATAACGGGATGGATAACTAATATGTTAAAACATCGCTCGATACAAGCTGACTTAGCGGGAAGAACATGCACCATTCGAGCAAGAAGAGGATTCCCGCAAGGAGGATGCCTGTCTCCGCTCCTATGGTGCATTATCATAGACGAATTAGTATCAAAGATAAACGCCATGCACATTTACATACAGGCGTACTCAGACGATGGTCTAATTCTGGTCACAGGTAAAGTACTGAGCGTGACCAGAGACATCATGAAGCGAGGAATCGACACAGCGCTACGATGGTGCAGGGATAATGGGCTAAACCTGAACCCAGCAAAAACCAAGCTAGTGTTATTCACAAACAAGAGGAAGATTGATAGCATGATTCCATTGAGAATCGATAACGAAAATCTAGAGGTAGTCAATGAAATAAAATATCTGGGAGTAATCCTAGATAGAAATCTGAACTACAAAGCCCACGTTAAAGAGATCTGCACAAAATCCAAATGTGCCCTTGTGCAATGCAGGAGAGCGGTAGGTAGAACCTGGGGCATGAAACCAAATGTGGTTCATTGGATCTACAA
This sequence comes from Helleia helle, assembly GCA_963853865.1. Lineage (NCBI taxonomy): Eukaryota > Metazoa > Arthropoda > Insecta > Lepidoptera > Lycaenidae > Helleia > Helleia helle. The sequence continues at coordinate 20,042,018 of OY971422.1, read as the reverse complement.
GGCCATAGTACTACCAAGAATTCTACATGGAGCCTTAGTGTGGTGGCACAAGGCACAATTAGGAACGAACAGGAAAGAATTCACAAAAGTACAGAGACTAGCCAGCATCATGATATCGAGCGCCATGAAAACAACACCAACGGCGGCTCTAGAGATGATACTCGGCCTCAACCCAGTTGATCTCACGATCAAGAAGAAAGCGACGGAACAATGGTTCAAGCTTAAGAGCAACAAATTATGGAAGGGAGGGCACTATGACAAAGGTCACGCCGAAATAGCAAAACAGTACGAAGAAAATCTATCCATGATTTTATCAAACAATGATTTGATAAAGAAGGAGAGAATCTTCGACAAGAAATACAGGATAAGCATAGGCTCGAGAGATAACTGGAACATTAACATCGAACACCCAAAAACAACGATGGTCGGCTACACAGATGGATCCAGGAAGGAATCGACAAAGTTATCAGGGGCTGGCGTATATATTAGCCATCCAACTGAAATGAAAGCATCGTTTAATCTAGGCATATTCTCCAGCGTATTCCAAGCGGAGATATTCGCAATACGAGAATGCGCCAAAATGATTAAACAAAATATTACTAGCGCACAGAGGATTGAGAAGGCAGTCATATACAGTGACAGTCAAGCGGCATTGAAGGCCCTCAATAAGAGGGAGACTACCTCAGCACTGGTCAAAGAATGCAAAAACACCCTGCAAGATCTAGCAGACCAGACTGAGATAGAAGTTGCCTGGGTACCTGGACATGAGGGAAATGCGGGCAATGAAGAAGCAGACAGACTGGCGAGAGAAGGTGCCGATGAGACGTTCATAGGCCCTGAGCCGAGACTGCCAATAGCACACAGGATAACAAAAAATGTTATAACCCTGAGAATAAACAAAGAAACAAAACAGAGATGGAATGATACGAAGAGCTGTAGACAATCGAAATTCTTCATCTCGACGCTTGACAGCAAGAAGACTAAAGAGTTGCTCAAACTCAATAGGAGCAACATTAGAACAGTTGTGGGAATATTGACGGGACACTGCCCACTCAACAGACACCTGTCAATAATGAAGCTAGCAGAGGACCCTCTATGTCCTAAGTGCAAAGAGAAAGAAGAGACCAGTCTGCACTTCATAACGGAATGCCCAGCATATGCATACGCAAGATGGGAGCTGTTTGGAGCGGACGAGCTGAAGAAGGAAGATTTAGCATATCTAACCATAAGGCAGCTAAGTAGTTTTTGTAAATCAACACGTAGGTTTGAGGGGGTGACACCAGAGGGGCAAATGATAACCCGTCCCCGCATCTAATCCCAGAGGCGAGCCCGGGGAATTGGGTGAAATGGTCCCGTTAATGAGGACTGATCACCCGTCTGGCCTTGCTGGCGTCCCCACCCCTTAAATAATAATAATAATAGTCAATAGTTTTTATTGTGCTGAAATGTAAAATTATATAAAATGTTGAAATAACTAAGTTAGTTGGATATCACAAGAAATAACTTTCATATTTATGTGACAAAACCGATTTAATTTAAGGAAAACTTTTATAAAAATCTTAATAGTAATAGAAAATCTTTAGAAAAAGGTAGTGCCATGCAACATTGCCTCCGAACTGGGCCGGCACGACTGGGTTGGTACCTCTCGCTCACATAACACCGGCGTTAAGTGACAGCTACGCTGTCGCGTTTCGTGTTGTTTGAGAGTTTCTTGTGTTCCACTGGGGGGGATAGGGAAAAGGAGGGCAACGCATCTGCGTAACCTCTGGTAGTGCGGATGTGTATGGGCGTCGGTACCATAAGGCTACGACTGCTCTGGGTGGTGGTTTTTTTCAGTCAATTAATTGTTTAATAATTTTCAATCATTGATATTATTAATTCAATTTATTTTTATTTAATTAATTTAATTTACTATTTTTTTTCGAATAGAAGGTCGTAAGCTGAAAGTAAGTTAGTTAATACGTGGGTAACACTGAAAATATTTAGAATTGGCCAGTTAGAAACATTGAAAACGAAAACTTTTTTGAATTTCAATTTTAGAACTCTTTGGTAACCTAATGTAGTATATTGCATTCATTTGTAATTTGTTTTTGTGAATTGGCGGCAAATCTAAAACTCTTGTTACACGTGAAAATGGACATAACGCGAGAAAATTTTCGGTCAATGATTTATTATGACTTTCGTTGTGGGCTTAATCAACAACAAAGCTATGATAGGCTGCGATTAGCATTTTTTAATGAAGCCCCATCTCGTGCCACTATTTACACTTGGTTTAACGAGTTTAAGCGTGAACGTAGCAATCTCAATGATGATCCGCGTGAGGGACGTCCTTTAAAAGCGACTACTGAAGATAACATCAGTGCTGTGCGACTCATGACACAGGAAGATAAGAGAGTGACCTATCAGCAGATACGGGCAAGCCTAGGCATTGGTATGAGTCAAGTTCAAAAAATATTACACGAACATTTAGGCGTCAGGAAGCTTTGTACCAGATGGATTCCCCATACTTTAACCGACGACCAGAAACGCCTCCGCATGGACTGGTGTCGCCAAATGTTAGATAAGTTCAACGGCGGTAACTGAAATGCTGTATTTGACATCATCACAGGTGATGAAAGCATGATATATTGCTACGAACCCGAAACCAAAAGACAATCAGCTCAGTGGGTGTTTCCTTTCGAGGATCGGCCAACTAAGGTAAAGAAAGGAAGAAGTCAAGGAAAAAAGATGATTGCCTCATTCTTTGGTCGGAAAGGTCATTTCGCGACAGTTGTGCTAGAAGATGGAAGGACAGTTACTGCAGACTGCTATGTCAATCGCTGTTTGTCTGTTGTCTTGGAAAAAATTCGACAGCAGCGCCCTCGAAGCAGGATCCTCCTTCACCACGACAATGCTTCAGCGCACTCCGCAAAACGGACTGTTGAATATTTGACTATGGCAGGTGTCGAGATAATGAGTCATCCGCCTTACAGTCCTGACCTGGCGCCCTGCGACTTTCATTTATTCCCAAGAACTAAAGATAAAATTCGAGGTATTCGCTTTACGAGCCCTGAAGATGCGGTGAAAGCGTACGAAAATGCCATAGAAGAGACTCCTAAGGAAGAATGGGCCCACTGCTTTTCTCAGTGGTTCCATCGAATGCGACGTTGTGTAGTAGAAAGAAACTGAGATTACTTCGAAAAACAATAACAGTATTGGCAACTTTCTACATGAAGCCGTTTTTCATTTTCTAAAATTTTCAGTGTTACCTAGGTAGAATCAGGCGTTACTGTGCGGGAATCCATTACCTATGTGTGATTAAATTATATTTTAATTAGCAATAATCCCGCGAAACACGCAGTCTTTACAGCAAATGTATGAGTGCACGCATATGCATGCATATAGCACAGCCCTCCTTTCCCACACTACATATGCTATACACTCGCATGCACCTATTACTAATTGTAGAGTCTACATCCTGAGGATGCCTCGGTGTCGGACGAAACGTGCGTAGATTGTGTGATGGTGGTCTTTTACTGTGGTTGTGGGTGGTGGTGCATGCGAATGTACGCATATGCAGTGTGGGAAAGGAGGGCGGTGCTATATGCATGCATATGCGTGCACTCATACATTTGCTGTAAAGACTGCGTATTTCGCGGGATTATTGCTAATTAAAATATAATTTAATCTTATATGACAGTAATTAGTATTTAGTTTCATTCAGTCATTATTCTATTTCATGCCTATAAAAATAAGAACAAAAGAGTAGTCGAAACAAAGGGGAAGCTGGTGAGAATACTCTATAGCTATACACAAACATATATGTTTTGGTTTCCCAGAGGCTTGGGAAATACTACTTACGTATTATCGTGTGTTCTTGCCTCCGAGAGTTCGACCCGATTCATTCATGATAGGGAAACTGGCAGACATGTCACCTGATTATAAATGGTCGAAGTCGCCATAGCATAAACTAGTTAACCTGGGACTAACTCAGGCGGGTCCCACCATGGTTCAAGCCTTGTCGTGTTTGTGGGACTCAGTAGCCTAAGTTGAACTCAGCATCAGGCGGGTCCCACCACAGTTCAAGCCTTGTCGTGGTGTTAGGGCTCAGTAGCCTAAGGTGAACCCAGCACCAGACAAAAGAGCAGGCAGCGAGATTGGGAATCTCACCCCATTGCACTGTTCCAACGTTGGTACGGGTTGTTCTGTGGTGCGGGATAACCCTTCTGTGGAGTTGGCATCCCTTCCATTCCCTCGGTAGAGTGACTAGCCTTCAAGGTGCTCTGTTGCTCAACAGATCCGGGGCACCTCACCTAATACTGCATTGGTGTCACTCGCTGGGTTTTAGTGGGTAGAGCTGCGTCCACTGTTTCGAGCGCAGCGAGTGCTACGTGCTTAAGAGCATACTAGCAAGACTAGTTCAGGCTTTTCATTTGTGTTGCTTATCCTAAGACATAAGATATTAAGTCTCGGTGCCAGTAATTACATTTCCTATCTTGCCCTTCTCTCCGAAACACATCAGTGCTGTTTCGCGAAAGCTGAAGAAATACGCGGCACAGCGCATTCCTCATTCTTAATGCTAGGTTTCGCGGAGGGACGGTTGATTTGTATGATCGAGTTTTCTCGAGGCCCACTTTCTTTATATACGACGGATTACTTTTTTTTCTTTATTCTTATAAGCCTAGTAGTTTTAAAAAGTACATAGCATCTAGATTAACTATCTTAACTTAAATAATTTAGGAATGAAGTGAATAGCTTAATAGCTAATTTCGATTCTAAAGCTCGCCGTTCTTGTTCAACTAGAGCACACTCAACCAAAGCAGGTGTATTTCCTTGTGTTGTAAGTCAGACAATTTGGGCTGTCAGTCAGACAATGTGGATAACCTTATGTGAATATAATATAGTAAAGTGAAATTTACCCTGATCGCAGACGCATGCTTTGTTAGTAACAATCGTCTATTAATCTTTACTTCAGAGAACCAAGGAATCCTTGGTGGTTCAGATTGAATCGTCCGGTACCATATACCCTTCTTTTCTGAGTAAGTCTTCCATATTTTATAATAAATTATTTTATATCTAGGTAGGATATATATATATATATATATATATATATATATATATATGCAGAAGGGTAGATGACGGACAGATATTCCTTCATGGGTTCCTATTTTTGCCAACCCACCCACTTGCTTTCCCATCAAACCAACTGATGATGAACTATGTGATGGAGCGACGGAATACCTTCCGACTTCTAGACTTTCGTTGCGAAAGAGCTTGTCTCCAGGCAGGTTGCCTCCGAGGAAACCAAGTCTTTGACTGCCCAAATCCATTCTAAAAGAATATTTACTTAATAATATAATAATAATAGGAATAAGGTATATATTACACATAACAAAAAAATGATTAGTACGTTCATTAAGCGCCTAAGAAGTTAACAACTGAATCTATGTGAAACATTTATTTTGGTTATCAGAAAGCTTGTTTATTTCTTATTTATTTATAATCTTTAAACAAAAGTTTTCACTATTAATATATTTTATCATTATTAATTTATTATTTAATTTACCCCACTCTCCCCTGCTACAAATCTTTGCATATTTATTTAAATAAATAATAATAAGATAATATGTGAGGATAACCTATGATCTGAGATTGTCTATATATTGTGTCGTTTTGCTCAACTCTGTATATAATATCTCAGACTGTCATCGAATAGTATACTAAAGTTGTAAAATTTGATAAAAAAAAATGTTTCTAATATTATTCTTTGCAATTTTAAGTGGCGTCAGTGCTGGGTGCCCCATTACAAAATACACGGCTGACGAAATATTAAGAAGTCGAGACTTTGCATACAGTCGCGCTGTCGTCGAGTACTACAATGAGTATACAGAGAGAATTTATCTACCAGGTTTCGAAGAAAAAAACATACACGTATATACTAACCCGGGTTTAATGACTGTAAAGGCTTCGCAGCAAACGTTTACCTGGCCGCTGCCTCCATACGTCACCGCGTATGGAAACGTATCCTATGCTAACGATTTATTAGAAGTCAAATTTCTAACTGCCAAGAGAGATGGAGAACTAGATGAAATAAACAGAAACGCATACCAATTAGAAATACCTCTACCAGGATATAAATCTGAAGAAATATTGGTTCAAAGATACGGTAACTACATAAGGGCACAGGCAGAGCGGGAAACGTATGGTATTAGTGAGATTACTATTCGAAAGAAAGTGTTGCCAAGTAATGTCAGCACTTACTTCTATTATTTTTATGAAAACGGTAAAATATTACTGCACTTGGCCACGATTACCTGGCACCACGACTAGAGACTCAAGCACGTGTCATATGTGATGATGTAATATTATTTTAAAGTGAAAAAAAAAAGTTTTAAACGAGTATGTAAATCATTACCTTTAGGATAAGAGACTAAAATGAATACAGAAGTTTTAAACGTATATTAAAATCATTAGAACTTTTACCCCCTTAGGATAAAAGAGACCCCATCTTATATAGACAGCACCACATTGTTAAGTATTAACCGATCAGAAGACGAAGATCATATGTTTGTTTGTGTAATCAGTGAAACCATAATTTCCACCATTCCACCATTTGTTGGATGCGAGTGGCACGAATGTTCAGTAGTGGACGGATAGAGGCTGATCATGATGATGATTATGATGTATTCTGTCATCGTAGCATCAAATTATAATATATACATTTTTTTAATATTTATCCCAAATGGGGAAAGGCAAAGGACAAGAGTCCATACAGCCTCAACGTTAAGTAAAGACGTCTATTTTACTTTTCAATTTTTTTATGTTTCCTGCCAAACCTGCAATGCTATGCTGTCAGGTGGCACCTGTGACCTGACAGCGTCGTCCACAAACATAAACTAGTATACCTGGAACGAGCCCAGGCAACTCATTTATATGTTGCCTATCCTGAGACATAAGATGTTAAGTCTCGGTGCCAGTAATTAAACTGCCTGTCCTGCCCTACTTTCTATTATTGATTATTATAGTAAATTTTTGTGCATTTCAAAAAGCAGAAGCTATCTCTGTGAATAATCTATTGAGATAAATAAAATTGGAGTGTCTGTTTGTAATATTAAAATAAGCTATAAGATATAGTGCCATGCTGCATTGCAGCCAAATTGGGCTGGCACGACCGGGGACCTTTCGCTCACATAGCACCGGCGTAAAGTGCTATGCTGTCGCTTTTCGTACAGTTTGTGAGTTTTGGGGGCCCATTGGGGGGATAGGGAAAAGGAGGGCAACGCGTCTATATAACTTCTGGTTGTGCGGATGTGTATGGGCGTCGGTAGTCACCATAAGGCTCCGTCTGCTCGTTTTCCGCCTTATGGCATAAAAAAACGCTTTTTAATAAATGTATATAATATGGTACCTATACCCAAATGACATTTTTCCCAATTTTGGCTGTCTGTCTGTTTGTTGACGGCTAATCTCTGAAAAGGCTAGGCCGTTTTTATGGGACTTTCATTGGCAGATAGCTGATATAAGGAATAACTTAGGCTATAAAAATAATCATCATCAATCAGGGTACGGCTGTAAATCTAAATTAACGTGGGCAAGGCTACGGGCAACAGCTAGTTAACAATACGCAGATATTGCTAGTGACTAGTGATGTTGAAATAGGCGCGGCGCGTATTTTATATTTTTTGTGACCAATGTATGCATGACTAGCTGAAGCCCGCAGCTTCACCCGTGTGGAATTTGAAAATGTAAAAAAAAATACATACGTATTTCCTTGCTACGATGAGATTAAAAAAAACAAACAAGTAGTGTTTATCCTTATTAATATTAAAAAATCCAAACGTATTTTTTTTCTTTTTCGGAGCCCTTGGCCTTTAAGCTCAATCGGTCCAGAAATCCAAACGTGTGTTAATGTAACACATGTCTTTAAAATTTATTGAAAAACTTGTCGTGGCGGTGGGGCTCAGTAGCCTAAGGTGAACCCAGCACCTTGGGCGAAGCCAATTGAACCGAGGGAGATGCTCTTTGTACTCCTCTTATAAGACGAGCACCTCACCTTGGTGGCACTCGCGAAGTTTTAGTGGGTAGAGCTGCGTCTTACCATCTTTCGGGCGCAGCGAGTCCCACATGACCGCCTGGAAGTCCTACCTCCCCCGAGGCATGCCTAAGAGCAATGCAGCGCAAAAAGGTAGTTTATACCTCATGTTCTTGTTTCTTATAAATAATTTATTATCACTTGATTACCCGTAATATTTGAATCAGTATAATAGAATTAATATTCTATAACTAAAACTTTCTAATGGCTAATAGATAAGATGAGAAATGATTAAATTCTAAATTATCGCGCTATCAATCATAGTCTGGCAAAATAACTTAGTGATTTATTATAGAGTAAGATCCATCAGCATCGTATATCTTCTTGTCCTGGTCGATCCTTCCGTAAACTGGTTTATCATAACTACCGTATGGCTGGTGATCATAATCGTGATCGTGATGACCATGATAGTCGTGATGGTGGTCGTAGTGTTCGTGGTCGTATTCCACGTAATGTTCGTGGTGCTTTTTCTCTTTGACATAGTGCACCAGCCATAGGACAAAGTGCCACGCTTTTGTCACAATCACGAAGAATATTATTCCGTATACTATCTTCAAGACGAAAATTTTTGTTGCAGCGACGTAGAAGAAATGAACTGCGAACAAAATATACATAATATTTTAAAAAGCTGTATCGTCCATATAGAAATTAGTTCAGAATTTTCCGCAAAGGGTTTCTATTTTTCTGGTCAGGCTATAGTTTAATTATTACTACACCCAATTAAATTGGTATTTATTACATAATTAAACTAAAACAACTAGAAATCCTTGTAGTTTTTAATTAATTTTAAATGCCAATGTGACAGAAAATACGGAAAAAGTGCTTGCATGCTTGAATGCAATACGTATTGAAAAGATTTAAAATTTTTTGGGAAGCGACATTCTGTTTTTCGGATGTAGGATATAATGGCAATCTCTTGAAAGATATCAACTTAACGCGATAGACGAGTCACTGGGTCAGAGCTTCTTCCAGTGACTCAGTCGCCCAAACTGATCGAGACCTTTTAGGTAAAATTAAAAATAGAATAATAAAAATATGACCTACCTATCTGTCCTGGGAATAGAAGCTCGTAAGCATGTCCACGAATAAGCTGGGACGGGAGTGTGCATCAGGGCTTTTATAGTGAGAATGAGACGGTTTATACTGCCATACATCTGGCACATATTTAGAAATAGCCAGTGCCCAGGCCATAACAACCATGGCCTTTATCATGGAAACAACAAAAGCTATGCCCAGGATAATCTTTGATAGGCCCACTTTTGTAGCCAGCAATATTGCAAAGTTGGCTGCAACAAATGAACTAAATTTAAGAAGAAAAAAAGTAAACAACATTTTTTTAATGTTAGTTGGATAGGCAAACATAAACGTAGTGATTACATTCTCTTGGGGCAAACGGGCAGACGAGCACATGATGGTAAGTGGTCGAAGTCGCCCATGAACGTAAACGAGTAAACCTGAAACGAGCCCAGGCTCATTTAAGTGTTGTCTATCCTGAGACATAAGACGTTAAGTTTCTGTGCCAGTAATTACACTGCCTGTCCTTCTCTTCTCTCTGAAACACAACAAAGTTGTTTGACGGGAGAAACAAGCAGGATGGTGGTACCCATGTAGCCGGGAGCGCGGCACAGCACAATCCTCCCACCGGAATTCACGATCCTGCCACTTTCCTAACAGAATAGGTAAGAAATGAATACAAATTGAATAAAAAATGGATTGAAATATAGAATATGATATAGAACATGAATGAATTATTTAATATACAATTATAAATAGAGCACAATAAAGAAAGTGCCCACTAGATATAATAATAATAATAATAATAATACATATATAATTATAATTTCAAATTGTTTCAAATATGAAATTTTCATCAAATAGATATGAAAGAATCTTATTACAAAACTATGTTTTTAGTTCATTAAAAGTTTAATAGTTCCCAACTCCTTGACTTAAAGTCATGTTTGTTGAAAATGTGGAATGGGAGTTTCAGGTTTTTGCTACCCAAACTAACTCGCAGAAATAGTTGGAGATGTCGCACGAATTTAGTTTGAAATTAACTTTTACTTAGTAAGTAGTTTGAGAGATATATATTTTGCAGCATGCAGCCCGACGCATCTCCATAGTTGATACCTTAAAGTTAAACTTAAACTTAAGGTTGAACTAGTCGGTGGCGCGAACTCTAACAAAATGATTGCTATCTCACCTGACATAGTCCGCGAACATGCGTGCTAGAGTGAAATACACAATGATTCATTCCGAAAATGTCCTTTTAGCAAAACATTTATTGTAGAAAAAGTAATTAGTGTATCTTTTCAAAATATATTTATTTTATCCTTTGAATAACTAAACTATATCGGGCGTAGTACGGGCTTTATTTTTGAGCTTTCATGCTCGGTATACTATTTATTTACGCCCAAAGTTGGGCTAAAATCAGTGTTGAAATACGAAAGTTTAGAAGCTTGTATTTTTTAAATGTATTTTTTTTTTACGATTTTGGGTACATACACACATAGATAACGACAAGATTAATTTATATTATACTTAGTTTTTCATAGTCAACGTCAAACATTGTAGTAATTACTGTTCTGCGTTTGTATGGAAAGATGAGCGACTTGTGTAACCTTAAAGGCTCAAAACTTTGCACCTTAACAGTTTTTGTTTTAATCTATTTCTCAGTTATTTATTTACACTTCTGTAAATAAATAAGATTACATTGAATTATTATAAAGCAAATCGGTCCAATATCAAATTCATATTTAATAATTAATAAAAATCTATTACGAAAGACGGAATAAAGTAAAGAATTGGCACTTGAGATTCGAGTCGATTTTACTGCCCATTTCCATACATTTATCAGTTGTCTACTAGCGTTTACGATTGTAGAATGGCATCTTGGTAACCCACCAGGGCCCGCGAGTAAATGTTTCACATGAAAACGACGCCTAGCAAATAAAAACCTATAACGAAATGTGGAAAAAAATATACGATAGAGTCATGCCGTTTGACGTCACGACATTCGGACCGACTTTGTTGCCAAGGCGCGCCCAAAATATTTTACATCAAAGACACTGGTCCTCCTGAATATATTAAAAACGTCTATGTTAAAAATAAAATTCATAATTTAAAAAAAATAAGCTTAAAAAACGTATACTCACTTAATAATGCATATTTTCCTTTCCCTCTCGCTTGTACAATATCCTTCTCCTCATCAAGTGCAGATGTGCACACGCACAAAGCCAACACAAACATTAAATATAACTTCATCTTAAATGTCTTCGAAATTTCAAATTTTTTACCTCAATTTTTCTATGTGCTAAGGTCAGATTATAACAATTTTTGATAATCCAAGTATACTGGCTCACGAGTCCAAAGGTAATGACATCCAAGGATGTGCCGTCCAGAACGCTAACAAGTGGTAATGAGTGGACAAATATTGTACATCGTGAAAGTAGAAAATATTACACAACTCCGCACAACTAGAGAAAAGTGTTATGTTTTCAGATGTTTCTGTGTATGGTAACGTGTTATGAGATTGTTTGAAAGTTATGTATTTATTGAATATTAACATATGTAAGTTTTGAGTGATGCGTTTGTGTCGCGGCCGACTGTACCATGGCATGGTTACCGGTGGGAGGGAAACGCTGTGCCGCGCTCTCGGCTGAATGGGTACCACCATCTTGCTTGTTCCTCCCGTGAAACAGCTTTGCTGTGTTTCGGAGAGAAGGGCAAGACAGGCAGTGTAATTACTGGCACCGAGACTTAACATCTTATGTCTCAAGATAGGCAACACATAGATGAGTTGCCTGGGCCCGTTCCAGGTAAGCTAGTTTATGTTTGTGGCGGACCAATCAGCGCCACAATACTGAATCGCGCTATCAAAGTTCCACAGCTCGTCGCTATACATACAACGGCTGAATTGATAGCACCAGGGGTTCGGCCTGGCCGAGCATACATCTCGCTCGGTCGGAGATCTCCCTTTGGGGCTCACACCTATAATCCCACATGTTCATGGGCGATGTCGACCACTTACCATCAGGTGGCACGTTTGCCAGTTTGCCTATCCAACTAACATAAAAAAAAAGAACTAACATACTGTATGGATATACAACAAACTGTCAAGACATGTTTCTGAGTTGACTGGTAATAGATTTAAGACTGAGCTGTTGTCTCCCTAACATGGGCGAAGCAAATTAAGCCGAGGGAGCTGCTCTTTGTACCTAAGAGACGTACAAAGAGCCGTCGAGGTGTCCTGTTTGCTCAACAGATCCGGGGCACCTCACCAAAGGCGGCATTGGTGGCACTCGCCGGGTTTTAGTGGGTAGAGCTGCGTCCACTTACCAGCTTTCGGGCGCAGCGAGTCCCACATACCAGCCTGGGGAGATCCATGCCCCTGCGGGATGCCTCAGAGCATTTCCCAGCGTTAAAAAAAGACCTCTCACTTCGAGGCCAACCTCTCACCTACTCAACCATCATTGCTCACCAATACTTAATTGAAATCGGTTCATATGTTGGGGACCTAACGTCCCTGTTCATGTTAATGATGTTAATTATTGTATATAATAAATATAATAATATTATCAACCCTTATATGTCCCACTGCTGGGCACGGGTCTCCTCCTCGAAATCAGGCGAGGAGGGTTTTTGGGCCATAGATCACCGATGCGCTGGCCCAATGCGGGTTGGTGAACTTCATACACCTTCAAAGAAGACTTTTAATCTCATCTGGTATGCAGGTTTCCTCACGATGTTTCCTTCACCGGTGAGCAAGCGATGGTCAGGTGCAGGTAGAAATTTAGAAAAACCCATTTCTAGGCATCACAGGGGGGGGTCAGGATTGAACCCGGACCTCTCGGCTCTCAATCAAGAGGCCGAGCCCATACCCACTAGGCCATCGTCGCTCAATTGTATGCTTTAAGATTAAACATATCTGAGCTACCGCTAGAAAACATGTTTCCAAATAAAAAACTATAATTAACGGTTCATCCGTAGTTCACCCGTATGAGGATTGTATGTCAAAAGAAGAAGATGAAGAAGACAGACACAATTAGCGGTCAAATTTATAAAAACAGTATTTTTACGTCGGGGATAAAAAAGTATATTTATGAGATAAAATGCTACTCCATAAGGAATAAAGGGAGGCGTTCTATTTCGTTGGCAATTAGATTGGTGGGCGTTAAGTTTTTCCAGGGGCTCGTATCACCGCTAATATCGAGAAATTGCTTCTCGCCGTGTCGACAATCATCGTTAAATGTACAAGTAATGAGCGATTTTCTTTTACGAGATGAGTTATATGACTATAGAGATGTTCATCGCTTCTATCGATAAGCGCCATTTTATTTGTAGGGTGGGTTTGAATCATTTAAATTTTAAAAGAATAAAACCTATCGCAATATATACCAGTGGGAAGGGTGCGCTGTGCGATCTTGCTTGTTTCTAGCGTGAAACAGCTTATGTTACAGCATTAAATGAGTTGACTGAGCTAGATATCGACCACTCAATCACATCTGGTGGCACGTCTGCCAGTTTGCCTATCCATCTAACATAAATATAATAATAAAAGAACCTTTGTAATGGTTCAACTTATAGTTTATGGTTACTTTTACTTATATTTAAGCTCTATTTAGGGTTTCTTTTCTCGGAGGATGTAATTTAATTTTTTTGATGTGTATCTTATGCTAAAGTTCAAGATTGTGGGGTCGTCGCCCTTGTCCCCCGGTTGCCATCTTGGAAAAAAAAGGTTCATGGGGTTTTCGCGCTGTATCTCATAAACTAGAGACCCTGCAGATAATTTATATAATATTATTTGTAGCAAGTTAAATTTTCTTCAACTTTATTTGTATTATTTTTTATCGTAAAATGAAAAAAAAATTATGAACATATTATGTAAACTGATTTTCTTTTTAATTTTATTTTGGGCTTTATAACTTTTTTCTGAACATTTACAATAAAATGAACGACGAAACGAAGTTAATTAATAATATATTGCAGTGGAAATTATTTCCACTGCGATATATTATTTATTGAATTTTATTAATTGATCTGCGTTTTACAGCGCTTGGAAGCTTTAAAGCATCCAAAAAAGGTTAAGTTTGCCATTTCTCTTTTTTTGGTAGTAGTTACAGTACTTAACAGAATTAGAAGTGTCAGTACTCAGAAGTAAGAAGTTAAAAGTGGAGTATTTTCAATAGATACATTTGTTTTGTAACTGATTCTCACTGACGTTCCTTGACAGTTACGTAAATGTATTTTCTGAAATTAAATAAACTGTGAAGTATTTACATCAAGTTTATGTATGTCCTTGTTTTAATATTATGACTGAATTCAAATTATGATTGTAAACGTTCCCGCATTGGGTCAAAAAGGGTGAACTTATTGATAAAAGCGGATATAATCGATAACTTGTAACATCCCTATATTATGGGGCGTCATAATATTTTTGTTTGGTTCAATTTTGATGGCTGATGAAATAGTTGTAATAGCTGTGTGATTAACTCTATTGATTGCAGGATTACGCCCACGCTGCTCAGCGACATATTAACCCGGGTTCGAAATGCTTTTTTTGGAACGTAGTTCCTTATCGCGCGTTGCGAAAGGGGGCTAGACGGAAAAAATTAAGATGAAAAGTTGTAACTACTGTCTGTCTCTCTCTCACAATAACATACACACACACATGTTTGTGTGTGTGTGTGTGTGTGTGTATGTACATTTTTTTATTACAATTCCTTCACTAATTAATCGAAAGGAACTTCGTTCCATCCGGGATGTCCATTGACACCTCTCTTTAGTTTTTTTTTTCATTGTCATAACGACTTTTTAAGTTAGTTGGATAGGTAAACCGGCAGATGTGCCAACTGGTTGATGATAAATAAACTAGCCCAGATGACTGATTCATGTGTTGCCTATCGTGAGAAAAGAACTGTTTCACAGAAGAAATAAGTAGGATGGTGGTACTCTTGGCGATGAGAGATCGGCACAGCGCATATCTCTCGTCGGATGTGTAAACACCTTTTCTGCCCAGCATATACTCCCTGTATATACTGCTCGCCTGACCTCCCATGCTATAAAAAAACTATCAGGTGACCATCATTACATACCGAGACTCCACCGTGCCTTGCAAATCACGTTAAGCCGTTGGTCCCGGCTATCATTCGTGGATCTTTGGCAGTCGTTACGGGCCGTCAGGATCCCGAATGTCTGACGACCTGTCTTACCATTTTATTACCCAGTTACTATGTTGTGGAGGTCAGATAGACAGTTGCTCCATTTAAAGTACTTAGTAATTAGCTCTACCTGGTTAGCCTTCCAGTCTACTACTACCGCACTACCAGAGGTTATGCAGATGCGTTGCCCTCCTTTTCCCTAATCCCCCCCCATGGGCCACCGGAAACTCACAGCCGCACAAAACTAGACGCCGGTGATATGGGAGTGACAGGTACCATCCCGGTCGTGCCGGCCCAATTCAGCTGCAAAGCAGCATTACCTTTACCAAAATATCCGCGCGGCTGTTATTACTTAGCCATGAGCTCCTCATCGGATATATAAATACCGTTAAGATATTATAATGATCAAACAAAATGTAATTAAGTCAATGTATAAAATTTGGTAATCAGATTTTTTAAATATTTCTTTTTGAAAAAGTTATGAAGTTCTTTTTAAAGCCTTTGGAAATACATTCATATTTAATTAAAATTATGTACTTTTTTTAAATCAATCAAATATATGTGTGTGTATATTTTAAATTTAAGTCCAAATTTTCTAGCCTAAAATTTTCAATATATTCATTTTTGTTGCAGGATCAGTTTTACTGCCATTTTATTTAATAAGCGATATAATCAGGAAAGTCATGATGAAAACATATAGGTAAAGAGACAAGCATCCATATTATTATCTTCATGTTTCTTGTACTCTCAATTGTTCACATTTTAAGTATGTTTTACGTTAATAAGACGACGATAATAGTTATTTATAACTATTATAGTAGGTTTTTATTATATTGTTTAAATAAAGATAACCAATACGATAACTAATAATAAAACCCATATGATAAGAAAATCCGTAGGGTTACAATTTAAAAATCAGTAATTTCTCATATGTCTACCCATATATCATATTTTCCGGGTCTGAAATTTGTCATTTCACAAAAAATACGGGTCGTTCACTCCGTCATTTATCATTGTAAGTGGACTTAATTTGCGATCGCCCGCCATATTGGAAACGTCGTGTCATCCCACCCAAAACATTAACGTAAAAGAATAGGTTCCTTGCCGCTTCGTTTATGAAATAAGGTTTTTTCAAAGCTACTTATAATGCTGCTACGGATTGAGGATGATTATTTTTATAACATAAGTTACTCCTAGCTATGTGTCAGTCCCCACCATGGTTCAGGCCTTGACGTGGCGGTGGGGCTCAGTAGCCTAGGGTGAGCCCAGCACCTTGGGCGAAGCCAATTGAGCCAAAGGGGCTCTTTGTAACCCTCTTATAAGAAGAGGGGACAAAAGAGCAGGGGGCAAGGGGTGAGGATGGGAACCTCACCCCATTGTACTGTCCCGACGTTGGGAGGGGTTATATATTGTTTTCTAATGTTTGCGCGAATTTCACTCATTGTAATGAAACAATTTTTACGGATTTTATCGCGGTTTATTAAGATTTTTACAAGCCCGACGTTTCGGATACTTTACAGCAACCATGGTCACGGGAGGACTCCTCCCGTGATTGCTGTTTCATTCAGCGTGTTTCATTATAATGAGTTGGCCCTCCCAACTCATTATAATGAAACACGCTGTTCTGTGGTGCGGGACAACCCCTCTGTGGAGGTGGCGTCGGTCCCTTGCGGGACTGACTAGCCGTCGGTACCTTGCGGGACTGATTAGCCGTCGGTCCCTTGCGGGACTGACTAGCCGTCGGTCCCTTGCGGGACTGACTAGCCGTCGGTCCCTTGCGGGACTGACTAGCCGTCGGTCCCTTGCGGGACTGACTAGCCGTCGGTTCCTTGCGGGACTGACTAGCCGTCGGTCCCTTGCGGGACTGACTAGCCGTCGGTCCCTTGCGGGACTGACTAGCCGTCGGTCCCTTGCGGGACTGACTAGCCGTCGGTTCCTTGCGGGACTGACTAGCCGTCGGTACCTTGCGGGACTGATTAGCCGTCGGTCCCTTGCGGGACTGACTAGCCGTCGGTCCCTTGCGGGACTGACTAGCCGTCGGTACCTTGCGGGACTGATTAGCCGTCGGTCCCTTGCGGGACTGACTAGCCGTCGGTCCCTTGCGGGACTGACTAGCCGTCGGTCCCTTGCGGGACTGACTAGCCGTCGGTCCCTTGCGGGACTGACTAGCCGTCGGTCCCTTGCGGGACTGACTAGCCGTCGGTCCCTTGCGGGACTGACTAGCCGTCGGTCCCTTGCGGGACTGACTAGCCGTCGGTCCCTTGCGGGACTGACTAGCCGTCGGTTCCTTGCGGGACTGACTAGCCGTCGGTACCTTGCGGGACTGACTAGCCGTCGGTCCCTTGCGGGACTGACTAGCCGTCGGTGCCTTGCGGGACTGACTAGCCGTCGGTCCCTTGCGGGACTGACTAGCCGTCGGTCCCTTGCGGGACTGACTAGCCGTCGGTCCCTTGCGGGACTGACTAGCCGTCGGTACCTTGCGGGACTGACTAGCCGTCGGTCCCTTGCGGGACTGACTAGCCGTCGGTCCCTTGCGGGAATGACTAGCCGTCGGTCCCTTGCGGGACTGACTAGCCGTCGGTTCCTTGCGGGACTGACTAGCCGTCGGTACCTTGCGGGACTGACTAGCCGTCGGTCCCTTGCGGGACTGACTAGCCGTCGGTCCCTTGCGGGACTGACTAGCCGTCGGTCCCTTGCGGGACTGACTAGCCGTCGAGGTGCCCTGTTTGTTTACTAGATCCGGGACACCTCACCAAAGGCAATATTGGTGGCACTCGCCGAGTTTTAGTGGGTAGAGCTGCATCCACTTACCAGCTGTCGTGCGTAGCGAGTCCCACATACCTGCGTGGGGAAACCCACTCCCCCGCGGGAAGCCTCAGAGCATTTCCCAGCGTTAAGGAAAAAAAGACCTCTCACTTCAAAAACTATGTGTCAATGAAAGTCACATAAAATCGGCCTCCATTTCAGAGATTAGCAGTAATAAACAGACAGACAAAAATTGTAATAAATGTTATTTTGGTATATCTAGGTTCCGTGTTTACGCATTTAGTAAAAAGCGGTTATTTTAATACTACAAACAGACACTCCAATTTTATTTATCTGTATACTACTATTTTGAAAGTGTCTCATTACAGCTATGATTTAAGGAACTTTGAAAGAACGTGGTTTCCAGTTAGACAATATTGATTTTCAGAACATTAACTCGTGACCGGTAGACGTATTTTATGAAAATATAGGAAGTGTTGAACAGCGGATCTGTTCGACACAGATCAGTGATTAGAGACTCAAACTTTAAAGGGTACTGAGTTATTAGGGAGAACAAAAAGTAACGCTAAACGGTCCCACTGCATGCGACGCCCTTTCCTTTGTAAAACTAGTTTTGGAAATACCCAACTGGGTCATACTGGTCAATATTTTATCTTATCATGTATAAAGTATTACTGTTTATAAAACATGTAATGATACTAGCGTTGATGTCACAATAAACAAAAAAACCCACATCGATCCGGATTGATCGAGAAAGCTTAGGTTCGAATCCGATACAAGTAGACACACACCCAGACCGCGCTAACGCTAGATTTCTTGGGCACCATGCATGACCCGCCTCCCTCTAGAGAGGGAGGGATGAGGGCCGGCCCTCGTGATGATAGGTTAAATTCAACCGTAAAAGATTCGTCGACCGTATCGGATTTGACTAAACCAAATCCTGCTCCCCCGAGCAGCGCGTGCGATGAACCGCTGCGGGGCACGGAGGGGGGAGGTCTCCTTTCGAATATTTCTTAAGTGAGCCATCTGCTCATTTACTGTACCGATTGAGCTTAAAGGCCATCAGGCCGAAAAATCTAGCCCTTCCGAAAAAATAAATAAATGAATAAACAATATAAATACTAACATTTTCTCCGTGCTACTTGCAAGCAAATTGGTATCAAGAGGAAGGCTCATCATTGAATCACACCGTAAGTAAGTGGAGTAAGAGGTAGTGCCATGCTGCATTGCAGACGGTTTGGGCCGGCACGATCGGGGTGGTACCTCTCGCTCACATAATACCGGCGTCAAGTGACAGCCATGCTGTCGCGTTTCATGCGGTTTGTGAGTTTCCGATGGCCAATTGGGGGGGATAGGGAAAAGGAGGGAGGCACATCTGCGTGGCCTTGGTTGTGCGGATGTATATGGGCGTCGGTGCCGTTAGGCTACGACAGCTCGTTTGCCTCCTGATGACATAAAAAAAAACCCCTGCTAAGCCTGTATAGCCAGGATCGACAGCGGCAACCACCAAATGACCCTTTGATACGACCTCAAGGAGCCCAAGAGGAACGTTAAACGTTACAAGTGCCTTGGGACCCGCTACGAATTGAATCAGTAGGATTCGGGAGGAGTGGGAAAATATTTTCAATTAATTATATTATTTTGTATTATTTTGTCACCGATACTATTGTGAGTGTGTGACCAGCCCACTACCACTACAACGAGCTTATTCTTCGCTTCATATGGGAAACTTTAGTTCTCTGGCAGATATCTTCGTCGAATCCTATCTACAAAAGAAACACCCGGTATAGCACTCTCTATTGCACGTTAAGCATTTGGGTAGACGAAGAGTTGGTCGGCCATTAACCAGATGGGAAGTATATCTCCATGCAATGGCTGGTAGGATGCGAATGGCGAGGGATCGGTCGTCTTAGCGTTCATTGAGGGAGGCCTATGTTCAGCAGTGGATGGATAGGGGCTGATGATGATATTATTTTGTGCTGCTATCCATTGGTAACTTTATTAGTCATTGCTGTTGTCCGATAAACATCAGCAGATCCACCCAAATACCACTAGCTACCTGCCTCGTCATATTTTTGACATTTGATATTTTGATAAGAAAGTGGGAAGCGTCTTTTTTTTCTTTAACGCCGGGAAATGCTCTGAGTCATTCCGCCAGGAAGTGGGTCTCCCCAGGCGGGTATGTACGCAGCTCTACCCACTAAAACCCGGCGGGTGCCACCAATGAGCAAACAGGGCACTTCGACGATCTTTTTGAACTTGTTGACTACACTAGACTAAGGTCCTAAAATCAATGTCATATCAAAAATAAAACAAAGTAAATTATACATCTTTATTAATAAGCCAATCAAAGGAGCTTGCGATATCCGGTATCCCGTGGTCCTGTGGGCGGGCGGACTCGGGCCCGTAGCTGTACCCCACCGTGTCGTAGCTCGGCGCTCCATACACCGGCGACGGCTTCTCGCCCTTGTTATTTAAAAAGTACTTCAATAATATCCCCCCTATCGTAAACAATTTCTGGAAGAACTTCATCATCAAAAATACTGATATTGTTTTGAAAACAGCTATTTTTGATACAACCAGCAAAAGAATAAGACCTGAAAGTAAAATGAAATAAGTCATTGACCGAGTGTAAATATTTTTGTGTAGTGGAGGAACCCTTGTAGACAGACTGTGAGAGTGAGAGAGTGAGAAAGTGAGCGCCACCACCCGCGTGCTAAGTACTTGAATGACAATTTTGTTTTAGGTTATTGCGATATTTGTGTACTTAATGTGTACTTAATTTGATAAGTTCTCACGAGCTTACCACAGGATTAGATATATAGTGGAACTTCATGTATTTATTTATATAGTTGGAAAGGCAAACTGGCAGATGTGCCACCTGATGGTAAGTGGTCGACGTCGCCCATGAACATAAACTAGTTTACCTGGAACTAGCCCAGGCAACTTATTCATATATTGTTGCCTATCCTGAGACATAAGGTGTTAAGTCTCGGTGCCAGCAATTACACTGCCTGTCTTGCCCTTCTCTCCGAAACACAGCAAAGCTGTTTCACGGGAGAAACAAGCAAAATGGTGGTACCCATGC
The DNA here is from genome assembly GCA_963853865.1 of Helleia helle. NCBI lineage: Eukaryota > Metazoa > Arthropoda > Insecta > Lepidoptera > Lycaenidae > Helleia > Helleia helle. Next base: position 20,020,933 of record OY971422.1, on the reverse strand, counting down.
AGCCGGGAGCGCGGTACAGCGCATCCTTCCCACCGCTATAATTATATTTTATATCATGTATTTACAATTTCTTCTCTTTTATATCATATAGGAAACTTAAGCTTCAGTAGGGCTAGCATGCGAGCACGACAAAGTTTTGTCTACTCCTTTTCTCGTATTACTTACTGAAATAATACGAGAAAAGGCGTAGACAAAATTTTGTCGTGCGCGCATGCCAACCCTACAGGACGATTTTTATAGCCACTAATATAAAAAGAGTATAAAAAAATGGCGATAATGCCTATTAGAGAATTTCACATAATTTACAAATATAAAACCGCATTTTAGAGCTGGTGAGAGAAATGTATCTTCTGCAAAATGAACATGTTTGAGTAGCTCCCACGTGCAACATATTTTTTTAGTTTAGTTTTTCATTCAAGAAAGAAAAGGAAGCAGTTAGGGAATATATATCTGGATAACTCCCTGGGCAAGGACCGTATAGGTATAACATTTCTACTGTAGGTGGAAATTGACTTCGATTCGATCGATTTTTCACTATCAAGCCTTTAATATCAGATGAACTATCTATCGTTTTTGCTATCTTAACTAACTTTTAAAAAGTCATTTAAACTTAAACTAGGAACTAAACCAGATGCTCTCATACCAAATTGAAAAGCATTGATATTTATTAAGGTAATCCGAGTGACAATGATTTAAATCGATCTAGAAACCAGCTAAATGATTGTGAACTAACTATTCCTACACGCAACAATAATACTACATCAGTGAAGTAACAATGCATATGAACGACAGATATAGTTTCATCTTCATAGCCAGGTGCGATGTTGATCTACCCTATGGACCAGCTGGCTTTTGTTCTACGAACGTTCCACTTAAATTGATATACGGATTTGAATTACTGTGGAATCGTATCGATAACATATGCCTCGAATTAGGATAACATTTTGTATAGTAATACCCAAGATCATATTGTATTAATTTCAGTATCTAAATGATGAAATCCGGCAATGATTTATTTATCGGATTCTATACATTTGCTCAAATCACGTCACAACTCATCTAGATAGAGTTGAGGAGTACACTTGACTTTCTTTCAGCTCCATCATCAGATCGACTGCAGACTTAATTAAAAAATTAACAATCGTACTAGTCATCCCTACGATTTTCGAAAGTTCCCCTCGATTTCTCTGGAATGCCATCATCAGATCCTAGTTTCCTTATCATAGAATCATTTGGAAATTATACCCTTTCAAACAAAAAAAGATGTTTTAAAATCGGTCTAGCCATCTTCGAGTAATCGGTGTACATACATTAAAAATCCCAATCGAATTGAGAACCTCTTCCTTTTTGTTAAAGTCGGTTAATCAATTTTCAGATTTTACTCAGATACACACTTTTTCAGAATGAATAAGTGTACACTTATCAAAGCAAAATCAAAAACAATATATATTTTATTGATTTAGAACTTGTAACATTTCTTATTAAAAGTGCCATGCTGCGGATGTCAATGGGCGTCGGTAGTCACTATAAGGCTCCGACTGCTCGGTTGCATTATGACATAAAAAAGTAGGATAAAAGTCACACGACTTTATATCTGCTATTTTTTCTTGATCTTTAAGTATGTCTAGTATAAACTCACCCAGTAACTTTGCTGAGCCCTTCTTCTTTTTCGCTCTCGTATCTTCTACTATCATCTCGTTATTTTCCAAACATAAATAACACGAAAACAAAAAAAGCATTATGATCATGCTCTTCCACATTGTAACACACAATATTTCTTTCAGTATAAAATATCACAGGCGCTGCTGATCCTGTTTTCAAATTTCCTTTTCTCCTCTCCCCGCGAAACTTTGTACACAAATCACCAAACTATAAGGCCCGAAGCTCCTTAAATAAATACGGGCTGTTTAAAATATGCTCATAATTTGTGGAACGGTATGAACGTATGGAAAGTTCTTTTGTTTTTAAGTGTTTAAACAAATCGTCAACTTTTCCCTGTCTGTGACTAATTTTCTCGTTTGGGAGCGATTAAACTTCTTTGTGCCCGCTCCGTACATAGAGATTTATGTATTCAAATGTTACGCTTTTAAAATTTTCTGCCCATTATGAATGTATTAACATAACAATATCGAAAGGTTCTTTCACTGAAATACATTTTGTTGAAGTTTTTACAATGTTGTGTACGGTATTTATTGAAAACTTTCTTATGGCCATCGCTCATCGTGGCCTAGTAATGTCAATAAAAACTTTCAGTCCTGCGCGTATATCGTAACTCCTTAGATTCAAATCACTACCTGCATTTAATTTTTTTTGGCTTTATACTAGCTTCACCTGTATTATTTTGTTTGTAACCGACTCCTTTAGACTTGATTTGGACCCACTTTAAGACGTCAGATTAAATTGAAATTTTGCACACTGTTTAAGGACCGATGACCTAAAAAAACTAAAAAATCACGCTTTAGTAGCAAACCGAACTAAAATTTAAAATAATTTTTAATACAAGAAATAAATGGTTCAAAAAAAAATTAAATTAGTTATTGTAAAAAAGCGAGAGGTGCTCGATATTCATTGTTAAAATATTTCATCGGTATCTATTTCTAAAAGAGAAGTTAGTATAAAAACTTAGTACAAAGCACCACGCTTTTTTAAAATAAGTAGTTATTTTTTTTGGTCTTTTAGTTTTTTTTAACTATAATTTTTACTGTAACAACCCAATATGTAACGTTAGGCCATCCCCCCCCATACGCCTGTAATTCCTTACATATGTATGAAGTAAGACCTCCGGGTGAAATCGATTACAATAAAATCCTCATTTAGACACTGCCTTCCAACTCCAGAACTTTGAAAAGCTCCTAAAATACTCAATGACAGTTCGAAACATTCAAAACCATTATCTTTATTAACTTTCTTAATCTTGTTATGAGGGATTCCTTTTATAACTCCACTACTATACTTTAATCCAGGCTGCATGTATGAACCCTTGGGTGAGCCCAGTACCTTTGGCGAAGCTAATTGAGCCGAGGGGGCATTTTGTACCCCTCTTATAAGAAGAGGGGACATAAAAACAGGAGGACAAGTGGCGAGCATGGGAACCTCACTCCATTGTACTGTCCCGACTCCCTAGTCTAGTCTAGTCCCTAGTCGGTCCCTTGAGGGGCTGACTAGCCGTCGTGGTGCCCTGTTTGCTAAGTAGATCCGGGCGGCATTGGCGGCACTCGCCGGGTTTTAGTGGGTAGAGCTGCGTCCACCTTACCACCTTTCGGGCGCAGCGAGTCCCATACGCTTGGGGAGACCAACTCCCCCGCGGGATGCCTCAAAGCATTTCCCAGGGTAAAGAAAAAAAAGGCAGCATGTATGAAAAAATTTAAATGGTGGTAAACCCGAGTTATTAAATCAAAGACTGGTTTGATTTAATAATGTTAACTGTAACAGACAGAAGGTGTAGATGATTTACATAATATACATATATTATTGAATATGTACTGGCAAAAGAAAACATATTGAAAAATTGCCTGATAAAATTAATTATTGGAGCATTAGTGAAGTTTAATAACCCGCTTTGGCATAACATGGTGTGTATATAATATGTCATTAGTATGGGAGGGATGGGAGTCTGGCCGAATTTAGCCATGTACCTACAGTTTGGTTTTTTATACAAAAGGGGGCAAACGGACAGTTGGTTCCCCTGATGGTAAGTGAAAGCAACATCCACTGACACCGGCTACATCAAAGAGTTAGCAGGTGCGTTGCTGGCCTTTCAAATGGGATAATAATAATAATTAATCTTGGCAAGGGATCGGCCATCTTGGCGTTCATTGAGGGAGGCCTATGTTCAGCAGTGGACGGATAGAGGCTGATGATGATGATGATGATGATGATGAGGTCTGATAGGCCATTCTCATTTTAATCGTGTTGAAGTAGTTGTTGTGGTGGTGTGTTGTGGTTCATACAGGTGTATGCATGTGCAGTGTAGGAAAAGAGGGAGGTAATTTGTAGCACGTATTTTTTATTACGTTTGCATGTAATGTAATGTAATATATAGGTACACATTACATCTGAACCAAAAACTATTATTGTTTAAAATATTATTATTTAAAACGAAATACACTAGTCCCTATATACATTGGAAATCAGAGGAAATTCCACACTATCCAATAATAATAAATGAAGAATTTAGTAGTAGTTTAGAGGTAGTGCCATGCTGCTTTGCTGCTAATTGGCACGACGTCGCGACGCGGTGGCACCTCTCACTCGCATAACATCGCAAGTGACAGCTATGCTGTCGCGTTTCGTGCGGTTTGTGAGTTTCGCGGGATAAGGAAAAGGAGGGCAACGCATCTGCATAATTTGGTTGTGCGGCTGTCGATGGGCGTCGGTAGTCACCATAAGGCTCGGACTGCTCGTTTGCCTCCTTATGGCATAAAAAAAATTAAACACTTAATAATAATTTATTTTAACGAATAACAACGTTTGAAGATATCAAGTTTGAAGATTCCCCGCAATGACTATTGCGGATTCAAAGCTTGTTGTACATAAATAAATTAATAAATAGGATGACTTGCGGCCAGTGTTCTGCCCTTATTTTGTGTCATGTCTGCTTTGGCGTCTGTATGGATCATGAGGGGGCCCATATTCATAGTGGTGGTGGGGAACGTAGTGCTCGTGATGGTCATGCTTCTGTTCCTTCAGGTAACCGATGAACCACAAGAGGAAGTAGCCGGCCTTGTGTATCACCACCCAGAACACAAACGCGTAAATCAACTTGAGGACGAATATCTTCTTCAATATTATATCCGCGAAGAAAACTGAAACAAGTAATGATACTTTACAATTTAAATTGGCCATGTGCGTTCGACATCATACTAAAAAAGACGTGTTATTAATTTGGCCGCTATGTGTCTAATCTGCCTTTGGCACCGCAATTTTTATCAGCTCTTTTTATATTTTGATGGGGTTTTTTTAGTAGTAGTATAAAGTTTCGAATTTTACTTGTTTGTATATAAGATTATTTTTATACAAGATTTTATTTGACATACATACGATATTTGCATTTGAAGTTTTAAACTGCATTCTAAATTCAAAGCAATGGTCTTCATTTTAGAGTATATAAATAAAAAGCTTGTTTTTAAAAATCTTTCATTAATATAATAATTTAATTCATTAAGATATTTGAAATTAAAAATAATAAATTGTAGCAGGATTACCAAATTTCAGTCAAAAAGGGAAAATCTGTTACTAGGAAAATATAAATATTAAAATAACAGAGAACATCAGTTTAAACATAATATTAGAATAGGCTTGAATAACATTTGATAATTTATTAACTCCTAGTAATGGTAATGGAAGAGCATGACCATCTAATTAACAACTAGTTAGTCGACTCTTTTACTTTCAGATGCTTTAAAATGACTGATATTTGCAGTTCCGGACAAGCACCAAAAATATTATAATCATTACAATTTCATTGATGATTAAGTTATTTTACTCTTTCATTTGAAGTTTTAAACTGCATTCTAAATTCAAAGCAATGGTCTTCATTTTAGAGTATATAAATAAAAAGCTTGTTTTTAAAAATCTTTCATTAATATAATAATTTGATTCATTAAGATATTTGAAATTAAAAATAATAAATTGTAGCAGGATTACCAAATTTCAGTCAAAAAGGGAAAATCTGTTACTAGGAAAATATAAATATTAAAATAACAGAGAACATCAGTTTAAACATAATATTAGAATAGGCTTGAATAACATTTGATAATTTATTAACTCCTAGTAATGGTAATGGAAGAGCATGACCATCTAATTAACAACTAGTTAGTCGACTCTTTTACTTTCAGATGCTTTAAAATGACTGATATTTGCAGTTCCGGACAAGCACCAAAAATATTATAATCATTACAATTTCATTGATGATTAAGTTATTTTACTCTTTCATTTGAAGTTTTAAACTGCATTCTAAATTCAAAGCAATGGTCTTCATTTTAGAGTATATAAATAAAAAGCTTGTTTTTAAAAATCTTTCATTAATATAATAATTTGATTCATTAAGATATTTGAAATTAAAAATAATAAATTGTAGCAGGATTACCAAATTTCAGTCAAAAAGGGAAAATCTGTTACTAGGAAAATATAAATATTAAAATAACAGAGAACATCAGTTTAAACATAATATTAGAATAGGCTTGAATAACATTTGATAATTTATTAACTCCTAGTAATGGTAATGGAAGAGCATGACCATCTAATTAACAACTAGTTAGTCGACTCTTTTACTTTCAGATGCTTTAAAATGACCGATATTTGCAGTTCCGGACAAGCACCAAAAATATTATAATCATTACAATTTCATTGATGATTAAGTTATTTTACTCTTTCATAGACAGATGGTGTTGTGATGGTGACCTCGAAATATTTCTCTATATTTATACTTAATTAATTATATGATATAAATATTATATATTAAACGCGAGACGCGCGATATCAGTAAATGAAAAAAACATTTTTAGTGAAGTTAGGGGCTATTTTTGCAATGGTTCAATTTGTATTAAAAAAAAACATGTAGTTAATAGTTTTGGGTTCCTTATATTGGAAAACATACCATATATTATAACATGCACACAAACAATATAAATACCCACTTACTTAGGAGACCAATTTTCTTTTTTTTGCCTCTCGCTTCTTCTATCTTCCTCTCTGAAGCCTCGCTCATCACCAGCATACAGCATAATATTATGAACACAAAAAACGATTTGAGACCCATGTTTATGCTATTTGACACTTATAATTTAAACAGAAATTTCAAGAATTATTTATACATTAAATCTATATTTCAATATCCTTATTCTTTTATAACACTGCAATGTTTAACGTTTGACCATTCGTAACAAAATAAACTCATCTGCCTTTGTGTCAATAATTCGCGAACTCCCTCATAGTAAAGCGATAATTGACGAAAGTTACATCGCTTTCTGCTTACGTAAACATGGTAATAAACGCTAATTGAGTGATAGATGTTACAGTAAACTTTACAGTGTCGATTTTTTTAAACTATATAATATTATTTTGTTAAAGCTGTGCAAAATAGAATCGAAAATTAAGAATTTTTTAACCGATTTCAAAAAAAAAAGAGAAGGTTATCAATTCGTCTGTATGTTTTTTTTTTTTTTTGACTATTATATTTACTGATACGTACTAATTTAAGTATTGAACATTAGAAAATAATTGAGGTATATACAGTTGGTATTCCAGTACAATTTCTGGATCAAGAGACCCATCGCTCACGAATGAGACAATATGATATTTGATTTATAGATATATGATAGATTGCATATACTTACACCGTTTAATTAAAATTATCAAACAAAATTTAACGGTATATTGTTTTTGACAAAGTTGTGAGCCTTGGAAAATATGCATATTTATGTAATTGAAATTATATGGTCACTATAGTAAAATACTACAAATACGTGTATAGTCAATGAGCCCAAAGCTACGCAACTCTAATAAAGGTGCCCATACACGGGACAATTATCGTAACGATTCGTCGCTCGATGTTAAAATCGAACGACAAATTGTACGTGTGTGGCAATATCGCATCCGATTTTGTGGTCGAACGATCGATTGGAGATCTCAACAGGCAACCCCGAAAATATCGATTGCGATCTGAACATCGTTCGATGGTGTGTTCGCACGTGTATGGTGTGATCGGATGCGATCTTCGTCAGTCTGCCTCTATCTTTCGCGCGACTAGCACGTACGGTACCTGTAAGTTTTTTGCGATGTCGTGGAGCAAGGATTTTCTGTTGGAATTTATAGAGTTACTCCGAGAACACGAGGTTTTATGGAAAATAAAACACAAGGACTACCATAATCAGATGAAACGAACTGGATGTTATGAGGTATTACTTAGAAAAATGAAGGAAGTAGATCCTAGTGCAGACATAAGTAAAGTGCAAAAGAAAATTAACAACCTGCGCACTGTTTTTCGTAAGGAGCTTAAAAAAGTGGCGTCTTCTCGTGCATCGGGAAGTGGTACTGACTACATTACAAAGTTGTGGTACTATGAGAAATTAATGTTTTTAAAAGATCAAGAGCAGACATATGGAGCGACAAGTAGTTCAATGGATACAGTAAGTACACAATATTTATTATGTTTCACAGCTTCATTCTTTGCGATTTAATTTTACATATTGTAGTAGTATTGCCACGCTACAGCCTTGCACGGATGTTAAAAGATTGGTAGAAATAAAAATAAAAACTGGCAACCCTATACGGCTTCCCTTCCCTAACCAGTCGGTCCTGCCCGTTATCTCTCCTTGAGAGGGGATGTGTAATTTCTCGCCATTCTGTATTTCCGTGCTCAAGCCTTCGCACGTCCCTTCTCGAAAACTACATTTAATTTAATTTAGTATTCTTCTCGAATTGCACTACTTTCTACGATGGGAGGAAAACGTAAAAGAGATAGTAGCGACAAGATTATAAGAAAGAAGATTCAAGATCTCCAAGCAAGGCTACGAAAAAGACGTCGTTTGCGGATTTATACTTCATCTGATTCAGAAGATAAAGAAGCTGTAAGTAATTTAATATTAAAATATAGACGCGTATTTGCCATACTGGGCTCTTATCGTCTTTATACACTTAATAGCTTATAATAGTGACACCACAGTGACACGTAATTGCCATACTGGGCTCTTATTGTCGCTTACCGATGCGTAATTGCTAAACTGTGCTCTTACCGTCAAGAAAAACTATTGCTATTCTAAGATAACAGGCACTTGTTTTATTGTGTGTTGCGTAATTACTATACTGGGTTATTATCTTCACAAAATATTTAACGAGAGCCAAGAAGAAATATTTTAATTTTCTATGTCCATTTCAGACATGGATACTGAAGATCTCGACTATAATTCGGATGGATCATCTGACCAAGACGTTAGATCACGCGTAATATCGCGCACAAGCTCTGAATGCTCCATTTCAAAGCAGACAAACAACCAGCCTATCGCTGATTCACCGCCACGAGATCCTTCACCAGTACTCCCTGCCCCTGTGCCTGGGAAAATTGTACTTCCGACACCAACTCCTGTTCCGTCTACATCATCGGCGTCCGCGATCGCCGTGCTGCCCGAGGGTACCGAAACAGATGACGTACCCTTGGAAGGAGATATCCTTACGATACTTGGTGACAAGGCATATGTGCAGTTAGAAAAAAATATACTCAAGGATCTTGCTTCCAGGTGGCAAGAGATTTTAGCAAAAGGACTGACTAGGGAAGTAAGAAAGCATATTTAAATAATATCTTATTCCTGCTAATTGCAACTTACTCGAAGCTCCTATTTTTAATCCTGAGGTTAAGGCCGCTTTGCCCGCTCAACTTGTAAAACGAGATGCTTCAATTATGGCTAAACAAAAGCAACTGGGTGTAGCTATTGCTGCCCTTGCTCATGTGACAGACATGGTGGTTGCGAATGAAATCTGTAGACAAAAACTTTTAAAGCCTGTTAGTGATGCAGTACGCTTAATATGTGACACTCATTTCTTTGAGTCCAGAACACGACGAAGTTTTGTTGTATCGGCAACAAACTCCACTTTATGGGAGACTTTAGTCGATGCTCTTAGAGACAAGTTTTTATTTGGCGAAAATGTTGCAGATAAGCTTAAAGAGAATCGCTAAAAAATAACAATAAAAAAGTGTTTCACAAAAACACTCCAAGCCCCTGCATCAGAAACCAGTGGGCAAGATAGATGCAAGGAAGACTCGTCCTGCTCCTCGTCACACCAATTACAACACCAACTACAACAACGCTCGCCGCCACCCTGCCGCCGCTGGTCGAGATCGCTCGCCGCCACCGCAGAGGAGGACGCAGTCACATCAAATGAATAACGAGGTACGCTACGCTGGTAGATTAAAATTATTTACACATGAGTGGTCTAAGATTACGGACAAATCCTGTCATCTTGTCTTGGACTAAAGGTTACACGATACCGTTTGAGTCCACTCCAAAACGAAGTGATAGTCCCAGCGTATACCCAAAATCTCTAGAGGAATCTCTTGACTTTGACAAAGCCATTTCAAAATTAATAAATATTAAAGCTATATCCAGATGTACACATTCTAAAAATGAATTTATATCTAGTGTATTTTTGGTACCAAAACCAAATGGAGAGAAAATATTTATACTAAACTAGCTGTTGCCTGCAGCTTCGCCCGCGTTACTCAACTAGTATATATCACAGCGTGATGTTATATAGCCTATAGCCTACCTCGATAAATGGGCTCTCTAACACTGCAATAATTTTTCAAATCGGAGCAGTGGTTCCTGAGATTAGCGCGTTCAAACAAACAAACAAACAAACTCTTCAGCTTTATAATATTAGTATATATTTAAAATGCTTGAATAAATTCATCAGAACCCAACACTTTAAATTGGAGGATTATGGAACTGCCTCAAAATTAAAAACTAGTAAATGTTATATGGCGTCAGTTGATCTAAAAGATGCTTATTTCTTTATTAATGTCAAAAAATCTCATAGGAAATATCTCCGTTTTCAGTATAACGGTATCCTTTATGAATTTGACTGTCTCCCATTTGGTTTATGTACCGCGCCGTATGTATTCACTAAGATGCTTAAACCTGTCGTGAAATATCTAAGTTCACTTAATTTATTATCGGTTATATTTTTTAATGACGTGTTGTTTTGGCCAAACATACGAAGATTGCCAACAGAATGTAAATAAAACAATTCAGTTGGTACAATCCCTCGGTTTTATAGTAAATTTTGAAAAAAAAACCAATCTAATACCAACGCAGCAATGTCAATTTTTTGGTTTTATTTTCGATTCAAAACATATGGTTTTAAGATTACCCGATACTAAAAAAGAAAAGATAAAAAATCAACTGTCAAAATTCATTGAACTTAAAAAATGCAAATTACGCGAATTTACTAGTCTTGTTTAGTTTCCGCTTGCCCAGCCATTGAATATTCTTGGTTATACCTATACTAAAATGTTTGAACGTCATAAATACTTATCATTAGATAAAGACCCTAGTTACGAACAGATTATTCAGGTACCTTCAGAAATTAAACAAGATATGTCGTGGTGGATGAATCATATTGACGATAATTCCCCCTTTAAATTTAATAATTACGATCTATAAATATACTCAGATGCCTCTGGCACTGGGTGGGGAGCTTATTGCGATGGTAAAAAACATTTTGGCTATTGAGTATTGGACACATGACGAAGCTCAGTTACACATTAATGAATTAGAAATTAAAGCCGGTTTTTTTTTTCGCTTTAAAGGTTTTTTCTAATCATATTTTTAATCAGAATATATTATTACGCGTAGATAATATGACTGCTGTTTCATGTATTAATAGGATGGGTAGTGTACAATACCCACATTTAATTATAATTACTAGGGATCTATGGCAATGGTGTGAAGCGCGACATCTGACTATTTATGCATCGTATATTAACACCAAGGATAACTATAAAGCTGACTTATTATTTCGTAAACAATTTCAAGATACCGAGTGGGAACTGAACTCTTACGCCTTTGACGAAATAATACGCACTTTTGGTCAACCAGAAGTAGATTTATTTGCCAGTCGTAGTAACGCTAAATGTCAAACATATGTCAGTTGGAAAAACGATCCCGATGCTTGGACAGTTGATGCCTTTACTGTTTCATGGCATGACTTTGTGATACCTTATTGGCCAATGCAACCTTGGTTTCCAATGTTACAAAAATTAATGTTCTGAAATAATTTATTTTGACCCCAACTTTATTTTGCTAAAATGTCCTTTCAGATCGCACAAAGCTCACAAGCTCCATCAGACCCTTCGCCTTGTTGCCGTCAAGTTATCCGGGTAGCTTTACTAAGCAAGGGTATATTTGCAGAATCTGTAGAAATAATGATAAAATCATTATCAGACAACACATACAAACAGTACAATGGTTGCATTAGAGGTTGGCTAGACTACTGTAAGAAAAATTATTGCGATCAATTTAATGCCTCTTCAGCCAGAGCTATACATTTTCGTACTGAAATTTTTAATAAAGGTGTAAAATACGGTACCATCAACTCGTACAAGTCTGCTTTGTTACTAATATTGGGATCCTGTGGTAATGATGATAATTTAAAAAGATTTATGAAAGGAGTTTTTCGAATGAGGCCAACCAATCCGAAATACGATTTAACATGGGATCCTGGTATTGTCCTTAATTATCTCTCTCAGAAATGGCCTAATGAAGGCCTTAGTTTGGAAACTCTTTCAAAAAAGGCTCTTACACTGTTGGCTTTAGTAACCGCACATCGCGTACAGACATTTTCATTAATAAAGAGAAAAAATATAAATGTTAGTGGAACTCTAATCCTAATAAAAATCGATGATTTGATTAAATCTTCTAAACCAGGTTCTGTTCAGCCGGTTTTAAAATTGCCCTTTTATGATGAAAGACCTGAAATATGTCCAGCTAGATGTCTTATTGAATATATTAATAAAACAAAAAGCCTATTATGTTTGCTAAGTTTTGCAAGATCTATTCTCTCTAGACTTTATTATTTTATTTCTTTATATTATATTTGTCACATTTTACAGTTCTCTGAACATCCTACAATATGTAAAATTAAATCGCAAAGAATGAAGCTGTGAAACATAATTGAAGATCAAACGAACTTACCTAGTGAAGTTCGATCACAATTATGTGAACAGCTTCATTCGACGCGATTTAATTTTACATATTGTAGTAGTATTGCCACGCTACAGCCTTGCACGGATGTTAAAAGATTGGTAGAAATAAAAATAAAAACTGGCAACCCTATACGGCTTCCCTTCCCTAACCAGTCGGTCCTACCCGTTATCTCTCCTTGAGAGGGGATGTGTAATTTCTCGTCATTTTGTTTAAAGTTTTTATATTGTCACATTTTATAAATTAATAAATTGGGTGGGCCGAAAAAATTGTGTGCAATTTGAAGGTAATTGTTAAATAGGTACAAGTAGTAGGTAGCTTTTGAGCAAACCTCAATAATAATATAGATTTTTTGGGAGGGTATGTATAAATCGCGTCGAATGAAGCTGTTCACATAATTGTGATCGAACTTCACTAGGTAAGTTCGTTTGATCTTCAATTATGTTTCACAGCTTCATTCTTTGCGATTTAATTTTACATATTGTAGGATGTTCAGAGAACTGTAAAATGTGACAAATATAACTTGTATTGATAATGAAATACAGTACGTATGTTAATAAACTGTATTTATTTTTTATACAACAACAACATAATCATAACTTTTTTTTTTTTTTTTTTTTATTTTTTATACGGGAGCATTTCGTGCCCCCGTTGCTGCCTTTTCCCCTAGCAGAAATTTCTCCTATGGGCCCTTATTAATCTTTTTTTTAATGTTTAATTTTTGTGCCATATCATTCATCAATTATGAGGTAGTACCTCCGTCCTACAACTGATCTAAATCTATTTTGCATTATTTTTATTAAATACACATTTTAAGTTTTGCTTACATTAATTAATAGGCTGTTATTTTATTTATTTATTTAATTTTTATTTGCCATCTTTATCACTTCTACTTATATTATTATGAACCATTTTTTTTTTTTTATTTATTTATTTGCGATTGGGGATGTAAATGGTCCCCTATAATACACTATATAATGTCCATAAAAAGTCGTATACTATTGTCACTTTCATAACAATAACTTACATATTAATAGCTTTGAGACATGTTATATCCCAGTCAAAATGTAAGACTTACAATCTACTATCACGTCATATTATGCTTAATTTATTTATATTACGAGATGTAAAATGTTTATAAAATTGTCTTTACTAATAATAATAATATTGAGGAGATGTAAAAGTCCCCCAGTATCTAATCACTATATTTATCATACTAACTACAAATAATTATACATAATATTATGTTCTTGCTAGGGGATGTAAATGGTCCCCTAGTCCACCCACACCTTTCTCCTTCCCTGTTCCTTTCCCTACTCTTCTTCATCCTCTCCCTATCTCTCTCATTCATACTTCACCACATTCATACCATCAATACCATTTCATTCTTCTCTTTCATTTCAGGTGCTGCTTTCCACGTGACGTCTCCGGACTAGCGCTGCGACCCGTGTCCTGCGTCTCCTCGTGGATTCCCGGTTTTCATCTTAGCTGGTTTATTTGACTGCAATGACATGTGTGTATACTGTATTTCTTGTTTGGATTTCCGTGTATATGTGTTGTTTTGTCTCCTCCGTGTTTAATGTAAATCCTCGTTATTATTTGTGTGCTGTGTATTGTGTAAGTGCCTTGTGGAGTTTGTTGTCTGCTTAACAAAAACTGGGCTAGCTTCTATCAAGAAGTTCGCCCAGTTTGCTATGTGTATGTTTGTGCGTGTTATTTGTGTCTTTGTCTGTGTCTGTTGTTTTGTGTAGTCTGGTGCCAAACAAGATGCCATTGCAGTCGTACCTAGCTTTGACTGACCAGATTTCCACTTGGATCGGCAGGTGCCTTGAACGCTCCGTCGCATCACTATGGTCTGCACACCTGGCCCCCTTTATGCCCTGGCGAACCTCAGCAATACTGAACCACAGAGCGAGCCAGAGCGTCCCATTTCTTCCTCACTTCGCATTCGCTGCTGAAGGCGCCGTGCCCCGTGCTGCTTATCCCCGCCCTGCTGCAACCACAAAGGACACTATGGACGGATGTGGCGGATGATGACATGATGAGCTAGAACGACGGATGTGTGTCGACTGGTTCAGGTCTCGTGGTAAGAGAGCGCGACACTCGTGATTGGAGGACATCGGTTTGGCCAATGCCAAGCGGTAGTTGTTTGGGGTGGAGTGCGAGGCCATGGTGACGGAGGCGGGGCGCGACGTCTTCGAAGTCCTCCGACTCGGAGACAACCCTATAAACAGGAGAAATTGAGACGGTAAATGCTCTAGGGACCAGCACCCCAATCCAAACACAAAATAGAGCTACTGTAAACCTTAAATCAAGGATCTATTTTAAAAATGGAAAATCATATGAAGTTGCACTTTGCCACATTGATCTTTGGCATTGTGAGGCATGGAGTGCCCATTTATCTTTCTTGCAAACTGGACTGTGCAAGGGATGTCAACACCTCACACAACACTCGGTTTAGGCAATATGCACTGTGTACGCCCATTCATCGTACGGCAGCATTTCGGGGCAGTTTTGAATATGCCGCAACGAAATGCTGGAACAATATCCCGCCTCCGCTTCGGGACATTTGTATGCAGCAGAGTTTTAAGCGCCATTATAAAGAGTATTTGTTGATGGAACAAAAGCAACAGCAATAACCTGAACTAATGAATGTGGGTGTGTGCACGTAACGTTGCATGAGAAACTTGTGTGTGTGTGCGTGTAGGTGCTTGTATGTATGTGTTTGTCAATCAGGTTTTTTTTTAATTATTATTATTGATTTTTTTTATGCTTGCGACCCTCGACCACGTCCGTTTCAAGCCAATGTTCTACTATTACCACCATTAATGTTTACAAGTTATTCTAAACTTTTTTAAATCACCAATTATTTCAAAAAATTCACACTAATAAAATTACAATTTTTATCAGCAATATTTTGGTTAAATTTATTAAAACATTTTAGATTATGTCTTAGTTAAAACAACAACTATTTTCATATCGTAGTTTTTCCTGGCTGTTGCTGCTGGTGTTATTCGGAGCTAGACACGTTTTCAACTTTCGGCCCATATGAGATGGTTCTCCTTGTTAGATCCTCCATAGTCCCTACCCTGTACATTTTTTTTTAGTATATTCACAACTCTTTTTCAAATTGACAATGTAAAACATGTTGAAATTTAGTATTACTTTTATTGTAGTGATAACAACAAGCTCTATCTGTTAGCAAAAATATAAAACTACTGCTAAAGATAGTGTGTTCCTACAGTCACAGCTGGCAGCACTATCTATGAAAATTTTGTTTGAAGCCAAATGTTTCATACAAAATTTGATTGAAGCCAATGTTTCATACAAATTTTGTTATATAGCTTCAAAGAAAATTTATACGGTGTGCCCCCCAATAATATAATAAACCTAGGTGCAGAGCAGGGAGGCAGCTAACAGCGGCATACATCACAAACTATATAGAATACTACGTATTGCATACATTTAAAAAAAATAGGATTAATCCGATGTTTAGCTAGTTTTTTAAATAAGGCTGTCAGAGTTTAGTAAGTTAAGTTAAGTTTAGTAAGCAATGGATTCCTGGAGCTAGTGGTTTTCATTATTACAACAACAGTTGTAGTAATGCATTATTTGAATGTAGTAAATAAGTCATTATTGAATTCTGAGTTATCCTGTTGTCAGTAATTGTCGTTATTGAAACGAGAACGCAATGGTAAGGATATAACTCGTTCCCCATCATGGTTGAAGCCTTGTTGTGGCGGTGGGGCTCAGTAGCCTAAGGAAAACCCAGCACCTTAGTCCTTGGGTGAAGCCAATTGAACCGAGGGGGCTGATCTTTGTACTTACCGTACAAAGATTTTACCCCCTTGCAGCAGACCTGCTCTTTTGCCCCATCTTTTTGTATTAGGGGGCTGATCTTTGTACGGTAAGTACAATTAATGTATATTTTAAAGTTAAAAGTTCATGGTATATTTTAATATTAGAATCAAGCCAAAAAACCAAATGTAGTGTAGTAAAAATATATTCAAAATGCAAATACACATTAGAATGTCACGTGATATTTTAGGATAAGAAAATTAAAAAAACGTTGAAGCATTCATTTAAATGTATGTAGAGTTTCCAACCCGACGCCAGGAGGCCGTCTGGTCGCAGACTTCACGATTGGCGGGGCAACCCCCACTTTTACATACCAAAAGTGAGCCAAATCGGCTCACACTAATCCGATGTAGCATTAGGGCCTTTGGTCCGTTAGCATAGATCATTACGAAAAAAAATGTAGAGTTTTTATTTTGGTGTAACTTGTATGCCGTTCTGTATGTACCTCAATTCTATCCCAGACGAGACCACGTTTGGTACATTTATTACATTTTCATTGATAGTAAAGGTTTTCGTGGTCACCGGTCCTGTTGTTATTTTGTACGGAATATATATTTTCAAAACACCATGTTCTAGAACCCACCATGCTTTATCAACTTGTAATATATCTGGAAGTATTTTCCGATCTATGAAAGTTTCGCCATTTCTATCGGCGGTCGTCTCTATAGCTCTGTGTAAAATTTTAACATTAATATTTGATACCTCAAAACTGGGTAATCGATATTTTAGTATATAATGGTTTTCTCCATAGACTTCCAGAAAGCTATATAGAGATTCTTCTAAAGTGCCTGGAAAATTAACATTTTTGATTATACCAAGATGTTTATAAATAATGGAGAACACAAAAGGGTCAAAATATTATTATCAAATACCCTTAAAATCGGAGCATAGGTATATCATGTATATTACATTAGTTTTTATTTCACTTCAATACATGCAGTATTTCCGAAGTTATAAAGACGAGAAGTGTCAGCCCTTTTTTGAAATTCCGAGATCACGCGCGCTCATGCTATGACGTCACACTCTCGTTGTCGTAGTCCGGTGCGTTGATCCTAGTACTAAATTACGCGCGTCTCGTTTCATTTTGTTTCGAATTTCGATGGTTATCGTTTTACGTAACCGACTTAAAAAAAGAGAAAGTTCTCAATTCGTCTGTATGTTTTTTTTTTTTTGTATGTATGTGACACGATATCTTCGCTGTTTGCGAATGGATTTCGATAGTTATTTTTTTGTTTGAAAGCTGGTGCTTCCAATTTGATCCCATATTAATTTTATTAAGATCTGACAAGCCGTATTTTAGTTATTCCCAATAATGACTATTTGATTGGTTCCTTTTACCTCCACGATATGCTGATGTGCTCATTTTATTACTTGTCGATGTAACAATTGTATAGGATGCTTTGGTAGCACACCATAATATGTCGCGGTCATCGTAATAATCATCATCATCATCATCTTCCTTTATCCGTTCACTGCTGAACATAGGCCTCCTTCAATGAAGTCCAAGACGACGAATTTCGGATTCACAAAAAAATTAGAAATAAAACCACTTTACAAAAAATTAAAACCGACTTCAAAAATACTAAACTAAAAAGTAATAAAATAATTTTTATGCTTACAACTTATAATCAACTTAATCTTCTACTAATGTACAAACTTTGCGTTTACCACGTCATTATAGTTACTTTTGGAGTCGGTGTCGTATTTGTTGCTGTACCCTACCTACCTACCTTGGCTGACACCGACTCCAGTTCAGGCCTTGACGTGGCGGTGGGACTTAGTAGCCTAGGGTGAGCCTAGCACCTTGGGCGAAGCTAATTGAGCCGACAGGGCTCTTTTTACCCCTCTCATAAGAAGAGGGGACAAAAGAGCAGGGGGCAAGAGGCGAGGGCGGAAACCTCACCCTATTGTACAGTCCAAACATTGGAAGGGGTTGTTCTGAGGTGCAGGACAGCCCCTCTGTGGAGGTGGCGTCTGTCCCTTGGGGGACTGATTAGCCGTCGAGGTGCCCTTTTTGCTCATTAGATCCGGGGCACCTCACCAAAGCTGCGTCCACTTACCAGCTTTTGGGCGCAGCGAGTCCCACATACCGGCATGGGGAGACCCAATCCCCCGCGGGATGCCTCAGAGCATTTCCCGGCGTTAAAGAAAACGCCACCTCCATAGAGGGGTTGTACCGTACCACAGAAAAACCCCTCCAACATCGGGACAGTACAATGGGGTGAGGTTCCCGTCTCGCCCCTGCGTAATCCAGACGCTAAATACGTACCTACCTACTTGTCTTCTTTTGATTAAACAATCAAAAGAAGACAAGTAGGTACGTTAAGTAGGTCAACCGTGGCAAGGATAAGTAGAGAAGTTCAACCGAAATAGATTCGTTGACCGTATCGGATTTGACTAGTCTAAATCCTACTCTCTCGAGTAGCGCGCGTGATGAGCCGCGCCCCCTGCGGGTCGCTGCGGGGACCTGCCTTTTGAATAATTCTTAGGTGAGCCATCTACTCATTTATTATTCCGATTGAGCTCAAAGGCCAGCAGGCCGAAAAGTCTAGCCCTTCCGAAAAAAAATGGATCACCACTGTCCTCAGGTACTCCAATTCCTTAATAGTACATATTTAAATTCCTTACTATTTAAATTTATCGGTTGGTCGGCCATTAACCAGGTGGGGCGAACGACCTCCGTGCAGTTCGTGGCCCGGTTGGTATTGGATGGGAAAAAAGTGGACGTATGGCTATCCATACGTCCACTTTTGTCATCAGTCTCTATAGACTAATGATGTTTTTTTTTAAATGCTTATTATTATTTTATGATAGATAATCATAAAAAGTTTCACTTGCGTCGTGGTTTCATAAAACCATAATATTTTTTAATTTATTAAAACTTACCTTGAGAAATCGATAATTCTGTGGTAACTGAAAACTGTTCCGTGGAATTTACTTGCAATTTCCTTCGTTCATCTTTAGACCTCCAACAAACACAATTTCCGCAGTTATAATAATTGAATTGTTCATCATTAGCTTTTATCGAACCCTGCTCGTAATTATATATACTTTTTGTCTCGCCTCCTTCCTCATCGTTAATTATGGGCATATGTATTTCCAGTATTCCATTGATGTAATAAACATTGCAGTATTTGAGGACGTACTCAGGTAGTAGAATATTAATATTTTTCCTGGATATTTCATCATTGGAATCCGTATCGTCTGGTAGATTCTGAATTAGAAAATGTCGATCCGAGAATCTATATTGTACATCATCTAAATCGGATTTTTCCAAATGAATTTTGATGATATATTCATTATTAAATTGAGTATATTTGTTGTCGTCTTGCACATATTTTGACGCTGCACTGGCGCAGGCCAGCAGTAATAAGAGCAATATATCAAACATTCGTGCGCGCTTACGATTTTCTGAATATTAAAGTGAAGGCACACGAAACAAATTATGTGAACGGCTTGCATGCTATACGTATGGTCGCGGGTCAGAGGCTATCCAACATTATCTTTTGAAGTATATCCATGCACCAGGGCAAATGATTATTTTAAATAAATGTGTAAAATAGAATAATCATCTCAGAAATTACTTCTGAACTAACAAATATATGCCATATGAATGCAAAGTTAATACTTGTTCTCAAAGATTATGAAATCCATAATTACATTACATAGCGTCATAGCGAAGGCCTTTGATCGGGGGTTGCATAAAGCACATCTAAGAAAGCTACCATTCTATGGGCTTCCCGAGAAATAATGTAAGTGGGTCAACAGTTTTTTAACAAACAGGAACATCAAGGTCGTTGTCGACGGTGCATGCTCGGACCTCAAGTCTGTTAACAAATGCTGGTGTTCCGCAAGGCTGTGTACTATATCCTACCTTGTTTCTTCTGCATAGCAATGATATGCTGCAAACTAGCAGCATTTATTGTCATGCAGACGACAGATGAGTGTCAAAACAAATTTGTGTCTGAAATCGAGTCTCTGTTAGGCAATGTTTTGAAATGGGGGCGACTTAACTTAGTCCAATTAACCCCAACAAGACTCTAGTTTGCGCGTTTAACGCAAAAAAATCCCCTTTGTCGTTCCTCTACAATTTGAAGGCACTTCCCTAACCGCCTCGGCCAGTATTAGAATTAACTTGACGTCGACATATCAAGCAATGTGCAACTTCGTAGTCATTTGGAAGGAAAACCAAATCTAGCCTCTAAGAAACTCGGGTGTACTCGGTGTACCAAAGTCGAGGCGGGAGTTTTTCCATTCCCCTCATCTGCCAAAAGTTAAGACCCATTTTCCAAATCAGATCTTTGCTAAGGTTGAGGAGGGCAAACAATGCGAGTCATAAATTTCTTAACCCAATTCGGACTTCGGGGTGAGATGGACTCAGAATCAAATTCCGTGAGACAAGAAACGATCCTGCCTTTACAGGAAAAGTGTCGTTCTGATTTTTACTTATACTTCTCATATATTTTATTAACCACATAAACGAACTATCCATGGAAGCTATTCATGGAGGGATGTATTGAGCCATCTTACAAAATAGCTAAATGAATACCCAAGAACTGACGGCTAAATAGCCAAAAAGATTCTAGAGTAATCTTCTATGTTAGGACGATGGAGAAATAGTCGACTTCTAGTCGACTAGAATCTATGACGATCTCCGTTCGGTAACCAGTTCAAGTTCAATAAAGTGGTTCGGTCGTCTTAAGGCTTATTGGGGTATATACAGAATAGATGAACAGGCGGATGATGATGATGATCATGTGAAAAATTGTCACCAGGGAAGTGTCGAAACATTGATTGACATACAAGCTGATGATCCAGCAACATGATCTTCGAGTCAATGAGAGGTTTCAAATGGCGGGACCGATTTGGATAAAATTTTGTGTATATAATCGAGTAGGTCCCTGATTGGTTTGAAAATACAATTGGGCCCGGTAGATATCCCGTTGTAATCGTGGTTTCAAAACGATATAAACTTTTGAGAACCTTCATAAGAAGTCTAGGCATGGTCACAGTATTTTTAATAACAAACGGTCCTTCCGTACATTTCTCTGAACAATCTCTGAACAGAGAAAATGGAAATGTGAAAATGGATCAAAATCCAAAAAAAAATTAATTTAATTATTATATTATTAAAAACTATTTTCTAATCTTTAGTTTGATTTGCTACAAGGGGGATTTAATTTTTTTTCAAACCAAGTATAATTTATTAAAAGTATTTTTTTTAAATGTGTTTCAAAGACGCTGTGCCAATAATTTAAAAGAGCACGATTCTAAAATTGATAGATTTTTCAAAATTTAACCCTATTTCATTGTCACCCTTGGGGTCAGAACTCAGAACCTCTAAAAACTTAAGCGAGGGTAGCGTATAACAAGTAAGAAGGTTTAGTGATAAATTTTCTGGAAAAAGAAATTCTTAAACTAACTTTTAATAATATTTTTAGGCTGTTTAAAAAGTTATGAATGAATGAATGAATGAATTAATTAATTAATTAATTAATTAATTAATGAATCTTTATTTGCAAGAATTGGTGTTTAAATACATTATAGTTCACACATTCTGCTTAAAGCGTGCAAATAATTTAACAAAAATTATAATTAAGTACAATAATAATAAAAACAACTTCAGTGCATAAACACAAAGCTGAAACAATCCTCAAATGACCAATACAGTCAAACTCAATTATTATATATATGAATTAGTATCTTAGTAAAACTAATTTTCTTTCATCTTTCAAATTTTTTTGTGGTTATAGCTGATTTTTTTTTCGGAAGGGCTAGACTTTTCGGCCTGATGGGCTTTAAGCTCAATCGGTACAGTAAGTGAGCAGATGGCTCACTTAAGAAATATTCGAAAGGGGGACGCCCCCCTGCGCGCCCCGCAGGGGGCGCGTTTCATCGCGCGCGCATTGTTATAGCTGAATGTAGGGTACTAAGTATGAAATTACGGATAGAAAATTATCCAGAAAAATTCACGTTTTTTAACCGATTTCTAAAAAAGGAGGTTCTCAATACCGATGTTTTTGATAACACCTTTGATGGTCAGTATTTGAAACGGTTCCGCGTTCTGATTGGCCGACTGATGGCCATTGATGGATGATTGGCCGATGGTACGTACACACAGATCATTGGTTGGTGGAATTACTATTATGTCAGAGACAAATCACTGACCAGTTTCGGAATTTTATGACTCACGTATTCACGATGTAAATACAAAAAAAATGTGTATTTCGCAGTGACTTCCTTCTTTCTGGCCTTAAGTAAATGTTAACTATGGACTCTACGTTAGAACTTCTCCCCTCTTAATTCACGATATGGAATCAGATAGGAATCACGTGTTTAAGACACCCAAAACATAATAAGCATTTTTAAAGCTAACTAATAAGCTAACTTTAATTTTTTTTTTTGCTGGTTCATATAGAAAATTTCCAGCCCGAATTCCTGGAAAGTTCCTTAAAGATCCGCAGCTCACGTCACGTAACGACATGCCGCATAGAATACTTATGACGTTTCATTTTGTGGACAAACAGTGAGGATATTTTGATGAGGTAAAGAATGCCTGTGATTATTAGGGTTCCTTCGTTACAAAGATTGTAAATTTTTTTTTGTAAAATTGATTGTATTTGTGATTTCATTTCAAACCAAAGTTTGGTGGTAGACCTCTTCTGTTTTCTCTCTCACCTTTGGTAAGGTGCCCTGGATCTAAAAAAACAAACAGGGCACCTCGACGGCTAGTCAGTCCTCCAAGGGACCGACACAGAGGGGTTGCCCCGCACCACAGAAAAACCTCTCCCAACGTCGGGACAGTACAATGGGGTGAGGTTCCCGTCCTCCCATCCCGGCTCAATTAGCTTCGCCCAAGGTGCAACGGCTCACCCTAGGCTACTGAGCCCCACCGCCACGTGGGGCTATGTAGCCCCACAGTAGTATAGTATCAAGGGCTGAACCATGGGGGGGGGGTTACCTTTCGATCACATAACACCGGCGTAGTCACAGCTATGCTGTCGCGTGTCGTGCGGTTTGTGAGTTTCCGGTGGCCCATTGGGGGATAGAGAAAAGGAGGAGGTTTACTTTGTACGGAACCCAAACTTTTCTTATTCCGGCACATTTATGTCGTACTAGCAGCTAGTGCCCGCAGCTATACCCGCGTGGAATTTGAGAAGTAGCTAGTTATATATTTCCTCGCTAGAATGAGATAAAAAAAGAACAAACAAATAAGTGCTGTTATAATATTATGTATCCTTACAATGTTATAAAATGCAATCATGTGTTAATGTAATACATCTCTAAATGTACCTACTATATTGAAAGACTTGTTGTTACGTTTTTGACATTGTAATTGTGAATTACTACTAGTAATAAGGCAAATGTAATTACCGTAAAAACTTTGAATTTTTAGGGATAAAATGTAGCCCATGTCCTAATTCAAGATATAAGCCATCACCATATCACCATTTCAACTTTCAGCCAAATCGGTTCAACCGTTTTGTCGTGAAAGCAACAAACATCCCAACTTACAAACTTTCGCATTTATAATATTAGTAAGTCAGTAAGCGAATAACCTCATAATGTCAAATGCTTGTCTATATCTTGTAAATTTATCAATCCTGCGCCCGACCCGACTGCGTCAAGAGAAGTGATGTTTAAGTTGTTCATGTTGCAGAATATGCATGTGCTTCATTCAAATGTACATATAAGTAACCACATACTAAAATTAAAATCGAACTTGGTCTTTAGCGGAAATAAACGTACCTAACAAGTGACTTACAGAAACAATCATCATCTGAATAAATGCATTTAAGTACTTTGTATTGATTTTTTGTCAGCAGTTGGTAATTTTAAACTAAAAAAATACTGACAGGTTAAGATAAAATATTATAGACGATAC
Organism: Helleia helle; assembly: GCA_963853865.1. Lineage (NCBI taxonomy): Eukaryota > Metazoa > Arthropoda > Insecta > Lepidoptera > Lycaenidae > Helleia > Helleia helle. The sequence goes on along the minus strand of OY971422.1, from coordinate 19,996,492 downwards.
ACACCAATTCCAAAATAATTTTTTATTATAGTAGCGCGGCTTAAACCGTGGTAGGTAGTAATAAAACTTGCTGCATGTAACGATATCGAGGGAAATCCTTTAAATTGTCGATTTGTGGTGTTTTTACGAAGGGGTGCTAAATCACGTCCGCTCTTGAATCCGCTATTAATCTTATTTTTTACTCGTAATCATCACACGCACACTTTTTGTGTTATTCTTTTTATGGGCTTGAGCTACCAGATAGTCGTGGCACATTCACTGCTACCGACAACGCACCTGTTAATCATCTGGTGTAGCGAGTGTCTATGTTTGTCGTTGATTACTTGCCACCCAGTTTGCCCCCTTTTTATAAAACAAAATGACCTCATCTAAATATTATTGCACGCTCAAACTCGAGCTCAAGTACGTTCTAAATAGCGTGTTTGGTGGTTCAAAAGCAAAGCCTTTACTTCTCAGGATGAAGGCACCATATTATGTGCCTTCTTTCGAAAAGGCTATACTTTTCGGCCTGATGGCCTTTAAGCTCAATCGGAATAGTAGGTGAGAAGATGACTTACCTAAAAATTCGCCCGCCGCTGCGCCCCGCTGGAGGCGCGGCTTATCGCGCGCGCTACTTGGGAGAGTAGGATTTAGACTAGTCAAATCTGATACGGTCGACGAATCTTTTCCGGCTAAATTTACTCTATCATCATGAGGGCCGGCCCTTATGACACCCTCAGGACCTCTCCTGAAGTCGGGTCACGCGTGGTACCCGTACAATCTAAAGGTACCCTAGTGCTACTGCTGTTTGCGCGGTCTCAGTTGGCGTCTACTCGTATCGGATTCGAACCTAAGCTTTCGCAGTCGATCCGAAGCGATGTGGTTGCCATGTGTAGGGGTCAACGTCACTTACGACCCGTGTACACCGTGTACTGTACCATTGTTTTGACGATCGCGTCGCGCTTTTGCTTCGCGCATTAGCAGCTGAGATATTTCGTCAGCTGGATCGGTTAAGATATGCTTAGGTAACCTTGTGGGTAACCTATGTCTACCTGGAACTGATCTATCTGGGGTAAAGCCACCATATGCCCGGCTGTCGCTCCTTACCACGACATGAATAGATATCTTATAATATATTTATGATAGATAAAAGTAGGTGTTACTCAATCGAATTTATGGCTCAAGGTAAAGTATTATTTTTTACTTTTTAAATGTTCTTTTACCCCCGCTTCTTATAAGAGGTACAAAGCAGCTCCCTCGGCTCAATTTGCTTCGCCCAAGGTGCTGGGCTCACCTTAGGCTATTGAACCCTACCGCCACGACAATGGCTTGAATCATGGTGATGTTTCCAGATGTTGCCCACAGGCCATGACCAAAAAAAATTTCGATATATTTCACATATTCTAACCAAGTCTTACTTGCACTGTGCGACACAAATAATCTATTATTTTTAACGACTTCCAAAAAGAAGGAGGTTCTATGTTCATGTGTTTTTTTTTAATGTATGTTCACCAGTTTCTCCGTCAATTGTAGACCGATTTTCAAAATTATTTTCAAAAAATTTTATTCGAAAGAGTGTACTTCCGAGGTGGTCCCATGATAAGGAAACCAGGATCTGATGTTGGCATCCCAGAGAAATCCAGGGGAAAATTGTAGGAGCGACTAGTGCGTTTAATAATTTTTAAAGCACTACAATTTAATTAAAGTCTAAAGTCGATCTGATGTTGGAGCTCGAAGCCAGTTGAGGGAACTCCTTAACTATTTACAGCAGTAACCTTGTGTTTGGGCTTAATTAATTTGTATTGATGATAACTTTACACCTAGATGAGTTGTGACTATCATTAGGGGTCTGATGAAGAAGGACAGTTACGGGAATTCCTCAACAGTTTACAGTAGCTACCTTGTCTTTTCTATTATTTATTGTATGACATTACATTTCAGGAGAACGCAAATAAAATAAAACGGACATGTTTATAAACTTTTATTCATTCATCTTAATTAACAGTTATTTAAAACTTCTAACAACAAGACCTTAGCCAGAATATTCGGGGCTTACAAATACTTTCCTCGCCATGTATATACATTGATTGACAGCAAAGCAAAAATACAATTTATAGTCACATAGTGAATTCTAATGAAAAATCAAGCCAGAATGAGACAAATGCAAATATGAGACAGGTGCAAGTATCCAAACTATATTGATATGTTTAATAATGTACATACGACGGGAAGTCCTTATTAATCATCGTTACGTTTTATAGTGATTAGGTATTTAAGACGAGGCACCCGAAAATGATTCTAACGCTCGCTTCACCCATAGACAGTGGCGCCGCTAATGAACACAAAGGCGTTTGCGACATAAGCCCCGAAAGTATAAAATAAATCAGATAAAATAAACTACGCAAGTAAAATATATGATGAAAAATAACATACTATTTCATTCACTTAGTTAACTTACTTTCCCTTGAATATTGAAAGGTACACTGCCAAAAATTCGAGTGCCTCGCCTTAATTATTTGAAAAATGTAATTTAGTTTTCAAAGTAATATTATGATATAAAAAAATGAGGACTATTGTTTAGAAATCCTTTGCTCTCAAACCCTCTAGCTACAGCCTTGTTGTCTAATCACATACTGATGCAAGCGCGGCTTCCACTGACACGACCGACTGCGCATGCTGCAATAACTTCAAATCTGTCACATTTCAAGTATAACGTCCGCCACGTTTGGTAAAATATCTTAATTAAATGCTAGCCTGTATAGTAACCGTCTTAGTGTACCGACCACGATTTGTAAACTTGGGGTTTGTGGAACGCCGTACGACAGTACTCAGTAAAGTGTACGACTGATAAATAAACACGCTGTAGTCAATAGGGCGCGTGAAAGAGATGACGCCCCACAAAGACGAAGCCAGCCGAGTAAAGCCGACGGTCTGTATCTAAACACTGAAGCCCGACTCGCCGACTGTATCGGTTACCACACTTGCAGTCAGCCGTGAATCAGTATCTACCCTCGCGACATATATATTTCAAACTCTAAATTAACAAAGCAGTTTATTCAACAAACCGACGTACAAAATGGTCCTTGTTATTTGAATACTATATGCATATCTGTAGTCAACAATTAAAACTTGGTTAAGAAACAAACGCTATTACCATACAAAATTACGTGACCGTTCACAGTGGAATACAGGGCTCGCTAAATGCGCCTTTAAAATATGTTTTCAATAGTTTACATTTACGATTTGAAGCACCCAGTTCCAACTTTCCGCTATAGGGGCCGTAAATTCATTCACGTAAACTATAAGACTGAATCAATAACGGCGATATCGCTAGTGTTCCTCCACACGCATTACATTTTTATGTACTAATCTAAACCACACTACGCACAATAAGTTAACATTATTTACGTAATCTTTTTATTGAGAACTATAATCATATAAGCTATTAACGAGATGTCGATATCCACTTTGTATAAAAATCTCCGTTTTTACGTTCGTATTCGCATTCCGTTGCCTTAACTTTAAAACAAAACGTCCACACATCCCTATAACAATTCTATAAATATCATTTTATATGTGCGTTTCGAAAGTAATTTAATTGTTAATACGACCCTCCCATAGGACAGTTATAATTACAAGATGCGGGTTTTATGCGAAAGACAAGAAAAAATAATAATTGTGCAATTCACAGGTGGTAGAAGTGAAACCTTCAATAATCATGAACTTATAAGAAACACTGTATAATGCTTCCTATCTCATTTTCTCCCACGTTAAATCTTATAACTTATGTGTCTGTCTCTTTTTACTGTCGCTTTTTCGTTTCATCGACTTGCAAATCGCAACAATGCTCTTGTTTTCACTTCGACAAGACAATGAGCAAAATATGTTAAGCTGTTCTTAGCGCCGTGTTTTTGATCAAATCGAGCCAATCAATCGAAAAATAAAAGTAAAACATTAAATCGGACTAGCGCATATAGCACGTTGACGGTACTAAGATAAAACCTTTACACTAGAGCCAACTATTTTACTAGACAAAGATTCAACTGAAACGGAATTATGATGCGCGTACATGATGATCACACAAATATTTATTTTATATAATATATAACATTTAATATGGTAACACTACATGTTCTCTATAGGCTATAGCCGTAGTGTGGGAGCACCTTTAGTCAAGTTAATAAAATATCAAAAGTTCATTACAAGTTCACACGTGTTATAATTATAATATATATCGCTAAGGTGAACACCTCAACGAATTAAATAATAGTACGATATAAAAAAATTGAGCACGTTTCCGAGCACCCTGAAAAATATTATAAGTAACCATCTAAATAAAAATACATGGTCTTTTCATTTTTATTATTTAGTCCATATTTAATCTCATTACTTCATCGCAAATTTGCTACAATAGGAATTCCTAAAAAATAAAAATAAGACAGTCACTATAAATGCAAGAAATAGTAAACCGTGCAGACATAGGGTCTAAAAAAGACTGTATTGGCAACATTCGACTTAGGCCCCTATTATTAATTGACCAAAAAATTTTATGTTCAATGCAATTGTCGGAATGTAAGTCGTTTTTACATGAGTTACTCGAATGTGTAGGTTAGGTTCTTAACTTTTGTAACATCTGTTATAAAAAGTAAAGCTGAAGCCCGCTAACCGCGTAAGGCGCGCGAATTGCGAGTCTTTGTAGTATATTACTACGGTAACCATCAAAATTCACTTAAACATCTTCTAAGGAACAACTTTGACAAAAAATATCAAAACCTAATCACACATTCACAATTCTTTGCATTGACTTGACATACAATTTTTTGGTAATCAAAAAATAGCGGTGTTTAACTTTGCCTCTTACGCACGACTAACACCAAGCTTTACTGCAGTTAAAACAGACCACTCTATTGAGAACTTCGAGAGTTAAAAGTGTAAAAAATGGACAGAAATTTTATTGCTTTGGTATGCACCATTTTATTTGAACCCGCATTTTACTTATTACGCTATACAAATATCGGTCTGCATTTATTAGGTTCGTTTGTGTGAACTGATAATGCCATTCTTGTATGACAACGATGTACTTCCGAGTCTTTAGACTTAAGATCATCGGACTAACTTTATGTCCAATGGAAATTAAGTTGGTCGTATGATTAAGTTGGTCATCCTTCTAAAGCCCGCTCCACACGCTTGGTGTTTATCGCAAACACGCAACAGCAAATGCCAAACACCAAACACCAAACACAAACAATCATCCTCAATCTTGGCGAACGTGCCATTATTATTAGTTTCGGATTGACTTGTTTTTATTAAAAATTCAAGCAAAAGAACAATAAAATAAAAAGAAGAAAATGAAAACGATGGTGGATGATCAATTGCTACCAAGCGTTTGGATACATCGCAATCTGTTTGCCGAATATCCTTTGTTCGGTGAAGAAAAACCGACACCGATAACGAACACTAACGAACACAAAAAACTAACACTCATCCACGTGTTCGTCTTTGTTGTTTAGTGTTCGATGTTTGCCGTTATTTGTCAAGCGTGTGGAGCCGGATTAATGTGCCAGATGTCATTTAAAATAGTTGTGACATTTTACTTATCGACATTAAAATTAATCTATAGCTCCAGACCCTGCGAACATTTGAAATAACTGGAGGGCCTAATGAAATACAGTGCCTACGTATAGGGTTACTTATACGTTACAAATTACATCAATCTAAAACAAAAAAATACTAACAAATTTTCAAATTCAAATTTTCTAATTCTAGTTCCCATTATTGTATATAAAAAAATATAAATATCTATAGATCATAAGCGTTCGCGTGTCGTCAAATAAAATCAAATAGAAAAGAAATCATTATTTATATTGTTCTACCTATGAGTTTCACTAGCTCGCATCGCACTGGCGCGTCCAGGCTACACCCCCCAGAGTCGCGAGGGCACGCCCCGACCACGTCCCAAGCCTCAAAGGCTCGTCCCGGCCCCACCCCTCGCGCCGCCCGCTCAGAACTTGCGGTATGCAGGCGGGTACTTGAGCGGTAGAGCGGCGCGTGCGTGCTGCGCCAGTGCGTCCCAGCCGAGCTGCTCGTATGCCTGCACCAGCCGCAGCTCCGCCTCGCGCGACGGCTTGTCCTCTAGTAGCCGCGTGAGCAATTTCACCGCACGGCCCCAGTAGTTCATCGTGAAGCAGTGCCAGATTCCGTACGGGAGCACCTGACAAATTAAATTAATCATCAAATCTTTATGAACGATCACATCGCGTTTACCAAGCACCATGGCTATGCAGATATTGATGTTAATTTATTCGTCACTTGTGAATAAAAAACCGGCTAACTGCGAGTCAGACTCGCGCACGATGGGTTCCGTATCATTATATATACAACATTGGAAACTAACTATCTCGGTTCATGAGATACAGTCTGGTGACAGACAGACGGACGGACGGACACTTTCACACCACGTCAATCTGGTCCCGTGGTAAGTTCTCGAAGAACTTGTGTTACGGGTACCAGACAACAGAAATATATTTAATACTTTTATACTATACATATATTTAAGATTTTTATTATATTATAATACACATATTTAATAGAAATCTATGGACCCACCCAGGAACACAGAAATTTTTTGTTCCCCGGCGGGATTCGAACCCGCTACTTCCAGCTTGAGTGCCAACGCGCTAACCATTAAGCCACAGAGGTCGTCGGTCGTCGTCTTAGTAATGGGGCTTCCGTTTTACCCTTTGTGTACGGAACCCTAAAAAGTGAACAGGCTATCCACGACAGACTTCGTCAAATTTATTTGAGGGTAGGGTGGCGCACCTTGCAGTCGGTGAGGTCGGTGAGCTGCAGTAGGTCACGCAGGTTGGCGTGGAGGGCGTCGGCGAGCTTTTCCCGCGCCGCGCCGCCCTGCGCCAGCGCCCGCAGCCGGCAGAGCGCCGTCCCCTTGCGACACAGCGCTTCCACTAAGTAACCCTTCTGCTTCTCTTGTTCCCTGAAATAAATATAATATGTTTACTCCTCGTTGAAACTGAAACAAAAACCGGTACGAACAATTCTCGCTGTTGGTCACGGATCCATGAAAGGGTGCTGCGTCACAATTAAGTTAGGGACGCGGGTCGAGCTTCATTATAGAACCCTTAAGCAGCTCTTAAAGTTTTCTATACAGCCTGATTTTTTGAAGAACGGACATAATCATGGACGTGATAGAACTTGGTTTCACCAATCAAAGAAAATTATATTCACCAAAAAAAACCACATAAATAACAAAATATAGACAAATGTAAATAATGCATTGTTGGCCTCAGAATATGGTCACCTTATTGTATTATCACGTGCATTTTACGCGCTAAAGGGGCATGCCAAGTCTCCATAGTAATTTTGGCCCACGGTGCACACCTGTACTGTGGACTGATAATTATAGTAGGCGATGGCAACAACTAATTACTAAAAGAAGTGGTTTATAAAAAACTTGGCATTTTTAAGTTATCAATTATTTTTGTTATGTTATTAACAAAAGTTATATGAAATATGTGCAATGTCATTTTATAAATTATTTTAATCTATTTGGGAGTACAATGTAATAAAACAATATTATATTTCAATTTTACACATTTATTCATCATCATTATATACTACTAATACTTCATCTAACCTCGTTCGACGGCCTACAATTACAGCAATACTGTTTTATTGCTTCGCGGCCTGTATTAATTGTACTGTATAAAATATACACAAAGTATAATTTGCCGTGGTCATCGGGTGTAGAAGAATCGCCAAAGTCAGTATTCATGATAATAGTCGTAAATTGGTATTGAAATGCAAAATGAAAAATCACAGAATACGTCTTTAACTCAAACAGCACAAAAATTGAAAACAACGTTTTCAAGTTTTCCGGTGTCTGACACTTAGAGCTGGTGTTGCCAGAACACAAAAAACAATAAATGATTTAAAGGTTAAGAGAAGGATAACATACGATACTATATTATTTTTATTTGCAATACAATCTAAATATATATGTAATTAGTTTTATTTTATATAATCGAAATCATTGCTAAAACTAACATTAGGTATAAATATTATATCATAGCAGTGTATACATTACCTGACAAAATAATATTTTCAGTAACGGCAACATTCTAATGTTCATGACTGATGTACCAGTACATGAAAGTCATAGAAAGTACTTGTCTAGGTTCCTATTCGTTTACTTGTTTAATATTTTTTGTATAAAGTTGCCGAGTTGTACAGACTAATGAATACAAGGAAGGACTACAATAAATATTAATACAATTTTTGAATATAGCCAATTATGTGTGCACTTCTGGGCCTAAAACTGGCATTCCCCTTTAGACAGACGGTAGTGGTAGGTATAAAATAATTGAATGAACTTTGATAAGTGGTAAATTAATAATGTATGTAATGTAAAGTAAATATGATCTCATTTTTCCTTCATACTTTGATCCTGGCTTAGACAGGCAAAACTGCCTAGGTACTAAAGTAATTTAATTTAATTAAATTGATTTACCTTTATCGTTAATCCTTTGCATTACGAATTTGAGATATAATTGATTTTTCATTGTGTCTGGGTGCGCGCGTGCTTAACGGAAGCCAAGGGGTTAATGTACTCACATGACGTTAGATAAAAGAAACTGTAGCACCTATGTAATTCTGGCGCATTTAAAAAATGGAATCATACTATTTACAACAATTGAAAATAAGATATTTAAACAACCTACATAACTACTAAATTAATCTAAATAAATATTCAAAATGAGTACCTCCGCGGTCAACACATAGTTCGGTACGTTTGCGCATATTGTCCTTGACACGATTTAGTACAAATGGATCACTTTTCACAGTCTCAAACGCTGTTGTTATCTGTGTTTTTAATTCTTCCCTATCTGCGTACTCTGTCACATAGACTAGGCGTTTGATCTCGCCCCACAGATAAAAGTCTAAGGGTGTTAAATCAGGCGAACGAGCCGGCCAAGACACGAGGCCTCCACGACCTATCCACCTCTCGCCAAACTGACAATTGAGATACTCACGAACACGAACCTGGTAATGCGCGGGAGCACCGTCGTGCTGGTCGTAGAGGTTACGGTGATAGATGAGAGGCACGTCATCCAACATATTATCATTCACCACATTTGACACAAGAGTCAAGTATCTTTCACCGTCGAGTCTATCGTCAATGAAATATGGCCCGAAATACTCTAGAATGGCAACTTGAAGATGAACGGGGAGTTGCTGATTCCCTCTCCCTTGAGCATGCGTTGGCACCGTAAACTGCCCGAATTTCCGCAGACGTTGATTAACCCCCAACATCAGGCTGTATGAAGGTACGCGACGATTCGGAAACCTTTCGCGGTACAAGTCTATCGCACCACGTACACTGTCACCAGATAGAGCATAAGCTCTTACCATCTCCCAATAATCTCCATTTGAAAATTCATTCGACATGATTTAATACGTAATTACGTACGCGACACGCGGATGACACAAACAAACTCTCCGGACAATGACGCGTAACGCACCGCGGTTTCTTTGTGAAAAGCCGCCACCGGCCACCGCGCGCCGGAGTTTCTTAGGCCCCGTGCGCACGAGCGCTTTTTGACCGACTGTTAAAAATGAGTTTGAATGGGACAAATGGATAACCATGTATCTGTTCACACGAAAGCGTTTTTAAAGTGCGGCGCTCTTTTGTCAAGTGCTGTTGGATTTTCGACGTTAAGTGTTTGGCGTTAAATCGAATTGAGCATGCCAAACTCCAAAGTCGGGTTTTACCGCGACACTTTTAAAGCGCTCGTGCGAACGGGGCCTTAGTGATGTATGGCTCGCGCGTTCGGCGTATTTGATGCATCGTATCTTACCTATTTCATAATACTGTGTTTACTTTAATTCAAGTGTGAAGGATTATTTTGAAAAAAAATAAGACCCCACTTGTGATATATTTTTGGAATGAGGATCGTTAGCTCTATACGCTACTTGAATATGTCCGTTCTTCATAAAATCATACTGTACATATTTTATGTAAAAAAATAACTCACTGTTTAATTTTACTTGCATCAGGTCGCGTGTCGTTCTTCATGCCGATATACGCCAATAACTTTTCCTGGTCTATCTGTTTGATAACCTGAAAGAAAAGAATTTTACTTAAACTATTTAACCAGCCGGTTTCTCTTGGAGCCAAATTGACAGTTTTATGGGTATAAAAATGCTAATAAGTAATTATCCTGTTATAATGTACCTTGTCGGCGATAGCTATGAGTTGCTCGCACCACGCAGTCGTGACGTCCGGAACCTTGTTCGCATGAGGTAACCTGTCATCAAAAACATTGTTGTATGAAAAAGAGGAACGATTAATGCGTGACAAGTATTACGCAATATTAAACTACACAAGGTATCTCCGTGTTAGTTATTTATTTATTTAATAATTTATAATAACTTTGTAACTTTATATAAATATATTATATATAGTTACAAAGAAATAACACATACTAACAATGCTGATACAAAGGCACTACTTATCCCATGATGGAATCTCTTCCAGTAGTCCTACCATAGGAAAATTAAAAAAAAGAGCTGCAAAATTAGCGTGTTAATGAAAGTTTATCAAGTGAAATTATATTTCCTCATTAAACTAAATCCTGAAAGGTTGGGCGTTTTTCCACTCACCGACATGGCCACGGCAACGGCGACGGCACCGTTGCCGTGCCGGTGAGTGGAAAAACGCCCATTGAACCTTTCATCACATTCATGTCACTACATGACGTGCGTGTACGTGCTCACTTTTTGTGATCGGAGGGCGGGTCGAGCGCCAGCAAGTATGCGGCGTGCACGGCGGCGCCGTCCGGCCACCGCTCGCACGCCTCCGAGTACACCTGCTCCAACTTCTCGCCCTCTGTTATATTTACATAAAATATACTCAGCAAAATATAATAAACAGTAATAAGAGAGAGTATAATATACACTTCGACGAGGTGAGCGACGATGGCCTAGTGGGTACGGGCTCGGCCTCTTAAGTGAGAGCCAAGAGGTCCGGGTTCGATCCTGACCCCCCCCCCCGGGATGCCTACAAATGGGTTTTTCTAAATTTCTATGTGCACCTGAACATGAGACCATCGCTTGCTCACCGGTGAAGGAAACATTGTGAGGAAACCTGCATGCCTGATGAGATTAAAAGTCTTTGAAGGTGTGTGAAGTTCACCAACCCGCATTGGACTAGCGCGTCGGTGAATTATGGCCCAAAACCCTCCTCGCCTGATTTCGAGGAGACCTGTGCTCAGCAGTGGGACATATAAGGGTTGATATTATTATATATTATTATATACACTTTCATATATCATCAAAGAAAATAGAATCATTATACATATATAAATCAGCAAAATGTGACTAGAAAGGCTAATCCCAGGTTTTTTTTTCGGATGTATCTATGCTAACGGCCCGAAGGCTCTAATGCTACATCGTATTAGTGTGAGCCCATTTAGCTCACTTTTGGTTTGTAAAAGTGGGGGGTTTCCCCCCGCCAACTGTGTGGTCTGGGACCGCACGGCCTCCTGGAGTCGGGTTGGCTAATCCCAGGTATTATAATATAGTTTTCATTTAATGAAAGGGTGTTGAAATGGCAGTGGCTTTATCTGTCACTTGGCGGCTCCCATTTGTATTGACCAATACAACCAATAGCCAAGATTTTCATACTCTTTGTCGGTGCCAGCGTACATGTCTAGTAAGTAATTTAGAATGATGTAAAATTGGCATTAGACCATAAAAAGTTATCACTTTCACTATCATAATCATCTAAGCTCTAAAGTGTAGGATACCCATCACTTATATAACCGGAATTGAGCGGTGTTTACGTATTTTGTATGAAAACAAATTCCTCTAAATTTGTGCTGCGACGATGATTGGCTGATGGGACGTACATACAGATCACTGGTTGGTTGAATTGTTATTACGTCAGTGACATATCACTAACCATTATATCTCGTTGGGGATACCATACACTCTTGTTTTAATAGCGCATAGAAATAAATTTTAACCTACTAACAAAATTTATATGGAAACTATTTCTGAAATAAAGATTTATTATTATTATAAGTGCACTCACCGAGCCTCGGCAGCCACGTGACGAACAGGTCCCGGAGCGCGTCGTTGTAGTCGTCGGGCGCGCGGTCGGCGGTGCGGCGGCGGGGCGCCTCGCACGGCACGTACCGCAGCGCCCGCCCGCACACGCGCCGCAGCGACTCGTCTCGCGCCAGCGACGCCCACCCCGAAAGTGTCACGCCCACCGTCGGCCGGCCCAGTCTGCCACGTGAGTACAAAAAGATAAGAAAACTGAGCTGGAGTAATGCAGATAATCTGAACTGGACAGGATGAACGAAAAGATATGTGTATGGTGGAGTTTACTGATAAGCTACTCTCAAATAAAAACAGCGAAGTTGGACGGACTCTCTACTATTACCACGCCCACTGACCTCAGCCGGTTCCTGTGAACACACATACTCACTTGTCCGCGGGGAGCGGAGCAACGTAGAACGGCTGTATGGCTCCATTTTGAAGCGTGACTGTCGACATTTTTTTTCCGCCAGTAAGAGCCTGAAAATAGCATATTATATTTAAACATTTTAAAAAATGCCCTACAAATTGCTTTTCTTTGGGAAATAAAAATAAATAAAACGAAAATACGCCAGACAATTTGGGACAAAAGAAAATGCTTGTCTTAACATAGACTGGATAATAATTCAGTCTTATGTTAAGACAAGCATTTTAGTAGCTTTTTTTTTGTGACCAATCTAGTCTGATCATGGGTGCGTGCGTATACGTGCACATTTTTTTTATGTCATAAGGAGGCAACTGAGCGGTCTGAGCCTTATGGTGACTACCGAGGCCCATAGACATCCCCCAACCAAAATTTATGCTGATGAGTTGCCCTTCTTTTCCCTATCCTCCCCCCCCCCCCCCCAATGGACAACCGGACAACAGCAAAGCTGTCACTTTACACCGTTTTGTGGGGTCACTACCCCCAGTCGTGCCGGCCCAATTCGTCTGGTGTATTTTCGTTTTGTTTATTTTTATTTCCCAAAGAATTGTCTTATTATGCGCATAGGCACACATGTGTGTGCGTATACGTGCACCATCGCGTGCGTGCGCGTACTCACGAGGTGGTGCTCTGCGTACACGTCGAGCGTGAGCGGCTGCGGCAGGCGCTGCTGCACCACAACGGGCAGGTCACTGAGCCGCTCTAGCTGCGCGCGCGTCTCGTGTCGCACGTTCAGCCGCAGCGTGTAGTCGCCCTTCTCCAACTTTATTGAGTACTGTAAAATATATATAGTATTATTTTTTAAATGTAGAAACATTATTTATTTTACACATTACGAATCCAATAAATTACAACATTTCGCTAACGAACATTTATAATTAATTTTCGTTAAACAAAAGATTAAACAAAGATATGTATTATCAAAAGGTAACAGTTATAGCAAAGAAGGATAACATCTAACTTTAATTCGTTACAGTCAATTTTGATACCTAATAAAATATTATGTTTCTGTACCTTAGAAGGGTAGGCGTCTCCGACAGCGAGCAGTTGTTTGGTGCTATTGTACAACATCCACATCTGCGCCTCGTACTCCGACTCGTACAGCATGTCGCACAGCATCGGCACCAGCGGCGACACCTGGACGCACTCGCACTTTTATAGTATGAACAGAAATTTGGAGCTATAATAGACAAAAAGTGAATAACATGCCGCGACTTGTCCCAGGTCAGTTCTTTATGGTCATGGGCAACTCTGAGTACTTAGGTGGTTTATATCCGTCCGTTTACATATCCAAGCGAAATATTTCAGAATGCACTTACCTCAGTCGCTTTAGTTATGGTGAATGTGTAGGTGTTGATTAGTTGATATATTTGGCGGTTAGGCGGGATGACGTCACGAGCCGTCAATGGGGTCAGCTTCGACTCTGTGGGTCTGGAAAGGAATATAATTGACACTTGATCGTAGATGGAATCCAAAATATATAATATCATTCACATCTGCCTCTATCCATCTACTCTCCCAATAAACGCCAAGAGGGCCGACCCCTCGCCGCTTGCATCCAACACGGTCCGGTCACTGCACGGTGATCGTCTTCCCACCTCGTTAATGGCCGACCAACACTTCTACCTTAACGCGGCTTCCAGTCTTGAACCTTATTGACCCATCGACCATACGTTCTCCTGAGTGTGTGACCAGCCCACTGCCACTTCAAAGAGCTTATTCTTCGCGTGATATCGGTAACTTTAGTTCTCTTACGGATGTCTTTGTTTGGATTCTTCTCTGCCAAAGAAACACCCAACATAGCAGTCTCCATAGCACGTTGGGCTACAGCAAACTTACAGGTCAGTCGTTAATTTAGAGGCCACGTTTCTGCCCCGTAGGTCATCACGGGGAGAACGCATTACTGAAGACGAAAGTCTTCATACTCTGCGGTATAGACGACGTGAAAATATGACTAAGCTTTCTGAATGCAAATATGCAATATATAATTAATAAATTTAGTGGATTAAGCCGCCACATGCCAATCAGCCAAAAACAAATATTTTATATTAATTTTAATATGCTTTTACCACTTCAACGAATCTTTTTACGGATTTTGTCCCGATTTACTATGATTATTCATTATACACATTGATTAGATGACACTAGTGTTAAGCTATGCCTGAGCGTGACGCCAAACAACGCATAGTGTTTTTTCTCAAATCAAACTCAAAAAATGAGTGATACATTTTTTTTACCAAACAGTTACATGGCAGTACATGACGTCACAACAGTCCTCACCTGTAGACGGGGTCGATGAACTTGAGCGTGAGCGCGGGCAGGAGCTCCTGCGTGCGCAGCGCCGTCACTTGCACGGCGCCCACGGACGTGGCGGCGATCGTGAGGCGCGCGCCGCAGTCAGCCTGCAGCCCGTGGAACTCGATGACGTAGTCCACAGTCACCTCGCCCGCGTTCGCCCAGTACTTCGTGATCGCCACCTCCAGGGTCAGCCCGCCCTGTTTATTTGAAATAAATTAACCACTCAGGATTGCCGTTGTCAGCGTTGCCGCTGTTGCTGTTCTCTGATCGGTCTCTGCAGCCACCACCGAATGTCGCTGTATGGAATCATCTGGTAAATATGTAAAAGGACTGACCAATGCTTCTTCCTTATTTAGAATAGAATAGAAGAAAATTTATTTAGGTAGATTATTACAATACTATTATTACATTCGATCTCACTTCTAACTAATCTCATAATACTCAGTCAATGGGACCTTCCAGGACAGACAAGTAGAAAGACGATCAGCGGAGTATATAAACCGTTATTATGGCTTTACAACATTCATGTTGCTGCTGTAAGAGGTACCGGGGTGGTACCTCTCGCTCACATAACACCGGCGTCAAGTGACAGCTATGTTGTCGGGTTTCGTGTGGTTTGTGAGTTTCCGGTGGCCCATTGGGAGTATAGGGAAACGGAGGGCAACACATCTGCATAACTTTTGCTTATGGGGATGTCTATGGGCGTCGGTAGTCACCATAAGGCTCCGACTGCTCGGCTGTCTCCTTGTGACATAAAAAAAATAAAAAGTACATGAAGTACTCACGATGACTCGGAAGGGCAGGGTGGCGGGCGCGTCGCGGTCGAGCGGCAGCAGCTTGTTGGTGTCGTGCGCGCGGCACGAGCGGCGCGGCTGCAGCTGCATGGTGTGTACGAGGAAGCGCGCGCCCGCCTCGCCGCCGCGCTGCCGCATCACCAGCGCGCCCCACGTCGCCTGCTCCGGCACTACACACACAAGCATATTGCAGCTTTTTTTTCGGAATGATCTATGCGGATAAAAGGCCCTAATTCTACGTCGGATTATTGTGAGCCGATTTGGCTCACTTATGGTTTATTATTAGTGGGTGGTTGTCCTCCACCAACCGTGAAGTCTTCGACCACACGGCCTTCTGGCGTCGGGTAGATTTTGCAGCTGAGCTTCTAACTTCTCTTGGCTTACATAACTTATGCTAATCTACTTCTGTCTCGCACTTGAATTGGGGATCAAAAGAACTTGAGAGGACACACACACGCACACACGTAGGTACCTTATTTTTCGAATTGTCTAAACTTAAAGCCCTTATGCTACATCGGTTTGGTGGTGAGCCAGCTGGCTCACCTATTGATTTTTATATGAGGGGAGTTGCCCTTGCCCCCCGCCAACCGTGGAGTCTTCGACCACATGTCGCGTCGGGTTTGTTTCAGTGGCGGTTCTATGCCATGTCACTGTGGGGTGGAAAATTGTACACACGTACATTGCATTACAGCTCCTCAGTCTCGACTTACGTTAGTCATTACAATCTGGTACTGTCTCCCGCTTTAATCAGAAATATTTCGTACACCACTTGAATTCTAATTAAATTTATGGTGGGTCACTATGGCAGTATTTAACGTAGGTATACCACCTGAAGATCGTATCAAAGAGTAATTTGGTGTTTACCTCTACAGATTTTTAAATAACACAACGGGCCAAATTAATGACACGGGTACGAGACTACGTACGATAGAGGTACTCACCAACGACTATATGTCGTTTTATACTCGACGGTTTGAACGTAACGTCCGTTTCTACTATTTGCGGACAAGATGGCTGCGACATCGACAGCGACTGCGGCTGGAACACGGTGATTGGGAGACGGAACACCGGCCCCTTCTCTACGCAGTTCACGTCGTACGCATTGACACTAGAACATTAAAATTTAAAATTTCATTAAAAAAAATAACACACACACATAATTTATATAAAGTATTATACGTAAAAAAGGAGACCAGAGACTTAGGATTTCATGTCTCAGTGCCAGAAATTACACGGCCTTTCCTATCCTTCCCTCCGAAACACAGCAAAGCTGTTTCATGATAAAATAAATAAGTGGACGGTGGGCGTATACCTGGCAAAGTGCGGTCCAGGCGGCAGCGCGGCTAGGTCGACACGCAGCGCGAGCGAGCGCGGCGCGTTTGCGAGCTCGGCGTGCGCGGGCGCGCTCACCCACGCCGCGCCGCACGTCAGCGCCAGCCGCATGTTGAACGAGATCTGCTTTGAAATCACGCACTTATCTGCAACACACGCGAGCTACATACGTTTTTTTGTAACTATTCTCAGTTAACGCTTTTGAAATATATAAACGAGAGGTCGTAATCATTGGAGGTATTTTATAGGCTCTTTTCAAGAAATAATTTTATTTACCTACTTAGTCTTTTACCAACAACAACTAACCAAGAGCGATGGTTACTGAACAGAGTGAATTTATACTTTCTAATTACATAAATAAAAATATGTATAAGATGAGTAATTTAAAATATTAAACAACTCACAATTGTGAAATCAGTTGTGTACTTGAAACTTTAAGGAGTGATACAATTTAAATATGCTTCCCCAATTTCTTTTCATTATATTTACTAACAAAATATACCTTACCGCCTAATTGCTTCTTATTTACAAATTGAACAAGTTACTTTATTTGATGTTAGTATAATAATAAAAAATTGAAAATGTTTCAGTAGGCACGAAGGTTTAATTAAGCTGGTGAAGACTTATTGCAGAGGGAAAAACTAACGATCTAAATTTGCTGGCTAACTTACCCGACTGCAAGCGTTAATGAACAAGATTTATAAAAAAAAAATATTCTACAAAATGGTGTACTTATATCAATTTAAGGTTACATATAAAAAATGAAGTAGATACATACAATACAGACAGTACAACAATACAGATACTAAATAAATTTTAAAGTCAAGTCACAGTTTCATTTGCTCTATAGAAATCAATCTTTATTAATTTAAGCTTTATGATACCACAAAATAAAGCTCAGAACGCGTAAATGTCCACTTCAATAAGATAAAAACTCACTCTCTTCATCGGTGTGGTCCTCGAGGAACTGTGGCTCGACGGTGATGGGCACGTCCTGCGCGGGCTCGCCGGGGCGGGGCTTGAGGAACACGCCCTTGCGTGCGGCGCTGTGCATGCACGACACGTTGAACGTCACGTCTCGCTCCGGGGCGTTATGGTGCGTGGTCAGCAACTCAAACGCCTACGCATTTAATAACAACAATAATATCTATGGACGCTTTTTACAACACGTCAATCTGGTCCCGTAGTAAGTTCTCGAAGAACTTGTTTTACGGGTACCAGACAACGGAAATATATTTTATACTTTTATACTATACATATATTAAAGATTTTTATTATATAATACACATATTTAATACACATCTATGACCCAGGAACACAGAAAACTTTTTGTTCCCTGGCGAGATTTGAACCAGCTACCTCCCGGCTTGAGGGTCAACACGCTAACCACGCTTGAGCCACGGAGGTCGTTCAAAGTAAGCATTTGACTTGCTTAGTACTAGTAAAGATATCCTATTGCTTATTTTAATGCTTTTGTATGATAGTAGTATAGGCAGGGGGCCAGGCGAGCCACATGACGGTAAGTGGTCAGCGTCGCCCATGAACATAAACAAGTTAACCTGGAACTAGCCCAAACAACTCGCTCATCTGTTTCCTATCCTGAGGGCTGAGACATAAGATCGTAGTCTTTGTGCCAATAATTACTACTGCGGGTACTGCCCTTAAACTTATAACACAGTAATGCTGTTTCACGGGACAAACAAGCAGAACCGCTGTACCCATGCAGACAGGACCGCGGCACTAAACAACCCTTCCACCGGTAAACTACTGCTGTCTTTTCTTGGCTTCTGTGAGTCATTGCAATCGGGAAGGAAAACTGGAAATACGTCCTACATTTTCACCCAATTTTAACCAATGCAGTTTTAACTTACCCCCGGGTTCACATCGTGTTAAAGAGTATTCGGTGATAAGCACTGTAGATCCTGGCTACACATGGCTGGCAAAACGCAAACTCTACCAATGTGTTAATTGAAATATAATGAGAGAATTCTTGAAAGATATTTTTGGTTCATTAGATTTTTGGTCTACAAAACTACTTACGCATTTATAATGAGAAATTATTTTTTTCTATTCATCATCATCATCAGCCTATGTTCAACCTTGAACAGATTTCAAGGTTGAACATAGGCCTCTCTTAGTTAATGCCAATATGACCGATCCCTTTTCTATTGTTTATGAGAAAAATATTTTTACAATATGTATAATTTTCAGAAGATTACCTTTTCTATATTAAGGAGGCCACAGCCCTGTGCCCAAGGTTCCACGTTCTCAAGGTACGTAGCAGAGTTTTCTAAGCCTCGCTTCAACGAGTATGGTGAATACGGCAAGCCTTTACATTTTAACCCTGATATAATGGCGGCTGAAATATAAAATAAATACATACTTATTTATTTCTTGTACAAGAAACGAAAATAAATCACCTTAACCCTTAAACGTCCATTGTATATTTAATAAAATAAATAAATCTCCCAAAAATCAGACACTCAGTACTGTCTATTACTAAATATTATATATCTCACCAACAGCTCCCGCGACGTGTGGTGCAGCCATCGACGTGCCGTTCATAAGCTGAGTGTTCCGTAATGTAAATCTGTAAATTGAAAGTGTTACACATTAACTTCATATTATATACTTCTTTTCGTGCTTTTCGTTCGCGCTGAATGCATATACTAACTATAGTTTATAAATTAATATATATTATATTAACCAACAATCACGCCTAAATAACCTAGCCCCGTGATAAGTTCGTAACTTGTAAGTATTCAGAGTATGTACTAGCAAAGGAAATTTTGAGAAAGATATGTTAATATAAGTTAGCCTGAAACTAACTCAGGAAACTCATTCGTGTGTCGCCTATTCTAAAACATAAGATACCAAATCGCTGTGCCAGTAATTACACTGCCTGTCTTGTCCCTTCTCTCAGAAACATAGCAACAACGGGACAGGCGAAACAAGCAGGATGGTGGTACCCATGAAGACTGAAGCGCGTCACGGCGCATCCATCCCACCGGTTTTTTTTTTTCTCAGTGGGCTAACGAGCAGTCGGAGCCTCACGGAGCCGACGCCCATACACATCCGCAAAACCAGGCTACGCAGATGTGCCACCCTCCTTTTCCCTATCCCCCAATGGGCCACCAGAAACTCACAAATCGCACGAAACGCAACAGCATAGCTGTCACTTGACGCCGTTGTTATGTGAGCGAGACGTACCACCCCGGTCGTACCGGCCCAGTTCGGCTGTAATGCAGCATGGAACTACCTCTTCTATATAAGTGTTACCTGGCGACGGAGGCGACGGCCCCGCCGGGCGCGCACACGGACAGCCCGAGTGCGCCGTCCGCGCACGGCCCGCGCGAGCTCCAGCTAAACGCGCAGCCGGGAATGCGCGCGCGCAGCGAGTACGTCGACACCATCATCTCCGGCGACACGTACGCCGATACGCCTGCAATACACGCACGGTCACACCCACACTCGCTATGGACAACTGAACCATAATATAACAAACAGAAAAACATGGTTAGCACCCCGTTTTGAATGGCTTAAGATCTTACATTATTTTCAATTAGGTACCTACATTGGCAATTACTTTCTTTTTTTTTAATTTTAAATAGTTTACCATTTTGAAATTTCTTTTTTATAGCCATTGTTAATGCATGGGTAAAGACAACATAGTCCATTTTTCTAAAGCAGTCAATTTCATAAAATAGGTATTTTTGTTCTGAAACCCTTCAGTAAAATGAGTTCAAATTTGAGGGTGTTCTAGTTAACTGATACGTCAAACCCTTAATGGTAGATGCATGCCACACATATTCCAGCACTTCTATAACAGGATTGAGCATGCGTTATAACAGCGTGCGGCGCTGCTGTGGATCTCGGATCGGTTCACAGCCACCACTAGTGTCTCCTCGATCTCTATCTCTCTATATGGAATCATCTGGTAAAGATGTAAAGGGTCTGCTACTGTGTATTGCATACCTATTAGTATGGGCTGCGCGATGTCCGGTGGCGCGCCCACCGTGGCGAGCGCCGGCCCGTGGTTCCCGCCCGACACAACCCACGACACGTGGTACCGGTTCACCACCAGACCTATCATTTCACCCACCCGCCTGCAATATATACACCATGTTGTTTTGAAACTTATTAATGTAAATACAAAAAATATTATTAAAATCTATACAAATAGACCATCTGACCCGCCAAACGTTTTTCTGCCATCATCATCATCATCAACCTCTATCCGACCACTGCTGAACATCGGCCTCCTTCAATGTACGCCAAGACGCCCGATCCCTTGTCACTCGCAACCGACACAGATCCCTTTTCTTAGGTGTGTACGTCCCATCGGCCAATCATCCATCAGTCGGCCAATCAGAGCGCAGAACAGGCGCAGTGTCGCAGCACAAATTTGGCGGAAATTGTTTCCATATAAAACAACATTACCACTCTATGACGGTTATATGGTCGATGTAATGGAGTCAAATCTTCATCATCATCATCAAGATCATCGTCAACATCATTATCAACATCAGCCTCTATCCATCCACTGCTGAACATAGGTGTCCCTCTATGATCGCCAAGACATAGTCAAATGTTTCTATTAAATTATATTTTTCATTCCTTTTCTACAGAAACATAATAATTTACAACAAATTAGCTAAAGATGGTTATGACTTACCCGGCATTTGACCAATGCGCATGTTCCCCGTAGCTCATATTAACAACGTCTATTTTCATTTTTTTAGATAATTCCATGATCTTAATACAAGCTCGGACTAAACTGGTACCAGTTTCCATTGAACCAAGTCGGCTGTCCCCGATAGAAAGGGATATTATTTTAGCACCGGGAGCCACACCATTTTTATCAGGATCATCAGGGAAATTTCCAGAGGCAATTGCTGCCACATGTGTGCCATGAGGAGCTATAAAGATTTTTTTAGATTTAAGTATAGAGTATGCCTAAAGTTGTTAATATAATATGTATTTAACTAAAAGATTCTTCTGCGGTTCTCTATGAAGTGGTGGTTTAAAGGTACGTGTCCATTGACTCGCGCCGGGCGCACGGCAGCGGATTTTATTTTGCTTTCTATAAATAAGCGCATTAAGGTGTCACTTTCTATATAAAGAAACTAAAATCCGTTGTGTGCGTGTGATGCGGACACGTGGACGCTTACCTTAAACCAAATTCCAGCCAAATTCGATGTAGAATGACCGTCCGACAGGAGCGTCAAAAAAATAATTATATAAATCAATTAATAGAAATAATAATAAAAATACAAAAATCCGACTGTAAAAAATAAATACTAACTAAAAAGGAAAAATGTTAAAAACCTTCTAGTTGATTGGGTTGTACAGGGAAATAGAAATCTACATACATACTGACATACAAGCGAACATACTAATTAGAAATAGAATAATAATAATAATATCTATGGATGCTTTCACACCATGTCAATCTGGTCCCGTGGTAAGTTCTCTAATAACTTTTGTTACGGGTACCAGACAACGGAAATATATTTAATATATTTAATACACACCCATGACCCAGGAACACAGAAAATATTTTTTGTTCCCTGGCGGGATTCGAACCCGCAACCTTGCAAGGCTTGAGCGGCAACACGCTTACCACTGAGTCACAGAGGTCGAATACACTTCTTCTTCGGGTATTTTTACATACATATAATTATTTAAGATATAATAAAAAGATGGAAAAATGTTCTTGACTTCTTCCAAAAAATTAAGAATGCATTAGGGATGTGAACATTAGAAAATATTACAGACTGTCATGTATAAAAATTGTAATAGATAATAATAATAATAATAATAAATGATAGTCACACATGTGATATGAAACGGTTATTGTTCAATTTTTGTGTTTAACTTAACTTGACAATTTATATTATGAATATGTAGTCAGATTGATTTTTAGGGTAAAACTATTTAAAGTGTAAAACTATGAAAAAATCTTATGTGATAACCCTAAAAGTTGTTAAGGTTTCTTCACAAACATTCTACATTGAGTTTGGCTGAAGTATAGATATTTAACAACCTACCTTGTCAGTATTATTTATTACTTTATTAGTATTGACTTTGTTATTATTAGAAAAAAAATGATGTGTGAAAGAAATCTGTAACTATCCATTATTAAAACTACAATAAGTAATGA
Organism: Helleia helle; assembly: GCA_963853865.1. NCBI lineage: Eukaryota > Metazoa > Arthropoda > Insecta > Lepidoptera > Lycaenidae > Helleia > Helleia helle. The sequence continues at coordinate 19,973,385 of OY971422.1, read as the reverse complement.
TTAGATCTGAGAATAAAAATTGTAATGCATGGATTATATCTTTTGCTGGTCATCCAAATAATTAAATAAGTATAATACTTAATCTACTGATTATATAACTCAATAAGTTATAATTGTTGACATAAAATACCAATATCTATCATTGACACTGATCTCAGAAATAAATAAACCCTGCGTGGTGTTGCCACTGTATCTTTTTACATCAACAAATAGTATCGTCATTACAGAAATTAGTTCTGAAAATTTCCACAATATGGTAAGGGTATTTATTTTTCTGGTCAGGCTATAAAGATACTAAAAACAATGTAGCAACACACTGATTTGTGAGTGGTCATCATCAAAAATATAATACTTACAACTCATCCCTACAACTTCCAGTGTATTCCCTTCATCATGAATGTTAATACTGACTGTCAATTCATCTATTGGAGTTAAATGCTTATGTTCTTGAGTCACACTGTATTCTGATAACAAGAGCCCAGCTGACAGATCACCGGCTTCTGTAGTGTCTATGCATGCTCTATAAAAAAATATATTTATAAACAGACACAAAAATGAAATTCTAACCTCGGTATATTTTTAGATCTTTGTCTTAGATAAATATTATGAAGAAAACTAAGTAAAACCATACATACTTCCAAACTGTACCATCGTGGAATAACACACAATCATATGTAGGGCCATAATCTGTGAACTTCTTCTCTGCATTCTGTAATACTTCTACTCTTGCTTCTAATTCTTCCTTTTGAAGCTTTTCTTCGGGGCTTAAATTTGTATTTTTTGATGCTGTGAAATAGTTAGAATATATTGTCATGAACAGAAAAAAACCAAGTAAATATGAAGTCTTTCTATATTTAGCTTTTTATTATTGGACAATTAAATTAGCTTTAAATTATTATTTTTTTGATGTCTTCATAGCGATCTGATGTGATGAACACATTTATGTACACACCAATACACAGTAGAGTCCAAAATCAATAACACAATAAAATTTGTTTAAAATTGTAATCTTCTTCTTCAATATTTTCTTCTTCTTCTTCTGATTTGTCTCTTTCTGATCAATTATCGGCATTATAATCAAAATTTTATTATAATTATTTATTTTATGATATTTTCTTATAATTTAATCAATTATTGATTATACAGAATAGACCTGGTTTTTATTGATCTGCATAGTTTTTAATCTACTGTACATATATAACAAATAAAATGAATTGACTTGATAGAAAAAATTATAAGCACACACATACCAACTTCATTTTCAAAGTCTTGTAACTGCTTGTTAGCTTCTGCAAAAGCTTTTTTGTGTCCAGGATCCCAAAGGTGTTCTTTGCGGTAACTCTGCATTCTTTCTCTTACTTTTGTAGGGTAAATACTGAAAGGATATAGCACTCCAGTTCTCCAGTCGCCTGATGGGTTTGTCCATGATTCTGGAATCTACACAGAATCATGCATTTACTTCAAATATCCTAGTTCACATAATGAAGTAGATATATTAGGATGATAATTACTCTTTATGACAAACATTTTTAAAAATATATCAAGATCATTCACATTGTATTAATAAATGCAACTTATAATACTAAAACTAAAAGCAAAAATTAACATATTTTAGTAAGCTACAAAGACATTTTGTTTCAAACGACTTTTACATCAGCTGTTTTATGGCCATATGATAGATGTGTCAATGACCTATTGACATATTATTAACAAAAGTACTAATGTAAAAAGTGGATTAATTTTGTGCCATTTTAAAAAAGGATGATAATTGAAGAGTAAAAATCTATTAACGATATTATATACCTTCAGTTTCCGTCCCGTTATGCCGGTTATGCATCCATCTACAACTTTACGAATGACCGTGCTGGTATCAACATCACCGGCTCCGCTACAATCAAACCTTTCTATAACTTTTGTTTCTCCTGTTGTGGTCACCTGTTGTAGAATATAGATATTTAAGATAAATTTTAATTGAACCTAAACAAAGCGTGACAAGTCACTTTTTACCTGAAGACCCGTAGCAGCTGGATCGACTCCTGAATCGAGGATAGCAATAATTGTGTCCCTTCCATCATAATTTGGGTATTTATTTAAAAATGATACTACCCCTGTTTCTTTTTTTGGTAATAATCCCCAGACTGGGAAGTCACAATCGATTGGTACGTCTGCCATTTTTGATGACTAAATAGCACAGAGTACTTTTTATTAAATCAAAATATAAACGGAACTAAATAGTGCACAGAGTATAGACCAATAAATTTATTATACTTGATGTGGGTTTGATGCAGTGATGATAAAGTGGTTTGCTTTTTAGATATTTTATTATTGCGATTTTTTAATCATACCATTGTTTATACCACGGAACAGTAATTTTGTGTTTTGTAATTTGTGGATTATAATTTATAACAACATCAATAAACAAAGAAAATATTATGTATCGTTAAAATGCCAAATAACATAAGGTTACGAAAAATATTGAGAACTTTCGATCTTGTGAAATCAAGAATACTGGAAAACATAAAAGTATATATATATTATTTGTATATAGTAATAAAAATATTATTTAATGTAGGTTAATCGAGATTATAGCTTAAATTTATTTCAATGTCCCCGTGAAAATGATGATTAAAATATGATGAATTATTAAATACTCAAAAATTTTCTGGCACCATAAGTTTTTATTCAAATTTATAAAAGCAATATAGAGTTAGCTCACATACATTTAGCTTCAAACTTCATTGTTATTTATTTATTTATTATACAAACGAAATATAACACCATTTGTTATGTGTTTGGATGTAGTTTATCTATAATATGTATGTATTTAGAAATATATAAGTATATATCAGTTGTCTGGTTACCATAAGAACACCTGCTTTGCCTAGTTTGGGATTGGATGGCCGTGTGTGAGTTGTCCCAACATATTATTATTATTGACGTAACAACGTCTTATAATTTCGATGGAGCTGGCTGAAAGAACGAAAAAAGATGACGTATGCGGCATTACGTTCAACTATCGTCAGTAAACCGACTTTACATACAACCGATTTTTATTATAACAGATAATATGTAAGACGATGCTATATAAGATAAATAATCGCAATTGAGGACACATTAAAATTATGTATTTATATATGTTATTAAATTTATTTATATTTGTAATTCAGAATAAATTCATATTTATCCTAAAGCCCCAATGATTAATTAAATGTCAGCCAAAAAACTTGTATCCAGCTCTTAATAAAGAACAAAAAACGAAATGTCACTACTTGTGCTTATGTCACATTAGTGATGCAAATCGAATAGGATTTTGTGATTTGAATCACTCGAGCAGTTTTACCACATTACTAGGACTGTTTTCGAGTCACTCGAGTAAACCACATACACTTCTTACAACTTTACTAAGAATTTATCACCGGAGCCGAGTTTCAATTAATTGAGAATTATGAGTACGATTTTTGAAATACCTTTAATAAATGAGTAATATTTGGTAGGGAATATAAAATAAATTCAAAATATTATTTACACATAATTTTTTGTCATCAATCAAGAAATAAAAATAAAATGACTTCTTGTGACTTATTACCAACAATCATTTGTATTGCTCAATTTTTTTTTTTTAATTTATCAAAACTAAATATAAATTCTGATAATAATTGAGTAAGTTTCAAGTAGGTAATTTTATCATCAGACTAAATCAGATTTTTTAAGAAAATAATATTTAAAATTCAAATATATTCCAAAAACATTGACTACTATTTATCCCGGTTTCCAAAATGTATATACTGGCTTACTTAACTTACACAACACTTTCTTCTCGATACATTTTTTTTTTCAAAATAAAGCCTCACTTTTTGTTTCGTTGTTTCATTGTAAGTACCTACTCATAATTTATATTGTAAACCATCTAGAAGTAAATTTTAATTACTTTAAAAGCTATACACTACTACTACTATACAGGTACTATACGAACAAAAACTTAACTTACAATAATTACACTTACTTACAAACAATAACAAAACTATAAAACGACGCAGTGAATTCATTTTTAATCTTTATTATGTTTGCTTAAATTCAAGATATAATTTTTAACTTGTTAAGTTCCAACGTGAACTTGTGACTTGTGACATTTAGCACTTACCGAATCTACTCGGTGCGCCGAGTTGCAAACGAGCGAAACGAATACAAGCTTAACAAAAAATCACTCGAGTCAAAAACGGCTCGAGTTGCATCATTATTCATTAGTGTCAATTGTCACTTGTGATTTGACAACTGTCAAGTCTGTAAATACTGACATTTAAAGTGCCATTCATCAATCATCATTGAATTATTTATTAGAAAAAGAAGCGAAAATATTCAATTCATCTTATTATACAATTTTCCAAAATGTGGTACGAAATTATTCCAAGTTTTATGATTATCACAGCTGGCTTGGGCATACCCGGATGGGCACTTTATCACATTCATAATTTAACTTTAGGAAATGTAAGTAGTTAGATAACACCACTAATGTCAAAATTTTATCTCGAAAATATCACTTAATTTAAAAAAATAATTATATATAATTTTAAATTTGGTGTATACATCTCCTTATTAAACTAATTATTTTATATTTGCTCTTTAAACAATCTTGCATTTGTTTATCTCGAATTATCGAATTATCGTTCCATCAATTTGTAATATTATATTTAGTCACTGATTTCTTGAAATTCAACTATGGATATACCTACATTAAATATTGTTTATAACTTTCAGCATTACAGGCGTACCATGATTGACAGATGGGATAGATTCTCTTATCAGCGAGACCAGAGGCTTAGTGGAAACCCATACATTGTTAATGTAAGAATCTTATAAATCTTAATAAAAACACACTAAAATAGAAATAAATAGATCACCAACATGTTAATTAATGTTTATTATAGTTTGATTGATTTTTAAATATATATATAAGATAAATAATGAAAATCATCCTCACAAATGTTAAATTTTGTAATTCATAATAAACAAATTAACTGTGCTAGTAAGTGTGCTCTTTGAGTATCAGTGTAAAGCTTTTTATTTGGAATAAAAAATACAAATATCAAAATTGTTTAGTGGAAAGTAAATAAGGGGTTGTTCATTTATAATAATAATAATATCAACACTTATATTATGTCTCCTCCTCGAAATCAGGCGAGGAGGGTGTTAGGCATAGATGCACTGGCCCAATGTGGGTTGGTGAACTTCACACACCTTCCAAGACTTTTAATCTCATGAGGCATGCAGGTTTTCTTCACTGGTGAGCATGCGAAGGTATCATGTTCTGGTGCACATAGAAATTAAGAAAAACCCATTTCAAGGCATCACAGGGGGTCAGGATTGAACCCAGACCTCCCACTCAAGACACGAGGCTCACTTATTTTATAAGAATAATTTAAACGATTTTTAATTCCACATCATTTCTCCTTCAATGGCCATTTCTTTTAATATTAATATAAATACATATAATTTGGCATAAAAAGCAGGCCACCCATATTTTAAACAACTAGTAGTTTATCTGCTACTTGTTGGCTATTTTTTTTAAAGTACACACACCATGTTTTTAAAGTATCTAGCATGTAAGTAATTACTTTTTAATTTTCATTTCAGGGTCTGGATGCTCTTCCTGATAAATAAATGTTTGTTAATTTAATGAATGTTATTATATATTATAAATTAAAGTAAATAGATTTCAAAAGTTGTTTTATTACATAAAAATAAAGTGTGTATTAAAACACGAAACAATGTGATACAAATAACCTTTTACCTAACCTGACAATAATTTTGTGAAAAATAGTGTTTTTAATTTTCAATTGACATATTGTTTAGGGCATGGCCTCTTGAGCTACAAGATAATTAACGCTACAAAAAATAACTTATCCTTTTTTACGATTTTTCTAATTATTATACATATTACTATTACAACATATTCTTCAATAGCTCTAATCCACCTACTGATGGCTCAGTTATAAAAAAAAAACCTGCCAAGTGCTAGTCAGACTCTCGCACGAAGGGTTCCGTACCATTACATAATATACAACATTAGACACTAACAAAAAATATGGTTTATGTTTATTGAATGAAATGTAAATTGCGGTTTACGATTTATGACGTATGTATTAAAAAAAAAACTACTTACTAGATCTCGTTCAAACCAATTTTCGGTGGAAGTTTGCATGGTAATGACCATCATATATATTTTTTTAGTTTTATCATTCTCTTATTTTAGAAGTTACAGGACACACATTTTATCACTTTGGAAGTGTCTCTCGCACAAACTATTCAGTTTAGAAAATAATGGTATTAGAAACCTCAATATCATTTTTGAAGATACCCCACACCATAGATCCCCACACGTATATGGATTTGATGAAAAAAATTTTTTTGAGTTTCAGTTCTAAGTATGGGGACCCCCAAAATTTATTGATTTTTTTTCTACTTTTATGTAAAAATCTTAATGCGGTTCACAGAATCCATCTACTTACCAAGTGTCAACAGTATAGTTCAAGCTTATAGTTTTGGAAAAAACGTGGCTGTGGCCTGTGACATACGGACGGACAGACAGGCAGACATGACGAATCTCTAACGGTTCCGTTTTTTTGCCATTTGGCTACGGAACCCTAATTAATCTTTAAAAATGTCCTGTGACCATCCAGAAAATGAACATTATAAGTACCTAATCTAGTTAGGAGACAAAAAGTATAAACACCAAACTTTTCAATGCTACATGAAATCTTTGGTGAAAGAATAAAAGGCTTTTTTGTTCTTAACATTTATTGAAAAAAAAACAATTATTATTTCAATCATGATAATCAAGTTATACATAATAACTCATAGTTGATATACATGTATATTAATCATACTGCCTTTCCGTGCCTGGATAGGCCGGATGTACTCGGGCTCAAAGCCCAACCGGGTCAGCTCTTCTTCAATCTCGCCGACGTCTGTCTCGGCGAGGAGGCCTCTGATGGCCACCTTCACACTTTTGTCCGCGGGCAGCGAGTAAGAGTGCCACGCGATCCCCTCATCCCGTTCCAGCTCGGTGAGGTATCGCTGTAGCACTCTATATTCGTTCTCGTCCCGCGGCGAGAAGCGGACGCCCTTTCCGAAGGGGCGTGCGTTGGGATTTCGGCCCAGGCGCTCGGCCATGGCTTTGAAGTGTCTGGTCCACGTCTTACTTAACTTCTCAACTATTAAAGGAGGGTACCTGGGGGCTTGCGGCTTACTAGCGGCCTGGGCAGATGTGCTGGCGACGGGCTGGCCCGATGGAGCAAGGCCGGCGGCAGCAGCGGCAGCGGCGGATGCGAGCGACGCGGCGGCGGCAGCGAAAGAACGCGACAGCCGCGGGTCGCGTGATGGCGTGACCGGGGACGGGGGCTGGGCCGACGCGACCGGGGTCCGCTTAGACGGTGGCGAAGTCGACGGCGGTCGAAGGTGCGGGCTCTCCTCCGTGGCAACCGGGCGGGAGCGCTTCTAGCTACTGGCTAGCGGCGTCGGCATTGGCTGTAAGAAGACTGTATTTCCCACTGGGGGGATTAGCACTCCTTCGTCGCTGATCTTCCCCTTCTGGCGCAAAAGTTGTGTTAGGCCAGCGAGGAAGTCAGGCTTATCGAAATTCTTAGCGTTGGCTTGGTTGAAGGCCTCCCATGCCGTATACGTCTCGTCCCGGCTGGGTGGCTCGCGGAGAGGCGCCGCCGGATTGCATCCTGGGGGTAGGACATCAATGTCCATCCCCCCGGATGCCGACGACGGGCCCCCGCGGGACGTGCCGGGGATGTCCGAAGGCTGTAGGGTGGCACTTCAGCTCGCCTGCGCATAGCGTGCGCCGGATAGTGGATCAGCGGAGGTTTGGCTCGGCGTAGGCGTGGCAGACGACGAGCGGCTCCTGGCACTCGAGCCAGACGATGAGCGGTGCCGGCTCTTGTGGTCTTTGGCCCCTGGTGTATCGGGGCGAGGCATCGCGAATCGGCGTGGGGTATATTAAAAATAAATTTCCTCACCGGTCCGCATCAGAGTCACTATCTCACTTCCACTTACCGAACAGTATGGCGCCGTCTCCCTCGCACTCACGGGGACGTCGCACTACCCTCGATAATTGGAGCACTATGAAAAAACACGGATTCACTAATTCACTAGTTCACTAGGGGGGGCTCACCCTGCCGCGACCCTACCACGACCGTGCTAATGAGCAACGGCCGCGGGCAACATTGATTTGGAAGTAGCACCAATATCAGGTCGTTAACATTTAACCTTCCTGAGATTACATAGTTACACCGCATATAGTTACTACGGCACACACGAAGCGTCTATACGCAGCGCACTCGAGCGCGTTACGGGTCCGAGCGGCAACACGCACAACACTAAACACAAACACAACACAGATAAGGTCACAAAGAATAATGAAGCACTTGTATTTCGGTAGCACTTGGTAAGCAGGCGAATCCTCGCGGTTAGCATGAGTGCATAGTGTGTATACATACTTGCGGGTTTGCAAAATACACCAGTCCTAAAATTTTCTTTAAATAAATTATAGTTTAAAAAAAAACTAAAAAACACGCTTTAATAGCAAACCGAACTATAAATTTGAAAATATTTTTTAATAGAAGAATTAAATGGGTTAACATAATAAATAAATGATATTACTTATTGTAAAAAAGCGCGAGGTGCTCGATATTCTTGTTAAAAATATTTCATCGGTATCTATTTTTCAAAAGTGAAGTTAGTATAAAAACTTAGTTACAAGCACCACACTTTTTTACAATAAGTAATATCATTTATTTATTATGTTAACCCATTTAATTCTTCTATTAAAAATTATTTTCAAATTTATAGTTCGGTTTGCTATTAAAGCGTGTTTTTTAGTTTTTTTTAAACTATAATTTATTTTTTACTTTTTAGTGTCGATTTTTTTAATTAAAGATTTTATTAATTTAAAGAACTCAACTAATGGCAATCACTTTAGAAATGAGTGAGAGACTAAAAACAACACATGTGATGTAGGTAACTTGCGCGGTATGCCTTCCTAGCATGTGCTATCCTGATTATCCTGATCAGGATATTGGAATAATTTTATCAAATTATTGTATTGTCATCGGTCCTCGATAAATCTACAAAGTTTGAACGAAATCTGGTCGTTAGAAGTGGGTCAAAATAGCGTCCAAAGAAGTCGGCTACAAACAAACATACAAACATACAGGTGAAGCTAATAAAAAGCGTGTAAAAAGGTTTCTGAGATAAATGGTTATATGCATTATATAGTATATATTAGGATTTAATCTTCGCAAGCGTTCCAAATACACCCGGTATAGAAGAAGTACGTATTTGTTGAAACAGTGATATCAAAATGGGCTAATAAAATACTCCAAAGTTGCTTGCCCGAGCCTCTGGAGAAAATATCATGACCTCGGTAGTACTAGAGTTGAGCCGTTATTCTTGCTCAAGGAAGAAAAGTCGAGATTTTAATATTTTTTTCTTCCTTCTTTGATCACAATTATTTTAAAAATCGTAGGTACCTATTCTAATTTGGAGAGTGAACGTGTACGTACGGCCTACGTGCTAATGATTTGATTGATGGTTACTTGATACTTGATACTTGAGGTCAGGCTGGTATCCGCAACTCGACGCTTGTGCGCCTATTTTGCGTGCTGTGAGCCTGAAGCACTCCCTACTGCCAGTTAAGCTCCCGCAAGAATGCCAGCAGTCTCTTGACATCAGCGCAGATCTCCGGGAGCGTTCTCGGGCACCCGAGATGGGCAGCCCGTAACAGTGCTACTCCTGTGCACTCCAGTAGTACATGGGCTGCTGTTTCTTCCTCCGATACGCAGGCTCTGCATAGCGGACTGTCCATAACACCTATAGTGAAAAGATGACCATGTCCTGTTAAGGTGCCTGTTAACAGGCGCAGTTCTGATCGCTTTAGGAGCATTAATTGACGAGAGACGCGTGGGTTGCCTATTGGATTGATGGTTACTAGTTACTAATTACAGCACTAGCGGGCATTATGCAGCCGAATGCTCAATGTTGATGTTCCAATTACAGCACCGCTTCGCACAATCGAGCACTCTCAAAAATAACGCTTTTGCGTGATGCGGTAACAGAAAATGACCAAGTGTTTTTTTCTTTAAGTTGACTTTGATAATATTATTTAAATGATTTTTTTTATTTATAAATATATTTTTTATTTATATTATCCCTAATGTAGGGTAGGTTGTCTCACATTGAACCAGGTAAATTTCAAAGTCTCGTAGAATGCTTGTTTTTAGATTAATTCCCAAAATTTTTTTTAATATAGTTTGAAAATTTATTTAACTACAATAAGGCCAACAATTTTATTTAAAATTCTGTTTGGTTTTAGCAATAAAAAATAAATTCTAAAAAATTAGATTTGGTTCAATGTGTCCATCGGGAGGTACACATTTAACCGGGGTATTTTCCACATTGAACCGCCTTATAAATCATTTACATTTAGACTAATTTGTATTTAAATTGCTTTGTAATGTAATAAAAAAAAATTGCCACATGATCAGTGTTAATCTCTGTCACATCATCAGAATTTAACAGTGATGGGCTCACATTCCCATCTTCACAAAATGTGTCATCTGATTCAACAGATTCGTGTTCAACATTTTGTGCGTTGGGATCTAAATTTTGGTCTTCTGGCTCAGGCTCAGGTCTGTCAGTCACGTCCGACGGCAAAAAGTCGATGTCAGTGAACACTTCCGGTTTAAAAGGAAATATACCACACTTATTAAAAGCTGCGAAAATGTTCACCGGCTCTAGCGTAGGCTTCTTCAACACACTCCGCCACATTGTAGATAGTCATAGACCTTCCTGGATGTCTCACCATCCAGGAGTCGATTGCGCTGTTATAATAGACTATAAAGGGGCCATTTAATCCGACATCTAGAGGATGCATTTTGGCTGTGGTGTGAGGATGCAATGTAAGAATTGTGACACCTGAACTTTTTGCTAATTCCAAAGCTTCGATTGACAGATGTGACTCGTGATTATCTAAGATTAGGAGTGCTGGGTTCTCTAGGCTAGCAGCGGTATGTTTGATAAAATGCTTCATAATTTCAACAAATAAATTAGATGTCATCCACCCCGAAGTATGTGCCAACCCAAGAGAACCTGGAAGAGCACCTCTCAACATGATGTCTTTGAAATTTTTCAGCGGGAATACAAGCGCAGGCGGTAAGGCTTGACCTGAAGCACATACTATAAGGCATGTGGTTACTAAAACTCCCTTTTCGCCACTTGTGACCTTCGCAATATTGTGTTTTCCCTTAGGCCCTACAACTTTTTGTGGACACTGGACAGTTGTCGTGGTTGTTTCATCTAAATTGTACAACCGGCAACCAGAACTGAAGGACGCATGACGACTCATTGCCGTCTTCAGATTATCAAAGAATGATGTGACCGTCTTCCTGTTAAATGCTGTCGCATGGGCTAAACTGCAAGCTTCAGGTTTCTTTATTGAAAGGTCTAGGTGACGTTTTCTAAATGACCGAAACCACTCTTTTCCTGCCATTTTTTCTCGCTGCCTATATGGGATACTTATGTTATTTACCATCGCCATTTGGTACGCTACTTTACGACAGTCTTTTGGGGTCAGTCCATAAAATTTTAAAGCGCATTCTATAATGTACTCTTTATAAACATCTTCTTGTTCGCTGGTAAAAATGAGATGATTTTCATAATTCGGTAGCAATCTCTTCCTAGCAAGGTCCTCTACGTTGACGTGCAAGTTTTTTTCTACGTAGCGTCGTAAAGTTGGGTAAGCAATGTCATAAGTTTTCGCTGCTTTTCTAATACTTTCGCCTGATCTATGCAATTGAAGGGCCTTAAGCATATTGGCAGACGAATGTCCACCTCTTTTTCTTACTAACACCTTATTTCGCGCCATACTGTAACAAAATAAATAATTATAGTATTAGTACACATTTAACCATCGGGGTGGTACACATTGAACCATGGCTCAATGTGTACCACCTACAAGTGGCTCATTGTGGGACAGACCACGTTTTGGCAACTAACCTCAAAATTTTACCCGGAAAATAATCTCGCACAGTAACGAATTAAGGTGCATTTACAAGCTGGATAACTACAGTATACAGTATTAATATAAAGAGACCAATATCATTTATTGTAAAAAAGTGAAAAAAGATAGAAATTTGCAAAAAATACTTACTTTTCGAGTTAATTTTCGTAAAAATGCTCCTCACACAACCTCTTCGCGCGCTGGCGCCACGAAAACTAGTGGGCAGACAGAGATAGTAAATACCTCTCTTTCAGCCATTTTTGCAGAAATTGGCAACTTCGCATTTCGGAAATAAAATGGTGGTTAAGGCAGGTAGCTGCCTGGTTCAATGTGAGACATCCGACCCTATTGTTTATTGTTGTGTTAATGTTAAAATTTTAAAGCTTTCGTCGAGGTGCCCTGTTTGCTCATTAGATCCGGGGCATTTCACCAAAGGCGGCATTGGTGGCTCTCGCCGGATTTTAGTGGATAGAGTTGCATCCACTTATCAGTTTTCGGGCGCACCGAGTCCCACATACCTGCGGGATGCCTTGTGAGCATTTCCCGGCGTTTTTAGCACAATTGGGCATTGTGCGGCACTGAGTAGCATTAGTATGCGTGTATTATGCTCTGTAATTGGAAAACACACAGAGTACCTTAATACCTATGCTTCTCTATACAAGGGTACCTGTGCATTTTTTTTCGGGCACCTGTGCAACTGCCGTGAATGGCAAAATTAGCAAATAATTATTTACCAATTGTGGAAAATGGCGGGAAGCGTCGGGACGCGCGGTTGCGTTTTTTTGGTTTCCTGTTAATTAATTGTTATTTTGTGTTTTGTTCATTCAGAGTAGTTTTCTATAGTGTTTGTTTTAAAAACTTGATCTTTATATATTGTGATTGGTTGGCTAATCTTATGGAGTACCGTTCTGGAGTGGTTTTCTTAGTAAGGCTGTTCTGGCGGTTTTCTATAGTGTTTGTTTTAAAAACTTAATCTGTGTAATATGTATAATGTGATTGTTTGGCAAATATTGTGGTGGACTGCCTTGTGTGGATGGAATGGGGAATGATAGTTGATGGATGGGGGCTAGAGGGGCGAAGCCGCGCTCCTTGGGTTTCCCCCCATTTCTCCGTATTACAGACCGAATAATTGTATTTTGTATAGCTAATAGCCTAGTAGCTAATGCCTTTGAATGAAATTAATAATTTACCAATTGTCAAAATGACAGATTTGACAAGTGACAATTTACTCCTTACTCCTCTGTTATCTTTTCCCCCAATATCATTCTTGATTTACCCATTACTAAAGAATCCATCTCAGCCAACTCTCAATTCAACTCGATCATGAACAGACAGTTTAAGAACTGGCTCATTATTTATACAGATGCCTCCAAATTGTCTTTGTTGGATTGTGTTGGTGTGGCCGTCTGGATCCCAAAAGTTAATGACATATTAAATTATAAATTACCACCGATAACATCTGTTTTTACTGGTGAAGTTTTAGCAATTCTTGAAGCTCTTAGATTTGTTGAGTCGCATAGCCTTAACAATTCTATTATTATATCGGACTCAAGAAGTGCTCTTCAGGCAATCTCATCAAATCAATTTCAATCAAAATCAAAGTTTTCCTTGATCCTAAAAATTAAACATTTGCTCCATAATTTTTTAAATAATAATATCCAAGTTGTGCTGGCTTGGGTTCCAAGTCACAGCGGTATACATGGTAACGAAAGGGTTGATCATTATGCTAAAGAGGCGACTAGGTCTGGTGGACTCAGCCAATTTAAGGTGTATTGCCAGGATCTTATTCCGTTAGCAAAGGTACATTTGTCAACAGACTGGAACGAACTGTGGATGCAGTCACGCAGAACAAAGGGGAAACATTATGCAGACATTCAAAATTTAATTCCCATTAAACCTTGGTTTTTTAAATATCACAATATAAGTAAATCTGTTTGTTCCACGATATGTCGACTTCGTCTTGGACACTCTTGTAACCCCGTCTTCCTAGCCAAAATAAGAATAAGAGATAGTTCTCTCTGTGAGTGTGGACTGGACGAAGGCACTCCCGACCACATTTTTTTTAGCTGCACGCGTAATTTATCATCACTTTATGATTCTCTTCCGCCCGATATGCCACGCCCTGTTGATTTTAAATCTGTGCTGTCCTATGTATATACACCATTTGTACATACTTTATGTTCCTTTATTGTAGAAAATAACATTAGACTGTAGAATAGTGTCGTACTAACCATTGTTTATGTTTTGTTTTAGGTGGAGCAATAGTTTTTATTTTTATTTTTTGTACATATATATATTTTTTTAACACTTGCACCTCCACAAAAAAAAAATCTAAGTAGCAGAGTCAGATAAGTCAACAATTTCGCAAAACTGAACATGGGCTTTAGTCACCGAACATCCTATCACGCACTCTGATACTGGCAAATCCATTTGGGAGCCAAGACCAAAGAAGAAGAAGAAGAAGTGACAATTTGACAGTGTTTGCCCCATGTTTGCCCGTTGGCGATGCCCGATGGCGACTTCAGAGTTCAGACCTAAATCTTATTTATTTCTATAATAAACTGTGCCCTAAAGTTGCATATTGCAGCAAAATAAATATTAATGTTTATAAGAATTTGATTTTTATAATATAGCTATTTTTGTTAAAATTAGTTATGTAGATATTAGTGAAATAATCGTGTATTTATTAAGTTCACCATGATGGATGATTGTACTTCTGATGTGACTATAGAATTTTTAGCTATTGCATTTCACAATATACTTTACTACGCATCTGTATACCCTTTAAGTATATTTGAAAGTAGGAAAAAGTATAATATCGTTGTATTTCATTCTGTGCATCCAGAGGTTAACCAATATTTAGATTTGTGTCTCAAAAGTATAGCAGAGTTCCTGAAAAGTGGTCAACTTAAACGTATTGAATTTATAGTTACTAATCATATATATGAGCCTTTACTAAACTTTGTATTTGACTTCGAAAAAATGAGCAAGTATGATGAAACATCTGACCCATATTTGATTCAATGTGAACACAACTTAAGAGCGTTTTGTTTAAAATTAGCAGCAATGGAGAATAATTTCAAGAAATTGCCAGAAGATACAAGTTTTGCGGTTTATTTACATACTAATGAGTCATCAGCAGTTGCCATGGCTGCTAATCCTGACATGGAAGAGTTTCCTATGATTGAAGTAGAAAAGGTTATAAAGGAATCTGACAGAATAATTCCCATTAGAAGGTTTGGTGTTAGGCAATATACTGTAGATACTTATGTAGAAATAAACCTTATAGATGAAACTTAAAACTCGTTTTGAATAGACCAAAATTAACACCTTTATTTTACATGATACAGGCATTGCACTTATGGTCATATAATTTGTATGAGTTATTATATGTTGTTGTTAAGAAATAATAGAAAAAAAATTTAGTTAAAATTATCTAGCTATATATAGTAAAACAAAAACATGATTTATATATTTTGTTATTAATTTATCTCAAACATCAGTGTGTATTACAAAATTTCATCATTGTGGTTCATTTTGACTTGCAAACACCTTAGTCGCGAATACACCTCATCCCAATCTAGGTATGCACCTATCAACTTTCGCACATTGTAAGGTTTGTCTTCGTATTGGTTCCTGCCATGTAATAATCTTATATTATCAAAAACTAATATGTCCCCAGCACTGGTTTTAAATTTGGCTGCAAAATCCATATTTAGTTTAAAGAAAAGGCTGTAAGCTTCATACCATGATTTTACTATTTCTATTGGACCTGGGAAATGATTACCTCTCTGTGGTATTGAAAAGTTTATTCTGATAATCTCACCATGTCTATTCAAGCAAATTACTGGAGACCTGTACAACTTAAAGAATTCATTTCCTTTTTCTGTCCCTATATCGCTCCATTCTACTTCAGTTTCTGTTAATAATTTAAATTGTTCAGGATAATTTAATTTAATATAATTAGCTGTATAGTGACCATCGGAGAGCAAATTTTCTCCACCTTTGCTTGATGTTTGGACGAGACAATGCAACATATTGACTCCTGGGCAGTATTCATAATATGGGAGATCCACATGCATTTGCAGATTACTGTTTAAGTATGCCACATTACTCGTGTTGGCAACATTTTGAACTATAAATTTTGTTCCATAGTGAGTTTTTTTTGTAAAACCAATTTTTGCAACTATACTATCCAGGGCTGTATCGGAATTTGGTGTATTTTTAATAAGGGCGACACCATAAGTGGATAAATCGTATAGCCATTTATAAAGTTGCTTGCCATCATTTAGAATAGCTTTGTAATCGTGATTGCTAAGTATCTTTTGAAACTCATTGCCGTGCCATGTTTTTTTTGCTGGCTTGTAAATTTTGTCATTGTAATTTTTTTGATTTTCTTTGGTAAAACTTCTGAATTTCAACCAATTTAATTTATACCGGGATTCGTGTCCATCGTCCCATTTGACTTGTAAAGAATTGTCATCCTTAATTATATCTATAGGCTTACTGTTTAGATCGAATTTCGTCCAGTCCACAATTCTGCTTTTTGCTGATTGATGAAAACACTTATCACACTGACAATTGTCTCTTAACCAAATGTAAGGAAACTTCAATGTTTCGCCGTGAATATCTAATTTTATGAAGTCTTCCTTCGCTTTGAACGACACATGTTGTGTGTGTCCCTCGTAGTAGTTTCTAACACAAGATGTAGAAAGTAAAAGTTGTTTGACTAAGTGGCGTGTACTTTGTAATCGCGTCGTCGCTATCATCGTGGTTTGTGAACTCTGAACATGTAACAGCTTTACGAATTCTGCGAGATAGCGTAATGATAACACCAACTAAAGTTTATCTGTTACACAAAATCGAGTTATATTAAATATAAAATATTTATTTAATAATGATGTAAAAGAAACGCGTTAATATCATATGCCGTATGAGGTACTCCGGTCGGGTGAAATGACTAATTGATAAAATAAGTTTGACCTTAGCACGTATGCTATATATGTACTTTTGATTTAGGTTTGCTCGGCTTCGTAGTTAGTATTAAGCCGCTTATAGACAACAAGGTTATTTATGTACCTAGTATCAGTTTTCGCTTAATAGTTTAAAGTTTTTATTAGTAGGTATCGCTTGACGGTGTACACTAGCAGTCTACCGAGTTGTTAGTGAAAAATTGCAGTTTTATCTTTGTGGCGCAGTAAAAGTATTTTGCTTTCTACCCTCTGTCCTTCTTGTTTTTATGTTACAAATTTTGAATCCATTTAACTTTATGACTTTGAAATTGTAAAGAGGAGATTAAACGGATCCATTTTCGCTGAGTAACTAGTCGCTTCATAAATCGCCTCACCAAGCTCGCAGCGACTAAAATCGAACGAGGTTCGGTACTTTCCTTCGAAAATTTTGGACAGAAACGGTGTTCGTGCTAAAATTAAAACAGTTATTCAACTGTGGCAGAAAAAATGGGGCAGAGTATTGTTACCCGTGCAACAGGGAAATTTAACAATATTCTGCCCCAAAGTGATTCAGTCACACACCTTGCTCTGGAAGCTGGGCTCTGGGAATCAAAACAGCTTACTGTTTTGAAGACTAAAAAGATCAAGTAGTAACTACAAAAAACGGCTTCACAACCACCCGAATGACTTGGCTGCGGAATTAATGAAAATCAACTACCGCAAACGCCACGATATCCAGACGCTACATGCTCAATGGTAAAATGGGAGTGCCTTCCGCTGGGGAGACCCATCATAATGTTTCAACCACCCAACAAATCTGTTTATAGTCCCGGGACGATTGTAGATGCAGACGCACAAAAAAAGTTATTCAATTATTCAAGAATTGTTTGAAAACAGAAGAACAAAGGCAGGAGGCAAAAAGGTCAGAATTAAACGTAAATATTGTATGTGGATGGATTTCTCGACGTAAGGTCTTGGGCGCACAAAACGCTTCTTCATGCGGCAAGGAACGCCTGCAATTGATCGTTTAAAGACTACACGCTCAATTTTAGTCACCAGCCGCATTGGTCTAGTCGCTTATACAGAGACTCAGTCATTTGACAGACAGTTCACAGAATATTTTACACTTTAGTTTTATGATAATACAGTCATTATAAAAATTCAAAATAGGCTTATCTACGCCCATACACATCCGCACAACCAGTGATTATGCAGACGCGTTGCCCTCCTTTTCCCTATCCCCCCAATAGCTGTCACTTGACGCCGGTATTATGAGAGTGAGAGGTCGTGTCGGAGATATGTCGTCATTGAAAGAGGCTTGTGTCCAAAAGTGGCCGGAAGAGGTTGGGAAAGATGATGTGTGATTTAGTTTCAATAAAGTCTTAATGACTGTAGGTACTACGTGTGTACAAGAATTTCAATGCTATTCTGACTGACAGATTAGTATCATTGTTATCCATAAACCCATTCTCTATTAGGTATTTCTGTAGTCTTCCTGCTACAGACCACTATTGCGATGGGCGAATCGTGTCCAAAACTATCTTATCTCTAAGTTGTACAAAATTAGTGTGCAAAATTTCGTTAACATCTATTCATTATTTCGGAGTTTATCAGGTGATTAGTGACACGTATTTTAAAAAACTTAAGTCATGTTTGTTCCACACGGCGACGCAAACTCACTGTGCGCATGCATGTACATGACTTTAGTATGAAACCGAATGCAGACTCATTTTACGCGAATCACAGCTCAAAAACTTACGCTTGTTTGGACACGCCCTATTTTAAGTCAAGTTGCGGACGGGAACACCCTGTGTGGGTAATAAATGGATCTAGATTATTTCATAATCGTTTTATTGTGAGAATGATATTTGTTCTTGTAATATGACTACTTATACTTTTACAACCATTATTTATATTTGCTAGTGTTATAAAACATAATAACTTTGAATAGAATTGAAGCCGGGATCTTGGATAGATCCTCACCCAATGTGGGACACAAACGCAACTGGGAGTGCGCTATCCGTAAACTAAAACTACTGCGAGCGCCTTCAGCCGTTTTTTGAGGGTCCCGGATTTGCAGGCAACAGGCTCACCTCAGCGATAGGCTAGCCCCGGCAAAGGCCAGACTACTCTTCGCAAGGGGGGGGGGGGACTGCCCAACCGCTACTAAGTAGTCCCCGGGACGTCATGACATACTGGGCCCAGGTTCCATCCTGAAGCCCGACACGAGCACAGGGGCGTTATTGGAGGCGCATTAAGTATGTGGGAATGTGGGTGGAAGCCCCAAAGGGAGATCTCCGACCGAGCGAGATAGTATGCTCGGCCAGGTCGAAGCCCACTTGCTATCAATTCAGCTGTTGTATGTATAGCAACGAGCTGTGGAACTTCGATAACGTGATTAAGGAATGTGGCGTTGATTGGTCCGCCACAAGTAGCACCTCCTACGCACCCCCGTTCTTCGTCTGCAGAGGGAGCCCTCGTCGGCCTCCTTCTGGGACATTACTGCCTCGCAGAAGGAGACCATCGCCGTCCAGGATTCGTCGTAATGACGCGGTGATAACGCTCGGCAGAGACAAGTCCCCTCCGATGACTGATGTCAGATCGCGACGCAGCGCCGCGCCACAATCGTGACATACTGTCACCGGCTCCCTGTGGGCCGTCCGGCACAGGTACTCACCAAAGCAACCATGCCCTGTGAGCACCTGAGTCAGACGGAAGGTTTGCGGTTACGGCGCATCCACCGCTCGAGGACCGGACTAACTAACGGCAGCCGTTAGGCTTTTGCCATACGGCTGCCGTGCCAGGTCCTCCCCCCACCTCCGCATTAAAGCCTCTTGCCCAAGTCGGCAAATTAGTGCAAGTCGCAACCAAACAGACACCAGTAGGGCTAGCATGCGCGCACGACAAAAATTTGTCTACTCATTTTCTCATATTATTTCATATAGTTAATACGAAAAAAGGGGTAGACAAAATTTTGTCGTGTATGCATGCTAGCCCTACAGGTGAGTAACTATCTACAGAGCTTTTTACATTTTGATGGTAGCAGCGACTAGTTGCGCCGCTATGGTGTCCCGTTGTCGCACGCACTGACACTTACTGATGAAGATACAGCGCGAATAGTATATTTTAGCTACTTTCATAGCATTATGTCTTATGGCATACTTTCATGGGGAAATTCTGCCGATATAAAACAAAATCTTGTGCTGCAGAAGCAGAAGAAGAATCTTTGAGAGAAAAATTTAAAGAAATAGGAATTCTGACTGTCACCTCTCAATACATCTTAGGAAACTGTATGTCCGGAAAAACAAAAGTGAATTTTGTAAAAAAAATGGTTTTAATAGATATACGTAATAGACACAGGTTAGATGTACCATTGATTAAACTATCAAAAGTAAGCAATTCTTAAGGCAACCGTATACACTTTTACAATAGGATCCCAGAAAACGTTCTAAAGCTATCCATTAAAGAAATTCAAAAAAAGTTATTAAAGAGCGTTTGTGTGGTAAAGGATATTGTAAAGTAAAAGATTTCATAGAACATACCACACCCTAGTAATAAGGCGTTCCTCCCAGGCATTTCAGTATAAGATGTAAAAATTGTTATAGAAAAATCCTACATATTATTTGAAAATATTACTTCCACTGAGTTT
Organism: Helleia helle; assembly: GCA_963853865.1. Taxonomy (NCBI): domain Eukaryota; kingdom Metazoa; phylum Arthropoda; class Insecta; order Lepidoptera; family Lycaenidae; genus Helleia; species Helleia helle. The sequence continues at coordinate 19,952,723 of OY971422.1, read as the reverse complement.
GTTTCGCCGGTTCTTCTCAGTGGGCTTGCCTTGGAATTGGTGGTAGATTCAATTGACGTTCAAAGAGATACTGTATTGGTAGGTACTATTTTGGATAAAAGAAATAGATTTTTATTTGGACACAGGAGTGAGTGGTGGCGTAGGTGCATCTCGACATAACGGTGTCATGCCGATTGCTGTCACTGCATTCTAGCCAAGGTGATCAATAGATGTTTCACATTAAAAAGGGATAAATTAAAGGATACAAGAGACTAAGTTACAAGAAACATGTTTTATTTGGATTTTGTTCGATCTTAATGGCTATTATGAAAAATATTATACATATCCTTAAAAGCCTTTTGTTCGTCATATCATCCTATCAAGAAAAACCATTCATAGAAATATAGAAATTTAAATGTGTATATATTTTTTTGTATATAATCAAAATATTCTATTATTTAATGTTAAAAATAAGCTGCTATAAATAAAAAATCAGATCGGATCAAAGATCAGATTCAAAAATCGACCAACACCTACACGGTAAAAAACGGAAACCTAGTTGGTTATTTATTATGAATTATGTTGACTTTGATCTTGTTATACGCGTTGCTGAGAATCCCTCGAATGTTCCATATGTCATTGAAGTTCTCCGGCTGAGTGTTGAAGTTGCTGTCTGTGGCCTTGACCCAGATCTCCACGCTGTTAGCCTGTAACGTCAGTAATTAAGGTCGTACAATCATCAAATACCTTTAATACAGAATTATATACTCGCTTTGCGTGCGTAGACTTAAGGCGTGGCTCCACCGCGGCACGCGCAAAGGCTACGCACGTGTTGAAATTTCAATTGCAAGAAAATGCGTAGCGATGATGATGATAAAAATATAGGAAAGTTTAAAAAGAGCAAAGGGAGGACATAATTAATCTAGCCCTTTTTTATAGACGGGCAGTTGGTTCACGTGATAATGGTCCGACATCCATAGACACCCTGTACCAGAGGATTAGCAGGTGCGTTGTCGGCCAAAAAATATGAGTATACTTTTTCCTTAAAGGTCCTTTCTAAGCATAAATTTCTAAGCAGAAACGACTGTTTCTGCTTAGAAATACCGTTAGCGGCTGCTATTTTCTTGCAGGTCCCTATGACAAAGGCCGCGCCCATCTGCATGGATACCACTTTCACATCTTTTAACAGCTTTACTTCGTTACGAAAAGAATGGCAGGACAGGCAGTGTAATTAATGGCGCCCAGACTTACTTGCGTCTCAGGATAGACAAAACCGTGAAATGGGTGAAATGGTCCCGTAAATGAGGACTGATCACCCGTCTGGCCCTGCTGGTGTCCCCACCCATAAATAATAAGACAAAACCGTGAATGAATTGGCTGGGCTAGTTTCAGGTTGTTTATGTTCATGGGCGACGTTGACTACTTACGTGGCTCATCAGCTGCCCGTTTGACACTAGCATAAAAAAGTGCGTGCGTACAAAGTGCTAAATTTTTAAATCTCATTTATATTTATACTAATCTAAAACTTTAAATTTCCGAGACTTGCGATGCGACGTTCGCTCTATCTCACTCTCTCTCACTCGCTTGCTCCCTACTCTCACTCTCAATCGGTCTTAATCACTCTCTCCCTCTTCTTGGATAAAAACTTTGCACATTTTCGTGACGTTTCATCCGTAAACATTTTACCCTCATACGCGCACAGAAGTTTCCCTTCAAAAAAGAAAAACCTTTGGGTCAGGTAGCGGCAGGCGCGCGGTCCACAGCGTCCAGGCGTAGTGTCGGCGAGGCGGCGCGTCGTCACATCGTAGCTCAGCTTCCGCCCAGCTCGCGCCACGGTCCAGGGATACGTCCACGCGGATTATCTTCGCACCTCCACCCGAGTATGCGTACCCTACAAATTACATTGAAGTGAGTTTCTTTGTACGGTACCTACTTTTTATTAGTCACCGACTTTGGTTTTGTGAGAACGTTCTCACCTTTCCCCACCACGGTTCTAGCGTTGTCGTGGGGCTCAGTAGCCTAAGGTGAACTCAGTACCTTGGGCGAAGCAAATTGAGCTGAGGGAGCTGCTCTTTGTACCCCTTTTATAAGAAGAGGAGAAAAAAGAGCAGGGGGACAAGGGGCGAGGATGGGAACCTCACCCCATTGTACTGTCCCGACGTTGGGGTTGTTCTGTGGTGCGGGACAACCCCTCTGTGGAGGTGGCGTCGGTCTCTTGAGGGACTGACTAGCCGTCGAGGTGCCCTGTTTGCTCATTAGATCCGGGGCACCTCACCAAAGGCGGCATTGGCGGCACTCGCCGGGTTTTAGTGGGTAGAGCTGCGTTCATCTTACCACCTCGGGGTGATGGGCGGCCGATATATGCTCAAGTGTGCAATGTTGAGCAAGACATGTCTAGCCGCCAAGCGTCATTTCTACGTCCCCGTCGTTCACCCTGGTAATATCCGGATCTACTAACAGGCATTGCACACCACCAACTACCCTGGGATCCGGGTAGCTAAATGTAATGACGCTATCTCGCTAGTGCACTCCAACACGGCGGGAGAATCCCTATACCATCATCCGTGCTCCTACATCATAAATATCCACTACACCCACTTCCTCTAGATCCCTCACCCATCCTTTCCTCTCCCCCAATCCAAGGTGTCAGACGGACCGTGCCGAGGGATGCGTGGCCAAGGGGATGCTTGGTTCCAAACGGTGTCTCTCCAATGAGATGGCAATCTTGGAGTAGTAAGTGGCCTTACCCGAGCAAGCGGGGCTCTGCTCGGGCTGACCTTTTAGTTCCCCTGCTACTCGTGGGATAAGATGGAGAAAGATTTAAAAAACACAAATAACCCAACCCCTTCAACGGAAGGCGTCGAACTTCCAAGTTCGCGCAGACGCGTCGAAAGCGAGTCGCTCGCGAACGCTTTTGACGCGTCACTGAAGTTCTCAGAGGAAGCACTGCTGGAGTCACCTACCCCGTCCCCTAAAAAGGATGAGGCCCAAGGTTCCGGTGGTGCAGGTAGTAGTAGCAACATAGACCCGAACACTTGGCAGATTAGCCGCAGTAAGTGGAAGCGGGAGAAGCGGAAGCTAAAAAGACAGATCCAGGAGGCCAGCTTGGCTCCCGCGTCGCAGGGCTCTCAGGCGAAATCCTCGACGAGCGCTGGGGCGGGGGAGTCAAGGAGGCCGCCGAAAATCAAAAGGCAAGGGACGGACCCTGAAGAGGGCCTGTCGCAGCAGCGCCCGGCCAAGCGACAAAACCGAGGTGAGGCTCTGACCGAGGGACCGCGCTGCTCTGCAAAGGAGCAGAGCGATCTCGCGGTCATTGTACACCGGGAGGATGGCGCTAGGGTGGACGAGGCTGCGGCGGACCTCATCAGGGATAAGCTGGCGGACCTCATATTCGCCAAGATGGAGGATACCCAGGATGACATGGGGAGATCCACTGCTTTTGCGACGTCGGGACTGGTGTCGGAAGGTTTCTTCCTCGTGACACCGCTCACGATGGAGGCGAGGGAGTGGATCCTGACATGCGATTTTGGCGTGTACAATGGAATCCCACTAAAGGTAAAGCCACTGAACCGGAGCAGAGTAGCAGTCTGGCTGCCCGGTAAAGTGGACTTAAGAGCACCAAAGTTTCTGCAGGGGCAGAACGCGTATAAGACCGAATTGAGGATGTCGGAGTGGACCCTTATCTCTAGGGAGAAACTCCCTGCTGGGGAGAGAGGTGATGGGGGTCCCCAACGACATTTTCAAGGAGGACTTTGGACATGTCTGGCTCAATTACCAGGCCACCCAGGTTCAGGCCCGATTGCTGCGCACGAGCAGGCAGCAGGCGAAACCTGATGTGGCCGATACCGGACATGGTAGCGGGTCTAATGTGGCGGACCAGACGTCACAAACAGTGTGCCCTGGAACACGCATCGGGCACACACAGGACACAAGCACACAAACAGACCCACAGTACTCCACAGAGGAGTCGCTGGGGGGTAAGGGCAGACATTGCGGTTGTGTCTGTTCGGGAGCAAAAAGATGCGCCCCACAGCTCCTGCGATCAGCCCTGCCCGTCAGCGGCCCAAGCGCAATTACAGACACAGACCTGGGACCTGTGCAGACCGCCTCGCTGAAGACACCTGAAGATCACCATAGTGTGACTGACGGTGATCAGAAGCGGGGCCCGAAGCATTAGGTTCCGGGCGGCACACACACCTTTTTTACACACACAATGACTCTACACAATAACACTACACAAGCACACACACATACAAACACAACACAAAATAAAATAAAGATACTTCAGTTAAATTTGCACCATTGTCGCGAAGCCATGACAGAGCTTTGCTGATTTGTGGTATCAAATAACATAGACATCGCCCTGCTACAAGAGCCATATGTAATTAATGGCCGTGTTGTTGGCATCGGCTGTCTGGGTGGTGAAACTATCTACCATCGTGTTGGTGAGTCCAACCCCAGAACATGCATCTATGTTAGCAACAGAGCTAGGGCGCTAGGACTAATGGAAGTTGAATGTTACAGAGATCTCACAGCTGTACTAGGCACACTATGTATGGCAGATGGGAACACAAAGAAAATGGTCTTCATGTCGGTCTACATCCCGAGCGAGACGGACTACGAACCACCAGGACAACTCATAGAAGAGACAATGATAAAATATAGAGGTATGGGTATCCCGGTTGTTGTAGGCTGTGATGCCAACTCCCATCACAAGGTGTGGGGCAGCACGGATTGCAACAAGAAGGGAGATTTACTACTTGAATATATTCTTAGCACTGACCTAGAAATAATTAACGTAGGCAACACACCCACGTTTGTAACTAGAACAAGGAAAGAGGTTCTTGATATTACATTAATGTCAAGCGATGCCTCCCATCTGTTAAAGGACTGGAAGGTTGACACCTCTTATGCTTTCTCAGATCACCGCAGAATAACATTCCATCTGGACTGCCAGCTGGAAGTAGTAAAATTTAGGAACAATAGGAAAACAAACTGGGATACGTTCGATCTAGCGTTGAGAGAGTGGATTCCCGGTAAAAGAGAATTAGGAGAAAAGGAAGAAATAGAGCAAGAAGCATGTAGGCTTGAGAAAGCTCTTAACGATGCCTACCTCAAAGCCTGCCCCCAGAAAGAGATAAGACCTGGGAAGGGACAACCCTGGTGGAACAAATCCCTGAACAAAGTAAGGAAAAGGACTAGAAGGGCACTTAGAGTCGCCTTGAACAGGGACGACGACGAAAGCTGGAGGAAATACAGAGAAGAACGCAACAATTTTAAGTACCGCAAAGAAAACAGAAACGGGTGGAGTACATACTGCGAAAGCGTTAAAAAACAACCAGAAGCGGCCAGGCTGGTAAAAACGCTAGCAAAAGACAAAACCTGTAAATTAGGAAGCCTAAGGAAAGGTGACACCCTAGTAGTGGAACCCAAAGAAATACTTGCAGAAATGATGGCCACACACTTCCCGGATAGCATAAGCTATTCAGAAGAAGACATGGTTGTCACATCCGGTGAGAATCTAGCAGAAGCGAAAGCGGAAGCGGAACTGATTATCACCGAAGAAGCATTAACATGGAGCATTTCATCATTCCTACCGTATAAAGCGGCGGGACCCGATGGCGTCTTTCCCAAGATGCTACAAGTTGCCCTTAGGTATATCAAAGATGACCTACTCACCATATACCGGAGTAGTTTAGCAACAAACTACATCCCCAGTAGCTGGAGAAGAGTCAAAGCCGTCTTCATACCTAAGCCAGGGAAGGTTACATATCACGAGGCGAAATCCTTCAGATGTATAAGCCTTTCTTCGTTTGTATTGAAGACACTCGAGAAGATACTAGATAGACACATGAGAGCAGGGATAGAAAAGAGTTCAATGCCGCTACACGCCAACCAACACGCCTACATGGAAGGGAAATCCATTGATACGGCATTACACAACGCGGCAATAAGAATTGAAAGAGCTATAGAGAACAAAGAATATGCCCTTGGCTGCTTCTTCGATGTAGAGGGAGCCTTTGACAAGGCCACCCCTCAATCCATTGTGGAAGCACTTAACAGAGAGGGGATATCTGGACAGATAACGGGATGGATAACTAATATGTTAAAACATCGCTCGATACAAGCTGACTTAGCGGGAACGACATGCACCATTCGAGCAAGAAGAGGATTTCCGCAAGGAGGATGCCTGTCTCCGCTCCTATGGTGCATTCTCATAGACGAATTAGTATCAAAGATAAACGCCATGCACATTTACATACAGGCGTACTCAGACGATGGTCTAATTCTGGTCACAGGTAAAGTACTGAGCGTGACCAGAGACATCATGAAGCGAGGAATCGACACAGCGCTACGATGGTGCAGGGATAAAGGGCTAAACCTGAACCCAGCAAAAACCAAGCTAGTGTTATTCACAAACAAGAGGAAGATTGATAGCATGATTCCATTGAGAATCGATAACGAAAATCTAGAGGTAGTCAATGAAATAAAATATCTGGGAGTAATCCTAGATAGAAATCTGAACTACAAAGCCCACGTTAAAGAGATCTGCACAAAATCCAAATGTGCCCTTGTGCAATGCAGGAGAGCGGTAGGTAGAACCTGGGGCATGAAACCAAATGTGGTTCATTGGATCTACAAGGCCATAGTACTACCAAGAATTCTACATGGAGCCTTAGTGTGGTGGCACAAGGCACAATTAGGAACGAACAGGAAAGAATTCACAAAAGTACAGAGACTAGCCAGCATCATGATATCGAGCGCCATGAAAACAACACCAACGGCGGCTCTAGAGATGATACTCGGCCTCAACCCAGTTGATCTCACGATCAAAAAGAAAGCGACTGAACAATGGTTCAAGCTTAAGAGCAACAAATTATGGAAGGGAGGGCACTATGACAAAGGTCACGCCGAAATAGCAAAACAGTACGAAGAAAATCTATCCATGATTTTATCAAACAATGATTTGATAAAGAAGGAGAGAATCTTCGACAAGAAATACAGGATAAGCATAGGCTCGAGAGATAACTGGAACATTAACATCGACCACCCAAAAACAACGATGGTCGGCTACACAGATGGATCCAGGAAGGAATCGACAAAGTTATCAGGGGCTGGCGTATATATTAGCCATCCAACTGAAATGAAAGCATCGTTTAATCTAGGCAGATTCTCCAGCGTATTCCAAGCGGAGATATTCGCAATACGAGAATGCGCCAACATGATTAAACAAAATATCACTAGCGCACAGAGGATTGAGAAGGCAGTCATATACAGTGACAGTCAAGCGGCATTGAAGGCCCTCAACAAGAGGGAGACTACCTCAGCACTGGTCAAAGAATGCAAAAACACCCTGCAAGATCTAGCAGACCAGACTGAGATAGAAGTTGCCTGGGTACCTGGACATGAGGGAAATGCGGGCAATGAAGAAGCAGACAGACTGGCGAGAGAAGGTGCCGATGAGACGTTCATAGGCCCTGAGCCGAGACTGCCAATAGCACACAGGATAACAAAAAATGTTATAACCCTGAGAATAAACAAAGAAACAAACCAGAGATGAAACAGCAAGAAGACTAAAGAGTTGCTCAAACTCAATAGGAGCAACATTAGAACAGTTGTGGGAATATTGACGGGACACTGCCCACTCAACAGACACCTGTCAATAATGAAGCTAGCAGAGGACCCTCTATGTCCTAAGTGCAAAGAGAAAGAAGAGACCAGTCTGCACTTCATAACGGAATGCCCAGCATATGCATACGCAAGATGGGAGCTGTTTGGAGCGGACGAGCTGAAGAAGGAAGATTTAGCATATCTAACCATAAGGCAGCTAAGTAGTTTTTGTAGATCAACACGTAGGTTTGAGGGGGTGACACCAGAGGGGCAAATGATAACCCGTCCCCGCATCTAATCCCAGAGGCGAGCCCGGGGAATTGGGTGAAATGGTCCCGTTAATGAGGACTGATCACCCGTCTGGACTTGCTGGTGTCCCCACCCTTAAATAATAATAATAATAATAATAATCTTACCACCTATCGGGCGCAGCAAGTCCCACATACCCGCTTGGGAAGACCCACTACCCCGCGGGATACCTAAGAGCATTTCCCGGCGTAAAAAAAGGTGGTTCTCACCCTTAACGTCTATGTGTCCATCAGTCGAAGTGATGGTGTCGTTGTCCAGCGGCTGACAGATAGCGGAAGTAACCGGCAGGCTGTACACGGGCGGGGCGGTGCTAAAGTCTGCAGTCTCCCACGTCTTGGACGGGTTGAAGCTCCGGTAGTCCTTCTGATGCCAATGCGAGGTGCTCTCTTCGGTTGAAATCGTTATGCCCTCTGAAAAAGTTTCAATTTGTTTATACAATATCGTCAGATTATCTACAAAAGTCTTGATCATGACTCTCGTGTATGTCGAAATATCGAGCTCTGCCAAACAAAAGTGAAAAATATGGTAAATATCCTGTTGTAAACAGTTTTAATATTAAGTTACTTAATTTATCGGGAGAACCATAATCAGTCTTGAATACCGGCACCCTAATTACGTATTTCAAAGCAACCGCAGCGCGACAGCCACGCGATAGCAACGCAACAGCAGAGCGACAGCGACCGGTCGAGAGGTTGCAAAAATAAACGTATTATCTAAGTTTATCGTCTGCTATCTGCTCACTAGCCGCTAATGCCTAGCTAATGCACTTTTACTAGCGCCACCAGCAGCCAGGTAGCAATGGATGGAACTACAAAACGTCAAACACTTAACACACTTCAAATACTTTTAAATTTTAATCAATTTTAATGTAAATACTAAATATGGGGTACATACATATGTAATAACTAATAAGTAATAACTAATATTCAAAGAGTATATAAACACTATGCTAATATTATTCTGTGATCTGCCGGCCTACTCTTGACACTCGATCCTATCGAAATTTAGGATTGGGATCGAATATATGCAACAATAGCGCACAATTACAGTGAAATTTAATGTGATGAGGAGTTTAAGAGATATTATCGCCTCAGCAAGGAGCTTTGAAGTTATTCATAGCGATTTGGATTTGTATCTACTATCTAGTATCTGCGGGTTATAAGGTATGTCAATAGAAATATCTATAATTAATCTATTTATTTACGGCCTATGTACAGTAAGTTGTAATTACTACAGTAATAATAGTTCAATGTATATGTAGGATACTTGAAAAATATATCTCAAATTATTTTATTATTGATTGGTTCTACATTGTTCTTCATATTATGTGATACCTATCTATTAATATAAATAAAATAAGTGCTAATTATAATAATCTATTTGACTTATTGAGCTACATAATAATATTTGCATTAATTTCAGATTTTATGAAAACTTCCATATGACATAGTAAGTGCTATTGTTGGTACTCATATGGCTCTCATACGTCCAGCCCAAAATGAGAGGTTTTATAATAGAAAAGGATTTCACTTAAGAAATGTTTTAAATGTAAGTTGACTCTTGGATTCTGTAATTGTATAAGTTAGTTTTAATAATGCCTTTTGTTTTATAAATACCTTTAAATTGTATATAGGTATTATATTGATATAATATATTATACAATTTAAACAAATTAATTATATATGTTAATAGATATAATATTCTTTTAGTAATACCACAGTATAAAAAGTCATAATACCTTTAAATTGGCAAATAACATAAAAATTATAAAGGAATCTTAGAATGTGTTCTTTCCTTTTTAAATTTTGGGGAAGTTGTTTATTCACTTGTTAAGTCTAAGTTAAAATCATAATAAAGTGAGCATTTGTTTCATACATGAATATTATAATGCAATAATTATTTATTATGTTTTAGGAGACTCGGGCTATGCCCAAAGAACTATTGTGATGAAACATATTTGGATGCTCCGGCTGGCTCACCTGAAGAACACTACACCAAATTTAATTGTGTGGGACACTATACAGTAAAGCATACTATGGGTGTTCTGAAGTATAGGTGGCAATGTCTCCTAGGCCACAGGGTCCTTCTCTATCATCTGGACACAGTTATTAGAATTATAAATGCTTGTTGTGTTTTACACAACATTTGTAATGAAGCAAGCTTGAGTCAAAAAGACAGTGAGGATACCATACCACCTACTTAGTAGCACAGACAGCACCCAGGAAACAAGTAGGCAGGAACTTCCAGAGTTAGTGTGCGTGAGCTATAATAGGCTGCTATAATAGCTATAAGTGTTTTTAATGTTTTCATTAAACTCTTGTTAAACTATTATTTGTTTTTTTTAACTATATTCTATATTTTTGGTCATTGATTGATATAATCAATATTACAATCACAGTATTTATAAAAATATGTAAGTAACTAAAATACTTAACAATAACCCTTTTATTCTCTTTTAACCTTTTTTTTTTTTTTTTTTTGTTCTGCAGCGGAAATTTGCAGACCAAACCGTAACTAGGACCGGGGTGGGTTTTAAACCTAGCCGTGTGTGGGGTTCGCACTTGGAGATGCGTTACCCACTAAAACCGCTGCAAGTGCCCTCAGCCGCCTTTTATGAGAGTCCCGGATCATGCAGGCAACGCAGGACTCTCGGCGACAGGCTGGCCCCGGCGAAAAGGCCAGACTCCTCCTCTAAAGGGGGACTGCTCGGCTGTTCGTTTGCACGATACTTTTAGCAGTCCCCGACGACGTCGTGTCTAGCTGGACCCAGGTTAAAACCCCATCCTGGGCCCGACACGAGCACAGGGGCGTTACTGGAGGCGCATTAGGTAGCGCCTCCTACGCACCCCCGTTCGTCGCCTGCGGGGGGAGGCCTCGTCGGCGGCCTCCTCTCTCACCCGCTCATCGGCCTCCTTCTGGGACATTACTGCCTCGCAGAAGGAGACCATCGCCGTCCAGGACTCGTCGTCACCGAGCATCGCGGCGATGACACTCGGCAGAGACAAGTCCCCTCCGATGACCGATGTCAGATCATGACGCAGCGCCGCCCATCTCGGGCACACCTCGAGGGTGTGCTGGGCCGAGTCCACCGCCGCGCCACAATCGTGACACACAGTTACCGGCTCCCTTTGGGCCGTCCTGCACAGATACTCACCGAAGCACCCATGCCCGGTGAGCACCTGTGTTAGACGGAAGGTGAGGGGTTTGCGTTTACGACGCATCCACCGCTCAAGGACCGGGCGCAGGGCAACCGTTACGCCTTTGCCATACGGCTGCCGCGCCAAGTCCTCCCCCCACCTTCGCATTAGTGCCTCCTGCCCTAGTCGGCGGACCCGTAGGATCCCGTCCGGCGTCACGTGCTCTCCGAGGGACCTCCTATCCGAGACATAGGAGTATACCTCGGCGAGAACTTCCGCCACGAGTTCCCACGGGGGGTCACCGGCTAGGGCAGTAGCTGCCGCCCATGATATTGTACGATACCCCCGGATCACTCTTACCGCAATCACCCGCTGCGCCGAGCGCAGCTGGGCCCTACTCCGCGCGGTAAGGCGATCCGTCCAAATCGGAGCACCGTACGTCGCCATACTCCGGCAGACACCGGAGTATAGCTGCCTGCAGGCGGCGCTGGGTCCTCCGAGGTTCGGGAGGAGTCTGCCCAGCGCACTCGCCGCCTTCACGACCTTCGGACCCAATTGTTCGAAATGTGGGCCGAAGGTCCATCCACCGTCGAGGATGAGCCCCAGATATTTGATGTGAGGGCTCATCCTGACCCTCACCCCTCCGATCTGGAGGGCAGCCCCCGGTGGGGGTCCTTTCCGCCCGGTCCCGCGGAAGAGGAGGGCTTCGGTCTTGTCGACTCTGACCCGAAGCCCTAACCTCTCAATGCGACTGATCACGAGGTCGAGCCCGACCTCGGCCAGCCGCGCCGCCTCCTTATAGTCTCGTCCCCGGGCGTAGACGAAGGTGTCATCAGCGTAACAGATGACACCCATCCCGGGGAGGAGACGACCTCGCAGGACCCAGTCGTACCCGATGTCCCACAGGATCGGACCAAGTACCGAACCCTGCGGGACACCGCAGCCGACTCGCCACCACTCTACGGACCCACACCGGTTCTCGTAGGCTACCCTCCTGTCAGAGAGGTACGCCTCCAACAGCCTCCTGAGATAGGGAAGCACACCAAAGTAATTCAGTGCCTCCCGTATCACACTGTGCGGGAGGCTGTTGAAGGCGTTCGCGATGTCCAGGGACACCGCGACCACCACCTCCCCTCTGCGTTCCGCCTCACCCGTCACCGCCCTCAGGCGTTTGAGGGCGTCGATGGTCGACCGGCGTGCCCGGAACCCAAATTGGGACTCTGAGAGTCCCGGTCCCGGACCCTCCTCCAGGTGCTGAACGAGCCGGGAAGCCACGACTCTCTCAAGAGCCTTCCCAGCCTCGTTCAGCAGCACCACCGGTCGCACCGAAGCGGCCGAGTCCGGGGGTCGCCCTGCCTTAGGAAGCAGGCAGAGCCGACCCTCCTTCCATGCCCTCGGGAACTGTCCGGACCGCAGGCAGCGATCGAACAGCTCCCGAAGACTGTCGCCGAGGTGCTCGAGGGAAAGGGCCAGAACCTTCCCGTGCACCCCGTCTGGACCCGGCGCCCTCTTCTTACTCTGGAGGCGGGCCAGAACCGCCTCCATTTCAGCCTCCGTGACGGGTGGCGGAACACCCTCCTCGTCCGACGTCTGCCGAGCCATCCTGGGGGGCGTGAAGCCCCCAGGTGTGTCGGGGAAGAGTTCCCCGACAATCCTCCTCAGTTGGCCCGGCTGGAACGTCTCGGTGATAGGGGCCGACTGGGCGCGGAGCTTGTTCCGCGCCCATTTGTACGGTCGGCCCCAGGGGTCCCTCTCGAGACCCTCAACGAGCTCCAGCCAGGCCTCCTCCTTGGCTCGGCAGATGGCCTGTTTTAGGGTCTTGACCTTGTCAATATAGACCCTGTACAGGCCGTCATCCCTGTCGACATCCTGGGGGCGTCGCCGCCTGCTCCGGGTATACTGCCTCCTTGCCCGTTGGCAGGCGGCCCGAAGGTCGGCTAGTTCAGCCGACCACCAGTAGAGCGCCCGCCGCGGGGGCGGACGTTTCGTGCGCGGCATGGCCGCTCTGCTGACCGCGGTGAACGCGTCGCAGAGCCGGTCAGCCGCCTCGTCCACCCCAAGCTCCGACAGCGGCGGGAGGCTCCACCGGCAGACTATAGCCGCCTCCTCTGCCAGTTCCCGGTCGAGCTTCGTGAGCGCCCAACGCGGAAACTGTATTCGCCCCCTAGATGTCGACGACGACGACGCCGGACGGACGGGAGTCGGAGACACCTCGAACCTTATGTAGCGGTGGTCCGAGAGAGTCTCCACTCCCGTCTCCACTCCCGTCTCCACCCTCCACCCCTCCACTCTGCGTGCGATGGCCGGCGTGGCGAAAGTGACGTCCACCACGGAACCTCCCGACCAACGCACGCACGTCTGGACTGCCCCTCTGTTGAGCAGGGACAGTCCGGCAGCTAGCGCCCACTCCTCCACCTCCCTCCCTTTCGTGTTCGTGACCTGATTGCCCCAAGCCGTGGACTTGGCGTTGAGGTCCCCGGCTACGAAAACCTGTAGGGGAGCTAGCTGCCCCACCAGCGGCCCCAGAACGTCGAGAAACCGCTCCAGGGCCGCCAAGTCGCGGTTCGGTGAGAAGTAAACTCCGACGAAAGCCACTTCTCCTCGAACCGCCGCCACGTACCCGCGGCCCCTGGCTTTGACTGCGAGGGGGGGGCCGGCTCCAGGCCTCACCACGATCGCTACCGAGCCATCGGTATCCCCCGCCCAGTTTGGGCTAGTGGGAGGCACAGCGTATGGCTCGGCAACGATCGCGACGTCAACGCTCCACTCCGCCATAGACGGCAGGAAAAGATCCTGAGCCCCGGCGCAGTGGTTGACGTTCGCCTGGAGGACGTTGAGATGTCTGGACATTATTCAACCATCTCAGCGTCTGCCGACTCCACTCGGTTCCCCCCAGCTTGTTGGGAGGGGATTCTCTTTTAACCTAAGGTAGCAATATTTAAATAAATCACAATATTTAGCTTCTAATATTTAAATGTAACACAGTTTTTATTTCCATGTGTATATTAAATTTTTGGTCATTGATTGATATGGTAATCATACCTACAATCACGGTATTATAAAAATAAGTACTAAAATACTTAGTAACAATCAGTCTTTTATTATCTTTTAACCCAAGGTAGCAATATTTAAATAAATCACAGTATTCTGTAAACAAATTAAGCCTATGTTTATGAGTAAAATACCTCATTTTCAATAAGACCAATCACTAAAATACATAACAATAATAATTTGTATGTGGTCTGTCAGAACTTGAGGTGTTATTTTGGAAAGCCTTGGCACCAGCATTACTGGTAAATTAAGAAAGAAGATGATTTCTAATTTTTTTTGTTTACTTTGTTTTGAGCTATTTTGAAATTTGATGTCTATTCAAAATTGCACGTAAGATTTTTTTATAACAGCAATACACATTATGCCAGAATGTATAATTTATTTGCCGTTTAATGCTTTACAAAATAAGTTTAGGTTTAATTTAAGGAACTAGGTACATTATAAAAGATTTTTTTATAATTCATTATTGGAGACATATTTTAATTAAAAACAAACATAAAACATCATTGTGTTGAATTTTATTTTGTTATTATATTTTATTATACACATCACATCGGTCATCGCTTCCAATTTCAAAATCAATCGTAAACTCGATTTGTTCAAGAGTATCAATATACTCCAGATTGGAACTGGAACTGGATTGAATTCATATTGTTGTGAGATTGGAATTGCAGTCAAGAGTAGGCCGGCAGGAATCCTACTGTTAAGTCGCAAAACTCTTGACTTTTATATAGTACTTAGATCAATTTAATTTCATAAGTTAAAATCCTTTGAATGTCTGTTAAGAGATTGAAATTCCCAGTCGGACAAGTTGAATGCTTTGGCTTCCTCACGTAGTCGACGTCTCAGTGAGGCTGTGCTCCTGGTCTCCTGTCTTATCTCCTCAGCCTCTAATGCAACCATCAAAAGAAGTGCACGAGCCATTGTTTTAAAATTATAGTTTCTTTTTCAATAACACTGCCACTTAAAATCGAATAGGGTAAGTTCAATAAGAGTCACACAAGATAATATTACGCCTAAAATGTCTCTAACAGTCTTTTTCGATCACTAACCAAGTATTTTAAACAGTTTATATAGTAAGCAGACGAATAGCAACAGGCTTGCAGACACTACTTTAGTTGTTGTTAAAAAATCGCTGTTTGACATTTCAATCTGCTGTCGCGGGCTGCTAAATAGTTTACGTAATACCAAACCGTCAGCCAAACATACCGAAAAATGCATTTTTAGTTCCTCGGTCGCTGTCGCTTTGCAGATGGCGTTGCGGTCGATTATTTGAGCTTGTTGCTGTCGCGTTGCTAATAGGTAATACAAAATATGATTTTGACAGCAGATATTGTGCAATTTTTGCCTGTTGCTTGTAATTTCAAGATACGTAATTAGCCTGCCGGTGCCAAGTTTTAAAAATCGAAACATTGCTGCGAGTGAATATATGCGGCTGAAAGGTCTCAGCGTAACATCCCGTGCATTAAAAAATGACGCAGCATATCAGTAACTCATGGGTCTCTCTATCAACGCCATTAAAACAAAATCGATGGTTATTTCTAAAACATCTGAAACACCACCATGTCTTGAACTCAAAAGCAAACAGATTGAAAATGTCAGTAAATTTAAATATCCCCGTCATATTTTTATACACAACATTTTATTGACAAGTATAAAATCGGACCAGCTGAAGTGCTTTTCACAAAATGTCCAAAGTCATATGCGACCCCAAAATTAATTTTATTCAAAGACACAACATCATGAGATGCTATGTTTGGTCCACTGTCTTGTATGGACGTGAAACATGAGTCTTACTATGTCACTACATCGTATAAACCTTTTTTGGACACATGCAAAGAGGATCCCTGTATGAATTTTCAAGGTTGATCCTCGAAGGCAAAATCCCGGGGGGCCGTCTGAGAAAAAAGTGGCTAGACAATAAAGACTGGACCAAACGTAGCTATACCCAACGGAAGGAAGCTGCATGGGATCACAGAATTTTTTTCCAACTGACCTCCAAACTACAATATGAAGATGGCACCTGATGATGATGATAGGTCCACCGATGCGCCGGGCCAATGCAGGTTATTGAACTTCACATACCTTCACCAATGAGCTAGCAATGGCTCATGTTCAGGATGGAACCCGGACCTCGCACTCATGATGCCGAGCCCATACCCGCTGACTTCATATACCATTAACTTTTCCTTCATAATTTTAATGGTGTATGAAACAAAACTCACGAAGCCACTTGACGGAGCGCACGGCGGGCGCTCCGGGCACCACGGCGCGCAGCGGATACCCGTGGTCAGGCGGCAGGCGCGCGCCGTTCATGTGTGTAGCCAATAACACGCGCGCGTCCGCCGCCAGCGCCGCGCCCAGCGGCAGCGATGTACTGAAGTGCGTGCCCGTCGCGTCGATGTCCGCACCTGTGAACTGCACACAACTGTTTTATAATGTTTACGCGAATTTCACTCATTATAATGAAATAACATTTTACGGTTTTTATCGCAGTTTATTAAGATTTTTAGTTTCGGATACTTTACAGCAGCCATGGCCACTGTAGGACAATCCTCCCGTCACTAAAAAGCTGTTTCATTATAATGATGACAACTAACCCAATAAGCACAGTAGACATATCTCACTTTGAGCACAGCAGACGTATCTCACTTTGAGCACAGTAGACGTATCTCACTTTGAGCACAGTAGAAATATCTCACTTTGAACACAGTAGACGTATCTCACTTTGAGCACAGTAGACGTATCTCACTTTGAGCACAGTAGACATCTCACTTTGAGCACAGTAGACGTATCTCACTTTGAGCACAGTAGACGTATCTCACTTTGAGCACAGTAGACATATCTCACTTTGAGCACAGTAGACGTATCTCACTTTGATCACAGTAGACATATCTCACTTTGAGCACAGTAGACGTATCTCACTTTGAGCACAGTAGACGTATCTCACTTTGAGCACAGTAGACATATCTCATTTTAGCACAGTAAACGTATCTCGACTTGTGCACAGTAGACGTATCTCATTTGAGCACAGTAGACGTATTTAACTTTGAGCACAGTAGACGTATCTCACTTTAAGTCCAGTAGACATATAAACAGTATGTTTACTACGAACAAATACTCGAAACGGCCCACTCATAAAAACATGCCATCGACGAGAGGCCTTTGAGACCGAGCCCTTTCCATTCGTCACTCGCAAAAATGGTGCCAAATGTATTATTTCCGTTAAGACACCTACTATGATGTGTTTCCCATCGGTGTCTTCGGGGTCGACTCCACACGCGAGCAGCACGTCACGGAGCAGCGCGCCCTTCCACGTGGCACAGCTAATGGCGCCCGCCTGCCAACTCAGACCCTTTACTGGTTTCACCTGGCGAATATTAAACACATAAGCGATTTTCACAACAGGTACTTAGGGAAGTAATTTTATGATAGAGTTTAATTTAATCAAGGTGGAATTTTGACAAGGTCGGTCTTGGTAATTAAATAGTTCTGTACTTATTTAGACTGAATGATAACAAACTACTTTGAAATGATAAAAATGAATGATAAAAATTTTAAATCATGACCTTAAATCTATACTAATATTTTAAAGAAAGATTTGTTTGTTTGTTTGTTTGTTTTTCGCGTTAGCGATCAGTACAGCTGCTCGTCCAGCGCGTCGCGAGCGCCGCGTCCATAGATATTATTATTGTTATATTATCTAAGTAATATCACTAATAACTGTTACAAACTCTAACACACTTTTTATTTTTATTATTGTATGTCCTGTCTAGAATTCTTCGCAAATTTTATCACAGGTTAACGGATTAACCATTACCGTTAAATGCTCCAAAATGTAATGTAACGTATTTCTCAGTGGGCTTACCTTGGAACCGATGGTAGATTCAATTGACGTTCAAAAATATACTGTATTGGTATTATTTTGTTTTTTTTTTTGACTTTGCAAAGCTGTAACGAAGTTAACTTTTATACTAACGGATTAGTGATTAACAAAGTTAACAATTTAATTAACAACCAGTTATATCGGTAGCCAGTACCTTGTTCATCTCGCTGCGACGGTTGCCGGCGCACATGAGCGCCGCTCTCACGGTCACTTGCGGGAACCGCTCTATCTCCTCGAGCGAGAGGTGCACGGTGCGCGTGCCCTCGCCCGCGATGGTCACCGTCACAGTGTGCTGCAGGTGTAGTTCGGGCACGGGCATGTGTTGTCGCACGTAGAACAACTCGCTGCGACATTCAATATTTAAAAGGTTACGGTCTAGTGTGTACGGGCTCTTGAGTGAGGAGTCTGGGTTCGAACTTTTTGTTTCTTTAACGTCGGGAAATGCTTTGAGGCATCCCGCGCGGGAGTGGGCCTCCCCAGGCGGGTATGCGGGACTCGCTGCTCCCGAAAGGTGGTAAGGTGGACGCAGCTCTACCCACTAAAACCCGGCAAGTGCCGCCAATGCCGCCTTTGGTGAGGTACCCCGGATCTAATGAGCAACCAGGGCACCTCGCCGGCTAGTCAGTCCCTCAAGGGACCGACGTCACCTCTACAGAGCTGCCCACACACGACCCCTCCCAACGTCGGGACAGTACAAAGGGGTGAGGGTTCATGTCTTCGCTCCTTGCTCTTTTGTCCCCTCTTCTTATAAGAGGGGTACAAAGAGCCCCCTCGACTCAAGTCACTTTGCTCAGGGTGCTGGGTTCACCTTAGGCTACTGAGCCCCACCGCCACGACAAGGCCTGAACCATGGTGGGGGAATTTCACCAACCTGCATTAGTCTAGCCCATAGGTGACTGAGGCCCAACACCTTCCTTGCTTGATTTCGAGGAGACCCATGCCCAGCAGTGAGACATACAAGGGTCCATGATGAAATAGATGACTAAAATCCCCTAACGCACCAAGAGTTGCTGACATTGAAACGGCTAAACCGCTTTTGATAAAACATGATGAAAACCTGCTTGCAAATAATGTAATGCTAGATGCATTACATTATTATAATTGGATAACCCGTTTGATAATATGGTGCCACAGTTAAACTTGTAACACCAGTCTTAATGAATTAAAAATACATGGTAAGGCTGGTCTTACTTTAGGAGAAAACCGACGGAAAATACATACTTGGGGGTGTCGAAGTGGAGGATCTGGTACTCTGGTGGTATTTCCGCGTTGAAAGGCTTCGCAGTTTTCACGATCAGTCGTTTGTCTCTGAACGGTTCTTTAACCCAAAGCTCGTCGTCGGTGTAATCGGCTACGTCGTCGTCATGGAGGTTGCCTGCGAACAACTTTATTACGATAAAATACAATGACCAGAGCACATGAAAACGAAGATCGGAGGATTTTTTTTATGTGAAACTTCTTTGCGCGCATGAGGGTACTTGTTCTCTTCATTGACTTCAAGCGTGCCTTTGATACTCTGGCGCACAAACGGCTAGTTGATAAACTAAATAATTGTGGGATTCGTGGCCCTCTGTTAACTTGGTGCAGAAGTTATTTAAACAACCGAACCTCCTCAGTAAAAATTGATAATAGCTATAGTGAGCCCAAAGTGGTAACAGAGGGCACAACGCAAGGCTCGGTATTAGGACCTATACACTTCTTGACCTACGTGAATGATATGAGTAGCTGCATCACCAACTGCACATGCTACCAGTTTGCAGATGATACATGCCTAGTTATAGCATCAAAAAATCCAGAAACTGCTAGTTCATATCTGCAAATAGACACAGACGCTCTCACAAAGTGGTGCCACGATGCTGGACTGGTAATAAATACGGACAAAACGAAATTGCTGGTAATCAAATCCTCCCACGCAAAGCACATCCCTCCTCCAAAAATAATTGTCCACGAACATAGATGCTTACACTCTGTTAATAAAGCTTTCTGTAATTGCCCTTCCATAGATATCGTTGATAAACAAAAGTATCTCGGCTTAGTAATAGACCAAAAATTCAACTGGAGCCATCACATTGAGCGGGTTTGCAATAAACTGAGGCAATTCCTCGCGAATATTACAATGCTTAAAAAACGTATTCCCTATAAAATTATGGTAACGTTGTATTATGCACTTGCAGAATCTTATACACAATACGGCCTTACTAGTTATGGTCGTACATATAAAACTTATCTAGACAGCATATACAAATTGCAACTTAAAATTTTGAAAACAATGGTTTCCCTTAAAATAAAAAATCAGTTTGTCGATGATGAAAATGGTATCTTTAAACACTGTAAAATTATTCCAGTTCATTCACAAATACATTATGCACTCCTTAAAGAAAATTACTTTAATGATCAATTAAAATTAATTGATCACCCTGTGCATACCAGAGCTATCTCGAGAAATCTATTGAGTACATTGAGTGCAAATAATGTGTACGGACAGCGTACGACTGAATATCTTGTACCTCGGCTTATAAACAATCTACCTCCCGAACTACGACACAAATTAACACCGACTAATATTAAAACTATATTAAAAAAACATTTTATAGAGAATAGTCACCTAGCTCCTAAGTTTAACATTTAGCGCGTACCTATCGAAAAAAAAAATGTTGTTAATAATTAATTAAGTTTAAAGTGGTGTACACTAAAGTTTAGCACTTGTTTAAACCCTATGTGGTTTTTTGCTGCTAAAATCTTAAATGTCTTCTGTATTGTATTTTTTATTTGGTAGTAAAATTAAAAAAAAAAAAAAAAGTTAGCCTACTATTTTCATAACTAAATGAAACAATTTTTTACGGATTTTATCGCGTTTTATTATGATTTTTACAAGCCCGACGTTTCGGATACTTTACAGCAACCATGGTCACGGGAGGACCATGGTTTCTGTAAATTTGAAAACAATATAAGTAAATGAGTTCATTACAGATTTCTTTCAAACAAATGGGAGTGTTCCGTATCTATATTTTGGCATGTTAGTGATTAATTTTGTCTTATTTACTAAAATAATTTACTGTTCAAGCTTAAAATAGATGTTATCACTGTAAACAACGCTTGGCTTATATCAACACTAGATACAACAATGTCAAATGCAGTGACAGGGGATTGGTTGTCTTTGCATTCATTGAAAATGGTCTGGCAGGTTACAGAAATATGATAAGTTTATGTTTTGTTTAAGTGTATGAAACAATATAGAGAGAATACAAGAAAAAGTATTTTCTTCTAAAGCAAATGTAAAAATGTCTTACCAATTCTATAGGACTCTAACAGCTTGTACACCTCTTGAGTTTTATGCATTCCATAAACATTCCAAAAGGGCTCTATACTGTATCCGCCTGCATTCAGTATCTGCTCCCCACCAGGGTGAGATGGCAGGAAGGAGGTGACATCATACACTCCATGTTTATATATTACCCAGAAGCTCCCTCTATATTAAGATAAATTTATTATGAAAATTTCAGCAACAATTATAGGTGTGGTGTATTCGTTGTTGTGGTCGTTTATTATGACAAAGTTTTTGATGTGAAATATCTTTTTTCAGGTGAACTAAGGTCCTTCTTGGCAGTAAAATCGACTCGGGTGCTGTAAGACCAAACGGCATGACTGTTATGTTTGTGATTGTGTTTTTATTAAGATAGATATAAATATCTTCAAACTATATAAAACACACGTTTATTAAGCTGCTTACTTCGCAAACCTGAGAAATTATGAGATTAATAAAGATGTTGTATTTCTGCCCTATGTCCCGTGTACAAAAGTACTATATTTTTATGCTCTTATGTCTCTGTTTCAGTTATATATTAGGCTTTTTGTCAGTTATATTTGAGTTCAGTAAACTTCTATATAAACATGGTGTGTATGACACTATCAGTTTTCTTTATACCATCTGTCAGAGATAGTGTTACTAGAATATGAATATATATAGATTGAAAGTACTCATAGTAATGACTTACTTATTATCATGTTTGCTAACTTCCTCTGCTCGGTAGGTTGGTAAATCTGGTCTCTTTTCTCCGGCTTCAATAATTTCATCATTCTTCTTTTCATTTTTATTATCTGTACAATATTAATGTTGCTTATACTCTCTTTGCTAGATCACAGAACATAGCATTACATTTTAAATTATTTTTAACTAAAATGTAGGCGATGATTGCCATGCAAGTAAAATATGTACCTAATAATAATATTTATGGACGCTTTCACACCACGTCAATCTGGTCTTGTGGTAAGTTCTCGAAGAACTTGTGTTACTACCAGACAGTTTCCACTAACAAGTAATACATATAAAACTATTATAAACACAATATCAATATTTACTAAAATTGAAAACAATAATGAGAGGTTACTTTTTTATATATTTCCATGATTCCACGTCTAAAATATTTATATTTATATAATAGACATGCATGACCCAGGAACATAGAAAACATTTTGTTTCCTGGCGGGTTACGCGCTAACCATTGAGCCACAGAGATCGTCAAAATATGTAATAGAGAACAGTAAGGTTATTGTTCCCTATTAGTAAAAGTATGATTAAAATATATTTTTGATAAGTCTGTATAATATAGACCATGAAAATATATAAATAGCATTGAGCACAACCTCAATGTTGAGACCTGTTTTTGTCACTATTGTGCAAAATTTTCTCATTAACATCCTCACTCTAGATGATTATGAAGTAATATACAGTTTAGATTGTTGGGCCATTGAGTACATTCAGCAATAACAGTGACAGTAATACGGTTGTACACTTAAAGTCGCTTATGGCATTTTGTAAAATACCTTTTGCTGAAGTGACCATGATCGAACTAAACAACGCAAAGGCTGTCTTCTTGTGATGTTTATACCATCCATGTCTACTCCGGTCTCCATCTCTATCTCTTTGACTTTGAAATACACATGGTGCAAAATTTGGGAATTTGTTTTGCTGTAGCAGTGTTCTGAAATAAAATAATTACTTTCAATATATAATTTAGTGGTCAAAACCTTTGAGGTTATTCAAATTCATATAAATTATTTCAGACACATAGTCCATAGTGTTAGTGTCAAAGGTCCTTAGTAAATATAATAATAATAATATGTTGGGACAACTCACACACGGCCATTTGATCCCAAACTAGGCAGAGCCTGTTATGGCAACCAGACAACTGATACATACATATATAGTTCTAAATACATATATAATATAGATAAATTACACCACCCTTTTTTACGACAGACCCTGTATAATGGTCGTGTGATTGACTTTTAGTGCTGTAATATCGTGTTAGATGGCGTTGGCGGCATTATTTTAAGATACGCTGTGTAATGTATTCCATCTCGTTCTTTTACACGTTCAATCATACAGATTTATATGTTTGTCTCTTTTGTCTTTTTTGGGTCAAATACCCAATTGAACCCACAACCATCTGGTTTAGCAGTCAGGCTCATTAACCACTAGACCAATAGGCCAGTCAAGTCACTATGTTATGATTATGTTCATCATCGGCTAGACTTAACAAGTCTTTATATTGAGCACATATTTTGTGTTTTTTTTTGTTAGTATGATAGGAAAAGTTCTCAAGACATAAGATAAGTCTTGTAATGATGTTGGTGTAAGTAATAATACTGCCTTGCTCTTATTTTAAAAACAGAGCAAGGCTGTTTCACCAAAAATACTGTATTACCTATGCAAGCAGGCACAGACCACAAACCCATTCAGCAGTGCCTGAATTATGTAATGGCAAATATTTATTTTCTTCTTTTATAAAAGAGGTGGCAAACAGACAGTTGTTTAACCTGATTTTCACTAATTTCTACAACGCTGATAAATAAATATAATATTTATAGCTTGAGATCACTATCAAACTGTTTGGAGGCATTTTATAAAATTTATTTCAGTATAAGCGCAAGCAACCGTTAGTACACATTTTTTTAACATTGAGAAGTAATGCAAATATAAAACATATAACATAACCAATAATAAGATAGTATTTTATGACATAATATATATTATAATATACAGTTACCTCAATAACAATTTTCTTACAGACATTTTGCGTAATTTTACTAAAGACTACAACGTTACAAAAATAAGATTCAATAAACAAATAGACCCATTCGTCGTCAACGTCGACTCCTGACCTTGACTGCGTTATCTTATCTTAATATATTCCATAATACTGTAATGACGAAGTTAAGTACGTATTGTTTTTAAAAACACAATTAACGCCAATACTAATACTTAATAAATTTTATAATGTTACTTTAGAGTTTCGCCGATTGATAAATGAACTTCTTGACTTTTTAAATATAATATAATGTAATGACAAAGTTACGTTTGTTTTTAAAAACACAATTAACGCCAATTAAGTAAATTTAATAATGTAACTTTCGAGTTTCGCCGATTGTTAATTCAAATCACAGAGTACTTTTATTTAAATGGAAATTCAAATGAACATTGAACTTTCAAGTTCAATTGCTGTCTGTTTGACTTTTTTTTTTTTTTTTTTTCGGATGGATCTATGCTAATGGCCCGAAGGCCCTAATGCTTCAACGGATTGGTGTGAGCCCATTCGGCTCACTTTTGATTGGGGGGTTGCCCCCCGCCTACCGTGCAGTCTGCGACCACACGGCCTCCTGGCGTCGGTTGTGGTCTGTTTGACAGTGGACTTTTTGGATGATATACATATGACGTAACCAGTGTTCCCACTTTAAAGATTTTCTTTCCCCTCGCCTCAATTGAGATTTCCCCTTCTCAGGACTTATTTCCCCTGAACAAAAAATTTACTATACCTATTTAGTCCTAATATGTTTTTTCTGACGACCTTTTTTTTAATTACACTAGTTAAAATTTTAAAAAATCCACGAAATTGTAAAAAAATCAGTTGTCTGTAAAGTCGGTTTACTGACGATAGTTGAACGTGACAACGTCATAAGAAAATGGAACGCCTCAGAGCGAGGTAACGCCGCATACGTCACCTTTTTTCGTTCGCGCAGCCGGCTCCATCGAATTATAAGACGTAGTCACGTCAAAACGGCAATTTTCGCGGCATATTCGGATAGAGTATAATAATATCAACATAAATTCTACCATAAAATTAAAAAAAATATATAATTAAAATGCAACTGCAAGTGAATCTAAGCTAGACCAAGCATGAATAAAGTATAATTCAACATTCATATTCTTATTTAAAGCCTGACCAAGAAATTATAAGACCTGCATAATTGGTGTCGCCACTGTATCTTTTATACAGTAACACATAGTATAGTCCATATTTTCCGCAATATGGCCAGGTGTCTTTCTTTTTCGGTTAGGCTATACCACTGATTTTCTCTCGATTTCCCTTTTCTCTTCCACTCTGGGCCCTAATTTTCCTCAAAAGAGGAAGTTCTCCTCGTTGTGAAAACACTGGACGTAATTTTATTTCTTTCTTTCATTTCAAGGCTTTAGCTACTAGGCTATTAGCCATCATCATCATCATCGTCAGCCTCTATCCGTCCACTGCTGAACATAGGCCTCCCTCAATGAACGCCAAGATGGCCGATCCCTTGCCACTCGCATCCAACACGGACCGGCCACCGCACGGAGATCGTCTTCTCACCTGGTCAATGGCCGACCAACACTTCGTCTACCTAAACGTGGCCTCCACTCTAGAACCTTATTGCCCCATCGACCATCCGTTCTTCTTCTATCTTGGGCACACTTTGCAGCTAGGTCGACATAACTTCGAGAGAGAAGCCGATAAGAGGATTCAATTGGGATGGGCAGCATTCAGGAAGCTTAGCCATATTCTCACGTCGTCTATACCGCAGAGTTTGAAGACGAAAGTCTTCGACCAATGCGTTCTCCCCGTGATGACCTACGGCGCTGAAACGTGGTCTCTATTAGCCATACAAAATTAAATATTTAGTCTGTAATATGGAGAAACGGCGGGAAACCCAAAGGAGCGCGGCTTCGCTCCTGTAGCCCCCATCAATCAACTATCACTCCCCATTCCATCCACCCAGAGCAGTCCACCACAATATTCGCCAACCGATCACATTATATTATATTACACAGATTAAGTTTTTAAAACAAACGTTATAGAAAACCGCCGGAACAGTCCTCCACAAGATTCACCAACCAATCACAATCCTTACTCTATATCCTTACTATAATATTATAAATGCGAAAGTAACTCTGTCTGTCTGTCTGTCTGTCCGTTCTTCACGCCTAAACTATTGAACAGATTTGGATGAAATTTGGCACAAAGATAGTTTGAAACCCGAGAAAGGACATAGGATAGTTTTTATCCCGCATATCCTACGGGAACTTGATTTACGCGGGTAAAACCCCGGGACTGTCTATCTTCTGAACCACGCAACTGATTTGGGTGAAATTTGATATAAAGATACTTTAATACTTAACATAAGATATAAATTAGTTTTTATCCTGAAAATCCCTCGGGAACGGGAACTATGCGGTTAAGACCCTGGGACTATCTTTCTTCTAAACCACGGAACAGATTTGGGTGAAATTTGATATGAAGATACTTGGGAACTTATCGTAGGACTGAAAATAGTTTTTATCCTGAAAATTCCACGGGACCGGGAACTATTATGCGGGTAAAGTCTCAGGACTGTATACCTATCTTCTACACCACGAAACAGATTTAGGTAAAATTTGATATGAAGATGCTTTGAAACCTAACGTAGGGCAAAAAAATGTTGTTATCCTGAAAATCCCACGAGAACGGGAACTATGCGGGTAAAACCCTGGGACTGTCTTTCTTCTAAACCATGGAACAGATTTGGGTGAAATTTGATATGAAGATACTTGGGAACTTATCGTAGGACTTATCCTGAAAATTCCACGGGACCGGGAACTATGCGGGTAAAGTCACAGGACTGTATACCTATCTTCTAAACCCCGAAACAGATTTGGGTGAAATTGGATGTGAAAATACTTTAAAACCTAACGTAGGGCAAAAAATTGTTGTTATGAAAATCCCACGAGAACCGGAACTATGCGGGTAAAACCCTGGGACTGTCTTTCTTCTAAGCCACGGAACAGATTTGGGTGAAATTTGATATGAAGATACTTGGGAACTTAACGTAGGACTTAAAATAGTTCTTATCCTGAAAATTCCACGGGACCGGGAACTATGCGGGTAAAGTCTCAGGGCTGTATACCTATCTTCTAAACCCCGAAACAGATTTGGGTGAAATTGGATGTGAAAATACTTTAAAACCTAACGTAGGGCAAAAAATTTTTGTTATGAAAATCCCACGAGAACCGGAACTATGCGGGTAAAACCCTGGGACTGTCTTTCTTCTAAGCCACGGAACCGATTTGAGTGAAATTTGATATGGAGATAGTTTGAGACCCAAGGTAAGATATAAGATGTACAAGTGTAACAAGAAGTTTTTTTTAATATGTCAATAGATGGTTTTAACACAAAACATAGATCACGCTATCGATTACAAGATGCGAATCATTTGTATTGCACGCGTTTTTAATGAATACTGTTTCCATATATATGTATTACTTACTAATTAATAATAAAATATATGAATAATAAAAAATATATGTAACATTTCTTTTTAGCAGTTTTTCGCTGGTAGTACTAATTTGAATTAAAATATTGATGTATCGTAGGGTAGTTTCGAATAACTTTGTAACGTTAGGACATCTGTCACATCAGTCCTCCCGTAACCATGGTTGCTGTAAGGCATCCAAAACATCAGGCATGTAAAAAATAAAAATCTTAATAATGAAATCCGTAAAAGTTTATAATAAAAAAATAATTCTAAATTAAATATATTTTGTAAAAACGTACTGTCGGGCCTTATAGTGGAAGTTATTAGTATTATTTAAATTATAATAATGTGTGAATTGGAACCATATTATTTGAAAAATAATATTTAAAAAAAATGCTTCTAGCGTGCGGACGAAGTCGCGTGTACAATCTATGAAATATTATACGTACCTACTTACATAAAAAATATATAAATTTTTGTCTATCTGTTTGTTTCGGCTAATCTCTGAAACGGCTTAGTCGATTTTGACGAGACTTTCACTGGCAGATAGCTGATGTTATAAGGAGTAACTTAGGCCATAAAAATAATAATCATCAATCTGAACGGCTGTAAATCTAAGTAAACGCGGGCGAAGCTGCGGGCAACAGCTAGTATATTATAAAGAACAAGTTTTTAAAACAAACACTATAGAAAACCACTCCGAATGGATAAAACACAATATAATAACAATTAATTAACGAGAAACCAATAAGAAAAATAAATCAGTTTACTGACGATAAGACGGTTTACTGACAATAGTTGAACGTGACAACGTCATAAGAAAATGGAACGCCTCAGAGTGAGGTAACGCCGCATACGTCATGTTTTTTCGTTCTTGCAGCCGGCTCCATCCGTGCTCCATCGAATTATAAGACGTTGTCACGTCAATAAATCAGTTGTCTGTAAAGTCGGTTTACTGACGATGGTTGAACGTGACAACGTCATAAGAAAATGGAACGCTTCAGAGCAAGGTAACGCCGCATGCGTCATGTTTTTTCGTTCGTGCAGCCGGCTCCATCGAATTATAAGACGTTGTCTCGTCAAAACACAACCGCACGCATTGGATGCTTTACTTTGTCTACGGGATGCGGCAAAGAGTATATAAACATGTGGGATGCGACGGGATGCTTCCTGCCATCTCCACACTGGACGCACTTTAGGTAAATTCATTTTTTTTGTTAGTTTTGTTCCTGTTGGAACCGGCTAAAACCAGGGGCCATGCTGCCAAGTGCTTTTGAGAAACTGCGGGAAATATTATGGAGCGCGGCTCCGCCCCTCTAGCCCCCATCAATCAACTATCACTTCCCATTCAATTCACCCAGAACAGTCAACCACAATATTCACCAACCAAACACATTATATATTACAAAGATTAAATTTTTAATACAAACTATAGAAAACCAGTAGAACAGTCCTACTATCGAAAACCGCTCCAGAACAATTCTCCACAATATTTGCCAAACAATCACAATATATAAAGATAAGTTTTCTAATGCTTTACGAGAATTTCACTCATTATAATTAAACAATTTTTATGGATTTTATTGCGGTTTATTAAGATTTTTACAAGCCCGACGTAAAAGCTGTAAAGTATCCGAAACGACGGGCTTGTAATAATCTTAATAAACCGTAATAAAATCTGTAAAAAATGTTTCATTATAATATACAGATAAGTGTTTAGAACAAACACTTTAAGATACCGCTCCGAAAGAACAAAACACAAAATAACAATTAATTAAGGGGTACTCGACATCGTTAATGTTTTTTTTCATTAATCTTAAAAATTGCGAATGATGAGTAGGAAGCGACGTATCTTAAATTAATGATATTTAACATGATATTACATTATATTTGTTTTCAAATATGTCATATTATTATACTAAGCCCACACCTATACTAGATTCCTAAGAGAGAAAAATACACAGACACATTTTTTTTAAATTAGCCCAGCAATTTAGGATGACTTCCGCGAGGTATGTATACGCGTTCAATATATAATATTATATGCTGTGTAATTACTGGCACCGAGACTTAGCATCTTAAGTCTCAGGATAGGCAACACATAAATGAGTTGCCTGGGCTCGTTCCAGGTAAACTAGTTTATGTTCATGGGCGACATCGACCACTTACCATCAGGTGGCACGTCTGCTAGGTCGCCTATCCAACTAACAAAAAAAAAAAAAGATTTAACAAGAGATTTTGGACTTTAAATATTGCTTTTCTTATTTGACTTTTTAGGGATCTTTTAAATCTTTATTATATTATATTATATTATTATATTTATATATATATATATATATATATATATTTCTTGTGTGCGTGTGTATGTCACTGAACTCCTCCTAGACGGCTGGACCGATTTTGATGATTTTTTTGTGTGAGTTCAAGGGGATTCGAGGATGGTTTAGATTAACAAAAAAATATATTTTGTACAGGACAACGTCTGTCGGTGCCACTAGTATTATTATATATTTTTTATTTTATGGGCATTAAACATTACAATATTATGATACTTTTTGTTATCTGCCAAAGTTAATTTTTAGAGCTACCTATCTAAAGGGTAAAACAGGAACCCTATTACTAAGACTCCTCTATCAGTCCGTCTGTCACCAGGTTGTATATGCTGTATCTCATAAACCACTGTAGTTAGACGGTTGAAATTTTCCCAGATGATGTATTTCTGTTACTACTATAATAACAAATACTATTTAAACAGAATAAAATTAATACCTATATAATAATAATTCTATTGGCACGTCTTAGCAGTAAGCCCTAGTTCAGACACGGCGGAAACCGCGCATTTCAGAATCGCCGCGGAACCGCGCGGGTCTTATATATAATATAATAAAAACTAAAGAGAGGTGTCAAGGGACACCCAGATGGAACGAAGTTCCTTTCGATTAATTAGTGAAGGAATTGTAATAAAAAAATGTACATATACATACACGAGATCTCTCTCGTGTATGTATATGTACATTTTTTTTTATTATTATATTTAGTTTTTATTATATTATATATAAGACCCGCACGGTTCCGCGGCGATTCTGAAATGCGCGGTTTCCGCCGTGTCTGAACTAGGGCTTACTGCTAAGACGTGCCAATAGATATTTCACATGAAAAGAATGAACACAGATTAAAAATATAACGAACAAGCTTTACAATGAAAAAATTAGGACCACTTACATAAGTAATGGCTAATTCTGTGCAACTGTTGCTGAATAAACTTAAGATTCTAGTACACGTAAGCTCGTTCTGCCTCCGTCCATTACCGACATTAATTTTTTTCACCTAATGAGATTTTAAAGACCTACTACATTAGTTTGATATTTCGTTTCGATGTTTGAACATTTAAACTAGAAGTAGCGAGTTTATGACTGTACTCGGACAACATTAGGTACGTGTTCAGAGTTAAAGTAGCGTTATCTCTAGTCTGTGGTTATTTTGGAAGAAGAATATATGTCCAGTCCAGTAGATTTAGACTTTTTCTTAGTTGTTTTGGTTACAGAATAAAATGAACATCATTTTTTACCGGTGGGAGGGATGCGCTGTGCCGCGCTTCCGGCTGCATGGGTACCACCATCTTACTTGTTTCCCCCGTGAAACAGTTTTGCTGTGTTTCGGTGAGAAGGGCAAGACAGGCAGTGTAATTACTGGCACCGAGACTTAACACCATAATTTGTCTGAGGATAGGCAACACGTTAATGACTTGCATAGGCTAGTTTCAGATTCCAACTAGTTCATGTCCATGGGTGGCGCTTTTGTATCCAACCCGATGCCAGTCGAAGACTTCACGGTTGGGGCAACCCCCCACTAATAATAAACCCTAAGTGAGCCAAATCGGCTCACAATAATCCGATGAAGCACTAGGGCCTTTTGGCCATTAGCTATCCATCCGAAAAAAAAACGTTTTGTATGTTTTTTTAAATACTATGTATTAAATCATTCGTTTCACGTTATTTGTTCGCTAAGAACTCCTAAACTACTAAACCGATTTAATAAAAATTAGCTCTCGGTGTGGTTGGTGACATGAGATATAGGGCAATTTTGGGATAGGTGCTATTGTTTGCGGCAAGATGATGTCTGCCCGGACCTCTAATAATAAAACCGTAATCATCGTTGACATCCATTCACAAAAGTAATAATGTAAATTCATCAATTAAGGTTGAACTAGTCGTCGGCGCGAATTCTAACAAATGATTGCTATCTCACCTGACATAAGGTGCTAGAATGAAATGCACAATGATTCATTCTGAAAATGTCCTTTTAGCAAAACAGTTATTATAGAAAAACTATTAAGTGCATCTTTTAAAATAAATGTTGAATTTCAACTTTTGAATAACTAAACTTTCTCTGTCTGTACGGGCTTTATTTTTGAGCTTTCGTGCTCTGTATACTATTTATTTTCGCCCAAAGTTGGGCTAAAATCAGTGTTGAAATACGAAAGTTTAGAAGCTTGTATTTTTTAAAGGTATATTTTTTTACGATTTTAGGTTTATACAGATATAGATAACGACGAGATCAATAATTTATGTTATCCTTCGTTTTTGATGGTCAACGTCAAACATTGTAATAATTACTATTCTGCGTTTGTATGGAAAGATGCGCGACTTGTGTAACCTTAAAGATTCAATATAGCAATCTAAATAAACATTCGCTTTTCCTTGTTTGAATTTTGCACATTTTTGTACTTTCTAGAATAGGACCGTTTCCATTTACACATTTTTTTAACGGTTTTTTTAATTTAAAATTACTTTGTATATGCTATAGGTAGTTTAGCTCCTTAGATTTCATATAGTATACGCAGTTCTTTTTCAATTTCCGATCAAAATATCAAGCCATAGACGACTATAAAATAAAAAGTGAGTAATAAAAATTCACCGGGAGCGTAATGAAAAAATAATGTTTTCGGTATGATTTATTTCGTCGCTTTATGGGCATTTTATTTATTTATGGGCATGCCGATCGTTAAATGAATTGATCCCGCGAAAGTAATTTCTCACTTTTTTTATTTTTTAAGCTTCAACAGCATGATATGACCATTGAATGTGAACATGAGAGTAAATCGTGTATTACATGTAAGTATGTATAAGTAGGTAGTCAGGTTATTTATCATCTATACAGATAAATAAAATTGGAGTGTCTGTTTGTAATATTGAAATAATCGCTTTTTACTAAATGCATATGGATGTATGTGTATACCATGTGGTACACATACCAAAATAGCATTTTTTTACAAATTTTGTCTGTCTGTCTATCTGTTTGTCCCGGCTAATCTCTGAAATGGCTGAGCCGATTTTGACGGGACTTTCACTGACAGATAGCTGATGTTATAAGGAGTAACTTAGGCTATAAATGACATAACTTATATTACTAATCATAAATGTATATTATATGCTGATGATATTTCAATAATTGTGACATCCAATAAAAATTTAATACAAACAATGACCACGAGAATGACATTAATAATACAATTGACAATTTAATTATATGGCTAAATATGAACAATTTGGAAATCAATTTGAATAAATCAAAATATATACAATTTAACAGAAGTAATAATAAACTAAAAATTAACATACAGCTTGGCAAAAAGAGTATGGAAAAAATGAGGGCGCCACTTTCACTTAGGTCTCATCATAATATGGAAAATCAGTAAGAGAATATAATCAAATCGTTAAAAATAAATGTTAAACTCTAAGCTTTACTCAAAATCTAGTATTTGTCGGCCAAGTATTGTCAACATCATAGGTTTCCATTTAGTAAAATATTTGGTTCCACCTTTCACCACGTCATACTCTTTTTTGCCAAGCTGTACAAAAATTAACAGAAGTGGCATATACAAAATTTTTAGGGTTAACATTAGATGAAAACTTAGACTGGAAATTACATATAGATGAAATAACTTCAAAGATAAATAAATTTGTATATGCACTTAAGCGAATCAAAAATGTGACTAATACAAAAACGGCGATAATGTCATATCGTGTTTACGTTGAATCCATACTGCGTTACGGACTTATAATATGGGGCAATAGTACAGATTTTGTCAGAGCATTTGTTGCACAAAAGAAATGTATAAGAGCATTATGTGGACTTAAACAATCAATCCTGTGAACTATTCTTTAAGAAACTTGGCTTATTACCGTTACCATCACTTTATTTCTTTGAAGTTTGCATGTTTGTGTGCAGGCATAAAGATCTCTTCATGACGGCAGGACAAATAAATATTAAATACTGTCCCCCATAGGCTAGTAATTGACATTAAACCTAGACTAAGTAAATACATTAAAAGTTGCTTAAATATGTGTGTGCAACTATATAATAAAATACCTAAAGAGTTTAAGATACTAGGAGTGAAAATGTTCAAATCTAAAATACATGAATGGATTGTACAAAAGAATTTCTATAGCATGAAAGATATTTATAACATAATATAATAATGTAACATAAATTGACATAAATTATATTGTAATATTATATTAGTATTTGTATGTAACTGAAATGGATAGTTTATTGTACTGTATTTAATTCTTTGCATGCTATTATTTAGTGTAGCGAAACATGCGGACTTCATGTACTGTAAAATCTTACTACCATGTTTGATGCAAATAAATTATTTATTATTATTATTATTATCATCAATCCGTATACGGCTGTAAATCTAAGTTAACGCGGGCGAAGCTGAGGGCAACAGCTAGTTCCTATTGTCACGTGACGCCCGGAGGATGTGTACCGTCTATGTTGTTTTTTTTTAATGTCATAGGAAGGCAACCGAGCAGTCAGAGTCGATGACTACCGACGCCCATAGACATCCGCACAACCAATAGTTATGCAGATGCGTTGTCCTTATTTTCCTTATCTCCCCAATGGGTCACCGGAAACTCACAAACTTATATATACCTAGAATAGCTGTCACTTGACGCCGGTGTTATGTGAGCGAGAGGTACCACCTCAGTCGTGCCGGCCCCATTCTCTCTAACGAAAGATGGATTAAGAAATGACAGCGTCATGCCGTGTGCCGTGACGGCATGCGAGTCCGTACTGCCAAGACCCAAAAAAGTTTTATATCAATAATAATTCTAAGGTCTACGGTAAATAAATAATTTTTCAAATCGGACCATTAGTTCCTGAGATTAGCGCGTTCAAACAAACAAACAAACTCTTCAGCTTATAATATTAGTATAGATATGCCGGGATATCGTAATTCGTAAACTGGCATAAAGAAATAAATTGAATGATACGCTCATGGCTTATTCTAAACAGTATAAAGAAATCTTTCCATTCGACGGCCGAACAAATGAATGAGCTCGTTATAAATTAATAAAACTTGTTATTCGCAAATTTTTTCATGGCGCGGACCCGCGGTGAAGTTCGCTCAACTTACGTAAATCTTAATAAAGGACTGATATTTATTAGCAATACGTGTGGTCCCACTAATAGCGTGCAAATTTTTCGTGCGAATTGAACAATAAATAATAAGAAAATGCATTCGGTAGATCATTGAATCGTCGAATTTTTATTTAATTTTATTTTTATTAAATTTTTTTTAATTTTTTTTTATTAATTAATTTAAATTAATTTAATTAATTTAAATTAAATTAATTTAATTTAAATTAATTTAATTTAATTTAAATTAATTTAATTTAATTTAAATTAATTTAATTAATTAATTTTAATTTAATTTTAAAATTCGTCGACATATCGCGCAATGTGCAATTTCGTGGTCATTTGGAACGAAATGTTACACTACCCCCTAAGAAATTCGGTGTGCTCAGTAGGGCGAAGCATTATTTCATGGCTTCCCACCGCCTACAATTATACAAGCCGCTGATCCGGCCCCACATGGAATACTGCCCCCACCTCTTGGCTGGAGAGCTCTAATATCAGCTCCTTCCATTTGACTGCGTTTAACGCGGGGCGGCTCAAATTGTCGATAACAAACTCCGATCGGCTTTATTCTATGGCACTGCGAAGAGATGTCGGATCACTCTGCATCTCCTACCGCATCTACCATGGGGAGAGTTCTGAGGAATTGTTCCCCAGGCGGGTATGTGGGACTCGGGCGCTCCAAAGCGAGTGGCCGTGGGGCGAAGTTACTTAAGCCGAGGGGGCTCGAAGAGGGGACAAAAGAGCGGGGGGCAAGGGGCGAGGACGGGAACTTCACTCCATTGTACTGTCCCGACGTTGGGAGGGGTTGATCTGTGGTGCGCGATAACCCCTGCTGTTGAGGTGGCGTTGGACCCTTAAGGGACTGACTAGCCATCGAGGTGCCCTGTTTGCTCATTAGATCCAGGGCACCTCACCAAAGGCGGCATTGGTGGCACTCGCCGGGGTTTAGTGGGTAGAGCTGCGTCCACTTATCAGCTTTCGGGCGCAGCGAGTCACCACATACCCGCATGGGGAGACCTACTCCCCCGCGGGATGCCTCGGAGCATTTCCCGGCGTTAAAGACAAAAAAGGCTATCCTACACATATTGTAAACGATTTTTTTTCGGATGGATCTATGCTAACGGCCCGAAGGCCCTAATGCTACATCAGATTAGTGTGAGCCCATTTGGCTCACTTTTGGTTTGTAAAAGTGGAGGGTTGCCAACCGTGCAGTCTGTGACCACACGGCCTCCTGGCGTCGGATTGGGTTATAAACGCGAAAGTTTGTAAGAATGTATGGATTTCTATTTGTCGCTCTTTCATTTCGATTTTGATGAAGCTTTACAATAATATAGCCTATTCATCAGAATAACATATATGCTATAATTGATCCGTGTTCTCCTAAGGTAATCAGAAGTACGCTGCTGAAACTGCGGGGCGCTGCTAGTTAATTTATAATAACCGATAGCAGTTCCTCAAGAAAGGCTGTATACAGCTTTGACAACATGTGTAATCTGAAAATAAGAGCTGTTGGAAAGGTGGTGGAAAAGTATAATAAGGCCGCTGAAAATACGACCACAGCCTTCCAGGGTTGACGTGATCAGGATTTGCGTCCGGGGCTTTCGATATTGAAAAAGTTTGTGAGGACTCCGTCTAGAATTAATGTTTTATATGCTATAGAAATAATCTCAAATCACGATATGATATGAAGAAAAACCTTTTACATGACAAAACAAAATTTCTTACATTGTCTGATATATATAAGTATCAGAGAATGTAAGAATAAGTATAGAATAAGTTATGGTACGCAGATTTTTTTACCTGCGATACAACGATAAGAAGTAAAATGCAATTAATACTATAACGGAATATTTACGATATTCATTTAAAAGTAATTGATAATATTATTATGTTTTAATTTTTTTTTGTAATATCATGCAAAAAATCACATAAATAAAGTTTTATCTATACCCATACAAAAAGAAACGTTACCTATGTTTGACAGTTTGGATGTAAGGAAATCTTCCTTATTGCTCATCCGATATAAATAAATATTTCTAGAGTATTACCAGAATGCACTAGGACTTAAATTTACTAACAGTACTGTTTATAAGTTAAGATATTTATCTATGGGCCTATGCAGCCATAAAATATAGGTCTTATTATTACTATAACGTAACCAGTATACCAGCATAGGTGATTAAAATGATAATAATTATACCAGATACGCGACGATGGTTTCTACATTATATCTGATCAAATGACCAGATATGATGTGAAGTGTGCGTCAGGAAAGTGCTGCTATGACAATCATCAGGTAAACCAGACTCTATTTTGGTTCAACGTCTTCTTTGTACCACTTTTTTTTTGTATTCGCAGGGAAATGCTCTTTACGCATGTAGCCAGGATCTTGGGAGATTCTGAATCTATGTGGGACTCGCACTTGGGAGTGCCCTACCCGTAAACTAAAAAAACTGAGAGCGCCTTCAGTCGCTTTCGGATTTCCTGGCATCAGGATCGCCACGGCAACAGGCTGGGCCCGGCGAAGGCCAGACTACTCCTAGTGAGGGGCGACTGTCCGACCGCTACTAAGCAGTCCCCGCGACGTCGTGCCATACTGAGCTTAGGTTCCCATCATGAACCCGACATAAGCACTGGGGCGTTACTGGAGGCGCATTAAGTAGCGCCTCCTACGCACCCCCTTTTGTCGCCCGCGAGGGGACGCCTCGTCGGAGGCCTCCTCTCTCACCCGCTCGTCGGCCTCCTTCTGGGACATTACTGCCTCACAGAAGGAGACCATCGCCGTCTTCTGGCGCTGCTAGTATGTAAAGATTATAACTATATACAGAATGGTGCGTGGGAAGCCGCGGTGAACAGCTAGTGACAGCCGATAGACGTCTCAATAGTCTTCTGAATATGCAAGGACCCTCTAAAAGTGGAACGTATATCTTTGTGAATGACGATAAAGCGTAAGGGATCTCTTGATCTCTCGCATCAGATATGAAACAGATTCCCTTTGAAGTCTTCAATCATGAAAGTAAACACCCTTTTCTCTCGAGACCGATCGATATTGCGGGGAAAACATCACAATTCCATGACTATAATATTTTTATGTAATGTAAAATTTTAAATAAAAATTATAACCGACTTAAAAAAATAAAGTACCTAACTAAAATGTTATAAAATAATCGCGCTTCTTTAATTTTTGTCGGAGTCGGTGTCAGTTAAGTTAAGTACCTATTTAACTTAGCTGACACCGACTCCAAAAGTAACAATAATGACGTGGTAAACGCAAAGATTGTACATTGGTAGAAGTACAAGATTATTATTAGTTATAGACACAAAAATTAAAGAAACGCGATTATTTTATAACATTTTAGTTAGGTACTTTATTTTTTGAAGTCGGTTATGATTTTTATTTAAAAAAATTTATTTCTTAATTTTTAGTGATTCATTAAAGAAAGGCATACAGAGATAGACATTTTGGCATATTGAACCGTATGAAGTAACCCAAAAAAAGCTGTAAATCGTCGAGGAGTTCCCTCGACTGTCTATGGTCTCCATCATCAGACCTGTAATGGCATGTATCACCCATATGGGTGCAAAGTTCTCATCAGTATAATTGAATTAAGTCCAATCACAATATAGCTACTGTAAACTATTTAGGAGTTCCCTTAACTGTCCTTTGTCTTCATCATCAGACCCCCAATCATAGTCACAACCCATGTAGGTGTAAAGTTCTCGTCAATACAAATTAATCAAGCCCAGACACAAGGTTACTGAAGTAAATCGTCGAGGAGTTCCCTCGATTGTCTATGGTCTACATCATCATATCGGTAATGGCACGTATCACCCACGAGGGTGCAAAGTTCTCATCAGTATAAATTAATTAAGGCCAATCACAAGGTAGCTACTTTAAAATATTTAGGAGTTCCCTTAACTGAGCTTCGTCTTCATCATCAGACCCCCAATCACAGTCACAATCTATCTAGGTGTAAAGTTCTCATCAATACAAATTAATCAAGCCCAAACACAAGGTTACTGAAGTAAATCGTCTAGCATCAGATCGACACTAGACCTTCATTAAATTGTAGTGCTTTAAAATGTTTATTTAAAAAAGTATTAAGCCTAGTCGTTCCTACGAATTTCGAAAGTTTCCCTCGACTTCTCTAGGATGCCATCATCAGATCCTGGTTTCCTTATCATGGGACCATTTGGCAAGTATACACTTTCAAACAAAAAAAGAATTTTGAAAATCGGTCCACAATTGACGGAGAAATCGGTGTACATACATAAAAAAAAAATACCGGCCGAGTTGAGAACCTCCTTTTTGTTGAAGTCGGTTAAAAATAAATACAAACAGATGTTCTGTTTCGCAACGTGTAACAACAATAAATACTAGGCTTGATAATAAATAACTAATAAAAGTATTAATATAATATAGTTATTGAAAACATTTTTGAAGTGAAAACTTTTTTAGGCTCGGCAGGCATATTTTTAGACGAGATAAAATATCTGGATTCGCGACACCGTTACCACCTGTATGAGACGCTATTTGACGTTTATATGACGTTTGATTTTGCAATATTTGTTTACTAATGTAAACTGTATTTTCGCAGATTTGGGTTGTATTCGGATCTGGTACAGAGTGTAGCCGCCCTTACCGTAGAACAAGCGATAGTGGCAGAACTAACACACAGTTCAGATTTTCTGCTTGCTGCAAATTGCAATGCAACATAAAGTTTATAACAAGCTCGTAATCAATCTTTATATATATATATTTAGTGCGTGTGTATGTCACTGAACTCCGCCTAGAAGGCTGGACCGATTTTGATGAAATTTTTTGTGTGAGTTCAAGGGGATTCGAGGATGGTTTAGATTCACAAACTAAATGTACAGGACAAGTGTGTCTGTCGGTGCCACTAGTATTATATAAAAATCAAAATTCAGTGTCTCGCTATGTAAAACTTATGGAACAGGCTGGAAAAAGTATACTTTAATTATTAATATCGAGAATAGTGTGCAGAAAAATTAAATCGCCGACCGACAATAGCCGGCGACACCCGACTACAATTTATTGCACGATTTATACCATAGAAGCTTCATATTGATAATAATAACATATAACAGACAGACAATATAATATAAAATTGTGTATGTTGTTGCGGACCAATTAGCGCCACAATCGTGAATCGCGCTATCGAAGTTTCACAGACCGGCGACATATAATATATACAAGTGGGTAGAAAATTATTACAAGTAGAATTCGGCCTGACCGAGCATACCATCTCGCTCGGTCGGAGATTTGGGGCATTCGCCAATATCTCCCACAATGCCATTGAAATCGCCAGTGCTATATCAAAATTTTAATTTATGAAAAGAATGAAATGAAATAGCAGAATTCAATGACTGTCTTAAAAAAGTAGATAGCGTAAAATATTCAACGTGTACTTTAGTTATGTAAACAGACTTTGTATATAGAACACAGTACAAGTTCTGTATTGCCATCTAGTTGAGCGTTGCAGCAGTGACGAGATAAAAGCTTTATTCATAAAAAACCACTTAGATGTACCAATACTCATAGTGGTCAGGCACTGTCGCAGTTTGTAGATCTTAATTAATTAAATCAAAATCCACTCTTTATATAGCGTCAAACTTAAAATTTCACCCATATCACCTCGATCTTTGTATCAATAGTACTTTTAATCAAATCCTCTAGTGTAGCGGGTGTCTATGCCCTATGGCTGACGCTGATCACATACTATCGGATGAATACACTGTCCGTTTGCCCCCGCTTCTAAAAAAAACTAACCCAACCAGTCACAGGGACTGCCGATAGAAGTGAAAACAAAACAACTAAATTCAAATACCTATAATACAGGCTGTAAAAGATTATGACAACCTATATACAATTTAAACGGCGCACAAAATAGCCGCATGACAATGACATTTCAGTGTGTTTTAATGAAATTTCCTAGTTTCGAAAATTGTATTTTCACGGTTTCGGGTCGGATGCAGTGCGTAAATCAAAACAAGTTGCCTCAACCTTGATGTACAAAATAGAAATGACCTTAATGTCTGGTTAATATAAAATATACTAGGTTTCACCTTAATCCCCGCCATGGTTCAGGCCTTGTCGTGGCGGTGGGGCTCCTCTGTGGAGGTGGCGTCGGTACCCTGAGGGACTGACTAAGTGACTAGCCGTCGAGATGCCTTGTTTGCTCAATAGATCCAGCGCACCTCACCAAAGGCGGCATTGGTGGGACTCGGCGGGTTTTAGTCGGTAGAGCTGCATCCACTTACCATCTTTCGGGTGCAGTAAGTCTCATATACCCGCCTGAGAAGACCCACGCGGGATGCCTCAGAAACAAAAAAGGTTTTACCTTAATAAATTGCTTTCCTTCATCAGATATGGCCAAGTTACCTGGGACGGGAAAACGACCTGTTATGTCAAAATCTGAAATAGACATCATATTTTTTATTATCATTTAATTAAAATAATGTTTAAGTAGTCATTAAAGTATTAATAATATTTGAATAAAATATTTATTTCAATTATCTATTACATTGATTAAAAAGCGATGTTCTCAAACGATGTTTAGTAAAATGAAATTAAAATTGTATTTTTAATTAAGAACCGTCTATATTTATAAATAGTCGTTGGTTTGATTGTTTTAAAACTATTTGAAATGTAAACAATTTTGTGTAATCGTATTTTGTTTTGTGTAAACTAAACCGATTGGTGACTATAAAACAGTTTCATTTTAATGGAATAATGTTTCAATATTTATTAATATTGAAACATTATTGTCATCTAAAACTTGGTGGGAAGGGTGCGTCTACACCTCACAGTCGGCACGGATACCCCCATCCTTATTCTTGTAGCAAACAGCCATCAAACACCGGTTTTCTGTTTCGAAAAGAAATTGTTCCCCACCACGGTTTAAGCCTTGTCGTGGCGGTGGGGCCCAGTAGCCTAAGGTGAACCCAGCACCTTGGGCGAAGCCAAGTAAACCGAAGGGGCTGCTTTTTGTACCACTCTTATAAGAAGAGGACCTCACCCCATTGCACTATCTCGACGTTGGGAGGGGTTGTTCTGTGGTGCGGGACAACCCCTCTGTGGAGGTGAGGTCGGTCCTTTGAGGGGCAGACTAGCCTTGAGGTGCCCTGTTTGCTCAATAGATCCGGGGCACCAATTAAAGGCTGTATTGGTGGCACTCGCCGGGTTTTAGTGGGTAGAGCTGCGTCCACTTACCATCTTTCGGGCGCAGCGAGTCCCACATACCCGCCTGGGGAGTCCCCCCTCCCCAGTGGGATGCCTCAGAGCATTTCCCGGCGTTAAAGAAAGGAAAGAAAGAAAGGATAGATTGTTATTGGCACCGAAAATTACCATCTTACGCCTTAGGATTCGCAATGCCTAATAAAATTGCTTAAGTCAATTCTTTTTTTGTTGCCATTGGAGAATGCTCTTAAGAATACCACCGATAATGAGGAGAACACCGCTGGGGTTATGTGGGACTCTCTGCGCCTGAAAAGATAGTAAAATGGGCGCAGACTCTACCCACTAAACTTCAGCGGTGTTCTCCTCATCATCTGGCTGACCCGGCGCGGGAGCTGTGGACGTCCACGGGGCTTAAGTCAGTTCTGGGTTAACCCAAGCACTTGCCATCTGCTATTTTGTCGATACAACTATCGTAGAAAAAGCATTTTTTAAATAATTTGTTACGAAACCTGTGCTTAAGTTCGACTCACACATGACTTTTGGTATTTCAATTTCATACCTAATCCCAGTTGCCGTAAATCACGAGAAATGGCGTCGACTACTTTGGCTCTGGAGGGTTAATTTAAAGTAAAATATACGACCCCGGAGACCTCTCGCAATCATATGTTCCGATGTTGTTAGAAATTGGAATTGAACGCTTATACGTGCAGCATATGTACTGATGTTGTTCTTATGTAGAGGATAATAATATGAATATGAGGATGAGCATAGAAATTATCATCAAAATCAGCCCAGCCGTTTCAGAGATTAGCCGAAACAAACAGACAGACAGACAGACGAAAATGGTAAAAAAAGCTATTTTGGTATAGGTACCGCGTATACACGCATTTTATTTATCTGTTAAGATCTATAAGATGTATAGATTTGAACTCTGACTAGCTATATTTATTTTAACCGTCAATATTATCATATACATCCTTCAACTGATATTTTGAATTGAATTGAATTGAATTATTCTTTATTGTGCACACAAACAAACAAAACATAAAGACAGAATTACAAAATATTATGTCACACAAATTTGTGTACACAAAGGCGGTCTTATTGCTTGCATAGCAATTTCTTCCAGACAACCTTTGTGTATACGATAGAAGAAAAAAAAAAATACAAATATGGCAGTAAGCACAAAAATTACAAACTAACAGAAAAACACATCACATTAAGATAATACACATAGACAATACTAGTGCATTATATTCATTATTATTATATTTAAATAAACCTACTTACAAGTTAATACTTATAATATACTTACATAAACCTATCTACACATGATGCATAAATAAATACATTATAAATATATATAAAAATAATATATAGTTATCAGTATGAGTATTATAAGTAGTCACTGACAGCACAAATCTAAGTAGTGAGATTTGACTTGGCTTTTAAATGATTTTCTTTTGTTATTAATCGCCCTTGGCACATGAGTAAGTTAACGGACAGAGACAAAGCTTCCATACAACGCGTAAAATTGTTACCTATTATGGTAGGGTTGTCACAGGTGGATAAAATTAAACGAACAAAACGATTTTTTTTGATGTGAAACATCTATAGCCGCACGTAAAACCGATTTCTGGCGTGGCGACGCATGCAGTGGCGACGCGTCGCCACGCTATACGATATTACATATTATATGCATATTACTTTTACAAAATAATGTCGATGTTTCACATCTGCCAGGCGTCCCGTGACGGCTCACACGGTTTTTTTTATTGTGTATTAATCTATGTAAATATTCTATCTTTACTAGCTGTTACCCGCAGCTTCGCCCGCGTTAACTTTTAAAATTTGAGGGGTTGACCACCCTTATCACTTAGGGGTATGAAAAATAGATAGTAACCGAGTCTCAGACCTACTGAATACGCATATAAAATTTGGTAAAAATCGGTAAAGCCGTTTCGGAGGAGTACAGTAACTAACATTGTGACATGGAAATTTTATATATTAGAGATTACAAAATATT
The DNA here is from genome assembly GCA_963853865.1 of Helleia helle. Classification (NCBI taxonomy): domain Eukaryota; kingdom Metazoa; phylum Arthropoda; class Insecta; order Lepidoptera; family Lycaenidae; genus Helleia; species Helleia helle. The sequence continues at coordinate 19,908,549 of OY971422.1, read as the reverse complement.
TTTTCTAAATATTTTGTGTTTATATTTTTTATCTGTTGTACCTTTTAATAGAGTGGTTAATTCTAATGGGAAGCACTCTCATTGCATATCAGTTTTTATCATAACTATTATAAAAAAAAATATTCCGAACAAGAATCGTCTCCTACTTACGTATTCTGTACTTATAGGTACTTATTGTATTTTTACTGTAAAGTTTAGCTAAGATTTAAGATTTAATGTCGGGTCAAATGTTTCCCTAACAAGAGTTTAGGCACATCCATAAAAACTTAGTGAACAAAAGTTATAATAATTAGTAGAAATAAAATAATAAGATACAACTTACCTATTGAAATCTTTGGGATAGCCAAAATATGATTTGTTTTTTTTTAATGGTATATGGATAGGCAAACTGGCAAACGTGGCACCTGATGGTAAGTGGTCGACGTCGCCCATGAACATAAACTAGTTTACCTGGAACGAGCCCAGGCAACTCATCTATGTGTTGCCTATCCTGAGACATAAGATGTTAAGTCTCGGTGCCAGTAATTACACTGCCTGTCTTGCCCTTCTCTCCGAAACACAGCAAAGCTGTTTCACGGTAGAAACAAACAAGATGGTGGTACCCATGCAGCCGGGAGCGCGGCACAGCGCTTCCCTCCCACCGGTAACTTGGTATTTGCTCTATTATTGTTCATACATATAGTACAGTATACAATATTGACACTTTTTACTTTTAATTATCAACAATAATTTAAAAACAATGTTATAAAATATAATTCTTTTTTATTTGCTCTATTATTGTTCATACATACAGAACAGTATACTTACAATATTGACACTTTTTACTTTTAATTAACAAAAAATTTGAAATACCCGCCAAGCGAAAAAAATTATCAAATATACAACGCAACTTAACACGTGCACTTACATCCCTGCGTTCGAGCACTCGTCGAACCGGTTTCAACCGGTTTCTACTCGTACGTGACAAGCCACGAGTGCTAACGCACACATGCGTAGGGGCGATTGTAGTAGTGCAATCGATTCGCGCGGTTTTATGATCTATGAAGCGTTGCCTCTGTCCGTTTATTTACTCATGTGCCCTTGGTAGCTAGAGCAGCTCTCAAGAACAATGACGTTGGAAAGTCAAGCGAAATCTGGTAGCCATCCACTGTCTACACCAGTGGTTCTTAACCTTTAGCTCATGAGGGACCATTTTACCTAATATTTGCCTTGCCGGGGACCACCCAATTGGTTTATTGGTAAATTATACTGTATAGTCTGACCCTAAATACTGTTACATAGAAAAAATATATTTATTTTGTAAAAAAAAATGTATATAAGGTAAGGTAAGGGTGATTCGGCTCTGTACCATACTCTGGCAGACTCCGGATATTCTCCGGAGTCTGCCAGAGTATGGTACAGAGAATAGCTGCCTGCAGGCGGCGCTGGGTCCTCCGAGGTTCGGGAGGAGTCTGCCCATTGCACTCGCCGCCTTCACTACCTTCGGTCCCAACATTGAGAAATGTGCGCCGAAGGTCCACCCTCCGTCAAGGATGAGCCAGATATTTGATATGGGGGCTCATCTTGACCCTCACCCCTCCGACCTGGAGGATCAGCCCCTTGTGGGGGTACTTTGCGCCCAGTCCCACAGAAGAGAAGGACTTCGGTCTTCTCAGGTCTGATCCAAAGCCCTAACCTCTCTATGCGTCTAATCACGAGGTCGATACCGACCTCGGCTAGCCGCGCCGCCTCCTTATAGCATCATCCCCAGGCATATACGTGGGTGTCATCCGCGTAGCATATGACACCCACCCCGGGGAGGAGGTGGCCTCGCAGGACCCAGTCGTAGCCGATGTCCCACAGGATCGGACCAAGAACCGATCCCTGAAACACCGCACCCGACTCGCCACCACTCTACGGACCCACACTGGCTTTCGCAGGCTACCCTTCTCTCGGAGAGGCACGCCTTCAACAGCCTCCTTAGATACGGGGGCACTCCAAAGAAATTCAGTGCCTCCCGTATCACACTGTGAGGGAGGCTGTTCAAGGCGTTCGCGATGTCCAAAGACACCGCGACCACCACCTCTCGTCTGTGTTCCGCCTCACCCGTCACCGCCCGAAGGCGTTTAAGGGCATCGACGGTCGACCGGTGTGCTCGGGAACCAAATTGGGACTCTAAGAGTCCCGGTCCCGGGCCCTCCTCCAGGTGCTGAGTGAGCCGGGAGGCCACTAATCTCTCCAAAGTCTTTCCAGCTTCGCTCAGCAGCACCACCGGTCGCACCGCCGAAGCCGAGTCCGGGGTCCACCCTGCTTTTGATAGCAGGCAGAGCCGACCCTCTTTCCAGAACCGCAGGCAGCGGTCGAACAGCTCCCGAAGGCTATCGCCGAGGTAGATGAGAGAGATCGCGAGGACCCTCCCGTGCACCCCGTCTGGACCCGGCGCCCTCTTCTTACCCTGGAGGCGGGACAGAACCGCCTCCATTTCAGCTTCCGTGACAGGTGGCGGAACACCCTCCTCGTCCGGCGTCTGCCGGGCTATCCTGGGGAGCGTTTAGCCCACGGGTGTGTCGATGAAGAGTTCCCCGACGAATCTCCCCAGTTGGTCCGACTGGACCGTTTGGTTGATTGAGGCCAACTGTATAAATGAGCGCTGACCTCGGTCCGCGCCCATTTACCTTAACGTCAGCCTTAGTGGTCTCCGTTGAAACCCTCCACCAGCTCCAGCCAGGGCTCCTCCTTAGCTCGGCAAATGGCCTGCTGCAAGATCTTAGCGCTTCTCCACGTAGACCCTGCGCAGCCTGTCGTCCCTGTCGACATTCTGGGGGTGTCTCCGCCTACTCCGGGTGTACAGCCTCCTTGCACCGTTGCAGAGGCTCGGAGACCGGCAATCTCGGCCGACCACCAGTAGAGCGCCCGCCGCGGGGGTGGACGTCTTGTGGGCTGCATGGCCGCTATCAAGACCGCGGTTAACGCGTCGCAGAGCCCGTCAGCCGCCTCATCCACACCTAGCACCGACAGAGCTACTGCCCTAGCCTACTGCCTAGCCAGGTGACCTCCCGTGGGGACTCATGGCGGAGGTTCTTGCCGAAACGCACTCCTATGTCTTGGATAGGAGGTCTCTTGGTGAAAGCCTTACGTTAGACGGGATCCTGCGGGTTCGCCGGCTTGGGCAAGAGATTCATTGAACTATATAAAAATGACAGATTCCAAATTCAAATGTAATACTTATTTTGATATTTTAGTTGTAACAATATTCATGGCCAGACTAACTCTAGCATTTACTAATTAATGTGAATGAATGAAGTGTTGTTTGATAAACGATTCTTGTTTTTAAAAATCAGAAGCGTCGACAGATGGCTTCGCGGACCACCTGGAATGTCTCCAGGGACCACGACTGGTCCGCGGACCACTGGTTAAGAACCACTGGTCTACACGATTGGAAACTAACAAGATGTCCTCTGTCAGGCGTCGGTTGGAGACCGATGATAGAATTCATATATTTTTACATGAACTTTATGAATTTTTTTATTTAACTCTTGTATATCCAGTTCGTTTATGATGTAACGACAAATACCTATCTATATACAAATTAGTTATGATTTAAGTAATTCCAAGAATTATGTGTACATCAGTGATTCGAAACTTATCTTATCTTATATCTTTAAATGAGCAATTCTTGTATATATATATATAATTGGAATCTCGGAATCGGCTCCAATGAGTTTCATGAAATTTAGTATATAGGGGGTTTCGGGGGCGATAAATCGATCTAGCTAGGAATCATTTTTAGAAAATGTCATTTTATTAAAAAAAAAAAACGAGCAAAGCTCGGTCATCCAGGTACTAATAATTATATGGTGGTGTGTGGTAAGTTCTTGACGAACTTATATTACGAGTACCAGACAACGGAAATATATAAATTATTAAATATATTATTAAATGTATGTATAATATAAATTTTATACTATACATATATTTAAGATTTTTATTATATAATACATATATTTAATACACTTCCATGACCCAGAAACATAGAAAACTTTTGTTCCCTGGCGGAATTCAAACCCGCTATCTCCGGCTTGAGGCCAACGCGCTAACCACTGAGCCACAGAGGTCGCCACATAAATACATTATTTATTTATTCCACGAAATCAACTTACGTATACAAAAAGTCTTTTCAGAATCAATTTTACATACTGCGAAACGTTAATTATATTCGTTCTTCGTGGGACGGCAACCCCGGCTCCATGAATTTTCATTACCTTTGTAAGAATTCAAGCATCTAATCAATCGCTCCCGAAGCGAATTACTCTTATCTTTATTTAAATTCCGGCCCGTTTATCCGCTGATGTGATCACAGGCGTGCTCATGTCGAAAAATTTCTTCATCTGATCATCTCATTGGTGAGATTAAATAAGCTGAGCTCGAACAGCGAATCAAATGTCGACTGACGAGTGGATGATAAAGGTATTAAATACTTAACGGAATTCAGTAAAGACAATTGGAAATAATTTTAAAGGAAATTGGTTTGGTACGGCGTGTACCTTTATAATGTTGTCATTTTTTTTCAAGTGAATACTTCTTTAGCTGCTTTGTTGCGCATTACTTTTACGGATTTTTTTATGTCATAAGGGCGTACGAGCAGTCAGAGTCTTATAGTACCGACGCCCATACACATCTGCACAACCAGGGGTTATGCAGATGTGTTGCCCTCCTTTTTCCCTATCCCCCACCTATGGGCCACCGGCAACTCACAAACCGCACGAAACGCGTCAGCTTATCTGTCACTTGACGCCAGTGCTATGTTATATGTGAGCAAGAGTTACAACCCCGCGCCCGGTCGTACCGGTCCAAGTCGGCTGCATAGCAGCATGGCACTACCTCTTACCTGGGATTTTTTCCCAGTTTACATGTTCGACGTTTCGAATACTTTAAAGTAACCATGGTCATATATGGAAGGATTTCAAAAATTAATAAATTAAGGACTATGGAGTCGACCATAGACTTATATTGCTAGTTTAATTTAACTAGTTGGATGACCGAGCTTTGCTCGGTTTAAAAAAAAAAAAAATGACATTTTCTAAAATGTTTCCTAGCTAGATCGATTTATCGCCCCCGAAACCCCCCATATACTAAATTTCATGAAAATCGATGGAGCCGATTCCGAGATTCCAATTATATATATACAAGAATTGCTCATTTAAAGATATAAGATTTATAAAACTACTAGTGGCACTGACAGACGTTGTCCTGTACAAAATAGGTTTTTTTGTGAATCTAAACCATCCTCGAATCCCCTTGAACTCACACAAAAAATTTCATCAAAATCGGTCCAGACGTCTAGGAGGAGTTCAGTGACATACACACGCACACAAGAAATATATATATATATATAAAGATTATTATTGATAAGTATCAACTATCATTAACGGTTTTCGTGATCAAACACTGGTAATGCCGCCGTTCTGTCAACTACTCAATAATTTTATTCATTATTAAATTAATACAATTTTAAATAAAAACACGATTCGACCTTTGAATGTCGAAATAAATTAAAGTTGAAATGAAATTAATTTACTAAATATTTCATTCTGACGTTGCCCTTCTGATTACAATTCAAGCGAATTCGTCTGTTTTCCACCGGCGACCATTTTCTCAAGCTGAGGCGGTCAATAAAAATATAAGGGACGACGGAGTTCCTACGTGACGAGAGTGAAATGACCAATGGGAGGTGAAGTAGTTGGGGCCACAAGAATAGCGACAATATGTTTGATTAATAATTTTGGGTAGCAACAGCTTTAACTCATGACGCAAAAAAACGGGTGTCTTAACACAATGTAGATCGCTTCTACAATTACCATTGGTGCTTCCGCAATTTTTACATTATTTTGTTTGAAATGTATAAATAACGCATTTTAGTATTATTTCAAACAAAAGGGCTTTGTTGGATGATGATGATGATGATACTTGTATTATTATATTAATATAATATCAAACCCTTATAATATGTCCTATAGCTGAGCACAAGTCTCCTCCTCGAAATCAGGCGAATATGATGTTGGGCCATAGTCCAATGATCCCCACCAAGGTTCAGGCCTTGACGTGGCGGTGGGGCTCAGTAGCCTAGTGTGAGCCCAACACCTTGGGCGAAGCCAATTGAGCCGAGGGGGCTCTTTGTACTCCTCTTATAAGAAGAGGGGACAAAAGAGCAGGGGGCAAGGGGTGAGGATGGGAACCTCACCCCATTGTACTGTCCCGACGTTGGGAGGGGTTGTTCTGTGGTGCGGGACAACCCCTCTGTGGAGGTGGCGGCGGTCCCTAGCAGGACTGACTAACCGTCGAGGTGCCCTGTTACTTTAACAGATCCGGGGCACCTCACCAAGGCGGCACTGGTGGCACTCACCGGGTTTTAGTGGGTAGGGCTGCGTCCATTCACCATCTTTCGGGCGCAGCGAGTCTCATATATCCACCTGGGGAGACCTACTCCCCAGGGGGCATGCCTCAGAGCATTTCCCGGCGTAAAAGGAAAAAAAGAAAAAAAAAAAGAAAATAGTTCAACGATGCGCTGGCCCAATGTGGGTTGGTGAACACCACACACCTTCAAAACTTCGCCCGCGTTAACTTTTAAAATTTGAGGGGTGGACCACCCTTACCATTTAGGGGGATGAAAAATAGATGTTGACCGATTCTCAGACCTACCCGATATGCACACAAAATTTCATGAGGATCGGTCGAGCCGTTTCGGAGGAGTTCAATTACGTACACCGTGACACGAGAATTTTTTAAATTAGATATAGACAATAATTAAAGAGAGGAAATGAAATACACAAAATCAAGAAAGAAATATTAAAAACTGTGTTGTATCCTCGTTAAAATAGTGTACAGTTGGGTAAAAATTAAATATTGGACATATGAAAATATCGCCTTTTCAGGAGCTCCTCCGAGCAAGGCCACCTATAAGGTTTTGGACTTGGTGAGACATAATAGCTAATTTTATTTAGATACCTTTTGACCGTGTTACTTGAGACTAAATAAATAATAGACGTCTCTACAGATTTTTTTTTTATTTATGTCATAAGGGGGCAAACGAGCAGTCGAAGCCTTATGGTACCGACACCCATACACACCCGCACAACCAAAATCTTTTAGCAGTGACAGAAAATACAAAAATAATCTATTTTTTTCTTCAACACGTTAATACCTTTCAAGTTATGTAATTTTTCTATAAGATATTTAGCGAAAGATGCTACAAAAACCGTGATGATTAATTGTTTGGATATAAATTTTAAATTAACATTCAAACCAACCAGGAAAAAAAGGGAATGAGCTTTTTTCTACAACTTCGTAATAGTCCTTCCCATTCTATCGATGTTTTGTCTTTTCTAACAAATCCCTAGACGTTGATATCTCCAAAAATTCCGAACTTGATGAAATACACGTGTATAATAAGTATAGGAAACCATTTCAAATTCTAACGAATTTTATTTCTAATAATAAATAAATATTAACCAACAATCACAAAATTATATGCACTTGGCGGGTTTCGAACCCACGACCGTTGTGTAAAGTGTCCAGTAGCCTGACCACTCGACTAGCCGGCCATCATATATCTCTCGTCGTAATAAATCGTTCCAAACTCAAAAAATCTTCATAACTGTAAATAATATTGAATTATTCTTATTTTTAAGTCATAAGTACACACTGTGTGTTCCAAACACAATGGAAAGGATTACAGACTCATTTCAACTTTTTCAAGCAATTCCAATATACCAACTTTTTTGATGAAATATGTATTTTACTTTTACGGTGCTTTTCGTTAGTCCATCTTTTTTTTTATTTAACACCGGGAAATGCTCCGAGACATTCCGCGGGGGAGTGGTTTTGTTCCCTCTTCTTATAAGAGGGGTACAAAGAGCAGCCCCCTTGGTTCACTTGGCTTCGCCCAATGTGCTGTGTTCACCTTAAGCTACTGAGCCCCACCGCCAGGTCAAGGCCTGAACCATGGTGGGGTGGATGAGTTGCCTGGGCTAGTTTCAGGGTAGCTTGTTTATGTTCATGGGTGACGCTGACCGCTTACCATCATGTGGCTCGTCTGCCCGTTTACTATCAAGCTAACATACGAAAACATGGACGGTTTATCAAAAAAAGCTATTAAAAAATTGCAATTTTTGGTGTAGATACCTGAATTATTTGCTTTTGGTTAAACGCTTTTAATTTTATTTGTTCATACAACATCCAATATCTTTTATTGATGCTATCAAATCTAATTGAATCTATTAGGAATAATGGATATTGGAATTAATGGTTTGTCATTTAATTACTTCCATTACGTTTTTTTTATAAACGCGTTATAAACGTTGTGTAATATAATAATAGAAAAGAATATTTTTGTAAGCGTATTGTCCTTTTCTTTGATCACGTAGGTTAATGCTTTCGCATGATCCAGGTTTACCTCGGGTAAGGCTCCTTTTTTTTTTTGGAGGTAAGCATGTGTGTCAAGCGGAAGGTGAGAGGTTTCTTCCGGCGACGCATCCATGCTGCTAGGACGGGACATACTGTAGTGCCTCGCAACAGCCACTGTTGCCCCAACCTCCGCACACGTGAGAGCTCCTCCCAGCTAGGTGACTCACCGAATTCTGATCTCCTCTGCAAAACGAGGAGGCGCACCTCGGCAAGCACCAACGCCACGAGCTCCCACGGTGGATCTCCAGCCAGGGCAGTGGCTGCCACCTAGGAGACCGTACGATAACCCCTGATTACCCTCACCGCTATGACCCGCTGCATTCTCCGCAGCAGGGCTTTATTGCGAGTGGTGAGGGAATCCGCCCAGATAGGGGCACTATACGGTTAAGGCTCCTGCACTAATATATGGGGACTCGCACTTGAGAATGCACTACACCACTGAACCACCTGCGCCTTCCCGGATCTGCTGGCAACAGGATCACCTCAGCAGGCCGACGAAGGCCAGACTACTTCTCGTGGGGGACTACCCGGCGGCCACTAAGCAGTCGCTACGACGTTGTGCCTAACGGGGCTAGGTTCCCATCCTGACGCGACACCAGGATAAGGGGCGTTACTGGAGGCGCATTAAGTAGCGCCTAGTGTGTTACTCCTACTCCACTGATTTGCTTGCATACATTTATATACGTGAGAGATGTAAAGAGAGTAGGGTAAGTACCTGAAATCGAAATTACTTTTTTAATTAACCGCTGACAATCTTTATAATAACTACTAAGAAGCAATGTGCCCTTGGGTGTGTGGTGTGTCATGCTCTTAGATTTAGATTTTTTTTGTACGCAAAAAGATTCACGAAGCGTGGGAGCGAGAAATTTAAATCAAGTACAAACCAGCGGAGAGAAAAAGAGACAGCGAATGAAGCACCGATATGACACTGTTTTTGCGAGTAAATAAGAGGCCATAGCGTCCCAGCCTGTTTTACGTCGCGGTTTATTTTGTGATTTTTTCTATTATTCGTGCGATATAAAATATTAAATATCCAACTATGGCGTCATGTTCTGTGAGTGAACGTGACGTTATAAGACGTAATAGCCCTCATAATAGCCCAAAAAGATTCGCTACACTCACACATGTATGTATATTTTTTGGTCACGTTCCCGAGCCGTCATTGTGTATCTTGTACATCCTAAATCTATGGTCTTGCTACGATAACTAATAAAGTTTTTACGGTTTTGTATTTCGCATGAATAGTTTGAACAACATCCACCCCCCTGGTATGGGGGGTGGATGTTAGGTGGGTGGATTAGCTTAATAAGAAACATAAAATCATTGTTTGAACAAAAAGGCGATGTAATGTTATGCCGTAAAATACTATTATAATGAAATGTGGACAATATGTAACGTGTAAAGTGAGGAAAAACGTCCGGTAATAATACAGGCTATTGAACGAGAGCGGCCGGTGTGAAATGGCGGATTCGCAAATAAAGCACCCTGTACATAGGGAATTGAACAAAACTATTTAAACGATAAATGCACGCAATGTCATTTTCTATTGCCGCTCGACGCTTATAGTTTTAATCAAAGCAATTTATTTTATCATCATCATCATCATCATCAGCCTCTTTCCGTCCACTGCTGAACATAGGCCATTTTTTTTTTGTTCCCGCTGGGGAATGCTCTTATGCATACCTCCCGGAGGTATGCATAAGAGCGATCCCGGGGGAGCCCGGGAGTTATGTGGGACTCTCTGCGCCCGAAAAGATGGTAGATTGGGCGCAGGCTCTACCCACTAAACCCCAGCGGTGTTCTTCTAATCGTGCTGGCCCGGTGCGGGAACTATGGTATGGTCCGCACTGGCGACGGTGTGCCTGGAGGCACTCTCCTCTGAAGGCAGGTGATGGCGTTCCCTCCTCCTACTCCACTTAAGGCACCCCGAACACCTAAGGGTGCCTTATAGCACGAACCTTACGCGCGCGCGGCAGGTCCCCCGATCAGCCACGCACAGGTCCCTCACGGCGGTACGACCGCCTGTCGCCGCCGCGCTCCCCTGCGAGAAGGGGCGCCAGTGCGCTCCCTCACCCGCTCCGCCTCCTCCTTCTGCGGCATCACGACTTCGCAGAAGGAGAGGACTGCCTCCCATTCTCACTGCCGGTTATCGCACGGATGACCGCAGGGAGTGAAAGGTCGGCGCCGACCTCGGCCACGAGGTCCGCCCTTTCTGGCGCCCACGCAGGGCACTCCGCCAAGGTGTGATCAGCAGTGTCCTCTTCACTGCTACAGTGATGACACCCTGGCGATTCCTCCGAGCCTGCCACCTTGCACAGATAACACCCGAAGCATCCGTGCCCCGTCAGGATCTGCGCAAGATGAAAGGTAATAACGCCATGCCGCCGGCCAACCCACTCCTCCAGGATTGGTCGGACGGCTGACACCGTGCGATGGCCAGCACTCGGCTCCTCCAGCCGTTCCTTCCATTTTCGGAGGATTCGTCGTTTAAGACGCCTCCGCCAGCTCTCCTCCTCAACTTCGTCGGTCTCGTCCGGGACTCCCTCCTGGTCCTCTCCACGTCTCCTCCGCCAAGAACGCGCGAGGGCACCTGCCACCAGGTCCCACGGTGCAGAGCCAGCCAGTACGCACGCCTCGTATGAGGTAGTGCGATACGCACGGACGACCCTGATTGCCATGACTCTCTGCGGACGTCGCAAGAGAGCCACGTTTTGTCCCGATAAAGCAGCCGCCCATATCGGCGCGCCGTACAGCCCCATGGACTGCAAGACACCCGCATATAGGCGGCGGCAGCCAGCGCTCGGCCCTCCCATGTTAGGGAGAAGGCGGCTCAGTGCCCGCGCAGCTCCAAGCAACTAAGGCGCTAGGCGCCGGAAATGTTCCTGGAAGTTCCACTGACTGTCAAGGACGAGGCCCAGGTACCTCATGGTCGACTGGACAGCGATGGAAGTTCCCCCCACGATCAGGTAGGATCCGGCTGGAGGGGCCCGACGTGGCCCGTGGAAGCATATAACTTCGCACTTCTCCAGGGCCACTTCGAGCCCGAGACGTCGGATCCTCGCAACCACCGGCTACGGCACGTATGCGGGCCTCCAAAAAGGAACCTCCGCGTGCAGTGACAACAGTATCGTCGGCGTAACAGGTAACGCCAACGCCTGTCAGATTCGCACCGCGGAGTACCCAGTCGTAACCGATGTTCCACAGGAGTGAATGCGTTGGCGATGTCAATAGACGCCAAAAGCACCCCCCCCCCCCGACCACCTCATCGGCTCGGGCCCCCACCCTGGTCAGAGCGTCCAGGGTTGACCTGCCCCGCCGGAACCCAAACTGGAAGGCGCTGAGGTTAGACCCCACATTCTCCAAGTGATCGACAATACGGGCAGCTGCAATCCGCTCCAGCAGCTTGCCTGCCTCGTCGAGCAACACGATCGGACGATACGCCGACGGCGTTTCTGCCGATCGTCCTTCTTTCTGGATCAGGATCAGCGTCCCCTTATTCCATGCCGTGGGAAACTGGCCCTGCGCCAGACAGGCGCTAAATAGGCGCTTCGCCTGCGTCCGAAGCGGGCCGATGGCTAGAACCAACGCCCGCCTGGGGACACCATCCGGACCCGGGGCAGTGTTGCGCGCCCTCATGCGTGCCAACGCTAGCTCCGCTCCGCTTCAGAGATCTCCGGGGCATCGCCGCTTGGCGGCTCTCCGCCTGAAGGAGCCATAGGCGGGGGCTCTCGCTCTTCCCGACCGGGGAACAGGGCCGGTACTATCCTGGCCACGAGATCTGGCTGGAGACTCTCCGTCAAGGGAGGGGCCCAGGGGCGCAGTTTATTGCGTACCATCCTGTACGGCCTCCCCCACGGGTCTCGGTCCAGAGTCTTCAGCATCTCCTCGCGGGCAGCCTCCTTAGCTCGTACTATGGCCGTTTTCAGTTCTCCAGCGGCGGCTCTATAGATGTCGTAAAGCCGCCCCTCTTCTGCCTCATCACGGCGTCTTCGCCTCCGACTCCGGGTGTACTGGCGTCTCGCTGCCACGCAAGTCCTACGTAACTCCGCGAGCTCTTCCGACCACCAGTACACCCTCCTGCGTCGCGGGGGCCGCCGACCGATCCTAGGCATGGCTGCATCGCACACCTGTGACATCGCAGCGACCATGCGGTCGGTCTCCTCTTCCACCTCGGTCGGGACTTGGCGATGGTCCATGCACAAGGCCTGCACCAAGGCCGCCTCGAGGAGGGCCTCCCTATCCATCCTCTTTAATGCCCAACGTGGGCCGCACTCCGAGTCTGAGCCATAGCTTGGGGAGGGGAGGAGCCGCCATACCGGAACCGGATGTACTGGTGGTCTGACAGCGTCTCGCACTCCAGCACCTCCCAGCCTTGCACGCAGCGAGCGAGAGCAGCATCAGCGAAGGTGATGTCAACGATGCTGCCGCCCTGCCGCCGCACGCAGGTGTGCCTCGACCCCACATTTAGTATTTGTAGCCCAGCCTCGACCGACCACTCCTCCAGCACCGCACCGCGAGCGTCTGTCGCGGGGGAACCCCATGCCTCAGATTTGGCGTTGAGGTCCCCAGCGATGAGGACATGTTCGAGGCGAACCCGCCCAACCAGAGAGCCGACCCGAACTAAAAACTGTTCAAAGTCGGCGACGCTCCGGTTGGGCGAGAAATACACCCCGATCACTAATACGCGGCCAATCTCCGCGGCCTCTCTCTACTGCTCCGAACGGTGGCGAGCCGTTCAGGCTAGCAACGGCTACTACGCCATCCTCGTCACCAACCCAACTTGGTGAGTCTGGGACGCGGTACGGCTCTGCCATAACAGCCACCTGCACCGTCCACTCTGCCAGAGCCTGAAACAACAGGTCCTGTGCTCTGGCGCAGTGGTTCAGGTTCCCCTGTAGCACTTGGGTGAATGGGCGTGCCATCACTCCAAGGCCATGGGAACCTCCTCGCCCAAGACCGCGAAACTGTTCGTGGTCGGGATAGTGGGCTGTGAGGGGGGACTAACGCCCTCGGCAGCCTTCGCGGCCTCCTTGCGTCCGGCCCTATTACGGCGCGGAGCGATGCACGCTCTGCTGCCCATTTTGTGGGCGGCGGATTGCCCCTTTGAGGAACAGAGGGCACATTTGGGAACGAACGCAGTGCACTCCTTGGCCTTGTGCCCCGTCTCCCCACAGTGGAAGCACAGGGCACTCCGATCAACTGAAGAAGAATAGCAGACCGCCGCCATGTGCCTCTGCTCTTGACAGCGGAAGCACCTCATTGGGCAGGCATCGAGCAATCGGAACTGTGCCGACACCCAGCCCACCAGCAGCCTGCCATTTGCGATGATCGTCTTTGCCGCCTCACAAGGACAGCGAACGATCACCGCACTAAGACCGGATGGACTGCAGCCGATCTCTCCCACCCGCACCTGATCAGGGGGGCAACCACCTGCCTGCACAACCGCCGCGACGACATCCTCCTTAGACACAGAGTCGTCCAGACCCGAGATACGAGCGCTCACGCATCTAGTGGGTCTGGAGACCCGAACAATGTCTTCCCCGACCACCTCTCTGATTTTATTGGCCAGGGAGTCGGCCTTATCCCCGCTGGACCCGCCGGGCAGCACTAGGAGGTGTGCGCCCGTGGCCGCCTTTCGACAGCGGGGCGGCTCTATACCGAGGTCAGGGAGGCAGATCTCGGCTCTTGCCTTCCTCAATATGTGGGCGTAGGTCACTTCACGTTCTGCCGCCGCTGGTTGCAACTGCAGCACCACAACGGAACTGTTTGGGGTGCGCAGTTTGGGAGGGCCCTTCTTCTTTGGCGGCGGTGTCGCTTTGTGACTCCCGCTCTTTTTCTTGGTGACGGTCGTCCACCCGTCACCATTGTCTCCCTTTGCCGCCTCTGTTTGCGGAACAGCTTTGGCCGTCGACTTTTTCTTCTTTGTCGCTGCCACCTTTGAGGCGGTTGAAGGCCCGGCATTCGCTGGCGGCATCAAAGTCGTCACTTTCTTCGCCGCCTTCTTTTTTGGCGCCTTTTTCGGGGCAGTTGACGGCCCCGGGATTGCTGTCGGCACTGGTGTTGCCGCCGCTGTCCGTCTGTCCGCTGCGAGAGATGGGCGTAGTCGCGGCTCGGGTAGAAGCCTGGGTTCTAGGCCCTCTAGCCTCGCGTTCAGTCGCGCACTCGACAGCGTCACCGCCTCCCGCATCGCCTTCTGGATCATCTCCTCCAGATTAGACGAGGCGGGTGTCAGCGACGCTACGGCCACAGCCGGCTGCTGGCGGGAGGAGGCGAGCTCACTCCTGAGTGCCGCCAACTCCTGGCGCAGCTCCGTTACCTCAGCCGACAACCGCCTGTTCTTTGCCTCCAACGCTCGAGTCTCGGCAGAGGACGAGCGGTCCAGGAGAGTCTCCGTAGCCCCCTGGATGGTCTCCACCGCATCCTTTAGGGCTTTCACCATGGGTCCCTTCAAGTTTTTGGACTTGGTACGGACCCCTGAGATGATCTCCAGGGCCTTTGTGATGCTCGACCCCAGAGCGCTCGCCGTCTCAATGTTTGTCAAGTTAGGGGCCGTCTCCGACCCCAACGACTCAGACAGACGGGGCGGGTGCAAGCCTCGCGCCAGCGCCGCAATACTGCGCTCCGCTTCAGCCTCCATCGCTTCCCGCTCTGCCGCCGCATAGTCTCGTTCTGAACATAGGCCTCCCTCAATGAACGCCAAGACGGCCGATCCCTTGCTACTCGCATCCAACATGGACCGGCCACCGCACGGAGATCGTCTATTATAATTATATTATATTATTATTATTATTATATTCGTCGCAATTTTTTTGATACACCTAAAATATACTTTAGTCAAGTTTTGGTTAAATCGTGAATTAAGTGTTGATGTCTAGTTTTTTTTCTTTTTTCTTACATTTAGTATAAATAAATATTCCTGACCTATATATATAAATATAATACGTGTTTATGTGTGTGGTGGTCCGTGGTGGTATAATTGTGTATATGTTTACGGAGGTGGTTGTATAGTGTCTTATTGCATTATTGCATTGGGTTGCATTTTTTTATTCTATTTAATTTTTATAGTTTATTATAAGTAGGCAACTGACATCAGTGACCCACTCTACCTGCGGTTTGGTTGAAAACCGGTGTCAGATACCATTTTTACCATGGGAATCTGGCTTATGCTGAACCGAACCATTTTGGCACATTCCTGAGGCACACGATAGTTTAATTTAAAATAGTAAGAGCATATTAGTGTATATTATTCAATAGATATTTAAACTATTTGTTGTTGTCTCGTATGTGTGTGTCAATAAAGTTCTTTTTCTTTCTTTCAAATCATATTAAAAGTTATAACTTAAAAAAATAGATGGTCTTAAAACGGCTATGCCGATTTTTTTAAAGAACGGACAGTCGTTTCACCTGGTTTTAAGTGATAAGTGACATCCATAGATACCCGCTACATCATTAGCAGGTTCGGCCGGCCTTTCAAATACGAGTATGATCTTTTCTTGAATGTCTCTAAGTCGTATCGGTTCGGAAATACCGTAGGTGGCAGCTGATTCCATATAGTGGTCTTGCGAAGTAGGAAATACCGTGAAAATCGAGTTGTGGATTGCCGTACATAGCATATACCATAGAACCACCGCTAAAGTCCTCGTTTTACATAAAAACACGCGTCCCAATTGTTTCCGTTTGAGAACTGGTGTGACACAGACAGACGCACTTACCAGCCCAACTTATGAAATCCGTCTCTTTACTAGTTTACTATTTACTAAAAGACTAGAATCAACAGAGAGCTACAGAGGAAATTATGTGTCCTAAAATATACCTACTAGAAGTTGATAGTCGGAGGAAGATTAAGCGCACTATTGAATGTTTTATAATATATATACCTACTAGTGGCACCGACAGACGTAGTCTTGTACAAAATTTTTTTTTTGTGAATTTAAACAATTCTCAAATTCACTTGAACACACACAAAAAAAAATCTTTAAGATCGGTGCAACCACTTAGGAGGAGTTCAGTGACATACATACGTACAGAAGAATTATATATATAATATATTATTATCGTAATAATATTATATCGTAGTTATAATAATTAAAATACATATATCGTATAATTGAAAACGTGTTTTTCTTACACGAGTTTCGCGAGTGAATTTGGTCCTCAAGTTTCTGTCCCTTTTTACGAGCTGTAAAGCCACAAGAAGTCGTTCGACGGTACAAAGAAGCGAAAAGTCCTCATCAAACGCCCAGCAGTTTTCACAAATAGGAAGGACCACGCCGAAATTCAATCAATCGAATATGAGCACTGTGTTAATAGTGTAAAAGTGTTATTCGCTTGAAGGATACGTATAATATACAAATGTTGTTGTTATGTTTGTAGAGATTTAGTATTAAGATAAATAGTAGAGGATCCGCAACATTGCGGGAAACGATAGTTGGGAAATTTATTACTTCATACAACTAATTGGTACTGAGTACGAAGTTTCCTCAGATGTGGGTAGATGAAAAACAGGATACTAATTTGATTACCGCCCCGCAGATTATGGTTGTATATCTAGTTAAACAATAGTAGTCTTTAGGTTGTATGTAAAATATTTGTCTTGGAAAAACAGTAACAAAATCCTTTATTTTACCTGATCACAAAAAAATATTTAGTATAAAATTTTTGCACTTACTAACAGTTTAAAAGAACTAAAAGATTGTGTGTGTGTGTGTGTGTGTGTGAGGTTATAAGGCGTTGCCACAACAAGGTGTTGTGGCAACGCCTTATAACCAAAATCCAACTCACAAAATTAGTTTAGCGCTCTTCATATACATACATTGATCGGCTGCTATCGTATCCTTTTTTTTTTCTTTAACGCCGGGAAATGCTCTGAGGCATCCTGCGGGGGAGTGGGTCTCGTAGTGGTGAGGGGACTTGTCTCTGCCGAGTGTCATTACCGCGATGCTCGGTGATGACGAGTCCTGGACGGCGATGGTTTCCTTCTGCGAGGCAGTAATGTCCCAGAAGGAGGCCGACGAGCGGGTGAGACAGGAGGCCGCCGACGTGGCCTCCCCCCGTGGGCGACGAACAGGGGTGCGCAGGAGGCGCTACTTAATGCGCCTCCAGTAACGCCCCTGTGCTCGTTCGGGTTCAGGATGATGCCGAATGTGACCTTAAACAACCCCCCCTCCTACCACTTTCCCGCCCTCAACTCACCCGTAAATTATTTTTTCTTTTATTTTTCTTATATTCTCTTCCTTTTTCATAGTAGGTTAGGTAGGGTTTCACCGTACTACCTATATTTTTTTTGTTTCAAAAATTATTCATACCGGTCTAATATAGGTATAACGGCGTATACATATATATGGTATGTTCTAATAATGTTCAAAAAGATGAATGTGAAGCCATTTGACTAATTGATTGATAAGAGAAGACACACGTGATGATTGATTCCGTTTTATAAATCACCTTTATTTATGAAAAAATCCTATTAAAATTGCCATCAGCGAAGGTAGGTTATACGCTATTATCTGAGGCATAGCGGTAATCCATCACAATTCTCGCCGAGTCACTCTTATAGCTTTGATATCACCTTTTAAAATTATCCCGCCTCGAAATATATAGAAATGTGGAAGAGACAATTAATAATATCTATTAGTAAGATGGGCTGGCTAAATAGAGGACACGAAAAGAGTAAATACATATGCGCCAGAAGGAGTGTGTGTGTTTGTGTGTTTGCGTGTGTGTGTGTGTGTTTGTGTGTGTGTGTGTGTGTGTGTGTGTGTTTGTGTTTGTTTGCGTGTGTGTTTGTGTGTGTGTGTGTGTTATATAAAAAATGAAATTTAATTAAGGTTTAGTTTTCAGAAAAACTTTATTTTGTTTTAAAGAGTTCAGAGTTCAGTTAGAGGTTTTAGGGTCTGAGGGGAAGAGAGCAGATATTTTTTTGAAATTACAGAGGTTTTTACGTTATCGAGGTTCTACTGTATGTACAATATGTATAATGTTAGGGGCTAAGCTGTTTCTCCTGCATTAGTTCCATGTCAAAACTCGTATTCATGAACTAATTTTCGATGTAGCATCCATCCTTACGTTCGTTGAATGTACAAACAATTGAAAGTCAAGTATCTTTTAAATTTAGAATGCAGTCTTCGTCTTTTGAAAAATGTTTCATTTTAGAATACCTCATCCTGCAGGTTTAATTTAAATTCTTAGTGGCCAGTACGTTAAAACGGTAATTTCACATTCAATCCCTACTATTTCTAGAATAAACCATATACCCGATACACATGAATCACGCGTTATTCTCTACCCCCGTATACGATCTTTATAAATGGAGATGTTTAAACAAAAGTACTTCACTTATCATTATCAGATGGTTGATAATGATTCAGAGTGGAGTGTAAAAGTTTTCCATTAACTGTTTCGGCTATCGGCCGCCCATCTTAATGAGCTGTTAACTGCTCGCACCATTTTCTTCGATATTGAATTTTTAATAGTTAATGGAGTTACGTACTTCGACAATAAATTCCATCTATATTGGTGATGAGATGTATAAATAATAAGACTTTTTTTTCTTTTATGCCGGGAAATGCTCTGAGGCATCCCGCTTGCCGCATCGACGGCTTGTTAGTCCTTCAAGGGGCCGACGTCACCTCCATACAGGGTTTGTCGCCCACCACAGAACAACCCCTCCCAACATGGGGACAGTACACTGGGGTGAGGTTCCCATACTCGCCCCATGTCCCCCCTGCTCTTTTGTCCCTTCTTCTTATAAGAGGGGTACATAGAGCAGCTCCCTCGGCTCAATTTGCTTCGCCCAAAGTGCTGGGTTCACCTTAGGCTACTGAGCTCCACCGCCACGACAAGGCTTGAACCGTGGTGGGGCTCTGCACGGGTACCACCATCCTGCTTGTTTCTTCTGTGAAACAGCTTTGCCGTGTTTTGGAGAAAAGGTCTGGACAGGCAGACTTAAAAATAGCATCTATCGCATTTATCGGCTTTCGCATTTACTTGCAACTATTTCGTATGGCGCTGACACACTGCTGTTTAAAAATGTTTACTAACATTTTTAAATAGCAGTGTGGCAGCACCAGTAAATATAAAAATTAGGTTACATCCATAATCTTGCTTGTCTTGTTTTTATAGTTTCGGAATATCTCCCGCCTGCCAGTAGACTTCGTATTTTCTAGCATGACGACATCTGTTAGCTATGAATTCTATGGTGGTTAATTTAGATTTTTACATTCCCTACGTTTCGGATACTTTACAGCAACTTTACGAGATAATATAAATGGGAAAAAGAATACACATATTTATAGAAACATTTTCGGGGAAATGCAATTTGTAATAAAACAATAGCAACAACTAACAATTCATCCCCTATCAAATATAATGCATTCAGGGCCCGCTAATACAGCCAATGTTACTGGTAACTTTCATTTCCAAGATTCCATGAAATAACATACATTTCTCGCTCCCTACGGATGTACTAAATTGAGAATGTGGCATCTGGGAATATGATTGTTAGAGGTCAAGTTAGAAATATTCCCAAGTGAATTGTATTTAGTGTTAATGTACCAATTTAAAAGGAGAAGAAAGACCGTAAAATATTTTTTATGAACACAAAAATACGCATAAGATTTAGGGAGTTGAGAATTTTATGTGAAACTAGCTGTTGCCCGCAGTTTCGCCCGCGTTAACTTACTCAACTTAATTACTGTTAGTCACAGCGTGATGTTATATAGCCTATAAGCCTTCCTCGATAAATGGGCTATCTAACACTGAAATAATTTTTCAAATCGGACCATTAGTTCCTGAGATTAGCGCGTTCAAACAAACAAACAAACTCGTCAGATTTATAATATTAGTATAGATAAGTTAAACTTACTCTACATACAATTTTTTTTATATCATAGGAGGGTAAAAGAGCAGTCGAAGCTTTAGACTACCGACGCCCATACACATCTGCACTACCAGAAATTATGCAGATGTGTTACCCTCCTTTTCCCTATCCCACCAATGGGCCACCGGAACTCACAAACCGCACGAAACGCGACAGCATAGCTGTCACTTGACGCCGGTGTTATGTAAGCGAGAGGTACCACCCCCGTCGAGCTGGCCCAAGTCGGCTGCCTAGCAGCATGGCACTACCTCTTACTATTTTTATTATTCGCTGATAATGTTGCTTTTTATAAAGAATTTTTCAAGTCGGTCCTGTAGTTTCGGAGCCTATTCAAAGAAAACTAATAAACAATCAAATGTTTCCTCTTCATAATATAGACTTACATACTTTTATATAGTTAATGAGTGCGTTAACAATCTTAAAAGTGAACTTAGATGTCAATCCATTAATCAAAATGTAAACTTCGTTAATTAACGGTTTATTTTTTGAGCGATTATGATTCTGTTATTACAATTGAATATTAAATTTCGAACATCGAGGTGATGCAAATATCGAAACCGCGGGTAGACCACAAAGCATTCGCCATTTGCCCGCCCTGCGAGCTTCCGACCTTGCGGTGACCATGACTGTATTTACTTAAGGAATTTAAACTTTATATAATTTCAAAACTTATTTCGTGAATACCAATATTTCGCTGGTTAGTGGTCGTGGATACTTTGGTGGTGTTACACACATAGCCGTCGCAGCATGAAATGAGATAAATAGATAGATGGTTAGTGAACAGATATATGTCTCGCACGTGTCAGGAACGTATTTATATAATTTTCCTCGATTTATTTATCTTAGTAAGTAACAAGGTCTTTAAGAGCTTACCACGGGACTTAGTGAAAAAAATACAATATTATATATAACTAATACTGTCGGCGACGAGATTCGGAGTCGAACCAGTATGTAAGAATGTGTCGGCGACGAGATTCCGAGTCGAACCAGTATGTAAGAATGTAGCACACTAATATTACACTCTCCCCCATATGGGTTGTGAGCCGACTATCGGCGACGCAGTTTAGAGTCATGAAAGTTGCCACATGTATCGGACTCGCCCCATACCGGTTGTGGGCCGACCGAACCGATGACAATATACCTTATGGAAATTTGATACGTTTATTTTAGTATGATCTCATGAAAATATGATGATGAATGATGTTTATAATGTAAATATAGGTTAAATTGAGTATAATTAAGCAAGTAGGATGATAATCAGGATGGTAATTTTGAAAATATAAGCAGAAATTGTTAAAGTGTTTTCCTTTCGCTCGTAGTGAGTAAGAGAGATGCAATGATGATATTCTAATAAGAATATTTTTGATTAGTGTAACGCGAGTGGCCAGTTGTAAATCGCAGCGCGCCGGAAAAGTATAATATAATATGACAATCGACGCTAGCGCACCTCGCCCCGCACGAACCCCCGCTTCTAGATGCATCGAGAAAATTTAAAAATGTTTACTAACATTTTTAAATAGCAGTGTGGCAGCACCAGTAAATATAAAAATTAGGTTACATCCATAATCTTGCTTGTCTTGTTTTTATAGTTTCGGAATATCTCCCGCCTGCCAGTAGACTTCGTATTTTCTAGCATGACGACATCTGTTAGCTATGAATTCTATGGTGGTTAATTTAGATTTTTACATTCCCTACGTTTCGGATACTTTACAGCAACTTTACGAGATAATATAAATGGGAAAAAGAATACACATATTTATAGAAACATTTTCGGGGAAATGCAATTTGTAATAAAACAATAGCAACAACTAACAATTCATCCCCTATCAAATATAATGCATTCAGGGCCCGCTAATACAGCCAATGTTACTGGTAACTTTCATTTCCAAGATTCCATGAAATAACATACATTTCTCGCTCCCTACGGATGTACTAAATTGAGAATGTGGCATCTGGGAATATGATTGTTAGAGGTCAAGTTAGAAATATTCCCAAGTGAATTGTATTTAGTGTTAATGTACCAATTTAAAAGGAGAAGAAAGACCGTAAAATATTTTTTATGAACACAAAAATACGCATAAGATTTAGGGAGTTGAGAATTTTATGTGAAACTAGCTGTTGCCCGCAGTTTCGCCCGCGTTAACTTACTCAACTTAATTACTGTTAGTCACAGCGTGATGTTATATAGCCTATAAGCCTTCCTCGATAAATGGGCTATCTAACACTGAAATAATTTTTCAAATCGGACCATTAGTTCCTGAGATTAGCGCGTTCAAACAAACAAACAAACTCGTCAGATTTATAATATTAGTATAGATAAGTTAAACTTACTCTACATACAATTTTTTTTATATCATAGGAGGGTAAAAGAGCAGTCGAAGCTTTAGACTACCGACGCCCATACACATCTGCACTACCAGAAATTATGCAGATGTGTTACCCTCCTTTTCCCTATCCCACCAATGGGCCACCGGAACTCACAAACCGCACGAAACGCGACAGCATAGCTGTCACTTGACGCCGGTGTTATGTAAGCGAGAGGTACCACCCCCGTCGAGCTGGCCCAAGTCGGCTGCCTAGCAGCATGGCACTACCTCTTACTATTTTTATTATTCGCTGATAATGTTGCTTTTTATAAAGAATTTTTCAAGTCGGTCCTGTAGTTTCGGAGCCTATTCAAAGAAAACTAATAAACAATCAAATGTTTCCTCTTCATAATATAGACTTACATACTTTTATATAGTTAATGAGTGCGTTAACAATCTTAAAAGTGAACTTAGATGTCAATCCATTAATCAAAATGTAAACTTCGTTAATTAACGGTTTATTTTTTGAGCGATTATGATTCTGTTATTACAATTGAATATTAAATTTCGAACATCGAGGTGATGCAAATATCGAAACCGCGGGTAGACCACAAAGCATTCGCCATTTGCCCGCCCTGCGAGCTTCCGACCTTGCGGTGACCATGACTGTATTTACTTAAGGAATTTAAACTTTATATAATTTCAAAACTTATTTCGTGAATACCAATATTTCGCTGGTTAGTGGTCGTGGATACTTTGGTGGTGTTACACACATAGCCGTCGCAGCATGAAATGAGATAAATAGATAGATGGTTAGTGAACAGATATATGTCTCGCACGTGTCAGGAACGTATTTATATAATTTTCCTCGATTTATTTATCTTAGTAAGTAACAAGGTCTTTAAGAGCTTACCACGGGACTTAGTGAAAAAAATACAATATTATATATAACTAATACTGTCGGCGACGAGATTCGGAGTCGAACCAGTATGTAAGAATGTGTCGGCGACGAGATTCCGAGTCGAACCAGTATGTAAGAATGTAGCACACTAATATTACACTCTCCCCCATATGGGTTGTGAGCCGACTATCGGCGACGCAGTTTAGAGTCATGAAAGTTGCCACATGTATCGGACTCGCCCCATACCGGTTGTGGGCCGACCGAACCGATGACAATATACCTTATGGAAATTTGATACGTTTATTTTAGTATGATCTCATGAAAATATGATGATGAATGATGTTTATAATGTAAATATAGGTTAAATTGAGTATAATTAAGCAAGTAGGATGATAATCAGGATGGTAATTTTGAAAATATAAGCAGAAATTGTTAAAGTGTTTTCCTTTCGCTCGTAGTGAGTAAGAGAGATGCAATGATGATATTCTAATAAGAATATTTTTGATTAGTGTAACGCGAGTGGCCAGTTGTAAATCGCAGCGCGCCGGAAAAGTATAATATAATATGACAATCGACGCTAGCGCACCTCGCCCCGCACGAACCCCCGCTTCTAGATGCATCGAGAAGCGGAACGCTACGCATGCGCACGGGATCGCGGTGGGCATCCCACGCGCACCAGGCCCGGCACCGCCAGAGTCGGTTTTAGAACTCGGTTGCGAACGGTCGAGTGTTAATGTATTATATTGTAACCCATAGTAACTGATTGTGTTTATTATACATTACATATCAACGTGATTAAATATACAGTTATACAAGAAAACGATTTTATTTACCATTAAATTAGTTTTTGATATTTTTATGTTGATAATGATAATTTTAAGTGAATATTAAGGTTTATCTTTGTAAATACGATATACGAAATATTAATTCAAGTATATTGCTATAGTAATTTCATAGGAAATTAAGTCTAATAAGAAAGTTGTTAAAATTTAAGATATTATTTATAAGAATGTTGAAATGAAAGTTATATTAAAAGAAATATCTCAATCTATAGTTTATAATAGTAAAAGATTCATCCTAATAGGATTTATAGTTTTTGAGATATTAACAGAATTGTGTGGCAAAACTTAGAAATTGTTGTTATTTTGCTATGTTTTTGTCTAATAACTTTTTATTGTTTAGAGATATGTTTATGATTTATATTTTATTGTATAAAGAATGTTATGACGTTTTTGGATATGTATAACATGTAACGATTATGTGAAAGAAAATAATAAAGAAAAGCGGAAAAGGTCTCGGCTCAAACCAAAAATGACGCGCAAATCGCGCACAACGCTAGACGCGACTCGTCCTTGGGTCGCGTAAGTATAAATACCGGGCCAACCGTAGGCTCGGCAGTCAGTTCTGCGCTGGTAGCCATTCCGCGCGGACGTGCCCGTTCTCAAGCACAGCAAGTCAGAAGCCCTGAAGCCCTGGTACAACACTGTGAGTAGAGTGTCGGATAGTGCAGATTAGTGCGTTTCTTAGAGTCCCGCGGCTCTCCGTTCGTTTATTCGTTTAATAGTTTATTCCGGAAAGTGTTATAACGTTTTTTCGCGCGTAAAGTAGGCGGGCCCGTTCAGTGGCGATCGGCGCCGCATAGTCGCGACCGTTATTTTTCCCGCGCGAATTTTAGGCGCGAATTAGATTAGTTTAGCTTTGGTATAGTGTTAGTTATACGGAAAGTTAAATTCATTCTGCTACCCCTGGTAGCCGTCGCGCGCTTACTCACCCTCCCACACAGGTGGGGGGGATTAGTCACATATTAGATTTATTTTTTAAAAATGGCAGACCCTATTGATTTCGAGTGCATGAAATCCCTCATGGCCTTCCTAGGCACTAAATATGATGATCTCAGTGAGAATTTAGAGCTTTTCCGCGCAAACCGTCGCGAGCACATCGCTGCATTGACCTCCCCCGTTTCACCGTCTATTAAAGACGCGTCCCCCGCTTCACCGTCTACTAAAGACGCGTCCCCCCAGATCTCATGGCGAAATGCCCCTACCACCTCCTGGCACAATCCGTCAGACGAGGAGATGTCCTACCAGGGCAGCTCCACGGAGGATGATTACTACGAGGATGACGGCTTCAAAGAAGTCCGTTACAAGAAAAGGAGGCATCGCCCGGAACCGGAATCCCCGGCGTCTCCCCCGGCTAAGACACCCAAAGTAGGGTCCCCCAAGTCCCCTCAGGACAAACCCAAAGCTAAGGGCAAGCCCAAGGCATCCAGCTCCCCGGCATCTCCGGAGCCAGAAATTTCGCGGCGCGATCAACTCGCTTCCGCATCCCAAGACGAGGACATGGACGTCGCACCACCGAAGTGCCGCCCCCCGCCCCCTATCATAGTCCATGACACCGGGTCATGGGCTACTATCTCGAAAGCCATTCACGGCAACCAGCTCACCTTCAAAGCTGCCCGCGCATGCGCTGAAGGAGTCCGTGTCCAAGTCGACACAATAACCGACCACCGTAGGCTAACATCCTTCCTTACGGTAAACAAAATAGGGTATCACACATACGCCCTGGAGGACGAGCGGCTCCTCCGGGTCGTCATGATAGGATTGCCCACGAATGTGGACACGGCCGACATAAAAGCCGACCTTGTCCAACAGGGCTACCCGGTCATGGAGGTACACCGCATGTACCATCCAAGAACCAAACACCAATACAAAATGGTCCTGGTAATCCTGCCACTGACATCGGCAGGCAAGGCCATTTTTAACGTCAAGGCCGTGTGCCACATTACCGGCCTCACCGTCGAGCCCCCGCGTAAAAAGGGAGCAGTAGGGCAATGCCACCGCTGTCAGTTGTACGGGCACTCCGCCCGCAACTGTCACGCTCACCCCAGGTGCGTCAAGTGCTTGGGCGACCATGGGACTGCGGACTGTCCCCGCAATGTGTCCACTTCCGCCGGGCCGCCGAGCTGTGTTCTCTGCGGCAGCGTAGGCCATCCCGCCAACTACCGAGGGTGTCCCAAAGCTCCCAAGAAGATCAGAAGGGTAGCTAAACCTAAGGCGGCTTCACCGCAAGCTCGTCCCCGCCAAGATAGGAAGTTCTTCCCCGCCCCACCCCCGACTACCAACGCGTGGTTCAAACCGGCCCCGAAGCCGGCCCCGGTCACCGCTGAACCCGCCCGGGCCCCACCAAGGGCCCCCGTCAATTACAGCAGACCAGCGGGTCCACCTGCCGGCATCTCGATGCCCGCAGCCCCCCGCCCTGCTCCCCCGTCTAGCTTCGCTGCAGATCTGGCATTCGTGTCAGAGTTTGTAGGCAGTATCGACCCAGTCGAACTGCAAATACTAGCAGTCAAACTGCGCGGTTCCCTTACGGAACGCCTCCAGGCACTAGCCGACCATTCCGCACTGATCGAAAAGATCAGGAGCTTCACTCCCAAAGTTTAAATTTTATAACCTACATAGGTATAAAATCGCTTTAACTCGACACAGCTGTTACAACATAAACAGCTGATTAAAGCGCGACGTAACGCGCGACGCGCCCACACATTACATAAACATACAATACAGTCGGGACTAGGTACATGAACACCACTCGGATCCCGGGATCGGAGTGACGTCACACACCTCACACGTATAAATCGATCCGGATCGACCGCGAATAACGTAGGTTTGAATCCGTCATGAGTCGACATCAATATCAACCGCGAATTTATTTATAGATGGCACGAAGCTATCATTTAATTTTGTGGTATCGCGCGCGACCGTCCAAATATTGTTAACACGAGGGGCGGCCCTCGTTGTAACTTTATTAATTTCGTTTTTGTAAAACAAGTCGACCATCATGGATTCCATAGTATAAATCCTGCTCGTATAGCAGCGCGCGCGGATGGCCTCGCCCACCGGGTGGCGTGGCTGGTGGGGTCCTCCCCCTTTTCGATGTCAATGACAAACCGCCATGTTTCATGCGGTGGACGTCGCGGCTCTCGCCGAAGGGGTGTTGTCCAGTATTGCTGGCGCTTTCTGCCGGGCCATCATTCGTGATACAACCTGGTGGGGGTAGTCCGCCTGGGCCGCACTCCTGTCGTCGCCGGCGCGTGCCGTCCCACCGTATGTAACAATCCGACGCCGGAGGCCGTGAGGTCAAAGACATCTCGGTCGGCGGAGGTAACCCTCCCGTTTGTATTATTTAGGTGTAGCCATCTGCTCACTTACTAAACCGATGAAGCTTTAAGGTCTTCGGACCACCAGCATAGATCCTTTCGAAAAAAAAAAAAAAAAAAAAAAAAGGCTCGGCAGTCAGTCGCAGTCGATCGTCGGTCGCGAATAGTAGCCGAAGAAGAGGCATACAAAATGAAGAGCCGAGATCTTGAAGCTAGTGTGAAGAATATTGTGTTTTTAATTAATGACTCCCGAGATCCCCGACTCTGTTTCAATTCATATACGCCTCTCCCGAGGTCCTCCCGATCATAGTGCCAAAATACGTATTCAGGGGTGCGTGGTGGCGTACGTTACCAGCGAACGAAGAAAAGACGTATGTCAAACTATAGTGGGAGACTGTCCCAGGCGGCGAGCAGCAGTACTACCGATATACCGAGGAACTGCTCCACGCTCGATCAGCCCCGCCCAATACAAATACAAAATCATACATACAATACACCCCTATTGACTTTGATATTGTAGAGGTGAAAATGATTGGAAATAAAAATTCATTTAATACTCATTTGCCATTAGTGAAAATATTGAATGTGATATTTGAATATAAAAACAAATAAAAATACGCTTTTGTTTATACAAATGAAATTAACCAGATTAATTTTTCTAAAAAACTATTTTCTGTAGTCTGATTGACCATAACTTGTCGGATGATGATTCACGTACGTTGACAACATACCATATTACGTTTTTTTTCTTAATCTTTTTATCACCCTAGAAGTGAAACAGTTTTTTGAAAGCCTTAATAATTATAAGACTAGTCTCAGCTTACGTGAGTGTATGGACATTTTAGCCTATCACAAATGTATATATTATCTACTGTAAGGTATTGTGTTAGGGTTGGTACCGCAGCCACTCTACGTCGGTAAAGCATACTCGTGCTCGCGTATTCTTCGAAGTAATATAGTGCTCATAAACACCACGTTTTTTTCATGCGATGTCAACGTGTGTTTTGCTGTCGCGTGTTGACAGCGCGTTGACAGTGCGCGAAAAAGTCGTCGTCTGCATTATAAAATTGTATGTACGTGTAAACGAGTAAGCTAGTTACGATAGCAGCGCGTTACAGTTACGTGTGATGGATGGGATGAAAAAAACGTGATGAATAAGGACTGTAACATGTGTAACAACAATAAACACCCATCTTTTTTATTTTATATTGAAATCTTCGTCTACCTTTCACTCTTGAACCTTATTGGCCCATCGACCATTCATTCTCTTGAGTGTATGACTAGACCACTGCCACTTTAACGAGCATATTCTTCGCGTGATATCAGTAACGTTTCGAATTCTAAAACGACTTCGTTTCGAATCCTATTAGCCGTCTATCGCCCCATAGGTAATCATGGAGAGAACGCATTAGTTGACGCATAAGCTTCCTGAATGCTACCCATCCGAATTGAATCATTCCATCGGTTTCCCTCTCGAAGTTAAGTCGACCCCGCTGCAAAGTATGCCCAAGATAGACATACTCTTGCACGATTTTGACCCATTTAGACTGTGCAGCGTCTCTTGCAAGTCCTCCAGCGACTCGCCCAATATAAGGATTGTGTGAGACATTATTGCCGTTAATGCTAATGCCACACTCTGTCCACTTTAAAGTCTTAAAGACGATGTTATGTTCGGAGTGGATGGATAAAGCTATTATTATATATCTTCTTTTGATTAGATCTGTAGCCCGAGACAGTTCTTTTGCATTTTCTTCAGCCTTAATACAATTCAAAGGCGATTCGTGGAAACCCCAGTTGATCTTGGCTACACTTAAATTGCAGCGATGGAAAAAGAGTCAGAAAAAAATAAAATAAAATTCCTGATAAGTACCACGAAACTACATATAGTTAATAATGTTGTTGAACATCAATGTCAATATTAGATAATTTAATAATTATTATTACAAATTTATAAAGAAAGATGAATGCACACGCACACGCATACGCAGACGAACACGCTCACACGCATACGCTCACACTTACACACACACACACACACACACACAGTTGAAATCGGTTATGTAGTGACCATTACGACATTAGAATCGATTTTACTGCTAAGCCGCGTCAATAAATGAATAAATATTAATTTCATTCATATAGATCATGACAATAGTGTCTATTATGTATTGACAATAATGCTAAAAACTACAACTTCGATAAAGATGACCTTGATAATGACGCCAACGGTAAAAGGAACCTTACAGTAAACCGTATTGTAACTATTAACCGTAACCGTATTAATGGATAGTACAAAGGAATATCACTATCACTACATAGTATAAAGCAAAGTCGATTCCCGCGTCTGTCTGTATGTATGCTTAGATCTTTAAAACTACTCACGGATTTTGATGCGGTTTTTTTAATAGATAGAATGATTCAAGAGGAAGGTTTATGTGTATAATACATGCATAATATAGCAGATAAACACTGATAATTTTAGAGGTTTCTAATGTGATGTCGTAAATAAACACATTTTTTGCACTTACATTGCAAACGCTGGATGAACCCTAACAGATAGATCAAAATAATGTACTACATTATTGCACACCTTGGAAAGATCTACAAAAAATTCCGGAATTGCGTATATGTATCTCTTAAAGATAACATACTATATTATTTATACGTTGATGATCCGAACTGTTGTTAGATATAAAGGTATAATATATTGTTTCAAATTCTTGTTGCATTATCTTGTAATCGAGTGTGTAGTAAACTAAACTTCGTAAAGTTAGATAACAAATGTCTTGTATTTTTACGGGCCATTTCCAAGTTAATCGCTGGACCTTGGGGGTTGACTGTGGAAAGGCTCACACCTTTGTGTGGTCGTTCCAGGGTCCTCGCAGTGGCGGTGACAGGGAAAGATCGACGCTGACCGTGCCACATGGCTCTGTTTACAACTTCTGAAGATCTGGCTGGGACCTCACTACTATCTGACTGGTGCTCACTACTGGGCCCACTGGCCTGGTCCACAACCTGGCCCTCTAACCTGGCCTACTGCCTGGACCACCACACCGTTCCTTTCACCATTGCAAGCACGGCAACAACCCTACTACCGACGTTAAGTGCCCCTTTTAAATAAGTCATCTCCTCACGTCTGTCAGAAATATATTATTAAAATTTTGAACCCACACACACTTATTTTATTTTTATCTCTCTTATAAAGAATACACTTGAACCGTATCAAGTTTTTCCCGTTTACACCATGCAAATTTAAATGCATATCTTAGGAGATATAGCAAAATCAAAATAATGCGACACCGTGATTTCGACAGGGCCGCGCGGGCCGAACGCTCCGTGATGCCGCGCCTCGCGTCCGAGCCGGGCCCGGCCCCGGTTCTGAAAGTTAGGATACTTATTATTGTATCAATGTATGGTAGAATTGTGTATCCTAAATATGCCTACTGAAAAGTCCGCGATGGCATAATGTCTATATTATGTTAAATATAACATACTACCTATATCCATTTTAATACTTTAAAAAATTGCCAATTATAAAGTGGTAATGTAAAAGCTATTTACAAAAATACAGTATTCATCACTACATATTATAAAATAATGTCCTACGCCCGTCCATAGATAAATAATCACCATCAATCTGTATACGGCTGTAAATCTAAGTTAACGCGGGCGAAGCTGCGGGCAACAGCTAGTAATCAAATAAACGCGTAATATTGAGAAAGGAACACTGGGAATGTATCGGTATGTATCGAATGTAGAATAAATAGGCGGCCTCATGTGTCGCCAGGAGAGGGATTCCTGTGGCCGGCTGTAGGTCACGCACGTACACGTTATTGTATCCATCATCATCAGACGGAAATCGTCCAGATTTTAAGTACATGGTACCTGCCCCGGTAGAAGAGTTCCGGCTTCAGCGGGGGTACTTCAGGTTTTCGGAGTTCCCCCATACTAGGAGGAAGCCTGGTTAGCCCTTTTAAGGAACCGGCTGGTCAAGGACGGTGTCGTGTTAGTCAGATCCGGGACACTTCAAGCGGCAATAGACAGCTTGCAGTGGTTTTAGTCCGGTATACCAGCGCGGGGGTAGCAGGGAGTGTCGTGATTCCCAAATATCTCCGGGGACGAGCCATGCCCGGGTGCGCAAAGCATTTCCACTGACAAAAAGGACAACTCATTCATGTGTTGCCTTTCTTGACGTAAGATAATAAGTCTCAGTGCCAGTAATTATGGAGTATGGAAGACTGCTCCACCAACAAGAGCAAGGCTCTTAAATACAGAGAGTGAGAGAGAGAGTGCAAGTGAACAGGATGGCATGATTTGAAATATTTAATGGCATGATTTGTATAAGTAACTCAAATTCTTCTTCATCTGCCGGCCGTCTTTTGACTGCATTGGAGGAGGATAAAGTATTCTGTCAGTTAAATTGTGATTAAATCAGCGATATTGTCTACGATCACCTAAGCAGATGACGTTTTACCTTGGTTTTGGATTTACCTTCCAAAGTACACTGAAATCAAATAATATTTAAAATGACATGTTAAAAACGGCATTTTTACAATGTTTTTTACTTTTGTTTTAGGAGCTCGATATTTCAACATTGTCTCATGAACAAGACATTCGTATGTCAAAATATCGAGCTTCTAAAATCAAAAGTAAAAAGCATGGTAAATGTCTCCTTTCAAATAGTTTCAAATGAAAATAATCATTTTATTTTAAAATCTTAGTTGATATTGTTATTAAGTTAGTATAAAAAATGTACATCATAGAATATTGACGACTTCTGTTGATTAATGGTTAGCGCGTTGCCGCTCAAGCCGGAGCTAGCGGGTTCGAATCTCGCCAGGGAACAAAAAGTTTTCTGTGTTCCCGAGTCATGGATGTGTATTAAATATGTGTATTATATACTATAAATCTTAAATATATGTATAGTATAAAAGAATTAAATATATTTCCGTTGTCTGGTACCCGTAACACAAGTTCTTCGAGAATTTACCACCGGACCAGTTTGACATGGTGTAAAAACGTCCATAGATATTATTATTATGATATGCGGTAGCTTATGAACCCCTTATTTAGTGAACACATTTTTTTAATTTTAAATTTATTATGCTAATACAAAAAATACAAAAAATACACTATAGAGTTTGGTAACGAAATAAACTTTGTAACATGCCTACGGACCGAGTGAATTTGTCACGTTGTGTAAAAAAGGTTTGCCTCTTTGGGCGTTTCATATCGAAAATCTGAACGATTATCAGCATAAATAATATTCGTAAAATGTTTCCAACAATTCGGAAGAAACGTAACAAGTGAGATTCATCTTAATTCACGTCACGCGTAGGACTTGCTCATGTATGAATCAAATATATTCAAATTTATTACGATTCGAACTTTAATATGATTTTATATTAAACTGGGTTTGTGGTACCTACTCATAGAAATTATTTTATGGATTTGATATTATTATTAATACTGTTTAGATTCAGATTCCTATAATCCTGTTTGACAACATGTTTACGTTATGTTAAAAAACCTATTGAACCTCCTTTTACTTCGTACGTATAGTCTATGGCTGCAATGAACTTGGTGACTAATATCTTCTTAGAAAAATAAGCAGGATTGGTATCAGCACAAATAAATGACTGCCCCTACCATGGTTCAAGCCTTGTCGTGGTGGTGGGGCTCAGTAGCCTAGGGTGAGCCCAGTACCAAAAGAGCAGGGGGCAAGGGGCGAGGACGGGAACCTCACCCCATTGTACTGTCCCGACGCGCGACGTTGGAAGGGGTTGTTCTGTGGTGTGGGACAACCCCTCTGTGGAGGTGGCGTCGGGCTCCTGAGGGACAGACTAGCTGTCGAGTCTTCGTATATTCCATCTACGGTATTTCTGAACCGATACCAGTTAGGGACTTTCAAAAAATAGCATTCTTATATTTGAAAGGCCGGCAACGCACCTGCTAGCACTCTGGCATCGAGCATATAACCGGAATAGATCGCAGTGTTTGTACAAAAGCCAATTCCGCCAAATTTGTGCTGCGACGCCGCGCCGGTTCTGCGCTCTGATTGGCCGACTGATGGCTATTGATGGATGATTGGCCGATGGGACGTACATTTAGATCTCTGGTTGGAGTATTTGGTCGGTGGTTTTGCCATTTTATGGCTCACATTAATTCTCAATCCGGTTATATGCTCGATGTACTCTGGTGTAGCGGGTGTCTATGTATATACCACCAGGTGCACCGACTGTCCGTTTACTTCAGCTTCTAAAAAAATCAATTGTTGGCGAATCCGCAAATACGTGCTTTTTAGGAACTATCAGATTCGAATAATCATAATATGTAGAACCACAATCCACGACATTTCTGAATATGTCTATACATTCAAGAAAATGACATACTTGTTTTCTAGCGTAGTGTAGCTCGTGACTTTGCATAACCACTCACCACTAGGAAAATTGATTGTCTATTAGCCTCCTCTTAAAAAAAATGAAGATTCAGAATATTCTAGTAGAAGAAAACCTCATGTCGGGTTCAGGATGGGAACCTGGGTCCAGGTTCATGGCACGGCGTCACGGGGACTGCTTAGTAGCGGTCGAGCAGTCCCCGCTTATGAGGTCTGGCCTTCTTCGGAGCCAACCTGTCGCTGAGGTGATCCTGTTGCCTGCAAATTCGGGATCCCCAAAAAGCGACTGAAGGCGCTTGCATTTGTTTTAGTTTACGGGTAGGGCACTTCCAGGTGCGAGACCCACATAGTGTCAGGATCCACCCAAGATCCTTTAGAGAGCATTTCTATGCTACGTTTCAAAGCGAAAAAAAGGATGTAATTGCTAAATTTTTTTAGCGATTCGTTGTATTATGGGTCGGTGTAATATAATTGAATTTCCGAGTGAAATTTCAATGGTGAAAGTAACATGTAATTGCGTTTAAGTTTAAAGACTAGCAGGGCGTAAAATAATCGGGCGGACGCGATATCTCGGCCTCGCATACCGCGGGGACACGATATTAACTGCGGATTGTTTCTATTTGCATAAGAAAATAAAAATGGCCTTTATTTGTCTTGCCCGGGAAAATCTCTGCGTAGTCGCGCCTACTATGGACCCTCGATTCAAATTAGAGAGTATTAAAGGAAGTTTTTATTTTTTTATTTTACAGGTGCACTGTAAAAGATACTGTTTTCTAATGTTAACACCAATTTCACTCATTATGGTGAAAACATGGTCACGGGAGGACTGGTTGTTGTGCTCACCATGGTTCAGGCCTTGTCGTGGCGGTGGGGCTCAGTAGCCTAGGGTGAGCCCAGCACCTTGGGCGAAGCGAATTGAGCTGAAGAGGCTTTTTGTACCCCTCTAATAAGAAGAGGGGGCAAGGGGTGAGGACGGAAACCTTAACCCATTGTACTATCCCGACGTTGGGAGGGGTTGATCCCGTGGTGCGGGACATCCCCTCTGTGGAGGTGGCGTCAGCCCCCTGAGGAATTGACTAGCTGTTGTGGTGCCCTGTTTGTGCATTAGATACGGGGCAACTCACCAAAGGCGGCATTAGTGGAACTCACCGGATTTTAGTGGGAAGAGCTGCGTCCACTTACCAGATTTCGACCCGCCTGGGGAGACCCACTCCCCGCGGGATGTCGCAGAGCATTTCCCGGCGTTAAAGAAAAAAAGGACTGATTGTTGTAAAATATCCGTCGGGCCTGTTAAAAACTTAATAAACCGCAATAAAATCCGTAAAATTGTTTCATTATAATGTAAAAAATACTCCTTGTTTACCGGTAAGACATAGGGCGTTTTTCCACTCACCGGCACGGCAACGGCGACGGCACGGTCAGGCCCGGCACCGGCGCCGTGGTTTTCCACTGTGCCGTTGTCGATGACGGTTTACGCACGTTTTCGTAGTTCAGTACTGACACAGACTTCAGCAAGTCGACATGTAGATCATAATATTATTATAATTACCATCATTATCATCATTATCATACTATCATTATCACTATGATGATGATGATAATGGTGATATATATCATCATCGGCCTCTATCCGTCCACAGCTGAACATTGGTCTCCCTTAATGAACGCCAAGACGGCCGATCCCATGCCACGACATTATATGATGATGATGGTGATGATATATCATCATCAGCCTCTATCCACCCGTGGCAGAAGATAGGCATCCCTCACTGAACACCAAGACGGCCGATTCCATGCCACGACATTACATGATGATTATGATAATATATCATCATTAGCCTCTATCCGTCCATGGCTGAAAATAGGCCTCCCTCAATGAATGCCAGGACGGCCAAATCTTTGCCACGATATAGATGGCGATATATACTTGATGATATCATCATCAAGTATATATCAATATATAAGTATATGTATAATAATAATATAGGTAATAATAATAATTTATAATAATATGTTTTGACAACTCACATACGGCCATCTGATCCTAAACTAGACAGAGCCTGTTCTTATGGTAACCAGACAACTGATACATACTTATATATTTCTAAATACTATAGATAAATTACACCCAGGCATAGAACAAATGATCATGCTCATCACATAAGCATTTATTTGGCTTTCAAACCCACGGCCTTTTAGATAAGCAGTCAGGGTCACTAACCACTAGACCAACAGGCCAGACAGTGATGATAATGATGATGATTATATATATTATCATCATTAGATGATATTTACTACGAGTCTCTCAGCTGACCGATCCGCGTCCTTTTACACGCCCCGCACACTCACACACGCACATGGCTACAATTCATATACAATACACATGCAGTTTTACCGGGCCGGCACCGTGTGGGAAGCTTGCTCACACGGCAACGGCACGGTGCCGTCGGGAAGCAAAGCCGTGCCGTCGCCGTCGCCGGTGAGTGGAAAAACGAGCCATATATTTTCATACATTTTTGCTTCCACGGCAACGGCACGGTGTCGTTGCCGTCGCCGTTGCCTTTGCCGTGGCCGTGCCGGTGAGTGGAAAAACGCCTATACAGTTACTGGAAACGAGACTTACTTCACGTCTCAGGATAGACAACATGACGAGTTAAATGTAAAAATAAAATAAAATAATAATAAATTATTATTTTATTTTATTTTTAAATTTGCAGTCTTACAACCGAGTTAAAAGTGTCCACTAGCCTAAGCCAAGTCTACATCTTATTCAACTATTTCTGTGATTGTTGTCTTGTTATCATTGTGAAGAAATTTTCGGACTATTTATTATCACTATTATGTTCATACAGGAGTTGCAGCGGAGTTGAGATCGTGTAAAATACAGAGGAGAAAAATGTTTCTTTAGATACCAATGGTAGGGGCGCAGAGCGCAATCTCCTGTCTCAAACTTGTTATTTCGCGTTTACGTTGGCTCCGAGCATTATTTTGGCTTTAGATTTTACAACTAAGCACTTGCTTTTGAAATTGCTACGGACGTATTTAATCTTTATAGGCAGTTTACCTGCTTCTTTAGATTCAGTATACAAATAGGTTCCTAACATTTTAGTATATTTTATCATGAAAACTGGTGGAGTTGACGGTCAATTCACATCTGAAATAGCTAATGATAAGCAGTTTCTAAGCAACACCCTTCGCAGATTTTTGTTTTGGTTTAATTTAAAAGTTTTAGCTGCGTTCCCAAGTGTGAGTCCTCCCACATAGATTCAGGAGCTTTACCTGGACCATGCGAAAACATTAACATGCGTCATAAAAAGGGGTTCCAACGGTAGTTCTTAGATATGTTTTATTATAATCTATTCAAGGTTCAAGATCATTTGCTGTTTGAAGCGTAAACTTCTTTTAGCGCGGTACACATATTTTTAGATGAGATAAAATCTCTGAACTCGCGACACCGCACGTGAGACGCAGTTTGACGTTTATATGACGTGGACTCGCGACACCGCACGCGAGCCGCTGGAGACGCAGTTTGACGTTTGGTTTATTTATATAGGATTATGCAATATTTGTTTTACAAATTATGTCATGCGGCCATTTTGTGCGCCGTTTAAATTGTATAGGTTGTCATATTCTATTCCAGCCTGTATTATAGTTATTTGAATTTAATTGTTTTGTTTTCATCGGCAGTCCCTGTGACTGGTTGGGTTTTTATTATTGCGTTTGTTGAAGAACCTTACAGTACCTTTTAAACTTAATTTTCTTTACTTCGTATATTTGATATAACAGTGTTGATCTCAATATCGTTCTCTCAGGTTATCCAGTCACGTCGACGTCTAATGAACCTTAAAGCAATATACTGAAGGCCCGAGGCGGAGGCGACTGAACAGCTGTTTTGAAATATTGCTCATCGCTTATTTCCAATAATACTCAAGTACGTATTGGTTTGAAATAAATAACAATGGTAACTTCTTTTTATGGAAAATCTCTTTTAAATTATGGTCATTACATAGTCCGTCTCGGATGGTGAAGTAAACCTTTGGTATGACCATGAACGATCAAATCGGAGGAAGGTGACGACATAAGATTTTCATATTTTTTTTATGTCATAGGCAACCGAGCTGTCGGAACCTTATGGAGACTACTGACGCCCATACACATTCGAACAACCAAAAGTTATGCAGATGCGTTACCACCGGCCACCGGAAACTCACAAGCGCACGAAACGCGACAGCGTAGCTGTCTCTTGACGCCGGTGCTATGTGAGCGAGAGGTATCACCCCGGTCGTGCCTTTTTTTGCGGCACGACTTTTTTTATTTATCTAAAACTTTTATTTATTTAAATATTTAAGTATTAAATATGAAAGATATAAGAATTAATTCTTATTTTATTATTATATTATTATTATTCTTATTATTTTTATTATTATTATTATTATTATTATTCTTTCTGTTAAGTAGGTAGTTTTTCGTCATTTGCCTGTTTAATACAGTGAACAGGAAATTCACTGTATTTTAAAAGATTAAAGGTCTATGATGATATGTGAAATTGTACTATAAGCCTATTGAGAAATTAATAGTAATAATATTCTTTATTCATGTAACTAGTGACTCATTGTAGTTAGTCAACAAATAATTCCTACAAACTATGTTAGTAATATCTTTATAATCTTTTTTTTAATTAACAATACACACGACTCACTGCTGCACCATTCCTTTTGCAATGGCTATATGCAATCTAGTCTACTGGATATCATATCCAGAATTCTGTTGGTACTACTCCGCACAAGACCCGCATTGTTTCCTCATGAGGGCGTAAAAACAATCAACACGCGCTTCAGCGATCATCCCTGAGCCACTGCAGTATCGAGATAGCCCCAACAGCATCCTAAATGCGTTATTGTATTGAACGAGAGCTTTATAAGATTTTTGAGTATATCTTACCCATAAGCACGTGTAAAAAGATGTACAATATACTCTAAATAATGTTATTTTTACGTTGGGTGAACTACGAGCAAACCTACGGAGCAAGCATATTCGCTCTCACCGACTGCTCCCCGCTCCCATTCATTATCAGTATCGTCTTTTAAATCGGGAGTCAGATAGTGATCCACCTTGGGTAGTTTTGAATATCTCGAATAATCTAGAATACAATTATTTGACAATACCGACGGTAATTCATTCGTACACTTGCACCCCATTATTTGGCTCTTGTTTACATTATAAATTAAACCGTTTGACTTAGCATACAACTCACATACTGACACCAATTTTCTTATGCCACAGACGGACGCACTCAGCAGCACCATATATAGTCGGCGTAGCTAATGTTATTCACACAGATACCATCTATATAACAGCCGACTCTGATCATCATCATCATCATCATCCTCCTCATCATCATCATCATCATCCTCATCCTCATCATCATCATCATCATCATCATCATCATCAGCCTCTATCCGTCCACTGCTGAACATAGGCCTCCTTCAAAGAACGCCAAGACGACCGATCCCTCGCTACTCGCATCCAACACGGACCGGCCGACTCTGATACTGCTGATATATTATTACTATAAATAAACACTGGTATACTACAAAAAATACTGGTTGTCTGTAAAGTCCGTTTACGGACGATAGTTTTACGTGATAACGTCATAAAGAAACGTCGATGAATAATTAATTATCATCAATATCAAAATAGGAAATCAATTACATCTTATTGAATTGTAGAAATAAATACAATTTAAATTTAAAAATTTGTATTTAATTTAAAAATTAAATACAAATTTTCTTACGCGCTGCTGGTATTCATCAATTTATAAGACTAGACATTAACACGTCAAAAAGATTACAGAAAGTTGTTTTCATACGAATTTTAGATGGTGATAAAATATGTAATATACAAAATTCTTGTGTCACAGTTTAGTGTAAATACTCTTCCGAAACGGCTTGACCGATTTTGATGGAATTTTATATGTAGGTATATTCAGTAGGTATGAGTATAGGGTTATAACTAATTTTTACATCCGTTAAGGGTGGCTCACCCCATTTTTTTTCATTTTTTGGACAAAAGTTAACGCGGGCGAAATTGCGGGCAACAGCTAGTATTAATCTAATATTTTATGTCTAACGCAGAGATTTCGCAGACAAAGAGCGAATCAAAAGAGAACCTAATCTTATATGTATAGGTACGGCATCGGGCATTCGTCTGAGACGTGATTAGTTTTAATAGGGATATATCTCATAGAGGTCGATCGCGCGGGTCAACGACGCTCACATTATTTATGTTTTCAATAAGGACTAATGTTCAATAGCTTTATCTAATAACATTTTGAGA
This sequence comes from Helleia helle, assembly GCA_963853865.1. Lineage (NCBI taxonomy): Eukaryota > Metazoa > Arthropoda > Insecta > Lepidoptera > Lycaenidae > Helleia > Helleia helle. The sequence continues at coordinate 19,868,133 of OY971422.1, read as the reverse complement.
AATATATCAAATATTGAGGTATAATAACCTCTAGAGCAGTTGTTTTTAAACTTTTCTCGACCAGGGACATCTTTGATTTTATTGATATTAAGAGTGTTGTTGCGGACCACTAGGTTATAAAAATGTATAGGTAAGCGTCGAAATAAAAATAGTCTTTATTAAAAAAAATGAAGATAATAAAACAATTTGAATGTTACTGTAGTTGACAATGTTAAAATTGAAGACATACAATTTTTAGTATTTACATCAATCAGATTTTTGAGTTTACATCTATTTATATTTTTGGTATTTAACGACACTGACATGTGTTGACTAAAGGGCGCGGCTCCACCGCAGCTTCCAGAGAAGCTACGAACGTTTGTCAAGTTTCGCATTGCAAGAAAATGTAAGTCAGTGTTTCCACTGCAACACACGGACAAGATTATTTGACATTGTCTTGCAAGTGACATTATAATGATTATAACACACGTGCGTAGCCTTTGCATGCGCCGCGGTGGAGCCGAACCATTACTTTCGCTTTTGCGGACTTGCGGAAAATAATGCACAGTTAGGCAAGTGTAGCGTTACGAGTTTATAGATGGAGTAATTGAAATGCTCGACTCTGTGGCGCATAATATGGCAGATATAAATTGACTTACATGATTTTGAATTTGAACCTTGCGTATCTTCTTGCCTATTAAATTTAAGCTAAAAGACTTGGCCATACAGCCTTTGACAGCTATTATAGTTATCTATTGCAGTGCTTTAGATCTATAAACTTTTTCTTTTGCGCCGGGACATGCTCTAAGGCATCCCGCGGGGTAGGCGGGTAGGTGTGTGGGAATCGCTGTGCCCGAAAGATGGAAAGGTGGACGCTCTAAAACCCGGATATGTTTAGAGCAGGACCCTCGATTATCCGTCGACGTGAACGATGCCCAAGGGAACGACGCCACCTCCCAACGGCGGGACAGTGCAATGGGGTGAGGTTCCCATCCTCGCCCCTTGTCCCCCCTGCTCGTTTCATCCCCTCGTCTTCGTCGCCAAAAATCCGCCATTTTGTTTTTTTTTATATTGATATATACCCAATGCTACTCTCACAGTAAATATGAATCTAACGACACCTCTCAAGCTAAAATCCATCGAATCGGTTAGGCCGCAGAGCATGCCAAACAATTAAACATACATACATACTCTCAAAAAACAAACCCTCCTTCTGGCGCAGTCGGGTAAAAAAGACATGCGCGAATCTATCTCACGCGGAGTTCCGAAAAACGTAAAAAAATCACGGTTTTAATATTGTTTCCCTTTACTTATATTGTGGGACCTTTTTTTTCTTTAACGCCGGGAAATTCTCTACGCATCCTGCGGGGTACTGGGTCTCCCTACGAGGGTATGTGGGACTCGCTGCGCCCTAAAGCTGGTAAGCGGACGCAGCTCTACCCACTAAAACCCGGCAAGTGCCACAATTGCCGCCTTTGGTGAGGTGCCCCGGATCTAATGAGCAAACGGGGCACCTCGACGGCTAGTCAGTCCCCCCAAGAGACCGACGCCGCCTCCACAAAGGCGTTGTCCCGCACTACATAACAACCCGGGAGGGGTTGTTATGTAGTGCGTGCGTGTATGTAGTGCGTGCGAACGTCGGGACAGTACAATGGGGTGAGGTTCCCATCCTCGCCCCTTGCCCCCTGCTCTTTTACCCCCTCTTGATTGTTTGATTGGCAGCCAGAAAGAGCCCCCTTGGCTCAATTAGCTTGAGCGAAGGTGCTGGACACACCCTAGGCTACTGAGCCCCACCGCCACGTCAAGGCCTGAACCATAGTGGGGTATATTGAGGGACCTAACTTCTTACCAAATTTCATGATACTGTTTTAATAGGAAGTATAGTTTTGTTTTGACAGATTGACAGGATAACGGAATGATCGTAGGGTTCCATTTTGTCAGTTTAACCATCGGTATCCTGAAAACATAAAAAACATTCTCTTGATAGATTTTTTGAATATGACGTGGATGCATCAGCTTACAGGCGGGGGAAGCTTGGAACGTAATTACGAAGCTTATTTTGTTTGATGGATGTGTCCATTAGTGCTGACAGCATCGACGCCGTGTCTCTCTTTATTAGCCTTTACCGATCGGTAATTAGGGGGAAAGCGTTTTTGATATTCATATATTGATCACAGATATTCATCATCATAATTTTTCCGTCTAATTCTGGATATAGGCCTCCTTTCAATTAACGCAAAGTAGACTGATTCCCTGGCACGAGTATCACACATTTATGTATCAAATTCTAATATTCTAAAACCAATGAACAAGGACAAGGCTTGTTAATTGTGAGGCTAGAAACCTTCAACTTTTACTTTAAATATCTTTAAAAATCTTTTCTTTCTTTCTTTCTTAAATATGTTATTTATCCTTTTGTACTTTTTATAATGTAAACATATAACAGGAATACTATATATTATAACAATATCAACCCTTATATGTCCCACAACTGGGTATGTTGGGTCATAGTTCACCGATGCGCTGGCCCAATACGGGTTGGTAACCTTGAGACACCTTCAAAGACTTTTAATCTCATCAGGCGCATTGCATGATGTTTTCTTCACCGGTGAGCAAGCGATGATTTCGTGCTCTGGTGCAAGTAGAAATTTAGAAAAACCCATTTCAATATTATCGACTGAGATTGTTGATAAAAAAATATATTCAGAAGTACCGGAGGGAGGGAAGCGCTGTGCCGCGCTCCCGGCTGCATGGGTACCACCATCTTGCTTGTTTCTCCCGTGAAACAGGTTTGCTGTGTTTCGGAGAGAAGGGCAAGACAGGCAGTGTAATTACTGGCACCGAGACTTAACATCTTATGTCTCAGGATAGGCAACACATAGGTGAGTTGCCTGGGCTCTTTCCAGGTAAACTAGTTTATCCCCACCATGGTTCAGGCCTTGACGTGGCAGTGGGGCTCAGTAGCCTAGGGTGTGCCCAGCACCTTGGGCGAAGCTAATTGAGCCGAGGGGGCTCTTTGTACCCCTCTTATAAGAAGAGGGGACAAAAGAGTAGGGGGCAAGGGTTTAGGATGGGAACCTCACCCCATTGTACTGTACCGACGTTGGGAGCTGTTGTTCTGTGGTGCGGGATAACCCCTCTGTGGAGGTGGCGTCGGTCCCTTACGGGACTGACTAGCCGTCGAGGTGCCCTGTTTGTTTACTAGATCCGGGGCACCTCACCAAAGGCGGCATTGGTGGCACTCGCCGGGTTTTAGTGGGTAGAGCTACGTCCACTTACCAGCTGTCGGGCGCAGCGAGTCTCACATACTCGCGTGGGGAGACCCAGTCACCCACGGGATGCCACAGAGCATTTTCCAGCGTTAAAGAAAAAAAAAAGGTAAACTAGTTTATGTTCATGGGCGACGTCGACCACTTACCATCAGGTGGCACGTTTGTCAGTTTACCTATCCAACTAACATAAAAAAAGTACAAAGCAATTAATATGCTCCATAAAACTGCTACGACTGGCAACTTCTGATTAAGCTTCCTATTTAATAAAAGTTAGTGCATATTTGCTTTTCATAAGGTTACATTCAGAAGAGTATTTTTCGTTATCTTACAGCAGAGTCCAGTAAATGAAATCTGTGCAATCTGTAAAGGTGAGTATCAAAGACCGACAGCTGCAAGTTCTCATGAACGCATTCAAGCTTCAGATAATTTTGAACTTCAACTTAGATGAACGGGAAAAAATACGTCAATTATAATGGTCTCTAAAGTTGTATTTAACTTTGATTTATTTGACGTGGGTATTTTAGACCCATCATGCAAGTTTTTGATTTGTAACTAAAATAGTTAAACAACAAATATTAAATATGTGTATTATGTAATAAAAATCTTAAATATATGTATAGTATAAAAGTATTAAATATATTTCCGTTGTGCGGTACCCGTAACACAAGTTCTTCGAGAAAGTAGGTACCACAGGACCAGATTGACGTGGTGTAAAAGCGTCCGCAGATATTATATATTACTATATTAAATTTTATTTTTTACATCCCGATACACGATGGAAGCTCTTGTTGTATATATAAAATAGGATAGGATCCTAAAAAACGTTCAAAACCTCTCTATTCCAATTAAAAAACAAGTTATTATAGAGAATCTGTTTGGTAAGGGATACTATAAAGTTAATGATTTTATGGAAGGCACCACACCTTTGTACATAGGACGTTTGTCCCAGGACATTTCGGGATAGCAAAATGTAAAATTGGTTATAGAATATTAATATAATAAAAGATTAAAACAATTGAAATGTTTCGCCGGTTCCTCTTTTTGGCTTCGCTTTGTAATCGGTAGTAGATTAATTAGCGATCAGCAAGGTTTAATATATATATATATATATAAACTAATTTTGAATAAAAAAATATTTTGATTTTTAAAGACGGAACTTAGAAGAATTTAAATCGATATTTTTTATCTATATCTTGAAATATTATATCAAAAACATTTTTTTGTGGACGGAACGTACGTTGCGTACGCATTAAAATTATTCTCACCATTTCAGTATATAAACGAGTCAAGGTTAAAACCAAATTCACTACAAATCTAAACGATAGGAAATAGCGTATAAATAGAAAGGAAAACTGCAACTAACTGTTTATAAAGAAAAACCGCTAACTGTTTTTAAAAATGTTTAAAAAGAAAAACAGGTAACTGTTTTTAAAAAGGTTTAAAAAGAAAAACAGCTAACTGTTTTTAAAACTATTTTTAAAGAAAAACAGCTAAGTGTTATTAAAACTATTTATAAAGAAAAACAGGTAACTGTTTTTCTTTCTATACATACGCACTTCTTTTTTTAACACATAATTTTTCTATGTTTTTCTCGTTTTTCATATCTTTTTACGCTTCTTAATTTTGATCTTATTTAACGTTTCGGTCCAACTTTCTCATGTGTCCGGTATCCATCAAAAAAACTCTCAAAAAACCAGAATTACTGACACATGTGTGCGATTTACGAACTCGATAAATTAGTTCCAGGTATACTAGTTTATGTTCATGGGCGACGTCGACCACTTACCATCAGGTGGCACGTTTGCCTATCCAACTAACATAAAAAAAAAACAAGGATGGTTCACCCGTTTTCGTGAAATAAAATATCTATTATATTAATCGCATGGTTTTTTCGAACTAGTACAACTCAGGGATCCCGAGTAGTACGCGCGATGAGCCTCGCTTCGCAGGGGAAGACCCCCTTTCGAATAATTCTTAGGTGAGCCATCGGCTTATCTACTGTTCCGATTGAGCTTAAAGGTCATCAGGCTGAAAAGTGAGCCCCACCATGGTTCAAGCCTTTACGTGGCGGTGGGGTTTAGTAGCCTAGGGTGAGCCCAGCACCCTGGGGTGAAGGTAATTGAGTCGAGGGGGCTCTTTGTACCCCTCTTATAAGAAGAGGGGACAAAAGAGCAGGGGGCGAGGACGGGAACCTAACCCCATTGTATTGTCCCGACGATGGGAGGGGTTATTCTGTGGTGCGGGACAACCCCTCTGTGGAGGTGGCATCAGTCCCTTGGGAGACTGACTAGCCGTCGAGGTGCCCTGTTTGTTTATTAGATCCGGGGCACCTTACCAAAGGTGGCATTGGTGGCACTCTCCGGGTTTTAGTGGGTAGAGCTCCGTCCACTTACTCCGAAAAAAAGGCCGAAAAGTGAAACAAAAAAAACAACTCAGGGTCCTTCAAATAAAGAACACAAATATAGAAAGCCCTCGGTGTAGCGGTCCGGATGTCCATGATCTTCAGACCAGGCGAACCGATTGTCCCTTCTCCTCTTCTAAGAAAAACGGACTCATTTCTTTTCTATATTGTAGACTACACTTGTGATTTGTTTTAATCGCTGTCGCTTGTGAATTAACATCGGCACCACTTTGTAAAGGTTTCATGTTCCCGTCCTTGAAGTGTGGCATTGAGGAGCGCACTGCCTCTGAATTTAAATATCCTCTTGATAAATCGACACCAATCGTCCAGCCAGGCACAAGCTCGTTCGTTATAATCATCATTATCATTAGCTGAATGAAGGTGGGAGGGAAGCGCTGTGCCGCGCTCCCGGCTGCATGGGTACCACCATCTTGCTTGTTTCTCCCGTGAAACAGCTTTGCTGTGCTTCGGAGAGAAGGGCAAGACAGGCAGTGTAATTACTGGCACCGAGACTTAACATCTTATGTCTCAGGATAGGCAACACATAAATAAGTTGCCTGGGCTCGTTCCAGGCATACTAGTTTATGTTCATGGGTGACGTCGACCACTTACCATCAGGTGGTATGTTTGCCAGTTTGCCTATCCAACTAACATAAGAAAGCTTCGTTATAATTATGCAGCGTTATCGAGTTTGTAACCAAAGTAATATTATTGAGGGTGAAGTGCTGTACAGGTCTGTACAGAAAACACAAATACAATACAAAATAAAATGTGTATTTCTTGGATGGATTTTCAAACTCCTGATTTAAAAAAAATAAGTGACTGTCAGTCCATAGCACCGTACACTCTAAAATAAATGAACACATTTGGATGCAGCTTTTTTATTTGAAAGCATGTTCTAGCGATGGCTCATAGGATATTTTATGAAAATCAGTTCAGTTATTTCCAACTCATTAGCACTTTCGTTATTGCGTTGAGATTTTTTTAGGTTTAGGTTTATAGTATTTTTATTCTCAAAAAAAAGACATAGGTCACTTACGTGAGAATACATATTTGCAGTAACATAATAACATGCATGTTCCGTCCTAAATTGTGTACCCATTTAACGCATTAGCTTGTTTTTTTTAAAGTGAGTGTTCTATTATATAGTTAGCCAAATTGGTTTTAAATGCATTAAATTAGTTTACATTTTTTATGTGTCCAGGTATTTTATTGTAAAGCTGTGCTCCTTCATATGTTAGATTTTTTTTACCATAATATGATGTCCTAGGTTTTGGCGAAACAAGAAAGCTAGCTCGTCGGGTGCTACGTTGACAATGTTCTTTTATTTTAGAAAAAATTAAGGTAATGTGAATGGTTTTTTTTATAATTTTTTGGATTAATATGTATGGTACTATAAATATAAAGTTGACGAATATTCATTATTTTGGTTTCGGAGTAAATGTTTAAAGTAGATGTTCATAAGGGATAACAGAAAAGAATTTTTATTTTATTTTTATTTTGTGCAATCTTTAGGTTATCTATCTTGTTTTAGTGGCACTTCAATAAGGTTTTTTTAGTGTAAAAATATAATTGAAGTGAAACTTCTTTCCGCGCATGAGGGTATTTTTTTTTACGGATGAAACGTCACGAAAATGTGCAAACTTTTTTGTCCAAGAAGAGGGGGAGAGTGATTGAGAACGATTGAGAATGAGTGAGAAAGGGCGAATATAGCATGAAGCACATAGCCATGGAGTGAGAGTAGGACGAGTGAGAAAGATCGAGAGAGAGAGAGTGTGAGATAGAGCGAACGTCGCATCGCAAGTCTCGGAAATTTAAAGCCTTAGATAAATATAAACGAGATTTAAAAATTAGTTTGCCAAATAAGTTTCACTTCTGACATGTGTACTTTTTTATATAAATTGCAATTGACACACCGTAAATTTATTTTACCTCAAAATTGTGGTTATTGATGATGCAAGGTATATTCCGAGAAGATAAGCTAATTGCTAGCGTTTAGAACAGTGATATTTCAATAGAAATAAAATTATGAAAAACTGATCTAATATCTTTAAACGAGCAATTTTAATCTGAATCTTGGAAATGGCTCGAACGATTTTTAGAAATCTAGTATGCATGCGTTTCAGGGGCGGTAAATCGATATAGCTAGGTTTCATTTTTAGGTAACCTTCGCTGTGTTTTCAGGCGATGAAAAACTGTTACTACCGTTAAGACCATGATTAAACAAGAAAAGTATGTACTCATCTGGTACTTATATTACTTTACATGTACATGGCGTATTCAAAAATGAGACTAATTTCTTCACTAAAACAGTTTTGTTGTGTTTCAAAAAGATGGACAGAAAAGGCCTGAGGCTATACTGGCATCGAGACTTAACATCTTATGTTTCAGGATAGGCAACACATGTTGTTGGGAAAGTTTTTTTTTATAGCATAGGAGGGAAACTAGCAGTCGAAGCCGTTTGGGGACTATCAAAGCTCATACACATTCGCACAATTAAAGATTACGCAGATGCATTGCCCTCCTTTTCCCTATCCCCCAATGGGCCACCGGAAACTCACAAACCGCACGAATAGCCACAGCATAGCTGTCACTTGACGCCGGTGTTATGTGAGCGAGAGGTACCACCCCGGGCGTGCCGGCCCAATTCGGCTCCAAAGCAGCATGGCCTCGTACTCTTAAAGTTTCAGGTTTACATACTTATTAATGTTCATGGGTGACGTTGACCAATTACAGGTGACAAGTCCGTCAGTTTGCCTATCCAAATATCATAATAAAATAAACTTTATTCTAGGTGAAAAACTCATAATTATTCTTTTTACGTTCTAGAACACATTTGTGGGTCACTTGTCCCTAAATTTAGTCGTTTTTGAGTAACATTAAAACATCGAGGGGAAATATTGGAACAGTTCAATACAAGAGTGCGCTCGAGCCCGGTTAAGATCGGCTAATGGATCCCGGGCCTCTCCGAACCCTGAGCCCGCCTTTCTTTGCTCACGAGATAACATCGTTGATGCGGATAATAAGATGCTTTTTTGTCTTTATTATATGTTTATTTTGTTTACAATACAATATAAAATATTAACAAATACATTGTTAACAAGTTGTACTTATCTTTATTTAGCAAAACCTTGAATATTTTGTGGGATACTCCATCATTTAAAGATAGATAAAAACAATATTAAAATAAATGCATAGGTACCTATATATAATATAAACACATATAAATAATAAAAATATAATATGAGTGAATTAAAAATAAATCTATATGTTGTATATTATGTTTATTAAATTAACGCCAAATGGATGAATCGGTGCTTTTTTTAGCCTTAGCTTTATTTATATTAAAAAACTAAATAAGTGTATTTAGTAAATACGCTGGCAACACCAACAAGCTGCTATTTACTATTTCGGGAGGTAAGATTAAGCGGATGTTTACATATCACGGAGTGACCTGACCGTTCGGTTGTGTGTATGTCTGCTTATAACTTAAAAACGGCTTATACAATCTTTATAGGAAATAAAAATGTATATACTAAGAAAAAGTGCTTTTCCGAGTGATAGGTTATGTTATGCCAATAAACCATTGGTAATTATTTACATTTGAATTTATGCCACGCAACTGGCGGATTTACAAAGCTATAGTATTATGAATGCTGATATGAATACTCCATTATACCTTTTTTTTTTCTTTCTTTTTTTTTCTTTAACGCCGGGAAATACTCTGAGGCATTATACCCGCGGGGGAGTGGGTCTCCCCACGCGGGTATGTGGGACTCGCTGCGCCCGACAGCTGGTAAGTGGACGCAGCTCTACCCACTAAAACCCGGCGAGTGCCACCGATGCCGCCTTTGGTGAGGTGCCCCGGATCTAGTAAACAAACGGGGCACCTCGACGGCTAGTCAGTCCCGCAAGGGACCGACGCACCTCCACAGAGGGGTTGTCCCGCACCACAGAACAACCCCTCCCAACGTCGGGACAGTACAAAGGTTGAGGTTCCCATCCTCAACCCTTGCCCCCTGCTCTTTTGTCCCCTCTTCTTATACGAGGGATACAAAGAGCCCCCTCGGCCCAATTAGCTTCGCCCAAGGTGCTGGGCTACTGAGCCCCACCACCGCGACAAGGCCTAAACCATGGTGGGGAATACTCCATTATACCTGTTTTTATTTAAAACTTATAGAATAGCTAGTGGCACCGACAGATGTTGTCCTGTACAAAATATTTAATTTTTTTTTGTGAATCTAAACCATTCTCGAATCCACTTGAACACACACAAAAATTCATCAAAATCGGTCCAGCCGCTTAGGAAGAGTTCAGTGACATACACACGTACAGAAGAATTATACAGGATGCTATTGAAATCATGAGCATCCTTTTAAATTTAGACACTGCCCATGTAACTACTAATGTTACGAATACTAAAAACAAAATTAAAGCATGTTATTGAAAACCTTTATAATTAAATCCTGTCATAAAAAGTATCAAGATCGGTTGGGCGCAGTTTGGTTTACGAAAATGTCGCCCGCGCCGTGTAAGAATACGTAGACCTCGCGTCAGTTATGTACGTGACGGATATGCCGTGCTTGCATATTTTTTTTTATAAATCAGCTTATTATTAGCCGTAATGCAAATAGTATCATTAGTAGTGTCTAAATTTGAAAGGATGGCCATGATTTCAATCGCACCCTGATTATATAAAGATATTGAAATCAAAATTCCAACAGCAATTACATACCTCGTTTCTAGGACAAGTTTAAAGCTATCGTTTATTATGTCCCCGATCGGAATCATATATTTCGATAACGAGAGTTGGATTACAATTGAATAGTTGGCGAAGTTCTAGCGCCACCCGAAATGCACTCCGTGGCCAGACGACATCGTGTTCTCTTGTCTAATAAACTTATGTAAACAATACTTATGTAAATATACGGTTTTACCCTAGGATTTAATGACCCTTTTAATGTCACTGGAGAATGTCTAAGGGACGACATCTCAAAACTGCTTAAATTCATTTACTAATAATAACCTAGTAAAATAATAATAATAATATAATAATATCTATGGACGCTTTCACACCACGTCAATCTGGTCCCGTGGTAAGTTCTCGAAGAACTTGTGTTACGGGTACCAGACAACGGAAATAATTATATTTAATACTTTTATACTATACATATATTTAAGATTTTTATTATATAATACACATATTTAATACACATCCATGACCCAGGAACACAGAAAATATATTTGCTCCCTGGCGGTATTCGAACCCGCAACCTCGCAACCTCCAGCGTGAGCGCCAACGCGCTTACCACTGAGCCACAGAGGTCGTTTTTTACTTGTATTTTCATGTAAAAAGAGTGTGAGTGTATTTGTAATTTGCACTGTCTCGACGTTGGGAGGGGTTGTTCTGTGGTGCGAGACAACCCATCTGTGGAGGTGGCGTCGATCACTTGGAGACTGACTAGCCGTCGAGGTGCAATGTTTGCTCAACAGTGCCCCGGGCACCTCACCAAGGCGGCATTGGTGGCACTCGCCGGGTTTTAATGGGTAGTGTTGCGTCCACCTTACCATATTTCGGGCGCAGCAAGTCCCACATACTCGCCTGGGGAGTCCCCACTCCCCGTGGGATGCCTCAGAGTATTTCACGGCGTAAAAAAAGGTAATTGATGAATCTCTGTTAAGGGTTTATTTATTTCATTTCAGATTCTCTATTATTCGCATCCAAAATGTCCCTTCATCGAAGATCATTTTCAAATACATTCAATAAATAATTTCAAATACATGCAAGTAAAAACAACAGTATTATTATAGTGTTAATATAATTAGGATCGGTATAACTTATTATGTTTTTATAAGCATTGTGTCGTACACAGTAAAAGGCACTAGGCTCGGGAGGCGGGAGGCGGCATTAAGTTTTAATCGCGTGCATTTGTACCGGCAGCCGAGTTGCCGGTCTATTCTGCAGCGTTCCAGATATTATGGCAGCAATTGGAATTAAAATCTATTGATTTATAATAATTGTTTGTCTATGGCTCAGTTGGTTGTTTGAACGGTTTGAATAAATGCTTTATCTTACTAATATTATAAAGAAGTAAAGTTTGTGAGGTGGTAGGGGGTAATGTCTTGATCCATTGAAACCTCCATCATGGTTCAAGCCTTGTCGTGGCGGTGGGGCTCAGTAGCTTTAGGTAAACCTAGCACCTTGGGCGAAGAAAATTGAGCCGAGGAAGCTGCTCTTTGTGCCCCTCTTATAAGAAGAGGGGATAAAAGAGCAGGGAGACAACGGACGAGAATGGGAACCTCACCCCATTGTACTGTCCTGACGTTGGGAGGGGTTGTGCTGTGGTGCGGGATAACCCCTCTGTGGAGGTGGCGTTGGTCCCTGCGGGACTGACTAGCCGTCGAGGTGCCCTGTTAGCTTAACAGATCCGGGGCACCTCACCAAGGCGGCACTGGTGGCACTCGCCGGGTTTTAGTGGATAGAGCTGCGTCCACCTTACCACCTTTAGGGCGCAGCGAGTCCCACATAGCCGCCTGGAGAGACCCACTCCCCGCGGGATGCCTCAGAGCATTTCCCGGCGTAAAAGAAAAAGAAAAAAATGGATCCACTGGACTGATTTTGAAAGTTCTTTTACCAATAGAACCCCAGATTATTTGTGAGTGTTAAAGCATATAGCATAAAGCAATAAAATAATAAACATCAGTCCGGGTACAGCCATATTTCTACGTTGACGCACGCGAAGCTGCAGGCGATAGCTAGTATTATATATAATATTTTCCTCTGTGACGGGTTGATTGGCATTGCTAATAGTAAAAGTAGAGATTCGTTTTTTATGTCATCAGGGGGCAAACGAGCAGTCGGAGCCTCACGGCGCCGTCTCCCATACACATCTGCACAACCAAGACCACGCAGATGCGCCGCCCTCCTTTTCCCTATCCCCCCAAAGAGCCACCGGAAACTCACAAGCCGCAGAAACGCGACAGCATAGCTGTCTAGCTGTCACTTGACGCCGTCAATTGACTGTCCTCAATAGTTTTCTCTTACTTAGGTAATTATTATCAACCCACTTACTTAATCTGAGTCTGCGAATGTTTCCTACTCAGACTCAGATTCCCAGAAAATATTCCCCTTACATTTGAACATAACGATCGATATTGGTCTCAATATTCTTTTGCTTCACTTTGTTCAGTCCGATTCGGTTGCGAGTTTATTTGTTCAAAAAGCTATATAGTCGGGCGCCATGGATTTCCATTTGGCTTTATCTGAGTACACCGTAACTGCGCACCTGTTAGCCGCGCCCATCACTGGCCTTTGTTTCCGATCTGCATGGGTTCTGTACGTAAAAGGGAAAATACTGAATCAAAGTACGCCTGTCTCTTTAATACATGCAGCTTGAAATTCAGTTCGATACGAATTGATTAAAGTCGGTTTACTCGAATATGGAAAAGTTAAAAGGAAGGATTATTCATCATTGATTTTGAGTTCATTAGCAGTCTATGTATGTATGTACGTACTTACGTATGTTTACGAAGCACCAATTACCTTATTTTGATAAATGAGGTATTGTTCGATTTGATATTAAACCCGATCAAAAAGGTTAACTCTATTTTAACCGACCTCAAACGTAGTTGGGTCTTGGTTTTTAACTAGTTAATAAGTTAGCAATTTAAGTAAGCCCTGTAGTGTATTAAGTAAATATATGACTAATTGGTCCAACTAACATAAATTCTGATGGTGATGATGATCGTTTAAACTGCCTTTGTTATCATTTCATCAGTCATCTAACCCTGTAAACTTATAAGACGTTTTATTTATTTTAACAAAAATATATAACTTTCTAATTGACATTTTCTAATATTTATGCTAATTAATTTATTTGTATTTCGATATAATAATTTGTTTTATATAGTTTTAATTACAATATTGTTATGTTAAATATCTGGCACGCGATGACATCAATTTGCACACTGATTTCAGTATAACATGTTGTCCTATGGTCTCTATTGTAACAGTTTGCATGCGCAATGTATAATCACAATATGCATATAAAGTATTTTATCTTAAAAGCTTTACGTCGGATATTTAATTTCTCGTTGAAAACTCTATCCCCGGAATATAAAAGGTCACGAGATCGCAATCCATGAAGCGGTCGCTCTACAGCGTCTTACCGGACTCACAATTCTAAATGCCTTTCACTTTTTGGGGTTATGTACAAATAATGATTATAATCCACAACAGCATGCAAGGTATCTGCCAAACACTACTATGTAGAACCCGCACTCACGGTTTTTACCGATATGACTTAGGGACCTTCAATAAAACAGCAAACTTATATCTGAAAGGCCAGCAACGCATCTGCTAATCCTCTGGTGTAAGGTGTTGATGGATGTCGGACACATTCCACCACGTGAACCGACTATCCGATTACCCCATCTGCTATATAAAAATAGAATTTCACCAATAGCTTTTTGGTTCGTTTGTCTATTATCATAAGATCGTTGGAGCTTTACAGACAGATTGGGCTGGCACGACCGGTAGGTACATCTCGCTCACATAGCTATATGCTGTCGCGTTTCGTGCAGTTTGTGAGTTTCCGGTAGCCAATTGGAGGGGATAAGGAAAAGGAGGGCAACGCATCTGCATAACTTTTGGTTGTGCGGATGTCCATGGGCGTCGAAAGTCACCATAAGTCTCCGTCTGCTCGGTTGCCTCCTTATGACTTAAAAAAAGATATCGACCGGACCGTATCCAGTAAGAAATGATCGGGTCTATTTAAATCATAAGTAATTAAAGGTTGTATTTATTTTTGTTACATGTTGCTTATTACTTTATCGTGCAAACAAATTATAAAAAAATGCAATTATGGGACAGAGCCTAAAACATTTGAAATTCTACCAGTATCTCTTTATGTCGATAAGCAGTTTTGTATGTAGATTACTTCTATCTAAAGATTCTGACTTGGAGTCCCATCTTTATTTCTACTAAAAACTCCCATCTTTACTTCCACTAAAATCCGGCGAGTGATAAACCAATGCCGCCTTTGGTGCGGTGCTCTGGATCTGTTGAGCAACAGGGCACCTCTACGGCTAGTCAGTCCCCCAAGAGACCGACTTTACCTCCGCAGAGGGGTTGTTCCACACCACAGAACAACCCCTCCAAACGTCGGAAAGTGAAAGGTTCACCTTAGCTACTGAGCCCCACCGCCACGATAAGACTTGAACCATGATGCGAAAATTTACTACACCTGTCGTGCAAAACATTAAAAGCTTTTGGAAACTGAAAATGCAAAAGATACTTATACGAGCGCATAGGAAAATATTTCTAAAATATTTGGGCAAAAAGTCATCTGTCCTACATACTCTTTCATAATTATGAAATAAGTTGCAAGTTTACGTAAAATCTTTTACCATTTCGAAATGATTATAGAATTTACGCTCGAGACAGAGCGTAAATTGAATAAAATATATATGCAGGGAGAAAGTAAGTAAGACTTGTACAAATCGCGTCACGTACACGTGTGCACACGTACATATATGTATACGCACGTACATAAACGTACACACACATATTTATGGACACAAAATAACACGCACGTACACACATGCAACTACAATATTTGCACCCGGAGCAAAGAATTTTCTATTACATTCTATATTTCTATCGTTCGCTTTTCATGATTGTGATTTGTAATGTTTCTTGTTAATAAATCTGCATTTATTTGCTCACCTTGGTACCTGTCAGAAAGTTAAGTACTTATATTTTTGGATTTATATAAATAAACTTTTTTTTATGACACTAGGTTTGGATTTACCATCACTCATAGCCGGTTACTATATTTCTGGTCATCATCAATATATACATATAATCATTCCACGCGGTCAAACTTAAAATGAAAATAAACAACTTTCGTTTAAAATCGAATGTATAATCTACATAACTCTGTTCCGATTGAGCTTAAAGGCCATCATGCCAAAAAGTCTAGCCCTTTCGAAAACCCGAAATGATAGACATAGTATCTATTAATTTTATTATATTATATACTTATTTTGACGACCCCTGTGGCTCAGTGGTAAGCGCGTTGGCGCTCAAGCCGGAGGTTGAGGGTTCGAATACCGCCAGGGAACAAAAAATATTTTCTGTGTTCCTGGGTCATGGATTCGTATTAAATATGTGTAATATATTACAAAAATCTTAAATATATGTATAGTATAAAAGTATTAAATATAATTCCGTTGTGTAACGGGAACTAGTCCCGTAACATAAGTTCTTCGAGAACTTACCACGGGACCAGATTGACGTGATGTGAAAGCGTCCATAGATATTATTATTATTATTGTGGGTATAGGTGTGAGCCCCAATGGGAGATCTCCGACCGAGCGAGATAATATGCTCGGCCAGGCCGAAGCCCACTTGCGAACAATTCAGCTGTTGTATGTATGGCAGCGAGCTGTGGAACTTCGATAGCGCGATTCAGGAATGTGGCGCTGATTGGTCCGCCAAATCACTCCCCCCCGAAGACTGGAGGTCGAATTCTTGAGACTTCTTGCTTGAGTCGCCAGTACCAGAGAATCCCAGTGAGTCGGAACTGTGATGCTGCTGCACGGGCTCCAGTGAGTCGGAGTGCTGCAGTGCGGGGCCGATACTACGTGCTGACCAGGAGAGATGTGCTCTGCCTGTGACCGGTCGTGTAGTGAGAATATGCCCGTTGAAGCCGATGAGGGTTCGACCAGGGCCGTGGTGCGTTGGGCTGATTGGTCGAGGTACCCGAAGAGGCTGAAGCTGGCTGGCGTGGTGCGGAGGGGTGGGAAAGTGATGATAATGAAAGTTCAGAAGGAGGCGTGTTCTGTCGGGGTCACCAATGTGGGATATATAGGTGAAAGGCCCAAAGGGAGATCTCCGACCGAGCGAGATAGTATGCTCGGCCAGGCCGAAGCCCACTTGCTATCAATTCAGCTGTTGTATGTATAGCGACGAGCTGGGAACTTTGATAGCGCGATTCAGTATTGTGGCGCTGATTGGTCCGCCACATTATTATTATTTACTTTTTATTACTATACTTTCCAGGTTTAATGTTTTCGGCTTAGAGTATACATAATATCTAGAGCGCGCGTCACTAAGTATGAACTGTAAGCACAGGTATGATCATAGACCATTGCCTTGGAAACGTTAAATCAGGGTCAAAACAACAAGCGCTTTTCATAATATTTGTTTTTATGTTAAAATGGTGAAATATGAAGTGCCAATTTGTAAAAATGATTCCTGGAAGCGAAATAAAAGAAAGCAATAACATTTCACTTTTTGGCACACACTTTTTCACAGTTTTAGCGGTCATTGAAGGGTGCTTGTGTTGAACAGTGGATGAATAGAGACTAATGGTGATGATGATGGTGAATATCCTCATTTAAAATAATAGATATTTTTTAAATGTATTACGCATGGAAGGTCACTCTCACAGCGCTTTACTATAGATATAACGCATCTGCTTACGATCGGCACAATGAAGCGGCGTGACAGTAGCACTCTATATAATATTATGTATGCTCTTAGGTTTTAAGACTTAATTCCAGAGTTTTTTGTAAACATAAGCCTACCACAATTACGTTACGGGAGAAACTATTAATGCCTATCAAGATAGGTTGATTTGGGTCTACTAATAGAAAAACTAATAGAAATACTAATAGAAAAAGTAAAAAGCCGAGTCCCGACAGTTGGCATTGTCGGTTTAGTAAATACGGATAGTTTATTGTAGTTCCCGTAACGACAGTTGGGAGTTGCCGCGAAGTTTAATAGTTAAACGGACAGTGGTGAAGTTTTAATAAAATGATCATTATGAGAGCTCCGGGCCCGACTATTCTTTTCCATTAACGTTGGTTTCTTTCTTATTGATAAATGTTGTTTAAGTGTTGTTTGAAATGTCTAATCGATTAATAGTTAAACGGACAGTGGTGAAGTTTTAATAAAATGATCATTATGAGAGCTCCGGGCCCGACTATTCTTTTCCATTAACGTTGGTTTCTTTCTTATTGATAAATGTTGTTTAAGTGTTGTTTGAAATGTCTAATCGATTAATAGTTAAACGGACAGTGGTGAAGTTTTAATAAAATGATCATTATGAGAGCTCCGGGCCCGACTATTCTTTTCCATTAACGTTGGTTTCTTTCTTATTGATAAATGTTGTTTAAGTGTTGTTTGAAATGTCTAATCGATTAATAGTTAAACGGACAGTGGTGAAGTTTTAATAAAATGATCATTATGAGAGCTCCGGGCCCGACTATTCTTTTCCATTAACGTTGGTTTCTTTCTTATTGATAAATGTTGTTTAAGTGTTGTTTGAAATGTCTAATCGATTAATAGTTAAACGGACAGTGGTGAAGTTTTAATAAAATGATCATTATGAGAGCTCCGGGCCCGACTATTCTTTTCCATTAACGTTGGTTTCTTTCTTATTGATAAATGTTGTTTAAGTGTTGTTTGAAATGTCTAATCGATTAATTGTTTGCGTGGGCTTTTCTAAAAATAGTTAGCAGTCCTGGATTTATAAATAGGCCGTATAGGCCGCGGCCTAGGGCCGGCAGATTTCAGAAGACGGTCACTTGACTTCAGAGGATAAAACGCGTGAAATATTATCAAAGGTCTTCATTGTCTCAAGAAAAAATGAATTCTCTGGCTCTTCTCTACATAGAAGCAGATATAATGAATACCATAAACTATGATGATATTATAGATGATTTTGCTATTAAAAAGGCCCGTAAAAAATTGTATATCTTATTTCTTTTTTACGCTCTCTTTCTTAATGACTAATTCATTCGTTTATTTAAATAATAATTTTTCATTTGTAGTAAAGGAGGCCCCTTTACTACTGGAGGAGGAAAATTATTATTTTAAAAAGGTAAAATGTACATGGGGCGGCAGAAATAAAGTGGCCTTTACTCATAAAAAATATAAATCCGGCACTGGTAGTTAGTGAAATGAAAAATAGACTATAAAAAAAGTTTATTTTCAGCTTTTCAAAATATCCCCCTCCAATCCCAATGCACATATGCATTCGGGTGAATCAGCTTTCAAAACATGTAAAAGCGTGTCTTGCGGGAGATCGAAAAATAACCAACGAAATTCTTCGACGGCCTCGTCTGCAGTGTAAAATTTTCGCCCACGAATCTTTACCGTGGGAAATAATAAAAAATCGCATCTGTATTGTAATTGAAATCTGGGCTGTACCTACGGAGGATGGTCGCTATCCAACTCCCCGAAAGCTTGAGGCAAACAAACTTCGCTATACCATTCACTAGTAACTGTTCTACGGTCTTCTAGTGGAATTACTGCTGCTGGTTTACTGCGTCGACAATAGACCGCTATCAATTTTTTTTTAACGCTCCGACCGCGAATAACTATGAGGATTGCTGCTTCGTGAGAGGATCGTGGCTTGTCCATTACATCCATCCATCCATAATTCGTCAGTTGTAAGAATGTAGGATACGTTTTGCGAAGTTCTTCCTTCGAACTTTTCTAACATAAATTTGCACCAATCAACACGACGGCATTGTTGCTCATCGGTAAGAGGATGAGGTATCCATCACGAAGCAAGCTTCCTAACTTTAAGGTGTTTATGCGGGATGGTGGAAACTGCCTGTGATCCCGTTTAGTTCAGCCTGTGTCTCGATGGGTAATATATCTATTCTCTCGCAATAGCCACTCTACTTCGATGACGTTTACATGAGTTACTGCAGTTGGTGGTTGGTCGGCCGGGTCTGGGGTCATCGTTTAAGTTCTCTTAATCACGTTTAAATTGACGAAACCAATAAGTAATTGTTGCTAACGCAGGAGCAGACTCCCCTTTCTTGAGATTCCTTGAAAGTTAACTCTCGTTTATAATCATAGAAAATTATAGCACGAAAAGCTTCCCGCAAAACGTCCATTGTTGCAAACAAAAGAAGAGTGACATATAATATTTAAACATAAATAAAATAAAAAAAACTACACATAGGTGGCCATTTTCACAAAGGAGGTTTGTGTTGAAATTAGCCGTCAATTAAAAATAGTTTCATGAAATTAGTATTTATTCTGTGGCTTTCAATTTTCGGAACAACCTGGTACTTTTTTTATTTCTAACCTAATATATATATTAGGTTAGTACTATAAGTACCGTAGATTGTAATGTAATGATTAAATATTATTATCGAAAATTGTCACCACTTTTAGATCTTAGTATTCACTTAATTACCAAAAAATGTTTTAGGTAATAGTGAAATTACTTTGGCATACAGATGTTGATAATTGATATCTATTACTTAGTAAGTTCTTCCATTTTATTTAATAAGATACAGAATTATACATAGATTTTACTGTCTCTTTATTCAGATAGTATATATTTAGGGCTTAGAATCTTTTCAGAAATAACATAAACGATAAAATATATTTCGTTAATATAAATATCTTTTCAAAAGAGAAATAACTAAATATAAAAGCACGATAAAAAAATCAAAGATGAGCTTATAATGTTAAAGAATATAATATTTTTTCGTTATTTTATTTTTATTTTTTTATTACACTTTAGTAAAAATCTTTATTATTGAAGTTAGAAAGTTACATAGACTTATTTAACATGACATGGAACTCTGATGAAAAGGGGATTTCCTTAGGTACTTATAATTTTATAGTTTTTTGTTTTTGTTTATATGAAGAGACCTTAATAATAAATTGGGTCTTATAAAAACAAAAAGTTTATTTTTTGTTTTAATCGGATCTTAATCATGGTCTTCATACAAAATACAAATCACCCTTGGCCTATATATTATGTAACTACCACGGCACACCGATGGCGCGCTTCTCAGTTCAGCGCCATCTAGTTTGCCAACAAAGAAACTTATAACTAATCAATTGCAAGTGTTCTCATTAAGCTCATTAGGATTTCTATTGCTCTTTGCTTGCTGATCACTATTGCTATATATTACTAAATGTCCTACTTTACCGCCCACCATGTCAGAAATTATCTTAAGTAGCTAAACATAGGTATCCTACTAATATAAATGTGAAAGTAAGTTTATTTGCTACGCTTTCACGCAAAAACTTTTCCGATCATCATGAAACTTTGTACACATATTCTTGGAGGTATTATGAAAAAAAAACTAAAATCTTATCATGCGCAGACGAAGTCACGGGCACCAGCTAGTAGTATATAAAAATATAAACAATTTATTTTTATTTGTAATGTTGAGAACTTAATATGAAGAATTGTTTGTGAACATTAAAGTGAATACGGTGTAATAAAAGTTGCGTTGAACCAGTTTGTGTTATTATATTCTTATGATAGCAACACTTCTAAATTAAATAACTTCTATGAAACTTTGAAAAGTTTGTAAAATGAAAGTAAATACAATTATTCATTTACAACGCTCAGGCGTGACCGTACAATACGTAACGCTACGATATTGCGTGGGAGGTCTACGGCGTAGCGGTTACGATGCTACGCTCGTAGTAGGGGCGTGCCTTTGTTGTTGTTTTGACTGGTGTTTTGGCCCATTTGTTTTAACGCCACTTTTTATACAAACAAATAGGCCAAGGAATTTTTAGACTTTAAATAGAAAAACTGGCCAAGTCAAAACGGGCTCGTGCACAAACGGTTCCGTACTATTATATATAGAACATTAGACTCTTTAACAAAAAAATCACGTTTGTGTACCTATTAAATATTTATTTTATTTTAATCTAATTATTTATTTTTTAAGTTAATATTTTACTAAATATTTCATGCGTCTACCTATTACCGTTATTAATATCGAGCAAAAAAGGGAATAAATCACGTCTGTTGTATGCCCCACTAAAATATGGATTTTATTCTATTTTTAGTATTTGTTCTTATAGTGACCATAGATTATACACCATATGCAATTTCACTGTCTAACTATCACAGTTCATGAGATACAGCCTAGTGACAGACGGACAGACGGACGGATGGACAGCGGAGTCTTAGTAATAGGGTTCTATTAGTGGCTACGGAACTCTAAATATGTAATTTGTCCTTGCTTGCCAGCTTTATAGAACTTATTTTAAATCCAGGAACTGACAGGCAACTGTATAATTTAACTGTGTTTATATTTAACTGTGTTTAATATCAAAGACACAAAATTCGGTCAAGTTATTGAGAGAAACTTGAGATAGTCATAAGTTTCTCTATATTACCAATGTCTTTACATCCTCATACAAACAGCCAGACACATCAAGGAAAACGGTGATCAGAAGAAGTAAAGTTGTTTTTTTATAACATAAATAATATAAATAAGATACATTTATATAAAATATAAATGCCTTACTTTTAAATGTAATAAGGGTCAAAATTGCGTATACAATAGATACATTCTGCTTTTGTTATCGTTTGTCGCTAGGAGCGAGACGCCGCTGACGCGTAAGAGATAATTCGTGTTTGTTGTTTCGTGAGAGGTTCGGGAAAATAAAACGTGGGCACAAACCAAACATCATATACATATTATTGGGTTTGTGTAGTACTTAAGCTTTTCCTCGTAACTTCTCTCGCTTAGGGAAATCAAATCAAAATATCTTTTTTTCGTAGATCTAACTTATACAATAATTGAAAGAGGTCAAAATAAAAGGGTCAATAAAAAGTGTAGTACAATAAAAATAGAGTTTAACCTCGCACCAAATTTCCGATCCAATTTTTATTTTTTATAAAGTTAAGGGTCGCATACTGAGCATAAAATCACAAAATGCTGACATATCCAGGTAAGCTCCACTTGGATATGTGCGCCTCCATAAGCGCCATCTTTAAAAAAAGTTTTTGCCCGACCTCAGAAAATATGCACTATAGGGCAAAAATAATAAAAATAAATAAAATTACACATCTTTTATTTCCTGTTAACTTTTTTGTGAAATTTACTGCTTTTTAATTTCGATCCCTCTAATAAATCTTAAAATATTGGATTAATCAATAAAATAATCCAATAAAAACCATAAAAATTCCAATTTTAGTTTCCGAAATATCAACCAAAAACTTTTTTTCAAGATGGCGCTTTTTAATTTGATATAAATTTTTTCTTTCACTGTCGTGTTATAAAACAAGTATATACTAGCATTCATGTTAGTTTTTCTGGGGTATAATAATTGACAATGTTTTAGCCACAGGCCCGACTGTATGCGTAGTACTTATTTTAATTCTACCGTGACGTACATACCGTGACGTACATGGAAGCCATCTTAAACCAACATCTTCCATTCCACCTCGGCCTTTATAAAAACCGCTAATATCAGCTTATATCGTTTTACATTCGAGCTCGTTAGTAAGTTTGTCTTTCAATCAACATTATAAACAAAACAACGATAGCGTTTTTTACGCCGACTATAACCTGTATTTATGTACATTTATTCGGATAAAATAATAAATGTATGAATTAATTGATGAAATATAAAGAATATTTCATTAGTTAATTCATTCATTCATTATATTGCGCACACTGCAAGATTATACGAATTGACACATAAAACAAACAATGAATAAAAAGCCAGTAGGTCAAAATAATGAATTAAAAGACATTTTGCGAGACAAAAAGTTTTTTTAATAGTGATGTTGCAAAAATGTAGAATTATTAATGAAACTTAAAAATGCTAAAATTTACGATAAAATGTACGATATTAAAAACCATACCTAGCACATATTTAAAATTATGAAAAGCTTATTAGAATTTAGCGTAGTGAAACTTATCGAGAAGTTTTGGTGAATAAGATAATTAGAAAGCTTTTGAGGTGGAACCGCAAACAAATTTTGTTTTGTTCATAATTCGTTCTAACTTGTTAAAGTTCTCGACGGGTGAAATGTATAATAAATTCATTTTACCGAAATTTACTTTCCATTCGCTATAATATTTTTTTTAAATTATTTTTTAAAGTTTAATCATATAAATTTTATAATAATCAGCCAAATCCGTCAAATGTTTTTACCTTTAATCATTAAGACAGTTAATTGTGTGTATAAAATAGGTGTTCTTAACGTAAATATAGTCAAAATATGGACTAATAAATAAACGTGTGAAAGTCATTACTCATAATTTCCTACCAGGTAAAATATTTTTACCCATAAAATACTAATTTTCAACGCAGGTGCGCTCGTAAAACGTTCAAAATCCCCATAAAATTTATCATCCTCTTAGTAAGAGATTATACTAAAAATATTTAAGACTAATCGAAATATGAATCCAAATTAAACCATAAAAATTGCAGATTATCATACAGATATTCAGTTGAAACGCGAGACGGTATGCAAAATGTTTGCCAAAGAAATATAAGTACGTATAAGTTATTCGCTAAATAAATATAATACAGACACACACACACAATTTCATTTATTAATTTGTAATGTATTTGGATAGTTTTAATTGCTTTTTTATCTTATTATACTTTTTAGATTTAAATAGTAAACCAACTCCCTCCCATACCATATATGCGAACTTATTTAGACTAGGAGTCATTTAATAAGGTTATAATAAAATATTATAAAAAATATAAAAAAATTGTATTCAGTAAATCGTTGTTGATATTTTCATGTACATCACACGAAGTACTTAGAAAAAGTATGAAAATAATTGATGTCTCTGCTGGAGGAGGCTGTCTCAATATACTTCTATATCCTATTATCTGGCTAAGAAACCCAAAAAAATAACATTAACAAAAGCAAATAACCTTGGAAAGTTATTATATAATCTAACCTTCGAGGGTTGCTGAGGTAGGCTAAAGAAAAGGAAATATCAACAATGATAGCGACATAATTAAGAAAAGAAAACATAAGTAGCAAAATATAAGGCCAAAATGATTCGTATATGCTTTATAAGCGTTATACATCGAGTCTCTCAGTAAAATCGATTTTTACGTTTTTTAAATGTAATTTTCAATGTAGTAGGATAATTCTTAATTTTCGTCTCTACTAAAAGTCTTCAGCTGCGCGACGTGTACGGGGAAAAACAGGGAGTCCATTTAAGATTCTTTTACCTGGAAAGCGGTACCTTTGCGTTACTATCGCTCAGTTTGCGAGCTAGTACAAGTATAGATACCATGGAATGTACGTAAGAAATGTACTGAAAAATGAGTTTATATTATTTTATGTTCAACTAAACTATGTTATTTTTGATTTTGTGTATTTTGTGTATTTTTATTTATCCGAAGATGGCTATAACAAAAAGGTTTTGAATAAAATCTCCCAGAAGTTTATCGAACGGACTAATATCGATGTCGCCAATTATTGCCGTCAAAGTGTTACTGGAATAAAAATTTACCAATCCTATATTTAAATAAACCTAAAATTAATAAGAATTCGAGTTTTTTTATGGAACCAGCTAAATATAAGCTAGTAGTCGTCACATGAAAGATTCCTCATTTAATGTGAACTGTCAAATGTCAATAATGGACCGAATTTGACGGGTATTCCACTGGCAGATAGTTTTTTACAAGGACTTTTTTGTTGTAACTTAGGCTTTAAAAATAATTATCATCAATCTGGATACGGCTGTAAATCAATGCAACAGCTAGTGCTATATATTTTTTGTAATCAGCTGGTTGGAAGTTCCTGTTCTTAGCGCGCTTAAACAAACAAACAAACAAGAAAAATCAATTACTACTTTATTATAGTACTAGATTTACTGATATACATAATAATGATATTTTTCTAAAAATTCATTGTTATTAATTGGAGTAATATATATAAAATTTATAGCATTAAGAGCAACTAAGTTCTACATCAAAATGTAGAAGCTACGTTGTAGCGATAGGTGGTGTAGCTCGGCCTTACATCGGCAGCGGAGGGGCGCGGGCTCAGACAGACGCCTACGCGCGTGCCGGCGGACGTCTCCGCCAGAACACACAGCGGTGGGGCCCGGCGCCCGCCGCGCCCGCCACCACAGCGTATACGGGTGAGTATTACACACTATACACAAACAATACATTATACACACCGTGTATATGGGTGAATATTACACACTATACATTGTACACACCGTGTATAATTACGGCAAGTGAACAGATAAGAATACGCCGCGGTAAACGCGATCGTTTGTGTGTTTACTTTAGATAGGCCGTTGTCCATCCTATATTAATTTTATAATTTATTCTTGTATAATATGTAAAAAATTTGATAAAAATATTTGGAATTACCAGTGCATTAGTTTATACTTTGAGTTATCTGTATGAGTGATTGTTTAATGAGGCTATTTTTTATGTTGATAATTCCGTAGATTTGACCGCTGTTTCTTAACCAGTCAGTAAAATAAATTTTCTTTATTTAAATAAGCTCTATTATAATTGGTCCAAATGTACATTGTTAAGGATACACTCGGCAATAATGTTTATTCGTATTTTGAATAAAGTGAAAGTATAATATTACTGCAAGTCTTAGCGTTCGTCCGTTATACGTAGCCAGGTCAAGTTTGGTGGTAGCGGTTCGTAGCCCGGGGATTCTTAGCATTAACTAGGTGGGAAGACGATCTACGTTTAGCTGGTTCATGTTGGGTGCGTGTGGCGAGGGATCGGTCGCCTTAGCGTACATTGAGGGAGGCCTATGTTCAGCAGTGGACGGATAGAGGATGATGATGATGATGATGGTATGACCGCAAAAAGTATTTAGTATTTTAGCAAAATTTATTAAGCGGGTAAACGAGCTGTCGGAAATTTATCACACTTTTATACAAAAGCTCACAATTTTTGTGAAAATGCAGCTGTAGAAAAAACTGTGGTTTGTGTGTAGAATTAGGAGTATTTTAATTTTGAATAGGATTTATGTTAAGTACAACCTTATGAGTATATCTTATAACCTACCTATTATGTAGTTTGAATTTCGCTAAGGCAGTAAATCATATGACGAATATATGTATGTAGACACTTATTCAAGTATCTTGAGTGCATGTGTTCACACGTTAGATATGTTTTAAGCAAAAAAGTCATATATATTTTGTTTCGCCTGCGTTAATTTACTCAACTTAATTTCTGTTAGTCACAGCGTGATATTATATAGCCTTATAGCCTTCCTCGATAAATGGGCTATCTAACACTGAAAGAATTTTTCAAATCGGACCAGTAGTTCCTGAGATTAGCGCGTTCAAACAAACAAACAAACTCTTCAGCTTTATAATATTAGTTTAGATAAATCACTTTTTTCATTCTTTATTGAATTCTTGCTTAACTATAATTATTATTAGGGACAATAACAGAGTTAACAAAACCGAATTTTTCGTGTCGGTTCGTAAACGACGGAGCTATGTCCGAAAAAACATAATAAAAGACATACAAACATCCGAATTGAGAACCTCCTACTTTTTTAGAAGTCGGTTAAAAATCCAACTTCTTGTACTAATTCACCCACCATTAATAGTAGTAGTACACCATAGGGTGATAAAGTATCCAAAAGAAAATTGTAGAAAATATCAAGTGTATAAATTTGACGACCTCTGTGGCTCAGTGGTAAGCGGGTTGGCGCTTAAGCCGGAGGTTGCGGGTTCGAATCCCGCCAGGGAACAAAAATATTTTCTGTGTTCCTGGGTCATGGATGTGTATTAAATATGTGTATTATATAATAAAAATAGCAACGCCGAATTGGGCCGGCACGCCCGGGGTAGTACCTCTCGCTAACATAATACCGGCGTCAAGTGACAGCTATGCTGTCGCATTTCGTGTGGTTTGTGAGTATCCGGTGGCCCATTGGGGGGACAGGGAGGCAACGCATCTGCACACCTTTTGGTTGTATAACGCCGGCAAATGGTCTGAGGTATCCCGCCTAGGAAGTGCGTCTCCCCCGGCGGGTATGTGGGACTCGCTGCGCCCGAAAGGTGGTAAGGTGGACGCAGCTCTACCCACTAAAACCCGGCGAGTGCCACCCTTGCCGCCTTTGTGAGGTGCCCCGGATCTGCTAAGTTTGTTAACTTAACAGATCCGGGGTACCTCGACGGCTAGTCAAACCCGCAAGGGACCGACGCCACCTCCACAAAAGGGCTGTGCCGCACCACAGAACAACCCTTCCCAATGTCGGGACAGTACAATGGGGTGAGGTTCCCATCCTAGCCCCATCCCCGCTCCCATCCTCGACACTCTTCTTATAAGAGGGGTACAAAGAGCAGCTCCTTCGGTTCAAATGGGTTCAGCCAAGGTTCACCTTAGGATACTGAGCCCACCGCCACGGCAAGGCTTGAACCAAGGTGGGGAGCGCAGTGCCTCCTTATGACATAAAAAAAGCTTTTTGGAGGTTGTACATTACTCAGTAGTCACAGTAGACGTTAGCAATAGCAGTCTGAAAAACCTAGAGATTTGTGCAAGTACTTTTCGTGATTTTCCAATTAATTATGTTATATTATTATATTGTAGGCACTATTTGTACGACGTTGTTATCGAAGTGATTAGTTTACTAAGTGCCCTTTTATTTCCTATTGTTTACATTATTCTTTATTAATAATAGAGCAAGGTCAATACGAATATTACTCTTGAATTTGTTTCGCTTGAGGCTTCATTCTATATTAATAATAATTAATAATGTATTGATTAGGGAAACGTTGTTTTAAAATTTATCAGGATTTTGAAAAATTGAGCTTAAAAGTATTTATGAAACCTTAATATGAGTCCCTTGAACTACTAAAAGAGGTTACTACGAAAGACGGCGTCATCCCGTTTGCCGTCACGGCATTCGAATTGATTTTACTACCAAGATGTCTCTCACTAAAAGCGAAAATCGAAAACCTAAAATTAAGCTTATAATATTTGCTTTATAGGTTTCAACATAAAGGTTAAAAGGAATTACTTTTTCGCCTGAATAAATTCTTCAGAACCTACGCAGTAAAGCGGTTTAACCTTTTAAATTTGCGAACACCTTACTTGCTATTAACGGTTACTTATATTCGATATACTTGAGGAGAAGGGAGTTGTTTTTAGAGTGAGGAAGTCGTTTATTTAGATTTTTACCCGTCGCACGTTTCGGACACTTTATAACATCCATGGTCGCGGATCGCGGTAAATTCCGTAAAATTTGTTTTATTATAGTCAGTGAAATTCGCATAAAATATATATAAAAATATGTTGTTTCGAAATATATATATATATATATATATATATATATATATATATATTTATTTATCTTATACTTAAGTTATTATATTTTTTAAAATTTTTAGTTTTAGGTTCTTTGTAGTTCATAGCCAATATTGTTTCATTTAAAACTTCATGTATCCTGCCGAATTACTAATATAATTTTTTTCGTTATCTGAAAGTCACATCCAAATAATAAAACATTATATTTTAATGTCAGTTGTTCTATCCAGATAAAGGTTTTGAAAAGATCAAATAAGTTACAATCGATAAACATTAAAAAATATTGTTAGTAAATACAACAGCCACGATTTTGGTTCCACCCTATAATCCTTATATAGTTCTTTTCTACTTCTCAAAGTAACGAAGAAACGAAGATTACAATTTAACGTTGCATATTATTGTAGGGTTTCTATAAAACTAACAATTGAATTTATTTCATCAATAATTATGCAGGTAATACCGAAGGATGACCACTTGTATATAAGAACCGGGGATATGATACAGCAAATTTATGGCTATAGAAAAAAATAAAAACCACAGATCAACCGGTATAAGAACAATGTTGCGTAACTCTTTAAACATTCAATAAAACCTCCATGAAGTTTGTAAGTAATAAAATAGGTTGGAGCGAACCCCATAAGCTGGTCAGTAGCGCGCCATCTGGCCGGAGAATTAATGTCTTTACCAACTTGTGTCATTAATTTAGGATCTTAACAGAGCCGATAATTTTTTGCCATTGAACAGCAATTAAGGTTCCCTACCCAAAAAAACGGGGACCTGGTACTTAGTCACCGCCTACCAAACCGCACCTTCATACCTCTATATCTTAAGGCGTAGATAGGTAGGTCCCTTTCTTTATCTAATGAACTAGGAAGAATAAATTTGAATGAATAAATTTTAAATTATTTAATAAATTATATATTATGGAATTATAAATAATTTTGCTGGAAATATCTAAAATTGTTTTTTTTAACTGGCAAACGTGCCACCTGATGGTAAGTGGGTCGACGTCGCCCATGAACATAAACTAGTATACCTGGAACGAGCGCAGGCAACTCATTTATGTGTTGCCTATCCTGAGACATAAGATGTTAGGTCTCGGTGCCAGTAATTACACTGCCTGTCTTGCCCTTCTCTCAGAAACACAGCAAAGCTGTTTCACGGGAGAAACGAGCAAGATGGTGGTACCCATGCAGCCGGGAGCGCGGCACAGTGCTTCCCTCCCACCGGTAAATTATATTGTAATCTATATTAAATTTCATTATAATCTAACAATTAGTTTGATTGGCTGTTTGTTTGGTTACTTACTAATTACTATATTCATTCTTAACGTACTTGGATAGATCTTGTGATTCTCAACATAAGTGAATTCTATTGTCGGACGGATACTGGTTATAAAATATTTCGTTCTCTATCTTTTTTTTTTATTTAACGCCGGGAAATGCTCTGAGGTATCCCGCGGGTAGTGGGTCTCCCCACGCGGGTATGTGGGACTCACTGCGCAGTACTGGACGCAGCTGTACCCAGAAAAACCCGCGAGTGCCACCAATGCCGCCTTTGGTGAGGTGTCCCGTATCTAACAAACAAACAGGGCACCTCGACGGCTAGTCAGTCCCCCAAGGGACCGACACCACCTCCACCGAGAGGTTGTCCCACACTACAGAACAACCCCTCCCAACGTCGGGACCGTACAATGGGGTAAAGTTCCCATCCTCGCCCCTTGCCCCCTGCTCTTTTATCCCCTCTTCTTATAAGAACAGTACAAAGGGTTCTTTGTATCGTTCAATTGGCTTTGCCCGAGATGCAGCGGCTCACCCTAGGCTACTGAGCCCCACCGCCACGTCAAGGCCAGAACCATGGTGGGGTTCGTTCTCTATCTTGAAACAAGCGTCTCCAACAACTTTAGTAATCTTGAATTAGTCTATATTACTCTGAAACTTGAACGCAATATCAGTACACACATGCATAAGTTAAAGGCGCTCTCGTGCCGATGAACATACAATAACTTGTCCTCGAAGCCATATTAAATTTTTCATTATTGTCTTAGCTTGCTGCAGTAATACCTGGAAGCTAGCTTCCCTACAACCTTGACCGTATTTCGCATTTCTATCTTACAATTTATTTATTCAAAACATTTTTATGTATTCTTCGCCATAAATTCAATTGTTTTATGCCTAACAGCTTAGCTGTTTACAGTGGGGGATTTACAATAGGGGCAGTCGGGGCTATTGCCCAGGGCGGCAAGTTTTCTAGGGCGGCAAAATTTAGAATCTGATTTTTTTCCAGTCTTATCAAGATTGTTCAATATAATTAGTTAATCCTTTGAATAAATATTTTTTTATTAAATAGATAATTAAAGAAATTCATTTTTACATAATACATATAAAGGACCTTTACACTGAGTTTACGAACGTGGATTTATGATTTTAGCTGCAACAAACTGTAGCGCGAGAACGATCGTTTTCATGTTTGAAAAAAGGTAAAAACTTCTTACGTTCTAGAATAAGTGCAAATAGGCTCAATAGCTTAGATATTCTATTTTTTTTTCGGAATGATCTATGCTAACGGCCCAAAGGTCCGAATGCTACATCGGATTAGTGTGAGCCGATTTGGCTCAATTTTGGTTTGTAAAAGTGGGGGGTTGCCCCCCGCCAACCGTAAAGTCTGCGACCACACGGCCTCCTGGCGACGGGTTGGCAGATATTCTATGCATCAAATCAGATGTACTGACAACATTTAGATTGGGACCAATTTTTTTTTATGTTTTCGCAATATACAATAGGCAATATATAATATGCACAGATATTATAATAAATTAGTTATTTTATTTTTGAAAAATAAGGTAATAAACTATAAGTTTAAGTGAAACTGCAGTATTGGGGCGGCATTTTTATCGGTGCCCAGGGGCGGCATTATGTTTAAGTCCGGCCCTGGCTGTATAGGATACCATACAAGCAGTTTTTAGCTGCTAGAAGTTAATTAGAAATACTACCAAGAATATATTCTTCTCTGGTATCCCAGTTCAGTATTGTCTCAATTGCACTTTTTCCAAATAGGCAACCTTCGTTCTAGTATTATTCTATCAAACCTTCGTTCTAGTATTATTCTATCAACCCTTTCTTGTACGTTTGTAACCGACTGTTCAATGTGTTCTAATTATTACATATTTTAAGTATTATTTAGTTTACCTTTTTTTAGGGAAACTACTTAAATCACGAGTGCTACAGATGGAAATACTTAATATTTTAACTACAGATAGTCATTTTATTTATCAACATTAGCAAAGGTCTACACGATTATTCATGTCAAGAATTGATAAAATTTTTGAACATCTTAATGATAAAGTTTAACCTTTTTATATTATTATTATTAGAAAAAGATTAGACTACTTGTAGTCTATTATATTGGCGATCGCCAAACGTAATAGCAGGGAGCAGCGAGTATAGTAAAAAACTTATAGGCAAGGCGTATCGATATCTCACGAATTTGGCGAATTTCCAACCGACGGTTTTCTTACTTTCGTTCAAAATATCATTTTCACAATAGTCATGCGTTTTTGGCAATTTATACTCTTCATTAAAATATAGCTTCTAGGATAGTATTTTTCTTGATAATATGTCATACCTTAATATTCCCCAACTCGATGTGATCGCAAACTTTTTCTCCAAAAAGTAATAAAAGTTTGTTGGTGCAGAAATCGCAATTTTCTCTAACTTCGGGGACTTAATTTTTTATTTTTCTTTTTCAAAGCTGCAAGAACTTTTGACTGTATTTATTGTATATTAAATTATTGTCCCTTGTGCAGTCATCATTTCATGGTTGAAACTGTGGATTTTGGCTATTTAGCTACAGAAGTGGTTGTAGGTAGATGGTGGAACATTGTTACACCAAAGTCAATCAACAGGCACGTCTTTAAGTGTGATTTAGATATACGAATGTAAAACTTTCGAAAGAGACCAGAATTGGTTTTGCTGGGCCGTATAAAGTAAATGCTAGTACACTGCTGTATAAGTGAACATGACTGTGTATATTTGTGGTTTGATTTGTAATTTTAAACTTGTACACATCAGTATAGTTAGTATAGCAGCGCAGGCAGTCGATTTGTAATGTATTTGACAGTATAACGGGCGGTATAAATTGGACGCGTCGTAAATCAGTTTTATAGCGGCCGATCGGTACAAATACACCAGGTGTTGCCCCGCCCAGCCCGCCACTGATATTATGTTTATTGCTTTAATAGTGTCCTGTGGTTTTTCCTTTCCCCTGATTGAAAACATCTAATGAGGTGGTCATACCGGCTGTTGACGTGGCGACTCATATACTCATATCCATGTGACACAAAGTGGATTCAATTTTGTAATTAGTCATGTTTAGTATCAAATCAAAGTTTCAAGCGCCTTGGATGAAAAAGCGACTCAAATTTCATGACGATGTCGTCTTTCGTTATAGATTTTTTATTAATTATGAATTCCAATATCGAGCGTGCCACGACAGTTAACGATATTGCCCACCTCATTAGAGAAGTGTTGCTCTACTCTCGACATGTCAAAAAAGCAGTTTTCTTGATCTTATTTTTTTATCAAATGTCAATCAAGTCAAATAATCTGTTCGGCAAATAAAGTATATTTAAAATTTCAATAACAATTATTTTGTTTAACATTTTTTTTTATAGAAGAGGGGGCAAACGGACAGTCGGTTTACCTGATGGTAAGTGAATAGCGACATCCACAGACACCCGCTATACCAGGAGATCAGCAGGTGCGTTGCCGGCCTTTTAGATGTGAGTATGCTCTTTTCTTGAAGGTCTCTAAGTCGTATCGGTTCGGAAACACCATAGGTGGCAGCTGATTCCATATATTTGTGGTGCGAGGCAGGAAATGCCGTAAAAATCTAGATGTTGTGGATTTCCGGACATCAAGATGGTGTGGGTGAAATTTGGAATTCTTACGCGATGTCCGGTGGTGGAATTCTGCCGCAGGTATTAATCCGAACAATTCCTCAGAACACTCCCCGTGGTAGATGCGGTAGAAGATGCATGTTTAACATAGTAAATAACAAAATTAAAAATAATCTTTTATGAACGTCCGAGTTTTCTGAGTTTGTTTTTGTTTGTTATTGAAATAAGTTGTTAAGTGTGTAACAGATAATATTCTACCTCAATACATTTTCTTCTAATCTATTTTATTCTATTTTAAATTAGTGTAAAAAATATCGCACCGGAATATTTCTTTTCTTCATGTAAAGTGACAATGCGCCGAGTTTCTCAATTAATATGAGCATTCAATTCACCGTCGTTTAACTATTATTTATAAAAAACTAAGATACGACTGTGAATTTTACAAAAATACCAGACTGTTTATTCGTTGCTAAGCAACTGACAGGATTATACAAATTATTTATAATCAATTTTATTGTGGAAAATGAGATGAGGCACGCACTTTTGGTTTTTGCAAAATTTTCTATGATTTGTTATATTTATGCTATAAATATTGTAACATTCTCCTTTACAGCCGAATTGGGCCGCCACGACCGGGGTGGTACCTCTCCCTCACATAACACCGGCGTCAAGTGACAACTATGCTGTCGCGTTTCGTGCGGTTTGTGAGTTTCCGGTGGCCCATTGGGAGGGATAGGGAATAGGAGGGCAACGCAACGTCACAACTTCTGGTTGTGCGAATTTCTATGGGCGTCGGTAGTCACCATAAGGCTCCGACTGCTCAGTTGCCTCTTCATGACATAAAAAAATATATATTAGATAGCACTTCG
This sequence comes from Helleia helle, assembly GCA_963853865.1. Taxonomy (NCBI): domain Eukaryota; kingdom Metazoa; phylum Arthropoda; class Insecta; order Lepidoptera; family Lycaenidae; genus Helleia; species Helleia helle. Next base: position 19,833,647 of record OY971422.1, on the reverse strand, counting down.
CAAGACTGCGTTAAAATACTCTATATTTACTGCTCGCAGTAAGTCGTTTAATTAAAATTTTGCAATGAATGTAATTAAAGAAATATGAGGCTGGATTCGAATCCGTGACCTCTGCGTATCAGTCACACCTGACCTTTACCTAGCCGTCGAATCACTAATGTCGCGTCTTCTTTTAATTAAATTATATTTCTGAGATTTCTACGTCATAAATGATTCTTTAGTTTTAAATGCATTTAGTTTCTAGAATCTAGATAATGAGGTTCAGAGTTGGCTATAGTCCAGTTATTATATTTTATGTATATTTATGTAAAAAGAGCAAAACTAATAGAAAAAAAAACAAATATACGTAAGTTTTAAGTCCAAGTACCTAAATCATTTTTTTGTTTCAAAGCTTTTGAAATTTTTATTTGTAAGTTTTTTTATGTCATAAGGAGGCAACCGAGCAGTCGGAGACTTATGGTGACTACCGACGCCCATGGACATCTGCACAGTCAAAAGTTATGAAGATGCGTTGCCCTCCTTTTCCTTATTCCCCCTAATGGACCACTGGAAACTCACAAACCACACGAAACCTGACCGCTTAGCTGTTAATTGACGCCGGTGTTATGTGAGCGAGGGGTACCCACCCCGGGAAATAGAACATTAAAATAAACTGTTAAGTAATGAAAATACGGTGTAAGTGAAAACACGGTGGAATGTATGAAACTGAATATAATATTAAATATTTGCGCGCAGAAATATCATTTATAAAATAAGCTACGAAATACTGGCTATTGTGACAATTTAACGATATTTGGCCTTTCATATATTTTGACATACATTTCTCCTGATACTTTTTGATTTAAATTATAGGTTCTTTTTATTTTAAAGTAAATAAACCTTTTAAATCTAAATTAATAATAATTAAAAGAACGACATAAAACATACGAACTAAGGTTTTGTATGGTGGTTATTATAAGAGCTAAGAATCAAATGGAATAAAGAATAATGGAATATTTGCTAATGAAAACTTTATGTAGGAAGGTATTATATAAAACCCTATCAGTGACTGTACCTACTAGTCGCTTTTTATGTTAGTTGGATAGGGAAACTGGCAGACGTGTCACCTGATGGTAATTGGTCGACGTCGCCGATGAACATAACCTCGTTTATCTGGAACTAGCCCAGGCAACTCATTTACGTGTTGCCTGGGCAAATCTAATACTACTACTACTACTACTACTACTACTACTACTACTACCACCACTACTACTACAGTATACAAAAACGCTGACAAATACAAATATTCATATATAAAATTGAGCAAGCTAATTTAGAAAGCTTAAAATCTTTCTCTTACGTAACCATCAGGCTCTTTTTCTAATGTAAAATTTGAATATTCCTCTGAAGTTTTATGAAATATCAGTTAAATATTTGACGGCAAAAAACTATTCAATTTGAGAGGCGTAAATGTGGACCGAGAGGAAATGGAATCGGGCGTCTGTAAACAGGAAAGTGGCTGACAGCGCTTACACTGTTGCCAGACTTATATTATACTTTTACAATTTAGCTGATGCCCGCAGCTTCGCCCGCGTTATCTTATATTTACAGCCATACCCGGATTGATGATGATTATTGTTATAGCCTAAGTTACTCCTTATAATATCAACTATCAGTCAGTGAAAGCCCCGTTAAAATCGGCCCAACAGTTTCAGAGATTAGCTGATGTTATAGGGAGTAACTTAAAGCCTTAAAAATAGTTATCATCACTCCGGATACAGCTGTAAATATAAGTTAACGCGGGCAAAGCTGCGGGCAACAGCTAGTTTTATATAAAAATTGAAGAGATGAATGAATAGAAAAAGGGCATAGAGACCCTAATAAAGGTTGTACGCAATGAATAGCCCGCTTAGAACTCCATCGATCTTACAATTTGCCAAATGTAATTATTGTCATCTTTGCAGGTATTCACATATGTCACGACACCAAGCGATGCTCGCGTAATTAGAGGGCTGATACATTTCGCTGATAAATGAGAAGAGCGAGGCCTTACGGAATACAAAATGGCCTCCTTCAAAGGTAAGTCACTCCATTTTGTATCTTATCACTAATATATTATGACATGGTATAGCGTAATAAATAGTAACACCGTTATGAAATTTGGCTAACTTTTGGAAAATAAATTGTATGGCTACGAAATAAAGGTATAAAAAATTCTAATCCTTATGACATGATGTTAAAATACCGTAAATATTTTGTTTGTTGGTTGTCATCATCATTATCATCATCAGCCCCTATCCGTCCACTGCTGAACATAGGCCTCCCTCAATGAACGCCAAGACGACCGATTACTCGCAACTCGCATCCAACACGGACCGGCCACCGCACGGAGATCGTCTTCCGACCTGGTTAATGGCCGACCAACACGAACGCGGCCTCTACTCTTGAACCTTGTTGGCATATCGGCCATCCCATATTAGGATTTAAAACGATTTAACATGGAATATTTTTTGTCAGGATTTGGGATAAATGTTTAATTTTTGTTTTGCGGAGCTCGATATTTTGATTTTGTCTACGAATATCTTGTTCACGAGATTCTCAGTTACTTTCAGTCTCGTTAACGAGACAATTATAATTGATTTCAAAATATTGATATCCGCATAACAATAGTAATAAAAACATTTTACAAAAAATTAAAAAAGACTTCAAAAATAATAAACTAAAAAGTAATAAAATAACTGTGTTTCTTTAATTTTTGTGCTTACAACTTATAATCAACTTAATTTTCTACTAATGTACAAACTTTGCGTTTACCACGTCATTTTAGTTACTTGTGGAGTCGGTATCGTATTTGTTGCTGTACCCCACCTACCTACCTACCTTGGCTGATGGCTTGATTGAAACCATCCAAATAGGCATTATTGGGAATAACTAAAAAACGGCTTGTCAGATCTTAATAAAAGTAATGTGGGACCAAATTGTTTCCAACACCAGCTTTCAAACAAAAAAATAACCATCGATATCCATGCACAAACGGCGGAGTAATCGTGTCACATACATACAAAAAAAACATACAGACGAATTGAGAACCTCCTCTTTTTTTGAAGTCGGTTAAAAACCAAGTCAATATTTCGCTTTAAATAGTTATGTTCATTTAAATCAAATATTACAATGTTTTCCATGCAGTACCCAGAATTTGTACACCACAGTACAGTGTCATTAAACAACACTGGGGTATTTAGTATTTTGAAAAACTAGCTGTTGCCCGCAGCTTCTCCCGCGTTAACTTAGATTCACAGTCGTATCCGGAGTGATAATGATTATTTTTGTAGCCTAAGTTACTCCTCATAATATCAGCTATCTGCCAGTGGAGGTTAGGTCAAAATCGGCCCAGCCGTTTTAAAGATTAGCCGGAACAAAAAGACAGACAAGCACAAATTGTAAAAAATGTTATTTTAGTATATGTACCGTGTGTACATCCGTTTGTATGCATTTAGTAAAAAGCGGTTATTTTATTATTACAAACAGACACTCCAATTTTATTTATCTGTATAGATATAATAGTGCGGCTTATTTCCACCCATTAAGTCTCGTGTCAAACTTGTTGACGTTCGCGTTGTTACCGGTACAGCGTCGGCAGCTGTGCATTTTAATGAGCATTTCACCTGCATTTCACTGCATCATAGTTATATCTAGCTTCCGAAAGATGGTAAGGTGGACACAGCTCTACCAATGCCGCCTTTGGTGAGTTGCCCCGATTCTATTGAGCAAACGGGGCACCTCGACGGCTAGTCAGTCCCCCAAGGGACCGACACCACCACCACAGAGAGGTGGCCCCGCACCACAGAATAACCTCTCCCTACGTCGGGACAGTGCAATAGGGTGAGGTTCCCCCCTTGTCCTCTCTTCTTATAAGAGCGGTACAAAGAGCAGCTTAATTTGCTTCGCCCAAGGCACTGGGCCCAGCCTACGCTACTGAACCCCACCGCCACGAAAAGGCTTAAACCTTGGTGGGGGCCTTTTATAATAGTAATCCTACAAAATCTTAAGACTATTTAAATTAAATGTAGAACATGACGTCAGAAGAAAATTTCATTGAAGTTGAATAAACTCAAATTCAGTACAGAGCGGATGTCCTATAATCTTACTTAGGACTTAACTTCATCGCCTGCGAAACTTTTGCTAACGAGTTTCGTTTCGATGTTCTTTACGGAGCGTCTGTTTGGTTTGTATTATAATTTAATTTATAATGTGATTTTAATTAATTTTATGTATCGACCTACCAAGAAATTTAAAGTTAATTATGTTCTTGTTAGCGACGGTGGTCTAGTGGGTATGAGTGGGGAGGTATGAGAGAGACTTGGGGTAGAGTGAGAGGTCCGGGTTCGATCCTTACCCCCCCCCCCCTGTGATGTCTTAAAATGGGTTATTCTTAATTTCTATGTGTACATGAGACCATCGCTCACCGGTGAAGGAAACATCGTGAGGAAACCTGGAAGCCTGATAAGATTTAGTCTTTGAAGGTGTGTGAAGTTCACCAACCCGCATTGGGCCAGCGCATCGGTGAACTATGGCCCAATACCCTCCTTGTCTGATTTTAAAGAGGAGACTCGTGCCCAGCAGTGGAACATATAAGGATTGATAATATTATAATATTATTAAGTATGTTCTTTGGCCTTATCAATATTAATATTTTTTATATGCTTTCTTTCATATTAAGTACGTACTTAGTACAACATACGTGTAACTTACGTATGTTACATCTATTTTACTCGCTAGATACCTGTGAGTCATAAAATAAAGGTATTGTAAAAGAGTTGATATTTTATAAAGGTTTAATAATAATAATCGTAATAAAGCGTAAATAAAATATGTTTGCGGTTAACGATCCTACAATTGTCGGTATTATTTTATTAACTCAGATTCCGTATCAAATAAGAGACGCGCTTTTGGTATTTTCTATGGCTTCTTAAGCAGAAGACTTACTAGATAGTTCCGAGAGTCTAGGGAATACATTTTGATATTATGTATTTTAAGGGGAAATAATGCTTAGTAAAGTTTATCTTATATATTGTTATATACTTGATATCTTTGAACAAATTTCAAAATGGCACAAACATTCCCATCGAAAAAAAGCGTCTGCCTCTTTGCCTATCTAAGATGAGATAAGAAGCAGTATAAATTATAAATTGGTTCAATGCCAGGTCGCGGCGGTCCGGACTCCAACTGTCATCCAATGATAAGGAGCTTACATCACGGAGGCTTTTACTCTTAATTAACTCACTCCGGTTGATATGACATCTTCTTATAACGATAATAATCAACAACTCTTCATTTCTTCTAACTTTCCGAACAATCAAGGCAGACTTGTCCCTTATTTTGAGTTCATTTCTATGTATTTAATTATTTTTTTTGACAAAAGTAATTTCTTATTATAAGACAGATTTTGAATCAACGAACGAACACAATGGATTTAAAATTAGTTTTTTTTTCGAAAGGATCTATTCTTTTGTGAGCAGATGGCTCACCTAAGAATTATTATTCGAAAGGGGGCCCTCTCCCGCCACGCCCATCAGCCCACGGGCATCGCGCGCGCTACTTGGGAGAGTAGGATTTTGAACAGTCAAATCCGGTACGGTCGACGAGTCTACCTATAGCCCATAAAGCCACCTCTGTGGCACGTGTGTGAGTACGACATTATGGGCCGAATACAGGCTTTCTATAATGTTAGTTTATGCCTGAGGGGCATTTTACTGTTTCTATTAAATAAGAAGTATTATTATAATTGGTTCAAAACGGATTCCGTCTTTTTATTACTGCTTTTGAGTGTGGTCTGAACGTCATCGACCTGTCTAGGACAGCTCTCAGGTACTTGACCTGTCCTGTTCTAGGGATTACTGTTAAATTTAATTCCTGCGCGGACATTTGCTGCTAGAGAAGGCATCGAGGCACTTTTATGGGGATTTATTTCCATTATTTTAAAATTAGTTTGCGATAGCCACTATTTTATACAATCTATCTGTGTGAGAGAGAGAAAGAGCTAAGCAAATCAAAATATAGACACAATACAAAATGAAGTCAACGAGATACTCTTTCCTATATCTCAATTTAGACACGATAAAAAAGATTATGTTAAAGCGTGTTACAAAGTTACCAGACATTAAATAACAATGTTATTTTAACTGTTATCCGTCTTATAATTTAGAGTTGAACACAAGTCATTGAAAGTAAATACAAAAGTGACAACAGGAATGCTAAGATATCGTACTCTAGTTGTGCAGTTATATTATGTAGCCGATAGTGTATAGTTTTATCTTTATGAAAATTATATTTGACTAGAGCGTAGTTCCCGCAGCCGTGGGAACTACGCTAAAGTCTATACTTACATACATTATTACTTATAATGTAGCTTTCCAGTGGTGAAACCATTTAAACATCGTTTAGTGGGTTAGGTATGGGATGGGTGCGCTGTGCCGCGCTCCCGGCTGCATGGGTACTATCATCTGACTTGTTTCTCCCGTGAAACAGCTTAAATGTGTTTCTTACAGAAGGGCAAGACATGCAGTGTTACTGGTACAGAGACTTAACATCTTATGTCTCAGGATAGGCAACACATAAATGAGTTGCCTGGGCTAGTTCCAGGTAAACTAGCTAATGTTCATGGGCGACGTCGAGTACTTATGCCTATCCAACTAACATAAACAAGTCGTGACAGTGTAAAAAAAAATAATTCATTCAAAAGTCACATTCGCATTTATAATATTAGTTAGAAAATTGAAATGAAAAAAGATTGAAGAGATCGAGGAGCCAAACAAAATCCTAAAATAACATTAATATACGTCTTAAAGTTCCAAGTCTCTATATTATTTATTACCGAACTCAAATATGACCTCAAAAGAACAAGACATTAAACCCACATAAAACGACCGTGGACACTTAAAGATCATTTCGAGAATACCGTTCGTCTGAATGTTAGGGTTCGTTCAGACAAGCGCGTCGTACCGGGACAGGCGTAATGATACATGTAACTGTACATTTATACGCTACTCAATGTTTTAAATGACTAAGATTGAGTGGAATCATCTACTTCATTTGGTACGAATAAAAGCTTGGTAGCTTGTGCTTATTAAAATAATGGCTTAAATAATCTTGTCATGCAGTGTTACCCTTTGTTAAAGAATGTGTGTATACAGATTATTACGATGAGAATATAGCAAAGTTGTGCGGTCTAAATTCGATGGGGGAGGAGGGGAACCAGCCATCTCAGAGTTCGTTGAAAGAAGGCTCCAGCTGTGGATGGTTACAGGCAAGCTATTTGAGTAAAATTTTATTTGGGTGAATTTTATTTCGAATAAGATTTACACACGCTGCGTCGCACATACGCACTCACGCGTAAAAATGGTGATTAATTTAAATCAAGTAAAATTTCATATAACATGGATAGACTGTAATACTGATACAGTATATTTGTTTGAGTTGAGAACAAACAAAAGTAATTAGGAAGGAGAGTGTTAGTACGTCGACTTGCAGCACATTTCTCAGTAACTCAGCACCGCATTTAACTTATTTCAAACCTGAGGAATCTCTCATTTTGACTTGTGTACTTACGTGTTTATTACGAGAACTTGTTTATTGAACACATATACGTTTATTATTTTAGACCCTATATAAAAGTGAAGTTATATGTTTACGATTTATAGCCTGACCACCCCACCATGGTTAGGTCTTGTCGTGGCCGTGGGGCTCAGTAGCCTAAGGTGAATTCAGCACTTTGGGCGAAGCAAATTGAGCCGAGAGTTCCCTTCCTCGACCCTCTTAGAGGGTCGAGGAAGGGAACCTCATCCCATTGTACTTTCTCGACATTGACCCTCTAAGAGGGTCGAGGAAGGGAACCTCATCCCATTGTACTTTCTCGACGTTGGTAGGGGTTGTTGTGTTGTGCATGATAACCTCTCCGTGGAGGTGGTGTCGGTCCCTTGAGGGACTGATTAGCCGTTGAGGTGCTCTGTTTGCTTAACAGATCGGGACCATTGGTGGCACTCGCCAGCTTTTAATGGGTAGAGCTGGGTCCACCTTGCCACATTTTGGGCGTAGCGAGTCCCACATAGTAAATGCCCGACCTGATCAGAAATATAATATATTATAAGCCCTGCATTGGTGTCGCCACTGTATCTTTTATACGGTAACACATAATATAGATCCATAGTAGATCCATACAGATTAATTCCACACAGATTTAATTCCGAAATTTTCCGCAATATGGCGAGGGATTTTATTCTTCTGGTTAGGCTATACATAATAGATATTTTTTTTAGATTTACCGGCAAATGAAGTTAAAATATCTAAGGAACCTGAAATTGTAATTACTGGCACCAATACTTATAATTGTATGGGCTCAGGATAAACAACATAGTTTCAGGTTGTCTATTTTTTTTGTTGGATAGGCAAACTAGACGTGCCACTGGATGGTACTTAAAAGGTCATAATCGCCCATAAACTAGTTTACCTGGAACTAGCCCAGGCAATTCGTTTGTGTTGCATATCCTGAGACATAAGTTGTTGAATCTGTGTGCCAGTAATTTCACTGCCTGTCCTGCCCTTTTCTCCGAAACACAGCAAAGCTGTTTGACGGGAGTAACAAACAAGATGCCCTTGCAGCCAAGAGCGCGGCACAGCGCAACCCTCCCACTATGTGTGATGGTAGGTGCTCTAAGCTGACCACCTACCATCACGTGACTCGTCTGTATGTTTGTTTATCCAACTAACTTAAAAAATGGAGTAAATTTGTAATTTAATATTATAAGTAACACCTTTACGATTTAATTTCAGCCTTTTGCCTACGTCATGTATTACAATTTTCCATTTTCATCGAAAGCCGGGGAATATAGGTAATTTATGTTCCATAAAGTTTTTGTTAGCTTTGAATTTATATAAAGTTTAACTGGCTAGTAACAAGAATAAAATGAACTAATATACGATTATTTTCCATATTTGAACATGGTCTAACCACGAAATTTCGTTTAATTAACGGTTTCGAATATTAATAAAATAATGCCTTTGCTTGTACGTTAATTTTAATGGAAATAGTCATTATAACGATATAGTAATATTTTTCTGAAAATTTAGTTAAATATGTCTAAGCCTACAAAGACGAACAGCTATACAATGTCTCATTGTATAGTTTTTCGTCTTTGTAGCCGGGCCATTGTATAGAGGCGCTGACTTTGGCTGAGCAGACATGTGGAACTGATTATCAATTACGTAGTACGATAGTAGTATCGTTTTGACATTTTATTATAAAGTTACAAAAACGTTGAATAAAAATAATTAGTTTTATAAGAAACTAGCTGGTGTCTGCAAATTTGCTGGCGTTAACTTTGACTTACAGCCGCATTCATTTATCATTAATGATAATTATTTTTATAGCCCATGTCACTCAATGTTAAAGTAGCATTCTTCTCATGTCAAAAGAATTAAAAAAGTCGAGTAGTTTTTGATTTAAATTGTAACAAACAAACAAAAAATCTAATTATTCCTCTTTACTATATCCCATATTGCCCATCCTTCCACGTCACGGATCCATCTCGCCAAAGGACGTCCTGGACTTCTCCTATCCAGCCTAGCCCGCCATTCGGTTACCGCCGTGGACCACCTACCATCACCACGTCTAGCCACTCAAAGTATGAGATACAAATAAAGCATTGAATTTAAAACGAAATTAAAGAATATTTTTAAAGCTCCATGAAAGCTTTATGGAAATCACATTTCTATATTGAATTTACAAGTAGATTGCATTTTTATTTCCTAACTCCTCTTAAACGTGAAATTTTTCGTGCGTTCAAGTGGTTTTGAGAATGTTTTAGATTTACAATTCGGTTCCCTGCAAGATGTTTTAGACGTCTTTTCTATCGAGTCCTAGTCCTAAATCCATACTAAGACTATTATAGATATCGAATAAAAGAATACAATAAAAATTATAGCAAAGGAAATATCAGAAAAGTTGACGAGAAAATCTTATAACGTAATATTTAAACACTGTCTTTATGTTAGGTCAATTTATAAGTATATTATCTTTAGTCATCGTAAGCAAAAGCATATTGTATATATAACAAGGTAGATCGTGTGAAGTGTACTTATCTCACCCACCAAATGCTTTAAAGACGTAACCTTATCTTTAGCGTAGTCAGCATTCTTGGGCACATGATGTCTCGCCCCATTCCTTAACGTGCAATATCAACCTTATTATATAGCGTTAGGGTATCTTGCGTAGGTTATAAGCTTCCATTGTTAGTAAAATTTGATACGGAGCAAAAGTTTAATTAAGAGTAAAATCATTGAATATACATTAACGCGAGATATTTAATTAGAAAGGAGTGGTTTAGACAGCTCCGGCTTATCGTTGGGTTGCGGTTGTTATTTGTTCTGTAATTGTATTCTTAATTGCTTGTACTGACGTATAAATGGCGAAATATCGAAATTTTACCAACTCCTAAACGTGATTCTACTAATGTACAGAATTTTGTCCTATTTCGTTAATTATGCATTTGAAAAAAAATCATAATATTATAATAGGTAGACGTTAAGGCGACGCATTGTTAAACAATAATTCTAATACCTGAAATACTAATCGTCCTGAGCGGGGTGAGGCTCTCCATCCGCGCGCGAGTTTATAACTAAAGGACGAAAACGACAAGATGGTTTTTGTTATTTTATTGCGATAAAAACGATAATTGGAGAAAATATTTCTATTATTTTAAAGAACATATTGTTCATATCTAAGAAGAAAGTAAAGAGGCTTAAACCAGCCGCAATTGTCCATAACATGTGAATCCCTTCGTAAAACCTCTTTTTACAAAGAGATTCACATCTTATTTTTGATATTTTTTTTCTCTGTTACAAATGTAACCTAATCAAGTATTGAAAACTAACCAAATGTATGTGTTATGTAGGGTAATAATTGTATATTTGTCTTAACTTAATTTTGAACCACTGTAGCGCCTAAAGTCCTATCCCATTTTTTTGGTGAATTGATTCGTTAATAAGGTCCGGGTGTCAACTACATTTCAACCGACTTGAAAAAGAAGTGGTCAATGTTTTCGTAGTTACTTCTTTAACTTTTTATCTGTTTAATACATACACTTGTTAAAACGAAATAAATGCAAATTAAATACAGCCGGTATGGCCCAGTTTATGTAAATATCCAAACTGGCTATAGAGAACAAAGTGATTAAACAACTACACCCATTTTGTTATTCATGTACGCAAGTCGGGGAGCATCGGTTTGAGCATTCGCACAAAGAAACAAATGTCACCGGAAAAAACAAATAAAAACTTGCAAACCACTCCGCGTAGTGTCAACAGTTTTCGTATTTACTACACAACAAATCCCAGAAGGGGAAGCCGGTTGGAACGAGGCAGATGCTGGTTGTTTGTGAACAGGTCGCACTTTCCAACTGACTTTATAGCAAATAAACTCGGATAAATCCTTGCTTTCCAGATGCGAGAGTGTCTATCAGAAGAGCTTAGTACTTTCAACATTATTATTGTACTGCTATTGTTGTCTAATGTTTACACGAATTTCACTCATTACAATGAAACAAATTTTACGGATTTTATCGCGGTTTATTTTACATGTTTGACGTTTCGATATTTTACAGCAAGCGTGGTCACGGGAGGTCTATTTTCTGTAAAGTATCCGAAACGAGCATATAAAAATAAATAAACCACAATAAAATCCGGAAAATTTGTTTCATTATAATGAATGTAGTGCTATTTGTAAAAGGAGTCATTTGTGCGCAATAAAATAATAAAGGTTGTCATGAGGATTAGCTAGATATTAGCTAGAAAACTATATCATACCTTAGTTTTTTATTAGTGTTGCGTTTTTACGTTAACTACTTATATACGTAACGTAACGTTAACATAAAAACGTTATAAAAAAATTTCGTTAATTACTTATATACGTAACGTAACGTTAACATAAAAACGCAACACGAATATAAAACTATACCATACCTTAGTTTTCTATTCGTGTTGCGTTTTACGTAACTACTATGTACTACGTAACTATTATGTCATTTACGCTTGTAATAAAACTCATGGTAGAGGTACAGGTCTTTTTCGGTTATTTCTACAGAGTCTTATACTATATATATATTGTACATAACAATTAGGTAGTGCAACATATTGTCTAAAGTGTAAAGTGGTCCAATTATATAAACGTATAAAGCAAAATTCTAGTTTCATTGATCATGATATTATTATTATAACTGATATAAAAATGTAAGAGATGGTGGGTATGGACTCGGTCTCTTGAGTGAGAGGTCCGGGTTCGATTCTGACAACCGTGATGGCTTGAAATGGGTTTTTCTTAATTTCACATCTCATCAACATTAAATCATCGCTTGCACACCGGTGTAGGAAACATCGTGAGGAAACCTGCATACCTAATGAGATTAAAAGTCTTTGAAAGTGTGTGAAGTTCAACAACCCACATTGGGTCAGCGCATGGTGAACTATGACCCAACACCCATCGCCTGATTTTGAGGAGGAGACCTGTGCACAGCATTGGGACGTATAGGAGTTGATATCTATCTTATATATAAAATTTCCATGTCACAATGTTAGTTACCGTACTCCTCCGAAACGGCTTTACCGATTTTTACCAAATTTTATATGCGTATTCAGTAGGTCTGAGAATCGGCTACTATCTATTTTTCATACCCCTAAGTGATAAGGGTGGTCAACCCCTCAAATTTTAAAAGTTAACACAGGCGAAGCTGCGGGCAACAGCTAGTATATATATAAAAATGAATTCCGATTCCGACCGATTTCGCTAATTCTTTTTTTGTTGTGTTCGTTATTATTAGGAGAAGGTTTTTATGAAAGAAAATATTTAGAACTGGCTGTTGCCCGCAGCTTCGCCCACGTTAACTTATATTTACGGACGTATCCGGACCGATGATGATCATTTTTTTACTTCCTCGTTATATCTCTTAAGAGAATAAGGCTGTGTTTTTAATGTAAGCTCCAAAGCGGCTTAAATTTTTCCGACTCTCCCAATAATTATCTAACTATTTATCAATTTATACAGTCTTGGTAAATTATATACTATAACATGCCTCAGGAATTACTCTATATCCTATTGACAACAGGCATAAAAATCCATTTAGTTAGTTTGTACCTAGTTTTTGAGTTAATCGCGTACAGATAGACAGACGCGAGGAAGGACTTTGTTTTAAATTATATTTTTTCTTTTTATATTATTTATGTTTTGTTTTATATTCTCGATCGGCGCTGCTAATGCGTGCTCTTGTTTCAGTCATGCTCTCTCACATGCGGTCTAACCGGGACTCTCGCTCCTCAGCAGATTCTTGTGATCTAACTAATCTCATTCGCTTAACGTATTTCGATGTAGCAGAAAGAGAAGTTTTCTTTCTGTAAGGCATCGTGTTATAACCGTATTAAAAATATAAAAATCTTCAAAACTACCCTTATAGAAAAATAATCATCTCGCACCTAATCTAGATAATGAAAATTAATAACTATCCAACTTTACCTATTGAATCCTATATTGAAAACCTTTATTGAATTTTAATTAATACCTATACCAAAGATTATTTTTAAAACCAAATAAAATTAAAATAATAATGCCTAAACAAATATCTACTAAAACATATTAATACACGAATGAATAATCCTCCCTTATTTTTCGCTGGGGAGTGCGTTTATGCATACCACCGGGTCCGGGGGGTCTCGGGGGTTATGTGGGACTCTCTGCATCTGAGAAGATGGTAAGGTGGACGCAATCTCTACCCACTAAACCCTAGCGGTATTCTCCTCGTCGACTGGGTGATCCGGCGTGAGAGCTGTGGACGTCCACACCAGGCCACAACGGTGTGCCATCCGGCACTCCCCACTGGAGGCAGGGAGGGCGACATCCCCTTCTGCTTCTCCGCCTAAGGCACCTTAACTACATAAGGATGCCTTATAACCCGGACCCGGCGGATCCCCCGATCAGCCCCGCACAGGTCCCCCACGGCGGTGCAACGGCCTGTCGCCGCCGTGCTCTCCTGCGGGAAGAGGCGCCAGTGCATGTCGCATCGGATGACCGCAGGGAGCGACAGGTCCGTGCCCACTTCAGCTAAACAGTCTTTAATATACAGTACCTATACTTTATTTTGTTAACTTTAAAATCTATTCCTACACTTTATAATAAACCTAATCGCTTCCCGCTCAACACGTCCGTTCGCAATAACAGTCAAAAATGTACGACATGAACTATGATGCGATACGCGCGGCCTATGTCTCTGAAATTAGCTAGGTGCTCGCGGGGGTTATCCCCAGCCCCCGCCTGCCGTTTTGAGCCAAGTTAGACCTTCAGCCCTACTATTACAACATAAACTTCACTGCGGTTGACGTAACGTACGACAAACTTATTATATAATATGTTGGTATAGCAGTAACCATGTCTAGGGATCGAACCGCAAAATTAAGTTTGTTTTTAATGTGTATACTTTTGCGAGATAAAAAGTACCTAGGTTGGTGCCCCGGATAGTAAAGTATAATTATACCAAGTTTCATCGTAATCGGTAGTTTTTGCGTGATGCTTGCATAAACAGACAGACAGACAAAAATTTTGTTGAAAATATTTTTGGGTTTTTTTTAGTTCTCGAGTCACAGAGTCTCGCCTCATGATCTTAATTAGATTCTTGGGATCTCATCATCCTTAATATTTTAGCTGCGCTGGAGTACTGAGAGAGTTTCGACCTTTTTCTAGGCATTGTGTACAAATTAATCTTCAACCAACACTTGACCAATATTAGAATTGTAATATAAATCTCTTAGCAGAAATAAAGGCTTAAGGCAACCTTTGAAACTTTCTTTCCAATATATACATTAATTAAGGCTGGACCACGTACGAAACGACAATCCTTACACAACAACTTTTTTTCCCCATCGCGATGTAAAATACTGTCTAAAACGCCATCTACTTTATTTATTACGAATTTATTTAACAGGTAAAAAATTGAAATCGTTATAATATTATTTTGACTTATAATATTATACTGTCATAGTAAATATTTCATATTATTAGCGTCATCTAGTTGTATAGTATGCTAGACACTGTTTTAGTAATGTTTTACTTTCCCGCGGGAATTCGGAACTTTTATGGGAATACATTGTTTGAATACAACGTCAACATAAGGTATCAACAAATTAAGGTCATAAGTTGTTGTATACAAAGCTGTTTCATTACATAATTACAGTTTTTTAACTATCCCACGGGAAGTCTTTAATTTACCAAAATTATCCTATATGTTGACCAGGGGTATAAGCTACCACCATACAAAATTTTATTCAAATCGGTCCAGTAGCTTCGGAGATTAGCCATTACAAACAGACAGAGAAACAGAGAAACAAAAAAATCGAAAAAAATCCAAATTAGTTCTATTTCATTTCTTACATCCCCCTGACTCGGTTTTGAGCATTTTTTTTCATTGTACATAAATTAGACCTCTACAGATTTATTATATGTAAAGATATATATTGTGCGGAAAATAAGAAAATTTAAGAATACTAACCACCATATAAAATTTTAGATAAGAAATTGGCTAGATTGACTAGAGAATAATAAACACTTTTTAAAAATATTTTTTTATTAATTATACCAATTTAAATTCAATATTCATAATTAAGACAGGACTACGTTTGTTCCCCACCATGGTCCAGGCCTTGTCGTGGCGGTGGGGCTCAGTAACCTAGGGTGAGCCGCTGCACCTTGGGCGAAGCTAATTGGGCCAAGGGGGCTCTTTGTACCCTTCTTATAAAAAGAGGGGACATAAGAGCAGGGGGCAAGGGGTGAGGATGGGAACCTCACCCCATTGTACTGTCCCGACGTTGGGAGGGGTTGTTCTATGGTGCGTTACATCCCCTCTGTGGAGGTGGCGTCGGTCCCTTGCAGGACTGACTAGCCGTCGAGGTGCCCTGTTTGTTTACTAGATCCGGGGCACCTCACCAAAGGCGGCATTGGTGGCACTCGCCGGGTTTTAGTGGGTAGAGCTGCGTCCACTTACCAGCTGTCGGGCGCAGCGAGTCCCGCGTGGGGAGACCCCCTCCCCCGCGGGATGCCTCAGAGCATTTCCCGGCGCTAAAGAAAAAAAAAATATATCTGTTGGGTCAGCTAGTTATATTATATAAAGCAAAATGTAAACATAGTAATTTTCAAACAAATCCTTAGAACGGTTTCCATGATACCACCGGACAGACATATTTACAACAATCGCTAATCATTAAGGCCTATGAATATAATATAATATTGCTGAAATAAAATATGAATTTCCTGCAGCCTTACAAATACCCATTTATTTATTTATTTATATATTTATTTATTTATTCAATTTAATATTTGTTGCACTTACAGCTTAAAACCAACGCGTACAACAAAACAAAGAAAAATAATATTATAATAAATATTAAATACACATCGAATACACAAACACATAATTACAATACAAAATACGCGAAACAATTTAAACTAATAATAATAGCCACATAAACACATATAAATGTTTGATGTATGTTTAAAATGTGTCACCCTCCATAACGAAATATACTGGGAATATTTCCAAGAATTTTTGTAAGACGTATTCACGAGTGTATAAAATCTGTTTTCAGGCTTTTGAATATAAAGATCTCTGGAACTGAGCACTTTTAATCTTTTGTGCTTAGCCTCAGCGAATGCACACAATATACGGCTTAACAGCGTACAATATTCGAAGGCCTCGAGACGTACACATATGAAGCTATAAAATGGATAAACATTTTTTTATCCTACTACGGCAAAGTAAAGGAAGGGTTATGATTTAAGCAGTCTATGTACATAATATGTATTTATATATGTTCCATCTAAGCTCCTAAACTCAACCGATTTTGTTGTTGAGGTCTCAATTAATTTGTTATTATAGTACAGGTGAAATTGGCTACGTTTTAACCGACTTAAAAGGGTGGGTAATTTTTTTGTTCTTAGGTCAAAGTTTTTGAACTTTTTACTTGTTCAAATAGATTTACCGGTGGGAGGGAAGCGCAGTGCCGCGCTCCCGGCTGCATGGGTACCACCATCTTGATTGTTTCTCCCGTAAAACAGCTTTGCTGTGTTTCGGAGAGAAGGGCAAGGCAGGCAGTGTAATTACTGGCACCGAGATTTAACATCTTATGTCTCAGGATGGGCAACACATAAATGAGTTGCCTGGGCTCGTTCCACTAAATCAAAAATCGTAAACGTCAGCTACGACTGCTTTGGCAGGGGTAGTCTCCCAAACACGAAAAAAAAATCTGTAATTTGCGGTTTGATTTTATTGCAACGAAGTTCCTTATGGGGCGTTGTAGAGGGTTACCCTAGCTGGAAAAAAAGTTCGTAACGTTAAATAAAAGCGTAATATTTTTATTGACGTCATCCTACTCAGAAATAAATAAAATTCAATCTACCATTGAAATACAATTTTTGACTGATACATCACTGCGTCGGTAGCTGTGTGTTACACTATAGGGACTGCTTACCAAAGAAACCCAAGTTCGAATCCCACCGATCTCAGGTGACTTTTTTTATATTATTTTACGCCGGGAAATGCTCTAATTTTTTTCGATTAAAAATCATAATAAAAAATGTTCTTTTTAAATATATTTTATATATATTTAAAAAAAAAAATAAGAAAAATGATCTTTTTAATCCACTTCAATCAGGGTTTAGAACAGGACATAGCACGACTACTGCTCTTGTTAGGGTCTCCGACATCAGATATGGCATGAATAACAAAAAGCTAACTATTCTGTCTCTATTAGACTTCAGTAATGCTTTTAATATGGTAGATCAAGACATACTTCTTAGTATTATGTGTTCACTTAACATATCTCCATCAGTAATTTGCTGGTTTCGTAGTTATCTACAGAGGCGCCGACAAAGAAAAAGTTGTCAATGGATCTTTCTTCGTGGTCTGATTTGCCTGTCGGTGTGCCTCAAGATGGCGTCTTATCTACCCTTCTTTTGACATATTCATTAATAACATCACAAATAACATTTCTTCTCTCTATCATTTGTATGCAGATGACTTGCATATCTATGCTCAGTCAAAACTCGAAAACTTGTCTGAGACCATTACTATAATGAATAAAGATCTTGCTGCTGTATCTGTATGGAGTCGCTGTTATTGTCTGAAATTAAATCCAGTGAAATCACAAATTATAGTATTGGGCAGTTGGACTCTTATTTCGAGGATTGACTGGGCTCTTTACCTCCGGTGCTCATCAACAACACTACAATACCATACAGTAAATGCGTTAAAAATCTTGGCGTTTACATGGACGTGAATATGAACTGGACAACGCAGATTAAAGAAATGAGAAGAAAAATATTTTCAACATTCGTTAAGTCGGCTACAATACATGCTACCTTCGGATTGATCTATTAGTACTGAGTTACATACCTTTTTGCGATTCTGCAACACACGTACACTTTATTTAAGTGTTATAATATTAATAATGCTGTTATCATATTTTATCTATTTTTATATTTATTTTTACTCTTTTTATTGTGTATATGAAATGTGGAATTGTGAATAAAGTTTTTATCTATCTATCTATCTATCTATCTATCTATCTATCTATCTATCTATCTATCTATCTATCTATCTATCTACCTACCTACTTCTACGAAAATTGCGCTTGCGGAATCTCTTATCCTATATTTATCTTGGCCTTACTGACCAACAACTAACAAAACATGAGAGGATCCAAAATTTAGCTTTTTTCGTAATTATTATTATAATAAGATTCGTATTTTCTTTGCGCAAATACGATCACAATATATCCGATTTTCGTAATAAGCTCAAGTGGTTGCCAATTCGTTTTTGCCGGAATACTAGAATGTTGTCGCTGCTTTATAATGTACTTAAAAATCCCCGGGCCCCAGAATACCTAAGAGAAAAGTTCATAGTGCGTAAATCTGACAAGGCACTGCGCTCGAATGACACAACTTATACCCATCCATCATATTGAATTCTACAACTGCTCTTTTACAGTTAAGTCAATAACTCTGTAGAATGCTTTGCCAGATAGCATTAGGAAGGCTAAAACTATTGACACTTCTAAGAAGTTTATTAAGGACTTTTACCTGAAGTATTAGACCTGGACCGTAAAAAATAAATTTATTTAATGTGCTATAAATAATAAATATTTAATCTTGTAATTACAATAAATCGTTACTTTAATGTAATAGGTATGTGTGTATTTATGTATTTATTATTATGATAAAACGGATATGTATTTATTTATTCATAACATTTTTATCTTTATTATATTGTTCAGATTGTAGGATCCTCTTTGTTTTCCTTTTTGATGACCTACTCAACTATTATTTTAAATTCTCCTCTACCCTAAGGTTGTCTGGGAGAAATCGCTTCCTTGCGATAAGACCGTCTTTGTGCATAATATTATTCTGAAAGTTTTTATTTAAGATGTAATTGTTGTTTTTATGCACAATAAAGTATATTTCTTCTTCTTCTTTTTCTTTATAATATAATGTTTACCCGAATAATTAGTTTCTTTATACATCGAATAGAACTTAAAATTAATATTTTCGTTTCTATGTGGTGGTAACACCACACGGGTTTATTAATCATAGCTAATCTACTGATATGAGATAGAATTTTGGCCATAACGTTTTAAATTAAAAAAAATACATTAATGGTAAAAAATCTTTTTAAAAGCAAGGTTATTAAAAACCATGGCTGCTGTAAAGTATCCGAAACGTCGGGCTTGTAAAAATCTTAATAAACCGCGATAAAATCCGTAAAAAAATGTTTCATTATATTGAGTGAAATTCACGCAAACATTAGAAAACAATAGGTTATTAAAGTTTTTTTTTTAAATAGCTTTAAATAAGAAAACATAGCTAAACATGCATTGTCATCCAAAAGAAGAGTGTATTCCAAATTTAAGCTCAATCGGTTAAAGATAATTTGATTGAAATTTAGTTGCATGATTTCACCCGGACAAACATGCTACATTGCAAGATAAATAAAAGCTTGTGAAAAGTTAGCTAATTATCACTAGATGTCACCGGATCAAGTAACAACGTATGTTCACTTATAATCCCAAATTAATAAGCCGATGTAATATCCAATTGGCAGACAATGGCATTAATTATAAAATAATTCTGATGCTCATTATTTGACGTAACGTACTTCAGCGGATTAATTATCTAAATTCTCATTGTTATAGTAACGAGAGACTTTGCAGAGCATGACATCTAATAAATTATCTTTCATTAAAATCATAAATAATTATGAAAAATCCACGTGCAAAATGTTTATTCTGTTTTTGGAGATAAAGATTTTTATATTTTTATTAATCTATAAAAAGACAAATTTCGTTAAAAACATTTTTGTCTTCATCATCATCATCACAATCATCAGCCTCTATTAGTCCTGCTGACCATAGTCCTCCCTCAATGAATGCCAAGACGGACGGTCCCTTACCACTTGCATCCAACACAGACCGGCCACCGCACGGAGATCGTCTTCCCACCTTTTTTTTCTTTAACGCCGGTAAATGCTCTGAGGCATCCCGCGGGGGAGTGGGTTTTCCCACGCGGGTATGTGGGACTCACTGCGCCCTAAAAGGTTGTAAGTGGACGCAGCTCTACCTACTAAAACCCGGCGAGTACCACCAATGCCGCCTTTATTGAGGTACCCCGGATCTAATGAGCAAACAGGGCGTCTCGACGGCTAGTCAGTCCCCCAAAGGACCGGGGCCACCTCCACAGAGGGGTAGTCCAACACCACAGAACAACCCCTCCTAACGTCGGGACAGTGCAATGGGGTGAGTACCCCTTCCTTGCCCTTTGCCCCCTGCTCTTTTGTACCCTCTTCTTATAAGAGGGGTGTTGGGTATAGGCTACTGAGCCCCACCGCCACGTCAAGGCCTGAACTATGGTGGAGATCGTCTTCCCGCCTGGTTAAGGGGCGACCAACACTTCGTCTACCTAAACGTGGCCTCCACTCTTGAACCTTTTTGTCTTGGGAGCCTAAAATTGTTGAGATCAAAGCCATTTTTTTCGGAGAATTCGGAGAAAAGAGGTTGCCCGTTTGTTTGCAATACATCACGTCCAATTTTAGGATATCCTAAATATTTTTTGAATGATATAGCAATTACCAAAAAGAGTTACATAATTAAATTGATTCTTTCGTTACGATTACGAAACCCAAAAAATTCAAGTTAGACGAAATTAATAATTTACAACTGAATTATATTTTTGCTTTGAATGACAGAAACGTAAAGTCCCCAAGTTTTTTTTTATAAAACTTTAATTAAATCCTAACCGCTTGGATGCTTCTCTTAATTTGTATATTATTCTTAAAAGAAGTTCTTTTTATAAGAAGCCGTAACATTTACTTCGGATTTTCGTAGTAGATAAATTACTTTTTAGGGTTCCGCGGCCATAAAATAAATTTTAAATCCATATGTTTTTTTATCAATTCGATGTTACATCAATTTTGTAAAATTAATGAAAAAATTTTTGTCGCATATGCACACTGAGGATTTAATTTTAGCCATAACATTTTTTTTTCGTCCTTGATGAGAGGTTAATCTCCCCCTAGTCGTAGAGGAATGTGAGTGGCAGGAAAAATAAATCCTGTGAATATGAAAAGTATTTCATTGTTAGTCGAGTCTCTTCGAAATTAAGCGAGTATATTATCTACTTCAAACATACATAGTTGCTGTAAATCCGAATAATATCCGAAACCTCAGCCATGTAAAAAACTTAATAAACCGCGATAAAATCCGTAACAGTTGTTCCTTTATCTATACATCCATACAGATAAATAAAATTGGAGTGTCTGCTTGTAATATTAAAATAACCGCTTTTTACGAAATGCATATTATTATGTATATAATGTATAAACGGTACATATACCAAAACAGCCTTTTTTACATTTTTTGTCTGTCTTTCCGTCTGTTTGTCTGTTTGTTCCAGCTAATCTCTGAAACGGCTGGGCCTATTTTGATGGGACTTTTACTGGCAGATAGCTGATGTTGTAAGGAATAACGTAGGCTATAAAAATAATCACCATCAATCCGCGTACGGCTGTAAACCTAAGTAAATGCAGGCGATGCTGCGGGCAACAGCTAGTAATGAATAAAATCATTCATTCGGCTCCTACGATTTTCATGAAATTTAGTATACAGGGGGTTTCGGGGGCGATAAATCGATCTAGCTAGGAATCATTTTTAGAAAATGTCATTTTATTAAAAAAAAAACCGCTCGGTCATCCAGGTACTGATAATTAAATTGTTATAATATGTAAATCGGACTTACACTTAGGTATAGGTATGTATTCTACGTTTTGATCTAGTTACGTCTTGACAAAGAAGGAAAAGGCATACAACGAAATGCTCATATGATTCAGTTTTTAGTGATGATCCCTAAAATTCAATAAACTTAAATTATTAGTTCTAGATTTAAAAACATGAAGTCGAAATCAATTTAAAAAATGATAGCCTGTTTAAATTTAAAGTTCTTAGCCGTGTGCAATAAAAATATACGGACCGTGTAACCTCCACGGACATTAAATCCTCCACGGCTGAGGTACGCATGGTTATCTGTTATTTGATTTAAGTATATTAAGAGAGAGATCGGTCGTCTTGGCGTTCATTGAGGAAGGCCTATGTTCAGCAGTGGATAGATGGGGACTCATGACGATGATGATGATAATGTTACTAAGAGAACAATGACCCCCGACTAGATGACGACGATCTGCGTGGCCAGTCCTGGTTGGTGAGTGCGGGGAATAGCTATCCCGGTGTTCTTGAGAACCTATGGCCAGTAGTGGACGAAGTAAGTTAATATTGATGATATTGAGAGAACTGTTTTTTACTCCTCTCACTCGCTCGTTGGCCTCCTTCTCCTTGCAGGAAGAGACCATCGCCATCCACAAATAAACTAGTACCTAGTTTATTTGTGGGTGAACCAGGCACCAGGCAACTCATTTATGTGTGGTCTATCCTGAGACATAAGATGTTAAGTCTCGGTGCCAGTAATTACACTGCCTGTCTTGCCCTTCTCTCCGAAACATAGCAAAGCTGTTTCACGGGAGAAGCAAGCAAGATGGTGGTACTCATGCAGCCGGAAGCGCGGCATAGCGCTTTCCTCCCACCGGTATTTTCGTTATAATTTTGCGGAGCTCTATATTTCTCTAACTGGGAGAATTTAAAACACAACTCAATAAACGTTAATATTTCGGAAAATAATACTTCAATTTTGAACAGATAGATAATAAAAAGCAAGGATAATCCGCAAAAAAAGGTTCTTTTTATAAATTTTGACCTTGTCAAAGTGAAAGGAGTCCGAATTTCTAAAACATGCTAAAAAAAGGTTAAACGTGGAAAAACTGGTCTTAAACGCAACACCATATTGTTTGAGTATTGTACCTAAATAGATAGGTTGTGATCTAGATCTGCACTATATAGGATACTTTTATCCTAGCTCTAGGTTTGCGCAAAAATGTAAACTCTATTATTAGGTTATCAACGCGCTACTATCATGAATGTATTAATGCCATTTAAATCCACGTGATGTCACGGGAAGCAAATAGTATTTTACCCTTATGTAGATAGGTATTCTATGTTTTAATCTAGTTACATCTTGATGAAATAGACAAAAAAAACCATCTATAAGAATATATATCAATCAGCCCAGTAGTAGTTTTACTTATTGTGAGTGACGGTGGTCTAGTGGGTATGGGCTCGGCCTCTTGAGTGAAGGTTCGGGTTCGGTGCCTTGAAATGGGTGAAGAAACCTGCATGCCTGATGAGATTAGCAGTATTTGAAGGTGTGTGAAGTTCACCAACTCCCATTGGGCCAGCGCAGCGGTCAACTATGGCCCAACATCCTCATCGTCTGATTTTGAGAAGGAGATCCGTGCCCAGCAGTGGGAATTATAGGGGTTGGTATAATTATTATTATTTACTTATTAATTCTTTGTGCTTGTTAAATCTACCTATACCGGTTTACCGCCAATGAACCCATAAATTAACGCAGCATAAATTCTATAATATTCTGAATATTTTTTTTTGCCAATGATTTAATGACATTGTATTTATCAAGTTTATTTAATTGTAACTATTTTTTGCTGTTTATTTATGTAAAGTTTTGTTTTCACACACCATGATAATATGGTACAATGTATAGAACTTGTTTTAATATTTTTTAATATAACCTATGTATTTACTACATTCATGTAAATAAATGAATAAATAGATTAAAAAAATCTTCATTGCTTACTAAATATCTAAGTCCAGTTTGATATCAATGGAATTGACATTTTATTAACAAAAGTGCTCATTAGTTTAATTACAAAAATCAAATTGACAAAGTCCAAAGCTGTCGTTAAGCTGCAGCGTGCGCGTTAATCTCCGTCGCAGGCGTGGCTGGGACGGGCTGGGGCGGCTTGGGGCAGGCTGCTCGCGGCGATACCGGGCCTGGACCCTGTGCATTTCCTGTCTCCTCCATGAACCGATTGAAGGCTTTAATTGTTACACAAATATACTGCAACAAAATGAAAAGCATTATTATGGTATGTGCTATTTTGTTATGGTAAAAAAATGCCTTTAATACTTAAAATACATATTTAAAATTACAAGAAATATTTGTAAATGGTCAATGGTAATAACCATCCATCTAATCTTTTTAAGAAACAGTTTCTTTAGAATATTAGTAGGACATTACTTAGAATTGAAATGTGAATAAGTAACATGATAAATAATTGACTATATTTTGGCTGAGTGATATTACAAAGTAAATCTTGACTGGATCTAATGATTTACGTAACGTAACTATTGTGCTTGTTTGTCCAGTAAGTATCTGGGTAGCGTTTAGAACACGTCAAACCTATTTCAAGTAAGGCTTGTAGGTGGTAGTGCCATGCTGCTTTGCAGCCGAATTGGGCTCGACCTGGGTCATACCTCTCTCACATAATACCGGCGTAAAGTATGCTGTCGCGTTTCGAGCGGTTTGTGAGTTTCCGGTGGTCCCTTTGGGGAGGGGGGAGGAGGGCAATGCAACTGCATAATCTCTGGTCATGCGGATGTTTATAGGCGTCGATAGTCGCCAAAAGGCTTCGACTGCTCGTTTGTCCTCCTATACTATAAAAAAAGTAGTAACTTTGCAGGATGATGGTACCATACGCGCGGCATAGCCTCGTTTAAAAGAAATAATAAATTCAGCTAAATAACTAAAGTAAATTATATATTAATACTAGCAGACCCGGCCACGCGTAGCAGTGGCTAAGGTATATATAACGTTTGTAAGGTAATAATTCGTTAATAATTCTTAACAAACGTCAAATACATCTTTCTTTTTAAATAAGTTTTGGATTTGACATCATCTTGAGAATTTGACATCTGCATACAGTAACAAAATATAAACAAATAATTTGAAATAAATAAATATTGCGATTATAAAGATATAAACTACCCTATCTCCCAAGTTCGACCGAATTACAAATACTTACAAAATTTTATAAAGATTGGTTCAGCAGTTTCGGAGTTTATCGCGAACATACATCAAGACACGATTTTTTTTATATATATAAGATAATAATAAAAAAAAACTAAAGAGAGGTGTCAAGGGACACCCGGATGGAACGAAGTTCCTTTCGATTAATTAGTGAAGGAATTGTAATAAAAAACAAAAAAAAAGGTGTAAGGAAAATAATTATTCGGGTAGGTATACATTTTTTATGATTTTTTTATCGATAAAAATCAGAGCTTCTCCCGGCGTAAAATAAAAAAAAAACAAGTAAAAGTCACCCAGATCGGTGGGATTTGAACTGGGGTATTTTACTAAGCAGCCCCAATAGTGTAATAAAAACCACTACCGACGCAGTGATGTGTCAATCAAAAAGCCGCACGGCTTACAACTATAGCAAAAAGTGTCGTTTTAACTTTTCATCTTAATTTTTTCCGTCTAGCCCCCTTTCATAACGCGCGATAAGGAACTACGTTCCATTATAATAATAATATGTTGAGACACCTCACACACGGCCAACTGATCCCAAACTACGCAGAGCCTGTTTTTATGGCAACCAGATAACTGATACATACTTATATATTCTGTCTGTTCGGAGGGACGCGGCCCTCGTTAAGTACGTGTGCCTCGTGCTGCGCGGTGAGCTGCATCACCCGGACGTTCTGAGCGTGCTGCCGCTGCGCATCCCCTACCCGGGTCTGCGGCGCAGGCAAGCGTTACTCAGTGCTCCCGCATCCCGGACGAACCTACTAAACGCATATCCCGTGTCACGCGCCATTGGCTTAATAAATATGCTCGCGGATAACGATGTAGATGTTTTTTGTCATAACTTGCCGAAACTCATGAGACTAGCCCAGGTAGTTATTGAGAATAGTGATAATATTTATTAATTAATATTTTAATGTAACATACTTTTAATGTGTCCACCATTTTTTTTCATATAGCATCGTCTTGGATTTTATCTGTTATGGTGTTATATTTCTGTTGTCTAATAAATAAATAAATAAATAAATATTTCTAAATACATACATATTATAGATAAATATGTTTCATGATATTCCTGTTCAATCGGTAAAGTTCAAAGATTTGTCTTCCTCCGGCCGGTGAAATTAAATTCAGTATGACTCGATTAAGCCTTGACTTCCTCGTTGGGTCCGCGTCTGCTCCACATTCATCAAGAGACAAAGGGAATGAATTACCTCGTACAGACAATTTAGTTTGACGTAAGCTACAGTGGCTGCGACTGTACCATTGTATCAAATGGCTGATTAATTATATTCGTCATTTATGATAGTGTTCAATATGGGTTGTGTAATAATATAATAATAAAATAATATCAACCCTTATATGCCCCACTGCTTGGCACGGGTCTCCTCCGCGAAATCAGGCGAGGAGGGTGTTGGGCACAGTTCACCGATGCGCTGGCCCAATACGGGTTGGTGAACTTGAGACATCTTCAAAGACTTTTAATCTCATCAGGCATGCAGGTTTCCTCACGACGTTTCCTTCACCGGTGAGCAAGCGATGGTCTCATATTCAGATGCACGTAGAAATTTAGAAAAACCCATTTTTCGTCAGGATCGAACCCGGACCTCTCACTCAAGAGGCCGAGCTCCACTAGACTATTGTCGCTCTGGGTCGCATGGATTATGTAATAAATATTAGTATAGATTAATTATATTATAGAGATCAGCTTGCAAGTTTCTCGTTCAGGAAGAAGGGGGTTCATTGAGAGAGGCCTTTGGAGCATGTGACGGAAAAAGTCTCAGGATTATAATGATGATAATAAAAAATGAAAAATAATACAAATATAATTATTTAAACTTTAATGTCACTTGCTCTGCGCTAAAGAATCACCAGGAAATCTGTGTCTGAATGTTACTTTGATTTTGTGAATTACTCCTACAGTGCGTATGCACATCGTGTATATAAAGTATGAATAGGAATTCCTACTTTATATATACGATGTGCATACGAATTCGAAATCAAGTAAGAATACTTGATTTCGAATTCGAAGAAGCCTAATATAACGTATAATATAAATGTAACCAATGAATGTAACGTAGCAGTAACATTACTCCTACAGTGCGTATGCACATCGTGTATATAAAGTATGAATAGGAATTCCTACTTTATATACACGATGTGCATACGAACTCGAAATCAAGTAAGAATACTTGATTTCGAATTCGAAGAAGCCTAATATAACGTATAATATAAATGTAACCAATGAATGTAACGTACCGGTAAATTACTCCTACAGTTTTTTTTTTTTTTGGCCTTTAAGCTCAATCGGTACAGTAAGTGAGCAGATGGCTCACTTAAGAAATATTCGAAAGGGGGACGCCCCCTCCGCGCCCCGCAGGGGGCGCGGTTCATCGCGCTCGCTGCTCGGGAGAGCAGGATTTGGACTAGTCAAATCCGATACGGTCGACGAATCTTTTACGGTTGAATTTAACCTATCATCATGGGGGCCGGCCCTGATCCCTCCCTCTGGAGAGGGAGGCGGGTCATGCGCGGTGCCCAAGCAATCTAGCGGTAACGTAGTGCTAGCGCTGTTTGCGCGGTCTGGGTTTGTGTCTACTCGTATCGGATTCGAACCTAAGCTTCCGCGATCGATCCGGATCGATGTGGTTTCCATGTGTAGGGTTCGACGTCGCTTACGACCCCGAGGCCCAAGCGGTGTGCAGGTGTACCTAGCACCGTGTGTGTGTCTGTATACGCTGTGACGTTCGCGTCGCACTTTTGCGTCGAGCATTAGTAGCTGAGAGATTTCGTCAGCTGGATCTGTTAAAAACACTCCTACAGTGCGTATGCACATCATCCATGCATGCATAAAGTATGAATAGGAATTCATACTATATATACACGATGTGGATTCTACTTCGAAATCAAGTAAGAATACTTGATTTCGAATTCGAAGAAGCCTAATATAACGTATAATATAAATGTAACCAATGAATGTAACGTACCGGTAACATTACTCCTACAGTGCGTATGCACATTGTGTATATAAAGTATATCAAGCCGCAGGTAGCGGATTTGAATCCCGCCAGTGAACAAAAAATTTCTGTGTTCCTGGGTCATGGATGTTTATTAAATATGTGTATTATATAATAAAAATCTTAAATATATGTATAGTATAAAAGTACTAAATATATTTCGGTTGTCTGGTGCCCGTAACAAGTTCTTCAAGAACTTTCCACGGGATCAGATTGACGTGGTGTAAAAAAAGCGTCCATAGATATTATTATATTATTACTATAGATATTATTATATTAGGGTCCAATTACAAAATTATTTATCAAAGAGGAAAATCCTCAAGGACAACTGAATATAATATTTTTCCGCAAAAATAAATACCCAAAATAATTACATAATGACAGGCTGGCTGTTGGAGGTAGAGCAGGTGTTGCGCAGGGTCTAATCTCTGAAGTGACCCGCGTGACGTTCATCTGACTGGGACGACCTTCAAACTTACTTATCTGTATCATAGCTTTAAATATATCATCATTAGTTTGTTATCAAACTACCTTCAATTAGCGAGGTGCCTTATTATGACATTGGTACTCTATCGAAATAAATAATAAAAATCTTTATTACCAATATCAATTGGTGGGAGGGTTGCGCTGTGTTTTGTTGTTTCGGAGAGAAGGGCAGACAGGCAGTGTCATTGCATGAGTTGCCTTTTTTTCTTTTTTTTTTCTTTAACGCCGAAAATGCTCGGAGGTATCCCGCGGGGGGTGGGGACACCCTGTGCCCGAAAGATGGTAAGGTGTATGCAGCTCTAACCACTAAAACCTGGCGAGTGCAACCAATACCGACTTTGGTGAGGTGCCCCGGATCTGATGAGCAAACAGGGCACCTCGACGGCTAGTCAGTCCCCCAAGGGACCGACGCCGCCTACACAGGTGGCGTCCAACGCGTCCACCGCGTGGCGTCACCACAGAACAACGTCGTCCCAACGTCGGGACAGTACGATGGGGTGAGGTTCCCGTCCTCGCTCCTTACCCCCTTCTTATAAGAGGGGTACAAAGGGCCCCCTCGGCTCAATTAGCTTCGTCCAAGGTGCTGGACTCAGCCTAGGATACTGAGCCCCACCGCCACGACAAGGCCTGAACCGTGGTGGGAATTGCATTGCAAGTTATACTCGTTTATGTTCATGGAAGACGCTGAGGATTTACCATCATGTGGCACGTCTGCCAGTTTTCCATTCCAATTGCCACTGTCTTTCATCGGCACAGTGTTTCAAAGATAATTAGATAATAGAATCAGGCGTTAGTTTGCGGATATCCATAACATTATATATTAGCTAGCCATAATTCCGCGAACCACGCAGTCATTATATCAAACGTTTTATATACAGTTGTCCAGGGGTAGAACACCACTAGACCTCTGGACAACCGCTTAATACTATTTTCTGGGACAACCTGTATATTGCATGCACCACCACACACCACAATGAAAACACAACCACAGAGTCTATGCACGTTTCGCACCGCTACCGCATCCTCAGGATGCAGAATATATGATTAGCAATCGTACAGTAGCACCTCACATTATTTTTATTTCTCAAAGATATTAATATATCAAATGCTATCTTAATATTATATGAAAGATATGAGTGTCGCTTTTATACTTTACGCTTTTAGAAATTATAGGTAAGTTTTACGAGATAATTATATCTCATCTCTTACTTAGTTTACTAATAGATAATATTTCCATTTAAAGGCAATTGATATTATCTTATATACAGGATCTGTCGTAAATAATGGATAATCCGATAAGTGGAGGTAACCCCGATGTCAGGCTACAATAAAATCTAGTTTTTACGTCAGTTTTACCAACATTGTAAAAATGATGCATACTTTTAGTTTTTTTCTAAATTTTTGCTCCTTTGATCATTCAATCGGTTGCCATTTCTTTAAAATTAGGTATTTTTGTGTATTTTTTGGCATCGTACTCCTAAAGACTTGTTTTATTAAATTTAATTACATTTATAGCCGTTGTTATCGTAAAATATTATTAAAACTAATATTAATATTAAGAAACGAATGTACATTTAAAGATTAATATATTTTAGAAATTAAAATATGATTAAGGAATCGGCATTGTAAGTTAATAACATTAAATGTCGTTTCTCTTATTACAGGTAATATTTAGTTAATTGTATTATTATTATTTTTATTAATTTATGTAAATATTAACAAATAAATAATCTCTTATTACAGAGATAAACTCAATTTCGTTTTAATTTACGGTGTCGCCTAAATAATATAAAATTCATCTTATAAAACGACATTTATTGTCATAAAATGGAAAAGTTAAAATTTACTTTTCAAGTAAAATCAGCAATAGACGGAAAGTCTAATTATATTGCCATGACCACAATTATAACCCAAGATGACAAACAATTTCTGATTCCTGAAATGTATCAAGCAGTATCTCTTCACAAATATATCCAAAACACAAAAACTTTCAAGACAGTAAAAAATACATTAAAAGAAAGACATCAAACTAGAAGTGTATGGATAAAAATGACAGATGATATATTACAAACATACTTTGATGAGGATGATAACATGATTTTTCAGGACCAATTACTTGAGGAAATTACTCAAGAACAATTATCTAGCATCAGCAAGAATAATTTAGAAGTACCTTTGGCAAAAATTTTGGAAAAACTTGTTGAGGGTCAAAATCAGAAAGAAAAACAAAACATAAAAAAAAATCTGAAAGGTTTGTAATTGAAAAATATGATGGTAAAAATAAAAATGCAAACCACTGGATGGAAGTATTTGAAAACGAATGTGTAAGGTTTGAAATAGAAAAAGACGCAGAAAAAATTGAAATTTTTAGATTGTTTTTAGAAAAATCATGCACCGATTGGTATTCTTCAATGATGATTAAATTAGGTTTAAAATCAGAGTGGTCACAATGGAAGTCAATTTTTTTGCAAACATACGCTAATAAAGGTTGGTCTTCTAGCAAGTATGCTTTAGCTTTAAAGTATGAATCAGGATCTTTATTAGAATATGCTATTAGAAAAGAGAAGCTTTTACTTGAAATAAGAAAAACAATTGATCAAGGCACACTAATTGATATAATTGCAGCCGGATTACCAGATTTCATAACAGATAGGATCAATAGAGATAAAGTTAATCTCCAACAAGAATTATTTTATGAGCTTGGCAAGATGGAACATTTGGTAACAAAGAAAAAGTTTTTTAAAAAGAATTATAATACTAAGCAGACGCGACAAATATGTACAATCTGTGAAAAGTTAACTAAAGGTGTGAGATATCACTCAGAAGATTTGTGTTGGTATAGAACAAAAATTAATAATCAAAAAGGAAAAGATACCAAAGAAATAAAGATTGTAAATAATTAAGAATTGGAATGTGAACTACAATGTCAAGACCAAAAAAACTAATAGTGCCGCCATTAATTAAAGTTAAAATAATTTTGAATAATAAAATTTAAGTATCTGGAATCTACGATTCAGGTTCAAATGTTTCATTAATAAACTCAAGATTATTGAAGATAAAAAATGAAGAATTAAATTATTCAAACAATAATAATTTAAAAACAATTAATGGCGTTAAAAAGGCAAAGGGTATTATAAATCTAGACATTACTATTTTCAATGTTGAGAAAAAAATGAATGTCTTTGTGATAGACAAAGAAAATTTCGATTATGACTTTTTAAAAGGTTTTCATTTTCAATAAAGTTTCACTTAATTGAAAATGAAAACTTAGAAATCAATCAAATAGTTCCTACAGAAAAAAATAAAATGGTTTCTAAGGAAACGAATAAATCAGATACTGTTATTTATAAGGAAATAAAATCGGATAGTCAAATAAATTTTAATGAAAACTTAAATTTAAGTGACTTCAAAATTTGTATAAATCATCTAGATAATCTAGAACAGGCTATGATTGAAAAATTAATATTAAATAATAAATCTGTATTTGCAAAAGACAAATATGATATTGGAACGGTAAAAGATTACGAAGCACACATTGATCTTCTGGTTGAAAAGTATTGTAGTAAACGACCTTATCGTTGCACAATTGAAGATAAAAAGGAGATTGAAAGTCAAATTGCAAAATTATTAGAAAATAATATAATAGAAGAGTCATATAGTCCATTTGCAGCACCAGTCACATTAGCTTATAAAAGAGAGGAAAATAAAAAAACAAGATTGTGTATAGATTTTCGAGATCTGAATAAAATTGTTGTATCACAATCGCAACCATTCCCACTTATTGAAGACCTTATTGTAAAAACAAGGGATTGCAAATATTTTTCAACACTGGATCTGAATTCAGCATTTTGGTCAATACCTATGCGTGTCACAGACATATATATATATATATAAAACAGCATTCGTGACACAAGAAGGTCATTTCCAATGGACGTGTCTTCCATTCGGCTTAAAAACATCGCCAGCAATATTTCAAAGAATAATGTGTAACATATTACGGAAACATAAGTTAGGCGAGTTCACTGTAAGCTACATCGATGACATTTTAATATTTTCTAAATCATTTTCTGATCATGTTGAACACCTAAAACAGCTATTTGAAGCAATTAAAAGTGAAGGTTTAAGACTTAAATTTTCAAAATGCACATTTGCAGCCGACTCAGTAAAATATTTGGGACACATAATACAAAATAATTCAGTTAGACCATTAAAAGACAACTTAGTATCAATAAAAAAATTCCCAACACCAAAAACGCAGAAAAATGTTTGTCAATTTTTAGGAAAAATTAACTTTTATCATAAATATGTGC
The DNA here is from genome assembly GCA_963853865.1 of Helleia helle. Classification (NCBI taxonomy): domain Eukaryota; kingdom Metazoa; phylum Arthropoda; class Insecta; order Lepidoptera; family Lycaenidae; genus Helleia; species Helleia helle. The sequence continues at coordinate 19,800,285 of OY971422.1, read as the reverse complement.
CAAATATAGCAATAAAATTAGAACCTTTGCATAATTTATTGAGAAAAGGACAACCTTATAATTGGACAAAGACATGTCAAGAGTCATTTGATGAAATGAAACAAATATTATGTTCTCAACCAGTACTGTCTATTTTTGATCCAAAGTAACCTATTCACATATACACAGATGCCAGCATACTAGGAGTGGGAGCAGTTTTCAAACAACCACAAAACAATGGTGAAGAGAAACCAGTAGCTTACTTCTCAAAAAAATTAAATGAAGTACAAAAAAGGAAGAAAGCTATTTATCTGGAATGCTTAGCAATTAAAAAATGTGTAAAATATTGGCAACATCTCTTGATAGGTAGAAAATTTACCGTATTCTCTGATCATAAGCCATTGGAGAATATGAATATTAAGTCAAGAACAGATGAAGAATTAGGAGATCTAACATACTACCTATCACAATATGATTTCCAAATTAAATATTCTCCAGGGAAATATAATATTGAGGCTGATTGCCTAAGTAGGAACCCAGTTTTAGAACCAAATGAAAACATGGATGAACAATTAAAAATAGTCAATATGATTACACTAGAAGATATCTTAAAAGACCAAATTGAAAATGAAAATATACAATGTAAAAAAGACCAGTTCATAAAAAAAAATGTTTATTACAAGAAAGTAAAAAAAAACGAAAAAATAATTATCTCGGAGAAATTCAGTATAAAATTGATCAAAAATCAAAAAAAAATAGGAATTAAACAAATGCAATGAATGATCAGCTCGTTATATACAACACAAAATATGACAAAAAATATTAAGAAAATCTGTGAAAATTGTATAGTATGTATAAAAAACAAATCAAGAGGACAAAATAAATATGGATTGATGTCCCACTTGGGTCCCGCCTCAAAACCTTTTGAGATATGTTCCATTGATACGATTGGAGGATTTGGGGGTTCGAGGTCAACTAAGAGGTACCTGCACCTACTATCAGATCATTTCACTAGATACGCATATATTTTGACATCAAGTACTCAAAATGCAAGTGATTTTATTAAACTAGTAAATAACTGTGCGTAAATTGAAAACATAGGCATGATTCTCTCGGATCAATACCCAGGTATAAATTCTAGAGAATTTAAGAGATATTTAGATGAAAAAAATATTCCAATAATTTTTACTGCAGTGAACTCTCCTTTCTCCAATGGCTTAAACGAAAGACTAAATCAGACGTTAGTCAATAAAATCAGATGCAAAATAAACGAAAACAACACAAAAACTGCTTGGACAACTATAGCACAAAATTGTGTTAGAATCTACAATGAAACGGAACACAGTGTCACTGGATTTGCACCAAAGTATCTGTTAAATGGAACTGATGTCACAATTTTGCCAAATGAGTTAAAAATTAAAAAGACTAAATATGATTTGATTAAAGACAGGAAAACAGCGTTAGAAAATACAATCAAATCACATAATTATAACAAGACAATTTACGATAAAAATCGGAAATATGTTGTTTTCAAGGTTGGTGATGCTGTTTTTGTTGAGAATGGAAATAAATTAAATAGGAAAGCTCGACGAATTAAGAATTGGGCCCTATACAATTGTAAGAAAAATATCAAACTCAATTTACGAGATAAACACCGACCATAAGAAATCAATAGCATCAAATTATTTTCATATTTCTAAACTAACTCCAGTTCCATACTTAATACGTCATGAAGAAGATACATGAGTAATATTGTTTTGTCTTCCCTGGGAGGAGGAGATGTAAAGAAAATATATTTTCTTTAATTTATATAAAACCTTTCCACATATAGTTCGCATAGGGAATAAAAAACATTATGTCATTAGACTACAAGCCCATGTCAAAAAATGGATGGGTCATATGAACCACCAGGTGACGTATATAGGACGATATAAGAGCGTAAAATAATAAGATTCAGCACTATGCAGTCACTTGTAAGCTGTCCAACTGAGTGCTGGTGAGAATTCAAAAGTGCAGGTAGAGTGAGACTCACTCTACCTGCACTTTTGAATTAAGGTAGAGTGAGACTCACTCTACCTGCACTTTTGAATTAAGGTAGAGTGAGACTCACTCTACCTGCACTTTTGAATTAAGGTAAAGTGAGACTCACTCTACCTGCACTTTTGAATTCTCACCAGCACTCAGTTGGACAGCTTACAAGTGACGGCATAGTGCTGAATCTTATTATTTTACGCTCTTATATCGTCCTATATACGTCACCTGGTGGTTCATATGACCTATCCATTTTTTGACATGGGCTTGTAGTCTACATGTCATTCGAAATAAATTAATATTAAGAACCGAATGTACATACAAAGATTAATATAATATATTTTAGAAATAAAAATATGATTAAGGAATCGGCATTGTAAGTTAATAACATTAAATGTCGTTTCTCTTATTACAGGTAATATTTAGTTAATTGTATTTTTTTTTTTTTTATTAATTTATGTAAATATTAACAAATAAATAACTCTTATTACAGAGAGAAACTCAATTTCGTTTTAATTTACGGTGTCGCCTAAATAATATAAAATTCATCTTATATATACATATATATATATATAAAGACTGATTTTGTAAGGCATCTAACGAACTAGGTTTTACTCTGTTTCGCCTTAACGGTTAGGGTAAATGGCCATATTCACTTTGAGACAATAATGAGCAGACGATGGTGTTCACCCAAGTACGTGACGTCACGTCGGCAATCAATGCTCTGTCACGTTTCAAAGAACGTTCTAGATCTAAATGAAACCACTTCTCATTTGTAGACACTGAGCAATTAAGCTCGATAAAGCATTTTCACAGCAAAATGAATGGAATATTTATTACCTGAATAGTTTGCTCTAGCTACAAATAAAATGTGCGGCGGTGGACTCGGTCCAGCACACCCTCGAGGTGTGCCCGTGATGGGCGGCGCTGCGTCATGAGCTGACAATAGCCATCGGAGGGGACTTGTCTCTGCCGAGCGTCATCACCGCGATGCTCGGTGACGATGAGTCCTGGACGGCGATGGTCTCCTTCTGCGAGGCAGTAATGTCCCAGAAGGAGCCGTTGAGCGGGGGTGCGTAGGAGGCGCTATTTAATGCGCCTCCAGTAACGCCCCTGTGTTCGTGTCGGGCTCAGGAGGGGAACCTGTGTCTGTATGGCACGACGTCGTGGGGACTGCTTAGTAGCGGCCGGGCATTCCCCTTCTACCAGGAGTAGTCTGGCCTTCGCCGGGGCCAGCCTGTCGCTGAGGTGATCCTGTCTGTTGCCTGCATATCCAGGACCCTCAAAAAGGGGCTGAAGGCGCTCGCAGTGATTTTAGTTAGGGTGGGCACTCCCAGGTGCGAGTCCCACATTGGGTTAGGATCTACCCAAAGATCCTGGCTGCATCCATAAGGATTTTATTTTAAAATATTAAAAATTTAAATAGATTTAATATTAAAAAGTAATAAAAAACGGATGAAATTGAAACTGCTGAGCCAATTTGATAAAACGTGTCTAAATTTGAGCTATAAAATCTGCCATAGATATATAAAAAAACACATCTAGATTGGTCTATCCATTTGTGAAATGTGAACTATATTATTTCTACAGACAGACAAGCATTGCAACTTCTTATTTCAGTTTATCAAAATAATTTTGACACTTTTATATAATATTGAATGATTTTAACATGAGCAACAAATAGCATTAGTCTCGATGCGTTGCCTTCTTTTTCCCTATCCCCCACAATGGGCCTCCGGAAACTCACGAACCGCACGAAACGCTGATGTTATGCGAGCGAGAGGTACCGCCCCGATTGTGCCGGCCTAATTCAGTTGCAATGCAGCATGGCACTACCTCATACTTAAGTTATTTATTATTAATAAAAAAAATCTAAAAATTTTAACAAATAGATTGAAATTAAAAACTTTTTACAATTGATAACATAGGGTCCGCCAGAGTAGTACTTTATTCAGTAAAACCTTATCTTATTGTCTACAATACTAACTTGAAACATCTAATCCATAGGAACAACCGTCCAATCTAGTTGGCGGTTGACCAATACTGCATCTGCTTAAATGTGCCTTCGATTCAAGTAATTGGGCCACTGGTCATTTGTTACCCGGGTGTGGTCACGGTGAACTGTAACACAAATATTCTTCATCCAAAAAACTGGAGAAAAACTTAAGAATCTATACTAATATTATAAAGCTGAAGAGTTTGTTTGTTTGTTTGAACGCGCTAATCTCAGGAACTACTGATCCGATTTGAAAAATTCTCTCATTGTTAGATAGCCCATTTATCGAGGAAGGCTACAGGCTATATAAGATCACTCTGTGCCTGATAGGAGTTAAGTTAAAGCGGGCGAAGCTGAGGGCAACAGCTAGTATTATATAAAAACGAATAGAGTGAAAGTGTCAACCTGTGAAAAAAGACGAGCAATGTTAATCCAAGTAATAAAATTATGTAAACTTTCATAAAAAATACAAATAATCATAACATACCCTATGTTTTAATTTTACTGCGATATTAGTGGCCCGGTAGACAAAATTCGAACACAAAAGTTTATAAATATTTGGATGAAGAAACAACAAAAAAGAGACAGTTTATTGTTACGTAGCAGTGCTACAAGTTTGTAGCACTGCTAATAATAACGTGACTGCAACTTCGTAGCGTTGCACGCTGCTAATAAAATCTTAACAATAATGTTGCTCTACAGGACTACGGTAGCGTAGCTTCCAAAATTCGTAGCCTCGTAAGTTTCGCTGCGATTTAACTGAAATGAAATTCACGTGATATAACTTTTAAGCCAATAATCATAAGTTAAATCAATCGTTTAAGCAAAGAAAGCCGTAGTGATCTACGGCTTCCTTAAACATAATGGAGAAATCGTATTATATTAAAGCTGGAATAACACGTTCGTATGAACTATTCAACCCTTTTCATGTAGATCAATTGTGCTTTAATTTAAAAGATAGCGCGACTTTTATTAAGTTGAATAAATTACTACAGTGGGAATTGCAATAATACAATGGAAAGGGCAAGTAGGTAATCATTGTTTTCCCAATCGTGATTGTAGATTTTTTATAAATATTGCTATAAGTCTAGGAAACCTTTATGGCATAAACTAATTTATTTTAGCAGAAAAATTCGATATAGGAAGTGTTATACATATAAGTATTATAATATTTGTAAGTTTTTTCAGATTGGACAGATGCTACATTCGGGACGATAGAGAGGGTGAATTTAATATTCATGGTTTTCGGGCTCACCAAATATCAACCTAAAAGGAAAAGACACTTTGAAAACCCTTATGTTATTTTCAAATAACTATATTTTATGCTTCCCACGTTGATGTTCATAAATTTTCATTCCTCTTATCCTTGTTTACTTTATACAAAAAAATATTGATGATATGATAGAGACAGCGCTCTACAAATCATAGACATAATATAGGACTGCGCATACCTACGAAAAAAAGGTGTAACCTACAACTCAAATTGGCACTTATAATATATATATATATATATATATATAGGTATGCCCAGTCCTTCTATATTATGTCTATGGCACTTAACATGGCTACCATTGCTAGGGGTTTGACAGCAAAACCACGAACTTTATAGAGAATACTACTATGAAAAGGGCACTCAAGATGGCGGATCAGGCACTCACTTACAGCAGTAAGTTTAAAGAAAGGAGCATCTCCTCTTATTTCCTAACTTCATGCTACAAATTACAACTATACATTGTCTCTGGTCTATAGTGATGTGACCTTACTGCTATTATTATCATTTTGAATCTTATATTATCGCCTTGTAAATTGTACCACACTAGAGTTGCGTCATCGAAGCACTCGTCAGATAGCACGTTTCCATTAATCTTGTTCACTCCGGTCTCCGACTCCGGGGAGAGTGCGAGCTCTTCTCTATTACACGTGAAATGCTTAAAAATCACGTACCGATACATTATGCGAGGATTTTTCTTGCTTAAATGTGGATATTATTTGTAAGGAATATATTGTAATGGTAAAAATATTATATTTGAATAAGATTTATATTAAACTTTACCTAACTTGGCTTTTATCGAAAGAGGCCTTTGTTCAGAAGTGGACGGAAAAAACTTGATATAATATACAAAAGCATTATAATAATTTCACTTTTTTTTCGGATGGATCTATGCTAACGGCCCGAAGGCCCTAATGCTACATCGGATTAGTGCGAGCCCATTTGGCTCACTTTTGGTTTGTAATAGTGGGGGGTTGCCCCCCGCCAACCGTGCAGTCTGCAACCACACGGCCTCCTGGCGTCGGGTTGGAATAATTTCACTCAGTTCGATTCTTCCATTCAAATTTAATGAGATTAACATCGGACAGATTGTCTTGAATTATGAAGATAATGTTGATAAGGATAATGATCCTCATCATCATCAGTCTCTATCCGTCCACTGCTAAACATAGGCCTCCCTCAATGAACGCCAAGACGGCCGAACCCTTGCCACTCGCATATAATGATGATGGATGATGATAATAATAAATATAAAAAACTGTAGTGTTAATCTATAAAATATACATAAGCATCATATATTCCACTCAGATCGATTCCTCCATTCAAATTGAATGAGATTACCATCGGACAGTTTGTCTTGAATTATGAAGATAATAATGTATTTGCGAGTTTTATATCGAACTTTTGTGTAAATTGTCGATTTCGAATAATGGTACGTATAAAATACGATGTCTTTCCATTAGGTTTTATCTGAAATTTAACAAAGGTTTAATATATTGATGTAGGCTTTAAGCAAATTATTTTCTACTTCTATTTATCTTACGTCACACTATTTCTCTTACATGACATTTGGTTTTACCCAAATACCATATTTGGGTTTTTTTATTTTTGTTGGGTTTTGTTCATTTTTTTGTAATAGTAGTTTAAAATATTAATACGTGGAAATATATTTCCTATTTTTACGTTCTCACGTCAGATTTGATAAAGTTGAGACTCTCAGGGACACGTTTGACGAGGGTAAGGGATGCCAGACTTGAGCAATAGAACAACTTTCGGTAATTGTGTAATTTGTCACCATAAAACTAATGTATACCTCGTAAATTCAATTATTTTATAAAATTTCCTTAATATTGAGTTGCCAATCTTTTTACTGATGAAATCAAATCGTTTGGTATAAATTTTCACTTGTTTTAGTATTTCGTCTATTGGTGTAAGTACGTTTAAATGGGCGCGGGACAAGCTCCGCGCCCAGTCGGCCCCTATTACCGAGACGCTCCAGCCGGGTCAACTGAGGAGGATTGTCGGGGAACTTTTCCCCGACACACCCCCAGGTGTGCCGAGCCATCCTGGGGGGCGTGAAGCCCCCAGGCTTCACGCCCCCCAGGATGGGTCGGCAGACGCCGGACGAGGAGGGTGTTCCGCCACCCGTGACGGAGGCTGAAATGGAGGCAGTTCTGACCCGCCTCCAGAGTAAGAAGAGGGCGCCGGGTCCAGATGGGGTGCACGGGAAGGTTCTGGCCCTTTCCCTAGAGCACCTCGGCGACAGCCTTCGGGAGCTGTTCGATCGCTGCCTGCGGTCCGGACAGTTCCCGAGGGCATGGAAGGAGGGTCGGCTCTGTCTGCTTCCGAAGGCAGGGCGACCCCCGGACTCGGCTTCGTCGATGCGACCGGTGGTGCTGCTGAACGAGGCTGGGAAGGCTCTGGAGAGAGTCGTAGCTTCCCGGCTCGTTCAGCACCTGGAGGAGGGCCCGGGACCGGGACTCTCAGAGTCCCAATTTGGGTTCCGGGCACGCCGGTCGACCATCGATGCCCTCAAACGCCTGCGGGCGGTGACGGGTGAGGCGGAACGCAGAGGGGAGGTGGTGGTCGCGGTGTCCCTGGACATCGCGAACGCCTTCAACAGCCTCCCGCACAGTGTGATACGGGAGGCACTGAACTACTTTGGTGTGCCTCCCTATCTCGGGAGGCTGTTGGAGGCGTACCTCTCCGACAGGAGGGTGGGCTGCGAGAACCGGTGTGGGTCCGTAGAGTGGTGGCGAGTCAGCTGCGGTGTCCCGCAGGGATCGGTTCTTGGTCCGATCCTGTGGGACATCGGGTATGACTGGGTCCTGCGAGGCCGTCTCCTCCCCGGGATGGGTGTCATCTGCTACGCGGATGACACCCTCGTCTACGCCCGCGGACGAGACTACAAGGAGGTGGCGCGGCTGGTCGAGGTCGGGCTCGACCTCGTGATCAGCCGCATAGAGAGGTTAGGGCTTCGGGTCAGACCATCTAAGACCGAAGCCCTTCTCTTCCGCGGGACCGGGCGGAAAGGACCCCCACCGGGGGCTGCACTCCAGATCGGAGGGGTGAGGATCAGGATGAGCCCCCATATTAAATATCTGGGGCTCATCCTTGACGGAGGATGGACCTTCGGCCCACACTTCGCACAGTTGGGTCCGAGGGTCATAAAGGCGGCGAGTGCGTTGGGCAGACTCCTCCCGAACCTCGGAGGACCCAGCGCCGCCTGCAGGCAGCTATACTCCGGTGTCTGCCGGAGTATGGCGACATACGGTGCTCCCATTTGGGCGGGTCACCTTACCGCGCGGAGTAGGGCCCAGTTGCGCTCAGCGCAGCGGGTCATCGCGGTAAGAGTGATTCGGGGGTATCGTACGATATCGTGAGCAGCAGCAACTGCCCTAGCCGGCGACCCCCCGTGGGAACTCGTGGCGGAAGTTCTTGCTGAGGTGCACTCCTATGTCTCGGATAGGAGGTCTCTCGGCGAGAGCCTGACGCTGGACGGGATCCTGCGGGTCCGCCGACTAGGGCAAGAGGCGTTAATGCTGAGGTGGGGAGAGGACCTGGCGTGGGAGCCGTATGGCAAACGCCTAACGGTTGCCCTGCGTCCGGTCCTAGAGCGGTGGATGCGCCGTAAGCGCAAACCCCTTACCTTCCGTCTGACACAGGTGCTCACTGGGCATGGTTGCTTTGGTGAGTACCTGTGCCGGACGGCCCGCAGGGAGCCGTTGGCAGTGTGTCACGATTGTGGCACGGCGGTGGACTCGGCCCAGCACACCCTCGAGGTGTGCCCGAGATGGGCGGCGCTGCGTCATGATCTGACATCGGTCATCGGAGGGGACTTGTCTCTGCCGAGTGTCATCCCCGCGATGCTCGGCGACGACGAGTCCTGGACGGCGATGGTCTCCTTCTGCGAGGCAATAATGTCCCAGAAGGAGGCCGATGAGCGGGTGAGAGAGGAGGCCGCCGACGAGGCCTCCCACCGCGGGCGACGAACGGGGGTGCGTAGGAGGCGCTACCTAATGCGCCTCCAGTAACGCCCCTGTGCTCGTGTCGGGCCCAGGATGGGGTTTTAACCTGTGTCCAGCTAGATACGACGTCGTCGGGGACTGCTAAAAGTATCGAATCAAACGAACAGCCGAGCAGTCCCCCTTTAGAGGAGGAGTCTGGCCTTTTCGCCGGGGCCAGCCTGTCGCCGAGGGTCCTGCGTTGCCTGCATGATCCGGGACTCTCATAAAAGGCGGCTGAGGGCACTTGCAGCGGTTTTAGTGGGTAACGCATCTCCAAGTGCGAACCCCACTCACGGCTAGGTTTAAAACTCACCCCGGTCCTAGTTATGGTTTGGTCTGCAAATTTCCGCTGCATTAAAAAAAAAAAAAAAAAAAGTACGTTTATTTTTCCATCGGGAAAGCGCTTGAAGGTTAAGAGCATCAAACACACATATACTTAGAGTATACATAATATAAAGAGCGCGCGTTACTAATTATGAACTGTAAGCACAGGTATGAACATAGACAAAACCATTGTCTTTGAAACGTTCAATCAGGGTCAAAACAACAAGCGCTCTTCATCATATTTGTTTTTATGTTAAAATTGTGAAATATGAAGTGCCAATTTGTAAGAATAATTCCTGGAAGCAAAATAAAAGAAAGCAATAACATTTCTGTTTTGGCGTTCATTGTGGGGTGCCCGTGTTCAACAGTGGATGGATAGAGGCTGATGGTGATGATGATGATGATGAATGTCCTAATTTAAAATATAGATATTTTTAATGCATTACGCATGGAACGTCACTCTCACAGCGCTTTACTATAGATAAATATCTATATAACGCATCTGCTTACGATCGGGACAATGATGCGGCGTGACAGTAGCACTCTGTATTATATTATTATGTATACTCTAAGCACATATAATATACATATGTTATATTTGATCAAACACTAAGTCCAGCAATATTAAGAAAAATAACTATAAATATAACAGAAAATCTACTTCCAATTTAAACAGAGTTTTTTTTTCCAAAATTACACAAAGGCAATTCATTTAACATATCCATACTTTACTCAAACAAACAGTCGACCGACTCATATCAAAGGTAAACAAAGAACTCTATTTGCAACCCAAATTATTTTACAACTATTTTTAGTATTACCAATCTCGATAAATGAGGCCCGATTGTTTTAACCTTATAATTCAACAAAGTTTGATATTGCTTATTTTGAAGGTAATAGGGCATCGATCCTAGAGATATTTAGTTTCCCTGGCTAACCCTATACATACTTGAATTGTGCGTGAAATAGAAACACTGAAATATAAGCTGATAGTATTCCAAAACTTTATCCCATCCATCGATACTAATGTTTTGCTTTAAAAACTATTTCAAACAAGGTTTACCATTTTTTTACTTCTGTTTTGCGTTAGTCATCAGACAGTCGAAATATCGAGCAAAAGAAAAGGGAAAAACATAATATTAATATTAGTTCATTTCAAATACTTTTAATATTTACTTAAAATCTATATTTTGCTACCCTTATTTCAAAATCGAGTACGCTTAACTCGATCATTCTATGCTACATGTAAGATAGTTGAACTAAATCTTTACGAGGATTTCTTCTCAATTGGGAATGAGAGGTTGAATGATTTACCGGTTTAACTTTGAGTTGTACCCGTCTTCGGATACTATCTATTTATTCCGCACATCAGTTTTGCAGTGTTCCGGAAGGGTTTGTGATTAGATTCCAATGTGTTGGAGGTAGTTATAAATATATATATGTGTACGGTACCGTACAGTTTTTTAATAAATCAGTTGCTTGTCAGACATGTGTGCTTCATACATTACACGGTGACAGCGGTGGGATATTACTAGTACGGATATATTATTCCGTTAAAAAGTTATTCGATATGGAACACGCGCGATTACCACCGGAACTGACGCATGGAAGCGTTGAAAAATGCAATTTTGCTAAGTTTTAAGAGCGACAGGAGTGCACAGCAAGAAGGGCGAAGTATAAGTCAGCCTACTAATTAATTTAATCGGACCGGAAGGGTTCTATGCTTACGAAACGTTGTCGTTTGAACATGAAAAGGATCGAGATGATGTCACAGTGTTAGAGAAACAGATAAAAAGTAAATTATACTATGATCGGCAATGTGAAACTTTACCACAACTGGATGTCGGTGTTGTTTATCGTGATTATGTTAGAAAACAATTTACCGGTGGGAGGGAAGCGCTGTGCCGCGCTCCCGGCTGTACCCATGCAGCTAGCAGCACTATCTTGCTTGTTTCGCCCGTGAAACAGCTTTGCTGTGTTTCGGAGAGAAGGGCAAGACAGGCAGTGTAATTACTGGCACCGAGACTTAACATCTTATGTCTCAGGATAGGCAATACATAAATTGAGTTGCCTGGGCTAGTTCCAGGTGAACTGGTTTATGTTCATGGGCGAATTCGACCACTTACCATTAGGTGGCACGTTTGCCAGTTTGCCTATCCAACTAACATAAAAAAATCAGAGTGTTCGTGGTATTGAAAGCGTAAGCGCCAACACCGCGATCTTTTTTAATTAAAAATAAATTAGGTATTTACTGTCGTAATGGCCGTAATCTAATCAGAACATTATCCGACTCATCTTAACGTCCAATGATACGTTAAATGAGCAATGTTGTAAACTAAATCATAATAATATTGGTGTTCAAAATAGTGACGTGGAGTACAATGTGCTTCAAGGAAGATTATTGTGACGTTTCAGATGAAGACGCTATGTGTTGTCCAGCAATGAACAATCATTGAATACAACTCATTATTTATCATTTATAACTACTATAAGATAAATAAAATTGGAGCGTATGTTTGTAATATTAAAATAACCGCTTTTTACTAAATGCATATGGATGTATACACGGTACATATACCAAAACAGCCTTTTTTACAATTTTTGTCTGCCTGTCTGTTTGTTCCGGCTAATCTTCGGAACGGCTGGGCTGATGTTGACGGGACTTTCAGTAACAGATAGCTGATGTATTACGGAGTATCTTAGGCTATAAAAATAATCATCATCAATCCGTCTACGGCTGTAAATCTAAGGGTGCAGGACCTACCCCTCAAGTCCTGCACCCGGATTGGGAATGGGAAGAGGGAGGATTCATAGTCCACTCCCACGAGATTTTTTTTTTTTTACGCCGGGAAATATTCTGAGGCATCCCGCGGGGGAGTGGGTCTCCCCAGGCGAGTACGTGGGTAAAGCTGGTTAGTAGACGCAGATTTACTCTCTAAAACCCGGCGAGTGCCACCAATGCCGCCTTTGGTGAGGTGCCCCAGATCTGTTGAGCAAACAGGGTACCTCGACGGCTAGTCAGTCCCTCAGGGGACCGATGCCACCTCCACATATATATTGGGAGGGGTTGTCCCGCACCACAGAACAACCCCTCCCAACGTCGGGACAGTACAACGACGGCTAATCAGTCCCTTAAGGGACCTACGCCACCTCCACAGAGCGATTGTCAAGCACCACAGAACAACCCCTCCCAACGTAGGAATAGTGCAATGGGGTGAAGTTCCCATCCTCGCCCCTTGTCCCCTCCAACTCTTATGTCACCTATTCTTATAAGAGTACAAAGAGAAGCCTCCTCAGTTTACTTGGCTTCAGTCTTCACCCAAGGTGCTGGGTTCACCTTAGGCTCCTGAGTCCCACCGCCACGACAAGACTTGAACCGTGGTGGGGATGCACGCTTACTTCGATCAAAAATGTTGCTATTGTTGTTCTAAGCACGCCCATAAAGGAGGTAATAAATATAATAAGGAAGGTGCCCTTACGGGCTCTTCATATAAATTGTACGGTTCCCATGAATAGTGTATGAACTATTGATATCTATCAAAATATGCTCGGGGTAATGTTTATTGCGAACGATTTTACAAATGCCTTTATTCGTACGCCAAAAATTATAGCGGGAGTTGAATATACCTTTATTTATTACTAAACCTACTAAAAGTGGTTATATTATTATTTTTCCTGAAATATAAATAGGTACTGTAACCTATGTTAAGTATTTTTTATTCCTTACACTTGAGGTACAAAATATTGATACATTATAAAACATAATGTACTATTAAGCGGATTGTAAAAGTAAAGTACTAGTTATCGAAGCTAACCCTTGGTGATGAACTAAAATAAAAAATAAAAGCTTTTAATTACGTCAGCGAATTTAGATGAATTAAGAGAAAAGACACTGGGACTTAAAACTCGCAAGTTGGTTTAATTGGATTCAGAATTTAAATATGATTCGTGCACAAAGAAAAAAACTTTTTTAATGATATGATATATTTTTTTTTGTAAATATGCCTGTGACTTGGTGTAATGATTGTAAAAACATTTAAAAAAATTATAGACCATTCTTTTTAACCGACTTCTAAAAAAGGAGGAGGTTCTCAATTCGGATGGTAGTATGGTTTTTTTTACCTAGTACATATTATATAATATTATTATAATATAGTTCACAAACTATAGAAATACTCCGTAGGCGGTGCTTATTTTTAACCTCCGAGCAAAAAGACGCGGTTTATATTCTTAAAAACCTGATAATATTTGTGTAAGATTACGATTGATTCTGATACGATACGCTTACATACAATGACCTACTTCGAGAGATCGAAACAGATAGGTAAATTTGCCTTGTTGAAAGGGCCTCAGTAGCAAAATCTGAAAACGGTTACCTTTTAAAAAGTCATGGAAGTTTTACCATAAAGTTTTTAGAGGTTTTTACCTTACGTTTTTTATATATTCTAAGGTAAAAAAGTTGGTTTCTCCAACATTACAGGTAACTTATTGTTGTATCCCTTTAATGATTCTTTAACATCTAATGTCCTCTTCAGGTCTACATATTAAAGTTTATATTCCAAACAAATAACACCTAGCAGCAAATAAACCTAGCAATAGGATTGCTAGGTTTATTAAATTCTTAATATCCTTTGAAAAATTCTTTATAATTCTTACCTTTGTAATCCCATGAAAATAATATTTATTTTTCTAATCAGAGATAAGAAATTTTAATAAAAAGGCAATTAAGAGTAAATCAGGGAAAGTTAATAAATCCCTTTAAAGTGAATTAGCCCTTAATTTAAATAGCCCTTCATTGAGATGTTAAATTATGGGGTCTACCTGACCCTAGCGTACTTTAAATTAGGTAAGCTGGGTGAGAAGGAGATGATTTTAGCGATATTTAAAGATACCCAAGCAACTCTCGTTAATATGGATTTTTTTCATTCTCATATTTCCGTGAGTCTGTTATTATGGGGCATTTGTACTTTCACTAAGCTGCTAGGCTAAAGAAAAAACAGAATGGGTCATGTGGTAGGAGTGGTCTGGCCTTCGCAGTAGACAGCCTGTCGCTGACGTAATTCTGTCTGTTGCCTGCATATCCGGGACCCTCAAAAAGGCGAAGGCGCTCGCAGTGGTTTTAGTTAGGGTGGGCACTTCCAGGTGCGAGTCTCACATTAGATCAGGATTTATCCGAAGATCCTGGCTGCATCTATAAGGATTTCCTTGCGATATCAAGAAAAAAGATGGCTCATGTGGAACTCATGCAGATGGGCGTGATCGAGGTAGTACACTATACCCACTGGAAAAACATTTTTTTAGTTTTTTAGAGTATGATAGCAAAATTTGGTTGTTGATAGAGTTAGTAGATAGTTGAGGTGTGAAGAGAAAAATAAATACAATTTTTAGCAATTCTAATGTGAAGACTGACTGCTATCATCTGCATGGGTTCCAGATTCTATTAAAGCAAAGCACTTGCAGCAGAAATTGGACTCATTAAATTATTGGTGTCTCTCTTCTCTTCTCCTGTTATCCTCTTTTGTCAGGTATTTAACAGAGACCATAGTTACAAAGTATTAGAAACATCAGTGGATATGTTGTTATAAACTGCAATAAATTTCCTAAAAGTAGTTCCACTAAGAGCTCTCTTTTATTGAATACGTGTCACTAAAAAGTTTCCTCCTAGAGCGTTTAATGAACTGATAATTATTGAATTAATGAATATTACTTGCAGACTGGCTGACAGTTACATGGGCTCAGAGCGGGATGCACCTGCAGCCGGACGCCGCCGGCGACGACGACGCAACTGTCAGGGGACGGTGAGTTACTTCTTCAAATTCTTAGTATGTGTATTGATTGATTACTTGAATTACCAATTCAATTGAATTAACAATTCGATAGAATTACAAATTCTAACAGACAGGTTCACCTGGGAGCCTGGGACCTAGTCCAGGGGATTAATTAATGTGTTGCCTATCCTCAGACATATCATGATGTTAAGTCTTGGTGCCAGTAATTACACTGCCTGTCCTGCACTTCTCGCCGAAACACAGCAAAGCTGTTTGACGGGAGAAACAAACAAGATGGTATCCATGCAGCCAGGAGCGCGGCACAACGCATCCCTCCCAGGGACTGACATTATGTTTGTCCCTTGTATTTCTATCATGATTATCGCATTTTTTAACAAATTTGTTTATATTTTTTGAGAAGACACATCACGTTCACAAAAATATATTGAGATGCAACAGTCTAAATAAATGTCTGGTTCTATTAATTTCTCTCTAATGACATTAGACCCCGACAGTACCCATATAGGCAATTCAGGTTGTTAGGAAACGAAATTAACTTATTGTGTTGCTTTGAAATTACAGAAGTAAATCAAAAATAGGTACTTACTAATTTCACTATAAACTAGTTAGCCTTAAAACATCACAACTTACTTTCTCGATTAATCTAAGTCAGATACACGGCACCGCGCAGCTATGTACTAGCTAACAAGCATTTGTGGGATATTGTTAGTATTTATATTTAACGATACGACAGCGATACGATTAATTATCAATCAGAAACTAACATTTTTGCTATATAAAGGAGATCATAAATCCAACTTAGTTATGGTAATATTTCTATTGTCATACATTAATGTTGTATGATACTTATTATGTTATAACGCGACAGCACTGCTGTAACTTTACGCCGGTGTTATGTAACCGAGAGGTACCACCACGTTCGTGCCGACACAATTCGGCAGCAAAGCAGCACTACCTCTTATTACATGTATGTATATTGAAGCTTACATTTTTCAAGGTTTCACTTCTATTACATGTGCACTGCACACAATTTTGACGAATTGGACGTAACGCATATTCTCGGTGATTATTGAAATTTGTAGAAAATAATCTTCCTTTTGAAATAGTCGAGCACGTCAGATTAGGAAATATATTTCTTAATCTCTTCATGTTAATGTCCTAGACATGCTGACCTGACGAATCTGACGATTATTCTGAGAAATTTCATAAATCTGACTATTGAAGAAATTTTTGATGTTTTTTTGAATCGTTGAATTTTGTCGAATTTCATCCTCGATTTGCACATCTGTAACAAGAAATCATTATAATACTTAACGATATTGTACTTTTTTAAAGAATAACATATTTTTGAAGTAATGGAAATAAGATGTACCTGATTTTAGAGTATCCTGTGTAATGTTAAGTGTTATAATCACATCCTCATAGACTTGAGGCAATCACCAACAAAACCTGGTTATCAACATTTTTCGTTCAACTTTATCGACGTGGCCTCAGCTTATGGAAATCGTCAGATTATGTATTTTCTGTTATCCTCAAATTATTCTCTTCGAAAAAAGCCACGCTTGAGAATATCAAGATGACATTTTTTACAATAGGATATGAAATTTATTCTGACGCGCTCGAGAATGTCTAATGATCAACTTTTTTAACTATTCTGGTCCTTGATCCTAGACGAACGGCCTATATATTAAGTGCTATATACGGTAAAGTTGCTCAACTGCGTGCGAGGTATCTTATATATTAATCTGCCGAGCTCGAGTAAATCTCCAAATCACCTGTTCGGCTCTCCTATGTTTGCGCCATGTTACGTCGTTGTCATAATATCATATTATGTTGTGCATCACACAAAGAGTATATAAACACTACGGTGCCATCACATGTCGTTTGTGTTGTGTTGAATCGCGTATGTCGTGTCATGAGATATGTTGTGTTGTATAGCGTGTGTCGTGTCGTGTGTAGTGATGCGTCGCGTATGCGTGCGCTCGTCCGGAAACATCGCGCTGCCGTTAGCAAATATACTCAGCTTTATTACCGCCACTACCATCGCATTTTATCTTTATTTCTCTTTACTTCACAAGTTTTTGAAACAAATATATATCACAAGTATATAAAAAATATCCTATTCTTTTATTTATAAAGTTATCACGTTGGGATTTTGTGGTAACATTTTGAGTGTTTCGCATTAAAATGGTAAAGAAAAAAATATTGGTTGTCTGTAAAGTCGGTTTACGGACGACAGTTTTACGTGATAATATTTTAAAGAAGCATTGATGAAAAGTAAATTACCTTCTTTGCCGTTGTTTTGAGAAAAACAGTTAATTTAAGTGAACAAAATGAAATTAGACCAATCAATAATACATCTTATTAAATTGTAGAAATAAACACAAAAGCACAGAACACGTTGTCGCGTACTAAATTTTGTTATAAATAATGGTTCCCGAGCCAACGCTTGGGCCTGTCTATCGTTTGACAGAACGGATGCTTTTTCATGCGTGCTCATCAATTTACATCAAAATCCAAATGATTACATATTATCTTCTTACATTATATGGACTACAGATTTAAAAAAAGTGTCGAGAAGAAATATTTTTTACGAAGTTTTCTGTTTTATTGGTCGGTTAAATCACTTAAAGTGCCAAGAGTATTCAGAGAAATTTGCGTCAATATAATCCAAAGATGTAGTGAAATTGAAGAAAATTGAGATCTCGTATAAAATGCAATAAGTTGATGGAGCAAAATATCCTTAAATATCCAAAGCACTGATAGATAGTTGAGGATAATCTGGGTAATCAAATGGTTCTGTAATGAGACATAACGACCACCGGAGCTCATCGCAGCCGCATGTACTACGGCCGGTGTACCAACATAAAGGACTACTAACTTTATGGGCGCAGGGCTGACAACTTTATATTCTAACCGCCTACTAAATTGAAACATCTAGTGACGCGATTTGGCTGTAAAATGGCGGGAAACCTGTGACGGCTAACATATTTACAATTTTTAAAATATAGTAATAGATGAGACTTGGCCTTTTAAGGTTATTCTACATTCTGTTCTAAGACAAATTGTTTTAAGGCATAAACTGCGCTCGTGAGTCGGAGCTGACACACACACTTTTATTTGATATCCTTAATATGTAGGTAGGTACAGTAAAGTAAAACTGTATTAAAATCTATTCAGTTATTTTTAAATGAGAAAAAAAAATCATATATTCATATATCCGTGTAAATTCTAACCAAACTTCTCTTATATCATTAGGGTTGTAGTGGCAACCCTGATTTCTAATGGAGTCTACATCGATCCTTACACCGTTGGTCGAACATTACATCACTGCCGATTGTTAAGTAAATTACTTGTGATATACCTACAGATATACACACACGTGCGTGTCAGGAAATGTCTGATTATTTTCCATTAGTTGTTATTGTTAAACCTTTTATCTCAAGGTCATCATTTCTTTATCACACTTAGTTTCCATATATTTCGTTTTCCACATATTTTTATGACATGCCCCATTACCTCGTTGCGTCGCTGGCCGCCGCGCGCGACGTTTCAATGGATCGACGGACAAGAGACGAAGCGAAGGGAGGGCGATGCGCTGCAGAATCTTCAATGGTTTCTATGTGGTGGCGTAATAAAGGCAACAAAAGAACACGTTTGAATCTATCTGTTGCGTTGCGTTGTCGCAGCGTCGACGGTGCGTCGATTTCCATATTTTTTTTTTTACATTACATTACATATTCCATTGCTACGTCGTGCTTCGATGCAACGCAGTTGTGGTATACAATGCGTTGATCCGTTGGAACGACGCGACGCAACGCACTAATGGGGCCTCGCTCTAAGACGCACCTGCGACGGTGTACCAGCTTCCGTCGCGATATCGTGCGTCAACGCAACGCAGCGCAGAGTACAAATGGGGCCTCGTCCTTCTGGACTAATAAAGATTTCTGCCGCTATCAACTTCCTAAAGTAAATATTAACAATATACAAATATATGACAATCACATATGCGGGCACTCGCTAGCATGATTTTGCAAGACATAATATACCAATGTCGAAACACTCAACGTTCGACTTATTTGTCGTTTATTATTATTCGAAATTTAATATATTCACTAGAGTTAAATAGAATTAAAAAAAAAAGTAATAAAATAATTGCGCTTCTCAATATTTATGCCTTTTTTTTTCTTTTGCGCCGGGAAATGCTCTTATGCATCCCGCGATTAAGGGTGGACTCCTCAGACATGTGAGACTCGCTGCACCAGAAAGATGGTAAGGTGGACGCATGTTTACCTACTAAAACCCGGTGAGTGCCACCAATGCCGCCTTTGGTGAGGTGCCCCGAATCTGTTGAGCAACAGGGCATCTCGACTAGTCAATCCCCCAAGGGACCGACGCCACCTCCACAGAGGGGTTGCCCCGCACCACAGAAAAACCCTTCCCAACGTCGGGATAGAGCAATGGTGTGAGGTTCCCATCCTCGCCCCTAGTCCCCTGCTCTTCTGTCCCCTCTTTTTATAAGAGGGGTACAAAGAGCAGCTTCCTCGGTTCAATTGACTTCGCCCAAGCTGCCGGATCCACCTTAGGTTCACCTACCTTCCGCTTTATTTAAGTCGGTTAATAATGCGCAAAAGGAGCTCCTGTTTGGTTCTCTCGTCAGCCTATTATTATATAATAACGACCTCTGTGGCTCAGTGGTAAGCGCGTTGGCGCTAAAGCCGGAGGTTGCGGGTTTGAATCCCGCCAGGGAACAAAAATATTTTCTGTGTTCCTGGGTCATGGATGTGTATTAAATACGTGTATAATATATATTTTTTTTTCTTTTATGCCGGGAAATGCTCTGAGGCATCCCGCCTGGGGAGTGGGTCTCCCCAGGTGGGTATGTGGGACTCGCTGCGCCTGAAAGATGGTAAATGGACGCAGCTCTACCCACTAAAACCCGGCGAGTGCCACCAGTGCCGCCTTGGTGAGGTGACCCGGATCTGTTAAGCTCGAAGCTTAAGGGCACCTCGACGGCAAGTCAGTCCCGCAAGGGACCGATGCCACCTCCACCGAGGGGTTGTCCCGCACCACAGAACAACCCAATGTCGGGACAGTACAATGGGGTGAGGTTCCCATTCTCACTCTTTTGTCCCCTCTTCTTATAAGAGGAGTACAAAGAGCCCCCTCGGCTCAATTTCGCTTCGCCCAAGGTGTTGGGCTCACCCTAGGCTACTGAGCCCTACCGCCACGACAAGGCCTGAACCATGGTGAAGTTCTTCTAACCTCTGGTCTCAGGATAGTATCTATCTTCTTGCAAAATTCAATTATAATCTGCAACCAGTTTAATCATAACTGAACCTGCAGACGAACAAATGGACAAATTAACTTACACATTTTCGATTTAAGTCCGGATACAGTCCTAAAACGATATTTATCGTTTCAGCTATCACGCCTCAAAAGCTCTTTTACAATTTGATACATTGTAAAGCCGTGTAAAATAATTTAAAATATATTGTATATACAAGCAGTAGCAATATCGAGATAATAATCCATCGCCATCGCGCGCCATCTTGCCGCAGATGACAACCTAATGTTCTGTTCTGACGGTGTATTATTCATACAAGATCTACCTACGTCTAAGCCCCTTAGACTTTGTAATATTAAACGACAAAGTAGGTATAGACTGGATTTAGACTGCTAAACAAAAGAGCGTGTGTGTGGTTGTGATTATTACAGAGTATGAGGAATTATGATGAAACAACTCTTACGGATTTAATCGCGGTTTGTTAAGATTTTTACAAGCCCGACGTTTCGGATACTTTAATTCAACCATGGTCACGGGAGGTTGCTGTAAAGTATCCGGAACGTCGGGCTTGTAAAAATGTTAATAAACCGCGATTAAATCCGTAAGAATTCTTTGATTATAATGAGTGAAATTCGCGTAAGCATTAGAAAACAATATGTTATGATATCAAGTAATCTGTAAAACTTTTGATTTTGTTATTTTGTGGTTAGTTTTTTATATTTTATATGTTTAGTGGCAAAGGAGTAATGTTAAGTAAGTTTACTTTATATTTTCAGGAACATTACTGCTATATCTTGAGACACAAGGTGCCAGTAATTACGTTGTCTGTTCCCTCTTTTTATTAGGATTAAAATAGAACTTTTTCGTAGAAAGAAAGGCAGCGTTGTGGCTCCCCAGCACTGGGCATGCCACACAACGCAAGTGCCATTGATACATAAGTATGTTGCTCGTAGTTGAGACATATTTTTTATTTAATTTAAAATTTAATTTAGAAGTTAAATATGATAAATGCAAGTAGAAGTGTAGGCGGTAAATGCGCTTATGACGATGTAGTTTTGCTGCGTTTTGTATAAGAGGGTACCGGCAGTGTTATCACAGGATAGGCAAACAAAGTATGAATCGGTTGTACTTTCGTCTATGACAGACAGTCTCCCCTTTTTATGCCATAAGGAGGCAACCGAGCAGTCAGAGCCTTATGGTGACTACCAACGTCCATAGACATCCGCATAGCCAAAAATTATGCAGATGCGTTGCCTACCTTTTCTCTATCCCCCCAATGGGCCACCGGAAACTCACAAACCGTACGAAAAGCGACAGTATAGTGTCACTTCACGCCAGTATTATTTCAGCAAGAAGTGCCACCCCAGTTGCGCTAGCCCAATTCAGCTGCAAAGCAGCATGGCACTACCTCTTACAAACTCCTTACGAGGAGTCTGGACTTCGCCGGCGCCTGCCTGTCGCTGGGGTGATCCTGTTGCCTGCAGATCCGGGATTCTCAAAAGCGACTGTAGGCGCTCGTAGTCATTTTAGTTTGGGTATGCACTCCCAGTTGCGAGTCCCACATAGGGTCAAGAACCTACTCGAGGATCTTGGCTACATCCATGAAGGATTTCCCTAGGATATAAAAAAAATTTGAATTCGTCTATGTTCATGGGCCAGTCATTTACCATTAAGTCTGTCAGTTTGTTTATCGACAGGACCTATCCAATAAAACGTCCAACGTTGGGCTTGCTGGTCATCCTAATTACATGCTTAGGTATTCAATGTGTGTATTTAACACGAGTAATTACAATTAACAGTACAAACAGTACACGTTGATTAAATCTAGGGGTGAATACGTGTGTCTCGGCACAAGTGTAATCAAACCGCTGTAATTAGCTGTCAGGGTAATGAATAGGTGTATTAGCGAGAATTGAAATTCCTTTTGAAATGGACGGAGCGCCTAGACGGGTGGCGGCTGATGGCGTATAGTGGCAGGGTCCGCGCTTGCGATTTGGGTGGGTTATTATTGTTACCTGGTTTGATCGTTATTGCCACGAGAACGTAAGTCGTGTTTCTATCCATAATTTCTTATATTTTATGAAGTAGCGCCATGCTGCTTTGCAGCTGAATGGGCCGGCGCGTCCGGGGAAGTACTTCGCTCTCACATAACACCGACGTCAAATGGCGGCTAATGTCGTCGTGTTTCGTTCGGTTTGTGAGAGATCCGGTGGTCCACACCCTCCCCCCCACACACACATGACAGCACAGAATACTCAAAGACTACCCCAGGAGGGTACCGGTCGCGCAAGCACCGGAGAATCCTTCTCTAGGCCTCCGGGCTCAGGACAGGTACTTGAACCTGGAGACCTGGGCAGCCCCGCGTATTCTGGGGGGGGGGGGGGCGAATCTGTGCTCAACACAAAAACTGCCCGGGGTAAACGGAGCCGTCGGCAGAAGTCCCCTACCACTATGACCGTGGAGATCTGTAACATTAGGGGACTTCATACCAATCTTGACGCCGTCCATTACCACCTCCAGACGGTGAAGCCGGCCTTGCTCTTTTTAACCGAGACTCAGATATCCTCTCCGGCTGATACTTCTTATCTCTCTTGTCCGGGGTACAAATTAGAACACTTTTTTGTACCGCGGGCTGGAGTTTGCGCGTATGTCAGAGAGGATGTCTGCTCTCGTCGCCTTGGCAGTCTTGAAGGTAGGGACCTCTCCATCCTCTGGTTGCGCATTGACAGCGACGACCATCCCCACGTCTATGCCTGCCTATATAGGTCCCATAGCGGTAATGACGAAACCGACCGACTTGTGGAGCACATTCAAATGGCTACAGATTCCGTGCTACAACAGATCCCATCCGCAGAGATCGTGATTCTTGGTGATTTCAACGCCCATCACACCGAGTGGCTCGGCTCTCGTACAACCGATCATGCGGGAAGATCTGTTTACGAGTTTGCCTCAGCATATGATCTGACACAATTGGTGGTATCACCAACTCGTATCCCTGATGTGGAAGATCATACGCCTTCCCTGTTGGACCTTCTGCTGACCTCTCACCCGGACAATAACGTCTTCTCCGTGGACGCTCCACTTGGCTCATCGGACCACTGTCTGATCCGGAGTTCTGTACCTGTCGCAAGCCCATCATGGCCTCGTTTTGCAGGCTGCCGCCGCGTTTGGCACTATAGTGTTCAGCTGACCTATAGGTCAGCTGATTGGGATGGGATGCGGTCCTTCTTTGCATCCTACCCATGGGGGCGAATTTGCTTCTCGCTGGATGATCCAGACATCGTTGCCGATTCTGTTGCCGATGTGGTGCTGCAAGCCATGGAGCTTTTCATTCCAAGCTCTGCAGTGCCTATAGGCGGCAAATCCAAGCCCTGGTTTGGTGAAACCTGTAAGATGCTGCACGCCATAAACGGTTAAGCTACCGAGCCTGGGCCAAAGCATCGATGTCCCAGGATGTAAAGACCAGCGCATTGAAAAAGGAGTATAACTTTGCCTCCAGGTCCTTCAAAAGAGCTATTGCTGAGGCAAAAGCGGAGTACGTGAACAGAATTGGCGAGAGATTGGTTCGACTTCCTTCGGGAACTCGTGCATTCTGGTCTCTTGCCAAGGCTGTTCAAGGGAATTTTTGTAAGCCATCCCTACCATCTCTGCACATGAGGAATGACTCGTTGGCCCACACCGCGAAGGAGAAGGCCGATCTTCTAGGCACTCTTTTTGCTTCCAACTCGGCTTTGGATGACCAGGGAAAGATACCACCGACGATCCCTCGGTGTGATACTTCAATGCCGGAAATAATTTTCCGACAGAGCTCCGTACGCAAAGCACTATTTTCGCTGGACATCCATAAGTCGAGTGGGCCTGACGGCATCCCTCCATTAGTGCTACGAACTTGTGCTCCTGAGTTGGCACCCGTCCTTACGCGTCTTTTCCGGCACTCTTACTCATTAGGCGTCGTCCCATGCTCGTGGAAGACAGCTTTGGTACACCCGATCCCTAAGAAAGGGGACCGCTCAGACCCGTCCAACTACAGACCAATAGCCATAACTACCTTGTTCTCAAAGATTATGGAATCCATAATCAACTGCCAGCTCCGGCGATATTTGGAAGAGCACCAGCTGATTAGCGACCGCCAATAAGGCTTTCAACGGAATCGCTCAGCTGGTGATCTTCTGATATTCCTAACGCAACGATGGGCGGAAGCAGTTGAGAGCAAGGGGGAGGCGCTGGCGGTTAGTTTGGACATAGCGAAGGCCTTTGATCGGGTGTGGCATAAAGCACTTCTTGCAAAGCTACCACCTTATAGGCTTCCCGAGAAATTATGTATGTGGATCACCAGTTTTTTGGCAGACAGGAACATTAAGGTCGTTGTCGACGGTGCATGCTCGGACCTCAAGTCTGTAAATGCTGGTGTTCCCCAAGGCTGTGTACTATCTTCAACCCTGTTTCTTCTGCATATCAATGATATGCTGAAAAGCAGCGGCATTCATTGCTATGCGGATGGCAGCACTGGAGATGCTTTATACAATGGCTGCCCTAATATTTCTCGGGAACAAGTCGATGAGTGTCGGAACAAACTTGTGTCTGAAATCGAGTCTCTGCTGGCCAGAGTCTCGGAATGGGGGCGACTTAACCTAGTCCAATTTAACCCGAACAAGACACAAGTTTGCGCGTTTACCGCTAAAAATCACCCTTCGTCGTTCCTCTACAATTTGAAGGCACTTCCCTAACCGCCTCAGCCAGCATTGGGATACTTGGCGTCGATATATCGAGAGATGTGCAGTTTCGTGGTCATTTGGAACGAAAGGCTAAACTAGCCTCGAAGAAACTCGGTGTGCTCAATAGGGCGAAGCAGTATTTCATGCCTTCACACCGCCTTCAATTATACAAGGCGCAGATCCGGCCTCACATGGAATACTGCTCTTACCTCTGGTCTGGAGCGCCCCAATATCAGCTCCTTCCATTTGACCGCATTCAACGCCGGGCGGCTCGAATCGTCGACAACAATGGTATCTCCAATCGGCTTGATTCTTTGGCGCTGCGTAGAGTTGTCGGATCGCTCTGCATCTACCACGAGGAGTGTTCTGAGGAATTGTTCAGACTAATACCTGCAGCAGAATTCCACCACCGGACATCGCAGAAAAACTCCAAATTTCACCCACACTATCTCGATGTCCGGAAATCCACATCAACTCGATTTTTACGGCATTTCCTGCCTCGCACGACTAATATATGGAATCAGCTGCCTCCTACGGTGTTTCCGAACCGATAGGGACGATAGCGACTTAGGGACCTTCAAGAAAAGAGCATACTCATATCTGAAAGGCCGGCGACGCACCTGCTAATCCACTGGTGTAGCGGGTGTCTGTGGATGTCACTCTTCACTTACCATCAGGTGAACCAACTATCCGTTTGCCCCCTCTTCTATATTAAAAAAAAACCATCTTTGGCATGTATTAGAGGTGGATATTCTCCACTTTTTTTTCTTTTTGTATCTTGGATATATACGATCATTTTAGTTTGTAAATAATTTTTAAAGTGAAATCTACTGGATGTTACTGACTAAAAAAAACCTCGGATCAACTTTAACATCAAATAACGTATACTGCTGAATATATCATGCCTTTCAGTGAATCAAATGAATGAATACTTCCTAATTCTACCTAGTTAAATATTTAACAATACTTAAGGCCTTTTCAAAAATATTGTTGAAAAGGCCTTTCAAAATAGTTCAAGCCCTTGCGTCTTCCCTAATACTTCAGATGAAGTAAAACCTACTGAGTCTACAACCAATAATATAGAAATATTTTTATCTTAGATATGGACGAGCTGGAAGCCTGGCTGTGACGCCAGGCGAGAAGATCATGGAACTACTGCGACCCAATACGGGCACGCCGCGGCGGCACTCGACGGCGGCATGTGCGCCCGCGCAGCCCCGACCTTCGGGCTTCGTCTACTGCCCCTCGGACGCGCTGCCGTACTGCCCTCCTTCGAGGTTCGCCCCTCCCAGGCCACACGTTAAAGTATGTTTGTTTTATAGTTTTACAATCCTTATACTATTTTATTATAGTTAATAAAAATGCATAAATGACTTTGATAATAGGAAATTAGCAAAAGGAACCGATCAAAAAGTAATAATTTTACAAAACTGTAAAATTTCGGATTTCGAAAAAAAAAATTGACTGTTACAATTGACTGTAGACAATTTGATAATATTTCTCTCTGAAATTTTTTATAAAATTAGTAGTATTGAAGATAAATGATTACTAATAATTATTCAGACCACAGAAACGCCCATGCAGCATAAAAGTCATATCTCTAAAAACTTTATCCTGAAAATATGTGTTTTCGGACTTTATAAAATATAAAAATTTGTCCGGTGGCAAAGTAACCATTCCTTTCAATTGTTTAAACAATTTCGGTTTAAACAATATCGCACCAGGTTGACCCCTGGCAACATGCATTATAAAATCAGTAGGGCAATTTAAAGACGATCGCATAAAAAAATTGAGGTGGAACAGTTTTTGGAGCTCATGCGCCGATTCCTCCAAGACGAGACTTTTATAAACGCACATCTGATAAATATGTTTGACAAATATTGTACTCGTATCTGATAAATATGTCTGATGCTTGTCACCAAATTAAGTCAAGTAATTCTAAGAAAAAACACATTAGAATTTTATTCGTCTCAAAATATATAATTATTGAAGTAACCAAGCCTTTTTTAGCGTTTTCGGTAAATTTAAAAGTTTCTAATAAACCTACCTTATAAACCTATAAAAATACCTATGTTATATGTATATGTAAGCGACGCTGGCTTAGGGCATGGGTTCGGCCCCGACCCCTGTAGTGCCTTGAAATGGTTTCTAGATTCATACGTGTACCTAAATATGAGACCATCGCTTGCTCACCGGTAAAGAAAAACACCGTGAGGAAAGGTTTCCTCATGCCTGATGAGATTAAGTCTTTGAAGGTGTGTGAAGTTCACCAGACCGCATTCGGCCAGTACAATGGTGAACTATGGCGCAACACCCTCCTCGCCTGATTTCGAGAAGGAGACCGGGACCCATCAGTGGGACATATAAGGGTTGATATCATTATTATATTATAATCTATAATAATATTATAAAGCTGAAGAGTTTGTTTCTTTGTTTGAACGCGCAAATCTCAGAAACTACTGGTCCGATTTGAAAAGTTCTTTCAGTGTTAGACAGCCCATTTATCGAGGAAGGCTATAGGCTATATAACATCACGCTGTGACTTATAGGCTTTGAGTAACGCGGGCGAAGCTGCAGGCAATAGCTAGTAACCTATAAACGAAAATTATTTTTGATTTATTATTTGTGAGTTATAGATATTACTGTAAGTGACAGCAACTCTACGAGTTTACTTTCACACAAAGTTCGAACTTTTCAATCTTATAACTAAGCCTTCCTTCGGAATACTTAATCAAAATTCGGCGAAACTCGAAGTATCAAAATTTGTAACATAACTCCATAAGCAGACAAAAAAACTCTACAAACGCCTGCAACTTCGTCTTGTTCGTAGGAATAAATGAAGCAAGAGAAATAATATTTCTCAAATGACAAATTTTTTGAATCTTCAATATTAAATTTAAATCCGTCCACAAACTTCGAAACTTCCCTGGGAAAGCTTAAATAATGGTACGAGTTTCGTGCGGTTTGCAGCTAGCTGCGTTTTAATGTAAAATTGTATTTTATAACTGCTCTCACGTAACCAGATTAAAGTTTATGAAATTGCAAATATTTTACACTAGCTGTTGCCTGCAGCTTCGCCCGCGTTACTCAACTCGTGATGTTATATAGCCTATAGTCTTCCTCGATAAATGGGCTATCTAACACTGAAATAATTTTTCAAATCGGACCAGTAGTTCCGGAGATTAGCGCGTTCAAACAAACAAACTCTTCAGCTTTATAATATTAGTATAGATTAATTTATTTTAAAGCTATATTTAGAGGCTTTTTTTTTTGCTTTTTTCCGTTTGCCCCTTCTTCTATAAAAAAAAAACAAAAAAAGAAAAAAAAAAAAGTCTTGTTACCTTGAGCCTTATAGAGGTTAAGGAGTGTCTTGACGTTATTGCAAAGTTTTTTAATACTCCAAGTTTATTTATACAGCTAATAGTCCGGGCAGGTTCTGTGGGATTTTTAATCATAAATACAAATACTTTCACGGAAAAACATAAATTAATTTTGTAAGAAAAGTGATATTCATATTCGGGATATACGTAATAAAATGTTTTTCTGTGTATCTCTTTCTGTCTCTGCGTGTCTCCTGTTTGTATCGAATAAATGTTTCTTTTTTTCTTCTTTCTTTCAATAAACACAGGTTAGATGTACCAATGATTAGACTCACAAAAGTAAGCAATTTTTTCAAAGGCAAACTGTATCTGCTTTTACAATAGGATCCCAGAAAACGTTCAAAAGTTTCAGTTCAAATCCGTCAAAAAAAATCAAAAAAGTTATTAAGATGTAAAAATTGTTATAGAATATATATTATTTGAAAAGATTAGTTCCACTGAGTTTGTTTTGCTAGTTCTTCTCAGTGGGCTCGCCTGGGAACCGGCGGTACATTCATTTGAAGTACAAAAATATACTTTATTGGTACCAGGTACCTACTTTGAATAGAAAAAATGATTTCATTGGATTTGCAGGAACTCAGTATATCTTTGTTGTTTCAGCTACCTCCGCCACAAATTCAGCAACCGCCACAGCCACCACCAGTTCCCCAGCGCACAGCACCAGTGGTGGTACCACTCCCTGTCCCACCACCGGCACCGCCGCGGCGGGCATCACCGCAACCTCCTCGCAGAGTGCCGCCTCCTACACCACCCAGACCGGTCACGACTCAAACGACGGACACAAACGGGAATCGCCGAGCAAATGCACCTCCTCCACTCACGCAAAATCCACAAAAGCTCGACTGTAACAGAAACCCTCAACCACCCATTCCGAGACGACCTCAACAGAAACTACCAGAGTCTCCTTTCAGTCCGACACTGGTCCCACAGAACAATCAAATGAAGAGATCTCCCAGCTCGGGGTCTAACATCAGCGTCCGCCAGGACTCGAATGTTTCGTCCGATTCATTTAGTCAGACCTCGTCACCGTCCTACACGACGAAGACTATGGAAGCGCCGTTGCTACCTCACCAACATGTGAATAAAAGCCTAAACGCCAAAATAGCCAGGGGACTCCTCCTGAAAGAGCAACAGGAGAAGGAGTCCGGTAACTCGTCGATAACGAAGAGCATGTCAACCCCGGCTTCTCTTCAGACTATTGTGAGATTCCAAAATGGCAGCAACATGTCGCTACACCATCGGGTAAGTGTAGTCTTTTTTTATAACGAGATTTTTAAATCATATTCATTAATTTCACAATGTTTTCGTTTTAATTACATCTATTGTTTTCGAATGTTGTGAATTTCACACATTTTAATGAAGGACTGGAGTCCTCCCGTGACCATTTTTTTATTTTACGCCGGGAAATGCTCTGAAGAATCTCGTGGGGGGTGGGTCTCCCCAGGTATGTGGTACTCGCTGTAATACCCGGCTAGTGCCACCAATGCCGCCTTTGGTGAGGTCCCCGCGACCATGGTTGTTGTAAAGTATCCGAAACGTCAGGCATGTAAAAATCTTTGTAACCGCGATAAAATCCGGAAAAATTGTTTCATTATAATAGTTGATTACTTCTTTTGAGGGGCACTGGTATTTAGTCAACCTGTTATGATTTTATGTCCAATTTTTTTTAAAGAAAATTCCACCATTTTCTGTGCAAGGTGTCTAATTCAATGTTATCAATCTGTGATTATCACAATGTATATATGACAACGTCAATATATGACAACGTCAAACAAAAAGTAAACATCGGCTCCGTATATTAAATTGAAATAAACTAAAAATAATTTGTATTTAAACTTAAAAAGTTATTGAAGACGCTTAATAACATACAAAGTGCAGGTGAAACTGTTATCCCGGGTTAAATTAAAGTGTAACAACATTAAAAGTAATCCTAAGTGATAACTAAAAAACGTAAGTGAATCGTCATAAACTGTTTTAAAACTATATTTTGAAGATTCCTATTTTTCCCAAAAGTGTACAATAACAACAAGTAAAGTGGTCAAGTCATGATTATATCGTGTGAGACAATTTTTAGTTCATTTTTCTAAAATGTAATTTTAAAGTCGGTATTATCGAAATAAGTTTTAAAAGCCCAACGATCATTCAAAAAGCATCAAGTTTTTACTATACTGTTGTTTCGGTATATTACGTAACTGGGTAGCTGGCCTAGCGCTTCAAGACGGGTTTTACACATAGAAGACGTGAGTTCGAGCCCGAGAACATCAAAATTTTTTTAATATTGGTTTTTTTGGATTTCTCTCTGTGAGACAATAAAATATATAAAAATATCCTAGGAAATAATATGGCTCCTCCAAAAAATAAACGTGAATGTTTTTTTTTTTTTTTTCGGATGGATCTATGCTAATGGCCCGAAGGCCCTAATGCTTCATCGGATTAGTGTGAGCCAATTCGGCTCACTTTTGATTTATAAATTGGGGGGTTGCCCCCCGCCTACCGTGCAGTCTGTGACCACACGGCCTCCTGGCGTCGGTTGTGGAACGGTTGTGGAACTTGAATGTTGTCAAAGACAAACTCAAGGAAACGACATATTGAAATGCCAAACGTGCAACAAAAAGTATCACTTCACTTGTGTCAATGTTAGCAAAACTACTTTCAAAGATCTTACAGAGGAATATAAAGTCACTTGGCTCTGTCCACCTTGTTGTAGTCTGACAACACTAACACACCAGTAAGAAACATTGCACTAAACTATAACGCTGCCAAAGATACTGATGATACAAATATGGATTGTAATGTCACGTTGAGAAGTAAGGATGCGGAGAAAAAGTATGGTATGCTTAGTGCTGAGTGCTTGATGGAAGTAAGGAATATAATTCGTGAAGAGATGAATGTATTTAAAAAAGCCAGCAGAGAAAGTATTATTGAGGAAATTAATTCTAAGATGGCAGAAATAATAGAAAAAATGTCAGACGTAACCTCCGCCATAATTTTTTTAGATAATAAATACGAAGAAATTAAAAATGACATAGCACAGAGAAATGAATCTATTCGGGCACTTGAAAACGAAAATAAAAAAATAAAACAAGATCTTTTAGACATCAAGTCAAAACTAACTAATATAGAACAACACTCCCGAGCAAGTAATCTTGAGTTTCAATGTATCCCTGAACATAAGACTGAAAATATCATAACCATAATTAAACAAATAGCAACCACCGTACAATTCCCGATTAATGATAGTGATATTCTTAGCTGCACGAGGCTAATGAAACAGAACAAAGAAAGCCCACGCCCTCGATCTGTTTTAGTTAAATTTATTAGTCCCAGGCTACGTGATAATTTCTTTGCATCTACTATGACATTCAATAAAAGGGCAGGACAAAATGAAGATAAATTGAACACAAGTCATATTGGATTTGGTGGTAATAAGAAACCGATATATGTCTGTGAACACTTGTCTCCTTCTGTTAAGTCGCTGCACGCCGAGGCACGAGCTAAGGCTAAAGCAAACAATTATCGTTATGTCTGGGTAAAAAATGGTAAAGTGTTCATGCGAAAGACTGAAAATAGTGAATATGTATATGTTAAGGACTCTAATGTATTAAATAACTTAAAATAGTGACGTTTTAGGTCTTAGTTTTATAACGTTTGTGCATGTTATTGGATTTCATTTATAAAAAATTCATGTCATTAAACTGTTACTATCAAAATGTTAGAGGCCTAAACACAAGCTTGTCTGAAGTCCGACTAGAGATTTTAAATAATAACTATGATATAATTGTATTAACTGAAACATGACTTAAAAGCAATGTGTTTGACGTGAATGTTCTCGACGATAGATACATTATTTATAGACGTGATAGAGAGACATCTAAACTTTCGCGTAGTAAAAATAAGGGTGGTGGTGTTCTTGTTGCGGTCTCCAAGCGAATTAGTTCGGTGAGATGTGCAAACTGGGAAAGTGATTACGAGGATCTCTGGATTTCATTAGATTTATGCTTAGGAAAAACACGCCTTAAACTGCATCTGTGTGTAATTTATCTGCCACCTCCGATATCAAGCGAGTTACTAACTAATTTCTTTGAAAATGTTAACAATATTCTTAGTACCATTGATAAACAAAATAATAAAACATTGGTACTAGGAGACTTTAACCTTAGTGAATTCGGTTGGACTATGTGCGCCAATAGCACCACAAAATCGTTGACACCATCCGAACAAAATATTACACCTCTTAAGAGTGTCTTGTTAGATTTTATGGCTCTAAATTCACTAAATCAATTCAATAACGTTTTAAACCACAAAGGTCGAATATTAGACCTAGTCCTATCGGATTTTGCAACGGTTGACGTCACTCAGTGTCTTTCCCCTATTCGTACCGTAGATTTACATCATTCTGCACAAGATGTCGTAATTGTAATTCAGCCTGTGTATAATCGCAGTGCGCGCGGTGCAGACATTAGGAAATATAATTATTATAAAGCAAATTACGATTCTATTAAATCGTCTCTAAGTGAGATCGATTGGTTTCGGGAACTTAATCCCTCCATCTATAACATTAATGAGATGACGGAGATATTTTATACATTCCTAAATAGCATCATTAACACACATGTTCCAAAAACGAAAATAAAGGCTGTTTCTTCATTCTCTACTTGGTATAGTAAGAGTCTAATCAAATTAAAAAAAAAAGTGTAACTGTCGTAAGAGATTAAAAAAATACAACAATCCATTAGATAAAATTGAGTTTGGTCATCTTAGAAGAGACTGCGAAAAGATGATCACAAAGTGTTATAACGACTACATAACCTCTATTGAGGGGGCTATATCTGAAAACCCAAAATGCTTTTGATCTCACATAAAAAACATGCGAAAAAAAAGTAGCGCATATCCAACTAGCATGATTCTGGATGATCTGGAAGCAAAAAGCAGGTCTGATATTTGTAACTTGTTCGCAAAAAACTTTGCGTCTGTATATGAATTTGACGCAAACATTAGTCCGTATATAGCACCTGAGCCCAAAACATACAAAGGGAAGTTATTTTTATCGCGGAGTGATGTATACAAAGGTTTGAAGAGACTTGACTGCACTAAGGGACAGGGACCAGACGACATTCCACCATTTTTCCTACAACGTTGTGCTCCCTTGCTGTCTTTCCCGCTTCAACTAATTTTCAATGCATCACTGGACGCTGGTATATTTCCTTGTATGTGGAAAAAAGCTCGAATTGTACCAATCTTTAAAGGGGAAGACCCCAAATATATCAAAAACTACAGACCCATATCAATTCTTTCGACGATGTCAAAGGTCTTTGAGTCGTTGGTGCATGATTATTTATCCAGGCATGAAATCAGCGTCTCAGCATTCACCAACACGGATTTTTGCCAGGCAGGTCATCTAACTCAAACCTTTCGTTATATGTATCCCACTTAATTGATGCAGTTGATGATGGGAAAGAAGTTGATGCGGTCCTCTTTTCTTCTACATATTCATTGATGATATAGCCAAAACATTAAAATGCTCTCGTATATACATGTATGCGGATGACTTCAAGATGACTAGAGTAATAAAAACAATGAGTGACAGTGAAAAGCTACAGGACGATATCGAATCTCTCGTCAACTGGTGTAAAGTTAACAAAATGTACCTCAATGCCAAAAAATGCCAGCATATTAAATTTACAAGAAAAAGACGTGTCATGGAAAATGATTACTTCATAGCAAATGAAATAATTCTAAAGGTAGAAAAAGTGCGAGATCTAGGAGTTATCCTTGATACAAAGTTGAGTTTCTTGCCTCACATAGAGGACACGGTACTTTCTGCATTGAGGTCACTCGGTTTTGTCCTAAGACACTCTAAAGAATTCTATTATAGTCCCACTGTTTTAACACTGTACAACAGTTTTTTAGAAGCAAGCTAGAATACTGCTCAACGGTATGGAATCCGCAATACGGGATACACATTGATAGAATCGAAAAAATCCAAAAAAAATTGATTCGGCATCTTACTTATAGATTTGCGAAACCCCTACTTCACTTTTCTTATCTAAAGAGACTTCAAAACTTTAGCCTAATGTCCCTAGAATCGCGTAGACAAGTGTTAGACATGGTATTTTTATATAAATTGATAAATAATAAAATGGATTGCATGCCACTTCTGTCTTCATTAAACTTCAATCTTCCAACTAGACTCCCGCGAAAACCGTTGAGCCTTCTTAGAGCCCCCATGCATAAGACAAATTTAGGTAAAAATAGCCCCATAGCTAGATTGTCGCGCACCTATAATGAGCTTGCGTCGGGGATTGCGGATCTTGACATCAATCACAATGATCTTATAGGTTTTAAGAATAAAATTTGTGAGTACTTGGATCAAGCATGTAGAAAAGACTAATTTTTCATATTTATAATTATAAGAAAGTATAATTGTTTTGTGTGTGTGTGTTTTATTTTATTTTATATGTATATTTTTTTATTTTTTATTAGCATTGTTTTGTTGTTTATTAACATTGATTATTTCGATTTTGTTTAATGATATTGGTAATTTAAATTATTTTTCATGTGATTTTTTCTTTTTTCTGACATTGTTTTTCTGTTTGAGAATTATAATAAGATGTTTACGTTATATAATTGAATTTTGTGATTTGTTTTAATTTTGATATCTTTTGTAATTTTTATTTCTATTTTTGGTTGCCAATTGCATGATGTAATAAGCCTATAAGTAAAAGTGCAATTAGCTGTACCCACACTATAAATGTTAGCAGTATAATTATTATTGTAACTTTTGTTGGCTGTTCATATTAAATAAATAAATAATCCTAGTTTATAATATTATCCAACACTGCACAAATAAAATAGAAAAACGGTCTTAACATCAAACATTGAACCATTAATCCTAAGCTTTCGTTTTTATTTTATCGTGGAACACCAGCAAGTAAGTTATAGCGGCGAGCAATCGTGCATTTGAAAATTCCCCCGAAACATTCACGTTCAGATCATAAAATTTTGTGGACAACTTTTAATGTACCCGTCGGATCGTTGTAAACTTTTATATGCAGAGCAGCCCCTACAGTTTTCCGATATTGCCCAGCTAGTCTGGCCGAATAAATTTTACTTTGTCACCACGCTTAAACTATATTGTTATGAATACGTGAGCTCGAGATTCAGAACTTTCCACTAGTAAATAAAACTGTGAATAATATGGAGCTTTCGCCCGTGAAAGTGTAGTAAATAAAAGAAATCAGAATAGTATTCTTCGTTGTTGATGTTGTTTGAACAGTTATATGAATTACTAGCTGTTTCCCGCAGCTTCGCCCGCGTTAACTTAGATTTACAGCCGTATATTGATAGATGATGATTATTTTTATAGCCTATGTTACTCCTTATAACATCAGCTATCTGTCAGTGAAAGTATCGTCAAAATCGGCCCAGCTGTTTCAGAGATTAGCCGGAACAAATAAACAGACAGAGAGACAAAAATTGTAAAAACTTTATTTTGATATTATGTACCGTGTATACATTACTTACATCATATGCATTTAGTAAAAAGCGGTTATTTTAATATTACAAACAGACACTAGAATTTTATTTATATATTAACGATAATGTAACAATATGTTAGATGCGAGTGGCGATGGGCCATCTTGGCGATAATTGAGGGAGATGTTCAGCAGTGGACTGATAGAGGCTGATGATGATGATTGTCACATGAAAGTAGTAATAAGCATCTATAAAAAAAGAAGAAAAAATAGATAGACAACGACACTTTATACAGTCAGCCTTTTGAACGCAATAATTTCGAATAATTTTGAAATAGTCAGATAATGTGATATCTAGCCGTGTAATATTTGAAACACATAATTGAATAGTTATGTTCGAATGAATAAAATTTTACATTGGAGTGGGTATAAAATAGTCGATTGCAACTCGATGTCACACGCAGCGGGTTCGCAATTAAAATATAGTGCAATATTTAGCGACATGCGGCGCTAAACATGGCCGCCGCGGTACACGGCACACGCTACAGCGGACGCCGATAATATCCTAATATAATAGATGCAAATGTGAGTTTGTTTGTTTCGCTTTCATGCTTAAATCAATTTTCGATTCTAAAAATTCATTCACGAATGAAAGGCTACATTATTACCGAGTGAAATAGGCTTATATTTTATCCCCATCATGGTTCAGGCCTTGTCGTGGCGGTGGGGCACAGTAACCTAGGGTGAGCCGCTGCACCTTGGGCGAAGCTAATTGGGCCGAGGGGGCTCTTTGTACCCCTCTTATAAGAAGAGGGGACAGAAGAGCAGGGGGCAAGGGGTGAGGATGGGAACCTCACCCCATTGTACTGTCCCGACGTTGGGAGGGGTTGTTCTTTGGTACGGGACAACCCCTCTGTGGAGGTGGCGTCGGTCTCTTGCGGGACTGACTAGCCGTCGAGGTGCCCTGTATGTTTACTAGATCCGGGGCACCTCACCAAAGGCGGCATTGGTGGCACCCGCCAGGTTTTAGTGGGTAGAGCTGCGTCCACTTACCAGCTGTCGGGCGCAGCGAGTCCCACATACCCGCGTGGGGAGACCCACTCCCCCGCGGGATGCCTCAGAGCATTTCCCGGCGTTAAAGAAAAAAAATACCTAAGGGCTTGTCCACACAGCGATATTTTGTAGTGCCATTTTTTTCAAAATTCTGTAACACAATGAACATAAAGGACGTAGTTGCACTGTGGAAAAAAATCGTGTGAGAAGATTTGGTACAAATGTATGTATTTAGAAATATACAAGTAATTATCAGTTGTCTGGTTACCATAAGAACAGGCTCTGCCTAGTTTGGGTCAGATGGCCGTGTGTGAGTTGTACCATCATCAAAAAAAAGTTATATAGACTCGACATAATTATTACCTACTCTGTACATCGCTAGCTCCTATCACTAGTATCTGATAAAACATTCCATTTTACACTCGAAAGAGCCGCCGGTGAATTGCACTTAATTTGATCGCAAGCCGCGATTTCAAACAGAATAAAATTGAAAATGTGGATTTATCAGATATACCAATAGATTTGATTTCCTTTAATATTTGTTCAAAAACCTCAAACGCGATGAAATCGGCGCGTAACGTTGCCGAAATATCTTTTAACCGGTGTAATTTAGAGGACAAAGGGTACCTGATTTCATTGATTAATATTTGGTGAAGATAATGATTTAACAAAATGTTCGTTTATTTTACTCCTTAGAAACATGATTTTTTAAATAGAAAAGGGGGCCAACGGACAGTCGTACACCTGGTGGTAAATGATAAGCGAAATCCATAGACACCCGCTACATCATTAGTTGGTGCGTATGGATATTATATGATTTGGTATTTATTTACCTAGATTATTTTATTTTCTAATCGTAAAGACAGCTCCGCTGCTGTACGTTAAACATCGATAGTAAGACAAAAAACTATCGATACTATCGATAGTGTTCGATAGTTGGCGAAACTCCAATACAAAAATAACGATGTATGAAATAACCATGGGTCGTATCGCTTTTTCTGGGTATCGCATCTTAATCAGATATTGGTTTTCAATATCTGATTTCAAAACTATGTATTTTAATATCTAGATATTTGACGCTCGATTATGAATTCTATATATTCATATATCTGATCCGATGTTTAACGTACACTACTCCGCTCTGTAACTTTAAACCCCATTTCGTTTTCGGTTCTCCGTGCAGTGGCCGGTCCGTGTTGGATAATATAATCGATAACCATGAAACTCCATTCTGTTAAATTGGGCCTTTTCATGGAACGCCAAAACGATCGATCTCTGACTATTCACTTCTTACTTCATACTGTACTCTCAATAAAACAGCAGCTTCTAGTTTCAGGCGGTCACTTTCAACGCTTAATCGATAACCCTTTTTGAAATAACCGTGTGATATATCTATGGGATATTTGATATTCGCAATAAAGTAATAGTTAGTAATGATGAGAAGATATTCTAAATTTAAATCAAAAATATACAAAAATTTTCAAGGAGATTAAAATAAGAAGTCATTTCAATTATAAATTTCAACGATATGAAATTAATGCAATTGTCTCGTTAAATTTAACTTATTAAATAAAGAGAGAGAGAAAAAAACCATTTCTAGGCATCACATAGGGGTCAGAATCGAACCCGGACCCGGTTCTTACTCAAGAGGCCGAGTTCATACCACTAGGCCATGGTCGCTCACTCATCATTTTCAGGTTTAATTTAGACAAATTTATAGAAGCAAACCCAAATGATAATATTATAATCCACTAACAACAGAAGTGGATAAAGCTATATAAATCATTTTATTTGCTGGACGAAATTATCTAAAGATCGTGTTCTAGCAATTAGTGTTGAAAATATGTTGATGTAATTTATCACGTCAATTTTGCGGCAGACGAAACTTTGACGAGAGTTTAATGAAAACTAAGATAACTCGGCTGCGCGCCGCTGTAGTACTCGTGAAATATCCGTACCATACTAGCTGGTGCTGCGATTTTGTTTGTAAAAAATTCTCTTGCATCTCCAATTATACCCGTAAAATTTAAATTTAATCTCATATGTTAAAGTTTCGTGTGAAATCGACAACGTCAACATACTATGTGTTTGGTCCATGTCCTACTTGCCGCGGGCGAAGAACGGTGGTGTGTTGGAGTCGCTACATAATGCACCTCCAGTAACGCCCCTGTGTTCGTATCGGGCTCAGGATGGGAACCTGAGCCCAGTATGACACGACGTCGCGGGGACTGCCGGACGTAGCGGCCGGGCACTCCCCCCTTAATAATAATAATAATAATAATAAACCTTTATTTCGGGCTGCATAGGCCCATAGATAAATACCTTAACCTAAACATACATAATTATAAAACAAGGTTGTTAGTAAATACAACTTAAAACTATGTTAGTATCACTTCACTTGCACTTAGGTCTTAGTGCGTTCCGGTGGCACTTGTCCGCGGAAGCGGCGGAACACCACGCCCTGTGGCCAGAAGTCCTCCTGCATGACGAGTAGTAGTCTGGCCTTCGCCGGAGCCGGCCTGCCGCTGAGTGATCCTGTTGCCTACACCCTTCAAAATGCGGCTGAAGGCGCTCGCAGTAGTTTTAGTTTACGGGTAGGGCACTCCCAGGTGCGAGTCCCACATAGGGCAGGATCTACCCGAGATCCTGGCTACATGCGTAAAAAGCATTTCCCTGCGATAACAAAAAAAAATGGCCCAAGTCCAACTTCAGAGGAAGGATAGTTTATATTCATGTGATTTCAGCGTTTCAGAAACACGTTTAATATCAACAATTATCAAAAAAAAAAAAAACATTTTAAGATAATTCAAATATTGTAGAGAAAAAATCATAGATTTTTTTTTTCATTTCTCTCTGTCTGTCATCTCTGCGAGATAAGAATTTAATCTAAACACAATTAAAACTTAAATGTTTAAAACATTTTTCAGTTATTAAAGATATCTAAGACGTTTGAGGAACTGCCTGGGGGTCACCCCTATTAGTTATCTTTCATAACGTTTATACGCAAGCGACTTTAAAACTTGCTACCTTTGTGTTAAAGATGAAATATTATTCTACATCGCCTCGACTATATTTATATTCTCAAGATCTAAACCTTGGAGAAATAAGGTCAAGTAGGAATTATATAGAAATTATATTACCTATGTAATATATAATTATAAAACGTAAATAAGGTATTTATAGCGTTCTCTTTTATTGTCGTCTCTCAGTCCATCCTTAGAGATTTATACTGGGAAAATAAAAAACAATCATGACAAGTCAAAAAAGTATGGAAGAAAGTATTTAGAAGGTCAAAAAATTCGTCATCTTGCCGTAAGACAAAAAACCAAAATTATCGACGCTCTCAGTTAGTCGCAGAAGCTAAAATGGCGACGGCATGTAGCCAGACTTACCGACAGTCACTGGATCATAAAAACAACGTCATGGTTGACCATTGGGTCAAAGAAGAAGGGGTATACCAATTGCGCGCTGGGCAGACGACGTTACAAAAATAGCAGGAAGCCACTGGATGCGAGTAGCGGAGGACAGAGAGCAATGGTCATCTCTGGAGGAGGCCTTTACCCTCCGTTGAGAGGGGTTCTTGCAATTATACATTAAGATTTGTAACACGGAATTAATTTAGTAAGATGTCGTATGTCTCAATATAGGCAACACACCCCACCATGGTTCAAGCCTTGTCGTCATGGTGGGGCTCAGTAGCCTAGGATGTGCCCAGCACCTTTTTTAAGAGGTAGTGCTGCTTTACAGCGGAATTGGAATTTACACCCCGGCATGTCCGGGGTGGTACCTCTCGTTCACATAACATCGGCGTCAAGTGACAGCTATGCTGTCGCGTTTCGTGCAGCTTGTCAGTTTCCGGTGGTCCATTAGGGGGATAGGGAAAAGGAGGGCAACGCATCTGCATAATCTTTGGTTGTGCGGATGTGTATGGGCGTCGATAGTCGCCAAAAGGCTTCGACTGCTCGTTTGCCCTCCTACGTAATAAAAAATAACAATAATAATTTTTCATGCACACTGTTTTTTTTATTGTCAATCTCTACTGTAAAGCAAGAAATAAAAGGCATTTTTACTTTATTTTTATTTTTTATCAGTCCACCCGGCAAAGTTATCATTCATCAAAGAGCGTTTAATTTTGCACAAAATGATTTTGCCAATTTACAAATAGCATTAGAAAAGGGATTTAAATCCTTTCTGTTCGCCATTCAGTAACGAGAATGAAGTCTGTAATTTCTAGAAATCTGATTGTAGATAATTTAGGTCTATGATTTTTCATAATAATATAAGTCTATACTTTATATCAAAAAGTCTATACTTTTGTCTGATAAAAGACGTATGATAACATAATATGATAAAAAATTAATAATATTTTGTAACCACTTAACTTATACTATGCTTATACTCACGACGTTAGTCGTAGGATTTTTGAGAATGTGGTTTATTGATTTTAAAAATTGATCAACATCAGACCGCTAAGTACCTACCTTATGTTACAATTAACTTGTAACATAAGGTAGGTTAACTTAGGAACACGGATTGAAGTATAGTTTTGTATATAATAGGATTTAAAATACCCACTAAATTTTCCTGGGTGTCTGGCGATGGTCCTCAAGAGAATATTCACCTATTGAATAAGTAAGTAGCCGAAATAGATAAAAAGACTTAATCTATTGCCGTTTCTTATCGAAAAAACTCGGAAGGTCTCAAATTTTCAGCATTTGACATCTTAATTTAACTAAAATGTCCTGGGAGGAACATCCTACTTCCAAAGTGTGTGTGTATTAAAGATGAAGACGCTTGTAGAAACTGGTTTCATAATAAGTATTTCATATTAGTACCCCGAGTATAATGGTGCATGCGCTCATCCCTCGGCTTGTGTTCATCTCGCGGCACTAATGCAGCAGCTCAGCCTCCGTTCATTATCCGCTAAAGTCAGATAATTCACTGAACAGTTTCGCCTCAATATATTGTATCTGACTGTTAACAAAATGCCCAGTTGGCCTGTTCATCCATAGTACAAATAAGTTGGCCTTCGGTGTCTAAAACATCGTATTCGTACTACGCGAAGAAGTCCTCTGGAAAACAAAGTATTCATTAGAGATCAAATCTCTATGTTTTATGTTCATTAAATAGGAACTGGCAGACAGGCCACTGAATTTTTTTTTCTTTAATGCCGGGAAATGTTCTGAAGCATCCCGCGTAGGAGTGGGTATCCCCACGCGGGTATGCGAGACTTGCTATGCGAGATT
The DNA here is from genome assembly GCA_963853865.1 of Helleia helle. Lineage (NCBI taxonomy): Eukaryota > Metazoa > Arthropoda > Insecta > Lepidoptera > Lycaenidae > Helleia > Helleia helle. The sequence goes on along the minus strand of OY971422.1, from coordinate 19,757,733 downwards.
CGCTGCGCCCGAAAGCTGGTAAGTGGACGCAGATCTACCTACTAAAACCCGGCTAGTGCCACCAATGCTGCCTTTGGTGAGGTACCCCGGATCTAATAAACAAATAGGGCATCATGACGGCTATTCAGTCCCGTAAGGGACCGACGCCACCACCACAGAGGGGTTGTACCGCACCACAGAACAACCCCTCCCAACGTCGGTACAGTAAAATGGGGCGAGGTTCCCATCCTCGCCCCTTGCCCCCTGCTCTTTTGTCCCCTCTTCTTATAAGAGGGGTACAAAGAGCCCTCTCGGCTCAATTAGCTTCGCCCAAGGTGCTAGGCTCACCCTAGGCTACTGAGCCCCACCGCCACGTCAAGGCCTGAACCAAGGTGGCCACTGAACTAGACCTACGTCAGTCAACGTTACTCATCATCACTCATTAATAAAAACAAATTCGCTCAGGACTGGCGGAGACAACTCATTCAACGTGTGTGTTCTTGAGACGAAAAAATTTATAGCTTACGATAGGCTCACCACTTGTTCCCACCGCTGCTGCTCCTGTGTACCCTCGATACACAATCATCACTAAACGACCCATTGATACGATTTCAAGGAGCTCGAGGGATGAGTTATAACCGCCTTGAGACCAGCAATGTATTTAGTCAAAAGCACGATGGTACGGAAAAAATAAAAATAAAAATCACATACCTTTGTAATATAACTTAATACCAGTGCACAACTTGTCCTATTCGACTTCCCGAAATACAGCGATACTATTTCAGTAAAAAACCAATAGTGTGGTACCCACTTGAGATCGGTGGGATTCGAACTTGGTTTTGCTAAGCAGTCCCAATAGTGTAAACAGCTACCGACGTAATAGTGTGGTACCCACGTCAACAGTCAGTCGTCACACATGCACCTCCTTTCTGCCGAATATGCCGAATAGTATTCTAGAAGTATGACACTCTTCGTCTGCTTTTTAAGTTTCAAAAAAAGTCAATTCCATGTCCGTTATATGAACCGCTTACCATCAAGACTTCTGGTTTTTTGACGTGATGACTTATAAATCGATGAACGCTGTCTGCGCTTATGAAAAAGTGTCACGTTCCGCCTAAGCCAAGCGTGCAAGTCCGCGGACTAAGCGATAGAGTGGCACGATTGGCCATTTACGCTAATGGCCACGGTTGTGGCGCATTATGCCGCTATCACGTAAAATTATCGTCCGTAAACTGACTTTACAGACAGATTTTTTTGACGTGACAACTTATAATTCGATGGAGACGGCTGCAAGAACGAAAAAATATGACGCATGCGGTTACCTCGCTGTGAGGCGTTCCATTTTCTAATGACGTTGTCACGTTCAACTATCGTCAGTAAACCTACTTTTACAGACAAACGATTTTTTTTGACTGTCAGTTCACATAGTGGTAAGTGGTCACGAACATCCATTTTTTTATCACTACTAGTTATATTTTTTTATCACTAATAGCTATAAACTCATTTAGTCGGATCGCTAGCAATTTATCTCACAAATTGTGGCTGGAATATCTTTTTATTGTGATATATAATATTAATTTCAGCAAATTAGTTTTGCATTCTGCGTTTTATTAAAATGGACCGTAACATGATTTTTATGTTTAGAAATTTAATTAGATGCTTAATATTTTAACAAAATCCTATAACTTATTGAATTCTTTGTGGTAGATTCTCGAGAAGTCGTGGGCTTAGTAGTTTCATCATCATCATCATCATCATCATGAGCCTCTATCCGTCCACTGCTGAGCATAGGCCTCCCTCAATGAACCCTCGCCACTCGCATCCAACACGAACCGCCCCCCGCGCGGAGATTGTCTTCCCTGTATTATTTGGGTATATTAAATTAATGGCAGTGGGCTCAGGGCTGGTCACACACTCAGCAGAATGGATGGCCGATGGGCCAATAAGGTTACACAATAATTATTACGTAACTTCAACCATTACGCAGTGCGCGCGACGGAAAGTCTCAAAAGAAATATTTTTTCCCGTTTTTGCAGCACTTTTCATTGCTGCTCCGCTTATTGGTTGTAGTGTTGAATAGTCCGTTTATAATTATTTTTATTTTTTTAAATTTCATTTATTCAACACAAAAATATTTTTAATTCATACAAGTAGTTCCTGAGATTAACGCGTTCAACCAAACAAAGAAACTCTTCAGCTTTTTTATATTAATGTACATTAAGATTACTTGGCAATACATGATGATTATCCTAACATTTTTAAAATGCTTAGTAAAAGTAAGTATAATGCGAGTTGACTTCAAAAACGTGCTTTGTTAAGCGATTTAAACGCTTTAAAGATCCACCGTATTCCAGTTTAAATCCTTTTGTAATACGAAACGGCAAACGAGCTTCCAACGTCTTTGTTTTCCTCAAATAAAATGTGTATACAGGTTCGCCGTTTGGATTAGTGTAGCTATAAAACTCCGATAAAAACTAGACACCGCATGAAGGACTGAACGTTGCTAAAACTTGTCTCGATCTTGAATAGACTAAATTGAGGAGATCAATACGGCTCGGACCTGGTGAAATTGGATTTAACTTATCTTTATCCTAAATAAATATTATGAATGTGTGTGTTTGTTCTTTCTTTAATACAATCGCACTTGAAATTCTGCAATCGTCACTGTATTAGACACCAGTAGTTTGATTTTTATGTCTTTAATTATTACGACACCGACTAGGTTTTTCCTAGATATCAGGTCTCCAAGATCTCCAATGAGAGACAAGGGGCTATGCAGATGCGTTGCCATCCTTTTCGCTATCCCCCCACCCCCCTATAGGCCACCAGAAACTCACAAACCGCACGAAACGTGACAGCATGGCAGAGCTGTCGTCACTTGACGCCGGAGTTCTGTGAGCGAGAGGTACCACCCCGGTCGTGCCGGCCCAGTTCGGTTGAAATGAAGCATATAGTAGGGGAGCCGAAGAGGGGATTTGGGGATTTACTCGAGCTTGGCAGATTAATATATGGAGGGCTACCTTGCACCCAGTTGAGTACCTTCACCATATATGAGCCCCATATATAAGACCGCCCGTCAAGGATAAAGGATCAGATTAGTAAAAAAAAACTGATCGTCAGAAATTCTCGAGCGCATCAGATTAAGGTAGGGTGAGTTTGTTACATGCTAAAAAGTGTACATGCCACTAATCTGACAATTTGAGAGTGACGTAAAGAAAGGGAAGGGCTACAAAGTTGTAAAAAAAAACGTCATCTTGACATTCTCGAGCGTTGCTAATTTTTTTTTTTATTTTGAAGGAAATATTTCAAGGATAGCGAAAAATATATAATCTGACGATGTCCGCCAGTCGAAATAACAAAAATTCGTCGATAAAGTTTAATGCATGCAGCTGCGTAATGCTTATATTTCCCTCTGCGTTTCTATTCCTCTCTCACTCTTTCTCTATCACTCCGTCCCCACTCTGGTTTTTGTTGCCATATGATGCCATCACAGCTGATCATAGAGACTCGTTCGTGGCATATTACTTACAACGTGTTTCCCGTTGGAAATTATTCTACGACCAAAACGTTTTTTGACCTTAGAATAATTTTACTATAGGAACTAAGACCGCGCGCCCATTTTGAAGCACGTTTATTGGAGCCATAAATGGCTCCAAATACCTGATTAGATTGGGAAAATTCATTATCAAGGTGTCTGCCGTTAAATTGTATCACAATACATCTGAAAGACAAAAGATCATGATTAAATTATCAATTTAATATAAAAAAATGAATTTTTTTTGAGCATTTTGTTCCTAAATTATTTTCTTATACTTACTTAATACTACTTGTGTTTATAAGAAAATAATTTAGGAATTTCTATTATTTCTATTACTTAAAAGAACATACACTTTTTTATTTGCATGCTATTTCCTTAGCTTTTCAATTAATCAAGTTCAATGATTAAAAAAAAAACGGTTTTTTTTTGTCAGATTAGGCGAACCCCTTTAGATAATTGTCAGATTATGATACAGCACGTCTAGGACATAAAGATGAACTATATATATCTTAATCTGACGCGCTTGAGTATTTCAAAATGGCGAATTTTTTTTGCATATTATAATAATGGCCGCGAGTTTGCGTCACATCAAAATCGTCAGATTATTGAATGAGAGCTTTTATTAGGTTCACTTAACACCCCCTTAAAAAATCTGACACGCTCGATTAAATTATTATTTTTTTCATTTTCAACCGTTACGTACGACCTACCGCATAATGCAAACGTTCAGATTAACATACGTACATTATTAAAAATATGTAGGACATTGATGCTATCAATATCTGACGCGCTCGATTATGTCCATGCAACAGTATTTTTTTACACATTAAAAAATCTGTAGCCGCTTCCCCCACCGATGAATAGGTATATGTTATATAACATTTTTTCTTCTTATCATGCAAGCATTGCTACCCAATAGGTCTCTATGACGCTCGAGGAAATCCCCATTTAGCATCATGGCCTCCCCTACTAATAGCACTACCTCTTACATAATTGTGAAAGTAAGTTTGTTTGTTACGCTTTCACGCGAAAACTACTTACCAGATCATCATGAAACTTTGTACACATATTTTTGGAGGTATTAGAAGTAACATAGGATACTTTTTTGAAAAAAAACTAAAATCTTATCCTGCGCAGACGAAGTCGCGGCACCAGATAGTATCAAATGAAGACAATAATATTTAAAGTATCAATATGAAGTCTTTTAAAGGTTATCAAAGTTGTGTAGGTATTTTAGATAATATGTAATTTACTGCTGTGTGGATGCACTGGTGTCGTGGACTCGTCTGCGTAGGTTCCACCATTCTGCTTATGTCTTCGATGTATTCAGCTATGGTGTGTTGCAAAAAGGAGGGTAGGACAACCTGAGTACTGGCACTGACTTACTACTTCTGATCTTATGTTTCATTATTTGACGACCTGTGTCGTTCAATGGTTAGCGTGTTGACGCTCAAGCCGGAGGTTGCGGGGTCGAATCCCGCCAGGGAACAAAAAAGTTCCTGGGTCATGGATGTGTATTAAATATGTGTATTATCAATAGAAATCTTAAATATATGTATAGTATAAAAGTATTAAATACACTTCTGTTGTCTGGTACCGTAATACAAGTTCTTCGAGAACTTACCACGGGACCTGATTGACGTGGTGTAAAAGCGTCCATAGATATGGTTATTATTATAATATTACGCATGAATAAGCTGCCATGACAATGACAGCTGTTATGACAAGGTCAAGCCCCAGGGCTAGACCTGGGATTGTTATAACTTTGGCAGCAAGTGTATCTATCTGTGACACCGTAGCTCTCAAGCGGGTATACCGATTTGGATGCGGTTTTATCAGACATGTTTTATCGCGATCGGCTTAGTCATTTGAAAGTTATCAACGTTTTTTCTAAGTGCAACTTTTTATTATGTACAGATGTTACGGGACATGCGCGGCGCGAGCTCGGACGGCTCGGCGCATCGGTTCCGGCTGATGCAGCTGGCGCTCAACGCGGTCATACTCATCGCCATCACCGGAGCGCTGTTCGCCTACTTTCGTGCCAACCCCGCTGTACAGGTAAGGGGTAATAACAACCACAACAAAAGTTGGCCGTCATGGGACGCCTGGCAGATGTCCAACACCTATGTTAATGACACACACACGCAAAGAAATCGAGATCGGTGGCGTAGTAGTGGCGGGGCATGACATAACAGCGTCATACCATCTGCCATCGCGTCATTTGATTCAATTTTAATACCAAGTACCAATAGATGTTTGACATCAAAACACTTTATTTGTACACTATAAATCAACCACGCAATACAATAACTAGACTGACGTTACAGTCTATAAGGGCGGTCTTATTCTGTGAAGGGGAAACATTTTGCAACGTTTACCTTGCATTAGCGGACTCAAAGAATGCAGAGTTCCGAAATTTCGAAAAGCATATGGTAACACGAACATAATCTATACATATAATAAAATTAGTGTCTGTTTGTAATATTAAAATAACTGCTTTTTACTAAATGCATATTGATGTATACACGGTACATATACCAAAATAGCATTTTTTTTAATTTTTGTCTGTCTGTCTGTCTGTTTGTTCCGGCTAATCTCGGAAACGGCTGGGCCGATTTTGACGGGACTTTCACTGTCAGATAGCTAAAGTTCCAAGGAGTAACTTAGGTTATAAAAATAATCATCATCAATCCGTATACGGCTGTAAATTTAAGATACTTAACGCGGGCGAAGCTGCTGGCAACAGCTAGTATTTTAATAAAAAATTTAAACAAAAATTAAAACCGACTTCAAAATTAAAAAAAAAACTAAAAAGTAATAAAATAATCACGTTTCCTTAATTTTTGTGCCTACAACTTATAATCAAATTTTTCTTCTACTGGTATACAATCTTAGCGTTTACCACGTCATTATTGTTACTTTTGAAGTCGGTGTCAGCCAAGGTAGGTAAGGCGGTAGGTACATCAACAAATACGACAACCATCTAGGTGTAAAGTTCTCATCATTACAAATTAATCAAGCCCCAACACAAGTTTACTGATGTAAACCGTTGAGGAGTTCCCTCGAGTGTCTTTCGACTCCAACATCAGATCGACTCTAGACCTTCATCAAATTTTAGTCCTTCAAAACACTTTATGAAAAAAATACCAAACGCACTAGTCGTCCCTACAATTTTCAAAAGTTCCACTCGATTTCTCTGGGATGCCATCATCAGATCCTGGTTTCCTTATCATGGGAACATTTGGGAAGTATATACCCTAGCCATCTTCGAGTAATCAGGTAACATACATAAAAAAAAGATTCCGACGAATTGAGAACCTCCTCCTTTTTGAAGTCGGTTAATAAATTTATTATATCCCATATATACGAGGATATAGTATATAATATACTAAATCATCGTATATGGACGTGACTTAATTTTTTATATTTCAATAGCCTTTAAATATCGAACTTCTATAAAACCTCCATTTATTCCTTATAATAAATATATCACTATTGAAGTAGAGACTAGACATTAGACACCTTTAAAAATAATGTAACATTACTCAGTAACTAGATCCTAAACAAATAAAAGTTTGATGTTTAATGAGAATGATATAAAAAGTAGTGTGGCGTGAGCACTATAGAGGTCTTTAGGAAAATATAAATTCGAAATATGGACCAGTGCCGAAGCCTTAAAAGAAGTTAATGGTATAAAGTGGAACAAAATAGTAGAATGAAACCCATTGAAAAAGGAAGAGAATATAACAAAAATGGAAGGAAAAATAATTTACGGGCGATCTGAGGTCGGGAAACTAGAAGGGTAAAAAACGGTTTATCTCGATTTCCAGAAAAACTATGAAAAAATATTGGATCCCAAAGTTGTAGGTAATAAAAAGATATACAACTTTTGCATTTACACTTTTTTCACAATAACCTCAAAATTTATGTGAAAAATTCAAATAACAAAGATTTTGGTTTTTTACTTTTTACAAAATAAACTCACGTTTGGTGAAAACTTATCTTTTTATGTCCCACACATTGTGATTTGTTTGATTTTTTTTTCATTTTATCGAAAAAGCAGCCTAATTTTCAATCGAATAATCTCACATCAAAATATATGATTTTTTTTAAAGTCTGAACTTTTTGTTTGTTGGAATCTCTACTTTCTGATGGTGTAATAAATATACATGACTATGGTAAATGTTCTCAGAAAATGCAATTAAAACTAGTCCGATACGAGAGAGAATACCCAAACCATCCCAGCCCCTATGAAATTATAAGCGTAGATGCCCATTTGTTGCTATTTTAAGATAACTTATAATTGTCTGAGTGACCTACGGAAAATATTAGCCCATCAAAGGTATTTCAGAGATAAGTGGGGAATGGGCTAGGGGGGTCTAGGCCTCTCCACCATTCAGGCCTTGACGTGGCGGTGGGGCTCAGTAGCCTAGGGTGAGCCGCTGCACGATGCCTCAGAGCATTTCCCGGCGTTAAAGAGAAAAAAGGGGGAGTCTAGGCCTTATTCTCTCTAGTATCGTACTCTAGTGGGCTATATATTTTTTCTATTTCAAAAATTATCGACGCTCGTCTAATACTATTAAACTACACGTTATAAAATAGTTACGTCAAAAAAATCGACCCACACGAGACGCCCAGCAGATGTGAAACGTCAATGTTTTTATTAGAATTCATAATTATTAATAAAAACCTATAACGAAAGATTTAAGAGATGATATCGTCAATCTGTTTACCATCACGGCATACAGATCGATTTTACTACAAAAGCTCTGTAATAGATGTTTCACGTCAAAAATCTATGACAAAGTAGACAACATTTGGATGAAATAAGAAAAATTGTGCGAGCGAAAAATAAAACAATAAGAAATAATTTCCTTCCAAATATTATTGTTACATTTATAGAAAAAGAAGAAAACGTTACGTTTGTAGCCTAAAATAGCTGTATTGAAGAATTAATATTATGATGATATAATAATATCAAAATAAAAGACATATGTATACATTTAAATATTATCTATTTAATTATTTTTTTTCTTTTCTTTTCATAACGACCCTATATGTATTCAAATTCTCTTCTCCCTATGGTTGTCTGGTAGAAATCGCTACCTTAGCGATAAGGCCGCCTTTTGTGTACATTTTTTTTTCTGTAATTTCCATTATTGATGTATGTATTCTCATGTACACAATAAAGTATATTTTCTTTCTTCTTTCTAATATCAACCCTTATATGTCCTGCACTGCTGGGCTCGGGTCTCCTCCTCGAAATCAGGCGAGGAGGGTTTTGGGCCATAGTTCACCGATGCGCTGGCCCAATGAGGGTTGATGAACTTCACACACCTTCAAAGAGTTTTAATCTCATCAGGCATGCAGGTTTCCTCACGATGTTTTCTTCACCGGTGAGCAAGCGATGGTCAGGTGCAGGCAGAAATTTAGAAAAACCCATTTCTCTAGGCATCACAGGGGGGGGTCAGGATTGAACCCGGACCTCTCGGCTCTCACTCTCGAGGCTCGTCGCTAATATTAATGACATTTAAATAATAATTCAAAGGAAAGTTGAGCCTTTAAACAATTTGGTGTATTTCAAAATTCAAATTTCCGTCCTAAACTTTGTTTAAACGTATTTGACAATTATTGTATTCTATTCTGTAATGAATCGCCGGTAAATGAAAATACCTCCCTAATATATTATGTCCTAAAACTACGAACCTCAATTACCTATAAAATCATGAACCATTTTTGTAATATTTTAAACTAAAGATAATATGAAGAAATCTAAGGCAATGGATAAGTTTTTTAAATCCATTTTCTTGAAAACATGTAGTTTTTTTTTCTTTTACGCCGGGAAATGCTCTGAGGCATCCCGCGGGGGAGTGGGTCTCCCCAGGCGGATATGTGGGACTCGCTGCGCCCGTAAGGTAAGGTGGACACAGCTCTACCCACTAAAACCCGTCGAGTACCGCCAATGCCGCCTTTGGTGAGGGGCCCCGGATCTAATGAGCAAACAGGGCACCTCAACGGCTAGCCAGTCCCTCAAAGGACCAACGCCACCTTCACAGAGGGATTGTTCCGCACCACAGAACAACCCCTCCCAACGTCGAGACAATACAATTGGGTGAGGTTCCCATCCTCGCCCCTTCTCCCCCTGCTCTTTTGTCCCCTCTTCTTCTAAGAGGGGTACAAAGAGCTCCCTCGGCTCAATTAGCTTCGCCCAAGGCGCTGGGCACACCCTAGGCTACTGAGCCCCGCCGCCACGACAAGGCTTGAAGCATGGTGGGGAAACATGCTAGAGCGTTTCATTCATACAACACCAACTTCACCGTAAGAGGGTTCATTTTTTTTGTAGAAGAGGGGACAAACGGACAGTCATTTCACCTGATGGTAAGTGATAAGCGACATCCATAGACACCTGCTACATCATTAGCGGGTGCGTTGCAGCTTTCAAATATTATGAGTATGCTCTTTTCTTGAAAGTATCCCTAAGTCGTATCAGTTCGGAAATACCGTAGGTAGCTGCGTACCTCGCCTAACTACGAGAAAAAATCTTCAGAAAACTCCCCGTGGTAGATGCGGTAGTAGATGCAGAGTGATCCGGTATCTCTCATCATCATATCACGCAGCGCCAAAGAATTTGAAATTGCTTCCCTTCTTGGGCCTATGACCATATACGGTACTAGTAAGGTGTGATGCCTGTACCAAGACAGTATAAAAAGATTGTATTGATTTAGTACCTTAAAATAAAATACACTTTAATACCTATGTACATTCATTTACACGTTGCTTTGCCCTTTCACTATAACTGAATTGAAGTAAACACGTCAATGGAGTTACGGGCAAAATCAATTTCTCTTCAGTAGGTTTCTGTAGCCTTATTATGTAGTCCCCTCGAAGGGGTCACAGGTGGGCCACTTAAGAATATATTCAACATATTTTAAACAAAATTTTCAAATTATCTCTTAAGTTCAATGTACGTATTACATATTTTATTCATGGTTCTATCTTAACATCATTTAACTTTTATTGATAACTAGCTGTTGCCCGCAACTTCGCCCGCGTTAACATACTCAACTTAATTACTGTTAGTCACAACGCTATGTGATATAGCCTTCCTCGATAAATGGGTTATCTAACACTGAAAGAATTTTTCAAATCGGACCCTGTTTGTTTGAACGCAAACAAACTCTTTAGCTTTATAATGTTAGTATAGATAAAATATATGCATTTTAAAAATGATTGCAAAGTTATACAACTTTGCACTTTTAAAATCACTTTTTAAATTAATATGGATCTGCACCCATCTATCTGACTTAACATCTTATGTCTCAAGATAGGCAACACAAAAATGATACTAGTTTATGTTCATGGGCGACGTCGACCACTTACCACCAGGTGGTACGTTTGCCAGTTTGCCTATCCAACTAACATAAAAAAAAAAAAAAAATTGCAGGTGATATTTTACAATAATTGTCAATTACGTTTTATTTCACGAGACCTTGGTAATTATTAGAATCCTTTGACACGTCGAGTTGCTATGTGGATAAAGATGTTTGTTCATTTTTTCTTTTGTGCGGCCTCTGTGAATTGATTTAAGAGCTTGTGAAATTATTATTTTCGAATTTTGTTTGATTACGAAATTTTATTGTTACGTGTCAGTTATTTCTTTGGCAAATTTTTATTGCCAACCTTTAGGGATTCTTTATACCTTCGTATATAGTCGAGATGTGCCTTGCACTGCTCAACAGACACACAAATGAAGGAATTTTGAACCGCATTGTTACCTGCGATGAAAAATAGATTCTGTTTGATAACCGCAAGCACTCAGCAAGTTGGTTGGATCCTGGTTCAGCACCTAAAGAATGCCCTAAACGAAAACTTACCCCTAGAAAAGTGTTGGTCACTGTTTGGTGGTCTAACGCCGGTGTGATTCATCACAGCTTCTTACCAAACGGGGTGAGCATTACTGCAGATGTGTACTGTGAAGAACTGAACACAATGATGGAGAAGCTGGCACACCTCCAATCAGCATTGGTCAATCGCTCGTCTCCGCTGCTCCTGCACGACAACGCGCGATCTCATACTGCACAGCAGACGGTCTCCAAGTTGCAAGAACTGGGGTTGGAAGCTCTCCGTCATCCGCCCTACTCACCAGACCTTGCGCCTACAGACTACTACTTTTCCAGAAATTGGATAACTTCTTGGCGGGAAAAAAATTCAATACCCGAGAGGCAGTACAAAATGCCTTTGAAGAATTTGTTGCCTCCCGTCCAGCTGATTTCTTTAAGAAGGGCATCAATAAACTGCCACTGCGTTGGCAAAGATGCATTGATTGCATGGGTGATTACTTCGATTAATATAATTAAAAAATACATGAAAAAAAATCGTTTAAATTTTTTCATACAAAACGGCAATTTCATAGGTAAAGACCTAATATGTGTATATAGATGTCTCTTTTTGCTATGATTTCCGTTTCATCAAGTTTTAGATCACTACGACACTAAAGAAGTTTTCACACACCAAAAAATAACTGACAACTACATAGTCATCATTTTTTTTGACGGTGATTAGAATTAAGCTCGTTATTTAACGGGCTTAATTTTAAGTCACCGAGTAAAATGGCTGTCATATAGAAAGACCTGACGCGTAAAGCTTTTCATGGGCGGGTTTTTGCTATGAAACCAGAGCTGTAAAAACTTAATTACCTTCAGTGCACATTGTGAGAGAGCTTTTCATTAATATCTATAAATATTTCTTAACAAAAATAACCTGAATGACCTCTGAATCCTTAACATAAAACATTTAATCATCATCAGACTTTTCCGTCCACTGCAAGACTCTTTTAATAAACTGACAGCTGATCCCTCACCACCCGCATCCGTCCAGGACCCGCCGCTGCACGGATTTTTTTTCACGGAGGGCGAACGATCAGTCGAAGCCTTTTGGCGAATATCGACGGCCATACACATCCGTACCACCAGAGATTATGCAGATGCGTTGTCCTTCTATTCCCTATCCCCCCCCCCCCAATGGGCCACCGGAAACTCACAAACAGCACGAAATGTGACAGCATAGCTGTCACTTGACACTAGTGTTATGTGAGCGAGAGGTACCACTTCGGTCGTGCGGGCAAAGCAGCATGGCACTACCTCTTACAATTTTACTATTTAATAATTAATTGATATAAATTTAGTAAATGGCGAAATACCATTTCTACTAGCGCATATTGTAGTTTTCAATATTTCATTGCATTTATCAACTTTTGCCAGGGATATGTTATAAGATATGTATTCCATTTAAGATTAATACGGTAACTACGGTATAATATTATATATTGCATATATAAGGCAAAATATATGCGGATAGAGGCCGGGCGCTAGTCATGAATATGCTATTATATATATAATATAACTGGATAATGAAAAGGCAAGAGATATGCGGACAGAGGCCGGGCGCTAGTTACGAATATGCTATTATATATTATAATATAACTGGATAATGAAAAGGCAAGAGATATGCGGACAGAGGCCGGGCGTTAGTTACGAATATGCTATTATATATACTATAACTGGATAATGAAAAGGCAAGAGATATGCGGATAGAGGCCGGGCGCTAGTTACGAATATGCTATTATAATATCACAAAGAGGTTACACAAGCGAAGCTTTAAATAATTTAACAGCGGGCCCTCTGAAATTAACTTTTTCATAGACATTCCTGGAACAGAGGACTTCCCGAAATTCCGTTGGACAGCCTGTAATTAAAACGAGGTCTTTTGTTGACTGCAACACAAATGCTTTATTATTTTGCGATTTTTAGCGTGATTTATGTGTCTCCTTTGACCGCCATTTTGGTTGTGTTAAACCACCACTACACCGCCGCTCTTGACACTGTTGTGTACGCGCCCGTATTTTTTTATTAACACGCTTTTTATTACTATGTGCCTATGTGCCTTTGGTAAAGGCAGTCGAAGCCCTTTTGGCGACCATCGACGCCCATATATACCCGCACAAGGCAAACGAGCAGACGAGCTATATGACGGAAAGTGAGCAGCATTTCTCATGAAAATTAACAAGATAACCTAACACTGCCTATCATGAGACGGTAAGATGGTAAATTTCGGTGCTACTAGTTGCACTGCCTGTCCTGCGCTTCTTTCACACAGCAAAGCTGTTTCATCGGAGATAAGGCAGAATAGTGGTACCTCCGCGGGTGACGAACAGGGACGAATAGGTGGCGCTACTTAATGCGCCTCCAGTAACGCCCTTGTGCTCGTGCCGGGCTTGGACGGGAACCTGGTCCAGTATAGTCACGACGTCGTGAGAGTCGTTCTGGTAGCCAAGTAATTTCCCCTTACGAGACCTAGTCTGGCCTTCACCGGGGCCAGCCTGTCGCTGAGGTGCTCCTCTTGCCTGCAGATCCAGGGCCCTCGAAAGTGTGATGGCGCTCGCAAGTGGCTTAGGATAGAGGTACCTGTGCAGACGCGAGCGTACCACAAGCGCATCCATTCTACCTTCATCCCATTAAAATTCTGATGATGATAATAATTATTAAGATTGTTTTTAGACATACTCGTACATTGTTGATTGTAATTATTCTTCCACAGTACGTGTCACATATCGTGAACCGGTCTGTCCTGGTGACGGGGCCCACCCCCACCGAGCCGACGGAGCGGAACCCAGCACCCGGCATCTGTCTGCCGGTCATCGTTAGCTTCTGCCACCAGCACCGTATCTCCTACAACTTCACCATCTTCCCCAACTACATCGGACACTTCGGACAAAGAGATGCCCAACAGGTACGTATTTTTACTCGACCAAGTACAGAGCAAATACGGGAAGGGAATAACAGCCTTCTTTTATATATATATAATTCTTCTGTGCGTGTGTATGACACTGAAATCCTCCAAAACGGCTAGACCGATTTTGATGAATTCAAGTGGACAGTGAAACACGATGGCCTAGTGGATATGGGCTCGGCCTCTTGAGTGAGAGCCGAGAGGTCCGGGTTCGAATCTGACCCGCCCCCCACTTTGATGCCTAGAAATGGTTTTTTTTTTAAATTCTACGTGTATCTACATGAGATCATCGCTTGCTCACCGGTGAGTAAACCTACATGCCGGATAAGGTTAAAAATCTTTGAAGTTCCGTGAAGTTCATCAACCCGTATTGGGCCAGCGCATCGATGAACAATGTCCCAAAACCTTCCTCGCCTGATTTCGAGGAGGAGACCCGAGATCAGCAGTGGGGCCTAAAAGGGTTGATATTATTATTATATTATATTCAAGTGGATTCGAGAGTGGTTTAGATTCATAATTGCGATTCCACTACAAAATGTTTTGAATATGACAACTATATCAGGTCCGCTAGTGCATGTATATTGTATAATGTATATATATTCACGTATAATAATAATAATAAACTTTATTGCACACATACATATTAATTTACACATTAATAAAGGTAAGGTGTAAATAAGTACAATTGGCGGCCTTATCGCTTTAGAGCGATTTCTTCCAGGCCCAAAGGAAGGAAATGCACTTTCTAGGTCTTTCTCGTGTGTGCACGAACCAACTTTAAATCAACACAGACATAGACTTATATACTAACACAAACAATAAATAGATAAAAATTAAGACAATAATAACAACCAAAAATAAAAGAAAGAAATAGTATAGAATAAACAAATTTACAAGTCCCTAGCTGAGAGTGTAATAGGTTACTGCATTTCTATTTGGGGTGGCGTCACCCAAACTAAGTTTCTCGAGTTGTGACGAGCACAAATATCTCTGCTAAAAGGTCTTTACTTCATGCCGCTAAGATTCCCTACCACAGATCTATATAACTATGCGGACCTCTTGACTGTAAGAAAGCTGTACATATCTTCTACCGTATTAAAAATTCACAAGGACCTCAAATTCGACTCCGATATATTAAATAAGAGAAGAAATTGGAAAGTTGTCGCTGTTGCATCCGTTAAAACTTGTTTTGCGAAAAGACAGTATAATAGATTAAGTGCAATATTATACAATAAGATAAATAAAAATCTTGGCATACAACACTCTAAATTACTATGACTGTAAAACTACCCTTGTAAGATGGCTAAAAATGCAAAATTATAATGATATAGAGGAGTTACTTCACTAAATACAAATACACACACACTCACATCATACACAGGCAATCACAAACTCTCTCTCTCTCTCACACACACACGCACTCTCTCTCTCTCTCTCACACACACACACACACACACACACACTCTCTCTCTCACACTCACACACACACACGCGCGCGCGCGCACATACACAAATTAGCTAAAACAACGTTAATTTAAATTCAAGTTTATTACGTTTAAATTTAACATGTAAATTAATCTAAATTTGTAATTGCACTTGTTTTGTCGTAACTTTTCATTACTATTTAGTCTCACTAATTAGACTTATGGGAAGAGCGGTGCCTCCTGTCACAGGTATTGTTTACTTAAAGGGAGTGCATCCACAACTTATGTATAGAATAAGAAAAGAAACTGCGAATAAACGATTATTATTATTATTATTATAATATTTAAAAAAAAAACATAGATACAAAATAATTAGTATTCACACTGGCATTTTGTAAATACTCATTGCTATAAAAAAACGTATGTTTCATAGCGTGTAAATCACCCATCTGATTCTGATTTTTGAGGTGTCAATCGATTTGTTATTTTAGTCCCGGTAACATACACCACATTTCACCAAAAAGAAGATTTTGAGTTATTCGTAGTAAGATTATAGGTTTTTGACCTTTCCATGATGATTGTACGACTAACGGAATTATGTCACACGAGGTATCTATACAATCATACTACAACGGAATTATGTCACACGAGGTATCTATACAATCATACTACAAATTATAACTAATAACTGCCACAAATTTTACTCATTATCATATCATAGGTCGAATTAAGAGACGCGGTTTTATGAATTTAACCTATTTGCAACCTATTTTACCTGTGTAACTAATATCGTATAGACAATTATAACTTTCTACAAATATCTACTCGTACACAATATACAAAACTGAAAATACATGTAGACATTTATTATGCAAACGCCCGAACTGAATTCGATCCCGCTACCTTTAGTTATCTCAATCTAAGTCTAAATCTTGTTTATAATTTGTGTCCTCCTTAGCAGCAATCTTGCGATTTAATTAAATAAAAAGATTACACAATAATTGCACGATTTCGCCCTTTACTCTGTCTGACCTTTATTTTCGAGGGGTTTCGCTAAACACTTTAAATGTTTTCTTTAGAATCGTCCGTAAGAGTCACCTCTATTTTTAAATATAAAACGTCTATTAGCGAGCTTTGGCAGTGAAATCGAATCAAAAGCCGTAATAGCAAATGCGTGACGCTGTCATTTTTTTATCAACATGAATTATTCCATTGGGCTACCAATGGAATAATTCATGTTGATTTATTTTTATCATTCATGAACTTTAATATATTAGTAGTGCCAAGGAACAAAATATTATCTTCTTAAGTGCAAACAATGGCCAACGAGTTTTCTTTCCGAAAGGAAAATATGTCAGACAGGAAACGTTTTTTCATCTACACAAATGGGTGACATGCATGTGAACCTTCCCAAATGCCAAAATACTACTAATTACTAGTAACGTATAACGCAAACGTATACAAGCGCAAATAATTTCACCAATTTGAATGAATAAACAATGCAATTAGCTTTTATAATGAAACATCGATCTGCGGGAGATCAAAATGAAGTTGAGTGTTCTGAAAGATACTCGAATTCTTTGAGCGGGCGTGACGGCGCGTCCGATGTGGAGATTAGGGCCGGCCGACCACTCGCGATAATTGCTCCGAAGCCCTTAGAAGGTTTCAATCAACTCAATTATTATCAATTAATTATCTTAATGCCAAATTGAACTTCGATTTATAATGGATATTTTGACTCGAAAGAAGCAATGGCATAAAAACTGTGTGATCTAGCGTAGGATAGCTTAGAATAAGAATAAGTCCCACCATGGTTCGGGCCTTGTCGTGGCGGTGGGGCTCAGTAGCCTAGGGTGAGCCCAGCACCTTGGGCGAAGCTAATTGAGCCGAGTGGGCTCTTTGTACCCCTCTTCTAAGAAGAGGGGCCAAAGAGGAGAGGGCAAGGGGCGAGGACAGTACCTTACCCCATTGTACTGTCCCGACGTTGAGAGGGGTTGTTCTGTGGTGCGGGACAACCCCTCTGTGGAGGTAGCGTCGGTCCCCTCAGCTGGTAAGTGGACGCAGCTCTACCCACTAAAACCCGGCAAGTGCCACCAATGCCGCCTTTGGTGAGGTGCCCCAGATCTGTTGAGCAAACAGGGCACCTCGACGGCTAGTCAGTCCCTCAAGGGACCGACGCCACCTCACACAGAGGGGTTGTCTCGCACCACAGCAACCCCTCCCAACGTTAGGACAGTACAATGGGGTGAGGTTCCCATCCTCGCTCCTTGTCCCCCTGCTCTTTTGTCCGGTCTTCTTATAACTGGGGTACAAAGAGCAGCTCACTCGACTCAATTTGCTTCGCCCAAGGTGCTGGACTCACTTTAGGCTACTGAGCCCCACCGCCCTGATAAGTCTTGAACCATGGTGGGGAAAAATAATTCGTCTGATGTCAGACTGGTAAAACGTTATTTAAAACGCAGCTCATCAACCGATCGCTCGCTTGCAGCCTCATGTATTGAAAATCATTAAACCGTCTTTGAAGTAAAACTTCTAAAGCGCGAAGAGATTAACATTACTAGATCAAACATGAATCTGCCGAATTCTAAATCGGGCGTTTATTTACACCATAATAATACGAAAATATGACTTCGTGCAAAAAATATAATTTAATAAATATCTTAATATATAGAAATTCGTGCCACTTTGTTTGTCCGTAATGAGCTCCTAAATTACTTAGCCGATTTTAATGAAATTTTAGTTTAGTCCAACCTAAGAGGATAGTTTTGGATATTAAATATGGAGCTGTTATCTGCAGCAAGACGACGTCTCCCGTGCCACTGTCACGGGTCTTCATAGCGTTTTTTGGCATTAGAGTTAATTGATATACATAAAGAAATAAAGTTAATTGATATACATTAAAATGGTAGAAATTCCACTATCTATGCATGTTCCAAAATGTTCCTATACATTCCGGTAGAAATGTGAACAAAACTATGTACCTATGCAATACACACATAAATGTAGATTTATCAAACCGATTCACGAAAAAAATCTACAAATATAAAATAGCATATTTCAGCAAATTAAAAGTATTAATTTTATATTTAATGGCGTACCGTAGAAATAAGAAGGCCAAATAAAACTAAAACGCGAAAACGTCGCATTAAGTCAGCAACGGTATAGTAAGTAGGACGTAAGTACAACACTAACATGCTTTTAAATGTACGTGAAAAGAGCAAGAGTTTCGCAATAATTTAGTTTGAATAAATTTGATTTCTTTTTATTTGTTTCAACATCAAACATTTATTTAGTATTATTTTGCATGGATAGAGGACAGATGGCAACTCATGATTAAAAATATTGTTTTTTTCATTAAAAGGCATAAGCTACTAGGATTTTATTCACATTGGCACTCCCTTTATTTCTTTTGTTTTATAACAAAATAAATTACCTTAGGAATAAATGATAAAATGTTCAGAATAGGATATAACTACTGGCTCTACCTCTGAATTACAATTGACATATCAGAGTCGCCTTTCGTCTGACACCAAAGGAAAAGACTGAGGCGCAGAAGCCATAGCAATAAAAGAAATGTATATTTCATGTAATTCGTTTGCCACGAGCATGTCATACAAACTTTCATATCTTATTTACTCACTCGAATTCGAGTTCTATAAAAGTTTGTAAAAATGTTCACTTAAGGAAAGCTTGAATAATGTTGCAAGCTTACGATTCTAAAAGATTTACTTTAGATTTCGTCGCCGTCTTTAAGATCTGCTAATTTTTGCATTGCACTGTCCCTACGTTGGGAGGGGTTGTTCTGTAGTTCGGGACAACTCCTCTATGGAGGTGGCGTCGGTTCTTGGGGGACTGACTAGTCTTCAAGGTGCCTTCTTGCTCGGCAGATCCAGGGCACCTCACAAAAGGTGGCATTGGTGGCACTCGCTGGATTTTAATGGGTAGAGCTGCGTCCACCTTACCATCTTTCGGGTGCAGCGAGTCCCACATACCCGCCTGGGGAGTCGCCCCTACCTGCGGGACGCCTAAGAGTATTTCCTGGTGCCTCATCTTTGCGAGAAATATGAGAATAAAAAAAGAAAATTAAGGAAGGGACAAGGCTTGGGACAGGATATGATAATAGGGCCAGGGTGAAATAACGGTAAGCACCATTAGTTCATGGTAGTTTCAAGTACTTAAAACTACCGTGCTACCTACTACCACCACCTATAAATTTCGAGTTTTCTCGGACGCCTAATTCGGCTCGGATGATAGTGACGTCCACACTCCTCTCACTAATAGGCTAATAGGGCAAATAGGCAAATAATAAAATAACTGACATAATAGGCTTACAAATGATACACCACTATTACACAAAGTAAATGTCTCAGAGATAATTAAGCCGTAATCGATTCCTGTACTATCCAATAAATAAACCCTTTGTTAAGACGCCGTGTCAGCGCGTGAACGCCCATTGTGGCCTGACAATGATCGATTCAGCCGCGGAACAGCTTAATTACACCACAGAATATGCTGTCTGTCGTCTGTCAGCTCAGCTCCAATTGTATTATATATCCCATAACGTCTTTCTGAGGTAAAACTTAATAACATTATCACAATAGACGTTTTACAGGGACTTAGTAAACATTATTCCATGAAAAAAACAGTTTATTAATTGTTTTAGATTGGTATAAATTATAAGAGATTTTCATAAAAGTCTACCATGGTTCAAGCCTTGTCGTGGCGGTGGTGGACCGAGACCATCTTGCGCGAAGCAAATTGAACTGAGGGAGCTGCTCTTTGTACTCCTCTAACAAGAGGGGACAAAAGAGCATGAGGACAAGGGGCGAAGATGGCAACCTCACCCCAATGCACTGTACCGACGTTGGGAGGGGTTGTTCTGCGGTTCGGGCCGACCTTTCTGTGCAGGTGGTGTCGGTCCCTTGAGGGACTGACTAGCCGTCGAGGTGCCCGGTTTGCTCAATAGATCCGGGGCACCTCACCAAAGGCGGCATTGGTGGCACTCGCCGGGTTTTACCCTTACCATCTTTCGGGTGCAGAATGTCCCATATACCCGCCTGGGAAGTCCCCCACCCCTCCCCAACGGGATACCTCAGATCATTTACCGGCGTAGAAAAAAAATCTATTGATAACCCAATTGAATGTCAGCATACGTCCGTATGCTTCGATACCGACATCCTCATTTCTTCCGCGAAACAGAGCTTTGCTACGTTTCGAAGAAAAGACAATGCATGAGTTGCCGGGAAAATTCCAGGTAAAAGGTGCAAGTTTGTCGTATCTAAGTGACAAAAAAAATCATATGTTGCTTAGGCTTAGATAATGTATTCAGGTTTAGTTTTTAGGGTTCCGTAGCCAAATGGCAAAAACGGAACCCTTATAGATTCGTCATGTCTGTCTATCTGTCTGTCTGTCTGTCCGTCCGTATGTCACAGTCACTTTTTTCCGAAACTATAAGAACTATACTGTTGAAACTTGGTAATAGATGTATTCTGTGAACCGCATTAAGATTTTTACACGAAAGTTTGCGCAAGTGACATTTCCAAAGTGATAAAATGTGTGCCCCCAGCTCCCCCTGTAACTTCTAATATAAGAGAATGATAAAACCAAAAAAAAAAAAATACGCCATAAATCGTAAACCGCAATTTACCTACTTACTTTCCGTTTTCTCCATTTATATAATAATATCAACACTTATATGTCCCACTGCTGGCCACGGGTCTCTTCCTCGAACTCAGGCGAGGAGAGTTTTAGGCCATAGTTCACCGATGCACTGGCCCAATGCGGGTTGGTGAGCTTCACACACTTACAAAGACTGTTAATCACATCAGGCATGCAGGTTTCCTCACGATTCTTCACCGGCGAGCAAGCGATGGTCTCATGTTCAGCTGTACGTAGAAATTAGAGAAACCCACTTCTAGTCATTACAGGTGGGGGGAAGGGGGGATTCAGGATTGAACCCGGAACTCTCGGCTCTCACTCCAGAGGCCGAACCCATACCCACTAGACCATGGTCGCTCACGTGTCTCCAACGGGTACTTTTAGTATAAATTGATCTTAAATTATCTTAGAAGTCTATTCTCTATGCTATAGAAACAGTGATTTTTAATTCCCACTCTCCGCAATAGTTTCCAACAATTTTATCTTCTAAAGCGGTTATTAAATTGCTCATGATACAATGTACGGTAATACTTCATAATGTGTATACAAAGTGCACGAACACTTAGCAAATTGCTGTACACGTGGCTCGCGTGAATCGTCCCCGGTGTCCCCACTCCGATGTATCACTTTATATTAACTTTATTACGCGTTTACTTTGTGCGCTGTTGTGTGTGTGTGTCTTTTGCATTTTGATCTATGTGTTCAGTGTTGATGTTTATTGGACGTAAAGATGATTTTGTGGTGTGATTTCAAACACATCCGACCTTTTCAAAAGCTAAGAGTATCCAAACGGATGCTAGATTATAAGTCTAGTATTCAAGATTTTTGTATTCATTGTACTGTAATTATTGCGATCTTATATATCTATGTATTACTTTTTGCACATTACGTTTATATATAGTACCATACAAATCGATCAATGGTTTAGTAACTTTTTCTTCAAGTCATTGTAATGATAGATAAATAAATAAAAATCTATATATATATAAATCAATTGCTGTTCGTTAGTCTCGCTAAAACTCGAGAACGGATGAACGGATTTATCTTAACTTGGTCTTGAAATGTTCGTGGAGGTCTAGGGAAGGTTTAAAAGGTGAGAAAAATTCGAATAATGGCCGGGAAAACCCTAAAAACAGCCCTTTTCTTTTTCCCATACAAACGTTTTCTAAATAAAATGTAAAGTCAATTTGAACTTTATTGCTACTCAATAAAGGTCATATTAAATTATAAGTTGTAATTATAGATTACATTGTTGTCTAAGCAATGTAGGTGTATTCCTAACGTCAAAGAGTCAATTTGCAATTTATTACCGCTGCATAAAGTTCAAATTCAGTCTTCGAGTGCGCATTGGAGGATCTAATGTCGCGTTCCGAAACTCAACAAAAGTAATAATATCGCGACCAAATTCAATAGTCACAAAATGTAATAGATCATATTTATTAGTAATGATTTTCAATTTGGTCGGCTTGGTGAAACTTAAGTTAGCTAAACTTCAGTATGTAATTGTTAATCTATCAGATTATTTATTTTTTTAATTGATAAATCTTAAGTTTTGTCACAAATTAAATTTCTGAACACAACCATAATAATATTTGACATTAGATTTGACAACCAACTAATAAGTCAATCCATCCTGTCGCACTTCAGAACACGGAAAAAAGTATAACGACGACCTCTGTGTCTCAATGGTAAGCACGATGGCGCTCAAGCCGGAGGTTGCGGGTACGAATCCCGCCAGGGAACAAAAATAGTTTCTGTGTTCCTGGGTCATGGATGTGTATTAAATATGTGTATTATATAATAAAAATCTTAAATATATGTACTTATAGTATAAAAGTATAAAATATATTTCCGTTGTCTGGTACCCGTAACACAAGTTCTTCGAGAACTTACCACGGGACCAGATTGACGTGGTGTAAAAGCGTCCATAATTACTATTATTATTAAATTATTGTGTTACGATATCTATGAGTGCATCTTTCTATCTTTGTGAGTGACGACTACCGCTACGTGCGCGAGAACTTTCTTTTCTTTGGTGATCCTTTGTGATAGTGACATTCAAAGTAATGTGCTCTTTTTGTTGGTATTTTGTGATAGTGACACTTTACTGCTAAGTGAGCAAGAAATTTTCTCATTTCTTTTTTTTTTTCTCATGACTAATTACAATTTACGATGCCGAGGAGAAGACGAACTGACTAGGTTGTCGCAGTCAATCAAGTGTGCGAAGAGCTACCTCACGTGTTAACCGCACTGATGACCAGAGAGAGACAAATCAAGAAAATAGTCGTATTGCTATGTCAGAATTGCGTTATTCAGTGAGTGACATTGAAGTAGATAGGCTTAGAATGCAACGAGTTCATGCACATCAAACACAACAACAGCAAGCACGACGTAATGAAAATGAGCGAATCCGCAGACGCAGTGCTCCTGTGATTCTTGAACGAGCTGCATTCCACTATGATCCGACAATTGATTATTGTGCCGACAAATCGGTAACAATTGGGGAAATGAAAATAATTTGTAAATATTGTAAGGCGTTAAAATACACTGGTGAATCTACTGAATTATGTTGTGCTGGAGGCAAAGTGAAATTCCCACAATCAGATCCTTTTTACGCTCTTTAGTTTCTGGGATTAGAAATTATTCTAAGCACTTCTTAGCCAACATTCAGAAATATAACAGCTGTTTCCAGATAACATCATTTGGCGCTACACATATTATACAGGACAATTTTATGCCCACTTTCAAGGTGTTATACCAGAATAATTTTTATAATATTCAAGTTTCTACTAAAATCTCAGAAATAAAAATATCAGAAATAATTTATGGACAAATTTTAAAAAAATACAGATACAAGGACTAATTTATCACTTACTGGATGAACTGTTACCTCTACCTGATGCAGATCATCAATTTTTCCAAATTTATTCCATGGGCAATTCAGATATGGAAGTTGATAATAGTTGTGCTCACAATCCAACAGTGAAGAGAACCATTGTCCAAGAATTACAAATGTTTCTTCATCAGAATAACAATCTAGTGATAGATAAATAAATAAAAACTATTCACAATTTCACATACTCATATTAAACAATACAGGAGAGCAAAAAACTAACAAATCAAATATCCTAACAGCATTATTAATATAAACTAAAATACAGTGATATATGATGTGGACGCCATGATATAAACACTGTGATCCCACTACGAAATAAATTGACGCCTTATATTTTTGAAATTGAATAAAATGTAGCTGTATAAATCGACTGACACCTCATTTATCAAAATCAAAATAGTTTAGGCGCTACGGTGAAACAAACGTACATACAGTAAGAGGTAGTGCGATGCTTCATTGCAGCCGAACAGGGCCGGCACGACCGGGGTACCTCTCGCTCACATAACACTGGCGTCAAGTGACAGCTATGCTGTCACTTTTCTTGCGGTTTGTGAGTTTCCAGTGGCCCATTGGGGGGATAAGGAAAAGGAGGCCGGCGCATCTGCGTGGCTTTAGTTGTGCGGATGTGTATGCGCGCCGGCGCCGTGAGGTTCCGACTGCTCGTTTGCCCCTTGATGACATAATTATAAATACATCTATCATCTTTATCCACCACTTTCCATGAACTTACCGGTGGGAGGGAAGCGCTGTGCCGCGCTCCCGGCTGCATGGGTACCACCATCTTGCTTATTTCTCCCGTGAAACAGCTTTGCTGTGTTTCGGAGAGAAGGGCAAGACAGGCAGTATAATTACTGGCACCGAGACTTAACATCTTATGTCTCAGGATAGGCAACACATAAATGAGTTGGCTGGGCTCGTTCCAGGTCTACTAGTTTATGTTCATGGGCGACGTCGACCACTTAACATCAGGTGGTACGTTTGCCAGTTTGCCTATCCAACTAACATAAAAAAAAAAAAAAAAAAAAAAAAAGAAACTTGAAGATGGCCAGCTCAAAATAAAGACTGTTAAAA
The DNA here is from genome assembly GCA_963853865.1 of Helleia helle. Classification (NCBI taxonomy): domain Eukaryota; kingdom Metazoa; phylum Arthropoda; class Insecta; order Lepidoptera; family Lycaenidae; genus Helleia; species Helleia helle. The sequence continues at coordinate 19,732,379 of OY971422.1, read as the reverse complement.
TGATATCCTTTCAACTTCGGTTATTAACCGATTCGGTTGTGTTGTATGCCGCTGTGGTCACATCTATAACAAAATTTTCTGGATTGAATAGGACTTGGAGATATACGACGCGGTAGTGGATGTCCGCTGCTACGAATTGACGGCGCTGTTCTTGTGTTCCCTGTTCGTGCCCAAGTGTGGCCCGCTGGGGCACATGGTGCGGCCCTGTAGGGGACTTTGTCAAGGTAATTAATTACCCTTACTAATCAATGAATTTTTATGCCTATTAGTACAAGGAAACTGCTCTAACCAAATAATATAGAAAAGTCTATCCGTTATACATAATATAATACTTTATTATTTAAAACTTAATACACTTCTTGTTCCCTACTATTATTTTAAATGCTCAGTAAATAAATGCTACATCCAGCGAATGTTCTACACCCTCTAAGTTTTCAGCGAGTTATTATACCAATTATTATTATATAAAATATTAATAATTATTATTATTTTCTAAAAGACATTTGTATTCACAGAAACAATGAGACGCTGTGGTTTCTTCCTGGAAGTTTTCGGCCTGTCGATGCCAGAATACCTGCAGTGCGACTTGTTTCCGGAGTCCACAGATACCGACGTATGCCTAGGACATAGAGAAGTCAAGGATGCGAAGATCAGAGCATCAAAACCAGGTTAGAAAAGATAAATATTTCATTTACATTTCGATGTTTTTTCTGAGTCCGTTGCGTGTTAAAATAAAGTATAAAAAAAATTAAAAGTACTTTATCTTTTAGTTAAGATTATTATTATTATATTATTACTTACCACCGTAAGTGATAAGCAACATTCATAGACAACCACTACACCAGAGTATTAGCAGGTAAAAAAAATATTAAAAATATTTCAAGGGACCATAAAACACAACCCGTTTTAATTCCTACTAAGCCACATTTCGGAGGTTACCTTAAGGACTTATACGCACCACGATTTTTTCACGCGCGGTCAACGCACGATAGCGAAAAGTCGACGGCGTGTGGAAGAGCCCTAATTAATAATTTGTCCTTGTCACTAGTGTGCCCTACCGGCTTCCAATGCGACACGAATCGGTGCATTCCCCACGACTGGCGCTGCGACGGCCACGTTGATTGTGCGGACCGGTCCGATGAGCTTAACTGCCGCGTGTGCAAACGCAGCGGAGACGTACACTGCGGCAACCAGCGCTGCATCTCGCAGGCGCACCTCTGCGACGGCAAAGTCGACTGCCCCAGGGGACAGGATGAAAGGAACTGCTGTGAGTGTATATAAGGGTATTGCTGCGCGTGGCAATTGGCCGTCTTGGCGTTTGTAATGCCTATGTCGCAGCAGTGGACGGAATAAGGCTGATAATGATAATGGAGTGAATTTTAATAATTGCCTATTATAGGTACCTTTGATTATAATTTAAATAAATTCTACAGTCTGTCGGGTATTATAAGAAAGCGCACAGCATTTCTGATTCACCGAGTGCGGCGCAGTACCAACAGTCTGGTGGAGACTGTTGGTGCCAGATTGGACGTGGACAGTGTTCTAATGCAGCACTGGACCCGTGTACATTTGGTCAAAGACACCTTCCCATAATTTTAATTTAGATAACTATCGTAAATAACACTCTATGAGCATTTGTTAATCCCGAAATAAATTATTTTATTTATTTATTATTTATTTATAATATTGAAATTGCGTACATTAGTAAATTACCATTACCCTGCCTAAATACAGCTTGGGAAAATATTAAGTAATCTTAGATTAAGCTTTATTTAGCAAGTCTTCTTTTGAGCTCTGAGGGAATAATATAGGTTAAGATTATATAATCAAGTTATTAAGGAATTCAAATAAGTCTAGACACCGTCACAATAAATACTGACGTGTTTTCAGCTCTGACTACACCTCAGATTTTGAGATGTGCACTGAGTTGTAGGAGTGTTTAGTTGTTCGCTTGTGTTTAGTTGTTGTATTGTTTGATGTCATATAAAGCTGTGTTGTTCAGTGCGGCTGAGTGAAGCGAACGGCGACATAGGCAGGGGCGAGCTGCAGGTGTACCGCGCCGCCAACCAGTCCTGGTTCCCCGCCTGCATAAGCCACACTACCTTAGACGACAGCACCGCTGTCAAGCTGTGCTCAATGCTGGGATACTCGTGAGTACTTATGTCAGCAAAGCGTATAGGCGTAACTAGAAAAGAAAGACCAGTATCGATCTCTTACCTGTTTAAAAATCGTGTTTTCCGAAAATTTCAAAGAACTTATATGATCAGTATTAGTTTATCGGTAGGTGGGGCGTTGTGCCGCGCTCCCGGCTGCATGGGTACCACCATCTTGCTTATTTCTCCCATCAAACAGTTTTGTGTTTCAGAGAGAAGGGCAAGATAGCAGTGTAATTACTGGCACCGAGACATAACATCTTATCTTATATACATATATGATAGGATAGGCAACACATGAAAGAGTTGCCTGGGCTAGTTCCGGGTAAACTAGTTTATGTTTACTACTTACCATCAGATGGCACGTCTGCCATTTTGCCTATCCACACAACATACAAAAAGTATTTTCCAAACATATACAAATATTAAAACTCAAAAGAGTTTAAACTAAAAAAGGCTATCCGATACAGATGTGGTTTTTATATTAGAAAAAGGTTTTCTAGCAGTGGTTCTTAGTTATGTTTTATCAAAATCGGTTCAACTATTCACGGCTATGCTATCAACTTTATTGCATTGGGGTTTTTAAAGCATAACCTTTAAGTATTTTAAACTAAAAATATCAAAGCATTTCTAAGATGAGTAGGTACGTCAAATTAAAGCAGTGATCTATGAATAAATCCTAACATATTTTTGGGTTAAAACTGAATTATCGTTCAGTGTGGTGAATAAGAGCGAGGTGGTGGGGCGCGTGGTGGCGAGCCCGGTGCGTGGCGTGGCGCAGTCCTACCGCGCCTTCCAACGCAGTGAGGGCGGCTTGCTGCGGGAGCTGCGCGACTGCCGGCACGCCACAACACGACTGCATCTGGTGTGCGACCACTACGGTAAGTTGTTGTGCTTCTTTAGGGGCGTTTTGCATCGGAATTTCTGTTACTGTGAAAACTATAGGAGCATTTTGCTGCATAAGTTACGGTAAAAACTTTAGGAGCGTTTTGCTGTTGACGTAAGTGCCGGTCGGTGACACTAAATAAGGCAATTTAATTATGTTTAGGATTATAGCAATTAAACTTAAACACGAAGTATAAAACCTAAAATTTCAGTTCTAAGTAAGTTTTTACCAATAGTATTTCTTAAATACTAATGGTTAAAAGGTAACACAAATATACTTCAAACCGCTCACAGGCCACGAGTTTCGCTTTCCTCTCGTTTTAAATATCTCATTAATATACGAAGCAAACAATATAGCACAATTAATCAGCCACAACCAACCCGACTGACGAAAGGTTAATCAGTCTGTTAACGAACCGGGCGCTATCTCTGAGCTCCTGCCATTCCCTATGTACATAACTAGCTGTGGCACGCAGCTTCGCCTGCGTTGACTCTAAGTTAATTAATTAAGATCGAGACCGGACTGATGATGATATTTTATAGCCTATCCCGCGGGGGAGGGGGGACTCCCCAGGGTAAGAGGGTCTCGCTGCGCCCGAAAGATGGTTAGGTGGACGCAGCTCTACCCACTAAAACCCGGCGAGTGCCACCAATGCCGCCTTTGGTGAGGTACCGCGAATCTGTTGAGCAACAGGGCACCTCGACGTCTAGTTAGTCCCTCAAGGGACCGACGCCACCTTCACAGACGGGTTGTCCTGTACCACAGAACAACCCCTCCCAACGTAGGGATAGTGCAATGGGGTGAGGTTCCCATCCTCACTCCTTGTCCTCCCCACGCTCTTTTATCCCCTCTTCTCCAAGAGGGGTACAAAAAGCAGCCCCCGCAAATTGTACCGCAATGTGCTTCGTCCAAGGTGCTGAGTTCACCTTAGGGTTAGGCTACTGAGTCCCATCGCCACGATAAGTCTTAAACCATGGTGGAGAAGAAATTTCATGTTGTGCTTTACACGGACAATAAATTACACATTCAGCGTAATTAAAAAAAAAATTCAGAAAAAAATAGCGCATGATACATCTAGTATTATAATTTATAATTAATTAACGAAAGATAGAATTAAATACGCGCGGGCACACATAAAGGAATCGAGAGTGACGGCATAAAGGCGGCATGCATCACGATATGAAAGCATCGTGCCGTTCGTTTTCACGGCATTTACATTTATTTTTTATACACGGCATTTATATACAACACCCTTTGAAAAAGCCGCGGTTTATATTAATAATAATAATAAATAACTATAGATGCTTTTACACTACGTCAATCTGGTTCTAAGTTCTTGAAGAACTTGTGTTACGGGTACCAGACAACGGAAATATATATAATACTTTTATACTATACATATATTTAACATTTTTATTATTTAATACACATCTATGACCCAGGAACACAGAAAACTTTTTATTCCCTGGCGGAATCGAACCCGCTAAGGTCGTCAGTATACCTTGTTTATGAAAAGGTCAATCTTAGACACGATGCCTATTACCAATTTTATAGGAATTCTTAGGAAAACTTTATTTTTATAATTAATAATTTAATATCTTTCATTCTAAGTAGGTACTTCGATTTCTCTCACAAACAAACTTCTTTTAAAACAATGTGGATAATTAAAAATGATTTTATTAAATTTCTTTGCTTATTACATTCGGCAAAGTTTACCAATAAATAAAATTACGTAAGAACGGAAATTGTGAGCATTAGAAGTTCAGGTTGAATGCTCGGAAATTATTTTGGCGTGATTTGATAATGATGTCAAGAAATGTTAACAAAATCTAAGATTATATGATAACATGGTTATTTTTATTAAAATTATTTAAAACGGGATATTTACCTTGTTTTTCATTTTTATATCACGGAAGTCGATATTTCAAATTATGTATGTGTTTATTCTCGTTAACAAGACACTCGTAAATAATGATTGAAAATTTACGATTTCTGTGGCTCAATGGTTAGCGCTTTGACGCACAAGCTGGGAGGTAGCGGGTTCGAATCCCGCCAGGGAACAAAAAGTTTTCTGTGTTCTTGGGTCATAGATGTGTATTAAATATGTGTATTAATAATATCAACCCTTATATGTCCCATTGCTGGGCACGGGTCTCCTCCTCGAAATCAGGCGAGGAGGGTTTTGGGCCATAGTTCACCGATGCGCTGACCCAATGCGGGTTGGTGAACTTCACACACCTTCAAATACTTTTAATCTCATCAGGTATGCAGGTTTCCTCACGATGTTTCCTTCACCGGTGAGCAAGCGATAGTCAGGTGGTCGGCTCTCACTCAAAAGGCCGAGCCCATACCCACTAGGCCATCGTCCATCTAGGGCATCTTTTGTACCCTCTTCTTATAAGAGGGGTACAAAGAGCAGCTCCCTCGGCTCAATTAGCTTCGCCCAACTGGGTTCACCTTAAGCTAGTGAGCCACACTGCTACGACAAGGCTTGAACCTTGGTGGGAATCCTTATTATTCTACTCTTCTGCATAATTTTCTTTTCGCTTTCCCGTTTTTTCTTACGGTACATAATTATTGAAACCTTTGTTATCGAGAATGTGTAAAAAGACTATAGTGCTCAAAATAAACAAAGATTATTCCTTGGTATCTGTAAAGAAATGAAACTTCGTCAACACAATCAATACATACGAGTTATGCCACATTCGGGTGTCACAAACTCACGCGTCAATACCTCAAAAGTGCTTGCCGTAGAATCGTAAATTTGGGGCCTTGAATACAATATAATATTGTCTTGTACCAAAAAATCTCTTTACTTCCACACTTAGGATTTTCGATGGCGTTTTGAAGCTTCAATGAGCTGTATCAATTTACGAATTATGTATTTAAGTGTTCATATTATTTGCTACAGTAAAAATCGAACCCGCATCTCCGGCTTGAGCGCCAACGCGCTAACCATTGAGCCACAGAGGTCGTTGCCAAATGAATGGAAATGAAAATATTTATAAATTAGCTGTTGCCCGCAGCTTCGCCCGCGTTAATATAATATATTACGGACGTATCCGGACTGATGATGATCATTATTTTACTTTATTTTGCTGCTAATCTCTAAAGGAAATAAGGCAGCGTTTTCAATGTAAGCTCCCAAGTGGCTTAAAATTTTCCGACTCTTACAATAATAATTATCCCTATATTATTTATCAATTTACACAAAATAGTGAATAGTATACTATTTTAATTTTAAGCATTAAAATGGATATACTATTATGTTATCTTTAACATATTGTTATATAATGCCAACACAGACTTTTTTGTATGCATATTTAGGATACGAATTTCCACCATACATTGATACACTACCTACTTAAACTTTCGGAACTCCCGGCTCGGACGCAAGGCGTAGCGTCACGGAGCGCCCGCGCGGCCCGGTCGAAATCACCGCGACACGTCATTATTTTGATTTTGCTGTATCTCCTAAGGTATCTATTTAATTTGCATGGTATTAAGGAAAAAAAATCTTCATGAAATTTTCAAGCCATGCCGCCATGTTTGGCACTATAGGTCAGCTGATTGGGATGGAATGCGGTCCTTCTTTGCATCCTACCCATGGGGGCGAATTTGCTTCTCGCTGGATGATCCAGACATCGTTGCCGATTCTGTTGCCAAGGTTGTGCTGCAAGCCATGGAGCTTTTTATTCCAAGCTCTACAGTGCCTATAGGCGGCAAATCCCAGCCCCGGTTTGGTCAAACCTGTAAGATGGCTGCACGCCACAAGCGGTTAAGCTACCAAGCCTGGGCATCGAAGTCCCAGGATGTAAAGACCAGCGCATTAAAAAAGGAGTATAACTTTGCCTCCAGGTCCTTCAAAAGAGCTATTGCTGAGGCAAAAGCGGAGTACGTGAACAGAATTGGCGAGAGATTGGTTCGACTTCCTTCGAGAGCATTCTGGTCGCTCGCCAAGACTATTTAAGGGAATTTCTGTAAGCCATCCCTACCATCTCTGCACATGAGGAACGACTCGTTGGCCCACACCGCGAAGGAGAAGGCCGATCTTCTAGGCTCTCTTTTTGCTTCCAACTCGACTTTGGATGACCAGGGAAAAATACCACCGACGATCCCTCGGTGTGATACCTCAATTTTTTCCGGGGTTTTAACCACATAAATCCCGTTCCCGTGGGATATCCGGGGTAAAAACTATCCAATGTCCTTTCCCGGGTCTCAAACTATATTTGTGCTAAATTTCACCCAATCCGTTCAGTGGCTTAAGCGTGAAGAAGAGACAGACAGACAGATAGACAGACAAACAGACAGACAGAGTTACTTTCGCATTTATAATGTTAGTAAGGATATGAAATATAGAGCCTTAGCAGTGCAAACGACAAAGCAAAGAGCGCGGAATTTGTAGTTTTAGCATACATATAACAACGCCAAGGTTTAAGCCAGCATAAGAACGATACGACAAAGTTTTTTTAAGATGCGAGGCGCGGGCGGCCTGGGTAGATACGTGGGCGGTGTATATTTTTTGTCGAAAAAACACGCACTTTGAGAAAAGCCTCTTACCGTTTACATAAAGCTAAGGTTATATTGATAAAAGGTATGACAGATCTTTTAAGTCCTGTGTGGGACCTCTTAAGCTTTTAATATCAATAAAATATATTTCCTTTAAAGAAATAAAAGAAACACAAAAAAGAAATAATAACACTACAAATCTTTTACACTTTTTTGTACTTATGTGATTGTGGTTTCGACAAAGTCATCTTCAGGTTAATCAGATATACAAAAGAAGTAAAGAGAACTTAAACATTAAAGGAACATGAAAGGAACTTAAACATTTAAAACATCAGCCCCAAACCACTAGTCAAATATTACAAAATAGCAGGTCATGCAGGCATTTCTCCAAATCGATAGTTAACGAGATAATCTGGGTAGATCAGAGTAGCCTTGATGCTTTCTCCACAATTGGCATTTAAGCCACGTTTAGACAGTGTGGCCGCCGGCTTCATGCAGTCATCTACGTAGGTAGGTTGACGTCTGACGTTCCATTCTGTTCAAAATTGAGAATCCATAGAAGGTACATCCTATAGAATCAACAATAGCTTTAGTACAATTGAGATGCCACTTGAACCACGTTTGAATACCTTTTCAATAATTGAATTAATTTTGTAGCAATTAAGCTCGTTTGGTCTGTGAGAGGTGTGGGCATAGTTTAAGTTATGAAGTGCCAATATTCCATCCAATTACATACTACCATCGAATTCCTCCGCTTGTGACCTATAACAGCGAAACTAATATCTGATAACGATAGTCGTATGTCAGTTTGCATGTATCTTATGTTCTAAATTTAAACCAATAACTTTTGTATATTGTTAAGTAATAAAGGTCTTTGATAATAATTATCATTATAAATCTTACATTTATGTTACACGATCAAATAATTTAAAAGGTTTTGTTTTATAACGAAATCTCATATTTTAAGCCTATTGATTATATTCAGCAATTTAAAAGAAAAGAAAAGACTTTGTACCCCTTGCAAGTATCGTACTAGTATGTGTGTATGTCCCCACCATGGTTTATGCCTTGACTTGGCGGGGGGCTCAGTAGCCTAGGGTGAGCCCAGCACCTTGGGCGAAGCTAATTGAGTCGAGAGGGCTTTTTTTCCCGGCGTTAAAGAAAAAAAAAGTATGTGTGTATGTATTTTAGTGTACATGGGAAAGTAGTTCTGCCTCTACCTGTTAGGTACTTAAAGATGTTATGATCAGTTTCAATCCTGCAGCTAAGAAAAAAAAACGCGGATGAAGATGCAGCAATATAATAATTTATATATTTGAATGATTTTAACTCATTTCCTTTTGAATTTTAATAATATTGAATATTTGAATTTATTAATTTTGTAAGAGGTAGTGCCATGCTGTTCTGCAGCCGAATGGGGCCCGAACGACCGGCGTCGTACCTCTCGCTCACATAACACCAGCGTCAAGTGACAGCTATGCTGCCGCATTTCGTGCGGTATCTGAGTTTCCGGTGGCCCATTGGGGGGATAGGGAAAAGGAGAACCACGCATCTGCATAACTTTTGGTTGTGCCTATGGGCGTCGGTAGTCACCAAAAGGCTACAACTGCTCGGTTGCGTCCATGACAAACAAAAATTAGGATTTCCCAAAAACAAAATTGCTAGAATTTTCAGTGATTTGAAATAAAAAATCTTGAATAATGACTAAATTGTCTCCCCTTTATTTAATAAAATATAACTTTTATAACAGCATAAAAATATAATCTAGAAATGAGTTACATACTAAATCTAATTAACTATTGCAATAAATCATTGACGAAGGAAAATAGACTTTATAGAATGACTCTCAAATGTTCTTCACTTTTCAAATCAGAGGTTATAAATTTTGATGTTCGTTTATCATAAGGATTAAGGTCAATTTTGTAATAACCATAAAATGTTCAAATTGAAGTAACGAAGCGACTGCAGTACAAGTTATACAACTTACCTGGGATTGAGTAAATAATTATGCCGCCGTAAAATTGAGCTACCATAAGATTCCAATGTATCTCGCGAGATTGTAAACTGTCGAAATATTGAGAACTGTAACATACTGTTCAAAATAGGTTATTTTTTTTTAGATAAGTAGATTATAAATCATCGAAGACAAACAATAAAATAGTAAAATGGTGTTCCCGGCGCCGCCGCTATATTTGTTTCTGTTATCGCGAAAATGTGATAATTTGACTTACTAATTCTTTAAAACTCATGTAATAAAGACACTGTGATCAGTTATACCCTGATTTGCCATCATTTCAACTCTGCAGCGCAATAATACGTCACCTGAATATAATAAATATCAACCACTTGACTTTCTAAATGGTGGTTGACCACTTATCAAGCTTCTCATCCTTTGCCTACCTCTTAACAAAAAAAATATGTGCAACATTTCTTTTGTACATTAATTTTTATTGTTTAAATTTAAAAGCCGTACTAATAAAAACTGTCAGGGCGTATTGTTGTAATTTTTTATCGTCCCGCGTATAAAAGATACAAGTAGTTATTGGCCGTTGTTACCGATATTTTATGGTTCCCCGACGTGACGTTACGTACGTTACGTTGTATCGACGTATGTACACGGGACGTACTATTGAAAAAATATTTTTATTGCCATCCCCTGAGCCATCTACATGAACGAAAATCGTTTAATCGATATAACTTGAACGTTTTTAACATGCCATAACAAATAAAAAAAATTAGGTAGCTCTAGAAAGAGGAAAGCTAAAAAGAATGCTGGCAAGTTACTTAACGTTTGTCGTATTTTTTTGATGGCGTAGAAATATGCTTTTTGCACATGAAGCCAGGTGGGCTCCTGACCCAATGTGGGACTCGCACTTAGGAGTGCCCTACCCAAGCTAAAACCATTGCGAGCGTCTTCAGTCGCTTTTTGAGAGTCCCGGGTATGCAGGCAACAAACCTCAGAGAAAGGCTGGCCCCGGTGAAGCACAGACTATTCCTCGTAAGCAATGACTGACCGGCCGCCACTAAGCAGTCCCCACGACGTCGTGCCCGTCCCATCCTGAGCCCGACACGAACACAGGGGCGCGTTACTGGAGGCGCATTAAGTAGCGCCTCCTACGCACTCCCGTTCGTCGCGCGCGGGAGAAGTTCTTGTCGGCGGCCTCCTTTTGGGACATTACTGCGTTGCAGAAGGAGACCATCGCCGTCCAGGACTCGTCGTCACCGAATATCGTGGTGATGACACTCGGCAGAGACAAGTCCCCTCCGATGACTGATGTCAGACTGTGACGCAGCGCCGCCAGCAGAGTCCACCGCCGCGCCACAGTCGTGACACACTGTCAACGGCTTCTTGCGGGCCGTCCGGCACACTCATACTACTCCGGCACACTCGTACTCACCAACTTGCAACCATGCCCGGTGAGCACCTTTGTCAGACGGAAGGCAAGGGGTTTGCGCGCTTACGACGCATCCACCGCTCAAGGACCGAGCCCAAAGCAACCGTCAGGCTTTTGCCATATGGCTGCCGCACGAGGTCCTCCCCCACGAATGTTTTAACATGTCAAAACGTTATAAAAAAGAATATTATTGTTTGTCTGTAAAGTCGGTTTAGGGACTATAAGTAGTTTTACGTGATAAAAAATATGTTGGCTGTTTGTCAAATTGATAACTTACGCATGATGACATTACCACACTAGTGTCAAACTGATGATGATTTCTTTGTCACTCTATAAGCAGAGTCATTGCAGTCTATTAAATTATCACTGTTAAATGTATATCCAGTGTTAAATATAATTCGTACCTCGAGCGGTTTTTTTCGAATTAGCTGTCCTCTTTGGCCTATTGTCACAGATTCTACTAAGTTAGAAGGCCTGATTGCTCAACTAAGTATGAACCTCAAGCGTGACAATTACAATTATGTACATTTTTCTTAATCATAATCTCGTTAGGTTGGGAATGCAAAAACTTAATTATGTTTGGGCAACAGGCGCCGGTCGGGGGTAGTGCGCGGTGTGAGGGAGCGGGGAGGAGTCGAGCGGCAGGTGCGCGGACGGCGCAAGTTACGAGCGCTTACATTTAATTACCCTACTCTATTTTTTGACGTGATATTGCCTTATAAATCTATGAATGCCGGCTACGGCACGAAAATGGATCACGTTTCACCTGAGAGCCTGAAGGTGAGAACGCGGAACAAGCGATAGAGAGACACGATCGGCCTAAGCGTTCGGCTTGTGACGCATTATGATATTATCACGTAAAATTATCGACGTAAACTGACTTTACAGACAATAGGCATCTTTTTTAAAGTCGGTACACCTGGTGATAAGTTATCACTGACATGACCATAGTTCACTTGGTGATCACCGATATCCAATATCTTGCTACACTGGATTTGCAGGTAAGTTACCGGCCTTTTAAATACATATAGGTATTATTATTTTTTTCTTCTGGAAAATGCTCTTAGGCATCCCGCCGGGGGAGTGGGTCTCCCCAGGCGGGTATGTGGGACTCGCTCTGCCCGAAAGGTGGTATGTGGACGCAGCTCTACCCACTAATACCCGGCGAATGCCACCAATACCGCCTTTGGGGTGGTGCACCGGATCTAATGAGCAAACAGGGCACCTCGTTGGCTTGTCAGCCCCTCACGGGACCACCACCACAGAACAACTACTCCCAACGTAGGGACAGTATAATGGGGTGAGGTTCCCGTCCTCGCCCCTTTGCCACGTCAAGGCCTGAACCATGGCGGGGATACATATAGGTATGCTCTTTTCTTTACTTGCCACCTACTTTATATTGGCGATAGCACGATGCTTCTATACCTAATGGTATTTAGGTGGGGACTGATGGTCTGGTAAAGAGTTTATGATTATATTATTGTCATTAGTAATATGATGTAACTAGTAAGATGAATGGGATATACGGAATAATTAATTATTATATTTGATTAATTAAATATTAAAAAATATGTAATGGAAAAACACATAATAATACAACATTTATATTTCTGGAAAATCGACAGCTTTATTTCTAAAATTCATTGTTAAAGTTTCCATATCTAGAACCACGCGATAAACGCTTTTCTATTGGCGCTTTTTGAAGTGTAAACTTCTTTTAGCGCGGCACGCATATTTTTAGATGAGATAAAATCTCTGAACTCGCGACACCGCACGCGAGCCGCTGGAGACGCAGTTTGACGTTCGATTTTTTTATATAAGAAGCAATATTTGTATTGCTTCTAAATTATGTCATCCGGCCATTTTGTGCGCCGTTTAAATTGTATAGGTTGTCATAACTTCTTAGCCTGTATTATAGGTATTTGAATTTAATTGTTTTGTTTTCACTTCTATCGGCAGTTCCTGTGATTGGTTGGGGTTTTTTTATGTCATTTGTGGAGTCAATCGCAAGTAAACAATAAACATAACAATGAACCATGCTTATAACAATCGTATTTTTCTATAGACATTTCTCTAATAAAAACCTATTTCCTTGTAATGGTGCCAATTAGTTTTGCTCGTTATATTTTACGGATGCCCGAGCCGGGTTATTACAAAATAACGTTAATCCACAGTTAAATAGAAGTCAACAATCTTATTATTTATTCTGGACATACTTAGCTTAAGATTTTGATCGGCCGTAAGAATTACTATGACGCGTATTATGAACAAGAATCAATTTTAATTTTTTTTAAACGCTACGTGGTAAATGTCTGAAGATAAAACGGGATATTTGACGCTTTTTAAAATCCCTTTCACAATATCTTTACTAAAATCAGTCGAGTTTACACATATTGTAGTAAACTCGATTTTATAATACGAGTAATAGATTCTAAATTCTTATATTAGAATCATCGAGCATCAGATAGAGTAGTAATGTGAGCCATAACATTCCGAAAGTGGTCAGTGATTTGTCACTGAAGTAAGCAAATCAACCAACCAGTGATCTATAAGTGCATGCCATCAGCCAATCATCCATCAATGGCCATCAGTCACAGAATCGGCGCAGCATCGCAGCACAAATTTGGCGGAATTTGTTTTCATACAAGACAACATTACCACTCTATTCATGTTATACTATGCTCGATTATTAGAAAAGATAAGATAATATGATAAGATAAGATAATGTAGCTCTGTGAGAAAAGGTAGGACATGTAGATTACTGGCACCGAGACTTGACATCTTATGTCTCAGGATGGCAACACGTTTGCCAATCATGACACGCCTTTTTTTGTCTTTAACGCCGGGAAATGCTCTGAGGCATCCCGCTGGGGAGTGGGTCTCCCCACGCGGGTATGTGGGACTCGCTGCACCCGAAAGCTGGTAAGTGGACGCAGCTCTACCCACTAAAACCTCCGACCTACGCCACCTCCACATAGGTGCTGTCCCGCACCACATAACAACCCCTCCCAACGTCGGACAGTACAATGGGGTGAGGTTCCCGTCCTCGCCCCTTGCCCCCTGCTCTTTTGTCCCCTCTTCTTATAAGAGGGGTACAAAGAGCCCCCTCGGCTCAATTAGCTTCGCTCAAGGTGCTGAAATACGCCTGGGCTAATGTTAAGTTGTTTATGTTCATAGGCGACGCTGACCACTTACCATGCGTGGTTTGTCCGCCCGTTTGTCTATCAAACTAACACAAAATAGATGTTTGGTTTTTCACCATGTTGATCTCTTATGACTTGCGCCTTAAAAATATTTACCAGCGCTTGAAAAGGTTTAGCAAGTTCAATTTGGAGAATGTTGGACGTTAAGGTGGCGAGTTGGCGACAACAAAGACTTATGACGAGTTCATTTTAATTTCGGCTCGGGTAAAACATCACTCCGGGCTCCGCAAAATTAACTTTCTGTACGATTATACGAAAGTACTTACACAATAACCCAGCAAAATTAATTAATGACATACAAAGACGTCAGCAATATATTTTTCGTTAATTTTATGTTACCACTAGCTGTTGCCCGCAGCTTCGCCCGCGTTAACTTAGATTTACAGCCGTATACGGATTGATGATGATTATTTTTATAGCCTAAGTTACTCCTTATAACATCAGCTATCTGTCAGTGAAAGTCCCGTTACAATCGGCCCAGCCATTTCAGACATTAGCCGGAACAAACAGACAGACAGACAGACAGAAATTGAAAAAATGCTATTTTGGTATATTATTATGTATGTGTGTATACATCCATATTTATTTAGTAAAAGGCAGCAAAACAGACACACCAATTTTATTTATCTGTATAGATTTCCAGGAAACGTCCCAATAGTGTTTGCGTAGGTACATGGTTATGTTATTTGCACACGAATAAGGATATCTTATATATCTTCTTCTTATATATAAAATTCTCGTGTCACGGTGTTTTCTAATTAAACTCCTCCAAAATGGCTCGACCGATTCTCATGAAATTTAGTGTGCATATCGTGAATTGGTCTCATCTTCTATTTTTTATTCTCCTAAATGTTAAGGGTATTTTTTTTTTGAATTATTTTATTTGTTTATTGAATAGCGAAATATTTTACTTTTTAATTAATAGTAATCGACAAAAAACTAATCTCAACAGAAAAAAACCTTAGCGCATAACGGTGTTATAAAAAGAACGTAAAGCAATAATGTCGTTTTATATCTGAGAAGGTATAATATATTTTGGAATGTTATACAACTGCTTATTTTTTTTTTACATTTTTTAGGTACAGCTTGGCAAAAAAGAATATGACGTGGTGACAGGTGAAACTAAATATTTTACTAAATGGAAACCTATGATGTTGACAATACTTGGCCGACAAATACTAGATTTTGAGTAAAGCTTAGTGTTTCACTTTTATTTTTAACGATTTGATTAAATTATCTTACTGATTTTCCATATTATGATAAGACCTAAGTGAAAGTGGCACCCTCATTTTTTCCATACTCTTTTTTGCCAAGCTGTACTGTGTTTAGGTACATTTTTTTAATCAATGCAAAAAAAAATGTAAAACTGGCAATTGCGCTTATTTATTGTTGCTTTCATACCTTCTTCATTAGTTCTGATAAATATTCGTAGTCCAAACTTTTAATCAGATCAATTAAGAACTTCTGAAGTTTTCTGAAAATGAACAGTAAATTCACATTTTCGTCAAAATATTACTAAATGTTTACTTTATACCTACAAAATGTTACACGGTATCATTCGAAAATATTTTGAGAGTCCGTACCCAAAAGTTACTAGATATTTAAACTTTTTTCACTGATAGACAATCAGTAAAAAAAGTTTAAAGCACATATTTTTAGTTCAAACTAAACTTAAAGCTTGATAGTCGAATACCTAATGAAACGGCTATTTTTTTTCCTTTTACGCCGGGAAATGCTCTGAGGCCACCTTTGGTGAGGTGCTCCGGATCTAATGAGCAGACAGGGCACCTCGACGGCTAGTCAGCCCCTCAGGGGACCGTCGCCACCTCCACAGAGAGGTTGTCCCGCACCACTGAACAACCCTTCCCAACGTCGGGACAGTACAATGGGGTGACGTTCCCGTCCTCGTCCCTTGCCCACTGCTCCCTTTGCCCCGTCGGCTCCATTAGCTTCACCCAATATGCAGGGCACACCTTAGGCTACTGAGCCCCACCGCCACGTCAAGGCCTGAACCATGGTGGGGAAAAAAACGAATATAATCAAATCGATCAACTAGTGAAAATACTACTACTTTTCAATAATTAAGCCAATAATGTGATAGTAACAGTTTTAGTCGAACTAGTTGGAACCGAGAAGGTCAAAGGTAAACATGCGACTGATGGCCAAGAAGGTCACAAGATTCAGCATCTAGTCGAGGGTTATTTCATAAAATATTTAATCAATTTAGTAATGCTCGTACAATTGAGTAAAGCTCGAGTACTTACCTAACAAAGCAAGCGGTCGAGCGATTGAAGTGAAAAATGAAAATGAAAAAAAAAATGAAAATGAAAAGTATTTTTTTTACTCGCGACGGAACGGAGACTGTATATGCGTTTGGGGTGAGAGGCAGTTTGTGTGTGCAAACCTATTTTTTTTTGTAACAAGATTTGCTTACATACTAGTTGCAAGGGCCTCTGTACTAGGTTGGTGACCTGCGTTACTTGCCCCGCTCATCCGCCACGATATAAATATATCGTGTATATATAAGTACATAATTGTACTTATATTATTATATTAAACAGAGCAAAGCGAAAGTTACTTATTATAATATGGTAATAACAATAGAAAAAGAAGAAAAATAAAAATAAAGAAATCTTAATAAAATTTGTTGGTGAAAAAAAACCTTCCAAGTATTTTATTGTATGACTAGCTGTTGCCCGCAGCATCGCCCGTGTTGATTTGAGCTTTATACGGATTGATGATGATTATTTTTATAGCCTAAGTTACTACTTATAGCATCAGCTATCTGCACGTGAAAGTCCCATAATAATCGATCAAACCGTTTCAGAGATTAGCTTGAATAAACAGACAAACAAAACGACACTCAGAAAGAAAAAAAATGAAATTTTAATTTTTGATGTAATATATAATATCTTCTTCGATATGCATTTAGTGAAAAACTGTTAATTTGAACTTACAAACAGACACTTCAATTATATTTATTTGTTTAGTTTTAAAGTTGAGTATTTACCTTCTTTTCATACATATTTTCATTATCTTATCTTATCTTCTTATATAAAATTTCCATGTCACAATGTTAGTTACCGTACTCCTCCGAAACGGCTTTACCGATTTTTACCAAATTTTATATGCGTATTCAGTAGGTCTGAGAATCGGCTACTATCTATTTTTCATACCCCTAAGTGATAAGGGTGGTCAACCCCTCAAATTTTAAAAGTTTACGCGGGCGAAGCTGCGGGCAACAGCTAGTATTCATATATTTTTTAGTTTAAAAGTTAAAATAAATGTTTCACATTAAAATTACCGAACAATGTGGGTACATGGGACGTATTAACAAACAGCCGTTTTTATGCATTCGACACTGCGTTGGAAAATCTGGCTAGAAAGAATTGTCATTACGATGGCTAACACTACGCCAAAGATTTAATCATATCGGTATGCGGGCGGTTCGTTAACCGATCGGATGAGCAATATTGGCCTGTTTAATATACATGATAATCCTCTCAATTCCACCTGAGTGGAAATCACGACCCTGATTTAGCGAAGAGTCCGAACTTATCGTTCATAGTTCGATGGAAATTGTATCTATTTATAGAACTTAATCTCAACTCCTAAGCCCTTTATTAACAACGTACAAAATCGACGCGGTTTGCTTGAGAAATGAGAATGAAATGCCCGTACAAAAGTTTTTTTTACCTTTTGTTTTACCCTCCAAGGGTCCAAATAAAAACTATATAATATGTGCAATAATAAGAGGAAATTTTCGCTAAATCCGTATTTTGATGTAATACATATATGTCATGTTGCCGGTAGAGTAGAATAGCCCAATTATTCCCGTGGGTATCGTAGGAGGAGTGTGAGAAAGTACGGGCAGTACTGGTTACTCTCTCAACGCGATACTGGCCTATCCGAGTCTTTCTCCGATCGTAACGGTTTTCGTTCCATTGGGTTCAGAAGGACAAGGGCGAGTATATGTGTTTCGCGTACACTTGTCCACCTTAATATATACTGCGCACCTGACCGCTCAGATCGTGCCTCTTGACTGTAAAATCGCTCATGCCGTTATGCTGTCATATTTCTTTACATATTTTTATCCATTATGGATTCTAATATTATCATAGAAGTTTTACTTCAATCGGGTCAACAAATGGCCATCTTTTTCTGTAAAAATTTTAGTTGCAAGCAAATCATGACGTGTCACAGCTTTGTTGTGTTTCGGAATGGGGGGCAGGAGGTAGAGTATTACTAGCATCGAAACTTACCATCATACGCCTCAGGAAAAACAGTTTACTAATGAATGGGTTATCTGGGTTGTTGACGGGCTTACTTTATATGTTCATGAATCATGAGCATTTCATTGACCACTTTTTTTTTTCGGATGTGTCTATGCTAACGGCCCGAAGGCCCTAATGCTACATCGGATAGTGTGAGCCCATTTGGCTCACTTTTGGTTTATAAAAGTGGGGGGTTGCCCCCCGCCAACCGTACAGTCTGCGCCACACGGCCTCCTGGCTTTGGTTGTGTCATTGACCACTTACTACCAGGTTACTTAATACTTTATGTTGGTGTTGCTCAGCGCCACTAATACAAAATAAAACATGTGTCGATTAGTGCCATAACTAATCGTATGATAGGTGCGAGCATCTATGCCATTTATCATCATCATCATCAGCCTTTATCCGTCGCCTGCTGAACACAGGCCTCCTTCAATTAACGTTAAGACGACCGATCTCTTGCCACTCGCATCCTACGCGGACCGGCCACTGCACGGAGATCGTCTTCCCACCTGGTTAATGCTGGGTGGGTTCGTCTACCTTAACGTGGCCTATATATGACGCCCCCATAATCCTGTAATATATGCTTTGTCTGATCATTTCTGCACCCCTTGCGTTAGTGCCTTGATCCTGCTAGCAGCATCGATGTTACGACATTGTTATCGGTATAAGAGCACAATAAATCTTTGTTCGCAGAGTGTGGTAAGCGGCGAGTTGTGGGAGGTGGTAGTAAGCGTATAGTGGGTGGCGTGGAGGCGTCCCCCGGTGACTGGCCGTTCCTGGCGGCGATCCTGGGCGGGCCCGAGGAGGTGTTCTACTGTGCAGGGGTGCTAGTCGCAGACCAGTGGGTGCTGACTGCTTCACATTGCGTTGGAAAGTGAGTAGCCTTTTTTGTTTTAATGCGAACTTCTTATGACGCTTCCTCTATTCTTCAGATGTATAAAAACAAATCTGGTATTTTCTCTCCAGTCTCCATTTATGTTGGATATTATTTTTTATAAACGGCGTCCATAATTACATAGTAAATAAGTTTGTTCCACTCAACCAAGTTAAAGCCGATAAATATATCCTAGTGAGCTTCTTGCAAGGCTTCCTCTATCATTGAAGTATATAAAAACACATCTGCGATTTTATCTCCAGCCTTCTCCTTCAGCACCCTTCTTTTCAGCGTTTGACAGTGTGTGTTAACTAATCTGTTCTGAGTGACGGTTCCATTTCTCAAATATTAAACTAGAACTAAAAAGAAAATATGATCACTCTGTTTCTTTCTGCATTTCCAATTGACCATGAAAGGCAAGAAGCTGTACACAACGTATGTAAATAAAAAAAAAACCTTTTTACTGAGCCCTCAGCCAGCGACATCTTAACTTTTATTACCGAATATTGTTGCAGTCATTCGGATGTAAATGGTTGGACGATCCAACTGGGCATCACGCGGCGTCGCTCGCACGCGTACTACGGACAGAAGGTGAAGGTGAAGCGGGTCGTGCCCCATCCATTCTACAACGTCGGTGTCGCCCACGACAACGATATCGCCCTATTTCAGGTATAATAAGTAACTAAAAGGCTATATTTAAAAGACTAACCCAACCAGTCACAGGGACTGCCGATAAAAGTGAAAACAAAACAATTAAATTCAAATACCTATAATACAGGCTGTAATAGATTATGACAACCTATACAATTTAAACGGCGCACAAAATGACCGCATGATATTGACATTTCAGTGTGTTTGATTGGTTATGTAAACAAATATTGCATATTCTTATATAAATAAATCAAACATCATATAAACATCAAATAGCGTCTCATATCGGTGGTAACGGTGTCGCGAATCCAGAGATTTTATCTCATCTAAAAATATGCGTACCGCGCCTAAAGAAGTTTTCACTTCATAAAAGTGGCCATTATGGGACAACTGACAGTTGTGAAACATGTTAGAATTCATAATTAATAAAAATCTATAATGAGAAATCATAAAGCGACATATCCGTCATACCGTTTGCCGTCACGTCATTCAAGTCGATGTTACTGCCGAGGCGAGTCAATATGTTTCTCATCAAAAGTTTAAACTAAAAGGCTCTACTTAAAATACAGAAGGACTGATTACCTTCAAACGACTGTTTTTTTTTTTTTGATAAAACATGTCTATGCATCGCCGGTAGAAAGTCTACTTTTAATTACAAAAACCGTTAACAAATCGGTTCCCCATTTGAGAACAGTACTGCAGACAGACATACTTAGCAGCTAAAAATAAGAACACCCATCTGCGTCGGGGGCAAAAAATCATTAAACTTATAGGCTAAGATGCGGGATTTAAACGACCTCGTAAATATAATTAACATCTCGGTGAACGTCGCTTTATATGCGTATCCTACACTATTACGCCATATACTTGTTTGGCAAAGTGTAATATAATATTCTATAAAAACTTCCTACTTGGTTCGTCTTATGATAACCTTTGTTTCTAGTTGATGTGAAATGTATTTTGTATAACGTATATTGATCCTATTTGGAACGTGTATCAAATTCTGTTCAGAAGAGTTTGCAATTTTATATGTAGATATTAGATATTTTACTGCAATAAAGCATTTCTTAAATCTTTACCAAGTAGCATCCGCGTACGTATCCTTTGTAATTTCATAAGCGCTAGCTTACATTGCTTTTTTGATTGATTTGATTGACAATTACAAGCTTGTAATACATATTTGGTCAGCTATCTACACTAAACATTATATAACATTAGCTGTTCGCTGTTCCCCTCAGCTTCTTATATTAGCGCTAATTTCAACCCCACTTTATCTTAAATTTACAGCTGTTGAGCGCACTGATGACCATTTTATTGAGGCAAAGTTAATTTACAAGAGCTATAATTGAAAATGTGAATTTCTTTAAGTAACGCCTCCGCCACACCTTATAGAAGGTATTTTGCTGTCGGCTACTCTATGAAAGGAATATTCCTACCATATTTGAAACTACAAGAGCTAAACTTCGAAATTGAAAACTTCGAAAAAAAAATTTGTTTAAGTACGCCACCGCTTTACTTATTACATAATATACTTATTTCAAGTCTCTAGGCTTTATGGTTGCAGATGTATTATGATGAGTCAGTATGTATGCAATATGTACATGAATATTATGGATAAGTTCACGAGTAAAAAATAAAGTAAAAAAGTTTTTAATCAATATTGTACATAAAAGTACATTTAATATAATATCTTATTGAATGTCAAATATTTTACTACCGGTTCCGAAGCTAGTCCACTGCAAAGAAACGGCGAAACAAACTCAGTGAAGCTAGTAATAGGTAGTGCGATGCTGCTATGCAACCGACTTGGGCCGGCATGACCGGGGTGGTACCTCTCGCTCACATAACATCGGCGTCAAGTGACGGCTATCCTATCGTGTTTCGTGCGATTTGTGAGTTTCTGTTGGCCCATTGAGGGGGCAGGGGAAAGAAGGGCAACAATTCCAGCTTAGGAAATATTTCCAGCCCAGAAAATATTTCCAGTTTATGTGTGGCCTTATTTCTTGAGTGTATACTTTGTGGTGGTCGGCAGCTGGCGGTGCGCGTGCGCTACCACGAGCAGCTGTCCCCGGTGTGTCTGCCGCCCGCACGACGCGCGCTCGCGCCGGGCACGCTCTGCACTGTCATCGGATGGGGAAAACGTGACGACAAAGACAGTAAGTTCTATTTATGAAATCAGGATAAATGATGCTTTGCCTATCGTGAAACTCGAGATAATATCGCTGCAAGTAATTACACTACCTGTTTAGTTCTTTTCTCCGAAAGACATCAAAGTTGTTTGACGGAAGAAAGCAAGGAGGAAATATGATGCGGTGGGGAAAATAAGCAAGTGCGTATTAATACTAGTGGCACAGACAGACGTTGTCCTGTATTTTTTTATTACTTTTTGTGATTCTAAACCATACTCGAATCCACTTGAACACACAGAAAAAAAATCAAGATCGGTCCAGCCGCTTAGGAGTTCAGTGATATACACACGTACAGAAGAATTATATATGTATATAGATATGACCTATGATTTTTTTAAATTTAATTAATAGTGACAATAATCTGAACTTTTATTTTTCTCGGGGTAATTAAATATTTAATGAGACAGAAGTTTGTTTGGTCCATGAATTTATAATAATTAAAAAAAATGGTTTTTTGTCCACATTAAATTGAACGCCTTCCAGTGTCCGAGTACGAGCCGGCGGTGAACGAGGTGGAAGTGCCCGTCCTGAACCGAGACCTCTGCAACCAGTGGCTGGAGCACCGTGATCTCAACGTCACCGAGGGCATGATCTGCGCGGGATACCCCGAAGGCGGCAAAGATGCTTGTCAGGTAAGAAATATATAGAGGAGGGGAAAATGGGCAGTCGGTTCAGCTGGTGGTAAGTTTCCGACGTCCATGTCTACGTTACATAAGAGGATATTTTGCAGGTGCGTTGCCTTTCAGTAAGGATTTTTTTCTTTAACGCCGGGAAATGCTCTGAGGAGGCATCCCGCGTGGGAGTGGGTCTCCCCAGGCGGGTATGTGGGACTCGCTGCGCCCGACAGCTGGTAAGTGGACGCAGCTCTACCCGATAAAACCCGGCGAGTGCCACCAATGCCGCCTTTGGTGAGGTGCCCCGGATCTAGTAAACAAACAGGGCACCTCGACGGCTAGTCATTTCCGCAAGGGACCGACGCCACCTCCACAGAGAGATTGTCCCGCACCACAGAACAACCCCTCCCAACGTCGGGACAGTACAATGGGGTGAGGTTCCCATCCTTACCCCTTGCCCCCTGCTCTTATATCCCCTCTTCTTATAAGAGGAGAACAAAGAGCCCCCTTGGCCCAATTAGCTTCGCCTGAGGTGCAGCGGCTCACACTAGGTTACTGAGCCCCACCGCCACGACAAGGCCTAAACCATGGCGGGGTTCCATAAGGATACTCTTTTCTTGATCTATGAAAAAAAAATTTTGAAAAGAAAATTTCTATTTTCTGGTTTTTTATTTGATAATAAAACATAATTTACGTTCTGCTGATTTGCCTGAAGAAGTTAGTAGTACAAACACGAGTCTATTTCCGACTTACTTACTTTCGTATATAAAGTACCTTAAGTATAATAGTTAGCTATTTAAAGTTTAATAACAGAAATTAAACATAAGTTACTAAAAATTAAGAAATAAAAATTTTTAAACAAAAATTATAACCGACTTCAAAAAATAAAATAACTAAAAAGTAATAAAATAACCGCGTTTCTTTAATTATTGTGTCTGCAACTAATAATCATCTTGTACCTCTACTACTGTACAATTTTTGCGTTTACCACGTCATTATTGTTACTTTTGGAGTCGGTGTCAGCCAAGGTACTAGGTACCTACAGCAGCAAATACGACACCGGTGAGGACGACGGTGACATATTTGTTGCTGTACCTATACTACCCGCAAAAATTGAGAAAAAACCCGGTTATTTTATTACTTTTTAGTTATTTTATTTTTAGAACTCGGTTATAATTTTTGTTTAAAAAATTTTATTTCTTAATTTTTAGTAATTTATTAAAGAAAGACATACAGAGATAGACATTTTGGCATATTGAACCGTATGAAGTTAGCCCAACAAAAGCTGTAAATCGTCGAGGAGTTCCCTCGACTGTCTATGGTCTCCATCATCAGAACTGTAATGGCACGTATCACCATAAGGGTGCAAAGTTCTCATTAGTATAAATTAATTAAGTCCAATCACAAGGTAGCTACTTTAAAATATTTAGGAGTTCCCTTAACTGAGCTTCGTCTTCATCATCAGACCCCCAATCACAGTTACAACCCATCTAGGTGTAAAGTTCTCATCAATAAAAATTCGTCGAGGAGTTCCCTCAACTGTCTTCCAGCTCCAGCATCAGATCGACTCTAGACCTTCATTAAATTGTAGTGCTTTAAAATGCTTATTTAAAAAAAAATAAGTGCACTAGTCGTTCCTACGAATTTCGAAAGTTTCCCTCGATTTCTCTGGGATGCCATCATCAGATCCTAGTTTCCTTATCATAGGACTATTTGGCAAGTATACCCTTTCAAACAAAAAAAGAATTTTGAAACTCGGTCCACAATTGACGGAGAAATCGGTATACACTCAGATTAATAAACAAAAGGTTGTTTGTTTATTAGTTGAGAACCTCCTCCTTTTTGTTGAAGTCGGTTAATGAGCATTGATTTGCTTCTAGAACAAAAGAGTGTGATAATATTAAGCACTGGTTTCGTAAGAGGTAGTGCCACGCTTTGCATCCGAATTGGGCCGGCACGACTGGGGTGGTAACGTAATCGACTGCTCGTTTGCCCTCCTGTGCTATAAAAAACAGTGGTATTTTATTGAAAGAGCGTCAATATTTATTTTTAATATTACACTGTCTGGTTTGTAGGTCAGAAGTTCGATCAAACATTTGAACTGCGTCAGATTGCCTTCTGAATGCATTTACGTGAAGACATTGTGGCCGAGCCAATACTTTCTCATATTACTTGCTATATTTATTTTTGCTCGTTTTCAATATCGTCGAGAATTACTGCAACATTTTTTTCATTAATTTGTAATGACTGTTGTTTATTTTACCTTCTTGTAAATAACGGGTAGGAAATGATTTATCATTTAGGTAGTTGATGATTCACATCAAATTATATAAGTACATTAAGAATACTAGGTATAAGTTTTTAAGCTTTCATTATCATTATCATCATCAGCCTTTATCCGTCCATTGCTGAACTGTCTTTTTTGTTATGGCAGGGAAATGCTTTACGGATATAGCCAGGCTCTTCCAGATTCTATGTGATACTTGCTAGGAGTCCCCTACCCTAAACTAAAACCTCTGCTGAAGGTGATCTTCAGCCGCTTTTTGAGAGTTCATGATCAGGCAAAGAGTCACCTCAGCGACAAGCTTAACCGACCATAATTACTTTGGAATTATATATTTTATATCACCGTTACCTGATGATTAGAAGTCAGTATAGCACGGCTGTCAAATACACCTACCATCACACATGCACTTTTTGTACCTCTCTTATAAGACGAGGGGACTAAAGAGAGGGGGGGGCAAGGTTCGAGGACGGGAACCTCACCCCATTTTACTGACCCGACGTTGGGAGGAGTTATTCTGTGGTGCGGTACAACCCTTCTGTGGAGGTGGCGTCGGTCCCCTGAGGGACTGACTAGCCGTCGAGGTGCTCTGTTTGCTCAACAGATCCGAGGCATCTCACCAAAAGCGGCATTGGTGGCACTCGCTGGGTTTTACTAGGTAGAGCTGCGTTTACTTACCAGCTTTCGGACGCAGCGAGTCCCACATACCCGCTTGGGGAGACCCACTCCCCCGCGGGTTGCCTCAGAGCATTTCCTGTCGTTAAAGAATAAAAAAGAGATTAGCGCATACAAAAAAAAACTCTACGTATCTAAACGTATAGACAAAGCATTTTATCAATATAAATATTTTATTCACTCAGATCCTAATGCTGCACGTGTAATTTCAGGGTGATTCAGGGGGGCCCCTTCTCTGTAAGGACCCGGATGACTCCAGCCGCTGGTACGTCGGGGGCATTGTCTCGTGGGGCATCAAGTGTGCCCACCCCCGTCTTCCCGGAGTGTACGCGTATGTGCCCCAGTACGTTCCCTGGATACAGCGCCAGATACAACTGTACAACGACGACAACGCTAAGTCCGACGCGGATATGTGAAACCAGCCGGGAGAGTACTAGCATATCATTAACATACAGCACCGCAATGCAGGGAACGATTTTTAAGAGATACATCTGATGTCACCACATATTTTATATACAATTAAAATTAAAACCAGCATTTTTATATGGTCGTTGCTGGACGTCAGGCAGATGTGAAACATCTATACCATATTTAACATCTATACTGAAAGGAATTAAAGAAAAAAATAAAATACGCGCGCACACAGAGTTGAGAGGGGCGGAGTATTGGGGGCAACATGACTTGCTGTAAGGGCATTCGAGTCATTTTACTATCAAGGTCCGACATTAGATGTTACACATCAAAACATGCACAAATTTAAAATAAATATAAGATTGTGGTCACATTGGACAGGTATGGAATCAACGCAGGCAGGTATGGACTTTATAATTATATTGATGACAATAATACACCTGATGTGATGTTTAATTTAACCAAAATAATGACAATAATGACAATAATAATGACAATAATAATGACAATATTCAGCATATCACTCGGTTGTCGTGTGATGTTATATGATACTGTGATAGGGACGTAGAGACGTTTACGCAGGACGCATCAAAGTTGAACTTTTTATAACTTTGAGCGTGAATCTTACTTATACTTTTTCTCGGAGAGATATATATGTGTGTTAATATAATATTTACAATATACAGTGATTGTTATAATATGCTTATGACTAAATGTAGGGTCGTCAAGCTTTAGCGTAAAGAGTTTTATATGAGCCTCCTTGATTTTTCATTTTCAAACTTATGTAGATGTTAGTTAAGTGGATATTTGTTTAATGTTTGGTGTTAGTTATAGTAAGAAGTGCTTTTATAGACAATATAAAGTTTCCGACATATTTAAAGTCAGATGGACATACCATCTGCGACTTGAGTGTTCGGAACTCGCTCTTCCTTATGACAATAATCAAGTCTTACTGTACGTTACGTCTAGCAAGAGGATCTTGCTTCTAGTCAGATCTATAATAGTCTTTTGATATAATTTTTATAGTCGTTACAGTAACTTCAACGAGTCTGGTTCCTTTCTATAGTAGGTTGATGTTCTAAAGAAACTGTCAGTGGAAATTAGTAACATAGCTTTAATAGCCTATAAGTGATGTAGGAATGATGCCTAGGTGTAGAATAGCTATAGACAATTTAGTAAATTACTATTATTTTTCAATATTATTTGTGTAATATTTATCTTCTAGAAGTTGAAGTAGATAAAATAGATAAAAATTTAGTGATATTTTAAAGATTGTTTATGACAAACGATACGTTCTAATTCTTCGATATTATCTATTGCTTTTGATGTATTGTATCATTTATAGTATAAGTTATAAATATATTTATAGATAAGTAACTGACAATAAAACTTTTTTATGTATAGCGAAACTTGTGCTCAAAGTTGCTATGTTAGTTAACGACGTATGTAACATTCATAGATATATATATATAGATACGCACAGACAGATACGTGGTTCATAATAACTACATGTTAAAGATATATATCTATCATAAATATTTTTATATACTTTGCATATTACAAATGCCGATTTCACCAAAATATGCGTAAATATCGTAGTACTTACTTATATATCTACATAATTATCTGACTTTCTTTGAAATGTTAGTTATGTTGTCTGTGATTCATTAGAAAATAAATTATACTTATGCGTAGCTATTAGTGAAGAAATAGTAAAAGACCTAAAGAATAAAGATCATCTGAAAAATAAACTTCTAGCTACGACGGTCTCTATGTGCAGTTTGTGCACGTATTTTCGTGCCAAAATCGGATACATCAGCAACCATATGCCTAAAACAAACATACACACTAATATGCATAACAGGATAGCAATTAATAAATAATTGTACAGGCCGGAATAAGTCAGGATATTAGTTAAAAAAATAATATATTTTATCAAAAAGTTTATTCAAAAAATTTATGCATACAACCAATTATAATAATATGTTAATTTTGGTTTGGTGCTACTTGATACCACTATCACAAATGAAGTGTAGAGCTTATAGAAGTAATTATATATTTTAAAAAAACCTGACGGCGAAAAATAACCACTAAATAAAAAGGGAAAAAGAAGTTCTATAGAGTTTACAGTGCACTGTGTATTATATTTTATTTGATACTTACATAAACAATATTTAAAAATATAATTTATACGTTTCTAATTATTGCAGGCATTACTTAATTTATCCTAAGACATAGTACATAAAAATACTTTAGATTTTATGAAACCACGATGCAAGCGAAACTTTTTATCCGATAGTAGGCCAATATTCACTGAAAATTTTTGGAAAATTGTTCGATTTAGGTTACCTATTAAAATCATGTTTTAAAATCTGTGATTAAAATACGGAATACATATTGTATACAAATAAATCAAATTGAAGTGTTCGTAAATACATAATGAATGTATATATCGTATATATACATTCATTATGTATTTACTTTCATAAAAAACCCATTTTAACATTTTTGTCGGTGTCAAATACCTATAGATGGGCGAAAAATATATATATACACGATGGAATAATATTTATTTAAATTAATAACAGGTTAGTTACATCATATTACGAAGATAATGGAAGATATTATAGTGGTGAATTTGAAAGAAAAAATTGAAAAAGTTGATATTGTACGTTATTATAACTGCGTATCTGCTTGCCCTTAAAGGTTGTCGACTTCTTATGAGTCTCCTTCTCAACTCGAGCTTTTCTATTAGTATAAAATAGTTTTAATGTAAAAAAATAAATGTCCTTTATACAAAATTAAATTAACGAGAAAAAAATACAATAACAAAAATATACGTGTTTTGTAAATAATGTGAATATGACTTCCTACGGTCAAACTGAATTTGTCCTGAAACGTAGCGACTGAATGTAATCTAGTTGTAAAAATGGTTGATTAAAAGAAATGGCCTCTCTGTGGGCCTAATTCGATACCGTTTGTATTAAATATAAAGATAGTATAGCTATTTTGTTTCAATTCTAGTAGATTTGATTTAGCGTTCGACTACTATTATTTTAATCTATTTTAAATCTATTAGTGGATATATTTAGAGTAGGTCGGTGTATTGTTTTTTTTAATTTCAAATCTTATGCATCGTTTGTTTCGTAGATCGCTTCGTTACGTTGTTAGACAATTGTGTGGAAACAATAAAAGTTATATAAAGTTTATAAATAACGAGATGCATTGGTATTGGGCTTTATAAAGAACGAATCAAGTTCTGCTCTAAATGTTTATACATAACGTAGGTGTACTGTAACATATACAATGTATGTAGGTATATTCGCTGTTAATGTCAACTAGAGAAAATGTTACGTGTTCAAAATCTCCGAGGCGATCGGCTCTTAACGTAAGTAATCTATTAAATGTTAATAGCGACAATAAATGTTTTATATGAATATTCTAAAGATATTTTAACAGCTTATTCATTTGGTAACTAACACTCACCGTTCATTCGATATATTTGTATGGAAGAAATGTTTATTTTCATAAAACAGATGTATTTATATAAAACAACGATATATTTACGATAGAAATATTGCATCGTTTACAACAACGGTTGTGTTAGAATAGCACTTATGCTTAACTTAGCGTTTCTATGATTCTGACCTCGTTCTGACCTGTTCTCCGGACCTGTATCTTGTATTGTAGACATGTGGCACCTTCATTGTAATCGCTTTTGTTTAAAATTGTGACTAGGTCAATTTCAAATAGGTGACTTGAAGTCAAAACTATCAATTAAGTATATTGTAAACCTAGGCTAGGTAGGTAAAACCTTTATAAAATGACAATAATAAAATTATACTTTTTGAAAAACGAAGACAATAATATTATAGCCATTTTTAATATGAATGTGAAATTTTTCTAAGTATGTATATTGTTTAAATTTATCAATGTTTATGTGGTAAAAGTAGATTACTTTTTTGGCGAAAAACCATATAATATGTTATTTAAAGTAAGGACATATACGTGTGTAGAAGTGTATTTTTCCAAATGAAAGAATTTAGATTTGAGTGATTTGCACATTTATTGTTTTAATATTAACGAAAAAGATACTAATTGTATAATGTAGTTGTTTTTATATTTCTGAATTGTAACGTATTTTTCTTTTAAAGTGCAAATATAATGATAATATCACAAACACATTTATCTGTTTGCAAGTATGTGTTTCAGATAGACATGTTTAAAAGGCAATATAAAAAAGAGATGACTTCTCAAATTTGTTTTCGGAGCTCTATTCAAATCCTTTTAGATTTTAATTTTTTCTCTTGGTGAAAGTTATCAATTAATATTTTTATTAATTACATAGGTACTTCTATAAATCCATATCACTTAAATATATCTAGCTTAATCTATGTTAAACGTAGATTTGTAATAGAAACGCACAAATTGTATTACTATTTATTTTTTTATTTGTACTTTGACATTGTTTGTGTTGAATGTTTCTTATCTAGATTTCATGTACAGCTTGGCAAAAAAGAGTATGGAAAAAATGAGGGCGCCACTTTCACTTAGGTCTCATCATAATATGGAAAATCAGCAAGATAATTTATTCAAATCGTTAAAAATAAATGTGAAACACTAAGCTTTACTCAAAATCTAGTATTTGTCGGCCAAGTATTGTCAACATCATAGGTTTCCATTTAGTAAAATATTTAGTTCCACCTGTCACCACGTCATACTCTTTTTTGCCAAGCTATAATAGCGTACATTATTATTTATACAGATTTATTTGTAAAAAATTAAATACCGACCTCACAACTCACAAGACTAGATGGCTAGCATTATAAACTAAAAAAAAAGGATTTTTCAAGTTTTTATTGAACCGTCGTAACAATTATGTAGGTTTATGTTCCGTGTTCGTGTTAGCGCCCCCTCCCCCCAACTTCCCTGTACTGTATATTACAGTATGGAATCTCCGAACAAACGCCCGAAACGTCACTCACGCAAACATGCGCATCGATGACACCACTAATCGCTGTGCTGTCAGTAGTAAGTAGTAAGTATATGTCGCATCGCGCGCGTGTGTGCGCGTTTCGAGCGTTGTCGTAGTTTCCATACTGTTTGATACGTGTACTGTGCTTTTGTTTACCCAATTTTTGCGATCCGCGTAGAGTTCATAACATTCAAGCGGACAATTAAATTAGTATTTATTTTGTATGAAAATAAAATCTAACGAATTATTAATGGAACAAACATCTTTATGATAGCCATCTAGTCCTCCGATGTTGCTGCTGTTTTACAAATAAACCTTGGCAAAAAAGAGTATGGAAAAAATGAGGGCGCCACTTGCACTTAGGTCTCATCATAATATGGAAAATCAGTAAGATAATTTAATCAAAACGTTAAAAACAAATGTGAAACACTAAGCTGTACTCAAAATCTAGTATTTGTCGGCCAAGTATTGCCAACATCATAGGTTTCCATTTAGTAAAATATTTAGTTCCACCTGTCACCACGTCATACTCTTTTTTGCTAAGCTGTACCTACTACACGGATGTCGCAATAGACGTCATTTAAACTTCATATAATATTGTGGAATAAACACTTTGTATCAAGCAAAAAAATACCATACACAAAATCTCATTGGACGTTGATGCAGTTCTCATCGGGTAACTATCTACGTTTTATTCAATCATGTACTAATAGTGTTGAAAATCTATATCGAGTATACGATATAAATGATATTTGGAGAATCATTTATTCGTCGATGTTAAATGTTGTAGATCGCGGGTGTTGCTTTCTTACTGTCTCTCGAAATTTTATACGAAATGTTTGTAAACTAAATAGATGTAGGGACATGGACAATAATTGTACTATGTTTTATTTCAGATGTTTATAAAATGACTATTATATCGATAAATGCTACAAATATAATCAATTAATTACATTGTATAATAATGACATATTAGTTCATAACGAAACAACTTTACATATCAAAAGATATCCCATTCGTCTCATCTATATTTATTGAATTTCATTCAATATAGTTTATAAATGATTATAAAAGATTTTTTCTTAGCAAAACTCGTCACGTGTTTTATTTGTAAGTAAAAAGAAAAGTTTGTTTAAGCTTTATCAAAGAAAGTTAGCTTTTAATTATCTTTATAAAATATTAATTTCGATTATGCAAATAAACCATAACACATAATTAAATAATGAGGTCCGTGCTGTGGATAGTAATCATTGATTTTGTTGGCATGTTTAATGTATGACTGGCGTGATGGATATATGGTTGGCATGAAGAATGTATGGTTAGCGCGAGGGATAGATATTAGATGGTTGGTGTGATGGTGAGATAATTGGCATGAACAATGTATATGTTTACCGGTGGGAGGGAAGCGCTGTGCCGCGCTCCTGGCTGCATGGGTACTACCATTTTGCTAGTTTCTCCCGTGAAACAGCTTTGCTGTGTTTCGGAGAGAAGGGCAAGACAGGCAGGGTAATTACTGGCACCGAGACTTAACATCTCATGTCTCAGGATAGGCAACACATAAATGAGTTGCATGGGCTTGTTTCAGGTATACTGGTTTATGTTCATGGGCGACGTCGACCACTTACCATCAGGTGGCACGTTTGCCAGTTTTCCTATCCAACTAACATAAAAAAATGTATGGTTAGCGTGAGGGAAAGATGGTTGGAGTGATGGTTATATGGTTGGCATGAACAATGTATGGATAGCGCGAGGGATAGATAGTTGGCGTGATGGATAGATATTTGGCATGATGGATATATAGTTGGCACGAATAATGTATGGTTTGCGTGAGAGATAGATAGTTGATTGAATAAAGTATGGCTGCCGTGTGGAATAGATGATGGGCATGATTGATGTATGGTTTGTTTGATGGGTAGATGGTTGACGTTAAAGTTTATGGTTGGCGCGATGCATGTATGGTACACGTGTTTTTTTATGTAATAAGGAGGCAACCAATACTGATTGGTTACGAGATAGGGAAAAGGAGGGCTCCGACTGCGGAGCCCTCCTTTTCCGGAAATCTCGGAAACTCACAAACCGCACGAAATGCGTCAGCATAGCTGTCACTTGACGCCGGTGTTATGTGAGCGGGAGGTACCACCCTGGTCGTGCCGGCCCAATTCTGCGGCAAACTTACATGATTCGTTCTTTACATTATTCGATGGATAAATGCCTAAAAGAAATTAGGTGTTATGAGTTAAGTATTAATGTAATGTGCAGTGGTTTAGGTGATGACAGGGAAATTCAAATTATAATGAAACTTGACTTGAAAACACGTGACGCGTTATAGGAGGGTATTGTAATTGATATTTTTCTACACTTAGTTTTACTTTACCGATATGATGTAATTTTATTTCTCAAGTCCATAGCGTTAATGTTAGCAGCCGTGTTCGGCGTGGATGTCGCTTAATAGAACTTTGTGTAGCCCTTCTACTTTCCTTGGCTTTAATTATACAGTACACAAAAATATTGGAGTTTTATTTATATTTTTAAGTTGTTCAGTGCCTATTAAAGGTTCTACAAGCAGGTGCAGCAGTAGCAGGTCGTACAAGGAAATGTACCTATTTGTTTTTAAATACTATAAAAGGAATCCGATGAAGGAAACATCGTGATCAAAGCTGCATACCAGACGAGATTAAATAAGTCTTTGAAGGTGTGAGATGTTCACCAACTAACTGAATTTAAGAGATAAAGAACTATGGCATAACACCATACTCGCCTGATTTCGAGGAGACCCGTGCTCAGCAGTAGGACATATAAGGGTTGATATTATTTAATGATTTTAAGGATCCATTTACTTAGGACCGTTTGAACTTTTTTGTTTGACTGTTTGAAGATACATGTGTTATCCAATTCCAGAGCAATGCGACTCAGTGCCACATGCCGAATAGTGCTAATGCTTAATTGAAACGTAAACGTTTTCAAGTGCACCAGCAGAGTGCGGTATGTTCGGTGTTGAAAAAAAATAGTAAAAACGTATTTTTCTTGTATATGTAGAATATAAAAAAGTCAAAGTATTTTTTTTAAGTCCTGATAAAATTTTTATTATTTAAAAAAAACTGCGACGAGACGAGAGCTTTAATTTTTTTTCCAACAATTAACAATAATTACTAACGATATTATAAATAAAATTTCGATCATTGCCAACTGAAAGAAAAACACGTGTTAATTTTCCGCTGTCATTACGCGAAAGCACTATTTTTGAGAGTGCTCTTTTGTACGAAGCGGTGCTGTAATTGGAAAACCCAGCAAGTCAATATGCTTGAAAAATCTGTCTAAACCACTTTAAAAAAAGGAGGTTTATGTTCGACTGTATATTATATATTTTGAGTGTATGTTCAGTTTTTTTCTCCGTCAATTGTGGACAGATTTTCAAAATTCTTTTTTTATTCGAAAGAGTGCACTTCTGAGGTGGTTTCATGATAAGGAAACCAGGGTCTGATTGATGATGACATCCCAGAGAAATCGAGGCGAACTTTTGAAAGTCGTAGGAGCGACTTGAGCGTTTATGTTCATACCATTTGTTTGTCGTTGAATTATGATTGTGTAAATTCTGTTCATCATTCATTTGTGTTCATATTTCAGTTACTAAATAATACCAGTACAACGTGTGTTGAAAGGACAATTGGAATAAGAAAAAAACATATTTTTTTCAAATATATTTTACTAATGGATACAATCGGTTATCAACAAATTATAATAACTAGGCGTCCACTACCTAACGTATTACGGGTATATAATTTTATACAAACATTAACTTATGTTACAACGCGGTTTTCCACATCGAAGGGTCCGGGTGACGTGAAAAAGGAATGTTGTAACAATTCTTGATATTACAAACATACCATGTTTGAGCGAAAAACGTTCGCAACCAACATAAGGCTTAGTAATCTAAAGGTCTATTGCAAAAATAAAATTTAAGGGATCTTGAATTATTATCGTATTGGTTTACAAATGTATGGAAATAAATACAAAGTAATAATCGGATAAGATAGACATAGTGAGCTCGAATCCATTTGTAAAATGTTTTTGGGGGTCCATAAAGAGCCTGAGAACGTCAGAGAAACGTATCGATCATCAAACACGTGTCGAATATCTTTATAATAATGTCGATTAACACTCGGTTTTTAATAAACCAAGTTTTATAAAAGAACATTTGAGATACTCAAAGAAAACCTAAATTTGTTATCAAACGAGAAATGATTCATACATTCTGTCTCCGTCAATATTCCGGGCTCACATTACACATGAAATTTGTATGAGTAACGAGACGCTGAGGTAAAACTATTTTGTACAAGCGGATGGGGACTGTAATTGACCTATCATACTTTCGGTAAAATGTCTGGAACAACCATTTTCACTATTCTTATATAAGGAAGGAATTGTTAAAAGGAGAAATTGTAGAGATCAAAGAAATACGTGTATGAATATAACTACACTTACTTCTATTAGCGATAAGGTCTTCGAGGTTGGCAGGTCCGGGCGGTAAGTCACAACTGCTGTTTTTTTAGTGTAATCATGTAGTTGATTTTTATTAATTGGATTAATAGTAACCCATTAATAAAAAAGTAGCGACAAACTGTTCATAACTGTTTAATATTTTCTATGGACGCTCATGAAATCTAGTCTGTTTAGATAAAAATAAAGACTAAATAAAATAATTAAATATTACAATCCACTTTGAGCTACCAAGAAATTGGACGTGACTTTAAAACTATATTTGAACTGACCTGACCTGACCTGCGACCTCCATAAAACAACAGAAGACAAAGCGAGACAGAACACACCGAGCGGCCACACATCCTAAGTCAGTCTTGAGTATATTCGTTAAATTGACTTACAAATCGCCAATTCATTATTTTACAGTGACATAGACAAAGAGTGCAATTTTTATTTCTAATGTCAATTATCATACACATCGAAGAGGCTAAGAATGGGAATTGAAACCAGAGACAAATCGGAGCAGGGATGTGTAACATTACAGTTGTTTGATTTCACTAAGGCGAGAGGGTCATACTTGTAGTTGTGATGCGTACAGACGTGCATTCTTGTTTGCGTAGTTACGCCCACAAAAACGCACAGGGAGCGCTCCCGCAGTGCATTTACACACACAAGAATGGCTCATCCGCTTTCGTAAAATAATACATCTATATTTGTAAAGTATCTAAATGTAGACTACACTATTATTAAATAGCAATATGTAACATTCAAACTGAATCGAGCTGTTTATCAAAAATTTTGATGCCAAAATGAAATATAGTCTTTTTGTAGGTAGGTACGGAACCCTAGCAATAATTAATGTCGATGTCATTGGACCAATAATTCACGTTCAGACTTAGCCTCGTCGCACAAATACATTATCAGATATCTTGGTTTGACTGACTTCTCTATTGATACAAATTACTTAGAGCGACTTATTACCTCTAGAAAGTACCACCTACAGTAGGAAGATATAATAATAAACTAGCATATGGTTAGTGTTACATTTGCAATCTCTGTCTCGAATACAGATTGTGTGATCAATTTTGATTGTAAAAATTTGTTTAAGACATGCAAATGCTTGCCAGTAGCTAAGAAGTTATTATTTAATTGAAAACAAGACATCTGATAAAATATTGACAATTTAACTACTTTAATTTCGGTATACATTCGGGATTCGTTAAAATATCATATGTCTACTATATAATTGTACATCAAACATTTAGTTGTCACAATTTTAAATTTTAACATACAGGGTAACCGGAGCCAAGGTAACGATTTTGTTTTAAAAATTTCCACTTGTAAAAAATAGGACATTTTCGCTGTCGTTTTTTTACAGTAAACTTCGCAGCGGGAAGCAAAATAAAAGAATAAGAAATAGAAATACAAAAGTCTGTTAATAATACAAAGTTATTAGCGCTGCTGCTTCGTAGACGCTAAGCTCGTAGCAGTGCTAATAGCTGTATGAGTGTCACTTCTTTTTTAAAGTTTAGACTAATACCGGTCACCCTCTTCCATTAAATGGTAAATAATTTTATTGGGTACACAATTGGGTATTTTAATTGATAAATTGACATACAATATCGATTTATTCTTACTCGATTCAAACATTTGTTCCATATAATATGACATTCGTTTAAGTCGATAATTAATCTGATAGCCTCCACAATCTTAATGTTAGAATACTCAAATTCAAATATAATACTGTATAACGTACGCACTACGCACAAACTTAATAAACAACATTTGTTCTTACTTTTATTTATTTTTCGTATGAAAAATCGTAAATTTATATAAATATTAAAACATCGTGGAGATTTTTTGAAGAATATTAAAGCTATATAATCATCTACACTAAGAGTATTAAGAATAATAGCGTTCGTAATATAAAGTAATTAAAAAAGGTTAAATGCAAAGAAAATTCTTAATGCTACAGCTGTGATTAAAATTGAAATTGACACATTTCCTTTCAAATGTATTAACAGATAATGCAATATGAAATAATAAGAATTAATTCTAAAATTATATAAATATATTACGGCCTTACTTATAAACCTTTCTTAATATTTTATTTTATTTATAATATTCAACAACTGATTAGCAATAACCTCATTTATAAACACTATTTAGCGTTAATAAATCGTTAAATAATGCTTAAATAGCCCGTCACAATTAAACAATGCCGTGAGATAGTTTAAGCCTAGCTACGGAACAAAATGGCGGATTTTGCATTAATTTTGGGTAGGTATAATCTGTACCAACCATCTACGTATTGTTCACAGCTCGTTTCATAACTAAGCAACAGCTAATCAATGTTTATAAGTAAACAAAAGTTAATCATTGATTTATTATTAGAAGAGTTGATTAACAAAGAGGTGACCAAATATTACTCAACGAGATTTTTATAAGTAAGACCGTTTGTCTACGTTTCTACGGCGGGTTCAACACGCGTGCATCATCGTTGAGGAATTTAATAATTTCATATAAAACTAGTCACTCATATAAATACTCTAGTAAACATATCGATACGATAAAATATTTAATTTTCACCAACAAACAATCTCAAAATCAATTTTGTATTTCTTTCAATAAATATATATTTTATATAATTTACTTAAATTTAATGATATGACGCAAGCGCAAAAGTTGCTACGTTTTTTATTTGAGGCTCTCTGTCAGTAAGTCCATATCGTCCGCGTGAATTGTAGAAAATTGTGATTGTGATATTTGGATGTTTTGTTTGTTCAATAATAATCCTTAATTGGATAGGTAGACCCCAAATACAATTATTTTAAAATTGATTTGCAGCCGAATTGGGTTTCCACGACCGGGTGGTACCTCTCGCTCACAAACCCTGGCGTCAAGTGACTGCTATGCTGTCGCGTTTTGTGCGGTTTGTGAGTTTCCGATGGCCTACACTATGCTATTTTTTTATCATGAATCATAGTAAGTAATAAGCACCTGCTTTATTGCTTAGTATAAGTTTAATAATAATCTAACCCTGTTGAAAGTTTGTAACAGCGGTAGCATTTAATGTTGTGTTTAATGTAGGTCAATATCCTTTACTTCAGAATGCCTCAAATATAAATTATTCGATACTGGACAGGAAAATACTGGAAACTTCTATTTTAATCAAAATACACCATCATGGTTGGTTTTGGTAGGCGTTACTTAGGACATTATAATATTCTACTTGTGCTTAAATGCACACTATAAAAAACTGTCAACTAATCTCGTTAAAAGTATAATTTATTACAATCCATTGTTTAAAATCTTTCAAAGCCTACGTCAAAATACGTTATTGTATGGAAGCTTAAGATTATTGTAAAATGGTAAATAAAATCATTTTCACATCCTACTTATTATACGTGAAGTTTGTACGAATATATGGATGTATGTTTGTTATTCTTTCACGCAAAAACTACTAAATGGATTTTAATGAAACTTTACAATAACATAGCTTATACATCAGAATAACATATAGGCTGTAATTTAACCCTGTACTCCCACGGGAATGGGAAGGTCGCGGGTAAAACCGCGGGGCCTTGCTGGTCACATAATCTGACTTGCGAATCATTACCATAACATTTTTTTTGCTATTTGAGCTGACTTTAACTTAAGTCCGCCTGGTACTAAAACCTCAAATTACTAAATCGAAAAGGAAATCTCGTGTATAAGAAAATGAAACCTATCTATAAATCTAAAACACGTCGGACTACATATTTGTCCTATAATTAGTGCAAAATTTTCGCAAATTGTAGTTGCAGCTTTCCATGAAGACAGAATTAAAATAAGGAATATTTCTAGAATATTCCTTATTTTAATTATATTTGTAGATTTATTCGTAAATAAACCACGATAAAATCGGAAAAGCTCGATTTGATAAGGAGTGAAATTCACGTAAAATGGTAAGTGATGGAAATTGAAAATTTGAAGAAAACGATTTTTAATTCATTGTTATCAATATATTTTGATGAGTATGTAAATTTTAAAAGACTTTCTATTACGACTTTAAAGTTTTTTATCATATAGTACTGTTCCGATTTCAGACCAGAAAAAAATATATATAACGACGTACTTCTTCGACACGATGCTCAAAATTTTTAAAAAGTGACATTATGATACAGGTCATTACAGGTATCTGTATCATACAGGGAGCCGTTGACGGTGTGTCACGACTGTGGCGCGGCGGTGGACTCGGCCCAACACAACCTCGAGGTGTGCCCGAGATGGGCGGCGCTTAAAAAGTGGCGCCACATCTTCATTTTCCCGCCATTGCCAAACGAAATAATTTTTCCGACTGTGTCTATTTATTGTCTATTCATAATTATTTTTGCTTCAAAATAAAATGGATCTAACAAGTGGAAGTAGTGATGAGAAGAATTAGTGAAAATAAAATTAGTGAAGATGAAATAATAGTGTATGCAACGGCATATTAAAACACTCGCGACAAACTAGTAACAAATTACGACAGTTGCATAAACTACTAATATTTCGGATATAATTCGTAAAGCCTCATTTACACAAGAAGAGTTTATCGTACGATTTGGGCGAGAATATCGTATCATATTATCGTATCCGAGAACTCGCCATACGATTCTCGCCGTCAATTGTTTACGTCATGATGATAAAAACTCGCATCAATCCAGCGATGGTCAAATACGAGTTTCGAAGGCGATAATCAGCCTTTCAATTTGTTTACACAGTACGCGAGAATTATTGAGCCGACACTCGTATACACGACTTGTCTAAACATTAAACAAAGGGAGTATCGCACGTGTTGATGACAGACTCGTACAAATCGGTTTGAACCGTTTTTTTCGATGCGAGAATTACCAGTCGTGACCATTATTTCTTTTGTGAGAAGATGTTTTTAAATATGTCGCAAAATGTATTGAAATTTGGATCGCAAGAAAGCATTAAATTTATAGAAATGTATAGAAATTATTAATGTCTCTGGAACCCTAAAAATATCCTAATTATAAAAATAGAGATTTCAGGGATGCAGCTCTGAAATTATTTACGACGGAACTAGGCATATAATAACTTTGGTCTTAAAGAAATCATGACTAAAATAGAATCATGATTAGATTTTAAAACGTAATGTCTCAAAAGCGCTGCAACCACAAGAACATCTTGTACCGCCTCCATTTTTCGAATGAACAAAATCGTAAGCGAGATTGTTGCAGAGAGTAGACAGTTCCCTATTCACACACATGACACAGTGTATTTGAGAAGAGTTTAAGAGGCGACAATTGCCTTTAGACCGGCGAAACTCGTAAAGATTGTTTACACTATACAATAATATTCATGCCTGATATTGTCGCCTGCACGCGTTCGAGAAACTCTTCTTGTGTAAATGAGGGTTAAGACGAAGAGGGAAGTAAATTTCAATAATAATTAGGACACCGACAGTTAACGGACTGTTGCGATTCTATGAGATACGGTTAAAATGTCTAATTTGGGAACATTCGTTGGCGAAGTCTATAGAGTTTCGCTGCTTATAATTAGGCCTATTTTATAGTTAGAACGTTTTTTACACGTTTCGAGCATTATTTGAAAGTTTATTTTGTTCTTTAGTTGAGATCTTTTTTTATTACATTATTTGACAGTTACTGTCACGTCAAACAAATTCGTAGCAATGCAATCGTTCTGAAAGTGATGAAATTTTTATTATAGCCTGACCAGAAATATAATATAAACCCTGCGTGGTGTCGCCACTGTATCTTTTTACGTCAAAACGTTATCGCCCATACAGAAATTAGTTCCGAAATTTTCCGCAATATGGCGAGGGATTTTATTTTTCTAGTCAGGCTATAATGAACACTCAGTAGCTACGCATTTGAAAGGTTTAGAGTAAAATATAAAATAGCCTCTTCTTACTGGCCTTGGCTTAAAAATATACAAAACTATTAAAATCATGCCTCAATAACACATTTCAATAGTCCATCTTATGTGAAACTAAACTTAAAACATTCAATAATATTTATAGCAAATATAAAGATTTCGAATAATTTGTAATAGCCAAATTGACAAATATTTTAGTATAAAAAAAATTGTAACAAGAAGTCATAGACGAAATACATTTAATTTTGTTTAAAACTTAATATTATGAAGGCGATGCGAATTGAGAACATAGTTTTAACTAGTTGACAAATACCAACCTCTTATGTACGTTAGATTTCAGCATACTATTCAAATTTGATGATACCTTGTATTTGCTTGCTGCTTTAAATTTAGGCGGTATGAACTATATAATTAAAATCGATATACTGTTATTGTATGACAAGAGTTTCTAATCAAGAGCCCTAAACAAAAAGTAGCAATGCATCATACTTAGTAGAAGACAACATTTTAAATTACCATTTTAACTATTTACGGAATATGTACAATGTTTTCCACTTTTTCGCGAAGGTGTGTGAAGACGAATGTCTTGTTCACGAGAGCCTTCCGTATGAAAAAAATTGTAAGTATCCCGTATTAAATAGTTTTAGTTATGCTGGTGAGATTCAGTTGGACTGGTGTATGG
The DNA here is from genome assembly GCA_963853865.1 of Helleia helle. NCBI lineage: Eukaryota > Metazoa > Arthropoda > Insecta > Lepidoptera > Lycaenidae > Helleia > Helleia helle. The sequence continues at coordinate 19,690,236 of OY971422.1, read as the reverse complement.
AAGCTAGGAAGGCGGGGTCAACAGACGCCACCTTCGCCGTGAGGAACGCGTGCATACAGAACAACAGACTCTGTAGAATCTGACATTCGAGCTCCTGAAAAAAAGGGTCTTGTTATTTGGATAGGCAAAGGCTCGTGGTCACCTGATGGTAAGTGTTCAATGTCCATGACATTACCTAGTTTACCATGTGTTGCCTATCCTGAGACATAAGATGTTAAGTCTCGGTGCCAGTAATTTACACTGCCTGGCTTGCCCTTCTCTCCGAAACACAGCAAAGCTGTTTCACGGGAGAAACAAGCAAGATGGTGGTACCCATGCAGCCGGGAGCGCGGCACAGCGCTTCCCTCCCACCGTAATGTCTTTACATATGCACAACAATCGCGTGAAAAAATTATACATACTTTATTCTTACGACTTATAATGACTGAAATAATGTAGTTAAATATAACCAATATCCGACTCTTTAAATCTGTATAGTGTTATGACGTCATTCATTCACGTATTATAATGTACTTGCCTTTGTCTCAATAACTTTGGTCTCTGAATCTTGGAAATGTAATTTTAACTTTGATTTTCCATCGTCGCTGGAACCTCTTAATTGTGAAAACCTGTAATAATAATATAAAATTGTTATAAGTTAAAAGTAAAATGGTTATTAGTAAGAAGAGACGGTAATTATTGGTATTTAACTAAAGTTACGAATGCGGTACACATATTATAATGAAACAAATTTACGGAAAAACTGTTCGGCAATCATGGTCACATATGGACTCAATTTACAAATATATCATAAGGTGTTCATTTCTTTTAATTTAAGCAGTTTGTCAAAACGAGGCCTGATGATAGATGTGTTTACCTATAGGTCCAGACGGGCGGAGCGCCCGGGGTACCCTCGCTGAGGGAGAAGCCCGAAGACCAGTCTAGCGTGAGCCCCGCCGCGCGGCCCATGTGTACCACCGTGAACGTCTTTTTCTAGATAAATAAAAAGTAAATAATAGAAGAAAAATATTTATTAAGTTTAAACTGTTGGCCGTCACGACACCCGGCAGATGGAAACGTGTATGTCAATATTAGAATTTATAATAAATTATTTGTTTTTCCGTCACGGCATTCGACTCGAATTTACTGCCAAGCAGCGCCAATTGATTCAATTAAACGAGTGAGTTTTTAAATGTGGATAGTCCAGGCTAGGATCACAAAGCTAAAGACTAGTAGACGTGGAGAAAAATGGAGGAGCCCTTTACCTTATTGATTTAAATTTAATTGGAATATTGAATTAATTTTATATTTAGAAACTTTTCTTACTTACTTAATAACTATGACATAAACGAAATTATTCTATATTATTTTTTATGATTGTAATTAAATGTTATTAATTGTAATGTTTTACTCTCTCATGCATGCACATAAAATGTGTAATAATAATTCTATATATAATCATAATATCTATGGACGCTTTTACACCACGTCAATCTTGTCCCGTGATAAGTTCCGGAAGAACTTATGTTACGGGTACCAGACAACGGAAATATATTTAATACTTGTATACTATACATATTATATTTAAGATTTGTATTATATAATACACATATTTAATACACATCCATGACCCAGGAACACAGAAAACTTTTTTTTGTTCCGTGGCGGGATTTGAACCCGCAACCTCCGGCTTGAGCCAACGCGTTAACCATTGAGCCACATAGGTCGTCAAATATATATATGTATAATTATGTTCTAAGCTAGTCAATATGGAAATAAAGAGACTATTATTATTATTATTAATCCAGGCCAGCTCCACACTCACCCCGAGGCGCACGACGGCGGCCACGAGGCAGGCGGTCCACGCAGCGTCGAGGCGCAGCAGCTCGTGACGCGTGTCGGCGCTGAAGTAGCGCGGGTGCGGCGCGGGCGCGGAGCCGCTCTGCAGCAGGAAGCAGTGCTGCCGCCAGTCCACCGTCTCGCTCTCCTTCACCGCGCGGAACAGCGTCGCGTACACCTTGAGACTCTCTGGACACTTGGCCAGCTCGCTCGTGTTCATCTAGGGGCCGTTCAAATATTACTTAAGCATATTTATTAACTTTATTTACCCTCCCCCCCTTCCTACATAAACATTGGTATATGCGTTTTTCTTATAATGTATTCTACTTTTTTATTGATTCATGAGCAGCAGTTATAATTCTAGAAATAAGAAAAATAAGTTGGTATAACTTGGATTTGTCTATTTGGAACGACATCTCATTTCTCAAATAATTAACTTTAGCGAAAGTGGATCTTTTTTTTTTCAAATGGACCTATGCTGCTGGTCATAAGACCTTTAGAGCTTCATCGGTTTAGTGAGTGAGCAGGTGGCTACACCTATGTATAATAAAACAAATATTAACTTACAACACGTCAAATCGTCAATCTTACCGCAACGAAACGATAGATTGTCAAAAGAAATTGAGAATTAAATAAAGCGCGGTTATTCCCTACTTGGCCGAGTACCTAAACGTATAAAATTTATTAATCCTGGGAATCCCTAAAAATGCGTTTCGTTTTCAAGCATAGACAAATCAAATCAAAATCAAAAATTATTTTTTTTTTTTATTCAAAATAGTACCAATTAAGTATCTTTTTGAACGTGTCAATTTAATCTACCACCGGTTCCAAGCCCACTGAGAAGAACCGGCGAAACAAACTCAGTGGAAATGTGGGGGTTGTTAATGTGTGTAAAAAAATATAACTACTGCTCACTTAATCACCATCTAGACCTAAAGTTGCATAAAGAAAAAAAAACAATTTGATATGAAATATTAATTGAACTATTACAATCATCATCATCATCAGCCTCTATCCGTCCACTGCTGAATATAGGCCTTCCTCAATGAACGCCAAGACGGCCGATCCCTTGCCAATCGCATCCAACACGGACCGTCCACCGCACGGAGATCGTCTTCCTATCTGGTTGATGTTACAATAGTACCAATAAACAATAAAATCGACCTAATCAAAGCTAGAAGTAAGCGTCGTTTATTTCTCACCGGCGGCACGTCGAACAGCATGACATCTGTACCCTTGAGCATGAGGAAGCGCGGGCGGTAGGTCTGCCAGGGCTGCGCCGCTGACACCAGCCCCTCGTGAACCCAGCCCATGTACTCGATGCGCTCGCCGCCCGACAGGTGTCGGTTTAGCAGCTTCATCTGTGAAAAACAATCAGATTTCTTTTTCGGAAGGGCTAGACTTTTCGGCCTTTAAGCTCAATCGGTACAGTAAGTGAGCAGATGGCTAACTTGAGAAAGATTAAAGTGGCACAATCACATTAAAGTGGCACTCAGATTTAGGGTGATATTATGTTAAAAAAATTTGTGCTTTTTCTATTTCGTGTATCTTCTTGAGTATGTGGAATAGGGGATTTAGCGTTTTGGTATACGTTTTTTGACTCTTTGTCTAGTATCATGTAAAAAACCTAATTTGTTACTTTTTGCGACATCGCGTCGTAACGCTTAATAATTATTCAATGGATTCACTTTAAAACAGAAAATTATCATATCAAAGTTTACTCAAAGTCATTTTAAATTATATTTATTTATTTTGTTAAAAATGGAGTGAATTCGTTTTGGCACATACGTCGTTTTATTTCGAGCGCACGCACATTATAGCCATCTCTTCTTTTGCGTTTCAAAAGTAATTGCATCTCTTTCGCTCGCTAGTAGTTAGTCGCCCGGTACACTTTATCGACGACGAACCTATGACATTCATTTATTCGTTCTTCATATAAAACTGCATTTGCCGCTCCCCGCGCGAGCTACGATTTATTTTCGAGGTAGCGCCTTAATATCAGTGGCAGAATAGTTGAAAGCTGTATGGTACCTGTAAATTGGTAAGTCCCATGATGTTGTCAGAAATGCTCTTGAGCCACTGCGAGAGCGCGGCCGGGTCGTCCACGTGGATCACCCCCGACGTTATGTGGGGCCGAGCGCCGCGGACCTAAAGGTCAAGGTACACTACAGTTTATCAGTCACACTACGTCATCGTAGCACTGTTACAAGTGCATTAGTCACACTACGTTCTCGTAGCACTGCTACAAACTTATTAGTCACACTACATTCTCGTAGCAGTGCTACAAGTGTATTAGTCACACTTCATACTCGTAGCACTGTTACAAGTTTATTAGTCACACTACTTCGAAATAACACTGATTTTGTAACCACATTCATGAACTTCTAATAAGACTGGACAGCGAAGTATTTTAGAAAAAACGAGCTAAGTGCGAGGCTCTAGGAGTAGTTTGCGATTCCGCTTAAATTATTATGATGCTCCAACACAAAGGTTTAATTTGATTTTATTTTTATTTAAAGACTGTGCAATAAATATGAAATTAAAAAATATCATATCAAAAACTAATTCAGCCTAAATCATGGCACAAAATTAAACGAGAAGTTAATACATATAAATTATCGAATTAAAAAAATAAACAAAATATATACAATGTACAAATTAACATAGAATTTAAATTTAACGTCATAAATACTTTGGAAATATGGACGGTACTACAGTCAATTTCAACCTTTTTTACATAATTTATAAAACTTGTGTTTTTGAAGTGTAGACCGAGCAGATAGCCACACGACCGAATATATTGGTGACATTGACACTTATATTCTACCGATAGACACGTTCATATAAGCAATTTGTTCAAATACTGAAAATAGTTAGAACTAAAGTTCGCAGCGTTGTTTATTATATGAACAAACGTTAGTTATTTCGTCTAAAACAAACAACGCTAGATCGCTTATTCAGTACGTATATTTTTCTCGCGCCTAAAATGTCGTAAGCGCGCGTGAATTTCATAGCGCTTTTTGTTCAATGTAGTGTAGCAAACATGTCCTATTTATAGATTTTACGCCGCAGGGAAAAGTGACACAGCTTTTGTACCTACAAAACTTTATTAGAATTTAATTTCTATTTCGTATAAATAGGTAAATAAATCAATAAATATAAAGTAGAAAAAAACAGGTTCACACTTAGTTAAGCCTGATTTTCGTATTATTAGCGCTCAGTACGCACCCACGCGTGGTTCAGTGTCATGAATGCAAATATAAAACCGAACTTAGCGTTCGATTAGTACTTATGACGGAAATTGGAATTTTCTTCATTCTTTAAAGATCGTTAGCTCGAATCCGACACACTTTGGATTGTCATGCTATTTATTTTCATTCTTACCTCAAAAGCGCCTGGCCTCAATTTGTCAGTTCCAAAAACATATCGAGTCACGTAACCCATCATTAGGGGAACTGGAATATATAAGAAAGAGTAAATTAGAAATTGGATAAATTAATCTAATTAAGGTGCATGGAGTTATTTTTGAACACAGTATTAGTATTCATAATACGTAATCATTAAATTATTAATAGGATTTATGCGAAGTGTACGTAAGGAACGGTGCATTAGCATTTAGTTGTTCCATGTCGTGTGTGTTGTGTCGTGTGTCGTATGATTGTGTCGTTAGTCGTATGATCTTGTCATGTATCCTATGAGTGTGGCGTGTGTCGTATGATTGTGACGCGTATCGTATGATTATATCGTGTGCTGTATGACTGTCGTGTTTCGTGTGATTGTGTCATGCGTCGATGACACAAACATATGATGCAGCACACAATAATAATTGTGTCATATGATTGTGTCATGTGTCGTGGAACCGTGTCGTGTGCCATATGTCGTCTCACCGGACACGACGTCGACCCACTCCTTGTGCTCGGCGAGGCGGTCGGAGGCGACGGAGGGCGGTCGCGATCCTCGCGTCGACCCCGCCGCGCTGCCGGGACGACTCTCCTCGTCGCCCCACGCACTCTATCACACAACACTAATTAAAACTGGCGAAACTGACACTCACAGAATCAAGGTAACTTAAAGAGAATGGGGGAACAAAAACACCGTGACGAGAATGTTGATGAAGAACCCTTAATGGACCCTCTTATCATCCCCGCCACGGTTTAGGCCTAGACTTGGCGGTGGGGCTCAGTAGCCTAGGGTGAGCCCAGCACCTTGGTCGAAGCTAATTGAACCGAGGGGGGCCTTTGTATCCCTCTTATAAGAAGAGGGGACAAAAGAGCAGGGGGAAAGGGGGCGAGAACGGGAACCTCACCCCATTATGCTGTCCCGACGTTGGCGGGTTGTTTTGTGGTGCGGGACAACCCCTATGTGGGGATGGCATCAGTCCCTTGGGGGACTAACTAGCCCAGGTGCCCTGTTTGCTCATTAGATCCGGGGGATCTCACCAAAGGCAGCATTGGTGGCACTCGACGGGTTTTTAGTAGTAGAGCTGCATCCACTTACCAGCTTTCAGGCGCAGCGAGTCCCACATACCCGCCTGGGGAGACCCACTACCCCGCGGGATGCCTCAGAGCATTTCCCGGCGTTAAAGGAAAAAACCCCTCTCATCGTTTTAGTCCGCAATGTTTATATTTCATAAAACTTTTAAAAAACTTTTTGTTTCGTCAAAAATTGAAGCCCTATAATAAATCCACAACAATTCATTTTCTTAACCCACAAACACCTTAGAGTCCTTAGTCACTTATCACATATAAACATAGTTGTTACCTGCCACCCGCCGTTGGTGTCGGTCCGCTCGGAGTTGCAGTTGGCGTCCACCTTGTTGTGGAGGGAGGGGTGCTCGTCACCAGTGCTGCTGTCTGTGTCCGACGCGCCGTCCGCTGTACAACGTCAAACTCAACTTTGTATATAGTAGGTACTAGCTGTTTCCCGCAGCTTCACCCGCGTTAACTTAGATTTACAGCCGTACTCCGGGTACGATGATGATTATTTTTAGTCTAAGTTAATCCTTATAACATCAGCTATCTGCCAGTGAAAGTACCGTCAAAATCGGCCCAGCCGTTTCAGAGATACATTTCGGAACAAACAGACACTCCAATTTTATTTATCTGTATTGATGTAATACTACTTGTGAGACCACAATGACATGATGAGACGGTTACCTTGTTTCTGTAGGAAGGGAGTGGCGGCCCGGTAGTGCTTGACGGTCAGCACCACGATGTCGCCCGCGTTGCGGAGGATGTTGACGGCGTCGTCGTGCTTGCACGCCGTGATGTACTCACCGTTCACTGGAAGTGATCACATTATATTATTATATTCATATATCACTAACATATAATATTTACCGGTGGGAGGGAAGCGCTGTGCCGCGCTCCTGGCTGCATGGGTACCACCATCTTGCTTGTTTCTCCCGTGAAACAGCTTTGCTGTGTTTCGGAGAGAAGGGCAAGACAGGCAGTGTAAATTACTGGCACCGGGACTAAACATCTTATGTCTCAGGATAGGCGACACATAGATGAGTTGCCTAGGCTCGTTCCAGGTAAACTAGTTGATGTTCATGGGCGACGTCGACCACTTACCATCAGGTGGCACGTTTGCCAGTTTGCCTATCCAACTAACGCACGTGTTTCTTCCTCGAAGTCAGTTACTAAAGGCATCAAAATATAAAAGAAGTCTGGATTCAAACTTCACGAGAGCACCTATTACATGGGGTTTTTCAAGAAAAAGTGTATAAACAGATTTAGTTACCCTTTTATTATATTTGGTAATTGAAGTAAAAACTTCTTTTGACCCACCGCACACAGATTTTTGTAGCCTGTGATTGAGGCTGATCAGTCACGCTTGGAGGTGAAATAAAAATTTGCTATAAAATATTAAAAAATCTATATGATAGCACTTTCTACTGATAAACTAAAATTCTAAGATATAAGTTTTCACTTCTATCGGCAGTCCTAGACTGGTTAAGTTTTTCTATTTATTTGTTTGTCCATAAAAGAGGCAAAACTAGCGGTTTATCACAAAAAAATGTTTAATTTTAATTAATAAAACAAAGGAGAACATTAAATAATCACCACCAGTCCATAAATTGCTGTTAATTTAAGTTAACACGGCCGAAGCTAGTTTAAAATAAATCGGTTGCCATACATACAGTATTGTGCCTTATAATAGAGAGCGGATGTGATGTGCCCCGTGCGCACGTCTGCGTGGCTTCCGCTATCCTGTTTATTTGTTCAAACAGACGAGACGATGTTATTACAGATATTGAATCCATCTTCTGACTCTAGGTAGAGTTTTTGTAAGAGGAAGTGCCATGCTGCTTTCCATCCGAATTGGGCCGGCACGATGACGTGGTACCTCTCGCTCACATAACACCGGCGTCAAGTGAGAGCTATGCTGTCACGTTTCGTGCGGTTTGCAAGTTTGCGGTGGCCCATTGGGGGGGATAGGGAAAAGGAGGGCAACGCATTTGCATAATCTCTAGTTGTGCAGATGTGTATGGACATCGATAGACGCCTAAAGGCGACTGCTCGTTTGTCCTCCTATGCTATAAAAAAAGGTAATACATAAGCGTTTCGGTTTTACAGTTTCTATTGCTGCAAGTGTGCCACTATCATGCTTTTTTCTTCTGTCAAACAGCTTTGCTGTATTTCGGTATCAAGGCAGCGTAATAACTGGCACCGTGACTTAACGTTCCATTGCAAGTTGGCGTACCTATATATTCCTTATTAATAAAATAAAGAAACTCAGCAATCATTATAAAATACTATTAAAGGGTATAATTTTCGTGTCAATACTATATTAACACAGCCTGCACTGCGCTCGCATGTCAGCTTAGCAAATATAATGTGTGCTTAATGTAATTTATAGTACTGTATAAAAAACCACACAAGTGCTACAAATAATGCCTTCCATGTCGTGTGGTAATAAAAGATTTTATAAATCTGGACCAACCATAAGCAAAATAAATGATACTTGCTTACTCGTTTCTCCCGTCAAACAGCTTTGCTGTGTTTCGGAGAGAAGGGCAAGACTGGCAGTGTAATTACTGGCACCGAGACTTAACATCTTATGTCTCAGGATAGGCAACACATAAATTAGTTGCTGGGCATAAATGAGTTCCAGGTAAACTAGTTTGTGTTCATGGGCGACGTCGACCACTTACCATCTATTGATTGGGCTAGTGCAATATAAATTCGTTTTCTTAATAACATCAGAACTACTAAGAAAACGAATTTATATTGCACTAGCCCAATCAATACTCTGTTACTGTATCCCTATTTGGGGAGCAGCACAAAAATCAAAATTTTTAGTAGTGGAGAGAGCCCAAAGATCACTATTAAAATTTATTTACTATAAACCTTTCAGATATCCAACTGCGAAACTATATACTGATTGTGCGCTTCTTTCCGCTAGAAAGTTATATATTCTAAATATCCTACTCAAAGTTCATAAATACTTACCGTATAAAACTACAGAACAAAATAAAAGAAGAAAGCAATTAGTAATACCTCATGAAGTTATTCAAACATGTTTTGCTAGTCGCCAATTTTACTATCAATCGGGCTACCTTTATAATAAAACAAATAATATATTAGATATACACTCAATAAAAACGAGAGATCTCAAAAATACCCTCACTAACTGGTTGATGATGCTAAGTTATGAAGATACCGAAAACTTAACTAAAATTATATCACTATAAAGCAAAGAAACATACATATTTTTATTTATTTATCTATATTCAATCATATCATAATAACTTCACACACACACACACAGGCGGCATTCATATCCTTATAATTATTTTTAACATTTTCAATTACCTACTTGTTGGAATTTTTATCTTTTGTTTTGTTTTTTGTTATTTAAGATTTAATAACTGTTAATTTATTATTATTATACAGTAATTCTAATAGTGAAAGGAAGAGCGGGATAACCTGGCACAAGCATTGTTATGCTTAAAAGGTTGTTCTCTACAATGTACCTACTATACTGTTTATGCTTGAGAAATAAAAGATTTTTATATTTATATTTTTTATATTTACCATCAGATGGCACGTCTGCCAGTTTGACTATCCAACTAACATAAAAAGCGAGTTACGTTTTTGTTTAGACTATCCTGAACATAGTGTTTTTTTTTAAATGTAATACGCTGTTATTAGCTTCACTTATATGCATCTATGTAAACGAATCCTTTTTTATTTTCATTTAAAGGCATCAAAATAAATACTTATCTGACTATCTATACTATAATATTATAAAGAAAAACTATAATTTTATAATAATATGAAGAGTTTGTTTGTTTGTTTGTTTGAACGCTCTAATCTCAGGAACTCCTGGTCCGATTTGAAAAATTATTTCAGTGTTAGACAGCCCATTTATCGAGGAAGGCTATAAGCTATATAACATCACGCTGTGACATATAGGAGTTGAGTAACGCGGGCGAAGCTGCAGGCAACAGCTAGTCTGATATATCTGACGACAATGCATTATTTAACAAATAAATAAACAAAAAACTAAACTACAGTTTTAAGAAACTTAAAAACACGCTTTTTTTCAATATAATCATTTATATATATTTATAGATAAAGTAAAGTAAAGATAATTAATTCATTGAGAATCAAATTGAAAAAAAAAATAGTTTTGTCTATGGTAACAATATTACAGTAGTGAATTATAGATTTAATGTGATCCTGATTGGTACCCGAGGTACTTGTAAGTACGCGGAACCCGTAACGAGTCAATTAAGAAAACTATTTGAGTGTTTCAATTGACCTCGATACCGCTGCGTTCGTGCTTTGAGCTTTCAAATGAACATTTATTTCAATTTGATATTTTTACACGAAAGCAAAGCTTAAGGTAAGGATTATAATTTCAGTCGTCTATGAGTTTAGGGTTTTGTATTTAGGTATGTTCCACCGTAACTCCTAAACTTACCCAATTTTGAAGAACGAAGTGTAAATCGATTCGTTGGTATGGTGATATTTTAAACGACTTCAAAAAGAAAGGACAAATGTTTTCAAAGTCGAGCCAGTTTTAACCTTTTAAATTTAAAGCGTACCTAAGTCACTTAAAGTTTATTTAAAATATTTATTTGAACTTTTATCTTTATTAAAGAATATTGTCGAACAATTGTGTGTCCAACACTACACTGTGTTATGGTTACCGACTTACGATATGAGTTTCGGTTGCTAGCAGTAGGAACGGAAATTAATTTGTTTATTTATGCATTTGCATCGGGCCGTAGATGTACCTATATGTATTTAACATATAGACTTTTTTTTTTTTTTTATCTTTATATATAACATATAGACACATCCACGGCCCTATGCAAACATCTATATTCATCACAAAAATTATCTAAACTTTTTTTTTCGCAGGGAAATCCTTATGGATGCAGCCAGGATCTTTGGGTAGATCCTATCCCAATGTAAGACTCGCGCCTGGGAGTGCCCACCCAACTAAAACCACTGCGAGCACCTTCAGCCGCTTTTTGAGGGTCCCGGAAATGCAGGCAACGGACAGGATCATCTCAGCGAAATTATCTAAACTTGGAGTGACAGCTGCTAGCAACATCCAGTCATGGCGATTGGATCAGCCGGCTCGGTAGTCGGTATACTACAAACTGAAGTACAAATAGAAGTACATACACATACCGCGAAACAGCCAAAACAGACGCCATTAGATTTAACCTGCATAAAATAAATAAAATAAAAAAACCGCATCCAAATGAACGTTTGAAAACTATGGTGCTTCCATCGAGCATGTAACCGGAATAGGGCGGTAATGTGATGTGTTTTGTATAAAAACAAATTCCGCAAAATTTGTGCCGCGAGACTGCACCGGTTCTGCGCTCTGATTGGCCGAATGATGGCCATTGATGGATGATTGGCCGATGGGACGTACATACAGATCACTGATTGGTTGAATTGCTATTACGTCAGTGAACCGTTTCTGAATTTTATGGCTCACAATAGCACTCTATCCGATACCTATGCTCGATAGGCACATGGCATCGGACTTATAACACCAGTCTTTTTGCGTCAGGGGTTATTAAATAGGGTTAATTAATAAATCCCCACCATGGTTCAGGCCTTGACGTGGCGGTAGGGCTCAGTAGCCTAGGGTGAGCCCAGCACCTTGGGCCAAGCTAATTGAGCCGAAGGGGCTCTTTATACCCCTACTTATAAGAGGCGACAAAAGAGCAGGGGGCAAGGGGCGAGGACAGGAACCTCAGCCCATTGTAATGTCCCGATATTGGGAGAGGTTCTGTGGTGCGGGACAATCCCTCTCTGGAGGTGGCGTCGGTCCCGTTTGCTCATTAAATCTGGGGCATCTCACCAAAGGCGGCATTGGTGGCACTCGCCGTGTTTTGTGGGTAGAGCTGCGTCCACATACCAGCTGTCGCGCACAGCGAGTCCCACATACCCGCCTGGGGAGACCCACTCCCAAGCGGTATGCCTCAGAGCCTTTCCCAGCTTAGAGAAAAAATAAAGGGTTAATTAATAAATACCTTTGATAACAGCGTCGCCGACAAACAGCTGTCCCGTCTGATCGGCCGCCTGGTCCTTGTATATCTTGGAGATGAGTATGGGCAGCTTGTGCTCCGCGCCGCCTTTTATACTGAGACCCAGACCACCGACCTTCTGCCGTGTGATCTGAACCATCCGCTCCTGAACAAATACTGTCAATGTCAATCTGGTCCCGTGGTAAGTTCTCGAACAACTTGTGTTACGGGTACCAGACAACGGAAATATATTTAATACTTTTATACTATACATATATTTAAGATTGTGATTATATTATACACATATTTAATACACATCCATAACCCAGGAACACAGAAAACTTCTTGTTCCCTGGCAGGATTCGAACCTGGAACCTCCGGCTTAAGCGCCAACGCGCTAAACATTGGCCACAGAGGTCGTCAAATTTCTATTAGAGTAGAAGAAAATAATAAAGAAGCCTTGAAAAGATTAACTTCCAGCAGCGGCTGGCATAATGTTGATGATAGAAGCTGGCATGGATGATGTAGATAAAGAACTCATGGCTATTATAAAAATGTTATCGGAGGACGCGTTCGGATTTTAAAAAGAACGTCCCTTTAAACTACCTACTCGATCGTTAGATTTATGTCCAATACTAGCAGCGCCCCGCGGTTTTACCCGCGTACCTACTCACATTCCTTGGGAGTACATGGATTAAATATAGCCTATATATTATTCTGATGTGAGCTATGTTATTGTAAAGTTTCATTAAAATCCATTCAGTAGTTTTTGCGTGCAAGAGTAACAAACATACATCCATACATTCTTACAAACTTTCGCGTTTATAATATTAGTAGGATATGATTAGAAGTAAATGGGCTTAAGATACTTAATGATGCTGGTAGTAAATGAAATAATAGTACACGAAAGGTCAAAAATAAATTAAAGACTATTTTTTCTTTAATGTGTTAAACTCACAAACCGCACGAAACGCGACAGCATTGCTATCACTTGACGCCGGTGTTATGTGAGCGATAGGTACCACCCAGGTCGTGCCGGCCCAGTTCGGACGTAGCGTAAAATTAAGATTATTAACTACCATGTGCTGGAGACAGATTTTACCACTCTTTTATTAGCTTGGTTTCATGCACAACTGCCATCATAGGTTTTTGCCATACGGCTGCCACGCCAGGTCCTCCCCCCACCTCCGCGACATAGGAGTGCGTCTCGGCAAGAGCCTCCGCCACAAGTTCCCGCGGGGGATGACCGGCCAGGGCAGTGGCTGCCGCCCAAGATACCGTACGATACCCCCGAATCACTCTTACCGCGATGACCCGCTGCCCTAGCGCGGCTGGGCCTTATTCTTCGCTGTATGGTGACCAAATGACATTTAGCAGAAGTCCTAGACTAGTGTGTACATTCTTGTCACTATTACTTCCTAGAATGTTTTTACATGTAGTTTATGGTGATATACTTGCCCTGGCGTGCGGCACGCTCTTGTCGCGCGGCGGCTGCGGTGGCACCACCACCTCTCGCTGGACGGTCACCGCCTCCATGGTGAGGACCAGCCGCGCGGGCCGTGGCCTCGACTTGCCATCCGACACCTGCACCATGCCTGTGCGGATCTGAAAATATATACACAATTTACTATAGGTCTTTGGCTATTTAGTGAGACGACAGAGTAAAGAAAGGCGACTTGTTTTTTATTTCTTTTACGCCGGGAAATGCTCTGAGGCATCCCGCGGGGAGTGGGTCTCCCCAGGCGAGTATGTGGGACTCGCTGCGCCCGAAAGGTGGTAAGGTGGACGCAGTTCTACCCACCAAAACCGAGAAAGGCGCGTGCCACCAATGCCGCCTTTGGTGAAGTGCCCCGGATCTATTGGGCAAACAGGGCACCCCAACGGCTATTCAGTTCCTCAAGGGACCGACGCTACCTCCACAGAGGGTTTGTCCCGCACGACAGAACAACCCCTCCCAACGTCGGGACGGCGCAATGGGATGGGGTTCCCATCCTCGCCCCTTGTCTCCCTGCTCTTTTGTCTCCTATTCTTATAAGAGGGGTACAAAGAGCAGCTCCCTCGGCTCAATTTGTTTCGCCCAAGATGCTGGGTTCACCTTAGGCTACTGAGCCCTACCGCCACGACAAGGCTTGAACCATAGTGGGGAAAGAAAGGCGACTTGCTAGATCGAATATTTTATATTCCATTATGCCATACTCATTTTCTTTCACAAGCTATTGTTTCTCTGCTAATACAGTACACTTTATTATTGTAGAATCATCCGGACTCTTAATGGTGTTCCGACTACTTATTCATTCTATCAAAATATATGTGCAAGTATGAACCATATAGCCTTCAACTGATCGTCTATCCAACTTAAAGAAAATAAGTTATAACACATGTATACTTTTTACTCAATACTTATCTAAACTATAAGGTGTTTCACTTAAAATAGGTAAAAATATAATTCAGTTATAAGTTGAGACAATTGTGGGCAGAACCTCCTTTATTTAATGTCTGTTATTGTTTGAATTCACAATGTGAGTTTATACCACCTCAACAATGTATTGTGTGAAAAGTGCATTGTCTGAGAATAAAGCAAAATCCACAGATATGAATGGACAAGTTTTAGAATACTGTATATGCATGTTCGTGAGAAATAATATGGCTCCTGTATGATTATTATTATAGCCATTATATCTATTCATACCTATATGGTCAAAGATCTCCATAGCAAAAAACATTAACAATTCAGGTGAGGAATTAGGCACTTGTAACATGGATATGAATTACTAGCTGTTGCCTGCAGCTTTGCCCGCGTTACTCAATTTCTATTAGTCACATCGTGATGGTATATAGCCTATAGCCTTCCTCGATAAATGGGCTGTCTAACACTAAAATAATTTTTCAAATCGGACCAGTAGTTCCTGAGATTAGAGCATTCAAACAAACAAACAAACTCTTCAGCTTTATAATATTAGTATAGATTAAAACAAACAGCAGTAAGTACACAGCAAAGATGGTTCATGGAAGCTACTGCTTTTTTTCTGTATTATTACCTAGTAATATTTTTTGGGGGATGTGGAGTCCCGGGGGATATGTGAGACTCTCGGCGCTCCCCGAGTTGCGAGTTGCAAACCATTGCGAGTTGCCTTCAGCTGCTTGAGGGGGAGTGTCCCGGATCTGACTAAGGTAAGACACCCCGGTGACCGGCCAGTTCCCTCAAAAGGCTAACCAGTTTTCATACTAGTATTGGGGAACTCTTACAACCTGAAACACCCCCGCCGATGCCAGAACTTTTTTACCAGGGCAGGTACCCAACCTTAACCCCGAGTCCCGTTAGTCTCCTTCACACTCCTGTCCTACGTCAATGGAGCTGGAAGGACTTGGCTTTATCCTCTCTGAAGGATTAGTAGGCTGGGCGAGGCAGAGTTAGTCTGTACTTGTTGATAGTCATGGATATTGTTGTTCATGAACTTATAAATAGTTAATACTATCATATTAGATCCATGAGGAGCTTGTGGCTAAGTAATAAAAGTTGTAAGGATCAATCAATCAGGTTAAGCTACGCTTGCTGGGGTTGGTTCGTGGATGGGTGACCATCTTTGCACCCCCACCATGGTTCAGGCCTTGTCGTAGCGGTGGGGCTCAGTAACCTAGGGTGAACCTTGGGCGAAGCTAATTGGGCTGAGGGGGCTCTTTGTACCCCTCTTATAAGAAGAGGGGATAGAAGAGCAGGGTTCAAGGGGTGAGGATGGGAACCTCACCCCATTGTACTGTCCCGACGTTGGGAGGGGTTGTTCTGTGGTGTGGGACAACCCCTCTGTGGAGGTGGCGTCGGTCCCTTGCGGGACTAACTAGCCGTCGAGGTGCCCTGTTTGTTTTCTAGATCCGGGGCACCTCACCAAAGGCGGCATTGGTGGCACTCGCCGGGTTTTAGTGGGTAGAGCTGCGTCCATTTACCAGCTGTCGGGCGCAGCGAGTCCCACATACCCTCGCGGTGAGACCCACTCCCCCGTGGGATGCCTCAGAGCATTTCCCGGCGTTAAAGAAAAAAAAACCATTTTTGCATACAGAGAATCCACTGTGCCTTGGAATGCAAGTTAAGCTGTTGGTCCCGGCTATCATTCATGGACCTTTGACAGTTGTTACGGGTCATCAGAAGCCCGAAACCAGTCCTACCACGGGGTACTGTATTACCCGGTTACTGGGTTGTGGAGTCAGAAAGGCAGTTGCTCCTTTTAAAATACTGGTATCCAGCTGCATCTGGTAAGACTGGATGGTGACGCCAACATAGTTGGGAAAAGGCTAGACAGAAGAGACTATAGTATTAGATTCTTAGTAATATAAAATTTCGTCAACTTGTGAATTTTACCGACTCAAACCTGCTCATAGGCAGACCATGGCCTAATATTCTCCTTTGGCTTTTCAGATTTCAAAAAGGGACCAGCAAAGATAAAAATAATATGGATCAAATGTTACAATCAGAAATGTAAAAAATAATAATAGAAGTAATTTTAATTGTAAGTGTATTGGTCATTCAGATGCTTATTGTTAAAGTTTGATGTCGAGGAATTTGTACATGATCTATGTTCAGAAGCGGATGGATACAGGATGGTGATGATGTTGAATAAGTAGCCATTACTACTACTACACTTACACTTACACACTTACACTACTACTACACTTACACTTACAAACTTACACTACTACTACACTAGTACTATGTGTAGACATCATAAACAAATAATTATTTGAATTGCTAGCAAAATTATTTTGAACTCTGGATAATATCCAATATTTAGGTAACACAGGTCAGACAAGTCCAGCCATTAACATTAAAAGTTATGAAAAAATACTTTGCAATTCAATAGTTCAAATAAGTGTTAAAAATCTCCATATTTTGTCATTATACTGTATGGTAACTAAAAGTATAAGTTCTGCAAATTTTGCATAATTAATATATTCATATAATTATGTTTCATGATTTCACAAATTGTTTCTTTCTTTGGTTACTCATATTCAAACCTATATTATCAATTTTGAGAAGATACTATAATATATAATTTTTCAGTATTTTCATATCTCCTAAATTTGAGTCACTTATTGAAGAATTTAATTCAACTTTAACTCAAGGAGAACAGTTCATTTTACGAAAGGAAAGGCCTTTTTAATATTTACTAAATTATGTAAGTGTATTAGTTTAATGTTTAAGTACATAAATGTATAAGGGAACCACTAAATATTAATAATATACAAACCTTTTCATCCTTCTTTTCCTCGATGGGCGTCATCATTATGAATTACACACCATAACGAAATAACTATTTTATCTAAGAATTACTTCTGTTTTCCATTCACATGTCATAATTTATTAACATAACTGTGCCTCATTTTAAAAATCTTGAATCACTTCTATTTACCACACACGTTACCGTATTATGCGTCCACTGCATTCGAGTATAATTAATTATTTACGGGATTCAAATAACAAATACGAAATACAGGTCAGTGGCTTACAATAAATCAATAGACGTGAATGAAACCAAAACAAATCATAAAAGGGACACTTAGAATTTCTTTAGTTCGTATAAGAAGATTTAGCACGTAAAATTATACATTTTTATATATTATAAACAGGGATTTAATGTCAGCTTTATATATTTATATTATTATATATAAATATAAATAATTGAGAAATTTCTTAATAAGAAACGACAACCTCTCCCCGTTGGTCTCGAGTAATTACTAATGTTGCCATATTAATCATATTATAGAAAAAAGCTGCTGTCATTGTAGTTTTCATTCTCTTTTGAGATTTTGTGAATTTTGCCAATGATAAAATCAGATTATTATTTAAAAAAAACTTAAACAGCTAGCTTGATTAGAATATTATGATTTATGTAGAAGAAGCATATTTTGTCAAAAATTTTCAGCATTTTATGAACAAATGCTGGAAAGGTAAGACTTACCTTTAATACGAAAGATGTATTCAAGAATACCGGTGGGAGGGAAGCGCTGTGCCGCGCTCCCGGCTGCATGCGTACCAGCATCTTGCTTGTTTCTCCCGTGAAACAGCTTTGCTGTGTTTCGGAGAGAAGGGCAAGACAGGCAGTGTAATTACTGGCACCGAGACTTAACATCTTGTGTCTCAGGATAGGCAGCACATAAATGAGTTGCCTGGGCTCGTTCCAGGTAAACTAGTTTATGTTCATAGGTGACGTCGACCACTTACCATCAGGGGGCACGTTTGCCAGTTTGCCTATCCATCTAACATAAAAAAAAATCAAGACAAGAATAAATAAATATGACGGTTTCTAGTTATTTATATTTAATTATAACTAATCTAAGAATTTACGCCTCTAGTTTATTTACTAATAGGCGCGGATTTTGTCTTTTAGCTAAGATCAAGTATCAATAGATTTGACAAGCTAATAATAATACCGTATTGGAACGAGATAACAACATACGAAAACTCCAAGAGTGACAGAGACATAGACACTTTCTTTTGTCTTTGTCAGAATATCACTCTTTGTTTGTTGGGCACAACAAGGATGTGCCCAACAAAAAATTATCGACTATATTTGAATGCCATACAAACATTCCCACTCGTGAACAGTTTGTCAAATATGCCGCCATTTTGTACTACTTTTTAATTTGGTCGGTTTATGTAAGTATGGTGATACCAGTTTTCTTATAGGCAGATTACCCAAGAATGTGGTATTATATAAAAAGGGTGACTGGAATTTTCGAAATAAACACAATAAAAACAAATATGTTTATTGCTATCTTTAAAGGCTATGTACTATAGATCATACATATTAAGACGTATATAGCCTTCTTTTTATTTATTTATGTTTTTAGCGGTTTGTTATTAGTCATTACATAATATTTTCGATAATCCGGAAAAATGCAGCTGTCTAAAATTACAATAAATGTTTGGTTAGGGCTAATGCTTATAGTTATCTATCAACCTTTACCAGTTTTTTTTATTATTGAAGTGAAACTTTTTTATCGGGGTTGGAAAAAAATTTAGTGTAACATTTTTTCGTTACGCGTCACATTCTTCCGTTACGCGCCATCTTTTTCTTATCCCTACCACGCGTGATTTGAAAAATAACGTCATAAAGAAGTTTCACTTCTTACGAGTGTACGCTAGTACACACACACTTTTTTTTTAATTCACTTGTTTCATGAAAATAAGTAGACTTGTTATTATGAATGTGGTATCCCTGTAAAATATGCCTGTCCCTTTCGGGTATACGCGAATGTCAATTCCATAATAGACTTGTTCCTAGTCTATTAGTCCATAAAATCGAAACCATAAACATCAGGTAGTCCATTTTATTTTGTTTATGATGTAGGTACCTAGTATGTACAATACATAAAATATATAATAGGTGATGATGATGATGATGGTTTCCTAATTTCACTACCAGCTACTTTCTTTTTTTCTATATTTTTAACCGACTTCAAAAAGGAGGAGGTTATCAATTCGTCGGAATCTTTTTTTTTTAATGTATGTTACCTGATTACTCGAAGATGGCTAGACCGATTTGAAAAATTCTTTTTTTGTTCTCACCGACTCCAAAAGTAACAATAATGACATGGTAAATGCAAAGATTGTATATTAGTAGAAGAACAAGTTGATTATAAATTGTAGGCACAAAAATTAAGGAAATTATTTTATAACTTTTTAGTTATTTTTTTTAAATTTGTAGTCGGTTTTAATTTTTGTTTAATTTTTTTTTGTCTATAGTGAAGTAAATAGATGACACGTTTATGACCTCATTCTTTATCAAGCGGTAATTGTTATAGAATGGAGTAACTAATTAGTTATCTTGTACTTCTTGTAGCTCTGTAACGCCACTTTGGTGAATACTCGATGTGGGAAGGTTGACGTCCAGGCTAATTATTTTAAAAGTAAGAAAATGAGTGAGCAAACACATTGTGAAAGACTTGGGAGAGATATTCAGATCTTAAGGACTGGTCATTGCTAGTGGTGGGCGTTTAAACTATTACTGCTTAAAATACCTAATCTGTTTTCAAGATTTATAAACAAACAAGCGCGTTTAAAAATTTAAACCGATTTCGTTTAAGCATAGGTAGTAAGTAGGATCCAACATTTGATTCACAACCTTATTTCTTTACTTTTAAGAATCAAGATCACATCGGCTTGGTTACGTAGGTTAAGGAGTACAATGATTGGCCCTTTAAGATAAGCATTGACTTTGAACTTAACTCTGTACAAAATAATGTTCAAAATTTAATAACATTTGCCGTCAAGTTTTTTCATATAAACTTGACAATTAGAATAAATCAAAATCATTATCATATTGCATGATATTTACAACTTTAAAGCAGAGAACATAGAAAAAGAGCCAAAAATACAACCATTGGCCATAGGTGTACAGAAATTGGCATTCCAAAAGTATTATGATAGGCATGTCAATCACTGTACTTTGTGTTTATTAGCACTGCCAATTTTTATACCATACTAGGGCCAATCTCTAAACCAAAATATAATTTTAAGCGATAGTGATGTGCAGAGTGTAATTTTGTAGGTAAGTCCTTATTTCAAGCTATCATAGGAATTTAGGTAGGTACCTATACAATGAAAAACAAAGGTAATTAAAGTAATGTTTATTATTCATCACGTCAATAGTATTATTATTAATTACTTTAATTATTGTTTTCTAATGTTTACGCGAATTTCACTCAATATAATAAAACAATTTTTACGCGTAGATAGGACTGACCAAAATATTGATGTATCATAGGGTAGTTTCGAATAACTTTGTAATGATAGGACGTATGACACCTCAGCCCTTCCGTGACCATGGTTGCTTTAAAGTATCCGAAAGGTCGGGCTTGTAAAAATCTTAATAAACCGCGATAAAATCCGTAAAAAATGTTTTATTATAATACTTTAATTATATTAATTTTATTAAAACTAGATTGCTTTCATCATCATCATAACATGCCTTTGTCCACCTATGATGCCTTATATAATATCAAATATGCGCATGCCGATTTTTTTTCAACACGCCGCGCCGCGCCAGCTATTTACCTACTTTGTAAACAGAAAAAGTTTTGGTCACAAATTATATTAAGTTATCAAAATGTTTGATTCCAAATAAATGAAATGAAAAAATGGTATTTCTATTCGTAGGTAATCGACATTCGTACATCACTACGTATTTAAAATCTCTTTGTACAAAGATTGACATAGGTAAAAGTATAATGATTAGCATGGCCAATGACGTTGTAGCAGATTAATTACTGTCCTGACAAGGACATCGAGATTAAAACAGTGAGGTATATCCGTCAAGGTCGATTGAAACAGTGAGGGATGTCCTGAAAAGGACATGCTGGTCGAATTGAAACAGCACGTCTGTCCTGAAAAGGACAGCGGGCACGAAGTCTTCACACACAGCAATCGGCCGACACGCAACAAGCTCCATCCACCGCACGCCGAGACAAGTCCACACACGACGAGAGCCGGAGCAAAAACGAAGCGTATTTTTTCGCGCCAAAATATTATATTTATATGCTCCGCGCGAGCGCGCGGATCGCTGTTACCGCGTGGCAACACGCAAGTCGCTCACACTTCGTGGAATTCGAATTATAGTAATAATAGTTACATATCTGTAAAAATTGTATATAAACCGCGATTTTTGTAAATAAATTTTATTACCATCGTCGGAGTCTAATAGGATTGTTTCCTTTATAACCAACCATTCCTAAAACGTAAAAGTATAATGATTGACCGGGCCAAAATCTAGATCCTGCGATACTATTTACATTTACACTAAAATTACTAATAAAGAATTGGATAATAACATTTATTCAAAGGTTTAAAAAGAGGCGTAATTTAAATCACCAATTAGGTACTATTTCTGGCATAGATGCTAATCAATTAATCTTCCATATAAGCCAAAGGTACTGACTTTGGCCTAGGTACTCATTTTTAACCGACTTCACAAAGGAGGAGGTTATCAATTCGTCGGAATCTTTTTTTTTTTATTTTTTTATGTATGTTACCTGATTACTCGAAGATGGCTAGACCGATTTGAAAAATTCTTTTTTTGTTCTAAAGGGTATACTTCCCAAATGGTCCCATGATAAGGAAATCAGGATCTGATGATGGCATCCCAGAGGAATCGAGGGGAACTTTCGAAAATCGTAAGGGCGTCTAGTGCGTTTGATATTTTTTTTATAAAGTGTTTTGAAGGACTACAATTTAATGAAGGTCTGGAGTCGATCTGATGCTGGAGCCGAAAGACAATCGAGGGAACTCCTCAACGATTTAAATCAGTAACCTTGTGTTTGGGCTTGATTAATTTGTAATGATGAGAACTTTACACCTAGATGGGTTGTGACTGTCATTAGGGGTCTGATGATGAAGACAAAGGACAGTTAAGGGAACTCCTCAATAGTTTACAGTAGCTACCTTGTGTTTGGACTTAATTAATTTAAATTGATGAGAACTTTGTACCCATATGGGTTATAAGCGCCATTACAGGTGTGATGATGGAGACCTCGACTGTGTCGAGGGGAATCCTCGACGATTTACAGCTTTTATTATTAATAAACAAACCTTTTGTTTATTAATCTGAGTAATATCCATTCTATATCTATAATATATTGGTGAGTTTCTATCCCTATATATAATGGAATTATTTAACGAATAGCAGCAAATCTGCCGTGATTGCTTTCAATTATATGTATATAAAATTTTACACAATTCCATTTCAGGTTTTTTCATTTGTTATGTAATGAATTAAACCCTTTCTACGGTCATCTCATTAATACAGCGCTATTTAATCTGAGCAACGCGTTTAATTATAGTTCTACCCATATTTCAGACAAAAAAAATCAGTTATCAAATTTTGCAATCACTAAAAATTAAGAAATAAATTTTTTTTAAACAAAAATTAAAACCGACTTCAAATTAAAAAAAAAAACTAAAAAGTAATAAAATAATTTCGTTAATTTTTGTGCCTACAATTTATAATCAACTTGTTCTTCTACTAATATAGGTACAATCTTTGCGTTTACCACGTCATTATTGTTACTTTTGAAGCCGGTGTCCTATTTGTTGATGTACCTACCTCCTAACCTACCTACCTTGGCTGACACCGACTCCAAAAGTAACAATAATGACGTGGTAAACGCAAAGATTGTATATTAGTAGAAGAACAAGTTGATTATAAATTGTAGGCACAAAAATTAAGGAAATTATTTTATTACTTTTTAGTTTTTTTTTAAATTTGAAGTCGGTTTTAATTAGATTTTCCTTAGAGTTTTTGCATGAATTATGCTATGTAAGCCAAAATTGAATAATAATTAATTAACTGAGCGCATATCGCGCCATTTGAATAGCAACAAAATAGTAAAATAATAATGTAAAAGTACTTACTTCTTACAATTTTCGTAACAAACCGCTCACTTCTTGTAAGTAGTCACTAGGAAAGTATTTTTTTGTAAGCGTTGCTAGTCGTTCAATTTAAAAACTATTATTTACGTTTAGAGTGTTGTCAACAAAGAAAAATATGTATTTTTTTCGTATATCTTATCGTAATGCAACTCATAATATATACTTTCAAAAGGGACACTATTTATATATTGATTTTACTTTCAAAAGGGACACTCAATCATTGGGATTAAAAGGGGGCCAAGATTACTACTGCTTACCCTATTATACGGCTAAATTATTACGTTCTGTTTTTTACGTACTATTTGTGTCGGACTGACAATTCTCCGTTTTTGGTTGGTTTATAGGTTTTTAGTTTTTAGCGTAGACTGAGAATCCTAAGTCCCATCAAAATCTGCCCAGCCGTTTCAGAGATTAGCCGGAACAAACAGACAGACAAATATTGTAAAAAAGGCTATTTTGGTATATCTACCGTGTACACATCCATATTATGTATTCAATGAAAAGCTGTTATTTTAATATTACAAACAGACACTCCAATTTTATTTATCTGTATAGATGTATAGATACCTATCCAGTTATAATACATTAGAGTTCTAATATACATTTTTATAAATAAAAGATCAGAGGGTCTACCGGAGCTAAAAGTATGCCCTCGTATCAGTTTAAATTAAATACGCAATAAAGAATCTCAAACATTCGGGCATAGTATAAAATAATTTGTCAAAACAAAAAAATACAAAAAAAAACTAAAGAGACACCCGGATGGAACGAAGTTCCTTTCGATTAATTAGTGAAGACCTATTAATAAAACACATTACCAACAATTTTAGCAAGTCAAATTAAGTCAACTGTAGGTACGTGGAATGTGTTATAATAAAAACTACTTACATATCTAATTTTTCAAACATGTTTAAATTGAAAAATTCTTAAAGCATTTATGTAAACCTGCCAATAGATGGCGTGGTACATTTATATGTAATGATTAAACGTTTCCGTGAATTCACCAATAGATGGCGTTGTTTACTAATTGCATCGCGCTATAGGTGACATACTGTTAATAGATAAGGTTTCAAACTTTTACGAAACTATAGTAAAATGATACAATAAACCAATACGCGAAGCGGTCACGCGCGCGACGATATACATAGTATGTATGTAAGTATGTATTACATACCTACGTATGCGATATACTCGCAAAAAGTGTCGTGACTAGTGGTGTGCAAATAAACTATTTTATGATAACGTGCTATGGACTATAAACTATATTTTTCTAGCGCGCTATTTTATAGACTATAATATAACGTGTAGTCGCAAGTAGGGATGTGATAAACGGCTTTTTATTTTCAACACGCTTAAGCCTTTGGCTTTTATTTTTCAGCGCGCTTAAAAAAGCCGGCCGAGCTTTTTATTGTAACGCATTATGCAGGCAACAGACAGGATCACCTCAGCGACAGGCTGGCCCCGGCGAAGGCCAGATACTCCTTGTAGGGGGGGAATTCCCGGCTGCTACTAAGCAGTCACGACGTCGTGCCATTCAGACCCAGGTTCCCATCCTGAGTCCGACACGAGCACAGGGGCGTTACTGAGGGCGCATTAAATAGCGCCTCCTACGCCCGCGGGAGAAGGCTTCGTCGGCGGCCTCCTCTCTCACCCGCTCGTCGACCTCCTTCTGGGACATTACTGCCTCACAGAAGGAGACCATCACCGTCCAGGACTCGTCGTCACCAAGCATCGCGGTGATGACGCTCGGCAGAGACAAGTCCCCTCCGATGACTGATGTCAGGATTGGGATTGATTTTTATATTTCTCTTAATAAATAATTCATTCAACATGAT
Organism: Helleia helle; assembly: GCA_963853865.1. Classification (NCBI taxonomy): domain Eukaryota; kingdom Metazoa; phylum Arthropoda; class Insecta; order Lepidoptera; family Lycaenidae; genus Helleia; species Helleia helle. Next base: position 19,664,663 of record OY971422.1, on the reverse strand, counting down.
GATGATAATGAATATAATATATACTTTTAAATTTATTACGTTGGGACATCCCACACAAGACCATCTGATCCCAAACTAGGCAGATCCTGTTCTTATGGCAACCAGACAACTGATGTATACTTATATTATATTTCTAAATACATACATGATATAGATAAAACTACACCCAGACACAGAAAAAATGATCATGCTCGTCACACAAACATTCATCCTGGGTGGGAATCGAACCCACGACCTTCCGGTTTAGTAGACAGGGTCACGAACCACTAGATCAATAGGCCAGTCCAAGACAAAAGGCAAGTGCTTTTAATAACCTTCACCATTAGAGCCACATGCATTGTTAGAATTATTAGTATTCTCCTCACCATTTTCTCCACTAGTCCAACCACCACCGCCATTATTCTCGTAACCCTGCCGTTGAGAAGAAGTCGGCCGTGATAAGTCACGCGAAAGTAAATCATTGAAAACACCCAAATGTTTCAGTTTCAAATGTTGTTTCAAATTACTTATAGTTGTTCTATATGATATTTGTTTTTCACATGTATTACACACAGCAACTATCGGTCTGGTTTTTTTGAAAGTAGTCCCAGATTAAAACGCTGCTCGACATTTTCACTACACTAATAATTATTAATTATTCACAACACTTACACCCTATAACTAATGTAATATATAATAACAACACAAAAATCATAATATGCAGACTAGACTGTATGGACTATTATTATTTAATCTAAGTATTTTCGCTTTCCCTATTGGGTTTATAAATAATAAATATTATTTATAACAACAAAAAAAATCACAACACGAATTTACTTATTTATAACTATAATATACTTAATTCCTAATAAAAATATCAGTTTACTATTGACAATTATTATTTACATTAACCAATATCAAATAAAACATTTAAGTCACTCAATTCACACTAATTTGAATAACGGCTACGCGCACGCAAAGTAAAAATTAACATCTAAGCTCATCGACATTGACAAGCGTACTGACTACTGAGTTTAAAAAATTAAAATCAGTTAAAAATTAAAATCAAAAATCATAAATCATAATAAAAGTTCCTAAGCTGTAAAAAGTTTGTAACCAACCAAAAACGGAGCGTTGTCAGTCTGATAGAAATGTTATGTAAACAGGTAGAATGTATTTTAGCCGTTTAATACGTAACCAATCGAATCTAATATTGATTCTTAAAGGTATAGGGATAAGGTTTTAATCCAATAAAATGAAAAATCTTTATATTGCGTCATATCACCCACAGCGTATAGAAGTATGGCTCCTTATTCACATTATATTTTGAGTTTTAAACGTATCGGAATAAGGTTACTTTCCTTTAATCATGATAATATAGTATTGAATTTTTTTAAATTTTAACCTTGACGATTAATCGAAATCAGCTTGATTTTATTAACGCGCTTGAATGATTTTTTCAAAAAGCGGAATTTTTACAGCTCTAATTGATTAAGCGCCCATCTTTAGTCGCAAGACTAGAATTACGTAACTCGCGTGAGCCGGCCGGGATAGCGCACGACACATCTAGTAGAGGTGTTCGCAACGGCTATAAATTAAAAATACGTTATAACGATACGCTACTTTTAAAACGCCTATTATTTTTTACGTTATAAATATATTATATAAATAAATAATAAATTAAGATATTTTTTTATTACTTATTAATTATTAACAAAACAATTTTAAATACTCAATAAACATACTACACAATACAAAACTAACTATAATTACATAATACTAAACCAAAATTAATACAATATATTTAAAAACTACGTATTACGTAAGCAAACTCGCGAAAGTGATGAACGTCATACAGGAACAAACGCCCTGAGCGTACTGATTATTTATCAAATATATTTTATAACTAAACGAACCGATATAGCGGTCAGCGTTATATCGGTTCGTTATATCGCTGGTCGTTAGATTATATGTATATTATTTCGTTTGGTTATATCGTTTAACGCTGCTCGTTAGATTATATTTTTCGTTTGGTTATATCGTTTGACGCTACTCGTTGACGACATATTACGTTTGGTTATATCGATTGACGCTGCTCGTTAGATTATATATTTCATTTGGTTATATCGTTGGACATTGCTCGTTGGATTATTTACAATAGAGTAAAATTTGGGTCTGTTTACATTTGAGTTGTAAAGTAATAAAAATATTCTTTCAATATAACTAACGCTTGCCTGGTAAAATAAAAAACGGTTAATATGATTATTTGTAAATATTAGTTTTTTTTTATCCGCTATCTAATATAACGAACACCTCTAACATCTAGCGCGAGCGCCCGCTCGACGCTGACTGACGTATAAACTATAAATTATAACGTCTAGCGTCTACGATCTAGCACGTCGGCGTAGTTCGAATGTTATAAAGTTATAACTACGGCCTACGCTAGCCGCCTCGCTACGTACCTAATGTAGCGAGGCGCTACGTTATAGCGCCGAATAGGAATTTATATAGCGTACGCTATACGTTGAGTATGAATAGCGCGCTACGTTATGGCGCTATGCGTTATATTAACCACCACTAGTCGTGACAACTTTTCGTAAGAATTTTTTCCGTCTAGCCCCCTTTCAGAACGCGCGATAAGGAACTAACTACTAACTAAAAACATAAAAATGTGTGTAATGTTTTAGCTTGTCATGTTTTTTTATATTTAGCGTTTTGCCTTAAAGTACATAGGCAAAAGCGTAGACAGAGAATACTATAGACTGCTGCCAGCCGTGGCGACATGAGATAGATATATTGAAGTGACGTCCGAAATGGGGGTTGCTATACAAAAACCTTTTGCCTACTTTAAGGCAAAACGCTAAATATAAAAAAAAAAACATGACAAGCTAAAACATTACACATATTACTATGTTTTTATTGGTATTTTTTTTGTTTTGACAAATTATTTTATACTGTGCCCGAATGTTTGAGATTCTTTATTGCGTATTTAATTTAAACTGATACGAGGGCATACTTTTAGCTCCGGTAGACCCTATGATCTTTTATAAAAATGTATATTAGAACTCTAATGTATTAGAACTGGATAGGTATCTATACATCTATACAGAAAAATAAAATTGGAGCGTCTGTTTGTAATATTAAAATAACAGCTTTTCATTGAATACATATGGATGTGTACACGGTACATATACCAAAATAGCCTTTTTTACAATATTTGTCTGTCTGTTTGTTCCGGCTAATCTCTGAAACGGCTGGGCAGATTTTGATGGGACTTTTATTGGCAGATAGCTGATGTTATAAGGAGTAACGTAGGCTATAAAAATAATCATCACCAATCCGCGTACGGCTGTAAATCTAAGTTAACGCGGGCGAAGCTGCGGGCAACAGCTAGTAAATAATAAAATAAAGTCGATAAATATGAAACAAGAAAATATTAATAATAATATTTTAATATCTATGGACGCTTTCACACCACGTTAAACTGGTAAGCGCTAACGCGCTTACCACTGAGCCACAGAGGTCGTCCAAGAAGAAGAAGAAAAATTATCATATTAGCATAAACATCTGGACTTTTGACATAAAATTCTCAAAAGTCTTACTATAAAAATAAGAGTACTGGAAAGGAAAGGAGGAAAGGAAGAAAATAAGAGTTTTTTTTTATGTTAGTTTTTTTTTATGTTAGTTGGATAGGCAAACTGGCAAACGTACCACCTGATGGTAAGTGGTCGACGTCGCCCATGCACATAAAGTAGTATACCCGTAACGAGCCCAGACAACTCATTTATGTGTTGCCTATCCTGAGACATAAGATGTTAAGTCTCGGTGCCAGTAATTACACTGCCTGTCTTGCCCTTCTCTCCGAAACACAGCAAAGCTGTTTCACGAGAGAAACAAGCAAGATGGTGGTACCCATGCAGCCGGGAGCGCGGCACAGCGCTTCCCTCCCACCGGTGAGGGAAGCGCTGTGCCGCGCTCCCCTCACCGGTGAGTATAGAAAATTAGTGATAAAAATAATTAAAATGCACATCCATTAAACTATTTTTATCACTAATTTTCTATATATAAAAATAGTTAAAATAGATGTGATTTATTTACATACTATAGGTTAAAAATTGGCATAAAAAATTAAACAAAAACGATATTTATATGAACACGTATTTATTTTTTATTTTTTCTACACAGAAACGTACGTAACGGCACAGTTACTGCATCAAATTTCACATGCGTTGGTTGCTCTTCCATTGTTTTTGTGAATGATATAACAGCAGATCGACATGGCATGGGTTTATTTATCTCTTCAGTAGCTCCAAGCTGAAATATGAAAAAAAAAAACTATTTTGTTTCCTTAAAGTACGATTATTTTTTGTTGTGGACAATAAAATATTTTTCTTTTTTTCTTTAAAGAATGGAAGTCAAAATGATTCAATTTAGCATGAATATAGACTTATCCCATCAACATAAGAGAAAGTAATTTGTCCAAAAACCACATACTTACATAGTTAAATATTTATTTAGTTCATACTTACCTTAACAACTGGAAAAGAATTAGGGTGTATGTAAGTATACCTTCCTTTTTTAAGATATGTTTTGTATCAAAGTGCAAACAGCAAATCTTTGAACACTTCTTTGGAATCCAGTCATTTCGACCAGAGGCTTTAATCCATTTCTTCCGAATGTCAGGATTAACTGAAACTGTGATGTAAGATTAAATTATGAGTAACAATTTATAATTGAGAAATTGGTAACTTAAGGTATTAATAGTAGATACAAATGAATATTTACATTATATAAACTTTGTTTAATTTGAAATAAAACCTGCATTTTTGTAATTAATGCAAATATTCCTTCCCCCTTCCCCTTTTCTTCTTAAATATACTCCCTAGCGAGAAGGCAGGTGATGGGATAAATAAAGGAACATCTTTTTATCCCTTCCCACCCTCTGTTCCTCACTTTCCAGGTGTTAACTATTTTCAGGGATAATTTTTCTTCCTCCCCCCTTTTTCCTAAAATATGAGTTAGCGGCAAAGGGGAGTAGAGGGAAGAGGGATTGATAGAGAGGGAACTCCATTCCTCTCCTACAACCTCTTTTTTACGTTACCTGTTGCGGAGTCCAGCCTCAATTTTGTAAAAATATTTAAACTTAATTAAATTGAATCCTTAACCTATTCTAGAAAATTTAAAATGACGCAATTATTATCTAAATACTATTATAATCATTTATATATTAAGTTAAGTAAGAATATTGTATAAAAAATAAGCCTAATTTATATTTCTATAATATTTTTCTTATTTAAAAAAACCTCCAAAAGTTCTTTAAAACTATTACGATTTAAATAAAAATATGTCACTTTTAATTTAAGGATAGCTTTTGGAGATAAATTCAATCAAACAACACAATTCAAAATATTAATAACATACATTACTGGGAAAAGGAAAAACATAATACTAGCAATTTTAACATTAAAGACGTCACAAAATCAATATTAATTATTACCTTTTTTTCAATTTAACCTATGAAAGTTTATATACATAAAGACTGATCACACATATCGTTATTCAACCACTATTAATCACAATATGAAATAAAATATGAACTTACGAGTGAAAAGTCAATTTTGGAATTTTCCGGTCACTATCACTTTTACAATTTATAACACTGCACCGAACCATTGTTAGGGTATTCCAGAATGTTTTTATTACCTTCTGTTTTTTAATTACCAATGAATTCTCTTAATTACATTAGAAAATACTAAAATAGCACTTCACAACTCACTAGACGTTGTAAACAAATTACAAATGTCAAAATTTGTGTAGCAACATATGTTGTTCGACCTTGAAAAAATCAGCACGCACTGAGAGATGCCAATAGTATAGTCTTGTCCTTGTTTTCCCTTAATTATTGTAATAAGCAAATCTCTTTTATGTGGGAAGGAGTAAGCATTATCCAGCAGTCTATAGTATTCTCTGTCTACGGGCAAAAGGTTTTTGTATAGCAACCCTCATTTCAGACGTCACTTCAATCTCATGTCGCCACGGCTGGCAGCAGCAGGATTCTCTGTCTACGGTTTTTAGTTTTATTTATCAAAAGCAAAAATGTCAATTTAGCAATTTACGTTTTAAATGAGTTTTTAAATTTTAGGTCAGTACGTTTGCTTATTGATTTTTATAACAAAAACTAAAAAGTTTTAAATGACCAATGTTTTTACATTGCACGGAGCTTAGTATAATAACAAAATAACTTATTTTATAATAATAATTTACCTATTTAGAAATTATTTAAATATTGTAGCAAATATCAGTGAAATAATATAATATTTACGCCCAGTAAACGGCGTGATCATAAATCCCAAAACAATATCATCGCCACAATATTAAATTTGTGTGTACTGTGTATGTGTCTTATTCGTTTCTGAAATCAGGAAGAAAGCAAAGATAAATAAACAAAGTCATACATGCAGTATTCATAATATTACAGTGACATCTCGTGTGGAGAAAAAGTAGTAAAAATAGTTTAAAATGAAATCACTCAACAACAGATGGCACCACAATAATGATACATTTCAAATATTATGTATCTGTGATTTCAATGCTAGAGCGTAATATGACGTAGGCAGACATTCATTATAGTCGTCAGTAGTGATTCATGACTTAGACTTTACTTTGATTCAAAGTTGGACTTTAAATGATATTCGGGTTTCCTAGGTCTTTGCGGGTTTCAGATTCACTTGATCATAAGCGACGCTTACCTACCATCATTTATCGCAGATATGCTTCTGATGCGATTTTCAACACAAGGTTGCGTTAACCCGGCGAGCGTAAGGTTGGGTGTAGTACACCCAGACCTTGTAAAATCGACTATTATTTTGAAAGCGAATTATTATTAAACTTCGCGCTTCTGAGTAGCTGCGCGGGGAGAGGCACAGAAGCGTTGAATGACACTGCTTCAGTCGACCACCGCTTCGCGAAGGATCTGGACGACGTTGAAGCTGACAGCGGGTGCGTGAAACCCACCTTACGCTACTTGTAACTAATTTGTACAAACACAGGTTATTTTTTTTTCTATTATTGTGTGCATTCTTTTGCTTTATTTTCTGGATAAAATCTAGAATGTTGTACGAAGAAAACCAAAACCGATTATTACGTCTTTTCGAACAAGCAGAAGTCAGTTCGTTCTGACGAATCTGGTGACCAAGATGAGTGAGACAGAGCAGAAGCTGGATGACGAAGACCAGTCTCTAGAATTAGAAGAGTATTAGCGAAGGTAATTGTAGATACCTATATGTTGGGTAAAATTGGAACGAAATGAAACGAAAACAAGTGCAGCCGTTATTTATGTATGGAACATGCCACTTTCGTGTGTGAAAACTGCACAAGATCTCATGATGAATAAATATGTTTTTATTAGAGTTATGATCCAGTATAAATATTTTCATGTTTTTATATTAAGTCTATTAGAAGAAAATATACTTTTTGTTATTTTTATTTTTATATATTTGTCAAAACGTGATAAATGTGTGCCATAACTAATAAATGTAAGTCCTAATTGTTAATTTTGTTAAATTCATAAATAAATAACATTACTGAATATATATTTTTTATTTTACAAAAATTTGTTCTGAATAGAAGTAAATATCAGTTTCATATTCAAGACAATAAGTAATATTAATAATAGCGTATTAAAACCACACAATCACTATCTAGGTGTGTCACACCCACCTAGCGCTTTTTGTTATATATTCTTACCATGCGCTCGTCGGGTTAAACGTTTAACGTTTCCATGGAGGGGGTAATATGAAAGCACTGTTGCGTAATCCATAGCGCGATGTAATTCACTGAACAACGCCCTCTATTGGTACATCAATTGAACTGAAATTAAATAAGATTTTTTTTCACCCCGATTACATCGCGCAACTACATGCGCGAGTTATTGACGATACAACGCCATCTAGCGGCAGATTTATGGAAAATCATAAAAATTATAATAATATGAAGAATTTTACAGTGTAAATCTAAGTGATTGCCATAAGTTGAGTACCTAGGTACTTTAAATTAATAAAATAAATACTCATTTTTGTATGTATGTCTATCAGTGTAAAGAAATTGTACTATGTATTTGTATAGCTTCTAACGCGTGTACATAAAGTACACACACACTTTTTAGGCTTCCGTAGCCAAATGGCAAAAACGGAACCCTTATAGATTCGTCATGTCTGTCTGTCCGTCCGTATGTCACTGCCACTTTTTTCCGAAGCTATAAGAATATATTATATATATTATATTGAAACTTGGTAAGTAAATGTATTATGTAAACCGTATTAAGATTTTTATACAAAAGTAGAAAAAAAAAAACTATGGATAGGTCTTCAAAAATGATATTGAGGTTTCTAATATCATATTTTTCTAAACTGAATAGTTTGCGCGAGACACTTCCAAAGTGGTAAAATGTGTGCCCCCCTGTAACTTCTAAAATAAGAGAATGATAAAACTAAAAAAAATATATGATGTACATTACCATCCAAACTTCCACCGAAAATTGGTTTGAGCGAGATCTAGTAAGTAGTTTTTTTTAATACGTCATAAATCGTAAACCGCAATTTACCTTTCATTCAATCAACTCAAATATAACATAATCATCAAATATAACAAATATCAAATATAAAAAATCATTTTATTAGTGTCTAATGTTGTAAATCATGTAATGTTACGGAACCCTTCGTGCGCAAGTCCGAATAGCACTTGGCCGGTTTTTTTGTTTGTCAATCCAATTTTCCATCCAATTTTCCAATTTACAGCTAAAAAATGATATTTTTTTTCAATGTTTTTTCCATAATATTATGACTTATGACTTTACTTCTAGTCCATACTAGTAGAGCGCATGCGGCATGAACGTCTTATAATATTTGGATGTCGTATTATTTTTTTGATACAATTGGATAATATTAACTACGCGTGTTAATGAGGGATAAATACATAGATAGAAATAAGTTTCTACATACCCCATGCCTTTCGTCTACGTGAGACATCTGTATGTAACTCAGACAGTGATCTGTATGTAACTCCCATCGGCCGATCTTCCATCAATGGTCATCAGTCGGCCAAATAGAGCGAAGAACCGGCGCAGCGTCGCATTATTCCGCTCTATTCCGGTTATATCATAATAATATATGCTTGATGACGTCAGGTAATAAAAGTCTCCCCACCATGGTTCAGGCCTTGACGTGGAGATGGGGCTCAGTAGCCTAGGGTGAGCCCAGCATCTTGGGCGAAGTGAATTGAGCCTAGGGGGCTCTTTGTACCCCTCTTATAAGAGGGGACAAAAGAGCAAGGGGCGAGGATGGGAACCTCGCCCTATTGTACTGGCCCGACGTTGGGAGGGGTTGGTCTGAGGTGCGGGACAAGTCCTCTGTGGAGGTGGCGTCGATCCCTTGGGGGACTAGCCAACGAGTAGCCGTGTTTGTTTATTAGATCCGGGGCACCTCAGCAAAGGCGGCAATTGTGGCACTCGCCGGATTTTAGAGTGTAGAGCTGCGTCCACTTACCAGCTTTCGGGCGCAGCGAATCCCACATACCCGCGTGGGGAGACCCACTCCCCCGCGGGATGCCTCATCTTGATATAGTTCTGTGCTCAGAGCATATTCCGGCGTTAAGGAAAAAAAAGGTAATAAAAGTCAAAATTCTTACCACAACACACACTTTATTCCGCCCTTGTCTTATATTAATAATTTATTATTACACAACATGTATATAGAAAGATTTTATACAATAGTGTATAAATAAGCTAACCGTCTATATCATTCAACAACAAAGTAAAAGAATTACGAATTGCTTACATTAGCAGTCTATTTTAATGATATGTATCTTTTGCTCTTTGGAACAGCCATTTATAATATTCACTTATGTTTATTTACAGTACTTTTTACATCGATTCGATTTAGTTGTGTCGTTACACTTCGGTGATAAAAAATTACTGATTTGTTAATGAAAAGCACAGACGTTATACAGTTTCAATCAAGATTTTACTGGCTTTTTGTTCGAGTGCCATCAGGACACTCTGGAACACATTAAATTAACAAAATAAATTAATTTTATTTCGTTTATTTAATTTTATTTAGTTAATTTAATTAATTTGACTACATTGACTTCATTATAAACTTTAGTGATTATTCCCAGAAGTAGACTTTATAATAATAATAACATGAACCTTTATATGTCCCACTGCCGAGCACGGGTCTCCACCTAGAAATCAAACACGGAGAGTTTTTGGCCATAGTTCACCGATGCACTGGCCCAATGCGGGTTGGTGAACTTCACACACCTTCAAAGACTTCTAATCTCATCAGGCATGCAGGTTTCCTCACGATGTTTCCTTTCCTAGTGAGCAAGCAACGGTCTCATGATAGGGTGCACATAGAAATTTAGAAAAACCCATTTCTAGGCATAACGGGGATCAGGATTGAACCTGGACCTCTCACTCAAGAGGATGAGCCCATACCCATTAGACCATGGTCGTTCACAGACCATCGTCACTCACAAATGTACAAAGTAGACTTGAGAAATATGATATTATTACATAAAAACAACAAATTACCAAAATCTCTAAAATTTTTACATAGTCAGTTATTTAAGTCAGTTTAAGTAACAAAGAAAGTTACCAACATTGTACGGATGCAGTTTAAGGACTGTAGTTCAGTGTAGAGACCTTAAAGTATACATAATATAGTTTTTTTTTTAATTTATTTTTTTATGTTAGTTGGATAGGCAAACTGGCAAACGATAATTATATATAATAATATAGTAGAGGCACTCCGTAGAATGCAGTAAAACTTTGATACTGATTCATAGAATATTATTCAGTGCAGAAATGGACTTGATGTAAAAAGTAGTGGAATGATTTAAAACCAGATGTCTGGTCCTCTACTTACAGCTAAAAAGTTATTAACTAAAACGGCCATTTTTCAAAGTAGGCCAGTTTTTTTCACAATCAGCGAATTATTTCTACTCCTATTAGAAACAATCCTCCAAGCGTTTTAATGACATTTTGTGTGCACAGTATACATAATTAATTTATCAGTTTTTTTATAGACAACACTAGGTATTAGGTAACTACGAGAGCGTCAATGGAAAAAGTTGATCAAAAATCGTTAAGGTCGTAAGATGTCGTTGTTATGACGTCAACGGATTTCTTTTCAAATAATTTTGAATTCCTGGTTTGTTTAATTAGATTTATATTGTCCAGCACACCCTCGGTGTGCCCGACATAGGTGGCGCTGCCGATCTGATGTCGGCGCTCGCAGGTGGTTTAGTGCGGTAGTGTATTCCCAAGTACGAGTCCCCACATAGGACCAGGAGCCTTACCGAGGTAAACCTCGATCATGCGAAAACGTTAACCTGAGTCACTAAAAAAAAATTGATATTGTGACGTCGCTCAAACAGCACCACTGTACTTCGTTTTATAACGTAACATGACTTCAGTAGATTAGGATAGGTACTTAAAAAAAATATAATATAGAAGTGTCAATATACGCTATTTTACTTCAATTATGTAGATTATTAAAAAACAAATGTAAATGAATTTGGCGCCATAAATCCGCCATTTTGTTTTTTCTATTTTGATATACCTAGTTTTTTTTCGTAAGGTTTAGCCTTTTCGGCCTGATGACCCAGTGTCACTCTTACAGTAAATACGAATCTAACGACACCTCTCAAGCAACAACCATCGAATCGTTCAGGCCGCAGAGCGTGCCAAACAATAATTATACACATACTCTCGAAAAACATAACCCTCCTTCTGGGGCAATCGCGTAAAATATTGGGTAGGAAGAGGGTATAATAATGTATATGCACACAAAATGTTGTATGTCGTTTGCTGTGAGATTATTGTCCTTGATAATAGTAACAAAGGTTATAGATATAGAAACTATTTGTCTCCATTTGTCTCAACTAAAAACTTAAACACAATGATCTTTTTAATGACAATCTCACAGCAGACTAAACTGCAATTAAATCTACTATTTACAATTCAATTTCCTATGTGTACGTTAAAAACTGTCAATTTTAACAGCGTTAAAATAAATCGCATTATTATAATATAGTAACAATATATTTTTCTTAATATTTAGCAATTGGGGAGTCTTATGACGTAATCACAAAATTGTTAAGCCTTTTCTTAGAAATTATAAACGATAATATGAAGGCATATTCATTTCCTTAGCGTTTGCCTGAATTTTATCACAATTCATGATTAGAATATAAAATTTTGTAAAAAATTATCTCACACAGTTTGAAATATATTTGTCAAATAAATGGAAATATTTTGCGGCAGTGAGATTGTAGGTACTGTACCTAAAATTTGCTAAAAACTTGTTTAAATGCTGTGTTATGGGCGTAGGTCGTAATTCAGATACAAGCTATCTTAACATTCTTAAAAAAAAACAGATACCTACTTAGGTAGTTGAAATACTAACAGCAATTCTTTTCTCTTGTTTTGCTTTTGCATGGTGTAATATTTTATAAAAGATAACTTACTCAATAAAATTGGCGAAACACATTTAAATAATTCATGGGTCTTGAAATTTTTTATTCATCCAAAATTGAGTAGTTGGTACAAACTACACCATAATGTTGCTGTTTTGTTTGGACACATAAAACAATGTGACTATGAGATATATGTACTGAAACACATTGTAAGACACAAGTTAACAAGTATCAATCACTATTTAAATTGGCCACAGATTGAAGACTATTATTTTGGATTACTTATTATTGGTAAAAAAATTATATTCTTTTTATGTTACACAAAATGTTGAGCGTTCTTCGTTAAATTTTTGTATAAAAGAAATATTTGGCTGACATTATTAAATTGATAAAAAAACTGACAGCAATTCACATCCCGCTAAAATATCTTATACCTTATATAAAATCTACAATGGACCATGGGAAGCTACACGTGTATGGTGCATTCCCGACGTTCTTGTTCCTTTCTTTGTTGGTACCTGAAACATTTGCACGTTGATTAAAGGCTTGTAGAATAAAGCTTTGGTAGGCGCTGCTCGAGAATGTTCTAATGTTGGGCCAATTTACTTTTAATAATAATAATAATCTACACCTACGCTTTTACACCACGTCAATCTGGTGATGTGGTAAGTACTATACATTTATTATATACTATACATATATAAGACTTTTATTATATTATACACATATTTAATATACATCCATGACCCAGGAACACATTAATTTTTTTGTTCCCTGGCGGGATTTGAACCTGCTACCTCCGGCTTCAGCGCCAACGCGCTAACCATTGAGCCACAGAGGTCGTCGTTTTAGATACTGACTTTAATTAAGATTAAAAAATATGGTCAAATGTAAGTCTGACTGACTTTTCAGTTGGTGGACAGTTTCATAGCCAAAGAAAGTATTTTACTACGTACGTTGATCTTCCAATTGAACAGTTCCTTTTATATGACACATATATTTATTATTTGAATCACGACTGAATTGTTCGCTGCAAATACCTCAATCTTTAGTTATTAAATATAGGTCACAATTTAAGTGTTGCTTATTGTTTCGTTCTTCGTTTGTGAGTGAGATCATAAGAAAGAACGAGGAAGAAAATAAATGTTTAACTTACTTGTCTATTAACGAGGATATATCAGGTGGGACGGGAGCGAAACTCCCTGACAGGCCATCGCTCCCGTTTTGTCCACCACTAGAAGTATTAAATAGAATTTATTACAACGTTGATGGGATCAATTTCAAAATGTAAACGATTCTTAATGTAGTATTTTATGGCTACACTATACATATTCTTCTAGGGCATGTGCAAGAATTGTGTTTGATTGATAAAGCAAGCGGTAAAAGCAGAAAAATATATTATTCTTTCAAGTAAAATCTGATAGAATACTATGATGGAAATTGTTGAAGAATAATTAAGTAAGAATTAAGTTAGATTTTATCTAAATTTTTCATGCAGTGTTATACTAGTATTAGGGCTACCGTTAGGTAAACTCATACATATATCATTCATTCATTCATTCATTCACTTTTTGTTTTGAATGTATTGTTATGGTATCTACAAGTTTCAAAAATTTTAAAGTGCAATGTTTCAAGAATTATAAAGTGGAGATTTGGTAACCAATAATCGAGAGTAAGATGACAAAAATACGTATAGATTAGGTATATTTTATTACATGAGAGAGAAAATAATATACTAACCCCCAAATACACAAACGAATCTCAAATTTAAGACGGACTTAAACTCATGCTACGACGTGTCAGATTCAAAGAAAAAAAAAGAGGGACAGCACGAGTTTAAGTACGACTTAAATTTGAGATGAGTCAACAAAAAGAGTGAACAAAAAGAGTGATGTATATAATGCAACGATATAAATGATACCATAAATTCTAGATGAAACAAAACTGCACGTACATTTTTTTTTCTTTTTCATTGTAAAAATCATTATGGTATTTTTTTTTCTTTTTACTGTGAATATATAACAGAAATGTTATATCTCGTGAAAGATACGTGTGTAATGTGTATGGCAGCCCTAGCGCTCGTGTCGGTGGTGCGGGGCGTGAGGGCGGTGAGGTGGGGCGGGGCGGGGCGGGGAGGTACCTGGTCTACCTGCTGGCGGTGCGCCGTCCGCTGCCGTACGCGCTGCCGCCGCCGGACCCGCCGGAACCTGACACAGTACACATGCGTTACGAACATGTAGAGGTTACAGAAATTATATTTCATGAAATGATCTGTAATAGAATATGTATGGAGTGTGGAAAAAGGTGATACGAATTATAAACCTAGTAACTACAAAAGTTACAGGAGATAGGGAAAATGGGGACATATAAGGGTAAAAAAGGTCTGTAAAGTTTTATATGTACGTTTCATACGCTTTATATCCACTTCTTTTTTTCTTGAGTTGGCACTTAATTTTATAAGAACATTTTTTCTTCACTTATATGCCTATTTTTTTAACGGCCATGTATGTGTTTAAAGTTTGGGCCATTTATCCGTACCACGTTTTATTAACGAGGTAAAAAATCATAATATCTCAATGAGAGTACCTTTTGTTGTAGTGTTGGCGGCGCTGTCGGAGTAGTCATCAGAATCGGAGCGCTCGCGCCAGGGTGGCGGAGCGGGTGCGGCGGCGGCGCGCGGCCTGTGCCGCGCCTCTACCGTCGAACGCTGCGACAGCGACGACTCGTCTGCACACACCAGGAGAACATGAATATACAATATTATATTATTAAAAGATTTGCATTATTTTATGAAACTTAAAATTTATCTACATGAAATCACCGTCAGCGCGTGTGTTAGATTTTGTGCTTCCTATATTAAACTGTGTGGGGTAATAAAGATACCAAACAAACAGTCTTCGAGAAATCTTTAGAAGACTAATGAGAGTTATACATCTTGCTGGTGTTGTTGCTCTAGTATCACTGGTGACCTAGGTTCTTCTCAGTGAGTTTTCATTGGCGTTCATTAAGGTACTTTGTTGGTACTATTTTGAATAAAAAAAGTGTGTGCGTACTGATGTACACGCGTTAGTAGTTATACTCCAGAAAAATACATAGTACAATTTCATTACACTGTAACCTTTTTGTTTATTGTGTAGTTAAAAACTATATCTTCTTCTGACGTTACTGTCATTATGTGAAAATTGTTCTATAGCTAACTTCATGGCGTCGGTTTTTTACTTGACGGTGTGCGCGCCCATCGTAAAAATTTACTCTCATCATTTTTCCCTGACGGGCCAAAGGAAGTATAACTTCAAATACTTGAATTTTGAATTTGTCTGTGCTTTACTAAAATTATTTAAAACGGGATATTTACCATGTTTTTCACTTGTATTTCGCGGAGCTCGATATTTCGACATTATCTACGAATGTCTTGTTCACAAGAATGTCTGTGTTGTCTCTTCTTGTATATCGTGTAGTACGTATATCTCGTTATACGAACCATATCGGTAGTGGTCGCAGGCGCGGCGGCGGCGGCGGTGCGGAGGCGCTGCGTCGTCGTCGCGACGCGCGAGCGTGCGGAACTGTAGTGCGTGCACGGCGCCTGGGCCGCCAAACGTCGCGTACGGACTTATCTCGTACAACTCCGCTGAATATAATTATGTACAATTTAAAATTTAGTTAGTATAATTAGGTAAATAGATCACTATTCTAATATAAAACTCACCGTACCATAAAAAGCTAGAGAGTTTCTTTGTTTGTTTATACGATAACCTCGAGAAACACTAGTCAGATTTGGAAAAGGCTTTGAAATTGGTAGTATAAAAATTGAGGAAGATTAACTGAAATAAAAATCTGTCTAGTTTATAAGGTTTTTTAATTCAATTTGGGCTATTCCGAAATTGACATACATGAAACATCGAGGAATAGTAATTAGTAAGCCATAAAAGGATAACAAGCGAACAATTACAGTTTAGTTTAGCCAAAATGTTAAGTTAAAGTACATAATCGTTTGAAGTTTCGGCTATGATCCACGACGAACCACATCTGCTAAGTACAAACACACATTCACATTAAAGGAAAAACTTACCTGAAGAGTCGTCATTTGATTTTTCATTTCCATTAATGGAGGATGACGAGTACAGTTTGTGCCCGTCTCGTAGTTTCTCTCGTTCGGCTTCGTTGCTTTCGCTTAGTTTTCTGTTGTCACGTAGATAATTGTCGTTTGCGAAACAGAAAAATCTGAAATGTTACGCATAAACAAATAAACAGCAAAGCCCTGAGCTATTATTATTATTGGAGGAATTTTCCAAACTTACTTTCGTTTTCCATGCAACAAGCACAGGAGAGCTCCCAATGCTGCCACAATGATCAGTGCACTGGCAGCACAGGATACCAAGACTGTGCGCAATGCAGCCGACCTGGCGCTGCCTACTGGTGTGCCTACAGTCTGCAATGGTGGGATTCGACCTACAAAAACATAGAATATGAACAAACAACAACAAACAACAATAACAATTATTTCTCTTTTCATCCTTTGTACCAGGTTATACCTGTATTCCAAATTCCAAATATTATTTTTATTATTTATTATTTATTATTATTATTATTATTAGTTTTACTTCTGACATGTGTAAAGTACACACGCACTTTTTTCCATTATTTTTATATTAGCTTATTATATCACAGTTAAAAGGGGTACCATCATTTACCACCCCAACGAATATCTCATTTCATACCTCCAGCCAGCGTGTGCGTGTCAGCCAGCAGATTCACTTTCTCCACGCCGGCGTCGCTCCACGCTTCCACTGATATTTCGTACCAGGTGCCAGGCGTGAGGTCTCCCAATACATGGCTAGCTGCGCTTAGGCTTTCACCAACCTAGCAAAAAACGAGTATTGTTACTGAAGCTAGTAAGTATATGATATTTATTTGAGGTTGACTTTTTCTACGCACCTTTATCCAGTGTTCGTCACCAGCCCGTCGGTAGGAAACTCTAAACCCAAGGATGGGGCATCCCCCATCCCTCCAAGCGTAGAAGTTTATTTTTATCGCCGTTGAGTTCATGTGTACGTGCTCTTCGGGTTTCGGAGCTTTTGGACCTGCAATATAATCGTTATTAAACTGATATTATGCGTTATACACTTGTAGCACTCGTAACTCATCCGCTACGAGTGCTACGAGAATACTTTCACAATATTATTCGAGGTCGTAGCTGTATTGCGTAGCCGAGCTACGCTTCTCTCTCCGAATTTTCAGTTTATTACCCGCGACGGAACGGAGACTGTATATTATATGCGTTTGGGGTGAGAGGCAGTTTGTGTGTGCAAACCTATTTTGCCGTTTATCTCCAACATTACTAGTCCGATTTTGATGCGGTTTTCAGAGATGGGTTCGGATTTGATTGGTGCATGTTATTAGATAGGTATTACGTTGATAACTCACTAGAGGGCACTGCAGCAAACGTTTTTTGTACAATCCAATGTTGCCATTTTTCTCCAAAACTACTATTCAAATTTTGATGCGATTTGAATGATGGGTTTGGGTTTGATTGGTGCATGTTCTTAGAAAGGTGTTACGATTATAACTTACCAGGGGGCGCTGCAGTAAACATTTGTTTTGATGCGGATTTTCATTTCTTCAATTGATTTTTAACCGTCGTGGGTTTCTTCAATTTTTTTTAATTTTGGTTTTTACTATTTTATTTATATTTTTCGATACGAAAAATACTTACGTCCCCCTCTAGTGGTGGCAGTTAAAATTTCGCTTGGAGGTCCTAAAGAGATTTTGTTCTGGGCCTGGATCTTAGCGTTGTACGTCGTCCCACACTTCAACATGTCCATCGTGTACGCCGTTAGTTCTGGAGATAATTCTACACTGCGCCACTCGGTCGCCTGCTCCTCTTTATAGTGAAGTATATAACCTAAAACATTAATCAAATATAGCCGAGGTTTATATATCTGAAAGATCTGCAAAACGTAATCAATCATCTATTAACTATGTCAAAAATATCTTCTTCTACCTAGCCTTTTCCCAACTTTGTTAGGGTCGGCCTCCAGTCCAACCGGATGCAGCTGGATACCAGTATTTTAAATGAAGCGTCTGCTTATCTGACCACCACAACCCAGTAACTCGGTAATACGATACCCCGTGGTAAGACTGCTTGTCAGACTTTCAGGCTTCTGACGACCCGTCTGTCAAAGATCCACGAATGACAGCCGGGACCAACGGCTTAAAGTGCTTTCTGAGTCACGGTGGAGTTTCGGTACGTAAACATGATCACCCATCCACAGACCAACCCCGCGTAGCTTAACCTGATGCATCAATCCGTGTGGCTGTTATTACTTAGCCAACGAACTTCTAATCCTATGCTAAAAATGTATCGAAGTATAAAAACAATAACAGTTTGAGAATTGTTATTGGGTTAAACCTCTTTAAAATACAGGCTTGCTTGCCTTAGCCTTGTCTTCTTCGAAAGCCTCCTTCTCAATACCCGTTCTCTATGTTTCGCCATCTCCCCCTTTCCCAAGCTCTTAACAAAGCTTTTCTGGATTCTTAGTAAGTTTATCGACTGTAAGATTGTGACACGGCCAGGATAAAATGGTTCCATTCAATGGTAAAGTAGAGGTAACTTACCTAGTACTGGCTGCTCGTTGTCGGACGGCAGCCGCCAGTGCAGCTTTATGCTGGTTGCGGTGGTGTACTGCAGTGAGAGAGAGGGCGCGCCCGGCGGGAGGACCGCCCGCACCACATACACGATCGAGTCTTCGCCAATGTTGTTCGTCGCCGTGCAAGTGAAGTTGCCCGACGATTGCTCGTTCACTTCTGAGAAGATAGTACAATGGTACCGATAGTATTAAAACTATTGTTGGCTGCATGATACTTGATCCTTTTCGTTCATTCATAACACTAAGGGTTCAGAGTAGTCTAATAAAAAAACAAGTAGATAAGAACTGGTTTTTGATTCATTCTGAACTGGATGGATGATTATAATGAAACAATTTTTACGGATTTTATCGCGGTTTATTCCTCCCGTGACCATGGTTGCTGTAAAGTATCCGAAACGTCGGGCTTGTAAAAATCTTAATAAACCGCGATAAAATCCGTAAAAATTGTTTCATTATAATGAGTGAAATTCGCGCAAACATTAGAAAACAATATCTGGATGGATGATTTGATTGGATTTGAGTTATGGTGAAAATGGTTTTTTTTATACAGCCTTATTACTTTCGGAAGATTGAGCGATTTAAATGTCTTCTAGACAGAAAAGCGCTCATTTCACAACTAAGGTTCTGGTGTTCGGTATTATCTGTCATAATATACTGATCCCTTACTCCATTAAACTGAACAATTTATTCAAAAAGTTTATTTTTATTTAAGGAAAGCCTACAATATAATATAATACAAAATATAATAAAAAATACAATTGCATAGAAACACTCAAGTCAAGTCAAAAGCATGTTAGCAGAATATATCACGAACTATTCAAGTATCAGTACCTCGCACATGCAGGTGTCCCGCGCGCGTGACCTGGTAGTAGCGGTGGTGCGTGACAGGCGCGCGCGCGTGCGTCCAGCGGGACCGTGGCACGGGCGCGCCCACGCACGAGCACGCCAGTAGCGTGCTGCGACCCGCGCCCACCATGCGGGTCCCTCCGAAAGAGGCGATGCGGGCGGGAACTGCCGACGAACATTATAATATATCAGCCATAACAGTAACTGCCTATATAGTATAGCCTGCAACTTAGTAACGTTTGTCACCACCGTAAGAGCGCGGCTACACCGCGGTGCATGCAAAGACTCCGCACGTGTGTTAAAATGTCAATTAATGCGTAGCGTGTCCGTGGGTTGCAGTTAAAACGATCACAGACATTTTCTTGTAGCGAAAATTGACAAACGTGTCTCTATGCGCCTTGGTAGACCCACGCCCTGAAGACGATGAAAAACGTTACTATTAATACCTATATTGTTAGCAGTATAACGATGTCAGCTACTATCGTTCGGGAAGATGGAGTGCATGTCGACCTTTAACTAGATGGGAAGACGATCACGGATCGCCGTGTAGCGGAATACGGGTGGCAGGGTATCGGCCGTCTTGGTGTTCATTGAAGGCGGCCTATGTCCAGCAGTGGACGGATAAAGCCTGATGATGATGATGAATACAACGAACCTAGTAGCCGATTACTTGCGCATATCACAAAACTTAAGGCTAATTGTATCTTAAGAAATTAAATACCCGTCAACTTACGTAATAATAATCACAAATCAAAAATTTATAGTACAGAATAGCCTCTTTTTTTTGTTTAAGCAGTGGAAATGCTTTGTGCATTCACGGGGATGGTCGTCTCCGGGGGATATGTGGGACTCCCGGCGCTTAGCGCTGGTATACCGCACTCGAACCATTGCGAGTTGCTTTCAGCTGCTTGAAGGGAAGTGTCCTGGATCTTTCTAACAGAGGACACACCCCGCGACCGGCCGGTTCCCCCTAAATGACTAACCGGTCTTTCTCCTAGTATGGGGCAGCTCCGACAACCTCGAGCACCCCCTCCATGCATGCGGAACATACTCAAATGAGCATATAGGAAGATACTTACTCCTAGCGCTTGGCCCTTGTCCCACCACGAGCGTTGACTCTCCTTCCCCCGATCCAGTCGTGGCAGACACCCAGAACTCGTACAGCTGGTTCTCCCTCAAGTTCCTCACTTGGAACATGAGCTCCAGCTCTGTGTTCTTGTCAGCTGACACCGTAAAGCTTGAATGTTTGCCTAATCTACGCCAGACACAACCAGATTAAAATTGTATTACGTATTTATGATTTAATGTACAACTAGCTTATGCCCGCAGCTTCGCCCGTGTTAACTTAGATTTAGATCTAGAGATCCGGAGTGATGATGATACTTTTTGTAGCTTATGTTACTCTTTATAACATCAGCTATCTTCCAATGAAAGTCCGTCAAAATCGGCCTAGCCGTTTTGGAGATTAGCCGGAACAAACAGACAGACATACAAAAATTTGAAAAAAATGTTATTTTTGTATATGTATCGTGTTTACATCCATATGCATTCAATAAAAAGCGGTTATTTTAATATTACAAACAGACACTCCAATTTTATATATCTATATAGATTTACCAGCTAAGGTCTCTATAGCAGAGATCAGTAAGTTATCTACAAATCTACATTTTTGGCCACAATTACACACGAAGAAAATAACTTACCGTCCCGCCTCCCTGTAGTACACGGTATAATGCGTTATCACTCCGTTAGGGTAGACTGGCGGAAGCCAGCTTACCAGTACAGAGTCACTTGAATACGGCAACGCTTTGATCTTTTCCGGTGCTGAAGGTACTGATAAAAGAAGAAGAAATTGGAAAAATATCCGTTAAGTAAATATGCATCCAGCATGGGATTGGTCTTTTAATATGGTTATAATTAAAATATGGTTTATCTCGATTTACCTAGAATATAATATTTTTTTTAAAAGTTTATTCCTTCGAAAATCATGAGTATTTTACAGCTTATTAATTAGATAGATTTAATACGCACTTACAAGGAGCCTTGAATCTTTTAACGGATAATAAATAGGCTGACTCATTATTTTGTATTTATTTGGTCCTGTAGCCTTGGTGATCTTGAGCATTGCTCACTTATCTAAAGAAACTCGTTAAGACTGCTCAAGCAAGCTGATTTGATACGATATACCAGAAATTTGCCTATTTCTAGTATATCGTATAGTAGCATACCATCTTCCTCCGTCTGGCAGTAGACGGGAGCGCTGCGTTGTCCGTCCCCCGCCGCGGTGAAGGCGAGCAGCTGTATGGAGTAGTTGGTGAACTTGTGCAGCGTGTGCAAGTACGTATCCGTCGTCGTCACGCGCTTTATCTCCGCTGCGTCCGCTGCAATTGTGTGGATATACCTTTACGTGCGCTGAATTGTAATTTGGTCTACGAATAAATAATAAGAATGTGGGTATTGAATGAGAATCGTGCTAAAGTTTTCACTTCTCTCTTGTGAACGCTTAAGTTCTGTGTCTTTATTTTAATACTAAATTCTCCAAATTATGTTTATAATATGTCAAATTATTGTATAATGCACACCTACACACGACAAATTATAAAAGAATTTAAGAAAGTCCATGAAACCTTTAATAAAATAGGTTGAAAATTCGAAATTTGACCATCTCTAGATATGATTAGTTCTTGTCTTCATGTACTTAGTATCTTTGACCTATAAAAGGAAGTGTATAAGCATTTACCATGGTGTGTAGTGAGAGGCGCGTAGATGACCTTGTACCCTTGCACGATACCCCCGCGCTGGCCGGGGGGCGGTGGGCCCCACGACACTTTCACACTGGACGACGACAGCGCGGAGCAAGAGACTCGCGTCGGCGGACCTTCGGGCACTGCGGGGGTACAACAGTAACTTGAATAGGTAACAAAATATGAGTTGAAAAAGTCAAACTCAATGAGCATATTTGTAGTTATTGAAGGGTTCTAGTTTGCATCTCTGACGCCGTCATCAGACTATCATGACATATTATGCTAATAAAAACGTATGAAATATAGAGCTCAAATCACCTCCTTCCAAAGTGGTCGCAGACACAGTCGCGGAGGCAGGGCCAGCGGCGACACCGTTGAAGGCTTTCACCCTTACTTCATATCTGGTGAACTTCTTCAGTGCTGACAAACTCAGCTCGGTCGCCGCCCAGCCATTCACAGTAAGGGTACTGAATACGAAACGGATGAGCATAAATTCGCAAAGCTATTCATAAAATATGAACGTCTTGGCATTTATTAGCCTAGAGAGAGAGAGAGAGAGAGAGAGAGAGAGGGAGAGAGAGAGAGAGAGAGAGAGAGGGAATATGTTCAGCAGCGGACACAAAAAGGTTGTAAATGATAACACGTAAACTCCGATAGATTGAATTTTGAACCCTGGTGCAGATATTTATCACACAAACTACTCAAGGAATACGAACTTACAACATTGTTTGGTGTATCACTCGTAACTAGCTACTCACCGCGAGGAATTAGCGACGAGGACTCCGTCGGGCCCAACCTCCGTGCACGTCACGGAGTAGCCCAGCAGCTCGCCGTGCCACGCGTCCCGTGGTGGAGCCCGCCACCCCACTAGCAACTCTCCTGGCGCACCTGCTGAAACTTGCACCCCACCCGGCGCCTCCGAAGGCGCTGACAGAAAAAAATATGCACATTGTCACTCCAAAACGAAACCACGTATAATATGGACGTCTATCGGAGAAACGATTAAAGAAGTTAGATTTCTTTGATACTTCTGGCTTAATAATATTGGAATAATACAAACGTTTTAATTGTATTTCAAGAAAGTGCGTGTATTTTAGAATCTTTGACCCATCGATGACCAATTGATGCTTTTTGAAGTGAAACTTCTTTGCGCGCATGAAGGTAATTTTTTTTACAGATGAAACGTCACGAAAATGTGCAACGTTTATGTTCAAGAAGAGGGAGAGAATGATTGAGACCGATTGAGAGAAAGTGAGAAAGGGCGATCGTAACATGAAGCACATAGCCATGGAGTGAGAGTAGGGAGCAAGCGAGTGAGAAAGATCGAGAGAGAGAGTGAGATAAAGCGAACGTCGCATCGCAAGTCTCGAAAATGTAAAGCTGTAGATTAGTATAAATATAAACGAGATTTAAAAGTTAGTTTGCCAAATACGTTTCACTTCTGACATGTGTACTTTGTACGCTCGCACTTTTTTTAAATAAATGGTAATAGCAAATATTTTGACAAACACGATGACAAATGGTTACGACTTCCCTCTCCGAGATATGTTGTAATATGTCGTTACAGAACAATATACTTATATACCTTCCTCCTGTGTTTTGACGACGACGGGCTCGGTGAAGGCACTCCGGTCTATCTGGTTAATGGCTGCGATGCGAATCATGTACGCCGTGTGCGGCTTCAAGTTACTCAGCAGAGCTTCGTAGTGAATGTCCCCTTTCTTTGTAAGCCTGTTGGTAATCCTCTGTAGCATTAAATTCTAATCACATGTCTCATGGTACATTAATACTCTATAAGGAAGTTTTAGAGTTCGAATCGGCCGTCTTGGCGTTCATTGAGGGAGGCCTATGTTCAGCAGTGGACGGATAGAGGCTGATGATGATGATGATGATGATGATGATGATGATGATGAAGGAAGTTTTTATTTTTACAAAAATATACAATTCTTATATACATTATTGTAAGGCAAAGAAATTATAATATATGTATATGGTGAAAGAATTATTTCAAAAGCTTGAAAAATTACAAAACGAATCAACTTTTACTGAATCCTTTGCGCACGGAGAATTTGCTGTGACGTCACAAGTCTCGCCGGTTTAACGGTGTGGTTAAGGTGGTAGTTCGACTCGAGCGAGCGAGTTGCGGTCCGTGGGCTCAAATTGTTACGTCAGAGGTCGCGCGCCGAGAAGCGGACAGGATAAGTATCATAACTTCATCATTTATGGAGATAATTGAAAAAAAATATCAATGGGCTTTATATTGTGAATTTAGTGCTATTTTTAAAACATAAATTAAAAAAAATGTAAACTTCCATATTATAATATTCCTTCCTTATATAAATGTATCGATTGAACGGCTGCATATTGCATGCCTACACTTTGTTGGTTTACTACGTTATTGAACTTTTTAACCAATAGTAATTTGATTTAATTACTCTTACTGAAAGACTACGGGGTAAACCGTCTTGGCCTGTGTGCAGCAGTGGACTAAAAAGGCTGACGATGATGATGATGATGAAGAAGAAGATGATCACTAAGATGGTGATTACAAAACTAAAAGACTAACGTGACGTGATTATGTGCGCCGCCGTGGACGGACACATTGATGGAGCTAGCGGAGTCCCAGTGCGACAGGTGCGCCCCCGATGTCAGCACGCAGTACTGCAACGCGTACGCCTCCAGAGGTGAGTTGCCGTCGAAGCCCTGACTCCAGGACAGGCGAACAGCACGCGATAGGATTTCCGTTACGGACAGCGATTGTGGCGTTTCAGGTTTTTCTATTATGTATAAAAATGATAATTAATATTGAAAAGTTACGGGACGCAGATGTGAATCATCTTATTATATATAATATACCTAATTAAAATTATAACAATCTACAACTAAATATGGAATACAGTAAAAAAAACGTCATACCGTTTCACATCACGACATTAAAGTCGATTTTACTGCCGAGGCGCATCAATAGATTTTTTACATCAAAAGCTTTAACCAGTCAATAGATTAGCTCATACCTTGGACGGATAGGTATATGTAGTGGTCGCTGTGTCCGTACGCGTTGACCGCCTGGCACTTGTACACGCCGGAGTCCTGGCGATCAGTGCGGCTGATGTACAGCTGAGACCTCAGACCAATGTCAGTCTTCGCTTCAGATATACTAAGTCTGAAAAGAGCGAAGTAGAGTAAGTTAATGTAAAAAAAAACTGATGCCAGATTGATTAATATCACGTACCCAAAAAAACAAGATTTCTTTATTGTACTGCCGCGCCGCTTCATTCGTCCTGCGGGTTTACTCTTGACACTCGATCCTATTGAAATTTAGGATTGGGATCGAGAACTTGTCAATCGGTACTCTTGTACGCTACACTAGTGCACGATTTGACTCGATTACAGTGGAATTTTATGTAACTAATTGAAATTGGTATTTCTTAAACTCTAGAGTACCTACCGATTGAAAAGTTCTCGATCCCAATCCTAAATTACAATAGGATCGAGTGTCAAGAGTTAGCCCACTGATTTTAGCTGTATTTTTAAAGTGTCTAATAGACAATCAGTTTAAATTGTATAGAATTTGTTTTATATGCTTATGGTTGGCGACGATAGTCACGATGTTTAGTTATTGCTTGCCTTCTGCTTTAAATAAGCTTAGGAGAAATAAACAGTGAATTACCTGTATGTAGCAAGATCAAGAGGAGTGGAGTCCCGCGACCAGGTAAGTCTCAGGGGAGCGTCCCCCCGCGCCTCACAGGACAACGTCGCGCCGGTGTCGCGCCGCGCCGAAACGTTGTGAGAGGTCACCTCGAAACGAGCCGGCTCTGGGGATTCAATAACAGACATACAGGAGATTGCTGATGTGTTGGAATAAAAATGTCTTATAATATCGATAGTAAAAAAAGGTAAAATAATGAGTATCGTAGAAATAAGGAAGCTTGGAAAACTTTTTATGGCTTTCTAAAAGTTAATTTTATTTCTTAAAGAAATGAATGCTATGACGAAATAACTTTGGAATTAGAAGACTATGTCAAAGCTTTACACGTGGTTACTAATACTTTAGATACCATACTTAATAAACTCAAGCAAAATAAAACAAGACCTCACCATTGATAGCAACGAAAATGTTCTTGGTGAGAGCAGTCCCGACGCCGTTCTCAGCCTTACACATGTAATATCCCTCGTCGTAGGGCAGCGCGGACTCAATCCAGAGGGTCCCATTGGACAGAAATTGGAAGCGTCCACCGAGGTTCACCAGCGGCACGAAGTCTAATGCTGTACCCGCTACACAATAGTGTAATTAATGAATTGCTCCAACTAATGGTATAGTAATTTTTAGCAATTGTTATAGCTAAAAACTTGGTCTAATTAAAAGTCCTGACGATGACTGGATCAAGTTGATTTTATATCACTTTGCAGCTGAAGCATACAGTGCAAAATCAGGAGTTGCTCCTCTCATAAATATCCTCATCGTGCATTTATCATCATCAGCCTCTATCCATCCAATGTTGCACAGAGGCTTCCCTCAATGGACGTCAAGACGGCCGATTTTTTCGATCCCATCGTGCATTAGTCCGATCAAATTGTTGTGAGAGCCAAAAAACTACCTTAACACGAATATAAGAATCAGAATGTTAATATAAGTACCTATCGGGGATTTCAAGAATCGAAAAAGTATCAAATATATCGTACCTCTTTGTTTCATCCACGTAATCTGTGGGGATGGAGATCCGGTAGTCTGACAGTGCATCGCCAGTGGCTCCCCCGCCAGAACCGCCACGTCCATTGGTTCCGTCACCCATTTGGGCGATACTGATGCATGAAAAACATAACACGTATACAATAAGTGAAAAACTGAGAAAGCTCATGAATGAAGAAGAATAGGACAAAATGTGAGATCAGCTGTAGGGATAGTTATATTATTATCTTTTTTGAAGATTCTAAAACACATAAATGTAGAAAATGATTTATGGTGCAAACAACCTAAGAATAATATGTTTTACATATTAGATTAATTAGCGATAGTAGTAATAGTAGTGTAGCAATAATATTCAGCGTGAGTAAAGAAATTCTTTACACACGTTGTTACGAGTTGCCCAAATTATTTTATTTCCAGAAACTGAAGGAACGGCTATATTCCAATTTAATGATACGTGCACAATAAATACTAATCTTAAGGTCTTATCTTAAGGTAAGGTTGAACAGAAAATTGAACGGACACCTTAACACTAGAACCAACAACTTACCTTATCCAGCTGCAAAAAAGTTTAGGAAAAAAAACTAACGTAAACCTTACATAAATTTTAGTCAAATGTAAATACTCAACACCCATATTATCTTTGTCATATTCATTTCCGCATTGCTGGCACAATGTAAGAAGTGTTCGTATTTACTGATTCCTAGTATATACCACTGATATTTCACGATAAAGAAACTAAATTTTACTGTCTCTGATGATATACTTACGTCTAATGCCACAATAAATTTAAATAATAATAATAACAATTACCATTTTAGCCATCTGAAATCCATCGTCGTGCAGAACAGAAAGTTGATATTTATACATACAGCAAAAGTAAAGAAAACAAAATAATAATATAAAATACAAAATATTTTGGATGATGAATAAATACATCATTGTTAGTGCAAGACTTCGTTGGCATAATTATATAGTGGCGGACTACAGCTGTAATCCAAAATTGTCCATTTCATAGTTGCCAAATAAAGTTTTTTGAATAATTTCCCCTATCTTATTATAAAAACCCGAATATTGAAATTCAGGATTTTGCAAACTTATTTATATTTGAAAGTTCCGAAATAGGATTCGTCTTAGAAACAAATGTCAGACGAACACACGTCATCTTTCGTCGGAAAGCATAATTCTAAGTGCGGTGCTCGGTGCGGTGTGGTTCTATGTGCGGTGCAGTAAGCGTGCATGTTTGTGCCGGGGCCTGTTACCTTTCACGACCAGTTCCGCGGTATAGTTAACTTTGGCCGCATTGTTGGACGCGACACACGTGTACAGTCCGCTGTGGCGAGATGAAACCTCTTTAAAAACGAGGTTGCTGAAAAAATCCGCCCCTCGCTCTTCCACCTATATAATTTAACGTTCTGTACTACCACCATAGAACAGTGTTGATAATTTTTGAAACAAAAATATAGTAAGGTGAAACCCACTATAAAAGGAAGACAATAAAACCAAAATAAAAGAAAAAATAATTTACGGGTGACTTGAGGGCGGGAAAGTGAAAGGTAAGTTTTCACCAAATTACATGAGTATTTTTTTTGTAAAAGATAAAAAAAAGTTATTTGAATTTTTTACATAAATTTTGTGGTTATGTGAAAAAAGTGTAATTTATACAACAACAAGTTGTAGATCTTTTTATTACCTACAACTTTGTAATTCAACTTTTTCCGTGAGACTTGACGTTTTGCTGGAAATCGAGATAATCCGTTTTTTACCCTAGCCTACCCTCCACTTTCCGCTCTCAGATCACCCGTTTATTTTTCCTTTCATTTCTGTTATATAATCTTCCTTTTCCAATGGCTTTCATTCGACTATAATTTTGTTCTACTTTTTGCCACTTCCAAAGGCTGCGGCACTGGTCTACCAGTCTTATTGATACTCTGTGTAATGTAATGACAGGAGTTGGACAGGAGTGATTGATGTAAGCGAAGTTTTGAATTCGCGATATTACTTTCGGCAATCCTTAACTCTATCTCCTTCACAGAGCATAAAACGTAGTGTTTATATCTATCTATCTATGGACGCTTTTTACACAACGTCAACCTGGTCCCGTGGTAAGTTCTCGAAGAACTTGTGTTACGGGTACCAGACAACGGAAATATATTTAATACTTTTATACTATACATATATTTAAGATTTTGATTATATTATACACATATTTAATACACATCCATGACTCAGGAACACAGAAAACTTTTTTGTTCCCTGGCGGGATTCGAACCCGCAACCTCCGGCTTGAGAGCCAACGCGCTTACCACTGAGTGACGGAGGTCGTCAAGTTCATTTTACTCTTTGATTTCCTTTAGGGAATAGTAAAGTTAACAGTATAGTAAAATATTATATGAATGGTAATGATTTGTACGTGTTTTACATCTATAAAATGTCCTATACTATCGATTTAATGTTA
Organism: Helleia helle; assembly: GCA_963853865.1. NCBI lineage: Eukaryota > Metazoa > Arthropoda > Insecta > Lepidoptera > Lycaenidae > Helleia > Helleia helle. The sequence continues at coordinate 19,634,825 of OY971422.1, read as the reverse complement.
CTTTTAGACTTAGTTAACTTTTTTACTAAGCTTAGATACTAAATACAAATTCCTTTTAATCGATCGCATCGGTTCATAATAGCTTCCATTTTTTTATACCCACCTTTTAAGATTATACAATTGAATAAGAACACACTCGGCAAAATTTAAATCCTGAATAGTTAGAAATACTTAAGAAATAACAGAAATACAGACTATATAGAACTACAAACAGTGTATTTTTTTAGGAGAGGAAATATGAATGAATTGCCTGGGTTAGGCTCTGATCATCGAGTATATAACCGGAATAGAGCGGTAATGTTACGTGTTTTGTATGAACAAATAATTCCGCCAAATTTGTGCTGCGACTCGGAGCCGGCTCTGCGCTCTGATTGGTCGACTAATGGCCATTGTTGGACGATTGTCCGATGGGACGTACACACAGACCACGGGGGTTGGATTTAAATTATGTCAGTGACAAATCACTGACCGGTTTCGGAATTTTACGGCTCACATTACTACTCTATCCGGTTATATGGTCGATGGCTCTAGTGAACCCGTTTATGTATTTGCGATGCTAACCACTCACCATATGGCTCGTCTGTATTAATATATCCAACTAGCATGAAAATGGAGAGTAATAAGATTCAAACCTGTAACGACGAGGGTATGGGTCCGTTGTCCTTGAGCCAGGTGAAGTGCACGGGCATGTCTCCGGACGTGACGCTGCAGCTGACCTGCGCGCGTTTGCCCTCTTGCAAGTTCGCGGAGAAGGAAAACGGCTCTATTTCTGGCGGATCTAAAAGTTAACTTGGACGTTATAACAATGTTATGTGCTCGTAAATATTAGGTTTTTTTTTCTTAAACACCGAGAAATGCTCTGAGGCATCCCGGCAGGCGGGTATGTGGTACTCGCTGCGCTCGAAAGCTGGTAAGTGGACGCAGCTCTACTCATTAAAACCCGGCGAGTGCCACCAATGCCGCCTTAGGTGAGGTGCCCCGGATCTAATGAGCAAACAGGGCACCTCGAAAGTATTAGATATAAAGCTATTGTAAAGAGTTATGAGCGTCGAAGTCTAATAGAAAGGTTCCACTTCGAAAGTGAGAAATGTGGGTTCGAGCTTAAGCGGTGCGCTCTATACAATTGGGTTTCCTTATTTCCTTTCTTGCTAAATATCGCTTGTTATTGGTGCGTGAAGTGAGGAAAACTGTTTTCCCTATGAGATTAAGACTTTGAGATAGTGTAAAATATCTTTGAGATAATGTAGTGGATCTGTCTCTTGTGTCAGAGGTCCGGGTACTGACTGGTGCCGTTGGTGAAATGGATTGGTCAAAATTTTTCCATGCCCCTAAAAATAAGACCACCGTTTGCTCGCTGGTGAAGAAAAACATCGCGAGAAAACCTGTATGCCTGAAGAGATTAAAAGTCTTTGAAGGTGTGTGATGTTCTCCAACCCGCATTGGGCCATCGCATTTTTGAACTATGGCCCAAAACCCTCTTCGCTTGATTTCGAGCAGGAGACCCGTGCCCAGCAGTAGGATTTATAAGGGTTAATATTATTATACATATATATTATTGATACACTACAGATGGTCAGGGGTTTGCTATTCGCTGGATTTCGAGGAAGGCACCGAGGAGTCATACATATTATATAGGTCGCTTGTACTATGCATGTCGTGAATGCTAGTAAACTCACTGCTGACTATAAGCTGCAGCTCTCGTCTCGCGATCTCTCCATGCGGACCCATCACGGTACAAGTGTAGGCGCCCGCGTTGGCCGACTCTACACGCGCCAGTCGCAGCGCTCCATCGACGTTGCTGTCCCACTCTACCTGACTGCCATCTCTTTCCCACGTTACCGAACTGCAATTTATGAACATGTTTTTTAATAAAGCTTGAAGTAACATTTGTAGAATGGAATAAAAATTACGTTTATCAGTTACATTTTCCCAGCTTTCTCTACCGCCGCCTACAGGACTTAAAAAACGTAATCTTGGACCTCATTCCCTTTTTATTTGGAAAAATTCAAATTTGTGAGAGCCAGCCTTGAGACATGTCTCCAATTTTAAGGTTCTACCCGCACTTGTACTCGCTCTGGCAAAATTTCCTGATAGCGAGTTAGATATTGGATTAATGTATATGGTATTAAATGATAACACAAAATAACTCCTCTAACATAAGCTAAAACTAATTCTTCTATTCATTTTAGATTTTTTTAGCTAATTTAACCCTTACCTGATAGGGTACCCCGAATAAGGACAATACAGCACCAGCTCACGACCAGCTACGGCTCTGATGGGTCCAATAGATCTCACGTATGGGGGCCCTGAAATTATAGAATCATACAGTGGTATTGAGTTATAAGGGCTATAAGTACTTGATCATCATCATCAGCCTCTATCCATCCAACTGAACATAGACCACTTTTTTTTTTTTTTTCTTTTACGCCGGGAAATGCTCTGAGGCATCCCGCGGGGGAGTGGGTCTCCCCACGCGGGTATGTGGGACTCGCTGCGCCCGACAGCTGGTAAATGGACGCAGCTCTACCCACTAAAACCCGGCGAGTGCCACCAATGCCGCCTTTGATGAGGTGCCCCGGATCTAGAAAACAAACAGGGCACCTCGACGGCTAGTCAGTCCTGCAAGGCACCGACGTCACCTCCACAGAGGGGTTGTCCCGCACCACAGAACAACCCCTCCCAACGTCGGAACAGTACAATGGGGTGAAGTTCCCATCCTCACCCCTTGCCCCCTGCTCTTCTGTCCCCTCTTCTTATAAGAGGGGTACAAAGAGCCCCCTCGGCCCAATTAGCTTCGCCCAAGGTGCACCGCTCACCCTAGGTTACTGAGCCCCACCGCCACGACAAGGCCTGAACCATGGTGGGGAACTGAACATAGACCTTCAATGAAGGCCAGTAGAACGATCCCTCGCCACTCATGTCCAAAAAGATTTTCATTATTAGTTGGTTGAATAACGCTATCGCGCTGGTTCGTTTGCATAGAGTTTAAACCATTTATTCCTGTATTCCAAACCCAAATAACTACGTTTCTAAAGGAATTGACATTTCTTAACACGTACTATCTAACCTCTGTTGCTTCCCAGTCACTGTAGGTATAAAAAACGACGTCTTCAAGAATATCTAACTGTAGCATGAAGTTTTTGTTACAAGCGCACATGACATAACTATAGTAGCGCAACACGAATAGAAAACTATACCATACCTTAGTTTTCTAACAAAATGCAACACGAATAGATAGATAGTTTTCTATTCGTGATGCGTTTTTACGTAACTACTATAGTTATGTCATTGGCGCTTGTAACAAAAACTCATGGTAGAGGTACTGACTGTAAGATACGACAAACACATAAACATACATGCTACCTATGCCTTTAAAGTTTAAACTATATTTATACTATATTTAGATTTTTATAATCAATTAATCTCCTCATGTTATTCCCCGTGGCTCAACCAGCCTCAATTTTTTTTAAGTCCTCAAAGTTGAGAGCTTAAAGTCTTCCTGAATGATTGGGTTATCAAAATATGCAAAAAGATTTACTAAAGATAGGTACTAATAAACAAATGTTAAGTTCATTAAATAATTATGAATTACCATATATATTAAGCCTGGATGTGTGCGCTACCTCGCCCAGCGAGTTGGCGGCGCGGCAGGTGTACAACCCCCCATCCTCCGAACGCACCGCCGTGATGTTGAGGTAACTGACCACGTCGTTGGTCTTGGTCGCAAACTGTTCGATGCTGTATCTGAAAAATACAATAAAACAATCATATCAGTTAACTAGCTGTTGCCTGCAGCTTCGCCCGCGCTACTCAACTCCTATTAGTTACACCGTGATGTTATAATATAGCCTATAGCCTTCCTCAATAAATGGGCTGTCTAACACTGAAAGAATTATACAAATCGGACCAGTAATTCCTGAGATTAGCGCGTTCAAACAAACTCTTCAGCTTTATATATCTATACTAATATATTTATATAAGTATAGATTTTAGTCATGCAAGTTCAAGCAATCTTCCACCAGGATTGCTTACTGTGGCACTTAACACTTACAGCACATTAAAAAAGGCACATCAAAAAGGTATTTTTTTTTCTTCTACGCCGGGAAATGCTCTTAGGTATCCGCGGGGGAGGAGGGACTCCCCAGGCGAGTATGTGGGACTTGCTGCGCCCGAAAGATTGTTAGGTGGACGCAGCTCTACCCACCAAATCCCGGCGAGTGCCACCAATGCCGCCTTTGGTGAGGTGCTCCGGATCTGTTCAGCAACAGGGCACCTTGACGGCTAGTCAGTTCTCCAAGGGACCGACAAGACCTCCACAGAGGGGTTGTCCGGCACCACAGAACAATCCCTGCTCTCTAGCAGGGATTGTTTCATAACATATGCCTCTGCATATGGTGACCGACGTCCATAGACTTGCAGCTATGAAGATGTGTTGCCTTCCTTTTCCTTATATCTCCCCCCCCGCCCCATGGGCCACTGGAAACTCACAAACTGCACGAAATGCGATAGCTGTCGCTTTACGCAGGTATTATGTGAGTGAGAGGTACTACCCCGGTCGTGCTGGCCCAATTCCAGTGCAAAGCAGCATGGCACTACCTCTACCTCTTTTGTCCCCTATTCTTATAAGATGGATACAAAGAGCTCCCTTGGCTTAATCTGCTTCGCCCAAGGTGCTGGGTTTACCTTAGGCTGAGCCCCACTGCAACGACAAGGCTTGAACCTTGGTGGCTTGAGGCTTGAACCATAGTTCCACTGAGTTTGTTTCGCCGGTTCTTCTCAGTGGGCTAGCCTTGGAACCGGTGGTAGATTCAATTGACGTTCAAAAAGATACTGTATTAGTACTATTTTGAACAAAAAATTTTGATTTTGATTTTTTGATTTTAGTGGCGTTGACCACGAATATAAAATAGTTCAAGTAAGATTGGCATTTATAAGAACAAAAGAAATTTCACGGATTTTATCGCGGTTTATTAAGATTTTTACAAGCCCGACGTTTCGGATACTTTACAGCAACCAGTACGGACTGGAAACCGCAAATAAAATTCGCCGCCTGGAAGATCTTATGACAAAGCGCGCAAGATTTATAACATCTTTAAATTTCTTGAAGAGATGCAGAGACCATGATCTCATCCCTACGTGTGTCAAGATTTCGCCAAAAAACGACATCCGAGGGAGCGCAAAAATCTTAAACCAGGCGAGTAAAAAGTTATTACGGACAATGATTCATCAAAATCGTTCCGATCTAGCCACTCTTGAAAAAGAAATTGAGTATTCGACCGCCGCATTAAAGACAGTTTTGGTTACATTTGATTATGAAAATTGCATAAAAACATTAAATAAGCGCGAAATATCACAATATAATAAATGCAAAAAACAACAAATTTTAAAATTCGAAAAATTAAACAGCAAATCAAATGTCAAAAATAACGAACCGAACACCACAGACAATGACAGCTCACGCGCAGTTGTCAACCTGTCAAACTGTCAATTGGATAATAACACAATAAAAGTCTTAGAAAAAGGATTAAATTTTGCCATAACTCCTAGTAAAATCCCGTTCGAAGAAATAATTTGTAATATAGAAGATTGTCTGTCTAAAAATAATATAAAGAAGGAAGATTCGGAGGCCATCAGACAAGATATATCGTCAGCTTTACGACGAAGTTCTGTGCCCAAACTAAATCTTCCTCGCGAACAATACAAAGCGTTATTAAACCTACGTAACAGACGGGAATTAACAATTCTTCGCGCAGATAAGGGCAATGCTACTGTAGTTATGGATACGTCAGATTACAATGATAAAATTAAACAACTATTATCGGATGAAAGTACATATAAACACGTCAAAACCGATCCAACGAACAAAGTTTTGAAAACTACTAGTGATATAATTAAAGAAAACTCCGAGACATTGAATCTGGACGTCAAATATTTAATTCCTTCATGTCCAAAACCACCAAAGCTGTATGGGTTGCCGAAAATACACAAGGCTAATGCTCCATTACGTCCAATTGTAAGCCAGATCGATTCACCAACTTATAGATTGGCTAAGCATGTGGCCCAAGTACTGTCACCACTGCGTGGACAAACCAGAGCACATACTCGGGATTCTTACCATTTTGTTAATGAGATCAAACATCTACATCTCAGAGACAATGAAACAATGGTCAGTTTTGATGTGCAATCTCTCTTCACCTGCCTACCTGTGGAAGACTGCATAACAATAGTAAGAAGAAAGTTAAGGGAAAATGACATACCAATGGAATATGCTGACCTTTTGGAACATTGCCTTACATCTGGCTATATGTTGTGGAATAGTTATTTCTACAAGCAAGTAGATGGAGTGGCCATGGGCTCACCAGTATCCCCTGTTGTTGCCGACATATTTATGGAGGACTTCGAGGAGACTGCTCTGCGAACTTCGCCCATAACACCCAGGTTCTACAAGCGGTATGTAGATGATACTTTCACAATATTACCATCTGACAAAGTGACCATATTCCTAGACCATCTTAATTCCATTAATTCAAAAATTCAATTCACAATGGAATTAGAAGCAAATAATTCTCTAGCCTTCTTAGATGTATTAGTGATCCGTAATCCCAACAATACCTTAAGTCATACAGTGTATAGGAAGCATACTCATACGGATAAGTACCTAAACGGCGAATCTCACCACCATCCAACACAGTTAGCTACCGTGGGTAAATCTTTGTTTCAGAGAGCACAAGGGATCTGTGATGAGCAACACCTGGCAACCGAGCTTCAACACGTTAAGCAAGTACTGCGAGACAACAAGCTTCGGGTGCCGCGTCTTCATCACCGTGACCGCGTGAAAGCAGCCACTGTTGAGCGAGTACCTGCTGTGCTACCATTTATGAAAGGAGTCACTGACAAGATTGGCTATATCCTAAAGCGAGCTTCCATCAAAACCTTTTTCAAGCCGCCAAAAAAGATAGGTCAATTCTTACCATCTGTCAAGTGTCATATACCCTTACAATATGCAGGAGTATACAAGCTTGACTGCGACTGTGGTCTCTCTTATATAGGCCAAACAAAAAGATCTATTAAAACTCGCGTCAAAGAACATATAGCTGATTTAAAACACCGTCGCTACACTAAGTCTGCCATCTGTGAACATAGTCTTGACAAAGCTCGCCATTATATCAGATTTGATAAACCACAAGTCCTCGCAAAAGAACACCGATTCCAACCAAGGATGGTCCGTGAGGCTATTGAAATTAAAAAACATCCTAATTTCAATAGAGAAGAAGGCTGGCTCTTACCACCTGCTTGGGATCCCATTATTAATATCATCAAATCAAAATCCAAGCATAATATGTCACAGATTAAAGATACAGTTAGCACTTTCTGCGTAGATAGGACTAACCAAAATATTGATGTATCATAGGGTAGTTTCGAATAACTTTGTAACATTAGGACGTATGACACCTCAGTCCTCCCGTGACCATGGTTGCTGTAAAGTATCCGAAACGTCGGGCTTGTAAAAATCTTAATAAACCGCGATAAAATCCGTAAAAAAGTGTTTCATTATAATGAGTGAAATTCGCGTAAACAAAAGAAATTTCATTTGAAATTATTCAAAGATAATTTCTCTCTTGATAGGTGACATTTTTATACATTTATATACATTATTATACAAGCACAGGCAGACTTGGATGTCTTATCGGAATGGTTCCAATATAATTTATTAACCATATACACCAATAAAACTAGTTATATTATCTTCAAATCTAAAAATAAAACCATTCCACCACATGCCTCATTAACAATAAATAATATCCCTATTAATGAAACTACCAAAGAAAAATATCTTGGCCTAAGAATAAACAATTACCTAACATGGAATGACCAAATTGATTACACAAAAAAAAAGTTGTCCTCTCTAATTGGTTCACTGAGTAATCTATACGGGTGTGTTCCCCGGCAGACACGTTTCATGATATATAACTCCTTAGTCAAATCACACCTGTTATATTTGATCGAAGTATGGGGCAGCGCTACAAAATCAAAATTACAAGAATTACAGATAATACAAAATAAAATAGTAAAAGTTCTCTTCCAATACCCATTCCTGACATCAACAAAAAAGATCTACACCGAAACTGGTATACTTAATATTAATCAACTTTACATATATAATACATGCATAATTATAAGGAAAATCATTGAAAAAACTATAAATATAAGCTTAATTTTTTTTAATTACAAATTACGAAACGCAGTACTCGCCGACCAAGTTTGCTTGTACTACCTAGGGTACGAATCAATTACGGCAAAAAAAGCATAACTTTATAAAAAGCTACCATCTGACATAAAAAATGTGTGCTCATTTAACATATACAAAAATAAAAGCATTTTACAAAAAATTAAAACCGACTTCAAAAATACTAAACTAAAAAGTAATAAAATAACAGTTTCTTTAATATTTGTGCTTACAACATATAATCAACTTAATCTTCTACTAATGTACAAACTTTGCGTTTACCACGTCATTATAGTTACTTTTGGAGTCGGTGTCAGTCAAGGTAGGTAGGTAGGTAATGTACAGCAACAAATACGACACCGACTCCAAAAGTAACTATAATGACGTGGTAAACGCAAAGTTTGTACATTAGTAGAAGATTAAGTTGATTATATGTTGTAAGCACAAATATTAAAGAAACTGTTATTTTATTACTTTTTAGTTTAGTATTTTTGAAGTCGGTTTTAATTTTTTGTAAAATGCTTTTATTTCTTAATTTTTAGTGATTCCGAAATTCGTCGTCTTGGCGTTCATTGAAGGAGGCATGTTCAGCAGTGGATGGATAAAGGATGATGATGATGATGATGATGGTGATGATGATGATGATTACGATGACCGCGACATACTATGGTGTGCTACCAAAGCATCCTATACAATTATTACATCGACACGTAATAAAATGATCATATCATCAAGATAAACAAAACCAACAAAATAGACATTATTGGGAATAACTAAAAAACGGCTTGTCAGATCTTAATAAAATTAATATGGGACCAAATTGGAAACTACAGCTTTCAAACAAAAAAATAACCATCGAAATCCATTCACAAACGGCGGAGATATCGTGTCACATACATACAAAAAAAAAAAAAAAAAAAAAAAACATACAGACGAATTGAGAACCTCCTTTTTTTTTGAAGTCGGTTAAAAAACTATTAGAATATGTAAAAACAATGCATCTCGACTAAATAAATAAATAAAAAAGTAAATTACCAAATCAATACAATTATGTTAAGTGAGCACCTGAGTAGTGAGTACCTATAACTGTGTGACGACCATTAAAATTATATTTATACATGATATTATCAAATGTTCTCATGTAAGTGACTCTGTCTTTTTGAGAATAAATTCTTTAAACCTATATTTTACGTCTCTATAAGCCAATAAATATAAAACCTCCCGTGAACATTCTATAAATGCAAAAAATATTCAAAGTTTACGCTTAAAAAAGTGTGTGTGTACTTATGTACACGCGTTAGAAGTTATACTCCTTAAAGACAAATACATAGTACAATTCCATTACACTGTATCTTTTTGCTTATTGTGTAGTTAAAAACTATATCCTCTTCTGACGTCTATACTGTCATTATGTGAAAAAAGTTCTATAGCTAACTTCATGGTGTCGGTTTTTTCGTGACGGTGTGCGCGCGCATCGTATAAATTTACTCTCATCATTTATCCCTAACGCGCCGAAAGAAGTATAACTTCAAAAACCCGATGTCTTTCACGCTACTCAATAAAATAGCTGACGGCCTTTAAATGCCCAAATCGATTTTGATAAAACAAAAAATCAAAGAACGACCACAAAAATCCAGCTTCCAAACAAAAACACCACGTCCAAGTTGGTTCACCCATTTCAGAGTTACAGTGACACAGTCGGACATGCGAGGCACCCGCCTTTTGTGTCCAGGGTTAAAACAAAGATGTTTCGTAAAATTACATTTTGGTAGACAGGCATATCGTGCAAAGTGCATTCATTACGTTTATACAATTTACAATATCAATTGAAAACACAATGTACATTTATAAATTTAGACCAAATAGTAATATAAAATAATAATGCCCCAACTGAAGGATCTTTCGGAGTCTTTAACCAGTGCCATTGTTTGAATATAGAGGAAATCATTATATGCGCACCGTCTATGCTCTGATATCTAGCCACGCTTATGAATATTAAGAGTCATTAGCTACGACCATCGATCATATAATCGGATAGAGTAGAAATGTGAGGCAAAAAATTCCGATATTGGAGCCAGCTAATCTACAGTTAATAACTAACAGTATATGTATATATTAGATTTGATACTTCCAACAGGTCTTCACAAAAGCGGAAAATCATTTGGGATAATCCAGCTCTAAAAAATACTTCATTTTCAAGCCCAAGAATTCGAAGACAAATATAATTCTGACCTGTACATGACTAAAAATGTTTCTAAAATTTCTCATAAAACTACCTATGTCCCCTCGCCATGGTATTGAGCGGTTGTCCGTCCAGAAGCCAGGTAAAGTGCGGCGGAGGTGAGCCGGCAGCAGAGCATTTGAGCGTCACCACCTGACCAGGGCGGAGCACTTGCTCGATGAACGTGTATTGGAGCTCTGGAGCTGTGTCTGAAACAAACAAGAGATTCGTGAACAAGATATTCGTAGGTAATGTCGATTATCGATATAATGAGTGAAAAAAGTGAAACATAATATTATGGTAAATAGTTATACATAATCATCATCATCAGCCTGTATCTGTCCACTGCTGAACATAGGCCTTCCTCAATGAACGCCAGGACGGCCGATCCCTTGCCACTCGCATCCAACACGGACCGGCCCACTGCACGGAGATCGTCTTCCCACCTGGTTAATGGCCGACCAACACTTCGTCTACTTAAACGTGGCCTCCACTTTTGAACCTTATAGGCCCATCGGTCAAGCGTTCTCCTGAGTGTGTGACCAGTCCAGCTGGACTATATTCTCACGTCGTCTATACCGCAGAGTTTGAAGGCGAAAGTCTTCAACCAATGCGTTTCCCCCGTGATGACCTACGGGGCCGAAAAGTGGCCTCTAAATTTACGACTGGCGGTACTTAGCGTTTCAACTTTTTTTTGGTAGGTAAATTTTGGCACCCATTAAGGGTGCCATAATATGTTAATACAAATAAGAAATTAATTTATTCTTACGACTGCATATGACAGCTATTGGTGAGCAAAAATAACCTGATAACTGTATAATAGGACATTTGTATTGCAGTGTAATCCTCTTAGCGTGCGTTGGCAAACAGTAATAACAGTAAACAACAGTTTCTGCCAAACTCGCCAGTATTGAACCAGCAGTAAGTAGTTCACTTTGTTAACGCAGTAATTTAAAATATGGATGGCTCGCATATTACATAATCGTATCTCAAACTCCTCAACATAATATATTTATGGCTAATGCAGTTGTCAGGTTGGCTTTTATACGCAGTCTCAGTTCCAAATTTCGACAAATGCAGACAGTAGTTTGTAAGTCCAATAATATTAATGTCTATACAATCATATAGAACCTTGTAGAACATATTTCTGTAAGGTTTGACGAGACGATGGAACTAGGTTAGTATAGTGTATAGTTAATCCTCACCATCCCCACCATGGTTCAGGCTTTGTCGTGGCGGTGGGGCTCAGTAACCTAGGGTGAGCGGTGCACCTTAGGCGAAGCTAATTGGGCCGAGGGGGCTCTTTTTACCCCTCTTACAAGAAGAGGGGACAGAAGAGCAGGGGGCAAGGGGTGAGGATGGGAACTCACTGGCAACTCACCCCATTGTACTGTCCCGACGTTGGGAGGGGTTGTTCTGTGGTGCGGGGCAACCCCTCTGTGGAGGTGGCGTCGGTCCCTTGCGGGACTGACTAGCTGTCGAGGTGCCCTGTTTGTTTTCTAGATCCGGAGCACCTTACCAAAGACGGCATTGGTGGCACTCGCCGGGTTTTAGTGGGTAGAGCTGCGTCCATTTACCAGCTGTCGGGCGCAGCGAGTCCCACATACCCGCGTGGGGAGACCCACTCCCCCGCGGGATGCCTCAGAGCACTTCCTGGCATAAAATAATAAAAAAAAGAAAATAAAGGGTCGGCCGACTTCCGACTTGAAGGAGTTGTCGCTTCTAGTTTTTTTTTCTTTTTTCTTTTTATGTTACTTGGATAAGCAAACTGGTAAACGTGCCACCTGATGGTAAGTGGTCTACCTCGCCCATGAACATAAACTAGTTTACCTAGAACGAGCCCAGGCAACTCATCTATGTGTTGCCTATCCTGAGACATACGATGTTAAGTCTCGGTGCCAGTAATTACACTGCCTGTCTTGCCCTTCTCTCTGAAACACAGCAAAGCTGTTTCATGGGAGAAACAAGCAAGATGGTGGTATCCATGCAGCCGGGAGCGCGGCACAGCGCTTCCCTCCCACCGGTAAGCCGGTAGTAGCCGAACTCTGACCGAGTGAACAGAAAGGTTGTTGTTGTTGCTGCTGTTGTTGTTGTTGATGATGATGATGATATACTAAAGTAGTGATCAAAGTAGTGATAAATTGAATTCAAATATGTCTTGCTCCAAGCTGACGTAATCTCATAAGCGAGCCCGGCGAGGCTGCGACACTACTCGTCGGTACATGTCGACTAAACTGTGCTCTGTAGTAAGTTGCACATGAAATTTTGATTCTGACACTTTACAAGATTGTCAACATCAAATAGTATTATTATCAACACTCCCACCATTGGAAGAAAAACTCACTCAGGAATTAGAATACAGTCAGACAGTCGGTCTCTTTGGCAATGTATCATGTATGGGATGGTCAGCAACACTTTGCCTTCAACGCAATACGTAATATACGCAATGTATTTGAACTCATTCGACGTATATAATTAGTTCACATCGGATTTCTTTTGTTCATACATAATGATTATTAATATGTATTATACAACATTTCACAACTGTTTTAAACTGGATATTGACTTTGCTTATTTAATGAAGACTCTATTATTATTTTAAATTCTCATCTAGCCTAAGGTTGTCTAGGAGAAATCGCTTCCCTGGCGATAAGACCGCCTTTGTGTACTTTGTGAGTTATATATTTAAGTTTGTATGTTATATGACTTGTATCCACAATAAAGTATATTACTTCTTCTTCTTGTTTTCCAATTTTATTTCGCGGAACCACATATTTCAGCATTATCTATGAATGTCTTGTTCACGAAGGTTTATCCCGTTCTAAATAGTTCAAATAATTAAAAATGAGCGACGATGGCCTAATGGGTATGGCCTCAGCCTCTTGAGTGAGAGCCAAAAGGTCCGGGTACGGGTGTGATGCCTAGAATTGGGTTTTTCTAAATTTCTACCTGCACCTGACCATCGCTTGCTCACCGGTGAAGGAAACATCGTGAGGAAACCTGCATACCAGATGAGATTAAAAGTCTTTGAAGGTGTGTGAAGTTCACCAACCCGCATTGGATCAGCGCACCGGTGAACTATGGTCCAAAACCCTCCTCGCCTGATTTCGAGGAGGAGACCCGTGCCCAGCAGTGGGACATATAAGGGTTGATATTATTATTATTATTATATTATAATTAAAAATTATGCTTATTTAAAATATTGCATACTATTCCATATTCCATACAGCTATTTATTTTATTATCTTTCATTTTTTTTTTCATTGCCTGTTTCTTCTTAAATATAAACAAAATGACCCGAGCAAACCTGGCCCGTCAGACAGAAGAACAACTTCGCCTGGCTCTCCAGGAATTAAAAAAATATAAAAAGCAATATGAACTGTTTCTCTCTGAACGGAACAATAACGAACAAGAAATGCTACTAGTATTACAAAAAAATACTGACTTGAAATTTGAATTAGGTAAATTAAGTGAGGACTATAATAAAGTCGCTCACCAAAACCAAGATCTAGAAAGCATTGTAGACAGTTTTGACCAATGCCGGCATGAGTATGAAGAGTCACTGAGGAACTCAGCTACATTAAAATGTAGGCTGGAGGAAGCTCAGGACCGTATTACTGAATTAGAAGAGCTTACACGTCAGAAAGAAGTCACAACAACTCAAAACTTATATGATGAACTGATTGGGAAGGAACCGTGCCTAGTAGCTGATATCATCACCCCCATGAACATTACCACTCTAGATTTGACTGATGATACGGTGCCTTCCTATTCTTTTCACAGTAAAAATAAATTAAAAAAATATATTAAATTAAAGAAATCCATGAAAAAAACACAGGAACTTCTTTTAAAAAACAAAAGAATAATTAATAAAATTAGTAAATTATCTCAAAATAAAATAAAAATAACAAACCAGTATTCCAATTCCTTCATAGAATTGGAAAATGTAACTATGAGGCTTCAAGCTGAACTCCATAGTAACCTACAAATAATATACAGTAAATATGAAATAGCCCAGAAAGAAATAGCGGGACATATATCAGCTCTGAGTGGTTTGCTGGACATATGCCATTACAATGAGGACAGGGTTGAGTCTTTATTGAGTCGCAACTCTCAATGCATATGTTCAACTGTGAAACGCTCAGCGCAAAGTATAGGTCAAACTTACACGGGTCCAAGCTTGGAGGTGCATGCTGACCCCTTAAACAAATCATATTTTATAAAAACTGTACCACCAGGCTCTACAAATAAGTTTATTAGTTCATATAGTGATGAGATAGGCCAAGATGTTGGTGTGTTGTTACACAGGTTGTACGAAGGACAAAAAGTGACTAATACTTGTATGCCGGGGGCATCCTTTGATCAAGTTGTAAATAAGATTTTAAATGCCACCCATTGTCCAAATACAACCATTGTAATTATAGTTGGGAGAAGGGGAGGTGTGAACGGGAAACAACTTGCTAAATATATAGAAAATCTATCAGGTTTACCCAATGTTGAGAGGGTATTTCTATTCACATTTCCCTACATTAAATCAGACAAGTTGCCACAGGAGAATAAAATTAGACTTAAATTAAATAGCCTGTTACACTGTGCATGTAACAATAATTGTATTTTACTCAATGAAAATAAAAGTAACATAATAAATATAATTGACATTAACAACATTTTAAATTATAATAATTGTAACAATTTGACATCTGATAGGTATTACCTATCTAAATTTTATTTAAAGATATAAGATAAGCGACAAATAGCAGCCTCGCTATTATATTTTTTATCTTTGAGTCCAGCCAAGTATTTGGATAATCCGACCACTGTTTTATTTGAACAGTGTGATAATAAAACATACAATTTTACAAATTTGGAATACGTTCCAAATAGTTTAAACTAGATTATAAGACAATAGAGGAAATATCTAGCCCATTAATTAGTAATAATAATAATAATATATTAAATGAAAATATTGAACAAATCAATGTAAAGAAATTAAATAAAAAATTGTACTCATTTAACCTGGTGCATCAAAACTTACAAGGAATGTTTGGCAAAGATTTGGAAATTGAATTGTTCTTAAAAAACTACAATATAGACATACTGTGTATTACCGAACATTGGTTAAAAAAAATGAAATTATGTTCAGCTTCAGTGAGCACCAGGTGGCAAGATCGTTCAGTAGAGAAAAAGCTGAATTCCTTATAAGTTCTAATAGTAAAAATTGTAACAAAAATAATGTGTTATAATATGTTGAATTTTATTTTGTTATTTATTTATAATATTCTAACTCTTAAAGTATAAACATATATATCAACACTTTATAAAGAACCTAAAACTAAAAACCTTAAAAAATAAAATAAAATAACTTAAGTAGGTATATTAATAAAAAGGAGTCCCTTTAGGCAAGGTCCCGAAGATACTGGCAGCGTTCCCCCTTTGAATTGCTAGACTTATTCTTTGTCCGAGGTAGCTGCCAGCTCTTCGGTCTCCTGTGATGTCGACTAACCTTTTTGTTATTTCCTTAAAGAGCCTTAAAGCGCTAGGACCCCACGGACCAAGGGTCTCGACGCCGAATGGGACAAAATCATATTCGGAGCCTAGACCCCTGTATTTGCAAATTTTAGCTTTTTCAGCCGCTTCACAAGCCGCACCAGCTCTGTTGTTGGTTCCATGTAGATGGGAAGGGGCCAGCGTGCCTGAACAGGTTGCATCCCACACCAGCACCCGGCCCATCTTCCATGGAATCAAACTCATACCGTCCGGTCTCTTGCCATCGTCTCTTGCAATACCAGTCGGCTCAAGTAGACTTGGCACGTTGACGGTGGCAAGGGACCGGCGTATGATATCGTTGAGTGCAGCATGTCTCGAGAAGCGGCCTGCACTTTTTTGGCATGACAGTCCGTGATGTCCTAGCTTGTCGACAACACTGCCACAGGGACATTTATGGGGAGCGCAGACCGGAACCCCAAGCCATAGACAGGTTGCGATTCGGAGCGTGTCAGGCTCAAGAAAAGTTCCTGTATTTGACGAAGGGTACGCGTGAAGCCAGTAGCCGGCCTCATGCGTACCTACGGCCAAAAGCCTAGCACGCGCCGAACTTGTACTACAGCTCAAAAGATTCTCAAAAGTCAATTTGCAATTTATGTCGTCCCAGCTCCTCTGTGAATTTGGAGAAAATGGAAAATTTTGACCTGGGCATGCAATTAAGAAAGCGTTTCTAGCTTCTTCCAAAATAATGTGTTTGTTCCTGTGAATGTAAGACGTATTGAGAAATTTTGGAGTAGTATAATGGCCAATATTACATATTTGAAAGATAACAAAAGTCCAGATTTCGCTTTTGGTGAATTGTTTAAATTAATTAATACACATTTTAAAGCCATATTTACTTCTAAAACAGTCAGTTCCACAAATAAAAAGGGCTTTAATGATTGGGCAACAGCAGGAATCCACAATAGTAGACGCAAATTATATGACCTTTACCAAGAACGGACATACAATCAAAATCAATTATTTAAGGAGTATGTCAAAATGTATTCAAAAACATTCAAACAAGTTTGTATCGTGGCTAAATCGCTTTATATTAAGGAAAAAATTAAAAACGCAAAAAATAAAATAAAAACTACTTGGAACATAATAAAGGATGAAACTGAGAGAGTCGGTAGTCGTAGCTCTGAATTTAATTTAAATATTGAAAATAGAATAATTAAGTCTGACGAGGAAGTTGCGACGGTATTTGAAAAATACTTTTCTGACATCCCGATTTCAACTACAAAAAATTTAATCTCATTTCCTGCTATTGCCGAATCATTGCGTCAAACAATGTGAAGCTAACTTTAAGTTTAAAGAGATAGGACCCAAAGATATTTTAAATGCATTTAACTTATTAAACAATAAAAATACCCCAGATTTATGGGGAATATCTGTAAAAGTCACTAAGCTCATAGTTGATGTAATTGCACCCCATCTAGCAACAATTTTTAATAAATGTATTGATAGTGGCGTTTTTCCTGACTTAATGAAACATAGTCGAGTCTTGCCTCTTTTTAAATCTGGCAGTACATCAGATGTTACAAATTTTCGACCAATATTAATACTCCCCTCATTTAGTAAAATTTTTGAAAAAATTATGTTAAATCAGTTACTATATTACTTTGAAACCAATATGTTACTGCACAAAAAACAATTCGGATTTAGAAAGGGTCTCTCCACAACAGACGCTGGCGTTAACTTAATTGACCACATTTATGAGGCCTGGGAGGAGTCACGTGATGCTTTGGGAGTTTTCTGTGACTTATCCAAGGCGTTTGATTGTGTACAGCATGAGACCTTGATCAGGAAATTACGCCACTATGGGAAAGACGGTACGGCACTTGATCTTTTGAATTCCTATCTTAAAAACAGGGCTTAAAAGGTCGAGATAAATGGTAAAAGATCATCCGGGACTAAAATAGAGATGGGGGTCCCACAGGAGTCCATTCTAGGTCCATTCCTTTTTCTAGTTTATGTAAACGATTTACCTTACCTAGTTAAAGATAGTCAAGAGGTAGTGTTGTTTGCTGATGATACTTCACTTATTTTTAAAATTAAACGACAAGAAACTAATTATGACGAGGTAAATGAGGTCGAGAATGGTACATTGGTTTAGCGTTAATAACTTGCTTTTAAATAGTAAAAAAACTGCATAAAATTTTCCTTGCCAAATGTTAAGCAACTGCGAACAAATGTACTCTTAGACAGTGAAAACTTGGAATTGGTGGACTCCACAGTTTTCCTAGGAACAACTCTAGATCTTAAGCTGCAGTGGGGTCCCCACATAGCTAAATTGGCGAATAGACTCAGTTCAGCAGCATATGCAGTGAGCAAAAATAAGACAGTTTACTGATGTAGATACAGCGCGAATAGTATATTTTAGCTACTTTCATAGCATTATGTCTTATGGCATACTTTTATGGGGAAATGTGGCCGACATAAACAACATTTTTGTACTGCAGAAGCGGGCTATTCGTGCAATTTACAAGTTGCCTCCCTATTCATCTTTGAGAGAAAAATTTAAAGAAATAGGAATTCTGACTGTCGCCTCTCAATACATCTTAGAAAATTTACTGTATGTCCGGAAAAACATAAATGAATTTTGTAAGAAAAGTGATATTCATAGTAGGAATACACGTAATAGACACAGGTTACATGCACCAAGGATTAGACTTTCGAAAGTAAGCAATTCTTTTAAAGGCAACTGTATACGCTTTTAGAATAGGATCCCAGAAAACGTTCAAAAGCTCTCCATAAAAAATTTTAAAAAAGTTGTTAAAGAGCGTTAGTGTGGTAAAGGATATTATAAAGTAAAAGATTTCATGGAAGATACCACACCCTGCGAATAAGGCGTTCCTCCCGGGCATTTCAAGATAAGGTGTTAAAATTGTTATATAATATATATTATTTGAAAAGATTAGTTCCACTGAGTTTGTTTCGCCGGTTCTTCTCAGTGGGCTTACCTTGGAACCGGTGGTAGATTCAATTGACGTTCAAAAAGATACTGTATTAGTACTATTTTGAATTTTTTTTTTTTTTTGATATCTTTATATTGAAGAACGCACTGAAAGATAATCATCTTAACTCAACTACTTACCCCCCAATCTCAGTTCCGCACTTGCTTGGGCCGAATCCCTCTCGTTCCTCGCGATGCACTGGTACACTCCTCGGTCCGCCCGGTGGACGGACGCCACCGTCAGCTGCTCTCCGTTGCTCTGGAGTCGTACCCTGCCCCCCGCCACCCCCGCGCTCACTGGTATACCGTTGTGCAGCCATTCCAAGCGCGGTGACGGCCAACCACTCCAAGTGCAATTTATCACAGCAGTACCTCCACTGTTCACCACCTGAGAACAGACAAGTAAATATTTAAAGGATTCATGTGGAAGTGTTACGAGCGATGGCGAAAGGGGCAGAATTCACTTCATGGTCACCCCCTTAAGACTGCTGTTACACCTTGAAGGGTCCAACAACGAAGACAATAGAGCCAAACCACTCATCAGTTAACATAAGCAAAGGCTGGTAACATAATTTCCTTAGAACAAACAATCCGAAGCGGCAACA
Organism: Helleia helle; assembly: GCA_963853865.1. Classification (NCBI taxonomy): domain Eukaryota; kingdom Metazoa; phylum Arthropoda; class Insecta; order Lepidoptera; family Lycaenidae; genus Helleia; species Helleia helle. The sequence goes on along the minus strand of OY971422.1, from coordinate 19,615,290 downwards.
GTCACTTGTATGTACTTGTATGTACAGAACTTCTGCATGCTAAGAAAATAGTTATAGACTCTGCTAATTCACAAACAAGGTTTGAACACAATATTTACGATTTTATGCATGTGAAGTTAGGGGCAGGTAGGTTCCCCACCATGGTTCAGGCCTTGTAGTGGGGAGACCCACTCCCCCACGGGATGCCTCAGACCATTACCAAATACTTAAACGAATCTCAAATTTAAGACGTACTTAAACTCGTGTTGTCCCTCTTTTTTCTTTGAATCCGACACGTCTACTATTTTTTCCAGAATTTGGATAACTTCTTGGCGGGAAAAAAATTGAATACCCGAGAGGCAGCACAAAATGCCTTTGAAGAATTTGTTGCCTCCCGTCCAGCTGATTTCTTTAAGAAGGGCATCAATAAACTGCCACTGCATTGGCAAAGATGCATTGATTGCATGGGTGATTACTTCGATTAATACAAATAAAAAATACATTAAAAAAAACGTTTAATTTTTTTCATACAAAACGGCCTCAGACATTTGTTATTGATGGGTAGGCAAATGACTGTAGTTCATGCAGCCATGTAGTAGGCCTTTGCCTTCTGTACTTATTTATTTATTTATTAGGGATAAAAAACAGCTATAACATACAATATTATTTAGACATAATATTTAAAATTAATTACAGATGAATTATCAATGTTACAGCCAACGACATTATCCACATATTAAATCTAGGAAAGGTACATAATTACACAATTCAGAAAAGCCAAAAAGAGGGCTAAACAATACAAATAATAAAATAAAAACAATAATTATTATGAATTCTTTTTAAAAAAATCCTATGAGTTAATTAATATTCGACAATAAGAAGATATACAATAATAAAAAATATAAAAAATGTAAAAAATGTAATAAACATTAGATATAGTGTAGTTTTAATAGTAAGTTTATTGTAATTTTTTTGTACAGATATAATTAAGTTTAGACAGAAATAAGTTTAGACATAAGAAGCCTTTTATATTTACATCTGGAGCATGCAAAAATGTCAATGTCTATAAAGTTGGTGTTGTAGGACTTAACCATACGACGTAAAGGACAACGTAAACCAGAATTCGTGCGACAGACATTTGTGGCAAAGAGTGTACCTGGACGGACACTTCTCTTAAGGACAGTGCGTGGCACTGAGTAACACAATTTAGATGTAACATCAATGCAAACAAATTTGTTATGCACAATATTATATAGTACATTAGCTTCAATGTATTTGCGCCTTGCCTTGCGCTTTAATATTTTGATAAGAGGCTAGAATATGGCAAAGTGTTTTTATAACACTTGTATTGAACACTACGAAGGATTTTTTGTTGGACTCTCTCAATTTCGTCTATGTATTTTTGATAGAAGGGGTTCCAGATAGGAACTACGTATTCAAGTTGGGAACGTACAAGGGTTTTAAAGTGGTAAATTAATGATGAAGGATTTCTAAATTCAGTCGTGGAACGTAATACGAATCCATACATTTTATAAGATTTGTTAACAATTATATTAACGTGGTGGTGAAGTTGTAATTTATCATCAAGGTGTATACCTAGATCTATAACAAAGGAAACTCTTGTGAGAAAACGATTACATAAGGAACAATTAAAATTCACAATGTTTCTGTTTTTTGTAAATCTTATGTAATTACATTTGGGAATACTGAGATGTAACTTATTTACTACACAATAATCGGTTAACCTATCCAGGTCCTCCTGAAACCTCTTACAATCTTCCACAGAGCGAATTGGTTTAAAAGTTTTTAGATCTGTCACTCAAAGTACTTAGTAGAACTGTCACTCAAAGTGACATTCTTAGAAATGTGGCATTTTCCTATGAGAGGTTTCTTTATTTTTCGAGAAAAATAAAAATGATGTCATGGTTCATTGTACCAATAGAATTACAGTACTTTCTGCCTCCCTCGAGAGCAATTTCATTTTCCGGAATAAAATATACCTCATTCGGCGAGTCAGGTTTAAAATGTATCATTCATGTTAATTTCTCGTTTTATATGAACAAAAAAACAGGCGATAAATAAAGTGCTTACAAACGTTTTTGATGTAAAACATCTGTGTGCCTTGGTAGTAAAATCGACTCGAATGTCGTGACGGCAAACGGCATGACGCTGTCATTTCAATTTTTGTTATAGATTTATAATGATTATGAATTGTAATATGTTTCAAATCTGCCAGGCGTTTCGCGACGTCCAATTTTTGTCTATGACTTAAGTTCATTCAAAATTAAGCACGGATAATTTGACTCAATATAAGAACCAAGAAAGCTTGACTTATAAATAAATAAAATAATAAAAAAGCTTAATAAAAAAGCTTTATAATTCTCACCAAAAAAAAAAAACAATAATTGACACAAAAGTTCATCATTTTTACATTAAAAAGCTATGTACTAGGTAAGAACCTCTCTTCTCGAAGGTGAAGGCCTCCTCTAGAGTTTTCCAGGTCTCCTTGTTTTTTGCTGTCTCTATCCAGTTTTTGCCAGCCACTTTGATGATATCGTCTTATCTTATATTATTATATTATCGATCTTAAGTCTTTTACAGTGTGTCAAGGCATCCGTAACTATTGTTTTTTTTTTCTTATATCTGTGTGTCTAATTTTTTGTTAAAGTTATACTTCTCTAAGATCTAATTTTGGACTTAATCCGATGTGTAAACTTCCAAGGTTTGGCTAGCGTAGGTTAATGATAAGAAAGCTTGACTTAACAACAATAATTCCAGTTCTTTTCTATGACTTCATCCCGGTTCAAATTTCATGATATGTATAATATAATGTTCTCCCGGTACAAAGCTAGTACATGCCAGTAATTATTCTGCCCACCGGAAGAAATAATGAAGAAATAATAATAATACAACTGTGTTGTAAATTCAAAGTATAATAGTAAGTTAAAATAAATGTGGGTGGTGCTATATTAGGTAATAAAATATAATTTCATATTATTTACGTCACTCCTTTTTTAAATGTTAGTTGGATAAACAACTGGCAGACTGCCACCTGATGATAAATGGTCAACGTCACCCATGCACATTACTATTTAACTGGCCCAGGCAACTCATTTATGTGGTTATCCTGAGACAGAAGATGTTAAGTCTAAGTTAAGTTAAGAAACAAGAATATACAATTGGTACACGTGCCACCTAATGGTGAATCAGCGTCACCCACGAGCATAACGAGTTAACCTGGAACTAGCTCAAGCTCATAATATAGGTATGCGTTGTCTATTCTGAAACGTCAGCGTGCTCTCGTAGTTAGGTAAGTCTGTACTGCCTTTTATCCGTAACATGGCAAAGCTGTTTGATGGAAGAAGAAAGCAGGGTGGTGTCCTTGCGACGTTCTCTGGTATAAGTATTTAGTATCCACATGAATAAGTAAGAGGTAGTGCCATGCTTTGCAGCCTAATTGGGGCGAGCGACCGAGGTGCTACCTCTCGCTTACATAACAACGGCGTCAAGCTATGCTGTCACATTTGCGGTTTGTAAGTTTCCGGTAGGCCATTGGGTGGGGGGATAGGGAAAAGGAGGACAACACATCTGCATAATCTCTGGTTGTGCGGATGTGTATGGGCGTCGATAGTCGCCAAAAGGCTTCGACTGCTCGTTTGTCCTCCTATGATATAAAAAAAACATTAACAGAATCTATCAAATCCATTTTTAACAATTCAATCAATACAAAGCCTGACCTACAAGGTCCCACTGATTGGGTGGAATTGAAAAAGACGCAGAAACCCGACCCAAGACCCGCGACCCGGGACACGGAATTGTAAGTAATGTTATTGAAGTAAGAAATTGCAAATAAGTCGTGAACATTATTGCATTCGCTTAACAAAGTTTTTCGTTCGAGTAAATCCAGTTACCGTCCCCTTCTTTTATTTATTTAGTCATTGAGATCACTGAATTGAAATATTTAATTGGGCTGATACTGTTTAACTAGCTGTTAGCTTTAACCCAATGAACATTTATAGTAGACGAATACGTTTATATAGCGAATGCACATATCGTGAGAGTCATTAGTTATTGTGAAATATATTTATGTTCATCATCATCATCATCGACGACGGACGACCTCTGTGGCTCAGTGGTAAGCGCGTCGGCGCTCAAGCCGGAGGTTGCGGGTTCGAACCCCGCTAAGGAACAAAAATATTTTCTGTGTTCCTGGGTCATGGATGTGTATTAAATATGTGTATTATATAATAAAAATCTTAAATATATGTATAGTATAAAAAGTATTAAATATATTTTCGTTGTCTGGTACCCGTAACACAAGTCCTTCGAGAACTTACCACGGGACCAGATTGACGTGGTGTGAAAGCGTCCATAGATATTATTATTATTATTATCATCATCATCATCGTCATACCCAAGCAGGCATCTTGACAAATACAACAGCACCTCTTATCGCATTTTTGTCTATGGGTCAAATGAACCACTGCTCTGAGCTTTTTATCAAAATCGTTTCAGTAGTTTAAGGGTGTGGACTTGTAACGTAACACGATATGTATATTTTATATTACTGGCTTTGCCCGCGTTAACTTTTTTCAAAAAATTAAGGGTCGGACCACGCTTAACATTTAGGGGGATGAAAAATAGATGTTGACCGATTCTCAGACCTACCCGATATGCACACAATTTCATGAGAATCGGTCGAGTCGTTTCGGAGGAGTTTAATTACGTACACCGTGACACGAGAATTTTATATATTACGAGTAGATTAGATGTGTATAAAGATTGTCACAATTATGTCTCACTTATGAGTTATTTTCCATAAATACATGGATGGATACACACTTTCATTTTCTTTAATGCCGGAAATGCTCTGAGGCATCCCCGCCTGGGGAGACCCACTCCCCAGGCGGGTATGTGGGGCTCGCTGCGCCCGAAAGATGGTAAGTGGATGCTGCTCTAACCACTAAAACCCAGCGAGTGCCACCAATGCCGCCTTTGTTGAGGTGCCCCGGATCTAATGAGCAAACAGGGCACCTCGACGGCTAGTCAGTCCCTCAGGGGACAGACGCCACCTCCGCAGAGGGGTTGCCCCGCACCACAGAACAACCCCTCCTAACGTCGGGACAGTACCCTGTCGACAGTAGTCGGGGTGAGGTTCCCATACTGGCCCCTTGACCACTGCTCTTTTGTCCCCTCTTCTTATAAGCGGGGTACAAAGAGCCCCCTCGGCTCAATTTGCTTCGCCCAAGGTGCTGGGCCCACCCCAGGCTACTGAGCCCCACCGCCACGTCAAGTCCTGAACCATGGTGGGTATGGACACACACTGTCAAGATAAAGTAACAATCCCTAAGTCACTCCTGAACATTGACTATGCTTTCTCCATACGTTGAAGATGTCTTAAGATCATATCTAAATCCTTGCTATGCATTTCTTTATAAAACAGGAATTTATTCATTGAATTTATCTATACTAATATTATAAATGTGAAAGTGAGTTTGTTTGCTACGCTTTCACGCAAAAATTACTTAACCGATCTTCATGAAACTTTGTACACATATTCTTAGAGGAGTAATAATATTACTAATATTATAAAGCTGAAGAGTTTGTTTATAGGGAGGGAGGAGTATACTAATATTATAAAGCTGAAGAGTTTGTTTGTATGTTTGAACGCGCTAATCTCAGGAACTACTGGTCAGATTTTAAAAATTATTTCAGTGTTAGACAGCCCATTTATCGAGGAAGGCTATAGGCTATATAACATCACGCTGTGACATATAGGAGTTGAGTAACGCGGGCGAAGCTGCAGGCAACAGCTAGTTTAAGATACTTTTTATTAGAAAAAACTAAAATCTTATACTGCGCAGACGAAGTCACAGGCAGCTAGTCTCAATATAATTTAAAAGTACGATTACCACTTGAACGCAGTCTCAAATATCTAGGTATAAAAATCATCAAACCAAACAGTGCAAATATTTGGTAAGGAAATATTATGTTGTTGTGTTCGTGTGTACGGTACTATTGTTCTTGTTTGGTGCCGTACAAGAATGGCTAATGTTGCCGCTTCGGGTTTCAATGGCGATGTTTGTTCTGTGGAAATTATGTTAACGGCTCAGAGCCGCTTGGCCCCATTGTCTACGTTGTTGGGTTATTTATTTTTGTTCGGGCTCAACAAAACAAGTAGGAAGTGGAAATTGAAACCGGGTTATTTGATATATCTAATGACTGGCACCAAGCACTCCGGGTACGTTATGCAGGTCAGTCCTTTTAAGGTATTTCTGTATAAACTGACAATGCCTTCAAAAAATATTTGACAACTAGCTTTTGCCCGCGGCTTCACCCGCGTAGAGTTCTAAAAAGTAGCTTAATATGTTTAATTGCAGAATGAGACAAAAACAAACGAATAAGTAGTGTTTATCCTTACTAATATTGGGCACACTTTGCGGCAAGAGGACTCTCGTCTCATCAAACAGGCTCCATGTTCCACTCCGTGGGAAAATGAAAGAGGGGTCGACCAAAGTCTACTTGGCGGAGGACCTTTGCCCAAGAAGCCGATTCTTTCGGGAAAAGCTGGCCAGAAATAGTCGCAGTCGCCGCCGATCGGAAAGAATGGAAATCTATAGTTGAGGTCCTATGCTACTCGAGGAGTTAGAGATCCAAGAAGAGAAGATCCTTACTAATATTATAAAATGCAAACACGTGTATGTGTAATGTAACACATCTCTATAATACTATATTGAACGACTTATTGCGTTAAGCCAGTAGGTACATATACATTTTGTACCTTTCACAATTACGTTGTTTTTGACATTTCAATTGACGTAATTATGAATTATTGTCGCAATCCAAGGTCCATTTCAACTTTAAGCCTATTCGGTTCAGCTGTTTTTCCATGAAAGAGCAACAAACAAAGAAACTCACATTCACATCTATAATAGTAGTAAGGATTATTGGTTCAATTTCACAAAGGTCGCCAACGGTTAAGGTACATACTTGAACATTTAGAGAGTGTAATTACTATGAAAATATAACTATGGTATATTTATGCTTTTTTATATAAATACTAGGGCACCGACAGACGTTGTCCTGTACAATTTTTTTTGTGAATCTAAACCATCCTCGAATCCCCTTGAACTCACACAAAAAAATTCATCAAAATCGGTCCAGCCGTCTAGGAGGAGTTCAGTGACATACACACGCACACAAGAAATATATATATATATATATATATAAAGATATAAAAAAGGCAGTCATAGGGGCGACCATAGAAGTGAAAACTTATTGAGCTCTAAATTTTAATACTAAGAAAAAAAAAATCTTAATAACAATTATAAGTTTTCACTTGTATCAGTACTCCCTGACTTCCAATTTTTTATTATAGGCTAAGATCCGGTATATAAAACGACCTTCACCGAGATGTTTATTTGATAAAAAGTATTTTATATTTAATTTAATATGTCAATAATTATATTGCATTGCCTAACAAATTTTAGTCCATTGTGTCCATGTTTAATTAATAATAAAAAAAAAATTGTTAAACATTTCACGAGTTTGATTATTAGATAAATTCTATACCAATCGAAAGTATGAAGCCCATAGAATATGCAAACGTTAGGTTGCCTATTCTTTTCCGGTCACAACTATCGGGTAGCCAAGTATAAACAGGTAAATCTATACCGGACCGGAATATATATGGGCTCGAAAGTATGACTTTCGATTGGTATATAATTTATCTAATGATACCGGTAAAATGTTTAAAATTTTTATTTTTTTTTAAATTATTAAAAACATACCATGGTCTAAAATTTGTTAGGCAACCCATATGCAATATATTTATTGACATATTAAATTAAATCTAAAATACGTTTCATCAAATAAACATCTCGGTGAAGGTCGTTTTATATCCGTATCCTATACTATAATATTATGTCATAGTGGTACGCAACTCTTCGTGCGCGAGTCCGACCTGCGTTTGGTATTTTTATTAATGGAATATTACTGCTTATTATAATATACAAATTATACTGCACTATATATAAGTATATTAACATATTACACTGCACTGTTACTTGCTTTTATATCATATTAGAACTGAATTTTGGCAACGTATACCACAACAATATAACGCATGTATGAAAATATTAAACGAATCTGTATCCTCAACGTCAGAAACTCATTTTTACGCCATTGTGATTATCTGTCAAGTCCAATTCAAGACATTTCATGGACATATTTGACTGCATTTCACTTAGTGAAAACAAATGTGTGTGCGTGTCTGCGAGATTGCGAGTGCGTGTGTGTGAAGTGTGTGTGCGAGTAAGTTTGTGTGTATGTGTGAGTATTTGCGTGCGTGTGTGTGCGAGTGGGTGTGCGTGTGTGTGTGTTTGTGTGGGCAGAATATTATATTTGTTTGCCAAATATTTGACTTCGCAACCGATACCTAGACAAAGTATACAAATTATTGCTAGTCGATTTACTCTTACAAGTACAGAGTATGTATACAAATAAATAAAGCTTCTACTGGACTAAACTAATGAAGTACTAGACGTTAAATATTTCAAGCTTTTCCTGCAAGTTCCTTGGGTTTCGAGTGCAAGCTACACTTAAAATACATAAAATCGTTCCGACATGAGTCAAAAGCTCTGAATTTAATTTTAATTAAAAGAACGCTAAAGTTTACGGGACTTTATAAATATTGTTTCTGATTTTGAGTTGCAGAAAAGTCTGTCATTTCCGAAGACAAATACTCTTCAACAAGGCGTACGGAAACCAAAGAGTTTATATTCAGCTAGCTGGTGCCCGCGACTTTGTCTGCGCAGGATAAGTAAAGTAGTAATATTAATAGTAGTAAGAAAGAAAGAAATAAAGAAAAATTTATTCGTGAAACTACTTAACTTAACTACATAAGACACAATTAATAATATAACATAATATAATCCTTGTAGTTACACAAAACGGCCTCAACTCAGTGTTTGCTGGAATTTCCATTCCAGCATGACTGGTGTTCCGTTGAGGCCATAAGTAAGATTACTTCTAATACCTCCAAGAGTATGTGTACAAAGTTTCATGATGATCGGTTAAGTAGTTTTCGCGTGAAAGCGTAACAAACATCCACGCTTTCACATTTATAATATTAAGTTAGTATATAAGTATAGACGATGGCCTAGTGGGAATGGGCTCGTCCTCTTGAGTGAGAGCCGAGAGGTCCGGGTTCGATCCTGACCCCCCCACCCTTCTGTGATGCCGAGAAATGGGTTTTCCTAAATTTCTACGTGCATCTGAACATGAGACCATCGCTTGCTCACCGGTGAAGGAAACCTGCATGCCTGATGAGATTAAAAGTCTTTGAAGGTATGTGAAGTTCACCAACCCGCATTGGGCCGGCGCATCGGTGAATTATGGCCCAACAAACCCTCCTCGCCTGATTTCGAGCAGGAGACCCGTGCCCAGCAGTGGGGCATATAAGAATTGATATTATATATTTATGTATAGATATCCGTTAGATCACATCTCTGTAACAATACGATTCCCAACGGATCAGATACAGTTCGAAGTTCGATTGTTAAATGTCCTGGAGGACTATTAAGGTGGCCGATACGCCAGAGTTTAAATGCGTGCCCCAATTACGTTAGATTGAGTTTGCATTTCACTAAAACTAATTAAGAGAAACACCTGAAACTTAGAAGCGTTTGATTAGATATTGTGGGACGATCGTATCAGGTTGTATTGTAGAGAAAATATTAATAGAATTTACTTTTTTTAATGACATTAGGGGGTAAACGAGCAGTCGGAGCCTTATGGTACCAACGCCTATACAACAGTGCTAGGGATAGAGTCTACGGGTATCATGGTGTCTGCAGGTAATAGATAAGTTTTTTTATACCATAGGAGGGCAAACGAGCAGTCGAAGACATTTGGCAACTATCGACGCCCATACACATTCGTACAACTTAAGCAGATGCTGTTGTTTAGTCTGTGTACCTGCATTAGGTAAGCACAGCCTTGAATCTATACTAATATTATAAAGCTGAAGAGTTTGTTTGTTTGTTTGAACGCGCTAAACTCAGGAACTACTGGTCCGATTTGAAAAATTATTTCAGTGTTAGAAAGCTTATTGATCGAAGAAGGCTATAGACTATAAAACATCACGCTGTGACTTATAGGAGTTGAGTAACGCGGGCGAAGGCAGCAGCTAGTTATTAATATAGCATAATTTTGAGCATCGTTCCTTCAAGTAAGTGTAAGGAGACTGTAATTTAGACCTGTCCTTATATGCTTGGGTTTCTTCAGTGCCTATTTAGTTTCGACATCTTGTTATCTAATTATCAAAATTTTTTTTTGTTTTCTCTGGAAAATGCTTTTACGCATACCACCGAGCCTAGCGAGGAAAGACTCTTCGCCCGAAAAGATGGTGAATTGAAAAACTCCAACTTTCATGGCGATCGCTCAAACGGTATCGTAATTTATCGATCTCATGCATGATCATTTTTTAATTTATATTTCGTTACTGCCAGTTTAATACTTCGATGATAATGGACTGACCGGGAACTAATTAAAACCATGAGAGACAAGTACCACAGCAACCGCGCGATCTGAATGAAAAACGTCCATATTGATGTACAAGCTTGGCAAAAAAGAGTATGGAAAAATGAGGGCGCCACTTTCACTTAGGTCTCATCATAATATGGAAAATCAGCAAGATAATTTAATCAAATCGTTAAAAATAAATGTGAAACACTAAGCTTTACTCAAAATCTAGTATTTATCGGCCAAGAATTGTCAACATCATAGGTTACCATATTGTTTTCTAATGTTTACGCGAATTTCACTCATTATAATGAAACACTTTTTTACGGTCACGGGAGGACTACGTAGTCCTCCCGTGACCATGGTTGCTGTAAAGTATCCGAAACGTCGGGCTTGTAAAAATCTTAATAAACCGCGATAAAATCCGTAAAAAAGTGTTTCATTATAATCATAGGTTACCATTTAGTAAAATATTTAGTTCCACCTGTCACCACGTCATACTCTTTTTTGCCAAGCTGTACACTCGAATATACATGATTATATTAATTTTATTATGCTACAGACATTTAAAATCGACTAAAATCCTACTAATAATATAAACTCTTTTACGCAAAAACTACAGAATTTTATAAAACTTTACAATAACGTAGCTTATACACCAGAATAATATATACATTGTAATTTATCCCTGTTATGGTCTTGGATCGGCTGAATCGATTTTGATAAAACATGTCAAAGAACCATCGCTAGGAAACAGCGGTTAAACCTATAACGCTCCTTTTTTGGTTCAGCGATTGAAAGATACAGATTTTTTTTAACTCACACACTAACTAGTAAGCAATAAAATTAATAAGTCAAAATATTTCACCTAATCACTTGATTAGGTAACTACAGCCTTAATTAACCAACGTTTTGTTATTTGGTACAAACTACTTGTACCTTGTTCTGTTTTGCAAAAACCTATAATAATTTGCGTTAATATATTAAAAAGAATACTTAACTTGTTATAATTGTTAATTAAGCTGTTGCTTTTTAAAATAGATAAATATTTAATCATATTATATTCTAAGAAAGTTCTTAGCAGAATCAATTAGGCCTCAAGTTTAATCTTTTGCATGAATTTTTGAATTCATGCAAAATGAATGCATGAATTTTTTTAGTTATTAATAGAATAAAGTGATTTCTATTTGATAGAAAATACTTGATTAAAAAAAACCTTTGAACTGCCGCAAGTACTATTTAAAAACAAGTTCTTAGATTTTATTATATGATTTTCTAATAATTCCTTTTCTAATGCCTTCGTGAATTTCGGTTATTATAATGAGACAACTTTTACTAATCGTACTAAGATTACTAATCGTAGAGTCTACATCCTGAGGATGCCTCGGTGTCTGAGCGAAACGTACGTGGTTGTGGTACATGCGAGTGTACGCATATTATGCAGTGTGGGAAAGGAGGGCGGTGCTATATACATGCATATGCGTGCACTCACACATTTGCTGTAAAGACTGCGTGTTTCGCGGGATATTGCTAATTAATATATAATTTAATATCTTATATAATGGATTTCCGCATAGAACCCCTGATTCTATTAACTAATTTTTACAGACTTTATCGCGGTTTATTAAGATTTTCCGAAAGATCTCGTTATGGGATGACTCTTGCTGTAAAAATTTAATAAACCGCGATAAAACATATGTTGTTTCATTACATAAATATTTCCTATTTGTTTTATCTATTCAAAAAATATCGTAGTACATCGACCTGATATTTATTCGTTCATTTGTTCGGAATAATTAAGAGGCTACGCTTAACAGCTCGCAGCTTTTTACTAATGGCCTTTTTACTGTTGGCCATTTGTAGCTTGTGTGCGGATCGCATCGGAAATTTAATTTGCATATGCGACTGTGAATTAATGAGATAATTACTGGCTTCTGGAGTATATTATATGAATATACTGAAAATATTTAACAACTATAACTGCGAAAGTTGGGATGTTTGTTCCTCAATCACGACAAAACTGTTGACGGATTTTGGTGAAACTTGGCAGTGTTGTAACTCATATACCAAAATTACATATAAGTTACATTTTTTCCCGAAAAAAATAAATTTCCTACGTGAATTACATTTGCCTTATTATAAGTAGTAATTCACAATTACGACAGTTGAAATATAAAAAAGACAAAATTGCCAAAATTTATATTTAGGTATTGGCCGAACGCAATAAGTTTTTCAATATATAAAATATAGTATAGTATAAAGATGTGTCACATTAACACATGTTTGTATGTTAGTAAGGATAAACACTTATAATTTCTTTTTTTTAAACTCTATCTAACAACTCCACGCGGGCGAAGCTGCGGGCGCCAGCTAGTTATTTATATTTATTTACTTCGTTTTCATAATACGTCATTTTGCTGTCAAATAATAAAGAAATGCAAATTGGACCACTAGCCTAGTGCTCACCGGTCTCCCCACCATGGTTCAGGCCTTGTCGTGGCGGAGGGGCTCAGTAACCTAGGGTGAGCGGTGCACCTTGGGCGAAGCTAATTGGGCCGAGGGGGCTCTTTGTACTCCTCTTATAAGAAGAGGGGACAGAAGAGCAGGGGGCAAGGAGTGAGGATGGGAACCTCACCCCATTGTACTGTCCCGACGTTGAGAGGGGTTGTTCTGTGGTGCGGGACAACACCTCTGTGGAGGTGGCGTCAGTCCCTTGCAGGACTGACTAGCCGTCAAGGTGCCCTGTTTGTTTTCTAGATCCGGGGCACCTCATCAAAGGCGGCATTGGTGGCACTCGCCGGGTTTTAGTGGGTAGAGCTGCGCCCATTTACCAGCTGTCGGGCGCAGCGAGTCCCACATACCCGCGTGGGGAGACCCACTCCCCCGTGGGATGCCTCAGAGCATTTCCCGGCGTTAAAGAAAAAAAAAAGTGCTTACCGGTCTATTCCTGATGAATGTAGTCAATGCGGTGGTCAGGTGTTTTATATCTAATTCTTTCTTTTCTAATATTATTTCAATAGGCAATCGAGCAGACGAACCAGCTGATTATGGGTGGGCAGCGTTTCCGAAAGTTTTGTTGACAGTAATTACATTGCCTGCTTTACCCTTCTTTTTGAAACAGCGAAGGTCATAAGCAAGATGACCCATGCAGGCGGGCACGGTATAGCGCATATCTCCCATTGGTAACATAGCTTCATATAAAAACAATATCTATGGACGCTTTCACACCACGTCAATCTGGTCCCGTGGTAAGTTCTCAAGAACTTGTGTTGCAGGTACCAGACAGCGGAAATATATTTAATACTTTTATACTATACCTTCATAGATTTTTATTATTTTATACACATATTTAATATACATCCATGACGCAGGAACAGAAAACTTTTTATTCCCTGGCGGGATTAGAACCCGCTACATCCGGATTGAGGGCCAACGCGCTAACCATTGAGTCACAGAGGTCGTCAAACTTCTTTATTTATGAAATTTCTTTATTAAGGACGAAAATATTACCTGTGTGTGCGGCTGCGTGTGCACGGTGAGATGTGCTCTCAGCGCGAGGTGCAGGCGCAGAGTGAGGTGTCCGTGCGGGTTGGCAGCACGGCAGGCCCAGCGGCCGTCGTCACTCAGGTCGGCCCGACGGATGCCCAGCGCGTCGGAAGCGATGCTGTATCGACCGCTGCTCTCGCTCTCTCGGATCTCACGGAGCGCCCCACTCGATGTCTCTCGGTACCACCTATCAACAATTTACACGATTAATAGATAAAATAGTTTGCTCCTGGTAATAGTTGATTTGGGTAACTGGCTAAGATTATCAGACAACCCATGCGTGATCTATCTTGAATTTCAAGATGGTAGGTGCCAGTAATTATACTCCCTGTCCATCTTGATGAAACATAGCAAAGCTTTAATTATAAGGTAGAAATAAACTGGATCTTGTTACTTATAGGTACATACGCACAACACAAGAGTATTTATTTTTCTTTAACGCCGGGAAATGCTCTGAGGCATCCCGCGGGGGAGTGGGTCTCCCCACGCGGGTATGTGGGACTCGCTGCGCCCGAAAGCTGGTAGGTAAGTGGATGCAGCTCTACCCACTAAAACCCGGCGAGTGCCACCAATGCCGCCTTTGGTGAGGTGCCCCGGATCTAATGAGCAAACAGGGCACCTCGACGGCTAGTCAGTCCCCCAAGGGACCGACGCCACCTCCACAGGGGGGTTGTCCCGCACCACAGAACAACCCCTCCCAACGTCGGGACAGTACAATGGGGTGAGGTTCCCGTCCCCGTCCCTTGCCCTCTGCTCTTTTGTCCCCTCTTCTTATAAGAGGGTACAAAGAGCCCCCGCGGCTCAATTCGCTTCGCCCAAGGTGTAGTGGCTCACCCTAAGCTACTGAGCCCCACCGCCACGTCAAGGCCTGAACCATGGTGGGGACGACACAAGGGCATCCCTCGCCTGTGGATATTGCTTCGAGTAAATGTATTATGTAAGCAGTTGATGATAACTAAGTATTAATAATGATTCTATAAAATCTAAAAGCACGCTTAGGGAATATAGTTACTGTAAATTACTAGCCTACTCATGGATTTGTCGTCAGATCAATTCGACAATATTGTAACCCACTGCTAGACATCCTCTTTCGATGTACGCTTAGACGTCTGATTACCTGCTTCTCATTTCTTTTTGTAGTAATCATTTGGCGACTTCCTATTATCATTTTAGTTGCATCTTTCTTTTTAAATCAAAATATCAATCGACAAAACAATTTTATTAAACAGTTTTTACATACGTATGTATATATAAATAACACTCAATACTCGAGCAATTCTGAACCATGTTCGTGTAAAATCGAACATGTTCATCAAAAATATTTCCGGCTTCATCGCGTCCGCCGCACTCGAGACAAATTCTTGGCACACTCACCGACTAGTATTTACCGGCAAATATTAGGGCTGCGACGCCATTTGAATTATAAACTCAACGTGTTACGTTGTCGACGGACTTTAGACAGTATTTACTTTAGAAACACTATCTATTGTCTCCACACATAGTATCAATAAATTTAAAATTAAGATATAAATGAATATAAAATTACTAAAAATGAGTACAATCCAAATTAGAGTATCTTTATTTTAGTAACAAAGAAATTATAAACACGTCATATTATAAGAGCATTTCAATGAAAATAAAATTTAATAATAATAACTTTATTATAATAAAACAATTTTTACGGATTTTATCGCGGTTTATTAAGATTTTTACAAGCCCGACGATAAATGCAATGCTACGGTAGTTATGGATACGTCAGATTATAATGATTAAATTCAACACCTATTATAGGATAAAAGTACTTATAAAAACGTCAAAACCGATCCAACTAACAAGGTTTTGAAAACTACTAGTAATATAATAGCAAAATACTCCGAAAGGTTGAATCTGGACGTCAAATATCTAATTCCTTCATGTCCCAAACCACCCAAGCTGTATGGGTTGCCGAAAATACACAAGGCTAATGCTCCATTACGTCCAATTGTAAGCCAGATCGACTCACCAACTTATAGATTGGCTAAACATGTGGCCCAAGTACTGTCACCACTGCGTGGACAAACTACAGCACATACACGGGATTCTTACCACTATGTTAATGAGATCAAAAACCTACATCTCGGCGACAATGAAACAATGGTTAGTTTTGATGTGCAATCTCTTTTTACCTGCCTACCTGTGGAAGATTGCATAACAATAGTAAGAATAAAGCTAAGAGAAAATGACATGCCAATGGAATATGCTGACCTTTTGGAACATTGCCTTACATCTGGCTATATGTTGTGGAATAATTATTTCTACAAGCAAGTAGATGGAGTGGCCATGGGCTCACCAGTATCCCCTGTTGTTGCCGACATATTTATGAAGGACTTCGAGGAGACTGCTCTGCAAACTTCGCCCATAACACCCAGGTTCTACAAGCGGTACGTAGATGATACTTTCACAATATTACCATCTGATAAAGTAACCATATTTTTAGACCATCTTAATTCCATTAATTCCAAAATTCAATTCACAATGGAATTAGATGAAAATAATTCTGTAGCCTTTTTAGATGTATTAATTATCCGTAATCCCAACAATACCTTAAGCCACACAGTGTATAGGAAGCATACCCATACGGATAAGTACCTAAACGGCGAATCTCATCACCATCCAACACAGTTAGCTAGTTTAGCTACCGTGGGTAAATCTTTGTTTCAGAGAGCACAAGGGATCTGTTATGAGCAACACCTGGAGACCGAACTTCAACATGTCAAGCAAGTACTGCGTGACAACAAGCTTCGGGTACCGCGTCTCCGTCACAGTGAACGTGTGAAACCAGCCACCGTCGAGCGAGTACCTGCAGTTCTACCATTTATTAAAGGCGTCACTGACAATTTTGTCTTCATCCTAAAGCGAGCTTCTATAAAAACTTATTTCAAGCCGCCAAAAAAGATAAGCCAATTCTTACCATCTGTCAAGTGTCATATACCCTTACAAGATGCAGGAGTATACAAGCTTGATTGCGACTGTGGTCTCTCTTATATAGGCCAAACTAAAAGATCTATTAAAACTCGCGTGAAAGAACATATAGCTGATTTAAAACACCGTCGCTACACTAAGTCTGCCATCTGTGAACATAGTCTTGACAAAGCTCGCCATTATACCAGATTTGATAAACCACAAGTCCTCGCAAAAGAACACAGATTCCAACCAAGGATGATCCGTGAGGCTATTGAAATTAAAATACATCCTAATTTCAATAGAGAAGATGGCTGGCTTTTACCACCTGCTTGGGATCCCATTATTAAAATTATCAAATCAAAATCCAAGCATGCTGAGACGTGAGACGTGCTGCTCCTAGAGCAGCACGTCTCATAAATACGTAAACACATAATTAAGCATAGGTAAATGTTAAACAAAACAGTAAAAAATCAAACACAGAATACAAAACACCTACTAATAATAACCCAAACAAATACACCTAAACAAATAATAAAAAAAAAACAGTAACAAAACTTCGACTTCAGACGTGAACATTCAAAGAGAATATAATTTATTATGAATATAATAACAATAATAATAATAAATAATGAGGCATTATGAATTATACATTCCTGACCACTAATTAGCTCGATAGCTCTTCGCATCTGACCTTAACAAGCCAATTTATAAGCGTCCTACCATTAAAATAGCATCCCAAACGTGGCCTTTATAAACTTAACACTCAAGCCCAAATCAATAAGGTTTCATACAAATTCAATATCCTTTAACAGCCATTCATCTATCTCGGTGAAACATCCTCAGGAGAGTTACGGAGATAAAGGAAAAATTCTAATAGAACACAACAAGCATGATTTACGACGTTTAGAAGATATTGGACCAATAAATTGTTTTAATGTTATTTGTTACAGAAGTGTACTTGGTAAACGCTTGTCTACTAAATATCGGTTCACATTGGATTCTGTACCTCTACCATGAGTTTTTGTTACAAGTGCACATGACATAACTATAACTAGTTAACGTAAAAACGCAACACGAATATAAAACTATGCCATCCTTAGTTTTATATTCGTGTTGCGTTTTTACGTTAACTAATAACTACTATAGTTATGTCATGTGCGCTTGTAACAAAAACTCATGGTAGAGGTACTGTACCTAAATACAAAGGTTTGATGGTAAAATGCTCGGAACAATAACTAAAGCATGGAAGCCGGGCTAAAACAAAAACCGACCCACCCATATTTTATTCATTATTGTCAATTAACATGTCATAGGTGTGAATGAAATAAAACAACGCTGTTTGTTCTTATTATTTTTGAACGTGTCACTAAGATAACATCGTTAAACGTCAAATGGTTACCTTTGGTCACCATATAATACTAACAATTTTAAAAGTACTATCCTAGGCTTCAAAATACATGAGCCGTATCGTCAACATATTTTTGTAGTTTTATGATTTGTTGATACAAATTGTGAATTGTCGATTAAAAATTGAGAGAAATTTATTAATTTCACATTAAAAACATGGTCTGGAACTGTAAATGTTAGGTGAAAAGGCAGTCTCAGTGTCTAGTTATAATATTTTGTGTTGCTGACGGGTGTAAAGCCCATAGTTCGAGAAAATAAAATGAAAACTAATCGTTAACATTTCATTGGTAAATATTTTTCATTTTAGTAACTTAATGGAAATAAAAAAGTGATAATACGTAAGAAAAATCATTACTGTATGTCTAAATACTCAAAATAATCTACGTATTTGCTGTTTTATATGTATTTTCTGTTAAATAAAATTGTTGCAAGTATAGGTTATTAGTGTTGCAAAAATGGTTCTCGATAATTTTCCAATAGTGATCTAATCAATATTATTACAGATTTCCTAATGATGAAGCAAAGAAGATTAAATGGAGTTAATGCATTAACCATCCCAATTCGACACAATGGTCAATAATGATAAATAATAATGACAATAAAATTAAATAAGTAATTGAAATTTGATGTTTTTTTCTGTGAATGCAATTTATATGGTGAAGTACTGTTATATGATTTCCTGATTACTTAATTACAACTATTTCCCTTACATTATATAATTGCTATGATGAATATCTTTCTATTTTATTATAAGTGATTGGTAATTGAGTATGGTACAACAATGATGTAAATTGTTATAATATAAATGTATCAATAATATTTTTAAGTCATAGTGTAATATTTAGAGTTTACTAATTGTATAAAAGGCATCAATTTAGTACATCATAAAATGTATAAATAGGGTAGGAACAATGAAAGTGGGATTTTCATTTCGTTTGTAATCGCTTAGCGATAAAAGTGGTTTAACACAAGAGTTCATATAGTTCTTTTACGCCGGGAAATCCTCTGAGGCATCCCGCCTGGGGAGTGGGTCTCCAAAGGTGGGTATGTGGGACTCGCTGCGACCGAAAGATGGTAGGTAAATGGACGCAGCTCTGCCCACTAAAATCCGACGAGTGCCACCAGTGCCGCCTTGGTGAGGTGCCCCGGATCTGTTTTCAATTTTCTGCGCAATTTTCTTATTTTTTTTCGTAAGAACCTTCTAAAATGTATAAACTTTGAAAAAAGATGAGGGAAATCGGTAAAGTCGTTCTCAAGTTATAACGTGACCAAGGGAAATAGGGATTCATTTTGATTCCATACCAAACTGTTTCCACCTTCACCACCTGGAGGTGCACCCAGATTATGTCATAAGAGGTACGTGTAATCCGTCCTAATATTATGTTAAAAGAAAATGCTTAACAGCATGAACAATTTTTCTTATGGCGCTTTTTCCATCTCTTATAGTTTAGCTGGTTTGTTATGCTTCCACATTAAGTATTCCCTAGCCCACCATCGACACTTCTCAACGATAGAATGCCTTCTTTTTATAAAATGGTTTATTATGGTAGATCTTAACTAAATTATTTAGTTCTATACGTTAGCAGCAGCACGTAGGGCTTTATCTGTTTAATCGATAAAGTATAGTTTATAATATCGACCATACCTCATTACTAGCAAAATCTTAGCTTGTGACAACCTGCATAATAACGAAACAGAACGTTATATATGTTTCTTTCTTGCGCACTACCAATACCGTAAGTAAAAAGAGATAAATATATACACTATATTTGCTATTTTAGCCCGGCTTCCATTGTAAAATGTCATTACCAACTAAGTATTCATGAACATATAGAAATTAATAAACCTAATAGGGAACACGTTCTCATATTAAAATAAGTAACCTTATAGATTAGTATGAGTCTAAACCCCACCATGGTTCAGGCCTTGACGTGGCAGTGGGGCTCATTAGCCTAGTGTGAGCCCAGCACCTTGGGCAAAGCTAATTGAGCCGAGGGGGCTCTTTGCACTCCTCTTATAAGAAGAGGGGACAAAAGAGCAGGGGGCAAGGGGTGAGGATGGGAACCTCACCCCATTGTACTGTCCCAACGTGTATTGTTCTCTGGTGCGGGACAACCCCTCTGTGTAGGTGGCGTCGGTCCCTTGGGGGACTGATTAGCCGTCGAGGTCCCGTTTGTTTATTAGATCCGGGGCACCTCACCAAAGACGGCATTGGTGGCACTCGTCGGGTTTTAGTGGGTAGAGCTGCGTCCACTTACCAGCTTTCGGGCGCAACGAGTCCTACATACCCGCGCGGGGGAGATCCACTCCCCCGCGGGATACTTCAGAGTTATTCCCGGTGTTAAAGAAAAACAATGAGTCTTAATCACATATAGAGGTTTTATATTACCCATTAGTTCAGTTAAAACTCTACCTACATTAAAATATATACTCATTTCTTATATAATATTATGTTTTATATCAATCGGTTTCCCATTTTGTGGCAACTTAGATATTTGCCTAATATATTATTCTATATAATAATATGTGAAAGAAAGATGCCAATTTTCTTACATAAATCTTAGTAACGTATCAATATAATCCCCGATGACCCCGGGCGAACCTCGTCTGCCGCCTGATGAAGGGCGGGCGGGAATTGTGACGACTTGTAAGAACATTTATTATTATCGGAAAGCGTTACAACAAAACGAATTGGGTTCCACGAGGTTAAAAAAGATTGTGTTTACATAAAAAGGCTTTATTGACCGTATCCTTATAAAAAATTATGAATTCTATTTATTTTTATTCTCTTATATATTTTTTTCTTGTCTAGTGTATTAAAGCGAAGTAAATAACAATGGTGGTCATTGGGGGTGCCTATTTTCAGTAGTGGACGGATAGGGACTGATGATGATGATGATGAAGTGACCATGGTCTAGTTGGGATAGTTTGGGCCTAGAAGAGATAATCCTGTAATTGATCTGACCTGTACACCTCTGAGGAATGGATTGTCCAAATTAGTAGAAACATCTAGCCTTGTCAATATGGGTTGATTGCCGGCCAAGGAATCTTGAGGGAATAGTTGTAAGTTCACCAAATCGAATTGAGGCAGCGCTTAGATTCTACCGATATAGAGAAGGAGATTCGTGCAGTAGAACGAATACAGTTTGCCTAAGCAAAACCGATAAAGGAAAACTTCGTGATGAATCCTGCATGCCTAATGAGATTAAAAGTCTTTAAAGGTGTGTCAAGTTCACCAAATCGCATTGAGCCAGCGCATCGGTGAACTATGGTCCAAAATACTCCTCGCCATATTTCGGGGAGGAAATCCGTGCCCAGCAGTGGGATATATTATAAGGTTTGATACTTGATATTACACATTATATTTTTATTAAGCTTTACGAAAAAGCGGTGGGAGGGAAGCGTTGTGCCGCGTTCCCGGCTCCATGGGTACCACCATCTTGCTTGTATCTCCCGTGAAACAGCTTTGCTGTGTTTCGGAGAGAAGGGCAAGACAGGCAGTGTAATTACTGGCACCGAGACTTAACATCTTATGTCTCAGGATAGGCAACACATAAATGAGTTGCCTGGGCTCGATCCAGGTATACTAGTTTATCCCCACCATGGTTCAGGCCTTGTCGTGGCGGTGGGGCTCAGTAACCTAAGGTGAGCGGTGCACCTTGGGCGAAGCTAATTGGGCCGAGGGGGCTCTTTGTACCCCTCTTATAAGAAGAGGGGACAGAAGAGCAGGGGGCAAGGGGTGAGGATGGGAACCTCACCCCATTGTACTGTCCCGACGTTGGGAGGGGTTGTTCTGTGGTGCGGGACAACCCCTCCGTGGAGGTGGTGTCGGTCCCTTGCGGGACTGACTAGCCGTCGAGGTGCCCTGTTTGTTTTCTAGATCCGGGGCACCTCACCAAAGGCGGCATTGGTGGCACTCGCCGGGTTTTAGTGGGTAGAGCTGCGTCCATTTACCAGCTGTCGGGCGCAGCGAGTCCCACATACCCGCGTGGGGAGACCCACTCCCCCGCGGAAGCATTTCCCGGCGTAAAAGACTAAAAGACAAAAAAAAAAAAAAAAAAAAGGTATACTAGTTTATGTTCATGGGCAACGTAGACCACTTACCATCAGGTGGTACGTTTGCCAGTTTGCCTATCCAACTAACATAAAAAAATAATAATAATAAAAAAAAACAAAGAGAACAGGTGGTATCCTTGGTAAATTTACTTTCAGGATTCAGCGTCAAAAGGAATGGAACCCCAAATTGGTAGGTATACGAATAATCGATGGAACGTGGACATTACAAAGTCAATTTGCAATCAACGCCATCTGCCGGATAGCTTATGTAAATAATGTAATTTGTTTTAAATGTTTATTGGTTAGTTTATTTATACAATATACAGTAACATAAATTTATGTATTTTATTATTAAAGACTAGCTGTTGCCCGCAGCTTCACCCGGGTTAACTTAGATTTACAGCCATGTTCGGATTGATGATGATTATTTTTATAGCCTAAGTTATTCCCTATAATGTCAGCAATCTTCCAGTGAAAGTGCCGTCAAAATCGGCCCAGCCGTTTCAGAGATTAGCCGGAACAAACAGACAGAAAGACAGATGAGCAGATAGACAAAGATTGTAAAAAATATTATTTTGGTATATTTACCATGTACATCCATATTATGCATTTAATAAAAAGCGGTTATTTTAATATTACAAACAAACACTCCAATTTTATTTATCTGTATACAGTATAGACTATAGATGAAATACAACGTTTATGTGTTTATTGTAAATGACAGTGTATCAACTCATTTCATTACAGGTTCACCTAGCCTTCGACTCGTTATAAATTTATCGCCGAATACTGATTTTTCGTCACCATGAAGTTTATTTCACCGAACCAATATACCATCCATTCTGACAAATCCTTGGGAGGCTATATTAGAGGAAGAAGAAAAACCTCCGATTTTCAAATGCGGAATCTACCCCAGATTCTCAGTGTAAAAACCATCAGATTTTCGGCGTAGTTACTATGCCAGTATTCGAGTGTCCGATATTTGATGTGCGTATTGTTGATTCCTTTAGTAATCTGACGAATGGTTAAGTTACTAATCTCATTCGCCAAAGACGTTCATTAGCATAAATAGGTCAAACTTGTAGGCTACTCCCGATGTTAAGGCGGGCATTTCCCGATAAACGGCATTTGAAATTATGTTTTATTTAGAAATAAAGCTGATTTAAGTTTTGAAGAAAAATAATGTTATTTAACACTGCTTCATAATTACATTGCGGTTGGTCGATACACGATTACTTATATTTTTCTGCATTAAAAAAAATTGTCATGACCAAACCTTTTTATTTAAGCAATAAAACTTATACTTATGTGATTTATTTATTTTTAATCCGGAGGGATTTCAATTAAATAAATATGAGTTTTCACTCGCTGTAAAAGCGCTCGACGCGGTTTCAGTGCGAAGCGGAAATCCATATTCGTCCCGACCTCGAATAGCCCCGCCATAAATGCTACAGCCTTATTGGTGAGAAGAACTCAGTGGTTAAAGACTTTAAAATCACGTCTTACATGCGTGAACTGCACGATGCAATAACTTTTTTAATATCTAGCAGCGCCCGCGGTTTCACCTGCATACTTCCCATTCCTGTGTACAGGAATACATTATAGCCTATATATTATTCTAATGTATGAGGCACGTTATTGTAAAGTTTCATTAAAATCCATTCAGTGGGAGGGAACGCTGTGCCGCGCTTCCGGCTGCATGGGTACCACCATCTTGCTTGTTTCTCCCGTGAAACAGCTTTGCTGTGTTTCGGAGAGAAGGGCAAGACAGGCATTACTGGCACCGAGACATAACATCTTATGTCTCAGGATAGGCAACACATAAATAAGTTGCCTGGGTTCGTTCCAGGTAAACTAGTTTATGTTCATGGGCGACGTCAACCACTTTCCATCAGGTGGCACGTTTGCCAGTTTGCCTATACAACTAACATAAAAAAATACTAACAACTGAGAACACAGATACAACTTGTTTTTTACATAGATTTTTTACAGTTATAATAGTGCATCAATCACTTATCGTCCAACACCACATGATCAGTTAAATCACAGCATAAATAGTAAATATAACATATTAGTACAAGAATATTGTAGTATAACATTATATTATATCAATAGGATGTATACGGATTGTGACATTAATACTACATGCATATTATAAAATAATGTTATTCTTTCAAAAAAGACTGCAAAACTACCATTTGAAACAGGTTCTGTAAGAACTATGCTGCAACATTTTTTAAATTAGCAGCCCCTTACCTATGTGTAGAGTTATCGTGCGCGCACTCTAGTCAGAGTTTAAATCTATACATCTTAACAGATAAATAAAATGGATATAATATACGCGGTAGTGGTGGTTAAAATAACGCATAGCGCCATAACGTAGCGCGCTATTCATAGTTAACGTATAGCGTACGCTATATAAATTCCTATTCGGCGCTATAACGTAGCGCCTCGCTCCATTACGTATGTAGCGAGGCGGCTACCGTAGGCCGTAGTTAAAACTTTATAACATTCGAACTAATGTTCAGTTCAGGTGGCACAAAAAAAGTAGTTTTGGCGTGAAAGAGTAACAAACATACATCCATACATTCTTACAAACTTTCGTGTTTATCGTGTAATTTATAGCAAACATTTTTCGGACTGGAAGCTCCTGAGATTCTGCATTCTGTCTGCAGTCTGCACTAACTCTGGGCTCAATATGAAAAATATGAAAAATATACAAGTGGTGAGGGTCTTAAAGTGTACAAACATATTCTCTGGAAGCAGTCTCCCGGGAGGTGCTCTGTTGCAAGCTCAATAATGGAAAACTAATGTTATGTCGTATAAGCCCTGACATATCGCCATGAAAAAAATAAACAATCTTTCAAAGTAACTACACACAGAGTACGAAAGGTACAAAGAAAGACAATGTAGGTTCCCTTTACTTTTAGTCTGTACACAATGAATAATATATTAATATCAATTTTAATATACAATACTAGCAGTTGCCCCAGGCTCACTTGCATTAACTACGGTAGTTTTTTGAAGTGTAAACTTTTTTTAGTGCGGTACACATATTTTGAGATGAGATAAAATCTCTGAACTAACGGCACCGCATACGACACGCTGGAGATGCAGTTTGACGTTTGATTTATTTACTTATATAAGATTATGCATTATTTGTTTAGCAAATTGTGTTGCTTTTAATTAATTGTGTCATGCGGCCATTTTATGCGCCGTTTAAATTGTATAGGTTGTCATAATCTATCCAGCCTGTATTATAGGTATTTGAATTTAATTGTTTTGTTTTCACTTCTATCGGCAGTTCTTGTGACTGGTTGGGTTTTTTCAAATATAGAATGCATCCTTTCTTACAATATACTGGGAACCTGGGCCCAGTATGGCACTAAGTCGCGGCACTCACGAGGAGTAGTAGTAGCCTTTCGGCGGGGCTAGTCTGTCGTTAAGGTGCTCCTGTTGCTGGCAGATCCGAGACCCTTAAAAAGCGGTTGAAGCGGTCCTAGTGGTTTTAGTTTGGAAATACAGCCCAAGTGTGACTGCCACATAGGGTTAAGACTACCCGCGGTCCTGGCTACACGCATAAAGCATTTATCTTAAATTTCTCTATCTATTTAAATCTATCTATCAAAATTAGATCAGTAGTTTAGCCGTGAAAAGGTATTTTAAAGACTTTGTAATTATTTGTTCCTAAGTTTCAGCACTTCGTTAAAGCTGAAGAGATGCAAGCCTTGGTCATATTGTGTATATGTAATTGTGCATATAAAAAGGAATCAAAATCAAATCAAAATCAATTTTTTTTTATTCAAAATAGTACTAATACAGTATCTTTTTGAACGTCAATTGAATCTACCACCGGTTCCAGGGTAAGCCCACTAAGAAGAACCGGCGAAACAAACTCAGTGGAACTAATCTTTTCAAATAATATATATAAATAACAATTGTAACATCTTATCTTGATATGCCCGGGAGGAACGCCTTATTCCCAGGGTTTGGTATCTTCCATGAAGTCTTTTACTTTATAATATGCTTTACCACACAAACGCTCTTTAATAACTTTTTTGAATTTTTTTATGGAGAGCTTTTGAACGTTTTCTGGGATCCTATTGTAAAAGCGTATACAGTTGCCTTTGCCCAAAAGAATTGCTTACTTTCGAAAGTGTAATCATTGGTGCATGTAACCTGTGTCTATTACGTGTATTCCTACTATGAATATCACTTTTCTTACAAAATTCATTTATGTTTTTCCGAAATGTTTCGTATAAAATGTAAAATGTATTTTAAACCCAAAAGTTCTTTGGAACGCAAACAAAAATAAGTGCGCGGTAAATTTTATAATTTCATTACGTTCAACTTTTATTTTAGCACGAGTCCGCACTTGTCTGTTTATGCACTCGACCGGGACAGTTTAGAACAGTTATTAGTTGGTTACAAACTTTTAAATTTGAAATTATTTCTTAGTTATATTATGGATGGACTGGTCAGACATATTCCCGGGGACTCCCCAGCCCCACGTGAATGCGCAAAGCATTTCCATTGCGCCAAAAAAAAGTATTAGACAAACTTTGGAGCATATTCAGTGCAACCCTATCGCCGAGACCACAGCTAAAGCTATTAAAGCGCTTTAAGCCATATCCCCGCCACTCTAATATCCTATATACATAAAGATCGACCAACATTATCGTCGATAAAAAAAGTGTCGTCTACGGACGCCCTTAAAAAGAAGCGAAGCTTTATACTACGGGTAACTAACGCGTGTTTTATGTCATAAGAGGGCAAACAAGCAGTCGGTGCCTTACGATACCGACGCCCATACACATCTGCACAACCAGAGGTTATGCAGTGTGTTTGCCCTCTTTTTCCCTATCCCCTCAATGGGCGACCGGAAACTCACAAACCGCACAAAACGCGACATAGCTGTTACTTGACGCCAGTGTTATGTGAGCGAGAGGTACCGACGCGGTCGTGCCAGCACAGTTCGGCTGCAATGCAGCATGGCACTACCTCTTACTGGGAACTAAGCACTAAATATGCCACGCGCGCGCCACTCGTTTAGAGTAACGGTAAAATCTGACGCTTAGCTTTTTTCTTTTTCTTTTAGACGGATAGAGTGGCCGCGCGGCGAGCGCCTATATGCGAGCGTCCGTATAGAAATGTCGCTTCAAAGAGGAAAATGATCTTGTTAGTTAAGTATTAGTATTCTTAGGTTACGAAGCTTATATCTGCATTGCGTTTGTTAAATATGTTTAACGAATACTTAGTACATACAATAATATTCATCTATGAGGTTCAGATCTGTATACTGGAGAGCGTACGCACCGTACTAGATGATAAATAATAAGGAAAATCCCACCTTGTCATGTAAATTAGGATGGTATAAATTAGGGTAAATTCAGCCCACGAATATAATGAAGCTTAATAACGTCCTGAAGTCTTAGTTACTTTGTAGATTGAATCACACCGAGGTAGTACAAAATGCATACGTTCGTTCCACATAAGCACTTATGACTGTATAATGTTACACTTATATCAATCATACTTCTAATGTATATTGTATACACTGACGACTTGTCGTTTTTTCTTTCTTTATTTATTTCTGCTCCAATTTCTTAATTTTCCGCAAAATACTATCATTATCGTCGTCTTTTAAACTTTAACGTTTCCTTTTGACGTGATAACGTCTTATAATTCGATGGAGCCGGCTACAAGAACGAAAAAACATGACGTATGCTATGACGTATGCGGCGTTACCTCGCTCGGAGGCGTTCCATTTTCTTATGACGTTGTCACGTTCAACTATCGTCAGTAAACCGACTTTACAGACAACCGATTTTTTTTCCATAATTGAATAAAATTATGTGTGATCCCGATACACAAAAAAACGTAATGACGTTAGATGCACGCTGAATGTATGAGTGAGACAGGAGATGCAATTGTATACTTTTTAGATTACCTAGCTTTAAATGTGTGACGAAGATGGCATCATCCTACGTACTGCTTCATGTAAATAAGTCGTCGTCTTCGGTTAAGACCCTCGCATAATTGGAATCAAACATGACTAGGTTAGTTTGTTTGATTCTTAATTGTATATTGTGAAAGTCCTGTTATCATAAACTCTAAAATATACAATACTTGGTGTCTTGAGTCCTTAACTCTCTTAGCTTACGTCTCGACGATAGATAATGTATTAGTTATAAATCTGTCTTGCTGCTGCTCAAAAGAATTTTGATAAAAAAATGCCATCTTGACATTTTTTATGTAATAACAAAGTTTGATTATAACACCAATTCGATATAAGATATTTTGGATCTCTCTAAATCGATATAAGCCGTTTCAAAATACAAAGTACTCAAGTACCTTGTTAATTTGATAGGGTTGCTTCACCCTACCTGTAAAATACAAATTAACTAACCCTTATATTTTAGAATGAATAATTTACGTAATTAATTAATCTCCACGGCTGTGAAACCTCATAATGCGTAAGTATTTTGTATTGTAATATCGGTACAGAAATTAACATGTATTCATCATCATTTGACAACCTCTGTGGCTCAATGGTTAGCGCGTTGGCGCTCAAGCCGGAGCTAGGTTTGAATCCTGCCAGGAAACAAAAAAGTTTTCTGTTTTCCTGGGTCATGGATGTGTATTAAATATGTGTATTAGGTAGATAATAAAAATCTTAAATATGTGTATGGTTTAGAAGTATTGAATATATTTCCATTGTCTCGTACCCTTAAGGTTGAACTAGTCGGTGGCGCGAACTCTAACAAAATGATTGCTATCTGACCTGACATAGTGCGCGAACAGGCGTGCTAGAATAAAATGCACAATGATTCATTCCGAAAATGTCCTTTTAGCAAAACAGTTATTATAGAAAAACTAATAAGTGTATCTTTTCAAAATAAATTTATTTTATCCTTTGAATAACTAAACTATATCTGTACGGACTTTATTTTTGAGCTTTCGT
The DNA here is from genome assembly GCA_963853865.1 of Helleia helle. Classification (NCBI taxonomy): domain Eukaryota; kingdom Metazoa; phylum Arthropoda; class Insecta; order Lepidoptera; family Lycaenidae; genus Helleia; species Helleia helle. Next base: position 19,585,871 of record OY971422.1, on the reverse strand, counting down.
GCTCGGTATACTATTTATTTACGCCCAAAGTTGGGCTAAAATCAGTGTTGAAATACGAAAGTTTAGAAGCTTGTATTTTTTAAATGTATATTTTTTACGATTTTGGGTAAATACACACATAGATAACGACGAGATCAATTTATATTATACTTAGTTTTTCACGACTGTGAATATATAACACATATACAGATCAGAATATAAATGGGGCGTATGAAAATTACGTAGCCAATAAAAACATCGCATAATATTTAACATCCATTACGTCATTGATAAATGAACCTGATAGATTGTGCGCAAATATATTGACATGGATTGTGGAGAATACGGAAAAAACAATATGGGAACTAGGTAAACGAATGTATTATTCAGGTTCACTTTACCAATTTCGATGAAAGCTATTCTGGGATGAATAGTGCTTCACTTTTGTTGGAATCACAAAGTCATATTTGGCTGTTCTACCAACAAAAATTTTACTATATTTATTTATATAAGAATATTTATAATTCTTATCTATACTACTATTATAAAACTGAAGAGTTTGTTTGTTTGAACGCGCTAATCTCAGGAACTACTGGTCCGTTTTGAAAAATTCTTTCAGTGTTAGATAGCCCATTTATCGAGGAAGGGTATAGGCTATATTATATCACGCTGTGACTAACAGTAATTAAGTTGAGTAAATTAACGCGGACGAAGCTGCGGGCAGCAGCTAGTGTCATATAATATTAAACTTTGAGATCATAAATGAGCATAGTCCGATCGACTTACATTAAGAGAAGTCCCAGGATGTGATACAAATAGGTTTGTTTCGCCAAATAAAAACTACAAAATCTTAACAAACAGACGAATGATGTATGGTTCTCTGCGAACCGTACTAGCAATAAAACGGCTATTCTCAAAATTTGTTGTCCAGCGATAAATCAAACTACACGCGCGCCCAGCCCGGACGTCCTGCCTCACATATTACGCTGAGTGTTGGCGCGTCGGTCGCGCGATCGGTCGAACGTGTATGCTCACAGATTGTAATTTCACGGTGCATTTGACGCACATTAACTGCGTCAGGTTATTCATATTCAATCCCAATTCCGAATCCCATATTGCTTATTCCGCCAAACAGTTATAGAAGGGACACCTAGCACTGAGGCCAATTGTCTCCACTGAACGAATTACTAGATATAATAAAAAATATAATAAAAAAAAATATTAAGCTTAGATCCTCTCTCCTATTGGTAGATCTCAAATTGACATTTGGATTTTGTAGGGCTATTAGACTTATTGCTACTTTCTTTAAAAAAAAAAGACAATTCCCAAAATTGTCTTACAGGAACGTCACAAACTAATACGTCAATACATTTACAAATTATTTTTCTTTACCTTAAGGGATTCTTATGTGATACGTATTAAGCAGAAGAATACGTATTGTTTTGCATACTTTACAGCAATCATGGGAACGTCGGACATATAAAAAATATTATGAGAAGAATACGTCTCAAATCGATGACTTTCATTTTTAAAAGTAAACGCAACCACATCTCATTTGCATCATAAAAATGTATTCTTCGATTCAATTAAATTACGTACATCTTGAGTACGTGAGATCTTGGCTTTTGGACACATAACTTATTTATTACAATATATCACGTCAAAAAAGACTGGCAGTCATAGGGTCTGCGGATAGAAGTTAAAACTTATAACTTAGAATTATGAAGTTATGAAATTTCAAATTTTATAAACTTTTAAATTTCATAATGACATGCAAATGTCACATTGGAAGCGTTAGATGACGAGGTATGTGGCGATCTCCATGATTTTGGTTCACACAAAAAGAGCTCAAGAGGCCTAAAGATTTTTTCACTTAAATGAATACTTTATTAAAGTGAAAACTTCTGAGTTCTTCGATAAATTTCACGTACATAATTCAAATATTTTTACTTCAGAGAAAACTGTCCGCTAACGACAAAGCGACGAGTGCGAATACGGCTTCGACGGATATATGAAAAATGTTTTGTTTTTGTCATTTTAGTTCGACTGTTTATTTTTGTCATTAAAGTAGTTTTAGTTTGTTTCAGTGTCTAGTTTTTTTCTTTACTTTGTGCTATCATTTGTGCTAAATCCAAAAAATATTTCTAAGTTTTCGCCCTTGTTGGGGATGCTGGCCGAAGCTGGCGTCCATAGTGTGTCGGGTATTGTAAGAAAGCGCACAGCATTTCTGATTCACCGAGTGCAGCGCAGTACCAACAGTCTGGTGAAGACAGTGGCGGCCAGATTGGACGTGGACAGTGCTCTTATGCAGCACTGGACTCGTATACATTTGGTCAAAGACACCAGACCTTCCAATAATTTTAATTTAGATAACTTACTAACATAGTTTCTAAGATTATTTTGTTACTAACACTCTATGGGTATTTGTTAATCCCGAAATAAATAATTGTGTTTGCTTAAGTACAGGTAAGTACAATAAATAAAAATACATATCTTCCAAGCCAAGAGGAGTGTCAATGTCATTTGGCATAACAACATCTAATCCGTGCAAATAAAAGCTTTACAAACAAATTAATCGTTAAACTTATAGAAAAAGTGACTTTAAATAAATATTAAAGTATAAATATAGTGTGAAAGTGTTATCTATAAATTTAGTGACTATTTAATAGCAACAAAATAAAAAATAAAGTGAGGACTATACTATTGTGACAACTTCAAACTGTTAAAGTGATTATAGTGATAGCTCAGGACTACAATCTAAAACAAAACATTAAACAAAATTTCAAATCATATACTTCAAGTGATAATAAATCATAATATTTAATAGAAGAGTGTAAAGAAAGTTACAAGGAATAATATTAATTATAGTTTAAAAAGTGTAGGTAAATTAAAAATAATTTATAAATAAAACTTAACGGACGTAGTATACAAGTATTAGATGTAATAGTTTCGAAAATTCAAAGAATTCTCTCAAGACTCGGTGGTCCAGGTTGAATGTGACTAGCGGTACGAAGCAGCAAACCCGGGTTCAATTCTTCGCCCGCCAGATATTTTTTCAGTTTTTAAATTTGAATTTCTTATATATGAATAATTCTAACAGAGGGCGTTACAGTGCTACCAGAAAAATAACAAATAGAAATTAACAGCGTTCTTGCAGAAATCCACTACTAGATAGAGGTCGACACATAGCAAACCATTAAAATAGAAAATATAGAATTAACCGCGATCTTGTAGAAATTCACCGCTAGAGGCCGCCACGGGTATCATAACATAACAAAGATGGACTTAACCTCGCAAGCATCAATAGAAATCATGAACACGCTTAAACAGATACAAAAGGAGCTAGATGAGCAAAAAACAACAATCCAAGAAAGTGCGAACAATGTAGCAGAAAAGGTTATAAATAACATTAACAGAATGTTAGAAGAGAAGTTTTTTGCATGGGAAGAAAAGCATGAAAAACTCAAAGAGATTGTAGAAAACCAGGAAAAAAGAATCCACTTTATGGAAAAACAAGCACGGCAAAGAAACATAGTTTTTTTCGGTATTGAGGAGGATGTTTATTCGTCGTATGATCTACTAGAAAAGAAAATTTTAAAATTTATAGAACAATATCTTTCTACAAAACTAACTTACGGAGATATACAAGAAGTTAAAAGAATAGGAAAGAAAGGAGATAGATCACGCCCAATTGTAGTGACTTTCACTACCCTAGGTATAAAAAATAATCTATTTAAACAAAAAGGAGCACTGAAGGAAACACAATACTACATGACAGAGGATTACCCAAAATATGTATTAGAAAAAAGGAAAGAACTTCAGGAGCAGTTGAAAATTGAGAGAGAAAAGGGTTTTATAGCAAAAATTAAATATGACAAACTAGTCATATCTGAACACCGCAGTAAAAGAAAACTTCCAACATCACCGGATAACATCACTCAATCAAAAGCAGATAAACGTAGTCCAGTAAATAAAAAGAATAAACCACACCAGCTGGGCTCATCAGTTAATAGGTCCTACAGCAGTTCAGAAGGTGTGCTAAAAACCAGCATGCTAAATTTCTTGACAAATAAAAACGCAACCAAAACAAACAATCAAGATAGCAAAATAAAGAAGATATAACAACGACACCCCTCCTACCAAACCGATGCCATGATAAAACAAACGATTACAGAAAACGGAAAACATCTTCCAACCCGGCTGGTCACCGTGGAAGATCATGACCAAAACCCTCCAAAGAATACATCAAAAAATAACAAAAACAAAGTAATGATTGCAACATACAATGTTAGGACTCTATCGTCATATGTTCGCTTATTAGAACTAGAGAACGCCTTAAGAGAAATAAAATATGACATAATTGGAGTTTCGGAAATGAGAAGACTTGGAAATAAAATAGAGGAATACGAAAATTTTATACTGTGTTATATGGGACAGACACCAGGCAAATATGGTGTTGGTTTCATTATTAATAAGTCTCTAAAAAATAACATAATAAGTTTTAATGGATTAACGGAACGTGTAGCATCACTAAATATAAACATCCAGGGCCATATAATAACTATCATACAAGTGTATGCACCAACGGAAGCAGCAGAAGAATATGAAATCGAAGAATTTTACAACACAATCGACATAGCCTTAGAGACAGCACACAAAACCGAAATACTAATGGGTGACTTTAACGCAAAGATAGGAAGTTTCAAAGCAGAAGAATACTTGATTACTAAAAAGCACGGCTACGGCGTTAGAAACGACAGAGGACAGAGACTAGTAGAGTTTGCACTTCAACACAAACTAACGATTATAAACACATGCTTTAAGAAAAAACATAATCGAAGGTGGACTTGGAGATCGCCAAGTGGACAATACAAAAACGAGATTGATTACATCCTGTCAAACCAACTAAAAATATTCCAAAACATCGAAACAATGAACCTCAACTTCCAGTCAGACCATAGAATATTAAGATCAACAATAACATTCAAGGACAGAAAGTTAAGTAGAGCCAAATTTTCCACTAACCAAGTAAGCCAGTTAAAGAGAGAAGAAGAAGTAAACAAGTATAATGAAAACTTAAAAGAGCAATTGACAAACACCTCAGATTCCTGGAAATATGCCTCAGTACAAACTTGCTACGACATGATAGAAAAAGTTATCAAAAATAGCTTAAAACAGGCCTGCCTAAAGAAAGAAAAACACACACACCAAAAAATACTAACAGCAAATACAATAAACCTATTAAAACGAAGACAAGAATTACAAAAAACCATAAATAAATCCCGAAGTGTAAAAAATGAACTTTCCGCGCTGTACAAACTAGTCAACAAATATATAAAATCGGACTACTCAAAATATAGACGTGACACAATAGAAAGACACCTAAAATACACTGGAAGTACAAAAAAGGCGTACAAGAAGCTAATATCAAATACAACATGGATAGAAGGATTACAAAAACAAGACACACATAATATTATATTAAATAGATCTGACATTATTTCTACAGCAACTAATTACTATAGAAATCTATACAGTGACAAAGCCAGACCAACCATTGATTTTGATAAAATAATCGTAGATACACAGAAAATAAACAGTAAACCAATAGAACCATTAGAAATAATAGAGGCGATAAGGAAACTCAAACTAGAGAAAAGTCCAGGCCCAGACAACATCCCAAACGAAGCATTGAAGAAAGCACATACAATTCTAGCTGCACCACTAGCTGAACTGTTTAACGTGATTCTGAAAAACTCAGAAACACCCCACCAATGGTCCAAATCAAATATAATACTAGTATACAAAAAAGGCGACCTAAAAGATATTGGAAATTACAGACCCATTAGCCTGCTACCAAGTGTCTACAAACTTTTTTCATCAATTATAAATACGAGGATTAGTACAGTATTAGAAACGAAGCAACCTGTAGAGCAAGCCGGGTTCAGAAAGGGTTTTTCAACAATTGATCACATACACACACTTGAATTAATTATAGAAAAGTACCAAGAACAGCAGAGGCCGCTATACATAGCATTTATTGATTACAAAAAGGCGTTTGATACAGTAAAACAGCAGCGTTTGGGAAAGTTTAGAGGAACAAGGAGTGGAAGACATATACATTAACGTAATTAAAAGCATATATAAAAATAATACAGCCAAAATAAAGCTAGAAACTACAGGCCCAAGCTTTCCAATAGAAAGGGGAGTCAGACAAGGAGACCCATTGTCCCCAAAAAATTTCATAGCAATTCTTGAGATGGTCATAAACAAGCTGGACTGGAGCAAATCGGGACTTTACATAAAAGGTACCTATTTAAGCCATCTGAGATTTGCTGACGACATAGTGCTGTTATCAGAGTCTTGCTCACAACTACAATTAATGGTAGAAACCCTGAATCTAGCTAGTATTAAGGTGGGTCTAGAAATTAACTTTTCAAAGACGATGACAATGACAAATAGTTATAAAAGACCAATATCAGTCAATAACAAGCCACTGCAATATGTAGAAAATTATGTATATCTGGGAAAGTCTATAAGTTTGGATAAAAAAAGTAACAGCCTAGAAATAGCAAGAAGAATACAATTAACACGGAACAAGTACTGGAGCCTCAAAGAAATTTTTAAAAGTAATATGCCAACAGCTTTCAAAACGAAAGCAATGAACTCAAGCCTTTTGCCATGTTTGACATATGGATGCCAAACATGGAAGTTCACTGCCGACGCAAAAAAGAAGATAATCGTATGTCAAAGAGGAATTGAGCGCAGTATGTTAAATATAAAGAAACGGGAGAAAATAAGACACACGAACATAAGAAAAATAACAAAAGCAACTAATGCTCTATGTTACGCACAAAAGTTAAAGTGGAATTGGGCAGGACATGTCGCGAGGCTTGCAGACAACAGATGGACAAAATAAGTAACATTCTGGAACGGTCCCCAAGGCAAAAGAGCGAGAGGAAGACCTACTACGCGATGGGAAGACGATATAAAGGTAATAACTGGTCCAAACTGGAGACAAATAGCACAGGTCAGAGAAAATTGGGCATCTTTGGAGGAGGCCTTTACCCATCAAGGGGTTCTTGCAGAATAGTCAGTTAATAATAATAATAAATATATAATGTAACTAGAATAGGGTTAGAAAAGTATATTATAGATAAGATTTTTTTATAATTTATTGTAACAAAAAAGTTAAATAAGGTCAAAAAACTAATTATTTTAAATACCTACTGTAAATTGAGTTCTTGCAGGAAATAAAAAGGCTTTTTTATTTTATTTATTTATTTATTTATCTTCCAAGCCGGCTGGTCACCGAGGAAGATCAAGACCAAAACCCTCTAAAGAAGAAACTCCAAACTCACTCTATCATACAACAATCGACACAAATACATGAAATTTACAACTATAAGAAAAAAATGGAAGATAAATTCTACATAATGACTTCTTTATCTACTCACGAACGTTTAATCGAGTTTAACGAAGCAATTCAAGGAATTAAATATGACGTAATTGGGCTGTCCGAAATAAGACGTATAGGCACTCAGATAGAAGAATATAAAAAAAATATACCGTGCTACACGGGCTTAACACCAGGAAAATATGGAGTCGGATTTATAATAAATAAAGCACACAAAGAATGTATTGAAAGCTATACAGGCTTCAGTGATAGAGTAGCATTATTAAACTTAAATATTCAAGGATTTGGCATGTCTTTTATTCAAGTCTACGCGCCGACTGAAGCAAACTAGCAATTTTAAACACTTTCTTTCACAAAAAATCCAAACAAAAATGGACCTGGCGATCACCAAACGGTAAACATAAAAATGAACTAGATTACGTGTTTTCAAATCATACTAATCTCTGTCAAAACATAAAAGTTTTAAACGTTTACTTTCCATCTGACCATCGACATATACGAGCCACTATATCTATCACGAAACAAAAGAAGAAGCGCACAGGTTACAAAGACAAAAGGCAGTCATCACTGAAAACCGAACAAGAAATAACAAACTACAAACAAAATATATTATGTCACTTACAAGAGTTGAATAACTGTCGAAGGAAAATATCTGTACAGGCTTATTATAACTTATTATCAAAGGCTATATCGCAAAGCTTACAAGACGTTCGAACACCGAATGAAACATCAAAAAATACCCATAAAGTTGCAAGAATTGCAAGAACGCACATTAGCTCTAATAAAACGAAGACAGGAACTACATCGTACTAAGAATAAAACTAGATCCACGAAAAATGAATTATCTGCTTTATACAAATTAATAAGTTAGTACATAAAACTGGAATTACAGAACAAACAATCATAAAACTGGAATTACAAAAATTACAGATCAAAGACATTTGAAAAACACTTGAAACAAGCAGGGAGCTCAAAGAAAGCTCTTAAAGAATTACAAATAAACAAATGCTGGATAGATAGTTTAAAAAGCGAGGATAAAATTGTGCACAATAGAAAAGAAATTATTAAAACAGCAACTGATTTTTACATAACTCTATATAGTGTCCAGACCAAAGTGTACAATATCCAAAATAACGAAATTTCTTTAAACATAACTAATAGCGGAAATGTAACACCAATATCCGAAAACGAAATAATTCAGGCAATAAATAGATTAAATGCAGATAAAAGCCCGGGGCCAGATGGCATCACAAATGAAATCATAAAGGTCGCTAATTCACTACTGACTCCATCTTTAACGTATCTATTCAACAATATACTAGAAACCGCCGAAATACCATCACAGTAGATGGAGTCTGAAATAATTTTAATTTACAAAAAAGGAAAGCCAAAAGATATAACAAACTATAGACCAATAAGTTTACTCTCGTGGCTCTACAAACTTTTTTCCTCAATCATAAACAGTAGAATAAGTGCTACACTGAAAGCAAAACAACCAATTGAACAAGCGGGCTTCCGAAAAAAATTCTCGACGATCGACCACATACATACGCTAGAACTAATAATGGAAAAATACCAGGAAAAGCAAATACCACTCTACATCGCGTATATTGATTATAAAAAAGCCTTTGATACCGTGTCACACTCCAGTATATGGACTGCTCTACAAGACCAGGAAGTTGATCAAGAATACATACAAATAATTAGAAATATTTATAGGAACAGTGTAGCAAAAATAAAACTAGATACTACTGGGCCTACTTTTCCCGTCAAAAGAGGGGTTAAACAAGGAGACCCTTTATCCACAAAATTATTTATATCAATTCTAGAATTTATAATAAAAAGATTAAAGTCGGATAAAGTGGAACTCAACATCAACGGAAAATATTTAAGTCATTTGCGATTCACAGATGACTTAGTTCTCTTCTCAGAAACGAGCCAACAACTACAAACCATGCTTGACTCATTAAATACAGCTAGTAAACAGGTAGGACTAGAAATGAATATAGCAAAAACAATGGTCATGACAAATAGCTCAAACAGAAAAATATCAATAGACAACGAAACCTTGCAATACACAAAAAAATATACTTATCTCGGAAAACTAGTTGGATTTGATAGGAAATTAAACGAAATAGAAGTAGAAAAAAGAGCGCATAACACGTGGAATAAATACTGGTCACTAAGCGAAATATTTAAAAGTAACATGCCCATAAGTATCAAAACAAAAGTTATGACATAATGCCTACTACCCTGCCTGACCTACGCATGTCAAACTTGGAAGTACACATCAAAAATTAAAAATAAAATTACTACTTGCCAGCACGGTATCGAGCGAAGCATGCTCAATATTAAGAAAATACAAAAGATCCGACACACTAACATTAGAAAAATTACGTAAGTTAAAGATGCTCTAAACTATGCCAAAAAATTAAAATGGAAGTGGGCAGAGCATGTAGCGAGGCTAGAGGATGACGTGGACTAGCAGAATAACAAAATGGAAAGGTCCATACGGCAAGCTTCTCCAAGGGAAACCCCACACGAGGTGGGAAGACGAAATCATAAAAATAGCCGGCCCTTGCTGGCCAAAAGTTGCTCAAGATAGAGATATGTATATGGAATTCTTTAGAGGAGACCTTCAACTGAGAGGGGTTCTTGCGTAATAAGAAAGAAAAAATACATAAAATATAATTATAAATTAAGTAACTTTACTAAATCAAACTAAAATTTTATAACTTTAATATATTTGTCACTTTTAATTCAGAAGATACTGTACTTTAAACTGTAATTGTAAATTGTAACTTGCAAGAAATAAAAGGCTTTATTATTATTATAAGTACAGGTACGTAATTTTGATGGACTATTCTTCACATTATTTTAAGAGTTAAATATAATGCGTAAACAAGAGTTTACGCATTTCTCTTAAATACACACGTAACGTTATTATAATATTAGATAGTACCACTTATGCCCACCCCGCACATAATTGATGAGGCTCTCATTGTGCAACTCATCCTTCCCAGCAGATGTCTTCTAAACGATCTGTAGCTCGCCCCCATCCATCTTGCCTTGCTTACACTGTATCGATAAAATGTCACGATAGAGATGTCTATGTTTAACGGGAGCTACGAACTAGGTTAACACAACCATGTCTATTTGGGATATTAAACACCTTTTCGTTCTGTTACGAAACTTCGAGTAGTGACAATTTCGCTTGGGCTGTTAAATCCTAAATATCAATGATCTTTTCATTTAATAGAAAGGTACTTTATCTTTAGATTTGATACGATTAGGTTTTCATTACTGAAAGCTTTAAAAAGAAATGGATATTATATCAATATTTAAAATATGGAAAGATTTTCTTAATGTTTTTTTTTATAGAAAAAGGGGCAAAAGGACAGTCGGTTCGCTGATGGTTAGTAAAAAAGGACATCCACAGACACCCGCTACACCAGAGGATTAGCAGATGCGTTGCCGGCCTTTCAGATATGAGTATGCTTCTTTCTTGAAGTTCCCTAAGTCGTACCGGTTCGGAAGCACCGTAGGTGCACCGGGTAGCGGGATGGTACCTCTCGCTTACATAACACCGGCGTCAAGTGACAGCTATGCTGCTTCGTGCGGCTTGTGAGTTTTCGGCGGCCCATTGGCGGGGTAGGAAAAGGAAGACAACGCATTTGCATAACTTTTGGTTGTGCGGCTGTCTATGGACGTCAGTAGTCACCATAAGGCTCTGACTGCCCGGTTGCCTCCCTATGACATAAAAAAAATATAATAAATAAAAGGATCAACAAGGATAAGCTCTACAAATCAAATACTACCATTAAAATAATATGTTCATTAACATCATTATTAATTAGAGATTTTAGGGCATCTATTATTATTTATATCTATAACGTATATCATTTTTTATTTTGACAAAGAAACCGAAAATTTATAAACACGGGGTAATAAAAGAGTTCGCTCTATCACTCTGGAGGGCTCTACACAATTTGAGCCGTCGCCCGTCGCCTTTTTAGTCCTGCCTGTGTACGCTGCGAGCCGGGGTCGTTAGGCGTCGCCTTTCTAATAAGCATATTTTAATTTAACTGCAAATTTTTCTAGAACGATTTACATTCACTGATAGAAAACTTTGTATGGAAGGTATACAAAGTGCAAATGACGTTATAACATTAGATTGCAACAGCACATTTTCTTTTTTTTGCTTTCAGTGGGAGCCTTATGGTGACTGCCGATGCCCATAGACATCCGCACAACCAAAAGTTATGCAAATGCGTTGTCTTCCTTTTCCTACCCCGCCAATGGGCCGCCGAAAACTCACAAACCGCACGAAACACGACAGCATAACTGTCACTCGACCTCGGTGTTATGTGAGTGAGAGGTAATTGAACACAAATATCTCAATATTTTAATCATTATACATGCCTTTGTTAAATACTTTTTCAGTACTTGTATAATGTATAAAATGTTATGCTTGAGCTGTAAAACTATCCACGTTAATAGATTAAAACACCGTCAAAATTTTATATATTTATTTATGTATGTTTTCAACAAAATTGCACCTTTAAATGTTTCCGATGAGAATTTATTTTATACCATGTATCATTAATTTTGTTATTTCTTTTAATTTTTTTATGTAGATATTAGAATGTTTTTTTTAATTTCTCAACCATGATTTGGTGTAAACTTTTATTTAGGTGACTTAATATGTCGTAACATCCCTATCATCTGGTATCATGGCTGTGAGTGACTATAAACTCTTTGTCAATGCGGAAATGAATGTTATTACAAACCTTAGAATAATAAAGAAGCCGGATCACATAAGCGTATCCGAATTATAAGTCTCGACGGTTACAAACTGTCAAAGTTTACTGTAGACGACGGTACAAATCTATATCTAAAGTGAAAATAATTTCTTACGCTTAATACAAGGATTTTATGTCGATTCGCTTGAACTGGCTTGCAGTCGTGGCACGTTTGTAACTTGTAAGCATTTTTAAGACCACAAAGGGATTGATTTTACTCTTTGCTATGAAATACTGGCAATATCGTCTCCATTCAATACCTCAATTAGTTACAAATTTCGCATCGTAAGATTGTAAGAAAAGAAAAATGTTATTATTTTAATAGTTAGTTAATTCTTCTACTTGGGGAGTACTCTCATTGTTCTTGTTTGTTAGGACTACGTATAATTGAAGACAGTCTAATACTATAATATTATAATCCCAATAAAAATCACAGGTATATTAATCAGGTCAGTTGAAAATCAGCGCGTCAGCCATTAGTGCGATCGCACATGCTGAACTGATTGCCTGTTTGTCTTTTCAAATAATATGTACGTGTATTTTTTTGTCAAATAAATTTAATTCTTTCTTTCTTTCTTAATAAAAAAAATCTCATATTGTTTAAAAACCAACGCATCAACAATGAGAAATATTTTAAATGTGTGGTCACAATTTAATGGAATAATTGGAAGAATTAGTCACGAGACGTCACACAAGTGTATACCTAATGAAAATATGATACTTAACATTTCTAACGCCGTGACTGAAAAAATCCTTATCAAATCGAAAGCTCTGAATAAAATGCGTCATGAAAGCCATCAATCATCATAAAATAAGTAACAAGCATTAAGACGCGTTCAGAGGTACGAAGAGCTGCAATCAACCTTCGATTGCGCTTGCACAAACATCTAAGCACCCCATTTAGCTAATGTTCGTGTTCATATCCGACAAATGTCGCGTGTAAAAGCAGCATTAGATAATTTTTCAGTTGTTGAAAGTTAGTGTAATGTTTTTGCAAACTTATTGTACATAACATTGTCTATACTCAGTCACAATACCAAGCTGTTCAAACTCATGATTTGTCGAGCTGCTGCCAGCGACACGGAACTTCCGAGCTCACAGACAATACAAACTTTTAGCGTAAATAAATACTGTGCCATTGTATTTATGCGAAATAATATTTAACTTCGCAACTTAGAAACATGTAACAAGTCATGACTTAGTTGTCGTTTCGTAGTATTGTAAAAGTTGTGCGTCAAACATTGATAAGTTATTTAGTTGTTTGCAAAGATAATAAACAACTATTACTAACTATTAGCAAAACTATTACGGAGCTGTTTAAAATACGTTTTTACATTTATTTATCGAGAAAGAAGATTTATGGATAAAGTTTGAAAAGATCTTATCAGTTGACGTACAGTCTAGTCGAATAAAAGAATATAAATTGGAATAAATGTTATAATAACAATGAGTAGCTGGGTTTAAAAATGTTAGTATACATAGTAGGATCTGCGAATCTTAAGCGATTTTTCTTATCATACAAGCGACGCTCATTTATATTAATTTAGTGTAAGGGGTTATCCCCTTACACTAAATTAAGGGTAGGAGAGTTGTTAGGAACATAGCCGAAATTACCAAAAAACTTAGATTAGCAATTATGAGGAAACTCTTCCCAATGAACATAAACTCTGAAATATTCTTAAGAAGATTGTTTTCTAATGTTTACGCGAATTTCACTCATTATAATAAAACAATTTTTTACGGATTTTATCGCGGTTTATTAAGATTTTTACAAGCCCGACGTTTCGGATACTTTACAGCAACCATGGTCCTCCCGTGACCATGGTTGCTGTAAAGTATCCGAAACGTCGGGCTTGTAAAAATCTTAATAAACCGCGATAAAATCCGTAAAAAAATTGTTTTATTATAATTAAGAAGATTGTGTTGACTTTTGGCTATTGGTGACAGATTAATTATGATAAAACATACAAACCTCCGATGCGAACCTCTTCTTTTTTAGAAGGCGGTTAAAAAAAGACTTGACAATTCGTTCAAAGAACAAATAATGAGAACTCAACACAACAAACGAGCTGACCTCGATCGGGTCAATGGTTCTATTATCCACCTCTTATTGTCAGTATTTTGGGGTATTGATTTTTAACTAAATGCTTATCCTTCTATCACTTCGATAGTCAAATTGGGACTAAATGTACACTAGTAACTTTTTTCTAGAAGCTATTTTAGGTGAAGAGTTTTTTTTTAGATAATGTAAATTAATTCATTACATACAGACATGTCACTTCAGAAATGGTAGTAAGTACGTGGTTATATTTCTCAGCTGTAGAAATTAAAAATTCAAATCCACCCATTGTTTACGGTAACCCTTTACACCCGAAAAAAAAAGTTTCAAATATTTAAAAAAAAGTTAATGGAGGTGGTGTTTAGGAGTCTAGGAAAGGTAGGAAAAATGTAAAAAAAAAATCCTGCACTTTCAGTTGTCCTGAAAAGGTGCCCTCACGATCGTAACACTTAGGTATAATCTACAAGTCTCACAATAGTGAGTGTTATCTTTTTATTTTATTTTTTCTTCATAAAAATAACAAATTATGTACTAATCATTATTTATTTATTTGAATAACCTATTTATTAATCAGTCTTTATCAATTAACAAAAAATAAACCTTCTTTTGGCGAATTCTCTCACAAAAGATAAAATAAATTTCTCAAAATAAAGTCTAAGTCAACCTATGATTAACTTAAATTAACAGAATAATAATTATTTTTAACTTATAGGAACAAAAATGAGATCACAAATTATTTAAAAGTAGTCAAAAAAAGAAAGAATTGCAAAACAAACATAACTTTAAGAAAAACACGTAACTACATATTAAGGTTTAAAGTGATAAGATTGGAAACAGTTTTGGTTTCGAGAAAGACACAAGTAAACACTACACTTAGAGCATTTAATCTTCGATCGGCTATGGCATCCCTCCATCATACAAGACCTTGGTGCCTTTATGTCATCAAACACAGCCAGGTGAATGATCACCTGTGCATCACAGGGCAAAAGATATGATGGCTATGAAGCCATCATATCTTTTGCCCTGTGATGGGCGTATTGGCCTGTATTGCCTATTGATAGGAGGTGGCTCATTTTCGACGTCGCGGCGGTCTAGTTGTGGAAAATTGGTTAAAGCGTCAGCAACACTAAAACGAAAGTCCAGTAGTGTAAGAGTATCCTTCCTTGAGAAATCAATTGCCATGCAATCATTTTTATATAATCTCCAAGAATTGACCAACGCCAAATCCAAAAAGTGGACAATGACTTTCAAAGGCCATTTTTTTGTCTTGATGAAGGTACGATAATACTCCATTTGCTGGTCGAGAATGTCAACGCCCCCCATGTGTTGATTGTACATTTGAATAATTTTAGGAGCTGGTACATCAATGTAGCCTCTCTGTTTTTTATCCCACTGTTTGACAGTAGTACCAGACGAAGATCCTGTACAGTTAGATGCCATGATCACGGACTTGTTGTCCTTCCATTTGACGATGACAGTCGAATCCCTGGTGTAATGCTGAGTTTCGCCGCGAACCATAGCTGAATCTTGTTTGAATTTGCAAGCGGCTCGGTCTGGGATACGATTAAACATGATTGTGCCAGTGCTGTGTATATTTTTCCGGTTCATTTCTTCCACTAAAGGAACCGTTGTGAAAAAACGATCATGATACACACAACTTCCTGGGGGAACGCTTTTAGTCAAATGGAGTATAACAGAAGGTCCCATCCCCAAAGATGTATCAGCAAACATTGTATTAGCGCCTCTGTAAATCTCAAAATCTAGCATCAGACCTTCGCTAGTAGTAAGAACAAAATTTTTCAAACCTTCTGGTCTTGGTTTATTATTGACCACTTGGCGCAAAGAACATCGGCCACTGAAAGGTATCATCTGCTCATCTATTGAATAATAAGATGGAACTCTTTCTAATTTGTTACAGGTATCCAGTACCCGTTTGATTATCGGCTGCACCTTCCAAAGTGGGTTGTTAGTCTCAGTTTCAGTTGGCTGGTCGTGATCAACTACATGAAGCCCATTGCGTAAAGTAATAAATCGGTCGCGAAATATCTTGTCGGCAATAAGTCCAATCCTCATATTAGCTCGCCAGTACATCGGCATTCGTGGGTATGAAAGGCATCCCATGAGAATATGGACACCAAACATTTTAGCTATTTCCGCTTTTGTAGTTTTAAGTTGTTGGCCAGTCTTACGCATGTAATATAGGTTTGTACACCGAGCAGTCTCTTCGTAGAAACCTTCATCAAAATAATCATGAAGATATTCGGATGCTGTACGAACTGTGGTTTTTGGTAAAGTCGCAGTATAGTCATGTGGCTTATCGGTAAAAGGAATATTCTTCCAGGTGTCTCAATGACCACGTTGTTGCAGAGTTCGCCGAGTCGCATTTGATGTGAACTAGTACCACAAGATCGCCCTCTGCTTCCAATTTGTCGTGAGGTAGTACTACGAGAGCATTCCCTACTTGGTGTCATTACCTGACTTAGAGGTTCAGGTTCTATTTCATCGCCTAGCCCTTCCGAATTGTCGTCCTCGCCTAGCAGGTCAGCGAGTACACGCGATTCGGATTCAAATTCTTCCTCCTCGTTGAATTCTTCAATCTCTGACTCGACTCCATCACCAAGGAGTTCCAAGATACGGTCATCAGATAAAGGAAGCACTTAAATAAAAAATAAAACAAATAAGTACCCAGCCAAAATACCAACTTTTAAGCAGTAAACAAAAAACTAAATTAAAATCAATTTATATGGTTACAACCGAGGAGCCACGATCGTGCTACTTGAAGTTTAGTTGCATTTTTTTTCTAACTTATAAAACAAAATATTAAAAATAGTTTGCGTTTCATTTAATTAATGTTTAAATAGTAAAATAAAACAGTCACAATACTCAAAATATAATAATAAACCATAAAACACAATACTTACACGTGCCGCGGGTCGGAACAAAAAAGGCAGCCATATTATACTTACGATTGGGACAAACTAACAACCCATTACACGACTCGGGCGCTACTACGCGCGATTACACATCTCTCACGATCGATCGACGTCGGTTGCGTTCGCAAAAATGAATCCACGCAGCCTTGAGATTTTTTTAAAGTAGCCCGCACTATCGTGTACCGTCGGGTGAAAAGGGGTAAGAGAAGGTGATTTTTTTTTTTTTCTAAAACAAGAATGGAATGAGTACCAACTATTATTTATCTTCCTGCAATTTTTTAAGTTTGAACAATTTTTTCTAACATATATTCTTTAAAACAGGCAGACAAAGACGCAGCATTTCGCGAGTAAATCTAATAAAATGTAAACTAATAACATTGGCGGACATGAGAGGCTCAAAGTTACATTAACGTGATTACATTTCAAAGTTTTGCCTTTATGTTTGCGCCTCGGGTTCGCTCACTTGAGAATTGAAATCTTATCAAATGTGCCGCCTTCGGAGTCGTGTTATAAGGCTCTTTGTCATACTCGTAGTTTGTAGAAATTCGATGCTTTAATACAATACGTGTGCGTGATTCTGAAGTAAATAACTCCTTTACTTCACTCACTTCAAACATAATATTATATTGGAGGACTTGTTAAAATAATGGAATAATCTTGTCAAATTCTTGTATTGTCATCGGTCCTCGATAAGTCTACTAAGTTTAGATGAAATTTTACCAAACAAACAAACTAACATACAAACAAATAAACATAAATACAGGTAAAGCTAATAAAAAGCGTGTAAAAATCGTTCATCATTTTACCGACGGGATGCAATTGTTGCCGCACCAGCTTATTTCTTCTAAGAAGCAAGTTAGCAATACATTGGTAGGTATGGCACGATTGGCAGGAATGGCATCGATATCTATCAACTTATGCTTAGGATAGTTTTAGCTTAGGCCTGGCATAATATCCCCACCATGGTTCAGGCCTTGACGTGGCGGTGGTGCTCAGTGGCCTAGGGTGAACCACTGCACCTTGGGCGAAGCTAATTGAGCCGAGGGGGCTCTTTGTACCCCTCTTGTAAAAAGAGGGGAAAAAGAGCAGGGGGCAAGGGGCGAGGATGGGAACCTCACCCCAATGTACTGTCGACGTTGGGAGAGGTTGTTCTGAGGTGCGGGACAATTCCTCGGTGGAGGTGGCGTCGGTCCCTTGGGGGATTGACTAGCCGTCGAGGTGTCTTGTTTGCTCATTAGATCCGGGGCACCTCACCAAAGGCGGTATTGGTGGCACTCGCCGGGTTTTAGTGGGTAGAGCTGCATCTACTTACCAGTCTTACTTTCGGGCGCAGCGAGTCCCATATACCCGCGTGGGGAGACCCACTCCCCCGCGGGATGCCTCAGAGCATTTCCCGGCGTTAAAGAAAAAAAAGGCCTGACACAATATGTGTTAGTTCCAGTTAAGAATCATTGTTACAATATATTTTGAATCGACAAAGGTAAGCGCAAAACAACAAACACACAAATTGTATACCATATCTTCTAAAAATGTGTAAAATACTCATTTGAATTGTTCTCTACTCCATAACAGATCAAAAGAATGCAATCTTTTGGCTCACTTTAGAGCGAAATTCGTGAGGTAAAACCTCTTCGAGAGGAGAAGCAAATTACATAGGCATGTTTAATGAGAGGCGCATAAATGTTTGAAGTATTTCCCTTAATAAAACGGTCCGTGTTAGGATGGCCACGCGTACATGAGACACGGCAGTCTCATATATTATATTAAAGATATATGAGCTCGTATAATCTGGGAGTCATTTCATGTGTTTAATGTAATGTAAATTCATTTTCTGTGGTTAAATGAATATATCTAGATTTGTGTTAGAATAAACATTACTTCTTTTTCAATCTGTGCTCTCTCATCACAGAACAGCACCTCCCAACGTCGGGACGGTGCAATGGGGTAAGGTTCCCATCCTCGCCCCTTGTCCTCCTATACTCTTTTGTCCCCTCTTCTTATAAGAGGGTTACAAAGAGTAGCCCCCTTGGTTCAATTTGCTTCACCCAAGGTGCTGGGTTCACCTTAGGCTACTGTGCCCCACCGCCACGACAAGGCTTGAACCATGGTGGAGTGCGCTTTCATCTACTTCGACGAACGCCTATTTGTTTAGTTTATTGTGTTGAATGCCTTGTAAACTAATCACTTTATAAGAAGGCAGCAAATTACAACTGCTGCTAGTAGCTGGTAAAAAATCAACTAAGTATTTAGATCGTCGGATTGTTTTTATTGTATCTGTGTGAGAGAGATGAGTTTTGCGGTACGACCGTCCTTCTAGGTGGGGTATTTATATAGGTAGGTATGTAAGAGATAGTTCTGTGCTGCATTATAGCCGAACTGGGCCGGCACGACCGGGGTGGTACCTCTCGCTCATACAGGGTGTCCGGTTTCCGATGTCCGATACTTTAAGGGGTTAAAATACAATTAATTTTATCGACAAATCAGAGATCAATGATTTTTTTTAGCCATCAATAAAAAAATGGCAGCACTTGAAAAAAAAAATTGTTGGCGAAGCATAGATGCTTGTATTAATTTAACAATATCTACCCAAGTAGAAGACTTTCAAACACAAAAGTGGTCTCAAATGTTAGTTAATAGTGTAGACAATAAATATAGATAAAAAATATTATTTTTTAATTTTTCAGTATTAGTAAAAAACATTTTTGAAAAAATAAATTAGACAACAAATTGATGTTGTTTTTCAGATTCTTAGCTTTAAAAAAAAACCATCGTGTTAACCAATTTTTTTTATTTTTTTTATAATAATACAGGATATTTGCTATAAATGCACATTTAAATCTTAACTCTGAGTTAGATAGTTTAGGAGCTATGATAATTTGAAGCAGCAAACGAATTGCGAGAAGACAGGGCAATGATCCAGAGCTCTACGCAACACGTTGCACTAAGAGCAACAGCATGTCTGCAGAGACAAGGAGGTCACTTTGAGCAGTTTTTGTAATTATTTTGCCAAATTAAATGCAATTGATATAAATTATTTTGTTTTATTTCATTTGCTAGTGTATCCGCGCGTTTCAAGTAAGTATGTTTACACTGTGTCCACACAGTCGAACGCCTAAGCGTTCATGGGGCATATTGACTCTTTAAAAATGGGGCCAGACAGATTTCCTATACCAAGTGTAAAATACGTCTATAAATTTGAACCGCAGTAATTAGTCTATATGTTATTAAGTCGATGGTTTAAAATGGAAAGACTTAAAGCAGATATTCTAATGTTAATTTAATAAACGATTGTAATGAGTTATAATAAATTTAAATATGTCAAGTGGCAACCCTAGTGTAGTGGCGTTTGTGCTCGGCGCCGGGATAATTACGTTTGGTTCAGAGCTTTGTGCAAGATATCGCGTACACGACCCACCTTGTTATTCCTTTGTGTTTAAAAATTTCCTTATAATTGGTTCATATAAAGAAAAAAATACTCTTCTTTTGTCTATGAAACAAAAATGAGAAAAATATAATTGTAATACACAACAGTCCTTATATATCCTTATAAAGTATCTCCTTAAAAGTTAAGCACAGAAAACACGACATACAAAAATATCAAGAACATTTTTAATTTGTTCACGGAGATTTGTAGCAATGAAAGATATTGGGAGTATTTTGTGATTTGTCCATGGCGTTTGATTGTGTACAGCATGAGACATTGGTCAGGAAATTAAGACACTATGGAATAGGCGGCTCGGCTCTGGATCTTATGAATTCCTACCTTAACAATAGGAATTAAAGGGTGGAGATAAACAGCAAAAGATCCTTCGGGTCTAAAATAGAGATGGGAGTCCCACAGGGGTCCATTCTAGGTCCATATCTTTTTCTTATTTACATCAATGATTTACCGTTCTTAGTTAACGATAATCAAGAGATAGTATTGTTTGCTGATGACACTTCACTTATTTTTTTAAATAAAACGACATGAAACTAATTATAACGAGGTAGACAATACTGTCTTGAGGACAGTACATTGGTTTAGCGTCGACTTCAAAAGTAACAATAATGACATGGTAAACGCAAAGATGTACATTAGTAGAAGAACAAGTTGATTAAAAGTTGTAGGCACAAAAATTAAGGAAACGCGAATATTTTATTACTTTTTAGTTTATTTATTTTTAAAGTCGGTTTTAATTTTTGTTTAATTTTTTTTATGTCACTTGAAGTTCATATTTTTTAAATATAACTAGCAGTGCCCCGCACTTTCGCCTGCGTACTTCCCATTTCCGTGGGAGTATAGGGATTATAGCCTATATGTTATTCTGATGTGTAGTATAGTAACAAACATACAGCCATACATCCTTACAAACTTTCGCGTTTATAATATTACTAAGATTACTACCTAATATTATTCGACTATTATGCTTTGTAAGAGGTAGTACCATGCTGCCTTTCAGCCCCATTGGGCCGGTACGACCGAGGTAGTACCTCACGCTCACATAACACCGTCGTCAAGTGACAGATATACTGTCACGTTTCGTGCGGTAAGAGGGTGAAGGGAAAAAGAGTGCAACGCATCAGCATTGGTTGTGCGGATTTCTATGGGCGTCGGTAGTCACTATAAGACTCCGACTGTGTGGTTGCCTCCTTATGATATAAAAAAGACAGCAATAATTGTAAATAATACTTTAAATTATGTAAATGTTTTGTGGCACTAAGAATATTGCATAATAAAAGTAAAAAGTCTCCAAGTTTTAAAGCTCAGTAAAGTAAATAAGGCCTCAAATTTGATTTTATGACACGATTTCGAGATAATGAGTCGTTGGATGAAAACAAAAGGTGAGCTGAAGTGCACCAATGTTTTGTGCGAGCTCTTTGAAGCAGTTTTGTGTAATTTAGTTTTACGAGCGCCGACCACGTGAGCTAGGTTGGCCAACGGAAACGATCTCACAAACGAAACTTGACTAATGATTATAATTTTCGGAGTTTCAACGTTCATATTATTATGTGGTACATTCTTTTTAAGGATCTTTACTCCATACAATTTTTATAAAAATAGCGCCTTAAAAAGTAATATCGGTGAATTGAGCTTTATAGATATTTTCGCCGCTCTGTTTTATTTTTTCGTCAAATAGCTTTGTGTTCCAGATACTTTGTGCTTACATAATACCGTAGAGTGACAGCTATGCTGTCGCGTTTCGTGCGGTTTATGAGTTTCCAGTGGCCCATTGGGGTATAGGGAAAAGGAGGGCAACGCATCTGCATAATCCCTTGTAGTGCGATGTGTATGGACGTGGTGTGCTTTTTTTTGTTTTAAGCAAACAATGCCTGGTGAATTATGTCTGGAAAAATAAGGAAGAGACCAGTAGGCATATTTTTAATATGAAACATCTATTGGTGCGCCTTAGCAGTATAATCGACTCGAATGACGTGACGGTAAAATGCATGACGTTGTTATACTAATATTATCATAGATATCTCACATCTGCCGGGCGTAACGTGACAGCCAACTTTTTAATGGTTCTGTGGTGTGGTCGTCGGTGGTCTAATGTGGTTTTCTGTGGGCTTAAATCATTATACAATTGTATTGAAAGAAAGCAAGTTGTAAAAAAACTAAAGAGAGCTGTCAAGGGACACCTAGATGGAACGAAGTTCCTTTCGATTAATTAGTGAAGGAATTGTAATAAAAAAAATAAAAAAAAGGTGTAAGGAAAATAATTATTCGGGTAGGTATAAATTTTTTATGATTTTTTATCGACAAAAATCAGAGCATCTCCCGGCGTAAAATAAAAAAAAAAACGTCACCGAGATCGGTGGGATTTGATCGGGGGTTTTTTTACTAAGCAGCCCCAATAGTGTAATAAAAACAGCTACCGACGCAGTGATGTGTCAATCGAAAAGCCGCACGGCTTACAACTATAGCAAAAAGTGTAGTTTTAACTTTTCATCTTAATTTTTTCCGTCTAGCCCCCTTTCATAACGCGCGATAAGGAACTACGTTCCAATTAATCGCATCAATTAAAAGAAACTATCGCCATTGTAGAAAGAATAGAACAAAATGTAACTCAGCAAAAAATATCGAATAGAGGTTAAAAGTAGGGTCAGCAAGATGAGTAGCAAAAACTAAACGACACCGCACGTTCATTTGTCTCGTGCGTGTTCTGTTTTTGTGTTGGCCGTACACTCGGGGCGCGACTAACCGTGTCCATGAGAAGCGCTGTTTACTTAAAGTGATGTAAAACTTCAAAACTGGTATCAAAGAGACAATTAATGTATGTTTTAGGTAGGAAATAAATTTTAAAATTAAAAGAGAAACTATTAAAAAATATTACAATTTGTGGTGAAAAGAAGTGTGTGTGTGTGTGTGTGTGTGTGTACTTGTGTACACGCGTTAGAAGTTACTCCTTAAAGAAAAATACATAATACAATTTCATTACACTGTAACATTTTTGCTTATTGTGTAGTTCAAAACTATAATATCTTCTGACGTCTATACTGTCATTATGTGAAAATCGTTATATAAAATAATGTTGACTAATAGCTATCTTCAGGGTGTCGGTTTTTCGTGACGGTGTGCGCGCGTATCGTAAAAAATTACTCATAATTTTTCCCTAACGCGCGAAAAGAAGTATATCTTCAAATATGGAATATATTGTTACGTGTTATAATGACGTATATTTTATCTGTATTCATGACGTTTGATGATCAAGGGTAATTAAACGATGAGCTACTTAAAGCTATAATTAATGTATCTTAATTAGTATTATAAAGGGGAAAGTTTGTAAGTTTGGATGTTTGTGGTTCTCGCACGGTCAAATGGCTGAACTGATTTGGTTGAAAGTTGAAATGGTGGTGGCTTATACCTTCGATTAGGGTATAGGCTATAAAAATAATCATCATCAATCCGGATACGGCTGTAAATCTAAGTTGACGCGGGTGAAGCTGCGGGCACGAGCTAGTAATAAATAATGAATGTTTAATTTAGTTTTTTTTTAAGTAATTTAGTATCTTTAATTTCGCTGATCCTACCCAACACCGCAACATGACCCTTATGTATCACTTATAGCCCGATAAAACGATTCGTCATATCAATGATTTGATAAAAATATTTGACTCTATCAGAAGTCAAAAATATTTAATAAACCATCTAAAACCATTTATATAATACGACATAGTTTCGAGTAATATTGGTATCAAAGATAATGTAATGTTTGATGTGGTTACATCAGAGGCGATATCATATACGACCAATAACTTATCACGTGTCCAATCTCACCACAATGTGATTCTATATTCGATACCAGTGATTGTGGTGTAGCTATTGATGTTGGAGTGACCGAAATTGTATAACTTTCATTTTAAACAAGAACTTCCAAATTTCGAATAAATTGTTTCTAAGCCTTCGATGGGTCATTATATTTTGAAATGGATTTGTTTCGTTTTCTAATTTGTAGTAAATAATTAGTTAGGCGTTGAACTTGCTAAGATTGGTGAACATAAATTATTTGCGGTTTACTAAGATTTTTACAAGGCTAATGCACTCCTCCCGTCCGCACTCAACTGTGACCATCGTTGCTGTAAAGTATCCGAAACGTCGGGATTGTAAAAATCATACTAAACTACGATAAAACCTGAAAAAGTTGTTTCATTATAATGAAATTCGTGTAAACATTAGAAAACAGATTATTTACATGTTAGTTAGATAACTTACCATCAGGTGGCACGTTTGCCAGTTTGCGAATCCAATTAACATAAAAAATTAGCAGACGTACCATCCGATGGTAAGTGGTCGACGTCGCCCATGAACATAAACTAGTTTACCTGGAACTAGCCCAGGTAAGTTATTTAAGTTTTGCCTATTCTCAGACATAAGATGTTAAGTCTCGGTGCCAGTAATTACACTGCCTGTCTTGCCCTTCTCTCCGAAACACAGCAAATCTGTTCCAAGAAAGAAACAAGCAAGATGATGGTACCCTTGCAGCCGGGAGCGCGGCACAGCGGTAAACATGCCTTGCCTGTCATGAGACAAGAAAGCTTAGGTGCCAGTAATTACTTTGCCTGTATTTCCATTTAGTCTGAAGCTGATTGATTAAAGAAGAGGTTTTTGGTGAGGTGCCCCGGATTTAATGAGCAAACAGGTCACGTCAACGGCTAGTCAGTCCCTCAAGGGACCGCCGCCGCCTCCACAGAGGGGTTGTCTCGCACCACAGAACAACTCCTCCCAACGTCGAGACAGTACAATGGGGTGAGGTTTCCATCCTCGCCCCTTGCCCCCCTTCTCGTTTGTCCCCTCTTCTTATAAGAGGGGTACAAAGAGCAGTTCCCACGGCTCAATCCACCGCCACGACGAGACATGAACCATGGTGGAACATATCCTTCGCACTGGTACAAATATTGATTTACTTTTGAAACATTTAACACAAATCGTTACTCCTTACCATAATTGATACGTATAATACTCAAGTACAGCTTGGCAAATAAGAGTATGACGTGGTGACAGGTGGAACTAAATATTTTACTAAATGGAAACCTAAGATGTTGACACTACTTGGCCGACAAATACTAGAGTTTATGAAACACTAAACTTTGAGTAACGTTTAGTGTTTCACATTTAATTTTAACGATTTGATTAAATTCTCTTACTGATTTCCCATATAATGATGAGACCTAAGCGAGAGTGGCGCCCTCATTTTTTCCAAACTCTTTTTTGCCAAGCTGTATAATACTCAATATAACTACACAATTGACACTTTACCGAGTTCGTACAAATAAAAACGGTTACGTATTCTTTTGTCCGCAAATGTACATTGAACATAAACAAAGCACAATTTGTCCTCGTTTTCAAGTGGTTGACGGCGATAGGCGGCCGGATGAATTTCCATTATGTAACCGGATCAGGGCTGCCACACTATATGCATATAATACGTCTAGACTTAAATGCTGGAAAGTAATTTCGCGATCGTCTTTTCAAAGACTTTAAGTTACATTTATAAAGTTTTTGCGCATTATTTTTTGGCAACTTGAAATCGCTTAGAGGACGATATCAAATAGCTGCCATTTTAATAGGAACATGATAACAGACTGCCATTAAAATATTTCTATATACTTTAATAAAAAATATGAATGTTTTTGAAGTTATACTCTTTAGGCGCGTTATGAAAAAATTATGAGAATGAAATGTTAAGATGCGCGCGCATCACTGTAACACAAAAGTAACTGGTTGAAGCTGTCATATTCAATTTTTAATATTTATTATTAATTGACGACCTCTGTGGCTCAGTGGTAAGCGCGTTGGCGCTCAAGCCGGAGGTTTGCGGGTTCGATCCTGCCATGGAACAAAGATACTTCTGTGTTCCTGGGTCATGGATGAGTATTAAATATGTGTATATATAATAAAGATCTTAAATATATGTATAGTATAAAAGTATTAAATATATTTCCGTTGTCTGGTACCCGTAACACAAGTTCTTCGAGAACTTACCACGGGACCAGATTGACGTGGTGTGTAAGCGTCCATAGATATTATTATTATTATTATTGCTATAAATTGCTTAATTTTAAAAAAATCTGATTCCAATATGTATATTCTGTAGATAAGCATCAATTATATTATGTACTAAGTAGACTACACGGTAGTCAAAGCAGATAAGGTACAAAATTCAAATGTTTTATGGTTCCTAATCTTACATTGCACAAACTTTACTTTTAAGTTCTAATTTACTATCTCGTTTAGGAATTTCGTCATCAGTCAATCAAATCAGTGATCAACATTGCTAAATATAAAAAGATTTTACAATTTATATACATAAAAAAACATACAGACGAATTGTGAACCTCCTCTTTTTTTTAAGTCGGTTAAAAACATGCAGTAATTTCACATTTACTTATTCGTTTCCAATAAAAAATATTATACTTTAACTGTTTCCCAACAGGCCCCATTAAATTTGGAAGTTCCTAATTCCCAGTGGTCTTAGGGCGAAATGGTTGTAGCATCTAAAACCCGTATTGAGGTCCAAACATGATGAATTTATAAGGGCACCTTTTTGTCATTTTACGGGGGCTGAACACTTATTTTGTGTATTGCATAAGAACGAGCCGTCATGCTCGGCTATGTAACTCACGTTTTGGTAAAGTCTGATTGAGTTGATTCGTATGTCGTATTTATGTCGATGACGTATTAATTTTCTCTTGTAGTCTCAAGCACAAGATAGTGTAATGATTTTGCATTATTCAAATTATTTATTTCAATTTTAGAAAAATATATTTACAATATGTGACGTTATGATATTGACTATTTCTCATAATATAAATAGTTTTTTTATACTTATTATAAGCATTTGATTGATTAAGGATATTGCCATTGTATTAGTTAACTGAGGATTGACTCGGAGGAGGGGTGTCCGGTCTGTCGTAGAACTCGTAAACTGGAAACGAGTTTCATAAATTCAAAAATATTGTTTCTGGTTTTAGCGTATAAATAGTTTGAATTTTTGAAAAAGGGCAGTCTTCTTATATCAGCCGTACAGTAAAGTTGACATAAAGCTGAAACATAAAGGTGGAACTGGCAAAGTGTAAATATAAGTGATACAACTGGAATTTTTTACTTCTTAACAATTAAAGTTAATAACCATTTTTTTATTCAAAGGAAAAGAGTTTGTTAAAAAAAGAGCTATATTTTGTTCTTAGAATAAAATATATTCGACTTTGGAACCAACGTAAGGATGATGGTAAAATCTTGATTGGGCTAAAGGACGTAAGTTCGTAAAATGTGTTCCCAAAATGAAGTATTAAATAAAAGTTGATTACCCTAATCTGGTTATTCATACCCGGTGTATAAATTACACACACCGTCCGTAATAACCGGCGACCGTTACACCCGGTTATCAGGATTGCCTTTCTTATTTATTCTAACCCGATGAGATGTATGGTGCTTTAAGTGTCTTCAGTTTATGCAGTAATATTTGCTTGGTGGTATTTTTTTCTTTTACGCCGGGAAATGCAGGCATCTCGCTGGGGAGGGGGATACTCCCCAGGCAGGTATGTGGTACTCGCTGCGCCCGAAAGATGGTAAGATGGACGCTGTACCCACTAAAACCCAAACGACCCAAATTGGTGGCGAGAGCCACTAATGCTGCCTTTGCTGAGGTGCCACGGATTTGTTGAGCAACACGTCATCTCGACGGCTAGTCCCTCAAGGTACCGACGCCACCTCTTCAAAGGTGTTGTCGCGCACCACAGATCAACCTCCCCCAAAGTCGGGACAGTACAATGGGGTGAGGTTCCCATCTTCGCCCATTCTTTCCCCGCCTACTCTTTTGTCCCCTCTTCTTATAAAATCAAATATTGCTCGCAGAGTTGGATGATTTAGTTTAAAATTAGTAATATTATATTTGTGTTATATTAATAAGTGGATGTGGCCCACAGTTTCGCCCGCGTTAACTTAGATTTACAGCCGTATACGGATCGA
Source organism: Helleia helle (assembly GCA_963853865.1). Taxonomy (NCBI): domain Eukaryota; kingdom Metazoa; phylum Arthropoda; class Insecta; order Lepidoptera; family Lycaenidae; genus Helleia; species Helleia helle. Next base: position 19,557,232 of record OY971422.1, on the reverse strand, counting down.
TGATGATTATTTTTACAACGGTACAAAGGGCTTATTGCTTATAACATTGGTACCATGGTAACAGTTGAGTAAACGTCATCAACATCATCATTACCCCTTATCCATCCACTGCTGAAAATAGGTCTCCTTCAATGAACGCCAAGACGACCGATCGCCACTCGCATCCAACACGGACCGGTTACTGCACGGAGATCATCTTCCCACCTTTTTTTTCCTTTTACGCCGGGAAATGCTCTGAGGCATCCCGCCTGGGGAGTGGGTCTCCCCAGGTGGGTATGTGGGACTAGCTGCGCCCGACAGATGGTAAGGTGGACGCTGTACCCACTAAAACCCAAACGACCCAAATTGGTGGCGAGTGCCACTAATGCTGCCTTTGCTGAGGTGCCCCGGATTTGTTGAGCAACACGTCATCTCGACGGCTAGTCCCTCAAGGTACCGACGCCACCTCTTCAAAGGGGTTGTCGCGCACCACAGATCAACCTCTCCCAAAGTCGGGACAGTACAATGGGGTGAGGTTCCCATCTTCGCCCATTGTCCCCGCCTACTCTTTTGTCCCCTCTTCTTATAAAATCAAATATTGCTCGCAGCTTTGGATGATTTAGTTTAAATTAGTAATATTATATTTGTGCTATATTAATAAGTGGATGTTGCCTGCAGCTTCGCCCGCGTTAACTTAGATTTACAGCCGTATACGGATCGACGATGATTATTTTTATAGCCTAAATTACTCCTTATATCGTAAGCTATCTGCCAGCAAAAGTTCCATCAAAATCGGCCCTGCTGTTCAGAGATTAGCTGGAACAAACAGACAGACAATTATAAAAAATATGATATTGGTACAATTATTATGTACCATGTATACATTTATGCATGCATATTACAAACAGGCACTCCAATTTATTTATCTGTATAGACAATAAGTACTATTAAAATTGCTAAATAGTAAATACAAAAATTAGTGCACACGATAAGAATTTTAAACGTTCTCAACTCATAATAGTTCTTATTTACCTAAGAGATGATTTGTATATTACATTAAAAGAAGGAATAATTCGTCAGAACTTTTATGCGTTGTTACAAAAGTAAGACATTGTTTGTAATAACTGTTGTAGTAAATGAGCCCTGAAGGGCTCTACGCAGTTAGTGCGGTCTTTTTGTTTTAATATTACGTTTTTTCAAATGTCTGTACAATTGGTACGGCACATTTTTTTTTTGTCTTATCAAAGTTTTTAGTTCCGTTCCTTGAAATGACAAAACCGTTAGTCTAAAATCATAAGGGCTCTGGTGAACATGTGTGACGTTGACCAGTCTGATCGTCTATCAATTAACAACTATAGTGAAGCCATTAGAAAACTTAACTGGAATTGAAACATTACATACATTGAAACTGTAACATAGTATCAAACGTTACAAAGGGCTTATTGCTTATAATATTGGTACCATGGTAACAAGTTGAGTAAACGTCATCAACATCATCATTACCCCTTATCCATCCACTGCTGAAAATAGGTCTCCTTCAATGAACGCCAAGACGACCGATCCCGCGCCTCTCGCATCCAACACGGACCGGCTACTGCACGGAGATCGTCTTCCCGCCTGGTTAATGGTCGACCATCACTTCGTCTACCTAAACGCGGCCTCCACTCTTGAACCTTATTGGCACATTGGCCATCCGTTGTCCTGAGTGTTTTACTCTTCGCGCCATATGGGAAACTTTAGTTCTCTGGCAGATATCTTCATTAAGTAAGCATAATAGATTATTATCTTATAAACATTGTATATCTGTATGCTATTTGAATATATAGCAGGCCCCAGGGTCTTTGCTCATAGAAATTAGAAGTACATAATATGTTTTGTTTTCTTTTACTGTCGTTTTTTCGTTTCACTATATTTCAAACCACAAAGCGTTAAAGATTTTTTCAAAAATCTTATCCAAAAGTAAAAACCTTTACCACATACTTGTGTAGCAGCTAGAACTACCTAAAGGGCCTGTATTACACATGTATGAAGCATGTTGAGTGCACATCGCTAATAGCTCTTAGGGTTTAGACTCCATTTACCTCACCCGTTCCTAATTGCGTTACGTTTTATGAGGTTTTTACGAGGCCCCTGCGACGTGGAGTACCGCCTACAAACATACAACAGCCAACGAGTCAAAACCCACTACTAACATAATAATTAATATATTATAAGAAAATGTACCTTTGATTTATGTATTCCTGGTACTGTGATTTTTTTTTATGTTAGTTGGATAGGCAAACTGGCAAACGTACCACCTGATGATAAGTGGTCGACGTCGCCCATGAACATAAACTAGTATACCTGGAACGAGCCCAGGCAACTTATTTATGTGTTGCCTATCCTGAGACATAAGATGTTAAGTCTCAGTGCCAGTAATTACACTGCCTGTCTTGCCCTTCTCTCCGAAACACAGCAAAGCTGTTTCACGGGAGAAACAAGCAAGATGGTGGTACCCATGCAGCCGGGAGCGCGGCACAGCACTTCACTCCCACCGGTAGATTTTTGCATCAAAATAATTTTATTTATTAAAAAAAAAGGTTTAAAACGGCTCTTGAATAATAATAATAATAATCATCATCATCATCATCATCATCATCAGCCCCTATCGTTCCACTGTTCAACATAATATGAAAGCCAAGACGACCGATCCCTCGCCATTCGTTCCTGTTATAAACGTATATACATAACAATAAATAAGGTATAATTTTCTTCCATAATATCTTCCATAATATACAGAATACTTGGTTTTATTTGGTCTTAGTTTCTCTATGTAATAACTAATGTACCTTTTGGTTGCTAGCTAGCAATAGAATCAGGTAACCATAACAAAGAACATTAATTTAACTTGTTTTCGATTCCTTAAATTACCCAAAATAAAATAACAAAGCTCTCAATAGCCCCGGGGGGCCATTTGGAGAGTCAACAAATCAAGGAAAACTATATTGTATTATATATATATATATATATCGATTAAATAATACTCTAATGGAACAACATTTTCGTAGTTAGACACTATAAAATAGTAACTGGAAAATAACGTTTAATACGTTTAAATCTATACTAATATTATAAAGCTGAAGTTTGTTTGTTTGTTTGTTTGAACGCGCTAATCTCAGGAACTACTGGTCCGATTTGAAAATTGTTTCAGTGTTAGACAGCCCATTTATCGAGGAAGGCTATAGGCTATATAACATCACGCTGTGACATATAGGAGATGAGTAACGCGGGTGAAGCTGCAGGCAACAGCTAGTAAAACATAAAGGTCAAACTTTTATTATACGACTAAATGTGGTCGCGGGATCGAATCCAACTGAGCACAGATTAATCAAAAAATATCAAAAACTCTTTCCCATTCTCCTTAAGTATTTCTTGTAATGAACCCCAAGAACTCCGGTTCGTGTGATGATCCTAGATTTTTAGATTGTACACAAGACGCATTTTCAATCTTCAACAACTATAATATCGTTATGAAAATAATATTATTAAGAGGTAATGCCATGCTGTTTTGAAACCAAATTGGGCCGACACGACCGAGGTGGTACCTCTCACTCACATAACACCGGTATCAAGTGACATCTATGCTGTCGCGTTTCGTGTGGTTTGTGAGTTTCCGGTGGTCTATTAGGGGGAAGGGAGAGATAGGGAAAAGGAAGGAAACGCATCTGCATAACCTTTGGTTGTGCGGATGTCGATGGGCGTTCTTAGTCACCTAAAGGCAATTGCTCGGTTGTCTCCTTATGACATAAAAAAAACAATAAAGCAAAAACACAAACATGTATTAATATCACAACTGGAAAAAAATATTGGAAAAATCGCATTTCCTTGCAAAACTTATTAAAAAGAACAAAATAGGATAGGAAAAAATACGCTGTCCGTATAGAGAAATCCCTTAATAGGATTATGTTTTGGTATTTGAGGTAGTTTCGTGTAGAGGGCGAGCTCGGTAAGCCGCTGCATTAGGGAATGAATAAATACTGCCCTTGGGTACTCTTCTAGTTGCTTAATATTACAAAAGCATAAAAGTGCCTTAAGTAATGTATTTTATCGAAACATATACTGTAATTATATGAGAATTTTAATGTGTATAGGAAACCACCGACTAGGTCCCATTAAACAAGGGAAACGCGGCACGCGGGGCGTGTCCTGTGCTAGTCAGATCCGGGACACTCTCCTTCAAGCGGCTGAAGGCAACTCGCAGTTGTTTTAGTGCGGTATACCGGCGCCAAGGGTAGATTGCAGTGGGGGGGTCGAGAGAAAAGTGTAGAAAGTCTGATACAAAAATATATTATATTATGACCGTTTTTAAATTTTTCATGCATGCGCATCATAAAGATCGCTTTCTTTATATCCTTCGCACTGAGGACCGTCTCGAGTCAAGTGTTCGACTGACGCAATCGGCAAACGTAGAATCCGGGAAAGAGAAACGGTGGCTTTTGTCCTGGGAACTATCTCTATACACTTGTATAATACTTAGCAATCGATTCCCCCTTAACTGCCATATAGCTCATAACTTTTGTATGTCTACGAAGTTGTGGGTAAAAGCTTTATTAGTATAGATGTTAACGTAAAGGTAAGCACACACAATTACTCATATCGAAACTTATATTGGTTGATGTTTGTGTGTTGTATCGAGTTACTCGTAATCTCTTGTTAGTTCAATATCAGGCAGGAGTTAACGCCCGGAAGCGACTTAAACTGTTTGTCTATCAAACAACAAACAACTCTGTCTTACTTCGTAAAACTTTTATTATGTTACGATGGGAACGAAATTCGTGTGAGTTTTTATTGTCTAAAATCTGAGATTTATTTATGTACTCATCTGAAATTGAATCGGAACTAAATAAAATTGAATGGAAGAGTAAATTTTCCCAATGCAAAAACGTAGATGATATGGTATCGATATTTTATGTAGTTTTAAGAGATATAATAGATAAATATGTACCTCAAGGTAGGCCTAGTAAAAGTAAACATCCACCCTGGTTCGATAAAAAATTAATTAAAATAACAAAGGAAAGGAATAAGTTACTCCACAAAGTAAAAGTTTTTAAAAATCCTTTGGATGAAATATCATTGCGAATTCTAAACAAAAGATGTAAAAAGATGGCTACGCTTTGCTATAATAATTATGTTAGTAAAGTTGAGGACAATATTAATATAAACCCTAAATATTTTTATACTTACCTTAAAGATAAACGTAGTAACGTAGTTCAACTACCTCAATCTATGTCCTTAAACAATATAAGTGTGTCAGATGGAACAGAAATATGTAACTTATTTGCGTCTTACTTCGCTTCTACTTTCACTGGTTCTTTAGACCAATCTACTCCCAATATCAAAGGCATTAGTAATTTTAACAGCATTGGGAACGTTCACATTACACAAAATAGCGTAACGAAATATTTGAAAACGCTTGATGTGCATAAAGGTACAGGACCAGATGGAATCCCGCCATCTTTTATTTCAAAATGTGCCTTGTCTTTAAGCTTACCCTTGTTCCTTATTATTGAGAAATCCTTGTTGACTGGTACATTTCCTAAGGTTTGGAAAACAGCAAAGGTAGTTCCTGTTTATAAAAGTGGCCTTAAAGATGATGTATCCAACTACAGACCTATCTCAATTTTATCTGTGTTTGCTAAATCATTCGAAGCTTTAATGTATCCCTACTTAAAAGTCATACTAATCAGATTTTTGTTGATGAACAACATGGTTTTGTCGAATCACGTTCTACTAGGACTATTACCGGTGGGAGGGAAGCGCTGTGCCGCGCTCCCGGCTGCATGGGTACCACCATCTTGCTTATTTCTCCCGTGAAACGGCTTTGCTGTGTTTCGGAGAGAAGGGCAAGACAGGCAGTGTAATTACTGGCACCGAGACTTAACAACTTATGTCTCAGGATAGGCAACACATAAATGAGTTGCCTGGGCTCGTTCCTCGGGCATCCAAATAAATGCTGTCTACATGGACTTTGCCAAGGCATTCAATAGAGTTTCTCACAAAGTCTTGCTGGCAAAGTTAGAACTCTATGGTATTAGCGGTTTTCTACTAAAATGGTTCCAATCTTATTTATCAGATAGAACGCAATATGTCGTGGTTAAGGGCTATCAATCTAAGATATATTCAGCTATATCTGGAGTTCCCCAGGGTTCACATTTAGGCCCCTGGCTGTTTAACTTGTTTATAAATGATTTAATATCTTGTGTTAAATATAGCAGTATGTACCTCTTTGCGGACGATTTAAAACTATGCAAGACTGTAAAATCTTTGGCGGATAATGATATGTTTCAAGAAGATCTCGACGCTATAGGAAGTTGGTGCATAGCTAACAAAATGTCATTAAACACTGGTAAATGCTATAGTATCACTTTCACGCGCAACCGTAATATAATTAAAAATCAATACCATATTAATGGAACTTTATTGCAAGAAAGGTCGGAGATCAAGGATTTAGGAGTCATTTTTGATTCAAAATTGTCTTTTTTACCCCATATGAATTACGTAATTAGTAAAGCTTCAAAAATGTTGGGCTTTGTCATACGTAATGGTAAACTATTTCGCAAGCCAACCACAAAAATTGCTATCTATAATACTTACGTACGGAGTCACATGGAATACTGTATTACCATACTACAGGTATGGTCACCGCATTACAATATACACCAACTCAGAATAGAGCGCAATCAGAAGCGCTTTCTGAATCACATTACTTTTTCGTGTGGTTTGCATAAACGGCTTCACTCATATGTTGAAAGATTGGAGCATTTCAAAATGGACGGCCTATCGATGCGTAGAAAGCTGCTGGACATATTATTTCTTTACAAAATACTAAATAATAAACTTAATTGTCCAGTCCTCTTGAGTTCGTTTGAAATGCGTGTTCCACGTCGTGTGTCTCGGCGTGGACTTGTAAATTTGGGTTTGTTGCATCAACCGTTTGCCAGAACTAACCTAAAAAAATTCTCAGCCATAACCCGTATATCCAGGACATATAATAGTATCTGTGAGAACGTGGATGTTTTTGTAGATAAATTACCTGCCTTCAAGAAAGTTGTTTTGGGATTGTTGAGGGATCAATTAGTATAGATGATGTTGCTTTTATAAGTTTTTTGGTATTTTTTGCTGTTTGTTTTTATTTTCTACTGTATGTCTACTTTTAATTATTTTCATCTTTCACTTACAAGTTAAAATGTTGTGCATTTATGCTCATTTTTAGTATAGTTATTATGTGAAAGTTGTAATGTATCAACTACTGTTTGTCCAAATAAATAAATAAATAAATCTGTGTCGGAGTCAACTCTACTTTGTATTTCGACTAAGTAAACGTATATGAAAATTTACAAAGCATAGTTAAAAAGCAAAGAGTTTGTATTTGTCGCGCCTAATATTCAATTTGCTTTTGAGTGCAAAACACTCTTTGAGGTAGGAAATATATCAGAAACTGGACGTCATAATTGAAAGTTAAGATTACTAGCTAGTAACTAGCCATATAAATGTCAACATTAAATGTACGTAAATTTAGCTGTCCTACGCGATATGAATACATTTATTTCTTTGGTACGTCTCGACACGACTAATTATACTGACTATTAATGTATAGGTAGTACATTTAAGATTGTAATATAATTTGCCAAAAAGTCTTCGATCAACAATAGCTACAAAAAGTACACAAAAGTACCCATGTAATAGAAACATCGCACATTACCATTCACCATCATTATCATCGTCAGTCTTTATCATCAGAACTTAGCGTTCTTTGATTGCAGCCTATGTTCACCGGTCAACGGATAGAGGATGATGATGATGATGAAATCTTGCCTTCATTAGCTGTTTTATATTATACCAAATTCTCACTGTCGTCTACCATATCCACAATGGATGGACAACAGGATGATCTTAATGCAGCATACCCAATACAACACTTTTGTTGTCAATAAAATAAACATTGCCAATAGTTTCTTGGAGTGACTTATAGAAACTACTTTTTTGGCGATTCATAGTTTATTATCTGAAGGAGGAAACAAAATCATTTCTGATAAATCTGGGGTAAAATAAAAACGAAGTAATAAATTTCCAAGTTTCCACTGGAGGCGCTCCGTTCTGGGACTAATAAAACTTCTACATTATCACGTGCCAACAGAGAGAATTATTATGAGTTATTTGCTTATGACTAGCGTTTGTAGTGTGCTTGTCAATGAATAGAAAAACGAAATGTTGCTTAAACTCAAAGAGGTAGAAATATATACTCAAACCACTAATATTTACATTATTAACAATTATAGATAATTATTTAAAGCTAAAGTGATATTATTAATATAAAGACTTAATAATGTACAAAGAAGCTAAAACTAAAAACCTTAAAAAATGTATTTAAAAAAAATAACTAAAATATATTATTAAAAAGGAGTCCCTTTAGGTTCTGAAAATACCCGCAGGTACCGAGGTAGCTGCCAGCTCTTCGGTCACCTATAATGTGGACTAACCTTTTTGCTATTTTCCTAAAAAGCTTTATAGCGCTAGGACCCTACGGACCAAGGGTCTCGACACCGAATGGGACAAAATCATATTCGGAGCCTAGACCCCTGTATTTGCATGCTTTAGCAACTACTAATTCTGTTAATGAAATGTCAAGTGATGCCAAGCGTGTTACAATTCGTAAGGAAATATTATGTTTTGACTCGATGAAAACATTCGCAGAAATTGATAACCAAATTGCTTAGTTCCTCAAGGCTTCTAACTCAATAAGTTCTGCAATCTATTTCACGCATCAAGTTATGTTTATCAAATTCACATGTACGAGACTTGATTCATGATTATGCTATTGGAATCAAGGTTACATAGAGAGAAAATATTTGTAATATAATATTTGTCTATTATGAACATCCTACGGCTAATACGCTAGGAGGATAAAATAGTTTAATATCGAATTATGTCCTCCAGAAACAATGTTATTACGACAATATGGTAAGCGAAATAATCTTACTTTTAATATCTTTTCTATTATATTAAATTTCTCTCTGTTATTTCTTTTTAAGCAAATAGGTAGTGAGCCCGTCTCTTTCATACATTGAGCTTCTCTGCCTTTGCCCTGGTTATTTTTCTATTCATCAGCATCATCATCAGCCTTTATACCGTTCACTGCTGAACATATCATAACATATGGCCTCCTTCAATTAACGCTAAGAACCGGTTACTGCACGGAGATCATCTTTTTACTTAATAACTAATAGCAATATAGATATTATTAAGATGTGTTTTAAAATTTGATCGTATTGTAAACAAGTATAATTTAAAATACAAAGCAACGTCAGTTTTTATACTATGGGTGCAGGCATAGTTACAGAATAAGCCAATACATATTATGGAAGTTCTGCACAAAATCCACAACATTTAAAATAACGTCATATTAATGTAATGGCAGCATGAAATTGCACATCCCGAAAATTCAGCATTTTTAGGCACTATAAAAAGAAAGTAACAAAAATGTTGTTTAATATTTTCAAAAGCGAGCCTATATATCGTGTTCGCGTGCCTCGTTCAATTGCAGGCAGGAAATGTTACTATTTCCTCACCACATAAGAAGATTATAGCGAAGGTGTCTACACTAAAACTTTTATCATGATACGAACATTTTGTTTCAAATTATCCAATACCCATGTTAGCTCGAGCTATTGCGTTAATTTTGCTCGGACCGTAATTTCATACACTTAAAATGCAGGGGCCATATTATCTCTTTTAGCAAGAATCTTAATTTTTAAGTTTAACATTAAATGCGACTGCAATATTGACACAATTATTTGTTCTTGATAATATAATAAATGTAATATTTTGAAGTGAAAACTTCTTTAAGCGCAGTACGCATATTTTTAGATGAGATAAAATCTCTGGATTTGAGACATCGTTACCACCTTTATGAGACGCTATTTGACGTTTATATGACGTTTGATTTATTTATATAAGATTATGCAATATTTGTTTACCTAATTGTCAAACACACTGAAATGTCAATGTCATGCGGCAATTTTGTGCGCCGTTTATTAATTAATTGTATAGGTTGTCATAATCTAATACAGCCTGTATTATAGGTATTTGAATTTAAAATTGTTTTGTTTTCTCTTCTATCGGCAGTCCTTTTTTTACTTTGTCAAGGCTTGAACAATGGTGGGGTTTATCGGCAGTCCCTGTAACTGGTTGGGTTAGTTTTTATTTTATGGTGACTTCTTTTATTTGTGTTTAAAAAGGAAGATGTGTTAACAACTTGATGACAACCGCAACTAAATACACCAATCACAACAGTAACACAACAGTACAGGTAAAAGTATTTTGAATATAGGTGACGAGCATTTTGGTTAATATTTTATTAGTAACAACAATTTGTTGTTTGTAACAATGGTAGTTACATTCTCGCTGTACTTAAAGAAACAAATTCAATTTTAATATAGGCCTTCCGGCATGTATTACCTACTTCATTATTTCAAATCATATTTCCTTTTTGCAGATGAACATGGATTCATTTTTAAGAGTCGTTATAAATGTAGACGTCTTAAAAAGTAAAAAGGGTACAAGGCTTAAAAGTAAAAAAGAGTGTACTCACGTGATGGTGGGTAGCGGGTTGGCGTGCACCAGACAAGGCAGCACCACATCCCCCCCTCGCCGCACCGCTGCTTCCCACGCGCCGTGCACGAGCGCCCGGGGGGCGGCCGACATGCTCATCGCTGGAATAATGCTCTTATTAATATAATTACTAACTTTTGTCAACTGGAAATACTGAATTGTTTCATTATCGCATCAGAAGCAAAGTACTCTAACTCTTAGGTTCTTATTTTCAACACAGAACAGATACAAATTGTGAAGAATAATAGATTTTCTGGTTCCAGGATGGGTGTACCTCAAGGATCTATTCTTGGGCCATTTCTTTTTATTGCTTACATATTTTACGTACTTTTTTTCAGAACGGACAGGTATGATATAGTGACTTGCTTTTCAAAATTAAGAAACACGTTTCTGACTCTGTAAACTCTTTCAATGATAATATAATATAATAATAATATCTATGGACGCTTTCACACCACGTCAATCTGGTCCCGTGGTACGTTCTCGAAGAACTTGTGTTACGGGTACCAGACAACGGAAATATATTTAATACTTTTTATACTATACATATATTTAAGATTTTTATTACATAATACACATATTTAATACACATCCATGACCCAGGAACACAGAAAATATTTTTTGTTCCCTGGCGGGATTCGAACCCGCAACCTCCGGCTTGAGCGCCGACGCGCTTACCACTGAGCCACAGAGGTCGTCAGATACTTTCTGTCTGGCCTTTTCCCAACTATATGTCGGGTCGGCTTCTAGTCTAACTGGATGCAGCTGGATACCAGTATTTTAAATAGAGCGACTGCCTATCTGACCTCCACAACCCAGTAACTGTTACCCAGTTCAATACCCCGTAGTAACACTGGTTGTCAGACTTTCGGGCTTCTGACGACCCGTAACGACTGTCAAAGATCTACGAATGATATCCGGGACCAACGGCTTCGGCTTAGCATTCTTCCCGAGGCACGGAGGAGTTAAGACCATCTTTACAAACTGAGGTGTGTAAAGATCACCATCCACGGACCACCCCAGCAAACGTAGCTTAACTAGGGTTGCTATTACTTAGTCATGAGCTCCTCTAAAAACTTTAAAATCAACCGTAAAAAAAGCAAAATTTATCAGGTCCACGGAACCTTGCTTTATGCAAGTGCAAATCAATGTAACAGAGAGTTAGGGTGGGCTCGACCGTCTTTTTTGGCACCATATACATGCCTATATTGCCATCGAATTTTACCCTCAAAAATTCTGTCTGTTTGACGACCTCTGTGGCTTAGTGGTAAGCGCGTTGGCACTCAAGCCCGGAGGTTGCGGGTTCGAATCCCGCCAGGGAACAAAAATATTTTCTGTGTTCCTGGGTCATTGATGTGTATTAAATATGTGTATTATATAATAAAAATCTTAAATATATGTATAGTATAAAAGTATTAAATATATTTCCGTTGTCTGGTACCCGTAACACAAGTTCTTCGAGAACTTACCACGGGACCAGATTGACGTGGTGTGAAAGCGTCCATAGATATTATTATATTATTATTATTATATGATGTACGACATGATGTTTATACTTATGGCTTATGTGAGAAATTGGAAAAAATCATTTTTTTCTTTTAAATCGTTTTAATAAGATTAAGGCTTTTTCTTTGTTTTGATAAGTATTATATAATTTTGAATGCATAGGCTACTTACGTGTGACGTCAATACTGACAGGCATGCTACGCCGCCTCTCGCCGGTGAGCGAGTCAAGCACGGAACAACAGTACTGGGCGCGCGAGTCGTCCGCGCGCACTGACCGCACGATCAGCTTCCACCCCTCGTCCACCAGTAGTGTGGGCCCAGCTGAGAGGATACCAAAGACAAATTATTTAATATACTCTAGTCATAGTATTTATAATACCAGTAAGATTAGAAGTAGGACTTATTAGAAGGTCTATTTATGTGCACAATAACTTCATCAGATGCTACATGTTTTAAAAACATTGGAACATTATTAAATATTACCCAGAGGGTAATACAATTATTTTAGCATTATATCAAAAATAACCTAGAAATTAATTATTTGTCGGCGCACATTAAAATCAAGACTCAAAAGTGACAGGTCACTAGCGGAGCGTCGAGTCGATGGTAGCTTGATATAGTTCTGTGGTAGCGGCAATAGCGGGGTGGCCATATTAGTATTCACTATTCACTTCTTTGAAAGTGGTCCCAACCTCACCACGTTTTCGACGATTCACTATCCATCACCATAATCATAGTATAATATTTTAAAGTAATGAGTGTTTATCAGAACATTAGTAATTAATATTTACGCAATGGAAGAATTATTTTGTTATAAGAAGTAAAATGGTTTAATTAACTTTTGAAGACAATACGTTTAATTTAAGTTCCCCTGATTCGACCACCCACATTATTGCACGATGGATTCTAATGAAGGCCGTCCAGAGCTTTCATATTTATATATTATATAATTTTAACATTATCACCGAAGAGTGTACCTATTATAAATACACCTTTGTCAATCGAAGCCGAAACTATTGATTTACTCTGGCTATTCGCCAACATTGACCGGTCGCTTGGTTGATACAAATAATATAATGGAGTTATTTTTGGATTCTAAGGTATTCTGGAATATTCGTGGAGATAACAAAGAGGAATTTGTGAATAGAGTCGAGATTAATATAATGTGCAAGCATTAGACTGGTCTCGATCTCGAAAGCCAAGAGGGCGACGGATGGTTGGGTCCACTCTTTTCAACTATAGATAAATCGTATTATATATGTACTGCAGTTCCTAATGGCGTTAGAAATTTTTGAACTGGGTTTATAGGTCAAGAGATTTATTTTTGATTTTTTATAAAAAAAATGCTAAGGAGCCATTTTCATTTCTTTAAATGCTATGAATATGCTTGATTTTTTTTCTTTTTTATGCAGAAGCGGGTCAGACTGTTGGTTATTGGTGGAAGTAAGCACCGACACCTTAAGATTTGTCACATCGGAGGAAAGGTATTCAAATATGAATAAGTATTTTCTTGAAGTTTCCTAAGTCATATTGGTTCTGAAATGCTACAGGTGGCCGATGGTTTTATATAGTAGAGCATTGCATTCATGAAAATAGAGTTTTTTTTGGATTTCTTGAGAGAGAAACAGATGTCTGACAGAGATTTCATATATGTGATAATATGATAGACAAAAAGGTCGAATGGAGCCTTTCATTACACATAATTATAATATGCACTATATTATATTATTATAACATACATAAGTATAAGCGATTACGAATTTAATTTTAAAACCTTGTCAACGTCACCTATTCATTGTGAGGATACCATTTTATAATAATACTAGCTGTTGCCCCCAGCTTCTCCCGCGTTAGCTTAGATTTACAGCCATATCGTTATCAAATATTTATCTAAAAAAAATAATTAATGGCGGACAACCCTTAACATTTAGGGCGATGAAAAATAGTTTTGACCGATTCTCAGTGGGTCTGAGAAGTGAGTGGGTCGAGTGGGTCACGATATGCACACAAAATTTCATGAGAATCGGTCGAACCATTTCGGAGGATTTTAATTACAAACACCGTGGCATGAGAATTTTATATCTATACTAATATTATAAAGCTGAAGAGTTTGTTTGTTTGTTTGAACGCGCTAATCTCAGGAACTACTTTTCCGATTTGAAAAAATATTTCAGTGTTCGACAGCCCATTTATCGAGGAAGGCTATAAGCTATATAACATCACGCTGTGACATATAGGAGTTGAGTAACGCGGGCGAAGCTGCAGGCAACAGCTAGTATTAGATAATAATGGTGTCTTTGAGAATGTGTGAAGTTCCCCGATTTTCTTTTTATATCAGTTGGACAGCAAACTCGCGGCATAGCGCATCCTTCCCACCGGTATAGTTATTATGGTGTTTTGGAGAATGTGCGAATCTCTCCAACTATTATTGAGATAGAGCTTAGGTGAGCTATGACTTAGACCCCCACCATGGTTCAAGCCTTATCGTGGCGGTGGGGCTCAGAAGCCTAAGGTAAACCCAGCACCTTGGGCAAAGCAAATTAAGCCAAGAGAGGGGATCTTTGTGCCCCTCTTATAAGAAAATGGGACAAGAGAGCAAGGGGATAGGGGGCGAGGATGGGAACCTCACCCCATTGTACTGTGCCGACATAGGAAGAGGTTGTTCTGTGGTGCGGGACAATGCCTTTATGGAGGTGGCGTCGGTCCCTTGAGGGACTGACTAGCCGCCAAGGTACCCTGTTTGCTCGACAGATCCGGGCCACCTCACCCAAGACGGCATTGGTGGCACTCGCTGGGTTAGTAGAGCTGCGTTCACCTTACCGTCTTTCGGGCGTAGCGAGTCCCACATACCCGCCTGGGGATATCCACTCCCCCACGGGATGCCTCAGAGCATTTCCCGGCGTTAAAGAAAAAAAAGCTAAGACTCAGACCAGTGTCCAGTTGTGGGATATGTCATTGTTAGTATCGTTTAAGTGCATGCTTATGTGACCCTATGGAATAAGGATAATGTGAATTATGTACTCACAAACATGATCTCCGGCTGCCAGCACGGAGTCGTCCCTGTACCAGGCGACGACGGTGGCGTGCTCCCTGACCGCGGACGGCGTGGAGCAGGTGAGCAGCGCGGGCCCCCCCACCTCCGCCTGCGTCGACGTCACGTGCACCTGCCACTCCTGCCACACAACTGAAACAAATATCCACTTTCATTAAATGGCTTTACTTCGATGTCGATTCTTGACGTTGAGCCATCTGATGGTAAGTGGTGAGCGTCGCCCATGATTGAAGAACTAGTCCAGGCAACAAATTTATATATTGCCTATCTTGAGACGTAAGACGTAAGATGAAGTAGGTCTTTGTTCTAGTGATTACACTGCATGTTATGTGTGTTACTGGAAGCAAGGTGGGATGAAGGTACCCATGTAGGTACACGGGAGCGCGGCAGAAACGCCTTCCCACTGTTAAACTGTGCAGTAGAGTAGTTTTTATGTTTTCGAATCCAAAAGGAGTGGGCAATTACAGAACTTAAGACAGATCGCCGTGAGTTATAAGCTCTCATGCTCCTAAAACACCCAAAATATTAATAAATAATTACAACCTAATATTTAAATAATACGGAACTAAATTATAAATTTTAATTATACCCTTTCACTGCGGCAATGTCAAACTCCTGAGATATATTTAATGTATTATTCACATAATATATTCATATGTAAACTTCACGTGTGAATCCTCTTCTGAATATATAATGAGTAATCCAGCACTAAAATTAGTGTATATTTAAATAGTACATATATGTAGGTGTGCGGTCGTTGAGGTTACAGCGTATCCGGAACTTTACGGAGCGTGTACGTTGTGGTACATACACACAGGACGTGTTTAAGATCTGAGCGCGTATTTATGACTCGGTGACACGGTACTGTCCGAGGGATGTGGTGAGACCACTTCTTGATGACGCTCATGCCTCACAGAGACAAGCCAATTAGAATGAGCTTCATCAACTATTTTGATTAATTATTGCCGATGGCAGTGACATAAAGTGACAATTTTTTATTGTAAAATACAAAGGCAAAAGGCAATAAGTGCCAAACAGCTGGCAAATGTAATGAAAACAGGAAAGAATGGGTACCACCCGCACAAACCACCACATCACATTAATATTTATCTTTCATAGGTAAATTAATTTAGAATCACTTTAATAATATCTTAAAGTATAGTATAGTCGCAGCTAAATAAAAATGTTTTAATTTATGAGATGTCTTTTTATCTGAGACATCCCGCTGGGGAGGGGGGGACTCTGCAGGTGGGTATGTGAGACTCGGTGCGCCCGAAAGATGATAAGGTGGACGCAGCTCTACCCACTAAAACCTACACCACCTCCACAGAGGGATCGTCCCGCACCACAAAACCACTGTTCCCAATGTCGGGAAAAGGCTTGAACAATGGTGGGGAATTCATGAGGTAACTAAACTAGTACATAAACTAGGTATACTAGTTTATGTTCATGGGCGACGTCGACCACTTACCATCAGGTGGTATGTTTGCCAGTTTGCCTATATAATAAATATACAATACAATATAAAAAAAATATAATTAGTAATATTTTACACGACCACGGCAATTCTGTAAAAACAGTATAAAGACCTATCTATAAAATAGATAAATATTATGTACTGTGTTGTTTATATTTTAATAAGTAGACGATAAGAATAAAATACATAATTTATAAGAACATAAAAAATTCAGGTGCGAATATTTTCTTGTTTCGTACTTTTTAGCGCGTTTTTTTAGTAGTTGGGCTTAGGTTATATGTATAAGTATATCGTTATGTAACATTAACAAAAACTGCCATTTTAAAAATATTAATTGAGTTAGAAGTCGCACCTCTACGTAAACACGTAAATGACTGTTATTATATTTTGCATGCGAGTAAATAATAAAACATAACGCAAATTCCAACATTACGCGTATCGTACAAACTCAAAGTATTAAGTACGAAACGTTAGCGTTAAAATACTAATCGAGTGAACGGCCTAGTATTAACAAAATGGCGCCTAAATACTACCTTATGGTCGGCAAAATATGATAATGGCTTATTATTACTGGAGTCATAATATGTTTATGAATTATGCGCTTATTCACTGCATGATATTTAGTTCTATATTTTAAGTATATATAACTGTTAAGCTTATTCATTTTGTATTGCAATTGAAATATGATTGAATGAATGAATTAGTTTTAAGTCAAAGTGGTCTCTATTTTCGAGCAAGCGATAAAGGGAATGTACCGGGCCAGCCAAAAAGAGTCGCGACGCTTTCCTGGCTCTTTCCGTGCGTCCGTCTGTACGGCCGCCTTCTGGCCCTCCAAAGAAGAGCAGGAAGAATGAAGTAAGTAGCATGTACCAACAAGTGCACCACAAGAAGTGGTACAAATAAAATTGGCGGCAGAATCTGCGTCTTCTGCATGTACGGAGACCTGGTCCGAGGTAACCGAAAAAATAAGACAAAGGAGAACAATTGGTCTCCGGCCGGATCGTGGTATCACGGCCGAAGGCCACGCTAAGCAGGCAACCTATAGCTCTGTAGTGAAAAGAGCCCAATAACAACTCAATATTATAGAAGAGCTGGGAGTTGCGAGTAACTTGCAGTAGCTTTAGTGCTAGTTTAGCGGTACACTGGCGTAGGATTTTGTGTCACTCATGTCGATTGGTGAAGTTAAACATATCCATTTCAGAGTTATATCTCATTTTTTAAAATCTTTAATGAACATCGAGACGGCCAATGAATCATACAAACAGTATAAATAAAAATTTAATCCTTTTACATTATAAGTGTTGTTTTGTTTAGTTTTCAAACCTTTACATCTTGAAGATTCCCCAGATACTTCACAGAGGTCGTATTTTTATTCGCGAAACTCGTCCAAGTTATAAATTCGTAAAATGGCCGAATCTCGGGGCTTTTCGAGTTAATTTCTTCGCACCTCCCCTGAATTCAATCAGCGGCCCAGTTTAAAAGTATAATACAATATTTAGGAAGCTTTTATACCTGTTACAATGTTTATTAAAATCCCTAAATTTATATAGAGCAGCCATGTTTTTACAACATTTTTGTTGAAGGGTCGATCGGTATTGTGATTAAGTTTTACATCGTCGAGGGCTTGATCTTTTTTTTTTGCACCGGGAAATGCTCTTAGGCTTACCCCACGCGGGTAAGTGGGACTTGCTGCGCATGAAAGATGGTAAGGTGGACGCAGCTTTACCCACAAAAACACAGCGAGTGCCACCAATATTGCCTTTGGTGAGGTGCCGCGGTTGTTGAGGAACAGGGCACCTGGATGACTAGTTAGTTCCCCAAGGGACTGATGCCACCTCCAGAGAGGGGGCTACCGCACCACTGAACAACCCCTTCCCGTTGGAAGTCAGGATAGTGGAATGGGGTGAGGTTCCTATCCTCGGCCTTTGTCCCCCTGCTCTTTTGTCCCCTTTTCTTATAAGAGGGGTACAAAGAGCAAGTTCAAATATGATTTGGGAAAAATATGATATGATAAAGTATTTATTACGATGATTTACTTCATATTATTATATCTACATATTATTATATCTTTCTGTTGTGTTTTGAAAGAGGCCCAGAAGTCTTTTTTTCCTTTTACGCCGGGAAATGCTCTGAGGCATCCCGCGGGGGAGTGGGTATCCCCACGTGGGTATGTGGGACTCGCTGCGCCCAAAAGTTGGTAAGTGGACGCAGCTCTACCCACTAAAACCCAGCGAGTGCCACCAATTCCGCCTTTGGAGAGGTGCCCCGGATCTAATGAGCAAACAGGGCACCTCGACGGCTAGTCAGTCCGACGATGCCACCTCCACAGAGGCGGCGTCGTCGGACGACGGTGAGGTTGTCCCGCACCACAGAACAACAGTACAATGGGGTGAGGTTCACGTCCTCGCCCCTTGCCTCCTGCTCTTTTGTCCCCTCGTCTCATAAGTACAAAGAGCCCCATCGGCTGAATTTGCTTTGCCCAAGGTGCTGGGCTTACCCTAGGCTACTGAGTCCCCCCGCCATGTCAAGGCCTGAACCATGGTAGAGGGCTCAGAAGTCTAGCTGTGGATGGAATAAGATTGATTATGATAATCATGAGATGTTAATCAGATGATGATATGTATTGATGTGTAATCATAATCTAATATGATCATTACAATTAATAATCACGACGATACAATTAAGACCTATTTAGTGATTGATGTGATTAATGAGCATTTGATAGTTTAGTTTAATTGGTTAACACTGCTTTAAACAAAGAGACAATCAGACGAGCAGGTGACATGGTATAATGGTCACCGTCGCCCAAAAACGCTAGAAACTAGAAAACTTGAGGATGCGTCCGTTATATTTTCAATTGTGAGGAAAATTTGTATTACTTAAAACTGTTTCGCTAAATGCTAAACATAATTTAAACTAAATACAGAGTTCAGAATTTCGATACAAATACGCAGAAAATAATAAATACTAAAAACTTTACCAGTAAACAAGAAATTATTTAAAAATCTCTTTGTGAATAAAAACTGTGAAACAACATCATTTGTAGCATCTGAAGATGTGGGGAAACTTCTGAGATTTAAATATTAACTTGCAGAGATTCAAGAGTTGCGCTTCAGTATGAAACTATATAGCTTGACTATATGATACGGTACTTTATAGTTGGAGTTCTGTAAGAGGTAGTGCTGGCACAGTAGTGGCTACTAGACAGCTATGCTGTAGCGTTTTGTGCTGTTTGTGAGTTTGCGGTGGCCCATTTGGGGTATGGGGTGAAGGTGGGGAACGCAGATGCATAACTTCTGGTTGTGTGGATATTTATGGGCATCGATAGTCATTTAAAGGCTACTCCAACTGCTAAGCCCCCGTAAGTTCGATATCGGCGTGTATGACGACTTTAATCATCATTAAATAAATTCACATGATGTCCGTTCTTGTGCCACGCACAAGAACCGGTGGGAGGGAAGCGCTGTGCCGCGCTCCCGGCTGCATGGGTACCACCATCTTGCTTGTGTCTCCCGTGAAACAGCTTTGCTGTGTTTCGGAGAGAAGGGCAAGACAGGCAGTGTAATTACTGGCACCGAGACTTAACATCTTATGTCTCAGGATAGGCAACACATAGATGAGTTGCCTGGGCTCGTTCCAGGTAAACTAGTTTATGTTCATGGGCAACGTCGACCACTTACCATCAGGTGGGACGTTTGCCAGTTTGCCTACCCAACTAACATAAAAAAAAGCACATTAAGGTTCCATAATTCTGCCGTAAAACAGCTTTGCTGTCGGTAACAAAGACGAGATAGGTAATACAGATGTGTTACGTGTATAGGCAATGCAAAATAAACTCTGTAGTCTCTGGGTAGTTAATGTTCAGGAGTGCTGTTGACCACTTACGACCAGGTAGCGCGTCTTTTGTTTTGCCCATCCCATCAACATATAATTATTATTGACCTTATTTGCCTACTCGTAAAATCTGAGTACTGGTTAGTCGGAGTCACCTCATGAAGATCGATCGTTCCTACGTTTTCTCAAATGAATTCTTTCACCCGATCCTTAATGACCTTACAATATTCTTTACTTCATTCAATCAATCAAGCATTGCGTAAAATTTATTTAAAAAAACTATTGTAAAACCGTTTAAGTAGTAGGTAGTAGGTTCACCTAGTAGGTAGAAACCCAAAAAAAAAAAAGGTATAAAAACCTTTTTCGAAAAAAATATCAGAGCCAACTATCGACATATTATGTGATCGATAAAGTCCATATAGTTTGACCAATTATAATAGCCGTTTTTATTTGTCTGAATACTATCTGCCAGTATAGCCTGACCAGAAAAATAGCCTTGCCATCATAAACATATAATATAAGTATATTCTAAGTCTATGCTTGCCATATTGCGGAAAATTTCGGAACTAATTTCTGTATGGACGATAACGTGTTGACGTACAAAAGATACAGTAGCGACACCACGCATGGTTTATATATTTCTGGTCAGGCTATAACATTGAATAATACACATAATAACAATATTTGTAACTAGAATTTGTATATATTTAGAAAAAAATTTGCGACAATATTAAATAGTTCGCTAAATAATATGAATCGTCCAGATAGTTAAGGGCACGTGACTCGACTGCGGGCGATACGTGAGGTCGTCCTAATGTACTGTCTCTATGTTAGTACATGGAGCCTTTGCGTTACGATGCATTCGATTTAATGTCTAGTTTTGAAAATAGAAGCCTTCTATGTTAGTCCTATAGACTCATTAAGTTAGAAAAAAAAACACAACTAGCCGAGTGGATTTCTCAATAAGTAAAGATAAATTTCATAATTGTTATTGTAAAAGTATTTCTTTGCAGGTATGACGTGTATTAACGTTTTAAATATCATTACATATTTAAAGTAAAACTATTTTAAAAGTAGCTACTCGTATTAGGTGTCGATCAGCCTGAGTCTACGCATTCGCTACGCAGCGTAGCTAATGCTACGAATATTTTAGAACTGTATTTCATTTAAATAGTATCATATTAATAGCTACGTTACTCATAATAATTTGATCGTAAAAAACTTTTAACAAATAAAATTACATATTCCCGACGTTTTAGATACTTTACAACAACATTAATGGACACAGATCTCTTTTATTGGATGCCAAGTCATGAAACTTGGGCATGACACGAACATCGTCGTCAAGATACAAGATAAAAGTACTCGTATTTGCAAGGCCGGCAACGTACCTCTGGTGTAGCGGGGTATCTATGGGGATCGGATATCTCTCACCGCAAGTGAATCAACTGCCAGTTTTCCCCATCTTCTACAAAAATGCTACCCAACTAAAGGTTTATGCGGCCTTGTAAACTTTCATATTAACATAATATTACGTGATTGTGCTTAAAACCCCACCATGGTTCAGGCCTTGTCGTGGCGGTGGGGCTCAGTAACCTAAGTGAGCCGCTGCACCTTGGGTGAAGCTAATTGGGCCGAGGGGGCTCTTTGTACCCCTCTTATAAGAAGAGGGGACAAAAGAGCAGGGGGCAAGGGGTGAGGATGGGAACCTCACCCCATTGTACTGTCCCGACGTTGGGAGGGGTTGTTCTGTGGTGCGGGACAACCCCTCTGTGGAGGTGGCGTCGGTCCCTTGCGGGGCTGACTAGCCGTCGAGGTGCCCTGTTTGTTTACTAGATCCGGGGCTCCTCACCAAAGGCGGCATTGGTGGCACTCGCCGGGTTTTAGTGGGTAGAGCTGCGTCCACTTACCAGCTGTCGGGCGCAGAGAGTCCCACATGGGACCTGCGTGGGGAGACCCGCTCCCCCGCGGGATGCCTCAGAGCATTTCCCGGCGTTAAATAAATAAAAAAAATGGGCTTTATTAAACGAGTTGTCTTTTAACCTAGTACAATTTGCATTCTACCTTTCGTTTTACTTTAATTTGTGTAAAAAGAAAAGTGTAAAATTAACATACGTAAATTATTCTTTGGAAATTTTCTAAAATCTTTTATGTTAGCTAAAGAAAATTGCTTTCGAAATGGCGTTTACTGGTGTGTAGTTTTTTCAAGTTCACCAACCCGTTTACCACGTCATTATAGTTACTTTTGGAGTCGGTGTCGTATTTGTTGCTGTACCCTACCTACCTACCTTAGCTGACACCGACTCCAAAAGTAACTATAATGACGTGGTAAACGCAAAGTTTGTACATTAGTAGAAGATTAAGTTGATTATAAGTTGTAAGCACAAAAATTAAAGAAACACAGTTATTTTATTACTTTTTAGTTTAGTATTTTTGAAGTCGGTTTGAATTTTTTGTAAAATGATTTTATATATTATTACATATTTTTATACATTTATATCATATCAAAGTGGACGACGCTTAAAAAACTACGATTTTTTTTATGTATGCCAAATAATGACTTATGAATATAAAATAATAATTATTCACACAAGAATTAAAAGTCATTAGGTCGTATATTAACATAACATACCTAAATTTCCGATTTCACAAAATGGCGGAACTATCGAGCTCAGAGCGAATATTTTGCTGGTGTAAGCGGTGTAAAGACATATCTGGCTGGAGCGGCTGATTGGTTTACGGACGGACATCAGAGAACGTCGAACTGTATGTCACACGAACCTGCAGCCTACAGCATGTCTAAAACTCGGGAGTTTTTAAATAGAAAGTGCATTCAAAAATATACTACCAATTGTACTGTTTGAACAGCAAAGATTGACGTCATACGATTTCTGAATTTTCATACAGATATAATTTATTTGAGAAAGACGAACATGATGATGATCATGATGCTAATTATGATGATGATGATGATGATGATGATGATGATGATGATTATGATGATGATGATGATGATGATGATGATGATGATGATGATGATGATGGTGCATATGTAATTATTTTACGTTAATTGCCAAATTCGTGTATATTTTCTCATCCTAATTAATAACAATTGGTCCATCTGAAATCTCAGATCGTTTAAGTAGATAATTGCTGTAATTCGTAACAGAATAACATCTGTCAGAAATAGAATGCTGGTCAGCCCCAACGGCATCATAAGTTCGCTCGCTGGCAGACCTGACAGTGTCTTACAAAGGCATTGGGTAACCGCCCCGACACATCCACAAATTGAGTCCGTATATAAAATTAATTAATTTTTTTTTAATAATATCTAAATTAAAATGTTTATGTTAATGTTTTGTTATTTCAGATTATAATTAGATTTTTTGAAAATGATTTAATGATGAATTCTAATCGATGTTTTGTAATTATCATAGTTATAAGCTTTTCTTTTTTTGTAGGTATAAATGGATCTTTGACATCTGAGTTACGAATAAAAAAAATAAAAAAAAACGTGTGGCACTCGGGGAATGCCGCGGTAAAGCTATTGCATAGCATTTTTTATCAACTTATGCAATTATAATAATTTAATTATGATCGCTCTCCTTTCTATTTAAGCTCCGTGACACGCGCATAAAAATTTGACAACTATTATACTTATAATATTATGTCAATTCTTTTTCATTATTTACATTTTTTTAATCTAAACTACGCCATTATCCGAATATTGTGGATATATGTTGTCGATTCGAAAGATTTATTTAAATACGTTAATTTGAGAGGAGAACTTACCGTATCCCTCACCTATATACTTTCTCACAAACAGCTGCTTACTTATTCGTCCGATTTCGGAGCAGCTCGTCTCTCGTCGGGTGTTAGGTTTTTTTCGTTACGGAATTTCTTGATTCGGTCGCCGCGCTCAAGGTCCGCGGTAAAAGCTATGCAATAGCTTAAAAAAATAGATACAACCTTTGATATGCATAAATGTTCTCTACATTTACGTATGTGACATTTTCACTTCACTCAATTTTTTTCTCTGTTACGCCGAGAAATGCTCTGAGGCATCCCACATACCCACCTGGGGAGACCTCCAGGTGGGTATGTGGGACTCGCTGCGCCCGTAAGGTGGTAAGATGGACGCAGCTCTACCCACTAAAACCCGGCGAGTGCCACTAATGCCGCCTTTGGTGAGGTGGCCCGGATCTGTTGAGCTAACAAGGAACTTTGACGGCTAGTCAGTCCCTCAAGGTACCGACGCCACCTTCACAGAGGGGTTGTCCCACACCATAGAACAACCCCTCCCAACGTCAGGACAGTACAATAGGGGTGAGATTCCCGTCCTCCTCCTGCTCTTTCGTCCCCTCTTCTTATATGAGGGTTACAAAGAGCAGGTTCCTCGGCTCAATTTTATTAAAAAAACATAGGCAACAGGTGAATTTGGGATTTGTTTATTGCAATCCTTCAACGGATTAAAGCGCCGCACTCGATGAATATTTAAAGAGCCACCAAAAACTAGGGTGTGTATAAATCAGCCGGTATCACGGGACGGGGCGTCCATTAGTCCGTTCCGCCAATAATTCAGCCGGGACAACTACATTAGACATTCTATTTAAACGGCCACGGGTTACCGATGGAAGACGGATTAGCATGTTTTTGTCTCGCAAAGCCAAAGGCTAATAGGGGTCACACCATTTAGAGACGTAAATTTGTGAAACGATCATTTTACACATATACTATGGAAAGCTTCGATTAATTTGTTTGGTAAATATTTCGTGGAAATTTATATGAGATACACGTACTGAGTACTTTTTTTCTTTTTTTATGCCAGAAAATGCTCTGACGCATCCCGCGGGGGAGTGGGTCTCCCCACGCGGGTATGTGGGGCTTGCTGCGCCCTAAAGCTGGTAAGTGGACGCCGCTCTACCCACTAAAACCCGGCGAGTGCCACCAATGCCGCCTTTTGAGAGATGCCCCAGATCTAATAAACAAACAGAGCACCTCGACGGCTAGTCAGTCCCCCAAGGTACCGACGCCAGATCCACCGAGGGGTTGTCCCGCACCACAGAACAACCCCTCTCAACGTCGGGACAGTACAATGGGGTGAGGTTCCTATCCACACCCCTTGCTCCATGCTCTTCTGTCCCCTATTCTTATAAGAGGAGTACAAAGAGCCCCCTCGGCCCTATTCCTTTCGCCCAAGGTACAGCGGCTCACCCTAGGTTACTGAGCCCCACCGCCACGACAAGGCCTGAACCATGGTGGGGGTATTGTAGTAGTCTATCATAATCAAATATAGCAAATAATTATTATCATTAGTTCGGATACGATTTGTGAGTCCGCGGTCATTTGAGCGTTTTTAAGGCTGCATTAAAAAGTAATATATTCTCACTTGAATCACTGTCAAACTAAACTATTTATCTAACTGTTTCACGTCGTACTTGTAAGTTGCCAATTAATAATTTTTGTACAACGTAAATATTATTATGTTATTTATTACCTATTAATAATTGTTGTAACATAAAAATAAATATTACTATGTATAATATGTCCTTCAGGGAGTGATATGTATCATTTATATGAATTGTAATTAGTTTACTGTGTACATATTAATGATGAAAATTAGCTTGTATTGTTTTAAATTACAAAAACAAAAGAACTTTCATAATAAATTTATACTTGAATATTGTAACATTTTAGCACAAACCTATATTTCAAAACATTATTATTTTTTAGTTAATATATTAAGTTTAAAACAACAAATATAACGAAGCACTCATTTGTATTAACAATAGAATCATAATTTGAGTTTCATTACATGCCTCTTTAGTGGCTCCAAAAACAATTACTTTAATATCATTATAATTAAAATTTTCCTGCAAACAATAGAAAAGGTGTGCTGAAGCTTGAACACTGTCAACGAAATAATAATTATTAATTCTTTTGTCTGTATAAGGTTTTAAGTTAACATGGTTATTTGTATTTATAAAATTATATAAAATGTGATATTTATGTATGTTCACGATAACAAGACATTCTTACATAATTTTTAAGGAAATAACAAAAAGGTTAGTCGACATCACAGGAGACCGAAGAGCTGGCAGCTACCTCGGACAAAGAATTAGTCTAGCATTTCAAAGGAGGAACGCTGCCAGTATCTTCGCGACTTTGCCTAAAGGGACTCATTTTTATTAATATATGTACTAAAGTTATTATATTATATCTTTTAAAGTTGTTAGTTTTAGGTTCTTTGTAATTCATAGCAAATATGTTTTTTAATTGTTTAATAAAATTTATATTTTTAAATGTCATAAGGAGGTAAGGATCAGTCGGACATCAGCCCTATGATGACCACAGACGCCCATCGATAGCCGCACAACCAAAAGCTATACAGATGCGTTGCTCTCCTATTCCTTATCCCCCCGCCCAAATGTAATAGATAATATCGAAATATCGCTTCGCGAAATAAAAGTGAAATATATGGTAAAATACCGTTTTAAATAACTTTAGATATTTATGTCAGTTAGATCGGCATACTGGCAGACGTGCCACCTGATGGTAGGTGATTGAGGTCACCCGTGAATATAAAATATTTACCTGGAAATAGCCCAGGCATTTATTCATTCCATTTATGTGTTGCCTATCCTGAGACATAAGATGTTAAGTCTCGGTGCCAGTAATTACTGCATGTCTTGCCCTTCTTCTACATGGTGTGGTAAGGATGTGTTTCTCATTATTATTGTCAAACTGCCCGAAGAACTGCCCGTTGGAAACTGGCTGTCTTGTAGGTATTTTGATTTGAATGCCATTTTTTACAAACAAAAACAATTCTAAAAAGAAGTATTTATAATCTTTACTTTATATTACGACTTCGCAATATATAGCTTAAAATCTTGCCGCGAAATGTTTTACGTAGAAATATTTACATATTTTTTTACATTTTTCCTTTGATTAACTTATATCAATGTCAAGGGACATTACTATTAAATTTTTATTTATTCACACAAATAATGCTCGCGATTTTAATGATGTGCTAATGTTTATGAGTAATATTGCCTCGCAGACAGTACTCAAGTTAACAAGGCCATTGGTAATGCCATCATTACCAATGGACCCTTTCAGAATCTACCTAAAACTATACCAACAAAACCTCATACATGACAATACTGAGGCCACAAATTTGAACGAAACCGCACTCAATACAACTGGAGCGTGTAAATTAATTAAATTTATTAATCCATACGAATTATATTTGTTTTTCTGCCAGCGGCTTGGGGAAAAATGTTTGCTCGTTATATATTGCTAGTGCAAATAAAACGAAATTAAATCAAGCGCATAATGAGCGTGACGCAAATAACTAATGACGGTACTATCCACTGAATGAGTGCAATCAGATAGACGTATCTATCATCATCATCATTTTTATAGAAGAGGGGGCAATTTTATAGACTATATTATTATACCGTATAGTCGCAAGACTAGAATTACGTAATCGCGAGAGCCGGCCGGGATAGCGCGCGACACATCAACTAGCGCCGGCACGCGCTCGGCGCTGACTGAGAGTTGAGACTATAGATGATACATATTTTTTTTTTTTATAGAAGAGGGGGCAAACGGATAGTCGGTTCACCTGATGGTAAGTGAAGAGCGACATCCACAGACACCCGCTACACCAGTGGATTAGCAGGTGCGTTGCCGGCCTTTCAGGTATGAGTATGCTCTTTTCTTGAAGGTCCCTAAGTCGTATCGGTTCGGAAACACCATAGGAGGCAGCTGATTCCATATATTAGTCGTGCGAGGCAGGAAATGCCGTAAAAATCGAGTTGTTGTGGATTTCCGGACATCGAGATGGTGTGGGTGAAATTTGGAGTTTTTCCGCGATGTCCGGTGGTGGAATTCTGCTGCAGGTATTTGAATGCGGTCAAATGGAAGGAGCTGATACTGGGGCGCTCCAGCCCAGAGGTGAGAGCAGTATTCCATGTGAGGCCGGCCATAATAATAAACTGAGAGTTGAGACTATAAACTATGTATAAGTTATAACGTCTAACGTCTACGACCTAGCACGTTAGCGTAGTTCGAATGTTATAAAGTTATAACTTCGGCCTACGCTAGCCGCTAGATATGTAGCGTGGCGCTACGTTATAGCGCCGAATGGGAATTTTTATAGCGTACGCTATAGGTTGAGTATAAATAGCGCGCTATAATATGGCGCTATGCGTTATATTAACCACCACTATTTCAAATAAATATGCTCCTTTCTTGAAGGGCCCTATGTCGTATTTAAAGGGCTAGACTCTTCAACCTTTAAGCTTTAAGCTCATTTGGAACAGTAGGTATACAGTTATAATACAGCCCTGGTCAGTACTGCTACAATACGGCCCTGGCTATTTACATAGACCTAAATAATGTCGCAAGCAGCACTTCTCGTTTCTCAGCTAATAACACAAGCCCAAATAATATTAGTGAGTAACCGTCCTCGTTTCTAAAACATGTTTTATTCCTTTTTGCGCACATAGCAGAGTTATCTTGAAGAAGATGATGACGACCTCTGTGGCTCAGTGGTAAGCGCGTTGGCGCTCAAGCCCGGAGGTTGCGGGTTCGAATCCCGCCAGGGAACAAAAAATATTTTCTGTGTTCCTGGGTTATGGATGTGTATTAAATATGTGTATTATATAATAAAAATCTTAAATATATGTATAGTATAAAAGTATTAAATATATTTCCGTTGCCTGGTACCCGTAACACAAGTTTCTCGAAAACTTACCACGGGACCAGATTGACGTGGTGTGAAAGCGTCCATAGATTATTATTATTATTATTATATTAGAGAAATCGGGTTTAGGCTTCTTTGTAGGCACAATGTTTTAAAAGGAAGTTCTGTATATTTAATCTCTATCAATAAAAGGGAGTTAGTCCAAGTGTTTGATTAAAAAAAATCCTACTAAAAACCCATCCGTAACAGTACACCTGAGTGGCAGCTGGTTCCATAGCTCCTGGGTGGCAGCCACTGCTCTGGCTGGATATCCGCCATGGGAGCTCGTGGCATTGGTGCTTGCCGAGGTGCGCCTCTTCTGTTCACAGAGGAGGTCACTTTTTGGCGAGTCACCGACGTGGGAGGAGCTCTCAAGTGCGCGGAGGCTGGGGCAACAGTGGTTGCTGCGAAGGTGGGGGGAAGTGCTGGTGCAGTCACCGTACGGCCAACGTACGGCCGAGGCACTGCGTCCGGTCCTAGCAGCGTGGATACGCCGCCGGAAGAAACCCCTCACCTTCCGCTTGACGCAGATACTCACCGGACACGGCTGTTTCGGTGAGTACCTGTGTCAGGTTGCTAG
Organism: Helleia helle; assembly: GCA_963853865.1. NCBI lineage: Eukaryota > Metazoa > Arthropoda > Insecta > Lepidoptera > Lycaenidae > Helleia > Helleia helle. The sequence continues at coordinate 19,527,405 of OY971422.1, read as the reverse complement.
GAGGGAGCCAACGCCAGCCTGCCACGAGTGCGGTTCTGTGGAGGACTCGGCCCAGCACACCCTAGAGGTGTGCGATAGATGGGCCGCACAGCGTCATAATCTCGTGGCTGTGCTTGGAGGGGACATTTCGCTATCGAGTATGGTGCGCTGCATGCTCGTAAGTGATGAGGCCTGGCAGGCGGCGGTCACCTTCTGCGAAACCGTCATTTCGCAGAAGGAGGCCGCGGAGCGGGTCAGAGAGAACGACACTACGTCCGTCCCGCTCCGTCGACGTAGGACGGGAGTGCGGACCTCCTGTCTCCCGTCTAACGGGACTCGGGGTAAGGTTGGGTACCTGCCCCGGTAGAAAAGTTCCGGCGTCGGCGGGGGTGCTCTAGGTTGTTGGAGTTCCCCCATACTAGGATGAAGTGCGGCCGGTCGCGGGGGGGTGTTCTGTGTTAGTCAGATCCGGGACACTTCCCTTTAAGCGACTGAAGGCAACTCGCAGTGGTTTTAGTGCGGTATACCGGCGCCAGGTGGTAGTTGGGGTGGCGCCGGGAATCCCACATATCCCCGGGGACAACCCATCCCCGGGTGAATGCGCAAAGCATTTCCACTGCGACAAAAAAATAAATAAAAAAAAAGCTGGTTCCACAGAGTATTTGTAATCTATACTAATATTATAAAGCTGAAGAGTTTGTTTGTTTGAACGCGCTAATCTCAGGAAATACTGGTCACATTTGAAAAATTCTTTCAGTGTTAGACAGCCCATTTATCGAGGAAGGCTATATGCTATATAACATCACTCTGTGACATATAGAAATTGAGTAACGCGCGCGAAGCTGCAGGCAACAGCTTGTTTAAGATACTTTTTATTAGAAAAAACTAAAATCTTATACTGCGCAGACGAAGTCACAGGCAGCTAGTCTCAATATAATTTAAACTTCAATATTTAACTGATGCTGTTGTTTTCATATCTATTCACAGGTTTAAGTTAATATAATACATTTGTAACACGAGGACTATTCTGTAGACTATCCGAAACGCAGGGCAAATATTTAGAAATCTTTATAAATCCGTAAATTGTTGTTTTATTATAATTAGTCCTGATTGTGTTACAAAGAAATTTTATAAAACATTCATAATTATAATATTTCATAAAATTCAAACAAAAATTGGTGTGATTTTTATAATTACCCATAAACTTATGTACACTTAACTAACAATCACTAACATTTTTAATATTAGCTGGAAACATAAATAAAAAAACAGTAGCGAAGCGTTGAGTAATAACTAGTTATTAAATACTTTCAAATTGAATCAGTCAGACGTAATCCCATCCGCTTTTGATGTATTAAGGTCGAGTTGTTTGATTTTGCTCGGAAATCCCCTGAATATATTTTAACGTTAACAGATAATGTTTGTTCCCTTTAACGCAAAAGAGATAATTAACGCGAAATGAATTCTTTTGTTCATCCATTTGGTAAGGATACGTAAAATAACATACGTAACGAGATGATTAAGGACTCATAACTAATAAGGTTTCATTTGACTTTGGAATTATGAGGCCATTTGGTTGAGGCAATGGCAAGAAAATTCCTATTATAATATTATGTCGATGATAAATATGTCAATATGTCAATAAATATTGTGTCATATTTATTCAATATGAGTCATGAGTCACGAGGCAACTACTTCGTGAAGAAGGCGTTCGTAGACAATGCTGAAATATCGTGCTCCGCAAATAAAAGTACTGGTTATTATTCCATTTAAATAGTTAAAGAGGTACTTTTAATATTCATATTTAAAATCATAAATAAAACTACAATTCTGGTGATTGTGTGTAGATAGAGCCAATTATTTCTGGAGGTTACTTGAATTACGGCAACTATGAAGAGAAAATGGAGGAGAAGAAAGTAAAAAAAAGTACAACTTCATATCACGACACGACACAAAACTCAAAGAATATTTAAAAATAAATTATACGTTTAACTTAAGATAAATATATCTCATAGTAATGAAAGAAAAATATTATAAAAGTCTTTGGATCGACAAAAGAGTTTCCCCAAGACCAGAAACATTACCAATACAATATAGATGACGCGAAATTGCCGCATTCATTAATTTTGTTTCCAAAAATGGTTTCCTTGTCGTCTGTTGATGACGTCATCGCACTGACACAACATGGCCGCCGTGATGAATGCCGCTGATATTTTAGCTCTTACAGCCATTATGATTTATTATCTATGGTTTCGTTTTCAAAACCAGATTTATTACCTGTGTCGTAAATAATGAGGTTTAGCTGAGGCTATTGTTACGCTAGGCGGTGTTAGGCCTGGTGATATGTAAGGGATTATTTATTGCTCCGTTCAAAGTTGTTTGACTACATTCTGTCAAAATGTTACAGATGATTTACGCGTTTTTAGTTTAAAATATGAGGCTATATCATTGAATGCACTTATTTTAAGGTAAGTGGTTTGGTGGGAAAATTTTAAGTTCATAACCGGTTTGAAAATATAGGGCTAAAACTCTTTTACATTGTAAAATTTGATCAAGAATTCTAAAATGTTTTTATTTTTTGTGCCCTTGTATTCATTTGTGTTTCAACAATTAAATAAAAAGAAGAATGGGATTTTTTAACAAACCTGAAAAGTATTAACTCGTCAGTGGATTGAAAAGAAAGGGCTATCACTTACAATGGAAGTTAAATGGGCCAAGCTTAATATAAGTATTCGCATAGACCACAGTTACACACACTGGTAAAAAATGATAAATATTATGATCTAAGCTTAATCATAGTCTGACATTGCTATTGAATATATATACAGCTACACCAGAGGATTAGAAGGTGCGATGCCAGAATTTCAAATATGAGTACGCTCTTTTCTTGAAGGTTCCTACGTCGTATCGGTTCGAAAACACTGTAGGTGGCAGCTGATTCCATATATTCGTCGTGCGAGACAGAAAATACCGTAAAAATTGAGTTGTTGTGGATTTCCAAACATCGAGATGGTGTGGGTGAAATTTAGAGCTTATACGTGATGCCCGTTGGTGGAATTCTACTGCAGGTATTACTCCGAAAAATTCCCCAGAACACTCCCCGCAGTAGATGCGGTAGAAGATGCAGAGCGATCCGACATCTCTACGCAGCGCCAAAGAATAAAACCAATTGGAGAGAACCTTGCTATTGACGATTAGAGCCGCCCGGCGTTGAACGCGGTCAAATGGAAGGAGCTGATATTGGGGCGCTCCAGTCCAGATAAAATGCTAAACGATGATTCTTTGCAGTTGGTGATCGACTTGGCCTTGTCAAAGATGTCTCTCCTTGAGGGCGCGTCATAGGCGCGTCCCTGCCATTGGACGGTATTCTATTGCTGCTCACCCTATTATATTTCTCGTGTTGATTATTCCACTATACCTGTGCATATCATGGGTTTCATATAACAGTGTCCTGTCAACATCCGTACAGATTAAGTACTGTCCATTAATATTCTGCGTTGGCGATAATAATTAATATAGCAAATCACACGTATGCCAATAAAGCTATCGCTATATAATATAGCGTATTCTAAGGTTGCAGAGGATATTTAATTCACAATAAGTTTAACATAAAGCTAACCAAGAATAAGCTTTGCATAAGCATATTAGCGACCTGCCACATAACACCTTCAAGAAAAGAGCATACTCATATTTGAAAGGCAACGCACCTGCTGATGATGTAGCGGGTGTCTATGGATATCACTTATCACTTACCACCAGGTGAAGCGATCTGTTAGACCCGAGAGGGGTCTATATAAAAAAACATACTGAAAAAAAAAGGTTACTATAATCGGCCAACTATCATCATCATCAGCCTCTATCCGTCCATTGCTGGACATAGGCCTATGTTCGTTCAAATATGTGACTTATCAACTCTATCAATCAAAATTTCATCAATAAAAATCATTTTAAAAACAATTTTTGCACCCTAGAAAAGAGGCTATATGTTAAACTATTTAGAAAAGACAAATACAACCAAACGTTACATTATAATGTCAAAATTTGGATACTACGATGAATGAGAATAATTGAGCGTTCGAGTTACAATATCAATATTTATCCAGTGTTTCGGTACCTACTTTAAATATTTAGTTTGGTTTCTGATTACAAAAACTAAATTAGATAAATCAATAGCCAACTCGTCTTGCGCAACGACCAAGCATTTAAATTTATTAGTAACTAACTCAAAACACGAGTAGATTACCAAGTACGCCTTTAGCTGTAAACCGCTTTACAAACATGTAGTTAAATTACGATATAAATGTTTTAAATGCTTTTAAATGATACTCTTTTCTTAGTATTGCCATAGGAACATAAAATTGACGAGTAAATAAAATTTCTAAGCGTCGCATATTATGGTACTCAGAAATACATCTATATTATATAGTAAATACTAATATATAAAATTTCCATGTCACAATGTTAGTTACCGTACTCGTCCGAAACGGCTTTACCGATTTTTACCAAATTTTATATGCGTATTCAGTAGGTCTGAGAATCGGCTACTATCTATTTTTCATTCCCCTAAGTGATAAGAGTGGTCAACCCCTCAAATTTTAAAAGTTAGCGCGGGCGAAGCTGCGGGCAACAGCTAGTAGTAAAATAAAATTTAAAATTATCTGGAGGTTAAAAGTTTTTTAGACTTCTAAAACTACTTAAAACGGGACCTTATGTTTTAAGTTTTATTTTTCGATGCCCGATATTTCGACATTGTCTGAGAATGTCTTCAGATTCATCTATTTTTTTTAAGTTTTGAGGTGTGGTAGTTCAGTAAGAGGTAGTGTTATGCTGCTTTTTTGCAACCTTAAGCCGAATTAGGCCGGCATGACCTTTCGCTCACATAACACCGGCGTCAAGTGACAGCTATGCTGTTACGTTTCATGCGGTTTGTGAGTATCCGGTGGCCCATTGGGAGAATAGGGAAAACGAGGGCAACTAATCTGCATAACTTTTGGTTGTGCGGATGTCTACGGGTGTCGGTGGTGACTACCATACCTCCGACTGCTCGGCTGCCTCCTTATGGTATAAAAAAATGATAGAAGAAAATATAACTTTTTTTTTTCTTTTACGCCGGGAAATGCAGCCTGGGGAGTGGGTCTCCCCAGGTGGGTATGTGGGACTCGCTGTGCCCGAAAGATGGTAAATGGACGAAGCTCTACCCACTAAAACCCGGCGAGTACCACCAGTGCCGCCTTGGTGAGGTGCCCCGGATCTGTTAAGCTGACAGGGCACTTCGACGGCTAGTCAGTCCCGCAACGGACCGACGCCACCTCAACAGAGGGGTTGTCCCGCACCACAGAACAACCCCTTCCAACGTCGGGACAGTACAATGGGGTGAGGTTCCTATCCTCACCCCTTGCCCCCTGCTCTTTTGTTCCCTCTTCTTATAAGAGGAGTACAAAGAGCCCCCTCCGCTTAATTAGCTTCGCCCAAGGTGTTGGGCTCACCCTAGGCTACTGAGCCCCACCACCACGTCAAGGCCTGAACCATGGTGGGGAAGGAAAGATATCTTGGGCTGAGTAAGCTTAAGCATGTCTATTGGTGTGTTTTGTGAACAAAAAAAAAAACTTTTTACTTACATATGCAACGTCACGTTTTAACACGCTTTTATTAGCTTCTCCTGGATCTATTTATCAATCTTAAAAGTTATTTTGACCCACTTGAACTATACAATACAATAATTTAATAAGTTTGTAAAAACTTTAACAATACAATAATTTAGTTAATAGAATCAGGCGTTACCTTGCGGAAATCCATTATATAATTAATTTAATATCTTAAATACAATAATTTAATAAGTTTGTTCCAATACTGATCAGGATAATCAAGACTGACGATTTTTTACCTGGAGATGAGGAAGTGTGTGCTAGTGATTTCATAATGAACGCAAATGTCAACCGGAGAGGGGCCTGAGAAACGGCTAGTGGATGTACTAGCCGTTAAAGGAAGACATAAGGCGCACAAATTACCTATAATATAACTCGTAGGGTTTTTAGTCTCTTACTTATTCTCAAGTATCTACCATAAGTTAAGTTGTATCAGTGCGGTGCAGCACTCATTACGCGAGTGACAAAATATCAAAATCCAAATAAAATTAATAAAAAAAATCGATACTAAAACTTGAAAAATAATTTGAACAAAATATTGTGTTGATTAAATTATTAATTTTATGACAAATTACGCCATCACTCATTTTTTCTGCTAGCACAATTTACTGGGGTCATCTGCCATTGTAAAGCCTTGCTAGATTATGAGTAATTAGTTTCATGTTTTTTCTAACGTTTTACTTATTTCGCAAACTTCCGATAAATTTGTAAGATACGAACTTACCTCGTTCCTATTATGTATGAATAAAGATTCACATAGATCGGGATCATCTATGTGAATCTTTATTCATGGGTTTATGGTTTATGGGTCTTATGGTGAACTTGTAATAAACTCAAGTTCAACATCTCTTGAAGTCGTTGGCTGAATAATTTTGAACAAAGAAATTCCACTCACCAAAAAGTTTTCAACAAGAAGTTGTTATTAAAACTTTTTAGTTGGCCGTTTTAATCGCAGTTCATTTAAAGCTCTTCGACTCTTTTATTTTTATATTCCATATCATATTTTGCAACCACTTGACTCAATTGACTTTTTTCTTTAATATCAATCATTGTCTGTTCATTTAATTTTCATGATCTTGTTGTGCATCACGAGAGCCGTTTTATACTTTTAACAATCCATTGTATTAAAATAGCACCTTATTTTTCAAAATGATATATTGAAGATTATGCACCATATGTGGATGTCGGTGATATTTTAGTTTTAGAAGCAAAAATAAAGTTGTACCCATGTAGTAAGGCGAGTTTCACATATCGCATACGTCACACGGATAATAAAAAATAATTGAACAACGCGTAAATATGTTACATGCAAGTTCAGTAGGGTCACATCCCCACCATGGTTCAGGCCTTGTCTTGGCGGTGAGGCTCAGTAGCCTAGGGTGAGCCCAGCACCTTGGGCGAAGCTAATTGAGCCGAGGGGGCTCTTTATACCCCTCTTATAAGAATATGAGACAAACGAGTAAGGACAATGGGTGAGGATGGAAACCTCACCTGATTGCCCTGTGCGGGACCAACCCCTATGTGGAGGTGACGTTGGTTCCTTGAGAGACTGACTAGACATCGAGGTGCCCTGTTTACTCAACAGATCCTGGGCACCTCACCAAAGGCGGCATTAGTGGCACTCGCCGGGTTTTAGTGGGTAGAACTGCGACCACCTTACCATCTTTTGGGCGCAGCGAGTTCCACATACACGCCAGGGGAGTCCTCCCTCCCCCGAGGGATGCCTCAGAGCATTTATCGGCGGAAAAGAAAAAAGTATCACATAACTTGCCTTAGCGGCAAGGAACAAATTGTCTAAATTATAATCCGACTCACTCTATTATATATGCAATACTAATTATTTTTTACCTATTCATTATTTAATTAGTAGATGCAAATAGCAGGTGTAATATTATATTGTGTGTACAAATCATTACAGTCTGTAGTGATTGTGGCCGGTCGTGCGCTGGACAGCTTCTGGACACGACGTATTGTTTGCTGAATGTATCACACGGATATTACAGGATGTATCGACTAATTGTTACAGGAATAGATTTTACCGCTATAAAATTAGTAACATCAAGAAATGGCAGCCCCATTTACAGATACACAGATCCGGAGTACTATAAAAACTTAAGAACATATAAGCACATTCAACGAAATATTGTCTATTTTTTCCGAAGACATAGAAGTTATTTGATAAAAATTGCAGGAATCTTCCTGCAATTTGTGATATTAAGAATTGTTGCTTTCTCAAAAGCCCTACCTTAATAGATAGGGCTAATTAGGTAATCCTAATAAACGTATTACACAGAGTACTTATTATTTATAAAAAAATAAAGAGGAGAGCTTTTAAAAGATTACGATGCCAAATCCGTACAGCAAAGATATTTCTTTGGGAATATGTTGTGAGTGGATACGTGTGCTGTCGTCACTTATAAGGCATTTTTCTAAATGCATAAATTATGTACGACATCACTCCACTCATGTGCCAGCCAGCCAGCCGATGAGGCCGGTGACTAACTGTCACTGCCGCGTAAAATATTATGTACTGACACTAGTGCTGTAGCGTATATTATTTTAGTTATGAAATAAATTTATTAAGGAACCTCAACCAGTCACAGGGACTGCAGATAGAAGTGAAAACAAAACAATTAAATTCAAATACCTATAATATAGGCTGTAATAGATTATGACAACCTATACAATTTAAACGGCGCACAAAATGGCCGCATGACATAATTTAAAAGCAACACAATTTGCAAAACAAATATTGCATAATCTTAAATAAATAAATCCAACGTCAAACTGTGTCTCCAGCGGCTCGCGTGCGGTGTCGCGAGTTCACGTCATATAAACGTCAAACTGCGTCTCCAGCGTTTCGAGTGCGGTGTCGCAAGTTCAGAGATTTTACCTCATCTAAAATATGCGTACTGCGCTAAAAGAAGTTTACAGTACAAAAAAAAACCATTCCTGTATATCCAAAAGTACTAATCAGACTGTACTTAAATCAAATCTTCATAAACGGCGAAAAGATGAATTATAACTTGAGGGTAGACGAGGTATGAGGTGTTTGTGAATAGTCTATTGAAATAATCATTATCGGTCTTTAAACAACAAGCAAACAAAGATATATAGTTTTTATAATAGCTTGACTTTATTCTATTTTCATATCTATTTCAGATATATTAATACCTTTATATAATAATAATAATATATTATAGTCTTGGTCCGAGGAACTAATAATTAAAGACTATTAACAAAATATTGGTGTATTTAAGAAAAGCAATTAATAAAGACCAGAACTCTTACTCGGGTCGCGCAGGACTACTAACAATTATCTAAAATAAAAAATAACAAAAGGCACTTGACGCGTACGTCTTAATTCACATTTTAACAAATAGAATCCAAAAAGTATTACATAATTTAATAAATAAAATTAAAAGAAAATTGACTAGGGTTAGGGATGTGCTGTCACCTTAGTGTTGTGAACATTTCGTATTAGTCGAGCAGACGAGCGGGGACACGACGCACCCTTGTGCTACGATTATACGGCTCTACTACTATGGGTGCTATATCATACATATATAATAACAATAATATCAACCATTTTATGACCCACTGCTGGCTGGGCACGGGTATCCTCCTCGAAATCAGGCGGGGAGTTTTTTGGGCCACAGTTAACCGATGCGCTGACCCAATGCGGGTTGGTGAACTTCACACACCTTCAAAGTCTTTTAATCGCATTAGGCATGCAGGTTTCCTCACGATGTTTCCTTTAGTGGTGAGCAAGCGATGGTCTCATATTCAGATGCACGTAGAAATTAAGAAAACCCCATTTCTAGGCATCACTGGGGGGTCAGGATTGAACCTGGACCTCTCGGCTCACACTCAAGAGGCCGAGCCCATACCCACTAGGCCATCGTCGCTCACGTCGCTCAGACACCTTTACTGTTGCAAAACATAAATTGCATGGAGGCAATATTGAATATAGAGAAGTATCCTAAAACGAAGTTTTACTAACACTAACGACTAACATACTTATAAGTTCATTTTGTAACTAACACACTAACTATATATATATATATATATATTATATGGGCACTTCTTTTGCCTGAAATAAACATATTCTATTCTATTCTATTCTAAACTGAAGTCCATTTTTCACTTTGACTATATTAGACCATTTATAAATAATAATACTGAATGTACCTTTATCACCGGTGGGAGGGAAACGCTGTGCCGCGCTCCCGGCTGCATGGGTACCACCATCTTGCTTGTTTCTCCCGTGAAACTGCTTTGCTGTGTTTCGGAGAGAAGGACAAGACAGGCAGTGTAATTACTGGCACCGAGACTTAACATCTTATGTCTCAGGATAGGCAACACATAGATGAGTTGCCTGGGCTCGTTCCAGGTAAACTAGTTTATGTTCATGGGCGACGTCGACCACTTACCATCAGGTGGGACGTTTGCCAGTTTGCCTACCCAACTAACATAAAAAAAACAGCTATCATCAGATATATCCATAATATAAAATTATTTTTAATTTAAAGGAAACGGGTCTTATTTGTTAAGAAATCATTCTTAATTTTCCAGTACATTCCAGTACCTCTACCATGAGTTTTTGTTACAAGCGCAAATGACAAACTATAATAGTTACGTAAAAACGCAACACGAAAAGAAAACTAAGGTATGGTGTAGTTTTCTATTCGTTTTGCGCTACTATAATTATGTCATATGCGCTTGTAACAAAAACTAAGGTATGGTGTAGTTTTCTATTCGTTTTGCGCTACTATAATTATGTCATATGCGCTTGTAACAAATACTCGTGGTAGAGGTACAGTTCCCATATGGCTAACGCTTTATATAAAAATATAGTTGTATAAGCGGCAAGTCACACTGTATCATAAAACTCAACACAAATGCCGCACTATGATTACTGTTGCATTAACTTAAGCCCTTCAAACTTTCTTAAGCACTTGGTGAAGTAAGATTATTGTGAAGGAGAAAAACAAGTCCAATAGAACAGTTATTAAAGTTTGGATCACTTCGGCGATTATATTGTTAATTTTATTACTTCGAGGGCTGCGGTTACGGAATTGTAGAGATAAGTTTTATAAAAGGTTAACCATGCGTTTATTACGAATAGTATTTAAGTGATTCATCATCATCAGCATCATCAGCATCTATCCGTCCACTGCTGCTAGGTGTGGTTAGGTAAGATTAATCTTATCACATAAAATAGGGTAATAGATATAACAAAATGCTGAAAGGCATAATAATTAATAATTATACTGACCTATAATGTAGTAAATTAATAATACATACGAATTAATGTATTTGAAACTGATAAAATCTTTGTATATTTTTATAGTAGAGGAGGGAAACGAACAGTTGGTTCATCTGGTGGTAAGCGACATTCATAGACACTCGCTAGATCAGAGGATTAGCAGGTGCGTTGCCGGCCTTTCAAATATGAGTATGATTTTCTTAAGGGCTTTTTTATAGCATAGGAGGGCAAACGAGCAGTCTAGACTACCGACGGCCGCGCAACCAGAGATTATGCAGATGTATTGCCCCTCTTTTCCCTATCCCCCCCCCCTGGGCCACCGGAAACTCACAAACTACACGAAATGCGATAGCATACTTGACGCCAGTGTTAAATGAGCGAGAGGTACCTCCCCGGTCGTGCCGGCCCAAGTCGGCTGCATAGCAGCATGGCACTACCTCTTACTAATCCCTTAATTCCTTAGTCGTATCGGTTCGGCAACACCGTAGATGGCAGCTGATTCCATACAGTGATAGTGCGAGGTAGAAAATGCAGTAAAAATCGAATTGTTGTGAATTCCGGACCTCGATGCATAAAAGAAAGTTCTAATATTTTTTAAATATCATAATATGCAAATCATCTAAATTCAAATCGTAATAATGATAATAGTAGCAAACTTTAATAAATGAAATAAAAACTGAATCATTATTAACTATAACGATTGCACCTTTATCACAACTTAAAATATCGATTTAGTTTCATTCGATTTCACAAAATTACCCAAGTGATTTATGGAAAGATAAACTTTATGTGCTTGTGATATGGATCAAAATAGCTTCTAGTGACACATCGACGCCATTACTTAGTATCAAGTATCAGACGCTCGTTAAGCGCAACGAGCTTAACGAAGTAAAAAAATGAAGGTGGTCATCGGGAAATTGTAGGAATTCCTTTGAACGTTCTAATTGAATTCCATATTATTTGAATTTAATTCACTTAAAGAGCAAACAAGTCTGTCATTGCATTTATTTGCTAGTAAATCAAAGTCCATTATACATATTTTTTTAGTTTGATTTTATGTAAAATAATATATTGATAATGTAATAATATTTTTGGCCAAAATAAACAAATGATTAATATTATTATAAAAACAAACTCCAATTATATTTTCAAGTGTGATGAATTGCTTATACCTAATATGAAAACCAAAAATATTCTATACAATTTTAAGCGCTTTTAAATAAAGTCAGCAAATTTTGCGAAAAAGGCACATGTGTGCGAATTGTAAAAATAAATATGCCATACAGTAATTTAAAAAGAAAGGGTTATTCACGTATTAGGGATACTGATGCTTGCAGACAGCAACTAAGTATTTTTCATCAATTTCTTACTGATAATTTCCTTGCAAATTTATTTTGAACATAAATCGATATAAATTTGTGATTAGTGGACCAAATCAATTGCCTGAACTACCACGTTCAGCTCAACGTGGCCCCTAATTGACCGCTTAATTTGGAATACTTCAACAACAAACTGTTACTCGCAGATATCTAATAATGGTTGTCCTTCCGCATTGTGTTGAAGCTCTCGGACCGGTGTGAATAGAAAGTCAATCAAACCCCGACAAACTAAATTGTATTAGACTATTTTCGAACGCTAAAAATATATACTCTAATATAAAACTATAACTAGACTATTTTTTTATGTTTTTGAAAAAAATGTTGCAGTGATGTGAAAGTGTTCCATTTGTACAGATCAAAGCAAAATTTAAATAGATTTTCATTGAATGTTCAGGATTAATTGACTGTTGGCATACATAAAATATTAAAAGACATATTAAAAACGTAAAACAATATGTATTATATAGTGGTACTGAATGAAGCATAAAAAAATCCTATAATTTCTTCCAATAATAGGATTATTGGAAGAAATTATAGGATTTTTTTATGAACTGTTATTTAATGAACTTGGAATTATAACCACAACTGTTCAAATATTCCAATAATCCTAATTATATTATAAATACACCCATTATGATTAGATCAAAAAGATCTTCTTCTGCCTAGCCTTTTCCCAACTATGTTGGGGCCGGTTTCCATCCCAACTAGGTGCAGCTGGATACCAGGATTTTAATATGGAACGAGTCCCTATCTGACCTCCACAACCCAGTAGATAACTGGGTAAAACGATACGCCGTGGTAGGACTGGTTTTCTGACTTTTCAGGCTTCTGAAGACCTGTAACGACTGTCAAAGATCCACTGTCAATGACAGCCGGGACCAAAGGCTTGATTGCTTTCGGAGTCACGGAGGAGTCTCGGTCACCCATCCACGGACCGACCCCGGCAAGCGTAGCTTAACCTGATTGATTGATCCGTGCGGCTGTAATTACTTAGCCACGAGCTTCTCCAAATAGAGTCAAACAGATCATCTTGTACAAATTAAATGCTCGCCATATTACTATGGATTTATATTAATTAGTAGTCCTTTCATTTCGGACTCTGACGTTCTCAGAATATCTCGTGTAAGTAATTATAAGAGTGCATATTTTTTATTCATTTGACCTCAGCAAGTGACTGCTTGTTTTGCTCTCATTGAGATTAGTATAATATTGTTTTTATGTTAGTTGGATAGGCAAATTGGCAGACGTGCCACCTGATGGTAAGTGGTCGACGTCGCCCATGAATATAAACTAGTTAACCTAGAACTAGCCGAGACAACTCATTAATGTGTTGCTTATCCTGAGACAAAATATGTTAAGTTTCGGTCTGTCTTGCCCTTCTCTCCGAAATATAGCAGAGCGGTTACACGGGAGAAAAAAGCAAGATGGTGGTACCCATGCAGCGGAGAGCGTGTCACAGTGCATCCCTTCCACCGGTGTAATATTGCATAGTATAATAATGATAATTAATCAATATATTATGTATATTATAGTCATCTAACTCAATAGCTCTCATATCTTTAAATTATCGGAGATAAAATATAGGAAAGTTTGCGTATGTAATTAGATTACTTACAAATACGAAAGTATCTCATCATCATCAGCCTCTATCCGTCCACTGCTGAACATAGGCCTCCTACAATGAACGCCAAGATGACCGATAACCACTCGCATCTAAAGTAAAAGTAAGTCAAAGGATCTTCGAAGCTTAATTTTTTCAAACCAATTTATCTAACTTTATATTTTTATGCCGATATTATAATATTATGCAAGTTTATTGATTAAGGCGTTCGAATCCAATAAATTATCCCACATATTTTAGAGAATAGACACCAGTTTTAGTAACGCTAGACTCTCCACCATGTATCAAGCCTTGTCGTAGCGGTGGGGCCCAGTAGCCTAAGGTAAACCCAGCATTGGGCGAAGCAAATTGAGCCGAGGGAGATACTATTTGTACCCTTCTTATAAGAAGAGGGGACCTCAGAGCAGGGGGACAAGGGGTGAGGATGGGAACCTCACCCCATTGTACTGTCCCGACGTTGGGATTGTGCTGTGGTGCGTGACAACCCCTTTGTGTAGGTGGCGTCGGTCCTTTGAGGGACTAAATAGCCGTCAAGGTTTGCTTATTAGATCCGGGGCACCTCACCAAATTGGCGGCATTGGCGGCACTCGCCGGGTTTTAGTAGGTAGAGCTGCGTCTACTTACCGCCACTTTCAGGCGCAGCCAGTTCCACATACCCGCCTGGAGAGAGCCCCTCTCCCGCGGGATGCCTCAGAGCATTTCCCGGCGTAAAAGGAAAAAAATGGGAACCTCACCCCATTGTACTGTCCCGACGTTGGGATTGTGCTGTGGTGCGTGACAACCCCTTTGTGTAGGTGGCGTCAGTCCTTTGAGGGACTAAATAGCCGTCAAGGTTTGCTTATTAGATCCGGGGCACCAAACCAAATTGGCGGCATTGGCGGTACTCGCCGGGTTTTAGTGGGTAGAGCTGCGTCTATTTACCACCACTTTCGGGCGCAGCCAGTCCCATATACCCGCCTGGGGAGACCCCCTCTCCCGCGGGATGCCTTAGAGCATTTCCCGGCGTAAAAGGAAAAAAAGGCTAGACACGCCACTCACACCGCTGTAGCTGTTACTCTTGAGTGGGCAGTATTGAAAATTAGTTAGCTTGTGACGGAGACAATGTCACTAACCTGCTTGTGCCCGCATGTCTCTCGACACGATCGCGCCATGAGCGTTGTGGGCGCGACACCGGTAAACCGTGCTGTGAACATCCTGTCGGTACTGGACGGCGGCAAACGGGTGGAACACCAGGGTACCATTCTCCAACACTTCTCTGTGGACAAAACACAAAAATTACATACTTTTTATGAGGCACGGAGCTCTGCATTGAAATAGATATAGGTGCATTATATTGAAATAAGTTTTACGGATTATATCGCGGTTTATTAATGTTTTTACATGCCTGACGTTTTGGATACTTTACAGCAACTATGGTTACTTCTCTATGGAAATTAGGATATTTTTTAACTTCAATAGCCTCACGAAATCTTTATATATATATATATATATATATATATATAATATATATATATATTTCTTGTGTGCGTCTGTATGCCACTGAACTCCTCCTAAACGGCTGGACCGGTTTTGATGATTTTTTTTGTGTGAGTTCAAGGGGATTCGAGGATAGTTTAGATTCACAAAAAAAATATTTTGTACAGGACAACGTCTGTCGGTGCCACTAGTCTTTATATATATTATATTTCTTGTGTGCGTGTGTATGTCACTGAACTCCTCCTAGACGGCTGGACCGATTTTGATGATTTTTTTTGTGTGAGTTCAAGGGGATTCGAGGATGGTTTAGATTCACAAAAAAAAATTGTACAGGACAACGTCTGTCGGTGCCACTAGTAATATCTAATATAATGGTGAGCTTGTTCAAGACTATGTATATATTTTAGTTTGGCCAAACTAAAATATCTATTGAAACCCGCGTTAAAGAACATATAGCTAATTTAAAACACCTTCGCTACACTAGGTCTGCCATCTGTGAATATAATCTTGACAAAGCTCGCCATTATTAATATCATGGCGAGCTTTAGTTTATCAAATCTAATGATTTGATAAACCACAAGTCCTCTCAAAAGAACACCAATTCGAACCAAGGATGATCAGTGAAGCTATTGAGATTTAAAATACCAAACATCCTGACTTCAGTAGAGAAGATGGCTGGCTCTTATCCTGCTTGGGGTCCCATTATTAAAATATTTAAAGCTAAATCCAAGCGTTATAGTGTCACAGATTTAATACTCAATTAGTAGTAAAAGTTATTTCATTATGAGTGAAATTCACGTAAATTAGAAAACAATATATTTTGACGACCTCTGTCGTCGCGCGATCGCGCTCAAGCCGGAGGTTGCGGGTTCGAATCCCGACAGGGAACAAAAATATTTTCTGTGTTCCGGGGTCATTGATGTGTTTTAAATATATTGTGTAATTATATAATAAAAATCTTAAATACTTTTGTACTATATTTATAGTACAAAAGTATTTAAGATTTTTATTATATTTCCGTTGTCTGGTACCCGGAACACAAGTTTTTCGAGAATTTACCACGGGACCAGATTGACGTGGTGTAAAAATCATCCATAGATATTATTATTATTATTATATTATATTATATTATATTCGGTTATAACTATATAAGAGATATTGCCCCACCATGGTTCAGGCCTTGACGTGGCGGACCTTGGGCGAAGCTAATTGAGCCGAGGGGGCTCTTTGTACTCCTCTTATAAGAAGAGGGGACAAAAGAGCAGGGGGCAAGGTGTGAGGATGGAAACCTCACCCCATTGTACTGCCCCGACGTTGGGAGGGGTTGTTCTGTGGTGCGGGACCTCTTTGTGGAGGTGGCGTCGATCCCTTGCGGCACTGACTAGCCGTCGAGGTCAGCTTAACAGGTCCGGGGCACCTCACCAAAGCGGCAGTGGTGGCACTCGCCGGGTTTTAGTGGATAGAGCTGCGTCCATTTACCATCTTTCGGGCGCAGCGAGTCCCACATACCCACCGGGGGAGATCCACTCCCCAGGCGGGATATCCCCGGGCGACGTAAAAGAAAAAAAAAGATAAGAGATCTTGTAGTGATCGATCCAAGTTGGACGCGAGTGGGACGGAATACATTGTTTTGAAGTTTATTTGATTACGTTTACCACTGGACAAAAATAGGCGGATGGTAATTAAGATACTAATTAGATCAAGATAAATTCTGAGTGAAATTAAAGTTTCTCAACTTCGACAGGGAACATTTAATTTCTACCAGCTGGTGTTCCAGAGTGATACTGTATAAAACGGTATAAAACTTTGTCTTAATAGTGCAAGTATAACAGCTTGAGAACCGGATACCTAGACCTATTATACATACTTACAAAATTTGTAATACTGTATGTGGCATGCAATATATTATAGTTTTGATATGTATCAAATCTTATGGTTATCTAGGGAATAACTAAATAAAATGGTTAATTTTAAGGATCGCATTTTGACGAGACAACGTCTTATAATTCGATGGAGCCAGCTGCAAGAACGAAAAAACATACCGTATGCGATGACGTATGCGACGTTACCTCGCTCTGAGGCGTTCCATTTTCTTATGACGTTGTCACGTTCAACTATCGTCAGTAAACCGACTTTACAGACAACCGATTTTTTGACCCTGTATTTGTGTACGAAATGGAATCTTTCTATATTTATTTATATTATTTTATATTTATTTATTTATTTATTATTAGGTCATTGGTCGATGACAATACAATTATTAAAAAAGGTTGAAAATTCATTTATTTTCGTAGGTACTTGGCATACACAAATTTAAAGTCAGGACTGTTTTATTTAATTAATTACTCTTTAGTTCATATTTCTGTGAAAACGTGTTTCCATAGCTCTGAAATTATTAACATTTTTATACTTTCTCTTAAAAGCAAAATTTGAAGTAAAAGATCCAATTACAAAAAGTAAGCAAATCTGAGTCAAGAATGTGTTAAGGAGTTTGCATTGAGTGAAACAAAACTTTCTTGCATTGCTGAAAACACGCAAATATCAAGCGAGAAAACCCCAATGCGCAAGTTAACCCCACCATGGTTCAGGCCTTGTCGTGTTGGTGGGGCTCAGTAACCTAGGGTGAGCGGTGCACCTTGGGCGAAGCTAATTGGGCCGAGGGGGCTCTTTGTACCCCTCTTATAAGAAGAGGGGACAGAAAAGTAGGGGGCAAGGGGTATGGATCGGAACCTCATCCCATTGTACTGTCCCGACGTTGGGAGGGGTTGTTCTGTGGTGCGGGACAACCCCTTTGTGGAGATGGCGTCGGTCCCTTGCGGGACTGACTAGCCTTCGAGGTGTCCTGTTTGTTTTCTAGATCCGGGGCACCTCACCAAAGGCGGCATTGGTGGCACTCGCCGGGTTTTAATGGGTAGAGCTGCGTGCATTTACCAGCTGTCGGGCGCAGCGAGTCCCACATACCCGCGTGGGGAGACCCACTCCCCCGCGGGATGCCTCAGAGCATTTCCCGGCGTTAAAGAAAAAAAATAAAGAAAAAAAATGCGCAAGTTAAACTTACAATTGAACAACTTATATTTATATAATAATAATAATAATATGTTTTCTTTATTTTTTATAATAAAAAAGCTTCGTAAAAAGGAAAATACGAAAAATTTAGTATAAAGATTGGAAAATTCAAAAGTGCATGCCTCATAATCTTATTTTGCCACACTAAAATTGATTATATTTTGTAAAAACCGTGAAAAAAACAACGAATAAACCCTCTGATATAAATGCACATTTGCTAGTCGTATCTTTGTTTTTTTAAAAATAATAATTAATGTGAACAAAACAGTGAATTGCACACTGCGGACATTCACAATCACATATTGATTACTTTAGAGTTTTTAGTTACTTTAGATGAGAAAATAAATAATTATTTGTAAAATACACGTCTAAGCAATTGACCTGTCACATGCTTAGTAACCAATAAGGACTGATATTTTTGGAAAATGCATATCTTAGTTTTTTTATAAAAACTAACCCAACCAGTTGCAGGGACTGCCGATAGAAGTGAAAACAAAACAATTAAATTCAAATACCTATAATACACAGGCTATAACAGATTATGACAACCTATAGAATTTAAACGGCGCACAAAATGGCCGCATTACATTGATATTTCAGTGTGTTATGTAAACAAATATTACATCATCTTTATATAAAAATCAATGCCACTTTTCGTTGTAATTTTATAACTCAAGAACGTCACCTATCCATACCAAATGTTTAGGCTTTGATCGGACTATTTAGTAGATGGTTTGTGTGAAGTTTGCACAAAATCGGTCGAGCGGTTCTTCATTTATCACATTTTTTTAATTCAATAAATGGCGGATCATTTTGTTAATGGAGATTTTGCTGTCAAATTGAAACTTTTTCAGTTGGGGTCATATTGAAACTTTTTTCAGTGTTGACAGTACAACATTAAGTTTTAAAATAGCTAGCAATTAATAATATATTTTTTTGTTTGAATAAATTAATTTGAAATTCCATTTTTTTTATTTCACTTTATATGTAGCGAAGCACGTACCGGGCCGCTAGTCATGAATAAATCAAACGTCATATAAACGTCAAATAGCGTCTCAAACCGGCGGTAACGGTGTCGCGAATCTAGAGATTTTATCTCATGTAGAAATATGCGTACCGCACCTAAAGAAGTTTTCACTTCAATAATAATTAAACAACACTGTATTGCTTACTTTAGATGATAAAAAAAACATTCTGGTACTATAATTTTTTCGACCAATTTCCCTAACAAAACGAAACACGAGCGTCCAACAAATATTGTTTTTAATGTTATTATTAGTATGACAAACAAAATAGTTGTTATTAAAATATATTTCATGTGCCGTGTGTTGCTTTTTTTGTACTTTGAGCGAGTTACTTAACAACAAAAAACAATTTCAGTTTCAAGAAAACTGCTTTTTTGTGTCATGACATGTCGAGAATATACTACTCTCAACGCTTCGCTATGAGGCGTACAATACAGAGATAATTATTTTTTTCCGTAATGTATTTTTCGTCGCAAGCCCACGTATTTCTTTTTCGTTCAGCGGAACATGTCTAAGCATAAATTCTCCGTATAACAACGTATCAACCCTAACGCCAAGGCCGCGAGCGAGCTTACAGCTATCTTGAATAATGTAATATGATAAAGCTTGATCATATTATTTTTCCTCATTAGGTTGCAAAGGAAACGGCAAAAAATAAAAATATTACTAACAATTAATTTTGCAATTTCATAAATCAAACGGATTTTGAAGCATATCGAGGATTTATATACATACATATATAAGGATTATTACTTTACTTTGTACAAATATTTTAATGTAGGTATGTTAATGTTTGGGAATACGAAGTTCACTGAGCCAATTTTTGAATACTATTTAAAATCTGTCATCGTAACCTGTAAAAAGAGTTTTTTACAGGTTACGATACGATATGTACCTTTTAGGTAGTTCAAAAATGACTTTGACAACACGTAACTAATAAACTTGAAATGTATATCACTAATAAAGAACTACGACGCGTTTTAAGCCACAGAAACAAACATCATATGAAGGAGTATTATGTCCTTTATTTAAGTCTTGTGTCGCCGAGCTTTTTTAGATTACTAAATCAATCTTCAGACGTTCCTTGTAGCTGTTTAATTCAAATGAATTACTAAGTTATATTTTACAACCGCAGCAGAGTAAAACCATTAGAGAAGACCTCGCAAAGCTAATTAAAAATCAATTTCAATCAGGAAAAATTGTCAGGGACATTTTTTTATTTCCCTGCGCAGCCCCTCGGTGATCGTTTTATGATAATTGCTTCCGACGACGCCGCTTTGATATTGCCTTTGTTAGGCTAATATTTTTATACTTTTTACATAAATAAAAATACAAGAAACCAGAATCTATTAAAGAGGAGCCACGTTTCGTTTCGATGTACACGCTTTTGTCAAAATCACCTCTAAGGTGCGGCTCCACCGTGACGCACGCAGAGGCTACGCACGTATGTTAAAATGTCGATTGCATGAAAATGTCAATTAATAATATGTTTCGTGGGTTGCAGTGGAAACAATCACATACATTTTCAAAGCGAAACTTGACAAACGTGCGTGCCTCTGTGCGCCGCGGTGGAGCCACGGCCTTAAGGACAATCACTAATCACTAATGTTATGTTATGTGTTTCCTTAATCAAATGACTTACTTTTAGCGAGAAGCTTATACCAAATTTAAAGGTGTAAGAGGAAATTGGATTACAATAATGGGCCTCGTAGTTTTTTTTAATTTCGCTTTTGAAACACACTGTTGCGGTTGTTATATGAAATTAACTTGCATTAGCTTGTATAGAACAGACGTAAGGTCGATGAACAGGAGGCAGGCATAGGACATGTGCGACTGACCTGGTATTCTTTTCCTTCTCCCAGGGATGCCAGCAGCTCTCTTCCGAAAGCCGCAACGAGTATATTATAATAGGTCTTTACCCATGAAATTTCAGTTCTGCAGTACTGGCCATTTCAAATCCAAATAATTTTTGTTTGGCTAAGAATTCTAATTTCAAATTAATTTTATTTTAAAAACATGGAATTCTTTTTCCAAACGTAGTCATTTGTTTATTGATTAGTGTTACATTTTCATCGCATTTAAATCTTTTTCGTCATCATGGATACGTTAAAAATTCGAGTAATTATGGAATATGAGTACCGTCGTGGCAACAACGCGGCACAAGCGGCACGCAACATCAACAACGTTTCACAACCGACGCCAGGAGGCCGTGTGGTCGCAGACTGCACGGTTGGCCCACTTTTATAAACCAAAAGTGAGCCAAATGGGCTCACACTAATCCGATGTAGCATTAGGGCCTTCGCGCCGTTAGCATAGATCCATCCGAAAAAAAACGACGTTTACGGAGCTAACACTACAAACTAACGCACCACCTGGTATTGGTTTGCTCCACAGTTTGCTCGCTTCCATTCTGGAAATTTCGAACTGAAAAATGAACCACGCGGTCGTCCAAAGACGTTGATCGACAATGACGAATTAAAGGCGATTGTGGAAGCTGATGATACACAATCTACGGCTGTATTAGCAGCAGCTTTCAACGTTAGCGTCAAAACAATATTGGACCATTTGCGTCAAATTGGCAAGGTAAAAAAGCTTGACAAATGGGTGCCCCACGAACTCAATGATCGCAAGCGCGAAGTAGGTGTCGATACGTGCCTTGCACTGCTCAACAGATACACAAATGAAGGAATTTTGAACCGCATTGTCACTGCATCCATGCCACTTCGTTGGCAAAGATGCATGGATTAAATGGATGATTACTTCGATTAATACAATTAAAAAATACATGAAAATAAATCATTTAAATATTTTCATACAAAACGGCAATTTCATAGGTAAAGACAAATTATTGTTTGCAATAATTGTTTTTAATTTTGTTATGTTTTTCTGTGTATCTCTTTCTGTCTCTGTGTGGCTCCTGTTTGTGTCAAACAAATGTTTCTTTCTTTCTTTCTTTTACATAACAATTGAACATGAAAGGTGAAATTGACAAATTCCCTAATAAACCAAACCCTTTTTGGTCTTTAAATGGGCTAAAAAGATGTTTGTGCCGTTTTTATCCACACCTAACTTTGGTCACACTTGACTCAACATTGAAGTGAGAATTGCCAAAGTTCAATTTTGCAAACTTGAGTCCGTCACATCAAGGTGAAAAATTTCTCACGGACTTTTGAAGTTGTTAGTAATGTTGGTTAATAGAATATACTTGCAAGTTTAAAAACTATATGGAAAAACTATGTTAAATATTCAGCAGCGTCTAAAAAGTTAACAATATATAATGCAGACGAAGTAGACATGTTAAATAAATTATATCTTCAAATAGTTAATGTGATTTGGGATACAATTAGAAATATTAGCGAGGCGGCATGTTGGCCGCAAATTAAAACCGTACGTAGCTCGGCTTCGGAGCGGTGGGCTCTGCTCGCGAATAAATTATATGGCCCTTGTAGTTACTTTGTTACAGTTGAGGGCTAGTGGTTTAAATCTAGTAAATAAATCATAATTATAAGTTATTCTTCTTCTTTGGTCGTGTTTAGGAATCGGTGTGATTTTTTGAAGTGTAGACTTCTTTTAGCGCGGTACGCATATTTTTAGATGAGATAAAATCTCTGAACTCGCGACACCGCACACGAAACACTGAAGACGCAGTTTGACGTTTATATGACGTGGACTCGAGACACCGCACGCGAGCAGCTGGAGACGCAGTTTTCACTTCTATCGGCAGTCCCTGTGACTGGTTGGGTTTTTTTTGCAGATGCGTTGCTCTCCTTTTCCCAATACCCCTAATAGTCCACCGGGAACTCACAAACCCCACGAAACTCGACAGCATAGCTGTCATTTTACACCGGTGTTATGTGAGCGAGAGGTTCCACCTCGGTAGTGCCGGCCCAATGATTGCAAAGCATTATGGCACTACCTAAGAGGTATTTACCAAGAATTACTATAGGCTATATGTTTGTGTTTTATTTTTTTATTTTAAGCCATTTCTCTTGCAATTCTTTATACCTACTTAATACCATCAAGTAATCGTGCAGCTAAAATTCTTCCAAGTTATTGCCATATATAGTTATAGAGATTGTTATGTAACGACAAAATCTATTCTTACAGAATATTCGAAATATATGTTTTCCTTAATTAAAAATTAATTGTAATTATATTACATTTTTTTGTAAGTTAAGTTTCCGAAATTGTTGAAAGAAATCTCTAAAGGAGACTCACACGTTTTCCTCATTACACAACATCCGTAAATATTCGGTACTGTACCGAATTTCCGTAAGTAACATTCACAAATAAAATGTAAACGCGCCACCCATTCGCTACGGATCTGAAATTTAAAATTGTAAAAATGCGCAAAACAATTTTCAAGTGACATGCAGTGAGAGCGTGTAAATTATTAAACTTATACAAAGTGCGTTGCACCGGCAGGGCGTGCGAGGGGCGCGATGCGGTGGGGCGGGGATGCCTAATTAGTGTGCATCATAAACATATTTGTTATTAATTACGTTTCAAAGTGTGTCCAACGATACGGAAGTAGAACCTTACGTGCACTAACATTGAGTGTACATTTGCGTACGAGATCATTATTTAAGTATGACTTTTTATGTTAATTAATAATAATGTATAGACAGACGTATTACCTACTGTATGTAGTATTGCATACTCAGATAATGATAATGATTAAGGCCTATTTGAGTTAACATTATAAGGGCGCGATACGCTGTGCCGCTTCACGGACATGAAATAATTAATTTTAAATTATAGAAATCATTTACTTCAACCTAAAATAATATAACCTTGTAATTAAATTAAAGATCTTATTTTAAGTTAACATGGTTATTTTCATTACGAAAATTATTTAAAACGGGATATTTACCATGTTTTTCATTTTTAATCCGTGGAACTCGATATTTCGACATTATCTACGAATGTCTTGTTCACGAGACTGAATTATGCGGGTAGATGTTGACTGCATTAGAGGTGCCCGTACCGGACTACCTCCTTTCTCGTACGTTTACTGCGTAAACACTGGTCACTACTACTATTGTCTTTGTCACCCCTACTATTGTCACTAGTTTTTACGTACTCTCGACACTCGATCCTGTGTTCGACAGACGAAATCACCGTATCGGTTCGCGAATGTTTAATATTATTCTTTAAGGGTTTGCATAACGTTATCACTGGATTTCACATTCTCGACAGTTGAAACCCATATTTCCTGTTGAAATTACTATAATTAGTAATTTAGATGGCTTCTCGAACCATTCGGGGAATGTGATGGCGTTCTGTGGCGATTATCTCAGCATTATTTATTTATTTATTTAAAAGTTTGCATTTATAAAACGAATCGTCTCTTCTTGAACGCTATGATAATATAATTTAAGCCGATCCGTCCCATGAAGTTGTAGGTCCTTTGCTCACCAGCTCGAGTCAGACTTGATGTCAAACCTTCAACCCGGCGTGTCGTTGATAGTCGTGGAGCGGAGTTCAAATTGCGGCCGTTTTAATTGACTTACTCATATGTATATGAGTCATATTCACTACAGATAATCGCCGATCCATTTTACGCCTTGACTAAATCGAATATGGACAAAGTTTTAATTTTTTTTAAACAAAACAGCAGCTAGAATAAAACTTCATTTTAAATTGCTTTCTTTTTTTAAAGCATGCATTCGTTTTTCGGCCAAAACTACAAACTTTATTTTAAAAAACCAATTAATAAAAATTCTAACATTTTTTTCCTTTTATTTTAATATTGAATTTAATTTATATTCATATCTTGTTCTAATAGTTCTTATTTAGGAAATCAGTGTTCAATTTCGTTTGTTAATTAAATAATCTAATTTATACTTTAATTTTTACAATACGCTTTGTATGTTTTAGACTTCAGTCATGGTCCTTAATCCGTCCAAATGCTATACATAAAACTAAGATGGTACGGCATACTTATTTAAATTTAAATAATTTTCTTTTTTTCGTCATTTGGAACGCTTAACAAATAAAAACATTTTACAAAAAATTAAAACCGACTTCAAAAATACTAAACTAAAAAGTAATAAAATAACTGTGTTTCTTTACTATGTTATTTTAGTTATTACTAACTATAATGAAGTGGTAAACGCAAAGTTTGTACATTAGTAGAAGATTAAGATGATTATAAGTTGTAAGCACAAAAATTAAAGAAACACAGTTATTTTATTACTTTTTAGTTTAGTATTTTTGAATTCGGTTGTAATTTTTTGTAAAATGATTTTATTTCTTAATTTTTAGTGATTCCGAAATTCGTCGTCTTGGCGTTCATTGAAGGAGGCCTATGTTCAGCAGTGGATGGATAAAGGACGGTGATGATAATGATGATGATTACGATGACCGCGACATACTATGGTGTACTACCAAAGCATCCTATACAATTGTTACATCGACAAGTAATAAAATGAGAACATCAGCATATCGTCGAGGTAAAAGGAACCAACAAAATAGGCATTATTGGGTATAACTACAAAACGGCTTGTCAGATTTTAATAAAATTAATATGGGACCAAATTGGAAGCACCAGCTTTCAAACAAAAAAATAACCATCGAAATCCATACAAAAAAAAGAACATACAGACGAATTGAGAACCTCCTCTTTTTTGAAGTCGCAACAACAAAACACTTCAAATTAATTATATACACTTGATGTCTATGAAATAATCATATGATCGTAATTGGCGGAAAAGTTTTAGGATTTGTCGAGAAAGAAAATACACGCCAAGAAACTACATCTTATGAGAAAATGTATTATTTAAAGTATCAAAACTAAGCAAACCTAATATAACAAAAAACACATAAATATATTAAATTATTGGTAACTTATATAATTTAATCTTATATTATGGATTTCCCAAAAGTAACGCCCGTCAATTAACTAATTATAAAAAAATAATTTCATACTTTAACCCGTATGGTTAAAGTATGAAATTGCCGTTTTATTGTAACGGACTACCATTTTTTTCGTGATTTGGACAATTTTCTACGGGATAAAAAGTTTTCTTCTCAGGAGGCAGTACAAAATGCTCTCACACATTTTGTCGAATCTAGATCACCAGAGTTCTATCGCAAAGGCATAAATGACCGTCCTATTAGATGGCAA
Source organism: Helleia helle (assembly GCA_963853865.1). Lineage (NCBI taxonomy): Eukaryota > Metazoa > Arthropoda > Insecta > Lepidoptera > Lycaenidae > Helleia > Helleia helle. The sequence goes on along the minus strand of OY971422.1, from coordinate 19,500,816 downwards.
CAATGTATAGATAATTTGGTATGGATGGCAGAAATGTTAAATTTAAAAAAAAGAATTTCAATTTTTCAGTAGAAATCTGCAATTTCATACCTTAACCCCTGATATAATATTATTATATTTTACGGCCCAGACCGACATCATTTTGTAAGAGAACAGCACCACTAGTCGCACGACTAACCCATTTTTTTATATATAATACTAGCTGTGGTCCGCAGCTTCGCTTGCGTTAATTGAGATTTACAACCGTATCCTTTTTCCGTATTGATGATGATTATTTCTAGAGCCTATATCATATATGGGTATCTCCTAAGATATTCGTAGAAATCAAAGAACGTCAAAGACAATTTCTTTCAAAATTATAACATTATGATTAATTAAGTCTAGGAATAAAGAAGTTCCATAGAAACGCCCAACTAACAAGTACAAAGCTACTTGTTCGTTCTTTACCTTTTATCGCATATCATTTTTCTTTGTAATAAGGAGTCTATATACAAATTTCATACTACTCAGGCCAGAAATGGGATAACCATACAAACTTTACCCCCCATTTTACCCCATCAGGGGGAAATTTGTCCATTTCACCGACAAAGAGTTCATTTCAATTGTAATAGAGAACTTATATAAGTTCTCTATTACAATCTCTTCTCTAAACAAATCTAATTCTCCACTTAGAAGTATAAAAATAGGTATATACCTATTTTTATACTTCTAAGTGGAGAAATGAGAAAATTTCATATAAACCCTTAGGGGTTGAATTTCTAAAAATCCTTTCTTAGCCCTCATTAAAGGAATCCCTGTACCAAATTGCATTCTAGATACAGTCCCCACCATGGTTCAGGCCTTGTCGTGGCGGTGGGGCTCAGTAACCTAGGGTGAGCGGTGCACCTTGGGCGAAGCTAATTGGGCCGAGGGGGCTGCCGTCGGGCGCAGCGAGTCCCACATACCCGCGTGTGGTGGCCCACTCCCCCGCGGGATGCCTCAGAGCATTTCCCGGCGTTAAAAAAAAAAAAAAAAAACTATACACAGTAGGTTTCGGCTGTGCGTTGATAATATATAAGTCAGTGAGGTTTGATTTCTATTTATAATAAGATTAACAATAAACCTGTGTAGAATGTGTACGTGAAATGGCGTTAGATTTAGTATTTAAGCTATTAGTCGTAATGACCACAGCGTCAATTTATAGTAACTCCCGAAATCACTTCCTGGAAATCCATATCTAAATTAAATTAACGTATCTAACTGAAGATCTAAATACGTGTCCAGTCTTTTCTATGTAATCTTTTATAAAATAAATGCTAAAATAAAGTATGCATTTAAAGGATTTAATACTTATTTACGCATATTTTTGCCCCTGGCTTTAATCTTTTGATGACCTCTATGGCTCAATGGTTAGCTCGTTGGCACTCAAGCCGGAGGTTGCGTATTTGAATACCGCCAGGTAATAAACAACTTTTCTGTGTTCCTGGGTCATGGATGTGTATTAAATATGTGTTATATAATAAAAATCTAAATTAAATGTATAGTATAAAAGTATTAAATATATTTCCGTTGTCTGGTGTATATATATATATATATATATATATATATATATATATATACAAGAATTGCTCATTTAAAGATATAAGATTAAGCAAGTATAAAGAAAAGATGTAAGACAAGGAATATGTTAAATATATATGAGAGTAATAGTTTGTACTGTAGATATGTAAAATAAAGTAAGTACTTTGTGAAAAGGATTTTAATTCTATGATATCAGTGTAAAAGTGTCCATAGATATTATTATTATTATTAAATCAATATATTTAGTTTACTCCTAAATCAATTTTCATTCATATAGGTGCTGTAAAATACTTACAAAAGAGTATAAAACAAATTGTATCTTGAAATAGCACTTCACAACGCGTAGCGTAGCAGTGGGCATATCTCGATTGCAAAGTACCTTTGAATTCAGCATTTACTGAAGGAATATCTAATGTATTGCGCTCTTGAAATAAACTATTGACGAGAAAATATACTCGTCTTTAAGGAATACTATTATTATAAAGAGGAATGCTTTGTATTTTTGTATGTTTGTAACGAATAAACTCAAAAACTATTGGACCAATTGAAAAGAAAAAAAAATGAAAGCTAAATCATATCCGAATAACTTGAGGTATATTAAATTTTATAGTTAGAGATCCCGACCTAAATTATTGGAACAATGCAATCTGATAGTGGTGAAATTGGTATCACGACATTAATCCTTATCCATTCAAATTGTTAGATAAATAAAGTTCCCTACCATGGTTCAGGCCTTGTCGTGGCGGTGGGGCTCAGTAGCCTAGGGTGAGTCGGCACCCTGGGCGAAGCTAATTGAGCCGAGGGGGCTCTTTGTACCCTTCTTATAAGAAGAGAGCGTCCACTTACCATCTTTCGGGCGCAGTGAGTCCCACATACCCGCGTGGGGAGACCCACTCCCCAGGCGCGATGCCTCAGAGCATTTCCCGGCGTTAAAGGAAAAAAAAAGATAAATAAAGTTGATTATCTACGTGTATACTGTCACATTATGCACTTAGTGAAAATCTGTTAATTTTAAATTACAAACAGACATTCCAATTTTATTTATCTGGTGATGATGATGACGTATACCTATATTGTAAATTCAGTATTTATTCATTGTTAATTACTTAATTGGCAGCAAATTTTTAACCGACTTCAAAACAGAGGAGGTTCTCAATTCGTTTGTACGTTTTTCTTTGTTTACATTTAAATCAACAATAAATGTGTAAAGGAATCATTTAGAGATATAATATTTAAAATTTTAACTCGGTATTAAATTTATCGAATGAAATACAGAATAATCAGATACATTTTTTTACATAGGTTAAAGAGCAATGGTGATAGTAGAATATAAAGTACCTAGTAAAAGGCTAAATATATCTATAGCGTATCACGTTGTTTGTCCGTGGCACGCTACAGAACTGATTTTAATGAAATATAAAGTGTGAGCATATAGTTTAACGTGAGATATACGATAGTTTTTTATGATTGATAGGCTAGCGTTTGGCCACTGTCTCACCTGATGGAAAGTGATGACGTGGCCGACGATGGAGCACGCTTGCCTAGAAGGTACCTATTATATATTTGATATTATTGTTGATGAGGATGATTTTGTGGCTATTGAAGGATATTATATTGAAGACTTAGAAGTAATTTTACAAAATGATTGTATTAAATATCCGTCCACTGCTGAGCATAAGCCTTCCTCAATGAACGTCAAGTGTGTGACTGTTGGCACTTCAACGAGCTTATTCTTTGCGTGATATCGATAACCTTAGTTTTCTGGTGGATGTCTTCGTTCTGAATCCTATCTGTCAAAGAAACGCTCGCATAGCACACTCCATAGCTTTTTTAGAACGCTTAATGAATTTCATTGGAACGTTTAATGAATTTCAATTGCTATAACAAATCGATGTCACATGGAAGTTTTCAGTTTAGACCCAAGTGTGGGCGTTTTAAGCCTAACAAATGAAACCTACGAACCACCCTCTTAACTTTTGACATAAATTTAGTCATTCAGCTTTCTCATTAAAACAGGACACGCAATCCGGAGCCCTGGGGCTTTGTACATTGTCGCCAGGCTGCTTTATTATAATTTATTATTATGGCCTCCTTAAATTGTAAACAAATATAATAACTTTTGTTGTGAAATATTGGCGTACTTTGGAGCAATGAGATGCAGACTCAAATTCATTCTTCTATCTATAAATATATAAGGCATAAGTGATAGAGTAATGTATCAACGCACAGGCCAAACATTTAAAGCTAAAAATTTAAATTTCGCACACGTATTCCTCATAATATATTACTAATAGAGGATAAATATATTTTTATTATTTCTTTAGTATCGGATTATTTAAATTGAAATATAAATGGTGACTGTGTGATGAAACTGAAACGTAGAAAAAATTGCAAATTGGCGTTTACTATTTTCCACAATCCTGTAAATATTTAAATATTTAATTCAGTGCTTCTTTTTCATTTCACGAATTAAGTCGTAGAAGCTTTTTTGTTTGCAGACCAACTAAACGTTTATACTAAGTCGTAAGGTTAAGGTTTCTCTAAAATGGATTTTTTAAAGATTTTTTTGATGCTGAACCTCATCCTTTGTAGGGCTTAACACCCTGCAAATTATAAGTGTTTTTAAAATGCTCTATCCGCCAAGGAATAACGAACAGGCTTGATCTATTTCTTAATCTACTTTAACGCGAGCGAAACCGTGGACAAAAGCTAGTCTATTATATAATAAAACTATTATAGGTACGTACCAGGATCTCGTGGCATAAAAAAATGTGTTTTTAATATGGCCATGTCAAGTATTGTTACGTGTCTCCCGTCGAATCAAAGTACGAGACCTGTCAGCCGCTGCTGAGACTTTGTGATTATCTTCCCGAAATTTGTTGCTTTTGTGAAAATGACAAAAAGCCAAATCGATCTCAAAGCGAGAAATATAGTTTTCAATGTCTATCGTAAAATAAAATAAGAAGGTGTAATTCAGACGCAAACTTTTATTTTAAAGCGCGTATCGCAATCCTATAAATATTTAAATATTTAATTAAGTGCTTCTTTTTCATTTCACGAATTTAGTCGTAGAAGCTTTTTTGTTTGCAGACAAACTAAACGTTTATACTTAGTCGTAAGGTTAAGGTTTCTCTAAAATGGATTTTTAAAGATATTTTTGATGCTGAACCTCATCCTTTAAAAATTAAAATAAAATAAGAAGGTGTAATTCTGATTGACTGGTAAGTTGGAGGGAGTTCTTTTGATACTTTTAGTTTTTTTTTTAGGTACTTAATTGGGACTTCTTTATAGGGATTTCCAATTGGTGCAGAGGATTGACAAAAATGTTGTAAGCGTGTAGAGGAATTTGAAAACGATTTCATCTAGCAAGATAAAATAATTTAAATGTTGGAAGAGCGATTTATAATGAACACCTCTTTATCGTTATCTTCTGATGGAGAACAAGAAATAATAAGAATTATAATAATTCCTATGGGCGCCTTTTACACCACGTCAATCTAGTCCCGTGGTAAGTTTTCGAAGAACTTGTGTTACGGGTACCAGACAACGGAAATATTTAATAATTTTATCTGTATCTGCATTTGTCATATTATGAATGTTTTTTTGTTTGTTTTACAAAAATCACAATACTAATTTGGAAATTTGTATGTTTTGCAAGTTCTGTTGATATAGATGATAAAACGATTTTTTTCGCTTTAAGCGTTTTCGGGCTTTGAGCCTAAAATAATATGAGATAATAATATGAGAAAATGAAGCAGCGGTACAAGGTCTGTTGCCGCGGGTGGAGGAAAATAACATTAGGCGTTGTGAGAGAGTATTTGGAGGAATAAAAAGTGACTATAATATTATAATATATTGCGTCTCACAGTGTTTCCTTAACCGGTGAGTAAGCGATGGTCTCATGATCAGGTGCACATAGGAATTTAGAAATACCCATTTCTAGGCATCGCAGGGGGTCACATGATCAAATCCAGACCTCTCGGCACTCACTCAAGAGGCCGAGCCCATGCCCACCATCGTCACTCCCTTGTTTTATGTGATCATAATTAGCTATATTATTTACTACAGAAACTTATTGAAGTGTAAACTTCTTTTAGCGCGGTACGCATATTTTAGATGAGATAAAATCTCTGAACTCGCGACACCGCACACGAAACGCTAGAGACACAGTTTGACGTTTATATGACGTGGACTCGCGACATAACACACGAGAAACGCTGGAGAGGCAGTTTGACGTTTATATGATGTGGACTCGCGACATAACACACGAGAAACGCTGGAGAGGCAGTTTGACGTTTATATGACGTGGACTCGCGACACCGCACACGAAACGCTGGAGAGGCAGTTTGACGTTTATATGACGTGGACTCGCGACATAACACACGAGAAACGCTGGAGAGGCAGTTTGACGTTTATATGACGTGGACTCGCGACACCGCACACGAAACGCTAGAGTCACCGTTTGACGTTTATATGACGTGGACTCGCGACATAACACACGAGAAACGCTGGAGAGGCAGTTTGACGTTTATATGACGTGGACTCGCGACATAACACACGAGAAACGCTGGAGAGGCAGTTTGACGTTTATATGACGTGGACTCGCGACACCGCACACGAAACGCTAGAGTCACCGTTTGACGTTTATATGACGTGGACTCGCGATACCGCACACGAAACGCTAGAGTCACCATTTGACGTTTATATGACGTAGACTCGCGACATCGCACACGAAATGCTGGTGAGACAGTTTGACGTTTATATGACGTGGACTCGCGACACCGCACGCGAGCTGCTGGAGACGCAGTTTGACGTTTGATTTATTTAAATAATATTATGCAACATTTGTTTACCTTTAGATTCTCATAATCTTTTACAGGCTGTATTATATGTATTTGAAGTTAACTATTTTGTTTTCACTTCTATCGGCAGTCCCTGTGACTGGTTGGTTTTTTTCTTTCAAATGTTATTTTCTATATACCGTAAATAGATCTAGTTATTCCTCGATACTACATATTCCTAATTAAACATTTTCATAATATTCTCTACGAGAACAAAATGAGAGTATCAACAAAACAAAGTTCTTTGCTTGGCGCAATTTTGTGTCTATTTTACTAATTTAGTGGAAAAATTTAAATGAAATCTTTGTAATTTTTCCGGTTAGTGAAATATACCCCTTTTGCGAATATTTTACATTCAAAATATTTCAGAAAGGCTAGCTTTTTCAATGTTTCCTTTGATAAGCATTATTAATTAAATTATTTAATGGAATATTCCACAATCATGAGTTTGGATCATATTGTGAATAAACTATAATATGATAAATATTTTAAAATTATTTTCATTATCTCAAACAGCAAAGTGATTCTGACAAAAATATTTTTTAATAAATATCTTAATTTTTATTTTAAATTCAATACATATCCATGTTGGATGCGAGTGGCAAGAGATCGGCCGTCTTGGCGTTCATTGAGGGAGGCCTATCTTCAGGAGTGGACGGATAGAGGCTGATGATGATGATGATCTCAATTTCATATTGTAGACGCGTAGTTATTGCGTGTATTTCCATTAAAATAGTACAAAATGGCTTCTATTAAACTATCCGTATGAAATTATACCAATTAGTAACATCTTGTCTTCTCTGGTTATATACACGTTGTATATAACTATCTCATCTTTCCCCTTATACCCAAAACTATTTTAAAAAGTCTGTCTGTAAAGTCTGTTTACTGACGATAGTTGAACGTGACAACGTCATAAGAAAATAGAACACCTCAGAGCGAGGTAACGCCGCATACGTCAAAGTGAATTCAAATATTAAATGTCTTGAAGATCTGTAACATTAAAATATGCATATTGTTACTCCGATAAATTAAAGTAATTTTATAATTGTCAATTTGGTAAAATTCGTTTAATATGTTATGACTATATATATTTATACTAGCTGTTGCCCGCAGCTTCGCCCGCGTTAACTTTTAAAATTTCAGGGGTTGACCACCCTTATCACTTAGGGGTATGAAAAATAGATAGTAGCCGATTCTCAGACCTACTGAATACGCATATAAAATTTGGGAAAAATCGGTAAAGCCGTTTCGGTGGAGTACGGTAACTAACATTGTGACATGGAAATTTTATATATTAGAGAATTATATGTTTATGATATATATCCACAATATAATGAAGAAGATGTCAAGTTTATAATATACTAAATGTAAAGATTGTCTGATGAAGATCTAATATATAATGGACGCGTTGCAAGAATTTACAATATGGTATTTTGTTTGGCACTTGTCCACTTCCCTGAAAACATCAACAATATCTATACTAATATTATAAAGCTGAAGAGTTTGTTTGTTTGTTTGAACGCACTAATCTCAGGAACTACTGGCCCGATTTGAAAAATTCTTTCAGTGTTAGACAGCCCATTTATCGAGGAAGGCTATAAGGCTATGTAACATCACGCTGTGCCATATAGGAGTTGAGTACCGCGGGCGAAGCTGCAGGCAACAGCTAGTATATTATAAAGAATAGACGCAATAACTAATAATGCTATTTTAAATTTTTAATGATTAATGCTGTCGCCACAACGTATTAACAGTTTGTTGGTGTTTGTTATATTTACATTGATCTACGAATCGAATGGATTTCAAACAAAATTATATTAGTAGAGGATACTAGTATAAAACGACCTTCTCCGGGCTGGTTCATTAACTATATATACCAAATATAAAATACTTTTCATCCATTTCATATTAAATTTAATATTATGTTAAGTAATAGATTTTTCGCAGACAAACCTGCATCGACCGGGGTGGTACCTCTCGCTCACATAACACGGCGTCAATGAGTTTGGAGTGGCCCATTGGGGGGGGGGGGGGGGTATTTGGCAAAGGAGGTCAACGTATCTAATTAACGTATTTAATTCGTGTATTACTAATCCAATATATCTAAAAAATATATTTTTAAATGTTTAATTAATCATACCTGGACTGAAATCCAGCCAACCCACTCGCGATATATTATTGAACATATTAAATTCAATATAAAATACTTTTCATCCATTAATCAGCCCGGTGAAGGCCGTTTTATGTTCGTATCTTAAACTTTATTCGCTGGGTGCGTAAGGCATAGTGGGGGACACAAAAGTAATGTCAGCGCCCGCTGCGGACAATACAGAACTACGGGTGGCTTTTTATTATTTATGACCATAAAAATAACACTTGTGTCAGTTTAATTAAATAAATAAAATAAAATGGGTCATCAAAGCTGTTGTAAACTCGATTGCAAAAATACTAGTAGAAATAGTAATTGTAAATTTTATAAGTTTCCTGTTGCCAAGTGTAAATTAAATCAGCGAAAAAAATGGATAACTGCTGTTCAAAGGCAAAAGTAAGTAATACTATAACCTATAGCCGTATTATATAGAATAATATCATGTACATGTGTATATCGTGTAAGAAAACAGAGTAATAATTTAATTAAAATAAAGTTTATAAAAATACAAACAATGATAATTGTAGTATGTAAGTATTATAAAAATTGTTATTACAATCAATGATGTTGTGTAAGGCGTTGAATTGACTGATGCTTGTCGAATGACGCGCGATTTAATTAAATAACTTTGATTTAATTTTCGATGTTCTTCAACATCTCTCACGTGCTCAGCCAGGACTAAATTTTTACCCTTTATCAGTGGTTGAAAAATAATATTATGTGTGATAGATTGAAATCCCGTTCTTAACACCAATTCCATTTTTTATCTGCAAAATTAAATAAAAAAATTAAAATTTAAGATACATTCGTTAATATATAATTATGTTAAATAGAGCTATTTGTTATTTTATATATTAGGACCTGGATGACCGAGCTTTGGTCGGTATTTTTTTTTTTTTAATAAAATGACATTTTCTAAAAATGATTCCTAGCCAGATCGATTTATCGCCCCCGAAACCCTCTATATACTAAATTTCATGAAAATCGTTGGAGCCGATTCCGAGATTCCAATTATATATTATATATCTATATATATGTATATATATATACAAGAATTGCTCATTTAAAGATATAAGATTTTAGATTGTTTTTTAATATTAATAATGAGTTTTTATTCTATATTAATTTTACAATAAACATCTTGACAGATGTCTTAACCTTATTGAGACTTGTTTTAGTTGTTGTATTTATTTTACTTACTGTTTTTAGCTGACCCACGGTTTTTTTTTTTATTTAATGTACACTCTGTGTACACCACATTACATCACATTTAACACTGAAAAAAATATTTTTTCAAGTTTATTTTATTTTTTCAATTGCTACTGTACATGTAAATTTTCTCAAAAGAGCCACCGTAAGTTGTATCGTTAGATGGCACTGAGGTCACGCACCCAGCGAATAGCAAACTGTCAATAAGACGTTGAAGAGGGTTAAAATTAAAGTTAGTTCCATCAATTTTGAATTAAGGGATTTGTAACGCATTTAGTTATTCAAAGTGTAGATGACAAGCCAAACTTAACTAAGGTTAGGTTCAATTTGGTATAATTTTAAGACCATTAAAACGTTTCTAACTATGGTTTTGAGCGTAAGTGTACTAAAGAAAATGTATTTGTTACGTAAAAATGGATACATTTATATAAAACAAAACAGGTTTAGATACTCTCTTTATTAAAATGTATAACGTACATTTTTGACGTGACAACGTCTTATAATTCGATGGAGCCGGCTGCATGCACGAAAAAACATGACGCATGTGGCGTTACCTCGCCCTGAGGCGTTTCATTTTCTTATGACGTTGTCACGTTCAACTATCGTCAGTAAACCGACTTTACAGACAACCGATTTTTTGTACAAACCTGTAAGCTTTCAGTTGTATTTAGCGTCAAACAGCATTGCTGGTTTTGATAGTAAGGACAAGGCAAACAGTGTAATTACTGGAGCCGTCAACACAATAAAGGATTTTGTATTAGGAACCAATTTCCTATTCTGTGCTCTTAAACTCTTTCTTGCCCGATAGAGTAGACGAGTATTAACATCTTACGTCTGTGTTATGAAACAAATGAATGAGTTACCTTTTTTTTCTATAACGCCGGGAAATGCTCTGAGGCATCCCGCGGGGGATTGGGTCTCCCCAGGCGGGTATGTGGGACTCGCTGCGCCCGACAGCTGGTAAGTGGACGCAGCTCTACCCACTAAAACCCGGCGAGTGCCACCAATGCCGCCTTTGGTGAGATGCCCCGGATCTAGTAAACAAACAGGGCACCTCGACGGCTAGTCAGACGCCACCTCTACAGAGGGGTTGTCCCGCACCATAGAACAACCCCTCCCAACGTCGGGACAGTACAATGGGGTGAGGTTCCCACCCTCAACCCTTGCCCCCTGCTCTTTTGTCCCCTCTTCTTATAGGAGGGGTACAAAGAGCCCCCTCGGCTCAATTGACTTCGCCCACGGTGCTGGGCTCACCCTAGGCTACTGAGCCCCACCGCCACGTCAAGGCCCGAACCATGGTGGGGAAACTAGTTTCCCCATCCCTCATGGCACTGTCACCTCATGGCACTGTCCCGACGTAGGGATGGGTTGGTCTGTGGTTCGGGACATCCCCTCATGGAGGTGTTGTTGGTCCCTTGGAGGACTGACTAGCCGTCGAGGTGCCCTGTTAGCTTAACAGATCCGGGGCATCTCACCAAGGCGGCACTGGTGGCACTCGCCAGGTTTTAGTGGGTAGAGCTCCGTCCATTTATCAGCTTTCGGGCGCAGCGAGTCCCACATACCCGCGTGGGGAGACCCACTCCCCTGCGGGATGCCTCAGAGCATTTCCCGGCGTTAAAGATTTTAAAAAAAAAGTATGTTGCACAACAAAAAACATACTTCACTCCGGCCAAGTTAAATTTGAACCCGTAGTCCACGTGCGATCGTCGTAAGTCGTAACATTTCACGGGGCCACGCTCAAAGGGCATCACATCATTAGGACCATGTTTCTCCAACCTCCGTAGTTTCGAGATGTCTAACGTTTCGCTTGAAGTGCGCCCCACCAATTTGTTCCGTCAATATTTTAGGAGACAAAATATTGTGTTCATGAAACATTCGTTTGTGTAATATTATCTAAAAGTCAAATATACAAAAATGTTATTGGTCCTATGTATATAAATTATAATAAATCATAGCATTTTTATTATAGCAAAGGGGGCATATACAATCTTAAGTAAATAATAATAATAATATCTATGGACGCTTTCACACCACGTCAAGCTGATCCCTTGGTAAGTTCTCGAAGAACTTGTGTTTTTTTTTGTTTTTTCTTGTTCCCTGGCGGAATTCAAACCACCACCATTGAGCTACAGAGGTCATCATAGTATAATGCATATTTTATAATTAGGCTTACTTATTGATTTAAAAAAATGTCAACTCCTTTTCTACTAAAGGCGCTTGAAGAGTTCAGTGTTGAGCGGGAAGTTGGTACGAATTAAGTATGTAGTACTACAAAATAAAATCAAAAAAAAAAAAAAAAACAAATATATCCAACAAAGTATCTTTTAGCACGCCTGCTAATGATATAGCGGGTGTCTAATGACTATGTATGTCCCATATCACTTACCACCAGGTGAAACGACTGTCCGTTTGCCCGTTCTACTACAAAAAAAAAATTAAAACGTCAATTAAATCTACCACCCGTTCTAAGACAAGCTCACTTAGAAAAACTGGCGAAACAAACTCAGTGGAAACAGTGACGGATGGATTACAAATAAAGGTTTGAAAGAGGATTATTATTTCACAGTTGAATACAGACATCCTTCAACGAACGAGGTCTGAACCAGCCACTTGACAGAGATCGCCTCATCGTCTGCGAATCACAAAATCAATAGGTTGTCTAGTTTTATAATTCCTTTGAATCTCGTACAAATATTTTAAATGTCTTTGGTTGGTTTTCGTCCGCGTATAATATTGTGTATCCTAATAATATCCTACCTTCTACTAATATTATAAATGCTAAAGTTTGTATGGATATATCTTTGTCACTCTTTCACGCAAAAACTACTGAATGGATTTTAATGAAACTTTACAATAACATAGTTTATAACATCAGAATTACATCTATACTAATATTATAAAGCTGAAGAGTTTGTTTGTTTGTTTGAACGCGCTAATCTCAGGAACTACTTGTTCGATTCCAAAAATTCTTTCAGTGTTAGATAGCCCATTTATAGAAGAAGGCTATAGGCTATATAACATCACGCTGTAACTTATAAGAGTTGGATAACGCGGGCAAAGCTGCAGGCAACAGCTAGTATAAGCTATAACTTATCCCTATACTCCCACGGGCAAGGAAAGTACGTAGGCGAAACCGCGGGGCGCTACTAGTAGTATACTCTATGAACTAGAGCGTAAATTTAGGTGCTGCGATCGAATACAAAAGTCACCATTATTGTTGTGTTATCTTCTTGTTGTGACTTCTCACAATTAGCCCAATTGAAATACAATCCAACTTTTAACATTACATAATAAAACAAATCCCTTCAGGTGATGAGTGTATGGTACAAACTATTGAATACATTCAAAGCTTTATATTTAGTTCGACTATCGACCGCGAGCTCGACTGCAGTGACTCTTTGGTGTTTTAACTTTGTTTGAACTCAAAAAAGACTAAGTGGAATATTTAATCACGAATCGTTTTTGAAATTTTAATAAAGTGCTTCCTCGTCACAATCACCATCATCAGCAATATCGGGTGAATGGAGTCATCATATATTTAGATTAACATGGAAATTTTCACATTTATAGCTATGTTTTTTAAAATCGGATATTTGCCATGTTTTTATTTTTCAGTCTCATAAACAAGAAATTTGTAGACAGTGTCAAAATATATAGCTCCGCAAAACAAAATTAAATAAATTATATTAAAAAAAAACTAAAAAACACATTTTAATAGAAAACGGAACTTAAAATTTGTAAATAATAATGATAGTACAAAGCACCACATGTTTTTTTTATAATAAGTAATATCAAATTTTTTATTAATCCACTTAATTCTAGTATTAAAAAATATTTTCAAATTTTTAGTACGGTTTGCTTTTAAAGCGTGTTTTTTTAGTTTTTTCAAGCTTTATTTTATTTTTATATTGTTTTTTTTTATGTTAGTTGGATAGGCAAACTGGCAAACGTACCACCTGATGGTAAGTGGTTGACGTCGCCCATGAACATAAACTAGTATACCTGGAACGAGCCCAGGCAACTCATTTATGTGTTGCCTATCCTGAGACATAAGATGTTAAGTCTCGGTGCCAGTAATTACACTGCCTGTCTTGCTCTTCTCTCCGAAACACAGCAAAGCTGTTTCACGGGAGAAACAAGCAAGATGGTGGTACCCATGCAGCCGGGAGCGCGGCACAGCGCTTCCCTCCCACCGGTATAAAGGTTATGCCAATAATAATCATCAGTTCACATACGTCTATCAACTTGAATTCAAGCATGTGGAACTGCACATCATCTTGTTTATAATTCTCGTGAAGAGAGCGATCCTCCCGCCATTAGGTTCGCGATGGCTGTAATATCAAACCTTTAATAGCTGAGTGAGTTTCAGTTAATCAGGTTCAGCTAATCCATACATGAGATGAAGCCGTTGACATCGCGTCACGTTATTATTAGGTTTATAGAATTTGTTGTCTCATAATATTATATTATGTAAATAAGTGAATTAATTTACGAATTTCAATTGAAAAGATTTTAAAATAATTGTTATTACGTCTTTCAGTACACCCGCTTTATTATTTAGGGCATAGTTTTGAAATTTTAGTTTCATATTATTTTAGTTATTTTATCCTTTAGCATTTTTTTTTACCCTTTACTATTAAAATTATATCGAATATCTAAAAAGAAATTGAGTAGTAATAGTCCAAAAGTAAAAAATAAAAAGCAATGGACGTCACTAAACACCGCTTTTTTATGTGTTCGATTATGTAACGTCCATTAAATAGATTTATAGCCCAAATAGACAATTGTGATTTGTTGCCATTGTACATTATGGTGAGACGCCCACATGAACTAACAAATTGTCCAGTACATCTCAATTTAGAGCATTCTTCCCCCGGTCAGCGTACCCGGTACACTTTGCACCAGCTCGTAAATCCTCCGCTGACATATCGTTTACTCGGGCCACGGACGGACGGATAAAAACGCTCACCCAGATTATGTTTACATTACAATCGGTAAAACGTCTTCATACCATTAATCTTTCTTGATAGTTATATTTTCTTTTCGCTTTAGCAATTTTGGTGCTCGTAATAATCGTAACATTTGGTGTTCATTAGTAAAACTATAGTCTTGATAGTTACGGTAAAACTTCGCAAAGGGGTTGTCCTGCACCACACGTTTGTGGTGGTAGCGTCGGTCTTTTGAGGGACTGACTAGCCGTCGAGGTGCCCTGTTTGCTCAACAGATCCAGGGCACTTCATCAAAGGTGGCATTGGTAACGCGCTGGGTTTTAGTGTGTAGAACTGTGTCCACCTTACCTTTCGGGCGCAGCGAGTCCCACGTACCCGCCTGGGGAGACCCACTCCCCCACGGGATGCCTCAGAGCATTTCCCGGTATACAAGAAAAGGATATTAAAATAATATACTTAAATAAATTATAGTTTAAAAAAACTAAAAAACACGCATTAATTAATGCTAATGTTTTAACATACCCAACTAAAAATTTGAAAATAATTTTTAATGGATGAATTAAATGGGTTAACAAAATTACTTATTGTAAAAAAGCGTGGTGCTTGTAACTAAGTTTTTATATTAACTTCACTTTTAAGAAATAGATACCGATGAAATATTTTTAATAATAAACTTGAGTACCTCACGCTTTTTTACAATAAGTAATTTTGTTAACCCATTTAATTAATCCATTAAAAATTATTTTTAAAGTTTTAGTTGGGTTTGCTATTAATGCGTGTTTAAACTATAATTTATTTTTTACTTTTTAGTGTCGATTTTTTTAATTAATGATTTTATTGATTTAAAGTACTCAACTAATAACAATCACTTTAGAAATGAGTGAGAGACTAAAAACAACACAAGTGATGTAGGTAACCCGCGCGCCTTACGCCTTCCTAGCATGTGCTATCCTGATTATCCTGATCAGGATATTGGAATAATTTTATCAATTTATTGTATTGTCATCGGTCCTCAATAAATCTACAAAGTTTGAACAAAATCTGGTTGTTAGAAGTGAGACAAAATCAAGTCTAAAGGAGTCGGTTACATACATACAAACAAACATACATACAGGTGAAACTAATAAAAGCGTGTTAAAATCATCAACGCAATAACAAAGGAACTAATAACCCGCAAAGCTACCTGTTGTCTGTAAAGTCGGTTTACGGATGATAATTTTTCGTTATAACGTCATTATGCGTCACAAGCCCAACGCTTAGACAGATCGTGCCTCTCTATCGCTTGTTCCGCGCTCTCGCTTGCACGCTTGGCTCAGGCGGAACGTGACAATGAGTCATGTTTTTTCGTGCGTGCAGCCAGCGTTCATCGATTTGTAAGACACTATCACGTCAGAAACAGTTGATTTAAAGAACTTGTCTAATAACTATCGCTGAAATAACTGCTTTCAAAATAAAAAAGTACCTATCCAAGTGGGTTTACACGTTGACAACGGTATCACAGACATCGGGGGTTGTTAACAATCAACGCTTGACACTCTTAGCGGACTTTTTTGTCACGTTCTGTATCCTTAACATCCGTATCATTATCATCATCATCAGCGTGTTGCCAACTAATAAACATAGGACACACAAAATATCCTTTTTTTCTGCAAATCTTGCCTACATGTATGACAAGTATCCTATGTTATTACTTTCGTATATGTAGTATCATGTAATTTATTTTAATTTTGTAACTAGGTCATGTTATTGTTGTCTCCAGAAAAGAATACATTTGCATATTTTTACTTATTATGAAGGTCTTTTACCAAAATTCCAGTAGTTACCTAAACCATTGTAAAAATATTACAACATGTATGAATAACGTAGCCTAGATAATATATTTTAAGGTACAAAGAGACTGGTGAAAATTGAAGTTGCATAATTTTATGTACACGAGTTTCCCTTTAATTAACTTAATAAAATGCACGACTGCGCTCCCTCTGTCCGGGATACGTGCTAACATGAGCTCTGCTACTTTAACATACGCCACATTTTCCTTTTACATATACACTTCGTAATAAGACAGGTTTTCCTTTAACATACGATCCATGAATATTATTGCGTTAGACATAATGCAGGGATCCCCGGTGCAATAAATTATCCAGGTCCAATTAAAATATAATTAAGGTTTAAGGCTCTCGTTATACCTACCTTAAAGTATACGATTCGATAGCTCATCAAGATGTTTGTAGACATCAATATTTGCAATATCCTTATAATGAAATAAAGGTACAGGTTCCTAGTAGGATGCGAATGGCAGGTAATAAGGCCTTAAGGAACTAAAACATCTACAGTACAGTACAGTGAAAAGATACGACATAATAATAATACAATTTTCCATAGTTAATTAGAATAAATTAAGTAATAAATAAATAAAAATAAAAATAAAAAGTATTAGGTAAATACAAAACACATACATACAAGTAGTAAGTACAAAATATCGATATTATGCTAAAAGAATAAGTTTTTTTTTAATCAACACTCTTTTTATTCCTTTCATCTTTTTTTTGTTCATGTTATTTCTAATTGTTTAATGTGTTTACGTTTTTTTTTCTTAGGAACAGCCTCTCAGGTGAAGGCCTCTTCCAAGGATTGTTATTTCTGACGGTCTTGGGCTATTTGTTTCCATTGTGGTCCAGCTATTTCCGTGATATCGTCCTCCCAGCGCGCATAGGGTCTTCCTATGTGACGTTTGCCTGGTGGTCCCTGCCAGGATGTCACCGTCTATGTCCATCAATTATCCTTGACTCACTACATGTCCGGCCCATTTCCACTTTAGTTTTTGTGCTTGGCAAAGAGCATCTATTGTATTTGTCTTTTCTCTTATTACTGTGTGCTTTATTTTATGCAGTCTTTTAATATTCATCATGCTACGTTCCATGCCTCTTTGGCATGGAACGTAGCATGTTTTTTATTTTATTTGTAAATTTCCATGTTTGACAATTATTATAATAATATTATTATAGAATAAATTACTATAATATAATACAGTGAATAGCCGCTGTGTGTACACTCAAATTCCTCTCTATGATAGAGTAAAATAATAAAAACTAAATACGGTAGAGCGGTATTAAGGGACAGCTTAGCCACAGCTGTCCCTTAATGCCGTAGTGTATGAATTAATACAATGTCACACTGTTATACACTTTAACATAAAGAAAACGTCATCAGTGACAAATAGTGTCACTGATGTTTGGTATTAAGAGCTTTTAGTTATATGCTCAATGCTGCCACATGCTGATGATATTTACACGTTGACCGCATGTAAAGGGTTTCACAACAGAAATATCTGCAGATCCCCAGCAATGCTAGGTACGCAATATTTTAATAATTATTATAAATATAATATTAACACTTACACAAAATTAAATAAAACCTGATGTATTGGGGATATTAAGATTTATAAAACGGTTTGCCTATGGTGCGATTCAGGACACATTGAAATTAGACAATGCCGTCGAACTTTTAGAGACTTACAGTCAATCCGTAATTAATAACTTGGCCATCTGAACATCGATACTAATGAAATTTATCCTTCAGCGAACCGTGTTTTATTTCAACAACCTCACAATGAATTTTAAACTAAACTAAATGAATAAAGTAACTTTATTATTAAACCTGGAAAATGTAACATTTTGTTTCAAATGTTTAAGTTTGTAAACAAACGAAGCCTTTTTTATAGTATTGGAGGGCAAACGAGCTGTCAAAGCCTACTACCGATGCCCATACACATTCACACAACCAGAGATAATGCAGATGCGTTGCCCTCCTTTTCCCTATCCCCCCAATGGGCCACCGGAAACTCACAAACCGCATGAAACGCGACAGCGTAGCTGTCACTTGACGCCGGTTTTATGTGAGAGGGAGGTACCACCCTGGTCGTGCTGGCCCAAGGCAGCTGCATAGCAGCATGGCACTACCTCTTACTAAAGCTTATATAGATTGTGTGAAAAATTTAGATTTGTGCATACATTAGGATTCCTATGTCTGATCGTCTTGCCGTTAAAGGTGAGCCCGTGAAGAAAACTTCGTATGAAATCCTGCATTGGGCCAGCGCATCGGTGAACTATAGCCTAAAATCTCGCTCGATTTAGACGAAGTTTACCTTAGCCTTTAAGCAAGATACCATTCTTCCCGACCATGGTTCAAGCCTTGTCGTGGCGGCGGGGCCCAGCACCTTGGGCTAAGCTGATTGAGTCGAGGGAGCTGCTCTTTGTACCCCTCTTATAAGAAAAGGGGACAAAAGAGCAGGGGGACAAGGGGCGAGGATGGGAACCTCACTCCATTGTCCCGACGTTGGGATGTGTTGTTCTGTGGTGCGGAACAACCCCTCTGTGGAGATGGGGTTGGTCTCTTCAGGGACTGACTTAACAGATCCGAGGAACGTCACCAAAGGCGGCATTGGTAGCACTCGCCGGGTTTTAGTGGGTATAGCTGCGTCCATTATCCATGTTTCGGGCGCAGAGAGTCCCACATACCCACCTGGGGAGTCCCTACTCCTCAGCGGCATGCCTCGGAGCATTTCCCGGTGTTAAAGAAAAGCCATACCATGCTTATGTCCGATCCTAAACCTTCCTTATGAAATATAGGTTTGTAACAACGTACTACACAAGCACGTCTCAATTTTGACTTCGAAGTCACAAGCGTTTGTTCTCAAAGCGCACTCGTATAATTGCAGTTACATAATGAACGGACGCAAGTAAACATGCATCAAGCCCGGGGCGCAGATAAATCCCAACCTGAATAGGAACAAAACAACATATTAAGCGAACAATAGTCCCCCAGGCAAGCCAGCCATCGGGAGCAAAAGTGCTTATGAAATTGTACAGTCGCACGCAAATATAACGTACGAATTATACGAATAATATAAAATCTGGATGCGTACCTGGGCCTGTAGACAAAGTGACATCGCTTTGTAGCCGAAATTCGTTATCGTCTTTGAGATAACGATAATAATTTTCTAGCCAATTATCAATCAAAGATCGTGACAGTGCAGCGACAACAACTGTCAAGTGTCAACAAAGTTCGACAAGAAGTGTCGAATCGGACCAAAAAATTAAAATTAATATCTATGTATATAGACCTCATACACACTATAACTCATAAAAATTGTGAAAATGTTGCCCTCCATGGCCCACGCCCACGGATAACGAATCAATATCAATAATAAAATAACATAAGTTTGACATAAGTGTTCGATAACCAATTGACAGTTTTTTATGATTTTGTTACGAATTTTAACATTGTCTACCAACTTGCGATAACGATAACGAGTGACATAATTGACGACGGCTTATGTCGATCCCATACATTTTATTCTTTTCGAACTTCGTTATCGTTTTTTTAATGTTACTTTGTCTAAGGCCTCTGTTTCTTCAAGTTGTGCATGCCAGTAAATGCGTATAAAATTGTTAATAATGGTATCAAAGGGTAATTTAGTGGTTACCGCTATCGATCCTGGCTATACAGGAACAGCAGCGGTGGGAACGAGTGGTGGGCCTAGCCCGATTAAAAAAAAACATTGTTAATGAACCTTTTGGCCTACAGCATAATATATGACGACATCTATGGGTCAGTGGTAAGCGCGTTGGCGCTCAAGCTGGAGGTTGAGGGTTCGAATCCCGCCAGGGAGCAAAAATATTTTCTGTGTTCTTGGGTCATGGATGTGTATGAAATATGTGTATTATATAATAGAAATCTTAAACATATGTATTGTATAAAAGTATTAAATATGTAGGGATCTCCTACATCTATATTTCCGTACAAATATATTTCCGTTGTCTGGTACCCGTAACACAAGTTCTTCGAGAACTTACCACGGAACCAGATTGACGTGGTGTGAAAGCGTCCATAGATATTATTATATATTATTACAGCACTATCTAGCTTAGTTTTTTTTTTTTTTTCTTTTACGCCGGGAAATGTTCTGAGGCATCCCGCCTGGGGAGTGGGTCTCCCCAGGTGGGTATGTGGGACTCGCTGCGCCCGAAAGATGGTAAGTGAACGCAGCTCTACCCACTAAAACCCGACGAGTGCCACCAGTGCCGCCTTGGTGAGGTGCCCCGGATCTGTTAAGCTAACAGGGCACCTCGACGGCTAGTCAGCCCCGCAAGGGACCGACGCCACCTCCACAGAGGGGTTGTCCAGCACCACAGAACAACCCCTCCCTAGGTCAGGACAGTACAATGGGGTGAGGTTCCCATCCTCACCCCTTGCCCCCTGCTCTTTTGTCCCATCTTCTTATAAGAGGGGTACAAAGAGCCCCTTCGGCTCAATTGGCTTCACCCAAGGTGCTGGGCTCACCCTAGGCTACTGAGCCCCACCGCCACAACAAAGCCTTAACCATGGTGGGGATCTAGCTTAGTATAGTTCAATTAACATTGAAATATATTTTTATGTTGTTTAAAATTATTACTGACTGAATTTATTTAACATTTATTATGTAGTTCATAACAAATAAAAGGAAATGAACGGATAGCTAGACAATTGACTCGCAGTAATTTACATTTGACATACTTCAAGACAGTAAGGCTAAAAAAAGAGGCAGTCCTAGGGACTGCAGTTATAGAAGTGAAAACTTATAACTTAGGACTATAATATTAGGAAATTAAAAATTTTATACAACACTTTTGAAACTTTTGCTAAGAGGTAGTGCGATGCTGCATTGCAGCCGAACTGGGCCGGCACCACCGTGGTGCGGTACCTCTCGCTCACATAACACCGGCGTCAAGTGACACCTATGCTGTCGCGTTTCGTGTGGTTTGTGAGTTTCCGGTGGCCCATTGGGGGGGTATAGGGACAAAAGGAGGGCGGCGCATCTGCGTGGCCTTGGTTGTGTGGATGTGCATGGGCGTCGGTGCCGTTCCAACTGCTCGTGTGCCCCCTGATGACATAAAAAAAACATAATGACGTCATAATGTTACATTGGAAGCGTTCGGTGACGAGATGACGAGGTCGCGAGTTACATGATTTTTGTTCACTCAAAAAGTGTTCAACGCGCCTAAAGAAGTTATCACTTCAAAAATTATAAGCCCTAGTGTCTAACGTTATTGTAGAATGAATGGAAAGATATAAATCCGTGCTTTAAGGCGTCAAATGGTTGATATAAATTTGAACTGGGTCGAGCAATCGAAACTTTTTCCCCCACTATAAATTCAGATCAAATCAAAATTGAACAGGCGGACTAAATCCCATCAAGCATTTTGTTTATTAGATCTAACAACGCACACACACAAATAACAATGAATGTTAAACATTTGTGTTTTTCTTGTTAATAATTTTATTGCTTTTCGAAAACCTATCACGTTTAAATTCAACTCTTTTCTGTGACAAACAAACTCCGACAAAAAAGATGTTTTAAAAATTCCAATGCAAAGAAAAGAGCTGATGAACGGCTAAGCCAAGTTTAATAAAAATCACTAAGAATAGAAGAAGAACCACTAGAAAACCTTTTAAATTATAAAGAAGAGGTAGTGCCATGCTGCTGTGCATTCGGATTGGGCTGACACGACCAGAGTGTTACCTTTCGCTCACATAACACTACCGTAAAGTGACAACTATGCTGTCGCATTTGGTGTGGTTTGTGAGTTTCCGATGAACCATTGAGGGGATAGGGAAAAGGAGGGCAACGCATCTGCATAATCTCTGGATGTGTATGGGCATCGATAGTCGCCACCCCACCGTGATTCAGGCCTTGTCGTGGCGGTAATATATAAGAAGGTAATAAATAAGAAGAGGGGACAAAAGAGCAGTGGGCAAGGGGTGAGGATAGGAACCTCCCCCATTTTTCTGTCACGACGTTAAGAGGGATTGTTCTGTGGTGCGCGAAAACCCCTCTGTGGAGGTGGCGTCGGTCTCTTGAGGGACTAACTAGCAGTCGAGGTGCCCTGTTTGCTTATTAGATCCGGGACACCTCACCAAAGGTGGCATTGTTGGCACACGTCGGGTTTTAGTGGGTAGAGCTGCGTCCACTTACCAGCTTTCAGGCGCAGCGAGTCCTACATACCCGCCTGGGGAGACCCACTCCCCCGCGGGATACCTCAGAGCATAAAAGGCTTCGACTACTCGTTTGCCCTCCTATGCTATAAAAAAAGAAGCTGCCAAGCCAAGCTGCTTCCCTCGTCAAAGAGCTATAGTGACACAATACACAAACACGCATAGATCACAAAACTTTTGCGTCGGGTGTTAAAAATATCCCAAACAACATACAATATAAAAGAGGAGGACGTGAAATATTAAAATTAAAAATTAATTTGACGGCTGATCGCTGCGACGTAATGGGATTACATCTGTCACCGCGACACGAGAATGTTGCGGAGTTACCGGACCTCCATAATTTCGTCACTCCGTCCACGTCCTGCGTTATTTATCGTAAAATTTTATAAGGGTTAGCTTCGTACGTATGCAAATTTTAAATATTTACAGACGTAATAATGTAAAATATTTTATGAAGATTCTGAGCCTTATGACATTTTAGACATAACGTTTATGACGCCACATGTAGTCATAAAAGTTATGCTGTACAATACTCTGTACCATAGAAATCTCAATAATAAACCTTATTATCTATTTTTCTTCCGGATGGATCTATGCTAACGGCCCGAAGGCCCTAATGCTACATCGGATTAGTGTGAGCCGATTCGGCTCACTTTTGTTTTATAAAAGTGGGGGGTTGCCCCCCGCCAACCGTGCAGTCTGCGATCACACGGCCTCCTGGCGTCGGTTGTGATTATCTATATTTATATGCTGTATACTGTATGAACGGTGGGAGGGATGCGTTGTGCCACGCTCCCAGCTGCATGGGTACCATATATTATACACTTTGGGTACCACCATGATTCTACGTTTACCTACTGTTAAATTATGGAATTCGTTACCAGTATCTGTGTTTCACAACAAGAGTGAATAGGTACCTACAGGGTAAATTTTCACTCTTTACTATTCATATGTACTATTCACTCTTGTTTTGAATGCAAGCTTGCTTCATGGTCGGCCATGTCATCACTTTCCATCAGGTGAGATAGTGGCCAAACGCAAGTCTCAAAAAAAAAAATGTTGCTTATTTTTTTTTTCTTTGTACACTTTGCTTTGTTTCGGAGAGAAGCGCAATACAGGCAGTATAACTACTGGCATAGAGACTTAATATCTTATATCCCAG
Source organism: Helleia helle (assembly GCA_963853865.1). Lineage (NCBI taxonomy): Eukaryota > Metazoa > Arthropoda > Insecta > Lepidoptera > Lycaenidae > Helleia > Helleia helle. Next base: position 19,476,909 of record OY971422.1, on the reverse strand, counting down.
AATAGGCAGGATAGGTAACACATAAGTTACCTGGGCTAGTTCCTAGTGAACTAGGTTTTGCTAATGGGTGACGTCGATCACTTACCATCAGCAGTTTGCCTATCCAACTAGCATAAAAAAGATAAGTAAGCCTCGAACCCAAGCCTCACAATGTGGCTAAACTTATATCAAGAAAAAAATCGTCGCTCACAATCTTTAATCCGTCAAAATAATATTTGCGTCAGACAAAGCGGCGAGTTTCACATCAATCGCTTTGTTTTTCTATTGCCCTATGAACATATTGATTATATTAATGCATTCCAAACTCCTAGGTACAACATGAAAATCAACATTCTATCAAAATAGAGATCGATCAAATTTGTGCGATTCTATCACACAAATTCAGGTTTCCTGGAAACAGCCGTGATCTTAATTACAATTTTGCCATACCTCATGTGTGGTTTTCAAATTAAGCTCGTATTCAATACAATAACCTTTATCGTTAAAGATATAAAGCTCATAATAATTTATTGTATGTTATAAAAACACCTAAAGTCGTCCCGATAACTTTCTTGGAATTTCTTTTTATTTTAAAGTGTACATTAAGAAGCTTTCCAACGATATGCCAACTCGACTAGTTCGTTGTTTGAAGTAAGTTTAGTATTATGTTTGTTTTTATGATTTTTTCCTTAGTCTTTTACAAATATGAATGTTAAAAAGTCGTGAATTCGTCGAGGTTTAAAGCAGTTTCTCTTTTTTAAGTAATGAAATAGCTTTTGACGTGACAACGTCTTATAATTCGATGGAGCCGGCTGCACGAACGAAAAAAGATGACGTATGCGGCGTTACCTCGCTCTGAAGCGTTCCATTTTCTTAAGACGTTGTCACGTTCAACTATCGTCAGTAAACCGACTTTACAGACAACCGATTTTTTTAGTATAAATGTGGTTTATACTTTGATTTTTTTTTAATGTCATAAGGAGGCAATCGAGCAGTCGGAGCCTTATGGTGACTACCGAGACCCATAGACATTCGCACAACCAAAAGTTGTACAGATGAGTTAGGACCAGAAACTCACAAAACGCACGAAACGAGCAAAGCTGTCCCTTGAGCCAATTTCACATTTGCTTTTTTGCAAATGATTTTGAATTTTGAAAAATTGCATATTGAAAAAAATCTAACGCAATAACTAAAGAGCTAATGATATTGAAGTGGCTGAACTGGTTATGAATAAACATATCTAAGAACCACTTCTAAAAACCTGCAAAAAAAAAACCGCATCCAAATTGGTCCACCCGATTGAGAACTATGCCACCACACACTTAGCGGTCAAATTAAACACCTGTTTGTCCAAAGATGAAAACATAACCCTACACATGAGTTTAATGAAAGTCCCCGTCAAATTTTAGTGGGGCATTTCTGTTACATTGTAACAATACTGTCATCGTAAATAATACTTATGATCTGAACAACAAGGGTCACAAACGCAAAGCCATTCGCCCGAGCCCATAAGCTCGTATACTATAAACAAGGCCGTATTCTAACATCGTCAATATTATTCGCTGCAATAGAATACAATGGGTATAGTATGTGTGGTGCTTTGTAAGAAAAGATTTATTGGAATTGTACTTTTTTTTTTTTTTTTTTTAAATAAAAGTGTTAAATAAAAATAAATGCGCACCGATGGGAGGAATGTGCTGAGCTGCACTCAAGGCTGAATGGGTAATACCATTTTGCTTGTTTCTCTTTTCAAACAGCTTTGCTGTCTTTCGGAGAGAAGGACAAGATATGCAGTGTAATTGCAGGCACCAAGACATCACTGGGCCTGGGTTCCAGGTGAACTAAATAGTTTTTGTTCATGGGCGACGTCGACCACTTACCTACCAACTCGTGGCATGTCTGCCAGTCTGCTTATCCAACTAACAACTAACATAAAAATCCAATTTCGCTACATACACACACACCCTTAACCTACTATACTATCATGTTCATCATAATTGTCAACCATTTTCCCTTTACATTTTGATATAGGCCTCTTTTGAAGAGCGCCATGGCCAATATCTCGCCTCTCGCATCCAACTTAAAACGGCCACTGCTTGGAGATGCAGTTGAAGATGGACCTTCACTGAACGTCTTCTCCGTATTTCCGAACTGAATTATAATATGATAAATTATTATTAACATTTTAATTCATCTTTCTCGGTTTTCTAGTTCAGTAAAGCTTCTTAAGAAGTGTATTTGTACTTTTTTATTATCGGGAACTCACAAACCGCACGAAACGCGACAGCATAGCTGTCACTTGCCGAAGGTGTTATGTAAGCGTACCTTGGTCGTGACGGCCCTATTCGGCTGCAAAGCAGCATGGCACTCGTCGCACTAGCTCTTACAAATATTATCAAATAAAGAATCAGAAATGGTATTTTTAAAAACCAATGCATAGCCAGATAAGAGGACGAATGAACGACGAATGATCAATATCTAAGTTAAACTAGGTCCTATCAGATTTTTAATTTGTAGTTATGATAACGAAAATAATCCTTCCAATATAAAAATAATTTATTATCGAATAAAAAATCTATACTAATATAATATTTGTAGAATCTCTGGAACCACTGTACCGATTTGGAGAGTTCTTTTACCAAAAGAATGCCACATTATTTATGAGTGTCATAGGCTATAAAAATAATCTCATCAGTCTAGGTACGACAATATTTCTACGTTAATACAGGTGAAGCGGTGGGCAACAGCTAGTATGAGACAAAATAGGAAAATTAAACGTAGCCGTAATCTGAACGTTCACGGAAATAGATTGAACTGGTTCGACGAGTCTACATATTTAGCACTCACCGTTCACTGAATATTCTCTTCGTATTTTTCAAATAAAATTATACCATATTTAGGAGGAAACAAACGCAGCAAATAATTAAAATATTCGTTTCAATTTCATTTAATTCCTTCCAAATAGCTTATTACGGAAAATACTAATATATTTTTGAGTAATTTCAGCGCAAAATGGACCTTTATTAATTTGCTATTATATCTTATCAGTCTGTCCGTTAGTAATGGCCATTTTAATTTAGATAAATTAAATCTAATAGCTTTTTCAATACAGCGGCTTGGCTATTAGCAGATCAGATAGTATTTGCGTATTAATCGCATTGCTTACTTATTCACTTTCATATCTTATTAGTGGGGAGACCCACTCCCCCGCGGGATGCCTCAGAGCATTTCCCGGCGTAAAAGAAAAAAAAAATACAGGACAATGCAACGCCTATCGAAACCTCTCTATATATCTTTAAATATATATAATATGGAAATGACAGGGAAAACCATTGTGAACTGTGTCGTGTACGTGTAGTTCCATAATATTCCTCTTTCGCTCTGTAACATGTTACCCTTGTGTGACGTGTTATCAAGTAAAATATACCTAACACATGCGCTCAAATCTCGAACGCCAAGTTTTCTGTTAAATGCAATTGGAATAACATTAGATATTAGCCTCAACTAAGTTTGCAAATTGTGAATACGATACTAATAAAAATGATTAATAAATTCACTAAGTCAAAGGGATTTCACAATTTCTTACATTATTTTAATATAATACATCCATTAAACCCATTTTAAGGAATCACAGGGATCAGGATTGAACCTGGACCCTCACTCAAGAGGCCGAGCCCATCCGCACCATAGACCATCGTCGCTCCTTTATCAAAAATATAATGTATAATCAGAACAGTGCGAGCGGTTTCCTGCTTCACCAACCAAAACTAAATTAAAGAGGTTTCAACCATATATAATAATAATATTGTTTTCTAATGTTTGCGCGAATTTCACTCATTATAATGAAACTTGTAAAAATCTTAATAAACCGCGATAAAACCCGTAAAAATTGTTTCATTATAATAATAATAATAAAATCTATGGACGCTTTCACACCACGTGAGCCACCAGAGCTGTGGACGTCCGCACCGGGCCACAACAGTGTGCAATCTGGCACTCTCCTGTGGAGGCAGGAGGGTGACATCCCCTCTTCCTACTCCGCTTAAGGCACCCTGAACACATAAGCCTGGACCCGGCGGATCCCCCGATAGGCCACGCATAGGTCCTTCACGGCGTCCCTCCCTCTGCAAGCTACTGATGCTGCAGAAGGGGGAGGCGGAGCGGGAGAGAGAGCGCACTAGCGCCTCTTCCCGCAAGAGAGCATGGCGGCATCACTACCTTGCAGAAGGAGAGTAGGCGCTACTCTCCTTCTGCAAGGTACTCATGTGCTCTCACTGTCAGTCATCGCTCGGATGACTGCAGAAAGCGACAGGTCTGCGCCCACTTCAGCTAATCAGTCTTAAATAACCTATACTTTATTTTGTTACACGTTATAATAAATTTAATAAGTAACTACTTGAAGGAATTGTGGTAATGAAGCAAGTATTAAATATATATTCGTATATTTTATTAATTGGAACTTAGAACTATACATTACATGAGTTCGGAACAGGAAGAGAGAGAGGCGCCGCACAGCTAAGATCAAGTATCAATAGATTTGACAAGCTAATAATAATACCGTATTGGAACGAGATAACAACATACGAAAAATCCAAGAGTGACAGAGACATAGACACTTTCTTTTGTCTTTGTCAGAATATCACTCTTTGTTTGTTGGGCACAACAAGGATGTGCCCAACAAAAAATTATCGACTAAATTTGAATGCCATACAAACATTCTCACTCGCGAACAGTTTGTCAAATATGCCGCCATTTTGTACTACTTTTTAATTTGGTCGGCATATGTAGGTATGGTGATACCAGTTTTTTTATAGTCAGATTACCCAAGAATGTGGTATTATATAAAAAGGGTGACTGGAATTTTCGAAATAAACACAATAAAAACAAATATGTTTATTGCTATCCTTAAAGGCTATGTACTATAGATCATACATATTAAGACGTATATAACCTTCTTTTTTATTATTTATGTTTTTAGCGGTTTGTTATTAGTCATTACATAATATTTTCGATAATCCGGAAAAATGCAGCTGTCTAAAATTACAATAAATGTTTGGTTAGGGCTAATGCTTATAGTTATCTATCAACCTTTACCAGTTTTTTATTATTTTTAATTCACTTGTTTCAAGAAAATAAGTAGACTTGTTATAATGAATGTGGTATCCCTGTAAAATATGCCTGTCCCTTTCGGGTATACGCGAATGTCAATTCCATACTATACTTGTTCCTAGCCGCACAGCGGCATAAAAACGAACTACCTTAAGGATGCAATCACAGTCTGTACTTTTTAGCTTATGGTTGCGTTCCATTTCTAACACTACTCTAAACTGTACTTAATAAAAAATAAAGGAAATGCAAAAGTGCGCGCTGAAAAGCACGGTTGCAAGCATACAATTTCTAAAATTTCTTTAAGAATAATTATTATGAAGGAACACTCCCCGCTCGACACGTCCGTCCGCAATAACAGTCAAAAATGTATGATGATGCGATACGCGCGGCCTGAGGCTCTCCGCTCTGACATTAGCTAGGTGCTCGCTGGCAGATCCCCTGCCCCCGCCCGTCACTTTAACCCAAGTTGGACCTTCGGCCCTATTATTACAGCATAAACTCCACTGCGGTTGGTGTAACGTATGACAAACTTATTATATATGTTGGTACATTAACCATGTCTAGGGATCGAACCGCAAAAATAAGTTTCATCGTAATCGAACCGGTAGTTTTTGCGTGATTCTTGAGCAAACAGACAGACAGACAAAAAATTTTCTAAAAACTTTTTTGGCTTGGGTATCGATCTAGTAACACGCTATGCTATTTATTTTTTAATTATTTTCAATGTACAGAATTTACACTTCTACAGTTTTATTATAAGTATAGATTTTTATTATATAATACACATATTTAATACACATCCACAGGAAATATTTTCGTTCCCTGGCGGGATTCGAACCCGCAACCTCCGGCTTCAACGCCAACGCGATTACCACTGAGCCACAGAGGTCGTCAAATATATAATATCTTAATATATAAAATTTCCATGTCACAATGTTAGTTACCGTACTACTCCGAAACGGCTTTATCGATTTTTACCAAATTTTATATGCGTATTCAGTAGGTCTGAGAATCGGCTACTATCTATTTTTCATACCCCTAAGTGATAATGGTGGTCAACCCCTCAAATTTTAAAAGTTAACGCGGGCGAAGCTGCGGGCAACAGCTAGTAAGTATATAATATTGACTTATCAAATGCGAAAAGAATTTTACATCTGTCGATAACTTTCGGATATTAGTACGTCCAAACAAACAAACAAACTCTTCAGCTCGTTATATCCATTAAAAATACTTTTCTACTTGAGGAAACAATATCAATGTTGACAACAAAGATATCAAAACAAGACATTGTAAACAATAAATAATTTATTATACAAGAACACAATATGAAGGCAAAAAAAAAAAAAAACATTAGATAAGAAGTAATGCAAAGCTAAGTCAAGTCCTCGTTGACTCGCTAGTAAAACTTGGGGAATGCTTCAAAGACCTTCGGTAAAGTTATGGACTTGTCAAACACAGTTATCTTTAAAATTATCCTGAGATAGCGTCGCAAAGCGAAGATTTCACGATGTGGAATCTACCATGAAATATGTAGAAGCTATTTTGAATAGTTCAAATCGTTCTGTATAAAGACGGAGATGCGGCAAGGTGGAGTTTATTCCAGTAAATACATTTTTAACTTATCGCAAATTTAGCAATTTTACATAAGCCTTTGAAGATCGGTTGGATTGGTACTTGCGCTCTTCGCAAAATGGGATCAAAATTGTGTTTTGTTGTCATCATCACTTACAGGGAACGGTAATGGCGGCTTATAAGAATTTTGCTAATTTTACGTACTATATATCCTTGGGCTTTCTTAACAATATTCCAAGAAAGGGTTCTGGACTTCTTCGGACATATTATGCATTCTCCAAGGCATGATCTGGAGAGGACGTTCATTTTGGGACAAATGGAAGGAAAACGTGCAAGATGAAGAACCCCAATGAGATGGTTCGATGCTGTGAAGGTCAAAGTGAGGGCAATTTGCACCGGGCATTCCACATGACCCATGACCGTGTCCAGTGGAAGATCATATGTGGTCACGATTCTCAGCAGTGAGGGAACGACGAAGAAGAATCCTTGGGTTTTATTTGTATAACATTCTTATCAATTATTTTTACGATAAAGTATAAACAAAATCTAATTAAATTAATTATCTAAATATACAGATGTAACAATGATAAGACGAGCCTTTTTTTCAAAGCCAGTTTTTTTTTTCTTTTATAGAAGAGGGAGCAAACGTACAGTCGGTTCACCTGATGGTAAGTGAATAGCGACATCCACAGATACCCGCTATACCAGAGGAACATCACAACACACCATAGGTGGTAGCTGATTCCATATATTTGTGGTGCAAAGCAGGAAATGCCGTAAAAGTCCGTTCAAGATTGCATCATTTTTATTGTATTGCATCATTATCATCGGTAATGATAATAAAAATGATGCAATCAAGTAAAACAGATAAAGTAAGAAGCAAAAACACATCTCACTGCGCCCTTTTCTGTTTGTAAAGTTTTCGCCTTACTTCATTGAGCCAATACAGTATTAGAGTTTTTGTTTCTCCCACAGGAACCGATTCATTTTCTAGGATACAATATATCTTATTCATTAACTTTGGATACAAATTCACTTCGGTAACTTTGAATTTTTGCTTCGTAGTTTTTATAGTGTTCAGATCAGAAATTCCATCTCATTAACCAATTTTTCAATTCAATCAATTAGAAGTACGCCTTGTACACTAAATGTTAATCGTTATGTTTATTTTGTAAAATGTATATATGTACTTAAGCAATATATAAATAAATAAATAAATAAAATACTTATCTAATATTAAAACGCTTGGAAGACATATAAATTATAATTTTTAAATACAATTTGAAAGTAAAGTTCTCTTCCATTCTTACTTACGTAAAATATAAAAGTATCTTCTTCAAATGGGTTAAAATGCAAAAGTAAAATGAGAAAAATTTCTGTGACAAAAATAAAGGCAATTTAATACGTCAGCGTGCCTCAGGGTCTGCTGGAATTTCATCCAGTGTGCGATGATTCACAGAGAGTTTTATGTAGACCTGTCAACCGGAGGGAACTAACAAAGGACTGCTCACAAACATAATTTCTTTCCTCTCCAAGCTACACCGTGACAAACGAAGGAGTTTAAGGGGGATTTTTTTCTACAAAACTTACAAAAGTTGCTTTGGACAATTACGTTCTTACAAAGGTGATTTTGTGTCCACCGAAACAATCCGGATTAACACACAAAGTATTTTGTACAGAAAATAAAAATATGGCTCCTTCTGTAATTTCACTGGAATTTCGTTAAGTTTGTCGAGCGCGTATTTTGCGACAAAATTTATACAATATCTCAATTAGGCTTTTGTTTATTTTTGCGTTCTGGTATTAAATGCAGTAAGATTTTACAAAGAATTATTGTTTAATTTAAAATGAAATACAATCCGGATACTAATTACCGATTACTAATTCTCTAAGCTTTTTTTGTTATCACAGAGATTTTTGGAGCCAGGATCTCGGGTAGATCCTATAAGGGATTCCCACCTGGGAGTGCCCGCGTAGGGCACTCCCAGGTGGGAGTGGGTGTGGGAGTAAACTAAATATACTGCGAGCACCTTCAGACGCTTTTTGAGGGACCTGGATCTGCATTCAACAGGATCACCTCATTGACAGGCCCCGGCGAAAGCCAGACTTAGTCCTCGTAAGTAGTTTGGCCCTTCTGCCCGGTCACTACTATAAGCAATCCCGTGACGTCGTGTCGTACATGGGCTCAGGTTCCCATCCTGAACCCGAAACGAGGAGCTTTTTATTCAAAATAAGATAATCGAGACAAAAATTATCTACATCTATACTATCTTTCTTCGCATCGAAAAAGAAACCAATTCAAAAAACAGGTCAGCTAAAACTTGTGTCATGTTGTGTCACTTCTGTTTCTCGATGTTATAAAAGATGCCTTCAAAATTTAAGTTTCAATAAATAACAAGGCTCTATATTCCGTGAACACGTACTCGTCATTGTTACTGAGGACTCTCGCACCTGGTCTCGGCTGCCTTTTGGAAACCCTTCACGTTTTATTATAAATTATTAACTTGAGTGTGAGATGAAAAACGTATGTTTTTGGGTCGCTTACTCTTGAATGTACATTATATTTTATTATGAAATGTTAATAGTCAAGTTATTTTTGGAATTTTTTACCAAAAATGGATACACTTTTTTCTTTTGATTTCCAATAACTCATTTTATTTAATAATATTTTATGAGTCCGCGAGAATTTTGACCAAAAGCAATTTATCAGCTACCAATATTTTTATTTTAGAATTCCAATGTTTGGCGAAATTCTTGATATTCCATCCGAGTTGAAATTTTGAATTAATAAAACCACCAATATATTAAATAAATCAAGCTATAATTATACCAGCTTAGTTTTTGCAAATAGGTTATTTATGATTTTAAAAAAGTTTGTGCACGCCTCATAATCTCATTTTCTATTTATGTAGAAAATGAGATTATGAAAGATTGATTATTTGTACAGAGCGTGCCATAAAAAATGAGATCTGGCGAACGTCAGTAGTGGGGAGCTTGCGCAGGTACTGTCATGTATTCTTGCCGATACGCACTCCTACGTCTCGGATAGGAACGCTCCCGGCTGCATGGGTACCACCATCTTGCTTGTTTCTCCCGTGAAACAGCTTTGCTGTGTTTCGGAGAGAAGGGCAAGACAGGCAGTGTAATTACTGGCACCGAGACTTAACATCTTATGTCTCAGGGTAGGCAACACATAAATGAGTTGCCTGGGCTCGTTCCAGGTATACTAGTTTATGTTCATGGGCCACGTCGACCACTTACAATCAGGTGGTACGTTTGCCAGTTTGCCTATCCAACTAACATAAAAAAAGAACCTTATTTAGACGTGTTTGCCTACTAGGGCAACAATATCCCAGAAGGAGGCCGACGAGCGGGTAGAGAGGAGGCCGCCGACGAGGCCTTCCCCAGCGGGCGACGAACGGGGATCCATAGGAGTGCTACCCCTGCGCCTGCAGTAACGCACCTGTGCTCGTGCCGGGTTAAGGTTGGGACCTGGGCCCACTATGGCACGACGTAATGGGGTTTGCTTAGCCGGTCAGGCAGTCCCCTTTATGAGGACTATGTTAAGCAAAATATATTTCTTTTAATGTACCAAACACATTATTTGACTTGATATAAGTGCGATATAAAGAACAAAAATCAATTTCAGTTTCGAGAAAACCACTTTTTTGACTCAGCTTTTTTAAAGTCTTACTCTCAACGCTTTGCTTATGTGGCGTGCATTAGGCATAATGTTAAACTAGAGCAAAGTTAAGAAAATCTTCTTACACATGATTCCAATGAAATTAAAAATCTCAACAGCTGCAGGCGTGGGTAGGAATTTCCTTTTGCGTAATATAAACAAAGGAAAGCTAAATTCAAGTGAATCTCGACTACGTTCGCGAATAAAATTTAGCATACCTATTTGTTATGAGAAAGCGCTTTAATAAGCTTTCATAAATGAAACTAGAAATTATCTTGCCGGTGTACAAAACATTTTACGATTAATTGAAATAGGGTAGTATATCCAATTATATATTATGTAGTTAGTCTTAAGTTAATTGAATCTTATAATAATTATACTAGCCATTATCTGTGGTTTCAATGAAGAAAAGAAATCGATTCAACTTTATACGGATTTTATCGCGGTTTATTATAATAACTTTTTTTAGCTTTATTATATTTATATATATTATTCAGTACTCACCTAAGTCCCGACACGTCATCCAGCTGCGTGCCATCTGGCAGCTGCCAGGCCAGCTGGGGGACGGGGAATCCGTGGGCGGCGCACGAGACCCTCGCGCCCGTGTTGTTGGAGAACACAAGGCGCGACGGCGGCTCCATGAGGAACACTGGCCCGTGTTCCTGACCCTCGCCTCCTGCAAACAAACATATTCAAGGCCTTGTTGACACTATTATTGAAGTGAAACTCCTATGAGGGTAAATTTTTTACGGATGAAACGTCACGAAAATATGCAACGTTTTTGTCCAAGAAGAGGGAGAGAGTGATTGAGACCTGTTTAAAGAGAGTGAGAAAGGGCGAACGTAGCATGAAACACATAGCCATTAAGTGAGAGTAGGGAGCAAGCGAGTGAGAAAGATCGAGAGAGAAAGTGAGATAGAGTGAACGTCGCATCGCAAGTTTCGGAAATTTAAAGCTTTAGATTAGTATAAATATAAGCGAGATTTAAAAATTAAATTTATTTTATTTCTTAATATCTTTATATAATTATGCGTCTTCATAGCATACGCTGTATTTTGGCAATTGCGTCTCAAACGTTTTTACTGTTGCAGTGGAAATGCTTTGTGAATTCACCCGCGGAGGGGTCGTCCCCGGGGATATGTGGGACTATCGGCGTCCCCGATACACTGCGCTGGTATACCGCACGAAAACCACTGTAACTTGCGAGTTGCCTTCAGTCGCTTGAAGGGGCGTGTCCTGGATCTGACTAACACAGGACATCGATTACCTACCCTGTCATATCTCAAGACTCTTATTTCATCCTAAAATTCCATCTCTTCCTTTCTCGATCCCCCACTTTTGAAACAGAGGCGACGAGCTCTTAGCCTTTTTAATATCCAACATCTGTGGATATCGGTTATCACTTACTACATGTAAAAAATAAAAAATAGCGAATGCCTATTGTTGAGTAATAGCGTCTAAGTAAATTAAACTTCATTAACAGGGCTATAATTTCATCATGATTTGTTCGATTTGGACATGTGTATATTGATCATAATGATAGTTTCAATTCAATCTTAATTTTACCTGATGAATAATAAGGAAGTTATTACCGATTGACCTCAATATTGCTCTAAATAAACTATCATATCCATCTAAGATTAGAATACCGGTGGGAGGGATGCGCTGTGTAGAGTGTGTACTGTGCACTAGAGACGATATTCTGCTCATTTATTACGCCAAATAACTATGTGTGTGTGTTTTCTTTTTATAGCATAGGAGGGCAAACGACTTTTGGCTTATCGACGCCCATACATACCCGCACAACCAGAGACTATGCAGATGCGTTGCCGTCCATTTCCCTATCCCCCCCCCCCAATTACCACCGGAATCTCGCAAACTGTCACTTTACGCCGGTGTTATGTGAGCAAGAGGTTTCACCCCGGTCGTCTCTGCCCAATTCAGCCAGCAATGGCGCTACCTCTTACAAATAAATGTAGGATAGAAAGGCAGACAGTAATTACTAGAATCTAAATCTACTATTCTGAATCTCATTGTTGGTTTCGGATGGATGTATGGTCTTTTTTTTTCTTTAACGCCCGGAAATGCTCTGAGGCATCAGGTCGGGACAGTACAATGGGGTGAGGTTCCCGTCCTCGCCCCTTGCCCTTTGTCCCCTCTTCTAATAAGAGGGATACAAAGAGCCCCCTCGGTTCAATTAGCTTCGCCCAAGGGCTGGGCTCACCCTAGGCTACTGAGCCCCACCGCCACGTCAAGGCCTGAACCATGGTGGGGATGGATGTATTGCCTAAGCCTGGCATACCTAATAGTGGGCATTAAGTTTGTGTGATCAGATCGTGATATATTATGGTGATTGCTAGTAGCTAATCTGGCGGTTTGTCTTTTTTATGTTAGTTGGATAGGCAAACTGGCAGACGTGCCACCTGAAGGTATGTGATCGACGTCACCCATGAACCTTGCCTAGTTTACCTGGAACAAGACCATGCAACTCATGTGTTGCCTATCCTCAGACATAAGATGTTAAGTCTCGGTGCCAATAATTACACTGCCTGTCTTGTCCTTCTCTCCGAAACACAGCAAAGCTGTTTCACGGGGGAAACAAGCAAGATAGTGGTGCCCATGCAGCCTGGAGCGCAGCGCTATATGTTTATGCTGACTATTACACGAAGTCTTTTCTTATTATAATAAAGCCTGATATTCATGGAAGGTCCGTACATTGATACTAGCAATTACATTATTAGTACCATGTACTGCTGTTCATATCCTATTAGAGACTCTTTTCTCCTATGTGTGGATACCTTTTGCTACCCCTGACTAATTTGGGTTTGGCTTAATCACAAAATACTATTAGAGTTGAGCTTGTAGAAAGTTTTCCACAAAAATATCCGCAAAAGATATTTAAGCGAACGTATAATCTATTTTTGGAAGCTCGCCATTTGGTTTTTTTGAATACATTCCTAAAGTATTAATTAGTTTTTAATGGAATCATATCATCTTATTAAGGCATATATTTCAGAACTAGCTGTTGCCCGCAGCTTCGCCCGCGTTAATTAACTCACAACTCACTAATGTTAGTCACAGCGTGATGATTTATGATTTATAAGGCCTATAGCCTTCCTCAATAAATGGGCTATCTAACACTGAAATAATTTTTCAAGTCGGACCAATAGTTCCTGAGATTAGCGAGTTCAAACAAACAAACAAACTCTTCAGCTTTATAATATTAGTATAGATTAATAATTGTATAATATAATATTATATTTAGATCTGAAAAGTATATTGTTATAAGACAAAGAAAATCCTATATAAAAAAATTATTTCCTCCGTTATAACTTAATCATATTAACGGTGGGAGGGAAGCGCTGTGCCGCGCTCCCGGTTGCATGTGTACCACCATCTTGCTTGATTCTCCCGTGAAACAGCTTTGCTGTGTTTCGGAGAGAAGGGCAAGACAGGCAGTGTAATTACTGGCACCGAGACTTAACATCTTATGTCTCAGGATAGGCAAAACATAAATGAGTTGCCTGGGCTCGTTCCAGGTATACTAGTTTATGTTCATGGGCGACGTCGACCACTTACCATCAGGTGGTACGTTTGCCAGTTTGCCTATCCAACTAACATTTAAAAAAAAATATAAATGATACTGATTTAAACCTATTTTTATGCATTCTGGAGATTGTTCTTGTGTCAGACACCTGTAAGTTTTTTTTTTCGGATGGATCTATGCTAACGGCCCGAAGGCCCTATTGCTACATCGGATTAGCGTGAGCCCATTCGGCTCGCTTTTGGTAAACCTGTAAATTACCTGCGTTATTTTGACGTAAATAACGGCATGTTCTTGTGCCAATTATTACTGTCTTTCCATCCATACAAAATGTTTAACGTAGATTTGCTTCGTTGACCACTAACAAGTCCTCTCAATACTAAACCGTTTTTTTAAGCTGGGAAATACTCTGAGGCATCCCACGGGGGAGTGCAATAGAGTAACACATAACTAGCATTAGAATTAAAATTGACACGTTGCAGATTATTAGCATTGGACTTTTGTTATAAATTAAACTCTATTCAGTGGGTACAGTGTTTATAATAAGTTTATAACTGGATCGTACTCGCACTGCAATGCTCAAATTAGTTGAAACTGAAGTACCACGCTTATTGAACTAATGTTATAGTTAGCTTAGTTGGTTCTGTAAGGCCTTTTAGAGCACATACATGCACTCAGTAAGAGCCGGATATAATACTACTTGCAACTTTTGATTGCAGATTTATTATTTCGCATGCGCTCATTATAATAGCCTTTTTATTGAAGTGATAACTTTAGTTGCTCTGAGCACTTTTTGGTAGGGGAAAATCTTATAGCACATGAGTAAATAAACGGACAGAGGCAAAGCTTCATACAACCGCGCGAATCGATTGCACTACTACAAGCGTCGTAACGCATGTATGCGTAAGCACTCGTGGCTCGTCACGTACGAGTAGAAACCGGTAGAAACCGGTTCGACGAGTGTTCAAACGCGGGGATGTGAGTGCACGTGTTAAGTTGCGTTGTATATTTTTTCGCTTGGCGGGTATTTCGAATTATTATCACCGTTCTTAAATTTTTGTTAATTAAAAGCAAAAAGTGTCAATATTGTTTATTAAACTGTGTGTATGAATTCTTTTTTATTTGCTCTATTGTTTTAGAGCAAATAAAAAAGAATCATATTTTATAACATTGTTCTTAAATTATTGTTGATAATTAAAAGTAAAAAATGTCAATATTGTATACTGTACTGTGTGTATGTATTTGTGTGAACAATAATAGAGCAAATAAAACAAATCACATTTTAGTTATCCAAAGATTTCAATAGGTAAGTTGTATCTTATTATTTTATTTCTACTAATTATTATAACTTTTGTTCACTAAGTTTTTATGGATGTGCCTAAAGTCTTGTTAGGGAAATATTTGACCCGACATTAAATCTTAAATCTTAGCTAAACTTTACAGTAAAAATACAATAAGTATAGGTACAGAATACGTAATTAGCAGACGATTCCTGTTCGGAATAAAAAATATTATAATAGTTATGATAAAAACTGATATGCAATGAGAGTGCTTTACATTAGAATTTTCTACTATATTAAAAGATAAAACAAATTATTGCAAATAAAAAATATAAACACAAAATATTTAGAAAAAATATTTTGTAGGTAATAAAGATAGAATATTTACATAGATTACTACTCGATAAAAAAAAAATCGTTTTGTTCGTTTAATTTTATCCACCTGTGACAACCCTACCACAATAGGTAACAGTTTTACGCGTAGTATGGAAGCTTTGTCTCTGTACGTTTACTTACTCATGTGCTTATAGGTTCGCGTCACCGACATGCTAAATTGACATAATTTTTTCCCTTCTATTGGCCATATGACGACCATTTTTTATTTCACTTTTGAATCTAAGTTTTTATAAAAAGTTTAAGCAAATGCAGCATTATTATATTCCTGGACATTTAAATATAATATAGTCCACGCGCGAGCTGCGAGGAATCGGGGGCTGAGGAAGCGTTATTTTTAATTTTGCGATAGCCGTGTTATTTTCTACTATAAATAGTACTACACTTCATAAGTTGTTTTGTGTGCACAAATAGCTATTTAATTTGGACTGAAAAGGAATCTTGGGCAATGACACCAGGCAATTGATCGACCATTAAGCATTAAGTAAAATCAATAGCTCTCACGGAAGTCACAAAAGAAGATTCGATTGCTATAGCAGTTTCGCGCGGATGTGTTAATAGACAAAAGATAGTATCGACAGGGAAATATCGACTAAATCACAACTCTAGCTCATTACGTCAACATTCCTTATAATTCATCGGAGCTCGCGCGCGGACTAGAGTCATTATAATATATTAACCTAGAAGTAGGACTTAGATGAAAGAATTTAATAAAAGTAAAGCCTACATTACATATTATATACTTCTTCTTATATAATTGCTTCCGCGACGATTGCAAATGTCAGATTGAGCCTTTGATTTTATGTTTACTATAGGGTAAATATTAAGTTATACTCTTTTATAATTTTCACACGTTAGTTACTTTATTTTCAGAATTCACTTTATAAATGAAATAGAGAGCATGCATGTCAATACTTTAGTCTTTGAATGCTCAGAGTGAGTGAACTCAGTTGCAAAAGGGTATCACATAGTGATATCGTAGGCGAGTGTACTATATCGAATAGTCTGTAATATCGAGCCGTCTGTCAGGGCGGCTACAATTAGATTTGCGACTGACAACGTTATCTGGTTTCAGACGTATCGCTGCCAGATTGCCAGTGCCTGCTGCGGTTCTATTGCGCCATTACGATTTAAGCAATAGATTAAGGTTGTAATGTTTATACGAATTTCACTCATACGTAAATCAATTTTATGGATTTTTTCACGCTTTATAATATTTACATTCACGACGTTACGAAATGTCTGTCCACAGTTCAATAACTCCTGCTATGACAGTGGTTGCTATATCGGTTAAACCTTGTTACATAATAATAATAATAGAGCCAACTTGACAATACACTGTCGTGAATGAGGAATTAAAAATGTTACATTAATTAACTGCTCTGATCTCTTCTTAGCTGGTGGGTTCTAGAGTGAAGGCCAAATACGGAAAGATGGAGGTAGGTTTACCTACTAGACGGGACGTGCGTGCATGATCTCCGTGCGTGGCCAGTTGCTACTTGCTGGGGCAGTTAGCATCCAAATAGTGTGTGCCCCGTGATCTGTTTGCTCAACAGATCAAGGGGCACCCCACCAAAGTTGGAATTGGTGGCACTCGCTGGGTTTTAGTGGGTAGAGCTGCGTCCACTTACCAGCTTACGGGAACAGCGAGTCCCACGTACCAGCCTGGGGAGACCCACTCCCCAGCGGTACGCCTCAGACATTTCCCGGCGTTAAACTTGCAACTAAAATCGGCCGTCTTGGCGTTAATTGAAAGGGTAGTCCCCTTTCATCATCATCCAGCAGTAGATGTAAAAAGACAATATTGGCGTTTTATGTTAAATGAAAAAACCTATTTTTTTTCTATTTCTTAAGTATTTTCAAAATATTTAGTGTGAAATGATGTTAGTCGGTTTTCTATTTCAAGTTTTATCCCCAGCGTAGGTTCACAAAACTTGTAATCTTTTTTTATATTTTTATTTATAACTTTTATTGTGAATTTCATAAACAATTTAAAGCTATTTAGTGTGTGCGATAAATAAAAACTTTGTTATTTAAAGCGTATCCAAAACTTATAGAAGACATTTTTTGCAAATATCCAAGCCACTATACTCCTTAACTCCAGTTAATACGATGCAAAATAGTGTAACACATACCGCAGTAGTAACAACACCATATAAACAAGATGTGGGCCTGGGGCCAACTTTGTATATTACATTTAATAAGAAAAATTCTAAAACCTTGCGATGTTACAAAAATTATAATATTAATTTCGTCTAAATTGTGAAGATTCGTGAATATTCTTAAATATTTAAAATCTAAGTGGAAACGTCGCCTTGAGGAGATTCATTAATGGAAGACTAATTTGGTAGTCTAAGATCCTTCTAGGGATGGGATAGTAGGCAAGTGGTCCACACAGATTTTTCTAAGATGATTATGAATGTATTAAATTGGTATGAATGTTGAAACTGCCAAACGCTGTTTTTACGAATTTCAATCTTTGTAACGTTTTTTGCATAGTTCCGACAAATTAGAATTATTGATGAATGGATGTTTGAAACAAATTTCAGGCACTAGGATTTCTGACAGTTGAATCCTATGTTTCGAATTTTTAAGTTTCCATCATCACAACAAACAGAGACTCGTCCTCTTGAGTGAGAGGTGAGGTCCGGGTTCGATTCTGACCCCTCTGTGAAACCCCTAGAAATAGGTTTTTCAAAACTTCTATGTACACCTGAACATGAGACCATCGCTTGCTCACCGGTGAAGGAAACATCGTGAGATTAAAATTCTTTGAAGATGTGTTAAGTTTACCAACTCGCATTGGGCCAGGCCCAAAAACCCTCCTCGCCTGATTTCGATGAGGAGACCCGTGCCCAGGAGTGGGACATATAAGAGTTGATATTATTATAATATGATCACGACATTACTATGAATTATCCGAAGCATCTGTAATCCTTATAAACCGCGGACAATCCGCAAAATTTTGTTTTATTATTATGTTCATAGCTTTGATTTGATTCGAATAGCAAAAGTTTTATCAATATTGTATCTATTGAAGAATGTAACGGTTATTGACAATTTATTGAATTAAGCGCAAGTTTCATAAGTGCCTCGATTCGGCTCCCGGCGGTATCTGTATGAGTTATTGCTTTGTTTTGTTTATATTTTGCATAATTTTATTGCTTTTAGACATTTTTTGTCGAATTTCATCAAATGTTGTGTCCCTTACGTGAAAATAAAAAAACCAACCAAGCGCAAGTCAGTAATATGATTTGATCCCCACCACAGTAGCTTAAGGTGAACCCAGCACCTTGGGCGAAGCAAATTGAACTGAGGAAGATGTTTCTGTTCCTTTTTTCTTCTTATAATAGGATTTTTTTAACGCTGATAAATACTATGAGGCATCCCGCTGTGGAGTGGGTCTACCCATGCGGGTATGTGGAACTGCGCCCGAAAGCTGGTAAGTGAACGCAGTTCTACCCACTAAAACCCGGCGAGTGCCACCAATGCTGCCTTTGGTGAGATACCCCGGATCTAATGAGCAAACAGGGCACCTCGACGGCTAGTCAGTCCCTCAGGGGACCGACGCCACTTCCACAGAGGGGTTGTTCCGCATCACAGAACAACCACTCCCAACGTCGGGACAATACAATGGAGTGAGGTTCCCGTCCTTGCCACTAACCCCTTGCTTTTTGTCCCAAAGTGTGTGCAAAGAGCCCACTTAGCTCAATTTGCTTCGCCCAGGTGCTGGGCTTACCCTAGGCTACTGAGCCCCACCGCCACGTCAAGGCCTGAACCATGCTTGGGTCTTATAAGAGGGTTACTCTTATAAGAAGAGGGGACAAAATAATGTGGTGCCGGACAACCCCTCTGTGGAGGTGGTGTCGGTCGCTTGAGCGACTAGCCGTCTATTATATTATATCTATTATTATTATCTATACCATCACATTACTGACTGCTCAACAGATCCGGAGCACCTTCCCAAAGGCGACATTGGTGGCACTCGCCGGGCTTTAGTAGGTAGAGCTGCGTCCAACTTACCACCTTTCGGGCGCAGCGAGTCCTACCCGCCTGGGAAGACCCATTCCTGCGCGGGGTGTCTCAGAGCATTTCCCGGCGCAAAAAAAGTAACATGATTTGATAATTCGGTGTTAAACTTTGGGTGTTCTGAGAGAAAAATCTGAAAGCTACAATAAATTTGGCGCTACAATAGTTTTATATAATCATATCATCTACATTATAGAACCCTTTCAAAATTCGTATTTGTAATTCATTAAATTTCCACTGAATATGTAATGTACCCGCGATTTTCAACTTGAGGCCTTGTAAAAGTGTCCGATAGAAAAACCTATTTACTGAAAAGAGTTTTGGTTTTTGGATGACAATAAGGCAATAACAACATTATTATACATCTATATCATTTTGGTGAACAATGGAACTTCTAAGTAGCGAATCTCTTTATTATATATCAGGTTATAAGCTTAGCGTTCATTTTGAGTATTGAATAGAAAGAGGAGTTGTTAATAAAAAGGCGGGTATAGTGTTACGTCGCTAAGAGGCTTTAAGTGTGTACCGAAACGTCCGGTCCTATATAAATGGTAGCGAATTTCATTGTTTGCATTATACGTTCGGCTTACTCAAATAACACTGAGGTGTTGTGCGGGGAAAAGTAAATTGCGCAATTTTATTGATTTTACTTTTTATTTACTTTTACTTATACGTTCTATTTTAGCAGGAATTTGCTTTAATAATAATAGATTTATTACCTACGCTTTGTAGAATTCAAATCTAAGGCAGAAGCGAAATCGTGTGTCTTAATATAACATAATATGCAGCCTTTCAGTGCCAGGTTTTAAAGGCAGGCTTTGATAGCAAAGTTTTGGTAGCTACAATCAAACAAGCATTTCCTTTGGGATGTCACGATGTTCATAGGACAAATCACAGGTATTACCTATATACCTGTTTCAATGTTTGCTTTTAAAGCCTCTTTTTTATATACGCAAAAACCTTGCGACTCTGTGTTCGTCCTGTATAAGGATTTCCTCCTTTCTTTTTTCATTGGGTAGATTACTCAATCGATTTTTATGAAATTTCATCAAATTTTTACTAACGTTTACGCAAATTTCTATTATTATAATAAAATAACTTGAACGAATTTTGTCGTGGTTTATTAAGATTTTTACAAGCCCGACGTTTCGGATACTTTACAGCAACCATGGTCACGGGAGGACTGAGGTGTCAGACGTCCTAACGTTACAAAGTTATTAGAAAGTACCCTATGATACATCAATATTTTAATTAGTCCTCTCTATGGATGGCCGATGGGCAAATAAGGTTGAAGAGTGAAGGCCGCGTTCGGGTAGACGATATTGTGTCGTCGGCCCTTAAGCAGTGGATGGATAGTAGCTGATCATGATAATGATGGTGATGACGCAGAAAGTATAAATAACTTAGCGTGTCGCTGCAATAAGTCTGCAATGAGTGAACATAGCCTAGAGTCTAGACCATAGATATAGAATGTTTTGCAACGCAGTCTAGACAACGATCACCATTATAATAGATTTAATAAGCCACAAGTCCTCGCAAAAGAACACCTATTCAAACCAAGGACGATCCGTGAGGCTATTGAACTTAAAAAAAAAACATCCTAATTTCGATAGAGAAGATTGCTGGCTCTAATCACTTGCTTGGAAAAACTTAGAATAATAATATGCCACAGATTAAAGAGTAAGTAAGCACTTACTGCGTAGGACTAATTAAAATATTTTTGTATTATACGGTAGTTTCTAAGAACTTTGAAATATTAGTACGTCTGATACCTCAGTCCTCCCGTGACCATGGTTGCTGTAAAGTATCTGAAACGTCGGGGTTGTAAAAAACTTTATAAACCGCGATAAAATCCGTAAAAGTTTTTTCATTATAATGAAATTTGACCTGATTTTGACTGAGTTTTGGATATAGGATATGTGGCTTGTGGTTACACGACGTCCACAGTCCACTCAGGTTAAAAATGAATATCAATTAGTCATAAACCACAAAGCGCTAATCAACCGACCACGCGTGATTGAGCAAACTGTCGATTGTTTCGACATGTTTTGACTTGTTTGTTCAAATTAAAAAAAATTACACAACGCCCGCCTGTTCTGTCCAATTAAAATGTAAATTGAAGTCACACGCTGTGAGGACGCCCTGAGCACAATGTAGGGGAACATCAATGTACACTATCCACGGAATATGAACCTAGTTATTGTTTTAGAATTTTTGTTAGTGAATTTAGCAGTTGTTTCGGCTGTCCTTAACAATTTTTACTTTTGACTGCATGAAAGTCTGATTTTTATACGATAAGTCGTTTTTTTTTTTAAATGAATCCCGTAAGACGAAGGCAACACTGAAAGTTCTTGGAACTGGTCACTTGTAAACAATATAATCAAAAATAAGTTTAAAATTTGAAAATGGAACTCTGCCAAAATTGTTATGTTATTTCATTCATTTGTCATTTGTTTTACGATACGCGGCAAATTGAAATTGTTTGTATCACGCCAGCATGAATTTAACGCGAGAAAATTTTCGTGCAATGATTTTTGATGACTTTCGATGTCATTTAAGTCAACGAGAAAGCTATGATAAGACTTCGATTGGCCTTTCACGATGAAGCCCTATGTATTGAAACTGTTAACAAGTGGTTATGTGAGTTTAAATGTGGTCTCACTAATCTTACCGATGATCTGCGTGATGGACGGCCTCCTACGGTGGTGACTGAAGATAAAATGAGAGTTGTGCGGCATGATAGAGAGATACAAAAGAGTAACCTATCAGCACATTCTGACAAGTTTAAGCATCGGTATGAGTTAAGTGCACACAATCCCCCATGAACATTTATTCAGGAAGCTTTGTACCTACCCGGTGGAGTGGTGTAGTGAGTATTTTGAAATAATACTTTTGTGTATATTCTAGTATCACTATCCGTGAACACATGGTATGAATGAAATTGATACCGTAATTAACACTTTGTATATTGTAATTTACCTTTATATTAATAGAGCTTTGGTAAGAAGTAGTGCCATGCTACTTTGCCACCGAATTGGGCCGGCACGACCTCTCGCTCACATAATGCTATGCTGTCGCGTTTCGTGCGGTTTGTGAGTTTCCGGTGGCCCATTGGGATAGGGAAAAGGAGGGCAACGAATCTGCATAATCTCTTTTTGTGCGGATTTGTATGGGCGTTGATAGTCGCCAAAAGTCTTCAACTTCGCGTATGCGATACGATATAAAAAATAGCCGAGCAAACCGAAAGAGAAACATTAATAGTAAGATACCACAATTTCCAATTGATATAGGCTCTTGTCGACCTCAGTGCTATTGATTATACTGCCTATTCGGTCCCTATTTGTATAATATGTAATAAGCTGCTGTTACATACAGATTATGTATAAGCATAACAGTGTAAGTATCAACAGAATAGAACTTCCAAGGCTTCTGACAACTTTATTTTTTACTTTTGCACTTCTTTAATTCTTTTGCATTCCTAAATGGCCTATGTCAAGTATCTTAAGAACCTACGATATTCCACGGTGCGCGTTGATGTATTTACATTTCTATAGATTATATTTATAGTTCCCATGCTGACGGGTAAAGCGCATAAGCGCATCCTTTATGTAATATATTATAGCCGATGCCTGCCGCATCGTAGGAATGGACTACTCACTGATTTATAATAATTTTACAGATAACAGTTACGATCCGTACAGAAATTTAAGTGAACATATGAATAAGGTAATGTATGTGCCAATCGCAGGAATACATGTGCATTTGAAGAAATTGTTTTTTTTAAGTAGATACATTTATCTATACAACCTGATTTTTTGAAGAACGGACATATTCAAGTAGCGTATAGAGCTAAAGATCATTCCAAAAATATATCACAAGTGGGGTCTTATTTTTTTTCAAAATTATCCTTCACACTTGAATTAAAGTAAACACAGTATTATGAAATAGGTAAGATACGATGCATCAAATACGCCGAACCACAAAATAAAGTGACCGAACGTTCTACCGAGAGCCATACCTAAGGCCCCGTTCGCACGAGCGTTTTAAAAGTGTCGCGGTAAAACCCGACTTTGGAGTTTGGTATGCTCAATTCGATTTAACGCCAAACACTTAAGGTCGAAAATCCAACAGCACTTGACAAAAAAGCGCCGCACTTTAAAAACGCTTTCGTGTGAACAGATACATGGTTATCCATTTGTCCCATTCAAACTCTTTTTGAACGGTCGGTCAAAAAACGCTCGTGCGCACGGGGCCTAAGAAACTCCGGCGCGCGATGGCCGGTGTCGGCTTTTCACAAAGAAACGGCAGTGCGATACGCGTCATTGCCTGGAGCGTTTGTTTTGTTTGTGTCAACCGCGTGTCGCGTATTATACGTAATTACTAATTACGTATTAAATCATGTCGAATGAATTTTCAAATGGAGAATATTGGGAGATGGTAAGAGCTTATGCTCTATCTGGTGACAGTGTACGTGGTGCGATAGACTTGTACCGCGAAAGGTTTCCGAATCGTCGCGTACCTTCATACAGCGTGATGTTGGGGGTTAATCAACGTCTGTGGGAATTCGGGCAGTTTACAGTGCCAACGCATGCTCAAGGGAGAGGGAATCAGCCACTCCCCGTTCGTCTTCAAGTTGCCATTCTGGAGTATTTCGAGCATCACCCGCAAGGAAGTACTCGAGAGGCCGCTAGATGGTTTGGCGTTGCGCAGTCGACAGTATGGCAACTTTTACACCGAGAAGGATTACATCCATATCATTTTCGGCCCGTACAAGAACTTGGACTGAACGACCATGAGCCCCGGGTGGAGTTTTGCCGTTGGTACTTATCCAACCTGGACAAGAAGATTTTATTTACGGATGAAGCCACATTTACAAGACTGGGAGTATTTAATGTGCACAATGAACATTGGTGGAGTGAGAATAACCCATATGTGACGCGACAGGACGCTTATCAACATAGATTTAGTGTAAATGTGTGGGCTGGTATTATTGGTAATTGCCTGTTAGGGCCATATTTCATTGACGATAGACTCGACGGTGAAAGATACTTGACTCTTGTGTCAAATGTGGTGAATGATATGTTGGATGACGTGCCTCTCATCTATCACCGTAACCTCTACTACCAGCACGACGGTATGAAGGAAAAATGAGATCATATTTACTTTATATTAGATACATTATTTATTTACCACTTATCAAAGTTCATTCGATTATTTTATACCTACCACTACCGTCTGTCTAAATTTAGCGCGTAAAATGCACGTGATAATACAATAGGGTGACCATATTCTGAGGCCAACAATGCATTTACATTTGTCTATATTTTGTTATTTATGTGGTTTTTTTTGGTGAATATTCTTTCATTGGTGAAACCAAGTTCTATCACGTCCATGATTATGTCTGTTCTTCAAAAAATCAGGCTGTATATGTACTAATATTATAAAGCTGAAGAGTTTGTTTGAACGCGCTAATCTCAGGAACTACTGGTCCGATTTGTATAATTCTTTCAGTGCTAGATAGCCCATTTACTGTGGAAGGCTATAGGCTATATTATAACATCACGCTGTGATTAGCAGTAATGAAGTTGAGTAAGTTAACGCGGGCGAAGCTGCGGGCAACAGCTAGTTATTTATAACAGACAAATTAAAATAATAACTCAATTCTGAAATTCAAACTGTTCAATTAGATCTCCCTTGTTTAATATTTTGTAAATTTACTTTTGTAATACGATTTTGTAATACGAAAAAAGTGTACTTTTGATATTCTTAATCTCATAAACTAATCCAATAATTATGTTACGAAGATTGAAGGGATCGAAAAAGGCCGGGCAATTTTTGTTCCAATCATTAATTTTTCCTAAAAACTGTTTTTTCGCTTCTAGTTGCAAGCTAACGGCCTATTATTATATATATTATATATTTCTCATTGGCCAGGGATAATCAATGCCAGTGTAAATAAAGTGGCATTGGGCCGGTCACGTGCAAGCATGCAGATTTTCTTTTTTTTTCAACAAGGGTAGTTATCGAAGAACTCTAAAATCAAACGCACGTGAAAATTAAAAAGCCTTTTTATAGAATGGTCGGAGTTCAACTAACCACTGCTTCGGAGGTTTTACAATTTGCGATTGCAATTTTTTTTATGTCATAAGGGGGCAAACGAGTAGTCGGAGTCTTATGGTGACTACCGACGCTACTACACATCCACACAACCAGAAGTTATGCAGATGCGTTGCCCTCCTTTTCCCTGTCTCCCCATGAATGGGCCACCAGAAACTCACAAGCCGCACGAAACACGACAGAATAGCTATCACTTGACGCCAGTGTAATGTGAGCGAGAGGTACCACCCAGATTGTGCCGACCCAATTCGGCTGCAAAGCAGCATGACACTACCTCTTGCATGTTTACTATGATATTGTAACATTATTCACTTCTTTCACAAAGACAGCCTCATAAAACATAAATATCGTTCACGGTCCGCTATAAACCGCTCGACCATGGTTAAGCCGTAGTACGAAAGTAAAGTCATACAATTTACCGTCAATTTCCGACGTTCAGGTAAACCGCCAATATCGTAACAAGCTAATCACGCGCGAAAGCTAAAAGGTTGGCCGTATGCATGATTATACGTATAAAAGTTTATGACTGCGGGAAATATTTCTGTGAAGCTTACGTGTGCGGGGCGGCCAGCCGGGCGGAACAATCGCTGAGATGTAGCGAGGCGCGGCGCACTCTACGCCGATCCTCACGTGGAATAATACATAATATTGAACTATTCGAAATTAGCTATTCCTCTTCGCTTTATCCTCCTTTAAAATCAATAAAAATCTTTCTTCTCAAACAGGCAATTGTCTTTCTATATTAATTTACTTAGTAATTAGGCTATCGAATCCAATATTTATCACGTCCGACTGGTAGTTCAAAATAAACAAATCTCCACCACGAATTGGGCCGGCACGACCAGGGTCGCTCACATAACTCTGGCGACAAGTGATAGCTATGCTGTCGCGTTTCGAGTGATTTGTGAGTTTCCAGTGGCCCATTGGGGGGATAGGGGAAAGGAGGGCAACGCATCTGCATAATCTCTGGTTGTGCGGATGTGTATGGGCGTCGGTAATCGCCAAAATGCTTCGACTGCTCGTTTGCCCTCCTATGCTATAAAAAACGTTCTTAATTGTTTTGAACTACCCAATTCCTCAACAAACTGTATCATTCTCGTTTATAATAAAATGATATTATATTAACTTAATATTTTGTTTATCAATCTAGTGTCTTATTTACTACCTACTTATTTACTAGACTTCTACAGTCTAGAGTATTGTAATACTAAAAGAGGCCTTGGTTTGTTTTTCATAAAGGCCTTTTTATAAAAACCAAGACAAATTATTCCCGCCACTAGCATCGAACTTCGTTAATAAAGGTAATTACAATTTCGACTTCTATGCTATCGGCTTAATTTTCAAAAGCTGAAAAGTTTATTTTTTGTTGGAACAGTTAATCTCTAGAACAGCCAGCCGTATTCAAATAAAAGTTTTACATTCGATAGTCCAATTATTTATTAAAGCATTTTGCCCCACCATGGTTCATGCCTTGTCGTGGCGGTGGGGCTCAGTAGCCTACGGTGAGCCCAACATCTTGGGCAAAGCCAATTAAGCCGAGGGGGCTCTTTGTACCCCTCTTATAAGAGGGGACAAAAGAGCAGGGGCAAGGGGCGAGGATGGGAACCTCACCCCATTTGTACTGATACGACGTTGGGAGGGGTTGTTCTGTGGTGCGGGACAACCCCTCTGTGGAGGTGGCGTCGGTCCCCTGAGGGACTGACTAGTCGTCGAGGTGTCCTGTTTGCTCATTAGATCCGGGGCACCTCACCAAAGGCGGTATTGGCGGCACTCGCCGGTTTTTAGTGGGTAGAGCTGCGTCTATTTACCAGTTTTCGGGCGCAGCAAGTCCCACATACCCGCCTGGGGAGACCCACTCCCCCGCGGGATGCCTCAAAGAATTTCCAGGTGTTAAAGAAAAAAAAATTAAATCATTTTGATGCGGATAAAACGAAAATCGGAGGTATTAGCTATATATATGCTTGCCAACCGTTTTAGTATTACGTTAATAATGTATTTTTATTTTTTTAAATCTTAAAAAGCGTGAGCATTTCCTTAGACATTATCAGAGCGGAAAAACGTTTCAAATGTCACGTGAGCAGCGTAAGAACAAAGCGTGGAAATATGGAAAAACGTAAAGCCTTTCAGTCGCTTCTATTAAATTACCTTCGCTTTGCGTCCATTTATATTCATACCTCTATTCTTAATAACCTTGTAAGACCATTATTAATAATTAATTTTCACATCTTAGAGCATAAAAACTGTGAAATACTTTCTATGCTATAAACATACAGAACTGGTTGAAAGAGACTAACTACTACTCAATACTTACCACGTTAAACTAAAATACATTTTTGCTACTCAAAAAAGTATTTGCGTTTACGTAACGTACTATTTGGATTTTTTATAAATAGACGAGTAAGAAAACTTTTTATGAAAGAATAAAATTATTTTTTTACATTTTCCCTAGAATCTTATATTGTAAAGAAGTACTGACATGCTTCTTTAACGCCGAATTGGAACGGCACGACCGGGGTGGTACCTCCCGCTCACATAACACCGGCGTCAAGTGACAGCTATGATGTCGCGTTTCGTGTGGTTTTTTTATGTCATTAGGGGTCTAACGAGCAGTCGGAGCCTCAAGGCGCCGACGCCTATATACATCCGCACAACCAAGACCACGCAGATGCGCCACCCTCAATTTCCCCATCCCCCCCAATGGGCCACCGGAAACTCACAAACCGCATGTAACGCGACAGCACAGCTGTCACTTGACGCCGGTGCTATGTGAGCGAGAGGTACCATCCCGATCGTGCCTGCCCAATTCGGCTGCAATGCAGCATGGCACTACCTCTTGACAATATAAGATGAGAAAATGTTTGTGAGGGTTCGGTCACCATAAGCATCCGACTGCTCAGTCGCCTTATTGTGACATAAAAATATCACTGCAGTGAGAAAGTAATTATATTAAATACAATTTTGCATACACACAATATTTATGGCAAATTTTACCGTAATACTTAGTAGCGTTAACCCAAAGAACATCAGTTTCTGGAATAGTCGGAAAAAATAAGCGCAATTTACAATTGCTTAAAACATTTTAGACAAATATGGGTCCCCACCATGATTCAGACGTTGACGTGGCGGTGGGGCTTAGTTATAGCCTAAGGTGAGCCCAGCACCTTGGGCGAAGCTAATTGAGCCGAGGGGTCTCTTTGTACCCATCTTATAAGAAGAGGGGACAAAAGAGCTGGGGACAAGGGGCGAGGACGGGAACCTCACCCCATTGTAATGTCGCGAAGTTGGTAGGGGTTGTTCTGTGATGCGGAACAACCCCTCTGTGGAGGTGGAGTTGGTCTCTTGGGGGACTGACTAGCCCCTGTTTGTTTATTAGATCCGGGGCACCCCACCAAAGGCGGCATTGGTGGCACTCGCCGGGTTTTAGTGGGTAGAGCTGCGTCCACTTACCAGCTTTCGGGTGCAGCGAGTCACACATACCCGCGTGGGGAGACCCACTCCCCCGCGGGATGTCTCAGAGCATTTCCCGGCGTTAAAGAAAAAAAAAGACGTATGGGTCGAAACTCACCCGTGGCAAGGCGTAACAGCATGATGAGGGTCGAAACGGCCCACGAGCGCATTTTGGAGCTGTAGCCCGCGATCACATGACGTACTTTAGATTTTTTTAGACCTGCAAAGAAATCACACGTTAGTCTTTTAATTTAAATTCATAGGGTTTTGTATAGTCTGTTATGCAAAAATATAACTCGTTCGCGAGCTTGTCCTACGGCATTTATCATTACAAGGATCGCATTAGTAGGTATTTATTTTAAAAAGTTAGCCGTCACTAGGTGCCCTATAGATGTGAATCATCTGACATAATACATATGATAGATCTCAAACATATTAAAATTTAAAAAAAAATACCTTATATCGAAAGATGGAATAAAGTATTCGTGGTATGACAGCGTCATGCTATTTTGGCTTACGGCATTCAAGGCAGTTTTACTGCCAAGGTACCAGTAGATGTATCACAACAAAAGAAAGTTTCAATCAAGTCGGTGGCGAAACAATTGTGATGTGTCATATTGCGTCACACTTCGAATTAATCGTCGCGTTCGAATCAAGTCTCAACGTAAGGATAGATGTAGAACAAAATAACAATTTAAGGTGCGTACACGCGCTTGCGTTTAACGTAACGCTAACCTGAAATACGAACACAAGTGTGTGAATGGGACGCTCAGCTGTTGCCTGTTTGTGCAAGCTTTCGTCGGTTACTTCCTAATTGCTTTACTTTACAGGCTGCGGTCCGACTGGCGAGTGTCTGAACGCACTATTTCAAACCAACCCAATGTATGATTGTCTACTTTCACCTGGTTTCGTATATACAATGTAAAAGGTAAAGTTTTAAATTGGTTTTGTTGAATTTATGCTACTATGCAATTTTCGGGTATTATAATATTAGTACCCGGATGGTTTTTTTTTTTTTTTTTTTTTTAAAAATAAAATGACATTTTATAAAAATTATTCCTAGCTAGATCGATTTATCGCCCCCGAAACCACCTATATACTAAATTTCATGAAAATCGTTGGAGCCGATTCCGAGATTCCAATTATATATATATACTAGTGGCCCCGACAGACGTTGTCCTGTACAATTTTTTTTTGTGAATCTAAACCATTCTCGTATCCACTTGAACACACACAAAAAAAATCATCAAGATCGGTCCAGCCGCTTAGGAGGAGTTCAGTGACATACATACGCACAGAAGAATTATATATATAAAGATATACAAGAATTGCTCATTTAAAGATATAAGATTAGGACCCTTCCTATGGTTGGGGATTTCAAAACGGGGAAATAAGTCAATTTTTTCGGGATTATTTAACTCTAAATCTACTAAAATTGATTAAAAGCAAAGACCCTTACTTGAGAAATAAATTTATACTAGAGGTCGCCCAGCGGCTGAAATTCGATCTCAATTTTAAGAAAAAATATTTAACTTCTAATACAGTTTTTTATGTCATAAGGAGGCAACCGAGCAGTCAGAGCCTTATGGTGACCAACGACGCCTATAGACATCCGCACAGCCAAAAGCTCTGCAGATACGTTGCCCTCCTTTTTCCTATCCCCCAACGGACCACCGAAAACTCACAAACCGCACGAAACGCGACAGTATAACTGTCACTTGACGTTGGTGTTATGTGAGCAAGAGGTATCACCCCGGTCGTGCCAGCCCAATTCAGCTGCAAAGCAGCATGGCACTACTTCTTTTAACAGTTTGAGAACTTACTTAAATAAAAACTACTGCTTCAAAACTTATTTTAAAAATAAAAACAAAACATCATACGTCATTTATTGATAACATTGTCGTCCGTAGACTGGTTAACGTCCTTATTTAACTTTGAATGTGTGCGTATCGTAGAGTGTGTATCATTTTTACTAAATTATTAACAGTATTTATTTTTACACAAAAATAATAGCTTTATCAACTCCCTCCCCACTTCATCTTTAAATATACCAATTTCCAAATTCTTCCGTTTGCGCAACCCTCCTTAAAATGGGTAGGTACAATAGTTTTTGCTTCGCGTATTAATATAATATATTATTATCAATTTATATAGATTAAAATATAACTTTAAATTCTGTATTGCGTTATTGCAGTGTTAACGCACTGCAATAACGCAATACAGGATTTAAAGATCGGACAACGTGGTAATTGACCCGTTAGCAGCAAACACGGTTGTAAATGTTTTTGTCAGTTTTCTTAATCAACCCCAGATGCTCGATGACGAAGAGTTCTGGATGGCGATGGTCTCCTTCTGCGAGACAGTCCCATAAGGAGACAGACGAGTGGGTGAGAGAGGAGGCCGCCGACGAGGCCTCCCCCCGCGGGCGACGAACGGGGGTGCGTAGGAGACGCTCCAGTAATGCCCCTGTGTTCGAGTCGGGCTCAGGATAGGAACCTGGGTCCAGTATGACACGACGTCGCGGAGACTGCTTAGTAGCGGCCGGGCAGTCCCCCTTACGAGGAGTAGTCTAGCCTTCGCCTGGGCCAGCCTGTCGCTGAGGTAATCTCGTTGAATGCAGATCCGGGATCCTGAAAAAGCAACTGAAGGCGCTCGCAGTGGTTTTAGTTTACGGGTAGGGCACTCCCAGGTGCGAGTCCCACATAGGGTCAGGATCTACCCGAGCTCCTGGCTACATGCGTAAAAAGCATTTCCCTGCGATAAAAAAGCATATTATTGCACATCAACACGTTTGAATACTCGCGGCACTCACAAGAGTTAGTGAGACACCCGCGATATAATTTTACTTCCGAACTGCTTTACAACTTGGGAACAGATTTGATGGTCACGACGGTCTCCGTCACACAAATAAAAGCAGCTATAAAGATTCCACTTGCTATGGAAATATAAACTCTATGAGGTAAAAAAGGATTTGATGAGTTTTTATGATATTCCATTATCCTGCTAAGTACTTATTAGTTGTTATAAGAAACAAGTTTTATGGATTTTATCGCGGACCATGGTGAGGCGATGATTATCTCCTTATCTTTATTTAAAATATTACATCTTTATAAAATAAGAATTTGTTAACATAACAGTTTATTAAGATTTTTACATGCATCGGATACTTTACAGCAATTATGGTTATGCGTTATTTCAGGTCAGTTATGTTTGATATTATTTACTCCCTAGTAAATAACATTTTGGTTAGTTAATCCAACTATTGTTATTGTTAACAAAATCTACAAAGTGAGTTACGGATCCTACCTGCGTGCTATATTTAAAAAGATATATTGTATGACGTCGTGCATACTAAGAATGGTTAAAAAAGCAGTATTAATTGAGGTTACAAATAAAGAAATAATATATAATTATAAGATAACAATTTGAATAGAAGTCGTTATATATAAAAACTCCATGCGGTGTTTTTGTCAATGATGAACTTTTGAATTTTAATTCAAATTAAATCACTGTGTGCATGATGGGTGACGATTTTGTCTCTGGCAGGTCTGCCCGTGCCACTAGTATAATATGAAATTTAAGGACATGAATACAGAAAATCGACCATTTCATATGACGTTGTAATTCGTCAAAACGACATTAAACTATAACGAGGGTCTCGATATATTCAGCTCTATCATTACTAATTTTGCATTCAATATCGAAGCACAAATCGAGTATAGAATATTCCGCTCTCTAATTAGATAACGGGACGTCAAGACTCAGGACCCGTTCCGATGAGATCCGACGAGACCCGACGAGTCCCGACGGTCACTTGAACTAACATAATTGGTTTACGCGAGTTTGTGATATAATTGTCACGCATAATAATTTTAGAGATTATTATTGGTTGTCATTGAAGTATAAATTGAGTTATTATAAATTAAAGGCCATTGATCAAAACAATTGACAGGTTGATGTTGTTTTCTTATTAGTACTAATATGAGGAATGTGAAAGTAAGTTTGTTTGTTACGTTTTCACGCGAAAACTACCTAACTGATCATCATGAAACTTTGTACACATATTCTTGGAGGTATTATAAGTAAGATAGGATACGTTTTATGAAAAATAACTAAAATCTAATCCTGCGCAGACAAAGTCGCGAGCACCAGCTAATGGACAATAAATTATATTAGCTCAATGTTTAAGGATTCCTTCAGACACGTGATAACGTGGTTTTAAAATCGCTAAACTGTTTATGTGTTCAGACGGCGGTGATTATGAAACGATTCGCGTGCGCGGAAAATATATGTCGACGAAGATACACTGAAAAGAGTGCATAGTAATAGAATTGCGACTACATAAATAAGAGCCGTGGTTCCCGCCATGTCTGAACTAGAGCTAAACGGTAAAAAAATTAAAATAGTCGTCTGTCATCTGTCAAAAAAGCCTGGCAGATGTCGAATCTCTGTTGAATATATTAGAATTCATAATTAATCGAATTACAGTGAGTGACCATCATGTCGTTTGTCGTCACGGCATTCGAATATATTTTAAATGTAGTTTTATGATGTATGAAACAACGAGCAGTATAATCATAATATTTTAATATTATATCAAACGGGCAACATATTGCTCTAAAGTGCTACGGCGTAGCGGCAGTAGCGTAGCGGTGTACTACGCTGTAACGACGCCATTATATTTGTTGTACGTAGACGTTTACGAATAGCTCTCATCATCATTATCATCATCACCGGTGGAATGAATGCGCTCAATACCACCATGAATAAGGATAGGTGATATTATTATTATTGACACTAAGAGCCTATTATCCTCTCGTGACCATGGTTGCTGTAAAGTATCCGAAACGTCGGGCTTGTAAAAATCTCAACGAACCGCGATTGAATCCGTAAAAGCTGTTTCATTATTAGCCTTTATTATAGTACCTGGATGAACGAGCTTTGCTCGGTATTTTTTTTAAATAAAATGACATTTTCTAAAAATTATTCCTAGCTAGATCAATTTATCGCCCCCGAAACCCCCTATATACTAAATTTCATGAAAATCGTTGGAGCAGATTCCGAGATTCCAATTATATATATATATATATATATATATATATATATATATACAAGAATTGCTCATTTAAAGATATAAGATTTTCTTCTACTATAAAATATATTGTAAAGTAACAGCTCCCCGAGATTTTACTAACAAAAAAAAATTGGTAATAATCGAATGAAATACGATTTTTTAAAAATCCAACTATTAATCCGGGAATCAGGTATTTTAAACAATCGAACAATCATTTCAGAAGTATTCAATAGCACAATGCAATAGCTTACTATCATAATAATCAACCGTAACCGTTCACCGACGATCAGCGACGATCTCCGTGTGGTGGGCGGTCTGTGTTGGACGTGAGTTGTAAGGGATTGGTCGTCTTGGCGTTCATTGAAGAAGGCATTCAAAGGCCATTGGCGGCACTCGCCGGGTTTAAGTAGGTAAACTTGCGTACATCTTACCAGCTTTCAGGCCCCACATACCCGCGTGGGGAGACCCACTCCCCCGCGGGATGCCTCAGAGCAGAAAAAAGGCCTATTCAGCAGTGGACGGATAGAGGTTGATGATGATGATGATGAATCGTTCATTGCTAGACTCTCTCAATAAAAGAGCCAAACAAGAGCCGATCTCCAAGTACTCTACTACTACTACGGAGCTACTACGGAGAATACATCTCTAAGTACGCTTAAAATAAACAAAGCAAAACTGTAAGTTACGTCTCTAATAACTTTTTATGTAGTCATTATACAAAGAAGTATATTAAAAGAGTCCTCGGAGCGTGAACAAAGTCTCGGTACTTGTTCATGATTTATTCGATGGTTTGTATAAAAAGGAAAATAATTCTGATAGTAACATTGTACAAAAAAGTGTAAATATAAATACGGCGTTTTTTCATGGAAAAGGTTTTTAAACACAAAAAGACCTTATTATTAGCTTTACCGCTTAGTGTATCTGTGTGACTGCTTGTGGCATTGTAGCGTTTAAAAAGATGAGCCGATGGATGCGGTTTTTTTAGTTGAAAGGAATATTTCTAGTTTTGGTTCTTATCTATTATGTTTTATGAAAATTGGTTCAGATGTTTTTAATCTTTTCGATTTTTTTATAAACTTTTAATATTTTAAATGCTATTAACTTTTTCGAAACTCGCCACTGGATGGCGCTGCAACTAAACTACGAGCAAGGTTGTGGGTAAAACTAGTCCTGTATACAAATAAATATAATTGAAGTGCTTGTTTGTAATTTCAAATAAACAGCTTTTCACAATATCACTAAATGCATAATTATTATAAAAGTATATACGGTACTAACATAAAAAACAATTTATACAATTTTTGTTTGACCGCCTATTTGTATGTCTGTCTGTATGTTCCGCCCAATCTCTGAAATGGCTGGGACGATGTCGGGACTTTCACAAGCAGATGTTATACGTAGTAACTTAGGCTATAATTAATATGAATGACCTTGGCTAGTCCCCAAACTCATTTAATGTTTTTTTTTGGTGACACTTAGCATAAAATAGCACGTTTGCCGATTAGCATAAAAAAGTTATTAGCACTTATGCCTTTAAAAATGGGACTGAGATAGCACACAGACTTATGACTGGCTTGTTGGTCTAGTGGTTAGTGACCCTGACTACTAAACCAGAAGGTCGTGAGTTCGATCCCCACCCAGGACAAATGTTTGTGTGATGAGCATGATCATTTGTTCTGTGTCTGGGTGTAGTTTATCTATAATATGTATGTATTTAGAAATATACAAGTATATATCAGTTGTCTGGTTACCATGAAAACAGGCTCTGCCTAGTTAGGGATCAGATGGTGCATGAGTTTTCCCAACATATTATTATTATTATTACAAAAATATTCACTCTTAGGCGTTGTACCTTAAAAAGCTTTGCATAAATAAAGATAAATTCTAATCAAAATAAAAGACGTTAAGATGTAAAAACGTCTAATGGACAATCCTAATTAGATTTGTCAAAGACTTCAAGAAGAGCTTTCTTGTATTATCTCTCGTTAGGTGATGCATAATTGATACGAAACTCGCCTCTAATACGCATCGCAGTTCTAATGGATGCCGTACTCTCATTGGCTTAAGGCTGTTATTATGGTTAGAACTGAATATTAAAACACCTTAAGATATTTTATGGAAAAAATAAGTGAAGCGTATCCTACTAATATTATAAACGCGAAAGTTTGTAAGAATGTATGGATACATCCATACATTCATACATGTTTGTAACTCTTTCACGCAAAAACTACTCAATGGATTTTAATGAAACCTTACAAAAATTAAATAGCTATATTTAATCTTGGCTAACCCACCTGGTGGGTTAGCCAATATGCCATTCTACAATCGTAAACGCTAGTAAAAAACTAATAAATGTATGGAAATAACATTTAAGACGTGATTTATCTACGAGAGTTTACGATTGTAAAATAGCATCTTGGCTAACCCACCTGCTAATTTGGTTGACATTAGCAGATTCCACAGATAGTTGTACCTAGTGATAGGTACTTTACAAAAAAACGACTTTTACGTCTACATAGAAAAGAGCTTATAAACTTTTACTTTGGTTTTTTATGAAAACGTTAAATACAATAAAATATGTTGCCGTGGCGCTAGACGTTTGTTTTTATAACAGAATTTTTGTATCTTTGCCCATAAAGATAAGTAGCTTGAATAAAAAGCTTTGTTTGGGCGTACTCTTCGTTTGTTAATGGTTTTCCTTATTGCGTGACTTTGAGGACAAGATAGAGAGGTGAAAGATAAACATACAGCAATTATTGTTTAGTAAATTTAAGACCTACTACAGGAGAACAGGATATTTTATATAATCATTACTGCTGGTAGGGATGTACCTATCCCCACCATGGATCAGGCCTTGTCGTGGCGGTGGGGCTCAGTAACCTAGGGTGAGCGGTGCACCTTGGGCGAAGCTAATTGGGCCGAGGGGGCTCTTTGTACCCCTCTTATAAGAAGAGGGGGCTGAAGAGTAGGGGGCAAGGGAAGGATGGGAACCTCACCCCATTGTACTGTCCCGACGTTGGGAGGGGTTGTTCTGTGGTGCGGGACAACCCGTCTGTGGAGGTAGCGTCGGTTCCTTGCGGGACTGACTAGCCGTCGAGGTGCCCTGTTTGTTTTCTAGATCCGGGACACCTCACCAAAGGCGGCATTGGTGGCACTCGCCGGGTTTTAGTGGGTAGAGCTGCGTCCATTTACCAGCTGTCGGGCGCAGCGAGTCCCACATACCCGCGTGGGCAGACCCATTCTCCCGCGGGATGCCTCAGAGCATTTCCCGGCGTTAAAGAAAAAAAAAAAAAAGGGATGTACCTATAGCGCCACGCGTTTGTACATAGATATTATCGCTAGTCGTGTCGCTAAACCTCTAGTCGCGTCTAAAGAAGTTTTATTTAAAAAAGTTAATTTATTACTTTTGCAACAAATTCACTTAGAGATCTTGAGTTATTTTTTATCCATTTAATTCTTATATTAAAAAAAATATTTTCTTAATTCTACTTCGGTTCGTAATTAAAGCGAGTTTATTTAGTTTTTTTCTTAACAATATTTTTTATACTATAATGTTAATTGTTACTAAGGCTCGACCTACGACGTACTAGGGAATCGACCCTCTTTGTGTTTATTGAAAGAAATTGTCTAACAAACCACATATAGTGAACAAAGTTGATAATGATTATGAATAAATTACTAATCTCCTTACTTATAAACCTATTCTCCATAGTGGGAGTCTAGACGTCCTAACACATGTGCATCGAGTATATGACAGGAATAGAGCGGTAATGTTATGTGTTTTAAATGAAGACAAATACCGAAAAATTGATGCTGCGGCACTACGCTGGTACTACGCTCTGATTAGCCGGCTGATGGCCATTGATGGATAATTGTCCGATGGGACGTTCATATTGGTCACTATTTGTTTGAATTGCTATTACTTCAGTGACAAGTCACTGACCAGTTTCGGAATTTTTGGCTCGCATATTATGGCTATCCGGTTATAATAATATTATGCTCGACGCACACGTGACAACAGTCATACAAACTTCGATACAAATGAACGAAATAGCATTACTCACCTATTATATTGAATCATCCGAATCCTAACATAAATATCGCGTCAAAGTAAATTTCATTTAATTTCGTGGAAGGTCATAACAAAATGGTTTTAATGAATTCAGTGTTGCCCAAACTGAAATTATAATTCTTGATGAATTTAATGAAAATGTGTTTTATTTAAGAGGACGAGTTTTTTATGTCGAGAAGGGTTAGCGCTTGACGGAGTTCAGAGTCGACAATTGAGATGGTGTTAGTTTTTTGTCTATGTTTTTCATACCGGTGGGAGGGAAGCGCTGTGCCGCGCTCCCGGCTGCATGGGTACCACCATCTTGCTTGTGTCTCCCGTGAAACAGCTTTTCTGTGTTTCGGAGAGAAGGGCAAGACAGGCAGTGTAATTACTGGCACCGAGACTTAACATCTTATGTCTCAGGATAGGCAACACATAGATGAGTTGCCTGGGCTCGTTCCAGGTAAACTAGTTTATGTTCATGGGCGACGTCGACCACTTACCATCAGGTGGTACGTTTGCCAGTTTGCCTATCCATCTAACATAAAAAAAGAAAAATATCAACGTCGACCATATGACAAAACATTAAGCCTCATTTTAGAACAACGTATACCATGTAAACATGCCTCTCAAAGGCTTTGACCTTTCATTTCTGGAGTCGATTACAAAGCTCCTTCCGCTTGTATGAAGTGTGTCAGTGAAGGGGACATGAATGAGCTTCACAGGAGTATTGTGCCTATTGTATTGTCCCTGCGGTATCGCTGTCGCTTCGACATGTCCGTACTTGGAGGATTGTGAAATTATCGTCATTTGTTGTCATCAGTATTATTGTCATTATCATCAATTATGATAAAAGATTTACGGATTTTTAACAGTTACAATAATTGTTATTAGTATTATTATCATTGTGATTAATTGTCATCAGTATTTTTTGGCATTGTTATTAATTTTT
The DNA here is from genome assembly GCA_963853865.1 of Helleia helle. NCBI lineage: Eukaryota > Metazoa > Arthropoda > Insecta > Lepidoptera > Lycaenidae > Helleia > Helleia helle. The sequence goes on along the minus strand of OY971422.1, from coordinate 19,437,680 downwards.
ATTAGTATTTTAACCCTACTAATATTTAAAAAAATATGAAAAATATATGGGTGACATCGAGCATAGAACCGTAATAGAGCGGTAATGTTGTGTTTTGTATAAAAACAAATTCCGCCAAATTTGTGCTGCAACACTGCGCTGGTTCTACGCTTTGACTTGCCGACTGATGGCATTGATGAATGATTGAACTATGGAACGTACATACAGATCACTGAATGGTTACGTCAGTGACAAATCACTGACCCGTTTTGGAATTATATGGCTCACATTACTACTCTATCCGATTATATGCTCGGTGAGTGGTAATTGGTATGAGAGCACGTTACCCTAGTCCCGTGCTTTTTTTTCTTTTACGCCGGGAAATGCTCTGCTAGTAAGAGCTTATAAGATAAATTAAAAATATATAATTTTTATCCCAATAATAGGTATTAGGTTTGATAAATATAAAATATTATTTTTTAAAGAAGAGAGGACAAAGGGATAGTCGGTTTACCTGATGGTGAGTGAAAAGCGACATTCACAGACAGCCGCTACACCAGAGGATTTTCTGCCTCGCACGACTAATATATGGAATCAGCTGCTTCCTATGGTGTTTCCCAACCGATACGACTTAGGGACCTTCAAGAAAAGAGCATACTCATTTTTTTTTTATGTTAGTTGGATAGGCAAACTGGCAAACGTGCCACCTGATGGTAAGTGGATGACGTCGCCCATGAACATTAATCAGTTTACCTGGAACGAGCCCAGACAATTCTCATTTATGTGTTGCCTATCCTGAGACATGAGATGTTGAGTCTCGGTGCCAGTAATTACACTGCCTGTCTTGCCCTTCTCTCCGAAACACAGCAAAGCTGTTTGACGGGAAAAACAAGCAAGATGGTACCCATGCAGCCGAGAGCGCGGCACAGCGCTTCCCTCCCACCGGTACGTTGCCGGTTTGAAAGGCAACGTACCTGCTAATGATGTGGCGGGTGTCTATGGATGTCGTTTTTCACTTACCACCAGGTAAAACGACTGTCTGTTTGCCACTCTTCTATAAACACTTGGCTATTTCTTCCAGTCATTATCTTATGACTAGACAACTTTCATAAAGTTATTTTTTTTTATTACAGTTTAGCACGCACACATGTCAAACGTATTTACAATCCACGTTTATCCCGCAAGATCCGATTAGCAGGTCTGCCGTCTAGTCTAAGGAAGTTAACCCTACTATTATAAACGCGAAAGTTTGTAAGAATGTACAAGGTGTATGTTTGTTATTCTTTCACGTAAAAACTACTGAATGGATTTTAATGAAACTTTACGATAACATAGCTTATACATCAGAATAACATATAGGCTATAATTTACCCCTGTACTCCCACGGAAATTGAAAGTACGCGGGTGAAACTGCGGTGCACTGCTAGTTTGAAACTAAATACAACATAAGTCCCGGCTACACTCCCTGAAACAATTTAAAAAAAACCTCCAAACCTTGACAATCGAGCTATCATATTCAAAAGAGAAATCAATTTGAGCTGATTTCACAATTAAAAAACAAATTCATCAGTAGATACTAAAATTAGATTATAAAAAAAACATAAAATAGCTAGAACTAATTTGGTAATTTTATTTTGATCAAATCATGATATAATAAGTAAATCATATTATAATAAGAAGATTTTAATGAAACTTTACGATAACATAGCTTATACATCAGAATAACATATAGGCTATAATTTACCTCTGTACTCCCACGGAAATTGAAAGTACGCGGGTGAAACTGCGGTGCACTGCTAGTTTGAAACTAAATACAACATAAGTCCCAGCTACACTCCCTGAAACAATTTAAAAAAAACCTCCAAACCTTGACAATCGAGCTATCATATTCAAAAGAGAAATCAATTTGAGCTGATTTCACAATTAAAAAACAAACTCATCAGTAGATACTAAAGTTAGATTATAAAAAAAACATAAAATGATAACTATTCGTTGCGAAAATAGCTAGAACTAATTTGGTAATTTTATTTTGATCAAATCATGATATAATAAGTAAGTCATAATATTATAATAAGTAGGTATCTACTTATTTTGAGCTTTAATAAAATGTTATTACAAAATTTATATTATGAGAAAAAAAAAAAAAAAAAAAAATATATATATATATATATATATATATATATATATATATATATATATATATATATATATATATTATGTTTTATCTTTTATTTGAAAAAAGTTTTTATTTTTTAAATAACTTACTACTAATAATAAATTTAAATACACACTACACTGTGATCCTAGCCAAAAGGCCGAGATGCGATTTAAACACACACAATAAAGCATTGTCTATTATTAAATAACCTCTACATTAAAATGTTTATCCGTATAAAAAAATATACTTTAATCAAATCTATATGTACACAGTTTCGTTTGTAAATATAACTAATTTGCAATATTATAAGTTTTTCTTTAATTCACAGCTTATTTTCTAAAAAAATAACCAAGTAATGACATCCTTTCATATACCTCACTGGGATCAGCTGATGTTTACGCAGTACATCTCATTAGATCACACCTAAGGTTATTAATTAAAAGAGCACTCTACGGAGCTTTAACCCGGCGGTTCAGGTCAACATTAATTACGTACCTATCTGCCCCCTTCCTTTCACTGACGTTAGTCCTGGTGAGGGGGTTGCGCGAGACGCCCGCCGGCGGTGCTGTCGCGAGGCCGACTAAATCTCTGCTCCTCTCAGTCGCCAGGTCAGGTCACCGCTAGGGGCGCGTCCACATCGGATTTCACAAGGACTTTCTGTTGACACTAAGTAGACTTAGCTAAGTGATCCTTTTACTACTAGGCTTTTTTTACTCGGCACGGCTTTCCTCGAATTTAGAAGACAGCTGGGCTTTAGAGGAAATTAGAAAGTACGGCCTTATGCGGGCTGGCAAACCTCACACTACAAGATTCTCAATATTATTGAGCATGTAGGTTTCCTCGTGATGTTTTAGTTGCTCATGTTGTGTTGTTGTTGTTGTTGCAATGTCATTCTTTAAGTTTTTAGCTTTTAGGCTTATCCTAGTGATTTTTGTATTTTTTTATAGCATAGATGGGCCGCCGTGGATGCGAGTGGTAAGGGATCGGCCATCTTGGCGTTCATTGAGGGAGGCCTATGTTCAGCAGTGGATGGATAGCGGCTGATAAAGATGATGATGATAGGATGGCAAAAGAACAGTCGAAGCCTTATGGTACGGTACCTATACATATCCGCATAACCAGAGGTTATGCAGATGCGTTGCCCTCCTTTTCCCTATCCCAATGAGCCACCGGAAACTCACAAACCGCACGAAACGCTACAGAATAGTTGTCACTTAACGCCGGTGTTTTTTAGCGAGAGGTACCAACCACCCTGGTCGTGCTGGCCCAATTCGGCTGCAATGCAGCATGGCACTACCTCTTACTATATTAATTAAATAAAAACACAATAATTAATTACTAATATTAAATATCATTAATTTTAATCATTATTATTTAATTAATTATTAATTTAGTATTATTGATTAGAATGAAAAAGTTTATTTAGTTTTAATCAGTAATACATTTAATATTTTTTTTTAGATACGAGTAAACATTCAAATTTAGTGGTAAAATTAAAATCATGTAACTCTTAAAATTCAATACATAAAAACACGTCATATTAATCAAATTTAAGTTTGATTCAATTAACGACCACCTACAAAGATTTTCGCTGCCGTTTTCAAAATAGAACTACAAATAGAGCCTAAACAAATACGTCATTCTATTATCTCAATGTGAAGGTGCCTCTACCCAGCATCCCGCACACCAAAACACCTGTACTACACAGACACACACGGACACCGCAACCTTCATACTATTTGATACATTTTCGTACGTGTTGAAGAAAAGCCTGTCAGGACATGGCCTTTGCGTGTGTGAGTGAAACGAAAATGGCCGACGAACTCCAACGCATGCGCACAATTCTACAAAGTAACATTCACTTTTATTTCAGGTCTCCAAACTAAAATGTATCCTATTTTAATGGCAAAAGGACGTCAATATTACCATAACCGGAATGTAATAAGTAAGTTAGATTTACGGCGGGTTTTGAAAGTTGAAAGTTGAGGATGGCGAAGGATACTTGTACGCAGGTTGGATTTGGATCCACAGAAGTGTTGTGCTAAAGTTAGATTGAAAAGTAGAATTAAAAGTATGTATAAGCAGGATGCGCTTAGTGCTACGTGCAACTACAACAGAAATATATCGTCATAGTTGTTGGTACCTAGCAACTATGACGATATTTTTGTTGTTTTTATGTGAAGGGATGGCATGGCTCATTGTGTTAACTTTTTACTATTTCATGATAGCCATGGTAGGTACTATTTCATTATTATTGTTACCGAAGAAGGAAAATATCATGAGGAAATTTTCATGATGCGCTTAGAAGGTACTGGGCCAGCGTCAAAGTGATTTCTAGAAAGAAGCTAGGAGCTAATAATTTTTTAAAGTGTCAGATGTAAAAATGTAATATAGAGTCATAGGGTGACTATTGGACTTAAAATATATCTGTTTGTGTTTTGTGTTAGATCTATCCATCCATACTTATTTGAAGACTTATCATAGATATTTTTAACGGATATTGTCAAAACTCTGTTAACATTTTAACCGGCTAATAATTATGACATCATGTACACGTAGCAAATTCATAATCAAATTAAAAAGATACATTTTTCGAAGGTGCACTAGTTGACCCCACCCATGCGTTGAAACCCAACCGTTATCAACCGCCCCTTCCTCCAGAGGAGAGTACAATGGCACACCATCGTGGTTTGGTGCGGACGTCCACAGTTCCCACGCCGGGGTCGGTCAAACGACGAGGAAACACGAGGAGAGAGACAAAAACTGGGGTTTAGTGGGTAAAGTCTGCGTCCACCTTACCTTTTGTCTTTTTGGGCACAGAGAGCCCCACATCACCCCCGGTCATCCCCGGTGGTATGCGTAAGAGCCCCAGGGAAACCAAAAAAACCAAACCATCATGATACAATTTTTTTTTACGGATTTTATCGCGGTTTATTAAGATTTTTACATGCCCGTAAAAAAAAAAAAAATTGTTTTATTATAATGAGTGAAATTCGCGTAAACATTAGAAAACAATATGCAAACCATCATGGGTTAAATCTACTAATAAAAGGAAATGTCTGTAAATTTGGATGTAGGTCATCTAGAAGTCATCTGCTCTCTCAAGTTGAAAATCAAATCTCTAAAGTTGCTCGTAACAGGACGCCCTGCTGATGTGAAATAATTAATATAAAAAATAACTAACTCAACCAGTCACAGGGACTGCCGATAGAAGTGAAAACAAAACAAAAATGTAAAAGATTATGACAACCTGTACAATTTAAACGCCGCACAAAATGCCCGCATGACATTGACATTTCAATGTGTTTGATGATTGGTTATGTAAAAAAAATTGCATTATGTCATATATATATATATCAAACGTCATACAAACGTCAAATAGCGTGGCGATGGTAACGGTGTCGCGAATCGAGAGATTTTATCTCTGGATAAGTTTTCACTTCAATAACTAATTAAAATCTATTAACGAATATGGAACAAAATAAAGAAAATTATAGTACCTATAAGGACGCATACATAATAGGATTTGATAATGGCGTCACGGTATATATATATCAAATAAGTGGGAGCGTCACGGTATAACAGCGTCATGCCAGTTGCCGTCACGTCATTCTTAAAAAGCGCTAATAGATGTTTTACATCAAAAATTCGTCACTGGTATATTTGAGTGACATACTATAAAATTAATCTTCATCTGGCAATATTTGAGATTCAACAGCTGCGGCTTTCAACGGGCGAAGCTGCGTTAAACAGCTATGCATGTAATATAAAACTGAATCCAAAAACATTTCAATCATATTTACAGTTTCAAAATCCCGGAAAGGTGTCAGCGAGTGAAATTTTTCAGTTCTCGGGCTTTACAATACTTGCATCCAATTCCACCGCAACAACTGCAGCCAACTTTACAACTCAGGTATATCCTCACAATCGCGAATAACAATTAATATAGCTTACAAACTTTGGCGTTTGTGAAAAAGTAAAAGCTATTATTACAGTATGCAGTTTTGTTTTCAGGGTTCCTTATCAAATAGATAGACGTACATGCCACAGTTTTATCATTTTTCGATTATTTGTATGCACCACTATACATAGCGTGACCAAATCCCACCAGGAAAAGAATAAACAAAAAAACTAACATAACCAGTCACAGGGACTGCCAATAGAAGTGAAAACAAAACAATTAAATTCAAATACCTATAATACAGGCCTTAATACCTTAAGCCAACCTATACAATTTAAACGGCGCACAAAATGGCCGTATGACATTGACATTTCAATGTCTTTGACGATTGTCACACTGAAACTTTGTTTGCGGTTCTTAAATAAATAAATCAAACGTCATATAAACGTCAAGTAGCGTCTCATAACGGTGGTAACGGTGTCGCGAATCCAGAGATTTTATCTCATCTAAAAATATGACCACCGCGCCTAAAGAAGTTTTCACTTCAAAAATAGTGTTGAAACGTTGCAATGCAAAATACTGTATGTTACTTTTAAGAAGAAATAATATGATAGTACTAGCTGGTGCCCGCAGCTTCGTCTGCGTTAACTTACATTTTCAGCCACATCCGGAGTGATGGTGAATTTTTTATAGGCTTTATCACTCAGTGTTAACGTAGCATTTTAACGGTTAAATATTTTTTTAAATTAGTGGAGTCGTTTTTAAATTAATTCGTAACCAACAAACAAACAAACTTTTCTGTACTTTTTATTAAAAAAATATTGATGTATACTTAAGAACCCTAGCCCTAGTTCACAAAGATGTCAACAGTGAAATCCTTTGTAATTGCTCCGTGGTGAAATCCTTACCAAAATCCGTTGAATAGTTTAGAAAATATCGACTTCTAGAAGAAGAGGATATTTCCCGTACTGATAGGAAAATCTTTTTCTCTATAAATATCGCTGTTGGTGCTATATTAAGATCAATGTCTTTTACCCGGCGAAGAGTGACCTAGTATTGCGCACTATTTTATTAATTAAAAATAATTTTTATTTTGATTATTTGTTTTACAACGGCTATAGTAATAAAAATGTAAATTTCAAGTACAATCTACAGTGGAAAAGATAGATACAACCTGCAACAGTTGGACGGGTCATATTGCAGGTAATTAGTATTCAATGGTAATTATTTACCGGTGAGAGGAACGCGCTAGGAGATAGGCGCGCGAGGATGGGAACCTCACCCCATTGTACTGTCCTGATCTTGGGAGGGGTTGCTCTGTGGTGCGGGACCACCCCTCAGTGTAGGGTGCTTCGGTCCCTTAGGAGACTGACTAGCCGTCGAGGTGCCTTGTTTGCTCATTAGATCCGGGTCACCTAATCAAAAGCAGCATTGGTAGCACTCGCCGGGTTTCAGTGGGTAGAACTGCGTCCACTTACAAGCTTTCGGGCGCAGCGCGTCCCACTCCCCCGCGGGATGCCTCAGAGCATTTCCCGGCGTTAAAGAAAAAAAAAGTCTTTAACCCTCGCTCTCACTCGTTAGTAAGATCATCATCATCATCATTTGACGACCTCTGTGGCTCAGTGGTAAGCGTGTTGGCGCTCAAGCCGGAGGTTGCGGGTTCGAATCCCGCCAGGGAACAAAAATATTTTCTATGTTCCTAGATCATTGCTGTATATTAAATTTGTGTATTATATAATAAAAATCTTAAATATGTATAGTATAAAAGTATTAAATATATTTCCGTTGTCTGGTACCCGTAACACAAGTTCTTCGAGAACTTACCACGGGACCAGATTGACGTGATGTAAAAGCGTCCATAGATATTATTATTATTATTATTAAGTGTTTCGGAAACAAGGCCAAGGCAGGCAGTGTAATTACCAGCAGTGAGACAAACCATATTATGTCTAATCAAGGTCAAATATTGGGATCAATTATTAGGGAAATGCATTTCGCATATAGCCAGGATATCGGAGTAGGCTCCTGACGCTATGTGGGACTCGCACTTGGGAGAGCACTACCCAAATGAATGCACCATACGTTACCATTCTTCGACAGACTGGAATATAGCTGCCGGCAGGGGACGCTAGGTCCTCCAAGATTCGGGAGGAATTTGTCTAGATAACTTGTTAGTATTCATGTGTGACAGTGACCACTTACTTACCATTAGGTGGATCGTCTTCCAGTTTCCCCATTCAACGAACATACAAAAGCAAAACCAATACTTATCTCGAAAAAGACATCTAGTTTGCAGTGGCCATACTGTACCGTAGTCCGTATTTAATGTCAAATAAGTTACTCAACAATAAATGGCAGTGCTTACAAAGATAATATTTAAGTTAGTTCTTAAGAAAAGTCATAGGTGGCGCTAAATATATCGAGCGTCATATAGAAATATTGTCTTACTAGCAGCGCCCCACGTATTCACCCGCGTACTTACAATTCCCGTGGGAGTACAGGGATATTTTACTAAGTTTCGCGTTTATTTATTGGGAGGATAAATCATGATAAAATAACGCCATCTGTATTTTCATTGGAAACTACGAAAGTTACTACATTTTCAACATTTCTGTGGTCTGTAATTTCAACTAAATTTAAAAATGTCTTATCAAAGTAATATTCGACTGGTTTTAATATCCTTTTCGTTTTAACTAAGAATGGGTCGTATCGCTTTTTCTGGGTATCGTATCTGAATCAGATACTGGTTTTCAATATCTGATTTCAAAACTATGTATTTTAATATCTAGATATTTTACACTAGATTTTGAATTCTATATATTCATAAATCTGATCCGATGCACTCGTCAAATACCATTATTGATATTTAATTGCAACTATGCCTTATTCATATAACATTAAGGTTAAAATAATAAATAAAAAATAAATTTAAAATCCATAACAATATCATTAAAATTGTTAAAATATCTGATATTGTGCGAGTTACTGAAACTAAGCTTTATTCATATAAGATTAAGATTCAAGATTTAAATTTTAAATCCGTAACAATATCATATTCAAAAATCTGATATTATTGTCCGAGTTACATACTGAAACTAAGCTTTATTCATATAACATTAAGATTCAAGATTTAAATTTACAATCCATAACAATATCATATTCAAACATGATATTGTGTGAGTCATAATAGTGAAATATTGCGAATGTTGCCGTACCGCTCTAATTGTAAGTAGTGTAATGTTTGTACCTCACTCGCTCCCGCAGGCCGAGCGACCAATGCGTATCGTATCGCATACTTCATAGATATAGATGCGTGTGCGAGTATTCGATACGCAAATATCTAGATATCGTAATACATAGTTTTCGAACGAGCTAGTAAGTGATTTTTAGATATTGGACCAATACATAGTTTTCGTATTTATATACGATTTGTATCGCCCAACTCTAGTTTTAACACAGTAGTTATGGCATTTAGTAAATTCTTGTTGCCATAAAAGAAGAAAAAAACCATTAGGTAAAGAAAAATATCTAAAAGTACGTATGAAAAAATTCGAACAGTATATCGCAGCTTCGCTTCTTTTCACCTAAATTTATAGATGTACTAGTTTTACCCGCGGATCCACCCGCGTAGAGTTCGAAAAAGTAGCTTAAGAAATGGTGTTGGTGACGCTATATACAACGAGCGTCTTGTCCTGAATACTATAATAACGCCATCTGTGTTTTACACTGCAAACTGCAAAAGTTATTACATTTTCAACTAATAAAATCTGTCGTCTCCAGGTTAAGGATATTTTTCATGTCATAAGGAGGCAGCTGAGCAGTCGGAGCCTTGTATTGACTACCGATGCCCATAGACATCCGCACAACCAAAAGGTATGCAGATGCGTTGCTCTCCTTTTCCCTATCCCCCCAATAGGTCACCGGAAACTCACAAACCGCAGAAAATGCGACAGCATATATGTCACTTGACGCCAGTATCATGTAAGGGAGAGTTACCACCCCGGTCGTGCCGGCCCAATTCAGCTATAAAGCAGCATAGCACTACCTCTTACCAAATATTCGATTGATTATACATATTACCCTTTTCGTAAGTATAATATTCATGGTAGATAGAATAAAGTATTTATAGTCCAGTCAGGGCAGACATAAAACTAGCCTGAAATAGAAAAAATCCGGGGGGCGATTTTGTTTTCGGGAGGGGTGGTTGGACGTATAAATCTCGATTTTCTAACTAATCCCGGTAAAGGATTCGCCGCCATCTTGTTTTAAAGTTCATTCGTTTTTCTGAAATAACACGTTAGAGCAAAAATTGCAGTATCCAAAGTTGTTGGAAATTTAATTTCTCATAAGTTTGGTCATTATCATTTTTACTCTAGGATCTTAGGATTTTAGGAGGTAATACAGTGGCGATACCACACAGTTTATATATTTCTGGTCTGGCTATCCAATTGAATGTGGACATTAAATCAGTGTAAATGTTCGCACTAACAAGTGATTAGTGATCATGATGATGAATAATAAGTGATAAAACCAAAGTTCAAATGATATTATAAGCTATGCTTTTGAATTTGTTATCCGTTTTATTTGTGTATCGATCAAGAAATTATTGCAACGGTATCAGTTATTCATAGCAGGTACCTACTCAACATAATATAGACTCCTGGACTTGTTTTTTTCTTTTCAGTTTTTTTTTTATTTTAATTTTTACGTACTTTTTTGTAAACTATTATTGTAGTTTCAACAATTTTCCCGCACAATATTAAGCTATTCAATAACTAGAAGAACTCGCATAACACTGGGGTCAAGTGACATCTATGCTGTGTTTCGGCTTGTGAGGATATGGGAAAAGGAGGGCAACGCATCTGCGTAATCTCTGGTTGTGAGTTGTGTACGGACGTCGATAGTCGTCAAAAGGCATCGACTGCTCGTTTGCCGTCCAATGCTATAAAAAAACTAAAAGAATAAACATTAAATAAAGAATAGGCATGTGAAAATATTTAATGATTAATCTGTAATGAAAATATTTTGTATAACTTCAAACTCTTACAATAATAATGAGATTTAGATTGTATAATATTTCTTGAGGTTGAATATGTAACGATTTTTCATAAATATTTTATGAGCTTGTACAAGTTTGCATCCACAAGCTCCATAGTTCAGCTAATAATCGAGCTAGCCAGCGAAGAGTCGACAGAGACCTCGTCACATCGAGGCGGCAGGATAATTAGCAGCTCTTCATTTTGAATTTCATCTTCAGGCGCCGGGTCCTCTGGAACTTTCATATCTTCCTCTTCGTTTGTCGTATTGCTAAACATAGGTGTAAATGAAATGCCAACGTTATAAATATAAATAGAACGTGTACTTTTCTATTGAATTATTCCAATATAATATCCAATAAGCTTGGATTCTTTTAACTTAATTGAATAACAACATCGGTGCAGTGGCCGGTAAAAGTTAGATACAAGTAATAGAGATTATGCCGTTTAGAAATTTATTAAGAGAGATGAGACTTTTGGCGATAATAAAACAAAGATATTTAGACAGTGTAGGATTAATAAAGTAGCGTTAAGCGTGTATTACTTGATTGAACCCAATACTGGCAGGCCAATTTAACACATTCAAAAATTTGCAACCACGCTGGTATTGACGCATAAAAAGATCAAGAAATACTAACTCCAATTGATCTCCAGTCTTGGTCCCGGCCAGCACCGAAGTGTACAGCCGTGCCCTGGCGACGTGGAGCCTCATACCCGCTGGTACGTCTTCAGCACCAGACTTAATCTCCGGAATCGGGTGTAATTGGATACCTAAACATGTACTTTTGTAATAAACTTCACCAGCGCAAGGCTACCAGAGCCTCGAGTTTGTCCCTGGGTATCATTCCGCATTTCTGAAAAGCGATGCTGATTTGACAAGACGATTACTGACATCGAGATATACCAAACGTTTTCTATAATGCGTCTCAGCAAATTATGGATAATAGAAATAGAAACCGAAGTCAGATTCAGAGTTTTTAAATGCTGTTTGTTGGAGCCATATGAGGAAGTGGATTTGGAACTAAAAGGGATATACTATGAGCAGAGAAGCCGATCCCTAATGTGAAAGACAATAAGCAACAAAAGAGATTTGGAACTAAAAGGGATATACTATGAGCAGAGAAGCCGATCCCTAATGTGAAAGACAATAAGCAACAAAAGAGATTTGGAACTAAAAGGGATATACTATGAGCAGAGAAGCCGATCCCTAATGTGAAAGACAATAAGCAACAAAAGAGATTTGGAACTAAAAGGGATATACTATGAGCAGAGAAGCCGATCCCTAATGTGAAAGACAATAAGCAACAAAAGAGATTTGGAACTAAAAGGGATATACTATGAGCAGAGAAGCCGATCCCTAATGTGAAAGACAATAAGCAACAAAAGAGATTTGGAACTAAAAGGGATATACTATGAGCAGAGAAGCCGATCCCTAATGTGAAAGACAATAAGCAACAAAAGAGATTTGGAACTAAAAGGGATATACTATGAGCAGAGAAGCCGATCCCTAATGTGAAAGACAATAAGCAACAAAAGAGATTTGGAACTAAAAGGGATATACTATGAGCAGAGAAGCCGATCCCTAATGTGAAAGACAATAAGCAACAAAAGAGATTTGGAACTAAAAGGGATATACTATGAGCAGAGAAGCCGATCCCTAATGTGAAAGACAATAAGCAACAAAAGAGATTTGGAACTAAAAGGGATATACTATGAGCAGAGAAGCCGATCCCTAATGTGAAAGACAATAAGCAACAAAAGAGATTTGGAACTAAAAGGGATATACTATGAGCAGAGAAGCCGATCCCTAATGTGAAAGACAATAAGCAACAAAAGAGATTTGGAACTTAAAGGGATATACTATGAGCAGAGAAGCCGATCCCTAATGTGAAAGACAATAAGCAACAAAAGAGATTTGGAACTAAAAGGGATATACTATGAGCAGAGAAGCCGATCCCTAATGTGAAAGACAATAAGCAACAAAAGAGATTTCTTCTGCATTTTTTGCGAGCTGTCTGTTGTAATAGCCGCTATCGCTGTTTCAATCTCGTATTATTATAATCTCTACATGATATATTCTCAGAGTCGGAGGTGTAATGAGAGACTCAAAAGAAGTGGGCATGAATTTAAAATGTTATTATTAATTTTACACAAGTAATAAAGCAAAGCTCTTAGATGAATACTTGTTTCAACAATGCATTGTGTTGTCTGCGTTAATTACAACTACAGTGGATTTTCATAACAGTATAGTCGAGCCTTTACTTTACACTTAAAGTTGAATATCACCTAATGGTTGTGAAACAATTCGAACATTTTGTAACTAATAGGGCAACATTGATCACGTGTCAGTTTCACACAAGATGTCTTGTCGTTTCAAATATCTTGTAATGACTTGAAATTCTTTAGCATCTGAATTATACGTAAACTTATTGAACTTGAGCTTCAAGTTAATATTGGGAATAGATGCGTCGTATATAATAGAGTCTTCGGATGAAGTATTATCATCATCATCATCAGCCTTTATCCGTCCACCACTGAATACAGCATGGTCTCCTTTAAATGATTCTTACCTACATAATATGATTTCTATTTAAAATTTAATGTTATTTCGTAAGTTAAGGCAAATTTAATCAAATTATTAAAAACGGGATATTTACCGAGATTTGTCTCGTGCAAACAAGACATTCGTAGATAATCTCGAAATATCGAGCTTCGCGAAGTAAAAATAAAAGCATGCGATGAATAAAACAATGAAATAACCAAGATAACTTAAAATAATTAATGAAATCAAAGTCTGAATATCCCTTTGATATGAGGTTGAGACACCATGTTGTCTCAATAGAAAAAGTATTTGCAAAACACAAACTGTGTGATGAAAGAAGTAAGATGACGGCATCTAGGCAGACTCCGTGTCTCCTCCACTCTACCGTCAAAATATTGTTCATACATGCATGAAAAGGAATATTTGAAAGCTAAATAATATTTGGGTTACCATCGGATTGTCCTAATGCAGTAGTGTTTTCTAAATCTTTGGAGCATGCACTCGTTTCTGGAGCAATTTTCATTTTTAAATTTTCTGCACAGAATAATTATAATAATATATTAATTATGGTCAAACTAATTAATTGAATGTTTTAGCCCGTCAAATAATAATAATAATAATAATATCTATGGACGCTTTCACACCACGTCAATCTGGTCCCGTGGTAAGTTCTCGAAGAACTTGTGTTACGGGTACCAGACAACGGAAATATATTTTTTTTTCCGGATGGATCTATGCTAATGGCCCGAAGGCCCTAATGCTTCATCGGATTAGTGTGAGCCCATTCGGCTCACTTTTGATTGGGGGGTTGCCCCCCGCCTACCGTGCAGTCTGCGACCACACGGCCTCCTGGCGTCGTTTGTGATTATATAATACACATATTTAATACACATCCATGACCCAGGAACACAGAAAATATTTTTGTTCCCTGGCGGGGGTTCAAGACTTTTTTTTTCTTTAACGCCGGGAAATGCTCTGAGGCATCCCTCGGGGGAGTGGGACGCGCTGCGCCCGAAAGCTTGTAAGTGGACGCAGCTCTACCCACTGAAACCCGGCGAGTGCTACCAATGCTGCCTTTGATTAGGTGCCCCGGATCTAATGAGCAAACAAGGCACCTCGACGGCTAGTCAGTCTCCTAAGGGACCGAAGCACCCTCCACTGAGGGGTGGTCCCGCACCACAGAGCAACCCCTCCCAAGATCAGGACAGTACAATGGGGTGAGGTTCCCATCCTCGCCCCTCGTCCTCCTACACTTTAGTCCCCCTCTTCTTATAAGAGCAGCTCCCGCGGCTCAAGTAGCTTCGCCCAAGGTGCTGGGCTCACCTTAGGCCACTGAGCCCCACCGCCACGTCAAGGCCTGAACCATGGTGGGGGGAGGGTTCGAGCCTGGCCAGTGCAATTAAACAGTGCAATTAAAACGATATTTTGGTTCGAGCCTGGCCAGTGCAATTTAACAGTGCAATTAAAACGATATTTTGGTTCGCGCCTGGCCAGTGCAATTAAACTATATTTTGTTTCGAGCCTGGCCAGCGCAATTAAAACTATATTTTGGTTCGAGCCTGGCCAGTGCAATTAAAACGATATTTCGGTTCGAGTCTGGCCAGTGCAATTAAACAGTGCAATTAAAACGATATTTTGGTTCGAGTCTGACCAGTGCAATTAAAACGATATTTAAGTTCGAGCCTGGCCAGTGCAATTAAAACGATATTTTAAATTGCAATTGACTTCAATATTGCTACTTCCTCGGTACAAGAAACCATCGTAAGGAAACTTTTATCGTCAATTCGTTTGAACTCGAAACTTCGCCAACCTCCATTGGGCCAGCGGACGGGCGAACAATTGCGTAATACTCGTCTGATTTCGAGTAGGATGATATAATATGCGTTTTCTGTTGCTATAGCGTTTAAGAAAAAACAGAAGACATCATTTAGTTGAGCTATTTCAGATGACTACATTTATTTTAGATTGGATACAATTAAATACCCAGAACCAATGGACGTGTGCAACTGACCGTGTACCATACTGTTTTTTGGCACGTGAGTAGGTTCACGCCATAGCCCCTTTCTCTCAATATTTTATCTTATTCAATCCCTTTAACGTCGCATAATGGTTGGCCATGGGCTTACAGGTTTCTAAGTTGTCTGTAGGATTACCATCTCGGGGGCGGTTAAAACACTATCATAACCATTTTACATCGTTTAGTCCAAAAATGTTGTGTCAACATACTGTAGCACACGGTCAAGCTACTATTGACTTAAAAAGCACATGGCATTATGATTGGCTGATGATGAAATGTAATCAGATAGCCGATTTCACTGTCTATAGGTACATAGAACATAGAAGCAGATATTGTCTCATTTCTAATATTATGAACATACCGCTTTTAGTAGTCAACCGGTGAGGAACATCGGCGAAACCTCGGAATATCATTTCTAGCTCGTCCGGGGTCAGGCGTCGCAGATATGGGACACGCTTCAGGTCGGGCCGGTGGAGACAGCGGAATGAGTTACGATGCTGGAATTTGTAAAATATGCCATGTTTGATATGCTTATCCTATAATATCCACGGCAAAGCTGAAATGACGGGCAATAATTTTCACAGTCTTTAATATAGGCTTTATGTGTATGTATGTTCCATTGTGCTGATTATAAAATTTCTAAACTCTTTTAAATGGCATATTTACATTTTTTTTTCACATTTATTTCGCCGTCCTCTATACGAGACTAACACAACTAAATAAAAACCACCGTGAATGCCTTCAGCCGCTTTTTAAGGGAACACGACTAAATATACCTATCTCATTTTAATATTTTAATAAATAAGGTATTGCAATTGATTCGGTATTTTGGCTCAGGTGAGATAGGCTACACTTAAATCGACTTCCAAAAAAGGGTCACAGTTTTAGCATGCCTGGTTTTTTATGTTAGTTGGATAGGCAAACTGGCAAACGTACCATCTGATGGTAAGCGGTCGACGTCGCCCATGAACATAAACCAGTTTACCTGGAACGAGCCCAGGCAACTCATTTATGTGTTGCCTATCCTGAGACATAAGATGTTAAGTCTCGGTGCCAGTAATTACACTGCCTGTCTTGCCCTTCTCTCCGAAACACAGCAAAGCTGTTTCACGGGAGAAACAAGCAAGATGGTGGTACCCAAGCAGCCGGGAGCGCAGCACAGCGCTTCCCTCCCACCGGTGGTTCTCTAAGTCCCAGACCAGAATGTTATCCGTTAGATTTCACTGATATTTTAATTAAAAACTTGACCGTACTCAGTAGCTTACTAACCTCTCAACTACTTGACGTCCTCAACACGCGTTTAAATTCTCCAGCAAGCTACCAACGAAAATACGGGAATAAAATACTCCTGGTACCTTCAGACGCCACAGGGCACATGGCGTGAGTTTTTAAATGTATTTCTCAACTTTTTGTGATCAATATTCATTTCATTATAACGAATCAATCGACACATTTATTAAAATCATATAAGAAAGAAAGAAAAATATATTTATAAAAAATTGCTTTGCTTTAGTGAATAGTTAGATAAAAGATCTTGGTACATATTTGAAATACCTTTACAACGCTGTGCGGCACTAGCGTCCTCCCACTGGCGCACGACGTGCTGAGGCATTGGACAACGCTCTCGTGTTTCACCGAGATCGCCGAAAGACCACTTCGAACTATATCTTCGCTTATCTGTGTAAATACCCAATATAGTTATAGCTGCTGCCCGCCACCTTAATTTAGATTTACAGCCAACTGGTGATGATAGTTATGAAGGTAATGATAGTGATGATGATGATGATGATGATGATGATGATGATGATGATGATGATGATGATGATGATGATGATGATGATGATGATGATGACGATGATTATTATGATGATGGTGATGATCTCAACTTTTTCCACTTGGACTCAAAAAGATCTGAGAGGTTTTACATTAATTCCTACTTCAACGCACGCTACCCACAGAAACCCGGCGAGTGCCACCACCGCCTTTGGTGAGGTGCCCCGGCTCTTATGAGCAAACAGGGCACCTCGACGGCTAGTCAGTCCCCCAAGGGACCGACGTCACCCCCACAGAGGGGTTGTTCCGCAACATGGAACAACCCCTCCCAATGTCGGGACAGTACAATGGGGTGAGGTTCCCATCCTTACTCCTTGCCCCCTGCTCTTTTGTCCTCTCTTCTTATAAGAGGGGTACAAAGAGCCCCCTCGACTCAATCAGCTTCGACCGAGCCCCACCGCCACGTCAAGGCCTGAACCATGGTAGGGAATTTTGTCTGTCTGTCTGTTTGTTCCTACTAATCTCTGAAACGGCTGGGTTGATTTTGACTTCGATGGCAGATAGCCGATGTTATAAGGAGGCTAAAAAATTATCAACATCAATCCAGTTAATAGGGCGTAGCTGCGTGCAAAGGCTAGTATTAGTATAAGATACAGAGAAAACGATTCCGGCAACTGTGAATATCTGAAAAAAAAATGTTTTCTATCAAATCGATATAGGACTATAACGTATAAATTGTTAAAACGTTAATTTAAAAGCAATCATTACCATCACAGGTATATTATTACCAACGAGAGTATCAAAGGAAAATTTTCGTCTGCATTAGAAACAATCAAAATAGTACTCAACGACAAGGTCTTTGTGAGTTTCGTTATTTCCAAAGTGACCCTTTTCAAATTAGATAGGCTGGCATTTGTTCGCGAAATACCAAAATATTATGTTGTTTATAGGTTTTAATTTTTGTTACATTTTCTTGTCGTGAGTCACCGAAGACGACAAATGCTTCATTATAACAGCATCGTAATAGTTATTATTAAAACCAGATCTTTACAACTATATCCGAAAATCTCGCCGGTGGGAGGGAAGCGCTGTGCCGCGCTCACGGCTGCATGGGTACCACCATCTTGCTTATTTCTCCCGTGAAACAGCTTTGCTGTGTTTCGGAGAGAAGGGCAAGACAGGCAGTGTAATTACTGGCACCGAGACTTAACATCTTATGTCTCAGGATAGGCAACACATATATGAGTTGCCTGGGCTCGTTCCAGGTATACTAGTTTATGTTCATGGGCGACGTCGACCACTTACCATCAGGTGGTACGTTTGCCAGTTTGCCTATCAAACTAACATAAAAAAAGTCGGAATTATAAAAAATATATAAACCATTAGTGGTTTTTTTAATAGCATACAAGGACAAACCGAGCAATCGAAGCTTTATCGCGACTATCGACGCCCATACATCTCTGGTTGTGCGGATGGCACAACAGATTATGCAGGTTGCGTTACCCTCCTTCGCCTTCCATGGGCCACCGGAAATTCATAAACCGCACAAATACGACAGCATAGCTGCTACTTATGTGAGCCGAGACTTAAAAGCAGATTTGCCAGTATTATGTGAGCGAGAGGTACCCACATAAGTGTATAATGTGATACCCGGTTGTGACGGCCCAATTTAGCTGCAACCTCTTACTAAAATAATTCACATAAACAAAGGTTTTACAGTGCATTTAAATTAAACTCCTTTATAAGTTATAATATAATATTATATATTCTTCTTCATCACTGCTAGGCAGGGCCTCCTCCTCGAAATCAAGCGAGGCGAGTGGATGTAGTTCACTTATGCGCTGGCCCAATACGGGGTGGTAAAACTTCAAAGACTTTTAAACACATCAACCTTTACCAACGAGCACGGAGAAATTGAAAAAAGCCCTATTTAGGTACAACAGGTCAGAATTGAACCTAGGCCTCAACACACACTAAACCGTCGGTGCTCACTGTCTACATTATAACATATTACATATAAATGTTACGAAATTATATGACCTGCAATTCCTTTCCTTCGCAACAGGGAACAAGCGGCGGCAATTCCTCCTTATATTTCTGGGCGCTATTGAAATCTGTGGCCATATTGTCCCCACTCGCGACAGGATTCATCACTAACAGAGACGCGTTTGAAGACCTCTTCTGTCCCACTTCGGGATAATGGGTGGAAGCTTCCAGAGACATGTTTATGTTGGGTTTTCTGAGTGAGAGAAAAGAGGAGTTTTCTTGCACTAGCTGCATTATCGGACAAAGAGAGCGTAGGAGACGTTTTTACAGTTTTACATTTTTGTACTGTTTGTCATTACACTTTTAATTTTGATTACATTTGACATTTCTTTATTTGAAATGTTTGATTTTTTTTGTTAAATATTAGGTAAGTAGGTACGGTGAGTTATTATATGGTTTTTTAATGACTGTAATTTAATATCAGAGTGTTTATGCATCTAAAAATTTGTTATAAAAGGAATGTAAAGTTATAAATCACAATAACTAATTAATATTATAAAATATGACTTAACGTATTAATACTTATTAACATGTAACAAAACTCTTTGTATTTGTTTGTAGCGTAGAGATAATTTATTGGATTGCGACCATGTTAAGCCTCAAGATAGGCAACACATAAATGAGTTGGGGTAGTTCCAGGTAAATTGCCTCTGCATTAAACCGCCTCCGCAGCAGCTCCAATGGCATCCTGAGTGTATTCTCAGATAGGTGGGATTCCCCTCTCCTGTGGAGATGGGTGCAACTCCACTGTAGAATATAAAATGTTTAAATATTATAAAAACTACTAACACTAGTATATAAGCTATCATTGTTACTAACTTGATATGGAACTCTCTGAAATAAATTATTATTATTATTAAAAAATTAGCTTCAGTTCATGAGCGACGCTGTTTAGACACGAGTTAGTTCGTCTGCCAGTTGGCCTATCCAACTAACAAAATATAACACGCAAACCATCCGCCCGCAGATAAGCGCATATGCGTCAGTCGCGGCTAAATTATGTCGTTTTGTTCTACGCGGATGTTTGAGTATTTATTTATGAGATTATAATAAATAAAACAATTATATTTTTGTGCTTATTTTTATTTTAGTTTACATATTTTAGTATTTCTATGAACATTATAAAATCTTAACAATTTTTATACGTTAAAATTTCCAATTGCTTCCTTCATAATATATGAAATTATATAAGTGATAATAATATGTATCACTAATTAGTAAAATTACACAAAAAAACAATACAAATATTATAAGTCTTGTCTTTGTCACAAGAAGTACAATATCACTGTTAATTCACACGATTTTCAAAATAGAGAAATATTTAAAAAAATGATATTTCAGCTTGGAGGGACTGATGAGAGAAATGAACCCATGCCATGAACATCTACTTCTATACCATTTACAAAAACAATGAAAGAGCAACCAATACCTGTGAAATTTGATGCAGTAACTGTGCCCTGTTTACGTTCCTCTGTCTACATTCTTTGTCGTTACTTAATTATCATATAATAAAATGGTTGCTATGCAAGAACTAATTTAATTAATATTTCTTTATTTCAATAAAACAAGCTTTTTTACTCTTATTTTCCTCCTTTCCTTTCCAGTACTCTTATTTTTCTCGTAAGACTTTTGAGAATTTTTATGTCAAAAGTCCAGCTTATATTAATGTTTATGTAAACTTTATTTTATTATTTATTACTTACCCAGTTCTAATGCATTACAGTTCTAATATACATTTTATAATAGATCAGAGGGTCAACCGGAGCTAAAATTATGCCATCGGATCAGTTTAAATTAAATACGCATTATAGAGTCTCAAAAATTCACACTATAAAATACCTTTTCGAAACAAAAAAAATACCTAAAAACATTACACACAATAATATGTGTAATGTAAAACATTACACAAGCTTAAAAGCTTGTCATGTTTTTTTTATTTTTAGCGTTTTGCCTTATAGTAGGCAAAATGTTTTTGTATGGCAACAACCATTTTAGACGTCACTTCAATTATATATCTATCTCATGTCGCCACGGCTAGCAGTAGTCTATAGGATTCTCTGTCTGCGCTTTAAAACCTTTATATTCCTACCTCTATGCATTCAAACTTTTCAAACTTCAAACTTCAGATTGCAGTAATGTTACCATTACATAAAAACTTAAATATTTACTATATTAGTTGATTTAAATGCAAAACAATTAATATTTTATAACTTACAAATTCAACATTTTATAACTTACAAACACTTCAGCTTTGTAAAGTGATTATTATGAAAGACCAAATAATAAATCTTTCGATAATTTTATTTATTGGCTTGCAACACTGAAAAATCCCCAAATAGGTCGAGTTGACGAAGCTTGACGCCCGCGGCGCGGATGACGGAGGAGCGACGCGGCGATTTCAGCTATCCGCGCTCGGGTAACTCTCCGCGACGCACTGAACGCGTGCGCGCACGGACATAAGCGTCACACTGAATAACCCCTAAGGATGTGTAAAACTCATCCAGTGCACACCCGAAAAGTGATTTGTAAGCTTTTTCACGCACTTCGTCTTAAAGTGTCTATTATCAGCGAACTGCCGATCACGTTGGAACACTTCAACCAACGCTCTTCGCTCTTGAGTGGTTCATTTGGACTAAAAATACTTATTAGAGCCGAAAAATCAAGTACTAAGCGGACGAAAACTTCTAATACAAATAAAATAACGGAACCATAAAAACGTTTATTTCATATAATAAGATAAAACAATAGTAAATAATAACAAAGGAATAAAATGCATTTTATAAACCAAAACTTCAACGCATCCAAGGATATTGAAGAGACAAAATTCAATATTAATTTCAACAGTCCATTTATACAGTAGTTACTTGACTTGGGACGTAGAAATCCTTCGGTTCTTCGGAAGAACTGCGCATCTGAAATAGGCAAACAATCATTATGTAGTATTTATATTTTTATATATACTTTTGTTATGAGAATAAAAGAGTGCATTGAGAAATTCTAGTATACTTATAAACAACTAGCTGTTGCCCGCAGCTTCGCCCGCGTTAACTTAGATTTACAGCCTTGTTTGCTGTTTGTTTACAGATTGATGATGATTATTTTTATAGCCTAAGTTACTTATATCATCAGCTATCTTCCAGTGAAAGTCCCATCAAAATCGGCCCAGCCGTTTCAGAGATTAGCCGGAACAAACAGACAGACAGACAGACAAAAATTGTAAAAAAGACTATTTTGCTATATGTACCGTGTATACATCCATATGCATTTAATAAAAAGCGGTTATTTTAATCTTACAAACAGACACTCCAATTTTATTTATCTGTATAGATAATTTATATCGTATGAGATTTTCTAATATAATCAGAACCAAGTATCTAAGCAAGGTAGTTGAAGTAAGAAATAATATAAAACCTCTCAGATCTTTTCGAGTCCAAGTGGAAAAAGTTGAGATCATCGAGATCATCATCATCATCATCAGCCCCTATATGTCCACTGCTGAACATAGGCCTCTCTCAAAAAACAACAAGACGACTGGAGTACAAGGTAAGGAGAACATACCTTTTTTTTATACGTAGCTCTACCCACTAAAATCCAGCGAGTGCCACCAATGCCGCCTTTGGTGAGGTGCCCCGGATCTAATGAGGAAATAGGGCACCTCGACGGGTAGTCAGTCCCTTAGGGGACCAACGCCACCTCCACATAGGGATTGTCGCGCACCACAGAACAACCCCTCCCATCGTCGGGGTAGTACAATTGGATGAGGTTCCTTTCCTCGCCCCTTGCCCCCTGCTCTTTTGTCCCCTCTTCTTATAAGAGGAGTACAAAAAGCCTCGGCTCAATTAGCTTCGCCCATGGTGCTGGGCTCACCCTAGGTTACTAAGCCCCACCGCCACGTCAAGGCCTGAACCATGGTGGGGCTACCATACACATCTGCACAACCAGAGATTATGCAGATGCGTTAACCTCATTTTCCCTATCCCCCAATGGGCCACCGGAAACTCAAAAATAAGGAAAAAATTAAAAAAGCAAAAAATAAAATAAAAACTATTTGGAACATAATAAAGGATGAAACTGGGAGAGTCGGTAGTCGTAGCTTTTTTTTGTTTATAGGGCTAGGCCCACCACTCGTTCCCACCACTGCTACTGCTGTATAGCCAGGATCGACAGCGGTAACCACTAAATGACCCTTTGATACGATCTCAGGGAGCCCGAGGGATACGTTAAAACTGCCTTGGGACCCGCAACGAATTTAATCAGAAGATAAATACTTCTGAGTAGGAAAGTGAGGAGTAGGAAAAATTTCCAGTTTCCCTCCTCGGTTAAAGCGGGAGACAGTCCAAGAATGCAATGACTAACAAAAGTCAAGAAAAGACAGCAGCCAGGGGAAGCCCAGCTGCAATACACCACGGAGAAACTTTTATGTCTACAAATATCTGCATAGTATGATTAATATACATGTATATCAACTAGATATGAGTTATTATGTATAACTTAGTGATTATCATGGTTGAAACTTGAAATAATAATTGTTGTTTGAAAGTAGGTTTGTATTTTTAAGTCAACTAATATCTACATAGTGAAGTAATATACTAGTGTATATTAACTATAAGCTATTTATGTATGACTTGGGGATATGTTATGTTTCCAGTAATAGTTGTGGCAAAATCGCTTGAATGCACGGAAGTTTTTCACGTCGTCCACGAGATCCCTGTAATAAGTTACTCCCGATTTTCTACGGATGTTGTCGAGCATTAATGTTCGTTAATTTTGCCAAAGACTGCACTCCCAAAGAATGTGATGTGCGGTATGTTCCTGTTCATTGCCTTCCGTCGAACAGCCGCATAAGGGAGACGGTACGAGATTAAAGCCAAATAGTTTACTTCTAAAGTTTCCGTGGCCGGTAAGGAACTGAGCGACACAGTGGTCAACCTCTAACCAATCCTTTGATAAACGATCGAATACAGATGGAAAGAAGTTATAAAGGTGACGTCCTTTAGTTGTATTATCCCATCGGGATTGCCATTCTTTAATAAAATTTTGAGTGGTTATTTCTATAGGGTCAAAAAGTTTGGTAATTTTTTGTCGGTCTTGTGGTCTTAAGAAGTCAGCACTAGAAATATTTCGCGAATGATAATACAAGGCAGCGCGGCGCTGTATCTCTAAGTTAACTGGTAGTACTCCGGCAAGAACTGGTAACGCCTCTGTACTAACTGTGCGATAGGCTTTACATAAGAATATTAGTGACAGACGTTGACTTTGTAATAATTTACGACGGGCTGCTCCAATGGTGGACCTATCAGCCCACACGGGTGCTCCGTAGCATAGACTGCCCAAATATGTTGCGGAATAAATTAATTTTAATGTTTTAAAAGAAAGACCCCATGTTGAAAATGATATTTTAGTAAATGCATAAAAATTTCGTTTAGATCTTTCTCCTGTCTGAATTATATGTTCTAAAAAGGAGAATTTATTTTCAAGTATTAGTCCTAGGTAGCAAAGAGTTTCCTTTCGTTTAACCGATATATTGTTAAATTTGATACAAGGAGTTGATTGTAAAGAGCCCTTTAAGAGGATTTGATAAGTTTTGTGGGGGGCAAATTCTCGGTAAAATCTTCGGTAGTCGTAGCTCTGAATTTAATTTAAATATTGAAAATAGAATAATTAAGTCTGACGAGGAAGTTGCGACAGTATTTGAAAAATACTTTTCTGACATCCCGATTTCGACTACAAAAAATTTAATCTCATGTCCTGCAATTGCCGAATCATTGCTTAAAACCAATGTCAAACAATGTGAAGCTAACTTTAAGTTTAAAGAGATAAGGACCCAAAGATATTTTAAATGCATTTAACTTATTAAACAATAAAAATACCCCAGATTTATGGGGAATATCTGTAAAAGTCACTAAGCTCATAGTTGATGTAATTGCACCCCATCTAACAACAATTTTTAATAAATGTATTGATAGTGGCGTTTTTCCTGACTTAATGAAACATAGTCGAGTCTTGCCTCTTTTTAAATCTGGCAGTACATCAGATGTTACAAATTTTCGACCAATATCAATACTCCCGTCATTTATTAAAATTTTTGAAAAAATTATGTTAAATCAGTTACTACATTACTTTGAAACCAATATGTTACTGCACAAAAAACAATTCGGATTTAGAAAGGGTCTCTCCACAACAGACGCTGGCGTTAACTTAATTGACCACATTTATGAGGCCTGGGAGGAGTCACGTGATGCTTTGGGAGTTTTCTGTGACTTATCCAAGGCGTTTGATTGTGTACAGCATGAGACCTTGATCAGGAAATTACGCCACTATGGGATAGACGGTACGGCACTGGATCTTTTGAATTCCTATCTTAAAAACAGGACTCAAAAGGTCGAGATAAATGATAAAAGATCATCCGGGACTAAAATAGAGATGGGGGTCCCACAGGGGTCCATTCTAGGTCCATTTCTTTTTCTAGTTTATGTAAACGATTTACCTTACCTAGTTTAAGATAGTCAACTTATTATTTAAATCAAACGACAAGAAACTAATTATGACGAGGTAAATAACACACTTTCGAGAATGGTACATTAGTTTAGCGTTAATAACTTGCTTTTAAATAGTAAGAAAACTAAATGCATAAAATTTTCCTTGCCAAATGTTAAACAACTGCAAACCAATGTACTCTTAGACAGTGAAAACTTGGAATTGGTGGACTCCACAGTTTTCCTAGGAATAACTCTAGATGTTAAGCTGCAGTGGGGTCCCCACATAGCTAAATTGGCGAATAGACTCAGTTCAGCAGCATATTCAGTGAGAAAAATAAGACAGTTTACTGATGTAGATACAGCGCGAATAGTATATTTACTACTACTTTCAGAGCATTATGTCTTATGGCATACTTTTATGGGGAAATGCAGCCGACATAAACAACATTTTTGTACTGCAGAAGCGGGCTATTCGTGCAATTTACAAGTTGCCTCCCTATTCATCTTTGAGAGAAAAAATTAAAGAAATACGAATTCTGACTGTCACCTCTCAATACATCTTAGAAATTTTACTGTATGTCCGGAAAAACAATGAAATTAGATGAATTTTGTAAGAAAAGTGATATTCATAGTAGGAATACACGTAATAGACACAGGTTACATGCACCAATAATTAGACTTTCGAAAGTAAGCAATTCTTTAAAGGCAACTGTATACGCTTTTAAAATAGGACCCCTGAAAACGTTCTAAAGCTCTCGATTAAAAAAAATTCAAAAAGTTGTTAAAGAGCGTTTGTGTGGTAAAGCATATTATAAAGTAAAAGATTTCATGGAAGATACCACACCCTGGGAATAAGGCGTTCCTCCCGGGCATTTCAAGATAAGATGTTAAAATTGTTATATAATATATATTATTTCAAAAGATTAGTTCCACTGAGTTTGTTTCGCCGGTTCTTCTCAGTGGACTTACCTTGGAACCGGTGGTAGATTCAATTGACGTTCAAAGAGATACTGTATTAGTACTATTTTGAATAAAAAAAAATTGATTTTGATTTTGACAAACCGCACGAAACGCGACAGCATAACTGTCACTTGACCTATGCTTTAATTTCTGTATACGATATTAAATTTATCGTAGTTTTATTTCTTATTAGATTATTACTTTTTTGTAACATTTTTTAGAGAAATAATCAACAAGCATTTTAGCTAACAATATTATATATTCTTACCAATGGGTGGAATGCGCTGTGACCACGCTCCCGGCTGCATGGGTACCACCATCTTGCTTGTTTCTCACGTCAAACAGCTTTGCTGTGTTTCGGAGAGAAGGGCAGGACATGTAGTGTAACTACTGGCACAGAGACTTGACACCTTATGTCTCAGGATAGACAACACGTGAATCAGTTGCCTGTGCTAGTCTCAGGTAAACTTGTTTATGTTCATGGGCGACACTTACCATCATGTGGCTTGTCTGCTCGTTTGCCATCAATTTCAAAAAATCTTACTAACTAGTAACGTGTGCGAGGACACTTTAGCTAACTTCAATTGCGCTTAGTATAACAATTACCTTTTTAAGTTTTTCATCTCTCAATTCCTGTTTCAGGGAGTACAGCACTCTGTACGCGAGCAGCTCCGACGCCTGCCGAAGTTCAGCGCAGTCTGCTCGCACCCGTCCCTCGAGGGCCGCCACGGCCAGTCCTTCCACAGCCTCATTCCATTCCACTAACGGTCAACGAAATGGTCTGTCAGTCAACTAATGATTGACTTTTTACAATCGTTACGAATATCATAAAAGCAAAAGTTAAATTGTTTGTTAAGCTTAGATTCCTAAACTGCTAAATCGATTTTGATAAATTTTGGCAAATATATAGATGAGTCGCTGAAAACTGTTAAAAGGCACTTTTAAGTAAAAAATACAAACGTCTGAATTTAGAACATCCTCCTTTTTTAGAAGTCGGTTAAAAAGAGTTGTAAGAGCTACCTCTTGCTATGCTATGCTGCTTTGCAGCCGAAATGGGCCGATACGACCAGGGTGGTACCTCTCGCTCACATAATACCTGCGCCAAGTGACAACTATGCTGTTTGTGAGCGTGCGGTTTATGAGTTTCCGGTGGTCCAACGGGGGGACAGGGGGAGAGCAACGCATCTGCGTAATCTCCGATTGTGCGGATATGTAGTAGGGTAGTAGGAAAAGTATGTGATTGCTCGTTTGCCCTCCTATGCTATAAAAATCTAGATCGAGCCGAGGTCTTATCTTTGTAAAATACTTTTTATTGCCACTTATGTTTTGGATGTGATGATTATACCATAATATGATAGAGGTCCGATCGACATTCATTGCCCTTATTCTAGAACCTTTTTAGCACATCGGCTATTAGTAGACCATTGAAGGACCATTAACAATCGAATTCTTCTAAATATTTCAAGCAATACTTTGAAAATGAAAAAGTATGTTCTATACATACTTGAGTGTCTCAGACGCGGGAGTGTGACCTTCTTCGTGATGAGGTCCATTCCGTTCTGCACCCGGTTGGTCACCGAACGCGTCAGCAGTCGACAGGCTGTATTCATCATCTGCAATTGTTGCCATAGATAAATAATTAGTTCCTATGTCAAATTTTTTAAACTATTGGGCATTAGATCAGCTGAAGACTTGCCTACACCTACGACCTACGACCAGCTCAGGCAACTCTTTAATTTGTGTTGCCTATCCTGAGACGTAAGGTGCTGCGTGGTGTCGCCACTGTATCTTTTCGTTTTTTTATTTTTCTGGTCAGGCTATTATACTAAACGATATGGATTTCGTAGTGCATTATACAACAAACTCACGGTATCAGTATTCCGATAGTTGTATGGAGGGATACGTGAAAGAACTTGTCAAATTAATTAGTCCAGAGCGAGTGAAGCATGGAAAAAATATAATAGGCACGGATTTATGGCGCGAGTTCTTAAATGAATTTCGAAAGGAAATGTAATTATATGACGCGGTGATTTTATTCAATGCAGTCCGTTGTTATATTTTAAGCTAGCTATTGCCCGCAGACTCGTCCGCAGACGGACAGATAGATGATCCTCATTTATATTCTTGTATACCGAAATGTTATTTATGACATTACTTTTGGTACTTATGTCGCTTTTAATTTATGATCGCTTGGTACTTGGCCATTGAAGGTTGAAGTGTTTTTCTTCACTAATATAACAAAGCGAAAGAGTTCGTTCGTTTGAACGCGCTATTCTCGGTACCTAATTACTAAAAAGGCTTGTTTTGAAGGAAAAAAAAACACCAACAAAAGAAAGAAAACCGAGGAAAAGCTTGTGTTTTTCATAAAATATATTTAGAATGTCTTGTTCGCTACTTGTAGGTTGATTTTGTAAGTATTAATGTAAATAAAATAAAAATAAACTGTTGTTTACTTTTTTACATTCTAAAATAAAAATCGTGATTTACAAATATGTAATATACCCTAGTGCATAATACCTCAATTAATTTCTTCCTCTCGGGCAGATGACCCGGCAGTGCTACTGGATCTGGTAAATCCTCAACTCGATCAGAGAACGTCACTTCAGCCAATGTAGTCTTCGAAGGCTAAAGAATAAAAAGAAAGTAATGAAATTAATCCTCT
Source organism: Helleia helle (assembly GCA_963853865.1). Taxonomy (NCBI): domain Eukaryota; kingdom Metazoa; phylum Arthropoda; class Insecta; order Lepidoptera; family Lycaenidae; genus Helleia; species Helleia helle. The sequence continues at coordinate 19,408,127 of OY971422.1, read as the reverse complement.
TTACTATGCTTTATATGTCTAGAAAGTTTTTCTTTCAACTTTCCAATTTTTTTGGCATAATTTGAATTGAATTTAAATTTCAATAATAAAAATATGTTCTTATTTATTTATTAGTGTTGCTTAACAACGCCACCTACTGAAGTTGCTGTATCGGTAAACCAGTTAATTACTCCCAATAAAAAAATAGTAATCGCTAATAGATACCGGGAAGAGTTATATTTTTGTTGATTATCGATAAGGAGTTTTTGATAAAACTATTTATATGTGTTGACAAAGGGCTCTCAAGAATATTTTTCTCCCAGAAAAGGAACTAGTAAAAATGAAAAAAAAAATGGCCTTTAGACTCGCGCCGGGGTGTCTTTTGGTTTGGGACCCACCCGATTATTAGTATAAAACCCAGCTAGATGGATTTATCCCCCCAAAACACCCTGCATACAAAATTTAATGAAAATCGTTCGAGCCGTATCCGTATAGAATTGCTCGTCTAAAGATATAAGACAATGATGCAATACCACTGGGGTAGGAGGGCGATTTTTGACGCTCTTCAAATCAACGTCTGTCGTGGAGTCTGGCTGGATCTTGGTAACATCACCGAAGGCGATTGAGTTGCTTCGAGCTTCTATACCCTGATGCTGATGCTGAGGAGTCTCTAAAGGAATGTGCGAGGACCACCTCGGTTGTTTTTTGCCCCTAAAATGAAAAAAAAAACACGCTTTTTACCGTACCAATTCAACAGACATATTTTAATTTATAGCATAAGGCACAAACTATATAGCAATACTACGTATTGCATAAGGTGAAAAATTTGCAAGCAGTTCACGGCTCAAAAATACAATTAAAAACCAGCAGGACACAATTTTTTATATAGGACATGGTAATAGATACGTAAGATGGTAAGTTGTCGACGTCGCCCATGAACATTACACCAAGTTCTCCTTTTTTTCTTTAACGCCGGGAAATGCTTAGAGGCATTCCGCTGGGTAAGTGGTGGAGGTGGTGCACCAAGTTATGGATGTATATAAATGTATTTATACACATTTATTAAATTTATTTCCTAGTACACGTAACACAAGTTCTTACGAACGAAATCTCTGAGGCATCCCGCGGGGGAGTGGGTCTCCCCAGGCGGGTATGTGGGACTCGCTGCGCCCGAAAGCTGCTGCTGCTGAAAGGGATTGTTCTGTGGTGCGGGGTGACCCCTCTGTGGGGGTGGTGTCGGTCCCTTGAGGGACTGACTTGCCGTTGAGGTGCCCTGTTTGCTCAATAGATCCGGGGTACCTCAACTAAAGGTGGCATTGATAGCACTTACCGGGTATTAGTAGCCAGAATTGCGTCCACCTTACCATCTTTAGAGTGCAGAGAGTCCCACATATCCACATGGGCAGTGCCCTTCCCTCGCGAGATGCCTAAGAGCATTTCCTGGTGCCAAAGAAAAAAAGGAAACTAAATATATACGTCACCATTCCTGAGACAATGTTTTTCACAAGTTTCGGTGCTATTTTCTTTTCAAACACACAATAAAGCTGTATCACAGAAGAAATAAGTGTAACGGACTCTTTCGATGAAGGTCAATAGGCTATCAGCATCGGTCCATCCGAAAAATAAGAAAAAGAAAGTGTAACGGTCGTACCCCTTTAGTCGCATCCTTCCTATCGGAAAATGCTTCATCATAATCATCATCATTAGCCTTTGTCCGTCCACTGCTGAACATATGCCTCCTTCAATGAACACCAAGACGGCTGATCCCTTGCCACTCATATCCAATACGGACCGGCCACCGCACGGAGATCGTCTTCCCACCTGGTAAATGCTTATACACTACAAAATATTTCCTTGGAGGATTTAATAATAATAATAAATCATTTATTCTCGGGCCTATATGGCCCATAGATATATACCTTACACACTAACATATATATATTATATTACATTTTTACATTTAAGCCTGCGGATCCCAGCTTGTTACGGTACATTATTATTAATTGTCACAGTACTCATACCCTTTAACTGGAGATGCAGGTCTTATATCGAGGAAGAAAACGAGCGCAGCATCTGCTCTGATCTGTTGCTCAATGTTCCGCAGCATATGGTTTATTCGCCGCTGGGAAAACTCCATCAGAGAAGTCTCAAGGATCTAAGAAATAAGACTAGTTAGTGATCGGCGGTGAACCTTGACCGGCTTACTTCACGGAGACCGCAGTCCCCTCTAGTTGTAGGGTCAGCTGACCTTCCGTTTTTGCTACTTTTTTTTATAGAAGAGGGGGCAAACGGACAGTCGGTTCACCTGATGGTAAGTGAAAAGCGACATCCACAGATACCCGCTATACCAGAGGATCAGCAGGTACGTTGCCGGCCTTTTAGATATGAGTATGCTCTTTTCTTGAAGGTCTCTAAGTAGTATCGGTTCGGAAACACCATAGGTGGCAGCTGATTCCATATATTTGTGGTGCGAGGCAGGAAATTCCCTAAAAATCGAGATGTTGTGGATTTCTGGACATCGAGGTGGTGTGGGTGAAATTTGGAAATTTTACGCGATGTCCGGTGGTGGAATTAGACCGACCAATTCCTCAGAACACTCCCCATGGTAGATGCGGTAGAAGATGCAGAGCGATCCGACATCTCTACGTACGACGACTGTGAGCCTCCTAATCAAAAGCTCTATTTGCCTATCGTTATTATATAATATTCATTTCTATCTTTAATATATACGTCAATCTCTAAGGGCAATCGGAAATTGCCCTTAAAGATAATAAATATTTTTTTCCGTTTTATCAAAATGTTGTCAGAATTAATGTGATTGCAAAATAAAACAGATACTTGATACTTGATCAAACAGATATTTGATTTTTCAGTCACACATAATGGGATATTTACTTTACTTTATGTACCTAATACGAAATGTGGGCACGTATTTCTTATGTCGTCTTTTATATGTCTGCGTTTTTATGTTTTCTGTGATGTATTTTCTTTTCCCGAATCTCACACGTCTATCAAATTATATATGTTCTTAGTAATAACTCCTATTTACCTAATATAATATACTAGCTGCCCGCACAGACTTCACTCTGTCAAGTGGGAGGGGGAGAAATTTCTTAAAATCCGTTCTTAGCTGACCTCTACATGGCAAAAGTAATATTCCTACCACATTTCTAGTCTCTAAGTCTTATAGTTAAAGATATATCGTAATGAGTCAATCTATCTATAGATTGGTATTGGTCTAGATATAGATTGGTACGGTAAAAGTATATTTAATTGTATAAGCATTATGCCTACATTATTCCAGTATTTATCATAATATAAAATATCATATTGTATACTGGCCTGTTGGTCTAGTGGTTAGTGACCCTGACTGCTAAACCAGAAGGTCGTGGGTTCGATCCCCACCCAGGACAAATGTTTGTGTGATGAGCATGATCATTTGTTCTGTGTCTGGGTGTAATTTATCTATACTATGACTATGTATTTAGAAATATATAAGTATGTATCAGTTGTCTGGTTACAATAAGAACAGGCATTGCCTAGTTTGGGGTCAGATGGCCATGTGTGAGTTGTCCCCTACATATTATTAATATTATAAAAAAAATAACTTTTATATTTAAAACTTAATTATAACTAAAAAGATATTATATTAAAAGAGTTAAATGCCAATTACTAGTCATGTTATGTCACAACAAATAAATACGTAGAGCTAAAGGCTGGCGACCTCTGTGGCTCGATGGTTAGCGCTTTAGTGCTCAAACCGGAGTAGCGGGCTCGAATCCCGCCAGGGAACAAAAAGTTTTCTGTATTCCTGGGTTATGAATGTGTATTAAATATGTGGACTATATAATAAAAATATTAAATATGTGTATAGTATAAATATAAAGTATTAAATATATTTTCGTTGTCTGGTACGCGTAACACAAGTTTTTCGAGAACTTACCACGGGACCAGATTGACGTTGTGTAAAAGCGTCCATAGATATTTTATGCCAAATATTGTGATAAAATAGATCACTATCTGATATCAATTCTACGGCTTTATTTCTATTATGTGTCTGTATTTTGTTATAACTCAAAAACGGCATTTGCAGCATGTGTTGGTAAATCATTTCCATGCAGAAAAGGCCTACGGCTCGATACATATTTTTTTCCATAGAAGAGGAGGCAAACGTTGCACTAGAAAATTTGCAGGTGCATTTGATTGCCAGCCTTTGAAATGAATATGCTCTTTTTTGAAAAGTTTATCGTATCAGCATCATATAACTTACTTCATCCAACAGTTTGATGGGCGCAGGCGGTAGGACGGTCTCCATATCCATCCTGGCCCGAGCCTGTCCCAGCGTCATGAGCGCGTCACCTTGTGTGGACATAGCCGAGGCCATGGCCTCACTCGCCAACCGCTGCGCCAGCTCCCTGCTCATACCCTTTGCCCCACGCTTCGACTGAAAATAGTACGATAGTACGATTAAAATTAATAGAACCAAAACATGCCTCTTTTACTTGATTTATCTTGATGGACAATAATAATAATAGTAATAATAATAATAACTCCCTCGAGGGACCACATTGTCGTGGGGTGGGGGGATCCGATTTTTCTTGCCTACTATACCAAACAAGTAAACATCAACACAACCCAACAAGTCAAGCGCTTTGTTAAAATAAGGTGAATTATTCCTTGAAACAGAAAGATTAATTCTGGCAATTCAAGATCACGTAATAGACCCTAAAAACTATAGAAAATATAAAATTCAAGACAGCAGTCCATTGCCGCCTGCAGACTACCATAAACATCTAGAAACAATCCAACACAATATCACAGGCAACAGATCACAAACACAGACACGACTAGATAGAAGCAATCATACATCAGAAACTCTCACACAAATACAAACTCATCACGGACTACACACACCGGACTGCAAAATCTACTGGGACAGAAACATTAACTGACAAGACTATACACCACAACCGACCTGACATCACACTACACGACAAACAGAACAGAACTGTATACTTAATAGACATAGCTTTTTTATGTTAGTTGGATACGCAAACTGAAAAAACGTGCCACCTGATGGTAAGTGGTCGACGTCGCCCATGAACATAAACCAGTATATACCTGGAACGAGCCCAGGCAACTCATCTATGTGTTGCCTATCCTGAGACATATCATGTTAAATCTCGGTGCCAGTAATTACACTGCCTGTCTTGCCCTTCTCTCCGAAACACAGCGAAGCTGTTTCACGGGAGAAACAAGCAAAGTAATGGTACCCATGCAGCCGGGAGCGCGGCACAGCCTTTCCCTCCCACCGGTAAATTAGCTATTCTCAATACACACAATCTTAGCACCACCCACACAAATAAACTCTCTAAATATGCAGATTTATCCATCGAACTCGAAACCCAGTGGAGAGTTCAAACAGTAAGACATTCGAAATTCAAATTTCCCAAATAAAGCGGTGGGGCTCAGTAGCCTAAGGTGAGCCCAGTACCTTGGGCAAAGCTAATTGAACCGAGGGAGCTGCTCTTTGTACCCCTATTATAGGAAGACGGGACAAAAGAGTAGGAGAGACAAGAGACGAGGATGGGAACCTCAATCCATTGCAATGTCCCGATGTTGGGAGGGGTTGTTATGTGGTGCGGGACGCCCCTCTGTGGAGGTGATGTCGGTCCCTTGACGGACTGACTAGCCGTCGAGGTATTCTGTTTGCACAACAGATCCGGGGCACCTCATCAAAGGCGGCATTGGTGGCACTCGCCAGGTTTTGGTGGGTAGAGCTGCGTCCACCTTTTGTGTGCCGCGAGTTCCACATACCCGCCTGGGGGTCCCCCCTCCCCAGCAGGATGCCTCAGAGCATTTCCCGGCGTAAAAGAAAAAAAAAGGACTTATTCCATATACACTTCACACCAGTCTCAAAACTTTAAACTAAATTACCTAACTAAATAAAACTTTATTACCTTTTCAAACTCGATTCCCATTTTCCTGACGAGTTTAGTCGCTTTGGCCGTACCTCCGTGCATCAGTTTCCAATTTGCCAATCTAATACGTTGTAATTCCAGATCTGTATTGTATGCGTAGACCTCGGCACGCCTGAAATATTTTAAATGATTAACATTTTGCCAATGCTATGGCTATCCTTCCACCCGTTTATCTGTCTCAAGAAATTGGTAATTTCTTGTGACTTGAAATTTACAAGAATGTATATAATTGCTATTTTAAAATAAATGAATAAATTACAAATTAAATCTTGATTAAATCCTCAGATTTACTACAAACTTGTTTTGGACTTATATTGCGTGACCCTAATAATAACGATACCTAATTATAAATTACTAGTGTGTAGTATAAAACTGTATTGAAGTAGGTAGGTACCAAACCCTTTGTGTGAACGCCCGACAATGGAACTGTCTTTATCAACTTAAATCCAGTATTTTTACGAGCTTTCAATTATTGTCTTATGTGGCGTGTTGATTCTTATTATTTATTCTCAATATCTTACCTGACTCTCCTCATAGATGCTGATTTCATATCTTCGGTATAAATTTTGAGTAGAAGAGCTTCTTCCTGGATTTTCTGATTCTGTGCATCCACTCGAGCCTTCCATTTATTATTGGCCTGAACAAATATGGTTTTATACGTAATTTAAATGTGAGTGCTTTCTCAGTTCGATAGAGACGCCTAACGTTTTTCGGAACCAATAAGACTTTTAAGAAAAGAGCAAACTCTTATTTCAAAGGCCTGCAACGCACCTGCTAATGATGTAGCGGGTGTCTATGGATGTCTCTTATCACTTACCACCAGGTGAAACGACTGTCCGTTTGCCCCCTCTTCTATAAAAAAGTTCTTTATATTATCATAGTACCTTCAATGTTTTGTCTCAGACAGATATTAATAAAATGCCTATCCTGATAAGTAAAGCAAAACAGCACAGTTATTATGCGGAAAAAAAATGCAGTATTGTGCAACTCAGGATGAGCGCGCAGCACAAATTTTGCCCTCAACGGCATTAGCTTTAACAATATTTTTTCCTAGTATATAACTTTGTTCAGGTAATAATAATAATAGTGTTAACATTTCCAGCTCGCTAAAACAACGTCTTATTGAGCATTTAATTTTAATCTATGAAACATTTTATTGGAGAAAATATCATAAATTTACTTTGAAGATATCATTTCCGAAATTATTAAATTCATAACAATACTGAGAATCGGATTTTACTTATTATATAAAATTTAAATGTATATCAATTTTAGATGAAGATTTGTCAAGTGTAAGCGGCAGAACTATTATGTAATATTTTTAAGAACTACTGACATTATGTACAGTCACTTAATTTGATTGTTTTGCGCTGCTTGTTAGTAGTGATGTAATATGTACCTACTAAAAAAACTATCTTTTTACTGTTTGAGTGTTTTTGTTTTTTTTTTACTTTACCTCTTCCTCCAATCTTTTTAATTTTGCTTCTCTCTCTTGTTTCAGTCGGTTCAGTCTTTTCTTCTCGTTTGTTCTCCATAACCGAATCATCGTTATCTTCCGTCTTAGCTCCATCTCAGCCGCTGCCTGTACTCTCTGTTTTATGCGGTTTTCTTTTTCGCGAGATTTCAATGCTCGTTCCTTCCTTTGTTTTTCATTAAATTCCGCCAAGTATTTCATTCTTGCTCTAATCTTTTTCTCTTGTTCCTTAGCTCTAAAAATTTTAAAGGAGTTTTTAATTAAAAAAATCGATAATGTAGCTGTTGATCTTCATATGCTAAATGACATTATGATTTAAAATAACAATTTGCCTATGTAAATAATTCTAGAATTCTGTTAAACATATTATCGATTAATGTTACCAAAAGTAATTAAGTATGACGTAATCTATAAAACTAAATCCGGTAAGATCCTAAGAAAAAGAAAACTTTTATAAAGCTTTGTATGTACTTAAGAGATTTTTATCAGGAATCGTGTGGATAAATAAAGTAATCGCTGTGAATATTTCTCTCAGGAGAGAGACTGGATTGATAAAAAAATAAATATGACTATATTATTTCTTGATTGCCAAGGTAGGGCACTCTTCGCGCGTGTGTTGTGTCGTGTCCACAGCAGTGCCCCCAATTCTGGCACTCGTCGGTGGGCTCACTTCCTACACTTCCTACCACCTGAAACATGTATTCACCGAAGCAACCATGCCCAGAGAGCAGCTACGCTAGGTGATAGTCGGGAACATCGTATAAGCATTCGACCCAATCACGTAAATCGAGCCGTATTGCCGCCACCTCCGGTTGGTCTGGCTAGATTACGATGGTTAGATCATAATAAGTCCAAAAAGACCTGTACTAGGAACAAAGGACCAATGTGATTGGCGACAAGCTGCCCAGGACAGAAAAGAGTGATGGAATCTTGTCTTGGAGCCCAAAATCCACTTAGTTTCGGTGCGCCAGCTGAGTAAGTTGGTATATAAACGAAATTGTATATTTGACACAGATAGATTAATTATTATTGGAGAAGTATATTATAATTTGTATGGCAGACAAACTCGTAACGAAACCCACTTTTGGCCTTCGCCGACAAAAACACGTAAAATGCAAAATACATGTAATGCAAAATGTTATATATAGTGTTTTTCTTAGTGTGTTTTTTTTGGACCGTCTAGAAAATTGAGGAACGTATTTTCGATCCAAAATTTCGTATCGTCATTTATTACGTACAGTATAAATACGGTTATTTGATGCTGAATTAATTAAAATCGTGATCGTAGACAGAATAAGGATATTGGATATGGAGGGTTTAAAAACGAACGTTTCGTTTAGTAAAATATTAATTAATGAAAAATCTCATTTATGTCGTACAACGAACGAATTACTCTCAAAGCTGAAAGTCATGTTTCAACTATTACCTACCTTAATTGCTTTCACTAATTATTCTAAAACTCGCGTAGTTTCCAGATTTATGCGTTATATTTTTTTATATAGCTATAAGTGTAGATTATTTAAGCGCCTTCAAAAGTGTACTTATTTATAAACTAATATTATAAAGATTAATATTTGGGTTTTTGTTGTTTGTTTGTTACAATTTAACTCAAAAACTACTTGACCGATTTGTAAAATTCATAATTAGAAAGCTAAATCATTCTCAAGTAACATTGGCTATTATTATTATTTTTATTTCATCAGGGGGCAAACGAGAGAGTCTCACGGCGCCGACGCCCATACACATCCGCACAACCAAGACATGCAGATGCACCGCCCTCCTTTTCCCTATCCCAATGGACCACCGTAAACTCACAAGCCGCACCAAGCGCGACAGCATAGATGTCACTTGACGCCGGTGTTGTGAGCGAGAGGTACCACCCCGGTCGTGTCGACTCAGTTCGGCTGCAATGCAGCATGCCTCTTACAATAATTTCAAAATAATCAAATTATCCAAATTGAAACAATGTACAAGGTATCAAAATATTGCCGATAAAATTCATTATTTTGGGTAGTGTGAAAACCATTGATGATGTTTAAAATATAGTAAAAGTACTCATGATTAATCACAAAAAAAAATCGCGTTGGGATACACAAAGTTAAGCCACAATAACAGTTTTTGTTTAAATTTTCAAGTTCAAATATGAGTGGAATCTTATAGTTGTAAATTGGTATCAGGATATTAATCCTGATACATTTAAATTATATTTTGATAAATAAGGTTCATCTTATCTACGTGTAAATTACACTTTAAATAGCACACAAGGTAGCTACCGTAAACCCCTAAAAAGTTCATTTTACTGTCATCCGTCTTCACTATTAGACCCCTAATGACAATCATAACCCAGCTAGATTTAAATTTATCATTAATACAAATTATTCAAGCCCAAACATAAGGTAAATGCTGTGAATTGTAGAGGAGTTCTAAGCTCTCGGCTGCCTTTCGGTTCCTTCATCAGATTGACTCCTGCAGACCTTCTTTAAATTGTATCAATTAAAAATACTTAATAAAACAAATGAAAATGCACTAGTTGCCCTACGATTTCCAAAAGTTCACTTCGATTTCTCTGAGATGCCAGCATCAGATTCCAACAAAGAAAGAATTATCAAATTCGGACTACTTTGTGATCCTACATTAAAAAATCGTCGACTTGAGAACCTCCTCCATTTTTTCGTCGGTTAATTTATCAAAATAACAATATGAGACAAAACAAGACAACCTAACCTAAGAAGGTTCTGGAAATACGAGTCGCGTTAGACAAATGGCACCTAAATAGGTTATGCAAATCCGAGTGCTTTAGCAAGTTTGGTGAAAGCGAACGGGTAACAACTTGTATGTATTTAGAATCCAAGTTGAAATGTGTTCGTCTGTAATTATATTTCTCAAGTTATAAATTTGTTATATGCTTAAGCATTATATGGGTGCAGTGTGGTAATTATGACGAGCAAAGATAAAAACATTACCATATTTTGATCCAGGAATATCATAATATCCCCACCATGGTCCTCCCCCTTTTTTTCGGAAGGGCTAGACTTTTCGGCCTGATGGCCTTTAAGCTCAATCGGTAGAGTAAATGAGCAGATGGCTCATTTAAGAAGTGGTCCTCCCCCTCCCACATCTTATGTCTCAGGATAGGCAACATATAAATGAGTTGCCTGGGCTCGTTCCAGGTAAACTGGTTTATGTTCATGGGCGACGTCGACCATTTAGCATCAGGTGGCACGTTTGCCAGTTTGCCTATCCAACTAACATGAAAAAAAAAATGGTTCAGGCCTTGTCGTGGGGGTGGGGGTGGGGCTCAGTAGCATAGGGTGAGCCCAGCACCTTGGGTGAAGCTAGTTGAGCCGAGGGGGCTCTTTATATCAGTCTTATCCCATTGTACTGTCCCGACGTTGGGAGGTTGTTCTGTGGTGCGGGACAACCCCTCTGTGGAGGTGGCGTCAGTCCCCCGAGGGACTGACTAGCCGTCGTGGTGCCCTGTTTATTAAACAGATCCAAGACGGTATTGGTGGTACTCGCCGGGTTTTAGTGGGTAGAGCTGCGTCCACTTTCCAGCTTTCGGGTGCAGCGATGCCTCAGTGTATCTCCCGGCGTTAAAGAAAAAATTTTATTTATCTAATATAATATATAAAATTTCCATGTCACAATGTTAGTTACCGTACTCCTCCGAAACGGCTTTACCGATTTTTACCAAATTTTATATGCGTATTCAGTAGGTCTGAGAATCGGCTACTATCTATTTTTCATACCCCTAAGTGATAAGGGTGGTCAACCCCTCAAATTTTAAAAGTTAACGCGGGCGAACCTGCGGGCAACAGCTAGTCTGTATATAAGATTAGACATCAATTAATTTGTCCTTTATTTTCAACAATTTGATATTTTGAAAACTACAACTTTTAAGACAATATCTATTTTGGGAGATATTATCATTCAATAGTTTTCATCTTAATTACTCATACGTACCAAAGGCGTGTTAGTTATAGCCTGACCAGAAATATATAACCCCTGCGTGGTGTCGCCACTGTATCTTTTTTACGTCAACACAGTATCATCCATACAGAAATTAGTTCCGAAATTTTCCGCAATATGGCGAGGGTTTTAATTTTTCTGACGAGGCTATATTAAATAAGTACCTGGAGACTTGCCCGTTATTTTAGTGGTAAAACAGTTAAGGTTTTACAGGTATTATATAAAAAGCGGTTACTTTCCTTTAATTATAATAATAATACTAAAAAAACACTTTATTAAAATGATTAATTATTATTATAATATGAAACGAAATTCTTTGTGAAGTAATGTTCGTAGATCTTATCTGTCATGGTGTTGCAATCATATTCATTATATTTTCAGGGTACAAACTATATATATTTTCTATAAGTTTAATTCCTTGTTTTGATATTATCAGCGACATTTATACTTTATTTTATAATAGGTATGTGTGTAAGGGTCCTAACCCTCGAAATATTTTTTATTATTATGATTGTCGCGACTCTAGCGTGCTTTGGATATAGGTAATGATTGTTACATTTATTCATACTGCACATATTGTTCCGCGTATTGTATAGAGAAAATTATAAAGTTTTTTTATTAATTTAGATTTCGTGTTATTGAAAAATATTATTATCTTAATTATCTATACGAGCGTTGTTGCTATTCGAAACTCTAGAATCTATATTCTATATTATTATCTGTAGAAATATTAATAATATGTATTTGGGAAATCTAGTATCCTTTGCAAGTAGGCAAGAATCCTAAGCAAGACAGACAGTGTAATTACTGGCACCGATACTTAACATCTCAAACTCAGGATAGGCAACACGTCCCCACCATGGTTCAAGCCTTGTGGTGGTGGTGGTGGGGCTCATTAGCATAAAGTAACATGACCGAGCACCTTGGGCGAGGCCAATTGAACCAAGGGAACTGCTTTTGTACTCCTCTTATAAGAAGAGGGGACAAAAAATTACGGGGGGACAAGGGGCAAGGATGGGAACCTCACCTCATTGCAGTGTCCCGATGGGGAGGTTGTTTTGTAGTGCGGGACAACCCCTCTGTGGATATGACGTCGATCCCTTAGGGAATGACTAGCCGTCGAAGTGCCCTGTTACCAAACAGACCGGGGCACCTCACCAAAGGCGGCATTGGTGGCACTCGCTGGGTTTTAGTGGGTAGAGCTGCGTCCACCTTATCATCTTTTGGGCGTAGCGAGTCCCAAATACCCGCCTGGGGATTCCCCGAGTGCATTTCTCGGCGCAAAAAAGAAAAAAAATTGCTACACATAAATGAGTTGCCTGGGCTAGTTCCAGGTAAACTAGTTTATGTTCATAGGCGACATCGACCATTTACCCACCAACTGGTGGCACGTTTTCCTATTTAAACCTACATCTAACATTTAAAAAAAAAACATTAAATACACGTTATAATATGGTCACCCTGCTGTTATCAGTTCTAGAAGTAATTAAACTATACCTGAGAGTGGTGATTTCGAGTGATTTGTAAGAGCTTACATTAACCTTTAATCTACGTAAGATTTACGCAAATCGCCGATTACTTTACATAGTAGTTTCCACTTTGGTTTTAATTAAAACGGGTCTTAATAATTTAGAAAGCTGTGCCTTAAGTGCAAAATTATTATCTATATACATGCATATTAATAATACGTGAAGCAAAAACTTTGTAAAGATTTTGCGCAAACGGAGGAATTTGAAATTTGGTACAATTAAAGATTAAGTAGAGGGAGTGCATAGATGATAGTAGTGCCACGCTGCTTTGCATTCAAATTGGGCCGGCATTATCGGGGTGGTACCTCTCACTCACATAATGCCGGCGTAGTGACAGCTATGCTGTCGCGTTTCGTGTTGTTTGTCAAAATCCCCTAATGGGGGCCATTAGGGGATTTTGAAAAGGAGGACAACGCATCTGCATAATCTCTGGTTGTTCGGATGTGTATGGGCATCGATATTTGTTTAAAGGTCAGTAAAATCTACCCTTTTTTAATTTTAATTACATTACTTATTTTACGTTTATAACAGTGTAATTTAAAGTAACCGTTAAAATGCTCATATGCTCATATGCTCATATGCTCATAAACTCATATTATACTTAGGTATGTTGTCGCCAAAAGGCTTCGACTTCTCGTTTGTCCTCCAATGCTACGAATAAATAATAAGTCAGGAAATGTAACTGTGTTATAAAAATGACCCAACAAAAGTAGTGTCCAAGTAGGCGGGGCTTAAAAGTCGTGTCCAGCGCGTCATCAGTCGGACATTTTTCTTGCAAGCGAACACACGTCAAACTTACGCATACGTTTTCGTTTTTTCATTATGAATTATAGCTGTTAATCATCATGTCATCATGTGTAATGAAGTGGTGCAGGAGCCATACAAAATTAAAACCTCCAGGGATTACTTTTAAGTAGTAAATAGTAGTAAAATTATATTTTATTCAAATACGTTCATGTAATAAGCAAACCGAGATGGTCAATACTATGCAAAATGAAGTCAGTCAATTTTTTAACCAATGCAGAAGGTATTTTATTTATTCTTCATGAAATGTATAATATACCTAATATGTTTATATTTTTATCATTATTCAAAATATGTATATCCATATAATTGAGGTATTTTAAACATGATTTTGCATTTTGCTTGCTTTGTTTTCTTTCAGTATCCCAGCCGATCCAATTCGGCAAAATAAGTAGTTAGCTACAGTTAAGCTTGAAAGACAAGAGTATCCCGGGGAAGAGCCTATAAGGAGGCGGTGCGGCTGACCAAAGTCCTTCTCTTCCGCGAGACCGGCCGTAAAGGACACTCTCCGGTAGCTACCCTCCAGATCCGAGGGGGAGGGTCAGGATGAGCCCCCAGATCAAGTATCTGTGGCCCATCCTTGACGGAGGGTGGACTTTCGACCCAAATTTGTCAATATTGGGATCGAAGGTCGTGAAGGCAGCAAGTACGCTGGGCAGATTTCTCCCGAACCTCAAAGGAACCAGCGCCGCCTGCAGTCAGCTATACTCCGGAGTATGGCGATGTATGGTGCATCCATTTGGGCGGGTCACCTTACCGCGAGGAATAAGGCCCAGCTGGTACCGTACAGTATCGTGGGTGACAGACACAAAGTGGGGGACAGACTGACCTAGCCGGTGACCCCCATGGGAATTTGTGGCGGAGGTTCTTGCCGAGACGCATTCATATGTCTCGGTTAGGAGGGCTCCCGGCGAGAACCTTACGTCGACTAGGACAGGAGCATTGATACGGAGGTGGGGGAAGGACCCGGCACGGCAGTCGTGTGACAAAAGCCTAACGGCTGCTTTGCATCCAGTCCTCGAGCGGTGGATGCGGCGTAAGCGCAAACCCCTCACCTTCTGTCTGACACAGGTGCTCACTGGGCATGGTTGCTTTGGTGAGTACCTGTGCCGGACGGCCCGCAGGGAGCCGTTGACAGTGTGTCACGATTGTGGCGCGGCGGTGGACTCGGCCCAGCACACCCTCGAGGTGTGCCCGAGATCGGCGGCGCTGCGTATGATCTGACATCGGTCATCGGAGGGGACTTGTCTCTGCCGAGTGTCATCACCGCGATGCTCGGTGACGACGAGTCCTGGACGGCAATGGTTTCCTTCTGCGAGGCAGTAATGTCCCAGAAGGAGGCCGAAGAACGGGTTAAAGAAGAGGCCGCCGACGAGGCCTCCCCCCTTGGGCGACGAACGGGGTTCCGCTGGAGGCGCTATTTAATGCGCCTCCAGTAACGCCCCTGTGCTCGTGTCGGGTTCAGGATGGGAATCTAGGCCCAGTATGACACGACGTCACGGGGACTGTCTAAGCAGCCGGGTAGGGCCAGCCTGTCGCTGAGGTAATACTGTTGAATGCCTATCCGGGACCCTCATAATGCGGCTGAAGGCACTCGCAGTGGTTTTAGTTTACGGGTAGGGCACTCCCAGGTGCGAGTCCCACATAGGGTCAGGATCTACCCGAGATCCTGGCTACATGCGTAAAAAGCATTTCCCTGCGATAACAAAAAAATAATAATAATAAAATGGTTGCTTTGATGAGTACCTGTGCCGGACGCCACAGGGAGCCAGTAACAGTATGTCACCGTTGTGGCGCATCGGTGGACTCGGCCTAAAGAAATCATTGTAAAAAAATTATTAAATAATATTGTTTTATTATTGACTTTGTTCACTTATTGCATTACATCGTCAACGCCGCTATCACTCGACTGTCATAGGTGACATTGCAGCATGCGCGCCGACCAATACCTGCATTTATTCAGAAATTAAACAAATCACCAATGACGTCTATTTGTAACCTCGAAAGTGATTGGTATTTTAAATCATACGTCGTTTTGGTTTGAAGTAGGCCTACTTTTTATGTGTCATTTGTTCAGAGTTAGACTTCCTGACTTATTATTTATTCGTAGCTCCAATGCTATAAAAAGCATTAGTTTTTGGTAGGTAGCTAGCTACTGTCAAACTGTATTTGAAGTTGAATGTGTTTTTTTTTTAAATTGAGATCGAATTTCGATCGCTGGGCGACCCCTAGTACGTCATAATTATTCTTCTTATATTATATGGAAAGTAATCTAAATTCTTATTATTTATATAAAAATCTTATATCTCTTAGTTTATACTGGCTTATGGCCACGATACCAGAAACCTTTTTATCGTACAATTACCGTAGATTTTGTAGACATCGACACGAGCATCATAGATTCATTTTAGTCGATAGTTGACGAGCGTTACCTATCTTGAAATACAATGGGGTACGTCTCGGCGACAGTAACTACACTACTAGTCGATCCTTCTATATGATTCTGTTCCGAAGCTATCTCATTCGAGAAAACCTAAACAATTTCTTGAATATTTTACTATAATATTTATGATAATAAAATGCTAAAAGCTTTGTAGCGAACGTCGTATTGCAATATACCCTACTGCCTTTTATCCTACTGTAATTTTCAGTAGGACATTACAATATTGTAATTTTTTGCCTTACAATATTACAATATTGTAAGGTCCTACTACAAATTATATTATTTTTAATACCTTGTACACTAAATTTCGATAACAGTTTTTAGGGTTCTTTCCTAAAAATTACAAAATCCTTAAATAGGATCGCTGTTTCTTCTTCTTCTAGCCATCTGTTGAACTAAAGTTGATAGAGCATTTTCCGTTGGCATAGAATCATGAATTTTGTACGCTGTTCTCACAATATAAGTAAAAGAAGAAATCTGAGAACCGTTAATTAGTTGTTACATAACATAAGAACCGACATGTTTGTTGTTCGTCTTAAATATTGATTTTCTTCCGTTTTTAATATTTGTTGTTATATCGGCAACATAAATACATAATCTGTAAAACTATCACGGCTCATGAGATACAGACTGGTGACGGACGGACAGACAGATGGTCGCACGGACAGACAGACGTACGGTCGGTCGGACGGACGGACGGACGGACGGACGGACGGACAGACGGACGGACGGACGGACGGACGGACAGACAGACGGTCGCACGGACAGACAGACGTACGGTCGGTCGGACGGACGGACAGACGGACGGACAGACGAGTAGCGCATGAGAGTACCTTTAGCGGACGAGTCGGAATCGCGCTGGGTTTTTTTTTAATTAATATCATAATCTATATAATATTAGGTAATATATAAAAATGAATCCCTATTTCCCTTGGTCACGTCATCACGCGTGAACGGCTGCACCGATTTCGCTAATTCTTTTTTTGTTGTGTTTGTTATTGTCAGGAGGAGGTTCTTATGAAAATTGCGCGGAAAATAAGAAAATTTAAGAATACTTAACCACCATATAAAATTTTAGATATGGCTAGATTAAAAATAATTGTCTTATAGCATTAGAATAATAAAACTTTTTTAAATATTTTTTTTTATTAATTATACCAATTCGAATTCATTATTCATAATAATTAAGACTGGACTACGTTTGTTGGGTCAGCTAGTAACATAATAAAATTAGGGTACGGCCCTAGAAACACGCACGACTAAGTTAGTGTTTGGGAGCTGGTGTTCGGTGCGGTTACAAATTGTCTGGCAAAAAGCCAATTCACCTGTTAGCGACAAAGAATATAAAACGTTAAATTTATGTGTTAGACAAAAAACTGTCCCTAGACCTCACGAAACCCCGTACTGCGTGACTCGCAACGATAACAAATATCCATCGTTACAAACATTTACCGTTTCGTTCTCATTAATGTATGGATTTGTACCCGTGAACCCTAACCTTGATATTCATAATCTAAGCGGCTATTTTGTCAGAAAATAGAATTATTTTAAAGTCCCCATGACAAAGGAAAGGAGAGTTTTGAATGATTATAATAAAACAATTTTTTCGGATTTTATCGCGGTTTATTAAGATTTTTACAAGCCCGACGTTTCGGATACTTTACAGCAACCATGGTCACGGAAGGACTGAGGTGTCATAAGTCCTATCATTACAAAGTTATTCGTAACTACCCTATGATACATCAATATTTTGGTCAGTCCTATCTACGCAGAAAGTGCTAACTGTATCTTTAATCTGTGACATATTATGATTGGATTTTGATTTGATAATTTTAATAATGGGATCCCAAGCAGGTGGTAAGAGCCAGCCATCTTCTCTATTGAAATAAGGATGTTTTTTAATTTCAATAGCCTCACGGATCATCCTTGGTTGGAATCTGTTTTCTTTTGCGAGGACTTGTGGTTTATCAAATCTGATATAATGGCGAGCTTTGTCAAGACTATGTTCACAGATGGCAGACTTAGTGTAGCGACGGTATTTTAAATCAGCTATATGTTCTTTCACGCAAGTGAAAGAACATATAGCTAAACTCTATTGTTTTCTAATATTTACGCGAATTTCACTCATTATAATAAAACAATTTTTACAAACTTTATCGTGGTTTATTGAGATTTTTACAAGCCCGACGTTTATAAAAAACCTTAATAAACCGCGATAAAATTCGTTAAAAAATTGTTTCATTATAATGAGTCAAATTTGCATAAACATCGGAAAACAATAGGTTAGAAATGAAAGCTATTATTACTGTTCATTTCCTGCCCTTCATTTAATATTATGTCTTTAGCCCGAGTGCAAAAAAGCCCGGAGATTTTTTTTTTGCTCACTCATTAGACATAGCAAAAACATGATTGAATTATACAATTTGTCTAAAGAGATCAAATTAGTGTCTTCACATAGTGCATAGTTTAGGTTTCTAGATTTATGGAAATAATAAGATTACTTGAAGACTTGGAAAATTGGACGAAACTATGAATATCTTACAAATTTTACGATCGATGAGAGGATATACGCTAGATTCTTTCAATTCCATTTCCACCTTTAATGAGAGAAACGAATAAACAAAAAGAAAAAAAAATTAAACAAAAATTAAAAATGTTCACGACGACTTAGGTATAAGACAATATTATTATATAAGATGATTTGCATAAGATAACTTATTGTTGAAAATAACTTAAGTATATAGGATATAATTATATATAAGATAATCATTATAAGATAGTTTGCACATGTAGATACCTTGTAAGACGAGATTACATATAAGATGTAATTTAACACATAAATATTATTGTATTAAGAGATATAACTTATTCGTAGATTATAAATAGTTGAAATAGTATACAGTAAGGCTTATTTGAGATGATATATAAACAGAAAAATGTATATTAGAGATATTATAAATAGTCCAATTGAGATTCTCATTGCTTATAAAACACGTGTTAATCCAATAGGAAAAGTGAGATGGCAATATTATAATCAAGCCAAAGAATGTGTGAGGGAGGTTCACTGTGCGGTAAGGACCGGAATACCGGAAGGGATACGGAAGCGGGGGATGAGGAAGTATAAATATCGAATCAGCGGTTTTTTGCTTGCCATTCTCACACGGATGACTGAATCATGAGGTAAATAGTGTCAAAAGATGTAAAAAATGTATAATTGTAAAATAACATAAGTTTTATGTAAAAATATTTTGGTATAAATAAAGATTTCGACAAAAAGGTGACTGAGGGGGTGAGGCATGGAATGTTCAAGAATATTTGGTAGAGATCATATATAAGGAAGTCGAGGCTTCTGGAAATCATTCGCAAATCGTCTCCGAAGTAAGAAACGATATATAATAAGAAAATTAAAAAGTATAAGTTATAAAGTGAAATCCCTGCCTTACCTCTCAAGTTTGCCTCTTTTAAGTGTTCAATAGTAATAAACAGTGTTTAATTCAAGACTCCACCCAACTTTCATCATCATCACCCCGAAGACAGTTAGAATCAGTAAAATCACAGTTTTAAAGCCAAATTAATCAGTATCATCACCCAGTTAGCGACATAGTTTGTAGCCGTAGGCAATCTACGCACATACCGTGCACAAAAAACGACTTCAGAAAAAAAAAAAAACTAAAAAGTAATAAAATAATTTGCGTAATCTTTGTGCCTACAATTTATAATCAACTTGTTCTTCTACTAATATACAATTTTTGCATTTACCACGTCATTATTGTTTGTAGGCACAAAGATTACGGAAATTATTTTATTACTTTTTAGTTTTTTTTTTCTTATTTTTTTTTTTACTTTGACAAGTAAAATTAAATTAAATTAATTAAACAAAATTACATGATTTTGGTATATTGTTTAGCCGTATGAACTAAGCCCAATAAAAGCTGTAAATCGTCGAGGATTCCCCTCGACTGTGTAAGGTCTCCATCATCACACCTGTAATGGCGCTTATACCCCATATGGGTGCAAAGTTCTCATCATTACAAATTAATCAAGCCTAAACACAAGGTTACTGATGTAAATCGTCGAGGAGTTCCCTCGACTGTCTTTCGGCTCCAGCATCAGATCGACTCTAGACCTTCATTAAATTGTAGTCCTTCAAAACACTTTATAAAAAAAAAATATCAAACGCACTAGTCGCCCCTATAATTTTCGAAAGTTCCCCTCTCTGGGATGCCATCATCAGATCCTGGTTTCCTTATCATGGGACCATTTGGGAAGTATACCCTTTAGAACAAAAAAATAATTTTTCAAATCGGTCTAGCCATCTTCGAGTAATCATGTAACATACATAAAAAAAAGAAAAAAAAAAAAGGTTCCGACGAATTGATAACCTCCTCCTTTTTGAAGTCGGTTAAAAATAGTGCGTGCGTATTAAACTGTATACAATATTATGTCAGAAGTGAAATTTTTTAACTAACAAACTATTTTTTAAATCTCGTTTATATTTATACTAATCTAAAGCTTTAAATTTCCGATTGGGATGTGACGTTCGCTCTATCTCACTCTCTCTCTCTCGATCTTTCTCACTCGCTTGCTCTCTACTCTCACTCCATGGCTATGTACTTTATTCTATGTTCGCCCTTTTTCACTCTCTCTCTCAATCGGTCTCAATCATTCTGTCCCTCTTTTTGGACAAAAACTTTGCACATTTTCGTGACATTTCATCCGTAAAAAAGTTACCCTCATGCGCGCAAAGAAGTTTCACTTCAAAAATACCCATCAACGCAATAAACATTTCAGGTAATTTAAATGTTAACTACGTCCTTACATTAACATATTGCGACTAAATAGTCTTGAAACTTTAAATAGAATTTCTCGATTCGAATTTCTTGTTACCACTAAAATTTAGGGCAACCCGATGTGCTAAGTTTCACAACTGATATTCAAAAGCAATTCGTGTTTGAGGGATTGCTATCATAATATTGGAAGATACTTCGTGCCAAATCGTTAAGGCTTGTTCTTAGTAATCTCGATGTTTTTATGAAATTAAGGTAGAAAGATGTTATCGGTTTGTTTATATAAGTAACATTACATAATGATTTTAAGTTAACATGGTTATTTTCATCACTAAAATTATTTGAAACGGGATATTTATCACGTCGTGAACAAGACATTTTATATAATGTCGAAATATCGAGCTCCGCGAAATAAAAGTGAAAAACATGGTAAATATCCCGTTTTAAATAATTTTAGTAATATAGATAAAGTTAGCACTTCATAAAATTCATTAAATGATGGGATCTATTTGATTAAAATATCTTGCCTTTTAAAAAGTCTTTTTTTTATGTTACTTGGATAAG
Organism: Helleia helle; assembly: GCA_963853865.1. Taxonomy (NCBI): domain Eukaryota; kingdom Metazoa; phylum Arthropoda; class Insecta; order Lepidoptera; family Lycaenidae; genus Helleia; species Helleia helle. Next base: position 19,386,597 of record OY971422.1, on the reverse strand, counting down.
CAAACTGGCAAACGTGCCACCTGATGGTAAGTGGTCGACGTCGCCCATGAACATAAACTAGTTTACCTGGAACGAGCCCAGGCAACTCATCTATGTGTTACCTATCCTGAGACATAAGATGTTAAGTCTCGGTGCCAGTAATTACACTGCCTGTCTTGCCCTTCTTTTCGAAACACAGCAAAGCTGTTTCACGGGAGAAACAAGCAAGATGGTGGTACCCATGCAGCCGGGAGCGCGGCACAGCGCTTCCCTCCCACCGGTAAGTGATTTTTAATTGTCAGTATACGTTAGGAATTAGACCCCTTAAAGCACGAACCTCATCAGCATAAAACATTAAATTGTGATTTCCGATCAAACTTATAAGATCTTTATCTTAAATTATTACAGTACCTTGAATTTGAAAGACAAAAATATAAGCGCATCTTTAAATCTATCTCTGGAAATAAAACTTGATAATATGCATGCATATGCGTGCACTCACACATTTTCAGTAAAGACTGCGTGTTTTGCGGGATTATTGCTAATTAAATTATAATTTAATCTTAAGTGAAACTTGACTTAAAAAATAGAAACAGCTTATGTAATCCCAAATAATTTTAGGATAAAAGAAAATACAATCGAATTGTAGCCATATATCACTCGCATCTGTTCTGAATCGATTCCGTGACGGAATTTATTTGTAAATTTGGTAATATATCTTTTAGCCCACCTTATTTACCTTTCGAGTGATATATCTAATACGACGCGTTCAGTAATGAAGATATATTATCTTTCTTTTGTATAAATTATCTTGTGGAATTCATTAATTTTTACATTTCATTACTCTTTAAGATCTAAAGATTTAAGATATCGGTATATGAGAATACGATTAATAATTTACGACGTTTTAATGATCTTTAAGTTGTAATAATTTCGTGGATAAAGCTAGTATCATAGTTGTTCATAAACATAAGTGAAACAACTCATGTTAAATTTACTATAGTCATAAAATACTTGAGTTAAGCCTTCCCGAGCGGGCCACAATCAAACCCCACCACGGTTCACGCCTTGTTGGTGGGGCTCAGTAGCCGAGGGTGAGCCCAGCACCTTGGCCGAAGCTAATTGAGCCGAGAGGGCTCTTTGTACCACTCTTATAAGAAGAGGGGACAAAAGAGCTGGGGCAAGGGGCGAGGACGGGCACCACACCACATTGTACTATCCCAACGTTGGGAGGGGTTGTTCTGTGGTGCGTGATAGCCCCTCTGTGGAGGTGACGTTGGTCCCTTGAGGGACAGACTAGCCGTGGAGATGCCGTTTGCCCCACAGATCCGGGACACCTCACCAAAGGTATTGGTGGCACTCACCGGATTTTAGTGGGTAGAGATGCGTCCACTTACCAGCTTCCAGACGCAGCGAGTCCCACATACCCGCCTGGGGAGACAACTAACCCACGGGATGCCTCAGAGCATTTCCCGGAGTAAAAAAAAGGGCCGCAATCAATCGCTTGGTTTACTCACTTTATTACAATGCATCATTGAATTTATTCAAAATAAAAATGTACATTAAATTTTCCTTTTCCTTCGGTCTACCTCAGACAGTATTTATTAAAACAGAGAGGGAGATGGGCGTTTTTCCACTTACCGGCACGGCCACGGTAACGGCGACGGCGACGGCACCGTGCCGTTGCCGTGGAAGCAAAAATGTATGAAAACATATGGCTCGTTTTTCCACTCACCGGCGACAGCACGGCGACGGCAGCGACACGGCGTTGCCTCCCAACGGTACCGTGCCGTTGCCGTAGTTAGCAAGCTTCCCACACGGTACCGTCCCGGTAAAACTGCATGTGTATTGTATATGAATTGTAGCCGTGTGCGTGTGTGAGTGCGCGGGGGGTGTAGAAGGACGCGGAGCGGTCAGCTGAGAGACTCGTAGTTAATATCATCTATATATTATGAGATTTACCGGTGGGAGGGATGCGACCGGTGGGAGGGATGCGCTGTGCCGCGCTCCCGGCTGCATGGGTACCACCATCTTGCTTATTTCTCCCGTGAAACAGCTTTGCTGTGTTTCGGAGAGAAGGACAAGACAGGCAGTGTAATTACTTGCACCGAGACTTAACATCTTATGTCTCAGGATAGGCAACACAAGATACTATTATGATGATAATATATATCATCATCATCATCACTGACTGGAATGTTGGTCTAGTGGTTAGTGACCCTGGCTGCTAATCCAGAAGGTCGTTGGTTTGATTCCCACCCAGGACAAATATTTGTGTGATGAGCATGATCATTTGTTCTGTGTCCGGGTGTAATTTTTCAATAATATGTATGTATTTAGAAATATATATACTGTATATATCAGATGGCCGTATGTGAACTCACATTCCCAACATATTATAAATTATTATTATTACCTATATCATTATTATTATCATTATCAAGAATATATCGCCATCTATATCGTGGCAAAAATTTGGCCGTCCTGGCGTTCAGTGAGGGAGGCCTATGTTCAGCCATGGACGGATAGAGGCTAATGATGAAATATCATCATAATAATCATGTCGTGGCATGGGATCGGCCGTCTTGGCGTTCATTAAGGGAGAACTATCTTCAGCCATGGGTGGATCAATTCTGATGCTGATATAATATCATCATTATCATGTAATGTAGTGCCATGAGATCGGCCGTCTTGATGTTCAGTGAGGGAGACCTATCTTCAGCCATGGGTGGATCAATTCTGATGCTGATATATATAATATCATCATTATCATGTAATGTAGTGGCATGAGATCGGCCGTCTTGGTGTTCAGTGAGAGAGGCCTATCACCAGCCATGGGTGGATCAATTCTGCTACTGATATATATAATATCATCATTATCATGTAATGTAGCGGCATGAGATCGGCCGTCTTGGTGTTCAGTGAGAGAGGCCTATCACCAGCCATGGGTGGATTAATTCTGATGCTGATTTATATAATATCATCATTATCATGTAATGTAGTGGCATGAGATCGGCCGTCTTGGTGTTCAGTGAGGAAGACCTATGTTCAGCTGTGAACGGATAGAGGCCGATGATGATACATGTCATCATTATCTTCATCATCATGTATAAATTATAATAATATTATGATCTACGTGTCGTCTTGCTGAAGTCCGTGTCAGTACTGAACTACGAAAACGTGCGTAAACCGTCATTGACAACGGCACAGTGGAAAAACGAAGCCACGGCAGCGGTGCCGGGCCGTGACCGTGCCACCGCCGTGCCGTGACCGTGCCGTGGCCGTGCCGGTGAGTGGAAAAACGCCCATTGGAATTCATCAAAAAGTGTATATAACTTGTAAGAATATATAATATACATATAGAAATACTTTAAATTCACTTATCAAAACGAAACATACTCACAGCCTTTTCTTTTCAGCCCACTCATCAGCATGCTCCCGTGCCACCTTCTCCAGATGTTCTCTAGCACGTTCCGATTTTCTGAAAATCTCTTGTCTTCTAGCCACGTCACCTTCAACTCTTTTGAGTGTCAAATCGTCTCGGGCACGTTCATCCTGTACATTAGTTATTTAAACCAGGACATAAAGAAAAAAATATATAATTATTCAATAATTTAGTATAGTTTCCCATGGATGAAACGTTATTGATGAGAAAGGACTTCCAAGATCTACTGGCACCGAGATCTTCCATGTTGATTTCAGGGTAGGCAACAAACATCGAAACACTCGATTTTTATAATGATATGGTCATGGGAATTTTAAATTCAGGAAGATTCTCAATTAATTAACTAATATAACTAATTATAAAAGCAAAACTAAGAACACTACTACGGTAAAAATACTTTACCAAATTCTTCATTTCCATATGAATTCTATCCATGAATTGGTTGTAAAGGTACTTTCTGTATTGGTTGAACTCTTTCAAGGAGCACACCGCCCGACCGTCGTTGGTACAATACCCTAGTACCATCATCCTGTTGCGTGCCGGCTTCTGTGCGAAGTGGTTGGCCAAGTGTGGATCATGCATTGGTACGTAATCGTACGACACATTGTTACAATATGGGTCCGTCAGATCGAAGGTTGGATTCGGGCCACTGCCGAGACCTATCCGACGTACCTGAAATATATACAACCATTTAATAAGCTTAGTTTTGAAGTGAAAACTTCTTTAGCATCGTTGTGATTTGAAAGTCCATGAAACGAAAAAGCGACAGTAATAAAAACATTTTACAAAAAATTTAAACCGACTTCAAATATACTAAACTAAAAAGTAATAAAATAACAGTTTCTTTAATTTTTGTGCTTACAACTTATAATCAACTTAATATTCTACTAATGTACAAACTTTGCGTTTACCATGTCATTATAGTTACTTTTGGAGTCGGTGTCGTATTTGTTGCTGTACACTACCTACTTACCTTGGCTGACGACTCCAAAAGTAACTATACATAGGCTGCACTAAAAGTATCGGGAATGGAATATTTCCACTGTTCCAGTCATATTAAAATCTTTTTAATTGAAAACTCCTTGGTTTTAAAAATCGAATACCATTTATTTATTTTAAAAAAAGATTCTCGGTCTTGTCACAAGGTCTGGTCAAACTTGTTTAGTCGTTGAGAAAATTGAATTGACTCGAGAATATTCTAGAGCGATGATTTATAATGACTTTCAAAGTGGTTTAACACAAAAACAGTGTGTTGACCGGATGATTTCTGCATTTGGTGATGAAGCCCCACCCAAAACCACAATTTATCGCTGGTTTGCTGAATTTCAACGTGGAAGTGTCAAGCTCACTGATGATCCCCGTCAAGGTCGTCCAAAAACTGCTGTCACCCAAGAAAACGTTGATGCTGTGCGTAAGCTGATTGAGGAAGATCGACATGTGACATACCTCGAAATTCAGGCAACTTTAGACATTGGCATGAATCAAATACAAATAATCTTGCATGAACAATTAGGTGTAAAAAAGTTGTTTTCCCGATGGATACCGCATTTACTCTGTGAAGAGCAAAAAGCGGCTCGCGTTACTTGGTGCGTCAGAACTCTCGAAAGATTCCACGCAGGATCCTCAAATGCTGTACACAACATCGTATCAGGTGACGAATCCTGGATATACGCGTACGAACCCGAAACAAAAAGTCACGTGTTTGGGTGTTCGAAAATGAGTTAAAGCCAACAAAAATCGTTCGTTTACGAAGTGATGCAAAAAAAAATGATGGCCACGTTTGTCTCCAAAACCGGCCATGTTGCGACTATTCCTCTTGAGGGACAAAGAACGGTTAATGCAGAATGGTATGCTAGCATTTGTTTCCCACAGGTCGTTTCTGAACTCCGTAAAGAGAACTGCAACTGCCGCATCATCCTCCATCACGATAATGCGAGTTCTCACACCGCGCACAGAATAAAAGAGTTTTTAGAGCAAGAAAACATAGAATTATTAGACCATCCGCCGTACAGCCCCGACCTAAGCCCTAATGATTTCTATACTTTCCCTAAAATAAAGAATAAATTGCGTGGTCAGAGATTTTCATCGCCTGAAGAAGCTGTGGACGCCTACAAAACGGCCATTTTGGAGACCCCAACTTCCGAATGGAATGATTGCTTCAATGATTGGTTCCATCGTATGGAAAAATGTTTTAAATTTCGCAGAGAATACTTCGAAAAGCAATAAATACATTTTTAAATAGTAATGTTGTGTCACTTCCTTGATTCCCGAAATTTTCAGTGCCGCCCTCGTAATGACGTAGTAAACGAAAAGTTTGTACATTAGTAGAATATTAAGTTGATTATAAGTTGTAAGCACAAAAATTAAAGAAACCTGTTATTTTATTACTTTTTAGTGTAGTATATTTGAAGTCGGTTTAAATTTTTTATAAAATGTTTTTATTTCTTAATTTTTAGTGATTCCGAAATTCGTCGTCTTGGCGTTCATTGAAGGAGGCATATTCGTTCAGCAGTGGACAGATATAGGATGATGATGATGATGATGATGATGATGATGATGATGATGGTGATGGTGATGATGATGATGATTACGATGACCGCGACATACTATGGTGTGCTACCAAAGCATCCTATATTATAATTGTTACATCGACATGTAATAAAATGATCATATGACGATATGGTAAGGTAAACGAAACCACTAAAATAGGCATTATTGGGAATAACTAAAAAACGAATTGTCAGTTCTTAATTAAATTAATATGGAACCAAATTGGAAACACCAGCTTTCAAACAAAAAAATAACCATCGAAATCCATGCACAAACGACGGAGTAATCGTGTCACATACATACAAAAAAAAACAAAAAACATACAGACGAATTGAGAACCTCCTCTTTTTTTGAAGTCGGTTAAAAAGAGACAGACACATATATTACATTTCCAGTGTTTCTTATGTTCGTGATTTTTGAAGGTTTCATCTCTACCACGTGTAAATTGCACACGTTTTTGTCATTGGATTTAGCTTTTCCTGCAATTGTCAAAAGCGTGAAAATGACCACAATAATTTTGTCGTTCCTTTGTGGACGTATGCGTGGACATAATGTCTTGCAGAATTTAGTAACACATCAATATTGATAACAAAGGGATCATTTATTTTCCTTACTATCATTATCATTTTTTTCGTTCCTTTTTGGACATAGGCTTAATTGGATGAACGTCAATGATTGATATAAAAACAATACTAAAAGGAGTATTTCCAGCAGTAAAATTTAGCTAAAATGTCTTCTTCGAACAATATGTCACTCCGTTTACAAGAAAAAAGATGTTTAATTCAAGTTTTATTATAAGAAGCCGCCCTTCTTTAATCTATCAAGATGTTTTTCAACATTATATTAGACATCTTTTCCCCTTGAAAAATTTCGAAATACCTCGCGGCTATGTTATTTGTTTGATTCTAAACTTTTGTTGTGTAATTAAGACTTATACTTTTATCTTGTTATAATTAAAATTCTGGTTCTTTGTATTCACTATTATTCTATTAACATTCTTATCAGCCCGTGTCGGCTCACTGTTGAATTTTGAATACTTTAAATAAAACCTTCACACACTATTCTCATTTTACACCTCTTGCCGTATTTTTGCTTTGCGTTGCAATTACTCTGATATATTTATACTTGTTTAGGCTTAAAACGGGAGCTCTATTACTAAAACTCCGCTGTCCGACAGTCTGTCCGTCTGTTACCAGGCTGTATCTCATGAACCGTGATATTTGGACATGTTAACTTAAAAATATATATTTGAGGGGTATTAATTATTATTTATTTTATTATATTAAATTAAATTAAAAATTATATTTATAACATTTATTATATTAAAAATTAAAAAAATTAAGGGGGAGCCCGTACAAAAATAATGTATGGCAAATGTAAAAAAAAAACGTAACTGATTTAATAATCAATAAAAGTTCAATCATTGCGTCACTAGATGGTGCTAAGCGCTTTAATTTCTAATGTTATGTATAATATTTTAATAGTACGACTCGCATTGGCTGGTTTTTTTTATATTTGGTCCCTTGGATTTTACGGATTTTTGGGGTTTCATACCGTTCAAAATATAATAAATCAAAGATTTTTTTATTGGTATTGGTTGGAAAACTGGTAGACTAGCAAAAATAGGGCATTTTCTTATCGAAAGGCAGTCAGGCGATTACAGTATCAGAGTATAGGGCACTTCTGATTCAAATGTACAGCTGTGCAAACAAACAAGTGTCTCAGATAAGAACATAACATTGTTGTATTACTAGCGTTTCTCTAGAATAAAAGTTTTCTAGTCCTAGTTATATTTTTTTTATAATCAAGGAATGTTCCTCTTTCAAGTTTGCATGACCTTCCAAAATCATAAGGTACTTTTTTTTTCTTTAATGCCGGGAAATGCTCTGAGGCACCTAGCCTGGGGAGTGGGTCTCCCCACGGGGGTACATGGGACTCGCTGCGCCCGAAATATGGTAAGTGGACGCAGCTCTACCCACTATAACCCGGCGAGTTCCACCAGTGCCGCCTTTGGTGAGGTGCTCCGGATCTGTTTAGCTAACAGGGCACGTCGACGGCTAGTCAGTCCCACAGGGCACTGACACCACCTCCAGAGAGGGGTTGTCCCGCACCACATAACAATCCACATAAATATATCGAGATAGAAGTAAAGAGTGTATGTACCTCGCATGGCAAAAAGTCGACTCGACGGCTCCATTGCTCGCCGCGAACTTTAGTATATATAAGGTTTTAAAAACAAAATGACTCGTTGTTCAATAATTAATTGTTCAAACATAGTTATTTATAGTTAATAGTTTAAAAAACTAAAAAACCACGCTTTTAAAACTGATTAAACTAAAAAATTAAAAATAAAACTATAGTAATCAATTGAAAAATTCATATTATTATACAAAACACGTGGGGTTGCTTGTTATGATATCCACAGATATTATAGTAAATTATTGATAATATGTTTACCACAATCGAAATCAAGCCCCCCACGCTTTTTGTATAATAATATGAATTTTTCAATTGATTACTATAGTTTTATTTTTAATTTTTTAGGTTAATCAGTTTTAAAAGCGTGGTTTTTTAGTTTTTTAAACTATAATTTATTTTTCACTTTTTAGTTTGGTTTATTAGATTTAATTCCTTCTTTATCGATTGTAAGTCCAAATCTATGCAGGAATCGTAATTGATACAAAAGTAATCGGGAGTAGGAACTCATTTTTAGGAGAGGGAGCCTGAGAAACGGCTACCACAGCCAAGGAAAGCAGCAGGCGCGCAAATTACTCACTCCCGTAATGAAAAGGAGGGAGTCCGAAACTGCAGACATGCGCAGATCACGCGATAACTCTATCTTTCTTACTCCCTTACAGAGGATCCACAAAGGAATTTATTAATCCTGGCGGTCCTTATAAGGATATTGGGAAACTGTTATTAAATTATTGCATTGTCATCGGTCCTTGATACGTGTGCAAAGTTTCAAATTAATCAAACTTCTGGAAATCGGTCAAATTTATGCTCAATGATTCCATTACATACATAGATACAACCCAAGCTAATAAAAAGCGTGGTAATAATATAGTCTATAATATAGCTACTCAATGTATAAAAATATAGTTTATCGCTATCATAAAATAGTTTATTTGACCAATACTACAGATAAAATCGGTGCCATGCTATAATCAATCTGTGAATCGATGCTTTTGAATTATTTTCGCGCGGCTTATGTGTTTCACATCACTAAATTATACTCGTGACGTCATCGTACCTACGCAAAATGTTACACGCTCGGTCCCCATACAAATTACGGAACTCTTTACTTCTATCTTGATATAGTTCTGTGGAACAATCCCTCCCACTTCAGGACAGTACAATGGGCTGAGATTCCCATCCTCACCTCTTGCCCCTGCTATTTTGTCCCCTCTTCTTATAAGAGGGGTACAAAGAGCCCCCTCGGCTCAAGTAGCTTCGCCCAAGGTGCTGGGCTCACCCTAGGCTACTGAGCCCCACCGCCACATCAAGGCCTGAACCATGGTGGGCAAATCATAAGATACTATTGTGATTATGCTCACAAAATGCGGTAAAGTTAAGATATGTCGTGCTTTCTTAGGATATTCAATCTAATAAATATAAAGATAAAGATATGTATATGGATTTCAGTATGAAAATTACATTTTTTATGGCATAAGGAGGCAAACAAGCAGTCGGAGCCTTATGGTGACCGATGTGCATAGACAACCGCACAACCAGAGATTATTTCAGATGCGTTGTACTCCTTTTCCCTCAATGGGCCATCGGAAATTCACAAACCGCACGAAACACGACAGAATAGTTGTCACTTTACGCCTATATTATGTGAGCCAGAGGTACCACCCCTGCACTGCAATGCAGCATGGCACTAGCTCTTACAATATACAATGTTCAATATTTCAATGATCACTTATGGATAATTCCCATAGATTTAAATGAACATTGTCCATATAATGTGGCACGGGTAGCATCAAAAGGAATTTAGCAAAATATGAAAGAGGAAATTCGACCCCGAATTTCGACCCCGCAGGGTCATTAGTTTTAATTAAAATACGAATACGTCTCAATGACATGAATGCGAGGGTTTCATCCGAGCTCCGACAATCAAGTTACAGTTGTATCAAGTAGAGTGGCCGTATAAAGTTTACACGTTTACGGACGGCCTAATACTTGGGACGAGAGAAGTGCTCTAATTACTATCGTAAAAGTACCTACCTTATGTTTGGTTACTACTTTGTATTTGGTTTTTTTTTAATTAATAATTACTGTCTTTGTCGATTTAAGATGCAGGACGATCTCCGTGGCTCAATGGTTAGCGCGTTGGCACTCAAGCCGGAGGTTGCGGGTTCGAATCCCGCCAGGGAACAAAAAGTTTTCTGTGTTCCTGGGCCATGGATGTGTATTAAGTATATATTAATATGTAGGTATTATATAATAAAAAATCTTAAATATAATATGTATAGTATAAAAGTATTAAATATATTTCCGTTGTTTGGTACCCGTAATACAAGTTCTTCGAGAACTTACCACGGGACCAGATTGGCGTGGTGTGAAAGCGTCCATAGATATTATTATTATTATTGATTGATTATTTGAGCACTAAATAGTTGAAATGACAAACTTCGTGTTTCAATAAGAGTTTTAGAAGAAATATGTCATTGTGGTCTGTTTGTAAAACAATTAATGTTTGCCGCAAATGAAGGATACCACAAAGCTTTTAGTAATAATCCGAGTAGGTACACTGTTGATATAGTTATGGATAAGTAAATATTCATAAAATCTATAACGAAAGGTGGCATAAAAAAAGTAATATAGTATACTCTCGCGCACACACAAGGGAGTCTAGAGGGGCGTAGTGGGGGCATCACGCTTGCATGCAATGTCATGTGGTTTTCCGTCACGACTTCCCAGTTAAATTTACTGCCATGGCACGCCGATAAATGTTTCACATCAAATAATGAAGCAGTAGCCATTAGAGATAGACTAGCATTTAGGCAGTTTTGATAGAAAACATCATTATGATGATCTGCTGGTTGAGTTGTTAGGCTACTGGACACTTTACGCAGCGGTCGCGGGTTTGAATCCCGCCAGGTTCAGTTAATTTGTATTACAAATATAATATGTCTGCACCAAGTTATGGATGTATATAAATGTATTTATACACATTTATTAATTTTATTTATTTCCTAATACACGTAACACAAGTTCTTACGAACTTGTGTTACGTGTATCACGTGTATGTACGAGGCATCCCGCGGGGGAGTCAGTCTCCCCAGGCGGGTATGTGGGACTCGCTGCGCCCGAAAGGTGGTAAGGACACAGCTCTACCCACTAAAACCCGGCGAATGCCACTAATGCTGCCTTTGGTGAGGTGCCCCGGATCTGTTGAGCAAACAGGGCACCTTGATAGCTAGTCAGTCCCTCAAGGGACCGACGCCACCTCCACAGAGGGATTGTCCCGCACCACAACCCCTCCTTACGTCGGGACAGTACAATGGAGTGAGATTCCCATCCTCGCTTCTCTTCCTCCTGCTCTTTTGTCCCCTCTTCTTATAAGAAGGGTACAAAGAGCAGCTCCTTCGGTTCTATTGGCTTCGCCCAAGGTGCTGGGTTCTCCTTAGGCTTCTGAGCAGTACCGCCACGACAATGCTTGAGCCATGGTAAACCATGCCTTATTGTTGAATAATAATATTTATATTTATATCTTATATTTATCACTAAGCCAGGCTGATGACAATAATGAAATAATTTATCAAAGTATGAGTACCATATGATTAATCCATACATACATTGTAATAACGTGTTGATTGGATCCGATATTTACTTTTCGAACGTTTCGTGTTAATTTTATTATTCCCATGTCACAATATGGATGGGAGGTCACGATGCTATATGGGGTTTTACAAGAAGAACGTGAGATTTCGAAGATTAGGTGATGATGAGATTTTTTAAATATAATATGTCCGTTCATCGCTGGGGGGAGCGTCTATCGATTTTCAAAAATGTTGAAAAATACTGTTACATGAAAATATCCGAGCGCGTGAGACGTTGATACTTGATATTATGTATTGCCAACGTATCTTTATTAATGGAGGCTGCTTAATCTGATGGTTTCAACGGTGGGGATGGCTGTATGGAAGGTTTTCTTTTACTACTTTACTAGCCTATGCTGTCCCACTGTTGGGCAAAAGCCTCCCCCAACCTCTTCCATATATCGCGATATTTCGTCACCGCCGTCCTTTCTTTAAGAAGGGTAGAAGGGTTGAAAATGTAAAAAAAAATCGAGCGTTTAAGATATTTTATAAGGTGTCAAGTGTACCCAAAGAAATTTCTAACTTATTCTGACGATGTGGACGTAACGCAAATTCTCGGTGATTATTGAAATATGCAGAAAAAATCTTCCTTTTGAAATACTCGAGCGCATCATATTAAGAATACGGTTCATCTTAATGTCCTAGACGTGCTGACCAGGACCGAGCGCTGACTGCCGCCGCCTATATGCGGGCGTCTTGCAGTCGATGGCACTGTACGGCGCACCGATATGGGCGGCCGCTCTGACGTCGGAGAACGTGTCCCTGTTGCGACGTCCGCAACGGGTCATAGCCGTCAGGGCCGTCCGTGCGTACCGCACCTCATACGAGGCGGCGTGCGTACTGGCGGGCACTGCGCCGTGGGATCTGGTGGCAGATGCCCTGGCACGTACCTGGCGGAGGAGGAGGGGAGACGCGTAGGAGTAGGTCTCGGATGATGACGAGGCCGAAGGAGAGGAGGAGAGCTGGCGGAGGCGACTGAGACGCCGAATGCTCCGCGAGTGGAAGAAACGGCTAGAGGAGCCGAGTGCAGGTCATCGCACGGTGTCGGCCGTCGGTCCAATACTAGAGAAGTGGGTTAACCGGCGGCACGGGATAATAACCTTCCACCTTGCGCAGATCCTGACCGGGCACGGCTGCTTCGGAAGGTATCTGTGGAAGGTGGCAGGGGCGGAGGACTCGCCAGGGTGTCATCACTGCGACAGCAGGGAAGACACTGCAGACCACACCCTGGCGGAGTGTCCTGCTTGGACGGATGAAAGGGCGCCCCTCATCGCTGAGGTTGGCGCGGACCTGTCGCTCCCTGCGGTCATCCGAGCGATGACTGCCAGTGAGAGCATGTGGCAGGTGGTCCTCTCCTTCTGCGAGGATGTGATGTCGCAGAAGGAGGAGGCAGAGCGGGAGAGGGAGCGCACTGCTGCCCCTACCCGCAGGAGGGCGCGGCGGCGACAGGTGGTCGCACCGCCGTGAGGGACCTGTGCGCGGCCGATCGGGGGATTTGCCGCGCGCGTGTAAGGCCCGAGCTATAAGGCACCCTTATGTGTTCGTGGTGGCTTAAGCGGAGAAGGAGGAGGGGACGCCATCTCCCACCTCCAGAGAAGAGTGCCAGATGGCACACCGTTGTGGCCTGGTGAGGACGTCCACAGCTCCCTCGCCGGGTCACCCAGACGAAGAGGAGAACACCGCTGGGGTTTAGTGGGTAGAGTCTGCGCTCACTTTACCATCTTTTCGGGCGCAGAGAGTCCCACATAACCCCCGGGCTCCCCCGGGCCCGCTGGTATGCTTAAGAGCATTCCCCAGCGGGAACAAAAAAAAAATGACGATTGTTCGGAGGAATACCGTAAATCTGACAACTTAAAAATAATTGTTCAACGAAAGTAATTGAAATAAAGGTTAGAAGTAATCTATATATATTTCTCACACGCACGTGTATGTCACTGAATCCCTCCTAGACGGCTGGACCGATTTTGATGAAATTTTTTGTGTGAGTTCAAGGGGATGGTTCACAAAAAAAAATATTTTGTACAGGAAAACGTCTTTCGGTGCCACTAGTAATCTTTAAATCTGTGCCGCGCAAGAATACCACCAACCCTTTTATTTCTACCGTGAAACAGGTCTTCTGTATTTAGAAAAGGAGGGCAGGACAGACAGTGCATTTACTATCACCAAGATTCACCATCTTACGTCCAAGGACAGACAGCACATGAACGAGATACCTGAACTAGTTCCGAGTGAACTTAGTTTATGTTCATGGGCCTCTTTGACCACCCTCGGGCAGTATGTCCGCCGAACTACCTGGTAGTTACCTTTTTTTTAACATTGGGAAATGCCTTTTGCATACCACCAGGCCTGGGGGACCCGGTGGTTATGTGGGACTCGCACCCACTAAAACCCAACGATGTTCCTCCTTCCTGGGGCCTTCCTGAACGCCAGGCATACAACCTATGACCCTGTCAGCAGATGCCTTTACCTGGTAGTTACCTACCTTGATTTCTAACAAGACGTTGTAATAAACACCTCACGATATTTATGTAATCAATACCTACTAAAAATCGTAATGCTAAATGCATCGGAAGGCTGATCGATGTTAAAAGCCGTCGCCGCCTTACATCCGGCTATACCCTATACGTAAACTTAATATTCCTTTGTCGCCTTCCTTCAGTCAGGGTAAGCTAATGGGCCGTGTAAATTACTCCAACAAAAGTTAAGGAGAACTTCCTGAGGTACCGTTGGTTAACATTATAATGATTTCATTTGTCAGTCATCACAATCCTTGCTTCCGTATAGCGAAACAAAGTTTCAGGATTTCATAATGAGACCAGAAGAAAAGGAATTAAGTTTAGATAGGTACTGCCATACTTACGCTTTAACACTCGACATTAACTTTGATATCTCAAGTTTGATTCGCCCCCCTCCCCCCACCACGGTTCCAGCCTTGACGTGGCGGTGGGGCTCAGTAGCCTAGAGTCTAGAGTTAGTCGCTGCACCTTGGGCGAAGCTAATTGAGCCGAGGGGGCTCTTCTTTTAAGAAGAGGTGACAAAAGAGCAGGGGGCAAGGGGCGAGGACGGGAACCTCGCCCCATTGTACTGTCCCGACGTTGGAAGGGGTTGTTCTGTGATGCGGGACAACCTCTCTGTGGAGGTGGTGTCAGTCCCTTAGGGGACTGACTAGCCATCGAGGTTCCCTGTTTGCTCATTAGATCCGGGGCACCTCACCAAAGGCGGCATTGGTGGTACTCGCCGGGTTTTAGTGCGTAGAGCGTGCGTAGGAAGACCCACTCTCCCGCGGGATGCCAGAGCATTTTCCAATGTGAAAGAAAAAAAAAATTGATTCGCACAATTTAGGAATTTCTATTATGTTGGTTCCTTCTTATGTTTTATTTATTTTATTTCTTATTTTTATTCTTTATTTGTTTGTTATCGAATCGAATCAATGCGTGTTTCATAATTTTATATTAGTCGAAGATCCTACCGTCAACGAGCAGTTCATATGGGCCAATATTTAACTAAAGTATGGCGGATTACTTTACCTAACTTAATTTGGCAAACAACAGGAACCGCATACAAACATTTACGTTACTGCCAATCAACAATCAAACAAAGTCTGCGGATCGGAATGAACTTTACTACACTTGATGTTACCTGCGGTTTCGCCTATTTACCTACTCAAAATACTGGCTGGGAGCTAAATCCTATATTGATATAGAGTCAATTTTAAAACAGTAAAATAACTATGAAATACATATACATTAGCATACAAATAAATAAATAAAATACGAAATCAAGCAGACAAACACACACACACACACATACACACAAACACACAAACACACACACACAAACACACACACAAACACACACACACACACGTCACCTACTCGCATATATATACGTAAGAAAATACCAAAAATATTCAGTAATTAATTATTTTATACATTGTCGTTAGACTAGATAACTAGGCAATTTAATTCATTTCTATATTTTCAAATTAGCTATAAATTGTACTTTTATTATCATCATCATCATCATCAGCCTCTATCCGTCCACTGCTGAACATAGGCCTCCCTCAATTAACGCCAAGATGGCCGATCCCTTGCCACTCGCATCCAACACGGACCGGCCACCGCACGGAGATCGTCTTCCCACCTGGTCAATGGCCGACCAACACTTCGTCTACCTAAACGTGGCCTCCACTCTATAACCTTATTGCCCCATCGGCCATCCGTTCTTCTGAGTGTGTGACCAGCCCACTGCCACTTCAACGAGCTGATTCTTTGCGTGATATCGGTTACCTTAGTTCTCTGACGGATGTCTTCCTTCCGAATCCTATCTGTCAAAGAAACACCCAGCATAGCACGCTCCATAGCACGTTGAGCTACGGCAAACTTGCGGACCAGTCCTATATTTAGAGGCCACGCTTCAGCCCCGTAGGTCATCACGGGGAGAACGCATTGGTCGAAGACTTTTGTCTTCAAACTCTGCGGTATAGACGACGTGAGAATATGGCTAAGCTTCCTGAATGCTGCCCATCTCAATTGAATCCTCCTATCGGCTTCTCTCTCGAAGTTATGTCGACCTAGCTGCAAAGAGTGCCCAAGATATACATACTCTTGTACGACTTCGAGAGTTATGCCATCAACGTTAACCGGCCTAGGGAGAACGTGTTCGTTCGTTGAACATGACTTTCGTCTTGTCCAAGTTCATCCTAAGACCCACACGTCGGGAAGATTCATTTAGACTGTGCAGCATCTCCTGCAAGCCCTCCAACGACTCGGCCAGAATAACGATATCGTCGGCGAAACGAAGGTGTGAGAGATACTCGCCGTTAATGTTTATGCCACATTATGTCCAGTTTAAAGTCTTAAAGACGTCCTCCAAAGCATTAGTGAATAGTTTCGGGGAAATAACATCCCCCTGTCTCACTCCTCGATGCAATTGGATTGGTCTTGTTTGACCTCCCGGAACCAGAACGGACATAAAGGCGGCGTCGTATAATCCTCTCAACACTTCGACGTATCGCCAATCGACCTGACATCGCTGCAGAGCTTCCAGAACAGCCCAGGTTTCAACCGAGTCAAAAGCTTTCTCATAGTCCACAAAGGCAAGGCACAGTGGCTGGTTGTACTCATGGGTCTTCTGTACAACTTGCCTTATAGTGTGAATGTGGTCTATGGTGCTTAATCCTCTTCGAAACCCAGTCTGCTCCGGTAGCTGGAATCCATCGAGCTTTTTAGTGAGGCGGTTCGTCATGACTCTCGAGAACAGCTTGTATATATGACTTAGAAGTGATATCGGTCAATAATTTTTAAGAAGGGAGTTATCACCCTTCTTTAAAAACAAAACGATTTCACTTCCATGCCACTCCTTGGGGGAAATGCCCCGTTGAAGGACGAAATTAAAAATCTTTTTGTTGTAACTCTCTTAAAACAGGTTCGCCACCTGCCTTAAGGAGTTCAGTCGTAATTTCGTCCCTCCCCGGAGCCCTCCCCCCTTTAAGCTGCTTAAGAGCCAGACTAACCTCATCTAGGCTGATGTTCGGAAGCTCGCCGGAGAGGTGTCGTGTTAGGCTAGCACGCGGATCGTTGTTTCGGGGATCAGGTTGAGGAGCATGGGACGCGTACAGTTTGCCATAGAAATCTTCGATCTCCGACAAGATCCCAGGCTTAGGAGAAACGGTCGCGCCAGTAGCAATCCTAATCTTCGACAGGTGGCTTCTCCCGAGCTTTTCCACAAAAACCTTCGACCCTCTATTCTGCTCAATTGCTTCGGTAATCCGTTGCGTATTTGAGCAGCGAAGGTCTCGGCGTATTAGTTTGCGGATCTGCTTCGAGAGAAGCTTTACATCTGTAGAAATGGCGTCTGTGTGTGCTCTGCGTTCCCTCATAAGGCCAAGCGTCTCATCCGAGAGTTTGGATTTCCTGCCAGTACGCTTTCTCCCACAAAACCTTTCACCCACGACCCGCATGCAGTCCACGACGGCACCCAGTGCCTCGTCAACTGCCATTGTGGTTTCCGATATGTTAAGGCTATCGAATCGGTTCTTTAATTCCAATTGAAATTTTTTGGAACCTACCACAGTTTGCCGGAAGTCAGGTCGGAGTGTAGACTTTATTAGACGGTCTCGCTCTCGCTGAAAGCTTGCATTCATATATCCTCTTACTAGTCGGTGATCACTTCCGGTTTTGAACCTGTTGATCACAGAGACATCCCTGAATGCATGCCTTCGGTCGTCCTAATAAAGTCTATCTCGTTTCTCGTCACAGTATCGGGGCTTTGCCAGGTCCACTTCCTGTGGGGCTTCTTTTTAAAATATGAATTCATTAAAAAGAGCCCCTCTTTCTCGAGAAAGTTGACCAGCATTTGCCCCCTGTGGTTACGACTGCCGACACCATGTGGCCCTAAACACGATTCGATACCTCTTCGTACTCCTACTTTGGCATTGAAGTCCCCCATAACAACATTGAAGTGAGCCTTGGAGGTGTTGTGTAAGGCCCTGGAGACATCCTCGTAAGTTGCCTCTACTTCGTCGTCGGAGTGTGTCGAGGTTGGCGCATATACTTGTATCACCTTGAGGCTGTACCTCTTGGTGAGTTTGAGTACAAGATACGCAACCCTACTCGACACACTCGAGACTTCGACAATGTTGTTGACAAGGGACTTGTGGACGAGAAAACCCACGCCGCCTTGGGATGGAGTGTCGCCTTCCCTGAAGTAGAACAGGTGACACAAAGGCAGAGTTATGGTGTCCTCTCCTTGTCTTCGGACTTCACATAACCCCAAAACGTGCCATCGGATACTTCCCAGTTCCACCTCCAGTTCAACCAGGTGGTCATCGAGTCTCAACGTTCGTCCGTTATACGTAGCCAGGTCAAGTTGGTGGTAGCGATCCGTAGCCCGGGGATTCTTAGCACCCCCTGTCCCACCGTAACCTAGGCTGCTACCGTAACCAGGAATAGTGGGACGGCCGGGAACTAGCAGCCTTCTCTTGTGCCTGTAATTCATGAGGGGATTCATGCTCATAATTGCCACGCTGAGCAGGCGGATTGGCAATCGCAGATGATGATGAATTCGCATCGGCGGCACTGCTGCCTGCCGCCAATTCGATTGATGGTGCCGCCATCACTCGGTGCGATCGATGCTTAGTGATCAAGTCTATCTCACTGTCACGATGAGACAGACTGACACCAAGCAATCGATTCGCGGTATTAGCATCCTTGATGTTGGGGAGCTAAATGCCCTTTGACGACTTCTACGTCACCCTGGGCTGGTATTGGGGTAGGGGTATTCTTAAGCCGCCCCCACACAGCAAAGCCGCCACACAGCAACTTTGTTATTATAATACTTTTGAATTGTAATGTATCTAATTGTTATGGAAGAGCACCTGCCACACTGACTTCATACTTACTAGGTTTTTTTTTCGGAAGGGCTAGACTTTTCGGCCTGATGGCCTTTAAGGTCAATCGGTACAGTACTTACTAGGTGGATCCCAATCTCTGTATGCTTGTGTAACGAATTTGTATTTTCTTGAAATGAATAAATTATTATTATTATTAATATGCCATTAAATATGCCATTAGTAAAAAATATTTTTCAAAAAGCAAATAGTTTAAGAGTTAAATTATACAGTATAAAAACAAAACTTGATTAATGAATAAGATACCTTTAAAGGTAGATATTTAATTTGCGTTAGAAATTCATGGAACGGAATTTTGGGAGAGGAATCTAATAAACAAAAATCAATTCATTTTGTATGAAGAAAAACATTTCCTGATTTTTTTTTCGATAGGTACTTCACGTCAAGTCACGTCACATGATATCACGTCATGAAACTTCATGTCACGTCACTTCACGTTACATCAGAGCAGTAGCATTTACTAAAACCTTTCTCTGGGTAGCCGGTAGCTACAACCGGCCTTACTTAACGTAGTATTTAGTTTTAATCCCGCAAAGTTGTCGTAACACAAAACACAACCCAGGCCACGCAGATTTGCCGGCCTCCTTTTCCCTTTCCCCTCCCCAATAGGCGCCACCGGAAACTCACAAACCGTACGAAACGCGACAGCATAGCTGTCACTTGACGCCAGTGTTATGTGAGCGAGAGGTACCACCCCAGTCGTGCCGGCCTAGTTCGGCTGCAATGCAGCATGGCACTACCTCTTACTAACTACTAACATAATAGTATTTTAATTTGCAGGACTAGTAAAATAATAATACGCCTGATGCCTACCTACGCCAAATTTGGTGTGGCGGACCAATCAGAGCCACATTCCTGAATCACGCTATCGTAGTTCCACAGCTCGTCGCTACACATACAATAGCTGAATTGATAGCAAGTGGGCTTCGGCCTGACCTACCATCTCGCTCGGTTGGAAATCTCCCTTTGGGGCTTCCACACCTACATCCCACATTGGCATCAATAAAAATGTTTATGTACAACGCAAGATTATATTGAAGAACTAGGAGTATCTCGCAATGCAAGATATTGAAGTAGCTTTATAATTCAGTAGCTGTTGCTCGCAGCTTCGCCGATCTGTACTCTGGCTCATGATGATATTATGATTTCCTACGTTACTCTGTGATATCATAGCATTATACTGGTGGAAGATTTTGAAGATCATCTCCTACACTCAAACTGTGAGACATAACTTTTTTGTCACCAGGAGGCAACCAAGCAGTCGGAGCCTTATGGTGACTACCGACGCCAATAGAGTTTCGCACAACCAAAAGTTATGCAAATGCGTTGCCCTCATTTTCCCTATCCCCCCAATGGGCCTCCGTAAACTCACAAACCGCACGAAACGTGACAGTATAGCTGATGTCACTTGACGCCGGTGTTATGTGAGCGAGAGGTACCACCCTGGTCGTGCCGGCCCAATTCGGCACCATAGCAGCATGGCACTTCCTCTTGACAAACCTTTTTATTATATTACTACTAGTGGAGCGCTTCGTGGTTTCAGTCATGTAGTTTCCGTTCCGTAGGAATACGGGAATAAAATGCCTAATGTTACTAAAGACGTTACTAAACATAGGGGTTGCATTAGAATTCGGGTGCAGGACATAAGGATGGAAGGGGGCGGGTGGAGGAGGTAAGGAGAGGGGTAGGCTTCTCCCTGGTACCACTCCCCATGCGGAGACGCTTAGTTAACGAGATATTTCAGATTTTCTTATTTTTGGCTTCATCCCCTAGATACCAAATAAAACCAAACTTGTTACTAAATTCCTGCACCCGATTTCTAAACCCAACCCAAAAATATTGAGTATAATTCAAAAGTAAAGTAAAACAAACTCACATCTTCTCCAATTTTTCCGCGGGAAAATATAATTTTTCCTTCTGGTATTTTCGGCACTGGCAGCTTGCATTCCAACCCCAGTCTATACCATAACGGTAGTCCATTTTTCGGCACTGCGCGAGCTGGTTTTGGTACGGAATCTATAACCTTCTTCAATTCCGTCGGTTTCCTTAATGTCATCAGCGTAATACTGATGTTAGCAGACTCATCTATTTCCGATGATTTGGAAGACATGGCTTTAAAATAAATATAAAAACACAATAATCTGCGTGAGTTTCACGTTGACAAGAAAAACTAAAAATTTGATAACAGATTGTCATAATAATAGTTTTTATATGTTGCCAGACACAAATGTGAATGTAATGTCGTAGATATTATATTAAAATACTTACTTTTCTACTAAATATGAATTAATATCGTTTGACATTATATAGAAATTAGAAAAAAAACTGAAATCTTTATTTTACACGTTTATTTATTGATGTTTAATTTGTTTTTGCTTTTAAGGGAACGCATAACTGTGTTAACCTTAACCTTTTTTTTTTACATCTTTTCATATAATATGTACGTGTATTTTTTTGTGTCAAATAAATCTAATTCTTTCTTTCTTTCTTTTCCTGTATATGAAGCTCCTATTTAAGCATGCCACTATTTAAACACTAGCCCCAAAAAAAAATCGATGTGTGTTAATTTTTTTAATTACAGGTAACATCTTGCACCCACTTGATATTAACTCTGCTCTACAACACAGTGATACGTATTTAGGGTACCCTAAGCAGAGAAGGAGGAGCCCCCCCCCCCCTCCTGCTTGATTGGCACACCGTTGTGGAACGGTGCGGGTCAACCAGACGACGAGGAGAACACCACTGGGGCTTAGTGGGTAGAGTCTGCTTCCAACTAACCATCTTCTCGGCCACAAAGAGTGTGGGACTCTTAATAACCCCACCAGATTTTTATTATAAATATGTGTATTTATAATAAAAATCATAAATATATGTATAGTATAAAAGTATTAAATATATTTCCGTTGCCTGGTACCCGTAACACAAGTTCTTCGAGAACTTACCACGGGACCAGATTGACGTGGTGTGAAAGCGTCCATAGATATTATTATTATTATTAGTCCGATTTGATGGAGGCTCTACAATATTTTGAGGTGGCATCTCTTTGACGGGATATACTGAGCTGGTATTCTTATGTAATCGTGTTGTTATACGCTAATTATTATTTATTAATGCAAGTATAAGTTTTAGCATGCAAAGTTGTCACGAGCGCAGGTCGACGATCTCTGGTTTTTGTTGAAACCCATTTAAATATTTCTAAATACGGCCGCCAGCTACTTAAATTAAATTCAAAGCATTTATTGTTTTTCAATGTTTACGCGAATTAGTGAAATTCGTTGAAAAAATCGGTTGTCTGTAAAGCCGGTTTATGGAACGTTTTTTACATTCCCGACGTTTCGGATACTTAATAAACCGCGATAAAATCAGCAAAAATTGTTTCTACTACTTCGTGTGTCTACAGTTTTTACGGACGATCTGTAGAAAATCGTGGGGATCGTTCGCATCAAAAACACGGCCATACACGAAACGATTGGTGATTGGTCGTAGCGATCGATCATTTAAGTAGTTATTCATGATAAAGGATAAAGACGTGTTCAAATAATATAATTCAATACGTATCCCATAAAATGGAAAATGAACCATTTTTGTAATTTTGTTTTCAATTTCATCCAACAAGACATTTTTAAGATTTTTTTGTATATTTGTCCATTATGTGATTCCTGAAAAGATACTTAAATATGTAAAAATGTTACCTTCTGCCAACACTGAGTGCTGATTGACTGGTACGATAATCACGATCGCATGGGTTTTTGTAGCGATTCAGGAGATCTTCTTCGATGAAGTAAGCCGTTATCAATCTTAAGTCTTGACATACACTTAGTCGTTTCGATTGGTCTGAAGCGATCGATCGTACCGTATATGAGACCCTTTATAATGTGTAAAAAACGTATTTTATAATATACGTTAAATTAAAAATTTCTCCAACCCTTGACTTCTCCTGCTCTCTAGAAGGACCAAGGAAGTAAGAAAGCCTTAATAATAATTTAGGAAGAAAAATATGTTTTTATGCCATAAGGAGGCACCCAAGAAGTCGGAGCCTTATTGTGACTACCGAAGCCCGGATGCGTATGTGAATGGGGGTAGATAGTCTCTAAAAGGCTTCGACTGATCGTATGCTATAAAAAAAATCATAACTGTTAACTATTTTTTCCTATAAGAATAATTCTAATACATTGAAGCAGAAAATATGTGAAAAGGTAAAATATACTCTTGAATAAAATATACATACATAAAAGAGCGGTTAGGTGTCCGTTTTACCCCCCACCATGCTTCAGGCCTTGTCGTGGCGGTGGGGCTCATTAACCTAGGGTGAGCGGTGCACCTTGGGCGAAGCTAATTGGGCCGAGGGGGCTCTTTGTACCCCTCTTATAAAAAGAGGGGACAGAAGAGCAAGGGGTGAGGATGGGAACCTCACCCCATTGTACTATCCCGACGTTGGGAGGGGTTGTTCTGTGGTGCGGAACAACCCCTCTGTGGAGGTGGCGTCGGTTCCTTGCTGGACTGACTAGCCGTCGAGGTGCCCTGTTCACAACCGACGCCAGGAGGCCGTGTGGTCGCAGACTGCACGGTAGGCGGGGGGCAACCCCCCACTTTATAAATCAAAAGTGAGCCGAATGGGCTCACACTAATCCGATGAAGCATTAGGGCCTTCGGGCCATTAGCATAGATCCCTCCGAAAAAAAAAAAAAAAAAAGAGGTGCCCTGTTTGTTTTCTATATCCGGGGCATTGGTGGCACTCGCCGGGTTTTAGTGGGTAGAGCTGCGTCTATTTACCAGCTGTTGGGCGCAGCGAGTCCCACATACCCGCGTGGGGGAGACCCACTCCCCCGCGGGATGCCTCAGAGCATTTCCCAGCGTTAAAGAAAAAAAAAGAAAAAAGGTGTCCGTTTTATAAGTGAAAGGATTTATAGATTACTACAACCTTGTATAACCTAGAATATTCTTGCTATTTCTCGCCGCTTAATAACGCGATAAAAGAATCTAATGCGCCGTTAGGAAGGAAAATTAAAATGCATAAAGAAACTTTTGCGCTTAATAATTCAGTTAACATTATATCGTGTCACGGCGTCCCAGTTTCATTTTACTGGATAAATGGAAATACATTATAAAGGGAATCTCTTAATTTTACTAATGATCACTTTTAACGAAAATTTTACGGATTGCAATAGAACTTTATGGAAGGCGTGACTCATTTTATGAAGTTTTTGACGTGACAACTTCTTATATGATGATGATGTATGCGGCGTTACCTCGCTCTGAGGCGTTCCATTTTCTTATAACGTTGTCACGTTCAATTATCGTCAGTAAACCGACTTATAGACAACCGATTTTTTTATGTCATAAGGAGGCAACTACCTCTTACTAAGTTTGGCTACATTAAACGAGTTCTCGTTTTGTATTATATATACCTAATTAGAAACATTAAACTACAATCATACCAAGGCTTATGATACTGGGCCCACGTTTCCATCCTGAAGTCCGACACGAGCACAGGGCGTTACTGGAGGCGCAATACGTAGCGCCTCCTACGCACCCCCGTTGGTCGCCCGCAGCGGCCTTCTCTCACACCCGCCGTCGGCCTCCTTCCTGGAGAACTCACAGAGGGAGAACATTACCCATGAATCGTCGTCACCGAGCATCGCGTTGAAGACACTCGGCTGAGACAAGTCCCCTCCGGTGACATGTCAGATCGTGATTCGTGACGCAGCGCTGCCCATCTCGGACACACCTCGAAGGTGTGCTGGACCGAGTCCACCTCCACGCCACAATCGTGAAACACTGTCACCGGCTTCCTATGCCGGCGTTGATTTATATTTACGGAAAAACGGCAGCGTTTTCGATGTAAGCTCCCAAGCGGCTTCAATTCTTCCAACTTAATATTTTTGTAAGAGTCGGAATTATTTACCAATATAGGTAAACATTTATAATATTATTTACTAATATATTATGTAAAATCTTGGTTAACCGCCCCAGGAATTACCGTATCTCATGTTGAAAACAGCATGATATTCCATCTAGCAGTTTTAGCTTATCGCGTACAGACAGACAGACAGATACACAGACAGACGTGGTGAAGAACTTTGTTTTATAATTTAAATGATGATAAGGGTTAATATCGTATTTCAGTAAATATCTTTTACATAACCTCTTTGTAATAGCCAATTTGTTTAAGTACATAATATAATGAATATAGTAGAAATGGCATCGCGAATCTTTTCCGTAGACGTATAAGATACACAATAATTCAACCATACACTATTTTGTTATATTATCTCAAAGAGATTAGGCAGCGTTTTCGTTGCCAGTTGTACAAAAACGCAGGTGTGTCGATATTGTGTTGACAAATTCTTGAAACGTATCTCCGCGTCATTTGAAATGAGATATCAACATCAATGATGTGTGGGAGTAATCCCATACAATGACGACTTGGTATTTCAAACTAGGTTTATTTAAAATATGTTACGTGCAATCTAAATATTGCTTTTATAATAGATAATTTAAATATTATACTTATGTTGTAGATATTGATTTATCGATAAAAATATTAATTGTCATACGGCAAGTAAACTTTTTTTATTATAATTACACGGAAACATTCGCAAACTTGCCACCTGAAGGCATCAACGTCGTCCATAAGCGAGTTCACCTGGCTATAGCCAGCCTAGGCTAGGGTTAAAAAAAGGCTAGGGTTGGGTTAGGCTATAGCCTACAGGTTACAACCTGGCTAGGGTTTTTATTTATTTATTTATTAGGGCAACAAACGGGGGTGTGTTGGAGCCTAGAGGCACTACTTAATGCGCCTCCAGTAACGCCTCTGTGTTCGTGTCGGGCTCAGGATGGGAACCTGGGTCTGTAAGGCACAACGACGTGGGGACTGCTTATGTAGCGGCCGGGCAGTCCCCCCTTACGAGGAGTAGTCATGCCCTTCACCGGGGCCAGCCTATCACTGAGGTGATCCTGACTGTTTCCTGCATATCCGGGACCCACAAAAAGCGACTGAAGGCTGCAGTGGTTTTAGTTAGGGTGGGAACTCCCAGATGCAAATCCCACATTGGGTCAAGATCTTCCCGAAGATCCTAGCTGCATCCATAAGGATTTCCCTGCGATAAAAAAGGGTTTTTATTTATTCGTCTGCAAGAATCGGTGTGGGTCCTTAGAGTGGTGGCGAGTCAGGTGCGGTAACCCCCAAGGATCGGTTCTGGGTCTAATCCTGTGGGACATGAGCTAGGACTGGCTCCTACGAGGCCGACGGGACTTGTCTCTGCCGAGCGTCATCACAGCGACGCTTGGTGATGATGAGTCCTTGACGGCGATGGTCTCCTTCTGCGAGGCAGTAATGTCCCGGCTGCCTGTTTCGTTCTTCCTTCCGACCACAGACCACGAAGCTGGGACGTAGCGTAGTGATCCCATCGATAAAATAAATTATGTACAAATCAAATCGCTATGGTTTGCTTTTCTAGCCAGTTTGGTCAAAGTGCTGCAGCTTTTTAAAACTGGTGTTGGCTAATGATGAATGGATGATGATGATGATGATGGTGATGGTGATGATGATGATGATTACGATGACCGCGACATACTATGGTGTGCTACCAAAGCATCCTATACAATTGTTACATCGACACGTAATAAAAAAATCATATCATCAAGGTAAACAAAACCAACCAAATAGGCATTATTGGGAATAACTAAAAAACGGCTTGTCAGATCTCAATAAAATTAATATGGGACCAAATTGGAAACACCAGCTTTCAAACAAAAAAATAACCATCGAAATCCATTCACAAACGGCGGAGATATCGTGTCACATACATACAAAAAAAAAAAAAAAAAAAAAAAAAAAAAAAAACATACAGACGAATTGAGAACCTCCTTTTTTTTTTGAAGTCGGTTAAAAATAAAATTAAACTACCATACTTTGGGAATAAGGTGTCCACTAAGACGTTATATATTTTTATACATTAAATCGATTAAGATTTACTGAGTTTGTTTCGTCGGTTGTTTTCAGTGGACCTATGGAATCGGTAGTAGAGTAAATTTTTAACACATATTTGAGTTTATACAAGAGTATAAAAAATTCCCTCATTGTAAAATATTATTGATCCCAAACTTCTGTTTGAATTAGCAAAATATCGAGGTCAGAAAAATCAAAAGGTTGTATAATAATTCTTTATACTCTTTTTTTCACTTTTTCCACTTTTATAGAGTTTTTAGGATTATTATAAAACATGAATTTCCACCAAGAACCAATACAGTACAACCAATCAGTTATATCAAAAGGTTGGTTGGAGTGAAGTCTGCAAAATAACGATCCCCGCATCAAATACCGCCGGCAGCTCTTAATCGCCAGCTAATATTATATAAATATTGAAAAAATACATGTTTTTTCCTGATCAATGTGTAATTCGGGGAATAAGTTATATTATAACTTATTCGCCGAATATCTCGCGAACAGTCACTATACTATATAGTGACTGTTCGCGAGATATTCATATTATTCAGACTGAATTTTTTAGGTATGTACTTTTAAGTTTATTATTTTATTATTATTTATTAAATATGTGTATTATATAATAAAAATCTTAAATATATGTATAGTATAAAAGTATTAAATATATTTCCGTTGTCTGGTACCCGTAACACAAGTTCTTCGAGAACTTACCACGGGACCAGATTGACGTGGTGTGAAAGCGTCCATAGATATTATTATTATTAAACTACTACGAATGTTAGCTTCTGTTCTGTTGTTATATTTTTTATGTCATAAGGAGGCAACCGAACAGTCGGGGCCTTATGGTAACAATCAATCAATATACATCCGCACATCCTATCCCTCCAATGGGCAACCAGAAATCAAAAACCGCGCGAAACATGACAGCATAGCTGTCATTTAACGCCGGTGTTATTTGAGCGAGAGGTCTCTGGTCGTGCCGGCCTAATTCGGCTGCAAAGCAGGATGGCGCTCTAACAAAATATATATATTTAATATCGCCACTACTGACGCAGTTGGATCGATATTTATAAGAGTTTTCGCTAAAAATAATTAAAAAAAAAAGAAAAATACTGTGACACCAAAATTTTAAGAATTATTTTATTTAGACGTGATAACTTTTTACAAAAGAATTAGAGAAACGCTTTTTTTTCTATTTTTCTTCCCAGAAATAAAAGATGTTCTAAGGAATAATCATAAGAAGAAATCATAACATAGACGTCAAATGGCGGCTAATGTCGTCGTGTTTCGTTCGGTTTGTGAGAGATCCGGTGCCCCCCCCCCCACCCCCACACATACATGACAGCACAGAATACTCAAAAACTACCCCAGGAGGGTACCGGTCGCGCAAGCACCGGAGAATCCCTCTCTAGGCCTCCGGGCTCCGGACAGGTACTTGAACCCGGAGACCTGGGTAGCCCCGCGTATTCTGGGGGTGGCGAATCTGTGCTCAACACAAAAACTGCCCGGAGTAAACGGAGCCGTCGGCAGAAGTCCCCTACCTCTATGACCGTGGATTTCTGTAACATTAGGGGACTTCATACCAATCCTGACGCCGTCCATTACCACCTTCAGACGGCGAAGCCGGCCTTGTTCTTTTAACCGAGACTCAGATATCCTCTCCGGCTGATACTTCTTATCTCTCTTGTCCGAGGTACAAATTAGAACACTTTTTTGTACCGCGGGCTGGAGTTTGCGCGTACGTCAGAGAGGATGTCTGCTCTCGTCGCCTTGGCAGTCTTGAAGGTAGGGACCTCTCCATCCTCTGGTTGCGCATTGACAGCGACGACCATCCCGGCGTCTATGCCTGCCTATATAGGTCCCATAGCGGTAATGACGAAACCGACCGACTTGTGGAGCACATTCAAATGGCTACAGATTCCGTACTACAACAGATCCCATCCGCAGAGATCGTGATTCTTGGTGATTTCAACGCCCATCACATCGAGTGGCTCTGCTCTCGTACAACCGATCATGCGGGAAGATCTGTTTACGAGTTTGCCTCAGCATATGATCTGACACAATTGGTGGTATCACCAACTCGTATCCCTGATGTGGAAGATCATATGCCTTCCCTTTTGGACCTTTTGCTGACCTCTCACCCGGACAATTACGTGGTCTCCGTGGATGCTACACTTGGCTCATCGGACCACTGTCTGATCCGGAGTTCTGTGCCTATCGCAAGCCCATCATGGCCTCGTTTTGCGGGCTGCCGCCGCGTTTGGCACTATAGGTCAGCTGATTGGGACGGGATGCGGTCCTTCTTTGCATCCTACCCATGGGGGCGAATTTGCTTCTCGCTAGACGATCCAGACATCGTTGCCGATTCTGTTGCCGATGTGGTGCTGCAAGCCATGGAGCTTTACATTCCTAGCTCTGCAGTGCCTATAGGCGGCAAATCCAAGCCCTGGTTTGGTGAAACCTGTAAGATGGCTGCACGCCATAAACGGTTAAGCTACCGAGCCTGGGCCAAAGCATCGATGTCCCAGGATGTAAAGACTAGCGCATTGAAAAAGGAGTATAACTTTGCCTCCAGGTCCTTCAAAAGAGCTATTGCTGAGGCAAAAGCGGAGTACGTGAACAGAATTGGCGAGAGATTGGTTTGACTTCCTTCGGGAACTCGTGCATTCTGGTCTCTTGCCAAGGCTGTTCAAGGGAATTTTTGTAAGCCATCCCTACCATCTCTGCACATGAGGAATGACTCGTTGGCCCACACCGCGAAGGAGAAGGCCGATCTTCTAGGCACTCTTTTTGCTTCCAACTCGACTTTGGATGACCAGGGAAAAATACCACCGACGATCCCACGGTGTGAAACTTCAATGTCAGAAATAATTTTCGCTGGACATCCATAAGTCGAGAGGGCCTGACGGCATCCCTCCATTAGTGCTACGAACTTGTGCTCCTGAGTTAGCACCCTTCCTTATGCGTCTTTTCCGGCACTCTTACTCATTAGGCGTCGTCCCATGCTCGTGGAAGACAGCTTTGATACACCCAATCCCTAAGAAAGGGGACCGCTCAGACCCGTCCAACTACAGACCAATAGCCATAACTACCTTGTTCTTTTTGTTCTTGTTGTCTTGTTGGGAGGTTTTCAGGTTAAAGGAAAATTCTCGGCTTTTTAAGAAAATTTGTATAGGTGATTTTTGGTTGCGTCTTTTGGAAGACGTGTTCGAACGTTTATCTGTTGATAAGAATAAAAGGGTGGTTTTTGGCCAATAGTGTTGCCATAAGACACATTTATCACTTAGAAAATTTGATATGCATCAAATAAATTGTATATTGTAAACATTATTATGGAATCCATAATCAACTGCCAGCTCCGGCGATATTTGGAGGAGCACCAGCTGATTAGCGATCGTCAATATGGCTTTCAACGGAATCGCTCAGCTGGTGATCTTTTAATATTCCTAACGCAACGATGGGCGGAAGCAGTTGAGAGCAAGGGGGAGGCGCTGGCGGTTAGTTTGGACATAGCGGAGGCCTTTGATCGGGTGTGGCATAAAGCACTTCAAAGCTACCATCTTATGGGCTTCCCGAGAAATTATGTATGTGGATCACCAGTTTTTTGACAGACAGGAGCATTAAGGTCGTTGTCGACGGTGCATGCTCGGACCTCAAGTCTGTAAATGCTGGTGTTCCCCAAGGCTGTGTACTATCTCCAGCCAGCGGCATTCATTATTATGCGGATGACAGCACTGGAGATGCTTTATACACTGGCCGCCCTAATATTTCTCGGGAACAAGTCGATGAGTGTCGGAACAAACTTGTGTCTGTAATCGAGTCTCTGCTGGCCAGAGTCTCGGAATGGGGGCGACTTAACCTAGTCCAATTTAACCCCAACAAGACACAAGTTTGCGCGTTTACCGCAAAAAAATCACCCTTCGTCGTTCCTCTACAATTCGAAGGCACTTCCCTAACCGCCTCAGCCAGCATTGGGATACTTGGCGTCGATATAACGAGAGATGTGCAGTTTCGTGGTCATTTGGAAGGAAAGGCTAAACTAGCCTCGAAGAAACTCGTCGTGCTCAATAGGGCGAAGCAGTATTTCATGCAACATGCGCATTCAACGCCGGGCGGGTCGAATCGTCGACGACAATATTATCTCCAATCGGCTTGATTCTTTGGCGCTGCGTAGAGATGTCGGATCGCTCTGCATCTTCTACCGCATCTACCACGGGGAGTGCTCTGAGGAATTGTTCGGACTAATACCTGCAGCAGAATTCCATTACCGGACATCGCGGAAAAACTCCAAATTTCACCCACACCACCTCGATGTGAGGAAATCCACAACATCTCGATTTTTACGGCATTTCCTGTCTCGCATGACTAATATATGGAATCAGCTGCCTTCTACGGTGTTTCCACGGGGAGTGTTCTGAGGAATTGTTCGGATTAATACCTGCGGCAGAATTCCACCACTGGACATCGCGTAAGAATTCCAAATTTCACCCACACCATCTTGATGTCCGGAAATCCACATCTAGATTTTTACGGCATTTCCTGCCTCGCACTACAAATATATGGAATCAGCTGCCACCTATGGTGTTTCCGAACCGATACGACTTAGGGACCTTCAAGAAAAGAGCATACTCATATCTGAAAGGCCGGCAACGCACCTGCTAATCCACTGGTGTAGCGGGTGTCTGTGGATGTCGCTCTTCACTTACCATCAGGTGAACCGACTATCCGTTTGCCCCCTCTTCTATAAAAAAAAGAAAAAAAAGGAAAAAGTAAAATGGAGAAAAATTTTTACTTGTAAGATTTTTACACGTACGTACACTATGTACATACAGTTGTTCATGTGTAAAATGACAAGGTTGATCAGTGGTCAAGTCATTACCGTATCAAGTTTCTATAAAAGACTTGACACGTTAATAAAGTGTAAGATCTATTTCATGTTTTAAAATAATAATCATTATACGGGCCATAGACTTAGAATATACTAAATAGACCAACTGACAGCCCGAAAATGCGTGACGATTTTTGAAAAGTCAATGTGTGCAGAGCACACGCACACATTGACACACAGTGATGTATCTTTTACTATCGATACTCGATAGTAGAGCCAGTTCGAGTAAATTGTAAACATTGTTGTTTGGGGTGAATTTTCCAATGGTCAGACATGTTATGGTTTTTATAAGGGTACTTAATATACACATTACAAAGTCAACATAATTATTCCTCAGTGATGATGATGATGATGAAGGAGGGTAAACTAATTAATATTCCTCAGGTCAAAGTTATCCGCCGATTGCAAAAGCAGCCCTTAAATTATTTAGATAAAAGGTAAATAAATATTGAAATAAAACAACACATAGTATATTATTTATTCTCAAATGAAATATCTATTAGTATTATACTCTTACACACTCATACTTACCTACTATTTATATAAAATAATGACCTTTATTATGTATGTATTATTTGTTTCAAATGATTTTAACAAAAGGAAAATAATAAAATTTGGGAACGAATCGATCAATATTCAATGGACGCTTGATCCTTGACTTACTACACAAGATTTACACAACCTAAGTATATGCGCAGTTATTATTTTAACGGTTACTTTAAAATTATACTGTTACAAACGTAAAACAAGTAATTTAATTAAAATTTAAAAAAAATGGGTAGACGCTACAGTCCTTTAAACAAAATAATCTTATTCTGGTGGTTCCTTACAGACTCCTTACTCAAATTAAGTAGCTTACATTCATATTTGAGCCGAATATCGAACAGATGTCTATAATACTTCATTTTTTTTTTTTTTTAGAAGAGGGGGCAAACGGACAGTCGGTTCAGCTGATGGTAAGTGAATAGCGACATCCACAGACACCCGCTATACCAGGAGATCAGCAGGTGCGTTGCCGGCCTTTTAGATGTGAGTATGCTCTTTTCTTGAAGGTCCCTAAGTCCCTAAGGTTCGGAAACACCATAGGTGGCAGCTGATTCCGTATATTTGTAGTGCGAGGCAGGAAATGCCGTAAAAATCTAGATGTTGTGGATTTCCGGACATCAAGATGGTGTGGGTGAAATTTGGAATTCTTACGCGATGTCCAGTGGTGGAATTCTGCCGCAGGTATTAATCCGAACAATTCCTCAGAACACTCCCCGTGGTAGATGCTGTAGAAGATGCAGAGCGATCCGACATCTCTACGCAGCGCCAAGGGATCAAGCCGATTGGAGATCACATTATCATCGACGATTCGAGCCGCCTGGCGTTGGACGCGGTCAAATGGAAGGAGCTGATATTGGGGCGCTCCAGCCCAGAGGTGAGAGCAGTATTCCATGTGAGGCCGGATCTGCGCCTTGTATAATTGAAGGCGGTGTGAAGGCATGAAATACTGCTTCGCCCTATTGAGCACGCCAAGTTTCTTAGAGGCTAGTTTAGCCTTTCCTTCCAAATGACCACGAAACTGCACATCTCTCGATATGTCGACGCCAAGTATCCCAATGCTGGCTGCGGCAGTTAGGGGAGTGCCTTCAAATCGTAGAGGAACGACGAAGGGTGATTTTTGGCGGTAAACGCGCAAACTTGTGTCTTGTTGGGGTTAAATTGGACCAGGTTAAGTCGTCCCCATTCCGAGACTTTGGTCAACAGAGACTCGATTTCAGACACAAGTTTGTTTCGACACTCATCGACTTGTTCCCGAGAAATATTAGAGCGGCCAGTGTATAAGGTATCTCCAGTGCTGTCATCCGCATAACAATGAATGCCGCTGGTTTGCAGCATATCATTGATATGCAGAAGAAACAGGGTTGGAGATAGTACACAGCCTTGCGGAACACCAGCATTAACAGACTTGAGGTCCGAGCATGTACCGTCGACAACGACCTTGATGCTCCTGTCTGCTAAAAAACTGGTGATCCACTTACATAATTTCTCGGGAAGCCCATATGATGGTAGCTTCGCTAGAAGTGCTTTATGCCACACCCGATCAAAGGCCTTCGCTATGTCCAAACTAACCGCCAGTGCTTCCCCCTTGCTCTCAACTGCCTCCGCCCATTGATGCGTTAGGAATATTAGAAGATCACCAGCTGAACGATTCCGTTGAAAGCCATATTGGCGATCGCTAATCAGCTGGTGCTCCTCCAAATACCACCGGAGCTGGCAGTTAATTATGGATTCCATAATCTTTGAGAACAAGGAAGTTATGGCTATTGGTCTGTAGTTGGACGGGTCTGAGCGGTCCCCTTTCTTAGGGATCGGGTGTACCAAAGCTGTCTTCCACGAGCATAGGACGACGCCTAATGAGTATGAGTGCCGAAAAAGACGCGTAAGGACGGGTGCCAACTCAGGAGTACAAGTACGTAGCACTAACGGAGGGATGCCGTCAGGCCCACTCGACTTATGGATGTCCAGCGAAAAAAGCGCTTTACGTACGGAGCTCTGTCGAAAAATTATTTCCGGCATTGAGGTATCATACCGAAGGATCGTCGGTTCATTCATTCATTATTAAGTATCTGTACCCACTTAAAACTTATTGGCCCATATTGTGGCTCGTCAAGCACAAAAACAAGTCGGAAATATCTTCCGATATTAGAAACGTCGCTTTGCAAATTGTATTGTTGGGATCCCAACCAACACGCCCAGTTAATATCAGCCATTTTCTAACTTGCTAACAAGCAAACAGTCGGAGAGGACATTAGTACGGGAGCGGATTTGACAGCGAGTGCCGGAGATTGGTGGCGCTGCAGTGTTAATTCAAAAACTTGTGTTAGGATTGGCAAGAATATGGGCTGGACGGCCGAGGCGTAGGGATGTTTGTATTACGTTATAGACAAACCTGACTACTGCCTTTAAAAAGCGAGGTCTTGTTCGTAGAGGGGCGATTTATATCCGCGACCTCAAGGAGGACGGAAGTCTGGCCAAATCACTATCGGCCATGTTAAGCTAGGGTAATACTGTACTGTGATGTTAAGTGTGATAATTAATGTTGGGCCAACCTCTATGTATGTGTGAGGTTCGTGTATGTGTATGCATGTGCAGTGTGGGTAAGGACGGAGGTGCTTTATGCATGCACAAGCACACGCACTACACATTACTTCTGGGCCTAAGATTGTTATTGTTTTATCAGAATGTAAATTTGTATCAGTTGTTACGTCTGCTAGTTTGCCTATCCAACTAACATAAAAAGGAACTAAACAAATCGTACCAATACGGGTATGTAAATGCTTCTAAACTAATTAATAAATAAAGGACCTCATAATGTTTTTCTGCATCGGCCGGCTTAAACACGAGGTCAAGTGTTTGAGAAGAATTTTCTACTGTGATTTTCAATTAACGATTTATTCCACACGAGAGAAATCGAAGAAATAAGTTAGTTATAAATGTAATAAGCAGTACTGAAGATATTGTGAAGACCTCTGTGGCTCAGTGGTAAGCGCGTTGGCGCTCAAGCCGGAGGTTGCGGGTTCGAATCCCGCCAGCGAACAAAAGTATTTTCTGTGTTTCCGGATCATGGATGTGTAATAAATATGTGTATAATATAATAAAAATCTTAAATATATGTATAGTATAAAAGTTTTAAATATATTTCCGTTGTCTGGTACCCGTAACACAATTTCTTCGCGAACTTACCACTGGACCAGATTGACGTGGTGTAAAAGCGTCTATAGATATTATTATTATTATTGTCTCACATTGAAGATCTATTCTCGTTGGAAACATAATACAAATGAGCCGTGACATTGAGGGGGTTACATTACACCCTCACGCATCGCGGTTTGCGGCTTCTCCTACATGTATACTCTACAATAGCATATGTTGCCAGTTAGCTGTTAACTCCAACCCGACGCCAGGAGGCCGTGTGGTCGCAGACTGCGCGGTTGGCGGGAGGCAAAAGTGGGGGGACTTTTACAAACCAAAAGTGAGCCAAATGGGCTCACACTAATCCGATGTAGGGCCTTCGGGCCGTTAGCATAGATCCATCCGAAAAAAAAGCTGTTAACTTAGATTTATACCCGTTTCCGCGTTAATGATAATTATTTTTTATGTATGACTTTTTTGAAGCATACATAATACATAGTAAAATATAGCGTAATTATGAAAATATTCTTGGAATCTGATTAGTAATTGCGACTATTGGAACGTAGTTCCTTATCGCGCGCTGCGAAAGGGGGCTAGACGGAAAAAATTCAGACGAAAAGTTGGTACGACACTTTTTGCTATTGGTAAATTCACGGAAACGTTTAATAATTACATATGAATGTACCACGCTATCTATTGGCAATTTTACATAAATGCTTAAAGAATTATACTTTGAAAAATTAGATATGTACTTAGTTTTCATTATAACACATTCCACGTACCTACAGTTGACTTAATTTGACTTGCAAAAATTGTTGGTAATGTGTTTTATTAATAGGTCTTCACTAATTAATCGAAAGGAACTTCGTTCCATCCGGGTGTCCCTTGACACCTCTCTTTTATCACCTTTTTTTCTTTTGCGCCGGGAAATGCTCTTAGGCATCCCCAGGCGTGTGTGTGGGACTCGCTGCGCCCGAAAGATGTTAAGATAGTTGTCCCGC
This sequence comes from Helleia helle, assembly GCA_963853865.1. Lineage (NCBI taxonomy): Eukaryota > Metazoa > Arthropoda > Insecta > Lepidoptera > Lycaenidae > Helleia > Helleia helle. Next base: position 19,349,869 of record OY971422.1, on the reverse strand, counting down.
AACCCCTCCCAAGGTCAAAACAATGCAATGGAGTGAGGTTCCCATCATCGCCCCTTGTCCCCCTGCTTTTTGTACCCTCTTCTTATAAAAGGGGTACAAAGAGCAGCTCCCTCGGTTCAATTGGCTTCGCCCAAGGTGCTGGGTTCACTTAGGCGACTGAGTCCCACCGCCACTTGGGCCATGGTGGTGCGATGATTATCTCTTAAATACTTAAAATATTACATCTTAATAAAATAAGAAATATAGATATAACCACTCAGATTGTTATCATGGATATCGTATTTTTTTTATTGAACTAAGGTATTTTATATTGAAAGATGGGCTTTCTTGCCATTTATTGATGCCATTGTTTCATTGTGTCATATATTGTGATGTTTTTGAAAGAAAGAAACATTTTTTCGTTGGAGGAAACCTTTTTTTATAGCACAGGACGTTAAAAGAGCAGTCGAAGCTTTAGACTACCGACGCTCATACACGTATAACCAGAGATTATGCAGATGTGATGCCTTCCTTTTCCCTATCCCCCCAATGGGCCACCGGAAACTCACAAATCGTATGAAACGCGACAGCATGGCTGTCACTTGACGCCGGTGCTATGTGACCAAGAGGTACCACCCCGATCGTGCCGGCCCAAGTCGGCAGGATGACACTACCTCTTAAATCTAAACAGCGCCAAAGCAAAAAATAAAACTCAATTATTACAGCTAAATATAGGCTTACGGCTTCAACAGATAGGGTACAGATAACATTGATTTACAAGATCCAGCTTTATCATAATATAGATAGCGATAATTTTGTATTGGTTTTTTGTTTAATATTGTGCTCTAGTAGAATAGTACGAAAACGTGTTGCATGATAAGCATATCTCATATGAATATTATTTTTTTACGATAACCTATCTATGGTTCACTTACAGACCTTTAAAAGCTCCTATGAAAGTATTTTGTAACGTAAATTGTGTGAATTTTACGTAAAAAAATATATTATGTGAAATTCGAGTATTCTATATCACAATTAATTATCAACTTTAACCTGTTTTTTGAGTGAAGAGGTAGTGCCATGGTGCTGTGCAAACGAATAAGGCCGGCATGACCGGGGTGGTATCTCTCGCTCACATAACACCGGCGTCGAGTGAAAGCAAACCGGTGGAAGGGAAGCGCTGTGCCACGCTCCCGGCTGCATGGGTACATCCATCTTGTTTGTTTCTCCCGTGAAACAGCTTTGCTGTGTTTCGGAGGGAAGGGCAAGACAGGCAGTGTAATTACTGGCACCGAGACTTAACATCTTATGTCTCAGGATAAACAACACATAGATGAGTTTATGTTCATGGGCGACGTTGACTACTTACCATCAGGTGGCACGTTTGCCAATTTCCCTATCCAAACAACATAAAAAACAATGCTGTATGCTGTTGCGTTTCTTGCAGTTTGTGAGTTTTCGATGGCCAGTTAGGGAAAAAGAGGGCAACGCATTTCCATAACTTTTTGTTGTGCGGATGTCTACGAGGGTCAATAGGCGCCAAACGGCTTCTACTGCTGGTGCCCCCCTCCCCTGGTGCACAAGGAGTAAATAAACAGTAACAGTTACGTTTCTCTACTTTGTGGTTTTAGTCGCAAGCACTGAAGAAACGCAACAAGAGGTACCACCTCGTTCATGTCGGCCCAATTCAGCTGCTGCAGAGCAGCATGGTACTACCTCTTACATGTACGTGTATCTTGTTTTTAAGATAATGTTATCGGGTGAGCGTGTCGGTTGTTTATACAATCTATCCCTGTTGCGCATACACTATAACGGTCGACAACATCTAGGACAACATCTAGTTCTAATATGATTATAATAGTGTTTAAGTCTTTAGCTAACCGTAAGGAGGAAATTAGATATTCATTGCCAAAGATTCCTTGAGTTATAAATTGGGTTGAGATTTATGTTATATACCGAAGTTTTAAAGATTTTTTGTCCATTTTAATTTTTTTGTTAACTGCGAAATTTGTCCTATGAGGAGTTATATATATAGTTATAGTTATATAGTTATAGTTATATATATAGTCACTATAGTTATAGCTGGTTTGTTGGTTTGAGAATAACATGATCTAGGCATGATTTGTTTAAATTTAAATACTCATATATCTTGTAACATATTAAGTTTAATCAAAATAGCATAAGTTTTTTGAAACATACGTAAAGACAGGCATACATATTCACTCATAATATAATGAGTGAAAATAATTAATTATTTAGTTTCGAGAGATAATTGTAAATATATATTTTATTCTCTTTAATGATTTGCAAGTTCAAAATCATTCAAAGATAACCCTTTTGGGATATCTATTTATTTATTTTATTACTCTATCGGTTTTCACTAGAATTAAAATGTCCATATAAACCTCTTCAAAATTACGCGAGGGAAGCGTTAGGTCACAACTACTGGCCTTAATGCCACAATAATAATCGCAACATAAGGTTTCTTAACAATTTCTTTACTACCCGCTCGTGACATTGACATAGTTGATTGTAAATTGAAAATATATTTAACTAGCTGTTGCCCGCAGCTTCGCTTGCGTTACCGTGAGTTACACATATGTATCTTTTTTTTGCTTTCGCTTGGGAATGCGTTTAGACATACGTCCGGGTTCGGGGGGCCCGGGCTTATGTGAGACTCTCTGAGCCCGAGAAGATGGTAAGGTTAAAGCAGACTCTACCCACTAAGCCCCAGCGGTGTTCTTCTCGTCGTCTGGGTATCCTGAGAGTTGTGGGCCACGACGGTGTGTCATTCGGCACTTTTCTCTGGAGGTGGGGGTAGCGTCCCCTCTTCCTTCTCCGCTTAAGGCACACTGAACACATAAGGGTGCCTTAGAGCGCGGATCTTAAGCGCGCGGGTCCCCCGATCGGCCGCGCACCTAGGTCCCTCGCGGCGGTGCGACCGCCTGTCGCCGCCGTGCTCTCCTGCGGAAGAGTTCCACATAATATCTAAATTGATGCTGATTAGCGAGTTTTAACATTAAAAGATAGACATACGCTGGCGCTGACTTTTTTAACAACTTTTATTGAGTTACAATTTGGTAATTAATAGCTTCGTAATACATTGTAATACTTAAAAGTAAATTTGAACTTTAATACCATAACATAATATAGTTGAAGTGTTAGTGGAGGGGTTCCAGGAAGGCAAAAGCTAAGACGGTATATTTTTTTGTTTTGACAATACATAAATAAATCAATAAATTAATCAGGATCGAATCCAGATCAGTGAGCTTATGAAAAACCATCGTTCCCAGTCATTTGTGAATTACAAAACAAAATTTAGTTTTGTAATTGTTTGTTAGATATACAAATTTGATACCGTATTGTTTTTGATCATGCCTTGAGGGCTGTAATCGTCTGATGTACCGTCGTCATTCGCAGGGACTGGGAATGCTCACTTATTTGGCTTTGGAAATGCGTACATTCATATTTAATAATGTGCATGCAATCCTTTGTGGAAAAATTCGTTAGTTATTTATGGAAAGACAATAATAGAAATACAATTATATTTTGTGAGATGTAAATCAATATTAATTTATTCTAATGGCTTTTCCCATCGAAAACGATTTATAAATCTCTATAGTCTGTATTTGTTAAATATCAGCTGTCTATAAACATATTAAAGTAATTTCTTAGGAGTAGCCCTAACTACACCAAGATACAAGCCTTCCCCATCATGGTTCAGGCCTTGACGTGGCGGTGGGGCTCAGTAGCCAAGGGTGAGCCCAGCACCTTGGGTGAAGCTAATTGTGCCGAGGGGGCTCTTTGTACTGTGTATATGGGCTCGGCCTCTTGAGTGCGAGCCGAGCCTTTGAAGGTGTGTGAAGTTCACCAACCCGCATTGGGTCAGCGCATCGGTAAACTATGACCCAAAACCCTCCTCGCCATATTTCGAAGAGGAGACCCACAGAAATATATCGAGATAGAAGTAAAGACTAAAGAGTGTATGTACCTCGCGTGGCAAAAAGAAGACTCGACGGCTCCATGGCTCGCCGAGTACTTTAGTATACTCCCGACCGCGGTCAGCATGTGACGTAAGGTTTTAAAAACAAAATGACTCGTTGTTCAATAATTAATTGTTCAAACACTACCAGTAAAATTGGAGCTGTTAATAGAGGTATTTCCTTTCACCAGTAAGTACTATTTGTCCTAAAAAATCTGTCAAAACCCATTTATTTTACTATTTTCATCAAAACAGTAGCGGGCGATTGTGTCTAATGCTAGTTTTCCATTGCGGCTTTTATTGGACGAGCCAGACTTGGCGCGCGTTCAAAACCAGCAATGTAAAATATGCTATTAAAACTGTCAGGTCACGTTGAAGACGATTTCTCATTTTTTCTGTCAAAAGTGCTGTACCTATACTGCGATTTTCTTACTCGATTAAAATCTATTTTGAAAGCAGAGGAAATGATAATTTTATTTTTATTATGTAGCTATAATGTAATGTATGTAAAATATAAAATAAAAATAATAAACCTTTATTTTTAGCATTTTTAATGCAAAGCAAATATTATTGAGAAACTGGTTATGTATTGTTTTCTGACTGGTTATGGCTACTTCTATATTACAAGTTTATTTTAGTTTTCCGAATGATCCTTATATAAAAAAGTGTGTGAATACTTATGTACACGCGTTAGAAGTAATACTCCTTAAAGAAAAATACATAGTACAATTTCATTACATTGTAACCTTTTTGCTTATTGTGTTGTTAAAAATTATAATATCTTCTTTTGACGTCTATACTGTCATTATGTGAATATTGTTATATAAAATAATTTTGACTATAGCTAACTTCAGGGTGTCGGTTTTTCGTGACTCATCATTTTTCCCTAACGCGCTAAAAGAAGTATAACTCCAAAAATAAATGGATTGTGTTTTAATAAACCAGTTAATTTTTCTACAATCCACCAGTGATTATTTGTAGGCCTATTGATTCTCCAATTATTGATTTATGTGATATAGTTATATATTCCGTATTTTTGGATTCATTACTTAAATAAAAAAGTGGCCACCGTTTGCCGTTTAGATGATTAAGCTAAAAATAAGCAAAATTACACTATGTGACACAGACCAAAAGTGGAATCAGAAGGACTACAATTATTATCACTGATGATTTTAAAGAAATTGATTGGTTTATTTGAAATTACAATCCCTCTAATAAGGCCGCCAGTGGACGGTCGGCGCCCTATCTATATTATCTGATCAAACAACATTTTAATTATCAATATTAATAAAAAATAAGCTATTAAATGATTACACGTTATAATATAGTCTATAATATAGCTACTCAATTTATAAAAATATAGTTTATCGTCCATAGCACGCAATCATAAAATAGTTTATTTGAACAATACTACTGTTAAAATCGGTGCCATGTTATAATCGATCTGTGAATCGATGCTTTTGAATTGTTTTCGCGCGGCTTATGTGTTTCACATCACTAAATTACACTCGTGACGTCATCGTAACTACGCAAAATGTTACACGCTCGGTCCCCATACAAATTACGGAACTCTTTACTTCTATCTTGATATAGTTCTGTGAGGAGACCCGTGCTCAGCAGTGGGACTTGTACATATAAGGGTTATTATTATTTTGTGAGTTTTCGGTGGTCTACCAAAAAGAAGGCAACGTATCTGCTCTCTGGTTGTGTGGATATGTATGGGCGTCGATAGTCGCCAAAAGGCTTCGACTGCTTGCTTGCCCTCCTATGGTATAAAAAAATATCCGATCGTGAAAATAGGTGTGAAAGCAAACGAAGTCAAGAGCGCATATTAGAATAGTTTTTTATGTCGACTTACCTGATGGTAAGTGGTCGACGTCGCCCATGAACATAAACTGGAACGAGCCTAGGCAACAAATTTATGTGTTGCCTATCCTGAGACATAAGATGTTAAGTCTCGGTGCCAGTAATTACACTGCCTGTCTTGCCCTTCTCTCCGAAATACAGCAAAACTGTTTCACGGGAGAAACAAGCAAGATGGTGGTACCCATGCAGCCGGGAGCGCGGCACAGCGCTTCCCTCCCACCGTTAAATAATAGATATTGTGAATTCAATAGACACTATTTTTATCGGTAATATCGGTTAGGCCTATGTTCAGCAGTGGACGAATAGAGGCTCATGATAATGAATATCGGTTTGGTATCTTTATAGTAGATTGCTGGCATTCAAAATCGTTCTAAACATTGGTCTAGAACGATTTTGAATGCCAGGGTTAGCGGTCAAGGGTACGGGGTTGCGATTCGTTAACATTCTCGCGGTTTATGAAAAGGTCACAAATATGTACTATATGCGGTAATACGACAGTCTCAATATTTAGTGGAGACTATAACTACAGTCTACTGTAGTATTAAATATATAATAATAACGTAATCAGAAATAGTTACATCATCTGTGAAAATTTCAACTGTCTAGCCTACATACAGCCTTTTTTTGTTATCGCAGGGAAATGCTTTTTACACATGTAGCCAGGATCTCGGGTAGATCATGCCCTATGAGGGACTCGCACCTGGGAGTGCCCTACCCGTAAACTAACACCACCTGCGACCACCTTCAGTCCCTTTTAGAGGGTGCCGGATCTGCATTCAATGGGATTACCTAAGCGACGTGTCATACTGGGCCCAGATTCCCATCCTGAACCCGACACGAGCACAGGGGCGTTACTGGAGGGCAGCGCCTCCTACGCACCCCTGTTCGTCGCCCGCGGCATGAGATACACTCTGGTTACAGACGGACGGACCGTGAAAGCTTATTAATTGGGTACGGTTAAAACATCAAAATATATTATTTAATCGAATGAATAAAGGCCCTCCTATATCAATTTTATTCATGATTATCTCATAAAAACAATAAGTAATTTTAAAACCAAAACAAATTGTTAAATTGTTTCACCATAATAATAAATTAACAAATCTACAACACGAAGTAAAATGTCCCAAGGTTGGTTCTCAATTTTTTTCCACAGATTAAACGTACAAATGTCAAAAATGATTATTTTAATTAGGTATTGCACGCTTGTTTGAGGTATATTGTCTGAGGAGACTGAGATTTTATTGCTCATTCGATATCGTTTTTAGAGTTCCGTACCCAAAGGCTTAAAAAGGATCCCTATTACTAAGACCGTGTCCGTCCATCAAACTGTATGCTTGTCCGTCCGTCTGTTACCAGGCTGTATCTCATGAACGGTGATAGACAGTTGAAATATCCCCAGATGAAGTATTTTTTAAAAAGAGAATAAAATGAATATTTAAGGGGGGATCATATACAACAAACGTGATTGTTTGCTGTTTTTGCTAGATATTAATAACGGCAATAAGGCGCTTGAAATATTTACAGAATATTAAGGTATAAATATGTACTAACTTTAAAAATAAATTTTTGAATTAAAATAAAGAAAATATTTGAGGGGATTCCCATACATAAATCAAAAATGGTATCAGCGACACCTATATTATTAAATCAGAGAAATCGAAACTGGGCTAACAATCAATAATAATTTAATTATTACCTTACTGGATGGCGATTTTATTAAAATATCCATAGCCGTAGCCTGTATATAACTTTAATAAAACATAAATGATCTTTTTGTTAAATTGTGTCGTGTCTATATATAATTATACAGAACCCTTCGTGCACGAGATCGACTCGCACTTGCCTCATTTTTTTTGGTATTTTTATTAATCAACCATAAGCAGATAATATAGCAGATTATGCTTAGAAAAAATTGTCTGTAAAGTCAGTTTACTGACGATAGTTGAACGTGACAAAGTCATAAGAAAATGGAACGCCTCAGAGCGAGATAATGCCGCATACGTCATCGCATACGTCATGTTTTTTCGTTCTTGCAGCCGGCTCCATCGAATTATAAGACGTTGTCACGTCAAAAATGATTAAGGCTTATCGCTAAAGCGATAGCATTTGGGTTTGGGTTAGAAGCAATAAATGTAACGTAAGTTTCATGTCATAGCATAAAAACGGAGATGTACTAGCACCCGGACCGTTAGTTCAACTTAATTTGGAGACCTAATTATAGTAAATATATAGCCATAATAAAGCATGTAGGTACGTCCCCACCATGGTTCAGGCCTTGTCGTGGCGGTGGGGCTCGGTAACCTAGGGTGAGCCCAGCACCTTGGGCGAAGCAGGAGCACCAAAATAGCAGGGAGCAAGAAGTGAGGATGGGAACCTCACCTCATTGTACTGTCCCGGCGTCAGGAGAGGTTGTTCGATGGTGCGGGACAACCCCTCTGTGGAGGTGGCGTCGGTCCCTTGCGGGACTGACTGGCCATAGAGGTGCCCTGTTTGTTTACTAGATCCGGGGCACCTCACCAAAGGTGGCATTGGTGGCACTCGCCGGGTTTTAGTGGGTAGAGCTGCGTCCACTTACCAGCTGTCGGGCGAAGCGAGTCCCACATACCCGCGTGGGGAGACCAACTTCCCCGCGAGATGCCACAGAGCATTTCCCGGCGTTAAAGAAAAAAAAAATGTAGGTACGTCACTCGTAACCACATTTTACATATTATATAACTTACTAGCAGCGCCCCGCGGTTTAACCCGCGTACTTCCCATCCCCGTGAGAGTACAGGGATAAATTATAGCATATATATACATACATATATTATAATATAATATAATTCTGATATTTTTTGTAATTTCGGATAGGAAGTAGGATTTTAGGGACGCGTTTCTTGTCCTTAACAGACTGTCACCTTGAAAAGATATTGAATTTGATATAGTCATATTTTTTTAATGTTAGTTGGATAGGCAAACTGGCAAACGTACCACCAGATGGTAAGTGGTCGACGTCGCCCATGAACATAAACTAGTATACCTGGAACGAGCCCAGGCAACTCATTTATGTGTTGCCTATCCTGAGACATATTATTTACTACTTAAGCATAAAGTAGGTAGGTACATTCTACTAATCCGTAAATGATGGTCATGAAATATGATTGTGTTGCGCTAATAGTTATTGCCATGACCATCATCGAACCGTTCCATTCAGGAAGGCCTTAACACGTTAGCTGCCAAATAAAAATTCCAAAAACGTATTTTTTTAATGAATGTGATACTTTTAGTTAAGGCGTAGTATAAGTAAATAAAAATATGTATTGGTTTAGCAAGTATTTAAGTGCTCATTTACTACCGGCGGACACATGACTTCGACGTGGCTTATTTGAAATATTTTTTAATTTACTCTACGCGGGTCACACAGACTTACAACGGCAAGTAATCACGCCCTTTCTCAAGTTGCGGTGCGATGATAAGAAAACGTGTGTGTACATGTGTTAGAAGTTATACTATATAATTTTATAACGAAATTACGACACTAACAATGGAAAAAAGGTATTTAATACATTGAAAGTTTTATTATACGCATTATCTAGTTAAATAAAATTCATGTAAATATCACAAATTATTAACACTACAGACTTGGCAGCATGGTCTCTGGTCTTAACCGGCTCCGACAGGAACAAAACTAAAAAAAAGATGATGAAATGATATAATCAAAAATATGAGGGAATGGCGGGAAACATCGGGACGCGCGGTTGTGTTTTTTTGGTTTCCCGTTAATTAATTGTTATTTTGTGTTTTGTCCATTCAGAGTGGTTTTCTATAGTGTTTGTTTTAAAACTTGATCTTTATATATTGTGATTGGTTGGCGAATCTTGTGGTGGACTGCCTTGGGTGGATGGAATGGAGAATGATAGTTGATTGATGGGGGCTAGAGGGGCGAAGCCGCGCTCCTTGGGGTTTCCCGCCATTTCTCCGTATTACAGACCGAATATTGTATTTTGTATGGCTAATAGCGTAGTAGCTAATGCCTTTAAATGAAAAGAAATAATAAAAGAAAAATAATCAAAAATATTAGTTATCTGTACTCTCGGTATTCGTATTTTAAAAGTTTTTATGTGTTTAATTAATAAATTGATATTTGCTTTTGGTGAAATAAATAGTAAATGCCATGGAGTTCTACAATGTCTGTAAGCTAATGTGTTGTGAAAGTGAGTGATAAATGCCGAAAAATCGTGAATTATGTATTGAATGGGTTGGTTTACTAAATAGAATGGACTATACATTACAGATCGAACTTTTGGCAAAATGTAATTACAGATTTTACAGTGTATTATCAAATATATTTTAATATTAACAAATCAAATAAAAAATAAATAGTACAATAATTTAATTATACTGTAAACCTTTTTGCTTATTGTGTAGTTAAAAACTATATCTTCTGAAGTCTATACTGTCAATATGTGAAAGTTGTTCCATAGCTAACTTCAGGGTGTCGGTTTTTTTCGTGGCAGTATGCGCGCGTACTTATCGTAAAAATTTACTCTTATCACTTTTCCCTAATGCGCCAAAAGAAGTATAACTTCAAAAATGTTGATACTCAAGGCAATACAAAACAAAAAATATTGCAATTTTATGTCCAGTTTAGTACAAGTAAAAGATTTTATAGAAGATACCACACCTTGGGAATAGGGAGTTGCCCCCCACCAACCGTGCAGTCTGCGACCACACGGCCTCCTGGCGTCGGTTGTGACGTCGAAAGTAGAGCACTCTCTGCGCTTCGCTTACGAGGCGTGCAATAACAAATAATATATTTTAATGGGTAGGTATGATAATAACTTGTTTTAAAAACTAACAGTTCAATTATAATATTGTTCCAAAAGTTTTTTTGTAACAAATTTTAATGAATATGAAACAAATTCAAACTATATAGGTACCTAAAATCCTAGTATATCTCGACGGTACTGCATCTATACATCTATGCAGATAAATAAAATTGGAGTGTCTGTTTGTAATATTAAAATAACCGCTTTTTATTAAATGCGTATGGATGTGTACACGGTACATATATACCAAAATTGCATTTTTTCCATTTTTGTCTGTCTGTCTGTCTGTTTATTCCGGCTAATTCCTGAAACGGCGGGGCCGATTTTGATGGGACTTTTACTGGCAGAAAGCTGATGCTATAAGAAGTAACTTAGGCTTTATAAATTATCATCATCAATACGGGTACGGCTGTAAATCTAAGTTAGCGAAGCTGCGGGAAACAGCTAGTACCGAATTAAAACTCACATTAGATAGCAAATAAAGAAAACAAATATATTATGTACTTATATAAGTGTTTATCATTTTCATACATGTTCTTTACGAGATTCGACCCGCGACTCCATAAAAGGGTTGCCACTTGTATATTACCTATACCTTTATTACTATATATAACGGGGGCATGTTTGTTATTTACAAACATGGATGTTCGTTCGAAATTCAATCAGCGTCAGCCCGCTCGTTCACAGATGCAGATGCGGGTCTCCTGCAACGCACTCCTGTTTCAGCGAGTACACTAGAAATTGCGCAGAGAGGCGGCGCGACTATAAAATATAACAGAGTACAGACGAGTACGGGCGCTCGGAGGAGGCACGCGTCTCCACGGTTCACTAGCGGACGTACGCTCATAATTATTGTTAAACAATTATCCATTAATAACAAATACAATATGATGAAAACAGTAGTTAACATATAGTGAAAAACTTATTTGACGGCGGAGAAGTTGATGCGTGAACAGTGTAAACAAATGCATGTTTGAGGTTAAGTTTGTTGAACTTTTTTTTCTACCGAATGTGACGTGCAAGGATAATTAGATACGTGCATGGGCCCAAATTTATTCGGTGGACGAGGATTTGGTTCTCATTCATAAGTCGTTCAAGGCTAAAACATCGATCGTGAACGTTATCAGTGTGACGATTGCATACGCAGATAAATCCAGCCTGTTATTTTTTCTTCGAACTCTTTGTAAGTTTTAAAGTAAGTTACACAAGTGTTTCTTAAAAATAACATGCTAAATATAAAATAAAATGTTTAAGTGTTAACTCGTCAGTGATATATTATTCTAAGTAAAACTTTATTCGTAATGGAGATCGTAAATTGTTTTCAACCACAAAGTTCAAATTCCGAGCGAAAAATAATTTTAACAAAAAGTAGGAAAAAACTACGAATAAATAATAAGTCAAAAAAAAAACAAGCATCTATGACAGTAAATACGTGAAGTTTTTTGCATATTAAAACTGTTATGATCCAGGTTTTTATGTGTTTTCTCATTAAATATAAAAACTTTAAAGGAGAGAGTTAAGAGATGCAGGTAGAGTTGTTGATTAATAACCATCAGTGAGCTTCTATCTTCTGATGCATACATATTATAACGCGATAATCCATAATCGTTATTTACTTTTAAATTGATCTTTAAAAGATCTTATAAAAAATTTAAAGCGCGTTGGCTTAGTTTTGTATATAGATTTTATTTTAATAAATTGGTAGAGACTAAAATAGCAACACTTTTTTTCATACATTTTTTTTATTAATAAATCTTTCAAACAGTCCGTTTGTGCTTCGGCCTTCGTACATAGCTATCGATTATTCTAAGTCTTATTGTTAAGTAGGTACATTTAGCCGTAAACCGATGAATTAGTATTTTTTGGCTAATTTATGATTAATAATTGATATTTATGAAAAACACCACGCTAATCTTGTCTTAGGTTAACCTCGAAAGAACTTATATAAGGTACTAGGGACGGAAATATATTTAAGAAACTTATTATATTGTTCATCATACAAAAGTAATATAAATAAAAATATTATATTCATCATACAAATTATCTTTAACGGATTCGAACCCGCGTCCTCTGTGTACACGTGCCAGTCATCTAACTACATAACGTATATGAGGAAAACGACATCGTATATATACCTACTGTATCTAAAGTAAGTTAATTCAAAGTATTTATAAAGCATTAAAATACGCACAAATTACAATCTAAATATTATTACTTCGAGCAGATAGAATATTAAATACATATAGAATTAATAATTTATTAGTAACTCTATTTATATACTGTATTTACTCGTACTTTGCCTAGTATCTTACCTTTGGCATTAAAATGGTTTAACGATACATAAATGTACTTTATCATTATATTATTATGCTATCACGGGTCTCAGATTATGATAATCCAATCGGATCTCCTGTCTCTGCTAGATTTTTATGTGGAAAAGACAATTTATTAACACGCTTTTATTCGTTTCCCTGTATCTATATTCTATAATCTATTTATCTATCTATGGAACGAAATCTTTAAACGTTATATTTACACACTTGAAGACGTCAGAATAAATTGAAACTTTGCAAACTTTTTAAAGACCAGTGACAATACAATAATTTATTAAGTTTATTTCAATAGCCTGATCAAGATAATCAGGATAACACACCCAAAGATGCCTTCCTTGGATGGCGTGAAAATTACCTCCATCATTTGTATGGTTTTTAATAAGATTCAAATCGAACTAAAACTTTATTTACCAAATCAATTATCAAATTAAAAAATAAATTATAGTTTAAAAAACTAAAAACATGCTTTACTAGTTAACCGAACTAAAAATTAGAAAATAATTTTAAAATAATATCAAAATTGGGATTAACAGGAAAAGTATATTTTTGTTAAAAAGTGTGAGGTGCTTTATACATTGGTACATTAATTAAAAATAACTTCACTTTTAGAAATAGCTACCGATAAAATATTTATAATAGTGAATATCGAGCACTTCACGCTTTTTTACAATAATATCATTTTTATGTAAATCCATTTAATATTTTTATCATACGGCATAGATTTATAATAAATTCGCAAGGTATTGTAATTAGCAATTTGCAGCCGTCAGCGGTCTAACGATTATGAGATGTTTTCGCTCAGTATACTCTTTTCCTATTTTTATCGAAATAATATGTTCAGTAATAGAAAAAAGGATAGACATCACGATAAAGTTACTTCCGAGTTTAAATTGTTACTATGGATTCAGCAGTAATAAAGTTGCGAGTACTTATTTGTAATGCACTTTGTTACCATGCTTAAATTAAATTTTATCACTGCAAGAATGATTAATATTCCATAAAATACAAATTGTAATGCTCGTAATCATTGCCCGGTGCAGTTCAGTTTTGATCTCTATTTATAACTTTATAAAGTTACATTTAAGTCATAAAAATTAACACATTAATTATGTGAAATAAAAAGGTTCTAGATATACAAACAAGTATTAGGCATTAGGTATATTTTATTGATACGTTGACTTCCCTTCCTAGTAAACATATAAATGACCTGTCCTCGTTCTAGCTCAACAATTCTAGAATATATTAACATTAAGCAACATCCACACCACATTAACCTAGTGCCGGAGTCGTGAAAGCTCGGTACAGGCACTAGAAACTGATATAAGAATCTAGAATCTGGAAGTCTAACAATAATATAGTAAAAAGAACGTAGCCTTAAAAAAAAAAATTGCGAATGTATTTCTAACAATTAAAATAAACATTGAATGCACAAATAATTCCTTATTGACGACCTCTGTGGCTCAATGGTAAGCGCGTTGGCACTCAATGTATAGTGTAAAAGTATTAAATATATTTCCGTTGTCTGGTACCCGTAACACAAGTTCTTCAAGAACTTACCACGGGAGCAGATTGACGTGGTGTAAAAGCGTCCATAGATATTATTATTATTTATTTAAAAAATGGCTAACAAAGTTTATTAAATGAATTATTCCATATTGGTAACTTTGATTACTTTTACTGGTATCGTAAATCAATTTATAGCCTGATCAAAAATATAAAAACACTCGCCATATTGCGGAAATTTTCGGAACTATTTTTTGTATGGACTCTACATACTATACTATTTTGTGTGGTACCGCATAAAATATACAGTGGCGACACCAATGCAGGGTTTATATTTCTGGTCAGGCTATACTCGAGTTGATAAATTATTTCAGTTGGGTTGTTTGATAAACGATGATGATGATGATAATGATACGCATCATGGTGGGGTTTTTAAGAAATTAAAATAATATAATTTATTCTGACAGTAAAATTCCATTTCACTTCGGGACAAGTTAAATTTGAGTGACGGGTGAGCTTTCTAACACGGTACGCCGGATATTTATAACTAGCTGTTGTCCGCAGCTTTTCCCGCGTTAACTTACTCAACTTAACTACTGTTAATCACAGCGTGATGTTATAAAGCCTATAATAGCCTTCCTAGATATGGGCTATCTAACGCTGAAAGAATTTTTCAAATCGCAGCAGTAGTTCCTGAGATTAGAGCGTTCAAACAAACAAACTCTTCAGCTTTATAATATTAGTATAGATTTGTTTACAAATAAACATCATCATTATCTACCGTCGCATTAATCTCCACATCAGCCGGCTGGTCTAGTGGTCAGGCTACTGGACACTTCACGCAGCGGTCGTGAGTTCAAGGGGATTCGAGGATGGTTTAGATTCACAAAAAAATGTACAGGACACACAGGACGTCTGTCGGTGCAACTAGTATTATATAAATTTTTCCGTAACCGAACCCTAAACCTAACCTAGTACCCGTAACACAGGTAATCTCACGAATTTACCAAAAAAGTTAACGTGGTGTAATTATTGAGAAAAAATGGTTGTAAAGTAAATTAAAAGTAAAGACTGTACATAAAAAAAATATTGAAAAAGTTAATCGAAGGAACAAAATGAAATTAGACTGAAAATTGGAGGAAATCAATTACATATTATTGAATTGTAGGAATAAACACAAAAACACAAAACACGTTGTCGCGTATTAACATTTGATAAATAATGATTTCCAAGCCAACGCTTGTTTGACAACGGAACGGGATGCTTTTTCGTGCGCGCTGCCGGTGTTCATCAATTTATAAGACGTTATCACATCAAAAAGCAATAAATCTTCTCATAAGGTAAATAAATACCTTATAAGAAAATAGCATTGTAGGTCTACACCTTAATGATAAAACTTCTCTTTGCTAAGACTAAATTTAAAAAAGTTGGATATGGTTCGGTCAACACAATATGTAAAACCGTAAACGCATATGTTATTACTTATTATAGACTAATCTAATGAGGACTTTTTTCGGCTAAGGTGCACCAATCGTTGATTTACATGAAAATTACACAAAAAATAGCATTCACGATTGGAGAGCACCGTCATTTACAGTAGCTTTCTTTAAAGTAGGTTCATTCAGACATACAGTCACGACGCGTTCAAGTTGTACGGTCACTGACGTAATAAAAACGTCTGCTGTGTTGACATTGGATACGTGTGTCGTAATACAAAACAAGGAACGTATAAGCGAATTCCGAACGCATGCTAACAATAGCTCTTCATCATCAGTATCAGCCTTTTTTCTGAAAACTGCTGGCAACTTACTCAATTAAATAATTTTTGAAAGGTTAGAAAACGTCCCAAATTAATAAAAAAAAGTTGAAAATCTTGAAATGACCAAATTTATTTTGGTAAAATATGTCAAACCTAGCAAACCTGTTGTCAAATTTTAAAAAAAGTATCCAAATCGTTTCACCAGTAAGATCTATAGTGCCACAGACACACACACACTCAGTCAATCTTATAACGCAGTAAAGGAAAGGAACGACTCGGTACACAAATGCGTCATGGGGCTGTTATTTTCAGATATGTACTTATTTCAAAATATCACATGAAATTTAAAGTAGGGAAATAAACGTAAAGTTTTATGTAGCTTCAACACTACCTACATATATTTGCTACCTACAGATTAGCCACGTAGAAGTATCCTCTTGTGGAATGTGCGAAAAGCTTTATTATTGAATTTAAGAGTATGAAATTCGCATTCTTATAAATAACTTCATAAAAAAATAATATGTTATTTTTTGTCTTACCTTTCCGAATGAGTTGTTAATCTAAATAATGTCAATTCCGGATTTGATATAAATTAATTTAAACATCCATACACTGAACAATACTGTTTTTATCGTAGTAGTCCGGTCAATTTAAACATTCGAAGGTACATAAAATCCCAATCTGGCAATGGAGGAAATATTTACTTACATTGAAAATAGCGATGGCTGTCAGTTCACTTTGAACGAATTATTATTATTAAAAAAATGTTTGCAAAACTACTACCTCATAGGTGGCGTGGAAACGTGTGCATATTATGACGATAACAACTTTTATAACTTTTTGAATCGTTATATCTCAGAAACGGTGGCTCGTAGGAAAAAAGTATTGATACATTTTTTATAGATAATTTTATGATCTACAATGTTTTTCTACTACTTTTATGATAAAACTTACCGTTTTGCTGAAAATCGCGAGAGACTCATTCTCTTGACCTTTGACCTTGAATAAAAAAAAATCCATACACGGGAATGATGGGGAACTTTTAAATGTTATTTATAATTATGTTTTGAACAATTTTACTGATTTTCAGCTTGTTGGGATTTTATGTACTTTATCTCTCATTTTTTGATCCAGATTGACCGAACTATAGCGACATAATTATGTACACAACGAATGCGCGTGAGTCCCGTGCCGACACTACGACTGATGGTTGCCGAGGTATGCTGAGAATTCGTGGCGCGTAGGTATAGCTCGCGTTCCGGCCGTTCACATAAAGACGTTATACTGTTCCTTTTGCTTTACTGTGCTTATAACAACATACAACAGGTTAACGGTTATAGAAAAAAACATACAGACGAATTGAGAACCTCCTTTTTTTTTGAAGTCGGTTAAAAAAACCAAGAAATTCATATAAAATATAACTTTCCTAGGATTTATTTCTGTATCACATACACATCATGACCCCGATACGGACATGACGTATATCCATCACACAAATTGTTTGCCCTAGGCGCGTCCCTAGTCACTCGATCCCATGGCTTGATGACTGGCTGGCAGAGGATACCTCGTAAGCTAAATTATCTCATTAGATTTATATTATATACTACATACGGTGGCATATGACTTTTTGTTCATAAACGCCAACTTTCCAATGGTCCAGCTACTGACTGTGTACTGGATTCGAATCCTCCTGAGTGCAAAAAAAAATATAGGTATCATAAAAAATGTGATTGTAATAATATAAATTTATTTTCTTTATTTCCGATAAAGCTTATTCCTATCCGATAACACGAGATCTTATGAGGATTAAACTCAGCTGGATAGAGTATAGAGAGTTCTAGAAGATATGGGTCTATATGACTATTCCTCCACTCAAAAATCTTATAGTCCTTGTCGCAGATTTAATTATTTAGTATCCAAAAGATATTTTAAATATAAATTTCATTTTACGGTGTTATTTTATATGTTATGTTATGTTATTTGTGTGTTATGTTAATAAATCACAAATATTAAATACTCACTATTCGGTTTTATGTGTTATGTGGTGTTGGTAGCCAAACTATTGTTAATTTGCGTTAAATAATCCGACCTATTTATGTGTTAAATTTTAATTATAATTATAGCAACGTTGTATTTATATTCTCTGTGCTAAAGTACTATAAACAGATTCCGCCAATAATCCTTTCCCTTTTAGTCGATATAATCAAAACAGGCGATAACTTTGTTTTAGACAAAGTATCAAAAGAAAAATTCTAATTTCCTCTATTTCAAAGTCCTTTTAGCCAACAATCTCATTCTGTTGAAACTTCTTCTTACTACCAAATATGCGGTAAAATATGAGCTAATTTTTACAAGTAATTTACAGTGTATGCGTTAAAAACAATATCGGTTGACCTCGGCTAAGTGAGATCATAATCAGTAGCAAATTCTCTTGAGCAAGGTCTTGGTAATTTCGGTGTTGCCCAAGAAAATATTGTATTATGTATAGTAAGTAATATAGATAATAATTTGTTCACATAATCTTCCTCACACAATCGCGCTGAAGGCTAAAAGTGATACTGAAATGTTTATCCTAGTGGACAAAATTAGATTAAAAGTCATTAAGTAATAAAAATATATAATAAAATAAATATATTTTATTCTAGTAAAATCATAAATTAATGTAATTAATTATGTTGTACGAGGTGGAGTTATATCGTCTCTTTCTATACAGGTAAAATATCGTTAAACTCTAAGGTTGTTATGTGCGTTGATACTGTATTGTTTTCATCTAGTTTAATAATGTGTATCCGGTTTACTTGCGTATTACATTTTAAGGAATGACTTTTTTAAAATGTGTGCATGTCTTCATCAACACTTCAGTTGTCCAAATTATTAGGCAATTTCAAAATTTATTTATTTACTATCTATAAATAAACAATAACAATAATTATTGAAATTAAACAGTACGGCGTCACAGAAAGCCCAACAGAAGTAGCCGGTTCGAATATGTAAATTCATAATTAATCAAAATCTACGAGAGATGAAATAAAAAAATGACAGCGTCATGCCGTTTGGCACGGCATTCGAGTCAATTTTACGGTTAAGGCGCACCAATAAAATATTTCACATCAAAAATAAATGAATATTATGGGTACACTGAGGTGTACAATTTTTTGAGACTGTGCCATTCAAAGCATTTAAGGACATTAAAGGTTTCTAAATATATATTATTAATATCGGTATAGAATATCACTCTGTACCATACCAACATCCGCATCCTGTTATACTAAAATACTTTTTTTCTCTGCTCTATGTGGATTGTGGGACTCTACTATCCGTGTATTTATTTTAATATCCTTAAACGTGCCGCCATTGAATTGGTCTCTTAAAATAGCTCCCCATTAGAACACAACTTTAGGTAGACTTATTATACATAATAATATGTATAATAAGTCTACCTAAAGTTGTGTTAATCCTATATTATTATTATTATTACTTAATCCTATATTATAGGATTAAGTGTTCATACATACTGAAATATACTTAAACTATCAGATACAACGGAATAGTTTACTTACACTCTGAAGTACACGCCATCGCATGGATTTAAAATAAATTGCAAATAATAACAGCACGAGTAATCTTATCTCAGGCATAAGTCCATCGTCGAAATTATCGGTCCAATGAGATTTAGTACCACTTAATAGTTCTCTAATGATAATAACTGAGTTATATATATAAAATAAAATTGGAGTGTCTGTTTATTATATTAAAATAATCGTTACTTATTGAATGCATATGGATGCAATAAAATCTACTTGAGTGTCGTGACGGCAAACGACATGATGATGGCTTAATCAAATTATAATATCTATGTTTGTCTAGTGAAGTATCTGTATGAGTAGCAAATCTGTCTACTCGCCAAATTACCCAAAATCCAAATCTGTTCAAAGTTTTAGACGTGGAAATGACAGAAATCTAGTTTTTGTTTTAATAACAATATGCATGATTGTACTTTAATCAATAACTAAACGGACATTCATATTGATACCATATCTAATACCCGCATGCTTGTAGCTTCATTCCGGGTTCCGTGCATAAAGCATTTAATTTTTTTGATAACTTCATTTCATTTTTATATTTTATGGCCAAATTTTTACGCCAGTTTCATACAAAAATAAATGAGACCGACAATATAAATATGTCCAAAGATTTTTTTTTACTTTGAACCAAATATTTGGCAAAGTTTGGATTATAATATTGAATTAAAAAGTAATAATTTGAATATATATTACATCGGTCGTTTCAATGAAAAAGAGCAAACCTTGATAAAAAAGTGCGTACCGTAACGTACGTAAAAAAAGTACACATGTCAGAAGTGAAACTTATTTAGCAAACTAATTTTTAAATCTCGTTTATATTTATATTACTCTAAAGCTTTAAATTTCCGAGACTTGCGATGTGACTTTCGCTCTATCTCACTCTCTCTCGATCTTTCTCACTCACTTACTCTCACTCCATGGCTATGTGCTTCATGCTACGTTCGCCCTTTCTCACTCTCTCTCTCTCGATCGGTATCAATCACTCTCTCCCTCTTCTTGGTCAAAAAAAATTCATCCGTAAAAATTTTACCCTCATGCGCGCAAAGAAGTTTCACTTCAACTAAAAAATCGGAACCCTAAAACAATTAAACTCTGTAGTCTAGCCCCTCTTACCACCTTTTAAGTAATAACATCTGTTAATTCCCGGCCATGAAGCTCAATTGTCAA
The DNA here is from genome assembly GCA_963853865.1 of Helleia helle. Classification (NCBI taxonomy): domain Eukaryota; kingdom Metazoa; phylum Arthropoda; class Insecta; order Lepidoptera; family Lycaenidae; genus Helleia; species Helleia helle. Next base: position 19,328,885 of record OY971422.1, on the reverse strand, counting down.
TACATATCAATTGATCATTTGAGCGTCTATATTATTGACTGGATCATTTCGGTATCTCCCGATCGACACTTGATCTACGTAGAACGATACCACAGTGAACGTATTTGTATACACCAGTAGGGAAACTAAGCCCAGTTCATGAAATAAATACCTGCGCTTCATAGAAGCTACAGGGTTGTATTTTTTATGTCATAAGGGGGCAAACGAGCATTCAAGAGCCTTATGGTATCGACGCCCGCACACATTCACACAACCAGACGTTATGCAGATGCGTTGCCCTCCTTTTACCTATCCCCAATAGGCCCGGAAACGCATAAACCGCACGAAACGCGACAGCATAGCTGTCACTTGACAGCGGTGTTATGTCATAATATGTGAGCGAGGGATACCAACCAGGTCGTGCCGGTCCAGTTCGGCTGCAATACAGCATGTTTTAGGGTACCATTTTAGCAGTATCTGGTTTTTGATTTTTTTTTATTAAAACTTTTTTATTCTGTAGTGATCAAATTATCAAAATAACTAGCTTATAAATACCATTTAAATAGATAATCTCATGGCGTCATATCACTTACCACCAGGTGAACCGACTTGTGCGTTTGTCCCTCTATAAAAAAAGGATAAAGCACTTGAAGGATATCGGTACAGGTGCAATACAGGTGGTATGAAGGCTAAATTCGCGATATCGTTTTAATATGGGTAATATTAAGTGTGGACGTGACATTAAGGACGCGGTATTAAAGAAATACACAATAACATGCCTACAAGGTTCTTTTTTAAAAGGATCTTCTTGCGATTAATTTCTGAGGGAATTAAAACAACTTAGCATAATTTATGATAAATATTATTAAATGAAATTTGAGCATATTTTAATGGCTTTTGAAGAATATATTGTGGTATGATCTTTATTTATAATTAAATTGTTTTTAAAAAGGAGAAGGTACTCAATTAAACACCTGAATTGAGAACCTCCTGTGTGTGTTTGTTTTATTTTTATTAAGTGACATTTTTATATATGCCAAAAGACAAGGATAGTACACGCAGGTTTTGTTGGAATCTAATAGCAAATACTTCGTAATAATCATTAGGTATAAGAGAGTGTTTCTAAATTTAACATCTCCGCTATTAACATCAGTACGAAGTTACCTTGAGATTAGATAAATACTGTTGTATTAACCAAATTTGCTGCTTACATTTATTTTAAAATATAGCAATCTTTATGAGCACAATAAACGCTAAATTCGTGGTTAACTAGAGGTATTTCTTGAGGTCTCTAGACTCTAGAGCATAAGCGCATGCCTGAAAGGCGCTGCGGTGTGGTTAGCTTAATTTGCAGTCTCAGATATAAGATAGATAGGGGATGATTATGTCCCCAACATGGTTCAGTCCTTGTCGTGGCGGTGGGGCTCAGTAGCCTAAGGTTAACCTAGCACCTTGGGCGAAGCTAATTGAGTAGCTTTGTACCCCTCTTATAAGATGAGGGGACAAAAGAGCAAGAGGCGAGGGGCGAGGACGAGAACCTCACCCCATTGTATAGTCCTGACGTTGGGAGAGGTTGTTCTGTGGTATGGGACAACCCCTCTGTGGAGGTGGCGTCTGTTCCTTGAGGGGCTGACTAGCCATCGAGTGCCACCAATGCCGCCTTTGGTGAGGACCAAAGGCGGAATTGGTGGCACTCGCCGGGTTTCAGTGGGTAAAGCTGTGTCCATCTTACCATCTTTCGCAAGTCCCACATACCCGCCTGGGGAGACCCGCTATCCCGCGAGATGCCTCAGAGCATTTTCCGGCGTTAAAGAAAAAAAAGGGGGATGCTTATGACGATGATTATTTCCTATATTATGGAACAAATGAAAGATATTTGAAATATTTAAGTGTAACAATAGCGTGCCTAATATTTGTAGACAAGGCCAAGTTATCATTCAAATATTTTTCGTCACATCCGCCAGTCTCAATGCAGCTACTAAAAAGTATGATGAATTTCAATGTGAAATATTAGAGCGCTTAATAACGTATATGGACCTCCGTTTAGTTCATTAACAAGGCAAAACAGTCGCTTAAACGCGTTTATGATTGGCACATCTATTTTTTATATGTAGAAGAGGGGGCAAACTGACAGTCGTTTCACCTGGTGATAAATGATACGAAACATCTAGTTTACGATCGTACTATAAATTGATTTTAAGCTAACATGGTTATTTTCATTACTAAAATTATTTAAAACCAATGTGACCAGTGTTTACGCAGCAAACGTATGAGAATGAGTCCGGTACGGGCACCTCTAATGCCGTCAACATCTACCCGCATACTTTAGCCTCGTGAACAAGACATTCGTAGATAATGTCGAAATATCGAGCTCCGCGAAATACAAATGAAAAACATGGTAAATATCGAGCTCCGCGAAATACAAATGAAAAACATGGTAAATATCTAGCTCCGCGAAATACAAATGAAAAACATGGTAAATATCGAGCTCCGCGAAATACAAATGAAAAACATGGTAAATATCGAGCTCCGCGAAATACAAATGAAAAACATGGTAGATATCGAGCTCCGCGAAATACAAATGAAAAACATGGTAAATATCGAGCTCCGCGAAATACAAATGAAAAACATGGTAGATATCCCGTTTTAAATAATTTTAGTATTTTATTTGCAATAGTCATATTATTATCTTATATTCAATCGCATTTCACTCATCATAACAAAATGTATATATACCTACTAATATTATAAAGCTAAAGAGTTTGTTTGTCTGAACGCGCTAATCTCAGAAACTACTGGTCTGATTTGAAAAATTATTTCAATGTTATATAGCCCATTTATCAAGGAAGGCTATGCTATATTACATCACACTCTGACTAACAGTAATTAAGTTGAGTAAGTTAACGCGGGCGAAGCTGCGGGCAACAGCTAGTGTTTTAATAATTACATAATATACTGTATTTTATATTTTGGGATCTAATTATGAATACAATAAAATAAAAAACCAAGCGAAACACGTCTCCGCTTCGAGGTTTGAGCCTAGATCAGTACCTCTACCATGAGTTCACACATGACATAACTATAGTAGCGCAACATGAATCGAAAACTATACCATACCTTAGTTTTTATTCGTGTGGCGTTTTAACGTAACTACTACGTCATTTACGCAAAAACTTATGGTAGAGATACAGACTAATTAAATTCTAAATCTACGAGTACTAGAAATAACTTGATATAAGGACGTCTAATATAAGGTGGGAGTAATTAAGATATCTATAAATAAAACAAACATACTATAGTAATTGTTCTCTCCATAATTTCTGTATCAAAAATATCAGGCATAATATATAAACTTGATAAATGATATTATAAAAATCGGTTGTCTGTAAAGTCGGTTTACTGACGATAGTTGAACCTGACAACGTCATAAGAAAATGGAACGCCTCAGAGCGAGGTAACGCCGCATGCGTCATCTTTTTCCGTTCGTGCAGCCGGCTCCATCGAATTAAGACGTTGTCACGTCAAATATACATATTTCCCATGGTCAATCTTGTCGTATACAGGCTACAGCGGTGTGTTTCGGCTAAAATTCCGACACTTCTCCGCCTGCAAATTTTTGGTATTATCTAAGCGATGTCTTACTTTATAGATTCGAAAGTTTGTAAAAATATATGGATGTATGTATGTATATTTGTTACTCTTTGACTTAACTTAACTACTGAAAAGTTTTTAATGAAACTTTACAATAACATAGCTTTTACAACAGAATAACATGTAGAGTATAATTTAACCCTGCACTCCCACGGGGATTAGAAGTACGCGCCTGTAACCTCGGGGTGCTGATAGTAAAGTATAGTCTCTGAGAACCGTTTTTGAATCTTTTATGAAGCTATTCGTGAAATATAAGCCATGAAACTAAAATCCACAATATTTTAAATGAAATAGATGTATAATATTAAGATAATATGAAATAATAATTAAATAATACCAGTTATTGAATAATATTATTTTCATGAAAATAGATTTTAGTCACATTTAAAAAAAAACAGTTTCAATTTCATTATTATATTTGACATAAGTATGCTTATTGATTATACCATTATTTGAATCTTATGTGCCTTATTACACTGGATTTCTAATTATAAAACAAATAAAAAAACTGGCCAAGTGCGAGTCGGACTTGCGCACGAAAGGTTCCGTACAATGTTTGAACCGTTTGTAAATGTTACATCAAAACGTACGGAATATACACAGTATTAAAACTTTAACAAAAAAAATTGTTTTGTTTAAGTAAAGTACCTACACAAAATACACGGCTTTTGATATTTTTAATAAAAGCACTATCTAGTGAGGTATTGATTAAACTATTATTGATTGTTAGCTCGGTTACGATTTCTCTGATTTAACATCATTTCAATAGGTGTCGCTTATACCATATATGTTTTATGTATTGGGAGCTCCCTGTGCTTAGGAAGTGCTAGGGAACTTAATATTCTGTGAATATTTCAAGCGCCTACTTGTTGCCGTTGTCAATATCGAGCAAAAAACGACAAACAATCACGTGTGTTGTATAGGACCCCCCTTAAATATTGATTTTATTCTGTTTTAGTTGTGTTGTTATAGCAGCAACAGGAGTGCCATTTTTTAAGAGGTAGTGCCTTGCTGCCGAATTGGGCCGGCACGACCGGGGTGGTACCTCTCGCTCACATAACACCGGCGTCAAGTGACAGCTATGCTGTCGCGTTTCGTGCGGTTTGTGAGTTTCCGTTGGCCCATTGGGGGGGTTAGGGAAGAGGAGGGCAACGCATCTGCATAATCTTTGGTTGTGCGGATGTGTTTGGGCGTCGGTAGTCGCCAAACGGCTTCGACTGCTCATTGCCCTACTATGCCATAAAAAAAACAGGAATACTTTGGGTACGGAATCCTGAAATAAGACATGAGCTAGACCTTCACTATAGATGAGCGTCAGAAAAGTTTCCAACTGTTAATCGATTGCAACTATAAATACTAGGAGATAACATGCTTTCAACAAGTTGGTTTAGTTCGTACCTACCGTATAAATGTGAAAAATCTCCAAGGCCCACTCAACGGTTATTACTTTAGTTTCAAACTAATATTTGTTCGAACTCGAGACAAGGCAGTCAAACCATATTTGACTATTATTGTTATATTGGCACGAAAAGGTTTTTGTTATTCAAATGAGTATGTGTTATATAGATTTTATACCCATGTATGAAGTAAAATCAACCTGTCTTCATATAAAGAAGGAAATACTTTACAAGAAGCAGTAAATGTTACCTATGCGTTATATAGGTCAGAATCTATACCTAAAGGCTACGTCTTCAGTACTATAGAGAAAAGTTAAATATTAGTTAGGTTTAAATAAAGTATATTTAGATAAAAATAACGACAAATTATAATGAAACATTTTTTACGGATTCTATCGCGGTTTATTAAGATTTTTACAAGTAAACATTAGAAAAAAAATAAATAGACAAAGATTACGACTAAACTAAAATATTATTATAATTAAGATACACTAGATTAAAACATAAATTAAAGCGACTCTTCTTTTGGATGGATCTATGCTAACGGCCCGAAGGCCCTAATGCTACATCGGATTAGTGTGAGTCCATTTGGCTCACTTTTGGTTTGTAAAAGTGGGGGGTTGCTCCCCGCCAACCATGCAGTCTGCGACCACACGGCCTCCTGGCGTCGGGTTGGCTTAAAGCGACTACTTTACCGGAAAATAAAAGAAGAAGACGAAACTGTCATATTATTTTACACAAATAAAGGTAAGCGTCCGCATGTCGGCATCGTACGCATCGCATTAAGTAGTATGCTTTATATAGTAAGTCATACAAGTGCGTCCAGTGATCCGTACTGTACGGATAGCACTCAAGTGTCACTTTCTATACAAATGATACCACAATCCGTTTGATGCAATGCATGAGATGCGTACGGTGCGGATATGCGGACGCTTACCTTTATTGTTACAAATTAATGTAATTATTTATTGGTGCGACATTGTATAGTTAGTATCCGGTCGACAATTACTGCCGCGCCGTTATATTTTTAGGTCTAGGAAGATTATATCAATATTGAATAGATAGTAGAGTTTTTTTATGAAATAAATATTGCCGCAAGCTAACAGTAAAACCGACTCGAATTCCGAGAGCAGACGGCATAACACTAACAAGATTTGAATTTATTATGATTTTAATAAAGTACATGGTTTTCATCTGCTGGGCGCTATGATGGCAAACTTTTTTGACGTGATAACGTCTTATAAATCGATAAACGCCGCCTGCACGTACGAAAAAGTGTCCGTTCCGCCTGTGCGTGCAAGCGAGAGGGTAGGAAAAGCGATAGAGACACGATCGGCCTAAGCGTTCGGTTTGTAAAGCATTATGACGTTATTTTATGACTTTGCAGACAATTTTCCTTGGAAGGTGGACCTACACTGTTTTTTTACAATGTACTAAGTTATATATATTTTTACTAGTTACTAAGTAATAAAATTACGACCAAAAAAACGACACGACCTATATTTTAGAGCTGGAAATCACGAGTTCGTGTTAGACGACAACAAAATAATACAAATTAAGTAAATAGTACATGAATAACTTAGACTATGTAATAGGCTTATTTTAATGTTCCACAATAAAATATATTTGTTTGCTCATGTCTAGCTGTTACATTATATGATATGATCAGTAGAATAGAAGGAGATCCGGATTCCGGATCGATCGCGGAAGCTTAGGTTCGAATCCGATACGAGTAGACAAACCACTACCGCTAGATTGCTTGGGCACCGCGCATGACCCGCCTACCTCTCCAGAGGGAGGGGTGAGGGCCGGCCCTCATGATGATAGGTTAAATTCAACCGTAAAAGATTCGTCGATCGTATCGGATTTGACTAGTCCAAATTCTGCACTCCGGAGCAGCGCGCGCGATGAACCGCGCCCCCTGCGGGGTGCGGAGGGGGGCGTACCCCTTTAGAATATTTCTTAAGTGAGCCATCTGCTCATTTACTGTACCGATTGAGCTTAAATGCTTGTAAAAATCTTAATAAACCGCGATAAAATACGTAAAAATTGTTTAATTATTATAGGATATACACTATTTATTTGTTTGTTTTTTATCTCATTCTAGCAAGGAAATATATAAGCTACTTTTTCAAACTCCACGCAGTCAAATCTGCGGGTATTAGCTAGTAATAAAATTGAACTTGACTATATTTTAGTTTGAAGAAAAAACAACTCAAACAAAAACAGCAAATAAGAAATCCTCTAGCGTTATCAATATACCTAAGTGTGAATAGAAAGTGTAAGTGGAAAGTGAAATAAGTGTAAGTGCAAAATGTCCGAACGATTCAAAGTGACGAAATCCGACGAGCCTTCGGGTAAAACGTTCAAGAACTACGGCGCTACATCCGCCGAGAGCGACGTAGAGTTGAAGGGCAAGCTGCTGCCTGATTCAGGTAAGTGCTTTCGTGTGTTCAATAAGTGGAATATAGAGCACTTTAAAGTAATATAACAATTTGTATGTCATAAATCAATCTAGGTTGAGATTAGTAAGTGCATTAGTTGGCCTTTATTGAGAATCTATACCTTTATTATTAAGCTGAAGAGTTTCTGGTTCTGCTACTGGTTCGAATTGAAAAATTATTTTTGTTTATACTGTGTGTGTGTGTGAAGGTCATTACAACTAATAGGAGCAAATAATGAATGAAAATATGGGAAAAACGAGAAGAAAATATTTCTTTTGAGACCTTTCGTTGCGTGCGCTGCGTAAACGGTTAAAAATATGTAATACTTACGTACAACGGAATTGTACCCCTTTAAAAGTTCTAAAAGAAAATCTGCGATGACATGTGTGTATCTTTTAAGGTTAACTCAGTCAATTATAATATTATATTCTTTTTTATGTTTTCAAATTTGTTTTAAAATAATGTATGATATACGGAGTTTTTATAAACATGATATATATCGTTATCGAAATAAATATCGGATTTAATCTATACTAATATTATGAAGCTGAAGAGTTTTTTTGTTTGTTTGAATGCGCTAATCTCAGAAACTACTGGTCCGATTTGAAAAATTATTTTATTGTTAGACAGTGCTTTTATCGAGGAAGGCTATAGGCTATATAACATCACGCTGTGACACATAGGAGCTGAGTAACGTGGGTGAAGCTGCAGGCAACAGCTAGTTTTAAATAAAATGGCCCTTGACATTGTCTGATTTCAATAAATATCTTAGGAAATATCATAGTTTAAATCAAGTAAAAAATACTTGTCTAGATTCGTGAGCGACGCCGACCTTATGATAGGACTCAACTGCCCGATAAGACTATCAAACTAAGACTATAAAACATAAAAACTTACACAGCGCTTTATTAAAAAAACTCAATTCACTGTCGTATATGAAAGTGCATTTTGCTTATATATAAATATGATATCATGAAACCGCGCTCACTTATTATTACGCTATAAATACCGGCGCATTGTTGGCTGTATTGTTTACAATCTGATTCGATATACGATCGCTTAATTGGTTTTATATCAACGAGCTAAGATTCAAATTACATAGGTTGTTTTTTTGAACGAATTTGAGGTCATTATGATAAAAACCGATCACTGTTACTGAAAGCCTTTTTTTATAGCATAGGAGGGCAAACGAGCAGTCGAAGCCTTTTGGCAAATATCGACGTCCATCCGCACGACCAGAGATTATGCAGACAGCTGATGCGTTGCCCTCCTTTTCCCTATCTCCCCCCAATGGGCCACCGGAAACTCAAAAACCACATGAAACGCGACAGCATAGCTGTCACTTGACGCCGGTGTTATGTGAGCGACAGGTACCACCTGGGTCGTTCCGGCCCAATTCGGCTGGAAAGCAGAAGAAGAGGTAGTGCCAACTACCTCCTTCTTAATTAATATTAATAATATTAATAAATTATAGGTACGTACTTTAAATTAATGGACTTTAAATTAAGTTCTTGTATTCTAAATCTCATAATATAAAATTTTGTACTTAACAAAATGTGTTTCATTTTCTTGTAGGAATATTATATAATAATAATTAAAATAATTAATATAAAATAAATAATCATTATGCGCACATAGAATACTTTTTTTATGTTAGTTGGATAGGCAAACTGGCAGACGTGTCACCTGATGGTAAGTGGTCGACGTCGCCCATGAACATAAACCAGTTTACCTGGAACGAGCCCAGACAACTCATCTGTGTGTTGCCTATCCTGAGACATTAGATGTTAAGTCTCGGTGCCAGTAATTACACTGCCTGTCTTGCCCTTCTCTCCGAAACACAGCAAAGCTGTTCCATTGGAGAAACAAGCAAGATGGTGGTACCCATGCAGCCGGGAGCGCGGCACAGCGCTTCACTCCCACCGGTACTAATACTAATACAATTGTTTAAGACTATGGGCATAATGCATTCTATGGCTGGTCATTCTAAGCTGTACATGTAAAACACAGTCAGCCAAATATAATCTTAAACTAGCCGAATACGTAGTCGTAATAGTTTTTATTTGATTTATTATCCTGTTGTACTTTGGTCCGAGGTGTCCAGTTGTTTGGGCCAGTTGACCTTCTAGTGTCTTTTCCCCTAATTTAATTCTCTAGACTACGTTACGATCTAGCATAAATCTTGTAATGTTATTAGTATAACCGTTCTGTGTTAGTTAATATAAACATACAACGAAATATTAAAGAAAGTATTATGTAAAAGAACAAAAATAAATAAATATCTACTCATTGATATAATTCCTGAGCCCCAATGTTATATAATATACAGAATTGTATAAGCCAGATAGTAGAAACTAAAAAAAAAATAGAAAATACAAAAATGCACGTCTCATAATCTCATTTTTAACCGACTTCAAAAGGGAGGAGGTTATCAATTTGTCGGAATCTTTTTTTTTTTTTTTCTTATATGTATGTTACCTGATTACTCGAAGATGGCTAGACCGATTTGAAAAATTATTATTTTGTTCTAAAGGGTATTATACTTCCCAAATGGTCCCATGATAAGGAAACCAGGATCTGATGATGGCATCCCAGAGAAATCGAGGGGAACTTTCGAAAATCATAGGGGCGACTAGTGCGTTTCAAATTTTTTTTTTTTAAAGTGTTTTAAAGGACTACAATTTAATGAAGGTCTAGAGTCGATCTGATGCTGGAGCCGAAAGACAGTCGAGGAAACTCCTCGACGATTTACATCAGTATCCTTGTGTTTGGGCTTGATTAATTTGTAATGATGAGAACTTTACACCTAGATGGGTTGTGACTGTCATTAAGGGTCTGATGATGAAGATAACTGACAGTTAAAGGAACTCCTCAACAGTTTACAGTAGCTACCTTGTGTTTGGACTTAATTAATTTAAATTGATGAGAACTTTGCACCCATATGGGTTATAATCGCCATTACAGGTCTGATGATTGAGACCTTACACAGTCGAGGGGAATCCTCGACGATTTATAGCTTTTATTGGGCTTTGTTCATACGGCTAAACAATATACCAAAATCATGTAATTTTGTTTAATTAATTTAATTTAATTTTACTTGTCATTGTTAAATGAACAAAAACAAATGTGCTTTGGAAGCGCATCATAGTATTTCAAGGTCATCATAATATCTATTCTATACCTATATATTGGTGATGGTGATTTTCTATACCTATATATTATAACTGAATTATTTAATGAATAGCAGCAAATCTGCCGTGATTGCTTTCAATTACATGTATATAAAGTTTTACATAATTCCATTGACCATTTCGGTTTTTTCATATTTTGTTATGTAATGATTTAAAACCTTTCTACGTTCATCTCATTAAAACAGCGCTATCTAATCTGAGCAACGCGTTTAATAGTTCTACCCATATTTCAGACAAATAAAATCAGTTATCGACATCATCATTATCATTTTGCAATCAAAAAAATAAAAATATAAAATAAAACCGGTGTCGTATTCGTTGATGTACCTACCTCCTTACCTACCTTGGCTGACACCGACTCCAAAAGTAACAATAATGACGTGGTAAATGCAAAGATTGTATCTTAGTCGAAGAACAAGTTGATTATAAATTGTAGGCACAAAAATTAAGGAAATTATTTTATTACTTTTTAGTTTTTTTTAAATTTTGAAGTCGGTTTTAATTTTTGTTTAATTCACAGTAAAATTTATTATTAACCAGTCAGTTGCTTAGCACAATATTACATGATATAAATGCACATTTATTAGTCGTTTATAAATAAAAATAATAATTAAACGATGGTAAATTGATCGCTCTTATTTATTTAGAAACTCGTCACATTGCATTAGATGATAACGAAAAAATATTACGGTAGAATAATTTTTTTGAACTATTTTCCTGACACAGGCACAGAAAACACGCAGGTCCATAAAATATTTTATTTAATGTCATTATTTATTTTGATAATCAAAATAATTGTTATTTAAGTATATTTTATGTGTCGGGCATATTATTATTTGTTTTGATATAAGTGCACTCATATTAACCTATAAGTGCATTGTAAATAACAAAAAATCTATTACAGTATCAAGAAAATTGCTTTGACATGTCAAGAGCAGATCAATCTCAACGCTTCGCTTATGACGGCGTGCAATAGCTAGCATATTATGGATATTACCTATGTTCCATGTCTGAAATCGAGTCTCTGTTGGCCAAAGTCTCAGAATGACTTTTTTTTTTTTTTAACGCCTTGAAATGCTCTGAGGCATCCCGCGGGGGAGTGGGTCTCCCCGCCCGGGTATGTGGGACTCGCTGCGCCCGACAGCTGGTAAATGGACGCAGCTCTACCCACTAAAACCCGGCGTGTGCCACCAATGCCGCCTTTGGTGAGGTGCCCCGGATCTAGAAAACAAACAGGGCACCTCGAAGGCTAGTCAGTCCCGCAAGGGACCGACGCCACCTCTACAGAGGGGTTGTCCCGCACCACGGAACAAAAACAACAACTCTCAACGTCGGCATAGTACAATTGGGCGAGGTTCCCATCGTCACCCCTTGCCCCCTGCTCTTCTGTCCCCTCTTCTTATAAGAGGGGTACAAAGAGCCCCCTCGGCCCAATTAGCTTCGCCCAAGGTGCACCGCTCACCCTAAGTTACTGAGCCCCACCGCCACGACAAGGCCTGAACCATGGTGGGGGGAGCGACTTATCCTAGTCTAATTTAACCCCAACAAAATCCAATTGTTTGCGCGTTTACCACAAAAAAATCACCCTAAGTCGTTCCTCTACAATTCGAAGGCACTTCCCTAACCGCCTCAGCCAGCATTGGGATACTTGCCGTCGATATATCGAGAGATGTGGAGTTTCGTGGTCATTTGGAAGGAAAGGCTAAATTAGCCTCTAAAAAACTCGGCGTACAAGGCTCAGATCGGGCCTCACATGGAATACTGCTCTCACCTCTGAGCTGGAGCACCCCAATATCAGCTCCTTCCATTTGACCCCGTTCAACGCCGGGCGGCTCGAATTGTCGATGGCAAGGTTCTTTCCCATCGGCTGCGTAGAGATGTCGGATCACTCTGTATCTTCTACCGCATCTACCACTGGGAGTGTTCTTAGGAATTGTTCGGACTAATACCTGCAGCAGAATTCCACCACCGGACATCGCGTAAAAATTTTAAATCTCACCCACACCATCTCGATGTTCGGAAATCCACAACAACTCGATTCTTACGACATTTCCTGCCTCGCACGACTAATATATGGAATCAGCTGCCACCTGTGGTGTTTCCCAACCGATACGACTTAGGGACCTTCAAGAAAAGAGCATACTCATATTTGAAAGGCTGGCGCCGCACCTGCTAATCCTCTGATGTAGTATAAATATGTCTGTGGATGTCGCTTTTACTTACCATCAGGTGAACCGACTGCCCGTTTGCCCCCTCTTCTATAAAAAGGGGCTAATAAATAGGCTGCACTTTCTCCAGAAATTTCCCTCAAATGTACATATTTAGTGCATATCATTGAAATTGAATAAAAATCGTTGTATTCAAAAATTGTAATCAGTATTGATCGACATTGATATCGGTAATAGATTCAAATTCACAATAAATTTTAGATTTACAAAGGTCCCTGAAGGCTTGCTAAAAAGATGCCGTTCCTCTGATAGCTGTCTTACGGTCAATAACTTTTTGGTAAAGAGTACGATCCTATTCATGCTTCGTTTCCCGCCTGTTATTGTCGAGAAATCGCCATGATTTAAATATCATGGATGAAGTAACTTCTTCGCCTTGCGCTTGTTAAAGTGTCAATAAAAATTTGAATAGGATCTTGTTTCTGTGCTGTATAATAGAAATTTACATACAATTTGTGAATACGCTTGAATAATTTCCCAGTACCTATCCTATTCCTGCGAGGTCCAGGTTAGATCCTGATCCCCTAGAAATAGGTTCTTCTAAATTTCTACGTGTACCTGAACATGAGGCCATCGTTTGCTCCTTAGTGAAGAAAACATCGTGAGGAAACCTGTAAGATTAAAAGTCTTTGATGGTGTGTGAAGTTCACCAACCCGAATTGGGCCAACGCATCGGTTATCTATGGCCCAAAAACCTCCTCGCCTGATTTCGAGGAGGAGACCCGTGCCCAGCATTGGGACATATAAGTGTTGATATTATTATTATAATATACAGGTTGGATTTTTTAAACGGGTCAGTAAGGGCAGGTACCTTAACCGTCCCCACCATGGTTCAGGCCTTGACGTGGCGGTGGGGCTCAGTAGCCTAGGGTGAGCCCAGCACCGTAGGCGAAGCTAATTGAGCCGAGGGGCCTCTTTGTATCCCTCTTATAAAAAGAGGGGACAAAAGAGCAGGGGACAAGGGGCGAGGATGGAAACCTCACCCCATTGTACTATCCCGACGTTGGGGGGGTTGTTCTGTGGTGCGGGACAACCCATCTGTGGAGGTGGCGTCGGTCCCTTGTGGGACTGACTAGCCGTTGAGGTGCCCTGTTTGTTTACTAGATCCGGGGCACCTCACTAAAGGCGGCATTGGTGGCACTAGCCGGGTTTTAGTGGGCAGAGCTGCGTCCACTTACCAGCTTTCAGTCGTAGCGAGTCCCACTTACCCACGTGGGGAGACCCACTCCCCCGCGGGATGCCACAAGCATTTCCCGGCGTTGAAAAAAAAAAGGTACCTTAACCTTAACTTAGGTACAGGAAAACGTTCCTAGGAAACCATCCATGACTTTTTATTTAAGATATTCTGCATTCACAGAGTTTTAAGAAATTATAGAATTCTAAAAAACAAATATTTTTATGCCTACCGATCCTACTTCGTATGGGGACCAAAATAATCTATGAGACCATTTAAGGTATGAGTACTAGAAATGTCAGAAAACGCCAAAAACATATTACTAGATTCTAGAACAGTGTTGGATCTGAGCAATCTCTAGGTTAAGTTATTATTATTATTATTTTGTTTTGTTTATATAGTATAATATAAGTTTCTCAATGTTGTAAAATTAACTGAGGGAATGAGCGAGACAGCCCCAACACAAGTAATCTTTTACATAATGGGTTGCCTCACGAATGTGATGTAATTGCTGATTTTGAAATAAATAATGTATTATTATTATTATTATAGAAGATTTAACCAATGAGAACGGCTTGTATTAGAAATAAAAGTTAAATACAGGCGGCATTTGTTTTTATTTACGTACTAGCTGTTCCTCGCAGCTTCTCCTGCGTTAACTTAGATTTATAGCCGTACCCGGATCGATGATGATTATTTTTATAGCCTAAGTTACTCCCTATAAATTAGCTATCTTCCAGTGAAAGTCCTGTCAAAATCGGCCCAACCGTTTCCAAGATTAGCCGGAACAAACAGACAGATAGACAAAAATTGTAAAAAATGCTATTTTGGTATATGTACCGTGTATACATACATCCCTATGCATTCAATAAAAAGCGGTTATTTTAATATTACAAACAGACACTCCAATTTTTCGTAATCATAAAATCTATACATCAATACTGATAAATATCTGTATAGATGTATAGATTTACGTATAATTATGATCACTTATTACCTGACTCGTCTGGTAGTTTACCTTTCTAATTTAACATTGAAAAATGTAAAATAAACGTGTGCGTCTCGGGACGCCAGATATAAATGATAACTTAAACTAAATTTAACTATTTTGTTTAAAAGCGTATGACTATCGCACACTAAACACTGAGTCTCGAGAGAGGGAAGCGTCTACCGAAATACGGCTAGCGCTGTGGGTTCTTTTTTAACGCCGGGAAATGCTCTGAGGCATCCCGCGTGGGAGTGGGTCTCCCCACGCTGGTATGTGGGACTCTCTGCGCCCGAAAGATGGTAAGTGGACGCAGCTCTACCCACTAAAACCCGGCGAGTGCCACCAATGCCGCCTTTGGTGGGGTGCCCCGGATCTAATAAACAAACATGGCACTTCGACGGCTAGTCAGTCCCACAAGGGACCGACACCACCTCCACAGAGGGGTTGTCCCGCACCACAGAACAACCTCTCCCAACGTCGGGACAGTACAATGGGGTGAGGTTCTCGTCCTCGCCCCTTGCCCCCTGCTCTTTTGTCTTCTCTTCTTATAAGAGGGGTACAAAGAGCCCCCTTGGCTCAATTAGCTTCGCCCAAGGTGCAGCGGCTCACCCTAGGCTACTGAGCTCCACCGCCACGTCAAGGCCTGAACCATGGTGGGGCTGTGGGTTAGAGTAAGAGAGGAGGAGCCTGCCTACCGCTACCGTATGCGTGAGAGAAAGGGAAGCAAGATAGTCTGGCGTCGTAACGCGTTACGTAACGGAGCGGTTTACTCTCTCTTAAGAAGTCATCAGTTCAAAAACTAGCAGTCATAGGGACTGCCGATAGAAGTGAAAACTTATAACTTTGTATTATGAGATTATGAAATTTCAATTTTTGAAGTGTAAACTTCTTTTAGTACGCATTATTTTTGGATGAGATAAAATCTTTGAATTCGCGACACCGCACACGAAACGCTGAAGACACAGTTTCACGTTTATATGACGTGGACTCGCGACACCGCACACGAAACGCTGGAGACACAGTTTGACGTTTAATTTATTTATATAAGATAATGCAATTTTTGTTTTGCAATTTGTGTTGCTACTAAATATGTCATGCGGAAATTTTGTATAGGTTGTCATAATCTATTACAGCCTGTATTGTAGGTATTTGAATTTAATTGTTTTGTTTTCACTTCTATCGGCAGTCCCTATGACTGCTAGTTTTGGTTGGGTTTTTTTTGTATGAAAATTTCTGATGTGACGTAAAAATGTCACATTAGCATCTCAGAATCGAAGCCCTCGGTGACGATGACGCGAGTTCCATAATTTTTGTTCACCCAAAAAGTACTCGACGCGCTTAAAGAAGTTTTCACTTCAAAACCTAAGATAAGATATGGCAAACAAAGTTCTGTATATAGACAAAGTGGTATCTTGTTTAAAGGAGGTTTAAATTAAAAAAAAAAATTTTATAACCTTCCTTTAAAACAAAATGAAGGAACGAAATTGAATTGAAAGAGCAACCAGATATTTATCTCTTGGATTATCGCATTCGTATTGAGATAGAATAAACGTTTCGTAGTATTTTAAAATTCGTCGAATAATACCAAGCGCTTAGCCAGTGTAAATATTTATTTAAAACATTTTTTGTTCACACATAGCTGTTATCCTATTTAAAGGTCATTTCAATGTCAGAAAATAATGTTCGTATAGATTTTGGTATTAAGATAAGTGTTCCGTACCCAAAGTGAAAAACGGGAACTAAGACTCCGCTGTCCGTCCGCCTAACACCAGGCTGCATGTCATGAACCATGATAGTTAGACAGTTGCAATTTTCACAGATGATATATTTCTTGCCGCTATGACAATACATACAGCTTGGCAAAAAAGAGTATGGAAAAAATGAGGGCGCCACTTGCACTTAGGTCTCATCATAATATGGAAAATCAGCAAGATAATTTAATCAAATCGTTAAAAATAAATGTGAAACACTAAGCTTTACTCAAAATCTAGTATTTGTCGGCCAAGTATTGTCAACATCATAGGTTTCCATTTAGTAAAATATTTAGTTCCACCTGTCACCACGTCATACTCTTTTTTGCCAAGCTGTACTTAAAATACAATAAACATCAATATATTATTATGTATATAGGGGGAGCTCCCATACAAATCGTGATTTTTTTGTTAAAGTGTATAATGTAGGTATATACTATTATTATAATACATATCCCGCGCGTTCGAATATATACAATATAAGACACGTGCGCCATTCCGACTCGCACTTGGCTGTTTTTTTTTAGTACCAAGTATAGGACATTTTTATAGCATAGCAGGGCAAACGAGCTGTCGAAGCCTTTTGACAACTATAGACGCACAATCCACACAACTAGAGATTATGTAGATGCGTTGCCCTCCTTTTCCCTATCCCCCCCAATGGGCCACCAAAAACTCACCAACGGCACGAACTGTCGATCACCGCTGTCACTTGACGCCGGTATTATGTGACCGAGAGGAAACACCCCGGTCGTGCCGGCCGGGGTGGTTCCTCTTCGGCTACAAAGGATGGAACTACCTCTTAGTATGAAATGCGTTTTTCTAAATTACTCTGCACCTGAACACGAGAACATGCCTCGTGTGCATAATCCTGTGATAACATGATATTAAGTTGTTCATATCCTCAGATATCCAGGATTACTCCACGAATGCGTGAAATAACTTTCTAATGTCTTAAAATAGCAAATGGGATTACTTATTATTATTATTTTAAACGTCTATTTTTGTATATATTTTTTTATGCATCAATAAATATTTTGTACAAAAATTTTATCTATATGTATTTATCTTTATATATATAATTCTCCTGTACGTGTGTATGTCACGGAACTCCTCCTAAATGGCTGGACCGATCTTGATGATTTTTTTGGTTGTGTTTAAATGAATACGAGATTTTTGACAGGACAACGTCTGTCGAGTCCGTTAGTACTTATAAATGGTCACCGGAGGACCATGGTTGGTGTAACCGCAATAAAATCTGTAGTTGTTTAATTAGAATGAGTAAAATTCGTGTAAACAATATTATTATTTACTCGTAGCCGATGCAAGTTGGTCGCGAGAGAGATTGCGTATATGTTGAAATCCATCGAGCATGTAACCGGATAGAGTACTAATGTAAGTCATTAAATTCCGAAACCGGTCAGTGATTGATCACTGACGTAATAGCAATTAAACTAACCAGTGATCTGTGTGTAAGACCCATCGACCAATCATGGCCATAAGTCGGCCAATCAGAGCGCAGAACTAGCGCAGCGTCGCAAAACAAATTTGG
Organism: Helleia helle; assembly: GCA_963853865.1. Taxonomy (NCBI): domain Eukaryota; kingdom Metazoa; phylum Arthropoda; class Insecta; order Lepidoptera; family Lycaenidae; genus Helleia; species Helleia helle. The sequence goes on along the minus strand of OY971422.1, from coordinate 19,310,533 downwards.
CGGAATTTGCTTTCATACAAATCACATAATATTACCGCTCTATTCCGGTTATATGCTCGATGTTGAAACCTAAATACTTAAATCATTTCTGATTATAATCCGACATACACTTGACCGTTTTCCTAAGAAACCCAGGATAATGAACACTTGAGAATAAACGCAGGACTAACTTCTACTAATAATGTCTGGTAAACTAAAACAGGCTAGACCTGCATCTTCGTGAGCATAAAATGAACTTTATTTTAACTGGAGCAAAGCTAAGTTTGGTCTGCTGAGCAAACTTGATTACATCAGTGAAAAAGGATAGGTAGAAAATAGGTCACATACATTTCAAAAGAGCAAGCACATTTCAAAGTATTAAAGAACTTAATTATGCTAAGACTGAGGCTCGTTTATTTTATGGTGCGTGTGTGAGGTTTTCAGGTTAAAGGAAAATTCTCGGCTTTTTAAGAAAATTTGTATAGGTGATTTTCGGTTGCGTCTTTTGGAAGACGTGTTCGAACGTTTATCTGTTGATAAGAATAAAAGGGTGGTTTTTGGCCAATAGTGTTGCCATAAGACACATTTATCACTTAGAAAATTTGATATGCATCAAATAAATTGTATATTGTAAACATTACTATTTCATAGTTTTAAATTGTATGTATCGGCAGGCTATGACTATTTTTTGTTTAGTGGATATAAAATATCAAAGTTTCGAAAATCCAAAAGTGCACGCGTCATAATTTCATTTTCCACAATAAATTATTGATTAATAGCAATAGCAATCCCGATAGACGTAGTTCTGTCTTAATTATGAATATTCAATTCGTATTGGTATAATTAATAAAGAAATATTAAAAAAAAAGTGTTTATTATTCTAATGCTATACGACAATTATTTCTAATGTAGCGTTATCTAAAATTTTATATGGTATTTAAGTATTCTTAAATTTTCTTATTTTCCGCGCAATATTCTAAATATTTTCTTTCATAAGAACCTTCTCCTGACAATAAGAAACACAATAAAAAAAGAATTAGCGAAATCGGTCCAGCCGTTCACGCGTAATGGCGTGACTAAGGGAAATAGGGATTCATTTTTATATAAATACTAGTGGCACCGACAGACGTTGTCCTGTACAAAATATTTTTTTTGTGAATCTAAACCATCCTCGAATCCCCTTGAACTCACACAAAAAATTTCATCAAAATCGGTCCAGCCGTCTAGGAGGAGTTCAGTGACATACACACGCACACAAGAAATATATATATAAAGATATAGATTTGTAAAAGCCTGTCACTTGCTAAGCAACGAATAAACAGACTTGATAAAATGCACATTTAGTATTCGTATGTTAGTTTTTTTTTATAAATAATAATAAATAAATAATTAAACGACAGTGAACTAAACGCTCATATTAATTACCTAAGAACTTGGGGCATTGTTACTAATTTAGGTGATGAAAAAAAAATCATTCAGTACCTACGATAATATTTTCCACCTTTTTCCCTGCCACATACAGATACAAATAATACGGACCTCCATAAAAGATTATTCTAATGTTATTATATTTTACTATGTTAAACAACATAACAGATTATTTGACTTGATATACGTGTACTTATATTAATTAACCTATAAGCGCGATATAAATAACAAAAAATGAATTTCAGTTTTGAGAAAACTGATTTTTTGACATATCGAGAGTAGAGATTTTTTTTAATTAAGTTTAATATCAAATACAATATACAGTAGTAAATTCAATACGACACGTATAATAAAACTTAGCAAGAGGTAGTGCCAAGCAGCCGACTTGGGCCGGCACGACCGGAGTGGTACCTCTTGCTCACACAACACTGGCGTCAAGTGACAGCTATGATGCTGTCGCGTTTCGTACGGTTTCTGAGTTTTCGGTGGCCCATTAGGGGGATAGGGAAAAGGAGAGCATCGCATCTGCATAACTTTTGGTTGTACGGATGTCTATGGGAGTCGGTAGTCTCCATAAGGGTCCGACTGCTCGGTTGCCTCCTTATGACATAAAAAAAAGAAAACTTCATAAAAAACAGTACAATAATAATTAATAATCAACTCAACCATATTATTATTAAGCACATTTTGTTTATTCAACTAACAGATAAACATTTTTCAATAAGTGGATTACATACTAGCATGAGAAATCAATACGTCAAAACATTTTGTATAATACTCCGAATTAACCTTTACACATTATTCAATGATTGAACATCGAATTAAATTAAAGTTTACCAAAGTCAACGAACTCAAGACAGCTGTTGAGAGTCATATATTGCTTTGTTGTTTTTATTCGTGTTTTTTATAACACCACGATACTGCTGACGGCAAAAAAGATTGCATAATGATTTAAGGTCAAATACAAAGACTTGAGGTCATATTAACGTATTTAAAAAACTTTTTTTACAAGTTTTTACATAATATTATAAATTGTGATTGGTACAGTTGTTTTATTTCACGAAAGCGGGTGGGCCAAATTTGTAGTTGTGACGTGCGTCCTTGTGTGCGTAACTACGGGGAGCCTATCAGCGTACGGAACTGAGCGCACCCGAGCTTACGCACGCAAAGACAATGTGTATGTACATTTACCCACACAAGGATACTCACCCGCTTTCGTGAAATAAAACATCTATATCTGTATTAATCTGTGGATATTTTTCCATTACTCGGTTATCGAGTTCGTTAGTATGATAATAATTATCAAATACGACTTACCTTCAAGAAAAGAGCATGATGATGTTTGAAAGGTCTGCAATTCATCTGCTAATTCTTGGATGTACCGCATATCTATGGATGTGGCTTACCACCGAGTGAATCGACTGTACGCTTGAAAACTATGAAAAAAAAAACATTTCTCATAAATATGTTTTGCAAAAATAAAATGTGTATGTGTGTCAGCTCCGACGCACCATTGGAGTTTACTTCTTACGAACGACAATTATGATATATATCGAGTAGAAAAAAAGGGTAAATGAACGCATCTGCTAAAATGATACGACAAACATAATATATCTGTAATTATTCGGATTATTTATATTATTTCAATAAAGCGTATGTTTTCCTACATATCTGTTCAGTATTTTTTTATGAAAGAGGAACAAACATTTATGCAAGATGTATATATATATACACACATTTAATATTGGTAGGAAGTAGGATAATGGACAAAGATCAATTTTATTTTTATTTCATAAATATATAAAACCTACCGGTGGGAGGGAAGCGCTGTGCCGCGCTCCCGGCTGCATGGGTACCACCATCTTGCTTGTTTCTCCCGTGAAACAGCTTTGCTGTGTTTCGGAGAGAAGGGCAAGACAGGCAGTGTAATTACTGGCACCGAGACTTAACATCTTATGTCTCAGGATAGGCAACACATAAATGAGTTGCCTGAGCTCGTTCCAGGTAAACTAGTTTATGTTCATGGGCGACGTCGACCACTTACCATCAGGTGGTACATTTGCCAGTTTGCCTATCCAACTAATATATAAAAAAAAACATTAACAAGTAAACAAACATTTTCAAATCAAATTATTTTATTTGCGATTGTAAGTACAGACATAAGATGTTAAAGAAACAATATATTTTAAAACAAACTACAAGAAATTAACAATAGTAGTAGTATGCAAACGTCACACATTATTCTTCTTCATTATGTCCATATCTGTAACAACATGTCCATATGTGAAACAGACTGATACAAATAAAAACAAAGTACAAATTTAAATACAATTAAATATTAATTTGTATTAATACAATTTGGCACTTTGTTTTGTTGCATGTTTTTTTTTATGTTACTTGGATAAGCAAACTGGCAAACGTGCCACCTGATGGTAAGTGGTCAACGTCGCCCATGAACATATACTAGTTTACCTGGAACGAGCCCAGGCAACTCATCTATGTGTTGCCTATCCTAAGACATAAGATGTTAAGTCTCGGTGCCAGTAATTACACTGCCTGTCTTGCCCTTCTCTCCGAAACACAGCAAAGCTGTTTCACGGGAGAAACAAGCAAGATGGTGGTACCCATGCAGCCGGGAGCGCGGCACAGCGCTTCCCTCCCACCGGTAAGGCATGTAATTTATTAACTATATTGTGCTATAACTGGGGCTTGCCTCATAGTAAGCCCTTGTGCCGATGATGGTATTTGAGACCTTGTTTCTTCTGGTATCCTCACAACTCACTACTAGTGTTATCTTCTACATAGTAGTCTCCATATTGTAAGCCAATGTTATGGAGAACAGCACATGCTACAATTATGTTACTTATAGTTCTCAATTTTGTTCGTATACAAACTTGTAATCATGAAAATTTCTTTTTCCATACTCCAAAAAATCTCTCCACAACATTTCTTGTTTTTATTTGTCTATATTCAGTCTATTGCTGAAACAATATTATTCAAACCACGATTGTTGGAACTCCTTCCCATCTCTTCAAATTTTATTTTTATAGCAGGCAAGTTTTCATTATTTGGAAACTGAATAAACTTGGGCAGAAGTCTTGCTAATGCTCGACACCTCTGCAATGACCCTACATACAGTAGGTTGACTAACACTTATAATGTCTCCACACACAATCTGAAAAAATAATACTTTATATTATCATAATGCAGAAAACTAAAATTATAAAGCTTGGTTTTGATAAATCATTTTCTTCATCTTATGTGTATGTGTGTATCTCAGCAATGGACTAATTGCTGGACTCAATGAACAAATGATAATACATATTACAATACTGTGCATACAATATTCTCTAAAACTGGTATAAAAGAAATATTAGAAATATCTCCATGTATATGCATACATAGATGTATCAAAATAATCTATTTTAGTTGACCCTACCTGCTTAAGGAATTAGTTAATATTATGCACAATACACATAAAATGAGTTGCATAAAATATGCATAAGTATAATATATATAGTATAAAAAATACCTGAAAGCTTCCAGTAGCATGATACCGTAAAGAGCTATCAACAATTTAATTTCTTTCGGTAGTGGAAGTCCCCTATTACTGTAAATTGAGGACTGGAGGTCTCCAATTATAAGAGGCAAAATAATTGTTTCAACAGTGTGCTTAGTAAATCGAAACCTCTTTCTGAATTCATCTTCGTCATAATATACAAATGGATCTTGGTTATATCTATTTCGGATATACAATTTCGGTCTAGCGATTCTTCGTGGACGAACATCAGCAGCATTCACGGATGGCCCATTATTTTCAACACGGATTGAATAGTTCGTCAATCCTTTCGACGTTATCCATTTCTTGCAGCAAAGTCCGTATTACAGATTAGCCAAGTACACAATATGTGAAATCGGGTATCCAAAATTAATGCTTAGGTTGATAAATAAAGATAATACCTAACAAAAAACACGTAAACAACTCGACACAAACACAAAACAAAAGTTCCAAATTCAAACAAAATCTTTGGTGATTGCCGATTGGTCAATGCATTGTCATTAATTCGTTCCGTTTCAAGTTTTATACGTCAATAAGTTAATAATTTGTTTTAAATTTTTTTCAATTTTTTTTAATAATTTGCATTTATGAGGTAAACCATAAGTGATTTTTTATTCATACAAATGTATTTTTTTAGTATAAATTAAAAAATAATTATAAATGGTGCCCATTATATTAACGTCGCGTAATTATATTATGCTTGTAATGAAACTAGCCCTAACTTTGCCCCGAGAATGAGATACGCTGTGTAATGTATTCCATCTCATTCTTTTACACGTTCAATCTCACAGATATATATGTTTGTCTCTTTCTACGTAACGCCTCAACTTTTGTGTTACACTTGATTTTACTCGTCATAAAATTTCCGTACCGGGCTTTATAACTCAAATCGTTTCTTAAGGAGCAAACTCCAAAAAACGGTTGTCTGTAAAGTCGGTTTACTAACGATAGTTGAACGTGATAACATCATAAGAAAATGGAACGCCTCAGAGCGAGGTAACGCCGCATGAGTCATGTTTTTTCGTGCGTGCAGCCGGGTCCATCGAATTATAAGACGTTGTCACGTCAAAAAAATTTACAATAGGTAACACTTCGTTTAAAGAAGGTTTTAGGTGTGATTAGAATTCATACACGTGCATAAGTTTTTATAGTTTCTTTTTTGGATTGTCCGTAGGTACGTCTGGTATTATAATTATTGTAGGATAAAGCTAGTTTTATGTTTATAAAACGAAGCCTGTGCCTTCTTTTTTTTTTACATTTTATGATCGTATGGTCTAAGGAAAGGTCATGTTGTTTACGCGGTTTCATTTAATCAATATATTTAAACCAGGTTATTAAAATTGATGTAAGATGTTTCTGATAATAACTACATTCTTTAAAAACGAGACAAACCCAAGTTTATAGTATGAAAAACTACGTCACTCACAAAACAACTCCTGTTGTTATTTAATGTATCTAATACATAATATATTTATGACCTCTCAAAATTAATCATAGACAGAATAAAGAAAGTATTCAATAAAACGCTTAGATTGAATTATGTACTGTAATAGTTTTTATAGTATTTGCCGTCAAAGGAAAACGTATTTCCCCCGTTTATTGATTTGCTGACAGGCGAGTGACGGCTGCATCAAGCTCTATATTTGCCTTTTATATACAGTGTATAGAAAAATAATAGAATTGTATTACAACTTTACTCTTACAGTCAAACTTGTTTTAAATCCTTCTGAATATGTTAGTTATTGTTGTAAAGGATTTCAGAGTTCGGAACGTAAATATCTTAATAAGCCATGATAATATCCATAAATAATATATAATATAATAATATCAACCCTGCTGGGCACGGGTCTCCTCCTCGAAATCAAGTGAGGAGGGTTTTGGGCCATAGTTCACCGATGCGCTGGCCCAATGCGGGTTGGTGAACTTCACACACCTTCAAAATTTAGAAAAAACCAATTTCTAGGCATCACAGAGAGGGGGGGGGGGCGGTCAGGATCGAACCCAGACCTCTTGGCTCTCACTCAAGAGGCCGAACCCGTATCCCTAGTGGATACAGGCTCTAAGTATTTGTTTACGTATCATTGATCTTTTTTATTTTTTGTTATCGCAGGGAAATGCTTTTTACGCTTGTAGCCAGGATGTCGGGTAGATCCTGACCATCGCACCTAGGAAAGAAAGAAAGAAACATTTATTCGACACAAACAGGATACACACAGATACATAAAGGGAGTGCCCTACGCAGCTCTAACCACTAAAACCCGGCGAGTGCCACCAATGCCGCCTTCGTTGAGGTGCCCCGGATCTAATGAGCAAATAGGGTATATCTACGGTTAGTCAGCCCCTCAGGGGACCGACGCCATCTTCTCAGAGCTGTGGTTGTCCCGCTCCACAGAACAACCCCTCCCAACGTCGGAACAAAACATGGGGTTAGGTTCCCGTCCTCGCCCCTTGCCCCCTGCTCTTTTGTCCCCTCTTCTTATAAGAGGGGTACAAAGAGCTCCCTCGGCTCAATTAGCTTCTCCCAAGGTGCTGGGCACAGAAATATATCGAGATAGAAGTAAAGAGTGTATGTACCTCGCGTGGCAAAAAGACGACTCGACGTCTCCATTCCTGGCCGCGAACTTTAGTATACTCCCGACCGCGGTCAGCATGCGACGTAAGGTTTTTAAAACAAAATGACTCGTTGTTCAATAATTAATTGTCCAAACACTACCAGTAAAATTGGAGCTGTTAATGGAGGTATTTTCTTTCACCAGTACTATTTGTCCTAAAAAATCTGTTATTAATTAAAAAAAACATTTATTTTACTATTTTTATCAAAACAGTAGCGGGCGATTGTGTCTAACGCTAGTTTTCCATTGCGGCTTTTATTTGATGAGCCAGACTTGGCGGGCGTTCAAAATCAGCGATGTAAAATATGCTATTGAAACTGTCAGGTCACGTTGAAGACGATTTCTCATTTTTTCTGTCAAAAGTGCTGTACCTACACTGCGATTTTCTTACTCGATTAAAATCTATTTCGAAAGCAGAGGAAATGATAATTTCATTTTATATTATTAAGTAGCTATAATGTAATGTATGTAACATATAAAATAAAAATAAAAAAACCTTTATTGTTAGCATTTTTTAATGTAAAGCAAATATTATTGAGAAACTGGTTATGTATTGTTTTCTAACTGGTTATGGCTACTTCTATATTACAAGTTTATTTCAGTTTTCCGAATGATCCTCATATAAAAAAGTGTGTGTTTACTTATGTACACGCGTTAGAAGTAATACTCCTTAAAGAAAAATACATAGTACAATTTCATTACACTGTAACCTTTTAGCTTATTGTGTAGTTAAAAACTATATCTTCTTTTGACGTCTATACTGTCATTATGTGAATATTGTTATGAATAATGTTGACTATAGCTAACTTCAGGGTGTCGGTTTTTCGTGACTCATCATTTTTCCCTAACGCGCTAAAAGAAGTATATAACTCCTAAAATATTTTGGATTGTGTTTTTTAATAAGCAAGTTAATTTTTCTACAATCCACCAGTGATTATTTGTAGGCCTATTCATTCTCCAATTATTGAATTATGTGATATAGTTTTATATTCCGTATTTTTGGATTTATTACTTAAATAAAAAAAGTGGCCAGCGTTTGCCGTTTAGATGATTAAGCTAAAAATAAGCAAAATGCTATGTGACAAAGACCAAAATTTGAATCAGAAGAACTACAACTATTATGACTGATGACTTTAAAGAAATTGATTGGTTTATTAGAAATTACAATCCCTCTAATAAGGGCGCCAGTGGACGGTCGGCGCCCTATCTATATTATCTGATCAAATCAATCATTTTAATTATCAATAATAAAAAAAACAAGCTATTAAATGATTACACGTTATAATATAGTCTATAATATAGCTACTCAATGTATAAAAATATAGTTTATCATATATCATAAAATAGTTTATTTGAACAATACTACTGATAAAATCGGTGCCATGTTAAAGGTAATCGATCTGTGAATCGATGCTTTTGAATTGTTTTCTCGCGGCTTATGCGTTTCACATCACTAAATTACACTCGTGACGTCATCGTACCTACGCAAAATGTTACACGCTCGGTCCCCATACAAATTACGGAACTCTTTACTTCTATCTTGATATAGTTCTGTGGTGCTGGGCATACCTTAGGCTATTCTGAGCCCCACCGCCACGTCAAGGCCTGAACCATGGTGGGGCCGGTAACGCACCTGCTAATGATGTAGCAGGTGTCTATGGATGTCACTTATCACTAACCATCAGGTGAAACGATTGTCCGTTTGCACTCTCTTCTATGAAAAAAGAGTATTCCACTCTAGTCAATTGCACTCATTTTAATATTATATAACAATTAAGTCCTTTGTACAAGTGGCAATATAATTTAACCACCAAAACAGCTTCCACCTTGGCGTGAATCCGACTGCGAGCCTCAATGAGAAGTAATCGCTTTGGCAGCCGGCCAGACTTTGGTTAAAGACTGGCTATTTTACAAATATCTTTTCAAGTGCCTCAATCGCATGGATTTACGCCTCACAAGCGATCCATTCATCCAATTCAAGTATTGGGATGAAATTCAAGTTTTCCTTTACTTTTAATTTGACGGCCTGCTGGTCTAATGATCAGGCTACTAGATACTATACTCAGCGCGGGTTCGAATCCCGCCAGGTGCAGGTAATTTGTATGATGGATATAGATATCTGCACCGGTCATGGACGTGTATATAATATTATGTATTTATATCATCATCATCAGTCTCTATCCGTCCACTGCTGAACATAGGCCTCCCTCAATGACCGCCAAGACCACCGATCCCTCAACACTCGCATCCAACACGGATCAGCCACTGCACGGAGATCATCTTCCCACCTGGTTAATGGCCGACCAACACTTTGTCTATCCAAATGCACAATAATACGTATTTATATAAATTTCTTAAATTTATTTCCGTTCCTAGTACGTAACAAGTTCTTACGAGCTTACCACGGTGTTAACGTGTATAAATATTAATTTTAATTTTTTATTATATTATTATTTAGTGCAATTCATTTCACAATTGTGTGATTTCTAAGGAATTTATTGGTTCGTTCTATAGAACCTAAACCTCAAATCTATATTATACCGTGGTATTTCCAACGGAGACCGAGAAATATTTCTCGCGAAATTCCTCTACAGAACCTTTGAGAAAAGGGCCTGCTCATTCTTCGAGTTTAGGCAAGCACTAACAAAACTATGTTGTTGTTGTATTAGTGATGACGTATTACCACACAAATTGGCTATGCCATGCTATATCTTCAAAAATAGCTTTTTATAAGTCACACTTAAAATCCTATTTAGATTGTCCGTTCAGTAGCTGTAATTTCGTAGAAGGTAATATATTATGTTTTTTAGCTTGTAATAATTATTTAAGGTCATATGCACCGAGCTTTACCTTATTACGTACCAAGACAGCTATATCATCTTTCGGCATTTCTAGATCTGTGTGAAAAGCTCAATTCAAAACTGAAGACCGCGCCTGGACACACAGACGCCTGGGTTGGTCCCCAACGCCACCTCCACATAGGGGTTGTCCTAACATAAGGGACTGACTAGCCATCGAGGTGCCCTGTTTGCTCAACAGATCTGGGGCACCTCACCAAAGGCAGCATTGGTGGCACTCGCCGGATTTTAGTGGGTAGAGCTGCGTCCACTTACGTTAAAGAAAAAAAAAGAAAAAAAAGTCGTATCTGCAAGGGTAACGCTTTCCTACTTATTTATGCCGTCCAAGACATTTATTGTGTCCCAGAAAGGAGAGAGAAAGGAGAAGGACGACCAACTAAGTTACTGGCATCAAAATCTTACGTGTACGGATAGGTAATGGATCTCATTCACGTTCAGGGACAACTTAGTCACTTATCATCAGGTGGCAGACTAGTTATTTGCTCTCAACTAAAATGAAAAATATAGTATAATACTGCAAACATGTAACAAAATGTTTTCTGTGATGCAATGAATACATACCTAGTAATGAAAACACATACCCACGAAAATATTTTCGTTAATTATATTAGGGTTGTACAACAATCAACACAAACTAGAAGCTTAAAAGCCTACACATGAGTACACTTAAATAGTTTACCTTTAAATTATATTTGCAAGCAGAAAATTTAAAAAGATTTTAATTTGCATTTTATGCATGAACTGCCTAAGAGGCTCTTGCAGTTTCGTTTAAACTTCCGAAAAGCTAAAAATCGAGCCTAAAAATTTTCGTCGTGTATTTTTCTGTATGAGTTTGTTTTACTTTTCTGAAATTTCCTTTTGATGCAACAAAAGTTATGTACTCTTGTTGCGTCAAAAGGAAATTCAGTGTGTCACAAAAATTCTCCCACATTACATGATATTAAAACTGTAATTTATTCGTATTATAGAAGCACATAAAAATTGTAACTTGGCTAATAATATTTGTAATATTATGTACATGTTTCTTGCACAGAAATGGTAATAATACGTTCCTTGTAAGACTATTTTATTCTAAATCTATACATCTATACAGATAAATAAAATTATTCTTTCTGTCTGTTTGTTTGTTCCGGCTAATCTCTGAAACGCCTAGGCCGATTATGATGGGACTTTCACTGGCAGGTAGCTGATGCTATAAGGAGTAACTTAGGCTATAAAAACAATCATCATCAATCCGTATACGGCTGTAAACCTAAGTTAACGCGGGCGAAGCCGCGGGCAATAGCTAGTCTATACATATAATAAAATTAGAGTGTCTGTTTGTAATATTAAAATAACCGCTTTTTACTACATGCATATTGATGTATACACGGTACATATACCAAAATAGCATTTTTTACAATTTTTGTCTGATAATGTCTGTCTGTCTGTCTGTTTTTTTATGTTAGTTGGATAGGCAAACTGGCAAACGTACCACCTGATGGTAAGTGGTCGACGTCGCCCATGAACATAAACCAGTATACCTGGAACGACCCCTGGCAACTCATTTATGTGTTGCCTATCCTGAGACATAAGATGTTAAGTCTCGGTGCCAGTAATTACACTACCTGTCTTGCCCTTCTCTCCGAAACACAGCAAAACTGTTTCACGGGAGAAACAAGCAAGATGGTGGTACCCATGCAGCCGGGAGCGCGGCACAGCGCTTCCCTCCCACCGGTAGTTATTTGTTCCGGCTAATCTCGGAAACGGCTGGGCCGATTTTGACGGGAATTTCACGGACAGATAGCTAAAGTTCCAAGGAGTAACTTAGGCTATAAAAATAATCATCATCAATCCGTATACGGCTGTAAATCTAAGTTAACGCGGGCGAAGCTGCGGGCAACAGCTAGTCATTTATAAGATTGTACGTTATATAGCTATTACTATTTCAATTTACTACTATTTTTACTCAAACATTCAAAACATTTATAGTCAGTATATGATAGTACCTATAGGGGCATTTATTGAATGAACTAACACTTGAACTAGTACAATCAGCAGAAAAAATGTATGAACAGAAATTATTATTTTAGCATGCTATTACTAGTTTTACATATCGTATTTATCTGTCTGATCTTTAAACTTAAAAGATTAAAAAACTTTGCACACTTTTCAAGGACCAAAACTAATGTTATAATTTAATTAGCTAGTTCCAATATCCTTATCAGGATAATTAGGATTAACGATTTATCAACCGGAAAGGGGTAAGTGTGTGCTAGTGATGGCACAGCTTAACGATATTGTCAACATGAGAGGGAGATTGAGAAACGGCTAGCACATCCCAGAAAGGCTTTTATCAGCGATGATATTAGTTAGTATATTATAAAATATATTAATAATAATATAATATAATCGCTAATAGGGGAAACTGAACTGAAACTGTAGGAACGAGAATTTGAAAATATGTACACTCAGCTGACTGTATCTGAACTTGTAATCGCGTAGGGGAGAATGAAGGGCGACCGAAAAATGGGATTTCACAAAGGCTCCCCTAAGGGAACTCAACAAAGGGAAGCCCTATTAGAGTTATAGACTAAACGATTGTGAACGGCTGAACCATTGACCGATAGTTAGGTATTCGGCTTTGACTGTACAAATAATGACTCATTAAACTCTCACACTTTGATTCGTATCTTACGCTCACTAGATTTAATCATTATAAGATTGATTAAATATTTTATTTTTGCTACAAAATAATTCCTGTATTATTTTGAAGTGCAAACAGCACGAGAATGTTGCGATGGTAATTGCTACAAACATATTTTTCTCATAAATTATGACAAAATATAAGGATTAAAATGCAAGATTAAATAAAATAAGCCATAAAGACTGCTGATAAAAGTAACAACTTATGACGTCATAATGTCATATTAGCATGTCGGTGTTGCGAACCTATAAGATTTTCCCGTATCAAAACGGCTATTCGTAACGAACCACCGACGCGCGCATACGAGGTTGGTTGGGCTTGGTGTAAATTTTGATCCCGCTCTCCCACTCCCTTACATATTATAGAAGAGTTTAATTTTAAATACTCTTTTAAATTATTTTCCATAATATGAAAGTTAAAATGATAAAATACTTAATTCGATGGCCGCGGGTTGGAATCCTGCCAAGGAAAGATATTATTTACGAGTATATATTTACATAAATACAATCCCAATATCTGGTTTTAAAGAATCGTAAAAGATTTTTCCCTTTTGTAAAAAATTAAAGGTCCTTTTTTAATATCTTTGTTTATAGTTTTGAAAATAGATTTATAACAAAATACAGGTAAACTTTAATGTTCACGACTAGAGCAATTTATATTGAGGATTTATCTGTGTCAGTATTTAGTTCGCCTCCTTTTTTATCACTCAGGTGAATTATTTCGCATGATTGAATAATACCTCGGGTAATACTCCTGGTCCTATGTGAGGACTCGCACTTGGGAATGCACTACCCCACTAAACCACCTGCGAGCGCCTTCTTTTGATGGTCCCGGATCTGCAGGCACCACCTTAGCGACAGGCTGGCCCCGGCGAAGACCAGACTACCCCTCGACTGCTCGGCCGCCACTAAGCAATCCCCGCGACGTCGTGCCGTAGTGAGCATAGGTTCCTAACCTGAACCCTGCACGAGCACAGGAGCGTTACTGGAGGCCCATTAAGTAGCGTCTCCTAGGCACCCCCGTTCGTCGACCGCAGGGCGATTTATTCGAGCCTGATATTTTTATTGAATCAATACTTATAGTATTATATTATTTAACTTTGTATTAAATATATTGTGTATTATATAATAAAAATCTTAAATATAATATGTATAGTATAAAAGTATTAAATATATTTCCGTTGTCTGGTACCCGTAACACAAGTTCTTCGAGAAATTACCACGGGACCAGATTGACGTGGTGTGAAAGCATCCATAGATATTATTATTATTACTTGTCTAGTTTACAATCAAAATTCAAAATTTAGACTGCAGTAGACATTTAACATCCTACTTATAGCAATACAATGATCTTATAATGTAAAACATAAGAGCAGGTGTTGATGTTATGAAATTTATTATTACAAATTATAGTTGAATTTTTAAAACAGCAAAATGGTTTTAATTAATTACATATACATATCTATGCGTTGTTATAATTTAAACACGTTAGTCGTTTTTATGTGATTAGGTAAAATATACAGACGAGCCACTTGATGGAAAGTGGTCAACGTCGCACATTATCATAGTGTATCAGGTACAGAAAACTATCATGCGTTCATCCCATTCATGAACTTATGTAATTACACTGCATTTTTTTTAAACAGAAAACTGTTTTGGCGAAAGTAATAAGAAATCATTGTACTGCTCTATCTCAACCCACTTAATCTATGAACTCTCACAATACAATTGTACGGGTGCAAAATACTCGAACAAACAGTGCAATATGGACGTAGCACGCGTGGTTTACGTATTCTAAATACCGCTGCATATCGTTTCCTGTGCTGTGATGAAATTTGTTCTATTATTACACATTCGAATCAAGATAATGTGACTTTTTTTTGACTAAATATGAACAAATAATCATAAAAATGTCCGAAATCGATATATTTTTGAATTTGAATTTCGATGAAATATTTTCGATTTCTTCGATTAAATCATTTTTGAAGTGAAACTTCTTTGCGCGATGAGGGTATTTTTTTTTTTACGGATGAAACGTCACGATATGTGCAACGTTTTTGTCTAAGAAGAGGGGGAGAGTGATTGAGACCAATTGAGAGAGTGAGAAAGGGCGAACGTAGCATGAAGCACATAGCCATGGAGTGAGAGCAGGGAGCATGCGAGTGAGAAAGATCGATAGAGAGAGAGTGAGATATAGCGAACGTCGCATCGCAAGTCTCGGAAATTTAAAGCATTAAATAATTAGTATAAAATATATAAACGAGATTTTAAAATTAGTTTGCCAAATACGTTTCATATCAGACATACACTATGAACTCTGTACGCACGCACTTTTTTTTGGATAAAATCTGCTAACTGCTACTAAGCTGCATGCTAACTCATTCCTTGCACAGATAGAAAACCTTTTGTTTTCCAATGTTTTCACTCATTATAATGGAACAACTTCTTACGGATTATATCGCGGTTAATTAAAATTTCTGAAATTAAAAAAAGACTTAATATACCGCGATTAAATTCGTAAAAAGTTGTCTCATTTTAAAACAAAAATGGCAGTCATAGGTATTGCCGATAGAAAATAATACTTATATCTTAGTATTTAAGTATTATAATTAGAAATTTCAAAATGTTCGTACATTACGTCACCTGTTACTATCATGATCATCATCAGCCTTTATCCGTCCACTGCTTAACACTAGGCCTCCTTCAATGAACGCCGAGACGACTGATCCCTTGCTACTCGCATCCAACACGGAACTGATAGCTACATATAGTAACTTTTTTTTCTTTTCCGCTGGGAAATGCTTTTAGGCATCCCGGGGGGTGGGGGGACTCCCCACGCGGGTATGTAGGACTTGCTGCGCCCGAAAGATGTTAAGGTGGACGCAACTCTACCCACAACCAATACCGCCTTTGGTAAAGTGCTCCTGATCTGTTGAGCAAACAGGGCACCTCGACGGCTAGTTAGTCCCTCAAGGGAATGACGCCACCTCCACAGAGGGGTTGTCACGCACCACATAATAACCACTCCCAACGTCGGGAAAGTGCAATGCGGTGAGATTTCCATCCTCGCCTTTTGTCCTCCTACTCTTTTGTCCCCTCTTATAAGATGGGTACAAAGAGCAGCCCCTTCGGATTACTGGGCTTCGACCAAGGTGCTGGGTTCACCTTAGGCTACTGAGTCCCACCGCCACGACAACGCTGGAACCGGTGAGAGAACAGATATTAACATTAGCATATCGGTGACGCGAACACATAAAATTATCCCCTACCAAAGTGCTCGACGCGGATCTAGAAGTTTTTACTTCAAAAACCAGATACACTTTCATATTAAAATTTTAATTTAATGGTAAAAATTCGGTGCTAGCACAATATGGCCTTGCGACATGAGAGATATCTTATCAATTATGAGTCACAGGATAACGCTGACCCACAGCCATGAACTGTCATGAACTGGCTGTTTTATAAATAGTCGGTGTATACGCTGTGGTTTTATTGTTTATTTATATAGGAAATGTATTGTAAACTAAGTTTGATATCATCATCATCAGCGAGATTTTGACGACTTTTCAATTTTAAACTTTTTTTTTATCTTTTTATTTACTTATTTACAATTTTTTATACTTGGTTTTCTCACTTCACAAATTTTAGTTTTAGTTTATCATTTTAGGAGCTAAAACATGCTAAGCATAATATTAGCATATTGATTAATTATTATTGAGTTATAATAGTTTAATTAATGAATTAAAAAAGATATTAAAATATTTCCTAATTTTTAGTGAATCCAAAATTCGACGACTGATTTTATTTGTCTGAAGAACTATTAAGCGTGCTTAAATAAATAAACAACCAATAAGAAAAAAACAATAATTTGGAATTGTGTTAACTAATTACCTATTTCACTTGTATGCCCGTTTAGTTGAGTCATACCTACTGCTTATTCTTCAACAAAATATATTTAACGTATTTATCACACATTTATCACCGATACTAGTTTTCTTGGATTGGTTCCGGGTGAACCCGTTTAATGACACTTTTTTATGTCATAATTAGGCAACCGAGCGGTGGGAGCCTTACTTACGGTGACTACCAACGGCCATAGACATCTGCTCAACCAAAAGTAAGCATTGCCCTCCTTTTCCCATTAGCCCAATGGGCCACCGGAAACTCACAAACCATTACGAAACGCGACAGCATTGCTGTCACTTGACGCCTGTGTTATGTAAGCGTGAGGTACCACCCCGGTCGTGCCGGCCCAGTTCGTCTGCAAAGCAGCATGGCACTTCCTCTAACTAAATACATAGGTGACGTTGCTCATTTACCATCTCCAGGCGGTTCGTCTACCAATTTTCCTATCCTACTAATATTAAAAAAAACTTTCAGTAATAGAAAACGGATCTGATAGGCTGATGCTACTCTTACCTATAAAACTTTATTATGTATATTCTGTAGGCACGAGTCAACAATATACATGAGATATGAATATATTTGTAAATCGTTATGCCTCAAAATATACCGGCCATATTAATTGGTTATTTTATATCTGTGTAAATACTACCATATTTGAAACAACCTTGGTAGTGTTTGATCACCGCACGGAGATCGTCTTCCCACCTGGTTAATGGCCTACCAACACTTAGTATACCTAAACGTGGCCTCCACTCTGGAACCTTATTGCCCCATCGGCCATCCGTTCTCCTGAGTGTGTGACCAGCCCACTTCCACTTCAACGAGCTTATTCTTTGCGTGATATCGGTAACCTTAGTTCTCTGGCGGATGTCTTCGTTTCGGATACTAGGTATCTGCCAAACAACACCCAGCATAGCACGCTCCATAGCACGTTGACCTACGGCAAACTTACGGACCAGTCGTAGATTTAGAAGCCACCTTTCAACCCCGTGGAATTCTGCTGCATAGTCCGAACAATTCCTCAGAACACTCCCCGTGGCAGATGCGGTAGAAGATGCAGAGTTATTCGACATCTCTACGCATCCGTTCAGAGAGAACCTTGTCATCGACGATTCGAGCCACCCGGCGTTGAACTCCTTTAATTAATACTCCTTTGTACCCATTTTTAAGAGAATTGCGCAGTCGGAGGCATTTGAAATTAAGTGTGGAGGGAGTAGAGAAAGCTACTTGAACCGAGAGAGCTGCCCTTTTACTCCTCTTTTAAAAAGAGAGGATATTAGGGTAGGGGAGAGGGCAAGGGGCAAGAATGGGAACCTCTGTGTAATATGCATTGTGAATTGCGTGCTCATATTAATTGAGAAAGTCCGTAGAGTGTTACTCATAGATAATAAATACACTAATATATGGGTAGTGTTACTTTAGATGACAAAAATAAGTATTCGTAAAATACATTTCTAAGCAATCGACCTTTCAGTTGCTATTAGCAACGAATAGATAGTGACAGTTTTGTAAATTATACAGTCGTAATAATATTTTCCGGTGAACTTCTGGTGGGTTAGCCAAGATGCCATTCTACAATCGTAAACCCTAGTAGAAAACTGACACGGCTAGAGATATGACCATT
The DNA here is from genome assembly GCA_963853865.1 of Helleia helle. Classification (NCBI taxonomy): domain Eukaryota; kingdom Metazoa; phylum Arthropoda; class Insecta; order Lepidoptera; family Lycaenidae; genus Helleia; species Helleia helle. The sequence continues at coordinate 19,291,882 of OY971422.1, read as the reverse complement.
TGACACATTACATTTTAAATCACGATGTGATTTATCGATGTAAAATGCAAAAAATGCACCGGTGGGAGGGAAGCGCTACGCCGCGCTCCCGGCTGCATGGGTGCCACCATCTTGCTTGTTTCTCCCGTGAAACAGCTTTGCTGTGTTTCGGAGAGAAGGGCAAGACAGGCAGTGTAATTACTGGCACCGAGACTTAACATCTTATGTCTCAGGATAGGCAACACATATATGAGTTGCCTGGGCTCGTTCCAGGTATACTAGTTTATGTTCATGGGCGACGTCGACCACTAACCATCAGGTGGTACGTTTGCCAGTTTGCCTATCCAACTAACATAAAAAATAAAAAATGTCATTTCCATACATTTTATTAGTTTTCTACCAGCATTTACGATTGTAGAATGGCATCTTGGCTAACCCACCAGGTCGACGTTCCGTCTGTCAGTTTTATTAGGCAACTAATATAAAAATAACTAATTTAACTGAAACGATATCCATTTTCTAACATATTATACAGTAATGAAACCCAAAAACCCATTTCGTGTTTCCAACTTCCTGTTTATGTGTTAATTAGACTTGAATGGACTTCGTAAATAAACAATAAAATAAATAACATATTGTGTTCCTTGAACCTTATGTTTCACGGTTATTATAACATTGACAAGTGTTTTCATAAACAGAATGATATACGTAAAAAATTAAAAAAAAAACTAAAAAGTAATAAAATAATTGCCTTAATTTTTGTGCCTACAATTTATAATCAACTTGTTCTTCTACTAATATACAATATTTGCATTTACCACGTCATTATTGTTACTTTTGGAGTCGGTGTCAGCCAAGGTAGGTAGGGAGGTAGGTACATCAACGAAACGTTTGGGAAGTATACCCTTTAGAACAAAAAAAGAATTTTTCAAATCGGTCTAGCCATCTTCGAGTAATCAGGTAACATACATAAAAAAAAATAAGATTCCGACGAATTGATAACCTCCTCCTTTTTGAAGTCGGTTAAGAAACTGGTCATATCGTCACAACTGTAACACATGTTTTTTTTATTTTTCTTTTTTTTTTAGATGTTCAGTACACGCCACTGCAGTACAGATAGGACGTATCAAACACAAAATTTTACATAGTAATAACAATCTATACATAAAAATCTAATACAAAATAAGTAAAATAAAAAACAGACACATCAGATACAAACCAAAATATAAAAACAACGGTGTTATCATCTACAATGTAAGGAGCACTGAAAGGATGTATCTCGGCATATGTTGGAGGACACCAACACCGATTTTCAGTCACATCCGGATTGAAAGGAAGGAAAGACGGAGGAAATGCAGTGCAGAGCTAGAAAAATATCAATTAACTACTTGTTGTTGTTGTTTTAATGATTAGTTTTTTTTATGTCATAAGGAGGCAACCGAGCAGTCGGAGCCCGTGACTACCGACGTCTATAGACCTCCGCACAACCAATAGTTATGCAGATGAGTTGCCCTTCTTTTCCCAATCCTCCCAATGGGCCATCGTAAACTCACAAAACACACGAAACGCGACAGCATAGCTTTCACTTGTACCATTTATAAAGTAGATTGCTCCGCGGGATTTCCCGCGTAGTTCTCGTTCCCATGAGAGGAGATAAAATATAGCCTCCTAGCCTGACTGATATTGTAGCTTTCCGTCGATAAAATAATTTTTAAAATCGGTTCAGTGGTGTAGCCGTAAAAGCGTAACAAACAAACGAAGAAATAAACTAGCATTCGCTTCTTTATTTATTATTAGCTAGGATTTTAACTGTATTATATTATAGGATAACTACCATCGAATTTATATACTCAAGCTGTTGTACTTCATGTTTTTACGAAACATTAGCGAGTCCTTATAATTAAACATAATTGTGGTATATAAAGAATTTTACACAACAATTATCCTGTGATAGTTGCTGAAAAGTATAAAATTCATAAAGAGATGTTACATTATAATGTATGAACTATGCGTAAATATTAGGAAATAATCGATTTACTTTGTAGAAAATCAGCAAGACTAGACAATACAAGATTTGCGTGCGTGTTAGGGTAGGTCCCTAACACACACGCAAATCTTGTATTGTCTGGTCTGGAGAATAGGTACACTCGTACATGGCAACTCCATGTACGAGTGTACAAGTGTACCTATTTTCGGTTCAGAATAAAATTAAAAACCGATGGTGTTTGTGTAGTGTCGATAACTTTTGAAACAGAAAAATATAGTAGGATGAAACCCATTGCTAAATAAATAGAATATAACAAAAATGAAATGAAAAATAAAAAACAGGCGATTTGAGGGTGGAAAAGTGGAAGGCGGAGGAAGTCTAACGGTAAAAAAACAGTTTATCTCGTTTTACGGCAAAACTAAAAATCCCATTAGAAAAAAGTTGAATGGCAAAGTGGTAGGTAATAAAAAGATCTACAACTTTTGTATTTGTACTTTTTCCACACAACCTCAAAATTTATGAGAAAAATTCAAATAGCCATCTTTTCAATTCTGGTTTTTTTTTATTTTTATCTTTTACTTAAAAAAATAATTGTTATTTTTTTTTTATATTCATTAGTAAAGAACCTAAAACTAAAAACCTTAAAAAATAAAATAAAATAACTTAAGTAGGTATATTAATAAAAAGGAGTCCCTTTAGGCAAGGTCCCGAAGATACTGGCAGCGTTCCCCCTTTGAATTGCTAGACTTATTCTTTGTCCGAGGTAGCTGCCAGCTCTTCGGTCTCCTGTGATGTCGACTAATCTTTTTGTTATTTCCTTAAAGAGCCTTAAAGCGTCCTAGCGTCCGTGGGGTCCTAGCGCTTTAAGGCTCTTTAAGGAAATAACAAAAAGATTAGTCGACATCACAGGAGACCGAAGAGCTGGCAGCTACCTCGGACAAAAAATTAATACCCATTTAATTGGATGAAAACTAGCCTTTTCAGAACCTAAACACTGTATTTTTTAATTGAAAACATTAATTTTACACCTTATTTTGGCTTAACATCTAAGAAGCAGTCTTATTTACTGACTTCAAAAAAAGGAGGTTCTCAATTCGTCTGTATGTCTTTTTTTTGTATGTATGTGACACGATATCTCCGCCGTTTGTGAATGGATTTCGATGGTTATTTTTTTATTTGGAAGCTGGTGCTTCCAATTTAGTCCCATATTAATTTTGTGTCGGTGTCGTATTTGTTGCTGTACCCTACCTACCTACCTTGGCTGACACCGACTCCAAAAGTAACTATAATGACGTGGTAAACGCAAAGTTTGTACATTAGTAGAAGATTAAGTTGATTATAAGTTGTAAGCACAAAAATTAAAGAAACACAGATATTTTATTACTTTTTAGTTTAGTATAGAAGTCGGTTTAAATTTTTTGTAAAATGATTTTCAATTGGAAATTCTCCACTCAATATATCAGTTTTTTTTTTTCAAAAATTTGGTGTGCTTTTTGTTTGTTGAAATCTCTACTTTTTGGTGGTGTAAAAATATATACATTACTATGGTAAATTTTCTCAGAAAATGCAATATGTATCTTGTGACATGGTAAACTCTCGAAAAATAGTGATCCAATCACAATTGACATAAGGATAAAAATCATTTATTAACTACAATTATATGTTATCCGTTACCTTATGAGCTTAAGGCGAGGATGCAGACCACTACTTACCCCTCTAGGTGATGAGGTGTGGGGCGCCGCGTATGTGGTGGACGCGAGACTTTACGCATTATAACAATGCGGGAATTTTGAATTTTATTACGTATGTCACTCGCCGAAACTATATAGAGCTGTTCATACTTACTATCATTTAATTTTATACCGATTTTGGTATTTATCTATACAGATAAAAAATTGGAGTGCCTGAATGTAATATTAAAATAAACGCTTTTTATTGAATGGATATATATCAAGGGCTTCATAACAAAGGAGCGGAGCGATACAAAAGTACAGTTTTACAGGAAAGACAAAATAATGAATAAAACAAAACTAGTTGATTGTATAAGGCTGATATTTGGCATTCTTTTTCGACATAACTTACCGTCTGGTAAGACTTTTCAGATTATAGCACGCATAGTTTTTGATAAACGGTAAGTACGCCTCTTTCTTTCAACGCAATTTTGGCAACATCTACTATATAGTAAAAAAAATGATACTAATTTTGGGGCGTACAAAGAGAATATTGTTTTATTGTGATGAATAAGTAATTTCTTATTAAAGTACTGTATTCAATTTATAACTATTTTACAAACATTAAGATACTTTCTCCAGAGCTGTAATTATTTTATTAAAATCTAATATAATTTCCGTACGCCCTTTTGTTACCACTAAAAATGAATATCTTAAAACAACAGGCGTAGAAACAAGACATTAATTCAGGGTTAGCTTTGATTACATAATTTTAAGAACTTTCTAATTGTGTATAGCTTTCATACTTAAACCACTCAGTCTCTAAGCTATTAAAAAGTATATTATTGTTAAAACACAACGTTATTTGTATTAATTTATTAAAAGTAACGTCTGCCTCATTTGCTTTTAATATCACTTTGTTTACTTGTTAGTAGTACTTAATAGTTTTCGTTTGATTGGCAGCTCCTGAAAACGATACGAAAATGATACTTATGAATATGTATGTAATAGTTGGTGGAACGTTTTTGTAAAACCTATTTGATGTCAATAATTTAATTTCACCTTCGTGTACGTATGCCATCAAGTTTGCATCATCATCTTTATTGTCACACTCTGGGATAACGTGGCTGTGTGGCGATGGAACACATTGATTTGTGAAACCCGTTTTGTGTAGATGTCGTAAAATAGAGTCTGTCCAGTCCTTTTGCCATTTTCCAGTAGCCCATAATAATAATAATAATATGCTGGGACAACTCACACACGCCCATCTGATCCCAAACTAGGTCTGCCTTGATGATACAATGAAAAAATGATGACCAAATGATAAATACTGATTTATTTTTAAATACATACATATTATAGATAAATTACACCCAGACACAGAACAAATTATCATGTTCATTACACAAACATTTGTCCTGTGTGAGGATCGAATCCACGACCTTCTGGTTTAGCAGTCAGGATCACTAACCACTAGACTAACAAGCCATCTTTGCTACAAATTACGTGGAGCCCATCTATGCCAGATTCACCGAAAAATTTGAAAACTTTGCCGTTATTGCATCAGAATCGGATGTTTTCCTCATTTTAAGGGAGTTGAGAGCAGCATATACATTGGATCGCAGAGTTTTAGACTCTAGCAGTTCTAAATTATCCCAATCACATACATAGGGTACACTACGTCAACCATCGTATTTAAGATTAAATTATAATTTAATTAGCAATAATCCCGCAAAACACGCAGTCTTTACTGCAAATGTGTGAGTGCACGCATATGCATGCATATAGCACCGCCCTCCTTTCCCACACTGCATATGCGTACACTCGCATGCACCACCACCCCACATGCACCACAACCACAGTTAAAGACCACCACGACACAATCTACGCACGTTTCGCCCCGACACCGAGGCATCCTCAGGATGTAGACTCTACGATTCAATCCCGCAAAACACGCAGTCTTTACTGCAAATGTGTGAGTGCACGGATAGCACCGCCCTCCTTTCCCACTCTGCATATATGCGAAACGTGCGTAGATTGTGTGGTGGTGGTCTTTAACTGTGGTTGTGGTGCATGTGGGGTGGTGGTGCATGCGAGTGTACGCATATGCAGTGTGGGAAAGGAGGGCGGTGCTATATGCATGCATATGCGTGCACTCACACATTTGCAGTAAAGACTGCGTGTTTTGCGGGATTATTGCTAATTAAATTATAATTTAATCTTATATGGATTTCCGCAAAGTAACGCCTGATTCTATTAAACAACCATCGTATTGCTTTTGTACAACTCTTCACAATAGCTTCTTTCAGCGATTTATTCTTATAGATGAAGAGATGTACCATTAATGTTAATAGCCGTGTTTTAGGATTAAATTCTTTAGTAAGTAAATAAACTTTCCTAAATAGGTCTGCAATTTGGTACTTTAAGAAGTGTTTTTCTGAGCAAGTACTTACTGTATATTTGTCTTTATCAATTCTGAACCATTTAGCAATGGTTTGGCATAACACTTTTCATACTCTTTGCCCACCTCTGAATCTTTTAGTCCTTTGACTTTTACTTCCTTTCGTCTACGCTTCAGTTACAAGGTTTAGTCTGAGATCAGGTATATCATTCCTATTCTTCTGTATATTCACTAAGGTGTCACTGATTAGGAGCTTCAAGCTGTTACAATTAGAGTCAGCAGTCTCGAAATTCAAGGTTTCTGCGTACTTCAGTTTGTTTTCCATTATACCAAAGTGAATTTTCTGAATGCGGTATTTCATCTGAAGTGTTAAACTTCAAGCTGAAATAGGAATGCCAGTTGCTAATTTTATTTTAAAATATAGGGAGTATTTTCCCAACAACACTTATTGTAAATGTAAAATTTTGATTGTATGTCTGTTTCCGTTCACTAGAATCCTCATAAACGACACCTCATTTACGAAAATCACTAAAGCCGTTCAGTCAGCAGGAGGGGCTATAAACGTACTTACCTACATAAATTCACCCGAATAACATTACCCTCCTTTCTTTTGGCACAGTCGGTTAAAAAGGAATCTGTTTTATTACCTAATAGTAGCAAAACTATAAATTCAAAAAATATCGGTTACCGGTATCAAAATTAACTGCTTCATATACATCCTGATTCCGTGTCATGGTATGTTATATAAAAAAAAACAGTTAACTTTAATATAATATACGAGTATATATATAATAAAATACTTTTTCATAAATCTCTTTTTGACTGATCTCCTTCTCGATGTTGAAATTGAGATCTTACTCTTCGTTTTATTGTTTTTGTTTGCCATTTTTGTTTAAAACACGTAAAGAAAAATTTGACACAGATCCGACCGTGACAGCGGTCAAACCGCGACTGCGGGGTCGCGGGCGGCACGGTATTGCATCGGCTCGCCCGAAACAGTTGTTGTTTTTATGTTTTTTTTAAGTTTTTGTACCGAAAAAGTGAAATAAATTAAATTTGAATAAACATAGGTTACGTAGGTTGAAATGAAGAAAATTATGATATAAATTTCAAATTTTAAAGAAATATTTTTTCCTACAAATGTGTACAGGCTTTGCTTAAATTTATGCTATGTTTGGGATTTTTTATGATCGAGTCAAGTTAACTAATCGTGTAATGAACTTACAAGGGTTCTAGGTAATATCCTTGAATATAACATATCTTTTATCCAGGCCGATAAATTACGCGGGAATAATTTTCCTGATTTTTTTTCCAAGCGCTTCTCACTGTGTATTTGCCAATATACCGTCTTAACACGAAACAAGATTCACGCGTTCATAGATATCACCGAGCATGCCTAACACGAATAGAGCGGTAATGTTATGTATTTTATATGAAAATAAATACCGCCTTTGTCCTGCACCGCTGCGACGGTTCTGCGCTCTTTTTTTTCTTTTCTGCGGGGAAATGCTCATCCCGAGGGCCACGGGGGACTTCTCACGAAGGTATGTGGGACTCCGCTGCGCCTGAAAGATGGTAAGGTGGACGCAGCTCGACCCACTAAAACCCCCCAATGGACCGACTCCACCTCCACAGGCCTCCACTTCGGGACAGTGCTATGGGGTGAGGTTCCCATTCTAGCCCCTTGCCCCCCTACTCTTTTGTTCCCAACTCTTATAGAAGAGGTACAAAGAGCAGCTCCTTCGGTTCACTTGCCTCCGCTCACGGTGCTGGGTTCACATTAGCCTACTGGGCCGCCGCCACGACCGCCACGACAAGGCTTGAACCACGGTGGGGCGGTTCTGCGCTCTGATTGGCCGATGGGACGCACATACAGATAACTGGTTGGTTGAATTGTTATTACGTTAGTGTCAAATAACTGACCAGTTTCGGAATTTAATGCATTTTTTTATTATTTATTTTCTCACATTACTTATCTATCTGGTTATGTATGCTCGATGACAGATATGAACTAAGTTTTAAATTCGAATCTTAAATTAAATGTACTTCGATCATAAACATATAATATAATAGACCAATAAAGAGTTGGAAAGAGAAGACAATCCTTTATGGAATTATAACAAGATGAAAAGAGAGAGCAATCTAATGTCAAGTGTAACCACTTTTATTTGACAGGTCAGCCAAAGTCACCAAGCGTTAAAAGAGCCTCTCAGTATTTGCAATTTATTTCGTTGTTCCAGATATATTTGCAATAAATACTATGGCATGTAAAAAGATGAAAAAAATATACGGTGCGGTATAATGTGAATCATAGAAACAATCGTGAAAATTATACATTTCACAGGTAATTCATCTTCATGTTCCTAATTGCTAAGATGTGTTTATTTTTTGCTATATTCTATCTTTACTTTTCTATTTCAAATAAAATAATGTCAATCGTCCTATTTACTTTCATATTTTGCGTAATTAAAAATACAATCGTTCTTAAATTACACAATATTTGAAGATTATTTTTCACCAATATTTTATACATATACGCTAGTGCTTGATTCAAATTTATCGACATGCTTATTGGTTTATAATATCATTAATTTGAAACTAATCTAAAAACAACAAAAAATAAAACAGCTTTCGATATAATGTAGAGTGACTCAAGAGCAAGGTTTTTAATATGTAACGGGAATATCAGAAAGGAAATGCGTTTTAAATAATAATAACAACCATTTTATTACATTCTAATAAAACAACAACAATCTTAGGTCCAGAAGTAATGTGTAGGTGCGTGTGCATGTGCATGCATAAAGCACCTCCGTCCTTACCCACACTGCACATGCATACACATACACGAACCTCACACATACGTAGAGGTTGGCCATTAATTAACAAACTTAACATGGCCGATAGTGATTTGGCCAGACTTCCGTCCTCCTTGAGGTCGCAGATATAAATCGCCCCTCTACGAACAAGACCTCGCTTATTAAAGGCAGTTGTCGGGTGTGTCTATAACGTAATACAAACATCCCTACACCTCGGCCGTCCAGCCCATATTCTTGCCAATCCTAACACAAGTTTTTAAATTGACACTGCAGCGCCACCAATCTCCGGCACTCGCTGTTAAATCCGCTCCCGTACTAATGTCCTCACTCCTCTCCGACTGTTTGCTTGTTAGCGATGAATCATAATCATTTTGTTTTACAGATTCCCTCAAGATCCTATAATTAGAGGAAAATGGCTGATATTAACTGGGCGTGTTGGTTGGGATCCCAACAATACAATTTGCAAAGCGACGTTTCTAATATCGGAAGATATTTCCGACTTGTTTTGTGCTTGACGAGCCACAATATGGACCAATAAGTTTTAAGTGGGCACAGATACTTAATAATGAAGTATTATAGACATCTGTTCGATATTCGGCTCAAATACAAATGTGAAGCGTATTTGAGCCGAATATCGAACAGATGTCTATAACATCTGTTCGATATTCGGCTCAAATACGAATGTAAGCTACTTAATTTGAGTAAGGAGACTGTAAGGAACCACCAGAATAAGATTATTTTGTTTAAAGGACTGTAGCATCTACCCATTTTTTTTTAAATTTTTATTAAATTACTTGTTTTACGTTTGTAACAGTATAATTTTAAAGTAACCGTTAAAATAATAACTGCGCATATACTTAGGTTGTGTAAATCTTGTGTAGTAAGTCATGGATCAAGCGTCCATTGAATATTGACCGATTCGTTCCCAAATTTTATTATTTTCCTTTTGTTAAAATCATTTGAAACAAATAATACATACATAATAAAAGTCATTATTTTATATAAATAGTAGGTAAGTATGAGTGTGTAAGAGTATAATACTAATAGATATTTCATTTGAGAATAAATAATATACTATGTGTTGTTTTATTTCAATATTTATTTACCTTTTATCTAAATAATTTAAGGGCTGCTTTTGCAATCGGCGGATAACTTTGACCTGAGGAATATTATGTAGTTTACCCTCCTTCATAATCATCATCATCACTGAGGAATAATTATGTTGACTTTGTAATGTGTATATTAAGTACCCTTATATAAACCATAATATATCTGACCATTGGAAAATTCACCCCAAACAACAATGTTTACAATTTACTCGAACTGGCTCTACTATCGAGTATCGATAGTAAAAGATACATCACTGTGTGTCAATGTGTGCGTGTACTCTGCACACATTGACTTTTCAAAAATCGTCACGCATTTTCGGACTGTCAGTTGGTCTATTTAGTATATTCTAAGTCTATGACTTCGATAATCACTTGTTAATTTTATAAGGGCTGTCATTCACAGCAGCGGTACTTACAATTAGAAGAATACTGAATAAGGCCGGTAATATCATCAAAGTAAAGTCATTTTAAGATTAATGTATGTACAATAAAACATTCTTGAGCCAATTAGCACATCAAACTCATTAAAAACGAATCCTTAAGGTCTTTTTAGGAGAGTTGTTACTCGGTTCTCCCAAAACTTTGTCTGTTGTAAAGTTACACAATATGATAACGGTCGAAATGTGTGGATTTTTGTAGCAATTAAGATTTTTTATCATCATCACTATCATCAACATCAATCTATCGCGACCATCTTCCTTGTCACTGTTGACCATGTTTTTTTTTTTTTTTCTTTTTTTTTTTCGCAGGGAAATCCTTATGGATGCAGCCAGGACCTTCGGGTAGATCCTGACCCAATGTGGGACTCGCACCTGGGAGTGCCCACCCTAACTAAAACCACTGCGAGCGCCTTCAGCCGCTTTTTGAGGGTCCCGGATATGCAGGCAACGGACAGGCTCACCTCAGCGACAGGCTGGCCCCGGCGGAGGCCAGACTACTCCTCGTAGGGGGGAACTGCCCGGCCGCTACTAAGCAGTCCCCACGACGTCGTGCCATACAGACCCAGGCTCCCATCCTGGGCCCGACACGAACACAGGGGCGTTACTGGAGGCGCATTAAATAGCGCCTCCTACGCACCCCCGTTCGTCGCCTGCGGGAGGAGGCCTCGTCGGCGGCCTCCTCTCTCACCCGCCCGTCAGCCTCCTTCTGGGACATTACTGCCTCGCAGAAGGAGACCATCGCCGTCCAGGACTCGTCGTCACCGAGCATCGCAGTGATGACGCTCGGCAGAGACAAGTCCCCTCTGATGACTGATGTCAGACTGTGACGCAGCGCCGCCCATCTCGGGCACACCTCGAGTGTGTGCTGGGCAAAGCAACCATGCCCGGTGAGCACCTGTGTCAGACGGAAGGTGAGGGGTTTGCGCTTACGGCGCATCCACCGCTCAAGGACCGGACGTAGAGCAACCGTCAGGTTTTTGCCATACGGCTGTTGCACCAGGTCCTCCCCCCACCTCCGCATTAACGCCTCTTGCCCTAGTCGGCGAACCCGCAGGATCCCGTCCAGCGTAAGGCTCTCACCCAGACACCTCCTATCCGAGACATAGGAGTGCATCTCGGCAAGAACCTCCGCCACGAGCTCCCACGGGGGTCACCGGCTAGGGCAGTGGCTGCTGCCCACGAAACCGTACGGTACCCCCGGATCACTCTTACCGCGATGACCCGCTGCGCCGATCGCAGCCGGGTCTTATTCCTCCCGGTAAGGTGATCCGCCCAGATGGGTGCACCGTACGTCGCCATACTACGGCAGACGCCGGAGTATAGCTGCCTGCAGGCGGCGCTGGGTCCTCCGAGGTTCGGGAGGAGTCTGCCCAGTGCACTTGCCGCCTTCGTGACCTTCGGTCCCAACATGGAGAAATGTGGGCCGAAGGTCCAACTGTTGACCATGCTTATAAATAGTACAAATATCATTAGTGATGGCAATAACGGCTGTTTTACAATAAAAATTATCCTGTTGTGTAACAACTGTTGTTCTTAACTGTTGTCCGTTATCCTGTTATTGTTGATTAATAGACGTAGAAAAATGTGAATTGTGACAATAAGATATTCGAAAAAAAGCAAATTTGAACTTTATATACCTCGTATTAGTGATTACAATAATCACAAAATTATCGTGTTTCAGTTGCGCAACGCTATCTCCCTCTTACCGTATCAATAATGACAACTGACAACAGGATAATTGTTTATTTAATAATGGATTATTCATTACGTTCAAATAACGCGTTACTACAACTGTTGTTGTAATAATGACCAACACTAAATGTCATTAGCATCGATAATGTTGATCCCCGTAAACGGTATAATTTTCACTTGGGTACCAACCCAAGTGCTTAGTTACCGCCATTGACAGCCAATTTTCCCCAACTGCATCATATCTAAAGTCTGAACGTACAAGTGCATTCCATTTTGGAGATACCCCGATTTATTCAGACGTCATTATTATCATCATCATCAGCCCCTATCCGTCCACTGCTGAACATAGGCCTCCCTCAAAGAACGCCAAGACGACAGATCATTCGTTACTCGCATCCAACACGGACCGGCTACTATACGGAGATCGTCTTCCCACCTGGTTAATGGCCGACCGACACTTCGTCTCAGTCAATATAACGATATCGTCGGCGAAACAAAGGTGTGAGAGATACTCGCCGTTAACGTTTTTGCCACATTCTGTCCAGTTTAAAGTCTTAAAGACGTCCTCCAAAGCATTAGTGAATAATTTTGGGGACATAACATCCCCCTGTAGCACTCTTCGATGCAATAGGATTGTTCTTGTTTGACCTCCCGGAATCAGAACGGACATAAAGGCGCTGTCGTATTGTCCTCTCAACAATTGACGACTTACGGCCGTTTTCAATATTCGATCTTGAATCTGAGATTTCTATTGATCCAGATTTTATCCGATCTCTCGATTGATGTTGAATCTGCATTTCAATAAACCAATATCTTCTCCAAATCCATCGAAAAAAAGAGATTTGTCAAAAATGTTCGCCCTCCTTAACGTTATGTTTTACGCTTTTGCAGTAAAAATATATCACTGATTATTTATAAGTAAAATTGTGGTAGTTTTCTTAAAGCATAATCAGTTTTCTTAAAGCAATGTATAATCACAAGAATAACCAATAACAATAAAAATTTATGCGAAGTCGCAGAGCAAAAGTACTTTAACTATACTATACCGTCAAGATTAGTAAAACATAAAGGTTTTGTTGAAGAGGAACGGAACGTCAGTCAATCCAAAACTTCAGTCAGTTTGACATTCGTAAAACTAACAATTCTAGTAGTACGAGATCCAGCTGCAAAATTAGTGCACTCGTCGAGTATGTGCTAAAATCCCAATTTTTAAATGAGTAAAATATTTTTAATAATAATAATATAATATCTATGGACGCTTTTACACCACGTCAATCGTTCCCTCGGTAAGTCCTCGAAGAAATTGTGTTACGGGTTATACCAGACAACGGAAATATTTTTAATACTTTATACTATACACATATTTAAGATTTTTATTATATAATACACAGGCATGACCCAGGAACACAGAAAATATTTTTGTTCTCTGGCGGGATTCGAACCCGCAACGTCCGGCTTGAGCGCCAACGCGCTTACCACTGAACCACAGAGGTCGTCATTTTTAATTGATATTTCGGAAAAAAATCATTCACTTGTTTTCAAATAAAATATCATCCACTTCACGGCAATATATTTTATAAAGGTTTAAAAATCACAGTTGCTGTTGCAGCCAGGTGGTATTATTATAATACATTTTTTCATTCACATCGTACTTTTATTATTTATATTAAATCAAATTAATCTGGTCGCATTTATGGGTTGCCGGCTGTACGACGCTTTAATGCCAATGCGCATGCGTCGAATGTTACTGTTGTCTACTACCGATGCAAACCGTAGTATACTTAATAATTAATACGTAATTTAAAATATTTCATCTCAAAATACTAGCGGCCACTCAGTATATATATATATATATATATATATATATATATATATATATATTCTTCTTATCATAAATATTCGTAAAAATTTGGTTTTTAGCACTTTACTTTTTTTAGTTTTTACTCTATTAATGTATAATTCTGCAGCCGGATCTTAGACTACCGACAGAATATCAAGTTTATTTGTTGTTCAAATCATATTACTAATTATTATATTTTTAATGTATAATTATATTTATTACTTATAGTTTTTAACAATTTATTTTAACATTTAATTATAATTGATAATAATATTTCCATTTTCACGCCTTTATCGGTTCAATCCAGTGTTCAATTCGTCGAAATTGGGGGATCGCAAATAAAGATCAATAACGTTCAAAAATCGATTTGTCAAAATCAGAGATCGGTTATAGAAAACGCATAACTGTCACTTTCATACAAATACTAATCTAAAAATCCGATCCGCCCTCCCAAAGATGGATTGTAAAAAAAGATCGGTATAACGATCCATGGATCGGTTATTGGAATACTAAAAGTAGGAAACGGATTGAAATATCACTCTTAACCATCAATTTAGGGATTGAGATTGAATATAGAAAACGGCCGTAGTCAGTCGTCCCAAACATAATATTATAACGTATGGGATGAAGTATTTTTGACAATATAATCAAAACTTTTTAAAACGGAATATTTACCACGTCTTTGTACTTCAGCATTGTCTACGAATGCCTCATTCACACAAGCCAAAGCAGTACTGAAATATCGAGCGGGCACAGCGTTTTAAACAGTTTCAATCTCATTTTACAAAAGGCCAAAGAAAAACTAAAATTAAATTTAAATGCACCCCACTACGTATTTACCCCGCGGTATACAGTCACATACAAAAAAAAGAGTTCATCGGTTGTATAACATCTGGCTGTCTCCGTTGGCAGTTCGCCAGAGTCGCGCGTCCGTAAATCAACAGGTCTAGTCGCTCGTGCCGGAAATTGTGATACAACCCCCTAACTAGATTAACCCCCTGAAATACCCCCAGCTTAGGGATTTTTGTGGAATGATAATGAAATGAACTATACGGAATAAGTATAAGGCAAGTAAGAACGAGGGAGGCCTATGTTCAGCAGTGGACGGATAGAGGCTGATGATGATGATGATGATGATGATGAAGTAAGAACGTATCATAGGTATCAGGTAAAGAAAACAATTTTGTATACACTCCTAATTACTATGATTCTACAACCTTTCGATTCTATTTTCGATACTTGTATATATTTTTACTCAAAAACTATTTTTAATTTCATAGATTTGATCCTTTTTTTAGGAATACTACATTCAATTTGTTTTCTTTTTTTCAGGTATGGAAGGATGGATGAGAAACAGCGAGCTTTAGTTGGTGTGTTATATTTTTGGTAGTGTGGACTTGCAAATGAGTTTATAATGCAAACACAACGACACAAATATAGCAAGTTCCATTGAAACATTAAGACAGTAGAATCACGACGAAAACTCATTAACAACCAGTCTCAATTTAATTGAAGAGATTTAATGGGCGTTTGGAATAAGCTCAGAAAAAAGATAGGTATAGTTATGCACAGATTTATTAATTTAAACCTTATTAATGACTGAGTAAGCCGACACTTAATCAGCAATATTTTTATAGTAGTGACACACAATCGATATTAACATTGATTTAAATAGTGAATCGATATTTTACACAAGTAAAATTGTTAGCATGAGCGGTACTCTTCCCCAAAGTGGTTCAGGCCTTATGTCGTGGGCCGTGGCGGCTCAGTGGCCTAGGGTGAGTCCAGCACCTTGGGCGAAGCTAATTGAACCGAGGGGGCTCTTTTTACCCGTTAAAGAAAAATAAGAGTCAGTACTCTTCCTATTGGTAGTGAGGGATGCAGAGACTCGACTGAGACAGCGGTTCGAGGATTTACTGCCAAGGATAAATGTTTCACGTTAAAAATGCAATATTACAGCCAAAATACTATACGAGTTAATTACGCTGATACTTTTTATGAGATTATTTGCAGCAACAATACGTTCCATGAATACGAATAGCAACATTTTTACTTAATTATCTGCGACAGCTGTGCAAATAATTGATAAGCAAGCGGCTTGTGTTCGGTTCGTTGGCATCTAACAAAATATTACCATTACCGATACTTCTGGCCTTAACTCACATTTGTGCCTAACCATTTTTTTTATAGTCGCAGTGAAAATGCTTTGTACATTCACACGGGTATGGGTCGTCCCCGGGGATATGTGGGACTCACCCTCACTACCCCCGGCGCCGGTATACCACCAAAAACCACTTCGAGTTGCTTTGAGTCGTTAGAATGGGAGTTCTCCGGATGTTATTAACACAGGATACCCCCGCGACCGGCCGGTTCCCTCTAAAGGGCTAACCGGGCTTCCTCCTAGTATAGGAAACTCCGACAACCTGAAGCAACCCCGCCGACGCGACGCCGGAACTTTTCTACCGGGGCAGGTACGGAACCACACCCCGAGTCTCATCAGACGGGAGGCTCCGCACTCCCGTCCTACGTCAACGAAGCGGGACGGACGTGGCGCCTTCCTCTCTGTCCCACTCCGCAATTTGTACCTAACCAAATTTAATCTTTTATTTTCTTTTACGCCGGGAAATGCTCTGAAGCATCTCACGGGGAGTGGGTCTGCCCAGGTGGGTATGTGGGACTCGCTGCGCCCGAAAGGTGGTAAGGTGGACACAGCTCTACCCATTAAAACCCGGCGAGTGCCACCTATGCCGCCCTTGGTGAGGTGCCCCGGATCTGCTGAACAAACAGGGCACCTCGACGGCTAGTCAGTCCCTCAAGGGACCGACGCCACCTACACAGAGGGGTTATCCAGAACCACAGAACAACCCCTCCCAACGTCGAGACAATACAATGGGGTGAGGTTGTCATCCTCGCCCCTTGTCCCCTACTCTTTCGTCCCCTCTTCTTATAAGAGGGGTACAAAGAGCAACCCCGTCGGTCCACTTGGCTTCGTCCAAGGTGCTGGGTTCACCTTAAGCAACTGAGCCCTACCGCCACGACAAGGCTGGAACCATGGTGGGGTACCAAATTTAATCTTTGCCAATATAATAAAGATAAGAGGACTTTTATCTTTTAGTTCAATAATTATATAGGACGGCCTCTGTGGCTCAGTGGTAAGTGCGTTGGCGCTCAAGCCGGAGGTTGCGGGTTCGAATCCCGCCAGGGAACAAAAATATTTTCTGTGTTCCTGGGTCATGAATGTGTATTAAATATGTGTATTATATAATAAAAATCTTAAATATATGTATATTATAAAAGTATAAAATATATTTCCGTTGTCTGGTACCCGTAACACAAGTTCTTCGAGAATTTCGAGGGACCAGATTGACGTGGTGTGAAAGCGTCCATAGATACTTATTATTATTTTTATTTGTTTGTGGGCTAAAATGGTACATCTAGATAGCAGCTAGAAACTAGGAAGCTATTCTATATAATTAGTTTAATTGCTAGCACTAGCTTAAAATACCTGAACATTGAACAATACATCTAATTTCAAATGACAAAATTTATAAAAATATGACGTGTTTTGTACATTTATATGGTTTTTATGTTATGAGGAGGCAACTGCAGATGCAATTGAGTAGTCGGAGCCTTATGGTGACTACCGACGCCCAAAAACATCCGCACAACCAGAAGTTGTGACGATGCGTTGCCCTCGTTTTCCCTATCCACCCCAATGGGCCACAGGAAACTCACAAACCACTCGAAACGCAATAGCATAGCTGTCACTTGACGCCCTTGTTATGTGAGTGAGAGGTACCACACCGGTCGTGCCGGCCCAATTCGGCTGCAATTTAAGCAGTATGGCACTACCTCTTACATGCAGCATGGCACTACCTCTTATAATATATTTGGTCGCTTTAAAAATAAATTATTATTTATTAGTAGCTTGTGGTTTAACTTAAACTTAAACCCACGTTTAATGTTATCTAATTCAGTGGAATCAGGAATATGTGGTATAGTTCTCTCGAAAGACTAGGAAATTTAATTTTAGTAAAGATCTCGTACAAGCTGAAAAAGATGATCAAAAGTTATTATACAATATTGCGGATGATCTAATCGCCAACATGATGCCTCTTATCTGGGCGATTAGTGTAGAAATCTATACTAATATTATAAAGCTGAAGAGTTTGTTTGTATGAACGCGCTAATCTCAGGAACTACTGGTCCAATTTGAAAAATTATTTCAGGTTTAGATAACCCATTTATCGAGGAAGGCTATAGGCTATATACCATCACGCTGTGACTAGTAGTAATTAATTTGAATAAGTTAACGCGGGCGAAGCTGCGGGTAACAGTTAGTAATTTATATGGCAGAACAACGTTTGCTAGTTCAACTAGAATACTTATATTAGTGACCCTTCATTCAGTTTAAATTTGAATAACAAGCGTTTATTATTAAAATATACTCATTTGCAAGAATGCATTGATGTATGTACAATGGTCCAGCCAGAAGCGTCTGGAATGTACAACATAATACGTAGTGCCTCATATATACGTTGCCTATAAAGTGCTATATTTATGACTATGGCGTATAGTATAGCATTGGTACTTTTACGTAAGAACGACGTACCAGGTAACGTCATACTTAATTTTAAATCTTAAATCTTGGCATTTACAAATAAATTAATAAGTATTTAAATGTTTTTATTGCGCAAATATTATTGATTTCTTATATTGATTATTTTTAGCCTACGATATGCCATGAAAAGGTTTTTAAATTGTTAAGAATTACATTTATTTATTTTCACAACAATACGATGTACACTAGTCTTGGTTCCAGCTACTAAGAACTTTCCTGGAAACTCTAAGTTGAAACGATGGTAATAAGTATTCTCTGAAGAACGTATAAGACCTTACAAAAAAAACATTTATTCGTTTCAAAATTATATTAATAATTACATATATAATATTATATTATTGTTATTATTATAATATAATAATATATTATTATACAAAATATATTTTGTCTTGTTTTTTTTTATTAGTTTCAAAATTATTTTTGTATGCATATGTTATTTTTGATCTCTTGAAATAAAACCAGTTGTAGTCGATAAATTCATCTGTCTTCGGCTGACTATTGAGATTTTTATATTTCCGACATTTTGGATAGTTGAAATCGGATGGACTAATTCAAGTTGGAATTCAGATTCGTCTAAAAATCGATCGTGATCACAAAATGGCAGTGGGCTTGTCACATACATCCAAGATGTCCACTTGCCCAATAATGTCGGATTATATCTAATAGTTATAGTAAAATAGCTAATTAAAATAACGAAAATCTATTTGGATCATTATATTCTATGTTGGAATTTATCAAAACGTCTTTCTGAAAAATCTGTTAACGTTTAAGGCGAGTCACCGGGACTGGTGGGAAAGCGGGCGTCGCGGCGAGATAGCATTTAAGTTTTGGGATAAATTTGAATTAAAGAAAGACTTCAGATTTAAAAAATAACACTTTCTCTGTAAGTGTTGAAAATTGAATATTTCCATATAAAAATAACGTGCAAACTTACGTATTTTATTAATAAATTATTCGTTTTTATTCTAGCATGTTTTCAGGACTTTTTATGATCAAGTGAAGTACATCTTATCGTGTAACCAATTAGCACATCCTTTAGACAATATTTTTGGGCGTCTTTGATATATTTTGTGAGACCGTTATTTAATAGTATCTCAAAAATTTGATATGGCCAAACCTTTTTCCTGTTTCACCTGCGGTGATTCGCCTTAAGTATATTTGAGAATATACATTTCTTTAATAAGCTTATAGGTACAAAATAATTCATGTCCTAATATCTGAAGAGATATTAGGATAGATCTGTGATTATTGTGCGAATAGTGAAATTGAACATGAGTGTAAATTGGAATGAATTACTTCCAATTTCGATATTGCAGAGCTTCCTAGTAATAAAATAATATTACAGTAATGACTGAGTGATAGTTGTTGGTGATAGTTTCTCCTCTGAAATGTTATATGACACTCATAATATAATCTGGGCTAAAGCTGAGAGTCAACGACGGTTTAGCCAGTCGGAACAAACCAATTTCGGAGCGATGTATGTTAGAAAGAATCTCTGTTGCCTCCGGACGCACTGGTGAATAGATTTGAAACTGAAATTACTAAAAGCTGCACAAAACTGTATACAAGACAAAGGATTCGAAGTTGCACTTAATATGTCCCTGTTTTAATTCAAAAATACCATCTATAAAACATTTATAAAATCTTTATAAGTTATTGTTATAAGCTGGTTTTTATTTTCATTTTAAATACATTTTTAAAATTTCATTCAGAAGATGATTAAAAGTGTTAAAAGTGTTATATATCCTAAGTATTATGAAGATGAAATAAAACCAATTAGTTTTCTCCAACAACTTGCTAATGTTAATACTCCAAAACTTTTTGTAAATTGCGTAATAATTAATTCTTTTAAAACTTCATAACCTTCACTCACAGAAAGTTTTCAAGTGTTATGTTACGTTAATAATGACATTATTTAATTAGGAGTGGTCCATCTATTGATCCTAATACGTGCAAAGTAATAATAATAATCAGCAATTGACGTACTATCATATATTGTTTTCTAATGTTTACGCGAATTTCACTCATTATAATGAAACAATTTTTACGGATTTTATCGCGGTTTATTAAGATTTTTACAAGCCCGACGTTTCGGATACTTTACAGCAACCATGGTCACGGGAGGACTGAGATGTCTATTTTTTACAATTTTTGTCTGTCTGTCTGTCTGTTTGTTCCGGCTAATCTCGGAAACGACTGGACTGATTTTGGCGGGACTTTCACTGACAGATAGCTGATGTTTTAAGGAGTAACTTAGGCTATAAAAATAATCATCATCAATCCGGGTACGGCTGTAAGTCTAAGTTAACGCGGGCGAAGCTGCGGGTAACAGCCAGTTTAAAATAAATAAGAGGTAGTGCCATGCTTCATTGCAGCCAAACTGGGCCGGCACGACCGGGGTGGTACCTCTCGCTCACATAACATAACACCGGCGCTATGCTGTCCCGTTTCGTATGGTTTGTGAGTTTCCGGTGACCCATTGCGGGGATAGAGAAAAGGGGGGCGGCGCATATGCGTGGCCTTGGATGTGCGGATGCGTATGGGCGTCCGCACCGTGAGGCTCCGACTGCTCGTTAGCCCCCCGATGACATTAAAAAAAAAAAAACTCAATAACACTTTTAAGCCAAAGGAGATAAGAACAAAATTTCTATTAGCAACTAAACGTCGGGCATATAACCGGGTGGAGTAGTAACGTGAGCCATAACATTTAGAAATTCGTCTGTGATTTGTCACTGACGTAATAAGAATTCAACCAACCAGTGATCGGTATGTACGTCCCATCAGCCAGTCATCCATCAATAGCGACCAGTCGGCCAATCAAGTCGCAGCACAAATTTGGCGGAATTTGTTTACATACAAAACGCATACCTTTTTTTTTTTTTTTTGACGCAGTGGAAATGCTTTGCGCATTCACCCGGGGATGGGGCGTTCCCGGGGATATGTGGGACTCCCGGCGCTCCCCCCCCCCCAGCGCACTAAAACCACTGCGAGTTGCCTTCAGCCGCTTGAAGGGGAGTGTCCCGGATCTTTCTAACACAGAGCACTCCCCGCGACCGGCCGGTTCCCTCAAAAGGGCTAACCGGTCTTCTTCCTAGTATTCCTAGTATGGGGGAGCTCCGACAACCTGGAGCACCCCCGCCGACGCCGGAACTTTTCTACCGGGGCAGGTACCCAACCTTACCCCGAGTCCCGTTAGGCAAGAGGCAGGAGGTGCGCGTAGCGCCTCCTCCGCACTCCTGTCCTACGTCGACGGAGCGGGACGGACGTGGCGTCGTCCTCTCTGTCCCGCTCCGCGGCCTCCTTCTGCGAAATAACGCTTTCGCAGAAGGTGACCGCCGCCTGCCAGGCCTCATCACTCTCGAGACAAAACGCATACCTAACATTACCGCTCTATTCGGGTTGTATGCTCGATGCAAATAAAATGACTCGAACTACTAACGTGAGGTTTCACGTTTTTAACTTAATTTTAGAGACTGCCCTAGGGAAGGCACAATCTCTGCTCAGTTGTCAATTTACGCTCTATGACAACAGAAATCGATTGACTTTGCATTCATTACGGGAAGAATGCATCCAATTCGTGAACAAAGTGTGATTAAAACCCCAAAATGAATTTTAGTATCGGAAAAATACTTTTGCAGAAAATGACTTCTTCGTTTGGACGTTAAAAGAAGTATCCGAAGCTATTTACTTATAACAATATATAAGCAGGTTAGCCGTTTCGACCTTAATCCAGTTTCAGATACCTAATACTCTCCCACACCTGAAATGTACATCAAAGTTCGATCGGAACATTATCGAGGTATTAACGTCTAATCCGTTTGAGAGTGTTATGACTTATGGCTTCCCACGAAATAGGACAGGGCTGACTAGAGATTTTCGCTGTGGATTAGGAACTTATTTTTTATATACGAACAAATCCATACTTACACATACACATACATAATTATTAATTATGATTTACATTAAAAATCATAATTAATAAAAATCTATAACGACGTTTTCCGTCACGGCATTTGAGTACATTTTACTGCCAAGGACGTCAAAAAACAATGACATGCCTCGATGTCTGGAAATCCAAAACAATTCGATTTTTACAAAATTTCCTGCATTGAACGACCACTTAATATGGAACCAGCTACCACCTACGGTACTTCCGAACCAATACGACTTAGGGACATTCAAGAAAAGAGCATACTTATATTTGAAAGGCCGCACCTGCTGATGATGTAGCGGGTGTGTATGGATGTAGCTTATCACCTAACACAAGTGAAACATCTGTCAGTTTTCTCCCTCTTTATAAAAACACTCTGAATATCAAATAAAATTATTCTAAGCTACGGGTAGAAATGTATTCATCAACGGTATCCGCGAACCGTTTCCCTGGAGATCCAGATTTTCAATGCTTATTGGAATACAATGTCTAAAAAACGTTCACTGTGATCTATCAGCTGAAAACACATTTTAAAGTTAATTGGAAGGAACTGACAAGAAATTGTAAGAGGTAGTGCCATGCCTCTGGTGAGATGCCCCGGATCTAATGAGCTAACAGGGTACTTCGACGGCTAGTCAGTCGCCCAAGGGACCGACGCCACCTCCACAGAGGGATTGTCCCGCACCACAGAACAACCCCCCCCCCCAACGTCGGGACAGTACAATGGGGTGAGCTTCCCGTCCTCGCCCTTTGCCCTCTGCTCTTATGTCCCCTATTCTTATAAGAGGGGTACAAAGAGCTCAATTAGCTTCGCCCAAAGTGCTGGGCTCACCCTAGGCTACTGAGCCCCACCGCCACGTCAAGGCCTGAACCATGGTGAGGACCGGGGTGGTACCTCTCGCTCACATAACACTGGCGTCAAGTGACACCTATGCTGTCGTGTTTCGTGCGGTTTGTGAGTTTCCGGTGACCCATTCGGGGGGATAGGGAAAAGGAGGGCGTCGAATCTGCATAACTTTTGGTTGCGCGGATGTCTATAAGCGTCGGTAGTCACCATAAGGCTCCGACTGCTCGGTTGCCTCCTTATGACATAAAAACAACAGTTTCATAGCAACAATAGTGATGATATATGAACAAATTATATAAATCAAACCTTGAATCCAAAAAATGCCTTTCGCCATAAGTTGTTGGGCTCGAGACAGGTTGAGTAAGCAGAAACCAGTTGTCACGGGTCATTTAATGTCATGTCACGTGAATAGTGGCCCAGTTAATAAATAATGCTAATTTCGTTTTATTACCCATTCTGTAAAAATGTTGCGTCACATTATACTAACAACTAGGCTTATAAGTGAAACTATCTTCATACCGTGTTTAATATAACAGACGCATATTTCCACACCATGGTTCAGGCCTTGTTGTGGAGGTGGGTTAGTAGCTTAATTGTGTGCCCAGCACCTTGGGCGAAGCTAATTGAATCGAGGGGGCTCTTTGTACCTCTCTTATAAGAAGAGGGGACAAAATAACAGGAGGCAAGGCCATTGTACTGTCCCGACGTTGGGAGGGGTTGTTCTGTGGTGCGGGACAACCCCTCTGTGGAGGTGGCGTCGGTCCCTTGAGGGGCTGACTAGCCGTCGAGGTGCCCTGTTTGCCCTCACCAAGGCGGCATTGGTGGCACTCGCCGGGTTTTAGTGGGTAGAGCTGCGTCCACTTACCAGCTTTCGGGCGCAGCGAGTCCCATATACCCACTACCCCGCGGGATGCCTCAGAGCATTTCCCGGTCCCACAACCGACGCCAGGAGGCCGTGTGGTCGCAGACTGCACGGTTGGCGGGGGGCAACCCCCCACTGTTATAAACCAAAAGTGAGCCGAATGGGGTCACACTAATCCGATGTAGCATCAGGGCCTTCGGGCCGTTAGCATAGATCCATCCGAAAAAAAAAACCCGGCATTAAAGAAAAAAAAGGAATCTCATATTTAGGCATTCTTGATTGCATTTCAATTCCTCTATTTCAATAATCTTTCTATGGTGTCTTTATTCTATATTGTGTCTGTAATTTTGGATATTTTACTTGCATCTATAAATATACACAGATAAATAAAATTGAGTGTCTGTTTGTAATATTAAAAAACGTACAAACATCCAAATTGAGAACCTCCTCCTTTTTAGAAGTGGGTTAAAATAACCGCTTTTTATTGAATGTATATGGATGTGTACACGGTGATTGGACCAAAATAACATTATTTACAATTTTTGTCTATCTGTCTGTTTGTTCCGGCTAATCAGCTGGGCCGATTTTGACGGGATTTTCACTGGCAGGTAGCTGATGCTATAAGGAGTAACTTAGACTGTAAAAATAATCATCATTAATCCGAATACGGCAGTAAGTCTAAGTTAGTGCGAGCGTAGCTGCGGGCAACAGCTAGTCTTCCATAAGTTTAATATGCCGACTTAAATTCCAATATTGTATGCGATTGAATGAATTATAGGTTTCAAATTCAGCAATACTTTCAGTGTAATACTTTTATATAATTTACAATATTATTATAACAATATAAATTAAAGTCATATTATGTTGGTCTGTTTGTGTATCGATATTTTCTAAATTACTCAACGGATTTTGATACGGTTTTCACTGACAGCTTCGTTATGAACTAAGGCAGGTTACGTCTTATAATTCGATGGAGCCGGCTGCACGCACGAAAAAACATGACTCATGCGGCGTTACCTCGCTCTGAGGCGTATTTTTCTTATGACGTTGTCACGTTCAACTATTATCATAAAAAAATCTTTAGCCGTTAGAAATAATTATAATCAATTCGGATAATTCTGTAAATTTAAGGCAGGTGAAGTTGCGGGCAATAGCTAGTTTACTATAATAATAGTCGGAAACCTTTAATAACTCCGAATCATGCCTTTTCCTTTCAATTTGTCACTGTTAACGCTCCTCGATACGAAGTGTGGTCGGCAATTGTTTCTAATAATAGAATTATTGTGTGGATCCCTCATTAATCAACGTGTTCAATATTTGTAATCGCACTCGGAGTTCTCCAAACGTTCTCAGGTGTAGAGTTAGTAGAGCCCTCGCTTGAACCTCGAAGTGCTGGTACGTCAATAATTATATCATTGGATTACGTGGTTTATGAAATAAGATCGGGAAGCTGCCATACATGCCCATACAGTTCGCTACCGGATACCCGGCACCGGCTACCCGGCAACCGGCACGTGTGAAAAGGGACTTATAATTTAACATGAAGATGTTTATGTGTATAGAAATGTCGCTAGTGTTTCCTTTATTTACTTTATACTTTAATAATACTTTCCTATATGAATATTATGTTTTTAATTGCAATCAATTTTGAATCTTTGTTTGATAGAGTTTTTATTTTATTAATTAGATAAGAGTATATTAATAATCACGCAGGGAAACTCCAGGACTCCCCTATGGTCCAGGCATTGTCGTGGCGGTGGGGCTCAGTAGCCTAGGGCGAGCCCAGCACCTTGGGTGAAGCGAATTGAGCCTTGCACTCTTTGTACCCCTCTTATAAGAAGAGGGGACAAAAGAGCTGGGGCAAGGGGCTAGGACGGGACCTCACAGCATTGTAATGTCCCGACGTTGGAGGGGTTGTTCTGTGGTGCGGGACAACCCCTATGTTTAGGTGGCATCGGTCCCCTGAGGGACTAACTAGCCGTGGAGGTGCCTTGTTTGCTCAACAGATCCGGGGCACCTCACCAAAGGTGGCATTGGTGGAACTCGCCGGGATTTAGTGGGTAGAGCTGCATCCACTTGCCACCTTTCGGGCGCAGCGAGTCCCACATACCCGCCTGGGGGACCCACTCTCCCGCGGGATGCCTCAGAGCATTTCCCGCCGTTAAAGAAAAAAAGGGAAACTCCAGAAAAATCCCTCTCCATTGCTCTTTGGGTAACCTTAAACCTTTTGATATCCGCTAGTTGCGAGCGGCGCAAGACCAGGCGTCGCGTTGTGGAGATCCTTAAGGGAGGCCCACGTCAAGCAGTGCCTTGTTTTGGCTGTTGAATGAATGAATGAATATTAATAAAAATAAATAAAAATCAGTGTATACTTATTTTGCTTATTACAAGCTCCTTAAACAAGCTTATTGAATACCTAGTAAGGCAGAAACCTAATATTGCTATGTATTTTGTATACAATTCTTTCGTGTGATCATAAGAATACCCAACCCGACGCCAGGAGCTACGGTCGTAGACTTTACGGTTAGCAGGGGGTAAACCCCCCACTAATAATCAATCTTAAGTGAGCCAGACCGGCTCACAATAGTCTGGCGAAGCATTAAAAAAATCATAACAATACTCGAATTGTTATTATTACCTATTCTTCTGTATCAATCGTCATCTTCAGTTATGGGATTGCTGTCTAAAAATCACATGTGCAGGTTTTATTACCCTTTAACGACATCCAATTGGACCGGTTTATGAAACGATATGATCAATAAACAAGAAGGACTTCATTACCATTTTTACTGTCTACATCTGTGATAAAGAATGAAAAGCGCGCTAATGATCAACTAAGTCATTGTTGCGTCCATCTCACTATAAATTCACCAAGAATATGTATTCCCCAGAAATTCCAAATATAATTTGTAAGCCATTAATAAATGACAAGTGCGAATCAGAAGGAAATTTAACAAAAATAATGACTTTTGTTTAAATACGGCTATTCATAATAAATATTTTAGTGAAAGCGCCATCTAGTGAAGTAATGATTAAACTATTATTGATTGTTGGCTTGGTTACTATTTCTCTGATTTAATGTTATTCCTATAGGTGTCACTTATACCATATATGGTTTTTTTATTAAAGCCCCGTATTTGTTTTATTTAAATAATATTTTTTTAAGGTAATTATTAACTAAATATTCTGTGAATATGTCAAAAGTCTATCTGTTGCTGCTTTAATGTAAAATTTTAATTTAATAACGTTTCTTATTAGGGAAATCCCCCGTAAATATTGATTTTATTTTCGATGTTATAGCGTCAACAGAAATACATCACCTGTTAAAATTAATTTAATTAAATTTAATTAAACCAGGGCTCATGACATACAGCTTGGTGACAGACGGACTGATGGACAGAAAGACAGATATACAGCGGAGACTTAGGCTGAGATTCATAGTCTTGACTTTGACTTTATCTTGATTTAAAGTTCCACTTTCAAATAAATATGAGATTAATATCAAACGCTAACTTTACTTTGAAAACCCATGCTAACTATTAGTAAAGTAGCCGATTTTGGCGACTTTAGAGCCTAAGTAAACTTTGGTATGTACCTAATGAGTAAAAAAATGTATTTTTTCCCACAATATAATATGTAGTAAAAGTAAACAAACTTTGCACAGAGTTTTTTACAACTAACAGTGGATTTTTTTACTGTTTACTTCTCGACTTGACTATGCAAATTAATTGACCTTAACAGATTAGCTTCTGGTGGGTTTCAGTAAAAGCTGGAAATGTGTTGTGCCATCCCTAATGCCGTGTGCCGTCATTGTTATATTATAACCTTTGAATTTACTTCATAAAGCAGTTGTAAAGGTACGTATTGTTAATGGTTATTGAAAGCGATAATACTGAAAATAATGAAAGCTTTAATACTTGGCATGGACTTAATAAAGGTAATTGTATTCGTGAATGTATACTTGTGAGAGAGTTGTTTATGTTAAACATCTATTCCCGCGCCTTGGCAGTAAAATCGTCTCGAATACCGTGACGGCAAATGGCATGACACAATGATATCGTAACACCCTCATTACGAAACCACTTTCCGACTATTTTGTGGGTGTACGCGTATACGTTTAATATTTTTCACATTTTTTTTAATAATGATAATAATAATAATATCTATGGACGCTTTCACACCACGTCAATCTGGTCCTCGAAGAACTTATGTTACGGGTACCAGACAACGGAAATAATATATTTAATACTTTTATACTATACATAAATTTAAGATTTTTATTATATAATACACACCCATGACCCAAAAACACAGAAATATTTTTGTTTCCTGGCGGGATTCGAACCAGAAACCCTCGGCTAGAGCGCCAGTGCGCTTACCACTGAGCCACAGAGATCGTCGACCATTTTGTTTTATTTATTTTATTTTATGAGATGTTGCAGTGTTGGGTGGCCATTAACGGCAGTGGCCGGTCCGTGTAGGATGCGAGTAACGAGGGATCGGTCGTCTTAACGTTCATCGAAGAAAGCCTATGTTCAGCAGTGAAAGGATCATCATCATCATTATCATCATCAGCCTCTATCCGTCCACTGCTGAACATAGGCCTCCCACAAGAACGCCAAGACAGCCGATCCCTTGCTACTCGCATCTAACATGAATATTGTTTGTTATTTATTATTATAATTCACATATAGCATCTTTATAATGATCACTTATTATCTATGTCTTAGCGGCTAAATTTATAATGAGGGTTTGCATCGCGCCCATGTCAGAGAAAATACCCACAAGAAACTCTGCTGGGTTCCTATTATTATTTTAGCTGTGATCATTATTTCACAAAAGTCAAATCTAAGCAATTCAATCCCAAGCGTTGGTCATTTAGGGGCTCCTGATGATGATGATGATGAGATGTTGCACATCTACCGGGCGTCCTGCGACGGCCAACTCTTAGGAGTTCGGGGTCGTATATATTTTTTGTTGTTGACATTCCATGACAATCAAATGACATTCACTACAGCTCAACTAGCAGCTAAACAAGAGTATACAGTGCGAAATGAAAAATATATTCCTAATGTTTAGGGTTCCGTACCTCAAAAGGTAAGAAAGATCACTCTCTTATCAGTCTGTCCGTGAGTCACCCCCGATTTTCTCAGGAATGGGTGGACCTACCAAATTGAAATCAAAAGAAAGATAATATGGGCAAATTGAGATTTTTTTATAGCACCAAAATTTTCTTAAAATTTCAAAAAAAAAATGCGTTTTCCTTTTACTTAAACTGTGAGACCTTGCTTTTAACCAAAATTTAGAATTCTTAACCGGAAGTACCAACAAGTAGTTAAAGTAGTTTTGAGTCAAAAACCTTTAATATGGTAGTTCCCGTTGATAATGATTCCCGAATAAAGGAGAAATTCCGAAAAATAAAACAGAAAAAAATTAAAAGGTGTCCCCATATATACATAGTTGACAGCAGTTAAGATAGTTCTATAAGTTGTTTTTACTCCCTGCGGTCATCCGCGCGATGATGGCCAGTGAGAGTGCATGGGAGGCGGTCCTCTCCTTCTGCGAGGTTGTGATGCCGCAGAAGGAGTAGGTGGAGCGGAAGAGAGCGCGCACTGGCGCCCCTTCTCGCAGAAGAGCGCGGCGGCGACAGCCGGTCGCACCGCCGTGAGAGATCTGTGCGCGGCCGATCGGGGGATCCGCCGCGCGCGCGTAAGGTCCAGGCTATAAGGCACCCTTAAGTGGTCAGGGTGCCTTAAGTGGAGTAGGAGGAGGAAACGCTATCCCCTGCCTCCTGAGGAGAGTGCCTCCAAGCACATCGTCACCGGTGCGGACCATACCATAGTTCCTGCACTGGGCTAGCATGAATAGGAGAACACCGCCGGGTTTTAGTGGGTAGAGCTGCGTCCACCTTACCATCCTTCGGGCGCAGAGAGCCCCACATACCCGCTTGGGGAGTCCCCCCTCCCCCGCGGCAGGCCTAAGAGCATTTCCTGGCGGAAAAAAAAGTTCTATAAGTTGTAACAAATAAAATTGTGATATTCTGTGAAAGATTTTTTTTGTTAAATTGGCGAATGTTGTACGGAACTCTTCGTACGCGAGTCCGGCTCGCACTTGACCGGTGTTTTAATCTAAATAACTTATTTATCCAAAATGTATCCTACAAAATTAGGCTTGTGAGTAAGAAATTAAACTTTACGCGTGCAAACTAAATTAAATACGATTAATGTAATTATCTCCTACGTAATTTTCTTGAAAAGAATTCTCAGTGTATTCATATGACATACACAATAATATGACATAAGGGTTGTTGGCTAATGTGACGAACTTGAAACCCAGAAAATATTATTTTTAAGGATTGTCCTTTTGCTGGCCGTCATCGTGATAAAGATTTTTAGAGACGCAATCCAAATTCTTTTAAGATTTTTTTTTTTCAAATAAAATGGAATGAATAAGACCAACCAAATGTTTCGCGATATAATTCATATCATATTTGAAAATAGAACAATTTTGTAAGCGGCTGCGTTTGATAAATGGTATGCGTATATCGTTTACTAGATGGAATCTAGTCTAATCTGGGTCTTCGTTTAGTAGAATAGATAAAGAATTCGATACTTCATTGACGGTATCTATATTTCATGAATAT
Source organism: Helleia helle (assembly GCA_963853865.1). NCBI lineage: Eukaryota > Metazoa > Arthropoda > Insecta > Lepidoptera > Lycaenidae > Helleia > Helleia helle. Next base: position 19,261,044 of record OY971422.1, on the reverse strand, counting down.
GATATATTTGTATAACGTAACGATAATTCTACCCAAAAAGCTCAGAATAATCTAAAAATATAAATTCAATACTATTGACATGCAAAATTATAAAACAATGTCAACCAAAGTCAAGGGCGTTTGTTTGCGCTTATTATGTAACGGCTCTTACAGACGGTCACGCGTTCACTCTCTGCGTTTATTTTCTCGCATAAAACCCGGTATACCAACGATGTATCTTAGCGATTTAGCTGCGCAGACCGTTTGTGCAGTTAATCGAACATCCTTGTGTACTTTTGTAACACGACTATATCTGATTCGATCTTCAGTTCTCGGCAGACACTCAGACGAGAAACAAATGTCATCCGCGCAACCTGGCTTATGACATTTGCTGTCCGTCGTTCACTGGTGGGTCTCAACAAAAAAAAAACCACTAGAACGCTCAAACATGGAACGCTTAAACGCGTGACCGGTCTCTATCTGAGCGAACCCTTATATTATGTAAATGCGATAATTAAGAAATGTATAATAAAAAAAAAAATTGTTTTGTTTGATTTGAAGAAAGATTTATGCAAGAGTTCTTACTTAGAACGCCAAGTCTTTTCTTGAATTGTTCAAGAAATTATATTAAAAAGTGATACTTACAAAGAGTGTTCTATGGACATTGTTCTCTTCACATTTTTAATAATTTCTCAATACTCTTTGACTGCTTATTGTTACGCAGATCATGTCAATAATATCACAACGACTCTATGTAAGATCGCGATTATATAATCGTGTAAATTCTTAAGAATATATGTTACTAGTACTAAGTAATGGACATAAATTTAGACACAGCATGAAAATAAAGTTCCTCAAGTTGCGTATTCACATGTAGTTTCTCTCTTTCTTCTCTACCGCTCCCAAGCGTAACGGGACCGATTTAGTCAAACTTTATGTGTATTTGATAGCGTCATGACCTTGTTTTCACAGAAAAACGATTTCTGCAACCTCTGACAAACTTCATTGTGATCAACAATTTGCTGTATGCGACTTGGACATTTATGTTCTCCTGTATTTCTAGCAAAAATTAGAGTGCGGGACATTTCTATCTGTGAGTGTGGTCTGGCACATTAGATTACATTTTCTTCTCTTGCCCAAAAAACCGGCCTTTATTCGATAATCTTCATTCGTCTATTCCCCGACCTATCGATTTTAAATATATTACATCGCTTGTAAATACTCCTTTAGTAGATATTTTAAGTACATTTATTTTACCTAACAATATTAAATTGTGAGGTTTTTTTTTTCTGACATACTAACATTTTTTATGTGTTCGTATTTTTAGACGAAAAAACGGTCTGCAGTAAGTACATAACCTTATAGTTTCAAAATACTAATCTTATGAGCAGAGTCAGAAGTCATTGAGGGAAGACACTCTTGACTTTGGCAACTCCTATGGAAGTACATTTATAAAAGAAGGAGAAGAACAGACATTTGTCATACAAGAAAGTATATCCGAATAAATGATTTCTTTTCCCAGGAGAATACAATTTTTTTTTTGTATTAAAATTTTGTGGATACGTGTGAGAAATGCATAAAATTGTAATCATCTTTTTTTTATATTATTTTTAAGTATGAAGTGATAAGTGTTAACAAAATTATAATTTTAGCTCTGAAAAAACCTTATGAAGCATCTGCCAGTTCCGCTACTAAAATATAAATAAATATACACATGTATGGTCGCGGTGCAAAACAATAGGAGGGTAAAAATAATACCGATGGGTCTCTTTGCCTGTACAGAAGTATAGATTAATTAAAGAAATAAATATGTCGTAATTTCAGTAATTTTATATAAATATTTTATCTCTCTTGAGTAATAGATTGTCGGTGAGAATAGTACTGCCTCAGACAGTACGATTTAATAATATTAAGCAAGTATAAAAAATGTTAAATAAATATGAGAGTAATAGTTTGTACTGTAGATATTATGTAAAATAAAGTACCTAAGTACTTTGTGAAGGATTTAAATTCTATGATAAATATATAAGTTGGATTTTTTTTGGAAAATTATACTCATGCTTAGAAAATGCTATTTCGATTTTCCATATTTTTACCATTAAAAATTAGAAAGATAGCATCCAATAGTAACATTATAATATGGGGAAAATTGCAGGACACAGCTAGTACTTATATTTTATCAGCGTCCCACTCCTCAGTAATCTCGTCTATCACTTAAGCCGTATACTGTGGAGATACTGATTTATTACTTTATAGTGGAAAATTCTAGTAAACACTGCACAGGACAGATAATTCAATTGTACATGTTCCAGAATACATTCAAAACCATGGAGTCTATAATAATAATAATAATAATTTTATTTGTGAGACATGCTGCACTAAACGTAATTAAGCATACTTAGGTAAACTTTTATTTTATTTTATGTTAGTTGGATAGGCAAACTGGCCAACGTGCCACCTGATAGTAAGTGGTCGACGTCACCCATGAACATAAACTAGTTTACGAGCCCAGGCAACTTCCCTCCGAAACACAGCAAAGCTGTTTCACGGGAGAAACAAGCAAGTAAGTAAGCAAGCAAGCAAACAAGCAAGGAGAAAAATGCATGGTACCCATGCAGCCGGGAGCGCGGCGCTTCCCTCCCACCGGTAAACGTCCAACAATACAGTAAAAAGCCACACACAGGATACAAAAATACCCACTAATAATAACCAAAAAAAAAATACACCTAAACAAATAATAAAAAAAGAAACAGTAACAAAACTTGGAAAGGGAATATAATTTATTACGTGAGCAAGTTTTAGGCAGCGGCGCGTCCCACAAAAAGATAAGTCCTCGCCTTCTGTTAGGACTATAGTATGTACGAGTACATACGAGACCACCATTAATTATTGTTTATTTATTTTGGCGGTTGCGGAATGGATTGATAAATAAGGAGTTACTTCTATTATGATATACTAGCTGTTGCCAGCAGCTTCGCCCGCGTTAACTAACTCAACTTAACTACTGTTATTCACAGCGTGATGTTATATATATAATATTAGTATAGATATAACATATTATATTTCATAATAGAAGTAAGCCTTGTCTATGTCAAATGGGAGAAAAAATTTAAAAGTGCCCAATTTTAGATGTAAATAACTTTTACAAAATAAAAAAAAAGTTAGTTGTTACTTTTTTATTCTTGATTTAACATATTGTATTTTTGGAGCTTTTAAATATTTGATTTATGTTTCTTTACTTTTTATATTAAAGTTTGTATCTGTAGCAGTTTCGATATCAAACATAATAAAGTGTGCCTTTTATTCACTTTGCCATTGGCAAAATTGGGGAGGACAAAATTGAAGCAGAAGAATATATATTATATGGGAAGTTTTCATAATTAAAACATTTGTAACATATCACATTTCTTCATCATCATCAGCCACTGTCTATCCACTGCTGAGGCCTCCCTCAAAGAACGCCAAGACGACCGATCCATCACATCACATTTCTTCACTCCTATTAATTAATTAATGCAAAACCTCGCATCTCTCCGCGCTCAATAACCTGAAAAATAACCTGAAAAGAAGGTACAAAGATTTCGAATTACGTATTAATATACAACCCCATTATTATGCCTGATAAATAATGCAATCGGAGTTCCAGGGGTGCATGAAACTGAAATTTTCTTTAGAGGAACTGAAATCTGTAGACACAATACAATCTTGACTTCGTTAATGCTATGTATGAGATTTTTCAAAATATTTATGTGATACGTCTATTGGCTCTCCTTGTCGGTAAAATCAACTGGAATGCCGTGACGGCACACGATATGACGCTGTCGTGCCGTTCGCCGTCTGCACTATGCACTACGTCACCACCAGTGTCCACCAGATGCACTGTAATTACAGTAGATTTACTGTAATTCTACTCTATTCACTGTACATTGTATTATAGTGAATACAGTGTATGAAAGTCACTGTAATTTCGAGTTTCTAAAAAAATCTTACAAAATAAGAAAATATACTTAATTATGCAGTTTATTAGTAAAAAAAACATAAATGGATGAATAGGAACGTTTTAGTTAAGTGTTTGTCTATGATTCACCGGCTGGTTGACAATAGATGATACCTATGACCTACGAGGGAGGCGGAATTCCCTGACAAACTATGGACTGTGGAGCTATTAGGCAGTAAAATTATGTAGACGGATTTTCCTTTCGCTAAGTGTTTTAATTTAGCAAGGTGCTTTGTGTCTATTTTTTCCTAATGCGTTAGAAAAAAGTTTGTTTGTTTTGTTTTGATGGGTTCAAGGGAAGATAATAAGAAAACAGCTGCAATAAAACTAACCGCTTTTATTGCAGAGAACAAAATTTCACACCAAACATCACCACCTCGTTAAATTACTATCTAATACCGGATTCGGAAATCGCAAATAATTTAAATATTAAACACAATGAAGTTTTGTGCCGTCGTAAATAATGTCATAGGAGAATTTTTTTTTTCTTTTTTATTATTACAGTGAGATGAGCTGTATCCGATCCTACCTGATCCGATCCGCCCTATCTTATTTTAACTTGGCAAACTTCATGCCCTTCGATTTAGTCATTAAAAAGAAGTTGAAATGTTATTATTATCTACTGTAAAATATACTGTATTTCAGGTTAGGAAAACACTGTAATTTTTATAAATCTACTGTAATTTCAAATAGCCTTCACTGTAATTTCACTTTTATAATCTGGAGACACTGGTCACCACTCTCACTTCTTTGTGTGCATGCGATTACACTGTTTCTTTATTTTATTCCATTTTTTTGTTATAGATTTTTATTTTGTACTTATGAATTTACAAGGGATCGGTCATCTTGGCGTTCATTGAGGAAGGCCTATGTTCAGCAATGGATGGATAGAGGGTGATGATGATGATGAATTATATTATAATATGATATGTTTCACATCTGTCGGCCAACTTTTTTTGATAACCTTCAGTCAGAAGTTAGGTTTATCCATTAATCACATATTCGGATAGAGCAGTAATGAGTCATAAAAATTTAAAACTAGTCAGTGACTTGTCACTGACATAATAGCATTTCAACCAATCAGTAATCTGTATGTACGTTCCATCAGCCAGTCATTAATAAATGGCCATCAGTCAGCCAATCAGAGCGCAGGACCGACGCAGCGTCACAGCTCAAATTTGGTGGAATTCGTTTTCAGACAAAACACATAACATTACCTCTATTCCGGTTATATGCTCGTCGGACTTATCAGAACTCTTACTATTTTATCTGTTGATGTGAATGCCTAATGAATGCTCAACACCGTATAGTAAGTGTCGAGTGTGTGTCTGTCCCGGGGGTCATCGTATGAAACAATTGCCTATGTGGAAGATGTTGTACTTTAATAATGTACTTATGGAATTTTGTCTCATCTCATTAATCTTAAAACACTGAAACATCTTGCTTTGGTACTAGTATATCGACTGTTATTTTGTGGTATTTTAAGTATATTTGTATTATTCGTGTAATAAAATAGCTACGTTATCAAATCTAATGTCACGACAGACCAGTATCAGTAAAAATAAGTACTTTAAAGTTTTCTAGTGTCGCTGGATAAGATACAAGTTTCCGATATAAATTAGGTCACACATGCCATAAAGCAAACAGACGTTGGAATGAAGGCCACACGTCATCTGGTTGTCCTTTGCTAACCCTTGTAATGTAACGATAAATAATGATGTACTCTTTAACCCTTGGCATAGCTGATAGGGTCCCATAGGCCTAGAGTCTAGACTAACATGTGATCCGTTATAGTTGATTCATTTCAAAATATGAATTTTAGCTTGACTGTTGTCAGTAGCTGGCTATTGCCAACCATGTGAAGTCCTCATCTCGCATATTAAATTCTAAGTCAGCTATCGTTAAAAAACGGGAATAGAGTGCGTACGGGTCCCACAGCCCCCTCAGGCATACCGCGTAACTTTTAATCACCAGGCATGGTAAGGGTAAATTAGCTGAGCATAGTTTTTTCCTACCTACCTATATAAAAGCTGAGGACCATAATATAGCTAATATTTGGATTATAAATACTTTACACATTCCACATTGAGAGATTTCTCTTGTCCATGTGAAAATAGCGACCTGATTATAATGAAACTAACCTGCGCTAGTACATAGCTATATCCATAATTTTATCAGAAATAATCTGATGACGCGGCGGTGGAGCAACTAGTAGGGCTTCCAACGATATAGGGGCTATTACCGGTTGTGCCGACCGCCTCATAAGCCACCGTAAGACGATTACGTGACCACATGCCAACCTCTCTGATACTTTGTTTTTAAATCATTCGAGTAAATAAGTAAAATCGGTCAAGTGGTACGCACGCATCAAATTGAGGTCTGCTTATTTTATATCCATTGATTCATCCACATCATCATCATTGTCATCCTTTTCTATTCATTGCTAGTCTAGAAAATCGTTAGACTTTTCGTCACTTTTAACAATGGAAGCAACAAAAGTATCTAGTTGAAAATCGTCAGACCCTTTGTCTCAATTTACAATGGAGGCAGCAAAAGAATCTAGTTAGAAATCGTCATACCCTTTGTCTCACTTAACATTGTAAGCAGCCAAAGAATCTAGTAATAATTCATCAGACTCTTCGTCTGAATCTAGTTGGTAATCGTCAGACCCTTCGTCACAATTAACAATGGAGACTGCAAAATAATCTAGTTGGAAATCGTCAGATTCTCCGTCAGCATAAGATTTTAGTTCAAAATCGTCAGATCCTCCGTCTCAATTAACATTTCAATTCAAACATTTCATGCGGCAGCATTAGAATCTAGTTGAAAATCGTTATAATGTCCTCCGTCTCAATTAACATTGGAGGCAGTAAAGGAATTCTAGTTGAAAATCGTCAGTCCCTTCGCCTCAATTAACAATGGAGGCAGCAAAATAATCTAGTTGGAAATCGTCAGACCCACCGTCAGCATTAGAATCTAGTTGAAAATCGTCATAATGTCCTCCGTCTCAATTAACATTGGAGGCAGTAAAGGAATTCTAGTTGAAAATCGTCAGTCCCTTCGTCTCAATTAACAATGGAGGCAGCAAAAAAATCTAGTGTGAAGATTGATGGTGTGGTTGGCATAGGCCTCGAAGTAATTTATCTATATTCAATGTACGCATTCCTAAGATGGAGTTTTCTTGGAGTTCTTAACGTGACTACGTTAAGAACTCCAAGATTACCGGTGAATGAAGACGTCGAGAGGAAACTTGTCTACCTAGATAGCGTGATGTCTACGAAACGTCTTGAATGTAATAATATTAATATGCAGAAACAATAAATAGTAGTAGTAATAATAACCAACGAAATGAAAAAAAAAACGAATTAAGTAGTTACATTTATGTCATGTACCTAAAAGCGCGACTCCACCGCGGCGCACGCAGAGGTTACGCACGTGTCTTAAAATGTCAATCGCAAAATGTCAATTAATGCATAGCGTGTCCGTGGGTTGCAATGGAAACTGGTGAACTATATGTAAGTTCATAGGTTTAACAACTTAACATCAGTTGCACGTCTTCCAGATTTCCAATACAATTATCATAATTTTAATTACCACGAGAATTTCTTATACCTATGTCATTAGTTAAGTTATATCATGACCAGTATGTTTCGTGTATATTCAGTATAAGTACCCGAAACACATCTTAACTCCATATGATTAATGGATGTCCATAGATATAGTTGTTAAGCGCAAGAGAGCAACATTGTTAGTCCGGTTTGATGATCCCAAGGGGTCCTAATCCTATTATTCTATTCAATACGATCCTAATACGCTTGGAACAATGCAAATAGCATACGTAATTATACTGGCATGGTTCATGAGGTTTGACAATCTATCCTTTTGCCATTATAATGTATATATATAACACTAACTCCCCACCATGGTTCAGGCCTTGTCGTGACGGTGGGGCTCAGTAACCTAGGGTGAGCGGTGCACCTTGGGCGAAGCTAATTGAGCCGAGGGGGTTCTTTGTACCCCTCTTATAGAAGACAGGACAGAAGAGCAGCGGGAAAGGGTGAGGATGGGAACCTCACCCCATTGTACTGTCCCGACGTTGGGAGGGGTTGTTCTGTGGTGCGGGACAACCCCTCTGTGGAGGTGGCGTCGCTTCCTTGTGGGACTGACTAGCCGTCGAGATGCCCTGTTTGTTTTCTAGATCCGGGGCACCTCACCAAAGGCGGCATTGGTGGCACTCGCTGGGTTTTAGTGGGTAGAGCTGCGTCCATTTACCAGCTGTCGGGCGCAGCGAGTCCCACATACCCGCGTGGGGAGACCCACTTCCCCGCGGGATGCCTCTGAACTTACCACGGGACCAGATTGACGTGGTGTAAAAGCGTCCATAGATATTATTATTATTTACTAATATATTAAGGATTAGTTAGTACCATTGGCGCTGTACAGTATAAATTATATACAATAATTCATGATTTGGCCGTCAGGGCGTACGTTGCTGAAAAATGTGAGGTCATTATTAGAGAAAGGAACTATTCATATAAATTACATGCGTGTATATTTCTACCGGTGGATCGCGCTTTTCTCTCGCTTTCCTGTGTTTGGGAAAGAGGGCAGGATAAGAAGTGTAATGACTGGTACACAGGCAATCTTACTAATATTATAAATGTGAAAGTAAGTTTGTTTGTTACGTTTTCACGCGAAAACTACTTAACCGATCATCATGAAACTTTGTACTCATATTCATGGAGATATTTGAAGAAAAATAGGATACTTTTTATGAAAAAAAAAAACTAAAATCTTATCCCGGACCGGCGAAGTCGCGGGCAGCTAGTGCATGTATAAGTTTTCTATGTATAGTGTTTATAAGTGTTGATATTATATACATAAATGACATGGTCCACTTACTTCGACGCCCAGCTTGCCTATCTTACTAACATAAAATCAAAACAATAAAAATGTAAAAATTTAAGATTTCTAACACAATTCGTGCACATAAATTTCGAATATTTAGTTCAGGTATCAAAGATGCCATTCTACAATCGTAAACGCTAGTAGAAAACTAATAAATGTATGGAAATGACATTTTACATCGATAAATCACGTGGTCTTAAATGTCATTTCCTTATATTTTATTAGTTTTTTACTAGCGTTTACGATTGTAGAATGACATCTTGGCTAACCAGGTCTGACTAGAACTGAAGTACTGAAGGGAGAGAAAAGGCTAGTACTGAAGAGATTAAAGAAAACCTCAGATTTTTATTATAATTAGCGGTAACCACAGACGATTTGTATTCTCGTCGTAATATCTGATGTTATTCCAGTTGACGTCTTGGGAATCAATTACGGAAGGTCAGATAGATTTGCATTTGAATGGCTTACAGAGGTATGGTTCCGAGCGCAGCAGCCGAGTGGAAAAGTTTTGTATCGCACTGACTTAATATAATAGCTGTCGTACATTTGCTATAAATTGCCATTTGCCAAAAATTACTATTTTTGCACATTGGCCAAAAAAAGGCAATAAAAATGACCGTCACTGGTCACCGTGACGTGAAACATATATTTTGTTTTTTATGTTAGTTGGATAAGCAAACTGACAAACGCGCCACCTGATGGTAAGTGGTCGACGTCGCCCATGAACATAAACCAGTTTACCTGGAACGAGCCCAGGAAACTCATTTATGTGTTACCTATCCTGAAACATAAGATGTTAAGTCTCGGTGCCAGTAATTACACTGCCTGTCTTGCCCTTCTCTCCGAAACACAGCAAAGCTATTTCACGGGAGAAACAAGCAAGATGGTGGTACCCATGCAGCCGGGAGCGCGGCACAGCGCTTCCCTCCCACCGGTATATTAGAACCATAATTAATAAAACAACGTGTAATATTATAGCGTCATGCATTGCTGCTTGCAATAGATAGTGCCATGCTGCTTTGCATCCGAATTGAGCCGGCACGACCGGGGTGGAACCTCTTGCTCACATAACACCGGCCTCAAGTGACAGCTATGCCGTCGCGTTTCGTGCGGTTTGTGAGGTTTCGGTGGCCCATTTGGGGGGAAAAGGAAAATGGAGGGCAACGCATCTGCATAATCTCTGGTAGCGCTGAATCGTCGATAGTCGCCAAAAGGTTTCGACTGCTCGTTTGCCCTACTATCATATAAAAAATGCCATTTGCTGTCACGGCATTCAAGTCGATCTTATTGCAAATGTGCGCCAGGAGACGTTTCACACAAAAAATATTTTATAGAATTTTACTGCAGAAGAGATGTTTTTCACTTGACGATTGATGATTGACGATGATTGACGTTGATCACGATCCAATAAATAGGAAAAGTCCCGTAGTCCACGATCTTGGGAGGTGCAAGCAACCTTTCCCAGAAATATTTTAAATTATTATTCGCCTTCGTCTTTAAGCTAAAAACTCGTTTGTTCATTCAAAAAATTACTTGATAGCAAAATATATTTTTAACTACAGCGCAGTGATGTACTGCAAAAAGTATTTTCAGAAATTGAATTCGCTGCGCTATTAAAGTTGCATTTAGAGGCAACGTTTGTTTTTTAAATAAATTTCCAGGAAGTTTTAACTTTAGAACGTGAACGGCGTACGCGGATTACATTTTTCCTTACAAAATAATTGCAACATTTTTTTTCATATATGGAAATTATAATATACTTCCACCACCACCAGATCGCACTTGCCATTAGACTGCCTTTTTAGGCAGTTATACAAACAGTCACAGGCATTGCCAATAGAAGTGAATACTTATTACACATTTCTATGTTATGACTTCATGAAATTTAAAGTTTTAATACAAAAAATTTAAAATTTTCTAATGACGTAAAATGTCACATTAACATGTGACATTGGAAGCGTTTGATGACGATGACGCCAGTTCCATGATTTTTTGTTCACACAAAATGTGCTCAACGCGCCCAAAGAAGTTTTCACTTAAAAAAATCCTGGACAATCATTTTTTTCTTTATAGAAGAGGGGGCAAACGGACAGTCGGTTCACCTGATGGTAAGTGAATAGCGACATCCACAGACACCCGCTATACCAGGAGATCAGCAGGTGCGTTGCCGGCCTTTTAGATGTGAGTATACTCTTTTCTTGAAGGTCCCTAAGTCGTATCGGTTCGGAAACACCATAGGTGGCAGCTGATTCCATATATTTGTAGTGCGAGGCAGGAAATGCCGTAAAAATCTAGATGTTGTGGATTTCTGGACATCAAGATGGTGTGGGTGAAATTTGGAATTCTTACGCGATGTCCGGTGGTGGAATTCTGCCGCAGGCATTAATCCGAACAATTCCTCAGAACACTCCCCGTGGTAGATGCGGTAGAAGATGTAGAGCGATCCGACATCTCTACGCAGCGCCAAGGGATCAAGCCGATTGGAGATCACATTATCATCGACGATTCGAGCCGCCCGGCGTTGGACGCGGTCAAATGGAAGGTTATGATATTGGGGCGCTCCAGCCCAGAGGTGAGAGCAGTATTCCATGTGAGGCCGGATCTGCGCCTTGTATAATTGAAGGCGGTGTGAAGGCATGAAATACTGCTTCGCCCTATTGAGCACGCCAAGTTTCTTAGAGGCTAGTTTAGCCTTTCCTTCCAAATGACCACGAAACTGCACATCTCTCGATATGTCGACGCCAAGTATCCCAATGCTGGCTGCGGCAGTTAGGGGAGTGCCTTCAAATCGTAGATGAACGACGAAGGGTGATTTTTTGGCGGTAAACGCGCAAACTTGTGTCTTGTTGGGGTTAAATTGGACCAGGTTAAGTCGTCCCCATTCCGAGACTTTGGTCAACAGAGACTCGATTTCAGACACAAGTTTGTTCCGACACTCATCGACTTGTTCCCGAGAAATATTAGAGCGGCTAGTGTATAAGGCATCTCCAGTGCTGTCATCCGCATAACAATGAATGCCGCTGGTTTGCAGCATATCATTGATATGCAGAAGAAACAGAATTGGAGATAGTACACAGCCTTGCGGAACACCAGCATTAACAGACTTGAGGTCCGAGCAAGTACCGTCGACAACGACCTTGATGCTCCTGTCTGCTAAAAAACTGGTGATCCACTTACATAATTTCTCGGGAAGCCCATATGATGGTAGCTTCGCTAGAAGTGCTTTATGCCACACCCGATCAAAGGCCTTCGCTATGTCCAAACTAACCGCCAGTGCTTCCCCCTTGCTCTCAACTGCCTCCGCCCATCGATGCGTTAGGAATATTAGAAGATCACCAGCTGAACGATTCCGTTGAAAGCCATATTGGCGATCGCTAATCAGCTGGTGCTCCTCCAAATACCGCCGGAGCTGGCAGTTAATTATGGATTCCATAATCTTTGAGAACAAGGAAGTTATGGCTATTGGTCTGTTGTTGGACGGGTCTGAGCGGTCCCCTTTCTTAGGGATCGGGTGTACCAAAGCTGTCTTCCACGAGCATGGGACGACGCCTAATGAGTATGAGTGCCGAAAAAGACGCGTAAGGATGGGTGCCAACTCAGGAGCACAAGTACGTAGCACTAACGGAGGGATGCCGTCAGGCCCACTCGACTTATGGATGTCCAGCGAAAAAAGCGCTTTACGTACGGAGCTCTGCCGAAAAATTATTTCCGGCATTGAGGTATCACACCGAGGGATCGTCGGTGGTATTTTTCCCTGGTCATCCAAAGTCGAGTTGGAAGCAAAAAGAGAGCCTACAAGATCGGCCTTCTCCAACGCGGTGTGGGCCAACGAGTCGTTCCTCATGTGCAAAGATGGTAGGGATGGCTTACAGAAATTCCCTTGAACAGCCTTGGCGAGTTGGCCAGAATGCACGAGTTCTCGAAGGAAGTCGAACCAATCTCTCGCCAATTCTGTTCACGTACTCCGCTTTTGCCTCAGCAATAGCTCTTTTGAAGGACCTGGAGGCAAAGTTATACTCCTTTTTTAATGCGCTGGTCTTTACATCATGTGACATCGATGCATTGGCCCAGGCTCGGTAGCTTAACCGCTTGTGGCGTGCAGCCATCTTACAAGTTTGACCAAACCAGGGCTGGGATTTGCCGCCTATAGGCACTGAAGAGCTTGGAATAAAAAGCTCCATGGCTTGCAGCACCACCTCGGCGACAGAATCGGCAACGATGTCTGGATCATCCAGCGAGAAGCAAATTCGCCCCCATGGGTAGGATGCGAAGAAGGACCGCATTCCATCCCAATCAGCTGACCTATAGTGCCAAACATGGCGGCAGCTGGCAAAACGTGGCCATGATGGGCGGGCAACTTGCACAGAACTCCGGATCAGACAGTGGTCCGATAAGCCAAGTGGAGCGTCCACGGAGACCACGTAATTGTCCGGGTGAGAGGTCAGCAGAAGGTCCAACAGGGAAGGCATATGATCTTCCACATCAGGGATACGAGTTGGTGATACCACCAATTGTGTCAGATCATATGCTGAGGCAAAGTCGTAAACAGATCTTCCTGCATGATCGGTTGTACGTGAGCCGAGCCACTCGGTGTGATGGGCGTTGAAATCACCAAGTATCACGATCTCTGCAGATGGGATCTGTTGTAGTACGGAATCTGTAGCCATTTGGATGTGCTCTATGAGTCGATCGGTTTCGTCATTACCGCTGTGGGACCTATATAGGCAGGCATAGACGCGGGGATGGTCATCGCTGTCTATGCGCAACCAGAGGATGGAGAGGTCCCTACCTTCAAGACTGCCAAGGCGACGAGAGCAGACATCCTCTCTGACGTACGCGCAAACTCCAGCCCGCGATACAAAAAAGTGTTCTAATTTGTACCCCGGACAAGAGAGATAGGAAGTATCAGCCGGAGAAGATATCTGAGTCTCGGTCAAAAAGAGCAGGGCCGGCTTCGCCGTCTGGAGGTGGTAGTGAACAGCGTTGAGATTGCTATGAAGTCCCCTTATGTTACAGAAATCCACGGTCATAGTGGTAGGGGACTTCTGCCGACTGCTCCGTTTACCCCGGGCAGTTTTTGTCTTGAGCACAGATTCGCCCCCCCCAGAATACGCGGGGCTGCCCAGGTTTCCGGGTTCAGGTACGTGTCCTGAGCCCGGAAGCCTAGAGAGGGATTCTCCGGTGCTTGTGCGACCGGTACCCTCCTGGGGTAGTCTTTGCGTAGTCTGTGCTGTCATGTATGTTGGGGGGGGGGGGGATGGGCCACCGGATCTCTCACTATTTGACGTCGATATTATGTGAGAGCGAAGTACTTCCCCGGACGCGCCGGCCCATTCAGCTGCAAGGCAGCATGGCGCTACTTCGTAAAAAAAAAAAAACATGTTAATTAGAACATAAATTACTACTGCGTCTACTACTTAGTTTTCATCCATGAAATTTGAAGAAACCAGTTCGTTTTAATCATCATCATAATCAGTCTCTATCTGTCCACTGCTGAACGTATGCCTTTTTTTTCTTTAACGCCGGGAAATCCTCTGAGGCATCCCGCGGGGGAGTGGGGCTCCCCAGGTGGGTATGTGGGACTCACTGCGCTCGAAAGATGGTAAATGGACGCAGCTCTACCCACTAAAACCCGGCGAGTGCCACCAGTGCCGCCTTGGTGCGGTGCCCCGGATCTGTTAAGCTAACAGGGCACCTCGACGGCTAGCCAGCCTTGCAAGGGACCGACGCCACCTCCACAGAGGGGTTGTCCAGCACCACAGAACAACCCCTCCTAACGTCGGGACAGTACAATGGGGTGAGTTTCCCATCGTCACCCCTTGCCCCCTGCTCTTTTGTCCCCTCTTCTTATAAGAGGTGCTGGGCACACCCTAGGCTACTGAGCCCCACCGCCACGACAAGGCCTGAACCATGGTGGGGTTCAACGTAGGCCTCCCTCAATGAACGCCAAGACGGCTGATCCCTTGCCACTCGCAACCAACACGGACCGGCCACCACACGGAGATCGTCTTCACACCTGGTTCATGGCCGACCAACACTTCGTCTACCTAAACGTGGCCTCCACTCTTAAACCTTATAGCCCCATCGGCCATCCGTTCTCCTGAGTCTGAGACCAGCCCACTACCACTACTAATAATATTCATAATTTCACAAAGTACTTTATTTCATTACCATCGTTTTTGACTTTTGTATCAGGAGACACGTTAGTGTCTTGCGCCAAGTACACGTCAAACATAATATTTTGCCGTGAGACAGAGTTTTTATTATGTTGTTATTTAATTGGGTATTACTTGCTTCGAACAATATATTAAGATGAGTTGTGTTTTTCAATGAAGGGAATCTAGGGATACCTTTTCATAGTTACGTGTGTAAATATCATTAATATGACTACTTTATAAAACATTAAATACCACTAATAAAATACATATTGTTTTGACTCATTATCATAATATGTCACAATCAACATAATATGTAGTGATATATCATAATAAAATGATGATGGAATACAACGAAAATAGCTAACAACAAAAACAGTTATATATTCACCCTTATGGGCTTTTCTACATAAAATTATAATGATACACTTTCACAATAGACCTCAGTAAAATATTAAGCCTTTATGAATATAAACGTTTGTTGTGCAAAATCCTAGGCGACCTGTAACAATAAGGTTTAAAGTGCTATCAAAGAGACAAAACGGGTCGACCCCGCAGCGGGACTATTGTGCCCCGTTTCCCTTTCATCCCACAAAATATTTCTTCCACGTCAATAAAATCTTGAAGAACAGGTTGCGTTAAAGCGTTTTTTCACTTGATAGGTGGGAAATATAGACGTGACGTGCAATGTGTGTATCCATCATCGTCATCGACTTGATTTATTTTGGTAAAGGATATTATAAAGTAAAAGTTTTCATGGAATATACCACACCTTGAGAATAGGCAGGCAGGCATTTCAGGATAAGATGTAAAAGTTGTTATAGAATACATATTATTCGAAAAGATTAGTTCCACTGAGTTTGTTTCGCCGGTTCTTCTCAGTGGGCTTGCCTTGGAACCGGTGGTAGACTCAATTGACGTTCAAAATGATACTTCATTGGTACCTACTATTTTGAATAATAAAATTGATTTAGATTTTTTATCATCACGTATTTCTTTATGTGAAACATTTATTGGTGTGCTTTTTGGCGGTAAGTGGTATGACGGCCCCACTACGCTTCCCATCTCAACCTGGTGGTTTAGCCAAGATTTCTCAGTCGTACGCTCTTGGAAAAGCGGTCGTGGTCATGTGTTGGTCGAGTCTTGCACCACTGCTTCTCTCGTAATGCGACGCCATGTATCTCTATGTTTGGCGGAGTGCGAGTTGTCATTTATATTGGTGTGTGTCAGAGATTTGATTAGATCTGTCCATCGCGTTGGAGAGCGCCCGCGAGATCTTTTGCCTTCCACTTTCCCTTGCACCACCAAACGTTCGATAGAGTCCTCTTTACGGGTGATGTGTCCAAAGAACTTGAGGATTCGTACCTGCACAGAAGACGATAGTCTCTCTTTGATGTGGAATTCTTTCAGGATCGAAACGTTGGTACGGTGCGCGGTCCATGGGATTCTAAGAATGCGCCTCCAACACCACATCTCCAATGGATCAATTTTGCGACGGTCTCGCATCCTCAGTGTCCACGTCTCAGATCCATATAGAAATATTGGAAAGATGAGGCATCTCATCAGTCGAACCTTTGTGTTTCTGGTAATTCTGCGGTCTTTCCAAATTTTGGTGAGTTTTTCCACTGAGGACCTAGTCACGGCACAACGCCTCCGAATTTCGTCCTCGCAGCCTCCAGCATTAGTGATTGTAGACCCCAAATAGACGTAGCTCTCGACTACTTCACATCCTCCAATATCTTGGACGTCCGGTTGGTTGTTGTTCGCACGGTCTACAATCATCATTTTGGTTTTATCGCGATTGATCGCAAGTCCAAAATCCAACGCTGTGGTCTCCAGGCGGCGAAGAAGAGTCTCAATTTCGTCTTTGATCGACGCTAGATGGGTGGTATCATCCGCATATCTCAGATTTGATATCTTCCGACCTCCTACAGATATTCCCTTGTCCCAGTCTTCGAGAACTATCCGCATTATGTACTCTGTGTACATGTTAAAGAGGGGACAATATACAGCCCTGTCTAACGCCGGCTTCCGTTTTGAAGCGTTCGGAGTCAACACCGTCAACTCGGACCGCGGCAGTGCCATCTTCGTACAGACGTCTAATGAGATGCACAAGGTGTTGTGGTACACCCATTTCCGTCAGGATCTGCCAGAGTTTGCCCTCCAGCCAAGATACTATACTGCAATTGTAAACGCTAGTAGAACATCAATAAATGTATGGAAATGACATTTTACATCCATAAATCACGTGGTCTAGGAATAAGAAATAGGAATAGGAATGCAAATATGTTGGGTACTGTATTCGTATGTAATCATAAACGTACATATAATATAAATAATATGTATTACACAAACATACCTATACACGCACACACGCCCACACACACATACATACACATGCACACACACACACACACCCACACACATACACAAACACACACACACACACACACACACAAACACACACACACAAACACATACACACACGAATACACACGCACAATATATATATAAATATGTGAGTGTGTGTATATAAATACACAAACATTATATGTAGAACTAACGATAATAGAATGATAATGACAATGACGATAATATCAAATACCTAATGAAAATTTAAGTACAGAAAATATACATATGGATTTTAGTCCGCCATTTTGAAATAAGTTGCAGCAGTAAGGCTAAAGTCACTGTAACAACATCAATGCAAGCCGTTAGCTAATCGGATAGTGGTTGGACTTCAGAATTCTGCTCCTGCCACTCCGAGATAATTGGTGCAGTGATTCAATAAGTGAGTTATAGCTCGAGGACACCCGCTTGAATGGATAATTGATTGTGTTCTATAATTAAAAATACATTTTCATCATAATCGATGACCAAGTCATATATATAGTAGTATATATAGTGGTAGTAAATAGTTGTTTTTCAAGATATTCTGATCTACCTATTAATTAAGGTACATAAAAACTTTATTTATATCAATCTAGCGAACCCGACAGACAGTTATACTGTCTTATTTTATTTTTATATATTTAATAGGGGGCAAATGAGCAGTCGGAGCCTTAGGCAACTACCGACGCCCATAAACATCCGCACAAGAGGCTATCCAGATGCGTTGCCCTCCTATACCCCATCCCCACCCATGGGCCACCGAAAACTGACAAACCACACGAAACGCAACAGCATAGCTATCAATTAACGGCAGTATCATGTGAGCAAGAGGTTCCACCCCGTTCGTGCCGGCTCTATTCGGCAGCAGCAGGCAGCATGGCACTACCTCGATATGCCACAGATTAAATAATTGCTTATGCCCGGTATATCGGTCAACGATATATCGTAGCGATTTGACTGCGCGAATCGTTTGTGCAGTTTTATCGATCGTGTGTACGAAAATTGTCTCAGATTTTTATGGTTGTAACCAGAAAACTTCTTGTAAACAATTTATGCAGCGCAATGAAATTGTGACAATTACAATTTTATTCATTTCTCCAGCATGGCCACATAATTTTAATGATCTATAAAAATATTCTGACTACGTTTAGGAGAAGGAGTCGTCTTTTTTTTTTCTTTTACGCCGGGAAATGCTCTGAGGCATCCCGTCTGTATGTTTCGCTGCGCCCGAAAGATGGTAAGATGAACGCAGATCTACCCACTAAAACCCGGCGAGTGCCAATAATGCTACCTTTGGTGAGGTGTCCCAGATATGTTGAGCAACAGTGCTCCTCGATGGCTAGTCAGTTCCCTAGCCGCCTGAGGAGGCGGAGCCGCCTTAGGAGGCGGTAGCTCAGCCAGTGGGGTGAGCGGCTCAGAGAGCCGAGCGCGGGACACCACACGGTGTTGGCCGTCGGTCAAATCCTAGAGCAGTGGGTGGCACGGCACAATATCCTTCTACCTTGCGCCGATCCTGATGGGGCACGGATGCTTCGGATGCAGTGCGACCTGTGCGCGGCAGATCGGAGGATCCGCTGTGCGCCCGTTAGATCCGAGCTATAAGGCACCCTTGTGTGTTCAGTCTGCCTTAAGCGGAGATGGAGGAGGGGATACACCGTAGTGGCCAGATACGGACGTCCACAGCTCTCGCGCCGGGTCACCCAAACGAAGAGGAGAACACCGCTGGGGTTTAGTGGGTAGAGTCTGCGTCAACCTTATCATATTCTCGGGCGCAGAGAGTCCCACATAACCACCGCCCCTACCCCCCGGACCTGGTGGTATACCTAAACGCATTCCCCAGCGAAACCAAAAAAAAAAGGTGTTTGGTGGATATAGTTAGGTTCACCCTAGGCTACTGAGCCTCACCGCCATGACCAGGCTTGACCATGGTGGGGTGAATGAGTTGTTTGGGCTAGTTCCAGGTTAACTTGTTTATGTTAATGGGCGACGCTGACCACTTACCATCATCTAGGCAGTCTGCACAGTTATCGTGATGAAAGAACAACAGTAACGTAGATAACTGTTTGTATACATTGACTGTGCTACGTGACGAATTATACTATTACCTTAACTCCATTGTTTAAAAATGGTTTCGCGTTACCGGAGCATTAGGCTTTACATAATAATGCGTTTGCCCACCGCAGGATGATGGTATTATGCTAATAAATTGAAACGTTCCAAAGTATATGTGAAACTCAGTACATTACAATTTGGAAACATTATAATGTTAATTCCCGCAAAAAGTAATGCAGATGAAGATATTTGCTTCATATTGTATGACTGCTATCTATATAAAGTACAATCATTACAATATAAAGTCTAAATCAGGGATCACCGATTAGTTGTATTTGAGGTCCGGTTTTTAGAATGCTTTAAGGCTAAGTAGCCTTAGATACTTAGCCTTAAATCATTGTAATAATAACCGAGTAATAATCAAGAGGGGGTATAAACAAGTGCTTATACCTCCTCCCACTTCACCTCGCAGTGTAGTAGATAATAATAATAATAATAATAATAATAAACCTTTATTTTCAGGCTGCATAGGCCCATAGATAAATACCTTAACCTAATTATACATAGTTTTATACAATCTTGTTGGTAAATAAAACTTAAAACTATGTTAGTAACACTTCACTTGCACTTAAGTCTTGGTGCGTTCCGATGGCACTTGAACGGAACACCCCGCCCTGTGGCCAGAAGTCCTCCTCCATGACGAGGTGCAGAAAACATGTCGGCACTCGCACCACGAACGCCTTGGAGTTGACGTTGCGGCGCGACTCCAGCAGCTGCACTCTCGCTATGTACTTGGTCCTCTGGCGCACGTACTCCACGATGTCTTTCGCCTCAGTGGTGTAGTGTAGGCGGGAGATATACACCGGGGTGTTCGGTCCTGCAGCACGTATACTGTTGGGCTCCATGGGAGCCGTGCCACAGTGGTTCTTGCTGGCCTTATGACGGCGCTTCCTTCCTTGCACCGTCATAAAACCTTCGTCATCAGCCCGCTTCGATGCCTTCTCAGGCAGGGGCTTCGTAGCTGGTATACCACTCACGATGGTGTTGTTGGCGAGATTCTCATTCCTCGTCTCATAAAGTACATAAAATCATAAATTAAATTCATCATCATTATCAGCAGCAGCAGCATTGAGCTAAAGCTGTGATTATATAAATAAAGCATGAAGCGCTTTGCTGTATAAACAATATATTATAACAAAACCAGCGCTTCACGTTTCACCACAAAACCATCTATGACAATGCGAACACATTTATTAAATTGACCATCATTTCAGAGAACGTTAAGGTAAAGACGAGGATACACCTTCATAAGTGATTCTTTGTTCATCTGATGTCCAATAGTTTCCTTATTTTTACACCAAATATAAAGTTAGAATAATATCTATTAATTAGAAAAAATATATTGTAATAGAGGCAGAGGCTTGGTGTTTATGGTCAAATTATTGAATAATAAAAACAGTTAATCTTTATCAATAAAATTCTTCTGTACTTGTGTAACTTCACTCTACTCCTGCTAGTAAGCGGCTGGACCGATTTGGTTAAAATTTTGTATATTTTAGATCGTCCCTTTAAAAGAAATGGAATTGGATCTGCTAGATGACTTTGTGATCGTCTCTGTGTTATTGTATATCGCCTAAATATGCTGTATACAATTATTGTAATAATTGCTTTTTAATATTATCGGTAAGTAATTTTGTAAGAGGTAGTACCATGTTGCTTTGCATCCGAATGGGGCCGGCACGACTGGGGTGGTACCTCTCTCTCACATAACAACAGGGTCAAATGACAGCTACTTTGTTGCGTTTCGTGCGGTTTGTGAGTTTCCGGTGGCCCATCGGGAGGATAGGGAAAAGGAGAGTCACGCATCTGCATGCGGATGTCTATGGGCGTCGGTAGTTGCTATAAGGCTTCAATACTCAGTTGCTTCCTTATGGCATAGAAAGTAGAAAGTGTTAACATAAAAGCCAATTTTAGGACAGTAAATCTGTCGTGCTCGCTAGTACTATATAAAAAAATCCCAAATGTTTCTAAGTTCTCAATTTCCACTTACATTAAATTTACACTCAAATCTCTTTTGTATTTGCCAATGAATATCTATAAATAAAATACTCATAATGAAAACAAATATTCCATTTGTTTGATTAAATTTTACGTCCAATCTTGCGCTGAGCCTTCATTAAAACAAAACAAAAAGTACTCGATGTAAACACGTAGAGCCTCTTGACATGATGAACAACATTATACGAAATATTTCGTATTCTGAACATATTTTTCATTCATTATTGTTCTTCGTGAAAATTTCCTGACATCATCAGGGAACACCATTTTTTAAATTAGGACTGTACTGTTAAATTAACAATCTACGATACGCATAAGATATATTAAATAAACAAAACGAGAGTAATTCATGCTCATCCTCTAAGCTGTGTTGTTTCTGTTCAGAGATATAATTTTGTTTCACTTTGTGTGACTGAGATAAAGATGTCAGTTAAATATATAATGCAAGTCTAGGGACGGTTATATTTGAATAGGTCCGTGTATGATCTAGTGTTGTCTATTTTGAAACAATTATCTTATCTATACATCTATAGAGATAAATAAAATTGGAGTGTCTGTTTGTTACATTAAAATAACCGCTTTTTATTGAATGCATATGGATGTATACACGGTACACATACCAAAATAGCATTTTTTACCATTTTTGTCTGTCTGTCTGTCTGTCTGTTTGTTCCGGCTAATCTTGGAAACGGCTGGGCCGATTTTGACGGGACTTTCACTGACAGATAGCTGATGTTTTAAGGAGTAACTTAGGCTATAAAAATAATCATCATCAATCCGTCAACGGCTGTAAATCGAAATTAACGCGGGCGAAGCTGTGGGCAACAGCTAGTCAGTCTAAGCAGCATTTTTACTATAACGACCGGGTACCGAAGAGTAAGTAGAACATGAAATCAAATATAGAATTGGCAACAAAAGCGTGGCAGATTATTTAAAATAATCCTAATAGTCGTAATTATATTTGTAGTTATCGTTAGAATCATAAGTATAATGAATCTAATCATCTAATCCAATTAACCGAGCTTGGAGCAATCGCAACGAAATTGTCACTTTGTAATTTATCGAGATGTTGGATTTACAATATTATGCTATTTGCATAGAGATTCGCTTTTTTTTTCGTTAACGCCGGGAAATGCTCTAAGGCATCCCGCGGGGGAGTGGGTCTCCCCACGCGGGTATGTGGGACTCGCTGCGCCCGAAAGCTGGTAAGTGGACGCAGCTCTACCCATTAAAACCCGGCGAGTGCCACCAATGCCGCCTTTGGTGAGGTTCCCCGGATCTAATAAACAAACAGGGCACCTCGACGGCTAGTCAGTCCCCCAAGGAACCGACACCACCTCCACCGAGGGGTTGTCCCGCACCACAGAACAACCCCTTCCAACGTCGGGACAGTACAATGGGGTGAGGTTCCCATCCTCGCCCCTTGCCCCCTGCTCTTTTGTCCCCTTTTCTTATAAGAGGGGTACAAAGACCCCCTCGGCTCAATTAGCTTCGCCCAAGGTGCAGCGGCTCACCCTAGGCTACTGAGCGTCAAGGCCTGAACCAGGTGGGGAGATTCACTTTCCATAAGATGAATGTTACTCATAAATGTATGTATGTCGCTGTGGGAACAGCTTCAATTGCACGTTATTACGTGTGGTGCATGTGTTATTGTAATGTTTTTTTTATAATGTTAGTTGGATAGGCAAACTGGCAAACGTACCACCTGATGGTAAGTGGTCGACGTCGCCCATGAACATAAGCCAGTATACCTGGAACGAGCCCAGGCAACTTATTTATGTGTTGCCTATCCTGAGACATAAGATGTTAAGTCTCGGTGCCAGTAATTACACTGCCTGTCTTGCCCTGTATGTATGTGCAATATGGTATCTTGAATAGCTGATGTATCATGTATCCTTTCGATTGATCAGAGAGCAACGAAAGAGTTTCTCAATTTTCCTTTTGATATGTTTTTTTAGTTAGATATAAATCGTTCCTTCGTTTTTGATAACTTTCTTTCTGTCTTAATTTTCAAGCAGGTTAAATTTAGATCACAACCAAAATCAGTAGATAGTTAGTGTAGTTTGTCAAATGGTATAGTTTAGTAAAATGTTCATTATTCTTTGAGGTATGGTTGACTCACAACCGGATCCCAAGCCAACCATTAAATTGTATTTTTTTTTTATAGAAGAGGGGGCAAACGGACAGTCGGTTCACCTGATGGTAAGTGAATAGCGACATCCACAGACACCCGCTATACCAGGAGATCAGCAGGTGCGTTGCCGGCCTTTTAGATGTGAGTATGCTCTTTTCTTGAAGGTCCCTAAGTCGTATCGGTTCGGAAACACCATAGGTGGCAGCTGATTCCATATATTTGTAGTGCGAGGCAGGAAATGCCGTAAAAATCTAGATGTTGTGGATTTCTGGACATCAAGGTGGTGTGGTCGAAATTTGGAATTCTTCCGCGATGTCCGGTGGTGGAATTCTGCCGCAGGTATTAATCCGAACAATTCCTCAGAACACTCCCCGTGGTAGATGCGGTAGAAGATGCAGAGCGATCCGACATCTCTACGCAGCGCCAAGGGATCAAGCCGATTGGAGATCACATTATCATCGACGATTCGAGCCGCCCGGCGTTGGACGCGGTCAAATGGAAGGAGCTGATATTGGGGCGCTCCAGCCCAGAGGTGAGAGCAGTATTCCATGTGAGGCCGGATCTGCGCCTTGTATAATTGAAGGCGGTGTGAAGGCATGAAATACTGCTTCGCCCTATTGAGCACGCCAAGTTTCTTAGAGGCTAGTTTAGCCTTTCCTTCCAAATGACCACGAAACTGCACATCTCTCGATATGTCGACGCCAAGTATCCCAATGCTGGCTGCGGCAGTTAGGGGAGTGCCTTCAAATCGTAGAGGAACGACGAAGGGTGATTTTTTGGCGGTAAACGCGCAAACTTGTGTCTTGTTGGGGTTAAATTGGACCAGGTTAAGTCGTCCCAATTCCGAGACTTTGGTCAACAGAGACTCGATTTCAGACACAAGTTTGTTCCGACTTTGTATGACTCAAATTATGTCAAGTTTCAGAAATATCGTTCAAACCAATAAACCGACTGTAGTTGTAACTAAGACCGAGCTTCACTAGGTAATTAACGATTCACTTCCCACCATAGAAATTCAACTTTACATTTTGTTCAGCACACAATTTGAGAGTCAAATCAGAATTAGTAATTCATTCCATTTAAAACTAATATTAGGGTAACAAAGTGGGACCAAAAACTAGAACGTCACAGGAACGGATTGAAATGTAATAACAGAAAAGGAAATGAAGTCATCGCGAACATTCAAACCAATTTGATTGTTCAGATGAAAAAGGTCCAGTTGGAGAGGGGTCTCTGTGTTAAAAAGATTATTCTGTGGTCATAAAATTTAAGGAAAACTTTTTTTTAATTGATGAAGATAAGCAAGCAGTTCATTGCTCTAATTAAGTTATTACTACCGCGGTATACATATACGCGGTATATATACCGGTACCTTAGAAGCTACTTAGCTCAAAAATGGTAACCTAATATTGCATATTGTTTTTCTTGTGTTTTAAAGCTTCTTTAATTAAATAATTATAAACTTTAAAAAAATTGAATATAATAATTACATATATTCCATGAATATATGCACAATAGTAATTCACAAGCCTAATATGATCACTGAGTTGTACTCAAACATAAAAAGTGTGCATATTTCAAAGAAGTTATACCTGTTTTCTGATCAGAAAGGAAATGAATGGCATAATCAATGCCAGTAAGGTAGACTAAATTATCTTAATGAGCGACGGTCGCCTCATGCGGTGGCTCGTCTGTCGAATTGCCTGATTGAATCTCAATTAACCGGTCGGTGAGAAAAGCTTTAAGCCAGTCCGGATTACGTTTGTTTTCATCTACCAAGATCAAACGCCATTTGTCCATATTTATTACAATCATCTAGCTCGTCTTGTTTGTCTTTAAGTAATATTGAAGCAGCTAAATATATTTCAACTTTACTATACCTATCATGTAGGATATAGTGACGTCATCACGTAGATTTATCGCGAAAAGTTTAAAGCGCGTATCAAAATTGTTGCTTGTTCGATTAATTTATCATGTGTTTAAAAGTTTGTTAATTAAGTTTTTTAAGTCATGCATATTTGCTATCAAGACTGCTCGATGAAATAGTGAAAACGTGGTTTTAGTGTACGTGGGTGACGCTGGATCTCAGTGATATTGCGGGTTTTTTTATATCATAAGGGGCAAATGAGCAATCGGAGTCTTGTGTGTAAGGTGACTATCGACGCCCATAAACATCCGCACAAAAGGTAATGCAGATATTTGCAGAGTTTGCCTTTCTTTATCCCATCCCCACCCATGGGCCACCGGAAACTCACAAACCGCACAAAATGCGACAACATAGCTGTCACTTTACGCCAGTTTCATGTGAGCGAGAGGTTTCAACCCGGTCATGCTGGCCTGATTCGGCTGCAAAGCAGCGTGGCACTACATGGTTTTATCATAGATACCGAGAAGCCTAGATGGATCGTCAATATTATTTAATTCTATTGTAGTATATTGGAATCAGAATAAATTATGATTGTTTTAAATCAAATGTCACAACGTCGAGAAAAGGGAACTGCATCACGTTTCATACAAACGGGATATTAAAAGGATGTTAGTCCAATCAACATTAAGTGACTACTTATATCCATAAAGGCAGATATTCCACTTAATAGATCAGTTTATAATTTGAATTTCTTAATGTCCGTCATTTTGTAAATAATTTACGGCATCACTAAGTCTTACAACATCAACGGTATCAAGGTCACAGGGTACAAAAGCTTTTTTTTTTTTCGGCATTTTTTAGCACAAAAAACAGTTTCACTGTAAAATGTCGCGCCAAGTACACGTCTAACTATATACACGTATAGTAAAAATAAAAAAATAAACAAATTTTTACAAAAAATATGAAATAAAAAAACCAAGTACACAAAACCTCTCGGATTAAAAGAAACACTCATTAAAAACTGTGAAAATTGAAAAAACAATTGGTGTAGTATATTTAGAAAAAAAAAGAAAAATTTGCAATCTACAAAAAAATATAAATTAAAAAAAAGTAGTCATTGTGATTTTCAATAATTGCAAAATTTTTGTGGCAAATTTTACAATTGAAAACAATTTTTTAAACGTACTTGGCGCGCGTTTACTATACAACATTTAAGTGACTACTTACATCCATAAGGGCGGATGTTCCACTTAATAGGTCTTCCTTAGACGTATAAGATGGATGGATCCCCTAATATTACATGAGTGATGACACAATGATGGATAACTCGAAGATACATTCAAGTGGAATATTAAAAATCATCCTTTCGTTTCAACTGCGAATCTGTTTGTTTCACACTCAATCCCTTCATGTTGCAAGTCGCTAGGGATAATCACAGTTGGAGTATCTAATGGACAGTCAGATATGGTATATCGTCTTGATTTTTTTTTTCATTTTTATTAAATTAAATTCAGTTCCCATATTACGTTTATTTCCGTAAAAAAATTGGAAAATTAGTCTGCAGCTTTTTCAAATTTATAGTTTTTTTTGGGTCCCGTACCTCAGAAGGTAAAAAAAATCTTATAAGATTCACTCTATTATCTGTCCGCCCGTGTGTCACCATCGTTTTTCGCAGGAAGGGGTGCTATTGTGTGAAAAAATGTAAATAAAATATCTATAATATAAATATTTTTGCTAGTGTCTAATGTAATATATAACGGAACCCTTAGTGCGAGAATTCGACTCGCACTTGGTCAGTTATTATTTGCTTTTTTAAAAGAGGAAGCAATCCGACAGTCGGTTCACCTGGTGGTAATTGATAAGCAACATCCACAGACACCCGCTACACCAGAGGATTAGCAGGTGCGTTGCCGGTCCCCACCATGGTTCAGGCCTTGTCGTGGCGGTGGGGCTCAGTAACCTAGGGTGAGCGGTGCACCTTGGGCGAAGCTAATTGGGCCGAGGGGGCTCTATGTACCCCTCTTATAAGAAGAGGGGACAAAAGAGCAGAGGGACAAGAGGCGAGCATGGTAACCTCATCCCGTTGTACTTTCCCGACGTTGGGAGGGGTTGTTCTGTGGTGCGGGACAACATTTCCCGGCGCTAAAGAAAAAAAAAGGTGCGTTGCCGGTGTTGTATTGTTGTATGTCATATTTGATGTATTGTGATGTGTATGTACATACAGCAGTATCAGTGACATCTATAATATCTGGCCAAACATTATTCTCAGTCTTTGTAATACATAGTGGTAACAATACCTAGGTAACACTGAAAATGTTTAGAAAATGAAAAACAGCTTAATGCAGAAAGTTGCCAATACTTTTATTGTTTTTCGAAGTAATCTCCGTTTCTTTCTACACATCGTCGCATTCGATGGAACCACTGAGAAAAGCAGTGGGCCCATTCTTCCTTAGGAGCCTCTTCTATGACATTTTCGTACGCTTTCACCGCATCTTCAGGGCTCGTAAAGCGAATGCCTCGAATTTTATCTTTAGTTCTTGGGAATAAAAGAAAGTCGCAGGGCGCCAGGTCAGGAATGTAAGGCGGATGACTCATTATCTCGACACCTGCCATAGTCAAAATATATTCAACAGTCCGTTTTGCGGAGTACGCTGAAGCATTGTCGTGGTGAAGGAGGATCCTGCTTCGAGGGCGCTGCTGTCGAATTTTTTCCAAGACAACAGACGAACAGCGATTGACATACCAGTCTGCAGTAACTGTCCTTCCATCTTCTAGCACAACTGTCGCGAACTGTCCTTTCCGACCAAAGAATGAGGCAATCATCTTTTTTCCTTGACTTCTTCCTTTCTTTACCTTAGTTGTCCGATCCTCGAAAGGAAACACCCACTGAGCTGATTGTCTTTTGGTTTCGGGTTCGTAGCAATATATCCAGCTTTCATCACCTGTGATGATGTCAAATACAGCATTTGAGTTACCGCCGTTGAACTTATCTAATATTTGGCGGTCCATGCGGAGGCGTTTCTGGTCGTCGGTTAAAGTATGGGGAGTCCATCTGGTACAAAGTCAGACTTCCTGACGCCTAAATGTTCGTGTAATATTTTTTGAACTTGACTCATACCAATGCCTAGGCTTGCCCGTATCTGCTGATAGGTCACTCTCTTATCTTCCTCTATCATGCGTCGCACAGCACTGATGTTATCTTCAGTAGTCGCTGTTAAAGGACGTCCCTCACGCGGATCATCACTGAGATTGCTACGTCCACGCTTAAACTCGTTTAACCAATTGTAAATAGTGGCACGAGATGGGGCTTCATTAAAAAATGCTAATCGCAGCCTATCATAGCTTTGTTGTTGAGTAAGCCCACAACGAAAGTCATAATAAATCATTGACCGAAAATTTTCTCGCGTTATGTTCATTTTCACGTGTAACAAGAGTTTTAGATTTGCCGCCAATTCACAAAAACAAATGACAAATGAATGCAATATACTACATTAGGTTACCAAAGAGTTCTAAAATTGAAATTCAAAAAAAGTTTTCATTTTCAATGTTTCTAACTGGCCAGTTCTAAACATTTTCAGTGTTACCCACGTAATATACATTTTATAAGAGGCCATCCTGCTTTGCAGCCGAGTTGGGCTGGCATGATCGAGGTGGTACCTCTCCCCCACCATGGTTCAGGCCTTGACGTGGCGGTAGGGCTCAGTAGCCTAAGGTGAGCCCAGCACCGCGAAGCTAATTGAGCCGAGGGGGCTCTTTGTGCCCCTCTTATAAGACAGAACAGAAGGGGACAAAAGAGCAGGGGGCAAGGGGTGAGGATGGGAATCTCACCCCATTGTACTGTCCCGACGTTGGGAAGGGTGGTTCTGTGGTGCGGGACAACCCCTCTGTGGATGTGGCGTCGGTCCCTTGCGGGACTGACTAGATCCGGGGCACCTCACCAAGGCGGCATTGGTGGCACTCGCCGGGTTTAGTGGGTAGAGCTGCGTTCATTTACCATCTTTCAGGCGCAGCGAGTCTCACATACCCCCCTGGGGAGACCCACTCCCCAGGCGGGATTCCTCAGAGCAATTCCCGGCGTTAAAGAAAAAAAAAGGTGGTACCTCTTGCTCATATAATATTGGCGTACTCACATAATACTGCATAACTTTCGGTTGTGCGGATGTATATGGGTATCGGTGGTCGCCATAAAGCTCCAACTCGGTCGCCTCCTTGTGACATAAAAAACATACCTTGCGAGCTAAGATGAACGGGATTTGATTGTTCATCAATATATTTTAAATGTTCATAAAACTAAAATTATTTCTGCGAATGATTTTTTTTATAATATAGGAGGGCAAACGAGCAGTCGAAGCTTTAGACTACCGACGCCCATACACATCCGCACAACCAGAGATTATGCAGATGTGTTGCCCTCCTTTCACCTGCGCCCCCCCCCCCCCACCATGGGCTACGGGAAACTGTCAAACTGCATGATACGCGACAGCATAGCTGTCGCTTGACGCCAGTACTATGTGAGTGATAGGTACCACCCCGGTCGTGCCGGCCCAAGTCGGCTGCATAGCAGCATGGCACTACTTTACTTTAATTATGATTTATTAGCGATTTTACGGATGAATTTAATTATAGTCAAATAAAATAACATCGGAAGAAAATTGATAATGATTATAAAATCTTATATCATAAGTATTTGTTATTAGATAAAGTTAATTGAAAAGCTTTAGGAGTTGTACAAAATATTGGGGTCGCAGTTGTTAATTGACTTAACGACAGCTTTACGCTTCGACTGTTCGCTTAGCCTCCGCTAACGCTAAATATTTTTCCCTAGTTTGTTTTTATAATTCAATTCAATTAAAATTTCTTTTCAATATTATGCAACTTATAACTTGTATTTTTTTAATACTTAATTAAAAACATTAGAAGCTTTGAATGCAGAATAGCTGAATATATGAAAAAGTTAATGTTTTATTTCTAATCTTCTAGAGATACTTTCCGCGTTCGATCTTAAATAATATATTACTTCTGTTCTCTATTAACAACAAAACTAACTTTCGTCATTCAAAAAAAAAAATCATATTCGTCTACACAGAAAATGCTCTCTCAAAGCTTGGACAAAATATTATGATTTAAAGTTTTATTACATAAGTAGTATACGCGCGAATATTACAAGACAAGGTCCATTTCATTTGCAAATATACAACTGTTATTAGGCTACAAAAGTTCTTACTTACTTATTTATTTATTGATTCAATTTAATATTTGTTGCACTTACAGCTTAAAACCAACGCGTACAACAAAACAAACATAAATAATATTGTAATAAATATTAAATACACATCGAATACACAAACACATAATTACAATACAAAATACGCAAAACAATTTAAACTAATAATAATAGCCACATAAACACATATTCTAAGTCAGCTTCCGGCGCAGCGAGTCCCACATACCCGCCTGGGGAGACCCACTCACCCACGGGATGGCTCAGAGCATTTCCCGGCGTTATAGAAAAAAGGCCTATGTTCAGCAGTAGACGGATAAAGCTGATGATGATGATGATGCTGATAATTATGAAATGTAAATCCAAATATCTCCAATCTTATATCATATTCGTTCCACATTACCCGCGGAACCCATATTTTTATCAATACACCTAGGACTACGTTTTACGATTCAATAAATCCATATCTATCAGCGTGTAGGCTCGTTATAAACGTGTTAATACATTTGCATCAGAATGACGTGGGAATATTCGTTTAATTGAAACTGATCAGCACTGAATAGGTTCTGATCAGTATATATTTAGATGCTTATGGTGTTTTAGAGTTCCGTTCTCTAAGAATAGGATACTTTTGACTTTAGGGACTATTGCTACACGGGCATGAAACATGCAGGCGTGTGTTGTTGTTATACTTAAAATTCTAAATGAAAATTAGCGTAATAGATATAGAGAATAGCGTGGCAGAGTTTAAAGTCTCATTAAATGATATTTTTAGAGAGAAAAAAAACTTTTTTTTTGTAATATTCTAATTTGGAATTCAAGTTCCAAATATGACGTGTATGAAAACCTTAGCTATCCTGGATCGCACTTAACTGTTTTGGTAATAAGCAAGAGCTTAACGAACAGCGTTGAACAGATTCTAACAGCGTTAGAATGGATTATGTAATCACATTCTTTTATGTCATAAGGAGGAAATGGAGCAGTCGGAGTCTTATGGTGACTACCGACGCCCATTATTATAGACATCCGAACAACTAAAAGTTATGCAGATGCGTTGCCCTCTTTTTCCCTATCAAATGGGCTACCGGAAACTAACAAACCGCACGAAAACGACAGCATAGCTGTCACTTGACGACGTGTTATGTGAGCGAGAGGTACCACCCCGGTCGTGCCGGCCCAATTCGGATGCAAAGCAGCATGGTACTACCTCTTACTTGAGTGTGTGACATACATGCAGTGTGTGTAGCCAGGATGATGATGTTCATAAAAGGACCAAGGCCTCTACATCTTTTAGATAAGGAGAAAAATAATGGATTACATTTTTGCGTTTTGGGGCTTCGCGAGAACTGGTACTACATTAATCTATGTCAAGTAATGTATTAGGTAACCTTTTCGCTAATCTTATTTTTTCCTTTAGCACTCTGATGCCTAGAATAGAGGCTAAGTAGAGATCTGTATAGACATTATAAACGCAAAATATTAATTTTTTATCCATCCTATTTCACCGGTACGAGGAAAGGATTGCTGTGTTCTGTTTGTAATGTCAAATTAACAGATTTTCACTAAATATGCATGATAGTATATAGGTACTTACATTAAAAAAATATATATATTTGCCCATCTGTCTGTCTCTATGTTCCAGCTAATCTCTGAAATAGCTAGGCCTATTATGATGGGACCTTCACTGGCAGATAGCTGATGTTATAATGAGTGACTAATGCTATAATAAAAATATAAAGGTACGGCTGTAAATATAAGTTAACGCGGGCGTAGCTGCAGGCAATTTAAATAAAAAAACTAACCCAACCAGTCACAGGGACTGCCGATAGAATTGAAAACAAAACAATTAAATTCAAATACTTACCTATAATACAGGCTGTAAAAGATTATGACAAATGTTATAAACCACTGGCAACACCAGCCGGATGTGATGCTGGTTACCTATTTAAATACATTTATTATAATAATAAATATCAGGTGGCTCCAAACGGATATATATTGTATAGAAATAATGTTGAATAATAATTAAAGTATAACACTAATAAATCTTAATAATTAATAATGTATTTACAGTAGTTGTTTATAATGTTATGACGATATTTATAATAATTGTAATTAATAAATAGTCATTCTATTGTATCTATGTAGTATAAAAAGGCACCAATAGCGCAATTAGGAGTATTCTACTCGTATACTTTGTGAAGGGCGTTACTCTGCCCAAATATATTGTAATGGAGAAGAATTAATTGTTTTTATCAGACATTCCTCCGGCGAGCCTTTAACACAACCTATACAATTTAAACGGCGCACTAAATGACCGCATGACATTGACATTTCAGTGTATTTGATGATTGATTATGTAAAAAAATATTGCATAATCTTATATGAATAAATCAAACGTCATATAAACGTCAAATAGCGTCTCATAATGGTGGTAACGGTGTCGCGAATCCAGAGATTTTATCTCATCTAAAAATATGCGTACCGCGCCTAAAGAAGTTTTCATTTCAAAAATCGTCATTGCATCTTATCGCTGGCAACATGCATTACGTGAACCGTGTCGTTATTTTACATGCTATTGCTATTTGGAATATATTTACTACCACGAATTCGCTGGATACGTAGCTAATAAACTAAGGACCAGACAAGCGAGAACCTGTCTAAGCTAGGGCTACCAAAACCGTGTTTTTATGTAACATAACGTTTTCAATATTTTTCCTTAACAAGTTATTTTTTTAATTTATTTTTTAAAGAATACTCTGTAGACCATTGGTCCGCACCATTGTTAGATTGGTTTTGATGATGATTGATTGTTACTTCTGTTGCTCCGCAAAATTGGAGTTCGTTAGGAGGTTAGTTGATGATGATTGATTGATTAGCTTAAGAGGAGCTTAAGTGGAAGAAGGAGAGAGGATGTTACCACCGGTTCAAACCCGAGCCCTTTCCTGAGAAGAACCGGCAAAACTCAGTGGGCAGCGTCCCTATACTTGACACATATAGATACTAAAGTGTTTGCACGGTGTTTAGTGGTCACGCGCGCTCAAGTTGGTGGTTACGGGCTCCTCTTATTTTGTCACCGTTATGAGTATGTTAGTTGTGTCACGGGGTGTGGATCCTAGTGATTCACTCCCCACACTCATAGTTGGTCAGTGTTATTTCGGTTTGGCTGCGCTAGATGGTGTGGCGCGCCCCATTGTCCCCAAGTCCTGGTCAGTTGTTTGGCTCGGCTGCGCTGGGTGCTGAGCGCGCCTCAGCACCCAGCGCAGCCGAGCCAAACAACTTTGTCTTCAGTTTCTGGTTAAAATTTTTCTTATGATGGCGTGGTCTCTGTTCTTAATTGCCATTTTAAAGTTGTAGTTGTTTATTTCTTGGTCAGGGATTGCTGCGACTTTTATCAGGTTGCCCAATGCGTCATCGCTGTCACAGGTGTAGTATGTGAAATTTTTGGTATGACGCGAGAGGGCTCCAACTGCGTGAGACGCGCTGTCGTGTAGTTTTATCCTTGATTTAGTCTTTACTATGTACACCGTTTCGTAGCAGAGTCCCTGGGCCTCGTGGATAGTCAGGACTTTGGACTCTTCCCCCTTCCCATACCCTTGGTCTATTAGGGTCTGCTTTTCTTCTTGGGTCTATGTCAAGAAAAGCGTTTTGAGTTCTTCTTGTTATTGGCCTCCAGTGTGAATTGGATGTTTAGTGATTTGATTACCTTAACAAGTTGTGAGACGTAGCTTTTTATCAAATTTCATAATTCTTTGTAAACGGGAAGTACCTTGTGGGTGTTGGTTTGATACACGGACAGACAGACAGATGGACAACGGCGTTATCCTATAAGGATTTCCATTTAGAGGAACTCAACCCTAAAAAGAACTAAACTATATTGTTTTCTAATGTTTACGCGAATTTCACTTCTTAAGTATTATAATTAAACAAATTTTACGGATTTTATCGCGGTTTATTAAGATTTTTACAAGCCCGACGTTTCGGATACTTTACAGCAACCATGGTCACGGGAGGACTGAGGTGTCATACGTCCTATCATTACAAAGTTATTCGAAACTACCCAATATTTACATCAATATTTTGGGGTTTCTTATCTACATAGAAAGTGCTACTGTATCTTTAATCTGTGACTTATAATGCTTTGATTTTGATTTCATAATTTTAATAATGGAATCCCAAGCAGGTGGTAAGAGCCAGATAGAGAAGATGGCTGGCTCTTAAAAACCTTAATAAACCGCGATAAAATCCGTAAAAACTGTTTCATTATGAAGAACTAAACTAGTTTATCTATGAATGATTTATCGCTTTAACATGAATATTTTTATATCCTTTCAATAAAATTAAAAGTCAAGTTCATTCGAACAGAAATATCGGAGCTGTCGGGTCAGGGCCGAGGTTTCAGTCTGATTTAGAAATAGCAATCACAGATAGCCAATATTGTTGTAAGGAGCTTGGAACATTTCACGAAATGCTTTTTGTAGGGAAATCATTGAAAATGGCGTTTATTTATTATATTCCATTGTTTATTGACATCTATTCCTATTTATTATTTTTGACTTTTGATATTATATTTATGGACAAACTCTTTTCAACTGTCAAATTTAGAATAAGAGAACGGCGAAGTTGCCAAACACAGGTATTTATATACTTCAATGGTAGCTTCAAATCGATACTTCTATTATAAAGCTGAAGCGTGTGTTTGTTTGAACGCGCTAATCTCAGGAACTACTGGTCCGATTTGAAAAATTATTTCAGTGTTAGATAGCCCATTTATCGAGGAAGGCCTGTAGCTATATCAAAGTGTTTCTTATCCTGTGATGACGTTTTCCCGTTGTTGTGTTAATTTGTGGTAATCTGCACTCTCCTTGCAAGAGCGCGAGCATGACTAGTAAACCCTAACTAGGATTTGAAAGTCCAGTTTGCAAGGAGTCCCACTTGAGCCGTATGTATATTTGTAAGAGTTAAAAATCGTTCT
This sequence comes from Helleia helle, assembly GCA_963853865.1. Taxonomy (NCBI): domain Eukaryota; kingdom Metazoa; phylum Arthropoda; class Insecta; order Lepidoptera; family Lycaenidae; genus Helleia; species Helleia helle. The sequence goes on along the minus strand of OY971422.1, from coordinate 19,225,307 downwards.
ATACTGTTTTTCTGAAGATCACTATTCCGTCCCCCGGGAAGCTCCTCCCGCGACTCAATTGACATGTCTATTGCAGGAAGGTGACGTTTTATGACATCTTCGTAGATACTGTCCTGTTGATTTACGTTTGCCAGAGTCAAGGTCTGAGTAAAAACATTTTTAGGCAACCTGGAGGAGTGTATGTGCACAATGTGTCTACACCAGAGAAACTGGTTCTTAATCAAGAGTTCCTCCATCCCCGTCAGGCTAGTCCGACGTAGAATCTCAAAGTTTGCCACACACATCCTGCCATCTCATCCTAGTAATAGTTTGAAGACATTTTAGATGAAATGCGTCAAGCCGCCCGATGTAAGTTTTATAAAGGCAACCAGGTCTCCGAAGCGTAGAGCAATAACGCCAAAATAATTGCTCTGTAAACATTGAGATTTGTGTAGAGCTTCAGGTTGTGTGATTTCCAAACTCTCCGATTTAGACCACCAAAGGCTGCGGCCACTTTTGCGATTCTTGATAGGATCTAAGATTCGAGTCAATGATTGTTGCGCATTAGACATCCAATATACCTAAAGGTTCCTACTTTATCCAGCGGATTTCCGCTTAGGTATAAATAGCACCGACGCTCACAGATTTCCCTCTCGCCGGTGGTTTAAGAATCTACTACTACGTAATTAATAATTTTGTTAATAAAATTACTTACACTGCCAGTCTTTTTAGCGTTTATAGAAGAAACATGTGTCGCCCTGTAGTTTGTGGCTAATTTAAAAAACATTTACCAGAGTGTAGACCGGGAGTTGCCCAAATGGGTAGTACCCATACCTTTTGCCTACTCCCTGTCCTCCTTTTCATAGAACTAGAGGTCGCCCAACGATCGAAATTCGATCTCAATTTAAACAAATATCAACTGCATAATATATGTTCTATATTTGTGTTTAAACACACTTACTACTAAACTTCGAGAAACCGCTTAAATTCATATTAGTCGAGTGCGGAGTCCGCGTGAATTTTGATGAATTCTCGAACAAACTCGTAATGTCCTAGGGCGGGAAAATTTATGGACCAAATGTTTATTTTTAATTATGTCAATCCTTAAATCAAGGCTCGGGAATAAAGCACCGTGTGCCATCCGAATTTTTAATTATACAAATAAAATATACAACAGACAGTAGACAAAGAGTAGACTGGCCTTCGCCGGGGCCAAGCTGTCGCTGTTATAGCATATTTGGATATTTATAATATCAATTCACATAACAAAAATTATATTATTTGTAATTTTCAACTTTAATTAAACTGCCATCTAGGCAACACAAAAGCAACTATCTCAACGTTATAATATTACACGAGAGTGCGGGACGAAACTACTAAGCTGTGAAATTCTCACCACGATTCGCTAATATTCCGTTAGATGGCGTAATTAATTTATACTTATATTAAGGCAGTAGATGGCAGTGCCGTTTATTTTGAATTCTTGATCTCAGAACTGTAAAAATTTGCGTAATATAACAGATATTTCCGTAAGTCGCTTAATGATATTAGTCAAACGTAAAATTTATTTTATAAAGATTGAAAAAGTTGCATCTATTTAGAACTAGGTGGCGCTATTACTAATTCTGATAAGACTTTGTGCGAACTGCGAACGTGATCGATTAGAAAGCTCAGGGGAAATACGAATCGGAAGCGAAGAGCTTGAGATTGATTAATTTATTAGATATTATTGAATCAAAGGATAATAATAATAATATCTATGGATGCTTTCACACCTCGTCCATCTGGTCCCGTGGTAAGTTCTCGAAGAACTTGTGTTACGGGTACCAGACAACGGAAATATATTTAATACTTTTATACTATACATATATTTAAGATTTTTATTATATAATACACATATTTAATACACATCCATGACAGAACAGAACAGAAAATATTTTTTTGTTCCCTGGCGGGATTCGAACCCGCAACCTCCGGCTTGAGCGCCAACGCGTTTACCACTGAGCCACAGAGGTCGTCCTAAGGATAATATTGACTGGTTGCTAAAGTCATTAAAGATTTCCAGGAAAAAGGTTTTTTTAAATATTAATTAGTATGAAAACTGACCCCACCATGGTTCAGGCTTTGTCGTGGCGGTGGGGCTCAGTAGCCTGTGAGTCCAGCACCTTGGGCGAAGCCAATTGAGCCGAGGGGGCTCTCTGTACTACTCTTATAAGAAGAGGGGACAAAAGAGCAGGGGGCAAGGGGGGAGGATGGGAACCTCACCTCATTGTACTGTCCCGACGTTGGGAGGGGTTGTTCTGTGGTGCGGGACAACCCCTCTGTGGAGGTGGCGTCGGTCCCTTGCGGGGCTGACTAGCCGTCTAGGTGCCCTGTTAGCTTAACAGATCCGGGGCACCTCACCAAGGCGGCACTGGTGGCACTCGCCGGGTTTTAGTGGGTAGAGCTGCGTCCATTTACCATCTTTCGGGTGCAGCGAGTCCCACATACCCACCTGGGGAGACCCACTCCCCAGGCGGTATGCCTCAGAGCATTTCCCGGCGTAAAAGAAAAAACAAAAAAAAAAAAACAAAAAAAAAAGTATGAAAACTGAGTTACTAGGGACCAGCCGTAGGTAATTGCGCTGAGTCTAATCAGCATATTATAGCCTTTAAGCGTCAGTAATATCACTAAATTGGGTAGCTCTTAGATAGAAGTAAAGGAAGATAGCGGTATTCCACCGTTAACAAAGAGGATAGACGATTTGAAGCTTGTCTCAAAGACATCATGTCATCTTGAGTAAACAAGGTCAGCGTAGAATGATGAAATGATCGAAGTATAAAAACCATCCAAGTCTTAAATAGACTTGCTACATCTATTCTAATATTATAAATGTGAAAGTAAGTTTGTTTGCTACGCTTTCACGCGAAAACTACTTAACCGATCATCATGAAACTTTGTACACATATTCTTGGAGGTATTAGAAGTAACATAGGACATTTAGAGCGCAGAACCGGCGCAGCTTCACAGCACAAATTTGGCGTAATTTGTTTTTATACAAAACTCATAACATTAACGCTCTATTCCGGTTATACGCTCGATGGACAAAGGAGATTACTGTAAGGGTTTTAATTCACACGCAATTTTTAAGAGCAAAATAGAACCGCAGATCTAAAATCGGTTGGCATTTTAACTGAATTCCAAGGAAAAGTGTCTGGACGTGTAAACACTGGCAAACGCTTCTGTTGATGTTTTTTTTAAACATGGAACCCTAAAAAAGGTGATGAAAACTTATAAAAAGCAAGCGTCTATTCTAGCGTGAGCCCGTTTGGAAAAACTAATAGTGGGGCTGTTGATGGCGTCTATAAACAAACACATCTAACGCCCGCTGGCGACCGTCCAAACAGGATCATCAAATTCTACCCGTGCTCTAGTTCCAGAGACGGCGGTTTCCTCTCCGCCTCCAACATTATCGTACCTACTAATGTTAGATAAGGGTAACTTGGAAAGTTATGAACCTGTTAAAACAGGTTCATAATTATACCTAACGATATAATCGTTATAGATAAAGATTTTGCTTAGTATATAAAGATACTGTAGTAAATTCTAAGTGGTCGTGATGTTTGTGGGTCCATACTTAGAATTAATTTTATAACAATATCAGCCCTTACCTATACCCTTATATGTCCCATAGTTCACCGAATCGCCCAAAGCGGGTTGGTGAACTTTACACGCCTTCAAATACTTGAAATCTCATCTCGGAATGTAGGTTTTCTCACGATTTTTCCGTTCACCGGTGATAAAGCGATGGTCTCATGTTCAAGTACACGGAGAAATTTTGAAAAACCCATTTTAAGGTTACACAAGTCGCTCGTCTTTCCATACAAACGCAGAACAGTAATTGCTACAATGTTTGACGTTGACCATCGACGAAAACTAAGTATATTATAAATTGATCTCGTCGTTATCTATGTCTGTATTAAACATTACAAAAATACAACCTTCTAAACTTTCGTATTTCAACACTGATTTTAGCCCAACTTTGGACGTAAACAAACAGTATAAAAAGCATGAAAGCTCAAAAATAAAGCCCGTAATTATTTTGTTAGAGTTCGCGCCGTTGACTAGTTCAACCTTAAGGCACCACTGGGGTCAGGATCGAACCTGGACCTCTCACTCTAGAGGCCGAGCCCATACTCCTTGGACCGTCGCCGTATCATGCTAATTTCATTGAAATGCAAACAGATGTGTAGTTATTCAATTGCAAATTTACTTGCATTGAATTGTCAATGCAAGTAAAGTAACATACGCATAATATTATGTAAGTATAATCATTTAAACAGAGTCAATATTATTTAAAATTAAACAAATGTAAAATAAAGTTCGTATAAATAATAACACAACAGGTGAAATTTGCATGAATATGAACAATTTATTCACACGCCATTATTCATTCGTACTAATTAAAATGAAAGTATGAAACAAAATGGAAGCAAGAACTACACACGCCATTTAATTTGGTAAATAAGACCCGGAACAGCGTTCAGAAATGTCTAACACACAGCGGGTAGCGCTGGCGGCGGGAACTCGAGCGGAAAGTAACTTATAACTGCCTGCACTTCGTACAATTGAAACAACATGTAACACCGAAAACTTAAAAGTAATAAGTATAATAATATCAATGTATACACCACCCGTAATACACGCTCAATATAAAAGTCAATATGCTCTACGTGGTTGATTTTTGTATCTAACCTATATCAACAAGTTCCCAGTCATCCATAAAGCACTGTCAACATACATAGGTGAATTAATCTAACATTTTCACGTTGAAAAGACGTGTGTGTACCCACGGTAGCTAACTGTGTTGGATGGTGGTGAGATTCGCCGTTTAGGTACTTATCCGTATGAGTATGCTTCCTATACACTGTATGGCTTAAGGTATTGTTGGGATTACGGATCACTAATACATCTAAGAAGGCTAGAGAATTATTTGCTTCTAATTCCATTGTGAATTGAATTTTTGAATTAATGGAATTAAAATGGTCTAGGAATATGGTCACTTTGTCAGATGGTAATATTGTGAAAGTATCATCTACATACCACTTGTAGAACCTGGGTGTTATGGGCGAAGTTCGCAGAGCAGTCTCCTCGAAGTCCTCCATAAATATGTCGGCAACAACAGGGGATACTGGTGAGCCCATGGACACTCCATCTATATCCTAAAGCGAGCTTCCATCAAAACCTTTTTCAAGCCGCCAAAAAAGATAGGTCAATTCTTACCATCTGTCAAGTGTCATATACCCTTACAATATGCAGGAGTATACAAGCTTGATTGCGACTGTGGTCTCTCTTATAGAGGCCAAACAAAAAGATCTATTAAAACTCGCGTCAAAGAACATATAGCTGATTTAAAACACCGTCGCTACACTAAGTCTGCCATCTGTGAACATAGTCTTGACAAAGCTTGCCATTATATCAGATTTGATAAACCACAAGTCCTAGCAAAAGAACACCGATTCCAACCAAGGATGATCCGTGAGGCTATTGAAATTAAAAAACATCCTAATTTCAATAGAGAAGAAGGCTGGCTCTTACCACCTGCTTGGGATCCCATTATTAATATTATCAAATCAAAATCCAAGCATAATATGTCACAGATTAAAGATACAGTTAGCACTTTCTGCGTAGATAGGACTAACCAAAATATTGATGTATCATAGGGTAGTTTCGAATAACTTTGTAACATTAGGACGTATGACACCTCAGTCCTCCCGTGACCATGGTTGCTGTAAAGTATCCGAAACGTCAGGCTTGTAAAAATCTTAATAAACCGCGATAAAATCCGTTAAAAAGTGTTTCATTATAATCGATATAGTTAATAAGACGGTCATTACTTCTCTATACCTACCAATAGTATAGTACTTAGGACTATCTAGTAATCAATCTGTCTAGGGTTCATTGAAGGTGGTCTGAATTAGCATAGGTATATATTGACTGATGAATATGAATGAGCTTGGACTCCGAGCCCCCACATTAGCCACAAGAAGACAGAATCACGCCCAAATAAGATATTATTATTATTAAGATACTAAACAGCAGACTTTCAGTCTCTAGGGTGCTCCTGTTGCACGCAGATCCGGGATCCTCAAAAAGCGACAGAAGGCGCTCTCAATAGATTACTTTTGAGTATACACAACCGTAAAAAAGTGTGAGCCCCACATTGGGTTAGGATCCATCCTGGGTCTGCCTACATGCATAAAGGAACCTGCATCAAGAAAAAAGACTTTCAGTTATGAAAGGTTACTTTTTTTGTAAGAAGTAGGGCCATGCTGCTTTGCAGCCGAATTGGACCGGCACAACCGGGGTAGTAGGTACCTCTCGCGCACATTATAGCACCGGCGTCAAGTGACAGCTACGCTGTAGGGCTTCATGTGGTTTATGAGTTTTAGTGGCACATTGGAGGGATAGGGAAAAGCAGGGTAACGCATTTGGTTAATCTCTGGTTGTAGGGATGTGTATCAGCGTCGATAGTCGCCAAAAGACTTCGACTGCTCGTTTTCCCTTCGATACAAAAAATTAAAGCTTAATATTATATTATAGGTACATATTGCACCGGTTAAGGTTAAGTTTGATGCTCCCAATTCACTATTATTAATTTAAACTAATCAAAATAATTAATTATGATATTTGAGGCTTTTTTGCCCTAGGGTTAAGATATTATGATGAAAAATCTAATATAATTTTAGATACACAAGTGAAAATATAATAAGTGCGGTGGCCGGTCCGTGTTGGATGCGAGTGGCAAGGGATCGGCCATCTTGGCGTTCATTGAGGGAGGCCTATGTTCAGCAGTGGACGAATAGAGGCTGATGATGATGATGATGAAGTGAAAATATTAAAAGATCACTTTAATTTGGAGTTTACAGGTATTTACGATGTTTTTATACTTCGTAGATGTACCTTAAAAAAAAACTATTGTATATTTATTTGAACAGGATGTAATGATTGTCTTTGTATAATAATTAGTTCTTATGTGCGTGTGTATATGACTGTACTCCTCTAAAATCTTCCGATCCGACGACCTCTGTGGCTCAAAGTTAGCGCGTTGGCGCTCAAGCCGGAGGTTGCGGGTTCGAATCCCGCCACTAAACAAAAAAGTTTTCTGTGTTCCTGGGTCATGAATGTGTATTAAATATTGTGTATTATATAATAACAATCTTAAATATATTTATACTATAAAGTATTAATTATATTTACGTTGTCTGGTACGGTCCGCTACAATTAATGTTTTGTACAGACGTCTTTCTTTAACACCGGGAAATGCTCTGAGGCATCCCGCGGGGGAGTGGGTCTCCCCACGCGGGTATGTGGGACTCGCTGCGCCCGAAAGTTGGTAAGTGGACGCAGCACTACCCACTAAAACCCGGCGAGTGCCACCAATGCCGCCTTTGGTGAGGTGCCCCGGATCTAACAAACAAACAAGGCACCTCGACAGCTAGTCAGTCCCCCAAGGGACCGACGCCACCTTCACAGGGGTTGTCCCGCACCACAGAACAACCCCTCCCAACGTCGGGACAGTACAATGGGGTGAGGTTCCCGTCCTCGCCCCTTGCCCCTTGCTTTTTTTCCCCCTCTTCTTATAAGAGGGGTACAAAGAGCCCCCTAGGCTCAATTCTTCATTTGCTTCGCCCAAGGTGCTGAGCTCACCCTAGGCTACTGAACACCACCGCCACGTCAAGGCCTGTCGGGTCCTCTAGTAACTATAAATATATAAAAACCATATTCAAAGAAACCTAATCATAAATTGAAACAAAGTGGTCAAATTCTAATAAGTATAATGGAAAGCAATTCTCAGGTTCAAAGTTTTAAGGCATTAACGTACAGCCCCAAGATCCCCTAACTTCTCCTTTGGCAGCGATGAAACAGAAACTCTATTACCAACTTCACAATCAGTCTTGTCAGTTGTTTCAGGTTGAATCACCAGGGATGCAGTCAGTCGTTTATTTAAAATATACTATATAAAGAATTCGTCATTATTTTTTAAATTATTTAAAACGGAATAATATTTACCATATTTTTACGCTTTTACGCACGATGTTACGACATGCGCCCTGGTACATAAGAAATGATGATCTGCATCAGGACCTCAAAGTGAATACCGTCACTAATGTTATAAAACATTATGCCGAAGCTCACGAGCATAGACCTCATCGCCATGTAAATGTAGAGGACATCCAGCCCCTCGACAACACGAACCTAGTGAGAAGACTGAAAAGGACACAACCTTTTGAGTTAGTTTTATAAAAGTGGTAGTGTTGCATAGTGCAGTGTAGTGATGTACAGAAAGAATACAATAACAGAGTGTCTTCCCCTTAACTAGAGACAATAAGAAAAGTGCCAAAGGACACATTCTTAGCAGAACTCTAACATTATTTATTATAACATTACTTATTAGCTTATACCTAGGCTAGATTGTAATGTTATGAAGTACCTTTGTCTCATAGGTATTATGAGATAACAAAAGAACGAAAGATACGAGTAGACACAAACCCAGACCGCGCAATCAGCGCTAGCACTACCTTACCGCTAGATTGCTTGGGCACCGCGCATGAACCGCCTCTCTCTCCAGAGGGAGGGATGAGGGCCGGCCCTCATGATGATAGGTTAAATTCAATCGTAAAATATTCGTCGACCGTATCGAATTTGACTAGACTAAATCCTGCTCTCCCGAGCAGCGCGCGCGATGAACCGCGCCCCCTGCGGGGCGCGGAGGGGGGCGTCCCCCTTTCGAATATTTCTTAAGTGAGCCATCTGCTCATTTACTGTACCGATTGAGCTTAAAGGTCATCAGGCCGAAAAGTCTAGCCCTTCCGAAAAAAAAAATGTCTTGTTAAGTCTCTTGAACACATTGGTAAATATTCTATTTTAGATAATTTTAGAAATGAAAAAAAAATGTTAACTGTCAAGAGGTAGTGCCATGCTGCTTTACCGCCGAATTGGGCCGGCACGGAGGGCAATGCATCTGCATAACTTTTGGTTGTACGGATGTCTATAATAATGGGCGTCGGTAGTCACCATAAGACTCCGACTGCTCGGTTGCCTCCTTGTGACATAAAAAAAATACTTAAAATCTTAACTACCTATACTTAATGTTAATACAATCTAAGGTATTTTATTGAGTACTAGCTGTTTCCTGCAGCTTCGCCCGCGTTACTCAACTCCTATAAGTCACAGCGTGATGTTTAATAGCCTATAACCTTCCTCAATAAATAAGCTGTCTAACACTGAAAGAATTTTTCCAATCGGACCAGTAGTTCCTGAGATTAGCGCGTTCAAACAAACAAACAAACTCTTCAGCTTTATAATATTAGTATAGATTCTAATTGTCGTTTTGCCAGAAGCTTTCCTCTCATTACTTTCGTGGGATATAAAAAAATAAACACTATTAAGTAACAAACCGTGCTTAATCGTTGTATCTATGTAACTTCGAGAAAAGCTATCTTGTTTTTTTTTAATCTTTATTTACTTAACTCGAGTCATATGAGAAAAGCTACCTGCTGTGTTGTAGTGTGTCAATAGAAATTGGTGAATCTCATACGTCGTCGGCATATGCGAACGGTAAATTTTCATAACATCTTAATTCTAATACATTACTATCTGCCAATTGCCATGCCCACCTTTTATAAAGAAATCGTCTGAAAAATAAAGACAGTTGAACTGTCAGTTTTGTTACGCTATCACGCGAAAATACTTAACCGATCATCATGAAACTTTGTACACATATTCTTGAAGGTATTAGAAGTAACATAGGATACTTTTTATGAAAAAAAAAAACTAAAATCTTATCCTATCTGTATCTATATCTAGTGTATTGTGAATTAATTTACTATTCAGATACGACCTGTGTCCGGCCCTGCGTATAAATCCAACTATCCATTAGCCCAACTTGAACTATAACCAGAAGCATACAAACCGAATGTAGGGATTGCACAGAATCGGCTGATATATCAAAGCGTATTGATATTGAACGTTATCGGATGAATATTGTTTGGATAAACTAGTTATTACCCGGAACTACTCGGATTATATACTACTAGCTGATGCCCGCCACTTCGTCTGCGCAGGATAAGACTTTAGTTTTTTTTTAATAAAAAGTATCCTATGTTACTTCTAATACCTCCAAGAATATGTGTACAAAGTTTCATGATGATCGGTTAAGTAGTTTTTGCATGAAAGCGTAACAAACATCCACGCTTTCACATTTATAATATTAATAAGGATGTATAACCACAGTATAATAAACATGACTATATTTTAATATAATGTTAACATACAGTCAGCATTTTACTCCTTACTATACCAACTATCTGCCTGTGAAAGTCCCGTCAAAATCGATCCAGCCGTTTCCGAGCGGGTGGGCCATATTGTAGTTGTGATGCGACAGACGTGCGTTCTTGTGTGCGTAACTACAGGGGGCCTATCAGCGTACTAAACTGAGTGCTCCCGAACTCACGCACACAAAGACAATGTGCATGTGCATTTACAAACACAAGCATAGTTCACCCGCTTTCGTGAATTAAACATCTATATGCAGCATAAACACTGTGGTATATCACTCTGAGTGGTAATTGTGAGTTTTTTTTTTTTGAAGTGTCGACTTTTTAAAACTATTTTTAAATGAGTTAAAATCTCTGAACTCGCGACACGGCACACGAAACGCTGGAGACACAGTTTGACGTTTGATTTATATATATAAGACTAGTGGCCCCGACAGACGTTGTCCTGTACAAAATATTTTTTTTTGTGAATCTAAACCATTCTCTAACCCACTTCAACACACGAAAAAAAAATCATCAAGATCGGTCCAGCCGTCTAGGAGGAGTTCAGTGACATACACACGCACACAAGAATTATATATATAAAGATTATGCAATATTTGTTTTGCAAATTACGTTGCTTCTAAATTATATCATGCGGCTTCTATCGGCAGTCCCTGTGACTGGTTGGTTTTTTTTTTTTTTATGGACGTCACTACTAAAAATGACGTCTTGTAATGATCATTTACTTACATCATACAAGTAAACATAATTCAGTTCTAGCCTCTGGTAAATATGTTGTTTAGTATTTGACGTAAAATAAAATGATTTTCAAATTAATTCTAGCTAAAAAAACAACGATAATAAGGCTTTGTATCCGAGAAGTTCTTTGTAAGCAGTCCATCGGAAATGGGACGGTGCTTGAAACTCGCGCTAAAGTGCCTTAGAAACTAATGAGTTTGCTAACAACGAATCATTAATGAGCAAGGATATTCCACCACATAGTATGCTATCACGAATAATACATCATATTCATATAATAATAATATCAACCCTTATACGTCCCACTGCTGGGCACGGGTCTCCTCCTAGAAATCAGACGAAGAGGGTTTTTGGGCCATAGTTCACCGATGCGCTGGCCTAATGCGGGTTGGTGAACTTCACACACCTTCAAAGAGTTTTAATCTCATCATGCAGGGTTTTTCACGATGTTTCCTTCACCGATGAGAAAGCGATGGTCAGGAGCACGTGCAAAACCCATTTCTAAATATCACAGGAGGTCAGGATTGAACATGGACCCCTCGCGGCTCTCGCTCAAGAGGTCGAGCCCATACCTATCCACTAGGCCATCATTCCCCACCATGGTTCAGGCCTTGTCGTGACGGTGGGGCTCAGTAGCCTAGGGTGAGCCTAGCACCTTGGGCAAAGCCAACTGAGCCGAGGGGGCTCTTTGTACCCCTCTTATAAGAAGAGGGGACAAAAGAGCAGGGGGCAAGGGGTGAGGATGGGAACCTCACCCTATTGTACTGTCTCACGTTGGGGAGGGGTTGTTCTGTGGTGCGGGACAACCCCTCTGTGGAGGTGGCGTCGGTCCTTGCGGGACTGACTAGCCGTCGAGGTGCCCTGTTAGCTCAACAGATCCGGGGCACCTCATCAAGGCGGCATTGGTGGCAATCGCCGGGTTTTAGTAGGTAGAGCTGTGTCCATTTACCACCTTTCGGGCGCAGTGAGTCCCACATACCCACCTGGGGAGACCCACTCCTCAGGCGGGATGCCTCAGAGCATTTCCCGGCGTAAAAGGAAAAAAAAATTCTATCAGCAGCCAGCCGGAACAGCTGTTCGACGGACCTATTTATTTAAAAATGCTGTTTTTTGTTTATTTTCTAGCATAAGTTTTAATGAGCTTAGCACGAGGCTAAGTAGCATTTTATAAAATAAATGGAGTTCTAAAGTTGTCCACGGCAATAGCAGCTCTAGTTACGTAACAAAAATCGTAAAAAGTTTTGACGTAATTTAAAATATGACCATTTTTTCATTTTTATTTCGCGGAGCTCGATATTATGACATTATCTGCGAATGTCGAAACATCAGGAGAGCAAGAAAAGTCTCTTGAACAAGACATTCACAGAGATTGACGCAATATTTGCTGAATAAAGTTTATTCTATTCTATTCTATTCAATATTGAGCTCCGCGGAATAAAAAAGGAAATATCCCGTTTGAATATAATTTTAGTAATAACCCCTTTAACTTAAAATCTCTTCTAAAATATCATATATTTTCATAATAATCCTATTAGTGTGCTTATTTAGGAATGTTTATTCATGTCTGGAACGTGCAATTTATTGGGTACTGCAAATGCTGTTATAGATGTTGGCATAACGTTATAATATAGAACAGCGATAGCGAACTTTGAAAGTAAAACTCGATTTCTCCAGATTAAATGAATCGTGCACTACTGAAAACGTTTTAAATTGTGACATGAGAAAATATATCACGTACATATAATATCTTTATATATATGTATACTAGTAGCACCGACAGACGTTGGCCTGTACAATTTTCTTTTTTTGAATCTAAACCATCCTCGAATCCCCTTGAACTCACACAAAAAAAATCATCAAAATCGGTCCAGCCGTCTAGGAGGAGTTCAGTGACATACACACGCACACAAGAAACATATTTTGTCTTTATATATATATAAAGATAAAAGATATATTTCTTCTATACGTGTGTAAGGTAACTGAACTCCTCCTAGGCGGCTGGACCGATCTTCATGATTTTTTTGTCGAATTGTCATTTGGTTGTCGTGTGTGTGGATTTGGATTTGAGAAAGGTTTAGATTTACAATAATTAGTTCCTCTACAATATGTTTTGTGACGTCTGTCGGGACCTCTAGTTTACTTATATTAGTAGGGAAAGGCAATTTCAAATCTTCTCTTCTTTCATCCAATGGTAGGTTACTTGTCATAATCGCAATAATATACTTCTTAGGCCTTTTATCCGAAACAAGGTTGAATGAATAAACAAGATGGTGCAGTGATCGAAGCGTGCCTTTGTAAATTATAGAGATTTTTTTGGCGTGATAACGTCTTATAAATTGATGAACACCGGCAGCGCGCACGAAAATGCATTTCGTTCCGTTGTCAAACGAGCGTTGTCTTGGAAACATAATGTTTTAACGCAAAAACGTGTTTTGTGTTTTTATGTTTATTTCTACAATTTAATAAGATATAATTGACTTCCTCCATAATTTTCAGTCTGATTTCATTTTGTTCACTTCAATTAACTGTTTTTTTAAAATATCGTAAAAATGGTAATTAATTTTTCATCAATGTTTCTTTTATAACGTAATCACGTAAAACTGTCGTCCGTAAACCGACTTTACAGAATATTTTTTTACCTTATCAAGCATTTAGATGTAATGTATCTATTACTGAATGCATTTCGCTGGCCTATGAGATAAATGAAGAGTGTTAAAAAAACTGTATGTAAAATGAAGGGTACAGAAACTCACAATATTGCCTGTCACTTGGAAGATCGGCGGGGTTTCTGGACCTCCAAATACACTAATTTAGAATTCGGACTCACCCAAAATAATCAGTATATCTGATCCGTTCAATTAAAAAAGCCTAAAACTAATGTACAACAATGCTTATATTATAATCTACAACGTTGCTTTAGTTTACGGTCGACCCGTACAACGGACGAAAATATGTCAAAAGGCAATTCAACTTTGCGAGCTATTTTGTCATACAGAAGCAAATTACATTTGGGATATTATGACAGGCACGTGAAGTTGGGGTGACAGGCCTTTCAGTGTTTAAGGTTTAAATTTTACATGTTTGTGACAGTAGTGAACCGGGCCTGTGTCAGCCAACTAACCTGCTAATAGTATTATAGACTTAGGGTCCAGAGGGCAATTATTATCGTCGGTAAACCCACTTTACAGACAAACAATTTTTATTGAAGTGAAACTTCTTTGTGCGCATGAGGGTAATTTTTTAACGGATGAAACGTCACGAAAATTTGCAACGTTTTTGTCCAAAAAAGGGAGAGAGTGATCGAGACCGATTAAGAGAGAGTGAGAAAGGGCGAACGTAGTATGAAGCTCATAGATAGCCATGAAGTGAGAGTAAGCGAGTGAGGAAGATCGAGAAAGAGAGAGTGAGATAGAGCAAACGTCGCATCGCAAGTCTCGGAAATTTAAAGCTTTAGATTATTAATATAAACGAGATTTAAAAATTTGTTTGCCAAATAATTTTCACTTCTGACATGTGAACTTTGTACGCACACACTTTTTTAACTTTTTATTATTTTTATGTAATGTTATTTGTTTATATGTAAATATATTATGTAGTCAAGGAACGGTATACCTTAAATATAACCACCATATTGCTTTTATTCTTCGTAACATCCTAATTCCACGTTAATTATTCTAGAACTTTTAAAAAATCATGTCACCATCTTGCATATGCGCGAGGAAACTCAAGAATTTCTCCATCCAAAAACATGCAGGTGCTATGTAATATAATTGTATAAAAATGCTCGCTCATATTGTTCCAGCCACAATGGCTGGGCCCGGTCGGAGGCTGTATCGACCGCGTCTCACACTCCACCTACATCGCAGCCTAGAAACGCATTGAAATAAATTTAAGCCAACTCAAACATATTGCGGGAATACTCATTTCATTCATGGTTTTGTATGATATACTTCTATACTCAATACTCAGTGCTAAATTTTAATATTCCACTTACCCTACATGTGAGTAGCCTAATCACGCATTGAAATTTTAAGCCAACGTGGTTGCCAAGCCAACCAAAAAAGGCCTGAACCATGGTGGGGACATCGGAGCAGCCTAGAAACTTAAGCCAAAAACGAAAATCGCGGGAATACTCATTTGGCCCATGATTATGTATGTTTTTTTTCTTTAACGCCGGAAAATGCTCTGAGGCATCCCGCCCGGATAGTGGGTCTTCCAAGGTAGGTATGTGGGACTCGCTGCGCCTGAAAGATGGTAAGTGGACGTAGCTCTACCCGGATCTGTTAAGCTAACAGGGCACCTCGACAGCTAGTCGGTCCCGTAAGGGACCAACGCCATCTCCACAGAGGGGTTGTCCCGCACCACAGAACAACCCCTCCCAACGTCGGGATAGTGCAATGGGGTGAGGTTCCCATACTCGCCCCTTGCCCCCTGCTCTTGTGTCTCCTCTTCTTATAAGAGGTATACAAAGAGCCCCCTCGGCTCAATTATCTTCACCCAAGGAGCTGGGCTCACCCTGGGCTACTGAGACCACCGCCACGTCAAGGCCTGAACCATGGTGGGGATTATGTATGATACTGTATCTCTATTCACCATTGTCTTGATTGATGATGAACATTAACTATAACCTAACCTGGGCTATACCAGACAATCATCAGGCAACTCATCTATGTGTTGTTTATCCTGAGTCATGAGATGTTAAGTCTCGGTGACAATAATTACACTGCCTGTGCACTTCTTTCCAAAACATAGCAAAGGTGTTTGACGCGAGAAAAAAGCAAGTTGGTGGCACAGTGCATCCCCCCACTGGTAAACTTATTACCACAAAAGATGTAACTTTGACTTAAGTATTAAGTCAGCCATCTTAACATTTATTGCAAGGCTGGGTTTCGCTTCTATTTTTAATCAACATAAATAAAACATAGTATACGTCAACGATGAGCGACGAGAATCTAGTGGGTATGGGCTCAGCCTTTTACGTGAGAGGTCCGGGTTCGATCCTGACCCCTGTCCGGTAACTTGACAATGTTTTTTTCAAAATTTCTACATGCACCTGAACATCAGACCACCGCTTGCTCACCGGTGAAGGAAACAGCGAAACCTACACGACTGATGAGATTCTCTTGATTGAGAGAGTCTTGGAAAATGTGTAAATGTTGTCCCACTGTTAGGCACGGGTCTCCTCCTCGCATGATTTCGAGGAGAAGACCCATGCCTAACGGTGGGACAATGTATGATATTATATATATATATAAATATATATATAAATATATATATATATAAATATATCATGCTATAGCTCATAAGCTAGTTTAAGCGGTCACTGTAACTATTATCACTCCACATACGATAAAATCTAAATTTTAGTCAAAAAACTAAGATAAAGGATAATGATTACGCAATGTTAACAAATATAAAACGTATATAAAATGTTTAATACAATTTGAATTTAAAATTTTGACTCAATTCGTTTTGCATAAGCTCGAAGTAGGTTGGTAAGCATTGACGTTCAGCGTTTGATAAATCTGTGATTCCTATAAATAAAATTTTACTCCGTCGTCCACTAGTTCAAATATTTGACTTTGCAAATGATGTTCTTGAACCCAATATGATTTTTTAAATCTCTATATCATTTTTAAGCAAATTACCGGTGGGAGGGAAGCGCTGTGCCGCGCTCCCGGCTGCATGGGTACCACCATCTTGCTTGTTTCTCCCATGAAACAGCTTTGCTGTGTTTCGGAGAGAAGGGCAAGACAGGCAGTGTAATTACTGGCACCGAGAGTTAAAATCTTATGTCTCAGGATAGGCAACACATAGATGAGTTGCCTGGGCTCGTTCCAGTTAAACTAGTTTATGTTCATGGGCGACGTCGACCACTTACCATCAGGTGGGTCGATTGCCAGTTTGCCTATCCAACTAACATAAAAAAAACAATATCATACGATATGAAGTCTTCAAAACTCGACTTACTCTAGGTATGTTTGGAATTTATCTTCCGCTTTATATTATGAAATTTTATCATCATCATCCGCCCCTATCCGTCCCCCACCATGGTTCAGGCCTTGACGTGGCGGTGGGGCTCAGTAGCCAAGGGTGAGCCGCTACACCTTAGGCGAAGCTAATTGAGGCGAGGGGGCTCTTTGTACCCCTCTTATAAGAAGAGGGGACAAAAGAGCAGGGGGCAACCCCTCTGTGGAGGTGGCGTCGGTCCCTTGGGGGACTGACTAGCCGTCGAGGTGCCCTGTTTGTTTATTTATAGATCCGGGGCACCTCACCAATGGCAGCATTGGTGGCACTCGCCGGGTTTTAGTGGGTAGAGCTGCGTCTACTTACCAGCTTTCGGACGCGGCGAGTCCCACATACCCGCGTGGCGAGACCCAATTCCCCGCGGGATGCCTCAGCGCATTTAAAGAAAGCAGCGGCGTTAAAGAAAAAAAAAGCCTTTATCCGTCAACCGCTAAACATAGGCCAAGAGTGCCAATACGACCGATGCCTCGCCACTCGCATTCAACACGGACCGGCCACCGCACGGAGATCGTCTTCCGACCTGGTTAATGGCCGACCAACACTTCGTCTACCTAAACGTGGCCTCCACTCTAGAACCTTATTGCCCCATCGGCCATCCGTTCTCCTGAGTGTGTGACCAGCCCACTGTCACTTCAACGAGCTTAATCTTCGTGTGATATCTGTAACTTTAGTTTTCTGGCGGTTTTCTTCGAGTTGCTTATGGTAAAAAAATTATATTGAATATTTGTCTTTTCTTTACTTTACGTATCACATTTTCTTTCAAGTTAAATCATATAGATTAACATTTGCCTTCTTATAAAAGCGATTTTATATTTCATTGGGTTTTAATTCACAACGGTGCTAAAGAAGTTTTCACTTCAAAACCTCCGGTCCTTTTGAAGTCGTTTGATAAAAATCGATGAACACGACTACGAGACTATATTACCTATTTAGATGAACCTTTTAGCAAGCGTTTCATTTCCATAATGTATCACCATTATGCAAATGTACCTTTTGTGATGAAAAAACGTTTCCTACATAAAATTATGTTCTAATATTGTAATAACTTTAGCGTAACGTTTTGGTTTTCCGTTTTACACAGCTGTTGCGAGTTAATTGAATGTTTCATGTATTGGATTCCTATTGTCATGTGATGCTTAAATGTAGGAGTTGCTATTATATAAGGATTATGTTTAAGGCACTGTCACTTTAAGTTTAATATATTGCCATATGTGTAAGCCTACTTACAAAGATTTGGGTTTAAGTCTAAGGCCTTTGTATACTGATACAAAGACCAGTAATTAATTAGACCTTGTAAAATCCAATCAACACATTTTATCAATCACGAAATATACTACAACTAACATAGGATTCATTACTTGATTTAGAATAAAATCACTTTTTTGGAAGCAGATTCTTTAATTTTCTTAGCCCACGTGAGTTTAATACTGTAGTAACGTTGAGGTTATAAAGTGTGTATGCAACAAATCAATCTCAAACCTCGGTAAATCAGTGTCGATAGTTGGCTAGATGATAAATGAACTTCAATTAGAAGCGGCTCTATTGAGTGGACGGGAATCAATTTTACGAAAGGGCTATTGAAGTGTGGAATTGTGACCTAAATCATCATTTACAAAGTAAAAATGATAGCCTGTAATTCAAAGCAATTAAACCCAAATTAAAGCAAAATATTTATCAAACTAGGTAGAGTTAGTTATTTATCTAACCTGCAAGTATTTCTCTCGATATTCTCGATCGCTTTTTTCGGAACGAAATTTCTTTAAGTATACAATACTTTTGTCTTGGGTAACCTCACTTGTATTCAAGAGCGATGTACCTAGTATTTTTTATCAAATAGGAAAAGTACAGAGATGAGAAACAAGCACGAATCAATGAGCTCTACATAACTCTACAAACACACAACTACAAAGCTCTATGATTGTGAACATGCTGTTCAACGCAGCATATTATTGGATACAAATTTTGTGGCGTCAATCATAAGTCCTAATGACGTAAAGTCTCGTATTCGTGGTAATCATTTGCTGTTGCGGAGTTGCTGGTAACACTGCGTGTTGCAGAGTTGATAACGGTATGTTGACAAGCTCTCAAGCAAGTTTATGTCATATACACATATTATAGCTAATATTTTAACCGAATAATGAATGAATGAAAATGAAGATAATGTTTTCCCATGTAAATTGTATAGTGTAGGGATACATAGAGATCTGTTTAGATGGTTGTGTCATACATATCTAATCGCTGCCAAACTGTACTCAATGGTTACACATTATCACCGATCCAAACACCATCAGTGGTTCCTCAGGGGTCAAAACTTAGACCCCTGCTCTTTAAAATTTTCATCAATGATATCACCTCTTGTTTTCAGCATTCGAAAATTCTATTATATTTTGCCGATGATATGTCCTATAAATTCTTACCAGGACTCGCTTATGTTTCAGAGCGATCTTGATAGGTTTCAAATATGTTGTTAAGCTGTATGTGTACTTTTAGCCGAAAACTAGTGCAATTCAATCAATAAATCGATTAATTCCGAGGTCGAGTTCTATAACAGGTTTTATAATACGTACATAATCAAAATTTTGAAATATAAAAACTACTATTATTTTTTATTGTTCTTTGGTCCGCAACCATCTCTAATATGCCTTTCAGGTTTGGAATCTGTAGATGCTGTAGGTTTGCATCAATAATTCTCAACCTCTTGGGCCTGTTGTAATTTGTAATGATGATTGTAAGTAATTAAGTTTAGGGAACGTTGGGGCTCTCATTTTAAATATTTTTCAAAAAAACACTTATTTTAATAATAATTATTATTAAAATAAGTGTTAGTAAAAAAATATATTATAATATATTTTTTACTTATAATCGTTCCGGATTCTCTAAAATCGGTAATATATTGTGCAACAAAAGTTTGGAACTGTGTCAAATATAAAAGTTCACATATTATGTTCTTTTACAGGTAATTACTACACCGTCTACAGAAGTAGAGGTTAACTGATCAAGTCAAAAGTTCGTAGTTTCATGCATGTGCCAACGGGTAAGACCCATTTATCATTATGTATTGTAATCACTCAGGTACTCACGTTTTGTATTAATTTTCTAAATTGAGCTAAATGTCTTACAGGAAATGTGCGAACGTGGTTCTTCATTAATAAAATTTTAGGCGCTCCTTGCTTGTTTTTTAGAAATGTTGTTACAATTAAAATCCAAACGAATGGCAAGTTAAAGTCTAAAATATGATGACATGATATTATGATAATATTTATTTTACAATGTGTACATAATTTATTTCAGTAATGTTTGTAGAACCTGGTACCTCGATATGAGACCTTTTGCGAATATAATATAAAACAATAGAATAATATCTGTACGTTTTATGTAGTAAAAATACAACATGACATAGGGGAGCTCGTGGCAAAGCGAAAACAGCTGCACAGACCAATCCATTAGGTTAAGCTACGCTTGCTGCGGTTGGTCCGTGGATGGGTGACCACTGACCATCTCAAAACATACCGAGGCTCCTCCGCGCCTCGAAAAGCACGTTAAGCCGGCTGTCATTCGTGGATATTTTGACAGTCGTTACTAGTCGTCAGAAAGTCTGACAACCAGTCTTACCACGGCGTATTGTATTACCCAGTCACTGGGTTGTGGAGGTCAGATAGAAGTCGCTCCATTTAAAATACTACTAGTATTTTAAATGGAGCTGTATTCAGTTGGACTGGAAGCCGACCTCAACATAGTCAGGAAAAGGCTAGGCAGAGAAGGAGATGTAGTTGAAACATAAATTCCCTAAAATCGTTACGTATTCTAGTAACTAGTAAAAATGAAAAAAACCTTAACTTATTGTATACATAATTGTATGCAATTTGTCTTTTAAATGGTGGATATCCAAAAAGTTATTTTCTCCTTTCATCTACTGTCATTTCACTTTCATAGAGACCAAAAATTCCGCGATTTGTTTAAAACTAATTCAAGAAAGGCTTATTACTTAATACTAAAGCGAGATATTAAAGAGAGAAATTTATTACATCATTAAATTGATATTAATTTATTTATTTATTTAGTTGCACCAACAAACAAAGAAATAGCTTAAATATAAAATGTTAATTGTCGAGTGTCACCTCAATTACAGGTGAAAGCCACAATGCGAATTAAACAATTTTTCATATCAATTTCAATTTCGTATCAATTATTGAAAATAACAAGAAAATACTAAGTTATTAACATTGAATTATACTATAATAGTAATTATTATTATTTAGCAGTGGACGGATAGAAGCTGATGATGATGATGATGATGTATATATAAGACGATTAATTAGAATAACATTGATAAATACTATTACTAAATGTTAACATAAAAATTAATTAATATCAGTCTCGAATATGGTGAGCATTTAATAAGACATCCTTTTAAATGTTTGAGCTTAATTTGACGGAAAATCTATTTCCTTTTCCACGTATCCCGTAGATTGAATGAAGCTAGGATTGGTGCACATTGATTGAACCTATGTTCTATTTCTTTAGTACTCTAGACGAATGTTAAATATAACAAAGTATGTTGGTATCAGCGTTACCACTGTGTTAACTTAGATTTAAAGATGTACCCGGATTGATAATGATTATTTTTGTAGCCTAAGTTACTTACTCCTTATAACATCAGATATCTTCCAGTTAAGGAAATTAGCCGGTACAAACAGACAGACAGACAAAAATTGAAAAAAAAATGTTATGTTGGTATATGTACCTTGTGTACATTTTCTTTCTATTCTTTTCTACATTCATATACATTTAGTAAAAAGCGGTTATTTTAATATTACAAACAGACACTCCAAATTTATTTATCAATATTTTTATACCCATTGTTTTTTAATAACTTTGTTTATAAATTAGTCTGACTATCACATTTTTTTAATTTTCTCGGTTTTACAAATTATATCACGATATGAATACGATCACAATTTAAAATTAACTAAGCAGGAATCATATTATGAAAAGGTCCCAAGAGAATTGCAATATTGATAAAACTATTACTACCAGGCTATGTTGATTCAAGATTGTTTGAGCCAGCCTTTATCATAATATAAAGGTAAACTAAATTCTCGTGGAATATCCACTCTATACTTTTGCAAATGGCGGCGACGTATGCAATAGTGAGCATTGAGATTGTCGAAGTAAGACGTCTCTTTTCTTGGTTCACGATTTCATCCTAGTTTCTTTTGTATTTTATGTTTTTCAAATATTTTCCTTGGGAAAATGTATAATCTTTACGAAATATACCAAGGAAAATTTTGTGTCGTTTGTATCTGAATTTAATATTTAGTATCTGTTTTGTGTTTTTTATATTGTATTTGGATAAACGAGTAGACTATCCACATGATGGTAAATGGCCAGCGTCGCCCATAACCTTTAACATATTTAGCTGGGCCTGCCATCGAACTAGACGTAAGAACTTAAGACGTAAGTTCTGAGACGTAAGAAGATAAATATCGATGCCAGTAATTAACGTCTATGCTCTTCTTTGCGAAACAGTGTAAGAGGTTGTGCCATGCTGTAAGAGGTAGTGACATGCTGCTTTGCAGACGAATTGCGCCGGCACAACTGGTACCTTTCACTCACGTAATATCGGCGTCAAGTGACAGCTATGCTGTGGGTCCGGTGGCCCATTGGGGGAGATAAGGAAAAGGGGGCAACACTAAATAATCTCTGGTTGTGCGGATGTGTATGAGCGTCGTCAAAAGGCTTCGACTGCTCATTTGTCCTCC
Source organism: Helleia helle (assembly GCA_963853865.1). Classification (NCBI taxonomy): domain Eukaryota; kingdom Metazoa; phylum Arthropoda; class Insecta; order Lepidoptera; family Lycaenidae; genus Helleia; species Helleia helle. The sequence goes on along the minus strand of OY971422.1, from coordinate 19,202,479 downwards.
TATGCTATAAAAAAAATAAGCAGAATGGTACTACCCATGCAAACGGGAGCCCGGTACAGCGCATTCCTCCTACCATCAGTGATTTTTCTTTTGTATAAACATTTTTTCTATTGCATCTTTAGCATAAAAACTCTTGCATAGATTTCCGCAAGCTGATTTTTCGCTTTTCATTCAACGCTTTGTTTGGACGTGAATATGCTATTTCACATTTTAATTTATAACGATGCAGCGAATTACGAATATAAGTCCGCTATTCTGTTCTGTATGCCATTTTTTTTCCTTTTTCTCTTTAGCTGGTTGATGGTTAACATAACAAAAGGAAATTAATTTAGTTATTGCACTTATGCAACTTGAAAATCAAACTTCATAACTGAACACCATGTATACGTTAATAAATGCTATCGCATACTATTATGAGTTCGCATTAATAAGATAAAGATAAAAATATATTTAGTATATATGTAACGGATTCTTTCCAAATTTATTTCACTGATTTCCTGTCGTTCCATGGCTTGTGAATTTCCCTACTATGGTTCAGGCCTTGTCGTGGCGGTGAGGCTCAGTAAACTTAGGTGAACCCAGCAGCTTGGGCGAAGCTAATTGAGCCGAGGGAGCTCTTTGTACCCCTTTTATAAGAAGAGGGCACAAAAGAGCAGGGGGCAAGGGGCGAGGATGGGACCCTCATCCCATTGTACTGTCCCGACGTTGGGAGAACTACAGAACAACCCCTCTGACTAGCCGTCGAGCCCTGTTAGCTTAACAGATCCGGGGCAACTCATCAAAGGCGGCACTGGTGGCACTCGTCAGGTTTTAGTGGGTAGAGCTGCGTCCACTTACCAGCTTTCGGGCGCAGCGAGTCCCACATACCCGCGTGGGGAGACCCACTCTCCAGGCGGGATGCCTCAGAGCATTTCCCGGCGTTTAAGAAAAAAAAATGGTTTGTGAATTTGACATTGATATTTAGAGACGATAAAACACAGCATAAAATTTTGAAAAATCGAATTCACAAATTGTAATTTGAATATAAAATTATTTATTTTAGTTTATCGAATTAAAAAAACTTATGTGCTACGATTATATAAAAAAGTATGTTAGGCTCTATGTAGTTACATATTGTAAAATACTGCATTTATAGCTATTTCCTTTTGAAGATAATATACTCTATCGGCCATAATATCAAACAGGGGGCACAGCAAGCGGTTAATGCGTAAAATGCTGGAAGGTAATCCTCATATACGTCCTTCAACAAACCTGAAAAAAAAAATCTTTATTATTTTTTTTTGACTAATTCACGATTATAGCAAGGTTTAGAAGTATATCCTGATTCCGGGACGGTGTAGGATGGGTCCAATCTCAGTGAGATACTGAAGGAAGTTGAATGGAATTAAATATAAGTTTAAGTATGTTTACTTAAATGAATGTGAACGTAATGTAAAGCTTTTGCTTTGTAGTTTGTACTAAGTTTTATACTAACTTTATACTATTATAAAAACCGGTACCGGGGAAATATTTTTAACAATGAATATCGAGCACCTCACGCTTTTTACAATAAGTAATATCATTTATTTTGTTAATCAATTTAATTTTTCTATTAAAAATTATTTTCAAATTTTTTTTTGCGTGCTTGCATTGCGTTTAGTATTTTTTTTGTGTTTTATTTAACTAGGTATAATTTACTATAGCATAGGAGGGCGATGATAACGATTGCGCGTTACTTTCTGGACCTAAATACAAATACTTTAAAAAAATTGTACCTCACAATAATGTGGCCTCCAAAATATACTGTATTTTGTATTTAGATTAAGCGCTATGTTTATAAATAGCTCCAGAAGACCTAGTTTCACAGATTTGAGTGAAAACACTTCAGTCTTAAAGAAGAAGCTGCTAATTAAGATCCAATGTGTTTTCTTAGCTTTATTTGTTGTCTTTTCATAATAATTACATACAAAATTGTCTGTTTCTTGTTAATGGCACAATCATGAGTAAAATTAATCAAAAATAAATAAATATTTCATCTAATAAATTGTTTTTACACTAAGACTAATTATATCCAGACCAAAAAATTATAATATTTCATTCAATATTTTAAGCGACTAATCGAAAACTAGCACAACTTAGAATTAAGTAAAAATAATTTAATATGTACGAAATATTTATAATAATAAAAATATTTATATAACAATGAATATTGAGCACCTCACGCTTTTTCGTTAATTAATTTAATTGAAGCGTGCTTTTAAGTTTTTTTATCATATAATAAATGACACGTGCTGTTAAAATATAAAATTATAATAATAATAATCCTGTTCAAACTATGATAATTTTTGTTTTATATAACCTTTACTTTATATAATATGTTAAACTTAAGTTATAACCCAATAAACCCCTCCATATTGTGCATTCGTAACACAGTTTTTCCTTAAAATATACAAATAAAACTATGATCCCATGAAAAAGTCACATATATCACCCCACCATGGTTCAGGCCTTGTCGTGGCGGTGGGGCTCAGTAACCTAGGGTGAGCGGTGCACCTTGGGCGAAGCTAATTGGGCCAAGGGGCTTTTTGTACCCCTCTTATAAGAAGAGGGGACAGAAGAGCAGGGGCAAGGGTTTGCATTGTACTGTACCGACGTTGGGAGGGGTTGTTCTGTGGTGCGGGACAACCCCTCTGTGGAGGTGGCGTCGGTCCCTTGCGGGACTGACTAGCCGTCGAGGTGCCCTGTTTGTTTTCTAGATCCGGTGCCTAGACCTCACCTCACCATTGGTGGCACTCGCCGGGTTTTAGTGGGTAGAGCTGCGTCCATTTACCAGCTGGCGGGCGCAGCGAGTCCCACATATCCGCGTGGGGAGACCCAATCCCCCGCGGGATGCCTCAGAGCATTTCCCGGCGTTAAAAAAAAAAACATATATCACCAATTAACAGGATGCCTAATTATTATATATTAAATATATTCAATAATCACCGATAATTGGAGAAAACAAAACGTTTATCAGCCCAGCTGCAAGAAGAAACAACGCGTACGCCCCGGTGAAGTCATCGTGTGAAACGTGATCAGAAATCACAACAGGACTCGTAACATGGAGAACTGCACGCAGTATACCCAGAACACTCGTGAGAACAGCCACCCACATGAACTGCGCCACTCTCAAAATAGCTGAAATTAAATAATATATTTATGAAGCTCTAACAATATAAACCCTAGTGTTATTTAAAGTTTGAGAGCTTAAAGGCATACAACATAATGTTTATTATGAAAAACTCTATTTAGTATAAAAATATTTAGAAATAAGAATCTTTTAAACGAAATGACCTTTTCAGTAAATAAAAAAATATCTTGTGCATCGTCATTATAAAGTTGAAGAAGTTATCTAAGACTATTTAAAGTTAAAAAAAATACAGCCTTATAACTAAAATAGTTATTCAGACAGGACTATTGAATGTGGGTCGTTCAATACATTTCTAGATGAAGCACAACAATTTGTACTAGACGCCAGACGGAGGTTATTATTTTATCAATTCTACGCTTGGATAATACCGTCTCTTTGAATCGTCTCTCAAGAATGCATTATAAGCTATTTATATTAATCTTTACAATGTAAGAACGGAAGTCGCATGTCCTTAGATGAATGCCACTATGATAAGATATCACAGGGACATTGTTATCCCCAACAAGGTTCAAGCCTTGTCGGTGGGGCTCAGTAACCTAAGGTGAACCCAGCACCTTGGGCGAAGTAAATTGAGACGAGGGGGCTACTCTTTGTACCCCTCTTACAAGAAGGGGACAAAAGAGTAGGAGGGGACAACCGACAAAGAGCAAGAATTGAGTTGAGGTTTTAAGGGGTTGTTCTGTGGTGCGGGACGACCCCTCTGTGGAGATGGCGTCGGTCCCTTGAGGGACTGACTAGCCGTTGAGGTGCCCTGTTTGCTCAATGTATCCGGGACACCTCACCAGCACCACTCAGCACTGAGGGGGCTGCCTCGGTTCACTAAGCTTCGCCCAAGGTGCTGGGTTGACCTTAGGCTACTGAGCTACAATCAGGCATGAACCGTGGTGGGGAATTTGAACTCCTACTTGTTCTCTAGTACCTACTCATTATTGTGTTTCAACCAACATTTATATTTGAAAGGATTTCCCCTGCTAGTAATTTAAGATGTAAGCTGTTTTGTCAATTAATATATTATATGGATCTAATTAAAATATTATAATAATAATATCTATGGACGCTTTTACACCACGTCAATCTGGTCCAGTGGAAAGTTGTGTTACGGGTACCAGACAACGGAAATATATTTAATATTTTTATACTACATTTAAGCATTTTATTACATTGACCCCGAAACACAGAAAACTTGTTTGGTCCCTGGCGGGATTCGAACCCCCATCTTGCTTTTGAGCATGATCATTGAGAGGTCGTCAATTATGTCTAAGAGGTTTGTCTATCATGTGAACACGAAGGATTCTAATTCACCGTGATACCCACGGGGTTACAAGGCGGAAGAAAGGTCGTCTCGACGGTCGCGGTGTTGAATTCGAGTGAGTGTAGCCATGTGTAAATCTTACGTGATCGGATTACATTGGGAAGTGTGAGTTGGTGGAGATCGTGATCATTGATCAGTGAAGGAACAATCACTTGTGTGTATACACCCATGTGAAATGTTAATGTTGAAATGTGGGCTTTTAGGCATCAGTATTATTAAAGTAGCGTGATATTTACTAATCGTATTTAAATATAGTTTAGTACAGTCTTTTTGAAGTTCATTAAGATGCTTTTATGTACAATATCGAGATTTTCGGAACGAAGTTCCTTATAGGGCGTTGCGCAGGGGTACCCTAGCCGGCAAAAAACGTTCGTAACGTAAGATTTTTCAAATTGACACATTATAGACTACAAGCCCATGTCAAAAAATGGATGGGTCATATGAACCACCAGGTGACGTATATAGGACGTTATAAGAGCGTAAAATAATAAGATTCAGCACTCCGTCACATGTAAGCTGTCGAACTGAGAATTCAAAAGCCGGCTGGTGAGAATTCAAAAGTGCAGGTAGAGTGAGTACATTTTGGTCATATATTTTTGTACGGCATTTTTACCATCGATAGATCCCTGAAAAATAATAAGAAAGCGCGTAGTGCCGTCAAAAAATGGTGCGCCACAAAGTCGGTATTTTTTTTTGATTTTCTAACAATTTCTAGGGTAAATTTGGTAATTTCATTCTGTACGGCATCAGTTTCATACTGTTTCAATACAGCTTCTGATCCATTATTCCGCAACGCCGTACAAAAATCATGTGACAAGGGGAAAAAATCGAAGGTTGCAACCCCTTCTCTTTCCGCGGTCCGGGGGGTGATTTGAAACAACATAAAATTAATTTATTTTGAAAGTATTTTATGCATAGATAATATTTTTTTAATGCCGTACATTTTCGTTGGTCCAAAGGTTTGTAGGGGAAAAAAAAACTCAAGGAATAATCCATAGAACGAAATGTAAGAAAAATCCATATAACAAAATGTAAGCTGAAATTCATGACGATATTTTTTTATACGGCATTTAGATAGTTTATTTGTACTTAATGCAATAATTTATAAAAAGTTAATGCCGTACAAATCTGAAAGTTCATATTAATAAAAAAATAAATAAATATAATTTACATATATATATCGCTTACGGAGCGACGTTCTGTAACGACGTTTGGCATTTGTAGTCATATATCTACACCTGCCTATACTGTACTGTGTGTTAAGTAGTCGTGAGTTATAACGTTGTTAAGTTAAGTTGTTACCAATAAGCTATGGATGGATTTTAAACGACGGTCGGTACGATTTCGACTGGTTCCACGGCGAGGAATGCCCCCAAAAAGTCAGTGACATAACAGAACCAGTTGAGGAATCAGGCGAAGAAATTGATGACGTCATAGGTAAATAAATAAATGTTTACATCTTTAATCTGTACGTAAGACTTTGCTTTTGACAAAAACTTATTCATGTTTCAGAAAATGATAGAAAAGATAATTCGGACGTTGATGATGACCTTGATTCCGATAGCAACTCAGCTACTGATTCCGATACTGAATAATTTAAATGAAAACCTTATTTTGTTTCATCATCTTTAAATATATCGATTTTTTCTAAAAAAAAAGTTGTTTTATTTAATCACATCATTACAATGAAAGAAATCAATTATATACATCTATCAATAATGTTTGAAGTATATATTAAAACAAAAAGTGTACAAAACTGTTGATACTGGGATTTACAGTTTCAATTCTTGGATATTATATACACACCCTTTCACTTCAGTTAGACGTCATAATGATTTTATCATATTATCAATTGTTCTCTTCTAAAATATGTTAATACTGTACAGTATCAGATAGCCATAAAGTAGTACACCCTTAAAATGGTAGCGTCATTTTCACCAGCCTAAAAGATATGGTCTGCATTGAAATGTACGGCATCATTTTTTCCTAATTTATTTATTTTAATACTATTTGAAACAAAGGAACAATGTAGAAAATTGCTTTATTTTATTAATCTATGAATATTTAAACTTTTGCAATAATTTAAAAAAAAAACAGTTTTTGTATTTCTCTATAATTTTTTTTAGAACAGTTTCTTTTGAACGGCAATACTATTTATCAATTGTATTTTACAATATCATGTTAAAAAAAAAGTTGCCGTACAGAGTCAAATGATTTTACAGCTTTATAAATCAAGTATACCATGAAATTAAGATAATTATTAATATACATTCGAATGAACAATAATTTTTTAACGGCATTATTTTTAATAGTACTTTTGAGTGCTAGATAATGTTTTGGAACCGAAGCCGTACTTTTTCAAATCACCCCCCGGACCACGGAAAGAGAGGGGGTTGCAACCCTCGATTTTTTCCCCTTGTCACATGATTTATGTACGGCGTTGCGGAATAATGGATCAGAAGCTGTATTGAAACAGTATGAAACTGATGCCGTACAGAATGAAATGACCAAATTTACCCTGGAAATTGTTAGAAAATCAAAAAAAAATACCGACTTTGTGGCGCACCATTTTTTGACGGCACTGCGCGCTTTCTTATTATTTTTCAGGGATCTATCGATGGTAAAAATGCCGTACAAAAATATATGACCAAAATGGACTCACTCTACCTGCACTTTTGAATTCTCACCAGCACTCAGTTGGACAGCTTACAAGTGACTGCATAGTGCTGAATCTTATTATTTTACGCTCTCATATCGTCCTATATGTCACCTGGTGGTTCATATGACCCATCCAATTTTTGACATGGGCTTGTAGTCTATTACTGCGTCTGTAGCTGTTTGTTGCACGCTATTGGGCTGCTTAGTAAAAAACCCAAGTTCGAATCCCACCGATCTCGGTGACATTTTTTTGTTTTTTTTTTATTTTATTTTACGCCGGGAGACGCTCTGATTTTATCGATAAAAATAAATCGGGTAGGTAACCCAAATAATTATTTTCTTTACACCTCGAATAAAACTTGAAATTATTTTTAATTTTTTTCAGTCAGTAGTTTTAGTTTAATTAAACGCGGTAAAAATTATAGTCGTATTTTTATTAGAGTAATAGAATGATCGCTTTGTTGTCATGAAAATATTACTTTCAAAATGAAAATTTTCCATCGATAACAGACATTTCTTTGTCACAATAACGTTACGTATATGTTAATTTATAGATATAAGTAATATTGAACGGATTTTTATATTATACATTAGGACGGAAGCTGTTAATAAATCATATCGATATTTAATAGTTTCTCAGTAGTATCTTATGCCGTACTAGCTGTTGCCTGCAGCTTCGCCCGCGTTATTCAACTCCTATAAGTCACAGAGTGATGTTTTAGCCTATAGCCTTCCTCAATAAATAAGCTGTCTAACACTGAAATAATTTTTCAAATCGGACCAGTAGTTCCTGAGATTAGCGCGTTCAAACAAACAAACAAACTCTTCAGCTTTATAATATAAGTATAGATTACATATAATATAATATAATAATAATAGTGGTCGACGTCGCCCATGAACATAAACTAGTATACCTGGAATGAGCCCAGGCAACTTATTTATGTGTTGCCTATCCTGAGACATAAGATGTTAAGTCTCGGTGCCAGTAATTACACTGCCTATCTTGCCCTTCTCTCCGAAACACAGCAAATCTGTTTCACGGGACGGGACGGACGCCGGGGCATGCAGGTTTCCTCACGATGTTTCCTTCACCCGTGAGCAAGCGATGATCTTATGTTCAAATACACTTAGAAATTTAGAAAAACCCATTTCTAGACATAGTCAGGATCGAACCCGGACCCTCTGGGCTCTCACTCAAAAGGCCGAGCCCATAAGCACTAGGCCATCGTCGCTCGCATTAGTAGATGATAAATACGCAAACATTTATACAAAAGTTGTCCATCAACGAGCTCATGATGATTAAAATTTTACGCTTGATGTGACAGCGTCAAGTCGTTTGTTGTCACGTCTGTTGAATTAATTTTACAGCCAAATGGCGCCAAAAACTTGAAAATAATAACATAATTTGATGTCAGTCATTTATCATATTATTAAAGTTCTATTGTAAGAGTATAAGTCTCTCTACCGTGGTCCAAACCTTGTCGTGGTGGTTGGGCTCATTAGGCCTAAGCTGTGCCCAGCACCATGGGCGAAGCAAATTGAACCGAGGGAGCTGGTCTTTGTACCCCTCTTATAAGAAGAGGGGACAAAAGAGCAGAGGGACAAGGGGCGAAGATAGGAACCTCACCCCATTGTACTGTACCGACGTTGGGAGACGTTATTTTATGGTGCGGGACAACTCTTCTGTGGAGGTGGCTTCGGTCCCTTGAAGGACTGACTAGCCATCGAGGTGCCCTGTTTGCTCATTAGATCCGGGGCACCTCACCAAAGGCGGCATTGGTGGCACTCGCCGGGTTTTAGTGAATAGAGCTGCGTTCATCTTACCACTTTTCGGGCGCAGTGAGTCCTACATACCCGCCTGGGGAGACCCACTCCCCCGCGGGATGCCTCAGAGCATTTTCCGGCATAAAAGAAAAAAAAAACAAGTGTAAGTCTATAATCACTAGATAATATAATATTGTAATTTCTTACCCAATCTGCCGAAAAACGTGAATAGTGTTGCCACATAGAATAACGTTCTTGCGTTAACACCAATGATACCACTTATTACGGCTAATCCAAAACGACCAGCTACGTCGGCACCCGCGCTTATAGATATACACATTGCGATTTGATTCTGGAATAAAAGTTGAAATCCTTGTTAAAACGTATGGAATGCTTTTGAATAGTGGGTCCGTTCGATGTATTGGACCAGGGACCACCGCGAGAGTTACCAAACTCTCACTTACATAATACCGGCTTAAAGTGACAGCTACGCTGTCGCGTTTTCTGCGGCTTGTGAGTTTCCGGTGGCCCCAGGAGGGCAATGGATCGGCTTGACCTTTGGTTGTGCGGGTGTCTATGAGCGTTGGAGGCATAAGGCTCCGACTGCTCGTTTGCTTCTATACAGCATAAAAACGCTTTTATTAGCACCAAGGCTGGCACCAAGGTTATTTTGCTATTCAGGTAAAGCAACGCATATGCGTTGTATATGTATATACCTACATATTATCACGTAAACTGGTGAAATATAAAGGGTATGTAGGTACTGTGCGAGCTATTTCAAGTGCTAAGGAAGCTCACCATTAAAAATCCTGATGTTCTCTGATTCTACTAAAATAACAAAAAAAAAAAAAATGATGGCTGAATTCATTTTAACGCTTTGATAAATTAGTTGAAAAAATAATAGCTGAATCATTGGGATCTTTGCAAAGCCGTTGACTTAACGCGCCAATGAGTAGTAAATCCCGCCTACGATTTTTATTTCACATTAAATTTGGTTAAAATTTACAAATATGAAGAATTTTCATTTTCATTTACAAATATAGCTTTTTCTGTTTCTGGAAATCGTTAGAAAATGATGGAATTTATTGAGAACGCATCTTGGGAATAAGAAGTTCGCGGGCTGTTTCAGTTCTTTGTTTTGTAAATTGGATACACTGTTTCTGACAATAGACCAACCAAAGTTTTATACATTTACGTATCATATTATTCAAAACAGGTTCCTTTAAGCTATCCGATCTTTTCAAATTCTTTTGTGTGTTTTAAATTGTATAGTTATACAAAAATTTCTTTGGATATATTATGGCCTCCTAATTTCTAGTTTTCTTGTAATCTGTGCTCGGATGTCAAATTCAGCTGAGTTTTAAGATGAACCTTCTTAATAACTTTTTTAACCTTTTAAAAATCTAGATAAGGCAAAAAAAAACTACTTACCGTTTCATATCCGTACTGTTGCAATAACATCGGCTGCAGAATGAAAAATGTTAAATCGGAGAAGTTGACAAAGCTTTGTCCCACGCAAATATTACAATAAGTGAAATCCTTAAGCACTTTAACGTTGAGTGTTTCCAAAATGGTCTTCCTGGAAAGAACAATCAAATAAAAATAATACTCAAAATAGTATCCATAAAGTGTCTTTTTGAACATCAATTAAATCTACCAACGGTTCCAAGATAAGCCCAGAACCTGCGAAACAAACTCAGTGGATATAATCTTTTCAAATAATATGTATTCTATAACAATGTTTACATCTTATCCTGAAATCCCTGGAAGGAACGCCCTATTCCCAAGGTGTGGTATCTTCCATGAAATCTTTTGCTTTATGATAACCTTTACCACACAAACGCAAACGAGTTTGTGGGCAAAGGATATTAATACCAAACTTTAATGCGAAGTGATCAAGATCTTAGTTAGCCACTTTAGCTAGCTTATCACAGGCATGCTGGTAAGAGCAATGTGCTCTCCGTGCAACTGTATGAGTGCCACCGTCTTTCTATTGTCTATCGCTGCTAAATTCCAGATATAAACGTGATACAGTGAAATTTATAATATTAAGAGCTTATAGGGAGACCTATGTTCAACAGTGGACGAATAAAGCTGATGATGATGATGAAGAGCTTTATGTTTTTTCTAGTTGGAGAAATTGTATGAATGAATCGCTGAAAATCTGGTAGAAAATCCATGGAGAGCACTGCTATCATTCTTCGGAATAAGACATAATAGCTATAGAATCTATGTTTAAAAATACATTTATTATTAATTTATGATATAATAATTATATTAATTAAAATAATGTGAAAAAATGTCGTACATGATTTTGGTAGATAAAGTATTCTTGTTGTAATCTTCATTGGCACTCGAACGTTTCTCAGACTGTCTTAATAAATCAACGTCTTCATGATTCTTTTCTATATCTTTTAAGTCACGTTTTCCTGAAAAAATGTAGCCGTAAGATTTTTTCCTTCCAATTAAAGTGATTAATCTCAACTCATGAATCACAAGGCTAGAATAAGATTTTTAACACTCAAAAAAGTTACGTATAATTTAAATCTATCTCTGTTCCAAATTATTTCAATAAATGATTGGTCGACTATCGGATTTGACTAGTATAAATCCTACTATTCGGAGCAGCGCGTGCGATGAGATGTGACCCCCTATCAAATATTTCTTAGGTGAGCCATGCTCACCTACTGTTCCGATTGAGCTTAAAGACCATCAGGCCGAAAAGTCCTTAAAAAAGGCAGCTATTTTTATTACTTAATCCTAACCGATGGAGCTGTCATTTTAGTTCAGATGACAAGACATAATAAGTTAAGTGAGGTCAATTCTCCAAGATAGCAGAGTAGGGAACCTTAATTAATTAATATTACAGATAAAAAGAATAGAAATTTCAATTGAGACAAATTTGCGTACCTACACAATTTCTGAGTGAAAGGAAAGATATGAACATTAACTATATGTTATATATTATAACCTATCCTAGCTTATGATTCTTGAGTCAAGACATTCGTAAGATAAAAAATACTTGCTATTCGTTTTGTAATGTTCATTGTCATCATTCCAGGAAATGTGTGCAAAGCTATTCCAGCTATTATGATTAGTGCTCCTCTAAATCCATATGATAATAGAATCATCTTTAACAACTGAGGGTACCATATAAGAATGAAACCCTGTATAGCTTTTATTATACTCATGACTTGCGTTCGTCTTTTTACGAAATAATAATTAAGCATCGAGTAGCAAACTGGTACCATCATTCCGAATCCCATTCCTTGTAGCATTCCGAACGTCAACGGAAGGTGGTTAGTACTTGATATCATCACATTTAACATGGAACCGATAATAAATATGAACGCCCCTATAAAACCTCCAAGTCTTAATAAACTGGTTTTGGACATAATGTTGAGTATTAAACCTGTAAAAAACCAAGCGTTATTATAACGTATAGTATTCTTATAGAGTTGCTATATTTATGGAAGAAACCTTAACCAGACTTAAAAACTATCTTTCAATTTAATAAAGAGCAATATTTCTTCTACTGATTATTATATATATTACCTACTAACTGTTGCTCGCAGCTTCGCCCGCGATAACTTAATCAACTTAACTACTGTTAGTTACAGCGTGATGCTATATAGCCCATAGCCTTCCTCGTTAAATGGGCTATCTAACGCAGAAATATTTTTTTAAATCGGACCAAAAGTTCCCGAGATTACGAGCGTTCAAACAAACAAACTCTTTAGCTTTATAATATTAGTAAAGATGAGCGTTATGACGCTTGTATGATTGGATATATCGAAGAATAAAGAAATTCTTACTAATTTTTAAAGATAGTTGAAGATAATTACAGCCCTACGATTAGAATATAATATTATGTTATCAGAACAATTTTGCTCAACCTGTAGCGACAATTATAAGAACTTTTCCAGTAAAAATTAACAGATTGACAGAGAAAAAATGTAGATAATATATTTTATTCTGAGCGATTGAGTCTACCGATTCACTTATCTTTAGAAATAACAATAATAAAATAATATATTCATTGCCTTTAATTGCCGTTGCACGATGTCATGAATTTATTATTATTTACAGTATGTATCTTAGCAAACGTAAGCCGTATAATACCTACAGAATATAATATTTAGTTTTATATAGTAAACACATAAATATCAGCTGTCTTAGCATTCATTAAGGGAGGCCTATGTTCAGCAGTGGACGGATATAGGCTGATGATGACGATTATGATGATGATGAAATACATAAACGCAAGAAATTCAGTAGCCTTGCCCCCAAATACTCAAACGAATCTCAAATTTAAGACGTACTTAAACTCATGCTACGACGTGTCAGATTCAAAGAAAAAAGAGGGACAGCACGAGTTTAAGTACGTCTTAAATTAGAGATTCGTTTGAGTATTTGGGGGTAAGCTAATCTCGATACTAAAATTTAATTAATTTTAATTCATAATATTCTTATTCGTCTTATCATTATGGATACAATATGGATAAAGACCATATTTAATAATAAATTTAATCCAATTATGTAAGGATATAATATTATTGAACCAATCATCCAAATAACATAATTTATTATATTTGTTGATGTACCTCCAATAGCTAACATAATAGCGAATACTCCGTGGGCGGTTGTTATTGATTTTGCAGACGAATGTGTTTCCTCGATAAAATCCTTGTAGATTAGTCCAAATGAATTGACATGACCGATGCCCGCAATCTGTAAATATGTTTACTTGTAAAAATAGAACACATATTATATTGATAATACGACCTAAATCGTCCTAATTGTAGTAAAAATGGCTCCTCTTAGGCAAAACAATATTAAAATCACCATTATTAACAAAACTAACAAAATAAGTAGCAGAGCTTTATAAAAATTATCATTCATCAAACTTTAATCAAACAATGGTGAGGACCAATGGTCTGCAGAGAATTTCGCGGGCCGGGCCAAGTAAGCGCCTGGATGAAAAAAAAAAGTTAATCCAGCTTTCGTCACCCGTAAGTAATATGTCAAACTCAGCATTTGTGAATTGAGTCACATTCGTTAACTCTATTAACCATTTCACGGCACGACACGACACGACGGAGTTTTGGGGCCACTGTCAAATTATGAGGTATCCATCGAGCAGAAAGCTTCGTGACCGCTAAATTTTCATGGAGTATTTTGTGCACATCACTTATATCGATGCCTAAACTTTTTTGAATCTGCTGATATGTTATTCTATTGTCAGTCTTATCATACACTATACAACACAATTTTTTCTTAGAAGTTACCGTTACCGGTTACACAGGTAATCGGTGAGATTAGTTCGAAATCGTTTAAGCTTTATAAACCAGTTGTAAACAGTGGCATGAGATAGGGCTTCCTCGTGAAAGGCCAATCGAAGTCTATCATTATAATATTCTTGTTGAAAATCTTCCACGAAAACTTTCTCGCGTTAGATTCATTCGCGTCATTCATCATTCATTCAATATAATATAATAAGTATATATATATATATATATATACAAAGTATATATATATATATAAAGTATATTATTAAAAAGGAGTCCCTTTAGGCAAGGTTCCGAAGATACTGGCAACTTTGAATTGCTAAACTTTGTCCGAGGTAGCTGCCAGCTCTTCGGTCTCCTGTGATGTCGACTAACTTTTTTGTTATTTCCTTAAAAAGCCTTATAGTGCTTGGACCCCACGGACCAAGGGTGACCACCGAATGGGACAAAATCATATTAGAGCCTAGACCCCTGAATTTGCATATTTAATTAAATATATTAATGACAAATGAATGAAATGCATACGCAATAATATTGGCAGAGTTCCATTTTGAAAAGTTTAAACTTATTTTTTATTTTATCGTTTACAAGTGGACAGTTCTAAGAATCTTCAGGGTCGTCCCGTACTTTATGTCGAACTATTATATTTTCTTCTGCTCAAGTCTAAGCACTAAACGAAGACCGTGCAGTAGACGATGATAATTGCATGTTATTTTAAAGAAATCCTTAAAGGTAAGCTTACTGAAAACGAATTACGTAATGATAATAAAATTTAGGTACTTTTATTTTGATTTATCTTTTTAGTCATATTCTAGCTGTATTTATTTCTTCAAACATTGCATCTTTACTAATAATAACACACTTGATCGTAGGCGGCATATACATATTGACATTGTCGACCACGTTGCTGGCCTCACTGAATGTTGTGATATCAAACACATTTAATATGTTTGCTTGTTGATTATTTTTAGTTTTATATAATGTTATATTATCTTATCTGTAGCCTAGTCTTCTATACATATCCTTGTTAGAAAGTGCAATATAATTAAATGTAGATAAACGTCATTATGCGGATTAATCTTCAATATGATGCGTCATGATTACAATTATCATTATTAATAATTATTATTATCGTTAATAGGAACATAATTAAAATCAACATCCCGCAGTCGATCATGAACTATTCAACGTATAGTGTTGACGTTCACTTCGAAAATGATTACTATCATATCATGATCGAAAATCATTGCTCATGATGCCGACGAGCAAGACGAGCGTTATCAAACAATGTCATAAATTAATAGTTGTCATGAGAGATTTACCGGTGGGAGGGAAGCGCTGTGCCGCGCTCCCGGCTGCATGGGTACCACCATCTTGCTTATTTCTCCTGTGAAACAGCTTTGCTGTGTTTCGGAGAGAAAGGCAAGACAGGCAGTGTAATTACTGGCACCGAGACTTAACTTCTTATGTCTCAGGATAGGCAACACATAAATAAGTTGCCTGGGCTCGTTCCAGGTATACTGGTTTATGTTCATGGGCGACGTCGACCACTTACCATCAGGTGGTACGTTTGCCAGTTTGCCTATCCAACTAACATAAAAAAGTAGCACATCTGCCAGTTTGCCTGTCCAACTACCATAAAAAATTGCCACTTCAGCTAGCTCAGGCAAGCGTGCTGACTGAATTTTGGATATACGGTGGAACCATTATATTCGACGGTGTGATCTTCGTCTTGTTAATATGTATTTTATTCTAGGAACTATCTTTCTGACACTATGAGATATATTATAATTTTTAATTATTTAGCGTGTAAAGTGTGTTCGTATATTAATCCTTCAATAGGCTCCATTGTGTATGCGAGGCTAACGCCCACCAATGCAACAACATGATACCGAGATTTTCGTTTACATTACATATTATTTCAAATGTCATAATTTTTATTAATAGGAATTACGAGGAATTTACATTTACATTTCATTAACATTTACTACATAATAATTCTAGTTATTTTATTAGGTCATAATTCATGTCAGTCTAATAAATCTTTGTAAAAATACGCAATTGCGACAGAGTATCGCTTCAAAACAAGTCCTGATTTATCTTTATTCAAAATTATTGATATGTAAAAATAATCGTAAAATACTCACAAATGTTATAAGTGTACCGAAACAAACAAGGTAGCCTTGTGTATCTATTTTGCTATCATTTTCCTTTTTCACTTCCATTTTATATCACTCGCGTCTCAATCGGCTAGCTGTAGTGTCTAAACTACTAGCTCATGCATTCGTTGCTCAATGCTAAATAGGTCGTGCGTTGTGTTGTTCCAACGATAAGCTTTGCACGTATTTGTAGTGTGAATGCAAAATGTGATATTTGTTTCTTCAAATTATTTGTTGTGTAGTTAATAGGGCAGCTAGCTAATAAAATAACTTATTTAATATTCTAATAAAATGTAATTATGCGAGAATCCGGCTCATTTTATATTCCAAAATGCGCTTGGAGTGATTTAAATATTTAATCTTCAATTTGTAAGATTAAAACAAAAAAACGACTCATTTTCTCACAAGGTAACTATTATAGAAATTTAATGACATTTTGATGGAAGTATCTGAATTTTTGATTCATATTTTATTCATATGTTTTAACATTACAATTTTATAGTGTAATAAACCAAATTTTTACATTTTTTTTTGTGCCTAACAACAACCTTGGCTACGAGAAAACTGCATTGCTAAAGGATAGAAATTTACAAGACATTACTAATTTACTAATCAATAAACAATATTTGTTATATTTATATAATAGTTTTATTCATATACATCATACTACATAATATTAGGTATTGTTTTTAAATTTTATTTATCTTACATTTTGCTAAATTTAAAACTAAGAGTGCTCATTATGTATTTACAGATATACGTGTCTGAGACTTCATTTAAAAATGAATAAGAAAATAATTTTAAAATAGGTACTCCATCCCCTACTTTAACATTTTAAATAAATTATATTTATACACGCCTTAACTGGTTAATAAAATTATGTTATAATATACTAACATTAAAACGGGATATTTAATATAAAAAAATATGTAACAAAGTAAATATTCGATATTTGGCATTCTAGCAGTGCCTTGTAATGCCCGGCTCATAAAATAGTAAATATCCCGTTTAGAATAAATTTTAATGTTAATTAAAACCCTTATAACAAGCAAACAAGGCAATAAAAAGTACGTCCGATGTAAGCTAAAATATGATACCGCTAGATTTAAACGTATATACACACAAAGATGTAAATTCACAAATTCACAATTATTGTCAATATATCAAACGTTTTGACCTTGTTTAAGTTAAATATTTAACTTCTAACCTGTGTTAAAACCTCTCCTAAATAATAAACCTCAGTAACTACTCAAAATGCAATCGAAAATTTTAGTCGACACCGAATCATTTTATTAAGCTAGGGGTGGATGTATCTGCTCTGATATAAGTACCGGCGTGCTGCAAGGAAGCATCCTGTCTCCCCTTTTGTTTACAATTTTTATACATTGTATATCAACTTGTTTATTTTTAGTGCACCTGAGACAAATCGCCTTGGATTATTCCAAAAACGTATAGTAATATAATACGTTTTTAATTTGTTTATTTCATTTAAAAAAGTCTTAGTCAGTACAATGCAAAATCCCCATTTCGCATTATAATAGTATACAGTTTTAAGGTGAAGGAATATCTTCTGTTTTTCGTTTTCTAGTTTTTATCGCAGCTTCTATAGTCCATGGTATAACGCAACATAAATTACATACAGCCAGCATTGAATATGCTACGGCGTAGCTGTCGGTATAGTCACGGATGTAACCTGAAATTTTATAAAAACTAATTAGAACGTATTTTTTCCCAATCATGTGGTTGATTCTCTTTTGGTTCCAAGAAATTGATGTACTTGATGTCTTTATAGTATGTATTTTAGGCGCCGATCCCACTGCACGCGGTCTAGCGGTCAGAATCAGAGTTAGTTTATAATTCAACAGGTAATTTTCGCCTATTAAATATAAAAATGCCTCTTTATCTCTATATTAGTTAAGTGGTATAGGAGTACGCACTTGAGCTTCATTAGGTTAAAAGAAAACAAATAAATTGATTATTCAAATCATCTCTTATTCAAATTAAATAATAATCTAATAATATTTGCCTTTTTTTGACGATTTTTATCGTCCTCGTCGTCCAAACCATAAATGTTTATCTCTCGCTAACTCTATACAATGTTCGATATCATTTGATATTCTGCTTGAACTTGATTTCAACAAAAATAGAACTCCAACAGAACGTGCGTTCACTTCAGGTTACAGTGATCGCGGAACGTAGAACTTGGAACTCTGACCGCTGATCGCGCTCGGGCGTCTTACTCATGTTACTTGGAAGCAAATGTGGCCGCAAAATTTACATTTGACAGTTTGGTTTGGCAGTTCATAGTGAAATTATGAAAAAAAATGAGACATCATATTGTGTGCTTTTCATTAAAGCATAATAATGATTTAGTTTGGAATTAAGGAAACTCAGACACTTCAACGTTTCTTATACACGCTGAAGGTTGGTTCTCATTTCATCCTTAACCCTAGAGTAATCGCGTCTTTCCGTGAAACGCGAGTGATCGCGTGGGGAGCATTTTGCCGCCCATACTTAATACGATTTTTTTTAGAAAATAGGAGATATATGGTTTTATATTTATGTTTAAAAGATAGAATTAAAATTGAAAGACTTAACATCGCATTCTGTGGGTGATGCAGGCGAGCAACTTGTAAATTCGATCACTAAATTAATCAACTTTATGTATTCCGGTAATGTTAATCCAGAAATTGTTCCCATTCTTTTGGGCGCGAACCTCATTGCCCTCACCAAAAAGGACGGAGGGGTGAGACCAATTGCTGTTGGATCAACACTTCGACGCCTGGCGTCCAAAATTGCTGTTCGACATATTTTACCAAAATTGAGTTCGGAATTTGAACCCGTACAGTTAGGCTTTGGTGTAAAAGGAGGGTGTGAGGCAGCCGTCCATGCCGTACGCTCTTTCCTAACGTACGGACAGCCTGACGTGTTGCTCAAAATTGATGTCAAAAATGCATTCAATTCGGTAAATAGGGATACCCTGCTGACGGAAATAAAAAAACATATACCGGAAATATACAATTATCTTCTTCTCAGTTACGCTGTCCCAACAAAATTGTTATATCGTTCTAATGAATTGTCCTCGGAAGTAGGTTGTCAACAGGGTGATCCCCTTGGGCCTGCAATTTTTAGTTTGGCTATAAATTCGATAATCAAAAGTTTAAATTCTAAATTCAACGTTTGGTATTTGGATGACGGAACCCTAGGAGGTGATGTGGATACTGCGTTTTCGGACCTTTTTTTAATCAAAAATAAATTTGAAGCCATTGGTTTGGAGCTTAATTTTAGCAAATGCTTCCTATCTTCTGTCCATAGTTCAGCAAATCTCATAAGTAAAATTTTAAGGGCATCCCCTTCAAACTTTGAGATTGCTGGCTTGGAAGAAGCTAGAAACGCTTTCTTAATTGCATGCCCAGGTCAAAATTTTCCATTTTCTCCAAATTCACAGAGGAGCTGGGACGACATAAATTGCAAATTGACTTTTGAGAATCTTTTGAGCTGTAGTACAGGTTCGGCGCGTGCTAGGCTTTTGGCCGTAGGTACGCATGAGGCCGGCTACTGGCTTCACGCGTACCCTTCGTCAAATACAGGAACTTTTCTTGAGCCTGACACGCTCCGAATCGCAACCTGTCTACGGCTTGGGGTTCCGGTCTGCGCTCCCCATAAATGTCCCTGTGGCAGTGATGTCGACAAGCTAGGACATCACGGACTGTCATGCCAAAAAAGTGCAGGCCGCTTCTCGAGACATGCTGCACTCAACGATATCATACGCCGGTCCCTTGCCACCGTCTACGTGCCAAGTCTACTTGAGCCGACTGGTATTGCAAGAGACGATGGCAAGAGACCGGACGGTATGAGTTTGATTTCATGGAAGATGGGCCGGGTGCTGGTGTGGGATGCAACCTGTTCAGACACGCTGGCCCCTTCCCATCTACATGGAACCAACAACAGAGCTGGTGCGGCTTGTGAAGCGGCTGAAAAAGCTAAAATTTGCAAATACAGGGGTCTAGGCTCCGAATATGATTTTGTCCCATTCGGCGTCGAGACCCTTGGTCCGTGGGGTCCTAGCGCTTTAAGGCTCTTTAAGGAAATAACAAAAAGATTAGTCGACATCACAGGAGACCGAAGAGCTGGCAGCTACCTCGGACAAAGAATAAGTCTAGCAATTCAAAGGGGGAACGCTGCCAGTATCTTCGGGACCTTGCCTAAAGGGACTCCTTTTTATTAATATACCTACTTAAGTTATTTTATTTTATTTTTTAAGGTTTTTAGTTTTAGGTTCTTTATAAAGTGTTGATCCAAATTGCCAATAAACGTATTCTAAAATGTTTAGACAAAGATAGAATGAAATATAAATTATCAGAATCAGAAACATTTATTAAGGTTTTATACTTAAAAGTTAGAAAATAATGCTTTGGGAAACCTCGGGTAAAATTTCTTGGTATTTTGCAACCTCCTTACATTTATTTAGATAAAAAAAAAAACAAAATTAAACGTAATAGCTAATTATACATTTTCGTCATCTACAGCCTGTGTTTCAATAAAAAAATCATGACACATGTGAATGCAATGTTCGTTGCACAGTAACTTACTGCGCATATAGTAGGACGGACGTACTGCGCATATAGTTTCCCTACTTAGGTTTATTTTAATGATTCGATGGCACAAATCGGCTGATTTAGTGTCTTAGTTGTTTGTGCAACGTGTTTGTGTTGGATCTTCTAATGATATGTGGTCCAGTCATCGCCATTTTATTTCAGAAAATTTAGACGTAATAATAACTGATCAGTATTTGCGTTGTATATTATCTAACTATTTATGCCAGCAATGTTCAGAATTGAGAAAAATAATCTCACTCGGCATCTGCGTGTCGTTTAATATAATAATATTCTTCTTTCATTTTATCAACGACGTTAACTCCTCTTTTAGTCCTATTATAATATATTATAATTTCTGGTTTTTGAGCAGCACCGGTAATTTCGTCGATCATGTTGTCGTTTTATAAAGTTGATGATAGTAGAATCAATTTTTTGCACATGGGATATTAGAACCTTCTTGTCGCCAAATTCAAACATTGTACTTGGTTGGTTTCGATTTTTGGTATTTAATAAATAAGTTAGAATTCCTGTTTTGTTTTTTCGCCAAGTGCTCACTATAGTTGTACGGTGGTTAGCAAAACCACAAAGCCAATAATAATTAATGAAAACAAACCAAAAAACAATTTGAATACAATATTAACATCAAATCAATACTATGCGCAGTGAAAACTAATAAGATTTCAACTAAGTTAAAAAATCAGACCCTAAAATTTTACTTACGTGAGTAGTCGCGCAGTGAGCAATTTGCCGTCAAACGCGACACACCTGCGATAACCTTTTTTTCCTGCAGTCACCCATGCACTGATTTTACTCTAATTTCTAAAACAAGAAGGTGAGGAACTAGGAGACAGCTACTAGGACTTTTGACCTTGACAAACGCGTCATGTAAAAAATAACACGAATATTGTTCCGCGGGCGGCAAAATGCTCATAGCGCGAGCACTCTAGGGTTAACAATTGTTATTACTTACTATAATAACATAGTGAAATAAAAGAGCTAATAGGTTCAGGTGTTTCTTTCGTTATCCATGTTATACGAGATATATTGTTAGCACTATTCCGTGAACAACAATAAATGCATGTAACATTTAGTTCGCGGAATAGTGCAATGATATAATAAACCGCAATAGAATCATAGTTTTGGGAACAAATATATATTTTCTTTTTAATAATATACAGAGAAAAAAAATTATATTGCTGATTACTTTGTGCCTGAAAATCTGGACCTTAAAAAACACTCACCTATAAGAGGGCCAACAGTGAAGCTAATAGCCCCGTCTAATAACATGTAGAAACCGTACGCAGGCGGATACTTCTCAATAGGTACATAATCCGCTATGACTATTGGTTGTGTGATGAACACCAATGACTTGAGAGATCCTAGTATCGCCGTTAGTATCAGTAGTGGTAAGTACGTTGTGAATTGTATAATTACTGTAAATATAAAACATGTTTTTAGAGGCAAACAAGTAGACAAGCCACATGATGGTAAGTGGTTAGCGTCGACCATGAACATAAACAAGTTAACCTGAGACTAGGCCAGAAAACTCATTCATGTATTGCCTATCCTGAAACATAAGATATAAAGTCTCCGTGCCAGTAATTATTACACTGCCTATCCTGTCCTTCTCTCCGAAACATAGTAAAAGATCACAAGAGAAACAAGTAAGATAGTGGTACCTAAGTAGACGAGAGCATGGCACAGCTCAGCACAGCGCAACCATCCCACCGGTAAATGTTAGGTTTTTTCTTTGATGACGCAGGATAATGCTTTCGCATGATCCAGGTTTACTTCGGGTAAGGTTCCTGGACCTATGTGAGGACTCGCACTTAGGAATGCATTACCCCACTAAACCACCTGCGAGCGCCTTCAGCTGCTTTATGAGGGTACCGGATCCGCAGGATCACCTCAGCAACAGGCTGGCCCCGGTGAAAGACCAGACTACTCCTCGTAAGGGGGACTGCCCGGCCGCCACTAAGCAGACCCCGCGACGTCGTGCTATACTGGGCCCACTGTCCCTACCTGAACCCGACACAGGGGCGTTACTGGAGGTGCATTAAGTAGCGCTTCCTACGCACACCCGTTCGTCGCCCGCGAAACATTATATATAGTTTGAATGAGGCCAATATTTTGCTATATTATCTAGATTTTTTTATAACTGTTGGGTTTCTCTACAGTTATGTAAGTGATATTTGTAGGCACGTGACTAGCTGCAGCAAACGTGCTTATTTAACTCATATAACGCATCCCGTTATACTTCATCACTAACAAGTCATCTCATTCCACAATTACTATTTACGTAAGGTATTTGTTTCATGCTTATCAAAGAATGAAAGTAGATAATCAAAAACGAAAGGAAATTAAACATTGGACATTGTTTAGTCTCAATTGGCCGTTTTAAGTTCAAAAAATCAAGTCACAGTATGTATCTTCTACTATATTTTCAAACGATAGCAGTACATAGTGTTTTGATGCGTCATTCCCAATGAATCTACCTTATCCATCAGGATTAGAGCCCGCGATAATTTTATTGTACTTTTCGAGCAAGACTAAGACGAAATGGTTAATTGCAAATTAGTTCATAACTCTCAAGTATGTAACACTTATTACTTCGATTCTCCGCAAATCCTGAGAACCACGCAAAACGAGCCTTTGAACAGTTTCTGGCCCTAGTGTTAGATTTAGAGTTTGAATTAACATAATTTAAAGCGACTTATACTCACTTATCTTGAATATAGCTTGTAGCAATGCTCCAGTGTAGAAAATATATCGGCTATTCATCCGAATACAAATACCTGATAACGCGAATAAAAGGCGAACAAGCAGATCAGTCGCTCCACCTACGGCCATAATATTTGCTATCTGTGCCTAAAACAGAAATGTTACTGAATGAAAACCAAAAAATAACATAATTTTGATACGCATGCCATATACTTGGTATATTAGTTACCTATTATTTAGGTAATTTAATCACTTACCTGTTTAAGTTATTTACTATTTAGGTAATTTATTCACTTACCTGTGTAAGTTTATTTTTGTCGAGAAACATAGGTTCCAAAATAAAAAATGTTTTATTCGAAAAAAATGTAAACGCAATTCCTATTACTATATTTATATAAACTAAATCTTTAAATAGCGTCAAATCTAATAATTTGCAAATCGTCTCCCTAAAAAGAAACAAAACAATTGTATAATATTGAAGTACATTTGTAACCTTAATATTATTGCTTGCTTAAGAGCCATTAAGCTTACACAATCACCTTATGGTCGGAAGTTTGAGAAAGATGATAAAAACATTATAAATACGATATTAAATATTATAAAAACTGTTTTCGTCAATTTGTTTCATCATCATCATCATCATCAGCCTCTATCCGTCCACTGCTGAACATAGGCCTCCCTCAAAGAACGCCAAGACGACCGATCCCTCGCTACTCGCATCTAACACGGACCGGCCACTGTACGGAGATCGTCTTCCCACTTGGTTAATGGTCGCTTCACTTCGTCTACCCAAACGTCTTTTGTTTACTAAAGTATATTTTTATATGAAAAAATTAAGCATTTTTTTAGCATAATAAGACATCCTCTTTGACTCTCAAAAGGTTGGTTACAGCTATAAAGAAATGAAAGAAAAAAGTTATAGTAAAGTTCACACACTCACCATAGAGTTTCTTTGGTTTTTACCCTGTATTTTGTGGACGTTAACGCTAAGCTTTGACTATTCGTTACCGGTACGAACTCATTTTGTTCCTTTATGGTTTCTTTCTTTGGTAAGACTAAAATATTATACATACTTTTAAGATTTTTTAACGTAGCACAATGTATTCAGCTAACCATATTCATTAATATTATAGAAAGTATGACACAATTGTGGGTTAGACAAAATATATTTTTTATTGCTTTTGTGAAATATTCGCGAGCGACGATGGCCTAGGCTAGGATGGACTCGGCATTTGAGAGCTGATAGGACCGGGTTCGACCCTGACCCTCCTGTGGTACATAGAAATATAATAGAAATGGCTTTTTATAAGTTCCTGCGTGCACCAGAACATGAGATTATCGCTTGCTCATAGGTGAAGGAAAGGTGTGTGAATTTTACCAACCCTCCTCGCTTGATTTCGAGGAGGAGACCCGTGCCCAGCAGTGGGACATATAAGGGCAGATATTATATTATATATTTGTTATTATTGTAAAATATAGGATTTAAATAACGATACTGTATAAATAACATATTTCTTATATCGAATATTTTTATTACATATGGAAAGATTTTTTTTTAGGACGCTTTTACGTCAATCTGATCCCGTGGTAAGTTCTTGAAGAACTTGTGTTACGGGTACCAGACAACGGAAATATATTTAATACTTTTATACTATACATATATTTAAGATTTTTATTATATAATTCACATATTTAATACACATCCATGACCCAGGGACACAGATAATATATTCGAACCTGCAACCTCCGGCTTGAGCGCCAACGTGCTTACCACTGAGCCACAGAGGTAGTCGAAGTTTTTTCTAATATTAGCGTATATGTTGGTGTTACACATCACATCTGGGGGCGTCCCATTTTTCTCTATTTACATTATAAAACCGTAGACTTTTGATAATATATTATAAATAGTACTCACATGTAGAACTTTCAAGTGTATCATATTTCTTTAACATATGCCATTCTACGGGTTGCAATGTTAATGCCCCTAAAAATGAATTCGCAGATATCGCGCAAAGTATCGCTAAAGTCCCTCTGAATCCATATTCTGTCAACGTAATCTTTGTGATCAACGGATATATGACTAAAGTCATGGCTAGACAAGCTTTGCATATTCCTAAGCAAAATACTCTTTTCGTTGTAAAATAACTGTTCAGGGACGTATATGCTACTGATGACAATATTCCCAGCCCTGTCCCTTGTAAGAGTCCATTAGTCAGAACGAGTTGAATTGTTGATGTCACAAAAATTGCAAATATTGAAGCTATTGTGTATATCGTTGCACCGATGAGTGCAACTTGCCGCAAAGATAGTTTTTTCTGTATAATTGCAGTCAGGAACCCTGAAAATATTGAAGACTGAGATTTATGCTAATTAAGAACAAGAAATCAAGATGTGTTTTTATTGGTAACTAGTTGCCCGCAGCTTCGCCCGCAGCTTCGCCCGCTTTAACTTAGATTCACAGCCGTATCCGGAGTGATGATGATTATTTTTGTAGCCTAATTTACTCCTTATAACATCAGCTATGCACCAGTGAAAACCCCGTCAAAATCAGTCCGGCCGTTTTAGACAGACAAACAGACAAAAATTGTAAAATTATTTTTAATATTACAAACAGATACTCAAATTTTATTCATTTGTATAGATATATGATTTATAATATACTATCACTTTGCTTTTACAAGTTATATAAAAATGCAGTATTTTAAAATACCTGAGATTGCAATCGCTGCTTCGTATACTCCAAACACAACAGTCACAACGCCTGTCCCCGCACCCAACTCATTCAAGAAGTCGTTGTAAATAAGGCCAAATACTGCTTTATGGGCAGTCCCGGCTACCTAAAACAATGTTAGCATAAAAAATGTTGATTTCAAGAGTTTCGTTCAATAAAACAAATAAATAAAGAATTATTAACTGGGCTCTTCTGGTATCGGAACCGCCCGATTTTCACCTGAACTATTATAACATTGTAAATAGTGACAAAATTTACCTTCGTATTTTAGTTATATTATAGTAGTTTTTTATTGCATGAAAACACAGATAAAACGACGGTTTCTAAAACCTATCTAGATCGATCTATCGCCTTCGAAATCCACCTTACTATCCGCGCATAGGTACTAAATTTCATGAAAATCGTTCAAGCCGTTTCCGAGATTCAGATTTCATAAGATTTGCTCGTTGAAAGATATAATATTATATTTCATTATTATATTAAAAAAATATTAAGTTTATTTTGCATTTAAATTATCCCCATGGTGGGGATAAAGTTAAGGGGTAAAAGTTCAGCCGTTATCGTGGCGGTGGGGCTCATTAGTCTAGGGTGAGGGCAGCACCTTGGGCGAAGCTAATTGAGCCGAGGGGGCTCTTTGGGGTACAAAGAAGAGTACTCTACTATAAAAAGAGAGGACAAAAGAGCAGGGGGCAAGGGGCGAGGATGGGAACCTCACCCCATTTTACTGTCCCGACGTTGGGAGGGGTTGTTCTGTGGCGCGGGACAACCCCTCTGTGGATGTGACGTTGGTCCCTTGCGGGATCACTAGCCGTCGAGGTGCCCTGTTAGCTTAACAGATCCGAGGCATCTCACCAAAGGCGGCACTGGTGGCACTCGCCGGGTTTTAGTGGGTAGAGCTGCGTTCACTTACCATCTTTCGGGCGAGGCGAGTCCCACATACCTCAGAGCCTCAGAGCATTTCCCGGCGTCAAATAAAAAAAGAGACATTTAAATCATACAAATATGTGTTCTTTTATTATGGAATTGCATATATTTTAAAATTCTTAAATTAGGTATAACATTCTTAGACAAAACCTAGTACTTACAAAAATAACGGCACAACCAGCACAAACTACGTATCCCCAACCTCCTTCAGGTGGAACCATCTTATATTCCCGATCTTTCGTATCTTCTGTGTCATCTTTCATACTATTGCGAGTTTTTGACAATCTTAACATATAAAAATATCGCGATTCTCGATCACACTATTGTATATAATTAGAATTTAATATAATTTTCTCCAACTTATTTTTGTCTTAACATTGTCTATGGCTGTTTTTTATATTTACATATAATTTATTAATAAGCCAGTATTTGTTTAAATATTGTATAAAACACGAGTTAATAAGACGCAAGACTGTTTACTTAATACTTCTTAGACATATAATACTGAGAAAACCACGCGTGCTTTCGTAATTCTGCTTAAATATAGTCACATGCCTATACAGGCTGAGAATAATATTTAAAAGAGTACTTTTTTTTTTTTTTTTTTTTGTTTTCGCTGGGGAATGCGTTTAGGCAGTGGACGCAGACTCTACTCACTAAACCCCAGCGGTGTTCTCCTCGTCGTCTGGGTGACCCGGCGCGAGAGCTGTGGACGTCCGCACCGGGCCACAACGGTGTGCCATCTGGCACTCTCCTCTGGAGGCAGGGGGGCGACATCCCCTCCTCCAACTCCGCTTAAGGCACCCGGAACACAAAGGGTGCCTTATAGCCCGGACCTTAGCGTGCGCGGCGGATCCCCCGATAGGCCGCGCACAGGACCCTCACGGCGATGCGACTGCTTGTCGCCGCCGTGCTCTCCTGCGGGAAGAGGCGCCAGTGCGCTCTCTCTCCCGCTCCGCCTCCTCCTTCTGTGACATCACTACCTCGCAGAAGGAGAGGACCGCCTGCCATGCGCTCTCACTGTCAGTCATCGCTCGGATGACCGCAGGGAGCGACAGGTCTTCGCCCACTTCAGTAATAAGTGGCGCCCTTCATTCTGCCCAAGCTGGGCACTCCGCCAGGGTGTGGTCTGCAGTGTCTTCACTGCTGCCACAGTGATGACACCCTGGCGAGTCCTCCGCCCCTGCCACCTTCCACAGATACCTTCCGAAGCAGCCGTGCCCCGTCAGGATCTGCGCAAGGTGGAAGGTGATTATACCGTGCCGTCGGTCAACCCACTGCTCCAGGATTGGACCGACGGCTGACACCGTGCGATGACCTGCACACGGCTCATCCAGTCGCTCCTTCCACTTGCGGAGCACTCGCCTTCTCACGCGCCTCCGCCAGCTCTCCTCGTCTCCCTCGGCCTCGTCACCATTCGAGAACTCCTCCTCGGCTTCCCCTCTCCTCCTCCGCCAGGAGTGCGCCAGGGCACCTGCCACCAGGTCCCATGGTGCAGAGCCCGCCAGTACGCACGCAGCCTCGTATGAGGTAGTGCGGTACGCACGGACGGTCCTGATTGCCATAGCTCACTGCGGACGTCGCAAGAGAGCCACGTTTTCTCCCGTTAAATATATAAGAGTACTGCTATCACGTTACTTTTGAAATTTATCAAAACTTTGTGCTTAAAATTCACAAAAAATACAAGTAAAAATGATAATTTTAAAAGAAGCTTCCATTTAAATGCTGTAGAGGGAGGAAACTAACTTGAATTTAAATCAACCCCTGGTGGTGAAAACCGCATTAAAATCGACTTAGCGATATAAAAAACACTAAAAGTCATTTAAAAGGACGCATTGGAAATTTTGACGTCAATAATTTCAATTTATTTCAGTAATTCCAAAACAAATAAACAAACAAATAAACAAAAAGTTGGAGACCTGATAGTTCATGATAAAAACCTCATTTTGTTAGTTTTCTCACAATATGATTAAGTAACTTTTGTAACAGAGGAAAAAATATATATATATCTTAAAACACATTTTAAGATTTATATTTTCAATGATACTTTCAATAATTATTGCTTAGAATTTATACATTAATATATACATTAATATAATTAATACATTATTTATATACAATAAATAAGAATCCAATTTTCTTTAAATGATTCTCTGAGGTGTCATTTATTATCTATATCTATCATCATACTTTATCCATCCGCTGCTGAACATAGGCCACCTTCAATGAACACCAAGACGGCTGATCCCTCTCCACTCGCATCCAACACGGACCGACCGCCGCACGGAGATCGTCTTCCCACCTGGTCAATGGCCGACCAACACTTCGTCTACCTAAACGTGGCCTCCACTCTAGAACCTTATTGCCCATCGGCCATCCGTTCTCCTGAGTGTGTGACCAGCCTACTGCCACTTCAACGAGCTTATTCCTTCAAAGAACTTATGAGCTAAACATGTGTATTTAATGTTTTTAAATCGATGAACGCTGGCGGCACGCGTGAAACAGCATGACTCAAGGTCACGTTCTGTCTGGGCCGAGCATGCAAGCGAGAGCGCGGAAGAAGTGATAAAGCTAGGCCGATATAGCACTACCGGCCTAAGCGTTCACCTTGTGATGCATTATAACGTTATCACGTAAAATTATCGTCCGTAAACCGACTTTACAGACAACAGGTGGGTTTTATTATTAAGTACAGTTCAGAGTAGTTATTTATTAAGTTTATTTTATATAGTGTAGGTATAGACTTTAATTTTATTTTAAAGTACTTTAATAAAATAAAATAAAGTCTAGGTAATATATTTGACATAATATGTCTTTATGGTCGACTTCTAATTTAACAGGATACTGCTTAATACCAGTACCGGTGGGAGGGAAGCGCTGTGCCGCGCTCCCGGCTGCATGGGTACCACCATCTTGCTTGTTTCTCCCGTGAAACAGCTTTGCTGTGTTTCGGAGAGAAGGGCAAGACAGGCAGTGTAATTACTGGCACCGAGACTTAACAACTTATGTCTCAGGATAGGCAACACATAAATGAGTTGCCCGGGCTCGTTCCAGGTAAACTGGTTTATGTTCATGGGCGACGTAGACCACTTACTATCAGGTGGCACGTTAGCCAGTTTGCCTATCCAAGTAACATAAAAAAAAAAAAGTATTTTAATCGGAGCGACTGTCTATCTGATCACCACAACCTAATAACTGGGTAATACGATACCCCGTGGTAAGACAAGTTTGTCATATTTTCAGGCTTCTGACGACTCGCAAGTCCACCACTGTCAAGATCCACGAATGACCACCATGAATCCAAAGCATGGAGAAGTCTCAGTAAAGATGGTCACCCATCCACGGACCAGCCCCGGCAAGCTTAGCTTAACCAAATGGATCGATTCGTGCGGCTTTAATTACTAAGCCACGAGCTCCTCATATATCTTTGTGAGCATTCGTTGCGATTAACGTCAGCGTCGCTATCGGTAATTCTGCTACTCTCTTTGTTGTTTCGGCTACGAGACCAGTCATAAATTAATCGCGAGCAAATCCACGGGTGCATATGCTACAAAAATAACCTAGGTACTATTATTATAGTAAGCCTTAGTTTTCAACATCCTATAATATGAATACAGCGCGGCGCTCCACACTAAAACACAATATTGTTATGTTACGTCATCCACACGAACGAAGTCGTGGGCACAACTAATAGGAAATAAATTAGGCATGTTATGTATGAGTTAACCTTTATGTCATTTGAAGAAATTTATATGATTTCGTCTATTGTCATGCTGTAACCATTATAATACAAATATTGTTAGATTTTTGCAATCGTTAAATATGTTTTGGACGAATTATGATTTATATTTTAATTTGACTTAAATGTTCATACTGTATATATAAAACATATTAATACTGTATATACAAAATAATTATATCAGCTACGCTACTTATTCTTTAAAAAATTGTTTATCCAAGTGTTTAGTACTAAGTATCAAACATATTTCTCTGTCCCGTATACGTTTTATCTTATTTATTTCATGTAACTTTTGTTTTTCGTTTTTTTTGTGCCCACTAGATTTCTCAGCTGGTCCCCACCGAGATTCAAGCCTTGTCGTGGCGGTGGGCCTTAGTAGCTTAAGGTAAACCCAGCACCTTGGGCGAAGCAAATTGAACCGAGGAAGCTGCTCTTTGTACCCTTTTAAGAAGAGGGAACAAAAGAGCAAGGGGGACAAGGGGCTAGGATAGGAACATCACCCCATTGCACTATCCTGTTGGCGGGGTTTGTTCTTTTGTGCAGAACGACCCTTTTGTGGAGGTGCTGTCGGTCCCTTGAGGGACTGACTAGCCATTGAGGTGCCCTGTTTGCTCAATAGCTCCAGGGCAACTCACGAAAGGCGGCATTGTTGGCACTCGCCGGGTTTTAGTGGGTAGAGCTGCGTTCACCTTACCAGGTTACGGGCGCAGCGAGTCCCACATACCTGCCTGGGGAGTACCCCCCCTTTACCAGCAGGATGCCTCAGAACAATAAAGTCCCAGCGCAAAAGAAAAAAAAATTCTCACCTGGTAAGACCTGGATTCCAGACGGAAATATGTTTATAAAAGAAAGCAATTTTAAATATTATTTTATTTTTTGAGGCTCTATATATTTCGAGATTGTCTACGAATGCTTTGCTTGAAGAAATCATAAAAAATTAGAAGACATTAAATTAAATAAAACATATTATATTTAATGTGTGCTAAATTTATGGTGCTATGAGGAGCATAATTTTAATTTCACCCAGAGACGAGCAAAGCTGTGGCAAAGGCTAGTATGAATTTAATTGTATTTTTTCAATAAGTACATCTACATTTCCATTCATATTGATGCTATGAATTTTAATATTTTAATTTGTCTTCTGACATTTCTCACCCTGTGCATGCCATATATTTTGTTCAAAATAATAAAACGCAATAAATTTTTGATTTATGACAGCATAATATTGTTTATTATGGATAGTCAAACGTGTAGAAAAGCCACATGATTACCACTCACGGGACTAGCTTATATTGTGTCAGGGTTACAGATTCTCCACTATGGTTCATCATTGTCGTGGCAATAGGGCTCAATAGCCTAAGGTGGACCCAGCACCCTAGGCGAAGCAAATTGAATCGAGGGAGCTACTCTTTGTATCCCTTTTATAAGAAGAGGGGACAAAAGAGCACGGAGACAAGGGGTGAGGGTGCGAACCTCACCCCATTGTACTATCCCGACGTTGGGAGGGGTTGGTTCTGTGGTACGGGACGATCCCTCTGTGGAGGTCGCGTCGGTTCCTTAAGGGATTGACTTGCCGGCAAGGTGCCTTGTTTGCTCAATGATGCCTAAGAGCATTTCTCCCCCGAAAAAAAAGCCAGGGTTTTAGGTACGTTATACAATAAGTCTCTACTAAAGATCTCTGTACTAGTACAGGTGGGAGGGAAGCGCTGTGCCGCGCTCCTGGCTGCATGGGTACCACCATCTTGTTCCCGTGAAACAGCTATGCTGTGTTTCGGAGACAAGAGCAAGACAGGCAGTGCAATTACTGGCACCGAGACTTAACATCTTATGTCTCAGGACACATAAATAAGTTGCCTGGGCTCCTTCCAGGTATACTAGTTTATGTTCATGGGCGACGTCGACCACTTACCATCAGGTGGTACGTTTGCCTAAACAACTAACATAAAAAAACGTAGTAATCACAATGCCATTTCCTTGTATATAAAACACAAACAAACGGTTTTTCGGTAGAAATAGGCAGTATGATGCGACCTTTCAATCGGCCGTGCTCAAAATTCCATTGGTTTATTATTCATATTAATTTGATAAAATTGTTTTCTA
This sequence comes from Helleia helle, assembly GCA_963853865.1. Taxonomy (NCBI): domain Eukaryota; kingdom Metazoa; phylum Arthropoda; class Insecta; order Lepidoptera; family Lycaenidae; genus Helleia; species Helleia helle. The sequence goes on along the minus strand of OY971422.1, from coordinate 19,169,316 downwards.
TATAGCTATACTACTTAGCTATGCAGCCGCAGACTTGTACGAGTCTCGTTTGAGGAATTTTCAGAAAAATGTTGACGCACGATGAATTACATTATTTCCACTGCTGACGTCGATAGAAGCGGCGCAGACAATGCTCGACACGTGCGGGCGACTTCACCAAGATTTATGAAGGAATATGTGTTATAATGTATGCAACGTCTCTTTGCAACAATTGTCTACATTCCCGACGTTTTGTATAATTTACAGCAATTTATGGAGAGATGCGCTGTACGCTGCGCTTTCGCCGAAACAGCTTTGTTGTGTTACGGAGAGAAGGACAGGGCCTGTAGACAAAATGATATCGCTTTGTAGCCAAAATTCGTTATCGTCTTTGAGATAACGATAATAATTTTCTAGCCAATGATCAATCAAAGATCGTGACAGTGCAACGACAACAACTGTCAAGTGTCAACAAAGTTCGACAAGAAGTGTCAAATCGGACCAAAAAATTAAAATTATTATCTATGTAAATAGACCTCATACACACTATAACTCATAAAAATTGTGAAAATGTTGCCCTCCATGGCCCACGCCCACGGATAACGAATCAATATCAATAATAAAATAACATAAGTTTGACATAAGTGTTCGATAACCAATTGACAGTTTATGATTTTGTTACGAATTTTAACATTGTCTACCAACTTGCGATAACGATAACGAGTGGCATAATTGACGACGGCTTATGTCAATCCCATACATTTTATTCTTTTCGAACTTCGTTATCGTTTTTCTAATGTTACTTTGTCTAAGGCCTCTGGACAGGCAGTGTAATTATATCTATTATAAAATAATACAGGGACTTAAATCATACATGTCTCAAGACAGCTCACAGACAGACCGACAGGATGAAAAGACCAGCGCATTGAAGAAGGAGTATAACTTTGCCTCCAGGTCCTTTAAAAGAGCTATTGCTGAGGTAAAAGCGGAGTACGTGAACAGAATTGGCGAGAGATTGGTTCGACTTCCTTCGGGAACTCGTGCATTCTGGTCTCTTGCTAAGGCTGTTCAAGGGAATTTTTGTAAGCCATCCCTACCATCTCTGCACATGAGGAATGACTCGTTGGCCCACACCGCGAAGGAGAAGGCCGATCTTCTAGGCACTCTTTTTGCTTCCAACTCGACTTTGGATGACCAGGGAAAAATACCACCGACGATCCCTCGGTGTGATACTTCAATGCCGGAAATAATTTTCCGACAGAGCTCCGTACGCAAAGCACTCTTTTCGCTGGACATCCATAAGTCGAGTGGGCCTGACGGCATACCTCCGTTAGTGCTACGAACCTGTGCTCCTGAGTTGACACCCTCCCTTACGCGTCTTTTCCGGCACTCTTACTCATTAGGCGTCGTCCCATGCTCGTGGAAGACAGCTTTGGTACACCCGATCCCTAAGAAAGGGGACCGCTCAGACCCGTCCAACTACAGACCAATAGCTATAACTACCTTGTTCTCAAAGATTATGGAATCCATAATCAACTGCCAGCTCCGGCGATATTTGGAGGAGCACCAGCTGATTAGCGATCGCCAATATGGCTTTTAACGGAATCGCTCAGCTGGTGATCTTCTAATATTCCTAACGCAACGATGGGCGGAGGCAATTGAGAGCAAGGGGGAGGCGCTGGCGGTTAGTTTGGACATAGCGAAGGCCTTTGATCGGGTGTGGCATAAAGCACTTCTTGCAAAGCTACTATCTTATGGGCTTCCCGAGAAATTATGTAAGTGGATCACCAGTTTTTTGGCAGACAGGAGCATTAAGGTCGTTGTCGACGGTGCATGCTCGGACCTCAAGTCTGTAAATGCTGGTGTTCCCCAAGGTTGTGTACTATCTCCAACCCTGTTTCTTCTGCATATCAATGATATGCTGAAAACCAGCGGCATTCATTGCTATGCGGTTGACAGCACTGGAGATGCTTTATACACTGGCCGCCCTAATATTTCTCGGGAACAAGTCGATGAGTGTCGGAACAAACTTCTGTCTGAAATCGAGTCTCTGCTGGCCAGAGTCTCGGAATGGGGGCGACTTAACCTAGTCCAATTTAACCCCAACAAGACACAAGTTTGCGCGTTTACCGCAAAAAAATCACCCTTCGTCGTTCCTCTACAATTCGAAGGCACTTCCCTAACCGCCTCAGCCAGCATTGGGATACTTGGCGTCGATATATCGAGAGATGTGCAGTTTTGTGGTCATTTGGAAGGAAAGGCTAAACTAGCCTCGAAGAAACTCGGCGTGCTCAATAGGGCGAAGCAGTATTTCATGCCTTCACACCGCCTTCAATTATACAAGGCGCAGATCCGGCCTCACATGGAATACTGCTCTCACCTCTGGGCTGGAGCGCCCCAGTATCAGCTCCTTCCATTTGACCGCATTCAACGCCGGGCGGCTCGAATCGTCGACGACAATGTTATCTCCAATCGGCTTGATTCTTTGGCGCTGCGTAGAGATTTCGGATCGCTCTGCATCTTCTACAGCATCTACCACGGGGAGTGCTCTGAGGAATTGTTCGGACTAATACCTGCAGCAGAATTCCACCACCGGACATCGCGGAGAAACTCCAAATTTCACCCACACCATCTCGATGTCCGGAAATCCACAACAACTCGATTTTTACGGTATTTCCTGCCTCGCACGACTAATATATGGAATCAGCTGCCTCCTATGGTGTTTCCGAACCGATACGACTTAGGGACCTTCAAGAAAAGAGCATACTTATACCTGAAAGGCCGGCAACGCACCTGCTAATCCACTGGTGTAGCGGGTGTCTGTGGATGTCGCTCTTCACTTACCATCAAGTGAACCGACTATCCGTTTGCCCCCTCTTCTATAAAAAAAAAAAAAAAAAAAACAGACTGGTCTAAGCTAAGTTTGGATGGTAGACTGCAGTAATTTTTTGACGTGAAACTTCTTTGCGCGCATGAGGGTAATTTTTTTATGGTAGAAACATCACGAAAATGGGCAACGTTTTTGTCCAAGAAGAGGGGGAAAGTGATTGAGACTGATTGAGAGAGAGTGAGAAAGGGCGAACGTACCATGAAGCATGGAGTGAGAGTAGGGAGCAAGCGAGTGAGAAATATCGAGAGAGAGTGAGAAAGGGCGAACGTAGCTCGAAGCACATAGCCTTGGAGTGAGAGTAAGCGAGTGAGAAAGATCGAGAGAGAGAGAGTGAGATAGAGTGAACGCCGCATCGCAAGTCACGGAAATTTAAAGCTTTAGATCAGTGTAAATATAAACGAGATTTAAAAATTATTTTTCCAAATAAGTTTCACTTCTGACATGTGTACTTTGTACGCACGTATTTTTTTTTCAATACACCTGATCTTACTCAAAGTGATATTCAAGAGACTTGAAAAAAATCTCGAGACAACCTTTAGCATTTTGTAATCTACCGTTACCTAAAGGTACATGTATCGCAATTAATTTTAAGGCTGTAGTTTTATAGTCTTGTATTATAATAGTTGTAGTAACCATAATAATATAGTAGAGACCGTTTTCTATGTGATTTTGTAAACCGTGATTGAAATAGTGTATTTACGAAGAATCTGTTTCATAGCATAGATTGGCAAAGGAGCAGTCGAAGCCTTTTGGCCACTATAGACGCCCATACACATCCGCACAACCTGAGATTATGCAGATACATTGCCTCCATTTTCCTACCCCCTTTACGGGCCATCGGAATCTCACAAAACGCAAAACTAAAGTTGACAGAATAGCTGTCCCTTGACGCCGGTGCTATGTGAACGATAGGTACCACCCCCGTCGTGCCGGCCCAATTCGGCTGCAAAGCGATCCTCTTACAAATTATACAAACAAGGTTAAATTTTTAAAATTACCTTTGTTAAATAAATGTAATAAATAAAATACATTGATAGTCGTATAAAGTTTAATCCACAGGATTATTAATCATTACATATTTACAATACATACTTAGTCTAATAGCTTAACGTTACATGTACAGTTTTATGGCTCTTTAGAGGTCTTAAATAAATAATAACAACATTAAAACTAATATTGTAACAAAATTCGGCCCGATATTCCACTGTTGGTCGCCGATCTTTTGCCAATCAGGGAAGGAAAGTTTTAACCGAATTCCACTTGTGAATTTTCTCAATGTGATCTGGAAATTCACGAGTATGTAAGTTTTCTCAGAATGTTTTCCTTTGCTGCAGAGCGAGTGACATTTACGAAGTCAAGTGCACGTGAAAATTGAACGACATTTTCAGTACAGGTCACATCGATCCCACGACCACAGGCTTAAGACTCAAATCCACTTGACTCACTATATATAATTTAAATTTACAACTGTATGCTACAACAGTTTGAACTAAATCTATACAGATAAATGAAATTGGAGTGTCTGTTTGTAATATTAAAATAACCGGTTTTTACTAAATGCATATGGATGTATACGCGCTACATATACCAAAATAGCAATTTTTACAATTTTTGTCTGTCTGTGTCTGTCTGTCTGTCTGTTTGTTTGTTCCAGCTAATCTCGGAAACGGCTGGGCCGATTTTGACGGGACTTTCACTGACAGATGACAGACAGAGACGGAGTAACTTAGGCTATAAAAATAATCATCATCAATCCGTATACGGCTGTAAATCTAAGTTAACGCGGGCGAAGCTGCGGGCAACAGCTAATCTATACTAATATTAAAAAGCTAAAGAGTTTGTTTTTTTGAACGCGCTAATCTCAGGAACTACTGGTCCGAATTGAAATTCTTTCAGTGTTAGACAGCGTATTTATCGAGGGAGGCTATAGGCTATAAAACATCACGCTGTGACTTATAGGAGTTGAGTAACGCGGGCGAAGCTAGTATTTTATAACACGTATTCGCTGGCAGTGTCTTTTTATTCGAATAAAAAATTGCCAATTATGTTTCAAATAAACTTGATAAATATACAGGTTGAAATTGTATCAATATTTCAGAGGCCTATATGATAATAACCTTAATTAATATTATAAATGCGAAGTTTGGAAATTTGTTACTAAATCATGATAAAACTACTGAATGAATTTGGATGAAACTTGGCTGTGTTGTAGCTTTTAAATTGGATTATCACATAGGCTACATTTTATTCCGATAAATTCCCATGTTCTCATGGGAATCACATTTGCCTTATTATTAGTAGTAATTCATAATTACGTCGTAATTATCAAACACACAAAATTCATATGGCCGAACGCAACAAGTCAATACGGTGTATAGAGATGTGTTACATTAACACACGTTTGCATTTAATAATATCAGTAAGGATAAACACTACGTCTTATTTGTTTGTTTTTTTGTCTCATTCTAACAAGGAAATATAAGCTACTTTTTCGAACTCCATGCGGGCGAAGCCGTAGGCAAAACTAGTACATTATAATTGTTTGTACACAAAATGCTATATTAAAGGTTTTTATGCTCCTTGTCATAATATAAGTGACACTGCCGCGACGGAAAACGGCACTACGTTGTCATTTTTTTTACTCCATATTTCGCATCTCCAAAAAATATACATACCTAATATTTATTTATTTAACCGACTTCAACAAAAAGGATTTTTTTATGTATGTAGTATGAACAACGATTTCTCCGTCATTTAATTTTGACTTTTAATATTAACAGACGATTCTCATCTGTCGGGCGTCCCGGGACGATCAACTTTTTTCTTAGACTTAAGGCTATTGTACATTTTTAACACAGGCACACACAATCAAGAGCCGTATATAGAATATATATATTTAACTACTAGCTGCTGCCCGCAGCTTCGCCCGCGTTAACTCAGGTTTACAGCCGTACCCGGATTGATGATGATTAATTTTATAGCTTAGTTACTCCTTATAACATCAGCTATCTGCCAGTGAAAGTTCCATCAAAATGGCCGTTTGAGAGATTTGCCGGAACAAATAGACAAAAATTGTAAAGAATGTTATTTTCGTATATACATACAGTGCATTAATGCAAATAGTGCATTCAATAAAAAGCGGTTATTTTAATATTACAAAGAAACTCTCCAATTTTATTAATCTGTATAGATGTATAGATTAAACTTATTTGGATAAGGGTTGTATCTAGGCTTAAATTTTCATTCACTGATCAACACAAGCGTATTCTGTTATCTGTTTATAAAAGAATCTCAACACTGATACATTTCACAATCATAAATATTTTCTTAAAATAATAAATTTTACTGCGTGGTACAACAACTAAACCAATATATTTGAAATACTCTACAATCGTATACATATGTATATGGGAATCAAAGCTAATTTAAATTTATACATATTATATTGAACACATTTTACTACGACACAAAATTATCATCAATCAATCATGAACTAATAACAATTTTTTTAATAAAAATTAAGTTACAATTACCTACTATGTATTTAAAAACCTTTTATGTAATTCGCTTGTAAAATGTAATTTAATCGTGGATATTATTATAAGTTTAGGTAATGCTGTCAATATTTAAACGCATTGAGTTTAACTTTTTATCTTATTTGGATATGCACATAATGGTAAGTGGTCAGCGTCACCTATGAACATGAAGTTAACCTGTCCTTCTCTCCGAAACACAGAACTTACGTTTCACTGGAGCGCGGCACAACGCACCGGTATAAATATATTTATACCTCATAAAACTATTTATATGTCTTATATTTTAATAAATTCATAAAATCTCCATGGCACTGTTTTCCACATTACCTTATAATGGCAAGATATGAGTATTTAAATACTTTCAAAGTCTATCTAATTTCTTAATTTAATCACATCACGTTTGACTGCTTTGCTTGCGTCTTTGTATTACAGCCTCGATCGTCCAGGGTATGACGCAGCATAAATTACAAATAGCTAGCATCACGAACGCTATAGTATAGCTCGCTGTGTAGTCGCGGAGAAACCCTGGAAAAAAATGTCATGTTACAGTTCTAAGAAAATCAAATTATGAAGGCACAGTATAATATTGTATAAGGTTTATTTTTAAGCTACATAAAACGGGATGTTCTTCGTTTTTTTCACTGAGTCTGATAAACACGGCACTATTGGCTGTAGAAAATGCCCCCACCTTGGTCCAAGCCTTGTCATGGCGGTGGTGCTTAGAAGCCTAAGCTGAATCAAGTACTTTGGGCGAAGCCAATTGCACCGAGGGAGCTGCTCTTTGTACTCCTTATAAGAAGAGGAGACAAATAGTTTAATTAATAATTTAAATGGGAGACGGATAATTAATGTACTCCACCACTGAACACCAAATGTTCATCATGGTTATGCAATTTATAAAAATTGATTCTACTTATTCCGTGATAAAATATTAGTTAATTTCAAGAATAGACTTTTTTACAGACATTTTGCCCACTCATATTATGAGCAAAAACAAATGATGACTAAGGATAACAGCTCTGTAACTTCGGGGTTCAACTACAAAAACTATACTAATTACTCAAATAGCTCACATGTGTGTATGCCTTAAGGTTACACAAGTCGCTCATCTTTCCATACAAACGCAGAACAGTAATTACTACAATGTTTGACGTTGACCATCAAAAACTAAGGATAACATAAATTGATCTCGTCATTGTCTATATCTGTATACACCCGAAACCGTAAAAAAATAATACATTTAAAAATACAAACTTCTAAACTTTCGTATTTCAACACTGATTTTAGCCCAACTTTGGGCGAAAATAAATATTATACAGAGCACGAAAGCTCAAAAATAAAGCCCGCAAAGGCATAATTTAGTTATTCAACATTTTAAATGAAATTATTTAAAAAAATACACTTAATAGTTTTTCTTTAATTACTGTTTTGCTAAAATTACATTTTCGGAATTGTGCATTTCATTCTAGCACACATGTTCGCGCCTTATGTCAGGTGAGATAGCAATCATTTAGTTAGAGTTCGCGCCGTCGACTTGTTCTACCTTAAAGGCACCTTTTGCCCACGGAAACACATGAGTAGATGCTAATAGAAATTCGTCAGAATTGAATAATAGTTTTTTCAATTATATGTTATATTTTTTACTCGATGTATGTAGGATGTGAAAATTGGAACGTGTATTTGTATGAAAGAGATAGATAAGTGATTAAGAAGGTATGTGTGAAAGAGACAGTATTAATGGTAAATGATGTTCGCTGATTGGTTGAATTGAGGGTGAGGTAAGATGGTGGATTTTGACTTGGGACCGGGCGGAAGGAACATGTTAAAATTGATTAAAAGTGGTAATTAAATAACTATTTGTATTTTTCTGCTGATCACCCATCCCACATGTATACAATCTAAAAAAGTACCTAGGGGTTTTTTTAGTTTAGTATTTTTCCGGTACTTAAGCTGTTTTTTCTTTCACTTAATAATATAGACATGTTTTTCCGAATTAAAAAAAGGAATCTTGTAATACGTGTTATGTTTTTCACCTTTTTTTAATACATCTCGAATCCCCTAAATTTTGCGCGTGACTGATTTCAAGAAAAGGTTATATATTCCTAAACGAAGCCTTCCATGAAATATTGAAAGTGTAATATGTATGCGTGATTGATGGATAATAAAACGCCGATATGAAAAAAAAACGCTAAGTGCTCGAACTTTGACTTGAAGAAAAACGTTCTCCGAGGTTTATTTGACTCATGTCAGATGTGGGCTAAGAATATTGTTTGAAAAAAATATATTGAGCATATGCAATATTATGTTTGGTGTTCGGTGGATAGTCAAACTAGAGCCCTTTTATTTCTTTTACGCTGGGAAATGCTCTGAGGCATCCCGCGAGAATAGGGTTTCCCCAGGCGGGTATGTAGGATTCGCTGCGCCTGAAAGGTGGTAAGGTGGACGCAGCTCTACCCACTAAAACCCGACGAGTGCCGCCAATTCTGCCTTTGGTGAGGTGCCCCGGATCTATTGAGCAAACAGGGCACCTCTACAGCTAGTCAGCCCCTCAAGGGCTCGAGGCCACCTCCACAGAGGTGTTGTCCCGCACCACAGAACAACTTCTCCCAACTTTGGGAAAGTACAATGAGGTTCAAGGAGGAGAGGGGTAAAAAGAGCAGCTCCCTCGGCTCAATTTGCTTCGCTACTTTAGGCTACTGAGCTCCACCGCCACGAAAAGGCTTGAACCATGGTGGGGAAAAACTAGAGCACTAACGGTAAGTAGTCAATGCCGCCAATGAACATAAAGTCCATACCCCATGAACTCTTGCGTTGCCTACCCTGTTAAGGGCTCGGTGCTTACAAGTGCACTATTTTACCCTTCTTCGCGATAAACGGCTCATATTTAATGGGTATTTTTATCCTGCAGCTCATGTAAAAGAGAGCTCACACTGACCTAAAATGTTTATATAAAAAAAGTAGAACGTAGATCCTTACGCTGGGTGAGTTTTTTTTTTTTTTTTTATATTACTTGGATAAGCAAACTGGCAAACGTGCCACCTGATGGTAAGTGGTCTACGTCGCCCATGAACATAAACTACTTTACCTAGAACGAGCCCAGGCAACTCATCTATGTGTTGCCTATCTTGAGACATAAGATGTTAAGTCTCGGTGCCAGTAATTACACTGCCTGTCTTGCCCTTCTCTCAGAAACACAGCAAAGCTGTTTCACGGGAGAAACAAGCAAGATGGTGGTACCCATGCAGCCGAGAGCGTGGCACAGCGCTTCCCTCCCACCGGTAAAGTTATTTTAAAAATCTATTTCATCATTTCTAAGGACGCTCCAAAATAATGATGCGCACATTTTTCAATATCAAATATATAATTTACAGAAGATTTTAAAATTGAAATATTTAAATTCGAAGCGAGTGTTTTCACTACGGTATTTAATATAAATCAAAAACTTCTTAGCCGGTACGATGTCTAACTTCACAACTATCACGGACGCCGTTCAAGAACTTTTATTTAAATTTCTCTTCAAGTTACTAATGAATTTAATTAGGTTTTTAATTTGTGATTGTTTATTTATTTACGAGATTGTATTAAACGTTTTATAACATCAGTTTTTTGGGTAATTTTATATAAAATAAAAATATACATTTTTTATAGTTATTTAAGCCATTGAGATAACTCCAATTCGAGCAAATATTTGCCACTTTATTTAGTAAGTAACTGGTAGTAGCTTCCAATAATAATAATAATAATATCTATGGACGCTTGCACACCACGTCAATCTGGTCCCGTGGTAAGTTCTTGAGGAACTTGTGTTACGGGTACCAGGCAACGGAAATATATTTAAAACTTTTATACTATACATATATTTAAGATTTTTATTATATAATACACACATTTAATACACATCCATGACCCAGGAACGCAGAAAATATTTTTGTTCCCTGGCGGGATTCGAACCTGCAACCTCCGGGCTTGAGCGCCAACGCGCTTACCACTGAGCCACAGAGGTCGTCATATATAAAAAATATATAATAATTGTAATTCTTAATAAAAAATGAATAATATTGGATTTAAGTTAATCTTTGTCCATATTTCTATCATGTTTAGAATTATTAGATACTTAAATGTTACTGAAACAAATTTCACGATAAAAAATAGGTATCTAGATAATAGCTAATATTCAGTAGCGGGTATTGCTTTTGTGATCTAAAAGGCGCGTTGACTTGACTGAGTCAAGTTGACGTTCACGTTCTAACAAATTATTAAAAAATGCTAGTAAATAATAATAATTTGCTTCATTTACCTCCCAAATATACAACGAAACATCACGTACAACACAAATAACATTCACGATGAGCTAAGCTATACCTACATACTATAGAAGTATTTTCCTCCTAGAATAATATTTTCAACGTTCGTATGAATGTCACGTAGATGACTTTCAATTTGCACAGTTGTGATTTGAAAGAAGAATAAACACACAAAATATGTACCAACAAATACACTTTTTTTTTAACCCCGTGAAATGCTCAAAGGCATCTCGCGGGGGAGTGGGCCTCCCCCGGCGGGTATGTGGGACTCACTGCGCCCGAGAGCTAGTAAGTGGACGTAGCTCTACCCACTAAAACCCGGCGAGTGCCACCAATGCCGCCTTTAGTGAGGTGCCCCGGATCTAATGAGCAAACAGGGCACTCGACGACTAGTCAGTCCCTCAGGGGACCGACGCCACCTCCACAGAGGGGTTGTCCCGCACCACAGAACAACCCCTCCCAACGTCGAGACAGTACAATGGGGTGAGGTTCCCATCCTCGCCCCTTGCTCACTGCTCTTTTGTCCCCTCTTCTTATAAGGTACAAAGAGCCCCCTCGGCTCAATTAGCTTCACCCAATGTGCTGGGCTCACCCTAGGCTACTGAGCCCCACCGCCACGTCAAGACCTGAACCGTGGTGGGGAACAAATACACTTTGCTGGTTATAATGTAACCTAAGATTAGGCTTAAAAAACTTACCTATCATAGGTCCAATGCTTAAACTAATAGCTCCAGCCAGCAACATGAGGAGGCCATACGCTGACGGGTACCTCTCGATGGGCACGTGCTCAGCGATCACTATTGGTTGAGCGATGTGCACCAGCGAACGTAGAGCTCCCAGAATTCCGGTGAGAATCAGCAGGGGGATGTACGTGGTAAATTGAGTCATGACTGAAAAAAAATACTTATAGGGTTACGGTCCAAGTTCGTAGTGAGTAATATCATCATTAGAGTTTGTTGAGAGTGGACTATTCTCTACAGAACAAATACTGGCTGATAGTAATGTATGAAAAAAAAAGGTAAATATCTTTATATACATATATATATATATATATATATATATATATATATTTCTTGTGTGCGTGTGTATGTCACTGAACTCCTCCTAGACGGCTGGACCGATTTTGATGAATATAATAAGAAAATGTATAATATTATAAAATAATAATCTCCATAGCATTCAATACCATAGTATTATATGATGTTGCTGATATAATATATGCATGCTTATGCGTGCGTTAGCTCATTAACTTTTATTATATCGCTAATATAATAAATTTAAACCTATCCAAAGCCAAACAACCTTAGTGTATCTAGAAGTGTAGTTGTGAAGGAGATATTAAAAATAATAAGGAAAATAGATTAAATTTTACATTATTATTTATTACAAATCCGGGTATAAAATATGACAAATGCAATCATAATCATAACAAATGTCAAAGGTATATAAATAATAAATATCCTTGCAAAGAAAATAAAATAATATTGATGTAAAAATAATATATATACACACGAACATAATATAACCTCCTCCTTTTCGAAGTCGTTTAAAAATAATAAGCACTTGATCAAATTTTCTTTATTAGTTTCTAGTTACAGAAATAGGTACAAAGAAATTTTTCTTCTTTATTGAAGTGTTATCGTAATTAGAAGGGTTAGAAATTTGATATCAATCTTATAACCACAACTATAATACGATATATATTTCTGTCTGCACTTTAATTATTATTATAAAATGGTTTGGGTTACAAAGATATGAGGCAAGATTATGACAATATTATTATGGTATAGTAATAATTTACGATAACTTCATCAAATAAGTAGTTTTTACTTTTTGATATTAATTTAGATCACAGATAGACTTCTTAATTTTATTTATAGTTAATGTCTACGAAAAAAAACACGTCGTTCGCATCCACATGCTGATCAAATTTCAAAATACGGATCTATAAATAAATAAATAAATATTCATAATAGTGACGCAAAATTACTCGGATTTATTTTAATTACTTAAATATTAAAATAATAAATGATCTCACCTATTCTAAATATAGCAGCAAAGAGGGCGCCAGCATAGAACATGTATCTGCTGTTCAGTCGAAAGAATTGGCCGAAAGCTCCGAGTGCCAGCCGAGCCGCCATATCCGCGGCGCCGCCTAAAGCTATGATATTTGCTATCTCAGTCTGAAAAAAAAGTTTTTGTCATCAAAATTGAAAAAAAAAATTATAGAAAAGGGGGCAAATGGATAGTCGGTTCACCTGATAGTAAGTAAAAAGCGACATCTACAGACACCCGCTACCCCAGTGGATTAGCAGGTGCGTTGTCGGCCTTTCAGATATGAGTATAATATATAGGAAAATCTTTGTGTTTGGTCATAATTCCTATAATTTTTACATTTTATCGTCATAATAATGAAATTGATATTACATTCCGGATTTCGGTTTGAGACACTTCACAGGAACCTGCAAAACTCACAGCAATCCGTAAGAAGTTGCTCAATGATAAGTGAAATTTGCGTAAACATTAGAAAACATTTTATCACCATCAGCACATTTGATTGGCGAACAAAACAATTTCCTTAAGATCACATGTTCTAATACTTAAAGAGGACTTTTGATGTTGAATTCTGAAGATAGAGAAATACGTAGGGTTTTTTTCAGAATGATTTATTCTACCTGCCCAAAGGCCCTAAAAAAACTCCATCGGATTAGTGTGAGCTCATTTGGATCATTTTTGGTTTGTAAAAGTGGGGGGTTGCCCCCCACCAACCGTGAAGTCTGCGACCTCCTGGCGTCGGGTTGGATTACACAGGGTGCAATCTGTCTTTTAACTAACAAATCACATCAAGAAAGAGGCCCAGAGAAAGCTAACCCAGGCTATCCCGCTCGAAATTGACCTCTTACTCATCATCAAATCACCTATGAATATAGGTGATTTTATAAATTGTTACCACACCAATTCTGAGAAGTATGCTTACCCAATAGAAAGCTGCTGTAAATATTGAAATATTATATTAAAAGCTTACGAAAGTTTATTTTAGAACTAACTCTTTTTTTCCTGCGGTTAGACATGTCAATTCACATGTTATAATATGTATTAATTCAAATTATCGTTATCTGTGGCGTGTTTAAAGAGAAGCAATTCCGGCGGAAGCCAGAACGGGTTTTGGTAAAATGAGAATTATTGGTTACATTATGATGTAAATGATTAAAAGGAATTTATAGAATCGTTTCGTTATTAACTTGACTCTGATAAGAGGTATAAAGAATAATTTGTTCACGGGAATAGGCATGTGACTCAGCCGACAGCAAGCGATTATTAATATTTGTGAAGCTAAATTAAATTATTTTTGAAAAATTTTAAGTAAAAATTATAACCGACTTCAAAATAAAGTAACTAAAAAGTAATAAAATAATGGCGTTTTTTTTAATTTTTGCGTCTACAACTAATAATCATCTTATACGTCTACTAATGTACAATTTTTGCATTTACCACGTCTTTATTGTTACTTTTGGAGTCGGTGTCAGCTAAGTTAAATAGGTACAGCAACAAATACGTCACCGTCGTCCGTCACCGTTGTCGTATTTATTGTTGTAGGTACCTACCTATCTACCTTGGCTGACACCGACTCCAAAAGTAACAATAATGACGTGGTAAACGCAAAAATTGTACAATAATAGAAGTATAAGATGATTATTAGTTGTAGACACAAAAATAAAAAAAAACGCGATTATTTTATTACTTTTTAGTTACTATATTTTGAAGTCGGTTATAATTTTTACTTAAAATTTTTATTTCTTCATTTTTAGTAATTCATTAAAGAAAGACATACAGAGATAGACATTTTGGCATATTGAACCGTATGAAGTAAGTTCAACAAAAGCTGTAAATCGTGAGGTGTTCCGTCGACTGTCCTTCGTCTTCATCATCAGATCTGTAATAGCATGTATCACCCATATGGGTGCAAAGTTCTCACCAGTATAAATAAATTAAGTCCAAACACAAGGTAACTACTGTAAACTATTTAAGAGTTCCGTTAACTGTCCTTCGTCTTCATCATCAGACCCCCAACCACAGTTATAACCTACCTTGTTGTAAAGTCCTCATCAATATAAATTAATCAAGCTCAAACACAAGGTTACTGAAGTAAATCGTCGAGGAGTTCCCTCGTCTGTCTTTCAGCTCCAGCATCAGATCAACTCTAGACCTTCATTAAATTGTAGTGCTTTAAAATGCTTAATTAAAAAAGTACTAAACGCGCTAGATGCTCCTACGATATTTGAAAGTTCCCCTCGATTTCTCTGGGATACCATCATCAGACCCTGGTTTCCTTATCATGGGACCATTTGGCAAGTATACCCTTTCAAACAAAAAAAGAATTTTGAAAATCGGTCCACAATTGACGGAGAAATCGGGGTACATACATTAAAAAAAATACCGGCCGAGTTGAGAACCTCCTCCTTTTTGTTGAAGTCGGTTAAAAAACAAGTACTGTGTACGTTTGAATAACAACCAAAATAGAAAGTAAAATCGGGTAATTTATTGCTTTCTTAAATTCATGCGCACATTGATACTTCATGGGTGTGTCAATTATTGACGACCTCTGTGGCTCAGTGGTAAGCGCGTTGGCGCTCAAGCCGGAGGTTGCGGGTTCGGAGGACAACGCTAATAATATGTTTATTTTTAAAAACTAACTCTGAATGTTTTTTTTAGTAGTAAAAAATGAATGAACTAATTAATATACATAAAAATTAAAAATATATTCTATAATATTATTAAATAATTAATTTAAAATAATTTCTCAGATATTTAATATGACGGATAAAAAAAAACATGTTTATAATTATTATATTAACATGCGCCAAAAATACGCGTTACGTCCATATCACGTTGAGCTTCGGCAATTTTATGGATCGTTTCTGCAGTCAAAGGCCGCTGTTTAACCCCACAGGTTATCCAGACAAAAATATACTTTAAGGAATCATAAAATGTGATAATTTTAATTTATAGTATATTTTTAATAATATAAAATATAATATTATAATTCAATTCTTAATCTTAATATGGTCTGAATACATTAATCTAAATTAATTTAGATAACATTTTAATCTAAATAAATGAATGAGTAGAACAAGATAAAACAGATTTATAATTAGTGACTGGTGAAATAAAAATAGGGAAAAAGATTCCGACGAATTGAGAACCTGGAGGAGGTTTTGAAGTCGCTTAAAATTTATTCTACGTTACCTGGGATTTAATAGGGAATCGATTAATAACTCTTTCTTTAACATCAGATACATTGTTATACCCCTATTATAACCTGTATAACTTCACCGAAAATTCTGATTTTAGTCTGATTTTAGATGACGAGCTCTGTGGCTCAATAGTTAGCGTATTGGCGCTCAAGCCGGATGTAGCGGGTTCGAATCCCACCAGGGAACAAAAAGTTTTCTGAGTCATGGATTAGTATTAAATATTTGTATAATATAATAAAAATCTTAAATATATGTATAGTATACAATTATTAAATATATTTCCATCCATACATAAAAAAGTCTCGTTCGATTCGAAATGGAATCTAGAAGAAATGTTGCATACACACATTTCTTCAAATTTTGAAAAAAGATCCTTAAAAAAGAGTAAGTGCCCTAAAAAAGTCCCGCCAGGTTCGAATCCCGCCAGCTGCAGATAATTTGTATGATAAATATAGATGTCTGCAACGGTGATGGACGTGTATAATGTATTTAAATAAATTTATCTCCGTTCCTAGTACCCGTAACACAAGTTCTTACGCACTTACTACGTGCACAGCTAGGTTAACGTGGTGTGATTGTTGAATAATATTTATATGAAAAATATAATTAATTTTAATTTAACGGTGAAAATGGTACTAAAATGTGAGTTATCCGCTTCTCACTTTTTAGTCCAATTTTCACCGTTACATGATGAACAAAACCAACCGATGAAATATAAATATTAAGAAATAAAAAAATTGGTACTTTCTAAACATAATAATATGAATAATTAACAATGCGCCGAGTAAAAACTCCAATTTTTTTAATAACTGCTTTTGATAATAATTAGAATTAGAATTAAAAAATTATCTTTTTGTAAGTTTACAATAAAACTCTTTTTTACTATTCATTTCTAAACTAAAAACAAAGAAGTCTGAAAGGGTTTAAAAAGACCACAGTTGAAAAAATTAACAAATTAAAAAAAAACTTCTTTGTTGCTTATTAATGAACTGAATGAATAAAATGAATAAAAAAATTAAATCATTATAATAATTTATATTACAGTATTAAAAAACTTTTAAAATTCTTTTTTATATTTTGTTTATCAAACAAACAATTTGTTAATTAAAAAAACTAGTTTTTACGCAATATTTTTTTTATATACAAAAAACTAAAAACAACCGTTTGTTTTTTCAGGATGTTTTTTCTTGAATTTATAAAAAATATAAAAAAATAAAAAAAACATGATTTTTTTGTATAACTATAAAGCGCTAGGGTATATCTGTGAGTAAATTACTTGACTATTAATGTTCAAGATAACGACACCGTCCCATCACGTGTTCCGCGCGGTTCTTCAAAAATTAAGAATTCGCATATTCATTATTATCAGCTGTAATAAATCGTAGGTCCTCGTTCAAGTTCCTCGAAACCTTATGGTATATAATATTGCGCAATGTTTCTCATAACTGGTTGCCGTAACCAGTCAGATGCCATGATTTTAAAGTATCTTATGACTTCTCCAAGTACATTCTCTACATAATTACTACTATTATTACATATTTTTAAAACTTTTATTACTACTATTATATATTTTTTTCCAAGCCCAGTGCCGATCTGGACGAATCCTGGTATCATAACTTCGTCTTTCTCGAAACTAATCGATAGTTTTGTGGAGGCAAGTAACTAGAATTGTCCATTATCCAATTTTATCTTGTATATCTTATTACATCCCCAATTTAATTTATCACTTTCTTGTCCTATGCTCCACAGTGAAAAGGCGTATTCACCGTTTTCTATTATGTTCAAAGTTTTGTGCGTTTCTGGATGTTAGAAACATAGAACATTCTAAAAAGTATTAACTTTTTAATCTAAAAATATTTTCATGGGATACATAAATATATCGAAGGGTAAAGTTAAATTTGTGGCGTTGGCTAAAATAAGCAAGAACTTAAAAAAAAACTTTTTTGTCACAAAAATGTATAATTCATATATGTATTTAACTATTAAAATTCGTCTTATATTTTTTATTACCGTCGTAAAAAGCTTGTTATAATGAATATACAGTCAATCTATTTTTTTATCTTGAATCTTTCAGTTTGATTTATTGACTTAATTATATCGATGAGAAAATATCGTTGCATTTTCTAGAAACTAGCTTGTGCCCGTAGTTTCGCCCGCGGCTCAGATTTACTGCCGCATTTGAACTGTTAATGATTATTTTATAGAATATATCACTGAGTGATAACTTGGCATTGGTGATTGGATTAATTAAATCGATCAGTTATTTTCGAATTTGAAGATTCTTCCTACATCCAAGAACACAAACATTATTTATTTACTAGCTGTTGCCCGCAGCTTCGCCGTACCCGGACTGATGTTTATTATTTTTATAGCGGTTGAGTAGATCCAGAGAATACAACCTCACAAATTAACAAACTTTAGATATTTTTTTTATCTCATTAGGAGGCAACCAAACATTCGTAGCCTTCTGGTGACTACCGAACGCCCATACACATCCGCACAGTAAAACAATATGCATATGCGTAGTCCTCATTTCCCTACTCTCCCTAATGGGGCCACCGGAAACTCACAAACTGCATAAAATGCGTCAGTATAGCTGTCACTTGAGCGAGAGGTACCACCCCGGTCATGCCGGCCCAATTCAGCTGCAAAACAGCATGCACCTCTAACAAATTCTATTGATATTCTAAGTAAAACATAATATTCGTTGTAATAAAATAATGAGGAGTCTGCTGGAGAATTGTTATTACCGCATCGCCGTAATCATCGGGTTCAAAATGCGTGCAAAATTTCAAAAACGAAGACAAGACGTGAGTTATATTATGAACCGGAATTACGTTGGAAGTGAAATAAAAACCTATAAAAAATAAGTGCCAGTAACTTTAGTTAATGACAGCTTAATAATAGAGTTGGAATAAGTTGCTAGTTAACTTTACCTTGTTAGGTTTTATATTTTTTTTAAATATCCATGGACGTTTTTCACACCACGTCAATCTGGTCCCGTGGTAAGTTCTCGAAGAACTTGTGTTACGGGTACCAGACAACAGAAATTAATTAATACTTTTATACTATACATACATTTAAGATTTTTATTATAAAATACACATATTTAATACACATCCATGACACAGGAACACAGAAAACTTTTTTGTTCCCAGGCGGGATTCGAACCTGCTACCTCCGGGTTAAGCAACAACGCGCTATCCATTGAGCCACAGAGGTCGTCAAAAGTTATTATAATATTATGTATCTTGAGTTTTAATACTAGAATAGAAACGATAATTGTGATGATGATGATGAGAATGATCTTCTTCAGAAATTCATAAAATAATTATAAGTAGCCTTGTCGTGGTGGTGGGGCTCAGTAGCCTGAGGTGAACCCAGTACCCTGGGCAAATTGAGCCAAGGGAGCTGTTCTTTGTACCCGTCTTATAAGAAGAGGGGAAAAAAGGGCGAGGATGGGAACCTCACCCCATTATATTGTCCCGACGTCGGGAGGTGGTTGGGAGGGTTGTTCTGTGGTGCAGGACAACCCCTCTGTGGAGGTGGCGTCCCGTCGTGTGGAACTAACTAGCAGTTGAAGTGCCCTGTTTGCTCTACAGATCCGTGGCATCGCACCAAAGACGGCACCTTTCAGGCGCAGTGAGTCCCACATACCCACCTAGGGAGACCTACTCCCCCGCGGGACGCCTCAGAGCATTTCCCGCGTAAAATAATTTGACGAATTTTGACGAACGAATTTATTTCGACGTTCAGTAAGATACCTTTATGTACAACATTGAATGTTTTTTAGCTGTTATTTATAGCTACCCTACCCTGCATTACACATAATATTATAAGTCAACATATATATATATACAAACATTATTAGTTCCGAAATCGTGCGCAATACGGCGAGGGTTTTCATTTCCATATAACTTCGGCCATCAGCGAATGTATCGCCTCATTGCCACTTAATTTATATGTATATGTAAACAAGATTAAAATCTATAAATAATTGTAAAAACATATATGTTTAATGTGCGTTTAAATTATTCACAAGCTCGGAAATATTTCACCAGATAACGCGGCCTTAATTAGTCTGTTATCAAAGGCCTGTCACAAGTCAGACTTGTTCTTCTATTTCTGGATCCACCCTTCATTTTAAACTTAAGGCAATACAAGCTTGGAATCTTCGAGAATATTCGAGATTTTTTTAAATATATAATGCCGTTTTTGAATCTATTTCCCCTTGGAATACGCTTTTTAATAATATTATTGTTATGTAATACTATAATATATTGTGCTTGTTGAGGATTTGACTATTATTCTTCTGTGCGTGTGTATGTGAATTAACTCTTCCTTAAGGAGTGGACCGATTTCATTGAATTTTTGTGTGTGTTCATGTGGATTGTAGAATTGTTTAGATTTAGAATTCCATCCACTATAAAATGTTATGCACAACGTCTGTCGGTTCCGCTAGTGTTAGACCTAGTTGAGAAATATAATGCAATGTAGTATACTAGCTGTATTCTATATCCTAATAGGATGTTGTGTCCTAGAGTGGCACAATATATATAATATGTAGACTAGAAGAAAAAGTGGTCAGTTGCTAAGCAACGAATAAACAGTCTGATATAAATGCAAATTTGTTTGATTGCATATATTAACTTAAATTATAATTAACCAAATTTGAAAAATAATTGTGGGCTGAATTATATTCGTAAGCCATTTTCGGATCAATTTGAACACACACAAAAATTATACCATAATCCGTCCCGTCGTTTAAGAGTTCAGTCACATACACACGCACAGAGGAATTATATAAATATACTAGCATACCCGGCCACGCGTTGCAGTGGCTAAGGTATATAAAGTTTGTAAGGTATTATACTTAAGAAACGTCAAACAATAATGAAGGTCTAATACATCTTTCTGTCTAAATGAGTTTTGGATTTAACATCATCTTGAGAATTTGACATCTGCATACAGTAACAAAACATAAACATTTAATTTGAAATAAATAAATATTGCGATTATAAAGATATAAACTACCCTATCTCCCAAGTTCGACCGAATTACAAATACTTACAAAATTTTATAAAGATTGGTTCCGCAGTTTCGGAGTTTAAAGCGAACATACATCGTGACACGAAATTTATATACATACATAAGATAATGATAATTTGGCATCTGCCTCTCTCTCTCTCTCCTGGTTTAGATGTTGCCTGGAACGAGCCCAGGCAACTCATTTATATGTTGCCTATCCTGAGACATAAGATGTTAAGTCTCGGTGCCAGTAATTACACTGCCTGTCTTGCCCTTCTCTCCGAAACAAAGCAAAGCTGTTTCACAGGAGAAACAAGCAAGATGGTGATACCTATGCAGCCGGGAGCGCGGCACAGCGCTTCCCTCCCACCGGTAAAAAACTACGATAAAAATGTTAATACTCAAAGATTTTTTAAGAACACGAAACAATTATTATTTCTTTATCCCAAAAATTGTCGTAGATATGTATTTTAAATACACGGAAGTGTAGTTACTTGTCAATACTAGCAACATTTAAAACACTGTTCAAGGAGAAACTAATCAAATAATTATGTTAATTAAGGTTACGTTACTATAAATTTGTTATTATTTATCAAGAATGTAATGTTGAACTATGTAACTTTCAATCTATTTACCTATCAACGTTACATATTTTTATTTAATAACTAGCTGTTGCCCGAAGCTTCGCCCTTGTTAGCTTAGATTTATAGCCGTATCGTTGTTTTTTTTTTTTTTTTTTATGTTAGTTGTTTTTGCGGACTCAATTTTTCTAAAATAAATGAAGCCTAATTATCTGCTTTATAATATGACTTTAATTTTTAACTGCCACTACTTTGAACATTTACTTTAATGTAAAATTATTTTATTAAATTTACCTAACTTCTGCTGTCCCGATTTTTTTCTTCCCATACAATAAAATGATCCCCTCATGAAACTGAGTAGATGTGCGTCAAAAAAAAATTTCATCAAAATTAATCATTTTTAGGGACAACTCACACTTGACCAAAATTTCGACTATACCAATTTTTTTTTTTCACAAAAAAGTACCTAATGTTTCCTAAGACAGTTTCCTTGTATCTCTTATACTTTAGGATTTCCCCATACTGTCCCACTTAAAAAAAACACACTGTATATACGTTTGGGGTGAGAGGCAGTTTGTGTGTGCAAACCTATTTTTCCGTTTATCTCCTACACTACTAGTCCGATTTTGATGCGGTTTTCAGAGATGGGTTCGGATTTGATTGGTGCATGTTATTAGATAACGAGGGATAACGTTGATAACTCACCAGAGGGCACTGCAGCAAACGTTTTTCGTACAATCCAATGTTGCCATTTTTCTCCAAAACTACTATTCTAATTTTGATGCGATTTTTAATGATGGGTTTGGGTTTGATTGGTGCATGTTCTTTTAGATAGGTAAGTGTTACGATTATATCTTACCAAGGGGCGTTGCAGTATACATTTGTTTTGATGCGGTTTTTCATTTTTCAATTGACTTTTATATTGTCTTTTTAAAGTAAATAATAAAACGAAACATCCCAGATAGCATTTGACAGCTGTATAAAGGCTGTACAGTGGAAATTTTGAAGGGCTTAGGCTGTATTATGGCTGTATATCAGGATATACAGCACTTATATCCGCAATTTGGGCCCCAAATTATACAGCTTTAAGTGTAGATCTAGCTGTCTAACAGCTGTATAATAGCTGCGTAATAGCTGACTTAGAGTATAATTAGATACCATTATACAACTACTGTTCTCAAATCTTACCTATTTTATTCTTATATACAGCCTCAGGCTTGTAAACGTCTGAATATAAGAATAAAATTATCTTTGTGGTTGAATTTCCTTCCATATATACTTATTTTTAAAAGACAATTTATTCATCGGATCAATAAGTGACACACTGTGGCCATATTTTAATTTGTGAAGTGAACAAATATTATTTTGTTGTATGGTAAGTACCCATTCTTAATTTATGGTCGTTATTTTGGTGGCGGCTGCTACTTCTTCGTGAATATGTATACTAATAGTAAGCCAAAAACTCATGCGCTCTCGAAAAAATAGATAATAACGAAAGTGTAAGTGTAATAAGAACCATGTAACCCAAATTCAGACTAGCTTAAATGTCCGCAGTGCTTTAAATGGTAAAGAAATTACCTTTTGTATTGTGTACAAGTAAAATTATGTGTAAATATCGCCGAATTTTTCAAAAATATACATACAAATATGTTATAAATTATGTTACCATAATTTTTAGGTTATGGTTTAATGGCGTCTTCAATTATACAGCTGTTGCCCTTCTAGTACTCCACTATAAAGCTTTTGGCGTAACAAAGCCATAATTTAAGTATATACAACAGCCTAAAGAGTAATGATGGATGTACCTTAGAGTTTAATTGCTATAGTAGCTGCTTAAAAGAGTACGTTTAGTAAATATTACAGCAATTCAGGGTTCTATTGAAAGCAAAGAAACCCATTCTGTATATCCAATGTACACTGGAGATTACATTAACTTTGACACTTTAGATTTACAGCCGTCGTTATGACGCAATCATAATTAATTTATTAATTAGGTTTAATATGTAGGTGTATTTACAGCACATTTAATATTTAAGGTTTTGTACCGAAACACTGCTGTTTGAATTTTTTTAATTAATTATAATGTTTATTTATTTCAGGTACTTCATTATTCAGGTACCTAGCTAGATATTGACAAGTTATTTTCAAACCAAAAACAAATTCTGAATAAAGAAGAGGAAGAAAAAAAGAAGATGAGAAAAACTTATAATTAGTATTAGGTACAAACAAAATTTTGTGACTGATCGTGTCATTATCGAAATAAATAACTAAAAGTATAATTTTTTATTTTTTATACAGTATTTATGTAAGACTGGCCACAATATATATATATAATTAACTATGCAAAACTGTCATTTCCAGTTTGACTTAGACATTAAAATATTCGATAAGCTGCATAGTTCTCTATTTAAACACTATTAACGTTAACGTCATCTACTGTAACACCGAGGGCTGTACAATAGATAAAAATTACGCTTATCGCGTTATCTTTACAATAGAGTAAGACTAAACTCTTATGCAGCAGACATCATATTATTACACTCTTATACAGAAATTTGCTTTCTAAGGGTTTCCTAGATAACCATTGAACAGCTATTATCGAGCCTTATATGATGACTGTACTATAGAGTAATTATACACTAATATCCAGAAGGTAGCAATATTCAATGCTCTTGTGCAGCATTAGGCAATACAAAAGTAGATTTCTAGAGCACTATTCAGCCGATATACAGCTCTAGTCTTATAAACTTGCTGATAGTGGTTTTTTACACCATACGCTGTATTTTAGAGTTTTTCGGTGCTCTTTACAAGCTAAAAGTAATAATTTCGGCTTTATACAGCCTTAAAGCAGCGTTACTGTATTAAATAATACAATTTACCCTCTACTACAGCCTTAAGTATATTTCGACGCTTTTGTACATCGTTTATAAAGCTTCTAGCTGTTATTGCACTGGTTAAAAGATCTTTTTTCAGCTTAAATGTTTATTGGGATTAAGCAATGTTGAAATTGACGACCTCTGTAGCTGAGTTGTTGCGCGTTGGCGCTCAAGCCGGAGATTATGGGTTCGAATCCCGCCAGGGAACAAAAATATTTTCTGTGTTCCTGGGCCATGGATATGTATTAAATATTATATAAAAAAATCTGAAATATATGCATAGTATTAAAATATTAAATATACTTCCGTTGCCTTGTACCCGTTACACAAATTCTTCGAGAACTTACCACGGGACCAGATTGACGTGGTGTGAAAGCGTCCATAGATATTATTATTATTATAATGTAATGACTGGCTCTGACTTAATGAAACATTAACTGGCACCGAGACTTACTAACTTACTTCTGAGAATGATTAATAATTTGCCTCAGCTCATTTCAGGTTAACTTGTTTATGTTCTTGGGATACGTGACCACTTACCATCAGGTGGCTCGTCTGACAGTTTTTCTATGCAACTACAATAAAAACGGTATTGAATAAAATAGCTTGATAAATAAATAACACATATTTTTTATAATATTATGTCAAAGATAAAAATTGTAAAATAAAAACGTACAATTCCGTAGTACTTACTTAAAGATCTATCTCGTTAAGTTTAGCCAGCGCTTGCGATTACATAATATTATACGCAAATATATTTTAGGGTTTTTTGTACTATAATATGTACATATTTATTATATATAATATAAACCTTTTTCTTCTATCGTTCTATCTATTTCTATTTATATATTTTTTCTTATTATTATATAAATTGCATTAAAATCCGTTGAGTTTATTGTTTTCTAATGTTTACGCAAATTTTACTCATTGTAATGAAACAATTTTTATGGAATTTATCGCGGTTTATTAAGATTTTTACAAGCCCGACGTTTCGGATACTTTACAGCAATCATGGTCACGGGAGGACTGAGGTGTCATACGTCCTATCGTTACAAAGTTATTCGAAACTACCCTATGATATATCAATATTTTTGTCAGTCCTATCTACGCGAAAAGTGCTAACTGTATCTTTAATCTATTTTTTTTTTTATAGAAGAGGGGGCAAACGGATAGTCGGTTCACCAGATGGTAAGTGAATAGCGACATCCACAGACACCCGCTACACCAGTGGATTAGCAAGTGCGTTGCCGGCCTTTCAGATATGAGTATGCTCTTTTCTTGAAGGTCCCTAAGTCGTATCGGTTCGGAAACACCGTCGGTGAAAAAAATCTGTGACATATTATGCTTGGATTTTGATTTGATAATATTAATAATGGGATCCCAAGCAGATGGTAAAAGCCAGCCATCTTCTCTATTGAAATTAGGATTGTTTTTAATTTCAATAGCCTCACGGATCATCATTAGTTGGAATCGGTGTTCTTTTGCGAGGATTTGTGGTTTATCAAATCTTATTTAATGACGAGCTTTGTCATATATATATATATATATATATAATAGATAGAACGATAGAAGAAAAAGGTTTATATTATGTTTAATAATCCGTTGAGTAGTCTAAAAGATCTAAGCAAACAGATAGCGGAAGCGACTTCATTTTATACTATGTACCTATGTATGACCTAAACCACAAATTTCTTATTTATTTATATAACTTTTTTATCAAAAAATGTCTTTAGTACCTACACATTGTTTGCAGATCTAAACCATAGATTTTGAATTATTATTGTTTTATTTTTTTATTATTGTTTATTATTATTATTATTAAATTTATTCCAGAGATATTTTTTTAAATTTAAGCGTGTAGAGCAAGGAGCTATAGAAAAATGGACTTTGTCTTTATACGTTTGATAAAGAGAAGTACATAATTAAGTGTTATCAACTTTATAAAGTGACATGTTTGTTCGATGTCCCACTTTCTAATTTCTTCGATGAACCGGTCATCGATATTTTATGTTACTTGATAAAGACAAATCAAAAAATAATATACGTAGACAAAGTTGTATCTAAATATTAATGATTTTAGTCAAGTAAATTAACAAGAGATGAAAGTAAGTCGAAAAAGAGATCACAAATCTATATCAGCAACATTATTGGAGTAATGCTGTCAAATATAAAATACTTGGTATAATATTTCCTTAGCGTTTCGAAGATATCAGAAGGATAGGGATTACCAGCAGACCGCTCAAAGCATTTTTCTCCTATTGGTAGAGCTACAGATGAACCAAATTTGAAGACAAAAAAACACGATGTAACACATGACGCCTGTCACGTTTACGAAGTCTTGCATAAACGCTCTTCTTTTCTATTATGAAGCGAAGCTTTATTATGAATCGATTATGAAGCGAAGCTTCATAATAAATTTCACAAAGGTTCAATTCAAATAACACTTAACATTAAATTATAGAGCTTGTTTTTCCCTTTTGAGTTGGTGGTTATTTTTTGCAGTCTGTTTTTTTTTATTTAGAGTTATAATAAAATATTCCAATATAAATTGTCTATAATTAACTTACCTATATATATATATATATATATATATATATATATTATAACATAGTTATATAATTTAAATGTCATAAGCCCACATAAATATTAATATGTAAATGCATCTTCCATTCCTAAAACCGACTCATTTATTCTTAATGTTTAGTGATAAAGTAGTTTTATGTTAATAATAATATCTATCTATGGACGCTTTTTACACCACGTCAATCTAGTCCCGTGGTAAGCTCTCGAAGAATTTGTGTTACGGATTCCAGACAACGGAAATATATTTACGATTTTTATAATGTATATATAATATACATTATTTAATACACATGGCCTAGGTACACAGAAAACTTTTTGTATCCTGGCGGAATACGAACCCGCTACTTCCGGCGCGATAAGGCACTAACCATTGAGCCACAGAGGTCGTCAAAATTATGTTAGATAATATGTTTTGGTTTTGGTAAATATTTGTTGTTGCTTGTATTTATTATTCAAGGGTATAAGTTACGACAGCAGTAGTGACCTCTATTTGATATAAGGCTGAGACAACTTCGTTTAATAGTGGTGGATAAAAAATATGTTTACACGCTATAATATAACCTAACCTAATTTAGCCTAACCAGAAATATAGAAACCATGCATTGGTGTTGCCACTGTATTTTTGTACGATATCACGTAGTATAGTCCATACAGATATCATTTCCGAAATTTTGCGCAATATGGGGAAGGTATTTCTGGCCAGGCTATAACTAATATTGCAAATCTCGGTTAACTCTAGCAGACTTTAATGCAATGAAGATTATGATGGCTTAATAGTTATCTAAATATATCTAAGTGTAATAACAAGGTTAGATTAAAAAAAACCGGCCAAGTGCTAGTCGGACTCGCGCACGAAGGTTTCCGTACCATTTTATTTTCATAATAATTATTATTATATTACTCTTAAAAGACTGAATATCGTAGGATTACAACGTACTATATTTGGTTTGCGTTTGTTAAAAATGTCTATATTGAACACTAGCTGTTGCACACAGCTTCGCCCGCGTTAACTAACTCAACTTAACTCCTATTAGTCACAGCGTAATGTTATATATCTTATAGCCTTCCTCGATAAATGAGCTATCTAACAGTAAAATAATTTTTCAAATCGGACTAGTAGTTCTTGAGATTAGCGCGTTCAAACAAACAAACTTCTCAGCTTTATATTATTAAGTATAGATAAGAAAGCTGATACCGATGATGAAAATTTTAGAAACCGCATCCAGGCAGCGTTGCTGGTATGTATTTGATAGTAGATTTAAATTGATTAAATTAATTTAAATAAAGCATAAATCTATATATATATATATATATATATATATATATATATATATATATATATATATATATATATATATAGATTATATATATAGATATAGAATATATATAGTATATAATAATAAAAATGTCTGTCCTTGAAGATACTAGTCTGCAGCTTCCTAAATAACTGCTGATATAGAACATACGTGAAACCTTATTCATCATCATCATCAGCCTCTATCTGCTGAACCTTAGGCCTGTAGGCCTTTTTTTTCCTTTGACGTCGGGAAATGCTCTGAGGCATCCCGCGGGGGAGTGGGTCTCCCCACGCGGGTATGTGGGACTCGCTGCGCCCGACCGCTGGTAAATGGACGCAGCTCTACCCACTAAAACCCGGCGAGTGCCACCAATGCCGCCTTTGGTGAGGTGCCCCGGATTTGTTAACCTAACAGGGCACCTCGACGGCTAGTCAGTCCCGCAAGGGACCAACGCCACCTCCACAGAGGGGTTGTCCCGCACCACAGAACAACCCTCCCGACGTCGGGACAGTACAATTGGGTGAGGTTCCCATCCTCACCCCTCACCCCCTGCTCTTCTGTCGGAGATCGTCTTCCTACCAGGTTAATGGCCGACCTGCATTTCGTCTACCTAAACGTGGCCTCCACTTGGACTTTATTGCCCCATCGGCCATCCGTTCTCTTGAGTGTGTGCCCAGCCCACTGCCACTTCAACGAGCTTATTCTTTAATTAATTTAATTGCCTATCAATAATGCTTATAATAACGTGAAACACCGGTGAAAGAATATTTCTATAGGGCTACATTCAAGTATCACAGTTCTACATTGAAAACTTTGTATGTTTAATACTGTAAGATCTAGCAATTTTTTCATAACATGAGATCTTTTTACGGTAAAAATGTACGGTTTTTGACTATTTATTTTATGTATGAAAATCAAATTTGATATTCTTAAAGAATAATTAAGTGAAATAAAGATTTTGGAGAAGCCTTTGAATATAAATCGGCTACTTAGGTACTAGATTATTATGAATATAGGTTTTTGTGGGTGGTTTTACATTAAATACGACAAAATATTTTTTGTGAAAGCATTTTGCATATTAATATATTTGTTGTAGCATAGACCCAATGATATACGAGTTCGATACCCACTTATGCAGTATATACATTTAAACCCCACAGTGAAATAATTTAAATTTTTAAATAAATCTTAATAAATAAAAAAAATATGAGTTAGAAAAATAAAACATGTGTACAATTCACACGTGGTAGAAATAAAACCTTCAATAATCACGAACATAAGAAACACTGTATAATGCTTCCTATCTCATTTTCTCCTGCGTTAAATCTTATAACTTTATATGTCTGTCTCTTTTTACTGTCGTTTTTTTTTCATTTCATCGACTTTTAAATCACAACGATGCTAAAGAAGTTTTCACTTAAAAAACACGTTAAATAAAATAAATTGTTCTTACCTTACTTAGATGATTCTTATCTAGGAACAAAGGTTCTAAAGTGAAGAACGTAAGGTCAGCAAAAAACGTCAACGACATTCCAAAAATAATATTAACGTAGACTAAATCTTTGAGGAGCGTTAAGTCTAAAAACTCTGCTACGGTTTGCCTGAAACAAAAGTTTTACGTTATTATAATGTCCAAAGTAGGGTTCTGTCAAATGTACTGATTTGCTTTAAAGGGCGATAAAAGAGTAGTAAGTAAATATCATCTATATTAGCTCCTAAATTTAGTCTCAAAAAAGGATACCTACATATTAAGCAAAAAAAAAAACCTGCCCGAGGAAATACAATGATGTCTGTGGTCTATCTACTCATCTAACCCCTATAAACTACCCAATCGTAGTCACGTGCTGACATGAATAAATATTATGTTCATGTTCACAGACTTTTATCGTGACCTTTGACCTGAGATTTTGAGCAATGTGACCTCTCATCAGACGATTTGTCTGTCGCGTGTACTTTATCAAATGTTACGTTGAACTATATCTTGGCGTATCTTGGGTATAGTACCTATATATTTTGTGGCTCGTTCGACCTTTGCTTTATCTTGGCATTTCGTTATTGTCCGATTACAAAGTACACAATTTCGTCATCATCATTATCTTAACATAAAAACTCAGGCTTGGCCAAGATTTTATCTTTACCAAGTCTGAGTTTTTATGTTAGTGAGATAGGCAATGACAGATGTGCCTGATGGTGAGTGGTCTAGGGCTCATTGAGAGATGTAGATATACCGGTGTATAGGCACCACCATATTGCTTTTAATATAATAATAAAATAATAGCGCTGGCCCAATGCGAGTTGGTGAACTTCACACACCTTCAAAAACTTTTAATCTCATTAGGTATTCAGGTTTCCTCACGATGTTTCCTTCATCGGTGAGCAAGCGATGGTTTCATATTCGGGTGCACATAGAAATGTAGAAACCCCCATTTCTAGGCATCACAGAAGGGTTGAACCCGGACCTCTCGGCTCTCACTCAAGAGGCCGAGCCCATACCCATAGGCCACCGTCACTCACATATTGCTTATCGTTCAGAAATTTTTAGAAAGACCTGACCGTGTAATTACTGGCTCCGAGTACTTATCCCAGGCTTGTCCCAGGTGAAATAATTCATTTACGGGAAACGTTGACCGTTGACAGTTTTATACCAAAAGTATTCGCTCAAGACGGGATTCGAAAACTTGTGCGCTATACATGTTACCTCATATAAACTTCTAAATACATATTATGCGTCAGTTTTATTTGTAGACTTATCTCAATAGTGATAAATATAGGCAATGTTTACCCTAATAATCATATTTTTAGTTTCTTTAATTTTGTTTATACTTCAGTGCGTATTATATAAATAAAGGTATTATTTTAGAAGGTCAATAACACGTATGAATTTGCCAAATATAGATAAATAGAATGCGTAATATTTATTATTCGTAACATAATGTGATAAACAACAAGTACACAATGAAGCATATTAGATAAAGTTTGCACAGTTTTTTTATTTTTTATTTGGGCAGTTTTGGTAGGAATGCGCCTTTGCATAAACATGGTCAGAAATTTACGAAAAGTAAATCGTATAGAAAATATCATTAGACAAAAGTTTAAGTTTATTAAACATAGACCTCTTAATTAATATGAATTTTATACAAACAAAATACCCATTACATGAAAACTGAAACAATGGTATATATTATTAAAAAAAAAACAATAAACAATTACAACACGTTCATTCCGCCACGTGGTAGGTAAGTTCGCGAGCACTTGTGCTACGATTGCAGGGAACTGACACAAGAAATTTATGTATAGCTTGACCAGAAAAATAAAAACCCTTGCCATATTGCGGAAAATTTCGGAATTAATTTTTAAAGACAATGGGTTACCGTAAAGATACAGTCGTGACACCAATGCAGGGTTTATATATTTCCGGTCAGGCTATAAGTACATACAAATAAACAAAACTGGTGGTTTACCGGTGGGAGGGAAGCGCTGTGCCGCGCTCCCGGCTGCATGGGTACCACCATCATGCTTATTTCCCCCGTGAAACAGCTTTGCTGTGTTTCGGAGAGAAGGGCAAGGCAGGCAGTGTAATTACTGGCACCGAGACTTAACATCTTATGTCTCAGGATGGACAACACATAAATGAGTTGCCTGGGCTCGTTCCAGGTATACTAGGTAGTTTATGTTCATGGGCGACGTCGACCACTTAACATCAGGTGGTACGTTTGCCAGTTTGCCTATCCAACTAACATAAAAAAAACTTACCATTTGCCGTCCTTGTTTTTTATAATCGGCAGTGGTTCCACCGCTATACTTCCAAAATTACCCAAGCTGTTCACTGAGGCAGCTTTATACAAGTTTTCCATATATACGTTGTCACGAGAACTAAATTTACTGTCACCCTTCTCTATCCCCACCATCAAAGGCGTACTCAGTCTTCTTATTGGGGTCATTTTTGGGGACAAAAGCAGCCCAGAATTCTTGTGGGTGTTTTCTATACAATTTTTTGTATACAAGTTTTCAACGGACTTTGTATTTTGTGTGTGTCCGTTACGTAACATCGTGTCTAACTTGTTAATGTCTTCAGTATCGGTTGGTGTTGGCGGTATCACTGTAAAAAAATGACGTATTAGATTTTCGATGCTTTTCATTAACCTTAGGTGTCTGGATGTCTTGGCGTTCCTTGAGGGAGGCCTATGTTCATCGACGGATAGAGGCTGATGATGATGATATTTTCAGTGCTCATATTTTCGGTGCGATTAAGCACTGCATCGTATTCGAGATGTGATGATGTCCGTTAAAAGACGTTCTTACGAATGCTATAAAAAATCCTAAGCGCTAGATCGTTTCCGTCTTCCGATTTTTTCAGTAATTCGTGAATCTCCATTCCAGATACATTCCATTCCAAATTCTGACGGATCAATGTACCTAGTAGGTAGTATAATACTTCTTATAATAATGATTTTTTATTGTTTATCTATCTAGATAATAATGTATTTGATAGGGAGAGACATAGAAGTATACAAATAAAGCTTATGAAATGACAAAGGATATTTCTAAACTTTGGGAATCCTACCTACTTATATTATAAACGTGAAGAACGCGAATAAATTGCGATATAATTAATAATTATATCGCAATTTCCAGAACTTTGGAAACACCACTATCCAAATTATTATTAGGGAAAATATAATATGATAATTTTGATATATAAAATTAACGCAAAAATTCGTTGTTGACATTTTTTATTATACAAAATAATATGGACTTTAACCTCTAAAATAGTTTTTCAATAATAAATAATCAAAAATGTTTTCATGAATATTTATTAATAAATATTAAAATCGTTAATGGGTAAATATTATTAGTTCATGGAAGATTTGAGTATAAAAAGTTTAAAAAGGTTTTATTTGAGTTTACAATAAGTCGATTGCGCTTTAGTTATAACTGATGATGTTCGATTGTAATATATATTTCAATTTATGTTTATTAACCCTAAAAAATAAAATTTTAATAAGTTAAAATAGTAGCTAGATTGGAAAAATATTAAAATTTCAATATGTTTAAAGTTATTAGAAGATAGCAAATAATACACCTAGTTTATACTAATATACTTCTAAGCGTTCGTTACCATAATTTAATAGTTTTATACCAAAATTTAATAGCCTAAAATACTCCTTATAAGATCATCTATCTACCAGTGCAAGTCCCATAAAAATCGGTCCAGCCGTTTCAGTGATTAGCCGGAACAAATAGACAGACAGACAGACGGACAAACAGAGAAAAATTGTAAAAAAGGCTATTTTGGAATATGTACCGTGTACACATCAATAAAAAGCGGTTATTTTAATATTACAAACAGACACTCCAATTTTATTTATCTGTATAGATAATATTATGGTTTTGCACTTTTGCTACAGCATTTTATAGACGATACGTCGCGCATATTATTACAATAAACGTTTCCAATTCACATTTGAATAAATATTGAATAAAAAGTCGTGAAATGAAAAGTTAAACAGCCGCATTCCTTGCGACGTATGAAATAAAAATTAATAAGTTCGTTGAAAAATATCCAAATATAATGCAAGATTTTTATGTAATTAGCATATTTTGTAGTAATTTGACCAATATGTAGTAATGAATTTGCATAGAACATGCTGACATTAATAAGTGAATTTTTATGTGATTTTTTAATAAAGTTCTTATTGTTTACAGGTAAGAACTCGGAAGGCAGGAAATAGTCTGCAACTTAGAAAATTTAAAACCCCGGTGACTTCAACTTAAGTTATTAATAATTAATATTTTTTTCCGTATACAACTTTTAAACGGTAACTTTAGATAAAATTAATTTATTTTTAAATCAATATTATAAATTCGATGGTATTTATCATAATATTATGGCTTGTCTTAATTAAATTACAATCAGTATAATACAAGGTATATAAACGCGATTAGATAACGAGAAAGGGTGGAAATTTGTATGGAAATTTTACGGATTAAGCCGTTAGATAGTCGTGCAAAATTATCTTATTAAAATAATAGTGATATGAATAATTCATAAATGTTAATATTAAATAGGCTATATTAAATGGCGCTTATTAAGTTGAGTATAATAACCTCAAGCATTTAAATACAACTAATTGCGTAATTGAAAAATTACTTACATACAATTTTCTCGCATGACTTGAAACGTTTAACCATATGCCACTCCACCGGGTGCATTACCATGGCGCCAAAGATACTGTGAGCTGAGATTGCGCAAATTACAGCCAGAGTACCTCGAAATCCATATTCGACAATGGTATACTTGATGAACAACGGATATACCATTGTAATCATTCCAATTGAGGCCTTACACAAACTGAGATACAAGACTTTTTTCCTGGTAAAATAACTGTTGAAACTTGTGTATGAGGTTGGAATCAGAAGCCCCATACCCAAGCCCTGTAGGAACCCATTTGTCACAATGAGTTGTGTTGTAGATACTACGAAGATAGCTAAAAACGATGCCAGTGTGTATATAAAGGCGCCTATTAGACCAACTTGTCGTAGAGATAGTTTTTTTAAGGCGATGTTTGCTGAAAATCCTGAAACAAACACATTAATATAAATTTTAATATAGTAGAAATTTTAATAAAAAATATTATTACATTTATTATAATATGGGAAATTGGCATTTGATTTTGTGATCAATTGATGGAAGTCAAATGAGTCTAAATAAAGTCTTAAGTTACTCAAATTTGAAGTCACTTTTCTTAACTTTTATAACTTCACATATTAAGTGTAATACTTAATACTCGTGTATTTCAGCTTATTTTAAAACTAGCCAGACTCAAAAATACATAAAAATGTATTTCCGTGATTACATTCCTGAAATACAGTAGATGTAAGAAAATAAATATGATACTCCACAATAGTATAACACAGGACTTAAAATATGATACAATTGTAGATATTGTAAAATAAAATATGATATAATCATAATTTATTGTATCTGATATTATCATAATGACTAGTTTATCTATATAAATTGGATTAAAATAACTTTTACTTTTAGTAAAGCATATTATATTCAGGCATGTAAATAGCAAAAGATGAAAAGTGATGAAATATTATTTTATCGGTGTTTTGATAATAATTTTATTTGGAATTTTTTGAGAAAATTTTATTATATATTTAACGATTGTAGATATATTATATCTATAATCAATAATATATAATAATAATAAACTTTATTCATCCTCACATACACACATCGAGATACAGATACTTATTTAAAATACAAAAATAAATAAAAAATAAAATATAACCACCGTAACCACCATTATATATGAAAATAAAATGCAACAATGTGGATGGTACCATTAATATAAACATATATAGACTATGAAAATCATATGCAACTTAAAATAAACACATATAAATTTAAAAATAATTGGTAATGATATAATATGTACCTACCCACAAAAAAAAAAAAAACAAAAAATAATAATAATAAAAAAAAAACAAAGAAAGTAAGAATGGAAGCGGCAGTCTGCATAGCGATGCATAGATGGGAGTTATGAAATGGATGACGCTCGGCATTTGTTGGAGAATTAAGATTCTTCAACCCCGATTTTCAGCGTCACCCGTGAGTAGTATAGACGGAGAGCAGTTCTTATATGAAATCTCAGATGAAGTAAAAAAAGGTAGATGACGCACGGCCTTTGCTAATACTGAAGCCACAAAACTAAGCTCCTTCATGTAAATACACGCGCTCACGCACACAGATACACCAAAACTAAGCTCATTTCTGTTAGTATCTTACGAGTCGTCGTGCAGTAATTTTGCCAAAAAAATACCGTTCTGTGTAATTAAATGGTGTAAAAACAATACAAAAGTGACCAAAGAGTCTAAAGAAATATCGTTTCACACATAAATAAACACAAGACTATATTCTTTTAAGATATTTTAACACTATTTTGAGGTTAATCAACATAAATAATATTATTGCCCCGAAATGACGTATCGGAAGAGTGTT
The DNA here is from genome assembly GCA_963853865.1 of Helleia helle. Classification (NCBI taxonomy): domain Eukaryota; kingdom Metazoa; phylum Arthropoda; class Insecta; order Lepidoptera; family Lycaenidae; genus Helleia; species Helleia helle. The sequence continues at coordinate 19,132,975 of OY971422.1, read as the reverse complement.
GCCAGAAGTTAGTATTTCTAATAGCCCAATAGTGGGTAAGTCAATTGCAGGCAAAGCCAAGCAAAATAATTAAGTACAGAGGTGACATAATTATTATTTTATTATTTGATCGCTATATGACTGCATCGAAATGACCTCGTATAACCTATGTTGTATTTTTTTTGGGACTCACGTACCCACAGCAGGACTATGTATTTAATTATTTATAAATTCAAAGATTTAACATTTAATAAATTTAAAAAAATGTAACAGTGTGGCATGCAGAGAAATGTTTTTATAATTTAAATGTTTTTTAATGGAAAACGACATATTATGTATTTAATTTAAATTGTGTATTGATAAAATGTGACTTTCTAATTACTATTATAATCAATTATTTCGAAACTGTTATTCTCTGACAATGATTTTAAGGACATGTTGTATTTATCAAGTTTATTTAATTGTAACTATTTTTTCCTGTTAATTTATATTAATTGTTTATTTATGTAAAGTTTTACTTTCACACACCATGTTATGGTAGAATGTATAAAACTTGTTTTTTTTTTTAATATCACCTATGTATTTACTACATTCATGGGAATAAATAAATAAATAATACAATTGTGTCAATAAGATATCTATTGAGACAGTTTATAAAGTGATCCTACACGCCTCCTACATATTCGTAATATTATTGTATTTTATAAAAATATTCACTGTCGCATTCACTTATTACCTATTTTTATTAATATACAATTTTAAGGGATATTTTAAAAAATGGCAACCCTTCATTCACTCACACATACTTAAAAAAGTGGCTTCACTTTCTTGTTTCAAGTGCGCTATCTACCTTTTTTTACTTCATCTGAGTATGAAATATATAAAGATATAACAATGCAATAATACAAATAGATGTAAGTTGAACATTTAATTAATAATAAAAATTACTATAGTCAATAGCGCATCCTGTAAAATTCTGTGGTATGTAAATACTTTTTATATTAGTAAGCATTCCTGTAACCAACACTATTGCTTATTGTTATATAATAAATTTTCAAACTTAATGAGATAATAAATAATTAGCAGCGTATTTGCAGATCAAGCAAGTGATTTTTTAGTTTAAATTTAAAATTATTCAACGTTTCGAGAGATCGTAATGGCGGAGGTAAATCATTCCAGCACTTTGTCGCCATGTACCTGAAGCTGCCCCGAAATGCTGCTGTTCTGTGTGTGTGTGTCATAAGCATGAACGCCGATCCTCTTGTGTTATGCTTAAGCTGCCTATCGCATGCCCACTGTAGTTTGTCATAAAGGTAAGGTGGCGTTCTGTATCGAATTATGCCAAATAATAGTGTAGCAAAATGTAATTCTCGTCTTTTGTCCATACGAAGAATCTTGGCCTCGTTAAGGTAGGACGACACATGCGCACGGAATGGTACGTCAAAACAAAATCGAGCACATGCGTTCTGTACTTTTTGTATTTTTTTTTTTGACTTGACCTTAGGGCTTAGGGCCAAGAATCTTAAAAATAAAGGGCTATAAAATCCATAAAAATAGCTCTACCGAGGATTATTTGAAATTTGGAATCCGGTATATCTAAAGCAATTATTTGCTACCGACAACCATAATAATATTATCCTAACCAATAATATTATAAATGAGAAAGTTTGTAAGCTTCGATGTTTGTTGGTCTTTCACAGCAATACAGCTGAACCGATTAATTGGCTGAAAGTTGAAATGGTGATGACTGATACCTTGGATTAGGCTACATTTTATCCCAAACAATTTAAATTTCCTACGGGAATTACATTTGCTTTATTATTAGTAGTAATAAAATTCATAATTACGTCAGTTAAAATGTGAAAAATTACCTAATCGTGCACAAAATGAATATGTACTGGCCGAACGCAACAAGTCTTTCAATATAGTATTTTAAAGAGATGTGTGAGCTTAAAAGCCATCAGACCAAAAAGTCTAGGCCCTTTCAAAACAAAATTGTTACATTAACACACGTACATAATTATGCATTTTATTTAATTAAAAATAAAAATATTAGTAAGGATAAACTCTACTTATTTGCTTTTTTTTTTCATTCTAGCAAGGAAATACGAGCTACTTTTTTTTAACTTTTTTAGCTTACTATTAAATATCAATATAAATATAAAACAAACTATCAAAAATTTTAAATGTTCGACTTTCCCTTTTTTAATATAAAATACGAATTTTAAAAGACTATATTTTTTTTCTACGACCGAATACACACTTGGCTGGTTTATCACCGGTATTATAATGAGGTCGTCTGTTGCAAAATTTACGTTCATTTTGTGTAGATAATATATAAAAAGGTATTTTTATAACCTCTTTATTTGTCATTATGAATAACATTTTAGTTTTCCTGATATATATTTATTGGGATATATTTGCATTATTTAAAAACGCCCCCGAAATTCGCGATAAACGCAGATATCTCGAACGAATATATCCAATAAAAAATATTTATTGCAATATATTTATTCATGTCACCACCGAAAAAGAATATTAGATGAATATATTACACAATAACGACATGAAATTGTGCGTATTCTAATCTTTGTATTACATTTAACCAGTTATTTATCTGTAGTATGATATTATGACAAATTTGTGAAAATACCAGCCAGACACATCGACGATTCTCAAATTTAATGTATTTTGGGCTATATCCAAGGTTTTGATCGATGTTTTTAATACATTTTTGTTGAACGAATGTTTTGTTTTTATTATGTTTTGTTGAATGTATATAAGAAATTGCGATGAGGCAAACAAAATTAATGAGTTTAGAAATTTGCATCTCTTAAGGCAATCAAACAAAAATAAAACTTTTCTTGAAACTTTGTCGTTATTCTTCTTCAACGGTTTTCAAGGGACATCTTCAACGGTACCCAACACCTTTAATTAATAAAATATGTTGAGTTTTATATATGCACATCTTTTTTCATTTAAGTATACATAATATGTAGTAGTAGGTATGTACATAAATTTAACAGATTTTTTTTTAATACTCATTTAATTGAATCGAGAGCGATCAAGACATTCGTAGACAATGCCGAATCATCGAGCTCTTCAAAATTAAAAGAGAACAACATGGTTTATTGTCAGATATTCCGTCTCAAAGAGCTGTATTATAGTGAAAATAACTACGGTCTCACTCTCTCTCTCTTTCTCTCTCTCTCGCCTTCGTCTCTCAATTATTAGTGAAAATAACCACGATAGTTTTAAATATTAGAGCAATGATATTGTTTTGCAATTCGTTACTTACAATAGATCAGAAAAAAATATGATGAAAATATAAATATATATAATATTGAAGTGAAACTTATTTGTATGTATGAGGGTAAATTGACGAATTAAAAAACGAAACGTACGTTTTTGGTGGTGGCCTTTTACTGTGGTTGTGGTGTATGTTGGGTTGCGAGTTGCATATGCAGGGTGGGAAAGGAGGGCGGTGCTATATGCATGCATATGCGTGCACTCACACATTTGCTGTAAAGACTGCTTGTTTCGCGGGATTATTGCTAATTAATATATAATTTAATATCTTATATAATGGATTTCCGCAAAGTAACGCCTGATTCTATTAACTATGGGTAATTTTTTTATGCATGAAACGTCACAAAAATGTGCAACGTTTTTGTTCAAGAAAAAGGAGAAAGTAATTGAGACCGATTGAGAGAGGTTAAGAAAGGGCGAACGTACGCTACGTAAAGCACACAACCATGGAGTGAGAGTAGAGAGCAAGCGAGTGAGAAAGCTCGAGAGAAAGAGTGAGATAGAGCGAACGTCGCATCGCAAGTCTCGGAAATTTGAAGTTTTAGATTCGTATAAATATAAACGAGATTCAAGTATACTTTTATTTGACAAACTATTGCCAAATAAGTTTTACTTCTGACATGTGTACTTTGTACGCACGCACTTTTTTTGTAAATTAGAAATAAGAAAACTATACAGGATTTCGATATCCTTAAAATTGCATAAATGGAGTATAAATTTATTTATATAACGATCACAACATCTATTATAGCTGACGCCGTGGTCAACATCATATATTAACTTGCTCTTAACATATTATTAGGTGATAGAGTTGGACCTCATACTGCGCTATTCATTCTTCAGTTTTAGTTTAGTACTACTACTTTAGACTTTAGCTTTACTTTACCTACTACTACTTTAGAATTTATCTTTACTTTTTCTACTATTGCTTTAGACCTTAACTCTTCTTTATTTACTACTGATTTAGACTTTAGCTTTACTTTAGCTACTTTTACCGTAGACTTTAGATTTATTTTATCTACTACTACCTTAAATTTTAGCTTTACTTTATCTACTACTGCTTTAGACTTTAGTTTTACTTTATCTACTACTACTTTAGACTTTAGTTTTACTTTATCAACTACGACTTTAGAGTTTATGTTTACTTTATCTACTACTGCTTTTCTTTAGTACTACTACTTTAGCAAGAATTACAGTACTTCTTTATTGATTAGACAATTGTATCCGGTAAAAATAGGTACCAGGTGCAGGCGCATACAAATATAATAAATTGTATGAATAATAAAGCTTAATATTTACATTTTTACGCCATTAAAAGATCAAGCGATATGTTATTAGTAACACCGAGATAAATTATTAGTCCTCAAAAGAACCATTAATCTTCAAATCGCATTTTTCTTTAGTTTATCATCATTTATAATTTCGGCAGCTAGAAACTTGTTTTCTCCATAACCTTTCTGCTTGATTAACTATAATTATTATAACATTTGATATGATATTGCTATATTGATTAATATAAGGTAAATAGATAAAATAGTTATATTCTTTAGTTCAGAGGTTATTGCATTTAATGTGAACTGACATCCATGTAAATGATGTATCTAATGTATGAAATCTATATTAAACCTGTGCGGCACAGGACTTTATCTTGTCAAAGTTTGTCTTTAGGGCTTTCACTTTTTTGAAATGAAATATTTAATTTCGCACCTTGGCATTGAATTGAATCAAATGTCGTGAAGACAAACGGCATGACGCCTTTATGCCGTGATGCCCCTAATTTTGCCCGTGCCCTTGATTATTTTATTACATCGTTTGTTATAGACTTCCCGTGACTGCTAACTACATATCTTATTACTATTTAAAAAAGTACCTGTCACCGCCAGTGTAACTTGAAACACTCCATAGACAACTGTGACTGCGCCCGTCCCGACACCTAATTCATCCAAAAAGTCGTTGTAAATGAACCCGAATACTGGCTGGTGAGCTGTCCCGGCGATCTGGAATAACAAAAACAGCCTGTCAGTATTTAATAATATAATAATAATGATTTATTTGCATCAAACATGGTGGTAAGTTGTTACAGTATAGATTCTCATGTTTCGCTACACAATTTAATAGCATGCAAAAATTTTAATAGATAAACAGCGAAGGCTCCAGATACAATACAATATAATTCTTGAATTTTTCAGTTTCGTGAAAACTGCTCTTTTGATATGTCGCGAGTAGAGCATTACCTCAACGTTTTCCTTATGAGGCGTAGAATCTTGTTCCAAAGTAATTTAGCCGAATGTTTATAAGTTTAATTTTTACTTACAGTCAAATAGGCGGTCTTTCCGCGTATTTGACTGTGTTCTGTATGTTGAAATCGATTTTATCGGATAGGAATCGAATGAATTATCAATCGATGATGAATCAAACCATGTTGATACTCGCTATTGTACAGGTTGTGGGGTAAGTAGCGCGACAAAAAAGGGGAATATAGACAAAAGGCTGACCTTTTTTTTCCTTAATGCCAGGAAATGCTCTTAGGCATCCCGCGGAGGAGGGGGGACTCTCCAAATGGGTATGTGGGACTCGCTGCGCCCGAAAGATGGTAAGGTGGACGCAGATCTACCGGTGGGAGGGAAGCGCTGTGCCGCGCTCCCGGCTGCATGGGTACCACCATCATGCTTGTTTCTCCAGTGAAACAGCTTTGCTGTGTTTCGGAGAGAAGGGCAAGACAGGCAGTGTAATTACTGGCACCTGAGACATAAAGCACATCTTATGTCTCAGGATAGGCAACACATAAATGAGTTGCCTGAGCTCGTTCCAGGTAAACTAGTTTATGTTCATTGGCGACGTCGACCACTTACCATCAGGTGGTACGTTTGCCTATCCAACTAACATAAAAAAAGGTCTACCCACTAAAACCCGGCTAGTACCGCCAATGCTACCTTTGGTGTGGTGCCCCAGATCTGTTGAGCAATAGGGCACCTCGACGGCTAGTCATTCCCCTAAGGGACTGACGCCACCTCCACAGAGGGGTTGTCCCGCACCACAGAACAACCCCTCCCAACGTCGGGACAGTACAATGGGGTGAAGTTTCCATCCTCGCCCCCTGTCCTTCTGTTCTTTTGTCCCCTCTTCTTATAAGAGGGGTACAAAGAGCAGCTCCATCGGCTCAATTTGCATCGCCCAAGGTGGGTTCATCTTAGGTTATTGAGCCCCAACGCCACGACAAGGCTTGAACCATGGTGGGGACAAAAAACCTTAGTAGAAGTTTCACCGTTTTTAAGTTACTAAAATTAATTATTCCATCCACTTCCCCCTTTTTTGTCGTGCTATCTACCTGAAACCCTGTATATAATTCATCATCATCATTTGCGGTACGTATACTACGATCACCGTTTTATGTTCCTCGCATCGTGAACCGACAGAGCTATGACCGTCACATCACAATTAAATCGAAGGTCGACCAATAGCCAGCCTTCTTCAACACGCACTTTGTTGCCATGTAATGTTTACTACTATTGAATCATTATATCCACAAATAAAATATTATCTTGAAATAAACTGCCTCAGTCTCATAGTGGTATATTTATAGTAAATGTTTCGAAAAGAAGGCCAGATATAGCCTTGTAATTTTTTCTTTATTATTTTAGGTGGATAGGCAAACTGGCAGATATGCCACCTCATGGTCAGTGGTCGACATTGTCGAAATATCGAGCTCCGTGGAATGAATGTAAAAAATATGGTAAAATCCCGTTTTAAATCATTTTAGTATCGTAAAAAATAGAAGAATTGTGATACCCGTGCGCTTACCAACAAACAGATTTTTATACGGTACGGTAGATTTTTTCGCAGTGTTGTATGATTTTTTTTTATTTAACCGCATTTGTCATATTTTTAACCTACTTCAAAAAAAAAGGAGGTTCTCAATTCGTCTGTATGTTTTTTTTTGTATGTATGTGACACGATCTCTCTGCCGTTTGTGAATGGATTTCGATGGTTATTTTTTTGTTTGAAAGCTGGTGTTTCCAATTTGGTCCCATATTAATTTTATTAAGATCTGACAAGCCGTTTTTTAGTTATTCCCAATAATGCCTATTTGGTTGGTTTTGATTACCTTCATGATATGATCATTTTATTACGTGTCGATGTAACAATTGCATAGGATGCTTTGGTAGCACACCATAGTATGTCGCGGTCGTCGTAATCATCATCATCATCACCATCACCATCACCATCATCATCATCATCATCATCATCATCATCATCATCATCCTCTATCCATCCACTGCTGAACATGCCTACTTCAATGAACGCCAAGACGACGAATTTCGGAATCACTAAAAATTTAGAAATAAAACGGTGTCGTATTTGTTGCTGTACATTACCTACCTACCGACCTTGGCTGACACCGACTCCAAAAGTAACTATAATGACGTGGTAAACGAAAAGTTTGTACATTAGTAGAAGATTAAGTTGATTATATGTTGTAAGCACAAACATTAAAGAAACTGTTATTTTATTACTTTTAAGTTTAGTATTTTTGAAGTCGGTTTTAATTTTTTGTAAAATGTTTTTTGAAATTACCAAGATACCTTCTTGACTGCCTTTTAAGCTACAAAATATACAAACACCAGTAAGCTTGCTGTTACTTTACATACAATTTGTGCGTACATGTAAAAAAATAGCTAGAAAAATACAAATACGCCATCGAAAACGAAAAAAAATAGTCATATTTTATAAAAAAATCATATTAATATTATAATAATTTTAAATTTTATTCAATATTTTTTATATGGAATTAAAATGGTTCTATTACAATTAGAATAAATGGGTTAATATTTAAAAAAACTTAGACGCTAATAATAATAATACGTGTTTTTTTTTGCTTTTTAGATCTTGTTTACTTTGCGGATATCGCGTAACCTTGTCCAATACAAGATTACGAATAATAATGAAATAAAACATTATAATTACCAATAATTATAATATTTTCTTTCATTAGCTGTAAAATGCTTAATTTATAATATTAATTCCTTTGTTTTGATACGAAGTATAATATTAAGGAAAGGAATTTATTTCCTTAGACCGAAAAAGCTTAGACCGTTTTTCTTGAAGAATGTTCGATACTTTTGCGTAAAAAAATGTATCTACGCTGGCCTATTATTTTTGGTAAAACATCGGAAAGAAACTTAAAAACGATAGAAAAAAAATAGTTTAAGAAAATATCGGACACAGCTATAATATTTTATTCATGCTAAAACATCGTGAACATCGTGAACAACCTAATTCAATTCAATCGGTAACAGTGAAAATATATATTTTTTAATTATAAAATGGTTTTTTTTATATAGCATTGGGCAAACGAGCAGTCGAAGCGTTTTGGCGACTATCGACGCCCATACACATCCATACGACCAGAGATTATGCAGATGTGCTCACCTTTCCCGTTGTGTTATAAGCGTGTAATTGTAATAATTACCTACCTATTCTATTAATACCTATTATAATTAATGCTCTTCCAAAACTGATATTTGTTATTAGTGATTTCACAGGAAATTATTAACAAGGATTTTTGTTATAAAAAAATCAATAATGAATATTGATTAATGGGTTTCTATAAACAACAATAATTATAAATGACAGTAAATGTATTATAAAGCAATAGCATTTGTTTTTTTTTCTTTTTTATTATTATCACCTTTCTTTCCTTAAGGCGTGTTATGAATAATAAGATATTAATGAGTTGGATGAGGATAATATAAAAGAAATGCTACATATTATTAATTTGAATAGACAAACTGACAAGCAACCTACAAGCAAAGCTAAGGGGTCAGCAAGGTCCCTTTCTTGTGCTAGACCCAAGCAGCTAACGTCCGTTTCTATGCCTTATATATTTTGGAAGTATTCTCTGCGAAATTTAACACATTTTTCCATACGATGGAACCAATAATTGAAGCAACCATTCCATTCGGAAGTTGGGGTCTCCAAAATGACCGTTTTGTAGGCGTCCACAGCTTCTTCAGGCGATGAAAATCTCTGACCACGCAATTTATTCTTTATTTTAGGGAAAGTATAGAAATCATTAGGGCTTAGGTGGGGGCTGTACGGCGGATGGTCTAATAATTCTATGTTTTCTTGCTCAAAGACTCTTTTGTTCTGTGCGCGGTGTGAGAACTCGCATTGTCGTGATGGAGGATGATGCGGCGGTTGCAGTTCTCTTTACGGAGTTCAGAAACGACCTGTGGCAAACAAATGCTAGCATACCATTCTGCATTAACCGTTCTTTGTCCCTCAAGAAGAATAGTCGCAACATGGCCGATTTTGGAGACAAACGTGGCCACCATTTTTTTTGCAACACTCCGTGAACGAACAATTTTTGTTGGCTTTAACTCATTTTCGAACACCCAAACTCGTGACTGGTTTTTTTGTTTCGGGTTCGTCGCATATACGCGCATATCCAGGATTTGTCACCTGATACGATGTTGTATACAGCATTTGAGGATCCTGCGTGGAATCTTTCGAGAGTTCTGATGCACCAAGTAACGCGAGCCGCTTTTTGCTCTTCACAGAGTAAATGCGGTATCCATTGGGAAAACAACTTTTTACACCTAATTGTTCATGCAAGATTATTTGTATTTGATTCATGCCAATGTCTAAAGTTGCCTGAATTTCGCGGTATGCCACATGTCGATCTTCCTCAATCAGCTTACGCACAGCATCAACGTTTTCTTGGGTGACTGCAGTTTTTGGACGACCTTGACGGGGATCATCACTGAGCTTGACACGTCCACGTTGAAATTCAGCAAACCAGCGATAAATTGTGGTTTTGGATGGGGCTTCATCACCAAATGCAGAAATCATCCGGTCAACACACTGTTTTTGTGTTAAACCACTTCGAAAGTCATAATAAATCATCGCTCTAGAATTTTCTCGAGTCAATTCCATTTTCTCAACGACTAAACAAGTTTGACAAGACCTTGTGACAAGACCGAGAATCTTTTTTTAAATAAATAAATGGTATTCGATTTTTAAAACCAAAGGAGTTTTCAATTAAAAAGATTTTAATATGACAGCAACAGTGGAAATATTTCATTCCCGATACTTTTAGTGCAGCCTATTTAAGAAATAAATGCACAAAAGTTGTATCATCTAAGAAATAAGCCGTATGGCACCCTAGATGCGGCTCAAAACGACCGATCCCTTGCCACTCGCATCCTACACGGACCGACCACTCTACAGAGATCGTATTCCCACCTAGTTAATGACCGACCAACACATTCGTCTTGACGTTCTTTGCGGGAGGCCTATGTTCATCAGTGGATGGATAGCGGATGATGATGATGATAGGTATTACAGTACCAATCAAAATATTTCCTTTCATAGGGAATAATAATTGAATGAATAAGAAATAAATCTATACAGACAAATAAAATTGGAGTGTCTGTTTGTAATATTAAATAACTACTTTTTACTAAATGCATATGGATATGGACATATACCAAAATAGCATTTTTTATCATTTTTGTCTGTCTGTCTGTTTGTTCCGGCTAATCTCTGAAATGGCTGGGCCTATTTTGAGGGGACTTTTACTGGCAGATAGCTGATGTTATAAGAAGTAATTTAGGCTGTAAAATAATCATCATCAATCCGGATGCGGCTGTAAATCTAAGCTAACGCGGGCGAAGCAGCGGGCAACAGTTATTATTCAATATACATATAAAATAGTATGTTTGTCTACGACATCTCGTTATATTTATAATGACAAATCAGTGGAAATAACGGTCGGTGACTCACGTTACTCTTTAACAGCATGAAACAAGCATAAATTAAATATTTGGCACATAAAATACATAAATATATAACCACCATTACGGACAAAAACCTTAGTTTGGTTCAAAATAACAATCCTGCTAATATTTTAAACGAGAAAGTTTGTAAGAATGTATGGATGTATGTCTTTTACTCTTTCACGCAAAAACTACTGAATGGATTTTGTTGAAACTTTACAATGACATAGCTTATACATCAGAATAATATAATATAGTCTCTAATTCATCCATGTACTCCCACGGGAATAGGAAGTACGCGGGTGAAACTGCAGGGCGCTGCTAGTAAATGTAACCACGTAAACATGTTTGTTTTCTTTACGATACGACCTTAATCAATAAATTTAACGAATTATAAAAATTTAAGATGCCCATTCAAAGAGTTTAGAAATAGCGTGGCGAATACTTTCTGGAAGAATATTTTTCTTGTTTTTTATACAAAAAAGGAAATTTTTAATTTTTATATATTATTTTAATTAATGTAGAAAGGAAGATTTGTTTTTTTTTTTAACAAATGTAAATTATTAAGTTTATATATACAAGCAAATACTTAAAATTAAATCTCACATGTTTTATTATTCCTCATTTCATATTATTAAACGACTTCGAAAAGGAGGAGGTTATATTATGTTAGTGTGTATTTTTTTTTTTAAATATATGTTCACGGATTTTTCACCGTCAATTGTGGGCCGATTTTCAAAATTCTTTTTTTATTCAAAAGAGTGCACTTCCGAGGTGGTCCCATGATAAGGAAACCAGGATCTGATGATGGCATCCCAGAGAAATCGAGGGGAACTTTCGAAAATCGTAGGAGTAACTAGTGCGTTTAATAAGTATTTTAAAACACTACAATTTCATGAAGGTCTAGAGTTGATCTGATGATGGAGCTGAAAGACAGTCGAGGGAACTCCTCAACGATTTACAGCAGTAACCTTGTGTTTGGGCTCGATTAATTTGTATTGATGAGAACTTTACATCTAGATAAATTGTTACTATCATTAGGGGTCTGATGATGAAGACGAAGGACAGTTAAAGGAACTTCCCAGCGGTTTACAGTAGCTACCTTGTGTTTGGACTTAATTCATTTATATTGACGAGTACCTTGCACACATATGGGTTATAAGTCTCATTAAAGGTCTGATGATGGAGTATAGACAGGAGTATAGACAGTGGAAATACGTTTAACAGTTATATCCATATTTCGGACAAATAAAATCGGTTATCGAATTTCGGAATCACTAAAAATTAAGAAATAAAAAATTTTTAAACAAAAATTGAAACAACTTCAAATAGTAAAAAATAAACTAAAAAGCAATAAAATAATTGCGTTTCCTTAATTTTTGTGCCTAGAACTTATAATCAACTTTTTATTTTACTAACTACAATATTTGCGTTTACCATGTCATTGTTGTTACTTTTGGAGTAGGTGTCTAAATAATCAATATTGTACCTATTTATTAGTTTGACGACCTCTGTGGCTCAGTTGTAAGCGCGTTGGCGCTCAAGCCGGAGGGTACGGGTTCGAATTCCGCCAGGGAACAAAAATATTGACGTGACAACGTCTTATAATTCGATGGAGCCGGCTGCAAGAACGAAAAAACATTACGCATGCGGCGTTACCTCTCTCTGAGGCGTTCCATTTTCTTATGACGTTGGTCAACTATCTTCAGTAAACCGACTTTACAGACAACCGATTTTTTTCTGTGTTCCTGGGTTATGGATGTGTATTAAATATAAAAGATATTATATAATAAAAATCTTAAATATATGTGTAGTATAAAAGTATTAAATATTTTCCTTTGTCTGGTACCCGTAACACAAGTTCTTCGAGAACTTACCACGGGACCAGATTGACGTGGTGTAAAAAGCGTACATAGATATTATTATTATTTATAAAGAAACGTAACATTTTATTTCCTCACCTTGTATAATATGAAAAGCTTACACCAAGTACAACGTTAACTTATAGTTCAAATCAGCAAAGTTTAGGGTTTTGTGAAGTTACCAATTGAATTATAATTTATGGGTATTATGGTTCCGCTAACTTGTCCTAAGTCCTCTGTACTAGATCCATTAAATTCAGAGAAACAAACGATCTGTATCGATGGTAATTTATTTACAAAGTTCACAGCAAGCGCTTCTAAATTCCGTATTGACATATTTATAACTTGTAAAAGTCGTAAGAAGTAAAAATATGTAAAGCTAACAAACGGCATGTCATCAATTGGCATTTATTCTTTGATTCACGATGATTTTAATAAATCAAGGTTAGTCTAATTTTTAACTAAGAAAATAAAAAAACAGCGCCGTCTAAGGATGCTCGAAAGACCCCACCATGGTTAAAGCCTTGTCGTGGCGGTGGGGCTCAGCAGCCTAAGGTGAACCCAGCACCTTGGGCGAAGCTAAGTGTACCTTGGAAGGGGCTGCTCTTTGTACCCCTCTGATAAGAAAAGCGGACAAAAGAGTAAGAGGGGGAAATTAATAAACCGCGATAAAATCCGTAAAAAAGTGTTTCATTATAAGGAGGGGGAAGTCGCATGGAAACCTCACCCGATAGCACAGTCCCGACGTTGGAAGATAGAGGAGTTACATTCAAGCAGTTTTCACTGTAGTATCATCATGATCAGCCCCTATCCGTCCACTGCTCAAAGAACCGGTGGGAGGGAAGCGCTGTGCCGCGTGAAACAGCTTTGCTGTGTTTCGGAGAGAAGGGCAAGACAGGCAGTGTAATTACTGGCACCGAGACTTAACATCTTATGTCTCAGGATAGGCAACACATAAATGAGTTGCCTGAGCTCGTTACGGGTGGGCTGGTTTATGTTCATGGGTGGCGTCGGCCACTTACCATCAGGTGGCACGTTTGCCAGTTTGCCTATCCAACTAAAAAAAATATAAAAAAAATAAAAATAAAAAAAACCCCTCAAAGAACGCCAAGACGTTCGAACTTCGACTATAGCATGCCATTGGCTAAATTCCATTGTTAGTTATAACTTACTTTGGAATTAATTACTGATCGGGTAAATGTATAAAATAATATTGGATCAAATTAATTTCAACATAGTGCATATTTCGGAATAAATTGATAATTTCGATAATACATTATCCTTCGATGAAATTTTCGCAATAGGTTTCTATAATAATTGTGTATTTTGTGTTTGCCAGCTGTTGCGTTATATTATTTAAATCACTAATAAATAAATTTAATCACGTCAATTATTATATCAAAATTAATTAATATATATTAGAGAATAGGTAGAGGAGTTCGTGGTAAAATGCCGCACGGATCGATCCATCAGGCTAAGCTACGCTTGCTGAGTTTAGCTCCACCGTGCCTCGGAAAGCAAGCAAGTCGTCGGTTCCGGCTGTCATCTAATGATCTTTGACAGTCGTTACGGTTCGTCAGAAGCCTGAAAGTCTGACAACCAGTGGTACCACGGGGTATCGTATTACCCAGTTACTGGGCTGTGGAGGACAGACAGACAGTCGCTCCATTAAAAAACCCGTATCCAGCTGCATCCAGTTAGACTGGAAGCCGACCCGAAATATAGTTGGGAAAAGGCTACGAAGAAGAATTATTATATAACAAATCTCATGTGGACCATGATGCATTTGTAAGTAAAAGGAGTCATAATCCTTAGAAAATAAAGCACCGAATAAGTTGTTTAAATGCTAATCTTAAGTTGTTTAAATGCTCGGTTGAATATTATTGATTTATTAAACCTCTCATAATACTACCATGACGTATAATTTTTATTTGTCCCTCCCTTAAATGCGGTAACTCGTCGTCTTGATAAAAAAATATTTTTGTTTATGAACATAGAATGGAAAGTTTGAACGTTAAAGTAGGTGACAGAGTTTTAGAGAAACGAGTTTGGCATATTGTTTACAAGGTTCAGGTGCGTGGAATTTTTTTAATAATAATAAAGTAGCCAAATATATTAAATCAGCTTAGAAGATAACATTTTAAGTAAACCTAATATGAAAACATCCAAGAGGCGTATATTATCTGTGATAATATTTAAAGAGATTTCCGCCTATTTACTGACTTATATCATAATATATTGTTTGCAACCATAAATCCTAGTGACTTGTTTGGTAGGAATATTCTTTTTGTTGATTAGTGGTCAGCTAAGAACGGGTGTAAAAAAATCTACCAGCAAGGGGGTTGCGGGGGTGTTGAGAAAATCTAAGTTAAAGCGGGCAAGCTGCGGGCAACAGCTAGTAATTTATAAATACAGCTGTAAGGGCGCGGCTCCACCGTGGTGCAGGGAGAGGCTACGCACGTCGCACGTGTGTTAAAATACCAATTGCAAAAAGTTGCAATGGAAACAATCAGGGCGCGGCTCCACGCGGTGCACGGGGAGGCTACGAAGGTTTGTCAAGTTTCTGAAGTGAAAACTTCTTTAGGCGCGGTAGGCATATTTTTTTAGATGAGATAAGAACTCTGGATTCGCGACACCGTTACCACCTGTATGAGATGCTATTTGACGTTTATAATATGACGTTTTATTTATTTATATAAGATTATGCAATATTTGTTTACTTACGTAAACAAAGTTTAAATTTTATAGGTTGTCATAATCTTTTACAGCCTTTTTTTTTTTTGTTTCCGCTGGGGAATGCTCTTAAGCATACCACCGGGCCCGGGGGTTATGTGGGACTCTGCGCCCGAAAAGATGGTAAAGTGAGCGCAGACTCTACCCACTAAACCCCAGCGGTGTTCTCCTCTTCGTCTGGGTGACCCGGCGAGGGAGCTGTGAACGTCCTCACCGGGCCACAACGGTGTGCCATCTGGCACTCTTCTCTGGAGGTGGGGGATGGCGTCCCCTTCTCCTTCTCCGCTTAAGGCACCCCGAACACATAAGGGTGCCTTATAGCTCGGGCCTTACACGCGCGCGGCAAATCCCCCGATCGGCCGCGCACAGGTCCCTCACGGCGGTGCGACCACCTGTCGCCGCCGCGCCCTCCTGCGGGTAGAGGCAGCAGTGCGCTCCCTCTCCCGCTCTGCCTCCTCCTTCAGCGACATCACATCCTCGCAGAAGGAGAGGACCACCTGCCAGATGTTCTCACTGGCAGTCATCGCTCGGATGACCGCAGGGAGCGACAGGTCCGCTCCAACCTCAACGATGAGGGGCGCCCTTTGATCCGTCCAAGCAGGACACTCCGCCAGGGTGTGGTCTGCAGTGTCTTCCCTGCTGTCGCAGTGATGACACCCTGGCGAGTCCTCCGCCCCTGCCACGTTCCACAGATACTTTCCGAAGCAGCCGTGCCCCGTCAGGATCTGCGCAAGGTGGATCTTTTACAGCCTGTATTATAGGTATTTGAATTTAATTGTTTTGTTTTCACTTATATCATCACACATCCCACGGACACGCTACGCATAATTGACATTTTCTTGCAATTGGCAAAAAAAAAAAAGCCCGCTGCACGAACGAAAAAAGATGTCGTATGCGGCGTTACCTCGCTCTGAGGCGTTCCATTTTCTTATGAAGTTGTCACGTTCAACTATCGTCAGTTAATCGTACATGAAAAATACAAAGACAGACAAACAAGTGATCCCATTAGAGTTCTTTATTGTGGATATATGTGTTGTAAATGAATGATGGAAGTGATAGAGATGGAACCCCTAAAAACATATCAAAAATATTATGTTTCATTGTTTTTTTATTTAACTTTTTAAAGCTTATTTGAAAGATATTTTTTTAAGAAATATTTATTTTAAATAAACATGGCTATTTCACGATTGAACAATACATTCGTAGACAATAATATCGAGTTTCGCGAAAAAATAATGTCAAATATACCGTTTGAATTATGAATTGTTGGATATCCTGCCAGATATAATGTATACTGTATACTGTCTGGCGTATATTAATGAAAAATTTATAAATTTGTCATTTTTCAAACAGATACTGATTACATATTTTAATTTAGTACAAATGGATGGACAGAAAAATGATGAGATCTTAATACATTTTCAGTAAAATTAAAAAAAAAAAATGACAATCTCAGATGGAAATGGTATGAAAAATGGTGCATCTATTTATAATTAGAAATTACATAATTAAGATCACCATAATTATCATCATCAGCCCGTGTCCGTCCGGTTTATTCCTATATCCGTGTGATTATTAAAAGTGATGATGCTATCAGGAATCAGGATATCGTTGCAGGATATCAGGAAGCAAATAACCGGAATATAGCGGTAATTTTATGTGTTTTGTATGAAAATAAATTCTGCCAAATCTGTGCTGCAACGCTGCGCTGATTCAGCGCTCTGATTAGCCGACTGATAGCCATTAATGTATGATTTGCTGATGGGACGTACATACAGATCACTGGTTAGTTGAATTGTTATTAGTTCAGTGACGAATCACTGACCAGTTTCGGATTTTATGGCTCACGTTACTACTCTATCCGGTTATAATATGCTCGATGCAGTACATATACCACGTCAACGCCAAGAGCGCTGATCGCCTGCCATATATGCACATTAATTCAATTAATTATACTGAATTCCAAATTATACGATAACAGATGTAGCGTAATAAATATTTAAGTGTTATTTTAATGACATTTAATTTATTATTCATTTGACATGACGAAACCAGTGTAAGCTGGATATACGAGAAATGCGGACATTTTTAGATAAGCCATTAGAATAAAACTAGCATAGTTTTGATGATGCATAACAATAATAACATCATATTTATTCGTAAATTGTTTGATCAAAACTTGAAGTGCTTCTAAAACTTTTTATTTTAAAATATCTATGGACGCTTTTACACCTATTAAAACTATATATATATATATATAGTTTATACCAATATATATATATATATATATATATTGGTTCCGTAGAATGTCAGAAAAGGCATTTTTTGTGAATATAAACATATTTTATTACAGGCCGTCTAAAATTAAATGAAAATGAAAGTTTAAATGATATTTTGATAGAACATACTCTATCAAAATAATATAAACATGATATTTAACTGAAGAACGTATATTTTGAAATATAAAATATGTTACAATTATTATCGAAACATGCTCTAATACATTACGTCATGTTTGATTTTATATTTGTAGTTCTATGCGTAAAAAAAATATTAAATAACTTGGTACGCGCTTAAATGCGCTTACCACGCATAACAATAGCAAAAACGTCGTAAGTCAAAGTTAACAAGAGTAATATAATAAAATAATATCAATTATTATTGTCCCACTGCTGGGCACGTATCTCCTCCTCAAAATCAGACGAGGAGGGTGTTGGGCCATAGTACACCAATGCCTTTTTTTTCTTTAAATGCCGGGAAATGCTCTGAGGCATCCCGCGGGATAGTGGGTCTCCCCCGGCGGATATGTGGTACTCGTTGCGCCCGAAAGCTGGTAAGTAGACGCAGCTCTACCCACTCAAACCCGGCGAGTGTCACCAATGTCGCCTTTGGTGAGGTGCCCCGGATCTAATAAACAAACAGGGCACCTCAACGGCTAGTCAGTCCTCCAAGGGACCGACGCCATCTCCACAAAGGGGTTATCCCCTACCACACAACAAGCCCTTCCAATGTCGGGACAGTACAATGGGGCGAGGTTCCCGTCCTTGCCCCTTGCCCCCTGCCCTTTATCCCCTCATCTTATAAGAAGGGTACAAAGAGCACCCTCGGCTCAATTAGCTTCGCCCAAGGTGCTCGGCTCACCCTAGACTACTGAGCCCCACCGCCATGTCAAGGCCTAAACCATGGTGGGGAGTACACCGATGCACTGTCCCAATGCGGGTTGTTGAATTTAACATACTAATATTTGCGTGTGGCTGGTGACGATCACCTTAATTTCCCTTGTGTATGCGCACACGTGCGCGTGTGCTAAGGCTTTTTATAGGACACTTTAAAAAATATTTATAAGCTTTAAATAAAATAATTAGGTACATACTTCAAATAAAGTACAATACTTTTTTTTTTTTTTTTCAAATATACTGTATTATATTATTAAAAATACTTTTCACGGAACTCTTAACGCACGAGTCGGACTCGCTCTTGTCTGCGCATTCTACTATACTAAAGGGTATTATTAAATCGAAATGTACAACCACATTCTCTTACAGTGTTTTTATTTTTTATTTTTTAAAAAGACTTCAAAAAAGGAGGCGGTATGTTCACCGATTTATTAGTCAATTGTGGACCGATTTTCATTTTTTTTACTATTTTATATTTTGCTATTTACAATCTTCCTAATCAGAATACATTTGGCAGGTATTTAGTGTCACTCACAATCGCCGTTTTTTCATATGTGAGTATATTATTTTATTTGAATTTACAGATAAAATGTGGTCTCATTCTATAAGAATTAACATTTTTGCATTTTATCGGGCTTTTTTTTATTTTATTTTAATTTATATAAGGTTATTCAAAATTGTATTATTCCTTATTTAAATAAACCATTTCTTTTATTCACACTATCATCATCATCATCATCACTATCCGTCCACTGTTGAATATAGGCCTCCCTTAATTAAAGCCAAGACGGCTGATCCCTTGCCACTCGCATCCAGCAAGAACTGGCCACTGCACGGAGATCGTCTTCCCATCTGATTAATGACCGACCGACACTTTGTCTACTTATACACTATACCTACATATAATAAGAATCATATATCATATCAACCCTTATATGTCCCACTGCTGGACACGAGTCTCCTCCTCGAAATCAGGTGAGGAGGGTTTTGGGCCATAGTTCACCGATGCGCTGGCCCAATGCGGGTTGGTGAACACACTTTCAAAGACTTTTAATCTCACCAGGCATGCTGGTTTCCTCGCGATCTTTCCTTCATCGGTGAGCAAGCGATAGCCTCATATTTCAGGTGCATGTAGAAATTTTGAAAAACCCATTTCAAGGCATCACAGTCAGGATCGAATCGGGACCTCTCTCACTCATGAGGCCGAGCCCATACCCACTATGTCATCGTCCCTCACACTTTTACACTATACACAAAATAAAATAAAAACATTTGGATTTGTAAAAAAGAATCTATATGATAATTTAACATCAATGACATATATGTAAATATTTAATTTTATTATTGAAAAATACTTTTATTTTATGATAATAATGAATTTACAACGAACAATCATAATATTCAAAATGGGTTGGTTCAAAAATCTTGAATTGTAATAAATTACATAAAATATAGATAACATAAGCCCGAAAAATAATAATAATGAATACATGCATAAACATCATAGACTACCTTTAGTGATATTCAAACCCATGATCGCTTGTTATATTAGCCACTAAATTAGCAAAATAAATACACTTATAATAATAATACTAGCTAATAATTTATAATTTTATTAATATTAAAAAAATGTTTTTATTATTACATAAAAAATATCTATTTTCTTTTTAAATTACTCTATCCTACTAATATTATAAACGCAAAAGTTTGTAAGAATGTATGAATAGATTTTGATGAAACTTTTCAATAATATAGCTTATACATGAGAATAACATATAGACTATAACTTATCTTTGTACTCCCACGGGAATTGGAAACGCGGGTGAAATCGTGGGGCGTTATTCATTAATGCTAAAACTAATGTAATACGATTTTTTGGACAACACAACAAATATACTCACAAATATGACAGACAGACCGACGCACACCACGAAACCCCACCCTCCCTCAGGGGGCACCAGCTCGTACCTCCGATCATCACTATCGCCACTACCAATGCTCGTTTTTCCCGGCGTGCTCATTTTGCACAAACAATACAACGAATCAAAGTATAAGCCCTATATATACTTTGTGCCCTAGGTGGTCTTACATCACATTTAATGTTAGCTCACGACTTAAACTCTTAAGATATCGTCAACAAGGATTTTCCAAAGCCATGAAATAACACGGTTGTTATGTTTGAACTTAGTGTAATTAGAGAACACGCCAGCAGTGCGGATGGGACTCGACTGTCAGTGGACTTAATGAATCGAACTATTTGAGTGCTCAGCTGCCCAATCAATGACCACATGAATGAACGATATGAGGGGTCAGATTATTAAAAATTTTACAAATTTTTATTTATATACAGAGCGTATATATATGGGCAATTACTTAATTTTTAGAAGCAGTTATATTCGGATTGGTTTTAAATTTGAAAATTGGCAGTGGTAGTGATACCCCTTTTTTTCTTTTGCACTGGAAAATGCTATTAGGCATTCCATGGGGGGACTTCCCAAGCGGACTGACGGAGTGGACGCCGCTCTTCCCACTAAAACCCGGCGAGTGCTACCATTGCCGCCTTTGGTGAGGTGCCCCGGATCCGTTGAGGAACAGGGCATCTCGACGGCTAGTCAGTCCTCCTTGAAGGGACCGACGCCACCTCCACATTGTGGTTGTCCCGCACCACATAACAACCCCTCCAGACGTCGGGACAGTGCAATGTGGTGGGGTTTCCCTGTTGCCATCCTCGCCCCTTATTCCCCCTGCTCTTTTGTCCCCCCTTCTTATAAGAGGGGTACAAAGAGCAGCTCTCTCAATTCAATTGGCTTCGCCCAAGGTGCTGAGTTCACCTTAGGCTAATAAACCCCACCGCCACGACAAGGCTTGAACCATGGTTGGTATGATAGTGATACCTAGGATTTAGCACGTATTAATATACTTCTATCTATCTAGTGACGCTTTTTACACCACGTCAATCTGGTTCCGTGGTAAGTTCTCGAAGAACTTGTGTTACGTAAGTACGTGTAACACAACGGAAGTATATTTAATATTTTTATACTATATACATATATTTAAGATTTTTATTATATAATACACATACACCCAGGAACACAGAAAACTTTTTTTTCCGTGGCGGGATTCAAACCCGCTACCTCCGGCTTAAGCGCCAACGCGCTAACCGCTGAGCCACAGAGGTCGTCAAATCTTTACGCAATAAGATATAATTCTTGGGAATTAACAATTTACTACATAATATTTACAACATTTGATGTTATTGCCAGTCTTCTCATAATCGTCAGTACTTTACCTGCATGTCTTTCTTTTAAGGAAAAACATTTTTGGCAGTCTCCTAAGGGTTAGAAGGTCGGGTTAATGTTACCAGCATCACATTTCATACTGCAGTTGCAGGTTGGAATTCTATCAAGAGCAAAAACGTATAAATTGATGACAGCCATCCGGTGTGAATAAAAGGCATGCCACCTTCACACTGAGGGTCACTAGTTCGAACCTCTAGAGATATGAACGCAAATAATTTGACCGGGGTTATGGAGGATGAATTTATTTATAATTTCTTTATCTCAGTTATCTGGGACATAAGAACGTGAACTTATCATATAAGTTGAGGTGTGATTATTATAAATATTTTTTAATACCTGTAATACATGTTCTACTGTCTCTATTAGACGGGTCATTTTCAAGGTCCATT
The DNA here is from genome assembly GCA_963853865.1 of Helleia helle. Classification (NCBI taxonomy): domain Eukaryota; kingdom Metazoa; phylum Arthropoda; class Insecta; order Lepidoptera; family Lycaenidae; genus Helleia; species Helleia helle. The sequence continues at coordinate 19,110,450 of OY971422.1, read as the reverse complement.
GTTTTCAAGGTCAAATGTTTTTTTACTTACAAAATATTATATTTGAAGTTACACCGTGGTAATTCCCGTATCTGTCATTTTCAAGGTCAAATATTTTTACTGACAAAATATTACATTCGAAGTTACACCGACATGATTCCCAATTATCAAGAAGACCATCCCCACAACATCAAAAATGAGACTTGGAATAACCTGAGGCTCGCCATTAGTTCAACTCAATCTCTCCAAACTTCCAGAATTTTCGGAAAGTAATCCCTTGTAAAAACACAAGTGAGTCAGTCGCGCGCCTTGACGGTTCCGAAAAAATAATGTTATTTTAGGGCTCCATAGTCAAAGGGTAAAACGAGACTCCTATTACTAAGTCTCCGCTCTCCGTCTGTCTGTCTGTCTGTCCATCTGTTACCAGGCTGTATCCCATGAACCGTGATAGTTAGACAGTTTTCACACATGATGTATTTCGGTTGCCACTATAACAATAAATACTAGAAAACAGATAAACTGAATATCTAAGGAGGCTCTCATACAAAAAACGTCATATTTTTTGCACGTTTTCTCTCGATATTTATAACGGCAACAGATAGTCATTTGAAATATTCACATAATTTAGTTGTGTATAATATATATTGAAATTAAATACATCAAAAATATCTCGTTTTTTTTTTTGAACAAACGTGATTTTTGTCGTTTGATAATGATACGGAACCCTTCGAGTATGAGTCCGACTCGCACTTGGTTGGTTTTGATTTATAACAATATTTTTAGTTTGTTCCCTTAACAGCTGTTGTCCGACCTAGCTTCTTACCAAATTTCTAGATTCAATGTCAATTGCAAGAACCCCCGTGGGGCCCGTAGAAGCTTGTTTCTACGGGGTACTTGCCAAAGCTTGTTTTGGTTTGACAGACAACCGACAGACGGACAGATAACGGAGTGACTCTATAAGGCTTCCGCTTTGTTATTTTGAACGGAACTCTAAGAAATAGGGGACGAAAGCTGTTTTTGTTAGTTGGATAGACAAACTGGTAGATGTGCCAGCTGATGGTGAGTTTCATCCCTTCCAGTCTAGCTTAATGAATTTTACTGATATTATAAATGTGAAAGTAAGTTTTTTTGTTACGCTATCACGCGAAAACTACTGAAACTTTGTACACATATTCTTGGAGGTATTAGAAGTAGCATAGGATACTTTCTATGAAAAACAAATCTTATCCTGCGCAGACGAAGTCGCGGGCACCAGCTAGTATGAATATATTTTCGACCCCTTTAGACATAATTATAACTGTTTCTTTATAGTTATCTTATCTTACAGATATTCATAGACATTATAATAATTTGTCCGTGGTGCATTGGCGTGGGCTTGTCTTGGCTGTTGTTTTTTCTTGAATTTTGTAAATCCTTGGAATCCTGTGCTGACTCCCGCTTTAATTGGGGAGGGAAACTAGATGTATTTCCTACTCCTCCTGAATCCTCCTTATTATATTTGTTGCGGGTCCTTTGGCAGTTTTAACGTATCCCGCCCTGAGATCGTATCAAAGGGTTAATTGGTGATTACCACTGTCGATCTTAGTTATACGGGTATATTAGTGGTGGGCCTATCCCTATCATGTACAGTGAAACCTGGTTAATTGGGATCTCAAGGGACCAAGGATTTTGTACCATTTAAAGAGGTTTTTCATTTATCCAGTTTTTCAATTAGACAGGTTTAAAATTTAGTTGTCTCATTTACAGAGGCCCCCGCCTATAGAGGTCAAAATGTACCGTTATTCTATTCAAATGTTTGTAAGCAATCGGGTCGAAACCTGTCCCAACCTGATAAATTGTCTCACTTATAAAGGGAATTGAGCTCCACAGTCCCAATTATAGAGGTAAACATCGAAAAAATCCTAGAAATCAAATATCATTTAACCAGGTTCGAAAAGTCCCATTAACAGAGGTAATTCTATGAAAAAGTGCCGGGACCTCATTGTAGTTTCAATAATTGAGGTTTCTCACTTATCCAGGTCCCAGTCAACCAGGTTTCACTGTAATAACCAGAAATGTGGAAAATTTTGAAAGACGTAGGTATTTATTTCGTCGTAAAAATCCAACTGTTTCATATATCTTTTAGATACGGGGCCCTCTTAAATATAACTAGTATACTAGAATAAACACTTTTGGTACTCGTGTCATAGCTTGGTTTTATATTACAGTTTCTTTATATGTATGTTGCTTGATCATGCAATTGTATTGTTTAAAACGTGTCAGTTGAGCACATGGATGGTATTATGTATCGGTGTAAAATATGTACTAATGTGTACACCAGGCGCTGTCTGTATCCCCACCATGGTTCAGGCCTTGACGTGGCGGTGGGGCTCAGTAGCCTAGGGTGAGCCGCTGCACCTTGGGCCAAGCTAATTGAGCCGAGGGGGCTCTTTGTCCCCCTATTATAAGAAGAGGGGAAAAAAAGCAGAGGGACAAGGGGCGAGCATCCCATGCTTGCGAGGTTCCCACCTCGTCCTGTTGTACTGTCCCAACGTTGGGAGGGGTTGTTCTGTGGTGCGGGACAACCCCTCTGTGGAGGTGGCGTCGGCCGTCAAGTAAAATAAATACTAAGTAGTATTCATTTTGTGGTTATGCTGTCAACTTTCGTATAGATTTCTATTAATTGGGAACTTTGAGGACGACCTCTGCGGCTCAACGGTTAGCGCGTTGGCGCTCAAGCCGGATGTTGCGGGTTCTAATCCCGCCAGGGAACAAAAAGTTCTCTGTGTTCCTGGGTCATGGATGTGTATTAATAATAAAAGTCTTAAATATATGTAAAGTATAATAATATAAAAGTATTAAATATATTTCCGTTGTAATACATTCGTAGATAATGTCGAAATATCGAGATCCGCGAAATAAAAATGAAAAACATGGTAAATATCGCGTTTTAAATAATTTTCGTAATTCTTTCAGTGTTAGATAGCCCATTTATCGAGGAAGGATATAGGAACATCACGCTTTGACTAACAGTAGTTAAATTGAGTAAGTTAACGCGGGCGAAGCTGCGGGCAACAGCTAATAAACATAATATATCTGTGACAAATAAACTCAAAAACTCATTATGGACGTCATTTAATTGTAGTTATAAGGTCAAACGGTAAAGATAATGTTAACTGTTGTAAAGTTAATAATAGTGATAATGATGTATTTTGTCGCACAATTTGTTATAAATTACAAGTCAAGTCAAGTAGCATTCACTTTACATTTAAACTTGAAAAAGCCGCAACAAAATCCGTAAAAATTGATTATAATTAGTGAAAATCGCGTTAGCATAAGAATACGTCATACAATACTTGAAAAAATGGTCTATATTGTTTATTTAATCTTAAAGTGATTATTAATTAACTAAATTATAATATTATATTTTGATCCAAAATAAAGATTAAATCGTTTTAGATTTATGATTTTTTAATTTAATGTTCTTTTTTTAATCCCCTCTGCTGGGCTCAAGTCTCCTCTTCGAAAACAGGCGAAGAGGGTTTTGGGCCTTGGGTCACCGATGTGCTGGCTCAATGCGGGTTGGTGAGCCTTGGATACAGGTTACCTTCACCGGTGAGCAAACGATATTATAATGTTCAGGTGGACGGTAAATTTAGAAAAATACGTATCAGGTGCTTATCCTTCAGCATTCCAGACCTCTCACTCAAGAGGCTGACCCTTTATCCACTACAGTTCAGGCTATAGACTAGACTAGACCATCGCTTTATATCTATACTAATATTATAAAGCTGAAGAGTTTGTTTGTTTGTTTGAACGCGCTACTCTCAGGAAGTACTGATCCGATTTGAAAAATTCTTTCAGTATTAGACAGCTTATTTATCTAGGAAGGCTATAGGCTATATATAATCACGCTGTGATTTATAGGAGTTGAGTAACGCGGGAACAGCTAGTTTTATAATAAAAAACGACATCAAATATATTGTTATGTTCTTTCAATTTAAGTTCGCAGTTTTGTAAAGTATTTAGTCGTTGATATTTGCTGACCGTACCCAGGAGCATAACTTTTAATGGTAGTGTGTGTCAATAACACATTAATAATATCACTGACTGTTCTACGCCGACATGTAAGTACCTACTTGTGATGCAGAGGTCGATAACATGATATCAATTGACTTTACACATTACATGTAATTAATTGACCTTCAGCATCATCATCAGCCTCTATCCGTCCACTGCTGAACATAGGTATCCCTCAATGAACACCAAGACGGCTGATCCCTTGCCACTCGCATCCAACACGGCCTCATTGAGCCTTGCCCTTTTTAAATCATTCCGTTGATAAAACATCGTCCCATTAAAATATATCTGAAGTGAGTTTAAGGTTGACAATTTTGTCATTGTGTTCTGGTGTTGGCGGGGATGCTTAAGGTTATATCGGAGTTCCCCCATGCTAGGAATAAGAAGCCCTTTTGAGTGAACCGTCGCAAGGGGTGTTCTATGTTAGTCAGATCCGGGACACTCCCCTTCAAGCGGCTGGAGGTAGTGGTGGTCATTATTACAACAACGGTTGTAGTAATGCGTTATTTGAAAATAATAATCCATTATTACGGAATAAATATATCCTGTTGTCAGTTGTCATTATTGAAACGATGACGCAATGTTAAGAAGAGGCACGCAATAGGCAGAATGAGATTTTTTTTTTGCTTATTGTCACAATTCATATTTTTCAACGTCTATAAATCAACAATTACAGGATAACTGACAGCAGTTTAGAACAACAGTTGTTACAAAAAAACACAACAGGATAATGTATTATTGTAAAACTGCCGTTATTGCCATCACTAGCTGGAGGCAACTCGCAGTGTTTTAAGTGCGTTATACCGGCGCTCGGGTAAGGGGGAGGGGGTCGTTAGTCCCACATATCCCCGGGGACGACCCATCCCCAGGTGAATGCGCAAAGCATTTCCACTGTGACAAAAAAATATGAGCCACTCCGGGTCGTCGTCCCATCTTGTCGGATCTCTCCTCTCCGTCTTCCTGAACGTGGCCTCCTCCATCGTGGCCAGAACACTAGTAATTCTCACCAGCTGTCGATGTTTCGATTTGACCAGCCCGTTTCAACTTTAACTTCATACTTGGAAGTAGATATGCTTAAAATCTTTCAACTTCTTTGCATTGATGTTACAATATTTCTTTTATACCATGTATTAGATAGTGAATACAACTTTTAGAGATTAATTATAATATTACCACACCACACAACCTCTGAGAGCGTTATCTAATGAGTTTTTATTATATTATCGTGGTCGTTAAAGGGCCACTAGTGTTCTGTGACATGTCAGCAAATGGATTAAACCTTAACGCAAGCTGTAAATACAAGTCATGATAGGAAATGCGAGGGAAAAGAAAAATGCCGACCTCATTGCTTACTTAAAAATGTACCCGTTTTTATACATGTATATTTCTGTCTGTAGTTGTTGAGAATAGCTATGCTATAGACAAAATTCCTCTTAAGAATATAAATCCGAAGTATAAGTAATTTCATACATGAAAATATATCACGTATGTACCTAATATGAGTTGACAGCAGGTTAATTAAAACATCCCCACCATGGTTCAACCCTTGTCGTGGCGGTGGGGCTCAAACCAGTAGCCTAAGGTTAACCCAGCACCTTCGTAACGTCGGGACAGTACAATAAGGTGAGGTTCCCGTCCTCACCCCTTTCCCCCTCCTCTTTTGTCCCCTCTCCTTATAAGAGGGGTACAAAGAGCCCCCTCGGCTCAATTTGCTTCGCCCAAGGAGCTGGGCTCACCCTAGGCTACTGAGCACCACCGCCACGACAAGGCCTGAACCTCGGCAGGGATTGTAACAATTGACTTAATTGGTGATATAACAGAATATTTTTCGCATAGCTTGGCCTTAAAGGGTTTCTAAGGTTGCGTGCTGGCAATTTCTTATTTTGATTGAAGGAAACATTTTCTTATTGAAGTTTTCTGGATATCAAACTTGCCTTCTATGAATAGAATTAATATTGCTTTTAAGGGACGGAGCACATAATATTATATGGTAGAGCTGCGTCCACCGTACCATCTTTCGGGCGCAGCGAGTCACACATACCCGCCTGGAGAGTCCCCCCTCCCCAGCAGGATGCCTAAGAGCATCTCCCGGCGAAAAAAAAATGGGACCGTAAGTAGGATAAATTAACCTACTTGGTTTAATGATATAAAGGACTGGACCGGATTGAGTTACCACCATATCAAGAGAATGTCCCATGATCGGACGGAGTACCAAATGCTGACCAAACGTCAATATGAAGATGGCATCCCATGATGATGATGATGTATAACATGGATCTTACAACTTATTACGGTAGAAGATTGAATTGGCTTGGATTTTTTTACAAGTTATGTTTTTGATGGGGCATGTCTGTAACGGGTACGTTAAAGCTACCATACGGCCAGGAAATTGATCACTTAATAAGACTAACGTTACTCCATGTTGCACAACGTTATGTAATGGCCACAAGGTTTCCCAAACCATTAAATATAAACATATTAAAAACGTATTATGTTTTGGAATGTTTTAAGCTATAATTACTTAAAGGAAAGTTAAAAAATGTTATATTAATAGATTCACTGATTGCCTCTCCTTTTAACAATTAACTAATTGTGTTTTAGACTTATTAAAACAATTATTTTTTTGTTACAGTTATTTAACCTTAGTATACTTATCAGTACTATGCGTGATCACGGTTCAAGCCTTGTCGTTGCGGTGGAGCTCAGTAGACTAAGGTGAATCTGCTGGATTCACCTTAGTCTACTTGGACGAAGCCAGGTGAACCGAGGGGGCTGCTATTTGCGCATGTTACAACTCACGGCTGACCCCCGCCATTTTCGCTACTTATGTAAATTATAGGTGATTTCGTAACATTGCCTCATATCAGTTAACTCCCCGCTAAAACGTGTTACAAAAATAGTGACTGTCAATTTGGACATTGATTTGCGATTCCATTTAATTCTCTAATATTAAGTTACAAAGGTTGATTAGTATCGTAATTCTTACTAATTTATATCAGTAACTAGCGAATTGTTATTTTAAATCGCGAATCCACTTAAAAACACACAAAAAATCCATAAAATCGCTGCAGTTGTTTAGGAGTTATGTGACATACGTGTGTATGTCACATATGTATGGCACAGAGTATTATAATATATAAGTAGTACATTATATCGTTACAAACTTTTCTCTGCTTTCTATGATAAAATATTGATAAATCATACTTAAAACTGCCCTAGTTTATAACGAAGCCGACAGTGAAAACCGTATCAAAATCCGTCGAGTAGTTTAGAAAATATCACAATAAACAAACCGACCGACAGAAAAGGAGACGTTAATTTATACTACGTAATATGTGTGGCGAGCGCCACCAATGCCGCCTTTGGTGAGGTGCCCTGGATCTGTTGAGCAAACAGGGCACCTCAACTGCTAGTCAGTCCCTCAGGGGACCGACACCACCTGAACAGAGGGGTTGTCCCGAACCACAGAACAACCCCTCGCAACGTCTGGACAGTACAATGGGGTGAGGTTCCCGTCCCAAAAAAAAGGACTGGCCCAAATATCGTTGAGATAAAATTAGGTTAAATTAGGGTAAAATTAGGTGTGCTGTTTTACCCACACAACCTAATTAGTGTTAGTAATCACTTATAACATACGGATAACAGCAGAGCAATAAGTAAGTGAGCGAACCCGAAACATGTCCTAAACTCAAATTGGCATTTTAATAACTATTTTAAACTAACGCGATCACTATTCATATTTAAATAAATATTGTTTTGTATTTATAGGTTTATTGTGACGGGAGACGGTCTCCCCGTGATCATGGCGATTGAAACATTGTCCAAATATCGGGACCTCAATAAACTATAAACGCGGTAAGCGGGTGTAACAATATTTATTTAAATATGTTTTACTAACTCTTATTTCATATAATTATATGAAAATGATGCTTTAATTTTATGCATTTCTTCCAATAAACAAAACTTTAATGCTTCATGAAAATATTACTTATTAATTAAGGACCTTCAAGGAAAGAGCATACTCATTTGAAAGGCAACACACTTCTATAAAAAAATTAATACTTAGTCACGACTAGAGAAATGAATTATTTCCTTGTGATGAATGATTCTTAAAATGATTATATATAATATAATAATAATAATATTATGTTGGGACAACTCACACACGGCCATCTGATCCCAAACTAGGCAGAGCCTTTAGTAGCCCGTTCTTATAGTAACTAGACAACTGATATATACTTATATATTTCCAAATACATACATATTATAGATAAACTACACCCAGACACAGAACAAATGATCATGCTCATCACACAAATATATTTTGTCCTGGGCGGGGATCGAACCTACGAAAGTCAGGGTCACTATAAACGACTAGACCAACAGGTCAGTCAATACTTTTTGAAACACAAATTACTTTTTAATCATTCAACAAATCTATTTTTAACGCGATTATGACGCCGTCTATCGGCTTTAAGTGTATTTTCAAATCAACCCAAGATTCACTATATAAACACAAAATTTCATCCAAATCGGTCCAGCGTCTTAGAAGGAGTTAAATGTCAAACACAGGTACAGAAGAACGATATAAAGTGGACCCGACAGACGTTGTCCTCTACAAAAAATTTCGCAGTGCACCAAATTCTGAAGACCAATTTTAGTTCAAATTCAGAAGACCAAAAAAAATCAAACCATTCTTGAATCAACTTGAACAAACTAAAAAAGTATCGAAATCGGTCTAGTAGTTCAGTTTACTAACAAGTACCAATTGTTCAGGCGAAAAGCATTCATACCGATAATTACTCTATTGCGTAATTATACTTATTTGTATATGGTGTATTTTTTTCCTCAGTTCAACGATATGATCTGTTTTGCGACTAGATCATACAACGAAGACCTCTTTCCGCTTAATTATCACTAAGCAACGATAAATTCTGAGCTAAAACATCTACAATGTATCTTATAAACTTTGTAGTGTCAAAATATGACGCTACGTGACACCTTTCATCGTAATATTAAGCTCCTACCATCCATTGGTAAAATTAAAATGGAATGAAAGATGAGATCATCATCATCATCAGCCTTTATCCGTCCAATGCTGAACATAGATCTCCTTCAATGAACGGCAAGACGACCGGTCCCTTGCCACTCACATCCAACACGGACCGGCCACCGCACGGAGATCGTCTTCCCACCTGGTTCATGGCGGACCAACACTTCGTCCACCTAAAAGTGGCCTTCATATTACGTAGTATAAATTAAGATCGCCTTTTGTGTTTGTATATTTGTGCATCGATATTTTCTACACTACTAAACGGATTTTGAAATGGTTTTCACTTCGTTATGAACTAGGCCCTAGGGCATGTTTTTAAGTATGATACATCAATATTTTAAAACGTGGCCTCCTCTCTTGAACCTTATTGGCCATCCGTTGTCCTGAATGTGTGACCAGCCCACTGCTACTTCAACGAGCTTAAAACTATAGTAAGCAAACAAGTAGGCAAACCATCTTACTGTAAAATGCCAGGGAAATATTTTCAAGAAAATTTTATGTACCTACTAGTGGCACAGGCAGCGCCATATTTCCCCACCCTATTTCAGGCCTTCACGTGGCGGTGGGGCTCAGTAGCCTAGGGTGAGCCGCTGCACCTTGGGTGAAGCTAATTAAGCCAAGGGGGCTCTTTGCACCCATCTTATAAGAGGGGACAAAAGAGCAGGGGGCAAGGTGCGAGGACGGGAACCTCACTGCATTGTACTGTCCCGACGTTGGGAGGGGTTGTTCTGTGGTGCGGGACAACCCCTCTGTGGAGGTGGCGTCGGTCTCTTGGGGGACTGACTAGCCGTCGAGTTGGCCTGTTTGCTCATTAGATCCGGGGCATCTCACCAAAGGTGGTATTGGTAGCCCTAGCCGGGTTTTTGTAAGTAGAGCTGCATCCACTTACCAGCTTTTCGAGCGCAGCGAGTCCCACATACCCGCGTGGGAAGATCCATTCCCCCGCGGGATGTCTCAGAGCATTTCCCGGCGTTAAAAAAAGGCAGCGCCATATTTATATTTCAAGTTCGCCTAAACTCCACTCAGTCTGCAAAATTACATTAAAATCTTTTTAGTAATTTAGTATTTCATCAAACAGCGTGCCACAGAATTTATATATCAAAATCATTACTGAGGTTGTTCATCATTTTGCATTATTGATTCATTCTATAGTGATTTAATCTGCAACCTCCGTGTGCCCAGTACTTGATTAATCAATTCTTGGTCAAACTACAATATGCTCTTGTAACGGATATTTATCCTTACATTCAATTGTGTTAAATACATGAATAAACGCATTGTTACAGCCGATATTAATTCAATTTTAGTTCACAGGTTGTTTTCTTTTAATTTGATTTAATCATTCTTTATTAATTATAGATGAAACAAAGTATGAAATAAGCTTATGAACAATAATAATATAATTAAGCTTTCATCGATTTCGGATAATAATAATAAAGGTAATAAATCATAATATTATTATGATATGATATTATTACTATTTCAATGAGTTTTCATGTTGATACTAACTAATATATATTTTACTATAGTTAATAATAAACTATATAATTTCCAAATCCCATTTTATCCCTTTAGTTTAGTTTTAGTTTACCCTGGGCTTCGTTAAATTATTTATAATAGCTATCAATCAATATTAGTCTATAGATAAAAAGATTCAAAATTGTATGTATTTGAATTAGATAATCTCAACAACTCATAAGTTCATTTATATAAAATTATTGCTACGGCTATATTAAATATACCTATCTTTATAGTCCTACCATCTTATTGCGAGTATACTTGAGAAAGTCTGCGAAGTATGTTAGGTATAATCTAAAAATAATAATTAGGTTCACGTTGTTAAAATAAAAGATATCGAAAAATCTTATGTTTATCACACGGCCTATTTTATCTAAAATACTGTATAATTTTATCATCAACTCAAGTGTATTAAGATTTGCCGATAAGATAAACTATAATAAATAAAGACATATACACGTAAGATATTAAATTAATTATATTAATTAGCAATTATCCCGCGAAAAACGCAGTCTTTACAGCAAATGTGTGAGTGCACGCATATGCATGCATATAGCACCGCCCTCCTTTCCCACACTGCATATGCGTACACTCGCATGCACCACCACCCCACATGCACCACAACCACAGTAAAAGACCACCACCAAACAATCTACGTACGTTTCGCCCCGACACCGAGGCATCCTCAGGATGTAGACTCTACGATTAGTAATCGTTAAGTAAAGACTTGCTGTAAAGACTGCGTTTTTCGCGGGATAATTGCTAATTAATATAATTAATTTAATATCTTATATAATGGATTTCCGCAAGGTAACGCCTGATTCTATTAACTAACATATACACGTAACATAGAATACGCTGAACCTACCAGCTGGCCTTGTGTTCGGTTGTAAGATCATTTGATTAGGATGAGCAATTCCTCCCAGGCATTTCAGGATTATAACATGAGAAATTTGTTATAAAATATTTGAAAAAAATAGTTCCACTGAGTTTGTTTCGCCGGTTCTTCTCAGTGGGCTTGCCTTGGAACCGGTGGTAGACTCAATTGACATTAAAAAAGATCTCTGTTGGCACTATTTTGAATATATTTTTTAATTTGATTTAATGATTCCAATATTACAGCCGATATGGATCGCGTTTGACTGACTTTCGCACCTAACACCTGAAACTGTCGCAAATAATACCATGCATGTTAACACGGGAATGAGATTTCGCGTGATAACTCTTTTTTTTTCTTTTCAACAGATTATTTAATTACTTTGCTTCCTGAATCCCTTATTTTTTTAAACGTAGGCTACGCCCGCACAACTCTTCAAGTGGTAGGCACCGCCTGGCATCGGGAACCTATTAACATTCGCCGTTTTAGCTTTGGAAAGGTTGGATAATAGAGTTGTATACTGCTTAAAAGCTGCAAAACATAATTTAAACCAAAAAGTAGGAACTCATAAAATGGTAAAATATTTATGAGCCATATGGAAACAAAAAAAAAACGGAAATACCATATAGTTGTATTTGAAAAATCTTGCCAATTTATATTATTAACATTATTAACAGTTATAGATAATTATTAAAAGCTAAAGTGAGAAAAAAAACTATACGTATGAGGTTATAAATTTAATTGATAAGCAAATTAAATTTCCAATATGTGGTCTATGTTTCTAAGCGGAATGTCCGCAAATGATTGCTTATAAATAAACATATTGACCTTGTCTTATCATAATATCTCTTATCTCAAATTAAAACGATTCTCGAGGTTTCATGAACAACATATATATTTCCATAAATAACTCACACATTTATTTTAACACAAAAAAATAAAAAAAGCCGGCCAAGTGCGAGTTTGTTTTGTTAAAGTAATACGGGTGTTGATATTTTAATAAAAGCGCCACCTAGTGAAGTAATGATTAAACTATTATTGATTGTTAGCTCTTTTACGATTTCTCTGATTTAACATCATTTCAATAGGTGTCGCTTTTAACGTTTATAATTTTTTTTGAGATATTTATTTATAATATTTATTTTATTTTAATTTAATTATTTATTTCTGATGTTCATAATATATTACTTTGTGAATTTTCAAGCGTCCACCTGTTGCCGTTATTAATATCGAGCAATGAACGGCAAAAAATACGTTTGTTGTATGGAACGCCCCTCAAAAATTGATTTTATTCTATTTTTAGTATTTTTATAGCGGCGATAGAAATACATCATCAGTGAAAATTTCAACTGCCTCGGTTCACGGTTTACATCATCACCGTTTATGAGATACAGCCAGTGACAGACGGACGGACAAATAGTCGGACGGACAGCGGAGCCTTAGTAAAAGGTTTCCCGTTTTACCATTTCTTTAATTTTCGTGGAAAAGAAGCATAAAAATTAAATAAACGCAATTATTTTATTACTTTTTGGCTTTTTATTTTTTAAAGTCGTTTTAAATTATATTCAAAATAATATATTTATCAATTTTTAATATTACAAGATACGATAACTGATTTAATCAGATTTTTCTGAATATTGGTTGCTCTTTTTTTTTTGCCGTTTTGTGTTACTACAAGTTTTGTTATTAATTAAAAAATTAAATATTAATTGTGTGTGCTATAGTATGTATGTATGTAGTTTCACAAATAATTTTTTCTTTCTTTCTTTCATTTTAGACAGCGCCGTTTTAATAAGACGAAATAATAAAGGGTAAATAAATACACAACCAATAAGAAAAAACAATTTGGAATTATTGAGTTAACAATACATATTATAGGTACATGTAATTGAAAGCAGTCTCGGCAGATTTGCTGCCATTAACTAAAGAATTCCGTTGATATCACCAAATATCTTTATCAGAATAGCACCCAATATAAAATAAATATTACCATGACCTTCATACAACGTAAATTAAGTCAACCAAATAAGCATTATTAAGAATAACTCATAAACAACTGGTCAGCCGGTCAGATTAAAATGGCCAATGGTCTTGATCAAATTAAAATGGGACCACATTGGAAATACCAGCTTTCACCAAAAATAATTATCGAAATCCATTCCCAATCGTAATCGGGTCACAAACATACAAAATGATCATACATACGCACATATGAATTGAGAATCTCCTCGTTTTTGGAGTCGGTTAAAAAAGTTCAACAACGTACAGTATTTTGTTCTCATGTTAACGCGAATTTCACTCATTATAATGAAATATTTTTAACGGATTTTATCGCGGTTGATTAAGATTTTTACAAGCCCGACGTTTTGGATACGTCAGGCTTGTAAAAATCATAATAAACTGCGATAAAATCCTTAAAATATGTTTCATTATAGCGTACAGCGTTCTTAGCGAGGATTATAGCGGGGAATAAGCTGCTAATAACAGCAAAATAAACCAAAAACATCATACTGTATAGAAGTCGAAAATGACGTCACGCAAATAAGTTTGACCAATCAGGGGGTCGCTAGCATGCAAGATTTCACAAAATTTGTGTAATTTTTACTTATTATCCAATGATACGTTCCATACTGCATTTGTAGCTGAATGATATAAGGTTATGGATATGAGATATATGATTTTTTTATGTTAGTTGGATAGGCAACCTGGCAAACGTACCACCTGATGGTAAGTGGTCGACGTCGCCCATGAACATAAACTAGTATACCTTTTTTTTCTTTAACGCCGGGAAATGCTCTGAGGCATCCCGCGGGGGACTGGGACTCCCCACGCGGGTATGTGGGACTCGACTAAAAGCCGACGAGTGCCACCACTGCCGCCTTTGGTGAGGTGCCCCTGATCTAGTAAACAAACAGGGCACCTAGTCAGTCCCGCAAGGGACCGACGCCATCTCCAAAGAGGGGTTGTCCCGCACCACAGAACAACCCCTCCCAACGTCGGAACAGTACAATGGGGTGAGTTTCCCATCCTCGCCCCCTGCTCTTTTGTCCCCTCTTCTTATAAGAGGGGTACAAAGAGCCCTCTCGGCCCAATTCGCTTTGCCCAAGGTGCTGGGCTCACCCTTTACGTTACTGAGCCCCACCGCCACGACAAGGACTGAACCAGGTGGGGAGATAAACTAGTATACCTGGAACGAGCCCAGGCAACTCATTTATGTGTTGCCTATCCTGAGATATAAGATGTTAAGTCTCGGTGCCAGTACTTACACTGCCTGTCTTGCCCTTCTCTCCGAAACACAGCAAAGCTGTTTCACGGGAGAAATAAGCAAGATGGTGGTACCCATGCAGCCGGGAGCGCGGCACAGCGCTTCCCTTCCACCGGTAAATAATAAGGTTAGGTATGAATGACAGTCTATTGACAAAATTAACACATGACAATATATTGGCACGTGATGTTTTGTTTTTTTAGGCCAGTTGTTTATATTAAATTTTTTAGACTTGACCTTCTTATAAGTAGTATTTTGCAAGGTGGGTTCAAATGATCTGAGGCCACCTATTCCATATATTGTTTTTGATTTACGTATAAACAATTTTGGAAAACTACATCTATTAAAATTCAATAAATAAGTTTTGTACCTTTTTCAAAAATACACGTTTGTACGTAGCAATCTTTATATATATATATTTCTTGTGTGCGTGTGTATGTCACTGAACTCCGCCTAGACGGCTGGACCGATTTTGATGAAATTTTTTGTGTGGTGGTATGGTTTAGATTCACAAAAAAAATTATTTTGTACAGGACAACGTCTGTCGGTGCCACTAGTATTATATAAATTTAACAACTATAATATATTGGTGAGGCGTATAAAAATAAAAGGGAAAACGTAAGAAAATCGAAAGTATGTGGAATAATTCTTAGAAAGTTTTCCTTTGTAAGAACATTTTATGTAAATTTTATCTAACACAATTTAGTAAGGATAAGGTTACGTGTGGATTGATCCTGTATACTAATGAACTCACGCAGTTAGCGTACTTTTGAAGGAAATTCTTTTTTAGCCGACTTAAAAAAAAAGAGGAGGTTCTCAATTCGTCTGTATGTTTTTTTTAACTTATACTCAGATCATTGTATTAAAACTGAATTAAATTTTGTCTTATAACATCGGAGTCATTTTAACAAATCAAATACTAGGACCAAATTTGAAGACAACATTTATACGTTAATTCACGTTTAGGCTCGTAGACCCTCGTATGGTGATTATTCTTAAAGTAGCTTATTTTACCTTAAGATAACACATGTCCTTGACTCTGATAGGTTTAGGCGTTAAAAGGTACCCCACCATGGTTCAGGCCTTGACGTGGCGGTAGGGCTCAGTAGCCTAAGGTGTGCCCAGCACCTTGGTCGAAGCTAATTGAGCCGAGGGGGCTCTTTGTAGTTTGTAGTTGTAAGAGCAGGGGGCAAGGGGCGAGGACGGGAACCTCACCCCATTGTACTGTCCCGACGTTGGGAGCGGTGGTTCTGTGGTGCTGGACAACCCCTCTGTGGAGGTGGTGGGGGCTCGATCCCTTGGTGGACTGACTAGCTGTCGAGATGCCCTGTTTGCTCATTAGATCCGGGGCACCACACCAAAGGTGGCATTGGTGGCACTCGTCGGGTTTTAGTGGGTAGAGCTGCGTCCACTTACCTGCTTTCGGGCGCAGCAATTCCCATATACCCGCGTGGGGAGACCCACTCCCCCTAGTAGACTAGATTGCATATACATTAATCATTGCTGTGTCATTGCAAACGGAATGGTGCAGCGGTCATTCGTGTGTATTGCAACATTCATTAAAAAAAAAGAATGTAATAATTCTACTAAAATAGTTTGTAAGAACCATTTGTATTGCAAACCACAATGAGTCACTAGTTACTTGAATAAAGAATATTTTTATTGTTTATAATTCCGAATCTGACATAGTTTTGCATTTTCTATGAAATAGCCTAATCTTATTCGCGAGATAAGACATGTTGTGAACAAAAACAGATAGCAAATTACAGAAAGCTACTTCATTGTCTCGAAGAAATGGAGTAAACAATATGTATACAATATGGAAAACACACACGCCACAGGTGCATAAATCAAACACCAAAGTCAATAGTAGATATAAACAGCGGGTTGACAAATAATTAGATGTTGTGATTATAATAACGGTAAAATCCCATTCCACACACGCTGTTTGTTCTTAGTAATGTGCTCAAATAAATAATGTGTTTTATATTAGAGATTGAAATGGTGTTAGCAATGCTGTTAGCCGATCTATACTAATATTATAAAGGGGAAAGATTTGTAACTTTAGTGAGGTGTTGTATTTTTTTCATAACATAGGAGGGCAAACGAGCAGTCGAAGCTTTAGACTACCGACGCCCATACACATCTGCACAACCAGAGAGTATGCAGATGTGTTGCCCTCCTTTTCCCTATCCGCCCAATGGGCTGCCGGAATCTCACAAATCGCACGAAACGCGACAGCATAGCTGTCACTTGACGACGGTATTATGGCGAGAGGTACCACCCCGGTCGTGCCGGCTCAGTTCGGCTGCAAAGCAGAATGCCACTACCTCTTATAGGTGTAGGTAGTAGCTAATCTTCGAAATTAATCATCGGCTAGAGAAAAAAATCTATCACGAGTTTAAAGATAATATGTTATCATTGAGTGACATCATATGACGGCGAGCTGGTCGAGTGGTCAGGATACTGGATACTTCACATAGCGGTCGCCAGTTCGAATCCCGCCAAGTGCAGATATTTTGTATGATGATTAAAGATGTATGCACTGCACATGATGTGTTTAATATATCGTTATCGTGTATACCGGGTTTAAAGTTAATTGTATCAAACAGATAACACGATTCGTGTTATCTTATTGAATTAAAATATAGGCTAGGCTTTTAATGTATTATTAAATATATTATTATTAAAAATAATAACAATTTAATTAAATTTAAACGCCGTAAACGCTTTTATAAGAGTAAAGCCCGTCTTATTTATAAAAAAAATCAGTCCAGATTAAACTAGCATTCAAGCCTTATTACAAGACAAGGTATGAGCGTGGAGTTTTTTACAGTTAAGTTCGCATTTTTCCTACTGCAAGGGAGCCTTCTTGTATGGAAAAGTGGACATTTTTTAAATGAACTTTCAAAGAGTGTAATATTATGGATATTAATAGGGACCTTCAAGAAAAGAGCATATTCATAATATCTGAAAGGCCGACAACGCACCTGCTAATTCTCTGGTGTAGCGGGTGTTTGTGGATGTTGCTGTTCACTTACCATCAGGTGAACCGATTACCCGTTTGCCTTAAACTATATATCATAAAATACATACATCTATAAAAAATTATCAAGAAATGGCATTTACCAGTTCTCAAATGTTCAAAGTAGATATTTATGACAATTGTAAAACATCAAAATTTTACCCTCGATGTCCAGAAATCCACAGCAGCTTGATTCTTGCGGCATTTCCATCGTTTCAACCACTTCATAAAAAAAACATGACAAAATTATAAAACAACTGATTTGATATAAAAAAAACAATCAAGAATATTTTTTTTCAAGAAAAACGTAAGTAAATAAATTAGTAAGTAAGCTGTTTTCTGAACTAAACACCTACCAAGGAATATTATTTTATGATAAAAAATTACTTACATAAATTGTGTTTTATATTTTTATTTTTTTCTAAGGATCTTATTCGGTGGAGAATTTGAGGACTTAAATTATAAGTGCTTTTTATTCTTATTAATGTTAGGGCATCCTTCTTCGTCGTTTTTTAGAGAGTTATTAATCTAGCTCACAAGTGACGCGACAGGCGACCAGTTTTCATCTGTCATCGTAAATCTGTCCCAAAAAATGGTACGCATAAATTTTATAGACAATGATTCGCAATCGTAAATGACTTACTTTAAAAAACCGGCCAAGTGCTAGTCGGACTCGCGCACAAAGGGTTCCGTACCATTACATAATATACAACATTAGACAAAAATTAAGGTTTATGTTTATGGAATTAAATGTTTTTTTTATATATTTGAGTTGATTGCATGAAAGGTAAATTACGGTTTACTTACTAGATCTTGTTCAAACCAATTTTCGGTGAAACTTTGCATGGTAATGTACATCATATTTTTTTAAGTTTATCATTCTCTTATTTTAGAAGTTACAGGGGGGGAGACACACATTTTTTCACTTTGGAAGTGTCTCTCGCGCAAACTATTCAGTTTAGAATAAAATGGTGTTAGAAACCTTAATATCATTTTTGAAGACCTATCTATAGATACCATCCCACACGGATAGGTTTGATGTTTTTTTTTTTTTTTGAGATTTAGTTCTAAATATGGGGACCCCCAAAATTTATTGTTTTTTTCTACTTTTGTGTCAAAATCTTAATGCGGTTCATAGAATACATCTGCTTACCAAGTTTCAACAGTATAGCTCCTATAGTTACGGAAGAAAGTGGCTGTGACATACGGACGGACAGACAGACGGACAGACAGACAGACAGACGGACAGACAGACAGACAGACAGACAGACATGACGAATCTATAAGGGTTCCGTTTTTGCCATTTGGCTACGGAACCCTAAAAAGTGATAAAGGATTCCCTTGTCTATTTTCTAAACGTCGCTATTTTATTTTATGGGTATATTGTGTAATAATCAAATCGAGGTTTATTTTCCTAAAAACATTTCCTTCTTTTTAAAACTTAAAACTTAATAACCTGCCAATAAACCAGTTAAAGTTGTTTTAATACCGAAATAATACTAGTAAAATTCGAATTAAGGTGTTCGCAACCGGAGGTTCCAAAAAAAAAACAATTTTAATTAATGGTTTTATTGGATTCTAATATAATTACAATTTAACTTAAGACTACTGGCTTAGATCGAAGTTGGATCTGAAGTGAGGAGACTTAAAATTACATTGACGGTCCCACGGAGCTGGGGCCGCTGCTATGATCCAGGAACACTGCGTTGGCATTTCCATTGTCCGATTTCTGTTCATTTGTGAAGGTTTCGTAATTTCTACAGAAAATGCTTGAATTGTACTTTCAACATAGTCCAGGAGTGTCACTTCAATAATTACCGATACGATTTAGGGACCTTCAAGAAAAGAGCATACTCATACCTGAAAGGCCGGCAACGCACCTGCTAATCCACTGGTGTAGCGGGTGTCTGTGGATGTCGCTCTTCACTTACCATCAGGTGAACCGACTATCCCTTTGCCCCCTCTTCTTTAAAAAAAAAAAAAAATTACATTGTTAATATAATTATTATTTTTATTTTAGTTGGATAGGCAAACTGGCAAACGTGCCACCTGATGGTAAGTGGTCGACGTTGCCGATGAACATAAACTAGTTTACCTGGAACGAGCCCAGGCAACTCATTAAGGTGTTGCCTATCCTGAGACATAAGATGTTAAGTCTCGGTGCCAGTAATTACACTGCCTGTCTTGCCCTTCTCCGAAACACAGCAAAGCAGCTGTATCACGGGAGAAACAAGCAAGATGGTGGTACCCATGCAGCCGGGAGCGCGGCACAGCGCTTCCCTACCACCGGTAACAATATATTAATTTAATCATAGTCCGAGGCCTCATTGAGATTTACTTTAACTGACTGATACTTATGGCTCTGTGCTATGTCCATTTTATATTGCGTATAGGTTACATACGTGACATTAGCGTAAATAAAACTATATGTTAACCAAATCAAAGCCACAAAAGAAGTCAAACATGTAGATGAACTATTTGATGCTAACACATTATCATAACAATGATAAATTACAATGATAAATTATAATGATAAATTATAATGATAAATTATAATGATAAATTCGTTAGGATCAGACCCTTATTTAGCAAAACCCAGACAACTTGCCGATATCCTTGAGACAAAATAATATTAGAGATATCGTAACTGGTAATTACTCTGCCAATTTCACCACTATCGAGAATTAAACTAAAGTGTTTGGCCTATAAATATACTCTTAGTCTGACAGTAACTTGCGTTTGAACTTTCTAAAAATGGGATGATTTTTTAAGCAACCAGGTTGCACTACCTTTCCATATTATGCTTCCTGTTCAACATTAATTATGGAAAATGGTAGACCACAGTACCAGTAACTACGTTGCCTATCCTGCTGTCCAATAGAACGAGCATGGCTGCTTGGAGTAAGAAATAATAATATGAAGGATTGTAATACCCATTCAGATTCGTATAGCGCATGATGATCACCATCATCATCATTTGCATGTATAGCGCATGATGATCACCACCATGCAAGGCAAACTGGCAAACGTGCCACCTGATGGTAAGTGGTCGACGTCGCCCATAAACATAAACTAGTTTACCTGGAACGAGCCCAGGCAACTCATCTATATGTTGCCTATCCTGAGACATAAGATGTTAAGTCTCGGTGCCAGTAATTACACTGCCTGTCTTGTCCTTCTCTCCGAAACACAGCAAAGCTGTTTTGCAAGCAAGATGGTGGTACTCATGCAGCCGGGAGCGCGGAACAGTGCTTCCCTCCCACCGGTAAAAAATCATCATCATCAGCTTCTATCCGTCCACTGCTGTAAATGGGACTCCCTCAAAGAACGCCAAGACGACCGATCCCTCGCCACTCGCATCCAACACGGACCAGCCACTGTACGGAGATCAATTTATCACCTGGTTAATGGCTGACTAACACTTCATCTACCTCTATACGTACGCGGCCTCCACTCTTGAACCTTATTGCCCCACCGGCCATCCCTTCTCTTGAGTGTGTGACCAGCCCAATGCCACTTCAACGAGCTTAATCTTCGCATGATATCGGTGACTTTAGTTACCGATATACATTAAATAATAGGAGGTATAGCGCATACTGGAGGTATTGTTATTATTAAAACCAACAATTCTTAAAGCGCTTAAGAATTTCGACACTTTGGTACATACAAAACTCTGTATAAAAATTGACAATAAAAGAGAACATTATAATAAAACTGTTTATTTATCCACGTCATGATTTTGTTGCTATCTCTTTCCGGACTATCCATTTGTGTTTGTTCTTTTTGTATAAAAGTTCGATAGACCAGAACATGATTATGACACCATAAAACGACGCCAAGATGTAAAAGGTGGTGGGGTAACTGTCAGTCAAGTCCCGGACGGCACCTGAAACATTTTAATGGATGTTAATGAGCGCTAAATATTTAATGACAAGATGTATTTAGGGGACACTATTATTTCAGTTGAAGAGAGGATAATGTGAAAATAGTATACTTTAGTAGATCTACAATCAATATTTGACTGGACTGGTGGTCTAGACTCTAGTGGTTAGTGACTCTGACTGCTAAACCAGAAGATCGTGGGTTCGATCGCCACCCAGGACAAATCTTTGTGTGATGAGCATGAACATATTTTATTCTGTATCTGGGTGTCATTTTCTGTAACATGTATGCAGGTACTATGCTAGCCATATAAGAATAGTACTGTCAAGACGCCATTTTGTTCAGCAATACTCCCGAGCTTCATTACCAAAGCGTATGGTGTAAAAAAAATCAATAAAGAAAAATACTCAGTAATTATTAATGTTCAAGTTTTTGGTTTTGGTATTGGTTTGGCTGTCAGGGTCACTAACCACTAGTGACAAGACCAGCAGGCCAGTCAGATTTTACCAGAATGCGATTTTTTTATACTCTTAATTTCAACAATAAAGGTTTTCGCACATCCCAGAAGAGGCACAAATACTTCCCCGTGGCTAATTTGTAGATAGCAAATATATGTAGTGATGAAGATAAATGTAACCGTTTAAATGTGCCTTATTAAAATAACGTAAAATGCATTTTTGTTAAACACTAGGTACTAAGTCCATTTCTTCCATAATTTCCTAAGAGTTTTAATCTTCTCCGTACTTTAAATTCAATGTAATATTATGAAATAGGGTCAGGGTCCGGTGGGAGGGAAGCGCTGTGCCGCGCTCCCGGCTGCATGGGTACCACCATCTTGCTTATTTAGTGTAATTACTGGCACCGAGACTTAACATCTTATGTCTCAGGATAGGCAACACATAGATGAGTTGCCTGTGCTCGTTCCAGGTAAACTAGTTTATGCTCATGGGCGACGTCGACCACTTACCATCAGGTGGCACGTTTGTTAGTTTGCCTATCCAACTAACATTAGAAAAAATAAAAACTGAAGAGTGACACCCCTATCACGCGTTTGGGTAGCCGGCTTGACGTAGGTAATTATATCAAGGACACTGCCGAGACGTCCCATTGTTCCTTTTCTTTATTGTGGTAAGGTTCAAACCGTGGAAGCTCCGAGTGTATATAGGATTCAACCAATAAATTCGTTTATAAATTCCTTACCAATCACTGGAGTCAGTATTAGATTAAATACTCCAAACATGAGCATTACTATTCCCATAGCCGCACTAAACTTGTCTGGACCCACTGACTCAGCAACTACTAGAGGGACCAGCAACACGATTGTACATTTGGACACACCCATGATAGTCAGAAAAAAGAGCATCACCGTTGGATGATCCGACCATAACATTCCTGTAAAAAGTAAACGTTTGAGAGCTGTTTGTTGTTGATGATAAAAAAGTAAACGTTTGAGAGCTGTTTGTTGTTGATGATAAAAAAGTAAACGTTTGAGAGCTGTTTGTTGTTGATGATAAAAAAGTAAACGTTTGAGAGCTGTTTGTTGTTGATGATAAAAAAGTAAACGTTTGAGAGCTGTTTGTTGTTGATGATAAAAAAGTAAACGTTTGAGAGCTGTTTGTTGTTGATGATAAAAAAGTAAACGTTTGAGAGCTGTTTGTTGTTGATGATAAAAAAGTAAACGTTTGAGAGCTGTTTGTTGTTGATGATAAAAAAGTAAACGTTTGAGAGCTGTTTGTTTTTTATGATAAAAAAGAACTCGGACCGGCCACCGCACGGAGATCGTTTTCCCACCCGGTGAATGGCATTCCCGAGTTGGATGTTTTTTTACAGAAGAGGGGCCAAACGTCAGTTGGTTTACTGGTTGGTGCAGTTTTATCCAATTTGAGAGATATGATAGTTTATAATTTATATATCAATTTATGATCGCAATTTTAGAAGTTATACTTCTTTTGGCACGTTAGGGGAAAACTATGAGAGTAAATTTTTACGAAGCGCGAGCACACCGTCACGAACAAATGGACACCATGAAGTTAGCTATAGAACAATTTTCCCATAATGACAGTATAGTCAAAAGAAGATATAGTTTTTAACTAAACAATAAGTAGGTATGTGTTGAATCAAATTAATACAGGTCGCATTGAGCATTGAATTCCTTCATCTTTTCTATCTATAATCTATGGGTGCCTAAGTGGGAATATAGCGTACAATAATATCTTACCGATTCGCGTAAGAAAAGCAATAACCAGCCCACCAACGTATAATTCGTATCTTCCAAGTTTGTTTAGCCATTTGTTTAGTAATATGAATATTAGTCTCGTTATCAAATCTCCAAAACCATGTAATGACATCGCCCAAGATATTTCATCCTGAAATGTAAGTTCTGATTAAAATCATAGGCTTGTTATCTTTATTACTATTATTATTATTTTTGGGCAAGGGATTCTTGCTAAATAAAATATTGCCCTACATTTTGCTACTTGACCGTTGTGCTTGACTTCTCCATGTTATTGATTATGAAATAAAAATAAATAATTAGTAATATAAAAAATGGTTCAAGCCTTGTATTGGCAGTGGGGCTCAGTAGCCTAAGGTGAAGCCAACACCTTGGGCGAAGCCCATTGAACCGAGGAAGCTACTCTTTGTACCCCTCTTATAAAAAGAGTGGACAAAAGAGCAGGGGACAAGGGTCGAGGATGGAAACCCCACCCCATTGCACTGTCCCGACGTTGAGAGGGGTTGTTCTGTGGTGCAGGACCTCTGTGGAGGTAGCGTCAGTCCCTTGGAGGTCTGACTAGCCGTCGAGGTGCCCTGTCGCTTAACAGATCCGGGGCACCTCACCAAAGGCGGCACTGGTGGCATTCGCCGCGTTTTAGTGGGTAGAGCTGCGTCCACCTTATCATCTTTCGGACGTCACGAGTTCAAGGGAGAGGAGGAGGAGGAGGTGAGGTGAGGGGAGGGGTCCCCCGCGGAATGCCTATGACCATTTTCCGTCGCAAAAAAGCTGTTTCTGCAGCTTAGATTTCATTATTTTTTTAATCGGATAAGTAGTTTTCAATAATCTTTGTTATTATAGATTTTGTAATGTTTTAACTTGACAGTAACTTTAAGCTTTTAAATATTGTGATTTCTATACATTTTCTACACATTTTCGTAGCTAAAGTAACGAAGCTAAAATAACATTAGATTCAGTAAGAACGTTTTAAATATTCACCGGATTCCAGCCCATAGAATGTAAAGCCTTGGGGAGCATAGTGATAAATGTGACGTCCGCGAAGCCTGCCAGAGACAGGCCCAAGGGCACTATTGACAGCAAAAACTTTTTCGTGATAATCGCATCGGTAATGTTCCCGAAAATCCTGCGAAAAGGGAAAATTATTTTACAAAATATAATACAACAAATTTTTTTTAAGAGATTAAAATATTTTGCCTTGAGATTTTTATGTCATTCGAGTTAATCATCCCAGTAAATTCTTTTTGCCCAAATGACTTCATGTATGACCTACAAAACTGCTCTTTACTAAATGTGCACATATGAAAACTTAAATGGATTTTAGCATTTTTGAAGACTTCTTTTAGTGCGGTACGCATAATTTAGATGAGATATAATCTCTAAATTCGCGACACCGCACACGAAACGCTGGAGACGCAGTTTGACGTTCGATTTATTTATAGGTTATGCAATATTTGTTTTGCAAATTGTGTTGCTTCTAAATTATATCATGCGGCCATTTTGTGTGCCGTTTAAATTGTATAGGTTGTCCTAATAATATGTTACAGCCACTACAGCCTTTTTTTTTTATTTAACGCCGGGAAATGCTCTGTGGCATCTCGCGGGGGAGTAGGTCTCCCCACGCGGGTATGTGGGACTCGCTGCGCCCGACAGCTGGTAAATGGACGCAGCTCTACCCACTAAAACCCGGCGAGTGCCACCAATGCCGCCTTTGGTGAGGTGCCCCGGATCTAGAAAACAAACAGGGCACCTCGACGGCTAGTCAGTCCCGCAAGGGACCGACACCACCTCCACAGAGGGGTTGTCCCGCACCATAGAACAATCCCTCCCAACGTCGGGACAGTACCATGGGGTGAGGTTCCCATTCTCACCCCTTGCCCTCTGCTCTTCTGTCCCCTCTTCTTATAGGAGGGGTACAAAGAGCCCCCTCGGCCCAATTAGCTTCGCCCAAGGTGCACCGCTCACCCTAGGTTACTGAGCCCCACCGCCACGACAAGGACTGAACCATGGTGGGGAATATGTTACAGTCTGTATTATAGATATTTAAATTTAATTGTTTGTTTTCACTTCTATCGGCAGTCCCTGTGACTGGTTAGGTTTTTTTTTTTAATATCACTGTGTGTTAATCGCAAATATAGAAAAATATCGGTCATTTATATTAGAGACTCACTACGACCTTTGTATGGACCTGAGATTTAGATCTTAAGAGCAATGAGCGGTAAATTTGTTCGGATTGACTTTTATTTGTATTAAATATTCATGTAGGTATCAGTTAAGAAAGCTTTATTCTTCTGAAAGTTAATTTATTATTATTTTAATTACTCTTCATTCGTTTTGTTCGCTTTATTTATAAGGATCTCCGTTCGTTAAATGTCTCTTGAAATTATAGTTTCGATTATATGAAACTTATTATGGCTCGTGTTTTAAGGAAAATACATAACTACTCATAAATATTATGGTAACTAATATTAAATATATTTATCGCGGCTTTTTAAGTTTTTTACATGTCCGACGAAAACGTCGGAACTAACTTAACAACAACCATGGTTCTTCCGTGACCATAAACCGCTATAAAATCCATAGAAGTTGTATCATCATAATTCTTTATTGCTTCATACGACTCTGTGAGCGACGATGGCCTAGTGGGTATGGGCTCGGCCTCTTTAGAGAGAGTCTGGGTTCGATCCTGACCGTGTGATGCCTAGAAAGGAGTTTCCTAAATTTCTACATGCATCTGAACATGAGACCATCGCTTACTCATCGGTGAAGAATACATCGATATTATTATAATAATATATTATAATATTCTGACTGCAAAAAAAAACTTGAAAATCGGCTCATTCATAAGTGAAATTTATTTTTATAAGTTGTCGTTACATTACTGTCGCCCAAAGATGCCTACGACTTTGAATGCTGTCAGGCGTCAGCTATAAATGCGTACCTAGGTACGTTTCATTCGGAGTAGGATAAAAACAAAACTTACCTATCAACTCCATTTTTATCGACACACTTCGCGTTGTATTTATCATTTTTTCCAGTTTCAGACGTATTTACCGTGTTATTCAGTTCAACTTTTGGTGATTGGACAGTCTTGATTTCACTTTCAGATAATAGCAACTTCATTTCTGTAAAGAACGAGGTCAGTTTAACATTTCATCATTATCAACCCGTTGTGCCACTGTTGGGCATGGGTCTCCCGTCTCCTCCTCGAAATCAGGCGAGGGGTTGTTGTTGTAGTGGTCTTGTTTTTTCTTTTTTATATGATTGATAGGCTTGCGTTTGGCCACTATCTCACTTGATGGAAAGTGATGACGTGGCCGACGATGGAGTACGCTTGCCTAGAAGGTACCTATTCACTCTCATTTTGAATATCCCCAAGTTGTAAATATCTGGAAACATAGATGCTGGTAACGAATTCCATAATTTAACAGTACGTATGATAAACGTGGAATCAAATCTATCATGTAACGGTGTCGGTCTATGAGCGTCTGGTTGTCCGCTGATAGAAAGGTGACGGTGGGATGAGGTGATGTAGTTCAGTGGTCGTTGTAGTTGGGCCGTAGATCACTGATTGGGCCCCCATTGGGCCAGCACGGCCTTGACGGTGGTGACCTTCACACACCTTCGCAGACTTTTAATCTCATCAGGCATGCAGGTTTCATGATGTTTTCCTTCACCGATGAACAAGAGATGTTCTCATGTTCAGGTGCACGAATAAATTTAGAAAATCCCATATCACCTGGTCAAATTTGAAACCAGACCTCTCACTCAAGCAGCCGAGCCCATATCCACTAAAACATAGTCCCTCACAGTTAAACACTTTAGAATTTATTAAAAGGTTCGCTTTTTACTTAACCTTTTCACATATTCTATACAAAGTTATATAAGAGTCCTTTGCAAATAACCTCTTTACTGCTTGCTAGCTACGGCAAATAATAAAGATACATTGTTCAACATAAAGCTTTTATGTTGCTGATTAAATATAACTCTCTCGACTTCAGATGAATTAGTCAAACATTTTATTTCAGATGCCAAATATTTGTCCCATTTTTTATTGTTTTAGTCTTTTTTTATAAGCTTAATATTCTAAACATACAATGGCGTCCCTTAGATGAACTATGAACACTTATACACCTTATAATTCGATTCGAACGAAAGTTCGGTTATACGATGTCAGTTTCTTTGAAAAAAATTGATGCATTTTTACAGAAAAATATCAGCACGGCACTCTTTTTGCCTCGTGGACCAAAATGCTCGCTTGAAGCGAGCGAGATCCATCAAATATTCATCTCCAAGCTTCATTACCTACCTCTATTAAGACATCATTTTTTGCGATAATAAATAATAATTTACCTATTTCTTTTGTTTCAGGTATGTGCACCTTTCCCATGTACCTTGAAACGGGCTGCATCAGAACAGCTCCAAGAATTGTATTCATGGTAAGAGCGGATAAGAAGAGAAAAGTCCCTCGCACTCCGTACATCTCCAAAGACCATTTTATTATCCTCGGACACAGAAGAAAGAACAGAGCTGAAAATACAATTTACTAGATTTATGTACAGGGATAGCTAATATGGTGATGATAATGATGATGATTATGATGTTTGAAGATTTTTGACAGTTATGCTAGTATGTTGCCAGTTTTAGTTATTTTTGAAGTAAAACTTATTTAGGCGCGACTAGAGAGTAACACAGATTTTTTTTTAATGTGATTTTTTGATGTAAATATTACATCCACACACTTTTTTATTGCTTACCAATGTTTACTATTACGTACTGGCTTCAGTGTATTTCTAAATGATATAAAAATATTGTATGTTATATTTCTAAAAAATTATTACAAACCAATTTCTGTTATTGAAGTTGACCATTGAATGTGATTTCATAAAACTAATTGGATGGAATATACATACATCTAGTGGCCGATTCCGTTCAACGATTCGCTTTGAATAGTCAAGAGGTCAATTGTTTAGGTGTTTTTCTAATGTTTACACGAATTATTTCACTCAATATAATGAAACATTTTTTTACGGATTTTATCGCGGTTTATTAAGATTTTTACAAGTGAGTCCTCCCGTGACCATGGTTGCTGTAAAGTATCCGAAACATCGGGCTTGTAAAAATCTTAAGATTGCAAGAAAATGTCAATTAATAAGTTGCAGTGGAAATAATCACATACATTTTCTTGTAACGTGAAACCAAAGAATAAGTAAACATATTTTGACAAGCGTGCGTAGCCTCTCCGTGCGCCGCGCTAGAGTCGCGTCCTCATTTGGCAGTTGTATTACATGCCACAATATGAGCAAAAAAGATTTGTTTCAAATATATAACTGTTTTATACCAACCATATTATGGCTGTTATATATTCCAAACATCACAATATTAAGTATTAATAAATACTTACTAGCTAACCTTGTACAAGACAGTAATAATGTTTGTTTTATTTTTAGTTCCCACAATAATTGTAATATGACCGGCCATTATCAAATTACCCAAAATATTGAGGTACGACCTTTACCTGAGTCGAATTTGACAATGGTTTAATGAAATATATCATTTGAGATTTATTCATAGCAAATCGTTTCGTTCGTTGAAATCGACCAATAATTCTTGTATAAAATTTTAAAACTACCTACTACTTGTATAATATTTTGAAGTTTCACTTATTAGTATCCTTGTGATTTGAAAATTCGATGAAACAAAAAAGTGTCTCCAAAAAGAGACAAACATATTATTTTATACTAAACTATCTATCTATCTCTATATTATAGTGTTTCCTTTAATCTTTCAGGAGGACCTGGACGCTAGATGGCGTTAAATATGTTGAAAGTTGTCCGGTAGATGGCATCAGCAATTTATAAATTATTTTAAATTATTTAAAACTTATGTGGAAGATTCTTTTTTTTTGGTGTTCATTTCAACGGCCGCATTCACTCGCCTTACTTCAAACAAATAATAGGTTATTTAGAATGACAAAAAATATTAGGGGATAAAAGTTATGAATAGTTAAAAGTGTCTTAAAACATAATAATAATATGTTTACCTACCAGATGATGTTTGCGCGATACTAACTGCTAACAACCTCTTCTTGTCGAAATATTCAGTAATGACTGTATACGATAAGTTAAACAATACACCAGTGCCGACTCCCTGAAATATGTTGTAGATATTATATCAAATTATTTAAAAATAAATAACGGCTAAGCTACGTACGAAGTCGCCCGAGAGCCTTTACATTGTGATTATGTTTTAGGAAGTTCTAACTTCAGTAAATATTTTTGAAGTCAACTTAAATCATATCAGAGCGGAATTTCGAAGTAAGATTGACACCATATGGTATCTTTACATTTTATATAATAATATAGTATAATCAATTAAAATCGATTTTTGTTAATCTGTTTGTGCATCAATATTTTCTAAACTACTCAACGGATTTTTAATCGGTTTTCACCAATTTTAGGGCAGGTTTCTAATTATGATACATTAATAGTTCTAAAATAGAAAGTAGAGGCAAGATAGTTTTGTTTGTTGGTTGCGTATTAACTCAAAAACTACTCAACCGATATAGTGACATAGGTTATAAAATAATTATTATCAATCCAGATACGGCTCTAATATAAGTTAACACGGGCGAAGCTGCGGGCACCAGCTAGTTAATAAATATAAGTAAAAAGCTAATGGTAGAGTAATACAAAGGAACAGAAGAGTAGAAAGATTTTTTTTAATGTAACCGCATGCTAAAATGTACTTCTACCACTCTCCATAATTAAAAAGAGCAATACCTTTACAATACCTTGACAGATGAAAAGAAGGGCCTTGGCTTGGATAAACACGGTGGCCAACTGTCCCAAGCTTAATGTAGTCCCAGCAATAAGTGCCAGCTTACGAATTGAGATCAATTTTAACAATGGACTTGTTAAAAAACCTTAAAAAGGGAGACAAAAATAAGCGTCATTGGAAACGAAAAACATGAAATTCCTAAAAACTTTATTTTTTATTAAATTACTTTCAGGAATATTCCGAATCAGTTTTGAAAATACCAATTTACGTCGTAACATCGAGTAACAGTGGACATTGCATTGTTAATAGAACCAAGACATATTATGGATACCGGTGGGAGGGAAGGGCTGTGCCGCGCTCCCGGCTGCATGGGCACCACCATCTTGCTTGTTTCTCAAGTGAAACAGCTTTGCTGTGTTTCGGAGAGAAGGGCAAGACAGGCAGTGTAATTACTGGCACCGAGACTTAACATCTTATGTATCAGGATAGGCAACACATAGATGAGTTGCCTGGGCTCGTTCCAGGTAAACTAGTTTATGTTCATGGGCGACGTCGACCACTTACCATCAGGTGGCACGTTTGCCAGTTTGCTTATCCAAGTACCTAACATAAAAAAACCTTCTATCCTGGATTTAGATATATTTTCTATAATTACGAAAGGAAAAATATTAGCTAGCGTCAGTCGCGTGTAAAATCATAGCATTTTTCACGTACCATCGTTGAGTTCAAAATGGCATAGGAAACAACAATATTCTTAATATTACAGTGGTTTTATAGTTATGACTGTACTGATAGTACTGTTGTTTAAGAAACAAACAAATGGGTATTTGGATTTGCCAAAACAAATAAGTAGATAAATCTGGAACACCACAAAGACATCGAGATACAAACTTGAATAGTATATGAAGTTAGCGAACTTGCGTGTGGAGAAAATTGCTTCAATCAATACTTGGTGCGTGGAAAAGACTTACAATCGTACAAACCTGGTACAATCGTCTTCGTTGTACACATTTTCAACTGATTACGACAAAGCCGAAAGGAACAATTATGGTTTATGTATCTACGTATGTAAACCACCAAATTTTAATAAATTATTTGTCAATCGATTAGTTATTAACTATCATACTCCGAGTAACATCATACGAACTGACTTCAAAAAGGAGGTTAAGTTTTTCGTAGACGAGTCATTATTTTTAAACTTTTTAATTGTTTTATTTTTTAATGACATTAACAGACTTCTTAAGAATACATGTAACAAAATAGTAATTATATGTCTATTCGACTAGGCTACAAGTCTGCGGTAATCATCATCATCAGTCTCTATCCGTCCACTGCTGAACATAGACCTTCGTCAATAAACGTAAGACGGCCGATCCCGTGCCACTCGCATCCAACACGTAATATATAAGTGTTTTTGTATAATATATAATATATTTTTATATTACGTTGGCGGTAATAATTTTATATATAATTCGGTGTGTGCATATTATTGCAGCTGGCTGTACATACATATAGAGAATCTGTAATAGAAAAAATAACTTACCAGATATAGCATAGCTTATAGCAGTAACACCGTTTAATACTGCAACTTCCGTAGAACTCATGTTCAATTGTACAAACAGATCTTTGTATAATATCCCATAATAATTACCGAAAATTGAAAATATAATCTGTAATAATATTCATTGATTGATTGTAAGAGGTAGCGTCATACTGCGTTGCAGCCGAATTGGGACGGCACGACCGAAGTGGAGGTACCACTTCGGTCTCATTACAACGGTGTCAAGTGACGGCTGAGCTGTCGCGTTTCGTGCGGTTTGTGAGTTTCCGTTGGCCCATTGGGGGGATAGGGAATAGAAGGGGAACGCATTTGCATAATTTTTGGCTGTGCGAATGTGTATGGGCGTCAGTAGTCACCATAAGGCTCCGAATGCTCGGTTTCCTCCTTGTGACATAAAAAAAAATTGAAGTTAATGTTCTAGGAAGAACCATGTTCTTCAACATAAGCAAGCGACCTTTAGATATGTCTCACTGCTGGGTACGGGTCTGCTCCTAAAATTATGTCAGGAGGGTATTACGTGCGCCCACGGGTGTTCATCCAGGGTGGTAAACTACACATACTCAAAAAGTTTTAATCTCATCAGGCTTGCAGGTTTCCTCATTTTTTCCTGGTGACAAGCAAGCGATGTTGTCATTTTCAATTGCACGAGAAAGTTAAGAAAAATACTTAGAGACTGAGTCCTGTATTATAACCTGTGTCGAAAGGCTGTTCTTTGAATCGATCTTCATGATATTAACTAAAACACCAACTAAGAACAACCATCTTTTTTCTTAAAGTAGCCAACTAAATCCATTTTAAACGGAACTTTTCAGAAGGCTTTTTAGCATCCATATCTTCAGTAATATAACCATCGAGCATTTATCCGGAATAGAGCGGTAATATTATTGAGTGTTTTGTTTGAAAACAAATTCCGCCAAATTCGTGCTGCGATGCTGCGCCGCTTCTGCGCTCTGATTGGCCGACTGATGGCCATTGATGGATGATTGGCCCATGGAGCGTACATACAGATCACTGATTGGTTGAATTGCTATTACGTCAGTGACAAATCAATGACTAGTTTCGGAATTTCATGGCTCACATTAGTAGTTACTACTCCATTCAGTTATAATATTATGCTCGATGAATATAACTTACCAAATTAATAATAACAGCTATCACGACCATGTAGCCCCAACCTCCATCGGGAGCGGTGTATGTATATTTTTCAAATTTTGACTTTCTCCCGTACATTTCGTATTATCACATTAAACAGTCAACAACAAATGCAGACTCAAAGTAAATTGATGTTTAATTTATCTTAAGCCCGCGTATTTGTACAGTACAATCTTGATATAATTTAGATATAAATGAAGAGATTTGTAGTCTATTTCTACGGAACAGATTTGACTCAATTTTCAATGGCAGCAGTATTAAGGCACGGCATATTTATTGCATATTTTTTATTGTATTAAGAATAACTTTTGATGGATTTTAATTTAATTACTGGCACCGAGACTTAACATCTTATGTCTCAGGATATTTTACATCGTCTCAACTAAAATACATGCGTAAAATAGAATACGGGGAAACTTAAACAGACAACCGGTGGGAGGGGTGCGCTGTGCCGCACCGTGCCGCACTGTGCTGCGCTGTGCCACGCTCCCGGTTGCATGGGTACCAACATCTTGCTTATTTTTCCTGCGTAAGCTTTGTTGTGCGGAGAGAAGGGTAATACAGGAAGAGTTACAGGCACAGATACTTAACATCGTATTTCTTAGACCTCATTATTAACAAGTAAAATAGACTTTTAGATTTTAGTTTCCTTTTTTTCAAAGTTTGCTTCATGATTCTTCTTTGTGGTCAGCATAAATCAAATTTATAAAGCAGCTTAAAGGCCTACTCAAAGGAAGACGACACAGAACTATACGACATTCGGAGAGTAGATATAAGTAAAGTTTTTTGTTTTCTTACATGTTTTTATGTTGTTGTTATGATTATTTATCTTTTATTGAAAGATAATAATATCAACAAGAAAAAAGTTATTAAAGAGAAAAGTTATTCCCCTATTTATATTTGTATATCCACAAGCTTATCCTTATCTGTACAGATATGCGATATAGTTAGCTTATCACCAATCAAAATTTTTAAATGCTCAGATAAAAGTAAATTATTTTGCATACGTTGCAACGAAATACAAGAAAAGTAGAATCGCATGCAAATAGGTATATATCATTGTGCATAATAATATGTATATTGATGTAAGTACTTACTTTTATTTTCGTTTGGATTTCTATCAATGTTTTCACTAGTTTGTAGTGTTACGTTATTTATACTGTTAACTTCGCCAACGTCCATACCACGTTGAATACACCGGTTCTCGTCCGATCACCGAAGTTAGGCAACGTCGGGCGCGGTTAGTACTTGGATGGGTGACCGCCTGGGAATACCGCGTGATGTTGGCTTTTTTTGTAACCACACCTTTTATATAAATTTAGAAACTCTTTTTATTTTACCTCCATCACCATAACCTTTAAATAATAGAGGTAGTGCCATGCTGCTTTGCATCCGAATTGGACCGGCAAGACCGAGGTGGTACCTCTCGCTCACATAACACCGACGTCAAATGACAGCTACGCTGCCGCGTTTCGTACGGTTTGTGAGTTTCCGGTGGCCTATTGGGGGATAGGGAAAAGTAGGGCAATGCATTTGGATGTGCTGATGTTCGACTTCGACTGCTAGTTTGCCCTCCTATGCAATAAAAAAGGGTATGACTTTTCTTTAACAACTAGAAAAAATGCAAATGAAAATTTTTATAAAATTAATAACATGATTGAAAGAAAAGGTACCTGGTATTAAAGTCAACACCATACATTACCAATTAGCCGTACACGCCTCTGTTTGTCGCAATTATTGCAAAAGCTTTTCTGTGTATATGTATTCACATAAAGTTAATTATCAATTGAATTTTAAAATGTTTTTTTTTTCTATTTAGTACTTAATTAACAACAAAACATTTTATTAAAAGTATCGCTGATAAGTCTAATACTAGGTATTTATCGCAACCCCACCATGGTTCAGGCCTTGACGTGACATGATTTCCTGGCGTTAAAAAAAAGGTATTTATCGCAATGAAAATTTTACATTTTCCCGCTTCATTAAATAAACACTCATCATTTTCAGGAAAAATATCCTATTTTTTTACATTACGGCATACATATTTAGTTTTTTATTTTAAAGGAGGTTTTTCAGCGATGGCTCATGGATATAAATTATTAAAAATGAAATAAATAAAACTTTATTTGGTAAACACACTGCCCTAACACATTATATATTATCTGTGGTAAGCGGTACATTTGAAATCTTACTGTTTTAACACAGTATATGAGGAAAAAAACCAATAAAAGAAGATAGTAGTGTTATCAACAGTGTGTTTCGCAAAAAGGTGGGACCTCAGCAATAGTCAGGACTAAAAGGTGGGACCTCAGCTATAGTCAGGACTCAAAGGTGGGACCTCAGCTATAGTCAGGACTAAAAGCCCTAACACTGGTTTTTTTTTGTTTCATCAAAATCAATTGATCCGTTTCAAAGTTAATATACTTAGGCGCATAATGGGTATTGCAATCACACGTGTGACTTAAAATTTGAAACAAATTATGAAGTATAAATAGTAATAATAGAAAAGTATAAATGAAGGCTAGGACCTAAACACTAATGACAAAAATAGGAAACTTGTAACCTATATAATATATTAATTATAGAAATTGATGGATAAGGTTTGGTCTTTAAAATGGCGCTATAGCGTCGCGGCGGGGTACCTCTAAGTTAAATACATAACTAAATGGTTAAAATACGAAGATTGCTAACTCATAGCGCTCCGACTCAACAATTCACCTAACACTCAATGCAGGTAGCTAGATTTGTCGTCAAAAGATAAAATCAAAAGCGAGGACGTAACCACGGCCCGGTCAAGGACACGCTTTGTATTGAATTAACAATGAAACTTCAAAGTTGTTGAACGGAAAATTAGGAATGATACTTTTAATAAGTCATCATGAACTGGAGAGTGTTCTTTAGACATCTTTGACTATAACCCGTCTAGTTTGAGGTAGATCAATTTTCTTATTTCCTGAAGTCTTTTCTCCAGAACCTTATTGGCCCGTCGGCCATTCGTAATAAATCAAAATCATTTTTTAAATTCAAAATAGTACCAATACAGTATATTTTTGAACGTCAATTGAATCTACCGCTGGTTTCAAGGCTAGCCCACTGAGAAGAACCGGCGAAACAAACTCAGTGGAACTAATCTTTTCATATAATATGTATATGTAAGCCGTGCGGCTTTTTGATTGACACATCACTGCGTCGGTAACTGTTTCTATTACACTATTGGGGCTGCTTATTAAAAAACCCCAGTTCAAATCCCACCGATCTCGGTGACTTTTTTGTTTTTTTTTAAAATTTATTTTACGCCGGGAGATGCTCTAATTTTTATCGATAAAAAAATCATAAAAAATTTATACCTACCCGAATAATTATTTTCCTTACACCTTTTTTTGTTTTTTATTACAATTCCTTCACTAATTAATCGAAAGGAACTTCGTTCTATCCGGGTCTCCCTTGACACCTCTCTTTAGTTTTTTTTATGCAGAGCTTTTGAACGTTTCCTGGGATCCTATTGTAAAAGCGTATACAATTGCCTTTAAAAGAATTGCTTACTTTTGATAGTCTAATCAGTGGTACATCTAACCTGTGTCTATTAGGTATATCAGGCAGTAGGTAAGTGCTATTAAGTATAATAAAAATAATACTTTGGTATATGGACGTAAATTTACGTCCATCATTTCGTAATGATACGATATCAAAGCTCTCTAACTACAATGAAAAAAAATACAGCTTAAAAAATAGGGATATAGCTATATATACACTGACTGATGATAACACTTATATACTGATAAGTACGGAAAACTAGAAAATACTTGTTATATAAATTGATTCAACCATGCGTTCTCCTCGTGATGACCTACGGGGCCGAAACGTGGCCTTCTTTTACGACTGGTCCGTTTGCCGTTGCTCAACTTACCATAGATCGTGCTATGCTAGGTTTATCTTTCGCAGATAGGATTTGAAACGACATTCGCCAGAGAGGCAGTGGGCTGGTCCGGGCTATGGGCCAATAAGGTACAAGAGTGGAGGCTACGTTTAGATAGACAAAGTTTTGGTCGACCATTAAGCATATGGGAAGACGATCTCCGTGCTGTGGTCGGTTCGTATTGGATGCCAGTGGCGATGGATCGGTTGTCTTGGTGTTCATTGAGGGAGGCCTATGTTCAGCATTGGACAGATAGGGGATCATGATGATGATTAAATTTCAAAACCTATCAGTAATAACCTATCATTTTTTTATAATCTATACTAATATTATAAAGCTGTTTGTTTGTTTGTTTGAACGCGCTAATCTCAGGAACTACAGGTCCGATTTGAAAAATTATTTCAGTGCTAGACAGCCCATTTATCGAGGAAGGCTATAGGCTATATAACATCACGTTGTGACATATAGGAGTTGAGTAACGCGGGCGAAGCTGCAGGCAACAGCTAGTTTTTTTGTATGTATGCAATTTATCACTATGTATTTATATTGATTCTATAACCCGTTACGATGATCTTGACTAGATTGTCAATAATGTCATCAAGTTATTTATTTGGACTGGATACAAGCGCACTTTTGCATATCTCAAGAACTAGTTCTGAGAGAAATATTTTATAGTAAGTCAAAAATGCCGATATTTCTGCATTCTTACACCAACTGGTATATCTGGCCTTCTTGAGGGAGGGACGATTTTATAACTTCTTCTTTCCTAGTGTTCTATCTAGAAACTTATCATGTATTCGACGACCTTTGTATCTCAATGGTAAGCACGTTGGCGCTCAAGCTGGAGGTTGCGGGTTCGAATTCCGCCAGGGAACAAAAATATTTTCTGTATTCTTGGGTCATGGATGTGTATTATATAGTGAAAATCTTAAATATATGTATAGTATAAAAGTATTAAATATATTTCCGTTGTCTGGTACCCGTAACACAAGTTCTTCGTGACCAGATCGACGTGGTGTAAAAGCCTCCATAGATCTTATTATGACTTGGTCACACGTGCGACCCACGTGTAGTATAAAGAGACCTTTCAACAAAAAAAACTGTTTCGCAATCTGTTTAGCTATCTCGTGTATGTGGATAAAAAGCTATGTACTGGGTAAGTTATTGATATAACCTTTCGTCATGTACATATAAAAGTAAGATGGGCCTAGTCAACAATTCGAATCAATCCCAAGCAGACTGTTTGAAGTCCATCAACAAACGAGCTTATCTGCCGGTCTCTATATTTTTATGTCATAAGGGGACAAACGAGCAGTCGGAGCCTTATGGTATCGACGCCCATACACATCCGCACAACCTAAGGTTATCCATGCGTTGCCCTTTTTTCCCCTATCCATCAATGGGCCACCGGAAACTCACGAACCGCACGATACGTGACAATTAGCTGTCACTTGACACCAGTGTTATGTGAGCGAGAGGTACCACCCCGGTCGTGCCGGCCTAGTTCGGCTGAAAAGCACGGCACTACCTCTACGGCAAACTAAAAGTTAAACCTCTGTTACTAAAATATGATGATATTCTTTTTTACATAATCTTTATATATAAGTGACGATATGCAAGCTTTAATGATATGTTCCATATTTTACCAACATACATTTATGAATAACTAGCTGTTGCCCGCAGCTTCGCCCGCGTTAACTCAACTTAACTACTGTTAGTCACAGCGTGATATAGCCTATAAGCCTTCCTCTATAAATGGGCTA
The DNA here is from genome assembly GCA_963853865.1 of Helleia helle. Lineage (NCBI taxonomy): Eukaryota > Metazoa > Arthropoda > Insecta > Lepidoptera > Lycaenidae > Helleia > Helleia helle. Next base: position 19,071,390 of record OY971422.1, on the reverse strand, counting down.
TCTAACACTGAAAGAATGTTTAAAATCGGACCAGTAGTTCCTGAGATTAGCGCGTTCAAACAAACAAACAAACTCTTCAGCTTTATAATATTAATATAGATTGTAATGAATAAAATGCATATTCAATTAAGTAACGTAATGTTATGAAAACATGCATATAAAATAACTTACATATAAAATAGTACCATAAAAAGACTTTCAGAATTTAGAAATGACTCTTATCTGAGTGGGTTACTGTGTTAACACGAAACCTTAATTATTTTTTTACATTTTTGCAATTTACAGAAAATGTGAAACTAACGCCTACCATAAAATCTTCTTACTTTATTACCAGTGCGAGGGATGTTTTATTGCGATGAGCATTTAAACGTGGGCACCATGTGTTTCGCGTCCATCTCGCTCCGTCAACGTACCTCCTACCTCCTGTCTAAGGATATTTTTTTCCTTTAACGCCGGGAAATGATCTGAGGCATCCCGCCTGGCGAGTGGGTCTCCCCAGGCATCATGTGGCACTCGCTGCGCCCGAAAGATGGTAAGTGGACGCAGCTCTACCCACTAAAACCCGGATCTGTTAAGCTAACAGCGCACTTCGACGGCTAGTCAGTCCTGCAAGGGACTGACGCCACCTCCACAGAGGGGTTGTCCCGCACCACAGAACAGCCCCTCCCAACGTCGGGACAGTACAATGGAGTGAGGTTTCCATCCTCGCCCTCTGCTCTTTTGTCCCCTCTTCTTATAAGAGGGGTACAAAGAGCCCCCTCGGCTCAATTAGCTTCGCCCAAGGTGCCGACTCATCCTAGGCTACTGAGCCCCACCGCCTCGACAAGACCTGAACCATCGTGGGGCTGTCTAAGGATACTCGGGGTAAGGTTGGAAGAAAACTTCCGGCGCTGATGGGGGTACTTCAGGTTATCAGAGTTTCCCGATACTAGGGGGAAGCTCGGTTAGCCCTTTTGAGGGAACCAGCGAATGAGAGGTGTCCTGTGTTAACCGGATCCGGGACACACCCCTTCAAGCGGGTGAAGTCAACTTGCAGTGGCTTTAGTGCAGTATATCAGCATGAGGGTAGTTTGGAGAGTGCCGGGCACTGCCGGGAGTCGTACATATCCCCGCGGTCGAACCATCCCCGGGTGAATATGTGAAGCAATTTTAAAAAAATTGTAACAGCAAAAAGGCCCTTTCTTCATCCACTGCTGAACATATCACAGTGGACGAAGAAAGGCGGTAAATATCTTATATCTTTAAATGAGCAATTCTTATATATATATATAATTGGAATCTCGGAATCGGCTCCAACGATTTTCATGAAATTTAGTATATAGGGGGTTTCGGGGGCGATAAATCGATCTAGCTAGGAATCATTTTTAGAAAATGTCATTTTATTTAAAAAAAAAAAACCGAGTAAAGCTCGGTCATCCGGGTACTGATAATGATAGTTCAAAGGTGAGGCCTAAATATATTAACGTTGCTCTCTATATTTACACATTAATTTAACGAAACAGTACAGTATTTAAAATTTATAAGCATTTGAGATTATTTAAACTTTTTTCTCGCCACATTTAAATGACGGGCTGTTCACTCGCCTGTATTATTTATTATTTATTTATTTTATTAAAAACATATTAGTGATATAGCTCAATGCCTGGCCGCTTACGCTACGATATAGCAACAACGAAATTATGTAGCAAACATATTATGTACTTTTATTTTAAGGGGTTTTAATTTTATCCTAAGGTTTTTTTTTCTTTACAATAATTGATTTTTGATTCTGAAATATTTTTAACTTCTGAAAAACATCACAGAAATTCTAGGATACATATTAAGAAAAATATATATAAGACCACCTAAATCCATGGCCTTCTGGTTTAGCAGTCAGGGTCACTAACCACTAGACTAACAGACCAGTCAAATAAATAACCACCCTTAATAAATGTATATTAAATATGAAAACTAAAACCCAACCAGTCACAGGGTCTGCTGATAGAAGTGAAAACAAAACAATTAAATTCAAATATCTATATTACAGGCTGTAAAGATTATAACAACCTGCACAATTTAAACGGCGCCCAAGATGATGTCATGTTATTGACATTTCAGTGTGTTTGACGATTGGTTATGTAAACAAATATTGCATAATCTTAAATAAATAAATCAAACTTCATATAAATGTCAAATAGCGTCTCGTAACGGTGTTGTGAGAGAACGTCATAAAATCGTCAAATAGCGTCTCCTCACGGAGGGATAATTTCCGCCGGACTGTCAGCTCCCACTTATGCCCACAGGCCGAAACCAAACAAGAGGAAGCGCAGGAGGGCCCGGAAACACACAGCATCCTCCCCTATAACAGTAGACGGTGAAATAAGACCTGCCGAGTCTACCCTAATCAAGAACGACGCTGCCCCGACAAAGCCAAGTGAAGGACAGGAAGTTGTCCACACTGGCCAACGACGGCGAGGCAAGCGTGCGGGCCGGGAAGAAAGACTCTCTCAGAAACGGGCCAGGCTCGACGACACTATATCACCACGTGGCGTCCATAAGGCACCGAGGCTGGAGAACCCTGACCGGCCCCAACCAGCAAGCTTTGCTGACGCGGCTAGGGCAGACCTCGTTGTGGCCATTACAAGCCAAGCGACCGGTCACCTGAGCCCCCCCACATGCATACTTCATACAGAAGGTGCTCCTACAGCGCATCATAAAACAGGCCTCAGAACCAGCCTCATCGGAACGGAGGGCCCAATCTTCAGGGGTAAACCCATCATTGCTGATGGTACACTGAAGATATGGTGCGAAGATCTGCGGACCCGAAGATGGCTGGAACAGGCCGTGAAAGAGATTAGTGTCCCCACTGGGGAGCCACTGGTTGGGAGGTGCCAAATAGACCTTCCCAAGAGGGTCTGTTGCGGTCTACTCGTGCCGGGAGTCTGGAAGTCACCGGGCGAAATAACGCGCACGCTGCGCTACCAGAATCCCTGGGCGCGGGTGGACCAATGGCTGCACCACAACACAATGGTGACCAAGGGGGACACATTCTTAATAGTCAGCGGGCCCGAAGACGTCGCCAAGAACCTTCACAGGCATGAACGACGCCTGGGATGTGGCCTGGGGTCGGTGTATGTGAAGTTCCGTGACGACAATGGCAAGTACATACAGCGCTACATTACCCGAAGCGAGGTCAGTGCCGGTGGACGATGCTGTGGCTGAACAGGCTACTCCGTCAACTGGCCCCTCATTGCAAGTGCCTGTAACCTGCTCAGACTCTGTCGTTGATCTGATGTCTGCAGTGCCTCCGTCTGCCCCAGAACCGGAACCGGTGATGTCGCCTGTGGGTACAACCGCGAGCGGCAGCCCTGGAGGAATTGAGGCGGATAGGACAAGCGAGATGGACCTCGTTAGGGCCTTGGAGGAGGGAGCGGCACAACATCTCTGATGGCACACCATTCTCTTCAACCGATTAGTGCTGTACAGGCCTACAGCCGCACCGCAACGGCTCAACTGCGGCGGTGGCTGGACAACAACGACCGGGTCATAGCCATGATCCAAGAGCCGTGGGTCAGAGACGGAAGAATATTCGGTCTCAACTCAACTAGATGTAAATTGTATACTTGTTATCAAGATACACCGAGGACATGCATTTTCAGTACTAACCAAATAACAGCAATGCCACGTACTTAACGAATTCTGTTCCAGAGATCTAACAACAATAAAATTACAACAATCGTCACCGCTCCCAGACATAGTGCTGGCATCGGCATACATGCCGGATGCGGAGGAAGCACCACCCCAAGACCTAGCTTCCCTGGTCGCCTATTGTGAGAAGGAGGAGCTGGTTCTAGCTACAGACTCAAACGCACACCACCCCCTATGGGGAATGGCAAGCAGCAACAAAAGAGGTGAGGATCTAGTATTTTTTTCTTTTTTAAACCAACTTAAACCTATTAAACAAAGGTTTTTTTTTTTAATAGAAGAGGGGGCAAACGGACAGTCGGTTCACCTGATGGTAAGTGAATAGCGACATCCACAGACACCCGCTATACCAGGAGATCAGCAGGTGCGTTGCCGGCCTTTTAGATGTGAGTATGCTCTTTTCTTTGAAGGTCCCTAAGTCGTATCGTTTCGGAAACACCATAGGTGGCAGCTGATTCCATATATTTGTAGTGCGAGGCAGGAAATGCCGTAAAAATCTAGATGTTGTGGATTTTCGGACATGAAGATGGTGTGCGTGAAATTTGGAATTCTTCCGCGATGTCCGGTGGTTGAATTCTGCTGCAGGTATTAATCCGAACAATTCCTCAGAACACTCCCCGTGGTAGATGCGGTAGAAGATGCAGAGCGATCCGACATCTCTACGCAGCGCCAAGGGATCAAGCCGATTGGAGATCACATTATCATCGACGATTCGAGCCGCCCGGCGTTGGACGCGGTCAAATGGAAGGAGCTGATATTGGGGCGCTCCAGCCCAGAGGTGAGAGCAGTATTCCATGTGAGGCCGGATCTGCGCCTTGTATAATTGAAGGCGGTGTGAAGGCATGAAATACTGCTTCGCCCTATTGAGCACGCCAAGTTTCTTAGAGGCTTGTTTAGCCTTTCCTTCCAAATGACCACGAAACTGCACATCTCTCGATATGTCGACGCCAAGTATCCCAATGCTGGCTGCGGCAGTTAGGGGAGTGCCTTCAAATCGTAGAGGAACGACGAAGGGTGATTTTTATGTGGGGCGGTAAACGCGCAAACTTGTGTCTTGTTGGGGTTAAATTGGACCAGGTTAAGTCGTCCCCATTCCGAAACTTTGGTCAACAGAGACTCGATTTGAGACACAAGTTTGTTCCGACACTCATCGACTTGTTCCCGAGAAATATTAGAGCGGCCAGTGTATAAGGCATATCCAGTGCTGTCATCCGCATAACAATGAATGCCGCTGGTTTGCAGCATATCATTGATATGCAGAAGAAACAGGGTTGGAGATAGTACACAGCCTTGCGGAACACCAGCATTAACAGACTTGAGGTCCGAGCATGTACCGTCGACAACGACCTTGATGCTCCTGTCTGCTAAAAAACTGGTGATCCACTTACATAATTTCTCGGGAAGCCCATATGATGGTAGCTTCGCTAGAAGTGCTTTATGCCACACCCGATCAAAGGCCTTCGCTATGTCCAAACTAACCGCCAGCGCTTCCCACTTGCTCTCAACTGCCTCCGCCCATCGATGCGTTAGGAATATTATAAGATCACCAGTTGAACGATTCCGTTGAAAGCCATATTGGCGATCGCTAATCAGCTGGTGCTCCTCCAAATACCGCCGGAGATGGCAGTTAATTATGGATTCCATAATCTTTGAGAACAAGGAAGTTATGGCTATTGGTCTGTAGTTGGACGGGTCTGAGCGGTCCCCTTTCTTAGGGATCGGGTGTACCAAAGCTGTCTTCCACGAGCATGGGACGACGCCTAATGAGTATGAGTGCCGAAAAAGACGCGTAAGGACAGGTGCCAACTCAGGAGCACAAGTACGTAGCACTAACGGAGGGATGCCGTCAGGCCCACTCGACTTATGGATGTCCAGCGAAAAAAGCGCTTTACGTACGGAGCTCTGTCGAAAAATTATTTCCGGCATTGAGGTATCACACCGAGGGATCGTCGGTGGTATTTTTCCCTGGTCATCCAAAGTCGAGTTGGAGGCAAAAAGAGAGCCTAGAAGATCGGTCTTATCCTTCGCGGTGTGGGCCAACGAGTCGTTCCTCATGTACAGAGATGGTAGGGATGGCTTACAGAAATTCCCTTGAACAGCCTTGGCGAGCGACCAGAATGCACGAGTTCCCGAAGGAAGTCGAACCAATCTCTCGCCAATTCTGTTCACGTACTCCGCTTTTGCCTCAGCAATAGCTTTTTTGAAGAGATTTTTTGGTTCAGAACCTACCTATGTGACAAGGAGATGTATAACAATCATCGACCTTACACTAGCCACGAACAACGCGACAGATCTCATCGAAAACTGGCACGTATCCAACGAAGCATCATGCTCGGACCATAGATGGATCCGGTTCGAGATAAATATTAGCACAAAAGCTCCTACTCCAAGGAGAAATCCCAGGAAGACTGATTGGAGCACATACAACAAACTCATAACGAACAAACTAACCACAGACGCACCTGATCTAATCAGTAGCGTAGGTGACATAGAAACACAGGTAGCAAACCTGACAAATACAATCATACAAACCTATCACTCAACATGCCCCCTGACCAACCCTACCACGCAATCAAGAAGGCCTAACACATGGTGGGGTCCAAAACTTGAAAGGCTAAGAAAAAAGGTCAGAAGGGTACTAAACAGAGCAATGAACACCAGCGATAGCACAGACTGGGATAACTATAGGGAAACCAAAAACCTATACAAAAAACAAATACGAGCTAGGAAAAGAGAATCCTGGCAAAAGTTTTGTGACAACGTAGAGTCCTGTAACGAGGCTATAAGAATAAAAATAATCATGGCCTCAGGCGGAAACCCACACATAGGGTCAATCAAAAGCAGGACAATACATACACTAAATCACATGAGGAAACAATGCAATGTGTCCTCATCCAAACACACTTCCCAGACTGCAGCATAATTACAGAAGCAAAATGGGAAGATGAACATATCATACCACCAGACACTAACAAATGGATGATTACCAAAAATGTAGCGTCAAAAGACAAAACTGAGTGGGCAGTCAACAGCTTCCAACCATATAAATCAGCAGGTGTAGATGGCATCTTCCCAGCCTTGCTCCAAAGAGGAGGTGAGGAAGTAATCGGAGCCCTAGTCAGGATACTCCAATCATGCCTGGCATATGGCTACATTCCTAAGCCATGGAAGGAAGTAAGAGTCGTCTTCATTCCAAAACCAGGTAAGAGTGACTACACAGATGCAAGATCCTTCAGACCTATCAACCTGACATATTTTGTGATGAAAACCCTGGAAAGGCTATGTGATAGAGAACTGAGGGACAAAGCACTGAAAACTTACCAATACATCACAACCAACACGCTTACTCATCAGGGAAATCCACAGAGTCAGCCCTACACGCAATGGTAAGCAAGATAGAGCATGCCCTGCAAAACAAAGCCATATGTCTAGGCACATTTATTGACATTGAAGGTGCCTTCGACAAAACAAACTTTGACAGCATAAAAACAGCACTCAACAGACACAGCATAAATCCATTAATCTCAAACTGGATCCACTACATGTTAGTTAAAAGAATCATAAGGATAGACGATAAGGGCACACAGAAAGCTGTAGTTGCCAAGGGTTGCCCACAAGGAGGAGTACTGTCACCCCTCTTGTGGAACATAGTCGTAAATGATCTCATAACTAAACTAAATAACAGAAATTTAATTTACATTTTTAGGGTTCGCCGACGACCTAGCGATACTCATAACGGGTAATCACGCAAATACTGTTTGTGACCTAACCCAGACAGCTCTCCGAGTGGTAGACCAGTGGTGCAAAGAATCCGGGCTCACAGTCAACCCTAACAAAACCGAACTAATAATGTTCACCAACAAAAAGGGTTCTCAACAATTACACACTCCCTAAACTAGGGAGCGTTACACTTCATTTGAGCACACAGGTGAAGTACCTAGGAGTAATCCTCGACGGCAAACTAAATTGGAGTCAACATCTAGAATCCAAACTAAACAAAGCCTGCCTTACATTCTGGCAATGCAAAAGAATGATAGGTAGGACATGGGGTTTAACCCCAAAAATAGTGCTATGGATCTATAATACAGTCATCAGACCAATAGTAAGTTATGGAGAAATAGTCTGGTGGCCACGAACACGCCTAACGGTAAGTGACAAACTACAAAGCTTTCAAAGGTTAGCGTGTCTTGCCATCACAGGAGGCATGAAAACAACATCGACCGCAGCAATAGAAACTATGATATCCCTGCTTCCCTTACACCTCTTCATACAACAGGAAGCAGCGTCTGCAGCGGTAATATTACGAACACTAAAGATAAGGAAAGACATCAGGATACCTCACACAAAAATCCTAGATGAGTATCTAAATGAATTTCCATTTCTGCAGGCTCCAAGCGATGTCATACCCAAAACGTATGTATTTAATAAAAACTATAAAATTCAACTCTTCGAGTCCCCATCAAAAGACTCAACTTCTAAGGAGTTGAGTATTTACACTGATGGGTCAAAAACACAACAAGGAGGTGCAGGGGTTTTCTCAGAAGAACTGAACTTCATCCTAGCCATACATTTGGGCAAACACAGCTCCGTTTTCCAGGCGGAATGTGTTGGCATAGCCCCAGCAGCAAAAGCTATAACAGAACGGAAAGTAACAGGTACCCCATAAGGATCTTATCCGACAGCAAAGCGGTGCTCCAAGCACTAAATTCATACACAACAAACTCGGGCCTAATTCACGAATGCCACTGTTACCTCGAAAGAGCATGTCAACTTAACACAGTGACCCTTCAATTGATAAAGGGGCACAGTGGCTCAAGGGGTAATGATGCAGCGGACGAGCTGGACAAACGTGGAGCAAACATGGAGGTCAAAGGCAACGAACCAATGACTCCGCTACCATATAGCCAGGTAAGGGCATGGGTTAGAATGCACACAAACATACAACACAAGAAACTCTGGACGAGCAGAGACGATTGTAGATAGGCAAGAGAAGCGATGCCAATAGGCAACCCACGCGTCTCTCGACAATTAATGCTCCTAAAGCGATCAGAACTGCGCCTGTTAACAGGCACTCTAACAGGACATGGTCATTATAACAAACATCTTTTCCCTATACTATATTACGGACAGTCCGCTATGCAGAGCCTGCGTAGCGGAGGAAGAAACAGCAGCCCATGTACTACTGGAGTGCACGGAAGTAGCACCGCTACGGCCTGCCCATCTCGGGTGCCCGAGAACGCTCCCGGAGATCTGCTCCGATGTCAAAAGACTACTAGCATTCTTGCGGAAGTTTAACTGGCAGTAGGGAGTGCTTCAGGCTCACAGCACGCAAAATAGGCGCACAAGCGTCGAGTTGCGGACACCAGCCTGACCTCAAGTAACAAGTAAGTCTCCTCACGGAGACGCTATTTGACGTTAGAGATTTAAATTCATCTAAAAATATGCGTACCGCGCTAAAAGAAATAAAATGAGGTTGGTAGTTTTGGAACTTACGATAGATATAAAAAAACAGCTTATATTTATTAAAGACTAGCTGGCGCCCGCGACTTCATCTGCAAAGGATAAGATTTTATTTTTTTTCATTAAAAGTATGTTACTACTACTACTACTACTACTACCTCCAAGAATATTGTATAATATACCTCGTATTGTGTACAAAGTTTCAATTTGATTGGTTTAGTAGTTTTCGCGTGAAAGCGAAGCAAACAAACTTACTTTACATTAATTATTATATTACTAGGATAATAAATATCGGTGACGCCACAGCGTCATGATCGTTCTGATCATAGCCCCAATGTGAGCCGAATTTTAATAGCACAAATATCAACTTATAATAATACTTTAGAAATACTATTACATCAGAGGTACTGGTTACAAAATATTGTATCGCAAATGATAAAGTTATTCAAAGCTAAGCCCAATTCACCACCATCCACTTGAACACACAAAAAATTTATGAAATTTTTTGTGTGTTCAAGTGGATTCAAGAATAGTTTAGATTCTTTTTCAACTATTGGTTATAAACTGAAAGCAAAGGATGATTATTGTATATAATTTAATTGGCATTCGGTCGCATCGCGCATCGGATACGGACGTGCCTTATGCAAGTGCACCGTAAAGTGATTTAATTAATGTTTAGCGCGGCTATATGCCGCTGCCCGCTCGCGTCGCTATGAGTTCGCAGCTCATAGCCAACGAACTGTTGGCGTTCATACAACACGCCATCGACACGATGGATGAAATTAGCATCTTACAAATATGTAAGACTAACTTCAAAGAAGATGACATAAGCAGCGGCAGGCGGCTGCTGTACGAGGTGCTGGGCAAACTAGACCAGATGCCGTCTAGACGGAGGGACGGAACTGAGAAGAGTGTCCAGGACATCATCACCTTGTTAAAGGTGACCAGCCCAGACGACGTGCCGAGCTTCGTGGCGATGGCATTGAACAAGCTGCCCCCCGTCACGTTCGACCACGTCGACGTCACCAGGCTCCTTAAGGATATCATCTTCCTGAAGTCGAGCCTAACAGAAGTGCAGTCCAGGTTGGAGGTCTCAGATAGGACCATTCAAGATCTGCGTGCCTAGGTAGTGTCATTACGTAATGCTATGTCGGCAAGTAGGTCACCTGAAGAGGCTTCGAACGTGAACATGCGTCGCGGGGCGCAAAATGTCTTCGTCTGCAGTTTTGCATCGGCAGACTCCGATGCGTCACCGCATGCCATCGAGTGCACCTCACTCGACACCCGGCGGTTGCTGCGAGTGTAACCGTGTCGACACCAAGACGCGCTTATGCTGACGCGGCTGCTAGCCGGGCTGCGGCTCGTCCACCTAGTTGCGTCGCACCCCCGCCCGCGCCACCGTCGGCGCCCCTCCGCGCGGCTTCTACACGTGCCTCGCGTGCTCCGTGCCCCGCCCCACGGGAGGCGCCACGTCGGGATGAAGACGGTTTTGAGGTGGTGAAGAGGAAGAGGCGCCATCGCAGAACCAACCAGAATCGCTGTGGCAAAGCCCCATTGGAGCCCAACGTGCTAGTGCGGGCCGCCAAGTGTATATCTCCCGCCTTCATTACACCACAAAGGCGGAGAGCAGAATACGTGCGCCGGAAGTTGAAATACTCTCCGAGGGTGCAGGAGCTGGAGTCGCGCCGCAACGTCAATTTCAAGGCGTTTGTGGTGCGAATACCGACCTGCTACCTGCAGGAAGTTTTACAAGGACTTCTGGCCTCAGGATGTGGTGTTCCATCGCTTCCGCGGAACAATTCCACCGGAACGTACGAAAACGTAACACGAGGAAGTTTACTAACATAATTTTATGATTTTATTTATACTAACACAAATGTAATTTAATATATTATGTATGTTAGCCTGTAAGGTATATATCTATGGGCCACAGTGCCTGAAAATAAACGATTTATTATTATATTAACAAAATTTATTTATATATCATTTTATTTACAATACCAAAATTATTGAATTATTGACATAACGAGAAAACTTTTTAAATTATCACTGACATTATTTTATGCATTGCTTTGGATCCAGGAAGCGAAGCGTGAGACACGAGCGTTGACACCAGGGTAGCGAGCAAGAGCACATTGTTGACCAAAAGAGCAAACACCGACGACGATTCCGTTGTGGTAGAGGGGACCGCCAGAGTCTCCCTGGCACTGGTCGCGACCGCCGACATCGAGCCATCCGGAGCACAACATGTTGTCGGTGATGGTCATACGCAGTTCGGCGTAGCGAGTTCTGCAAGTGTTCTGGTTCACGGTCCAGATTTGAACATGACGTAGCTGCTCAGAGGGAGATCCTTGGAACTGAAAATAAGGAGCATTGTTACTAATATCTGAATTTTGAAAATTGAAGCGAAAAGTATCCACTTTTTAGATTTAATTATTATTTAGATATTCCACGATCGGAATCTTTTATCTATCATATCTATATATAAAGGCAACAGGCGCTTTCTGTGTCGACTTTCACTGAAAGAAATACTGAGAAAGTAGAACTGTAAAACTAAGATCATTATTAATAAAAGACACAAAGTAACAATTTTACTTTGATGCAACTACGTGCTCCTTCAAGTACATAATGTACTTGAAGCACTACATAAAGAACGTAGTTAGCGGTGTCGTAACAAGTATTCAGGATTCTATGATCTAGGAAATATTTTGTTGCGAAGGATAGGCACCGATATCGAAAGACTACAAGAGTAAGCAGATGGCCCTAAGACATTATCGACACCTCCTACGTATTTGGATGTATCTGCCAGATACACGAAATCGGTTTTATTACATTTTTGGCATCTATGCACTTATATCTATCATGTAAAAAAATATCAGATTTTTAATTTGATCCTAACATTGATTTTTGTCAGACGTATAAGTATGTATCTACTTATGTTGATAAACAATGACGCTGTTTAAATAAGTAAGTACCAGTTACACTATAATTCGCGGGGGCACAGGTGCGCAGGTGACGGGCAACTACCCGTTAGTCAGTTGTACTACGGTAACCGAGCGGTGTACACGCGCTCCATGACGATCAGCTTTAATTTCAAAAATGTCGAGTAAGAGGTTCCAATTTTTAGCAACATTGAAAGACGATGTAATAAAGAGGCGCAAATCTTCCTGCAATGTCAGATAACATTTATTTTTAGACCAACAAGAGTACGTACCATCAAGGCAAGGTAAGTTTTATTTAACCAAATAAGCTTAAATTTATTTATAAAAGTCATGATTCCATTGTTTTTTGTTTTTTTATCACAAATAATTCACATACTGTACTAAAATTTAATAAAGAAAATTGCTATTTTGTATTTGATGTAATCCGATTTTTAAGTATGTAACTACGTAGATACACACTTATTCACTGTAGTTCCTTTTTAACCTATTATGTATCTAACACTTACACAGTTAGTTTTTGGAATCCAGTAAGATCAAAAAATGTATCTGTACAGTTAAACATTTAGTCGTCGGAATCCTGTAAGATTGAAAAAATTATATCGGCAGTTACCTACTTATTCATCATAATTATGTCTTAGTTTTGATTCATTTTTCTTTCAGCTTATAATTTTTATATACAGCTACACGTTTTTTGTTTTACTTTACAGAGTGTCCAATTCGTTTCTCCAAAGATTTCTCTGAAGAAGACTTACAACAGCTCAGGAGGACGAATAACCAAGTGGTATAATATTGGAAACAAGCAAACAGACACGACAGCAGCCTGCTAAACTAATCACAAAGTCATCTTCAGTAGTTTTATCTACAGATTGTACCTAATTTTAATGACCCTATATTCCCGTATTCACCTATCAAACAAAATATTAGTTTCATTGCAACAAAAGATTTGTACTTAGATTCACCAAGTTTTTCAACTTTAATAGCTCAAGAAATAGCTCAACTGTTTATCGGTTAGCTCACCTATGCTGTGAGAACAACAATCATCAGAATTGTACCTATCTTTAAATCAAAGAAAAAAGCGCTGCGTTAACCAAAGAAAAGATAAAGATCGAATACGACAGGATACTCACAGAATAAATACAACCTCTTCTTTCATGAAACTATTTTGAATTGACGGCTTATTAGACACAAACTAGACATAAACCACCTTTGTAAAAATCACTTGCCAGCTTTTTGTTTGCAACAATGAACACTCGCGGGAAGCTTTTCGTGCTATGATTTTCTATGATTATAAACGACGGTTAACCTTCAAAGAATCTCAAGAAAATTTATAAGCTGATATTGGGGAGTCTGCCCCCTGCGTTAGCAACAATTACTCAAACCCGGCCGACCACCAACTACGGTAACTCATGAAAACGTCATCAGGGTAGAGTGGCTATTGCGAGAGAATAGACATTACACAACGAGAGATACAGGCTGAACTAAACTAATCCTGTGATCCAAACGGGTAGTTCCCACCATTCTGCATGAACACCTTAAAGTTGGGAAGCTTGCTTCGTGCTTAATACCTTATACTCTCACCGATGAGCAAAAATGCCGTTGTGTTAATTGGTGCAAATTTATGTTACAAAAGTTGGAAGAGGAACTTTGCAAAACGTATCCTACATTCTTACAAGTGACGAATCATGGATATATAACTAAAATCCTCTCACCAAGCAGCAATCCACGTAATGGGTGTTTGAAGAGGACGATTTGCCCACAAAAGTTTTTCGTGGTCGGAGCGTTAATATAAAAATGATAGCGGTTTTTTTCGATGCAGTGGACCAGTAGCAGTAATTCTGCTTCAAGACCGTAGAGCTGTTACTAGTGAATGGTATAGTGAAGTTGGTCTGCCTCAAGCTTTCGGGGAGTTGGATAGCGACCGCCCAAGGAGCGGCGTCCGTGGCATTCTTTTTCACCAAGATACGCGTTATCTTGTTACATGTTACCCCATCCTCCGTAAAGCACAGACTTAGCTCCATGCAATTTTTTATTATTTCACACTGTAAAAAGAATGCTTCGTGGGCGAAAATTTAGCATTGCATCGTCTGCAGTGCCGTCGAAGAATTTCGGCACAACACGTTTCTTAAATGTTTTGAAAGCTGGTTCACCCGTATGCATAAGTGCATTGGGATTGGAAGGAGATATTTTGAAAAGCTGTAAATAAACTTTTTTATTTTCTAACTATTTTTCATTTCACTATTTTTGGAACAGCCCACGTACATCGTGACCAGTGGTTAGATGTTAAACGTAAGACAAACAAAAAATAGGATTGGAGTACACCAGTAGGAATGGGAAAGTTAAGCAACAAAAAGATATTGGATTCGGATCATGTAGAGAAAAATATAAGTAAAATGTTCAGAAAAAATTACAGCTGGTAATCGAAATTTGTATCGTTTTGGTTATTAGGTGAGCTAGTTCGTCATTGGGATTTTATAGCCAAATATTGTGATAGAATTCCAAACGTCGCATGATTCCAGAAGTGACTTCATACTGCTGTATTACTTGCATACAGAAATCGATATTATAATGCTCTAATGGAAACCCACGGCTCAAACGAGCCGAAAATACGTGTTTGCAATACCATGTTCAATACTCTAAGATTTTTTTAAGGCTGAGCATAAATATAAAAATCCTCGCAATATTTCGGAGAATACACGAACTAAATTAAAATGTCAAAAATGTTAAACTTTGAGATTTTAACCAAATTTTACAGGAGAGCTTTCGTAATGATGCTGTAATAAAAATAGAGCGCCCTCAGTGCAGGTTTTGTTTTTTTTTATTGGTCAGATTATACAGTTACACCATGGTTACACCATTAAAATTCAAGAATATTCCAATGTAAAAATATGTATAAGGCACATACAAGTTTTAATATTTTTTTCGGAACAACGTATATGTATGTATGTGCTAAACCACAAAAACATATAGGTTTAATAATTCTAATTCATTGTATAAGTTAAATTTACGACAACTTAAGGCTACTTGCCGAATTTCAGGTTATAAGTCGTTACGGTTGCTGAGATATGACGATTTAAATTTTTCGAAATCTTTAAATGGCTCTCCTGTAAAATTTGCTTTTTGCAGATACACAGTTATGCGTAGGAGGTGTCGTTATGAACATTTAGCTATTTGTTTGGGAACGAGTAAATTGAAAATAGCCAGGTAAACTGTTACTCCAAAATATGATAATACATACAATAAATTTATTATCATATTTAGGAGTAACAACACTGAAGTAATCCGTAATGTATATGCTTAAGAGTAATTAGTATACGATTAAATTATTATTGAAATCTTTAAACATTGTTAACATGAGATTTTGTTTAAATTATTTTTAATCCAACTTACGCTAGTTGTTCCCCATCCGACGGCCCATACCACTTGGTTGTCACCCAGATTGTAGTTGGAACCAGCGATACCCGCAGCGCGAACTACGTTGCTGAAGGCAAAGGTGGTGGTAGAACGCAAAAGAGCGATGTCATTGTCGAGAGTAAAACGGTTGTAACTGGGGTGAATAATAATTGTATTGGTGTTGTGGAGGGTACCGTCTCTGTGTGCGTTGGTGGACCCAACTCGCATACGCCATTGCCAGGCCGCATCGCCTCTGTGAAGTAAAACCCAAAAATACCGTTTATTATAGACATGACACAGACAAAATATATGAAATTATCAAAATAATAATAAAAGTTCTGGCTATACTAAGCAACCAGGAGAAATCGGGATATTATACAGATTAAAATCTCTCCTGACCCTGATCAGAAATACCAATGCCTAATTGTATATCCAAAACTTATGCATCTATCTGTTAAACTTTTCCATCTGTTCGCGTCTCTTATTCCACAAATTGATTAAAAATATATGAGTATTAAATATGCTAACATTCATATCCATTCAACACAATACAAATTTTTACTCACACGAAACAGTGAGCCGCACTGAGAATAGATCTGTTGTTAATAATGGTACCACCACATGCTTGAGTGTAGGCTGCTCCAGTCCGCGAGTACAGTAGAGCGGCGGCTGATGGGTATGCTTGAATTGAAGTAACCGAACCTCCCACAATTTTTTGGGGAGATTTTGGGACAGCTGAAATAATGAAATAATAATAATAATATCTATGGACGCTTTCACACCACGTCAATCTGGTCCCGTGGTAAGTTCTCGAAGAACTTGTGTTACGGGTACCACACAACAATGAAATGAAAAATGAAAGTTGAAGTGAAAAACTGTATTTACAAAACCAACTATAATCTATAAGTATTATGATCCAAGTACTCGCAACAAAATATAAAGGTACCTTTTGAGCTGTGCAATAAAATAATATATATAGTTGTTAGTCTCCAATGTCAAATTGTTGAAATATGAAGGGGTATGTTAAAGCGATTGAAATTGGACTAGAGATTTTGTCAAAAACACTGCCCTTATATCTCTCTGAGATATTATCATACCGGCTGAAACGATTTCGATGAAATTTTGTGTGTATATTTGAGTGGAGCTCTGATTTTTTTCTTATGAAGTACTGAATTTAATGGGATTGTAGCTGATATTGTATACAAAATAGAATAAAGAAAATTAAATAGTTAAACTGTGAGTGAATTTGTAATTGATTGAAACACAATATCTCACCAGCAGCAACGGCGAGGCCCAGAGCCAAGATCAGGATTGCAGCACGCATTTTGAATACTTAGGTATACACTCGAATGCAATATCGTTGAGCATTTACTGCTATTTATACCAACAAATTTATATGTCTTATCATTTAATCATAATATATTGATTTATAGCATTTTAAATAACACTATATACAATCCGTATGTATATGTCGGTCGAGCTAACTGTGGACCCGGCCTTTTGACATTATGTCTTGTACAGTGTGCAAAAAAATATCAATAATAATTATTTAAATAATGCTTTATTTTTATAATTTAAAATCACATACAATTAAAAATTATATCCATTTATAATTTTTTAATTTATTTAAAAATTTACACCCAATGCATTGCAAAGATGCAAAGGTTGTGAAGATCTTGAGTTGCAAAGTTATGGATTGCGTGAGAATTTGTAAAAAAGCACATCAATAGTTTCAATAGACAAATTAAACTGAATAATTTGACAAGAGAGATAATTTATAATATATAATATAATAAATAGATACCGCCTTATTCCAAAACGAAGACTAAATATAGTACCAAGTTTAATACCAGCTTTAAACCATGGACTAATATAAATGTTATTACAAAAACTAGTTTAACGCTAGTACCAGGACTATCTATGGTACTAAAGTTAGACCACCGTGACCCCTAGTTTAACTTCGGTACTAACCTCAAAACTTAAAATTATCAGATGTCATATGCGTTGAATTTGCGTTTTTTCGTATTAATTGTATTGAAAGGTAATTAACTGAACTCGATGTAGACAACATTGTTGAATTGGACTAACATTTAAAATAATTACTCTGACATCTTTTTATAATTTAACATTCTATTTCTGTAATTTTGTTGTATTGTATTTTGTCATTGATATACATACCTATTTTATATCATAATTAACTCTGATATTTTTCATGTATGTTTGGATTAAATAAATACACTAACCTTTTCTTGAGAAGTCCAATTATCATCACTTTTTTCTTTTGTTGATTCATTTTACAGCATAGGTATGTAATGTTCGTGGCACACAAATTCGCAACAAAAAATATTATACTATTCTTATGAACAACGTACCGTCTATTTAGAATCAAAGAACAATATTGACTGTATTGTAACTATTGGTAAGTGGTAACTCGACTTACATTGCAATAACTAAATAATAAACATTTCGATGACATTAGAACTACGCGCGCTTTGTATTTCATTCCCTTATACGCTAGCTATATAAACAACTTAACAGCGAAATATTACAATATTTGTGTGTAATAAACAAGAATTTAAATCACACTACCTCAATGTACAAAGTAGTAAAGATTTCAGATATTTTATATAACACAATAAATTTTATTATAAAATATTAATGTATTTTCCACATTATATTTAATTATAAGTTAACGAGCTTTGCATAAAAAGGGACGGTGGACCGAACTAATCAAATATTGAACGAACAAAATGAATAATATGTTGCTCAATAATCTGTGGATACAGTTAAACCAGGGACGATCTTTGGTACTAGCTAGACCTCGGTTGGTCCTCGATTTGTAATAAGAATGAATTTTAGTCCATGGACTAACGTTAATACCGTATCAAACCTGGACTTTTTAGTCTTGGTTTAATCCCGGTACTAGATCAGTTTTTTGTAATAAGGCGGATAGAGTTTAAAAATTGTAATACTACTTCTAATAATATTACGCAATGTTATAAATAATAGATATTAATTATGTATAATATATACTTTAATCAGTTCAGTCGTTTTGGCGTAAAACACGATAGGCAGACAGAGTTACTTTCGCATTTATTAAATAATACCTAGCCTACCTACCTATAAAGTAATACCTAGAGGTGGGCGTTAAATACGATGAATGCTTAAAAAATCAGTTTTTTCAAAATTGGCAATAAAACGCGCTTACGGATTTAAACAGATTTCGTTTTAAACGTCGACAGTTAAAATAAAAAAAAATCGCTGGGTAATGCATTTAGGCAAACCACTGGGCCAGTGGCGCACGAGGGTTATGTGGGACTCTCTGCGCCCGGGAAGATGGTAAGGTGGACGCAGACTCTACCTACTAAACCCTGTGGTGTTCCTTCGTCGTTTGGCAGGCCCGGCGCGGGAGTTGTGGACGTCCACGGAGTCGAGATGGCGAGCCATCTAGCACTCTCCTCTGGAGGCAGGGGAAAGTCGTCCCCTTCTCCATCTCCGCTAAAGACACCCTGAACACATAAGAGTGCCTTATAGCTTGGACTTTACTCGTATGCGACGGATCCCCCAATCGGCCGCGCACACGTCCCTCACGGCAATTCGACCGCCTGTCGCCGCCTGCCATGCGCTCTCACGGACGGTCACCGCTCTGATGACAGGTCCGCGTCAAATTTAGCAATGAGGGGGACCCTTGCCTCCGTCCATGCTCCGCACTCCGCCTGGGTGTGGTCTGCAGTGTTTTCAATGCTGCCGCAGTGATGACACCCTGGCGTGTTCTCCGCCCCTGCCACCTTCCATAGATACCTTCCGAAGCAGGCGCTCAACAAACACTGCGTTATCCGTTATGGGGTTCTCACCCTTACGAGTACGCCCAACGCGAAAATTAAGTAAAACGATCTATTTTTAAACCCATAGTATATTATGAAAGAATCTAATAATTCAGATTTAAGAATTAATACTATAGGTAGGAAAAAAACCTGTAGAAGTGGAGTAATCGAGTATAATTTTCTAAATTTATCTGGTTTTTTTTAATTAAAATATTCGTACCGTAAAAAAAGAGTATTATGAAATTTAAATTCTCAAAATTATCAGCGACAATACCATACTATTTTTTTACGAATTACATAGCTCTAGACTAATGTTTTAGTAATCGATTACTTTTTTTATGTTAGTTGGATAGGCAAACTGGCAAACGTGCCACCTGATGGTAAGTGGTTGACGTCACGACGAACGAGCCCAGGCAACTCATCTATGTGTTGCCTATCCTGAGACATAAGATGTTAAGTCTCGGTGCCAGTAATTACACTGCCTGTCTTGCCTTTCTCTCCGAAACACAGCGAAGCTGTTTCACGGGAGAAACAAGCAAGATAGTGGTAACAATGATGATGGTGGTGGTGATGACGGTGTACCTACAATATGTCGGAAATGAAACTTATTTCGCAAACTAATTTTTAAATCTCGTTTATATTTATACTAATCTAAAGCTTTAAATTTCGGAGACTGAAATGCGACCTTCGCTCTATCTCACTTTCTCTCTCGATCTTTTTCACTCGTTTGCTCCCTACGCTCACTCCATGGCTATGTGCTTCATGCTACGTTCGCTTTTTCTCACTCTCTCTCAATCGGTCTCAATCACTCTCTCCCATTTCTTGGAGTGACGTGACGTTTCCGTCCGTATCCGTAAAAAAAAATATACTCATGCGCGCAAAGAAGTTTCACTTCAAAAACTTATTATTTAAATACAGCATCATAATTATTGTAACTTTCATGAAAATAACTACTTCTACTATGTACAAACCAAAGCTTTTATCAATTCACTGTAGGTACTAACTAGTACTTTCCTATGACTGACTATTTCTGTGTATGTTAAAAAAATATACACACGAACATTTAACCTCCTCCTTTTCGAAGTCGTTTAAAAAGAATATTTTTATTACTTTACAACTCAAATGTACATTGTACACAGAGCCAAATCGTACTCTATTGTAACGAAACGAAATAAATAATCGAACGAAGAACGTCAAACCATAATATTATAACGAAACGAAATAAATAATCTAACGAACAACGTCAAACGATATAACGAAACGAAATAAATAATCCAACGAGCAATGTTTAACATATATTTTGTAGTCGTTGCTCGTTTGATTATATCGTTTCTTTTCGTTATATTATAATATATTCGATAAATACTATATAGTTAGTACGCACGCGTTCGTTATTTTCATGAGTTTGTTTACGATAATTATTGTCTGAAGCAAGTGGGTCGCCAGTGTTTATAATATGTAACGTTTTGTTAAACGCGCGTAGTAAAAGTACGCGCGTAGTATAAATTATAACTTAAAAACTAATAGTCGTTTTTAAAGTAGCGTATCGTTATATCCTATTATTAACTTATGGCCGTTTTAGAACTAGAGCGGGGACCGATGCGAGGCACGTGTGTGAATTCAGATTTTTTGCTCTAAAACCTAATGAAGAAATTATTTTAAGTATTTTGTGTAATTATAAAACATATAGCAATATATCTCCTGCATTAATTGTTTTATTGTGTTAACAGTTTTCGCTATCTTGAACATCAATTTCAGTATGAAAAATAAACCCAAATATTTAACAATATTTTTCATTCTATGCTGAGAAAAAAATATTTCCAATTGAAAAAAAAAGTAAGGCTCTCTCATTCAAATGTGAATGATATGACGTATTTCCAGAAGGACATCAGATAAAGATATTAAAATTATCGCTTCGTACATGCATGTACCACTGCTATATACTGGTCTTTAGATAAATAATAATAAAACCCTAATTTTAGAAATAACGAAAACTGCACTATTTAATCTGGATAAAAAGAATTAACGTCATACTAGATTATACGTATAATATTTTCATGATATAATATGTAATCTCGACTTTAATAATTATAAATATTGAATTCTTATGATGTATGTCTAATGAATGTAAATTTTGCAAGGTACTATGACTATATTTTTAGGATTTTATCATGGTGTTTGCATGATTGCATATAATAGGTACTTGTTACAAACCACTGACAGCACCAGCCGGATGTGACGCCGTTTACCTATCTACTACACACTGCGTTGTTATTGCTCGCTGGTTGAAAACCTTATGAATTGTTCACCTAAAGTCACAATAGCTTCCGAAACTATGTAACAGCAGCATGTAGCGATACTGATCGGAGGGATCAGTATCGCTGTATGAAAGTCACTTTCGGTGGCATAAAATCTTAGAGCACATACTAACTGAATGACGGGTGAGGCAGATTTATTCCTGGGGGGGTAAAAATACAAAACATGTAGATTATAGGTATATATTATATCTATAAAAGTAGGTACTTACCTGTCATCAGAAAATTCTTATAATTGATATTTTTTTTGCAGTTATAGCAGAACGCCATTTTTACTTAATATACCAAGGTAGGTAGTACCTACCTACAGCAACAAATTATGCGACATCAGTGACGGACGTCGGTGACATATTTGTTGCTGTACCTATTTAACTTAGCTAACACCAACTCAAAGAGTAACGCAGTAAACGCAAAAATTGTACATTAGTAGACAGTGATGGCAATAACGGCTGTTTTACAATAATAAATTATCCTGTTGTGTTGTTTTTTAACAACTGTTGTTCTAAACTGCTGTCTTCTATCCTGTTATTGTTGATTTATAGACTATACGTTGAAAAATATGAATTGTGACAATTAGCAAAAAAAAAAAGGTCATTCTGCCTATTGCGTGCCTATTCTTACCATTGCGTCATCGTTTCAATAATGACAACTGATATAGTTATTCTTTAATAATGGATTATTCATTATTTTCAAATAACGCATTACTACAACTGTTGTCGTAATAATGACCACCACTATTAGTAGAGGTACAAGATGATTATTAGTTGTAGACACAAAAATGAAAGAAACGCTATTATTTTAGTTATTACTTTAGTAATTTTATTTTTTGAAGTCAGTTATAATTTTTGTTTATTTTTTTTATTCATATCAACGTCGTATTTAAGTGTATATGCTATATAAATTAAAACAATTATAAAAATACGATAAGTAATTAATATCAAACTACATATAACACAGTATTTTAGTAATAATTAACTCTTACTCGGTGGAATTTCTTAAAAACATGGCGTAAATTCTGTAAATTTCCGGACATACAGTATTTTTTTAAGATGTATTGAGAGGCGACACTCATAGGGTCATCGGAGGGGACTTGTCTCTGCCGAGCGTCATCACACCACGTCAGCATCACGGTGGATGCTCGAGGACGACGAGTCCTGGACGGCAATGGTCTCCTTCTGCGAGGCAGTAATGTCCCAGTAGGAGGCCGACGAGCGGGTGAGAGAGGAGGCCGCCGATAAGGCCTCCCCCCGCGGTCGACCCCCATTGCCGTCAAGGACTCGGACTCGCTCGTCCTCGAGCATCCACCGTGATGCTGACGTCCCCTCCGATGACCGATGTCAGAACTTGTAAATTGCACGACTAACCCGCTTCTGCATCACAAAAATATTATTAATATCGACAATATTTCCCCATAATAGTATTTTTTTTGAATGGAAATATGGAAATGCTCTGAAGCATCCCGCGGAGGAGTGGGTCTTCCCACGCGGGTATGTGGGACTTGCTGCGCCCGATAGCTGGTAAGTTGACGCAGCTCTACCCACTAAAATCCGGCGAGTGCCACCAATGCCGCCTTTGGTGAGGTGCCCCGGGTCTAGTAAACAAACAGGGCACTTCGACGGACACAGTCAGTCTCACAAGGGACCGACACCGCCTCCACAGAGGGGTTATCCCACATCACAGAACAACCTCTCCTAACGTCGGGACAGTACAATGGAGTGAGGTTCACATCCTTATAAGAGGGGTACAAAGAGCCCCCTCGGCTCAATTAGCTTCGCCCAAAGTGCTGGGCACACCCTAGGCTACTAAGCCCCACAGCCACGCCAAGGCCTGAACCATGGTGGGGTCCCATAATAGTATGCGGTATGCCATAAGCCATAACGCTGTGAAAGTAATAAACTGTCATATTTTCGTCACTGCAAATGCTGCTGAACTGAGTCTATTCGTCAATTTAGCTATATGGGGACCCCGCTGCAGCTTTAAATCTAGAGTTATTCCTAGGAAAACAGTGGAGTCCACCAATTCCAAGTTCATATTGTCTAAGAGTACATTGGTTTGCATTTGTTTAACATTTGGCGAAGAAAATTTTATACTTTTAGTTTTTCTATTTAAAAGCAAGTTACTAACGGTAAAGAAATGCACGATGCTCGAGAGTGTGTTCTTTACCTCGTCATAATTATTTTATTGTCTAGTAGTAAACAGCACTACCACTTGTAATTCTGGCGCAACGGTGGACTCGGCCCAGTACACTCTTGAGGTGTGCCCGGGATGGCGGCGCTGCGTCATAGTCTGACATCAGTCTTCGGAGGGGACTTGTCTCTGCCGAGCTTATCACCGCGATGCTCGGTGATGACGATTCCTGGACGGCGATGGTCTCCTTCTGCGAGGCAGTTATGCCCCAGAAGGAGGCCGACGAGCGGGTGAGAGAGGAGGCCGCCGACGAGGCCTCCTCCCGCGGGCGACGAATGGGGGTGCGTAGGAGGCGTTATTTAATGCGCCTCCAGTAACGCCCCTGTGTTCGTGTTTGGCTCAGGATGGGAACCTGGGCCTAGTATGACACGACGTCGCGGGGACTGCTTCGTAGCGGCCGGGTAGTCCTCCCTTACGAGGAGCCCTGGCCTTCGCCGGGGCCAGCCTGTCGCTGAGGTGATCCTGTAGAACGCATATCCGGGACCCTCAAAAGGCGGCTGAAAGTGCTCGCAGTGATTTTAGTTTACGGGTAGGACACTCCCACACACACGAGATCCTGGTTACATGCGTAAAAAGCATTTCCCTGCGAAAAAAAAACCTAAAATGTATCAATATAGTCATTTAGGGAACACACGCATAATTCCGTGAACACCTCATCCTTTCCGGGAACATCACTAAAATCACAGATAACGCATTATTATTGTAGATATAAAAAAAAATACTCAGTAATATTAAAATAAGGCGAAATTTTTATATCTATAGCATATTAATTCATATATAAGACAGCGGTATTTCTCTTATTTTGATAATTAAGACAAAGAAATAGTCATAATTTAGCTCCATTTGCACTATATTTTGCTTTTTAACGTATTTATTAGCAATTTTATTATATCTTTTAAATATCTAGTTATAAAGAACATATATCCGCTATTGAACAATGTAAAAATAAATATTTATGTTGTATTTTAATATTATTATAAACCTCACAAAAACGTTCTCGGAATGATCTTTTTCGCCGTGGTCTCTTTAAAAATTAAATTATAAGTGTAGTATTAATTAATTCTGTGCTCTGCCAGCGTAAATATTGCTTAAACATAAGTTTAGTGATCATTTAGGCTGATAATAATAATAATAATAATAAGTGCTTTATTTGCGATGACACACTGCGACACACAACAATGAACATAGCAATAAGTAGAATATTACATTAAAATAAAACATCGAAATAAATGAGTAAAAACAAACGAAAAAAAAGAGAAAAAAAGAAATTGAAACAAAGATACATTTTAAAATAATAAGTTTCTACTCAATAATGAAGGCAGCAGCGCGTCTCACAAAAAGGTAAATCCTCGGCTTTAGTTAGGAATAATCCCTAACACCGATTTTCAGGACCACCTAAAATTTATTTTATTTTATTTCGGCGGCAGTGGGAGACAACCATTTAATAAATATAATACTATAAAATATACTTTTACACATACACAAATAGGAATACACAACATGCTTTTTGATACGTAGACAAACGATTTATAAATGTACCCAATACACAAAATAGTACACATATGCTTAAAATATTATAGTTACACTTTCGTATACAAACTTCTTCTTATCTTATCTTATCTTTAAATACATAGGCATATTTTATACATTATTATCAACACTTTAAATACTATTTTTTTTATTGTCAAAATACACAGGATCCCGAATACGACGCACTCACACTCAACAAATACCACAAACATATAATATAATGCTCACTAATATTATTTTACCTACAATATTTAATACACAATAAGCCCATTAAACTATTATAATAATTGTTTTTGTTGTATTAACAGATAATGCTTATAATGGCGCTTAAAATTCTGCAGCGTACCGATACTTCGGTGGAAGGTTATTCCAACACTTCGTAGCAGCATATTTAAAGCTGCCTCGAAATGCAGCTGTGCGGTGAATGGGCATGCACAGCGCATAGCTTTGGAACCTCGTGTTGTGTGAAGTGTTAACATCTCTTGTCCAGTTCAGTCTCTCAAAGAGATATGCACCTTAAACTTAACGATGCCAAAAAGCATAGTGGCTAGGTGCAACCTCCTACGATTTTCCATTTTTAAGATAGATGCTTGATTAATGTATGGAGTGACGTGATCTCGCCGCGGTATGTAAAAACAATAACGTGCGCAAGCATTTTGCACACGTTGTATCGATTTTTTTGTCCTCTCCAGCAGCCTTGGTCGTATTACAGAGTCAACGTAGTTGAACTTCGAGAGCACTAAAGTTTCACACAGTCTGATACGTGTTTCTTCATCAATTGAATTTCTGATTCGATATAACACTTTTAAACGGAAGAAGCAAGTACGAATTATATCAGACACATGTTTTTCAAACATCATGTGCTCATCTAGTATGAGACTAAGGTTTCGTACTTCCGACACACATTCTAATCTAGTACCATTTATAAAAATGGCCGGGTCTCTCAACCTAACAAGTTGTACCTGTCGACGAGTTCCAAGAACAATATACTTTGTTTTAGTCGCATTCAGGACCAACGCGTTCGATTGAGACCAATTAAATATCCGGTCAAGATCGTCGTTCATTTTACGCAGTGAGTGTTCAATCTCACGCGGCTTAAAAGACAGATATATTTGGATGTCGTCTGCGTATATATGAAATCTACAATCTCGTATACATTTGGTTACATCAGCCGAATAAATACTAAACAGTATTGGCCCCAGTATAGAGCCTTGTGGGATACCTCTTTTAATTAGACTACGCCGTGACAAGATCATATTTTGATACGATTTGAAATCTATTTTGTAGATAACTCTCAAACCAAAGGACAGATGCCTCTTCTAATCCGTAAAAACGTAGTTTAGCTAGGATCAATTCAATATTGATAGCGTCAAATGCTCTAGAAAAATCGAGGAGCACCATAATAGTAACATTGCCATCATCCTGTGCAAGAAGAACATCGTCCATTACATTAATAAGAGCAGTTATAGTGGTGCTGTGGTGTTTCCTAAAACCTCACTGCAACACAGGTAGTATATTGCAACCCTCTATATAATCTGTCAATTGCCTACATATAATTTTCTCTATGATCTTCGAAATACAAGGTAGAATACTTATTGGACGTAAGTCCTTAAATGATAAAGGTTGAGCTATTTTAGGAATCGATCGCACCACAGCATCACGCCACAGTTCAGGAAAGGTAGAAAATGAAATGCTTTTGTTTACTAAAGTTGTAATAGTACTTAGTGTATGTGAAAATGACAAAAGCAGCATGTCCAGTGAAATACCATGTACGCCAATGGCGTTAGAGTGCAGTTCCCGGACGGCGCTGACTACATCACGCTCGGATACAGTCTTTAACGCTAGTTTTGTTGTGCTATATTTGTTATTGTTATAGTAATCCATGACTGATCATCAAAGTAATAACTGCTAGGTAAACTCATCATAAAACAGAATTTGGAATTTGACACCTGGGTGATTTTGAGCCACTTACATAATATTCTTAGCGTTTTTACCGGTGATAGACATAATAATACGGTACCATCTGCGTGGGTACCACCATCTTGCTTATTCCTCCCGTGAAACAGCTTTGCTGTGTTTCGAAAAAAAGGGAACAAGCAGTGTAATTACTGGCACCGAGACGTACCATACCACAACCATACTAGGAGGTAGTGCCATGCTGCTATACATCCGAATTGGGCCGGCACGATCGAGGGGGTACGCCTCGCTCACATAACACCAGCGTCAAGTAACAGCTATGCTGTCGCGTTTCGTGCGGTTTGTTATGTTCCGGTGGCCCATTGGGGGATAGGAAAAATGGGGGCAACACATCGGCATAGTTTCAGGTTGTGCAGATGTGTATGGGCGTCGGTAGTCTAAAGCTTCGCCTGCTCGTTTGCCCTCCTATGTTATGAAAAAAATCACGTTTCAGGATAACACGTGAATGAGTTGCCTGGATTAGTTTTAGGTTTAATTGTTTATGTTCTTGGGCGACGCTGACCGCTTACCATCATGTGGCTCGTCTGTCCGTTTGTCTATCAAACTTATATTAAAAAGATATTTCTTTCGTATTTTTACAGTTATTTCTGGGCTCAGTAGCCTAGGGTGAGCCCAGCACCTTGGGCGAAGCCAATTGAGCCGAGGGGGCTCTTTGTACCCTTCTTATAAGAAGAGGGGACAAAAGAGCAGAGGGCAAGGGGTGAGGATGGGAACCTCACACCCTCACCCCATTGTACTGTCCCAGCGTAGGGAGGGGTTGTTCTGTGGTGCTGGACAACCCCTCTGTGGAGGTGGCGTCGGTCCCTTACGGGGCTGACTTGCCGTCGAGGTGCCCTGTTAGCTTATCTTATCCGGGGCACCTCACCAAGGCGGCACTGGTGGCACTCGCCGGGTTTTAGTTGGTAGAGCTGCGTCCATTTACCATCTTTCGGGTGCAGCGAGTCCCACATACCCACCTGGGGAGACCGACTCCCCAGGCGGGATGCCTCAGAGCATTTCCAGGTGTAAAAAAAAAAAAAAAGAAAAGAAAAAAAAAACAGTTATTGCTAACAATGAGTGATTCCGCGTCTATAAGAAAGAAGCATACAACATTTAAACTATTTCATCATATCAAAAATCAACTATAGGGACTACCTATAGGGACAAATTGTATTTATGTTATAGTTAATTAATTTTGTGTGAGATTATTATTTATTGTGCTCATCTCTACATTTTTTATTGTAATTTAATTTAAATTATAATAGCAAGGTATTCATTAACATTTAGATGTAAGAGGTAGTTGCCTTGCTGCTATGTAGCCGATTGGGCCGGCACGACCGGGGTGGTACCTCTCGCTCGCATAACACCGGCGTGACAGCTATTCTGTCGCGTTTCGTGCGGTTTGTGAGTTTCCGGTGGCCCATTGGGGGGATAGGGAAAAGGAGGCTCTCTGCTTGTGCGGATGTGTACGGGTGTCGATAATCGCCAAAAGGCTTCAACTGCTCGTTTGCCCTCCTATGCTATAAAAAATATATTGAGATTTCCACTTAATTCCACCAATATTCAGCAAAATTACCCCTAAGGGGTGGTGCCCCCCTCCCCCCGCGTGATGTGACACAGTCCTTACTTAGTGTTATAAATTCTTTGATCCTTCATCCATCTTTATGTATGTAACTATATTGGAATTTTGGATGAATATAATATTAACCGGATATGCAGCTACTATACTAAACCGTATCCCCTGATTTTCTTATCATTCGTTTCTTTAAATTGTCTCTCTATAACGGTCACAATGGTCAAGAAAATATAAAAGAACTTACGACAAAAAGAACATACAAACCACCTCTCATGGTCATAGACTATATTAAAATTCATACATGACGTAAGACCAAGTAAGAGTGAGTATACATTAGCAAGCATACAGTTATACATTAACGGTCACGTGGATATATGAAAATATACTAGTACGTACTTTTTTATGTCGCAAGGAGGCAACCGAGCAATTGGACCCTATTGGTGGCTGCCAACGCCCATTATAGATATCCGCACAATCATAAGTTATGCAGATGCGTTGCCCTCCTTTTCCCTATTCCCTCCAATGGGCCAACGGAAAATTCATAAACCGCACGAAACGCGACAACATAGCTGTTACTTGACGCCGGTGTTATGTGAGCGAGAGGTACCATCCCGGTCGTACTGGCCCAATTCGGCTGCAAAGCAGCATGGCACTAGCCTCGTCCTTCGAACGTGATTCAAGTACAGGTATTTAAATCATATTTAAAGTACAATTTTCTGCCATACCGTGGCAGGATTCAAACCTTCAACCCTCGCGATCATCCTATTGCCAGTACACTCGGCTGGCGTCATAATCCCTTCAACCCCACTTACCTATCTACACAATAGAAAATCAAACGTCCTTGACCTACCTGAAACATTAATCCATGACTAAATCACAGTCTTTCGTTGAAATACATTCATCATAAAAAAAATGGCAGTCATAGGGACTGCCGATAGCAGTGAAAACTTATAACTTAGAATGACATCATGAAATTTCAAATTTTAATACCTACTATAAATTAAAAATTTCATTATAATAATATCATAATATCACATTAGCGTTCAGTAACGATGACGCGAGATCCATGATTTTAGTTCACCCAAAAAGTGATCAACGCGCCTAAAGAAGTTTTCACTTTAAAAAAAGTAACTCCTTTCATCGTTGACGCCGTATCCATACTTTTTTAACTTGTTTAACCTTAGCAAACCATGGGGTTGGTTCGTGGGGCAGTGGTGGCGCACCAGCAATACCGCCGCGACGTGCGTGTCGAGCTTTCGCCAACTATCCAAACGATCCAAATATAAAAATATTCTTCTAAAAATATTAAAAAGTGCGTGTGTATTCTAATTTAACATTGGACTGTTAAAAATTAAAAATAAACTCGATTAAATTCAAAACCTTTACATAATTTAGCAAATTGTGATGCCATAATAATCGTGTTGATCTTAAACGTAATATTAATCAGTGGAGAATAATATTCACTGAATTATTGATTAGTGTATTAACAGGATGTATGTCTAGTAAGCGTGGGTTTATAGGCGTATTATATACCCCGGGCGGGGTTCTCTTACGTATGTTTTACGTAAACTGATTAAGGTACTAAGGCACGAGGTACACAATCCAACCAACAATCAGCATCTATTTCAGAAAATCACAACTTAATGAAACCCAATACATAGAAGAAACTTTAAAAGATATTCTTAAAAACTTCCCTTGTCATTAAATGTAATTATTTAGACTTAATTGCACCCAAGTTTTT
Organism: Helleia helle; assembly: GCA_963853865.1. Taxonomy (NCBI): domain Eukaryota; kingdom Metazoa; phylum Arthropoda; class Insecta; order Lepidoptera; family Lycaenidae; genus Helleia; species Helleia helle. The sequence continues at coordinate 19,040,785 of OY971422.1, read as the reverse complement.
TTTATTTTTTATGTTAGTTGGATAGGCAATCTGGCAAACGTGCCACCTGATGGTAAGTGGTCAACGTCGCCCATGAACATAAACTAGTTTACCTGAATCGAGCCCAGGCAACTCATCTATGTGTTGCCTATCCTGAGACATAAGATGTTTAGTCTCGGTGCCAGTAATTACACTGCCTGTCTTGCCCTTCTCTCCGAAACACAGCAAAGCTGTTTCATGGGAGAAACAAGCAAGATGGTGGTACCCATGCAGCCGGGAGCGCGTCACAGCGCTTCCCTCCCACTGGTATATTTATTATTAAAGTAGTATTAGTTTTCTTGCATTGCCTATAAATATCTAGTATTAAATGCATCTTTTAAGAGTATTTAAAGAAATGATGCTCTTTATATATTTCTTTAAAAGTGTTCAAGAAGTAATTAGTACATAATTCTAACTGTGAACTAAATTATAAATTAAAAATATCTAACTTCACGAACCCTAAGAGAAATAAAAGTTGTGTTTGACTTTTGTCATTTTGTAAATATTTTCTGTTCACATTTCTCTTTGACTTTCAAATCGCAAAGTAAACATAAAGCGAGTCTACGGCCATTCGACTTAACCCTCGTTACAAATGATTCCAAACGACTGCGCCCAAATTACTTATTTCGGGTTCATCCTGTGATGAATAATAAATTACTTTATTTAATCACATTATGTATTCTTTTTACAAGATTGTTTTATAAAATTGCTACTATTTTTAATTAGGGCTTATAGGTGTCCGTTTTGATTACGTTTTCGATCATCAAGGGTCAAAAAAAAACTTGATTTTGGACTTTTCATAGTTCTAGGTATCATGTACGTAATAAATTATGCAAAGGTCCAAACATAAAGTCATCCTATAAAGAGCATATGAAATATTATATGTATCAGGACGATTTTTTTTTTTCTTTAACGCCGGGATATGCACTGTGGCATCCCGCGGGGGAGTGGGTCTCCCCAGGCGGGTATGTGGGACTGCGCACGAAAGCTGGTAAGTGGACGCAGCTCTACCCACTAAAACCCGGCGAGTGCCACCAATGCCGCCTTTGGTGAGGTGCCCCAGATCTAATGAGCAAACAGGGCACTTCGACGGCGAGTCAGTCCCCCAAGGGACCGACGCCACCTCCACAGAGGGGTTGTCCTGCACCACAGACCAACCCCTCCCATCGTCAGGACAGCATAATGGGGCGAGGTCCCGTCCTCGCCCCTTGCCCCCTGCTCTTTTACCTCATCTTCTTATAAGAGGGGTACAAAGAGCCCCCTCAGCTCAATTAGCTTCGCCCAAGGTGCTGGACTCACCCTACGCTACTGAGCCTCACCGCCACGTCAAGGCCTGAACCATGTTGGGGGGTTTAGTCACACTATGAAAAGCATATGAAATATTATATATATCAGGACCTATCAGGACACAACAGACATAATATACCACAAGTGAAATTTATTCCAAATCTCTAAGCCGCGCGAAATTTTGGTTATAAGCTAGCCGATTTTAGCCATAATAATAAATATACATATAATAAACTTTTTACTATTTAGGAATTAAAGTGCCTCTTTTGAATTCATAAAATATTAAACGTTCGAGACACGCAATAACTACCATATGCATAACTGAAGTTGTTTGTGAAATGTGAATAATAAAGGATCACAAAATGTACAGCAGCGGTGACACGCCGCTGATGACGCCCGACGGATACAGCAGCATTTCCCAAGGTAAATTATTCAATTCAATCCCTTCATATGAATTCAAAAGAATGTAATTACTTTGTTATAAATATGTGAGGACCAATGCAAGAGTAAGGTGATTATTATCATTATAGTGTTTTCTAATGTTCACGCAAATTTTATTCATTATAATGAAACAACTTTGAAGGATTATGATGCGGTTTATTTATTTTTAAATATTTTTATATGCCCGTCATTTTGGGATATTTTACGAGAGGACCATCCTCTGTGAAAGTTGTTTTCATTATAATTATATTATTGGAACGTAGTTCCTTATCGCGCGTTCCGAAAGGGGGCTAGACGGAAAAAATTAAGATGAAAAGTTGGAACGACACTTTTTGCTATAGTTGTAAGCCGTGCCGCTTTTTAATTGAAGCGTTACTGCGTTGGTAGCTGTTTTTGTTACTATTGGGGCTGCTTAGTAAAAAGCCCTAGTTCAAATCCCACCGATCTTGGTTAATTTTTTTTTTTATTATTTTACGCTCTGATTTTTAACCATAAAAATATCATAAAAAAATTATACCTATCCGAATAATTCTTTTCCTTACACCTTTTTTTTTACACACACAATACCTTCACTAATTAGTCGAAAGGTACTTCGTTCCATCCGGGTGTCCCTTGACACCTCTCTTTATTTTTTTTATTTTTTATATTAATCAGACAAATGGGCAGACGAGTTGCGAGTCTCGGTGCCAGTTTTTTTTTACACCTATCTTGCTATTCTTCCGAAAACACAATGGAGCTATTTGACGGAAAAACAACTAGGATGATGGTACTCATGCTATCGTGAGCTGAGAGCAACGCATCCAACCGATAATAATAAAAGCATCTTAAAAATAAAAAAGATCACGCTATGGTTCTTTTTTTGAAATAATCATCAGTCCATCAATCTAGTTATTTTTGCGGGGTTCAAAGAGTAGCTCCCTCGGTTAAATTTGCTTCAGCCAAGGTGCTGGGTTCACCTTAAGCTGCCATTGTAGTGTCCCAATGTTGGGAGGGGTTGTTTTGTGTTGCGGGACAAACTCTCTCTCTCTCTCTGACTCTGTGGAGGTGGCGTCGGTCCCTTGAGAGACTAACTAGCTGTCAAGGGCTATTTGCTCAACAGATAAGGGGCACCTCACCAAAGGTGGCATTGGTGGCACTCGTCCGGTTTTAATGTGTAGAGCTTCGTTAACCTTAGCGTTAAGCCTTTCGGTCGCAACGTCCCACATACCCGCCTGGGGAGACCCAATCCCCGCCGTCAGATCGCCCGTAAATTATTTTTCCTTTTATTTTTGTTATATTCTGCTCCTTTTCTAATGGGTTTCATCCTACTATTATTTTTTTGATTTCAAAAATTATATTATCGACCCTGGTCTATCAGAGCATTTACCGGTGTAAAAAAGGCTAGTGAGCCCCACCACCACGACAGACTTTACCCATGGTGTGTTCTAGCTTCTCAAAAATATACATCTGAATCTTGGGAGGGTTGCGCTGTGCCACGCTCACGTCTGCTTAGATGCCATCTTTTTGCTTGTTTCTCCCGTGAAACAGCTTCGCTGTTCGAAGAGACTTAACATCTTATGTCTCAAGATAGGCAACACATAAATGAGTTGTTATTGTTATTTCTGGGTTAGTTCCACGTTAACTTGTTTATTATCATAGGCGAAGCTGACCACTTACCATTATGTGGCTCAGTCCATTAGCCTATCCAACTATAATAAAAAAACAATATATTATGTATATGAAAGACTAGCTGTTGCCTGCAGCTTCGCCCGCGTTACTCAACTCCTATATGTCACAGCGTGATGTTATATAGCCTATAGCCTTCCTCGATAAATGGGCTGTCTAACACTGAAAGAATTTTTCAAATCGGACTAGTAGTTCCTGAGATTAGCGCGTTCAAACAAACAAACTCTTCAGCTTTATAATATTAGTATAGATTTTAACAATGTGGGGCTATACCCAGCTGTGAGATAGACACAGATTGAATGAAATGTTACTATTAGCGTGAAATCCTTATCAGGACTCCAATATTATTTCACGTAATTGGATTTTGTGCTTTGAGCCCCGGATAATGACGCGTCACAAACATAATTTTCCAGCTGAGCTACTTCTGAATCTCAGTACGTCAGTACGATATTGTGACAGAGCTAGAATCAATAAGTACCAGGTATTGCCTGAATTTTTGTTTTGACTATATTTACTGTCCGGAGCATAGAGTATTATGAGGAGCATTAGGATGTACAAGGTACACAATGACGGCTCGGGGACGTGACAAAAAAAATCGATTGTCTGTAAAGTCGGTTTACTGACGATAGTTGAACGTGAAAACGTCATAAGAAAATGGAACCGCTTCGGAGCGAGGTAACGCCGCATGAGTCATGTTTTTTCGTGCGTGCAGCCGGCTCCATCGAATTATAAAGACGTTGTCACGTCAAAAATAAAATTGCATGCGTGAGTGTAGTGTATGTATATTTTTGGGTTATTATGAGGGTTATTACGTCTTATAACGTCACGTTCACTCACAGAACATGACACCATAGTTACACATTTAATGTTTCCATTTTTTATCGCACGAATAATAGAAAAAAATCTAAAATACACCGCGACTGGGACGCTATGGCCTCTTATTTTTCGCAAAACAGTGACATATCGGTGCTTCATTCTCTGTCTCTTTTTCTCTCGGGTGGAGTGTATTTTTTGGAATTTCTCGGCCCCGCGCTTCGTGGATCTTTTTGCGTAGAAAAAAATTCTAAATCTATGGTCCGGAGAGGAATAATGATCGTTAGCCTCTGTTCTGCCTCAGGAAATGTCGTTAGCTTCAACGTAACAGAAATACAGAGAGACATATACTTTCGCATTCTTAATAATACAGCATGGCACGCTTACAGGCTCTGGGCCTGTAGACAAATTGACATCGCTTTGTAGCCGAAATTCGTTATCGTCTTTGAGATAACGATAATAATTTTCTAGCCAATGATCAATCAAAGATCGTGACAGTGCAACGACAACAATTGTCAAGTGTCAACAAAGTTCGACAAGAAGTGTCAAATCGGGCCAAAAAATTAAAATTATTAACTATGTAAATAGACCTCATACACACTATAACTCATAAAAATTGTGAAAATGTTGCCCTCCATGGCCCACGTCCACGGATAATGAATCAATATCAATAATAAAATAACATAAGTTTGACATAAGTGGTCGATAACCAATTGACAGTTTATGATTTTGTTACGACTTTTAACATTGTCTACCAACTTGCGATAACGATAACGAGTGACATAATTGACGACGGCTTATGTCAATCCCATACATTTTATTATTTTCGAACTTCGTTATCGTTTTTTTAATGTTACTTTGTCTAAGGCCTCTGGTCAGGTGACCGATATTATACGCGGAGGTTTTAAATTCGAGTGAAGTACGTTATTTGAATTATGAATAGATGTCTATAGACTCTGTATACTACAATATTTTTATATATATTTTTGCTTCTAATATATGTATTAGAAATTGTATACGACACAGTACAACACAATTTTACCACTATTTAATCAGTAATGTTAAGTTCTAACAATTTTATGGTTTATAACGTTATAGTTCTCCTATAGAGATATTACTCAAAATTTTCAAAGTAATGTCGGAAATCTTATAGCGCGTAAAGTTCAACGACTCTTTGGGTGCTAGCCTAAATAATTAGCTATAATGCCCTAATGTCGAATCCCGTTGGGTACGGACCCAGTAGGGCGACAAATAAGGGTCGAGTTGACAAACATATTTAGTTATCTAACTTACAACTAGAGTAATGGCTAATATATTACGTACTATGTAATTATGAATATGTTAAAAGTTTAAGTAATATGTGTAGGTGTACGAGAGTAACTGGCAAAGTTTTAATATTTTTATTAAGTGATCAGGTAAAATGATAAATTAGTAAAATTTTGAATCGCTTTCTTAGATTTTGCCAAAATCACTCGGAATTATGAAATTAATTTCTTCATTATATTCTTCATTAATTATAATTAAAAGCATAATATGATGTTTGTGTCGAATACATGTTTTTTTTTCTTTCTAATCCGAGCCTAATAACATTAAAATTTATCTAAATATAATAATAGAAAAATAATAATGATAATAATAATAGCACCTGAATTAATTACAGTACCTCTCCTGTCCTTCTTTCTACCACCTTTACGGTATTACTAGGTACCACGCCCAATAGGGCGCGCCTCACAAAGCGCATTCTCCTTTATAGGAGGCGATAAAAACGATTAGGAATGACCGTAGCATATTACTTTGACTGTTTTATCAATAATTGGAAATCTAATCTAATATATAAAATTTCCATGTCACAATGTTAGTTACCGTACTCCTCCGAAACGGCTTTACCGATTTTTACCAAATTTTATATGCGTATTCAGTAGGTCTGAGAATCGGCTACTATCTATTTTTCATACCCCTAAGTGATAAGGGTGGTCAACCGCTCAAATTTTAAAAGTTAACGCGGGCGAAGCTGCGGGCAACAGCTAGTTTAAGTATAAAAGCTATTTATATTACACTCGCTGTTACCCGCAGGTTTTCGTTAACTTAGATTTACTAAAAAAATCAAAAACATGATCTTAATAGGTTTATATTATGCTCATTGGTTTTAGCGCCATCAATTTGTTTCCATCGTTTATACGCTTAAGTAATTGTTAGGAATTTTATTAGTGTTTTATGACACTGTAATCGATCTAATAAAAGAGGTCACATCAAAACAAGTAAAGATTTCGTTTCTTTGGAGTCCGTAAAGCTTTTTTTTTCTTTAACGCCGGGAAATCTCTGAGGCATCCCGCGGGGGAGTGGGTCTCCCCACACAGGTGCGCCACCCTCCTTTCCCTCTCCCCCCAATGGGCCAACGGAAACTCACAAACCGCACGAAACGCGACAGCATAGCTGTCACTTGACGCCGGTGTTATGTGAGCGAGAGGTACCACCCCGGAAGTGCCGGCCCAGTTCGGTTGCAATGCAGCATGGCACTACCTCTTACTAAACATAGTTATTTTCGCAATCATAGCACTAGCGATCGTGGATTTGTTCCCTATGTCTGGAAGTTCACTGATTTCCCCGTTCATCGATGCTATCACTAGTGATGGTATGGTAACATGCCAGAGGCCTTAGACAAAGTAACATTAGAAAAACGATAACGAAGTTCGAAAAGAATAAAATGTCCGACCACTTATGTCAAACGTATGTTATTTTATTATTGATATTGATTCGTTATCCGTGGGCGTGGGCCATGGAGGGCAACATTTTCACAATTTTTATGAGTTATATTGTGTATGAGGTCTATTCACATAGAAATTAATTTTAATTTTTTGGTCCGATTTGACACTTCTTGTCGAACTTTGTTGACACTTGACAGTTGTTGTCGTTGCACTGTCACGATCTTTGATTGATCATTGGCTAGAAAATTATTATCGTTATCTCAAAGACGATAACGAATTTCGGCTAAATAGCGATGTCACTTTGTCTACAGGCCCAGTACCTTCTTATAATTTGAACGCACTACGCACATTAAAAATGTTTCTTTGTCTGTTATGGATTTAAAATCAAGAGATTTTATTTTACAAGAACTTTCATTTCAAATGTATCACCTCGTTACGGCGCTATATATCAGTGTTAATGTTTGTTTGCGTCAGATTGTGTACACATTAGTAATAGTTCCTTTGCTTACACATGTAGATCGATAGAAGAGGGATGCCGATCATAATTTATCGATAAAAGAATATATTTTCTCCATAACATTAATATTGTTATACTACCTTTTTTCCTTTTGCGCCGGGAAATGATCTCAGGGATCCCGCGGGTAGGGGAGACTCCCCAGGATGGTATGTGGGACTCGGTGCACCCGAAAGATGGTAAAGTGAACGGAGTTCTTCCCATTAAACCCAGCTAGTGCCACAATTGCCCCTTTGGTGAAGTGCCCTGGATCTCTTCAGCAACAGGGCACTTTGAGGGAAAGTCAGTCCTCCAAGGCGTCGTCGTCACTTCCAGAGAGGGGTTGTCCACCACTACCAAACTCAACGCCGCTAAAGGAGTTTCACTTTAAAAAAAATATCTTAATGACATGACAATAGGCCGAAAATTACATTATTTTAATCTGAGTTCTTTCCTTAATTAAAAACAATGAATAACTTGTCGATATTATTATCTCATGTACCTAGTACATGTGTTAAAAAGTGACTAGCATATTTGTGAAGTTAGGCACTTGGAGGTACAAGGCCACGTTTGTGATAGCTTAACGTAATTCCGTCACTAGCTAGTTTATGTTATAAGTTAATTTCTTAAGGTTTATGAGTAGTAAGTATGTAATATTCAGCGTTGAAAAACGTTTATTAGTGGACTACCATACGTGGCATTTTTGTCGAGGCAATCCTCGAAAATTACAAATGAGGTGTTATACGACGCGTGGACAAAAAAGTAAGTGTATGTAGTCTTGACGCGCGATTGTAGTCAAACTCCATAAATATCAGAGTTATCCTCTAGTCGTACCCAAATAATTTTAAGTTCAAAAAGAGGGTTTCGTTTTTTGCGTGTATCACAAAAACTATTGCAGAAACCAAAAATATTCTTCAAGAAGAAGAAATTCCGAAACTATCAATATATTTTATAATTTTTATCACGCGCTGAAAATGGGATCAAAAACGGATCGCTGAACGCGTCCTCGCGCGCGTCCTAACGATTCGTTACCCGCAATAACAAATTTTAGTTTTATATAATATTAAATATAAATATTAAGAAACGAAAAAAAATTGGCATGACATCGTTGAAAGCTTGTCTCGAAATATAATTTGAATATATTGATTCTAGTGTAAATAAATAAGTAATTATAACATAATTAAGTTCTTATATTCCTATTTTTTTCCAAATACCATTAAAATTTCGTTAAGTATCGAATATAATTTGTATCTTATATGTTTCCATGTAATTTACCATGTAAATTATTATTATTCTTATTACCTATTATACACTTTCAAGTCCTGAACTCGTACACATCTACCCTTCGTGGCTTAATCCCCAGCTTAAAGCTTAAAGCTTTTGAAATAGCCTATGTCGGAGATCCCTTCGAAGAACTCGCCAGAGTGACAACGCTGGCGGAATGCCCTGCGTGGGCGTCCGGAAGAGCGAACCTCGTCACCGAGGTCGGCGTCGACCTTTCACTCCCTGCGGTCATCCGCGCGATAATCGCCAGTGAGAATGCATGGGAGGTGGGTATCTCCTTCTGCAAGGTCGTGATGCTGTAAAAGGCGGAACCGGAGCGGGAAACACACTGGCTCCTGGACACTGGGACTGGGTTTTCACTGGGAAAAACACACTGGCGCCCCTTCTCGCAGAAGAGCGACGGCGGCGACAGGCGGTGAAAACACCGTGAGGGACCTGTGCACGGCCGATCGGGGGATCCGCGCGTAAGGGCCAAGCTTTAAGGCACCCGTATGTCTTCAAGGTGCCATAAGCGGAGAAGGAGGAAGGGAAAGCCACCTCCCTGCCTCCAGAGGAGAGTGCTTCCAGGTACACCGTCACCGGTGCCGACTATACCATAGTACCCGCACCGGGCCAGCACCACGAGGAGAACACCGCGGGGTTTTAGCGAGTAGAGCATACACGCTTGGGGAGTCCCCCCTCCACCGCGGGATGCCTTATGCATATATCATTATTATATAATATATGCCAGTATTTCCTGGCAGAAACTTTAAGAAAAAAGATTTATATTTTTAACAAAATTCATTACCTTTTAATATCCAAGAAACAAGTAAATGTAATTTGTAAATGATACGTCGACTAACCGGAGTTTGTTGAGAAGGTTCAGGCTTGTTTTTTTTTTTTCTTTAACGCCGGGAAATGCTCTGAGGCATCCCGCGGGGGAGTGGGTCTCCCCACGCGGGTATGGGGGTTTCCCTGCGCCCGACAGCTGGTAAGTGGACGCAGCTCTACCCACAAAAACCCGGCGAGTGCCACCAATGCCGCCTTTGGTGAGGTGCCCCGGATCTAGTAAACAAACAGGGCACCTCGACGGCTTGTCAGCCACCGCCACAGAGGGGTTGTCCCGCACCACAGAACAACCCCTACCAACGTCAGGACAGTACAATGGGGTGAGGTTCCCATCCTCACCCCTTGCCCCCTGCTCTTTTGTCCCCTCTTCTTATAAGAGGGGTACAGAGAGCCCCTTCGGCCCAATTCGCTTCGCCCAAGGTGCAGCGGCTCACCCTAGGTTACTGAGCCCCACCTCCACGACAAGGCCTGAACCATGGTGGGGGTTCAGGCTTGACTAACACATCAATCAAATTAATTTTAATTAAACATTGAAGAGTAAAAAGCTACTCAAATAATATTTCACCCGCAAGCTCTGCCCTTGACAAACGATCTGTAGTGAAATTGGATAACTTTTATTTACGACTTGTTTCATCTCGTACATGAAAGTTATTGAATTCATAGCTTACTCACGTTTCCCGGCGGAATCATTTTTTCCTGTTGTCTCTCTTTTTAGCGTTTTATGTTCTAAAAATACTAGGTTTTATTTGATACGTTCGTGTGCTTTAAAATTTGCCGATTTTATGACGGTGGTACCCGTTTTTAACGCTCTACGCTATAAGTATATATATGCTCTAATTTCAGAATAATAATGTATGAAGATACGTTCTACTTTAGCATATAAAAAATCTGACAGAAAACAAGAGTATATAACCTTTTATAACCTTTACATATATATATATATATATATATATAGTTTAAGTTGTAAAGACCCTGAAATATCGTCGGTACAGGAACGCCGGAGTCCGTGGACATACATTACCGGCGCTCTGGGACTCGCATTGTGTGCCTGTTACTGCAAATAACTTTTATAATTAAATGTATAACGCTTTTATCGTTTTTATATCCTGGTTCGTGTAAAAATTTTATCTGATTTTTGTTGAGAACGTTTGACTTTTTTGAGTTCTTTTTTTTTCAAAACCAGATATAGGTACAATCGTAAAGACAATAGTTTTTTTATATTTTTTCGAACAAAACAAAAATACAACATGAACTAAATTGAAAATATACCTTATAGTTGTATAAAGAAAACATTTTAACTAGTAGTATATCAGTCAGAACAAGATAAAGTATACTTATTTAGAGTCAGGCTAATTTCAGTTTGCGCCAGTGCACTTATTTGATCTAGATATAACTAAACAATATCACGATAGTATAAAGTTATCTAAGATAACACTATTCATTATATAATTTTAAGTTAATATAGTTATTTTTCATTACTACAATTATTAAAAACGAGATATTTACCTCACTTCGTACGTCTCCTGAACAAGACATTCGTAGATAATGTCGAAATATCGAGCTCGTGATATAAAAGTGAAATACGTGGTAAATATCCCGTTTTAAATAATTTTAGTAACTCTACTCGTTCATCGTAGGGGACTTGTCTCTGCAGAGTGTCATCATCGCGATGCTCGGTGACGACGAGTCTTGGACGGCGATGGTTTCCTTCTGCGAGGCAGTAATGTCCCAGAAGGAGGCCGACGAGCGGGTGAGAGAGGAGGCCGCCGACGAGGCCTCCCCCCGTGGGCGACGAACGGGGGTGCGCAGGAGGCGCTACTTAATGCGCCTCCAGTAGCGCCCCTGTGCTCGTGTCGGGTTCAGGATGGGAACCTGGGCCCAGTATGACACGACGTCGCGGGGACTGCCCAAGCAGCCGGGCAGCCCCCCTTAAGAGGAGTAGTCTGGCCTTCGCCGGGGCCAGCCTGTCGCCGAGTTGATCCTGTTGAATGCCTGAAATAAAAGCGGCTGAAGGCGCTCGCAGTGGTTTTAGTTTAAGGGTAGGGCACTCCCAGGTGCGAGTCCCACATGGGGTCCCCTGCGAAAAAAAAACAAAACAACTCGCACTGTCTTGCATAAATGCAAGAGGTTTGCTGCCATGCTGCTTTGCAGCCGAATTGGACCGGCATGACCGGGGTGGTGTCTCTCGCTCATATAACAACGGCATCAAGTGACAGCTATGCTGTCGCGTTTCGTGCGGTTTGTGAGTTTCCGAATGCCCATTGGCAAAAGGAGGAAGGGGTATAGGGAAAAGGAGGCCAACGCATCTGCATAGCTTTTGGTTGAGCGGATGTGGGCGTTCTAAACATAAATCGTGTTATCTTATCCTAAAAAAATCTATAAAATAGCAATATCATTTGAATTTCAAAAATGTCATCATTCTCGTTTTTATCATTGTATTTTCATTTTGGTATCAATAATAAATAAAAAAAATAAAAAAATAGGTATCAATAATGGCTAAATATTCTAGTCTAGTATATAAAAACGGAGTGGCATGATAACGAGATTCGAATTGCTGTTATTAATTTAGCAAGTTATTAGTTTTCTTATCATCATCATCAACATACATATATAACATACATCATAACATAGTGGTGTTTAATTTGGTTATGTAAAAAATACTACGTCATTTTTAGCTTAAGTGCGTTTAGAGTGAAAAACGCCTGTACTGAAGATAACAAAAACAAATGAAGAGGCAAGAATATGGCAGCTTGCAAGTATTTTAGCTTCATATAAACAAAACCATCAACAAGACTTACCCATACTTATGGTATCAAGGCGATCGTTCTATCTCAGTAGGTAAATATTCTATGGAAGTTATAATACGGACAATAACCGACAGAACTTAATACTTGAAGTAGTTTTTCTGTTTCGAGAAGTTTCTACGTTAAAATAAAAATCTGTTTTGGAAACAAAAAACAACATGAAAAAAAAACAGGAAAATCCACGAGTCCTGTTTAATCCGAACGCGCCCGTGCAATGTTTGCAATCATTGGAGTTGGATTAGTGATTGATTTCTCTCCATATTTCCCGGACTAGAACTTTTTTACTAAGGTTTAAATAATATTTGGGACGAACAGTAATTTTATTTTGATTGACTTATACAAGTAAGTGTATATAAACTTACAAAGACTGAACGTGATGAATAAAAAGAATTTTGAAAATCGGTCCACAATTGACGGAGAAATCAGTGTACTTATACATTAATAAATAACCGATCGAATTGATAACCTCCTACTTATTCTTTAAGTCGGTTTAAAAAAACATAACGAGAAATAGAATGATAATGAAAAGCTTTGTTTTTAGAGCAATGACTAATAGTCAATAATTTAAGCCACTCCTCAAATAATATACTGCGTTACGTACGAGGTATATTATTTAAGAAATTTCTGACTACACTACTTCTTGCAAGTATTAAAACAAACTTGAATTTTCATTCTTAACTCAATATATAATTAATTTATTGGTCTTAAATTAATATATTGTATTCGCATTATTACTTATTTATTTCATTATCTTTTGACACGTTTGGTATTTTCTTTTATATTTTTTTTATCAAGTTTATGTAAATATTTTAATAAAACATTAATACCTATTTTACATAACTATGTAAATATGTTCAATAAATGTCAATTTCAGATTTTTTTATGCAGTCCCATGTCCCATGTCGCATGCAAATATTTTATAAAACAGTCCACTAAAACTAAAAAACCATACATTTTTCCTGCCTCGCACGACTAATATATGGAAACAGCTGCCACCTACGGTGTTTCCGAACCGATACGACTTGGGGACCTTTAAGAAAAGAGCATACTCATATATGAAAGGCCGGCAACGCACCTGCTAATCCACTGTTATAGCGCGTGTCTGTGGATGTCGCTTTTCACTTATCATCAGGTGAACCGTGTATACGTTTGCCCCCTCTTCTATATAAAAAAAGCATACTACATTTTATTTACAACGATGGTGTAAGTCTTAGCAAAGAACTCTCGAAATTATAAACTTCAAGTTAACTTTACAACGATGCGTTGCCCTCCTTTCTCCTATCCCCCTAATGGGCCACTGGCAACTCACAAACCGATACGCGACAGCATAGCTCACTACACTTGACGGTGTTATGTGAGCGAGAGGTACCACCCCGGTTGTTCCGACCCAGTTTGGATGCAATGCAACACGACACTACCTTTTACAAAATAAATAAAAAAGCAATAAACATTAATTTTAATTTCTCTCTCACTCTCTCTCTATTTAAGAGCCTTGCGATTGTCGATGGAGCAGCTTTTATTCTTACTCCATTATTAGTGCGCTTAGAACGGTGGTTGCCCCTCTTGCCTTCCGTTCCGCAGTACAATAACTAATTTCTTGCTCTTTGATATCTAATCCAGAGCTCTACCGGAATCCATTTCCTCGGCCTCTAGCCATTATTCATACCACTGCTGCCCGGTATTTGGGGAGCGCTTTGTAGTAGCGGCGTTTGCTCGCTACGCTACTAAATCGCCATAGGACCTATATAACATTTTATAGTTTAGCCCATCCCACTGGACTACCCACTACATCCTGTGGTAATCGTGCCACTACTAGGTAGGGGACTGCTAATTCGTATATTCACACCTGTGGACCCCGTAGATAGCCTGCATGTCTCTACCATTATTACATCTACTTATTTAAAGTATTAAAATGTAGGGTTGGTTTTGTCTTGGGCGATGATGATGCTTAAAAAAGTAAGAAATAAAATTTCATGATTCCGGCAGTAGGTCGCTTCCGTGGACGGAAATATCTGAAGGCCACGACCATGACTGAAGCCACGTGAAGTGTCATTGATAAATACAGCTGTTGACATGCAATGAAATGGGTTTATGATTATCTTTATTTTGCTTATAATATGTATCAAATTTTATTATCATCGTGACTATTAAAACTATTATAGTTGAACTTGATACTTCTTTTACGAACGCAGAGAGAATCGACGTCAAACACCTATTCTTTTGTAAGAGGCAGTGGCATGTTGATTTGCAGCCGAATTGGGTCGGCACGACCTGGGTGGAACCTCTCGCCCACATAACACCGGCGTAAAGTGACAGATATGCTGTCGCATTTCGTGCGGTTTGTGAGTGTCCGGTGGCCCGTTGGGGGGATAGGGAAAAGGAGGTCAACGCATCTGCATAACCTCTGGTTGTGCGGATATGTATGAGCATCGGTAGTCACCGTAAGGCTCCGACTGCTCCTTTGCCTCCTTACGACGTAAAAAAGTGCGTGCTTACAAAGAACATAATATTATGTCAGAAGTGAAACTTATTTGGCAAACAAATTTTTAAATCTCGTTTATATTTATACTAATCTAAAGTTTTAAATTTCCCAGACTGGCGATGCGACGTTCGCTCTATCTCACTCCCTCTCTCTCGATCTTTCTCACTCGCTTGCTCCCTACTCTCACTCCATGGCTATGTGCTTCATGCTACGTTCGCCCTTTCTCACTCTCTCTCAATCGGTCTCAATGACTCTCCCTCCTCTTAGACAAAACGCGGGTTATTATTCAAATATTTATTATTTTACTAAGACCTTACTTTTCATATCAAATTTTGCACTTTGAGGTTATATTTCCTTCAAAACAATGTTTTTTTTTAAAATTAAATCAAAACATACTTGTTACTTTGTACTTCAATTCAGTAATAAATATTTCATGACACAAGCAATAATTACTACATGATATATTCATGAAGTTCTAACCTTCGACATTGAAGCTGAAATCCTATTATCTGTGTCGATATTCGCCCGACATTGTATGTCGGTACCAAGGGCACCACGTCATAAATCAATGTGACACACGTCAATGTCAAATGTCTGTTTCAAGGTATAAGCAGTTTAGAGGTGTATCACTAAAATCTATACTAAATTAACCACAATATTGTGACATACTGAAATGCAGATACTTGGTGGTAGTGTTAACAAAAAAAAGTGCAATACATACTTATTTTCTTTCTTTGGAAATCCGTATATTTCATAATTTTAGGTTCTATTTTTGGCGCTAAAAGGCGCCAAGAAGTTAATCTCTTTTTATACGACTGTAAAATCATTTTACAAAAAATTAAAACCGACTTCAAAAATACTAAACGAAAAAGTAATAAAATAACTGTGTTTCTTTAATTTTTGTGCTTTCAACTTATAGTCAACTTAATCTTCTACTAATGTACAATTTTTGCGCTTACCACGCCATTATAGTTTCTTTATGAGTCGGTGTCAGCCAAGGTAGGTAGGTAGGGTACAGCAACAAATACGACACCAACACGGTTATTTTATTACTTTTTAGTTTAGTATTTTTGTGATTCCGAAATTCGTCGTCTTGGCGTTCATTGAAGGAGGCCTATGTTCAGCAGTGGACAGATAAAGGACGATGACGATAATGATGATTGCGATAACCGCGACATACTATGGTGTGCTACCAAAGCATCCTATACAATTGTTACATCGACAAAGTAATAAAATGAGCACATCAGCATATCGTCGAGGTAAAAGGAACCAACCAAATAGGCATTATTGGGAATAACTAAGAAACGGCTTGTCAGATCTTAATAAAATTAATATGGGACCAAATTGGAAGCACCAGCTTTCAAACAAAAAAATAACCATCGAAATCCATTTACAAACGGCGGAGATATCGTGTCACATACATACAATAAATAAATAAACATACAGACGAATTTAGAACCTCCTCTATTTTTGAAGTCGGTTAAAAATAGGAGGAGGGTCTATGTTTCTGTGTATATATATATTTTTATGTATGTACATCGATTTCTGTGTCAACTGTGGACCTATGTACAAAATATTTTTTTATTCAAAAGAGTTCCGAGGTAGTCCCATGATAAGGAAACCCGGATCTGATAATGGCATCCCAAAGCAATCCAAGAAAACTTTCTAAAATCTTAGGAACAACTAATGCGTTTAATATTTTTTATTGAAGTATTTTAAAGCTCTACAATTTAATGAAAGGCTAGAGTCGATCTGATGCTGAAGCTGAAAGACAGTCGAGGGAACTCCTCAACAATTTACGTTAGTAACCTTGTGTTTGGGCTTGATTTATTTGTATTGTCGAGATCTTTACACCTAGATGAGTTGTGACTATCATTAGGAGTCTGATGATGAAGATGAAATACGGTTAAGGGAAGTCCTAAGTTAATTTATACTAATGAGAACTTTGCACCTATACGGGTTATAAGTGCCATTATAGGTCTGATGATGGAGGCCATAGACAGTCAAGGGAATTTCTCGACGATTTACAGTTTTTGTAGGGCTTACTTCATACGGTTCAATATGTCAAAATATTCAGTTCGTACAAAAATAGTAGTAATTAGTCGATGCAGATGTGTCATTATAATAATTGTCGATGTAAAATGAACAAAAAACAACTGTATGAGATGCTCTGGAAGCGCATCGTAGTATTTCGAGTTCATCGTAATATCCATTCTAATTGAAAATTTATATTATTTATATTATTAAAAATTCTAATTTGGTGATGTTCTATACGTTTACGGGCTAGGCCCACCACTCGTTCCCACCGCTGCTACTAAATTACTATACATACACCGGAATTCTTTAAGAAATGACAGTAAATCTGCCGTGATTGCTTTCAATTACATTTTATTGTACATTTTTAAATAATTCCAAATTAGTTTTTTCATTGGTTGTGTATTGATTTGAACCCTTTCTTCGTTCGCCTCATTAAAACCGCTCTGACTAATATAGGCAACACCTTTAATTAGATATATTTCAGACAAATAAAATCAGTTATCGAATTTTGGAATCACTAAAATTAGGAAATAAAAAAAATTTGAGCAAAAAATAAAACCGACATCAAAAAAAAAGTAATAAAATAATCGCGTTTCCTTAATTTTTGTGCCTACATCTTATAATCAACTTGTTCTTCTATTTAATAAATGTACAATCTTTGCATTTACCACGTCATTATTGTTACTTTTGGAGTCGGTGTCAGCTAAGTTAAATAGGGTGCAGCAATAAATACATCACCGTCGTCCGTCACCGGTGTCGTATTTGTACATCCATACTTTTTACAAACTTAAATAATAATAATAATAATGGTTTTCTTTCTTTCCTTTCTTTCTTTCTTATTTATAACTATTACTTTCGTATCTATAATATTTATAGGATATAGACATCGTATGATATAACGGGTTTCATCACATTTAAGTTCTCCCATTCAAATATTGTTTTATCGATTCCTTCCATATACTGTAACCTTAATTAAATTTGTATGAGGGTGTTTCAAAATAACAATGGATGAAACGAAAAGCCTTGGCTGTAGCCGTGACCGCACATTAACAAGTGCTATAAAATTCTCAATGTCGAGATACACATGAACTGAGGGAAGTTCAAGCATGAAATCGATCCAGGTGACTCGGCTGTGTTCGAAGTTGCTCGGCTATTTCCGAGCTATCTACCCGGATAAGCGAGCCACTAGGCTACTTAAACTATGCAATCGAATTTGTGTTCCGAATATATAAAGCTCGTTTTGTTTTTCCTTGTATTAAATTGTCTGTACTCTATTTTTTGTTTCATAAAAAATTGTGGCCTTGTAAGTATTGCTTAGCAGTATTGTACTCCCCACCATGATTCAGGCCTTGACGTGGCGGTGGGGCTCAGTAGCCTAGGGTGAGCCCAGCACCTTGGGCGAAGCTAATCGAGCCGAGGGGGCTCTTTGTACCCCTCTTATAAGAAGAGGGGACAAAAGAGAAGGGGGCAAGGGGCGAGGATGGGAACCTCGCCGCTACGACAAGGCTTGAACCGTGGTGGGGATACTCTATACTATACTATTATACTTAAATAGTTTTGATCGTGTATACATTCTAAGAACTAAATGAAAGTATGTAGTAATTTCTTAAACGGTTCTTAAATTACTAAGAAAATGTGCGCGTAAACGTAATATTAGTAAAATATCTTTTGAAAACGATGAAAGCTTGAAGCAACTCATTTGTGTTCGCAACAATATTTATATCCTGTTCGTGTCAGCTATTAACATATTTCAACTGGATATCGGCTTTGAGATAATCTCGAGCTTAACGTATAAATATCCGTGATTCTCGAATTACGAATTAATTAAAACGGTTACTAATTCAACGTGACGAAGTTTTAATCCCAGATCTTGTAAACCAAATAATAAAGAACAATGGTCTACTTAGATAAGTTTAGGCTCGGCCTCTAAGACCTAGTTGAAATATGACCTAAGTGACCTAAAATGATTTCCTTTTTTTTTTTCAAACGCGCTTCTAAGTATAGCTTGCTCACTGGTGAAGGAAAATATAAAATATCTTAGTGCTCGGGTAGTGAACTATGAATTTTTGGCAAGAGAACTTATATTTTTTCTGATTCAAAAACTAGGTAATACATAGGCTGCACTAAAAGTATCGGGAATGGAATATTTCCACTGTTCCTGTCATATTAAAATGTTTTTAATTGAAAACTCCTTGGTTTTAAAAATCGAATACCATTTATTTATTTAAAAAAAGATTCTCGGTCTTGTCACAAGGTCTTGTCAAACTTGTTTAGTCGTTGAGAAAATGGAATTGACTCGAGAAAATTCTAGAGCGATGATTTATTATGATTTTCGAAGTGGTTTAACACAAAATCAGTGAGTTGACCGGATGATTTCTGCATTTGGTGATGAAGCCCCATCCAAAACCACAATTTATCGCTGGTTTGCTGTATTTCAACGTGGACGTGTCAAGCTCAGTGATGATCCCCGTCAAGGTCGTCCAAAAACTGCAGTCACCCAAGAAAACGTTGATGCTGTGCGTAAGTCGATTGAGGAAGATCGACATGTGACATACCGCGAAATTCAGGCAACTTTAGACATTGGCATGAGTCAAATACAAATAATCTTGCATTAACAATTAGGTGTAAAAAAGTTGTTTTCCCGATGGATACCGCATTTGCTCTGTGAAGAGCAATAAGCGGCTCGCGTTACTTGGTGCGTCAGAACTCTCGAAAGATTCCACGCAGGATCCTCAAATGCTGTATACAACATCGTATCAGGTGACGAATCCTGGATATACGCGTAACCCGAAACCCGAAACAAAAAACCAGTCACGAGTTTGGGTGTTCGAAAATGAGTTAAAGCCAACAAAAATTGTTCGTTCACGGAGTGTTGCAAAAAAAAATGGTGGCCACGTTTGTCTCCAAAACCGGCCATGTTGCGACTATTCCTCTTGAGGGACAAAGAACGGTTAATGCAGAATGCTATGCTAGCATTTGTTTGCCACAGGTCATTTCTGAATTCCGTAAAGAGAACTGCAACCGCCGCATCATCCTCCATCACGACAATGCGAGTTCTTACACCGCGCACAGAACAAAAGAGTTTTTAGAGCAAGAAAACATAGAATTATTAGACCATCCGCCATACATACTAAGCCCTAATGATTTCTATACTTTCCCTAAAATAAAGAATAAATTGCGTGGTCAGAGATTTTCATCGCCTGAAGAAACTGTGGGCGCCTACAAAACGGCCATTTTGGAGACCTCAACTTCCGAATGGAATGGTTGCTTCAATGATTGGTTCCATCGTATGGAAAAATGTGTAAAATTTCGCGGAGAATACTTCGAAAAGCAATAAATACAGTTTGTGTCACTTCCTTGATTCCCGAAATTTTCAGTGCCGCCCTTGTAGTTACCGTGTTTTGTATAAAATAATCTATCAGCAAAAAAATTAAAAAGTATGTTTATTTATTAATTTTTAATAGATACTAAAAATAAGCCGACATTTTACTTTGTGGTAAAAGCAAAAGTAAAATAAAGCTAGCAATGCTTTTACATAAGCTTAAGTAATAGCAAATTGAGCCTTCGTCTAGATTTTGCATTCATCTTGGATTTACTTAGATTACGAAAACTGTAGAGTATTTCGTTCGTGACGTCACGAAACGATCTCATTAGTGCAGCAAATAGTACCAAATTGTATTATCCAGTCGTGTTTTAGGGCTTGATGCTGGAAGAGATATGCTTCTTTCATCATTGGTGGCAAAATTATTCACGACTAGCTGTTGCCCGCAGCATCGCCCGCGTTAACTTAGATTTACAGCCGTAAACAGATTGATGATGATTATTTTTATAGCCCAAGTTACTCCTTAAATCATCAGCTAACTGTCAGTGAAAGTCCTATCATAATCGGCCCAGCCGCTTCCGAGATTAGCCGGAACAAACAGACAGACAGAAATTGTAAAAAATGCTATTTTGGTGTATGTGTCGTGTATACATCCATATGCATTCAATAAAAAGCGGTTATTTTAATATTACAAACAGATACTCCAATTTTATTTATCTGTATAGATGTATAGAAGATAAGGACACCGGTGCCCATCTTTCCGTTGTTAGTGTGCTATATCGTGAGGACCTGAAGGAAATATAAGTTTGACTCGTAAAATGTACGCTACCATTGAAATAAAAACAAGTTAACATATTGTATCCGACGCACACTCAGGCAGTACTACAGAGATGAGCGAAATTGAAGAGCTAGATTCTGATTAAATGTTTTTCACTCAATCCCAGTAAAAAAAATTGTTGTAGAAAACTTTTTTGTCCACCCTACCCAACTGTATTGAATTGACAGGTATGACGTCATAATATTATGGCGCTAAGTCCGTCCTATTCTCATTTGAACCGCATAGTACATGACGTGTATTTTGTATCCGTGTTTACATGACTCAACTCATGCAGCGAACATATTTTTTTCAATTTTCGTCACACATCACCTGTCAATATTGCGGGCTGTGGCCTAATATCACGCCTCGCTTGGCTTTGAGGTAAAAAAATGTACATTTGCCAGAATAAATAGGATACCAGGGATTTATGCTTATCGTTATGAAGGACGAAATGTATGAGGATTGATATAATTGTTAGTCTAACGAATATGGAGAGATAGGTTATTGAAATGGATTATTATATATTTTTTTCTTTTCTAATGTTTGCGCGAATTTCACTCATTATAATAAAACAATTTTTACGATTTTGTCGCGGTTTATTAAGATTTTTACAAGCCCGAAGAATACTCTACAGCAACCACGGTTACGGGAGGGCTATGACCATGGTTGCTGTAAAGACCCCACCATGGTTCAGGCCTTGTCGTGGCGGTGGGGCTCAGTAGCCTAGGGTGAGTCGGCACCTTGGGCGAAGCTAATTGAGCCGAGGGGACTCTTTATACCCCTCTTATAAGAAGAGGGGACAAAAGAGCAGGGGGCAAGGGGTGAGGATGGGAACCTTACCCCATTGTACTGTCCCGACGTTGGGAGGGGTTGTTCTGTGGTGCGGGACAACCCTTCTGTGGAGGTGGCGTCAGTCCCTTGTGAGACTGACTAGCCGTCGAGGTGCCCTGTTAGCTTAACAGATCCGGGGCACCTCACTTTCCAGATCGATCGCGGAAGCTTAGGTTCGAATCCGAAACGGATAGACACAAACCCAGACCGCGCAAACAGCGCTAGCACTACGCTACCGCTAGATTGCTTGGGCACCGCCCATGACCCGCCTCCCTCTCCAAAGGGAGGGATGAGTGCCGGCCCTCATGATGATAGGTTAAATTCAACCGTAAAAGATTCGTCGACCGTATCGGATTTGACTAGTCCTCCTGCTCTCCCGAGCAGCGCGCGCGATGAACCGTGCCCCCCGCGGGGCGCGGAGAGGGGCGTCCCCCTTTCGAATATTTCTTAAGTGAGCCATCTGCTCACTTACTATACCTATTGAGCTTAAAGGCCATCAGGCCGAAAAGTCTAGCCCTTCCGAAAAAAAAAAAAAAAAAAAAAAGGTATCTCACCAAGGCGGCACTGGTGGCACTCGCCGGGTTTTAGTGGGTAGAGCTGCGTCCACTTACCATCTTTCGGGCGCAGCGAGTCCCACATACCCGCCTGGGAGTGCCTCAGAGCATTTCCCGGCGTAAAAGAAAAAAAAAATGGTTGCTGTAAAGTATTTTAGTAGTAGATTATTATAATGATAAACGCGGCAGAGAAAATAATATTGTAGAATCGAAAATTCTCTTTACGAATAACAAAGAGATAACACGAATGTAGTACCTACATACTCGGCCGTTTCTCGACCATGTCTAAAGTTTTCAGTCGGAAAATTTAAAATCTTAAACCGCAGTACGCAATTATATTACACACTACGTCTGGTCACAAACCTAGCACTGTGCTCTCTCATCGTAGCAGGTAGTTACTGAAAATCAGTCGATCTTTCTTCGGATTGATCTTTTAGTACTGAGTAGCATACCTTTTTGCGATTCTGCAGCATACATACACTGTATTTAAGTGTGATATTACTAATGCTGTTATCGTATTTTATCTGTTTTTATTTTTACTTTTTTATTGTGTAGGTATGTGAAATGTGGAATTGTGAACAAAGTTTTTATCTATCTATCTATCTATTTATCAACGCGATGCTTGGCGGATGTTAATTATATCTCTTTTTTTTTCTTTAACGCCGAGAAATGCTCTGAGGCATACCGCGGGCGAGTGGGTCTCCCCAGGCGGGTATGTAGGACTCGCTGCGCCCAGCTCTACCCACCAAAGCCCGGCGAGTGCCTCCAATGCCGCCTTTGGTGAGGTGTCCCGGATCTGTTGAGCAAACAGGGCACCTCAACGGCTATTCAGTCCCTCAGGGGACCGACGCCACCTCCACTGCTCCCAACGTCGGGACAGTACAATGGGGTGAAGTTCCAGTCCTCATCCCTTGGTATTTTGTCCCTTCTTCTTGTATGAGGGGTACAAAGTGCCCCCTCGGCTCAATTCGCTTCGCCCAGCGTGCTGGGCACACCCTAGGTTACTGAGCCCCACCGCCACGTCAAGGCCTGAACCATGCTGGGTTGTTGAGGGGCATTGTCCTAGCCAAGCGAATAAAGGTTTTACTAATAAGTTCGCACCACGCCGCGAGGATCCGTATACCTAGGTTAGAAAAATTATATCTCCCAATGACGTATGAAATCGTCGATAGGGACAATAAACGTCGCGGCAAGAATCATGTCAGTATTTTGTCCCCATATGTATATGGCCCTACAGAACCCATTGTATATGATAGAAGAAGGGGTAGGCCACGTAACATTGTTAGTACCTGCCTGTAGGTTTGGAGGGGGGGGGGGGGAGATAGGCTTTGAGAATTAATAAAAATCTATGTTGAAGCACGTATTATTTCATAATGGCAACATTTTTATATTATCTGTTAACTTTAAAATTTTATTTCTAACTACCTACTTTTATCTAATTGTTAATATTATATTTTCTACAAGTCATTCTATTAATCAATTTTGTAATGCCAACGAACTTGCAATAAATCTATGTTCAAATATTACAAGTTTTGATTTCCACAATCTCAACATCAAACATTCTATAACGAACGTTGGAAAATAAAGAAATATAGCATATTGGAAGTGACAGCGTCATACCGTTTACTGTCACGGCATTTGAGTCATATAAATGCGTCATATGAAAAAAAAAGATTTATTACAACAAAAACTATAATAGAATATTATATTCACGATTCAAACTTCATTCAAGCCCAGTAACAAAACCTCGGCTAAGCTTTAATATATCACACGAAATCCTCTTGACATTCAACGAGAAAATCGTCCAATATAATAAAATACAGGCGAAGCACATGACAGTGTTGGTCGTTGGGAACTATGCAAATAAATTAAAACAGAAGCAAAGTTAGCACAGTAGTTAGCGAACATTCCGGTGATGGCAATAAACTTGTGATAACAATATTGGTTTTTGCTTTGTGTTTGTTCCAGTATTTGTGGTATGATAGTGCTGTAATCCTACTCATATTATAAACGCGAAAGTGTGTATGGATGCTACTCTTTCTCGCAAAAACTACATAATGGATTTTATTGAAACTTTACAATAATAATATTGTCGCGTATGGGGGGTGGTAGGACCCGTGATGCGACCAGATAGAAGTAGGGGTTCGAAATAAGATGCTGTAGGGGTACCTTATTTTGAAGCCGAAATTTTTCTTCAGCTGACCCACGTTCCGATAGCGTGTTTGAACGGTAGGGAAGGACACTGGCCTGACTGGTGACTCCTGGCGAAGATGGCTAGACACGGGGAGATCTCCACCGGTATTCAATGCCGGTAATTCAGCTGTTGTGTTCTTCTTAGATAGGTAGCCAAATTTAGTAAATTCCCAGCGGAATTTAAGCCGTGTTTAATTTTCGAGGATTAGCCTCGAGATGGCCGAGGGGCCATCGGCGGCGATGTCCCCAGACTCCCGTTGACAAGCTCGGCAGTCAAAAACGCATATCCTGACCACATCCGATCCATCGTTCAAAAATCAACATCCGGTTCTACAGTTAAATGCCAAACTGACTTTATAATTAGTTAAGTTTTAATTTAGACATTTTGTTATTTTAGTTTTAAAGATTAGATTAAATTATTAGATTTAGGATTATTAATTATAACAGGTAAATTGATTTTATTTAAGAGAGATACCTATTACAAAACAATTATCGGATTTCATTGCGACATCTATTGAGTAAATTCGAAATATGACGTCAATAGGTCGATAAACAGTAAATCGTTAACGACAGTCAAGGATAGATGGCGCTTATTTATTGGTAGTATTAAGTTTAAAACTTATTTAATTATCAGCTTAAATTTAGGTAACGTGTAAGCGCAACGTTACAATATAGTTTAAACATCAGAATAAGACATAAGCTATAATTTATCTACGTACTCCCACGTGAATGAAAAGTACGCGGGTGAAACTGCGGGGCGCTGCTGGTGTGTAATAATATTGTAACTCTGCAATTATTTACCGGTTGGAGGAAAGCGCTGTGCCGTGCTCACGGCTGCATGAGTACCACCATCTTGCTTGTTTCTCAGTGAAACAGCTTTGCTGTGTTTCGGAGAGCAGGGCAAGACAGGCAGTGTAACTACTACTGGCACCGAGACTTAACATCTTATGTCTCAGGATAGGCAACACATAAATGAGTCGCCTGGGCTTGTTCCAGGTAAACTGGTTTATGTTCATAGGCGACGTAGACCACTTACCATCAGGTGGCACGTTAGCCAGTTTGCCTATCCAAGTAACATAAAAAAAAAATAGAATCACTTATTTTATAGTAACATCAACTTCAGCGGAGTTATTAAAAGGTCCACTTCATTTCAAATGATACAAGTTCGACGACAACCACCATCACGGCATTTTCACACGTGCACTTGACAATTTCTCTTGTTTTGCAAAGAAGTAAACATGGTGAATGTGTGCGCGCACATTAACTTTGCACATAGGTATGGCGCTGATGCCAATTTAAAAAATGTTGCCAGCTTAGTTCTTACAGAACCTGTTTCGAATGGTAGTTTTGCAGTCTTTTTTGAAAGAATATCATTTTTTTTTGTAATATGCGTGTAGTATAAATGTCACAATCTGTATACATCCTATTGATATAATATAATGTTATACTACAATATTCTTGTACTAATATGTCAAAATATTTACTATTTTGCTGTGATTTAACTGATCATGTGGTGTTTAGTTAAATAAGTGATTGATGCACTATTTATAACTGTAAAAAGTCTATATAAAAAACAAGTTGTATCTCTGTTATCAGTTGTTGTTAAACCAGTAAATAAATAAATATAAAATCAGCCAGTGATCAGTGGATATAGCCCACTGAGAGAAAGTTTTAATGTAATTAACTATTGAAAGTAAAGAAACTATGTTAATAAATAAATATTACTCAGTCTGCCTCAGGAGGCACAAGAAATGGGGTAAGATTTATTTATTTCAGTGTCTGTTGAACCTTACCTTTACCGTAAGACTTCTATCAGAAAGTATGTCCCATTGGACTTTCTTTGTTACTTATTTTTCTCTTTTGTATGTTAAATATATGAAAATAAAAGTAAATTTTGTTACGAATAAAAACCATAAAACACAATATGCTAACATTAGATTATGAATAATAACCTTTTTGTATTTTTTTTGCGCCGGGATATTAGGCATCCCGAGGGCTAGGGGGGCTCCCCAGGTGGGTATGAGGAAATCGCTGCGCCCGAAAGATGGTAAGGTGGACGCAGCTCTACTCACTAAGCCCCAGCGGTATTAGGCTAATGATCCTTAAACTTAAAGGCTTAAACCATGGTGGGGATAAATGAGTCGCCTATGCTAGTTTCACGTAAACTAGTTTAGTCGACCACTTACCATCAGGTAGCCCGTCTGCCAGTTTGCCTGTCCAACTAACATAAGAAATTACTAGATTATAGAGTGTCCTTTTGAACATAAAATAATATTATATTTGTTCTTTTACAGGTAATTTCAACACAAGGAAATATTTCAAATAGTTACAAGCGCAAATGCAATTATTGTCATTAAAGGTAAGCGATTATCACCGCTTCAAGAAGAAAAGGTCTCAGGGAAATTAATTTTACTTTCCTGCCATGGTCCTAGAACGGTATGGAAATGATTGAAATTTCAATCATTATGGAAGTTACGACAATAGCCAATTGGCTATTGTCGTAACTTCCATAATGATCGGTCATTTATCAGACTCGAGCCCAAGAAGCCTAACTGTTGGGTTTGAACATCACCTTCATACTTCCAGCGCCATTACCTTATCTATAGCCATAATATCGTTGTCTATTTATCTATAGCCCAATCAGCCCAAATTAAACATTTCGTGAAAAAACTTACAATACGACTTTATAAGTAATTATATGTTTATTATGCATCGTAAAATATTATCTGAAATTGATACAGAATCGAACGTTTTAGACATATGTAATTTATATGCTTCGTTCCAACGAATTAGAAAAGGTATTCTTTCTGAAATTGATAATGAAATTAGCATAGTGACCTGATAGTGACACTACTAGTTTTATCATGTAACTAGCTGTTGCCTGCAGCTTCGCCCGCGTTAACTTAAATTTACAGCCGTACCCGGATTTGATGATGATTATTTTTATAGCCTAAGTTACTCCTCATAACATCAACTATCTGCCAGTGAAAGTGCTATCAAAATCGGCTCAGCTGTTACAGAGATTGGCAGAAACAAACTAGACGGACAGAAAAAAATTGTAATAAATGTTATTTTGCTATAACGTACTGTGTTTTCCAATTACATTTAATAAAAAGCGGTTATTTTAATTTTACAAACAGACACTCCAATTTTATTTGTCTGTATATATTAAGGCACGACATTTACATAACTAGGGTATCGTTAGTAAAGATAACGCAATAACGCTTAGAATATTGCGGATCCCCGTAATATGTTATTTAAT
Organism: Helleia helle; assembly: GCA_963853865.1. NCBI lineage: Eukaryota > Metazoa > Arthropoda > Insecta > Lepidoptera > Lycaenidae > Helleia > Helleia helle. Next base: position 19,012,949 of record OY971422.1, on the reverse strand, counting down.
AAGGACTGTGTAGAAATAAATATAAAATTTTACGACAAATATCTGGGATTGAATGAGGAACCTTCCTATCTTTTACTAACTAAGGAAATGGGATTTGGTCCGCACTACTGGCGTCGATACGACCCCCTTAAAAGTTCCATGAAATGGTGTAGTCATATAATAAGATTTTCCTGGGGTAGAAGCGCCGAAAAACCTTTTTTTTTGTTATCGCAGGGAAATGCTTTATAAATACGCATGTAGCCAGGATCTCGGGTAGATCCTGACCCTATGTGGGACTCGCACCTGGGAGTGCCCTATCCGTAAACTAAAATCACTGCGAGCGCCTTCAGCCGCTTTAATTTGAGGGTCTCGGATAGGCATTCAACAGGATCACCTCAGCGACAGGCTGGCCCAGCGCCGAAATACCTTTTTTTTTTCTTTTACGCCGGGAAATGCTCTGAGGCATCCCGCCTGGGGAGTGGGTCTCCCCAGGTGGGGGTATGTGGGACTCGCTGCGCCCGAGATGGTAAATGGACGCAGCTCTACCCACTAAAACCCGGCGAGTGCCACCAGTGCCGCCTTGGTGAGGTGCCACGGATCTGTTAAGCTAACAGGGCACCTCGACGGCTAGTCAGTCCCGCAAGGGACCGACGCCACCTCCACAGAGGGGTTGTCCCGCACCACAGAACAACCTCTACCAACGTCTGGACAGTACAATGGGGCGAGGTTCCCATCCTCACCCCATGCCCCCTGCTCTTTTGTCCCCTCTTCTTATAAGAGGGGTACAAAGAGCCCCCTCGGCTCAATAGGCTTCGCCCAAGGTGCTGGGCTCACCCTAGGCTACTGAGCCCCACCGCCACGTCAAGGCCTGAACCATGGTGGGGAGCGCCGAAATACCTACCTTATCTAATATTAACTTACTGTGAAAGCCCCATACTCATTTGTCCCCAGTGTAATCATTATCTATACATATACTATAATATGTAAATGTGTAGGTAATGATTACACTGAATGAAAGTGTCTGTTTGTAATTTCAAATTAACAGCTTTTCACTAAATGCATATGAAAGTATAAGAGGTACCTACATCAAAAGCATTTTTTTTTATTTCTGTCTCTCTGTCTCTCTGTTTGATCTTGCTAATCTCTGAAACAGCTGGGCTGATTTTGACGGGACCTTCAATATAATAAAATCCTAATAAAATCTAATAAATAAAATCCGGATACGGCTGTAAATTTAAGTGAACGCGGGCGAAGCTGTAGGCAACATCTATGCGATATTCATGAACATATTTGGTACAACTTAACAGTATACAAGGAAACCTGAAAGTGTCGTTTTCTGCAAAAGAATGTCGTCATACAATATTTTAATATTATCAATAAACATTATTATTCGAAACAAGAACACTTAGAAAGTATAATATCAGTTTTTCTCAACAACGGGTACAAAAGAAAAACAACGTCTTGCAGAGTTGGCATTGTCCCATATTTCAACTCACGTAACAGGAAGAAGAAACGCGATATTATTTTCATCGTCGTTAACCATTGACGACATTTCTTGTGCTACTTTTTAGGTCACCTTAATTTATGAAGCGATGTACTCAAACTGTATTTAAAATGCGTTGTAATAAAATATGAGAGCCCAAGATCGAGATTAAGAAGTTGCTTGAAGAAGACCTCTCAGTGTCAGTCGCCGCAAATTTTCACAGCTTAGTTGGTGGAGTTCGGCTTGACAGAGAAAAATGAAAAACAAAAAAATACATACAAGATTCTTAAGATAGACGTGGGTTGAAATCAGCTTACGTTATCATAAACAAACATTCGAGAATTTTTGTTCATATTTTATAATTGCTGGATTGTAGTGAACAAGTAATAGATTGTTTTTTTAATGAAATATGGTAAGAGGGCGAATAGACTTAAAATTTTACTACAAAACCCGATAAATAATTCTAACAAATTCTATAACATGTTGAATAAACATAATTAGCTTAACACTACATTTCAAAATAAATCTATATATAATACATATAGGAGCTGTTCTATAGATTGACTCATCATGATATCTCTGGAACTATAAGAACTAGAGACTTGAAATTTTGTAGGAATATTACTTTTGCCATGTAGAGGTCAGCTAAAAACGGATTTTAAGAAATTCCTCCCGCTCCCCCTTTGACTGAACGAAGTCTGTGCGGGCAGCTAGTAGTAGATATAATAAAAACATTTTACAAAAAATTTAAACCGACTTCAAAAATACTAAACTTAAAAGTAATAAAATAACAGTTTCTTTAATTTTTGTGCCTACAACTTATAATCAACTTAATATTCTACTAATGTACAAACTTTGCGTTTACCACGTCATTATAGTTACTTCGGTGTCGTATTTGTTGCTGTACATTACCTACCTACCTTTGGCTGACACCAACTCCAAAAGTAACTATAATGACGTGGTAGTTTATACATTTTTTTACAAAGTTTGTACATTAGTAGAATATTAAGTTGATTATAAGTTGTAAGCACAAAAATTAAAGAAACTGTTATTTTATTACTTTTTAGTTTAGTATTTTTGAAGTCGGTTAAAATTTTTTGTAAAATGTTTTTATTTCTTAATTTTTAGTGATTCCGAAATTCGTCGTCTTGGCGTTCATTGAAGAGGCATGTTCAGCAGTGGATGGATAAAGGATGATGATGATGATGATGATGATGATGATGATGGTGATGGTGATGATGATGATGATTACGATGACCGCGACATACTATGGTGTGCTACCAAAGCATCCTATACAATTGTTACATCGACACGTAATAAAATGATCATATCATCAAGGTAAACAAAACCAACCAAATAGGCATTATTGGGAATAACTAAAAAACGGCTTGTCAGATCTTAATAAAATTAATATGGGACCAAATTGGAAACACCAGCTTTCAAACAAAAAACAAAATAACCATCGAAATCCGTTCACAAACGGCGGAGATATCGTGTCACATACATACAAAAAAAATAAAAAACATACAGACGAATTGAGAACCTCCTTTTTTTGAAGTCGGTTAAAAACGTCAATAGAATGAACGGCTACATCATTTTTAATGACTTCATAATTATTAATTAAAAAATGAATTACAAAATATTTTACGCGAGTCGAATTGAAAACGCGAACTCTTCAAGATAATATTAAATGGAGAAAGATCTTCAATTAATGAAGTAATGAGTTTTTGTGAAATATAATAAGGTGTTCGTCTCAGTGTGGGAAACAGTTTAAAAGTTCCACATCTTTGAAAGCGGACATTAAAATAATTTTAGCTTCATGAGAATAGAGATGATAAAAAACAGAGCACGAACCGTTTCTTAACATATTTTAAAGACCGTTGGTCTGTTGTTGTTTTGTGTATGATGTTATTTTAAGATCACAAAATAAAATGCTTATCTCTATTTGATTATTTTTTAATTAGTAGATAAAAAGAATTTTAAATTTTTTGTGAATAAATTATAAAGTTCACAACTTATTTCTCCGCATGAATTTGCAATCCATTAACAATTCCACTATGCGTTTGCCTGAATCCACGATGTGAATTTGGAGACCCGAGTGTTAACACCGGGATAGCGTCCCAGGCCACATTCGTGTCCCCAGGAGCAGATCCCGACCACCACGTTGTTGTGCAGAAGCGGACCACCGGCGTCGTTCCGACACTGGTCACGGCCACCAACGTCCAGCCACCCAGAACATACCATGTTTTCTGTCACCTGGTATGCCAAAGACGCGTACCGGGATTGGCATACACTCTGGTTCACGGTCCAAATTTGTACATGGCGGAGCTGTTCGGATGGACTGCCGCCGAACTGAAAAAATGTCATATCATTTTAGCACCCCAAAAAAGTTTCTATATGTTTTTATAATCATTTATTGGTTTTTAATAATTACCATAATATATTTACTAACACTTCTGTCGTAAAGTAAAATTTACAATCGTATAATACTGGTATAACGCCAGAATGTTTGATACATTCGTTTACGTAGCCCATAAAACGCAAAGAATATAAATTATATCACATTACTTGCGGTGTTATTTAAGGTAACAATAAACTAAAGGAAAAAGCAATTGTCCCAGCTCGCCTCATAGCTTATTTATATGATTTTATTTAGTTACATTATCTTTGAAATAATATTAATAGGATCAAACTATAATAATTGTCAAAAAATGATTGACGAAGTGTAACAAAAATTATTAGAATTGTCTTTTTTTATTGTACAATATATATAGCTTACGTAAGTAGCTCCCCATCCAATGGCCCAAACTGCTTGGTTATCCGCAAGATTATAATTGGCACCAGCAATACTGGCAACTCGTATGCTGTTATTTAAAGTAATGGTGCTTGCAGATCGAAGGATGGCGATGTCGCTATCGTAGATACGTGCATTGTAGTTGCCGTGAATAATGATCTGATTCACATTGTAGACAACACCACCGCTGTTGGCATAACTGGAGCCAAGACGCATACGCCATCGGCTTGGTGATTCACCCCTGAAAATTTTATGCTACGATTGTCAGACAATAAGATATTTATAATAATCATCATCATCATCATCAGCATTATCATCATCATCATCATCATTATCATCATCATCATCATCATCATCAAACTCTTTCGGCCCATCTCTGAACATTTGCCACTTTCTATGAACGCGAACAAAGACGGACCAATATTAAAACTACTTAGATATATGATTAGATCAGTCGATAAGCAAGTTGTAGTGATTCGACTATTACCTACTTGGAAGCTAGTTTTTCCAGTCATGCTGTAAATACTGATAAAATATAGAGAAATATTGCCTGAATTTTATAAAAAAGCTTATGAACTACAACTGGAATGTTGAAATAGTGAAATAAAACCATTAAGAACCAGATTCGTATGCAAGCATAAAGTCTGTAACAATTTAATTTTATTGAATTGTGAGCCACATTGCCATGTGCACCATAAAGCTCGTTTATATTGAGTACCAGCTGGTGCCTGCGACTTCTTCTGCACGGGATAAGAATTTGGACAATTCGCAATACAAAATAAAGTCTATTTATTTTCTTTCAATTGAAACTTTTTAGGATTTTGAAAATTTCCAAGGGTGACTTGCAGAAAGGAGATGATATTAAGTCGAGTTTACTTAAACTCGATTTACAAATAAGCCATCTTTTGTTTGAACCGATTTAAATTTCTCTTGCTTTGCCTTTTTTTTTTGAAGATTTATCTAAACTGACTTAATTGAGTCGTACGACTTTTCATTCGGTCTTTACGTTTCGTTATACACATTATGCTTTTAAGGCTGTGTACATGCTCCATGCTAATCGGTTTTATAGTTTCTAACGTAACAAAGAAATACACATTCACATTTATCATATTATTAGCAAGGATATGTTATACCTTTGCTGTGAATTCTATGTTCTGTATTATGCATCATATAAACACAATTAATGTTGATTTCAATTCGCTGTTCAATCATCAGCTCTGCCAAAATACAACAGATTTAAATCATTGCTTCAAACCTGATAATAATGGATTCGAGAGGCTTTAAATAATTCTCTTATTTATTTTAATACAATGTACAGTTTTCATTCCGAAAATTAGCATTCCCTTGTTTTGGTGTACGCAGAAGTCAACAACGTTAAACCATCTTTTGACGTTTTCCTATATTGGTATATGTGGTAGATACAATTGACATCCAAAAAGATATTATATTGGTAATATTTTGAATTAAAAAAAAATGATTTTGATTTTTATATTAATATCATTAATAGCACTGTTCTACCATTTCATTTGTTTTCGTAAGCGTTCTTTCATGTCCCCACCATGGTTCAGGCCTTGACGTAGCGGTGGGGCTTGGTAGCCTAGGGTGAGCGGTACACCTTGGGCGAAGCTAATTGGGCCGAGGGGGCTCTTTGTACCCCTCTTATAAGAAGAGGGGACAGAAGAGCAGGAGGCAAGGGGCAAGGACGGGAACCTCACCCCATTGTACTGTCCTGACTTTGGGAGGGGTTGTTCTGTGGTGCGGGACAACCCCTCTGTGGAGGTGGCGTCGGTCCCTTGGGGGATTGACTAGCCGTCGAGGTGCCCTGTTTGCTCCTAGATCCGGGGCACTTCATAGAAGGCGGCACTTACCAGCTTTCGGACGCAGCGAGTCCCACATACCCACCTGGGGAGACATCCTCGTGGGATGCCTCAGAGCATTTCCCGGCATTAAAGAAAAAAAAAAGAGTTCTTTCATATAACATAAGTGCGGCTCCACCACGGTACACGGAGAAGCTACGCACATTTGTCAAGTTTCGCTTTGCAAGAAAATGCACCCCACGTACACGCTACGCATTAATTGTCATTTTCTTGCAATTGACATTTTAACACACTTGCTTAGCCTCTGCGTGCACTGCGTTTTGTGCCGTTACTGTGACTTACGCGACACAATGGGCAGCTGTCAGTATGGATCTGGTGTTCAGAATAGAGCCAGCGCACTCCTGAATAAAGGACACAGAATTTGATGTGTGCAGGAGAGCGGCGGCAAAGGGATACGACGAAATCGTAGCGAGCGAACCGCCAGCAATCCTTTGTTGACAGTTACACGGGACTGGAAAAAATATAACATTATTGTTGAGTAAAGTTTATGAAAACAGCAACCAAATAATAATAATATAACCAAGAGCATAATACGATATACCACAATTAATGCCTACGGCAGGTAGTTCTCTTCTTTTGCGAGGTAGTGAGGTCGTAGAAGGAGGCGGAGCGGTAGGTATCCGGGAAAATTTAGGGCACCCATTTTATAAGTAAGCATTAGAAAGCTTGATTCCTCGAGACGTCTCGTATCAAGATTCACGTATATGTATATACTTTGAAGTATATATACATAGATGTACTACACATTTTCTGTATTATTACAAACTTCTATGTAACCATGGAATGTAATTCATTAGAAATCAACAACACGATTGAAACGGTATACATTACGTTTTTTATGAGTTTCATTATAACTTTTCAGCTAAATAGGTTTACGATATAATAAAAAAATATGAAAAAGGAACGATTAACATAATTTACATTTTCAATTACAATAACTTACCTGATACAAGGATCAGACCCAGCAGAAAAATGTGAACAGGACGAGCCTTCATTGTAGCGCTTGTGGAGAGGAATAGGGGACAAGTATTCTTACTGAAGTAAGTATTTATATCTTATACCAACAAGATAGTACTTATAATAAACAATAGATAAACTGATTTCTTGAAACTCCTTCAATAGGCTAAGAATTAAAAGAACTAACGTTCTCTAATCGATTGATATCGATTTAATGTTTCTTATAATTCTATCGCATGGAAGAGAGAGTGACACAGTACTGCATCTTTCAATATTATCGATATCTAAAATATGTGCCCTATAACTGTAAATCTACAAAATAAAATAAATACTTAATACTAGATAATCTCAGATTTGAAAAGTTGAATTTACGTGTGCGATACACGGTATATATGGTCTTTGTTTACTCTTTAATTCGCCTTGAAAAAACTGATTCCCCAACACTCGCATTTCGGACTGACCACACTGCCCAAAATCGTCGTCGCATCACTGCATACATTGATTTATACCGAATTGGGAATCCTACACTTTTCCAAAAATGAGGCGGCATAGACGTAAAAAATGAATATCAAATACTTAATCATCATTTTCCATTCACTGGCGGATCCCCCTCCACTGACATTCAATTAGAATCAACTACTGGGAGAATCGTTGTCCTATTTTGTCCTTATTTTTTTATAGAAGAAAGGGCTGTGCGTCGGTTCACCTGGTGGTAAGTGATTTCCATAGAAACTGGCTACACTAGGGGATTATCAGGTGCGTTGCTGCTGGCCTTTCAAATATGAGTATATTCTTTTCTTGAAAGTAGGAACTTTACTACGACTAGGAGCCGATACGACTTAAGAAAGTCGTATCGGTTCGGAAATACCTTAATTGGCAGCTGATCCCAATTTGAATCTAATCAACCATGTACAAGTTGAATTGATTCATTCTAGTGTAATAGAATTAAAATCCTTTTCACAAAGTACTTACTTTATTTTACATATTTTATACAGTACAAACTATTACTCTCATGTATCCCCACCATGGTTCAGGCCTTGTCGTGGCGGTGGGGCTCAGTAGCCTAGGGTGAGCCGCTGCACCTTGGGCGAAGCTAATTGGGCCAAGGGGGCTCTTTGTACTCCTCTTATAAGAAGAAGGGACATAAGAGCAGGGGGCAAGGGGTGAGGATGGGAATCTCACACCATTGTACTGTCCCGACGTTGGGAGGGGTTGTTCTGTGGTGCGGGACAACCTCTCTGTGGAGGTGGCGGCGGTCCCTTGCAGGACTGACTAGCCGTCGAGGTGCCCTGTTTGTTTACTAGATCCGAGGCACCTCACCAGAGGCGGCATTGGTGGCACTCGCCGGGTTTTAGTAGGTAGAGCTGCGTCCACTTATCAGCTGTCGGGTGCAGCGAGTCCCACATACCTGCGTAGGGAGACCCAATCCCCCGCGAGATGCCTCAGAGCATTTCCCGGCTTAAAGAAAAAAAAATACTCTCATATAATATATTTAACATATTCCTTGTCTTTATATCTTTACTTTATACTTGCTTAATATTATTACATCGTATTGCCTTTTTTTATCGTAGGGGAATCCTTATGGATGCAGCCAGGATCTTTGGGTAGATCCTGACCCAATGTGGGACTTGCACCTGGGAGTGCCCACCCTATCTAAAACTACTGCGAGCGCCTTCAGCCGTTTATTGAGGCGCATTAAGTAGCGCCTCCTACGCACCCCCGTTCGTCGCCCGCGGGGGGAGGCCTCGTCGGTGGCCTCCTCTCTCACCCGCTCGTCAGCCTTCTTCTGGGACATTACTGCCTCGCAGAAGGAGACCATCGCCGTCCAGGACTCGTCGTCACCTAGCATCGCGGTGGTGACGCTCGACAGAGACAAGTCCCCTCCGATGACTGATGTCAGATCATGACGCAGCGCCGCCCATCTCGGGCACACCTCGAGGGTATGCTGGGCCGAGTCCACCGCCGCGCCACAATCGTGACAGACTGTCAATGGCTCCCTGTGGGCCGTCCGGCACAGGTACTCACCAAAGCAACCGTGCCCGGTGAGCATCTGTGTCAGACGGAAGGTGAGGGGTTTGCGCTTACGAAGCATCCACCGCTCGGGGACCGGACGCAGAGCAACCGTTAGGCTTTTTCCATACGGCTGCCGCGCCAGGTCCTCCCCCCACCTCCGCATTAATGCCTCTTGCTCTAGTCGGCGAACCCGCAAGATCTCATCCAGCGTAAGGCTCTCACCGAGAGACCTCCTATCCGAGACATAGGAGTGCGTCTCGGCCAGAACCTCTGCCACGAGTTCCCACGGGGGATCGCCGGCCAGGGCAGTGGTTGCCGCCCACGATACCGTACGGTACCCCCGAATCACCCTTACCGCGATGACCCGCTGCACCGCGCGCAACAGGGCCTTATTCCTGAGGCAGTGGTATCCTCACCGACAATCGTTCACTCAAGAGAGCCCCTCCATTCCCTACCACTGATTTAATAATACTTCGCCCCGCCATGCGCCACAAACGAACTTACAACTTTCTACATTCTTAAAATTATTACAATATTTATTTATAAATTATTGAAAATCATGACATTAGCAATGATGGGTGCGATTTATCTAGCACGACCACTATTATAGTGGTAGTGCTAGATAAATCGCACTTTTCAAATTTAAATTAGTAAATCTATTCTACGACACTCTCCTGCCCTACTTATTAGAACTTAAATTTTGTGGGTGTAATTAGCATAATAATTATGGCACCCACGTAAATAGGAGGCCGCTCAAAACGCGTTCCTAATCCGGGGTAATCCTACCTTCTAGCTTTATTCAATAAATCTTAATGTATTAAATCTAAATTTAGCGTATATTGGATAGGTTTAATAAAATGACTGCCTCGGTACTTGTTTTGCAAATAGTACTAACATCAAAGCGAAATACACGTTCACGTCACAGAGCTAAAGTGGTTCGCTCACGTAACTGAAGTATCAATGACTCTACTTCACAGCAGAATACCTGGAATGTAGATATCGGTACTTAAGTAGCCCACTTAATTGAGCATAAATATGTGGTAATTATGATCCTTATAATTATTTTAAGGCGTTGAGTAAGACAAACACTAGTGGGTATGAAACTTTAGAAACTTTACTTTAGAATTGTACTACGAAAATTTAGAAATGTATCACAACATGAGTCAATCCGTGTACCTAATAAGTAACGTAAATTGATAAGACAGTCTTCGTATTATAAGATCTCATGAACTTCAATAAATCACATGATAATATTACTATTATCATGTTAATTAATTGTAAATATATTATGTATAAAATATTTTAAACTATGTAATATTTAAAATTCTAATACGATTATTACCTTAAAAAGATAATTGACTACATAATATATAAAAATAATAAAAATATCAACCCTTATATGTTCCACTGCTGGGCACGGGTCTCCTCCTCAAAAACGAAACGAGACAACTGATAGTAAGTGGTCATCAAGACATAAACCACTGGTAGACTTTCTATATGTCTATATGAGAAGAGCACATAAAATTGCCACGTAAATCCACAAGAGAGGGATAAATATTGTCCCCTTTGTGTTGCAAATTTTAGTTATAAAATCAAATATACTGCTTCATAAGCTTTTAATCCGCGGCCATAATTCGGCCGTCCGTCATAATTTATGCTGCAACTACTGTGAAATGCTATTGCTGTTTAATTATTCACGCAATTAACGGTAGCTAATATAATACGGTGGTTACACAATTTATGGTGTTCTCATAAAAACTAGTAGATCGGCCAAAGTCCCATGGGAGAGAAAGCGGAAATTGGCCGCTGAAATCCGCGAAATGGTTCGTGACGACGTCGTCCGGGCCTCGAGATCCATGAAATGGGTGGGCGGGCGCATCTCCAGTTTGGGCGACTCTATCACGAAGGACGATATCGTGACATCAGTGGCAGAGGAAGGTGGTTACTCCCGGAGCAGGTGCGGTCGGGCAAGATCGGCCAGTGCGCCTCCAGTCTGGGTGCTGCTATTGTCTGCCACCCCGTGAAAGCGACAAAAATTATCGTCGCAGAGGGCAGACTGCTAGTGGGCTGGGTGTTGGCGCAGTTGCGACTGCCAGACGCCCATATGTGCCAGTATGTGCAGTAAGGCGTCATTAGGTGTTCAGGGTGCCTTATTAGCGGAGAGTGCCGATGGGCACAGCGACGGAACCCGGTGCGGTAGACTACAGTACTACAGACGCACAGGGCCGGCCCGGTGCGGTACTGTTTCGTAGGCGGCAGTCACTGCCCTGGCTCACTAGGGGGTCACCCTGTGGAAACTCATGGTGGAGGTTCATGGCGAGACGCACTCCTATAGGAGATCTCTTGGTGAGAGCCTTACGCTGGACGGAATCCTGCGGGTTCGTCGACTAGGGCAAGAGAGGTTGCCCTAGTCTAGGGTAGGAACCTGGCGCGGCAGCCGTATGGCAATAGCCTAACGGTTATCCTACGTCAAGTCCTCGAGCGGTCGATGCGCCGTAAGCGCAAACCACACATTCCGTCTATCACAGCTGCTCACCGGGCATGGTTGATTTGGTGCCTGTGCCGGTCGACCCACAGGGAGCCGGTGACGGTTTTTCACGATTATGGTACGGAGGTGAGCGCGGACAAGCACACTCGAGTGTGCTCGAGATGGGCGGCGCTGCGTCACGATCTGATGAATGGGGGAAATAACACAAAAATTACATGACTTGATAATTAATGATTCTCTCATAGCAAGTGGAAGCGTCGTATCGTGTTTATGAGTATGAGCCCTTATTGTTGTGCTTCGATGTTTTGTGTGCGTTTCTGGTGCTTGTAAGACAATACTTATATGCATTTTTCGAACGCTAATTAAAAGAAAAATTTTACAGTAGCCACCAACAGCTTATAATATCAACCCTTGGCACTATTTTTAAACAGATTAATCATAATTAAATTTAAATAACAATTTAATTTTAATTTATGGTGCATTGTTTTTATCCTTTGTTCAATATACTAGCCCTCATCAATGTATGAAATTGACGTTCGCTTGACGCTCGCTCTCGACAAATTGACGTTCGCTTTTACAACATTGTCGAAAGCGAACGTCAAGTTGTCTCCGGCTCATCAATCAATACCTTAGGTCAATACTCCTACCTACTTAATATTAATAATATACTTCAAACTCTTTTGCTATTAAATTTAAACAGGAGCTTCAAACAATTTTATTGGACGATACATAGATTAGATTAGACTGGAATAACAAGAAACTAGCCATTAATATAAGTGTCTTTCCGATTAAAACTTGCAAACATTTAATCTAATGCCCGCTGTTCACGTTGGCCAACATTGTGATCAATGGCCAATACCAAATGGCCATCACGTAGGGGGATGTTTGTGCTTACCTTGGCTTGTATTAGAAGGATAGATGACGCGAGATCCGTGTGGTGTCCTTTGTGGATCCGGTTTTCAACAAAGATCAAAGGGCAGAGCTATGGCTGCCGCGTCCTAACATCGGGCGCGCGTTTAGTTTGCTATGAGCTCCCAGAATGATCGCAAGCACCTGATTTAAATTTGATATTCACGCCTCGTAACTAGTGTCAACAAAATGTCAGTAACAATGACCAATAAAAAAACGTTTCGCTTTATAGATATATCAAGGCGAAAATTATTGTAGAACTCTACGAATAAATAATAAGTCAGGAAATGTAACTGTGTTATAAAAATGACCCAACAAAAATAGTGTCCAAGTAGGCGGGGCTTAAAAGTCGTGTCCAGCGCGTCATCAGTCGGACATTTTTCTTGCAAGCGAACACACGTCAAACTTACGCATAGGTTTTCGTTTTTTCATTATGAATTGCAGCTGCTAATCATCATGCCATCATTTGTAGTGAAGTGGTGCAGGAGCCATACAAAATTAAAACCTCCAGGGATCACTTCTCACTAGTAAATAGTAGTAAAATTATATTAAATTCAAATACGATAATGTAATAAAGAAACCGAGATGGTCAATACTATGCAAAATGAAGTCAGTAAATTTTTAAACCAATGTAGAAGGTATTTTATTTATTCTTCATGAAATGTATAATATACCTAATATGTTTATATTTTTATCATTATTTAAATGTATATCGATATAATTGAGGTATTTTAAAAATGATTTTGCATTTTGCTTGCTTTATTTTCTTTTAGTATCCCAGCCGATCCAATTCGGCAAAATAAGTAGTGAGCTGCAGTTAAGCTTGAAAGATAAGAGTATCCCGGAGAAGAGCCTATAAGGAGGTGGTGCGGCTGGCCAAAGTCGGGCTCGACCTCGTGATCAGCCGCATAGATAAGTTAGGGCTTCGGGTCAGAGTTGAGAAGAGCAAAGTCCTTCTCTTCCGCGGGACCGGCCGTAAAGGACACTCTCCGGTAGCTACCCTCCAGATCCGAGGGGGGAGGGTCAGGATGAGCCCCCAGATCAAGTATCTGTGGCCCATCCTTGACGGAGGGTGGACCTTCGACCCACATTTGTCAATATTGGGATCGAAGGTCGTGAAGGCAGCAAGTGCGCTGGGCAGACTTTTCCCGAACCTCGAAGGAACCAGCGCCGCCTGCAGGCAGCTATACTCCGGAGTATGGCGATGTATGGTACATCCATTTGGGTGGGTCACCTTACCGCGAGGAATAAGGCCCAGCTGGTACCGTACAGTATCGTGGGTGACAGCCACACAGTGGGGGACAGACTGATATAGCCGGGGGGTCACCCCGTGGGAATTTGTGGCGGAGGTTCCTGCCGAGACGCATTCATATGTCTCTATTAGGAGGGCTCCCGGCGAGAACCTCCCGGCTCTACGGATTCGTCGACTAGGACAGGAGCCGGGTCCCTCCCCCCACCTTCGTATTAATACGAAGGTGGAGGGAGGGACCCGGCACGGCAGTCGTGTGACAAAAACCTAACGGCTGCTTTGGCATCCAGTCCTCGAGCGGTGGATGCGGCGTAAGCACAAAACCCCTCACCTTCCGTCTGACATAGGTGCTCACTAGGCATGGTTGCTTTGATGAGTACCTGTGCCGGACGGCCCACAGGGAGCCAGTAACAGTATGTCACCGTTGTGGCGCATCGGTGGACTCGGCCTAAAAAGTCATTGTAAAAAATATTTAAATAATATTGTTTTATTATTGACTTGGTTCTCTTATTGCATGACATCGGCTACGAAGCTATCACTCGACTGTCATAGGTGACATTGCAGCATGCGCGCCGACCAATACCTGCATTTATTCTGAAATTAAACAAATCACCAATGACGTCTATTTGTAACCTCGAAAGTCATTGGTATTTTAAATCATACGTCGTTTTGGTTTAAAGTAGGCCCACTTTTTATGTGTCATTTGTTCTGAGTTAGACTTCCTGACTTATTATTTATTCGTAGGTAGAACCCAAAAAATAAAATTCAATTTCTTTTTTATCACTTCTCACGCTCTTCTTATACACATACACGTAGTCGCGGTATGTTGTAAATAAATAAACCACATCAGCAGTCAGCGCCTCGTTATCCATTTTAATAAATGCATCCGCACATTGGCCTGAACCAAAGCAAACTGAACGACCATCCAATCCGACGTATGGACGACATCTCCAATTTTTGGGTAATATCATTGCTATGACATTCGCCACAATGTTGACCAACGTGAAGAGCCACCATAATAAACCGACACTTCACATAGGCGTTTTTATTTGGCTATTTGGCATATTTGACAAAGAATTAACATGGCGTGTGAAAAGTATAAGCACGGTATAACCAAAGTCATACAGTAGTCCAACGGAAGCGTCTAGACAGGGCAATCGTGCGGGGTTTGCGGGATGAGGGAGGGGCGGGCATCTCCTGAACTGCCATATACTCGTTCGGGAGCTGTCAGCCAGGGCTGTCTCTTTTTCCCCACCATGGTTCAGGCCTTGTCGTGGCGGTGGGGCTCAGTAGCCTAGGGTGAGCCCAGCACCTTGGGCGAAGCCAATTGAGCCGAGGGGGCTCTTTGTACCCCTCTTAATAGAAGAGGGGACAAAAGAGCAGGGGGCAAGAGGTGAGGATGGGAACCTCACCCCATTGTACTGTCCCGACGTTGGGAGGGGTTGTTCTGTGGTGCGGGATAACCCCTCTGTGGAGGTGGCGTTGGTCCCTTGCGGGGCTGACTAGCCGTCGAGGTGCCCTGTTAGCTAACAGATCCGGGGCACCTCACCATGGCGGCACTGGTGGCACTCGCCGGGTTTTAGTGGGTAGAGCTGCGTCCATTTACCATCTTTCGGGCGCAGCGAGTCCCACATACCCACCTGGGGAGACCCACTCCCCAGGCGGGATGCCTCAGACCATTTCCCGGCGTAAAAAGAAAAAAAAAAGGGGCTGTCTCTTTTTATATTGATTGTTTAATGCCCGGTTCCTATATTTAACGAAACGTCATGGTATAAAAGTTACTATCCGTTTTTCTAGAACCGACGACGAGTCGTATAAGTACCGTTCCACAATTTACTTTCTATACCTGACGTCGACGGACGTCAGTTAGTTATTTATATACCGAGCCCTCTTCAAAAATGCTTAATTATTATTAACAAGTATATTGGAACTTACAGATGACTAATGTGTATATTTTTACCACGTTGAATGGTTGAATATAGTCGAATCATGAGCGGAGCCAGGCCAACGAGCTACCACATTCATAAAAATCAGATTGGCATTGCATACCGCTTGCATATTAAGGAACAAATTGTTTGTGATGCGGGACTGTCTAGCTGTTGCCCGCAGCTTCACCCGCGTTCACTTTTAAAATTTGAGGGGTTGACCAACTTATCACTTAGGGGTATGAAAAATAGATAGTAGCCGATTCTCAGACCTACTGAATACGCATATAAAATTTGGTAAAAATCGGTAAAGCCGTTTCGGAGGAGTACGAATACTATAAAATACTATCTACATCATCACACATATCATACACACACACACACACAAACACATTAGGTACTAAACTAAAATACTTAATTTAAAAGGAAAAAAAGAAAAGAAAAAATATACTCAGAGCTACAAAAAATTTATGTAAATATTGTGACAACCCTAGAAGAATAAAGAATGTCAAAACAAAAACGGCATTTCGCGTGACTTCAGACGCGTTCAACCACTGTATGTATTTACACTGTGGTATAAGTGTTATCCTATTTGACCAATAAGGTCAATACCAAATACGTGTTACCGTGCGCTAGTCGGTTTTTCTTTCTCGATCACATCAAGGGACAAATAAACACAAAGGTACAAAGAGCTGAGCTTTAGGCTACTGAGCCTCACTGCCGTGACAAGGCCTAAACCATGATGGGGATACATTAGTTACCCTCTGTTAATAGATCTTAACCATTTCTTGAGAAGAGTGAAGTGAAGAAAGTAACATGTTTATCATTAAAAACGTCCATGCGCGCATTTTAATAAATCTGCAGAAACGATAAAGTTAAACTATCATCGATATCGATGTCGAGGACAAAGTTATTTTCGTAGTTTTATAGTGCCTTTAGCGACCAACTCTTTACTCCCGCTAACATTAACAAACTCCAACATTGGCTTTCAAAACTTATCACTTAAGCAATATAGCTGTTCGTGGAACAAGTAATTTGCAACGATATTAATATAATCATTATTTGCCTACGTCGGCCATGTTTGAGACCTTTGTCGCTTATTTTTTTATGTCATATATATGATAACCGAGCAGTCGGAGCCTTATGGTGACTACCGACGCACGAACATAAAGTTATGCAGATGCGTTGCCCTTCTTTTCCCTATCCCCCAATGGGCCACCGAAAACTCACAAGCCGCACGAAACGCGACAGCATAGCTGTCACTTGAAGCCGGCATTATGTGAGCGGGAGGTACCACCTCGATCGTGCTGGCCCAATTCGGCTGCAAAGGAGCATGGCACTACCTCCTAACGTGTCTTACTTACTTACTAATTGGAGTTGGAGCTAAATCTAGTACTCACAATCAAGAGCGTCGTATTCTGTGGGGCAAACTTTGGTGGCAGTCCCATTATATTAAATATAATAACAATATTAACCATTATAATATGTCCCACTAGGTACTGCGAGCGGGTCTTCTCCTCGTTCGTAGTTCAACGATGCGCTGGCCCAATGCGGGTTGATGAAATTTACACACCTTCAAAGACTTTTAAATCTCATAAGGCAGGTTTCCTCACCATGCTTCCGTCCGGTGACGGAAACATCGTGAGGAAACCTGCGTCAGCAAGAGATGGTCTCATGACTCAAGTTAAAGTGCACGTACAAATTTAAAATAAAACATTTCAAGGGTCATCACAGGAGTCAAGGATCGAACCCGGACCTCTCACTCAAGAGGCCGAGCTCATACCCACTAGCTAGACTCGCTCACATCACACATCAAAGCAATTACAGTTCTGATTTATATCAGCGATCTTAATACCTACATCAGCGTAACATAACCGATACCAAATTATCGGATTTTTAAAGAAAATAACATTGTCGTCACACAGTCTGCAACCTGTGAATGTATGTAGTTCATACAAAGCTCTCAAAGGCGAGATTTTCGCAAATAAATACCGTTTCCAACCAAGGATCCCAGGCTACTGAAGTTAAAAAAAAACATCCTAATTTCATTAGAGAAGATGACTGGCTCTTATAACTTGGAATCCAATTACAAAATTATTAATAATACAGGAACTATAACCTCCTCCTTTTTGAAGTCGGTTAAAAAGCATTGTTATGCTATGCTATGAAATGTTTTTCACACATTCAAGACATTTAGCGTTTTCTGCATAGATCCGACCAATTACATTATTCATGCATCTTATAGTACTTTCAAGTAACTTTGTAACGTTAGGACGCCTGATACCTCAATCCTCTCGCAACCATGGATGCTGTAAAGTATCCGAAACGTTAGGCATGTAAAAAGTGAAATCCATTATAGTGAAGCTTTAGTAAATTGTAGAATAGTATGTTTTTGTGCCAAATAAAGTTATTATTATTATTACTTATATTAGTTGTTCCATTATAATAAGCTCATGGCTTGATTTATGCACACATATTTGGATTACATGGACATATTATTATTATTATTAATTTTAAATATTGAAATATCAATAAACTACCAAAAAGGATAAAGAATGAAAAAGCCACAAACCTCAAACGTTTACGTAAGTAGATCCTACTTCAAAACGACGATTGTTGTTGAATTCCATTGTAAATGTGACCCTTAGAATCGTTTGTAGGGACTCGGTAACATAATGATTCTTATTAACCATGATTTCAATACTAAGCGAATTTATAATAATTTAGCCTTTTTGTGGTTTTTTTGAATGTTTTCTTTTTACTTTATAATATAACTAGTGGCCCCGACAGACGTTGTCCTGTACATTTTTTTTTTTGTGAATCTAAACCATTCTCGAATCCACTTGAACACACACAAAAAAAATCATCAAGATCGGTCCAGCCGCTTAGGAGGAGTTCAGTGACATACACACGCACAGAAGAATTATATATATAAACTAGTGGCACCCACAGACGTTGTCCTGTACAAAATATTTTTTTTTGTGAATCTAAACCATCCTCGAATCCCCTTGAACTCACACAAAAAATTTCATCAAAATCGGTCCAGCCGTCTAGGAGTTCAGTGACATACACACGCACAGAAGAATTATATATATAAAGATATCAATATTATTTTAAATCCTCTATTCAAAGACGGAAAGACGAATGAACAGATTTTCATTTAGCTTTTGAAATGAAGCTTAATCTATACGGACGTTCGGACTGCTCGCATATCGGCGCTCGCCGCGCGGCCACTTTCGTGCTAAGCGTAAGATTTTAATTTGCCGCATTTATCTTACGCTCTTACGCATTTATAACGCTCACTTCATACGCTTTATACCTTAAAGTTCTTTTTATGGTAGGAATTTTAAAGTTTGTTAAAGTATAATAAAAAAATAATATGTGATGATAGTTATAAAATTAATATTAATGCACAGCCACTTTAACTTAGTCCAGTGGCAAGCTCCTTGGATTTTTTTATGTCATAATGACTCAACCGAGCAGTCGGGCCTTAGGTGACTATGACGCCTGTAGACATCTGCACAACCAAAAGTTATGCAGATACCCTTCTTTTCCCTAGCAATAGCATAGCTGTCACTTGACGCCGGTGATATGTGAGCGAGAGGTACCACGCCGGTGTAGCCGTTTTAATTCGGCTGCAAAGCGGCATGGCACCACCTCTTAGGTACTAATAAAGATTTCACTAATTAATTTAGGGATTTATTAATTACATACAAATCATAAATGTAATAATAAATTTAATATATTTTACTGTAAATTATTGGCGTGGTTATAACCCGCGACGTCTTTGTGCAGTATCTGATTACATATTATTCACCCAACCGTGACTTAATATTAATTAAATAATATCTTCAACATCATTTTTTTATGAGGTGAGGTGCTCTGGATCTTTTGAGCAACAGGGCACCTCGACGGCTAGTTAGTCCCCCACAAGGCCACCTCCACAGAAGGGCCCTATTGCACTGTCCCACGTCGGGACAGTGCAATGGGGTGAGGTTCCCATCCTCGTTCCTTGTCCCCCCTACTCTTTTGTCCCCTCATTTTATAAGATTGTACAAAGAGCAGCCACCTCAGTTCACTAGGCTTCGATACAATACCATAAATAAGAGGTGGAGGATCAGCCGTCCTGCCTTTCATTAAAATGTCCATGTCTTACGATGTGCTAAAACGGGCTGAGGATGATAATAATTCTGGGAAACATTTCAACCAATTTTGGGGACAATCAGAATAGAAAAACATATCCATAATATTTTGTTATTATATTATTATTTTTTTCAATTCAAATTCATCTTAAAGTGATAGTAATAGATAAGTATTAAGCAAGTAAGGGCTGATTGACCATTTTGGCAATCGAAAAGAAGCAAATGTCCAACATTGAAGATATCGGTGCTATAATTCTGATAACGACATCCTGCGTATTAATAAAGATAAGGTGGGTATTAATAATTTATCATTTTATTGCTCAGTATTATTTCTGCTCCCTTATTTTATCTATTTTTAAATATTGCGGCAGGGGCTTAATTAAAGCATAATTCAATACCGCTATTTCTTAAAATACCTATTGTTGCTATAAAATCTCTTTCATTATTTGCAAATTTTTTTAAATTGATAAGAGTTAATACTATATCTGTCAGTTTTAGCTTTTTAATTAATACGATATAGGTGACTATTTCTAAGAAGATAAAATTCGTATAGTATGTATAGCTATTCTTATTAGATATATATATGCCAATGTCAATTTTTTTTAGATCTTGAAAGGAGGTATATCCCACAATGATTTTTTTGTTATATCTCGAAGGGAAGCCAGTGTTTTTAATAAAAGCTCCCAAGTAGCCTAAGTTTTTCCGACTCCTATAACAATAATTATCTTTATATTTCATCAAATTTACACAAAACCTTAGCAAATTATATAATAGAACTTGCCTCAGGAAACACAGTATCTATTGGTAAAAACTATTGGTTGTTTTTTAATTTATCGCGTACAGACAGACGCCGCAGAAGGCTTTGTTTTTTAATATTTAGTGATAGTGATGACTTGTTATCATAAAGGTCATCGGCCATCTGCCGGGCGTCCCGTGACGTCCGAGTTCTTAGATTTTTTGGCCAATGATAGAACAAATTGAAAAAAATTGGCTGTCTGTAAAGTTGGTTAACGGACAATAGTTTAAACTTTAACGTGACAACGTCATAACAAAAAGTAAGTGTATGATGAATGATGAAATGATCGTAACTGGACAATGAGCGTAACTGGACGATGCGCGTTACGGTACATTTTCGTGCATGCAGCCGGCGTTCATTCATCATTTATTAGACGTTGTTACGTCAAAAATGTTTTCTCGCGCGCACACACAAAGTAGTCCAACGTGGCAGCGTAGTGGGGGCATCACGACATCACAGCGTCAAGCTGTTTGCAGTCGATTTTACTGCCAAACCTCGCTTATAGATGTTTAATATCAATAAAACTATGCAACAACGTCATACTGCAAGTCACGGCATTTGCTTTGCAGTCCAATAGATATTATAATGAAACAATTTTTACGGATTTTATCGCGGTTTATTAAGATTTTTACAAGCTTTCCGTAAAATTGTTTCATTATAATGAGTGAAATTCGCGCAAACATTAGAAAACAATATGTCCAATAGATATTTTACATTGAAATGTAAATTGATCTGCTCTTGCTGGAGACAGTATGTACTAGCAATTTCATCACCAACGCCAACGTAGTTATCTAAGACAGAAATTTGGACCTAAAGTTTTCCACAAAATTTGTCTAAATTTGTCTGACTTCGCAAAAGAATGAGAAATAAGCGTTATAGTGACCAATATTAGCATTTGCGTCACGTCTTTGGAAGAAGAGTCTTAAAGACGTTAGATACACGTACTAGCAAACTATTTCGAGGAATTGAAGTTGTTAATAAATTAATTTTCATCTTATAATTATATAATTTGTGAATGACGAATAACCGATGGCGTCGTGGGTATGGGCTCGGCCTCATGAGTGAGAGCTGAGAGATCCGGGTTCGATACTGACCCACCTGTGATGCCTAAAAATGAGTTTTTCTAAATTTCTACGTGCATCTGAACATCGCTTGCAGACCGGTGAAGGAAACATCGTGAGGAACTTTTGAAGATGTGTGAAGTTAATTAACAACCCGCATTAGTCCAGCGCATCGGTCAACTATGACCCAAAACCCTCCTCGGCTGATTTCGAGGACGAGACCCATGCTCAGCAGGGGGACATATAAGGCTTGATATTATTATTATCATATTGTAAAAGGAATTTGATATTATCTAATTTATATTGGTATCATTAACGCTTTCCGTTTTACGCTGATAATCTTGTTTTCTTTCGATTAGAATTTCAAGAACAAAATTTTGTGTCAATATTTTACAGCTTGAAATTCGACTGTCGGGTTCGAATCCCGTAAGTGAAGATAATGTGCATAATGAACATAATCTATACTATCATTATAAAGCTGAAGAGTTTGTTTGTTTAAACGCGCTAATCTCAGGAACTACTGGTCCGATTTGAAAGATTCTTTCAGTGTTAAATACCCCATTTATCGAGGAAGGCTACATGCTATATAATATTACGCTGTAACTAATAGGAGTTAAATAAGTTAACGCTGGTGAAGCTGCGTCCAACAGCTAGTATTATATAATCACACTGGGACATGGAAGTATAATGTATTGATAGGAAGTTCTCAAATATATTAATTCCTTTTCTAGTACCCATAAAGCAAACTCGCGAGCTAACCACTTTTTTTTCGTTTAACGAACGCCAAGCCGACCGATCTTCCACCGCTTACTTCTACTGGAACATGGCCAATAAAAGTTAGGAAGACATATTTTAAAATTGCATTATTTTATTTCTAGTAACGATTAAGAAACCAACATCAGTTCGTTATACTATAATGTTGTATGTGTCACTATCAATTAGTTATTTGGATCGAAGGACCTAAACCAAAATAGTTTAGGTAACTAACGAAGTAGGATAATACTATAAAAAGTAATTTAAGTGCATCAGTAGGTGAATGAAGGTCGCTCGTGTTATGTTCTTATTCACAAAATGTAAAATGAAAGTTCAATGCGTACAGGACGTTAGGATCCCCATCATGGTTCAGGCATTGTCGTGGCGGTGGGGCTCAGTAGCCTAGGGTAAGCCTAAACCTTGGGCGAATCTGATTGAGCCGAGGGGGCTCTTTGTACACCACTTATAAGAAGAGGAGACGTTGGACATTGTTCTATGGTGCGGGACTACCCCTCTGTGGAGGTCCCCTGAGGGACTGACTAGCCGTCGAGGTGCCCTGTTTGCATAACAGATCCAGGGCACCTCACCAATGGCAGCATTGGTGGCACTTGCCGGGTTTTAGTGGGTAGAGCTTTTTTTTATGTTAGTTGGACAGGCAAACTAGCAAACGTACCACCTGATGGTAAGTGGTCGACGTCACCCATGAACATAAACTAGTATGCCTGGAACGAGCCCAGGCAACTCATTTATGTGTTGCCTATCCTGAGACATAAGATGTTATGTCTCGGTGCCAGTAATTACACTGCCCGTCTTGCCCTTCTCTCCGAAACACAGCAAAGCTGTTTCACGGGAGAAACAAGCAAGATGGTGGTACCCATGCAGCCGGGAGCGCGGCACAGCGCTTCCCTCCCACCGGTGTGCGCTGCGTCCACTTACCAGCTTTCGGGCGCAGCAAGTCCCACATACCCGTCAGGGGAGACCCACTCCCCCGCGGGATGCCTCAGAGCACTTCCGGGCGTTAAAGAAAAAAAAAGAACGTTAGGGTGGAACATACACAGAAATAATTTTATAGTAATTTCTAATATGTACCTATATCAATATGGAATATTATATTAATTTAGATTAAAAAAGGATTTGTAAGTTGCTAAGACGATAAAACTAGAATTATAGCTATCTTAAAAGAACTATGAGAAACGTAATATATCTATACGTAATATATCTATATATATCTAAGTATAATAAGGCGTTTTGTTACAATTTAGAAAGATGAACTTGCATTGTTACGTCATCAAAAGTGATCAAAATTTGTATCGCAACTAGAGTGCACGCACAATAACTCTGCACATAGGTATGGCGCTGATGCCAATTTAAAAAATGTTGCAGCTTAGTTCTTACAGAACCTGTTTCAAATGGTAGTTTTGCAGTCTTTTTTTAAAGAATTACATTATTTTATAATATGCATGTAGTATTAATGTCACAATCTGTATACATCCTATTGATATAATTTAATATTATAATACTACAATATTCTTGTACTAATATGTTATATTTACTATTTTTTTGCTGTGATTTAACTGATCATGTGGTGTTTGCCAATTAGTGATTGATGCATTATTATAACTGTAAAAAAATCTATGTAAAAAACAAGTTGTATCTGTGTTATCAGTTGTTAGTAAACCAATAAATAAATAAATATCAAATCAGTCGTACTGAACTGATTCGATCCTCATGATCATCATCCATCATGATTGAGCATTGAAATAAAAGCATGTAATTTATTACTTTTTACTAAATACATTTATTATTCTTGTTAAAGAATGGCATAAGTATGTAAAATATATATTAATAATAATAATCCGTTGTCTGGTACCCGTAACACAAGTTCTTCAAGAACTTACCACGGGACCAGATTGACGTGGTGTAATAGCGTCTTTCCTGGCGTGACAATTTTCGTTGGAAGTTTGTGCTGCCTTAGATCCTTCATTCACAATTATTATACAGCTTGGCAAAAAAGAGTATGACGTGTGACAGGTGGAAGTAAATATTTTACTAAATGGAAACCTATGATGTTGACAATACTTGGCCGACAAATACTAGATTTTGAGTACAGCTTAGTGTTTCACATTTATTTTTAACGATTTTATTAAATTATCTTACTGATTTTCCATATTATGATGAGACTTAAGTGAAAGTGGCGCCCTCATTTTTTCCACACTCTTTTTTGCCAAGCTGTAACAGTTCGTTCCGAAATGCCTGAAAATAACAAAACAATCGGTAAAATATCATGATATAATTTATATTGTTTTCTAATGTTTACGCGAATTTCACTCATTATAATAAAACGAATAACTTTGTAATAATAGGACGTATGACACCTCAGTCCTCCCGTGACCATGGTTGCTGTAAAGTATCCGAAACGTCGGGCTTGTAAAAATCTTAATAAACCGCGATAAAATCCGTAAAAAATTGTTTTATTATAATGATATAATTTATGTTTGATTGGGCAGCACATTGTCATAATATTTCTAACATAAAATTATAATGAACGCTTTCCAAAAAAAAGTAAAGACTTAGATTAGTTTAACTATTTGAGTTATTTTCAAAGTTTTGTTGTGGGAACACTACGATACTAACCTGTTAAGTAGGCGAAGCGATACCGCACTTAATTGAATGCTATCAGAGGGCCACCATGATCTCTTTCTTGTTCACAAGTCTTTTTTACCTTGAGCACTATCTCTCTACCAGCGCTTTTTAACATTTTTGGCATGATAATACTTCGAATTTTATAAAAATTACGGAAATACGACTATAGTGGTTATCGTCTATCACCTTTCAAGAGCAATATGGCAGCTTGTCATTTTAGTTCGTCTATTCGCCGCGCGCAGATTTATCGTGCGCACACTCTACCATAGCGTTTTCCACGTTCTACGTCAACATGACATTAGTTTTTTAATCGATAATATCGTGTTTATCAATAATAACGTGTAAAAACTCAATATCGTAACGGATGTGACGTCAGTCGACGCTTCCTGCTGCCAAGCCACTAGCCAAGCCACTTGCCCGAGCCGAGCATAGCCGAGCCAAGCCAAGTCAAGCCAAGCCAAGCCGAGTCATCCCCACCAGTACTTCGCAGCCCCTCCACCAAGCCAACAATCAGTCTGCCGGTGGGGAGGTGCACTATATAAGCACGAGCCACGCGACAACTGTGGTCGCCAAATCGACGCCAGGAGGCCGTGTGGTCGCAGACTGCACGGTTGCCGGGGGGCAACCCCCCCACTTTTACAAACCAAAAGTGAGCCAAATGGGCTCCCACTAATTCGATGTAGCATTAGGGCCTTCGGGCTGTTAGTATAGATCCATCCGAAAAAAAAATTACTGGGGTCTACCCCAACCGACGCCAGGAGGCCGTGTGGTCGAAGACTGCACGGTTGGCGGGGGCCACCCCCCTCTTTTACAAACCAAAAGTGAGCCAAATGGGCTCACACTAATCCGATATAGCATTAGGGCCTTCGGGCCGTTACTGGGGTCTTTTTGTTAAAAGTATAAATATCTTGTGAAAACTCTGCCCAATTATTATATAGGTTAGGTAGAGAAGGGCAAGGCAGGCAGTGTAATTACTGGCACCGAGACTTAACATCTTATGTCTCAGGATAGGCAACACATAAATGAGTTGCCTGGGCTCGTTCCAGGTATACTAGTCTATGTTCATTGGCGACGTCGACCACTTACCATCAGGTGGTACGTTTGCCAATTTGCCTATCCAACTAACATAAAAAAAAAAAAAAAAAAAAACTTATTGGTTATCGTCAGGACAAGGTTTGTATATTAAAATATATGATGAAGCTAAATATTTTTGAGGAATGGCAGGACAACGTTTGGCGGGTTCAGCTTGTTAGACGTAAAAAAGTAGGCGAACCATCTGAGTGCTAAGCAGCCTCGCCGGTGTCAACGTCGCACGTTAATATGTCACCTAAAACTGGAACATTTTGTACCAAGTCCGGGCGGATTGTCAATTATTTGTCAACTTTGAGACAAATCTCCTCGTTTCGTATGAACTAGTTACATTAAAGTCTATCTTTCTAGACAAATATTAACAAATTCCTATCATTGGCCTTCAATTAAAAAAAATCCCTACATATTATATATAAATGTCCACTATAGTCCAGTCAGAGCAGACATTTAAAAAGAAAAAAATCCGGGGAGCGTTTTTTTTAAACGTCGGGGGGGGGGGGGTTTGGGAGTATAAATCTCGATTTTCTAATTAATCCCGGTAAAGGATTCGCTGCCATCTTGTTTTAAAGTTCTTTTTGTTCGTTTTTCTGAAATAACTCGTTAATTTTCAACTTTAGAGCAAAAATGGCAGTATCCAAAGTTGTTGTAAATTTAATTTCTCACAAGTTTGGTCATTATCATTTTTACGCTAGGATGAATATCGTAATCTTCCTCCAGCAGGAGATCCCTTATGTTTGTTACATTTTCACACGTCTCTCCGCTGCAGTGCAGACATAAAGCAGAGCACTTGAGGCCCGCTTTACGACAGCCGCACATCTTTTCGCTCTTGGATTTGCATTTGCAGGAAATTAATTTGAGCAAAGACTCCGGTGCTGGGTCAGCGATGGTTGTAATCGGTTCCAACCCACGATTTGTTTTCTTCCAACCCTAATCCGTTGCGAGATCAAGTGCGAGAACCAAAGTTGAAGAAAATAAAATTCCACCCATTACGATTTTTTTGATAAACTTGATAGTATAACTCTGCAAATATTGGTGGGAGGGAAGCGCTGTGCCGCGCTCCCGACTGCATGGGTACCACCATCTTGATTGTTTCTCCCGTGAAACAGCTTTGCTGCGTTTCGGAGAGAAGGGCAAGACAGGCAGTGTAATTACTGGCACCGAGACTTAACATCTTATGTCTCAGGATAGGCAACACATAAATGAGTTGCCTGGGCTTGTTCCAGGTATACTAGTTTATGTTCATGGGCGACGTCGACCACTTACCATCAGGTGGTACGTCTGCCAGTTTGCCTATCCAACTAACATGAAAAAAAATGGACGTCAGTGACAAATCACTGACTAGTTTCGGAATTTTATGTCTCCCATTACTACTCTTTCCCATTATATGCTCGATGTGATTATCAAACTTACCTTTCAGAATTCGTTTTATTCGCCAACGATACACTTATTAAAATAATAAGTGTATCGTTGGCATTTTATTTAACGATTACGGTAGTCTTCACTTGCGATGATTTACAACTTAGCTGTGTCATGATTTAATTAACGTGACATACGCAGAATATGTTGCCGTCTTTGCGTTATAATTACAAAGCGCTTACACAAATGTGTTACCTAGCAGCTAGGTTTATCATGCTGAGAATATATTATATCAAAATTCAAAACACAGGAAATAATGTATATATCTTAATGAGAATGATATTATTATAAATCAATTTACCGTCAAAAAGGCCCCTTCGAAAATTTAAAATTGTATAGAATGTACATATTATTCCAGAATATAGAAAAGAATTTTTCTTAATGCGAAATCATATTGTTCCATAAATTAAAGAATTTTCTTATTTTGAAATTCTAACGTAGAAAAGCGAAGCCGTGGGCAGTAGTACCAATAACTTTTCTTATAGTTAAGGATACCGATATAAAGAGGACCTTCACCGAGCTGCTTATTGGATGAAACTTATTTTATATTCAATTTAATATATCAATAAATATATTGCATATGGGTTGCCTAAAAAAAAACAGTCCGTCAGTCAGCTCGGTGAAGGTCGTTTTATGTAGGGATCTTAAGCCATTACAATTATTGAATTGGTGTATGGTAACAGTTCAAGGACGACGCAGACCAATCACTATAGTCCCTTATTTCACAATCAACAGCACGGTTTTACCATTTTCAGCAAGCACTAAATAAACTCAAGAACAAAAATCTATAGCATTTTCAGAAACACAAAAACATATCGAATAAAGTGTAACGAGAGGTGAAAACTTTTTCACCCACATAATATGAAATCCATAACTAACTTTTCCTTTAATATTATAGAAGCTATGAACTCAGAGATTTCAAATAATATCTTATTTCATAATGGCGTTTTCTTTGTTTTAGGTTATATAACAATCGATAGGAAGTAAAAATTTGAAAAAAAAAATAGTTTTATAAGTTTAATAAAAAGCTCTCATTCAAACTTCAGCGTTACTTTCGATCCAGGCAGAGTAGCGTGAGATGCGAGCGTTGACACCAGGGTAGCGGGTATGAGCGTCAAACGTTGTCAGTGAGGGTCAAACGTTTCTTGGTGTTTGGCTTGGACCACTGGACTAAAAGAATTTAAATAAAAGCATTTTACAAAAAATTAAAACCGACTTCAAAAATACTAAACTAAAAAGTAATAAAATAACAGTTTCTTTAATGTTTGTGCTTACAACATATAATCAACTTAATCTTCTACTAATGTACAAAATTTGCGTTTACCACGTCATTATAGTTACTTTTGGAGTCGGTGTCAGCCAAGGTAGGTAGGTAGGTAATGTACAGCAACAAATACGACACCGACTCCAAAAGTAACTATAATGACGTGGTAAACGCAAATTTTGTACATTAGTAGAAGATTAAGTTGATTATATGTTGTAAGCACAAACATTAAAGAAACTGTTATTTTATTACTTTTTAGTTTAGTATTTTTGAAGTCGGTTTTAATTTTTTGTAAAATGCTTTTATTTCTTAATTTTTAGTGATTCCGAAATTCGTCGTCTTGGCGTTCATTGAAGGAGGCATGTTCAGCAGTGGATGGATAAAGGATGATGATGATGATGATGATGGTGATGATGATGATGATTACGATGACCTCGACATACTATGGTGTGCTACCAAAGCATCCTATACAATTATTACATCGACACGTAATAAAATGATCATATCATCAAGATAAACAAAACCAACCAAATAGACATTATTGGGAATAACTAAAAAACGGCTTGTCAGATCTTAATAAAATTAATATGGGACCAAATTGGAAACTACAGCTTTCAAACAAAAAAATAACCATCGAAATCCATTCACAAACGGCGGAGATATCGTGTCACATACATACAAAAAAAAAAAAAAAAAAAAAAACATACAGACGAATTGAGAACCTCCTTTTTTTTTTGAAGTCGGTTAAAAATATAAGTAAAACATACACGAGACCTTATCTATTTCTATTAGAAAAATAAAAAACTGAGAATACTTTTTCCAATACATAAATGAAAGATTAAAAAAGGTTAAACCGACTTGCTTTGGACATTATACAACAAAATATGGTCCCAAACTTAATTTGACGGATATTACAATGAAGTTGTGATAAGTGATAATAAAATGAAGTAGAAACACAGAAACGGGGATTAACTAAATCAATTTGCAGAAGTTGATCCCCATCCGATGGCCCACACAGCTTGGTGGTCAGGAAGGGTGTAATTTTCACCGGCAATGCTAGCAGCGTAGACTTGGTTGTTGTAGGTGAAGGAAGTGTCAGAATGAATGATTGCAATGTCATTGTCGAGGTTTTGGCGGTTGTAGTTGGGGTGCATGATCATGTTGTTGACGTTGTGGACGGATCCGCCTCTGTTGGCGTGCGTTACTTCTGGGCTACTGAGCCCCACCGCCACGTCAAGGCCTGAACCATGGTGGGGACACTGTATGACTTAAGGTATTGTTGGGATTACGGATAACTAATACATCTAAGAAAGCTAGAGAATTATTTGCTTGGCGTGGAACCGACACGAATACGCCAGTATGACAAACCACTGTGAATAAAAAGTGATACTGTATTTCGTCAATGTTCTATTAAGTTTCAAGTAAATGGCAATAATTAATGTTCTGTAAACGTTTGCCGGTAACATTTCACAAATTGAATTCAGTTCATTATAATGAAACTATTTTTACGGGTGTTATCGCGGTTTATTAAGATTTTTACAAGCCCGACGTTTCGGATATTTTACAGCAACCATGGTCACATGAGTAAATAAACGGACAGAGGCAAAGCTTCATACAAACGCGCGAATCAATTGCGCTACTACAAGCGTCCGACGCATGTGCGTACACTCGTGGCTCGTCACGTACGAGTAGAAACCGGTCGAAACCGGTTCGACGAGTGTCCGACCGCCGGGATGTGAGTGCACGTGTGAAGTTGCGTTGTATATTTATTTATTTTTTTCTCTATTTCGGGCGGGTATTTCGAATTATTATCATCGTTCTTAAATTTTTGTTAATTAAAAGTAAAAAGTGTCAATATGATATAATTTACTGAGTGTATAAACAATAATAGAGCAAATATAAAAATAATCATATGATATAACATGATAACATTGTTTGTTCTTAAATAATTGTTGATAATTAAAAGTAAAAGTTGTCAATATTGTATACTGTACTATGTGTATGAACAATAATTATAGAGCAAATAAAAACCAATCATATTTTAACTATCATATTTTAACAATCATATTTTAACTATCCATCGATTCCAATAATTAATTAAGCGGCACCCGAAGCTTGTTGTCTCGCAGTACTTGCTTAACGTGTTGAAGCTCGGTTGCCAGGTGTTGCTCATCACAGATCCCTTGTGCTCTCTGAAACAAAGATTTACCCACGGTAGCTAACTGTGTTGGATGGTGGTGAGATTCGCTGTTTAGGTACTTATCCGTATGTATGGGTATGCTTTCTGTACACTGTATGACTTTTTTTTTCTTTAACGCCGGGAAATGCTCTGAGGCAGCTGGTAAATGGACGCAGCTCTACCCACTAAAACCCGGCGAGTGCCACCAATGCCGCCTTTGGTGAGGTGCCCTGTTTGCTCATTAGATCCGGAGATAATTTTAAGTTATCGTAAAAAGTTAACGTAAAATATACGGCCACGGCTCCCCCCTCCCCCCACTTCTTATAAGAGGGGTACAAAGAGCCCCCTCGGCTCAAATAGGCGAAATAGACAAAAACCTTACACCACTTAACTTGAATGACCGAAACATGCAACCAAATAATATAACTATAGAAGAAAAACAAAATAAAAGAGAAATAATAATAATATTGGTTGGGGAAAAAGTTTCTTCGCATTTTATAATAGGTCTTTACCTATGAAATTGCCGTTCTGCAGTACTGGCCATTTCAAATCAAAATAATTTTTGTTCCGTAACCATTCGCGCAAAACGCGAAGAATTGTTAAATCTCGTCTCGACAGACGCGTAATTTTATAATTTTAAGTTAACGTAAAATATAAAAAATTAGAACAATTGCAATGTAAGTTGATGTAAAATAAAAGAAAAGTTTATTGCCCTTTCCTTGGCTTTTTCTTATAGAGAGGGACAGTCGGTACACCAGATGGTAAGTGATACACATCCACTGACACTCGCTACACCAGAGGGTTAGCAGGTGCGTTGCCGGCCTTTCAAATATGTATAAGTATGCTCTTTTCTTGAAGGTCCCTAAGTCGTAATGGTTCGGAAACACCGTAAGTAGCAACTGATTCCATATATTCATTGTGCGAGGCAGGAAATGCCGTAAAAATCGAGTTGTTGTGGATTTACGAACATCGAGATGGTGAGGGTGAAATTTGGAGCTTTTACGCGATGTCCGGTGGTGGAATTCTACTGCAGGTATTAGTCCGAAAAATTCCTCAGAACACAGATGCAGAGCGATCCGACATCTCTACGCAGCGCCAAAGAATCAAGCCGATTGCAGATAACCTTGCTATCGATGATTCGAGCCGCCCGGCGTTGAACGCGGTCAAATGGAAGGAGCTGATATTGGGGCGCTCCAGCCCATAGGTGAGAGCAGTATTCCATGTGAGGCCGAATCTGCGCCTTGTATAATTGTAGGCGGTGTGAAGGCATGAAATACTGCTTCGTCCTACTGAGCACGCCGAGTGTCATAGAGGATAGTTTAGCCTTGCCTTCCAAATGACCACGAAACTGCACATCTCTCGATATGTCGACGCCAAGTATCCCCACGCTGGCTGATGCGGTGAGGGAAGTGCCTAAAGTGCCAAATTGTAGAGGTACGACAAAGGGTGATTTTTTTAGCGGTAAACGCGCAAACTTGTGTCTTGTTGGGGTTAAACTGTACTAAGTTAAGTCGCCCCCATTCCAAGACTTTGGCCAATAGAGACTCGATTTCAGACACAAGTTTGTTCTGACACTCATCGACTTGTTCCCGAGAAATATTAGGGCGGCCAGTGTATATGGCATCTCCAGTACTGTCATCTGCATAGCAATGAATGCCGCTGGTTTTCAGCATATCATTGATATGCAGAAGAAACAGGGTTGGAGATAGTACACAGCCTTGCGGAACATCAGCATTAAACAATAAATAAATAAATGTTTATTTCAGAAACTTACATATTAAGTACAATAAAATCTATAATTACAATGCAATGTTACGTTTCTTAGGTATATACAAATGTGTACTGACTGCCTGAACTAGGAAATTCTGTGTTTCAGGCTAAAAGGGCTAGTGTACTCGCTTCATGAATCATATTTTATCATTTATATTAAACTATATATAACTTATAAGATAAAAGTATAAATAGGTAAAGTCTAATCTAACCTAATTAACGAATTCTCTGTTTCTTCGTACGACCTACTTTGTAGCGACAACTGGTTTTTATTTTTTATTTTTATATCATTTATATTAAACTACATATAACTTATAACATAAATGTATAAATAGTTAAAGTCTACTCTATCCTAATTAACAAATTCTCTGTCTCTTCGTACGACATACTTTGTAGCGACAGCTGGAGTTTTTTTTTACATTTATGGTAAGTTAGTCGATAAATATCTAACAAAGCATTTAATCTGTTGTAGAGATGAGGGCCTAGGTATATATAAAATTTAGTTATAAAGGTATGTTTTATTGCAATTTTTTGGGAGCAAACTATATCTTTTCTTCTTTTTTTAGTAAGTTCAGTACAGTAGGTAAGAGCTGCGTGCTGTTTTAGTACTATGTTTAATATAAAAAGTTGTCTGACTGTTAGGACTTTCCATGTTTTATAAAGAAGGTTAGTAGGGAATAGGAAAGGGCGAAATGTAGCCACCTTGAGAATTGCTCTCTGCGCTCTCTCGACGGATATCAGTAGCGTTTTCGTTGCACCACCCGCTGCAAGTTATTATTGATTGACATAACGCAAAGTAAACTTGCCTAATTTGTGTTGTGTTAGCAATATAGCGCAGTTTTTTTAAAACAAATATCAGCTTCCTAATTCTATTACATAAAGCCCCGATTTTAAACATAAAAGTAAGATTTTCGTCTATTAATACACCTAGGTATTTAATTTTATCTGTAATTTTTATTGTTGGACATGCACATTCGTTATTATTAAGGTCTTTACAACAATGAGTGTGCATTTTTAAGTTCGGTTCGCGTGTATTAAGTTTACGCATTGAGAACTTTATAAAGCTAGTTTTATCCGGGTTCAATGTTAGTAAATGTTGCCGAAGCCAAATGTTAACAATATTGAATCCCTGTTGTGCGTGCTTATATAATTTTTCTTTTGAATCCGATGAGAAAAGAATGGCAGTGTCGTCCGCATGTGATAAGATTTTGCCGTTAACTAGCTTAAGATTACATAGGTCATTTATATAAATCAAAAATAGAGTTGGTCCACTTCACACTTCCTTGGGGAATACCGAAGGAAGTGTTTTCCTGTTCAGTACTAAGAACACTACCTATCTTTAAGCATTGGGTTCGTTCTTCTAGGTAACTGGTAAAAAGTTTTAACTGTTTGCCTCGTATGCCTATGTTTTCAAGCTTGTGCAATAAGATGGGGTTAGAGACTGTATCAAAAGCCTTTGCAAGATCAAGAAAGATTCCTATTGTGTGGTTGCCTTTATCAAGTTCTTGTGCAAGATACTCCGTTAGATGATGTACGGCGTCGGATGTAGATAATTTAGGTCGAAATCCAAACTGTGTTTTCGATAGTATAGACTTTTCCTTCAAGTAACAAAGTTCAAAAGACCAGTCTTTTATTTATATTTTTTTCTAATATTTTAGAAAACGAAGGCAATAAGGAGATAGGCCTATAATTAGTAACATCTACTTTACTTCCAGATTTATAGACAGGGATAACAACAGCTTTTTTTAAGACACTTTGGAAAATGTCCTGTAGATAAACATTTTTGGAAAATATATGTTAGTGGAGGTATTAATATATATCTAAATTGTTTAATAATTTGGTTAGTTATATTATCCCACCCTACTGCACATTGATCCTTTAGACTCATAATAATGCTCTCTATCTCGGCTTCGTCAGTATCTAGTAGCACAAGACTTGGAAGTATTGCTCATAAGAGGTGTGTTTGCACTCTTAAAATATGGCTGAGCCTGTACTTTAACTGCTAAACACTTACCGACATTGGCAAAGAAGTTATTAGCGATATTAGCTGATGTCAATTTTGATGGGTGTGCCTGTAATAAACTCAATGATGGCTCATCACATTTTTCAGTATATGTTGCTTTTTTAATATATTTCCAGATCTTTTTATAATAAAAAGATAACAATAATTGTTTCCAGCTTGTTCTAGGGACTGTTGTTCGTAGTTGATTTTCACTTTTTTTATGTGTTCATTGCAGAAATTTCTGTATCTTTTGTACGATAATTGCAAAATTAAATTATGCGGCTGAGCTTTAGCTTTCATATGTAGTTTATCTCTATGTCTTATACATCGTATTAGACCCGGCGTAATCCAAGGTTTTATATTATAATTTTTGTTAGTCAAACGAATAAAAGTTGTATTTTTCTGAATTGCATATTGAATTGCATTAACAGACTTGAGGTCCGAGCATGCACCGTTGACAACGACCTTAATGCTCCTGCCTACCAAAAAACTGGTGTTCCACATAAATAATTTCTCGGAAAGCTCATAAGATGGTAGCTTTGCAAGAAGTGCTTTATGCCACACCCGATCAAAGGCTTTCGCTATGTCCAAACTAACCGCCGGCGCCTCCCCCTTGCTCTCAACTACCTCCGCCCATCGTTGCGTTAGGAATATAAGACGATCACCAGCTGAACGATTCCGTTGAAAGCCATATTGGCGATCGCTAATCAGCTGGTGCTCCTCCAAATATCGCCGGAGCTGGCAGTTCATTATGGATTCCATAATCTTTGAGAACAAGGAAGTTATGGCTATTGGTCTGTAGTTGGACGGGTCTGAGCGGTCCCGTTTCTTAGGGATCGGATGTACCAAAGCTGTCTTCCACGCGCATGGGACGACGCCTAATGAGTAAGAGTGCCGGAAAAGACGCGTAAGGACGGGTGCCAACTCAGGAGCACAAGTTCGTAGCACTAACGGAGGGATGCCGTCAGGCCCCCTCCATGGCATTTCGCTGGACATCCATAGATGTCCATGATGTCAAAAGAGTGCTTTGCGTACGGATCTCTGCCGGAAAATTATTTCCGTCATTGAAGTATGGTATGAGGGATCATCGGTGGTATGTTCCTTCATCCAAAGTCGAGTTGGAAGCAAAAAGAGTGCCTAGAAGATCGGCCTTCTCCTTCGCGGTGTGGGCCAACGAGTCCTTCCTCATGTGAAGAGATGGTAGGGATGGCTTACAAAAATTATCTTGATTAGCCTTGGCAAGAGACCAGAATGCACGAGTTCCCGAAGGAAGTCGAACCAATCTCTCGCCAATTTTGTTAACGTACTCCGCTTTTGCCTCAGCAATAGCTCTTTTGAAGGACCTGGAGCCGAAGTTATACACCTTTTTCAATGCACTGTTCTTTACATTCAGGGACATCGATGCTTTGTCCCAGGCTCCGTAGCTTAACCGTTTATGGTGTGCAGCCATCTTACAGCTTTCACCAAACCAGGGCGTGGATTGGCCGCCTATAGGCACTGCAGAGCTTGGAATGAAAAGCTCCATGGCTCTCAGCACCACATCGGCAACAGAGTCGGCAACGATGTCTGGATCATCCAGCGAAAAGCAAATTTGCCCCCTTGGGTAGGAGGCAAAGAAGGACCGCATCCCATCCCAATCAGCTGACCTATAGTGCCAAACGCGGCGGCAGCCCGCAAAACGAGGCCATGATGGGCTTGTGACTGGTACAGAACTCCGGATCAGACAGTGGTCCGATGAGCCAAGTGGAGCGTCCACGGAGACCACGTAATTGTCCGGGTGAGAGGTCAGCAGAAGGTCCAACAGGGAAGGCGTATGATCTTCCACATCAGGGATACGAGTTGGTGATACCACCAATTGTGTCAGATCATATGCAAACTCGTAAACAGATCTTCCCGCATGATCGGTTGTACGTGAGCCGAGCCACTCGGTGTGATGGGCGTTGAAATCACCAAGAATCACAATCTCTGCGGATGGGATCTGTTATAGCACGGAATCTGTAGCCATTTGAATGTGCTCCACAAGTCGGTCGGTTTCGTCATTACTGCTACGGGACCTATATACGCAGGCATAGACGCGGGGATGGACGTCGCTGTCAATGCGCAACCAGAGGATGGAGCGGTCCCTACCTTCAAGACTAATGTTACAGAAATCCACGGTCACAGTGGTAAGGGACTTGTTGAGCACAGATTCGCCGCCCCCCTCCCCTAGAATACGTGGGGCTGCCCAGGTCTCCGGGTTCAGGTACCTGTCCTGAGCCCGGAGGCCTAGAGAGGGATTCTCCGCTTGCGCGACCAGTACCCTCCTGGGGTAGTCTTTGAGTATTCTATGCTGTCATGTTTGTCATCTCTCACAAACCGAACGAAACACGACGACATTGGCCGCCATTTGACGTCGATGTTATGTGAGAGCAAAGTACTTCCCCGGACGCGCCTGCCCATTCAGCTGCAAAGCAGCATGGCGTTACTTCGTAAAATAGCTTATAGTCAGCATCGTCTTTCGTCTGTTGCCATAGTTTTAAAAGTGTTTTCTTAGTTTTTAATTCTTCTCTCACTTTTTATTCCACCAGCTAGAATCCTTGTTATGATTCATGGCACCACAAGATACTCCTAAATATTGTTTTTCTTTTTCATTGCACTATAGTTGAAAATCTCTCCACATGGCACCGGCTGCTATCGTCCTGCTGTTTCAGAAAGTGTTGTCTTCACATAGTCTGAGAGCCTCAGCCTCTGCTCCGAAGATGTCGAAGAATCCCGAGGCAGGGGTTTTATATCGAAGTGTATTTCTGCGACCTGTCGGTCCACGGGAGCTATTTTATTTCGTTGCTACCCTCCTGGTTCTACTTACGCAGAGCCAGTCGAGCACTTCCCTATCCGCTACCTTGGAGACGCGTTCTCATAGGGGTTAAAGGCTCCCCCGGAATATTCGAGCGTAGTGGGCACTCAACGCTACCTCACTAGCCACGCAATTACTTGCGCGAAATCTCCGGTAAAATGAACTCTCTGTCGCCGCGCATAGCGACGGCTCATGGCAGTGAAAATATTGTACGTTGTAGTTTAATTTTATCAGTACAGCAACTTACTAGGTTTTTTTTTACTTAAGTTTATTTCATAATTACACTATATTATAATGAACCTATACATCGTCATCTATGACGTGGCAAAGGCATGGTCGTCGTTCGTTTATTGAGGGAGACATGTTCAGCCGTGGACGGATAGAGGCTGTATATATGTATATATACCGTGGATGTATATATTGCCTGGGCGTATAAACGGCAGCATAGAAACTCAGGTAATAACTCTAATATTATATTATTAATTGATATTATGAAAAATAAAAACATTTATTTATAAGAGTAATCGTTAGATAATCTTTTAAATTTTATTACCGGTGGGAGGGAAGCGCTGTGCCGCGCTCCCGGCTGCATGGGTGCTACCATCTTGCTTATTTCTCCCGTGAAACAGCTTTGCTGTGTTTCGGAGAGAAGGGCAAGACAGGCAGTGTAATTACTGGCACCAGTGTTGCCAACCCCAAAAAACTAAAAAACAACAACTCGCCAAAAAAAACAGTAGAAAACAGTAGGTAAAGGAAAAAAAAGCAGACTTCATATTTTTGCTCATATAATTGAACAATAAACAATTGAAGAGGTGAAACGAAGAGGGGCCCAATCGATAATTTTTCACTATAGCATCTTTTTTATAAAATATTTGGGTATGGTTTCTAGGTGGTTGAATGAAGAACAGCCCAATTTTTGTACTTTACCATAGACAAAACAACATTTGATTATTTGGTGAATAGAAATCAGGCCCATTTCTTAAAATTGGGCCGGTACTCTTTGGACTGGCAACACCGAGAGGTTATGTGTGACATAACACTTCACAGTCAATTTAAGTGGTTATCAAAAAATGTTTTAAGTGTAATAGGTGGCGCTGAACAATGCTAGTTGAAAAACAGTAAAAATTAGGAATGAAACAGAAAACAATCAATGTGAAAACAGAAAATCTACTGTTAAAACAGTAGGGTTGGTAACACTGACTGGCACCGAGACTTAACATCTTATGTCTCAGGATAGGCAACACATAAATGAGTTGCCTGGGCTCGTTCCAGGTAGTTTATGTTCATGGGCGACGTCGACCACTTAACATCAGGTGGTACGTTTGCCAGTTTGCCTATCCAACTAACATAAAAAAAAAACTATTTTTCCATGTAAATATTGTAACTTAAAATCTGTAAGTAGAACCAGAAAAATAATCAAAAACAGCCTTCTTTGTGATTTTTATATCGAGATAAGTTAAAACTATCGCGTTTTGACTTTTGAACTGTTAGATAATTTAAACTTTTTTAAAGATTATTAAACTACAATATACATATTTTTTCAGATCAAAATTCAGATCAAATTTCAGAAAAAAAAAAACAAATATTAATATGTTTACAAATTAATCAAAAATATGTGATTTGTAATCTCCTGGGCTTAAGATTAAAAGCATCTGAAAGTGTGTGAAGTTCACCAATCCGCGCTGATCATAGCGGCATTGATGAACAATGATCAGCGCATGATTTACATCAAAAATATTTTTTTGGAAAATTTTAATTTGTCGCAGAGGTTTGGTAAAAGATTAGTCACATTCAAAACTATTGGCAATAAACCGAAAGCTAAGGAAGATTGTTGTAAATAATAGAAATATATTATTTATACATCATTTATTTACCAATACCAAAATTATTGAATTATAGACATAACGAGAAAACTTTTTAAATTAACACTGACATTATTTTATGCGTTGCTTTGGATCCAGGAAGTGAAGCGTGAGACGCGAGCGTTGACACCAGGGTAGCGAGCAAGAGCACATTGTCGACCAAAAGAGCAAACACCGACGAGGATTCCGTTGTGGTAGAGGGGACCGCCAGAGTCTCCCTGGCACTGGTCGCGACCGCCGACATCGAGCCATCCGGAGCACAACATGTTGTCGGTGATGGTCATACGCAGTTCGGCGTAGCGAGTTCTGCAAGTGTTCTGGTTCACGGTCCAGATTTGAACATGACGTAGCTGCTCAGAGGGAGATCCTTGGTACTGAAAATAAAGAGCATTGTTACAACTATATGAATTTTGAAAATTCAAGCGAAAAAGGTACGCTTTTTAAACTTAACTATATAAAATACTAGCTGTTGTCTGCAGCTTCGCCCGCGTTACTCAACCCCTATAAGTCACAGCGTGATGTTATATAGCCTATAGCCTTCCTCAATAAATGGGCTATCTAACACTGAAAGAATTTTTCAAATCGGACCAAGGATCCTGAGGTTAGCGCGTTCAAACAAACAAACAAACTCCTCAGCTTTATAATATTAGTATAGATTCCACAGTCGGAATCGGATTGCAAAAGGTTTTATTTTAAGGGGCTTACAATATGACACAATATTTATCATATCTATACCGAAAGGCAACAGGCGCCTAATGTGTCGACTTTCACTGAAATAAATAATGAAAAAGTACTATGAACTGTATAACCAAATTCATACAGTAGTCCAACGGACGCGTCTAGACAGAGCAATCGTGCGGGGTTTGCGAGATGAGGGAGGGGCGGGCATCTCCCGAACTGCCTTATACTCGTTCGGGAGCTGTGAGCCAGGGCTGTCTCTTCTTATTTTGATTGTTTAAGTGTTTCGTTACTTATATTTTTTTCCAGATGCTTTTGACTAAAGAGTATATTATATAATATACATATATAGTATATAGTAATTTTTTTTAATGAAATAGTTTTAATTACGATACTAGTTTAAATTATGCATATTATTGTTTACTACATTTTTGTCCTTTCTTAGAATGGTCTTCGAGGGTGCCGATTACGAATATTATGACAATGTATTTCAAGATTCAAGATGGCGGAGGCGAATTAAAAAAAATCCATGTGGGTATAGTTTTCATGATTTTCAGTGGCGCCGATTACGAATATGACGATATATTTCGGGGTTCAAGATGGCGGACGCGAATTTTAAAAAAAGCAACATGTGTATCGTTTTCATGGTTTTCAGGGGTACCGATTACGAATATAACGATATATTTTGAGATACAAGATGGCGGAGGCGAATTTTTTAATAAAAGCAACATTTGTATCGTTTTCATGGTTTTCAGGGGTACCGATTACGAATATAACGATATATTTCGAGATACAAGATGGCGGAAGCGAATTTTTGAATAAAATCAATATAGGTATCGTTTTCATGGTTTTTAGGGGTGCCGATTACGAATATGACGATAAATTTCGAGGTTCAAGATGGCGGACGCAAATTAAAAAAAAATCAACATGGGTATTAGTTCCATGTTTTTCGGGGACGCCGATTACGAATATGAAGTAGTTATATATCTGCACGACCTGATTCAACTATAAGCACACTATTTTTAGTAGTTACTCGTCATTTTGGCAGCATTCCGAAAAAGAAATACATACATATACCTACACATTCACTAAATGTAAAATACTATCTTTATACTAATTAAAAACAGAATACAGCATAAGCTATAAGTATATTATACATAGTAGTATATTATACAAGAATATCACGCACTCACGCACGTACGCACACACATTACTAAAATAAAATACTTGATTTAAAAGGAAAAAAGAAAAGAAAAAAAAATACTCAGTGCTACAAAAAAAACTAATGTAAATATTTTGACAACCCTAGAGGAATAAAGAATGTCAAAACAAAAGCGGCATTTTGCGTGACTTCAAACGCGTTGAACCACTTTATGTATTTACACTATGGTAAAACTTAGATCATTATTAGTAAAATACACAAAGTAAAAAATTTACTTTGACGCAGCTATGTGCTCCTTCAAGTACATTACTTGAACATTTGGCAATTTGTTGGGAACAAGTAAATTGCAAATAGCCAGGTAAATTGTTATATTATCATTTGGAATAACAACATTGAAATAATCTGTTATATAAAGTATGCATACGAGTAATTAATATAAGAATCCATTATTATTGAAATCTTTAAATGTTGTTAACATGACGATTTTTGCTTAAATTATTTTTAATCCAACTTACGCTAGTTGTTCCCCATCCGACGGCCCATACAACTTGATTGTCAGCCAGATTGTAATTGGAACCAGCGATATTTGCAGCGCGAACTCGGTTGTTGAAAGCAAAGGCGGTAGAAGAACGCAAAACAGCGATGTCATTGTCAAGAGTATTACGGTTGTAACTGGGGTGAATAATAATTGTGTTGGTGTTGTGGAGGGTACCGTCTCTGTGTGCGTTGGTGGACCCAACTCGCATACGCCATTGCCAGGCCGCATCGCCTCTGCAAAATAAAACCCAAAAATACCGCCAATTATAGATATGACATAGACATATACAAAATATGTGAAATTGTTAAAATAATAATAAAAGGCTATATTAAGCAACCAATAAGGATATTCATCATCATCATTATCGTCAGCCTCTATCTGTCCACTACTGAACATAGGCCTCCCTCAATGAACGCCAAGATGACCGATCCCTCGCTACTCGCATCCAACACGGACCGGATACAAAATACAGATACAGATATTTATACAGATCAAAATCTCTCCGATCACCTAATCAGAAATACCAACGCCTTATTGTTTATTTAAAACTTATGCATCTATCTCTTGAACTTTACGACCTGTTGGTGTCTCGTATTCCACAAATTAATTTGAAAAATAATTGATTATTAATTAATATGCTAACTTTCAAATTCATTCAACACAATACAAATTTTTACTCACACGAAACAGTGAGCCGCACTGAGAATAGATCTGTTGTTAATAATGGTACCACCACATGCTTGAGAGTAGGATGCTCCATTCCGCGAGTACAGTAGAGCGGCGGCTGATGGGTATGCTTCAATTGTAGTAACCGAACCTCCCACAATTTTTTGGGGAGATTTTGGGACAGCTGAAATAATGAAATGAAATGAAAAATGAAAGTAGAAGTGAAAAACTGTATTTACAAAACCAACTATAATCTATAAGTATTATGATCCAAGTTTGTTTGTGTTAACAGGGTAAGTTTAAAAACTACTGATGACATTTCACACAAGACCATGTGATTCAAAAGTTTATGTATATAAACAATTATCTTCTATTGGAATGGTTAAAATATACACCCCACCATGGTTCAAGCCTTGTCCTGGGGGTGGGGCTCGGTAGCATAAGGTGAACCCAGCACCTAAGGTGAAGTAAATTGAACCGAGGGAGCTGCTCTTTGGACTGGCTCTTTGGAGAAGGATGAGCCAAGAG
Organism: Helleia helle; assembly: GCA_963853865.1. Taxonomy (NCBI): domain Eukaryota; kingdom Metazoa; phylum Arthropoda; class Insecta; order Lepidoptera; family Lycaenidae; genus Helleia; species Helleia helle. Next base: position 18,969,893 of record OY971422.1, on the reverse strand, counting down.
GCATGGATGGGAACCCATTGCACTGTCCCGACGTTACCTCCCAACGTCGATTGTTTTGTGGAGGTAGTGCAGCTCCCTTGACGAGGTGCCCTGTTTGCTCAATAGATTCGGGGCACGTCACTAAAGGCGGCATTGGTGACACTTGCCACCAATTTACTCGCAACAAAATATAAAGGTACCTTTTGAAGCTGTGCAAAAAATAATATATAGTCAAATTGTTGAAATATGACGGCAAACTGGCAAACGTGCCACCTGATGGTAAGTGGTCGACGTAGCCCCTGAACATAAACTAGTTTACCTGGAACGAGCCCAGGCAACTTATTTATGTGTTGCCTATCCTGAGACATAAGATGTTAAGTCTCAGTGCCAGTAATTACACTGCCTGTCTTGCCCTTCTCTCCGAAACGCAGCAAAGCTGTTTCACGGGAGAAACAAGCAAGATGGTGGTACCCATGCAGCCGGGAGCGCGGCACAGCGCTTCCCTCTCACTGGTAAATATTTGAGTTGAGCTCTGAATTTATTCTTATGAAGTACTGATTAATGAGATTGTGGCTAGTTTTATTTCTACAAAATAAAATAAAGAAAATAAATTAAATAATTAAACTATGAGTGAATTGGTAATTGATAGAAACAATAGCTTACCCGCAGCAACGGCGAGGCCCAGAGCCAACATCAGTATTGCAGCACGCATTTTTAATACTTAGGTACTCACTCGACTACAATATCGCTAAGCATTTACCGCTATTTATACTAACAAATTTATAATTCTTATCGTTTAATCGTATATTGATTTATAGCATTTTAAAAAACACTGTTATCCGTATGTATAACTCGATCGAGCTAACTGTCACATGAGTAAATAAACGGACAGAGGCAAAGCTTCATACAACCGCGCGAATCGATTGCACTACTACTAGCGTCGTAACGCATGTGTGCGTAAGCACTCGTGGCTCGTCACTTACAAGTAGAAACCGGTCGAAACCGGTTTGACGAGTGTTCGAACGTGGGGATGTGAGTGCACGTGTTAAGTTGCGTTGTAAATTTTTTCGCTTGGCGGGTAATTCGAATTATTATCATCGTTCTTAAATTTTTGTTAATTAAAAGTAAAAAGTGTCAATATTGTATACTATACTGTGTGAATGAATAATAATAGAGCAAACAAAAAATAATCATATTTTATAACATTGTTCTTAAATTATTGTTGATAATTAAAAGTAAAAAGTGTCAATATTGTATACTGTACTGTGTGAACAATAATAGAGCAAATAAAACAAATCATATTTTAGCTATCCCAAAGATTTCAATAGGTAAGTTGTATCTTATTATTTTATTTCTACTAATTATTATAACTTTTGTTCACTAAGTTTTTATGGATGTGCCTAAATTCTAGTTAGGGAAACATTTGACCCAACATTAAATCTTAGCTAAACTTGACAGTAAAATTACAATAAGTATAGGTACAGAATACGTAATTAGGAGACGATACCTGTTCGGAATAAAAAATATTATAATAGTTATGATAAAAACTGATATGCAATGAGAGTGCTTTCCATTAGAATTTACCACTCTATTAAAAGATACAACAGATTATTGCAAATAAAAAATATAAACACAAAATATTTGGAAAAAAAATTTTGTAGGTAATAAAGATAGAATATTTACATAGATTACTACTCGATAAAAAAAATCGTTTTGTTCGTTTAATTTTATCCACCTGTGACACACCACATACCACAATAGGTAACAATTTTACGCGTTGTATGGAAGCTTTGTCTCTGTCCGTTTACTTACTCATGTGTAACTGTGGACCAGGCCTTTTGAAATTAATTTTCAAAAAAAAAAAAAAGGGTTGCCATCTCCTAAAATCAAAAAGCCTGACTAGGAGCTGTATTTGGCTGGACATTATGTCCTAAAAGCCGGACGTAGATACGTTATGTTGAACATAACTTTTATACATAATAATAAAAAACGTATTACTATAGTTACAGTTGCTTATTAACTACACATGAACCAGTTTAATAAAAATAATTTTTTTTATATCGGAAGGAAATCCTTATAGATCCAGCCAAGTTCTTCGGGTAGATCCTCTCTGGGAGTGCGCACCCTAACTAAAACCACTGCGAGCGCCTTCAGCCGCTTTTTGAGGGTCCCGGATATGCAGGCAACGGACAGGATCACCTCAGCGACAGGCTGGCCCCAGCGGAGGCCAGACTACTCTTAGTAAGGGGGGCTGCCCGGCCGCTACTACACCATCGTGACATACAGACCCAGGTTTCCATCCTGAGCCCGACTCGAACACAGGGGCGTTCCCCCGTTCGTCGCCTGCGGGAGGAGGCCTCGTCGGCCGCCTCCTCTCCCACACACTCATCGGCCTCCTTCTGGGACATTACTGCCTCGCAGAAGGAGACCATCGGTGTCCAGGACTAGTCGTTACCGAGCATCACAGTGACGACGCTTAGCAGTGACAAGTCCCCTCCGATGACTGATGTCAGACTGTGACGAGAGCCGCCCATCTCGGGTACACCTCGAAGGTGTGCTGGGCCTAGTCCACCGCCGCACCACAATCGTAACACACAATCAACGGCTCCCTGTGGGCCGTCCGACACAGGTCACCAAAACAACCATGCCCGGTGAGCACCTGTGTCAGACGGAAGGTGAGGGGTTGGCGCTTACGGCACATCCACCGCTCTAGGACAATACGCAGAGCAGCCGTTAGGCAGGATCCCGTCCAGCGTAAGGCTCTCACGGAGAGACCTCCTATACTCACAAACCGCACCAACCACGGGTGTCACCACGGGTGTCAAGTGACAGCTATGCTGTCGCGCATAGCTGTCACTTGACACCCGTGCTATGTGAGCGAGAGGTACCACCCCGGTTGTGCCGGCCCAAGTCGGCTGCAATGCAGCATGGCACTACCTCTTTTTTTTTTCTTTAACGCCGGGAAATGCTCTGAGGCATCCCGCGGGGGAGTTGGTCTCCCCACGCGGGTATGCCAGACTCGCTACGCCCGACAGCTGGTAAGTGGACGCAGCTCTAACCACTAAAACCCGGCGAGTGGTACCACTGCCGCCTTTGCCGAGGTGCCCCGGATCTAATAAACAAACAGAACAACCCCTCCCAACGTCGGGACAGTACAATGAGGTGAGGTTCCCATCCTCGCCCCTTGCCCCCTGCTCTTCTTATAAGAGGGGTACAAAGAGCCCCCTCAGCTCAATTAGCTTCGCCCCAGGTGCTGGGCTCACCCTAGGCTACTGAGCCCCACCGCCACATCAAGGCCTGAACCATGGTGGGGATGGCACTAAATCTTTTTTTTTATTTCGCTCACATAACACCGGCGTCAAGTGTCAAGTGCGTTTTAAAAGTGTTTTCTTACTTTTTAATTTTTCTCTCACTTTTAATTCCACCAGCTAGAATCCTTGTTATGATTCATGGCACAATAAGATACTCCTAAATATTGTTTTTCTTTTTCATTGCACTATAGTTGAAAATCTCTCCACATGGCACCGGCTGCTATCGTCCTGCTGTTTCAGAAAGTGTTGTCTTCACATAGTCTGAGACCTTCTTCACTCTCTAATTTATTTTGCATTCCCATCACTGTTATTGTCGCTTGAGTGGACGCCCTAGCATTGTTTGCCCTTTCCTTATCTGTATTTTTCATGATTTGGAGTTATGATGATTGGCTTTTTTTTACGGCCAGTTGCCACCTGACGCTAAGACTGTCACCCGTTACAGAGTATGAGCGCAGCCGTTGTCCCCGAAGGGTTCTTCCGCCGCCATCTCTTCTGTGAGCCTCAGCCTCTGCTCCGAAGATGTCGAAGAATCCCGAGGCAGGGGTTTTATATCGCAGTGTCTTTCTGCGACCTGTCGGTCCACGGGAGCTATTTTATTTCGTTGCTACCCTCCTGGTTCTACTTACGCAGAGCCAGTCGAGCACTTCCCTATCCGCTACCTTGGGGACGCGTTCTCATAGGGGTTAAAGGCTCCCCCGGAATATTCGAGCGTAGTGGGCACTCAACGCTACCTCACTAGCCACGCAATTACTTGCGCGAAATCTCCGGTAAAATGAACTCTCTGTCGCCGCGCATAGCGACGGCTCATGGCAGTGAAAATATTGTACGTTCTAGTTTAATTTTATCAGTAGCGCAACTTACTAGGTTTTTTTTACTTAAGTTTATTGCATAATTATTACACTATATTATAATGAACCTATACATCGTCATCTATGACGTGGCAAAGGCATGGTCGTCTAGGCGTTTATTGAGGGAGACATGTTCAGCCGTGGACGGATAGAGGCTGCATATATTATGTATATATACCGTGGATATATATTGCCTGGGCGTATAAACGGTGGGGGGGGGGGGCAGGCAGCATAGAAACTCAGGTAATAACACTAATATTATATTATTTGATATTATGAAAAATAAAAACATTTATTTATAAGAGAATTAAATTTACGGCGCCTAATTCTTTAAAAAAAAACCAATTTAAAATTAATACTTTATTAACTAACTTACAATTATTACAATTAAAATCTAATTTATAAGTGAATGACTCGCTCGAAGTATGAGGCAAAAGTGATGCGCAATCCGTCGTCGCTGGCCGGGACACCTGAAGCGGAGTCAGCAGTACGTTTCCAGAAACTTGTGTATTCTAGGTCGTCATAGATTAGCTTCTTGCAGTGGCGACGGTTGAATTCATCATAGACTATTTAACTTGTAGAAGCGATATGATATTATAATATGGTATCGATGATCATCATTATCATCTCTATGATATGGGGTTACAGTTGAATGTAACATCTCCCCCCTCAGATCAATGACTATTTTTGAACGATGGGAAAAAATGTAATTGGCAGCTTCCTTGTTTCTTGATTTGGTCCCGGTTCTGCATAATTTTCTTCTTGACTGGGTTTCTTGCTCGTTTCTTTGATCTTCTTGCTTCGATTTAGATAGCATTTTCGGCCCAATATTATAAGAGAGAGCGCAAACGCACCGAATAGTATAGAATAAAAGGGAATGGTTGTAGTGTAGAACATTGGAATTTGTTCTAAATGAATAAGTTCTTGCTGTTTCACTTCATGGAGTTTCTTCAGATTAACTGAATTAGTTCGAATAGTGAGAGGTAATTTGGGCTCTTTTATGTGAGCGAAAGTTTTTATAATCTTCATGGGCTGTCCATCTATGTGGTCGTTGACATTAATTATGGTGAAATCTTCTGTATGCATATTGCAATTATGTGGTGTAGTTGTGAGATAGCTACCGTTTAGGGTTAAGATTTCATCTCGTTCGCAGGTTAAGTGGACTTGAGATGGTAGCGGGAACACGACGACATAATGGCGATCATCCAGTTTTTCCATAGCCGGCTTCACGAGGTCTATTGAAGTCATCTCGCAGGATGTATCTTTATTGGTTTTTCCTTCGATAATATTGCTTATACAATCTGGCTCGGATTTCAGTTGGTGATTGAGTTCATCTTCACAAATATACCTCATACCTGACTTCGGGCATTCAGCTTCTATGTACACGTGAATATTACCGGTGATTGCAAGGAATGGAGATGGAGGGATTATAGCCTGCCTATACTTATCCGGGACAATGATTAATTTATAAAAACTATATTCGAGTGAAAAAACTATGGGAAATTTAAAAGCGAAAACTAATTGATCTCCATTATAATAAGATACTGGTTTAATGATATCATAGTATTCTCTAATTTCTAAATCTAATAACTGATTCTTATCATAAAATGTCTTAAGCTTATTTAACATATTTTTCATAACATCTATACCTATCATAGAATGATGAGTGCGCGAAGCACTGCAAAATGCCAGCGCATTTTCTATTCTACTTATTTCGCTTAGTAAACTATCTACATTATTACTAGTAATTGCCAATGCTTGTGCGAATTTAGCAAATTTAACTACTTAATTCCGGTGAAGGAAATGAGTCCGGATGAGTAAGCATAAATAATGTTTTGTTAATTTCGTTTTGATTATCTATAATTCTAGAAATGATTTTACTTTGCTCATCCATCCAATCTTTACTAAGACTGATGTGATGATTTTGTTCAATAATTATTTTATTTTGATTTTTCCTGAGAACTGTAAGAGCATCATTATATTTAATAGCATCAGAGTAATCTAGATTTCCGGTTATGCTCTTAATTACTGATCCAAGACTATCTATTAAGCCTTTCCTGAACCTTAAGGGTTCTAGAGTCTTTAACTGTAACAAGGCTGTATTCAACTTATTACTTAAATAATCTATCTGTGACTCATAGACAGCATAGGTAAAATTATCTAATTTATTTTTTACGTCGTTCAATTGAGATTGTACCAAGGTAATATAAGAGTCTATTTCCCTTAATTCTACGTACTGTAAAAATTTATGATAATGTATAGTTAGTCGCATGGGTCCTAACTTATAAGGTAAAAGTCCTGGTCCGTCTCCAAGTCCTTCAAGTTTTATCTCGAGAGTCAGTGTTGTTCTGAGAATCATCATGATCGGGATCCTGCAACAATTTGGATGTCTTAGGAAGTCGTTTCAGTCTATTTTTAGCGATGGGACCCTTTTTCCTAGAAGTGTAGATGTGAATAGGAAGGTTCGCTAATACAGTATCCTGTGTGTATCTAGGAGCGAGTTTTGATCTACTGGCTAAAGGATTATTAATGAAGACTTGTTGGTCGGGTTGGTACTCTATTTCAGGTTCTCTGGATGCATTATGTCTTTCGATTATAGCTTCCCTATTGGCAAGAGATGTCTCATTTATAATGTCATAAACTTGTTTCATTTGTTCTCTATGGGACAATGATGTATTAAGGGAATGTTGTAGTAAGTGTCCAGTGAGGTCGATATCAGTCGGATCACGTGGGTCAGTGTGTCCTGATATAAGATCGTAAGGCTTACATTTAGTAAAACTATGTACTGAGCTGTTATAGGCGATAAGGGCATAGGGCATTAAATTAATTACTGGTTGATCACGTTGTTTTAGTTTTAATATACGAAGATGTTCAAGCAAAGTCGAGTGAAAGCGTTCTATGTTGCCATTAGCGTTAGGTGAGTGAGCAAGAGTCTGATGATGATTGATTTTATGGATCTTAGGAAATTCCGAAAACATTTGGTTTGTAAGAGATTCATGCAGCGATACGTATGTCATTACCGTGCTGAATAAATTTTGGCAACGTTCGTAGAATTCCTGAGGGCTACTAGATCCTTGAGTTAAAAGGGCTAAATCATTGTAAAGAGCCGTTTCATCTCTTTGGTCTGCGAAATTATTTATCAATGAACTACGTATGCTGTTCCAGTCATTAGGTATACCGTTTGAGTTTAACTGTCGTGCGGCTGAACCTATTAACTTGATGAGGATACCATTTAAAAGGCCTGAATTAATTAAAGGGTTACCATCCTGTCCATAAGTCGCTACAAGTTGATCGCATAAATTAATAAAACGTACTAACACATGTGGGTTACCATCAAATTCTGGAACCAATCGGAGGGCTTTACAGATATCGTCTAGGCTAGTCATATTAAAACTGTTATCTGACTCTTCTAAATTTCTTAATTGATCGACCAAATTTACCCTACTAACCATAGAGCTAATTTAAATAAATTGTTCAAATAGTTATAAATTGTTAAAATAATTATTAATATTAATGCATATAATTAAGTATTATTTCTGAATCATGAAAGAAAAGAAAAAAAATATATTGAAAAATGAAAAAAAAAAGTTTTATACCTATTAGGTTTAATTAATCTTACTCTAAACTAATGTCTAACAAATTTCTACACTGCTCATTAATTTCCTGGATTGGAAATTTTTTAACATGTGCCGAAATAAATTACTTAGGACTAACACAGGAATATAGGAAGCAATCACTAGAAATTCAGTGTACTCACATATATCTCTGCATATTCTTGGTTTTCTGAGGTATCGATGTTTGGATTATTAGGCGACGTCTTCTTCTTCGAATATCCGGTTCAGCTGAGAACGCCTGAATCTCGTCCAGAATTCTATCCCTAATATCCTAGAGAGACCCGGATATCCTACCGACTGCGCCAATTAAATTTACGGCGCCTAATTCTCTCAAAAAAAACCAATTTAAAATTAATACTTTATTAACTAACTTACAATTATTACAATTAAAATCTAATTTATAAGTGAATGACTCGCTCGAAGTATGAGGCAAAAGTGATGCGCAATCCGTCGTCGCTGGCCGGGACACCTGAAGCGGAGTCAGCAGTACGTTTCCAGAAACTTGTGTATTCTATGTCGTCATAGATTAGCTTCTTGCAGTGGCGACGGTTGAATTCATCATAGACTATTTAACTTGTAGAAGCGATATGATATTATAATATGGTATCGATGATCATCATTATCATCTCTATGATATGGGGTTACAGTTGAATGTAACAAGAGTAATCGTTAGATAATCTTTTAAATTTTATTACCGGTGGGAGGGAAGCGCTGTGCCGCGCTCCCGGCTGCATGGGTACCACCATCTTGCTTATTTCTCCCGTTAAACAGCTTTGCTGTGTTTCAGAGAGAAGGGCAAGACAGGCAGTGTAATTACTGGCACCAGTGTTGCCAACCCCAAAAAACTAAAAAACAACAAGTCGCCAAAAAAAAAACAGTAGAAAACAATAGGTAAAGGAAAAAAAGCAGATTTCATACTTTTGCTCATATAATTGAACAATAAACAATTGAAGAGGTGAAACGAAGAGGGGCCCAATCGACAATTTTTCACTATAGCATTTTTTTTATAAAATATTTGGGTATGGTTTCTAGGTGGTTGAATGAAGAACAGCCCATTTTTTGTACTTTACCATAGACAAAACAACATTTGATTATTTGGTGAATAGAAATCAGGCCCATTTCTTAAAATTGGGCCGTTACTCTTTGGACTGGCAACACCGAGAGGTTATGTGTGACATAACACTTCACAGTCAATTTAAGTGGTTATCAAAAAATGTTTTAAGTGTAATAGGTGGCGCTGAACAATGCTAGTTGAAAAACAGTAAAAATTAGGAATGAAACAGAAAACAATCAATGTGAAAACAGCAAATCTACTGTTAAAACAGTAGGGTTGGTAACACTGACTGGCACCGAGACTTAACATCTTATGTCTCAGGATAGGCAACACATACATGAGTTGCCTGGGCTCGTTCCAGGTAGTTTATGTTCATGGGCGACGTCGACCACTTAACATCAGGTGGTACGTTTGCCAGTTTGCCTATCCAACTAACATAAAAAAAAAACTATTTTTCCATGTAAATATTGTAACTTAAAATATGTAAGTAGAACCAGAAAAATAATCAAAAACAGCCTTCTTTGTGATTTTTATATCGAGATAAGTTAAAACTGTCGTGTTTTGACTTTTGAACTGTTAGATAATTTAAACTTTTTTAAAGATTATTAAACTACAATATACATATTTTTTCAGATCAAAAAAACAAATATTAATATGTTTACAAATTAATCAAAAATATGTGATTTGTAATCTCCTGGCCATAAGATTAAAAGCATCTGAAAGTGTGTGAAGTTCACCAATCAGCGTTGATCATAGCGGCATTGATGAACTATGATCAGCGCATGATTTACATCAAAAATATTTTTTTGGAAAATTTTAATTTGTCGCAGAGGTTTGGTAAAAGATTAGTCACATTCAAAACTATAGGCAATAAACCGAAAGCTAAGGAAGATTGTTGTAAATAATAGAAATATATTATTTATACATCATTTATTTACCAATACCAAAATTATTGAATTATAGACATAACGAGAAAACTTTTTAAATTAACACTGACATTATTTTATGCGTTGCTTTGGATCCAGGAAGTGAAGCGTGAGACGCGAGCGTTGACACCAGGGTAGCGAGCAAGAGCACATTGTCGACCAAAAGAGCAAACACCGACGAGGATACCGTTGTGGTAGAGGGGACCGCCAGAGTCTCCCTGGCACTGGTCGCGACCGCCGACATCGAGCCATCCGGAGCACAACATGTTGTCGGTGATGGTCATACGCAGTTCGGCGTAGCGAGTTCTGCAAGTGTTCTGGTTCACGGTCCAGATTTGAACATGACGTAGCTGCTCAGAGGGAGATCCTTGGTACTGAAAATAAAGAGCATTGTTACAACTATATGAATTTTGAAAATCCAAGCGAAAAAGGTACGCTTTTTAAACTTAACTATATAAAATACTAGCTGTTGCCTGCAGCTTCGCCCGCGTTACTCAACCCCTATAAGTCACAGCGTGATGTTATTTAGCATATAGCCTTCCTCAATAAATGGGCTATCTAACACTGAAAGAATTTTTCATATCGGACCAGTAGTTCCTGAGATTAGCGCGTTCAAACAAACAAACAAACTCCTCAGCTTTATAATATTAGTATAGATTCCACAGTCGAAATCGGATTGCAAAAGGTTTTATTTTAAGGGGCTTACAATATGACACTATATTTAACATATCTATACCGAAAGGCAACAGGCGCCTAATGTGTCGACTTTCACTGAAATAAATAATGAAAAAGTACTATGAACTGTATAAACAAATTCATACAGTAGTCCAACGGACGAGTCTAGACTGAGCAATTGTGCGGGGTTTGCGAGATGAGGGAGGGGCGGGCATCTCCCGAACTGCCTTATACTCGTTCGGGAGTTATTATTTTTGTCCTTTCTTAGAATGGTCTTCGAGGGTGCCGATTACGAATATTATGACAATGTATTTCAAGATTCAAGATGGCGGAGGCGAATTAAAAAAATCCATGTGGAATATGACGATCCATCGATTACGAATATGACGATATATTTCGGGGTTCAAGATGGCGGACGCGAATTTTAAAAAAAGCAACATGTGTATCGTTTTCATGGTTTTCAGGGGTACCGATTACGAATATAACGATATATTTTGAGATACAAGATGGCGGACGCGAATTTTTGAATAATATCAATATAGGTATCGTTTTCATGGTTTTTAGGGGTGCCGATTACGAATATGACGATAAATTTCGAGGTTCAAGATGGCGCACGCAAATTTTTTTAAAAATCAACATGGGTATTATTTCCATGGTTTTCGGGGATGCCGATTACGAATATGAAGTAGTTATATATCTGCACGACCTGATTCAACTATAAGCACACTATTTTTAGTAGTTACTCGTCATTTTGGCAGCATTCCGAAAAAGAAATACATACATATACTTACACATTCACTAAATGTAAAATACTATCTTTATACTAATTAAAAACAGAATATAGCATAAGCTATAAGTATATTATACATAGTAGTATATTATACAAGCATATCACGCACTCACGCACGCACGCACGCACGTAATGTAAATATTTTGACAACCCTAGAGGAATAAAGAATGTCAAAACAAAAGCGGCATTTTGCGTGACTTCAAACGCGTTGAACCACTTTATGTATTTACACTATGGTAAAACTTAGATCATTATTAGTAAAATACACAAAGAAACAATTTTACTTTGACGCAGCTATGTGCTCCTTCAAGTACATTACTTGAACATTTGGCAATTTGTTGGGAACAAGTAATTTGCAAATAGCCAGGTAAATTGGTATATTATCATTTGGAGTAACAACATTGAAATAATCTGTTATATAAAGTATGCATACGAGTAATTAATATAAGAATCCATTGAAATCTTTAAATGTTGTTAACATGACGATTTTTGCTTAAATTATTTTTAATCCAACTTACGCTAGTTGTTCCCCATCCGACGGCCCATACAACTTGATTGTCAGCCAGATTGTAATTGGAACCAGCGATATTTGCAGCGCGAACTCGGTTGTTGAAAGCAAAGGCGGTAGAAGAACGCAAAACAGCGATGTCATTGTCAAGAGTATTACGGTTGTAACTGGGGTGAATAATAATTGTGTTGGTGTTGTGGAGGGTACCGTCTCTGTGTGCGTTGGTGGACCCAACTCGCATACGCCATTGCCAGGCCGCATCGCCTCTGCAAAATAAAACCCAAAAATACCGCCAATTATAGATATGACATAGACATATACAAAATATGTGAAATTGTTAAAATAATAATAAAAGGCTATATTAAGCAACCAATAAGGATATTCATCATCATCATTATCGTCAGCCTCTATCTGTCCACTACTGAACATAGGCCTCCCTCAATGAACGCCAAGATGACCGATCCCTCGCTACTCGCATCCAACACGGACCGGATACAAAATACAGATACAGATATTTATACAGATCAAAATCTCTCCGATCACCTAATCAGAAATACCAACGCCTTATTGTTTATTTAAAACTTATGCATCTATCTCTTGAACTTTACGACCTGTTGGTGTCTCGTATTCCACAAATTAATTTGAAAAATAATTGATTATTAATTAATATGCTAACTTTCAAATTCATTCAACACAATACAAATTTTTACTCACACGAAACAGTGAGCCGCACTGAGAATAGATCTGTTGTTAATAATGGTACCACCACATGCTTGAGAGTAGGATGCTCCATTCCGCGAGTACAGTAGAGCGGCGGCTGATGGGTATGCTTCAATTGTAGTAACCGAACCTCCCACAATTTTTTGGGGAGATTTTGGGACAGCTGAAATAATGAAATGAAATGAAAAATGAAAGTAGAAGTGAAAAACTGTATTTCAAAACCAACTATAATCTATAAGTATTATGATCCAAGTTTGTTTGTGTTAACAGGGTAAGTTTAAAAACTGCTGATGACAGTTTCACACAAGACCATGTGATTCAAAAGTTTATGTATATAAACAATTATCTTCTATTGGAATGGTTAAAATATACACCCCACCATGGTTCAAGCCTTGTCCTGGGGGTGGGGCTCGGTAGCATAAGGTGAACCCAGCACCTAAGGTGAAGTAAATTGAACCGAGGGAGCTGCTCTTTGGACTGGCTCTTTGGAGAAGGATGAGGCAAGAGGCAAGGATGGGAACCCATTGCACTGTCCCGACGTTACCTCCAAACGTCGATTGTTTTGTGGAGGTAGTGTCGCTCCCTTGACGAGGTGCCCTGTTTGCTCAATAGATTCGGGGCACGTCACTAAAGGCGGCATTGGTGACACTTGCCACCAATTTACTCGCAACAAAATATAAAGGTACCTTTTGAAGCTGTGCAAAAAATAATATATAGTCAAATTGTTGAAATATGACGGGGTATGTTCAAGCGATTGAAATTGGACTAGAGATTTTGTCAAAAACACTGTCCTTATCTCTCTGAGATATTATCATAACGGCTGAAACGATTTCGATGAAATTTTGTATGTATTTTTTTATGTTAGTTAGATAGGCAAACTGGCAAACGTGCCACCTGATGGTAAGTGGTCGACGTAGCCCCTGAACATAAACTAGTTTACCTGGAACGAGCCCAGGCAACTTATTTATGTGTTGCCTATCCTGAGACATAAGATGTTAAGTCTCAGTGCCAGTAATTACACTGCCTGTCTTGCCCTTCTCTCCGAAACGCAGCAAAGCTGTTTCACGGGAGAAACAAGCAAGATGGTGGTACCCATGCAGCCGGGAGCGCGGCACAGCGCTTCCCTCTCACCGGTAAATATTTGAGTTGAGCTCTGAATTTATTCTTATGAAGTACTGATTAATGAGATTGTGGCTAGTTTTATTTCTACAAAATAAAATAAAGAAAATAAATTAAATAATTAAACTATGAGTGAATTGGTAATTGATAGAAACAATAGCTTACCCGCAGCAACGGCGAGGCCCAGAGCCAACATCAGTGTTGCAGCACGCATTTTTAATATTTAGGTACTCACTCGACTACAATATCGCTAAGCATTTACCGCTATTTATACTAACAAATTTATAATTCTTATCGTTTAATCGTATATTGATTTATAGCATTTATAGCAAATTATTATATTATATATAGATTTATAGCAAAAACACTGTTATCCGTATGTATAACTCGATCGAGCTAACTGTCACATGAGTAAATAAACGGACAGAGGCAAAGCTTCATACAACCGCGCGAATCGATTGCACTACTACAAGCGTCGTAACGCATGTGTGCGTAAGCACTCGTGGCTCGTCACGTACGAGTAGAAACCGGTCGAAACCGGTTTGACGAGTGTTCGAACGCGGTGATGTGAGTGCTCGTGTTAAGTTGCGTTGTATATTTTTTCGCTTGGCGGGTATTTCGAATTATTATCATTGTTCTTAAATTTTGGTTAATTAAAAGTAAAAAGTGTCAATATTGTATACTATACTGTGGGTATGAACAATAATAGAGCAAACAAAAAATAATCATATTTTATAACATTGTTCTTAAATTATTGTTGATAATTAAAAGTAAAAAGTGTCAATATTGTATACTGTACTGTGTGAACAATAATAGAGCAAATAAAACAAATCACATTTTAGCTATCCCAAAGATTTCAATAGGTAAGTTGTATCTTATTATTTTATTTCTACTAATTGTTATAACTTTTGTTCACTAAGTTTTTATGGATGTGCCTAAATTCTAGTTAGGGAAACATTTGACCCAACATTAAATCTTTGCTAAACTTAACAGTAAAAATACAATAAGTATAGTACAGAATACGTAATTAAGAGACGATTCCTGTTCGGAATAAAAATATTATAATAGTTATGATAAAAACTGATATGCAATGAGAGTGATTTCCATTAGAATTTACCACTCTATTAAAAAGTACAACAGATTATTGCAAATAAAAAATATAAACACAAAATATTTCGAAAAAATATTTTGTAGGTAATATAGATAGAATATTTACATAGATTACTACTCGATAAAAAAAATCGTTTAGTTCGTTTAATTTTATCCACCTGTGACACACCACATACCACAATAGGTAACAATTTTACGCGTTGTATGGAAGCTTTGTCTCTGTCCGTTTACTTACTCATGTGTAACTGTGGACCCGGCCTTTTGAAATTAATAATAATAATAATGGTTTATTATCATACTTAGGGTTGCCATCTCCTAAAATCAAAAAGCCTGACTAGGAGCTGTATTTGGCTGGACGTTATGTCCTAAAAGCCGGACGTAGATACGTTATGTTGAATATAACTTTTAAACATAATAATAAAAAACGTATTACTATAGTTACAGTTGTTTATTAACCACACATGAAACAGTTTAATAAAAATATTTTTTTTTATATCGCAAGGAAATCCATATAGATCCAGCCAGGTTCTTCGGGTAGATCCTCTCTGGGAGTGCGCACCCTAACTAAAACCACTGCGAGCGCCTTCAGCCGCTTTTTGAGGGTCCCGGATATGCAGGCAACGGACAGGATCACCTCAGCGACAGGCTGGCCCCAGCGGAGGCCAGACTACTCTTAGTAAGTGGGGCTGCCCGGCCGCTACTACACCATCGTGACATACAGACCCAGGTTTCCATCCTGAGCCCGACACGAACACAGGGGCGTTCCCCCGTTCGTCGCCTGCGGGGGGAGGCCTCGTCGGCCGCCTCCTCTCTCACACACTCATCGGCCTCCTTCTGGGACATTACTGCCTCGCAGAAGGAGACCATCGGTGTCCAGGACTCGTCGTTACCGAGCATCACAGTGACGACGCTTAGCAGTGACAAGTCCCCTCCGATGACTGATGTCAGACTGTGACGCAGAGCTGCCCATCTCGGGTACACCTCGAAGGTGTGCTGGGCCGAGGCCACCGCCGCGCCACAATCGTAACACACAATCAACGGCTCCCTGTGGGCCGTCCGACACAGGTCACCAAAACAACCATGCCCGGTGAGCACCTGTGTCAGACGGAAGGTGAGGGGTTTGCGCTTAGTTGGGAGTGGTTGTTCTGTGGTGCGGAACAACCCCTCTGTGGAGGTGGCGTCGGTCCCTTGGGGGACTGATTAGCCGTCGAGGTGCCCTGTTTGTTTATTAGATCCGGGGCACCTCACCAAAGCGGCATTGGTGGCACTCGCCGGGTTTTAGTGGATAGAACTGCGTCCACTTACCAGCTGTCGGGCGCAGCGAGTCCAACATACCCGCGTGGGGAGACCAACTCCCCTGCGGAATGCCTCAGAGCATTTCCCGGCGTTAAAGAAAAAAAAGAGGTAGTGCCATGCTGCATTGCAGCCGACTTGGGCCGGCACGACCGGTGTGGTACATTTCGCTCACATAACACCGGCGTAAAGTGTCAAATGTAAACGCCGTGTTGACTGTCGTTCGTGCGGTTTGTGAGTTTCCGGTGGCCCATTGAGGGGGGGTGGGGGGTTTGGTTTGGAAAAGGAGAGCGGCGCATCTGCGTGGCCTTGGTTGTGCGGATGTGTATGGGTGTCGGCGCCGTAAGGCTCCGACTGCTCGTTTGCCCCCTGACGACATAAAAAAAAGAAAAAGAATATAAAACTCGGTGCAGCCCGTTAATACTCTCGGATGGCGATTTTAAAACAAAACACCGCTTCTCAAAGGAGTATGTTATGAAGATCTGTGATATTGTGCGAGATGATGTTGGAAAGAGTAATAGGGGTGGAGGGTTTTCAACGGAGTTGCAGGTGCTCATGGCTATCATGACTTGGTATCGACAAGAGGTTTTTTTTTTCTTTAACGCCGGAAAATGCTCCGAGGCATCCCGCGGGGGAGTGGTTCTCCCCACGCGGGTTGTGGGTCTCACTGCACCCGAAAGCTAGTAAGTGGACGCAGACCCACTAAAACCCGGCGAGTGCCACCAATGCCGCCTTTGGTGAGGTGCCCCAGATCTAATAAACAAACAGGGCACCTCGACGGCTAATCAGTCCCCCAAGGGACCGACGCCACCTCCACAGAGGGGTTGTTCCGCACCACAGAACAACCACTCCCAACGTTGGGACAGTACAATGGGGTGAGGTTCCCGTCCTTCACCCCTTGCCTCTGCACTTTTGTCCCCTCTTTTTATAAGAGGGGTACAAAGAGCCCCCTCGGCTCAATTAGCTTCGCCCAAGGTGCTGGGCTCGCCCTAGGCTACTAAGTTCAGATCCAAAAGTGGATTTAGAGGCGTGATATGGGCTATCGACTGCACACATGTGAAGATTTAAAAAATTGGAGGTTAAAGTGGACAATTCTACATAAACAGGAAAGAATTTGTATCCCCGTAATTTGTATAACGTAGTGATAGAGTAATTTTTATCCATAAATGTAATGAAAAGTCTGAATTTATCACTCATTGATAAATTTGTCGTTGTAGTAGTATTTAGATGTTTCACGAAAAAATCTTCAGAACGCACTTTTGATTCGAGTTGCCAGTGTAATAAAATATAAGGGTCGTATAGTTATTCAACCCATATGCATTGATTATTGGTCAAAGCAGTGTATTAGCCCTGTACAAGCTCTATTCACTGAATAACTATCACCTTGTTATAACGCATGTATAGTGATTTTTTATTAGTAAGCCTGTATGTGTATAAATTGTATATTAATACTTTAATTACTACTAATTTGACGACCTCTGTGGCTCAGTGGTAAGGGCGTTGGCGCTCAAGCCGGAGGTTGCGGGTTCGAATCCCGCAAGGGAACAAAAATATTTTTTGTGTTCCTGGGTCATGGATGTGTATTAAATATGTGTATTATATAATAAAAATCTTAAATATATGTATAGTATAAAAGTATTAAATATATTTCCGTTGTCTGGTACCCGTAACACAAGTTCTTCGAGAACTTACCACGGGACCAGATTGACGTGGTGTGAAAGCGTCCATAGATATTATTATTATTATTATATATTAATACTACGTATTCTCATGTTTAAATTGTCAATATTTAATTTAAAACCTAACTACAGTTTTTATATGTGCCGTGTAAGTTTGTATTAGATTAAGTATATTGGGTAACAGTGTATGATTTCCTTAATAAATTTCTATTATTATTATTATTATTAATTATAGGTGACTTAAATACACGTTTACTAAAGAATAATTCTAGAACAAGGAAGCTGAAATCAATTGCTAATTCATAAGATCTACATATTGTGATGCCACTTAAAGCTACACATTTTGCCCCTGGTTGTACACCTTCTTTTTTTTATGTTAGTTGGACAGGCAAACTGGTAAACGTACCACCTGATGGTAAGTGGTCGACGTCGCCCATGAATATAAACTAGTTTACCTGGAACGACCCCAGACAACTCATCTATGTGTTGCCTATCCTGAGACATAAGATGTTAAGTCTCGGTGCCAGTAATTACACTGCCTGTCTTGCCCTTCTCTCCGAAACACAGCAAAGCTGTTGCACGGGAGAAACAAGCAAGATGGTGGTACCCATGCAGCCGGGAGCGCGGCACAGCGCTTCCCTCCCACCTTCTCTTCTTGATACTATGATTGTTTCACCTATGAATCTTGTTCACCAATGTTCAACTTACTCTTTCTCATATCACGACCTTATCTTTCTTTCCTATGTGGTGAGGCCTCTCAAATCTAAACCTAAAATTCTGATGCAGCGCAGTTCCAAGGGTATGGATGGCTATCCATATCCTCTGTTGATGACAAACTTATGATATTGAATGAGCAAGTAATATAATTATATACTTAACTTAATGTAATTATTGAAGTAGTAAAAAAATTCCTATCCTTGATATTATACTGTCAATTATTAAAAGAACCTGGATGAGCTTTGCTCGGTTTTTTTTTTTTTTTTTAATAAAATGACATTTTCTAAAAATGATTCCTAGCTAGATTTACGCCCCCGAAACCCCCCATATACTAAATTTCATGAAAATCGTTGGAGCCGATTCCGAGATTCCAATTATATATATACAAGAATTGCTCATTTAAAGATATAAGATTTAATAATTACATAAATATTACATTTATATTTAATATAAATGTAATATTTATAGCCAGCTGCCCTTGCAGCTGATTTTTATATACATTAAATACACCAATATTTAATTTATATAAAAACTTAAAATCTACAAATCTCGTGGTCTAAAATAATAATGGTCTAACATAGTTAGTCATTTGAGGTTCAATGTAGGTACTTTGATGTACAACATTGTCTTTTTTTTTTTTTTTTTTATTTAACATCATCATCATCAACAGCCATTATCCGTCCACTGCTGAACATAAGCCTCTTTTAAAGAACGCCAATAGTCTGGCGATCATTAGGATGCATGCCTTGGTTTCCTCACGATGTTTCCTTCATCGGTGAGCAAACGATGGTTTCATGTTCGCAGATGTTTGCAGGAATTTAGAAAAACCCATTTTACGGCATCACAGACATCAGGATTGAACCGGGACCTCTAACTCAAGAAGGCAAGCCCTCAGCCCTAGAGGGAATCATCCATACCATTGTAGCTCACAAAAAATAATATTTAATTCGGACTAGTTTTCGTATAGAGAACAATTAAAGTTTCTATGAATTAAAAAAAAAACAAGTTGAGCTTGTTTGGCCTATTTGCCAATTTTACTATGAATATAATTTCAACGGTGAGTTTAACTAACATAACTGTAATAAAATTTGTTGGTTTGTTTACCCTTAGCTGCTAGACCTTGGTAAAATTTGACCTACGATGAATCCCACAACTCTCCGTACCCATGAATAAAAAAGTGGATCTCGGCGTAGCGAGTTCTGCAAGTGTTCTGGTTCACGGTCCAGATTTGAACATGACGTAGCTGCTCAGAAGCAGATCCTTGGAACTGAAAATAAAGAACATTATTAGAAGAAGAAGAAGAAAATGTATTCAGGTAAATTATTATACACTGCTACACACTTTCAAGTATATTACTGCTATATAAATACCAAAAAACATAAATTTTGCTTCAAAAAAAAATTTAAGTGAAAAGTGTCCGCCGTTTACGTTTAATTATTTAGATACTCCACATCTAATTCGGAATCGGATTGCGAAAGTTTTAAGGGACTAACACTTTGACACTATCTTTATTATATTTTTATCGAAAGGCAACAGGCGCTTACTGAAAAATTACTATGAACTGTAACATTAAGTTTCTTATTACTAAAAGACACAAAGTAATAATTTGACTTGGATACATCTATGTGCTCTTTCAAGTACATCATTTATTTTTGTCGCAACAAGTATTCAGGGTTCGATGATCTAGCAAATATTTTGTTTGGTATGCACATGCACATTCACCGATATCGAAAGACTACAAAGAGTAAACAGATGGCCCTAAGACATTATGAACATTTAGCATTTTGTTGGGAACAAGTGAATTGAAAATAGCCAGGTAAATTGTTATATTATCATTAAAGTAATCCGTTATATAAAGTATGCTTACAAGTAATTAATATAAGATTAAATTATAATTGAAATCTTTAAATGTTGTTAACAAGACGATTTTGCTTCAATTATTTTCAATCCAACTTACGCTAGTTGTTCCCCATCCGGCAGCCCATACAACTTTTGAAGAGGAGAGCTGGCGGAGGCGTCTTAAACGACGAATCCTCCGAAAGTGGAAGGAACGGCTGGAGGAGCCGAGTGCTGGCCAGCGCACGGTGTCAGCCGTCCGACCAATCCTGGAGCAGTGGGTTGGCCGGCGGCATGGCGTTATTAGCTTTCACCTTGCGCAGATCCTGACGGGGCACGGATGCTTCGGGAGTTATCTGTGCAAGGTGGCAGGCTCGGAGGAATCGCCAGGGTGTCATCACTGTAGCAGTGAAGAGGACACTGCTGATCACACCCTGGCGGAGTGCCCTGCGTGGGCGCCAGAAAGGGCGGACCTCGTGACCGAGGTCGGCGCCGACCTTTCACTCCCTGCGGTCATCCGCGCGATGACCGGCAGTGAGAGTGCATGGGAGGCAGTCCTCTCCTTCTGCGAAGTCGTGATGCCGCAGAAGGAGGAGGCGGAGCGGGTGAGGGAGCGCACTGGTGCCCCTTCTCGCAGGAGAGCGCGGCGGCGACAGGCGGTCGCACCGCCGTGAGGGACCTGTGCATGGCTGATCGTGGGATCTGCCGCGCGCGCGTAAGGTTCGTGCTATAAGGCATCCTTAGGTGTTCAGAGTGCCTTAAGTGGAGTAGAAGGAGGGAACGCCATCCCCTGCCTTCAGAGGAGAGTGTCTCCAGGCACACCGTCGCCGGTGCGGACCATACCATAGTTCCCGCACCGGGCCAGCACGATTAGAAGAACACCGCTGGGGTTTAGTGGGTAGAGTCTGCGCCCACTTTACCATCTTTTCGGGCGCAGAGAGTCCTACATAACCCCCGGGCTCCCCCAGGCTCGGAGGTATGCATCAGAGCATTCCCCAGCGGGAACATTAAAAAAAAAAAAAAAAACCCATACAACTTGGTTGTCAGCCAGATTGTAGTTGGAACCAGCGATACTTGCAGCGCGAACTACGTTGCTGAAGACAAAGGCGGTAGCAGAACGCAAAACAGCAATGTCACAGTCAAGAGTCTGACGGTTGTAGCTGGGGTGAATAATAATTGAGTTGGTGTTGTGGACGGAACCGCCGCTGTGTGCGTTGGTGGACCCAACTCGCATACGCCATTGCCAGGCCGCGTCGCCTCTGTAAAGTAAAACCCAAAAATACCGCCAATTATAGACATGACTTAGACAAATAATGTGAAATTATTAAAATTATAATAATTGTTAAAATAAAATAAAAAGTTCTGGCTATAGTAAGCAACCAATCAATATCTCTCGAATCACCTGATCAGAAATACCAATGCCTTATTGTATACCTAAAACATATTATGCATCTATCTCTTGAACTTTTCGACCTGTTGGTGTCTAATTCCACAAATTAATTTGAAAAATATATTATTACTAGCTGACCCGGCGAACTTTGTAGCTCCTAAGAGTTAATGAATGTCATGTTTTAGATTCTGAACATTTGATTGCTGAACATTTGCCTCCCTCAATGAACACCAAGACGACCAATCCTTTGCCACTCGCATCCAACACGGACCGGCCACCGCACGGATATAGTCTTTCCACCTGGTTAATGGCCGACCAACACTTTGTCGCCTAAACGTGGCCTTCACTCTTGAACCTTATAACCTAACCTTCCGTCAGAGAACTAAGGTTAACGATATCATTCAATTAATAGGCTCGTTGCTAAAGTGGACTGCCAATTTGTGCCTTTGCCTGATAAAGTGGGCTGGTCATACACTCAGGAGAACGGATGGCCGATAGGCCAATAAGGTTACAGCTTAGTTGAATGTAATTTATGATTTTATGAAAGTAATAATATAATGATTACAAAATAAATAAGAAGTTCAGTACTTTATTAAGACAAAAAGAAATAAAAAGGTACAAAAATTAGGTATATCGATCGCGTGTCAGCGAGACATGATTTAATTAACATACATACATATTGTGCAGCATGGGATGCACTTGGTTTAATTCTTTTCATTGAAGCACCTTGTGATATACGACATTTTTTGTTTTTTTTATCAGGCGCAAAAATAAATATAGCGGATGATTTGTCGACACGTGAACATGCCACGTGCAACTGACCATGAGATGGATTTGAAGTTGAGACCAAAAACAGTCAAGAATTCGCCTTACGATTTGTTAATCGTCATGGCGAAGGCAATACGAATCATCATCATCATGGGTACCCCATGAATCCCATGATGATGATGATTCTTATCTTCATATTAAAGTTTGCAGGTCAGCTTTCGGTACTTGTCCGATCATGGGATATTCTGTTCATCTGGTGGTAACTTAGTCCAGTCCAATCCTTGATGTCGTCAAACAACTTTCGCCTTGGTCTTTCTGGTGGCTTACTACCTGGTATCTTGCCCTCGAGGATTGTCCGTAGAGATTCAAAGACGGACTCTCTTTACAAGTGGCCAAAAAAGGCCACAAATCGAGAACTGAATTCGTTTAAGCTCAAAGCGCATATCCGTTGGGATCATTGGAAATCTCGGGATGAGGACTCATCTTAAAACTTTTCTTTAAGTATCGTCGCGTGAATCACATTACTCATCAGTTTTATGATCACCAAGCGTCTTCCATTGCATAGTTTTGGTTGATTTAGATTTCGAAGCATGATGACTACCGAGCCCACCTTCAGTTGTAAATTATGTGGTGTTAAACCATGAACATCCAAGGAGCTTAAAAATTCAGTTGGACAGTTATTGGCTTCATCTTCGTTTGTTACACAGTCAATAGATTTGAATGAATGTAAAGTACCAACGATTTGATTCTAAATTATAAAGTTTAAGTCATTCAGATCTTTATTCCCAGCCGCCAAAATTGCTCGCTCGCTTAACTATTTATTATTTTTGTGGTTAGTAATGATGTTCGGGAATACTTTCAATTGAAGTAACCGACCCTCCCACAATTTTTTGGGGCGATTTTGGGGCAGCTGAAATAGAAGTTGAAGTGAAAAACTGTAATTACAAAACAACTATAATCTATAAATATTATGACCCAAGTCTGTCTATGTCATAAAGTTAATATACCTAGCGGGATAGAGGAACAGACACGAGCTTTCAAACGAAACCGAAATTGGATTACATTTGTGTGCGTCAAAATTGCTTATGAGTGCATGTAGTGATGTATATCATGTCGCTTCATCGAGCATGTTATCAGAATAGAGTGGTAATGTTATGTGTTTTGCATGAAAACAAATTCCTCCAAAGTTTTGAATTGCTATTACGTCTGTGACAAATCACTGACCAGTTTAGAAATTTTATGGCTCACATTACTACTCTATCCGATTATATGCTCGATGTGATGCTATAATATCAATGTGAATAATATGTAACGGAAGGAGTGGTCGATTCGAGAAGCGAACAGGGGTAAGGAGAGGAGGGGAGAAGCGGAGAGAAGAGTTGCTTATAAAATTGGGTGCGATTTAGCGGAGCGTTACTAATATTGCGAAATTCTTAATACAAAGTTGTAATAGTCATTAAAATATCATTAGTAATTGCTTATTTTATTTAAATTTACATAATATAAATTAATTACCTATATAAACTAATATCATAGTACATATTTGAAGGCCGTAAAAAATATTTATTAGTCAAGTAATAATAACATTAATTGAACAAAAATAGAATTGGGTTTTATAGCACTCCAAAGTGGACCGGGTATTCTTGAATACTCGTAAGGATACGATAAAAACGAACCATTAGGCTTAGTTCGACGTGTTCGATAGTTTAGGTGGTGTATCTATTTCAGACGGCAGGGGCTTGTACAGTATCTGCACGGTCGTGCCTGGGACAATCTCCAACTTTTGTTTGACGTACGCCCTTTTGCCTTGCGCTGGTCATGTACGCCACCACGCACCCCTGAATGCGTATAATAAATGGTACTACTGTCTAGAGGACCCCAGGAGACGTAGGTCGAAATGAAACAGTATAGTGGGACCTCGGGAGACGTAGACTAAATAAAACAAAATATCACTTTCACTTTGCTCCTAGTTCTCGGCTCTTGACTATTTCACTTCTTACTGCTCTTCATGTAGCCTCTTCGATGGGTATGCTGCGACTGTCAATTAAGCCCAAAATTGGCTCGACATTTACCTATACGACACGGTTGGAATTATCGCGTATTTTCCTTATAATTTTACTGTGAGCCGAGATCTAAAATGTTTATTTATTATGTTTTCCATTAAACCCTTATATTTTATACATTTTTATAAACCTAATGTCATCATTTATAACATAAAACATTAATTACATATATATCTTTGCACAGTAAAATATTACAGATCCTATGAACTTTTTATAGATTAGGTAACTCACTTTTATATTAATCAATAACTTTAAGTATCTTAAATAGGTTCACATTCCCAGGTGATTCATATCTCTACCTCATATAAGTCTTTTAACAACAGTAATACATATTCGTTTACCGCGTTATAGACACTGAACACGAAATATAGATAACTTGATACAGCCCTAGTGTAAAACGAAAATTATTTCTTTTACACAAAATATTCGTAAATTCTGCATTATGTGTATTCAATCTTTGTTTCTTACATATATAAATGTTTATAGAAGAGAATTATCATATTTACTAATTACAATTCGAAGAGTATTAGCAAAAATAAAAACCTAATATGTTTGGAGGTGTCGATTTGGAATAATTTACCTGTGAAATGAACATTTTTCGGGGTTATTTCACTGTGTTGTACAGAAATCAATCACTGAACAAGTCACCATGTTTCTGAAGCACTATTTCTCAAAAATATGCACGATTTCACGTAATATCACAAACATAGATTAAAAATTGGTCTCCGCTACGCTACGACTAGATACCGCGCTCCGCAAAAAACAATAGCTCCTTGATGCGGCAAGAAAATATCATAGTGTGTGTAAGACTATGTCCAAGGATGCTAGTGTGCGTGAAGAATGCAATTGCCAGCTGCTTAACTATACCCTAAATTAATAGGAAAAATATTTCATCCAATGGTCTAGTTACTAGTAGAACTAAGTACTGGTTGTAAATATGGCTCAGAAAATATGTGTAAGGTCAATTTATAACACAAAAAATTATTGAATTTTTGATAACATATCAAGAGTTGAGAGTAAAAATTTTCGTTGTAAGTAAAATATTACTTTTACTCAAACGCTTGAATCAAAATCTCTATTAAATTTTTTGTTAAAAAGGGGCGGTTACACTTACCCACATAAACCTTATTAAATAATTGGTTAAGCGTAGGGTTTTCTTCATAAAAAATGGTATAAATAATGTATCAATGATTAGGCCTCATTTCTAATAGTTTTTTTAATTATTTACATCATACATGTATTTTATTTCCAATATTCAATATTTTACTCTAATTAATTATTGTTTTCTAATGTTTACGCGAATTTCACACATTAGGTATAATGAAAATTTTTTTACCTCTTCCTCCCTCTTTCCCATGGTTGCTATAAAGTATTCTAAACGTCGAGCTTGCAAAAATCTTAATAAACCGCAATAATATCCGTAAAAATTGTTTCATTGTTTACTAATGATTGAAAGTATTGAGTATTTAAAATAATTTATAAATAAAAAATAGTTCAGTTATAATGACTAGGATAGATAAATGAAGTAAGTATTCTATGTATAGTCCGTCAAGAAAGAGTAGAAAATAATAGGGTCGCCACCATCGAGCGTTGGCAACACCATTTCCGGTATACTATAAAAGATTTTGATACTTTGATCAAATGCAGTTTTTATAAATGTACTTTACTAAGGTAATATTTTCAGCCATACCAAAATTCTTTTCATCAATTCTAGCTGCGATTTTATTCACTTAAAGGGTATATGAATAAGTCATACACACAAATTTTCTCCAGTCGCTTTCTGTTATACCTTCGAAAGCACGTACTGCTGCTTCCTTTAAGAATAAAATGTATATAGCACTGTACCAATGTCTATGAATATTCAAAGAAATATAAATTATTCTATACAGTCCTACCTTTATATCAATCGATATAATAACTAAAGCTTTATTTAAAAAAAAATGATGTATCATAGGGTAGTTTTGAATAACTTTGTAGCGTTAGGTACACCTCAGTCCTCCCATGACCATGGTTGCTGTAAAGTATCCGAAACATTGGGCATGTAAAACTCTTAATAAACGGCGATAAAATCCGTAAAAGTTATTTAAATATAATAAAAATGTACTTCTAAATTGAAAAAATAAATTTAAATAAAACGCACCTTAAAGTGCAAGTTAATAGTAATTCATTAAATTATAATACTTTGTAAATTGGAACCATATTATTTGAAAATAAGATTTAAAAAATAATTCTTACATGCTGACGAAGTCGCGGGTAAAAGCTATGAAATTGTATACGGTACTTACATACAACAATCAATTTTTATCTGTCTGTTTGTTCCGGTTAATCTCTAAAACGGCTAAGCCGATTTTGACGAGGCTTTCACTGGCAGATAGCTGATGTTATAAGGCGTAACTTTGGCCATAAAAATAATCATCATTAATCTGAACGGCTGTAAATTTAAGTTAACGCGGGCGAAGCTGCGGGCAACAGCTAGTAATAATATAACACCATCATTTTCATTATCACAATCAGCCATTATCCTTCAACTGTTGAGCATAGGCCTCCTTCAATGAACGCCAATATACCAATACCGACCCCTTGCCACTTGCTTTGGAAAACGTTGCGGTGAGTGCTTATCAGGATCCGGGCAGTACTAATAAAGTTTATTCTATTCCATTTTTTTTTTCATTAATGCCGGGAAATGCACTGAGGCATCCCGCCTGGGGAGTGGGTCTCCCCAAGCGGGTATGTGGGACTCGCTGCGTCAAAAAGTGGTAAGGTGGACACAACTCTACCCACTAAAACCCGGCGAGTGCCACCAATGCCGTCTTGGTGAGGTGCCCCGGATCTGTTAAGCTAACAGGGCACCTCGACGGCTAGTCAGTCCCGCAAGGGGCCGGCGCTACCTCCACAGAGAGATTGTCCCGCACCACAGAACAACCTCTCCCAACGTCGGGACAGTGCAATGGGGAGAGGTTTCCATCCTCGCCCCTTGTCCCCTTGCTCTTTTGTCCCCTCTTCTTATAAGAGGGGTACAAAGAGCACCTCCCTCGGCTCAATTAGCTTCGGCCAAGGTGCTGGACACACCCTATGGTAATGGCCCCACCGCCACGACAAGGTTTCAACCATGGTGGGGATTCCATTCTATTCTACAACAGACAACTACATACACTCACCAACAAATACACAAACACACACACGCGTGAGCGCGCGCGCACGTACACTCAGCCACTCATATCCACACGCACGCATATAACACGATTATATATTATATATATTTATATTTTATTTTAATTATCTAAACTGTATAGTACTATTTGTTGTTTTTTTTTTTAAGGAAAATTAATTAGTTAATTGTGATTCGAGGGTGGGGGCCGGAGTCTTGTAACACAGGGTTTCCTAGTACAGGCTCCGCTCTCTCACACTGATAAACTAACATTATGTTTATTTTGTAGTTTAAGTCTCTGTGATTGAAAATAAAAAGTTATTATTATTATTATTATTCTATTCTACTAGTTGTCGTATAGAGAACAATGAAAGGTTCTATGAATTAAAAAAAAAAAAATATAAGTTGAGCTCGTTTGGTATATTTACCAATTTTCCTATAATACATACGAATATAATTTCAACGGTGTGTTTAACTAACATTAGTATAAAAAATTGTCTAAATATATTCAACTATTTACCCTATAGCTGCTAGACCTTAACTTAGCTAGGTAAAATTTTATCTACGGTAAATCCCAAAACTCTCGGTACCAATGAATAAAAAACCAAAGTTATCTCTTCTCTTCTTATAATAATAATACCTATATACAACGAACACGTTCTCCCTAGGCCGGTTAACGTTGATGGCATAACTCTCGAAGTCGTGCAAGAGTATGTCTATCTTGGGCACACTTTGCAGCTAGGTCGACATAACTTCGAGAGAGAAGCCGATAGGAGGATTCAATTGGGATGGGCAGCATTCAGGAAGCTTAGCCATATTCTCACGTCGTCTATACCGCAGAGTTTGAAGACGAAAGTCTTCGACCAATGCGTTCTCCCCGTGTTGACCTACGGGGCTGAAGCGTGGCCTCTAAATATAGGACTGGTCCGCAAGTTTGCCGTAGCTCAACGTGCTATGGAGCGTGCTATGCTGGGTGTTTCTTTGACAGATAGGATTCGGAAGGAAGACATCCGTCAGCGAACTAAGGTAACCGATATCACGCAAAGAATCAGCTCGTTGAAGTGGCAGTGGGCTGGTCACACACTCAGAAGAACGGATGGCCGATGGGGCAATAAGGTTCTAGAGTGAAGGCCACGCTTAGGTAGACGAAGTGGACGGATAGAGGCTGATGATGATGATGATGATATACAACAAAGATGGTTGTATATATATTTTTTCTTATTTTCATGTGCTTGCGACTAAACTTCTCCTAAATAATTTAATTTGATGGATTTTTTGTGTGTGTTTAAATGGTAAGGATGATTATTATAAATAATGAAAAATATGTTTAATTATTATTTTATTTACAATACCAAAATTATTGAGATAAAGAGAAAACTTTTTAAATTAGCATTGGCTTTATTTTATGCGTTGCTTTGGATCCAGGAAGTGAAGCGTGAGACGCGAGCGTTGACACCAGGGTAGCGAGCAAGAGCACATTGTTCACCCCAAGAGCAAACACCGACGAGGATACCGTTGTGGTAGAGGGGACCGCCAGAGTCTCCCTGACACTGGTCGCGACCGCCGACATCGAGCCATCCGGAGCACAGCATGTTGTCGGTGACGGTCATACGCAGTTCGGCGTAGCGAGTTCTGCAAGTGTCCTGGTTCACGGTCCAGATTTGAACATGACGTAGCTCCTCAGAGGCAGATCCTTGGAACTGAAAATAAAGAGCATTATTACTTTTTGGTATGTAAATACCAAAAAACATACATTTTGCTTCAAAAAAAATGAAGCGAAATAGGTTCGCCTTTTAAGCTTTCTTATTTAGATAATCCACAACTAATTCGGAATCGGATTGCGACAAGAGTAAACAGATGGCCCTAAGACATTATAAACATTTAGCATTTTGTTGGGAACAAGTGAATTGAAAGTAGCCAGGTAAATAATTGTTATATTATCATTAAAGTAATCCGTTATATAAAGTATGCTTACAAGTAATTAATATAAGATTAAATTATTATATTATTATCCACCGATACTGAACTGAGATTTCAAGGTGTTAGTTAATCTTGCAGGTGTGAATTTGAACAGGTTGGATTTACGGCATATTAATTTTAAGTTCGCATTTTTATATCGAATTATTATTGTTGTTAACATGACGATTTTTTTTTTAATTATTTTGAATCCAACTTACGCTAGTTCTTCCCCATCCGGCGGCCCATACAACTTCGTTGTCAGCTAGATTGTAGTTGGAACCAGCGATACTTGCAGCGCGAACTAGGTTGCCGAAGGTAAAGACGGTAGTAGATTGCAAAAGAGCTATGTCATTGTCGAGAGTAAAACGGTTGTAACTGGGGTGAATAATAATTGTGTTGGTGTTGTGGACGGTACCGTCTCTGTTGGCGTTGGTGGACCCAACACGCATACGCCATTGCCAGGCTGAATCGCCTCTGTAAAGTAAAACCAAAAATACCGTCAATTATAGACATGACATAGACATAGACAAATAGTTATATATAATAACTCATAGTTGATGTATATCAACTATATTGTATGAGCTACAACTATACAGCTGAGCTTCCCCTGGCTGAGTCTTCTCCAACTCCAAATAAAGCAGTCTTTTCTTGACTTTTGTTATTCATTGCAATCTTGTACTGTCCCGGTCCGGTTAAAGCTCTCGCTTTAAACTGGAAATATTTCCTACTCCTCCTGAATTATTTTGATAAAATTCGTTGCGGGTCCCAAGGCAGTTTTTACTTATCCCTCGGGCTCCCCGAGATCATACCAAAGGGTCATTTAGTGACTAAACAGGAGTAACAGCAGGGAGTGGAGGGCCTAGCCCGATAAAAAAAAGACAGACAAAATATGTGAAATTGATAAAATAAGAATAAAAGCTCTGACTAGTAAACAACTAATCAGGATAATATACAGATCAATATCCCTCCAATCACCAAGAAATACCTAATTGTATATCTAACACTTAAGGTTGAACTAGTCGACGGGGCGAACTCAAACAAAATGATTGCTTTGTCACCTGACTTAGTGCGCGAACATGTGTGCTAGAATAAAATACACAATGATTCATTCCGAAAATATCCTTTTAGCAAAACAGATATTATAGAAAAACTATATAGTGAATCTTTTTAAAATAAATTTATTTCAACTTTCGAATAACTAAACTATGTCTGTACGGGCTTTATTTTTGAGCTTTCGTGCTCTGTATACTATTTATTTTCGCCCAAAGTTGGGCTAAAATCAGTGTTGAAATACGAAAGTTTAGAAGCTTGTATTTTTTAAATTTATATACTTTTACGGTTTTGGGTACATACAGACATAGATAACGACGAGATC
Source organism: Helleia helle (assembly GCA_963853865.1). Taxonomy (NCBI): domain Eukaryota; kingdom Metazoa; phylum Arthropoda; class Insecta; order Lepidoptera; family Lycaenidae; genus Helleia; species Helleia helle. The sequence goes on along the minus strand of OY971422.1, from coordinate 18,939,011 downwards.
AATTTTTATTATACTTAGTTTTTGATGGTCAACGTCAAACATTCTAGTAATTACTGTTCTGCGTTTGTATGGAAAGATGAGCGACTTGTGTAACCTTAAGCATCTATGTCTTGAACTTTTGAAAAATATATGATAATTAAATATGCAAACATTCATAATATTCATTAGACACAATACTTATGAATTTTTACTCACATGAAACAGTGAGCTGCACTGAGAATAGATCTGTGGTTAATAATGGTACCACCACATGCTTGAGTGTAAGATGATCCAGTCCACGAGAAGAGTAGAGCGGCGGCTGATGGGTATGCTTCAATTGAAGTAACCGAACCTCCCACGATTCTTTGGGGAGATTTTGGGACAGCTGAAATAGAAGTTGAATTGAAAAACTGTATTTACAAAATAAGCTTTAATCTATAAATATTATGTTCCAAGTCACCCGCACCTGTTTGTGTTAACAGGGTAAGCTTAATAACCAGGTGATCCAAAAGGTATATAGTATTCAGGTGAAATTCTTGTAAAGGCTGTTAGCGCATTTTTCATATCAATATGTTATGATTTTCAGTAGTATTTATATTAATATCGATTTTGTGCGTCACGATTTTCAGTAGTTTGAATTATTTATATTAATATCGATTTTGTGGGTATTATATAGGTAGGTAGTTGTAGGTTTGTCTATTGTCAGTTTAGTATAAAAGCACGCCGATGGTGGTGTTGCGGGGCATTCTACCAGTATATTTTGAGAAGGACGTTACTCTACCGGATTACATTGCGAACAAGGAGAGTCAATTGTATTAATCGGACATCCGTGCTGCGGAATTGTTTTATATTGTAGACTTATCAAGTAAAGTATTTGCAAATGGAATACAGTATTTTCGTCATAATTACATATCTTATACAAATAGAAAGTACTTTTTGCGTTAGGTGTCCCGTTTATTAAGAAAGTAGTCTTCATAAATTTAAGACAGAAGAGGAGCAGACGCTATGAACTTTAACTGATCTGACTAATGCGAGCGAATCTGCAGGGCGAGATTAGTATTATGTATATGAATTTGTATGCTATATAAGTGTAGCCGTTTTTACTTCTACTATCATTCAAAAGAGCAATCTCCAGCAATAGATTAGAAGTTAAAACAGATTATTGACCAATACGATAATCTCGTATGAATTTTAGAAATAAAAATAAAAGCAAAATTAAAAATTTTGAAAATACCCACGACGGTTAAAATTAAATTGAAAAATGAAAAAACCGCATCAAAACAAATGTTTACTGCAGCGCCCCCTGGTAAGTTATAATCGTAACACCTATATAAAACATGCACCAATCAAACCCAAACCCATCATTGAAAATCGCATCAAAATTAGAATAGTAGTTTTGGAGAAAAATGGCAACATTGGATTGTACAAAAAACGTTTGCTGCAGTGCCCTCTGGTGAGTTATCAACGTAATACCTATCTAATAACATGCACCAATCAAATCCGAACCCATATCTGAAAACCGCATTAAAATCGGACTAGTAGTGTTGGAGATAAGCGGCAAAATAGGTTTGCACGTACACAAACTGCCTCTCACCTCAAACGCATATACAGTCTCCGTTCCGTCGCGGGTAATAAATGGTTATCTTCTATATAAGGTACCTTATGAAGCCGTCCAAAATAAAGTAGTATAGTTGTTAGTCTTCTATGTTAAATTGTTGAAATATGAAGGTGTATGTTAAAGCGAATTAAATTGGACTAGTTTTCGTCAAAAACACTGCCCTTATCTCTCTGAGATATAATCATCTTTACGTACATTTTTTTCAGTTGTTTCAGATTTAGGTTTAAAGATTCTCATGAAGACATTCATCACTTATATGAGAACAATAAATTTACAATAAAAAGTATAATAGTCGACAGAGCGGGTAGGGTCAAAAACTATGAGGGAGTTCTTTGATGTGCATTGCAAGGTGGTGGTCTTAATAAAAAAACACTATCGCTTATGGGCTGGTGTTTAAATTTCTATATTAATACATAAGAGAGTTGAACTTGAGTTCGGATCTATTTATCATGAATGCTCAAGTAAAAGTCGTTTAAAAGCATTTAAAGATTTCGCTTTCCTTACAGATTTAGGTAGTTTGTTGTACAACTGTGCTCCCCTATACGTAATGCTATTTTTACCACAGTTAGTTCTTATGAAAGGCAATATAATATAGCTGGCTCTTGTTGTGTATGTGTTTTTTGTATGTTAACTCCAGCTCCTAAACGGCGAAAACAATTTGGATAAAATTTTGTGTGTATAATTGAGCGGGGCACTGAATTTTTCGATGGTGTGAATTTAAAGGAATTATAGCTGGTTTTATATCTACAATATTGCTTGGAAATATAGTACACTATAACACTAAGTAGGATGAACGTATATTGTTTTCTAATGTTTATGCGAACTTCACTCATTATAATGAAACAATTTTTACGGATTTTATCGCATTACAGATACAGATTAAAGATACAGTTAGCACTTTCTGCGTAGATAGGACTAACCAAAATATTGATGTATCATAGGGTAGTTTCGAATAACTTTGTAACATTAGGACGTAAGACACCACAGTCCTCCCGTGACCATGGTTGCTGTAAAGTATCCGAAACGTCGGGCTTGTAAAAATCTTAATAAACCGCGATAAAATCCGTAAAATTTGTTTCATTATAATGATGAACGTAGTTGTTTTAAATTTAAACCTGATCATCGTGATCAACACACTGTCACTGTGTAGCAGAAAACACGTAAAAAGGCAAAAAAATTAAGCCATGACTGAATTGGTAATTGATAGAATATCTTACCCGCAACAACGGCGAGGCACACAGCCAAGATCAGGATTGCAGCACGCATTTTGAATACTTAGGCACCCACTCGACTACAATATCGTTGAGCATTTACCACTATTTATACTAACAAATTTATCATTTAATCATATATCGACTTATAGCATTTGAAATAATAAGTACGTAATTAAAGATAATATAATAGTTATCCGTGTGTACCAATTGTAATTGCCTTTTAATAGTATATTGGTCAAAATGTCATCGTTGTTTTGCATCAATGATGACCAACATACCCCCAAATACTCGTGTTGTCTTTCTCTTTTTTTTTAATCTGACACGTCGTAGCATGAGTTTAAGTACGTCTTTTTGATATTCGTTTGAGTATTTGGGGGTAAGACCTGCAACTAAACGAAGAACCCCGCTAACTCTTAACCAACACTACGTCATCAGAAATGTGGCTCTCACCCTTAAACCTATTGAACAAATTATTTTAAGTATTTTGTATAATAATGAAATAATTTTTACGGATTTTATCGCGGTTTATTAAGATTTTTACAAGCCCGACGTTTCGGATACTAAAAATACGTAAAAATTGTTTCATTATAATGAGTGAAATTCGCGTAAACATTGGAAAATAATATTTTGTGTAATTTATACATATAAAACTTAGTTATCTAATTACACATGCTGATTTAGTCTTACCGGAACAAAAAACCATCGATTCAAATATTATGTCCAATGATCAAAAACTCAGTATAATATTTATAATTTTCTTTGGTCTTACACTGATGTTTGTTATTGTAGCTTACATTAAGAGGCATTTCCTGCCTCGCACGACTAATATATGGAATCAGCTGCCGTTTCCGAACCGATACAACTTAGGGATCTTCAAGAAAAGAGCATACTCATATATGAAAGGCCGGCAACGCACCTGCTAAGCCACTGGTATAGCGGGTGTCTGTGGATGTTGCTCTTCACTTACCATCAGGTGAATCGACTATCCGTTTGCCCCCTCTTCTATAAAAATAACATTGACGGCCAAACCAAAGCGACTTAAATTTTTCCGACTCTTATAATAATTACATTATTTACTCATTAACACAAAATCTTTGCAAATTATATGTATAATAATAATAATAATAAAGCCTTTTTATTTCCTATAAAGATTAAAAGTGTGTAGTTACATTTTTTTTCTTATTTCTATGTTATTAAAAGTAATTTAAATAATTCTACTGTTAGTTTTTATTAATTTATATTATAGGAATCCCTTGGTAGGGTATAGGCCTCCTCCAAAATTCTTCCATTTTTTTCTGTACTGTGCTATATTTATCCAGTTTTTCCCCGCCACTGATATTATGTCGTCCGCCCATCTTTTTTGTGGTCTGCCCACGTTTCTCTTTCCTTGAGGGCCGGTCCACTTCGTGCTCTTGAGAGTCCATCGCTGGTCTGTGCATCTCTCTACATGGCCAGCCCAGCTCCATTTAAGTTTTAGTGCTCGGTGTAACGCATCTGTCAGTTTTGTCTTTTTTCTTATTTCTTGGCATCTTGTTTTTTGGATTTTCTTTAGGTTTAGCATGCTTCTTTCCATTGCCCGCTGACAAGTTCTTATAATGTTTTTTATCTTATTTGTAAAAGTCCATGTCTGAGAACCATAGGTCAAGCAGGGCAGAATACAAGTGTCCATGATAGTCTTCTTCATGTTTAGGTCGTAATCACCTTTCAATATTTCCTTGTGGGCACAATATTTTTTCCAGCTATACATAACTCTTCTGTTTACCTCTTCTTCGTTATTTGTTTTAGAAAACGAAACTTGCTTTCCTAAGTAAGCGTAGTGGTCTACGTATTCGAGTTCGACACCGTCTAGTTTTACTTTTCGTTTTTCGCCGTTAGTCATTATTTTTGTTTTGGTAAGGTTCATATGCAGGCCAACATGTTTGCTTTTTGTACTAAGTTGGGACATCATTTTTTCTAGCTTTTTATGAGTTTTGGCTAGGATTACGATATCGTCAGCAAATCTTAGATGGGTGAGGCGTTCGTTGTTGATTGAGATGCCATCAGAGACCCAATTTAATTTAGAAAATATACATTGTAAAACAGCTATAAATAGTTTTGGAGATAATGGATCTCCCTGCCTGACACCTCGGGCTATTTTGATCTCATCGCCTCGAGATTCTAGCTTGACTCTGCTCACACTCTTCTCATATATATTTTTTAAAGTTCTAATTATTATTGGGTCTGTGTTGCAGTTGTATAAAGCTTGCCAGATAGTTATGATAGAGACTGTCAAAAGCTTTTGTGTAATCAACGAAACCAATATACAATTTTGGTGATTTATTTTTGGTTTTTATGAGTATGGTGCGCCTTTGGATTAGGAGTTTGGTAGTTTCGTTAAAGAAATAGCAGGTGTGGTCGTTGTTCTTGTGTACAGTCTCCGATTTAAGGCTATTTTTAGGTCGTTTTCGAACTTATTATAAGTTTCTTGTAAGTTGTCTTCGTTAATGTACGATAGGTCAGTAGTGTTAATTTTTAGTTTGCAAAGGTATGTTTTTATTTCTTTATCTGTTTTTAGCAATGACTCAGAGTTTCGGAAGCTTCTTCTACACTTGTGAGGGTTTTTTAGGGTAAATGTTGCTCTTACTATTCGATGGTCTGACGGAAAATCTACGTTGCTTCGAACCTCTATGTTTGTAATATTTTTAGGGTTTGTAGTCATTATAAAATCGACTTCATTTTTAGTTTTTTCGTCTGGTGAAATCCAGGTCCATCTTTGGCTACTTTTCTTTTTGAAGTGTGTATTCATGAAGGATAGTTTTTATTCAAGGGCATATTGTATTAGTCTTTCTCCTCTTGAATTTCTCTTTCCGTACCCGTATTTACCCATGACTAGGTTTTCGTTGCTTTTTGTATTGCCTATCTTGGCATTGAAGTCTCCTATTACCATCATGTTTTTGTAATGTTCTAGTAAATTGTGAGCTTCTTGGAGTGTTTCATAGAATTTTTCTAATTCTTCTTCGTCTGAATCTGTCGTTGGTGCGTAAACTTGAATAATTGATAGGTTAGTATCGCCGAATTCCAGCTGAAGCAGAGCAACTCTTTCTGATAGTCCCCAAAATTTTGTAATATTTTTCTTATATTCTTTCTTGATGAGAAATCCTACACCGTATAGGCCTGGTGTTGATGTAGTCGCTATATTCTTGTATTTCGCTTCCCAATCTTCTTACTTCCGCTAGGCCAAGTATGTCTGTGTTTATGTTCCGGATAGCGTACGTTAATTCAATATATTTCTCAGTGCTCGAGAGTGTTCTGACGTTATATGTTGCAACTTTTAAATTATTGTCTTTGATTTTTATTTTTGGAATGTTTGGAGGGTTTTGGTCATAGTCTTCCACGGTGACCAGCCGGGTTGGAAGATGTTTTTTATTAGATGTTTGCTTTATATCGTTTTTATAATCTGTGCGGGAGGAGGATGGCCTTGATTGTTATAAGTTCTCTCTGTTTTGTATGTCTTGCTCTGGTGTTGTATCGCTGGCCTTTTTGCCGACTATTAAGTTTAACATGCTTGATTTTTTTACACTTTCTGAGACACTATCGGATCTGCGTGCATAAGAGTGCGTTTTTGACATTTTATTATTTTCGTTAACATGGTGTCTAGTGTCTTTTTGTGCTTGAGAGTCGTTTGTTGGTGAAGTCTGGAGTTGCCTTTTGTGATTAGGTTTTAGGATAACTAATTTATCGTATTTTATTTTAACTATATTACCCTTCTCTCGCTCCATTTTCACTTCCTCCTGCAGTTCTCTTCTCTTTTTTAGCACTTGGTTAGGATAATCTTCCTTAAAATAGTAAGGCGTGTCTTTTAACGCTTCTTTTTGTTTTAATATTTTAATTTTTGTGCCCAGTGTAGAAAAAACAACCACTATTGGGCGTGGTTTTTCTGACTTCCTCCCGATCCTTTTAACTTCTTGTATATCAATGTAGGACAACTTTATGGAGAGGTATTGTTCTATCCAATTAATTATGGTTTTTTCCAGGCTAGCATATGATTTTTCAGCCTCCTCAATACCAAAAAATACCAGATTTCTTTTTCTTTCTTGTTTTTCAAGGAAGGAGATTCTTCTTTCCTGGTCTTCTACCATTTCTTTCAGTTTTTCATGTTTGTGTTCCCACGCCGTGAATTTTTCTTCGAACAGACTGTTCACGTTGTGTGTTACTTGTTCTGTCACATTTTTCCCGTAGTTATTGTATGTTTACTATAATTTAAAAATATCCATTATATGTATACTATAATTTAAAAATACTGTATCTCAAGTTGAAAACAGATGAAAATCCATCTAGTAGTTTTTAGGCTTATCGCGTACAGACAGACGCGACAGAGGACTTTGTTTTATATTATGTAACTAGCTGTAGTCCGAAGCTTCACCCGCGTTAACTTAGATTTACAGACGTATACGGATTGATGATGATTATTTTTATAGTCTAAGTTACTCCTTATAACATCAGCTATCTGTCAGTGTCCCATCATCGGTCCAGCCGTTTCAGAGATTAGCCGGAACAAACAGACAGACAGACGAACAAAAATTGTAAAAAATGTTATTTTGATATATTATGTACCATGTATAGATCCATATTTATTTAGTAAAAAGTGGCAGTGTGACCACTTTTAGTAGATTTCTACTTTTTTGGTAGATTTAAGGCATCGAGAACGATGATTTCGTTGTTGAATTATTTCGGCATTTTAGAACATTCTGAAATATAGTAATCCAAAATGTATTGTGCGTGTTTTTTTGGCCTGAATACTTCTCCAAGGCAAAAAAAAAACACAACGACACTATACCCAGATCCAGGGGATTCCCCGTAACGTATTACTGAATACGGTGCTACACCAGTCTCTTTTCCATATATATTAGGAAATCGCTAGCTATCTCCGTCATTCGGATCAGCATGAGCATTCATTCATAGTATTTTTTTTTTTGAATTTGTTGCGTGCGGTGTGTGAAAAAAAAAGTGAAATTAAGTTCAAATTGTAAAAAGAAAATACAAACAGCACTGTCGTGCTGAATGGGAAGAAAACCCATCATTTTCAGAGTTGGTGTAAATATCGCGACGACAACTTTAGCGCTTTTTGCAAACACAAAAATATTGCCTCGGATGGTTTCAATAAGTATAAATAAAAATTATTCATAAATATGTTTTATTTTATATACCAAACACCTAGAAAAAAATAATGTAGAATTAAAGTAGAATTACACACAGGGCTTGGTAGATTCTGGTAGATTTTAGCAACATTTTTGGTAGATCGTGTGATGAAAAAGTGGTCACGCTGAAAAGTGGTTATTTTAATATTAATACAAACAGACACTCCAATTTTATTTATCTCTATAGATGATGATAAGGATTAGGATATAATGATTATAAGGAATTCAACCAATTACCGCTTTGTCTTTTTAATTACCCATTTCTTTTGAAGTATTAAAATTGATATAATATGTAGTATGTTATCTTTAAGAGATAAACATATTATCCCATCACGGAATTTCCAGTAGAAATATTTAAGACTAGCTGCTACCCGCAGCTTCGCCTGCGTTAACTTATATTTACAGCCGCCTTCAGATTGATGATTATTATTTTTATAGTATAAGTTATACTCCTTATAGCATCCCCTATCTGCCAGTGAAAGTCCCGTCAAAATCGGCCCAGCCGTTTTAGAGATTAGCCGGAACAAACAGACAGACAGTCGGACAGACAGACAGACAAAAATTGTTCTTATGTTTTTTTTTTTAATATTACAAACAGAAACTCCAATTTTATTTTCTGTATAGATAATAATATACACATCTACCAAACATTAATTTGTTAAATCTCAAGGGGTTTAAGCCATATAGTAGGTGAATCTCAATGAAACAGCCAGATATCTCTCCTCTAATTTACTTAGAGTATGTGACTGTTTTACCCCCCAAAAAAAGTTTACCATAAAGTAAAAGAGCTACCCTTGGTAGTAGTAACAAGGAACTTAAAAAAATCGTAGCCCAGGCTGACAACGCCAAAAAAGAAGCCTATTAAAAAAAATCCACAAACATACAAGATTCAAGAATCATGTGGAAACATTTTAAATAAAATGTAAATTTTAAAATTACGAATGTGCCACTCCCCATCAATTTGTGTGATGCGGAGAAGATTAATATGAATTCTATGAACGTTTCAGGAGATAATATAGTAGATTCAAGATTCGTCGACCGTATCGGATTTGACTAGTCCAAATCCTGCTCTCCCGAGCAGCGCGCGCGATAAACCGCGCCCCCTGCGGGGCGCGGAGGGGGCGTCCCCCTTTCGAATATTTCATAAGTGAGCCATTTGGTAACTTACTGTACCGATTGAGCTTAAAGGCCATCAGGCAGAAAAGTCTAGCCCTTCCGAAAAAATATATAGTAGATTCATCATATATGGACTATCTTAAAACAAAAATGATTTGTCGAGTACCTTTAATTTGCATGTACAAAGAGAGAGGTAGCTAGCACTGTTCAGGAACTGCGATCTAACGCTGTCGGCGTAGATGGCATTTCATTGGATATGCCACGCTTTAACCAACTTAGTTCATAGAAGCATCTCATCCCCAATTTTCACTGAGATGTGGCGTGATGCTATGGTGCATCCAATTCTTAAAATATCCCACCTTTTGGAATTTAAAGATCTACTTCTAATAAGCATATTGCCGTGTCCCTCAAAAATTTTAGAAAAAAAATTCTGCAAGCAACTTACCGAACACGTAGAAAGCATAGGTATCCTGCCCGTAATGCAGTCTGGTTTTAGGAAGCACTCAGCACTACAACAGCTCTTGTGAGTGTGATCGATGGCATGCTTCATGCCCAAGACAGCGGAAAAGTTACTATAGTAATTCTCCTTAATTTTTCACGAGCAATTGATGTTATTAATATTACCTTACTTTTAGCAAAACTACGACTTTATGGATTAGAAGAGGCCCCTGTTTTATGGTTTGCCAGTTATTTAAAAGATAGATACGATGTCGCAGAAAAAAGAGGAGGGAAATGATATTATGTCACGGTGTAGCCCAAATAAAGGAAGAGTACCTCAGGGTTACCTAACTAATAGTCCTAACTTTGATTGATGAAAATTGAGGTCACACCTTTTTGTGAGGCTTGTCAAAATTATATTCATTGTTTGCGTCAATGTCATCATTAATTTCAAAATTTCAGTGCCGCCCTCGTAGGTACCTACGAGGGCGGCACTGAAAATTTCGGGAATCAAGGAAGTGACACAACATTACTATTTAAAAATATATTTATTGCTTTTCGAAGCATTCTCCTCGAAATTTGACACATTTTTCCATACGATGGAACCAATCATTGAAGCAACCATTCCATTCGGAAGTTGGGGTTTCCAAAATGGCCGTTTTGTAGGCTTCCACAGCTTCTTCAGGCGATGAAAATCTCTGACCACGCAATTTATTCTTTATTTTAGGGAAAGTATAGAAATCATTAGGGCTTAGGTCGGGGCTGTACGGCGGATGGTCTAATAATTCTATGTTTGCTTGCTCTAAAAACTCTTTTGTTCTGTGCGCGGTGTGAGAACTCGCATTGTCGTGATGGAGGATGATGCGGCGGTTTCAGTTCTCTTTACGGAGTTCAGAAACGACCTGTGACAAACAAATGCTAGCATACCATTCTGCATTAACCGTTCTTTGTCCCTCAAGAGGAATAGTCGCAACATGGCCAATTTTAGAGACAAACGTGGCCACCATTTTCTTTGCAACACTTTTTGAACGAACAATTTTTGTTGGCTTTAACTCATTTTCGAACACCCAAACTCGTGACTGGTTTTTTGTTTCGGGTTCGTACGCATATATCCAGGATTCGTCACCTGATATGATATTGTATACAGCATTTGAGGATCCTGCGTGGAATCTTTCGAGAGTTCTGACGCACCAAGTAACGCGAGCCGCTTGTTGCTCTTCACAGAGCAAATGCGGTATCCATCGGGAAAACAACTTTTTTACACCTAATTGTTCATGCAAGATTATTTGTATTTGACTCATGCCAATGTCTAAAGTTGCCTGAATTTTGCGGTATGTCACATGTCGATCTTCCTCAATCAGCTTACGCACAGCATCAACGCTTTCTTAGGTGACTGCAGTTTTTGGACGACCTTGACGGGGATCATCACTGAGCTTGACACGTCCACGTTGAAATTCAGCAAACCAGCGATAAATTGTGGTTTTGGATGGGGCTTCATCACCAAATGCAGAAATCATCCGGTCAACACACTGTTTTTGGGTTAAACCACTTCGAAAGTCACAATAAATCATCGCTCTAGAATTTTCTCGAGTCAATTCCATTTTCTCAACGACTAAACAAGTTTGACAAGACCGAGAATCTTTTTTTAAATAAATAAATGGTATTCGATTTTTAAAACCAAGGAGTTTTCAATTAAAAAGAGTTTAATATGACAGTGGAAATATTCCATTCCCGATACTTTTAATGCAGCCTATGTATTATTTTATTTCATTGTTCTTTTTGTTTACAGGAGGCTTATGCCAAAAGAAGCACATGAGTAAATAAACGGAACAGAGAGAGGAAATTATTAAAGCAATAAAAACAAAATGATCAGAAAATAATTTATTAAAAACTAGCTGTTGCCCGCAGCTTCGCCCGTATTAACTTAGATTTACAGTCGTACGCGGTTTGATAATGATAATTTTTATTGCTTTAGTTACTCCTTATAATATCAGCTATCTGCTATTGAAGTCCCATCAAAATTGGCCTAACCGTTTCAGAGATTAGCCGGAACGAACAGACAGACAGACAAAAATTGTAAAAAAGGGTATTCTGGTATATGTACCATATATGATAATAAATATATTGCACGAAATAAACCACTTCTAATATTAATATTATATACTATTAATATTTCTATGGTTCAAGCCTTGTCATGGCGGTGGGGCTCAATAGCCTAAGGTGAACCGCTGGGTTCCACTAACCACTAAATCCCGGAAAATGCCACTAATGCCGCCTTTTATGAGGTGTCCTGCATCTGTTGAGTGACAGGGTACCTCGACGGCACAAAACAACCCCTTCCAAAGTCGGGACAAAAGAATAGAGTTAGGTTCCCATGCTCGCCCCTTGTCCCTTCCTACTCTTTTGTCCCCTCTTCTTATAAGAGGGGTACAAAGAGCTGCAGCCCCCTCGGTTCAATTGACGATATCAGTGTGACTATGAATAATAACAAAATATATTATAATTATTTTATTTACAAGGTATCGATTACATCAAGAGGGAAACTGCTGAAATGAAATAAATTCATTTTATTTAAGCATTGGCTTGAATCCAGGAAGTGAAGCGTGAGACCCGAACGTTGACACCAGGGTAGAAAGGATGAGCGCATTCTTCACCCCAAGAGCAAATACCGACGATGACTCCATTGTGGAAGACTGGACCACCCGAGTCACCCTCGCACTGGTCTCGAATACCAACATCGAGCCAGCCGGTGCACAACATGCTTTCAGAGATAGCCACAGGTCGTGCCAGCTGGCTAAAACGACTTCTACAAACTTCCTGGTTAACTGTCCAGACTTGAACGTGACGAAGTTCATCTGAGGAAGGCCCTTGCCACTGTAACATCAAAATTATTTTTATATACTAGGCTAAGATCCAGGATATAAAACGACCTTCACCGAGATGTTTATTTACTGAAACGTATTTTATATTTAATTTAATATGTCAATAAATATATTGCATATGGGTTGCCTAACAAATTTTAGTCCAGGGTATGTTTTATTAATAATAATAAAAAAAATTAAAATTTTTCACCGGTTTGATTATTAGATAAATTCTATACCAATCCAAAGTATGAAGCCCATAGAATATGCAAACGTTAGGTTGCCTATTCTTTTCCGATTGGCATAGAATGTATCTAATAATACCGGTGAAATGTTTAAATTTTTTTTTAATTATTAATTAAACATACCCTGGACTAAAATTTATTAGGTGACCCATATGCAATATATTTATTGACATATTAAATTTAATATAAAATACGTTTCATCAAATAAACATCTCGGTGAAGGTCGTTTTATATCCGTATCCTATACTATACGTCATACTGCTCATTCGTATGGAACCCTTGTCAAAATTAGGCGAAGGTGTACCCTAACTTCTGCCTGAATGCGGGTTAGTAAACAAACATATCCTCAAAAACCTTAACTCCTTTCTTTACCTGTAAGAAGGTAATGTTGATATATAAGTATATTAAAAAAAACATTTTTCAGAGCCGCACAACCCAGTATTCATTCAGTTCTCTTGAAGCTAGGAGACACTCGCTACTAAGTTAACTGTGTTAATATAATAATCTTGGGAATTTTATATTATTGTGATATAAAATGTTATTCCAAATTCCCAAGATCAGGAAAAATAAGTTATGATCATATCATAATCACTTGCTTACCAATATATAAGATTATTAAAGAGTTTAAATTATAAGAAATATAGATTGAAAACTCTATATGTTACAATTTAAATGAGCATGAACCTATTTTATACATCTGGTGGTCACCATAATGCTCCGACTGCTCGGTTGCCTCCTTATGCCATAAAAAAACTAACCCAACCAGTCACAGGGACTGCCGGTAGAAGTCAAAACAAAACAATTGAATTCTAATACCTACAATACAGGCTGTAAAATATTATGACAACCTATACAATTTAAACGGCGCACAAAATGGCCGCGTGACATAATTTAGAAGCAACACAATTTGCAAAACAAATATTGCAAAATCTTATATAAATAAATCAAACGTCAAACTGCCTTCAGCATTTCCCGTGCGGTGTCACGAGTCCACGTCATATTATAAACGTCAAACTGTGTCACCAGCGTTTAGTGTGCGGTGTCGCGAATCTAGAGATTTTATCTCATTTAAAATATACATACCGCGCCTAAAGAAGTTTTCACTTCAAAAAATATCTTAACGTGATGATTGATGACATTATATTACGTGATCACTTATCCGACTTACACTAGTGGCACCCCATCCGATGGCCCATACAGGTGTGTTGTCTGGTAAATTGTAATTGTGACCAGCAATGCTTCCAGGGCGGACTCGGTCGTTAAATGTGAAGGCGGTGGCAGAATGAAGAATCGCGACATCATTGTCATATTTCAAAGTTCCGAAGTCAACGTAGTCGGGGTGCAATATGATTCTGTTGATGTTATGGACAACGCCATCGCTGTATTTGTTGGCGGACCCCACACGGATTCGTATATTTGAGGCTTCAAACCAACTGTGAAAAAAAAAGTTAAATGAAATTAAATCATACATATATTATTTAAAACGCTATATGAATCCGACAGACATGGCCCTAATTACTAGTAGTCCTCCATGGTTGTCGTGGCAGTGGGGCTAATGTGAACCCAGAACCTTGGGCGAACCCAATTGAACCGAGGTAGCTGCTCTTTGTACCCCTCTTATAAGAGGAGACAAAAGAGCAAGAGGGACAAGAGGCGAGGATGGGAACCTTACCCCCTTACACTGTCTCGACGTTGGGAGGGGTTTTTCTGTGGTGCGGGACAACCCCTCGGTGGAGGTGGTGTCAGTCCCTTGGGGGACTGACTATCTTGTAATTGAGAAATCATATTTTTTCAAAGAATAGATTCTGTTATTACTGAACCATAATAATAAACTTAATTGCACACATAGATTATATTGCATTATTTACACATTATACACAGAACATAAAAGCAATCAGCACAGTAAAGAAATGCACTAAGTATTTAGAAGTGGATCGTGTTACAAAAACACAAAACAATTTTAAGGAGACGCAAGAAAAAAAATGAAATTAGGAATGAGACGGGTAAAACAATATTAGCCAATTACAATCAGAATACAAAATATACTATTTAATAAAAAAAAATAGTATGTAAAAAATATTTACTATTTTTTTATATTAAATTAAGTTCCAAATAATAATTTTAATAAGAAATTTAAAACTGTTTAAGCTTTTAGCCTCTCTTATATTGATAGGTAACGAACTCCATAATCTCGCACTCAAAGCATTAAATGAGTTGCTGAAGTATTTACTTTTTTTGTGTGGGTATCTTTATAAACCACTAGCTGTTGCCCGTAGCTTCGCCCGCATTAACTTAATCAACTTAATTACTGTTAGTCACAACGTGATGTTATATAGCCTATAGCCTTCCTCGATAAATAGGCTATCTAACACAGAAATATTTTTTCAAAACAGACCAGTAGTTCCTGAGATTAGCGCGTTCAAACAAACAAACTCTTTAGCTTTATAATATTAAGTATAGATGTTCGTATGTCAGAACAAAGAACTTAAAAACTTTTTACTTACGTGAAGCAATGAGCGGCACTGAGGATAGCTCTGTTATTCAAAATGGAACCTCCGCAAAATTGAGAGAAAAACACTCCTTGCCACGGAAACAGTAGAGCAGCGGCTGATGGGTACTGTTCGATTGTGGTTACTGAACCTCCCACAATTCTCTGGGAAGATTTAGGGGCAGCTGAAAATAAAATAACAACTTCTGTTTTTAACGTATCAAGTAATTGAACAATTATGTTCTATGAATAAGAGTGATTGAATTAATCATAGGAACAGTTTTTTTTTAATATGTTGGGACAACTCAAACACGGACATTTGATCCCAAACTGACATATTATACTAATATATTTCTTAATACACACATATTACAGATAAACTACACCCAGACACAGAACAAATGATCACACAAACATTTGTCCTGGGTGGGAATCGAACCCAAGACCTTCTAGTCTAGCAGTCAGGATCACTAACCACTAGACCAACTGCAGGCCAGCCATATCTTACCCGCAACAGCAGCGAGGCCCAGAACTAACACCAGAAATACAATACGCATTTTGAATAGGTTATTCACTCGACTACATTGATACTTGTTTTTCCTTTTATACTTACAAATTTATATATTTCTTATCATTTAATAATATATTGATGAACGATTTTATATCAATAGCAAATATATTGATATCACCAGGTTAGCGGTACCGTCCTTATTCAACCGTACCTAGTTCTGGTTCCAGAACATTACTGGCCCAACTGCCTTCTTTGACGACTATTACTTATTGATATTTATATGGATTCTTTAAGTCGCCTCTTGGGCTGTAATGACTATTTTATTTCCACGACGGCTTATTTTAATAATTGTGCCGACCTCTGTCGCTCAATAGTTAGCGCATTGGCGCTAAAAATGCTCATAGGGACTGATTAGTTTTTTTTATTTTATTGGATGTAAGTCAAAAAAATATTATGTACGATGTAAATCAAGTTGTTTCACAAAACTGGTGCAATCGTAAATAATATGTTCTTTTTTTAAATATAACTGATTATAACTGTTTTATTATATTTGTGATTACTTTACAATTTTTAAAAATCTGGGGTTTCCGTAAAACGTGTTTTTAATGTAATAACTACAAATTCAGAATTTTCAGATTTTTTCTTTAGGTTGTAAATAATTGGAACCCTCCAGGTTTTTGATAGACTGACAGACAGACGGACAAAAGAGTGATCGAATAAGAGTAATGTTGTATCATTTTGTGGAACGGAACCCTAAACACGACAGAAATGAAATTATGTAATTTTTGTAGTGAAAACTTCTTCAGGCGCTACGCATGTTTAGATGAGATAAAAGCTCTGGATTCTCGACACCGTTACCACCCATAAGACAGGCTATTGGACGTTTATATGACGTTTGATTTATTTATTTAAGATTATGCAATATTTTTTTGCATAACCAATCAAATGGAAAGCAAAGTCAAAGACACTGAAATATGAATGTAATGCGGCCATTTTGTGCGCCGTTTAAATTGTAGAGGTTGTCATAATCTATTACAGCCTGTGTTATAGGTAAGTATTTGAATTTAATTGTTTTGTTTTCACTTCGGCACTATCGGCAGTCCCTGTGACTGCTCGGGTTAGTTTTTTTCTCAAAATCTATCACATTTAAACATAAAGACTGTTAGTACCTAGTGCTGACCCGCCTCATGGGTATTATCATATTTAGTGGCATTAAAATAACTGACAGTTACAAAAAAGCTAGTTCTAGTGAAATCCTTGGCTTCATAAATTATTAAAAAGTGACAAGAATTATTAATCTTAAAGATATAATAGTTATTATTACTTAAACATAAGTCTTAAGATAAGCAGCAATAAAATTTTCGGGAAATCCAAAACTACGTTTAATCTAAAAATGACTCGTATTAAAGATTATTGATAAGTATGTGATAAATAAATTGTGACGAACGGCTGATTGAGCGTTCAGGCTACTGGACACTACGCCACGGTCCCGGGTTAGATTTCCATCAGGTGCAGATAATCTGTATGATGAATAAAGATGACTGCACTGGGTTTTTATAGAAGAGAGGGCAAACGGACAGTCAGTTCGCCTGATGGTAAGCCAAAACGACATCCACAGAGACCTTTTTTTTTTCTTTAACGCCGGGAAATGCTCTGAGGCATCCCGCGGGGGAGTAGGTCTCCCCACGCGGGTATGTGGGACTCGCTGCGCCCGACAGCTGATAAATGGACGCAGCTCTACCCACTAAAACCCGGCGAGTGCCACCAATGCCGCCTTTGGTGAGGTGCCCCGGATCTAGAAAACAAACAGGGCACCTCGACGGCTAGTCAGTCCCGCAAGGGACCGACGCCACCTCCACAGAGGGGTTGTCCCGCACCACAGAACAACCCCTCCCAGCGTCGGGACAGTACAATGGGGTGAGGTTCCCATCCTCACCCCTTGCCCCCTGCTCTTCTGTCCCCTCTTCTTATAAGAGGGGTACAAAGAGCACCCTCGGCCCAATTAGCTTCGCCCAAGGTGCACCGCTCACCCTAGGTTACTGAGCCCCACCGCCACGACAAGGCCTGAACCATGGCGGGGAAAGACTACACACTGCTCGAGAAACCATTTGAACATTACAGGATCTGCGGTAGAAACCATAAGTCATCCTCCATACTCCGCGGACTTATTTACAACGAACTACCATTTTTTTCACCATCTGGAAAAATTTTGAGTCCAAGTCTACAGAGTTCTAACAAAGGCATAAATGACCTTCCAACCAGATGGGAGGAGTGTATATAAATGCCTTGATTCAATAAATATTTAAGTTTTAATCAAGACAAACAAATATTTTAGTACTAAACGCCAATTTCATAGTAATATTTATAGTGTATTTATATAATATATTATACTATCGCCCTTACCCATATTTTTAGAGAAGAAAATTATAGTGTTTTGAAAATAAATGCAGTAAAATGGTAGGAACAGGTATTGCCAAGAAAGCTAAGATAAGGAGTGGGGGATAATAGGGAAAAGGAGGGCAACGCATTTGCATAATTTTTGGTTATGCAGATGTCTATGGGCATCAGTAGTCATCATTAAGCTCCGACTGCTCGGTTGCCTCCTTGTCATATGAAAAAAGCCTGCACAGGCTTAAATTAAATAATAATAAAACATATGTATCGAGATAGCTTTAAATTGCTTAAAATGCCTCTACATCTTGTAAAAGTGCTACTCCATTTATATTATTACCCTTCTAAGTCCTTACAATCTAAAGTTTAAATGTCCTAAGTTTGGAAATTAAGATTTAAAATAATGTTATCAATTTAACAAGAGAAATTAAGAGCAAGGGGATTTACCTTTTTATTTAAGAGAATATTGTTTTTAGGTATCATACTTTTCTAGTTATATATTTTACTAGCTGTTGCCTCCAGCTTCGCCCGCGTTACTCAACCGCTATAACTCGACACAGCGTGATGTTATATAGCCTTCCTCGATAAATGGGCTATCTAACACTGAAAGAATTTTTCAAATCGGACCAGTAGTTCCTGAGATTAGCGCGTTCAAATAAACAAACAAACTCTTCAGCTTTATAATATTAGTATGGAATATGAGTACCGTCGTGGCAGCAACGAGGCACAAGCGGCACGCAACATCAACGACGTTTACGGAGCTAACACTACAAACCAACGCACCACCTTTTATTGGTTTGCTCGCTTCCGTTCTGGAAATTTCGACCTGAAAAATGAACCTCGCGGTCGTCCGAAGACTTTAGTCGACAATGACGAATTAAAGGCGATTGTGGAAGCTGATGATACACAATCTACGGCTGAATTAGCAGCAGCTTTCGAAGTTGGCGTCAAAACAATATTGGTCCATTTGCGTCATTTGGCAAGGTAAAAAAGCTTGCCAAATGGGTGCCCCACGAACTCAATCATCGCCAGCGTGAAGTACGCGTCGAGACGTGCCTTGCACTGCTCAACAGACACACAAATGAAGGAATTTTGAACCGCATTGGTACCTGCGATGAAAAATGGATATCAGATACAAAACGGCAATTTCATAGGTAAAGACCTAATATTTCATTGAATAAAAACCTGCTTGTATGATTTTATGCACTTGAAATGTTCCCCAACCGTTTTAAACTTTACTAGCTACAGAACTATAACTATGTTAACATAGTATGCTATTCAAAAATAAAATGGAATATTGGTTTGTAAGAGGTAGTGCCATGATGCTTTGCAGCCGAATTTGGCCGGCTGCCGGAATAAATGCTGTCGCGTTTCGTGCGGCTTGTGAGTTTCTGGTGGCCCTTGTTTGTGTTGGCGTATATGGGCGTCGGTAGTCACCAACGACTCCAACTGCTTGGTTACCTCCTTATGACATAAAAAAATATATTAACATAAAAATGATTTCATTTTATATTAAAGTTTAATAGGAACACGTTGATTTCACTGATTCTCTATCTGATTAATGTGATAAGGATTCAATAACACACGTACTAGATTAGCCGGTATTTAGGACACTACAGAATTACACTGAGTCGTAATCATTTGGTAGGCAGTTTTAAACAATTGTCATTTGTAAAACTACTATATATATACTTACATCTCATGATTTTTACTGATGCCACTTTTTGTTATTAACAAATACTAAAAACAGAATAAAATCTATATTTAATCCCATGCAATTAACGTGATTTTGGCCGTGTTTTGCTCGATATTAATAAAATAATAAACGGCAACGGGTAAATGCTTCTGGTCCAGGTTCCACGATATATTTTTGCACTTGATTACTATCAAGGTAATTTTCCGTGAGTAGCTTCATTTTGACGAGAAAATTCTTGATTGTGGTAGCTAACAGAGGTAGCAAGGATCTGACACAGGTGCTCACCGGGCATGGTTGCTTTGGTGAGTATCTGTGCCGGACGGCCCGCAGGGAGCCGTTGACTGTGTGTCACGATTGTGGCGCGGCGGTGGACTCGGCCCAACACACACTCGAGGTGTGCCCGAGATGGGCGGCGCTGCGTCACAGTCCGACCTCAGTCATCGGAGAGAACATGTCTCTGCCGAGCGTCATCACCACGATGCTCGGTGACGACGAGTCTTGGACGGCGATGGTCTCCTTCTGCGAGGCAGTAATGTCCCAGAAAGAGGCCGACGAGCGGGTGAGAGAGGAGGCCGCCGACGAGGCCTCCTCCCGCGGGCGACGAACGGGGGTGCGTAGGAGGCGCTATTTAAAGCGCCTCCAGTAACGCCCCTGTGTTCGTGTCGGGCTCAGGATGGGAACCTGGGTCTGTATGGCACGACGTCGTGGGGACTGCTTAGTAGCGGCCGGGCAGTCCCCCCCTCCCCCCTATAAGGAGAAGTCTGGCCTTCGCCGGGGCCAGCCTGTCGCTGAGGTGATCCTGTCTGCTGCCTGCATATCCGGGACCCTCAAAAAGCAGCTAAAGCTGCTCGCAGTGGTTTTTAGTTAGGGTGGGCACTCCTAGGTGTGAGTCCCACATTGGGTCAGGATCTGTCCGATGATCCTGGCTGCATCCATAAGGATTTCCCTGCGAAAAAAAAAAGAGGTAGCAAGGATAAAAAAAATCCATTTGATGATTCTCAAAAAATTATTACTTACTGGGTTTTTTTGTTAAATCTTATGATAATTATCAAAATTATTCGAAAAAACATTTGTCCTACAAAATGTATGGTTTTATCAAAGAGAACATGTATCGATAACGATATCATCAAAAATGATTACTAACCAGCTGATTTTTTGCGTGGTACGTTATCCCCGTCCTACGTTCATCATCAAATCGACATATTTTATCCTTGCTACCTATGTTAGCTACCGCAATCGAGAATTTTCACACAAGAAATTGTTGGGCGTCTATTCAAAATGAAACTACCCACGGAAAATTAGCTTGAATCAAGTGCAAAAATGCTCACAACCTTAAGGTCTCGCTCACTTTACTTATTGCTTATCTGCTCATCTCATCTATGTCAATATGAGACAGACAGATAATATGCACAAAATTATTATTTAGGTAATGATATTATCATTACCTAAATTTACTATAATACTAGCTGTTGCCTGCAGCTTCGCCCACGTTACTCAAGTCCTATAAGTCACAGCGTGATGTTATATAGCCTATAGCCTTCCTCGATAAATAAGCTATCTAACACTGAAATAATTTTTCAAATCGAACTAGTAGTTCCTGAGATTAGCGCGTTCAAACAAACAAACATACTCTTCAGCTTTATAATATTAGTATAGATTATAATTATACGGCAGTGACCATACTATCTTTTTGTCATTGATGTTGTTGACCATAAAATTAACACCTAATTCTTAGAATTTCAAGCAAAATAATATTTTTTATTATTAACAAAGAAAATACGGAACCTTTTTACATAAAATCTTGGTCACGTTTTATAAAATATTAATCTAATTGATAGGCTGGTCGATACTGCCTTATCAATAAGATTATCTTATTATATATAATAAACAATAACCGCATATTATTATCTAATCTTCACCCGATTTTTACTAATTGTAATAAAACTACTTTTTATTGATTTTATAGCGGTTTTCTAAAATACATTTCTGACCTTACGGTTGCTTCATAGCAACCAGGTCACCTGGGGGTCTTAGGAATAATTTGAATATGTATGTAAATGCTATACATACTAATAAGATACTAATTCAAATTATTTATGTATAACTAATGTCGTGAAGTATTTACGAATACTTTGTTTTCGTTATTATAATAATTATAATAAGATTGTTTCCCAAGTATGTATAAAGTTTACATATTTACTGTCAAATTATTCTTCTCTGGTGCTATATTGACCTTCATCATCATCATCATCATCAGCCCCTATCCGTCCACTGCTGAACATAGGCCTCCCTCAAAGAACGCCAAGACGACCGATCCCCCGCTTCTCGCATCCAACACGGACCGGCCAATATTGACCTTATATTATACTAGCTGTTGCCCGCAGCTTCGCCCGCGTTTACTTAGATTTACAGCTGATCGGATTGATGATGATTAATTTTATGGCAAAAGTTACGCCTTATAGCATCAGCTATCTGCCAGTGAAAGCCTCGTCAAAATCGGCTTAGCCGTTTTAGAGATCAATCGGAACAAACAGACAGACAAAATTGATTTTTTTTATGTAAATACCGTATATTATTTCATAGCTTTTACCCGCGACTTCGTTCGCATGTAAGAAGTATTTTTTAAATCTTATTTTTCAAATGATATGGTTCCAATTTACAAACTATTATAATTTAAAGAAAGTTATTAGCTTCCACTGTAAGGCCCGATAGTACGTTTTTATAAAATGTATTTATTTAATTTAGAAGCACATTTTTATTATATTTAAATAACTTTTACGGATTTCATCGCCGTTTATTAAGATTTTTACATGCCCGACGCGACGTTTCGAATACTCTACAGCAACCATGGTCATGGGAGGATTGAGGTGTCAGACGTCCTGACAATACAATGTTATTCGAAACTAAGCTATGATACATCAATATTTTAATTCAAATTAGCACCTAATACCAGCAAAAAAAAAACTACGAAAAAGAAATGTTATATATTTTATTCATATTATATTTTATTATTATTATAACATATTCCTTTTTTAAAATATCATGAATTCTATTAATAAATTCATTGAAAACGCGTGCTATACAAAGGTGCGATCTTCATAAGGATTCACATCTTGTAATAGATAGCGTGATCTACATTTTGTGTTAACGCCACCTATTGACACATCTAAAAAACTTATTGTTACACTTATACAAACCTACCTACCTTGGGTCTCAAACTATCTCCATATCAAATTTCACTCAAATCGGTTCAGTGGTTAACAAATACACAGTCCCGGCATTTTAGCTGCACAACTCCCGTTCCCGTAAGATTTTCAAGATAATAACTATTTTAATTCCTACGTTAAGTTTCAAAGTATCTTCATATAAAATTTCACCCAAATTTGTTCCGTGGTTTAGAAAATAGACAGTCCCGGGGTTTTACTCGCACAACTCCCATTCCCGTAGAATTTTCAGGATAACAACTATTTTAAGTTCTACGTTAAGTTCCAAAGTATCTTCATATCAAATTTCACCCAAATTTGTTCCGTGGTTTAGAAGATAGACAGTCTCGGAGTTTTACTCGCACAGTTCCCGTTCCCGTGGGATTTTCAAGATAACAACTATTTTAAGTCCTACGTTACGTTCCAAAGTATCTTCATATTAAATTTCATCCAAATCTGTTCCGTGGTTAAAAGATAAGACAGTCCTGGGGTTTTACCCGCATAGTACCCGTTCCCGTGGGATTTTCAGGCTAAGAACTATTTGAAGTCCTACGTTAAGTTTCAAAGTATCTTCACATTAAATTTCACGCAAATCTGTTTCGTGGTTTAGAAGATAGTTAGTCCCGGGGTTTTACCCGCATAGTTTACCGTTCCCGTGGGATTTTCAGGATAACAACTATTTTATACCCTACGTTAAGTTCCAAAGTATTTTCATCAAATTTAACCCAAATCTGTCCCGTGGCTTAGAAGATAGGAAGTCCTGGAGTTTTACCCGCATAGTTCCCGTTCCCATAGGATTTTCAGGATAAGAACTATATTAAGTCCTACGTTAGGTTTCAAAATATTTCATATCAAATTTCACCTAAATCTGTTCGGTGGTTCAGAAGATAGACAGTCCCGGGGATTTACCCATTATATTTATATACATAAATCCCATTCCCGTGGGAAATCCGGGATAAAAACTATCCTATGTCCTTTCTCGGGTGTCAAACTATATTTGTGCCAAATTTCATCCAAATCTGTTCAGCGGTTTAGGCGTGAAGAAGAGACAGACAGACAGACAGACAGACAGACAGACAGAGTTACTTTCGCATTTATAATATTAGTAAGGATTAATTTGATTTCTTTATTATGTGATACGCAGTAAAATACAAACTATGTGTTTTTTTACACTTTCATTCGTATATTGTATGCCTTTTATGTAAATATAAAAAAGTGTATAACATAATGGTAATTGAAACAGTAGCACTTTTGACTGGCATTATAAAGCATTATCTATATCTATCTATATATTTTTATATTTCTATCTTATCAAGCGTTATCTATATATAGACAACACTATAACTTTAATATCTATATATAATATGAACCCTTATATATCCCACTGCTGGGCACAGGTCTCCTCCTCTAAATCAAGCAAGGAGAGTGTTGGGCCATAGTTCACCAATGCGCTGGCCTATGCAGGTGGGTCAACTTCACACATCTTCAAAGACTTAATCTCATCAGGTATGCAGATTTCCTCACGATGTTTTCCTTCACCGATGAGCAAGCGATGGTCTCATGTTCAGGTGCACGTAGAAACCCATTGCAAGGCACCACAGGAACCCGGACCTCTCACTCAAGAGGCCGCTGACGAGCCCATACCCACTCGACCATCACCGCCCTATATGTGTATCTAAACTATATATGATTTCAAGTTAACCTAATAAGTTATACCTAGTTTTTTTTTAATTTTTAGAGATTTCGAAATTCGATAACTGATTTTATTCAGTAATTTTATCGAGTATTTTTTCCTTGCGGGTATGATGGGAAACTTAAAAGGGAAAAACTTAAATATTTATAGTTGTATTTTGAACAATTTTACAGATTTTCAGCTTGTTGTTATTTTATGCACCTTCGAATTATTGCGTACAATAGCGCAACAAATGACAATAATTGTGATACCCGTATACATGATACCTACTACTTTCTTCTACCACTAAAATGCTCAGTTATAAGTTTGCACTTCTATCGGCAGTCCCTTTTTTTTCTTTAACGCCGGGAAATGCTCTGAGGCATTCCGCGGGGGATGGGACTCGCTGCGCCCGAAAGCCCACACAGACCCACTAAAACCCCGCGAGTGCCACCAATATTGAATGCCAACTTTGGTGAGGTGCCCCGGATCTGTTGAGGAAACAGGGCACCTCGACGGCTAGTCAGTCCCTCGGGGGACCGACGCCCCCTTCACAAAGGGGTGGTCCCGCACCACAGAAAAACCCCTCCCAACGTCGGGAGTACAATGGAGTACAATGTAGGAGGGTACAATGAAGTGAGTTTCTCGTCCTCACCCCTTCCCCCCTCCTCTTCTTATTAGAGGGGTACAAAGAGCCCCCTCGGCTCAATTAGCTTCGCCCAAGGTGCAGCGGCTCACCCTAGGCTACTGAGTCCCACCGCCACGACAAGGCCTGAACTATGGTGGGGTTTATCGGCAGTCCCTATGACTGGTTACGTTTTTTTTTAGTCTGGAGTTTTAAAAAAAAATCTATATTGTGTTATAAATGTAAGCGAGCAAGGGACGGTCGTCAAAAAGGTCGTGTGACATTTTATGACTTAGCAGTAGCCTTGTCCAATTCAATTGAGAAATATGTCGGATCTACAATACTCTAAAGTAGCGTCGACATAAATCAATTTGAAAGTCATTCGTATTCTGTATGTATCGCGCAGACACCACCAGAGTCCTAAAATTATCAGTCGCTATGACTAAATACGACGGTAAATCGAAATTTATTTTCCATTAGAATTGTGGCAGTGAATTCTTTATTTATTTTTATTGAATAGCTTACGGTGCTTAGAAGTTTTTTATTGAGGCTCAGAAAGGGAAAACTAGCTAGCAAAATTTTCGGAGGAAAAGCTTTGTAAGCACTTTCGTATATAAATAATAGTTCGTAAACATAAGAGAAAAGTGTATGTATGTAAGTATTTACTAGACAGAATTAGTTACTTAGACAGACAGACAAAGGAAAAAATAGAAATTTTAATTAAAAAACCGAACCCTTAAAAGGGTAAAACATTTCAATAAAATATTGTACGGTCGGTAGCGTAGCGTTATATTAAATATCGGTTATTAAAAAAATCGGTACCGTTATATTAAATTAGTCAAAATGTAAAACTATTAAAAACGGGATATTTACCATGTTTTTCATTTTGTTTTGCTGAGCACGATATGTCTTGTTCACGAGATTTTTTTGATTTTAAAGTTTTAAATGGTTTATTTTTAGTTGGATAGGACTGGCAGACTACCGGCTTGATGGTAAGTAATTAATCATCGTCGCCCATAAATATGCTTTCTTCCCCACCATGGTTCATGGTTCATGGTGGCCTTGATGTGGCGGTGGGGCTCAGTAGCCTAGAGTGAGCCCAGCACCTTGAGCCGAGGGAGCTGCTCTTTGTACCCCTCTTGTAAGAAGAGGGGACAAAAGAGCAAGGGGTGGGGACGGGAACCTCACCCCATTTTACTGTCCCGATGTTGGGAAGGATTGTTCTATGGTGCGGGACAACCCCTCTGTGAAGATGGCGTCGGTCCCCTGAGGGACTGACTAGCCGTTGCGGTGCCCTGTTTATTGGGTAGAACTGCATCCACTTACCAGCTTTCGGGTGCAGCGAGTCCCACATACCTCCCGGCGGAGACCTACTCCCTCAGGATGTCTCAGAGCATTTGCCGGCATTAAAGAAAAATAGGTAATACATTCAGGCCAGACCCATCTTAGGTCCTAAGATGTCAGTGAAAATAAGCATGTTAGTTTTAAAAAAATGTTAAAATTCATGTTTATTCATGTTTCATTAAAAAATGTTGGAGGACTGCATGTAGTGAATGTAGTCGCGGTATTAGTGCGTGCTAGAACGAGTCCGGGATAAGCTTTTCCTCTGACTAATGAGCTGTTGGAGTCACTCGTGCACGTGTCATTAGGGTCGACGGATCTAATTACTGACCTACATTTAATGATGCAATTATGATCACTGGCTGTACATTTCATAATTGTTACAAATGATTATGTTAACATTAATTGATCATGAAAAAAGGTGTTTAGATGAAAGCCGAATGTCTTCGCCGGTCTGAAACTAGCAGTGTTATCTATACATCTATACAGATAAATAAAATTGGAGTGTCTGTTTGTAATATTAAAATAACCGCTTCTTATTAAATGCATATTAATGTATACACGGTACATATACCAAAATAGCCTTTTTACAATTTTTGTCTCTCTGTCCATCTGTCTGTATGTTTGTTCCGGCTAATCTCTGAAACGGCTGTGCCGATTTTGATCAAACTTTCACTGGTAGATAGTTGATGATATAAGGAGTATCTTAGGCTATAAAAATAATCATTATTAATCCGCGTACGGCTGTAAATCTAAGATAACGTGGGTGAAGCTGCGGGCAACAGCTAGTAATATATATAATTATAGCATTTGTTTCGATTGTTGATCGTTTGCTCAAAAATCTGTGTAACCCTTCAGAATATCTTAAAAGTTATGGACGGTTTCCTACGAACGTTTTTCTGAAACTATAACGGTTATGGTACCTTTTTTTATCATACAGGCACAGGTTCCCATCCTGAGCCTGACACGAATACAGGGCCGTTACTGGAGACGCATTAAGTAGCACCTCCTGCGCACTCCTGTTCGTCGCCCACGGGGGGAGGCCACGTCGGCGGCCTCCTCTCTCACCCGCTCGTCGGCCTCCTTCTGGAACATTACTGCCTCGCAGAAGGAAACCATCGCCGTCCAGGACTAGTCGTCACGGAACATCGCGGTACCGTTAAGGTACCTACCCTTATTGACCCGTTTAAAAAATCCAAACTGTATATAAGGAAGTTATCTGTCACAGGCAATTATTAAAAATAAAATATTATTTGGAGGCACGCATAAACGTAACGTAAACTACTTATCTTGGACACAATAAAACAATGATAAAGAAACAATACAAAACATCCAAGTATAAGTGGGACTAGCACATGAAAGGGTCCGTAGGTACCTACTACTTAAAAATTTCACACATATCAGAATTAAACCTCAGAACCAGAACAAAATCAATATAGGCTAGTACGAGGAAAATTATAAGGTTTTTATAATATCTTAGCTCAAAAATTATTTTATATGTTAATGCAAATTATTTTATATTTTAATATAATATTGCATATTAAAGATTGAACGAATAAAACCGCGCGTATCTAAAATGGTCGCGATCAGCTGCGATTGTGTGAACGCGTGGAAAACGTAGGCCCGTTGGGCTGAGTCGAAAAAGGTCGAGCTGTGTCATCCGACTGTGACACCCCGACTGTGACACCCGACTGTAACACTCGACTGTGACACCCGAATGTGACACCCGATTGTGGCATCCGACTGTGACACCCGACTGTGACACCCGACTGTGACACCCGACCGTGTCACTCGAGCATTTCAATGTGGTGTCATAGCATGAAGTCTTTAGCTTTTAACTTTATTTCATACCTTTTGGTATAAAGCCATAGTACCTAATTAATACTTGCTGGAAATTTCATGTATCAAAACATATAGCCTCTTCTAATAAAACGGACAGGCGAACGGCTATTTAGTTAACACCATTTGAGTAGGGAACCCTAAAACAATGATATCATTTACTATTATTTCTAACACCTTTAGTGACGAATATTAAATAATTCACAGTCAATAAAGCAATCGAGATAGTGCGTAATTAGTAGGATATTGTTATCATACGAGTCAAATTTTAAAGATGGCCACCAAACAATGTTATAATCGTACATAGACTGGATTCTTTTATATATCTCACCATGTAAATACTCTATCTCTCTAAAGAATCTCTTATTCAAGTGATACAGAAAATATTTTTTTCATATTTTTCATTCACTATATGTATACTATAATAAGTCTGTCTGCCAGACGAAACTAAGCACTAAGAGGGAAAATATAACAATAAATCTAGTCACTAATGTATGAAAAGTGTAATTATAATTTAATTTTTTATTTTATGATTACTAATCGTAGAGTCTACATTTTTCATTAAGTAGGATGCCTCGGTGTCGGGGCGAAACGTGCGTAGGTTGTGTGGGTGGTCTTTTACTGTGGTTGTGGTGCATGTGGGGTGGTGGTTCACGCGAGTGTACCTATATGCAGTGTGGGTAAGGAGGAATGCATGCATATGAGTGCACTCACACATTTTCAGTAAAAACTGCGTGTTTTGCGGGATTATTGCTAACTAGCTGTTGCCGGCAGCTTCGCCCGCGTTAACTTAAATTTACAGCCGTATACAAATTGATGATGATTACTTTTAGCCTAAGTTACTCCTTGGAACTTTAGCTATCTGTCAGTGAAAGACCCGTCAAAATCGGCCCAGCCGTTTCCGAGATTAGCCGGAACAAACAGACAAACAGACAGACAAAAAATGTAAAAAATGCTATTTTGGTTTAATATTACAAACAGACACTCTAATTTTATTATATGTATAGACTAGCTGTTGCCCGCAGCTTTGCCCGCGTTAACTTAGATTTACAGCCATACCCGGATTGATGATGATTATATTTATAGCCTAAGTTACTCCCTATGATATCAGCTATATGCCAGTGAAAGTCCCATCAAAATCTGCCCAGCTGTTTCAGAGATTAGCCGGAACAAACAGACAGACAGACCGACAGACCGACAAAAATTGTAAAAAAGGCTATTTTGGTATATTTCCCGTGTATATGTCGTGGCCATATCGTAGATTTACTCTATTCATGAAATGCACGAGAATTTCATGAAATGGTCGCATTTCGTGAAATGTTTCACTGTCTATTGGCCACATCATGATATAGTTTGGGCAGATCAATGATAAGAAACCGTTTCTCAATATGGGCAACTAAACGCGCGGATTCTTCGTGAAATGGTAATGATTATTAGATAATATCGTAAATTTGCATCAATTACCGGTAGAGGCACTGCAAGCGCTTTGTTTATGTGTGAAGATGGCGGCCGCTGCCGGCAATGTAAACAATATTGCAAAATCGCAGGGAAAAATTAAATAATAGAAAGTGTTACACGGGCCTTACACCCCTTACGCCGCCCGAGATTAGCCGGAACAAACAGACAGATAGACAAAAATTGTAAAAAATTATATTTTGGCATAATAATATGTACTGTGTATACTTCCTTTTAGTAAAAAGCATTTTGATGTATACACAGTATTTAGTAAAAAAAAATTAATATTACAAACAGACACTCCAATTTTGTTTATCTGTATAGATTAGTTCAGTAATTTCCCCTAAACTACTGATCATGTCCTTTATTAGTAAGCGCGTATGATGTCATTATATTATTGCAATATTAAACTTTGATTCCGTCAATATGCCGATATGTAGTTCATTTGCTTCAGTCATATGACATATCTACGAGTGACCGCTTATCTCTATCGAGTGGCCATGATTACAAGAAAATAAACAACTTTTTTTTCTTCGCTAAAGCCCCATTTACATTTATATAATAATGCCAATAAATTATTAGTAAGCATCCATTGATTTTTACGATATCATAATAATTATATAAACTGCCATAGATATTATTAAATTATCAAAATAAGTACAACCTAGGATTATTTAAGTAGTGTACAAGAAATTTAACCTTAATGATATTTCTTTACATAGAAAAGGGAGCAAATGAACAGTCGTTTGACCTGTGTGATCACAATTGATCACAATTGTGATCTGCGACGTCCGTAGACTAGTGTGTAGTGTGTGCTACACCAGGGGAATATTATGTGCGCTAGCCTTTCAAATTAGTATGCTCTTTTCTTGAAGTTAGGGAAGTCGTATCGATCGTTCGGTATCATGTGAGGCAGCTGGTTCCATATAGTGGATGTGTGAGACAGATTATATATTACTAGCTGTTGCCCGCAGCTTCGCCTGCATTAACTTAGATGTACAGCCGTATACGGATTGATGATGATTATTTATTAATAGACGGGCGTAGGACTTTATTTTATAATATGAAGTGATTAATACCGTATTTTTATAAATAGCTTTTACATTACCACTTTAAGATTGCCAATTTTTAAAATATTAAAATGTATATAGGTAGTATGTTATATTTAACTAATGTAGACATATTATGCCATCGCGGACTTTTCAGTATGCATATTTAGGATACACAATTCTACCATATTACATTGATACAATAATAATTATTATCCGAACTTTCGGAACCGGGGCTCGGCCCGGCTCGGGCGCGAGGCGCGGCATCACGGAGCGCCCGGCTCGCGCGGCTCGGTCGAAATCACGGTGTCGCATTATTTTGACTTTGCTATATCTTCTAAGATATGCATTTTATTTGCATGGTGTAAACGGGAAAACCGCATCAAAATCCGTTGCGTAGTTTTAAAGATTTAGGCATACAAAGGGACATAGGGACAGAGAAAGCGACTTTGTTATATACTATGTAGTGATATATTGTTAAATAAGAAGTCGTGTCATGGGACACTAGGAACGAAGTTCCTTCTGATACTATAGAAGCAACACAATTTGCAAAACAAATATTGCTTTTTTTAATTTTGCTGATTGGTTTTTATTTAAGTACATAAAAGTATTTAGGAAATTAAGTATCTTATAAAATAAAAATACTCCGATGAATTGAAAACCTCCTCCTTTTTGAAGTGGGTTAACAAATAACATAAAATAAATGTCAGTTTGGTGACGCAGGAAAATCCCTATCTCATCCAAGCCTGCCGTAAAGAACTTCGTTCCAAAATCAAGCTGTTGTGGAATTCCAGACATGCATTTTTGCAGATAGTTGAATGGTTACAAAAACAAATTCCTAATCCGCCTTATTTTAATGTAATTGGTATTATATTAAACTAAATACTAAAGAATCCCCAATGGACCGTAGTTAAAATTAACAAAGGCCTAACATTCCATGACAATTTTACACTTAAACATACATTGGAGTGTTAAAATTTTTAAATTTAACATCTAGTTTTAGCCATCTTGCTTGAAACTTTTTCATTTGTTGTTTCTGCTCGTTCGCATGAAATTAATATAAGAATTTTTCAGATTGATTTGAAAAAAAATAATATTACATAGCCTGTATTAAAGAAGTGGTACAGAATGATAACTTCTCTGAAACGTTAAAGAAATTTGTAATAATACTGATTTCAATGCTTGTCTCTGACGAACTCCAGGGTTTCGATATGGGTAGCGTGAGATGGCCGTCTTAGCGTTTATAAAAAGATGCGATCCAACAGTAGATCAACAGTAATGATAATGATGATGATGTCTTCTAACTACTTGAACAGTGTGGTAAACGCAAATAGGGGCATATAAGAGCAGAACAGATACAACTCGTTCAAGTGATAGTATTTCGCACCAAGAAGACGTTTGTTAATCTAAATGAATAAATACAATAAAGATAAATTTATTTGCCGAGAAAATAATATTTAGTTCTACGTGTTGTGTCGGACAAACCGTATCGTGTTTTTATTGAAATGACTTTTATCGTGAAGGGTTAAAGGTGATTTGTTGGTTACCTAAAGTATATTGCTAATTTATATAATTTAATCACACCAACAAAATGTCGGAAGCTGAAGAAAGTCATAGTTTTATTGATTATTTTACACGTCCAACACGAGGTAAGTAAATTTAATTATTGCCCGCAGCTTCGCCCTCCTTAACTTAAATTTACAGCCGCATCCGGATTGGTGATGATTATTTTATAGGCTATGGCACTCAGTGTTAAATATATAAAATTTATAAAATCAGTTGAATAGTTTTTGAGTTAATTCGTAACAAACAAACAAACTCTTCTCAACTTTCTATGATAAAAATGTTGATGTGCCATACTTAGGAACCTGCCCTAGTTCATATCAAAGCTGACAGTGAAAACCGTATCAAAATCCGTTGAGTAGTTTAGAATATATCGATGCACAAACAGGCCAACACAAAAAACTTTAACTTATACCATATACATACGTTATATTATATATATTTTAATAAAATTGATTTAATAAAGTACTTGAAAAGTTGATGAAGGAACATAATAATCTATATTATGTTCCTTCATCCACCTTTCTTAACCTTATTATTATTATTATTATATTATGTTGGTATTCTTAAAGAATATGTTTATCGTCACTTAATATATCTCACAAAAATCTCCTGACTGTATTATATTGTATTTTTTATTAAAAATTAATATGGATCATAATATATGTATTAAATAATCTACATAATCATTAAATCAGGCCAAGAAACATCAAATTAGCCTAAAATCTCATACGAGGGTGACATTGAAAGTTCTTATAAAATCTGAACAAAAAACTGAACAAATTAGCAAGTTATTAGTTTTATTTTACAATTTTTACAATTTACATGTAAATTAGTTTTATTATAACATTTATATATATTTAAATCGCTGAGTCTGAAGAGTCTTCAGCGATTTAAATATATATGATCCACCACGGAACCACTGAGAAAAGCCCACTCGTCCTTCAGGGTCTTTTTGAATGCCTTTTGAAACGCAGCTACTGCTGCTTCCTCGGCGTCTAAAACGTTTTCCTCGAACTTATTTATATTTCTTTTCAGAAAAACATGAAAAAATCAAATGTTTATGAAGGATTTTGTGCACTTGATCCATAACGATGCTTAAGCTTCTCCGTATCAGCTGATAAGTTACTCTTTTGTCAGTCTTCATTTTCAATTTGCCGTGAAATCGTAAAACAATTAATGACAAATGGACGTAAAACATACGCAATAATATTGAAAAAGAGTTCCATTTTCAAAATTTCAACTTATTTTTTTATTCTATCGTTTACAAGGCCATGTCTAAGAATTTTCAGTGACGCCCTCGCACCATGGAGAACCTTTAATATAATATATAGAATACTCTAATATTTACAGCATATATATTTTAATGTACACTTACTACTGTTGCTATCTCCAAATAATAAAGCAAAGTAAATCTTTTAGCTAATATTACCTTATAAATTCATTCGCGATTGAATAACAAATTGCCTCCCAATGAAAATATCAGTAACTAGCTTTTCTCCACGCTTTCACTTGCACCAAAATAAAGAAAACCGTGTGATATCTTGGGACACCAGATAGGAACGATGTTCCTTATTATATAAATATTAATTTCAAGTTTTATTCGAGGTATAAAGAAAAATAATTATTTGGGTATACATTTTTGTTATGTTTATATCGATAAAAGTCAGAGCATTTCCCGGCGTAAAAAAAAGTCACCTGAAATCGGTGGGTTTCGAACTTGGGTTTCTTTGCTAAACAGCCCCAATAGTGTAACACACAGCGACCGACGCAATGTTGTTTCTGAGTAGAATGACGTCAATAAAATCTTACGCTTTTATGACGTTTTTTGCCGGCTAGGGTACCCCTCCGCAACGCTTCATACGGAACTTCTTTCAAATAATAATATCTTCTAAAATAGCCTACAAAGTATTTTTCTAGATAATATATATTCAATACTTCTTATTTACGTATATATGTTATAGATAATAACAATGAACGTTATTTGCAAAAGTAAACTATTGTTGCAAATAAAGTTCTTTGTTTATCCTCAATTCCTTGAAGTATTACAATCCTCTATTCATTGACATGGATTCCAAGTCCCGTGAGATAAACCATTATAATCCGGCTTCGTTTGTTTTGTATAATCGTTAACATGAGCAGTGAAAACTTGTTCTGAGTCTGAGTACTTGGTCAATTTTTTTTTTTTTTATGTTAGTTTAATAGGCAAACTGGCAAACGTACCACCTGATGTTAAGTGGTCGACGCTGCCCATGAACATAAACTAGTATACCTGGAACGAGCCCAGGCAACTCATTTATGTGTTGCCTATCCTGAGACATAAGATGTTAAGTCTCGGTGCCAGTAATTACACTGCCTGTCTTGCCTTTCTCTCCGAAACACAGCAAAGCTGTTTCACAGGAGAAATAAGCAAGACGGGAATAGCACGTCGTGTCATTTCAATTGGCTATTATTGCATCTTGTAATGTTTAAATTAAGGCGACGCATTGCTAAACAATAATTCTAAAACCGGACACGCGCCAGAGGGGACTGAGCGTCCCCTACGTCCCGAGGCTCTCCATACGCGCGCGAGCTTATAACTAAAAGACGTAAACTACAAAATGGTTTTTGTTATTTTATTCCGTTAAAAATGATAATTTGAGAAATTCCTTCGATAATTTTAAAGAACATGGTTTTTAAGAAACAAAACAAGATTTTTATCATGAACTATTAGGTCACCAACTTATATATTCATTTGTTTATGAATTACTGAAATAAATTGAAATTATTTACGCTAAAATTTTCAATGTGTCCTCTCAATAGACGCAATTTTTTTTAAAGAATAAGCTTAATTATCGTTTTATAAAGGCGTATGTACCAATGTAACTATCTATAAATAGATCCGATATAGACATTAATATGTAACTGTGTGCCCATGGGTATCCAAACAGTACTTCCTTTTCTTGTGCAATTAAACATAATTTATTTAGCAATTGAGCAGCTCAAAATACATGTTAGTAAACCACATTTACGATTTTAATAATACATAACATAATATGAAAATTAATTAATGTTAAATCTTGTATAATAATCTACGCAAAATACTGACGGGCGACGGCCATATTTAAAGAATGCGACAAAGATAATTCGTAGACATATGTTATCAATGAAACGGTTAGACTAAACTGCATTGTATTGACAAGATTGTGATCTTTTGTTTCCCGGCTTATCAGTCACATGCGTACAGATAGTCAAAGGATAACCTACTTTGTATTGTATAAATACAATTTGTTTATGAAAACAGTTAAGTTTCAATAGTTGTGCGCTAGAGATGCGACTGTTATCAGGACAAGATAAGGATGGCGGGGCTGCGGAGGCGTGCTTGAGAGGTCAGTTGCGAAACTTATCTTGTATTACAAATCTTCAGAGTCGTTATCTATGTATTGGTAAACATTCTGAAAACAAAACAAAGAAATTTTGAAGTAAATACTTATTTACGCACGCTTTACTTAGGGAGTAACCTGCATGCATGACGAGAGCGTTACGTTTCGTAGCTAGGCTCAGAGCATTTCCCGGCGTTAAAGAAAAAAAAAGGGTTTCCAGTGTCAATATTTATAAGTGCGTTCAGAAATTATAATTTATAATAAGTACTAAAAAGTTTCAATTGGTTGTCCAATTTTATGAAGTTTTAGATTTAAAAGTTGAAAGGAGACGGGCGAATCTTGGCCCAAACGTTACACAAATTAAAAAAAATCAATATTTTTTATCTTTTTTTTAAAAATTAAACAGTGAAATATAAAGCAGTTTTATCATGGGATAACAAATTAAAAATATATTCATAAGATGACTGATTTCCTTCATTTTTATTTTGGTGATATTCTATGTTGCCAGAGTAAGAAAAAGGTAATCGATTTATCAAATTCATATTAATACACTTTATCGATACAAAAATTTTTTTAGAAATATTTTAAGTATGTATTTCGAGTCGTAAATATTTGTTTTTTTAAGTTTCTTCAAAAAGTAGTACTATCGACGTGCCGTGCCTACTTTGAACACTATTGTGATCTTTATTCTAAAGACAAGTTTTTGACAAAACTTCTTTTATGAAATATTTACCTCCCAAAATACATACTTAAAATATTCCTAAAAAAATTGTATATTTATCATAAATATATTAATTTATAAATACAATTTTAGATATCGTATTATGTATCTGAAATTGATGATAAAATCGATTTCACAATCAATACTATTTTTTATACAGGCAATAACTGTGAACTGTCAAACGTTTAAAACAAACAACAACCGTGACATGTAAGCTCAAAAGACTTAAACCTATTTTAGCTATATTTTAATTGACTGTTCTCTTGATAGTAGAGGGGACATAAAACAATATTATTGTAATTGCCTAGTAGGGAAAAGAACAGTGGGTTGCTGTTTGTCATGTAATATCAATAATATGGTACCTAAGCTGGGTAAGACATCAAGAGACTTTGATACCACCTGCACAGTATTTAGATGATATTTTAATTGTTTACGATGAAGTTGATAATAAATCAATAAAAAATAAAATGTTTTTAATTCAAACTCGTCTTCTTGAATAATAACCGTATGAAACATCTTAGATCTAGTTGGATGTTGGTTGGATGGCGTAATTAATTGTTTCCCTACAATAATATCTGGTATATTCTTTGGTAAATCTAATCTACAACGAGGTCTTATAATTATTTTCCTAAAGTAACAGTAGAATATTATGGACTAAGAATAATTTATAAACAAGCTAGACTATCATTTTTTGTTCAATCAAAAACACCCTACAACTTTTTTCTCCCATAGATCAATCATGAAAATTTTAGTTTTTTCGAACAAGTATGAACATATAAATAAAATAATGAAGTAATTGTTACTGTAACGTCGGGCCCAACTTTCTATGAACTTTCGCCCGTCTCCTTTAATATGTCATAAGTATTTACTTCAATCAGCAGTCTAACTGCCAATTTTTAAACGCGTCTAAAAGTCTTAAATTACTGAGCCTATGCGTATTTTAAACGTGATGTTAAAAAAAACAAACAAATATAATATGACATCTACCTAAAGCTCTTTAAAGAGTAAGGCCTGAGGAGTCAAGATGATTAGTGCGCAAAGAGGATGCATTGGAAATGTTGGCGTCAATAATTTCAATTTTTTGCAGTAATTCCAAAACTAATGAAAATATAACTTGGTGACCTAATAGTTCATGATAAAAACCTTATTTTATTAGTTTTTAAAGCACGATTAGGGAAATTTTGTAACAGAGAAAAAATATCAAACATATTATCTCTTTTTAAAAAGTGATTCACATCTTATGAGAAAACGGGACCGATTTAAGCCATTTAACTTTCTTCGTAGATGAGTCTATATATTATGTTCTTTAATATAATAGAAGGAATTTCTCCAATTATCGTTTTTAAGGCAATAAAATAACAAAAACCATTTTGTCGTTTACGTCCTTTAGTTATAAGCTCGCACCCGTATGGAGAGCCTTGCCCCGCTTAGGACGCTCATCCCCCTCTGGTGCATGTCCGCTATTGGAATTATTGTTTAACAATGCGTCGCCTTAAGGGAGATCCAATGTTAAAAATATTTATTCTGCCGGTGGGAGGGAAGCGCTGTGCCGCGCTCCCGCCTGCATGGGTACCACCATCTTGCTTGTTTCTCCCGTGAAACAGCTTTGCTGTGTTTGGTAGAGAAGGGCAAGACAGTCAGTGAAATTACTGGCACCGAGACTTAACACCTTATGTCTCAGGATAGGCTCGTTCTAGGTAAACTGGTTTATGTTCATGGGCGACGTCGACCACTTACCATCAGGTGGCACGTTTGCCAGTTTGCCTATCCAACTAACATAAAAAAGTAAACATATTTTGTCAAATGAGAGTTATTTTGATAAACATAACGATGATAAGGTTACAATGCTAAGATGCTGAAGAAGACTATGTTGGACAGACTGTAGTTAAAGTTTAACTAATTAAATACTTAAAACAATATTAATACACGTTTGTAAAACATTATGATTCCAAAAGTGCTGAATTCAAAGTTTCGGTCAGCTTTCAACCGCAAAGGAATATTTTGCCGTTATTATATGAGAGAGGTTTATTAATATTAAATTTAAATAAAAAGAAGTCCAACTATTAAAATAAGGTTATGAAAAATTTGAAAAAAGAGTTTTACAAATAATAAATTAAATTAATTACGGGTTCGTGAGTTAGGACTATATACTGCTAGTATCCAGAGGGAGATGAGGGAACCCTGGCTATTCTTCAGGCAGCTCCCGGCTCAGCCACGTGCCTCTCCCACGTGCAATTCTTCGATTCTTTGGTCTTTTTATCAACGGCAGCTAGAGACGACAAGGACCCCTTTAATTCCAAATCAGTCACACGCGTGTGCTCGCCGCGTTCGTGGAGCGCAAAAACAGAAGCTAAGCAACTCCGCGCGATAGGCCTA
The DNA here is from genome assembly GCA_963853865.1 of Helleia helle. Lineage (NCBI taxonomy): Eukaryota > Metazoa > Arthropoda > Insecta > Lepidoptera > Lycaenidae > Helleia > Helleia helle. Next base: position 18,900,071 of record OY971422.1, on the reverse strand, counting down.
CGTTAAGCGTCCTCCCTAACCCCTTTTTTTTGTCGCAGTGGAAATGCATTGCGCATTCACGAAGAAGATGTACCGGATGTCTCATATAAGATACGCGGGAAATATTATATAGCAGTGCTAGTTCCCGGAATATGAAAAACGTTTACTATAAACATGGTGGAAATAGACGAATGATACTCAGAATATACATGACATCGTGGTTCTAACATTTAAGTGGTCTCAAAGTGCAAACATGTTAGACCTTCTAGATCATCCAGATGTAATATCTTAATGACCAAAGTGTTAAAGGCTGTCTTCACTTGATACATTTTACAAATAATAACTGATTGATTGTATTGATGGTTCTTGGTGGTAATTCATGTTTTATAATAATCCTAAAACTCTTTTTTCACTTTTTCCACTTTTATTTTATATATATTACAAATTTAGATTAAATTACACGACCGGTTTCGACAAAGACACCTGACGATGACTTTGTCGAAACCGGTCGTGTAATTTAATCTAAATTTGTAATATATATATAAAATAAAAGTGGAAAAAGTGAAAAAAGAGTTTTAGGATTATTTTTTTACAAATAAACTTGTTAAAACTCTAGTTCGTGTATATATATATGTGTATACCGAATAGGTACTTCGTAATCAAACTGTATTAAATTTTCAATTGCACATTTTGCATTTCTTTGGTAAAATGATTATTTTTAATTCTTGGACTTTGCTTTTTCGTAAAAATGTAGGCCCTTCGTCAAGCCCTTAATATACGTCAAAATCAAAGTACGCTGAACGAATAATTGATTAATTAATTAATCTCATCTACGTGACCAGCATGCTCTGCTCAAATAATTGTATTGGACATCCATCTTTATTCTTATCTAATAAAGATGGTCCAATACAGTTATTTGAGTTACGATTCTGATTACGATTCTGTACGGGTCATTTCTCCCGCATTATTTTCTACTATTACTACTATTCTATTCATGCTCATATCGTGAAGCTGCGTGCTTGTACCCCATTGTACACAGTTTTTTTTAGAAGAGGGGGAAAACTTATAGTCGGTTCAGTTATGAGCATGATCATTTCTTTTTACGATATAGATTAAATACTATTCAAATAATATACATATTTTTCTCTAGTTTATCTCTCTTTTCTTCTTCTGTTCTTTTCCTTGCCCTCCATCCCGTTTTTCTCTCTATTTTTATCTTGTTTATCTTATGGGTATTCTCTACTCAAGTAATCTCTACTCCCTCAATATACGGCACTAACTATAACATTCACAAGATTATAATATATTAGGTAAATATTTAAGCCGGATTCCATAAAAGATAAAATCTTGTTTGCCTTGGCCGACCCAACCGTTAATTCAGCCTTCTGTAGAGCAAATAAACTTAAGGGAAGTTTCGGAGAGTAAAATTATAAGGGTACTTTGAGCCCTACAAACAGCTTTTTGTGTATATTTAAAACATTGTTTTAATTTATTTAACGTATTTTATTAGTCGCCAATCCGGCTTATCCTCTTTTTCAATGCGTTGATTTTGTAAATACCAGCATTATAAGAATATATTTTATTTTTCATAAATAAGGACAGTAAAGTACATCCAATACTAGTTTTTGGGTATACTTTAGTTTCTTCTGTAGTTCTAGACTATCTAGTAGTACTATTAAAAACTACTGCCAACCAATAGTATGCAATATCAAAGAATAAAAAAGAAATAAACTTAAAAAAGCAATTACATTGAAATATGTTAGTCGTATAGTTTCGTACGTTATCTACATATTAAATTGCACATGAAATTGTTGGACTAAAATTTACTATTCCTTACGATAAAATATATACTGAAAGTAGTAACCGCCAAAATTTTATATCATATTACAATTTATAATGCCATCAATGTGTATCCAGAACATCTTTTATGTATAATTTGTATTCAAACATTAAAAGTTTATGTAAGATGAGTACACAATGTTATAAAACCAAATTTTTTTTTTCTTATAATTGAAAAGTAACGCTGAAATTAGGATAAGTTAGTTAAATTATACAAATAAAAAAACTTATTATAAATTTTATTTTCATTATAAGCAAACAATATAACAAATGTGTTTATTTTACTAAAAGGTCTTTAGGGTTTCTTATCGATGTACTGAAATAGTCACAAATTTGTCACAACAATTACAAAAGAAAAAAAATAAACCTTTCTTTTTTTACTCTTTAGTTCTCAACTTTATTTAGAAATTCATGTCATGTATATTAAATTCTAAAGTACACATAAATGTTTTAATAGACTTGAGTTGACAAAAGCACTAAGACTTTGGCGTTGTGAAAATAGGGTGCCGAAAACAATTCTTGTAAGGCACTGTTGTCTTTAGTTGTCAAATAAAGGTGACAAAAAGAATTCTTGTAAAGTATTTAGGCCTTTAGTATTGTCAAAGGCCTGCGCAGGTGAGGGACCTTTGTCATGAGACATGCCTGAATCGTGTGATGATGTCCACCGAGTACCTCACGGACTCAACGCATACGGTGTGCAATCATTTGTTGCCCTGAAATTAGTGAAACGTACGCCTAGTTACGTTAGTTCTATATTTTCGGGGACTCTCCCGTACTTTTGTCTAGTCCAGTCTCTCGGTGTCCTCGGTAATTTGGGGGACTTTTGTACGGGGTTCTTTTAGTCCTTTGTATGCTTTATTCAATACAATTTATTACAGATTTATATCCTTAGACAAAAAAGTACCCCAGCCCCGGGTACTTTTTTATTGTCCCCCGGCAGTACCTCGTCTACAAGGGCCTCAAAGTAAGTTGTCAAAAATATTCAATGTAAGATATTGGCTTTGCTATTGTTAAAGTAAGATAGCCAAAAGTTATCATAGATGCCAATACATCAGATGCACCTACCACTGGGTACCTTGTTCGTGAGATAGGGGTCACGGTCTGTATTCTGGTGCCGACTTACGGCCTAGTTTATTGCGCTCCCCAAGCGACTATCATGAAGTTCTTACGACTATATTGTTAGTTCTCCGCAACTTTCTAAACATTATGTGACACCATTCTATGTTTACCCCAACCCGACGCCAGGAGGCCGTGTGGTCGCAGACTGCACGGTTGGCGGGGGGCAACCCCTCACTTTTACAAACCAAAAGTGAGCCAAAAGGGCTCACACTAATCCGATGTAGCATTAGCGCCTTCTGGCCGTTAGCATCCATCCGAAAAAAAATCTATGCTTACCATATAAACATTAGGAACTAAACCTAACGTGTAATGTATGAAATTAGACTGCGGGAATTGCAATCGAGCAAAGAGCATTTCAGCCATGATCCAAAAAAATAGGTAAAAATGAAGAATAAAAACAATAAAAAGCGTAAAAGTTAGTGGTTTAATATGACAAAGTCTGTATATGACTTTGCAGTTTAAAAAATTATATGGCCCTACCTGGTGGAAAGTAAGTGTGAGAAAATGGAAATGGAATGGAAAGTAAGTAAATAAAATACTCACGACAATTAAATCTTTGCTCATGATGAATTTATGAGAACACGCCTACCTGTATATGTGTTTATAATATGAATGGAACTGGTATTTAGAAGTCCACTTATGCCATGAAATTGATTTTCAAAAATGGTAAATTTATAAAAATAGTCCCAATTGACTCGGAAGAAGTATAAAAATACGTAAAGGGGTCTGTTTTTTTATGTTATCCTATTTGTTCATTATGGCAAGTTAATGAAATTGCCATGACCAAGCTACTGATGATACGTCAGACTATAACAAGAGACCCTGAGAATAACACGTCCTATAGAAATATAGACGATATCAAATATTTACCCCGAAAGGTAAAAAAAATATCCAGTCAAATTTTCTAAAACGTCCGTGCATAGAATAAAGACTATAAAAGTTTCGAAATAACAAGCGCTCTATATTCCCCCGTTCCCCGTGACGTCACAACGCAGCCCCTGTGTGTGTGTGTGTGCGTGTTTTTATTGCACGCGGTACATTGTACGAGGGTCATTAATGCAACAGTTTAATCAAATCAATTGTCACTTCAAGTATTAAATTAATTCTAATTACACTACAAATATGTATACACTAGCAGAGCCCCCGCGGTTTCACCCGCGTACTTCCCATTTCCATGGAAGTACAGGGATAAATTGAAGCCTATGTCATTGTAATGATTAAGATATATTATTGTAAAGTTTCATTTAAATTCATTCAGTAGTTTTTTGTGAAAGAGTAACAAACATACATTCTTATAAACTTACGCGCTTATAATATTAGTAGGATTCATTTTTTGTACCGCTTGTGCCGAACTTCTAACCGAGTAGGTACCACAATCCAGCTTATTTCTCCCGTGAAACAGCTTTGCTGTGTTTCGGACAGTAGGCTTGCCCTTCAGCAATGTAATTACTGGCACCGAAACTTAACGTAACAGATAAGAACAGGCTACATGTGAATAACCATAATATCTATGGACGCCTATTACACCACGTCAATCTGGTCCCGTGTTATTCGAGAACCGAATAACTCGGGTACTAGACAACTATGTTTTTTTTTTATTTGTTACTTGGATAGGCAAACTGGCAAACGCACCTGATGTTAAGTGGTCGACGTCGCCCATGAACATAAACTAGTATACCTGGAACGAGCCCAAGCAACTCATTTATATCTTGCCTATCCTGAGACATAAAATGTTAAGTCTCGGTGGCAGTAATTACACTGCCTGTCTTGCCCTTCTCTCCGAAACACAGCAAAGCTGTTTCACGGGAGAAACAAGCAAGATGGTGGTACCCATGCAGCCGGGAGCGCGGCACAGCGCTTCCCTCCCACCGGTAAATATATTTAATATATATACACCATACATATTTTATTTAAGATTTTTATTATATAATACACATATTTTATTTTAACATCCCTCGTGGGATTCGAACCCGTTACCTCCGGCTTGAGCGAAAACGCGCTAACCACAGAGGTCGTCAAATGAATCGTCAAAATGAATTAGTTACCTTTCTCATAGACTTAGAATATATAATGACCTTTTTTTTTTTGCGTGGGTAAATGCTCTTACGCATCTCGCGGGATACAGCTACCACTAAAATCCGGCGAGTGAAACCGATGCCGCCTTTGATGAAGTGCCCCGGATCTATTGAGCAATAGGGCACCTCGACGGCTTGTCAGACCAAGGGACGAACGCCACCTCCACAGAGGGGTTGTCCCGCACCACAGAACAACCCCATCCTCACCCCTTGCCCCCTGCTCTTTTGTCTCCTCTTCTTATAAGAGGGGTACAAAGAGCCCCTTCGGCTAAATTTGCTTCGTGCTGGGCTCACCCTAGGCGACCGAGTCCTACCGCCACGACAGGTTGAACCATGGTAAGATGAATGATATACCTGAACTAGCCCCTGGTAAACCTTTATGTTCAAGTGCGACGCTGAACATTTACCATCAGGTGGCTCGTCACCCGTTAGCCTGTCCAATTAACACACAAGAAAACATAAATCGCTGTACGGCAAAGCGATGGACGCTAATCGGCTAATTATAACCATAACTCATTAAACCGAATGATAATATCACATAATATCCATGGCATAAGAACCAAATTCTTTTAACCGACATAACGTAGTTATAAAATCAATCATATTCCTTTGATTGTGATGAAATATTTTAGGCTTTCTCTATTATTAGTCGGTAATATTTTAGGAGAAACTTCCCCCGTAATTTTGTTTGTCGTTTGAAGTTCCACAAAGTAACCCTCGGATATAAATCATCCGCCGACCTTTTATAAATCGTTCACATTTGTCTTTATCACAAATCGCGCGGTGGATTTTCTTTTAAACCACTGAAGGACTGCTTGAAACAATTGTACTCTCCGACATTCTCGAGTATGGAGGAAAGAAAGTGATTTTTCTTACTTATGCAATATCATATAAACGAGTTGTACAACATTACGCAGAAATTGTCTATATTTAGTATGTAAAATGTTTTCGCAACGAATCGCTGTATTCTGTTAACTTTTTTAAAATACTTAATTGGTTAGTATACATTCAGTCTATTATATTGTTATATTAATAATAACCAAAATGTGACATAAATAATAAATATAATGTTCAACACGGCGAAAATGCTTTACACATTCACCCGGGGATGGGTCGTCCGTAGGGATATGTGTGACTCCCGGCGCTTCCCAAACTACCCCCAGCACCAGCATACCGCACTAAAGCCACTGCGAGTTGCCTTCAGCCGCTCTGACCCTGAGTGTCCCGGATTTGACTAACATAGTTAATTATAGACTACTTTAGTACTACCAAGAATATAATATCCCATTCTTTTGAGCCTACGTACAGATAGTTTTAGTTAGATCCATGGTTATTGGACTGATTATATGGTAAAGTAGCCGATCCGTTGTATGCGACTGGCCGAACACTATCTATTATTATTGAATGGGTTATTTCCACCAGTGAATAGATTTTTTTTTATGTCACAAGGAGGCAACCGAGAAGTCGAAGCCTTATGGTGACTACCGACGCCCATAGACATCCGTACAACCAAAAGTTATGCAGCTGCGTTGCCTTCCTTTTCCCTATCCCCCCAATGGGCCACCGCAAAGTCACAATCCGCACAAAACGCGACAGCGTAGTTGTCACTTGACGCCGGTGTTATGTGAGCGAGAGGTACCACCCCGGTCTTGCCGGCCTAATTCGGATGCAAAGCAGCATGCCACTATCTCTTACTATTATACTATATGATATAACCAAAAGTTTAAACTTAATTTATTCATTCATTATTTCTATAGTTCAGGTAGTAGGTAGGTAGATACTAGACATCGAGCATATAACCGGATAGAGTTGTAACGTGAGCCATAAAATTCCGAAACTGCTCAGTGATTTGTCACTGACGTAATACCAATTCAACCAGCCAGTGATTTGTATGTACGTCCCAACGGCCAATCTTCCATCAGTCGGCCAATCATAGCGCAAAACTGGCGCAGCGTCGCAGAGGTGGTATTAGTTTTCATACAAAAGACATAACACTACCGCTCGATTCTGTTTATATTATACACGATGGTACTAGGCTATCTGTATTCATAAACAATATCAATTTCAGCCGAGTATAGCTAAATGCTAATGCAATAAGCGAATGTGTCGTATGAATTGATCATATCTCGTATAATATTCAACGTTTGTAGAGATTCACTCGATTTTACTCAAATATTTAATTTCATTATTAATATCCTTGTATGATGGGCTTGATTCATCGAGCATATAACCGGATAGAGTAGGAATGTGAGCCATAAAATTCCGAAACTGCTCAGTGATTTGTCACTAACGTGATAGCAATTCAATCAACCAGTGATCTGTATATACATTCCATCGACCAAGCATCCATCACTGGCCATCAGTCGGACAATCAACAGGCGTAGCATCACAACACAAATTTGGCAGAATTTGTCTTCATCTAAAACACATAGCATTACTCTATTCTATTCCGCTCTATTCCGGTTATATGCTCGATGGCTTGATTCTTTTTTTTATGTCAGTTGGATAGGCAAACTGGCAAACGTGCCACCTGATGGTAAGTGGTCGACGTCACCCATGAACATAAACAAGTTTACCTGGAACGAGGCCAGGCAACTCATTTATGTGTTGCCTATCCTGAGACATAAGATGTTAAGTCTCGGTGCCAGTACTTACACTGCCCGTCTTGCCCTTCTCTCCGAAACACAGCAAAGCTGTTTCACGGGAGAAACAAGCAAGATGGTGGTACCCATGCAGCCGGGAGCACGGCACAGCGCTTCCCTCCCACCCATTCTATCATATTTTTTATAATCATCATTATCATCATCGTCTATCGTCACCTTTCTTTTGACTCCTGGACACAACTTTCTTTTGGTGAATAAATAAATAAAATAAAAAAGCCTTTTATTTCCTAATAGGTAGTAAGTACAAAATATCGTTATTATGCTGAAAGAAAATGATTTTTTTTTTAAATAAATAAACACTGTTTTTGTTATTTCTTATGTTTTTTTTTTCATCTGATTCCTTTCATCTTTTTGTTCATGTTATTCCTAATTGTTTGATCTGTATACTTTTCTTTTTTCAATTTGGTGAATACTTGAAAAGAAAAACTTTAACGCTTAAAACATTTAGAATAAAGGTACACGTTGCAAATTGTCATTTTTTATAACCTTGATAGTACTGCAGGACAGAGTAATAAAAAAAAAGAGACAGCATCAACATTTTTCCCCTTTCTGCAAATATAAAAAGACTCAAAGTATGTACTACTGAAAACACATACGTTGGGTCTTTTTAGCACTATAATAAAATGGAGTACCTATTCGTTTAATACATATTTTAATTTAGTATATATAAATTAATCATAAAACCTCTTTGTTTCAGGTATGTGAATTATCGATATCTGCATTACATCCGAGAAGGAATCGATATAAGTAAGGTCAGTGTAAAACTTACAGGTTGTAGTGTAACAATACCAAATATATAATACCTATGATGGTATCTATCTTATATATATAAAATTCTTGTGTCACCGTTATTGTTTACACTTTTTTTTCTTTAACGCCGGGAAATGCTCTGAGGCATCCCGCGGGGGAGTGGGTCTCCCCAGGCGAGTATGTGGGACTCGCTGCGCCGGAAACCTGGTAAGTGGACGCAGCTCTACCCACTAAAACCCCGTAAAACGGTAAAAGTAACGGGACCCTAAAAACCGACGGTCGGCACTCCCAACCAACCCCTTGTCTGCGAATTATTATCAGTTTCCCTTAATATCCAACGCGAAACTTAAATTAATAGCGAGTTTAATATTTAATTGGGTCTAATTTAGGAAGCGTGACGTCAATGGAAGACTGCGTTAATCCGCTTTGTGCTGTCTTAATTATTCTGTATTTTAAGTAAGGAATTAGATTTTAGACTGTAAGCTGTTTTTATGGTCCGGTTAATATTTCTGAATCGTAATAACCATTTTTTTGTTAGTTTTTTTTTTAATAATATCTATGGACGCTTTTTCACACCACGTCAATCTAGTCCCGTGGTAAGTTCTCGAAGAACTTGTGTTACGGGTACCAGACAACGGAAATATATTTAATACTTTTATACTATACATATATTTAAGATTTTTATTATATAATACACATATTTAATACACATCCATGACCGAGGAACACAGAAAATATTTTTGTTCCTTGGCGGAATTTGAACCCGCAACCTCCGGCTTGAGCACCAACGCGCTTACCACGGAGTCACAGAGGTCGTCATTTTGGATTGATTTTGGATTTTGAACATTTTGGATTGAGTTGGATAGGCAAACGGACAGACGAGCCACATGATGGTAAATGGTCAGCGTCGCCCATGAACATAAATAAGTTGAGACTAGCCCAGGCAACTCATTTATATGTTGCTTACATTGGCACCGACTCTTAACATCTTATATTATGTTAAGAGTTCGTGCCAGTACACTGCCTGTCCTGCCCTGTCCTCCGAAACATAACAAAACTGTTTCACACGCAAGCCCATGTACCCATGCAGATTGAAGCGTGACACAGCTCATCCCTCACTGGTAAACCATACTATGAACTTGAACGTTCCCAAGACCTGTTCTTAGGGACATTTAATATAGTTGTATGTACCTATCCTCCGGTCCAGTAGTTATATATCACTTGCCACCAGATATACCTACCATCCACTTCTCCGATCTTCTATAAAATTTAAAGATAAGATAAACAACTTAAACTTTTGGAAATTATGATATAAGAAATTCTTACTTTTTCTGTAACTCGCTACTGAATGGCGTTGCAGTTTTAATTTTATTAATACATCGAGCATATAACCGGATAGAGTAGTGATGTGAGCCATAAAATTCCGAAACTGGTCAGTGATTTGTCACTGATATAATAGCAATTCAAGCAACCAGTGATCTGAAAGTACGTCACATCGGCTAATCATCCATCAATGGCCATTAATCGACCAATCAGACAGAGAACCAAAGCAGCTTCGCTGTATAAATTTGGCGCAATTAGTTTTCATACAAAACACAACATTACCACTCTATTCCGGTTATATGCTCGATGTATAGATAGCATGGCAATCGGCTAAACTACAATATTCATAGGAATTATGTAAGAGGTCTTTGTAAGAGACTGATCAAACTAAGTATTTTTATGGATTTTATCGCGGTTTATTAAGATTTTTATAAGCCCGACGTTATATAATACAACAATAATAATATACATAATAGTTTAAGTTAACATGCTTATTTTCATTTCCAAATTTATTAAAAACGAGATATTTATCATGCATTTATTATTATGACATAGAGGTCCGCGACATAAAAGTACCTATTATTTCGGAGTCACCTAATGTTGTCTACATGGACAAAGCCATGGGCACCCGTGTTATTATGATAGCGTTAGTGAACTCTCTAATGACCACTTCATCTTTTCAATAAAACAATTCCGTCGAGAAAATTAATAACTAAAGTTTCAAACGAAATTTTGTTTTATTACCATTGTTCCTCCGCTGGTTTTTGTTGGCTCAGCTTACCCCTTTGTTACGCGAACAGGTAAAATTCGTTAAATTTTATCATTAAAATTTAATAATGAGGAGATTCACCGACGGTGGCTAGTCTATTCGATACTTTTTGTTACGATAAATGTGAAAAGTTTTTGATATTCATTGTGTACATAATCATTTTTGTATGTTTTATTAATAGAAGAGACAACATCAACTTGTTGATGTAGTTTCCAAAGTAGCATCATTACATTGCGACAAAATAGTATTATATGTTTAAGCAATATTAATATCTTATGCCCTTTTAATAAATTTTAAAATTGCGACACATATAACTGTATTTATAAACTTGTATTATCGGGTATTATCACATTTATAAACTTGTATTATCGGGATTCAGATTGTATTATCGGGAATCAATCACGCGACATCTCTAATAAATAATAGTTTGTCTCAATTACCAGACTGCAGTCATTTTTTACGCCGGGAAATGCTCTGATGCATCCCGCGGGGTAGTGGGTCTACCCTGGCGGGTATGTGGGACTCGCTGCGACCGAAAGGTGGTAAGGTGGACGAAGCTCTACCCACTAAAACCCGGCGCGTGCCTTCAATGCCACCGTTAGTGTGGTGCCCCGGATCTAATGAGCAAACCGGGCACAGACTGCAGTCATATGTAATGATTACTCTGAATAGCCTTTTCTCAACCATGTTGGCGTCGGCTTTCAGTCCAACCGGTTGCAGCTAAATACCAGTATTTTAAGTGGAGCGTCTGCCTATCTGACAACCACAACCCAGTACCTGGGTAATACAATACTACCTACCCGTGACAGCCGGGACCATCGGCTTAACTTTCTTATCGAGGCACGGAGTAGTCTCGGTATGATGGACACCCATCCACGGTTCAACCCCGGCTAGCGTAGCTTAACCTGATGTATTGATCGGTGCGGCTGTTCTTACGAGCTCCTCTAATCAATATGTAATGATAATGAAAGAATTTTCTAATGATAGAAACTATCATTAGAAAATTTATTTAAATTATTTTCACTTACCAACAGGTGAAACGACTGTCCGTTTGCCCCCTCTTCTATAAAAAAAATAAGTATAAACAAAAATTATAAGGGAAATAAAAATCGAAAAAAACCTAGACGGAGTTATTATGTTTAAATAAATAAAAAGAAGAGAAGAGAATTACGCGGTAAAGATGAACGAAGGAACGCAACATTGGACATAATATTACGCCGATCTCAAATAATGGGATCATTATAAAGTTGATGATGATGATGATGATGAAATAACTGACTTAAATAACTGACAAAAAGGGAAAAGGGCATTTTGTTGAAAGTAGAGATAGGGCTAAGAGGCTATTTGTCTCAGATATGCGTTGAGGCTCTATTGTCCTTAACCATCATTCTTATAGACCTCGCGAACATTCGAGATGTTATTTTCAGAAAATATTCGTTTTATTCAATTTCGCTTCGCAAGTGAGTGGAAATTAATTTAGAGAGGCATACGCAAAGGTCACGGGATCGAATCCCAAAACAATTTATATAATGAATTAAATGAGGGTCGGCTATAGACTCGTGAACTAAAGTTTATGTATAGTAATTCAGTTTATAAGGAATTTACATAATCGAACTTCGTGTCAATATAGAAGTCGTGACAAAAAATTAGGCGGTCTGTAAAGTTAATTTACGGACGATAGTATAACGTGACAACGTCATAATAAAACGCAAGCGTACGTAACGGGACAATGAGCGTTACGAGACAAAGACACGTCATTTTGTGCATGAAGGCGGCGTTCAACGATTTGTTAGACGTTGTCACGTCAAAAGCTATTTTAAATTGAAATTTGTTAACACATGCCGATCACAAGTTTTTATTATTTATTCCTTTGCTTCGAATATACACATTAGTACAGCCCAGATTGATTCTTGTACCTATCAAGGTTTTAAGAATCGTTTTAAAACAAAAATCGTCCGTTCTTTCATCCCTTATACTGTTTTTAATATACTTTAAGATGAAATCAACTATATTGTATCTTGTAACGGATACAGCACACAATGTAGGCGATTTAAAAAATGTGTAAATTAACTGATTATTCCACGATTTGTTGAAAACAAACAAATTTTAACCTGAAAGTTGGGACTTCCCCTAGGGATAGTGAGGTAGCTAACACAGGACATGACCAATTTATATATAGGTTATATATACATAAAAAATACGTTGTTGTGTTTTAGAGTTACCTCTAAAACACAGAAAAGATACGACAAAATAAGTATCCCAAGAATTCATTCAGGTAGACAACGGCTGTTTTTTCAAGCAAAAGGTCTTGAAATTCAAAATTCGAGTCGAAAGTTCGAGTGACTTGAACTAAGCTTTTACAGCTTAGTTCAAGTCACTCGAACTTTCGGGTGCTCTTCTATTTTTACAAGTATCATTTGTCGCTTAGATGATGAACAAAAACTCTACGAAAGTTGTATAATTTCAAAGCTCAATCGAAAGTTTATATTACGTGGGATGTTCGCCAAATTCGACGCCTTAATTTCCTGCCTAATTTTCACTTCTGTCTGACAGTAATTGTTACAAACAAAGTATTTAATCAAGAATGTTCTGTCATTAGCTATGTGTTAGTTTTTATTATAATCTAAATCTAAAAACATGACGTATGCGATGACGTATGCGGCGTTACCTCGCTCTGAGGCGTTCCATTTTCTTATGACGTTGTCACATTCAACTATCGTCAGTAAACCGACTTTACAGACAACCGATTATTTTCTTTAACACCGGGAAATGCTCTGAGGCATCCCGCCTAGGAAGTGGGTCTCCCCAGGTGGGTAGGTATGTGGGACTCGCTGCGCCCGAAAGATGGTAAGTGGACGCAGCTCTACCCACTAAAACCCGGCGAGTGCCACCAGCGCTGCCTTTGGTGAGGTGCCCTGGATCTAATATACAAACAGGGCACCTCGACGGCTAGTCAGTCCCCCAAGGGACCGACTCCACCTCCACTCACCCCTTGCCCCCTGCTCTTTTGTCCCCTCTTCGTATAAGAGGGGTACAAAGAGCCCCCTCGGCTCAATTAGCTTCGCCCAAGGTGCTGGGATCACCCTAGGCTACTGAGCCCCACCGCCACGTCAAGGCCTGAACCATGGTGCGGTTACTACTTTGTCCTTCCGTAACCATGGGTTGCTGAAAAACGTCGCAATATCGGGCATGTTAAATCGTTTTATTTTCTCGTAGTTTTCGTAAAAGTTGCTTCATTATAATACCATAATATTATCCAGCTTTGTCGTGCTATTTTTTCTCAAATACACCAGAGATGGAGCATCTCTGGTGTATTTGAGAAAAAATAGCAGAATACCTTGTGTAATTACTGGGACTAAGATCTTAGATTATCCTGAGATTCCCACCATGGTTCATTCAAAGGTGGCATTGGTGGCACTCGGGTTTTAGTGGGTAGAGCTACGCCTGGGGAGTCTCTCCTTCCTCTTATAATTTTTTCACTAATATATTTTTAAGTAAAAATAAATATACGGCGATCAAAAATAAATTAATAAAACGCCGAACCATAAACGAAATAAGAAATATTATTTCATTTAAGCTTAATTGAAGTTCAAGTAAACCGGGATCAGAAAACCAATTTGTGCGTTGATGAAAAATAAAAACCTTCATTCAATTACGTCTGCTGCCGACCGTACACATGATGTATTCGTTTATACATAATCCCACCAATTTTATTTGGAAAGCTTTCGGCGAGACCGTAAAATGCCACCACCTCGTTTATTTTACGGACTAAATGATGTACACCACACCAATCATACACGGTTCATTTAAAATGTGTTTGTAAATTTTATTCCAAGGTATTTATGGTCATATGTCTCAGCTGCTAGGTTAAGCTAAAAGATGTCGCTCCCCCACCATGATTCAAGCCTTATCGTGGCGATGGGGCTCAGTAGCCTAAGGTGAGCCCCTCTTATAAGAAGAGGGGATAAAAGAGCAGGGGGACAAGGGGCGAGGATTGGAACCTCACCCCATTGTACTGTCCCGGTGTTGGGAGGTTGTTCTGTGGTGCAGGGCAACCCCTCCCACAAACAGCGGAGTAATCGTGTCACATACATACAAAAAAAACATAGAGACGAATTGAGAACCAACTCTTTTTTTGAAGTACTAAAATGTAATAAAATAACTGTGTGACTTATTTGTACATATTTTGTTACTGTACCTACCTACCTTGGCTGACACCGACTCCAAAAGTAACTATGTATAATGACGTGGTAAACGCAAAGTTTGTACAATAGTAGAAGATTAAGTTGATTATAAGTTGTAAGAACAAGAATTAAAGAAACACTATTATTTTATTACTACTTAGTATTTTATTTTTGAATTCTTTTTTATTTTTTATAAAAAAAAATTCTAAATTTTTTAACTACATGGAATAGAAATAAGGAAAACTAAATTCCAGGTTATTTTTTAATAAGTCTTCATCTTTTAAAAGAATCATAAGTTTTTTAATTAACACGGAGAGATACGAGTTCCGAAAACCTCAAATATCTATCGTTTTAACTTGAAATTTAAGTATTATTCCTAAAAAACATTTAATTATATGAAAAAGCGTACAAAATTTATTAAAATTTCGTTTTCATCATTTGTACACATCTAATCATTTGTACATTTCCACGTTGCCAACAGCGGGTTTAAAGACAAAAGTATTTGAACAACGCGTTCCCCGTGTCGAACACACGCGGCCGAAACGTTGGTTTTATCTGTGGGATGCTCCACAAGTTTGCCATATTTTAACGTGATATGGAAAGGCTCATTTTAACGGGGTTACTCGTTCTCCCTAAGAATTGTTTTCTAATGTTTAGGCAAATTTTACTCAATAAATAGATTTTTGACGTGACAACGTCTAATAAATCGATGAACGCCGGCTGCATGCACGAAATGACGCGTCATTGTCCCGTTATAGTAGGAGAGCGCGCACCATTTGTTGGGCCGCAAGCGTTTATTAAGATTTTAAAATGCCTGACGTAACGGATATCGCGGGAGGAATCCGTAAGAATCTTAGTGTATATTTAAATTATTTTTTTTGTATTACTACTAGTTATTCTACTGTACTATAGACTGAAACATAATATGATATAATGCATGCATGCATGAATCATGTAAACAACAAACACAATGAAATTATTGCAGTGTGCAGGGCACCATTAATTTATTCTTATAATGCCAAAAAGTTCTGAGCTCTAGAGGATTTAGAAAGTTTTTTTTTTGAAATGATAATTTGGTTCCTATCGTTTTGGATAGTAGTTTACAGCAACCATGGTTAAACCACGTAGAGACCATGTTCTTACTCGGATCAATGTATCAAATGTATACATGCTACATGTGTATAGACTCATTTTACAGTTTCGTACTCTCACCGCGTCTAAGAAATTTCTCATAAAAACAATCTTTAAAAAACCGGCCAAGTGTTAGTCGGACTCGCGCATGAAGGGTTCCGTATCATTACATAATATACAACATTAGACACTTTAAAAAAAATATGGTTTATGTTTAGGATTTTTTTTTATATTTGAGTTGATTGAATGAAAGGTAAATGGCGGTTTACGATTTATGACGTATTAAAAAAGACTATTCACTAGATCTCGTTCAAACCAACTTTCGGTGGAGTATGGCATTGTAATGTAAATCATATATTTTTTTTAGTTTTATCATTCTCTTATTTTAGAAGTTACACGTTTTACCACTTTGGAAGTGTCTCTCGCGCAAACTATTCAGTTTAGAAAAAAATGGTGTTAGAAACCTCAATATCATTTTTGAAGACCTATCCATAGATATCCACACGTATGGGTTTGATAAAAAAAATTTGTTTCAGTTCTAAGTATGGGGGCCCAAAAATTTACTGTTTTTTTTTCAACTTTTGTGTAAAAGTCTTAATGCGATTCACATAATACATCTACGTACCAAGTTTCAACAGTATAGTTCTTATAGTTTCGAAAAAAGGGGCTGTGTTATATGGACGGACAAACAGACAGACAGACAGACAGACAGACATAACGAATCTATAAGGGTTCCGATTTTGCCATTTGGCTACGGAACGCTAAAAAGACATATTTTTAAAGGATTTTAATTCTTGACCTCGTTCTCCGAGGGTTACAATTTCGATTTAAAAAAATGTTGTTGGATTTAAATTATTATCCTTTAATTTTTTTAAAGATTATAATCTCGTAAATGATTTGTTTCCATGAAAGATGGTAACGATTTCTTGAATACAGCTAATGGACAAAACGACGAAACACTTGAAATTAACGGTCACTTAAGATTAATTTAGTGTTAACGCACTTAGCAATATTTTTTTAAGGGACACGTAAATATAAAAATGGTAGCTTAGTTTTTTTAAGAAAAAATGATAATAATAATAAAACTCTTTATTTTCAATCACAGAGACTTAAACTACAAAATAAACATAATGTTAGTTTATCAGTGTGAGAGAGCGGAGCCTGTACTAGGAAACCCTATTATAATATATAAGTCCTGTTACAGGACTCCAGCCTCGAATCACAATAAACAAATGAATTTTATTATTTAATAATAATAACGACTTTACTGAAAAATAACTTGAGCGTATATTATAGAGGAGGTTCAGGTATGTATAAACATTGCCGAGTGTCATCGCCGCGATGCTCGGTGACGACGAGTCCTGGACGGCGATGGTCTCCTACTGCGAGGTAGTAATGTCCCAGAAGGAGGCCGATGAGCGGGTGAGAGAGGAGGCCGCCGATGAGGCCTCCCACCGCGGGCGACGAACGGGGGTGCGTAGGAGGCACTACCTAATGCGCCTCCAGTAACGGCCCTGTGCTCGTGTCGGGCCCAGGATGGGGTTTTAACCTGGGTCCAGCTAGACACGACGTCGTCGGGGACTGCTAAAAGTATCGTGCAAACGAACAGCCGAGCAGTCCCCCTTTAGAGGAGGAGTCTGGCCTTTTCGCCGGGGCCAGCCTGTCGCCGAGGGTTCTGCGTTGCCTGCATGATCCGGGACTCTCATAAAAGGCGGCTGAGGGCACTTGCAGCGGTTTTAGTGGGTAACGCATCTCCAAGTGCGAACCCCACACACGGCTAGGTTTAAAACTCACCCCGGTCCTAGTTACGGTTTGGTCTGCAAATTTCCGCTGCAGAACAAAAAAGAAAAAAAAATGTATAAACATACAAACGAATTGAGAACCTACTCTTTTTTTTAAGTTGGTTAAAAAGGTTTATAGTCTAAAGTAATGTCTACTTTGAATAATTCACTTTGATCATCCCGAAACTGAAAAGTTTGGAATTTCGCTAACAAATTATAATTAATTGAATAATTAGCAACTTATAGCTTTATCTTCTTTCAAACAATTTATTTGTAACACTAAAAGCAAACGGGAGGAATAATGAAGTGAATGAAAATAAAATAAAATTTTCTTCCGCAGTCTAGTTCCATTTTCTAGTCTGAATTGTAAGCCGTGCCGTTAATAGGTCAACAGTTGACCTCTGATTCGCACCACGTACAATGACAGTGATTTATTTAGTCCAATGCTACGTTTAACGGAAGGACTTGGCTTGACCTTTTGGCGATCATTTAATTGGACTCATCGCAATACTTGCAACTTAGGTCATCTATCGATCAGTGCCAATCAGCTCTCACCTGGCTTAGGTCTTTTTTGCTAGTTTATTTAAATATGTTTTATTTTGAAGGTCATTACTAATTGCTTTTTTTTGAAACCCATAAGTTCGAGGCAGTTTTCTGAGGCAATCTTCGTACCAAACCATCAGCCACGCCTGAATTGATTTGACATTTGATAGTCCAATTTAATCCTTTTCTTTTTAAGTTTTTTACTAGGAGCAAGTATCAAAAGGAATTGACATTCGCGAATACCCGAAAGGGATAGACATATTTTTGCAGGGATACCACATTCATGATAATAAGCCCACTTATTTTCTTGAAACAAGTGTATTCAAAATAAAAATACTGGAAAGGATTGATATATAACTATAGGCATGAGCCCTACCAAACATTTATTGTAATTTTAGATAGCTGCATTGTTCATGATTATCGAAAATATGTATGTAATAACAAATATACCGCTAAAAACATACATGACAAAAAAGAAAGCCAACGTCCTCTTAATATGTATGATCTATAGTATTTAGCCTTTTATGATAGAAATAAACATATTTGTAATGGTTTATTTCGAAGATTCCATTCGCCCTTTTATATATATATAATACCATACTCTTGGGTAATCTGCCTATAAAAAAACTGGCATCACCATATTTTATAAACCGACCAAATTAAAAGCCCAACAAACAAAACTTGATATTCTGACAAAGACAAAAGAAAGTGTCTATGTCTCTATCACTCTTGGAGTTTTTCGTATGATGGTATCTCGTTCCAACACGATATTATTATTAACTTGTCAAATCTATTTGATGCTTGATCTTAGGATTGTTGGCCAAAACTATCAATTTTCAGAGCGGTGAGGGAATCAGCTAGTCGTGTATAATTGTATACAAAAGCGTTTAAACGATAAGCGGCCATTTGCATAATATGTACGTCCGACCGTGTCTACTCATGACAAGCTCATGAATAAAGATAGATTCAGTAACTCATCAGCAGTGACGTGCAGTCAATTTAATACACGCAATGTTCTATGTATATCATTATCATTCTTGTGGGGAATGAGCGGCAGATTGAATGACCAAAATTTCACTCAAGGTGGACAATTTAAATGGCTATCCTCACAAGTAACGCCACAAATGATGCTAATGTACATCAAAATCCTAATATCGTTATGTACGGCTTCTTGCATTTAGTCTATCATATATCTTATCATATCCGCCGAGAAGTGCTCTTAAGCATCCAGCGGGGGAGTGGGGTATATGGGGCTCGCTGCGCCCGAAAGATGGTAAGGAAACTTTTTCTTCCCCTATTCTTACAAGAGGGGTACAAGGAGCAGCCCCTTCGGTTCACCTGGCTTCGCTAAGGTGCTGGGCTCACCTTAGGCTACTGAGCCTCACCGCCACGACAAGGCTTGAACCATGGTGGGGGAATAATCGGAATAGAGCGATATGTTATGTATTTCGTATGAAAACAAATTATGCCAAATTTGTGCTGCGATGTGCGCCGGTTCTGCGTTCTGATTGGCTGACTGATGGCCATTGATGGATGATTGGCCGATGGGACGTACATACTACATACCTACTGATCACTAATTAGTTGAATTGCTATTACGTCAGTTACAAATTATTGAACCAATTTCGGAATTTTATGGCTCACATACTCTATCAGATTATATTCGGTATGTTCGATGGTCAAGACATAAGACTTGTCCATGGCTAACCAGAGTACGAAAGCTCTGTTCCGATATCCAACTTAAAATAAATTCTAAACCTGCCAATTAAAATATATTTTTAAATACCTTATTAGTGCATAAAAGCGCTTCCATAGACATTTTATACACATAATAACTTGGTAGGTAATTATTCGATAAGGAAACAATAAAAATATTACAATACGAAACGACAATATACCGTGAAAGTCCAAACTGTATTCAAAATTCGGCATTCAATAAAATAATAAATTATGGAAAAATGAAAGACAATTTAGCCTGTATTTCCCGAATGTTACAACTGGCAGTTTTAAATGGTTCGTCGGTTATATTATTACCGTCTTAATTGTCGCTCAATTTCGCATGAATGTTAGTGACAAAATATGTATATTTACAGCTTGGCAAAAAAGAGTATGACGTGGTGACAAGTGGAACTAAATATTTTACTAAATGGAAACCAATGATGTTGACAATACTTGGCCGACAAATACTATATTTTGAGTAAAGTTTAATGTTTCACATTTATTATAAACGATTTGATTAAATTCTCTTCCTGTTTTTCCATATTATGATGAGACCTAAGTCAAAGTGGCGCCCTCATTTTTTCCACACTCTTTTTTGCCAAGCTGTATTTCCGTATCAACACGTGACATTGTTGCTATATTTTTACTTTATATAAAACAATTTAATCCCAAAACTTCTTATTTAAATAAACTATTATAAAATGAATAATTTAAGCGGTTTATACATAATATATTATATACATACATATATTATATATATAAAATATATTTGTGAGATAACGTTCATAGTTTTATTTGCAAAGTTCTCATCACAGACACTTAAACACATATCTACATTTTATAATAATTAATTTTTTGTCGCTATTAAATAAAAACAGTATAGAACGTTTTTTTCGTAAGGCTAGACTTTTAGGCATTTTAGCTCAATCGGTACAGTAGTATATAACGTGTACTTACTTCAAATGTATGACTTAAAGAAATAATTTTACGTCCATTTTGGGTATTCCATAACGCTAAAATTATTATTGTCATAATATAAATATTTATTGTAAACCAGTCGCAAACCACCTTCGACGCGTTCAGAAAGTTTTCTTCGGATTAAAAATATTTAAAACTAGGACGAATAAAAAAGGATGCAGATAGGATCTATAAAAACGATTGCTGCTTACACCTTAAAGTATTAAATGTGAAAGAGATAGAGTTCACAAAAATATACACGAAACCACACACCACACCCACTAACGGACAGACAAGCTGATCATAACGAATGTATAATACGTTCCGTGACCGTGGCTATCTTAAACCAGTCAAAATGAATGTAAAATTTAAAAGAAACTGGGATAAAATTCTTCGAAAGTCGTTTTATTACGATGAATTTTTATTTTATTGTCACTACTTTACGTCAATGGAAAAAAGTCATTTCATTATATTATATTTTGTGTAAATAATATCATCATCATCATCATCATCATCATCATCATCATCATCATCAGCCTTAATGCCAAAATAATTGAACAATATTTTGTCAATTAATATTGTCCATCCACCAAATACACATATTGAATCAGCTAGAATATAACATGTTACTCATCCATCTAATTAAGTCCTTTTTCGCCGGGAAATGCTCTGAGGCATCCCACGGGAGAGTGTGGTCTCCCAGGCGGGTATGTGGGAATCGTTGCGCCCGAAAGCTGGTAAGTGGACGCAGCTCACTAAAACCCGGCGAGTGCCACCAATGCCGCCTTTGGTGAGGTGCCCCGCATCTGTTGAGCAAACAGATTACCTCGACGGCTAGTCAGTCCCTTAGGGGACCGACACCACCTCCACAGAGGGGTTGTCCCGCACCACAGAACAACCCCTTCCAACGTCGGGATAGTACAATGGAGTGAGGTTCCCATCCTCGCCCCTGCTCTTTTGTCCCCTCTTCTTATTAGAGGGGTAAAAAGAGCCCCCTCAGCTCAATTTGCTTCGCCCAAATCTAATTAAGTTATGACCAAACACATCAATGAATAAAACTGATCACAGAATTCGAATAGTCACTTCAAAATACTTATACATGTTCTATGTTTAATTAATTATGAGAAACAAAAATCAAATGCAGTATTAAAAGAACAAGAGGAAAGCAAAAAGCAAACCTCAGCGGTGACCCAAATTTCAGCAGTCGGCATAAATTCGAACGTCTCTCTCGACCTGTCTAAAGAGGGACAGCTATTGTCCTATCCCTTACAATAAAAGTCGATCTTTCCTTAATTGAAGACACTGTGAAAATCGTTATGCGAACACTTCATTGTTCGATGCATGTTTCTGTTTAGGTATAAAATTATAAGAAATACAAGATTCTTGGCCTTAGTCTTCATAACGAATCTTTTTTATGTTCTCCACTAGTTTTGAAGTTTATTTTTTCATGTCATCAGGGGGCAAACGAGTATCCCACAATGGCCACCGGAAACTCACAAACCGCACGAAACGCGACTGCATAGCTGTCAATTGACGCGGGTATTATGTGAGCGAGAGGTACCACCCTTTTCGTGCCGGCCCAGTTCGGCCGCAATGCAGCATGGCACTGCCTCTTGTGTAAGAGGCAGTGCCAGTTGTGTGTAATTACTAAAAGTGTGATATGTTTGAAGATTTTTAGGTATATCTTTCGCATATCTTATGCGAATCTCTGTATATTAAATACATATTAACTATTATAAAATACAGAGGAATTGAGAAACTCCTTTGAAGTCGGTTAAAAATACCAATTATAAGAAAAGCAATACAAAATAAGGTAATTAAATAAATATGAATGAATAACGGAACGGTATTGTTGTCGAACGAAGGCTAAGACGAGCGGCCTTCCGCGGTAAGGGTTCAAGAATAATCACGATTAGTAAATCCCCCGTGACTTAGGAAACCTTACCAGCGGGAGCTGCTTATATAATAGTATATAACTGTAATCCACGGCTTCTGGCTTGTTGTTCTCTATTATTGTTGATATTATATTGTTTTAAACTAACGCGATCACTATTCATATTTAAAACTAGCTGTTGCCCGCAACTTCGCCCGCGTTACTCAACTCCTATATATCACAGCGTGATGTTATATAGCCTATAGCCTCGATAAATGGGCTATCTAACACTGAAAGATTTTTTCAAATCGGACCAGTAGTTCCTGAGATTAGTGCGTTCAAACAAACAAACTCTTCAGCTTTATAATATTAGTATAGATATGTGTTCGGGTGCTTACCGCGTTTATAGTTAGATTGAGATCCCGATATTTCGGCAGTGTTTCAAACGCCATGATGTACGGTGGTTAGATGGCGACAGATCAGAAAAATCTGTCTACCCACTTTCTTCTTCCGTCCGTGTGCCCAGGTTTGTCCAATAATAGTCCTATCCAGTAAAAAGTCTACCCACAGTAACATTAAAAGGCGTGGGTGTATCGCTAATATAGATACGCCTTTTAAGATTCCTTTCTTCTCAGTTTAATGTTACATTATATAATTTTAGGTTATTTTTAACCCACCCGTGGGCGACGAACGGGGGTGCGCAGGAGGCGCTACTTAATGCGCCTCCAGTAACGCCCCTGTGCTCGTGTCGGGTTCAGGATGGGAACCTGGGCCCAGTATGACACGACGTCGCGGGGACTGTCCAAGCAGCTGGGCAGCCTCCCTTAAAAGGAGTAGTCTGGCCTTCGCCGGGCCAGCCTGTCGCTGAGGTGATCCTTTTGAATGTCTATCCGGGACCCTCAAATTAAAGCGGCTGAAGGCGCTCGCAGTGGTTTTAGTTTACGGGTAGGGCACTCCCAGGTGCGAGTCCCACATAGGGTCAGGATCTATCCGAGATCCTGGCTACATGCGTAAAAAGCATTTCCCTGCGATAACAAAAAAAAGGTTATTTTTAACCGACTTCAAAAGGAGGTTTTCAATTTGTCGGAATCTTTTATTTTGTTCTATCATATATTTTTTTATAACAATTCACTGAACCTTTAATGAAAAGTTTCCTGGTAAAATGGTCGCGATATTATTTCATGGGAGAATGTGATCAATATTTTACTCGCTAGTCGCTGTTACCTAAATTACATTCTCATCGACAAAAGATTTTAATATAATATGTATAATGTCGTATACTTATATTCATAATGAATAACAACCATTTAGCAGTTATTGTTTTAAATAGGTATTCATTTGCTTGTCAATTTTCACAAGATTAATTTTATTACTATAGTTAATGCGTATATTATTAAAACAATTTTTTTATATGACCATATTATTCTTCATCTAACTTATCATACAGTACTTAAATTGCTTGATAGAATTATTTATGTGCCTGAGGAAAGATATTTCATAGAATGTATTTTATAGGTAACTGAATATTTAGTAGTACATTCTAGAAAATAATATTCAATATTCTTTCAAGTTACTAAGAGACACCCGTTACCAGGAGCGGAGTTGTCTCATTTTATGAATAACTAATAAAGAACTTCATACGCTTTATTCAATAAAAACAGATTGTCTAAGCATTTTATTCAAATTATACAGCGTAAATTAACAGTAAAACAACGTAAACTGTTCAGTGATTTATCACTGAAGTAATAGCAAATCAAAGTGATTTGTATACAGATCACTTTATATTGTATACATAATATAGACCGCAGAACCGGGGCAGCGTGTCAGCAAAAAAGCGGTATTTTGTGAAGTGGTATAAGAGGGGTACAAAGAGCCCCCTCGGCTCAATTCACTTCGTCCAAGCTGCTGTGTCCCTACCACTGCCACGACAAGGCCTGAACCATGGTAGGGTTTAACACTAAATCCTGGTGGAGCAACATGGCTGACGCAAGTTTAGGAAAACCCTCTGATTGCGCAGTACATATTCACAGTGAAGGAAGTCAAAATATCTTAAATCACTCAGAAATATTATATACTACTCCACTGACTACTGCACCAAAACAATTAGGCGCATGACAACGACCGCCCGATTCCCGCCTTCGCCCGCACATACCCGCGCTAGGGGGAGCGTATAATAAAATGAAAACACTCGAAAAAGTTATGGGTAAATTGTTTTTTTTTTCATAATATTGTGCGACGTGTATTTTTACCCGACTTCACAAAAAGAAGGAGGTTATCAATTCGTCGGAATCTTTTTTTTTTTATTGGTGTTGTTGCCGTGCAGGTCAAGTTTTCGTCACTTATATATTATGATAATGGCGTTTAAAAGGTTTGAACGCGATCGCTGACAAACCGGCAAGAGTCTGATGCAGGCCCCACTACCTCCTGGGCAGTCTGACTTCCGTCTAAAGTCTAAACGCACTATATTATATATTTGTATTCTATTGTGAAACTTTGATTTTCGGGGATTTACATAATTTGTGTTTTAAACTCTAGGGGATAGTTGTTAGGTGTCAAGGTCAATATTTGAAAAACCATTGTTCGAATGCCCTCTTAATACATACAAATGTAGATCACAATATTTTATTTTTTTCCTTAATTTTAATAAAGTTATTTTTAACATACTACACCGGCGATACAACATGGCGAGTACTTCAATAAATAAAAGATGTGAACATCTTATTTCGTGAAAAATCCTTGTCTTACGAGTACCTAAATAATGCCCTTTACAAACCTTGAGTCTATTTTATTTACCCTACTATTGTGATTTACCCTATTCTAAATATAAAGGTCTTATTAATAAATATAGCCTTTGATCTCATTCGCTTTGTTATTTGTATGTAGTCGGTTACAAAATTGCTGTAATATTAAATTCGGTTTTACTGTTTCGTAACTAGGTGGAGAGAATGAATTTGAGAACTTTAAGGGTAGCGTTTAATTTGGTTTTCTCGTTTGATAACTTAATTAAATGGAATGTCCTTTTGTTTGTTTCTTATTAAGGTGTATCTTGAAGTATTCAGTTAGATAAATTTGTATTAGGCGGGATACGTTGTTGGAAGAACCTTCTGATCCCAATAATATGTTATTCACTCTTTTTTTT
The DNA here is from genome assembly GCA_963853865.1 of Helleia helle. Classification (NCBI taxonomy): domain Eukaryota; kingdom Metazoa; phylum Arthropoda; class Insecta; order Lepidoptera; family Lycaenidae; genus Helleia; species Helleia helle. The sequence goes on along the minus strand of OY971422.1, from coordinate 18,874,227 downwards.
CTTTAACACCGGGAAATGCTTTGAGGCATCCTGTGGGAGAGTGGGTCTCCCAACGCGGATATGTGGGACTGCGTCCGAAAGCTAGTAAGTGGACGCGCTCTACCCACTAAAACCCGGCGAGTGCCACCAATGCCGACTTTGGTGAGGTCCCCGGATCTAATGAGCAAACAGGGCACCTCAACGGCTAGTCAGTCCCCCAAGGGACCGACGCCACCTCGAAACACCTCCAAACGTCGGTACAGTACAATGGGGTGAGGTTCCCGTCCTCGTCCCTTGCACCCGGCTCTTTTGTCCCCTCTTCTTATGACAAAATACAAAGAGCCCCTTCGGCTCAATTAGCTTCACCCAAGGTGCTGGGCTCACCCTAGGCTTATGAGCCCCACCGACACGACAAGGCCTGAACCATGGTGGGATCTTATTCACTCTGACACTAGGTTTGCCACTGTCTCTGGTCAGGAACATTAATTATATTAAAATTGTTCATCATTATCTACATATATCATATTAAGTGTCCACCATACTGTGTCTGCATAGATAAGGTCCACTCTCTTATTGACCTCCAAAACGACAGGCTCCACTTTCATCGCATCCAATTAGGACCAGCCAAACGAAAACAATCTCAAAATAATAGTAGCTAATTAATATTAATTATCATCTTCCTAAATCGTAAAAAAGTTACCCCCTATGGGGCCGTTTATTCTTCCCAGACTGCAAACATAATAATAATATTATGTTTATTAAATCATTATTATTATTATTTAATTATCAGTATTTAAACACATTTTGTTGTGAATCAATAAAAATGTGTTCAAATACATGTTTAACAATCCAATAAAAACTCAGATACATACGATCCTTATCAACAGAAGCGTAGGTCTCGTCGGCCTGGACAATGGCCGGTATCAGGCCTTAATTCAGGCCGGCGGCGCCCGCCCAGCCGGCCATATCGCATGAATTGCTCCCATTCTATATTTCGAACGTAACCTTTCATAATAGCCCTCTGTCATAATCTTTTCGCTTTTACATTCAAATTTAAAAATCATTTTTAACATCGAAATTTTAGTACGTAGAATTTCGGTGAAAAGCAATTTAAATATGGAAAAACTACTTCACATTTACTGGGTAAGTAAGGTCAAAACATTTTTTTTTTGTCTCTATCCTCTATCCATATCCTCTATCCTCTATCCTCTGTCCATAGCCTCTATCCGTCCACTGCTGAACATAGGCCTCCCTCAATGAACGCCAAGATGGACGATCCCTTGCCACTCACATCCAACACGGACCGGCCACCGCACGGAGATCGTCTTCCCACCCGGTCAATGGCCGACCAACACTTCGTCTACCTAAACGTGGCCTCCACTCTAGAACCTTATTGCCCCATCGGCCATCCGTTCTTCTGAGTGTGTGACCAGCCCACTGCCACTTCAACGAGCTCCGTTTAGGAGATACAAATATAAAATAAGCTACAACGGCTTGTACCTGAACGAATGTAGGTACCGAAGCTAAAATCTTCAAGAGTTAGAATGTATAAAACAACGATAGAAAACAACAAATAAGTTTATCTTCACCATTCGTCTTTTAATAACTTAGCATCCAGTATCTACCTGCGCGTAAGAATAGAATATAATTTTATATGCTTCACCTGAGCGGGCGAGTGCCGTAAAAGATAACTAAATTGCTTCAGAGCTCTGGCGTTTCATATCAAAATGTACACGCCATTTTTCATGTATTCACGATACGCAATACATCAACTTTATGACTACGTTGAAACTAGACAATTTATAGAGATCATTAAGTATAAACGTCGGGTACGGCTGAGGTATGCTTAAAGAAGTCGAAAGTTGCTGATAAGTTGCTTTATTCAACACTACGTGCCTGCAGCTTCGCCCGCAGTACTCAACTCCTATATGTCACACCGTGATGTTATAAAGCCTATAACCTTCCTCGATAAATGGGCTGTCTAACATTGAAAGAATTTTTCAAATCGGACCCGTAGTTCCTTAGATTAGCGCGTTCAAACAAACAAACAAACTCTTCAGCTTTATAATATTAGTATAGATTTAATTAGATCGTATATTCCAAAAATAATCTTAGTCTTTCTGAACGCAATTAAAATCTCTTTAATGAACTCTATCATGATTTGTTAATTTTCATCACGGCCCAAAAGGCCATCATTTTATTTGTATAGGTACTGCTTTGTTAAGCTTTAAAGTTATTATTTAAGACACTAAATTTAAAAAAAAATGGTGTAACATAAAAAAATATAATTTTAAACAGCTTCAATGAAAAACGAGTCATATTTTCAACAATAATTATTTACTGTACCTAAGTAAGCGTCACACAAAGTTAAGATATTCAGTATCTTAACTTTGTGTGACGTTAACTTAACGAACTTACAGACATGATATGAGACTAATTTTGAAAGCATCATTATTATAGCTCGAGGTATTATATAATCAGACACTTCGGTAATTCTTTAGTATATCTCAAAAAAATCTTAGTATCGCGCCTAATGTCACGCAGATAAAAAATAGCGAAATAAAGCGAGAGTATCGTAAATCAGTACGAGGGAATTGAAACGTTCGGCGTCGGGCGGACGGGTTGGTGCCGAGCTGGGTGCGCGTGCGCGGCGCCCAGGGTGTCGCGCGGGGTGACGGCGGGGGTGCCAGCGGGGTGACAGCGGGGGGTGACCGGCGCAGCCTCCCGGTGCAGCACTCGCCCGTCACCCGCCGCCCGCATCGATCCCGGATCAGCCCGGCGAGGTACCGCGCGACCAGTGCGCTCGTCGCGCAACGCACAACGCTACCAACGCGACCACTCGTACCACCGACCACTACCCTACCGTTCAACTCTTTGTGCTCAGTGCAGGTTATTGTGCTTACGTAATCGTTATAGACATCTCATGTGTTAAGTGATGTACACATTCGCATGCTAATTTTTTTAAGTTTAGTTTTAACAATGGCCATAAAACACGATAAAAACGATTTGTCCAATCGAATTGCCGCCTAATTTGAATTTGGAAATGTGAAAAATTCGCGGTAATGACATATGATCTCAGCATACCAAAATCATCTCTACATAAGAGTAATAAAGTTTGATATCGCTTATGCATAATATTACTTTAAATAACTTCATTATTTTTGAAATTTTATTTCATTCCATTTTACATAGGTGGTTTTTCATATAAATCATTATTTATCATCGTTAGTATCACCCTCAAATCTGCGTATTTAAGCCGCGAAAGGGTTTCAAAGCCTTTCTCATATGAACTTTTAAAGTTAGTGTTAGTTCATTTTTATTGTTCTCCTTAGCCTCTGTATTTTTCTAAATAGACCATGCTAGTGTTAAAAATATGTCTTATTAATTTTTAACTTCCTCTTGATCTTACTATTACAATATAAACCTTATATTCCTCTGTCGTTACGTCTGGTGGTAAAGCATTGTTGAATTAGTTCGCCACAATGCTCCGGTTTGGCCAGTTTTTTGCACCCTGAGATTACTTTGTTTTTACGATACCTTGTCACAGTCACCTACAGTTGCTACTTAAGATCAGGTGAGCGAACAACCTGTCTCATTATACAGCTTACACAATGCAAATATACACGATAAAAAATCATGTAGGGTCATTACTTACATTTTTTAATTTTTATAATCATCACCCAGCAATTCATGATAGTTTCGCTTATTCTCGGTATAATTCCTAAAATGTAATTATAAATCTTCTGTCTTATTTTATAAATAAAATTATATTAGGTATTCTTTATTCATATCTGCACTGATTTATAAGCATGCATTTACGCGCCTTGTGTTATGTATACATGGTTTTCATCAATCCCAGCTATCAGCTTCCCTGTATTTCACGATGTTCAGACAATCAGTGTATCACTGATCTTAAAATCAATTTTTTATCTTTTATCACTGTAAGGTGGACCTCTTCCCTTCAGGTGGCTTGTATGACGATTTTTCTATCTTCATCAATGAAATAAAATCTATGCACCTTTGAGTTGTCTGATACTGATATTTTACCCCCTATTCAATATTTTATATCCCATATATAAAATTTAAATAATTTATAATATTTAAAATCGCTACAATAACATATTATTACCACTAATTCTTTGTTCTTAAATTTTTATAATTTATGTAAGAAAAACCAAGGTTATGTTTTTAAAATAGTTTCAAATCAGCTTAAGTCGACCGTAGAATTTGTCGTAGTTCGTGCTTTGGAATGCAATATTCTTGCGGCTTCTGGATTAAAATTCGTAACAAAGTAATCCGTCCAAGAATTTAATAAACATACGGACAAATAACACATTGCAGAGGCATAAGCTGGGCGTTCTATCTGTGTTAATAATATATAGAATATATTTTTTAAACCCTGGTCGCGTTTCAGAAGATAAAATCTGAATTGTTTGCCGACTAAGATGCCTTCTATCTCTTGATTTTAACGTTTAGAAATGGAACAGCACCTTACTTAAACTTGATGATAAGAAAAATTATTTCCTGTATCTTTCATCATATTGCGTTTTTTTATATTTTTATTCCTAAAATATATACCATCACTACAAGTTCCCATAATATGTAAAATATATATTTATAGAGAAAAAAACAGTGCCGTCTAGAACGCCCGAAAGAAGTTTTATAATATAGAGCACAGAAACTAATAGTACTAAATTATTATTTAAAAATAAAATCTAAAAACACGCTTTAATAGCAAACCGAAAAAAAACAAGAATTAAATAGATTAACGAGAAATTTTATACTATTTATTGTAAAAGAGCGTGTGGTGCTGTTTTTCTTTATTTATATTATCTATATGTCGTGTCGTGTCGAATCCGTACCTTGTGACGGTACTAAATTTGACGTTCGCTTCAAAAATATGTACGAATTTATAAAATAGTAACTTTTTATAAATATTACGTATACTAAGACCCGTTAAATACGATTCATTTGAAACAATCATAAAGAAAACGATAATAGTAATCGCCTCCCATTAAGGAAATATCCAAACTTCTGCTACTCGCGTTTGTTAACTATGTTTGCCATCCCTTTATTTAGCTTACAGCGGACAGCCTCATTTACCCGTCGGCAATCAGTTTTACCATTTATCACATTTCGTTTTTTCCATACATTTCACTCTAGCTCTAGATAAAACTGTATAGAACTATAGTAAATGTAAAATCGTTACCTTAGCGATGACAACTTAAACTAAAATCGTTTTCAAACTAAATTGCTATAAATGTTTCATATTATGTTATAAGTGAATTTAAAAGGAATAAATATTATAACTCTTTGGTTAAATATGCCAGAGCAAGAAATGGATCAAGATTACCAAGTTATAGACAAAATTATACTCTAGCCATAGAGTATTCTAAATCAACGAATAATACAAAAATCAGTGTTTAAACTAAATAGTATATTTAATTATTTTGTACATTTTTTCGACGCGACTTTTTGTATCCAATATGATATCATTCTAAGCCAATATTATAAATATAAAATTCAACATATATAACTAAAGTTGAAATCGGTGTAATATAAATACTAAAGGATAATTATTACAAACAATACATTTTTTAAAACCATCACATTTATATATTCTATTAAGTTATTCCTTAATTGTATTAAGAAATATACCTCGTAAGAAAAGACGGCCTTCATAAATATGAGGTACAAAATGTAAGTTGTACGATTTCCTATTATTATAACTTCCAACTTTATACAGTCGGTATCGGAAATGCTTCCAAATTTGATCGACTCGATAACTTACTTTCGAATATTAATTGAAAGCGATAATCCAGTGTACTTATTTTATTAATTCGCTTTTGCATCAAAATTTATAGATTTATTTCACTTTAAGCTGATCATCATAGTTCTCATACTATAAACCGACAACTTCCAAAGTTGTCAACTATGTTAGCACACTTACACATACCTACTCTACACTGCCCCTGCATAATATGCAATGACATTTTTTCATCCGCCCTCTATCACATGAGTAAATAAACGAACAGAGGCAAAGCTTCATACAATCGCGCGAATCGATTGCACTACTACAAGCGTCCTTACGCATGTGTGCGTTAGCACTCGTGGCTTGTCACGTTACACGAGTAGAAACCGATTGAAACCGGTTGGACGAGTGCTCGAACGCAGGGATGTGAGTGCACGTTGTATATTTGATTTTTTTTTTCGCTTAGCGGGTATTTCGAATTATTATCATCGTTCTTAAATTTTTGTTAATTAAAAGTAAAAAGTGTCAATATTGTATAGTGTACTGTATGTATGAACAATAATGGAGCAAATAAAACAAATCATATTTTAGCTATCCCAAAGATTTCAATAGGTAAGTTGTATCTTATTATTTTGTTTCTACTAATTATTATTACTTTTGTTCACTAAGTTTTTATGGATGTGCCTAAACTCTTGTTAGTGAAACATCGACCCGACATTAAGTCTTAAATCTTAGCTAAACTTTACAGTAAAAATACAATAAGTATAAGTACAGAATACGTAATTAGGAGACGATTCCTGTTCGGAATAAAAAATATTATAATAGTTATGATAAAAACTGATATGCATTGAGAGTGCTTTCCATTAGAATTTACCACTCTATTAAAAGATACAACAGATTATTGCAATTAAAAAATATAAATACAAAAATATTTAGAAAAAATATTTTGTAATAAAGATAGAATATTTACATAGATTACTACACAATAAAAAAAATCGTTTTGTTCGTTTAATTTTATCCACCTGTGACAACCCTACCATAATAGGTAACAATTTTACGAATGAAAAGTATGGAAGCTTTGTCTCTGTCCGTTTACTTACTCATGTGCCTCTTTTCCTGTTCTCAACAGGTCAGTAAGTTTATACTTTGCGTTCATAATCGTTGTTGCCTTTTGAATATTTCTTAAACTCTAAAATTACTGTAGACCACATTCGTCTTCATCTGAAACATTATTTAATTCATTATTGATGCTTTTATTAGGATTTTAATGCTGAGACACTATTTGAAAAAAAACTGTTGTCTGGTGTACTAGGGTGCAGCTTAACCCCAAACAGTCTATCAAGTCCTTTTTATTACATATTTCATGTTAATACTAGAATTTCAATACAATTCATAATTGTATTACAATCACGGCTATTATAATAAATTACACTGTTTCGGCAATCGAGTTAAGTAAATACAGCTGACATGGCTAATCACGTTTTTGCAGAGCGCGTTATTACGTGTGTAACAATTACAGGCAGCCATTGCCCATTACGCATGGCCATCTAGATTGTCCATCATAATTCTAGAATCTTCTCAATGCACATAAAACAGATATTCTCTTTAATCAAGTTGCAGAATCTTGGGATTAATACATTTTCTCTTTATATTCTTTTTATACACACGATTTTGGAATTTGAATTCGTTCTATGAGTGGCCAAATTTTTGCTATATCTGATTATTTTCCTTTGCTTTTAAAAAGAAATATTCAATATTTTATTCCAGTTTTGAAATTCACGGCAAATTTTAAATATAAGTATGCTCCATAAAGCGAGTTCAGTTCATTAGGTAAAATTAAGTTTTTTTTTTAATTTCGTCGAATATTGAATTTAAAATGTTCATTGAGTTTTGTATTTTTGATTTATACCTGATGAAACAACATAGAATGGGTATTGCAGATGTTAATTAGATTAAGGTACATACATACAATATTTACTTCTACTAATCGATCTTTATGCCAGCTTCCATAGATTTTCAATGTTAATGTAGTCCGATCAAGTCATTACTTTAAGGCTTCATTGGCCTTCTCTCGTTTGTCTTCAGTAAATATGTGTTAGTAACTTATTTAAAAGGACTTTTATCGTCACTACTTCAATCGCCATGTGTATAGTTAAATCGCAAAGCCTTTATCAGATGATACGCCTTAGTATTTTGTGTACTCTTAAATAAATTTAATCTGTCCGTCATTTTAAACAATGTATTATCACTGATAAGTCCAACCCAAAGGCAAAATATTATCATTATTCATATTATATTTCTGAATACTATATAACACTTTTTTATTTATATAGCAACTCCAAAAACTTGTACCTAGTTAAAAAACTTCTGTCTCATATTTCTTTATTCAAGAAACTTCTATTATTATGTATGATTATTGATTATTAATTAACATGAATTAATACTTCCTTTATTAAAAAAAAATATCTGATCCCAACACAGCAGTAAAAAAAAACAATGTCTAAAATTCTCCTATAAATGCTTTGATTTATTTAAAAGTATGACGATGACCATAAAATTAAACAATCAGTTATGTTTTTTATAATGAAAAGTTTGAGAGTTTGTCTAAAAAACTTCATTAATGCCATTTTTATCAATCAAAAACAAATAACAAAAACTAATATCCGACAGTTTCAAACGTTACTGACTTGTTACCCGTTCATCTTACTGCACACCACTTTACACCTAAGTACTTATGTGCATAGATGTAAAAACTGCCCATCTTCCACCATGCCTACTTTTTATTATCAATGACATCACAACTTTTGTAACACAGTCAATACAAAATTTTCACACCAGGAAAATCCTTGCTTAATATAATATTTACTTTTTAACAAAAACAATATGTTCTGTGAAATTGTAAAAAATAAGTTATGATTGGTTCGAAATAAGACGTCCACTTATATCTATTGTCAATACAAAAATCACATATTAGATTGTCTTATATAAATAAAGTTTTGGCTATTTGCTCACGTTAGTCACCTGACTACACTGCCAGGTTATTTAGCTCCATAATGTTTTATATCGAGGTGTGTTGAGATCGTTCTGTCGTTTACACTTTAGGCATCTATCAACGATCATAAGCATATTATATCCGGGGTAGTTCTATGAGTGGTCGGTGCGTCTTTTTGACGTTATTTTTATATTTAACACAGTAATGAGAGGCGCCGCGTCCGTTGCTTAATTACCCCTCGTGTTATCCCGAAGCTGAGCATGGCTTCTGAAAAAGAGAAAATGGCCGCTGAAACGAAATCTCCGTCTAACAAGAGTAATTGCACGTCGCCCGGCAAAAAAGGTAAGCTTTTAAAAATACACGACAGTTTTGTGAGGCCAGTATTTAATTTTTTTAAGCGTGTCAATTTCTAGTGCCGCATTTTTTAAGAATTTGACAAATTCTAGTACTTATGATATCTTTTTATTTGCTTTTTATAACATTATTTATGTTATATTTTGTAATATATTTTTTATACTTAGTTTTTCTCATGTTATCAAAGGTAATCTAATAACCTTCAATATTTAAATTGATGTGTTATATTTGTGCAAAAAAGATTATGTTCAAGCTCGTGTGAATTAAGTCATTGTGTACAATCATTAATACACTTCACAACGCCAGACCTTACTGCTTTGTCACATTATAGGTAAAAGGAGGAATATAAACCAACCCTTTGGAATTCCACCTTAACAAACACAATGAATTCAATTATAAGGGTTGATAACAATAAAAAAAAACTCTGATGGCAAATTAAATTGTCCACGCTGCTTTACAAAATTTGGTTGTACACTGTAGATATAACTTGCTTGTCGCTGAGGTGATCCTGTTGCCTGCGGGGACCCTCAAAACGCGGCTGAAGGCGCTCGCAGGGGTTTTAGTTTAAGGGTAGGGCACCCACAGGTGCGCTCCTAACCCACATAGGATTAGGATCTACCCGAGATCCTAGCTACATGCATAAAAAGCATTTCCCTGCGATAGCAAAAAAAGAAGGTATCACTTGCTTCATCATCATCATCAGCCTCTATCCGTCCACTACTAAAGACCTATTTTTTTTGGTTTCGCTGGGGAATGCGTTTAGGCATACCACCGGGTCCGGGGGGGTCCGGCGGTTATGTGGGACTCTCTGCGCCCGAGAAGATGGTAAGGTGGACGCAGACTCTACCCACTAAATCTCAGCGGTGTTCTCCTCGTCGTCTGGGTGGCCCGGCGAGGGAGCTGTGAACGTCCGCACCGGGTCACAACGATGTGCCATGCGGCACTCTTCTCTGGAGGCGGGGGGTGGCGTCTACTCCTCCTTCTACGCTTAAGGCACACTGAACAAATAAGAGTGCCTTATAGCCCGGACCTTACGCGCGCGCTGTTGATCCCCCGATCGGCCGCGCACAGGTCCCTCACGGCGCTGCGACCGCTTGTGATAAGGGACGCTCTTTCCTCCGCCCAAGCTGGGCACTCCGCCAGGGTACTGAACATTCGTGGCGGAAGTTCTTGCTGAGGTGCACTCCTATGTCTCGGATAGGAGGTCTCTCGGCGAGAGCATGACGCTGGACGGGATCCTGCGGGTCCAACGACTAGGGCAAGAGGCGTTATTGCTGAGGTGGGGAGAGGACCTGGCGTGGGAGCCGTATGGCAAACGCCTAACGGTTGCCCTGCGTCCGGTCCTAGAGCGGTGGATGCGTCGTAAACGCAAACCCCTCACCTTCCGTCTAACACAGGTGCTCACCGGGCATGGCTGCTTCGGTGAGTACCTGTGCCGGACGGCCCAAAGGGAGCCGGCAACTGTATGTCACGATTGTGGCGCGGCGGTGGACTCGGCCCAGCACACTCTAGAGGTGTGCCCGAGATGGGCGGCGCTGCGACGCGATCTGACGTCAGTTATCGGAGGGGACTTGTCTTTGCCGAGCATCATCACAGCGATGCTCCGCAATGACGAGTCCTGGACGGCGATGGTCTCCTTCTGTGAGGCAGTAATGTCCCAGAAGGAGGCCGATGAGCGGGTGAGGGAGGAGGCCGCCGACGAGGCCTCCCCCCGCAGGCGACGAACAGGGGTGCGTAGGAGGCGCTACTTAATGCGCCTCCAGTAACGCCCCTGTGCTCGTGTCGGGCCGAGGTTGGGGTTAACCTGGGTCCAGACAGGCACGACGTCGTCGGGGACTGCTAAAAGTATCGTGAAAACGAACGGCCGAGCAGTCCCCCCTTTCGAGGAGGAGTCTAGCCTCTCGCCGGGGCCAGCCTGTCGCCGAGGGTCATGTGTTGTTGCAAGATCCGGGACCCTCAAAAAGGCGGCGGAGGGCGCTTGCAGCGGTTTTAGTGGGTAACGACACTGCCCAAGTGCGAACCCCACACACGGCTAGGTTTAAAACCAACCCCGGTCCTAGTTACGGTTTAAGCTGCAAATTTCCGCTGCAGACCAAAAAAAAAAAAAAGGGTACTGAACATAGACCTCCCTCGACTTATTTCGGTACAGTTAATATACAGTGAAATTTTTTACTTTTTACACTATTCCCTGATCAGATTTTGACAGAATTCGCAATTATATTCCGAAGAGTGACACCTAAATTATGATAACGAACAAAGCAGCATTCAACAGTCTTAATATATAAATATACCGTTTGTAAATAATAACTTATTAAAAATAAACAATGCGTCATTTGAGAGGTTTCCCTCCTTGGCTGTACCGCGTGTTCTGACACGAGGAATCCATTAAAACACACCACAACATTATTATTGGATAAAATTGATGTTATAACACACGTTACTGTGACTGATATGGAACTAAATTGTTGGTAAAACAAAGTTCAAACAATAGCATACTAAATACCATCATTTGAAACGATTTACAGCTCGAGTCCGACGGGATTCAATAAATATCTGTACCGTCGATGTGTGTTCATTTAGTTTTTAAATGAACATGATTTTAACATGGTTATTTTCATTACTTACACGTGACTGTCGCGTGAACAAGGCGTTCAAGGCGTAACATAGAGTAACATGGAAAATATCTTGTATCGTTTTAAATAGTTATATACTAATTATTTTTATAGCATACGAGCAAACGAGCAGTCGAAGCCGCGTGGCGGATTTTGATTCCCAAAAGGTTGTTTTGGGAATCAAAATCCGACAAATCACATCCAAATATTATGCAGATGCGTTGCCCACCTTTTCCCTATCCCCCCCCCCCCCCAATGGGCCACTTGAAACTCACATACAGCACGAAACGCGAAATCATAACTGTCACTTGACGCCGGTGTTTTGTGAGCGAGAGGTACCACCCCGGTCGTGCCTGCCTAAATCGGCTGCAAAGCAGCAGCATGGCACTACCCGTTATCAGAATTACTAAGTATATCCGTTTTCTGTTAGAAATTATTTAATTAAATGTACAAAATACACATACAAAGAGGGCACATGATATATAAAAGGCGGTGTTATCGCTTAAAGCGATCTCTTCCAGAGGTTCGGGTGAAAGTGTCAAAGTGAAATGTAAACAGGACCCGGGCAGCCTGTGTGTACGCTCGCTAGATATTAAACCGTTCTTCTAAATTATCGTACACATAGAGGATTATTTACTTTGTTCAAATGGGTTTTCAAAAGATCTGTTTATTTTTCATCTCATTTAAACACATTTAATACATATCATTTTATTTTAGACTAGTGGCACCGAGAGAAGTTATCCTGTACATTTTTTTTGTGAATCTAAACCATTCTCGAATCCACTTGAACACAAAAAAAGCATAAAGATCGGTCCAGCCGCTTAGGAGGAGTTCAGTGACATACACACGTACAGAAGAATTAGATATATAAAAAACTTGGTCTTAAAACATAAATATTTAATAATATGTTTTAGTGAGAATTTCATAAATACATTCCTGTGTAGCTCGTAGAGCAACCCAACTCTTTTTGAATTCAATAAAGAACGTTCTAGAATGGTATTTAACATGAATTTAATTATTGCCGCCATATTATTGACAGTGTTAATCGTGGTCTCGTATTGAAGTACATAATGCAGTTAAACGAGCACCGTACTGCGAGTGCAGGCTTTGAATCCACATTATGACTGAACATTTAATACTAGTTTCTGAAGCTCGAAAGAAGATTACCGTCCGACTACCGCAGGCCCTTTCAACGGCGAAATTGCTTCCCAATCCATTCATTTGTATAGCGAATTGGGTTGTTACTTAAGAATTTCTTTTGCCTAAATTCGAATATTTGTAAGGATAAGGTTGGATGGTTTTTATAACTTTACAGTTTTCTAAATGGTATTATAATGATTACTTTTATACGAATTTAAGTAGAGAGGTTCACCTCGATCATGCCGCCAGCTAGGCGATATTTGGTGCAAAATATAATTTCTACTGACAATTATAATAATATAATATCTATGGACGCTTTTTACACCACGTCAATCTGGTCTCGTGGTAAGTTCTCGAAGAACTTATGTTACGGGTGCCAGACAACGAAAATATATTTAATACTTTAATACTATACATATATTTAAGGTTTTTTTTATATAATACACATATTCAATACACATCCATGACCCAGGAACACAGAAAACTTTTTTGTTCCCTGGAGGGATTCGAACCCGCAACCTCAGGCTTGAACGCCAACGCGCTAACCACTGAGCCACAGAGGCCGTCATATATAACCTCATCATCAGCTCGTAGTACTGCCAATTACATATTATAGGAAAACATTTTTAATTACGGGATCGGCGTTCATTGAAGGAGGCTTATGTTCAGCAGTGGACGGATAGAGGCTGATGATGATGATGATTATGATATATAATTATTAAATACTAACGACATATTACATAACACAAACAGTCAGTAAGATAGCCTAAAACACTACTGTTCAAGACGTTTACGTTATTCGTTGCGTATTTGCTTATGTAATTACAATACACTTAGGTGAGCTCCTCATCTCATTATTTACGCAGATCGCCGCACTAAATGTTTGCCCTGTGTTTAATATTAAAGTACCTGAATTAGTTAGCGAGGTAAATGCCCAAGGCAAATATAAATTTGTTAGTTCGAGTTTCCAGGGAGGCATTTAAAATTCAGCCGCCTGACCTATCTGCCGGCGAACAAGCGTGAAACATTTATTACTTTGAACTGTACACCGTTTAGTGTCTACTCAACATTTTTACATTTACGGTCTTACTTATAAAAATCTCGCTAAGCAATAGGTAGCCATCTCTTAGTTAATCAACTCTTAAGCTATAAATCAATGATTAACTTTTGTTTACTTATAAACATTAATTAGCCGTTGCTTGGTTAAGAAACGAACAGAGAACGATACGTAGATGGTTGGCACAGATTATTTCCAAAATAATCGACTAGATAGAGAAATTGAACGAACAAAATTGTCAATAGTTCGATTTTTTTCTTATATCATCTGTGACAGTGTAGTGAATTTGACAGATTATTTTAAAATTTTCTATTTAAAAATAATAAAATTTGTAAATAGTTTAAATACTTAATGAAATTTTAAATATTTTAGTAAAATTATAATAAACTAGTTTGATTTTTTCCATATAATATCATCTATGACAGTGTCGTGAATTTGACAGATTATTTTAAATAGAAAATTATAAAATAATAAAATTTGTAAATAGTTTAAATATTTAATGAAAATGTAATATAATAAAAATTTGCAAATCACGAAGATTTTCCAATCCATCAATGTTTTAAGCACAAATTAAAAAATTTGGAAATATGGATAGGCGGAAAAAATCGTGGCATGCGATTGTGTTTTTTGGTTTCCCGTTAGTAAATTTTTATTTTGTATTTCGTGCATTCGTTTTTTCGAAGCGGTTTTCTATAGTGTCTGTTTTAAAAACCTGTTTAATAATATATCTTAATTGGTTGGGGAATATTGTGGTGGACAGTTCTGGGTGGGTGGAGACTAGAGTGGGAAGTGATAGTTGATTGATGGGAACTAGAGGTGCGAAGCCGCACACCTTGGAGTTTCTCATTTTTACACACATTACAGACTAAATAATACAACAGACTAGGCAGCATAGCCTTTGGTCTTAACTGATTCCAACACCAACAAAAAAAGTCAGTAAGAAATAAACGTCAAACTATAGACCAGTTGTCAATAGAACAGCTGATTTATGTAAAATCAACCATTTTGCTTCTTAGCAAGGCTTAAACCATGTCACGGCAGTGTTTAATTTTGACGGCTATTTAAGCATTACTCAAAGAATTTTTAACGCTAAATAGTGTTTATAAGTGAGGTTTTTGCTAATAAGTTGTTAATCAATTGATTAAATATTAAGAAAGGTTTATAAGTAAGGCCGTTATTATTTAAATTAAAACACGAATTCACTATCCCCAAGAATTCTTAATTAGCTTTATAATGTATGAATATAGAAAAACTATTTTTTCGGATCTCATTCCGAATTACGTGTTACTTTACAACATAGGTACCTAATCATGGAACGTACGTAGTATACCGCTATAAAATATTTTGTAAGAGGTAGTGCCATTGGGCTGGCATGACTGGCATGGTACCTCTTGCTCACATAACACCGGCGCAAAGCGACAGCTATGCTGTCGCGTTTCTTGTGGTTTGTGAGTTTCCGGTGGCCCATTGGGGATCACGCATCTACATAACCACAGATTGTGCGAATGTCTATGGGCGTCGGTAGTCATCATAAGGCTCCGTCTACTCGTTTGCCTCCTTTTGACAAAAAAAGAATAGCGTTGACCTTAAATCATATTTTAAGTAACCGAAAATATTTTGTAATAACCATTTCCGATGTACGGGTATTAAACCACCATGTCTCTTACATTGAAATCCCTAAGCTGAGTGGTTTAAGGATTTTGTCAACTAATAAGCTTCTGTGAGCCAAGTCTATTCACGAAGGGAGTATATAAGAACTAAAATCCGTGATAGTAACGCAAGTCAGGTAACGTAGGTACAGCCCGCATCATATTTACTCCCGGTAATGCGATTGCCGGATAGCGGTCCAATAAACATCCCAATAATAGCCACTAAATCATTCAAACGACTCGTATTAACGAAATCGCTTAGGTCTACTTTTCCTTTCTTATCGTTCCACTCGATAATTCCCTTTTCTTGTACCTTATATTTTGTAATTTGGAAACTTTCCCGTTATTTACCCGAAGGTTTTATTTTTATGAGAGGATGAAAGTGTTTTGTACGTTAATACTTAAATTGGGTTTACTTTGTGTGGAGATGGTGTTTTGGTGGAATGCTAATTATTTTAATGATTAGTTCATTTTGAAGATTAACAAAACTGGTCGTACAATTAGTGGTAATGTATGACCTTCCCATTGTATAGAATGAATGCCCTCAAATGTAACATGTAAAGAAGGTTCTCAAACGTTTATTAACCTCTTACATCTCATATGAATATTGAAAGTCCCAATGAGATAGACCTGAACATTATCCAATCATAAGATACGCTACATGTGACGGGATATCTCATCAAAATAAACTGAATATCAAAATCAGTAACAGCGTTCATCATTATCAACTTTCATCACCATCATCATCATCATCATCATCATCATCATCTTCATCATCCTCAACATCCGGTCACTACACGAAGATCGTCTTCCCATCTGGTTAATATCGACCAATACTTTGTCTACCAAAACGTGACCTCCACTCTTAACAGCATTATCAGAGTTGTTTGCCTAGATAATCGATAATCGAATAATAGGAAATAATCGGTTAGAGGTGGACAATATAAATGTGGTTGATATTTATTTGTAACACATTTTAAAAATTGTATAATGATTCATCGCACACCAGTTTTTGTTACAACGCTTGACGCGATAAGTTTTCCGGCTAAGTCAAATTGCATGTTGTTCTGTAAGAGGTAGTGCCGTGCTGATTTTTAGCCGAATTGCCCGGCACGACCGGGGTAGTACCTATCGCTCACATAACTTCATACGAGGCTGCGTGCGTACTAGCGGGTACTGCACAATGGGGCCTGCACACCGCCTTCCATACTCACGCACTAGGCGTGAGAATAGAAGACGACGGAGGGACGAGAAGGAGGGAGGGAGGGAGGAGGACTGGCGGAGCCCTCTGAGAAGACGAGTGCTCAGCCAGTGGGTGATCGGCACAGAGAGTCGAGCACGGACACCGTGCGTGTTGGCCGTCGGTCCAATCCTGACGGGGCATGGCAATATGCATTTATCAGCAGATTTAACGAGGATTTTATAAAAAAATGAGGTGGAATCAAAGTCTTTAAAATCTTTGGGTGGAATAGTTTTCGGTACACATGCGCGGATTCCACGTGTACTAATATGCTTAAATAAGTCATACAAATATAATCATGAGTTAATTTATATTTATTTATATATAAGACATAATATGGTAATACTATGATACTTACAAAAATCTTCATCGCAATAATAAAAGAGCCGATTAATTTGAAACGGCTCAACCGATTTTGATAAACGATAAAAGAAATGACATTCTAAGTGCCTTTTCACGCGTGCCGGTTGCCGGGTAGCCGGCGCCGGGTAGCGAAGTGTAAGCAAATTACGCCGGTACATGTGAAAGCTGCCATACACGCCCATACCTATCTGCTTTCATTGAAATGAAAACCCATTGAAGTACTACCGAGCGACAGAACGGCATAATTAACATATTAATAACGCTTACTAAATTTGTCCATCGAATTTATAGAAATTCAAAATTACAAGAAGCTCGTTAAACAAAATGAAAATAATTCACCAACACTTTTCAAATAAATTTAAAACATCACTCAAATTGAACTCTCGATATTTAAAGAAATGATACTGAATTGAATTCATTAATTTAGAAATCTCCTTACAAAAGCTTTACCTGTGAAATAATTGGATGGAGGCACCGTTTCAGAGGAATTCGATTGAAAAAAGTATAAGAAGATAGGGTAAACTCAATAAATATCGGTACCCTAATGACGTTCGATCCTTATACATAAAGGGGTTTAAAAGCTCTGCTTTGCTTGTAAATATAATTTTTTTTTTCTTAAACGCCGGGAAATACTCTGAGGCATCCCGCAGGGGAGAGGGTCTCCCCAGGCGGGTATGTGAGACCCGCTGCGCCGGAAAGCCGGTAAGTGGCACCTCGATGGCTAGTCACTAGTCAGTCACACAGGGGACCGATGCCACAGAAGGGTTGTCCCGCACCACAGAACAACCCCTCCCAACGTCGGGACACTACAATGGGGTGAGGTTCCCGTTCTCACCCCTTTTCCCCTGCTCTTTTGTCCCTTCTTCTGATAAGAGGGGTACAAATAGTACCCTCGGCTCAATTCGCTTCGCCCAAGGTGCTGGGCTTACCCGAGACTACTGAGCCCCACCACCACGTTAAGGCCTGAACCATGGTGGATATTATATATTCTATGTATGTGACGGTC
Organism: Helleia helle; assembly: GCA_963853865.1. Classification (NCBI taxonomy): domain Eukaryota; kingdom Metazoa; phylum Arthropoda; class Insecta; order Lepidoptera; family Lycaenidae; genus Helleia; species Helleia helle. Next base: position 18,856,083 of record OY971422.1, on the reverse strand, counting down.
TCCTCCGTGATGGAATTTTTTGTGTGTGTTGAAGTGGAATCGAAAATGAATTGATTCATAATCCGGTTTGCGATACTAAATGTTTTGTATAGAATATAATTTACCGGTGGGAGGGAAGCGCTGTGCCGCGCTCCCGGCTGCATGGGTACCCCCATCTTGCTTGTTTCTCGCGTGAAACAGAGCTTTGCTGTGTTTCGGAGAGAAGGGCAAGACAGGCAGTGTAATTACTGGCACCGAGACTTAACATCTTATGTCTCAGGATAGGCAACACATAAATAAGTTGCCTGGGCTCGTTCCAGGTAAACTAGTTTATGTTCATGGGCGACGTCGACCACTTTCCATCAGGTGGCACGTTTGCCAGTTTGCCTATCCAACTAAAAAAAAAATTAAAAAAAAATAACGTCTGTCGGCTCTACTAGTGTACATATATAAACTACTTGCAAAGGCTCTATCCATTGCATGTTGTCTCAATTATACACAATCAATATTACCTCAAGATATCCTGTTACATTATGTTTTTTCTGTGTATATCTTTATGTCTCTGTGTGTCTCCTGTTTGTGTCGAATTAATGTTTCTTTCTTTCTTCTGTATTAAATGATATAATATTTATTTATTTCAATCACTTAAATTCACAATTATAATAGTCTGAAATAAGTCTATACTTAGAGATGATCACACAATGGTGGCACTATTGTCCCGTTATTTTTCTTTTTCGAAATGGCTATACTTTTCGGCCTGATGGCCTTTAAGCTCATATAATCATGTTCTTCGGGTATTAGTTAACGTAAAACGCCGGTGTTACGCGAGCGAAAGTGGGTCTTGATTCTGACATTATGACTTAAGGTATTATTTTAAAGTCTAGGCATAACTCTTTCATAACTAAAAAAGTCATAGGTTTCTAGATGTAGTTATCACAGATCCACACACATACTTAACTTTGTAGTTATCGAAAGTGCTTCCAATCCCTTGGCACCAAACCCAAACCGTCTTTATTAGTTGAAGTTATATAACGTAATTTATGATTTGTAATTCTTAGGGATTCTAGGGACTTAGGGTTATGATTCCCTTCCAGAGAATTTAATCATTTGAAACCTACTTCGTCGTCTTCTAGGAATATCCACTATCTGTATTTCTGTTTGCCTGAGGACGGGATTAAAATTAAATAAAGTTAGTTTCAGGAATTCAGTAACAGGATTCGAGCAGGAAATAACATCCTCGTGAAGAATTTATGACGGTTGAATATAGTGATTTTGTAAAGATACCGTTTTACTATTCCTCCCAACATTTTGAGTTCATTGTAAGTAAAAGACTTTTACGTATTTAATCGCGGTTTATCAGGATTTTTACATGCCCGACGTTTCGGATACTTTACAGCAACCATGGTCTTGGGAGGACTCAGGTGTCAGACGTTACAAAGTTTTTATAAACTACCCTATGATACATCAATATTTCGGTTAGTCCTATCTACGCAGAAAGTGCCGAGTCTTTAATCTGTGACATATTATGCTTTGATTTTGATTTTAATAATGGGATCCCAAGCAGGTGGTAAGAGCCAGCCATCTTCTCTATTCAAATTAGGATGTTTTTTTTTTCAAGGTATATGAAGTGATTCCACCCAGTTTTATAAGGACTAGGATATTTTTACCCGACTACATAAAAGTTGAAGGGAAGGTTATGATTTTAGCAGTCTTTGTATGCATGTAAGTTTGAATTTGCGTATCATCGTAGCGCCTAAACCACATATTTGATTTTGATAAAAGAGATGTCGACGACCTCCGTGGATCAGTGGTAAGCGTGTTGGTGCTCAAGCCGGAGGTTGCGGGTTTGAATCCCGCCAGGGAACAAAAATATTTACTGTGTTCCTGGGTCATGGATGTGTATTAAATATGTGTATTATATAATAAAAATCTTAAATATATGTATAGTATAAAAGTATTAAATATATTTCCGTTGTCTGGTAATACAAGTCCTTCGAGAACTTACCACCGGTCCAGATTGAAAATAATAATAATAAAAAAAAGATGTCAATCGATTTTTTTAATGGTCCGGGTGACATGGCTACAAATTTTTAACATCTTATGAATGTGGGGTGAACCGAACTTTTAGTAAAGTAAAATACTTATAACAACTGCCTTTATGGAGGAATTAAATAATTGCGTTGAACTACAGGGTGTGTATAAATATTAAACAAAAAGATGTGAAAAATACTCGTGCTTGAGCTTCAGTTTTGTCACGGGTCGTATAATTTTTAGTTGCGGAGAAAAATTAGGGCAAGGGAATGGCGGTGCTTGGCAGTCCGCCAAACTTCTCTACGCGGAATCTGAAAACAAATCTTATAGAAATCGAATCCCAAATTTGACCCAATTCAAGTATAACCCAGCGGGTGATCATACAATATTGCTGTGTATTACTTTTTCTATATCTCGCAAAATATTTTTACTTCGTTACTATATTTTATTGAATAGAAGCTGAACCCGGCAAACGTTGTTCTGCCCTTGCCCAAAAATGTTTAGCGTCGAAATCATTTTTTCAGACAGACCTTGTCCTGACGATAAATAACACAACAAAAAAAGAATTATAAGATATTAAATTAATTATATTAATTAGCAATTATCCCGCGAAAAACGCAGTCTTTACAGCAAATGTGTGAGTGCACGCATATGCATGCATATAGCACCGCCCTCCTTTCCCACACTGCATATGCGTACACTCGCATGCACCACCACCCCACATGCACCACAACCACAGTAAAAGACCACCACCAAACAATCTACGTACGTTTCGCCCCGACACCGAGGCATCCTCAGGATGTAGACTCTACGATTACTAATCGTGTGGTTGTGGTGCATGTGGGGTGGTGGTGCATGCGAGTGTACGCATATGCAGTGTGGGAAAGGAGGGCGGTGCTATATGCATATGCGTGCACTCACACATTTGCTCTAAAGACTGCGTTTTTCGCGGGATAATTGCTAATTAATATAATTAATTTAATATCTTATATAATGGATTTCCGCAAGGTAACGCCTGATTCTATTAACTATCTTAAAACGGTGAGCATGACCGAACAGGCACGACTCTACATTAAATTAACAAAATTACATCGTGTGGCTGTACAAAACGTTTGGTTCAATCAACAATGCAAACGTTTAAATGTAATTCCTAATTATATTCATATTAAAACCAACACACATAGTCGAGCGGCTAATGCAGCCATTAAAAAGGCTTGAGATCATCTGGCTTAACGAAGAAGCGCGGCACTGGTTCACAGTTAGAGACAATCTTAAACTACATTTAAAAGTGCTATATTCAGAATTATCCTTTCAATTGCACAATATTGAATTTGATTGCTTAGATGAAAAAGCCCGAGAATTTGCGTCCATTGAGGTTCACAAAAAGTAAGATACTTTTTGTGAACCTCAATACCCAGCAGAAAAAATTGACTTAACGATTACTAATCGTAGAGTCTACATCCTGAGGATGCCTCGGTGTCGGGGCGAAACGTACGTAGATTGTTTGGTGGTGGTCTTTTACTGTGGTTGTGGTGCATGTGGGGTGGTGGTGCATGCGAGTGTACGCATATGCAGTGTGGGAAAGGAGGGCGGTGCTATATGCATGCATATGCGTGCACTCACACATTTGCTGTAAAGACTGCGTTTTTCGCGGAATAATTGCTAATTAATATAATTAATTTAATATCTTATATAATGGATTTCCGCAAGGTAACGCCTGATTCTATTAACTATCTTAAAAAAAGAATTATCTAATTTGGTGCAGTGGTTCTAAAGTTATGTGCATACATACATTTTGGAGATTCATTTTTATGTATATAGATATATAAGGTACCATGAAACTTCAATAACCATAACATTTTTTAATTGAGCAACAATGGTGTCCTGGTGCCATATTTGTCTGTAAATGTACTATTTGTAGCATTTATAATATTTTTTATACAAAAGATAGTGTCTGGAACGTTGGTAATTGGTATTCCATAATAACCACTATACACTCATATTCTACCTTACTAGTTATTAGTATATTACTCATACATCGCCAACACTCATGGTTTTAACGAGCCCCATTGACTTTCATTTTGCATTTGAGGTCAATTAGATTCAAATGTAGTGCTAAAATGGTCCGGTAACAAAAAAGACTAGTACTTCACTTTTTATTTAGCTGTTTTTCATGCACTTATCTATCAATATAATTCCACTTATTCAATGTTGTTTGCCCGCGTGAATAGCATGTATTTTTAGGTTTCCGTAGCCAAAGGGTAAAACGGGCACCCTATTAGTAAGACTCAGCTGTCCGTTCGTATCTCACCAGGCTGTATCTCATGAACCGTGATATTAAGACAGATTCACAGATGATGTATTTCTATTACCATATACAATAAATATATATTATGGTATAAGCAACACCTATTGGAATAATATTATATCAGAGAAATGGTAACCGAGCTAAAAATCAATAATAGTTTAATTATCACCTCAGTAGATGGCGCATTTATTAAAATGTCAATAGCTATATTTACTTCAACAAAACAAACGTGTTTTTTATTAGTGTCTATTTTTTTTTTGTTTTTTTTTTTAAATGATCTAAGCTAGTAGAACGAGGCTGTTCTAGACTTCATCTGTCTATAGGTGAGGCAACGAGGCTCAAACCTTTCTAAGTTTTAGTGTGTTTGGAGGCCCTTATGGGGCCCCGTCCCGTCATCTAAAGCCTGCAATACATGTTGGCCGAGTGTTGACGAGTGAAGGCCAATACCAACGTATAGACAGTATAATATTTGCATTGTCTTGCCATCGCTCGGTGTCGCTCGTTTAGTTGGCCGAGTAAAGACAAGCGCCAACGTGTATAGGACTCATTTGACGTAGCTTGTCATAACTCGCAGCCGCTCGGGACCACTCGCCTCACTTCGAAGCCGTGTCGGTTTTTCTGCACAAATCAAAGGCGCTCGCGCGCGCTTGGCCAATGGTGTTCACATGTTTGTCCGCGTGCCATACAATTCAACAAAAAATGAAGTTACTAGGTATTATCTAATATTTCCATTTTTTTTAAATTGAGACTATATATAACTTGTCCTGTTTCTGTGAATACTCAACATCCACCACCTTCTTTTTAACTGACTTCAACAAAAAGGAGGAGGTTCTCAATTCGATCGGTATTTTTTATGTATGTACACCGATTTCTCCGTCAATAATTATGGACCAGTTTTTAAAAAATATTTTTTATTTGAAAGTATACTTGCCAAATGGTCCCACGATAAGGAAACCAGTGTCTGAGATGGCATCCCAGAGGAAACGAGATCTTTCGAAAATCGTAGGAGCGACTAATGGGCTTATTTTTTTTAATTAAGCATTTTAAAGCACTACAATGTAAAGAAGGTCTAGAGTCGATCTGATGCTGGAGTTGAAAGACAGTCGAGGGAACTCCTTGACGATTTACAGCTTTTGTTGGGCTTACTTCATACGGTTCAATATGCCAAAATGCCTATATTTGTCTGTTTTCTTTAATTAATCACTAAAAATTAAGAAACAAAAATTTTAAACATAAATTAAAACCTACTTCAAAAAATACATTAACTAAAATGTAATAAAATAATCGCATTTCTTTAATTTTTGTGTCTCCAACTAATAATCATCTTTGATTTCTACTAATGTACAATTTTTGCATGTACATACCACGTCATTATTTTTCTCTCTAAACAGCAGCAGCTGCAATAACTACTACGACGTCCATATTATTTCAATGCATAATACAAACTGATAGCGTCCAACGTGTGGGCACCACTCAAAACTTGACTCAAAACTTGTCTATGTTGGCCCAATGGCCAACCAAAATGGCAATGGCAAACCAAAGCCAATGCTTTGGTTTGGCCTGTCGCCGAGGGTCCTGCGTTGCCTGCATGATCCGGGACTCTCATAAAAGGCGGCTGAGGGCACTTGCAGCGGTTTTAGTGGGTAACGCATCTCCAAGTGCGAACCCCACACACGGCTAGGTTTAAAACCCACCCCGGTCCTAGTTACGGTGTGGTCTGCAAATTTCCGCTGCAGAACAAAAAAAAAAAAAAAAAAGTAGCGCTTGCCTTGTATTAATTTGCCTACGCTCGCATTGGCCTAAGCTCGACCAACATGTATTGCAGGTATAAGAGACGGGGCATCGCTGTGAAAGTGTGTGAAAGTGTCTAATGTTTTATATATAATGGTACGGAACTCTTCGTGCGTGAGTCTGACGCGCACTTTGCCGATTTTTTTATTAATTTACAGGTAGCTCACGGGCCCGAATCAGCCGTGTTCAAAGGAAGAGACCTTTATCCAGCAGTAGAAAAGGGTTAATAATGATTGTGGTAGTACAGGAAGTAATTAGTAATTTAGAGAAACCTATAATATCTCATAAGGTTCAAGATAGGAGGCCACTTTTAGGTAGACGAAGTGTTGGTCGGCCATTAACCAGGTGAGAACTGAGAAGACGATCTCCGTGCGGTGGCCGGTCCGTGTTGTATGCGAGTGGCAAGGGATCGGCCGTCTTGGTGTTCATTGAGGGACGCCTATGTTCAGCCCATCCATGGTTCAGGCCTTGACGTGGCGGTGGGGCTCAGTAAGGTGCGCCCAACACCTTGGGCAAAGCTAATTGAGCGGAGGGGGCACTTTGTACCCCTCTTATAAGAAGAGGGGACAAAAGAGCAGGGGGCAAGGGACGAGGACGGGAACCTCACCCCATTTTACTGTCCCGACGTTGGGAGCGTTTATTCTGTGGTGCGGGACAACCCCTCTGTGGAGGTGGCGTCGGACCCTTGTGGGACTGACTAGCCGTCGAAGTGCCCTGTTTGCTCATTAGATCCGGGACACCTCACCAAAGGCGGCATTGGCGGCGACACGCCGGGTTTTACTGGGTAGAGCCGCGTCCACTTACCAGCTTTTGGGCGCAGCGAGTCCCACATACCCGCGTGGGGAGACCCACTCCCCCGCGGGATGCCTCAGAGCATTTCACGGCGTTAAAAAAAAAAGGCCTTTGTTCAGCAGTGGACGGATAGGGGCTCATGATGATGATAATATCTTACTTTTGGGACAAGTTCGCTACCTCCTCCCAAATATGAAACCTGAATAAAAGCTTAAAACATAACAAACAAATTCAATTTAGAATTTTTACTATTTATTAGCTGGAATTTGGATATTTATCAAATTATTAATGTAATATAAATTGTTCTTGTAACAAAAGACAAACAGGCGTTTATTAGATTAACGTTATTACGTTTGTTTTTGTATCGAACGCTGAAACTTAATTTTCGTCCGACATTACATTGTTATAACTTCATGACAACGCAATAACTTTTGTTAGCCTGTCTGAAGGTGTACAATAACTTGTTGATGAACAACTAATATTTGTTGTTGCCTTATTACCTTTACCTTATAAAATGTTTTTTATTTACCCTGTTCGTTTCTCTTTTGTTTGTAAATATATTTTTTTATTGTGAACGTTAAAATAATCATAAAACTAAAAATATTTTTCCTGTAAAAATATTCGTTAAATAAAAATGTTTTTGCGTAATATAATCCATTAATAAGGAAATCTATATAATGTTTAGAGCTATATAAGTCCTAACACTACCTATATGTATATAAAATAATAATATATAAACTAACGTCCTAGAACTCTTGAAATTTGAGAATTTATCACGTGTGGAAGCTTAATACGGCTAGACATAATGTTATGAGTTTATTTATATTTGCTGCCAAAAAGTAGCGGAACCGCTAGGTGAATTCCGCTGCGATAAAATGTAAATTGAGGCGCGGAACTGGGTGTCGGAACGCCGAGCAATTTAGTTGAGTTGAGGCAATCGGAGAAAAATGTTGCTATCGTCGGCGTCAGAGGAGGAAGCAATATTATTACGGACTAAAGTCCGTAATAATATTCATATACCGTGCATCCAAATTCAAAGTTAAAACTTTGAATTTTGATGCACAATTATGATGAAAAAAGGAAAAAGTCTAGAGTCACATGAAGATCGTTTCTATACATACTCTTGAATTATTATTTTCTGTAAAATTATAATTCAAGAGTATGTATAGAAACGATCTTCATGTGACTCTAGACTTTTTCCTTTTTTCATCATAATTGTGCATCAAAATTCAAGTCGTATTAAAAGAAAATTATAAGGTTCGCTTTTAAAATTCGACAAACGCGGGCGAAAACAACGCGGCACCATAACGACATGGCGGCCAGAGCGCGGAAGTGTGGTCAGCGCCGAAGCAAATTGACGAAATCGCGCTGAGAAAGAGATATAATTATAGTGAAAACTATGCGTTAGAACAGATAGTTTCGCTATAAGTATTCCCCTGCTCCTACGTACGAACAAGACATGGTGCAACTATGCGGTTCCGTTATTATGATTTCGTAGTGGAGGTGTGCTACCGCTTTTATAAATACATAAATAAAGCTTTTAAAAATTAATAATATTCTATTTTAATCAGATAAAAGAAATTAGCTTTTAGTGCAAAAGAGAAAATTCTAGTGAAATAATATTAAATATTTCGTAAAATATTAAATGTCTTGCTCTATATTCATGGAATTTTCGCAAACACAATGCTTTGAGCAAAATAAAGATAAGATCAAATAGAATCAGCAAAATCGTTTCAAGTCTACTCAGGACAGAGCTGAGAGTCTTTAAGGTGTAAAAGGTTTCGCCTTTGTTAAAAATTTTAGGTCAAATACAACTTAAAATTTTCTAGGCTTTTCGACATAATTATTCGTGGTAACATTAAAAGAGCATGTTAAGTATTTATTCTTATCGAGAGATTTTAATATGTTTATAGATAACGTTATTAGTACTTTATTTTAAATAGATTAAAGTCAAATCTTCTAAAGGTACATTAAATATGTAGTCAGCCACATTCAGACGAATTGATTTTACTAATTGATCTCATATGAAAGAGATATGAACACGAAGCACATTAATATGTCTCACCGTCTCACGCTCCTACCAATCAAATTTAATATACGGAGAAAACCACAGGAACCTCCATTATTTTCTGAATCATTTGTTTTTTTTATGTATACTAATATTATAAAGCTGAAGAGTTTGTTTGTATGTTTGAACGCGCTAATCTCAGGAACTACTGGTCCGATTTGAAAAATTATTTCAGTGTTAGACAGCTTATTTATTGAGGAAGGCTATAGGCTATATAACATCACGCTGTGACTTATAGGAGTTAAAGAACGCGGGCGAAGCTGCAGGCAACAGCTAGTATTTAATACATGTGTATTAAATACAAACTACAAACAATTAAAAACATATTTGTTAATCATTTGGTCACCATTTTTGTGTTAATTTAAACCGTTCACAGTTTATTCAAACTCTTAAAAATAAATATGTGGGATATATTATAATATTATTACCCGGATATCTAATACATAAAAAGTTTCATGTTTACCCTTTAAAAAGAATATTAATTAGTATCCCTTTCGTATGTAAATGAATGATCTTCGAAATTTAACACACAATTTAAGGAATCCACAACAACAGTATTGCCAAAGCCTTATTTCAAATAGAATTATTTGAAGTAAATGAATTAATGTAGAAATTCATTTCTCGTGTATTTCGTTATCTAATCGTGTGGTCAGTGAATGGTTCATAGAATTCCAGCTTTGATAAAAGTGAACCAATAATCTTGCTCCGGGTTCTGGGACGAAGTTTTACTCCGGAGATTTGTCGACTTATAGTTTGGCACCGCACTCGAGGGCTGCTCTACTTTCTGCTTTTTACGCTTATTACAACTTAGCTCTGAAACATGGATCATTTATCTCTGAACAATTTATTCCCCGTTTTTAAATAAGCAAGGTTACGAATGTCTCAATGGTTAGGGCGTTGGTGTTCGAATCAAGGGAACAAAAAGTTTTCTGTGTTCCTGTGTGGATCAATGGATGTGCATTAAATATGTGTATTCTATAATAAAAATCTTAAATATATGTATAATATAAAAGTATTAAATATGTGTCCGTGGTCTGGTACCCGTAACACAAGTTCTTCAAGAACTTACCACCGGACAAGATTGACGTGGTGTAAAAGCGTCCATAGATATTATTATTATACTTTCTGTAATCTTCCTAAACAAGTTTCACCAAAAACCGTGGTTTTTTTATAGAAGAGGGGGCAAACGAACAGTCAAATTAGTAACAAACATTATTTATACATACCAGGAAAAACTATCAATACAAAAAACTCATGCATTTGTATATTAGGAAAAACATATTCCGACAAATACGTCAGCGATATGAAAATCTCTTACCCTAAATTACTAAAAGCGAATATGTAAATCTGGTTAGTAATATGCCGTTCCACTATGTCGTATGATATAAGCTAGACTACTTTAATATCTTGTATGAAATTAGGAGCCATATTTGAACAAGAATACCTCATCAAGTGCCGAGACTGCGAGAACGCTGAAAAATTACATCTCTCGTTCAAACACGATCGTCGCAAAATATTTTTGTACACATTTATACAATAAGCTGTATATTGTATGTGACATATTTAGGTCTTAGGCTAAAATGGAACTCGTATAAACTCACCTAAATCTAATAAGTTCGTATATGGGAATCGTCATAATAATATCTAATCAAAAGTAACAATAAAAGATATTGCCACAAGTTTTTCTGGAAAACTATTTGAAAATAGTTATCATTGATGGCGCACTAATGTATTGCTTATCAATTATTGCAGGGCAAATACTGGCAGTGTAATTACTGGCACCGAGACTTAACATCTTATGTCTCAGGATAGGCAACACATAGATGAGTTGCCTGGGCTCGTTCCAGGTAAACTAGTTTATGTTCATGGGCGACGTCGACCACTTACCATCAGGTGGCACGTTTGCCAGTTTGCCTATCCAAGTAACATTACAAAAAAACGTTGATGAAATCAACAAACATTTGATTAAAATTTTATGAAAGTTATCGTATGACAGAAGTCTATTTATATAAAAATGTTATGTTGGTTTGTGTACGCTTCAAAAACTCAAAAAGTTCTGCACCGATCGAGCTGAAATTTTAGAATGTATTTTATGAATTTCATCAAGTATTATTTTTATCTATTTTTGCATCAGATAAGTTAACGCGGGCGAAGCTGCGGTCAACAGCATAGTTTATAATAATTTCATCAATTAATTGTGATCGACTAGTTATTGCCCGTAGTTTTACCCGCCCGTGTCTTGATTTGCCTTGCTTATTACTGATGTTATGTATCTATATAGATAAATAAAATTGTAGTGTCTGTTTGTAATATTAAAATAACCGCTTTTTATTTAATGCACGACACGGTACATGTACCAAAACTCTTCAGAATATTTCTTAAGTGAGCCATCTGCTCAATTACTGTACCGATTGAGCTTAAAGTCTAGCCCTTCCGAAAAAAAAAAGAAAAAAATGAGGGTAACAGAATCGATACAAGAACTTTCGCCGTACTTAGAGAGCATTTCATACGGGATGTATAAGAACTTGTGAAGCGACGAAACCTTTAAAAACAACCAGCCACCTATAAAAGCACTAAAATTTCCTTTTCTAGAGAGTAACAGTATTGTCTACCGTGCATACCTAAATAAGTAGCACTATTGTCTACCGTGCATACTTACCTAAATAATTAGCAGTATTGTCTACCGTGCAAACCTAAATAAGTAGCAGTATTATCTACCGTGCATACCTAAATAAGTAGTAGTATTGTCTATCGTGCAAACCTAAATAAGTAGCAGTATTGTCTACCGTACATACCTAAATAAGTAGCAGTATTGTCTACCGTGCATACCTAAATAAGTAGCAGTATTGTCTACCGTGCAAACCTAAATAAGTAGCACTATTGTCTACCGTGCATACTTACCTAAATAATTAGCAGTATTGTCTACCGTGCAAACCTAAATAAGTAGCAGTATTGTCTACCGTACATACCTAAATAAGTAGCAGTATTGTCTACCGTGCATACCTAAATAAGTAGCAGTATTGTCTACCGTGCAAACCTAAATAAGTAGCAGTATTGTCTACCGTGCAAACCTAAATAAGTAGCAGTATTGTCTACCGTGCATACCTAAATAAGAATCAATAATATTGTCTACCGTGTATACCTAAATAAGGAACAGTATTGTCTACCATGCATACCTAAAATAAGGAACAGTACCTATTGTCTATCGTCCATACCTAAATAAGTAGCAGTATTTTCTACCGTACATACCTAAATAAGCATTTAAAGTACATAAACCTTAAAATCCACCTTAAAAATTTAAAAGAGCATTACCCAGACGCATTATGCAAAATAATTAAACGAGGAACGCCTGAAGTTTTATGAACCCTTTAGTGCGATGATGGTCTAGGGTATGGGCTCGGCCTCTTGAATGTGAGGTCTGGTTTCGATCCTGACCAGTGTCCTTAATGGGTTTTTCTAAATTATAAACCGTACACCTGAACATGAGAACATCATGAGCAAACCTGCATGCATGAGATTAAAAGTATTTGAAGGTGTGTGAAGCACCAACCCTGCCAGCACATCGGTAAACTATAGTCTAACACCCTCCTCGCCTGATTTCGAGGAGGATACCCGTGCCCAGCTGCTGTGGGACACATAAGGGTTGATGAAGCGCTCGCATCAACAAAGAGAATAATGAACTAGTGGAATAATGAGATCTCGAGCCGCGTCCATCAATTGGGATTTACCTAAGCTTGGATTGTGTTGCCATCAAACAAATGCGTTTTAGACGCGCGCCTTTACATATTATTAGGTTTTAGCAAAAAGGTTGTATATTGTGTACTTATTACCATGTGATTACAGCCCGAAAGCGTAAATGTTGTTTTTTTCAGTTCGTATTTCGTAAAAAAAATCTAAGCCGACCTTTTATGAATACTTACTTATGTATGAATACTTACAGCACTTAAAGGACTACAATGCTAAATCATCATCATCGTCATCATAATCATTATCAACCTTTTTCTGTCCACTTCTGAACCTAAGCCTCATTCGGTAAACGCCAAAACGTTGTATGTAAAAATAAATTGATAAAGGTGTAGAGTGTTCAGAAAATTGATAAATGACTCGACTCAATCACAAACTCAATCCGGATTTAGGATTCCGAGTCAATCACGCGAGATGTTGGAAATGTAAAAGAATATTATCACCTATCATTTACATGGAGGCCACGTTTAGGTAGACGAAGTGTTGGTCGGCCATTGACCAGGTGGGAAGACGATCTCCGTGCGGTGGCCGGTCCGTGTTGGATTTGAGTGGCAAGGGATCGGCCATCTTAGCGTTCATTGAGGGAGGCCTATGTACAGCAGTGGACGGATAGAGGCTGATGATGATGATGATGATTAGCATTGAATACTCAGTCATCATTGTACCAAATATTGTAGTACATGCAATATGTCTTTGAGAACTTTCTAATTGGCAATTTAATAAATACACGATGCGTATGTTATCCGAGAAGTGACTTTGACTATGGCGCTTATTAAATCCGCCTGGCTTGGTTCGTTGAAATTAGCTTGAATTATACCTTCAGCGTTCAGACCATAATCAAGGCTGAGAATTTCAAATTTCAGGCGAATATGACCTAATAACGAACTTGGAAATAAGCCGTAAAGGTGCCGCAGCGGTAGCTCAAGGAATACAGGTGTGATAAATATGAATTGACATTTACAATATCCCATATCTACTTAGTTTACTATGCACAAGGTTTACGAGGATGCCTTTGAACGTCAAATCAATTATGCCATGACGATAGTCGTTTTCAGTAATAGTGACAGCGTTGAACGCCTGATATTCAAGCGTTGCTTATGCGTTGTTCAAACTCTATTACCATTTACATACATTACCATCATCCTCTATCGCTATTTGCTCAATCTCAATTATACAAAAAAGCTAAAAATATTTTTTGTTATATATTTTCTTAGAATTCTCGAATTGTGTTTGCTTAAAATAAATCGAATTTGGATCAATATGTATAAAGCTTTCAAAATACACTTACCAAAGTTATTCACGCTTGCTCGCTCCGAAATGCTTAAGCTGAACTTGGTAAAAGCAGCCGGTGCCCTTATAACGTATTCCTGTAAATACGTGAAGCTTCTCGCCAAAACTTCGGCGCTTAAGATCTTATTACTTTTAAAATTATCACATTTATGTCATCTTTGTAGATCATGCAATTTTATCCAACTGTAATGTTTAATTTATTCTTCTATTACAATTTTGGTACAATTAAGAGGAACAAACCTACTTCATTTTTTTTATATCGCAGGGAAATCCTTATGGATCCAGCCAGGTAGATCCTGACCCAATGTGGGACTTGCACCTGGGAGTGCCCACCCTAACTAACCACTACGAGCGCTTTCAGCTTTTTGAGGGTCCCGAGCATCGCGTTGATGACGCTCGGCAGAGACAAGTCCCCTCCGATGACTACTTAATGTTAAACTATTCGTTTAGTCCCATAACTAAATTAATTAAAAGTGGATTAAGGACGCAAATATCTTGTCTTATATTTTTTTTACTTAAAAGTGATCCATGTTACATGGACATAAAAGCGGACCCGATAGATATCCTGTACAAAAAAAAATATTTAACCAAATTATGAACCTAAAACATTTTCAAATCCACTTGAACACACAAAATATTCCACCAAAATCGGTCCAGCCGATAAGGAGGTGTTCAGGGACATACACAATTATATACACATAATATAAAGATATAGTAACTTTGATACTGATAATGCAGATATATTTTTATCATAGGAATTATCAGACCCACGCAAGGGTCAAACCTAGGACATCAAGTACTGATGTCAGCAACAGCCGATCCTTACACCTAAAATGTTCTAGATTACAGACATCCCAAATTTGTGTCGACACAGTACCTACATAATACGCTTTGACAACGAACTTCAATTAAAAAACCAATTATATTTCAGCCAGTTGTTTGTTCGAATACGATTTCGAATAAAACTAGATGTCATTACAAACTCTACCGCATCCAATTCGAATGTTAATTACGACAGTGAATGTCACAGAAAGGTGTAAAAAGCTGTAATTTCGAGCTCAAAACACTAGTTTTCATCGACATTGCAAAAAAAAATACGAAAACTTTCCCAATTATAACAAAATAGGTAATGACTACTCGTAAATGTACTTTATACACATGTCTACCACTACACTGGTCTTACATTATTTTTCATAGAGTTACCTTACTTCGGCCGTCTTGGAAGTCATTATAAATTTCAGCTACCGAAAAATAATGTAGCCAAAGAGCACTAACAATATACATGTATGATATGACCAAATTTCATATCGTTAGCTGTAGTGGTTTGCGCTCAGCTTTGAGTTTAAGCTTTTGATGAATTTCTTAGAGCTTACGATGAATCGACTATATACAGTGTAACGTATCCTGTGCTTAACTTTTAGTTTGTTAAGTCGCTCGCGTGATGCAATTTTATCAAGTTTCAGAAAATATCTAGTGACTGGCAATTTTTTTTTTTTCGTTTGGGAAATCATACTGATACCCCGGGCTCGGGGAATCCCGGTGGTTATGTGGTTAACCTTTGTGGGTGACTTTTGCCTTAACTGAAACCTAACTGGTTTCAGTTAAGGCAAAAATTCTCCTCGTCATCTGGTTGGTCCAGCGCGGGTACAGCGACGTCCGCATTGGGCCTCGACGACGTGTCATCCGGTACTCTCTTCTGGAGGCAGAAGGGTGACATTTCCTCCTCCTACTCATCTTAAGGCACCTTGAAGTACTAGCAAGCGCGATAAAAGACACTGTTGTGTGGATAATCCCCCACCACTTCTTCTTACCACTGCACATTATGTGGCCGGATCTGTAAGTCCCGTATTCGCTTACTGTGCCACGAAAATAAATGCCGTAAAACTCCAAATTATTAACGCTGTTTTTAATCATCTTGCTAGGATGTAATAGGCCCATTATGATGATGTTGACCCAAAGGGTAAAATAGGAAACCTATTACTAAGACTCCGCTGTCCGTCCGTCTGTCACCGGGCTGTCTCTAATGATTTTCACAGGTGATGTATTTCTGTTGCTAGTGTAATAACAAATACTAAAAACAAAATAAAATCAATATTTATGCTTCCCCACCATGGTTCAGGCCTTGTCGTGGCGATGGGGCTCAGTAGCCTAGGGTGAGCCGCTGCACCTTGGGCAAAGCTAATTGGGCCAAGGGGGCTCTTTGTACCCCTCTTATAAGAAGAGGGGACATAAGAGAAGGGGGCAAGGGGCGAGAACGGGAACCTCACCCCATTGTACTGTCCCGACGTTGGGAGGGGTTGTTCTGTGGTGCGGGACAACCTCTCTGTGGAGGTGGCGTCGGTCGCTGTCGAGGTGCCTTGTTTGTTTACTAGATCCGGGGCACCTCACCAAATGCGGCATTGGTGGCACTCGCCGGGTTTTAGTGGGTAGAGCTGCGTCCACTTACCAGCTCTCGGGCGCAGCGAGTCCCACATACTGAATAACTAAATATTCTGTGAATGTTTCAAGCATTTACCGCATCCTCAGATCATTTCCCGGCGTTAAAGAAAAAAAACAGGTAAATGCTTGAAACATTCACAGAATATTTAATTATTCATTAACTTAAAAAAAATTAAATTAAATCAACAAAATAAATATTTATCCCATACAACAAACGTGATATTTTTGTTAAAGTGTCTAATGTTGTATATATAATTACTGTACAGAACCCTTCGTGTGCGAGTTCAGCTTGCCTGGTGCAAGCTTGCTTGCCGGCTTTAACGTTGTAATTTTGAACTTACAAAATAATATTAATATATAAGAAACTCATGGCGAACATGATTCGATTAAACATGTACAAAAGATACTCGTGTCAAAGAATAAACCTCATTAACGAAGAAAGGGCAGCTCTTGACATTCTGATACAGCATTATTGAATTACACTTTATTTCATTAAGGGCTCTTCATTAACTCAAATTCTGTACAAACTCTCTGATCTGCGATTTTCGCAAAGTCAATACTCGCTTCCTCTCGTATCAAACGAATTCATTTGAAGCCCCGTTAAAACTAAAGTCGAACACACAAATTCTGGTCTAAAAGAATCGATAATTTAAATTATTCTGAATACGTAAAAACTTGTTCTGAATATTCAGATCTAAGTGAAAAAGTTGAAAGAAATGTAAATTTTCAGTAAAATTTTTAAACTTAATTTATTTCACTTAAGACAAGAGAATAAAAGAGAGACTTAAAAATATTATCTCTGAGTGGCGTAGAATTTGATAAATAAAGGAGGCATGGACTTCTGGTGGAAGATATTATGTTTCATAGCGTGTACATACGAGTAGATACCCTGATAGTCTACCACTTTGCTGTGTTTCGATTTTTTATGTTATTTGGATAAGCAAACTAGCAGACGTCCCACCTGATGGTAATATAAACTAGTCTACCTAGAACTAGCCCTGCAGGCACCCCACCATGGTTCAGGCCTTGTCGTGGCGGTGGAGCTCAGTAACCTAGGGTGAGCGGTGCACCTTGGGCGAAGCTAATTGCACCGAGGGGGCTCTTTGTACCCCTCTTATAAGAAGAGGGCACAGAAGAGCAGGGGGCAAGGGGTGAGGATGGGAACCTCACCCCATTGTACTGTCCCGACGTTGGGAGGGGTTGTTCTGTGGTGAGTGACAACCCCTCTGTGGAGGTGGCGTCGGTCCCTTGCGGGACTGACTAGCCGTCGAGGTGCCCTGTTTGTTTTCTAGATCCGGGGCACCTCACTAAAGGCGGCATTGGTGGCACTCGCCGGGTTTAAGTGGGTAGAGCTGCGTCCATTTACCAGCTGTCGGGCGCAGCGAGTCCCACATACCCGCGTGGGGAGACCTACTCCCCCGCGGGATGCCTCAGAGCATTTCCCGGCGTTAAAGAAAAGAGCCCTGCAGGCAACTTATTTATTTATCTCCACCGTGGTTCAAGCCTTGTCGTGGCGGTAGGGCTCAGTAGCCTAAAGTGAACACAGCATATTAGGAGAAGCCATCTGAAACGTGGGGGCTGCTCTTTGTACCTCTCTTATAAGAAGAGGAGACACAAGAGTAGGGGGACAAGGGGCGAGGATGGGAACCTCACCCCATTGTACTGTCCCGACGTTGGGAGGGGTTGTTCTGTGGTGCGGGACAACCCCTCTGTGGAGGTGGCGTTGGTCCCTTGGGGAACTGAATAGCCGTCAGTTACCTACGAAATAAAGATATTTTGATTGATTTGATTTAAGGCTCCGACAACTGGGTTGCCTCATATGGGTAATCCATATCAGTTAATATATCTACTATTTAGTTGTCTAGACTGTAGATGGAAATGAAATGTCAGATAGCTTTTATAAGCTAGTATTTTGATACCACGCCGTTATTTAGATTATGACTAGCACTTTATTACATTTTAATTCAAGTCGGATTCGAATCGATGGAAAAAATACATAATGAAATATCTTTAAGATTGTTGAAGAGTTATTAAATATGATATTTAATTTATTCATATCACTTCATGTTTGCGCCAACAGTCATAAGCTTTAGTGGCTCCACAACTTGGGAATAGCTAACTTTGTTCTCAGAACTTTGTCTTGCGTACGTATCTCGCTTACATTACTTAGGAAATCTTAATTTGATACTTTATTAATATCAAGAAGTTTGGTAAATATTACTTTAGTTATAACAACGTCTCATTTTGTTTCTTATTTCAATTTCTTTGGCAATTTATTTTCGCGATCTTTATTCGTTCGGGGAGATTAATTGTTTAACTTTTGATAAAAATGGATGTTATTATCAGCCATGTTGGTGTACTTCTCGGTAATAGTCCCTTTAGCATGTCTATGATGATGATGGTGATGATGACGATGATTATGATGATGATGATTATGTTGATGATGATTATGATAATGATGATGATTATGATGATTATTATGATGATGATGATTATGTTGATGATGATTATGATGATGATGATGATAATGATGATGATTATGATGATTATTATGATGATGATGATTATGTTGATGATGATTATGATGATGATGATGATAATGATGATGATTATGATGATTATTATGATGATGATGATCTATTCTGTCCGACCGGATTCCGCCATGGTCACCATTAAAGGATCCTATAAGGGAATTTGGCGCTGAGTAGCCTATCTTCGAAGGCGTTCATAGTTGTACGTTATGTCAGCAGGTGGGCGAACCTTCAACTGGTCGCGTTTTGTATCAAGGTCATCTCTATATACACAACTGTAAACATTTTTTTCTTTTTTAATTTGGAGATCATTTTCGAAAAAACTCATTCAGTTGAAAAAACTATCACTAGTTTATTATTACGTCACAGGCTGTAAGAATAATTATCAACAGACGGGATGCGGCTGGAATTTGAAGTTAACGCGGTCGAAGCTGCGGACAACCGCTAGTTATTAAATATAGTATAATTGTAATTTGTACCAGATGACGACCTCCGTGGCTCAGTGGTAAGCGCATTGGCGCTCAAGCCGGAGGTTGCGGGTTCGAATCCCGCCAGGGAACAAAAATATTTTCTGTGTTCCTGGGTCATGGATATGTATTAAATAATATGTGTATTATATTATAATAAAAATCTTAAATATATGTATAGTATAAAAGTATTAAATATATTTCCGTTGTCTGGTACCCGTAACACAAGTTCCTCGAGAACTTACCACGGGACCAGATTGACGTGGTGTGAAAGCGTCCATAGATATTATTAAAAAAAAGAGTCAAGAGTACTCTTGATGTGTACTTTATGGGACTCGAATCCTCTGCGTATCTCTTCATATACTGGTTTATCATGATATCGTCATTGAATGATGATTTCTTTTTCAGGCGACACTGACGAACATGGCCTGCCTAAAGACAAGGATAAGGGGTGCGATACAAATCTTTACTTATACCATGTGAGTATATTTTAATTTATAATAATTTAAGCTAATTAATTTAATCGTTCGGGCAGACCACCAACCACACAGCCAGTGTGTGGTCGGTTCGGCCGGTCCAACCAGGTGGGAAAACGATCTCCGTACAGTGGCCGGTCCGTGTTGGATCCGAGTGGCGAGGGATCGGTCGTCTTGGCGTTCAGCAGTGAACGGAAGCTATTAATTTCTTTTTATGACGAGAGAGAAAAATACCTAGTCAAAATTAGAATTAACCAGTTAGTTCAGTCGGGGCAGACATTTAAATAGAAAAAATTCCGGGGAGCGGTTTTTTTTAAACGTCGGGGGTGTGGGGGGGGGTTGGAAGTATAAATCTCGATTTTCTAACTAATCCCGGAGCAAAAATGGCAGTATCCAAAGTTGTTGGAAATTTAATTTCTCACAAGTTTGGTCATTATCATTTTTACGCTAGGATGAATATCGTAATCTTCCTCCAGCAGGAGATCCCTTATGTTTGTTACATTTTCACACGTCTCTCCGCTACAGTGCAGACATAAAACAGAGCACTTGAGGCCCGCTTTCCGGCAGCCGCACATTTTCCGCACTTGGATTTGCATTTGCAGGAAATTAATTTGAGCAAAGACTCCGGTGCTGGGTCAGCGATAGTAATCGGTTCCAACCCACGATCTGTTTTCTTCCAACCCCGATCCGTTGCGAGCATCAAGTGCTTCTCGCTTGATGCTCGCAACGGATTGTAGTTGAAGTTGTTGAAGTTGAAGAAAATAAAATTCCACCCATTATGATTTTTTTGATAAACTTGATAGTATAACTCTGCAAATATTGATCCTAGCGTAAAAATGATAATGATCTAACTTGTGAGAAATTAAATTTCCTACAACTTTGGATACTGACATTTTTGCTCTAAAGTTGAAAATTAACGAGTTATTTCAGAAAAACGAAAAAAATTAACTTTACAACAATATGGCGGCGAATCAACTACCGGGATTAGTTAGAAAATCGAGATATTTACGTCCACCCCCGACGTAAAAAAAAATCTCCCCCCGGATTTTTTTTTTAGTCTGCCCCGACTGGACTAAATGATGTATTGAATCTTCAGATAAAACTAGTTGTCACTTCGAGCGTTAATTAAAACTAAATAAATTAAGTGATTCCCTAGTAATCTAGGGAAAATAATTTGGCATTGAAAACAAGATTTAAAAATCAAAGGTTAATTTTAAAAAAACTACTTTTATTTTTTCAGATAGTGCTGATACACCATTGTAAACTTAAATCCCCGATCTTCTTGAGTTTGCATGACTAACTGACTAAGCCCCACCGTCACCACAAAGCTTAAACCACGGTGGGGTTTCGCGTCCCCTCCTTTTTTTTAGTTTCTAGTGCTAGTTTTATTTAAAGCTCGAATTGACAACTAGTTTTATCTGAAGATTAAAAACATTCGTGGTTAAATCTAGTTTTGACTAGGTATTTCTAGTTTTTATAATGGCGTTTACTAAAAACTAGTTACAGAAAACGCGTTCTACCTTAAAACTGGCTTTAACTGTAACATATACAACTTGAAAATTTACGCAACGTTTAAAATGCGTACAGAGCCACAACATACTGACCGCAAAACCAACCTGTTCTTTATTCAAATTTTATTAATGCTGGTAACTTTTTTAATTAACATTAAAAAGGCTTTATAAGTTTGTGGGAACAATTATTATGAAAGGAATTAATACTTTAAATATTTAACCGTTACTACGACGTTTTTTACCAACGCAGAGGAAAGCATTTCGAAATGCTTTCCCCTGCGTTGGTTACCCGGCGCAGGTTCCTAGACCTATATGGGACTAGCACTGGGGATTGAACTATCCTAACTAACCTACTGCCAGCGCCATCAGACGTTTTTCTGAGGGTCCTGGATCTGTAGGCAACACCTCAAGCGACAGGCTGACCATGGCGAAAGCCAGACTACTCCTCGTAAAGGGGCCTGGCCGCCACAAACAGCCGTGACGACGTCGTATCTATACTGGACCAGGTTCCCATCCTAGCCCAGCACGAGCCTTCTACGTGCCCCTGTTCGTCGCCCGCTCATCAGCTCATCGGCGTCCTTCTAGGACAGGTCCAGACTCATCGTTACTGAGCATCGCGGTAACAATGCTCGGCAGAGACAAGTCCCCCCTGATGACGGACGTCAGATCATGACGCAGCGCCCTCCATTTCGGGCACACCTCGAGGTTGCGTTCGGCCGAGTCCACCACCGCGCCACCTCCATAACGACATACGAAGTTGATAACTTACTCAACTATTTATGAAACTATTTTTTTAAGCACTCCGCCATCTTGTGTCAGAATTATTAACGAACCATCGGTTAACCCTCGCCTGATTTGCATGAGCCCTTCTATATTATGCATAAAGTTTAGCCCTTTATATACTGTATATTACTAACGTCATCTATAATATATAACTCAATATTAGTCTCGTCGTAAACACGTTACGTCATGAAACTTTTATGAAATTAGAGCTCAGTATTCCGGCGAAAATTTCGCCAACGTATATCTCGTTCCACATATTTATACGGGATGTTGTAACATAAATTATATACTTTTTGGATGTGTAAACCTTATAGCCTATATAAAGTACCTTTTTGTTTATTACGTCAGTGACAACTAACATAAAACGCGCTTTTGGAAACGTGAAAGTGTGTTTATTTATTTGTTATTTTATTTCGAGCTTACTTAGAGAATTGAATGGCAAAGTTTTTAACAAACAACATATCATTGGTATAAAATATAAAAAGTAAATGATTATACTGCTTTATCGGAATTTCAGTAAACAATTAGTATATCTGACGAAGGTAGAAGGTATGAAAGTGTATATACTATAATTACTTACTTACGATAAGACCTCTTTTCCGCCGGGAAATGCTCTTAAGCATCCCTGCGCCCGAAATATGGGGAGTGGACGCAGCTCTACCCACAAAAACCCGGCGAGTGCCACCAATGCCGCCTTTGGTGAGGTGCCCCGGATCTTTTGAGTAACAGGTACCTCGATGGCTAGTCCTACAAGGGACCAACGCCACCTCCACAAAGGGGTTGTCCCGCACCACAGAACAACCCCTCCCGACGTCGGGACAGTGCAATGGGGTGATGTTCCCATCCTCGCCTCTTGTCCTTCCTACTCTTTCGTTCCCTCTTCTTATAAGAGGAGGCTACAAAGAGCAGCCCATTCGGTTCACATGGCTTTGCCCAAGGTGCTGGGTTCACCTTAGGCTACTAAGCCCCACCGCCACGACAAGGCTTGAATCATGGTGGGGAATTACTACAAGACCTGCACAACCTCCAGTGTTAATAATAATAATAAAGCTTTATTTAGTTCTACACAATTGACAAAGTTACACTATATAATACTTAGAATAAAATAATAATTATTATTGTGTAGACCCCCTTCGGGTAAAAGCCATTTCTCTTTGTCATTGGCTGTAGTTAGCCAACATAGACCCGCCGTTTTTTTCTTTAACGCCGGGAAATGCTCTGAGGCATCCCGCGGGGGAGTGGGTCTCCCCACGCGGGTATGTGGGACTCGCTGCGCCCGACAGCTGGTAAATGGGCGCAGCTCTACCCACTAAAACCCGGCCAGTGCCACCAATGCCGCCTTTGGTGAGGTGCCCCGGATCTAGAAAACAAACAGTGCACCTCGACGGCTAGTCAGTCCCGCAAGGGACCGACGCCACCTCCACAGAGGGGTTGTCCCTTACTACAGAACAACCACTCCCAACGTCGGGACAGTACAATGGGGTGAGGTTCCCATCCTCACCCCTTGCCCCCTGCTCTTCTGTCCCCTCTTCTTATAAGAGGGGTACAAAGAGCCCCCTCGGCCCAATTAGCTTCGCCCAAGGTGCACCGCTCACCCTAGGTTACTGAGCCCCACCGCCACGACAAGGCCTGATCTTGCGTTAGGCCTGCCTCTTCCTCGACTGCCACTGGGGCCTGTCCATTTTAGTAGTCTCGTAGTCCATCTGTCGTCCCTGCACCTGGCTATGTGACCTATCCACTTCCATTTTTGTTTCATGGCAAAGGTTAGTGCATCTATTATATTTGTTACCTTACGAATTTCTACATTTCTTATTTTATCTTGTAGTTCTATATTTAGGCAACTTCTCTCCATTCTTCTTGTGTTTTTATAGAAATTATAACCAGTGTCATACCGCTGACTAATACATCAATAGTAGTGATAACATCATAGGATAATACAATGACCATGATAGAATACATAATAGGCTTAATGGAGAACCCTTATCACTTCGCGATCTGAAAAAGGGTTTAGAGATGCCTCGACGGAGACAAGTCTATTCTCTTATAGATCTGTAAGTGTCCCTGATTACGTAAGTTTACATAATTCAATTTACATTTTAAATAGTAAAATATTTTTTAATTTCAATACTAGTTTTCATATTCGATAATACGAGTATGTATCTTCGTTTAAGAAAACAGTTTTGGTAAACCAACAACAAAATTTTCAAAGAATTTTGATATCAAACAATATTATACAAAGTAGAGACTTGTATAATATAGAGAGAGGATATTATTACAAAGTAGAGAGATACATGCAAACGTAACCCAGAATCAGATATGAAAATAATAAATGTCGAGATTTTTTCCCGCATATTTTCTAGTAAATAATTTCTATATTTCCCAAGGGAACTCCTTTTTATCCCAGATAAAAGTTATGGAGATACGTAACACATAGTCTGGAAGATATCTTCATGGCCCTTCGCCCTACATAAGAAGGTTTCTCTGTGATATTATATTTTGCCACCGGAGAAAGTTTGTTATTTAACCAACTTCAACAAAAAGGAGGTTATCAATTTGATCGGTATATTTTTATGTATGTACACCGATTTCTCCGACAATTATGGACCGATTTTCAAAATTCTTATTTTGTTTGAAAGGGTATACTTGCCAAATGGTTCCATGATAAGGAAACCCGGGTCTGACGATGGCATCTCAGAGAAATCGAGGGGAACTTCCAAAAATCGTAGCAGCGAGTAGTGCGTTTAATATATTTTTTAATTAAGCATTTTAAAATTAACTAGCAACTACCTTAGTTATCAGGCATAACCAAATTTCGATGAGTATCATTTTAACAAATTATAAAAAGTACCACTGAAACTTTAAATTCAAAAAGTCACACACTTTAACATACTCTTAAAAGACGAAGTGAAGATGGAACAATTGACTCCTTGCTGACCCTATCATTTAGAACTTGTTACATGAAGAGTTTAACTTGTGACTTACTAGCCGCCCACCCCGGATAAGCACGGATGCAATATATTACATACTAGCTGTTGCCCGCAGCTTCGCCCGCGTTAACTTACTCAACTTAATTACTGTTAGTCACAGCGTGATGTTATATAGCCTATAGCCTTCCTCGATAAATGGGCTATCTAAAACTGAAAGAATTTTTCAAATCGGACCAGTAGTTCCTGAGATTAGCGTGTTCAAACAAACAAACAAACTCTTCAGCTTTATAATATTAGTATAGATTGACAGATTGCGAATATGTAGATAAAATATTTTCATGGTGGCGTTTATCTTAACCAAATTGATCTTAACTACATTGTATCTGGCTCAAATCAGATATAAAAAATATATGATATTTATAGCACAATTTATGCTATACAAATATGACGTTTCGAAAGATAATTAGATGATAATGTTTAAATTTCAAATCTCGCACAGATTCGTTGGTAAACGAAGCAAACCGACGAAATAGAGACGAGGCGTGAAATAGTACGTAATACGAACGTAGCGCTCGTAACCCTCGTAGCACTCTCTACAGACGTAGCACCCGAAGCGCGTAGATTGTTACATAACGTATCTGCACTTCAATCTCACGGTATTTAGATTGAACATTTTCGATATACCGTCCTTGCTGAGTTGAATGCACGTACTTTCCAGCAACTTGATGGAAATCAAATAAAGCTTGATTCTAGAGGATCGTGAATTCAAATCTCGACAAGTACTGTATTTAGTTTAACGTCTTTACAAATCTACTTCCGTTATCTACTTCAGTGTGCCATTTCTCAAGTATTTTAATATAATTTCACTTCTTACCGTAATAAGTTACAGAAATACCGCAATAAATAAACACCAGAACTATTTCAGAGCTGGCTGCAGATGACAGTGCCCGGGACGTTTGACCATTTGACTATCGACTGCTTATTACTGTCACTAACACAAAGCAGCTTTTCCATCGTTATGATAGCTTTAATTAAAAATAATTTTTAATTACTAATCATATAAAAATAATAATCATTATCAATATCATCGCTATCGCGTCATATTTGTTGTGCAAAAAATTAATGCCCTGAAAAACGTGAAAAACGATGGGGACGCACTGTGCCGCGTTCCCATCTACATGAGTACCACGTGGTATCCTGCTTATTTCTACCGTCAAACCGCTGTGTTTCGGAGAGAAGGGCAGAACAGGTGGTGTAATTACTGGCACAGAGACTTAACATCTTATGTTAAGTCTCTGTGCCAGTAATTACACTGGCAAGGCAACATATGAATGTTGCCTTTTTTTTCTTTTACGCCGGGAAATGCTCTGAGGCATCCCGCCTGGGGAGTGGGTCTCCCCAGGTGAGTATGTGGGACTCGCTGCGCCCGAAAGATGGTAAATGGACGCAGCTCTACCCACTAAAACCCGGTGAGTGCCACCAGTGCCGCCTTAGTGAGGTGCCCCGGATCTGTTAAGCTGACAGGGCACCTCGATGGCTAGTCAGTCCCACAAGGGACCGACGCCACCTCCACAGAGGAGTTGTCCCGCACCACAGAACAACCCCTTCCAACGTCGGCACCGTACAATGGGGTGAGGTTCCCATCCTCACAACTTGCCCCCTGCTCTTTTGTCCCCTCTTCTTATAAGAGGAGTACAAAGAGCCCCCTCGGCTCAATTAGCTTCTCCCAAGGTGCTGGGCTTACCCTAGGCTACTGAGCCCCACCGCCACGACAAGGCTTGAACCACGGTGGGGACATGAATGTTGCCTGGGCTAGTTCTAAGTGAACCAGTAATATATTATATTCCATTTTATGATGCCGGAATGGCAATAGCTTTTATTATATAATAGACAATTTAATAAATACACAACAAATTTCACTAAAACATATAAATCACGCCGAAATTAATAATTTAATTAGTATTTTATGATAGCACAATATCGTTTTAATATCGTCTAAAATGAAAAGTTTCATACAGCTACGAAAGTTTTAATTCCCAATAAAACGAATCTTATAACTTCACTTAAATGTAACCTTAATTAATAAGTTCCGACGGTAATTAAATTAAACCGGGCAGCTCACCTGCCGTGTTTATATACCCGGGTCTATCCGGTCCGGATATTGGAGTAGTCTTGATCGATGTCCGTGGAACTTTCACAGGACGAGTTCCATTCGTTAGTTTGATTAGAAATGTAAATACATTTAAACGGAAGGGATAGATAAGTAAGTGAACATAATATAAACATATATATAGGGGTTTTAGTTTTCGCCTCGAACATATTTTTACAAAGAACTCCGTGTGAATGTTATATTTAGAGGCGAGTAGTCGAAAATGTTTTAGTACGACGGCGACGATGATTACGTATTAACGTTATTTCTAGACAGAAGATGTACAAAAATACGATGCCGAAAATGAAATACAAAATAGAGGGAGTAGAAAGCTATCACAATATTTTTTTCTATCTCACTACCAACAGATGCATTTTAGATACCCGTACTTAGAGTTTTAGTTAGATGATGACGATTCCTTGTACATTTAAAGCTTCGCCAAGTGAGCCAAATGGCCTATGAATAAAATACGAGCACTTTGAAATCGAAGTCGAATGAATCTTGACTCAACGACCTGTGCAGTGGAATCAAAACCGAGGCTGCCCTATTTAAGTTAGAATACGGATTTAAGTCCAACGTGTTCCTGTAATCGTATCTATTGAAGCAATATTGTTTTCAGAATCAGTAAAGAATTCCTCGCTTATTTCTAGTCTCGTACTCAGTTCAAATTGCTTGACAATAATAATCTCCCTTGTAGAGGGTGTATAGAGTTTTGTACTCTTTGGATCCTACAGGTAGCACTAAAACACATACATGGAGGTGTCATATGAAATTCATGTACTATACGTAAAAAGTATAAAAAGTATTGGCCAATTAACCAGGTGGGAAACACGATCTCCGTACAGTGACATGTCCGTATTGGATGCGAGTGGCGAGGGATCGGTCGTCTTGGCGTTCTTTGAGATAGGCCTGTGATCAGCAGTGGATGATGATGATGATGATGATGATGATGATGATGATGATGATGATACGTAAAAATGAAATCACTTGAATTGAATTTTTTACTTTGACGTTCTGAAGCTTTTATTCTAAATATTTTATTTCTTAGTATTTGGTCGTTCATCGTCCCAGCAATATAATATATAGAACCTTTAAGAAATACCTTCAAAGAAATATCGAAAAGGGTCTGTTATGTAAAAATCTACATAGACGATGAAATATTTTAAAGTCTTTAGTTCCATTAATTAAAATAACTTTAATATAAATCGTACTTTTAATATAAAAAGCTAATTTAAAGAGCCGAATCAGTCTTTAGAGACTCAGAATAGCGTAAACCTGGCTAGGCTAAGTACAGTCTAGTAAAACCCAATTGCAACTGCAGCTGCGTTTGACATTTAATACATAAAATACTACTTTAAGACATTTTTATAGCAAATGGTTGTGAAAAGTTACATTTTATGTTCAGTTTTACTCACTTTAAGTTGCTTTGCAATTAAACTATCAGAAAAGTAGTTTTTAAGCTTGTTAAAGTTGTATCAAGGATTTTAAAATTCACAGTCACCGGAATTTGATGTGACTTTTGAAACAGTGTTTATTTTATCATCTCGTTTCCAATAATAGTGTAACGTTTCATAAAAAAGAGAGGTTAAAAATAATATAGATTTAGTTACATAAAAGTTTACCTATATATATACCGACTATTAAAATATACGGTAAATTTGGAAAAAGAGTTTTCAATTTTAATTAATAACGCGGGTACGTGAGTTTGGGCAACATATATTCCTTGTATCCAGCGGAAGGTGATTAAGGGCACTTATCTTCGGTGTTCGAGAATGGCCACATGCACCCGCTCGCATGAGGTCCTGCCCCTCCTTCAACGCACAAGTACGTGAAACGTCAGAGGTCCAACTCGTCCGGCAAGGAAAGTTTTTGTAAAAGGAATCTCCTACGATAAGGAATCCTGGCTGTTCTCCCGGCTGCTTTCTGCTAGGCCACGTGTTAAGGGCAGAAGGGCAAGACAGGCAGTGTAATTACTGGCACCGAGACTTAACATCTTATGTCTCAGGATAGGCAACACATAAATGGGTTGCCTGGGCTCGTTCCAGGTATACTGGTTCATGTTCATGGGCGACGTCGACCACTTACCATCAGGTGGTACTTTTGCCAGTTTGCCTATCCAACTAACATAAAAAAATAAAAAAAAGACCTAGGTTACCTAAGCATGTTTTAACAGATCCAGCTGACGAAATCTCTCAGCTACTAATGCGCGACGCAAAAGCGCGACGCGAACGTCACAAAATACACAGAATCACAACAAACGGTGCTAGGTACACCTGCACACCGCTTGGGCCTCGGGGTCGTAAGCGACGTCGAACCCTACACATGGAAACCACATCGATCCCGATCGATCGCGAAAGCTTAGGTTCGAATCCGATACGAGTAGACACAAACCCAGACCGCGCTAACAGCAGTAGCACTACGCTACCGCTAGATTGCTTAGGCACAGCGCGTAACCCGCCTCCCTCTACAGAGGGAGGGATGAGGGCCGGCCCTCATGATGATAGGTTAAATTCAACCGTAAAAGATTCGTCAACCGTATCGGATTTGACTAGTCCAAATCCTGGTCTCCCGAGCAGCGCGCGCGATGAACCACGCCCCCTGTGGGACGCGGAGGGGAGCGTTCTCATTTTCGAATATTTTTTAAGTGATCCATCTGTTTACTTACTGTATCGATTGAGCTTAAAGGCCATCAGGCCGAAAAGTCTAGCCCTTCCGAAAAAAAACGATATACTGCAAAAACAGCGATGTAACATAATTTTATAGAGGAATGATACAGATAGTGTCATTTATATACAGAATGTCCAAGGACTAGTACGACCAACTTACGAGATGATAGCTTGGGTCATTACCTGTCAGAATATCCAAATTTGACCTTAGTAAAAACCTCACCATTTTCGAGATATTTGGCCTTTTTTAAACCAAGCTAACCCCCCTTAAGTATGTCGTACTAGTCCCTGGACATTCTGTATACAGTAAGTCTAGAAAAAATGTTTAATGGTTTACTAATGACATTGCAACGTATTAAATTTCTAACGTGACACAATATGTACGTAAAAGCAAAACGCATTATCTCGATAACCCATTTTCAAGCCATTGTATGATATACATAATATACCTAAGAGTGAAAAGCAGTTTGTGCATTTTCCTATCACCTAACTTATTGTTTCCCTATAATGTGCTATTGATTTTATCCTGTTAACAAAGTATCCTTTGGACTTTTATATTTTGACGAATTCTGTGGTTCAATGGTTAGCGCGTTGGCACTCAAGCCCTAGGTAGCGGGTTCGAATCCCGCCAAGGAACAAAAAAGATTTTTGTGTTCCTCGGTCATGGATGTGTATACATTATATATATTCTATAATGAAAATTCTTAAAACATTATTATATAATTATGAGACTTAAAATAAATAACATCACAGATCTTTTAAATAAAAACATATTGGCTCACATATTGTTTTCTAATGTTTACGCGAATTTCACTCATTATAATAAAACAACTTTTACGGATTTTATCGCGGTTTATTAAGATTTACAATCCGACGTTTCGGATACTTTACAGCAACCATGGTCACGGGAGGACTGAGGTGTCATACGTCCTAATGTTACAAAGTTATTCGCACACGCACACACGTCGTACGGGTGCGCGTACAGGTGTACGTGTGTGTGAGTGTATTCGTGTGTGTGTGTGTGTGTGTGTGTGTGTGTGTGTGTGTGTGTGTGTGTGTGTATGTGTGTGTGTTCTCAACTTACTAGCTTCGTTTTTATTACAGGACGAAATCGAAGACCGACCCCGTGCAGCGACATTCCTCAGTTCCTTGGCAGATTACTCGAACACCATCCCGACCGCTTCAACAGCGGACCCCGATGCACCGAAGCCGGCGCCACCCGCCCGGATGGGCACTCTCATCGGAGTCTACCTGCCGTGCATACAGAACATCTTCGGTGTCATCCTATTCATCCGTTTGACCTGGGTAGTGGGAACGGCTGGTGCGATACAAGGCTTCCTTATTGTGCTTGTGTGCTGTTGTACGGTGAGTTTCTTATGATACAAGTCAACCTCATGACAATGTTTCTTTACTTTAAATAAATTTTAATTATAAAACTTTTTCTTTAGTCTTCGACACTTTTATATTTTAACTGACTGTACCAGATCGAGGGTTATGTGTCTCGAGTATAATATAATGAATGTATGTATATTTCTTTAGTACGCTCTGGTACGGTTTGATGGATTTTAACTTGAGAGTAACGCTGGGTGGGTTTGATATTCCTGAAAATTATCCCTCCAGTCGCATATTTCGTTTTATTTAAATGAATGAACAATGAAAATTTAAATAAAAAAATTAGTTTAAATAAATATAATCAGAAGAAATAATAATTCATATAACTTTCAAGACTATGCTGACCGCCATATCAATGTCCGCCATTGCTACGAACGGCGTGGTTCCTGCTGGGGGCTCGTACTTCATGATCGGTCGCTCGCTCGGTCCGGAGTGCGGCGGCGCTGTGGGCATGCTGTTCTACACCGGGACCACGCTCGCGGCCGCCATGTACATCGTGGGAGCCGTTGAAATTGTTCTGGTAAATACAAAAATAGCTTTAACAAAAAAAAAACCCCCCCGCCGCCCAGTAAAAATATTAGCAAATCCAAGATTTTTAAACTCTTATTGAAGTTTATATGTTCGTCAATAGAGAAGATATAGTAAAGGAGAAATATGAAGTGTAGAAGATTTTGTTTAATATTACCTATATATTAGTGTCTTAATATGTTAAAAATGTACAGTTTAGAGCGAAGGACTTGAATCCAGTTCTCAATAAATAAAATGAAAATGGCTAAGTCTTATATCTAATATAATCAAAAAATGCTAACAGACTGGATGTTGCTAAATTGCTTCAAGAAACTCAATTAAAAGTATTGAGAATTCTATTCTATAGCTCCGTACTTACTTCACGCAACTGCCATTAAATTTGATATTTTTTTATCGCTCAAGTCCCTATACTTACTTTCATTCGCGTTTTATCTCAAATCTAATTTATAGCCATATATAAAATTCTGAAAGTACTTTTCATGTCAAGTGTATTTTCCTTTAGAGAATATTCGTAGAGGATTATAAAAAGTTTGGAAAATCCAAAAGTGCACGCTTTATAATCTCATTTTCCACAATATAATTGATTATTCAATACAGTAAAATTGTATAATATGTACCCAAGAGAATGTAATCACTACGTATAATATGTACTAAAAAACCTTTTTGCGAAACACACTGTTGCCAACACTACTATCTTCCTTTATTACTTTTTTTTCCACATATTATACTGTGCCTAAACATAGATTTCAAATGTATCGCTTACCACAGATAATATATAATGTGTTAGGGCAGTGTGTTTATCAAATAAAGTTTTATTTATTTAAAATAAATATTGACAGTTCAGTTGCTTAGCAACAACTAAACTCGGTCACAATCTGATATTTAGGTACAATACACATTTTTTATAAATAATAATTAAACGACAGTGAACTTTAGATCAGCGTTTTCCATTTGGTGGGTCGTGACCCGATATCGGGCCACGAAAAAAATACCGGGTCGCTTCATTCTTCCTTATTTTAAACAAATACTAGAACGAACGAGAGCTTGACTAAAGAGACGAAAAAGTCAAAAATAAGCAGATTTATATTTCTCACTAATTATATTTCTATTTCTAATAAATGTGTTTGATTTACCTGGACTTACCGAATATTTGAGCAGATTGAAAAACTTGAGTGGGTATCGAAGGGGATTTTTTTTACCGGGCCATAACAGAACAAAGTTTAGGAAAGGCTGCTTTAGATGACAAGAAAAATTATTCGATACGATAATTTTTTCGAACAGTAATTTCACTGCCACATACACCGATCCATAAACACGGACACACGAACGTCCAGAAATTATTATTTTAAATATTATAATTTAGTATGTTAAACAAAATAATGGTTATTGAAATATATTTTATGTGCCGGACAGATTATTTGACTTGATATAAGTGCACTCATATTAACCTTTAAGTGCGATATAAATAAAATTAAGTGAAAATAAATCAATTTTAGTTTCGAGGCAACTTCTTTTTTAACATGTCGAGAGTAGAGCACTACGTTAACGCTCTGCATATGAGGCGTGCAATTTTATAACAATAATTTAAGAAATAAAACTTTTTATATGTCCTTTACTATGGCGATGTCACACAGGTATTGGAATCATTTAGTTTTTTAAGCATAAAATTTCCAAAAAATAGCATTGTTAAATGGTTCACAAGCCACACAACTATCTAACTTGGGCAGCAACCCTTTCTATATATCTATTTAAATTTGGAAAACAAAAAGCGGGTCGCTTTAATGAAGACTATGTATAAAGTTCTTAATTATCTGTCCTACTTTAAACATCTTGTTCCAGACATACATGGCACCGTGGATGTCAATATTTGGCGACTTCACAAAGGATCAAGAAGCGATGTTTAACAACTTTCGTGTATACGGCACTGGCTTACTATTGATCATGGGGATGGTGGTGTTTGTCGGCGTGAAGTTCGTCAACAAGTTCGCTACGATCGCTCTCGCCTGTGTCATCCTATCCATATCCGCCGTCTACGCTGGAATCTTCGTTAACTTCAACGGAAACGACAAACTTCAGTAAGACATTATCAATATGTTTGAATTTAGCTATGAAATTGATTCTAGCTAGTTGCTTCTTTTTAGTATTTCTGCTGTTCTAAAAAAACAAGTTATTTTTTTATATAGCAATATTACTACATATCATAAACATAATTTTGTACCTACTTATTTTAATCACATGCTTTTTAAAAATGTATTCCATGTACCTATCACATGATCATATCTACATAATTTAATTGATAAATATAATAAACGTTTCTCTCGATCAGTTTTTTTTGCTATTATTTAAAACCAAGGACCTATTTTATTAAACATTGTGTGTTATTTTAGGATGTGTGTTTTGGGAAAACGTTTACTAAAGGATATAAATATTGACAACTGCACTAAGGATATTGGAGGAGAACTGCATCAACTTTTCTGTCCCAACAATATCTGTGACCCATACTATGCAGCTCATGAAATAAGTGTGGTGCAAGGAATAAAGGTACGGCATATAATTACTACAATTACCTACTTTTGATTTGTGGTGTAAATTTTATCATGTCCTTGCAGTACTTTGTCAGTAAACTCGATCCGAATGCCGTGACGGCGTGACGCTTTATGCCCCGACTATGGCACCGTTCTCGACTACTTTGTGTGTGTGCGCGCATATAATATGTAACATATAAAACTCTTGTGTCATAGTTTTAGTGTTTTACTCCTCCAAAACGCTTGACCGTTTTTGATGAAATTTTATATGTATATTCAGTAGGTATGAGAATAGGTTTATAACAATTTTTTTTAGTGTGTGACAAAAGTTAACGTGGGCGAAGCTGCGGGCAATTTTATTCTATCTTTCGCTATAGATGTCGTAACGGGATATCCGGCAGATGTAAACTGCCGGATATCCCATTACGACCAACAATTTTTCCTGAATATTTAATACAAATTTTAAACATTGCAGGGATTAGCGAGTGGAGTTTTCTTCGACAATTTACAAGATTCATTCCTTGATCTAGGACAATACATAGCTTATGGCAAAGAACCCGATGACATCGAACAGATGGAGCGACCTACGTACAATCAAATTTATGCCGACTTAACCACGACGTTCACCATCTTAATCGGAATATTCTTCCCCTCGGTGACAGGTATACCTTTAAGCATGTTTTATGTTACTTGGATAGCTAGTGCAAATGAGACTGATGGTAAGTGGTCAGCGTCACAAATGATCATAAATGATTTCACCTAGGAACAACCCCAGCAACTCATACGTCGCCAATCCTGAGCCGAGTGGTAAGGTGGCAAGTCTAGAGTTCTGTTCTTCTATCAGAAACAACACACATAAGGTGCGTGGTACATCCATCCCAACACTACCACAGGGAGCGCCTTCACCAATTTTAAGGGTCCTGGATCTGCAGCCAACAGGATCACCTCAGCTACATACTGGCCCCGGCGAAGGCCAGACCACTCCTCGTAAGGGGGACTAACCAGCCGCTACTAAGCAGTCCCCACGACGTTGTGTCATACTGGGTCCAGGTTCTCACCCTGAAGCTGGACACAAGCACAGGGGCGTTACTGGATGTGCATTAAATAGGGCCTCTTACACACCCCTGTTTGTAGTCCGCGGGCGGAGGCTTCGTCAGCGGACTCCTTTCTTACCCATTTCATCAGCCTCCTTCTGGATGTTTCTCCCAACAGTAAACTTAGAGTTGCTTAAATTAAATAAAAAAAATATTAAGATTAATATAATATGTTTAACATTATTAATAAAATACGCAATAAGTGTAGTAGATAATATAAGTCCAGTTGTAACAGTTTTATTACAGTAATTTCATTTTGACAAATGCGCAGGTATTATGGCTGGATCTAATCGCTCTGGTGACTTGGCTGATGCACAAAGGAGTATTCCAATTGGAACGATATGCGCTATTCTGACTACATCAACGGTGTATTTGTCTTGTGTACTACTTTTCGCTGGCACAGTTGATAACTTA
Source organism: Helleia helle (assembly GCA_963853865.1). Taxonomy (NCBI): domain Eukaryota; kingdom Metazoa; phylum Arthropoda; class Insecta; order Lepidoptera; family Lycaenidae; genus Helleia; species Helleia helle. Next base: position 18,820,178 of record OY971422.1, on the reverse strand, counting down.
TTGCTGCGAGATAAGTAAGTTATGTTTTTTTATTATATGTGTCTTCATTTTTGTAACCTTGGACGTAGCCTGTGTTTTGAGAAGTGTCTTCTCTACCAGCCTTTCCCTTTCCCTTCCCTTCTTTATCGAAACGTTCCTTGTGAGTTCCTGTATATTTTGACGTATCTGTCAGTCTATCAACTACGCCCGATTTTTCAGATTTAGTTGCCCCCGATGTCCCTGGAGTCGAACATTTTGCGAGATTTTCTTTTAAATCGTCAATATCTAGTTTGCATTCTTTTGCTACTAATTCAAGAAATTGAAGAAATTGTTTAAAATCAATAGTTTTTGACTTAAAGCGTTGGAATAATATGCCTGTGTTTGTAGTTGACACACGCTTTCCATCTATTACTTGAGCTTCTTTTAACCACTTATCAATGTTTGTTAAAGTTATATGTTTATCATCGTTATTTGTCTTCCCAAACTTAGCATATTCTTTGAAAGCTTTTTCTAATAATGTTTGGTCGCTTGGTCTCTTGGCCATTTTTTTTTATTTAAACTGAATTTCGTTTACTTTTTTATTATGTTTATTTTAATGATAATCAATTGAAAAAAAAATGTTTCACTAAGTTTGTCAAAGCATTGTCAATTTTTTTTTTCAATCAAATAGACATACAACATACAACCATCTAGATTTTTTTAGAAGTTAATATTTATTATGTTATAATCTTGACGTCTGTATTACATCCTCTTTGATTATATTGACTATATTTTTTCAGATTCGGCCAGTCTATTGGAGGTAAACTCGTCGTTGCTAATATGGCCTGGCCCAACCAATGGGTTATTTTAATTGGCTCCTTCCTGTCTACTCTTGGAGCTGGTTTGCAATCCTTGACTGGCGCCCCACGTTTACTTCAAGCAATTGCTAAAGATGAAATTATACCGTTCCTAGCTCCGTTTGCAGTTTCTTCTAGCAGAGGTGAACCAACAAGGTAAATTTAGCATTTTTTTTAAATATTTTTTTATATTATTTTTTTTAATTGTAAAGTGACATTACATTATTACAATACATATTTTTATTTTTACTATGTTATTAAATTCTTATGTATATAAATGATTTTTTAATGAAATAATTAATGTTTTTAAGATGATTTAATGATAGAGACGCGTGGAAAAGAGAGAGGGAGGCCTTTGCCCAGCAGTGGGACAGTATAGGCTAGGAAAAAAAATGATTTATTTATGATTTTCTAAATGCACATATTTTTTTGGACTTCACATCAGTATAAAATTACTTTTCAGAGCTTTACTTCTAACAATGGTTATCTGCCAGTGCGGCATCTTACTGGGAAATGTCGACATCCTTGCGCCACTTCTGTCCATGTTCTTTTTAATGTGCTACGGATTCGTTAACTTGGCGTGCGCTTTGCAAACTCTCTTGAAAACTCCAAACTGGCGCCCGAGGTTCCGATACTACCATTGGTAAGATTTTGAACATTTTCATAGAATTATTTAATCAAATAATGTGCTTTGTTTTGTGCCTTGCTGTTGCTAATGCCGACTTTTTCTTGCAGGTCGCTTTCTCTTGCCGGTTTGACACTGTGTATCTCCATCATGTTCATGACATCATGGTTTTATGCGCTCATTGCAATGGGTATGGCGGGAATGATTTACAAATACATTGAATACCGGGGGTAATACTTTTATTATTTCTATATTCATCACTGTACTTTTCACGTTGTTTTTTAATTACTTTTATAAACCTTTTGATCGTAATTTAAATTTAAAGGTTCGATCCCGACCTCTGTGATGCCTTTAATGAGTTATTCTTAATTTCTACATGCACCTGAACATGAGACCATCGCTTGCTCACCGGTGAAGGAAACATCGTGAGATAACCTGCATGCCTGATGAGATTCAAAGTCTTTGAAGGAGATACATGCCCAGCAGTGGAGCATATTAGGGTTGATATTATTATTTTTTGTTAAATTATGTCATATTTTAGAGCTGAAAAGGAATGGGGCGATGGTCTGCGAGGTTTGGCGCTGTCTGCTGCTCGATACTCTCTGTTGCGTCTTGAAGAAGGACCACCCCACACTAAAAACTGGCGCCCACAAGTACTAGTGCTAGCCAAGTTGAATGATGATCTTAATCCCAAATATCGTAAGATGTTAGCGTTTGCTAGCCAACTGAAGGCTGGTAAGTTGTCACACTTTTTGATTAATATTCATTTATGAAGCTGGAAATATAAATTGATATAGAAAAACAGAAATTAATATTAGGTCTTTTCATCTCAAAAAACATAATGGGTATAATTTACAATAACAAATAGAGAAGACTACTACGAACAAAATATTTGCGATGAAATAAAAATTAAGGAATATATTTAGAGTTATAATAAATAAAGAAAATGTAGAGGACACTCTATGATTACAGGCAAGGGTCTTACTGTATGCGTATCGGTCCTGGGTGGAGACTTCACACGCAGGTCTGGGGAGGCTTCTGCGGCTAAGCAGAACTTGCGCAAGTGCATGGATGAGGAAAAAGTTAAAGGTTTCGTTGATGTCCTTGTTTCGCACAGCATATCTGATGGTTTAAGTCACTTGTAAGTAGCGTTGGTTCTAAATATTAATGTTTGGTTTATAAGATTACATGACGATTATCGGAAGCTGTGGTAAATGCTTAACAGCTGTATTTTGGTCACTACCTTAATACTACGGTAATATGAGTGTAAGCCTAGTTAAAAAAATATCATCAACTTATGTCATGTAGGCTAGAAGCTCTTAAAAATGTCATTTAATAGACAAACCTCTATTCGACATCTTCGCCAGGGTCATGAAACTTGCTAAAAAATTTAGTTTTCGACAATAATATTTTAAGTTGTGTGTGTAATTTAATTGTATATTATAGTGTGCAAACCACGGGCTTGGGCGGTTTGAAACCGAACACTGTAATTGTTGGCTGGCCCTACGGATGGCGTCAGTCTGAAGACGAGCGCACTTGGCAAGTATTTCTACACACCGTCAGGGCCGTCACTGCCGCGAGAATGGCCATGCTGGTGCCTAAAGGAATTAACTTCTTTCCGGATTCTACAGAGAAGGTATTATAAAATATTCTATTTCTCACAATCATTTTAAAAAATTGCACAAATTTCCAAAATAATAAATCAACACAAACTGATTTTGCTCCTCATGTGAAATTGAAATAATTCTAATTGTAGAACATGCCTTGGTGTTATTCAGCACGCCTTAACCTACACTTTATTTTTTCTCACTAAGAAGTATGACATTAATAAGTAAGCGAAAGTGTAACAGTGTGCTATCGTCATAAATAACAAAAACACTCCTTACAAACGAGTAGAAATTCGGACGATATGAGCAAGGCCGTCTTTCCCACTGGGCACTCTGGGCACGTGCCCAGGGCCCCACGATCCATGGGGCCCCCTTATTACTATCATAATATGATTGATATCACAAAAATGATTGCTGATTAGAATACCTAGTACTGCCCTCATTACTAGGTTTATTCTTCTCTAGTCCAAAAATCAGGCTCACAGATCTTAAAATTGTTGTTTTCGTCGGGGCTCCATTATCCTACTGCCCAGGGCCCCCTGGTTAAAGACGGCATAGGATATGAGATCCTTTTTCAAGAAAGGACTTTTATAATATAAATAACATTTAAAATGAACAGGTATCCGGTAACATAGACATCTGGTGGATCGTACACGATGGTGGCATGTTGATGTTACTGCCATTCCTTCTTAAGCACCACCGTACTTGGAAAAATTGCAAGATGCGCATCTTTACCGTTGCACAGATGGAAGATAACTCTATTCAAATGAAGAAAGATCTTAAGATGTTCTTATACCAACTACGCTTAGAAGCCGAAGTTGAGGTCGTAGAAATGGTAATTATTTATGATTTATACAAGTAATAAAATGTATAAGAAACTAGAAAGAAAGACACAAATTGCTTGAACATAATTATTTATTTACTTTAACTAAACTTAACAGAAAAACACGATAAAACCTTATTCGACGAAAGTATTGGAATTATTGGAAAAACTAGAAAAATAAGCGTGTGTAATACGTGAATTTTGTTGAATTAGAGTTGATAATAATTTACTTATATTACAGACTGACAGCGATATTTCTGCATACACCTACGAACGCACTCTGATGATGGAACAACGCAACCAAATGCTGCGTGAGCTGAGACTGAACAAAAAGGAAACCCTTGGCATGGTCAGTATAAAAACATTTTACCTCCTCACATTGTTCTGTTGACCATACAAATATCACTGTTTACAAAAAGTACAATCATCGAAGCAGTCTAATTACGTCACTTGCTGTCTGTACATAGTGAAGCTTTTATGTCGTCAACGAAATATTAATAATCATGTGTTTTCTGTCGCTGCCAACGCAGATGCAAAATTTGGTGGACTATCACGAACAAAACGCTGAGGAGAAGTTGCCTCTGGTAAAAATACCGATCAAGTCCACTTTTATATGCATTTTGATATTTGTTCCTTATTTAGAATTAGATGTTGCATTTCTATAGCATCTTTTAGGCAGTTCGCTTCAAAGATGTTTATTCAGAATTTTGCGAGTATCTATTTTTCTCTATTCTTTAACTTCGCTTTTACAAAACATAAAGATATTGTTAGTTTCTTTAGAATAGTTGACTTGTTTAAATATACACGCATCATATCATCCTAATCATTTAGGATATCATTGATACTATTATGCTCCGTCATTTTTAAATTTTAGCTTTTGATGTTGTACCTACTATTATCTACCTCTCCCTTATCACTTCTGTGGCTTCTTTGCACCTTAATGTTTTTATTAAATGTAATCTCACTAAGTATATTTAAATATTTTCTTAGCAATATATGTTCCTAATTATGCATTAGCTTTAATTAATTAATAGTATGTAATATAAAAATATAATAGCTTACTATCAACTTCGTGATTATTCATAAACTTGATTGCAAAATTCTTTGTGAATATTTTAAGGACAAATTACTTGTTAACAACTTTTACATGGTAGAATTAAGAAATTAGTAGGTAAGTGATTTAGATAAAAAATAAGGTGCCATATAATTACTATTCTTGTCCTTACATATTCTTGCACTTAAAATAAATATTGTCTGAGTTAGTGAAACTTTTTAAAATATCTCAGGAATCGAACAATCTTTCTTTTGAAAATTATTGTGACTTTACAATTACTTTACTAACTGAAAGTGTATTATTTTAGGTCCAAGCGATCGTTGATCACCATCACGCAGATGTTAAAACCGCTAGCAAGGTTCGATTCGCTGAGCCTGGCTCGGAACCAGGTCCGGACGACGCCCCATCACCCCCACTCGCAGAAATAGATGACAAGGATAAAGATGATAAGGTGAATATTAATATAACATTTACCATAACGTACAATGAGAATAGTTGTTACACATGTGTGTTACCTGTAACCACCAAAAGTCTTGAGTCTGTCGGTACTATTACCTTCATAAGTAACTATTTGCCATCACTCATTTTAGTAGAAGAATTTATTGCAATAATTAATTAATTTACCGCGAAAGCTTACGATTATGATGGATTTGCTACTCGCAGACTACAGACCCCAAGCTACTAACTTTAGGTCTTAGGCTCATAACATTGTTAAAGGACATGCCCCAGAATTAAAAGTTTCATGATACATAAAGCGACACCCAATATAATAATTTAAGTATGAATGCACCGCACCACCCATAATTTACCAAACATTTTTTTTTGTATAGAATATATTTAATAAAAATATATAACATTGAGTAGTCTAGTTTTACGCAGACGATTAAATAACTTTAACTAAAGTATATATTATTCATCATCATCATCATCATCATCAGCCTCTATCCGTCCACTGCTGAACATAGGCCTCCCTCAATGAACGCCAAGATGGCCGATCCCTTGCCACTCGCATCCAACACGGACCGGCCACCGCACGGAGATCGTCTTCCCACCTGGTCAATGGCCGACCAACACTTCGTCTACCTAAACGTGGCCTCCACTCTAGAACCTTATTGCCCCATCGGCCATCCGTTCTTCTGAGTGTGTGACCAGCCCACTGCCACTTCAACGAGCTGATTCTTTGCGTGATATCGGTTACCTTAGTTCTCTGACGGATGTCTTCCTTCCGAATCCTATCTGTCAAAGAAACACCCAGCATAGCACGCTCCATAGCACGTTGAGCTACGGCAAACTTGCGGACCAGTCCTATATTTAGAGGCCACGCTTCAGCCCCGTAGGTCATCACGGGGAGAACGCATTGGTCGAAGACTTTCGTCTTCAAACTCTGCGGTATAGACGACGTGAGAATATGGCTAAGCTTCCTGAATGCTGCCCATCCCAATTGAATCCTCCTATCGGTTTCTCTCTCGAAGTTATGTCGACCTAGCTGCAAAGTGTGCCCAAGATAGACATACTCTTGCACGACTTCGAGAGTTATGCCATCAACGTTAACCGGCCTAGGGAGAACGTGTTCGTTGAACATGACTTTCGTCTTGTCCAAGTTCATCCTAAGACCCACACGTCGGGAAGATTCATTTAGACTGTGCAGCATCTCCTGCAAGCCCTCCAACGACTCGGCCAGAATAACGATATCGTCGGCGAAACGAAGGTGTGAGAGATACTCGCCGTTAATGTTTATGCCACATTTTGTCCAGTTTAAAGTCTTAAAGACGTCCTCCAAAGCATTAGTGAATAGTTTCGGGGAAATGACATCCCCCTGTCTCACTCCTCGATGCAATTGGATTGGTCTTGTTTGACCTCCCGGAACCAGAACGGACATAAAGGCGGCGTCGTATAATCCTCTCAACACTTCGACGTATCGCCAATCGACCTGACATCGCTGCAGAGCTTCCAGAACAGCCCAGGTTTCAACCGAGTCAAAAGCTTTCTCATAGTCCACAAAGGCAAGGCACAGTGGCTGGTTGTACTCATGGGTCTTCTGTACAACTTGCCTTATAGTGTGAATGTGGTCTATGGTGCTAAATCCTCTTCGAAACCCAGCCTGCTCCGGTGGCTGGAATCCATCGAGCTTTTTAGTGAGGCGGTTCGTCATGACTCTCGAGAACAGCTTGTATATATGACTTAGAAGTGATATCGGTCTATAATTTTTAAGAAGGGAGTTATCACCCTTCTTAAAAAACAAAACGATTTCACTTCCATGCCACTCCTTGGGGGAAATGCCCCGTTGAAGGACGAAATTAAAAATCTTTTGTAACTCTCTTAAAACAGGTTCGCCACCTGCCTTAAGGAGTTCAGTCGTAATTCCGTCCCTCCCCGGAGCCCTCCCCCCTTTAAGCTGCTTAAGAGCCAGACTAACCTCATCTAGGCTGATGTTCGGAAGCTCGCCGGAGAGGTGTCGTGTTAGGCTAGCACGCGGATCGTTGTTTCGGGGATCAGGTTGAGGAGCATGGGACGCGTACAGTTTGCCATAGAAATCTTCGATCTCCGACAAGATCCCAGGCTTAGAAGAAACGGTCGCGCCAGTAGCGGTCCTAATCTTCGACAGGTGGCTTCTCCCGAGCTTTTCCACAAAAACCTTCGACCCTCTATTCTGCTCAATTGCTTCGGTAATCCGTTGCGTATTTGAGCAGCGAAGGTCTCGGCGTATTAGTTTGCGGATCTGCTTCGAGAGAAGCTTTACATCTGTAGAAGTGGCGTCTGTGTGTGCTCTGCGTTCCCTCATAAGACCGAGCGTCTCATCCGAGAGTTTGGATTTCCTGCCAGTACGCTTTCTCCTAAAAAACCTTTCACCCACGACCCGCATGCAGTCCACCACGGCACCCAGTGCCTCGTCAACTGCCATTGTGGTTTCCGATATGTTAAGGCTATCGAATCGGTTCTTTAATTCCAATTGGAATTTTTTGGAACCTACCACAGTTTGCCGGAAGTCAGGTCGGAGTGTAGACTTTATTAGACGGTCTCGCTCTCGCTGAAAGCTTGCATTCATAGATCCTCTTACTAGTCGGTGATCACTTCCGGTTTTGAACCTGTTGATCACAGAGACATCCCTGAATGCATGCCTTCGGTCCGTCATAATAAAGTCTATCTCGTTTCTCGTCACAGTATCGGGGCTTTGCCAGGTCCACTTCCTGTGGGGCTTCTTTTTAAAATATGAATTCATTAAAAAGAGCCCCTCTTTCTCGAGAAAGTTGACCAGCATTTGCCCCCTGTGGTTACGACTGCCGACACCATGTGGCCCTAAACACGATTCGATACCTGTTCGTACTCCTACTTTGGCATTGAAGTCCCCCATAACAACATTGAAGTGAGCCTTGGAGGTGTTGTGTAAGGCCCTGGAGACATCCTCGTAAGTTGCCTCTACTTCGTCGTCGGAGTGTGTAGAGGTTGGCGCATATACTTGTATCACCTTGAGGCTGTACCTCTTGGTGAGTTTGAGTACAAGATACGCAACCCTACTCGACACACTCGAGACTTCGACGATGTTGTTGACAAGGGACTTGTGGACGAGAAAACCCACGCCGCCTTGGGATGGAGTGTCGCCTTCCCTGAAGTAGAACAGATGACCCGAAGGCAGAGTTATGGTGTCCTCTCCTTGTCTTCGGACTTCACATAACCCCAAAACGTGCCATCGGATACTTCCCAGTTCCACCTCCAGTTCAACCAGGTGGTCATCGAGTCTCAACGTTCGTCCGTTATACGTAGCCAGGTCAAGTTGGTGGTAGCGATCCGTAGCCCGGGGATTCTTAGCACCCCCTGTCCCACCGTAACCTAGGCTGCTACCGTAACCAGGAATAGTGGGACGGCCGGGAACTAGGGGCCTTCTCTTGTGCCTGTAATTCATGAGGGGATTCATGCTCATAATTGCCACGCTGAGCAGGCGGATTGGCAATCGCAGATGATGATGAATTCGCATCGGCGGCACTGCTGCCTGCCGCCAATTCGATTGATGGTGCCGCCATCACTCGGTGCGATCGATGCTTAGTGATCAAGTCTATCTCACTGTCACGATGAGACAGACTGACACCAAGCAATCGATTCGCAGTATTAGCATCCTTGATGTTGGGGAGCTAAATGCCCTTTGACGACTTCTACGTCACCCTGGGCTGGTATTGGGGTAGGGGTATTCTTAAGCCGCCCCCACACAGCAATAATATAAATATATTATTATACCTTCATAATTCCTTAAGAGTCAGTTAATGTGAAAAGATTAGTTCCAATGAGTTCGTTTTGCTGGTCTTCTCAGTGGTCTTGCCTTGGAACCGGTGGTAGATTCAATTGACGTTAAAAGATATACTTTATTAGTACTATTTTGAATAAAAAAATGATTTTGATTTTTGATGTGTATCATACTAATATGTCATGATGAAGTTCATACTTTAATTGTGGGTAGGATAGAATAGTATGTTTGACACGCTTCTTATTTTTGTTTTCACAAAGACGCCATGATGCACACGTTTATTTATTTATCTCATCAAATATGTATCGATATAGAATTTAGGGAGATGTGATATTTTGAGTTTTGAACACGAAATATCACATGTGCCAAAACAAAATACCAGTCAATTGACATGATCTTGTATTTTCTTTACTGTGAATATATTCCTGCGGTCCGTGTTCAATATAAAAATAAATATTAATTTAAGTCATATATTCTGTACGAAATATTTTATTTCTCGTGAAAATCGGCCATAACTTAAATTGCATTTTATATATAGATATATATAGAGGAAGACAAAAGTAAATAATCGTAAATACTTCTTTCTTTCTCTACAACGCGACACCATATTTTTCTTCAATGTTACAAAACTATTTATTCGAATATCAAGCTAATAGAAACTCATAACGTAAGAAACAACTAAGTAAAGAAAATACAAACACCGCATAACATTCCTAGTACATGTTACGTTTAATTGCCTGTCGTTATAGTAAACTATAACGAGTCCTAGCGAATTAATACACGGTGGTCATATGTTTGGCGATACTTCATTCACGTTCAGTTCACTTTGATTTATCACATCACATTAGATACGAATGGATGTTTGAGTGTCCGTAGTCAGCTATCGTTTACAATTTAAATAATATATGACATCCCGTGTTTCATTCGCCTTGAATCCATCATGTGCAACTATTGATGCGGTTCAAAAAACGAAACGTTCGCAAACGAAACGGCAATTGGTTGGCGTGGTAGGACGAATTTCGAAGTAGTTTGTTGCACATAATTGATTCAATGTGGGACTCGCCCGATGAACGCTCGCAGTGTGACGACACGCCCTCGCCGACGGACGACAAACTCAAGGAAGGAAACCCCAACGGCGACGCTCTCAACCCCAAACCGAACCTGCCTCCTATCACACCGTAAGTTCGTTTACTTTTTTTATATTTAGAAATAATACGTCATATGTCGGTTCTAATTTAATAATTTATTTAATCATGAATATTTTCATGATATGATATCCTTTTTTATATTTTAGTCACTTTTGACTTCACTAGTTGAGGTCACGAGGTGAGAGCTTTCAGTCAGTACAGTACCATCATGACGATTATTTCGCTGGAACAGTTTTTTTTTATATCACAAGGAGGCAACGAGCAGTCGAAGCCTTATGGTGACTACCGACGCCCTATGGGCGTAACATTCGCATAACCAAAGATTATGCAGATACGTTGCCCTCCTTTTCCTTATTCCCCCCAATGGGCCACCGGAAACTCACAAACCGCAAGAAACGCGACGGCATAGCTGTCACTTGGCCCCGATGTTATGTGAGCGAGAAGTACCACCTCGGTCGTGCTAGCCCAATTCGGCTGTGATGCAGCATGGCACTACCTCTTGACAATATATGTGATGATGATCCTGTTCAGGATAGGCAGTATAATTACTGGCATTTACCCTGAAGTTAGGTAACGCATGGTCATGGTGGTTTGCGGAAAAGAAGACTCACTATTTGAAGTTATATTATTACAAGTTTTATCCTGCAAATAAATAATTGACACATCAATGTTAAGTTCTTAAGGGAGATTAGAATTTATTTCGGATACTAATACTAATCTGTAACTTCCGTCATGACAGTTTACTTCTAGGTACGTAAAATAATATATTATTATTATTTGCTAAAACTTTTGTATGTAACAGTGACGAAGGCACGGTGCGACGGATGCACACTGCTGTTAAACTGAACGAGGTGATAGTGTCGCGCTCACACGATGCACAACTGGTGATCCTCAATCTGCCAGGACCACCGCGCGACACGAAGCTCGAGAGGGAATCCAACTGTAAGTACCACAGCTATCGATCACAGCTATTTACAGTACATCCAATTCAACATGGCTGGTAAGAAATTAGCTAAGAGTGACATGACAAATAGATTTTTGTGTACAAAATAGATTTTTGTGTACAAAATGCGTGGCGCGCAAGGTCAAAACTCTGGGAACCTAACTTCAATCTAACACTTAATGAAATCATACATAATCGTATCTGCTCTTTGATGTCCCACTTATAGATAACAACCATCAATTAATAACAACCTCAGGTATCTGTCATTGAAAGAATTAAATTTCAATTCATCATCGTGAAAATCAAGTAAATATAATAACTTTACTGCATATGCTCAGTATATGATTGTTTGCAATAGCACATCTATTGCATCTTTTTGTAGGATCGATTCAATGTAATCTGATTTTTTAAATCTATTAAAGTATTTTTTTTTCGGATGGATCTATACTAACGGCCCGAAGGCCCTAATGCTACATCGGATTAGTGTGAGCCCATTTGGCTCACTTTTGGTTTATAAAAGTGTGGGGGTTGCCCCCCGCCAACCGTGCAGTCTGCGACCATAAGGCCTCCGGGCGTCGGTTGTGTCTATTAAAGTATCTACTTTCAAAATTGTATGAAAATTGCTGTAGGTTACTGGCTGTTAGGCTGTTGTAAATAAGTTGGGACATTCAATAAACTTGGCTGAGTTGGAACAATCTTTATTACTTTCAATATCTAATCCTAATAACGTATAAATTTCAGACATGGAGTTCCTGGAAGTGCTGACGGAAGGCTTGGAGAAGGTTCTGATGGTGCGTGGGGGAGGCCGCGAGGTCATCACCATCTACTCGTGAACGCCCTTCGAGCAGCTCACACAACATGGCAATATTAATCTTACAAGTGTTTCTAAACTATTAGTGAAAGCGCTCACTCTCGGGTGCCCTTAAGAGTCTAAGTGATAAGTTACTCTTTCGTGTTCTGTCGTCGTTTAGGAGGAAACAATTTGAGTTCAATCGATCGTATCCGCGTCGCCCATGGCTATATAGTTTACGCATATATTGTATTTTCTTACAATTATTGAAATTATATTTATATTAATTTCAAATATACTTGTTAGATTAGATCTAAATTTTGTTACATTTGATGCTTAAAAATGATTATTTATAAAAAATTTATTCACTGTTATAGCATAGATAAGATTGTGTCTCGTGAAGCCTTAACTGATAGCTCTAAGTTTGTTTTGTTGTTACTAGTATAGCTAAGCGAGCAGGTCTCTTGGAGCCACCGATATGCCATATCGATTCATTTTTACTATTGTTATTCTTCCCTTCGAATTTTTAATATAAATATTGACAAAAGCGTACGCACTATAAAAAAATATCTGTACAAAATAACTGTAAATAGATGTTTTGTTCTAAGAAACGTCTGCTCAACTAAACATAACTTGACCTGAGAACATCAATAGCTCCTAATTTGTAATCTATCCAAATAAATTAGATCTAGTCACTAAATTATCATTTGAAGAAACTTCTTTCACTATTACATCGACTCGAACGCTATCGATTTTAAATGAGATGAACATTGTACTTGGAATCGTCTTTTTTACTTTTGTAGTTACACATTACTTTAAGTTATCATAAACTGTAATGTATAAGAGGAGATGTGTAGGTGAATCAACGTAATGGGCAATTTCCTCTAGTGATTATATAATATGATATCTAGTAAGCATATTACGCACATTCGCGTCGAATGATTATTGTGATCATTTTGACGCACTTAACATCCTACTGATAAGCGTAAACGTGAAATTAACTACCTACAATTTTAAATTAAACATCATGATCTTCTTCTTTTACTTTGGTTCCCTAAAGGAAACCATGATCTTTAAAATATATTCTTATTAGAATGACAGCTGTCAAACCAATACAAACAGAAGTAAGACGGCTGGCATTTAAACTATGGAACATAGTTTTAAAATTCATTTGTCATTCATCAAAATGAATTTTCTCTGTATCATTTAGAAACGTATTTTTTTCGAAAGCAGTCGTAAATTATTAATATAATTATCATTAATAGTTACTAACAAATTAATATAGCTGTGAAGTCACAGTAATTTGTAGTGTCATATTACAGGTACAATTATTAGTAGATACTGTCCCCCACAGGGCCCTGAAGTTATAACTAGGGCCTTCTTTTTAGTGAACAATACATTTGTATCTTACTAAATTTATAAAGAAACATATTTCTAGTTAAAAAATATACTGTTTTTTTAAAATTAATAATAAAGAGTAAATTTCCGTACAACCCAAAAGGATGACGGTATATAAAACTGAAGAATTGCAGTCAGTATTTTATTTTGTTCCTAAGCAGCAGCTAAGGTCGTGTCGTTAGTCTTGTGATTCTCAGGGTTTACCAATCGGGATCGCAGAAATAAAGGGAGAGCGAAACAGTGTACATTATTTTATGACCTATTTTGTTGTATCCTTATTACCTAGTACAATTTTTCTGTAGACAGCTGGGACCCTAACTCTTTTTGCGGTTCCACTGACAGAAAGAATCTAATACAGAAGTAACCAGTTAACACCAAAGGAGCGATTTATATTTAAGTAGAATTAAGAATATAATCTATACTGTCTTTAACACCAAGATGTAATTGAACAAAATACAAAACCATAATGTGGTTCCTATAAAAAGTATTTGCACAAATTACCCGTTTCATAAAGTGTGAAAACGTATAATAAGGTATTTTGTGGAAAATCGAATTAAATTACAAAAAGGTCAATTTCATAAATTCATTTCATAATGAACTATATTTGTGTAGTTTAGTGAGTGGGTATACTTGGGTGCATAATAATGCTAAGAAAGCGAGAATGCTTAAGCTAATGCCAAGGATGCATGTTGTAAAAGCATTACAAAAGTATTACATACTGATATTTATAACTTATATAAAAATATATACTAACAGTTTCATTGATGGCCAACTTCATTTACACTGTCGAATTTAGACGAGGAATTATGACTTAAAAAGGGCAAACTTAAAATAAATTTATGTTATTTTAATGTTGCTCTGATTGTGATCAGAAAAAGTCGTAACATTGAAATTATGCTGAGCCAAGTATTATGTTTTGCTTAATATTTAACTATACTTGATAGATTCATTGATATGTATTTAAACATTGTAAGCCGATGAATAAATTGAGTTACACAAATATAATTCATCTAATTATCTAAGTATTCATTATTTAATAAAAAATAGGTAAAAAAGCGTTAGGTTACTGCCAAATAGAATTCGATGTTGTAAATTATCTTAGGTATAAGAAAATAGGTTACGTATAAGATACATTTTCAAATTTCACGTCACTAGGCGGTTAGACCGATTTATGTAATAGAATTTTATTAACTAGTGCATGTCTTTTTTGCGATTTTAGATAGATAACATAACATACCTAGTATAAAAATATTAATGTCTAAGTCGTTTCTGCTGTAATAGATCAATACATTCATATATTTATGTGTGTGTGTCTTTATATCCAATAGTAGAAGGAATATATTATATTTGGTCTGTAATCAATTGCAGCCATAAACAATTATTTGTATGAATACTTAAAAAAGTGATTGTTGTTTTCTGAGACTATAATATTTTAAATTCTAATCAGGTGATTAAACTAATGTCATTATTTATTAACATTTACAGTATGTATCGATCAATAATTTTCAAATTATTCTTTTCTGATTCTAATAATTTCAAAATGTAAATCGCAGCGCATCGAAAATGACGTCATAAGTCCAAATCTATTACCATTGTGATTGAGCAAAAGCGACCTGCTAGCGTGACTTCATTCTGTCATCACAATACGCTGCGATTCACTTTTATATTATATATTATTTTATCACTTTCCACAGAAAAAAGTATGAACGTTTCACTTTTGCACATTAATGCCATAAAAGTTATATTATATTTAAATTTTATTTTAAAATAAGTACACTTTATAAATATTGAAAATATTTTATATTTACTGTGAAAGGGTGTTATATATAAATATATATATGTGTCTGTGCTGTAATGAATTCGTGATACATAAGTGTGATCATTATATTATTTAAGATCTAAAAGTAAACGTTACTAATGTAGATCGTTATACATTTTAATATAACAAAACAGAATATATCAGATTTTATTGATTTATAAGTTTCACGTCACTA
This sequence comes from Helleia helle, assembly GCA_963853865.1. Taxonomy (NCBI): domain Eukaryota; kingdom Metazoa; phylum Arthropoda; class Insecta; order Lepidoptera; family Lycaenidae; genus Helleia; species Helleia helle. Next base: position 18,804,744 of record OY971422.1, on the reverse strand, counting down.
AGTGTCGAAAGTCTATTAAAGTCTTCGTGACTTTATTGTAGGTAGTAAGCATATCTTATTTTCCATGAAATGTATTATGAATTGCATTTTATTTGTATCACATGAATAAATTGAATAAACTATGTCTATAAATAGGCACTAAGAAGAAGAAATGATGTATGAAGATATATAATATTTATGATAAAGTAAACGTAAAACTCAAAAGTATAACAAAGAGTGGTACTCTTTGATACAGGTACTTTTGAGTTTTACGTCATCGCAACAGGTGAAAGATTTAAATCTTCATAAGATTGAAAGTTTTATTATGCCAGATGAATTTAGAAAATGACATACGATTGAAATAAAACGCACATTTTCACGATATCTTGTTCGATCAGATTTGTATAAAATCATTTTTATAAGATGGACCGATGAAACTTACACACTTTGATGCTCATTAAAAAACTAAGATTTTAACTTTTAAGTAATTTATGATACTTGTATGAGAAATCTTCGACTGTGTAAAAATGGTTTCTTAACATCTTATTCGTAAAAAAACACAATGGCAATCAGGAATAAGTACTCACTTACCACCAGCCTGAGAAATGCTTAAACGAACTCATAGCCGGATTTATCCTGAATTACAATACATATGCAATTTGAAGACATAAATACATAAATTATCTTTTAAGTAACAAAAATAGTTTCCAAATTGTGCTGGTCCCTCCAGCCATATGATATCCTTATATATATTCTACGGTGATCCCCTGATCGTTCTGATACCAAAAATAGATATTTGATTGCGTCTTATTTAAATCATTATAATAATTTAACCTAAGAATATAATCTTGTGTGCCAAAAGTCCTAACGACTTAAGGTTTAATAATGTAAAAATATACGTATAATCCTTAAACTATTATTAATAAAGTCTATGTTAAATTCCACTAACACCCCTTTACAGTCGTGAAGATTGGCTTCAACCCATGTACTTAGTACAAATTGCTATAGTTTACATTAACGATCGTACGTTTCGTCACTCGTATGTCGTCGTATGTCGTCCCTACATTTTCCTAGAGCGCTCATAGCGGAAACTAGATGAACTAAGTGAATTGTATGGAACAATGTAACGTTACATCGCTAACGTAAATTATATCAACCCGTAATTTCAATTGAAACTGTTTCAATCTGTAATTAGCTAAATGAACGACACCTAAGATTGATTTTAAGTATCGAGTAAGTCAACCAGATAAGAATGTACCTACGTACCACATTACGACTGCGTATAGAAAGAGATCAACGTATTAACAGCCTAGATTTAGTACATTATATATATTGAACTTGGGAGTAAATTAGAAGTGGTGCATATTTATATGTGCTAGAAAGAGGGCGAGATAATATAGTTATACCTTACACAATTACCGACCCTCAACGGTCTTATTGGATTCACGAGCATATATTTTTCTGATTATTTTCGTGATCAAATATGTTTAACAGTATAATACGATCATAGAGATATATACAAATTCTATAGTTACGAATGTCGTCATCTAAGCGATAATTTCTTTACCGTGTCTACATTTACTTAACTCTATGGTATTTTATGAAACTGCACCTTTATAGTAAAGTATTCCTACGTCATATGTTTAGCTTTATCAAGAGTGTTTATGTATTTGAAGATTGATTGTAACTTTATCGAGTGTCTTGTAATTTATTAATAAATATATATCTATGTTAGAGTTTAGGCTGTGAGCCGATGTAAACACATTCTTCAAAATTATATTCAAGCTAGAGTTGCTGTGATACACGATTTGGCTATAAAATGTTGTATTTTACTTTATACATATTCATTCTTTATTTTCATAAATATTAATGTCGTTTGTTATGAATATTATCATTATATATTATTTGTAATCTTATATTATTTCTTATTAGTGACAATGTTTAATCGTCGCACGTACCTATTCAATTTTTTTATAATTTCATATTTTTTGTATACATAGGTACTTTTAGTGTACTCGTCTATGATAACTAAATGTTAAATACAATGTACCTTTGTCAAATTTGTGGAAATAGTAACGATACATATGAAACTGGTACCTACCTATTAATTAATGTGAATTATTGTAAAGTTATCAACATGCAGTTGAAATGTTCTAACAAAATACTTCGATCTCTAAAAAGTTTTTATGAAATTTATTTTCCATGGTAAAAACCGTTCAATAAATTACTAAAATAATAAAATAACGTTTCAAATAATGATTCTAGTGAATTAGTCAGTGAGTAAATTAAGAAAAAGATGTTATGAGTATAATAAAGTAAATTAATGATAAATTTGTTTTATTTTACCTCTAAATATTGGCCTATTGATCCATGCCGCCTATTGGCGCTCCCTGTAAATCCAGTAAAATCGACCCGAATGCCGTGACATGTCGCTGTCATGTTGTTATGCCCTCACTACGCCGCGCGACGCTCGAGTATACTATACACCGTATACCCTGAGCTGAGTCGGGTTTCCAATAAGACCGGCCTGACCGACTACGCCCCTAGGTAGCATTATACTGAGGAAGGTTGTTCTGTCCCGTATCCAGATTTAGCAGGTAAAGGCAGTGGAAGTTATTATGGAATATCCGGAATTCAAATGGAGAAGAACTGTCCGCGTTATATCACGGAGCTATAAAAAAATTGTTCAACTACCTCAGCGACGTCTTGATCCTTCTCCGGTGTGTCGATGCCTCAAATATAAATCTAATTAACACTAACCCCTAATTGGCCAATCGGATAATTAATGCTAATTGATCTATACTTATCTGAGACAGCTTCAATTGAACACGAGGCGCAGCGGAGACCTTCAACAAAATGGCGGCGGCACCTTTTTCACACTAACTTGTTTTACATTATACTCAAATTAATCAATCTACGTAACTATGCCTCGAGTAGGCGAACAAAAGAGTCACGTAATAAATAGGGCTCGCCACGTCAATAACGGCCGCAAGGAAACGTCATAACAAACAGGCTGTTCGCGGTACACTGAGGCGCCTGCGTAGGTCGTTGTAGTAGGTAGAAATAAACATCATAAGCCTACAGCCTTTCCTTTTTGTTCCGCATTGTAGTGTGCAGTGCAAAGACTACTATTGTATGACGTCATGTGGGACTCGGCCAATGCCGTCTTTACCATAAAGGCATATGGGGCCGGTCATCAGGCTATCTCATGAACCGTTATAATAAGACAGTTGAAATTTTCGCAGGTGATGTATTTATGTTGGCGCTATAATAACAAATACTAAAAACAGAATAAAATCAATATTTAAGAGGGGATCCCATACAACAAACGCGCGATTTATGCCGTTTATAGCTCGTTAAAGCGGCAACAGGCGACTCGCTGCGAGTAGGTTACATATCTCGACAGGTCTCGAAACCTGTCGAGATATCGAGAGATGTCATTTGGAAGGCAAGGCTAAACTAACCTCTAAGAAACTCGGCCTTCTCAGTAGGGCGAAGCAGCATTTCATGCCTTCACACCGCCTTCAATCATACAAGGCGCAGATCCAGCTTCACATGGAATACTGCTCTCACCTATAGGCTGGAGCGCCCCAATATCAGCTCCTTCCATTTGACCGCGAGCCTAGCGGCTCGAATCGTCGGCAGCAAGGTTACCTCCAATCAGCTTGATTCTTTGGTGCTGCGTAGAGATGTCGGAGCGCTCTGCATCTTCTACCGCATCTACCACGGGGAGTGTTCTGAGGAATTGTTCGGACTAATACCTGCAGCAGATTTCCACCACCGGACATCGCGTAAAAGCTCCAAATTTCACCCTCACCATCTCGATGTTCGTAAATCCACAACAACTCGATTGTTACGGCGCACAACGAATATATGGAATTAGCTGCCACTTGCGGTGTTTCCGAACCGTTAAGGACTTAGACTTAGGGACCTTCAAGAAACGAGCATACTCCTATTTGAAAGGCCGGCAACGCACCTGCTAACCCTCTGGTGTAGCGGGTGTCAGTGAATGTCGCTATCACTTACCATCAGATGAACCGACTGTCCGTTTGCCCCCTCTTCTATAAAAAAAGGTATACCTTTGGCCTTAGTAAATGCTGACGAAATAATGTCAACTAAACGGCCAAAGGTGGACAATGCTACTAGACCATTTCTTTGTACCTATATAGTATATATATATATATATATATATATATATATATCGGATATAACTATTGTAGATAGTCGGCAGGACAATTATATTATTTGCTTGTGGCGACCGAAACAGCAAAGAACGCCTATCCTAAGAATGTATGGATGTATGTTTGTTGCTCTTGCACGCAAAAACTACTGAATGAATTTTAATGAAACTTTACAATAATATAGCTTATACAGCAGAAAAACATATTGGCTATAATTTATCCCTCATATCCCCACAGGGAGCCGTTGACAGTGTGTCACGATTGTGGCGCAGCGGTGGACTTGGCCCAGCACACCCTCGAAGTGTGCCCGAGATGGGCGGCGCTGCGTCATGATCTGACATCGGTCATCGGAGGGGACTTGACTCTGCCGAGTGTCATCACCGCGATGCTCGGTGACGACGAGTCCTGGACGGCGATGGTCTCCTTCTGCGAGGCAGTAATGTCCCAGAAGCAGGCCGACGAGCGGGTGAGAGAGGAGGCCGCCGACGAGGCCTCCCCCCGTGGGCGACGAACAGGGGTGCGTAGGAGGCGCTACTTAATGCGCCTTCAGTAACGCCCCTGTGCTCGTGTCGGGTTCAGGATGGAAACCTGGACCCAGTATGACACGACGTCGCGGGGACTGCCTAAGCAGCCGGGCAGTCCCCCCTTAAGAGGAGTAGTCTGGCCTTCGCCGGGGCCAGCCTGTCGCTGAGGTGATCCTGTTGCCTGCATATCCGGGACCCTCAATAAGCGGCTGAAGGCGCTCGCAGTTGTTTTAGCTAGGGTGGGCACTCCCAAGTGCGAGTCCCACATTGGGTCAGGATCTATCCAAGATCCTGGCTGCATCCATAAGGATATCCCTGCGATAAAAAAAATAAAAGAAAAAGATACCTACGATTATAATTTATACAGAAATTCAGCAGCATGTTAAGTTCTTGGAAGTAATATGTATTATGTAGATGTTTTTTGACAAAATTTAAAGTATATTAAAAGACACTAAAAACCAATATATTGATATATTTAATGTTATTGATATTTAAGTCTTTCTCAAAAAGCAATTATTCAATAGTTTAAGACGACACCACAATAAAATTCTTTCTATTTCCACCACTCCTAGTCCTTCACGCGATTGCAGCCGCAACTGTACAAGACTTACACACTTTCTGAGCACTGTCATTTTCTAAGCAATATATGCAACTTCAATATGCTCAAGATAGGATACCGTGGCTATGATGGTATATAGTGATTATTGTAATTAAAATATGTTTATATCTTAGCCTACTACCTACACCTAATTTTTATCCTAACTTAAGAATTTTTGTAAATATCACATTACTATATACGTATTTAATTGACATAAATGATTTCTTTGGGTCAGCCGCAAGAAGCTGCCGGGACCTACTCCCGCAGCTGTACAGTGTACGGCCCTGCCACGTCCTTTCGGATAGCAGACAGCAGCCATGACCGCAGCCGAGCCGCAACTGTTACGTGTTGTTACCCACTACGTGCGTAGGCCACGCCCTCCGGTCGTGCTGCACTGTCACGCGCATCGTAAAACGATACGTACAAATCCCTACAAAGCGGTGAGGCACTGCCAATAGCCAGGCCCCAGTGTTGCGACCGCCGAGTCGCGGCTGCCGGGTCACGGCTGCTGGAATCCGAATGCTATCTTTAAAGTACTCAATACTATAGTATGTACTAATATATGTATATAATATTTTGTAAAGTTTGCATTTTAGAACTTCAAAACAAAATGTAAATATTATTCAAATCCACTTTTCTAAAAATTTCAACACTTAAACTTAGTTTAGTATTATCACTGAGAATAGGAAGTAAAAACTGAAAGTTTGCAAACCATAATTAAGGGTGTTACAAAGGTACATTGTAAATACTATCTGAAATATACTTCTCTAATAAATGTTTGTCTTGTGATGTATACAACTGACTTAGCAAAGAATACTTGAAGCTGACAACTTTTAGGCCAAGTATTTTCATATGTCTAATTCTCATTGCTTGAGGGCCAATTAAAGTTTTACCATCAAAACAAAAATGATCAGGTAAATGTATTAAAACAGCTGTGACGTTACATTTATCAGACTTAAATTTCCAATTGTAGGTAGTACTGCCTAATCCAGGGGGATGAATCATAACATCTATCAAGTAACTGCTGTCAGAACAGTAATTTGGGATTGATACTGCCATTGAAATCATGTCAGAGCTTCCAACAGCATTTACAAAGGAATTTTTAGTTTTGGACAGAATATTCCTAATTCGGACATCCTGTGTAATAGTTGAATGGCACTGATCTTTAGGCAGCATTGGCCCAGAAATGTTGTTACATTCCAGTGACAAAGCTGTGTCTATCAATTGCAGTTTTTTGTTAGTCTCCGGGTTGTTTATTTTAGCTAAATATTCTATATGAAATACTTTAGGTATCAATTTTAAGGGGTGATGGCCGAGGTATATGAAGCTAAGGAGTATCAAGCACATATCATCCACGCCTATTTTGTCAAATCTGTTGAGAAGTAATTCTTCTACACATCCCCAGTATCTTATGCCACTCGCTGGCTCTGAATATAAATATCCATGTGGATAAATAAAGCACCTCAAAAAGCTGGACGGGATTTTTTCCATGTTAGATATAAAATATTGACTGCAAGTATTTAAAATCTGCTCGTTGGACAATTGAAATTCCATACAGAAGTTATATATTCCAGCTATAAGAACATGTGAAGATACTTTAATACCTTTCAATCTCATGTATTTCTCAACAGCGGCAACAATTTGATCATCAGAATATTTTAGGCGGGTAAATTTTGTAATAATATCTAACAATGAATCTTCATCTAGAGCATGGATGTTCAAATACAACCAATGACTTAGTACGGCAAAAGATTGCATTGAAAAATACTTTTCAGTAATAAAAATGTTAAAAATCTCTTGCATAGTTTGTGGTTTAATATTATACCAAATTTCTGATAGTTTTTGTTCCAAGAGAGTTGATAATGTTCTCTTACTCACTTTTAATCCAGGTAAAATGTTAAATATATGTGCAATATTATGCTCATTAATATTATTCTCTTTATCAATGAAACCAACCCACAACCTATCAACTGTTTCACTATACTTTTGGTCAGTGTTATTGTTGATTAAAAATGTTGCAAAATCACACAACTGTCCTAATGTTAATTTATTGTCAATCGCCCTCAGCAGCAGCTCATCAGAAAATGTATACTTAAATGGTTCCATTATTGAAGATTTTGTTTTAAGAACATTTAAAATAGTCTGTGTGTCTTCAGTCTTCATAACAACTTTTTGTAACTTATCTAGTATGGCACCCTTTGCATAGTTAATGTGTATACTTAGGTCTTCTACTTTATTATCATTTCCTTGTTTTTCTAAATTGTAGATCCTCTCTATAGCACCGAGAGCAATATTTGGTGTAATTTTGGTACATTTTGTAATCAATGAAAACACTTCACGCAAATCCGTGCACTGCTTGAATTCTTCTTGAATTAAATGATAGTTTAGAGATTCGTTTGTGTTTTTCGATAGTACATTTGTTTGTATGTGGTCTAATTTATCCAAATCTTTTAATTTCCGTACAATAACTGGGAGTTCATGAACGCTGTACCCATTTTCGATCAGGATGGTACTATTTATAAATTCAGGATGGTTAGTCTTGTCGTCACTAGAGTTCCTAGAAAATATATTGGCCCATTGGTATAGAGAACTATTACTCGCACAAGTAATCATACTATTACGTGCTTTTGAATATGATCTCAAAAGTACTACATGTAGTGTCATATTATAAAGAGTGTGTAATTGTATTAAAAATAAAATCGAATCTGTGCGCACATAAAATAATCAAAAAAACGCAATATTTTGATAGAATTACAAAAGTCAAAAGTGCATTGAATTATTATTATTATTTTCATTTTTATTTAGGCATTAGCTACTAGGCTAACCATACAAAATACAATTATTCGGTCTGTAATACGGAGAAATGGCGGGAAACCCCAAGGAGCGCGGCTTCGCCCCTCTAGCCCCCATCAATCAACTATCATTCCCTATTCCATCCACACAAGGCAGTCCACCACAATATTCGCCAAACAATCATATTATATATTACACAGATTAAGTTTTTAAAACAAACACTATAGAAAACCGCCAGAACAGCCCTACTACGAAAACCACTCCAGAACGATACTCCATAAGATTCGCCAACCAATCACAATATATAAAGATCAAGTTTTTAAAACAAACACTATAGAAAGCCACTCTGAATGGACAAAACACAAAATAACAATTAATTAACGGGAAACCAAAAAAACACAACTGCGCGTCCCGATGCTTCCCGCCATTCCTCAAAGTGCCTTGACATTTGACATTACACTTTTTTTCGTTCCTAATAATTGAACATGCTAAGACCAGAGCTAGAAGCCATGCTGCCATTTCTGTCGTAATCAATATTAACTTAATATGTATTTGTTGGTGATGCTGATTGCTGAAGTGAAGTCTGGCATGAATAGTAAAAAACCGTCAATCAATTTTATTTTTTATATTTTTTAAAACTTTGACAATTTATCATGGCGTCGCGTGTGATGTCAAAGTTTCATTGTTAAACTAACATTGTTTGGTTGAGTTAATTATGTAATAGTTTTGTGTAATTTTATCATTTTATAAAATGGATTCTAAATATTACAAATACTGTATAGTACGGCAATGTAAAAAATGTTTTGAAATTCCAGAATTCTGTAGAACAGAAATTGGTGTTAGAAGCGAAAAATACACCCAACTTAATAACATCAATCTTGGATATTATAGCTGTTTGCTTTTATGAAACTTTTTGACGTGACAACGTCTTATAATTCGATGGAGCCGGCTGCACGAACGAAAAAACATGACGCATGCGGCATTACCTCGCTTTGAGGCGTTCCATTTTCTTATGAAGTTGTCACGTTCAACTATAGTCAGTAAACCTGGGCAGTAAACCGACAAGTTACAGACAGCTGATTTTTTTTTTCATTGCAGTCACAGTTGTTCAGAAAGGATTATTTCATGGGAAAATTACCAAATCTAAATGTGTTTACTGACAACGCTAGAATAGTATTGTTTCTTTTGGAAATTATAATGTCACGAACTCTGATTTGCGTTCATTATTTATGAAGTCAATATTAATATTTTATATTATTTATATTTTCGTAAATTTATTTATGAAAATAAACCCATTGATTTTTAATGGGGGACTGGAGGGGTGAAACCGCTTGCCTTGGGGTTTCCCACCGTTTCTCCAAAGTACAGACAAAATATTGTTAACACGACAGAATTGGCAGCATGACCCAGAGGTCATAAGCTAAGACCAGAGTCTTAGCTGGTTCCAACAGAAACAAATATAACAAAAAAAAGAACGACAGAATAGGCAGCATGGGCTCTGGTCTTAGCCTTTTCCAATAGGAACGAAAAAAATTGGTACTGTGTCAACTGTCATTTCAGTTGTCATATTTTTGAATTCAAACAACTTTCATTGATGTTTACTGTCGCGGGTGTTTGAGTTTCCAGTCTCGTGATTATTTTCAAAGTTTATTTGCTCAGTAACAATGTTTAACTAAAGGTAAAATTATGATAATTTTACTTTTATAATTATGAAATAAGATATTTTGTTATATTGTATAAATTGGGCTTTATCCGATAGTGAATTTAAGGTACATACCTAATTGTTAAAAAGTTTTTTTTATTGGACATAAATTTAAAGGCAATTTAACTTGAAGTAAAATAATTAAGCACCTATATTATGGAATATATTTCAATCTGTTTTTTTTTCAGTTTATAGTTTGAAATATAATGCCAGAACGAACAAATGTGAGTATTCAAATCATACAAGAAATTATAATTCATTTAATGCTATTGCTACCTGAGCTTGTGTAAAAACAATCAAGCATTCTTAGAAATCTTTGTCATTTACCTTAGTATATTCTGTTCTCATATAATTTTTATTAAACTAAGTGTTGTGTGGTGTGTAGAATGAAGATTGAAGGTAACACATGATTTATAAATGTCTGACAATATCTTGTTCATCATATGATGTGTTTTTTTACGTGTGTATGCCTTCAAGCTCACACCTATGATAGAATAGAAGTTCTTCTAACACAAATTTAGTACCAATTTACACCATGTGAGGGTACACGTGTGAGGGTACAACAATTTCCCAGCAGAACAGTCAATATATCAAAATAATATTCCGATGATTTTCTAAAATATTGCTGGTAACTATGGGGAAGCTACCAGTATAAGTGAGGGGTGGCTGAAAACAATATCATATAAATTATGAATGGATTTTGATGAATACAATGAACTTTATATAGGAGAGTACAAAATGTATGTTATCCTAATATTCTTTTCCATATTAACAAACATTCAAGCTAGGTTTAGTTTTTAATTTAATTAAAAAATGATTTATTCATGAAAGTCTATCACAAAATTATGCGCACTAGAAATGTTATCTTTGCATGTGATAAACATAATTTGCATACATAAAATTATGCCATAATGAATGTTTACAAAAACAACTGCAACTGGATATGTCATTACAATTGTGAGAATGATTATAACATGTAAATAGCTTTGATGCAGATGATTACAACAGCAATTGCTCATTAACTATCATGTACATGTGTCAATTAACTATTTTAATAGAGTTCAATGAGACATACAAGTCCAAGGCCAATATTATATGGTGAGATAGGCAATGGGCACCACAGTATAGGTTGGTTAACTATAGCTGGGACATTCACTCACTTTAGTGCAATTTCAGTATACAGTATGTTTGAAAATAAAACTATTTTGTCAAGCTATACAGCAACCAACTGTTGGTCTACTCTGGTTTAAGTAAGGTAAATAAATAAAAATATGTTTTAAGTAGATTAACTTGTAAATGTTCTGTTTATTTAAGTACATTAATCATAATCATTAATTAATTCTTCTAACACTAATATTTAACAATAACCGCCGCCGCATCTTGATTGAGTACTTTACAAACCACTCTTTGAAGACTTCTCAGAGAAATACCAGTTGCATGATGATCCATGATGTCAATGTGAACGAATATTTCATTAAATAGTCTTTACCATCACAATGCATAAAATATTTAAAAGTATTGTGCACTTTTTTTGCGAGAATGTCCTGTTAATGTTTTTTCAGAAGACTTTTTTTATTTATTTACAGCTTGGCAAAAAAGAATATGACGTGGTGACAAGTGGAACTAAATATTTTACTAAATGGAAACCTATGATGTTGACAATACTTGACCGACAAATACTATATTTTGAGCAAAGCTTAGTGTTTTATTTTTAACGATTTGATTAAATTCTCTAACTGATTTCCCATATTATGATGAGACGCATTATTATTATTATTATTTAAGGGGTGGGGACACCAGCAAGGCCAGACGGGTGATCAGTCCTCATTAACGGGACCATTTCCCCCAATTCCCCGGGCTCGCCTCTGGGATTAGATGCGGGGACGGGTTATCATTTGCCCCTCTGGTGTCACCCCCTCAAACCTACGTGTTGATCTACAAAAACTACTTAGCTGCCTTATGGTTAGATATGCTAAATCTTCCTTCTTCAGCTCGTCCGCTCCAAACAGCTCCCATCTTGCGTATGCATATGCTGGGCATTCCGTTATGAAGTGCAGACTGGTCTCTTCTTTCTCTTTGCACTTAGGACATAGAGGGTCCTCTGTTAGCTTCATTATTGACAGGTGTCTGTTGAGTGGGCAGTGTCCCGTCAATATTCCCACAACTGTTCTAATGTTGCTCCTATTGAGTTTGAGCAACTCTTTAGTCTTCTTGCTGTCAAGCGTCGAGATGAAGAATTTCGACTGTCTACAGCTCTTCGTGTCATTCCATCTCTGGTTTGTTTCTTTGTTTATTCTCAGGGTTATAACATTTTTTGTTATCCTGTGTGCTATTGGCAGTCTCGGCTCAGGGCCTATGAACGTCTCATCGGCACCTTCTCTCGCCAGTCTGTCTGCTTCTTCATTGCCCGCATTTCCCTCATGTCCAGGTACCCAGGCAACTTCTAACTCAGTCTGGTCTGCTAGATCTTGCAGGGTGTTTTTGCATTCTTTGACCAGTGCTGAGGTAGTCTCCCTCTTACTGAGGGCCTTCAATGCCGCTTGACTGTCACTGTATATGACTGCCTTCTCAATCCTCTGTGCGCTAGTGATATTTTGTTTAATCATGTTGGCGCATTCTCGTATTGCGAATATCTCCGCTTGGAATACGCTGGAGAATCTGCCTAGATTAAACGATGCTTTCATTTCAGTTGGATGGCTAATATATACGCCAGCCCCTGATAACTTTGTCGATTCCTTCCTGGATCCATCTGTGTAGCCGACCATCGTTGTTTTTGGGTGGTCGATGTTAATGTTCCAATTATCTCTCGAGCCTATGCTTATCCTGTATTTCTTGTCGAAGATTCTCTCCTTCTTTATCAAATCATTGTTTGATAAAATCATGGATAGATTTTCTTCGTACTGTTTTGCTATCTCGGCGTGACCTTTGTCATAGTGCCCTCCCTTCCATAATTTGTTGCTCTTAAGCTTGAACCATTGTTCAGTCGCTTTCTTCTTGATCGTGAGATCAACTGGGTTGAGGCCGAGTATCATCTCTAGAGCCGCCGTTGGTGTTGTTTTCATGGCGCTCGATATCATGATGCTGGCTAGTCTCTGTACTTTTGTGAATTCTTTCCTGTTCGTTCCTAATTGTGCCTTGTGCCACCACACTAAGGCTCCATGTAGAATTCTTGGTAGTACTATGGCCTTGTAGATCCAATGAACCACATTTGGTTTCATGCCCCAGGTTCTACCTACCGCTCTCCTGCATTGCACAAGGGCACATTTGGATTTTGTGCAGATCTCTTTAACGTGGGCTTTGTAGTTCAGATTTCTATCTAGGATTACTCCCAGATATTTTATTTCATTGACTACCTCTAGATTTTCGTTATCGATTCTCAATGGAATCATGCTATCAATCTTCCTCTTGTTTGTGAATAACACTAGCTTGGTTTTTGCTGGGTTCAGGTTTAGCCCTTTATCCCTGCACCATCGTTGCGCTGTGTCGATTCCTCGCTTCATGATGTCTCTGGTCACGCTCAGTGCTTTACCTGTGACCAGGATTAGACCATCGTCTGAGTACGCCTGTATGTAAATGTGCATGGCGTTTATCTTTGATACTAATTCGTCTATGAGAATGCACCATAGGAGCGGAGACAGGCATCCTCCTTGCGGAAATCCTCTTCTTGCTCGAATGGTGCATGTTGTTCCCGCTAAGTCAGCTTGTATCGAGCGATGTTTTAACATATTAGTTATCCATCCCGTTATCTGTCCAGATATCCCCTCTCTGTTAAGTGCTTCCACAATGGATTGAGGGGTGGCCTTGTCAAAGGCTCCCTCTACATCGAAGAAGCAGCCATGGGCATATTCTTTGTTCTCTATAGCTCTTTCAATTCTTATTACCGCGTTGTGTAATGCCGTATCAATGGATTTCCCTTCCATGTAGGCGTGTTGGTTGGCGTGTAGCGGCATTGAACTCTTTTCTATCCCTGCTCTCATGTGTCTATCTAGTATCTTCTCGAGTGTCTTCAATACAAACGAAGAAAGGCTTATACATCTGAAGGATTTCGCCTCGTGATATGTAACCTTCCCTGGCTTAGGTATGAAGACGGCTTGACTCTTCTCCAGCTACTGGGGATGTAGTTTGTTGCTAAACTACTCCGGTATATGGTGAGGAGGTCATCTTTGATATACCTAAGGGCAACTTGTAGCATCTTGGGAAAGACGCCATCGGGTCCCGCCGCTTTATACGGTAGGAATGATGAAATGCTCCATGTTAATGCTTCTTCGGTGATAATCAGTTCCGCTTCCGCTTTCGCTTCTGCTAGATTCTCACCGGATGTGACAACCATGTCTTCTTCTGAATAGCTTGTGCTATCCGGGAAGTGTGTGGCCATCATTTCTGCAAGTATTTCTTTGGGTTCCACTACTAGGGTGTCACCTTTCCTTAGGCTTCCTAATTTACAGGTTTTGTCTTTTGCTAGCGTTTCCACACTCTTTTTTGCCAAGCTGTAAATTGACAATCAGTATTCACAAAAAAGTTTTACATTAAAATACAGATTTACCAGCAAACATTATTATTAAGACACTAACACCGTCAACTCCAGATTACAGTTTTTATAATAGTAAAAAATGCACATTAACGAAATGGTATTTGTTCATTCCCGTATCCGGATTAGCAGGAAATGCAGTGGAAGCTATATATATAATTATCCGGAATTCAAATGGGGTAGAACGGTCCGCGGTTATCACGGAGCTATATAAAATTGTTCAATTACCTAAGCGACGTCTTGAGCCTTCTCCGGTGTGTCGATGCCTCAACTATAAATCTAATTAACACTAACCCCTAATTGGCCAATCGGATAATTAATGCTAATTGATATATATACTTATCTGAGACAACTTCTATCTGACACGACGCGCAGCGGAGCTTCACAAAATGGCGGCTCTCAATTCTTTAACTTTAACTTGTTTTAGGCACTAAATTGTTCACAATAGTCAAAACACAATATTTATATTAGTCCATTATACTCAAATTAATCAATCTACGCGACTGTGCCCCAAATAGGCGAACAATAGAGAATCACGTAACAATTATCGCTCGTCACGTCAAGCGGCAACAAAAAGGAGCGATTCGCGATGGACTGGCGCGTTATAAGGCTCGTGGCGGACTGGGTACTGCCCGAGGCGCGGGCGCTCCTCGCGTCGCATGACCGGCAGATAGGGATGTGCGAGCGACAAGTCGACAAAACTGTAGTGAGGTGAAACTCGATACATTTGGTTCGCAACAGTATTCGTTTTCGGTTCGTGGGTATAATATTTAATATTAGAAAATTAAAAAAGAACACTCTGATTTTATAAACAGTAGCAAAAGCAAAACAATAGCTGTCTCCTTTGTACTCACAAGCTTGACCGCGCGCGAGAGGGACGGAGACTTTTCATGATGTGCATTCAGTGACGTCACGCCGCGCGCTTATTCAAAGACACCACAAGCACAACGTTTGAATGTGTTGAACGCTTTAGTTATCTGTCCTATATAAATATTGTATGCTGCTAGGCATCTACGAACACCTACCAGGTGGGGAGATGCATACAGTTGCCACATGTCTACCACATTCTGCTATTTATAACGGGAAGCAGCAATATAGGTATTTCGGAATATAGACAGCACACTCACAGAGTAAGGCTTTGCACCGAAATGTAGATAACATCATATTTGCTAACGATCAACAATCACTACTACACCATTTAAACAAAGTATTTAAAAAATCTGATATCTCGACGTCAAGTGACCTAAGAGGTAATTGACTCATTACAATTGTTTATTTTAGTGACCCATGGAATCGTCACTATTTTTTCTAAGCGTTCTTCAACAATGTTGAGCATTTAGCAATAAAAGATTTCTATAAAATTGTCGTTTTTAGAACACGAAAAATAATCTTTTTGTATAACAGGACTAAGGGGATCTGTTTTGGGTGAAATGGTCCCGGTAATGAGGACTGATCACCCGTCTGGCCTCGCTGGTGTCCCCACCCTTAAATAATAATCTGTTATAAATACAAGCCCATGGAAGCTAAAACCTAGTAAAAGAATAATTGGATTTGCCTTTTAGTACATTGCAATCGAAACTATTTTATCAATTTTTTTGGTTTGAGACAATAGTGCGTAACGAAGTCCATCGAACCAAGTCGTTATCGTCCATTCCTGTTTGTCGACCTTTTTTTTTTGCTTCTTCGTAATATCTTCCTGATGTATTCTATTTTGAGGTATATTCAAATAGTAACACAATGTATAGACATTTTCCGTTGAAGTTTGGGGGTTTTCAGTGTTGATGGACGTCGGAGAATTAAAATGTCAACTGGCATACATTTTAGTTATAAAACAAACTAACACTGAAACGAACAAGAGCAATTACCTACTCTTTACTATTTAACAAATAAATCAAACAAGCATAAAAACACCATTACTACACTCACATGTAGTGTTTTTTTTTTAAAGTAATAGTCCATCCTTAGGCAAAGAACCTGAGGTATATAGTTAAAGATATTTGTATTAATCAAGTAACTGTATTTATAAAGAGACTACTTCTTGATTATTAATTAATTCATCATCATCAGCCTCTATCCATCCACTGCTGAATAGGTCTCTCTCAATGAACGCCAAGACGGCCGATCCCTTGCCACTCACATCCAGCACGAACTGACCACCACACGGAGATCGTCTTCCCACCTGGTTCATGGCCGATTAGGATCAATAAATGTGGCCTTAACTCTTGAACCTCATTAGTTATTGGTTCATTATTTAATTATTAGCTCTTGCCCGCCGCTTCGCCCGCGTTAACTTACTCAACTTAATTACTGTTAGTCACAGCGTGATGTTATATAGCCTATAGCCTTCCTCGATAAATGGGCTATCTAACACTGAAAGCATTTTTCAAATCGGACCAGTAGTTCCTTAGATAAGCGCGTTCAAACAAACAAACTCTTTAGCTTTATAATATTAGTATAGATTTAAAATGTATTGAAAGCACTACTTTGTATCTATTTTACTACGAAATTCCAGCATATTATTCTGAGTATGATGGTTAAAATACAAACAGACAAAGCTACAAATTCATTTGATGTTTGTCTGCTCCTGTGTCTATTCATCGGATATATAATCCTTAAATGGCCATATTAAAATATATCGCTGCTAAAGCAATGATGTGACATTATACAACATACAACGGTCCCAGAGCTAATCGCCCAAGATAAAATTAAATTTAGGAAACACAAAAAGCCAAAGCTACAATGGATTCACCCGTAAGGTAGAAGGCAACTCTTCCAACAAAATCATTTATCGAATATCATCAAATTCGCGTAGCTAATAAAAATATATCACTGAATAAATATTTTCCTCCGCGTTTTGAAATCGTTTAAAATGATTTCTATCGTAATACGCCTCGAGTGACGTGTCATAGGATAAAACAAATCTCACCGTACAATGAATACTTTAGATAAGCGTTAAGGAATTAAGATTTTTATTTCACTATCTCGATAACAATGGTGTTGTTTATCTAGTTTTATCATTTTTTTGTCCTTTTCATACAAAATAAACACGATATGCGCATTGTTTGATACCAGTACGTGTATGTTGCTGGATTGTGCGGTGTACTGTATCCGCGAAATATATTGATATTATTATCAAACCTCCTTTTATCAATCAAAATCACTTGACGCAAATAATCAATCAAAATAAATAATTTTGATCAATTATTATCAACGTAAGTTTAAATAATGCAAAATAATTAATACATTATTAGTGATTAGTGAATATTAGTGTTTTTGTCATAGATGTCCCTACAATTGAAATGGGGTATCGCCGGTGTGGGGATGATCACACACGACTTTCTGACAGCGTTGGCCACGCTTCCCTCGGATCTGCATAAGGTCGTCGCGATCGGCGGCAAAGACCTAGATCGTGTGCACAGATTGGCCACGCTCCACAAGATCGGGACGGCGTACGAAGGTTACGAAGCCATCGCACGCGACACTAGCATAGGTGAGTTATAACCCTAACATCTAACAATTTTTTAAAATGATTTCTATCTAAATCTCTTGTACATCCATTCAGCGTATTAAAATGTGTATTCCCCACCGTGGTTCAGGCCTTGTCGGGGCGGTGGGGCTCAGTAGCCTAGGTTGAACCCAGCACCTTGGGCGAAGCGAATAGAGCCGAGGGGTCTCTTTGTACAAAAGACCTGAGGGCAAGGGGCGAGGACGGGAATCTCACCCCTTTGTTCTGTCCCAACGTTGGGAGGGGTTGTTTTGTGGTGAGGGACAACCCCTCTGTGGAGGTGGCGTCGGTCCCCTTAAGGACTTACCGTCGAGGTGCCCTGTTTGCTAGACGGCATTGGTGGCACTCGCTGGGTTTTAGTGGGTAGAGCTTCGTCCACTTACCAGCTTTCGGGCGCAGCGAGTCCCACATACCCGCGTGGGGAAGCCCACTCCCCCGTGGGATGCCTTAGAGCATTTCCCGGCGTTAAGAAAAAAAAATGTCAAAGCAAAAAATCAACAAGTTGAAAATCTGGGTCTTAAGGACCAGGCATAATAATAATAATAATATCTATGGACGCTTTCACACCACGTCAATCTGGTCCCGTGGTAAGTTCTAGAAGAACTTGTGTTACGGGTACCAGGCAACGGAAATATATTTAATACTTTTATACTATACATATATTTAAGATTTTTATTATATAATACACATATTTAATACACATCCATGACCCAGGAACACAGAAAATATTTTTGTTCCCTGGCGGGATTCGAACCCGCAACCTCCGGGCTTGAGCGTCAACGCGCTTACCACTGAGCCACAGAGGCATACCGTGTAACTTTCGGCCATCAAGTATGTCAAGGGTTAACATAGCTTACTCATGTGTGTTCCTTTAAAATTAAAATGAAACTACGTGACAACGTGTACGAGTTTGACGTAAATCGTCATTTATTTTATTGTCTAACAAGAAAAACGTGATTTCAGTTTCAGTAAATGTTTTATCGTTGTTGAAAAACATTTAATGAATTCAAGTTCTTTCTGTATTTTTTTTGATGGGACATTTTTTTATGTTAGTTGAATGTGCATACTGGCAGACGTCCCACCTGATTACTAGTTTACCTGGAACTAGCCCGGGAAATTCAATTAATATGTTGCCTATCCTGGGACATAAAATTTTAGTCACGTGCCAGTAAATACACTGACTGTCTCCCCGAAACACAGCAAAGCCGGTGGAACTCATGCAGTCGAGAGCGCGGCACAGCGCAATCTTCCCACCGGTAAAATTAACCAGTACCTCTACCATGAGTTTTTGTTACAAGCGTAAATGACATAACTATTATAGTAGTTACGTAAAACGCAACACGAATAGAAAACTATATCATACCTTAGTTTTCTATTCGTGTTGCGTTTTTACGTTAACTACTTATATACGTAACGTAACGTAAAAACGCAAGACGAATAGAAAACTATACCATATCGTAGTTTTCTATTCGTGTTGCGTTTTACGTAACTACTATAGTTACGTCATTTACGCTTGTCACAAAACTCATGGTAGATGTACAGATTAGTGGTCGACGTCAAAATTGAACGAGTTTACCTATTAGGGCTAAGACAAGTAGATTTAGACTTTATCGATTGATTTCTTATAGGAAGGATGTAGGTAACACACACCCACTTAATCTAGTAAGTACTTGCTCAAGGACAACCTTTAGCACATACTTTAATGTCATTTGGATGACGTAAACAATAAGCGATCCCAAATTATATCTCACTATCGATTGTTGATGGCTTGATCAAACTGAATTCTGTTCAGTGATTTACTTGTTTTATTTCAGACATCGTATTTGTGAGTGTACTTAATTTACAACATTTCGAAGTAGCAAAATTAATGTTAGAAAATGGAAAGCACGTCCTTTGCGAAAAGCCCATGGGTATGACCTACAAACAGACGAAGGTTCTAGTCGATTTGGCCCGGGAAAAGAAGCTGTTTCTGCTGGAAGGCATGTGGTCGCGGTTCTTCCCCGCTTACGACGCATTGGACAAGCATATAGCGACTGGAGGGCTGGGGGACGTATACCACGTCAACATACAGTTCGGAGTCGAGATAAACGACATTGAAAGAAATTTGTAAGATATTTTGTTTTTAGTAATTTAAATTTTAATCTAATTGGACATATCGAATTTAATATGTGCCTGTTATTTTCTACATATGAAAATAATACATATTTACGTAAATAAGAACATAATCCGGTTTCTATGTGATTACATTAAACTATAAATTCGAAAATCCTCCGGAGTTACGGTGGACTTTTCATTAAGATTTATCAATAATATTTGTTTACGCCCAGTGTCTGTCCGTGTGTAATTTTATCGCGTCTTCTACAAGGGCGATTACCGGTGCTGCCTTATTTGGGCAAGTATTGTAAAAACGGATCCAGGTCTCGTCGGAAGGCATGGATAATCAAGTAACATGACATCGCATTTCACATACAGTTACACATATTGTTTAAGAAACTTTATTAAGAACTCGTTTAAAAACTGATGTTGCCGGTGCCTAAATTAATTTTCTGTGGTTTTCTGGAAACTTCGTTTCATTTTATAGGGACTTTTATATGAGGACTTTTGCTATAATTTTATCTCGCTGAGGCCTGCTCAAGATTGTCGCGTTACTGACATCGCTTCATACCATTCGATTCTTCATATGGACTCTTCATTTACTACTTTTTACTAAATTACGGCAAAACCAAAGAAAGGGTTATAAATTATAATTTTAGCAGTCTAGGTATATATCTTACTCATTATTATAAGGGCAAAAGTTTAGATATTTGTTGATATTTCACGGCAAAACGGCTGAAGTGATTTGGCTAAAAGTTGAACGCAGGCGAAGTGCGGGCACGAGCTAGTGTATGTATATTTCAACGTTGAGCCTGAACTACGTAACCGATTTGAAGGAATGAGTTATCAATCGATTCGTATTTATAATGTGGGTGGCATTGACATTTTAACCATCTTTAAAATAAGGTTATTTCGTATTCGGGTCAACGGTTTTAACTTCTTACTTCAAACTTTCTTCATCATACAAATTGTATACATAAATAGCATTTAACCAGGTGGGAAGACGAAATCCGTACAGTGGCCGGTCCGTGTTGGATGCGAGTAGCGAGGGATCGGTCGTTTTGGCGTTCATTGAGGGAGGCCTATGTTCAGCAGTGGATGGATAGAGGCTGATGATGATGATGATGATAGCGTTTATGAATGAACGTAGAATGAAGGATCTCGGCGGTGGCGCAGTACTGGACTTGGGGATATACATGCTGCAACTGCTGCAGTTCATCTACAAGGAGCCGCCCACGGACATCATGTGCACCGGTCACCTGAGCAAGACGGGCGTGGACGAGTCCATCTCGTGCGCTCTCAAGTACAAGGAGGGCAGAACTGCCACCATCGCGGCTCACACGCGCGCCACCATGACCAACAGGGCGGACATTGTCGGGACCAAAGGTACTGTAGCAGTAAGTATCTGAATTTTCCAGATTATTCTAGAGGTGAAGCAATCGGTGGGAGGGATGCGCTGTGCCGCGGCCCCGGCTACATGGGTACCACCATCTTGCTTGTTTCTCCCGTCAAACAGCTTTGCCGTGTTTCGGGCAAGACAGGCAGTGTCTTGCCCGAATACTGGCACTTAACATCTTACATATTTTAGGATAGGCAACAATGAGTTAACTTTTTTTCTTTTTTTTTTGTTCTGCAGCGGAAATTTGCAGCCCAAACCATAGCTAGGACCGGGGTTGGTTTTAAACCTAGCCGTGTGTGGGGTTCGCACTTGGGCAGTGTCGTTACCCACTAAAACCGCTGCAAGCGCCCTCCGCCGCCTTTTGAGGGTCCCGGATCTTGCAACAACACAGGACCCTCGGCGACAGGCTGGCCCCGGCGAGAGGCCAGACTCCTCCTCGAAAGGGGGAACTGCTCGGCCGTTCGTTTTCACGATACTTTTAGCAGTCCCCGACGATGTCGTGCCTATCTGGACCCAGGTTAACCCCAACCTCGGCCCGACACGAGCACAGGGGCGTTACTCGAGGCGCATTAAGTAGCGCCTCCTACGCACCCCTGTTCGTCGCCTGCGGGAGGAGGCCTCCTCCCTCACCCGCTCATCGGCCTCCTTCTGGGACATTACTGCCTCACAGAAGGAGACCATCGCCGTCCAGGACTCGTCATTGCGGAGCATCGCAGTGATGATGCTCGGCAAAGACAAGTCCCCTCCGATAACTGACGTCAGATCGCGTCGCAGCGCCGCCCATCTCGGGCACACCTCTTAGAGTGTGCTGGGCCGAGTCCACCGCCGCGCCACAATCGTGACATACAGTTGCCGGCTCCTTTAACAATGAGTTACCTGGGCTAGTTCCAGTTAAACTAGGTTATGTTCATGGGCGACGTCGACCACTTACCATCAGATGGCACGTCTGCCAGTTTGCCTATCCAACTAACATAAAAAAGACGTGTGGCACTCGGAGACTGCCGCGGTAAAGCTATTGCATAGCATTTTTTATCAACTTATGCAATTGCCAGCGATGATCTTTCAGTGGACAATTTATAGTATATAACTCCTATCCTATGTCGATCCTATGTCGATCGCTCTCCTTTCTATTTAAGTTCCGTGACACACGCATAAAAAATTGACAACTATTGTACTTATAATATTATGTATTTATATGTATTTATTCTTTAATTTGAGAGGAGAACTTACCGTATCCCACACCCAAAGACTACTATTGTCCCACACCTATATACTTTCTCACAAACAGCTGCTTACTTATTCGTCCGATTTCGGAGCAGCTCGTTCTCGTCGGGTGTTAGGTTTTTTTCGTTACGGAATTTCTTGATTCGGTCGCCGCGCTCAAGGCCCGCGATAAAATCTATGCAATAGCTTAAAATGTTCCTATATAAAAAAAAAGTTGTATATCAGGAACCCCCGGTAGAAGTGAACGTGTATGTCCAAATTAAAAACTAACTTTTTATTGTCATAACATCGCCATTCCATTTGCTGTCTCAGCATTCGATTCGATTATCGCGTATAAATAATATCTACGAATGTGTCACGAGTCTCGTGAACAAAACATTTGTGAATGATGTCAAAATATCGAGCTCCGCGAAATAAAATTGAAAAACATGGTAAATTTGCCTGAAAAATGATGCCTGGGCTCGTTCCAGGAATACTGGTTTATGTTCATGGGCGACGTCGACCACTTACCATCAGGTGGTACGTTTGCCATTTTGCCTATCCAACTAACATAAAAAAATTAGTAATTTTAATGGCTCTCCTGCCGCTCCTCTCTTGTTAAGGCGTTCTCGCGGAATTGCGACGTTAAAACTTTGTGCCCAGGAGGGCTAGCATGCGCGCATGACAAAATTTTGTCTACACCTTTTCTCGTATTAATTGTATGAAATAATACGAGAAAAGGCGTAGACAAAATTTTGTCGTGTCGCTCACTCTCAACTCTCTTTCAAAAAACATCGTGATGAAACCTATTTATCAGGCGTAGGTATATTACCGAAGACGGACTTTGTCTTCGGTGTATGGATTTTTTTACTGTCCTGGCAAAAAGCTCAGACCTCTTCGCTGGCCTAATGGAGTGTTCACGCGTTATTTTTGGGTGTCACATTGCATCTTTTGTTGTTTTAAACCATCGAGCATATTATAACCGGAATAGAGTAAACAAAAAACAAATTCCGCCAAAATTGTGCTGTGACGCTGCGGCGGTTCTACGCTCTGATTGGCCGACTGGTGGACATTAATAGTAGACTGGCCGATGAGACGTACTTACAGATCACTGGTTGGTTAAATAGCTATTACGTCATTGACAAATCACTGACCAGTTTCGGAATTTTATGGCTCACATTATTACTCTATCCGGTTATTTGCTCGATACTTTTGACCCACTCAATACATATTATATCTATTTAAATTTCGGCCTGAAACCTTGAGACGAACTTGATAAAGAGCTACAGATGGTGATAATACGCTAATTAACAGCTAAAAGATAGTCACGAAACGTTACTTGTATGTGAAAAGTACTTTTAACATGTCGTCTACTTGACGTCATCGAGTAACGAATTCGGTCAAGAGCGAAGTTATAATTTAGTTTCGGTCATTACCGCCACATGACCTGATATGGATTTTCAAGTACGTACCCGAGAGTATGAACACACGAGGCTATCTTTAAATGACCAAATTAATTAGTCGTTGTACGCTATTTTTAACCGACTTCAACAAAAAGGAGGAGGTATTTTTTTATGTATGTACACCGATTTCTCCGTCAATTGTGGACCGATTTTCAAAATTCTTTTTTTGTTTGAAAGGGTATACTTGCCATTTGGTCCCATGATAAGGAAACCAGGATCTGATGATGACATCCTAGAGAAATCGAGGGAAACTTTCGAAATTTGTAGGAATGACTAGTGTGCTTAATATTTTTTTAAATAAGCATTTTAAAGCACTACAATTTAATGAAGGTCTAGAGTCGATCTGATGCTGGAGCTGGAGACAGTCGAGGGAACTTCTCGACGATTTACTTCAGTAACCTTGTGTTTGGGCTTGATTAATTTGTATTGATGAGAACTTTACACCTAGATGCGTTGTGACTGTGATTGGGGGTCTGATGATGAAGACGAAGCTCAGTTAAGGGAACTCCTAAATAGTTTAAAGTAGCTACCTTGTGATTGGACTTAATTAATTTATACTGATGAGAACTTTGCACCCTTATGGGTGATACGTGCCATTACCGTTATGATGATGGAGACTATAGACAGTCGAGGGAACTCCTCGACGATTTACAGATTTTTTTGGGCTTACTTCATACGGTTCAATATGCCAAAATGTCTATCACTGTATGCCTTTTTTAATGAATCACTAAAAATTAAGAAATAAATTTTTTTAAATAAAAATTATAACCGACTTCAAAAAATAAAGTAACTAAAATGTTATAAAATAATCGCGTGTACAATCTTTGCGTTTACCACGTCTGTTATATTTTTTAAAGTCGGTTAAATTTTTTTATTTAAAATTTTTTGTTTATGTTACAACATCAACTGCTTGACAAATTTTGACCAAGTTCAACTTGAACATCAAAATTTAAACTGACGCAAGACGAGGCCCGCCATCTTACAGATGCCCTCTGAGGGTTGACAGGCAATGTTAGGTGTCGGTGACTGTAATTATAATAAAATGTGTGTGGAATTGCTTCTGGAATAAAGCTAAAATTTTCGATAGAAATATCCGGCTACGTATTCGATTTCATACTACAGTTGAAATTAATGCAAACTGTGATTTTGGAAATAGTCAAATTTGTTTTATATTTTGCCATGTATGTGTAGGGAATTAGTTTTTTTTTTTTTTTGGATATAAGAATATTTTCTCCAAAACTGACTAAACCTTAGGAGAACTTAGAAATTGCGTAGTACGTGTCATATACAAACTATTTCCTTTACATAACAACGCAATACTTTAACTGACCATAGTTTTAAATTAATGTTAATGAAACATGCCATCGCTGTCCAATAAATTACTGTCTGCTACGTCATATCATTAATTATCTGAAAAGATTACAAGTTGCGGACGCGAGTTGTGTTTTCGAATTTATTTTAAGTTTTTTCGTTTCAAAATAAATTATTCTTTACGACTTCACATTGAAATAAATGAAAGAATGAATAGAATACTGACGAGTAAGTCAACGTATTCTTCGTTCTTTCACAAGGTATCAATCTCATTAGGAACATATTATATGTTAGAGGTATTGCCATTTGCGGCAAAGTTGGGCCGGCACGACCGGGGTGGTATGTACTTCACTCTCACACAACACCGGCGTAAAGTAACAGCTCGAGCGGTTTGTGAATATCCGGTGGGCGGTGGCTCATTGGGGGGGGGGGGGAAAGAGAGCAACGCATCTGCATAATCTCTAGTTGTGAGGATGTGTATGGGTGTCGATAGTCGCCAAAGGGCTTCGACTGCTCGTTTGTTATAAAAATATAGTCTAACGATATAGTCTTAGCCGTGTTTTATGACCAATATTTATCATTATTACACTGTTCTTAATCTTCTTAAAGTTGAAGCGTGTGTTTGTTTGAACGCGCTAATCTCAGGAACTACTGGTCCGATTTGAAAAATTCTTTCAGTGTTAGATAGCCCATTTATCGAGGAAGGCTATATGATATATAACATCATGCTGTGACCGAAAGGAGTTAAGTTAGTTTACGTGGGCGAAGTTACGGGCAACAGCTAGTATGTTAATATAGAAGAATATTTTTTCATAAAAATTATTACAACGGGATTTTACCATTTGCCTACATTTATTTACATAATAGTCTTGTGAACGCATTTAGATGATGTCGAACTATCGAGCTCCGCAAATAAAAGCGAAGAAAATTATCAAGTTGATTTAGAATATTTTATGGCTAGTCACCGCAGGCGAAATGGAAAAAAGGATTCGCCATATCAAATTTTTGAGATACTTACTATTAAATAACGGTCTCACAAAAAATATCAGAGACACCTAAAGATATTGTCTAAAGGATGTGCTAATTGGTTACACAATAAGATGTACTTTACTTGATCATATAAAATTCTGAAAACAGTCTAAAATAAAAACTAAAACGAATAATTTACTAATAAAATATGTTAGTTTGCATATCATTTTTATATGGAAATATTTCATCTCAAGTCCAAATTTTTATAAATATTATCCTAAAACTTGAATGCTCTCTAGCGTTTGCACAAGACGCCACGACGCTAGATTCCCCCCGGTGACTCGCCTTAAAAATATTGAAAACTGGATACGCGTGACGAGGATTGACCGTCTCGACGCTAAAGAGGCCTATGTCCAGGAAGAAAAAGGCTGATAACAATAATTATAATGACGATTGAAAACTTTATTTTATTTGAAGCTTGATTACTTCTGGTGTCCGACGGCGCTCCACCTGTCCGCGGCGAACAGTACCGAGTGGTCTCTACCCAAGGGAAAGTTCAAGTTTCACTTCCACAACAGCGCTGGACTCAGCTACGAAATACAAGAGTGCTATGATTGTATTAGCAAAGGTATGCTTCATATTGTAATCTTATCATAATCGACTGCTGATTTTTTTATCTTTTATTTATAAAGCTGAAGAGTTTGTTTGTTTGGTTCAACGCGTTAATCTCAGGAACTACTGGTTCGAATTGAAAAAATATTTTTGTGTTGAATAGTCCGTTTATCGAGGAAGGTTGTAATAATGTAACATCCTGCTACGACTAATAGGAGCGGAGAATCAATGAAAAATGTGGCAGAAACAGAAGATAAATATTTATTTTGAGACCTTTACGTGCGCTGTGTTTAAAGTTACGTAATAATTATGTATGACGAAATTGTATCCCTTTAAAAGTTATTAAAAAAAGTCCGAAACAGTATACAAGGTTAACTCACTATAATCTTTGCGAATTTGCGAAAGAATTTTTATAAGCATGATATTAATCTTTATCAAAATAAATAATATAATAATTTGAACAAAATTGTTTCTGACGTTGTTTATTTTTTTTTTCTCATGAGATAATATCATAGTTTTAATCAACACGCACGCGAGCCGCCACCATTCCGTAGGAAGCCCACCTCGCAGAGGTGAATGAATGAAAATGAATGGTTGTCATGCGTACCTACTGCTATTAATTTATTTTTTTGTGATATGCAAAATAAATTTATATTCTTATCTATTCTTCTATACTAATATTATAAAGGGGATTTTTTTTACGAATGAACTCATAGATTACCAATTTTTAACTCTTTTTTTTTTCGGAAGGGCTAGACTTTTCGGCCTGATGGCCTTTAAGCTCAATCGGTACAGTAAGTGAGCAGATGGCTCACTTAAGAAATATTCGAAAGGGGGACGCCCCCCTCCGCGCCCCGCAAGGGCGCGGTTCATCGCGCGCGCTACTCGAAAGAGCAGGATTTGGACTAGTCAAATCCGATACGGTCGACGAATCTTTTAATTTTTTGACGAATTTTTAACTCTAAGATCATTAAAATGCTTTACCACTGCGTGCCATACGCTACAGAAATTACCATCCTCAATCAGGATACGATTCTAGATAAACACCGTATGATGTATAGGTACTTAACCTTTTCTTTTGTTGCGCAATTTTTTTTATGTTAGTTGGATAGGCAAACTGGCAAACGTACCACCATGGTAAGTGGTCGACGTCGCCCATGAACATAAACTAGTATACCTGGAACGAGTCCAGGCAACTCATTTATGTGTTGCCTATCCTGAAACATAAGATGTTAAGTCTCGGTGCCAGTAGTTACACTGCCTGTAAATGTATTTGATTTCTATGTGATGGCGTTAAAATGACATATTATATTAAAATACGTAATTAAAACCAAACAATTCTATAAATATGGCAAAATCATTTTTTTCAGCCAAAATCATGACTTTATTTAACATTACATTTGCCTGGATGATAAACGTATGTGCAAAATTAATATAAATCCAATTCAACCTTCTTATTATATTTTTAAATGGCGTTTGGCAATGAACACGTTTGCGTATTCCATCAGATTAAGTGGGTAATTTTAGGATATTTTCGCGCCGTGACGTAAAGAGTTCATCGACCTTTCAGGCATAGAGATATAATATTTGGAATGTCATATCGTAAAGTGCAGATTTGAATCCCACCACATGCACCGGTTTTATTACTGTTTTTATAAATACCTGATCTTATTTTCATAAGATTTTAGACAAAATTGAACATTGTTGTCTGTAGCAGAACTGTACGCGCCATTATTAATTAACATTTAAAATAAAATAAAAGGTTATTCTTAAAAAATACCTCAACGCAATAACAAAAGATCTCATGACCTTCAAACGGCTGAATCGATTTTTATAAAACATATCTAAGAACCACCCCTAGAAAACCTGCTTTCAAAGTGAATAAACCGCATCCTAATCGGTTCGCACATTTGAAATTTACGCTGCCACAGACACGGGTGGCGCGGGGATAAAAATATTCCTTATCGGTCATGTTTTGCTGTTGGTAATTTGAATACACAGTTATGTACTAAGACAAAAAGGGAGCTGTGAAATGAGAGCTAATATTGTTTGTAAACGCTACTGGCTAAGTCGTGTCATTCTTCGCTATTGTATTACTGAATATATTATGTACTTATTAATCAATGTAACCCATTATTTTTATTATGCAAACTATAGGCAGTAGTCCCTTAATCTATACTAACATTTTAAGAGTAACTCAGTCGGATACTTTTTACCAAACCACTATGCTCAAACCTTGGTAAGACGATAGAGTATGTCCTGGAGAAGTATTTAAAATATGTACATATCATAATATTTCCTCACCTCATATACACCTCAGTAATAAAGCCCGAGATAACAATTAGTTATAATATCATCGTCATCATCATCACCATCATCATCGTCACCATCATCATCGTCACCATCATCATCGTCACCATCATCATCGTCACCATCATCATCGTCATCATCATCATCATAACTACCATCATCATTGTAAAACATTGTACAACTTTCTACACATTCTTCTAGAATCGTGATGAGAATGACCACATTGGTCTCTTTTAAGCAACTCGAAATATCCTTACACGAAACGTGTTAATTCTATTATTTATTTGCAGGTTTGTTAGAAAGTCCGAAGATGACGCTGAATGAGAGTATAGTTCTATCGAAACTGTCGGATACGATGCGCGCGCAGGTCGGAGCTTCAGATTGGCTGTAACCAAATAGAACAAACTACACCAGTATTAGTAACGCCTGGTTCGTCTTTACGTCGCCATATTGAAATTGTAACATAGACTAAAAACTTTTTGGAATGCAACATACCAAAAAGTGGCAATTATTATATTATATTGTATTCTAAAGTGCCTTAGAATAGTTGTATTGGGTGCTATTAAGTGTTTTCAAAATTACGAACAAAAGTAGGTATAGGATTTATGTTTTAACAATTTAATGTGCTTTGAACAGGGCTTAAATGATTTGTTAAAAACAACTCAGGTGCATAAACAAGGAATTATTAATATAATTAATTTATTTAAAGTTGGCAGTTTGTTTAAACAAAAAAAATATATGGAAATGTTAAGGTTTGAAAGCGGAAAATGTACTTATAATCCAATTGGAGGTAACGCTAAAAGTCACTAGCCACATTTGCGTATTAACCTAGAGCCGTGCCAGGTGTGAGACAGAACCGGTAACATTCCTAGACATATCCGATAAGCGCGAGCCTAGTTAGCCTCGAAATGGTCTGGGTTTGAATCTTACATGTCCAAAAATGTTCCAAATTTTAACTTGCACCTAACCTTTTAATAGGATTTGCTTAAATGAAACCATGTATAATAAGATTAGCGAAAGTAAATCAGTAACTTGGACATAGGCGAACAATGGGTATAAAGAATTGCTTAGACATTGTTGGACGGTTACAAATTACCTATGTGACTGGTTTAAAGTATAAGAGATAGAGGTATTTGATGATACTTATTAGAGGGTGGGAGGTAAGCGCTGTGCCGCGCTCCCGTCTGCATGGGTACCACCATCTTGCTTATTTCTCCCGTGAAACAGCTTTGCTGTGTTTCGGAGAGAAGGGCAAGACAGGCAGTGTAATTACTGGCACCGAGACTTAACATCTTATGTCTCAGGATAGGCAACACATAAATGAGTTGCCTGGGCTCGTTCCAGGTCTACTAGTTTATGTTCATGGGCGACGTCGACCACTTAACATCAGGTGGTACGTTTTCCAGTTTGCCTATCCAACTAAAATAAAAAAAAAAAAAAAAAAAAATGCCTTCATGAATGTTATAGCTAAGCGCGAGAGGACGCGTTCCTCGCACGTTTTATTATAACCATGTATTAATAGAATAGACAATACAGTATTTACCTCAACCGACTGTGATTCAAGTGTTGTAACGAAACTTGTGAATTATATATTAAAAAATATAAGTATTATATAAATATGTTTAATTTCCTCCATATTATACAAGCGCTGAAGCGTGAAAAACAAAGTGCTGGTTATTTAATAAATATTATGACGCCCGTCCGTTGTAGCGATATAAGCGAGTCACGGGTTCGAATCCCGACTGCTCCAGAAAATAAAAAACCGTTAGCTAATTGATAATACAAGTTTTTACTTAACTTATAACACAATAGTTAACGTGGTGAGATTCTACTAAAATCTATACTAATATTATAAAGCTGAAGAGTTTGTTTGTTTGTTTGAACGCGCTAATCTCAGGAACTACTGGTTCGATTTGAAAAATTCATTCAGTGCTAGACAGCCCATTTATCGAGGAATGCTATAGGCTATATAACATCACGCTGTGACATAATATAGGAGTTGAGTACCGCGGGCGAAGCTGCAGGCAACAGCTAGTAATATAAAAAAGTGGGCTTATCGCTACAAATATTTATTTTTATAAAGGTTCTACATTTCAAATATCGAGGAAAACTATGCATGTGGTAAGTTTCAAATTCCTCATACTATCCACGTCGTTTCGTTATCCCTTTCCATGATGAAGACATACGCATTGCGGATCTCGCGAAAATTTTATTCATACAAAAACTCCACATGTATGGAAAAACTGCGTACAAGTGGCAATAAAATGACTACATTCTGCTTTTTTAGCTTTTATTGAACAAAGTATTTCCATTACATATCATGTCATTTTCATTTTTTTTATAGTAGTGGCTCCATCGAGCATTTAACCCGATAAGAGTAGTAATATGAGCCATAAAATTCCGAAACTGGGCAGTGATTTGTCACTGACGTAATAGCAGTTCATCCAAACAGTAATCTATGTGTACGTCACATCGGCCAATCATCCATCAACGGCCATCAGTCGGCTAATCAGAGTGCAGAACCCGGGCAGCATCGCAATATAAATTTGTCGAAATTTGTTTTCATACAAAACACATAACATTACTGCTCTATTCCGGTTATACTTGATGAGTGGCTCATAATAATATTAGGTCTTTACCTATGAAATTGCCGTTTTGTATGAAAAAATTTAAACGATTTTTTTTTTCATGTATTTTTTATTTGTATTAATCGAAGTAATCACCCATGCAATCTATGCATCTTTGCCAACGTAGTGGCAGATTATTGATGCCCTTCTGAAAGAAATCAGCTGGACGGGAGGCAACAAATTCTTCGAAGGCATTTTGTACTGCCTCTCGGGTATTGAATTTTTTTCCCGCCAAGAAGTTATCCAAATTCTGGAAAAAGTGGTAGTCTGTAGGCGCAAGGTCTGGTGAGTAGGGCAGATGACGGAGAGCTTCCAACCTCAGTTCTTGCAACTTTGAGACCGTCTGCTGTGCAGTATGATGAGGTCGCGCGTTGTCGTACAGGAACAGCGGAGACGAGCGATTGACCAATGCTGGTTGGAGATGTGCCAGCTTCTCCATCATTGTGTTCAGTTCTTCACAGTAGACATCTGCAGTAATGCTCACCCCGTTTGGTAAGAAGCTGTGATGAATCACATCGGCGCTAGACCACCAAACAGTGACCATCACTTTTCTAGGGGTAAGTTCATTTAGGGCATTGTTTAGGTGCTGAACCAGGATCCAACTTACTTGCTGAGCGCTTTCGGCTATCAAACAGAAACCATTTTTCATCGCAGGTAACAATGCGGTTCAAAATTCATTCATTTGTGTGTCTGTTGAGCAGTGCAAGGCACGTCTCGATGCGTACTTCGCGCTGGCGATCATTGAATTCGTGGGGCGCCCATTTGTCAAGCTTTTTTACCTTGCCAAATTGAAAAATGGACTAATATTGTTTTGACGCTAACGTCGAAAGCTGCTGCTAATTCAGCCGTATCATCAGCTTCCACAATCGCCTTTAATTCGTCATTGTCGACCAAAGTCTTCGGACGACTGCGAGGTTCATTTTTGAGGTCGAAATTTCCAGAACGGAAGCGTGCAAACCAACTCCGTAAACGTCGTTGATGTTTTGTGCCGCTTGTGCCGCGTTACTGCCACGACGGTACTCATATTCCATAATTACTCGAATTTTTAACGTATCCATGATGACGAAAAAGATTGATATGCGATGAAAATGTAACACTAATCAATAAACAAATGACTACTTTTGGGAAAAAAACCATGTTTTTAAAATAAAATTAATTTGAAATTAGAATTCTTAGCCAAACAAAAATTATTTTGATTTGAAATGGCCAGTACTACAGAACGGCAATAATAACTATGGACGCTTTTACACCACGTCGTTACGGATACCAGACAACGGAAATATATTTAGGATTTTTATTATACAATACACATATTTAATACACATCCATGACCCAGAAACACAGAAAGCTTTTTTTCGAACCCGCAACCTGCGGCTTGAGCGCCAATGCGCTAACCATTGTGCCACAGAGGTCGTCTAATCTTTGATAATGGTAAGTTTTTGATGTCTTGATGAAAACTTTAGTTGTTGGTGGCGCATCACCTTTATAACTGGGAGGGAAAAGAAAATAAGAGTAGGACAAGAAGTATGGCATAGGATAAGGAAATGGGGTTTGGGGTGGTAGCGTAGGTATTATATTGTGGCGGACCAATCAGCGCCACATTCCTGAATCACGGTATCGAAGTTCCACAGCTCGTCGCTACACATACAATAGCTAAATTGATAGCAAGTGGGCTTCGGCCTGACCGATTTCGGTCGGATATCTCCCTATATATATATATATATATATATATATATATATATAATATATTTCTAATTTGATATTTGGGCATTTATATCCCTTTATGCTGACGCATCTCACACACACACACACACATAAATGAAACTGAGCAGTGGCGGGCGTAGCCACTGCCCTGGCTGGTGACCCCCCGTGGGAACTGGCGGAGGTTCTTGCCGAGATGCACTCCTATGTCTTGAATAGGAGGGCACTTGGCGAGGACCTTACGTTGGACGGGATCCTACGGGTTCGCCGACTAGGACAGACGCTAATGCGGAGGTGGGGGAGGACCTGGCGCGGCAGCCGTATGGCAAAAGCCTAACAGCTGCTCTGCGTCCGGTGCGGTGGATGCGCCGTAAGCGCTAACCCCTCACCTTCCCTCTGCCTATGCCAGACGGCCCACAGGTATTACTGTTGACAGTGTGCCACGATTGTGGCGCGGCGGTGGACTCGTCCCAGCACACCCGCGAGGTGTGCCCGAGATGGATGGCGCAGCGTCACGATCTGACATCAGTCATCGGAGGGAACTTGTCTCTACCGAGCGTCATCACCGCGATGTTCGATGAAGACGTGTCCTGGACGGCGATGGTCTTCATATGCGAGGCAGTAATGTACGAGAAGAAGGCCCACGACGAGGCCTTCTGTTTGTTTTCCAAGTTTTCAACAAAAGCGATTATTAATTATATTATGAAGCGAGCAGTTTATCACCGCCGGGGAGAGATCTATCAAGTGTCTGTAGAGGTCAAATTAAGGTAATATGACGTCATATTCGAGATATTTAGCGTAAAGTAAAACTAAAACTGCACATAAAATTTTTATATTTTAATTATCAGTATGTCTAATAAATATTTGAATTTTCAACATTAATAAGTACTTTATTGTTTAAAGCTCTGGAATACTTGTTGGATGATGGCAGCTCCCTGTCGCAGCTGGTCTTCTGTTATGACGAGGGGCGGGGCCAGGCGGATGGTCTGCCCGTGAGTTGTCTTCGCCAGTAGACCCGCGTCCTTCAGTTTCAAGCACACATCGTATGCGGGGATACCTAAGATACACCAATAACGAAACCTTTAGTTCTCTTTAATAAATTGTTTGTTATGAAAGCTTCAAGGCCTGTGCAGACGAGGTACTGTCCTCGGGTACTTTTTAGTCCATCGATATAGATAAATTGTATCGAATAAATCACACAAAGGACTAAAAGTACTGGACTAGATAAAAGTACGGGGGAGTCCCCGAAAATATAGAACTAACTAGGCTTACGCTTCACTTAATTTCGAGGCAACAAATGACTGCCGAGTAGTCGCAGCCTTATGGTGACTACCGACGCCCATGGAGATCCGCACAACCAAAAGTTATGCAAATGCTTGGAAAAGGAGGGCAACTCCTTTTCCCTATCCCCGCAATGGGCCACCGGACACTCACAAACCGTACGAAACGAGACAGTATAGCTGTCACTTGACGCCGGTTTTATGTGAGCGAGAGGTACTACCCCGGTCGTGCCTGCCGAATTCGGCGGCACAGCAGCTTGTCAGTTAGCACTCCTCTTACTTTTAACTTCGTGTTTCGTGACATTACTTTTAAGATACTATATTATAATCAATCAATGCTATAACTACGTACTGTCGTGCACATCAATGGCGAACATCAGTCCCCTGCCGCGAATGGTCGTGATCATAGATTTCGGTATCTTCTCCAACTCTTCACGGAATACTCCACACAGTTTCGCGGCCTTTTCTGGCAATTTCTCCTCCAATAATACCTTAAAAAGGGAAGATCAATTTCAAATCTTTATTATTTATAAATTTCTTATTTCCCTACCTAATACCTACCCGTAACACGTTCTTACGAACTTGCCACGGGGCTAGGTGTGATTAATGTTGGTTACTAGATACTTATTTATATCATTTAACTATCGACGCCCATAGACAACCGCACAACTAAAGGTTGTGCAGATGCGTCCCCCTCTTTTTCCCTTTCCCCCCAATGGGCCACCTCACAAACCGCACGAAACGCGACAATATAGCTGTCACTTGACGCTAATGTTATGTGAGCGAGAGGTACCACCCCGGTCGTGCCGGCTCAATTCGGGTGCAATGCATGGCACTACATCTTACAAAAATGGAAAAAAATCATGGAATGCATAATACTTATTAAATTTTAGTCAAGTAATATAATGTGTAGAGTTATACGAGTATTTCTGCTGTATTACGGTATTATATCGGTGAAAATATTGAATTTGGCAAGCTTCCGATAATGGAGGAAATATATTTCATCACCATAATTGTGTACCTATTAAACTCGATTTTCGTTAGATGTATAAAGATAATTATTAAATTATAATTTAGGAAAGTCATAACTCTTTCTATAAATTATATTTAATGATGAGGTTGAAAGTTTGAGTAACCATAAACAAAAGAGGTGCGAGATTTTATTTAATTAAATATTATTTATATGATAATATTATATTGATTAATTTTTAACTTGCCGATTGACGTCGGTATTACGATGACTACAGACTTCAATGTTTTGGGAACATAAAAATGTTATTTCCTATCAGTCACTGTCAGTACTGTGACATACAGACTGACAAGTGTTCTGTTACAAGATTTTGATGTAACATATATTTAGATTCAATCAGTGATTCAAATGACGTTCAAGAAGATGCTTTGTTTTGATTTTTTTAAATTTTAATTTTAATAAAAAAAATGATTTTTGAGTAGAAACTAATTTTATTATTCTTAATGTCTAAATACCTTCATGGCTTCGGTGGCGACTGCGCAAGCGAGAGGATTACCGCCATATGTAGAGCCGTGGGTGCCTGGCTGTATCACCTGAAACGATATACCTACATTAGTCTAAAAAAACGGGACCAAAAGTAACTTTAGGGTAAAGTCGTAGGAAGGGGACTCTTGACCTCATCATCAGCCTGTATCCGTCCACTACTACCTGAAGAGGCCTATGCTCCTTCAATGAACTCCAAGACAGCCGATCCCTTGCCACTCGCATCCAACACGGTCCCGTCACTGCACGGAGATGGTCTTCCCACATGGTTAATGGCCGACCAACACTTATGTCTACTTATTACATTAATTAAGTTTATTTTTATATAAAAGAGGGGTTAACCGATAGACGGTTCACAAAGTCAGTCAGGTGATAAGCGACATCCACAGACAGATGAAGTGAAGTTAGCGATGTAATAAAAAATTATTTGTTGAATATAAACAATATACCACCTACTTATATGTAAAAATAGTAACAAACTATTGATAAAAAAAAATACATTATACGATTATTACTATTCGCAAATCTTTGCATCTAGTAAAAGTTTATTACCCATGTACTCTGTCTAGTATATATTATTAACCATAGAATAGAAAAATAGAATAAAAGGAGAGTACGACTAAAATGTTGAAAAATATAAGGGTCATGTTTTGTATAACTCACATCCATGACTTTGTTATTGGCCATCACGGCGGAGACAGGCAACAGTCCGCCGCTGAGCGCCTTCCCCAGGATCAGAATGTCGGGCTTTACGTCCTCATGCTGCACAGCCAACAGCTTGCCGGTGCGACCTGTTACACATTCTCTTTATAGATGAAACAAACACTGATTATCCTGCCCCCCCCCCCCCCTTCCCCATATCACGCCCACACGCATAAAGTTTTTTTAATATTCTAACATTTGTAGAGGCCTTAGGGCTTAGTATGTCTTACAAATCAGTAACTTTGCCGACTTCACTGTCACGTACGTAACAGACAACATAAATAGATATATGTAATATATATAATATAATCCAATAAAATAATAAACGATGATTCCATTGCTTTTTGGGCTTCGACTTCAACCTGGCTTTTAGACTCGAATTGTAGAACGAAGTAGTAAGATATTTCTTACGTTGATGCTCTGAAGGAAAGTTTTAAAGTATACATACAATTTTAATTTGATATTGAGTTACTTATTCATTTTTTGCGATGTGTTTATACAAAAATGCATTGTAGTTCGCGAAATTAACAAATAAATTCATAGCAATATCTACGGAATCCTTTTAACATATAAAGTACATACGAGAATGTTCAGCGCAATTTATTAGCGCAAAAAATCCAATAACAAGGCAAATTAACTAGAAACTTCTATATTTGGTGTAAACAGCGCGGTGGTGCAAAAACAAAATGAATGCTTCTACGCCTGACTTATCCATTTGTAGTAAAAACTAATGTATTCATCTAAAATTAACTTAATGGGCCAATAAAAATAACAAATCACTAGTAAATATAAACGTGCAATGATAATTATGTGCTCAGGAATTCTGGCATTGTTCAAAACAGAGAACATGTATATTGATTGCTGTTGTATGCGGGTTCGGTCGTGTTAACCGTTGGCAGAAATCCATATCATCAGCATGACTACTGCCGTAGCATTCCTGTATTTCCAGAAAGATCAGATGGAATTATAGGTGTGAGTGTAATTACTTATATGAGCAACACGTGGATGCGATTACTAGGCCTAACAAGCGCTCGTCCTGGGTGGTACCTCTCAATCACATAACAACGGCGTCAAGTGACAGCTATTCTGTCGCGTTTCGTCCGGTTTGTGAGGGTGGCCCGTTAGGGGAGATAGGGAAAAGGAAGGCAACGCATCTGCATATTCTCTGATTGTGCGGATAGTCACCAAAAGGCTTCGACTGCTCGTTCGCCCTCCTATGCTATTAAAAAATGTTCATGGATCAGTATGGGTGACGTTGACCATGACTAAGTGGTCATGGTCAGCGTCAAGATGATCACTCTATTAGTTTGCCTTTTTTGCTTTTACGCCGGGAAATGCTCTTAAGCATCCCGCGGGGGAATGGGTCGCCCAGGCGGGTATGTGGGACTCTCTGCGCTCGAAAGATGGTAAGTTAGACGCAGCTCTACCCACTAAAACCCGGCGAGTGCCACCAATTCCGCCTTTGGTGAGCTGCCGCGGATTTAATAGCAAATATGGCACCTCGACGGCTAGTCAGTCCCCCAAGGAACCGACGCCACCTCCACAGAGGTGTTGTCCCGCACCACAGAACAACCCCTCCCAATGTCGGGATAGTACAATGGGGTGAGGTTCCCATCTTTGCCCCTTGTCCCTCTGCCCTTGGTCCCCTCTTATAAGAGGGATACAAATAGCAGCTCCCTCGGCTCAATTTGCTTTTCGCCCAAGGTGCTGGGCACACCCTAGGCTGCTGATCCCCACCGCCACGACAAGGCTTGAACCATGGTGGGGACTCTATTAGTTTGCCTATTAAACAAAAGCTTTAATAGCTATGACTTTTTGTACCAGGTATCTATAAGCTTCAAATAGTTTTACCGTCACACTATTTCATCCATATGCTTGTTTCGACTTACCTAAACCAGTCTGCACCTCATCCGCGATCCATAGCACGTTGTATTTAGTACAGAGCTCTCTCACTTTCCTCAGGTAGCCGTCATCAGGGATGACCACGCCGGCTTCACCTTGGATAGGCTCTACCATGTACGCTGCTACCGTGGGATCTTGTAGAGCTTTCTGTAATTATCATTAGGTATTAAAATAGTCGTCATTCACCATATGAATCTACATCCAGTTGTAATGTACTTAACGAACATCAAGATGAAGTGGTTTTGAATGAGCTAACCTCTAATTTCCACGAGCAAGTGTACCTAAGGGTTTCCAAATCAAAATATCAAACTGGTGGTTTTTCGGGCTTCGTTAGATTAAATGATAAAGGCTCACCTAAAGAATGAGTAATCCCTTATATACAACTAGCTGTTGCCCGCAGCTTCGCCCGCGTTATCTTAGATTTACAACCGTATTAGGCATATTTAGGATATACAATTCCACCATACATTGTCTGACGGAAACTCCGTCCGGACGCGAGGCGCGGCATCATGGAGCGCCCGCGCGGCTCGGTCGAATCACGGCGACGCATTATTTTGATTTTGCTATATCTCCTAAGGTATTCATTTAATTTCCATGATGTAAAAGGCAAAAATAATATTCATGAAATTCTCAAGCTAACTAACGTATTTAAAATGATAGGGATTAATACCGCATTTGTGTAAATACCTTTCCAATTACCGCTTTAAAATTGCCATTTTTTTTCAAATATTAAAATAGATATAGTATGTTATCCTTAAGAGATAGACATATGCCATCGCGGACTTTTTTGTAGACCTTTTTAAGTTGTACAATAATGTAGTACATTATTTTGATCTATCCGATGGGGTTCAGCCACACATTCACATTAGAAACCTCTAAAATTATCAGTGTTTATCTACTTTATTATGCATGTATTATACATATAAACCTTCATCTTGAATCACTCTTATCTATTTAAAAAAAATGCATGTAAATCCGTTACGTGGTTTTAAAGATCTAAGCATACATATAGACAGCTGACAGACTCGGGAAGCGACTTTGCTACTATGTGTAGTGAAGCGTCAATGCATTATAGATATAATATCTCGAATTATAATCGATTTTATATTTAAAATAAAGAAGAATTTCCTAAACAAAAATTGACCCTTAATCGTTTTGATTCTGGCCGCCTTTAAAGGAATTGCAAAATAAGATAAAATTGAATGTAACATGAACTAATGCTCTCAATAATTTCACACCACATATCTAAGTGACACTAACAAATAAGGTACGACGAAGACACGCCTAAGTGGTCTGCTTTGCCATATTATATGGACACGGATACGTAAATAACTGAGCAAAATATGTAATAACGCGTTCTAAGATACGTCTCAATGCGGGTTGGTGAACTTCACACACGTTCATAGACTTTTAAGAAAGCATGCAGGTTTTCTCACGATATTTCCTTAACCGGTGAACAAGCGATGGTCTCATTCAGGTGAACAGAGAAATTTAGAAAAAGCCATTTCTTCTTCATTCATTTATATCACACAGGCAAGGACCGAACCTGGACTCAAGAGGCCGAACCCATAACCACTAGTGACTAGACCATTGTCGCGCACGATACGCAAAAGTTAAAAAATATCTTCTAGCTTCTGAATCCGCGACTCTTATTTTGTGATTTGTTGGAAATTACTACATCTTGGATACCATTTAGGAGTTAAACTAATTTTACGGATTTTATCGTGGTTTATTAGTTGGGTGGCATGGTTATAACCATGGTCACGGTCAATTGTTGCTGTAAACTATCCCAAACGTTGGTCATGTAAAAAACAAATCCGTAAAATTTGTTTCATTAAAATGAGTGAACGTCGCGTAAACATTAGAAAACAATACACTATTTAGAGTGTTGTATATAGATAACTGTTTGATACGATAGAGTTGGTAATTGGCTCTGAACTAATAAAGTATAGGTCTCCCCACCATAGTTCAGGCCTTGACGTGGCGGAGGGGCTCAGTAGCCTAGGGTCAGCCCAGCGCCTTGGGCGAAGCTAATTGAGCCGAGGGGGCTCTTTGGCTCTTATAAGAAGAGGGGACAGAAGATCAGGAGGCAAGGGGCGAGGACGGGAACCTCACTGACGGTAGGAGGGGTTGTTCTGTGGTGTGGGACAACCCCTCTGTAGAGGTGACGTCGGTCCCTTGGGGGACTGACTAGCCGTCGAGGTGCCCTGTTTGTTTATTCGATCCAGGGCACCTCACCAAAGGCGACATTGGTGGCAGTTGCCGGGTTCTAGTGGGTAGAGCTGCGTCCACTTACCAGCTTTCGGGTGCAGCGAGTCCCACATACCCGCCTGGGGGGACCCACTGCCCCGCGGGATGCCTCAGAGCATTTCCCGGCG
The DNA here is from genome assembly GCA_963853865.1 of Helleia helle. Taxonomy (NCBI): domain Eukaryota; kingdom Metazoa; phylum Arthropoda; class Insecta; order Lepidoptera; family Lycaenidae; genus Helleia; species Helleia helle. Next base: position 18,763,470 of record OY971422.1, on the reverse strand, counting down.
TAAAAGAAAAAAAAATAGGTCTCAGACTTCATATTCAATTGTTCAACGCAAATAGGTGTTATGCATCGTTGCAAATTTTACGGAAGACGGTATAGGGAAACAGTAGACGAATCGGTCAGAAAAACAAGCACAGACAGAGGTCTTGTGGATATATTTAACAACAAATATGGTAAAGTTTGAATTAAAGTCAGCAAGAAAGGCGATGCAAAAGGTTAAGGATAGACAAAAGCTGGTTCAGACATTAGGAGAGCGTCGTAACTCGCAATAGTGACACCGATATACAGTAGCTCAATTGTGAAATCGATAAAGAAACAGGAAATAAGGCGAAATGAACTAAAACATTTTGTATCAGAACTGTACCTCTACCATGAGTTTTGTTACAAGCGTAAATGACATAACTATAGTAGTTACGTAAAAACGCAACACGAATAAAAACCTAGGTATGATATAGTTTTCGATTCGTGTTGCGCTACTATAGTTATGTCATGTGCCAACTCATGGTAGAGGTACTGATGTCTGTTTTACATAGTTTTAGCACGTTTTAGTGAGAACTAGTATACCTACAGTATACTTTATATACTTATGTAGGTACGTTATTTGTCGTTGAAAATATTTTTTAAGAAAATAATTTTGAAAATTATTTCATGAGTAGAAAAAAAATATAGGTGCTAATGCTAATTATTATTATTATTATTATATAAAGCCTAATTATAATTTGAATGTTGTACCCATACCTCTAGTGCAGGGATATCGTTGTACGGAATAAGCTCGAAGCACGGCATGTACGGACCAAACCCGTCGTAACAGATCGGGTCTGAAGAGGATGACACCGCCGACAATGTTCGGCCCCAGAAATTGCCTTCCGCAAAGATTATCTGGAAAAGTTTAACGTAAAAATGCAATCTAAAATATTCGGTAATCGGTAGAACGTCATCATTATAAGTCCGCAAGTTTATTTCGCAACGACATCTAGTGGTGAGTTTTAACAACAAAAAATAGCGTGTAGACTGTAGACAGTGTCCTATGGATGTTTGTAAAAAAACATACAAACATCCGAATTGAGAACCTCCTCCTTTTTTAGAAGTAGGTTAAAAATTGTGAGTGCATTGATGAGTTCACCACCGATCATTATACATACTCCTAATGATCGGAATTAAATAACATCTTTCACATATAGATGGCGTTAGGTATACCATAATAATCTAACCTTCGCTTGATTCTTGGGTATCTTCTTTACTTCGTAGCCCCACTTCCTAGCGATTTTGCAGGCACTCTCTCCCCCCTCGACACCCGTGTTCATGGGCAGCAAGCGGTCATAACCGAAGAGCTCTGTCATGAACATTTCATATTTACCCAGCTGATCTGAGTAGAATGCTCTGAAATAAATTACGCATTGCTTTAAAAAACTAACAAATTAATGATATTTTTTATGTCACAAGGTGGCGACCGAGCGGTTGGAGCCTTATGGTGACTACCGACGCCCATAGACATTCGCACAACCAAAAGTTATGCAAATGCGTTGGCCTCCATTTCCCTATCCCCGCCCCAATGGGCCACCGGATAGTCACAAACTGCATGAAATGCGACAGCATAGCTGTCACTTGACGCCGGTGTTATGTGAGCGAGAAGTACCACCCCGGTCGTGCCCAAATTTGTCCTGCGACGCTGAGCCGGCTCTGCGCTCTGATTGGCCGACAGATGGCCATTGATGGATGATCGGGCGATGGGACGTACATACAGATCACTGGTTGGTTGAATCGCTATTACGTCAGTGATAAATCACTGACCGGTTGCGGAATTGTATGACTCAGATTACTACTATATCTGGTTAATCGATGTATGTAAGTAACTCTAATCTAAACAGAAGGGATTTTAATGACACATGCAACAAGGCACCAACGGTAGTCACCTATCAAGGTAGGTACATATGTTTGAACGTGTTACTACCGATAACGAATATGGTAAATATAATATTTCATGTGTATCTGTTTGTTTATTTATTAAACTAGTTACTTTATCTTAATTATCCTGTTTTGAATGCATCACTAGTTACGTGATGCAGCCTTTTATGACAAAAATAAATAATTGTGCATATAAATGCAATGTTTTTTTTATTCTTCTCGCAAGCTTATGTCTAGTGGCAAAACTATGTCAGAAGATTTTTTATATGCTTATTTACCTGGATACAAGCGTCAGTTTATCGGCTTGTTCTTTAAGCGCTTTAATTATTCTGGGATGGCAGTGTCCCTGGTTCACCGCGGAGTAGGCGCTGAGGAAATCAAAATACCTTTTTCCTTCCACATCCCACACAAATGGACCTGAAATTAAAAACCAAATATAACCAAAATTAAAAAAATGAGAATTGAATAAACGATATATTATATGGACAAAAGTATGTGATCCAGATAAGGTATTTTTAACCGACTTCAAAAAAAAAAGGAGGTTCTCAATTCGTCTGTATGTTTTTTTTTTTTTTTTTTTTTTTTTTGTATGTATGTGACACGATATCTCCGCCGTTTGTGAATGGATTTCGATGGTTATTTTTTTGTTTGAAAGCTGGTGCTTCCAATTTGGTCCCATATTAATTTTATTAAGATCTGACAAGCCGTTTTTTAGTTATTCCCAATAATGTATATTTGGTTGGTTTTGTTTATCTTGATGATATGATCATTTTATTACGTGTCGAAGTAACAATTGTATAGGATGCTTTGGTAGCACACCATAGTATGTCGCGGTCATCGTAATCATCATCATCATCATCACCATCACCATCATCATCATCATCCTTTATCCGTCCACTGCTGAACATGCCTCCTTCAATGAACGCCAAGACGACGCATTTCGGAATCACTAAAAATTAAGAAATAAAAACATTTTACAAAAAATTAAAATCGACTTCAAAAATACTAAACTTAAAAGTAATAAAATAACAGTTTCTTTAATATTTGTGCTTACAGCATATAATCAACTTAATCTTCTACTAATGTACAAACTTTGCATTTACCACGTCATTATAGTTACTTTTGGAGTCGGTGTCGTATTTGTTGCTGTACATTATCTACCTACCTACCTTGGCTGACACCGACTCCAAAAGTAACTATAATGACGTGGTAAATGCAAAGTTTGTACATTAGTAGAAGATTAAGTTGATTATATGCTGTAAGCACAAATATTAAAGAAACTGTTATTTTATTACTTTTAAGTTTAGTATTTTTGAAGTCGATTTTAATTTTTTGTAAAATGTTTTCATTGTATGTTTTTTTACGAAAATTTTAGCCGTAATATCTGTTGAGCCCTGTTCTTAATATTTTTATGGTTGAGCCAAAAGCGCACATAAAGCCAAGGTATACCTAATAAGTCCGACTCGTTTAGTTTCAAAGAAACACATGCAAAAATTAAGATAAATTGCTTCGATCAACAATAAATGCTATTGTTGATCGAAGATAAATAGTGAAATTTTAAAAATATCCCACATTTTTCAGGGTTGTAAGTTCAGGAAGTTTTTGCTATTTTAACGTCATAACTGACGTTAGCCTAACGCCTCTGTATAACTAACTTTGAAATCAACACCAGAGCAAGGCTTTTAAAAAGGTCAGTTTTAAGTGTATAGATAGAGTGGGAAGACGATCTCCGTGCGGTGGCCGGTCCGTGTTGGATGCGAGTGGCAAGGGATCGGCTATCTTGGCGTTCGTTGAGGGCCTATGTTCAGCAGTGGACGGATAGAGGCTGATGATGATGATATAGAGCTGTCATGAAAAGGCCATACATCCTGTAAGCATCAACCTACTTATTCAGCGTAGCATTTAAAGAGCATTTATTTGGAAATTCCGTGAAGAAGATAAAAAGAAAACGAATGATGAAATGTAAGATATGATGTAATATCTCACGGTATCAGCCTCACGGTTTACGATATTACTTTTTATTGTAACATTGTTTGGCTTACTAGTGTAGAGGTCATATGCATAATTAGATTCCGTTATCTTATCAAGTACCTAAATGTAATTATAACATGATATGTTTTTTTCCTTTCCTTTATATTTTTTTCTATATAAATGATTCTTTTATGATAAATTTGACGACCTCTGTAGCTCAAGCCGGAGGTTGTGGGTTCGAATACCGCCAGGGATCAAAAATATTTTCTGTGTTCCTGGGTCATGGATGTGTATTAAATATGTGTATTATATAATAAAAATCTTAAATATATGTATAGTATAAATAAAATTATTAAATATATTTCAGTTGTCTGGTACCCGAAACACAAGTTCTTCGAGTACTTAGCAAGGGAACAGATTGACGTGGTGTGAAAGCGTCCATAGATATTACAATTATTATTATTATAAAAATGTATATTTTAAGCAAATTACTTCATTGTCTTAAATAATGCACTTCAAGTTGTAGAAACAAGAAATATTGTTTGATTTTAGTTCACGTGGTCGGTATTTATTTTGTTTACCGACCTTACGACCTCTTATGACATGGGTGCCGATAAAATAAGAGGAAAAATGAGACATGTTGGTGAAACATACCTCTACATCTATACGGATAAATAAAATTGGAGTGTATGTTTGTAATACAAAAACACATTCAAACTTTTCATTAAAATAACTGCTTTTCACAAAATGCATATGGATAAATGACACACGGTAGGTACGGTAGCAAAATAAAATTTTTAAATTTTATGTCTGTCTGTTTGTTTGTTCCAGCTAATCTCTAAACGGCTGAGCTGATTTTGACGGCACTTTCACTGGCACATAGCTGATGTTATATGGAGTAACTTAGGATATAAAAATAATCATCATCAATCCGGCTACGGCTGTCAATGTCAGATATTATGTACTAGCTGCTGTTTGCAGTTTTCCTCGCGTTTACTTGTTTTTACATGTATGTATGTATATTCAGACTTAATGGTGATTAGTTTTATAGCCTTTGTCACTCAGTTTTTTAAAAAATGCTTTGAGGCATCCCGCGGGGGCGTGGGTTTCCCAGGCGGGTATGTGAGACTCTCTGCGCCCGAAAGGTGATAAAGTGGACACAGCTCTACCCACTAAAACCCGGCGAGTGCCACCAATGCTGCCTTTGGTGAGGCGCCCCGGATCTGTTGAGCTAACAGGGCACCTCGACGGCTAGTCAGACCCTTAAGGGACCGACGACACCTCCACAGAGGGATTGTCCCGCACCACAGGACAACCCCTCTCAATGACGGGATAGTACAATGGGGCGAGGTTCCTATCCCCCCTTGTCCCCGTGCTCTTTTGTCCCCTCTTCTTATAAGAGCTGCTCTTTGTACCCCACAAAGAGCAGCTCCCTCAGCTCAATTTGCTTCTCCCAAGGTGCTGAGTTCACCTTAGGCTACTGAGCCCCACCGCCACGACAAGGCTTGAACCATGGTGGGGAATGTCACTCAGTGATAATTTTATAATGGTGAATTTTTTGACGGGACAACGTCTTATAATTCGATGGAGCCGGCTGCAAGAACGAAAAAAGATGACGTATGCGGCGTTACCTCGCTCTGAGGTATTCGTTCCATTTTCTTATGACGTTGTCACGTTCAACTATCGTCAGTAAACCGACTTTACTTACAACACAACCGATTTTTTTATCGTATACCTAAGTAAATAGTTTCTAAAAAAATGTTTTTTTTTATATTATGGAAAATCATGAAGTCATTAATTAAAAATCAATCAAATCAAGTCGGCATACGCAGCATGCACAATACGCAAGAAATAATGTAAGCATTGTATGTATATAATATAGCCTGACCAGAAAAATTAAAACCCTCGCGATATTGCGGAAAATTTCGAAACTAATTTCTGTATGGACGTGTTGCTATGTGTTGACGTAAAAATGATGGGTACACTGGCGACACCACGCAGAGTTTTTATATTTCTGGTCAGGCTATACCTTCATTTTAAAAAATATTTACCTTCTCCCCTACATAAAGCGACCGGCACAGGAGCGTAGTTCCGACAGCCATGCTTGTCCTCTAACGCAAATATCTCTTTAGACGTTAATTGTTTACCAGACATTATTTCTGTGAAAATATATAAAAAGTTACACGTTTTAGTCCACTGAAATAACTAAAGTTTCAATGCAAAATCTAATAATACGGATTTGTTCGTCCGTCGGCAACGTCTACGAACGTATAAAAAATAAACGAAACATCACTCTTACTGAATTCCTAACAAGTCACAATTGATATCAATCTATTTCGATGGCTACGCTAATGGAATACTCACGTCGACACTCGAAATAGACAAAACAATTTATTTGCATTGTTAATTGACGTAAATTCTCTTAAAAATACTAATTTACACATATCTTTTCGTTTACCCAAAATATTTCATGTAGATTTAATAAGCAAGTAATTCTCAAAAAATAAATAATATCACATAAATAATATCACAATAAATAATATTAAATATTAGAATCCACACACTTTAAATTTAATTCTATTCTGACGTTCAGAAAAAGTTAAGCCAAATCTTACCATTTATTTCTTTTCAACGATATTATTGTTAAATAAATTTTTAAACACCTTTATAATCAGAACAATAATTCTCTTTTAATCAGAACACGAATCGACGAACCCGCACTTAAAGATGTACTGGAAAAGTTGGTCCCTTTATATAGTTGAACCAAAAGATAACAGTCGTGGCGTGTTTGAAAAGATTCTCGTAAATAAATAATTTGAGATTAGTCCGGGAAAGTGCAGCCGGAACGAGTTATCAGCTCATGTTAATTATCTCACCTTAACAACACTAGTGATAACTCGAGTCTAATGAACACTTAATTACAAGTTTTTTGCCTCCTCCTCTCAAGTCTCACAGTACGAGTTACTAAGTCAATCTTGTGCTACGTACACGATAAATATAACCTTATCTTGTTTATACAATAGTAATTGTTAATGAAATATATTATCGACATTGCAGACAAAACTGAGACGAATCAAAGATGAAATATGAAGCGAAGAGGAAATATTTTAGTTTGTTTTATTAACCTTGACTTTAATAAAAAGTTTTTAGATAACTCAGCTTTACATAGATCTAATATATAAGTCAGGTTTATAGACGTCCCCGCCATGGTTCAGGCCTTGTCGTGGCGGTGGGGCTCAGTAACCTAGGGTGAGCGGTGCACCTTGGGCGAAGCTAATTGGGCCGAGGGGGCTCTTTGTACCCCTCTTATAAGAAGAGGGGACAGAAGAGCAGGGGGCAAGGGGTGAGGATGGGAACCTCACCCCATTGTACTGTCCCGACGTTGGGAGAGGTTGTTCTGTGGTGCGGGGCAACCCCTCTGTGGAGGTGGCCCCGGATCTAGGAAACAAATAGGGCATCTCGACGGCTAGTCAATCCCGCTAGGCGGTCCCTTGCGGGATTGACTAGCCGTTGAGATGCCCTATTTGTTTTCTAGATCCGGGGCACCTCACCAAAGGCGGTATTGGTGGCACTCGCCGGGTTTTAGTGGGTAGAGCTGCGTCCATTTACCAGCTGTCGGGCGCAGCGAGTCCCACATACCCGCGTGGGGAGACCCACTCCCCCGCGGGATGCCTCAGAGCATTTCCCGGCGTAAAAGAAAAAAAAAAGGTTTATAGACGTCCGTAATAAATATACATTTTATCAGGACTTCCCAAACTGTGCGTTCTAGTTGATAGATAGGTAGGTATAGCAACAGTATTTAGTATTTTATTTTCAAAACCATAATATACCAAGGCGGTATTTTATATAAATTCAGTAACAATTATGGACCCTGTCGGACACGCAACTTACAAGTAAATAGAGAGGACGCGCATCTAGATATTTTATTATATAACACTTATAGATATATAATAAAAATCTGAAATATATGTACATCTATACTAATATTATAAAGCTGCAGAGTTTGTTTGTTTGAACGCGCTAATCTCAGAAACTACTGGGCCGATTTGAAAAATTCTTTCAGTTTTAGATAGCCCATTTATCGAGGAAGGCTATAGGCTATAATATAACATCACGCTGTGACTAACAGTAGTTAAGTTGAGTAAGTTAACGCGGGCGAAGCTAGACGAAGCAACAGCTAGTCTTAAATATAATATATTTAAGACTAGCTGTTACAGTTATAGTGTATGTACATATTATGTACATACACTATAAACTTTAACATTAACTGATACTAATTAAAATACTATTCATCCATTAATCAGCCCAGTGAAGGTCGTTTTACACTCTTACCATAGAGCAACACGGGCCTCCGTCCAGCCGGTCCGTGTTGCTCTAAGACTCGTACCTTATTGGACTACAAGTCGGTATAAAGGACGAGTTTACTCTCCCCACCATGGTTCAGGCTTTGACGTGGCGGTGGGGGTAGCCTATGGTGAGCCCAGCACCTTGGGCGAAGATAATTGAGCCGAGGGGGCTCTTTGTACCCCTCTTATAAGAAGAGGGGACAAAAGAGCAAGGGGCGAGGACGGGAATCTCACCCCATTGTACTGTTCCGACGTTGGGGGGAGTTGTTCTGTGGTGCGGGACAACCCCTCTGTGGAGGTGGCTCTGTTCACTTAGGGGACTGACTATAGTTGTCGAGGTGCCCTGTTTGCTCATTAGATCCGGGGCACCTCACCAAAGACGGCATTGGTGGCACTCGCCGGGTTTTAGTGGGTAGAGCTGCGTCCACTTACCAGCTTTCGGGGGCAGCGAGTCCCACATACCCGCGTGGAGAGACCCACTTCCCCGCGGGATGCCTCAGAGCATTTCCCGGCGTTAAAGAAAAAAAGGACGAGTTTACTCTAGGACCGTTTACGCGTCTTTCTTATAATATAAATCAGTACTTAGGTATTAACGAAAAAAGAAGATCATATAAGAAAATAAGAAATCATTATACATAATATATAGGTAAATAGAGTTCACAATGACCGTCAGAATATAATAAGTCGTGTAATCACAGAACAATATTACCCTAGAGGGCGTGTAATGAACTAATGATGGACAGTTCAGCTTGTTGATCACGTAATTTGATTTACCCCACACACTGACTTATATACAATCGATGACCCCTCACGATGTTCTTGATAACACTGAAATAAATTACGACGACAGCTGACGAAATATCTCAGCTACTAATGCGCGACGCGATCATCAAAACACACACAATAGTACAATACAGGGTGCTACCTACACATACACACCGCTTCGGCCTCGGTCTCGTAAGCAACGTCGACCCCTACCACATCGATCCGGCAACCACATCGATCCGGATCGACTGCGAAAATAACTGTGTTTCCTACTTCTCCTCCTACTAGGGTATGTGGAACTCGCTGCGCCCAAAATATGGTAAGTGGACGCAGCTCTATCCACTAAAACCCGGCTGGTGCCACCAGTGCCGCCTTTGGTGAGGTGCCCCGGATCTGTTAAGCTGACAGGGCAACTCGACGGCTAGTCAGTCCCGCAAGGTACCGACGCCTTCTCCACAGAGGGGTTGTCCCGCACCACAAAACAACCCCTCCCAACGTCGGGACAGTACAATGGGGTGAGGTTCCCATCCTCGCCCCTTGCCCCCTGCTCTTTCGTCCCCTCTTATATTAAGAGGGGTACAAAGAGCCCCCTCGGCTCAATTAGCTTCGCCCAAGGTGCTGGGCTCACCCTAGGCTACCAAGCCCCACCGCCACGTCAAGGCCTGAACCATGTTTTTTTTTTAATGTTAGTTGGATAGGCAAACTGGCAAACGTGCCACCTGATGGTAAGTGGTCGACGTCGCCCATGAACATAAACCAGTTTACCTGGAACGAGCCCAGGCAACTTATTTATGTGCTGCCTATCCTGAGACATAAGATGTTAAGTCTCGGTGCCAGTAATTACACTGCCTGTCTTGCCCTTCTCTCCGAAACACAGCAAAGCTGTTTCACGGGAGAAACAAGCAAGATGGTGGTACCCATGCAGCCGGGAGCGCGGCACAGCGCTTCCCTCCCACCGTTAAACCGGTATTATTATCATCATCATCATGTTTATATCGCCATCTATATCGTGGTAAAGATTTGGCCGTCTTGGTGTTCAGTGAAGGAGTCCTATCTTCAGCCATGGGTGGATAGAGATTGATGATAGAATATCATCATCATCATCATCATGTAATGTCGTGGCATGGGATCGGCCGTCTTGGTGTTCAGTAAGGAAGGTCTATCTTCAGCCATGGGTGGATAGAGGCTGATGATTGTATATCATTATCATCATTATCATCACATGTAATGTCGTGGCATGGGATTCGGCCGTCTTAGTGTTCAGTGAGGGAGGCCTAACTTCAGCCATGGGTGGATAGAGGCTGATGATAGTATATCATCATCATCATCATGTAATGTCGTGGCATGGTATCGGCCGTCTTGGTGTTCAGTGAGGGAGGCCTATCTTCAGCCATGGGTGGATAGAGGCTGTATAAATAATAATAATATTATGATCTACGTGTGTCGTCTTGCTGAAGTCCGTGCTAGTACTGAACTACGTAAACACAAAATAGGTTCAGTTAAATACAAATCACTTATGATATATCGAAAATTTCTATAATTTATTTGTACGATAAATAGCAAAGTATCGATAGAACACTACGATATATTATATCTACAAAAATATCGATATTTTTTCATGAATATCCCTAGCGTAAACCGTCTTCAACAACGGCACAGTGGAAAAACGAAGCCACGGCGCCGGTGCCGTACCGTGACCGTGCCGTCGCCGTTGCCGTGGCCGTGCCGGTGAGTGGAAAAACGCCCATTAGAACGAACATCGACAAAATATATTCGTCAAAAAACACGACGTAGACGTCCTCCTTGTGCAGGAAACGTTCTTAAAATCCAGTATTAGTGACCCGCGTATAGTCAATTATAATATTGTTAGGAATGATAGGACGCGATCCCAACTTGGAGGCACAGATAAAAAAAAGATCGATAAAATCCCCGACATAATAGACAGTCCTCAAACTGCTATATCAGCATGCTCTGACTTCACCGACCATCTGGTAGCAATGATAGAAAAGTCATCCAGGGAGATCTCACAGGCCCATGACGGCCGATGGGACTTCCCGGAGGATCTTAAAGACCTAATACGCGCAAAAAATGCAGCAAAGCGTACATACTCTCGCTACCGGACGGACGAGTATCGACAAGCTCTCCGTGACTTCGAACGACAGGTCAAAGCCCGGGTCATAGAAAATAGAGCAGAAAGGTGGGATCGCCTCCTAAAGGTGAAATTTCACCTTCGCACGTGGCCTACTGGCCACTCGCCCGTTCAATGAAAAAAAAGACGGAGGCATAGGTGCCTCCGTTAAAAAGATTAAATCGCGCGCCTGCACTAGAGGACGCCGACAAAGCGGAATGTTTAGCCGATACACTCAAGAGTCAGTGCACTCCGAGCCAAATAGTCGCAACTCCCCCCGTAGGAGTAGAGGAGGTAACTAGGGAGGTGGCGAGATGGGACTCTGCGCCGCTGGAGGGAGATCCAATCCTTCCGACGGACGTAGAAGAGGTCCAAGACATTATAAAATGCCTTCACGCCAAGAAGGCCCCCGGGCCGGACGGGATTTCCAACAAGGTATTAAAAATACTACCGCCCGTCCTAGTTATCCTCCTGGTTAACATTATAAACGCCCTCCTCAAGAGTTGTAGGTTCCCCGATATATGGAAAGAAGCTACGGTCATAGGAATACCGAAGCCCGGAAAACCGCGCTCGGAACCGTCTAGCTATCGTCCCATAAGCCTGATAAGCTTGTAGGGATCTCCTACACCTATACTTATTTAATTACATATTATCTTTAACACTCCTCCAGCCATAAGCTCGTTAGGAAAATCTACGAAAGAATTCTGCTTAGGCGGTTGAAAACCATCATTAGCGAAAAGAATCTTTTCATAGATGAGCAATTCGCCTTCCGAGAAAACCACTGCTGCCCGAGGCAAGTCCACCGTATGACGGAGGATATACTTAGAGGTTTCCATAAGAAAAACAAACACGAAACGTGCGCTGTATTCTTTGATGTAGCAAAAGCCTTTGATAAAATCTGGCACGAAGGCCTCATATCCAAACTATTCAAGTTAGGAATACCGGACAGATTAGTCATCATCATCCGCGACTACCTTTCGGCCCGGCATTTTAGATATTGAGTAGAGATTTAAATAAAAAAACATTTTACAAAAAATTAAAACCGACTTCAAAAATACTAAACTAAAAAGTAATAAAATAACAGTTTCTTTAATGTTTGTGCTTACAACATATAATCAACTTAATCTTCTACTAATGTACAAACTTTGCGTTTACCAAGTCGTTATAGTTACTTTTAGAGTCGGTGTCAGCCAAGGTAGGTAGGTAGGTAATGTACAGAAACAAATATGACACCGACTCCAAAAGTAACTATAATGACGTGGTAAACGCAAAGTTTGTACATTAGTAGAAGATTAAGTTGATTATATGTTGTAAGCACAAACATTAAAGAAACTGTTATTTTATTACTTTTTAGTTTAGTATTTTTGAAGTCGGTTTTAATTTTTTGTAAAAAGTTTTTTTATTTCTTAATTTTTAGTGATTCCGAAATTCGTCGTCTTGGCGTTCATTGAAGGAGGCATGTTCAGCAGTGGATGGATAAAGGATGATGATGATGATGATGATGATGATGATGATGATGATGGTGATGGTGATGGTGATGACGATGATGATTACGATGACCGCGACATACTATGGTGTGCTGCCAAAGCATCCTATACAATTGTTACATCGACACGTAATAAAATATCATATCATCAAGGTAAACGAAACCAACCAAATAGGCATTATTGGGAAAAACTAAAAAACGGCTTGTCAGATCTTAATAAAATTAATATGGGACCAAATTGGAAACACCAGCTTTAAAACAAAAAAATAACCATCGAAATCCATTCACAAACGGCGGAGATATCGTGTCACATACATACAAAAAAAAAACATACAGACGAATTGAGAACCTCCTTTTTTTTGAAGTCGGTTAAAAAAAAAGCGACTAGCGGGCGCACTAAGACGCGCTTTTTTTCACTTGCCAACACTATCATACCTCTTCGTTTTCGCAAGCGTTGCAAATACACCCGGTATAAATGTCCATTTAATTACTACTTTTGAACGAAAAGGTAGAGTTTAGTCACTTCATCATCATCATCATTATAAGTTTCCCCACCATAGTTCAGTCTAGGTGGTACTAGTGTGAGAGTAAGATCACGCCAAAGTTAATTAATCTATATTTTATATTTAATAGTAGCTGTTCCCGCAGCTTTGCCCACGTTAACTTATATTTACGGCCGTACGCGGATTGATGATGATTATTTTTATAGCCTAAATTACTCCTTATTATCAGCTATCTTCCAGTGAAACTTCCATCATAATCGGCCCAGCCGCTTCAGAGATTAGCAGGAACAAACAGACAGACAGACAGACAAAAATTGTAAAAAAGGCTATTTTGGTATATGTACCATGGTATATGTACATCCATATGCATTCCATAAAAAGCGGTTATTTTAATATTACAAACAGACACTCCAACTTTATTTATCAGTATAATATATAGATATTCGTTCGGGTACAAATATAAATTGAAATATGAATAGTGATCGCTTTAGTTTAAAACATCATCTTAAAAACATCCATCTTGATTAAGTTTTTTCCTTTTCAGATCCTTAGTCCCCACATATTAGGTGGGAAGCTAAGTTCTCAACGCAAAGTTGTGTGCGCTTATGAGCAATGGTCATATGTTGACTTCGTTAGAACAGCATGCTTGTTTGCCACTATGTAAAAAAATAATCAGTCTTCTTAAAGATATTCAGGCCTGATACAACTATTGATACTTGAGGAAGTGACATAATATATTTTTAACGGACTTCAACAAAAAGGAGGAGGTTCTTAATTCGATCGGTACTTTTTTTTAATGTATGTACACCGATTTCTCCGTCAATTGAGGGCCGATTTTCAAAATTCTTTTTTTGTTTGAAAGGGTATACGTACCAAATGGTCCCATGATAAGGAAACCAGGGTCTGATGATGGCATCCCAGAGAAATCGAGGGGAACTTTCGAAAATAGTACGGGCGACTAGTGCGCTTAATATTTCTTTAAGTAAACATTTTAAAGCACTACAATTTGATGAAGGTCTAGAGTTGATCTGATGCTGGAGCTAAAAGACAGTTGAGGGAACTCCTCGACGATTTACTTCAGTAACCTTTTGTTTGGGCTTGATTAAATTTGTATTGATGAAAACTTTTCACCTAGATGGGTTGTGACTGTGATTGGGGGTCTGATGATGAAGACGAAGGACAGTTAAGGGATCTCCTAAATAGTTTACAGTAGCTACTTTGTGATTGATTAATTTATACTTATGAGAACTTTGCACCCATATGGGTGATACGTGCCATTACAGGATGATGATGGAGACCATAGCCAGTCGAGGGAACTCCTCGACAATTTACAGCTTTTGTTGGGCTTACTTCATATGGTTCATTATGCCAAAATGTCTATCTCTGTCTGTCTTTCTTTAATAAATCACTAAAAATTAAGAAATAAAAAAAATTACACAAAAAATATAACCGACTTCTAAAAATTAAGTAATTAAAAATAATAAATAAATCGCGTTTATTTAATTTTTGTGTCTACAACTAATAATCATTGTACCTATTTAACTTTGCTGACACCGACTCCCAAAGTAACATGACGTGTTAAACGCAAAAATTGTACATTAGTAGAAGTACTATAATTATTAGTTGTAGTGTAGACACAAAAATTAAATAAACGCGATTATTTTATTACTTTTAAGTCACTTTATTTTTTGAAGTCGGTTATAATTTTTGTTTGTTTTTCTTTCTCTTTCTCTCTAATGCCTTGTCCACCCTTAGTGGAATTCAATGATCGTTAATTAAACTACAAAGTAATTAAAGGTTTTTAAAAAAAGTTTGTCTTTTCTTAAGTATGAGTCAAACGAAATAAGCACAAGTGGCAGAGGCATAAAACAGGTTGAAGGAATCGTTAAGAACTAAAATATACTTTAATACCTCACTGTTATGTTTATTAAATAAATAATTGCATTATTTCTATTTACAACAAAATAACAGCTACAATTAAATAACCTAAACTCCGTATTTACAAAATTGTACTAAATACATTATTTATTTTTGTATTTATTTTCTGGATCTCCACCATAATACTCTTCGTAAGTGGGAAATGACTGTTGGCCTTTTTCTGGTACTGTCGGCAAGGAACCACCTTCAGCCAATCTTGCTGTCTCAATCTTTGCAGCATTAACCTTTTTCAATTCCGCTATTGCAACATTTTTTGCTATTTCTTCTTCTGTTGGAGGATCAATCCTGTAAATAAAAGGTTAAAATATTATACATGATTATTTTTTATTGTATACAAATGATAAATTTTAATCATAGTAGCCTTAAGTCATAGTACCCTGAAGTAGACTGAATCTAATGTATATAATGAATAGCTAATGATCACAAATAACAGGGCTAGATTAATGTTATATAATTTGTTTATTTATTCATACAACAATTTCTCAAGTTTTCAATTATGGAAAGAATATTTATCAACAGGCTGACACCATCCCCACCACGGTTCAGACCATCAGGCCTAGGGTGAACCCAGCATCTTGGGCGAAGCTAATTGAGCCGAGGCCTGAGGGGTCTCTTTGTACCCCTCTTATAAGAAGAGGAGACAAAAGAGCAGGGGGCAAGGACGGGAACCTCACCCCATTATACTGTCCCGACGTTGGGAGGGGTTGTTCTGTGGTGCGGGACAACTCCTCTGTGGAGGTGACTTTGGTCCCTTGGGAGACTGACTAGCCGTCGAGGTGCCCTGTTTGCTCATTAGATCCAGGGCACATCACCAAAGGAGGCATTAGTGGCACTCTCTAGGTTTTAGTGGGTAGAGCTGCGTCCACTTAGCAGCTTTCGGCCCACTCCCCCACGGGTTGCCTCAGAGCATTTCCCGGCATTAAAGAAAAAAAAAAAGCTGACACCATATTTTCGATAGTGCTAATAGTGGCCAATGGGATAATATTATTGTTGTGTAACAATGTTCCATAGTGATTTTTCAAGTTTCCAATTCCATAAACAAGATAAAAGCCTCGGATTTGAATACAATCTGTAAATTGCAATTTGAAATTAGAATATCACATCTTAACTTAAAGAAAACTAATATAATAAATATTGTGATCTCAATTTCTTCGATACTAGTAGTAGAGTTAATTTGATGTTCAATAAAATACACTACCTTCTCATTCTCAACCATGCTTCCCATTCAGCTGGTATTGGTTCTTGGAAATCCAGACCTTTTGGAGGGTCATACCATCTAGAAGCCTTACGTCTGCCAGAATTTGGTTCAGGTGGAATTTCATAATACTTATTCCCTATATAGTCCTTACCTATAATAAGACAAATATTGTTGCAATAGAATTTTAAAAATGTTACAATAATTGTTACATCATAACAACAGTGCCGGATTATCTGTAAGGTACAGGAGGCAAATGCCTAGTGGCCCTACATAGGCTATAATTGCCCCAGAATCAGATTTATTAAAATAATTTCTTTGTTTACAATTTAAATTTGTAGATATGTAATGATACAAACAGTTTGTAAAAAAAGGACAATAGGCCCCGAGGCGTTGCCAAAAAACTCGGGACGTGAAT
The DNA here is from genome assembly GCA_963853865.1 of Helleia helle. Taxonomy (NCBI): domain Eukaryota; kingdom Metazoa; phylum Arthropoda; class Insecta; order Lepidoptera; family Lycaenidae; genus Helleia; species Helleia helle. The sequence goes on along the minus strand of OY971422.1, from coordinate 18,746,819 downwards.
AATCAGGCTCTGCTTAAAAATATAGAAATTTATATTATTTAATTTTAATAAGAAATATACGTCTGTTATAAGATTTTTACGAGTTATTTCACATTTTATACAGTTGAAATCGAATGACGTCTTTGGCACTATTTACCAATGATTTATTAAACCTATTTATACAAAATAATACGCACCTATTTCATTGCCTTGGATTTGACGAGGCTTTAAAGAATTTATAAAGTTCCTAAACACTATTCGCCAAAGATATCTATGTTCACCATTAGCCATCTAGAAAATTTCGATAAAAATTCTCTTATTAATTTATTATTTTTATTGTATGTCAAATGTTAAAATAAGTTGATGAGAAAAGCGGTATGATATATTATGTTCATAATGTAACCAAAGCTAAAATATTAAAAAAACAGTATGTTTAAGACTACTAAGCACCTGAAATTTTTAAAAATTATTTTTATCATTAAGCTAAGTACCTTTTGGTAATAACTAATAAGATTTGTGTTCTAAATACTTCTAAATACAATAATAATTACATATTATGCATTTCAAATACAAGATAAATTATGATTTATGAATGTCATTAACTCAATAACCTCTATCTGTCAAAACTCAAAACTCAAATATCAATTGAAAAGTACGGTTTGCAAAAAAACTTATTTTGGTGCAAAAGCCCATAAATCATACCAAAATTATTTAAGAATATAAGGATGCCGGTCACCATCTTGTCGTTGTTAGTCTCAGATGAAGTAAAAAACTAGGAACAAGTATCATATGGAATGGACATTCGCGTATACCCGAAAGGGACAGGCATATTTTACAGGGATACCACATTCATAATAACAAGTCTACTTATTTTCTTGAACCAAGTGAATTAAAAATTGTTAGAAGGTGATTAATTAGACCAGGAGATTTTTGTAATACATTTTATTTCTCTGTCTCTACATTATTTTATGACATCATCTCAAACACTGCTCTTTATAAACTTATTACCGACCATACATAGCAACGGTTAAACATGAAATGTGTTAAATAATAACTGAGTCTAACTGCTGCGCATGTGCAGAACCTAAGATCAAATAGATTTGACAAGCTAATAACGATACCGTATTGGAACGAGATACCAACATATAAAAAACTCCAAGAGTGAAAGAGACATAGACACTTTCTTTTGTCTTTGTCAGAATATCACTCTTTGTTTGTTGGGCACAACAATGATGTGCCCAACAAAAAAATAACCGACTTAATTTGAATGGCATACAAACATTCTCACTAGCAAAATAATTTATCAATTATGTCCGCCATTTTGTACTACTTTTTAATTTGGTCGGTTTATAAAAATATGGTGATGCCAGTTTTGTTATAGGCAGATTACCCAAGAATATGGTATTATATTCTTGGGTAATCCCGTCACGTTCGACCACGTTGACGTCACTAGGCTCCTTAAGGACATCATCTTCGTGAAGTCGAGCCTAACAGAAGTCCAGTCCAAGTTAGAGGTCTCAGATAGGACCATTCAAGATCTGCGTGCCGAGGTTGTGTCATTACGCAACGCTATGTCGGCAAGTAGGTCACCTGAAGAGGCCTCAAACGTGAACATGCGTCGCGGGGCGCAAAATGTCTCCGTCTGCAGTTTTGCATCGGCGGACTCCGTTGCGTTACCGTATGCCATCAAGTGCGATGCCCCGGCGGTTGCTGCGAGTGTAAGCGTGTCGACACCTCGACGCGTTTATGCTGACGCGGCTGCTAGTCGGGTCGCGGCTCGTCCACCAAGCTGCGCCGCATCAGCGCCCGCGCCCTCCTCGGCGCCCCCCCGCCCGGCTCTTGCACGTGCCGCGCGCGCTTCATGCCCCGCCCCGCAGCCCGCGCCTGCGCAGCAGGCGCCACGTCGGGATGAAGATGGTTTTGAGGTGGTGAAGAGGAAGAGGCGCCATCCCAGAATCGTCCAGAATCGCTGCGGCAAAGCCCCACTGGAGCCCAGTCTGCTCGTGCGTGCCGCCAAGCCGAATACGCCGGTGTATATCTCCCGCCTTCATTACACCACAAAGGCGGAGAACATCGCGGAATACGTGCGCCGGAAGTTGCAGTACTGTCCGAGGGTGCAGGAGTTGGAGTCGCGCCGCAACGTCAATTTCAAGGCATTTGTGGTGCGAATACTGACCTGCTACCTGCAGGAAGTTTTACGAGAAGACTTCTGGCCTCAGGATATGGTGTTCCGTCGCTTCCGCGGAACAGTACCACCGGAACGCACGAAAACGTAGCGCTAGGAAGTTTACTAACATAATTTTAAGGTTTTATACTAACCCTTGTGTAATATAATATTATATGTATGTTAGTGTGTAAGGTATATATATATATCTATGGGCCATATAGTGCCTGAGAATAAATGATTTATTATTATTATTATATAAAAGGGTGACTGGAATCTTCAAAATAAACAATTATAAATAATATGTTTATTTCTATCGTAAAAGCCTAAATACTATTGATCATACACATTAAGAGGATGTTGGCTTTCTTTTTTGTCATTTATGTTTTAGCGGCTTATTTGTAATAAAAAATAAACATATTTTCGATAATCATGAACAATGCAGCTGTCTTAAATTACAATAAATGTTTGGGTAGGGCTCATGCCTATAGTTATCTATCAATCCTTTCCAATATTTTTATTTTGAATAAACTTGTTTCAAGAAAAAAAGTGGACTTATTATCATGCATGCTAGGAACAAGTATAGTATGGTATTGACATTCGCGTAGTCGCGAAAGGGACAGGCATATTTTACAGGGATACCACATTCATTATAACAAGTCTACTTATTTTTTTGAAACAAGTGAATTAAAAATAATAAAAAAACTGGTAAAGGTTGATAGATAACTATAAGCATTAGCCCTAACCAAACATTTATTGTGATTTTAGACAGCTGCATTTTTCCGGATTATCGAAAATATTATGTAATGACTAATAACAAACAGCTAAAAACATAAATAATAAAAAAGAAGGCTATATACGTTTTAATATGTATGATCTATAGTACATAGCCTTTAAGGATATAAATAAACATATTTGTTTTTATTGTGTTTATTTCGAAAATTCCAGTCATCCTTTTTATATAATACCACATTCTTGGGTAATCTGCCTATAAAAAAACTGGTATCACCATACCTACATAAGCCGACCAAATAAAAAAGTAGTACAAAATAGCGGCATATTTGACAAACTGTTCGCGAGTGAGAATGTTTGTATGGCATTCAAATTTAGTCGATAATTTTTTGTTTTGCACATCCTTGTTGTGCCCAACAAACAAAGAGTTATATTCTGACAAAGACAAAAGAAAGTGTCTATGTCTCTGTCACTCTTGGATTTTTTGTATGTTGTTATCTCGTTCCAATACGGTATTATTATTAGCTTGTCAAATCTATTGATACTTGATCTTAGCATGCATGTGGTATCCCTGCAAAAATATGTCTGTCCCTTTCGGGTAGGTATACACAAATGTCAATTCCATTGGATACTTGTTCCTCTTGTTCCTAGTGCAGAACAGATTGTCATAGTCAAAATTAACTTAAAATTAGAACATATCATAGACCTTCTACCATGAAGGTCTAATGCCTACTTCAACAAAAATAATAAAAAAACTGGTAAAGGTTAATAGATAAATAAAACACCGCATTTACACATTCGTGTTCGCCATTCGCCTCCTCATTCGTGGAAACGTTCGCGGAAACATTCGTATACGATTGCCGTCGCGAACTCGGAACTATTGTTCACACATTCGCGAGGTGAATCATTCTCAAAGACTAAAGAGTATATAAATTATAAACACTAGTGTCTACTGTCTAGTCACTACGTTACCTGTGATCATTCTGACATTCGTACGCGAACATGGAAGACGTGGAAATAATGGTGGTTTGCGCGCTATATCTATTGAGCTTATACAATAATTTAGATATTCTGCGTAATTCCCCTACAAACATACATGTACAAACAAAATTATAAATATTATTTGTTTATAATATTAGTATAGTGTTTATAGGGTAGTGTAGATATTCTTTATTCATGTATAGTTCATAATATATATTTTATATTCATCATCATCATCAGCCTCTATCCGTCTACAGCTAAACATAGGCCAACCTCAATAAACGCCTAGACTTTTTATATTATATTATTTTATACTATAAGCAGACAAAGCCCGTGGCTTCGCTCGCGTTTACTTAGATTTACGGATGTATAGGTACGGACTGAGAAAATTATTTTATTATTAATAATGGTTGTTTATTGTACTGTATGTATGATAATACTAGAAAAAATAAAATTATCCCATACATAACTATCCCAATGTATACAATAGGCATCGAGTATATAACCGGATAGAGTAGTAATGTGAACCATACAATTCCGAAACCGGTCAATGATTTGTCACTGAAGATTATTTCTATAGTCAATATCGCTCCGTGTTAACGTATAATTTTAAAAGTGAAAGAGATTTCTAAAAAAGAAAATCTAGCAAAGAATTAAAATATCTTTTCAGGGTATGGTAGACTGTGTTATTTAACTATTAATTGTCTTAATTACGTGAATCTTAGTAGGGACTAAACTTTACTTTGAGAACGCTTTTATCCGTCACCGCCGTTTCACTCGCGTTTTCAGGATAAAACTATACTGTCGCCGTATCTGCGTCTCATTTTAGTTGACTCTGCCGATATCACGAAATGTAAAAAAATGGCGTGCCACTTATGTCAAAACGTGAAAATGTCGTTAAGTGATTAAACTTAACTTAACTTAACGATTGCTAATCGTAGAGTCTACATCCTGCGGATGCCTCGGTGTCGGGACGAAACGTGCGTAGATTGTGTGGTGGTGGTGCAGGTAGGGTGGTGGTGCATGCGAGTGTACGCATATGCAATGTGGGAAAGGAGGGCGGTGCTATATGCATGCATATTCGTGCACTCACACATTTGCAGTAAAGACTGCGTATTTTGCGGGATTATTGCTAACTAAATTATAATTTAAATTATAAATATTTTTGTTAATCAAATTATTAAAAAAAAATTGGCTTAATATAAAACGTTTGTAAGTGATTGATGGATTGTTGATAAAACGATATTTAGTTAAACTGAACTTAAACTTCCATCCATTCCATTTTGTCTATACGTCTTGTTGGGTCGGGCGCTAGCTGTTCACTGAAGGCAGGCGAATGTGTAAACAGTAAGTTCGTTCGTTCACTTTGATCGCGGCCGAAAAACCGCTCCCAACGCGGTTCGCCTCGTGGTTCGCGCGAATGTGTAAACGCGGCACTAACTCACGAACCCGCAGGCGAATGACGAGGCGAATGACGAACACACATGTGTAAACAGTCAGTTCGTTGTTCGCCTCGTGATTCGCCTCGTGGTTCGCGCGAATGTGTAAATGCGGCATAAGCATTAGCCCTAACCAAACATTTATTGTAATTTTAGACATCTGCATTTTTCCGGATTATCGAAAATATTATGTAATGACTAATAACAAACCGCTAAAAACATAAATAATAAAAAAGAAGGCTATATACGTCTTAATATATATGATCTATAGTACATAGCCTTTTAGGATAGCAATAAACATTTTTGTTTTTGTTGTGTTTATTTCGAAAATTCAAGTCACCCTTTTTATATAATACCACATTCTTGGGTAATCTGCCTATAACAAAAATGGTATCACCATACCTACATAAACCGACCAAATTAAAAAGTAGTACAAAATGGCGGCATATTTGACAAACTGTTCGCGAGTGAGAATGTTTGTATGGCATTCAAATTTAGTCGATAATTTTTTGTTGGGCACATCATTGTTGTGCCCAACAAACAAAGAGTGATATTCTAACAAAGACAAAAGAAAGTGTATATGTCTCTGTCACTCTTGAAGTTTTTCGTATGTTGTTATCTCGTTCCAATACGGTATTACTATTAGCTTGTCAAATCTATTGAAACTTCATCTTAGTTGCTAGGGTTTTGACATGAATATAGGAAATAAGAGGAGTTGTCCCTTTCTAGTATAAACTGACAGCTGTAAGTGAGTGCTTGATCCGCCATCTTGAGTGCCTTTTTCATAGCATACACAAAATCTATATTTTGCCAAGCTGTATATGCTTCTATAAGCATATACAGCTTGGCAAAAAAGAGTATGACGTGGTGACAGGTGGAACTAAATATTTTACTAAATGGAAACCTATGATGTTGACAATACTTGGCCGACAAATACTAGATTTTGAGTAAAGCTTAGTGTTTCACATTTATTTTTAACGATTTGATTAAATTGTCTTGCTGATTTTCCATATTATGATGAATCCTAAGTAAAAATGGCGCCCTCATTTTTTCCATACTCTTTTTTGCCAAGCTGTAGAAGTGTTGGCATAGCCTGACATGATACAAGTGAAAAAAACGCCTTTTTTTTTTTTGTTGCCTTTTTTTTGTATAATCCGGTTTAGTAAACATAATGTTACAGGAATTTGATGATAATGCTTTAAAATAATGTTTTTTTGAAAAAAAAACAGCTATGTATTAAACTTAACTTAAATAAACGGCTAGGGGACTGAATCAGCTGAAATAGCGTTCGCCGCATGCACGAGGTGAACGAACTCCCGCACCGTGCGCGTCTTCAGACGTTGAAGACGCGATTCATCGTTTTAGTTTTTACTAATACATTGCGGGTTTGCAAAATACCCAAGTCCTAAAATTTTCTTTAAAAAACGTTTCTGAGATAAATGGTTATATGCATTATATAGTATATAAATAGTATATTATTAGGGTTTAATCTTCGCAAGCGTTCCAAATACATCCGGTATAATATACAGTAATTTATTTATATTCCAACCTAAATCAATTTAAAAAAAACCATGTTAGAGAAACCTTTACCTTACGATTTCCACCTGATGGTAAGTGGTAGACGTCGCCCATATGAACATAAATTAGTTTATCTGGAACTAGCCCAGGCCTAGCCCTAGGAGAATAGAATAGAATAATTATTTATTTGCCAGAATATGGTGTACATAGGTTTAGGAGGGCTATGTTCAGAAGAAGTTATGATGAAACACTAATAATTAGCTCTGGGTCAATTTATCTAAATTAAACTAAGTGTATTGTCTTTGTATCTATTTATTTTTATGACTTTTTTATTTTTATTTTAGGGTTCGGCCATTGTAAATCATAGGATTTAAGGAATTTGTAAAAGCATGATTGTGTGCAGATGTTTTGACTGTTGGGTTGTATAATTACAAACTTAGTGAATTTGTATTGTAAATGCGTGGAAAGGTCTATGACTGCATGAGATTGTGGGATAAGAGACTATAATAAATTTATTTTTTATGCCCATCTATAATATGTTCAATGGTCTATTTTTTAAAAGGCCATCAGTTGTCCTCTCTTCTAAGAAAAAAACGGATATTTGTTTTACCTGGTGCTAAGTGATAAGCGAAAGCTTTAAAGCCGAATTGGGCTGGCACGACCAGTGTTACCACCCCCATACCCCTTCGCTCACATAACAACGGCGTCAAATGACAGCTATGCTGTCGCTTTTCGTGCGGTAGTTACATATCATTGTGGGTGCGTTGTCAGCCTTTCAAATATTATGAGTATGCTCTTTTCTTGAAGGTCCCTAGGTTGTATCAGTTCGCTGCTGTAGGTGACAGCTGTAAAAATCAAGTTGTTTTGGATTACTGAACATCGAGGCGGTATGGGTGCAATTTGGAATATTAAATATTAGTCCGAACAATTCCTCGGAACACTCCCTGTTGTAGATGCGGATCTTCTAGATGCAGAGTGATCCTACACCTCTATACTGCCCCAAGGAATCAAGTCGATCAGGGAGAACCTTGTCATCGACGATTCGAGCCGCCCTCCTCATATATATATATATATATATATATATATATATATATAATATTTTTAGAGGTTTGTTATTATAGTCATTACATATTATCGTCGATAATCTGGAAAAATGCAGCTGTCTAAAATTACAATAAATGTTTGGGTAGGACTAATGCTTATAGTTATCTATCAACCTTTTACAGTTTTTTTTTATTATTAGTTTAAATGCACTTGTTTCAAGAAAATAATAAGACCTGTTATTATAAATGTGGTATCCCTGTAAAATATACCTGTCCCTTTCGGGTATACGCGAATGTCAATAGGGATGTTGACAGTATTTATATAAAAATATAATTTTGATGTTAATTGGTAGTTTCTATGATAGAATTCTGAAAAAATATAATATTTTCCATTATTTTTATTTGATTAAATTAATATTTAATAAATAAAATGTTACAAAATTTAAAATAGGTCACGTGATCATAAACGGAAATGACGACACCTGTTCCTATTTAGCGGAAGCGGAAGAATATTGACGTACTTTTATACACCATTTTCCGTACGCAGTACATATTGTAAAAAACTAATTTTCAGGCGTTTTGACAGTGTACACACACATAGGCACCGTACAACAATTATAAAACTTAAAAACCATTTTTTATTAACTACAACTAGAATAATTTTATAATTTTTGCGATGTTTAACAACATATGACGTCACGTGACAAGTGTTAGCGTTTTGGAGCGAAATTTAAAATGCATTTTAAAATGCAAGATTTTATAGGCATTAGACGTATTTAAGCAAAAGTTAATACTATTTACGCCTCTATTAGATATTTATAAATGATCTATATACATATTTTATGAAAAATGTCTTCCATATGATACTTGTTCCTAGTAGTGGTGGGCGTTTAAACTATTAATGCTTAAAATAATCTGTTATTCAAAATAAACAAACAACTGCGTTTAAAAATTTAAACCGATTTCGTTTAAATGTAGATAGTAACATTAGATTCACAACCTTATTATTTACGATTAAGAATCACGACCAAATTGGATTGGTTACGTATTATGCGGCTAAATTATAACGTCCTATTTTTAACGTAATATTTGTTTCTGAATGACAACACTCCGTTCTTGGTTGGTTTATAGGTTTTTTAGTTTAAATTAGTTATATAACACAAACAAAAATTTAAATTTACTTTTTTTATGTGTTTATAAATTTTAAGACAGTACGTTTGATTATTGATTTTTATAACAAAAACTAAAAAATCAACTTCCGTTTTAAATGATAATGTTTTAAATGACCGTTTTAAATGACCAATGGGCAATGTGTTTTAAAGACAGTACGTTTTTCGCTGTGGATGAGCTTGTTTGTTTGTTTTTACTTTGCGTGTGCCGTGCATATACGATTTCGATTTACGAACCTAGAGAATTATTGTGTTAATTCTGAAATATTTTGTTTCTTTTGTTATGGGACATTATTGGTGAATATTAATTATAGCTTTAAATTATACATAGTAAAAGAACTTATTAGGTTATAGTATTAAAATTAGTTGTGTAAACTTTCATGGTTATAAATATTAAATTTGTTGTGATTTGTGAATATTGTATAATAATTATTAATTAGTGTAGTGAAGATGTTAAGAAGCGGCAATGTTTTGGGACTATTTTGAAAGAAATCAAGTTGATAAATTTGCCGATCTGTGTAAAACTTGTAAAAAACAAATATCGTATAAATCAACTACATCCAATCTCAAACAACATCTAAAACAAAGACATTTGGGTGTTTTTAATGAATTTGTCTCGCGGGTCTCATCACAACCAAACAATAGACACGCTTCAGCCACACTAGTGGTAGAGACAACTTTATCTCAACGGCAGAGTCGTGACTGTGAGAGTGCTGGTGGTGGTGGGTCTAGTGGAGATAATGGTGGTGGGTCTAGTGAAAAAAAATTGTTAATGTTCTCACCACCAGGTGAGAACATTAACAATTAATTAATAATTATTCTACATTAATAAGTTGTAATAGTGAAGGTGCTTCTAATATCAAGACCAACACTTTAAATAATGTTTTTTTTTTTGCTCGTATTAAGCAACGTTTTTTTATAACACGTTTAAAAATATAAGCAACACGTTTAAATGTGTTGATAATAAAAAGCCGTTTTTCACATCTCTAGTTCCTAGGTATGCCCAGTCCTTCTTTAATATGTCTATGGATAGTTCTGTGATCTTCTGTCAAATCAATTGTCAGAGCATGTCAGAGTCAAACAAGAGTCAATTGATAGTTGACACGAAAGTTATTGCTTTGTAATTTTATTACCGATTTGTAACTATTATTGTTTACTAAAAGGCATTACACAATTGTGTCTCATATTTTACTTCAACGAGCTATTTCACATAAATCAGTAATCATGGCTAAAATGGCTTTTCAGCACCAGGCCGGAACGGCTATGGAATGTCTTAGTGTAAGTTTTAGACCACTCCCTCGAACTTATTAATTCGACAGTTTAACTAGAATTCATACTTTACAGATACCAATTACTCTACAAAAGGAAGCTGGCGTTGACCCTGAAGGTCGAGAAGTAATGAAGTGCGGTTTTAAAATTGGAGGAGGTATAGACCAAGATTTTCGTAAGAGCCCCCAGGGATACACTGACAATGTAAGTGTAGTGGTGACTGGTGACATTTAGTTTTTATTGTAATTAAAAAGTAGCCTTTTTTGTTACGTTATGAATATAAGTCATTTTAGTACATATATTTGGTAGTAATTGTTTAGTTATATTAATCAAATAAAATTTTATGTTCCAATTGCTAATATAGTTATCTATTTTATTTTTAAAACGCAAGCATTGTTTGTTAGTTACACTAGCCTTTAATGTTCAACTTCACTATTTATTATAATTTTATTAATCTTTTAAAAATATTTTGGAAATAATTTAATGAAGCTTATGTTGGGGGATGTTTGCGCATCCTAATTTTCAACTAAAATCTATGCACGATCTTCCCCCAGCACACCTAAACTTTGCCAAGTTACATAGCTCGAGTAACATCTTGAAGAATAAAATGTAACAATGAACAGATAGTACAATAAAACTTGTTTAGCATTGATACCTAATTCTTGAGGATAGCTAAAGGTTATTTATTTTAGAGAAAAGTTGTCAATAATGGTACATACTTAAGGGCTTGTTGTCTTGTTAATTTTTTTCCTTATAATATGAAATGAAATAATAACATAAAATCATAAATAATTTGTATTTAATTTTATTTAACTTTTCCAGGGTATATATGTCACGGAAGTGCATGAAGGGAGCCCTGCAGCAAAATCTGGCTTGAGAATGCATGACAAAATTCTTCAGTGTAATGGATATGACTTCACAATGGTAACACACAAGAAAGCTGTTAGTTACATCAAGAAACATCCAGTGTTAAATCTTCTAGTTGCTAGAAAAGGAGTTACATCTACATAATTATTGATCAAAAAACTATTCGACCACAATGAAATTTAGTAAGATAATTGATTTTAGAGTGTTATTTATTTTATAGTATATGTTTAGATATTTAAGTTTGAGAAGGGTATAAACTATTTATAAACATTTTGTATTTTTTGGTAACTAAAGGTGTATAAATGTTAATATAATAGAACAAGTTACCAATTTTGCCCACATAATCGTTTTGTAGTTCATTTTTTAATGTTAGGCTCTTTCATTTTGAAATAGAATATTACTAGAAAATCAGATCACATTTTGCTATCAAATATTCTTTATTTTAGGATGTTAAATAAGTGCAAGACTTGTGCCAAACAATTATTTATCAATCAATAAATAAAAGAATATGAGTGCTAAATGTTTTAGTTCTGACATTTTGTTCAATGCAATCTTGGGAATTATACTGCCATATTATATAACTGCCATAACAGGGTTAAAGTTGTGACTACACAATATTATGTAGTATGTGAAATAAACGTATTGTAACTTTTAGTAAAATTCTTTTAAGCATTGCAGTAAACTACCAAAGATTAACAAACAAACCGTTTTATCATTATGAAGTTTATAACATTACACATAAAGAGTTTTCATTCATTTATATTTCCTAAGTGTATGCATTTAATTGAGATAATCATTTGCATTAAAGTACATTTATTGTAAAAATGCATTTGATGTAATATTTTTATAAATACTCCATGATGTATTTATTTGTTAATTTTAAGCTTAATGTGTAAGTGTTATCCATTAAAGGATTTAGTTACAAATTGATAGGATAGGAACTTGAGTCTTTATTCTAAAAATTGATGTAACAAATTTGTGCTACAAATTATGTTTTTTTAAGGTAATTATATATATTTTTTTCACTTATTATGACTTGACATATTTTTATATTATTAACCAAATAAGCACAAACTTATGAAAAGTGTATAAATGTAAAAAACTTGACTTTTAGTAAATTTTGTGAATTCATATCTATGCTAAAAAGGCAGTTCTGAGTGTTAACTAATTTCTAATCTTTTAGATTTGAGATAAGGCTTTATTAATGAAATTTGTTCTAAGAAATAAATGTTATTCTTATTTTAGTTTCTTTTTATTCTAGTAATGAAATTTCCATGATAATTATTACATATATTTAGGCCTTTGTTGGAGGCCATTCCCACTGTCCCTTGGGTGGCTTTGCAACAAGGGGCTCCCAGGGTTTCCACACCAACATCTTCCGGGCTAGATTAAGTTCATTCTCAGCTTGAATTATCAATTCCTCGGCTTGACCACAGTTGATTTTAGCTTCTATTTCATAGGGATCTTTGGTCTGTAGGTAAAATATTAAGATGAACAGATCAATAAATTAGTAGGTTATTACTTATATTTATCATTGTCTTATAAATTATATAAAATATTCGCTTAAAGGTACCTGTGTGTCTTGTTAATTACCTGTTTCAAGACTGCGGCTCTTTCTTTGACAATTTGTTCTGTGTACTTTCTGTAAACTGCATCTTCTGGCATTTTCTGCAAAGTTCTCAATATTTTTCCATATAAGGATCCAAGAGTGTGATGAGGGTTAGGCACAACTGCCAAACCCATCAGACCTGTAGTCTAATAACAACAATTAATACGCATATTTAAACAAAACTAAAAAGTATTATATAACCTTTTTAATAATATTTATAAATTGAATATTAATCTATCTAAAGTGTGTACCTTTTTAAGGAGGCCCATCGTAGGTAATTTATTTTAAAATTACCAACAGAGAAGTAAGATGTAAATATAATTTTCAACGCTTTTATTAAAAATTATTGTGATTTGTGAAGTATTGAACTAATGTCAGCAGTCAGCTGTCAGACTGACAACTACAAGTTCGTTTTTTATATATGGACTGCACTTAGTGCATTGCCAATGATGATCCTTATTCAAAATACAATATTTAATACGGAGAAATGGCGGGAAACCCCAAAACAGCGGCTTCGCCCCTCTAGTCACCATCAATCAACTATAATAATAATTTAATAATAATAATAATATCTATGGATGCTTTCACACCACGTCAATCTGGTCCCGTGGTAAGTTCTCGAAGAACTTGTGTTACGGGTACCAGACAACGGAAATATATTTAATACTTTTATACTATACATATATTTAAGATTTTTTTTATTATATAATACACATCCATGACCCAGGAACACAGAAAATATTTTTGTTATATAGAATAATACATTTCATGTTACGTTTCACCAGTCTGTACCCACCATTAGACGTATTTTAACTTTTTTTTTTTGCAATTTTTATTTTAGGTGTATGTACGTCATGTTATATGTATTCTAAATTATGAGATTGATTTTTAACTATTTGCTTTATTTAATTATTTTTCTTTTACATATTTAAAAAGTGTTTTATTTTTTATATTTTTTTTCGGATGGATCTATGCTAACGGCCCGAAGCTAATGTTACATCAGATTAGTGTGAGCCCATTTGGCTCACTTTTGGTTTGTAAAAGTGGGGGGTTGCCCCCACACCGTGCCGTGCACCGTGCAGTCTGCGACTACACGGCCTCTTGGCGTCGGGTTGGGGTTTTATATATTTTATAGCCTGGTTACGTTAAGAAGTGGTAAAAATTAACTATATACAAAAATAATAATGATTATTTTCACATAACACTTTAACTGCCCACACTGTATTGTGAATATGGTCACATTGTTTTCTTGTTTGTCAGATATTTATGTAGTCTGTGGTCATATTATATTACTGATAATATGTTGATTGCAATTGTATAGCATTACGCATTTTTCTTGGACCATACCATTTCTTTGAACACCATTAACGAGTTTAGACATTGAGAAATCTAAAAAGAAGCACTAAGGTCGTCACTATGCTATAATAATCTGTAATGAAGAGGTAACCCTTTTCTTTTTGGCATTGTAATGCTGTTATTCGTAAAAAAATAGTACTGAGACAAAACTAAGACTTAAAAATTCTTGTGATTTTTACCAAAATTTAACGTTGAATGTTGATGGTTCTTAGTTGACAAATACGTGTTTGTTATCATTAAAAAAAATAGTGGAATGTGGAATTAAGTTACCAAACGTGACAAACTTCCCAATACGAATGTTTACTAGTTTTACTATAATAAGTGAGAAATGAATATTTTTCATTAATAATATTTAATCAAAATGGAAAATAAGAGCAGGTTTGTGCTCGCGTACATTTAGGTTTCGCGTAATTGTCAAGTCTAAAAAAAACACGTATTCATAATTCATTCAATATCGTAATAAAACTGATAACTCCAACAGATAATAGGAATTAGCAGTCATGGAGACCTTGCCAGCTGCAGCCCAAGATGATAGCTCTAGTGCTAACCCTAGTAGTGTCAAAAGTGATGATAGCAGCCCGAGACACGAAAGTGGCAGAGGTTCACCACCACCAAATTGTGCTATATGCCTTGGAACTTGCAGAAATAAGTCTTTCACCGATTCTTGTTTACACCAGTTCTGTTTTAAATGTCTGCTTACCTGGAGTAAAGTAAGTATATTTATTAATTCACACTTACCATGTTGTAAAAAAATAATAACTAAGAAACATTTATTTTACAATGGTATGTTTTTCTTTCGCTTTATGAGCAACAATGGTCTATTGGGTATGTTCTCAGCCTCTTGAGTGGGAGGTCTGGATTCATTCCTGACCCCTGTGGTGCCAATGGTTTTTTCTAAAGTTCAATGTGCACCTGAACATAAAACCATGGCTTGCTCACTGGTGAAGGAAAACATTGTGAGGAATCCTGCAATGACATTATATAATGATATATAAGTATTTGAATGTGTGTAAAGTTCACCATCCCGCATTGGGCAAGTTAATCGGTGAACATGGCCAAAAACCCTCCTCGCCTGATTTCGAGGAGGAGACCCCTGCCCAGCTGTGGGACACATAAGGGTTGATGTTATATTATTATTATATATGTTTTTCTCTGAAAGGGAAGTAACAGCATACATAAACTGTGGATAGAGTAACAAGATTCTAGAAAATGCTCCAGAAAAATCTTAGCCATGTTCAGGTGGCATGTATTGCTTTAATTCATCATTGAACATCAACATTACCTATTTACTTACTGTTGTTTCATCTTTAGTTTTTATTAATACCTCAATAATCGCAATTGTATAAAGACACTTGTATAAAGACACAACAGCTGAATTGATAGCTAGTGGGCTTCGGCCTGACTGAGCATACCATCTTGCTCGGTCGGAGATCTCCCTTTGGGGCTCCCACATACCTCCCACGGGCTATATATCCCACAATATTATTACGGGTGCTTACTGCGTTGTCACATGTCACAATTCGTCCGAACCCCCCCCCCCTCCCCCGCTTCCCATTAACGTGTGACGTAATTTATGGACGGCCCCTTAGGCTATTGACCCACCCATGTCCCACCGCCACGTCAAGGCCTGAACCATGGTGGGGATTGATATTTGCATGTACTATTAATTATGTTTTGAAAATAATATTTCTTTTTTATAGCATAAGAAGGTAAACGAGCAGTCGAAGCCGATACCCATCCGCACAACCAGAGGTTGTGCAGATGCGTTGCCATCCTATTCCCTATCCCCCCCCAATGGGCCACCGTAAACTCACAAACTGTACGAAACGCGACAGCATAGCTGTCACTTGACGCCGGTGTTATATGAGCGAGAGGTACCACCCTGGTCGTGCCATGTACAGGCTGCAAAGCAGCATGGCACTACCTCTTTCTAAAACAAAACTTTATAGACGATTATCATTTTGATTTCAGGTTAAAGCTGTATGTCCTCTATGTAAACAAAATTTTCGATCAATTATTCACAATGTACGTTCAAACCATCAATATGAAGAGTACATGGTGGACCAACGTCAAGCAGATGAGCCAGCCGATAGAATTGATATTGACAGTTTGGTCACCACAAGGAGATTTAGATACAGGTATTGTAATGTCATTTTAGTTTCTTCGAATAACTATATTATGTACATACATGACTTACGAAACTCCAGAGGTGATGAAAAAAGGGTGTACAATGTGTGCTAACCTATTTTTTATGATGATATTTTGACCTCAGAAGCATACAATACCGATAAACCGGTGGGAGGGTCACATGGGTACCTTGGACCACCATATTGCTTGTTCCTCCCGTGAAACAGCTTAGCTGTGTTTCGGGACAGGTGGTTTAATTATTGGCGTAATTATTAACATTTCGTTAAGTCTTGGCAACACATTAATGAGTGTCCTGAGCTAGTCCCTAGAGAGCGTGGGTTCGGCAACCCCGAACCCACGCGACCATGGCGAACACACAACGGATACCGATGCAAATGGTTTGGCAAAGAGACACGTGGTTGTCTCGCATTTTGAGGAGATGAGCCAAGTGACTCCGCAGAGAGCGCGAGGTCCTCGGGCTCAACCTTGAAGGTTAAGAGTACGCGGCCCTCGTCGTCGGAGGAGGAGACGACTACGAAAGAGCTAGTGGCCTCATTCAGGAAGTCGTCGGGGTCAGAGGTAGCCCCAGATAAGATAGAGACGGCAAGCGCTCTGGGGTCATCCATATCTAAGGCCCTGGAGACAATCCAGGGCGTAAGACAGAAACGTCGGAACCAGAAGGCCCTTATGGTCAAGGCCCTGAAGGACGCGGAGGACGCGATTCAGGGGGCGGCAGTGGCGCTCCTTGTCCTCTGCTGAAACGAGGGCGTTAGAGGCGGCCAACAAACGGCTGTCGACGGAGGTTGCGGAGCTGCGTCAGAAGTTGGCAACGAGTCAGATGACACCAGCGCTTTTTCTCCCCACAAACCTGGAGGAGATCGTGGAGAAGGCGATACGAGAGGCGGTGGCGCTTTCAAGCCCGCCCGCTTAAATGCCCGACTCGAAGGCTTAGAGTCACGACTCCTGCCAGAGCCGCGTCTGCGCCCGCCTCCCGCGGCGGACAGAAGGGCGGCAGTGGAAGTGTCAGCGCCATCACCCGCGGCTACTCCCGGGCCATCAGGCGCCGCCAAGAAGAAGGGGACAAAGAGCAAGGCTCCCATGGCATCGACAGCGCCTACGACGCTCACACCACCAGCAAATCCTGGGCCGGTCGGCCCCAAGAAGAAGGCGGCGGTCGCGAAGGCGGGTGGAGTTCCTCCAGAACAGGTGCGGTCCGGAGAAATAGGCCGCAGTGCGTCTGGGCTCGGGGCGGCAATAGTACAATGCCCCGTCGGGGCCGCGAAGGCCATCGTTGCAGAGGGCAGACTACTTGTGGGCTGGGTGTCCGCGCAACATAGACTGTTGGATGCTCGTCCACTACGGTGCTTCCGGTGTCAGGAGCTGGGGCATATGGCCGCGGTCTGCACGTCGAAGACAGATCGGAGTGGCCTATGCTTCCGCTGCGGAGCACCGGGACACATTGCGAGGGCGTGCTCGGCTGCTGTCCCGTCGTGCGCAGTCTGCTCCGAGGAGGGACAACCCGCCGCCCATAAAATGGGTAGCAGCGCCTGCGTTGCCCCACGTCGCAGTCGACGCCGTGGTGGCGATGAAGGGAAGACGGCTGGCGATGGCACTATGGCCCCTCCGCAGCCAGAAGCGCTGCTTGCTGATGAAAAAAATCATGCGTAAAGAATAGATACTTAAATAAATACTAATTCGAACAAAATCTTAAAATTTATTGTAATTACTTAGTAATAAAATTCATAAGTTGCCATAAAATATTATTTTTCAGTTCAAAGTTCTCGTTTATTTCAGTGATAACCATAGTTTTTTTTTTCGAGAATATAAATCGTATAATATTCACTTAGATACTAAATCAGCCACATTTTTTATTAGAACCCCCCTTTTCTGTAAATAAACAAAAATGTTACAATACAAGTACCGGTGGGAGGGAAGCGCTGTGCCGCGCTCCCGGCTGCATGGGTACCACCATCTTGTTTGTTTCTCCCGTGAAACAGCTTTGCTGTGTTTCGGAGAGAAGGGCAAGACAGGCAGTGTAATTACTGGCACCGAGACTTAACAACTTATGTCTCAGGATAGGCAACACATAAATGAGTTGCCTGGGCTCGTTCCAGGTAAACTGGTTTATGTTCATGGGCGACGTAGACCACTTACCATCAGGTGGCACGTTAGCCAGTTTGCCTATCCAAGTAACATAAAAAAAAAAAAAAAAAACCATTTATGCGTCCTACAAATTTCACACGCCCTTGTCCTGCTAAACAAATCTCAACTTTGTGAACGGAGCGCAAGCGTTGCATCAGATTGTACACTGGCGGCAGTCGACAAGCGAGGCTTGTCGTGATCGGGTGTGGTCCGCACGCTCTCTCGCTTGGCGGTTTCAACGTATAATAAATAATAATATGCGTAGTTTACAAGATGGGAAATATATTATATATTTTTTAAATACCTATGGACGCTTTTACACCACGTCAATTTGGTCCCGTGGTGAGTTCTCAAAGAACTTGTGTTACGGGTACCAAAGAACGGAAGTATATTTACAGCTTTTATACGACACATATATTTGACGACCTCTGTGGTTCAGTGGTTCGATGGTATAGCGCGTTGACGCTCAAGCCTGAGGTAGCGGGTTGGAATCCCGCCAGCGAACAAAACAGTTTTCTGTGTTCTTAGGTCACTCCTAAATAGCTGTATGTATTTGGATACAATTTGGTCCATATATAGATATTGAAAGTACCTTTGTTATTTACTATCTCAATAATATTATTATAAATAGCTGTTGCCCACAGCTTCGCCCGCGTTAACTTAGATTTACAGCCGTACGCGTATTGATGATGATTATTTTTGCAGCCTAAGTTACTCCCTATAACATCATCTATCTTCCAGTGAAAGTCCTGTCAAAATCGGCCCAGCCGTTTCAGAGATTAGCCGGAACAAACAGACAGACAGACAGACAAAAATTGTAAAAAAGGCTATTTTGGTATATGTATCGTGTATACATCCGTTATTTTAATATTACAAGCAGAAACTCCAATTTTATTTATCTGTATAGATATACAGTGTGTTTTTTTTAAGTGGGACAGTATGAGGAAATCCTAAAGTATAAGAGATACAAGGAAACTGTCTTAGGAAACATTAGACCGTACTTTTTTGTGAAAAAAAAAATTGGTATAGTCAAAATTTTGGTCGTGTGAGTTGTCCCTAAAAATGATTAATTTTGATGAATTTTTTTTTTGACGCACATCTACTCAGTTTCATGAGGGGATCATTTTATTGTATGGGAAGAAAAAAATCGGGACAGCAGAAGTTAGTCAAATTTAAGAAAATCGTTTTCATTATTACAACCCGTGTAAATTGCCTACCACTGCCCACTGCAAGGTTTTTATTTAAAAAAAATTGCCTATTCTAGTTTTACATTTGAATTTGGAACACTTTATTTGGTTTAAAAAGGATTAAAATACTTTAAGGTATTCTTACGCGAGCACCTTACCTTACAAATCTAATTTAAAAAAAAAACAAATTTTAAATTTGGAACTTCTTGAAACAAACAGTATTTTACTTGATATTTCATTGTTTAAAGTTAATATTATGTTAAGTTTTCGTCATGGAATTATCAAACTCGCATAAAGTAGATTTAATTGAAGCGTATTTTGTAAATTATCGTAGCTCTGTGAATGCGTTACAGTGGTATCGGGAAAGTTATCCGGACCGCGATCAACCGAACCGCAAAATTTTTGACAAACTGGTGAAAAATTTAAGAAAGGGAGGCTATTTTACACTAAAACGGAAGAGACGAGCCACAGTAATAAATGAATTTACAACTATCGCAATCTCAGGATATTTTAAAGCCTACCCAAAAGCCTCATTGAGGGAAGCTGCTAACAATATCGGTGTGCATAGATCTACAGTACGAAAGGTATTGAAGGCTTACAAGTACAAGTGTTACATAGAAGGTCATCTTGTAAAAGCATTGCTTCCAGGAGACACTGACCGGAGATTAGCATTTTGCCAGTGGTTTGTAGCATGCTCGATTAGAAACCCGTCTTTTCCAAGCCGGATTATTTGGACAGATGAATGCAATTTTTCAAACAATGGCATGTACAATAGAAAAAATAATCATTTTTGGGCACGTACAAACCCCTTCCGAACTACGGCAACCCATAACCAGGTCCGCTTTTCCTTTAATTGTTGGTGTGCAATATTAGATAATAAAATCTTTGCCATTAAAATTTACCATGGAACATTGAATAGTCAAAAATATCAGGAAATATTAAACATGGCTGTGGATTTAGTAGATATGGCAATTCCATTAAATAATTTGAATAATATCATCTACCAACAAGACGGCGCCCCTGCCCACAATAGTATCGCTACTAAACAGTTTTTAAATGAACATTTTCTTGATCGCTGGATGGGCACAAATGGCCCTATTAAATGGCCACCACGTTCACCCGATCACCGTTAACACCGTTGGATTTTTTCATTTGGGAGTACCTTAAAGGTCGAATTTATGCAGATACTTACAACTCGGTACAAGAGTTAAAAGACGCAGTGCATTATCATTTGAGATTAAAGCTACCAGAGGTGTTCTGAAACGCGCTCGTGCCTGCATTCGACAAGAGGGAGGCCACTTTGAACATTTACTTTAATGTAAAATTATTTTATTAAATTTACCTAACTTCTGCTGTCCCGATTTTTTTCTTCCCATACAATAAAATTATCCTGATGATGATGATATACACGATACATATATCGTGTATACATCCATATTCATTTAGTAAAAAGCGGTTATTTTAATATTAAAAACAGACACTTCAATTTTATTTATCTGTATAGATGTATTTATGACAAAGTTTGTGTGTGTGTGTGTGTGTGTTTGTTACCTCTTCACTCCTCTCCACCATGGTTCAGGCCTTGATGTGGCGATGGAGCTCAATAGCCTAAGGTGTGCCCCGCACCTTGAGCGAAGCTAATTGAGCCGAGGGGGCTCTTTGTACCCCTCTTATAAGAAGAGGGGACAAAAGAGCAAGGGGTGAGGACGGGAACCTCAACCCCATTGTATTGTTCCGACGTTGGGAGGGGTTGTTCTATGGTGCGGGACAACCCCTCTGTGGAGGTGGCGTCGGTCCCTTAGGGGAATGACTAGTCGTCGAGGTGCCCTGTTTGCTCATTAGATCCGGGGCACCTCACCAAAGGCGGCATTGGTGGCAGTTGCTGGGTTTTAGTGGGTAGAGCTGCGTCCACTTACCAGCTTTTGGGCGCAACGAGTCCCACATACCCGCGTGGGGAGACCCACTCCCCCGCGGGATGTTTGATTTCATGACTTGCACATTACAGACTACTGATTTTACTAATGGGGATACTTATCTAAAAATATTTCAAACAATGAATTTAAATGTATTTATTTATAAACATTGCTACAAATAAATAGTACTTTATAGGTTTTGTTTTTTTATGTTTGTTTGAATGTTGAATAAGTATATCATAAGTATTTTAAGCAATTAATATTTTTTTATATTATACTTACTAATATACTCGTATAAAGAAAATACTGCAGTAACTCTCCTGATAATTCTATTATAACTTAAATATTTTAGCCGCCACCAGGGAGTTGTAATTACTACGTAGTAATATAGGTAGTTCAAGTACGCTAGTAATATAGTTCAATGGCCGCCACACGATCGGCACGAGCGGGTCGCGCGGAGAGCGCCCCGCGGATTTCCCCGCACCTCACCCCCTGTGATCGGCCCGTGCGCCTCATAAGCCCGCCTTAATTACTCAAAACTTATTTTTTTTATTAACATTTGGAAAACCCCCTTCTCAGAATATATGCAATATATCTCCTGTAAAAAAAATATGCCTAGTGTTCATGATTGACGTTGAGCACTTACGATTAGGTGACTCGTCTTCACGTTTGCTAATAAAAATAAACTGTCTATTGTTAGTTTACTATGAGTAAGAATACGATTAAGATTAAAGAAACTTGCCTTGTTCATCATCGTCATAATCATCAGCCTCTATCCGTCCTCTGCTGAAAATAGGCCTCCCTCAACGAACGCCAAGACAACCGATCCCTGGCCAGTGGCATCCAACACGGACGGGCAATCGCACGGAGATCGTCTTTCCACTTCCACGCCGACCAACTCTTCGTCTACATCTAAGTTATTATTATTTTTATTCATTAAGGGGCGAACCAATTTGGATGCAGATTTTTTATTCAAAGCAGGGTTTTTCTAGCAGTGGTTCATGTCTAAACATGTTTGATCGAAATTGGTTTCAAGGTCATCAGCGCTGGTTATGGCTCTGGGGCTAAAATTCTTTAAATATTTTTATTTGGTATCTATGTACGTTGTACTGAAACAACTTCCATATTTTGTCGTGGCTTATTAAGATTCTCATGCCTGACATTTCATAAACACATAAAATCCGTAATCCATAAATACTAAAAAGAATACATTGTTTCAAGGTCATCAGCGCTTGTTATTGCGTTGGGTAAATATATTTTATTGTGTACGTTGTGCAGGACAACACTGACGCTGCCGCGGCGGGATACGCTGGCTTTCCAGCAGCTGCTGATGCAGCACTACCCGATGACGATGATGGCGGAGGTGTTCCCGTCCGCGCCGACGCCCCGCCGTCGCTCGCCCGCCTCCTTCCGCCGCTCCGTGTACCGGTACAACCTGTGGGCTCGCCTCCTGCCCGACTTTACGGGCCGCTTTAGAGACTGCACGCCAGAGTTTTACAGGTAGCAAATCTTAAGACGTTAACTAATTCTTAAATCTTGTGCTTTCTGTTCTTGAGGACGTGTGTCCTTTATTTTGGTATATTATGGTCGCTATGCCATATCTTGTTCTACTGTATTGAAGTAATATTCATATTTTAAAATTTCAAGGTACAATGACTCACAAATGCATCGCTTGGTGCCTTGGCTCAATAGGGAACTACATTATTTATTAAATGAGAACGTCGGACACATCGCATACGTCATGACCCGTATACTGGAACTTCTGCCACAGTATCACATCAACTCCACCGAATTTAGAGACGCAATGTCGAGGTATTTCGGAGAGAGGACTGAACACTTTATACACGAGCTATATTGTTTCGCATCGACTCCGTACGACATGACCGGGTACGACCGCCACGTGCAATATACTACTAACAATAGAATAATGACTATGGTGAATGAAGTTATTTCCAGTTCCGAGTCCGAGGCGAGCGTCGACTCGGATATAGTGATGGTGTCAAGTTCTGAACCCGCAGAACCGCCGCCCGGCCCCTCCAGAGTGCCGGCCCCCGTGTACCCACAGAACTACATTCCAGAACCTTCTACGACACACAATAATGTTATTCCCATCGAGACGATTTCACATTCGGACACCGACGACGATTCATCCGAAGTGATGGTCGTCGGCTACATAAAACCACCGCAAGACAGGACTCCGGAGGTAGTGGACCTACTCGGATCCGACAGTGATGTTATCGTACAAGAAAACTCGCCGGAACAGACGCAAAATGAAACTCAAGAGTCTCGACCGCCGCTTATAGTGAAGCTCACTTTGAAGAAACCGAACAATCAGACGGCCCGCAACTCGGAGAGCGATGACAGCTCGTACACGCCGCCGCCGCGCCGCAAGATCTGGAGCCGGAACAACGGCACCGCCACCACTTCAGACACGAGCCGGACCACGCCCTCCCCCGCCCACCCCCGAACTGTCTCCACCCCCTCGAGTTGGAGCTCCGCCTCATACTCACCGTCTAACTATAACACGAGTTCCAGTACAACCCCCTCTTCAAGTGCCAGCGATAGCGAAGAAAGTGTCAAACGAAAGAGACGCCGAAAAACAAATTCCACTGAGAAGCACAAAAGAAAAAATAAACGACCGTCCCGTTCGCATCACAAAAGTAAAAAGGTTAGGACGTCAAGCAAAGAGAAACAGAGTAAGCGCAAGAGTCATTTCGGTAAGGGTGTGAAGTCGTCGAAGACGAGCGAGGCCACCACCTCGAAAGTTGCAGAGGAAACGCAAGCCATCTCAGAGGAGCCGAGCACCAGTGGGTTGTCGAAGAGAAAGAGACAGAAACGCGACAAAGTTAACAATCATCGCCATTCTAGCCGTGAGAGTAGAAGACTGAAAAGTGTCGTCAACGTGGTGAACAGTAGTAAACAGGAAAACTCAATGTCTCCGTTACACGCGGGCACTAGTGAAAACCAAAATGGAAGTGAATCTAAAATACCTCGCTGTAACACAAGTAATTTAAGTCCTGAAATAGAAAAAGGCTTGAAATGTACAAAGAGTGAGGAGGGTGGGGATAATTCAGATTCTGAAGACGATCTCCCGTTAAATTTAACAATAGTGAAAGCATCAATGTCATCGTCGAAAATGTGATAAGTTATTATGTATTTATTATATAGTATCTGTACAAATAGGCCAGACCGAGGACGGCGGCTCGGCGAAGCGACTAGATCGTCTTTAAACTACTGAATGCGATTGAAATTAGTATATCGAAATGAATTTATTGGTATATACATTCAACAAATTTCAACCGTGTAAGCAGTAATATAATAAAAAAAGTATGCATAATATTTTTAGTGTATTAGTTGTACGAACAAAGACAAGCCCTACGGGAAACCTTAAGATATATTTTAATCGCTTCGCTGTCCCTCTAAAACCGTCTACGCGAACCCTAAATTAAATTCGATTGCGAATGCATATAAAATGAATTTAATAATTTTTATAGTTGATTTTATTTGAATCACATATAACATTATTGTAAATGCCTTGGAAATATGATTTGCGACAAGAAAAGCTGAACGTTGTAATATATCATCTTGTAAATATTATTTCAGTAAATACTTATTAAACCAGTGTTACCTACATTTTTTATTCTTTACCCTTTTTACAAAAAATCACTAATATTTCTTTTTGTATTTGGGACTTGATTTTGTCGAAAGATACCAAGGGGAACTTTTAAATAACTTAGTTTTTCAAATATTCTCTCGCATTGAAAATTATTTTTGACTAAGAGATTTCGTTAGTCAAAATAAACTGTGTATAAAACTCCGTTGTACGCAGCTTCGCGTTATCTTAGATTTACAGCTGACCGAACCGAATATGATTATTTTGATAGCTTGTCCTAATGATAAATGCCGTCTTGACAAATTTTATCTGGTCTTGTAAAAAGGTAACCTGAAGAGTGAAGGTAACAGACAAAGACGATCTCCGTGCAGTGGCCGGTCCGTGTTGTATACGAGTGGCAAGGGATCGGTCGTCTTGGCGTTCATTGAGGGAGGCCTATGTTCAGCTCCCTACTATTAGGATCCGGGCCTTGACGTGGCGGTGGGGCTTAAGTCCGGGGTGCAAGCACTGGGTGAAGTAATCGGATCCGCATCCCTTGATTATCCCCGAATGCGTACCGGGAGTGAAACGTGAGCAGGTGACCCTACACCTCGCTCCCAACGCAGGAGACCGGGGGCGGCGTCGTGTTTGTGGGACCACGGGCGCTTTGCATCGGGGGATGGCCGCTCGCACTAGGGTCCCGAGCTGTAGGATTTTAGTTTACGGGTTAGACTCCCACGTAACTACCAGGCTCCCCCAGCCTTGGGGTATTATAACGATTTCCCCAAGTAAAAAAGGCCTATGTTCAGCAGTGGACGGATAAAGGCTGATGATGATGATGAACAGATAATTTTTTTTTTCTTTAACGCCGGGAAATGCTCTGAGGCATCCCGCGGGGGAGTGTGTCTCCCCACGCGGGTATGTGGGACTAGCTGCGCCCGAAAGCTGGTAAATGGTGCGTCCATTTACTTGCATTGCGTGCTTTACCCACTAAAACCCGGCGAGTGCCACCAATGCCGCCTTTGGTGAGGTGCCTCGGATCTAGTGAGCAAACGGGGCACCTCGACGGCTAGTCAGTCCCCCAAGGGACCGACACCACCTCCACAAAGGGGTTGTCCCGCACCACAGAACAACCCCTCCTAACGTCAGGACAGTACAATGGGGTGTGGTTCCCGTCCTCGCCCCTTGCCCCCTGCTCTTATAAGAGGGGTACAAAGAGCCCCCTCGGCTCAATTATCTTCGCCCAAGGTGCAGCGGCTCACCCTAGGCTACTGAGCCCCACCGCCACGTCAAGGCCTGAACCATGGTGGGGAACAGATAAAATTACTCCCACACACATCATCATATTATTATGGATTGTAGCTTTACAACCGCGTCCGTATGCAAATCTGTAGCGTGGCCCACCGCGGCGCACGGAGAGGCTACTCACGTTTGTAAAGTTTCGCTTTTCAAGGAAACATATATGATTGTGTCCACTTCATCCCACGGACACGCTAAACATTAATTGACGTCATTGTTACATGCGCGACTTGCTCTAATAGGCACTTTAATACGCGGCTCCACCGCGGCGCACGCATAAGCTATGCACGTGTTAAAATGTCAATTAATGCGTAGCGTGTCCGAAGGATGCAGTGGACTGTGGAAACAATCACATAAGATATTTAATTATATTACATAAAATAGCAATTATCCCGCGAAACAACAGTCTTTACAGCAAATGTGTTATGTGTGGGGATAATTGCTAATTAATGTAATGTAATATCTTATATAATCAACGAATTAGAAAAGGTATGGAATACGAACTGCGCTAAAAAACGGTTCCTCGCAAACTACAATCACGTGGGCGGGGCCAGAAAAGTACAATCAATTTGTCTCTCAGTCTGCTGCGCGTTCTGTGATAGTCTAGACGTTGCGTTGACGAAAAAATCGTTTCCCAGAGACAAAAATGACCTCCTGTGTTGTAAAATGGTGTAAGAGACGAAAAGAGAGAAGTAAAAAGCAAACTGGGACTAACTTATCACAGGTAAGTTAATAATTTCGTATTTTATTCACGCTTACCTCCATATAAATTTTTGTGGTCAGTATTATGCAATCAGCAGGCAGCAGATTTTATATATAGTGTTATATTATATTTTACATTGAGTACCGATTTTTTATATTTATATTTTATTCCTTATTTATGTTTTTATCAATTATTTACTTTTAGTTTCCCCATAAACGAGATTCGGCGTTTACAATGGATATCAGCAGTCCGCTTAGAAAGAAGAAAAGATGACTGGTTACCGACTAACGCCAGTAGAGTGTCTTCTATACATTTTGGAGGTTCTTCTCAGTACTCATGGAACATTTAATTGACGATCAAAAAGATACTTTAATGGTTCTATTTTGAAAAAAAATATGTTAATTTCTTACTAAAGAGAAATACAACTATTTTGACTTGTGATATTGTTTTCTAATGTTTACGCGAATTTCATTCATTATAATAAAACAATTTTTACGGATTTTATCGCGGTTTATTAAGATTTTTACAAGCCCGACGTTTCGGATACTTTACAGCAACCATGGTCACGGAAGGACTGAGGTGTCATACGTCCTATCATTACAAAGTTATTCGAAACTACCCTTTGATCAGGGGCGGTCAACTTTGTTCTCGTCACTTGTCGCATGGGGGCTAGAGTTGGGTTGCCAATATATACGACTTTTTAAATTTCTATAAAAGTTTTTATAATTTTGTATAGCTAGAATTTACCAAAAATTTGTATTTTAATTATAAATGAAATGTATATACATTTTCTAAAATTATGCACGTTTTAGTAATTATAATTTTGTTAAATACTGCTAGGCACCCCACCATGCAGGTATGTCTAATGTCTATACTCTATGGTCCGGACTTAAATTGTTTCAAGAAAAATGTTTGCCGTTGCTTTCGTATTTCGTTCGGCTTTATTATTTCATGTAAATCATATCTTTTGAGCTTTCATATTAACTGAATTATCCTCGACAAATATCGTTGAGTTGAGTTTCGGTTCCTCCATTTTTCAGTGCTTAGATTAATTTAGTTTTGTGAATCATATGAGATAGTGACTTACATAACTAGTTTTAATTATTTGTGATCAACGTTTGTGAGTGAACAATGAAAGAGAACAAAAGAAAATGTATCAAATGTGGTTCTTTGCCTGCCCATCGGCAGACACCCTGACACAAAACTTTAGATTTCCAAAACCAGGTTTTACAAACAAGAAGTGTCAATACATTCCATCATCTTAAACATATATTTAATTAAGTAAGATCATTAATAATTAATAGATCTATATTTCCATTCTAGATTGTGCCAGAAAATGTGTTAAAAAATGTTATTCTTTATTAATTATTGTCATAATAAAATATTTTTGCTAAGTATTCGTTTTTTTTACAAATATACATTAGTAAGACAATTGGGTTTTATAGCCACATACTGTACTAGTTTTAATAAATATAATAAACTAAGTTTATTTTATTATTGTAAAACAGTACCATAGTAAAATTATTAATCTTAATAATATCATTTATATCACAAAAGTGTGAGATACATAGGTATATATATAGGATATACCGTATAAACGTGCGTATAGTTTCATGGGGGCTACCAACAGATGGCGTCAGTTGTCTTGTATTTTTGCGACATTATTTTTGTATGGAGTTGTCATTCTTCTCCGTGAGTAATTGTGTTCTGTGCCTATGATACATCAATATTTTGGTCAGTCCTATCTACGCAGAAAGTGCTAACTGCATCTTTAATCTGTGACATTATGCTTGGATTTTGATTTGATAATTTTAATAATGGGATCCCAAGCAGGTGGTAAAAGCCAGCCATCTTCTCTATTGAAATTAGGATGTTTTTTAATTTCAATAGCCTCACGGATCATCCTTGGTTGGAATCTGTGTTCTTTTGCGAGGACTTGTGGTTTATCAAATCTTATATAATGGCGAGCTTTGTCAAGACTATGTTCACAGATGACTTAGTGTAGCGACGGTGTTTTAAATCAGCTATATGTTCTAGATACAGTTAACACTTTCTGCGTAGATAGGACTGACCAAAATATTGATGTATCATAGGGTAGTTTCGAATAACTTTGTAATGATAGGACGTATGACACCTCAGTCCTCCCGTGACCATGGTTGCTGTAAAGTATCCGAAACGTCGGGCTTGTAAAAATCTTAATAAACCGCGATAAAATCCGTAAAAATTGTTTTATTATATTGACTTGTGATTTTTATTTTATGCCCCATTCCCATTTTTCAAACATTATTGACATTTTAATAATAAAAAACAAGATTACAACAAACTGTCAACTACTCTAAGGCTTAAAAAATATACGAAATATCGACAGATTCTGTATAGTGAGTAAATAATGACTTACTCTCAATTTGATAATAATTATTGGTTAAAAACAGTCATTTTATTACTCGTCATATTCAGACAAAATAAATGTAGGTTTCCACATTAATTCATATAATCAATTACTTTATAATAAAATTAATACATGTCAGACTAATGCATAATATCATCCTTCCACATCTCAACTGACATTATCATTGTACATGTCGCGTAATAGTCCATCACGTTCGCACTCACTTTCTTCGATATTTCAGTTTCATTCTATCACTACCCTCATAAATTAGATTGCGCCTTATATGGATAGGTGGACGAATTCATGTGCACATATTAAATTTTGCAAAGTATTTTGTATTGCGCGTGTGCAAATCGTGTTAGTATTAATATCAGTTTAGTAGTATGAGTTTGGAACCATATTTTTCCGAGCTTTGTAAGAGAGTTAACTTTTCATACCTTTACTAATTCGTTGTATATGTGGATACATTTTCTTGCAAAGCGATATTTGACAAACGTGCGTTTTCGTGCGCCCGGGTGAAACGCAGCCTTTGTACTAGAACTTGGCAAAATAAAAGAGATATTCTGAGGTAAATTGTATTCAATCATTTACTAAACCTTACACAACTATAAAAATACAATATTCACAAGATTATTTCTTGTTTGGTATTATAAAAATATGCTATAAATGTGCGAAGGCTGCTCGGCAAACAGTTATTATAATGTATCCTAAATCCATAAAATATATCCTAGTTATATGAAGATCATTATTATTACAATATAAAAAAAACACTGAGCAAAATAAAGGATTTAGTGGACGGTACGTAATTGCCCAAAAAATATATTTATTCCAAGTATGATACTTGGGATTTTTTATACTTTTGGATGAGGCCTTACTATACGAATTTTATTTCCGATCATTCAGTAATCCTATCCAAAACAAATAATTCAAATAGTATTTAATAAAAACATATTTTATTGCATTTTTAAAGGAGCATACGATTTTACCTTAGTGTAAAATAATATATTTTATTTCGTTAAAATTTTCCTCTTTATAAAGTCATAATATTTGAAATTCCTTAAAATTCATTGTAACGAAACTAATATGTAACTTGATGTTCATAATTTATACAAGAATTAAAATTTAAAAACTATTATACGAATAACACAAGCTTATAATATTAAATAATTCATAAATGACGTAAAAAGCAACACATTTGTTAAAATTACAATATAAAAATGAATCCACTTTGCTTCGAGCTCAGTGTTCAACAACAACTCTGCGCCCAGCGACACAGGAGTAAATAAACGTAACAGAGGTTAAGCTTCATACAAGCGCGCTGCGATATGAATATGAACACTACACAAGCGTTCGACGCGTGTGTGCGTAAGCACTCGCCGCTCGTCACGTACGAGAACAAACCGGCTCAGCAAATGCTGGAGCCTTAGAGCATTTAACCGGATAGAGGAGAGTAGGTAATGTGATCCATAAAACTCCGAAACTGGTCAGTAATTTGTCACTGACGTTATAGCAATTAAACCAAACAGTTATCTGTATGTATGTTCGGCCAATAATCCATCAATGGTCATCAGTCGGCCAATCAGAGCACAGAACCGGCGCAGCGTAGCAGCACAAATTTGGCTCTATTTCGATTACATGCTTAATGGTTTCGATTACTTTTGTTCATCAAGTGTATGAGGTGCATAAAGTCTAATTAGCGAAACAATAAATCTTAAATCTTAGCTAATAAATGTTTATAACTGATTGTATGTACTGATGGTTCTTGATGGAAATTCATTTTCATAATAATAAAATCTTTTTTCTTTGTTTCACTTTTCCACTTTTATTTGATATACTTTACAAATTAATATAAAATTACACGACCGGTTTCGACAAAGTCATCATCAGGTGTTATAATATAACAATAAATGTTTAGAACAGCATAAATGTGGGAAAATTAAACTGTATGTTAATTGGTCTGAACAAGCAATAAATATAGGAAAATACTCTTTTTTCAATCATTATAAAGATTTCAATGAAGGAATCTGGTTTTTTAATCCACCTCAAAATCTGAAAATTTCATCTAATTTATTGAATTGCTCGAGTATCAGTTCCGTGAATATTTTGATTTAAACAAAAATTGTTAGTATTGGTCTGGATTTTCTAAATCGTAAAAAGGAATAAAATTTGATATGCCATTAGATTATTTTTAAAAACTTTATAATAAAGGTACAACAAATTATTGGAAATAAGAAAATATAAACAAAATATATAGAAGTAATTTGTAATAATGATATTTACATACATACACACATATACACAATAAAAAAAGTTTTATTTGTTTAATTTTATCCTCCTGTGGCAACCCTACCATAATAGGTAACAATTTTGCGCGATCTATTGAAGCTTAGCCTCTGTTTCGTTTATTTACTCCTGTGTCATCGGCCCATCCCATATTAGATCACACATTCTGTTACTATGAACTTAAAATACTGACGTACTGACCAAAATTTTAAAATATTCGGGATCATTTAATGTATCCCCTTTCAATATAAACGCATACACTATTTGTATACAAATTGACTTGTATCTTATTGCCGTTAACTTAAGGCGTGCTGTGAACGGTATCAACGCTCTACGCAGGGGACACTTCCACCACGGTGCTCATGTGCTGCGGATGCGGCTTGAATTCCACCATCTCCTGCCACACAAGTTCTGTAACAAATATAATCTATATTTTTTTTGTTTATGCGCCTTATTCACCACGGACATCGAGCATATAACCGGAATAGAGCGGTAATGTTATGTTTTGTATGAAAACAAATTGCGCCCAATTGGTGCTGCGACGCTGCACCGGCTCTGCGCTCTGATTGGTCGACTAATGGCCATTGTTGGACGATTGTCCGATGGGACGTACACACAGACCACGGGGGTTGGATTTAAATTACGTCAGTGACAAATCACTGATCAGTTTCGTAATTTTATGGCTCACATTACTACATACTCTATTTAGTTATAATATGCTCGATGGACACGGTAAATATTGCTTGCAACAACTTGAAAACAATTAGAAATTCTTAAACTTACTGAATTTTATGCTAAAAATTAAATGAAATATTTACAACGTAACAACGAATTATAAAAGGTATGGAATACGAACTGCGCTAAAAAACGGTTCCTCGCAAACTACAATCAAGTGGGCGGGGCCAAAAAAGTACAATCAATTTGTCTCTCAGTCTGCTGCGCGTACTGTGACAGTCTAGACGACCGTTGCGTTGACGAAAAAATCGTTTCCCAGAGACAAAAATGACCTCCTGTGTTGTAAAATGGTGTAAGAGACGAAAAGAAGGAAGTAAAAAGCAAACTGGGATAACTTATCACAGGTAAGTTAATAATTTCGTATTTTATTCACGCTTAAATAACCTCCATATAATTTTTTGTGGTCAGTATTATGCAATCAGCAGGCAGCCGATTTTATATACTGAAGTGTTATATTAAATTTTACATTGAGTACCGAGTTTTTATATTTATATTTTTATCAATTATTTACTTTTAGTTTCCCCATAAACGAGATTCGGCGTTTACAATGGATTGCAGCAATCCGCTTAGAAAGAAGAAAAGATGACTGGCGGTAACCAGTCATCTTTTCTTCTTTCTAAGCGGATTACGCCACACCGGGACTAACGCCAGTAGAGTGTCTTCTATACATTTTGGAGGTTCTTCTCAGTACTCATGGAACATATTTTAATTGACGTTCAAAAAGATACTTTAATGGTTCTATTTTGAAAAAAAAAATGTTAATTTCTTACTAAAGAGAAATACAACTATTTTGACTTGTGATTTTTATTTTATGCCCCATTCCCATTTTTTCAAACATTATTGACATTTTAATAATAAAAAACAAGGTTACAACAGACTGTCAACTACTCTAAGGCTTAAAAAATATACGAAATATCGACAGATTCTGTATAGTGAATAAATAATGACTTACTCTCAATTTGATAATAATTATTGGTTAAAACAGTAATTTTATTACTCTTCATATTCAGACAAAATAAATGTAGGTTTCCACATTAATTCATATAATCAATTACTTTATAATAAAATTTATACATGTCAGACTAATGCATAATATCATCCTTCCACATCTCAACTGACATTGTCAGTGTACATGTCGCGTAATAGTCCGTCACGTTCGCACTCACTTTCTTTGATATTTCAGTTTCATTCTATCACTATCCTCCTAAATTAGATTGCGCCTTATATGGATAGGTGGACAAATTCATGTGCACATATTAAATTTAGCAAAGTATTTTGTATTGCGCGTGTGCAAATCGTGTTAGTACTATCAGTTTAGTAGTGTAAGTTTGGAACCATATTTTTCCGAGCTTTGTAAGAGAGTTATGTTTCCATACCTTTACTAATTCGTTGCAATGTAAATATAAATTGAATTCCTTTTTGCTGACTTCCAAAATGGAGGAGGTACTATGTTCGTCGGTATTTATTTTTTTATGTATGTTCATTGATATTTATCACCAATTGTGAACTGATTTTGATGATTTTTTTTTGTTCGAAAGGAGATATTCCAAGGGTAGCCCCATGATAAGGAAACCAGGATCTGATGATGGCATCCCAGAAGAAGAAGATGATGATGAAATATAACAAACTAATAAAAGATATAATGCATTTGCGGGAACATTGCGCCTATTGTATTGTATAATCTATACTAATATTATAAAGCTGTAGAGTTTGGTTGAACGCGCTAATCTCAGGAACTGCTGGTTCGAATTGATAACGCAGTCTGCGACAGCATATTTCTATCTTTTTGGTTAACATACCTACATCCATTTTAATACTTAAAAAATGGGCAATTACAAAGCGGCAATTGTAAAGCTTTTTACACAAATACGCTGTAATTTTCTACTATACACTTTACAGTGTATAATGGATAATTACAGCATTAAATGAAAACCTTAAGAGAAAAGAGGTAGTAAAATCAAAATAATGCGTAACGAAATTAATTACGTGTCGCCGAGATTCGGCCGGGCCGCGCGGGCTCCCCGTGACCCCGCACCTCGCGTCCGAGCCGCGGGGTTCAAAAGTTTAGGTTGTGAATCAATGTATAATCGAATTGTGTATCTTATGTATGCCTACAGAAAAGTCCGCGATGGCATATATGTCTATATGTTAACGATAACATAGTACCTATATCCACTTAAATACATACTTTAAAAAATTATAAAGCGGTGATGTAGCCGTGTCTGTCTGTATGTCTGTACGCAATAAACTCAAAATCTACGAGATGGATTTTCATGCCGTTTTCAACATGAGATACAGTAATTCCTGAGGCAGGTTATAATATATAATTTACCGAGTTTTTGTAAATTGGTAAATAATACAAGGATAATTATTGTAAGAGTCGGAAAAATTGAAGCCGCATCGAAAACATATCCTTATTTCCTTTAGAAATATAACTAAAAAAAATTAAATAGAAAAATCATCATCAGTCCGGACACGTCCGTGAATGTAAGTTAACGCGGGCGAAGCTGTGGGCCATAGCTAGTATGGCTATATAACCATTGGAATTATTGAAATTGTTTTACTACCAATAGTCCAGTCGGAGCAGACATTTAAATAGAAAAAAGGGAGAAATAGAAATCCGGGGAGCGATTTTTTTTTAAGCGTCGGGGGGGGGGGAGTATAAATCTCGGATACTCCTGAACTAGAGCATTATATTTATTAGCACCAAGCGTCCTTCCTACCTTTCCACTTGTCGACGGGCAAATCCATGTCCTCGAAGCTCTGGTCGTAGGGCGCGGAGGCCGGCTCGTCCGTGGGGTCGGCGTACTGCGCCAGGTACTCGTGCGCCAGCGCTTGTTCCGCCGTTATACGTCTGGTATTAATGTAATCATACTTAGTAATACATATATACAATCAACATCTTATACCAATATCATCATACTTTTGTAAGAGTTAATGCCATAGTGCTTTGCAGACGAATTGGGCCGGCACAACCGGGGTGGTACCTCTCGCTCAAATAATAGCGGCGTAAAGTGA
Organism: Helleia helle; assembly: GCA_963853865.1. Classification (NCBI taxonomy): domain Eukaryota; kingdom Metazoa; phylum Arthropoda; class Insecta; order Lepidoptera; family Lycaenidae; genus Helleia; species Helleia helle. The sequence goes on along the minus strand of OY971422.1, from coordinate 18,711,305 downwards.
CAGCTATGCTGTCGCGTTTCTTGTGGTTTGTCAGTTTCCGGTGTCCCATTGGGGGATAGGGAAAAAGAGGGCAACGCATCTGCATAACTTTTGGTTGTGCGGATGTCTATGGGCGTCGGTAGTCACCATATGGCTCCCACTTCTCGGTTGCCTCCTTATGACATAAAAAGAACTTAGGAACAAAAACAATATATTTTAGCAATATACACTTGTTAATGTGAAACATGATGCCATTACAATTTAAAATTGTGACGAATTCTGCATACTGAAAAATTACAAGTTTAACCATTTACCAGTAGCTCTCCTGTATCTTGAGGACTAATACGACAACAAAACATGTTTAACCTCGGTATATTGGGAAAAGTGAGAATGATGATGACATACATACATACATACATACATACACTAAATAATAATTTGTATACATGGATATACAATATATATTTGCATAAAAGAATATAAACTAATTAATATAGGACTGGTCCGCAAGTTTGCCGTAGCTCAACGTGCTATGGAGCGTGCTATGATGGGTGTTTCTTTGACAGATAGGATTCGGAAGGAAGACATCCGTCAGAGAACTAAGGTAACCGATATCACGCAAAGAATCAGCTCGTTGAAGTGGCAGTGGGCTGGTCACACACTCAGAAGAACGGATGGCCGATGGGCAATAAGGTTATAGAGTGGAGGACACGTTTAGGTAGACGAAGTGTTGGTCGGCCATTGACCAGGTGGGAAGACGATCTCCGTGCGGTGGCCGGTCCGTGTTAGATGTGAGTGGCAAGGGATCGTCCATCTTGGCGTTCATTGAGGAGTGGACGGATAGAAGCTGGTGATGATGATGATGAATATAATAATATAGTGACACTAGTAACATTTTGGTATGATCATAATCTAGGGATTTGGGGAAGTTTTCAACGATAAAAATTTAACTTCAGACGTACCTACAGTTTTTTAATGTCAGTGACGGAGCAGATTTTATTGTATATATACCGGCAAAAGGGTTTAAACGTTTGACGAAGTTTGAGTTTACAGTGACTAGGTATTCTGAAAATGCGCCTCCTTAAACAACTATTATAATCAGGTAAATTGTACCGACGTCTCTATAAAGTTTCGATACGTTGTTTTAAAGTTTTATGTCATATTATCACATATTATAATATATACTTATATATATATATATATATATATTATACTATCACAAGTTATGGAGCAAATATTAAAATACTTCCGCGATTGAAAATAAACGCTATGGCTCTTTAAAGTTATCTATCGAATCTAAGACCAGCTGTCCTCCTAAATATTCTTTAAACACTCAGGTCGCCGGCACCGGACGTTCTAGATATAACAATCTGTACTGAACTTTCAGTCAAACACAATTTTACCAACCTTCTTGTTTTAGCTTATTCTATTGTTCTCTGAGCTTTAACAAACTTACTTATCGGCGTCCAACTCGAGCATCAGTTCGAGCAAGTTGACAGCAAGCGGGTTGGCGCCGCGGAACACCTCGCGGAAGTCCCGACGCTTCAGCGTGGGCAGAGACTGGATGTAATTACGAGCCTGGAATATTCATGGGAATTCATTAATAAAATAGAAGGATACAGCTATTACAAACTGAGTTAAATTAACGATACTTCAGTTTCTTGAGGAAAAGTTCTTGCCGGAAAACGCTAAACACTTTCGGAATATCAACCGCTTAATGTGGGCTGTGGTAAGATAGTATATAAAATACAGCATAGCCGGGCAAGTTATATAAACAATTACGTTGTAAAACACTAATGAAATATTTATGATTACAATTTAGTTGTCCATTTACTTCTAAAAAATAATATATAGTGCATTTTCATGAATAACACAAATATAAGGCGCACTGGGTAAGCGCAGACAAATACAAAAATGACGTACACACGTATATATATTGAATAACAAAACACTTGCGCAAAGAAAACTTGTGGCGTCGATTATTAAATATAAATCAAATGATCCAAGAGCGTAATAAAATTACATACAAATTGACAGACGAATTATCTGATATAAGTCGTATCTTACAAGAGGTTAGCCACTAGATGTTATTGGCTCTACCTTTAGACCATCAATTAGTACACTGCTTCTCCTACAAAACATGTCCCGTCTGTGCGGCGAACTTGACAGACTGGAGAAATATAAGAACGATTACCTGCCTTAATACTACTGTTTCACCAGTATGTATGGCAATTGTTCTGAGATGCATTGAATACTTAATAAACATTAGTACTATTAATAGTTCCTTCAAATCATGAAAAGCGTAAAATGATTGCGCTAGCCGTTTAGCAGCTAAAGTGGTAGATAATATTTGGCTACCCACAGTTCTATGTAATCACAGCGCCCTAGCAGTTAAGAAGCTTAGTTTTAGTCAAGTTAGCTTACCTCCTCACTTAATAATTTGTCAATTGTATCCTGTTCTGGTTTCCCGCATAGAAATAATATTCTTGTAAATTGGTCAATATCTGAATGCGCGAATGTTAAGGGTAAGCACCAAACTTACACAAGCGTGGAAAACATTAATAAGCATATTTTATAAAAAGCATTTTACAAATTTATACATAGGCATATTTATAGACGTTTACAACACTTAATATAATATAAATTGTTGGCAAAGGACTTGTATCAAGCTCTCAATAAATTAAAAAATATATATAAATTGTTTGTGATTGTTTTATAATAAATTCTAGTCATATGGCAAGAAAGAAAAGTACTTATTTTTTTATTAATTTTAATCTATGTTATCATCCTGGCTTCAATAAACGATAGTGGCAGTTTACATTTTTAAAACGCGAAGTAGCTGGTGAATATACCTATAACACCTTTTATTAATATTCATGCTTCATTCAACTTATTACAATATATAATATCATGAAAATAAGAACCTAAAGTATAACCCAAACAGATGTTTTAGTGTTTTAATGATGATGTCAATAGTATTATTTCTGCAAAATGTCTACTTACAGACTCGGACGATATTTTCTGCATAAACTCCTGAGCGGGCGTGCCAAGTACTTCCATGATCAGGTTTAACTGATGAATATCTGTTTTGTAAATTAAGGTTGACGGCTATAAATGTGAAAATTGTCTACATTTTTTGTTGCTATAAGGCTATTGTTAAATACTGTCCCCATAATACATAGTGCATTTTTTAAATATTTCCCCAGTGCGTGACCAATTATGTTATGCAAAAAAGGATCTCAGTGTATATTGGAATTATGCAAATAAATCGTAAATTTAAAATAAATCTTACTTTGTCACATTTAAGGATTGATATACAGGTTGGATTTTTGAGACGGGTCAGTAAGGGCTGGTACCACAGAACTATATCAAGATAGAAGTAAAGAGTTCCGTAATTTGTATGGGGACCGAGCGTGTAACACATTGCGTAGGTACGATGACGTCACGAGTGTAATTTAGTGATGTGAAACACATAAGCCGCGCGAAAACAATTCAAAAGTATCGATTCACAGATCGATTATAACATGGCACCGATTTTATGAGTAGTATTGTTCAAATGAACTATAATAATGATAGCGTGCTATGGACGATAAACTATATTTTTATACATTGATTAGTAGTAATGTATGTATATTATAGACTATATTATAACGTGTAATCATTTAAATGCTTGTTTTTTTATTATTATTGATAATTAAAATGTTGATTTGATCAGATAATATAGATAGGGAACCGACCGTAAACTGGCACCCTTATTAGAGGGAGCGTAATTTCTAATAAACCAATTTCTTTAAATTCCAATCAATTTCTTTAAAGTCATCAGTGATAATAGTTGTAGTCCTTCTGATTCAACTTTTGGTCTTTGTCACATAGTCATTCATTTTGCTTATTTTTAGCTTAATCATCTAAACGGCAAACGTTGGCCACTTTTTTATTTAAGTAATGAATCCAAAAATACGGAATCTAAAACTATATCACATAAATCAATAATTGGAGAATAAATAGGCCTTCAAATAATCACTGGTGGATTGTAGAAAAATTAACTGGTTTATTAAAAAACACAATCTATTTATTTTTGGAGTTATACTTCTTTTAGCGCGTTAGAGAAAAATTATGAGTCACGAAAAACCGACACCCTGAAGTTAGCTATAGTCAACATTATTTTATATAAAAATATTCACATAATGACAGTATAGACGTCAAAAGAAGATATAGTTTTTAACTACACAATAAGCAAAAAGGTTACAGTATAATGAAATTGTACTATGTATTTTTCTTTAAGGAGTATTACTTCTAACGCGTATACATAAGTACACACACACTTTTTATATAAGGATCATTCGGAAAACTGAAATATACTTGTAATATAGAAGTAGCCATAACCAGTTAGAAAACAATATATAACCAGTTTCTCAATAATATTTGTTTTGCATTAAAAAATGCTAAAAATAAAAGTTTATTATTTTTATTTTACATTTTACATACATTACAGTATTACATAATAATATAAAATGAAATTATCATTTCCTCTGCTTTCAAAATAGATTTTAATCGAGTAAGAAAATCGCAGTGTAGGTACAGCACTTTTGACAGAAAAAATGAGAAATCGTCTTCAACGTGACTTGACAGTTTTAATAGCATATTTAACATCGCTGGTTTTGAACGCCCGCCAAGTCTGGTTCGTCAATTAAAAGCCGCAATGGAAAACTAGCGTTAGACACAATCGCCCGATACTGTTTTGATGAAAATAGTAAAATAAATGGTTTTTTAAATTAATAACAGATTTTTTAGGACAAATTGTACTTACTGGTTAAAGGAAATACCTCCATTAACAGCTCCAATTTTACTGGTAGTGTTTGAACAATTAATTATTGAACAACGAGTCATTTTGTTTTTAAAACCTTACGTCGCATGCTGACCGCGGTCGGGAGTATACTTAAGTTCGCGACGAACAATGGAGTCGTCGAATCGTCTTTTTGCCAGGCGAGGTACATACACTCTTTACTTCTATCTCGATATATTTCTGTGGCTGGTACCTTAACCGTTATAGTTACATGAAAACGTTCCTAGGAGATCATCTATAACGTTTTAAGATATTCTGAACTGCATTCACAGATTTTTGAGAAAATGTACGACCAGTGAAACAAATGCTAAAATGTAAAAAAAATAATTTTATGCCTATCGATCCTACTTTGTATAGGGATCAAAAAACTATAATGTATAAGTACAAGAAATGTCAGAAATTGCCAAAAACCTTTTCCATACAAGTACAAGGTTACAAGTACCACCAGTTTCAGTTTATTTTATTATTCATGTTAGTTTATTATTTATATCTTGTTTTAATTTCAATCTTTAACCCTAAAAGCGACTCGCTGACATATGCATTTTTTCACGTTAAAACTAAAGGATGTGTGTTCCGAAACAGCCCCACTCGATTTTTTTCCCCTTTTTTGAATGCCAAGTTTTTCAGTTTTATGTGTCATTTTATGAAACCTTATGATATTATGTATTTTCCGACTACAGTGAAATCGTAGATCATCAACGAATAAAAACTGTACATTTGTCCAAGAAAAGAGACAGAATACACATTCTTTTACCGAGCCATCTACGAAAGGCCGAATCGAACACGACTCTAGGAACAATCATACCGCGTGAGAGATTGGAATCGATAATAATTGTTTCAATTGTAAATTATAAAGTAAAAGATTTCATGGAAGAACCACACCTTAGGAATAGGGCGTTCTTCCCAGGCATTTCAGGATAAGATGTAAACATTGTTATAGAATACATATTACATATTTGAAAAGATTAGTTCCACTGAGTTTGTTTCGCCGGTTCTTCTCAGTGGCTGCCTTGGAACCGGTGGTAGATTCAATTGACGTTCAAAAATATACTTTATTGGTACTATTTTGAATTTAAAAAAAATTGATTTGAATCAATATAATAACAACGATTCATAATCATCAGTCTATTCCCATCCATTGCTGGATTGTCTGTAAATGAACGACAATAACAGTGGATCCTGATTCCCGCGGGAATCATCGACGTATACTTGAAAGTCGACTAACCCTCCATATTCTACAAGCTCATTCTACAAGCTCATCGGCCATTAGTTCTACGACATATCTGATCGGCTTACTGCACTTCAGCGTAATAATTTTAAATATATTTTCGTTGTTTTATTTCACTAAAGTGGCCATACTTATAATTATGATGCGTACAGACATGCGTTCTTGTGAGAGTAACTACAGGTTGCGTATTAGCGTACTGAGTGCTCACGAGCTTGCGCACGCAAAGACAACGTACATGTACATTTACAAATGCAATGATGGCTCACCCGCTTTCGTGAAATAAAATATCTATAACTATCTACAATCTGTACAGTAATCCCAGATGAAGTATCAAACTGTTTATTTGTTGTATGTAAAATCACAATTAGTAAGATTATGATAAGCAAAGTGCAAACAAATCACTAGCCAAGCAAATATTTATCATAAAAGAAATGTAACATTATTTCTGTCACTAACTACAACATAATTGACACTGAATAGAGGTGATCGTCTCCACTATCCACAGGCGACGGATAGTGGAACGGCCATTAGATATGGTGGTTACCTGCGAATATACGAATACCTAAGCAGTTCCCAACCTAGTTGGCTAACCTATAAAATGCTACATAGGTTATGACGATCTTGTGACGTAGCGAGCAAGCTCCGCCCCCCCAACACCGGGCAGCAGCGGTATCAGTACTGGCTAAAGGCCGAGGAAACGGATTCCGGCAGGGCCTGGATTAGAGATCAACGAGCAAGAAATTGGTCATTCTACTGCGGAACGGACAGCAAGTGGGGCAACCGTTCTATGCGCCCTAATTATAGAGTATTGAAGACTGCTCCACCGACAAGAGCAAGGCTCTTAAATGGAGAGAGAGATGTGATCGTATTTGCACGATATTTAAGAATAATATATTAATATAGTGTCACATACGCGCCGCACGTTTGGCAACTGATGGGAGCTGAATTATATTCTGCTAATATCTAGCAACGAATACAGAACCTATATAGCGTAATCGCGTATTTTACTACAGTACGCGACCACCTTAAGCTGATCATAGAAATAGCATAATGCATTAATTGTTGTCGGAATTGACCTCGAAACGTTGAAAACATGCACGATAGCGGATTTCGCTTTATCTTAATAGGAAGATAAAAATATTTTCGTAACAAAATTCTGATTTTGCACATACAGTATGGTATTTTTAAATAAAAAATATGTATAGATTATTTACACCAAGCTGTAGCTATATTAATAGTTAAAACTAACAAGGAAGAACTACACAAAATTCCTAAACTGTTATTATAATATATTTTAATTATACATACTTTAAGATCCAAAATATTTTTTCATATGGAACTGGACCCATATTTCAACACCGCACATTCTACATATTATCCTGGGGAATTTGGTACCTAATAAAAACCAATCATTTCATTGATATAAAAGGATACGATCTGATCCCGGGAAGAGGGTCCTTCCGGTTAGAAGTTCTGCCATGATGCAGCCCACCGACCATATGTCTACTGTTTGATTGTAGTGCATCCAGTTAAGCATTATTTCTGGTGCCCGGTACCACCTTTGTACAAAAAGAAACAATAAATTATATCTTTGTTCATAGGTCATAGACAATCATAAAAAGAGTAACATTAAAAATTTATCTCATCACTTGCTCTAGTCAATTCTTTTTTTAAGTGCATATATTAAAAATATTTTTTTCTCACCTTGTAGCTACATAGCCTGTCATTTCAGCCTCAGTAGGTCTGGCTAGACCAAAATCTAATATTTTAAGCTCACAGTCTTCATTTACAGCAATATTTGATGGTTTTAGATCCTGAAATTTTATGAAATATTTGACATATTGCACATTATTGTTATCATAATATAGATATTCTAACTGTACTTTATATTTTGTTTATGACATTGTCAACTCTTTTTTTTCCTATAGCATAGGAGGTCAAACAAACAGTCGCAGCCTTTTATTTCTTTTAACTTATTATTTTAATTCTTCAATATTAAGTTTATAGCTATCACATTAATCATAAGATAAATAAAATATGTATATTATACTTGAAAATGTTTTATACAATACTAGTGGCACCGACAGATGTTGTCCTGTACAAAATATTTTTTTTGTGAATCTAAACCATCCTCGAATCCCCTTGAACTCACACAAAAAATTTCATCAAAATCAGTCCAGCCGTCTAGGAGGAGTTCAGTGACATACACACGCACACAAGAAATATATATATATATATACTAGTGGCACCGACAGATGTTGTCCTGTACAAAATATTTTTTTTGTGAATCTAAACCATCCTCGAATCCCCTTGAACTCACACAAAAAAATTCATCAAAATCGGTTCAGCCGTCTAGAAGGAGTTCAGTGACATACACACGCACACAAGAAATATATATATAAACATAAAGATAACTAGCACAATTTAGAATCGGATCAATCAAAAACACTTTAACATACTCTGTGAATTATGCCTGCTGAATGGATATATTTGAGACCTCTGAGGATCTGATAAACGAGAAACTGCACATGGTCATCAGACAATTTTTGTGTCCTGACTATATTACTTAAGTCTGCTCCCATCAATGGTGTCACTAAATAAATCTGCTGAAACTCTTCCAAGGTCTTTTCTGGGCTGAATACATCCAACAGTCCTGTAGACAAGATTAAAGTTTACTTCTTTCACTATTTATTTAGACAAGTGACCATTAACCAGGTGGGAAGACAATCTCAGTGCAGTGGCTGGTCCATGTTGATGTGAGTGGCAGGGGATCAGTCGTCTTGGCATTCATTGAAGGAGGCCTATGTTCAGCAGTGGACGGATAAAGGCTGATGATGATGATGAATTTCACTATGGGATGATTTAATATGATGAAATCTGTTCAGACTTTTGTGGATCAATCATAATGGACAATTAACAAGATTCTAATTGAAATAGCTACTTGTTATAATATAATAAAAAAAAAATAGTTATTTATTTAAAAAAAGCTGTTTGTAAACTAATAAACTTTGAATTAATTTAGTTTAATATCTGTATAAGTTTTTATCTTCCTTTAAATGTAATACATACTTAAATAAATTAAATGAATATAAGGAAAAATTATTATTCTTAAATATTATAACTTATAAGTTACAACTACATATTTAAAATTTTAACATTTACTTGTAGTAATTTCAGTTTAATATGATCCAATGTACCTAATTAAAGAAACGTAAAAATACATCAGTGACAATGGTCTAGCATTAGTGAATATAATATATATGGTATATAAATCTGGTTAGCAGAGGCTGGGCCTGGAAAGTGCAATGACTAGGTTCAAGAGTCAAGACTGACTGACGTGTTTTTCTTAATTTCTCAGAGCACCTGACCATGCCAATATCATTTGTTCACCGGTTAAGAAATATATTGCTAGGAAACTTGTCTGTCTTTAAGGATGTGTGAAGTTTGACAACTAGCACTTCGACAAACTATGGCCTTCTAGAGGAGACCTGTGCCCAGCAGTGGGATGTCCCATAAGGATCCATATACTATGCTTAAAATATAATTCTTGATTATGAATTAAATGAAAAGAACGAAAATACCTACCAATTATATTTTCATGATTCATATGTTTTAACATTCTCAATTCACGATAAGTTCTTTTAGCATGCACTGCTGATTGAAAGGGTCTTGCTATTTTTTTGATAGCTACTTTCATATTATGAAGACTGTCAATTGCTGAGCTAAAAAAAACATATACTGAATATATAATCTTGAAGCTACTTAAGAGTTTAGACATAATTCCTTGAAAATTGTGAAGTGATTATAATCATACAGTTACCATTGTTATAAATAAAACATATTACTCCTAAAAACATAACATATAAACTTAGGCAGCGTCAATTGTTTTAGTTTCATTGATGACTAAAAACCAGTTCGTGGGTGGAACTGGTTCTTGTACTTTCAAATGTAGCTACATTAATTTTTACGGATATTTTACAGATATGTAAATATATATTAATAAATATACCAAAATAAACGTTGGCACAACAACTTATTTCTAAAACAAATATAGGTACATACCAAACTTGGCCGTATGCGCCAGAGCCTACTGGTGTAAGCATTTGATACCTTTCAGGTACAATCCATTCTGTTTTATTAATTTCTACAGTATAGTATCGAGGCATTTTTATATTATGTATTTATTAAGTAACGCAATTCGTCGATAAATTGATATCAAAAGAAAATTTGTAAATCTCAAATATTTTATCTCACTGTCGTAACTTGCATCATGCATGTCAAATGTCAATTGTCACTGTCAAAAGTCAAAACTAAAAAATGACACCTTTTTTAACCGACTTCAAAAACGAGGAGGTTATCAATTCGTCGGAAAACTTTTTTTTTTTAATGTATGTTACCTGATTACTCGAAGATGGCTAGACCGATTTGAAAAATTATTTTTTTGTTCTAAAGGGTATACTTCCCAAATGGTCCCATGATAAGGAAACCAGGATCTGATGATGGCATCCCAGAGAAATCGAGGGTAACTTTCGAAAATCGTAGCGGCGACTAGTGCGTTTGATATTTTTTTTATAAAGTGTTTTGAAGGACTACAATTTAATGAAGGTCTGGAGTCGATCTGATGCTGGAGCCGAAAGACAATCGAGGGAACTCCTCAACGATTTACAACAGTAACCTTGTGTTTGGGCTTGATTAATTTGTAATGATGAGAACTTTACACCTAGATGGGTTGTGACTGTCATTAGGGGTCTGATGATGAAGACAAAGGACAGTTAAGGGAACTCCTCAACAGTTCACAGTAGCTACCTTGTGTTTGGACTTAATTAATTTAAATTGATGAGAACTTTGTACCCATATGGGTAATAAGCGCCATTACAGGTGTGATGATGGAGACCATACACAGTCGAGGGGAATCCACGACGATTTACAGCTTTTATTGGGCTTACTTAATACGGTAAATAATATTATGCCAAAATCATGTAATTTTATTACTTGTCGTAGTTAAATGAACAAAAAACAACTGTGCCTTAGAAGCGCATCAAAGTTTTTCAAGGTCATCATCATCTATCCATTCTATATCTATATATTGGTGATGTTCTGTACCTATAGACCACCAGGAAGACCAAGGCGAAAGTGGTTTGACGATATAAAGGACTGGACCGGTTTGAGCTACCACCAGATGAAGAGAATATCGCTTGATCGGACGGAGTACCAAATGCTGACCTCCAAACTTCAATATGAAGATGGCACCACATGATGATGATGATATAATGGAATTATTTAACGAATAGCAGCAAATTTGCCGTGATTGCTTTTAATTACATGTATATAAAGTTTTACACAATTCCATTTCGGTTTTTTCATTTGTTATGTAATGAATTTCCTTTCTACGGTCATCTCATTAATACAGCGCTATTTAATCTGAGCAACGCGTTTAATAGTTCTACCCATATTTCAGACAAATAAAATCATTTATCAAATTTTGAAATCACTAAAAATTAAGAAATAAAAAAAATTTAAACAAAAATTAAAACCGACTTCAAATTAAAAAAAAAACTAAAAAGTAATAAAATAATTTCCTTAATTTTTGTGCCTACAAAAATATAATCAACTTGTTCTTCTACTAATATATAATCTTTGCGTTTACTACGTCATTATTGTTACTTTTGAAGCCGGTTTTTTTCTTTTTTTTTTTCGGAAGGGCTAGACTTTTCGGCCTGATGGCCTTTAAGCTCAATCGGTACAGTTAGTGAGCAAATGGCTCACTTAAGAAATATTCGAAAGGGGGACGCCCCCCTCCGCGCCCCGCAGGGGCCGCGGTTCATCGCGCGCGCTGCTCGGGAGAGCATCATTTGGACTAGTCAAATCCGATACGGTCGACGAATCTTTTACGGTCGAATTTAACCTATCATCATGAGGGCGGGCCCTCATCCCTCCCTCTGGAGAGAGGCGGGTCATGCGCGGCGCCCAAGCAATCTAGCGGTAGTGTAGTGCTAGCGCTGTTTGCGCGGTCTGGGTTTGTGTCTACTCGTATCGGATTCGAACCTAAGCTTCCGCGATCGGTCCGGATCGATGTGGTTTCCATGTGTAGGGTTCGACGTCGCTCACGACCCCGAGGCCCAAGCGGTGTGCAGGTGTACCTAGCACCGTGTGTGTGTCTGTATATGCTGTGACGTTCGCGTCGCGCTTTTGCGTCGCGCATTAGTAGCTGAGAGATTTCGTAAGCTGGATCTGTTAAAACATGCTTAGGTAACCTATGTCTATGCGCTCACGATGAGCGCGTTTGGGTGAAGGAATGCCTTTTCAAAGTGACGTTCTGACGTCATTTTATAGTGGCCCCTAATGGACTCTAATCTGAAGTCCCTGTGCAGGTCGATGTTTCTTACGTACCACGGGCAACCGGTTGCCATGAGTAAAAATTTATTTTGGACTATTTGTAGTGCATTAAGTCGACTTTGTGGCACATGCGCGAATGCGACACAAGAGTATGACATAATGGGTCGGATACAAGTTTTATACAGGCTAAGCTTATGCCTGAGGGGCATTTTGCTGTTTTTGTTAATTAAGAAATATAAACGGCTCAAGACGAATTTGGCCTTTTTGGTGACTGACTCTTTGTGTGGTCTAAATGACATCGACTGTCAAGGGTAACCCCCAGGTATTTTACCTGATCTACTCTGGGTATTTCTATATTGTTTAACCTTTTCGGTTTCATGGTACGATAAGGTCGTCTGTTTGTGACCCTCCTACGTGAGAATTTTATGGAGGCACTTTTTTCTGGGTTTATATCAATCCTCCATTTTGCGAACCATTCACCCAGCTCGGTGACGGCACGCTGGAGGATGGTGGAAGCCCTTGCGGCTGAGGGGTGGGTGATATACAGAGCGGTGTCGTCTGCAAAGAGAGCCCGTTTAACCACCGGGTGTTCGGGGATGTCGGAGGTATACAAGTTGTACAAGGTCGGAGACAGTTTTTAACGGAGGCATAGGTGCCTCCGTCTTTTTTTTCATTGAACGGGCGAGTGGCCAGTAGGCCACGTGCGAAGGTGAAATTTCACTCAGGAGGCGATCCCACCTTTCTGCTCTATTTTCTATGACCCGGGCTTTGACCTGTCGTTCGAGGTCACGGAGAGCTCGTCGATACTCGTCCGTCCGGTAGCGAGAGTATGTACGCTTTGCTGCATTTTTTGCGCGTATTAGGTCTTTAAGATCCTCCGGGAAGTCCCATCGGCCGTCATGGGCCTGTGAGATCTCCCTGGATGACTTTTCTATCATTGCTACCAGATGGTCGGTGAAGTCAGAGCATGCTGATATAGCAGTTTGAGGACTGTCTATTATAGTTAATAGAATCAGGCGTTACCTTGCGGAAATCCATTATATAAGATATTAAAATATTTTATATTATTTAGCAATTATCCCGCGAAAAACGCAGTCTTTACAGCAAATGTGTGAGTGCACGCATATGCATGCATATAGCACCGCCCTCCTTTCCCACACTGCATATGCGTACACTCGCATGCACCACCACCCCACATGCACCACAACCACAGTAAAAGACCACCACCAAACAATCTACGTACGTTTCGCCCCGACACCGAGGCATCCTCAGGATGTAGACTCTACGATTAGTAATCGTTAAGTGACTTGCAGGCCCAAACACCCGCCTTATATTAGCTGGTTCCCCCACTACCCCCACCGAATAACCGTATTATGGGAGAATTCGTTAAATCGGTTTGGTCATTCAACAATGCAATCGATTTATTATTTTTATGTTTTATTATTTCGAGTTGTTCCAACACACTTAGTCGAAATCCCTTGTCGCATTTATGTAAAACCTGGAACGTATGGCCGCTACTAACGTTATGTCCTGTCTCTAGTAGATGTTTTGCGAAATGGGATTTTTGGGGCTGATCGTTCCTCCAAAATATTTTAGTTTCCAAAATATGCTATTAAAAATAGTATTGATTTAGTGAATAAAATCAAAGATTTGAATTTGCCATCTCGTACAAAATTAATATCACTTGATGTAGACAGTCTTTTCACAAATGTTCCATGCAAGGAAACACTGCAGATTATAAAACATTCTCTAGAACAAAAATCATTACCTCCTGATGAATGCAGGGAATTAATAGATCTGACGAGTGTATGCATGGAACAAAATTATTTCAGATTTAATAACCAATTTTACATACAAAAGGATGGCTTAGCAATGGGTTCACCTTTAAGTCCCTTGATGGCGGAAATTTTCATGGACGATTTTGAACGCAAGTACATTGTCAAGAATAAAAACTTATTATACTACTATAGGTATGTGGACGATTGTATTATATGTTGGACAGGTACGGAAAGACAGTTTGATATATTCGTAAGAGATCTCAACAAAAAACATGCGAAAATTAAGTTTAAAGTAGAATTGGAGGAGGGTAACACTTTAAACTTTCTCGATTTATCGATTACTAAACATGATAACAAGCATGTTTTTGGCATCTACCGTAAGCCGACTTATACCGATACAACCATACCTATATCTTCATGTCATCCTTGGCAACACAAGCTCGCGGCTTTTCATAGTTACGTTCATAGATTAATGTCCGTACCACTTACGAAAGAAAACTATCTAAAAGAACTGGACATAATTCACCATATTGCTCACGCTAATGGATACAGTTCACAGGTCATTAAGAATATAATTAATAAAACACAAAATAAACTTACAATGAAATATTTATATGCAGTACCGCCAAATAAAGAAGTCAATAATTATAAATCCAGCCTGACCTATATGGGACCGGTATCTGAACGGATAGCTAAGACGCTGAGAAATTATGATGTCCATGTTGCTTACAAGACTAATAATACACTAAGAAATATTTGTAACAACAAAGACAAAATAGACTGCAAATATTTATCTGGTGTTTACAAATTAAAATGCTCACAGTGTAACGGCTTGTACGTAGGCCAAACTGGGCGCAATTTCGAAACTAGATATAAAGAACATATCTCAGCGTTTAGGAACGATCAGCCCCAAAAATCCCATTTCGCAAAACATCTACTAGAGACAGGACATAACGTTAGTAGCGGCCATACGTTCCAGGTTTTACATAAATGCGACAAGGGATTTCGACTAAGTGTGTTGGAACAACTCGAAATAATAAAACATAAAAATAATAAATCGATTGCATTGTTGAATGACCAAACCGATTTAACGAATTCTCCCATAATACGGTTATTCGGTGGGGGTAGTGGGGGAACCAGCTAATATAAGGCGGGTGTTTGGGCCTGCAAGTCACTTAACGATTACTAATCGTAGAGTCTACATCCTGAGGATGCCTCGGTGTCGGGGCGAAACGTACGTAGATTGTTTGGTGGTGGTCTTTTACTGTGGTTGTGGTGCATGTGGGGTGGTGGTGCATGCGAGTGTACGCATATGCAGTGTGGGAAAGGAGGGCGGTGCTATATGCATGCATATGCGTGCACTCACACATTTGCTGTAAAGACTGCGTTTTTCGCGGGATAATTGCTAAATAATATAAAATATTTTAATAACTGTCTATTATGTCGGGGATTTTATCGAGATGACTCGATTGAAGGATTTTCAGATTATCTTTTAAAAGTTTATAGTCGATGATCTTTTTATTATCTGTATTTCTATTGTTTGCCGGGTCGCCGAGTTGTATAAGCACCGGCCTATGGTCTGAGTAAAGCTCCTGAATGGTTTCTATGGAATGTACCTGAGGGGTGATATTTCGTAGAATGGCTATGTCTAGTATAGATGGCCACACGTTCCTCTCGCTACTTGCGAAGTCGAAACGCGTGGGCTCATAGGGGGCGATAATAATACTGTTTTAATCATCGACTGCTTTACAGAGAATCTTTCCATTGTTATTGTTATCTCTGCAGCCCCATGAATGATGTTTACTATTTAGGTCGCCGGCAATCAAGACAGCGTTGCCTAATTCTAATAGCGTATTTAAATCGCTAAATAATAGTTTCCTATTACCAGATTGGTATACTGAGGCGATTGTGATCGACTGATGGCCGGTCATGCTCACCTGGCAGACGGAGGCCTCTAGTGATTCTAGGGCCGGCGTGTCTATAGGTATGCAGTGGAGGGACCTCTTGTAGTAAATGAGGGTGCCTCCAAGTTGGGATCGCGTCCTATCATTCCTAACAATATTATAATTGACTATACGCGGGTCACTAATACTGGGTTTTAAAAACGTTTCCTGCACAAGGAGGACGTCTACGTAGTGTTTTTTGACGAATATACGAATTTCATCGATGTTCGCTCTAATGCCGTTCGCATTGAACGACACCACTCGCAGAGAGCGCGGTTTTGTTCTGGCGGTGGTAGCCATTTATGGGCTTGGAGTGGAAAACTTGGTCTGGTCGATCAAGGCTGCATGGTCTACTAACGCCTGTAGACGATCATGGGGGGAACCTCGCAGCTTCGCTGCTAGGATACTAACTTCGTTGGTGTCAATGAAGCTAAGGTACTGTGACACGAAAGCCAGGTCAGCTCCGTAGCCGGAAGAGGGGGTAGGGCGGGGGGCTGCGGGCATCGTGATGCCGGCAGGGGGTGCCGTTGGCCTACTGTATTCTGCTGGGGTGCTCTGTGGGACCTGGGTGGGAGACGCGGTGACTTGAGTCGGCTTCGGAGCCGGCTTAAGCCACGGGTTGGTCGTGGGAAGGGGAGCAGGGATTAATTTATCATTTCTAGGTGCCCTGAGATGGAGGGGGGCTTTTTGTGAAGCCGCCTTTTTTGCCGGCTTTGAGACGCGGCGCGCCTTGGGCGCCTTGGGACAACCGCGGTAATTCGCCGGGTGACCTTTGCCCCTACATAGGACGCAGCTGGGCGGCTCTGTGGCTGTGGCCCTGTCATGGGGACAGTCAGGTGTCCCGTGGTCTTCCAGGCACTTAACGCACCTGGGGTGGGCGGAACAGTTGCGGGCTGAGTGGCCGTAAAGCTGGCAACGATGACATTGCCCTATCATACCCCTTTTACGTGAAGCCTCGACACGAAAGCCAGTCATATTACAGACAGCTTTAATATTGTAGATGTTTTTGGCCGCTGGTGTGAGCGGCAGGATGACGAGCACAATTTTGTGCTTATGCTTTGTTCGGGGATGATACATCCTATGTACCTCCTCGACCAGGAAACCCTGATGGACCAGGTCGTCTTTTATTTCAGCCGGGTCCATGTCTCGGGGCACTCCTACGATAACGACCCGGAGGACGCGCTCGTCCTCCAGGGCGTAAGTGTGATATCCTATCCTGTTTGTGGTCAGGAAGGCTGTGAACCTGCGGTGTTCATTAGAGTTCTCTACTTGTACTCTAATGCCTTCGGCGCACATGCGGGCAGATTTGAATGAAATTTGTTTCGCATAAATAGCTTGCGAAACAATGTTCCAGGACTTGGTGTCCTGGACGATTATCGGCGGTGGTGCTTTGCACTTGGGTTGGGTGGTGTCCATGCCCTCGTCGGGGGTGGATGACGCACCGGGGGTGGGCGACGTGAGTTGGTCGCGCCTAGTGACCAGCAGCTCAGATGGAGCCACTGTCGGCCTAACTACCTTGCACTGAGGGGGCTTCGCTGACGCCACCTTGGGCGCCTTGAGCGGGGGAGACGGCGCTGAGGACGGCGCAGACTCTGGGTCCGAGCGACGCCTCTTCTTCTTGTTGCGGACCTCTTTGAATCCGCCTTCCTCCTCGGAGGAACTGCCTGTAACAGACATTTCCTCCTCTGATGGAGTGACCGTCTCTTTTGTCACGTCATCGGTGGACAGGGACGCGGGAGAATACGTGTCAAAATCTGTTGGCTGCTGCCTGATTTTTTAAAATACTCTACTACATCGTTGTTTAATTCTGGGTATTTACCCAGCAAGAATGCCAAAAGGGCCTCATTGGTCATGTTATTTTGTAACGCCGCCATTGTTTTTATTGTTGTCGAGGTAATTCCGCAGGTAAGGTAATTAAGACATAATGGGATGAGTACCTATACCGCTCGCCTATGCGAGGATGTGTAGAAAGGAATGCGGTCGACTGAGGCGGGTACAGGGACGCCACCCCAGGTAGGTGTGTATGTTCGCGTGTATCTTACGTGAAACGTAGGCAGGATCGCACCTTGCACTTTTCGCACGAAAAACGAAAGCGGCACTCCGCGCCTAACAATTTGACCAAACCGCGAGTGGTACCGGCACACCACGAAATCACAACGAACGACCTATGCGGGCGCGGAAAACCTATGCGAGGTTTTCGCGCAAACGCGGTGAGCCCGGCGGAGCTCTTCACTAGTTTGTAAGGACGCTGGACGTATGAATACAGTGGGGCGAGGAGGTCAGACCAGCTAAGCACGGAACGCACGGGAACGTTTAAGCACTTGCTTGCTTTCGCAACTATATGCCACCACACGATCGGTTAACTGGATTTACAATCCTCCAGCTACGAGTGAACAATGAATTCAGCGTAAACAGAACTCAAAGATCTAACGGACGTCTGTACCCGTTGGCGGACGCGCACCGAATCTTGAAGCCGGTGTCCTATTTGTTGATGTACCTACCTCCTAACCTACCTACCTTGGCTGAATTTGAAAATCTCAAATATTTTATCTCACTGTCGTAACTTGCATCATGCATGTCAAATGTCAATTGTCACTGTCAAAAGTCAAATCTCAAAAATGACACAGTACCTTTTTTTAATATACAACCACTAAGCACTACAAAGTCACAAATTTGCCATATTGTTGTAATTAAAATAAATGATTACGTCTGTTTTTCAACTATAGTGTGTTTTCCATTTACAGGGCATAATGCGTCATGCTTAATAGGGATGTTGACAGTATTCATATAAAAATATAATTTTGATGTTAATTGGTAGTTTATATGATAGAATTCTGAAAAAATACAATATTTTCCCTTATTTTTATATGATTAAATTAATATTTTATAAATAAAATGTAACAAAATTTAAAATAGGTCACGTGATAATAAACGGAAATGACGTCACCAGTTCCTATTTAGCGGAAGCGGAAGAATGTTGACGTACTTTTATACACCATTTTCCGTACGCAGTACATACTGTAAAAACTATTTTTCAGGCGTTTTGACAGTGTACACACACATAGGCACCGTACAACACTTATAAAACTTAGAAGCCATTTTTTTATTAACGACAACTAGAATCATTTTATCACTTTTACGATGTTTAACAACATATGACGTCACGTGACAAGTGTTAGCGTTTTGGAACGAAATTTAAAATGCATGATTTTATAGGCATTAAACGTATTTAAGCAAAAGTTGATAATATTTAGGCCTCCGTTAGATAATTATAAAAAAATTAAAAACATTTCTGAAAAACGTCAACATCCCTATTGGAACGTGAAAGTTTTCAAGTGCACCAGCAGAGTGCGCTAAGTAGTAAGTGCAGTAATGAAAATAACGTGAAAAAACGTGTTTTTGTTTTTTATTTTATATGTCAATGTATAATTAATGATATAATAAACCCCAGGTATACCTTCATCCATACTTATATTTATTTTTGAACACAGTCTGAATTAACTTTTTATTATTTCCAATAAAACTACGATGAGATGAAAGATATCTTTTTTTTTCAACAATTAACATGACTTATAAATAAAATATCGATCAATGAAAACTCAAAGAAAATACACTTCTTAATTTTTGAAGTGAAACTTCTTTGCCCACATGAAGGTAAATATTTTACGGATGAAACGTCACGAAAATGTGCTACGTTTTTGTCCAAAAAGAGGGTGAGAGTGATTGAAACCGATTGAGAGAGAGTGAGAATGGGAGAACGTAGTATAAAGAACATAGCCATGGAGTGAGAGTAGGGAGTAACCGAGTGAGGAAGATCGAGAGAGAGAGAGTGAGATAGAGGGAACGTCGCATCGCAAGTCTCGGAAATTTAAAGCTTTAGATTAGTATAAATATAAACGAGATTTATTTGCCAAATAAGTTTCACTTCTGACATGCGTAGTTTGTACGCACCACATGTACGCACGCACTTATTTTTTTGCTACCGCATCACACAAAAGCATTACATTTCAAAGTACTCGATTGTGCGATGTGTTGCTGTAATTGGTAACAATAAACATCAACATTAGCACTATGCCGCATAATGCGCGTTTGTGCCATAGCTGGAAAACATACTATATTTTTTATTTCGCTTTATTGCCTAGACAATATATCATATCGTATTAAACGCAAATTATGCAAAACATTTACACATAGGTATGCTTGTTATTAAAATATTAAGGAAATTCAATATTTACTCAGTCATTCTTTTTCTTTCTATACTTTTTCGAAATATGTATATTATGTATATAATATGAAAAATTATGCAAAACATTTACACATAGGTATGCTTGTTATTAAAATATTAAGGAAATTCAATATTTACTCAGTCATTCTTTTTCTTTCTATACTTTTTCGAAATATGTATATTATGTATATAATATAATATATATAATATAATATGTATATTATAGGGGTCGGCTCCCAGTCTAACCGGATGTATCTGGAAACAAATATATTAAATGGAGTGACTGCCTATCTGACCGCTACAACCCAGTAACTGATGGGTAGTCCCGTGGTAAGACTGGCTGTCAGACTTTCGGCCTTCTGACGACCCGTAACGACTGTCAAAGATCCACGAACGACAGCCGGGACCAATGGCTCAACGTCATCTTAACGTGCTTCCCGACTTCCAAGGCATGGAGGAGTCTGGGTATGATGGTCAACCATCCACGGATCAACCCCGCTAGCGCTAGCGTAGCTTAACCTGATGAATCGATCCACGTGGCTGTTATTACTTATAGAGTCATTATTATTTTTGAATAAATTGTTCTATACTAATCTTATGAAACCAATTAATATTTAATGCCACGCGAAAACAGTTAAACAATTTACTGTACTTGTATTCAAAAATATCCTAGATGTAATTTTACATCTTTTTTTTACAAATTTTACAATTTGAAGTCAATGAAATGTTATTTCCATACTCTTTTATATTAGCCAATCCTCGAGGAAGCTAGAATTGAAGAAGAATAAAATTTTATCAATTGACGTCTGTCACAGTCAAATTTGAGTCTAATCGGAGAAAAACCTTATTTTATCTAGTTATTTACTATTTTTTACAGTGAACATCTTCTAACTGTGTATTGATTACGATCCTGTAATCATGGCACAAACAGCAGGCGTAAAGCCTATGACAATAAGTGGTCGAGTGGCATCTGAAAGGGAAAGATGTCTCGGAATGACTGATGCTGAACGAGCTTGGCGTAAGCAATGGCTAAAAGACCAAGTCCTAGCTTCCAATGAACCTGTACATGTTGAAGAATATTGGAGAGAGCGTACTAACCCCATCCGCCGCTTTTATCGTAAACCATTGGATGTTCTGTATACCAAATTAGCCCCAACATTGGTAAGGTTACATAATAGTAACCTAAACATAATTCTATATTAAATTGTAAATCTTTAACATTCAATGAACTTCATCACATATGTTTGTTAAATTTTTATTCAAACGTTCATACTTATTTTATTTACATACATACATACTTATTCATACCTCTTGATTTCAGGGTAAGCAAAGAGCTATTGATTATAGATATATCACAGGAAAGATTGGACTTATGGCTGTAGGTATCCTTGGAATCCATTACTACTTTAAATACCATGGAAATGTATGTATACCCTTGATGTTATCTATTTTTATGAAATAGCTAGAATTTTTGTTATATTTTTTATAATTATTGCTTTTATAGGATTGGACTAAGAAAGGTGGCTGGAGAGTGACAAGGAGCAAACCAATGGTATTACCTGGTCAACCTGGATTTCCATTTAAATCGGAACGTACTTCTGATGCTGATTATGCCGACAGAGGTTTTAAGAACTCTGCAATGTTTAGCAAATGATTGAATTAACAAAAAATGTTGTACTAGATACTGTGAATGTTAGATTTAAATAAATAAAATACAATTTTTGTTATGCAAAGTGTATTCCTTCAGAATTAAAAGCGTGAAGTAATTTCATAAAGTCATCACAGTCCATCGTTCTAGCTCGCATTTGGTCTGCCTCAGCTGTAGTTAATATTTCTTGAACTTTCTGCTTTATGTCAAAATCTTGAGGTATTTCCTGAAAAAAATGTATACTACACTAACTACTTTTTCGTGTCTTAATGTTCAAAACATTTGTAAGAAATAAGTCTAGAAATATAGTGTAATTAGCAGTGGATGGATAGACACTGCTGATCGATCAGCTGTAGGGGTCGACGTCGCTTACGACCCCGAGGTCCAAGCGGTGTGCAGGTGTACCTAGCACCGTGTGTTGTACTTCTGTATATGTTGTGACGTTCGCGTCGCGCTTTTGCGTCGCGCATTAGTAGCTGAGAGATTTCTTCAGCTGGATCTGTTAAAACATGCTTAGGTAACCTATGTCTAATTGGATCTGAGTTATCTGGGGAATAGTTTGCCGCGCTCACGATGAGCGGGTTTGGGTGGAGGAGTGCCTTTTCAAAGTGACGTTCTGACGTCATTTTGAAGTGGCCCCTAATGGACTCTAATCCGAAGTCCCTGTGCAGGTCAATGTTTCTTACGTGCCACGGGCAACCGGTTGCCATGCGTAAAAAAATATTTTGGACTACTTGTAGTGCATTAAGTCGACTTTGTGGCACATGCGCGAATGAGACACAAGAGTATGACATAATGGGTCGGATACAAGTTTTATACAGGGTTAGCTTATGCCTGAGGGGCATTTTAGGCACACTGTAGGTAGTGGGATTGATCCACACCCAGGACAAATATTTGTGTGATGAGCATTTGTTCTGTGTCTGGGTGTAATATATCTAATATTATAAAGCTCAAGAGTTTGTTTGTTTGTTTGAATGCACTAATTTCAGGAACTACTGGTCCAATTTGAAAAATTCTTTCAGTGTTAGATAGCCCATTTATCAAGGAAGGCTATAGGTTATATAACATCACACTGTGACTTATAGGGGTTGAGTAACGCGGGCGAAGCTGCAGGCAACAGCTAGTCTATAATATGTATGTATTTAGAAGTATAAAAGCATGTATCAGTTGCTTTATTACAGGCTCTGCTTAGTTTGGGATCAGATCACTGTGTGTGAGAGTCCCAATATAACATATCACACAAATTATCCACACTTGATGGGATTCAATCCCACAACTGCTACATGTATTGTCACCTGACCACTAGACCAGCACTGTCATGTGTATAATTATTCCAATTTTTAGATTGGAATGTATTTATATTGTTTGTTTACCTTGTTATGTAAGGAACAATGTACTCTATAATTCTTTTCAAGCACTGCCAATGTTGTGCTATGTTTAAAAGCCGCAGACAAAGTCTTGTTTTTTCTAACAAACGCTATTCTAGTAAGACCATCCCATTCGACGAAGTTGATAGGAGGTGGTGGATTTCTAGGTTCTATTCTTACAACACTTGATTCCACTTTTGGTGGAGGTCTGAAGTTATTCTTTCCAACCTTAAAAAAATATTTATATTTATTTTTTATTTATAATATATTTAGCAATTTCTTCTTCTATATTCTACGAAGACCAAAAGGTCAAAATGCTGGGTCAGGCAAATAATACTAAACAATATTGAATGTTTAATGACATAATTGTTCTAGAGCAGATGGTATTTTTTTTTTTTTGTAGTTCCGTTTATGACCTAACATTGATACGCTAAAAATAAATTTATTAAACAAATTAAGTCACTAAAG
Organism: Helleia helle; assembly: GCA_963853865.1. NCBI lineage: Eukaryota > Metazoa > Arthropoda > Insecta > Lepidoptera > Lycaenidae > Helleia > Helleia helle. The sequence continues at coordinate 18,687,490 of OY971422.1, read as the reverse complement.
GAAAGTATAGAATTGGACAGCAGTAATTGAAAGTGGTTTAGTCACACTTGCAAAGGGCAGGACAGGCAGTGTGATTACTGGTATAGAGACTTAACATCTTATGTCTGAGGATAGGCAACACATGAATGAGTTGCCTGGGCTCGTCTCAGGTTAACTTATTTATGTTCATGGGCGACGCTGACCACTTACCATCATGTGGCTCATCTGCCTGTTTACCTGTTTGATAGGCAAACAGCAGATACAATTTACAACTGACTAATAATCTTCTAAGACAAATGTCTTACCTTCATTAACATATCTACACGGGCCAATAGCTGCGTATTTATAGATAGTCTACAATACAATTTGTCGCCAGGCTTGGCAACTAATCTTTGTGCAAACTCCTGTTGGAACATAAGGACTGCACATCTGAAGAATGGTCTATGCAACAACAGTTTGAATACCAACGGTGAACTGATCTGGTATGGTATGTTTGCTACACATATATCAAAAAAAGGTAATTCTGTTTTCAATACATCTCCAACTATAATCTGTAATTTTGCTTGATAAGGTGTACCCTGTACTCTTTTTTGAAGTTCGGCAACCAATCTGTAAGTTAAGAAAATATGAGTTATGAAACCATTAATAACTAAAACTAAAAGAAATCAAATAATTCAAAAATACTTGGCCAAAAAGTCTAGTTCTAGTATATGTGACAAATATATTATATTTATATCTTCAAAAAATAAGGAAGGGTACCTTGTATCTATTTCACAGGCAATAACTTTCTTCACCCTGTCTAACATCTTTACCGTCATATTACCTGTACCAGGTCCTATTTCCAGAGCTACATCTGTCGGTCTTAAGCCTGCTTTATCTAACATAGATGTTATTATCAGAGGATTTTTCAAGATATGTTGACCAAAATCTTTATTAAACTGAATACCTGAAATATAGTGTATGTTAAATTTTCATAAATACTGAAACGTTTAATTAAATGTGTTAACCTAAGTGTTATTTATTTTATTCTACCTTGCTTGGCAATTTCATTATGCACTCTACTTTTTTTATCCGCTTTTATTTTAGGCATTCTAGCGATTACTTTTTTTGTTTATGAGACTTACAATAGAATAATATTCATAATATTAAAAACAAAAGCATGTGATTTGTGAACAAAAATATTTAATGATTAATCTGACATATTGAATTTTTTTTTTTTTTAATAATATTTTATGGCCTGGTTACGAGACCTTTAAGCCAAGTCAGATTTTAGGGCACAAACTTTTATCCTTTAATGTATCAATTACACTTCACTGATTTTATTTTATTCTATTACATATTTAAATTTTCACTACGGTATTTTTTATGTATTTATATAATGCACTATAACACTTTTTGTTTTTCAGCAAATCACACAAGTGGCGGCGGGAGGTATCACTAAATTCTATTATTTCGCTTGCCATTATTAGTCTTTGGAAAATAAACATTGGATTTTGACACTTGAAGAAAATGTGGTCAATGTCGGCGATCCCGTTGTTACAGAAAGTACAAATATTATTATTTATTATCTTGAGTCTTGCTAGGTGTGAGGGAGCAGTGTTATGGCCAAATCTTAATCTGTTGATTGTGGTGATGTACTCATGGCTAGCTATATCCAACTCATCATACCAGGGTTTTCTCGGTAAATTCTCTTGAATACTTCCGTACCATTTTCCTTTATGTTTTTGATCCTCTTTCCAGAAATCTAGCCACAATTTTTTTATTGAGATATTAACATTGTAATAATAGTTGGTCATAGGAACATGCACCACATTTTTGACGTCAAGAGCATTGACCCCTTTATATGCAGTTTTGTCTGCTATTTCATTACCAGAAATACCTTTGTGTGAGGGAACCCACATAAAGGCAATTGTTATTCCTTTGTTATGCAAACGCCAGACAAAATCTTTAATAAAATAAAGAATATAATTAGTTTTAAAATGAAAATTTACATATTTAAGACTATTTAGTAGACTTAAAGAGTCTGTTATTATTAGAAAATATTTATAATTGCTTACGTAACTAATTGCTTTTATAGCTTCAAAAACTGCATATGCCTCTGCTGTAAAAATGGAACTATTTTATGTTCTACGTTCTATTTGAAGGAACCGTTATAATTCGATTGTTTATGTGAGATCAAAACAATTATTCAAATGCGACAACGAACGACCGACTGAGAAGTGGCAATATATTTTTCGAAGCGACGGTTTCATTCGCGCGAAGCGCGGATCTTGAGGCCTGGGTCGTTTGATTGGTTCGTTCGCAAATCGCGATCGACACATACATTCGGTTAATTTGTAGGTTTTGTTAGACTGATCGAAGCTCGCGGGTCGATCTAACGTGAACGAATCATATTTTTCGAAGTGACCCTATCATTCGCGCGAATTGACACATACCTAATTACAGCACTAACGCGCATTATGTGGCATAATGCTTAATGTCGATGTCCCAATTACAGCACTACTTTTCACAATCAAGCACTCATAAAAGTAGTGCTTTACTGTGCGCACAGATATTTGAAATAAGGAGATATGTTATTTCATTCAAAATGTGCGAGGACTTACGTCGTCACTTTTCCCCTTCCACATTTCGCAAGGGCGCATAGCTATACATAAAAAACAACGTTCTAAAGAATAAAAAATAAACCTTATGTTATCTTACACAGCGCTCATCCAACACGCACTGTAGATACGGATCGCTCGGACTCTTTTTTAAACCTTATTTTATCAACCAAAGGGCTCATCTTAGTAACAGAGGAACAACTCTCTCTCTCTCGTTCTTTCTTGAAAAGTGATGTACTATATAGGAAGGATGTCGATACTTTGATTTATTTTTGTATTTTTTTAGACTGAAAATGATCAGAAAATAATTTATTTTAAATAAAAAATATGTTGCACGAAATAAAATGAAGTAAAATGTTTTATTTTGCTAACTTTACATTGTCATAATTCTAAATATCGCTTCTTATCCGAATGGGCGTTTTTCCACTCACCGGCACGGCTACGGCAACGGTGACGGCACGGTCACGGCACGGCACCGGCGCCGTGGCTTCGTTTTTCCACTGTGCCGTTGTCAAAGACGGTTTACGCTAGGGATGTTCATGAAAAAATATCAATATTTTTGTCGATATAATATATCGTAGTGTTCTATCGATACTTTGCGATATATCTTACAAATAAATTATAGATATTTTCGATATATCATAAGTGATTTGTATTTAACTGAATCAATTTTGTGTTTACGTAGTTCAGTACTAGCACGGACTTCAGCAAGACGACACACGTAGATCATAATATTATTATAATTTATACAGCCTTTATCCACCCATGGCTGAACATAGGCCCCCCTTAATGAATGCCAAGACGGCCGATCCCATGCCACGACATTACATGATGATGATGATATATTATCATCAGCCTCTATCCACCCATGGCTGAAGATAGGGGGGCCTATCTTCAGCCATATCTATATTTTTGCCGATATAATATATCGTAGTGTTCTATCGATACTTTGCGATATATCCTACAAATAAATTATAGATATTTTCGATATATCATAAGTGATTTGTATTTAACTGAATCAATTTTGTGTTTACGTAGTTCAGTACTAGCACGGACTTCAGCAAGACGACACACGTAGATCATAATATTATTATAATTTATACAGCCTCTATCCACCCATGGCTGAACATAGGCCTCCCTTAATGAATACCAAGACGGCCGATCCCATGCCACAACATTACACGATGATGATAATGATGATGATGATATACCATCATCAGCCTGTATCCAGCCATGGTTGAAGATAGGCCTCCCTCACTGAACACCAAGATGGCCGATCCCATGCCACGACATTACATGATGATGATAATGATGATATACCATCATCAGCCTCTAACCACCCATGGCTGAAGATAGGTATCCCTCACTGAACACCAAGACGGCCAAATCTTTACCACGATTTAGATGGCGATATAAACGTGATGATGATGATAATAATAATAATTTATAATAATACGTAGGGACAACTCACACAAAGCCATCTGATCCTAAACTCCTCACCATGGTTCAGGCCTTGACGTGGCGGTGGGGCTTAGTAGCCTAGGTTGAGCCCAGCAGTAGCCTTGGGCGAAGCTAATTGAGCCGATGGGGGTTCTTAATAGAAGAGGGGACGAAAGAGCAGGGGGCAAGGGGCGAGGATGGGAACCTCACCCCATTGTACTGTCCCGACGTTAGGCGGGGTTGTTTTGTGGTGCGGGACAACCTCTCGGTGGATAAGGCGTCAGACCCGTGCCGGACTGACTAGCCGTCGAGGTGCCCTGTCAGCTTAACAGTTCCGGGGCACCTCACCAAAGGCGGCACTGGAGGCACTCGCCGGGTTTTAGTGGGTAGAGATGCGTCCACTTACCATCTTCTGGGCGCAGCGAGTCCCACATACCCGCCGGGTATGAGGGACTACAACTGGGTACAAGTCGGGATGCCTCAGAGCATTTCCTGGCGTTAAAGAAAAAGAAAAAAAAACTGATCCTAAACTAGACAAATTCTGTTATTATGTTAACCAGCAGTTGTCTGGTTAACATAATAACAGAATTTGTAAATAACTACTCATATATTTCTAAATACATAAATAATAAATATTATAGATAAATTACACCCAGATACAGAACAAATGATCATGCTGGTCACACGAACATTTGTCCTGGGAATCGAACCCACGACCTTAGGAGTCCGGGTCACTAACCACTAGACCAACAGGCCAGTCAGTGATGATGATAATGATGCTGATGATATATTATCATCATATTAATATATCATAATATATAGATGATATTAACTACGTGTCTCTCAGGTGACCGCCCCGCGTCCTTCTACATAATAAGGTACTCTGTGCCTTCTACACGCCCCACGCACTCACACACGCACATGGCTACAATTTATATACAATACACATGCAATTTTATCGGGACGGCACCGTGTGGGAAGCTTGCTTACACGGCAACGGCACGGTGCCGTCGGGAGGCAACGCCGTGCCGTTACCGTCGCCGGTGAGTCGAAAAACGAGCCATATGTTTTCATACATTTTTGCTTCCACGGAAACGCCATTCGCCGTCGCCGTTGCCAGTGAGTGGAAAAACGCCTAATATGTCATAACTACACAGTAAAATTATAGAAATTAGTAAAAAAAACTATTTGTAGAACTATACGGTTGACAAATATAATAAATTTGGCTATAATTATTCATATAATTTATTTAGTTAAACAAACATACAATAAAATAGCAATGTAAAAAGACGCTTAACTCATAATACACTAATCAGTTGAACACTTATAAAAATACATAACATATTATAACTAAAATTAAACGAGTACATACACAACAAAACAAAAATGTATAATATATAATGTATAATAGAAATAAGTCAATCGATAATCGACTTTTTGACGATAGGACGATAGCTTGAATCAGTTGCTATGTATGAACATCACTGTCCCGACTACAAAAAACAGTATCATTTACATTGCGTGTCCAGTCACTCCGCAACATACTAAGGTAATGGTTAAAAAGCAATATATTTTGCGCTACAGATATTTTACGTATACTTGTTTTTTAAGATTTTTAAGTAAAATATACTAACAATGTAATATTTATATATGATTCCATAACTTGTTAAATGTTTGATTTCACTTCTGTTCTTACAACAAACCACTGAACACGACGGAATGGGTATATGTTTTATCGTTTGCGGGCCACTCCATACCACTTATTCCTGTTCTTAACATTTCTATGACTGTGCGTGTTGCGGTAGCAGAAAATTAATAAGTGTATTTTATTTATTTATTTTAATATCTAACGGAAGCCTAAATGTTATTAACTTTTGCTTAAATACGTTTATTGCATATAAAATCATTTTATAATGCATTTTAAATTTCGCTCCTAAACGCTAACACTTGTAACGTGACATCACATGTTGATAAACATCGTAAAAGTGATTTAATGATCTTCTAGTTTTCGTTAGTAAATAATGACTTATAAAATCTAAGTTTTACGTATTGTGCGATGCCTTTGTGTGTGTACTCTCTGGTTTTGTTATGTACAAGTGATGTTAATGGTGTTTGTGAACACGTGAACTCTTAAAATTTTTGTTACATTTAATTTATTAAATATTAATTAAACCAAAGTAAAATAAGGGAAAATACTGTGTTTTTCTAGAATTTAACCATAGAAACTACCATTTAACATCAAAATTATATTTTATACGAATATGTATTTTAATATCCCTATTGGTTAACATAGTGTACTCCGGTGTTATTCCGGGACAGTTGTACGAACATGCCCATCTTTCGCGAATATAAAGAAAATTTTATAATTTATGCTATAATTTAATAATTTACAAGTAACAAAATGCTTTATTTTTCAAAGTGGCAACTATTATTCGACATTCGTCAATTTTGGCATGGTTGAGCTTATCAAGTCCAAACGAAATAAAACCGTTTAGTAAAATTATTATGAAAATGGAGTGGAAACCTGAACAAGAAGGACTGATGCAGATATTAACTCTTTTAAAAGAGTCTCAATCTCCAGACACTGCTACTCAAAGAGCAGTTCAGCAAGTATCCTTTTAATTTTCATGTCGATGAACATATCGGCGTGGTTTTTTTATGTAAAGATAAACTAATACTTTATTTATTTGAAATCCCAGTGTAAATATATAGTTTTTTTGTAATTATTATAATATTGGCTTTAATAGATTTTTTGTAAGTATATTCATAAAATGCTTTTGGTAATATTGATTTTTCCGACATGACAGCCATTGACAGATTTCGATTTCCATAACAATGTAATCACAGAAACTGGAAGAAATTAATAAGTACCCGGACTTTAATAACTATTTGATATTCGTGCTTACAAAGTTGGTATCCGAAGAAGAACCAACTAGGTCCTTAAGTGGCCTGATATTAAAAAATAATGTCAAAGCAAGATACAACAGCTTTCTACCGGAGGTTGCAGAGTTTATTAAAAGAGAATGTCTGTCAGCTGTAGGAGATCCTTCACCGCTGATACGAGCAACTGTCGGTATAATCATTACAACCATCGCTAGTAAGGGTGAACTAACATCATGGCCGGAACTTTTGCCGGCATTGTGTCAAATGCTTGATTCACAAGATTACAATGTTTGTGAGGTATGTTATATGAAAATATGATCTCTAGCTATTTTCGAAACCGTCCAAAGTAGTGAATGTCTATTAAATACTATTAAAAATGATATAATTCTCATTTCAGGGAGCATTTGGAGCATTACAGAAAATCTGTGAAGACACAGCAGAACTCCTAGATACTGATGCACTCAACAGACCATTGAATGTGCTAATACCTAAGTTCCTACAGTTTTTCAGACATTCATCTCCAAAAATAAGGTGTCATGCCATAGCTTGTGTAAATTACTTTATTATGGGCAGATCTCAGGCACTTATGATACACATAGACTCATTTATTGAGGTATTTATTATCTTAAATTGAATTGTGTACTATTTTGTAATTAGTCTCTTAAACAGTTTATTTATTTTTTAGAACTTATTCCATTTGGCAGCTGATGAGGATCCCGATGTAAGAAAGAATGTTTGTCATGCTCTTGTACTGTTACTGGAAGTGAGGTTGGATCGGTTAATACCTTATCTTCCCAATATCATAGAGGTGAGGATAGTTTTATGTACACATAATTGTAAAATTTAAATAAATAATATGTATATTGTGTGTAAATCCAAAAATCATGTTACCAGTCACATTTCCTTTCAAAACACAGCAAAGCTGTTTGCAGAACAAACAAGCAAGAATCCTATGTATCATTTTTTGTTAACCCTTAATTACTCGCATGGGGTCAAAGCATTTTCGGATTAAAAAATGAAGCACTTGGCGCGGCCCGATTCCCCCCGCGCCTCTGTTAGCTTCATAACGCGTGTCTTAGTTTGTATTTTAGCAGGGACCAAGTCACGGGAGTGGAAGGATGCGTCGCTGCGCTCTTGAGTGGTGACCCCGTGCGAGTAATTATGTTACTTTTTTGGAAGAGGTAAGTTTTTTCTTTTATTTATTTATTTTGTGTATTATGAATTATATTTGTGTTATTGTATATTCAGTGAATAAATGTTTGTTATAAATGTGTTTTTAAAGCTTTATACAATAAAATTATTCAAGAATTCAGTTTTACTACAAGTTTGTCTTTTTTTTCAGAGTTAGTCATGGATAGGAGAGAAAAGCAAATTGTGCAATGGTTAAAAGAGGTTTTTGATGAATGTACAAGATTTGTGGCCAATAATCACTCTGAAATATACTGTCAACAGTGTAACAAGAGTGATTCGGAGGGTTCCTAAAAATACTAGTATTAACTATGATCTCAGTATACCTAAGTACAAATTGCTAATTATTGATAATTATTTTAATTTAACTTGTTTTTGTATAATTAGTAAGAAGTTCATGTTATTACCTATAGATATTAAAGAATAAATAAAGCATTTTTATAATAAAATAGTTTCATTTACTTATATATTTAAATATGTATTAAAAACTACTCATACTATTTGGGGTCATCTGTGACGCCATGCGAGCAGTTATGTAAGGTTCTTTATGCGAGTAATTAAGGGTTAATGAAATATAAAAAAACCCGTCTTAGTGTATCAAACTCCTGGATAAATTCTCATCCTAGAGTGTAAATGTTAGTTTTGTGAGATAAAAGTAGCCTTTAGCAGATGTAAACTTAAGTTCTTTATGGTGATTTTAACAATTCTAAAGCCTGAGTTTATAGGGTGGGTAAAGAAAGTACATACTTTCATTGATATATTTTTTTATGAATTGAATGGAGAATGTAATTTTTTTAATACAATCCTTTGTCTACAGTATATGCTGATGCGCACTCAAGATGCTGAAGAAGGGGTGGCTTTGGAGGCTTGTGAATTTTGGCTTTCTCTAGCCGAACAAAATGTTTGCCGAGACGTGAGTATTTTGACATAATTAGTCAACATTGTTAGGTCTTATTACATGATTAATGAAATGTGTTTTGAGATAAAATGTTTCTTATCTCGTTTATTGCCTAATGCAAGAGCACTACTATATAACATACTGCCGCGAGATATCATGTAAATTTAATTATTAATTTTATTAAAACATTACACCATAGCCAAATAAATACATTTTTTTTTCTATGCGCTTTTTTGATATTATTTACTTTGTAATGGCTTTTTATATAAGTAGTTAAAGAATCCTAGGGTTTTCCCGACTTTCTTAAGTATTAGGTTCTGAAACCTTCACTATAAACATTATTTTAATGACAATTTTGTGTTACAAGACGAGTTTTTAAGTTTTCAGTGCTTTACCTTTAATTATAATGACAGGTTACACCCGTAGAAAAATCCTATTACAGCAGCAATATAGTTCTATTATAACTAATATGATATAAAACTTGTATAGTTGTATAGTAAGTACTTAAAGCTGGTTATTAGATATACAGTAAAACCTCATTAAGTCGAACCTCGAGAAGTTGAAAACCTCAATATCTCGAAAAAATGATTTGTTCCCTTCCCTTCAGACACCAAAACCTCCATTACTCGAAATTTGAACCCTCTATTAGTCGAAATAATCTGTGAGTCCCTCCAAGCTATTTTGGTACATAATATTTTCCGTCCATAACTCTTTGTTTTATTTTACAACTCGATTATTTGAGACTTATTTCCTCTATAATTCGAAGAAATAAGTTACCGACTTTAAGATTTCGTTGTTTCTTATAAAGCGATTTATACCTTAGACAATGCCATAGATAGAGAACAACCAAATTATCTAAAGCAAAAATAATTACTGACTTTTTTTAATGCCATTTTTTATTTAATTTAAGGATGTTTTGAAATAATGTTCATTTATAATAAAAGAAAATATTATGTGTGTCACTTGAATATACATATTTTATTTTACCTCTTTATTACATAATAAGAATAAATCTCTACCTCTTTATGTCGGACCAAAATCCGCTTAAGTCGAAATTCTCTTTAAGTCGAAAACTCCTTTTCGACTTATAGAGAATAGTCGAATTTTTTGACGTGTCCCTTGATATTCAATTTATAGAGGTTCTACTGTATATACATATGTATTAATAAATTAATACATTTACTGTATATACATATGTATTAATAAATTAGTACATTTAAAAAAAATGTACATAATTAGGCTGAAATACATACGCCGACAAAATTAGAGGAACATAGGTAAAAAGGTCCATATCTTAAATTCAAGTGGGTCGAGTGACATGTAATTATTTTTCATAGTTTCCAAACCCATTTAAGGATTAAAATATTTAACATAAAGGCATGTTGACAGGTTTTAATTGCAATTGTTTGTCGATGATTGACGTTGTAAGTGTTCTGATAAAAAAGCAATATTAAAAATTTTGAAAAAAACCCACGAGGGTTAAAACATAATTGAAAAATGATAAAATAATTAAAAAACCCCGACATTTAAACAACAGAGTATCAGTTTTCATAGCACTTCCCTACGCACCTATTTGGTTCTCGAAGACGTAGATGTGGCAATAACATATTATTCAAGTCCCTGTGAACTTAATATAAAACCCAATATAATCTGTCGGGGGCTGCCATTGAATGGACTAGATTTGTAGTTTTATAGTAACGTCAATAATTTGGAGATATTTTATTGCTATACTTATATTTCTTCAAATTTAAAACAGTGATGAAACCGCATCAAAATTTGACTACGAATTTATAGAGTACGCTCTATAAAAGTAATTAATATTAAATATGTAGAAGCTAAAATTAAATATATTAATGACTGCAGCGCCTTCAAGTGATTTACCACCGTATCATCTGTTTAAGAACCTTTACTGATCAACCACAAACCCTATAATGAATACCGCATGAAAATCGGACTAGATATTACTGCAGCGTCACCTAGTGAGTTGATACCGTAACACCTATTTAAAAATCTTCACTAATCAACCACAAACCCATTATTAAAAGCCGCATCCAAATCGGACCAGTAGTTTTGGTTTTGTGAAAACAATGTTTACTGCAGCGCCCCCCTAGTGAGGTGTCACCGTAACACATTTTTAAGAACATGCAACACAATTTAAACCAAACCTACAACCGGAAACCACATCCAAAACGGACTTAGTAGTAGTTGCAGAAACAAAATATTATGTTTTCTGCAGCGCCCCCTGTAGGGCTAGCATACGCGCACGACAAAATTGTATCTACCCCTTTTCTTGTATTACTTATATGAAATAATACGAGAAAAGGGGTAGACAAAATTTTGTCGTGCGCGCATGCTAGCCCTACTGGTGAATTTTCATCGTCATAAAAAATATATGAATATCCACCAATCAAACCAGAAACCCCCACTGAATGAAAACCGCATCAAAACAAATATTTACTGCAGCGCCCTCTGGTAAGTCGTAATTATAACACCTATCTGATAACATGCACCAATTAAATCCAAACCCATAATTGAAAACCGCATCAAAATCAGACTAGTAGTTTTGGAGAAAAATTGCAGCATAATAGTTTGTACAAATAAATGTTTACTGCAGCGCCCCCTGGTGAGTCGTCACCGTAACACATTTAAGAACACATACAACAATTAAACCTGAACCTATCACCGAAAACCGCATCTAAAGCAGACTAGTAATTTTGGTTTTCCACAAACAAACATTTACTTCAGCGCCCCCTGGTGAGTTTCCATCGTAACACATAATACAAGAACATGCACCGATCAAACCAGAACCCATCACTGAATTAAAACCGCATCAAAAGAAATGTTTACTGCAGCGCCCCCTGGTGGGTTGTAATTGTAACACCTATCTAAGAACATGCACCAATCAAACCCAAACCCATCATTGAAATTCGTATTAAAATTAAAATAGTAGTTTTGGAGAAAAATGGCAACATTGGATTGTACAAAAAACGTTTACTGCAGTGCCCTCTAGTGAGTTATCAACTTAATATCTATGTAATAATATGCAACAATCTAATTCGAACCCATCTCTGAAAACCGCATCAAAATCGGACAAGTAGTTTTGGAGATTAGCGGCAAAATAGGGTTACACACACAAACTGCCTCTCACCCCAAACGCATATACAGTCTCCGTTCCGTCGCGGGTAAAAAATGGTGTTTTGTATACAAAACTTATATAGTGCGAGGTAAGTTTTGTATACAAAACACCACTTTTACACAAGGTAATTAAGCTCATTCTGTCGTTTGGTTTTGGTAAACAAAACACATTGTTTTGATACAAAATGAGTGACTTCAGTCGCCAGAGCTGTAACCATGATTGAGGAAGGTTATATTATCTACCGTTCGGTCAGTCAGGCCTTAGGTGTATCGGTTTCTGTGGTTCATCGCAACATTCAACGTTACAGGCAGACTGGATCTTACGTTCGTAGACGAGGGCAAGGCAGACATTAGCTCGCCTCTGCTACACGAAAATCGTTTTAATATCCGTGGCATTCCCCCGTAGTATAATGCATAATAAATAATAAAATGCCGGAAGTATGCACGATTTTTGACGACACGAATGACGCGGTATTTTCATCCTATACGTTTCGTATTTTTGTATGTGGTGCCTATCGTAGCTTAGCATCTATGATAATTCCAAGGAATATGGCCGAATCCACCAAGTCCATAACCAGTTAAGTGATACATTGTTTAGCACCTGCTTAACATTGGGCAGTATAAATTTTATCAATTTGGTTTTAATACAATTTAGCAATAAGTTATTCGCGCTAAACAATGGCACCATCTTCGAAAGAGTATTGTTTACATCCTCAAAGACCATTGTTGTCGTTGAATTATTACTAGCTGGTGCCCGCGACTTCGTTTGCGCAGGATAAGATTTAGTTTTTTGATAAAAAGTATCCTATGTTACTTCTAATACCTCCAAATGTGTACAAAGTTTCATGATGATTGGTTAAGTAGTTTTCGCGTGAAAGCGTAACAAACATGCACGCTTTCACATTTATAATATTAGTAAGGATTACGGAGGTATCATCAGCAAACAAAAGAAAAAAATCACCCTTCGTCGTTCCTCTACGATTTGAAGGCACTCCCCTAACTGCCGCAGCCAGCATTGGGATACTTGGCGTCGACATATCGAGAGATGTGCAGTTTCGTGGTCATTTGGAAGGAAAGGCTAAACTAGCCTCTAAGAAACTTGGCGTGCTCAATAGGGCGAAGCAGTATTTCATGCCTTCACACCGCCTTCAATTATACAAGGCGCAGATCCGGCCTCACATGGAATACTGCTCTCACCTCTGGGCTGGAGCGCCCCAATATCAGCTCCTTCCATTTGACCGCGTCCAACGCCGGGCGGCTCGAATCGTCGATGATAATGTGATCTCCAATCGGCTTGATCCCTTGGCGCTGCGTAGAGATGTCGGATCGCTCTGCATCTTCTACCGCATCTACCACGGGGAGTGTTCTGAGGAATTGTTCGGATTAATGCCTGCGGCAGAATTCCACCACCGGACATCGCGTAAGAATTCCAAATTTCACCCACACCATCTTGATGTCCGGAAATCCACAACATCTAGATTTTTACGGCATTTCCTGCCTCGCACTACAAATATATGGAATCAGCTGCCACCTATGGTGTTTCCGAACCGATACGACTTAGGGACCTTCAAGAAAAGAGCATACTCACATCTAAAAGGCCGGCAACGCACCTGCTGATCTCCTGGTATAGCGGGTGTCTGTGGATGTCGCTATTCACTTACCGTCAGGTGAACCGACTGTCCGTTTGCCCCCTCTTCTATAAAAAATAATAATAATAATAATAAAAACAATACAATTTCGTGCTTGTCCATCGTGAGTGAAGGACTTCATCCTTTATGTATACATCTATACAGATAAATAAAATTGGAGTGTCTGTTAGAAATATTAAAATAACCGCTTTTTATTAAAAGCATATGGATATATGGATAAAGCATTTTTTACAATTTTTTTCTTTCTGTCTGTCTGATTGTTCCGGCTAATCTCTGAAACGGCTGGGCCGATTTTGACGGGACTTTCACAGACAGATAGCTGATGTTATAGGAAGTAACTTAGGCTATAAAAATAATCATCATCAATCCGTATACGGCTGTAAATCTAAGTTAACGCGGGCGAAGCTGCGGGCAACAGCTAGTAGTTTATATCAACAAAAAAGAATGGAAAAAAATGGATTGAGGTAAAAAGGCAGTTCTTATAAGGCTTATATTTTATATTTATCTGATATGTAAGTTATGAGTGTTCATTTTTTTCACATAGGTGCTGGGGCCAAGGTTACCAGCGTTACTGCCGGTGCTGGTACGCGGTATGCGTTACTCGGAGATGGATGTGATACTGCTCAGGGGAGACCGGGACGACGACGCCGATGACGCCGAGCCTGACAGAGAGTCAGACATACGACCACGGTTCCACAAACCACGCTCGCACACCATCAGACATAACGGTATGATTCAATATCGAAATAAACCTTGTATTGGTTTATTTTGTTTTTTGCAGGAGTTTGGTAGGTGTGTTTAGGAAATGTTATAAAGAAGACATTTTATTGAGAATACATAACATTTTATTATAAACTTTAAATTATGTGATAGAATGATAGGTGTCCCGTCTTGGCCGTCCATCCTTAGGGCATTAATAATTATGACATAAAAAAATGGTTATGCCCCATTTTTTTCAATTCAAATTAAAAAATCACATTATAAATGTCCTTTGAGTCCTGTCTGTACATAGGTACTACCTATCCTGGTTATTCTACGTTAGTTGAATAGGCAAACTGGCAGACGTGATGCCTGATGTTAAGGTTGAACTAGTCGACGGCGCGTTCAGTGTTAAAATACGAAAGTTTAGAAGCTTGTATTTTATAAATGTATTTTTTTTACGATTTTGGGTACATACACACATAGATAACAATGAGATCAATTTATATTATACTTAGTTTTTGATGGTCAACGTCAAACATTGTAGTAATTACTGTTCTGCTTTTGTATGGAAAGATGAGCGACTTGTGTAACCTTAAGTGGTCAACACCGCCCATGAACATAAACAAGTTTACGTGGAACTAGCCCCGGCAACTCATTCACGTGTTGCCTTTAACTTTTTAACTAACCTGAGATAAGTCTGTGCTAGTAGTACACTGCTAGTCCTGCCCCTCGCCAAAACACAGCAAAGCTGAGAAGACCGAAGCTCGCGGGAGAAATAGGTTGGTGATGAGAGTGCTGCTCAGCACATCCCTCCCGACGGTGAAATTCGACTAGTCAAGAGCGGCGGCGTGTTAACGCCACACCGTTTGTCGTCAGGGCATTCGAGTCGATTTTCTTGTCAAGGCTTACCAATAGACGTTTCACACCAAAAATGTTTTGTGCCAGCGGGCGGAGGCGACAGCAACATGTCTGGCGGCGGCGAGTCGGACGACGACGAGGAAGGCGGCGGTGACGCGGACGACGGCTCCATGTCGGACTGGAACTTGCGCAAGTGCAGCGCGGCTGCGCTCGACGTGCTCGCCAACGTGTTCGGCGCGGACCTGCTGCCAGTGCTCTTCCCCATTCTCAAGGAGACGCTGTTCCACGACAACTGGGTTATCAAGGTACACACTACTACCAATTTAAGTTAAAGTCTATGTTTTTAAGAAATACATGCATACTAATTTGTTATAATGCATTAAAACTATTTCCTTGGAGATATTATTAGCCTGTTATTTCGGTTTTGTGTTATTTCGGTGCTGACCAAAAAAAAATAATTGAAGTGTCCTGTGGTGTGCCAACATTCGCGAACGCGCGGCAGTCGCGCTTAATAGATACAGGGTTGCCACTATTGTTTATTGTTTAACTTCACATATATTATTATCACTTATGATTGTCTTAGCGGCTAAATTTATAATGAGGATTGGCAACGCGCCCATCTCAGAGAAGGTACCCC
Source organism: Helleia helle (assembly GCA_963853865.1). Taxonomy (NCBI): domain Eukaryota; kingdom Metazoa; phylum Arthropoda; class Insecta; order Lepidoptera; family Lycaenidae; genus Helleia; species Helleia helle. The sequence goes on along the minus strand of OY971422.1, from coordinate 18,671,521 downwards.
CAAGAAACTCTGCTGGGTTCCTATCATTCTTTTAGTTTTTGTAATCATTATTCCACAAAAGTCAATTATTTATTTATTTATCTTTATAAAATATTGTCATTTGTTTCCGTTTTATGGTAGTTTTAAATTTATTAATTGATAACACTATTATATCATTCGGAAGTTTATTTAAAAAAACGTATACAATTACCCATTAAGAAGTTGCTAATTCTATGGAGGCTGGGCGAGCAAGTTTATTTTTATTTCTGAAAAACTGACGGCGGTTATTACCTGTCGCACAGGAGAGCGGTATCCTGGCGCTGGGCGCGGTGGCGGACGGCTGCATGGGCGGGATGGTGCCGCACCTGCCCGACCTGGTGCCGTACCTGGTGTCCTGCTTGGCCGAGCGCAAGGCCCTGGTGCGCGCCATCACCTGCTGGACGCTATCGCGGTACTCACACTGGATCGTCTCGCAGTCGCACGACCTGTATCTACGGCCTGTCATGACAGAGGTTAGATGACAATCAATATTCATAACATATAAGTAAGGACTGTCTTACATTAATAATAATATAACTGTATAAGCCTTAGAGTATATATAAGCAAGCTACAGAGTGTGAGGAGCAAGGCAAGCACCATCGTGCTTGTTTCTCCCGCGAAACAGGTATGGTTAGTAAGAGGTAGTGACATGCTGCATTGCAGCCGAACTGGGCCGGCACGACCGGGGTGGTACCTCTCGCTCCGGATCTGCAGCTGCGGATGTGTATGGGCGTCTGCGCCGTTAGGCTCCGACTGCTCGTGGCCCCCTGATTACATAAAAAAAACAGCTTTGCTTTGGGAGGAAGGACAGGAAAAGCAGTGTAGTTACTGGCACAGAGACTTAACATCTTATGTCTGAGGATAGGCAACCCGTGAATGAGCTGCCTGGTCTTTTCTCAGTATAACTTATTCATGTTCAAGGGCGACGCTGACCACTACTATCATGTGGCTCGTCTGCCTGTTTGCCTATCAGATTAACATAAAAAAACATTCAGTGGCAATTTTTTTTTGTCTTACATGTGTTAGTGACATTAGGGAGACAATATGTATTTTTTCGTGTTTCAGCTATTGAAACGAGTATTAGATAACAATAAACGTGTGCAAGAGGCTGCTTGTTCCGCTTTCGCCACACTAGAGGAGGAAGCTTGTACAGAGTTGGTACCATACCTGGGACACATTCTTCAAACGCTAGTGTACGCCTTTAGCAGATACCAACACAAGAACCTGCTCATACTGTATGATGCGATCGGAACACTTGCCGACTCTGTCGGACATCATCTGAACAAGCCCGAGTACATAAACCTGTTAATGCCACCTCTCATCACAAAGTGGAATGTCTTAAAAGACGAGGATAAAGATCTGTTTCCCTTATTAGAGGTATGTTTTTTTTTTTTTAATTGTATTAATATTATTATTGATTGTTAAATGTGGCATATTTAGTGCCTGCCATATTTGAGGGCTTGAACCCATATGCAGATAAATATCATGATAAATCAATTAAACTAGTAAACTATATATTTTCCATAAAAAATTACTAACTAAGATCTAAAGGTGCCTATATTTTAGAAACATTATTATTTGTTATCTTATTACAAGACCAAATCAACTTTGGTTTTAAAAAATGAAAATCTATAAATTATGTGAGGCGAATTTGACGTTTTTTAGACACCCCCCCCCCCCCTCTATCCGGTAAGATTTGGCTCGACCTCCTCTCCCCGTACGAATCTCACGTAAGATATGCCAAAATGCGTATTTTTATGTAAATGTTGTGGACCTATACAAAAACTATTTTTATTTAATGACTAATAAAGACTCGTCATCTAAAATCATAGTGATATAGTTGAACAATAGAATACTTAAAAAAGAGTAACGGTAAAATTGGGCCGGCAGGACCGAGGTGGTACCTCTCACTCACATGATACTGTCGTGCGGCCCATTGGGGTGATAGGAAAAAGGAGGGCAACGCATCTGCTAATATATATTACATATGTATGTTATTTTTAGTGTTTATCATCGGTCGCGACGGCACTACAGTCGGGCTTCCTGCCATACTGTGAACCTGTTTTCAGAAGATGCGTTTCACTCATAGAACAAACACTTAACCAAAATATAGTAAGTCAATATATTGAACTGATTATTGATGGCAGCCAATGTGAATTTATATATTTAATGGGAAATTTTAATAATTGTAAAACACTATAATTTGCAGGCAAACAGCCAGAGCCCCGAACAGTTTGAGGCGCCGGACAAGGACTTTATGATAGTCGCTCTAGACCTTCTAAGCGGACTCGCTGAGGGACTGGACGGACACATCAATCATTTAGTGCTTAATTCTAATTTAATGCAGCTTCTATATCAGTGCATGCAAGATCCTATGCCAGAGGTAAGTTTATATAAGATTCCGAAACTAATTAGTGGTTTGTCACTGACGTTATAGCAATTTAACAAACCAGTGATCTGTATGTACGTCCCATTGGCCAATCATCCATCAATGGCCATCAATCAACCAATCAGCGCAACACCGACGCAGCGTCGCAGCCCAATTTGTTTTCATACAAAACACATAACATTACCGCTCTATTCCAGTTATATGTTCGATACTTTATTGTTTACATATGTAGTTAGTAGTAGTAGTCTCAACAGTTTAGAATGGGGATGATTAATAACCAAACCCAACACTACTGTTTTTACACTGACTTTATTAAATCATCAACTTATTATTATAATGTGCGTACATTATAATAGTAAGCTAAATTATGTTTATTGTACTTTGTACAACATATAAATTCAACCTCAACCTAAAGTAAATTATGTTTTTTGAATGCTCTTTTGCTTTTTTTTATTGTATAATATGTAATTGTACTAATTTTTTTTGTGGCGCAGGTGCGACAGTCATCATTTGCCTTACTCGGAGACCTGACAAAAGCCTGTTTCCAACATGTGTTACCGTATATTCCTGAATTTCTACCCATACTTGGCATGAACCTCAATCCGGAGTTAATATCGGTCTGCAATAACGCTACGTGGGCGATAGGCGAAATAAGCATTAAATTGGGTAAACTAAATCGATTTATATATATTTTTAATTAAAATTAGCATTTATATTGAAATGAGAGCCAATGTTAAATCATCCCAATACATTTTTAGGAGCTGATACATCTAAATATATACCTCTAGTGCTGAATCATCTAGTCGATATCATCAATAGGCCTAATACACCCAAAACACTACTAGAAAACACAGGTAAGTGAGTGACATGTGAATTATCACACAGTTATTATAATTGTATTGCAATCAGTTTATTATATTTTATGTGCTAGAGTATTCTGTGGACTATGATTTTGGTGGCAGTCATGATACAAAGAGACACAAAGTTTTCCTTCACTGCTTTATATCGGTTTGCCATAAATGTTGATCATTTATTTTATATTATAATGTATACATATAAACTAAAAAATGCCATGAACAAATTAATCACCTGAATGTTTACTAATTTTCTTCCTAATATTTAGTTATGTTATAAATGTATTTTATATGTTATCCAGATGTTTATGTAGAGATAATTAATACCAAAAATTTTTCAGCTTTGATTATTTTTTGAAATGCTAGCAACGGGATAGTACAAGTGCATATTTTAATTTCCTTTGGGGTGTTCTGTAAATATGGAGTAGTGCCCGTAGCGAGTGTGCCTTATGTAGGTGGCCTCGACGCTGCGGAGTTACACGTGGGGGTTGAGTTACATTGGTCAGTGATAGCCGATGACGTCATCGTGATACACGCACAAAAAGCGTTTTATTGTCGGAGAAAAAAATAAGTCTTAAACAATGCAATCTAATCTCATAAGTGTAAAAAAATACAGTCAAATTTATAACCTCCTCCTTTTTGGAAGTCGGTTAAAAAGTTAATAAAGTAAGAGATATAGATGCTGATGAATGTAGCTTAAACCTAGATCATGGTCGGAGTCAGTCAATAGAACTATTATTTTATTATACTTGTTAAAAATATTTATAATCTATATACAAGTGAAGTGGAGTAAACATCCTCCTTTCTTAAGTCAATTACAAGAGACGCAAACATATAATTTATATGTCAAAGAGTAAATTGGCTGGGTGAGTCTTATCGACTGAATTCTATTGAGTTGTCTTAAAACAACAGATGTCCTTTTTTAAATAACATAAAATATAGTACTTCTCCATAAATATTGTACGTCAGACTATAGACTAATCTATAGTCATAATCGATAAGCTATGACTTTGTAAAGCTCTGTCTCTTTCATTCATACTTGTGTCACTTACCACCTGTTCAATGTGCGTGACAGAGACAACAATAACAAAGTGATAATTATGATTATAGCTATGATCTGTTTCTGATAAACGACAACTTGTGAACGCCAGCGTGTAACTTCGCCGGTCAGTCCCGCCTCCAGGCCACCTCCGGTTTATGCGATACTTTAGTACATAGGAGTTCACGTTTTTTCTCTCCGTAACACTAATTTGTTGCTGTTAAATTATGTACTTTAACTATGTTTTGAATGGTTTGTTGATTTGTTTTCTTGGTTTTGTTCTCGGTATGTCGTGGCGTAGCGATTACTATCGGTCGGCTAGGTTATGTGTGCCCCCACGACGTCGCACCCGTTTTACATCAATTTGTACGGCAGTGGTCTGTAGTCAATTTTTTTTATTATTAATTTATATTATTACGATTAATTTTTGATATCGAATAAGTTATCGGTATTATTTCGATCGTGGATGGTGTTTGTTAACGCTTAATATGTTTTATTCGATGAGTTGTTTTGGTTTATTTTTTTACGTGGCATGAGAACGTACGTGCGCACGCCGGCGCGTCCGTGGGAGGGGCATCCCGATCTTTAGCCAGTGCCGTATCTGATATGTATTAAACACCATCCGCTTTCTGAATATATATAAGCTAATTTTTTATTTCTATTTATGTATCTCATCCAAACTGAGGAACAAATACAATTTATTCTAATTTATCAATTTAAATTTATTATTATTATATAAAAATCTAAACAAAGTAAGTCAATAATCAAGTCAAGTGATAGTAAACAGGAAACACCAATTGACAGTCTTAGTTCCATTCTGTAATTACATAATTTTTTTTGTACTTAAATTTTTTTCATTTGTGGAAAATCGTACTTTAACATGAACAATAAAAAAAAATTGCATTATTTTATTTTTATTAGTATCATTGGATATTTGCAATGATGACATGAAAAATGTTTGTATCGTTGGAAACATATTTGTCCTCAGTTTGGACACCGATATTTGTGTTCATATAATCTATATTATGTGTCCCCCATATCCCCTATATTCACTTTAACCATACATTTTACCTTGAATTTTTTGGTAATTTTATTTGCTTATTTATAATTTATATAAAATGTTAAAATATATCGCATCCTATCGCATACAGTGCTTCTCTAGAGTTTCCTATCGCTAGTACTATATACTACAGATTTGTATTGTGAAATTAAATTTTCTGTACCGCTCAAAGAATCTTAAATTAGCACCACTATTGAGAGACCTGCGTCTATCGTACTACGTGGCGTGTTAATTGTTCAGGTGTATATCGCTGCGGAACATTCGAGATAACGACGAGAAGGACTCTGCGTTCCGCGGCATCTGTCAGATGATCCAAGTGAACCCGGGCGGCGTGGTTCCCGACTTCATGTTCTTCTGCGACGCGGTGGCCTCGTGGACGCACCCCAAGGACGACCTCAAGGACATGTTCACGACGATCCTGCACGGGTTCAAGAACCAAGTGGGCGAGGAGAATTGGCGGCGCTTCACCGACCAGTTCCCGGAGCAACTGAACGCACGTCTTTCGGCGATGTGCGGCATATAGACTACATGGCCGAACTAAATGGTGAGTGTCTTAGCTTTTTTTGTATAGAAGTGGGGGGGGGGGCATGCATGCATATCTCATCTCAGTCAAAATAAATGTCAGTGGAAGCTGCAGACAAATAGTTACGGGTTACGAATATATTCCTTGCATATCTTCGAAATTAATTATCACACAACAACATTTACAGCATTTTAAATGTGTTATTTTGTTGGTGCAGGGGAACCAATGTCAGCACGGGTCGGGGAGACATTGTGCCGGAGCCGCTCCGAGATTGTGCCAACTACTGCTACATCCACACTAGCTCGTAGACGCGTAGGTGACGAGCGACTGGTTTCAGATATTCACTGTAAAATTATTCCCATCTGCAGCCCCGTACGCCTCGTACGGGACATTTAGATCACTTTCAAACTCGTACCTGAATGTTTCATTAGTTTTAAAGCGGCTATATCACTTAAATTCGTTGAGTGTTCTAAATTGACGATGGTCGTGTAGGTTGTGAACCGCGTAGGAGTAGACGCACAGCGCTGCGTGTATCGCACGTAGGATAAAACAAAACCCAATGCGAGGGTGACTACACTTAAAAATTAAATTGAACATTTTTTTATATATAATTATATCGCAACGGTTCACCAATGTCTAAAATTAACCTGGAAATGTTAACTAAACGTGCTTGTGATGCTTCATATTATTGGTATAATAGAGCCGTTTTTTGTGGTCGCTATATTTTATTAAGTGACCTCGCAATAGACGCAGAAATCCACTTCGATTGCATGAAAACTAGTGTTAGTGTTAGTATGTAAATGAATATGTTTTATATTTTTTCGAATATATTTTTACTGAAATTTCTATCTACCTTCAAAATGTAATTGGTGTCACGTGGCGTGTGTAGATTGCGTTTTTGCGTATTCGAAATTTGATAAAATGTTATGTGCACCTCGTGAAATGAAAATGACCTTTTTCTAACCTGTTGCATGTTTTATATATTTAGTACGTAGCTCTTGTTGATGTGAAAAAGTCGTGATGCTTTTAGCGGCTGCCTCGATTTTTGACAGCTGAAAATTGCGCTTTATTTACGCCAATGTGTATGTTCGGTAACTTTTGGTACTTCAAAACGTTTTATTTGCATATTAAAAAATGTTTTGCAAAGCATTTATGTCTCCACTAGGATGAAATTGTTGTGTTAACATTTTAATATAAATATAAAAAGACTTGTGGAATCAAGAATTTATGTCAACTGTGATTTATGTCTGGATTATTTTGACTATTATATACGAGTATATGCCGGTGTAGATATATTGCTTTGATAGATTGTGTGTCAGCTAGATTTCTATATATACCAAATAGTATTTTTATGTTGTATTTTGTTTAATAATTTTGTATGTTTGAGTTATCCGCGCTGATCTATTCTTTAAATTTCAATACATTACACAATTGCAATGGAAATTTGCTTTTAAAATTCTATTATTGTGTTTTTTATATTTGTTCATTTGAAATAAAACCATCAAAATTTGATTGGTTTAATCTTAAGAGCCTATATATGTATATATAAAGAGTACTTAATATTTAACCAAAGTAAACTTTTCTCCGCCTTATTCCAAAACGAAGACTAAATATAGTACCGAGTTTAATACCAGCTTTAAACCATGGACTAATATAAATGTTATTACAAAAACTAGTTTAACGCTAGTACCAGGACTATCTATGGTACTAAAGTTAGACCACCGTGACCCCTAGTTTAACTTCGGTACTAACCTCAAAACTTCAACTTATCAGATGTCTTATACGTTGAATTTGCGTTTTTTCGTATTAATTGTATTGAAAGGTAATTAAATAAACTCGATGTAGACAACATTGTTGAATTGGAGTAAAATTTAAAATAATTACTCTGACATCCTTATATAATTTAACATTCTATTTCTGTAATTTTGTTGTATTGTATTTTGTCATTGATATACATACCTATTTTATATTATATGTAATAATTCTAATTAACTCTGATATTTTTCATGTATGTTTGGATTAAACAAATACTATATACTACTATTTACTATATATAAAATACTAACCTTTTCTTGAGAAGTCTAATTATCATCCCTTTTTCTTTTGTTGATTCATTTTACAGCATAAGTAATGTTCGTGGCACACAAATTCACAACAAAAAATATTATACTATTCTTATGAACAACGTACCGTCTATTTAGAATCAAAGAACAATAATGGCTGTATTGTAACTATTGGTAAGTGGTAACTCGACTTACATTGCAATAACTAAATAATAAACATTTCGATGACATTAGAACTACGCGCGCTTTGTATTTCATTCCCTTATACGCTAGCTATATAAACAACTTAACAGCGAAATATTACAATATTTGTGTGTAATATACAAGAATTTAAATCACACTACCTCAAAGTACAAAGAAGTAAAGATTTCAGATATTTTATATAACACAATAAATTTTATTATCAAAATATTGATGTATTTTCCACATTATATTTAATTATAAATTAGCGAGTTTTGCATAAAAAGGAACGATGTACCGAACTAATCAAATATTGAACGAACAAAATGAATGATATGTTGCTCAATAATCTGTGGATACAATTAAACCAGGGACGATCTTTGGTACTAGCTAGACCACGGTTGGTCCTCGATTTGTAATAAGAATGAATTTTAGTCCATGGACTAACGTTAATACCGTAACAAACCTGGACTTTTTAGTCTTTGTTTAATCCCGGTACTAGATGAGTTTTTTGTAATAAGGCGGTCTGAGTTTTAATTCTGTAATTTTTTAAAATTTTCTTTTGAATTAGATTAAGCAGGGCGCTTAATCTATAGAACAATATGAATTTAATGAGTCGAATAAATAAAAATAAATTTGAAGGCAAAGTATAATAGATATAACTAAGATCTATGATTGATAATTATAATTTGAGAGTAATATTAGCGCGGGTGACCTGCATGATTGATATGAAGTATTATTTATGTGTATAATAAATAAATTATTATGTATATGTAAATACATATTATGAGTTGTATATTATATTACTATATGCAAATAAAAAATGTTATTTTTTTGTTTTGTAAAAGCTAAAAGTCTGACTTTAAACAGTTGTTATATTATTTAGGTGTTTCAGATTCTTACTTGGGCTCATTGACACTTTATATAGAAGGCGAATTTTATTTTTAACATTGTATCTATTAGTATCAAGCAATTTATAAACATACAACTTTAATAAAGTTATATTATAATGACATAAAGCATTGGCCATTTAATTTCCCTGCAACACCTAAGACTATTTATATGCAGTACACTATCTTGGAGTATCATCCAACGTTGTCCATCCATCGTAGTTTAAATGTACATACATTGAGATTACTCCATTCAATTTTCATTGGTTTAGTGCAGCAAATGAAATTTTTAAAAGAATTTAAAGATTAAGGTATTGTAACATTTGAGCAACTAAAATTCGCCATCTGTATCAGTGAGATGAGTCCCAATACGGATTTTGAAAATTTGTAGTTCGAATGAACATTTAGACTATTGCAATCGTAATTGTAGGGTTAAGTGTGCAGTGGAATGTATAGGGTTATTGGGGGATACATTAAATTTTACATTCCTTGGGATTATTTTTGGCCAACTATATTTGGATATTTGCGGTATGTATTTTTATCGTTTAACAAATTGTGTGTAATATTCGTATATATATTCCCAGTTCATCCTCGTCTTGAACCAACCTGTCCCCAGTCTCCCCAGTCCCGTCTAGTCCCATTCCTCGTCATGTGCCAACGAAGCCTATATGTTCGGATAATCGCTCACTGTCTGTCTGTCTGTAATTCGTAAGTAACCCAGTGAGGACCACGAGTGCACTATATATAGCCAATGTATGTTACGGTCAATTTATTTCACTGCTATATTTGTAATCAAATTTATTAGAACAAACTAAAACAAACTAAATCTTGTAATCTTACGGCGACCATATTTTATGGGTTATTTAAAAAATCCGTTTATATTTGATTAAATAATCATTTTTACAAAGTAAATTATTTTATGTATTTTTATACTTTCTAAACATTCGAATTCTAAACATATAACTGTATTGATAGCCTGGCTATGCCCGTAAATGTTTCCTAGTGATGAATAAAATTCTCGTTGTATGTTAGTGGAATGCATTACTTAAACTGTATGGGTGCCCTTGATTTATTTTTAAGGTTAGTAGATTTTATTGAATGTTTTTATTTAGTATTGTTTTCCTGAAACCGTGATAATAGCTGTTTAAGTGATGTGTGTGTGAGCGTGGCGTTCGTGGGGCACGATCCTTCCCTTGAGGCATAGGTATGTATATTAGTTGTGTGTACGGACATTGATTTCTTCGATTTAATTTAACACGCATTTCAAATAGTATTCTGATGTTGGACGAATTAAATATCGAAGAAAGTTGTCATGGGCTAATTCTAAATTATCATAAATCAATATACTTGTGACTAAATTAAGCAATAGTATTTCGCAGCTTCAATTCAAATCTTTGCATATTCCTGTGTTTTATTCAATAAATTCATACATCATCCTAGTTTCTCTATTCTTGTTATCTTAAGACCATAATGTGTGGTAGCAATAAAGTCGTTAAAAAAAAATAAGATTAATTTAATGACCACAATAGTTTGGTACTTTTCTTAAATAATTATGTTACAAGATGTATTTACTATCCAATGTGGGAAATATTAAAATATTACCCATTGTGACTATTTTACATGAATAAAAATTCATTATATTTTACATGATTAAAAGCCTCACTCACCTTAGACCAAGAAGAAAAGGGGTTTCCTAACCGCCTGGCCACTTTGTCTCTTCAAACACATCAAACATCACCTCGTTGAGTATCGAGATCATATAGTAGATTATTGTAGTGCTGTATCGCAGCACCCTCACAACAGCTCATTTCTAAGATGGAGACTTATCCTTGGTTGTTAGTAGTAAACATTGTCACCCTTATTTCATTTCTTCTCAAACATGTTCAAATTAATTAATAGACAATTTCTTTTTCTTTTATATTTAATTCGTCTTAACAATTAAAATTTATTTAAGATAACAGCTTATTCATATGTAAATGAAATACTAACGAATTAGACTTTGCAAATTATATAATTGTATATTCTAGTAACAGTATATTTTTAATAAGAGGCGCCTCAACTAAATTGAAAATATAAAACAAAATACCAATTTGTGATTTCAGCAATACATATTCCTATGATAAATGATTTGATTTATATAATAAACTGCAATAGTTAGACACCAGATAAATATTTAACGCGTCCTATAAATTGTATGTGTAAACTGTTGTTAAAATCTACATTTAATAGTTTCTTTTTTCATTTATCAAAAGTCACCATCAAAACACAGTGTATTAGATCTTTTATAAAATTATCGTTGAAATAACTTTTGTAATGAATGGTATGTACAAACACGAATTGATATAAAACAATTGATTTAATATTAATGTAAATGTAAATCACCTAATGTAATACAAAACGTCGAATGTTAAGTTGCAATAATACTCAATGCCTTAGTCGAATGTACCACCTATGTATGTATCTATATAATATATCGAGTTATATAAATCGTTCTTATCTATTTTGATATTCGTATTGTATTTAGAACATTTATAAGTATTTTATGTACTGTTTTATTCAAACATTTTTATTGTTTTGAATAATTATTGTGTTCAGTTGATATGAGTTCAATATTCAAGCTATACCAAAATAACATGTGAATGGAAGGGTTTAGGTCAGAAAGTGAGTACAGGCGTGTAATATATTTTTGTATAACAAAACGAGTTAATTCATCTCTACCTCCGATCTAAGGCCTAACATAGGCATAGAGTTCACACAATTGTTGTAATTTTGTAAAAATATTCTGTCATTTGTAAGATCATTTCTGTACTCACCATTCTAAATTTTATTTGGATTTCCCTTTACGAAGGGTGCAATTTTATTCTGTACCGATGTACATAAGTTGTGGTTATAATTAAAAGACCTCACCATAGACATTCTTTTACCATACATTTCGTTAATAAAGCACTAATTGTTCGATAAAAATGTTTTTTTTTTAAATTAAATACCTAATAAATTTTGATGATAAAATTGATTTGATAATAAAATTCTACGACCTCTGTAGCTCAGTGGTAAGCGCGTTGGCGCTCAAGCCCGGAGGTTGCGAGTTCGAATCCCGCCAGGGAACAAAAATATTTTCTGTGTTCCTGGGTCATGGATGTGTATTATATAATAAAAATCTTAAATATATGTATAGTATAAAAGTATTAAATATATTTCCGTTGTCTGGTACCCGTAACACAAGTTCCTCGAGAACTTACCACGGGACCAGATTGACGTGGTGTGAAAGCGTCCATAGATATTATTATTATTATTAATAAATAAAATAATTTCATTAATTCACATGGCAGAGAAGGTTACGTTACATTACATTAAATACGTATAAACGTTTTACATTAAATGGAACAGTTCAATTCATTCAGTTTATGGAGTGCTTTTTTCCTTGTATGTTTCATCCTTATGAACAACTCAAATATTTTACAAAAGTAAATGGAAACAAAATGAAATAGGGCATATATTTCATTTTTATTCCTTTTTCTTTTTTAATAAATGAATGCTACAAGTTTTGATAGTTTTGAAATATTGCTATGAATTAGTATTAGCCATGTTTCATTTAATGTTAAATTTCTCCATCCGAGATAAATATAAATAATTTACAACAAATCTTCTGTAAGTCACAATACAGGGGCGAACTTAAGCGAAGTTTTATGAATATACGTACTGAAGTGAAGCTTCTACACCAGGCTTTCCCAACCTTTTTTTGATCGAGCCTCCCCGGATCACAAGTAATATTTTCGTGCCACCCCCAATAGCTTTTCCAGTAAGTACATACAATAAAATTCATTAGGTATTTAACGCCCTTCAACGTATACTTTTCATACACACAGATAGTACCTACTCCTTGTGTCCATCCTTCATGGCATCTTAGTAAACTTTTTTCAGGACAGTTAAGTTAAATTATAATTTCAATGCCTTACATATAAATATTTTGGCATAAATATTTTTTAGGATACTTTATCGAGTATTTTAAGATAATATCATAAGCGTTAAGTTACAAAATATATAAATTATTATCAAAATACCTTCCGCAATTATTTAGAAAGTTACCTAAAAACGACATTCACGGAAACAGTTTTGCGCTTACTAAAACATGCTTCTTAGTTTGTTATTTACTGTACTCCAATAATAGATTCAATAGAGAACGATATCTTCGGTCGTTGCTGAGGCGGTGGTATGTAGTTAGTGAGGAGCGCAGCTAGCAGGTGGCGGCAGAAGGCTGCGGCGGGTGCGGAAGGGGCGGCTTCCGGTTGCGTCTGTGTTGGTATATCCAAAGCTTCATCAGCAAACGCCTTCCGTCTGCGCAGCCTCTCGCTCCATGCCGGGTCCTCGCTTACCGTTTGTAAGTTACCTGAAAGAATGGTTAGATAGTGAATGCGATTAATTTATTAGGTACAGTAGTGACTGGCCTGTTGGTCAAGTGGTTAGTGACCCTGTATTTAGAAATATATATGTATTTATCAGTTGTCTGGTTACCATAAGAACAGGTCCCATCATATTATTATACTAGCTTTTACCCGCGGCTTCGCTCGCGTAAATGTAGATTATGAAATAGATCAAGTCTGTTCGCTGGTCCTAGGTGACGGATAGAGCATTTGCCCCTTATCCCAAATTGTTGTTTCTAGATCGAGGTGTTTTCATAGAAGTCGTCATTTTAAAATAATAATAAAAAAATAGGGTATAGATACGTCTTTGATCTAGGGATTTTTTTGGATAAAAATACAATATTTAACATTTTACATGATCAAAAAAAATTCTAAAGTAACGTCGATTTTAAAAGCAAATTGAGTAGTATGAGACTTCGGGTAACTCAATTTTAATGAAACTTTTACGTTTAAATTGCTAAACGGGGATGACGTGGAAATGATTGGATAGATCTTTATTATGTCACTTCAAAAATTAAAAAAAAATAAAAATCGATAAAAATGGCTCTCGCGCATCGCACCACGTCGCGCCAGTACCCAACCGGGTGTCATCGAAGTAGGACCTGTGCCGCTTTTGCTCGTGACTACGTTGTTACCGCGCATTTATTATTACGTCTAAATAAATAAGACGACACAGTGTAAATAATATAGCTACTTAATACTTACTAACAATTGTTGTTCTTAGTTGTAATTAATAGATACTTGAGTTTGTGAAGTACCTAGTTATTTAATTGAAATGGCGAATAAAAAAAGTAAAATAAGGAAAAATAATCTTAATACAGTTTTATCACAAACTAGCTGTTGCCCGCAGCTTCGCCCGCGTTATCTTAGATATACAACCATATATGCATTGATGATTATTATTTATCTATGGACGGGCGTAGGACTTTATTTTATAATATGTAGTGATTAATACCGTATTTTTGTGAATAGCTTTTACATTACCGCTTTATAATTGGCAATTTTTTAAAGTATTAAAATGGATATAGGTAGTATGTTATATTTAACTAATGTAGACATATTATGCCATCGCGGACTTTTCAGTATGCATATTTAGGATACACAATTCTACCATACATTGATACAATAATAATTAATTCGGAACCGGGCCCGGCTAAGGTGTATAATAATGTAGTACATTATTTTGATCTAGTCCCATTGCAGGGGATGGGGTAAAGGAGGGTCCTTTACCCCATCCCCTGCAATGGGACACCGGAAACTCATACACCGCAAGAAACGCGACAGCATAGGTGTCACTTGACGCCATTATCATGTGAACGAGAGGTACCCCTACGGTCGTGCCGGCCCAATTCGGCTGCAAGCAGCATGGCACTACCTTTTAGACCTATGTAGCTAATTCATCCTTCCTAATCCTTACTAATATTATAAATGTGAAAGCATGGATGTTTGTTACGCTTTCACGCGAAAACTACTTAACCGATCATCATGAAACTTTGTACACATATTCTTGGAGGTATTAGAAGTAACATAGGATACTTTTTATAAAACAAAAAACTAAAGAGAGGTGTCAAGGGACACCCGGATGGATCGAAGTTCCTTTCGATTAATTAGTGAAGAAATAAAACTATCTTATCCTGCGCAGATGAAGTCGCTGGCACCAGCTAGTATTTCTATAAATCCAAAATTAGATAACTATAACAACAACAAGATTTTGTTATGCATAATTATTAATTATCACATCTAAGAATAATTCGAGCATAGTCAATCTACTGCATATTCGTATACTGTGGCGTGCTTGCCGGCCGTGGTAGGTCACCGGAGTTCATATAAAGACATCTCCCGCGCAACGCAAGTGCAAAGCGATTCGGTGCGTTAAATACCTATAGTTTTGGGAGAAGGGGCCCTTAAGACATTTATATTTACGCCCTTCATTAGATTGGTTCAGCATCCAATACCTGACGGACTTTAGTCTGCCCCACAGATTCTTGGATTCTAGCAACCTTAGCCATATTGGAATGAATCGTGCAAGGCATTTTATCTTTTAGATAGGTACATTACTACCTGCCTAACTATGATATTTTAATAATAATAATTTTTCTATTATAGGTGATTTAAACAAAGGTAAACAAGTCAAACAATACAGTAAAAAAACAAACACAGGATACAAAAATACCTACTAATAATAATAACAAAAAAAAAATCACCTAGAAAAATAAAAAGAAACAGTAACAAGACTTCGACTACGGACATGAACATGATTTATTGTAAGAGCAAGTTTTGGGCAGCGGCGCGTCCCACAAAAAGGCAAGCCCTTGGCTTCAGTTAGGATTATAATATGTACGAGCACATATTCTAACCCCAACACTGATTTTCAGGACCACCATAATTAACTATTCTTTATTTATTTTATTTTGGCGGTAGCGGAATGCATTTATTATAAAGATATACCTCACTTTACGATACATTTATGAAAAAGAGATAGGTACAATATACCTATCTCAAAGATTAATAATTGAACCCCACGACTAAGTGAAAACAAAAAAAAATTGTAAACCAAAAAAAGGTTAATTTTAATATTAGGTTTGGAAAAGATGTTAAAATTATCCCTTTTAAATAAATTAATCCAACAACTGATCGCCATCATCATCATTATCACCAGCCTCTATCCGTCCACTGCTGAAGACCTCTCGCAATGAAAGCCAACAACAACAGCTAAATATATGTGATATAATTATATTCCAACATAAATTAGTTTAAAAAAAAAATTTAAAGAAACAAACTTTACGGCAAAGTATAAACGTGCAAACACTAAATACTTAAAACGCTTGAGGTTTGATTAAAAATTGTTTTTACATAAAATTAAAACCGACTTCAAAAATACAATACTAAAAAGTAATAAAATAACTGTTTCTTGAATTTTTGTACTTACAACTTATAAACAACTTAATCTTCTACTAATGTACAAACTTTGCATTTACCCCGTCATTATAGTTAGGTACTTTTACTAGTAAACGTCAAAGTTTGTACATTAGTAGAAGGTTAACGCCCGAATACTCAAACGAATCTCAAATTTAAGACGTACTTAAACTCGTGTTGTCCCTCTTTTTCTCTTTGAATCTGACACGTCGTAGCATGAGTTTAAGTACGTCTTACATTTGAGATTCGTTTGAGTATTCGGCCATTAGTTGATTATAAGTTGTAAGGTCAAAAATTAAAGAAACAGTTATTTTATTACTTTTTAGTATTGTATTTTTGAAGTCGGTTTTTATTTTTTGTAAAAAAAAAATATTTCTTAATTTTTAGTGATTCCAAAATTCGTCGTCTTGACGTTTATTGAAGGAGGCCTATGTTCAGCAGTGGACGGATAAAGGATGATGATGATGATGACGACGATGATTACGATGACCGCGACATACTATAATGGTGTGCTGCCAAAGCATCCTATTCAATTGTTACATCGACAAGTAATAAAAGGAGCACAATATCGTCGAGGTAAAGAAAACCAACCAAATAGGCGTTATTGGGAATAACCAAAAAACGATTTGTCAGATCTTAATAAAATTCATATGGGACCAAATAGAAAACACCAGCATTCAAACAAAAAAAACATTTTTTCAAATCGGTCCAGCCATCTTCGATTAATCGGGGAACATACATAAAAAAACGACGAATTGAGAACCTCCTCCTTTTTGAAGTCGGTTAAAAAATACTAAAATTAGAATTCTGATAAAATATTTTAAGTGAGCCTTTTAACGGAATATAAAGTTCCATATAGGTAAACTTACATCCCCTTTGAATTTTGAAAATTTCTTCCTTAGTGGATGCGTATGTCACAAGAGGCGAAATTTTAAGTTTCATGCCCTAATAAGGGCTTAATTCATACAAAATTTTATGTCCACGGTGTGAAGGTTTTATCTCCTATTTCACCCCGTTGGGGATTGAACTCGGAAAACTTCTCCTTTAGTGGATGCCTTCGTTCGACATATGGTTCGACGATCATAGAGAGTTTTGGCAAGAATTTATCCTGCTGTTTAAAGAGAAAACTTGCTTGTGGGAAGTAAAAAGTAAAGGGTACCACAATAAGCAGCTTAAACAAGCGACGTACGAATGCCTCTTACAAAAATGCAAGGAAATGTTTCCACAAGCCAACAAAGAATTTGTTGTTAAATAGCTCTTTGAGAGCTTCCTTCCGGCGACAGAGAAAGAAAATCGAAGATGCAAGGAGGAGTAGGGCCGGATCGGAAGACTTACCAGAGATAACTCTATGGTACTACGACCTACTGGATTTACCGTAACGGCATCTCTCTTCAAGGAGTTTTCTCTTTCTATACAAGGCCTTACTAATTTTAATAATTCCACAAAGGTTTAGTAATTCATTCTTAAATAATTAACAAAATCAGGTGGTTCACAGAACTGAATGTATTGCAGCAATTTTAAATATGAATATTTTGCTTTTATATTGGGCGTTTTTCCACTCACCGGCACGGCCACGGCACGGTCACGGCACGGTCACGGCCCGGCACCGGTGCCGTGGCTTCGTTTTTCCACTGTGCCGTTGTCGATGACGGTTTACGCACGTTTTCGTAGTTCAGTACTGACACGGACTTCAGCAAGACGACACGTAGATCATAATATTATTATAATTTATACATGACGATGATGATAATGATGACATGTATCACCATCGGCCTCTATCCGTCTACAGCTGAACATAGGTCTCCCTTAATGAACGCCAAGACGACCGATCCCATGCCACGACATTACATGATAATGATGATATTATACAGAGTCTGTCGTAAATAATGGATAATCCGATAAGTGGAGGTAACCCCGATGTCAGGCTACAATAAAATCTAGTTTTTACGTCAGTTTTACCAACAGTGTAAAAATGATGCATACTTTTAGTTTTTTTCTAAATTTTTGCTCCTTTGATCATTCAATCGGTTGCCATTTCTTTAAAATGAGGTATTTTTGTGTATTTTTTTGGCATCGTACTCCTAAAGACTTGTTTTATTAAATTTAATTACATTTATAGCCGTTGTTATCGTAAAATATGATTAAAACTAACATTTTAAGTAATTTTTTCAGTTTTTTTGTAATTACTTGTAGTTTTGACCCTTGACTGTGAAAAAAAAGTATGGTGGTATAGCTGCCCATTATCTTAAAAACATGGTTAGTATGTGTAGATTCTAAAAAGGTATGATAGTGGGTACCTTAGCAAATAATATTAGCTCCAGGAGCAAAAGAACTAAGCTAGGTCGGGATTTCAATTTCTCAAGTAATGTCATAATTTTCGTGATTCAAGCTATAACACACCAAGACATGATTTTGTTCCATTAAGAATGCAATTTAAATCTAAATAGTATCTAATCATCTGTTAATTTGCATTCGTAAAAAATACATGCGACTATGTGTAACCAGTTACTACAAGTTTATTCCAAATTCAAAGGGATCTTCAGGTAAAAAAAACAACAAAGACGGTTATACAAAGGCCTCCTTGCGTGTGAGAAGGACAGCGCATCAGCTTTGGTTTTTTATCCTTAAGGCGCGAATCTATTATATTATATAAATCAGCATCAGAATTGACGCACCCATGGCTGGTGATAGGTCTCCCTCACTGAACACCAAGACGGCCGATCTCAGGCCACTACATTACATGATAATGATGATATTATATATATCAGTAGCATAATTGATCCACCCATGGCTGGTGATAGGCCTCTCTCACTGAACACCAAGACGGCCGATCTCATGCCACTACATTACATGATAATGATGATATTATATATATCAGTAGCAGAATTGATCCACCCATGGCTGGTGATAGGCCTCTCTCACTGAAAACCAAGACGGCCGATCTCATGCCAGTACATTACATGATAATGATGATATTATATATATCAGCATCAGAATTGATCCACCCATGGCTGAAGATAGTTCTCCCTTAATGAACGCCAAGATGGCCGATCCCATGCCACGACATTACATGATTATTATGATGATACCTATATTTCATCATTAGCCTCTATCCGTCCATGGCTGAACATAGGCTTCCCTCACTGAACGCCAGGACGGCCAAATTTTTGCCACGATATGGATGGCGATATATTCTTGATGATGATAATAATAATAATATAGGTAATAATAATAATTTATAATAATATGTTGGGAATGTGAGTTCACATACGGCCATCTGATACATACAGTTTATATATTTCTAAATACATACATATTATTGATAAATTACACCCGGACACAGAACAAATGATCATGCTCATCACACAAACATTTGTCCTGGGTGGGAATCAAACCAACGACCTTCTGGATGAGCAGCCAGGGTCACTAACCACTAGACCAACATTCCAGTCAGTGATGATTATATATATTATCATCATAATAATCATGAGATATCTCATATCATAATTTCCCATTCCTTTGCCCAAACGCGCTTCTTCTTTTTTTTCTCCGTTAAAAGTATTGCATCAACTACTAAAGCGACTTTTGTGCGTTTTGAAAGCACCGGTGCCATGGTAACAACGATACATGCAAGGCTCACCAAAGTACACAAGCGACTGGACTGCAGTCTGCAGCTCGGTGCTTGTGTAGTATGTGGACGATGACGGATTTGTCCACGAATGGGTACGCCTTGCGGCTCGGCTCGCGGTACGTGTAGTGAATGGTGGACTTTAGAGTTTGACATGTGCGTTGATACATCAGTTGAATCACTTTATATATAGATTTCACCCCCTTAGGGGTTGAATTAAAAAATCTTTCCTTAGTGTATGCCTACGTCATGAAAGTGTACGTGTACGTACGTACGTACGTGTGCGAAATTTCAATTTTCTAGCCTGAGGGTTTGGGCCTGTGCATTGATTTATCAGTCAATCAATTTTGCCTTTAATTTAAAACTTCCATCCCCTATTTTATTCTCTTAAGGGTTGAATTATTGAAAGCGCTGAATTAAAGAACTCATTATTTTTGCAGTACTTAATTAATACGAAATTTAATTCAAATATGTCCAAGGAATAAAAAGTTACATACAAATTTTGAACCCCTATTTCACCCCCTTGGGGGTTGAATTTAAAAAAATCCTTCCTTAGTGGATGCCTATGTTATAAAAGAAATACGTGTTTGGCCTGCGCCGTTGATACATCAGTCAATCACCTTTGCCTTTTTAAACGACTTCGAAAAGGAGGAGGTTATAATATAACCTCCTTCTTAAAAAAAAAATACACACGAACATAATATCGTTCGTTCGTGTGTATATATATTTTTTTAAATGTATGTTCACCGATTTCTCCGTCAATTGTGGACCGATTTTCAAAATTCTTTTTTTATTCAAAAGAGTGCACTTCCGAGGTGGTCCCATGATAAGAAATCCAGGATCTGATGATGGCATCCCAGAGAAATCGAGGGGAACTTTCGAAAATCGTAGGAGTAACT
Source organism: Helleia helle (assembly GCA_963853865.1). Taxonomy (NCBI): domain Eukaryota; kingdom Metazoa; phylum Arthropoda; class Insecta; order Lepidoptera; family Lycaenidae; genus Helleia; species Helleia helle. The sequence continues at coordinate 18,650,641 of OY971422.1, read as the reverse complement.
AGTGTGTTTAATATTTTTTTAATTGAGTATTTTAAAGCACTACAATTTCATGAAGGTCTAGAATTGATCTGATGATGGAGCTGAAAGACAGTCGAGGGAACTCCTCAACGATTTACAGCAGTAACCTTGTGTTTGGGCTTGATTAATTTGTATGGATACTACTTTACACCTAGATGAATTGTGACTATCATTAGGGGTCTTATGATGAAGACGAAGGACAGTTTACAGTTAACTCCTCAGCAGTTTACAGTAGCTATCTTGTGGTTGGACTTAATTCATTTATATTGACGAGAACTTTGCACCCATATGGGTTATAAGTGTCATTACAGGTCTGATGATGGAGACTATAGACAGTTGAGGGAACTCCTCTACGGTTTACGGTAGCTACCTTGTGTTTGGACTTAATTCATTTATATTGACGAGTACTTTGCACCCTTATGGGTTATAAGTGTCATTATAGGTCTGATGATAGAGACCATAGACAGTAGAAAAAGAAAAAAACGTTTAACAGTTATATCCATATTTCAGACAAATAAAATCGGTTATTGAATTTCGGAATCACTAAATATTAAGGAATAAAAAAAATTTAAACAAAAATTGATACCGACTTCAAAAAATAAACTAAAAAATAATAAAATAATTGCGTTTCCTTAATTTTTGTGCCTACAACTTATAATCAACTTGTTATTTTTACTAATTACAATATTTGCGTTTACCATGTCATTGTTGTTACTTTTGGAGTCGGTGTCAGCTAACTTTAATGGTACTGCACCAAAACCGTCGTCCGTCAGTCATTTGTACCTACCTACCTGTCTTTGGTGACACCGACTCCAATAAAGTTCTCTTACCTCCAAATACTCAAACGAATCTCAAATTTTAACAAACAAAACTTAACAAAACCTGTCTAGTCTATAGGTACGTTATGTCCTATAATATAGAATAAAAAACTAACATGTATAATATGTTTTTATAATTTTATAAGCAATAAAGGTGAATAACTAATATTGTTTACAGAGAATGTTACAAAGCGTCGTGACATAAATAAACTTCCCCCGGGCAACATTTAAAAAGCTTTTCGCGCAAGCTATCATCCAGCCGATACCAGCCGTCCGGAAAGACATGTTTACAGACAACTGTTATACGTAACGCGACACCGCGACAAAGTGCCGCCTCTGCGTTTTTTGTAAAACAATCCACACACTCTTATAGCTCATAAAAATAGTTAAAAGATATTTAGTTTTTTTAAATAGACAGTGAAATGTTACTGAGTGTTAGATGTCATCTTTTGTTCAATGACGAAACGACATGGATGCCTCGTTTGATTTTTTATTACTGCGGTGTTCTATTTTCAATCGTCTTACATTTTATTAGAATTTTGTAAAGTAGGCGCTTCAGTGGCCTCTGATGTGGCCTTTAAAACACAGTAATGAGTAAAGATATCATGTGTACTAATATCTTTTATTGCATGCATGATGCAGTACAGAATACAGATGCATCAATATACCTCATGGTGAAAGTGATAGCTGAAACATTATTAATTTTTCTTCCTATTTACACAATTTACACGAGTTAGTAACATCATATTTACAGAAGAAAAACTAACAATAACTGTTTACAGTTTCATTTCTACAATTTAGAAAGAGTTAACAGCTAGCACCTTACAAAACAAACCTAACCGGAGATTGTACCAAAGTAAATATTTATACAGCTAATTCGCAAGGAGCGTTGAAGAGAAACGTGGCCGAGAACAGTAAGAGCTAATTTACAACAATAACATAACGCTGAGTGGTCTGACATGTGAACATTATCTGAGGAAGATGGAACAAAGGGTGCCAGAGAAAGAAATTAATATCGTTTTATTTCTACATTTTAAAATGAGTTTTAGGCAATGTTTTTGAGCGGCAATTTTTAAATAAGTTTTCATTTAAAACACGCCACTTTCACTCATTATAATGAAACAACTTTTATGGATTTTATTTTACGGGAGGACGGATACCCGTGACCATTGTGTAAGCCCGAGGTTTTAAAACCTGTATCTATTTAAAAAACTTAGCTAATAAATCGCAATAAAATCCGTAAAACTTGATTCATTATACATAAGTGAAATCTTATTAAACATGCAAATTTTGTTACGTGGTTTTCTTTGACTGACGAGTAAACAAAATTAAAAATTCACCGGTGGGAGGGAAGCGCTGTGCCGCGCTCCCGGCTGCATGGGTACCACTATCTTGCTTGTTTCTCCCGTGAAACAGCTTTACTGTGTTTAGGAGAGAAGGGCAAGACAGGCAGTGTAATTACTGGCACCGAGACTTAACATCTTATGTCTCAGGATAGGCAACACATAAATGAGTTGCCTGGGCTCGTTCCAGGTATAGGTACTAGTTTATGTTCAGGGGCGACGTCGACCACTTACCACCAGGTGGCACGTTTGTCAGTTTGCCTATCCAACTAACATAAAAAAACCGTTTTCAAAGTTATATAGGCCAAGCGCAAACTTAGACCACTAGACTTGAGACTAAATCAGATAGACCAAAGTCACTTGTAACTTTTATAACACCTTGCCTAAAAGCGTTGTGCTAGCTAGGTATCTAAAGAGCCACGGTTGAAAACTTAAAGAATATTTGATTCAAATTCACTTCAATAATAGTCGAATAAAAGCCTGGAAATCATTCTTCAAGTCTTGTCAACTCGCTTATTTGTAGGTAAAGCTAGCTAGTTTCCCATCTTTCTAATACCTAAAGAGGTCTTGTGAGATTTAATAATAATAAAATGCATATTGGGTCATCTAGTTCATCATGGTCATGTGTTTTAGGCTTAAAATAAAATTAAGTAGACTAATCTAAACGGTGTGTTTATTTTGCAACAGATATTTATCTACATGTAACTGCGTTCGATTTTAACGGCCAGCTGGCTACAGGTCGCAGATGCATTATGAAAACAATATTGTTTTGGATAATGTCCGTACAAGGCTTTTATGGAGCATATTATATAGTTCAAAGTTATATGAGGCGATAGATTATTTATACTTATATTTGGCTTATTTCTACAATAGATGGGCTTTGTGAGACTTTGGCGCTTCTCCGTCTGTATTATCCGATTAAAATTTGGCAGGGTATGGAGCTTACACATTTTTATATAACAGTAGATTAATAATAAACAAGTGAAACAACAAGTTGGCTTAACCTTATATATGTGTACCTATAGCTTTATAAATAAATAATAAAAAACTAAAGAGAGGTGTCAAGGGACACCCGGATGGAACGAAGTTCCTTTCGATTAATTAGCGAAGGAATTGTAATAAAAAACAAAACAAAAAGGTGTAAGGAAAATAATTATTCGGGTAGGTATAATTTTTTTATGATTTTTTATCGATAAAAATCAGAGCATCTCCCCGGTGTAAAGTAATAAAAAAAAACAAAAAAGTCACCGAGATCTGAGGTGAGATTTGAACTGGGGTTTTTTACTAAGCAGCCCCAATAGTGCAACAAAAACAGCTATCGACGCAGTGATATATCAATCAAAAAGCCATACGGCTTATAACTATAGCAAAAAGTGTCGTTCCAACTTTTCATCTTAATTTTTTTCGTAACGCGCGACAAGGAACTAGGTACCTACGTCCCAAAAAAGTGAAACAACAACTTTGTATAAACTATGTTCTAACATTTTTAAAAATTAATGATAATTAATAAAATAAGATAGAACTGATGCTGATCACATCTAGGCGCAGGATGGGGTCGTCATTCCATCTATCTGGCGCCAGCGTCGCCGTCGTTTCAGTCAATAGACAATAACTGATGGACAAGGGCTTCATCCAAGGTTTTCAAACTGGACCGGTCCTGTACTGCCCGCAACTACTCGCTTTCCGCGACCCTCAGCAGATGTTGAATTTTCCAATATTACACATTTAAAATAGTGAGCTAATGAGTTGTGAGTACAAACCATAAACAGCGTTGACGGGGTAGGCGCGGGACATTTGCACACACCGCAGCCTGGCTCGGTAGGCTCTCTTGCGCGCCGCCAGCGCAGCTGCCTCGCCGTCACGCGCAGAACCGCCGGCGCTCTGCTGTCGGCGCAGAGCAACCTAAATTTAACAGACAGTCAACAGGGCAATCTTTTTTTGTTGTGTCGGCCGTCGGTCCAATTCTGGAGCAGTGGGCTGACCGGTGGCACGGCACCATCACCTTCCACCTTGCGCAGATCCTGACGGGGCACGGCTGCTTCCGAAGGTATCTCTGGAAGGTGGCAGGGGCAGAGGACTCGCCAGGGTGTGTATGACATACCTGGTAGGTATGACAGCAGTGAGAACACTGCAGACTGCACCCAGGCGCAGTGCCCAGCTTGAATGGAGGCAAGGGAGCCCAGCTTGAGGGAGGTGCGGACCTATCGCTCCCTGCGGTCATCCGAGCGATGGCCGTCAGTGAGAGCGCATGGAAGGCGGTCCTCTCTTTCTGCAAGGTAGTGATATCGCAGAAGGAGGAGGCGGAGCGGGAGAGGAAGTGCACTGGCGCTTCTTCCCTCAGGAGAACGCGGCGGCGACAAGCGGTCAAACCAGTTTACTTAGTCATATGGTCGAACTGCCGTGATGGATCTGTGCATGGCCGATCGAGTTTTCCGTCTCGCACGCGTAAGGTCCGAGCTATAAGACACCCTTATACGGAGAAGGAGGAGGGGACGACACCCCCTGCCTCCAGGGGAGTGCTAGATATCACGCCGTCTAGGCCCCGTGACGTCCACAGGTCGCGCGCCGGGCCGGCCAAAAGACGAAGAAAACGCTGCGGCTTAGTGGGTAAAGTCTGCGTCCACCTTACCATCTACTCGGGCGCACAGTCTCACATAAAGCCCGTCCCCCGGCCTCGGGGGTATGCCTAAACGCATTCCCCAGCGAGAACAAAAAAAAATCTACTCTTTATGTATATTTAATTTTTCTGTGTTAGTTGGACAGGCAAACCGACAGCTAGCCAAGTTCTGCCAAGAGTTCAGCATCGCCCATGAACATAAATAACTTCTCCTGGTACTACTTTGTTCAGGCAACTTACTTAGGTATGTGTTGTCTGTCCTATCCCGAGACGTACGATGGCAAGTCTCGGAAACACAGAAAAGCTGTTTTATTGCAGAAATGCAGGATGCTGGATCCTTTCAACCGGTAGGTAATTATATTGCTTATGTCATGCCCTTATAAGCTAGTATTTACCTGGGCAGCCATAACCCGTTGCCTCTCCAACACCAGCAGGCATCCTGGACAGCGACAGTCTCGCCAGCGGCACAGGCGCTTGTGTCCCTTCAGACAGGAGATGACTCCGTGGTTGCGACACCTCGCGCACTTCGGCGTACGTAGCGGCCTTCGGTTGCTGTTTCCCTCTGTATTACCTTGCATTGTTACATATTTCGCAAATACTTTTATAAATACAATGTACTTTGGAAACACTAACGCGACAATTTGTTAAATGCACTCCGACATTGTCTATATTTGTAAGACAAATTTATTAAATGTAACGAATGACTCGCGTCCAATACCTTTCACAGATCGACGACTGAAAAATTGTTTTCAAACATGAAGCCCTCTGACTAGATTGGCCCCGCCCACGTTGACGTATGATTGGTCAATTGGGAATGGGCGTTACAGCCGGCGGCTTTTTGAACATTTAAATACATTGTAACACAATACATTTCATGAATTAAAAGACGTTTTTACTTGTCTCGTATGATAGACGACTAATATTTTGTGTTCTACATATTTTTTATCATTTATTTATACTCTTTTACATAGGTACTAATATAAATATTGTTACTGATAACATTTGTATGTTTTTCTTTATTACTTGTTATATTGTTTTAAATAAACATAATTGTTAATTGTGTGGTTTTAGAAGGACATTCTCATTTTGAAATCATGAGTGGTGATTTTTTAAGAAGTTGAAGAATTCTATTTTCCTTATTCGATACGTTAAGTTTTTTTTATGTTAGTTGGATAGGCAAACTGGCAAACGTGCCACCTGATGGTGGATGGATGGTAAGTGGTCGACGTCGCCCATGAACATAAACTAGTTTACCTGGAACGAGCCCAGGCAACTAATCTACGTGTTGCCTATCCCGAGTCATAAGATGTCTCGGTGCCATTAATTACACTGCCTGTCTTGCCCTTCTCTCCGAAACACAGCAAAGCAAGATGGTGGTACCCATGCAGCCGGGAGCGCGGCACAGCGCTTCCCTCCCACCGGTAAGTTGCCATAACATGTCATTGAAAACATCAGTGATTGGGTAATAAATATAAAATAAATATAAAAAGATATAAAATATTATAGTTTATAAATAAAAAGCAAAATCTCATTATAGTTTACTTTATTCTGGTATAAAAATAATATAGATATTTCAGATGACAATGGTCAGTTCGATATCTCTTAAGCAAATAATATCCAGGCGGCCATCTCATCTCAGGTCGGTAAGCGATCCGACCGGGCGGGCAGCGATTGCCAATTACCGCTCATATTTCGCGCTGTCCGCGGCCTCCCGTTTCAATTTCAATTATCCTGAACGTATTGCTTTCTGAACCAGATTGAGAGTAGCCTGAGATCGTATGTACATTGTTGAGTTGATAACTGGAATTATAGAATGCTTGTCATTTCAGTAAATATATTTAACCGACTTCAAAAAGGAGGAGGTTGTCAATGCATCTGTATTTTTTAATGTTTGTGTCGCGATTACACCGCCAATTGGGAATGGATTTCGATGATTCTTTTTTTTTATTTCAAAGCAGGTATTTCCAATGTGGTCCCATTTTAATTTCATCAAGAGCTGACCAGCCGTTTTGAGTTATTCTCAATAATGCTTATTTCATATTTGGTTGACTTAGTTTACCTAGAATCTAGATGATGTGCTCTTTTATTACTTGTCGATGCAAAATGAACAAAAACAACTGTTTGGGATGCTATGGAAGAGCATCGTTGTATTTCGAGGCCGTCTTAGTATGCTCGTGGCGGAGGTTCTTGCCGAGACGCACTCCTATGTCTCGGATAGGAGGTCTCTTGGTGAAAGCCTTACGCTGGACGGGATCCTTCGGGTTCGCCGACTAGGGCAGCGAAGGTGGGGGAGGACCTGGCGCGACAGCCGTACGGCAAAAGCCTAACGGTTGCTCTGCGTCCGGTCCTTGAGCGGGAGCGATGCGCCGTAAGTGTAAACCCCTCACCTTCCGTCTGACACAGGTGCTCACTGGGCATGGTTGCTTTGGTGAGTACCTATGCCGGACGGCCCGCAGGGAGCCGTTGACAGTGTGTCACGATTGTGGCGCAGCGGTGGACTCGGCCCAGCACACCCTCGAGGTGTGCCCGAGATGGGCGGCGCTGCATCATGATCTGACATCAGTCATCGGAGGGGTCTTGTCACTTGTCTCTGCCGAGTGTCATCACCGCGATGCTCGGTGACGACGAGTCCTGGACGGCGATGGTCTCCTTCTGCGAGGCAGTAATGTCCCAGAAGGAGGCCGACGAGCGGGTGAGAGAGTAGGCCGCCGACGAGGCCTCCCCCCGTGGGCGATGAACTGGGGTGCGTAGGAGGCGCTACTTAATTCAGTAACGCCCCTGTGCTCGTGTCGGGTACAGTATGGGAACCTGGGCCCAGTATGACACGACGTCGCGGGGACTGCCTAAGCTGCCGGGCAGTCCCCCCTTAAGAGGAGTAGTCTGGTCTTCGCCGGGGCCAGCCTGTCGCTGAGGTGATCCTGTTGAATGCCTATCCGAGACCCTCAAATTAAAGCGGCTGAAGGCGCTCGCAGTGGTTTAAGTTTACGGGTAGGGCACTCCCAGGTGCGAGTCCCACATAGGGTCAGGATCTACCCGAGAATTTCCCTGCGATAAAAAAAGGCCGTCTTAGTATCTATTCTAATTTGTTGATGTTCTGATGAAGATCTTCGGTGATATATAGCGGAGTTCTCAATTCTTCAATAAATGACTGCAAATCTGTTTTTTTCGTGATTGATTTCAATTACATGTATAATAATTTTTACACAATTCCAAATTGGTTTTTGATGTGTAAACTTCTTTTAGCGCGGTACGCATATTTTTAGATGAGATAATGTAATCTCTGAACTCGCGACACCGCACACGAAACGCTGGAGACGCAGTTTGACATTTGATTTATTTATATGTATAAGATTATGCAATAGTTGTTTTGCAAATTGTGTTGCTTCTAAATTATGTCGTGCGGCCATTTTGTGTGCCGTTTAAATAAATAAATAAAACTTTATTTGGTAAACACACTGTATTTTATTATATATATCTATAAATTGTATATATTTTAAAAATGTATATTTTATTTAAATTGTATAGGTTGTCATAATCTTTACAGACTGTATTATAGGTATTTGAATTTAATTGTTTTGTTTTCACTTATATCGGAAGTCTCTGTGATTGGTTGGGTTTTTTTTTTATTGGTGACTGGCTGGCTGACTTACGGACTGTAAATAATATCGTTAAGTATCGCGTGAATCTAAACACCATAAGCGTTTTATATTTAAAATATAATTTAGATTAATTCGAACATTCCCTACGTTTTACAGTTTGCAATCATAATCACGAGGCTGTCCCCGCATCTCATTCAAATAATGTAGGGATCGACCGAGTCTCCCGACGATTGCTGTAATTTCATATCACTGAGGCTCAAGCCCCTAAAAATCTATATGTGTGGACTCAGATCCGAATTTCGAGTCCGTGATCATACGCTCCGAAGAAGGTACTGCTAGAAGTATTTGTATGGTAGTTTATCTGAATTCTCTCCGTCCTTCGCGAATCTCCATTGACTAAACCGATATTTTAAATACTAATGTCGAGTGCAGTGTGTAACCGCCCTTAGTCCTTACACGTTGTCTAATGTGTCCTTATGAAGTGTGTACGTGTACGATGAACGAGTGTTGTGCGAGCACAGACGCGCATTGTGCCCGCCATTATCATTTAGCGGGCGGGTGCATCTGATCATAACGTGGCTGTGTGCGGAGCCACGCACCGGATAATACTTATTGTGCACAACATTAATACGATCATCATTTCATACGTATCAAGTGCCTATACATATAAGAAGTAACATTTTACGGATTTTATCGCGGTTTGTTAAGATTTTTATCAGTGGCGTAGCTTTTTCTAACGGGGTATCGACTTGTTGGGCAAAATTTTCAAATGGGTTTCTGGATTGTTTTAAGAAATTTGCTTACTCGCGTTAGTGTCCAGTGTTCTGTAGTTTGGGCCCCGTATCGTTGTTAGAGCGATAGGCCCATAGGTACACCTCTAATTTTTACATGACCGAAGTTTTGGATACTTTACAGAAACCAAGGTCACGTCAGTCCGCTCGTAAAAAGTTTTTTAGAAACATGAATAATACAACATTAGAAAGCGATATATGCATATATAGTTATGATATTCTAAACAGATTTGTATGTACTGTACGTCCTAATTATCTGGACCACATGAATACAGCTGCAACAGCTAAAATTTCTTTCCAAGTAGCCAATTGTTTCTGTGTTCATGTAATCGAAATAATTTGACCGTACTTTTATTTTATAAATCTATACAATTAAATAATAAGGCTAAATAGTTTGCATGTTACAAAATCTTCGCAACTGCCATAATTAGTATTTGACGGTCCACATCGTTGCCCACGGGTTGTCCAAGTTTGGAAATTTAAAGATTTTGGTCTAATATAATATAAATGTTTTTATCTACCTATACAATTTCTTTCTACGCTACAAATAGTAGATAATCTTGTGTAACATTTCCGACACTTTTATAAATTTATTTAACATTTATCTCTTTTGCTGTGTTGAGATGTAGATAAAATGTTATTAAATATTTGTAACAACAAACAAGTTAAACCTTCGTGAAAAGCTCGTATAATATTAGTTTCTGATTACATGGATATTACATGATAATAATACGCAACCATAACTTAAGTGCAGAACATACATCTGCACCACACAAAGCCCTTTTACACAACACAATTCACAATAAGAACTTCGATTCCGATACCATTTCGTTATTCTCAAGACAAGTATCCAACCATTGTTCGCTGACGATTTTGGCGGTCCCCCTCATGGCATCCAAATCTTCTGCGGGGGTGTCTTTAGGCAGCACTATGTGGGTGACATTCGGGGACAGTTCCGCTACTGTCGCTCCCTGCACTTGGGCTACCAGTCGGTAAAGTGGGCTCTTGACGAATATGATACAAGGACGTAAATAAGATACAGGATTGTTGTCCTCAAATAACTCTGTGTCCAGTTCTAATTTTTCTTTCCTCGTCAAATGTATTGCAGGCTGAAAAATGTATTGTTAAACTATTTATATCAAACCATTCCTCTCTGTTTTTTTATTAACTCACTATATCAATAATATTCGAATAAAATAGTTAAAATATTTCGCACGTTTTTTTTTTCGGATGGATCTATGCTAACGGCCCGAAGGCCTTAATGCTACATCGGATTAGTGTGAGTCCATTTGGCTCACTTTTGGTTTATAAAAGTGGGGGTTGCCAACCGTGCAGTCTGCGATCACACGGCCTCCTGGCGTCGGGTTGGTCACATGTTTATAATTATTAAAAAAACCGGCCAAGTGCTAGTCGGACTCGCGCACGAAGGGTTCCGTGCCATTACATAATACATTGTATACAACATTAGACATTTTAACAAAATCTCGTTCAAACCAATTTTCGGTGGAAGTTTGCGTAGTAGTAATGTATCATATCATCATATTTTTTTTAGTTTTATCATTTTCTTATTTTAGAAGTTACAGGGGGGGGGGGACACATTTTACCACTTTGGAGGTGTCTCTCGCGCAAACTATTCAGTTTAGAAAAAATATGGTATTAGAAACCTCAATATCGTTTTTTAAGACCTATCCATAGATACCCCGGATCACACGTAGATAACACGGATTTGATAAAAAAATATATCTGAGTTTCAGTTCTAAGTATGGGGACCCCCAAAATTTATATTTTTTTCTACTTTTGTGTAAAAAATCGAATGCGGTTCATAGAATACAACCAAGTTTCAACAGTATAGATCTTATTTATACAAGGTTGATAAAAGCGAGAGGCATTAAATTAAACCACGTATACTATGTACCATTTCCAGGCTACACACCAAAACTTAGACCAATAGAATCAATAGTTTAGTCACAGGTTATTTTTAAAGTTTTAAAGCCGCTCCGGTTTGTTCAACCCGGTGAGACGCAACGTGCTGTGCGACGTTGCCTTTTAGATTCGAAGGACATTTTACAAAGGTTTACAAAGAGTTTTTATGTTTTACTTTGACTATTCACGTATTTAAGTTCTTTGAAAAACGTTTTTTTATTGCTCTTAAACTATTTTTTTATAGTTTCGGATTAATCCTAAGCATGTGTAGTATATGTAGTTTAATTTAATGCCTCTCGCTTTTATCAACCTTGTATATATTTATAATTTCGGAAAAAAGTGGCTGTGACATACGAACGGACAGACAGACATGACGAATCTATAAGGGTTCCGTTTTTTGCCATTTGGCTACGGAACCCTAAAAATACCAAGTGATTGCCAAACTGGCCTACCTCTCTAGACCTAAAAACCAGATTTCGATTTTTTTATACTGGTACAAAATACACGTGTAAAATAAACAAAAAGAGTTGTACCTTTAGCTAACCCTTAACTTTCTTATTAAATTAAAATTTACAATGTATGTGATAAAAGCAAACCTCCTTGTCCATTTTATCGAAACACTTTTTCAGAGTGTCTACATCTGTCATCTCCGTGTAGCTGTCTCCATACTTGTCGTATAAGTAGCACAGTTTCATCTTGGTCTCCTTTTTAATTGAGAGCATGTCCAACGGTGCCATGGTACAGGGTGTGTTATATACTGGCAGAGACCGCAGCCAGGCTGTCGATACGATATCGTACTCCTCGGTCGCGATGAGTCTACGGACGCGAAACGTTAGGGCACCGGCTATGCAACACCATGTATCGGAACCTAAGATAAATTTATAATTATTATTTATTTATTCAACCAATAGATTTAATTTGTGGATTTATCTACGTGGTCTTATATTAAAAAATTCTAAAAATATTTAATGTCAACACATGACAAGCCATGGGATGAAAAGTTGCCAAGTCCAAGATTTTGTTAATAGTACTATATTATACAGGGTGTGTATGACGGTATCAGTTTTCTATATTCCACGTGTCAGGGATAGTGTTACTAGAATATACATAAAAGAATTATTTAAAAGTACTCCAAACTTTAGGCACACGATTTTTTTTTTCATTTTCACAAGTTTTACAAACAAGGTAATATGAATTTAGCGAGATTCGAATCCTATCGATTGTGTTTATCCTATTATCCCTCTGTCTCTATAAATCTACATTACTTACCAACATTCTCTACATGTTTCCCGCCGTGTGATTCTATGATCTTTATCAAGTCAATTTTCTTGCAGTCATCGTCCTCTGAGAGCACGCAAACCTTCCTGTCGAGTAAAGCTTGAGACTTGACCTCTACCTCCCCTATCGCTGGCGGTCGGAACTGTTCAGCCACCTGGATGACCTTAGATGCGCGAGTCCTGCGCGTTTTCATATTGAACTGCTCTATTTCAGACTCGTTTATACGTTTCGTGCAAAGCTTCTCGACTGGGTTTCCATTCTAAAATATTTTTTTCTTAAATTCGTAGTATCGGATGACTTTTGAATACCGAATTAAATTTGTTTCGTGTTTTCCAGAAGTAGAAATCGTGTAACAAAATCAGCTGATGTTTTTAATATGCCGCATCATCATTTTAAAATGGTAATGTGATCATTGACAATAAGTCATAGTTGTCTAGGGATTATATCGTCTAGGGAAATACACAAATTTTTGAAGGGAAACCTTCTTTATGGCCGCCATATAGCCCATATACGTTCAAGTAATTTGATCAAACAGGCTGGTTTAAGCAGTTTGATCAAAAATCAAAATTATCATGAATGTCTGTGGAAAAATTTTGATCTTTAATGAGTAATCAAATGGCTTGAAGATATAATATGATTTTTCGTATTTTATTTGATGAAACAGTTTAAACAAACTGTTTGATTAAAATTTTGAGTGTGTGTTGCGAGTTCTCAGCACAAACTATATAGAGAGAGAATACTACGTATTCTCAGTTGTTGCTGCGGAAGTGTTTCTATGCGGACGTGTTGCATTGCATAATGTCGAACCGCGATGTATTATAAGAATTCTTACATATATATCAAAATGAATCCTGTTCTGTCCTGAGGGTTCTAACATAAAAAATAAAGATTACCATAACAGATATAAGAGGAATGCTGCTTATAATAAACTCATAAAAAACTTTTGTGAGCCGCCAAAAACCAAGTCGACGCCAGGAGGCCGTGTGGTCGCAGACTGCACGGTTGGCGGGGGGCAACCCCCCACTTTTACAAACCAAAAGTGAGCCAAATGGGCTCACACTAATCCGATGTAGCATTAGGGCCTTCGGGCCGTTAGCATAGATCCATCCGAAGAAAAAAAGCCGCCAAAAAGCAAACATTAAACCTAAAAAATGGCTAAAGCGTCGTTTGAAGACATTTTTGAAGAAGCACGACAACTCTTCTATACTCAACTGACACCGCTTCAAGCATGCGTGAGGGTGTGTGGTGGCTTGAGAGATCATGCCTATTTGATTAAACTATATGAACCAGCCTGTTTGATCAAATTACTTGAACGTATATGGCTGCCATTAGCGTCGTTGTGATTTGAAACTCGATGAAACGGAAAATACACAGTAAAACAGTAAGCGTATGACGTGTGTCACTTGTCAGTGGGCCGCGTCGCCGCGATCCTGTCGATTGTCGAATGTTTCTTTGCGTAGGTATATGAATAATGGAAGCGCACGAGTTTTCTTGATGTGCCGCTGCTCATATTGTAATAATAATTTTAAAAGTGTGAACTGTGATTTGCGCGAATTTAGATTTTCGCTTCTTTTTATAGGGGCAGGAAACGTCACGTAGAATAGGAACCTAGTTAATTTGTTAAGTGATTTATGCGAAATTAGACACTTACCTACTATTAAAATACTAATCGTTTTATTTATTACAATAACTCTTGTATGTTTTATCAGAAATTCCAATTCGAAGACTACATAAGTTTTATATGTATATGTGTAATGTAATTTAATTTAATGTAATATGTAGTAGCTACACAGATGTGTCAATAAAATACATAGGTACTTGTACTTGGTAAGAATATCATCTTAAATAAACCCTACAATTACCTATTATCTTACTTCTGAAATTCAAAATTGGTCTTATTATAGGTATTGAAGTTTACATTTTCAAGGTTTCACTTCTATCACGTGTGAACTGCACACATGTTTAGATTTTTTTCTACTGAAATATATTCATTAAAATAATTAAAGAAATCTAAATAAAAGTATGTGCATATATTCAGACTGTGTACCTATGCCTACACTTATTTTTGCGAAATATGAATTATTTTTTGAAGTTATTAAAGTGAAACTTCTTTGCGCGCATGAGAGTAAAATTTTTACGGATGAAAGGTCACGAAAATGTACAACGTTTTTGTCCAAGAAGAGAGAGAGAGGGATTGAGACCGATTGAGAGAGTGAGAAAGGGCGAACGTAGCATGAAGCATATAGCCATGGAGTGAGAGTAGGGAGCAACCGAGTGAGAAAGATCGAGAGAGTTAGTTAGAGCGAACGTCGCAAGTTGCAAGTCTCGGAAAGCTTTAGATTAGTATAAATATAAATGAGATTAAAAAATTAGTTTGCCAAATAATTTTCACTTCTGACATGTGTACTCTGTACGCACGCACTTTTTTATTTAATTTTTACCTTTTTCCTGTCTCTCTCTCTCCCTCACTCTCAATAACGTAATTGTTACTTACTGAAATAAGTTGATTGAACTGTTCTAGCGTCATGACGTCCCGTACCGGTTTGTCCGATCGTATTCCCGTGACGCGTGGAAAACGCAGCGTGTATCCGGAGCCATAGTCGGTGCTACGGATTAGTTCCGTGGCTCGTATCTATAAAATATCAATTTAAATTTACTTTTAAATACATAGTTTAAACAATTAAATTAAAAATAAATACATACATATCAAGATCAAACGTATCTGTACTCTGTAATATCTGAGGCCTTAGACAAAGTAACATTAAAAAAACGATAACGAAGTTCGAAAAGAATAAAATGTATGGGATTGACATAAGCCGTCGTCAATTATGTCACTCGTTATCGTTATCGCAAGTTGGTAGACAATGTTAAAATTCGTAACAAAATCATAAACTGTCAATTGGTTATCGAACACTTATGTCAAACTTATGTTATTTTATCATTGATATTGATTCGTTATCCGTGGGCGTGGGCCATGGAGGGCAACATTTTCACAATTTTTATGAGTTATAGTGTGTATGAGGTCTATGCACATAGATATTAATTTTAATTTTTTGGTCCGATTTGACACTTCTTGTCGAACTTTGTTGACACTTGACAGTTGTTGTCGTTGCACTGTCACGATCTTTGATTGATCATTGGCTAGAAAATTATTATCGTTATCTCAAAGACGATAACGAATTTCGGCTACAAAGCGATGTCACTTTGTCTTAGCTAAAAGATCAGGGATCTTTTAGCTAAGATTGATCACTTCTAGACATAAGCCTCGTGTTTAGACAGACTTAGTCAGCTAATATCCAAAACTATGATATAAGCGTATCTCAAACACAATCATATCTTACATCTCAAACAGACCGTAACATTTGAAAAATAATGTACCTGAAGTACGATAGAGTGTTCAGGAAGTATCCAAAGGTCTGGCTTCACTTTATTAAAATATACACACTGTGGTGGAGGTTCCTTCTTGAAGACTTTCCATTTCTTTTCTAGAAACGAACAAACGCTCTCCTTTTCGTCAAATGTTAATCCGGACGCCACACAACCGACGCATACCCAGCGTTCCAGCGGACCTTAGGAAAAAAATATTTCTGGTACATTAGCGCGAGAGTAGGTGTCAGTTGCCTACGTGTGTTCATTTGAAAACTGCAATATTGCACAAGAAAAAGACGCACTAGAAAAGAGCCCTGAAGCACCTCTACCTTTTTTTTCCTTAATGCCGGGAAATGCTCTGAGGCATCGCGGGGGAATGGACGCAGCGCTACCCACTAAAACCCGGCAAGTGCCACCAATGCCACCTTTGGTGAGGTGCCCCGGATCTGTTGAGCAAACAGGGCATCTCGACGGCTAGTCAGTCCCGAAGGAGGCCGAAGCCACCTCCACAGAGGGGTTGTCTCGCACCACAGAACAATCCCTCCCAACGTCAGGACAGTACGATGGGGTGAGGTTCCCGTCCTCGCCCCTTGCCCTCCTGCTCTTTTGTCCCGTCTTCTTATAAGAGGGGTACAAAAAGTACCCTCTGCTCAATTCGCTTCGCCCAAGGTTGTTTTTAATCATAGAAGAGGGGGCAAACGGACAGTTAGTTCACCTAATGGTAAGTGAAAGCGACATTCACGGACACCTGCTACACCAGAGGGTTAGCAGGTGTGTTGCCGGCCTTTGGATCGGATTTCCGAACATCGAGATGGTGAGCGTGAAATTTGGATCTTTTACGCGATGTTCGGTGGTGGAATTCTGCTGCAGGTATTAGTCCGAACAATCCCTCAGAACACTCCCCGTGGTAGATGCGGTAGGAGATGCAGAGCGATACGACATCTCTACGCAGTGCCAAAGAATCAAGCCGATTGGAGAGAACCTTGCTATTGACGATTCGAGCCGCCCGGCGTTGAACGCGGTCAAATGGAAGGAGCTGATATTGGGGCGCTCCAGCCCAGAGGTGAGAGCAGTATTCCATGTGAGGCCGGATCTTCGCCTTGTATAATTGTTTGCGGTGAAGACATAAAATACTGCCTTACTGAGAACACAGAGTTTCTTAGAGGCTAGTTTCGCCTTTCCAAATTCCAAATGTCCACGAAATTGCACATCTCTCGATATGTCGACGTTAGGGAAGTGCCATCAAATTGTAGAGGAACGACGAAGACTGATTTTTTAGCGTAAACGCGCAAACTTGTGTCTTATTGGGGTTAAATTGGACTGGGTTAAGTAATCCCCATTCCTTGAGCGGTGGATGCGCCGTAAGCACAAACCCCTCACCTTCCGTCTGACACAGGTGCTCACTGAACATGGTTGCTTTGGTGAGTACCTGTGACGGCCGTTGACAGTGTGTCACGATTATGGCGCAGTGGTAGACTCGGCCCAGTACACCCTCGAGGTGTGCCCGAGATGGGCGGCGCTGCGTCATGATCTGACATCAGTCATCGGATGGGACTTGTCTATGCCGAGCGTCATCACCACGATGCTCGGTGACGATGAGTCCTGGACGGCGATGGTCTCCTTCTGCGAGGCAGTAATGTCCCAGAAGGAGGCCGACGAGCGGGTGAGAGAGGAGGCCACCGACGAGGCCGGGGGGAACCGCGGGCGAGGAACGGGGGAGCGTAGGAGGCGCTACTTAATGCGCCTCCACTAACGCCCCTGTGCTTGTGTCGGGTTCAGGATGGGAACCTGGGCTCAGTATGACACGACGTCGCGGGGACTGCTTAGTAGCTGCCGGGCAGTCCCCCCTTACGAGGAGTAGTCTGGGCTTCGCCGGGGAGAGCCTGTCGCTGAGGTAATCCTGTCTGTTGCCTGCCATATCCGGGACCCTCAAAAAGCAGCTGCTGCACTCGCACTGGTTTTAGTTAGGGTGGGCACTCCCAGGTGCGAGTCCCACATTGGGTAAGAATCTACCCAAAGATCCTGGCTGCATCCATAAGGATTTCCCTGCGATTAAAATAAAAATCCCCATTCAGAGAGACTTTAGCCAACAGAGATTCGATTTTAGACACAAGTTTGTTCCGACACTCATCGACTTGTTCCCGAGAAATATTAGAGCGGCCAGTGTATAAGGCATCTCCAGTACTGTCATCCGCATAACAATGAATGCCGCTGGTTTGCAGCATATCATTGATATGCAAAAGAAACAAAGGTTGGAGATAGTACACAGCCTTGCGGAACACCAGCAATAACAAACTTGCGGCCGACAATTTGAGGAAAACCTTGTTGTTCCTGTCTGCCAAAGAACTGGAGAGCTGGGTGGTGCTGGGCTCACCCTAGGCTACTGAGCCCCACCGCCACGAACCTGCGAACGAGGCCTGAACCATAGTGGGCACCCCTGCCTATATCTAACTTGAAGAGGAAAGAAATCTCTCTGATGTATATCAAAGTTCTACAAGTATGTATTGTGTAGCGAGCACGATTCGGTCATTCATATTTGACACAGTCTAAATATCAAGTTGTAAAAGGCTTTATAGAACGCTTAAGCTTAGTCAAAATCTATGCCTACAAACTTCAATAAAAAAGGGCCATTAAGAAAGACTTATTTTAATCTTACCCAGTGTATCATCAAGACATGCGATATGAAAGCTCTTTGCCCTGCCTTGCCTCTTGTTCTCTGCCTCGTCAGCTCCAACAATGACGAAATCAAGATCAGTCATGGCTCCTTCGGTGTACTGAACATAAATAGCTATGATTTATACTCAGTTGACTTACACTTTAAACAACTAGGAAGGTAGTCTGTAAATCCTATAATATAAACCCACACAAGAACTTCACAATAATATGTTTTTTATTGCTGTAAAATATTATTCTATCAATTAAGAACAAAAAAATATTGTAGGTGTTAAGCTAATGGCAAGTGCATTTGTTATGTTATCATTTCTCTTGATCCGAGCAATCGTTACAGTATTGCTCTTTAATATAGCTTCGTTCGAAATATGTAGCGACGGCAAAAATAGTTTTACAATTTCTAAGATTTTTTTTAAATAACACATTATAATTTATAACTTGTTTGAACCATACCTACCTCTGGTTTTATCTTATACCATCCAGCGTTTCGCTTGTTAGCTATGTAGTACGAATCCAAGTCTTTAACGACAATCCCCTCGTCTTGGTTCTCGATTGCTTTGTTCAAACCATCTAATACCTCCGAACTATGAAAATTAATACAATAATATGTGCTTAAAACAATCATTCTTTCTGTTGTCGTGTTCGTGGAAAAAATAATTGGGCAAATGAACAAAATAGGATATTGATGGATGTGTATGTATGTGATAACTCAATCATAACTCAAGAAAATATAAAAACATTTTACAAAAAATTTAAACCGACTTCAATAATACTAAACTAAAAAGTAATAAAATAACTGTGTTTCTTTAATTTTAAACCGACTTCAAAAAAGAGGAGGTTCATTTGTATGTTGTATTCGTCTGTATGTTTTTTTTTTGTATGTATGTCACACGATATCTCCGCCGTTTGTGAATGGATTTCGATGATTATATTTTTGTTTGAAAGCTGGTGCTTCCAATTTGATCCCATATTAATTTTATTAAGATCTGACAAGCTATTTTTTAGTTATTCCCAATAATGCCTATTTGGTTGGTTCCTTTTACCTCGACGATATTATGCTGATGTGCTCATTTTATTACTTGTCGCTGTAACAATTGTATATGATGCTTTGGTAGCTCACCATAGTATGTCGCGGTCATCGTAATCATCATCATCATCGTCCTTTATCCGTCCACTGCTGAAAATAGGCCTCCTTCAATGAACGCCAAGACGACGAATTTCGGAATCACTAAAAATTAAGATATAAGTTCATTTTACAAAAAATTAAAACCGACTTCAAAAATACTAAACTAAAAAGTAATAAAATAACTGTGTTTCTTTAATTTTTGTACTTACAACTTATAATCAATCTTCTACTAATGTACAAACTTTGCGTTTACCACGTCATTATAGTTACTTTTGGAGTCGGTGTCGTATTTGTTGCTGTAGCCTACCTACCTACCTTGGCTGACACCGACTCCAAAAGAAACTTAAGTAGAAGATTAAGTTGATTATAAGTTGTAAGCACAATAAAATCATTTTACAAAAAATTAAAACCGACTTCAAAAATACTAAACTAAAAAGTAATAAAATAACTGTGTTTCTTTAATTTTTGTACTTACAACTTATAATCAATCTTCTACTAATGTACAAACTTTGCGTTTACCACGTCATTATAGTTACTTTTGGAGTCGGTGTCGTATTTGTTGCTGTAGCCTACCTACCTACCTTGGCTGACACCGACTCCAAAAGAAACTTAAGTAGAAGATTAAGTTGATTATAAGTTGTAAGCACAATAAAATCATTTTACAAAAAATTAAAACCGACTTCAAAAATACTAAACTAAAAAGTAATAAAATAACTGTGTTTCTTTAATTTTCGTACTTACAACATATAATCAATCTTCTAGTAATGTCTAATCTTTGCGTTTACCACGTCATTATAGTTTCTTTTGGAGTCGGTGTCAGCCAAGGTAGGTAGGTAGGGTACAGCAACAAATACGACATTATTAAATGTATACGATATTTTAAAGTTTCTTTAACGTTCCAACCTTTTGCATCAGTCGTACGGTTTTTTTATACTAATTTAGATAATAATATGTTACATACATATCCTTGATAATCTTCCGCTTACTCAGTAGTATTACTCCAGGAACATCAGTAAAAACGGTGTCCAATATTTTCAATCGATCTCGCAAACATACACCACCCTTCTCTGGTGGTCCGATCAAAACTTTATCGTTGTAATAGAGGACATCGAAGACGCAGTAACACGGTCGATACCTTGAGTCTTCATTCACTTTCTTGATGTCATATGCGAATCCTATAAATATAAAAATTTACAAGTCCGCATAGCGAATGTTAACTTCTTGTTATTGTTCCTGCTACATCTGCAGATGCCTCAATATTGGCGCGAAAAGTACGTCGATTGTTGGTCTTGCACGGCCTTGCATACAAGCATAATATCATGTAGTGTAGAAAGATTGCTTTATGCACCAAATGTGTCGCGTGGTTATCCTACGGGCTACGTAGGTACTGCTTTTAAATGTATTTTGTTTTGCGATGATAAAAATAAATTTATATACTTCTATACTAATATTATAAAGGGGAAAGATTACATTTTTGTTTGTTTGTTACGAATGAACTCATAAAGTTACTCCACCAATTTAAAAATCTCTTTCATCGTGAAAATGCTCCATTAACAATAAGTAACGTGTCACTTACAATATAGAAATAATCATTATCAACCAGGAAACGATTGTGATTCTAAGTTAAGGCAGTTTTTACTAAACTGATATTACTAAATAACGGCAATGTTGGTAAGTTAGAATGTATTATCGAGATAATCTTCGAAACTACACCTCCGATTGAAAAAAATCTCATCAATAAAATGCTACGTTATCACTGAGCTTCAAGCATTTACCGGTGGGAGGGAAGCGCTGTGCGGCGCTCCCGGCTGCATGGGTACCACCATCTTGTTTGTTTCTCCCGTGAAACAGCTTTACTGTGTTTCGGAGAGAAGGGCAAGACAGGCAGTGTAATTACTGGCACCGAGACTTAACATCTTATGTCTCGGGATAGGCAACACATAAATGAGTTGCCTGGGCTCGTTCCAGGTAAACTAGTTTATGTTCATGGGCGACGTCGAACACTTAACATCAGGTGGTACGTTTGCCAGTTTGCCTATCCAACTAACATAAAAAAAGCATATAACCGGAATAGAGCGGTAATGTTATGTGTTTTGTATGAAAACAAATTGCGCCCAATTTGTGCTGCGACGCTGCGCCGGTTCTGCGCTCTGATTTAGCCAATAAGACTTACATACAGATCACTGATTGGTTTAGTTTATATTACGTCAGTGACAAATCACTGACCAGTTTCGGAATTTTATGGCTCACATTACTACTCTATCCAGTTATATGATCGATGTCACTGAGAGTGACATAGGCTATAAAATTATCATCACCCCTCCGAATACCGACGTCAATATAATTCAACGTGGACGAAGCTGCGGGCAACAGCTAGTAGGTATTAAATAAAAAAAACATATCATACCTTTAGATCCGAAACACTGTTTCTCCTTGTGCCAACCCATCATTTCCCCGTCAAGAATTACGTTTTTTACATTGCTATTGAAGGAATTCCTTAAATATGGCGTCAATAAACCTGAATCATAATATGTTTTTCCATAGTTGTCGGAGTACGAGAAACCTTTACGTGAAAAATAATCAAAGACTCCGTCGTCCATGTGCATCTGTTAAAAATATATAAAATATATACAATAACGCAATTTTATGTGTGATAAATAAATTATGTGATATTTGGCTCTAAGATGGAGAACGCATTCAGGAACCATTTTTTTTATAAGCTATCAAACTAAATAAGAACAAGAATAGAGCAGTGTCCCTCAAAATATATGATAAACTAAATAAAAAATATTTAAAAACACTCCATAAATGAAATGATTAAATAAAACACGTGACCTCTGTGGCTCAGTGGTAAGCGCGTTAGCGCTCAAGCCCGGAGGTTGCGGGTTCGAATCCCGCCAGATAACAAAAATATTTTCTGTGTTCCTGGGTCATGGATGTGTATTAAATATGTGTATTATATAATAAAAATCTTAAATATATGTATAGTATAAAAGTATTAAATATATTTCCGTTGCCTGGTACACCCGTAAAACAAGTTCCTCGAGAACTTACCACGGGACCAGATTGACGTGGTGTGAAAGCGTCCATAGATATTATTATTATATTATTAAAACACAGATTTAGTAGAGATGAACTAAACAAAACACTTCGCTCGTGAGCTCGCGCTCGTTTAGTTTTATGAGATATCCTAATTTTTCACGGTACACCAACTTTGCGGAACACTGGAGTAGAGTAAAATAGAATAGATGTTTATTTGTGACACAGGCAAAGTTTTGATAGTGCAAGTCTTTGAATCAAAGCTAGTTCTAGTAGTTTAGCCTAGATGAATTAAACGCAAAGTAGACTGAAAAAATTTTAAACAAAAAATTTTAACCGACTTCAAAAAATAAAATAACTATAAAGTAATAAAATAATCGCGTTTCTTTAATATTTGTGTCTACAACTAATAATCATCTAGTACAATGTACATTTTTTTTGCGTTTACCACGTCATTATTGTTACTCTTGGAGTCGGTGTCAGCCAAGGTATGTTAAACCTACAGCAACAAATACGACACCGGTGACGGACGAAGGTGACCTATATAACTTATTGCTGTACCAATATAACTTAGCTGACACCGACTCCAAGAGTAACAATAATGACGTGGTCAACGCAAAAAAATTGTTCATTAGTAGAAGTACTAGGTACATAATTATTAGTTGTAGACAGAAAAATTAAAGAAACGCGATTATTTTATTACTTTTTAGTTATTTTATTTTTTGAAGTCGGTTATAATTTTTGGTTTAAATTTTTTATTCTTAATTTTTAGTGATTTATTAAAGAAATACAGAAATACATTTTGGCATAGTGAACCGTATGAAATAAGCCCAACAAAAGCTGTAAATAGTCGAGGAGTTCCCTCGACTGGCTATGGTCTCCATCATCAGACCTGTAATGGCACGTATCACTCATACGGGTTCAATATTCTGATCAGTATAAATTAAGTAAGTCCAATAACAAGGTAGCTACTGTAAACTATTTAGGAGATCCCCTCATCATCAGTCATCCTCAGACCCCCAATCACAGTTACAACCCATTTAGGTGGAAAGTTCTCATCAATACAAATTAATTAAGCCCAAACACAAGGTTACTGAAGTAAATCGTCGAGGAGTTCCCTCAACTGTCTTTTAGCTCCAGCATCAGATCAACTCTAGACCTTCATCAAATTGTAGTGCTTTAAAATATTTACTTAAAAAAATATTAAGCGCACTAGTCCCTCCTACAATTTTCGAAAGTTCCCCTCGATTTCTTCCTGGTTTCCTTATCATGGGACCATTTGGCACCAAAGTTGTCTAAGCCTCCGGAGACGGTCGAAGCCCAAGTCAAAAGTAATTGGCTCAGATTAGAGACAAAGGATTAGTAAGTCCTGGGTCATCATTTATTCCAAGCTTTTGCGCGAAATATTAAAGAAATAAGGCGAAATGCAATAACTAATAGAATATAAAAAAAATATGTACCTTTGGGCTTTGCTAGACTTAATATGTGGATAATGTCGTTGGCTATAACATTGCTACATACTTCATCCTTAATTTATTTAAAGTATGTCTAATAAGTAAGTTAGCTGTTTTTTTATCCCTAATAAATAAATAAATATACAAGTAGGTATTATAACACAATATTTAGAACACTCTACGCATATGTGAACGAAGCTGAATCTAGTACCTAGTAGAATATGATACCTGAAATCTTTCCCCGTCAAATTTATCTTCGATCTGGTAGGTCTTATTGGGCGAAAGTTGGTTTATGTCTACAATATCGAGCCTCTCGGACAGCATCGGACAGACCGCATAACCTATTTGAACACCTAGTTCCAGTGGTCTTGTATTTCCATCTTCAAACTCTTCACATACCTGGAGAAAGGCGATTAGGTATCAAAGGAATTCTTAAATTAAAAAAGACTTTCCTCGCAGGTTCATTTTTAGGACTTGCGTTTTTTAAATTAATCAGGAGAACGGATGGCCGATTGGCCAAGAGTGAAGGCCGCGTTTAGGTAGACGCAGTTTTGGTCGGCCATTAACTAGATGGGAATACGATTTGGGGATATCGTACAGTATTGTGGGCGGCAGCCACTGCCCTGGCCGGTGACCTTCCGTGGGAACTCGTGACGGAGGTTCTTGCTGAGACGCACTCCCGTGTCTCGGATAGGCTGGCTCGGTGAAAACCTTACGTGGTTCGCTGACTAGGGCAGGAGGCGTAATGCGGAGTTGGGGAGAGGACCTAGCGCGACAGCCGTATGGCAAAAACCTGACAGCTGCTCTGCGTCCAGTCCTTGAGCGGTGGATGCGCCGTACGCGCAAACCCCTCAGCTTCCGTCTGACACAGGTGCTCACCGGGCATGGTTGCTTTGGTGAGTACCTGTGCCGGACGGCCCAAAAGGAGCTGATGACAGTCGGTCATGACTGTGGCGCGGCCCAGCACCTCCTCGAGGCGAGTCTGAGTTGGGCGGCGCTATGTTGCTACCGGTGGGAGGGAAGCGCTGTGCCGCGCTCCCGGCTGCATGGGTACCACCATCGTGCTTGTTTCTCCCGTGACACAGGAACCTGTCTTGCTCTTCTCTCCGAAACACAGTTGCTGTATTTCGGAGAGAAGAGCAAGACAGGCAGTGTAATTACTGGCACCGAGACTTAACATCTTACGTCTCAGGATAGGCAACACATAAATGAGTTGCCTGGGCTCGTTCCAGGTATACCTACTAGTTTATGTTCATGGGCGACGTCGACCACTTACCATCAGGTGGTACGTTTGCCAGTTTGCCTATCCAACTAACATAAAACAAAGGCATCGGTCATCGGAAGGGACTTGTCTCTTCCGAGAGTCATCACCTCGTTGCTCGAGGACGACGAGTCCTGAAGGGCTAGCATGCGCGCACGACAAAATTTTGTCTACCTCTTTTCTCGTATTATTTTATACAGTTAATACGGGAAAAGGGGTAGATAAAATATTTTCGTGCGCGCATGCTTGCCCTACTGGACGGCGATGGACTTCTGGGAGGCAGTAATCTCCCAGAAGGAGGCCGATGAGCGGGTGAGAGAGGAGACTGTCGACAAGGCCTCCCCCCGCCGGCGACGAACGTAGGTGCGTAGGAGGCGCTACTTAATGCGCCTCCAGTAACGCCCCTTGTGCTCGTGTCGGGTCAAGATGGGGACCTGGCCCACTTAGGCACGACAATCGCGGGGACTGCTTAGTGACAGTCCCCTTTAAGAGGACTAGTCTGGCCCTCATCGGGGCCAGCCTGTCGCTGAGGTGATCCAGTTGCCTGTCATCCGG
This sequence comes from Helleia helle, assembly GCA_963853865.1. NCBI lineage: Eukaryota > Metazoa > Arthropoda > Insecta > Lepidoptera > Lycaenidae > Helleia > Helleia helle. Next base: position 18,624,780 of record OY971422.1, on the reverse strand, counting down.
GACCCTCAAAAAGCGGTTGAAGGCACTCGCAGGTGGTTTAGTGGGATAGTTCATTTCCAAGAGCGAGTCCCCACACAGGTCCCGGAGCCTTACCATAGGACCTGCGTCCTCAACAAAAAAAATATGGAAATACGATCAAAAAAGGGATCGGTCGTCTTAGCGTTCATGGATGGAAAGGCATAGGCCTTTCCATCAGCAGTGCACGGACGAGCAAATAATAAGTGATCAACCACAATGATTCATTTGCGTTTCCTATCCTGAAACTCAACTACCTACTACTAGGCAAGTAGGTATGTATAAATAAATTACCAAAATAAGAGTAGGTACATAGTGTACCTACTCTTATCTTGGTCATTTATTTAGTCTTATTGATATCTCAGCGAAGCTGTATTTATTTAACAAACGAATTGATCTCAGGGCTACTCCATCTATTGATTAAAAAATGAGATTAACTGATAAGATTAAAGTTTATTCAAAATATATTCTTTTAATATATGTTATGAATAACTTACCTTTTGAATATTGTTACAATTTTGAAAAAGTTCCTGTGCGTCTGGGTGAAAAGCAGCCAAAATTCGTTTGGTACTCATGCTTAGTTTTAAATCTTTCAATATTATCCTTAGGAGCCATTTGAATTCGGAGATTGTCAATTTCTTCATGAGGTAACTAAATGCTTCGTCTAATACAGCTAGAAATAAACTTAGATAATTAAGATGGGTGTTCTTAGTTTTATTTTTCTCGTTTGAGAAAGAAGAACTTTCATCACCATAGTTTTTTAATGTTTAATAATTCCTAGAAATATATACATAGTATACTTCAAAATGGATGAACAACGTTATGAAGCGTAGGCCGCGTCACGAAGACTCCGAGACTGTGCCTCGTTCGATAGAATTATCAGAGTTTAGTCCAAATCGAATACGAATGACAGAGGATCGGCTTTCTAGTCGTACCTACACAGAAAAAGGTCTAATAGAAGTGCCACCTTATGTTTTAAATTTTTTTGAAGAAAAAAATCTTTTTGTCGCACCGCACACAGATTTTTATAGACTGTGAGTGAGGCTGATCCGTCACGCTTTGAGGTGAAAGGCTCGATCGGGTGAACTCGGGATAAGTCAGTGTGCCCGAGCGAGAAAGATACAATCAGCTGCTCTTCACTGTTTTCACTTCTATCGGCAGTCCCTATGACTAGTGAGGTTATTTTTATAGAAGGGGCAAACGGACAGTCGTTTCACCTGGTGGTGGGATAAGCGACATCCATAGACACCCTCTACATCATTAGTAGGTGCATTGCCGGTCTTTAAAATATGAGCATGCTCTGTTTTTGAAGGTCCCTGAGGCCTCTTGTATACACACGTTTGTCGCCGTCATATATTATGTTCCCCGTATGTATGTATGTCCATACAACACTGTCAACCGTGTCTACACATGGCGAAATAATTTTCACGCCAAAAAAACTTGTGTGTACGTGTGAAGCCTTAGCCGTAACTCGTATCGGTTTGACTACTAATGATATGCCAAGTTTATCAAATATCATTTTACTTGTTTTTGTTGATAATATACTCTTAAGAACATCCAATTATAATGCTAATACTTAGACAAAATTCCATTCAATCCATAAAAGTTGTACCTACCTACATATCATCAATAAGTCATAACGTGGTCGTAACTATAAAACTTTGAAACTTACGTCCTTTGTTGCCTGTTTCGGCATTAGATATGGTGTCTAAGACTTCGTTGATAGCCCCAACATTTAGCGTTGAAACATCTTGGGCAAGTCTGGTTTTTAAAACAAAATATGCAACGCTTGCAAAGTCACTGTCGTTTGGTCCACTACCAACGGAGCGGAAATTTAGTATTTTTTGTGCTGCGTCTGATAATTTATTTAGCCCGAGAACTTTTACAAGCAATGCACCGAGCTTCGCTTCTTTTAAATTATATGGATTCCTCTCACGTTCGCAATTTGGTAGGAGTAGTCTCAGTATGGGATAGAAGGTAGAATTCTAAAAGAATAGCACTGATAATTATTTACGAAATTTTTAAAGTATCTAGGCATTTGGAAATTCATAGGTTTACCAAAAATTGTACCTTTTTTCCTGAAGTTTTTGCAACCCTTAATCTAAAATCTGTAATAAAGTTGCTCAAAATTTTATTTTGCTCTTGTCTATGTTTTTTCTTTTTGTATAAACTATCGAATAATACGCATAGTTCGCTAAAGGATAGTAAATTAGCTGGTACAACTTCTTCCATTTCGGTATCCTAAAATAAATATTGAAACGTACAGCAACCGCATTTAATTGAAATTGAGTCCACATGTCTGCATCATAAGGATCGCAAAAGTATTGTTTGTATAAAGTCACACAAGTGCGTCGACTGATTGGCACTCAAGTGTCACTTACAAGTTACATACAATTCAAAGAAATAGAATACTACAATGCGTACGATGCGGACATGTGGACGCTTACCATAATGGAAACACATTATACAAGAATTATACCGCAATTGAGACTTTAAAAGGTACCTACTTATACAAAAAACGTATTATAATTTATTTTACAGAAATTATATATTTATCTGTCAATATCTTTTTATTTAGGGAGGCCTATGTAATGTTCAGCAGTGGATGATAGAGGCTGATGATGATGATGATCTTTTTTAGTCTTTTTTGTCTTATAATAATTGATATAATAATAACGCAACAATGCAAAGGAAACTCATTTATTGAACCACAAACAATTGACCCTATGCAATAACGTACCATTTACCACTTTTGGTATTATGGCATAAACATATAGCATTGAATTCCTAACCCGACGTAAAAGGTTAGTCAAATAGACTCAAATCAACTCAAAATTCATTATTGCTGGAGAAAATGCTAGTGACAAAGGTTTTTATCCCGGTTTACAAAAATACTGGTTGAATCATTAAAAAACTGGTTTGATTAGACATTTAATTGTGTGACGTTACGTACGTTCTCATGACGTCGATATCAAAATCAGAATTACTTTTTGTTGAGCAATGGACCCATAAATAATACACTAATGTGTATTTTTATGGATATATTTATATAAAAGGACCTAATAAGCAATCTTTACTATCGCTGCTATTAATTATTTAATTAAAATATAATATAATTAAACTTTTTAATTAAATATTATTTTAATATAATATAATTTAATATGTATCTTATAAAATATTTACATCTTGAGACCTTTAACATGTTTATGTAGACAGTGAAATCAAACTTGTTTCCTTATTATACTAACAGACAGTTAAAAAAAGACTTCTAATAATAATATATATTACATTTATTTATACAACCAAATATTTTAACATATATCTTCGAGCTACATCTGGTGAATGATCTTTATACAAGATGTAAAGGTTAAAGGCGGTTTCTTTTGTCAAATCGACTACACCATGGTGGCTACACTCTGTTATAGGCCCACATTTAAGTGCCCTTTCATAATATTCAATAGCCAAGTTATTTATATTAAGCATCTGGTAAGCCCTACCTAAATTGTAGTTAGTTTCCTGATCACATTTCCTAAGTTTTTGGTATGATAGCATGTAGGATACTCCTTGTAAAATTAAATTGTGATGTTTGTCCACAGTCCGTTGAGCTGCCATAGAAAATATGCAGATTGCAACAAGTAAAGCTGATAGAGGTTCTCTACATTGATCATGATATTCTAAATAATATTTCAAAGCTACTAGATATCTACCAGATACAAGAAAATTGTTTCCATAGAACATTTGTCCAACAATATTAGAATCTTTTTGAAACAGTCTAGATATGTAACGATTATGAACATTTTCTTCAGTAGAACTGAAAACATGAGCTAATGTATTCCATGCTCTAGGTCCAGGATATTTAAATGCCAATTCTTTTAAAAACTTCAGTGTATTTTTAAAGTCACGATTTAGAATACAAGCTTGTGTGCAATAATATTCTATTTCTAATCTATGACTTGAAATTCCTTTTACCATAAAAGCTGTGAATGTTAGCCTTTGCATGATTGGGTACAATTTGTTTTGAAAAGCAATAGTTAAAAGTTCTACAAAGAATTCCCATTCCTCTTTTGGTAGTATTTTAAAAGACTCATCTTCAAATTGAATATCATCTTCATGGTATGGATTTTCTCCTCTCATAGTTCGAAAATTGTGTAGAAGTTCTAGTCCCCCTTTTGCTCGAGATGCTATATTTAACTCTTCGGGATGTCTGAGCTTTGTTATCGATCTTGAAAAAAGTATTTCTCCAACTTCTAGATATTTTAATGTTTTACCATATTTTTTTAAGACTTTACACTGTTCGTACAGTAGAGATGGGCTTACAACATACTTATAATCCTGTTGCAAAATGTTTAAGGCCTCATCAACACATCCTTTGGACTCAAGGATAGTAAAGAGTTTTCTCCGGGCATCTGGGTGTTGGGGAACATGCTTCAATACCTTGTAGTAAGACTCAATAGCATCATCAATTCTGCCTAAATTATACAAACATTCAGCATGTTTAAGCCATACGGCCCCTAAATCAAAATTCGTGTTCTTAACCAGAGGTTCTAAAAGTTTTATTGCCATTTCATGATGTCCTACAGCAGAGAATGCTTCCTCTATATCCATATATAAGTCACCAGCTTTTTCAACATCATTTGTCAAGAAATCACTTAAAAGTGTTTGAACCAAATTGAAAGCACCTAAGTGTATAAAACAGACTAATAATTTACTTTTCAGATCAATAGCTAAGTTATCGGGGATGCAGCATTTCAAGTAGTTTGTATGTTCCTCAATATCTCCATTAGCAGTTTTATAAGTTTGTATTTCAGCTTCAATCTCGATACCAACACCAGACACAAATACTTCAATGCATGTTTGGTACTGTCTATGCGTAATTAGCATCTCTGAATATATGTTTATATCTTCGAGTGTGAATAATGATGGGCATTTTTTAAATGCACTTGATAAAACTTCGATAGTCCTCTCCACTTCAGAACTATTATGATACATAGATGCAGCCAGTCTAGCATATTTCATTATAGTTTCTCCTTCGTGTGCAGGTAACGATGTTACAATTTTATGGTAACATTTTACTCTTGATATACTCAAAGTATTCAAAGGATACTTAATTTCTTCCAAGGATGTCAATAATTCTAATCTTTTTAAATGTGTTTCCATATTGTGAGGCTCTGCTTTTATAGCTTGAGTATAACAAATCATTTCTTGCTTTACATCATTTCTTTGTTTAGATATAGCTGCAAGCCTCCACCATTCGTTGGCGTCAGAGCGACCCAAATGAGCAGCTAGGAGAGAAAATTGAAGAGACTTGTCTGAATCATTTTCATATATTTGTGCTAAAGTTTGATATGGCTCAGCAGCTGTGGGCAACTGTTTAATAATCTCATGACACATTTTTTCAGCCATTTCCGTGTCTCCTCTAGCCAGACGTAAATTTGCTTCACCCATCAAACCCAGAAGTGCCACAGAGAGACGTGTGTGTCTACGCCTTTTTTTATGCGCTCTTTCAATTTGCATAGAATGTTGCGGTTCCTCATCGTATCTTTTACTTAACTCTTCCAAATCCTCTTCTTCGTCACCTTCATACCATTCATTTGAATATTCAGCAAAAGACATTTCACCACTTAAAAATTTATTTGTTAGCTCTTTTTCTATATCCATTTTTTCCGAATCATTTTCTTGGCTACGCTTTTGATCCATTTTTATATTATTTTTTTATTTTAAGCCGCGATACAAATTGCATAAATGCCTTTAAATACTTATGTTACTATAATTGAAATTTTTGTACTTACAGTAAAACTCTTTTTATGTTCTTTATCGCTTACAAAATACGGAAACGTATATTATTATATTAATATTTTTTATTTTTTCATTAAAGCAAATTTAATAGTTATTCAGCTTATAAAAATAAAATAAATAAAGTTTATTAATATATGCTTCTTCTTCTTCTTCAATATTAGCTTCCTCAAGGATTTGCCAATGTCAGAGTGGGTGGAATAATGTTCGGTAAATTATGTTAGATAAATCAGACTTTGTGAAGATGCAAGGTAAATAGAAAAAAAAATATATAAAAGAGAAAAATAAGTTGCTAAACCTAGAACAAAAGACAAACGAATATAATAAAACAATACTAATATGAGGAAATTAAAAATATAAAATCTACAAACTATATAAAAATTCAGTAAAAAGTTTTACACAAAATTACAGTTTAATATTATTAATAGTAATAAAAGAACATAAAATATCTAAAATAGGAATATTATATACATAGGATAAGATGGATTTAAGATTAATAGGACGGGGAATATGAAGAGGAAGGATATCATACAAAGATATTCCATATTTTGGACAATTGAAAAAGATGTGGTCGGGCGTGCCCTCATCCAATCCACACTCACAAAGAGAACTGTCTTTTACTCTTATTTTGTTAGGAAAACAGGATTACAGGAGTGACCAAGTCGAAGGCGACAAATTGTAGAACATGTTGATTTGCCTGCTTTACGATATCTAAAAAACCAAGGTTTGATAGGAATTGATAAGTATCAATTCCTATCAAACCTTGGTTTTTTAGATATCGTTATCGTATATCGTAGAGATAGTTGGTTACTGACTAGCAGGAACAAGGGAAGACATTATGCTGATATCCAAGTGGATATCAGCATAATGTCTTCCCTTGTTCCTGCTAGTCAGTAACCAACTTTTATTCCAGTCAGACATCATACGTGTTTTGGCAAGTGGGATTAGGTCCTGACAATATGCCTCAAAACGACTTTGTCCTCCTGAAACAGTTGCCTCTTTAGCAAAGCAATCAGCGCGCTCATTACCATTAATACCACTATGACCGGAATCCAGGCCAGCGTAACTCTAATGTTCTGAGAATGGCAATTAAACAGAACACTTCTTATTTTAAATATTAAAGGAGATTTTGATTTGGACTGAAACTGATTAGAAAGGATAGATTCGAGAGAGCTTCTGGAATCCGAAAAGATAATAGATTTATTTAGGTTATGCGACTCAACAAATAATAGAGCCTTGAGAATAGCCAATGCCTCTCCTGTGTAAACAGATGAAATATTAGGTAATTTAAAATATAGTAATACATTGACCCTCGGTATCCAAACAGCGACTCCAACACAACTCAACTCGGTTAATTTTGAAGCATCAGTATAAATAAGGAGCCAGTCCTTAAAATGTCTATTGACAATTGAAATAAATTGATCATTGGCTATAGATGACCCCTTTTCAATTGGCAAATCAAGTAGTACATTAGGAGAGGAAATAAGGGAAGTAAAAAATGTGTCAAAGAGAGGGTTAAGCCTAAACTAAACAACTGGGCAAGGAAGACTAGTAAATTTAAGGTAGCTTTTTAAAAGGCAGGGAAGATCTTTATAAGCCCAATAATTGGATGAAGTTACAAGTTGTGAAAGAGAGTGTAGTTTACCAATAAGAGGATGGGAAGAGGATTGAAAAGCTTTAAAAAGGAACCTATCAGACAGGTACTGCCTACGAAGTTGAAGAGGTGGATCAACACATTCGACCTGGAGAGCATTGATAGGGGAAGATTTCATAGCTCCTACAATAATACGAAGAGATTTGGCCTGTAATATATCCAGCATTTTTAAATAACATTTATTACAAGGTTCCAGGAGAAAGGAACCATAGTCTTTAAGACTACGTATAAGGGCATTATACAGAAGTTTTTGAGTGTAATGATGGGAACCCCCCATACCCCTGAAAGAGAACGAAGGATGTTTATATTTTTCTCAGACTTTTTGAGTATGTGGTTGACATGGTGGGTGCCTGACAATTTGGGATCAAGATACACTCCTAAAAATTTAACTTTATCTTTAACCGGGAAAACTTGATCATTCGAAACAATAGAAACGTGAGGAATAGATCTTGAACGAGAAAATACGACAACACTACTTTTATCTATTGATATTGAGAGACCATGTCTGTCCAACCATTCATTTAGGTACATAATGGCAGAATTGAGAATCCACCAAAAGAAGCAACCAAAATATCAGAGCAAGAAATATACAACAACAAATCATCCGCGTATTGGAGAACATTACAAAAACAATTTACAGAGTCGTCAAGGTCATGCGTATAAATATTGTAAAGAAGAGGACTAAGGACTGAACCTTGAGGAAGGCCTTTCCATACAATCCTAGGAGGAATAATACAATTTTGAGAATTGATAAGGAGAGAGCGAGTTGACAAGTAATTACAGATAAAGTTGACCATCTGCACTGGAACACTGAGATAAAGTAATTTCTGTCTGAGCACCGAAAGAAGTACATTGTCGTATGCGGATGCTATATTAAGAAATACTCCCACCACAGAATTCTTCTTTGAAAAAGCTATTCGAATGTCTGTTACAAACATACTAAGGCTATCCATAGTACTGAAACCTTTTCTAAACCCGAACTGACTTCTGGAGAGAATGCCTCTATTGTCCATTATCCATTCAAGCTTGTTTTTGATAAGATGTTCTAAAATTTTAGCTAAGGTTGACGAAAGAGCTATAGGGCGATATGAAGAAGCGTCATTACCAAGTTTTCCCGGCTTTAAGATAGGGATAATAATTTGAGTTCCCCATTCCTCAGGAGGGATCTGCGATTGAAATATGGCGTTAAGGAAGGATAAACATAAGTCTTTGTGTTACTTGGCCACTCTTCACGATAAAAGAATAAGGGACTCCATCCACACCGGGAGAAGAGTCTTTTAAAAATGTAAACACCAAACGAAACTCCTCCAGAGAAAAGGGGGAATCAAAGTTATTATCAGTAGAAGAGGAAGATATATAAACATTACACTCCTCGAAAGAGGGAACAAATGGAGGTGCCAGCTTCTGCGAGAAAACTTCCAACCAAGCGGATGAATCATTAGTAAGGGAATCACCCAAGCGAAATGACCCACGATATTTTTTTATATTTGCCCAAACCAAGGAAGGATAGGAGGAAGGAGATAAGCTTTCACAGAAGTGGTACCAGCCCTGCCTTTTCTTTTTTGAGAGCAACCTGCAAACTTCTGCCGCAATCCTTTTATAGCTAAGGTAATTTTCTAGGCACATTGACAAAGAATACAAGCGCTCTGCATTTTCACGACGTTTACAAGCATCTGTACACTCGGCATCCCACCATGGAGGAGAAGAAATCCTCAAATTGCCAGAGTATTTTATAGGGATTGTTCTATTTGCACTACGCAAAAGAGCGTTTTTAAAATCAGGATAGAGAAAATGAACATTATGAGGATGGACTGACGGAATATTGTTAGCTTCTGTGTCTGAAACTATGGCGAATCTGTCCCAATCAGCGTTAGCCAGACTGTACTTTTGTCTGCGCGGGTAATTTAATATAAATGGACCAGCAGAATGAGTAATAGATATAATAATTGGAAAATTATCACTACCTAAGGTGTTGGGAAGAATTGACCACGAACATTGGGAAGAGAGATTAGATGAACATAGCGATAGGTCAACCGCACTTTTAGGGTTCTGTAAAGGGGAGACCCTGCGTGTGGGAGAACCATCGTTAAGTAAAACTAGATCATTACATCCATAATGTTTAATAAGAGCGAGGAAAAATTATCAGAATAGTAGGAGCCCCATAAGAAATTATGTAAATTAAAATCTCCCAGTATAACCATAGGAGCTGGAACTGGGGAAAGAATTAATGAAATTTCAGGTAGTACGGAAGAGTTAGGATTAGGAATATATACAGATAGGAAAGAGACATTCGACACACGAACACCAACTACATTAATAACATCACTATGGGAAGGAATAGGAATAAAGGAGTATGTACATACTCCTTTATTTTTATCTTTTATTTTCTTTTATATTCCTCTTATTTTCTGGACACCAAGATGGCTGATCCAGCTTTTCCATCATGTCTGTCGTCCTGGAAACATGAGTAGCCAGGCACCCTCAAGGGAGACCCAGGCTTCAGCCACGTTTCCTGGATGGCAAAAATGAGAGGGTCATGTTTTCTTAATAAATAAAATAAATCGTGTTTTTTATATTTTTAACACTACGTATGTTCCACTGAGCTACGTTGTAAGGCATTTTGAAATAAAAGTGTAGTAAGCTGAGATAAATTTTGAAGAATATTGTTCGGTAAACCGGTATCACTAAACCGGGAAATAATATTAATAAGAATAGAAGTTAACTGTTCAAGAAGATTGTCATTTGGCGAGCTAATTTCTTGAAGGAAAGCACACCCATTGTGGGTAGTTGAAGCGGGAGATCCGATAATAGCGTGATGAGCTTGTCGATCATATCCAGGACGGACAGGAGAAGATGTAGTGGATGGAGACGAACTTGTTGGACTATTTTTAATACAATTAGAAGAAGAAGGAATGTTTCTAGCCGAATCCGCAAATGAACGCCTGACCTGAGGAAATCTGGCAGAAGCTTCTAAATAAAATATACTTTCCTGGGACATAACTAATTTTATTGATTTCTGCCTAGAATGCTCAGGACAGGATGAGTCATTAGCAGCATGACGACCTGAACAAAAAAGACAAGTCGGAATTGACACTGAACAGGTTTCCCCATCATGCGATTGAGAACACTTAAAACACCTTGGCTTTGACCTGCACTGTGCCTTTACATGTCCAAATCTACAGCAATGATTGCATTGGATAGTAGGCAATAAGTAAGTCTCAACAGGAAATTGTAAAAGAGAAAAACACGTGATAGAAGTTTTTGACCTGTAAAAGTTAAAACTACTGACTGGGTAGGGATCCAAACCGGGGTATTATTCGCATTAAATGTTTTCCGGCTTAGCCTCCGGGCCCGAACAACTCTTCCGTGACCAGTTGGAACTTCTAAGTTGCCAACCAACTCCTCCATAGACCACTCAACCGAGACATCACGGATGATCCCCATGCGAGACACGCTATAGTGGAAGGAACTGATGCTGAATATCCATCGGTAGAGAGAGCTGGTTGATCTAAAAAGGAGTTGGCTTGCTCAGCGGTCTTAAATTCTATGGAAATGCGATTACGACCAATTCGCTTTATTCCGTCTATTACAATATTTTCAATTTTATTTTTAAAAAGAAAATGTCCAAATTGAATAGGTCGAAGTATGGTTCCATTATTAGCTTCCGTTTCTAATTTGAAAACATGAACAATAAAAGGACCAATGCCATTATTTCAGTACAATTCTTTATCTTGATTAAAATCAGGATGATTAAATGTTAATTGGATTGAAGGGGAAGCTAAAATAAAGTTCGCAATTTTTTAGAATTAATGTCATGTTTTTCAAGTTTCAATCTTTTTCTCGAATTACTCATATTTGAACATAACGACAATGAAACAGCGGAACCCCCACCGGTAACCGGCGGATCCGCATCCATTTTAATAAATAGACTAAAATATACTAACTATATATAATTACTTACCTACTAAATAAATATACAACACAACACAAAAATATAAAATAACTGACAGGTTTAGAAACAGAAAATTAAATAAAATTTAGATTAACCGCAAATGCTTGCACTCAACACCCAATCGTCCTAATATTTATTTTAAATCAGTTTGTCACTTGTCAGCTTGTATCTTTTATTTTTACTGTTCTTCTTCTTCGAGAATCGAGGGGAAGAAGAAGAGGAACAAAAAAATTTTTGATCGAACATTGACGAACAGTTAACGAACAATAGGGATGTTGACATTTTTCATAAATGTTTATAGATCATTTATAAATATCTAATAGAGGCGTAAATAGTGTTAACTTTTGCGTAAATACGTCTAATGCCTATAAAATCTTGCATTTTATAATGCATTTTAAATTTCGCTCCAAAACGCTAACACTTGTCACGTGACGTCATATGTTGTTAAACATCGTAAAAATGATAAAATGATTCTAGTTGTCGTTAATAAAAAATGGCTTATATGTTTTATAATTATTGTACGGTGCCTATGTTTGTGTACACTGTCAAAACGCCTGAAAATTAGTTTTTACAATATGTACTGCGTACGGAAAATGGTGTATAAAAGTACGTCAATATTCTTCCACTTCCGCTAAATAGGAACAGGTGTTGTCATTTCCGTTTATGATCACGTGACCTATTTTAAATTTTGTAACATTTTATATATTAAATGTTAATTTAATCAAATAAAAATAAGGGAAAATATTGTATTTTTTCAGAATTCTATCATAGAAACTACCAATTAACATCAAAATTATATTTTTATATGAATCAACATCCCTATTGAAATAGCAAATAATAATAATAAAAAAATCAATTTTCGCCCGCCAACTTAAGAGAGTTGTATATTATATGTTTATAATCAAATCATGAGGTAGGTACATCAACAAATACGACACCGGCTTCAAAAATCAAAAGTAACAATAAGGACGTGGTATACGAAGAGATTTTACATTAGTAGAGGAACAAGTTGATTATAAATATTATAAGTTGTAGGCACAAAAAATAAGGAAACACGATTATTTTATTACATTTTAGTTTTTACTTTATGTTTAGAAGTCGATTTTAATTTTTGTTTAATTATTTTTATTGTGTCCTTAGCTGAAACCTGTGTGTTGCACCTTAGCTCCGCTAGGAACAATAGTGTTCTGTCACTCTGTAGTCTGTGCTCTTAGCTGTCAAAATATAAAAATATACAATCATTGCAGAATCATTGTTTTGTTGTAATATATAATGTGATTGTTTGGCGAATATTGTGGTGGACTGCCTTGTGTGGATGGAATGGGGAATGATAGTTGATTGATGGGGGCTAGAGGGGCGAAGCCGCGCTCCTTGGGGTTTCCCGCCATTTCTCCGTATTACAGACCGAATAATTGTATTTTGTATGGCTAATAGCCTAGTAGCTAATGCCTTTAAATGAAAATAATAAAAAAAAACATTGTTTTGTCAAATAAAATTTCAAAATTCCAAATATGATCATAGCATAGACTTAGAATATATAGAATTCTAGAATGTGAAAGCGAATAATATAAATAATAAAGTTAAGTACATACTAGCTTTGGCTCTTGTGGAAATAGATTCATCTTTAAACCACAAACAAAGGTAAAAATTGAAGCGAAGCACTTGACATTGTGTTTTAACCTGCCCAATTTAACAATATCTAGTTCACCTTTGCCTTATATGTCGTTTACATAGTGCATAAAAGAAAGCATTAAGTTTATTCCATATTGTGATAATATAAATTATAATGTATTTTCACTACAAAGACCTAACAAACGCATACCGTTTGTTAGGTCTTTGTGTTTCTTATTTTATTAACATTGATTTCATGGAGAACGAGATTCCGTCATTCTATGTCCATAAAGAGATACTCGTTTACATTGTTCAGCCATGAAGGGCACTAAGGCACAAATAACAGATAATCTGTTATAAGTCAAAATTGTATTGTCAATTTCAGGTAAAAAATGTGTGATTATATTGGATCAACAGAAAAGATCTCTTGTGAAAGTGAAACAAAACAATTTGATTATGATGATGATATTTACAAGGCAGCAGAGCCTATATTGGCCCATATGCCTCTTGAGGTGATTATCTCTCAATTATTGTACACTATCTTTATATATAATATTTTCCGTTTGCCTGCAGTGAAAAAAAAAAATTAGCACTGAGTGGTTTGGTCCAGTTTTTATCTGCCAAAAAGAAAACTTTTTGGCAGATAAAAACTTATTAGTGGCCTGGTCAGTTTTAATTTATGATCATAATTTAAAAGAAATATATTTTCTTGTAGATTATTCTAAAAATATGTTCATATTTGGAAGCCGATTTTTTGAAATGCACTCTTATGAAGGTTTGCCAAAGGTTCAAAGATATTTTAGAAGATGAAAATATTTGGAAACACTGGGTCCATGAGAGAGTGAATGGTTATTTTCCTCCATTGTGCTATTTGGAATCCTATAACGATAGCGAAATTGACTGGCCTGAGGTGTGCGTTGAAATTGATGTTGAGAAAAATAAATGGCAAAATGTAGAGGAGACAACAAAGCACTTAATTATTAAAGATGTTCATTATGCAACAGTTGATTCAGTGCTTTTAATGAATGTAAGTATTAGAACCTACATGATTTACATGTAATATTTCAATAAAGTATTCTTACTATGTTGCCATGTATAACCTACATTGATCATTTTAAGGTTTATTTTAGAATGGCAACACCTGTATATCAGGAGCCAGAGATCGGTGTATAGCTCTGTGGAATGTATCAGATATAGAATTGAATGCGTCTAGTGAATACAAAACAGTTTTGACTGGTTTCAAGCCAACAATTTTAAAACATGATGGTCACGCTGGCTGGGTTTGGGACCTTGCAACTGATGAAATGGTACCAAATGTTGTGTACTCAGCCTCATGGGACAATACCGTTAAGGCTTGGGATTTGGCCACTGGCCTTGATTGTCTGGAAACTTTTCAGTGAGTATCTTTTTGTAATAGATATGTTAGAAATAGATTTTTAACAATCTAGGTACTTAGTTCTGTGTTGGTGAAATAAATTTCCATTTTGTCTTACTATTATTGGTTAACAATAGGTGACCCTGTAGTCATCCTGTGATATGTACTGTACTGGTATTGTATCTTAATTATGCTTCGACGTCGTCGCTATGCGTCGAAGTATGTTAAATTTAATTAGGTATTTGAAAATTTTGTAAACAATTATTAACTATGAATGATTTTGTTTTAGATGTGGTATATCAGCTTTGTCAGTAGTTGCATGTGACAAGGTTGCAATGGTCGGTTTATATTCCAAAAACATATTAACTTTTGATATAAAATGTGGACCTAATCACATTAGCTCATATAAGCCCCACAGAGGACCTATATTAGCACTATCTGCTTTTAAAGACAAAATTGCATCTGTCAGCGAAGACAAAACCATGGCCGTATATGACAGAGTAGCAGGAAAGCTTTTTAAGAATGACATACGGATACCGTCAGATAAAGCAAATCCAGTGTCCATAAGTTGGACACCAATTGGGATGTATATTGGTGACTCAAAAGGTGTATTACATTTGTTTAATCCAGATGATTACACATATGTGACCTCTTACAAATTATGGCCTGAGTCATCTCTAACTGAGCCATCTAATAAGGTTAATGGTTGTATTCAAGGTCAAGGTACAATGATTGTAAGTTCTGACAGAGGTGAGATCAAATTCCTGTATAATAGCAACCCGCCACAGGAATACAAAAGTGTAAAAACCAGTACAGTTGAAATTACAAAGGTATGTTTTATGCTAATGAAGGTAATTAAGGTCAACATAAGCCAGTCAAAATTTTTCTAGCTCAAACCATATCCTAGGTAAAATAATTCTAAGGAATGTATTTGTTCTCTATAATGTATATAAAGGCTGAAGAGTTTGTTTAGTTGAACGCACAAATCTCAGGAACTACGGATTCCCTACCATGGTTTAATCCTTGACGTGGTAGTGGGACTCAGTAGCCTAAGGTGAACCCAGCACCTTGGGCCAAGCAAATTGAACCGAGGGAGCTGCTCTTTCTACTCCTTTTAAAGGAAGAGGGGACAAAAGAGCTGGGGGACAAGGGGCGAGGATGGGAACCTCACCCTATTGTACTGTACCAACGTTGGGAGGGGTTGTTCTTTGGTGCGGGACAACACCTTTGTGGAGGTGGCGTCGCTGTCCCTCGTGGGACTGACTAGCCATCGAGGTGCCCTGTTTGCTCAACAGATCCGGGGCACCTCACTAAAGGCGGCATTGGTGGCACTCGCCGGGTTTTAGTGGTTAGAGCTGCGTCTATCTTACCACCTTTCGGATGCAGCTTGATCCACATACCTGCCTGGAGAGACCCATTCCCCGCGGGATTCCTCCAAGCATTTCCCAGCGTTTAAAAAAAGGCGAAGCTGCGACAGTAAAAGTGGTACTTATCCATATTTTTTCGTTCAATTCCTTTCATTACAAGCTTTTATTTATAATATAAGGGGGTACCATACAACTTAAAGTAAAATAAATAGATGAGCACACTGTCGCCAGATGAGGCACATGATGGTAAGTGGTTAGCGTCGACCATAAACTTGTGCAAGTTTACCCGGCGGCCGGCACTAGCCCCGACAACTCATTCATGCATTGCCTTTATTTAAGCGTGACGTGATAAGTCTTGGTGCCAGTTATTACGCAAACTGTCTTGCACTAATTTCCTGAAAACATTCAAGTTTTTTACGGAAGAAATAAGCAGGATGGTGGTACATACGCAGACAGGCGCACGGCACAGCGCATACTTCTTACCAGTGAACACACTCCTCCGAAGGAGGTGACCATCTTGATTCCCACTAACGGTCCTATGAGAAATGGTAAATAACAATATAGGACGAGATCCCTCAAGACGTCTCGAGTGAAAACATACTACGATTATATGAATATACTATATAATGCATATAACCATTTATCTCAGAAACGTCTTTTAAAGAAAATTTTAGGACTTGTGTATTTTGCAAACCCGCAATGTATGTATACACACTATGCACTCATACCACATGAGTAAATAAACGGACAGAGGCAAAGCTTCATACAACCGCGCGAATCGATTGCACTATTACAAGCGTCCTTACGCATGTGTGCGTTAGCACTCGTGGCTTGTCACGTACGAGTAGAAACCGGTTGAAACCGGTTCGACGAGTGCTCGAACGCAAGGATGTGAGTGCACGTGTTAAGTTACGTTGTATATTTGATATTTTTTTCGCTTGGCGGGTATTTCGAATTACTAACATCGTTATTAAATGTTTGTTAATTAAAAGTAAAAAGTGTCAATATTGTAAGTATACTGTACTGTGTGTATGAACAATAATAGAGCTTATAAAAAAGAATCATATTTTATAACATTGTTCTTAAATTATTGTTGATAATTAAAAGTAAAAAGTGTCAATATTGTATACTGTACTGTATGTATGAACAATAATAGGACAAATAAAACAAATCATATTTTAGCTATCCCAAAGATTTAAATAGGTAAGTTGTATCTTATTATTTTATTTCTACTAATTATTATTACTTTTGTTAACTAAGTTTTTATGGATGTGCCTAAACTCTTGCTAGGGAAACATTGACCCAACATTAAATCTTAAATCTTAGCTAAACTTTACAATAAAAATACAATAAATATAGGTACAGAATACGTAATTAGGAGACGATTCCTGTTCGGAATAAAAAATATTATAATAGTTATGATAAAAACTGATATTCAATGAGAGTGCTTTCCATTAGAATTTACCACTCTATTAAAAGGTACAACAGATTATTCAAAATAAAAAATATAAACACAATATTTATAAAAAAAAATTTGTAATAAAAATAGAATATTTACATAGATTACTACACAATAAAAAAATCGTTTTGTTCGTTTAATTTTATCCACCTGTGACAACCCTACCATAATAGGTAACAATTTTACGCGTTGTATGGAAGCTTTGTCTCTGTCCGTTTACTTACTCATGTGCTCATACTAACCACCAACGTTGGGAGGGGTTGTTCTTTGGTGCGGGACAACACCTTTGTGGAGGTGGCGTCGCTGTCCCTCGTGGGACTGACTAGCCATCGAGGTGCCCTGTTTGCTCAACAGATCCGGGGCACCTCAACAATTTTACGCGTTGTATGGAAGCTTTGTCTCTGTCCGTTTACTTACTCAAGTGCTCATACTAACCACGAGACGCGCGACTAGCGGGCGCACTGAATAACATAAAATAGCGCAAGGTAATAATAACTACTAACCAAAAATAGAAGTATAGAACCACTAAAAATTTTTACATCCTTCGGGTTCGACAGAGATGGGGTTCAAACTGTGCTCCATTCCTGTGCAAATCTGGGCTCGTCTATGGGTCTCTTCGTGAAGTCGGGGCATTAAAGACGGCCTCTACACAATCTTCTCTCAACTTGGCAAAAACGCTGTAAATCCGATCACGCATTTCGATAGCGGTATCACGCTCCCGATCGAATACCTTTTCCTTTACGTAACCCCAAGATTAGGTGTACGAGGCGGCCAGGCATGAGGCCCTAGTCTGCCAATCCAGCGATCTCCAAACAATGACGATTTTCCAACACCCGTTGAAATGCCGCCGTTATCATACGAGAGTTAGAAGGATGGCGGCGATTCGGAAACTTCTCTCTATAAATCCGTAAAGCGTTTCCTTCAGCCTGTCCCAAGAACATGATCATGTCACCGTATTCACGAGCACTATAAACATTAATGTTATGTAATCACAACGTATTGTTATTTTCAGTTACGCTATATGAATGGAGTTTTAGTTGCTGGTACTTGTGACTCAGCAATAGAATTCTGGATACCCAATGAGAGACAGTAGGACGTTTTATCCATCTGAATTACCTCAGCACAACTTTGGAATACATCTTACCCACTGTCTGCGAGCAATATTTCAACATACATGAAAAGAAACGTTTGGGCCACAAATGGAGCGTCAAATAATAATTTTCCTTAATATTGTGTTGTTGCTTAAAAAAAGTAATAAATCATCACTTAACATGTCAATTTCCCACAAATATAAGGCCAATCTCTTTATTACAAATGAACCAGAGATTGATTTGTAACGCAAAGAATAAGGGTGGTTTATACCCACCTTATGGTTTATATAACAATATACAAATACTATATTCATACTACCATTTATAATTAAGGTATTTACAAAATACAAGTTATGTATAACAATTAACATAATCTAATATAAATATAACAGTCGAAAAATACTTGTAGGTACACTAAATTTACGCAAAATTTTATGCGTTTGTAACATGCTTAATAAATTAATAATGTTTTTTACTATTTATTAAACTTTTGTAGGTACTATGTTAGTGTAATGAAAAGGTTTATTTTATTTTAAAGACAATAATTGCATCTAATAACTTATTAAAATAAAATATAGTTATATTCATGATTGTAAAATTTTATACTTAATATTAAAGGGTCAAAAAGATATTTAAGTTTCATGTTTAAAAATTGTTAGTATTTATTTATGTTTTTTTTTTCATTTCTGACTCAATGTGTACAGCTTGGCAAAAAAGAGTATGACGTGGTGACAGGTGGAACTAAATATTTTATTAAATGGAAACCTATGATGTTGACAATACTTGGCTGACAAATACTAGATTTTGAGTAAAGCTTAGTGTTTCACATTTATTTTTAACGATTTGATTAAATTATCTTGCTGATTTTCCAAATTATGAGACCTAAGTGAAAGTGGCGCCCTCATTTTTTCCATACTCTTTTTTGCCAAGCTGTAAGTAGTAAATTTAACTTTTCCGTTCTTTTAAATAGCATAAAAATATCTTTTGACTCATTCGTTTGTTTGTTTTATTACTATAATAACGGGATCCCATTTTTCTCTATATTATATGTATTTTTTTAATTTCATTCATCTTGACCGGGTTCGTCAATGCTCATGAGAATCCAGTTAAAATGAAATGTTTAACTTAGTTTTATGATCTTTTTTTATTAGGGTTCCGTTGCCCTTATAGATTCGTCATGTCCACAGAAAAATATTACCCTAGCGGGGTCATGTCTGTCTATCTGTCTGTCCGTACGTATGTCACAGCCACTTTTTTCCGAAACTATAAGATCTATACTGTTGAAACTTGGAAACTTGAAATAGATGTATTCTGTGAACCGCTTTAACCCCCTGCAACTTCTAAAATAAGAGAATGATAAAACTACAAAAAATATATGATGTACCATGTAAACTTCCACCGAAAATTGGTTTGAACGAGATCTAGTAAGTAGTTTTTTTTTAATACGTCATAAATCGTAAACCGCAATTTACCTTTCATTCAATCAACTCAAATATATAAAAAAACATTTTTTCAAAATAAACCACATTTTTTGTTAAAGTGTCTTATGTTGTACTTATGTCCGACTAGCACTTGGCCGGTTTTTGTAAATATTATAGTGTTAGTCAAAAATATGTATTTCAATCAGTGAGTTGTAATGTGGTTGTAATTACTACGTATAGAGAAGCTATACCAAACGAAAAACGTGTCGCACCTTGGCGGGGCGGCTTGCGCGGGAGGAGCGCAGCGTGAGCTCCGGTCTGCGCTGCAGCGCTAAACCTAGCAGCGATGCCGTAGAAAATAATGTAGGTATAAAATTAGTTTTGATTAATAGCTGTGTTTACTTAACGATGTTAAGCCACACCACTATCTTTTTTCTTCGCAGTGGATTGATTTTTAACTGACTTAAAAAAAAAGGAGGTTCTCAATTCGTCTGTATGTTTTTTTTTTGTATGTATGTGACACGATATCTCCGCCGTTTGTGAATGGATTTCGATGGTTATTTTTTTGTTTGAAAGCTGGTGTTTCCAATTTGGTCCCATATTAATTTTATTAAGATCTGACTAGCCGTTTTTTAGTTATTGCCAATAATGCCTATTTGGTTGGTTTTGTTTACCTTGATGATATGATCATTTTATTACGTGTCGATGTAACAATTCTATAGGATGCTTTGGTAGCACACCATAGTATGTCGCGGTCATCGTAATCATCATCATCATCATCATCATCCTTTATCCATCCACTGCTGAACATGCCTCCTTCAATGAACGCCAAGACGACGAATTTCGGAATCACAAAAAATTAAGAAATAAAAACATTTTAATTAAAACCGCCTTCAAAAATACTAAACTAAAAAGTAATAAAATAACAGTTTCTTTAATGTTTGTGCTTACAACATATAATCAACTTAAACCAGTAACCAACCAGAACATAAAACCAGTTCGACGAGTGCTCGACCGCCGGGATGTGAGTGCAGTGTGCACGTGTTTTCGATTTGCGGGTATTTCGAATCATTATCATCGTTCTTCAATTTTTGTTAATTAAAAGTAAAAAAGTGTAATTATGATATACTGTACTGAGTGTATGAACAATAATAGAGCAGATATAAAAATAGTCATATTTTGTCTATGATAACATTGTTTGTTTTTAAATAATTGCTGATAATTTCACCCGACATTAAATCTTAAATTCTAGTTAAACTTTACAGTAAAAATTCAATAAAGTATAGGTACAGACTCCCCACCGTGGTTCAAGCCTTGTCGTGGCGGTGGTGCTTAGTACCCTAAGGCGTACCCTTGCTTGGGAGCACCTTGGGCGAAGCTAATTGAGGCGAGGGAGGTGCTTTTTGTACCCCTCTTATAAGAATAGTGGACAAAAGAGCAGGAGGACAAGGGGCGAGGACGGGAACCTCACCCCATTGTACTGTCCCGACGTTGGGAGGGTTTTTTCTGTGGTGCGGGACAGCCCCTCTGTGGAGGTGGCGTCGATCCCTTGGGAGACTGACTAGCTGTCGAGGTGCCCTGTTTGCTCATTAGATCCGAGGCTCACCAAAGGCGGCATTGGTGGCACTCGCCGGGATTTAGTGGGTAGAGCTACGTCCACCTTATAGTCGTGGGCGTTGAATGAACGAACAGTTTTTTTTTCAACTGTTTATAAAGCGTAAACGAATAAACTAGTTTATAGTTCACTGATAAACACGTTTACGTATGAACCATATTTCATTACGTCGAGCGTCGACGATAATACACGAATGCGACGACAAGCGTTAAATGAACGATTCGTTTTTTTTCAACTGTTTCTATATCGTAAACGAATAGAGTTTAGACTAATATAATATAGTTCATTGTTAAACAGGTTTACGTATGAACCATATTTTGTGGACGTCGAACGTCGACGATAATACACGTTTTTAATTGCGTTTATTATAAATTATGTTGGATTAAAATTTTGTTTGTTTTCATTATTTTTAAATTATTACTTACAACCAATAAAGTAAAAGAGGTAATGTTCTGAAATTTAGATTAAGATGAAAATAGATTTAAAAACTACGTGTTAAAACATGATCATATTAAAATTGAAAAAAAGTATCTACATAAAATTAAATGAACTTTTAAATACGCCAGGTTTATTAAATTTAACTTAACTACTCTATTCTTATTACTATTAGTTGGCTGTAAAAAGTATAAAGGCAAGTTCATTTAAATATAATCGTTAATATTATTATTTAATTCTTCTTTTTGTCGTTTACTGGTCGACGATCAACGCACGTGAGCGTCTAAGCGTGTATGGCGTAAACTAGTCGAAAATTAGACTACTTTTTCAACTAGTCTATCGTTGACGATTAACGGTCTCGTTGCGTCGACAGTAAAATCGTCGACGACCCACCACTACCACCTTACCACCTTTTGGACGTAGCGAGTCTCACATACCCGCCTGGCGAGACCCACTCCCCAGGTGGGATCCCTCAGAGCATTTCCCTGCGATAAAGATAAAAAAATAGAGAATACGTAATTAGGAGACGATCTCCTGTTCAGGATAAAAAATATTATAATAGTTATGATAAAAACTGATACGCATTGAGAGTGCTTTCCATTAGAATTTACCACTATATTAAAAGGTACAACAGATTATTAAAAATAAAAAATATAAACACAATATTTAGAAAAATATTTTGTAATAAAGATAGAATATTTACTACACAATAAAAAAAATCGTTTTGTTCGTTTAATTTTATCCACCTGTGACAACCCTACCATAAAAGGTAAAAATTTTACGCGTTATATGGAAGCTTTGTCTCTGTTCCGTTTACTTACTCATGTGACTGGGCCAGACTGGGCCTCGTCACCTTTGGGTGGAACTAAATGAGTTGACCAAAATATTAAATAATATATTTACACTCTTTGAAATGAGTTAAATGTTAATGCCAATTGGCATTTGGCAGAAACGCGCGGCGGAAAATTTTTATTCGTTGTGTCTATTCCATACGCTAGTAATATAATTCAATGGTAGATTCAATTTGATTTGTTTCTGAGTAGGAAGACGTCAAAAATCTTCCACTTTTATTTAACGTTTAGGACGTTTATTGCTCTAGGAACAAGTATCAAATGGAATTGACATTCGCGTATACCCGAAAGTGACAGGCATATTTTTGCAGGTATACCACATTCATAAGGTAACAACTAACAAGTGCACTTATTTTCTTGAAACAAGTGTATTTAACCTTTTGAACGCCGGCGTATAAACGTCTCGCCGTACCTCAGACGCCAAGCCACTTTTTCTGTAAAATTACCTTCATAGAATATAGGGATGTTGAAATCTTAATCGATATACAACTGAGTTTTTATTTTCGTCTTCCATTTTCTAATAAACCACACTCACAACAGGATATTTTATTTACCCAGCAACTATACATCCCAATATAGTAATAATATAGTAATCTTTACCCCGCATTTAACAGAGTCTTTATCAATGTAAAAGTAGATATTAGAAAATTAAAATAATAACAAATTGCGATGTGGTTACATACAACACTATTCAACATATTTTGTCTTGGTATGGCAACGAATTAGAAAAGGTATGGAATACGAACTGCGCTAAAAAACGGTTCCTCGCAAACTACAATCAAGTGGGCGGGGCCAAAAAAGTACAATCAATTTGTCTCTCAGTCTGCTGCACAAACTATATAGAGAATACTACGTATTGTCTGCTGCGCGTTCTGTGTCAGTCTAGACGACCGTTGCGTTGACGAAAAAATCGTTTCCCAGACACAAAAATGACCTCCTATGTTGTAAAATGGTGTAAGAGACGAAAAGAAGGAAGTAAAAAGCAAACTGGGATAACTTATCACAGGTAAGTTAATAATTTCGTATTTTATTCACGCTTAAATAACCTCCATATCAATTTTTGTGGTCAGTATTATGCAATCAGTAGGCAGCCGATTTTATATATTGAAGTGTTATATTATATTTTACATTGAGTACCAAGTTTTTATATTTATATTTTTATTCCCTATTTATGTTTTTATCAATTATTTACTTTTAGTTTCCCCATAAACGAGATTCGGCGTTTACAATGAAATGCAGCAGTCCGCTTAGAAAGAAGACAAGATGACTGGTTACCGACTAACGCCAGTAGAGTGTCTTCTATACATTTTGGAGGTTCTGCTCAGTACTCATGGAACAGGTGGTACATTTAATTGACGTTCAAAAAGATACTTTAATGGTTCTATTTTGAAAAAATATATATGTAAATTTCTTACTAAAGAGAAATACAACTATTTTGACTTGTGATTTTTATTTTATGCCCCATTCCCATTTTTCAAACATTATTGACATTTTAATCATAAAAAACAAGGCTACAACAGACTGTCAACTACTCTAAGGCTTAAAAAATATACGAAATATCGATAGATTCTGTATAGTGAGTAAATAATGACTTACTCTCAATTTGATAATAATTATTGGTTAAAACAGTCATTTTATTACTCGTCATATTCAGACAAAATAAATGTAGGTTTCCACATTAATTCATATAATCAATTACTTTATAATAAAATTAATACATGTCAGACTAATGCATAATATCATCCTTCCACATCTCAACTGACATTGTCATTGTACATGTCGCGTAATAGTCCATCACGTTCGCACTCATTTTCTTTGATATTTCAGTTTCATTCTATCACTATCCTCCTAAATTAGATTGCGCCTTATATGGATAGGTGGACGAATTCATGTGCACATATTAAATTTTGCAAAGTATTTTGTATTGCGCGTGTGCAAATCGTGTTAGTATTAACAGTTTAGTAGTGTGAGTTTGGAACCATATTTTTCCGAGCTTTGTAAGAGAGTTATGTATGTTTTCATACCTTTACTAATTCGTTGTGGTATAGTTACAATGGCGTGGCCAGCCAGTCTTTTTTTTGACATTCTCGTATCTGAATTAGGGATGTAGCAGTGTACACGTTTTTAAACGATTGTATTAAGTTTTTTTTTATAAGTAGGACCTTTTACTAGAGAAGTATTCTTACTAATAAAATAACCATATTTAAAAATGCGCGATTTTTTTAAAAAATTATAATGAAAAGATTAAATGGAAATCAGTATTTTAATAATTATTGTTTTTTTAAGAATAATAAAAAAAATAACAGTTACATACATCGAACATAATATAACCAGAATAGAGCGGTAATGTTATTTGTTTTGTCAACGTTTTTTTTGTGCTCTGATTGTTCAACTGATGGCCATTGATTGATGATCGGCAAATGGGATGTACATACACATCACTGCTTGGTGGAATTTCTATAAAGTCAGTGACAAATCACTGAGCAGTTTCGAAAATTTATGGTTCACATTACTACTATATACGGTTATATGCTTGATGGTTACATAAAATAAAATATTAGAATTACGAATCAATCTTACACTATCACAGAAACAAATGCTAGATTTTGAGTAAAATTAAGTGTTTCATATTTATAATTAACGATTTGATTGAATTCTCTTACTGTTATATTATGAGAGAGAATAAGTGAAAGTATAAGTGGCGCCCTCAGTTTTTCCAAACTCTTTTTTACCAAACTGTAATTAGAAAAACACGTTATAATAAATTATGAAAATATGTGTATCTATACATCTATACAGATAAATACAATTGGAGTGTCTGTTTGTAATATCAAAATAACCGCTTTTGATTGAATGCATATGGATTTATACACGGGACATATACCAAAATAGCCTTTTTTACAATTTTTGTCTGTCTGTCTGTTTGTTCTGGCTAATCTCTGAAACGGCTGGGCCAATTTGATGGGACTTTCACTGACAGATAGCTGATGTTATAGGGAGTAACTTAGGCTATAAAAATAATCATCATCAATCCGCGTACGGCTGTAAATCTAAGTTAACGCGGGCGAAGCTGCAACAGCTAGTTTTAAATAAAAGCCGATTTTTGTAGTCTATGTAAATCTATAAAGTATAAACTCATTTACGATTAAACTGTTGATTCGAAGGGCTCTTACCAGTTACCACAACTTTTAAAAAAAGTAATAATTTTAAAAATGGCTGAAATGTTATCGTAGCTGTCAAATAGTAGTGAAATTTCTTTTATTTTCGCAATGATCTGTAATTTACATGTTGTGATTTATAAAGAATAATGTTTAAAATTTTATATCGATGAACTTGTGTAAATTTCCATTATGAACGGGTTAAGTTTCAGTGAACTTTGTTGTCTGTTTTGTTGTCCGCCATGCCCAGGAAAAATTGCGGCTAAGCTTGCATTCCTGCCTCCTGAACCCACGTATGCATTCACACCCGATGAAACCGGATCAAAATTTTCACTAACGCTTACAGAACGTGCAGAATGGCAGTATTCTGAACGCGAGAAGGAAAACATCGAGGGCTTTTATTCAAGAACATCCAGAGGCAACAGAATAGCCTGTCTCTTTGTTCGATGCAGTCCCAATGCTCGGTTTACAATTTTATTTTCGCATGGCAACGCTGTAGATCTGGGTCAAATGAGTAGTTTCTATTTAGGATTAGGCACTAGAATAAATTGCAATATATTCAGTTATGATTATTCCGGTTATGGAGTGAGTGGAGGAAAACCATCAGAGAAAAACTTGTATGCAGATATAGACGCTGCCTGGCAAGCTTTAAGGACTAGATATGGAATTAGTCCAGAGAACATTATACTGTACGG
This sequence comes from Helleia helle, assembly GCA_963853865.1. NCBI lineage: Eukaryota > Metazoa > Arthropoda > Insecta > Lepidoptera > Lycaenidae > Helleia > Helleia helle. Next base: position 18,598,288 of record OY971422.1, on the reverse strand, counting down.
CCAGAGCATTGGTACTGTGCCTACAGTAGATTTAGCAGCGCGATATGAAGTAGGAGCTGTAGTGCTTCATTCGCCTTTGATGTCCGGCATGCGTGTTGCATTTCCAAACACAAAGAGAACATGGTTTTTTGATGCTTTTCCCAGGTAAACTATTTGCATTATATCTTGCAAAGACAATGTTATGCTGATCTGTCTTTATTGCATATTAAACCTTAAAATAATATTTCCGTTTTGTTTCTCAATAGATTTATACTTATGATAGAAAATGTATTATTTTTATCACCATATTGTTTGACAAGTATATTATAATTCTACTATCTTTCTTTGATAATTACTGACCACTTTATTAATGATAGGTAATTTTTTAAAACTTTACTTGTTCTCAAGTGCTCAGTACATGACAATAATGAGATATTCATATAAACCAACTAACAAATGGAAATTATAGTTCCAGTCAGGCGCTAAACTTTTAGTACAGTGGACCCCCGTTAATCTGGTCCGTCTTATTCGACATGCCTATTATTATTTTAAAAAAAATTACAATTTTCGCTAATGTAGATAGTGCATGATCCCCCCGCCATGGTTCAGGCCTTGACGTGGCGGTGGGGTACAGTAGCCCAGGGTGAGCCCAGCACCTTGGGTAAAGCTAATTGAGCCGAGGGGGCTCTTTGTACCCCTCTTATAAGAAGAGGGGACAAGAGAGCAGGGGGGGTCTAGTGAACTCTGGCGTATGTTCATTATTTACTATTTATTCATTGTGTATTACGTATATGTACCTAGTAATGTTGTCACAAGTGAAAGCACAAAACATTGACAATTAAAGAAAAATGAGATATATTGACCACTTAAATTTGTTATGAATGTTTCAATAGTTTAGCTGTTAGCGAGTGAATATGGTGTAGTCTCTGATTTACAATTTTGACAGGAAAAAAGTATGATATTAGATTCAAATTCAATGATAAAATCTTATCATTGAATCTGAAATTTGTCAGATTATAAGGTACTTTTGTAAAAAATCTGGACTATAGGGTCTTAGGCAGTACTCTATAATCCAAAAAAATCCATAGTTCGACACTGCTCTGCAAAACATTTGTCAGATTACCGGGGGTCAAATTTTTGACTTTTTTGACTTTACTTTGACTTTGTTTATGTTTTTATACAACAAAATTCATTATTTCCATATTTATACAAACAGTTTTGAAACATTTGCAATAAGCATATCTAATAAGTATAAGCAATATCTAATTATATTTACATTTATTTATAATACAATTAGATGCCGAAAGATTCTTGCTTTGGTTAGTCCAAATTGTAAACAGTGTTTTCCTTAATTGAAAGAGGCCAGCACATGATTATTATTATTATTATTATTATATGAAAACCACACTGGCATCTTAATAAGCTGATGCGTGTGTGTCAAATAATTTGAAGATATTTAGGTCGTCCAGTCTATTCTTAAAAGAGTTCATGATGGTGCCGTAATGACTGAATGATGTATATAGAATAATGATGATGTACTTTGATGTGTTTGTCCTTATATTATAAAACTTATAAATGTTACCAACAGTTTTATTGGCACACATTGTGGCCTCCTAATCATTCAGACTCTCATTTTTTTATTTCAGTATTGACAAAATACCTAAAGTGACTTCACCGGTTCTTGTTATTCATGGAACTGAAGATGAAGTTATAGACTTCTCTCATGGATTGGCTATATATGAACGGTGCCCCAGAGCAGTGGAGCCGCTGTGGGTCGAGGTATGTATAGCTATTACTGACCATATATGCATATAGTATAGATACTGCAAAATGTTATTTTTATGACTAAATTATTGTTGAAAGTGAATTCATACAATAATATTTACACATAGAATATAATATGTAAATGTTATTGTATATAAATCTTGCAATCAGTTTAGTCCACCAATAGATTAGATAATACTTAAAGTGAACTTAATAAGCTAGTGCATGTTGGTCAATAATTTATGTTTATGCATTTTAAACATTAAATACCCTGTCGTATATTTTTCTGACTATCTTCATTTCCATTTATCTAAAAAAAAAAATGATTAAAATCCGAATACTATGTAGCAGTAATTCATACAATACAAGCTGTAAATATATAACAGGTATATGGCTTGGTCATACTTCATTGACACAATGATGAAAGTGCTGTTTTTACATCAAAAGTCATTGCTGTTTGTAATAATTGATGTACAACAGTCAGTCATGCATTAAATAATAAACATGCATTATTTAAATCCATATTTTGTAATCCACAATCATTACAATTCTTCATTTTAAAATTTAAAGTTCTATGCCGTTAAGTATTTTTCATCATACCTGGAAGTATCATTTTGAATCACCTCCTCGAAATCAGGCGAGGAGGGTGTTGGGCCATAACCCATACACTACCTACACACCCTATGCACTTTTCTCTTTAACGCCGGGTAATGCTCTTGAGGCAGCCCGCGCTGGAGTGAGTCTCCCCAGGCGGGTAATTGGGACTCGCTGCGCCCGAAAGCTGGTAAGTGGACGCAGCTCTATCCACTAAAACCCGGTGAGTGTCACCAGTGCCGCCTCTAGTGAGGTGTCCCAGATCTGTTGGGCAAACAGGGCACCTCGACGGCTAGTCATTCCCTCAGGGGACCAACGCCACCTGCACATAGGGGTTGTTTCGCACCACAGAACAAACCCCCCCCCCCCCAACGTCGGGACAGTACAATGGGGTGAGGCTCTTGTCCTCGCCCCTTGCCCCTTTTGTCCCCTCTTCTTATAAGAAGGGTACGAAGAGCCCCTTCGGCTCAATTCGCTTCGCCCAAGGAGCTGCGCTCGACCTAGGCTACTGAGCCCCACCGACAGGACAAGGTCTTAACCATGGTGGGGTCACCTATGCACTGACGCAATGCAGGGTAGTGAACTTCACAGTTCATACACCTTCAAAGACTATTAATCTCATCAGGCATGCAGGTTTCCTGACGTTGTTTTTCCTTCACCGGTGAGCGAGCAATGTTCTCATGAAATGGGTTTTTCTAAATTTCCTTATGCATTAAGGAAATTTAGAAAAACCCATTTCATGGCACACTACCAGTCCCTCACAGATAGTGTGAAGCGTGAGTAGTATAAATAGAATAATCTTTTAAAATAATAAATCTGAAAAATCCATTTAAAAATAAGAACCTCGAGCAATTAAAAGTTATGTTACACTGTATTTGTATGTGTCATGTGGGATTCCCATTACAACAAAAATAATTAATCATTATCTACAAAGTTCTTTGTTTTACATAAACAATAAATATTGCTAAATCTGTTTTTAGAATTAAAGTGGTAGCAAACATGTTGATTTGTATTAGTGATAAAGATATAACACGCCACAACAAATTTTGCAATAAATGTCTATCGACGAAAATAATTATCTGATACAATATTTTTTCATTGTGCTGCTTACTATGGATAAATAAAACGTCTTGGCGTTTATTGAGGGAGGCCTATGTTCATCAGTGAACGGACAGGGGTTGATGATGATGAATATAATATATAGTCGGTTCTTGCTCTTGTTCAGATGACACCGAGATTTACATCTTAAGTCTCAGGATAGGCGATTGACTGCGTTGCCTGAGTTAGTTCAAGTGGCTCATCTGCCCGTTTGCCTATCCATCTATCATTATAAAAATGTCTCAGAAGTACCTATGTTGTCGAGCATAAATAACTTGTTTTTGTATGTTATATAAATATTGTACTGTATTTCGATTACCCATGATAAATCAGGCACCCATTTCCATACCGTCGAAGATAAGACTTAATTTTATAACATTTTAGGGTGCTGGACATAATGATGTTGAACTCTTCAACCAATATTTGGAAAGACTGAAACGTTTTGTTTCGGTTGAGTTGCTCAACTGACAAAGACTGCCGGCCACGGGCCAAACGACTCAAGGTATTTATGAAGTAAATTAAGTATTTCACCCATATAATATGTATGTATTATGTATTTTAAATTTTTATGAATCATTGTTAGTTGTAGAGGTTAGAGGAACATTAATGTATAAATCTTAAAGATGGCATTTAATTATACAATTATATGAATAGAAAATGTTGTGAATGTTCAAGTACAAGAGTTTAGTAGTAATATAAAACATCAATATGGTGCATCAAGCATATAACCGGAATAGAGCAGTAATGTTATATGTTTTGGATGAAAACAAATTCCGCCAAATTTGTGCTGTGATGTTGCGCCGGTTCTGCGCTCTGATTGGCCAACTGATGGTCATTGATGGATGATTGGCCGATGAAACATACACACTGGTTGGTTGAATTGTTATTAGGTCAGTGACAGATCACTGACCAGTTTCGGACATGTATGGTTCACATTACTACTCTATCCGGTTATATGATCGATGATAATATGGTCTTTATAATTTTAAATAGAGGAAAAAGAAAAAAAGATACGACATTTTGATTACAGATAGATATTTTTGCTCGTAATTTAAGGTATGTTTAGTGATTAAAGTATGTGTTATAACGTCACGCGTTGTCATGAAACGCTAGTAGTTTTTAAAGCCAAATATTTGTAATGGCAAAAGTAACCATAGGTATAACGGCTGGTTTGTAACCCCCGACGCAAAAAGAGGGGTTATAAGTTTGACCGTGTATGTGTGTCTGTCCATGACACCGTAGCATTGGAACGGGTAAACCGATTTGGATGCGGGTTTTTTATTTGAAAGCAGGTTTCTGCGATGGTTCTTAGATGTGTTTCATCAAAATTATTTCAGCTGTTTTGTTTGTACCTAAGCTGTGGTAGGAATTTCAGACACGTAAGGGGTATTTACTTTGCTTGCAAACATAATACCTATGTATGTGACCTAAAATTTGCAACCTTGTTATGAAGGCTAGAATTTACACACAATCGCAAAAAATTAAGAACCTTGTAACAGTCACCCCCTAACCTTCCTAAAGGGGGCGTAGATCAGTTATAATCATTCAACTAGCTTTCATAGGTCCTAAAAAGGTGAAATTTAGCATGCAGACTAGGATTTACACACAAACAACATATTAAATAGGGAATAAATTAAAAAAAGTTGATTAAAAATTTTAAGAACCCACAACGCTAAATAGCGAACATATTTTTTCCCAGCCTATACTATCCCACAGCTGAGCAAAGGCCTCCCACTCTTTTCCACTCGTCTCTACAACGATAGAGGCTAACGAGCAGCACTACGTCTTTTCGAAAAGCAGGTTATCCCGCCATATCCGTCGAGGTCTGCCGCGTCTCCGAACCCTGTTTAATGGTACCCAGTCTGTCGTTTTCTTGGCTCACAACTCGTTGGGCGTCCGGCTCAGTCCCGTTGAAGCTACAGGCTAGTTTAAAAAAATCGGTTGTCTGTCAAGTCGGTTTACTGAAGATAGTTGAACGTGACAACGTCATAAGAAAATGGAACGCCTCAGAGCGAGGTAACGCCGCATGCGTCATGTTTTTTCGTTCGTGCAGCCGGCTCCATCGAATTATAAGACGTTGTCACGTCAAAAAATTTTACCTCACCTTGATCTATAAAATTCGATATACTAACACATATTCATTGTCATCATCTTCAACTGCCCCTATCCGTCTACTGCTGAACATAGGCCTCCTTCAATTAACGCCAAGTTGGCCGATCCCTCTCCACTCGCATCCAACACGAACCGGCCACTGACACGGATGGGATTTGTTGGATGGTACGATACGTTATGCTCGTTGAAATGGCGCTATAATATTGCGGCGGGGTACCGCTTAAGTCAGACCAAGTGATTGACTATCTAGGTATTAATTTACTAGCATTTCTGACCAACTTGCATCTATCTCTACGATAAAATTTGTGTTCCAAAACTAATGGTAAATTTTTGTCGTCTGGTAGCGCTATGAGTTTGCAATCTCCCTATTTTTAGCTATATTAAGTTATTGCTTTAAACTTAACGGTACCCCACCGCGACATTATGGCGCCCTATCAACGAATAAACGTTATCGTCAATCCATCAATTTATATAAAAAATAATATATTATGTATATAAAAATACCTTACAACATATGTATATTGGGTATGTATTATTTTTGACTTTTTAAATGGTCGCTTCTTTACGTTGGGGTTTATTTCTTCCAGTAGATGATCCAAATCCCGCGTCAACCTTGAGCTCCGGGACTTCGAGTTCGGCGACCGAGAGACTCCTCTAGCTAGCGGGGGCCGGGCCCAGCCGGGCCGGCCCCGAAAAATCTTTTGTTAAGCTCGATGGCTCCCCGAGCCCACACAACTTGGAAAGGAATTCTGACAATAAAGACATAGACTCTAGCGACGTTAGGAGCCCGAGAACTGTCGTGCACAACATCAGCATCAACGTGACCACCGCCGACTCGCCCGTCGGCGTACGGCGGCGCATCCACCTCCGCTCGCTCAGCGACGTGACCCCGTCGGCACGCTCGCCCGTCGCGCGCGCTCGCTCTCACTCAGAGCGGCCGCGCGCCTCGCTTGCACCGTCGCCGGCGCCCTCGCCCGCGCTCTCCCCGCGCCGCCGGCCCGGCTCGCCTGCGGCGCTAGCGGCCCCGCAGCCGCGCGCAGTGCACAGTGAACGGTCTTCGCCGGATGCATCGTTACACACGCTCGCGGATATCGATCGCCCCCGGCCTGAACAAGATCCGTGGCGGAAGATGAGCGAAGCTGATTTAATCAATGGACCGCGAAGACCGCGAGCCGCGGCGCGTGCCTCCCTCGACGCGCCCAGCTCTGCGGACCCATGGGTACGCGAGGGCGGCGGAGTGCGGCGCGGGCGGCTGGAGCGCGCGGCGGCGGTGGCGTGCGAAGCATGTGGCGCGGCGAGCTGCGAGTGCTGGCGCTGTACGTGCTCGGCGCGGCCGTCGCCGGCACGCCCGCGGCCTCCACGTGCGCACTCGGACGACGAGGAACGGCCGCGGCGGCTGTACAAGTCGTCGTCGCAGCGCGCGGTGAGCGGGGCGATCGCGGGGGGAGGGACGGAAGGCGCGCGTCCGGACCCGCTGCTCGAGACCACGTGCTAGAACATGTGCTAAGCGCGCGAGTATTATTAGTGCGAGTTTTCTTTTCCCTTAGTTTTAAGATTTTGAAATTATAAATGTGAAATGTACCATATTCGATTTGCTGTTTGGATGACTTTTGTATGTTACGTATGAATTTGAATGTTTTTGATACTGTAATTATCTTAAATTCGAGAGGTTGTGTGCGTTGTGAGTGCCGAATGTATATCTACGATTGCATTTTAAATAATTATATATAGATTATACTTATTAGCGTTAAAATACTTAAAATGACCCTATTCATATATTCATATTCTAATGAGGACGATATCTTGCTAGTTCCTATATCATATGTACCGTCAATGATTTAAGTCTATTATGTTTTCTCAGAGTTTTACTGCAATTGAAATCAAATAAAAAAATACATGCCTTCCCTTTACTTATCTCGACAAACTCAATAAATATGAAGTATAGTAATAACAAATGGCCACTTAATTAGCACGTCTTACTGATTTTATATGCATAATGTTAGCTAATGAAAAATTTTGAGTGATGAAAATGGAATTAAGCATTTTATGAAAAAAAAAAATTATTGATATTACATTAATATACATTTGGATGATTTCTATTATTAGTCGAGATGTCGAAGAGGAATTCGCTATACATTTTTTTAATGACTTAACTGAAATATATTTTATTCAGCATAACAATTTTTTTTATCATGTGCTATAAATAAAAAATACTTTCTATTCGTAACTAAATGCATTTAATTTTGAATAGTCAAATATATTTTACGTTATACACGTTAGATCTGAATTGAAACGTACCTGTAACGGACAAACTCGCCACAGATACATTTGCCACGCAAACTGGGCTTCCAAGGTTCCGTAACATGCGTATTGACTGAGATGTGATCTTAGTATAAAATCATTATTCTTTGTATTTTTCACACACTTTTTTACGTCTTCTTAATGATCTTAATGAACTAAAATTAGGCGCTGCAGACTTAGTAATAATAATTATTAATAAAGACCCCTTCAGTTGACAAACTATTCTTTCATTCTACTGATCGAGTGTAATGTGTCAGTGACAGAAACATTATAAAAAACGTATTTAAACCCCACCTCTTGTGTGTAAAATCGGTTTACGGACGTTAATTTTAGGCAGTAACGATATAATGCGTCACAAGCCGATCAAGTCTCTTTATCACTTGTTCCGCGCTTTCGTTTGCACTGGTGCAGCTGGTGTTCATTGATTTATAAGACGTTATCACGTCAATCGACTCTTCTACTACATGACCTCGACCTCGGCTACATGAGGCCATTATTCAAATCATATCTGACCACTTCCTTCGGCTAATGTTAGTGCATGGAGCATATAATCGGATAGAGTACCTAGTAATGTGTGCCTTAATATTCCGAAACTGGTCAGTGATTTGTCACTGACGTAAAAGCTATTCAACCAACTAGTAATCTGTGTCCGTGCCATAGGTCAATCATCCATCAGTCGGCCAATCAAAATCCAGAACCGGCGCAGCAGTACCCGCAGTACAAAATTGGAATTTGTTTTCATACAAAACCATTACCGCTCTATTTCGATTATATGCTCAAAGTGTTACTAAACAAACATTAGTTGACAAGAATCTAAATAAAACTTTCTGTTTACGTTTTACGGGCATATCGGTAGCAATATTAAAATGCAATAACAATTTATTTGCCATATTTTGTGGCACCGACAGACGTCCTGTACAAATATATTTTTTGGGTACCTAAACCATTCTCGAATCCACTTGAGTCACACAAAACAAATCATTGAGATCAGTCCAGCCGCTTACGAGGAGTTCAGTGACATACACACGTTGTGAGATACATTTGTTCGGAATTTGTATTTTTATGAGTTGTTTTGGTACAATTTATAAAAATATCTAATTTTTATCAAAGACGTCTAAGATACCAAAACTAATCGTTTTTGTTATATGTTGATAATCAGTTACGACATGGCTGATGGCGTTATCAAATCATGATTTTAAATAAGTGTCAAAAACCTAATACTTTAATCAAATAATATGATCAATTCTCATAAGACAAAGCGAGTGTAAATAAAAAGAGTGCTGTAAATTACCCAACCTTACCTCATGACTCAATCATATCTAACCACATACATAATACATCTAATTAATAGATGCCCTTACCATACCCTCTGCCACATTTTTAATTGCCGTGCTATCGGGTTATAAATACTGCTGTAATTTTTTTTATGTCATTACTCATTTCAGTATAATATACTCAGTCCATACGCATCTCCGTTAAAAATTGTCTTTTGGGGTACATTGAACTTTTGATTTGTTCCCATAGCTATTGGAATATTCGAGTTTATATTCCCATATAAGGCAGAGTTGCTGTCCGCTGATCCCAATCTGTAGGAGATTAAAATATATTTGGTAAAAGAAGTAGGAAATGTGACATCTAAGAACTGTAGGTGCCACTCACCTCTCTGTGCTCATCATGTCTTGATATTTACAAAATTTCCAATGACAAGTATATTTTATTTTTTAGTACTTCTTAGTCTTTATGCATTTGCCACGAGAACGAGTCAAAATAAAAAAGTACCACTTCTGATCGGGACCTACACCCATAAAAAAATTGCATATAAATTATAACCTTGTTAATTTAAATTTAAGACAAAGGCTATTTGTATTTAAATAATTGTATATTACATATCATTACATAAACATCAATTTTACATTACTGTGTTCAAACCAAAAAAAAAACATTTTATTAATTATAATAATACTCATTTGGCTTTCATACCTATAAAATTTTAGGGCTGGTAAAGTTAATTATTTTAGAATGAAGAATGAATATGTAATACATAACTACATACCTATATACAATTTAATGGAACCTCAAATAAACATAAAAAAGAATAGTGACGTTTTATTTAACAAGTGTGCAAATATATTAGGTCCAGGGAATAATATAGTTGCATACATGCCCTTGCCAGTTTAGTCATAAAAATGTTTTTGTATTGAATTAACTGCATGTTATTTAGAAATAAATTTATAATGAAAACCGAGTTCAATCTGAGGAACAGTGTACACATGTAAGATATTTGAATAATTATGTTAGTAATTTTATTATATCTTAATGCCAGATAACTTCATATATTTGTAACAGTTTTTTCTTAATATATGTATATAACAATACATCTCATCCACAAATCATAATCTCCGTATCAGACTAGTGACTACCAAATGTCATAACTTTAAGATTATAATAAATAATAATACATTTTTAGACAAAAATAAACTTAACTGACACAATATATTGTATAAATAATCAAATTTAGCACATGTTATTTAGTACTTAACTTTTAATAAATTGAATGTTTAAATAAATTATACTTTCTAGCCTTATAATAAAATATTAATCAGATAAATATATTTTACATGTATTCTACACCCAATAATAAACCCAACATTCTACAAGAAGTCTAGACTTATTTATATGAATTAGTTCTTAATTTATTTTAATTAATAGCCTCCCTAATAAGTTTCCTCTAACATTTGGATTCAATTCCCATTAATGACTATATCTAATGTTATCTTTAGTACCAATTGCGTAACAATGTGCAGTGTTGCCACAGGGAGGAGGTAATAATTGGCCTCTAGTCAATTCAATAAATGAATCGGTTATTTACCAAAGGGAATAAGTCAGCATTTTTCGGAAATGGCAATTTTGATGCGGTTTTATTCATTTTAGGTAGATTTATCATTGTAGTCAAGGAAAAATAAGTCAGTTCATTTTGCCAGTATAATGTAGGCACAATTTTTTTCGTGAATTTACCAAAGGAAACAAGTCATTGACTTAATCCTCTTCGTTACTTTATTGGCAGCACCGTAAACAGAGGATAGGGCAGCACTGACCTGACTCGTTAATGTCAATGTCAAATAAATAATTCGGAGTTAGGTTAGATTACCTATGTTTAAAGTGGTTTTATGTCTGATTTATTAATACAATGTGTGATTCTGAAGCTGAAAATACGAGCCCAAATGCATCAACTTCGAAACGAAAGAAAGGAGTAAGAAATGAAACAAAAAAACAATTAATTAAACGTAGTCGTTTAAAAGGAAAGGAGTATTTGAATACTAGTGGTAAAACTGTTCCAGCAAATAATCCTGGTGAAATGATGTCATGTTGTAAGCTGAAATGTTATAAGTACTAAGATTACTGATGAATTAAAAATCCAAGCATTCCACGAATTGTATTGTTTGAGTACCAAAAATGAACAAGATATTTTTCTTCAAAGTCTCCTTCAAGTTAAAGATATTAAACAAAGACAATCACGTCTACAGGAAAACAGTAAAAGAAGATTATGCACATTCAACTATTTTATAAAGGTACATGATGATAAAAAACGTGTAAGTATGCAATTGAAGTTATTTATGTGCATTTATTCCATAAAGAACAAAGCTCTCTTCCGACTTCAGTAGTTACTTCAACAAGGCAAATTACCTCAAGATCAAAGGGGCAAGCATCAGAACCAAAAAATTATTCCTGTGGATGTCATACTTCAGGTCAAAAATCATATTAGAGTCATTTCCAGTCAAGCAGTCACATTATTCTTCGAAAGAATATAATTACCTGTCAGCTGAATTAAATATAAAAAAGATGTATATCATGTTTAAGAACTTACACCCAGAAACTAAAGTTAAACAGTCATTTTATTACAAGATATTCAAAGAGCACTTTGATTTACACTTTGGTCGACCTGCAGTTGATGCCTGTTGTGAGTGCGAACGTCTCAATATTAGAGTTAATTCAACTGACCTAGGAGAACGGGCTATCATGGCAGCAAAGGCTGAATTAACAGTTCATAAGAAACGAGCAGCAAAGTTCTACGCAAGTATCCGTGAAGTAGAAAAAATGAGTGAAAATGAAGATGATGTCTTAGCCATAACTTTTGATTACATGCAAAATATATCACTCCCCTGCATTCCAGTTCAAGAGATGTTCTATTACCGTCAGTTATCATTATACCCATTTTGTATTAAGAATTTAAAATCTAAAGAAAGTAGATTCTTTTTATACCATGAAGGGGTTGCTATGCAGGGACCTAATGAAACATGCACATTTTTACTACAGTATATCCAAGAGCAAGTTCCACTTAAGATCAAAAAGTTATATATTTTTTCAGATGGAGCTGGTGGCCAAAACCGCAATCACATGATGATAAGTTTATGCCAGGCATTTGTTGATACAGGACGGTTCGATAAAATTGTACACCGCTTCCCTGTTCGAGGGCACTCATTTCTACCAAATGATCGGTCCTTTGGTACCGTGAAAAAAGTTTTAAAACGAACAGATAGGTATTATCTGCCTAAGGAGGGGTGTGAATTTATGCAATGCAATGCCCATAAAAAAATCACAGTATCTATGGTTAATACTGATGACATTCTAGATATTAAAAACTGGTGGGGAAAATTTTACAAGAAGGATGCCATTTCTTTGGAGACTCGATCAAGAAATATTCCACGTTCTGACAAGCAACATTTTTTGGTATCTAACTTTTTTTAAATTTGAGTACTCCTCAAACATGAAAGGCATGGTAATTACCAGGCCTTTCATTGGGAATGTAATGAGAACTAACACATTTGATTTAAGAAAGAATAAAACTCAAATAGTTACACTACCAACAGAAAAAGCTTATGGTGGACCTGTGCCTATAAAAATAAATAAAATAGAAGATCTCAAGCGTACCATGCAATATATTCCACCTGAACATAAAGCCTACACTGAAGGGACTGTGCATTTTATGGCGTTATAGAGAGTTGTCGTTAAATGGAGAGAAGAAACATCAGAAAAAGAAAAAGTTTATTTCCGACTATTGTTAGTAGTTATGTGCATAAAAAAGAATGTTATTTGAACGCTATTGCGTATAGTCTGTTATTTTTGTCTGACGTCTTTTGCTGCACCAGTAATTTTGTTGTATTTTTTTACTTATTTTATTCATATCTAGCAATATTGAGGCATCTTGGTTATAAAGGAAGTTTTTTTCCAATAATTTAGCTGCTTCCAGAGCTTCTTTAATGCTCGGCGGAAGCTCAGGCTCATCCGTCTCTTCTTCTTCATCGCCTTGTTCTTGATCCTCAGTTTTTCGCACTGAATCCAAAATTTCTTCGTCTGTGAGTGATGCCGTTGTAAGCAGGCGGTCGTCTACTTCGATGTAGGTTTGAAGATTTACCGTATTTCCTGCCATGTTGAACTGTTGAATCCACTCAGTTAATGGAAGGTCGTCGTCGCTTTCAAACTCAGGTTCTATTTCCACCTCATCACTCGTAGAATTGGTACAAAGTCCAGCATGTCGAAAAAAGTGCTGTATAGTTGTGGGTGTCACTTCTTCCCAGGCTTTAGATAAAAAAATTATTGCATGCAGCATATTAATAGAAGTTTTACCCTCAGATTCGACTAGCTCCATCAATAATTTCCTTCTGTAGTGACCCTTGAGGCTTTTAATCACACTCTGGTCCATTGTCTGTAAGACACTAGTCGTATTTGGAGGAAGAAATGCCAACTCTATGTTTTGAAGGTTTGATATAAACGGGTGGGCAGGGCAGTTGTCAACAAGAAGTAAAATTTTTCGTCCCTTTAATTCTGCATCCCATTTTCGCACTTCTTCTTCAAAAAGTTGACTGGTCATCCAAGCTGATTTATTAGCTTTATACGTCACTGGCATTTTTTTAATGTTCTTAAAACAGCGCGGATTTTTCGATTTGCCTATTATCATTAGCTTTTTTTTTTCTGTGCCATCCATATTAGCAGCCACAAGCACCGTACTACGTTCCTTGGAAAGCTTTCCTCCCACACACTTTTCCCCTTTAAATTACAGAGTTGTATCTGGAGTCAACTTATAGAAAATTCCTGCTTCGTCAGCATTGAAAATGTCACTTGGGGCGTATTTTTCTATGAATTTTGACCACACTCTGTTAATCCAATCATGAGTCACATTTATATCAACACTTCGTGCTTCCCCACTTATTTTACCATGGGTGATATGATGACGCTGCTTGAATTTTCCGAGCCATCCTTCTGATGCTTTGAAAGAAGTTAAACCAAGTTCTTCAGCAAAATTCTCCGCCTTAGCTTTCACGAGCGGCCCCGAGATAGGCATATTATTCTGGCGCTGTCGGTGAAACCATGATAGTACAGCTTGATCCAAATCTTCGTATATAGGTTTCTTTAATTTTTTGGAAGATTTTCCCTCGCCCTCAGCGTGGAGGATTTTTTCTTTGTTTTTCCATATTGTGGACACGGTAGAGCGACTAAATTCAAAGCGTTTGCCAACATCACTTATCTTCTCTCCCGTTTCTATTGCGCGTATCAGTAAAACTTTTTCGTCAATACACAGTGATTTTCTTTTATTAGCCATGTTTACAGTTTGAAAGTTTGTGAGCAACTAAGAATATGATAAGGAATAGATAATCCATGACTCCTACTTATGTGTCATGGTCAACAACAGTCTACACGTGCAAGCAATCCCAATTTGTAAACAAAAGAACAAATTTCTTAGAAAGTTCGGTATGCATGATGCCGACAGTCGAGTTTATTGCGGGCTAGGATAATAAAGCGACAATAGATCGTACACAGCTGCGCAGTTTTTACTAATTTTAGCAACTTAAAAGGTACTTTTTATTACTCAATTGTTGTCGTTATTGAGAGTGTGTGTAATGCTATGTAGAGTGAAACATTGTATGGAAGACAAGCTAAACCAACCAAAGCCTTCGACGCTTAAGGGAGTTTGTCGTTAAATAGAGTGACGTTACATGGAGTTTACACTGTATTATAGAAAATTGGCCTAAATGTTAATAAAATATTATCTTTCTTTTTTTTTTTCCTCAAAACTTCATTTAGATACCAAAAGGAATAAGTCAAGCAAGTTTAAATAAGCATATTTATTTCCAAAACAGACAAACAGCAAAAAACTTTGCATGAGTATGCTTGTATAGGTTTCAACTATCTTTTTAAATAAAAAAATAATAAACTTACCTAAGGTTTTTTTTAATAAACGTGTAACGCGAGTGGCCAGTTGTAAATCGCAGCGCGCCCAAAAAGTATTGTATAATGTGTCAATCGACGTTAGCGCGTCTCGCCCCGCACGAACCCCCGCTTCTAGATGCATCGAGAAGCGGAACGCTACGCATGCGAACGGGATCGCGGTGGGCATCCCACGCGCACCAGGCCCAGAAACTGCAGGAGAGTCGGTTTTAGAACTCCGTTGCCAACGGTCGAGTGTTAATGTATTATATTGTAACCCATAGCAACTGATTGTGTTTATTATACATTACATGTCAACATGATTAAATATACAGTTATACAAGAAAACGATCTTATTCACGCATTAAAAACGTATTTTTTACTCCCTGTAAAATTAGGTATGCTTGACTTAGTCCCTTTGGTAAATAACCGATTCAAATTATGTTATTGTGGCTACTCTCATATTATCAACTATTACATGATATACATAGTCATAATAATGTCCTCCGTTCTATTTCCTTTTTGATGCATGTCCCAAAGACAGGTGTAATTTGTAATATGTAATAGTATTATTTTTACATATACATTCTAATTAATACATATATTTTTCTTTACCTATTCAGCTATCATTTTCTACACATTTATGTTTGTTGATAAAATCAGCCACCATGTCGGCTACAGGTTTGGAGGATTTTAAAACAAAAGCATGATCAATATTTACTATTTTGATTTGAAGTTCTGGTTGAAATTGTCTCAATTCTTCCACATATTCTAATGGAGCCCATTTGTCATGCTCTCCATATATAACATTTGATATATGTTTAAGTTTTTCCATGCCGTTAACATTTAATTGAAGAACTGTGTCCATTTCTTTGAATGCCAGAAATAGCACTTTTTCTAACACAGAAGGATTTAGTAGTGTCGAAACTGTGTTAGATAATTTTAATGGAAGTGACATGAGGGTGAGGTAAATATAGATCAAAAAATCCCTCAACATAGGCAAGCATTGTAAAAATATACAGGCAAATATGAGTACTTTATAAATTTTTCTAACAACATTATTCATAAACCACCCATTTCTAGATTCGGCCATCCTTTGGATTGTTGGAAAAAGAAGGTTTACACTTTGAACTCTATTACTCACGTCATCATAATATTTATCGAAAAGCTCTACAAGCATCCAGGCTCCTATTGAATGTCCAATAAGATGAATTTTGCTGTTTCTGTCCAGATGATTACGGATAAATTCAATTTTATGTTGTAACTGTCCATTCAGATCAAATACATGCTCATTGTTTTTAAGATTATTGAAGTTTTTATCCCTAATTTCTTCATGCCCTATATGATCTATAAACAATACAGTTTTGAAATATTGTGTATGACATAGGTAAATAAACATAAAATAGCAATACTTACTAATGACACAAACGGGTAATAATGTCTGTTTATGAATTTCGCATGCAAAATCAGCGTAGGCTTCACATAATCCTGGATTTCCAGTAATACATAAAATTATGTTTCTCCCATTTGCATTGAAGGGATCACCCCATGTTAGTAAAGAATATTCTATTTTATTTAGAACCTTAAAACTTTTCTTCATGATTAACTTAATTTCTATTGTAGGTATGCCGTATGAGTGTAAACTGGTATAACCTCTGAAGTCCCTATTAATTATTAAATAATGTATGTTCCAATTTAATCTATTATCTATACCACAGATCTATACCAAATGGATTATGGAATTGACATTCGCGTAATACTCGAAAGTCGAAGGGGACAGGCATATTTTTGCAGGGATACCACATTCATGATAACAAGTCCACTTTTATAATATTTTCTTGAAACAAGCGTATTTAAAACACAGCCATATAAGAGAAACATAATTGTCACAAACACATTGACAGTAATACGCAATAACTCCATCTCGTTCTCATTTGTCTGAACTCCAAATACTTACACCTTTCTTTGCTATTCAATGTAGTAACACAGACATATACGTGGGTAACACTGAAAATGTTTAGAACTGGCCAGTAAGAAACATTGAAAATGAAAACTTTTTTTTGAATTTCAATTTTAGAACTCTTTGGTAACCTAATGTAAATTGCATTCATTTGTCATTTGTTTTTGTGAATTGGCGGCAAATCTAAAACTCTTGTTACACGTGAAAATGAACATAACGCGAGAAAATTTTCGGTCAATGATTTATTATGACTTTCGTTGTGGGCTTACTCAACAACAAAGCTATGATAGATAGGCTGCGATTAGCATTTTTTAATGTAGCCCCATCTCGTGCCACTATTTACAATTATTGGTTTAACGAGTTTAAGTGTGGACGTAGCAATCTCACTGATGATCCGCGTGAGGGACGTCCTTTAACAGCGACTACTGAAGATAACATCAGTGCTGTGCGACGCATGATAGAGGAAGATAAGAGAGTGACCTATCAGCAGATACGGGCAAGTCTAGGCATTGGTATGAGTCAAGTTCAAAAAATATTACACGAACATTTAGGCGTCAGGAAGCTTTGTACCAGATGGATTCCCCATGCTTTAACCGACGACCAGAAACGCCTCCGCATGGACTGGTGTCGCCAAATGTTAGATAAGTTCAACGGCGGTAACTCAAATGCTGTATTTGACATCATCACAGGTGATGAGAGCTGGATATATTGCTACGAACCCGAAACCAAAAGACAATCAGCTCAGTGGGTGTTTCCTTTCGAGGATCGGCCAACTAAGGTAAAGAAAGGAAGAAGTCAAGGAAAAAAGATGATTGCCTCATTCTTTGGTCGGAAAGGTCATTTCGCGATTGTTGTGTTAGAAGATGGAAGGACAGTTACTGCAGACTGGTATGTCAATCGCTGTTTGTCTGTTGTCTTGGAAGTCTCGAAGCAGGATCCTCCTTCACCACGACAATGCTTCAGCGCACTCCGCAAAACGGACTGTTGAATATTTGACTATGGCAGGTGTCGAGATAATGAGTCATCCGCCTTACAGTCCTGACCTGGCGCCCTGCGACTTTCATATATTCCCAAGAACTAAAGATACAATTCGAGGTATTCGCTTTACGAGCCCTGAAGATGCGGTGAAAGCGTGCGAAAATGCCATAGAAGAGACTCCTAAGGAAGAATGGGCCCACTGCTTTTCTCAGTGGTTCCATCGAAAGCGACGATGTGTAGAAAGAAACGGAGATTACTTCGAAAAACAATAAACTTAATTATTTGTTATTTTGTGTTTTGTCAATTCGGAGTGGTTTTCTATAGTGTTTGTTTTAAAAACTTGATCTTTATATATTGTGATTGGTTGACGAATCTTATGGAGTACCGTTCTGGAGTGGTTTTCTTAGTAGGGCTGTTCTGACGGTTTTCTATAGTGTTTGTTTTAAAAACTTAATCTGTGTAATATATAATGTGATTGTTTGGCGAATATTATGGTGGACTGCCTTGTGTGGATGGAATGGGGAATGATAATTGATTGATGGGGGCTAGAGAGGCGAAGCCGCGCTACTTGGGGTTTCCCGCCATTTCTCCGTATTACAGACCGAATAATTGTATTTTGTATGGCTAATAGCCTAGTAGCTAATGCCTTTAAATGAAAATAATAAAAAACAGCATGTCGCAATTTGAATGAATGTAAATTGTAATGAATTAAGAAACATTTTCAACAGTTTCACAGTAAAATTTATAATTTATAATGATCGACTTAACAGAAAGATTTGCTACTGTAGAGGATGTAGCCGATCCTGAAGCTTTCAGCGAAATTTTAATGTATGTTGAAGAACTTCAAGCCGAAGATGAAGAATTTATGCAGGTTAGTATTTTATTTGTGAAAGATACCGCCTTTTTAAAATTTGTTTTAAAAAGTTCTTCAATGTAAATTTTTATACTTTTGATCTGGTATATAATTGAAACTTCTATTTCTTTGTATAGTGAAAGTATAAATTAGTAATAAAGGTTGAAGTTTAAAGTAGTAATACGGCTCGTAATTATTGAAAACGTTAATGTGTTTCCAATTTTTCATCAACATTTTGTTGTAAGTATATATATTTTATGAATCTGCTGCGTAGATCTTAGACCGATAATTGATTAAATAGATAATAAAAAAATAAATTAAAACCAAAATATTAAATAAATATAAGATATTTTATGCACCTCAAATACAACTCCTTTGTATGAAGCAGGATTTGCAATCATACGATAATTATCATACACATGATAATTTCATAACTACTTTTTTATGTTAGTGGATAGGCAAACTGGCAGACGTGCCACCGGCTAGTAAGTGGTCGACATCACCCATGAACATTAATAAGTTTAGCTGGTTTAGCCCAGGCAACAGATTTATGTCTTGCCTATCCTGAGACATAAGCCGCCTTATTACAAAAAACTGATCTTGTACCGGGATTAAACCAAGACTAAAAAGTCCAGGTTTGTTACGGTATTAATGTTAGTCCATGGACTAAAATTCATTCTTATTACAAATCGAGGACCAACGGAGGACTAGCTAGTACCAAAGATCGTCCCTGGTTTAATTGTATCCACAGATTATTGAGCAACATATCATTCATTTTGTTCGTTCAATATTTGATTAGTTCGGTACACTGTTCCTTTTTATGCAAAGGTCGCTTATTTATAATTAAATATAATGTGTTAAATACCCCACTGCCACGACAAGACTTGAACCCTGGTGGGGCTGAACATAGGCCTTCCTCAAAGAACCCAAAAATGACCGATCCTCGACACTCGCTATGCTGGGTGTTTCTTTGGCAGATAGAATTTGAACGAAGACATCTAAAGTAGCCAGAGAACTAAAATTACCAATATCATGCAAAGGTTAACTGGTCCGTGTTGGATGCGAATGGTGAGGGATCTTAGTGAATATTCAGTAAATAATATATTCAGTAATGAATAATCAGTAAAGGTTGTCCCAAAAAAAGACCTACATAATTTACGGCCCTAGTATGATAGCTATGAAGCCCTAGCACTAGTCTCCCCATACAAAATCAAAAAAAGCAAGATAAGTTACCTATTTGTGCTTTTAATATTTCAGATATTATTAGAAAGAAAAGAAGAAATGTGTGTAACATGGGAACAACCATGGTATCAACAATCAAACAGTCTAACCAGAACAATAAAAGGATCAACTAAAATAGAAATGGAAAATATTCGAACAGACAGCATGTCCAAGGAAGAAAGTGACAAAATTCATAAAAATTGGAGGAAATTATGTAAGGTATTTATTTCTCAGCAGAAGTTTAACATCATTAATATCGGAATGTATCATTTTATCAGAGCTGAAATAATTTGTGTGAAAAACAAATTATGTTACTTATGTATAAATAACCTTTGGCTATGTAACATATAAACATCATATACTGGGGTCTGTTTAGTTTGTATATTGATATAGACAGTTGTTTATCTAGCTATAAAAAATAATATCATAGAGCATAAGCTATGTTCTAGCTTATGCTTTATATTATTTTGCTGATGCAGTGTGGAAGTATATATTATATACTTACAACTTGGGGATATTCAAAATACGAGTTTAATTATCATTAAATTTAATTAATAATTAATTTAAAGAGTGAGTAGGTACCTTCTAGGCAAGCATGCTCCATCGTCGGCCACATTATCACTTTCCATCAGGTGAGACAGTGGCCAAACGCAAGCCTATCAATTATAAAAAAAATGCTAAATAAGGACATAACAATATTATATAGAAGTTTCACTGTCTGACTTTCTTGTATTTCATTTTTCTTTGTAGTTATTTAAAATACCCAACAAACCTATTTGTCTTGCAAGATGGCGGAACACAAATAAATCTAGAAATCCTAAATCTCCAGAAGAAGTTGCTAGGAGATTTGTTATTGCATTCTTAGCTCAAGGATTAGAAAGAAGTTTACAACAAGTGTATAAACATTTTGTAGTACGTTATGGTTATCATGCAAAAGGATTTTATTCTCCTTTTGAAGAAAATATTATGGAAATTTGTCTGTATCATACACCCAAAAATGCTGTACCTCTTTTATCATTTGTACTTGGACGAGACCCAAGAGGTATTTATCTTAGAATACAACAAAAGTATAAAGGTAAGCAGACAATGGTTTTATTAACAATAATTAAATCTTTTTTACTAATTTTTTTATCACCCCTAATCTCTAAAGAATAGTGTGAATATTTAAGTAAAACATGTATTATTTTGTGTAAAGGATCTAAGGAATTTAAATTCTTAACTGATGATTAGACTGAACTTATTATATTTCCAGAGCCCAAACAGTTTAAGAAAATAAAATGGACACTACCTGTAGCAACAAAATTTTTAAAACTTTTAATGCAGTATACCGGTAAGCCATTAAAAAAGTTAAGGAACAAAAGATTTGATAAGTCAGTATGGATGAAACTGCAAGATGATATGGAACAAAACTATATTTATTTGCAAAATTATTGGTATTCTCTCCTTCATGTACAAGTGTTTGCAAAATGTGATGTCAAAAGAAATGAGCTGCGGAAGAGGGTGTTTAAAAAGTATATAATATTTAAAATAAAATTGCATGACACATCATTTTATACTGACCACAATTTAAACATAAATAATAGTTTTTTTAGTTAGCTAGTACTGTTTGTATAGATAGGCTTACTATCTATATGTAAATTCTTGATATTATTGAACTTTTTTTGAATGTTTAAGTATGTATTTGCCTGTTTCTAGTTTTGAATTAAATACATATACAGAAAAAACAAATATTTTTTAAGTAGGGAAAAAAGAATATGGTTACTTTAAAAACAACTTTTTATTTATAATATTTTTTATTTCAGGCTTAGGCATTATCCTTATAAAGTTTGGAGCGATATTCAATGGAAGGAGATACTAACACATTTCAGACGTGGTTTTACACATGTTTTTATGTATAAACTATGCTACAAAGTTGTTACAAAACAGGCAGATTATTTGAAAATGCCACTAGAAGATCTCATCTCCTTTGCCCTTAGAGCTATTAAAAAGATTCGTAATAAAAGATTAAAAACAGTGATTTTTAATGACAAACAAGAATTAGAAGAAGTAAGATATGATAATAAAAATTATGAAGCATGAAACAGGTTCTTTAATTTTAAAAATATATTCACTTAAATTATTGTTGTTATAAAAATTTACAAAAATAGAATACTTTGTAAAACAATGCCATAATTATCTGGTGACCAAACAACTCTGTAAAAAATTATAAGGTGATTGTAAATCTTTATAAACCATAAAATTAGTAAACCAAATAAAAATCCTGTTAGGGCAGGATTTTGCAATAGTTTTTAAACAAAATAAATCTTGCTTATTCATTACACCTCTGTGTATAATAAGACTAGTAGGTATAATTTCATTTTCTTTGAAAAATATACTAGGTTTTTCTTCTTTGATAGATGTGTTATTGTCATCATATTTTTCTAATTTTTCTATCCACTTAAATTCTATATTATCGAAGCGATTATCATTAAGGTAAACCGGATCTTTATGTGGTTCATTATATTCATCTGAAAAGAGATATATTAATAATATATTATGTAATTGATTAATTTTCTATCTTATGATGTTAGTTTACCTAAGTTTATGATATGTGTGCCTAAACCACGGGCCTAAACCATCGAGCATATAACTGGATAGAGTAGTAATGTGAGCCATAAAATTTCTAAACTGGTCAGTGATGACACATAACTGACGTAATAGCAATTCAACCAGTAATCTGTATGTACATCCGATCCCATCATCCATTAATGGCCATCAGTCGTCTAATCAGAGCACAGAGCTGGCGTGGCACAAATTTGACAGAATTTGTTTTCATACAAAACATTTATCATTACTGGTCAATTCTCGTTAGATGATCGATGGCCTGTAATAGTGGCTACCAGTGCTTAAAAACATCTTTTTTACACTTATGCAAGCGGGTACTATATTTTAAAGACAAAAATATTTTACAAAAAATTAAAACCGACTTCAAAAATACTAAACTAAAAAGTAATAAATAACAGTTTCTTTATTGTTTGTGCTTACAACATATAATCAACTTAATCTTCTACTAATGTACAAACTTTGCGTATACCACGTCATTATAGTTACTTTTGGAGTCGGTGTCCTATTTGTTGCTGTACATTACCTACCTACCTTGGCTGACACCGACTCCAAAAGTAACTATAATGACGTGGTAAACGCAAAGTTTGTACATTAGTAGAAGATTAAGTTGATTATATGTTGTAAGCACAAACATTAAAGAAACTGTTATTTTATTACTTTTTAGTTTAGTATTTTTGAAGTCGGTTTTAATTTTTTGTAAAATGTTTTTATTTCTTAATTTTTAGTGATTCCGAAATTCGTCGTCTTGGCGTTCATTGAAGGAGGCATGTTCAGCAGTGGATGGATAAAGGATGATGATGATGATGGTGATGATGATGATGATTACGATGACCGCGACATACTATGGTGTGCTACCAAAGCATCCTATACAATTGTTACATCGACACTTAATAAAATGATCATATCATCAAGGTAAACAAAACCAACTAAATAGGCTCTTGAATGGTAGATGTGGCTAATGGGATCACCTTCAAACTCAGACAACAAATCAGAAAAACTATTTATTTTAACATCAACATTTTGAATTTACTTGATTAAATATGATCATTATGACATATAATATAGAGAATACAAAAATTATATCAGATAACTAGACATGTTAGTTCTTCAATTGATTTTAACGGAATTATAAAATATTACACAATCCATGTTTTATATCTAAAACTGACATTCCAAATTTAAAGTAATTCAAAAATATAATACATACTTAAAAACCAAACAGATCGTAGTTGACATCAAAAGAGTATGTATAATCTGAGATTACCAATCAACATAGGCATTATTGGGAATAACTAAAAAACGGCTTGTCAGATCTTAATAAAATTAATATGGGACCAAATTGGAAACACCAGCTTTCAAACAAAAAAATAACCATCGAAATCCATTCACAAACGGCGGAGATATCGTGTCACATACATACAAAAAAAAAAAAAAACAAAGACGAATTGAGAACCTCCTTTTTGATGTGAAACATCTATAGCCGCACGTAAAACCGATTTCTGGCGTGGCGACGCATGCCGTGGCGACGCGTCGCCACGCTATACGATGGTATATATATATATATATATATACAGTCTATATGCAGTAGTGTGTTGAAAATAAATGTTTATTCGATAAATAGTCATCGTTATCTGGAAAAAAATCGTAATATTTTATTTTATCATTATGACATATCTAATTCCTATCACAATATGTTCTTTTCTGCATATTACTTTTACAAAATAATGTCGATGTTTCACATCTGCCAGGCGTCCCGTGACGGCTCTTTTTTTTTGAAGTCGGTTAAAAAATATTTTCTTTCTTATATATTACCTCTCTTAATAAAATAATTGAAAATTGTCACAGTAAAAACTTATCAATTATACGTATTGTTATGAAAGTTATTGGCACAGCTATCTCGTTAGTTAAACTTGGTTATTCTTGCGCTTTAAGAGAAGCTTGAAATTCTGTATTATATATCTGACTTGGGTACTGAATACTGATCTACAAATAACAAATCCCCTGCTACGTATGCCATGCGAATTGCAAAATTTAAAGATTCTACTTGGGATTTACTTAAGATACCGGTATCTCGAGGAGTTTCCGGTATCCTAAATAAAAGTTAGATTGAGATAGATAGTCAAATAAATTACAATCCGACTTTAGTTACCAGGAAATTCATCATCACTATCTAATCGT
The DNA here is from genome assembly GCA_963853865.1 of Helleia helle. Classification (NCBI taxonomy): domain Eukaryota; kingdom Metazoa; phylum Arthropoda; class Insecta; order Lepidoptera; family Lycaenidae; genus Helleia; species Helleia helle. Next base: position 18,573,443 of record OY971422.1, on the reverse strand, counting down.
TTTTCAATTTCTCTTAATTTCATATTTTTGTTTTTATGGTGCGGCTCAGTGCGGCTGTTGGCGGCTGTCTCCAACTAGTAACTACCGCTGTCATTTTTTATTATTTTCATTTAAAGGCATTAGCTACTAGGCTATTAGCCATACAAAATACAATTATTCGGTCTGTAATACTGAGAAATGGCGGGAAACCCCAAGGAGCGCGGCTTCGCCCCTCTAGCCCCCATCAATCAACTATCATTCCCCATTCCATCCACACAAGGCAGTCCACCACAATATTCGCCAAACAATCACATTATATATTACACAGAGTAAGTTTTTAAAACAAACACTATAGAAAACCGCCAGAACAGCCCTACTAAGAAAACCACTCCAGAACGGTACTCCATAAGATTCGCCAACCAATCACAATATATAAAGATCAAGTTTTCAAAACAAACACTATAGAAAACCACTCCGAATGGACAAAACACAAAATAACAATTAATTAACGGGAAACCAAAAAAACACAACCGCGCGTCCCGATGCTTCTCGCCATTCCCTCCTACCGCTGTCAAAATCATTTTTATTATTATTTTCATTTAAAGGCAGTAGCTACTAGGCTATTAGCCATACAAAATACAATATTCGGTCTGTAATACGGAGAAATAGCGGGAAACCCCAAGGAGCGCGGCTTCGCCCCTCTAGCCCCCATCAATCAACACTTGTCTGAATTTGGCACCAAAAAATATTTTTTTTAAACTTTTATTTAAACAATCCGATTGTCCGTCGTTTGTCCGTCAATGTCCGATGTAATTGTTTATTTGTCCGATAATTGTTTATTTATAAACAATTAAATAAATTTTTACTTGGAAGATAGCGCTTTCTTTATCAAATCGTTTTTTTTTTCACTTGATCGATAATTATTTTTTTATTGATTGTCCGATCAATATTTTTATTTGTCCGATTGTTTTTCTATTTTTAATTAATTTTTTTGTGAAATTAATTTTGAGTAAATTTTTTAGACTTTTATTTAAACAATCCGATTGTCCGTCGTTTGTCCGTCAATGTCAAAAATGTCCGTCAAAAATAATTAAAAATAGAAAAACTATCGGACAAATAAAAATATTGATCGGACAATCAATAAAAAATAATTACGGATCAAATGAAGAAAAAAAAATTGATTTGATAATGAAAGCGCTATCTTCCAAGTAAAAAATTGTTTAATTGTTTATAAATAAACAATTATCGGACAAATAAACAATTACATCGGACATTCACGGACAAACGACGGACAATCGGATTGTTTAAATAAAAGTTTTAAAAAAATATTTTTTGGTGCCAAATTCAGACAAGTTCAATCAACTATCATTACCCATTCCATCCACCCAGAGCAGTCCACCACAATATTCGCCAACCAATCACATTATATATTACACAGATTAAGTTTTTACAACAAACACTATAGAAGACCACCAGAACAGTCCTACTAAGAAAACCACTCCAGAACGGTCCTCCACAAGATTCGCTAACCAATCACAATATTATAATTATAAAGATCAAGTTTTTAAAACAAACACTATAGAAAATCACTCCAAATGGACAAAACACAAAATAACAATTAATTAACGGGAAACGGAAAAAAAATAGTATTTTTTCGTACTATCCTTAAATATGGATAGTATATAGTACGAAGCATGAAATTATAGTATAAATACTATAATTATAGTACGAAATCCAACCCTGCTGCTGCGACAGGTCAGTGTTGCCAGATATGGAAAAATTAAGTCGCCCATTAAAAAAAAATTAAGGAGTTGATTTTATTTGAAATTTAAAATAATCTTATAAACATATAATGTCTTAATTCAATTCAATTTTGGATGTAATGGCAACCAGCCGTTGTCGACTATATTCTGCCAAAGTCACGCCTTGACACGACATGATCTTAAAATTATAAAAATATATATAAATTTTTGGTACATATTTAATTTCACTATTTTCTTTCTGGAGATTTTACATGCAGACGTCATAACATGTATATTCTGACTTAGTAAGATTGCCACCCAAATATTTTTTGTGTGTTTAAAATCTGGAAGTATGTCGTTGTCATGATGAATTTCTAAGTGATTGAGGTACCTATTTTATGTTTTATTTCAGGTGTTTCCGAACGATTTGTCTACAACCTAATCAATGAAGAGAAACATGCCGAGGAAACTAATTCCAAAATCTCTACCCCTGGCAAGAAAAGGGAAAGGAAATCAGGGAAACTGGAAATTGATGATTTTGACATTGGTGTTATAAGAAGAAAGATACATGAATTTTATTCAGTAAGAAAAGAAATTCCGACCTTAGCGAAGTTACTGAATGTTCTTAGGGAAGACATAAATTTCCAAGCAAAACGTGAAACTCTTCGAAAATTGCTCCACAAAATAGGATTTAGTTTTAAAAAAACTAAATCAAATAGGAAAGTGCTGTGTGAACGTAACAACGTAGTGGCGTTAAGGGCGGCCTATCTACATAAAATTAAGAAAAATGAGCGTGGAGACAAAAAGCCACTTGTTTATTTAGATGAAACCTACATACACTCATCTCACTCAACTGGCAAATGTTGGCAAGGTCCAGGAGTTGACGGTGATTTGGAACCCGTCTCGAAAGGGAACAGGTGGATTATTGTTCATGCAGGCGGACAAGAAGGTTTTGTGGAGAACGCACTTCTCGTTTTTAAACCAAACACAAAAAGTGGGGACTACCACGACGAAATGAACAAAAGTAATTAAAAAAAATGGGTTCTTGAAAAATTACTGCCAAATCTGCGTGAACCCACGCTTATTGTGATGGATAATGTACCCTATTATAGCATACGCCTAAATAGGTGTCCTAACTCAAACCACACTAAGGCTGATATGCAAAAGTGGCTTTTAGAAAACAGGGTGGACTTTCACGAACAAATGACAAAGCCACAGCTTTACGAGTTAATAAAAAGAAATAAGCCTACTCCTGAATATGAAATTGACAATTTATTAAAAAGTCATAGTCATGACATTGTTCGATTACCTCCTTATCATTGCGATTTAAATGCAATTGAAACGATATGGAGCTCAATGAAGAAGAAAGTAGCAGAAAAAAATGTTGGGAAATCAAGTGCAGAAATGCCTCAATTGATTGAAGATGCATTCCGCGAGCACACGGGCGGAGTGGAAAAATCATTGCGATCATGTTACAAAAATTGACAACGAATACAGACGGAAGACGTATTTAGATGAACCTTTTATAATTCAACTACAGAGTGATAGTGAAAGCGATTCGAGTGACTCAGAAGATGATCTGTGGGAATCAGCAGATGGCTCGGGAACACCAATTGCGACTGGGATTCCTGGAGTGTGGCCGCTCGAACTCAGAGACCACAACCAAAATTATTTAAAAAAAATATAAGTAAATAAAATCCTGTTGTTCCGCACTTTTTGTATTATTTATTTACTTACTAAGATTTATAGATTAAGATTCTAAGGTGGGGACATAAGGGGGAGCAAGTCGACATGAGAATGAATCGATCCAAATCGATGGGTCGTTGGAGGAACAATTGTGGTCTACAGATACGGATCCGCGAAATCTCCTGACATTCTTCCAGACCAAGGAAGGGCGGGAACTGGGAGAAAGAGACTCACAAAACATATTCCAGCCCAGTCTCTTTCGTTCGGATAGTGTTCTGACTGTCCTTGCAGCTACTTCTTTATATTTTATGTAATTAGCTGGAGATATGTGTAACGCATATTCCTTCTCGGCTTCTTTACGTTATTTACATAAATCAGAATAGTCAGAGTCCCACCAGGGAAGTGATGGGATTTTACCCCTAGAAGAGTTTTTAGTAGGAATTTCTGTCTCTGCTGCTGAAAGTAAAGCATTCCTAAAGATGGAGTAAGCAGAATGGGTGTTCTCATGGGAGACTGGGGGAAGATTAGCCAAAAGAGCGTCCACAGACTGAGAGAACTGGGTCCAGTCAGCCTTAGACAAATTAAATTTAAGTCGAGGATTGCGAGGAGGGAGTATATAATTAGAGGAGTCAGGAAAGAACATCACGATGGGGAAATGGTCACTACCATGCGTATTGCACAGCGTAAACCATGTGAGGCGAGCGGAGGTGGCTGGAGTGCATAGAGAAAGGTCTACAGCGGATTTTGGGTTCTGGCCAGGAAGAACTCTGCGTGTGGGGGAGCCGTCATTGAGGATGTCTGCATCCTCAATGACGGTTGTAGTCATCAACTAGGTCAAGGAAGGAGGAGGATAGGGAATCATTATAATAACAACCCCATGAAGTGTGGTGGATGTTAAAGTCACCCAATACAGCAACAGGAGGGTCCCCCACCTCCTGTATTTGGCACCAATAATTGAGAATAGATTTGTTAGGATGGACATGTTAGGATCAGGTATATAAACAGATAAAAAGGATATACCTAAGGCTCTAACAGCCACTACATTGAAGCAGTCACTGTCATGTGGATCTGGGAATATGGGATGGATTTCGATACTAAAATGCAGCTACCGCATTTTCCGTTGTTCTTATCATCCCGGAGGTACGCAAAACCAGGTACCCTGAAGCGGGAGCCCGGGAGTAGGCGTGATCAGTTCAGCTTTTTTTAATCTAATGCTGCGGCAGTTCCACTGTAGGATTGTTGGGAACATTGTTGAAAATCGAAATCAGCTGAGTCAGTTTTTGATAGACGTTGTTCGGTAGGGCCACATCATTCATTTTCGAAATGATGTTGATGAGGGTGAACAAGAGAAGTTCTAGTAGATTTTCTTGTTGAGGGGGGTTGGGGGATAACAGAACGCATCCATTGGGGGTGGTAGAAGCTGGGGTGTCTACAATACGACGGTGGGCTTCTCTATCGTAGCCTGGGCTTACGGCAGCAGAATAAGGGCGTCGAACTATAGTAACAGTCTTCTTATAATAAGAGGGTTGAGAATTGGAATGGAGTGGCTGAGGGGGGTCAGTGTGAATTGTTGGAGGATACGTGGACGAAAATGATGGAGTCATTCGGACAGTATCTGCAAATGATCTTCTCGCCTGTGAGAACCTAGCCGATGCTTCTGAATATGAAATGCTTTCCTGTGACATAATTAATTTGATTGACTTTTGCCGACTGTGCTCTGGGCAGGATGTGTCAATGGCAGAGTGGGGGCTGGAACAGAACAGGCATAGTACCTGTACCTACAGGTAAACTATAAACTGTTACGATGCGAATACTGCGCTAATGCTATTTTTTTTTTCTATTTACCCACAGTTCATTTAACATTGTAATCCTTGTGTGTTCAACGTACCTAACAAAAAAAAATAGTATATTAATTAGAAATTGTATTCTCATATAAGTGAATTATTGTATTCTTATGAGAATAAAGATATCTCAAACCTCATAGTGGGGATGACTTCGTGCAGGTAATTCCTTCGTGGGGTTGGGAGCAAATAAAGCAGCGAGGGGCGGATCGGCACTGGGTTGAAATATGGCCGAATCGGCAGCACTTGTTGCACTGGATAGTGAGGAGAACATATACTTCAACAGGGAGGGACGTAAAGAAGCAGAAAATACGATTTGGAAGCTTTTGACCAGAGAAGGTTAAGACTACGGATTGGGTAGGTATCCAGGTAGGGACATTGCTTTCTATCTTCTTCCTATTCAAGCGGCGTGCTTTAATGACTGCACCGCAGCCAGCAGGAACGTCTACCGATTGGACTAGCTCCGCTAAAGTCCATTCTACTGGAACATCACGCACAATTCCCATTCGTGTAACATTATAAGATGGGATGTTCGCTTCAAATTTAACCGGCTGGAGTGCTGATGTTCTAGTAAAGCGTTAGCCGCAGCAGCGGATTTAAATTCCACTGAAACCCCGTTGCGGCCAATGCGTTTCACACCATCCTGGATTACATTTTTTATGTTGTTTCTAGAAAGAAAAGGGGCAATGTCATCTTCAGAGTAACGGTTCTTATGTTCAACAAAATCGGGATGTGTGTACGTAGACTAAATCGACGGCGAAGTTTGTGAAGGATTGGTAATAGTTTTTTTAGGGGGAATGTTTTCCTCAGACTGTGGTGGTCGTTTTCTGGGGTTGGATGAATCAATATCCATCTGAGAAAAAAGGTTTTGCGGGTGGGGCGCGCGTGGTCCTCCCCCGGGATCATGCGGGTCATCCATGATTCTTACCTATTAATAATAGAACAAACACAATATATTTACACTCACGGCACAACAGATATATACCAACACCAACACGAATCAGTAGCGCAAATCAACAGCAAATAGACGAGTATTATCAATAAAAACACCGGGAAACTTCGAAGACACTTGTGTTCACACTCGACGTCACCCGAAAAAAAAACTCTTTATATTAAATACGAATGTATTTGTATTTAATTGTTACGAATAAATAAATAAATAAATTAAATAAATTAAAAAGCATTTGACATATGACAAATGACAAGTATAATTGTTACTGTCTTCTTCTTTTTGTTTGCATTGCTTTAGATTGTAGAATATTACCATGGCATTATTTCTATTTTATTAGTAAATATTATATTATATCGTAGACAGAGAATACTATAGACTGCTGGATAATTCTTACTCCTTCCCACATAAAAGAGATGTGCTTATTACAATAATGAAGGGAAAACAAGGACAATACTATACTATTGGCATCTCTCAGTGCGTGCTGATTTTTTCAAGGTCAACAACATATCTTGCTACACAAATTTTGACATTTGTAATTTGTTTACAAAATGTCAATTGTGAAGTATTGTTTTAGTATTATTTTAATGTAATTAACGAATTCGTTGGTAATTAAAAAAATAAGGGGAATAAAAACATATTCTGGAATACCCTAACAATGGTTTGGTACAGTATAATTAATTGTAAAAGTGGTAGTGACCGGAAAATTCCAACATTGACTTTTCACGCGTAAGTTCATATTGTGGTTAATAGTGGTTGAATAACGATATGTGTGATCAGTCTTTATGTATATATACTTTCATTGGTTTATAATTCATAAGTTAAATTGAAAAAAAGGTAATAATTGATATTGATTTTGTGACGTCTTTAATGTTAAAATTGCTAGTATTATGTTTTTCCTTTTCCCAGTAATGTATGTTATTAATATTTTGAATTGTGTTGTTTGATTGAATTTATCTCCAAAAGCTATCCTTAAATTAAAAGTGAGATATTTTTATTTAAATCGTAATAGTTTTAAAATACTTTTAGAGGTTTTTTTAAATAAGAAAAATATTATAGAAATATAAATTGGATTAATTTTTTATACAATATTCTTACTTACTTAACTTAGTGTATAAATGAATAAAATAGTACTTAGATAATAATTGCGTCATTTTAAAATTTTCTAGAATAGGTTAAGGATTCAATTTAATTAAGTTTAAATATTTTTACAAAATTGAGGCTGGACTCCGCAACAGGTGACGTAAAAAAAGGTTGTAGGAGAGGAATGGAGTTCCCTCTCTATCAATCCCTCTTCCCTCTACTCCCCTTTGCCGCTAACTCATATTTTAGGAAAAAGGGAGGAGGAAGAAAAATTGTCCCTGAAAATAGTGAACACCTGGAAAGTGAGGATGGTGGGAAGGGATATAAAGATGTTCCTTTATTTATCCCATCACCTGCCTTCTCGCTAGGGAGTATGTTTAAGAAGGGGGAAGGGGAAGGAATATTTGCATTAATTACAAAAATGCAGGTTTTATTTCAAATTAAACAAAGTTTAAATAATGTATATATTCATTTGTATCTACTATTAATACCTTAAGTTACCAATTTCTCAATTATAAATTGTTACTCATAATTTAATCTTACATCACAGTTTCAGTTAATCCTGACATTCGGAAGAAATGGATTAAAGCCTCTGGTCGAAATGACTGGATTCCAAAGAAGTGTTCAAAGATTTGCTGTTTGCACTTTGATACAAAACATATCTTAAAAAAGGAAGGTATACTTACATCCACCCTGATGCTTTTCCAATTGTTAAGGTGAGTATTAACTAAATAAATATTTAACTATGTAAGTATGTGGTTTTTGGACAAATTACTTTCTCTTATGTTGATAGGACAAGTCTGTATTCATGCTAAATTGAATCATTTTGACTTCCATTCTTTAAAGAAAGAAAGAAAAATATTTTATTGTCCACAACAAAGATATGTTATTATTATAAAAAATAATCGTACTTTAAGGAAACAAAATAGTTTTTTTTTTCATAAGTATTTCAGCTTGGAGCTACTGAAGAGATAAATAAACCCATGCCATGTCCATCTGCTGTTATACGATTCACAAAAACAATGGAAGAGCAACCAACGCATGTGAAATTTGATGCAGTAACTGTGCCGTTACGTACGTTTCTGTCACATCCGCATCGAGGCGGCGCGCAAACGCGGCGCGCCAACTCAATGTCATAGGTGTCAACTTTACGGGCACTCAGCTTGTAATTGTTACGCCAGGCCTAGGTGCGTTAAGTGCTTAGGCGACCACGGCACATCCGACTGTGCCAGGGGCGACCCAAAAACCGAGGTAGAACCACCCAGTTGCGTGCTCTGCGGTTCCTCAGGGCACCCCGCGAACTATCGTGGGTGCGTAAAAGCCCCGAAGAAGAACAGCAAAGTCAAAGCCGCTGCCTCTATGCGAGCCGGAACTCGCAAACCACAGCCTAAAAAAGCAAAACTTAGCGAGCCGGTTTATGTCCCAGCCCCGCCACCCACCACCAATGCGTGGTCTAAAAAAAAAACGGTGGACAGCCCAGTAGCAACTGCGGCTACCACCGTACCAAGCCAGGCCGCGCCTCGTGCATCCCTTCCATCTTCACCAGCACAAGGTCTCGACCTTGAGTCGATGAATGCTCTTTTTGCAAGTACCAGCGCTATGATGCAAGCCCTCACAACTGCATTAAATTTTTACAACCATATCAATGGCTGCGTTTAATGGTAGATTTAAGCCGCGATCCATAGTGTTGGCGACGTTTAACGCCAACGGCCTATACGGTACTATTGACGAACTGCGGGAATTCGTTAAAAATCACAACGTCGACATCATGTTAGTGCAGGAGACTTTCCTTAAGCCGTCCATGCGCGACCTTAAAATAGCCAATTATAACTTCGTTAGGAACGATAGGACGCGATGCGCGCTAGGTGGTACCATTATATACTACAAACGGTCACTTCATTGTGTGCCGCTTGACCCCCCTTCGCTATCAGCATTGGAAATATCTGTGTGTCAGGTCAGTATGACAGGTCATGCACCCGTCATACTGGCCTCGGCATACCTCTCTCCCAATAAACGTCTGTTAGAGTCCGACCTAAGGTCAATATTTAGACTAGGATCGTCGGTCATCATTGCAGGTGACCTAAATAGCAAGCACAGTCACTGGCGATCTCGCCGTCACAACACCAACGGCATAGCACTAAACCAACTGACTGATTCATTCGACTTTGCAGTCATAGGTCCCAGTGAGCCCACCCGATTCCCCCACTTAGGAGGTAACCATAACCATCAACCGGACATACTCGACATAGCTCTCCTGAAGAATGTATCTCTCCAGATATACTCGATCGAGACAACAAGCGAATTAGACTCAGACCACAGACCGGTCCTTATCCGTCTTGGACCAGTCACTCCATTAGTTCCACCAACAAAGACAATAATAGACTGGAAGACTCTACACGAGAAACTACAGGCTACTCAGTCACAAAAGTTGGACCAAATCCCCGATCAAATAGACAGTGCTGAGGTGGCCCACGCCGCCACCTCCTTACTAACACAACACATACACGACTCTATAAAAAGCGCCTCTCGTGAGATACCTACAACACACGAGAGGCGCTGGGAGCTTCCCGAGCAGCTCAGAGACCTGCTTAGACGAAAAAATGCGGCCGGTCGCGCATACCATAGATATCCCACAGAAGACAATCGGCGTACATACCGCGATTTACAAAAGCAAGTAAAGCGCGATATTGCCGAACACAAAAACGAACGATGGGACCGATTCCTCAGTGAGCTTACGCCCTCTCATACGGCCTACTGGTCGCTGGAGAGGGCGCTCAAGAACGAAACGAGCGCAAATATGCCCCCGTTGAACCGTCCGAATCAGCCTCCTGCACTGGATGATCTCGATAAGGCCGAATGCCTCGCTGACACCATGGAGAGCCAATGCTCCCCAAACGTAGAATCTGTAGATCCCGCGCACAACGTCCTTGTGGAAAACGAGCTAGCCTTGCGCGCCGCATTACCTCCAGCGGGCGATCCGGTCCCCCCTACCGACGTAGAGGAAGTAACAGACATCATTAAAAATCTTCACGCGAAAAAGTCGCCCGGTCCGGACAGGATTACCAATAGGGTCCTCAAATATTTACCGCCCCCTATAATCTATCTTCTAGTGAGCATCTTCAATGCTCTACTGACAGGATGCGCCTTTCCAGATTCATGGAAAGAAGCGGTAGTTGTAGGTATCCACAAACCGGGTAAACCTCGAAATGAACCGACTAGTTATCGGCCTATTAGCTTACTCTCAGCGATAGGTAAGTTATACGAAAGGATACTCCTATCCAGACTCAAAAAAGTAGTAGATGAGCTCGGACTGCTCCCCGACGAACAGTTCGGGTTCAGAAACTCTCACTCCTGCGTACACCAGGTGCACCGCCTAACGGAGCACATCCTCACAGGCCTGAATAGACCCAACAGTAGGGCTAGAGTGACAGGGGCTGTGTTCTTTGACATAGCTAAAGCGCTTGATAAAGTCTGGCATAACGGCTTGATTTACAAGCTCTACCAACTACGTGTGCCGGACAAACTCGTGCTCATCATACGAGAATATCTAACAAATCGTACCTTTAGATATCGATCGGAGGGCACAATGTCCTCATTACGGCAGATAAGGGCGGGGGTACCCCAGGGCTCAGTCTTGGCACCCCTGCTCTTTACCCTGTACACTAGCGACATCCCCAGAATGCCTAACATCCATATAGGTCTATTTGCCGACGATACCGTCCTCTATACGACTCATCGCAACCAAAGATTAATAACGATCCGACTACAGAAAGCCGTCGACGCACTAGGCGTCTGGTTTAGGAAATGGCAGATTTCTGCCAACCCCGAAAAAAGCGCCGTGATTCGCTTTCAGAGAGGTAACAGTACCTCACACAGGCCTTGTAGGAATTTAGGTCAAATCTTCCTCTACGGAAACGAGGTGCCCCGAGTCAATCAGATAAAATACCTCGGCGTTACCCTCGATAGTAGGATGACATTTCATGCTCATATAAAAAGAATTAAAAAGAAGGCACTGTACGTACTACATCGCCTCTACCCAATGATTTGCAAACGGAGTAAACTGCCGCTTAGACATAAGCGGACACTTTACAAAGTTTGCATACTGCCTATATTCGCTTACGCGAGTGAAGTCTTTGCGCACATAGCACCTTCACACATAGAGACGTTACAAAAAATACAGAACCGTTTTCTAAGAACAGCAACTGGATGTTCATGGTACTATCGTAACGTGGACCTTCATAGAGAACTCGAGCTGCCTTCTGTAGCTCAACATTTTAAAGACAAATTAGAAAGGTTCTTTGAAAGAGCCAATAATCACGCAAATCCGCTAGTCGTACAGGCCGCTAGTTATGTACCCGATCCAGACTCACATCGTCTGCGTAGGAGACCGAGAAACGTCCTCCTCGATCCTCCAGATCCTATCACGGTTGCCAATAATCGTTTTCCTCTCCAACCTAGGGCATCCCGCCTTAATACACAGTACATACACAACAGTACACTCATTACACGCACTCAACACCGCCTCCGTCGTAGGTGGCGACGACCTCGTTTCCGACCGTTGGTCCCGTGATCGACAGGAAGGAAATTAGAAGCCCCGCGTTCACATCGATGCCCCGTCTCTTAGATGACGGGACGGGGGCCCCATAAGGGCCTCCAAACACACTAAAACTTAGAAAGGTTTGAGCCTCGTTGCCTCACCTATTAGACAGATGAAGTTAGAACAGACCTCAGTCTACTAGCTTAGATCATTTCAAAAAAAAAAAAAAAAAAAAACGTTTCTGTGTAAAAAAAATAAAAAAAATACGTGTTCATATAAATATCGTTTTTGTTTAATTTTTTATCCCAATTTTTAACCTATAGTATGTAAATAAATCACATCTATTTTAACTTTTTTTATATATGGAAAATTAGTGATAAAAATAGTTTAATGGATTTTTTTTTTATTACTAATTTTCTATACTCTTATTTTCAACATTTTAATTATTTTTATTACTAATTTTCTATACTCTTATTTTCTTCCTTTCCTCCTTTCCTTTCCAGTACTCTTATTTTTATAGTAAGACTTTTGAGAATTTTATGTCAAAAGTCTAGATGTTTATGCTAATATGATAATTTTTCTTGTTTCATATTTATCGACTTTATTTTATTATTTACTAGCTCTTGCCCGCAGCTTCGCCCGCGTTAACTTAGATTTACAGGCGTACGCGGATTGGTGATGATTATTTTTATAGCCTACGTTACTCCTTATAACATCAGCTATCTGCCAATGAAAGTCCCATCAAAATCTGCCCAGCCGTTTCAGAGATTAGCCGGAACAAACAGACAGACAAATATTGTAAAAAAGGCTATTTTGGTATATGTACCGTGTACACATCCATATGTATTCAATGAAAAGCTGTTATTTTAATGTTACAAACAGACACTCTAATTTTATTTTTCTAATAGATGTATAGATACCTATCCAGTTCTAAAACATTAGAGTTCTAATATACATTTTTATAAAAGATCATAGGGTCTACCGGAGCTAAAAGTATGCCCTCGTATCAGTTTAAATTAAATACGCAATAAAGAATCTCAAACATTCGGGCACAGTATAAAATAATTTGTCAAAACAAAAAAAATACCAATAAAAACATAATAATATGTGTAATGTTTTAGCTTTAAAAAAACATGACAGTTTTTTATATTTAGCGTTTTGCCTTAAAGTAGGCAAAAGGTTTTTGTATAGCAACCCCAATTTCAGACGTCACTTCAATATATCTATCTCATGTCGCCACGGCTGGCAGCAGTCTATAGTATTCTCTGTCTACGTATTATATAGTCCATTTTTTTAAAAGTGCCCAAAATGGTAAACAAATATGGCGTACTTCCGGCCACAGACAAATAGAGTCATAGTGTAGTTTAGTGAAGTGACACAAAGAGCAAAGGAATGAACAACATTAATAAGCCATAGACAAAAGTAAAATTTATTATTAAAATATTTAACGATACCACCTTGCTGGAATTATTTACAAAACTGATAATACATTGAATATATCAGTTAAAAAAGAAGAATCTAAAGAAAATATTAGTCGAACATCTTTATAGAAAACAAATTTACAAATTGATATTTCGTAATGTTAGAACGGAAAGTAGGAAACCCTTTTTAAAAAAGATAACTTTATTTATCTAAAAGGATAAACTACACGATTAATACATTAGAGTGTTTTATAATTTATATACACTACACGATTAGGGTAGTTTAACATGTGTCTGTGATTGATGGCGTCCAGCTCCGAACTGACTCTCTGAGTAAAGATGGGCGCTTAATCAATTAGAGCTGTAAAAATTCTGCTTTTTGAAAAAATCATTCAAGCGCGTTAATAAAATCAAGCTGATTTCGATTAAGCGTTAAGGTTAAAATTTTAAAAAATTCAATACTATATTATCATGATCAAAGGAAAGTAACCTTATTACGATACGTTTAAAACTCAAAATATAATGTGAATAAGGAACCTTACTTCTATACGCTGTGGATGATATGACGCAATATAAAGATTTTTTTCATTTTATTGGATTAAAACCTTATCCCTATACCTTTAAGAATCAATATTAGATTCGATTGGTTACGTATTAAACGGCTAAAATACATTCTGCCTGTTTACATAACATTTCTATCAGACTGACAACGCTCCGTTTTTGGTTGGTTACAAACTTTTTACAGCTTAGGGAACTTTTATAACGATTTATGATTTTTGATTTTAATTTTTAACTGATTTTAATTTTTTGTTTGCGTGCGCGTAGCCGTTATTTGAATTAGTGTGAATTGAGTGACTTAAATGTTTTATTTGATAATGGTGAATGTAAATAATAATTATTGTAAATAGTAAACTGATATTTTTATTAGGAATTAAGTATCTTATAGTTATAAATAAGTACATTAGTGTTGTGTTTTTTTTTTTGTTGATAAAAATAATATTTATTATTTATAAACCCAATAGGGAAAGCGAAAATACTTAGATTAAATAATAATAGTCCATACAGCCCAGTCTGCATATTATGATTTTTGTGTTGTTATTATATATTACATTAGTTATAGGGTGTAAGTGTTGTGAATAATTAATAATTATTAGTGTAGTGAAAATGTCGAGCGGCGTTTTAATCTGGGACTACTTTCAAAAAAACCCAGACCGATAGTTGCTGTGTGTAATACATGTCAAAAACAAATATCTTATAGAACAACTATAAGTAATTTGAAACAACATTTGAAACTGAAACATTTGGGTGTTTTCAATGATTTACTTTCGCGTGACTTATCACGGCCGACTTCTTCTCAACGGCAGGGTTACGAGAATAATGGCGGTGGTGGTTGGACTAGTGGAGAAAATGGTGAGGAGAATACTGATAATTCTAACAATGCATGTGGCTCTAATGGTGAAGGTTAATTATTAAAATCACTTGCCTTTTGTCTTGGACTGGCCTATTGATCTAGTGGTTCGTTACCCTGTCTACTAAACCGGAAGATCGTGGGTTCGATTCCCACCCAGGATGAATGTTTGTGTGATGAGCATGATCATTTTTTCTGTCTGGGTGTAGTTTTATCTATATCATGTATGTATTTAGAAATATGATATAAGTATACATCAGTTGTCTGGTTGCCATAAGAACAGGATCTGCCTAGTTTGGGATCAGATGGTCCTGTGTGGGATGTCCCAACATAATAATTTTAAAAGTATATATTATATTCATCACCATCATCATGTTGAATGAATTATTTATTTAGAGAAATTTAAAAAATCAATCCCAATCCTGACATCAGTCATCGGAGGAGACTTGTCACTGCCGAGCGTCATCACCGCGATGCTTGGTGACGACGAGTCCTGGACGGTGATGGTCTCCTTCTGTGAGGCAGTAATGTCCCAGAAGGAGGTCGACAAGCGGGTGAGAGAGGAGGCCGCCGACGAAGCCTTCTCCCGCGGGCGTAGGAGGCGCTATTTAATGCGCCTCCAGTAACGCCCCTGTGCTCGTGTCGGGCTCAGGATGGGAACCTGGGTCTGTATGGCACGACGTCGTGGGGACTGCTTAGTAGCGGCCGGGCAGTCCCCCCCTACAAGGAGTATCTGGCCTTCGCGGGGCCAGCCTGTCGCTGAGGTGATCCTGTCTGTCGCCTGCATAATGCGTTTCAATAAAAAGCTCGGCCGGCTTTTTTAAGCGCGCTGAAAAATAAAAGCCAAACGCTTAAGCGTGTTGAAAATAAAAAGCCGTTTATCACATCCCTATCTCTGAGCTCCCCATATGGGTTAGCTTGGGAGTAATATTCTTAGTCAGCACCCTGTCAGCAATTACACATATAAAATAGGGATGTAACAGTAAATACAAAATACCTGTTAGAAATTAGTTCCTCTTTTAAGTCTTTCACAATTTCTGTAAGATAAGGAGAGAAAAGAGGCCTCAGAGGTATTTTTGTTCATTTTAGAGTCTTAATTGTAAAATAGTCGATAAAAGGACGTCACAAATAAAAATTTTACATAATAGAGCAGCCAGTGCCTAAAAAGAAAGTCGATCCTAGTATTATTGTCACCTTATTTGTATTTACTATGATCAAAAATCCTTGAGTGGGCGGCGCCCTGTCTCGAACATGTAAACAAAAAGACTGATACAATTATTTTTCATGAAGTTCTCATTGAGTAATCCTAACTCTCATTTTAAAGTCTCACGAAATATTTCTGTAAACTTCAGTTGAGTTTTATGCCAGTGGTATGTGCTTTTATATTATATGGGATAGTATTGTTTTCTAATGTTTGCGCGAATTTCACTCATAATAATGAAACAATTTTTACGGATTTTATCGCGGTTAATTAAGATTTTTACAAGTCCGACATTTCGGATACTTTACAGCAACCATGGTCACGGCGACCATGGTTGCTAAAAATAAAGTAAAATCCGTGAAAATTGTTTCATTATATGGGATAGTGTTAAATGTTCAGGATGAAATTGATATTCAGAAATTTATTTATTTATTTATTTATTATTTTTTTTTTTATTTATTTATTGGTTTGCCAACAGATATACATCAAATATTATATAATATATTAAGAGTACAGTATATATAAATCGTAATGTTAGGATGTAGATCCAATTACAGGCAAACACAGCTTCTTCATTTTAAGTCTAAATGATTGAAAAGGATAGAATAATAAGGAAAAGGAATGTAAAAAAAAATACGTATGTTTTCTTTTTTTAAATTAAGTTACGAGATTTAAAATGTTTGACTAATTTTCTATATCTACCAAGACCACTGTGAAATATGTCTGTCTTTGTTTTTTGGTAAAAAAAGTTGTGATCCCGACAAATTCTCGGCAACAAGCTATTGAAGCCCAAGTTGGTTCTATACCCTTTGACATACAATGGCTTAAAGTTTACAATTCTAGAGTTACATCTTGGAACAACAAAACCAATACGAGACAACAGTCGTGGACAGTCCAATAAGCCTCTAGAAATTTTGTATAATAGAATTTGGTCAGCAATCCAACGGCGGTCGACCAATGTGTTAATATTAAAGTGTTTTAAACGTTCCTCATAGGAATTCAATTCTTTTAATTTACCTTGGTGGATCGAAAGAAAGAAAAGGAATCTCTTTTGTATGCGCTCAATTCTGTCAATATGACAACGGTAGTGCGGGTTCCAAATACTAGAACAATATTCTAAAATGGAACGAACTAAAGCATTATAGGTGCATTTTAGAGCAAATATATTTTTAAAGACCTTACAGTTTCTCCATATGAACCCTAGCATTTTAAAAGATCTGGAGACTATAGTATCAATGTGACTAGTGAAGGATAATTTTTTATCAAGTATTACTCCTAGGTCCCTAATTTCATCGACTACGTCTAAATAATTGTTGTTGAGATGGTATTTTGTTAAGATAGGCTTGTGTTGTTTAGTGAACGTGATATGCTTACACTTTTGAATATTAAGGGGTAATTTATTATTTAACGTCCAGTCGGAAATACGTGTTAAATCTTCTTGGAGCAAATCAGCGTCAGATGCACAATTAATCGTTTTAAAAATTTTTAGATCATCCGCGAATAAAGAGAAATTTGAGTGGCGAATTTCATTAGATAAATCGTTTATAAATAATGAGAATAGAATAGGGCCTAAATGTGAACCCTGTGGAACACCAGATGTTACTTCAAATTCCTTAGATTCATAGCCACAAACCACAACTTTTTGGAACCTAGGTGACAGATACGACGAAAACCATTTTAGTAAGTTCCCGTGGATGCCGATATGGTTTAGTTTATTCAGAAGTAATGAGTGGTCTACCCTATCAAAAGCCTTACTTATATCAGTGTAAATGGCATCGATTTGTTCCCCTCTGTCGATGGCTTCTGATACTTCAGTCACATATGTGGCGAGATTAGTTGTCGTGGACATTTTATCGCGAAACCCATGTTGTTCCGACACTAATATATGTTTAAGGTGATTGGTTAAAAATGGACACACGGCTGACTCTAACAATTTTCCAAAAATAGGTAAAAGTGAAATGGGCCTGTAGTTTTGAATGTTACTGGCATCCCCCCTTTTGGAATTGGAGTAACATTAGCGTTCTTCCATGTTGCAGGAAAAATTCCACTGTAGAGTGATTTGTTAAAAATAATGCTCAGGGGCCGGGAAAGACTTGACGCGCAGTTTACAATAAAAATAGCCGGAATGTGATCAGGGCCATTACTTTTATTTTTATTTAGTTTTTTTATTAATGTTTCAATTACATCTTGTTTAATGGTAATATCGCTAATGAAACGGCATGGCGCTTTATGAAAATTATTTATTTTTGAGAGTGAACTTTGAGTACTTAAGGTTGGCGGCACTGTTGTAGTTCTGTAAACATATGAGAATTGATCAGCAAAAGCGTCACTAATAGACATTGGGGATGAATATGTGGATCCGTTTAAATGCATTTCAGCTGGTATTCGACCCACTGATTTACGCTTAGATGTTATAAAGGACCAAAATGCTTTAATGTTATTATTATTAATAGATTGTTCAATATTTTCCAAATACATGGAATACGATATTTTGTTCTGGCTATGACATCTGGATCTGGCCAATGAAAATTCGTATCCGTCAATAGGGTTCTTATACTTTTTGTATCTTTTGCGAAGTTTTTCCTTTTCTTTCAACAAGTTTATTAAGTTCTTATTATACCAAATTGGATACTGTCCACGTCTGCTTGCTCGCACCTTTGGGACATTCTTGCTAATAATATTATTTATTAAAGAGTCAAACGTCGCAACCATTTCATCAACAGTATTTGTATTCCCCAATGAATCCTCCCAGTGAATATCATTAATCTCTTTATTTATGGATATATAGTTAGCTTTATAAAAGTTATACTTAGATACATAATTTTTGTCTAAATAATGTGATATCGGAAAGTCAATACTAATATTTAAGGGGGGATGGAATTTATCTATTTTCGTCAAATGTACAGGAGAGAGTTCTGTTTTGACGCATGAGATATTACTTAGTACTAGATCTAAAATTTTACTGTCATCATTGAGAATAACATTGAACTGTTGTAGATTATGTAAAGCCAGAAAGTCGAGAAAACACTGAGTAAGATTAGTAGACATGCAATTGGGTATAGTAGATGTATGATCAAATTGATCAGGAATTAAGTTCCAAGAAATTTGAGCAATATTAAAATCACCAACCACCAATATATCACAGTTGCTGTCAATTTGAGAAATAGCATTACTGATACAATCCAGTTGATTTTCTAGACGGATTTGAGACAAAGGTGGAGGCAAATATACAGCGCAAACAAATAAGCTTTTAGATATTCGATGGCCAGCGGCACGAGATGTTATTTTAATCCACAAGTCCTCGTTTTTACTTTCATAACATAAAAGCCTAGAACAATCGAGTCCTTTCCTTACACCTATGAGTACTCCTCCGCCATCGGATTTAGCGCTGTTACTACTACATCGATCTCTTCGGTATATTTGGTAATTGGGGTTTAGAATCTCGTCATCGAAAATACTATCATTCAGCCATGTTTCGGTGAGAATAATTAAATCGTAACTACAATTAAGGCTAGCTAAATATAACTGCTGCAACTTACCACGTATACTCCTTGAGTTCTGATAATAAATATTCAATTTATACATTTTTACTTAACAAAACTTAAATACTATTGTTATAATTACGGGGAAAAGAAAGAAATTAAAAACTACTTATTGATTAAGTGTTTCAGGATTTCAGCATTTTTGACCCACACCGCTGCAGATGAATCGTCTTTTCTTAACATAACTCGTCCATTACGAACCCAAACGTATTTGTACTGGTTGTCCTTTTTAAAGATGCGGGCTTGAGCATGCAGTGCACGGTTGTTTGGTGACAGGTGCTCCATAAGATAAATTGGTTGTTTGTCACCTCCAATACCCAGATGAGAACTACTTAATTTATTAGATGGGTTAAGTTTGTTGTACTTGTAATAAGCAGCAATCACATTATCACGAGCCCTTGGAGACGATAGTCTCACAATAGTTGATCTAGGTCTGGTAGACTTTGTGTTAATTTTTGATACCCTTGAACAGGCTAATATTTCTCTCTCTTCAATAGGACACCCTACAACTTTAGTGAGCTGTAGTATTGAATTAACCAAGTTCTCATTCGAATGTTCAGGGATACAATGCACTTCGATATTGTTTTCTCGTGCACGTTGTTCCATCAGCGACATTTTAGTGTTAAGGTCGGTGACATTTTCACGAAGATGTGCAGAAATATTCATAATAAAATCCTTACAATAAATACTTTAGTATTATAAAAGATTGACATTTGCAATATTATGTAAGAATTATTTGCGTTACTTACTAACTAACTAACTAAAAAAAATAACTTAATAACAAATCGCATTACGGTAACATTGATTTATAATCTATTAACAAATTGTTATTTATGAAATTTGAAATATATGTAAAGAACACTGCCCATTTTTATAGTTCATTTTGTTCAATCGCTTATCCACTTCACCTCTAGAATATATTGACCACATCCCTATTGGCCTTATAAATAAAAGATGATGAAATGTCATATTGAAAAATATTAGTTATCTGTGCTTTCGATAATCGTATTTTTTAAGTTTTTAAGTGTTTAAATGATAAATTGATATTTGTTTTCAGTGAAATAAATAGTAAATGGAGTTTTATAAATGTCCGTAAGCTAATATGTCGTGAAAGTGAGTGATAAATGCCGAAAAATCGTGAAATATGTATTAACAGGGTTTGTTTACTAAATTGGACAGTTCTAAAAAAATGGACTATACATACTTTTTCATGTCATTTCAGGGAGGCCTTTGCCCAGCAGTGGAACAGTGTAGGTTAGGAAAAAAAAAAGACTTGGCAGTCTGGCCTCCGGTCTTAGCTTGTTCCGATAGCCACGAAAAAAAAACAAAACAAATTTTGACAAATGACAAGCGTCTACATATTGCCCGTGTATTTATCTTTTTTCCCCCAAGACTTTTTCACAGAAAAAAATGCATTCAAAATGAATAAATAAGTGACATAAGTTTTTAATAATGCTTAATTTTAACCATTACTTAACAATATGTTGACAAATGACAATATTTTTATAATTGTTTTCATGCACACAGGTCATATGCATGTGGGCTATTGTTTGGTAGTCTAAGTTTAAGTGTTTAATATTAAATATTGAATATATGTTTATTGTTAAAGTCATTATGGAGTTTTGTTTATTGTTTTGATCAAATTTGCGTAGAAATACCACAAATTCTAAGATATATCAAGAATACATTGAATGCTACAGATAATAAAAAAATGTTTGTATCTCATGATAGTATAAGTCCAAAGAAAAAGATTCAAAAACCTAATATATTAAGACGCAAAACAAAGGTGCCGTCTAATACTACGTGTCCATTGGAATGTGATTTGCCAGGCTCCAAATCTCTTATAACAAGTTCTGCTCTGACAACTGGCAATGTGATACCAGAACCAAATATTCCAAAGAGATACAAGGACAGGAAGTCTGTACAGGTTTTAAAAATAAATAATCTTATACAAAACCAAGAAGAAGTGTTGGGATTAAAAAAAGTGATCATGACTAATAATATGACTGCTGCTTTTGAGAGGAATGAAGTTGATCAAAGTAAGTGTTGTCAGGAGACATCGAGTATATAACCGGAAAAGAGTAGATGTAATGCATTTTGTATGAAAGCAAATTCCACCAAATTTGTGCTGCAATGCTGTGCTGGTTGGCCTCTGGTTAGCACTCTGATTGCCACCTGGTGGCCATTGATGGATGATTGGCCAATGGGACATTAATACAGATTAATGGTTGGTTGAATTGCTATTACGTCAGTGACAAATCACTGACCAGTTTCGGAATTTTACTACTCTTTCCAGTTACATGCTCGATGTCAGGAGACATACAGACTTAACACAAAAGTCTCAGGATTATACAAGTAGGTTATTAATAGTTGTAGGTATAATATGTAGGTGTTCAGTGGCATATATTTTTTTAATTCAATAAATTTTTACGGTTTAACACAGGTCTTACTTATCAACTTAGCTATAGCTTAATGATATGATAAAATTTGAGTATGAATGTGTTGAGCATCATTTAAACATACCGGTGGGAGGGAAGCGCTGTGCCTCTCTCCCGGCTGCATGGGTACCACCATCTTGCTTGTTTCTCCAGTGAAACAGCTTTGCTGTGTTTCAGAGAGAAGGGCAAGACAGGCAGTGTAATTACTGGCACCGAGACTTAACATCTTATGTCTCAGGATAGGCAACACATAGATGAGTTGCCTGGGCTCGTTCCGGGTGGGCTGGTTTATGTTCATGGGCGATGTCGACCACTTTCCATCAGGTGGCACGTTTGCCAGTTTGCCCATCCAACTAACATAAAAAAAATGTTTTTATTATTATATTTAAAAATGTTAATTCCATAAATATAAGAAGTTCTATGTAAAGACTTTATTGTTTTATTTTCACTTATACTCACTTTAGTAAGAATGAAGTCAATATTGTTAGCTAAAATGATGCAGTCTAAAACCTGTCAATTAAACATTTAGACTATGCCCTTCTTATATAATTTGGCTATTAAAGGTGTATAATAATAATATAGCCTTTTATTTCCCATCACCATTATCTTACACTTATATTTTATATTATTTACAAATCGTCAATATTTATGCTACTTTTTTTTTCTTGCAATTGATTATAATAGAAAATAATTAGTTTTTTGGAATAGGAACCCCTATTTGGGTATAGGCCTCCTCCAGTCTGATCCAGTTATCTCTATCTTTAGCGTGCTTCATCCACTCCTTTCCTGCTATGGCTACAATATCGTTGCTCCACCTTTTCATAGGTCGTCCTTTTCGTCTTTTCGTCTTATCTATTAAAGGTGTATATAATTATTTAAATGGAACTAGTAGTTTCAAAGATTAGTTCATAAAATGTAAAGAACAAACAAACAAATTATTCACTTTAGTCTATTATTTATAATTTATATACTTCATATATTTTAAAAATATAACTATGATAATATAACCTGTGCCTAAGAAGTTGTTGCATTTAAATATTGTTGATACGATAACATGTTGTTACATCTTTCAGGTTATCAGCAGTCCAATATTGTCAACTCATATTTTTTAAAAGAAGACGTTAATCAAGTGGGTATAAAACCATACATGTTTTCTTGAATATTTTGTCTTTTAAATTCGACTACAATTATTTTAAAATTTCAGCAACTTCCGTTATTAGAAAATGTGGTATTTTCAAAAGGCCTAGATACTCAAGATGAACCGAAGTGGATGGAATTTATTAATAATACCCAAAAAATTATAATTGGACAGTGTAAGATTTAATTTGTTTTTGTTTTAATTTCATTTACTTTGTATTTTAGTGAATATCATTATTTTCTTTAACACATGGATTTAACATGTACATTAAAATAATATATCCGTATAACTAGATAGTTCTGTTTGTTATCCTTTAATGCTGATCAGATTTTAATAGTTTAACAAGGAATTTAATACTATTAAGGAAGAACATCAATATAAGTTATAACGGTCTGTCTATAGCTGTTATATAATGAAACCAAAGTTGCAAACAACAGCTAGTTAATATGTATTTATATAATATTAGAGTTTAGTATATTATATTACTTTTATATATTATAATATGATTATCAAAGCTTACACATTTAGAGTTTTTTTTAATATTAATATTACCTTACCTTAGGTGATTTAGAAAGTATTTACGTGGAGCCAACATCAGAAGTTACGGGTACTGTGGTGTCCTTAACGAACAATATAATGTTGGACATGGCAACCACAAACAACTCTGGTGTCAATACTAGCAACATGTTTATGGCAGATGATGCAAATAGTATGAAATTAAAGGTACTGACTTTTATATACTTCGTGTTTATATGCTATTTTGTTATAGTCAGCCTTAATACATCCACTGCTGGATATAGGCTTTTTTAAATGAACACCAAGAAGGCCAATCCCCAGCCACTGATGGAGATGGTTGTCCCATCTATGTAGTTGGACCCCCATATCAAATATCTGGGGCTCATCCTTGACGGAGGGTGGACCTTCGGCCCACATTTCTCCATGTTGGGACCAACGGTCACGAAGGCGGCAAGTGCACTGGGCAGACTCCTCCCGAACCTCGGAGGACCCAGCGCCGCCTGCAGGCAGCTATACTCCGGAGTCTGCCGTAGTATGGCGACGTACGGTGCACCCATCTGGGCGGATCACCTTACCGGGAGGAATAAGGCCCGGCTGCGATCGGCGCAGCGGGTCATCGCGGTAAGAGTGATCCGAGTTCCGGTACCGTACGGTTTCGTGGGCAGCAGCCACTGCCCTAGCCGGTGACCCCCCGTGGGAGCTCGTGGCGGAGGTTCTTGCCGAGATGCACTCCTATGTCTCGGATAGGAGGTGTCTGGGTGAGAGCCTTACGTTGGACGGGATCCTGCGGGTTCGCCGACTAGGGCAAGAGGCGTTAATGCGGAGGTGGGGGGAGGACCTGGCGCAGCAGTCGTATGGCAAAAACCTGACGGTTGCTCTGCGTCCGGTCCTTGAGCGGTGGATGCGCCGTAAGCGCAAACCCCTTCCGTCTGACACAGGTGCTCACCGGGCATGGTTGCTTTGGTGAGTACCTGTGCCGGACGGACCGCAGGGAGCCGTTGACAGTGTGTCACGATTGTGGCGCGGCGGTGGACTCGGCCCAGCACACACTCGAGGTGTGCCCGAGATGGGCGGCGCTGCGTCACAGTCTGACATCAGTCATCGGAGGGGACTTGTCTCTGCCGAGCGTCATCACTGCGATGCTCGGTGACGACGAGTCCTGGACGGCGATGGTCTCCTTCTGCGAGGCAGTAATGTCCCAGAAGGAGGCTGACGGGCGGGTGAGAGAGGAGGCCGCCGACGAGGCCTCCTCCCGCAGGCGACGAACGGGGGTGCGTAGGAGGCGCTATTTAATGCGCCTCCAGTAACGCCCCTGTGTTCGTGTCAGGCCCAGGATGGGAACCTGGGTCTGTATGGCACGACGTCGTGGGGACTGCTTAGTAGCGACCGGGCAGTTCCCCCCTACGAGGAGTAGTCTGGCCTCCGCCGGGGCCAGCCTGTCGCTGAGGTGATCCTGTCCGTTGCCTGCATATCCGGGACTCTCAAAAAGCGGCTGAAGGCGCTCGCAGTGGTTTTAGTTAGGGTGGGCACTCCCAGGTGCGAGTCCCACATTGGGTCAGGATCTACCCGAAGGTCCTGGCTGCATCCATAAGGATTTCCCTGCGAAAAAAAAAATCTATGTAGTTGGAGGTCAACTCACCTCCAAAATGTGGCCTTTACTCCTGAATTCTCTATAAGCCTCCTTGCTTTTCGTATATGATATTTATTAATCGATATATACATTTCTTATTTTTGTCTTAAATATTTTCAGTGTGATATTAATGACTGTAATAAAGAATTTCCAAATGAACAAAAATTAAAGAAGCATAAAAGCTTGCATAATAAAGATAGAACCATCAGGCCACAAAGACAAAGTACAATTGAGTGTCCTGTTAGAAAATCACATGAAGATGGTTCTGATGAGCCATGCGGTAGAATATTTAGTGCTAGAGAAGATTTAGCAAAACATTTAAATGAAGAACATATAATAGATGAAGCAGATTTTAAGTATGTAATCCTAATCTTTATATATATATATTTCTTGTGTGCGTGTGTATGTCACTGAACTCCTCCTAGACGGCTGGACCGATTTTGATGAAATTTTTTGTGTGAGTTCAAGGGGATTCGAGGATGGTTTAGATTCACAAAAAAATCTACAGGACAACGTCTGTCGGTTCCACTAGTATCTTATATTACTTTAATTGAATAAGTAATCACTATCCTATATACTGAAAAGAACCATTGTAAGAAGAATAAACTTGACCATATTTTACTTTTATTTTGAGCATGTGCATCAAGGATTTTGCGTCAAAGAATTTCCAGCTGGGCTAGCATGCGTACAAAGAGATATCTTTTGACTAGGGAGAGAGAGGGAGATAATGTTTACATGGAGTATTTTCTCGATTACTCGTTAGGGTAACACCACGTAATACGAACAGTGCTACTACAAGAACACTCTTCGTATACCGAAATTATATAATTGTATTAGGGTAACGCCACGGTACACAAGAAATAGGCACCCGGTTTTATTTATTTAAGTTTTAATTACTTTATCTTGTTCTTAATATTGAAAACGCATGTTGGCTACTATAGACAGAGAGATAATACGAGAAAAGGGCTAAACAACATTTTATCGTACGCGCATACTAGGCCAGCTGGTCTTGTTCCAGGTATACTCGTTTATGTTTCTGGGCGATGCTGAATACTTACCACCATGTGTGCTAGTTTGCCTATCCAAGTCAAAAAAAAAAACAATATGAATGACTTAAGCTAACTTTCCAGCTACAGTGCAGTGCGCGGTACTTAGTCTTATTACTTATTATTATATTCAGATGTGAAGAGTGCGGGCGACGTTTCTTCTGGGCGTCTGGTTTGCGCGCGCACGTCCGATCGCACGCGGCGAGGCGGCGAGCGGCGCTGGCGTGCGCGTGGCCCGGCTGCGACCGCGTGTTCCGCCAGCCTTGTCGCCTGCGCGAGCACACACGCGCACACACCGGCGACAAGCCCTACCCATGCCAACATCCGGTATTATTATCATTGTCTGTCACTCAATATTATAAGTAAATTTATAGATCATAATAAATTTGCAATCTATATTTTAACTAGTATGAATTAATACTTAATGTTTGTGACAGTATTTTTTTTCATGTCATATACACATACATTGCAAATTTATTATGATCTATAAATTTACTTATTATAAGTAAATTTATAGATCATAATAAATTTGCAATCTATATTTTAACTAGTATGAATTAATACATTAAGTATTTGTGACAGTTTTTATTTTTTTTCAGGTCTATGTATAGAATGTAACTAAGTCTGTTTTTCTGTCTGTTGTCTTGTTACGCCTTTATCGTTGATTACATAGGTATAGAAACAAGTATCTAATAGACATTTATAACAACCAGCAATTCAGTAATAATTTAATGATTATTATTCAATAAAGAAATTTGTTCTAGAACTGCGGGTGGTCGTTCCGCACAGCGAGCAAGCTGGTGCGGCACGCGCGGCGACACACGGGCGAGCGGCGGCACGCGTGCGCGGTGTGCGGGCGCGCGTTCCTGCGGCGCGAGCACCTGCGGGACCACGCCGCGCGACACCACGCGCCGCACGCCCGTCGCGCGCACTCCTGCACCGTGCCAGGTCAGACATCCACCGCCATCCCGCCACCACCACCATCACCTTGGCATTGATATCCACGCGAATTGGGTGAAATGGTCTCGTTAATGAGGACTGATCACCCGTCTGGCCTTGCTGGTGTCCCCACCCTTAAATAAAATAAAATAAAAATCCACGCGAATGCCGTGACGGAAAACATGACGCTGTTATTTCTTTATTTTACTCCATCTTTCGATATCGTTTTTATTATTTATGAATTTGAATATTAACATTCACATATGCCGATTTTTTCAGTGATATTACATCTAATTGTACTGATTTTATAAAATAAAGAATCCATCCAGTATTCAGCGAAATGTTTAATGATATGAACAATTTTTAGATAGTGACACTTGACAGTATAGACGCTAGAAGAAGATAGGTATTGTTTTTTAACAACACAATAGCAAAAAGGTTACAGTGTAAATATATTGTATTATTTTTCTAACAGTATTTAAATATATTATTATGGGAAATTATCTAACCGCAACATTATTTATTGGACACGTGATTAAACTTCTAATTTTATAACTAAGCAACGGGAAAATAGCATAGCCTGTAATAAACTAATTCGTCTTTTTTACAACGCCAACTAAATATTCTATAGAAAGCGTCAAGTAAAGATCATCAATTATTGTGACTTGTCCTTCTTATTTATACATTGTCACCTAATTTACTAACTTGGCCACGGTTTTTATATCTGGTCACCATTTTACGTTTTACAGCTTCAACGCAATGTCTCAATCAATCAATATAGGATGAGTTAAATTTTAAACGTACTGAGTTAAAAAATTTGAAGCTAAATAAATATATGTTTTGATATCATTTAATAGTATTTTAGAAGTTTACTGTTAGAATGCATTTTACAAATTTAGATGCTAAAAAGTAACCATCATGCTGAGTTGTATTTAGAGTGGTTTACATAGAAGATAACTAGTGGCTAAGATAGTATTATTTAGATGCTCGTTAATTGTGGCTGACTTAGTAATTTAGAAGACAACATACATTTTTGGAGGCGAATAATGATATTAAAAAGAAGCCTGTTTAATTAGCACCCTAATATTATTTTTATATGGAAACGACACTAGCAGCCTCATAAGCTGATGCGTGTGTGTTAAACATTTTAAAGATATCTAGTTTGTCCAGTCTATTCTTAAAGGAGTTCAGTGATGAAGCCTTGATGACATTTACAAGGAGTCTATTACAGGCTGTCACCACTCTGATAGATAGAAAATGCTTCTTAGGTATTTTTTTATATGTATGTTGACATAATTTTAAGTAATAATATAATCCGGATGGTAAAATTGTAACAATAAACATAACGAAAGTAATAACAATTGCAGATTGCCAACAGAGTTTTACGAACATGAGCTCCTTATACATGCACATGAAGAAAATACACAAGAAAGAGGAAGAATCCATTCCTACAGAGGAGGTTGTTGAACAGATACCAGATACCAATACGGAAAACATGTTCATGGTAATTATGTTTTGAATAATAAAATAACAAGGATTGGGCAGTTTCTACATTAATGGAAATCTTCAATGGCAAACTATAGACCGAATATTGTTTTCTAATGAATACGCGATTTCACTGATTATAGTGAAACAACTTTTACGGATTTTATTGCGGTTTCTCGTGCGGGTACTCTCGTGAGTCGTGACCATGGTTGCTGTAAAGTATCCGAAACATTGGGAATGTAAACAAAACTTAATAAACTGCGATAAATTCCGTTTCATTATAATATAGATCGAATGTTTGTGTACATGGAGTTGTATTTCTTAGATCAGCCTGTTAGACCCGGAGAACGCTCTGGTTGGAAGTCAAACGCACGACGGGGACGCCGAAGTGGTGTTAGAGGTGGGCGAGGCGGGGACGGGCGCGGAGGGGCACGCGGCGCGCACGCACTGCACGTGGCCGCTGGCGCGCGTTCACGCGTACGCATCCGACGCCCACGACACACAGGACGCATCCCACGTGCACGCACACGACGCGTACGTGTTGGGGGAAGACGTGCATGTAAATGATCCTTAATACTTTGAACGTCTAGTGCTCGAAAAGGATAGTTAATTGTTATCAATCGTTGATTGATAACTGGGACAGGATTAGAATGATAATGACCAAAGTTGACTTTGTGATAGGCAATCGTTTTTCTAGTCGCTAGTATAACTTCTATATGCTCTGGGTAAAGAGAGGCTATGGGGGTTACCGTTTTTGTTGGCTATGACAGCTGCGGTTGCATCGCCTTTCTCGAATATTAAATTGATATTTATTCAAAGAGTTTAGTATTAGTTGTTTAAAGTAACTTCTTCAGAAACCAAATATTATTCATTACATCTTTTTTTTAATAGAAGAGAGGGCAAACGGATAGTGGTTTCTGCTAATGGTAAGTGATAAGCGACATCCATCCATCCATAGACACCCGCTATCCATAACATCTGCAGATGCGTTGCCGGCCTTTCAAATATGATTATTCTATTGAAATCCTGTATTTAGCGATTATTTGAACGCTTGCAAAGATTTAACCCTAATAATATACTATTAATTTTATATACTATATAATTCATATAACCATTTATCTTAGAAACGTTTTTTTAAGAAAATTTTAGGACTTATGTATTTTGCAAACCCGCAATATATATACAACTCGAACAGCGAACTCTGTCAGCTGATGCAGTCCACTGGCCGGCGTGAACCATAAACCAATTACATTGCCATTTTTTTAAACGATTATTTTAAAGCATTATCATCAAATTTCTGTAACATAATGTTTACTAAACCGGATTATACAAAAGAAAAAAAAAAGAAAAAAGGCAACCAAAAAAAAAAGAAACGCGTTTTTTTCACTTGTATCATGTCAGGCTATGCCAACACTATCATACCTCTTCGTTTTAGCAAGCGTTCCAAGTACACCCGGTATATATATGGCCTCGATTACAGGTGGAGCCATCTGAAAGTGCCGAAAGTAATATTTATACGATAAGAAGCGACTTGTTCCTCCACGGGAACATAATACACAACGAAGATAGCGAGTAAGTACTTATAATTAAACAATGTGTTATACACATTATCTTCATTATCTGATGACTGATCATATCCGTCTACTGCTGCTGAACGAGAGACTAGAGAATAAGGCTTATCGTCATTCCATAAATGCAAGGACGAAAACATAAATTAAAAAAATAATATAATATGCTGAGGTATCCAACGATAATAATAGAACATTTGACTGACCAATTTATGTGAGATTTCTTTATATTAAACAACAAAATAATTTCTTTAAAAGGAACAGTAAATATTTCTGATCATAAACAAAAAGAAAGGACTTGTAAAATGAATATAAACACAAAGTATTTATTTGTGTGAAGTTGCGATTAAATCTAGCGGGTCTCTGTGATTGATCGCTGTCGTTGGTGTGACGTTATTATGTATGGTGACCGTAGAAATCTAAATATGTAATAATAGAAATGGTGTGTAGCCAGTGGGCGGGGCCACGCCGAGCTACTCCACATAATAAACGAATAAGTACACAATCACGCACACATATGCACCGTGATCGCCATCCAAACTGAACTAAGCCGTATGTCAATAAAACTAAGGTTAACGTATCAACACTACATCAGGCATTCAAAGTATAATAAAATACAAAGTTATCAGTGAGAATGCGTTTTATTGTTAGCACTATGAGCTTATGTATAAATAATAAATATAATACTTGTAAGTACATACTAAAATATGTTTAAAATTAACAAGTAAAATGTAAAACAAGTCCTTCGAGAACTTACCACGGGCCCAGATTTACGTGGTGTAAAAGCGTCAATAGATTATATTATTATTATAACCCTTCCCCCTCTCACCTATTCATAATCGCACTATAAGCTCATATAAGCTTAAACTTCGTAAAGTTTTTTAGTCACAACCGACGCCAGGAGGCCGTGATGAAATCAAAAGTGAGCCGAATGAGCTCACACTAATCCGATGTAGCATTAGGGCCTTCGGGCCGTTAGCATAGATCCCTCCGAAAAAAAAAAGTTTTTTAGTTTCAATTGAGTGTTTGGTTCAGTTTGTGGTACTACAGTAGGTAATCGTCGTTTAGCACGACGTACCACTAAAAATAAGAAAGTAATACATTATTCCTTCCTCATTATTGCGTAAAGAGTATCGTATTACAAAAACATTTCTTTTTGTAATACGATACTCATCTATTAGTAAGTATGATGAATAAAGTCGAAAGCTGCGCCATTCATTACATTTATTAGTAGGTTATGGTTTGAGATTTTTTTCAAGAATTAAGACATCAATATTACAAGAAAAACCTACTTACCAGTGAAATGTTATTCCTTTATTAGTGTAATTACACGTTGCAGACGAAATGCTGCAACACACTATTTTCAACCTCACTTGCTGTGGCAAAGTTCCGTAAAGGACTAAGCGTAAGTGCCTTTTCACACGAGCCGTTTGGGGGCCATCCATAAATTACGTCACACAAATTTCATGATATTTGCACCCGTCCTTGTCGCAGATGGTCACATTTATAAGACGACCCCCCCCCCCCTTAGTGTGACGTCACGTATTTTGCAATTTTTACATAAATAAATTGATCAATCAAAACAGCTGTTCCGAAATTAGTTTTATTTTGGTTTAAATTGTTTTTAATTTCGTTTTTTAAATTAGTTTACAGTATTTAG
Organism: Helleia helle; assembly: GCA_963853865.1. Classification (NCBI taxonomy): domain Eukaryota; kingdom Metazoa; phylum Arthropoda; class Insecta; order Lepidoptera; family Lycaenidae; genus Helleia; species Helleia helle. The sequence continues at coordinate 18,541,634 of OY971422.1, read as the reverse complement.
TCTTATGTGACGTCACAAAATCTGTGAGCCCTCCCACCCCCTTGTCACATAATGTCACATCTCGTCGGCGGCAAATTTATGGACGGTCCCTTGCCGGCCGGATACCCGGCGCCGGCTACCCAGCAACCGGCACGTGTGAAAAGGCACTAAGTTTCCGCGTTGGTGTCGTCTGCGACACTAGTGTGGCGACAAGGTCACGCAGCACTTCAATAACCTTATTATTTCGATTTCTGTGTATTGTGTCGCTTGACAGGCACATGGCGAGCGGGCGTGGTGCGGACGCCGAGACGCTCGCGCTCGACGCGGACCTGTTACTGGACGCGCCCTCCGTGGACATCGCACAGGTTATTTGATGTTATCATAGTCTATACTATAACTTCCTTATAATAAACGTAGACTAGAGAAAGATTAACTTTATTCCAAGGTTTTTTTTTAAACTCCGTATTAATAAAAATGGCGTAAGAAGGGAGTAAACTAATTCGAATTTACACTCGGAATAAAAGTTAATCCCATGGTTTAAGAATTGATTAGCTTATTTCCTAACTTCATGATTGATTAGACTAACGTCAGAGTAACGCTTAATAATGTCAAAGTCCCAATTTTTTCAGTTTGTTCGTTTTGGAACCGGCTAAAACCAGAGGCCATGCTGCCTAGTCTGTTGTGTTAACAATGTTTTGTCTGTAATATGGAGGAACGGCAGGAAATCCCAAGGAGTGCGGTTCGCCCCTCTAGTCCCCATCAATCAACTATCACTTCCCATTCCACCCACCCAGAACAGTCCATCACAATGTTCGCGAACCAATCGCGTAATATATTACACAGTTTAAGTTTTTAAAACACACACTAGTAAGAGGTAGCGCCATGCTGCTTTGCAGCCGACTTGGGCCGGCACGACCGGGGTGGTACCTCTCGCTCACATAACACCGGCGTCAAGTGACAGCTATTTCGTGCGGTTTGTGAGTTTCCGGTGGCCCATTAGGGGCTTTATTATACTGTGTGTATGAACAATAATAGAGCAAATAAAAAAGAATCATATTTTATAACATTATTCTTAAATTATTGTTGATAATTAAAAGTAAAAAGTGTCAATATTGTATACTGTACTGTGTGTACCTATGTATCTGTGTGAACAATAATAGAGCAAATAAAACAAATCATATTTTAGCTATCCCAAAGATTTCAATAGGTAAGTTGTATCTTATTATTTTATTTCTACTAATTATTATAACTTTTGTTCACTAAGTTTTTATGGATGTGCCTAAAGTCTAGTTAGGGAAACATTTGACCCGACATTAAATCTTAAATCTTAGCTAAACTTTACAGTAAAAATACAATAAGTATAGGCACAGAATACGTAATTAGCAGACGATTCCTGTTCGGAATAAAAAATATTATAATAGTTATGATAAAAACTGATATGCAATGAGAGTGCTTTCCATTCGAATTTACCACTCTATTAAAAGGTACAACAGATTATTGCAAATAAAAAATATAAACACAAAATATTTAGAAAAAATATTTTGTAGGTAATAAAGATTAGAATATTTACATAGATTACTACTCGATAAAAAAAATCGTTTTGTTCCTTTAATTTTATCCACCTGTGACAACCCTACAATAATAGGTAACAATTTTACGCGTTGTATGGAAGCTTTGTCTCTGTCCGTTTATTTACTCATGTGGCATGGCCTCTGGTCTTAACCGATTGTCAAATATAAAATGTTATGTATCAATTATTTACTGTCATCCATGTCATCAACAAGAACTTAGTTGATTAAAATCTCAATCATAGATCACTAATCTTTCAAATCTTTTACTTTCAAAATAGGTGGGTTGCCATATTGCACGCCTTAAACCTGGTGCAAGGAATGTATTGTTAGTCCGTGGTTACTCTATGTTTAGTAAAAACATTCATATTACGATCTTAATACTTCGTTACTCTGGGATTAACTAGTCCAAGTGTAACTTCGGATTATGCTTGGAGTAAGTGATTTTTATTAATAAGACTAAAAGCGTATAGAAAGTAAGGAGATCCATTTTATTAAAAGTGTCTGTCGAAAAGTGACAAGTTATGGTGTTACCGCGACAAATACTAAAAACAGAATAAAATCAATATTTAAGGGGATCCCATGAATGATTAATGCTTTTTTAAAATTATTAATATAATAACGGCAACAGGTAGATGCTTGAAATGTTCACAGAATATTTAGATACATTAAATTTAATAATAAATAGTAAAATTAAAATAAAATAAATATTTAAGGGGGAGTCCCATACAACCGGAGTTTGTACCGGTGGGAGGGAAGCGCTGTGCCGCGGGCATGGGTACCACCATCATGCTTGTTTCTCCCGTGAAACAGCTTTGCTGTGTTTCGGAGAGAAGAGCAAGACAGGCAGTGTAATTACTGGCACCGAGACTTAACATCTTATGTCTCAGGTTAGGCAACACATAGATGAGTTGCCTGGGCTCGTTCCAGGTAGTTTATGTTCATGGGCGACGTCGACCACTTACCATCAGGTGGTACGTTTGCCAGTTTGCCTATCCAACTAACATAAAAAAAACAACAAACGTGATTTTTTGTAAGTGTCTAATGTTGTATATGTGTAGCACATAACATCGTGCGCGAGTACGACTTGCACTGGGCCGGTTTTTATTTCTATCGGCCGCTCTCGCAGATGTTTATTAGAAGGCTACTATTCTGAAATTTCACTTCTGCCGTGTGTGAATTGCACACACACACACATACACACATTTTTTATGATTTAGAGTCTCTTAAAAATCATCAATAAAATTCAGAAAGCCAAATTTTTTTCGTAGGAGGAGTTATACGCAGACGCCGTAGACGAGTCTTCATTCCGCGTGTTACTTCTGAGTGGCGAGGAGCTGGCCGTCACCGAGTAGTACGTACTTACATCACAACTTATATACGTAATAACCAACATCAATATTCACGTGAATCATACTCATAATGAAACAGCTTTTTGAAGCAGCTCTCACTCCTCCCGTGAAATTGTAAAGTATTCGAAATGTCGGGAATGCTTAGCAATAGGTATACCGATATAATAAAACCCTCAAAAAGTGGTTTTGTTGTGACTACACTTATTGTAATTAAGTATAAATACTGTTATAAAGTTTTGCTTTAACTTTGGTTTTATCAAAACAAAATAATGATTTCATATTTTCATAAGAATGATTTACCTAAATGATCAGCGGCGGTAACGAAATGTGAAATTAAAATTTAAAATCAAACCAAATTTAGAATGCGTTTTTTGCTTTAAAAATCGTGATTCACAATTTTTAAATCAATCAACGTTTAGTGCAACTAAACAAAGCCCTGTTTTACATTAAGGGCAGTTTATAAATGTTTATAATTGTTAGGTACGAGAATCTGCGGGTGATTTAAGGTGCAATACTTTATTTGGTTTTTAAGGGGAAGACAAATTATGTACACTTTCTATAAATTATGTAGATATACCCAATAAAATGTTTAATCACCGCGGTCATAACCTTAAGACAGTCTGGAATCATAATTGCTTGATTTTGGCTATTTATGTGTCTGAGGCTTCTAATTTTGATGTTACAAGACTAAATACAAATACTTCGTAACTAGTGTTATAAAACGAATGGCAACCTGACTTGGGCCACATTATATATTGCAATCAATGAAGATAAACAAAAAAGAATTACACGTAACACCAAATAGCAAATCTTATTTAAACTCATCAGAAAAGTAAAATAGGCTATTATAGCTCAGTATACTGAACTACTGTCAAAGTAATGTTACGGAGGATTTAAAACTTCGTTGTGTTTTTGTAATACTATCAACGCTAATAAGATGATTTGTGAATTGTTTGAAAATAACATGTGACAATTTTTTTTTATGTAAACCAAATATTAATGTCGCTAACTAACTTATTACGATGACATCTGCCATGTGAGCGAGGATGTAATTTTCGTGACACATTTTTTACACTTGCCAAGTCAAAAGAAGACGAAGGTATTTTCTGTCAAGTAATAATACACACTGTGTGTTTTTCAATTACAGGACACGCGCATTATAAAGATTGCGGCTTATTGCTCAATGTTAATGTTCCAAGCACCGCTTCGCATAATCGAGCACTCTCAAAAGTAGTGTTGCACGCATTGTAGCATAGCACTGCATGTTGCAGCCCTGCACCCGAATTCTAATGCAACCCGCATTAGAATTCGGGTGCAGGACTGGGAGTGGACTGGGGTGAGAGGAGGGGGCAGGGGTAGGCTTCCCCCTGGTACCACTCCTCTTCCGCGGAGATGATTAGTTTACGAGATATTTCTGTTTTTCTTATTTCTTCAACAACAAAAAGTCGGATCTAGCGCTTTGCCGGCTGCTGCCGCGGCACGCGCGCTTTAATCAGGTTCTAACATGAGCCTGGCTGCATGGACTACATTCCTTTGCCTTTCATACATACATAAACTTTCACGAACCAATCAAGTATTAGCACAATTCAAGATTGTATTCAAGATTGTGCGGTACCGAGTTGCATTGCTCTGTAATTGAAAAACACACATCAATCGACTAAACCAACCAAATGTAGCTCGACGAAAATAATGATACTGATGATGATCTCTAGACGCCTTTCTACATATATATTGTGTAATCGTTTAACATAGCTTAACATTATATTTGTGATATTTATATGCACACTGTACACATATAAGGTATATTAGCTTGTAAGGTAAGGCACGATGGCTCTAATATGTAATTTGAATGTTAAAAACTTATTTGTGATTTTTAAATTTGGATGTGGCATTGTATTTCTTTCTTAAATGAATAAACATATATGAATGAGCTCTTGGTGGGAATAGAATCTGCGACTGCGTAAGACGCTTTGTATGTTTCATCACATGTAGAAGACGCCGGTTATTTTATAGTAAGGCTGCTCAGAGATTTAGGACCCTTATACATATTGATCGCAGTTGGATGTTTCTGTTACTTGGTCAGTTCAAAATATGTAAAGAAGTTATTCAGAATAAGAAAGAAATAATGACAAATTCTCAAAATTGAATAGTGTATATAATATATACTTAAAAAGTAGAAATGTTATAAAATTTGGTGTTTATCGCTAGTAAAAACATTCGAACGAGCCAAACAACGCATGTAGTTGAATATAGTCTTAGATATTTGTAAATAAGAAAATATATTTTTGGAAAATTAATAACTATCGTGAGATGGATTATTTTTTGAGACTGTTGTCCAAAATATTTATGTTAAAATATTAAATTTGAGCTCCTTTGATAACCATGCTGGATAGTGTAATGTAGAACATTTTATATTTGTTGGGTTTAGTTGATATTTAGGCAAAGTTGGGTCATTCAAAAATAAATGTACACATGATTATTGATTTACGATTTATTTATAAATTGTTGAAAAGGTCTGTTTCTACAAAAATGAAGTTGAATGTAGTTATGTAACTTACTCCATTAAATTGAAGACAAACACAAAAGCTTGAAATATTCTGGGTCCCACACACAGTTTGTTTTGGAGAGTACATAAACATACAGACGCCCCACACGACAGTGATCAACGTCGCACTTCAATGGCGTGTATCGCCTGTGGGGCCAGCTCTAAATCAGGTTTGGATTTTTTCTATAATTGTAAAGGGTATGGCTATTAGTGAAGATCAGCATCGGTGTAAAGTAAATTATCGACAGCAATATTGCAATATTAAGATATATACAATTATATTTATAAGCATGCGTTTTTGCGGAGCTGTAAATAAAATTCAAAATTATATTTATATATAGGTTTTATTTAGTTGTTATATGTTTGTTCGTGTCATTTTGATGGTAATATTATTATCGCAAGATAAAGGCTAAGTCAATCTTAAATAATCACATATCATATTTAGTTTTGTTATTAATCATATAATAATTGGTTGCTTTGTGTTTATTGCAAGTTTTGATATATAGAAATAAATGTTTTTAATTACAGTGTTGTTATATTTTACACTAATGTATACATAGATATTGACCACTTAAATCCCTTTTAAAACCTAAGTTGGTATTTTATACTAAACCCTGTCTTAGCTAAGAATTATCTACGTATTATATACAATTCGCAAAAATGTCACCCAGAAGTAACTACCGCTCAGTGAATCTATTTTTAAAGAATTACAAAATTTATAAGGTACTATATTATGTGCCCACTTGATGAAGTTATACTAAATTATCTGTTTTGCGAGTTTTACAAATATTTGATAAAGCGCGTCAATCATTTTTTTTAAACAACGTAATTTAACGTATTGCCCATTAAATTACGCGCGATTCAAAATTGAAGCGACATAATTTGTGCTAAATGGTACAGAACATTGATTATCAATTTGTATATAATAGATACTTAAATTTTGTCTTGACATTAAATTACAATATGAAATTCAATATGTATACAATACAAAATATACATAGATTTCAATAAATAAAGCTTGTATGCCCAACACACCTTTATAACCAATTTCCCAAATTATAATAGAAATTGAACGAAGGCCACGATACCCATATAGACTGAATGTAATTGTTTTTTTAGCAACACTTTTTACATAGCTCATAAAGTAACAAATAGAGAGGTTTTTATCATCATGGGTATTAATGTAGAGAGCACAAAATTGTATTATCTGTATAATATTACCTACCTTTATAATAAATAAAGTAAATAATTGAATTATTAAAAAACAAAAAACCCGACTGCAAAAAACATTTGAATATGGCACCAAAAATCCGCCATTTTTTTATTTTTTTTTATTTTGATATACTCAGTGTCACTCTCACAGTAAATACGAATCTAACGACACCTCTCAAGCTAAAATCCATCGAGCCGTTCAGGCTGCAGAGCGAGCCAAACAATAATACATAGGTCCTGTACATACATACTCTCGAAAAACATAACCCTTCTTCTGGCGCAGTCGGGTAAAGATTAAATTATAGGAATGATGAAAACCAGACTAAGGGCGTGTCCACTGTGCGACAATCGCAAGAACGGCGTCACATCGCAGATTTAAATGTCGCTTTGCCCACCAACGTCACGCTGAGTATCTTTTGATCTTATCTGACACTTATCTTATTTAATATCTTTCCTATTTATGTTCTGGGATTCAAATTTGAAACAAACTATTAATAATATCTCTAAAGTAAGATAGTATTTAGAAATGTGTGTTACTGTGCATTTGTTTTTATACTTGCTACGGTTCGAAGTGTAGTAGAAGGGCCCAAAATATATTTTTATACATGGTCCACCCAAGTCTCTACAAAATTACCATGAATTTAAACGAACTGTATGTTATTAGGTATACAATATAATAATCTATACTCTGCGACTATAGATTAACGGTAAGTCATAATATAAACTATATCTTTTGTTAGCTTCACTAAGGACAGATAATATTTTATTATATACCTAAATGCTACAAAAACAATTATAGATATATGATATAGTAATATGTAAAACAATTTTATTGCTAATCATTTTAGAAACAAAAAATGAACAAGTTTTAAAAAGATTTCTCTTTTTATTTGTACTCTAAAGGTATCTGATATCTATTTATCTTAAAAAGGCTTCGAGACGGCTTGCTTCGGCAACATTGACTAGGAATTGAATGGCACTCGCGCATAAATATATACCTAAGTGGTAAAACAACCTGTTTAATAGAATTCGGTATCATGTAACCAAGGTTACATGCTTACCTTATTCCCGCGGTGTAAAAACCCATGCACGATGCCATTCCGTTCAGTGTCGTCCATCGTTTTAAGATAAGAACACCTCTCTTGGCACACTTTGAGCTCATATTTAGCAATAATGTATACAACTACGATCACTATACGATTGGATACGGTATACCCTGATGGAACCATCAGAAGTTGTATAGAAGTTTTCACTTCTATAGTAAGCGTATAACCGTCTTGTGTTTCACAGCTTTTTTATAATTAAGGTTTTCCTAGGTCTTCTATCACAGACATTATACGTCTTTGGGTAACACTCAAAATAAACTAATCCTATAATATCAATATTGCAATTATTTATCTTAGATTTACAACCGTATCCAGATTCATGATAATTATTTTTATAGCCTATGTCCTAATCCAAGGTATAAGCTATCACAATTTCAATCATCACAAATTCAGCCGTTTTGCCGTGAAAGATCAACAAACATCCAAACTTACAAACTATCGCCTTTATAATATCAGTAAGATATCTTATATGTATCCTAAACACGACGCGCGCGTAACGTAATCCTAAAACCACAATACTTTAAATCACATCACACGAATGTTTCGTTTTCGACTGGTCACACCATATTGTTTGTAGGCATGTGCCGGTCGGGAGGAGTTAATGGGAGGTTCAGACTCGTTGTGCGTACGAGCAACGTCGAGAGTTTGTCTCTACAAATACTGACTACCCATAGGGCAATGTAGACTACGAGCATACTCGCCATCGACGCGCTGACGATGGCGACGGTCGGCCCAGCATCCCGCCAATCTATGATCTCGTAGATAAATGGATCGCCTTTTCTGTAAAAGCCAAAAATGTTCTTTAATAATAAATTATTATATCGCAACGAAAAAAAGGCCTAAAGCTAAGTCTATCGAGTACATTGAATACGGTGGACGTATGTAAAGTTATTGTTTGAGCGCGAGGGGTTTCTTATACTTAAAGTTGTGTCACTTCTATTATTACCTACAGGACGGAAAAAGACGTCTTTTTCGGTGGGAGCTCGCAGGATTTGTGTCTATGAGGGTGTCTTATAAAAAGTGCAGTAGTGAATAACTAGTTGATTAATGTTATAACGAAATATTAAGATTAATGCTAGCTATTATCAAACTCTAATTTAAACATTGAACATACATTTAATTGCTCTGCAGTTGGACTAGGCATGTAGTCACAATTTTATGAAGACTTTCTAAGAGAGTATATACAAACTTGTTAGTTCCTCCCGCTGCGTAGTATATGCCGGTGAAGGCGGCGTACCAGATGCTCACGCACAGCGGTTGGTATATGTGCAGTAGCCGGACGGGCGTCCGCGACAAGACCAGCTCCGCGAACACGATGCACGAGTTGAACCCGTGTGTGGACAAGTCCAACATGAACTCCTCTTCCACCTCTGAAGAAAGCGCAATTATTAAATAAAGAAGATCTCTAATCTTCCTAACAAGTAAACATCCCATGTCAAGATGGCCATTCACGTGAAAACGTAATATAAGTAATAATAAAGACAATAGAAAAACGGACATAATTATACCCCAAGAGCTTAGGCTATTACGTCTGTGCCAGAGTCATAGAATAATCCACAATACCTATTTTTTGAGGTTTTATTTCAAAAGCGCGTAAAGATTTCACGCACACTTTTTATAGAAGAGGGGGTAGTAGTTTCCTAAGAACTTTCCTAGAACCTAATGGTAAGTGACAAGCGATATAGCGACACCCGCACACCAGAGGAGTAGCAGGTGCGTTGCCGGCCTTTTAAATATGAGTTATGAGTATGCTCTTTTCTGGAAGGTCCTTAAATCGTTTAGGTTTGGAAATTCGCAGCGGGTTCATATAGTGGTCGTGTGAGGCAGGAAAAGCCGTAAAAACGAGTTGTTGTTGTTTTCCGGGTATCTACTTAGATAAAATTCCCAGTCACACTACTTAGTGTGACTGGGAATTTTGACGCAATGTACGGTGGTGGAATTCTGCTGCAGGTATTAGTCCGAACAATTCCTCAGGACACTCCCCGCGGTAGATGCGGTAGGAGATGCAGAGTGATCTGACATCTGTACGCAATGCCAAAGAATCAAGCCGATCGGAGAAAACTTTGTTATGGATGATTCGAGCCGCCCGACGTTGAACGCTGTCATATGGAAGGAGCTGATATTGGGGTGCTCCAGTCTAGAGATGAGAGCAGTATTCCACGTGAGGCCGGATTTCGCCCTACTGAGCATACCGAGTTTTTTAGGGGCTAGTTTCGCCTTTCGAAATTCCAAATTTCGACGAAAATTTACATTGCTCGATATGTCGACGCCAAGAATTCCAATACTGGCCGAGGCGGTTAGAGAAGTGCCTTCAAATTATAGAGGAACGATGAAGTGGCGGTGGGGCTCAGTAGCCTAGGGTGAGCCCAGCACCTTGGGCGAAGCTAATTGAGCCGAGGGAGCTCTTTATACCCCTCTTATAAGAAGAGGGGACAAAAGAGCAAGGGCAAGGGGCGAGGATGGAACCTCACCCCATTGTACTGTCCCGACGTTGGGAGGGGTTGTTCTGTGGTGCGGGACAACCCCTCTGTGGAGCTGGCGTCGGTCGCTTGCGGGACTGACTAGCCGCCAAGGTGCCCTGTTTGTTTAATAGATCCGGGGCACCGCACCAAAGGCGGCATTGGTGGCACTCGCCGGGTTTAAGTGGGTAGAGCTACGTCCACTTACCATCTTTCGGGCGCAGCGAGTTCCACATATCCGCGTGGGGAGACCCACTCCCCCGCGGGATGCCTCAGAGCATTTCCCGGCGTTAAAGAAAAAAAAAGTTGCCCCCATTCCAAAACTTTGGCTTACAGAGACTCGATTTCAGTCAAGTTTGTTCCGACGCTCATCGACTTGTGCTCGAGAAATATTAATACGGCCTGTGTATAAGGCATCTCCGGTGCTGTCATCTTCATAACAATGAGTGCCGCTAGTTTGTAGTACGTATGACATTGATATGCTGAAGAAATAAAGAGATACCAGTCTTGAGGACCACCAGCATTAACAGACTTGAGGTTCAAGCATGCACCGCCGTCCATTTACATAATTAAGCTATGACAATTTTAAGTGATACTCACCAGCATTATAAAGTAAGGCCCAGTAGAGGCCTGTTATCATGATGGCCAGGGTCACTCCGATGTTGAAGAAGAGCCAGTGGATGCTCACGTACCACGGCAGGCGTGTTGTATCTGTCACAAGGAATGTACATATTAAGAAAAATACGCATGATTATGTAGGCACCAAAGATATTTTTTTCAGATATTTATTACGTACATCGAGCATATAAGCGGATAGATATAAGAGTAACTTGAGTCATAATATTCCGAAACTGGTCAGTGATTTGTCACTGACGTAATTTTATTTAAACTAATCAGTGATCTGTATGGACGTTGGCCAATCACGCATCAATGCCCATCAGTTGGCCAATCAGAGCGCAGAACCGGCGCAGCGTCGCAGCACGAATTTGGCGGAATTTGTTTTCATACAAAACACATAACATTACCGCTCTATTATTTATAGGTATGTTCGATGGTTACGCATTATAGTGGTATTATACAAATTATAATTAGCCATAAGTATGAAGTTTGCAAGGGGAAGGGAAGAACGAAGATACAGCTACAAAGCTATCACACGTGAACCAAAATTAGTGTAATGTTCCGACTCTATGTACAGTATTTACTTCCTTCATAGCTTTCATATTTTATTCTCACGCTGAAAACAATTTTGTAAAGAAACCCCGGGTAACTACCTGGAACCAATAATATTCTAATAATATCTGGAACGTAATTGATTTAACCGACAGTATTTGGCAATGTTGGGTTCGTTTATATTTTAGATTACAAGCAATCGATTTTCTTATAGTTTAAAAAAATTACATTAAAAACCCAATGACCCCTAAATAATATTTGTAATTATAATATTGGTATTAGTATATATCTTTATATATGCAATTCTTCTGTGCTTGTGTATGTGACTGAATTCCTAAACGACGGGACGGATTATATGTAATGACATTTTGTGTGTGTGTTCAAGTGGATTCACACACACAATTATTTTGATTTAGTTAATAATTTAAGTTAGGCAATCATACAAATGTACATATAAATGCACATTTGTATGTCACCATAAGCGATCGCGACAGCTCGCGTATTTCTTACTAGAAACAGAAATAGTTTTACTTTTTAGAGATTTTCTTCCTAATATTAGGAATATTATAATTAATTAGTGGCCCAGACAGAAGTTGTCTTGTACAAAACATTTTGTAGAGCTGATTTGTGAATTATTTAAGTAAATACACACAATCAAACAAAATACGTTGCTAAGCAACTGTGTAGTTTCGCAAAAAGTTGCTTAGCAACGAATAAACAGTCTGATATAAATTTATATTTTCTAGTGGCCCAGACAACTTCTGTCTGGGCCACTAGTTAGATAATAATATTCCTAATATTAGGAAGAAAATCTCTAAAAAGTAAAACTATTTCTGTTTCTAGTAAGAAATACGCGAGCTGTCGCGATCGCTTATGGTGACGAAATGTCTTGTGTCAGCTGTCTCGTAATAATTTGTAATAGGTGTTGTTACGTCACGTGGGTCGCCGGTCGGATTTGTGACCTTACGCTAGTGCAATATTCACGCTTGTTTTACTCTGTGGCATAATAGTACGGGAGCTAGCAACGTCGGGTAAACAAGAATTTCAGGTAGGCCAATTTTTTGAGAATGGCGGGAAACATCGGGACGCGCGGTTGTTTTTTTTTTGGTTTCCCTTTAATTAATTGTTATTTTGTGTTTCGTCCATTCAGAGTGGTTTTCTAGTGTTTGTTTTAAAAACTTGATCTTTATATATTGTGATTGGTTGGCGAATCTTGTGAAGTACCGTTCTGGAGTGGTTTTCTTAATAGGGCAGTTCTGGCGGTTTTCTATAGTGTTTGTTTTAAAAACTTAATCTGTGTAATATATAATGTGATTGTTGGGCGATTATTGTGGTGGACTGCCTTGTGTGGATGGAATGGGGAATGATAGTTGATTGATGGGGGCTATAGGGGCGAAGCCGCGCTCCTTGGGGTTTCGCGCCATTTCTCCGTATTACAGACCGAATAATTGTATTTTGTATGGCTAATAGCCTAGTAGCTAATGCCTTTAAATGAAAATAATAATAAAAAACCAATTTTTTGATATGCTATCTCTCTCAAGTCTCAGTCTCCCGGACGTCATACGGGCTATCTGGCTGGCGGGAGTGGTTGCGTTCATCAGTGCGCATCCTACTTGTACAGGTCAAATATCAATTTTTCAAATCATTTTAAGAAGTTTCTTTCTTTTATTATTATTTATAATAGATTGCCAGACATTTTTATTGTTGTTTAAACTGTGCCAGACGCTAATTTACGACTCCAGGAGGAGGAGGCAGTGTGTTCGAATACTTCACGTAACACAACACAAACACTTCACTTCATAAATCATAGGAGAGCCAAATTGGCTCATATCTAACCGACGAAGCATTAGGGTCATTAGGCCGTTAGCATAGAACATTCCGAAAACGAGATTTCTGAAACGGAAAAGTCAAAGCCAATAGAAAATACATTAAAAGTTGTTGTCCTTTTGTCAAATTAGATTTTTAGAATTTATTTGTCTTTTTATTAAATGTAGCGGGCACTTAATAACCAATTACATTGGATTTCCTTATTCTATTTGGCTGATATGTAAACGACAAGTTATAACAGTTCAGTCAAAGTTATCTCGGAATGTTGCAGCAAAATATTTATAGCTAATATCGTCAGAAAAAGTACAATACACAAATACGTTGACGAGCAATAAAAAATGACGACTATTTATGAATACGTTAAATACTTCACCGGTCACGGTGGGAGGGATGCGCTGTGCCGCGCTCCTGGCTGCATGGGTACCACCATCTTGCTTGTTTCTCCCGTCAATCAGCTTTGTTGTGTTTTGGACCCTCGGACTCGCTGCGCCCGAAAATTGGGAAGGTGGACGCAGCTCTATCCACTAAAACCCGGCGCGTGCCACCAATGCCGTCTTTGGTGAGGTGCCCGGATCAATTGAGCAACAGGGCACCTTGGGACCGACGCCTCCACAAGTGGTGGAGGGGTTGCCCCGACAGAACAACCCTTTCCAACGTCGGTACAGTGTAATAGGGTGAGGTTCTCATCCTCGCCCCTTGTCCCCCCCGCTCTTTTGTCCTCTTTTATTATAAGAGTGCCCACCCTAACTAAAACCACTGCGAGCGCCTTCAGCCGCTTTTTGAGGGTCCCGAATATGCAGGCAACAGACAGGATCACCTCAGCGACAGGCTGGCCCCGGCGAAGGCCAGACTACTCCTCGTAGGGGAGGACTGCCCGGCCGCTACTAAGCAGTCCCCACGACGTCGTGCCATACAGACCCAGGTTCCCATCCTGAGCCCGACACGAACACAGGGGCGTTACTGAAGGCGCATTAAATAGCGCCTCCTACGCACCCCCGTTCGTCGCCTGCGGGAGGCGGTCTCGTCGGCGGCCTCCTCTCTCACCCGCTCGATAAATTACAATACTTGATGGTAAACAAACACAATCACACTATGAGCTTAAGAAAACAATAATAATATAAAAAAAAAGAAATAAAATAAATAAAGTAGAAAAGAGAATTGATGTATTTTTGATTAAAAGTCATGTTTGTGCGTGAAAGGAACGAACAAAGCGTGTTTACAGAAACCGGGATAGCGTGCAGCGGAGTTGCATTCAACCATCCTGCGCAAACATGCCTTTATGTCCTCGGCACGATTTCAGAAAACGCTTTTATTTTCACCTTTGGAAAAAAATAAGGGCGTGAATGATTTATTTAACAATTTCCTTAGGCTAGCAAACTATTTTGTCAAGTTCATCGTTATGGAGCTGAAATGATAGAACAAAATAGTTCATATATTACAGCACAAAATCTGTACTTTTTTGTTTCCCCATAATAGTATAGGCGCTAGCAACGTTTTCGAGAAAGAATTTTAGGCCAGCTGATTTTGTGATATGTCGTCCTTCTTGCACTTTCGGTTAGAGTCTGGGCTATCTGGCTGGCGGTAGCGGTTGCGTTCATTAGTGCGCATCCTACCTGTCCAGGTAATAATCCTGGATTTTATAAACATTTTAGAAGGCGTAATCTTTAATTTTTTGTTTTTAAATAAGTCTACCTGACATACTTTTTTTATTGCCAGACATTTTTGACAATGCTAACTATGTGCCCCATACGCGTTTTTTTTAATAAAAATTTCAAAGTATTTTATAATGTCTGTAATTTTAATAATATGTTATTTAAAGATAAGAAAAACTTAAAATAAATTTGCCATACATTAATTCGATTGTTAAGCCCCATCATTTCGCAGCTGAACTTAAAAAATGTGCAATTTAAAGAAGCTTTGGTTAACTTTTTCATTGATCACTGGGGTAGTAAAGACATGTTGCCTTTCATTGGTAATAAAAACATTTAAATAATTAATTGTAAGTTTCAATAAATGTTATTCATACAAAGTGATAAATAACAAAGTAATTAAATCTATTGAAGAATCATTATCGTGTGAAGAACACGAAGAAGCTGATTCTAGGATTATTTTTCATATTTGCCAAATCGATTTTGACGCAGACGTTGTTATACGCTGGTCTGATTCTGATATTTTAATTATACTTCTGGGAAATATGGATCACCTGAAAGCATCTTTGAAAATTTGGATAAATATGGGTTTGGAAATCATCAGCGTTACATAAACATCAATGAATTACACCGAATTCTTGGTGACTCTTTATGCAAAGCTTTACCATGCTTCCACGCAATAACCGGATGTGATTCCACGCCAGCTTTTTTTAGAAAAGGCAAAGTTGAGCCTTTTAAAATATTATAAAATTCTAAAGAATACCAGCTTTTGATAATATAATTACGGATGACGAAGAAGTACTTCAAACTACGTTTGTAACCCTGGAGAAATTTATTTGTCAAATGTATGGAGTTAAAAATTGTTCCAATGTTAATAATGTTCGATTTCATTTATTTTCAAGTACGTTTAAGTCTAAAAAATCAGATGAGAACTTCGACAAAAAATTTCGAAACTTTGACTCATCCAGTTCGCCACCCTGTAAAGCGGAATTGCAACAGCATTTTTGAAGGTTCGTTACGTGACGAAAATTTGGAGAAATGCTCACTCAAAACATCCAACATCTTTATCTCCAATGGCTTTCGGTTGGACCATTAACGGTGACAAATATGATTTTGTCTGGTTTTTGGGAGATCAATTACCATCCTCACTTGCAGATATTATTGTTCAAAGTAAGTGTGAAATGGAATATTTATCAATAATAACTAAAATGTTTTATAACGAACAAGAAGAATTACACTGTTTATTTTTTTTCTGTTGCAGATGATAGAGTTTTAGAAGATAACGAAAGTTCCCAAGAAGATGATATGAATGACACTGACAAAGACAGCGACGATTATGATGATGATTATGAAGATGCCTCTTTTTTTTGTGACGTCACTATAGGCTGAAACAACTTGAAAAACTTAATATTAATTATTTATAATTTACATTTAGTAATCAGAACAATTTAAATAAAAGGTGTTGTTTTATTTCCTATCTAATTTTATATTCCTAAAAAGGAATATAAAATTAGATAAAAGAAGAAAGGATATAAAATTAAGCATAAAAATGCTTAATTTTTTTTTAAACTTGCTCTGACTAGAATGATTATTATTATTATTTTTATTATATGTACAGTGACGAGTAATTTACTTTTGTAATAGTTCTCTGTATCATTCTCGACTTATTCTGCAACTGTCTCTCTGACTACTAGCATTATACTGCAATACTTTTCATGACTTTTTCATTTTAATTCAAGACTTAACAATCGTATTAATGTCTGGCAAATTTATTTTAAGTATTTCTTATCTTTAAATAACATAATATTAAAATTACAGACATTATAAAATACTTTGAAATTTTTATAAAAAAAAACGCGTATGGCACATAGTTAGCATTGTCAAAAATATCTGGCAATAAAAAAAGTATGTCAGGTAGACTTATTTAAAAACAAAAAATTAAAAATTACGCCTTCTAAAATGTTTTTAAAATCCAGGATTATTACCTGGACAGGTAGGATGCGCACTAATGAACGCAACCGCTACCGCCAGCCAGATAGCCCAGACTCTAACCGAAAGTGCAAGAAGGACGACATATCACAAAATCAGCTGACCTAATATTCTTACTTTTCAAACGTTGCTAGCTCCCGTACTATAAGATGTGAATCTCTTTTTAAAAAAAAGATGTATTTGATATTTTTTTCTCTGTTACAAAAGTTACCTAATGATGTATTGAAAACTAACAAAATGAGGTTTTTACTGTGAACTATAAGGTCACCAAGTTATGTTTTCATTCGTTTTGGAATTCCTGAAATAAATTGAAATTATTGACGCCAAAATTTCCTTATTAATTGAGCCTTAACAGCCACTTAACGGGTGTCAGTAAAAATATTCCAAGGATGAAATCCATTATCAGTTTGCAAGGATAGCCAACAATATAGTACCGTGTAATAGTATTGGAGTAAAGCTATATCATACTAGATAGAGAACCAAATGACATTAAAGATTGTAGTACTCTATTGTTTGCAACGAATTAGTAAAGCTATGTTTGACTATTATTAAAATTTTCAGCTGGAAAGAATAGAAATCATAAAGTTAATATACCTTTCCGCTAGGTATATTAACTTTATGATAGAAATATAAAAGAAATCTGACTTGAATATATTTTACAAAATTTATATTTTAATCGTAATAAAACAACTGTTTAACTGCGATATTATAAATGGTACATCTCATTACTAGCAATTATAGTACTATTATAGATACAAAATATAAGAGCAATGACTGAAATATTACCCATTATATTGAAATGAAGAACAATCTCTATTATTAATATTAAAACTTAAATGCTCTTCTTCTCGTTCGAGCATTTTCCGTCGCAAAAAAAAAAATACACGCAGACTCAAGGACGTCCTGAAAAGATTATTTTTAATGTTATGCTGTTTACTATATTATTTACTATGTTTTTTATGTCATAAGGAGGCAACCGAGCAGTCGAAGCCTTATGGTGACTACCGACGTCCATACACATCCGCATAACAAACGCCACGCAGATGCGCCGCCGTCCTTTTCCCTATATATTTCCCGGAAACTCACAAACCGCACGAGACGCGACTGCATAACTGTCACTTGACGCCGGTGTTATGTGAGCGAGAGGTACCACCCCGGTCGTGCCGGCCCAATTCGGATGCAAAGCAGAATGGCACTACCTCTTACTACATACTATTTATACATAATATTATACTACTCACTAAGATTTTCATTTTTTTTGCTACAACTCGAGAGAACTGTTTACCTCTAAACAACACCTATTACAGAATGTGTTCGATGGAAATGTCGTCAGACAGCGTACTATAATAATTGTGTCTTTGTTTCTTTATCGATCTGTGTATTTATATTATTCTCATAGTAGGTATTATAGCAATTATACTGACATACATCCAGGAAGTGTTACCCTCCTGTTGTGGTGTGTGTTGCAGTGTGAATGACAAGTTGTAGTGGTTCCGAGTTGTTATCTTAAATACCACAACTGTTTTTTACAATCATTAATTGGGTAATTAAATGGTTTTTTCTAAATTTCTACGTGCACTTGAACATGAGACCATCGCTTGCTCACCGGTGAAGGAACACCATGAGGAAACCTGCATGCCTGATGAGATTAAAAGTCTTTGAAGGTGTGTTTCACCAACCCGCATCGGGCCAGCGCATCGGTGAACTATGGCCCACAACCCTCCTCGCCTGATTGGAACCTCGCCGTGGAAAACATATTATAAGGGTTGAAATTGTTATTATAAATGAAGTTGATATTGTGACGAAAATCGGTTGTCGGTTTACTGACGATAGTTGAACGTGACAACGTCATAAGAAAATGGAACGCCTCAGAGCGAGGTAACGCCGCATACGTCATGTTTTTTCGTTCTTGCAGCCGGCTCCATCGAATTATAAGACGTTGTCATGTCAAAAAACTTCTACGGATTTTATCTTAGTCATCCGACTAACCAACAAGAACGCACATTTTTACGCATCGCAACTATAAGTATGCTGAATGGCCCACTCGCTAGTCGCTTTCGTCAAATAAAACAACTGTACTAAGCCAGAGTTTGCCCATCTAACAGGCCCAATATGAACTTCACCCACCTTCAAAGACATGTAGTCTCAACAGACATGCATGTATTAACTATATCTGTAGGAGATAGTGCCATACTACTTGGTACCCGAATTGAGCCGGCATGACCGGGGTGGGACCTCTCGCTCACATAACACCGGCGTCAAGTGACGGCTGTGTTGTCGAGTTTTATGCGTTTTGTGAGTTCCCGGTGGCAACTTGGGGGTGTAGGGAAAAGTAGGGTCGATTATCGTTTGCCATCTTATGACATAAAAATATAACGTATACCTATCAATACCCTATTTGCTATAGTAGAGGTTTGTATATGTCAATTTCTATAAAGGTTGTAAGAATTATTGATAGATATAACGAGAACGACGTGACATTGAAAACAGTTTCAATTATCTCGTACAAACCTAAAGTATTACAATAATGACGTGGTAAACGAAAAAATTGTACATTAGTAGAAGTACAAGATGATTATTAGTTGTAGAGTGTAGACACAAAAATTAAAGAAACGCGATTATTTTATTACTTTTTGTTCTTTTATTTTTTGAAGACGGCTATAATTTTTGTTTAAATTTTTTTATTTCTTAATTTTTTGTGATTCATTAAAGAAAGACATACAGAGATAGACATTTTGGCATATTTAACCGTATGAAGTTAGCCCAACAGAAGCTTTAAATCGTCGAGGAGTTCCCTCGACTGTCTATGGTCTCCATCATCAGACCTGTAATGGCACGTATCACTCATAGGGGTGCAAAGTTCTCATCAGTATAAATCAACTAAGTCCAATTACAAGGTATCTACTTTAAACTACTTAGGAGTTCCTTTAACTGAGCTTCGTCTTCATCATCAGACCCCCAATCACAGTCACAACCCATCTAGGTGTAAAGTTTTCATCAATACAAATAATAATCACGCCCAAACACAAGGTTACTGAAGTAAATCGTCAAGGAGTTCCCTCACCTGTCTTCCAGCTCCAGCATCTGTTCGACTCTAGACCTTCATTAAATTGTAGTGCTTTAAAATGCTTATTTAAAAAAATATTAAGTGCACTAGTTGCTCCTACGAATTTCGAAAGTTTCCCTCAATTTCTCTAGGATGCCATCATCAGACCCTGGTTTCCTTATCATGGGACCATTTGAGAGAAATCGGTGTACATTAAAAAAATACCGGCCGAATTGAGAACCTCCTCCTTTTTGTTGAAGTCGGTTAAAAATGATTACGTGAGTTTATTTTAATTTCTGTATCCAATAACGTGATGTTTTGTGGTTATGTAAATGTACCGCGAATAAAGGCAAGTATCGGATGAATAATGGATAATTATGCACGTGTTTTAATTTAATCGTTTGTACTTATTTTACCTCAAGTTCTTTCGCGTGATGGACCAATTTCCGTTCACATGCGATTCAGTATCATGTATATTTTTATTCGCAACTCCAAAATATTTGAATTCGTTTAAAACTTTATTTTAACTATACGTTCCACTTTTGTACCCAATTCAATGTTGGGTACAGCCCATCATCAGAACATCGAACATAGAACCGGATAGAGTAGTAATGCGAGCCATAAAATTTCGAAACGGGTCAGTGGTTTGTCACTGACGTAATAGTAATTCAACCAACCAGTTATCTGTACGTGCGTCCCATCGGCCAATCATCCATTAATAGCCATCAGTCGGTCGAAATTTGTTTTCATACAAAACGCATAACATTATCGCTCTATTCCGATTATATGCTCGATATGTAAGAAGCACTACCATCATCACTCTGTATTACTGTGCCAATGAATACAGCCTAGACCTCCTGTAGGTAATTAGTAACAATAATTTTATTAAAATATCATGGCATCTTAGCGTTCATTTAAACTGGAATTGAAATACGGAAATCCAAGACAAAAGATTTATATTCACACGCAGGCGTAACACCCCTCTTCCTACCCCCTTTTTTCCGACACGTGTGACAGAATACATGAGGTCATGTATGTAGGGTCTTAATAACAATACGGACCACACACCAAACAATGCCTTGCCATCGGGGCGACAAACGAAGTACGTCCTTACAAGTTACACAATTTGTCAACTATAGAGTTCATGGCATATCCGTACTGACCATAATTACTTTACTTACTAATACTTAGGTACTCATACATGCAAGTAACTATGTTTGTTAGACCGTACATTTTTACCCTCAAACCGCTTATCGGGTTTCGAATCTTTGGCAATAAAATAGGTTATATTAATAAGGTAGTCAATTAAAAAATAAAAATCATAATCACCATGGATACAACTGTAAATCTTAACATAGACAAAGCGGAGTCACTAATAGATGTTAAATATTAAACATAGGCATAGAGTTCTAAATAATTTATAACCAATTAATAATATCGACAAGATTTACGGTTTTGTAATTTGAAATATCAGAATTTAAAATCACGCACTGATCTTGGTGGCGCAGCAAATTGCTTTTTTTTATGTTAGTTGGATAGGCAAACTGGCAAACGTGCCACCTGATGGTAAGTGGTCGACGTCGCCCAAGAACATAAACTAGTTTACCTGGAACAAGCCCAAGCAACTCATCTATGTGTTGCCTATCCTGAGACATAAGATGTTAAGTCTCGGTGCCAGTAATTACACTGCCTGTCTTGCCCTTCTCTCCGAAACACAGCAAAGCTGTTTCACGGGAGAAACAAGCAAGATGGTGGTACCCATGCAGCCAGGAGCGCGGCACAGCGCTTCCCTCCCACCGGTGTTCAATATGAAAATGTTTCAAAGCCGTGGATTATTATTATACTTTTATTTGATATACTATAATTTTTATAATGTAAAAATTATCAGATTTTTTTATGACAAGGAAAAAAATCGGATATTTTAAATATGCGTTACACAGATAGGTTTTTCATAATATAATCTGGACTTTTCCGTGACTATATCGTTTTTTCCTGGTAATTACTTCTTCCTCTTTCTTATTTTAATGTTTACCAGACCTTTAGCGGTAGATTTATTCAGTTTTATTATATTAAGCTTTCATTATTTTCAAAATATCTTCGTCTATTACAAAATAAATGTATGTGGTGTGTTTTGATTAAGAACGTCGACAATGAATGTTTATGTTCTACTCTTTGGTTTATATACGAAATACTCTCATCATCATCATCATCAGCCTCTATCCGTACACTGCTGAACATGGCCTCGCCACTCGCATCCAACACGGACCGGCCACTGTACGAAGATTGTCTAGGTAATACTAATAAAAATAAATAATACTAATAGTGTAGGAAATACTGTACATATTTATAATACAATAAATACATCGTACCGCGATGCACAGTATGTGAGTTAGTAACAGTTAATAGTAGGTACTTCATTTAAACTCTAACAATTCTATATAGAGATAAAGGGGCACAAACTATAAAGTATTATTTTATTATTATGTGCCTTTTATACCAAATATTATAAACTTTTGTACAATACAGACTATTTATAAATTATATGACCATCAGTGCCATTAAAATAATATTCCGATCGTCGCGATAATATTGGTAAAAACCTAATTATAGTTTAATTTAAAAATATATGACATCATAGAGTTCATTGTAATATTTTTAGTGTTCTCCGAGATTCTTGGCTGAGTGGATACAACTGAAAAAACTGTGTGAAAAGTAATGTCATAGGGTAGGGTTATTTTACGAAACTGAAATAAAATATTAACTCGAGACCCATATTTGTAACGCTTTAAACCCATTGTATTGTAGTGTAACTTATATGTAATTAGTTTATAAGATAATGTATGTATTGAATAAAAAGAGTATCATATCAGCACCCAAGCACACGCCTCATCCTTCCCCATATACCCGAGCCTCCTGGGTGAGAGCCAGGTATCCTACATACCTATAGTATACCTGCAGTCACTACACTACAGTATTTATATTAAAAAAATACGCTTCTTGACATTCACAGTGGGATTCGCTTATAATTTCAGATATAATTCATGAGAAAAAAACAACTCTTACATAACTGATATTATCTAAAAATTGTATTTTAAATGAATTTCACATGCAATTTTTATCTTTTACGAATCGACAGACGAATGTAACATATTATGGGGGCTCAATGTAATACCGTTATTCCCGTACGGAACCCTAAAATGAGTCAATTACGACCAGGAATACATTTCTATTGCGGTTAGATTAGGCGCGATTTTAAAGGAAGGAAAAGTTAGAATAGGAAAACCATTATCTACTCTATAACTGGCGACTGCATGTGTTTAATTATATAATATTAGTAGGGACAAGCAAACCGCAATACCATGTGATCATCGTTCCTAATTAACATTTAGTCTCGTGAGTGACCGTTTTTAAGATATAACACTCTTACTGCCAGACTACTTTCAGAGAATTAGCCAGGCGATTCCCATAAATACCCCACAGTATAGCATGCCTCTACAGTACTACTACTAAACCTAATGGTTAGGCTGAAGTAGTATTTTTATTTATTTATTTATTCTTTATGTACATGAAAGGTATTTAAAGTAACATAATATAGTTAATAATTAAAAGTTATACACAGGTGTGCTTATCCCTTTAAGAGATTTCTGCCAGCAGACCTAAAGAGTGCGTGTAGAAAAACAGTAGTAGCATTCTCTAAGAGAATACGAGCCTTTGATGTAAATATTTACCAACTGCAGTTAAAATATTTTAACTTAAAATAAATAGGTAGTACCATAATAA
Organism: Helleia helle; assembly: GCA_963853865.1. Taxonomy (NCBI): domain Eukaryota; kingdom Metazoa; phylum Arthropoda; class Insecta; order Lepidoptera; family Lycaenidae; genus Helleia; species Helleia helle. Next base: position 18,517,952 of record OY971422.1, on the reverse strand, counting down.
GAAATAAAAAATCAAATTATTACAAATTTCTTACCGGGTACTTTTTTTAAAGTTGCTATGAAGGATACCAGGAGACCAGTAAGCGTGAGGAGACTGACTGTAAGAAGTCCCCAATTAGTAAGGTAAATTATCCAGTATTGGTCACCTCCCTTAATCAAAGAGTATATTAGTATTCCGACTGACGCCGTCGACAGGAAAAGTCGGACCAGCAGCATTGGGACAGCCGACTCCCCTCGCTGCCATGATGACAGGTAAAAGTCACTGGACCTGTCGTTCACAGACACCCACAGGTCGGACACAGACAGACTCTTCTTAGAACATTTCACCATTTTCACAATAGGTCTATAACACTTGAAGCCTTGCTCCACACTACTCTCGATGTGCGCCCGATATGTTTCGCAACTCACAGCACAACGAGATGTTATAGTCCAACAGATTTGTTATCGATCGAGTGCCATTATCACAATCCTAATCAATGTAGTAATCGTATTTCATGTTTTCGACCAAAAGAGTTCATTCTCATATATAACACTTTTACGGCACTTTAATGTAATATAAATTTTACGTACGAGTCAGATAATTATAAAAAATACTAATTAATTTTGTACTTTGTAACTTGTAAAATAAATGACTGGTATCGCTTGTATTTCTACACTTTGTTTATATTTAATACGAAAATTTCAGAGTAAATTGTGATATTTTTAATTGAGCGTAAGTTCGAGTAAGTAATGATTATCGTAATAAAAGTTCAACGCGTCGAAGGCGACGTCGCGACGTCAACTCAGATTGGTGACTGACCGTCGGTCCACCAGTCACCACCCGGCACCCAGTGGTTCCACTGCCAGCTCTTCTTGCGTAAAGATTTATGCAATCAGCTGTTTTGCAGATTCAAGCCGGCTTTCGTGTCTCAAATCTCAATGTCAAACAGCATGGTATTTTTATTGATGTTACGTATTATGTTTTGTCTATGTATTGTCCTACTTAAATTTGATAGCCTTTTGTTTTTTTTTCTTTTCTTTAACGCCACAGGAAATGCTCTGAGGCATCCCGCTGGGAAGTGGGTCTCCCCAGTATGTGGGACTCGCTGCACCCGAAAGCTGGTAAGTGGAAGCAGCTCTACCCACTAAAACCCGGCGAGTGCCGCTAATGCAACTCCTGGTGAGGTGCCCCGGATCTGTTGAGCAAACAGGGCACCTCGACGGCTAGTCAGTCCCTCAGGGGCCCGACGCTACCTCCACAGTGGGGTTGTCCCGTACCACAAAACAAAAACAATGTACTGTCCCAACATCGGGACAGTACAATTGGGTGAGGTTCCCATTCTCGCCCCTTGCCCCCTGCTCTTTCGTCCCCTCTTCTTATAAGAAAAAGGTACAAAGAGCCCCCTCGGTTCAATTCGCTTCGCCCAAGGTTACTGAGCCCCACCGCCACGACAAGGCCTGAACCATGGTGGGGTAAATTTGATAGCCTAGATTAATACCCAAGCGAGGTAAACTTAAAAGTAAGTCAGTAGGTACAAGGTAAGGTAAAATAAGGAAAGAGTAAACTTTAATTTACATTTTTATAATAAGCAATCTAGTCGTTTAGATTTTCGCATGCGACGGTGGTGCGTCATCTGTGTCACATCAATGAGAGAACTTGTTTGAAGTGGATGGTTTCCCTTATTTAAGATATGGGATTACCTAAAGCACTGAATCACTTTTCTGACGGTTGGTAAAAACCAAACTGATATTTTTATTAAAAAACAGGTTTTTGTTTGTGAATTTTTTGTAGTCTCTGGTGTTATTATTAATATTATCAATTTCAGAAATATCGAATATTTAAGTAAATTCGTAAAGTGTGTCATCATCACAACAGTCTGCAGCTCGTCATTTGTTTAAGGTGCTTACTTCTATTTATAAACACATAAATTGTGATGTCTTTTTTAACAACTACATATATATACATACATCCTTTATTAGGTTGATTATTTAACTGAATTATATGTTTCTTAACCGACTTCAACAAAACGGAGGAGGTTCTCAATTCGGCCGGTATTTTTTTTAATGTATGTGCACCGATTTCTCCGTCAATCGTGGACCGATTTTCAAAATTCTTTTTTTGTTTGAAAGGGTATACTTGCCAAATGGTCCCATGATAAGGAAACCAGGATCTGATGATGGCATCTCAGATAAATCGAGGAAAACTTTCAAAATTCGTTGGAGCGACTAGTGCGCTTAATATTTTTTTAAATAAGCATTTTAAAGCACTACAATTTAATGAAGGTCTAGAGTCGATCTGATGCTGGAGCTGGAAGACAGGCGAGGGAACTCCTCGACGATTTACTTCAGTAACCTTGTGTTTGGGCTTGATTAATTTGTATTGATGAGAACTTTACACCTAGATGGGTTGACCGCCACGTCAAGGCCTGAACCATGGTGGGGCCCTTGGTACTAGCCTACGTAACTCATTCATGGATTGTCTATCCTGAGACGTAATGTATAAGCTTTGGCGTCAGTTATTACACTGTCTATCCTGCCCTTCTTTCCAAAACAAACGAAAAACTATTTCACAAACGAAATAAACAGATTTGCTGTGAATGGCATTGGGGTGATGATGATAATTTTCAAAGTCATAGCAGTAATTTAGTAACGTAACACTACCTTGAACACGCGAGTATCTTTCAAAGTTCGTTTGATGATTACGTATTGTTCAACAATCGTAAATATAGTAAAATTGTGAGGCACAAGTACCTCTACCATGAGTTTTTGTTACAAGCGCACATCTATATAGTAGTTAACGTAAAAACGCAACACGAGTAGAAAACTATACCATACCTTAGTTTTCTATTGTAAATGTATTTCTATGTAACATAAACTCATGGTAGAGGTAAGGGTGACATCTATCAAATATGTAACTCATGGTAGACGTAGTATGGTATAGTTTTCTATTCGTGTTGCGTTTTTACCTTAACTAATAACTACTATAGTTATGTCATGTGCGCTTGTAACAAAAACTCATAGTAGAGGTAAAGTTCATTGATAAGAGTTCTGTTTTCAAAAATAAAGACGGATGGTAAAATAAAGAAATTCAAAATTTTTGTTATGTCGACGATGTGCAGCATCAAAGATGGTGTTCTCATAATTTCCATAAATACAGTTATTTTGCCATATTTAACTTAAATATTGTTTTTATTCCTTCTTAGTAAAGTTATTTTATACGAAGAAAATATTAGGAATACTTCGACATTCTCTCATTTCAATCACAATATTGAATTTTCTTTTACGATTGTCCTTTATTACCTTCACTAATAAGTACGTAATAAAATCATGTTAGTCGATATGAACGTTAATTTTCCATAGGTTTGAAACCTGGCTAGTACCGCACTGTGGCCGCAAAGTAAGTCTAGATGTGAATATGTAGTCTCAATAGTGGACAAGGGCTAGAAGTAAATCCCCTAATTTTTTACTTATGCCACTACATTTTTTGGTGGCATTTAAATTTTTTGTAACAAATTCTTACTAATAATAATACTTGTAACAGTATTTAGATATGGAAACATTTTTCCATTGTAATTCAGTTCTAGTCACGTTTTATGTGAAATAACGTAATATAATTCACATACAAGGTATTTTTTTATAATAAAACACGTAGCATCAATATCACAATTAAAAACATAGTAATAAAGTTTTTGACAAATATTTACTGTTTCAACTAGGTTTCAACATAAATGTATATTTATATTATAATTCATATTATGTCTATGTAGACATAAAATGTGAGGATCTTGAGCCTCGATTCCTTCTTCTATTTTTTTTTAAATAGCTTACCCTGTCCCTCACGCCAAAGAACTTTATTCCATCTAAATCCTATCCTTGATTTCAATCTATATTTTCCTTTCCGTATTCTCATCACAAAAAGGTAAGGTCTTTCAAACCGCTCGTACATCATGATATAATAACTAAATATTGTTGAGAAGACTTTGTTGTAAAGACTAGAAGTTTACATGTATGTATGTATTTTAAGCACTATGGACAGCATACGTCTGTATATTATATCATATATGTATCCACCTTTATCGTATTTATATCATAATGTATAAATATGTATTTATATTTATAGATATCATATATGTAGCCACCGGAAACTCACAAACCGCACGAAACTCTACAGCATAGCCGTCACTTGACGCCGGTGTTATGTGAGCGAGACGTACCACCCCGGTCGTGCCGGCCCAATTCGTCTGCAAAGCAGTATGGCACTACCTTTTATAGCAGATGGGTATTATAAATCTTGTGGGTCGGTTATCTTATCTCTACTAATATAAAAATGGGATGTAGGTTATGTCTTGGACCTGGAGAAAAGAAAAAGTTTTTAACACTTAAACATTAAAATTTAATCAAAATAATTTAAACAAATATTTATGCATCCTAAAATAACAGTAATATCAAGTTTTTAATTTTGAACTAAAAGCTATCTTAATTAGGTTCTTTGATCTTTCCTATAATCTAGTGCACATTTAGAAAAAAAAACAATTCGTTCATTTACTCATAAATATGTAATGCTATTCTAAAATAAGAAGCAGCAAGCAGCACATTTGTAACAAATAAACAAGTTATCATTAATTAAATTAGCATCCATGTTGTATATATAATTTTTAAATATTTGCAGGATTGTAGAAAACAGTTAAAACACTAATTTGCTAATTTTGCTACGTTTCGGCTTTATTTAGCCTTCATCAGACATCTAAAACATACACACTACTGATTACCATCGATACAAAAACAAGAAATACAATATAATTTATATTCTTTTCATATCCTTATTAACAACCAAAATTATAAGTTTAAAATATATTTTTTTACCTTAAGCATATATTTAGTGTAAGCAGCTCAGAAAATTATTATTATACATGCATCCTTATAACAACGATCTTACTCATATTAGTAAAATATAAGTAGTGAAGAAGAAATATAAAGTTTTTGCCCTTCTCGTAATACAGAGTGCAGACAATACTCTCTAATACAATCGGGTTAAGTCTAATGGCTCAGTTAGACTGTGGTTAGACTTTCGTGCGAGTGACGAGGCGGGACGTGAAGGGAATACGAGACGAGGTTCGGGGCGAGAATCTAACTGGGCCATGGTCTCTTAGATGTGTCCTCTTTTTATGGTTTCATTCCTTAATATAGCAAAACGGAACCCTCATAGGATCAGTTTTTGTGTGTCTGTCTAGTCTGTCGGTCTGTCAAACCAAAATGTATGAGGTTTTTCCCATTGACATAGGATCATCAGGAGTTAGGTTTCGCAACATAAATGAAGGAAAAAATCGTAAAGTAACAACAAATTGTAAAATGTAAAGTAACAACAAATATGTTAATTGGTTGTTACTTGACAAAAAAATGTGATTATTTTCCTGTCCTGTTATTTTTTCCTACTGTTAAGTCAATAGACCAACTATTGAAATAAAGCAAAACAAGAATCTGTAAATATGTATGTAAATCTAATTTTGGGAGCCGCCTTACATATTATAATATATAATATTTCTCAGGACACGGAGATCCAAATCAATGTTGGGCACATAAAAAATCATACTGTCTAAGGATTAATACGCTTCACTTATCACGCTTTTTAACGATATGTAATTTCGATTTTTTAATTAATCCATTTAATTCTCATATTAAAAATTATTTTCTAATTTTCAGTTCGGTTTGCTGTTAAAGCGTGTTTTTTAGTTTTTTTTTTCAATTATAATTTTTTATTTTTGTAATAAATATTCTTTTTCCTTTCTCTCTTAGTAATAAATGAGACCTTTTCTTGAGGCCTTTTGTTATTGGTGGGAAATTTTTACTTAAACCTCTTTAGTAAACACTTATTTTTCTATTTTACACTTGAGATCCGGGTCTCCTGAGCGCTATACCCTCGTCTATATGTACGGTGACAGAGGGCCTGATGAGGCGGTTGGCTAGGACGTCTCGGGCGGCGCCCAGTGCGATGGCCACCCCGTGCATAGTTACCAGGATCACAAGAGTTAGAAACACGACTAGAATCGCTGTGCCCGGCTGAGCCCAGTACACTACGGGGTAAATGTAAGGATTACCCAACCTGAAACAATCGTTACAAATTATACCAATATGACTTTGGACTTCGCACGAAAAAAATTATGAAGATTGTGGTGGAGGGTTACAATTAAGTATATGATTCCGTTTGAACGGTCCAAGTCCGAATTCGTCTCAAATGCCATGACAGCAAACGTCATGACACTACCATGCGTTGTCATTATAATATGCACATGCAAGGAAGGCATACGGCGCGCAAATTACCTACAATGATGCAGGTAATTTGCGCGCCTTATGATTGCGCGTGTGTGGTTTTTAGCCTCTCACTCATTCTTAAGTGAATGCCATAAGTTGAATAGTGTAAGCAAAAAAGTATTATGAGTATCATTTCCTGTGAATCCATTTAATTCTTGTAGGTATTAAAATTATTTTCAAATTTTTAGTTCCGTTTGCTATTAAAGCGAGTTTTTAGTTTTTTTTACTACAATTTACTGTACAACTTTCGACACTTGTGGCCAGTATTTAAGGACATAAAAAAACTTACACGTCCTTCCCACCAGCGAGGTAGTATATGAGGTTGAAGGCAACATAAGTGAGGGCGAAGAGGAACGGATGCAGGACGTGTACCAGCCGCGTCGGGTGAGCCGAGCTGAGCAGCAGCAGCACCATCACCACAGAGTTGATCCCGTGGATACACACGTCCAGTCCAAGGTTCGTTTCCGACGCCACACCGGCTGCAAGTATATAATTAAATATAAAGTTACAATCACACGTTGGCTTGGTTTTCTTATGATAGGTATGAAAACAGTCGTGCCCGGAGACACCCGGTCTACGTCGCCCATGGACATTAACAAGTTTTCTCACGACTAGCCGTGACCACTCATGAATGCGTTGCCTGTCTTAAAACGATTAAAACGTTTTTTTATGTTAGTTGTATAGGCAAACGGGCAGACGAGCCACATGATGGTAGGTGGTCAGCGTCGCCCAACCCGACGCCAGAAGGCCGTGTGGTCGCAGACTGCACGGTTGGCGGGCGGCAACCCCCCACTTTTACAAACCAAAAGTGAGCCAAATGGGCTCACACTAATGTAGCATTAGGGCCTTTGGGTCGTTAGCATAGATCCATCTGAAAAAAAGGTCAGCGTCGCCCATGAACAAGAACAAGTTAACCTGAGACTAGCCCACGCTATTCATTCATGTGTTATCTATCCTGACAGAGACATAAGTTGTTAAGACTCTGTGTCAGTAATTACACTGCCGGTCCTACCCGTCTCTCCAAAACGCAGCTAAGCTGTTTCACGGGAGAAAAAAGCTGGTCGGTGGTATCACTGGTATCCATGCAGCCGTGATCGTGGCACAGCGCATACCTCCCACCGGTAAGATGGTTAGTCTCGGTATCACTGTCGGTCCTGTCCTACCTTCGGAACGCGATAAATGAGCAGGATAGTGGTAGTCGGTACCCATGCAGACGGGAACTCGGTACGATCGCATCCCTCCCAAATAATAATACTTTGACATTGCGCATGTGTTCCCTTACCTTCAAAAAGTATCGTCCAGTAGAATAGCGTGATTAGAAATGCAATAGAGACAGAAATATTTTGCAGCACCCAGTACGTCTTCAGATACCACGGCAGACCGACGTCAGCGCCTGAAATTGTGAAATCGCAAAACTTATGATACCATAATAAGAAATAAGTTAGTACCTTAGGAGCTGTATAATATACATATCTATACATCTATAATAATAAAATTGGAGTGTCTGTTTGTAATATTAATATAACCGCTTTTTAATTTATTAAATGCATATGGATGTATACACGGTACATATACCAAAATAACCATTTTTATAATTTTTGTCTGTCAGTCTGTCTGTCCGTCTGTTTGTTCCGGCTAATCTCTGAAATGGCTCGGCCGATTTTAATGGGACTTTCACTGGCAGATAGCTAATGTTATAAGGAGTAACTAAGTAAGCGAAGCTGCGGGCAATAGCTAGTAATACATATATAGGAGCAAGCTAATCCTTTTCTTTTCGATGTCCAGGCGGTGTCTTCTGTAGAGCTTGGCATTTTCAACTCCAATGGGAAAGACTATTGAGTTAAGTTGCATATTACGTAGATCTACACCATACATAATATTATGTACTTACATATTTATACCGCAAATAAACTGATCACTTACATCTATTTAACACAAGTCAGCTTTTTTTATAGTTATACGTCCATGGTCCAAGTATAGCTTATATTTATGATGGTCAGATACCAGCAGGTGCGTAAGGTCTAACCCCAGGAAGGATTGGAACCGGCGACCCCTTTGAAGCGGTATTCCGCTGACACCACGCGACCGCCATGATATGTAAGTGTTTACTATAATATAGGTAACCAAAGACTATTCAAAATAAAGGAAAAAATAACATTATTTATATAAAAACTTACTTAATGGTCCATAAACGTAACATCGCACGGACACAGCTGTACCAAAGCCAGTCGTCGCTATCATCAACACGAGGCCCCAATGTGTCAGGTATATGCACCAGAAACCGATTGACACACTGTTTATGACATAAAATGTCACCGACGTGATCACAATGCCAAGTGACAAGAGGCACAGGAACGCCCGCCAGAACAGAAGTGGCACAGGCGAGCGCGTCGTTTGCCAAGCGCTGATGTAGAAGTCCGACGCCTTCGGATGCTCCAGTGAAAGCATCACCAGCTGACATTCCTGCTTGAAGTACTGTTTCACCGCGTCCATGGCCAGCGTCTTCCCAAACACACCTGAAGCTTATCAACAAGAGCCCATATCGTTGTGATTACTTATCTACGCTTATCACTGGCAAATTTGTAACGCCGGGTAAATGTGTATTCTTAGAAAATCACATTATAGATATTGATTCTCAAAATTCAACACAGTGACTAATCTATTTCGCTTTTTGAATTAATTCAAATGACAAATAATTATTATAATTGGGTACCTATTTGTTATTTTCGAAGAAATAACTAAGACGGCTTGATTAGAATGCTATAGGTATATAGGTAAAATAAAATAGGTATATAGGCTAATATAGATAAAATAGAAGTATGATAGAACAAACCACAGGGAGCCGGTGACAGTATGTCACGTTTTTGGCGCGGTGGTGGACTCTGCCCTGCACACCTTGGCACACCCTCAAGGTGTGCCGAGATGAGCGGCGCTGCGTCGCGATTTGACGTCGGTTATCGGAAGGGACTTGGCTCTGCCGAGCGTCATCACCGCGATGCTCAGTGACGACGAGTTCTGGGTGGCGATGGTCTCCTTTTGCGAGGCAGTAATGTTAAAACCCAGAAGGAGGCCGAGGTGAGAGGAAGCTGCTGACGAGGCTTCAACCCGCGGGCGACGAACGCAACCCGCTACTTAATGTGCCTCGAGTACCGCCCCTGTGCTCGCGTCGGGCTCAGGATGGGAGCCTGGGGCTGCATGACACGACGTCGTGGGGAACTGCTTGGACCCTCAAAAAGCGGATGAACGCGCTCGCAGTGGTTTTAGTTAGGGTGCTCCGAGGTGCGAGTCACAAATGAAGGAGCTGCATCCATAAAGATTTCCCTGCGATATAAAAAAATTGTCACTTTATATCAGCTTCACCTGTATGTATGTTTGTTTGTTTGTAATAGATTCATTTAGACTTAATTTTGACCCACTTTACGACGTCTGATTAAATTTAAACACAGTGTACGAGTAGCCACACACACACTTTTTAAGGACCGATGACAATATAATAATTAAATAAGTTTGTTCCAATATCCTGATCAGGATAATCAGGATAGCACATCCAAGGAAGGCATATAGCGTGCAAATTACATACATCACTTGTGTGGTTTTTAGTCTCTCACTTATTCTAAAGTAATTGCCGTAATAAGTATGGGTATATATTTCTAAAAGTGAAGTTAGAAGGAAGTTAGTATAAAAACTTAGAACAAAGCTCCACGCTTTTTTACAATGAGTATTAAAAAAATTTTTGTTAATCCATTTAATTCTTGTATTTTAAAATTTTTTGTTCGGTTTGCTATTAAAGCGTTATTATTATTATTTTCATTTAAAGGCATTAGCTACTAGGCTATTAGCCATACAAAATACAATATTCGGTCTGTAATACGGAGAAATGGCGAGAAACCCCAAGGAGCGCGGCTTCGCCCCTCTAGCCCCCATCAATCAACTATCATTCCCCATTCCATCCACACAAGGCAGTCCACCACAATATTCGCCAAACAATCACATTATATATTACACAGATTAAGTTTTTAAAACAAACACTATAGAAAACCGCCAGAACAGCCCTACTAAGAAAACCACTCCAGAACGGTACTCCATAAGATTCGCCAACCAATCACAATATATAAAGATCAAGTTTTTAAAACAAACACTCTATAAAACCACTCTGAATGGACAAAACACAAAATAACAATTAATTAACTAGAAACCAAAAAAACACAACCGCGCGTCCCGATGCTTCCCGCCATTCCCCCCTATTAAATCGTGTTTATTTTAGTTTTTTTTAAACTATAATTTATTTGTAACAAAAGTTAATGTTATTGAATCTTTTTTCTCGTTGCTTATATTTCAAACTAACTTTATGGGATTCTGGCAATTATAAAAGAATAAAATAATAATAAAAAACTACAAAATTTTACAACAAAGTTTATTTGAACATTAATATCAATAATGTACATTATATACAAAAAGTATACAGAAATATATTTACACAAACTTTTATAAACACGATCAGGCTTCTTTTGCTGAATCGTCCTTATTTGTCACTGGTATCTTTGGTAAAATAAATATTTTAAATTTCGAATAGTATCATTTTATAGTCTCTCCTTTTTGGATCACCGTTTTTTAATAACTAGCACCGTCGTCGTGTTTGCTCGTGCACCTGCGTAGAAACTTATTTCAACATTAACTCTCTCGACATATTACTACGATCATGTAGTGATAGTAGAGTACTGTAGATAGTAGATACATAGTAGGTGGATATTTTTAGCAATTCGACAGCCATTTCGAAATTTCTGTCATAATTTCAATCTTGTCACGACATTGACTTACAAATAAGGTTTATTTATCTTATCCTTATTCAGTATTTATTTATTAAATAACATTAATAAACGATCTTAAACTGTGACAAGAGCTATATTTGTCATCATCATCATCAAGCCGTGTCCGTTATTACCTATAGGAATCCCCCGATGGCCGATACGACCCGAACTTCGCTCTTTACGGCTATACAGCGATCGTCTTTATCTGAATGCATCGAACATAATATTATATATTATAACCGGAATAGAGCGGTAATCTTATGTGTTTTATATGAAAACAAATTCCTGCGACTGATGGTCATTGATGGATGATTGGCCGATGGGCCGTACATACAGATCACCGGTTGGTTGAATTGGTATTACATCAGTGACAAATCACTGACCAGTTTCGGAATTTTATGGCTGGCATTACTACTCTATCCGGCTATATACTCGATGCCCGAGTTATTCTTAAAGGTGTTAAAATACAAATAAATGCATTTTTTGTGTAACATTATGTAATGTAAACGAACGATATCACTTAATTGGTCACTATTCGGTCTGATTACTTATTATTACCTACACAAAGGAAAGTTGCGCTAATAATGTTATCTTATTACATTGACTTGTATTTTGATAAAACAATTATTCATTAAAGGGAAGACGATCTCCGTGCAGTGGCAGACCGTGTTGGATGCGAGTGGCAAAAGATCGGGCGTCTTGGCGTCGAAGAAGGCCTATATTCAGCAGTGGACGGATAGAGGCTGATGATGATGATGATGTCGATGAAGTAATTATTTGCTCATGAACGTTACGTTACTATTAAGAAAACTCTTAATATGTCTTGTTTTCGAGTTTGTTCGAGGTGTACGATTGCATAAACGAATGTGTGAAACGAACGTAAGTAAAGTTGAAGGTAACCTATCAAGTTCCAAATATTCATGAATTCGTGAACTTCTCGCGATTGGCAAAAGTACAGAATTGGCAAAAACCTTTTCTCTTTCTTCTTCTTCTTTTTTGCTCTGAGAGCATAGGATGTAATGATAATATGTAGGTCTCATTCTAACATCTATACTAATATTATAAAGCTGAAGAGTTTGTTTGTTTGTTTGTTTGAACGCGCTAATCTCAGGAACTACTGGTCCGATTTGAAAAATTCTTTCAGTGTTAGACAGCCCATTTATCGAGGAAGGCTATAGGCTACATCACGCAGTGACATATAGGAGTTGAGTAACGCGGGCGAAGCTGCAGGCAACAGCTAGTAATTAATATTGTCAATGGCTCGTTTAGAACGACTAAATTATATTTTATACTATTCTACTGAATATCTTACATTCTGAATGAAAAGTTGTGTTTTTACAAACTAATATTGAATTTGCAAGCTGAATTTGAGCCACTTTTTACTTCTATAAAAAATTACTTTATTCTACAATGCTAATTTTAAAGTTAATTAAGACTATTTTTCATTAACTCAGAGCAAATGTTTGAGTATCTTTTCTGTACAACCTCGACAGTGCGTCTCTAGCTGCAGTTATTCCCACCACGATGAGGTGTACTATGATGATCCCAATAGCTGTAATGACGATCATGATAGCTGACGATCCTGGGTTGGACCAGTCCACCATGGGATAGATCCAACTGTTACCAAACCTGAAATATGAAAAGAATTTTGTGTATAAGTTGGTTTGGGAACTAATTAAAATGTCAATATCGGAGAGTTGAAATATTACGCTAGATATATATAATAGGAGCATTTACCTATAAGAAATATTTTCTTTGTGTTAATATTCCTTAATACCTTAATACCTAATATGTAATATAAAGCTGAAGAGTTTGTTTGATTGAACGCGCTGAATCTCAGGAACTACTGGTCCGATTTGAAAAATTCTTTCAGTGTTAGATAGCCCATTTATCGAGGAAGGCTATAGGATATACATATAACATCATGCTGTGACTAATAGGAGTTAAGTAAGTTAACGCGGGTGAATCTGCATCCAACAGCTTATTCTTTAATGGAAAGCTATATTTTATTTTATGCACCGACCGTAGGTTCACTATTGTACAGGTTTTAGGGTAATTTGTTACTTGTATCATAAATACACATAGCTCCTCCTTACTAAGTTTCATTCAAAAAGATTATCACACCTAATTAAATATAAAACACGCGATATCCGTCAGATGGAGAGATTTCAGAGTCGATTTCACTGATAAAATAAAAGAATTAATTTAAGATACCACACCTTGGAAATAAGGCGTTTCTTACGAGGCTTCTGTTAATATAGGTACTATTATGTAGTAAAATAATTAATAGATTAGTTTCGCTTAGGTTGTTTCGCCGGTTCTTCTCAGTGGGCTAGCTTTAGAACCGATACTAGAGTTATTTGACGTTTACCTAATAGGATATAGATTATGTGATATTTGTAAGACGTGCTGCCATGCTGCTTTGCAGCCGAATTGGGCCGGAACGACCGCGGTGGTACCTCTCGCTCACACAATACCGGCGTCAAGTGACAGCTATGCTGTCGCGTTTCGTGCGATTTGTGGAAGTTTTCATTGGGGATCCTCCCAATGAAAACTCACAGAGGGAAGGGAAAAGGAGTGCAACACATCTACATAGCATTTGTTTGTGTGGATGTCTACGGGCGTCGGTCGTTACCATAAGGCTCCGACTCGGTGCTCCGACTGCGTGTATGCCTCCTTATGCCATACAAAAACTCTTATTTAAGTACAACATTGAATAAAAACTTTTTTTACTGCCAAAGCGCATCTCATCGAAAAGTTTTTAAACTTACATGTCAGTGCCGCCAGCATAGTAGTATATGACCGTGAATATGGTGTAAACGATCCCCAGCAGTATCGGGAAGTAGAAGTGCAGGATGTTGACCGGGTGGCGCGCCGTCACCAGCAGCACGAACATCACGATGCTGTTCACCCCGTGGATGAAGATGTCCAGCACTTGGTCCACCGCGTACTCACTCTCTACGTCTGAAATTCCATGCCATGCCTTTGTTAATAAACTTCAAAATGAGGAATAAACTCCGGCTCTTTTTTTCGGTAAGGCCGAAAGATGCTAATGTAGAGTTGGCAAAAGTAATCGGTGCTAGTGGGTAGTTTGAATCTTGAAAAATTATTTCAGTGTTAGACAGCCCATTTATCGAGGAAGGCTATATATAGCCTATATAACATCACGCTGTGACTTATAGGAGTTGAGTAACGCGGGCGAAGCTGCAGGCAACAGCTAGTCAGTTATAAAACGTGACTTCAAGTATACATTTCTTCTTACCTAAGGTGGCGGAATACGAGCTGGTTACCACAATCCACGTACAACTACATCTTTGAAAGCTAAAAGCGGTAATACCTTATTCATGTGGCAACTTAGGTTGCAGAAGAAAAATAATATGAAAATGAGGATAAAATTTTAGCAAAGATAGGGCATTTGGTACAGGTGTGATCCTACTCACATGCCTAGTAGAGGCAGGTAGTAGTAGCCAGTAGGTAGAGGGGCTCCCTACGCACAGACAGATGCATCGGCAGACGTTATTGGGAAACGCGTCCGCTGACGTGTAGATGGGGTGATTTGCTCGTCTGTTGTAGGTATTCACCGTCGGCAGATACATCCGCCACAAATCCATTTGTTGTCGGTTTTTATGACTCGGACCATATGGTTTCAGCGCGAACGTTTGGCGTTCGACAGCTTTTGGACCTTTAAGTGTATGAATCATGGTAGTTTCAAGTAGGACTTCGATGTTAGTCGGACTCATCGAAACCGTCTCCGCGTATAGACTACTATAAAAAATACTATTATGTACCAGGTTATTAATAGAGCATTAAAATATATGTAATTTCACAGTTTAGAAAGCTGTTGAGTCGCACACGTATTAATTTCACTAATTCTCGTAGTATAATACTAGCAACGTATCGACGCTGCTGCTACCATCGGGTAACACTTTGAAATGATTTAATTTAGTGATCTAAATTAGCGAGCTTAGAGCATTAGCTCTGATGCTGAGTGATGCTACTACTTAAAACTGTCGTGAAATACTAAATAGTACATATAAATACGTCTTATTTTCTTAGATCTCCGCACTCGGGAAGGAAATATATTGCATCTATATAAGGAGACAGTCAGAATTGATAATTAAAGTTTGACAAATCCTTTACCTATAAATGTAATATGCTATGAAGAAGCAAGCATAAACCTTGGACTTGTTTTTATTCTCTAAAGGGCATTTCAGCCTGATGGCCTTTAAGCTCAATCGGAACAGTAGCTGAGCAGATGGCAGATAGCTCACCTAAAATGCACTTGTATTATCTAAAATCTCTTTGGAACCATAAATGCCTGAGTCTTTATGAGCTCCAGGGCAACACAGTCCGGGTCGCTCACACATCATGCCAAATATATGATTTGTCACTTCGAGTATCTATACGGGAGTTTCTAAATAGTGTTTTTTTATCCATTTAGTATTAAAATACCGGATTACCGAATCAGGGATACCGGCTCACCAATCGGCAATCGAATAACGGCTTTGTTTGGAATATCACGTGACCTTGACATGTATCGTGCCGGACGATGTCAAACTTTAAGCAGTATTGAGAAATATTTTAATATGTATCAATTCATTGACTCAATGCTCGAGAGCTCGTTTGTGTTGATATGTGCGGTCTGTATATGTCTGTTAATTTCTTAATATAAAATAAATATGTTTTACCTCATCAGAATTAAGATGCTCGCTACATTTAAACGACATTTGTATTCTGGGGCCAACTTAAATCTTAAGCTTTTACAGCATTCATCACTCGATGGCGTCCGTTAGCTGATTTGTTAAGAGTTAAGACTACTTTTCTTTTCTTTATTATGTGAGAAGTGTATGTGTTGAATTATTATTTGAATATATCTTTACCTGCACCAGCCAGTAACGTCCAGTAGAAGAGGGAGATGAAGATAGCGATGGTAATAGCAATGTTGTACGTCACCCAGTACGTCTTCACGTACCAGGGCAAACCGAAAGTACCATCTGGAAGATAAGTTACCTTACATATCTATATATCTAGTGATAACTTGCACTACTCATAAAATGTGATAATAAATTTGGCATTAAAGTGGCTAGCAATAGATAAATAAGAAATAAAGTACTTTTCATACATTAGACATTATTTACTTAAACAATCTAATTTATAGAAATTATACAATCTATGTAAAATAATTGTACAATTTCACATAATATATAAATAACAAAAGTTTGATTTTTTTAACAAAATGTGAGAGGAAGAGCAAGTACAAACGTGAAAAAAGGTAGCGTCAAAATTTTCCGCGCATAATTTTATCACTACTTGCATTTTATTGTTCCTAAATAAAACAATTCATTCGTGCATGATTATTAAACGGAACTCACCTATAGGTCCCTTGACATAGGCTCTAAAAGACACAGCGAAGGCGAAAGCACAAGCTATAGTAATCAGCATCAGCCCCCAGTGCGTCAGGTAAATGAACCAGAACCCCGCAGATACGTACATCGCTGTCATTATGAAGGATGTTATAATCATCCCGATACATCCTAACAGGAGTAACGTTCTCACACACAGTAAGGGAACAGCGGAGCGATTCTTTTTGAAACTGCACAGGTAAAAGTCCGACACAGTATCGTGGTTGAGACAAAACATTTCCTTTCGAAACTCCTTGGCGAAATACTTTTTTAAGGCACGCATTGTGACACGGAAGTGGTGTTTCGAGCGCTACACGACAGATACTGCGAAGTGTGAGCGGAGAACGGAGATACGTCGTGTTATCGCAGATAACATTCGCAATCGATATGTTTAATCCGTAATTATATTACCTGGCTTAGTTCCTTGTTTGGAGTATTTGAATTTCGTAAACGTTTACCATAAAGGTGAATAAAGACCGTATACGCGTGAACGATGTTACGTTTGGTTCCGTGTGGTATACGTGGAATTGTTTCGCCATAATTGGAAGTTTCCTAGTTATTTCCAAAAGTAATATCATGTTCACTCTTAGTTGGTGCTAGTAAGTAGTAGCTAACATGCTCGCATAAAATAATAAGGATCTTCAAAATAAAGTATTAAGTATTTAGCGCATGTTTAATGCAAAAGTAACCCTCAAAGAGCCTTATTACACGGCGGAGTGGGCCCCAGTATCGCTGGCGCGATATGCCGGGTACTCACGCCAATAGCCCACCCGGTAGGGGTAGACCGCCTGGGGCTCCACTCCACCCGACGGTGACGCGGCCCAGTCCCGCCACTGACACCAACCCTACGCCAGGGGGCCGTGTGGGTCGCAGACTGCACGGTTGGCTGGGGGCAACCCCCCACTTCTACAAACCAAAAGTGAGCCAAATGGGCTCACACTAATCCGATTTAGCATTAGGGCCTTCGGGCCGTTAGCATAGATCCCTCCGAAAAAAAACTAACCGGGCAGTGTGGCGAGACAGTGCCCTCAGCCGAGTGATCGGTATTTGTAAACATAGCAGAATTGATTTTGACCCACTTTAAATGGAAACTTTGCACACTCTTTAAGGACCCATGACAATACAATAATTTAAATATCCTCATCAGGATAACACATCCAAGGAAGGCATAAGGCGCGTAAGTTCCCTACATTACTTGTGTGGTTTTTAGTCTCTCACTCATTTCAAAGTGATTGCCATAAGTTGAGTAGTTTAAATTAATTAAAAAAAATCGATACTAAAAAGTAAAAAATAAATTACAGTTAAAAAACTAAAAAACACGCTTTAATAGCAAACCGATCTAAAAATTAGAAAATAATTTTTAATACAAGAATTAAATAAATTAACAAAAAATTGATATTACTTATTGTAAAAAAGATACCCATGAAATATTTTTAACAATAAATATTTTGATATTTCATGGGTATCTTTTTTACAATAAGTAATATAAATTTTTTGTTAATCCATTTAATTCTTGTGTTAAAATTATTTTCTCATTTTTAGATCTATAGTCTGTCTGTCTGTCTGTCTCTCCGTCCGTATGTCACAGCCACTTTTTTCCGAAACTATAAGAACTATATTGTTGAAACTTGGTAAGTAAATGTATTCTGTGTTTTTACACCGAAATAGAAAAAAAACCAATAAATATATAATATAATATAATAATACTTAGAACTGAAACTCAAAAAAAAAAAAAATTCATAAGCAAAAACTAATTTTTTTGTTAAAGAATCTAATGTTGTATATGATGTAATGGTACGGAACCCTTCGTGCGACAGTCCGACTCGCACTTGGCCGGGTGATTATACTGAGTTGCGGTACATAAATTGCCTTAATTGTATAATATGTGTGTATACTTTAACAACCTGTTTTTTTTGGGCATGTGATCTGAGTCTGAAAAAAAATATCGGAGCGGTGATTTCTCGAGGTACCAATTAATACCATTCAGACACGTCACTTACCTAAAAATTATTATCATTGAATTTTTATTATGAATAATTTGTATTCTTATCAATGCGTAACCGCTGATTAGATTGGCAAATTGTGATTGAACTAATCACAAGCACGCAGTGTCGTGATGTAAGTAAATTGCCCTCAATTTCAGCTTTTTTTCAACTGCTGCAGATAGGCCTCTTTCCATGAACTCCAAGATGTCTGATGCCCCCTCCATCCGCATCGTCGTTCCATCTAAGGCTAATAGAGTTCCGGTGGGGAGGTCACGTTCAGGTAGATGAATTGGGGGTTCAACTCCCAAAGATGAAGATCTCCATTCCATTTTCCTGAAAGTGACCTCCCGGAGATGAACCTCCATTCCACCTTCCAGAACTTTTATAGCCCATAGATCAAGATGTAATTAATCTAAACGGAAGCTAGGCCTTGTACAAAATTCTCTTTTTCAAGAACTCACACTTACTTCTATATCTAATATCTATGTATTATTCGCGGCACGTAAGTTGACATAATGACGGCCATTCACGCAGGTACAAGTGTAGACAAAAGTTGAGGAAGCATGATCCGGGGTTGCCCGGAATATAAAAAAATCTTATAGGAAAAACCGTCAACATGTCGTATTTAAATATATGTAGTTTCGTCGTATACCCGAAAATCAGTCACCGCGCATTCAATGTCATGGTTCGATTTATTATTTAGCATATTTCTTAAATTTATTAACCGCACAAATTGGATAAACTTGAGAACAAATGTTTCTTCCAGGCCCTTTCAGTGAAAACAAAACGTAAACTATTGGAATAGGTACATATTAAAAATATGAATTCCACGTAGTTTGTGTCACCGATTCTTATCAGCGGTTTCCTTTTGAACCGACGGGGCGCGGCGGTAGAATTTGACGTTGAATATTAATATATTTTATAAATTGTAAGTACAAAAAAAAATTGAGTTGAATGCAGTTTGTTTGCAGGCAAATGCAGACTTTAAGGGCGCGGCTCCACGGCGGCGCACGGAGAGGCTACGCTCGTTTGTCAAGTTTCGCTTTTCTAAAATGTATATATGATTTTTTTTAGAGTATACATATATTATTCTAAGGATTGTTTCCAGTTTCCACTGCAACCCATGGACTCGTTTACATTTTCTACATGCGTCGCCTATGCGTGCGCCGCGATGGAGACTTGCTGCTTATGAGAAAAAAGAATATGGAGTAAATAAAACAACAATAGTTTTACATACGTCTTTATAAATTACCATTGATAACAGGTCAACACAGGCTTTATAAGGTTATTAAAAGAACTAATTCGGATCGAAGTTAGTTTCGTGGAAATAAGATACAAGTTAAGCAAAGGCTAAGTATGTAAAAAATATATTTTAACTAAAATAAAAAATCACAGAATGACTTATATACAGGGAAGACAAATCTAAATTAATTATACTATCTATAATTAAAACATTGCGTAACAATGAAGCCTTTAAAATTACATAATTTACGTAATTTTAAATGAAACATTATAAAATATAATATATGAAACATATTTATATAGATATAAATATTTTCCAATAAATATATAGATAAGGAGCAGCGGTTGAATATTATTTGAATTTAGGTATATTTCGAATAGAATATTCAACAATCTCACTTCTTATCGTGTGCACAAAATTTTTGCCAAATGCAGCGAAAAACGGAAATTCCTAAACTACCTAATATGTTTTTGCATTCAGCCCAGACATAAAAATATGCGAGCACCTTTAATTTACTTATTATAAAATTACTTTGATATGCACATCATCACAGCACTGTTTGAGCAACTGTGTTAAAAGTTCTTAAAAGTGCTCTATTTATTTATTTATATTACGAGTACTTAAACCACAAGTTAAGTAATTTTAATATATATTTTATATCACAGTATAGTATCATGATTATTTATTATGTATGGCCTATTATTGGTTAATGAAATTTAATTAAGAAGAAACTTTATATATGTAAGGATGAGCGTAGGTTTATGTCATAAAAATATGTCATTCAATGACATATTTTTCGATAGAAACAAATGAGCAATGCCCGAATAATTACGCGAACAGGAACATGACACATGATGAAATCACTACATTCACAATGATTTTGTAATCACATAAAATATAATAATAAGTTTTGAATAAGCTAGTTTTATGTGGGCGCGAGTACCTTATGTTTTGAGCCAGAAAATTAAGGTTCATGAAAGATTTATTCATTTTCTACGCAACTTCAGACTAAAGTCTCCTTAAAAGACTCCGCTACGTCTAAAGTCTTTAGATCTATCTATAGATAGCCATAATAACGCTTACGATGGCAAAACACCAATTCTATTTGAGAATATTGATTATCTTTAAATATAAAATATAAACCTAATAAGTACACACTAAAACTTTTTATAACTTTCTGCCATTCTGTTGGGAAAATTGACTTAGTTGTGTTCTGACATTCAATACTTGTTCCCAAAGAAAGGTTAATATAGAAACTTTAAGGCACATTGAATTTAATGTCGATGTAGAGACGTGTCATTGACCGACATTCATTAATGTTATTTCAATGATATTTTTTACTATAAACAGGTCCGTATGTGTCTGATGATCGAAGGAAGTATAAAGAGCTTTATAATAATAATATCTATGGACGCTTTCACACCACGTCAATCTGGTCCCATGATAAGTTCTCGAAGAACTTGTGTTACGGGTACCAGACAACGGAAATATATTTAATACTTTTATACTATACATATATTTAAGATTTTTATTATATTATACACATATTTAATACACATCCATGACCCAGGAACACAGAAAATATTTTTGTTCCCTGACGGGATTCGAACCCGCAACCTCCAGCTTGAGCGCCAACGCGCTTACCACTGAGCCACAGAGGTCGTCAGTTATATTAAGAGAGTTATATTTTTTTCCTGAATATCCATGTCCACTATTAGCATGTCCCTATGATTTCTTTTTTATCATAAATTAATTATTAAAAGAGATATGAACGTTCAAAAACCCAAAAAATGGCCAGATTTACTGCTGTGTTCAAACAAATTTTATTAGATTATACAGGTTGCAATTGAAATCATGAGCATCCTTTTAAATTTAGACACTGCCCATGTAACTACTAATGTTACGAATACTAAAAATAAAATTAAAGCATGTAATTGAAAACCCTTATAATTAAATCCTATCATAAAAAGTATCAAGTTCGGTTGGGCGCAGTTTGGTTTACGAAAATGCCGCCCGCGCCGTGTAGAATACGTAGACTTCGCGTCAGTTATGTACGTGACGGATACTTATCTATTAGAAATAAATAGCTTGTAAATAAATAAATCCCTTGCTTGCATATTTTTTTTAATCAGCTTATTATTAGCCGTAATGCAAATAGTATCATTAGTAGTGTCTAAATTTGAAAGGATGCCCATGATTTCAATTGCATTCTGTATAAAAAATGTAATACGTAGAAACATAGCTCAAGCCTATGTTAATTTTTAATGAAAAAAGTTCTGAAATCGGTTAAGTTTTGGAGAAGAAATCAGGGGACCACGAATTGTTGATTTTCTGTTCCTTTAGTAGATATTTTCAGTTCAAGATCCAGTTGTCTCTATCACACTTTGCGGGGGGAGGCTTGAGGTTAGGGAGACAGCAATAGATTTTACAAATACCTATTTTTCATTTCTCTAGCCCTTTGTGTTTCCTCTTAAGTATTTTTTTAAATCAAATTAAAATTGAGAAATCGTTGAATATTGCTATCTTTTACATATTGAAATTTTTGAACATAAGCAAAACAAGGAATTTACGTCCAAGTCTCAAAAATTCTCATCTTCATCTAAACAATCACATTAAATAGATTTTCACGACATGAACTATAAATATGATACCCAACAAAACATGATTTTTTTATCTTCATGTAATGTTATAAAATTGACACTTTATTCTGCGACATGCTATGCGACATGCATATTAACGCCAGTCGAGAAAAGTGTTATCTCTTTTCTAGTTAAATCAGGCAACTTTACTTCTCATTTCGATAAAGTTGATAAACGACAAATTTTATTTCCTTATTTTTAAGGCCTCATGAGAAGATAACTATTACGTATTCTGGTCACAGTATTTGGTATGTAAGTACACTCAATCCTTCACAGCACAACTAGAGGCTAAGCGTCGAATCCGTCGTTGTATTTTCCAAGTTTGTCTCCGACGTACTTCTTCAGAAGGTGATCTCGTAGGGCTGCCACCAACACCGTTAATATATGCATCAGTGCCAGGAACAATGCTGTCAGGGTCACCACCACGAGGGCAGCTATCGGCTTGGACCAGTCAATGACCGGGTATATAAACTCGTTGCCCCAACTGTAACAACACAATGACATAATCTCAGTATTTGTATTTGTATGCATAACGTCTGCAGATCAACTTGACATTTTTCACCTTGACATAAGGATGTCACACCTTTGGGATATCAAGGTTTTTATCACCATTACCTATGCATTTTAATTAAATGCTAGAATATAACTATGATATATAATGTACTATTTGCATTATAGGATTATGAATGGAAAGTTATAAATCTTTGCATTTCTATGAAATAGACTAACAGGAAACCGAAGGTCCCTCGTCGACATTGCGATGCCTATTTTAAGAGAAGATTGCAATGTTTGTCTAATTTTGTAATGGGTTTATAATTTTAAATGTTTTTAAGTTGTTTTTTGCAGAGTTAAGCCCTTAAGTTTACACAAGTCGCTCATCTTTCCATACAAACGCAGAACAGTAATTACATTGACCATGAAAAACTAAGTATAATATAAATTGATCTCGTGTGTATGTTATCTATGTGTGTATGTACCCAAATCGTAAAAAAAAATACATTTAACAAATACAAGCTTCCAAACTTTTGTATTTCAACACTGATTTTAGCCCAACTTTGGGCTAAAATGAATAGTATACGGAGTACGAAAACTCAAAAATAAAGCCCGTACAGAAATAGTTTAGTTATTCAAAAGTTGAAACAAATTTATTTTAAAAAGATACACTTAACAGTTTTTCTATAATAACTGTTTTGCTAAAAGGACATTTAAGGAATGCATCATTGTGCATTTCATTCTAGCACACATGTTCGCGCACTATGTCAGGTGAGATAGCATTCATTTAGTTGGAGTTCGCGCCGTCGACTTATTTAACCTTAAATATTAATAAATTATTGAATATATTTTCTGTATTTTACTACTGTTTATTTCGTTGGACTATTTGCGTTAGATAACACAAAATATATGAGTAAACGCACAAGTACACGTTGCTATAATTTTTCGCAGGGGTTGTTAATAAATTCGCATTTGTAATCGGATATGGCTTCAAACCAACTAGGTCGTCCATGATTTTTTGTACGTTATTACGTTATAAGTCAGCATGAACCATTTTTAATCCGTATATTTCAGTTTCACCATTTTTTCTTATTGTACTTCTGAAGTATCTTACTGAATATTAAGTAGAATTTTATCAAGTTACCCTTCATGTCATAATACGTAATAATCATCAACTGCCGTTTTATATCCAATTTCTTTGTACAGTGAGAGTCAAATTGATTTTAGCACCCAAACTGCTTAAAAAGATGTGACGGACACAAATACAGATTCAGAGTTGTCATATTTACCAAATTTATCTTAACATGGTGTTCATACCGTTCATTCATACTAGCGTACAGACCGTTCAGTGGTGTATAATGCCTGCCACACAGTTTTCAGGCGAAATTCTTTTGAGGTACACCGTACGGTTTACGTCTGAGTTAGTTGTTCTTATTTCTAGTCTATTTTGTCTCGAACGGTTGTCTCCAATAATTCCATTGCCACGAATACAAATTCAACATTCGAAAATCAGATACAACAAAAAATCGGTTGTCTATAAAGTTGGTTTACTGACGATAGTTGAACGTTACAACGTCATAAGAAAATGGAATGCCTCAGAGCGAGGTAACGCCGCATGCGTCATGGTTTTTCGTTCTTGCAGCCGGCTCCATCGAACTATAAGTCGTTGTCACGTCAAAAAAAAACTTGAAGATTTATCGAAATTTACAGAAGTCATGTTCTTAGGCAAATCAAAAACAAAAAAGCTAAATTAAATTGCTCATAGAAAAAGTGAGAGAAATTGAGCCAGATGCTAACAAAGCAGTAGTTGTGAGAAAAATCCTTTTCAATGATCGCAAAAGTAGTCGCAAATGGCTTGGTTTCTAAGGGTATGCTGTAAAAGTTTCCCAAAGCCAAATACAGTGCTGATTTATATGGATAAGGTTATAAAAATATATATTCTTCAAGTTTTTTAATTACGATTTATACTAATAACGTTTTACACCGGTTACAAAAATAACATTGGCCTAAACAAATGGGTGCTACATTCTATACGAAATTATTGAAAAAAAATATATAAAAAAAGTAATTTTAATCTTATTGAATTTGTATCTATCACATTCTTTTGGGCAGTTTGCTTGCTAAGATTTATCTGACGCCGACTATACATAAGATGAGATAGAAAATTTGGTTGAATGAACAACGAGTTACTTGTGTCTTATTATATTTAAAAAGCAAAGAACTGCTAAATTAATATGCTACTAATATGCTACCACTTTTAGGTAGTAATGTTTCAAAGTCTATACTTTTTTACTACCAAAAATAACATTGAATTTGGAAGAAAAATAATATTTGAAATGTATGTGAAGCTTATTATGTAAATAGCTTGTTTGAACGCAAACACGGACAAGGTTTTATATTTACTGTCAAAAGTACATATTTAAGTGCAAACACCTCATACACTGTTGCTATGGCACTGGATGGACTTAGCAGGTTATTGTTAATGAGTTCTACGCTATAACCCCACAAACATACATGCTACATAGTAATAGATTGAGAAGAACGGAATAGCTGAATCATAAACACAAACATTGAGTGGACATGGAATGATTGAATGTCCAAATTTTATGAAAATTGTTGGTAAGTGATTAAAAATATAATACCTAATCATACAAGCTGCGAAATTTGCTAATAAAACTGCACATCCTAATCCATCCAAATTACAATCAATATAATATGTTAATATGAAAATTCTTATTTAGTAAAAATCTATAACAAAAGAAATGAAGAAATGATAGCGCCATGCCGTTTGCCGTCATGGCATTCGAGCCGGTTTTACTGGCAAGGACACTGCTACAATATATGTTTGCATCAATACCTATAGTAAAGCATTCTTAAATAATTCGTAGCGTACGCAACAGCAGCAGACGACGTGTCGCAGTGATACTACTGGTTCCTATGTATTTCTATGAGATTCTCTCCGTAGTTAGCGACACGAAGCTAGCGACGCGACGTCGAGCGGCAGACGACACTGTAGTCCGTCCGCATAATGGTGCCGCTGGCGCATACGTTAGACATCTTGTTTTACGGAACACTCGGAACCAACTGGTGACTAGATCACCTGATTCTGTCTGCAGTCGGGTTCGAAATAAGGACAGCAGCGACAAGACGCATTTTTTTTCGGAAGGGCTAGACGTTTCGGCCTGATGGCCTTTAAGCTCAATCGGTACAGTAAGTGAACTGATGGCTCACTTAAGAAATATTCGAAAGGGGGACGCCCCCCTCCGCGCCCCGCAGGGGGCGCGGTTCATCGCGCGCGCTGCTCGGGAGAGCAGGATTTGGACTAGTCAAATCCGATACGGTTGACGAATCTTTTACGGTTGAATTTAACCTACCATCATGAGGGCCGGCCCTCATCCCTCCCTCTGTAGAGGGAGGCGGGCCACGCGCGGTGCCCAAGCAATCTAGCGGTAGCGTAGTGCTACCGCTGTCAGCGCGATCTGGGTTTGTGTCTACTCGTATCGGATTCGAACCTAAGCTTTCGCGATCGGTCCGGTCGACAAGACGCAATGACGTGTTGTGCCGACATGAAGCGACGACTCGTCGTCTGCTGCTGCGTGTAGTTGGTTACCAACTTGTACCTTGTACTCTGTCATCGAGTTTAAAATACACGCAAAGTCAGTGCGTTGTGTGTTCATTGAAAACGTAATAAAATACCGTAATTGCGTTTACATTACGACTGTGTTTATACGCAAACAATGGCTATTTATAGGAAATGAATTATATTTCCATATGAATTGGCCTTGTGAAACCTAAACACGATTATGATTGTTTACTTAATAGTTCTGAGTTGTTTTTCATGGAAATGAAGACTGTAGTCTCATCTTATTACGACAAATCGTACCAATACACAATTAAATTACCAATTACACATGTTACGAGGTCGTCACTGAAAATCCTTATAAACGATATAATAAAAAAATAAGTTTAAATTTTGAAAATGGACCTCTGCCAATATTATTGTGTATAATCTATAATAGTCCAGTCGGGGCAGACATAAAACTAGCCTGAAATAGAAAAAATTCCGGGGGGCGATTTTTTTTTGCTTAACGTCTAACTAATTCCGGTAGAGGATTCGCCGCCATCTTGTTTTAAAGTTCATTCGTTTTTCTGAAATAACTCGTTAATTTTCAACTTGAGAGCAAAATTGGCGGTATCCAAAGTTGTTGGAAATTTAATATCTCACAAGTTTGGTCATTATCATTTTTACGCTATTTTTACGTATTTCATTTATTTATAATTTGTTTTACGATTTGGCGGCAAATTGAGAATTGTCTATGTCACGTTAGCATTAATTTAATTTTAGTTTTTTTCGTGCAACAATTTTTTATGACTTTCGATGTCATTTAAGTCAACGAGAAAGTTATGATAGACTTGATTGGCCTTTCACGATGAAGCCCCATCTCGTACCAATGTTTACAACTGGTTCAGTCAGTTTAAACCATGAAGTTAATAAACCTACCTGGGTATATTAATTTTAAGGTTTAAACGTGGTCGCACTAATCTCACCGATGATCTGCGTGACGGACGGGTTCCTACTGTGACAACTGAAGATAACATGAGTGTTGTGCGGCGACAGAGACTGACAAAAGAGTAACCTATCAGCAGATTCGGACAAGTTTAAGGCATCGGTATGAGTCAACATTTATCGGTATGAGAGAACATTTAGTGGTCAGGAAGCTTTGTGCCCGTTGGATACCTAATAATTTGACAGAGGTCCAAAGACTCCATCGTGTTGATTGGTGCCGCGAAATGATTAAACGATTTAAGGGATGTGACTCAAAAGTCAAATACTGTGTTGTGTGTAAAGCTGGATTTACTGTTATGAACCTTAAACTAAAAAACAGTCTGCTGAGTGGATTTTCGTTCAGAGGAGTTGCCAACAAAAGTGAAGAGAGGTCGAAGCGTTGAAAAAAAAAATGGTGGCGTCGTTCTTTGGAAGGTCAGGTCATTACGCAATAATTGTTTTAGATGATTAACCTTACTGCAGAGTGGTACACTAATAATTGTTTGCGATTTGTTTTAGAAAGAGTTCGGCAGGAACGACCTCGCAGTAGGAGCAGAATTTTCCTTCAACACGATAATGCCTCCAACCAAGCCAACTGTTTGGCAACGTCAGGCGTGGAATTACTGCGTCACCCGCAATATAGCCCTGACCTCGCACTTTGCGATTTTTATTTATAAATAAAAGAAAAACTTCGAGGAAAACGTAACGCCGAGTAAGCAGTGCCTGCGTTTCAAAGGGCCGTGGAAGAGACCCCTGAGGACGAGTACGCAAAATGCTTTTCTCAGTGGTTCTGATGCAGCAGTGTAATTACTGGCACCGAGACTTAACATCTTATGTGTCAGGATAGGCAACACATACGTGAGTTGCCTGGGCTCGTTCCAGGTATACTAGTTTATGTTCATGGGCGACGTCGATCACTTACCATCAGGTGGCACGTTTGTCAGTTTGCCTATCCAAATAACATAAAAAAGCGATACGAATGGACACTATTTTGATAAGGCATAATAAAACAAATAACTACGTTGTTAATTTTTTCAGTATATAGATTTCCTAAGAACTTTCAGTGTCGCCCATCGTAATAAAATGTTCAATATGAATACAACAACAATAAATCTAAGTTAGTTTTGAAGTTATCTTAACGGCAGGCGAAGACGGGTAGCGGCTAGTTTTATATCACCACATAGTAACATTGATGTAAGGCCAAGAGCCAAAGACGTATTAACCTAAAAACCTTTACATAGTAACGAATGTCTAAGTCGGGTAAATATACATTCTGGTCATACTTATCGCTCCACCGCACGATTCAGTTCGGAAACTGTGATTTCTATATTGCATAAAACAATGATTTTAATAGCGACGTGTCCGTTGTTGGCTGGGAACTTGCGAAAACTGTGTTGTTTACAGATCTACTTGTTTTATAGGGTTTATGTTGCAAATGGTAAAGCCTTATCCGTCATGTGATAATTAACATTTAATATTAAACTAGTGGCACCGACAGACGTTGGCCTGTACAAAATTTTTTATTTTGTTAATCTAAAATATAATTCTCGAATCCACTGGAACACACACAAAAAAATTCATCAAGATCGGTCCAGTCGCTCAGGAGGAGGTCAGTGACAGAAGAACGAAGACATGTACAGAAGAATTATATATATATATATATAATAAAGATAATAATGCCACTTTTATCTACAGACGTCATAATTATTGTAAATCTTTGGGGACGACTCAACTATTAGTAAGTAGTTAGTTTTTAATGTTCTAAAGTCTTCGTTAGGTATCATTAAAATCATCGTCATAATCATCATCATCACCATCATCATTATCATCATCATCAGCCTCGACCCGTCCACTGCTGATTGCTGAACGTATTCCTCCCTCAATGAACGTCAAGACGCCGATCCCTTGCCACTCGCATCCAACACGGACCGGTCACCGCACGGAGATCGTCTTTCCACCTGGTTAATGGCCAACCAACAATAAATTTGTATTTTAATTAATGTATTATTTAATGTCTAAATTCCATAACATTGAATAAGCAAACATTTTATAATATACACACAAGAGTAAAGATGTCGTCAATATTTTTATTTGTTTAGTAGTATGTACGTTAAAAGGATTTTTTTGTCTTTAAAAGTACCTACTTGATGGATTTTCAAGCTTCGTAAGTTTTTCAAATGCTAAATAAATATAGAACGTTATTTGCTGATTAAATATCTTTTATGCGAGGGGTTTTTACTGTTTAAAGTATTCTTTTGTCTTTATATATACTTTATATTTTTAAAACGGGGTAGACTAACCACTCGTTCCCACCGCTGCTACCTGTGTAGCCAGGACCGACAGGGGTAACCACCAAATGACCCTTTGATAGGAAGAATTTTAACTGCCTTGGGACCCGCAACGAATTAATCAGAAGGATTTAGGAGGAGTAGGAAATATTTCCAGTTTCCCTCCCCGGTTAAAGACAAGACAAAGACAGTACAAGAATACAATGACTAACCAAGAAGAGACAGCAGCCAGGAGAAGCCCAGCTGCAATGAACCAGGGAGAATCTAATATAATGTTTACAAATATCTGCATATTAAGATTAATATAGATGTGTATATTAACTATGATTTATTATGTATAATAACTACTTGTTTATATTGTATATCTGGTTGTAATAATACTTGTTGTTTGAAAGTGTGTTTTAATTTTTAAGTCAACTCATATCTACATAGTGAAGTAATATACCTACTTGTGTATGTTAACCATGAGCTATTTATAAGTATGACTTGGGGTAATTTTATTTTTCCAGAAATAATTGTGGCGAAATCGCTTGAATGCACGGAGGTTTTTCACATTGTCCACAAGATCGCTGTACCTAATAAGTTACTCCCGATTTGGTACTGGTGTTGTAGTCAAGCATTAACGTACGTTCATTTTGTCAAAGAACACGAACGGTATGTTCGTGTTTGTGCCTTCTGTCGATCAATTTGACTGTTTGACAGAAGGCAACAGCAAGTCAGTAAACAGTTGCGACTAAAGTATGAATGCTGGAACTGATCTGAGAACATGAAGGGATCTCCGTCAGTAAACAGTTACAATTAAAAAGTGTGAATGCTGGAACTGGTCTGAGAACATGAAGGGATCTCCGTCAGTAAACAGTTACAATTAAAAAGTGTGAATGCTGGAACTGGTCTGAGAACATGAAGGGATCTCCGTCAGTAAACAGTTACAATTAAAAAGTGTGAATGCTGGAACTGGTCTGAGAACATGAAGGGATCTCCGTCAGTAAACAGTTACAATTAAAAAGTGTGAATGCTGGAACTGGTCTGAGAACATGAAGGGATCTCCGTCAGTAAACAGTTACAATTAAAAAGTGTGAATGCTGGAACTGGTCTGAGAACATGAAGGGATCTCCGTCAGTAAACAGTTACAATTAAAAAGTGTGAATGCTGGAACTGATCTGAGAACATGAAGGGATCTCCGCCAGTAAACAGTTACAATTAAAAAGTGTGAATGCTGGAACTGGTCTGAGATCATGAAGGGGTCTCGGTCAGTAAACAGTTGCGACTAAAGTATGAATGCTGGAACCATGGAACTGATCTGAGAACATGAAGGGATCTCAGTGAGTAAACAGTTACGACTAAAGAGTGAGAGTGTTCAGAATATGGGATGTTGGAAACATCAAGGGATTTCAGCATTCCTAATGATTTATTTAATATTGATGTTATAATTTATTTAATTTTAAAGACGTGACGAGATTTTAATGTTTAAAATATGGAATGAAGAAAACGTTCTTCATGTTCATGTAATGTTGAAAACATGAAGCGGTTTAAGCATTCCTAATGATTTGCTTGATATTTATATTGAAATATTTAATGTTACAGATATGAAGCCGCTTTAATGCTTTGTATATGTGATGTTGAAAACATGAAGAGGTTTCAGCATTTGTAATGGTTTGCTTGATGTTTATATTAGAATATTTAATGTTACAGCTATGAAGCCGCTTTAATGCTTTGAATATGTGATGTTGAAAACATGAAGGGGTTTCAGCCTGTGGTTTCAGCACTCCTAATGATTTGCTTGATATTGGTAGTAGAATAAAGGCGCTTTATTGCTCAGATCCTATAATCTGAGCATTTAAAATATGAAAGAATTTTAACATACTTAAAATTTGTTTGTTATTTACAGTTAACAGACATAAGTACAGCTAGAAGAGAGCTGTTCGCGCAATACATAATATGGGTACAAAAGAGACACTTCGAGATAAGTTCAAAACATTAAATATTATGACAGTGCATAACCTATATAATATATTTGAGAATTTTATGTACGTACACAAGAATATTCAAAAATTCAAGAAAAAAAATGTGATCAACACAATAAAAATACCAGAAAAAAAACCCTGTCCAAGTTCCTCGCGTCTGTACAACTAGGTACAAACTAACTAAATGGATTTTCATGCCGTTGTCAACAGGAGATAGAGTAATTCCTGAGGCAGGTTATAGTATATAATTTATAGTTTAAGCCGCTATGGAGCTTACATTAAAAACACAGCCTTATTCCCTTTAGAGATATAACAAAAAGGTAGAAAAATGATCATCATCGGTCCGGATACGTCCGTAAATAAAAGTTAACGCGGGCGAAGCTGCGGGCAACAGCTAGTAATAAATAAAAATATTGAAATATATAAAATATTCAATATATAAATAAAATAAATATATTAACTCGTATGTCATTAATTAGCTTTTCCAATAAAACATTATTCATAAGCTCGTTGGGCAACAGTAACTGGTCTTCAAAAGTGGAAGTCCTTATACCTTTATACGAGGTATGTAATACGTAGTACTCAATAACCCGCGGTCTCAAAGGTGAATTGATATACTATATTGTACTGTTAGTGTAAAAGATTCTGCACGTTACATACATAACTACATACATACATACTCGTATTTATGTATTGAATGTTTTATATATACTGAGAGTCTATATAGTTATATACCGTATGGTGACATCGTGATTCGTAAACATAATTGACTTTACCCACTACTAGCCTCCATGTACAGGACCCAGGTAAATCGTTTATTCGTAAGCGACCCGAATTATTACTTGATGAATGAAATACTCTCATGGTACTCATGTACTATATGCACCGCACAAAGCCCGTTTCTTCCATAATTAAGTAATCAAAGAGATAGTAGTAGATATAAAAATGTAGTTTTTATAGTTATCTAATATTTACGCAAATTTCACTTATTATAATGAAACAATTTTACAGATTTTATGGCGGGTTATTAAGATTTTTACAAGCCCGACGTTTTAGATACCTACCTTATTGCAACCATGGTCACGGGATTTTTTTAGTCTACGAACTGAAAACTTGTCAGTCTAAAAATATACCAGTCTGCCAAATTTACAGATAAATAAAAATAAGAATGACTTACTGTAGACTTAATTCTACCATTATTTGATACTGCTCTAGTCTATACAGATAAATAAAATTTTAGTGTCTGTTTGTAATTTCAAATTAACATCTTTTCACTAAATGCATATGACAGTATAAACGGTACTTTCATAAAAAAAACAATTTTTTAAATTTTTTGTCTGTCTGTTTGTTCCGACTAATCTCTGAAACGGCTGGACTGATTTTGACGGGACTTTCACTAAAAAATAGCTTATATTATAGGGAGTAACTAAGGCTATAAAAATAATCATCATCAATCCGGGTACGGCTGTCAATCTAATATAACGCGGGCGAAGCTGCGGGCAACAGCTACTAGTGTAATAAGAAGCCGGAGTGTCGCCGTCTTACCAGAGTACCGGTTTTATTTCCTTTAAGAAAATTTAAACTTCATCCTTGAAGTGTGAGTCGATGAAAGGGATCATATTAGGGAATGAATGAAACGTGTTGGCCTTGTCACAGAATTAGCTAATAGAGCAGTGGCACTAACCTCAGATTAGCATAACGTTAATGGTGGATGTGGCGGAATTATAATATAATTATAATATAATTACAAGCGGACACAACTTGTTTAATGACTATAAATGTACTTTTGGAAAAGTGCATTCAAGCTTTGTCCATAAAATTGGGAATAAACATTGAGATTTTTACAAGTATATTTTTACAAGTATATTTTTACAAGTATTTTTTTAACTTTAAACGTAGCTATAAAAGTGTAACACGTTATGAGGAAAACCACTGCATCATAGCCAACCATTAAAAACTTCCTTAATACGAACTATTTATATTTTATCCATTTTATACCACATTTTTTATAGCCAAGAGGCTACGTTGTTTTATTCGTTACTCGTGTTAATTAACCCACGTATCCCACCCAATCACCGTCTATTTTAATGATGATTCGTTATTGTTAAAAAAATGAAGAAAATTTGTTGCATATTTATAAGATACACTAGCTGTTGCCCGCAGCTTCGCCCGCGTTAACTAAGATTTACAGCCGTACGCGGATTGATAATGATTATTTTTATAGCCTAAGTTACTCCTTATAACATCAGCTATCTGCTAGTGAAAGTCCCATCAAAATCGGACCATCCGTTTCAGAGATTAGCCGGAACAAACAGACAGACAGATAGACGGACAGACAGACAAAATTTAATTTTGGTATATGCACCGTGTATACATACATATAAATTAATAAAAAGCGGTTATTTTAATATTACAAACAGACACTCCAATTTTATTTATCTGTATAGATGTATAGATATATGTTTGTATCTTTTAAAAAAACGGGTACTTAGATAATTTTTTATATCATACGCCAAATAGTAGATATAATATCTTGGAGATTCAAAATGGGTATACCTACTTCTACTGGGAAAAAAATACTTACGGATCCAAACCCCCGCATAAATAATATCCGACGGAGAACAGAAGGTAGACCCCAGCAAAGTACAGTGGCTGCATGATGTGAAGCAGGCGGCTCGGCTGCGTCGACAGGACCAACTCGACAAACATGAGGCCAGAGTTGACTCCGTGTAACATGACGTCCAGTATCGGATTCGGAGCGAAATTAACTTTCTTTCCAGCTGAAAAATTTAAATATAGATAAACAATAGAGTACTACAATCTTTAATGTCATTTGGTTCTCTATCTAGTATGATCTAGCTTTACCCCAATACTATTACACGGTACTATATTGTTGGCTATCCTTGCAAACTGATAATGGATTTCATCCTTGGCATATTTTACTGACACCCGTTAAGTGGCTGTTAAGGCTCAATAAATATTTCATTTTAAGAGGACGGAAAGGAAATTTTTGGCGTCAATAATTTCAATTTATTTCAGTAATTCCAAAACGAATGAAAACATCACTTGGTGAGATAATAGTTCATGATAAAAAGCTTATTTTATAGTTTTCAAAACATAATTCGGTAACTTTTGTAACAGAGAAAAAAATATCAAATATACCTCTTATTAAAAACAGATTCACATCTTATGGGCAAACGGGTCCGGTTTAAGCCTCTTAACTTTCTTCGTAGATGAGTCCATATATGTTCTTTAAAATCAGAGAATGAATTTCTCCAATTGTGGATTTTAAGGCAATAAAATAACAAAAACTATTTTGTCGTTTACGTCCTTTAGTTATAAGCTCGCGCGCGTATGGAGACCTCACCCCTCTCAGGACGCTCAACCTCCTTTGGCACGTGTACGGTATTAGAATTATTGTTTAACAATGCGTCGCCTTAATTTCGGCATTGATTATAAAAACAGATATAAATAATAAAATCAAGCGAGTTTCGCGGGTTATTTTTACAATTGGTAGAACACTCACTGATGCATTAAAATATTATTAAGATAAAATCTGTGTGATCATAAATTAGATGTTATAATTCAGAACTCAATCAAGTATAATTATGTGTGAAATGTCACGCGATGTTCGGGTACTGTGTGATGGTTAATCATAGTTTATCATACAACTGTTATTAATTCACGAGCAGTTTTGTTTGGAGGACGAATCAACATTAAATAAGGTTATACACATGACATTGCTAATTATAGTTAGTAGAAATAAGTCCCGTGTCGTTCAAAATAACATTTTGTCTGTCTGTTTGTTCCGGCTAATCTCGGCAACGGCTGGGCCGATTTTGACGGTAAAAGTGGTTCCATTATAATGAGTTAAATAAGCGTAACTATTAGACAAAAATTAGCTTTGTTCCGATTGAGCTTAAAGGCCATCAGGCTGAAATGTTAAGTACAAAGTACACATGTCAGAAGTGAAACTTATTTGGCAAGCTAATTTTTAAATCTCGTTTATATTTATACTATGTAATCCAAAGCTTTAAATTTCCGAGACTTGCGATGCGACATTCGCTCTATCTCACTCTCTCTCTTGATCTTTGTGACTCGCTTGCTCCCTACTCTAACTCCATGGCTATGTGCTTCATGCTACGTTCACCCTTTCTCACTCTCTCTCACTCTCTCTCAATCGGTCTCAATCGCTCTCTCCCTCTTCTTGGATAAAAACGTTGCACCTTTTCGTGACGTTTCATGCGTAAATTTTACCCTCATGTGCGCAAAGACGTTTCACTTCAAAAACAATTAGTGATACATACCTATTACATAACCGCGAAACTTTATGCTATAAATAAAATTTCGGGTTCGCCGAGAACCTTGGTTGATGTAGTTTATTGGAAGGTTATTTGCCAGTTACGTCATACACGTTGAATCTTGATGTCCTGTCATATAGGCACACTGACACAGGCATTTCCGATTTTTTTGTGATCGAGTTGTTATCCCCAAGTAAACTCGTTTATGATCAATGTTTAGTAATAAAAGTATACCTAGGTAACACTGAAAATGTTTAGAAAATGAAAAACGGCTTAATGTAGAAAGTTGCCAATACTTTTATTATTTTTCGAAGTAATCTCCGTTTCTTTCTACACATCGTCGCATTCGATGGAACCACTGAGAAAAGCAGTGGGCCCATTCTTCCTTAGGAGTCTCTTCTATGGCATTTTCGTACGCTTTCACCGCATCTTCAGGGCTCGTAAAGCGAATACCTCAAATTTTATCTTTAGTTCTTGGGAATAAATGAAAGTCGCAGGGTGCCAGGTCAGGACTGTAAGGCGGATGACTCATTATCTTGACACCTGCCATAGTCAAATATTCAACAGTCCGTTTTGCGGAGTGCCCTGAAGCATTGTCGTGGTGAAGGAGGATCCTGCTTCGTGGGCGCTGCTGTCGATTTTTTTCCAAGACAACAGACAAACAGCGATTGACATACCAGTCTGCAGTAACTGTCCTTCCATCTTCTAGCACAACTGTCGCGAAATGACCTTTCCGACCAAAGAATGAGGCAATCATCTTTTTTCCTTGACTTCTTCCTTTCTTTACCTTAGTTGGCCGATCCTCGAAAGGAAACACCCACTGAGCTGATTGTCTTTTGGTTTCGGGTTCGTAGCAATATATCCAGCTTTCATCACCTGTGATGATGTCAAATACAGCATTTGAGTTACCGCCGTTGAACTTATTTAACATTTGGCGACACCAGTCCATGCGGAGGCGTTTCTGGTCGTCGGTTAAAGTTCGTGTAATTAAACCTTAAATGTTCGTGTAATATTTTTTGAACTTAACTCATACCAATGCCTAGGCTTGCCCGTATCTGCTGATAGGTCACTCTCTTATCTTCCTCTATCATGCGTCGCACAGCACTGATGTTATCTTCAGTAGTCGCTGTTAAAGGACGTCCCTCACGCGGATCATCACTGAGATTGCTACGTCCACGCTTAAACTCGTTAAACCAATTGTAAATAGTGGCACGAGATGGGGCTTCATTAAAAAATGCTAATCGCAGCCTATCATAGCTTTGTTGTTGAGTAAGCTCATAACGAAAGTCATAATAAATCATTGACCGAAAATTTTCTCGCGTTATGTTCATTTTCACGTGTAACAAGAGTTTTAGATTTGCCTCCAATTCACAAAAACAAATGACAAATGAATGCAATATACTATATTAGGTTACCAAAGAGTTCTAAAATTGAAATTCAAAAAAAGTTTTTATTTTCAATGTTTCTAACTGGCCAGTTCTAAACATTTTCAGTGTTACCCACGTACTATAATAAAAGGATACATAAGAGTATCTTATTGAACGTCGAATATGTCTACTACCGGTTGCAAAGATGGTCCACTAAGAAATACCGGCAAAACAAACTGAGTAAAACTTATCTTTTAAATATTTTATACGGGCCAGCAGCTTCGCTTTCAACTTTTGTAAAAAAAATTAAATCTGACTAACACAGGACACCTCTCGACTCCCGACTCCTGAGACCGGAATCCTATCCTATCCTATCATTACCGAGAACACAATTCATTCAATTTTTTTTTTATGTTAGTTGGATAGGCAAACGTGCCACCTGATGGTAAGTGGTCGACGTCACCCATCAACATAAACTAGTTTACCTGGGACGAGCCCAGGCGACTCATCTATGTGTTGCCTATCCTGAGACATAAGATGTTAAGTCTCGGTGCCAGTAATTACACTGCCTGTCTTGCCCTTCTCTCCAAAACACAGCAAAGCTGTTTCACGGTTTCATGTTTTAAATATATGATCAATTAACACACATAATATACTAGTTCATTTATATCTACTTCATGTATTTAATTACACAAATCAGTGAACTAAACACAAATATACTTAGTAGTTATTAGTCAAATACATAGATTTTTCCTTAAATTATTATTATACAAGTTACCAAAGACTTCTCTTGTCGAAAACCATAAATATTTTCTTTACTGATTGAATGAATAACTTGCGACTCAAGTGCTATGTTAACATTGACATACATGATTTATAATCTATGCATCTTAAATTTTTTTAAACCTTAAGAAGCTTTCAAAGAATTAGTGTTTATTTAGCATTTACTGAATGGCGTGTAAGTACCTCTTTGTTTCCTTAGTTTCAAGGGATATATTTATGAGGTTTAAGATCTTCGAGGTTATCTTAAACAAATTGTGGAATCTTAGCGGAACCAAGCCGTTTCCATTATTAATATTTATAGATTTTTTTTATAGCGTAAGCCCTCCTACAGCAAACGAGCAGTCGAAGCCTTTTAGTGACTATCGACGCCCATACAGATCCACACAACCGGAGAGAGGCCACCCAATAGGCCACCGGTTACTCACAAACAGCACGAAACGCCACAGCACAGCTGTTACTTTACGCCGGTATTATGTGAGCGAGAGGTACCACCCCGGTCGTGCCGGCCCAATTCGGCTGCAATGCATGCTGCACTATAGTTAAAATGATAAAAAAAAAGTTTAAGTTTATAAGAAATGTTTACAGAGCACAATAAGAAGCTTTGAAATCTTTCGTGAGAATGAATAGGATTTTTCTTTTCATTAATGTAAATGGTTGGGTCCCATTTACAAATTTACATTTTGGAAAGAAAATTTAACTAACGTATAACGGCAAAATGTCAATTGAGCGAGAGTACGTATGAATTAATGAAATAGTACCTAAATAAAATGAAAAAAATAAAATGACATTTTCTAAAAATGATTCTTAGCTAGATCGATTTATCGCCCCCGAAACCCCCTATATACTAAATTTCATGAAAATCGTTGGAGCCGATTCCAAGATTCCAATTATATATATATATATATATATATATATATATATATATATATATATATATATATATATATATATATACAAGAATTGCTCATTTAAAGATATAAGATACTGTATTGAGCACAAATTTTCCATAAAGATTATATTAAGGAATAGATACTAAAGTTAGTTGGAGTTTAATCAGTGAATTCATAAAATGAGATTTTTTCGATCCACATCGCTTGCTTACTGGTGAAGGAAAACATCATAATATAGAAACCTGCTCGGGCTAGGCCCACCACTCGTTCCCACTGCTGCTACTCCTGTATAGCCAGGATCGACAGCGGTAACCACTAAATGACCCTTTGATACGATCTCAGGGAGCCTGAGGGATACGTTTAAACTGCCATGGGACCCGCAACGAATTTAATCAGAAGTATTCAGGAGGAGTAGGAAAATTTCCAGTACCTGCTCGATAAGATTAAAAGCCTTCTACGCTCGTTTATAAATTTATAACTGAATTATGGCCTCATCTGATTTCAAGGAGGAGGCCCTTTCCCGGTTATGGGACAAATAAGGGTTGCTTATAAAGTAAGGTAAGAAGCAAGCAAGATGCAGTAAGAAAAGATACTTACGTAGTCTCAGCACGGCCCAGTAGAAGAGTGTGATCAGGAAGGCGACCGGCACGGTGATGTTGTAGAGGACCCAGTACGTGCGCACGTACCACGGCAGACCTTGGGCCGAATCTGAAATTAATTACATGTTCACTTTCCTTGTACATTTAGGGAGAAGATCTCCGTGCATTAGGGAAGTGAGACGCACGAATTCTCTCGTTTTTATTATTTAAGCAAACATCGAAGGTCCGAATTCCTCGAGTTGGACTCTGTCTGTATTCTTACAAAAATCCCTATGCACTAACGACCTCCAGCCACCATATTTCATGGTTTCCGAATTTATCAGAACCACCAGATCCGAACTCCTAAGACAAATCTTTCTAAGACAAAGAACTAATCACTTACTTATAATCTGAAGCCATAATCGCGTAGAAATACGCGATTATGGCTTCAGATTATAATATGCCATCAAGCATAAACTGACTAAATGCAAATTTTAATGTACGGTGAAGTGAATTGCAATTTGCACTTCTATAGGGTCTAGAACATTTAGATATTTTTAACGCTTCTATAAATTAAATATGTACTTTGGACATCTGTTCTTTGGCGAGTCACTTAATTTTTAATGTCTTCCAATTTAGGTCTTTATACAGATTGTTCATGATTTAGGTCTTTATACAGATTGTTCATGATTTAGGTCTTTATACAGATTGTTCATGATTTAGGTCTTTGTACGGATTGTTCATGATTTAGGTCTTTATACAGATTGTTCATGATTTAGGTCTTTATACAGATTGTTCATGATTTAGGTCTTTATACGGATTGTCATGATTTAGGTCTTTATACAGATTGTTCATGATTTAGGTATTTATACAGATTGTTCATGATTTAGGTCTTTATACAGATTGTTCATGATTTAGGTATTTATACGGATTGTTCATGATTTAGGTCTTTATACAGATTGTTCATGATTTAGGTTTTTATACAGATTGTTCATGATTTAGGTCTTTATACGGATTGTTTATGATTTAGGTCTTTATACAGATTGTTTATGATTTAGGTCTTTATACAGATTGTTCATGATTTAGGTCTTTATCTAACATGAGACGTAGTTTACGTGTTCAAAATCACAAATCACAGGAAACAGCATCACCAATGACACAATATGCTGTCTTGTAGACGAACTCTACGGCACCGACACATGCTAATCTTGTATTATACATTCTGAACGCCCATGCGGAAGGTTTCGGCCAGGGTAAATAGTTTACGGTCACACCCATACAGCTGCCACGAAAGGACAGCCATTCTCCATGGTCATGGGAATAGTATACATCGTTTCCTTAATTAAAAATATAAATGAAGTGAGTTTCGTTAATTTATTGTCACCTTTAATGAAGGCTTAACTTTATATTTCTTGTTTTATGTCGGATCTTGAATATTTCATAGAGTACAGATCATTATTCATATTTATATTAATATTATTACGGGTGCTTACCGCGTTTAAAGATTTATTGAGTTCCCGATATTCCGGCAATGTCTGGTCTCCCCGTGATCATGGTGATTGAAACATTGCCGAAATATCGGGAACTCAATAAATCTTTAAACGCGGTAAGCACCCGTATATTAATATAAATATGAATAGTGATCGCGTTAGTTTAAAACAATATATACAGATCATTAATTCTTCAATTCCTCCTAAGCACTAGCAAAGCATAATATGGAGTTATCCAAACACGGATTTTTTGTAAGTACCGATGTAAAAATTCTTTGTTGACATCGATATTATAAGAAACTGCTTTATTTATAAAAAGAAAACATTTCGTTCCTTTTGGAAGTTCACGGAAGAATCGCGGCTGTAGTAATGTACGTCATACTTTGGCAACGGTCTAATAAATATTGGACTACCTCCAATAGTCTATATATGTAATGATGTTATAATATGTAAGTATGTATGTTTGATTTATGGGCCAACTATATGAACAATTTCAATCGGCGAGCCCGTTTTGCATATCGTCCTGCACATTTCTACTGGGCTTGGCAGACGTATTTATTCCTGTTTTTTTTTTACAACTCGGTTATAAATGGGTTATTGGGCTCCTAATCTTGTCCGTATTTTTTATATATAGAACGGTTTACGCCATTAGTTTATTTTATTACTTTTGAAAGCTGATGGTAACGAATAAGCAAGCTCACGAGAGAGTGTAAACGAGATAGATTGAAATTTATCAACGAATCACCAGGTTGAGTGCACGTCATCTACTTCGTGTTAGATAAGAAGTCAATAAAAGGAGTTTCGAGGTGAAAAAGACCAAATTAGCCATGGCGTAATACTAACTCGGCGAAAATAGAGTACACTATTTTACAGGAGTTTTAAGTACGGCGGGGATATAGAAGCCACTTGGACACGCTCAGATTGACTCCAGACTTGGAGCTTTGTCCCGTCACCAAAATAAAATATATTAACTTTAATTAATCAATTTAAAAAGAAAAGCAAGCCAATATAATTTTCTATAAAGTCTACAATTGATTCGGACCTGAATGCTAATTTAATAGCGTTAATCGTTTTTACCGTATTGGTGCATTTAGAACGTAAATATTCTATTAAAATCTTTACGAGTTAATTCACTAAAATATTTGAATAATATTCCAATTTAATGTCAACGCATCGACGTACCGTTGTCGCATGTTAACGAGTTATGTTTCGCGGCCAGCAGATCAATGTTATGTCAATGAAAACGATTAGGTATGTCATGTAAGAGGTTGTATACAGTTCTCTTCTTTAAACAACGCGAACAAACAAACTACAAACTTATTATTGTTTGCAGATGTGATTAATAGTCATGGAATCTGTTGATTTAAGTTCAATGGTCAAGAAATGTCCACAACTTAATGGACATACAAAATCTACGATTTGTATAAAGATAAAGATAATAAAGGATATTGAATGCCACGATCGGGACAGCAGAGAGCAGCAGCAGGGTAACGCCCCCCCCCCCAAGGTTCAAGGCCTTGTCGTGATGGTGGGGCCCAGTAGCTTAAGGTGAACCCAGCACCTTGGGCGAAGCAAATTGAACCAAGGAAGCTGCTCTTTGTATACATCTTATAAGAAGAGGGGATAAAAGAGCAGGGAGACAAGGGGCGAGGATGGTAACCTCACCCCATTGCACTGTCCCAACGTTGGGAGGAATTGTTCTGTAGTGCGACCCCTCTATAGCCGTCGAGGTGCCCTGTTTATTCAATAGATCCGGAGCACCTCACTAAAGGCGGCATTGGTAGCACTGCATTTTTAGAACTGCGTCCACCTTACTCAATAGGATGCTTCAGAGCATTTCCCGGCATAAAAGGAAAAAAAAAGGGTAACGGCCCAAAAGCTACGGATAGGTCTCTGTGGTTCATCGAAAGAGGTGTCCACCCAGTGACAGAATAGAAACCGATGGATATAATGGCGATGTCGATGAATGAATAAATAACTTTTAATATATTTTTGAACAACCAACAACCTGTATTAGTGCATTTAGGAAGTAAATCTCATGTAAATCTTCACGAATGAATTTACTATTATTTATATATTTGCACGTTCACTGAACGTAACCTTAATCGTAAGGTAAGAGCACCCGTGCAGGGGCCGGTCCGTGTTGGATGCGAGTGGCGAGGGATCCGTCTTGGCGTTCATTGAGGTAGGCCTATGTTCAGCAGTGGACGGATAGGAGCTGACGATGATGACGAAGAAGAAGAAGATCATAATCAGAATATTATTACTTTATTACATATTTTCATAACTTAATAGTACACTTCAGTTTAATTATGATTACACGTACGTACAGTGCGTGCGTACAAAGCACCTACACATGTCAGAAGTGAAACTTATTTGGCAAACTATTTTTTAAATCTCCTTTATATTTATACTAATCTAAAGCTTTAAATTTCCGAGCTCTATCTCACGCTCTCTCACTCCATGGCTATATGCTTCATGCTATTTTCACCCTTTCTCACTCTCTCTCAATCTCTCCCTCTTCTTGGTCAAAAACATTATTTTCGTGATGTTTCCCGTAAAAAAATTACCCTCATGCGCTCAATGAAGTTTCACTTCAAAATTTATGTGAAGAATAACGTGTCACTGAATGTACATACGATGAAGGGCAAAGGTAATTTTGTGCTGTAATAAAACTTTTAGAATCTTCAAATTTCGAAACCCACGTACCCTTGTAGTTGTATAGCTATAATTGTACATATATTAAATTACAATAACTAGCATGTAAGAATAATTAGTATTTAGCTAACTCATTTTTGAGCTATTATTTTAATTATGTTAATTGTCGATACATAAGCATTTACATCGGGATATCTATTGCTGTTTATCTTTTTATAGTGTACCAGAAAGTATGCATATACCGGGTGTATTTGGAACGCTTGTGAAAACGAAGAGGTATGATAGTGTTGGCATAGCCTGACATGAAACAAGTGAAAAAATCGCGTTTTTTTTTTGATGCCTTTTTTTTGTATAATCCGGTTTAGTAAACATAATGTTACAGGAATTTGATGATAATGCTTTAAAATAATGTTTTTTTGAAAAAAAAAACAGCAACGTAATAAACTTAACTTATATAAACGGCTAGCGGACTGAATCAGCTGATAGCGTTACACGAGGTCGCCGCATGCACGAGGTGAACGAACTCCTACACCGCGCGCGTCTTCAGCGCGATATATCGCTTTAGTCGTTCATCGTTTTAGTTGTTACTAATACATTGCGGGTTTGCAAAATACACAAGTCCTAAAATTTTCTTTAAAAAACGTTTCTGAGATAAATGGTTATATGCATTATATAGTATATAAATAGTATATTATTAGGGTTTAATCTTCGCAA
The DNA here is from genome assembly GCA_963853865.1 of Helleia helle. Lineage (NCBI taxonomy): Eukaryota > Metazoa > Arthropoda > Insecta > Lepidoptera > Lycaenidae > Helleia > Helleia helle. The sequence goes on along the minus strand of OY971422.1, from coordinate 18,473,517 downwards.
GCGTACCAAATACACCCGGTATTTAGTTTGCGTGTTTTGATAAAAAAATAAAAAAGTGTATCGTTACATTGTTACATGATTGATACATTTCAATTGTGGGATTGCAATCAAATACATTATATATATAAAAAAGAAGCATAGATATAAAATGTGTTTTGTCCGCTACCTATATCCATATACCTATATACCTAGGTCCATCAGAAGCTATTTATTAGATTTCTGAGATATTTGAATAGAATAGAATAGAATAGAATAAACTTTATTCAGCACACCAGACAGATGAACATTACAAATAAATAGGAGTAATGAAAAAAAGAGTTTACATAATAAAATAGGAAAATAATAATAATAATACATGGAATTGGAAACAAATCTTCCTATTTTCACGAGTCAATTTCTTATATTATTTTGTTGGTTATATTATGATTTAACAAAATTTTAAGCCTCATTCAACATTGCAATTTTTAAAAGATACAGTTGTTACCTAAAAAAGAAAGAAAAAAAAACAATAATATTACGACACGGAAGTACAATATTTAAATATGATAATAATAATTTTAACTTAATTAAAAAAAATACGGAACTCTTGTGAATACCAAATGTAATTTAATTTCACATTTATTATTTGAGGAAAAAAAATATGTAAGAATACACAAGAAAAATATTTTAAAATCGTATAAATATAAATTGTTGTCTATTATGAAGTTCACTTTCCTCACGTTTTGAAATTCTTGAGGATCGTAGTATTAAATTAATTATTTAAATATCACTGTCAATGTGTACTTCTTTGTTTGTATTGTCATACTTTCAAGCCATAACTACTAAAGCGATTTTAAAAATTCTTTCATCACCCGTGGGAAGGATGCGCTGTGCCACCCTCCCGGCTGCTTGGGTACCACCACCTTGCTTGTTTCTACGTGAAACAATTTTGCTGAGTTTCGGAGAGAAGGGCAAGACCCTGTCACTGCCTGTCAGTGAAATTACTGGCACCAAGACTTAACATCCACCAACATAAGTTGCCTGGGATAGTTCCAGGTAATCTAGTTTATGTTCATGGGCGACGTCGACCACTTACCATCAGGTGGCATGTCTGCCAGTTTGCCTTTCAATTAACATAAAGCAATGTAAAGTAGCTACATTATCAGCGAGAAACATAAGATACATTTTATCCCGATATTCCCACGAGAACGGGAACTACGCGGGAGAAATTGCGAGGCGCTAATAGTATGTATATAAAATTGAAATTAATTATGTAATAAAATACATTAAAGTTCAAACAAGAATTAAGTAAGCGACATTGACCCAGTGACGTATCAAAATAATACTTTGGCACGTGAATTAATAAAATATGAATGAATGAATTATTTATGAATAATAATTTATTTACCTGTTGTCTGTAAAGTCTATTTACGGACGACAATTTTACGCGATAACGTCATAATTCATCACAAACCGAACACTTACGCCGATCGTGCCTCTCTATCGCTTGTTCCGCGCTCTCGCTTGCACGCTCGGCTCATGCGGAACGTGACAATGAGGCATGTTTTCCCGTGCTTGATGTTCATCGATTTCTAAGACGTTATCACGTCAATAATAATAATATATTTATAAATTTCCTGCTTTAATTATGTATGTACTAATTAAGAGTAAATTAAATTGATTGCAACATGACTGTGACAATGCTAAGGTTTTTTGTCGGAAAACACATTTCAAATGACTCTTGCAAAATATATTTTGTTGTAATTAAAAACACATGACTGACAATAATAAATGTCGATAGTAAAATGTTTATTGTTGTCATAATGTTAATGACAAGTGTATAAGTGCGCGGCTCCACCGCGGCGCACGGAGACGCTACGCACGTTTGTCAAGTTTGGCTTTGCAAGAAAATGAATGTGATTGATTCCACTGCAACTCATGGACACGCTACGCATTAAATTATATTTTTTACAATTGACATTTTAACACACGTGCGAAGCCTCTGCGTGTGCTGTGGTGTAGCTGCGCTTGAACTACTGTGTGTATTAAAGCGCAGCTACACCGCGGCACACGTGTTAATACGCAAACGATTTCTGAAACAACGAAATTCTAAGTTTGCTTTAATAATAAAATAATATACATTATATGTAGTATAATAGAAGTATTGAATATTTAAAATTATTTCAGAACTTGAATGAATCACGATTGATTTTCGATTATCAGCTACTATAGTTTAAGTTGATTTAAAAAGTACATGAAAAAGAATTATCTAGAAAAATCTAGTTTTCTAATCGCTTATGAGTGATGCTCTGTTGCTAAAATTTAGTGTCATAGCACTTAGTCGCGTTCCAAGTTCTTTAGGTTTCAGCCAAGGTATAGATAGGTTGGTACAGCAACAAATACGACATCGACTTCATAAGCAACAATGATGACGTGGTAAACGCAAAGTTTGTACATTAATAGAAGAATAAATTGATTATAAGTTGTAGGCACAAAAATTAAGGAAACGCGATTATTTTATTACTTTTTGATATTTAAAGACAATTCAAAATAAAAATAAAAATAATAATATTCAAAATAGTACTAATACATTATCTTTTTGAACGTCAATTGAATCTACCACCGGTTCCAAGGTGAGCCCGCTGAGAAGGACCGGCGAAACAAACTCAGTGGAACTAATCTTTTCAAATAATATATTATATTCTACAACAATTTTAACATCTTAGCCTGAAATGCCCGGGAGGAACGCCTTATTCCCAGGGTGTGGTATCTTCTATGAAATCTTACTTTATAATAAATATCCTTTACCACACGCTCTTTAACAACATTTTAGATTTTTTTATGGAGAGCTTTTGAACGTTTTCTGGAATCCTATTGTAAAAGCGTATACAGTTGCCTTTAAAAGAATTGCTTACTTTTGAAAGTCTAATCACTGGTACATCTAACCTGTGTCTATTACGTGTATCCCTACTATGAATAACACTTTTCTTACAAAATTCATTTATGTTTTTCCGGACATACAGTAAATTTTCTAAAATGTATTGAGAGGCGACAGTCAGAATTCCTATTTTTTAATTTTTTCTCTCAAAGATGTATAGGGAGGCAACTTGTAAATTGCACGAATAGCCCGCTTCTGCAGCACAAAAATGTTGTTTATGTCGGAAGCATTTCCCCATAAAAGTATGCCATAAGACATAATGCTATTAAAGTAGCTAAAATATACTATTCGCGCTGTATCTTCATCAGTAAACTGTCTTATTTTTCTCACTGCATATGCTGCTGAACTGAGTCTATTCGCCAATTTAGCTATGTGGGGACCACACACTGCAGCTTAAGATCTTGAGTTATTCCTAGGAAAACTGTGGAGTCCACCAATTCCAAGTTTTCACTGTCTAAGCGTACATTGGTTTGCAGTTGCTTAACATTTGGCAAGGAAAATTTTATGCATTTAGTTTTTTTATTTAATTGTATATATATAATAACTTGCTTAGTTATTAACGCTAAACCAATGTACCATCCACGAAAGTGTGTTGTTAAATTAAAATTAAGTCTGAATATGAGCTTTCTGATCGACAGAACTTTATTTCCGGAAATGAGCTTATGAGATTGGTAAAAAGGAGATTACCATTATAATCGGTTTAATTAAAGATAATATTATGCGGAGAAAGTAATGCTGTCGACCGTCTTTGAACTTTAAAATGCTATATCTCCAACAAAGGATCCGTCATTTACCAAACATGGGCATCTTTGAAAAACCCGTATTAATACATTATTGTATTAGTGGACAGTGAATGGAGTAACGTTGTCCTTTTTTTTCTTTTACGCCGGGAAATGCTCCGAGGCATTCCGCGGGGGAGTGGATCTCCCCAGGCTGTGTGACTCGCTGTGCCCGAAAGGTGGTAAGGTGGACACAGCTCTACCCACCGGGTAGAGGTTCCCATCCTCGCCCCTTGTCCCCTCTTCTTATAAGAGGGGTACAAAGAGCAGCTCCCTCGGCTTAAGTAGCTTCGCCCAAGGTGCTGGCGAGGCAACCTTAGGCTACTGAGCCTCACCACCACGACAAGGCTTGAACCATGGTGGGGTCTTAAAGATGCCTATAATGACTCGCGTGTAGAGCAAAGTTCATGCAAACCGGTGGGAGGGAAGCGCTGTGCCGCGCTCCCCGCTGCATGGGTACCACCATCTTGCTTGTTTCTCCCGAGTAACAGCTTTGCTGTGTTTCGGAGAGAAGGGCAAGACAGACAGTGTAATTACTGGCACCGAGACTTAACATCTTATGTCTCAGGATAGGCAACACATAGATGAGTTGCCTGGGCTCGTTCCAGGCATATTAGTTTGTAGTATGTTCATGGATGACGTCGACCACTTACCATCAGGTGGTACGTTTGCCAGTTTGCCTATTCAACTAACATAAAAAAAAACCTTTCTTTTAATAACGCAGGGGAATGCATTTCGCATGTATCCAGGTTACCTATAAACTCCTAGACCTATGTGGGACTCGCACCTGGGAGTGCACTACCCTAACTAAACAACCTGTGAGCGCCATCAGTTCGTCATCATCAGCCGCTTTTTTGAGGGTCCGTGATCTACAGGCAACACCTAAAACAGCAGACTGGCCCCGGCGAAGGCCAGTCTACTTCTCGTAATTGGGTACATAACTGGACTAGATTCCCATCCTGGCCCAGCACGAGCATAGGTGCGTTACTTGAGGCACATTATGTAGCGCCTCCTACGCACCTCTGTTCATCACCAGCAGCCTCCTCTATCGAGCGGGTGGCTCTTCACCTCCTTCTGGCACATTACTGCCTCGCAGAAGGAGAGCATCGCTGACAAAAAAATATCATGACACCTGCAACAATCTTGTTTAGCAGAAATGGCGAGCGACGTCCAAAGTCTCAAAGTATCTATTCTGGTAGGTCGTGCTAATTTCACTGTGACGCTAAATATACATATTATTGCTATCAGCCAAATCCGTATAGAGTATAGACGGATGAATTTTGCCTACGAACAGATAAGTAGATTTTACTCGTTCCTTTTTTATTTTAAGGAGTTTGCTAAGGTATTATCTTATCGAGTCGAGAACGGATAAATTTGTCGAATAGTTCTTTATGTCTTTGATAAGCATATGTTCGTATTTTAGTAAACAAACTTTCGTTCCATAAATACAGTTTACGTAACGAGTCGTGTAAGTTCTGTTGCTCCTTCAGGATTTATAGTATAGGCATATTAGTACCCCACCATGGTTCAGGCCTTGTCGTGGCGGTGGGGCTCAGTAGCCTAGTTGAGCCAGCACCTTGGGCGAAGCCAATTGAGCCGAGGGGGCTCTTTGTACCCCTCTTATAAGAAGAGGGGACAAAAGAACACTACAATGGGGTGAGGAACCTCACCCCATTGTAGTGTCCTGTGGTGTGGGACAACCCCTCTGTGGAGTGACGTCGGTCCCCGCGGCTAACTAGCCGTCGAGGTGCCCTGTTAGCTTAACAGATTCGGGGCACCTCACTAAGGCGGCACTGTTGGCACTCGCCGGGTTTTAGTGGGTAGAGCTGCATCCATTTACCATCTTTCGGGTGCAGCGAGTCCCACACACCTACCTGGGGAGACCCACTCCCCAGGCGGGATGCCTCAAAGCATTTCACGGCGTAAAGGAAAAAAAGGGGCATATTAGTAACTAACTATCCTCATAAAAACAAAAAAAATAGAGATCTTTATGGACAAAGAACCTACCTTCAAAGAGTTGTTTTTCACAATTCTTCCTTAAAATTTATTATATAATAATAATATGTTATAATATCAATCCTTATAGTATGTCCCACTGCTGGGCACGGGTCTTCGCCTCGAAATCAGGCGAGGAGGGTTTTGGGCCATAGTTCACCGATGCGCTGGCCCAATGCGGGTTGGTGAACTTCACACATCTTCAAAGACCTTTAATATCATCAGGCATGCAGGTTTCCTCACGATGTTTCCTTCACTGGCGAGCAAGTGATGGTCTTATGTTCAAATTTAAAAAAAAACCCATTTCTAGGCATCACAGGGAACCTCCCTGGATCGAACCCGGACCTCTCAGCTCTCACTCAAGAGGCCGAGCCCATACCCACTAGGCCATCGTCGCTCACCTTGAATTTGCTAGCTAAAACTATTATGACCTCAAAAGTTCTTAGTTTTGCAACTTACCCTGGTTTGTTCCACGATTCTTTACACACACTATGATTCCAAATAAAGATTCTAACAAAATAAGTACTAGGCCCCAATGTGTCATGTACAGTAGAAACTTCTCCCGGGGCCCCCAGAAAAATAACACGGATAAAGTGATGATGATTATGGCCCATATGAATATAGGAACTCTCCACAATAATGGATTTATACTTCTTCGCCATGAACTTATGAACATGTCTGTCGTTTCGTTCGATTCCTTAAGCTGTGCCGTGCAGCATGCAAAGAATTTTTCTGGGACATCTTGTTTCAAATTATTTATTTTCTTCATTATTACGTTTTATAACATCTGTTTCTACTGGTACAAGTTCTTCTAAACTCTTATGGAAAATCGTCAATACCTGAAATGAAAAAAAAATCATTTAGAAATGTATGATGGAATTGAAATTTTTAACATATTTCATCATCATCAGCAATTAACCGTCCACTGCTGAAGAAATGCCTTCTCAATGAACGCCCAGATGGCCGATCCCTTAACACTCGCATTCAACACGGACCGGTTACTGCACGAAGATTGTCTTCCCACCTACAACCTACCGGTGGGAGGGAAGCGCTGTGCCGCGCTCCCGGCTGCATGGGTACCACCATCTTGCTTGTTTCTCCCGTGAAACAGCTTTGCTGTGTTTCGGAGAGAAGGGCAAGACAGGCAGTGTAATTACTGGCACCGAGACTTCTTCTGTCTCAGGATAGGCAACACATAGTTGAGTTGCCTGGGCAGGTGGCGCGTTTGCCAGTTTGCTTATCCAAGTAACATAAAAAAAACTTTCTTTTCATTCAGGAAGGGGGACTCTCCAGGCGAGTATGTTGCGTCCGAAAGATGGTAAGGTTGCCGCAGCTCTACCCACTAAAAAGTGTGTGACCAGCCCACTGCCACTTCAATGAGCTTATAATTCGCGCGATATAGCTAACTTTAGTTCTCTATTGGATGTCTACGTAACGTCTCTAAATAGGTATATTTGTGTATCTTAAGTCTTATGAAATTACCATGGGTTATTTTATAAACAATAATATTTCCACTTTTCACTATCATCAACAGCCCGTTTCCGTCCACAGATATACAATGGACGCCGAGGCCCGAGCCGTACATTATATACACATAATATGTATATTTATAAAACTTTAATTTCATTAATTTTCTATATCAGATGTACCTATTCTCGCATTCATAATCTATACCGAGAATATAAATGCGAGAATAAATGCGAAATAAATAGTATTCTTGAAGTTTCAATTTATAGTTATATTTTTTTTCCTAGTGGCAACACATCCGGAAAATACCGCAATAATAAAAACGAGGTCTTTGCGTTGTATTTCTGTTCATAATCTATTTATTGATACAAAATGAGTTTTAATTCAATTTTTTTCATATTACAGTAGAACTCGCTTAATACGATTTTCGCCTAATACCACCCGTTTTAAAGACCATCTTTGCTCGCCACGGCATAGTGTATTGTCCCCATCAATGTTCAAGTCTTGTCGTGGCGGTGGGGCTCAGTAGCCTAAGGTGAACCCAGCACCTTGGGCGAACCAAATTGAACCGAGGGAGCTGCTATAAGAGGGGTACAAAGAGCCCCCTCGGCTCAATTAGTTTCGCCCGAGGTGCTGGGCTCACCCTAGGCTACTAAGCCCCACAACCACGTCAAGGCCTGAACCATGGTGAAGAAATTCAATAATACGCTGGCCCATAGAAGGATGGTGAACTTCACTCACATGCAAAGACTTTTAATTTCATCAGGCAGAGGCCCATACCCACTAGTGACTGGACCGTCGTCGCTCACAAAAACATGTTATTATTATATTATTACTAGCTGGTGCCCGCGACTTCGTCTGCGCAGGATAAGATTTCAGTTTTTTTATAAAAAGTATCCTATGTTACTTCTAATACCTCCAAGAATATGTGTACAAAGTTTTATGATTATCGGTTAAGTAGTTTTCGCGTGAAAGCGTAACAAACATCCACGCTTTCACATTTATAATATTAGTAAGATAAATATCTTTATTCTTTCTAAGGCTGTATGTTTAGTTAAATTAAATTAATTTACTTATAATACTTTGATGATTATTTTATAAGCATAACAATTAAGTTTTGTTACATTTATAGCGTTAACTGTATTGTTAAAGCTTTTCAATTAAGAACAATTGTCGCGGGTAACAATAGACAAAAATTCTTGCACAACCTTAACCTAAAATGCTGAGGTATTGCGTGAGCACGGCAGTGTGTGAACTGACGCGGACCTTCATCTGTATCGCTAGGCTCTACCGTGAAAGCCTCGCTAATGCGACCATTATATTAGATAAACAAGTAGAGTGCCCTTCAGCTGAACTCGGGCCAAAAAATATTTTACACACAAGTTTTCTTGATGATCAAGTAATGAGATTACTTGAACATTTGGATGAGGATATAGTTTTGAAGGGCACAATTTTATTCATACCTGATATGATTAATAAAAAATGCTGTATCTTAATATATGATATCACATCATATAGGTATGATATCAACATGTAATCTTTGTTATGGAATATTTAAAAATATTAGTTTCACTGTGTTTATATAATATCTAGGGACGCTTTTACACCACGTCAATCTGGTCCCGTGGTACTTGAAGAACTTGTGTGACGGGTACTACTGACAACGAAAATATATATTTAATAATTTTATACTATACATATATTTAAGATTTCTATTATATAATACACATATTTAATACATATACATGACCCAGGAACACAGAAAACTTTTTGTTCCCTGGTAGGATTGAAACCTTGAACGCCAACGCGCTAACCATTGAGCCACAGAGGTCGTTATGTTTGCTTCTTTGTTTTCCTGCTTCATCTATCTACTATTTTGAAACATTTTTTACCGCATTATCGAGGTTTATTAAGTTATTACAAGCCCGACGTTTTGGATACTTTATAGGAACCATGGTCACGAGATAAAATCCGTAAAATATTGTTTCATTATAATGAGTGAAATTCGCGTAAACGAAAACAATATACTATTTTGAAATTAAAAAAATGATTTTGATTTTGAATGATTTAATATTAAAAATAAGTAAAGAATATTGAATAAAATGTACTAAGCAAAAAATCTTAGTAATTTCCTATTTTACTTTTTCGGATCCATCTACCAATTATGTTAATCATTCTTTTTGACCTAAAAGGTTTACTCATATGAATAAACAAAAAAAAACATCATTTTTTCAGAGTGATTTCGCCACAAAAGAAATCTGTATAATTAAAAGTTTTAGCGATTTTTATTAGTTACTCCGTGTTGAAATATCAGACAAACAAATTATATAACAATATTTATATAGATTATCCTCATATCATATCGTAGACTGAGAATCCTATGTCTACGTATCATATCATTCACTTGACATCTAACAAGGTTGGGTCTATTCGACTAGGCATATACAGTTGCTGCCATTGCAACAGCAATGATACGAATAAAAATACTCGTACGAATACTCGTACGAATAAAAATCGATTTAATAAATTATTTAACCTACATTTGAAAGTTTTCCAAAAGTTGACAAAATTTAGGGCTTGTAATAAAATTATTTGAATCGATCTCGAATAAAAAAGAAATATATCTGTTTTAATTAAAAAATGTAGTTTTGATAAAAAAATAATTTAGGATACTGATTTTAAGGATTTTTAACGTTTGTTACCTTGTTACTATTGCCATATTTTTAATCCAAGAATATAACATATATTTTTAAAATATTTGGAATGTTTTATAAAATATTATAAGTATAATTATAACTAAGATCACTCATCACCTACAGACGTTGTCCTGTACAAAATATTTTTTTGAATCTAAACCATTCTCGAATCCACTTGAACCCACACATATAAATTCATCAAGATCGGTCCAGTCGCTTAGGAGGAGTTCAGTGACATACACACGTACAGAAGAATTATATATAAACACTAGTGGCACCGACAGACGTTGTCCTGTACAAATTATTATTTTTTGTGAATCTAAACCATCCTCGAATCCCCTTGAACTCACACAAAAAATTTCATCAAAATCTGTCCAGCCGTCTAGGAGGAGTTCAGTGACACACACAAGAAATATATATATATATATATATATATAAAGATATATCTTTGTATATTATTTTAATTAATACTTATTTGCTTTAACCTCTGATTTTAGTGATTTGCGTTAAGATTTAATAAAAAATATCGTACGTTAAGTTAAATTGTGTTATTGAGTTTTTACCCTTTGAGGAAAACTAAAGGTTTGTTCCGATCTTTTGTTCTTACAAGGTAATCCTAAACATGAAAAGCACCAAATTCTTTCGTTTTAACAGAAGTATAATAAAATAATGGCAATTTGAATATTTTATTTATTTTAAAATGTCATGGGAACAATTTGATAAATATATGGTCATGAGTACAATTAACCTCTCATTCATGCTAATTGGCTGCATTACCATTGCTCGATGACAGTTGTCAAGGTTGACATATGAAGTGTCAAAGTATCATTTTTTAATCTAATGTCATTTTTTCGTCACATTTGAATTTAAGCGACCTGCTGCTAATGCCTTTTTATGATGAATATAAATGTTTCACGAATTATTTCGTCAATGGCTCTTTCTGTTTATTTTTGTTATTGAATGTTATGTTCCTGCTCGCTTTAGTGCTTGTGAAAATGTATCTCTTAGTTTCTTAAAGCTTTTTCTTAAAGCTTTTTAAATTTTCATACAAGATGTCTAGCTCAGTTTCTGTCTGGAAGGCGTTATAGTGGGAGATCATGCGATTCATTGGGGAAAACATACCAACATTTGTGGGAGTCAAATTATTACAAAATACTTTGGTAACCGTAAATCTGGGTATTACACGCGGAACACTTACTAATAGAAGGCCCAGAACATCGGGTGCAGACATAATTCCATTGGCGATTTTAAATAATGTTACTGCGTCCGTTGCTCGGCGCCGCTCCTTCAAGGACTGAAGTTTTTAAATAATCAAGCCTGGAGTTATAGTCTAAGGAAAGTGGGCATTGCTTGTCTTTATGGGCTAAGTATCTAGTATAGCTGCGCTGAATACGCTCTAGCCTGTCCACGTGAGTCTGGTACATAGGGTTCCAGATTGGAGTGGCATATTCTATTATACTCCTAACCAGGGTCTTGTAGAGAAAGATCAACGTGTTTGTATTTTCAATTTCACGACAGTTACGTTTTATGAAGCCTGAGAGCTGCCATGCTTTTGTTGCTACATTGTCAATATGTGCAATGAATGTTAGCTTGCTGTCGAAGGTAACTCCCAGGGAAATTTCTTATGAGGCTAAAGCGTACGCGTATAAATTACAGCTTAGTTGCCCTCCTCGCTTTTCCTTATTTCGAGTAAGGGACCCGTTTCTTAAAGGGTGACACATAGGCTCATACAAACGGAATATACAGAACATCTTTAATTACATTAAAACTACTTTAATTTATCAAATACACACTTTTTTTTAATAAGTCAAAACATTTCTCCGCTTACATACAAACACACGATAACTACATAATATCTATAATGTGTGTTCAAAAGCGTGAATTTCGAAACTCATCGTATTTGTTACCTTGTTTTAGGGATCTCAAGATTATTATAATATTTAATTAAATTACTTTTGCTAAAAACGACGATAAAAATGGTATATCGCATCTTTTGAAGCGTTAAGTCCTGTTGATATATTTATGACCTATGTGCGTATCACAGTTTTCAAAGGATAAATGTAATTTTTTACAGAAGGGGGGGGGGGGCAAACGGACATTCGTTTCACCTGTTGATAAGTGATAAAATTTGAAACAGTCAACTAACGTTTAAAAACTAAGATCAAGTATCAATAGATTTGACAAGCTAATAATAATACCGTATTGGAACGAGATAACAACATACGAAAAATCCAAGAGTGACAGAGACATAGACACTTTTTGTCAGAATATCACCCTTTGTTTGTTGGGCACAACAAGGATGTGCCCAAAAAAAAAATATCGACTAAATTTGAATGCCATACAAACATTCTCACTCGCGAACAGTTTGTCAAATATGCCGCCATTTTGTACTACTTTTTAATTTGGTCGGCTTATGTAGGTATGGTGATACCAGTTTTGTTATAAGCAGATTATTTAAAAAGGTTTACCAAGAATGTGGTATTATTTAAAAAGGGTGACTGGAATTTTCGAAATAAACACAATAAAAACAAATATGTTTATTGCTATTCTTAAAGGCTATGGCTTATATCTATACTATAGATCATACATATTAAGACGTATATAGCCTTCTTTTTTATTATTTATGTTTTTAGCGGTTTGTTATTAGTCATTACATAATATTTTCGATAATCCAGAAAAATGCAGCTGTCTAAAATTACAATAAATGTTTGGTTAGGGCATTAGCCCTAACCAAACTTTTATTGTTTATTGTATTATTGTATTGTATTTATTGGCTTATAGTTATCTATCAACCTTTACCAGTTTTTTATTATTTTTAATTCACTTGTTTCAAGAAAATAAGTAGACTTGTTATTATGAATGTGGTGTCCATGTAAAATATGCCTTTCCCTTTCGGGTATATGCGAATGTCAATTCCATATTATACTTGTTCCTAGTTTAAAAATATAGTTTTTTTTTTTACTTTTAACTTTTTCTCTTATTTGCTTTGTATATTTAGTGATTATTATTGTTAAAATTTAAACTGTGCGTTAATTTCAATAAATGATTAAAAAATTACATAATATATAATTTATGTGAATGAGTACAATTTTATTTATAACAAACATTAAAATTCAAATTGAGACTCCAGAGCATTAGCAGATAGATGCTTTGCCGGCCTTACGAACATGACTGCTCTCCTTTTCTTATTATTAAAAACATTGATTATTTAGCTTTTTATTATAAAAAATGGACAATGGCATCGTTTGTCTTGAAATAATGATAAATGAAACAGTGTAAATTGTATGCTTGTGTTACTTTCTCTGATTTTTTATTAAGGGCCCCTTATCCCAAATTGTTGTTTCTAGATCGAGGTGTTTTCATAGAAGTCGTCATTTTAAAATAATAATAAAAAAATAGGGTATAGATACATCTTTGATCTAGGGATTTTTTTGGATAAAAATACAATATTTAACATTTTACATGATCAAAAAAAATTCTAAAGTAACGTCGATTTAAAAAGCAAATTGAGTAGTATGAGACTTCGGGTAACTCAATTTTAATGAAACTTTTACGTTTAAATTGCTAAACGGGGATGACGTGGAAATGATTGGATAGATCTTTATTATGTCACTTCAAAAAATTTTGAAAAATAAAAAACGATATAAATGGCTCTCGCGCATCGCACCACGTCACGCCAGTACCCAGCCGGGCGTCATCGAAGTAGGACCGCTTTTGCTTGTGACTACGTTGTTACCGCGCATTTTATATTATTACGTCTAAATAAATAAGACGACACAGTGTAAATAATATAGCTACTTAATACTTACTAACAATTGTTGTTCTTAGTTGTAATTAGTTTGCAATACAAAACCTTTAATTAGTGTAAATAAATAGATACCTACTTGAGTTTGTGTAGTACCTAGTTATTTAATTGAAATGGCGAATAAAAAAAGTAAAATAAGGAAAAAGAATCTTAATACAGTTTTATCACAAACTAGCTGTTGCCCGCAGCTTCGCCCGCGTTAACTTAGATATACAACCTTATACGCATTGATGATAACTATTTATCTATGGACGGGCGTAGGACTTTATTTTATAATATGTAGTGATTAATACCGTATTTTTGTGAATAGCTTTTACATTACCGCTTTATAATTGGCAATTTTTTAAAGTATTAAAATGGATATATGTAGTATGTTATATTTAACTAATGTAGACATATTACTTATGCCGTCGCGGACTTTTCAGTATGCATATTTAGGATACACAATTCTACCATACATTGATACAATAATAATTAATTCGGAACCGGGCCCGGCTAAGGTGTATAATAATGTAGTACATTATTTTGATCTATCTGTTAGGGTTCATCAAGCGTTTGCAATGTAAGTGCAAAAAATGTGCTTATTTATGACATGACATCAGAAACTTCTAAAATTATGAGTGTTTATCTACTATATTATGCATGTACCTATTACCTTCCTCTTGAATCATTATATCTATTAAAAAAACCGCATCAAAATCCGTTGTGTAGTTTTAAAGATGTAAGCATACATACAGTCAGACGCGGGAAGCGACTTTGCTTTATAGTTTATACTATGTAGATGTCTTCTTCCAGAAATTGTTAACACTTGAAGAATTCAAATTGTCCGACAGTAAAGAAAATGAGGAACCTTCATAACAAAATATTTCTGATTTGCAATCATTTCCTAGCCCCCTACCCATAGGGCAGTGTCGTGAGGACTATGGCCTTGACCCTCTTCTCAGAGGAGACCCGTGTCTAACATTAATCGATGATGTATGGGTCGATGAAAATGAACCTGGACCTAGCATACGACAACTAAATTTTGTTGAATTTTAAAACAATTACAACAATTAATATAGTATAAAAGAATATGTTTGTCTACAATTTTTTAATCTCCTACAAGCATTCTTAGAATGATTGTTTTTTTTTATAGCTTAGGCCTTAGGGGGACAAGCGAGCATTCGGAGCCTTAGATGACTACCGACCCCCATAATAATAATAATATCTAAGGACGCTTTTTGCACCACGTCAATCTGGTCCCGTTGTAAGTTCTCGAAGAACTTGTGTTACGAGTACCAGACAATGGAAATATATTTAATATTTTATACTATACACATATTTAAGGTTTTTTATTTATAATACACATATTTAATATACATGCATGAACCAGGAACACTGAAAACTTTTTGTTCCCTGGCGGGATTCGAACCCGCAACCTCCGGCTTGAACGCTAACGCGCTAACCATTGAGCCACAGAGGTCGTCCTCGTAAACATTCACACAAAAGATAATGCAGATGCATTACCCTCCTTTACCCCATCCCCTGCAATGGGACACCGGAAACTCATACACCGCAAGAAACGCGACAGCATAGGTGTCAATTGACGCCATTATCATGTGAACGAGAGGTACCCCTACGGTCGTGCCGGCCCAATTCGGCTGCAAGCAGCATGGTACTACCTTTTAGACCTATGTAGCTAATACATCCTTCCTAATCCTTACTAATATTATAAATGTGAAAGCATGGATGTTTGTTACGCTTTCACGCGAAAACTACTTAACCGATCATGAAACTTTGTACACATATTCTTGGAGGTATTAGAAGTAACATAGGATACTTTTTATATAAAAAAAACTAAAGAGAGGTGTCAAGGGACACCCGGATGGATCGAAGTTCCTTTCGATTAATTAGTGAAGAAATAAAACTATCTTATCCTGCGCAGACGAAGTCGCTGGCACCAGCTAGTATTTCTATAAATCCAAAACTAGATAACTATAATATGTAGTAACAACAACAAGATTTTGTTATGCATAATTAATAATTATCACATCTAAGAATAATTCGAGCATAGTCAATCTACTGCATATTCGTATACTGTGGCGTGCTTGCCGGCCGTGGTAGGTCACCGGAGTTCATATAAAGACATCTCCCGCGCAACGTGCAAAAGTGCAAAGCGATTCGGTGCGTTAAATACCTATAGTTTTGGGAGAACCTATAGGTATTTAACGTTTAAATTTAAATTTAACCCTTAATCAGAGTTTCACGATAAGAATAGATGGATATTAGTATCATATTTTTAAAGTTATAATATGTATACTTAAGATAAGTTTATTTCCTTAAGATATTTTTAACGTTTTTCATTTTATACAGGAAAACAGAGCAAAGAGCATAATCTTTAGAAACTTAATCTGAGAATCAGATTCAATAGCTACTCACCTCGGTACCTACCTGGGGGTAACATTGATCTTTAAGGCAAAATTAGTTTTACTTTAATTAAAGTTAGTTTATGAAAACAATAATACTTTATTGTTTTACCAATATAGCACTTATAATTTTGATACAGTTAACAAGTTTAAAGTATAACGAGCTAATTGCATAGCGCTAAGTAATTCGTATTAAACGTTCATAGCAAGTGGGTCACCGCGCCAAACACTACTAAATTTCTTAAGCTAGAATTGTTATATCCTGCCGTTTTCATTTATCTGTTAAATGATAATGTATTGTTATTGAACTAAGGCCCCTATTTCTAATAACAGTCTGACGTTGGCTAATTCACGAGGGAGGAATAAAGAAGAAGAAGAAGAAGAAATTATTGCATATATACAGATTATTGGAGTAAGTAGGGATTTCGGCGGGAAATTTCTGGGCCCGCGGTTGTGTTTTTTTGGTTTCCCGTTAATTAATTATTATTCTGTATTATGTTTATTCGGAGTGGCTTACTATAGTGTTTGTTTTAAAAACTTGATCTGTATATATTGTGATTGGTTGGCGAATACTGTGAACGATTGATAGGGGACTGGAGGGGCGAAGCCGCGCGCCTTGGGGTTTCTCGCCGTTTTCCCATAGTGCTGACTAAACATTAACTTGTCGTTGGCAATGTACTAATGTGCAGTCCATTATAATAAAATAAATAAATAAATTGGATTTTTTGCATTAAGCATTCATACTTACCGGTGGGAGGGAAGCGCTGTGCCGCGCTCCCGGCTGCATGGGTACCACCATCTTGCTTGTTTCTCCCGTGAAACAGCTTTGCTGTGTTTCAGAGAGAAGGGCAAGACAGGCAGTGAAATTACTGGCACCGAGACTAAACATCTTGTCTCAGGATAGGCAACACACGGGTGAGTTACCTGGGCTCGTTCCAGGTAAATTCGTTTATGTTCATGGGCGACGACGACCACTTACCATCAGGTGGTACGTTTGCCAGTTTGCCTATTCATTTAACATAAAAAAAACCTTTCTTTTAATAACGCAGGGGAATGCATTTCGCATGTATCCAGGTTACCTATAAACTCCTAGACCTATGTGGGACTCGCACCTGGGAGTGCACTACCCTAACTAAACAACCTGTGAGCGCCATCAGTCGCTTTTTTGAGGGTCCGTGATCTACAGGCAACACCTCAAACAGGAGACTGGCCCCGGCGTATATAGTATATAGTTTGTGACTAATATAATATAAATAACATGTTATATGTATCTTTACATGTGCGTTTGTAAAGGTATATTAAGTTTCTCTGAATGAATCGCGTGACGCTATACGATGTAGGCGGGCTAATGTATTCACGGTTATAGAAATCGCGGAAAATATGTTCCTATTGTCGTGACCTCTGAGAGGAAATAGTTTGCATGATTTATATGAAAACTTTTGGTGCTTATTATATTTTATTGCCAGAGATTAATGAACTAACAACTAATGAGCCAGGAAGTTGTTCTATTATTAATTTAATGTGTTATTTTCACAGGGCGTAGACGATGCCGAAATATCGAGCTCCACGAAAAAGAGTACAAAAAATGTATATATCCCGTTTCAAATTGTTTTTATAGGTTTACACCCGACGCCAGGAGGCCGTGTGGTCGCAGACTGCACGGTTGGCGGGGGGCAACCCCCCACTTTTATAAACCAAAAGTGAGCCAAATAGGCTCACACTAATCCGATGTAGCATTAGCGCCTTCGGGCCGTTAGCATAGATCCATCCGAAAAAAAATAAAAAATTATAGGTTTTAAAAGCAATGGCGGGAGGCATCGGGGCGTGCAGTCGTTTTTTTTTGGTTTCTCGTTAATTAATTGTTATTTTGTGTTTTGTCCATTCAGAGTGGTTTTCTATAGTGTTTGTTTTAAAATCTTGATCTTTATATATTGTGATTGGTTGGCGAATCTTATGGGGTACCGTTCTGGAGTGGTTTACTTAGTAGGGCTGTTCTGGCGGTTTTCTATAGTGTTTGTTTTAAAAACTTAATCTGTGTAACATATAATGTGATTGGTTGGCGAATATTGTGGTGGACTGCCTTGGGTGGATGGAATGGAGAATGATAGTTGATTGATGGGGGCTAGAGGGGCGAAGCCGCGCTCGTTGGGGTTTATATATAAAAATGATATATTATAATGATGATGCCATATCAAGCCATGTTCCGTTTTGAACTTGTTTGTGGTTAAATAATACGCAAGTATTTATCTATTACATTTAGTTTAGCTTAAATTTGAATTCACATTTAAATTTAAATAATTAAATTATTGCTTTGCTTTATCTATTGATTTTTTTTAATAATTTTATACTAATAAACTCTAGCCAACAAAATAACTGTCTCGTTCTTGTTGTAGCTCTGTAAAATAGTACACGACTCTACCCAATCATGGTACAAGCCTTGTCGTGGCGGTGGGGGGCTTAGTAGCAAGATAAATCCAGCACCTTGGGCGAAGCCATTGGAGCCAATTGAACCGAGAGAGCTGCTCTTTGTACCCCTCTTCTCTTAGAAGAGGGGACAAAAAAGGGAGACACGGGACGAGGATGGGAACCTCATTCTATTGCCCTGTCCCGGCCTTGGGAGGGGTTGTTAAACAATAATAATATTTTTTCAGTTATATCTTATAGGTTTACAATACCTGATTTATGATTGGGATTCCTTTTAAGTCCATGGGGACTTGTGTTAGGAGATCTCGCTCTTCCAACTCGTGTTGTCCCTCTTTTTTCTTTGAATCTCACACGTCGTAGCATGAGTTTATCAGCTTAATTAGCATAAAGGCTGGTAGTTGGGAACTAAACTGTTTAAACCACATTAATTTTAATAGGGATCTTTGAGCTCTCTCGAGTTCAAGAAACTTCGTTTTAATAGCACCTCCCCAGACCGAGATGCAGTACGTCAAAATCGACTCGGCCAGAGCTTTGTATATTTGTTTTAGAAGATATTTATCCGCAATGTAGGTATCTTAGTGTTTTAAGAATCCATATCAACTTTCGAATTCTGGACATTACTAGTTCTAGGTTTTCATGCCAAGACATTCTTTGATCAACAACCATCCCTAGGTATTTCAAATGATGTACTTTATTTATAGCTCTCAACAAACATTATTCTAATGAGATTAACCACAGTGCAGTGTCAAGTAAATAATACAGTACACAGAATTCATTCATTGTTCTGTGGTGCGAGACAACCCCTCTGTGGAGGTGGAGTCGTTCCCTGGGGGGACTGACTATACGAGACACCTCACCAAAGGCGGCATCGCCGGGTTTTAGTGGGTAGAGATGTGTCTACCTTACCATTTTTCGGGCGCAGCGAGTCCGACATTCCCGACTGGGGAGTTCCCCCTCACCCGCGGGATGCATAAGAGCACTTCGGGGCACAAAAGAAAGAAAGTACATGACTTTAAGGACCTCGAACGTAAAGCAGCTAGCGACATATAGGATTAGCAAATAGTAATTAATAACACCATCACAACCTTCCCTGTCACAAAGGAATAAAAATAATTAATGACATTGTATTATAAATTTAATGAAATAGCCAAAACTAGACCTTGCACACTGAAGAGACAATAGGAATGTAAGTCTCGAGTGTCGTGGCAGGTATATTTGTGCAAAGTATACACTATGATAAAGTTATTATTTTAGATTTTAAATAAACCTACCTTTGTACCAGTGTTTGTTATCACTATTTCACTATGTATGTTTTTAAGTGTACATAAATTGTTAAATAAATAAAATAAACATTGTTTAAATCAAGTCCTACATGAGGTCCCTAACGTGATTATTTGACAGCACTTTAAAATGTTTTTGAAACAATACTAACAGAACCAAAGAATACTCAAGAAAATAGATTGGTGAACAGATGAATAAGATATACTGAATGCCTTTGTCTTTATCTTTTTATGTATTATCTATCTAGATCATTAAAATATTAGGTAAATAACCATTCTAACTAGCTTGATTATTTTATGGTTAAATCACGATTTTTAAAGCAAACAACGAAGGAAATTAAAAAAATTATTCAAATTCTTTTAACATTTAAATGCACGTTTCGATTAAAAAACTTTTTTGGCTTATTCGTCTGTTAGTTTCATGAATTAATAACATATGCTATTAATTTTTCGTAGTAACAACTGGTTTCTTTGCTTTTTTTGCCACGCTAAAATTCTGCAACGTCGGAATATTTGAAATTATTTGTATGTAGTCTTTAATTATTTTTTTAAGAGTAGTGTTTGGCACTTGAGGTTGCGTCTTTGATAGTAAATATAATCTGAGTTACAGATAAAAAGTGTACGTATAATAATGAGAATGTTTATTGAGCCAGCTATTGTTTATAAACGGAACAGTGTCAAGTAAAACAATGAATTTTAAAATTGTCATAAAATGTTTTAAAATCATTTTTTGTGTGTCACAACGTTTATTGTTAGTCATATTTTACACGATTTTTATTTAAGAGGACGCATTGGAAATTTTGGGGTCAATAATTTCAATTTATTTCAGTATTTCCAAAACGAGTGAAATATAAGTTAGTGATCTAATAGTTCACGATAAAAACCTTATTTTGTTAGTTTTCAATACATGATTGTAACAGATAAAAAACTATTGTAACAGATAAAAAATAATTAAAATATCAAACATGCCTCTTTTAAAAAAGAGATTCACATCTTATGGGCAAACGGGATCGATTTATGCCTCTTAACTCTTTTTTGTAGATGAGTTTATACATATTCTTTAAAATAGTAGAAGGAATTTCTCCAATTATCGTTTTTAACGCAAAAAAACAACAAAAACTGTTTAGTCATTTACGTCCTTGAGTTAAAAGCTCGTGCACGTATGGAGAGCCTCACCCCGCTCAGGACTCTCAGTCCCCTCTGGCCCCTATAATGTTTAAAACATAACCTTTTCAATGATGGTATTTGTAACACTTATTTAATTTACTTCTTATCAATAATTACTACTACTTATAGGAAACTACTTTCACATATTAATAAAAAATATAAGAAAACTTTAGTGAATATTCCTGAAAATAGAATTTAAAGTTTATATAACTATAACGGATAGTTGATTTAAAGAAACCGGAAAAAGCGATTTCACACTACATCCGATCCGAATCTGTGAAAATATGAGTCTAGAAAATTCTCTTGCTTTGTAGAAAAAAGTAGAGTATAGTGGAAACTCTCTCTACAAATAAAACTGTGGCTACATTTGTCCTTCAAAGATCATCTCCGAAATGAAGAAATGAAAAAGGTGAATTGAATTCATCGATGACAGAGAGAAATCGGGATTTAGTGAAATAAGATATGAAAGGGATTTAGTGCAAGCATACAAAATGTTTTATGAATAAGGATTACTACTTCGAAACGTATCATGGACTCGAATCGGATACAAAGCAAAACCGCCCTAAATGTGTTCTGAAATCTAATAATACGTAGGGCTTCTTAATTCTTAGCTTCTTACAATATATAAAACTATAAGAGAAGTATATGTTTCAAAAATAATATAGGAAAGAAAACAAAAAACCGAAGCCATAAAATTTTAATCAGATGCGGTAATTTAAGGTTACTACATATTTTTTTACACTACGCAAAGTGTTGATAAACTAACAATTTGCTTATATTTTTACAAATAATATATAATGATTCATGGTAGTATATATATTTTTTAATTTACAAGTTTATTTATTTAGTTCCCTCTATGTACCTATAATAAAAAATGTTCAAGATAAATGTGAATTTACGTAGTTAACGTACTTATGCACTATTTTATGATAATGATTTTCTTACAATGTTTCAATAATTATTATCACTCTAACAATAACTATTTTTTAATAATAAAAGTGTAAACATACCAATAATAATAAATTTTATCATACGATTTCACTATAAACTTATCACACGTATTATAAACAACTTTACGTATTATAAAATTGTGATCGTAACAATGATACGTAGCTCGATACGAGAATAGTTGAGCGCGTCGTGCGCACGATTTAGCGCGCGACCGACTGGTTACTGGTACACATGCACATATATCACGCCCGCTCTGCTGATGATGCGTGTCCTCAGGGTTATATTTTTACTATAGTTAATTGACTGTACCGAAACAACAAGCGATAATGATGGTAAATAATTTTGCAGATAAAAATACAGACATATATAACATCGTAATATTACGACTTTTGGCAATTTGCCCTTCGCTAAATAGTAAGTAGCAATTATAGTTGTGTACTTCGATTTGGAAAATTTACAAAACAGAGATGGCCAATATTTTGATCAAAACTATCTTTTTTTTTTGATATCGCAGAGAAATCCATTATGGATGTAGCCAAGAACTCCGGGTAGATTTGTTTAGGATCCCGGAACTGCAGGCAACAGGATCATCTTAAGCGACATGGGGACTGTCCGGCCGCTACTAAGCAGTCCCCGCGACGTCGTGTCAAACTGGGCCCAGGTTCCCATCCTGAAGCCCGATACGAGCACAGGGGGTTTGGGTCCAGTAACTACTACTACTACGTACCATTGGTCGCCCGTGGAGGAGGCCTCGTCGGCGGCCTCCCCTCTCACTCGCTCTTCGGCTTCCTCCTTTTACATTACTGCCTCGCAGAAGGAGACCATCGCCGTCCACGGTCTAGTAATTCATTACTTTTAATGTTTTTTTAATTGACATCACTTTTTATCTTTAATTTAATATTATAAATGAATAAATTATAGAACTTTAACTTTAAATAAAGGGGATGCAGTGGGAGGGGGCGAAGAAAAATGTCGTAAGGAAACATGCCTGATAAAATTAAGTCACTGTCGATGCGTGAAGATTACCAAGGCGCATTGGGTCAACATAGTATTTATTAGGCCCCTCGGCCCTACGGCTTGGTCCGTGGATCCGTGATTAGCACTGGGATTTATAAGGATCGCTCGTTCCAGACGGATCATAGGGTTAATGTAGAGAATCGGCCACAGGCTTCTATCGACTTAAAGTATTGTACTAATGTTTTGGCTATGGTAACAGTTATATAACTATAATTAAACCGATGATGGGGTATCGGGTTACAATTGTATTGTAGATATCATAATCAAATGATATAGAAGTTTTCATGCATCGTCCTTAGTATCAAGCTACAAACACAGGACGTGGTAAAACCTCTTTGACAAAACCTGTGCTAATAATTTTATATCCATCGGTCAAACGGTGTTCGAGTTTATTGATCCAATTTATCTACTTTGTTGCGTGTACTTTTAGCGGCATATCAACACTTATTTTTAGTTGTATCTTAGTTTTTATTCACTTTCTGCAATAGCTATTTAGTAGTCTAAAAGAAGATTTTTGTTATAAGATATCACCCTAAAACAGATAAAAAAAAATTCCGGAATGATCTATGCTAACGGCCCAAAGGCCCTAATGCTACATCGCATTAGTGTGAGCCGATTTGGCTCACTTATGCTTTGTTAAAGTGGGGGGTTGCCCCCCGCCTACCGTGTAGTCAATACTGAGACAGAGACAATGCTAGCGAAACAATCCGCTTGACACAGATGCTCATCGGGCACGGTTGTTTTGGTGCGTATCTGTGTCTATGGGGAGGAGAGAGCCTACTCTAAGAGTGCGGTGCTGTGGAAGATTTGGCCCAGCACACCCTAGAGGTGTGCGATAGAGATGGCACTGCTTGGGGCCTGGAGTGTCGCTCTCGAGTGTGGTGCGCTGATGATCGAGAGCAATGAGGCCTAGTAGGCGGTCACCTTCTGTAGAACTGTCACCTCGCAGAAGAAGATCACGGAGTGGGACAGAGAGGACAACGCCATGACCGTTCCACTGCGTCGACGTAGGACACTGTGGGCGGAGTGCGGACGGAGTGCGAAGGAGGCGCTATGCGTCTCCCTCCTAACAGGACTCAGGGTAAGACTGGGTACCTGCCCCAGTAGAAAAGATTCGGCGTCGGTAGGAGTGCTTTAGGATGTCGAAGTTCCCCCATACTAGGAACAAGGCCAGTTAGCCCTTTTGAGGGAACCGACCGGTCGCGGGGGATGTCTTGTGCTAGTCAGATCCGGGACACTCCGCTTCAAGCGGCTTAAAAAAACATTGTTTTGTTAAACAGTTTAACATCTTTAGTGAGGTCATTATCTAGTTACTCGCATCATATTAATATAATCTTAAATAAAAACGTTTAATATTTAACTCTATTAATATGTGCATTTTAATTATCTTTTATGTAAATTTATTTTCGGTGTATATTCGTTTTATCAAAATATAGTGATTTGAAAATGTAATCAATTTTGTGAATATTTATTATACTTTATTTGTATATGATACCTATATCTACTTATTGGATTTTGAAGTATAAGAATGTGTATAATAATGCATAAAGCTCTTTATATAAAAGGAAAAGATATTCTTACTAAAATAAAAATGATACAGCCTGCGTTCTTTAGAATTTACATGTACCTGTACTATTGCCGGCGGCTTTTTGTATTAAAGTAGATTTTGTCAAACAATTTATTAATATTAATCTTTATAGTAGCTAGATAGTCACTGGAAAAATCTAGTCAATCTTATGAGGCTGCTATCTCACAGCTATCATTGTATAATTTTTCAAGGTTATTATTTTTGCAGCGTTCCTCTCCCATTTCCACTCCCTTTCAGTTTTATGTTGCTGGTTAATGTGAGCGACGGTGGTCTTGTGCCGGTGGTGTGTTTGAGTGAAAGCCAGGAAGGTCCGGGTTCGATCCTGACCCCTGTGATGCCTAGAAATGGTTTTTTTTTAATTTCTACGAGCACCTGAACATGAGACCATCGCTCACCAGTGAAGAAAACATCGTAAGGAAACCTGCATGCCTGATGAGATTAAAAGTCTTGGAAGGTGTGTGAAGTTCACCAACTCAGATTGGGCCAGCGCGTCGGTGAACTATGGCCCAAAGCCGTCCTCGCCTAACTTCGAAGAATAGAGTCGTTCCGAACAATGGGAAATATAAGTGTCGATATTATTATAATATTATATATAAAGACCTTCTTTTAGAATAGCAAATATAGGTTTTTACTTTTTATCAATCTCCGTATTCACAATAGACATGCTCGCATTCATATTATATTATTAGTTAAGATGACATCTTACTAATATTATAAATGCAAAAGTTTGTAACTTTGGATGTCTGTTGCTCTTTCACAACAAAACGGCTGAACCTATTTAGCTGAAAGTTTAAACGGTGATGGATGGACCTTGGATTAGGACATAGGCTACATTTTATCTCGAAAACTGAAAAGTTGCTACGTGAATTACATTTGCCTTATATTATAGTTAATTCATAATTTCAAACGCACAAAATTGATATGATAGAACTGAATTGCTGGCCGAACGCAACAATTCTTTCAATATAGTAACCTATACCCATGTGTTACATTAACACAAGTATGCATTTTATAAAATTAGTAAGGATACAATACTTCCCCGCCATGGTTCAGGCCTTGTCGTGGCGGTGGGGCTCAGTAACCTAGGGTGAGCCGCTGCACCTTGGGCGAAGGTAATTGGGCCAAGGGGGCTCTTTGTACCCCTTTTATAAGAAGAAGGGACATAAGAGCAGGGGGCATGGGGTGAGGATGGGAACCTCACCCCATTGTACTGTCCCGACGTTGGGAGGGGTTGTTCTGTGGTGCGGGACAACCTCTCTGTGGAGGTGGCGTCGGTCCCTTGAGGGACTGACCGTCGAGGTGTCCTGTTTGCTCAACAGATCCAGGGCATTTCACCAAAGGCGGCATTGGTGGCACTCACCGGGTTTTAGTGAGTAGTGCTGTGTCCACCTTACCACCTTTCGGGCACAGCGAGTCCCACATACCCGCCTGGGGAGACCAACTCTCCCGCGGGATAGTATATATTATATTTTTATGTTAGCTTTATATAATTAATTATATTTATTTCTATAACATAGTCTGATATGTATTTTATTAGAATGAACTGAAAAAAGTACGTGCAAGCAGTAATGGGTTATAAAAAATAAAAATAATTCACTAACCGCCACAGTGTTTTCGTACTACAGCTTCAACTGACACTTTTCGTTCAAAAAAGCTAAATTCCCAGTTTATTAATCACTTTAATTGAACAGTGTTATAATGAAGCAAAATAAAAAGGTACCCCACGTAAATTGTGCGAGATTTGTAATTTACACTAATAAATATCGCTGTACTCAATTGAGTACAGTGACTTCTAATGGGTTAAAGAAAAAAAAAGGGGATACAATACTTATATGTTTGTTCATTATCTCATTCTAGATAAAGAACAAACAAGCAAGAAAATGTGTTTTCTGCTAATGCATAAGCTACTTTTAAAAACTCCACGCGGGCGAAGCTGCCGGCACCAGCTGGTATCTAATATTTATAATTTTCAAATTAACAAAACATAGATGTTGAAGGCCAAAATTACAAACATCAATGCCCTACGCAAGCGACTCCGCATGCGCTAAAGTCAAGGTCTGCAAAAGAAAATTTACCTTCACGCACTGTCAGTCTGATCTCATCTAGCGGCGGTTGGGCAACACTAACTATTAGTACAAATGACATTGTAAATGTGACTTATGAGGCTTTTGTGTGTTTTATAGCATGTGAATTGTTTGTAGGACTGAGGTCAACTGTCGCTAGTCCATAGGTCCCCACCAAGGTTCAAGTCTTGTCGTGGCGGTGGGGCTTAGTAGCCTAAGGTGAACCCAGCACTTGGACGAAGCAAATTGAGCCCAGGGAGCTGCTCTTTGTACCCTTCTTATAAGAAGAGGGGACAAAAGAGCAGGAGGACAAGGACCGAGGATGGAAACCACACCCCTTTGTACTGTCCCGACGTTGGGAGGGTTGTTCTGTGGTGCGGGACAGCCCCTCTGTGGAGGTGGCGTCGGTTCCTTGAGGGACTGACCGTCGAGGTGTCCTGTTTGCTCAACAGATCCAGGGCATCTCACCAAAGGCGGCATTGGTGGCACTCACCGGGTTTTAGTGAGTAGTGCTGTGTCCACCTTACCACCTTTCGGGCACAGCGAGTCCCACATACCCTCCTGGGGAGACCCACTCTCCCGCGGGATGCCTTAAAGCATTTCCCGGCGTAAAAGGAAAAAAAGTCCTTCCATAGGCCATCTGATATAAACGATTGTTAATTATTTCAAGCGAACTTAAAAGTTACAAGTTTATTCATCCTGACCTGAGCCAAATTCCTCCTCTATACATGCCAAGATAATTTAAAATTATTGTTTTCTATTGTGTGAACGTAATAAACTCAAAATCACAAGGATGGCACATTTTTGTTTTTTCATAGTCTTTCTAATATTACTAGGTACCAAGCAAGCGCTTCTCCTCCGTCTAAGCATTTAACAAACCAACTCGCGGGTGCAAAGAAATTGAAGGATCCCATTGCGTGATTACAAGTGCACTGGACCGGGAAGTGCTTCGGCATGGCAATTTATTGGCATGGTGGAAGTTATAGTGTTGTTTTTATCGTGATCCCAGGACTATTCAGCAAGCGTTTAGGATCACCGAGGAGGTATTTAGGGGGTAAAAATTACCATATACCCTGACTCTGTGCCCCAGCGGAGTTCGAACGATCTTTTTGAAGATTTTCTTCCTTGAAAAAAGGCATATAACAAACAATTGCCGACAAAGCCGCGGACATTAACTAATGTATTATAATATTCTTTTTTACCTTTCTGTCACACTTAATTAGATATTAAAATAAATAAATTATATACAAGTCAACTAAAATTGCAGGTGTCAAAGTCCCTCGCCTATAGGCGTCGGATATCCAGGGCAGTCCGTCGCGCGCCCCAACATGAAACGGCGCGCCGTGTTCCGCGTGCGCCTCTTAGGAGGGTGCGGTAGTAATTAGATAGGCACCGACTAGGAAGGGATCTGCCACTGACAGGTCAGGACTGGAGGCTGATGAATGCAAGATCTGGTGAATGCAAGAGTGTGTACCCTGTACCACGCTTATAGGTCAGACGAGGAACGTGTTTTTAATACGCTTTTATTAGCTTCAGACGTATGTATGTTAGTATGTAACGGAATCTTTGAACATGATTTTGATCCACTTCTAACGACCAGATTTCGATCAAACTTTGTAAATTTATGGAGGACCGATGACAATACAATAATTTGATAAAATTATTCCAATATCCTGATCAGGATAATCAGGATAGCACTTGCTAGGAAGGCATAAGGCCCCACCATAGTTCAGGCCTTGTCGTGGCGGTGGGGCTCAGTAATCTAGGGTGAGCCACTGCACCGTGGGCAAAGCTAATTGGGCCAAGGGGGCTCTTTGTATCCCTCTTATAAGAAGAGGAGACATAAGAGCAGAGGGCAAGGGGTGAGGATGGGAACCTCACCCCATTGTACTGTCCCGACGTTGGGAGGGGTTGTTCTGTGGTGCGGGACAACCTCTCTGTGCAGGTGGCGTCGGTCCCTTGCGGGACTGACTAGCCGTCGAGGTGCCCGGTTGTTTACTAGATCCGGGGCACCTCACCTTAGGCGGCATTGGTGGCACTCGCCGGGTTTTAGTTGGGTAGAGCTGCGTCCACTTACCAGCTGTCGGGCGCAGCGAGTCCCACATACCCACGTGGGGAGACCATAATAAATTTTAATAGAAGAATTAAATGGGTTAACAAAATAAATAAATGATAATATTACTTATTGTAAGAAAGCGTGGTGCTCATAACTAAGTTTTTATACTTTTTAACTTCACTTTTTAGAAATAGATACCGATAAAGTATTTTTAACAATGAATATCGAGAACCTCACTCTTACTTACTTACCTATATATGTTTAAGTACTTTTAGACGGACAAGTAAGTGAGTTTAGTAACCGTTTCACTTACCTACTTTAAATGAATATCGCGTTAAAGACAACTGTGTGACCCGTGGTGTGAACTCACAAATAGTGACATTATTTGACTATTGCTCTATGTAATATTTTAGGGGCTATATTTATCTTACTATTGGCAGTATTATACTGGTGTTTTCTTTTGCGCCGGGGAATGTTCTTAGGCATCCCACGGGGGTGAGGGGACTCCCCCGCGGGTATGTGGGACTCGCTGCGCCCGAAAGATGGTAAGGTGGACGCAGTTCTACCCACTAAAACCCGACGAGTGCCACCAATGGCGCCTTTGGTGAGGTGCCCCGGATCTGTTGAGCAAACAGGGCACCTCGACGGCTAGTCAGTCCCCAAGTGGATATATATAAATACATATTTAAACAAATTTGTTATTAAAACATTATGTTTATTAACCGTAAACTGTGTTGTTACAAATAATAAGTAAAAGACAATATGCATTTTATGCAAACGATTATAATTTACATAAGCGTTTAATTACAATACTAATTGATCTTAATATTGCTTATTAGTGTATTATACAATAAAATAAACATAAGTGATAATAAATCACAGCTTTTCCTAAGCTTATTTAGGATAGGAACAATTATTTTAACTAATACTAAAATCACATCGACTCATTCGATAATACTTACTTTATTTGGCTGTGTAAAAATAATTCATTCGGATATTATGTTATATTATTATAATTAAAAAGGAATTTTTCTAAAATCCTATAAATTTAATTTCTTCACGTTAATGGGTAAAATTAGATAATAGTTACCCACTACGTAAGTAAAATTGCGTTTTTTTCTGTAGGTATAATTATTTCAGATAAACTTCATTTAAATTTTTAAAACATACAAAAATGGTTTTTAACGTTTCGTATAAACTAAATTAATCTTATTATATTTTGTTTATATTAGTACACTACTACACACCCAAATACAAACATGTATATATAAAGCTACGTACAGATTGCATATAAAAGTCTGCTAAGGCATTTACAATTAATAAAAAACAATAGTTTTTTTAATATACTTATTCAACCTCCACAAAAAAAAATCAATTTGTTTTACTTTTTAAAATGTATTTGATGACATATTTTGAAATTGCCTATACAACAGAAAGTATTATTGCCATGTGGTAATATTATGGCTATAATTTTAACTTATAGTACCTTTACCTTAACATAAATAAATAAATGCATGCTTCTAGAAAGTTGAAAATTTGCCTCGGGTACTATAACTGAATAGCAAATAAAAAAAAACATAATTAATACTATTAAATTACATGTAAAAAATTAATTTGTTTCATATTCACATAATATCCTAATAACTGTTGGCTATGATCACACCATATAACATAAAAGAGTGATATTGTGGTCTAAAAAATTAGTTCTTATTTGATATTTTATTTTATTTATTTTTATTGAATTTAATTTATTAGTATTCTTTAAAGATACAATTTTTTAATTTAATATTATAGGTCCAACACCAAAATTGGTTTATGGGCCAAATTATAGAAAGTTTTTAGACCTCAGAGGTTTGGAGCACCAGGTCGGGTCATTGAGGACGACTATACCAAACAGGAAACATTTACACGAATTTACCTTTTACTCGAAAGTACTAAATTCGCTTTACTATCGCAGAATAGAGATTCTTGAAAACAATATTAGCTGAAGTAAAGTATTTGTATCAGCCTTGTAACGGCTTCAACTTACACAAATAAAAGTCACACCACTTACATGCTAATGTGTACTTTTGAATAAATATGAATACATTTGTAATTAAAAGATTTATATATACCTACTATCTACAGCGCAGATACTGATGAAATGTATGCCAAAAATATGTTTAACATTTGGAAAAATCTTTTCGTTAAAGGGTGCCTTAAATAAATAATTCTATGATTCAGCTCATACCGAACATATAATCCGGTTATATGCTCGATGTCTCATACATACAGTCTCTTAATTATACACACGATAGGTAATGAAAATGTATACTATATATAGGTATATTTTATTTCCCGTGGTCGCATCACGCGTGAACGTTTTTTTTGTTGTGTTCATTATTGTCAGGAGAAGGGTTTGATGAATAAAAAAAATTTAAGAGCGGAACATTATCATTGAGGACTTTGTTTAATACAAGGTTGATAAAAGCGAGAGGCATTAAATTAAACCACATATACTACACATGCTTACGGTTAATCCGAAACTATTAAAAAATTGTTTTGTTGAGAAATAAAAAAAAACTTTTTCAAAGAACTTAAATACGTGAATAGTCAATGTCCTTTGTAAAATGTCCACTGAGCTTCGAATCTAAAAGGCAACGTCGCACAGCACGTTACGTCGGCGCGGCACGGGGTGCGGTTCGAACAAAGCGTAACGGCTTTAAAACTTTAAAAATATCCTGTGATTCTATTGGTCTAAGTTTTTGTGTGTAGCCTGAAAATGGTACATAGTATATGTGGTTTAATTAAATGCCTCTCGCTTTTATCAACCTTGTATACATAAAATATTATTGTATATAAAACAAAGTCAGGTGTGCCGTGTGTTACACAACTTATAACTCAATAACGGCTAGACATAATTTTCTTTAATTTGTAATAAATAATTAAAATTATGTATTTAAAATTAAGAAAAAATCAGAGGCAAAATTAGTTTTTTTTTAAATTTTATGTGTTGTCATTAATTTTTGTACAAAACGCCATCTCTAATACACAAGAAAATACTATAATAATTTGAAAGAGGTGAGTCCAGATATAATATAATAATAATAATAATATCTATGTACGCTTTCACACCACGTCAATCTGGTCCCGTGGTAAGTTCTCGAAGAACTTGTGTTACGGGTACCAGACAACGGAAATATATTTAATACTTTTATACTATACATATATTTAAGATTTTTATTATATAATACACATATTTAATACACATCCATGACCCAGGAACATAGAAAATATTTTTGTTCCCTGGCGGGATTCGAACCCGCAACCTCCGGGTTTGAGCGCCAACGCGCTTACCACAGAGCCACAGAGGTTGTCAATATATTGTTTTCTATATTCATCTACGGCCCCTTGTAATGATTGTGAAGACGCTAACAGTTTCAATAATATTTAATACCTACCTAATACCGTTCCGCCTGAGCCGAGCGAGAGTGGAACAAGTGATAGAGAGGCACAATCGGCCTAAGCGTTCGGCTTGTGACGCACTATGACGTTATCATGTAAAATTTCGTCCGTAAACTGACTTTACAGACAACAGGTAGGTTATTAATTATTATGTGGAAGGCGCGGCTCCACCGCGGCTACGCACGTGTTAAAATGTCAAGCGCAAGAATATGCCAAGCGCAAGAATATGCGAAGCGTGTCCGTGGATTGCAGTGGAAACAATCACACCCATTTTCTTGCACTTGACAAACGTACACGGTAGCGACTCCGTGTGCAGCAGTGGTGACGTGCCCTTAAAGTCAATGTAGTGGTGCGTATAAATGCATAACTTTATTCAGCAAAACTTTGACCTACAGCATATCGGTTACAGTCGAAAATTAGATAAACAATACAAATTTTCCATTTCACATTGGAATTAGTGCGAAATATGTATAGTATATAGCCCCACCAATTTATAATGTCTACTTCATCTAGCGTTCTTGTATTGCTTCACGCTATATGTAGTGCCTTTGTTAAAGTCTCATGATTTGGTAACACAATCACTTCCAGATTCGTTTTCATATCCTCGTTTTACTTCTACCGTGTTTGACGCACCGTTTCCTTAACCCTCAGTGGGTGGGTAGCGTGAGTCTCTCTGTCTGTGAACTTGTAACGATGAGGCGGGCGGCGACCTTCGTTCGTACGTACGCTATGAGGGTGGCTATGCCGTGCGCGAACATCATCACCACAGCACACAGGGCGACAAAGCCTAACGCCGAGCCTGCAAACAATATCAATTTATTAGACTTCAGATAGTGGTTCTTTTATGGGACAATAAATTATTTCAATAGGATCCCAGAAAACATTCAAAATATTTCCATTAATAAATTTAAGAAAACGGAACGTTTGTGTGGCAAAGATTATTATGAAATAAAGGATTTTATTTAAGATTAGCAGCGCCCCGCGGTTTCACCCCCGTACTTTTCATTCCTTTGGGAGTACAGGAATAAATTATAGTCTATATATTATTCTGATGTATTTAGTTATTATGAAGTTTCATTAAAATCCATTCACTAGTTTTTACGTGAGAGTAAAAACATACACCATATATCCATACATCCTCACAAACCTTCGCGTTTATAATATTATAAAGGATATCCCTTAAAAATATCTCTTATACCTTGGAAATAAGAGACATATTTTTAATAATTTTAAATGTATAAACTATTTTTTTTTTCAAAAGATCATCTCCTAAGATTTTTCTCTATTTTTTAAGGGGAGCCTGCATTCCTAGTTTCTTATATTTTATGAGGGATGCGCAATATCGCCTGGTATGTATGTATGAACCATCCTGCTTATTTCTTCCGTGATATGACCTGTTTCGAAAAGAAGGATATCACAGGCAATGTACATTCTGGCACCGACACGCTATCTCAAGTCTGCGGACAACAATAAATAAGTTGCTTTGGCTTATCCCAGGCGAACCAGTTTCCCCACCATGGTTCAGGCCTTGTCGTTGCGGTGGGGCTCAGTAACCTAGGGTGAGCGGTGCACCTTGGGCGAAGCTGATTGGGCCGAGGGGGCTCTTTGTACCCCTCTAATAAGAAGAGGGGACAGAAGAGCAGGGGGCAAGGGCTCATCCCTTGATGGGAACCTCACCCCATTGTACTGTCCCGACGTTGGGAGGAATGGTTCTGTGGTGCGGGACAACCCCTCTGTGGAGTTGGCGTCGGTCGCTTGCGGGACTGACTAGCCGTCGAGGTGCCCTGTTTGTTTTCTAGATCCGGGGCACCTCACCAAAGGCGGCATTGGTGGCACTCGGCGGGTTTTAGTGGGTAGAGCTGCGTTCATTTAGCAGCTGTCGGGCGCAGCGAGTCCCACATACCCGCGTGGGGAGACCCACTCCCCCGCGGGATGCCTCAGAGCATTTCCCGGTGTTAAAGAAAAAAAAAGGCGACCCAGTTTGTATTCGCGACGCTGCTTTTGCCTATCTAACACATAAACAAAGAAGTTCTTTGGTGTATGTATGTAAACACGTAAAACATTCCCTCGTCAATAGATAATAATATCTACGGACGCTTTTACACCATGTCAATCCGGTCCCGTGGTAAGTTCTCGAATAACTTGTGATATGGGTACCTGACAACAGAAATATATTGAATACTTTTATACTATACATATATTTAAGATTTTTATTATATTACTAGTGGCACCGACAGACGTTGTCCTGTAAAAAATATTTTTTTTTGTGAATGTAAACCATCCTCGAATCCCCTTGAACTCACACAAAAAATTTCATCACAATCGGTCCAGCTGTCTAGGAGGAGTTTAGTGAAATACACACACACACAAGAAATATATATATAAAGATATACATCTATAACCCAGGAACATAGAAAACTTTTTTGTTCCCTGGCGGGATTCAAACCCGCAACCTCCGGCTTGAGCACCAACGCGCTAACCATTGAGCCACAGAGGTCAACTCACCAGGCTTGTTCCAATCGAGCGCCGGGTAAATGGCGGGCAGTCCAACTCTGTCCGTGCCACCGACGGCCCAGTAGAAGGCGCTGAACACGCCGTACGCCAGCCCGGCACTGGCACTGAACAGGGCGTGTGCCGCGCGCACGGGATGGGCCGTCACAGACAACTCCACGACCATCACCAGGGAGTTGGCCCCGTGGACCAACAGGTTCAGTGCGTTTATCTCGTGAATTCCTGTAAATGAAACAGAAACTATTATAATAGATGTTATATATGATGATAAACATACGGGCTGGTTATAGGTTGGTGGTACCCAAGAAGACGCAAGCCTTCCATCAAACGAATATGGATTGATGAAAACATTCGAAAGATAATAAATTTATAAGCGGATTGTATGAGACATGAGCAAACTGAAACTGAGAATCTGTTCAGGTCCGTTAGCTGATAAAAAAAAACGATTTTAGAAATTGCCCTCCCTTCCCACCCCTAGCCATGGTTGCTATAAAGTATTCGAAACGTCGGGCGTGTAAAATTTTTAATAAACCATCATAGGATCAGTTCAATTGGTTTTATTCTAATAAGTGAATTTTTTTTTGGTTTTAAGGTTTAAGGTTTTATTCTAAAAAATTTAAAAGCTATTTATTAAATAAAAACATATTTGCTATAAATTACAAAGAACCTAAAATTAAAAATCTTATAAAAATATAATATAATAACTTAAGTATATTAATAAAAAGGAGGTCCCGAAGATATCCGCGTTCCCCTTTTGAATTGCTAGACTAATTCTTTGTCCGAGGTAGCAGCCAGCTCTTCGGTCTCCTGTGATATCGACTATCCTTTTTTGTTATTTCCTTAAATAGCCTTAAAGCGCTAGGATCCCACGGACCAAGGGTCTCGACACCGAATGGGACAAAATCATATTCGGAGCCTAGACCCCCGTATTTGCATATTTTAGCTTTTTCAGCTCTGTTGTTGGTTCCATGTAGATGGGAAGGGGCCAGCGTGTCTGAACAGGTTGCATCCCACACCAGCATCCGGCCCATCTTTCATGGAATCAAACTCATACCGTCCGGTCTCTTGCCATCGTCTCTTGCAATACCAGTCGGCTCAAGTAGACTTGTCACGTTGACTGTGGCAAGGGACCGGCGTATGATATCGTTGAGTGCAGCATGTCTCGAGAAGCGGCCTGCACTTTTTGGCATGACAGTCCGTGATGTCCTAGCTTGTCGACATCACTGCCAGAGGGACATTTATGGGGAGCGCAGACCGGAACCCCAAGCCGTAGACAGGTTGCGATTCGGAGCGTGTCAGGCTCAAGAAAAGTTCCTGTATTTGACGAAGGGTACGCGTGAAGCCAGTAGCCGGCCTCATGCGTACCCACGGCCAAAAGCCTAGCACGCGCCGAACCTGTACTATAACAGCTCAAAAGATTTTCAAAAGTCAATTTGCAATTTATGTCGTCCCAGCTCCTCTGTGAATTTGCAGAAAATGGAAAATTTTGACCTGGGCATGCTATTAAGAAAGCGTTTCTAGCTTCTTCCAAGCCAGTAATCTCAAAGTTTGAAGGGGATGCCCTTAAAATTTTACTTATGAGAGAACTATGGACAGAAGATAGGAAGGCTGGTAAACGAGTAAATTTCAGTTGCTTGGAAATAGATACTTACTAGGATCATGCACTAAAGTCCAGTATATGAGAGTTATGACAAACGCCAGGTCGGTAGCTACTGTGTGGGTCAGCCAGTACACACGACACAGCATTGGCGTTCTTTTTCTCCGGGGCATACCAATCTCTTCTTCATCGCAAGCTGGATTTGCAAAAAAGTGTTTTATTAATAATGAGTATCATCTATCTAATATATAAAATTTCCATGTCACAATGTTAGTTACCGTACTCCTTCGAAACGGCTTTACCGATTTTTACCAAATTTTATATGCGTATTCAGTAGGTCTGAGAATCGGCTACTATCTATTTTTCATACCCGTAAGTGATAAGGGTGGTCAACCCCTCAAATTTTAAAAGTTAACGCGGGCGAAGCTGCGGGCAACAGCTAGTTTCTCTCTATAATTTACAAGTATATCAAATAGTGTATTAAAACTATAGTAATTCGGTCATAATAAATCCCCTTTTTTACAACAACTACCAACACTATATATAAGTATCCGAAACATCGGGATTTTTGACGTGACAACGTCTTATAATTCGATGGAGCCGGCTGCATGAACGAAAAAATATGCTGTATGCGATGACGTATGCGGCGTTACCTCGCTCTGAGGCGTTCCATTTTCTTATGACGTTGTCACGTTCAACTAAAGTCAGTAAACCGACTTTACAGACAACCGATTTTTTTACAATAAATTAACGCGTTAGCATTTGAAAACAATCATTCTAACATGAGTGATTGTAATATTTTAGTAAACAAAGCCCAAATTAAATAACCTTAACAATCAATTCTGTGAATGCGTCAATAGTCAATACGTTTGTGTGAGCGGGACGAGCGGGACCGTCCGGCGTTCGGAATGAGGAACCAATAAGATAATTGTAACGGCCAGCATCCGACTCGGCGGGCTTAATTGACGCAAAATTGTATCAATCAAGTGACTGACGTCTGAAGTGCCGTCCCCGTTGACCGTCCCCGGGCGCTGCCCGGCCATCGCGGGTGTTGAACTAGCCGGTCGCTGGCTTCCTATCTTATATGTATAAAGTCGCCTTTGTACTCCGCATTGGTTGACATGGAATCACAACTATTAATAGTAAAACTAAAACTTAAAGTCAATATCAACGACCATGTTCCTGAAACATTTTATATATGACCTTTAAGTGAAAATGATTATATTATTATTTATTATATAGATAGATAAAATATTTATTTTGTTTCTACAACAGTGTATTTATAAAAGTAGTTCTAAAACTTAACATATTAAGAATTAAATGGGTTAACAAAATAAATGATATTACATACTTATTGTAAAAAAGCGTGAGGTGCTCGATATTCATTATTAAAAATCTCGGTATCTATTTCTAAAAAGTAAAGTTAGTATTAAAACTTAGTTACAAGCACCACGCTTTTTTACAATAATCATTTATTTTGTTAACCCATTTAATTCTTGTATTAAAAATTATTTTCAAATATTTAGTTCGGTTTGCAATTAAAGCGAAATTTTTAGCTTTTTTTTTAACTATAATTTTTTTTTTACTTTTTAGTGTCGATTTTTTAATTAAAGATTTAAATAATTTAAAGTACTCAACTAATGGCAATCACTTTAGAAATTAGTGAGAGACTAAAAACAACACAAGTGATGTAGGTAACTTGCTCGCCTTATACCTTCCTAGCATGTGCTATCCTGATTATCCTGATCAGGATATTGGAATAATTTTATCAAATTATTGTATTGTCATCGGTTCTCAATAAATCTACAAAGTTTGAACAAAATCTGGCCGTTAGAAGTGGGTCAAAATCATGTTCAAAGATTCCGTTACATACCCATACATACGTCTGAAGCTAATAAAAGCGTATTAAAAAAACGTAATCCTTAATCCGGTACTCAGTACATATTTTGTAAGGTTGTGTATTAAGGATAGTAAGTAAGGTTTTTGACGTGACAACGTCTTATAATTCGATGGAGCCGGCTGCAAGAACGAAAAAACATGACGCATGCCGCGCATGCGGCGTTTCCTCGCTCTGAGGCGTTCCATTTTCTTATGACGTTATCACGTTCGACTATCGTCAGTAAACCGACTTTACAGACAACTGATTTTTTTTGACGTGACAACGTCTTATAATTCGATGGAGCCGTCTGCACTAACGAAAAAACATGACGCATGTGGCGTTACCTCGCTCTGAGGCGTTCCATTTTCTTATGACGTTGTCACGTTCAACTATCGTCAGTAAATCGACTTTATAGACAACTGATTTTTTTTTATGTAAATGCCATATTCCTTATACAAATGTATATATTATTATATCCTAATGTTATATTAAGTACCCAATCTGCATCATGAAATAAAAAATAAAAAGAAAAACATTTAGATTCTCCTAGTCTTAACATAATAGGTACATGTTATGGATTTATATAGGTATACAAAACAATAATATGTATAATTTAACATATTCTCGTACGCTGTACTAGACATGGCGACTAATTAGTGACGTCAATATTTTTCCATGAACCACGTGCAGTCACATCCAAGTGTTCTAATGTACGGGGACACGCGACTCCGCGGTCTCCATACAATTGATTTGAATGGCCGCGCGGAATTTGTATAAGGCGATAACGGACAAAATCACGCGAGACATTCGTTATAATTTTGGTCACTTTGGACATGTCAAGGCCAAAATCATTCCGCCATAACTTTAATTGTCTGCCTGTGATTGATATGCCGATTCTTTATGTAATTTATCTTTATATAGATAAATAGGACTTACAGCGCCTGATTGAGCGCAATTATGATACATTTTTGTTTTAATAGAAGGCGAGGATAAATAGAAAGATTAAGGACAGTTAACTCTAATCAAAATACTTATTATAACAGTAAGTATATATATCATTATTTTCTTTACCGATAATTATTATCGGTAACGTCATGGTCATGGTATAAATCTGCCAATGAAAGTCAAATCATACAATTTCTATCCAGCCGCATTTACTTAATTGCAACCGATCATTCCACGTATGAATGGAGACTGCCAGTCTATGAGATGAGAGCAATTGCTGAGACGAGAGGACATGGCCTAGTAATGATGGCGAGTGTGAGTACATATACAATGGAGACTGTCGTCAGTCTATGAGATGAGAGCAACTTTTGAGACCAGAGGACATGGGCTAGTATTAATGACGTTTGTCAGTACATAATATTATATAATCAAGTCAATTATTATTATCGTCATCAATAATGATGACGATAATATATAATGGAGACTGTCAGTCTATGAGATAGGAGCAACTGTTGAGACCAGAGGACATGGACTAGTAATGATGGCGAGTGTGAGTACATATACAATGGAGATTGTCGTCAGTCTATGAGATGAGAGCAACTTTTGAGACCAGAGGATATGGGCTAGTATTAATGACGATTGTCAGTACATAATATTATATAATCAAGTATTTATATATTTCTGCATTAATGTTAATATGTTAATTAAATGTTGCCAGTTATTTAATACACTCAGTAGGTTTATATGGGCATCTTGATAATATTTCAAAGAGACAAAATAAATGCTAGATATAAATATAATTTAATAAAATATAATTATAATACAACATTGTCTAATCTAATTTAAAAGTTGCGGAAACGATTATTTTCAACTTCTTTGATGAAATCATAAAAAAACACTACTTTAAAGTTAATTATTTTATTCAAGTAGGTACCTTTATTTATACTTATTTACAATAATATAAACAATAACACTTCACTATACATTTTGTTTACACCACAAGCTATACAAGTGGGGCAAAAATGGGCAATTGTTTAAATTCGTAAATATGAACTATGAACACTTCATGTTAAAGTGGCTTATGAAACAGTTTCTGTTATAGAATTTATGATCTTATTACTAATATAAGCTATATTTTTGACTGCGAAAAACAAATCGATACGTTCAAAACTAGAAACTGATCGCTGGCAAAACGCGCGCTTACAATTAGGAACCAGAATCTGGCCACTTGCTAAGGAACTATAATTTAGCAAAAGCGGATTATCCCCTTTTGTATCGCTAAAACCTATCGCCTAAAAGAATTTGAGTCCTTCAGTGACAAAATTTATTAATAATCTAATGCGTCCGTCTTGGCGTTCTATGATGGAGGCCTTATGTCCAACAGCGGACAGAAAAAGATTAATGATAGTACCAATTACACCTTTTCATACTAGGTATCATAGGAGCCCTGTTATATTGTTACTTACATATACTGAACGATTTGATGTTCTTGTATCGGTGCACGACCGCAAGCGCCAGCGCCGCCTGTAGCACGATGAGTATGTAGCCCCAGTTTGTGAAGTAGATGAACCATTTGAAGTAGTTCAGTTCCACCGGCGGCCCGTCGTACAGGCGGGGCAGCCGCTGGCACGCGAAACTCGACACGCCAATTGAGATCAGAGTGAGAAATAATAACCACCTGAAAATATACAGTGAAATAGAGCAAAACAAGTGAAAAGTTCACAAAACTAAACCAACCATGTAAATGAATCCCTTCTTTTTGACGTCCTCAAAATGTAGTTAAAAGTTTTATGGAACTTCGGAATGTCTTCTAATGTTTACGCGAATTTTACTCATTAAAATGTAACAACTTTTGCGGATTTTATGGTCCCCCCATGACCGTGTTGTCTGTAAAGTACCCGAAACGTCAGGCATGAAATAAATTAAAAACCGCGCTGAAATCCGTAAAAATGTTTCATAATAACT
The DNA here is from genome assembly GCA_963853865.1 of Helleia helle. Taxonomy (NCBI): domain Eukaryota; kingdom Metazoa; phylum Arthropoda; class Insecta; order Lepidoptera; family Lycaenidae; genus Helleia; species Helleia helle. The sequence continues at coordinate 18,432,566 of OY971422.1, read as the reverse complement.
TTGAAATAATATGTAAGGTTCACATAGCACCGGTGTCCAGTGACAGCTATGCTGTCGCGTTTCGTGCGGTTTGTGAGTTTACGATGGCCCATTGGTTGGATAGGGAATAGGAGGGTAACGAAGATGGCATAACTTTTGGTTATGCGGATGTCTATGTTATGTCTATGTCTATGCGTCGGTAGCGGGTAGTCACCATAATATGACTCCGACTGTTCGGTTGCCTCCTTATTACATAAAAAAAGGTTTTAAGTAAAAGATAATATATCTAGTTTAATTGGTTCTTACCAACTACCAAGTATTTATAAAATAAAGCTACGGCACTTCTGTACTAAAACATTCAAATTAATCTGAGCAATCGTGATTGTTTATGTGCTAAAAGCTAAAATAAAAAAATATAGAATAATAAATATAGGTATTCTAGCTGTTGCTCGCAGCTTCGCCCGCGTTTACTTAGATTTACAGCCGTTCGGATTGATGATGATTATTTTTATGGCCAAAGTTACGCCTTATAACGTCAGCTATCTGCCAGTAAAAGCCTCGTCAAAATCGGCTTAGCCGTTTCAGAGATTAACCGGAACAAACGGACGGACAAAAATAGTTTTTCTTAATGTAAGTGCAATATTCATAGTAATTATTTCATAGATTTTAACCGCGACTCCGTCCGCGTCCGAAGTATTGTTTTAAATCTTATTTTTCAAATAAAGTAGTAGTAGCCATGCTGCTTTGCAACCGAATTGGGCCGGCACAACCATGGTGGTACCTCTCGCTCACATAACACCGGCGTCAAGTGACAGCTATGCTGTCGCGTTTCGTGCGGTTTTTGAGTTTCTGGTGGCCCATTGGGAGGTATAGGGAAAAGGAGGGCAACGCATCTGCATAACTTTTGGCTGTTCCGATGTCTATGGGCGTCGGTACTCACCTCCGGCTCCAACTGCTCGGTTGCCTCCATGTGACATAAAAAAAATGGTTCCAATTTACAAATTATAATAATTTAAAGAATACTATTTACTTCCACTGTAAGGCCCGATAGTACGTTTTTATAAAATACTAGCTGTTGCCCGCAGCTTCGCCCGCGTTAACTTTTAAAATTTGAGGGGTTGACCACCCTTATCACTTAGGGGTATGAAAAATAGATAGTAGCCGATTCTCAGACCTACTGAATACGCATATAAAATTTGGTAAAAATCGGTAAAGCCGTTTCGGAGGAGTACGGTAACTAACATTGTGACATGGAAATTTTATATATAAGATATTTATTTAATTTAGTAGTACATTTTTATTATATTTAAATAACTTTTACGGATTTTATCGCGCTTTACTAAGATTTTTAAATGCCCGACGTTTCGGATACTTTCCAGCAACCATGTTCATGGGAGGACTGAGGTGTCAGACGTCCTATAGTATTTATTTTGTGTCCTAACGATACAAAATTATTCGTAACTACCCTATGATACATCAATATTTTAATTCAAATTAGTACCTACTACCAGCAAAAAAAACTACGAAAAAGTTATATTTTTTATTCATATATTTTATTATTGTTCCTAGCATTGTTTATAAATAGTACTTTGTCATTTATTGCAATTTTAAATGATTAAATAATTAAATAAAAACATATTGGATATAAATTACAAAGAACCTAAAACTAAAAACCTTAAAAAATATAATATAATAACTTAAGTATATTAATAAAAAGGAGTCCCTTTAGGCAAGGTTACGAAGATTTTCACAGCGTTCCCCCTTTGAATTGCTAGACTAATTCTTTGTCCGAGGTAGTTGTCAGCTCTTCGGTCTCCCGTGATGTCGACTAACCTTTTTGTTATTTCCTTAAAGAGCCTTAAAGCGCTAGTACCCCACGGACCAAGGGTCTCGACACCGAATGGGACAAAATCATATTCGGAGCCTAGACCTCTGTATTTGCATATTTTAGCTTTTTCAGCCGCTTCATTATTATATATAAGTATACCTTTTTTATAATAATATAATGAATTCTATTAATAAATCATTTTTGGATAAATAACTAATATATGAATACTTCATTAAAAACGCGTGCAATACAAAAGTGCGATCCTCATAAGGATTCGCATCTTGTAATGGATAGCGTGATCTACATTTTGTGTTAACGCCATCTATTGACACATCTAAAAAACTTCTTGTTACACTAATTATACATCTTATATCTTAACCTAGGGTCTCAAACTATCTCCATATCAAATTTCATTCAAATCGGTTTAGTGGTTTAGCAAATACACAGTCCCGGCGTTTTAGCTGCACAACTCCCGTTCCCGTGGGATTTTCAGGATAGCAACTATTTTTAGTCCTACGTTAAGTTCCAAAGTATCTTCATACCAAATCTCACTCAAATCTGTTCTGTAGTTTAGAAGATAGACAGTCTCAGGTTTTACCCACATAGGTCCCATTCCCGTGGGATTTTTAGGATAAAAACTATTTTAAATCCTACGTTAAGTTCCAAAGTATCTTCATATCAAATTTCACCCAAATCTGTGCAGTGGTTTAGAAGATAGACAGTCCCGGGGTCTTACGCGCATAGTTCCCATTCCCGTGGGATTTTCAGGATAAGATTTATTTTAAGTCCTACGTTAAGTTTCGAAGTACCTTCATATTAAATTTCACCCAAATCTGTTTCGTGGTTTAGAAGATAGTCAGTCTCGGGGTATTACTCGCATAGGTCCCGTTCCCGTTGGATTTTCAGGATAAAAACTATTTAATGTCCTATGTTGATTTTCAAAGTATCTTCGTATCAAATTTCACCCAAATCTGTTCCGTGGTTCAGAAGATAGATAGTCCCGGGGGTTTACCCGCATAAATCCCGTTCCCGTAGGATTTCCGGGATAAAAACTATCCTATGTCCTTTGTCGGGTTTCAAGCTCTCTTTTCATCCAAATCTGTTCAGCGGTTTAGGCGTGAAGAAGAGACAGACAGACAGACAGACAGACAGACAGAGTTACTTTCGCATTTATAATATTAGTAAGGACTAGTAAGGATAAGGATTCTTTGCGTGATATCGGTAACCTTAGTTCTCTGACGGATATCTACGTTTCGAATCCTATCTGCCAAAGAAACATCCAGCATAGCACGCTCCATTGCACGTTGAGCTACGGCAAGCTTACGGAACAATCGTAATTTTTTCAGCCCCGTAGGTCATCACGGGGAGAACGCATTAGTTGAAGACTTTCATCTTCAAACTCTGCAGTATAACGACGTGAGAATATGATAGAGCTTCCTGAGTGTAGAACACGTTAACAGGCTGACTTCGGCGAAGGCCAGAAGTCCTCCTCGTAAGGGGGACTGCCTGGCCGCCACCAAGCAGTCGCCACGACGTCGTGCCCGACTGGGCCAGGTTCCATCCTGATCCGATACGAGCACAGGGGCGTTACTAGAGGCGCATTAATTAGCGGCTCCCACGCAACCCCGTTCGTCGCCTGCAGCGTCGCCCATAGGCTACCGATACGATATCGTAATATAATTTTAGCAATACTCGATCCTTCCTAATAAGCGAATGAACATAACACATACCTATAAACTAAATATGACGTAGAGGGTATCGTGCCAGACTGCCACTGGCAGCAGGCGAACTGGTGCGGCTGCGAATGCTCGAAGTTGAGGGAACGACGGCTGGCGTGCCAGATGCGACTCAACATCGCCGGTTTGCAAGTTTTTTTCATTGCTGGAACAGACCACAAACAAGACAGGCGTTAGAATAGCATGTCCTAGGTGCCTTGCAGAGCTTCCTCTGGTTTTGGTCTTTTCTTGGATTGTATGCCATTGCAATCTGGGACTGTCTCAAGCTTTCTCATTCATGCGCGCGTCCGACTCGCACTTAGCCGGTTTTTTACAATATGCTAAACATGCTAAGCTCGGAATTGCTAATATATACAGTCAAATTGTCTAGTTAAATCTATACAACATCAGTACAACATATAAAATTGTTGTACATATTATAGGAAAAATAAAAGCTTTAAAAATATTTTAAAACATAAACTAATTATATGTAGTTACAAAAAACTAGAAATTAATAGCAAACCGAACAAAAAATAAAAATAATTTATAATATAAGAATTTGAAATGCTACAAAAAATATTACTTATTGTAAAAAAGCGTGGTGCTTTTTACTAAGTTTTTATACTAACTTCACTTTCAGAAATAGATTGAAATATTTTTAACAAACGTGATGAGTACTTCACGCTTTTTTACAATAAGTAATATATATTTTTTTTGTTAATCCATTTAATTCTTGTATTAAAAAATATTTTCAAATTTTTTGTTCGGTTTGCTATTAAAGCGTGTGTTTTAGTTTTTTTAAACTATGATTTATTTTTAACTTTTTAGTAAGTATCCATTTTATTTTTTCGCAATCAAAAGTTGCTAAGCAACTGAGGACCACAGGTTGCTTAGCAACGAATGAACAGTCAACAACAGTACCTGTTTTTTGGATATAGAATACTGAGCGTAACTTCCATCACAGAAAAAATACATACCTATATACTTACGTCGAACACAATTTACAATTTTTGAATATAAAATAAGCGTTTCTTCCGTCAGATGAAATTCTGAGTTTTTTTTTATATAGCGTTAAAATATTTCTCTGCGATGCCTACACAAGGTAACCGATTACAGTGAAATTTTGCACACTATGAGCAATTTGGTCCAATTCAAGTAATAAGATAGATCAGGAAACGATAGGTGGCTGTTACAATTAATATACACACAGATATTAATTGTATATTATGATGAGGTAAGCCGGGTAAGACTCCATTAATGAAGAGTTCATGCAACGCGGCAGCACGCAATCAATAAAAATTCTCAGACTTTTAATTGAGATTACACGGCTACCGGATTAAAAGCAAGTGCCTTTCCGAATCGCAAAAGATTCGTAGGCTATGAACTAACACATTATGTTAGCATTGTGAAGTAAATGTTTTTTTGTTTTAAATCATTTATTGCACCTTGGCAGTGAAATCGAATCGCATGCCATGACGGCCAAAGGCTAGACGCTGTCACGTTATTCCATATATGGGTTTAGATTTTTAAAATTATGAATTATAATATAAACATCGATATTGCTTTGCCTGTATGGGAGCAGAACACGTTTTAAACTGTAATTTATCATAACATAGTATAAAACAAAGTCGCTTCCCATCTGTCCGTCCCTATATATGTTTAGATATTTAAAACTACGCATGTTGATGAGGTTTTTATTGATAGATAGAGTGAATAGTGATTCAAGAGGATGGTTTATGTGTACAATACATGCATAATATAGTAGATAAACACTGATAATGTTCATTCAATGTTAAAAGAAAAATGCTTCATATTTTTATATGTCAGTTGTAACGATGGATTACAATAAAACCGTGCACACTTATTAAGGGCTGACGACAATGCAATACTCTACAAATTGTATAAAAACCAAGATTTTCGAGAATAATGCTTTGTAAAATCTATTTTTTTTAAGTGCAACTTCTATTGGCGTGCCTGGAAGTAAAATCGACTCAAAGCCAAAGAGCATGACGCTGTCATTTCCTTATTTTATCTTTCACTGGCTGTTGCCTGCAGCTTCGCGCGCTACTTAACTTCACTCTTGTTAGTCACAGCGTAAAGTTATATAGCCTATAGCCTTCCTCGATAAATGGGCTATCTAACATAGAAATATTTTTTCAAATCGGACCAGTAGTTCTTGAGATTAGCGCGTTCAAACAAACAAACTCTTCAGCTTTATAATATTAGTATAGATTATAGATATTTGACTGACTGACAACTTTTATATTAATATTTTTTAAACTTTTCAGTTTATAATTAATGTTGCTATAAAAGCGCGTCTTTAGCTAAGCATTGATTTATCTAAGCGAAAAGGCTAGCTTGAATGTATAATAATAAACATCAATATTATAAGTTAAAGTTATTTTTTTTTATTGTGTAACTTATTAATGAACTTATCCAGACGAAAATGTAATCCATATAAAAAGGTTCTCGACGTTATACGAAGGCGACCTTTATTGAATTTAGATACAGTACTGAAAGTATGCCATTATCGATAATGACAAGGCCTCTCTTTTGTCTTAAGAAATATCCTTACAGCTTGGCTAAAAAGAGTTTGGAAAAAATGAGGGCACCCCTATCACTTAGGTCTCATCTTAATATGGATAAAAACATTTTACAAAAAATTAAAACCGACTTCAAAAATACTAAACTAAAAAGTAATAAAATAACAGTTTCTTTAATGTTTGTGCTTACAACATATAATCAACTTAATCTTCTACTAATGTACAAACTTTGCGTTTACCACGTCATTATAGTGACTTTTGGAGTCGGTGTCAGCCAAGGTGGGTAGGTAAGTAATGTACAGCAACAAATACGACACCGACTCCAAAAGTAACTATAATGACGTGGTAAACGCAAAGTTTGTACATTAGTAGAAGATTAAGTTGATTATATGTTGTAAGCACAAACATTAAAGAAACTGTTATTTTATTACTTTTTAGTTTAGTATTTTTGAAGTCGGTTTTAATTTTTTGTAAAATGTTTTTATTTCTTAATTTTTAGTGATTCCGAAATTCGTCGTCTTGGCGTTCATTGAAGGAGGCATGTTCAGCAGTGGATGGATAAAGGATGATGATGATGATGATGATGATGGTGATGGTGATGATGATGATGATTACGATGACCGCGACATACTATGGTGTGCTACCAAAGCATCCTATACAATTGTTACATCGACACGTAATAAAAAAATCATATCATCAAGGTAAACAAAACCAACCAAATAGGCATTATTGGGAATAACTAAAAAACGGCTTGTCAGATCTTAATAAAATTAATATGGGACCAAATTGGAAACACCAGCTTTCAAACAAAAAAATAAGCATCGAAATCCATTCACAAACGGCGGAGATATCGTGTCACAATCATACAAAAAAAAAAAAAAACATACAGACGAATTGAGAACCTCCTTTTTTTTGAAGTCGGTTAAAAATCAGTAAGAGAATCTAATTAAATCGTTAAAAATAAATGTGAAACACTAAAATTTACTCAAAATCTAATTTTTGTCGGCCTAGTAGTGTCAAAATCATAGGCTTCCATTTATAATAGTAACATAATTAGTTCCACTTATCACCACATCATACTCTTTTTTGCCAAGCTGTTAGAATAAGTCAATATAAAAAGATCCTAAAAAGTATCTAAATTTCAATTTATGCAAGGCTTTTTTGTTATTTAGGAGTTGAAATGTCACAAAAATTTAATATTTATTATTTTATGATAAACTACGAAATTCAACTTTCCTCCACCTTGCCTCCACTCTTGAACCTTATTGGCTCATCGGCCATCCGTTCTCCTGAGTGTGTGACCAGCCCTCTACCATTTCAACGAGCTTATTCGCTTATGGAGACTATCAGAATTTCATATTGTTTTTTTTATTTAAAATAGCGAGGTAGCACTGAAACAACGACGGATCAACGTAATGTACTGAAATAATAGGTCTGTGGGAAGCTTCCTCTTCCGTGGACGTACTGGCCAGTGTTAAACGATACCTAACACTTAACAGTATACAATACGGTATACTAATACACAATGGCTAATTGAATAATCCTCGCCTCGTGAACGGCTGACAATGAAGCCGTGTCAATAGATTCAGCATTGGTTGGCGGATGCTGCGTTATAAATCGCAATAAACTCGACATCACAATATGTCACTAGAATACACCTCGATGGTATGATAAGCTATCATCTTCACTATCACGGCTATCAGTATCATCATCACCAACGGTGATAAGATGTAGAAGAGAAGCATTCGTTTTTTCTTCTATTTATTGCTAAGGAGAGTATACCTACGTTTTTATTCAAAACAATGTCATCATAACAAAAAGGAAAATTTGTATAAAAATATTTTATAATAATAATAAATAATAATATCAACCCTTATATGTCCCACTGCTGGTCTCCTCCTGGGCCATAGTTCACAGATGCGCTGGCCCAATGCGGGTTGGGCCAGTTCACACACCTGAACTCCAAGACGACGATACCTTGCATCCAACACGGACCTGTCATCACACGGAGATCGTCTTCCCACCTGGTCGACCAACACTTCGTCTACCTAAACGGCGCCTCCACAGTCCACACTACATCTCTATGAACGCCAATCTATTTTACAGATGACTGGGAATCGAGCTCAATGTTTAATTTAATTTAGTTTATAGTAAACTAGCTGGTGCCCGCGACTTCGTCTGCGCAGGATAAGATTTTAGTTTTTTTTTTCAGAAAAATTAAAGAGTATCCTATGTTACTCCTAATACCTCCAAGAATATGTGTACAAAGTTTCATGATGATTTTAGAGAGTAGTTTTCGCGTGAAAGCGTAACAAAGAAACTTAGTTTCACATTTATTTTATAATATTACTAGGATGTAGTTCTACGTACTATAAAATGTCCATGAAAAGAATCTGCTGATTATTATCACCGGGTAAGCAATCCCAGACCCAAACGTGGCATAAAAGCGTCTGCAGACTGATATACCTTTTTTTTTTTTTGTTTCGCTGGGGAATGCGTTGAGGCATACCACCGGGTCCGAAGGAGCCCGGGGGTTATGTGGGATTCTCTGCGCCCGAGAAGATGGTAAGGTGGACGCAGACTCTACCCACTAAACCCCAGCGGTGTTCTCCTTGTCGTCTAGGTGACCCGGTGTGAGAGCTGTGGACGTCCGCACCGGGCCACAACGGTGTGTCATCCGGCACTCTTCTCAGGAGGTAGGGGTGGCGTCCCCTCCTCCATCTCCGCTTAAGGCACCCTGAACACATAATAGTGCCCTATAGCCCGGACCTTAAGCACGCGCGGCGGATCCCCCGGTCAGCCGCGCGCAGGTCCCTCACGGCGGTGTGACCGCCTGTCGCCGCCGCGCTCTCCTGCGGGAAGAGGCGCCAGTGCGCTCTCTCTCCCGCTCCGCCTCCTCCTTCTGCGACATCACTACCTCGCAGAAGGAGAGGACCACCCGCCATAGCTCTCACTGACGGTCATCGCTCGGATGACCGCAGGGAGCGACAGGTCCGCGCCAACCTCAGCGACGAGGGGCGCCCTTGCCTCCGCCCACGCTGGGCACTCCGCCAGGGTGTGGTCTGCAGTGTCCTCACTGCTGCCGCAGTGATGACACCCTGGCGAGTCCTCCGCCCCTGCCACCTTACACAGATACCTTCCGAAGAAGCCATGCCCCGTCAGGATCTGCGCAAGGTGGAAGGTGATGATGCCATGCCGCCGGTCAATCCACTGCTCCAGGATTGGACCGACGGCCGACACGGTGCGGTGTCCCGCACTAGGCTCCTCCAGCCTCTCCTTCCACTGGCAGAGCACACGCCTTCGTAGGCGGCTCCGCCAGGACTCCTCTTCATCAGAGGTCTCCTCTTCCACCTCATCTCCTCGTCGTATCCTCCACGTCTGCGCCAGGGCTCTTGCCACCAGGTCCCACGGCGCTGAGCCCGCCAGTACGCACGCCTCGTATGAGGTCGTACGGTACGCACGGACGGCCCTGACGGCCATGACTCTCTGCGGACGTCGCAGCAGAGCCACATTCTCCGTCTTCAGGGCGCTTGCCCACATCGGCGCGCCGTACAGTCACATGGACTGCATGACGCCCGCATATAGGCGGCGGCAACCAACGCTTGGTCCACCCACGTTGGGGAGGAGACGACTCAGCGCTCTTGCAGTTCCGAGCAGTCTCGGAACGAGGCGCCGGAAATGCTCTCGGAACTTCCATCTACTGTCGAGAACGAGGCCCAAGTACCTCATGGTTGACTCGACAGCGATGGAAGTTCCCCCTACTACAAGGTGAGATCCGGGTGGAGGGGCTCGCCGGGGCCCGTGGAAGCAAATAGCTTCGCACTTCTCCAGGGCCACTTCGAGCCCAAGACGCCGGATTCTCGCCACCACCTGGGCGACTCCAGCTACCGCCAGAATGCGTGCCTCCGAAAAAGTGCCTCCGCGAGCAGTGACGACGGTGTCGTCGGCGTAACACGTAACGCCAACAACCGGCAAGTTCGCGCCGCGGAGGACCCAATCGTAGCCGATGTTCCACAGGAGTGGGCCCAAGACTGAGTCCTGTGGAACACCGCACGCCACTCTCCTCGTTACCCAGCCACCAGCAGTGGGGTACGCGACGCACCTACAAGACAGGTAGTTTCCTACCAGTCTGCGCAGATACGTCGGCACGCCGTGGAACCTCAGCGCCTCCAGGATTGTGTCAAAGGGTAGGGTGTTGAAGGCATTGGCGATGTCAATGGACACCGCCAAAAGCACCTCTCCCCCCTCGACTGCCGCATCGACAAGGGCCCTCACCCTGGTCAGAGCATCCAGGGTGGACCTGCCCCGCCGGAAGCCAAACTGGTAGGCACTGAGGTTCGGACCTGTCTCCTCCAGGTGATCGACGATACGGGCAGCTGCGATCCGCTCCAGCAGCTTGCCCGCCTCGTCGAGCAGAACGATCGGTCGGTATGCTGACGGCAGTCGACCGGTCGTCCCTCCTTCCGTATCAGGGTCAGCTTTCCCTTCTTCCACGCCGTGGGAAACTGACCCTGCGCCAGACAAGAGCTAAAAAGGTGCCTCACTTGTGACCGGAGCGGGCCAAGGGCCAGAACCAAGGCCCGCCCGGGAACACCATCCGGCCCCGGAGCGGTATTGCGCGCCTTCATGCGCGCTAACGCCGCGTCCAGCTCCGTCTCAGACACCTCCGGAGCCTCGTCGCTAGGCGGCTCGCCGCCTGATGGAGCCATAGGCGGGGGTGCGTGCTCTCCTCGGCCGGGAAACAGGGCCGGAACTATCCGGGCCACGAGATCAGGCTGGAGACTCTCCGTCAGGGGAGGGGCACAGGGGCGCAGTTTGTTGCGAACCATCCTGTACGGCCTCCCCCACGGGTCCCGGTCCAGAGACTCCAGCATTTCCTCGTTGGCAGCCTCCTTGGCTCGGCCTATGGCCATCCTCAGCTCCCCGGCGGCGGCTCTGTAGATGTCATATAGCCGCCCCTCCTCCGCCTCGTCATGGCGCCTTCGCCTTCGACTCCGGGTGTACCGGCGTACTCGCCGCAACGCAACTCCTACGCAGCTCGGCGAGCTCCTCCGACCACCAGTACACTCTCCTGCGTTGCGGGGGCCGCCGGCCGATCCTCGGCCATCGCGGCGACCATGCGGTCGGTCTCTCCGTCCACCTCGGTTGAAGCCGGGCCACCGTCCATACACCAGGCCTGTACCAGGGCTGCCTCGAGGAGGGCCTCTTTGTCCATCCTTCTCAAGGCCCAACGTGGGCCGCACTCCGCAACCAAACCACGGCTTTGGGAGGGGATGGCGTTACTGTACCGGAACCGGATGTACCGGTGGTCCGACAGCGTCTCGCACTCCAACACCTCGCAGCCTTATACGCAGCGAGTAAGAGCGGCATCGGCAAAGTCACATCGACGATGCTGCCGCCCTGCCGCCGCACGCACGTGAGCCTCGAACCCACGTTGAGGACTTCTAGCCCAGCCTCGACCGACCAGTCTTCAAGCTCCGCGCCACGCGCGTCGGTGCGCCGGGAACCCCACGCCTCAGATTTAGCGTTGAGGTCCCCGGCGATGAGGACGTGATCGAGGCGAAGCCGCCCAACCACAGAGCCGACCCGTGCCAGAAACTGTTCAAAGTCGGCAAGGCTCCGGTTGGGCGAGAAATACACCCCGATTACGAGTACGCGGCCGATCTCCGCAGCCACGTACCCACGCCCTCTCTCCACAGCCCCGAATGGAGGCGACCCGTTCAAGCTGGCGATGGTCACCAGGCCATCCTCGTCACCGACCCAACTTGGAGAGCTGGGGACGCGGTACGGCTCAGCGACCACGGCCACCTGCACTGACCACTCTGCCAGGGCCTGACAAAACAAGTCTTAGTCTCTGGCGCAGTGGTTGAGGTTTCCCTGTAGCACTTGGGTGTGGTGTACCATCACTCCAAGGCCATGGGGACCTCCTCGCCCAGGACCGCAAAGCTGTTTGCAGTCGGGATGATGGGCTGCGAGGGGGGACAAGGGCCCTCTCTAGCCTGTTCACCTGTTCGTTTGCCTCCCGCCTGGCCACGGCGCGGGGCGACGCATGCTCTGCCGCCCATGCTGTGGGCGGCGGGAAGCCCCTTTTCGGAGCATACCGCACACTTAGGGACGGCCGCAGAACAGTCTTTGGCCTTGTGCCCTACTTCCCCACAGCGAAAGCAAAGGCCACTCCGGTCCACTGCGGAGGAGCAGATGGCCGCCATGTGCCCCTGTTCTTGGCAGCGGAAGCACCTCAGTGGGCGGGCATCAAGCAGTCGGAATTGCGCTGACACCCAGCCCACTAATAGCCTGCCCCTCTCCACAATCGCCTTTGCCGCCAGGACAGGACAAAGGACGATCGCCGCCCAGAGCCCCGAGGGGCTGCGGCCGATTTCGCCGGACTTCACCTGTTCCGGGGGGCAGCCTCCTGCCTCCGCTACTGCAGCCACAACGTCGGCCTTCGTGACTGAGTCGTCCAGGCCCCAGACGCGCACGCTGACACATCTGGTGGGCCTGGAGACCCGGACTACGTCCTCTCCGACTACCTCCCGGATCTTTTGGGCCAGGGAGTCTGCCTTTTCGCCTGTGGCTGCGCCTGGCAGAATTAGGAGGCGGCCACCAGTGGCTGCCTTTCTGCAGCGTAGGGGCCCTATGTCAAGGCCGGGAAGGCGAATCTCTGATTTCGTCTTCCCTATTACATCCGCGTACGTCAGACCCCTCTCCGTTGCAGCCGGCTGCAGCTGCAGAGCTCGGAGCTTTGGTAGTCCATTTTTAACCAGGGCCGTGTTGGCCTTCTGACCCTTCGCGGTCTTTTTCTTTTTTTTGGTGACCGTGGTCCACTCATCGCCTTTCGCAGACTGCGCGGTCTTCCCACCTTGGGGGTCTGCCTTCGACTCTGTCTTCTTCTTTGCCGCCTTTTTAGGGGCGGCGGAAGGCCCTGGGTTTGCCGGTGGCATCAGCGTCGTCGATGCCACGGGTGTCCTCCTTCTCAGATATTTCTTAGTGGTACCTGACGGCCCCGCATTCGCAGTCGGGGCTGGTGTTGCCACTGCCGCCGCCGCCCTTCGGTCCGCCGCGAGAGACGGACGCAGCCGCGGCTCGGGCAGGAGTCGTGACTCCAAGCCTTCAAGCCGGGCGTTTAAGCGCGCGCTTGAGAGCGCCACCGCCTCTCGCATCGCCTTGTTCACGAGCTCCTCCAGATTTGTGGGGAGGAAAGGCGCCGATGCAGTCTCATTTGCGGCCGGTTGCTGACGGAAGGAGGCGAGCTCGTTTCGAAGCGTCGCCAGCTCCCCCCGCAGCTCTTCCACCTCCCTCGTCAGCCTGGTGTTGGCCGTCTCCAGGGCCCTCGTTTCCGCCGAGGACGTACGGTCCAGGAGCGTCACCGTCGCTCCCTTGATCACGTCCGTGGCGTCTTTGAGAGCGCGCGCCATTGTGCCCTTCAAATGCTTTGACTTATTTCGGACCCCCGTGATAGTCTCGAGGGCCTTAGAAATCGAAGCACCTAGTGCGTTCGCCGTTTCTATGTTAGCCATATCGGAAGCTGCCTCCAGATCCCGAAGACTCCGACAAGCGGGGGCCAGCCTCCATCGCCGCCCGCTCTTTCTTGGCTTTTGCCGAGCCCACGTGGGCTGTTGGTGGCCTGCCTCTTCCTCGCTTTGTGGGTGGCGTCTTCCGGAACGCATGGGCGTTTCCTTTGGCAGTAACCTCACTCTCTGCCTCATCATCCGACGATGTTAGTCGGGTCCTCTTCTTGAGAGCTAAGCGCATCGATCTCCGGCTGTCAGTAGAGTCACTCGCACTCATGAGTTCTACTTCGTTTCTTATCAATTCGCGTGCATCGTTGTCCGGTGTGGTTGCAAGGTCGTTTTTGCGAGAGTCCGGGATATCCGAACTCTCGGAGCAGGTTGTGCCCCCCCCGTAGTACGTGGGGCAGACCTCCGCCGATTGCGACGTGGTGCGGGATTCCCCCTTTCGGGGACCCGCCCGGGGACTATTTTCAATACTGCTTTCCATTTTTGAAAATTCTACTCATTAGGGTTGAGCAAAACCCGTAACCAACTCGAAAAACGTGGTGCGCTAGGGACTGGAGACCCTCCAGCCATTCATCCCCTCGTCACGCACAAGCTTATCTTGGGATTAGGGTAATTTTTTATAGAGGGTTTCTTCCTGGCGGTCTCCATCCCAACGTGGTATGGCGACCACCACCCCCGGCCCTATGGACCGGGGAGCGGCTCGGCCGGCAGTGGCCAGAACCAACTGCCGCCCGGGATCCGATTGGTCGCCCAAGGTGCTGGATTGCACCCCAGACTTAAGCCCCACCGCCGCGACAAGGCTCAGATCTATGGTGGGGAGACTGATATACCTACTACAATACAATTACGTTACATGTTTAGCCTTAAGTCCTTTCAAAACAATACAGTCCATTAAGAGAATTTATTTTTAGCGAATTCAAAGACCTATTGCATTTGATTGAGAGACGCGACAGTTCAACTGCATGCCAATGTTGTATTTGCGATTAATTAATGTTTAACAGTTGCTAAGCGATTGTCGATGTATCGATTTTTATCAATTGTTGTCCCGCCACCTGCGTGCTCTTGATTATTCGATCAAACGAATAATCGAACCAATTAAAGATCGTTGATTGGGCTCGATAGTCGATTATTATTTATTATTTAACGCTGGAAGCAAACGTCTGTTTGACGACATTTCATGGCAACCGATAGTTGGGATGGATACAATATTAGTGATTCTTGAAAACAGTTGATTTGAGTTTTGGACTTATATTTTTTTTTGTTTTTTTTTTATGTTAGTTGGATAGGCAAACTGGCAAACGTGCCACCTGATGGTAAGTGGTCGACGTCGCCCATGAACATAAACAAGTTTACCTGGAAAGAGCCCAGGCAACTCATCTATGTGTTGCCTATCCTGAGACATAAGATTTTAAGTCTCGGTGCCAGTAATTACACTGCCTGTCTTGCCCTTCTCTCCGAAACACAGCAAAGCTGTTTCACGGGAGAAACAAGCAAGATGGTGGTACCCATGCAGCCGGGAGCGCGGCACAGCGCTTCCCTCCCACCGGTAAAAGTTATCCCATATTATTACTTACATTATCCCATATACATATTATATCCCACATATAGTGTCCCACCTTATAAGTTCGTTTCGTTCGTCGTTCGTTCGTTCGTTCTTACGAAACTTCCAAGGTCTAGACGTCTAGTCGTTGACGTTTGTTAAAAAGTTACCGGTTATGCAAAATCGTACATTTGTTAAGTATATCAATAGATTTAGTTTGTTTATTTACCAACTGCATATCGCACACAGAACCTAACGACAGTATTATTCAGTGTAAGTATCCATTCCACTACTCCACCCTCACAAAAACTCCAAGATATTTTCATATATTTCGTGATAATTTCCGGAAAATGCGTACAAAGCTATTTACTGCAAAACAAGAATTCTATAGTTAATGTTAATACTAGGGGCCAGATAGAGCTCCACCTATCTCCAAAACTAATCTATGTCTAAATCTGGACCAAACTATGTTGAACGAATAATAATCTCTTAATATATACCTACATAATATGATTTTCATTACAATTATGAGATAGACGAGGACATCCAACATTAAATGATAATGATAATGAGCCCCAAATAACAGATTACATATTAGCAGTATCATAATCATCATCATCACCATCATAATCATCATCATCATCATAATCACCATCACCATCATAATCATCATCATCATCATCATCATCATCATCATCACCATCATAATCATAATCATCATCATCATCATCATCATCATCATCATCATCATCATCATCATCATCATCAGCCTCTATCCGTCCACTGCATTAGCAGTATACTACAATATAAATACTAGATCGACTATATAAATTATAAATTTTAGTTGAAACTATTACCCTAGCAAATATTATATTTTATTGTACTCTTATCTCTGCTGATCAAAGGTCACCTGACGTAGCTGATGGCACAAATGACAATTTCATGGTGGCAATTACAGAGTGTTGCAAGGTTAGAATATTTAATTCTATGATCGATTAGATCTTGGCGTTCATTGAGGGAGGCCTTTGTTCCGAAGTGGACGGATAGAGGCTGATGATGATGATCGAGTAGGTTAGGTCCTAGGAAATAATTTAAGATCGAAAGTATCACATACAGAAAAACTAAACTAAGCACACTAAACAAGGCACTAAACAAGGCACATAAGCAAGTTTTATTTCAGTTTTGCGTCAATATTTACACCTTCATCCATAGTTATATTTATTTTTTAACACAGTCTTTTCTATTATTTACAAAAAACTACTTTGAGATGAAATATTTAAAATTAATTCAACAATAAACAATAATAGGGATGTTGACAGTATTCATATAAAAATATAATTTTGATGTTAATTGGTAGTTTATAATATGATAGAATTCTGAAAAAATACAATATTTTCCCTTATTTTTATATGATTAAATTAATATTTTATAAATAAAATGTAACAAAATTTAAAATAGGTCACGTGATAATAAACGGAAATGACGTCACCAGTTCCTATTTTAGCGGAAGCGGAAGAATGTTGACGTACTTTTATATACCATTTTCCGTACGCAGTACATATTGTAAAAACTATTATAAACTAACAGTTTATAATAGTTATATATAAACTAGTTATATATAAACTAGTTATATATAAACTAACAGTTCGAGTAATACTTGTAGTATTGTGTTTTTGTATCTATCTATTTATCTATCTATCTACCTGTCTATGTAACGGAATCTCTAAACGTTACGTATTTTAACGACTTCAAGACTTTAATACTTCATGAAATTTATCAGTGTATCATATAACATTATAGTAAACAATTTCATTATGCGCATTGAAATTCTTAAAACCTTTACTAAAAAATAGTTTGATTTAATATTAGGTAAAACATATATAGTGTATTGTATTCTAGCACTTTCTTATCTGAATTAATTTAACCTAGAAATATAGATTTCTATCGACACCATAAACTATTTGACACGGTAGGTCAGCTAGTTTTATTATTGATAGGAGTATGTAGGTACCTATAATGTTAATACTTTGATACTATCCCGGAATAGTTAGTAGTTAGTTTGGGGCTCTAAAATTAAGAAAACAAAAGTGAAAAAATAATTATGATTAATTGTCTTTGTCTTGTCTTATGTCTTTCTCACGTTTCAGTTAGTTGTTTAACCAAAACAAAATCTTTTGAAGGACTTATCTCAACCTCAGGCCCGTTTTCAGCTCCATTTCTTTAATAGTAAGTTATAAATTGTAAACAACCAGAAGTGAACTTTTAGCAATAAGACTTTCTTCATTCAATTTACTTGAACTAGTTTTGATAGCAAGCACAACCAGATTTTCGCTCAGCAACTGATATTTACACCAGAACACGTGAATTTTTAATCGACTTCGGCAGTCGAATCTTTGACACAAGGAACCGGCAATTTATGTACATTCCTATTTTATTTAAACAACATGATGTACACTATATTTTGAAATGTACTATGATCCTTGCGAACAAAACTAAATACATTGCTATGTATTATAATAAACATGTACAATATGCGTTACCAACGGAACGCTTCACAGAAAAACATAATATAGACTTACACATATCTAATTTCGGCAACTTCATGTTTTCACTGTGTGTTCATTTATATGGCGACATAACATTACTGCACAGATAACATTACAACAACAAGGATTCGTATTTCTCGGCGATGTTTTTACAGGAAAGGAGCTGTATTTGCAGTGCGCATGTCCGCAACACACGAGCCACTGCAGTGGCGCACCATCAATATTTCTAATAACCCTCCTCTGTCGCCCGTAGAACTAATTCCCCTATTCCGCGATACAATCCCCTTTTTGTGATGCGCGTATGTAGATTACGATCGTTTTAAATTAGGAACAAACACATTCTTAATTTAAAACAATTGCCCAAAATCTAATTGGCCGCTGACGAATAAGGTGAGGTGGATTGGCAATTAGTGCTTGTTACGGTCAACACATGTGCCAGGAAAAAAACTGTACATTGAAAAAGTGTGCTAGATTAGGCTAGATAGGATGTCATAATATAAATATTTACAAATGTAATAAAAATTCGTTAACTTTTGGAAGATGCTGAAATATTGTCTTTATTTTCATTGATTTTAATTTGTGGATAACATACGAGAATATTGGAAAAATATTATCGCTGGTAGGGATTTTTTTATAGCTTAGCTGTCTTTTGGCGACTATCGACGCTCATACACATCCGAACAATCAAAGATTATGCAGATCATGCGTTTCCCGCCGGTTATGTAAGTAGGAGGTGGCACTATCTCTTACAAGAGATGCGCTGTGCCGCGCTCCCGGCTGCATGGGCACCACCATCCTGTTTGTTCCTCCGTCAAACCGAAAAAATAAACTGGCAGGCAAACCACCTGAAAGTAAATGGTCACCTTACCGATAGCTGATAAATTGATGCGTTGCTTATCTTAAGACGTAAGATGGTATATCTCGGTGCCAGTAATTACTCTGTCTGTCCTGCTCTTCTCTCCCTAAACGAAGCTTTTTCACACAAGTTGCATTGGTGAGTGCCGGACGGTTTTATCTATACCCTCATATGTGGTGGTTCACAATTCTTTTCCTAAATTCAAATCTAACTCGTTTGAGTTGTGTGCGTGAAGTCGAGGTATATTTATTTACTTAGCTGGTTGCAACTGGACATCGATACTCTTTTAGAGGACGCGAAGGCGACTCTTGCTAATATTATTAGAAAGGCACAATCGCGGCCTAAGCGTTCGGCTTCTGTCGTATCATGACATTATCGCGTAAAATTACCTATCGTCCGTAAACTAACTTTGCAGACAACAGGTAGGTTTCTTGTGTAAGGTTTGATGTTGTTGTGTATATATCATATCCTGCTCACTTTTCCAAACAAATAGGTTTGTGTGTTCGTGTTAACCACAAGATCTTTTGTTATGAAGTATTCAGTAGGAGTTCAAAAAAGCAGCGTATGTTTCTTCCTTTCTAGAATGACATAAAAGAACCAACAAATAAGTAGTGTTTATCCTTACTAATATTACATAATACATATTATTATTATTATTAAACGCGAACATGTTTTAATGTAACACATCTCTTTATTATACTCAACGACCTAGTAATATATATTCCTACCTCAATGATTATACTGTATTGAAAGAATGTTGCGTTCGTTTGACAATGGAGAACACAAAAGTGTTTTTTTTTTTTTTATGTTAGTTGGATAGGCAAACTGGCAAACGTACCACCTGATGTTAAGTGTTCGACGTCGCCCATGAACATAAACTACTTGGAACGAGCCCAGGCAACTCATTTATGTGTTGCCTATCCTGAGACATAAGATGTTAAGTCTCGGTGCCAGTAATTACACTGCCTGTCTTGCCCTGCTCTCCGAAACACAGCAAAGCTGTTTCACGGGAGAAATAAGCAAGATGGTGGTACCCATGCAGCCGGGAGCGCGGCACAGCGCTTCCCTCCCACCGGTAAAGTGTCAAAATATTATTATCAAATATAATTAAAATCGGAGCGTACATCATGTACATTACATTAGTTTTTATTTCACTTGTATACATGCAGTATTTCCGAAGTTATAAAGACGAGAAGTTTTAGCCCTTATTTGAAATTCCGAGATTACGCGCGCTCATGCTATGACGTCACACCCTCGTTGTCGTAGACCAGTGCGTTAATCCTAGTACTAAATTACGCGCGCCTCGTTTCATTTTGTTTCGATGGTCATCGTTTTCCTATTACAAGTGTGCTTGTATTTTAAAGATATGACATCAAAGATTCCTTCAAAGTCGATGGTTTATTTTAAAGCGATTTTATGATTTTTATGATAAACTTTATTTCTTAAATTTACCCGATTTTTTGTGTTTCGTTTTTAAAATATCTTCTTAGATTTTTATCAGCTCTTGTCACATCTTTTAAGGGGTCAATCATAATATCTTGAACTCGAGGAATTGAATCCTCAATATATATTATTTCAACGTAATGTGAAGTAGACGCAATACATTCACTTGAGGATGTTGTTTGTTTAGCAATTTTAAGTTTTTTTACAACAGGTTTTTCAAGTGATTTTGACAAACATAATATGAGGCACTATGCCTTTATTGACCGCACCTTGGTTCAGGCGTGGCGGTGGGGCTCAGTAGCCTAGGGTAAGCCTAGCACCTTGGGCGAAGCTAATTGAGCCGAGGGGGCTCTTTGTACCCCTCTCATAAGTAGAGGGGACAAAAGAGCAGGGGCCAAGGAGCGAGACGGGAACCTCACCCCATTGTACTATCCAGACGTTGGAAGGGGTTGTTCTGTGGTACAGCCGTCGAGGTGCCTTGTTTGGTTACTAGATCCGGGGCATCTCACCAAAGGCGGCATTGGTGGCACTCGCCGGGTTTTAGTGGGTAGAGCTGCGTCCACTTACCAGCTGTCGGGCGCAGCGAGTCCCTCATACCCTCAGAGATGCCTCAGAGCATTTCCCGGCGTTAAGAAAAAAAAAAGTCTATGTCCTACTCCAAGGTATCAGCCTTCACAATTTCAACTTTCAGCTAAATGGTTCAGTCCACAGTTCAGCCGTTTTGCCGTGAAAGAGCAACAAACAAACAAATTCACATTCACATCTATACATCTATACCTATCTGGTGGGTAAAACCCCGGGACTGTCTATCTTCTGAACCACGGAACAGATTTGGGTGAAATTTGATATGAAGATACTTTTGAACTTAACTTCGGACTTAAAACAATAATAATATAATAATATCTATGGACGCTTTCACACCACGTCAATCTGGCCCCGTGGTAAATTCTTAAAGAACTTGTGTTACGGGTACCAGACAACGGAAATATATTTAATACTTTTATACTATACATATATTTAAGATTTTTATTATATAATACACATATTTAATACACATCCATGACCCAGGAACACAGAAAATATTTTTGTTCCCTGGCGGGATTAGAACCCGCAACCTCCGGCTTGAGCGGCAACGCGCTTGCCACAGAGCCACAGAGGTCGTCAATAAATAAATTTAAAAAAATAGTTGTTATCCCGAAAGTCCCACGGGAACGGGACCTATGCGGGTAAAACCCCAGGACTGTTTATCTTTCAAACCACGGAACAGATTTGAAACTCAACGTAGGGTATAAAATAGTTAATATCCTGAAAATCCAACGAGAATGGAACTATGCAGGTAAAACCACGGGACTGTCTATCTTCTAAGCCACGAAACAGATTTGGGTGAAATTTATGTGAAGATACTTTGGATTATTATACTGAAAATCTCACGGGAACGGGAGTTGTGCAGCTAAAACGCCGAGACTGTATATTTGTTAAACCACTGAACCGATTTGAGTGAAATTTGATATGGAGTTAGTTTGAGACCCATAAGATGTATAAGTCTAACAAGAAGTTTTTTAGGTGTGTCAATAGATGGCGTTAACACATAAATTTTTTTTAAACAAAAATTAAAACCGACTTCAAAATTAAAAAAAAAACTAAAAAGTAATAAAATAATTTCCGTAATCTTTGTGCCTACAATTTATAATCAACTTGTTCTTCTACTAATATACAATCTTTGCATTTACCACGTCATTATTGTTACTTTTGGAGTCGGTGTCAGCCAAGGTAAGTAAGGAGGTAGGTACATCAACGAATACGACACCGGCTACAAAAGTAACAATAATGACGTGGTAAATGCAAAGATTGTATATTAGTAGAAGAACAAGTTGATTATAAATTGTAGGCACAAAGATTACGGAAATTATTTTATTACTTTTTAGTTTTTTTTTTAATTTTGAAGTCGGTTTTAATTTTTGTTTAAAAATTTTTTATTTCTTAATTTTTTGTGATTGCAAAATTCGATAACTGATTTTATTTGTCTGAAATATGGGTAGAACTATTAAACGCGTTGCTCAGATTAGATAGCGCTGTATTAATGAGATGAACGTAGAAAGGGTTTAAATCATTACATAACAAATGCAAAAACTGAAATGGAATTGTGTAAAACTTTATATATATGTAATTGAAAGCAATCACGGCAGATTTCCTGCTATTCATTAAATAATTCTGTTATATATAGGTATAGAACATCACCATCACCAATATATAGGTATAGAATGGATATTAACGTGACCTTGAAATACTATGATGCGCTTCCAAGGCACAGTTGTTTTTTGTTCATTTAACAACGACAAGTAAAATTAAATGAATTAAACAAAATCACATGATTTTGGTATATTATTTAGCCGTATGAACTAAGCCCAATAAAAGCTGTAAATCGTCGAGGATTCCCCTCGACTGTGTAAGATCTCCATCATCACACCTGTAATGGCGCTTATACCCAATATGGGTGCAAAGTTCTCATCAATTTAAATTAATTAAGTCCAAACACAAGGTAGCTACTGTAAACTGTTGAGGAGTTCCCTTAATTGTCATTTGTCTTCATCATCAGATCCTTAATGACAGTCACAGCATATCTAAGTGTAAAGTTCTCATCATTACAAATTAATCAAGCCCAAACACAAGGTTACTGATGTAAATCGTCGAGGAGTTCCCTCGACTGTCTTTCGGCTCCAGCATCAGATCGACTCTAGACCTTCATTAAATTGTAGTCCTTCAAAACACTTTATAGAAAATATATCAAACGCACTAGTCGCCCCTATGATTTTCGAAAGTTCCCCTCGATTTCTCTGGGATTCCATCATCAGATCCTGGTTTCCTTATCATGGGACCATTTGGGAAGTATACTCTTTAGAACAAAAAAATATTTTTTCAAATCGGTCTAGCCATCTTCGAGTAATCAGGTAACATACATAAAAAAAAAAATAAAAAAAAAAGATTCCGACGAATTGATAACCTCCTCCTTTTTGAAGTCGGTTAAAAATGTAGATCACGCTATCTATTACAAGATGCGAATCCTTATGAGGAGCGCACCTTTGTATTGCACGCGTTTTTAAAGAATACTGTTTCCATATATTAGTTATTTAACCAAAATGAATAGTACTCATGATATTATAAAAAAGGAATACTTATATATAATAACTAGCTGTTGCCCGCAGCTTCGCCCGCGTTAACTTTTAATATTTGAGGGGTTGACCACCCTTATCACTTAGGGGTATGAAAAATAGATAGTAGCCGATTCTCAGTTCTACTGAATACGCATATAAAATTTGGTAAAAATCGGTAAAGCCGTTTCGGAGGAGTACGGTAACTAACATTGTGACATGGAAATTTTATATATAAGATAAAATATAATATGAAGAAAAAATAATGTAACATTTCTTTTTCGTAGTTTTTTTGTTGCTGGTCGTAGGTACTAATTTGAATTAAAATATTGATGTATCATAGGATAGTTTCGAATAACTTTGTAACGTTAGGACATCTGACACCTCAATCCTTCCATGACCATAGTTGCTGTAAGGTATCCGAAACGTCGGGCATGTAAAAATCTTAATAAACGGCGATAAAATCCGTAAAAGTTATTTTATAATAATAAAATTGTACTTCTAAATTAAATAAATATATTTTATAAAAACGTACTATCGGGCCTTACAGTGGAAGTTAATAGAATTCTTTAAATTATAATAGTCTTTAAATTGGAACCATATTATTTGAAAAATAAGATTTAAAACAATACTTACATGCGGGCGAAGTCACGGACAAAAGCTATGAAATAATATGTATACGGTACTTACATAAAAAAATAAATTTTTGTCTGTCTGTTCGTTCCGGTTAATCTCTGAAACGGCTAAGCCGATTTTGACGAGGCTTTCACTGGCAGATAGCTGATGTTATAAGGCGTAACTTTGTCCATAAAAATAATTATCATCAATCCGAACGTCTGTAAATCTAAGTAAACGCGGACGAAGCTGCGGGCAACAGCTAGTATTAAAATAACCGCTTTTTATTGAATGCATATGGATGTAATACACAGAACATATACCAAAATAGCCTCTTTTATCATTTTTGTCTGTCTGTCTGTCCGCCTGTCTGTCTGTCTGTCTGTTTGTTCCGGCTAATCTCTGAAACGACTGGGCCAATTTTGATGGGACTCTCACTGGCAGATAGCTGATGTTATAAGGAGTAACTTAGGCTATAAAAAATAATCATAATCAATCCACGTACGGCTGTAAAACTAAGTTAACGTGGGCAAAGCTGCTGGCAATAACTAGTTAATTATAATATTAGACTGTGATATTAGTAAGGATTAAGGTCACTTCCGACTCTCTAAGGAGACATCCGTACAAAATAATTTGGACTATTTAATGTTCTCGTAATATGTAGGTCAACCTAATGAATATGAAACTAGAGCCTACATTTCTGGGATATGTGGTTGCATAATTTCAAGTATGGTTTTCTTAAAATTTATTACCCTGAGGATAGTACATTTGGATAACCCCGCCAAGTTAGTCCCTTGGTATATGCGTAACGTTTTATTCTGGGTTCAGACAACTTAACAATGCTTTAATATCATCAGAAACAAGTTGGTATCTCTCGTGGCTGCTTCTTAGGAGAAATAAATAGTAATAATAAATTTATTTCATGAAATTTACACCTCGGATATTTTACAACACAACCATACTTGGGAGAACATACTCTTCACTTTATTACAAGATTTTCGGGAACATAATCAGGTAAAACAAGTCTTTCCGAGCAGTCGAAGCCTTATGGTGACTACCGACTGTTGTGCGGATGTCTGACCTATGGGGGACATCCGCACAACATAAAATTTATGCAGATGCCTTACCCTCCCACCATGGTTCAAGCCTTGTCGTGGCGGTGGGGCTCAGTAGTCTAACGTGAGCTGAGGGAGCTGCTCTTTGTACCCCTCTTATAAGAAGAGGGGACAAAAGAGCAGGGGGACACGGGGCGAGGATGGGAACTTCACCCCATTGTACAGTCCTGACGTTGGGAGGGGCGTCGGACAAGGCGGCATTGGCGGCACTCGCCGGGATCCTCCCCCCCTTCCAAGGGGCCACCGGAAACTCATAGCTGTCACTTGACGCCGGTGTTATGTGAGTGAGAGGTACCACACCGGTCGTGCCAGTCCAATTCGGCTGCAAAGCAGCATGGCATTACCTCTTACAGATCTTCTTTCAAGGACTCCATGTTGTTATATATTTATTTATTCCATATTATATTCACTTTGACGTTAAGTGAAGACGTCAGGGGTGACACTTCATTAAAAAAACTATTACTTCTGTGATTTGTGAGTCTTTTATAATCAACTTACGCTACAAATACTAGCAAAAAATACACATTAAAACGCAAATTAACTACCTACTTATTTCATTTTACTTACACAATTTATTTTCCAAGTGTTAACAGAAGCTAAAATGTTGAAAAGTTATTTTTTTTTCACTTGGGAACGTAGAATCATTCAGGTATTTTATTTATTCGCGAAGAAAATTTTTAAACTTTCCTTTTTCATGTCGAATGTTTGCGTGTAGCGTGCGTACTGCGTAGTATGCCACTTGTGTAGCAATGTATACTATAATAGTATTGAGCTTAGTGGTATGTAGGGCAGGTGAGTCCTGTATTTCCAACGTGGTGTATTATTATATACTAGCTGTTTCCCGCAGTTTCGTCCGCGTTAACTTACATTTACAGCCGTATCCGGATTGATGATGATTATGTTATAAGTAACTATAACATCGCCTATCTGCCAGTGAAAGACCCGTCAACATTGACCCAACTGTTTCAGAGATAAGCCGGAACAAACAGACGGACAGGAAAAAAAAAGATTTTTTTATGTAAGTACCGTATTTACTTCCATGTATTTACTGAAAAGCTGTTAATTTGAAATTACATTACAAAGTGTATATATATATATATATACACTTTATATTTAGTCATTAATAGGTCACTTAATCTAAAAATACGACCGATGGTGGAAGGGAGTGGTATGTACCATGCTCCCGGCTGCAGGAGTACCACCATCCTACTTAATTAATAATAATATTATGTTGGGACCACGTTGGGACCACTCACACACAGCCATCTGATCCCAAACTAGGCAGAGCCTGTTCTTATGGTAACTAGACAACTGTGAACTGATACTGTATACTTATATATTCCTAAATACATACATATTATAGATAAATTACACCCAGACACAGAACAAATGATCATGTTCATCACACAAACATTTGTCCTGGGTGGGGATCGAACCCACGACCTTCTGGTTTAGCAGTCAGGGTCACTACCACTAGACCAACAGGCAAGTCGTTTTTCTTCCGTGAAACAGCATTACTGTGTTTCGGAATGGGCAGGATTTCAATTATACTATTAGTACTTAATTGCCAGTGCGAAGAAGGCTCATAAATAGGTTGCTTGGCCAGTGCCAAGAATCCTTTATGTTTGTGGTGGCTCGTTTGCCAGTTTGTCTATCCAACTCATACTAAAAATGATGCCAACTTTTTGAGTTTGAGTTGTTGATTTGATCTGATAACATGAGCTTTTGAGTCAGTTAGGTACAGGCGAAATTCGAAAATCTTATAAATATTCTTATAAATCAATAAACCTTGTAATTTTTCTGTAGATATTTAGCTACCATTCGGATGATCAGATATTTTTGTATACATATATAATACATATGTTTTTTGACGTAATAACGTCTTATAAATTGATGAACACCGTCAGCGCGCACGAAAAAGCATCCCGTTCCTCTGTCAAACGAGCGTTAGCTGCAAAGTGCAAACCATGTTAATACGCGACAACGTGTTTTGTGTTTTTGTGTTTTTCTTCTACAATTTAATAAGATGTAATTGATTTCCTCCATAATTTTCAGTGTAATTTCATTTTATTCACTTCAATTAACTGTTTTTTTTTCAAAACAGCGACAAAAAAGGTAATAAATTTTTCCATATTTCTTTATGACGTTATCACGTAAAACTATTGTCCGTACACCGACAGACAACAAACCAGTTTTTTTTATGTTACTTGAAGCGAACTTGTAAACTTGCAAAGCTAAATCCAAGTTATAAGTAGTATCTTTACTAGATGTGTCTCGTGGCTGTACCTGCGTAGTTTTATATTTTTACTTTTTAGCTTCTTAAATAGAACGATTTATAGAACTGCAAGCGTTTCATTATCCTATTAGCTGTTGTCTGCAGCTTCGCCCGCGTTAACTGACATCTATGAATGTATCCGGACTGATGATGATCATTTATCAACTTTATTTTTTTATATAGTTAAAATATCTCTAAAGGAAATTTAAAGGAGGCAGCGTTTGCCATTTAAGTTCCCAAGCGGCTTAAATTTTTTCGAAACTTACAATAAAATTTGACGGCCTCTGTGGCTCAGTGGTAACCGCGTTGGCGCTCGAGCCGGAGGTTGCAGGTTTGAAATCCGCCAAAAATATTTTCTGCGTTCCTGGGTCATGGATGTGAATTAAATATGTGTATTTTATGATAAAAATCTTAAATATATGGATAGTATAAAAGTATTAAATATATTCCCGTTGTCTGGTACGCGTAACACTAGTTCTTCGAGAACTTACTACGGTACCAGATTGACGTGGTGTGAAAGCGTCCATAGATATTATTATTATAAAAAAATATATACAATAATTGTCCTTTTTTCTCGAAATTAAAATCTAGGTAAATTATATGTTATACTTACTATAACCTGTCCTGGAATTACTAATCATGTTGAAAAGAGCATGACAGACAGACATACAAACAGACGCACCGGAGAACTTTGTTTTTTATTATGTAATCATGATTAAAGGAGTAAATAGCTTTTACATTACCGCTTTATAATTGCCCATTTTTTATGTATTAAAATGGATATAGTATATTATTCTTAAGAGCAGACATATACCATCCCCACTATGGTTCAGGCCTTGACAGGCAGGGGGCAAGGGGCGAGGTCGGGAACCTCATCCCATTGTACTGTCCCGACGTTGGGAGGGGTTGTTCTGTGGTGCGGAACAGCCTCAGTGGAGGTGGCGTCGGTCCCTTGGGGAACTGACTAGCCGTCGAGGTGCCCTCTTTGTTTATTAGATCCGGGTCACCTAACCAAAGGCAGCATTGGTGGCACTCACCGGGTTTTAGTGGGTAGAGCAGCGTCCACTTACCACCTCACACATACCCGCGTGGGGAGACCCATTCCCTCGCGGAATGCCTCAGAGTTTTTCCCGGCATTAAAGAAAAAAAAGAAGACATATACAATCACAGATAATATTATGTAGACTTATTTAAGATAATCAAATTCACCATACATTACTTTTAGGGTTTAGACAGTGTTTTCGTTGATAGCTCCCAGACTGGTTATATTTTTCCTACAGTGTAGGGGGTACACACATAGTTCACTTTCCCGTGGATTTCCCGGGATAAAAACTATTCTATGTCCTTTCTCGGGTCTCAAGCTATCTTTGTACAAAATTTCATCTAAATCGGTTCAGCAGCTTAGGCGTGAAGAAGAGATTCAGACAGAGTTACTTTCGCATTTATTATATTAGTAAGTAAAAAAAATCTCAGAGCTTGGATCTTCTTTTTTAAAATTAAAAATTAAATTAGATTAAAATAGTATTTATATTTGTTATAAAATTATAAAGCTGAAGAATTTGTTTGGACGCGCTAATCTCAGGAACTACTGGTCCGATTTGAAAAATTCTTTCAGTGTTAGATAGCACATTTATCGAGGAAGGCTAACATCACGCTGTGACTTATAGGAGTTGAGTAACGCGGGCGAAGCTGCAGGCAATAGCTAGTTTGTTATAAAATTCCTATAAATCAATCAAGACCTACAAGTGCAGCAAAGTCAATAGCGTCAGTATTTACTGTGAGAGCTACCTAAAAGAGCTTAATCTGATATATTAAAATTTTATAATAAGTTTCTGTTTGTAACGACGATCATCATCATCAAAATTAAATTAAAATATTATATTATCTATATTAGATAAACATAATAATAAAAGCACTATACTAAAATATAATTAAAATATAATTTTGTTTCACTCACCACTACCACTATTGTTTACAGGAACTAATACCACATTGCACATTATTTAGTTTTAAAATTTACGACTAAAATTGTTAAACTATTTAGTTTTAAATAGTTTTAAGACTAAATAATATTATAAAACTATTCTGTCAGTCTGTCGGTCATGTTCCCGTGTCTGGCGGGCCGTATGCGCGCGCACATACACGCGACAATCCCTCCGCAAATGACTGGCGGGCGGTGTACACTGTAGTGCGGGACACTGGCTCTCAATGTTTGATTGTTTTTGATAATAACTTCATTTTATATAGCATGCAGACTCGTCTGGTGATTAATAGAATTGACCATCATAAGGTTGATGCCTATTATCTCAACTGGTTATAATACTTGTACGCGCAATATTTTATTTTCACAAAATTTTGGACGGAAGATGAATGATTGCTCGCCGTAAATGTACCACCCATGAAGATGAAGCCATGCAGTCTGTTTATAGGAATAGTTCTAATTAGATGCTTTAAAGGTATGAGAAACTTTTTAAAAATATTTGTTTGTTTCTAGTCTATGTAGAGGTTAGAACGTTTTTACCTCTCTTTTATATTTATTGGACACTGTTACAGTTATTTGTACTTTGTATATATATATATATCGCTCATTTGCTACAACTTTAATGATATAGTTGGGTAGAAAAAGTAACGGTCCGTTTACTGTAAAAACGTCATTTCTCTAAGGTCTATAATAAGAGAGAGACAGCAAATAGTCACAGTTGAGCCGTTATAGTATTATCTCTTACGGTTTCGTGACTCACGGCAAGAACGAGAACGACATAATTTAGTTGCGATGTAACAGTGCTAGTGGTAGGTAGTACTTGTGCTCTCGAAAAACGATTTTTTTAAAGTAGTAACGCTCTTTTCGGTTAGTTGAGTACAATTTCTTTTATTATACTTTCAAGAACAACGTGTCTAATATAAATGTGTCTTTTATGCAGGTAATACTTAAATAGATGAGTATACGCATATTTCATGTTATGACGATATTGCTGAGAAGATAAACAACTCTCAGAGTCTTATAGCGAATTATGACGTTGTTGTTATGAAAGTAAATAATGAATTAATATTACAGAAAAAAATATCTACACTTATATGTCATTATGCTTAAATATATTTTTCATTTTATATGGTGAAATATTTTATCATTTTGTAATAAAACGTTTTAGACAATAATACAAGACACGTTGTATTTTCATAATTCATTGTTTTTCTTACATTTTCAGCGACAATAGTGTTTCCAACATCAAGAGGCAAAACAATGGTAGAATTGATTGACAAGCCAACTCGCCGAATGAAGAGGTTACGGCTAATGAAAGTTGTATGTGCTTTTGATTTCTTTAAGATTTATAATTTTATCACGTTTATAATATTTTATATAATAAAACTATACACGGACTTTTCAGGCAAAGAAAGAGCTAATCAAAGATCACATGAGTTTTACCGTACGCTTACCGTTTTAGAAAAAGAAAACCAAGTGGCAAATTGTCTATTGGCTGATGACAAACGTGGTACTCATGACAAACATCCGCGAGTTGAAGAAGCTATAAAATTGGTATTCGTGATTATAAAGATGCCATACCAAAAATCGAGCCGCATTATACAAGAGCCAATACAAGCAGAGTTTTCATAGATGGTAGTAAAAATATAACCGACATCCATAATGACTATGTGGCAAGTCAACAAAAAAAATTACTTTTTTTACCCCAAAAAAGGAAATGTGTGACCTGTGTGCTGTCTTTGAAAACTCGGATAACAAAGAAAACCTGAAGGAAGAACATGATAAACATTTAAAAGAAAAGGAACTATGTCGCTCTGAGTAGGCAAAAGATAAAGAAGATGAAAATATTGTAACAGCGGTCTATGATCTCTATGATGATTAAATGTACTGAATTTTACAATTTGCGACTTCAAAATGAACAGAGTAGAATGTTTTATTTGGGATGAGTCCAATGCTAATAGGGGTGTAAATGACTTGGAAACTTGCGTGTATAAGTATCTAAAAAAGCTTTCGTTACTTAATAATAATAAGAGTCTTAACATTGTCTTTTACACTGATAATTGCGCAGGCCAACAAAAAAATAAGACAATGATTGCGATATATTTATTCGCATTACAAAAGTTTTCTAACCTCCAAACAATTACACACAAATATCTTATAAATGGGCATACCCAATATGAGGGTGATACAGCTCATTCACTAATAGAAAGACAGGTAAAAAAATTACTTAAAGCTGGACCAATGTACTCGCCAGAAGCTTTTATCGGTGCTATGAAAACGGCTATAAACCTGAACCATTTCATGTGAATAAAATGTGCACAGAGGATTTTATTGATTGGTAAAATGCATGTACCCAAATGGGAGTAAATTTGATGAAGGATAAAGAAGGAAATTCAGTTAAGATTGGAGATATTAAAGTTTTTAAAGTTGAAAAGGATAAACCACGCATATTATTTTACAAGAACAAGAATTTCGAAAAGCAGAAATTATCAGAAGGAAGAAAAGAATTGACATTGTAGTCAAGAAAGCTTATAATTCCAAACCAGGCATATCAGAAAGAAAGAGAGCCGATTTAATGGACTTTATTTCACAAAATATTATGATTCGGAAAGTTTAAATTATAATATTCTTGTAAGCAAAAAATTTCATAATTTTGAACATAGTTTTTAATTTTATATTAATTATTTTTCGTTAGTCTCAAATTTAATTGTTGCAACTGTTTTTCATAAAATTATTATTATACCGGGTGTATTTGGAACGCTTGCAAAAACGAAGAGGTATGATAGTGTTGGAATAGCCTGACATGATACAAGTGAAAAAAACGCGTTTCTTTTTTCTTGGTTGCCTTTTTATATTATTTTTTTGTATAATCCGGTTTAGTAAACATAATTTTACAGAAATTTGATGATAATGCTTTAAAATAATCGTTTTTTAAAAAACGGCAATGTAATTGGTTTATGGTTCACGCCGGTCAGCGGACTGCAGCAGCTGACAGAGTTCGCTGTTCTAGTTGTATACAGACATTGCGGGTTTGCAAAATACATAAGTCCTAAAATTTTCTTAAAAAACGTTTCTGAGATAAATCGTTATGTGAATCATATAGTATATTATTAGGGTTAAATCTAGGGTGCGTTCAAAATACACCCGGTATTATTATCAAGTTCTCAAAAGTATAAGCATCTAATTTGATAAGTGAGAATTTAAGGCTGATTTTGTGATATTTATTATATGAGGATTATTTTAGGTAATGTGGGAGAGTTGATTTATAAGACTGACGATGTGCCATTTCAATTTGATAACTTAGTTATAAGTGCAATACCTACTGTTGATTTTATAATTTTATAATAAAGATTTTAAAGTGACCATGTTGCAGTTCACTTTAAATTCTTGTATTAATTAAAAGTTACTTAAATATCGACATATTTTTTATTATTACCTTAAATTTTCCTCAAATTAAAAATATTTATTGAGTGTAACGTCATAATTCTAAATACTACAAAAATATTTATATATTTATCAGCAACAATGGCATAAGTATTTCCTTGCTGTGAAAGAATTAGCGTAGCTTATCTTGGGTGCTTTAAACGTAAGATTTGATATTTTAACACAAAAGTGTACTAATCATACTACATTTTTGACTAAGTATGTAATCTACAAAATCAGCGATTATGTTATAATTTTAATTTGAAACTTTAAAAATGCTCTCCTGTAAAATGCTATTTTTAGAGAAATGTCGACCTTGTCGCAAATGAGCGATATATATATATATATATATATTTGCGATGTTGGATGACGATTACATTTTGATAACACAAATACAAGGAATAATTAGGTACTAATAAAACTTCAGCAGATCCTGGTTGCATGCGGACGGCAGAGGATCAGAACTGATGATGCCGATTATTGTTGAAAATACACATACATAAACAAATCAAATACAGAATATAACGTGCAATGTTGTTACCTGTTTGCTTATGGTGTTGTTATTTTTTTTTCATCTGGCGTCTATTACGGTCATAATGTAAAAATGGTTCTTATAATAAAACTGAACATTTCTCTTAACACTGCATTTTTTATTTTATAACATCAATGATAATAATTGAAACTCGTAATTTAGATTGTGTTCATTTTATAAGACCATGATGATAGTATTTTCAGACACGAAATATAGACATACCTATGTAATTGCATGTATAAACAATATGGGTTAACTATGTCACAGATGATGAATGCCCTAAAGAGTTAAGCTTTTTTGGGAGGATTGTTACTAAATATGTATTTATAAAGAAAGTTTGACAACCGCTACCCACCGGCTGGCGTAGTTCCGCACAATACGGTGGGTCCTTACCGCCCGTAATAATACACCTCATCCACTGTGTACTTGGTCGGTCTGTCTGTTGTACGTTATGGTATAAATGATATTATATTATAACTAGTGGCACCGACAGACGTTGTCCTGTACAAAATATTTTTTTTGTGAATCTAAACCATCCTCGAATCCCCTTGAACTCACACAAAAAATTTCATCAAAATCGGTCCAGCCGTTTAGGAGGAGTTTAGTGACATACACACGCACAGAAGAATTATATATATAAAGATACAATTGTATTAGGGAATAGTAATGTAATACAAATAAAGATGCTTCATTTCTACACATTATTAGAAGTAGTACAAAAAAGCGGTTTGCAGCTTTGAGCAGTCTTTTTTAGCAACTCAAAAGTATATTGTCAAAATTAGCTTACTTTTATGTGACACATCACACAACCGTTGGCGCGCTACAACAGTGACAGAATGAGCGCCGTGACGGCAAACAGCATGACGTCATTTCTTTTCTTTTTTCATTCTTTAGTCATTTTTATTATTATTATTTTTTATTCCATCTTTCGTTAAATATTCTTGTAAATTATGACTCCGACCGAAACTGGTTTTCCGGCCGAAACCGAAACCGAAACTCACGTGGTCAAGTATAAAATTCCTTGAAATTCTGAAATTTGGTGCATTTTACCCATTATTCTGTATTAATTAGGACATGAAATGGAAACATAGTATATAAATAATGTTGTAATGTTCATTAAATTTTGATAAATGCAGCTTCAGTCCGTGTAATGTTTGTTTTTTTGGTTCGTGGCTTCCTAAAGAATAGGACTTGCTACATATCTTGCAAACAGCTTTTGATATATCACTGATACTTTTGTCGAAGTACTGCCAAATCGGATATTTTTCTCTTTGCGACAATTTAGACTGAAACAATTGAAAATAAAAATAAAACTGTAATAATAACCCGAATACAGCAAAACTACATCAATAGGTCATCGGAATTTTGAAATAAGTTTACCTGTACACTGGTACCTGTAGGTAAAGGTTTTGTAAAAACAAATTTTGAAATAAGTTCACAAAAGAAATTTTGAAATAAGTTTTTAATTTAAAATCAAATTTTGAAATAAGTTTCCCTATACACTGGTATAGGTAAACTTATTTTAAAATTTGTATTCATTCCGATGACCTATTGATGTAGTTTTGCTGTATTAGGGTTATTATTACAGTTTTATTTTTATTATTAGAAGGATTTTTTAGTATTTAAAAATATTTCTTAATAGATAACAAATCATTTATTAAAGACGATTTTTTAGTATTAAACAAATATTTCTTACTATTTAATATGATTTCCGAATATTTAGGTAATAAATCTGATGCATCATTTCTTAAATATTAAGAAATATTTATTTAATATAAAAAAAATCGTTTTTAATAAATAAATGATTTGTTAGCTATAAAAAAATTCTTCTATCAGTGTTTAATTTAACAAATTAAACACTTCACATTTTTCATAATAATAATTTAACATGTGACTTGGTTTGAACAACAAAACAAAGTTGCTGACTCAATATTTAACTATATAAATCATTCAAGTACAGAAACGAAACAAAAACTTACATGTAATCAGTTCCATCAAAACATAACCTCTAAAGTCTAAAGAATATTTACGTCGGTCGGTAAACATTCTTTAGACCGGTCATTCATACCGGTGGGAGGGAAGCTTTGTGCCGCGTTCCCGGCTGCATGGGTACCACCATCTTGCTTGTTTCTCCCGTGAAACAGCTTAGCTGTATTTCGGTGAGAAGGGCAAGACAGGCAGTGTAATTACTGGCACCGAGACTTAACATCTTATGTCTCAGGATAGGGAACACATAGATGAGTTGCCTGGGCTCGTTCCAGGTAAACTAGGTTATATTCATGGGTGACGTGAACCACTTACCATCAGGTGGCACGTTTGCCAGTTTGCCTATCCACGCACGCACTGACTAAGTTGTGTTGCTACAGAGCTATCCGAACGGCGCACGACAATTCACGACAGGGCCGCCAGCGTCCGCCAAAGCGTTGTCGCCAGAAACGAAGTTATGCAAGCGTGTACGACAACTTCCAAAATCAGTTTCGGTTTCGGCAAAAATTTCGGCCAATTTTGGCCGAAACCGAAACTGCCGCCTTAACTTGATTTTTGGCCGAAACTCGGCCGAAACCGAAACCGAACTTTCGGTCGGACACTATTAATAATGTCTTACATGTTTCGCATCTGTCGGCCGTCCCCCGTCCTATTTTTTATATATTATTCACTGTTAGAAGCTCCCCTCTGGTAGCATCACGGCCTCTTGTGAGACGAAAACATTTTACAAAAAATTTAAACTGACTTCAAAAATACTAAACTAAAAAATTATAAAATAACTGTGTTTCTTTAATTTTTGTGCTTACAATTTAAAGTCAACATAATCTTCTACTAATGTACAAACTTTGCGTTTATCACGTCATTACAGTTACTTTTGGAGTCGGTGTCAGCTAAGGTAGGTAGGTTGGGTACCCCACCATGGTTCAGGCCTTGTCCTGGCAGTGGGGCTCAGTAACCTAGGGTGAGCCGCTACACCTTGGGCGAAGCTAATTGGGCCAAGGGGGCTCTTTGTACCCCTCTTATAAGAAGAGGGGACATTAGAGCAGGGGGCAAGGGGTGAGGATGGGAACCTCACCCCATTGTACTATCCCACCGTTGTGAGGAGTTGTTCTGTGGTGCGGGACAACCTCTTTGTGGAGGTGGCGTCGGTCCCATGCGGACTGACTTAGCCGTCGAGGTGCCCTGTTTGTTTACTAAATCCGGGGCACCTCACCAAGACGGCATTGGTGGCACTCGCCGGGTTTTAGTGGGTAGAGCTGCGTCCATTTACCAGCTGTCGGGCCACTCCTCCGCGGGATGCCTCAGAGCATTTCCCGGCGTTAAAGAAAAAAAAAGGTAGGTAGGGTACAGCAACAAATACGACACCGACTCCAAAAGTAACTGTAATGACGTGGTAAACGCAAAGTTTGTACATTAGTAGAAGATTATGTTGACTATAAATTGTAAGCACAAAAATTAAAGAAACACAGTTATTTTATTATTTTTTAGTTTTGTATTTTTGAAGTCGGTTTAAATTTTTTGTAAAATGTCTTTATTTCTTAATTTTTAGTGATTTCGAAATTAGTCGTCTTGGCGTTCATTGAAGTAGGCCTATGTTCAGCAGTGGACGGATAAAGGACGATGATGATGATGATTACGATGACTGCGACATACTATGGTGTGCTACCAAAGCATCGTATACAATTGTTACATCGAAAAGTAATACAATCAGCATATTGTCGAGGTAAAAGAAATCAACCAAATAGGCATTATTGGGAATAACTAAAAAACGGCTTGTCAGATCTTAATAAAATTAATATGGGACCAAATTGGAAGCACCAGCTTTCAAACAAAAAAATAACCATCGAAATCCATTCACAATCGGCGGAGTAATCGTATTACATACATACAAAAAAAAAACATACAGACGAATTGAGAACCTCCTCTTTTTTTGAAGTCGGTTAAAAAGCTAATGCATGTTGGCAAAATTAAGGTGCCGTGTCAAACTTAAAGCTTCGTTTTAGTTAATTTTTTGCTAATAATGTTTAGTGATAGATGAAAGTAGTAGAGGATGCGGATTCGATTCTCATCAAAGGCATTCTATGTAAAAATGGAAATGTCAAACTAGGTTCTTAAGTTTAAAAAGTACACCATGTATTACCGTATATACATACATATTTATATATGGAATATTATTTATCTTTATTATGATACGAATTTAATATGCTAATTTAGTTAATTTACATTTATTTATTTAAAAATAATTAGACTCTTTTTGAAGATAACAAAATAAGTTTTTTTTTGTTTTATTAATTACGCGCTGGAATTTATTATACACGCATGACTAATTTTCAAATGGTCAATTTTCTCTCAATACTCGAAGTAGTTGATATTCAACGTACCTAAGTAAAGTAGTCGGATTTATACGCTTGAAAATCCGCTTATACGCATGCAGTGTCACGATGCGGTTAGCTAATGTGTTTAACGTATTACACCTCAACGTAATCTGTTTGACAGACAAAATTTACTATTAATATATAGAAGACATATCACACAAGACTACATCTTACGGTAGTCCCATAGTGTAGGGCTATCAAACGACTCATCCACGTGTTGAGAATCTTAAGACGGCCAGTCGAGGACGATTTCGGTCATTCTTTTTGCAATACAGCTAAACTACTATACTGAATATATGTTATACAATATGTACATACACATGCACAAGATATGTCAATTGAGAACAAATAAAATAAATTATAATATACACACATTTTCTTTCACACACATACAAAGACAATAGTGAACCCAGAACCGACATCCGTGTAAGTTGTTGCTCTTGACAGGATTCGAACCATTTACCCAAGCGTACAGTAACTACGTACTAGCATAACCATTATACCAATCGGCCGAAACGAACGAAAACATTTGCGAGATTAAAAAAGTTATAAAATAATTTATCTTCAAGTTAAATCTTTCTGACATTCTTGAACTCTCATTCGTAAACAACAAATTATTTTTTTCCGTTTGCTTTAACTTTCTGTAATTGTTATCTTGGAGAGTCTACTATTAAATTAAATCTACTATGAAGTACATAGTAGATTTTCAAGGAAAGTTCTCATCCAGGGTCTACAACTGCGGTCTACTGATGTTCCTATTATATTGAACGTTCATCAACATTATCAAATGTTATTCGTATAAAATAATAATTATATGTTCGGACAATTCACACTCGGCCATCTGATCCCAAACTAGGCAGAGCCTGTTCTTATGGCAACCAGACAACTGATACATACTTATATATTTCTAAATACATACATATCAGAGATAAATTACACCCAGACACAGAACAAATAAATGATCATGTTCATCACACAAACATTTGTCCTGGGTGGGAATCGAACCCACGACCTTCTGGTTTAGCAGTCAGGATCACTAACCACTAGACCAATAGGTCAGTTTTTATAGATATACATATTATGTATTATACATTAGTCGCTAGGTTAAGTCATTCGGTGTTGATATTTTCTTATTGAAATTACATAAATTATAATAAATTTTACCACTACTACAGTTCTCCCGTGATACACTTGTACAGCTGCTAGCTGTACAGCCAAAACCTGTGGAATTAGACTTGATGAAGCCCTATGAAATATGTATGAAGGTTTTATTACAATAAATGACTAAAGCTGAATATTGACAACGTCGCCACCAAGGTTCAAGCCTTGTCATGGCGGTGGGGCTCAGTAGCTTAAGGTGAACCCAGCACTTTGGGCGAAGCAAATTGAACCGAGGGAACTGCTCTTTGTACTCCTCTTATAAGAAGAGGGGACAAAAGAGCAGAGGGGACAAAGGGCGAGGGTGGGAACCTCGTCCCATTGCACTGTCCCGACGTTGGAAGGGGTTGTCCTGTGGTGCCGGATGATCCCTCTGTGGAGGTAGTGTCGGTCCCTTGAGGGACTGACTAACTGTCGAGGTGCCCTGTTTGCTCAATAGATCCGGGGCATCTCACCAAAGGCGGCATTGGGGGCCTCGCTGGGTTTTAGTGGGTGGAGCTGCGTCCACCTTACCATCTTTCGGGCGTAGCGAGTCCCACATACCCGCCTGGGATATCCCCCTCCTCCCCAGCGGGATGCCTCAGAGCATTTCCCGGGGTAAAAGAAAAAAAAATAACGACTACGAAAGTCAGGGGCGCTAGGTAGTAGATGTCAGGTATTCCCCGCTCCGGATCACGCTATTACCTGGCCCGACGCCGCTCGCGCCGTGCCGGTAGCTGCACAAAACCCGCAAAACTCAGCGAACTTATTTTTTCTCGGAATTTCAGTCGGCGTGGTAGTAAATGTTAATTAATATTATTTCTGTGCCTGAGTGCGGGCAGTTACGAGTATTTTATGTCGTCTGAATTTTTAGAGAATAATAATATAATAAATAATAATATTTTTGGACGCTTTTACACCACGTCAATCTGGTCCCGTGGTAAGTTCTCGAACAACTTGTGTTACGGGTACCAGACAACGACAATATATTTTATACTTGTATACTTTACATATTATATTTAAGATTTTTGCTAGAAAATACACATATTTAATACACATCCACCCACACACAGATTTTTTTTGTTCCCTGGCGGGATCCGAACCGCAACCTCCGGCTTGAGCGCCAACGCGCTAACCATTGAGCTACAGAGGTCGTCAAGGTTTATTGGTTTAACTTTATTAGTTATGATTGAAAGGAAATAAATAATAAAAGTAATAATTAAAAAAAAACTTTTTATTTTTAAGTCAACAATTCGTCGAAAATCAATGTATTATATGAATAGAGAAAAAAGTTGTAACTCAAAATAGGGATCTACCAATTTTGAGTTACAACCAAACGCGCGTTTGTTTAAATTTGGTACTCCGTGTAACAGTTCGTATGTATACAAACTCATAGAAAACAGTGTTGTGAATTTAGTTTTAAACTTTAAATGTCTTTTAAAATATAATAATTAATAATCTAAGGTACAATGAAGAACCTGTGTCAAAAGGTATTCAAGTAACTTAATAAAAGCTTTAAGCATTTACAAGGACTTGTGTTAACAAAAAGATTAAAATGTACACAATACAAAATCCTTGATTAACCCTGTTTCTTTTTGTGGTGTTTATATGAATAAATTAAGTATGTATTTAAAATTTTAGGCAAATCAATCAAATGAAGAATTTATGGTGTGCAAAATGATTTATTATTTATTTGATTGTTTGACCCAAAACTTAATTTGGAATGTACTTACTGTACACAACATAATAAAAAAGATGGGAATTAAAATAATTAAGAAAGATAAAATTAAGAAAAAAAAAAAAAAAAAATTAAGAATCCATGTCTGAAGGGACGTCAAATACTGCAATTTTGTTTTTTTTACTACATTATATAATAAGATATGAAAAGTTTTCCATCGAGTTTGTGATATTTAAAATAATATCTACCTACCAACTATTTTTCTCTTTATTCATACTGTAAGTTTTTTAGACTTATCAGATACGAGAGTTTAGATTATCTATACTAATATTATAAAGCTGCAGAGTTAGTTTGTTTGAACGCGCTAATCTCAGGAACTACTGGTCCGATTTGAATAATTCTTACAGTGTTAGATAGCCCATTTATCGAGGAAGG
This sequence comes from Helleia helle, assembly GCA_963853865.1. Lineage (NCBI taxonomy): Eukaryota > Metazoa > Arthropoda > Insecta > Lepidoptera > Lycaenidae > Helleia > Helleia helle. The sequence goes on along the minus strand of OY971422.1, from coordinate 18,391,898 downwards.
CTATATAACATCAGGCTGTGACTAACAGTAATAAAGTTGAGTAAGTTAACGCGGGCGAAGCTGCGGGCAACAGCCAGTTTCAAATAAAATCATACCGTATTTATGTGAGTCTGTAATTAAATCATACAAACATTGAGATCAGATATTGTTTAAAATAATAAAAGTATTGCATACTAGCTGTTGCCCGCAGCTTCGCCCGCGTTAACTTTTATTAACGGACGTATCCGGACCGATGATGATCATTTTTCTACCTTTTTGCTATATCTCTAAAGGGAATAAGGCTGTGTTTTTAAAGTAAGCTCCCAAGCGGCTTAATTTTTTCCGACTCTCACAATAATTATCCAACTATTTATCAATTTATACAGTATCACAGCCTCAGGAATTAGGTACTCTATATCATGTTGATAACAGCATGAAAATCGATTTAGTTAGTTTGTACCTAGTTTTTGAGTTAATCGCTTACAGATAGACAGACGCGAGGAAGGACTTTGCTTTGTATTATATTTTTTGTTTTTATATTATTTATATTTTGTCTTCTTTTCTCGATCAGCGCTGCTTTCGCGTGCTCTTGTTTCAGTCATGCTCTCCCGCATGCGGTTTAACCGGGACTCTCGCTCCTCAGCAGATTCTTGTGATCTAACTAACCTCATTCGCTTAGCGTATTTCGATGTTGCAGAAAGAGAAGTTTTCTTTTTGGAAAGCATCGTGTTATAACCGTATTAAAAATATAGAAATCTTTAAAACTACCCTTATAGAAAAATAATCACCTAGCGCCTAATCTAGAGAATGAAAATGAATAACTAACCAACTTTACCTATTACCTTTATTGAATTATATATTAATAATTAACTAATAACCTATACCAAAGATTATTTTTAAAAACTAAATAAAATTAAAATAATAATGCCTACGTACCTACGCTAATCAAATATCTACTAAAACATAGTCGGTATGTAGATGCACGAATGAATAATCCTACCTTTTTTTTATTTCGCTGGGGAGTGCGTTTATGCATACCACCGGGTCTGGGTGGTCCCGGGGGCTATGTGACACCCGAGAAGATGGTAAGGTGGACGCAGACTCCACCCACCTAAACCCAGCGGTGTCTCCTCGACGTCTGTGTGATCCGGCGCGAGAGCTGTGGACGTCCGCACCGGGCCACAACGGTGTGCCATCCGGCACTTGTGAGGCAGGGGGGGGGCACTATCCCCTCCTCCTGCTCCACTTTGAAGCGACAGGTTCGGCTTCCACCACCCACAAAGCCCACTTCGGCTAAACAGTCTTAAATATACTTTACTTTGTTTTGTTTACTTTAAAATCTATTCCTACACCTTATAATAAAACTAATAAGTAACTACTCTAAACTCTAAATAAAAAATAAAGGAAATGCAAAAGTGCGCTCTGAAAAGCACGGTTGCAAGCAACAGGCATACAATTTATAAAATGTCTTTAAGGTTGAACAAGTCGACGGCGCGAACTCCAACAAAAGTAATGCTATCTCAGCTGACATAGTGCGCGAACATGTGTGCTAGAATGAAATGCACAAAGATTCATTCCTAAAATGTCCATTTAGCAAAACAATTATTATAGAAAAAATATTTTAGTATATCATTTTGAAAAAAACTTATTTTAACTTCTGAATACCTAAACTATGTCTGTACGGGCTTTATTTTTAAGCTTTCATGCTCCGTATACTATTTATTTTCGCCTAAAGTTGGGCTAAAATCAGTGTTAAAATACGAAAGTTAAGAAGCTTGTATTTTTTTAATGTATATTTTTTTACGATTTTGGGTACATACAGACATAGATAATGACGAGATCAATTTATATCATCCTTAGTTTTTGATGGTCAACGTCAAACATTGTAGTAATTACTGTTCTGCGTTTGTATGGAAAGATGAGCGACTTGTGTAACCTTAAGAATAATTATTATGAACGAAGCGTAAAAATTATAATTGTAAAACTTGTGAGAAATTAAATTTTGCAACAACTTTGGATACTACCATTTTTGCTATAAAGTTGAAAATCAACGAGTTATTTCAGAAAAACGAAAAAAAAATATCTTTAAAACAAGATGGCGGCGAACACTTTACCGGGATTAGTTAGAAAATCGAGATTTATACTTCTAACCATTCCCCATGACGTTTAAAAAAATAAAATCGCTCCCCGGATTTTTTTCTATTTAAATGTCTGCCCCGACTGGACTATAAGTAGGTATAGATATTATATAGATATAGATGTTGGTACAGTAACCACCTCTAGGGATCGAACCGCAAACATAAGTTTTGTTTTTAATGTGTATACTTTTCCGGGATAAAAAGTACTCAGTGTGGTGCCCCGGATAGTAAAGTATAATTATACCAAGTTTCATCGTAACCGAACCGGTAGTTTATGCGTGATGCTTGAACAAACAGACAGACAGACAATTTTTTTTCTAAAAACATTTTTGGGTTGGGTATCATTCTAGTAACACTATGCTATGTATTTTTTAATTATTTTCAATGCCCAGAATTTACACTTCTACAGTATTATTATAAGTATAGTAGTAGTATATTGGACACAGAGGTTCGATGAAGTCTGAAGCGAATACTTGAATACCAAACGGGAATAATTAATGACCTCTTGAATAGATATCAAACGGATTGACTAGTTCCCCGTTAGTAACTAAAGGAAACTTCATGAACCTTAAAAGTTGTAAATTACATTGACAAAATGTTATAATGAAACAACTTTTATCGCGGTTTATTAAGATTTTTACAAGCCCGACGTTTCGGATACTTCACAGCAACCATGGTCACGTCTATCAACGTTGTATCAACGTTGGGCCTGTAATAAACCGTGATAAAATCCGTAAAAGTTGTTTCATTATAATGAGTGAAATTCGCGTAAACATTAGAAATTAATGTGCCAAAATGTTATTAGATATAAACATAGTAAAAAGAGAAGTATCTTTCTAGAATGTTATATAATAAAACTTACATTATGAGAAGTTATTTCTTCATTATTTTGAGTACAAAATATAGTATTGTGATAATATAGTCTAAAATAATGAAAATTGAGTCAGTGATGACCACGGGCTTATTCAATGAAGCCAAAAAGTCCGAACTTTTGGTAATGGCGTGTCTGTGTCATCCCAATTAATCCAACGACGATCTGACGGTCGATGAGTCTGTACTAAAGTTTCTCTCAGACTGCACATTAATAAAGCTTCAACTATAATACTCATAAACTATTCTACGGAATTTATAAAATATATATTATTTGATAAATTCCGTAGAATAGTAATTAACTATTAATAATGGACATACCATATGGGTACTATATATAGTATATAATTACACACGCCTCTTTGTGAGTAAGTATGAAAATAATTAACATTTTATGTAGTATATTATAGTGAAGTTTATATTCATTTTTACATTAAAATGTAAGCATTAAATATCCACATAAAATTTTGGTGAAATATTAAAACAAACGTTTCTATTGTCGTCACATTGTCGTCATAGTATGGTTCCACTATTACACGTGATAATGATACTAATAAAATATTATATGCATTTGTTGGCTTTTTTTTTCTTTAACGCTTGGAAATGGCTCTGAGGCATCCCGCGGTGGAGTGGGTCTCCCCAGGTCCAACTCGACGCCAGGAGGCCGTGTGGTCGAAGACTGCACGGTTGACGGGGGGCAACCCACCACTTTTACAAACCAAAAGTGAGCCAAATGGGCTCACACTATTCCGATGTAGCGATAGGGCCTTCGGGCCGTTAGCATAGATCCATCCGAAAAAAAAGGGGTCTCCCCAGGCGGGTATGTGGGACTCGTTGCGCTCGAAAGCTGGCAAGTGAACGCAGCTCTACCCACTAAAACCCGGCGAGTGCCACCATTGCCGCCTTTGGTGAGTTGCCCCGGATCTGTTCAGCAAACAGGGCACCTCGACGGCTAGTCAGCTCTAGCTCAGGGGACCGACGCCACCTCCACAAAGGGATGATTCCGCACCACAGAACAACCACTCCCAACGTCGGGACAGTACAATAAGTACGTCGGGAGGTTCCCGTTCTCGCCCCTTTCCCCCTGATTTTTCCCCTTTCCTTATAAGAGGGGTACAAAGAGCCCCCTCGGCTCAATTCGCTTCGCCCAAGGTGCTGGGCTCACCCTAGGCTATTGAGCCCCATCGCCACGACAAGGCCTGAACCATGGTGTGGGAATTTGTTGGCTTAAGAATTATTAAGTTAATTTTTATTACATCGTATTTAAGGATTAAAACAGTTTCTTTAAATAAATCTTACACCACACCCATGATTTTTACGTACCTGAGAAACAGTATTGAAAGTCATACTCACGCGTTATTGCTATAAATAATATTTTAGGCGTTAAAATTTCAATAGCGGAAACATTTATTAAATTTAATTTAAACTTAATAATTGATATATTTAGATGTTAACTTTATCAAAAGTAATCCAATTATCTCTTTATAGTAATCAGATTTAGTATAATGAAACTTACATAGTGGGAAGTAACTTCGAAGCCTACATTTTGAGTCTGTAGGTATAGTAAAGTATAGTATGAAGTACTTAAAATACTATTGTGATGTTAACTAAGCCCTGAACAGTATTTATTAATTATTACTTGAGTAAATAATACTTTAGTTGTATAAATACATGGAAAATATTAAAGATAAAAAAACTTTGCTTACGCAGCATTTATTATTATGAACAAACGAATTTTGGCTAGATTTAGATTTTATTTTATATTCAAATACATTTTCACGACATTGTAAGCTTAAGAAATATGAGACGCATCGCTCACGTTGCAAATTGAAGACTTTCTACGAAATCATAAGTAACTTAACTTTTTCTGGGAGTAAGTATTTTGTTTAAAAGCCAACGTTTTTAACACGCCTTAATATAGGCGTGTTAAAAACGAACAAACATTCATACAGGTGAAACTTATGTTTCACCTGTATGAATGTTTGTTTGTATGTATGTAACCGACTCCTTTAGACTTGATTTTGTCTCACTTCTAACAACCAGATTTTGTTCAAACTTTGTAGATTTATCGAGGACCGATGACAATACAATAATTTGATAAAATTATTCCAATATCCTGATCAGGATAATCAGGATAGCACATGCTAGGAAGGCATAAGGCGCGCAAGTTACCTACATCACTTGTGTTGTTTTTAGTCTCTCACTAATTTCTAAAGTGATTGTTATTAGTTGAGTACTATAAATTATTTAAATCTTTAATTTAAAAAATCGAATAAATATTAATCGAATAAAAAAAAAGTAAAAAATAAATTATAGTTTAAAAAAACTAAAAAACACGCATTAATATTCGCTTGAGGTGCTTAATATTAATTATTAAAAATATTTCATCGGTATCTATTTCTTAAAAGTGAAGTTAATATAAAAACTTAGTTACAAGCACCACGCTTTTTTACAATAAGTAATTTTGTTAACCCATTTAATTCATCCATTAAAAATTATGTTCAAATTTTTTGTTGGGTTTGATATTAATACGTGTTTTTTAGTTTTTTTTAACTATTTTTTTTTATGATAAAGCACGAAAATAAAATGTTGACATTTCACGTCAGTAAATACAAAATCAAGAAACTTAGTAATTCTACCACAACAAGTTTATTCGGCTGTAGCAATTGTATCCGAATGTTGTTGAGACATTGATTTTCTCTTGTGTGCTCAGTCAGGGTTGAAACTACTCTCATACGTCCACCACATCTGTGTATTGTGTATAACCTTCAACTTTTACTGTAGCAACTAGCATAAAATATTTACTTTGATAACGGTGAAAAGATTCTCTCAAAAAGCGCTACATTTCAAGATTTTTAAATCCTTTCCTATTTTTGGTAGGTTTTCTTGACGAAAATATTAACACTTATATGTCCCACTACTGGCCACGGGTCTCCTTCTCGAAATTAGGCGAGGAGTGCTTTGGGCCATAGTTCACCGATGGGCTGGCCTAATGTGGGTTGGTGAACTTCACACATCTTTTAATCTCATCAGGCACGCAGGTTTCCTCACGATGTTTACGTCACCGTTGAGCAAGCGATGGTCTCATGTTCAGATGCTCGTAGAAATTTAGAAAAACGTATTTCTAGTCATCACAAAGGTCAGGATCTAAGCCGGACCTCTCGGCTCTCACTCGAGAGGCCGAGCCCGTACCATATAACAAAAACCCAAGTGAATCGAGACTCCACCCGACGGTGACGCGGCACAGTCCCGCCACTGATACACAACCGACGCCAGGAGGCCGTGTGGTCACAGACTGCACGGTAGGCGGGGGGCAACCCCCCAATCAAAAGTGAGCCGAATGGGCTCACACTAATCCGTTGAAGCATTAGGGCCTTCGGGCCTTTAGCATAGATCCATCCGAAAAAAAATAAAAAAAAAATGAATCGAGTATAACTCACACTATAACCACTATCATCTTCTCTATCTAGTCAAAACTAATCACACTGTCGCCACGGTGTCGCATCTTTATGTAACGGGAGCAACACGAGCATATGGAGTGAGTCTGAATACGATTGCAAACTTGACAATACCGTTCGAGATTCGAGATGAGATATCCATCTCTTTGAAGACCTTTAGAAATTAATCTAATGTATATAACAATAGTATTTACTGAAATACTATAGCTTAAGATCTAAAGTTATTCCTAGGAAAACCATAGAGTCCAACAGTTTCGAGTTTTCATTGTTTAAGAGTACATTCGTTTTGCATTTGCACAACAATAGTATTTACTGATAACTATAGATAAAATGAAATATTTACAAGTTTAGCTTCAAGGGAGAATAATTGTTTGTGTCATAAACTATTCTGAAAAATACTTGAGCAACAATTTAATGATTATCATACTTTTATGTATTAGGCCTTACAACTCTGTCTTGATAAGGAAGTTGTGAGAATTCGATTTCCAAACCGAGATATTAAGTTTGATGATGTTTTAATAATTTGATATTAATTCATAATTCGAATTTATATTTTACTTCTATCGGCAGTCCCTGTGGCTAACAATGTTAATAGTAATACAAGTGTAAAATTCATTCTTGGTTATAGATATTCAGAATAACCCCGAGTAACCAATGCCACATAATATATTTATTTTTAAACGATGTCTTTATAAAGAAAGCTTTCACAGAATTACGTTAGGCCAGCATATTGTTTAGTCTCCTTGTTGAAAAATTAATGTAGGTATAACATTGAGTATTGTTTCATTACGTTCTAAATATTACATACTTGCAGTGCCCTGTAGTTTTACCCGCGTAGTTCCTGTTCCCATGGGAAGGGATAAAGATATAACCTATGTAACTTGCCGATAATACAGCTTTCCGTTGGTAAAAGAGAAATTAAAACGGTTTAGTGGTTCAGGTGTGAAAGCGTAACAAACATACTCACATTTGTATTAATAATAATTAATATAGTTAGGATTCCATAGCGATAAAATACTACGGATTCTTTATGTTGATTAAAGCCCAGTCAAATAAACGTTAGAAAATTCATTATATCCGTTGATAGCTTTAGTCAAGGTTTAATAAGAAATTTTCCTCCATTATAGTGGGGGGGCGGTCCGACATCGCGGCGCCTATGTCTCCCCCCTCCACCGGCCCACGCCTGCCAACTTACCCTTGTCGATTGACCGAGCCAATATACTTAATACTTATAGCTTCATACTTTCTTTAGAATTGAAAGAGTTATTTGATCAATGATTGAATATTCAATCGTTCGTTATATAATGCTTTCTGTTTTTCTATGTAGAGTTGATAATGTATTCGTAAACTGATATATTGTATGAAATTCTTTAAACGTTAAAATGTTAAAGACTGTTATTAAAAAGCTTTCAATCAAACATAAATCATTTTTAGTACAAGTCTTATCTTTATAATCTGTTCATGTATTTTTATTAAAGAGCTGCTCTTTTTAATGAAGCAAATGTATAATAAACATTCAGCTGAATGAAATGTATTATATACCAAGAGCTTACGAGCGAGTATATGGAAGTTTTAAATTTTAATGATTCTGTGAGCACGATCTGGACCTTCTCGATGAGTGTGTCCTGGGGATTGAGTTCGTCTATCAATATTTATCGAGTTACAGTCGGTCACGGCTTTGATCGTGTGGATTTCAAAGGGATCAAGCAAATGTGTCTTGTATCGCTATAGTGCTGAATTTTAATTGTTCCAATGTTTCAATTTGAAACTCTTTCAATGTTGTTTTTTTTATAGAAGAGGGGGAAAACGGACAGTCGTTTCACCTGGGGGTAAGTGATAAGTGACATCTATAGACACCCGCTACATCATTGGCAGGTGTTTCCCGGCACGAAATATTTTTCTTACTTTAAGAAGTATCAAATAAGTTTGAACTTTTTAAAAATATAGACACGGTTTTTCTTTTGAAAATTGTACATTTGCTAGCAATTCTTTTTCCTCGTGCTATTTCTCCTGATCCTAGTTAGTATTAATTTTTCTAACCTAATAACTATTGTAAAAAAATTGGTTGCCTGTAAAGTTGGTTCACGTATAATAGTTAAACGTGACAACGTCATAACAAAACGCAAGCGTACTTTGAGCGTAACAGGACATTTTCGTGCATGCAGCCCTCATTCATCAAATTATTAGACGTTGTCACGTCAAAACATCTTGCCGCAGAAATATCCGATAAAAACAAGTGAATCTCCACGATCACAATATATTTCAGCAGATTAACGCCCTTCACAAACTATATTGGTAGGATTCATCACAAGACCGCCATTGGCGTTCTTTTATACCCAATCTAATTATTATAAATATCATGTATAGTTTATATTTATTTAATTATTAATCGATATTATCTTCACGAATGGCAAATTCTTTTGGCGCCACCGGAAGTCTATAATTTCAATTCCTTTAATAGATGCATTTACATAGGTACACGACGCCACATCCGGCTGGTGCGGCCAGTGGTTTGTTACTCTATTTCGAATAGTTTAGGACACAATAAGTCGCGCTTCTGTCCGTGACAACTGACAGGACGATATGAGCTCATCTTTGTACTTTAACATTAATTTAATTCATACAGAAAATTTATTTACCCTTCAAATTTAAACGTTCGATTGAACTTATTAATTTGTAATTATAATTTAAATTGTATTAAAATTATTTCGGTTTTAAAATTTCAGTAACTGTACCGTACTTAGAGACTTTACTCAAAAAATTACAGCAATTATAAAATATAAAGTAATTTTTCAAGACAATTGAAATAAGTTACAGCTCTAAGAACTCATTCCCACTACCAACTACCTAAATTCATTATTATACAAGCATGAAATATTAAGTTTGCGAAAGTTTAAATTACTGCCGCTATCTATACGGTTGGCTGCTAGTTTCAGCTTCGCAGGAGATACTGTAAAAGTCTGTTATGATAGTATTGAATGAAACATAACTTTATTTTACATATCGTACTTACAAAGTGCCATAGTAAACGTCGATTGAACCACCACCGGTTCCAAGTATAACGGCAAGAACCGCCGAACAAAATTGTACATTATGTTTAATCACACTAAAATAAAAAATAAAAATAGGAATGAATAATGACATAGTTATCCTTTTCCTATCTTTAAATACCCGTCTATTATACCATTCTTCAAAGTTAATATTCAAAGAAATCTTAAATATCAACCTAGTAACGGTGCAATTTAGAATAGAATATTTTTATGTTTGAAGTTGAACAAAGAAGTCGTTAACTCAATAAAATTCAAATTTTCGAATAAGTTTTCCGCCTTCTCCGTTGACAGTTGGTATATTGGATAGATCCTTTAATATCCTTTTGTCATGTTAAGTAAAACATTTTGTATATTTTTTAAACGACTTCGAAAAGGAGAAGGTTATATGTTCGTGTGTATTTTTTTTAATGCATGTTCACCGATTTTTCCGTCAATTGTGGACCGATTTTCAAAATTATTTTTTTATTCAAAAGAGTGCACTTCCGAGGTGGTCCCATGATAAGGAAACCAGGATCTGATGATGGTATCCCAGAGAAATCTAGGGGATCTTTCGAAAATTGTAGGAGTAACTAGTGCGTTTAATATTTTTTAATTAAGTATTTTAAATAACTACAATTTCATGAAGGTCTAAAGTTGATCTGATGATGGAGCTGAAAGACAGTCGAGAGAATTCCTCAACGATTTATAGCAGTAACCTTGTGTTTGGGGTGATTAATTTGTATTGATGAGAACTTTACACCTAGTTGAATTGTGACTATCATTAGGGGTCTGATGATGAAGACGAAGGACAGTTAAGGGAACTCCTCAGCAGTTTACAGTAACTACCTTGTGTTTGGACTTAATTTATTTATATTGACGAGAACTTTGCACTCATATGGGTTATAAGTGTCCTTACAAGTCTGATGATAAAGACCATAGACAGTCGAGGGAACTCCTCAACAGTTTACAGTAGCTACCTTGTGTTTAGACACAATTCATTTATGTTGACCAGAACTTTGCACCCATATGGGTTATACGTGTCATTATAGGTCTTATAATGGAGACCATAGACAGTAGAAATGCTTTTAACAATTATATCCATATTTCAGACAAATAAAATCGGTTATCGAATTTCGGAATCACAAAAAATTAAGAAATAAAAATGGAGTCGGTGTCAGCTAAGTTAAATAGACCATACAGCACCAAAACCGTCGTCAGTCACCGGTGTCGTATTTGTTGCTGTACCTACCTATCTGTCTTTGCTGACACCGACTTCAGCGGTGCACCGGTTTAGCAGTAAAATCGATTCAAATGCGGTGACGGAAGAAGACTGTGAGGACCATCCTTCGTTTTAGATTTTTATTAATTAATAATTATGTATTTTTAGAATGGTTTCATTTTTTAGTATGTTTCATATGTAAAGCGCGTCCCAGGACGGCAATTTCCTATGTATATATGTGGTTACAGATTTTTTAAAGAAATTCGTCAATTACTGCATATTTTTTAGAGTTATCTACTACAATAAAACGGATCTTTGGAACCAAAGTTTTTTTTGACAATCTAATCATTTTAAACTGGGACTGGATTATCGTAGTGTGATTTTTAATTAAAAAAATAAGGGATTTTTCACACTACTTTTTCATGAGAATTAATTAAGGGTACGCCGATAACAAATTTCCAAGCAAGCAATGCTCATATTATAACGAATATTTATAAATATACTAGCAGACCTGGCCACGCCTTGCAGTGGCTATGGTATATAAAGTTTGTATGGTATTTAATACACAAACAATAATGAAGGTCTAATACATCTTTCTGTCTAAATGAGTTTTGGATTTAACATCATCTTGAGAATTTGACATCTGCATACAGTAACAAAACATAAACATTTAATTTGAAATAAATAAATATTGCGATTATAAATTGAGATAAAAACTACCCTATCTCCCAAGTTGGACCCAATTACAAATGCTTACAAAATTTGATAAAAATTGGTTCCGTAGTTTCGGAGTTTCGGAATTATCGCGAACATACATCGTGACACGAAATTTTTATATATATAAGATAAGATTTGTGACATTCAATTATTATTTATTACATTCTTACCATAAAGTTAATATACCTAGATTAACTTTATGATACCCTTTCGCGATTATAATAACGAGCAAAAAAAGAAAAGCTTACGTTATCTTGTGAGTAAGATTTCGTGTATTTAAACATTTCAAGCTTTACGAGGACATCTTGTACAAATATTATAATGTTTCAATGTTTAATATAATAATTAATACCACATAATGTGGATGTCTCTAACTGAATTAAGCAAAAAGTAATAACCTTCGGAAAAAAATAAAAAAACTAGGCTAAGCTAGGGGAAGATAAGTAAATGCTAGTTTGGAGTGATTGGTTATAAAGGCACTTAAGAGGCAGAGCGCTCTGACGCCTGGATTAATATCGAGCAATACGTACTTACCTACTGAGAATTCGGAACATGCTTTTATCGTTAGTGGGTAATTGAAGTTCCCGAGGGACAACGTCAGATGAAGTATATTGGTTCTGTCTAATATAATAGTTTAATAATTAATTTTGTGATTTTGAAATTGATTAAAAACTTTTTACAATAGTTTTTTTTATTCAGATGTGATTATTTGTTTTTATCGTATTATCTAAAATTAATATTAATTGGACTCCTAATGTATGATTTGAGTTCTATTAACACGTTTTAAGGTTTTATGTCCAAAGAAGGACCAAATCATATAACGTTTTAAATTGACATGGTTACTTTCATTATCAAAAGAAATTAAAACTGGATAGTGTTTTTATATTTTCGGCATCGTCTACGATACAATGGTTCACGAGATCGGCGAATATTATGGACATTTTTAGAAAAACAAAATCGGCTGCAGTGGGCTCGTTCTTAGCCGCCCTTGTATTTATTACTCAAACAACAGAACGCTTCTGGAATCGCCTTGGCGTCGGTAGCATTTCAACGCATTTATTATTAGCTAGTGTAACAGATTTGGTTAGATAAGAATTAAGCAAACAAAACAAAAATAAATAAAATTCAGAACACAATTAGCAAAATGCATAAAATCTAACAAAAAATTATTTTTATTTCGGTGCATTTTTGGCAAGAGCATATAACCGGAATAGAGCGGTAATGTTATATTATTGTATGAAAAAAAAATCCGCCAAATTGGAGCTGCAACGTTGCGTTGGTTCTGCGCTCCGATTGGCCGACTAATGGCCATTGATGGATGATTGGTCGGTGGGACGTACACACAGATCACTGGTTGGTTGAATTGCTATTACATCAGTGACAAGTCACTGACCAATTTCGGAATTTTATGGCTCACACTATGGATAGAGTAGTAACTCTATCTGGCTATATATTTGATGATAAAAGGTTTTATAGTTTTCTATCTGCATTTTCAGTGTAATGACGGATAACGCTAAGACAAACTTCCCAAACACAAAGAAAAACCTAGGTCTTGAACTGGTTTAAGCCTATCGACTTAGAATATATACAATGCATGAACCCAGCACTATAAGGGCTGGTCGAATTCACAAACAGAGGCTATTGACAACTAACCATCAATTGAATATAATTCTATCTGCGGCATTATATCATTATATCATAGTCACACATCAAGATTAATAGAAGTGACCCCATTTAAGAAATCACTTCACAAAAGTACTTAAATCCATAATTCGACATAACTCCATCTAACTACTACCACATAGTAAAGCGGTAATCGCCTTCCACTTCGTTAATATTGCGATGAAGTTCATTTACCGTTCATTAAATAATGGTCCAATACATATATGTATCCATTAGTTTATCGTTTCTAGATATATACTTTTTTATGTCATTAGGGGGCAAACGAGTAGTTAGAGCCTCACGGCGCAGATGCGCCGCCCTCCTTTTCCCTTTTCCCCCAATGGACCACCGAAAACTCATAAACCGCACGAAATGCGACAGCATAGCTGTCACTTGACGCCAGTATCATGTTTACGAGAGGTTCGACCCCGGTCGTGCCGTCCCAAGTCTACTGCAAAATTTAAAGCCATATCCGGAATAATGAATATTTACACAGAATGCCCTTGTTTTGTAATATTATCTAACCTCTTTGCTAAATATCGTAATCTGCTCAACGGGTGTGAAAACGTAACAAGCAAACTCACTTCCGACATCTGAGATTATTATATTAAGGTTTATTACAGGCGACTTATGTTTACTCCCAACCATGGTTCAGGCCTTGACGTGGCGGTGGGGCCTAGGGTGAGCCCAGCACCTTTAGCTAAGATAATTGAGTCGAGGCGGCTCTTTGTACCCCTCTTATAAGAAGAGGGGACAAAAGAGCAGGGGACAAGGACCGAGGACGGGAACATCACCCCATTGTACTGTCCCGACGTTGGGAGGGGTTGCTCTGTGGTGCGGGACATCCCCTCTGTGGAGGTGGCGTCGGTCACTTGGGGGACTGACTAGCCTTCGAGGTGTCTTGTTTGCTCATTAGATCTGGGGCACCTCACCAAAGGCGGCATTAGTGGCAATCGCCGGGTTTTAGTGGGTAGAGCTGCGTCCGCTTACCACCTTTCGGGCGCAGCGAGTCCCACATACCCGCGTGAGCAGACACACTCCCACGAGGTATGCCTCAGAGCATTTCCCGGCGCTAAAGAAAAAAAAAGGTGACTTGTTAACTATATAACACAAAATAATAACATAGGTAATCGTAAATAAAAATTATCTTCACAATACCATTTCGCTGAATTTCTATCATTTGTTAAAAGTACAAAGACTTGTTGGAGGATTAATCTGACTCATATTTGTCGGACTGGACTGAAAGCTAAAATACCTAGTGCTTGAGAAAAACAAAGAACCACCTTGAACATGTCAATGACAATCCGAATAATATTTTTTATATGCACGTACATTTATTAAGAAAGATTTAAACATATTTAAACTTAGTTGTTAAGTATTACAAAGTTCGTACAAACTTTCTGAAGTTTCTAAAACTGCTGAAAGCGTTGGAGAAAGTACGTGTTAAAAGTTATCGAGGAATAATTCTATTTTAGAATATAAAAAAGTTAATAAAAATCCATTTTGATTGCAATAACAACTTGCGTAAAGAATCATAAAAATATTTTACAAAAAAAATACAGAAACTTACATGGAATCATTAATGAAGAGAATGGTCAAAACAACAAAACCGAAAAAATGTATGTCCGGCAAGACGGTGCAGTTACTAATAGAAAGGCCTCATTTCGACGAACGAAAAAAATCTAGTACATGCGTGCATCATTAGTAGCATATTTTAGTAATCCTTGATAAGCTAGTACACCTATACTGTGGCATATGGATAAGCTGTGTCAGGGAGCGACCTATTTCGTGTCCGCTCGATGCGCCGCCCGCCCAGAATAGACGCAGCACGTGCGTCCCGCCAGACGTACGCTCGCACGGCGCCGTCCCGCACTCACTTTACGTCGTGTTACTTTACTTTTACTTTTCACTGTGAAACGTAGTTGTGTTTTAGTGTTAATAAATAATATAAAATAGTGTATTTCACGTATATTTATATCGTCGACGTAGTTGACGTATTATCGTAGTGGCCTTGTCCGTTATCGCACCGGTAAAGCTTCTAGTTACACGTTTAATTATAACTTTTATAGGAACTTTTTGCACTTGTTGAAAGTGAGTTTTATATGTAATAATAGTGAGAAACGTAACGATGTGCCTTATACAGTAATAATTTGATTTTTTGTGCTTCGCATTTAGTGTTTGTGAGTCAGTTTAGTACTGATGCATTGCTCCAAGTTCGTCTTGTTGCTGACTTTGGTTGTGGTACCGGAGCCCGCCCCGGCGTTCAAAGCTGACACGTGAGTAAATATAAATAAAGCTATTCTTTTGTAAATATTTTAATAGAAAAAGCTCAAAAATAATATTACAAAACATTTGGTATATTTATTAAATAGTTTAACAAAAGCACTTTTATGCTATATTTAACTAATTATTATTTGTTTTTTTTTTTGGTGTAAATCTAATTAGACATTTTTAAGTAACATTGTTTCAATTATTTCTGAATATCTTAAATAATCATCTTTTTGCCAGTTTATTCCCATATCAATTACACCAACAATATTCTGACGATGTTATTAGGATGACAATATAATATAGGAATTATGTGCCAAAGTTATTAGAGTATTTATTGAAATGTAAAGTTGTTAATCAGACTAGCAATCCTCTTTTGCCTGATTTGAGGACACCCGTCCTACCACCGTGTATCAAATTTAATCCTTAGGTCGTGTTTATTTGAGATCACATTTGATATTAGTATCCAACTCTATTAGTATAATAGAGATGTACCTAATGTTTAAAATTTTAATTTTGATGTAGGTTGTATTCTTTGGAACTACGTATTCGATTTTTAATCTTTCACCGTTATAACAATAGTTTATCATTGATTATAATGAAATAATTTTTACGGATTTTATCTCGGATAATTTACAGAAACCACCCCTGTGACCATGGTTGCTGGAAAGTATCCGTGAAACGTCAGGCATGTAAAGAAATTATTTATACCAACAAACTACGATATCCGTATATAATCCGTAAAAGTTATTTTATTATAATGAGTGAAATTCTCGTTACGTAATACGTTATCACTGATTATCATGAAAATAATCATTGTCAATCCGCGTACGGCTATAAATTTAAGTAAACACGGGCGGAGTTGCGGGCGAAGCTAGTAGCCTATATATATATATATATAATTTGTATGTATGGATGTTAGTCTTTCACACAAAAACTACTGAATAGATTTTAATAAAACTTTACAATAACATAGTAATACATCCAGAAAATAACATATAGCCTTTAATTTATTAAAATACAAGCTGGTGCCCGCGACTTCGTCTGTGCAGGATAAGATTTTTTTTTTTTTCATAAAAAAGTATCCTATGTTTCTTCTTATACCTCCAAGAATATGTGTACAAAGTTTCATGATTATCGGTTAAGTAGTTTTCGCGTGAAAGCATAGCAAACAAACTTACTTTCACATTTATAATATTAGTAGGTTTGTGTGAATTATCCAAAATCTAATCCTGCGCAGACGAAGTCGCGGCCACCAGCTAGTAACGTTATAAGTATATACTCCCGCCAGTCAAGCAACTTATAAACATATACTTGTTAAACTTACAAAGTGATGAAAGCAGTAGAGCTTTTGACATGTTGAAACCTAAACAAAAGTATTCCTCGCTGTTTATTAAGAGGTTAAATATATTATTTTGTCTTATGTAAAGCAAATTGCTTAACTGTAAACTACTAATGTCACAATTATCATCATCATCATCAGCCTCGTCCACTGCTGAATATAGGCCTCCCTCAATGAACGACAAGACGGCCGATCCCTCGCCACTCACGAGCTCAGCGTTATCCACCTGCTCAGCGTGGCAATTATGAGCATCCCTCAAATGAATTACAGGCATAAAAAACTACTAGACAAATTTTAATGTCTGTATAATTTCAACATCTACTTGAGGAACTAATACTTATTAATTTATCATTATTGAGTTTTCACCAATAAATTCAAAGCATTTACGTTTCCTGTGTACTTTCCATTAAAATCGTTCAATAGTATGGCGTAATTATTCATAAATTAATTGAAGTTGATAAATTTGCTTTACAATTTAATTAAATTTTACAACATTTGTTATATTAGCAAGTAAACATTGACTACTTATCCATCCACGTAATGTTCATTAACAAAATTAAATGTTCGAATTTATAATGCAAATTAGTAGCGTCCCATGGTTTCATACGCGTAGATCCCGTAAGCGTAGGAATACGAAGATTAAAACCTATGTTACTACCTGATGAGGTAGCTTTTTATAGTGAAAGGTTTTTTAAAATTAGTTTAGTTCACCTCACATTCGCAATTATAGTATTAGTTAGGATATAAGTATTTAGAGTGAATGTATTACCTTTATATATAAAAAATTTGTGTCACGTTGTTTCTCCTCAATGAACTCCTCAACTAGTGAACCGATTTTAACCAAATTTTGCACACAGCGTGCAGTTTGATCCAACTTGTAAGATAGGATAGTTTATAACTCAATTTATAATCGCAATTTTTTATTCATAAATAATAATTTCACTGTATTGAATAGTTTACTACAATATAATATTTTAACGTATATCTTAGCCACAGCAACGCGTGGCCGGGTCTGCTCGTAGAGTGTATATTATAGTGTGATAAACTTGATGCTGAAATGTTTTGAGTGCGGGACGAACTTGATGTGAAATCTTTATGAGACCAGTAAAGGGGATAAGGAGAATTTAATATTAACACTCCATTAGCATAGGAATTTACTTACGGCACCGACCAACTGCGGCGAACACTTTATTGAATTATCTACTGATAAATTATGGATCTTTAAGTTAAATGTATTTTATCGCTATAAAAATTGTGTGTACACGTATTTTGTATATTATATCAGTTGATGTTAGTTAAACAAAATAAGGATAAATTTGTTAGTGTTGAGACCTTATTATATACAATATAAATGACATCAAAAAGTCACAAATAAAATTTGAAATCTTTATTCAGTGTCACATTTATAATACAAATATAATTATTATTAGTCTCAGATGAAGTAAAAAAAGGTAGATGACGCACGGCCTTTGCTAATACTGAAGCCACAAAACTAAGCTCCTTCATGTAAATACACGCGCTCACGCAAACAGATACACCAAAACTAAGCTCATTTTTGTTAGTATCTTACGAGTCGTCGTGCAGTAAGTTTGCCAAAAAAATACCGTTCTGTGTAATTAAATGGTGTAAAAACAATACAAAAGTGACCAAAGAGTCTAAAGAAATATCGTTTCACACATAAATAAACACAAGACTATATTCTTTTAAGATATTTTAACACTATTTTGAGGTTAATCAACATAAATAATATTATTGCCCCGAAATGACGTATCGGAAGAGTGTTGCCAGAAGTTAGTATTTCTAATAGCCCAATAGTGGGTAAGTCAATTGCAGGCAAAGCCATAGCAAAATAATTAAGTACAGAGGTGACATAATTATTATTTTATTATTTGATCGCTAAATGACTGAATCGAAATGACCTCGTATAACCTATGTTGTATCTTTTTTGGGACTCACGTACCCACAGCAGATATATGTATTTAATTATTTATAAATTCAAAGATTTACCATTTAATAAATTTTAAAAAATGTAACAGTGTGGCTTGCAGAGAAATGTTTTTATAATTTAAATGTTTTTTTTTAATGGAAAACGACATATTATGTATTTAATTTAAATTGTGTATTGATAAAATGTGACTTTCTAATTACTATTATAATCAATTATTTTGAAACTGTTATTCTCTGACAATGATTTTAAGGACATGTTGTATTTATCAAGTTTATTTAATTGTAACTATTTATTCCTGTTAATTTATATTAATTGTTTATTTATGTAAAGTTTTATTTTCACACACCATGTTATGGTAGAATGTATAGAACTTGTTTATTTTTTTTTTAATATCACCTATGTATTTACTACATTCATGGGAATAAATAAATAAATAAAACAATTGTGTCAATAAGATATCTATTGAGACAGTTTATAAAGTGATCCTACACGCCTCCTACATATTCGTAATATTATTGTATTTTATAAAAATATTCACTGTCGCATTCACTTATTACCTATTTTTATTAATATACAATTTTAAGGGATATTTAAAAAAATGGCAACCCTTCATTCACTCACACATACTTAAAAAAGTGGCTTCACTTTCTTGTTCCAAGTGCGCTATCTACCTTTTTTTACTTCATCTGAGTTATTAGTTTAATATGGTAATGGGACAAGAAAAACTTTAGATATTAAAAAAAGAACTCAGCAGCTATTATTATCTAAAGAATCACTACATTGAAATAACAAACTCTACGAAAGTATTAGATAAATATGGTCTGATAATGATGATCTATCTCATCAATTTTATTTTATTTAGAGCGACTAATTACTGATCATTATACTGAAACACAACGATCGAGGCATAATAAAGGGATATCACTGAAATAGAACCCGTACGAACAGTTTGAAAACAACTTTTAAAGCGTTTTGACGAAGCTGAAGTTTAAAAATAAACTTCAGTAATGACAAAACTTTTCTATTTCCTTTTTTTGTCCTTTTATCATAAATATTTTATTAAAAATAATATTAGGTACCCTAAATTTTTCTTTAAGACAATAAATATTAAAACCTTGGTTGTTTTAAGTATGTCTCCTCTGAGAGGTAATTTTTCTCTACAGAAATAGATAAATTAAATACATCAAGATGCTCCATTATTAAAATACTAGCTGTTGCCCGCAGCTTCGCCTGCGTTATCTTAGATTTTTTCGACTTCACATTAGAAATCTTGAAATTATCAGTGGTTTTTTAACATATGAAGCATATTATTATACATTTAAACATTCCTCTTAAATCACTCTATCTATTAAAAAAAACCGCATCAAAATCCGTTGTGTATTATTAAAGATCTAAGCATACATACATATTGCGACTTTGCTTTATACTATGTAGTGATTAAGATCGAAACAGTGCGATGTTAAAAGTTGGGGTTTCCGTATGTCGGTATTTTGATTTTCTTGTGAGTTTTCATTTACATTAGTATGTATAAGTATATAGATTCTTAATGTATGTAAGAGGTGCCATGCTGTATTGCAGCCGAATTGGGCGGGCAGGACCGGGGTGGTACCTCTCGCTCACATTATACCGGCGTAAAGTGACAGCTATGCTGTCGCGTTTCTTGCGGTTTGTGAGTTTCTGGTGGTAGTTACCATAAGGCTCCGAGTGCTTGTTTGCCTCCTCATGACATAAAAATGTCTCCCATAATATGGCAAAGAACTTAAAAATTGAACTATTGTTTTTTTTTTTTTATGTTAGTTGTAGGCAAAATGGCAAACGTGCCACCTGATGGTAAGTGGTCGACGTCGCCCATGAACATAAACTAATTTACCTGGAACGAGCCCAGGCAACTCATTTATGTGTTGCCTATCCTGAGACATAAGATGTTAAGTCTCGGTGCCAGTAATTTCACTGCCTGTCTTGCCCTTCTCTCCGAAACACAGCAAAGCTGTTTCACGGGAGAAACAAGCCAGATGGTGGTACCCATGCAGCCGGGAGCGCGGCACAGCGCTTCCCTCCCACCGGTTAATTTTTAAATATATTATGTACCTATTGGAAACCTTTTTTGTAAGTTATATTAAAACTACTTCTAAAAGTATTATCACGATATATAATAAGGCATATGACCATTAAAAATGATGATAATGATTATGGCGATGACGAGATAATGGCTAACTTTTTTTAAGGGTTAAGATATGGGCGCGGACTCTTGGAGAAGAATTATGGAGGTTAAGTGAATCGCTGACAAAATCTGATCAGATAAGAATTGTAAGTATACTTTTTATTATTATACTAGCAGAGTATTATTATGTACCCACCATGGTTTAGGCCTTGACGTGGCGGTGGGCCTCAGTAGTCTAGGGTGAGCCCAGCACCTTGGGCGAAGCTGATTGAGCCGAGGGGGCTCTTTGTACCCCTCTTATAAGAAGAGGGGACAAAAGAGCAGGGGGCAAGGGGGGAGGATGGGAACCTCACCCCATTGTATTGTCCCGGCGTTGGGAGGGGTTGTTCTGTGGTGCGGGATAACCCCTCTGTGGAGGTGGCGTCGGTCCCTTGCGGGACTAACTAGCCGTCGAGATGCCTTGTTTGTTGATGGCACTCGCCGGGTTTTAGTGGGTAGAGCTGCGTCCACTTACCAGCTTTCGGGCGCAGCGAGTCCCACATACCCGCGTGGGGAGACCCGTATGGGCTGCACCTCTTGAGTAAGAACCTAGGGGTCCGGGTTCGATCGTGACCCCTCTGTGATGCCTAGCAATAGGTTTTTCAAAATTTCTACGTGCATCTGACTACTGTGCGTGAATATGAGACCATCGCTTGCTCATCGGTGAACGAAAAATTGTGAGGAAACCTGCATGCCCGATGAGATTAAAAGTCTTTGAATGTGTGTGAAGTTCACCAACCCGCATTGGGCCAATGCATCGGTGAACTATGGCCCAAAACCCTCCTCACCTGATTTCGACCCGACCAGTGCCCAGCAGTGGGACATATACCTACCTTATATGTTGGTAATATTATAATTATTATCATTATTAATAAATAAAATACGTAATTTAATAAAGTTATTAACGTTGATAATAATCAACCATGTTTTTAATGATGCTGTTTCTTTCAGAAATATAAACAAATGAATGCCAGCGTAAAGAAAAAAGATGGAAAACAAATTCTGGAATCTTCTTTACGATCAGTTAGTACAATGCTTACGAGGAAAATTAACGCTGTGAAGGTAATATTATTTGCATTTCTTTTATTACGCAGAATTTATTCTCCATTTTCAACTACGGAATAATGTAGTATGTATTTCTTTATGTAACTTATGAATTTATAATTACATAGTTTCTAAATGGCTTTAATTAAAGAATTTATTTTCATATATATTTTTGTATATTAGTAAAAAATAACAAGCTTATATTATATGAATAAAAAATAATAAGTAAAATAACACTTTCAGGTAAAAAGTTTATATAAAAAAACTTTTTACCTGAAAGTGTCCATATAATTAAATTAAAATTCAAACATTAATAATAAGTTGAGACAACTCACACACGGCCATCTGATCCCAAACTAGGCAGAGCCTGTTCTTATGGTAACCGTACAACTGATGTATACTTATAATATATTTCTAAATACATACACATTATAGATAAATGACACCCAGGCACAGAACAAATGATCATGCTCATCACACAAACATTTATCCTGGATGGGAATCGAATCCACGACCTTCTGGTTTACCAGACAGGGTAGACTAGGCTAACAGGCCAGTTAAATGCAAAACAAAACTGTATGCCAGTGAAATACAAGTAATTCTGTGTTAGTCGTAAAATGTTATGAGCAGTATTAGCATGTCTGAAACTAGTCAATTAAGGTAATGGTTAATTACCGGGATACCGCTAACACAGGCATGTATGACAGGACCCCACCTTGGTTCAAGCCTTGTCGTGGCGGTGGGGCTCAGTAGGCTAAGGTAAACGTAAACGAACGTAAAAGGTAAACCTTGGGCGAAGTAAATTGAGCCGAGGGAGCTCTTTGTATCCCTCTTATAAGAAGAGGGGACAAACGAGCAGGGGGACAAGGGGCGAGGATGGGAACCTCACTCCATTGTACTGTACCGGCGTTGGAAGGGGCTATGTAGAGGTGGCGTCGTTCGGGTAGAGGTGCCCTATTTGCTCAACAGATCCGGGGCACCTCACCAAAGGCGGCATTGGTGGCACTCGCCGGGTTTTAGTGGGTAGGGCTGCGTCCACCTTACCGTCTTTTGGGCGCAGCGAGTCCCACATACCCGCCTGGAGAGACCCACTCCCCCGCGGGAGTGGGTCTCCCCAGGATGACAGGATGAATATGTACTACAGACTTGTGTATGCGTGTGTATTTTATAGACTTCATAATCGTATTTCCACTTCAGAGCTTATCGTGGGTTACTTGCGTGGAACATTTTATGAATGTTTATACGTATCCTATTTGTAGTTTAAATTATATACTGTTATAAAAAGGTCTAATATATAGAGACCTCGCTATAAGACATAGGACATTATAGAATATTGAGACCTTTGTGTAGTCGTAGACGCAGCTGAGACAATAGTCTTACTTCCTTAAATCCCGAGTGACGAGGGTTTAGGACCCAGATTTTATAGGACTAAGCTTTAAACGGGTAACTGTTAGTTACATTATAAATAAGTAAAAAAGTGATCTTTTTTATTCA
Organism: Helleia helle; assembly: GCA_963853865.1. NCBI lineage: Eukaryota > Metazoa > Arthropoda > Insecta > Lepidoptera > Lycaenidae > Helleia > Helleia helle. The sequence goes on along the minus strand of OY971422.1, from coordinate 18,368,530 downwards.
ATATTGTACTTAAGATTATCTTATTGAACGTCAAATAACTCTAGAACCGGTTCCAAAGCACTGAAAACTCCGGAAACTCAGGAAAACTAATCTTTTAGCGAACGCCTTATTCCCAAGGTCCACACCTTGGGAATAAGGCGTTCGCTAAAAGATTAGTTTTTTTTTTATTAGTTTTTAGTGGTATCTTCAATATTTTTTAATTTTATAATATTCTTTACTTTTGATTTCAGTGTATTCATGCAACCGCCGAGCGTTTGGCTGCGGATTTCAATTACTCGTTGATCGAAGACGAGAACTACAACTTCACGTATTGTTCAGCCAAATACTCAAACTTCTCTTACGAGGACGGGTCGGAGTTGGAGAGAAAGGAAGAAGAAGTACCTAAATTTGCCTTAAACAACCCGCATTATATGAACATATCGTTGGAAAAGGATTCGCACTTCTACGACATCAACGTGAACACGAACACGAGTTGTATACATGTGCCCACTAATATATTTTACAAAGGTAACTTTTATAACAATACAATAAATATAACGAGAGGAAAAATGTACATTTAATAAGATTCTAAAGCATGTCAAAAATTTAAACATTTAAATTTGACGTGACAACGTCTAATAAATCGATGAATGCCGGCTGCATGCACGAAAAAGTATGGCTCATTGTACGGTTACGCTCATTGTCCCGTTACGCTCATTGTAAGCTTGATATAATTAAATTTTATTCATAAAAGTATGCAATCATTTCATCAATGTTTTGTTATGACGTTGTTACGGTAAACTATCGTCCGTAAACCAACTTTACAGACAACCAATATTTGTGGTTTTTAAATATTTTTATCGTGTAGTAGGCCCTGACAAAAAAGCGACTTGTACCACAGTAATACCAGAGATTAGATAATAGCTACTACGTTATACTTCCTTCGGAATTTTTATTGATTGTAGATTACTATTTAGTGTAATATACAGGTAATATAGCATAATTTTATTTTCAGAGGCACCAGCGTTAAACGCAATATTGTGGTCGAAGGAGCTGAACGAAGTGTTCATAAAGAATTACAATTCAGATCCATCATTAATATGGCAATACTTTGGCAGTTCGCACGGCGTTCTAAGGTTCTACCCGGGCATGCCCTGGAACATGAACGAAGTGGATACGTATGACTGTAGAGTAAAATCGTGGTACATAGAAGCCGCCACGTGTTCTAAAGACGTCATCATTCTGTTCGATGTGTCTGGCTCTATGACGGGGTTCAAGAACTACGTCGCACGGAGAACTTTGGGCTCGTTGCTGGCAACACTGTCGAACAACGATTACGTAAATGTATACACGTTCAAAGCGAACACGTCGGAAGTTGTGAAGTGTTTCAAAGGTCTGGTACAAGCGACGCCGGAGAACTTGCTAACTATAAGTAACACTCTCGAGCCGACCGACGACGGGAAGAAACACAAGGTGCCTCTAGAGGGAAATGCCAACTTGACAGCCGCCTATATAGCAGCTTTTACGACGCTCAAAGAGGTATCTATTCTAATCTATACTATATTATAATATTATAGAGCTGAAGTTTGTTTGTTTGTTTGAACGCGCTAATCTCAGGAACTACTGGTCCTATTTGAAAAATTCTTTCAGTGTTAGATAGCCCAAATGGGCTTCCTCGATAAATATCGAGGAAGGTTATAGGCTATATAACATCACGCTGTTTCCTAATAGTAATTAAGTGGAGTAATATAACGCGGGCGAAGCTGCGGGCAACAGCTTGTTTATAATACAAATAACGACGTAGCAGAAAATAGGGGCGTATTGCTTATAATGGCCTTTCAGTCACGCAAGGTCACACTGGTACTTAGCTTTCTATTTTGGGAATTCACATCCTTTTGATGAAGTCTTGTATAATGTTTTATTTTAACTTCAAACAGTAAAAATTTTATTTTCACTGCCAATTAAAAGTCTCAATACTTTTAAGGATATTTATAGGTTTATAACGTAAGAACTAGTTAGCATATCTAAATAATTATTATCCGTCCGCATACGGTTATTTATATTTGCCTACGCGGGCGTAGCCCTAACATTGGTGCTACACAAATGTTTATAGACGTATTGTAACAAAACGAATGATGATCGGAAAGTTTTTATACAAAAGTTTTCTACTTTTTTTCAATGTTGATAATAGTAATTTCAGTAATCTATTTTTGTTGTACTTATTATTTGTATAGATTGTTGTAATAAGGAACCTATGTCATAATAACCATCAGCCTTTCTAAAAGCACGCTACTGAGTGAAGTCTTCTACATTCCTCATACTATACCACCAGCTACGATCTGTATACAAAAGTTGGAAGTTTTATTTCATCATCATCAGCCTCTATCCGTCCACTGCTGAACATAGGCCTCCCTCAATGAACGCCAAGATGGCCGATCCCTCGCCACTCGCATCCAACACGGACCGGCCACCGCAAGGAGATTGACTTCCCATCTGGTTAATGGCCGACCAACACTTCATCTACCTAAACGTGGGCTTGAACTTAGACTTTTATTTAATTCGCAGAAAAGGCGGCACTGTAACGTCAGCAGTACGCAGGGATGTAATCAGTTGGTGATGGTTATAACGGACTACGTCCCGGGCAACTTGACGGAGGTCTTCGAGGAGTATAACAGAGAGGTGGTGGGGGGAAAGACGTATATCCCTGTTCGAGTATTTACCTACCTAATCGGGAAAGAAGTGACGAACGTTCGAGAAATTCAGTGGATGGCCTGTCTTAATCGGGGTAAGCCGAGTGTGTCAGTATGTCAAGTATGTAGGGGACTAATGTGAGTGCTCTATACTAGGAATGTCATTGGTAGTCAAAAGTTTTGTAAGAAAAGTGATATTCATAGTAGGGATATACGCAATACACACCCAGAAAACGTTCAAAAGCTATCCATTAAAAAATTCAAAAAAGTTATTAAAGAGCGTTTGTGTGGTAAAGGATATTATTAAGTAAAAGATTTCATGGAAGATACCACACCTTGGGAATAAGGCGTTCCTCTGAGGTATTTTAGGATAAGATGTAAAAATTGTTATAGAATACATATTATTTGAAAAGATTAGTTCCACTGAGTTTGTTTCGGCGGTTCTTCTGAGTGGGCTTGCCTTAGAACCGGCGGTAGATTCAATTGACGTTCAAAAAGATACTGTATTAGTACTATTTTGAATAAAAAAAATATTTTGATTTTGTAGATACGTGTCTGGTAATTTAATTGTAATGTTCGTACATTACCTATAATACGTAATGAGAAAACGTTCTAATTAGTCATCACTGAACTAAAACTGTTATAGATATTATGATTTGGTAATTTTGTGAATGAACATCTGCTAAATATTAAATATCGTCAACCTTTATTAATATGAAATCTAATAAAATTTGGTGTTTTGTTTATAATATGATGAATTTAAAAAATATGAGTGAGTATTTATTACATTTTGGTTATCGCTGGACATGTTTCTCAGTCTGATCTCATTCAACGTACAGACTCAAACAATTCCACTTCAATATCATGATCTCCAAAAATCCAAGTAGGTCCACTAAAATTTCAAATGGATTAGGGCAACGGAGTTTAACTCGCATTCGTATTCTCAACAAGTCCTCCTTTGATATCTATATTGTATGAAAGCATAAAAATACTTAATTCGCCATTTTTAGAAGTCCGCCGTGTGGGATTTAGAGTGACGTCGCTTTTTTCGAGCTACTCTCAGCAAGCTCTTTCATTTCATACTCATATTGTAGGAGTGCATTAAAAATAACTTGGCTGTTCCGCCATATTGGATTTAGAATGACGTCACACAGCTTATCTAATTTATGTATATAAAATTCTCGTGTCGCGGTGTCCTCCGAAATGGCTCGACCGATTCTCATGAAATTTTGTGTGTATATCGGGTATGTCTGAAAATCGGTTATCATCTATTTTACCCTAAAATAGGGTGGCCCACCCCTTAATTTTTTATTACATAATTTTTTGTTTTATTTTTTATTTTTGAAGTGTAAACTTCTTTTAGCGCGGTTGATTTTGATTTTGATTTTAATTTTACTCGCGACACCGCACTTGAAACGCTGGAGACGCAGTTTGACGTTCATATGACGTGGACTCGCGACACCGCACACGAAACGTTGGTGTCGCAGTTTGACATATTTTGATTTATTTATATAAGATTATGCAATATTTGTTTTGCAAATTGCGTTGCTACTAAATTAGGTACTTATGTCATGCGGCCATTTTGTGCGCCGTTTAAATTGTATAGGTTATCATAATCTTTTACAGCCTCTTCTTTCTTTTATAGGTATTTGAATTTAATTGTTTTGTTTTCACGTCTATCGGCAGTCCCTGTGACTGGTTGGGTTTTTTTTTATGATAACGATATGGCTGTAAATCTAAGCTAACGCGGGCGAAGCGGGTAACAGCTAGTCATGTATATATTTCATTCAAACTCAACGTGTATACAAAATTTCAGCTCAATCGCTTAAAGATATCGCTTCAAAATTAAGTTGCAAGATTCCACCTGGAGAAACTTAAATACATACATTGCAATTGGTAATAAAAGCTTTTAAAAAGCTTATGAAAGTGTTTAGTATACAAAATATTAAATATACCTTAACAACTGTAGCCAAATATAAAAGCTATTTCATATTTTGCAAGACATTTTAAGTTAACAGCAATATAGAATACCAAATAGGTTTAATTATTATTTAATAATTTCGGAGCGGTCCGTTATAATTACAAAGTGAAATGATAATATGATATTCACAAAGTTATTCTCAGACCTCAAGGGATGTGCCGTATAACATATTATGGACTATGGTCTATGGAGGGATACATGTTTATACAATAATGTTGATTTAGGTCAGCGAATACATTCAGCTTCCAACTGTTCATAATTTATTAATTTTAAAATCAATAAAACCTTTTTTGGTTTATTCTGTCTGTGTATATATTGGTCAAGAGGACTTTAAAGCGATTTTTTTTGTATTTTTTGTACTGATGGATTATTTCTGTGCGAAATTCATTTTTAAATGGACAACTTTATTTGGTTTATTGAGAGAAGCGGTTCACGAAAATAAAGCAAAAAATTGCACCTGAAATTCTTATTTTTTATTATCTTGAAATATGACTCAAGTCGGAATTATGTGAATCGGAGTTTTTACGAGCAATGGTGGAATGGCTCATAAAATTGTTTACAAACCATCATATTTATTCGGTCCGAAAAAATCCGTGTCACGATGTTCGTTCACGCTAATCACGCTAAAACTTTGTATAAGATGTTTTTTTGTACTTACTACTTGTTTGACAATTGTTATGATGGATCTGATAGGCAAAGCTATTGTGGAGATCATTTTTTTACAAAATTTAATGTAAAAAATATACAACTGTAATTTAAAAAAATCATAAAAGATGCCTGAGAGACTGTGACAACACACCAGTCTATAGTAGTACACAAGGACTGATCAAGCTATACAAACCCGTTCGTGCGGATGTCATATAGAAAATATATTAAACACAGCCAGCTCACGTTATACTGGATATGTAAAGCTTGATGTGACGCCGTGTGTGTGAATAATAAGTTATAAGTTTGACCACTGCTTATGTCTGTCTGTCCGTGACACCATAGCGTGTAAACGAGTGAAACAATTTAAGATGCGGCTTTTTTATTTGATAGAAAATTTCCTTTTGTTCCATGGTTGGGGCATTTTTAAAGGCCTTTTATTTTTTTATTTATTTTAGGAAATGTGGGTATACAGAAAAAAACCTTTGACGGGGGGTATTAGCCCATAAGTAGGAGTAGTATTTAGACGAAGTGCATCTTTATACTTTGATGTCAAAAATATATTGGCGCGAGTAAAATCGACTCGAATGCCGTGACGAAAAACGGCATGCCGCCGTCATTATATACATACATACTTTATCTTTCGTTATATATTTTATCCGCTCCCAGGGTACTTTGTGCACATCCACTCGGTGGAGGAGGTGCAGCAGCAGGTGTTGAAGTACATCAACGTGATTGCCCGGCCCATGATCATCGCGGGGGACGAGCCGCCGCCCACCTGGACACACGCCAACATCGACTACACGGTACGGCCTTACTGAGTAGTATAAAGAGTACTTATATTATGTACGGCTTTAGAGTACTTTCTATAAGTAGAACCACAAAATGAGTCTGACTCAGTAAGTAAAAGAACCATAATGTAAGACTCACTTAGCGAGTACAAGTGCCGCAAAGTAAGTCGTATCATAACATATATTTATTTATTTATTTAAGAATATTCCTCATAGATAACTCTTACGCTAAACAATATGAGAACATCAGTAATTATATAAAACTAAAAGTATCCATAATCACGAAATATCACCGCATGCCAGTATCTAGGTACTCATGGGCTTGGTTTTCAGGCTCCCAGCTCCCAACGTATGTTTATGTGTAACACTAACCTATCTTATTAACTTTAAAAAAACATTTTATTAGCCTAATGGGTGTAATGGATTGAAGTCCATTTTCAAAGGGCTAATTCCGTCTGTATCGTCTAAAATGTGAATAAATAGAGAAATTTCCTGTATAATATAAACTTCTTTTTCCGTTTTTGAACGAATTTTATTGGTTTTCCGAGTGCTGACTGTACTCTATGTATGAAGTACTCCATTATTCCTGTAAGTGCTTTGTATAACAAATATATGTATGTTGCAACTCCATGAGAGGTGTTTAAATACGTACACACATTGTTGCCCGTAAATATACGTATTTTGGAATTCAATAATACTACGACATAAAATAAATGACATATTACACCTATAATTAAGGCAGCATTTAGACATAATCGACTGGTCACATGTGTAATTTTAGCTTTTAACAATGTTTGTTCCTTGTTGGTGTATCCATAAAATAAATAAATATGTATGTTATGTAGGTAAGCAAGGTTGTTAAGAGATTCGACAAATAGTACAATCAAATATAGTAAAAATCGAAAAATAGGTACAATCAAGTGTAACATTGCAAAAATCCATGATGAAACTACATAGGTAGGTATCTACTAGTTTGTAGATTCGGCAAAGTATCGTGGAATCAATTAAAAATTAAAAATTCTAATTTATTCTACCGTAAACTCTTGGACATAATAATAGGTCATATCATTGGCAAGATCATTGTTTATAAGAACCAAATTTTATGAAAATCAGCTCAGCGTTTATGCGTGATCGAGTAACAAACAATCCAGCAAATTTTCACGCACATAATGAGGTATCATGTGAAGTATTAATCAACGTCAGTTCCCCTTTTCTTTTTCCTTAACGCCGGGAAATGCTCTGAGGCATCCCGCGGGGGACTGGGTCTCCCCACGCGGGTATGTGGGACTCGCTGCGCCCGACAGCTGGTAAGTGGACGCAGCTCTACCCACTAAAACCCGGTGAGTGCCACCAATGCCGCCTTTGGTGAGGTGCCCCGGATCTGTTAAGCTAACAGGGCACCTCGACGGCTAGTCATTCCCGCAAGGGACCGACGCCACCTCCACAGAGGGGCTGTCCCGCACCACAGAACAACCCCTACCAACGTCGGGACAGTACAATGGGGTGAGGTACCCATCCTCACCCCTTGCCCCCTGCTCTTTTGTCCCTTTTCTTATAAGAGGGGTACTCACCCTAGGCTACTGAGCCCCACCGCCACGTCAAGGCCTGAACCATTGTGGGGTAGCAATTTAACTCTGCTAATAAGCCCCTATAAGAAAAGTTCTTCTCTTTTACTAAAATTCTTTCCCTTTTTTCAAAGACAATTTTTGCGTAAGATTCTGGCAGTGTTAAATACTTTTTAACTGTAGGTATCTATATTAATTTTCAATTCGATCGTATAATAACGTTTCGTTGCGTAGATTCTTTCATGTGAAATCGAAATCACTGGTCTAATTTTGTTGAAATTTGACCAGAAGATAGATAACCTAAAATAAGATTTAGTTAACAAATCAATCATTATGATAAATAATTAAGATACGTTTATAAATTAAATTTGCATAGACAAAGCCGCGGTCAACAGTTTGTTTCATATTAAAATTTGTCAAAATGTCTATAAGTCTAATCTACTGTCAATTATCATGAGAAAACAGACGTCTGAAAATGGCTTGTACCTGCATCAAACGCGAAATCATGAAGAATAATGGATTCCAGCCTCGCCCTAATGGAGCGCCGGCGATACGTCCACAGAACGGCGGTCATTTATCATTGCCAATGATTTATCACTGGTATTATTCTTCCAAAAAACAATGGTAACGGGCAACTAAATATAATAACTATTGAGAAATTTCCTCAGAAAATAACTTTTCGAGACACTTTAGAAAAAAAACTAACCCAACCAGTAACAAGGACCGCCGACAGAAATGAAAACAAAACAATTAAATTCAAATACCTATAATACAGGCTGTAAAGATTATGACAACCTTTACAATTTAAACGGAGCACAAAATGTCCGCATGACATTGACATTTCAGTGTGTTTGACGATTGGTTATGTAAACAAATATTGCTTAATCATATATAAATAAATCAAAAGTCATATAAAAGTCAAATAGCGTCTCATAACGGTGGTAACGGTGTCGCGAATCAAGAGATTTTATCTCATCTAAAAATATGCGTACCGCGCCTAAAGAAGTTCTCACTTCAAAAAGTATGTGCCTCCTACTAAACACATTAGACAATTATAAAATTGTCATATATTTTATATTACGCGCGTCCTAATAACACAGTACCATATGATATATCTACTGTGTTTTAAGTCTTCTTGTTACTATAATAATAATCTAATTGAGCTAATTCATCAAAATTGGAATAGTACATTACATATCAATATAATAATTCAAAATGTCCCTAGTTTATTTTTCATGTCAGTGTTGTGTGTTCAAGCACTTGTCAAAGTAATTTCACTGAAATATTACTCCCCCTCGGCTCATAAACCTAAATTCTCCCCTAAAACACGATAACGCCGTCGCCAAAAGTAACTAAAAATATATCGAAAACGATCATACTTCACAAGTAAAGGCTAACTTAGCTATGTTTCGATAACTTTGTTAATTATTTTAGTCACAAATTATCATAATGTTACAAGTTAGACTTACTTTAAAATTAATCAACTGAAATTAAATCTTTTATGCTATGTACAACTTTCAAATTAAAGATATTACCGATTGCATTGGTCGTGAAAAGAACTGCCAAAAACTTGGGACCTTTTTGGGAACTGGTTGGGAACTTGGGACTAAGACCATCGCATAATTAAGTCAAATAATTAATTAATCCTTCTACATATTATAATATATATATAGAAAAACCTACTGTGCATCATAACTTTGTTTCCGAAACACAGCGAAGCGAAGGTACCTACTACATGTAGTCTGCGCGTGGCACCTCTAATCTATATTAATACTAGCTGTTGTCCGCAGCTTCGCCCGCGTTAACTTTTAAAATTTGAGGGGTTGACCACCCTTATCACTTAAGGGTATGAAAAATAGATAGTAGCCGATTCTCAGACCTACTGAATACGCATATAAAATTTGGTAAAAATCGGTAAAGCCGTTTCGGAGGAGTACGGTAACTAACATTGTGACATGGAAATTTTATATATTAGATTAGATTATAAAGCTGAAGAGTTTGTTTGTTTGTTTGAACGCGCTAATCTCAGGAACTACTGGTCCGATTTGAAAAATTCTTTTAGTGTTAGACAGCCCACATATCGAGGACGGCTATCGGCTATATAACATCACGCTGTGACATAGGTATAAGAGTTGAGTAACGCGGGCGAAGCTGCAGGCAACAGCTAGTAATATATATTTTTGATACTTAATTAGTCAATAACCTACTTTTATTCGTGTATCTTTCCAATAATCAAATGTAAAAATTAAATCTGTACAAGTACCTACATACTACTATGTTGTTTATAATATGATAATATATTTGTTCACAGAGAACGTTGAATTGGAACGTCAGTAAAGATGTCACAAAGGTAAGAAATACATAATCAATACATTTATTTATCTTCATTCTGAATCACATAAGTTCGGTTCCGAAGCTATTTCGGAGAACAAAGGCGCGCAAATAGAAACGAAGGAACAAAGTAAATGACATATATTATGTACGTTATTTTGCGAATTGGAATATAAAAATATTTCCCAGAATAAATGTCGGGTTTCATAAATAAAGTAGTACTTATAGTAAGAGTTTGGAAGATTTTATTATGTTGAATTAGTTTTTGTCTTCGTTTCATTGTAAATCATGTAAGCTTTATGTAAGTTACATAGTCACACACATACACAGTACAATAAAATATTACAGGTACAGGAAACCTACATTTAAAGTATATTTAAACACACAAACACCTATATTCGTACAGTATAGGGCAATAAATAATTCCCAAGACTAAGACAGCATGCTAAAGCCAGACAAGGCCAGCCTTAATGAAGTTATGCCGATACCGACATGGCTTGGTGACTTATTCATGCATTTCGCAGGGCATTAAGAGAGTCGCGCTTCATCATCATCAGTCTCTATCCGTCCACTGCACAAAATAGGCCTCCCTCAATAAACGCCAAGACGGCCCTTGGCACTCGCATCCACGGACACGGACCGGCCACCGATCGATCGATAACCAACCAACACTTCGTCTACCTAAATGCGCCTCCTCTCTTGAACCTTGTTAGCACATAGGCCATCCGTTCTCCTCAGTGTGTGACCAGCCCACTGCCACTTCAACAAGTTTTTTCTTGCGTGATATCGGTAACCTTAGTTCTCGTTCCGAATCCTATCTGTCAAAGAAACACCCAGCGTAGCACGCTCCATAGCACGTTGAGCTACAACAAACTTACGGACCAGTTCCAAATTTAGTCGCGCTTATAACGGCTAAATGCATTGAATTAAGAAAAATGTAAATTTTATTGTAATTATTTTCATTTGTATGAAAGAAAATTTTGCACGACGCAACGTGCTCGCAAAATGTATTCAATTTCATCAAATAGGTGAAGTCAGCTTGTCTATGTCTCTGCCTATATTGATGCAGTAGAGGGTCTATTCTACTACTACACTCGTAACTGATTGATTACTATCAAAACGTACTGACTTACTAAATTAGTGTAGGTATTGTTAAAATATTGAATCAGTTAAGAGGTTTTATTTGGTTCATTTACGTGAGAGACGCGATGAATAGATGGAGGCAGATTATATACACAAGGAGTAACATCCACATTCACCGATGACCGATCCTCAGTCACGAGGGAGAGGCCAGAGAGAGAGAATTTATTTAATTTGGTTCATTTATCTAAAATATTATCGACTTTCAGTAGGGTAGATATAAGCAAATTTTTGTAATGTAATTAACACTCACTACATCTAGAAAACGAAATTCCAGGATATGATATCATTATTATTATAAGCCGAAGCCCCCCTCCATTTATTGCTGGACATAGATTCCTTTTCATGAACGCTAAAACAGCGGATTTTCCTATACTTACTATTTACTAATACTAGTTTTCTGTATATACCTAAGCTTTAAAATGCAACAAGAATACGGCCCGCTTTTAAAGATTTTCTTTTACCAAGGGTAGGGTTGTTAAACATACTTGTAAGTAATGTTCTTTTTAGGTTTTCTCAAATAAAGACCAAATAAAAATGTTTACTCAAGCGCTTGAGTAAACATTTATTGTTATGAGAGCCCAATTATTTCGAGAACGGTTTCTTTTAACGAAACGGAGGGTTTAAGAACGAAATAAGTCGCGGAAAAGGAACAAAAGAGGTAAAAGTATTGTGTAACTTTTGCTAGCCCATCTCAAATCAAAATATCTTTATTTCGTAGGTAACAAATTGTACACTTGAAATACACACACGTATAAAAAGTGGCCAGTTAAAATATAGGTAAAAAAATCGTTTCGAATGCAGGCTCCCTTAAGAAAAACAAGAAATAAACTTAAGGGTTGTTCTTTTTTCAGCAAAAATAAAACACATACTTAGTTTATACAAACATGTAAAAAATATATTAAAATCAACTTTTAATGTTCTTACGTTAGGAGTGAATGTCTTATTCCCAAGGTGTGGACTGTGGTATCTTTAATATTTTTTTTATTTCATAATAGCCTTTAAATCTTTTTCCTACCCGTACGCATAGCATAGGCGGATACACGGTCGAGCGTACGGAGCAGTTTAAATACTTGGGGTCTGTACTCCACGCGTCTGGGTACATCGATTACGACATCAAGGCCCGTATTGGAGCAGCTTGGGCAAAGTGGCGTGAAATGAGGGGTGTCATTTGTGAACCCAAAATGCCGGTTAAGTTGAAGGGCTGGTCTATAAGTCCATTATTAGAGCAGTTCTTTAGTATATCAGTGAAACGTGGCCTGTGCTTGAGCGACACAAACAAGAGCTGCGCGTCACAGAGATGACTATTATGCAATGTGTGGAGCGATGCGGAAGGATCGAATTAGAATCTCCCGCATTCGCGGCAGCCTTCATGTCCGGGACATAGCAGACAAATTGGAAGAAATTATTTCTTTTCTTTCTTTCTTTTTAAACCACGTAGGTGTGTGTTAACAAGTGTAATATATACGTATAAAGACACATGTCAGTTTGATCCGATGATTGACCAGGGCTGAAGCCTTTGAAAATGGTAAAAAGTTTATTAAATATAGTACCTATATAGAAAAGGAAGAGAATATAAAAAATGAAATGAAAACTAATTTAAGGGCTATCTGAGGTCGGGAAGTGGAGTGGGAGAGGGTTAAGGGTAAAAAACAATTTATCTCGATTTCCGGCAAAACTTTAAGAGGTAGTGACATGCTTTGCAGCCGAATTCGGCAGGCAAGGCCGGGATGATACCTCTTGCTCACATAATACTGGCGTGAAGCTTTTGTATTTACACTTTTTCACAAAACCTCATTTATGTAAAAATTTCAGAGAACGAAGTTTTTGATTGTTTTTTATTTTTATATTTTACAAAAAAAAATACGAAATGAGGTGAAAGCGTATTTTTTTTATGTCCCGAACACAATGTAGAGAGAAAGGCCTAAACTCTCCTAGCCCTTCCCCACTTCTCTATGAAATACCTTTCGAAGAGCTAAAATTTTTCGAAGGCCACTCAGGTATAGGTTATCTTAAAATAGCAATATAATAATCATCGTAATCTTTTTTTATTTGACTTGTGGTGAGCTAGCAAAAACTTGTGTTACAATTAAAATAAACATAAGAAAATTTTAGAAATAAACCAACGTATTTTTCATAATAAATGCGAAACTCGATCTCGAAAAACGTAGGCACGTCACTATCACACAGAATATTCCTCAGATATATAATATTTTATAGATATGTACTTTTTTAGTATTTTTTTTAATAATAAAATGCTTATTTTCCTTCTTTCTTTAAATTAATTGTACAAAGTTGAGTAAAATAACAAACCGAGATATTTACCATATTCTATATTTTTATTTTGTGCAGCTACATATTTCGATATTGACTATAAATGTCTTGTTTACGAGACAAATCAAGATTGCAAATATCCAGTTTTAAATAGTTTTTCAAATGTGAAAATAACTGTTAATTTTAAATCTTATATAACCAGTCACTTTTTAGCCTGATGAAGATAAATTGGTGACGTCAGTGGCCATCCCAGCGTTTGACAAGAAGTACAACTCGGAGAACAACGACGCCATGTTACTGGGGGTGGCCGGGACCGACGTCCCTATCGACAGTATCGCCAAACTGGCTCAGCCGCATCAGGTATTGACAAAATTATCTTTTTTTTTCTTTAACGCCGGGAAATACTCTGAGGCATCCCGCGGGGGAGTGGATCTCCCCACGCGGAATGTGGGACTCGCTGCGGCCGAAAGCTGGTCAGTGGACGCAGTTCTACCCACTAAAACCCGGCGAGTGCCACCAATGCCGCCTTTGGTGAGGTGCCCCGGATTTAATGAGCAAACAGGGCACCTTGACGACTAGTCAGTCCCCCAAGGGGCCCACGCCACCTCCACAGAGGGGTTGTCCCGCACCACAGAACAACCCTTCTCAATGACGGGACAGTACAATGGGGTGAGGTTCCCGTCCTCGCCCCTTGCCCCCTTCTCTTTTGTCCCCTCTTCTTAAAAGAGGGCCCCTCGGCTCAATTAGCTTCGCCCAAGGCTAGGCTACTAAGCCCCACCGCCACGTCAAGGCCTGGCCATGGATTGGACAAAATTATCATTTAGATACAAACAAAAAATTAAGATTATTAAAATATACAAATATTGATTATAATGCATCACATTATACATACATCACATTATACACAACCAGTCTGCATAATGTGATGTAAAACATTTACAAGTGCTGCTCTAAACTTCTTTTTCAACTTAAGGCACGTAAAACTGCGGTGACCAGCTAGTTTTATTAATATATTAACAAGGTTCTATATATCTATATACCATGCGCTACTGCGTTATCAGTAACTGTTCAGCTAAATAGAAAAATGGCACCAGCGTTGTTTCTGCAAATGTCCTTTTCAGATGACACAATTTATTGTACTAGCATATTTGCCTCAAAAGTAGTAATGGGCTGATAATTACGGGATACATAATATACTTCTATGCCAAACATAAAATGCCAGAGATTTTAATTGTTCATAGACATTATTAAAAAAAGAGTAGGTAAATCTGGCAATCTAATATTAAGTCGCAGATGTAAATAATAATAATAATATCTATGGACGCTATTACACCACGTCAATCTAGCCCCGTGGTAAGTTCTTGAAAAACTTATGTTACAGACAAGGGAAATATATTTAATACTTTTATATTATACATATATTTAAGATTTTTATTATATAATAATAATAATATAATAAATCATTTATTCTCAGGCACTATATGGCCCATAGATATATACCTTACACACTAACATACATATATTATATTACACAAGGGTTAGTATAAAACCTTAAAATTATGTTAGTAAACTTCTTAGCGCTACGTCTTCGTGCGTTCCACGTTATATAATACATTAAATTAATACACATCCATGACCGTTTTTTTCCCTAGCAGGATTCGTACCCGGATGTAGCATCCGGCTTGAGCGCTAACCATTGAGCCACAGAGGTCGTCGTAAATGTGATAGGATATTTTCTAACGGAATATAAAGCAGCTCCGGAGGGAAATAAAACAGCCTACAGAAATATAAGATGACAGGTTCTTCATATTATCACGATATTCATGTTAATGGTTGCTGTAAAGTATCGGAACGTCGGGCTTGTAAAAATCTTAATAATCCGCGATAAAATCCGTGAAAAATGTTTAATTATAACGATATTCATCTATATTTCGAAGACAAAGCTATTGTTTTCTTTAAAAAAGGCTTTTTCCAGTTGGGTGTGAACGGCTATTCTTTCATCGTGAGCAACAACGGCTACTTATTATTACATCCTTTACTTATAACAACTGTAAGTATGATCATAATTTATTTAATAAATTTTATACTTAGTCTATGAGGATATTCTAGAAGTATCTTTATGTCAGTAGATATCTAACCGATTTATGGTAAGAAGATGATTGATCCGAAAGTAAAGTAGGTAAATAAAGTTTTTATTCAATACTTAAGTGTCTTATCAAACGTCAAATAACTCTACTATCCTACTCTCATAACTTCTCCGAAGCGGCTGGATTTATCTTGATGATTTTTTTTTTGTGTGTCAAAGCTTGGATCCGAGACCGGTTGATATTCACAATACGTTCCTAGTGGAATGAATTGCGAGTGAGTGAGTGAGAGAGGACCTCTAGTACATTTATAGTATTACTGATAAAGTATGTAGTTAATGCATTCTATAGTCATAAATAAAATGTTGAATGATTTTATATCACAACAGTAAAACCTAATAGATCGATTTGCTTTTATAGCACTTATAATGAACATGTATTTTTTGTTAAAAGATAAACAACAAATTACAAGAAAACTACAACAGTGTGGACTTCGTTGAGGTCGAGCAAGTAGACGATGGGAAGGGGCCCAGAGAACTTGGAGACAAGATCAAGCAGTTGAGGAAGAGCTTAGTGAACGGCGACGAAGGGAGCATGACTAACGTCGAAGTTCTGTTCCACTATGACAGAATGAGGTAATTGCTAGGGTTCCGTCCCTCAAATAACAAAACTGAAGCCTTATGCCAGGATTCAAATCAAATCAAAATACTTTTATTTCGTAGGTAACAACTTATACACTGTAAATACGTCAAAAATAAGTAGTCAATAAAAAGTAGGTAAAATAATTTTTTTTAAATAAAAATTATAACCGACTTCAAAAAATAAAGTAACTAAAATGTTATAAAATAATCGCGTGTACAATCTTTGCGTTTACCACGTCATTATTGTTACTTTTGGAGTCGGTGTCAGCTAAGTTAAATAGGTAATTAAACAGCAACAAATACGTCACCATTGTCGTATTTGTTGCTCTAGGTACCTACCTATCTACCATGGCTGACACCGACTCCAAAAGTAACAATAATGACGTGGTAAACGCAAAGATTGTACACGCGATTATTTTATAACATTTTAGTTACTTTATTTTTTGAAGTCGGTTATAATTTTTATTTAAAATTTTTTATTTCTTAATTTTTAGTGATTCATTAAAGAAAGGCATACAGAGATAGACATTTTGGCATATTGAACCGTATGAAGTAAGCCCAAAAAAATCTGTAAATCGTCGAGGAGTTCCCTCGACTGTCCATAGTCTCCATCATCATAACGGTAATGGCACGTATCACCCATAAGGGTGCAAAGTTCTCATCAGTATAAATTAATTAAGTCCAATCACAAGGTAGCTACTTTAAACTATTTAGGAGTTCCCTTAACTGAGCTTCGTCTTCATCATCAGACCCCCAATCACAGTCACAACCCATCTAGGTGTAAAGTTCTCATCAATACAAATTAATCAAGCCCAAACACAAGGTTACTGAAGTAAATCGTCGAGGTGTTCCCTCGACTGTCTTCCAGCTCCAGCATCAGATCGACTCTAGACCTTCATTAAATTGTAGTGCTTTAAAATGCTTATTTCAAAAAATATTAAGCACACTAGTCATTCCTACAAATTTCGAAAGTTTCCCTCGATTTCTCTAGGATGCCATCATCAGATCCTGGTTTCCTTATCATGGGACCAAATGGCAAGTATACCCTTACAAACAAAAAAAGAATTTTGAAAATCGGTCCACAATTGACGGAGAAATCGGTGTACATACATTAAAAAAAATACCGGCCGAGTTGAGAACCTCCTCCTTTTTGTTGAAGTCGGTTAAAAACTCGTTTGAAATGCGAGGTTTCCCTCTAACAAAAACGATAAAAAAACTTAGGGGCCGCGCTTTGTCAATAAAAATAAATCTAATAACGTACCAAAATAATAGGTAGTTATGCCATCTATTATGTATTTCATCAACTAATGTAATATGTAATACTGAATGAATGAAAGACAAAATAAATTAAAAATTCATTCCTAGAAATGCGCTATGTAATTTATACATTGGTAGATTACCTAGGTAAATCACATTTGAAATCAAGAGTGAATGTCTTATTCCCAAGGTATGGTGTCTATAATTACTCCACAGTCCATTGTCCGTTAAACGGTCTGTAAACGTAAAAGGTACTTTCTATTGGTGATGATGACAACATCATCAGCCTTTATCCGTTCATCTTTGTCTATAAATATACCTGATGAAATTTGGTAGGAAGCTAGGTCTTACAACATGATTAAAGAAAAAAAATCTGTTGTATATTACCTTCATATAAAACACGTTTCTCGGAACCCTCAGTGTGCGAACTGCGAGTTGGACCCTCGCATGTCTGGGTCTTTTTATCTGTATACCTACCGATTTAGATTTTTCGAAACTCGATATTTTTTTCTTTTTAGGGTTCCGTAGCCAAATGGCAAAACATGGAACCCTTATAGATTCGTCATGTCTGTATGTCTGTCTGTCTGTCCGTCCGTATGTCACAGCCACTTTCTTCCGAAACTATAAGAGCTATACTGTTGAAACTTGATAAGTAGATGCATTCTGTGAACCACATTAAGATTTTGACACAAAAGTAGAAAAAAAACAATAAATTTGGGAGTCCCTATACTTAGAACTAAAACTCATTTTTTTTTCCATCAAACCCATCCGTGTGGGGTATCTATGGCTAGGTCTGCAAATGATATTGAGGTTTCTAATACCATTTTATTCTAAACTAAATAGTTTGCGCGAGAGACACTTCCAAAGTGGAAAAATGTGTGTCCCCCCCCCCCTGTAACTTCTAAAATAAGAGAATGATAAAACTAAAAAAAAACATTTATTATGATGTACATTACTATGCAAACTTCCACCGAAAATTGGTTTGAACGAGATCTAGTAGGTAGTTTTTTTTATACGTCATAAATCGTAAACCGCAATTTACCTTTTATGCAATCAACTCAATTAAATAAAAAACATTTAATTCCATAAACATAAACCTTATTTTTTGTTAAAGTGTCTAATGTTGTATATTATGTAATGGTACGGAACCCTTTTTGCGCGAGTCCGACTATCACTTGGCCGGTTTTTTTTACTGATTTAGACTGTCTGTTTAATCGGAAACAGCCAACGAAACAATTTATTCATCTCCTAATTTGAGTCATCGAAAAATTATGTAATCACGAGTATGAAGCTAGTGATGATAATTATTATCGAGATAATATTTTTAAAATGAAATGGCATACAGACCATTAACATTAACATCACGTTTTCACTAGAACGGGACCTACCTCGTTATTGTAATAACTAATAGCAGTCTTAAGTTTGTTTACACGCCAAGAATCTTTTGAACTCATGTTTCGAAGGTCATATATATATGTAGTAATTCTTTGCTATTTATTGTAACCATCACTCATTGAAACTATATTTAAATGAAAATAAAAATAAATGAATGTATTATCAAAACAAATAAGTTTTATATCAACTTGCCTAAAACAACCAATAAATAACTATTTTCGTTATTCAAACGAAAATTTTTGATTAGGACTAATATTCTTAGAATAGAATTGGTATTTTAATTGGTTTCATTTTGTAATGAGAGAGCAGGACGAGAATAAAGCTCAACGTAGTCCAATACTCATGCTTAATTAAATTTCGTAAAATCATTGTATGTGACCCTGAAAAAAGTATACTTTAGATAAAGAAGTAAATTGACACAATAAAAAAACACCCAGCCAGTCACAGGGACTGCCGATAGAAGTGAAAACAAAACAATTAAATTCAAATACCCATAACCTAAACGAATACCTAAAAATTCCTGTAAATAATTTAGAAGCAACACAATTTGCAAAACAATTATTGCATAATCTTATATAAATAAATCAAACGTCATAAAAACGTCAAATAGCGTCTCATAAGGGTTGTAACGGTGTTGCGAATCCAGAGATTTTATCTCATCTAAAAATATGCGTACCGCGCTAAAAGAAGTTTTCACTTCAAAATAGTGGAGCGCCGTAATATTTATTCCTCGGAATCCAGGGCCAGTCAATGAGTCTTTATATAAACTTTGGAAATGTGTTTTTAATAGTATATAGAAAAATGTAAAAACATAAATTTGTGCGATTAAAAGCTTTTAAAATGTATTCCGATATCAATAAAAGTCACTAAATTATGGATTCATGTCGAATAAGTATTTTGATTATTCATGTATTAAATTTTCCTTTGATGTCTACAGGAGAATCTCCCGAGTCAAGCATGACTATTTCTTTAACAAACTAGAAGGTACTCCATTCTCAATGGGCATCTCGTTGCCAATGGGCTACGGGGACACTGAGCTGATGCTGAAAGATAATCCAGTAGAGGCCAAGCAGGGCCAGGAGCTGGTGGGCATCAATGTTACGAGCTACTTCAACTTCACGTACCGAGTTCATCCGGACTGGTGAGTGAATTAAATTATTTTCTTACTAACTGTTCACCCTTCACCCTATAAAACAATTTCCTCTGAAATAAATAGCCCTTCGGCACTAATTGTTTGTTATATAAAGTATAAAAATATTTTTTCAAACCCGATTTAGTTTGTAGAAGTTCTGGAGGTGAGCGCGTTTCAACAAACGAATTAATCAGCTCAGTTATTATATACTATAACTATACTATATTATAATATTGTATAGTTAGATATAATATGTATCTTATTAAAATAACGAATGAGATAGTAAATGAATAGAATTCTAACAATAGAATTTCATAGCCGGAAACAGTCTTTATAATTACGCCCTGCTCACTAGTCCTTATGTAATATGTTACAGTAACTTTACCAGGAAGCTATTGAAAAATACCGGTGGGAGGGAAGCGCTGTGCCGCGCTCCCGGCTGTACCACAATCTTGCTTGTTTCCCCCGTGAAACAGCTTTGCTGTGTTTCGGAGAGAAGGGCAAGACAGGCAGTGTCATTACTGGCACCGAGATTTAACATCTTGTCTCAGGATAGGCAACACATAAATAAGTTGCCTGGGTTCGTTCCAGGTATACTAGTTTATGTTCATGGGCGACGTCGACCACTTACCATCAGGTGGTACGTTTGTCAGTTTGCCTATCCAACTAACATAAAAAAAAATCAGACTATTTTATAGGTAAAAACTACAACATTTTATGGGTACTTTAATCTATGGATTTCATATTAAATTATGGTCTTCATGGTGGTCATAATGGTCTAAATTTTTGTTACTAATTTGGTAAAAGGTCGTTAATAACATTAAGTTCATTAAGTTAAACTCGACAAGAAACAAGCACATTAATTCAATGAAAATTGATGTAAACAAAATTCATATAACTTATAGTAGGTAGGTATACTTGCGACTACCATATTGTTAAGAATCTTGCGTTCGTTTATACCATTTATTGTTATTGACCCGTTTTAACGTCGACAACCCCTACTAAATATTCTACCTTACTCACGCGAACTGTTCAAATAAACTCCGGGTAAATTGATTTTTAGAATATAGTAAAGATTAAGTATAAGATTCAAACTGATCAAACGGTATATATTACCATGTTTTTCACTTTACCATGTTTTTCACTTTACCATGTTTTTCACTTTATTTCTGGAAATCAAAATTTTAGCATCAAGTACGAATTATTCACGATGCTAATTCTTGTTTAAAAGATATAAGATTGTGAGCATTGGAGGCGGAACGGTCAAGGTTTATTTTAATTGTGCCCATTGAAAATATATTAAATAAATCGAAGCTCACGTACTAGAAAATTGGAGGCAATTTGGAAATGGACCTGTAGCTAGCAGTTTAAGAAACAACCATACTTATAAAATAAAGCGTTTTCTTTGATTCGATCTCAGAAAGTACCAATCGGATTAGAATTAGTATTTTTGCATTTGACAGCTCCATAATTTAAAAGATTTTTCCGAGGTGTGTTGATACCATACAAATGTTTATCTTTGGCGAAATTCGAACGCGAGACTACCAGAAACCCACATACAATCAATATAACTACGCCTATGCAAGCTTCTACAATATTACCCCACCATGGTTCAAGCCTTGGCTTTGTTTTAGGTGAACCCAGCACCTTCGACGAAGCAAATTGTGGGAGCTGCTCTTTGTACCCCTCTTATAAGAAGAGGGCACAAAAGATCAGGGGGACAAGGGACGAGGACGGAGACCTCACCCCATTGTACTGTCCCGACGTTGGGAGGGGTTTTTCTCTCCCCTGTGCACCTCCACAGAGGGCTGTGGAGGTAGCGTCGGTCCCATGAGAGACTGACTAGCCGTCGAGGTGCCCTGTTTGCTCAACAGATCCGGGGCACTTCACCAAAGGCAGCATTGGTAGCACTCGCCTGGTTTTAGTGGGTAGAGCTACGTCCACCTTACGACCTTTCAGGCGCAGCGAATCCCACATACCCTCCCGGGGAAACCCACTCTGCCGCGGCATGCCTCCGAGCATTACCTGGCGTAAAAAAAAGGCTTCTACAATATTAGCAGATTCTAGTATTTATGGCATATTAAATAAATACCTGTTTGCTCTATTAGTAATAAAATTTAAAAATGTGCATAATAAATATTTGTTTCCAGGGTATATTGCAAATACCATTATTTAGAAGGACACGAATCTGAAAATAGCGAAGTAGAAATATTCAAATTTCTAGCGAATATATCGAGGAACAAGATAGATATAACCAAAACGCAATATAAAGAGGAAACTCAAAGACTTCCATTTAATATTGAAAGTAAGTAATTTAACTTTATATAATTATATAACTTCAGTAATGATAAATCATAAGTCCTTACAATTATTAAAAATATATCTGATTAGGCTATACCTACAACATATAATAACAAATATACAAACATAGATAATAAGCCCGAGCAGTTTTAAAATATAACCGACCCAAACCGAGCGTAAGGAATTACATTTTTAAATAATAAAAATAGACTATAATTAATATTGTATTCTAGCACACTGCGGAACAACCCCCTTGGGTAAAGACGACTATTACTGCAACGAAGATCTAGTTAAACAATTGGTGTTCGACGCCAAACTGTCAGCGCCATACTTCAGGAGCTGGACGGCAACCGAGGAGGAGAGGAATTTAGCGAGAAAGTACAACGTGAGCGTCCGTTTCATAGCCACATCCAGTGGCTTAACCCGATGGCATTATATCTTTGAGGATCACAAAAACGAGTGGGTCGACGAAATGGGGAATAGATATAAAGGATTCTCTGAAAGGTAAGTTTTAAAGTGACTTCGAAAAAACCGACTTCAAAACCCTAAAAAGTAATAAAATAATCGCGTTTCCTTAAATTGTGTGTGTGCCTACAACTTATAATAAACTTGTTCTTTTACTACTGTACAAATCTTTGCCTTTACCAAGTCATTATTATTACTTTTGAAGTCGGTGTCAGTCAAGGTAGGTAGGGAGGAAGGTACATCAACAAATAAGACACCGGCTTCAAATATGGGTGCAAAGTTCTCATCATTATGAATTAATTAAGTCCAAACACACGGTAGCTACTGTAAACGCAAAAATTGTACATTATTAGAAGTATAAGATGATTATTAGTTGTAGACACAAAAATTAAAGAAACGCGATTATTTTATTACTTTTTTAGTTATTTTATTTTTTGAAGTCAGTTATATTTTTGTTTAATTTTGTTTATTTTATTAGTAATTCATTAAAGAAAGATATACAGAAATAGACATATTGAACCGTATGAAGTAAGTCCAACAAAAGCTGTAAATCGTCGAGGAGTTCCCTCGACTGTCTATGGTCTCCATCATCAGACCTGTAATGGCACGTGTCACCCATATGGGTGGTACGTTCATCAGTATACATTAATTAAGTCCAATCACAATGTAGCTACTGTAAACTATTTAGGAGTTCCCTTAACTGTCCTTCGTCTTTATAATCAAACCCCTAATGACAGTCACAACCCATCTAGGTGGAAAGTTCTCATTAATACAAATTAATCAAGCCCAAACACAAGGTTACTGACGTAAATCGTTGAGGAGTTCCCTCGACTGTCTTTTGGCTCCAACATCAGATCGACTCTAGGCCTTCATTATTATGGTGCTTCCAAGCACTTAATTAAAAAAGTACCAAACGCACTAGACGCCCCTGCGATTTTCGAAAGTTTCCCTTGATTTCTCTGGGATGCCATCATCAGTTCATCCTGGTTTCCTTGTAATGGGACCATTTGGAAAGTATACCCTTTCAAACATAATAAATAATTTTTGAAATCGGTCCAGCCATCTTCAAGCAATCGGGGAACATACAAAAAAAAAATCCGACGAATTTATAACCTCCTCCTTTTTGAAGTCGGTTAAAAGGAGGAAGTTCTCAATTCGCCTGTATGTTTTTTTTAAGTTTGTCATACCGCCGACTGTGAATATATTTCGATGACTCTTTTTTCGTTTGAAAGCTGGTGTTTCCAATTTGGTCCTATATTAATTTTATCAAGATCTGACAAACCGATTTGAGTTATTCTCAATGGTTATTTGGTTGACTTAGTTTACCTAGATGACATTATGTTCATTTTATTACTTGTCGATGTAAAATGAACAAAAAACTACGGCAAAGAATGCTTTGGACGCGTATCATAGTATTTTGAGGTCATCGACATATCCATTTTAAATTGGTCATGTTCTGATGAAGATCTTTGGTGATATATGTACCTATTTAGGAATTCTTTAACAAATAGCAGCAAATCTACTGTGATTGCTTTCAATTACATGTATAATATGTATTGTTAAACAATTAAATCAGTTATCGATAAACAATATATATTTAAATATAGTATTCGTGTTTGTAAGTTTCCGGTGGCCCATTGGGGGTCAGGGAAATGGAGGAGGAAGGAAAAGGACGCATCTATATGACTTTTGGTTGTGCGGATGTCTATGGGCGTCGGTATTTACCATAAGGCTCAGACTGCTCGATTGCCTCCTTATGACTTAAAAAAGGCCGGAAACGGACCTGCTAATGATGTAGCGGGTGTGTATGGATTTCGCTTATCACTTACTTACCAGATAAAACGACTGTCCATTTGCCCCCTCTTCTATAAAAAAAGATTAATTAACCTACGAATCTCGTATTATTTGAGTAAATGATGAATGTTACATGAACGAGCGCTAACGAGCTTATCATATTTAGTTGGGAGTGCAAGTGACAGCGTGACTGACATGCGAGTGGATGTGACGTCACACTCAGGTCCATTGTTTACTCTGCACATTATCTACAATCTACAGTATATATATTTTGTAATTATTATACTTACTAGCTACTAAATATATTTATATTTTGTACAATTTTTTTTAATCGAAGAGGTGGCAAACATTTTTAATATTGTTAGTCGGACATTATCATCAGCCCGTTATTGCCCACTGCTGAGCATAGCATAGCATCTCCTCTGTCCCTAGCCTGTCTCATCCATGTTTTGCCCATCAGCCTCCCCTCGTCATCGGTCCATAGTCTGACATATGTATCTTATTGTAAAAGGGCTATCATCATCATCATCAGCCTCTATCCGTCTACTGCAGAACATAGGCCAAAGGGCTATAAAAAGCATACCCACAAATGAAAGGCTGGCTGGCATCTGCTAAGTCTCCGGTGTAGCGGATGTGTTTGGGTGTCGGCAATCACTTTCTATTACGTGAATCAACTGTTTCTTTGACACCTCTTTTATAAAAAAAAAAATCTAATAATAATAATAATACTAATAATATTGTGTGTATAATATAATTATTATTATTTGTATGAATTGTGGTAGTACCTAGATATGCAGGATTTGTCAATGTCTATTGAGTTTAAATATAATATTGAGATGGGATTTCAGTAGGGCTAGCATACGCGCACGACAAAATTTTGTCTATCCCTTTTTTCGTATGAAATATATGAAATAATACGAGAAAAGGGGTAGACAAAATTTTTTCGTGCGCGCATGCTAGACCTACATGGCTATACGTATCAAGATTTAAGATGGCAAAATTAAAATAATTGGATCTTAAACGACAGATCCCGACGTCTTTTTTTGTTATCACAGTGAAATGCTTTTTACGCATGTAGCCAGGATGGCTCGGGAAGTTCCTGACCCTATGTGGGATTCGCATCTGGGTGTACTCTAACCGTAAACTAAAACTACTGCGAGCGCCTTCAGCCGTTTTTGAGGGTACCAGATCTGCATTCAACAGTTTCACCTCAGCGACAGGCTGGCCCCGGCGAAGGCCAGACTACTCCTCGTAAGGGGGGACTGTCCGGCCGCTACTAAGCAGTCCCCAAGACGTCGTGTCATAATGGGCCCAGGTTCCCATCCTGAACCCGACACGAGCACAGGGGCGTTACTGGAGGCGCATTAAGTAGCGCCTCCTACGCACCCTCGTTCGTAGCTCCAGACGTCTGTGACATAATTTCGTAAAAAATTATAACTACAAACATTTTTTTTAAATTTCCACAGTGTATTTGGTGATTACTACTACAACGCTATAGAGGAAACGTGGTACAAAGCGGCGGTGCTCCAGCACATGATAGACAAGGAGTCGCTGGTTATCGCCACGCCACTACCGGTCCTCGATGAGACCATCTCATCACCGAAGAACGAGAACAAAGATGGGGACATCACCATCACCGCCAGCTACGCGATATTTTATAAAGATGGCAATTCCGAAACCCCGGCGGCTGTCGTCGGTTTCCAGTATTTGTATTCGAACTTTTATGAAATATTCTCAAATATAACCAAGAATAGTCGGGTGAGTATCATTAGCTCATATACCTTGCGGCCTTACAAACATTTGAGATCAGTCTGAGCGTAGTTTAAAACGTCCTTACGTTACCACACTTTCTTACCACCACCCAACACAATTGACATAGTTGACTACAACCTCTAAATACTCTAAATGTCAAGACTCTAAATAAAGATTAAAACAATTACTTCATAATAACATCTAATACTTTTAAAATAATCTTTCTCACCACCACACAATTGACCACTGTTGACTAGAATCTCGAAATACTCTAAATGTCAAGACTCTAAATAATGGTCAAAGCAATTACTTCATAATAACATCTAATAAATTTTTAAGCGGCTGAAAAAGCTAAAGCATGCAAATACTTTAGGGGTCTAGGCTCCGAATATGATTTTGTCCCATTCGGTATCGAGACCCTTGGTCCGTGGGGTCCTAGCGCTATAAGGCTTTTTAGAGAAATAGCAAAAAGATTAGTCGACATCACAGGAGACCGAAGAGCTGGCAGCTACCTCGGAGAAAGAATTAGTCTAGCTATTCAAAGAGGGAACGCTGCAGTATCTTCGGAACCTTGCCTAAAGGGACTCCTTTTTAATAATATATATTAGTTTTTTTTTTATACATTTTTTATCGTTTTTAGTTTTAGGTTCTTTGTACATTACTAAGTCTTTATATTATTATAATCTCACTTTAGCTTTAAATAATTATCTAGAATTGTTTTACTACATTAATGTGAATAAATTTTAATATTATATTTAAAAATACATTTTATAATAATATTAAGATATAAGCATTTACGTGCTTAGTAAAGCTCGCTGTTTGATTTTTCACGGAGCAACGTTAGCGTACAGGACAATATTCCACGTGACCGAGCTTTACGGGCTTCATAATAATTATGCTATAATTAGAATTTTTATTAAGCTTTGGAGATTTTGTGGTACTGGGATTATTTATTTTTTGTGAGAGCGTTAACATGAATTTTATAATCCCAAGATTGCCAGCTATTAACAGTTAAAATGTATATACCTACACGATTTTAATTAGCGACAATGGTCCAGTTGGTAAAGCCTCGACAGTGATAAGTTTAGATTCAAGGCTAAGGTATCCATTAAAAAAGTTTTGATGTATACCCTAGTAAAAACTTTCTGAGGAATAAAGGAAAACATTCTGAGGAATAAAGGAAAACATTCTGAGGAAACCGATACGCCTTTAATATCATCAGATTGAAAGTCTTTGATGGTGTGTGAAGGCCAACTCGCATTGGGCCACCGTACAGGCTTTCTCTAGGCTTTCTCTCGAGGTAGGCTATGCATACAATAAATTTAAAATTATTTATTTAATAGGCATTTTCAACGTAAGGATATCTTTTTATCCCTTCTGTAAGTGGATCCGCCAAATTTTTGCTGCGACGCTGCTCTGATTGGTCGAGTGATGGTCATTGATGGATGATTGGTCGATGGGACGTACATACAGATCACTGGTTGGTTGAATTGCTATTACGTCAGTGACAAATCACTGACCAGTTTCACTCAAATTTCTACTCAAATTACTATTCTATTCGGTTATATGCTCGATGATCCGAAATAACTATGCTCAAGGTGTTGCACTAGCATGGGCCTATTCAAACATTTATCTTAGTTGGATTCAAGTCTTCTAATGGTTACGCGAATTTCACTTATTATAATGAAACAATTTTTACGCATTATATCGCGTTTTATTAAGATTTTTACAATATTCATTTATTTTAAAGTATCCGAAACGTCGGGCTTGTAAAAATCTTAATAAACCGCGATAAAATCCGTAAAAATTGTTTCATTATAATGGATTCAAGTCTTTAATATTATCTGGACTAGAATTGGATGCGAGTGACGAGGAATCGGCCGTCTTGGCGTTCATTGAGGGAGGCCTATATTCAGCAGTGGACAGATAACGGCTGATGATGATGATGTGGTCTGACCATCCCATTACTTGTATTGTTGTAGGACCTGACTTGCGACATGGATGGGTCGTACGACTGCTTCGTGATCGACAGCTCCGGCTACGTTGTAGTGGGCATGGACAAGACGGACGTGGGGCAGTTCTTCGGCGTCTTCTACCCGGGGGTGCTACAGTCGCTCATAGACA
Source organism: Helleia helle (assembly GCA_963853865.1). Taxonomy (NCBI): domain Eukaryota; kingdom Metazoa; phylum Arthropoda; class Insecta; order Lepidoptera; family Lycaenidae; genus Helleia; species Helleia helle. The sequence continues at coordinate 18,340,189 of OY971422.1, read as the reverse complement.
AGAGCATATTCGACCACGTCGAAGTGTTCAATTACCAAGCGCTTTGTCCGGTGTCTATCTTGAAGGAGGAGAATAGCGCATTTAGTCTAGAAACTGTGCGTATTATATTTGTATCTATAATAATATATATTTCCAGCTGTTACCCGTGTCCTCGCTTACGTGGAATAAGATTTATAACACACGTTCTACTAACGTTATAAACGCGAAAGTTTGAAAGAATGTAACGCAAAAACTACTGAATGGATTTTAATGAAACTTTACAATAACATAGCTTATACACCTGAATAACATAAAGGCTATAAGTAATTTATTCCTGTACTCCCACGGGAATGGAAAGAACGCGGATGAAACCGCGGAGCGCTGCTAGTATATACCAGAAAAATATAAAAAGAAAGATGATTTCTATCGTGTTTGTTTATATAGTGGTCTCGCATATTTCTTCTATATACCATATATCATCATCTTTTATCAAAAGAAAGGAATATTTTACGGCCTTACGGAAAGCTCTAACACTCCGTTTGAACATTGAGAATTAATTACGTAATTTACCACTTTAATTTCTTTATTCCAGTGACCATTTTAGAATAAACATTTAACAACAAACTAATAAATAAATATTCGAAAGTATTTTTTATTTTTAGCCTTTCAAAGTTGTGTGGACGTTCATAAAGTGGTTAATAACGGAGTCGGTGATATCGTTCAATTTGTTTGAATGGAATCAATACAGTTACGCGGACGATATGGACGCCATGGACGGCATTGGTAAATATTTGTGTCATCTTAATTTTTAATAACATTATAATAGATAAATAATAATAAATATTATTTTTTTAATAAGAGGTAGTGCCAGCTGCTTTGCAGCCGAATTGGGCCGGCACGACCGGGGTGCTAGGTACCTCTCGCTCACATAATACCGGCGTCAAGTGACAGCTATGCTAGAGTGAGTGAGTAGTGAGTTTCCGGTGGCTTATTGGGGGATAGGGAAAACGAGGACAACACATCTGCATAACTTTTGGTTGTGCGGATGTCTATGGGCGTCGGTAGTCACCATAAGGCTCCAACTACTCAGTTGTCTCTCTATGACATAAAAAAAAAACAATCATACCACGTTAACCTAGCCCCGTCGTAAGTTCATATGAACTTGTGTTGCTGGTACTAGGAACGAAAATAAATTTACCTATATATAAATACTTAATATATAAAATTTTTTCCGTCGTCATGTCCATAACCCAGCGCAGTCATCTTTGTTCATCATACAAATTACCTGCAACTGGCGGGATTCGAACCTGCGACCGCTGCGTAGTGTCCAGTAGCCAGACCACGGCACTCAACCACTCGACCAGCCGACCGTCAATTCGTTTAACTTTACAATGTTCATTTAGCGTCAGAAACGAGCATTATTGTACCTTTTAAAGTGTAAGAAAATATTCAAAGTTGTTTCAGTATATATTAATTTGTGAAAATCGCGGGAACGTTAGAAAAAAAAATTAGATTTATGATAATTGCTAGTGAATTTAGATAAAAAAGTAAGTTATTAATGTGTAATACAATTTAAATTCTAACTTCTAAGAATCTAAAGAAGACTTTGGTAAAAACATCAAAAATCTTTCAATGAGTCAAAAAGTTTGTCAGTAGTTTCAAAATTCACGATTTAGAAAGCTTCAAGCTACAGAGAATCGCTTTCAATTACGTGCTCCGTAGCAACAAAATGACTAAATTGACCCTAACAAATTCACTGTTTCAGTCAACGGTATGTTAGAAACTCTAGTGGAAATATATTGCTTGCATTTAATCCTCTTTTGAAAACTTTTTTGGCGCATCGTATACATATTTTTGTAGGCTGTGAGTGAGGATGATCCGTCACGATCGTAGGTGAAAGGCTCAATCGGGTGAAATCGGGACCGCCGAGTGTGCCCGAGCGAGAAAGATACAATCAGTTCTTCACTGCTGAGTGCTGTGTCGCTGTGTTTTCACTTCTATCGGCAGTCCTTTTACTGGTTAGGTTATTTAATATATTGTCAACTATAGATCTCTAGAGTAATAAAATGTACAATAGACCATACTGAAAATGATAATTTTCTGTTAGTCGGATAAATCTTGGGGTTGTTTTAAGTGTTTTTAAAATTCTGTATATTTTTAGTGACCGACAACATAGAATATATGGACAGCTCAACGACGTCCTCTCCGCCAACCATCGACAGCAATAAAACATTAAACCAAGAAACGGAGACGCTCTTCTCGTGTGACCATCGAATAACGCTGTACATATTAAACCAATCGTACTTTCTCAACTCTATGGGAGTTTCACCCGTGGTCTCGGAAGAAGAGGCGGGACGATGTCATTCGCCGTATTGGGCTACGCTGGTCACGAAAACCAATCTCCTGCTTGTGGTTGTAGACAAAAATTACAGGCCGGATGAGTCGTGCGAGCTGCCGCCCGATACTAAACCGAGACCAACCCGCGACTCGACGACCAGCAGGGAGCCCTGCCACAAGTTAGACTTGGGAAGACTCACGAGGCGAAGACTTGAGGGATGTTTCACGTATCATGACAAGGTATTTTATCACAAGTAATTACGTTGTTTTTAAACAATGAAACATACTTTGTACTGTTTGCGTGCGCTTTGTGTCTTTTGTCTACGTGAAGCAATATAAGGAAACGCGTTTAAGCTGATTTTTTACATCAGTCGACAAATGTATAGGTTTTTTGATCCTAATACAATAATGGTAATCTTGGGTTGATTTTTTTATGTCCAGAGATGACGCTGACATCAGTGCGTTAACACTTAACACATAACGCTGCATTAGTAATTTACATTTTTTATCCCTAAATATATATATATTTACGTACATTGTGGTCTACCGCTATAAAGTTTAAATTTATTCATAAATCATTAATTTAATTAATAATTAATTATTCGGATATATGTATTCGTTTTGACATTCGCGTTGGCGAATAATTTGCAACCAATAAATTTACCTTATTAATATTATAATAGATTAATCTAATATATAAAATTTCCATGTCACAATGTTAGTTACCGTACTCCTCCGAAACGGCTTTACCGATTTTTATCGAATTTTATATGCGTATTCAGTAGGTCTGAGAATCGGCTACTATCTATTTTTCATACCCCTAAGTGATAAGGGTGGTCAACCCCTCAAATTTTAAACGCGGGCGAAGCTGCGGGCAACAGCTAGTTTATTCATAAAAAAACTAAAAATCTAACCCATAAACAAAAGTAATTTATAGGCTAACTTTTGTATTAGACCCAAATACACGGTCTTTGTCAATCAAATGGCCGACTATAGAAAGTACATATTCACCGAAGGTTCGCTGCGTGATGATGATGATGATCCAATTATTTAATAGTCCATATGTTTCAGGAAAACAATATCACAGCGTGCGGACTGGGCCATCTCACGAGATCGAACGCGTTGACCTTCGTCGTGGCTGCTGCACTTGCTTCACTGTTTACATCGTTCATTTCATGAAGAAGTATTTATGTTAACGTATTATAAATTTATACCTTTCCTATTTTGGCAATAAAGATTATTTATCCTTCCCATTGTTTCATTTATATACGTTTGATAACACTATCAGTCCCCCGCTGCACGCTGACCTATTTGTATCGGATATACGAATCGATGAGGTCTGCAAATTGCAGGTATCAACGAATCCACAAGTTGTCAAACAAACTACAGTCTATACTCTGGCAGTAGTACCGCGCAAGGACAGCAGAGCGCATGTCCGTTCTGCGAGCTCCCGCGATTGCGCGCTGCAGTACTTCACACCTTATCATTGTAATACAATTTCTACTCGAAGTTTCTAATAATTGTATAAAGCAACTAGTGTTCCCCTAAAACCAATATGTTAGTGTAAAAATAAGAAGAAGAAAAAGTATAGTGCGTCTCTGATGTGCCGCGTTGGTATCTTCTTATCCTTGCTTCTTTTTTTATCCCTCGTTTCTAGGGATTGTTCGGCGAGCTCTCAGTACGATGCCGCCAATAAAATATCTCTCAATACGTAAGTAGCTATTCGGCCTCGACCCTAATAGAAAGAATGATGTACATTATTATTCGCAAATATATATATTTTTAGCGTGCAAGGATGGGCAGTCAAACTTGGTACTGAACTGTACCATTTCGGAGAATTTATTACTAGAAAAAAGGAAGTTCAGGATGTAAGTATTTAATACTTGAATAATAAATGATGATCAAGACAATGTCGTGTAATAATATATTAAATTATATTCAAGAGTTTCAAATCAGCTCAAATCGAATCGAGAGATGGAGAGAAGCTGGTGCAAAGTATGGGAGACGATATTCGAGCGATGATGGAACTTAAAATTAGTGCTGTAAAAAGAATAGTCGAAGCTGCTGAAAATATGGCTTTCGATAAACAAAATGAACCAGTACCTGAAGATTATCAATTCTACAATAGTAAAGAAATGGAAGATTTATATGAAGACCTATCGATGACTACGACACCTGAACCAGAATTCAATATGGAAAATTGGATTATACGACCTCCATCGAAGAATGCTCATTTACAGCAAAATCCACATTTTTCAAATATACCTGTCAACATAAATATTAGTAGCGTTCATGTGCCGACAAATGTTTATGCTTGGGGTAAGATATGTTCCAAATAACTTTGGATCGTAAATACCAAGAGAATAAAAATAGTTTTTACCTCTGTTTACATCGTAAACGAGAAACTTACGGTCTTTGTTTCGATTACAGCGACGGAAGTAATAAAGGGTATCCATTGGTCTGAAGGGCTGGATACACATTTTGCTAATAATTATCAAAGTGACCCAACGTTATCATGGCAATATTTTGGCAGTTCCACGGGATTTATGAGACATTACCCTGGTTAGTATATTTAAAATACTTTGGATTACCTACATTTGGTCGATTCTCCGTTGTCTAGGCTCGCTCACTAGAAGGAAAACATCACTAGGATATTAAATCTGAAAACATTAAAAATTAGTACTTATGTAAGTAAGTTACTTACTTTACTTTATCATCATCAGCCTCTATCCGTCCACTGCTGAACATAGGCCTCCCTCAATGAACGCCACGACGGCCGATCTCTTGCCACCGCACGGAGATCGTCTTGTTAATGGCCAAGCAACACTTCGTCTACCTAAACGTGGCCTCCGCACTTGAACCTTACTGGCCCACCGGCTATCCGTTCTCCTGAGTGCGTGACCAGCCCACTGCCACTTCAACGATCTTATTATTTGCGTGATATTGGTAACCTTAGTTCTCAGACGGATGTCTGCATTCCTAATCCTATCCGTCACAAAAACACCAAGCATAACACGCTCCATAGCACGTTGAGCTACGGTAAACGTACGGACCAGTCGTAAATTTAGAGGCCACGTTTCAGCCCCGTAGGTCATTACGACAGACGAAGAACGCATTGGTCTTAACTTTAGTTTACTAACTTGAATTAGGGGGTGCGAATATGACCATGAGCGAACTTACACTCAATCCTTCAACCATACCATAAACAAAACACAATTAATATCGGATCATAACTTTATAATATAGCAATGAAGTGGCGAGCCGATCCAGTCGACATTTACGATTGTCGAACAAGAGCGTGGTATATGGAAGCAGCCGCAAGTCCCAAAGATGTAGTTATTCTAGTAGATAGAAGTGGATCCATGACTGGGCAAAGAAGGGACATAGCCAAGCATGTGGTCACAAATATTTTAGATACACTAGGCAATAATGATTTTGTTAGTGTAATGACCTTTGCTGATACTGTAGAAGAAATTGTACCTTGTTTCGAAGATTCCCTTGTTCAAGTAAGTCCCGTTATATAATTGTTATATGTATCATATATAAATGTATGTCTATCCTACTAATATTTATAAATGCAAAAGTATTTTTCGTGACTACCGACGTCCATAGCCAACCAAATGTAATGCAGATGCGTTGCCCTTCTTTTCTCTAACCTACCCCCCCCCCCCATTGGGCCACCGGATACTCAAAAACCTCACGAAACGCGATAGCATAGCTATCACTTGATGCCGGTGTGAGAGCGAGAGGTCACATAACACCGGTATCATGCCGGCCCAATTCGGCAGCAAAGAAGCATGGTACTACCTCTTACAAATATGTATGATGTATGTTTGTTACTGTTTCACGCAAAAACTAACTAGGCTATAATTTATCCCTGTACTCCCACGGGAATGAATTCGCGAGGCGCTGATAGTCTTTAATAAAATTATAATCTCACGCCATTTTACCTACAGGCTACACAAATACTAAAATTATTAATAACAATTTAATATATTCATTATGTTCAGGCTACGCTAGCCAATCTTCGAGAACTGAAACTAGCGTTGGATAATTTCGAAACAAATGAAATAGCGAATTTTTCGGCGGCATTAACTAGGGCTTTTGAGCTGCTAGAAATATATAGAAACAATAGTGGTGGGGCAAATTGTAATCAGGTAAGATATTTTATTGTATTTCAATTATTATTTTGGTGTATTTAGTTTATTAAAAAGTAATTTATTAACTTATATTAAGCAGATAAGTCAGGGCTTGAATCCAAGCTTTTATTTTTCGCGACTATCGTGCTTATCCTACTAATATTATAAACGTGAAAGTTTGTAACGATGTATGGATGTATGTTTATTACTGTATCACGCAAAAAAAATTGAATGGATTTTCATGAAACAGCAATAACATAGCTTAGCTCATAGCTTATTAGAATACCATTAGGCTATAATTTATCCTTGTACTCCCACGGGAATGAGAAGTGGGCGGATGAAACCGCGGGGCGCGGCTGTGAAAACATAAAAATCAAATTAACATAGAAAAAAGAGTATGTGTAACTTTTTATTAAAACAGATAACCTAATTTAATTTATAGGCCATTATGCTCGTCACGGATGGCGTTCCATATAACTACAAGGAATTATACGAGAGATATAACTGGAAGTATGACACTCCAGTAAGGGTGTTCACGTACCTGATAGGTCGCGAGGTAAAGGTAGTACCACTCCAGGTATTACTGTGTGTCGTAGCCATTGTGCGACCTGCATAATGCCTTCCCTTGTCTCTTACCAGTAACCTTGAATGTGGTACTGTCTATTTTCTTCTATGTATTTTACTTAAAGTGCATGTCTGACTGAATAGACCTTCCATCCTTCCGACATTTTCATTGCTTCGCTTGTAGATTAATTGTTTAGATATAAGTTTTTTTAGATATAGACGCTAAATCAGCGTTTTTTCGCTCATTTCAATGTTTGCTTAGTGTTATAATGATTTTATCGTTTGTTATAAAAATTAGTAGTGTCCATCACTTAAGTTACTACTTACTTTATATTAATAGAATTATTAATAATAAAAAATTGGTTGTCTGTAAAGTTGGTTTACGGACGATAGTTTAACGTGACAACGTTATAACAAAACGCAAGTGTACAATGAGCGTAACTGGACAAGCGTGACCGGACATTTTCGTGCATGCCGTGTTCATCGATTTATTAGACGTTGTCACGTCAAAAATTGATTCGTTAATTGGTACATTAGTAAATATAATGGTATTTCCATCATTTTACTAAGTTTTAGTAGCTTTTACTTACAACGGAGCATCTACATGAAACATTAATACAATCAAGTAGCAATAGTAATACAAGATTTAGTCAATTTCGAACACTAGTAGCGATAGAAGTCGTACTTAATAATGTAGAAGATAGAATCGTAATAGTAGATAATACTTTAATTGAGTCTAACTAAAAGTATAACTAAAGAGTTTCTAACAGGTGGCTGACGTTAGAGAAGTGAAGTGGATGGCCTGTGCTAATAGAGGCTTCTACGTGCACCTGAGTACTTTGGCTGAAGTGCGGGAGAGAGTTCTAGAACATGTGAACGTGCTCGCTCGACCGTTGGTACTGCAGCGGGAGAAACATCCAGTTGTGTGGACTCCGGTCTATGCCAATGTCACGGTATGAGCATTTTTATTTTGATTTTAGTTTAAAAAAGAAAAAATGACTTTGTAATTTTTAAGTATTTTTTTTAATAACGTTTCTAAAACATTTGAACTATATTCAAGTAAAATTCTTGAAAGGGAAAAAATCAGGCACTACTTTGCGGAAATAATATTAATGGCTGAAGTATTGCTAACAAATATACAAAATCTTTCAAATTCTTGGCGTCATTTTTTGACGTCGTCTTGTTTTGCAGGATCCTAAAGTAGCAGATTATTTATGGGAGCAACGGGAGAGAGCGGAACAGAAGGAACGATTTATGAGTCAGCGCCGCGACAAAGTGCTTTTCAACTCGGAAAAAGAACAAAACAGAAGGTGGAAAATTACTCAGGTACTATCATTTATTTACGTTATATCTATTGAGTCATTATAAAACTTGAAGCAGTTTTCTACAATATTATCATAGTTGGCTAAACGCTCAATGGTTTTGAAATCAGGGGCAGATGCGTGTGATGACTGTCTATTAGGTGTCTGTATATGATTTTTTTTCCCCGTATATAGTGGCGATAAGTAAGTAATACGAACTTACCTCCTGAAGCAGCCCAGGTAATTTAAATTATTGAAATAAGCTCGAATAAATAAATTAAGTAAATAAACTTTCTTTCGTCCAAATCATAAGTTGATTTGGGTGAAATATTCGACAGATTTAAGCCTATTACCTATGTTAAAATATGAAACTAAAACGACACTATTTAAAATTTCCAGATGAAACAAGGACAGTACAGCGAACTTGGAAATTCTCGGTACCAGCTTATGACCTCTGTGTCTATGCCCGTTTATGATTTGCGTCATAATGAGGTAAACTTCTTATATTCCCGTAGGTGAATAAAATTAGAAAATTTCCTTGTTATGATCTCAGAAAGAGCACAAAATGAAAAGAAATGCCGGACTTCTTTATAATTTATAAATTTTCGTCAATATTAGTTAGCAATTCATCTTGTTCTCTTCTCTGTAACAGGATACGTCTGATTTTCCAAATTTAAAATTCTCCCTTGCATGAACGATTTATAACCCTATTTTTACAGATTGGTTGATCTATTTTCTACCTATTGGACGTAAGCTATTTCTTCTTGATTTATTTTTCTCTATAATCTTTATATTTTGTCCTAATCTTTTATGTATCATATTACCAATACCTATAATAATATTCAGTTTTGTTTGATGGTTTCCCCTCAGAACATCACAGAGAATGTACTGATAAATGAAGCGTACTGGGTATCAGTTACAAAAGAGGTACTAACACTACACTTAGAAAGTTTTAATGATTTTAATGTAAAGTATATGCAAGATACAAGAGAATTTTGATCATTTAGTTTTGGATTTCAGTAACGGTAAAATCTTATTTGGCCCCGTTAGCGATGCAACTGTCCTCGATAGATGTCGGCAGAGCGGAGTCGCTAGCCGACCGATCATTGTGTTGTTCTACCCTTTGGCTTACTGTAGAAGTAGTTTTCTACTAGATAGTAGGCGTAGACCATTAGGGTATTATGATATATACTTTTATCAATTATCAAGTTAATTATTTTTGTGCAAGAACTATAATATGTATCACGCACATTATGTTATAAATAACTTGTATTTGCCTGGCTAGTGATGTCTTCGTAGAGACACATTTAAAGGTTGACTTGTAATATGAAAAGTAAATGTAAATATTTTTCATTAAAGATTTGCAGCCCGCAGGTGTGACGAATGGGGCTTTTGTTCTAGAGTATTTATTGAATTTAATGTACTGCGTTTGCAGAATGATGTAATTTTCAATACTAAAAGTTCTTAGTGTAAATATAAGTTTTCTACATGAGAGGACATACATTGATTTTGGAGGTTTTACAGTGCATTTATCTATATGTTGTTATATTTTATTGCATTCGTTCGTCCACAACCAATCGCAGTCCGTAGAGGAAAACGGCCAGACAGAGGTAGGCTCACTATCAAACTCGTGTGTGCGGTGATGGGTGACTGACGATGGATGCTCTCAACATTTATGACAATTATTTTTATTTCCTTCAAAAAACTAATTAACTCAAGGACAGACATTTATGATGAAAAACAAATAATACAATCGGCACTACTTTAAACATTACTTTGTTGAATATATTTATTTATCACATTTTCAATATAATCAATATGAAATCATAACTTAAAATGTCAACAGATACCTACTAAGGACTAACAGATGAGGTTATGGTCCGAATTAGAAGTAGTGGGTGCCTAGACAATGGTAGATTTTTGGAACATATTACTCCTAATTATAGTAGAAATGCTAGATAATGTAATGGATAATATTAAAACTAGATTCCTTAAAGATCGTAGTTTGTTTTTGTATCTAACGGGGCGTAGATGCTAGTCGAGAACTATTTGCTAGAATTAAAAGGATTTTTCATATCTTAAAATTAGTAGTATGATTTGAAGTGAGAAACAATATTGAATAGTAGATAGTAATAAATATATTTTTAAACTTTTAATACATTTTTATTTATTGATTGCTTTTGTTTAATTTTATAAATTCTATAATAGAATGGAAATAATTGACTTCAAGAAACCAAAATCAAGATTTTTAACGGTTTGATCACTTACACTTTTGGAGTATATAATGTATTTATTATTATAGTTTTAGATTGAAATATCATTATCGTTTTAAATGTCTTATATAATATTTAAAATTACAAGCTTTTAATGTGTTTTCAGATGCGTATAGCTAGGTTATTAGGCGTCGCTGGTACAGATGTACCCCTATCGGAAATACAGGCTCTCATGACACCTTATAAGGTAATTTGTTTTAGAGTTGTATTTAATTAACTTGAGGCACACGCTTGTGTTGAGCCGAACGTCCGAACGTACGAATCGTCTTAAATTTTTATTCATTCGAATTTTTTTTTTTTACCATTTAATCGTTTGTGAGTTAAAGTGGACTTATTAACTTTTATTTCAGATAGGTGTAAACGGATATGCTTTCATGGTTACGAACAACGGATACATTTTGATTCATCCGGACTTAAGACCCGTAGTAAGTATTTACACACTTTTACTTTTGAATAAAAGCCAAAAAAAGCGCCAATGTTCTTTGCATTTAGAGCGCGTTTAAAAAAACGTTTTGAAATGCGCTCTGAAATAATAAAATTAGGCATTTTTTCGGTGAAGGTGGCCTATGTCGGGAAGTGTACGGATCAAGGGTGATGGTGATGATGTTCATGATGATCAATAAATAAAATTTGATGAAATATTCACTTTGTAATATTGATAGATAACGACTTTTTTAAATTATTGAGCGAAGTTGTATCTGACTAATCCGTTGAACTTTTGACGTGATAACGTCGTATAAATCGATGAACGTTCCGCATGAGCCTAGCGTGCAAGCGAGAGAGCGGAACAAGTGATAGCGGGCACGATCGGCCTAAGCGATCGACTTGTGATGCATTATGACATTATCACGTAAAATTATCGTCCGTAAACCGACTTTACAGACAACAGATAGGTTTTGTTATCAAACGGACTTTCACTCTTCAGGTAATTAATTCTGTATCTTTTGTGTCTTCTAGGTGAATTCAGAACTTTTTCTAAGTGAAATAATTTTGATGATTCTTTTTTTATATTACCAATTCAAATTCAGTATTTTCTCGTAATAATATCGAAATTAACTTAATTTTTTGTATAGTTTCAGCAAATTTTGAAACCAAGTTACAACAGTGTCGATATGATAGAAGTTGAGTTGTTTGATGACGACAGAAGTCCTAGAAATTTCAGCAAAGAGCTAACTGCGGTATGTATATGGTCTTTGGTTATGTTTTAAATTATAATATTCTTACTGTAGTACTAGAAGCTAGTAGCTATAGAACTAGCTGGTGCCTGCCACTTCGTCTGGGCAGGATTAGATTTTTTTTATAGCTTAGAATGGCAACCGAGCAGTCGGAGCCTTATGGTGACGACCGACGCCCATACACATCCGCATAACCAAAGATTATGCAGATGCGCCGTCCTCCTTTTTCCTATCCCCCAATGGGGGCCACCGGAAACTCACAATCCGTACGAAACTAGACAGCATAGCTGTCACTTGACGCCGGTGTTATGTGAGCGAGAGGTACCACCGCGGTTGTGCCGGCCCAATTCAGCTGGAAAGCAGCATGGTACTACCTCTTTCTATGATTTTGGATAATTCACAAAGTATCTTTATAAATTATTTTTATTCTGATGTAGGTATAAGCTATACTGTAAAGTTTCATTAAAATTCATTCAGTAGTTTTTGCGTGAAAGAGTGACAAACATACATACATACCAACTTTCGTAGGATATTGAATCCTTTTAATGGACTCCACTCTAATCTTATTACCGTAATGTCAACTAAAACACGATCTACTACATTTAAGATAATTTTCTTTTAAACTCGGTAACTCATTTTATACGTATATGATGATATGCAATTTCATAGATATGTGATGATATTAATTTATGGACAACATGGTATCTCAGCCACTACACACATATTTTTGAGTGGCGACATATAATTGTTTAGCGCCTCGCAAGATCTTCGCTGTTATATCGAGACACAAAATATTGTTTTAATCTATACTAATATTATAAAGCTGAAGAGTTTGTTTGTTTGTTAGAACGCGCTAATCTCAGGAACTACTGGCCGATACGAAAAATTCTTTCAGTGTTAGATAGCCCATTTATCGAGGAATATATAGGCTATATAATGTCACGCTGTGACTAACAGTAATTAAGTTGAGTAAGTTAACGCAGGCGAAGCTGCGGGCAACAGCTAGTATAATATAAAATATTTACCGGTGGGAGGGAAGCGCTGTGCCGCGCTCCCGGCTGCATGGGTACCACCATCTTGCTTGTTTCTCCCGTGAAACAGCTTTGCTGTGTTTCGGAGAGAAGGGCAAGTCAGGCAGTGTAATTACTGGCACTGAGACTTAACATCTTATGTCTCAGGATAGGCAACACATAGATGAGTTGCCTGGGCTCGTTCCAGGTAAACTAGTTTATGTTCATGGGCGACGTCGACCACTTACCATCAGGTGGCACGTTTGCCAGTTTGCTTATCCAAGTAACATAAAAAAAATGTATGAAACTTTAAATATGTAACTCTATGGCTACAATAATAAATGTTATAATTTATTTCAGCTAAGAAAAGAAATAATAGATCAAAAAACGGGTAACAAGGCGATGAACGTTAAATATCACATGGACGATATGGTAAGCATCAATTTAGTACTTTATTTTATTAAGTACAAACAACAATTGTACAGTAGATAAAAATAAGGGAGTATTTTAACATCATAATGTGTTGTTGCACTGTCAGCACCATTATCGTTAGACTACTCTTTAATCTATGTCCCTTTTAACCTATTGGGGCCCCGACGAAAACAATGATTTTGAGATCTGTGAGCCCGAATTTTGGACTAGAGAAGAGAGTAGACATAGTAATTAGGGCACTAGTATTCTATTCAGATCATTGTTTGATTTTCTTTAAATTATAACTCAATTATATTACTATAGAAATAATGGGGGCCCATGGATCGCGGGGCCCTGGGCACCTCCCATGGTGCCCAATGGGAAAGACGGGCCTGTCTATAATCTACCTGTACCACAGTAGTTGCAGCACTGAAATATCAGACAAGTAGTGACATCAATCATTTCTTTCTTAAAAGAAGGCAGTGACAAACAGAACAAGACTTGTGAATTTATCAATAAATGATTGCATAGGAGTTAGGACGCCGCAAAGGTGCACGTTCACCTGCATTAGTTATATTATTAGTTAAATAGGCGAAAATTCAAAGCACTACGAACTGCAACACACGGACATGCTACGCATTAATTGACATTTTCTTGCAATTGACATAGCTCACGTGCTTAGTCTCTGCGTGCGCCGCGGTGGAGCTGCGCCTTAAATGGGATGAATAAAGATTATCTTTGATTATTGAAGTGAAACTTCTTTGCACGCATGAGGGTAATTTTTTTACGGGTGAAACGTCACGAAAATGTGCAACGTTTTTGTCCAACAAGAGGGAGAAAGTGATTGAGACGGATTGAGAGAGTGAGAAAGGTAGCATGAAGCACATAGCCATGGAGTGAGAAAAGGGAGCAAGCGAGTGAGAAAGATCGAGAGAGAGAGTGTGAGATAGAGCGAACGTCGCATCGCAAGTCTCGGAAATTTAAAGCTTTAGATTAGTATAAATATAAACGAGATTTAAAAATTAGTTTGCCAAATACGTTTCACTTCTAACATGTGTACTTTGTACGCTTGCACTTTTTATTTTAAAAGTATTTCCATACCCAGCATTCATTAGTTTTCACTCACTCGTTTTACTCGCGACGGAACGGAGACTGTAGGTATATGCGTTTGGGGTGAGAGGCAGTTTGTGTGTGCAAACCTATTTTGTCGTTCATCTCCAAGACTACTAGTCCGATTTTGATGCGGTTTTCAGAGATGGGTTCAGATTTGATTGGTGCATGTTATTAGATAGGTATTACGTTGATAACTCACCAGAGGGCACTGCAGCAAACGATTTTTATACAATCCAATGTTGCCACTTTTCTCCAAAACTAATATTCTAATTTTGATGCGATTTTCAATGATGGGGATGGGATTGGTGGATGTTCTTAGATAGGTGTTACAATTACAACTTACCAGGGGGCGCTGCAGTAAACATTTGTATTGATGCGGTTTATTATTTTTCATTTGACTTTTAACCGTCGTGGGTTTTTTCAAAATTTTAAATTTTGCTTTTATTTACTTACCAGGTTCACCTAGCCGTTAACGTTCTTTTAGTGATATTTTTTAAACATTTATTATTTATTTGCAGAAACGAGTAGGTCGTGGTAAGAAGCACTATTACTGGACCGGTATAAGCGACTCCCCGTTCACTTTGGTGGTGGCGATTCCTGAGAACTACGGACGGCACCGCATCACTCCACCCCCCACCGATGACATACACCGTCTGTCTCTCACGTCCAAGAATATATCGGCCAGACAGTATTTGTCAGACAAATGGAGCGTCCATCCTGATTGGTGAGTACCTCATGTACATTATGGGACTGTGTTATTGGTGGAAAAGTATGCATTTTGTTCGACGCGCTAGTCTCATAAAAACAACAAAAGTGAGTCACCTGAGTGATGAGTCTAGGAAGTAACCAATTTTTTTCGGATAGAGTTGATTATCCTTATGAGCGAGGCTGACCCCTTCCTAACAAGTAACAAGGCCCATCCGCTAATTTGCGAAGATAAAAAAATTCGCCACGAGAGCGTCGATCGATAGGATATAATATTATAGGAGACAGAGGAGTTTCCCCACCGTGGTTCAAGCCTTGTCGTGGCGGAGGGGCTCAGTAGCCTAAGGTGAACCCAGCACCTTGGGCGACGCAAATTGAGCCGAGGGAGCTGCTCTTTGTACCCCTCTTATAAGAAGAGGGATAAGAGCAGAGGGCCAAGGGGCGAGGATAGGAACCTCACCCCATTGTACTGTCCCGACGTTGGAAGGGGTTGTTCTATGGTGCGGGAGCCCATCTGTGGAAGTGGCGTCGACCCACTGAGGGACTAACTAGTCATCGAGGTGCCCTGTTTGCCCATTAGATCCGGGGCACCTCATAAAAGGCGGCATTGGTGGCACTCGCCGGGTTTTAGTGGATAGAGCTACGCCCACCTTACGACCTTTTGGGCGCGGCGAGTCCCACATACCCGCTTGGGGAGACCCACTCCCCCGCGGGATGCCTC
This sequence comes from Helleia helle, assembly GCA_963853865.1. Taxonomy (NCBI): domain Eukaryota; kingdom Metazoa; phylum Arthropoda; class Insecta; order Lepidoptera; family Lycaenidae; genus Helleia; species Helleia helle. The sequence goes on along the minus strand of OY971422.1, from coordinate 18,324,461 downwards.
AGAGCATTTCCTGGCGAAAAGAAAACAAAGGAGACGGGAGATTGGCAGAAAAAGGGATGCCTATGCTCAGCAGTGGGCAATAGCGGGCTGATGATGATGATGATGATGAATATGATTAGTTAGTTCGATACATTAGTTTCGAAAATTTCTTTTATTCACATACATTTTCTATAGCGATAGGTCCTGGTGATGGTAATGTTGGTATAATTTACAGAAATAATATAAATTGCATATAAACCTTATTAACAAATATTTGTTTGCTTAGGCTTTACTGTCGGCACTACGAGCGGACATTCGCTACTCCTGAAGAAGAGCTGTTATATTTCTTGGAGAGGGTCGCCAAGCCGGGCTGGCGCTGGCCGGCGAAGCCGCGGCCACCCGAGCATCATAAGAATAAGGGACACGAGCGGCACAACGATGGTAAATATACTATCATCATCATCAGGCTCATAGCTGCTGAACATAGGCCTTCTTCAATGAACGCCAAGACGACCGAATCCTTGTTACATTTGCAAATTACTGTTACATTAAAAATGTTTGAAATTTTTACTATTTATATTATGTACTTATATCTTAATATTTAATAGATAATTAATAAATAAAACCTATAAAACTGTTAAAACGGGATATACCTAAGTATGGTATTCACGTTCACGAGATTGTAAACAGGACATTCGTAAATAACGTCGAAATATCGAGCTCCGAAAAGGAAAGTGAAAAACATGGTACTTACCATTTTAAATGTTTAAAAAACAATCTAATAATATCTTACATAGGTACTGTATGTATACCCTCATCTATCATTTTAGTGATAATAAATAATTATACTTGAGTAGCTTCGCCTGCGTTAACGTAGAAATACAGCCCCGGACTGATGTTTTTTTTTAATTTAATTTTTATAGTCTATGACACTCACAAATAATGTGGCTTTCTTTTGGTAAAAGAACTTGCAAAGAGGGCAAAGTAAAATTTTTTATTTCAGGAACCATCGAGGCAAGGGATCGAAAATCATCTAATCCGCCTCCGCGAAATGAATATTATTGTAAGTATTGTACGAAAATAAATCAGAAATCAAGTATAAGTAATTGCAAATATTATTTTGCATTTATTTCAATGTGAAAATGAGATACATAACCAAAAAAATTATATGACAGCGCCCTAACTTGGAATTTCATCAATAATTCCAGGTGACCACGGACTTATGCAGGCTCTAGTGTACGACGCCAGGAATACTGCTTGGTTCAATAAGAGCATCTCAGAATCAGCTTCGGATGAAAAAGCGTAAGTTATTTGCATTTATTCTATAATACAATCTACGTTAGTTAAAAAGTAAATTATTGCACACATGGCTGCAAACATTTTTTAAACAAAAAGATAGATTTGTATCTCATTAACGTTAAAATTTAACCTACACTGTACATTTAAAGAGGAGTTATGGTAAGATCAATTTTTAGACTTGCAAATCTAGCCTTCATTTAATTTTTAGTATTTCATAGTGTGACAAATAAAAGATGATTTATATGAACTGGTTTAATTTTATCGATATAAATCACACTACAATACTGGGTGTATTTTTTTTGTATTCTAAAACATTTGATTGAGACACAAACGTTTTGTCTGCCAGCCCGTTAACAAAAGTGATCGGACTCCTGCCAAGGTAATATATTAAGTTATCGGTTTTCCTACAATTTCTCATTCAGGACAGCTATTTGATGGAAGAAAGTTTGTAATTTTTTATCTTGTACTATTTTGTAATTTATTTTATTCGGGATTTTGTCTATCTTAAGCATTGTCACGTGGTCGTTCGAATCACAGGTGGATGGTGTTTTCTTGTTATATTCAGCGATTAAGCAGACTAAATTAAAGAGTAATTCTATTCCAACATACACACAACAACGGACAGGAGGACAAAACTATTAGTTAGTTATGATATTCTGTGTCAAAACAACGAATCACTCAAAGATGCTATTTCTGATGTTTTTGTTCAACTAGAATTAGTATATACATATAATTAATATCGATGTTTCTTTCTATTATATTGATTCTATTGTGTCATTCAATTTAATATCATGGTTTTATATAATCAATTATAAATTGGGATTAAGGCGCGGCTCCACCGCGGTGCACGCAGAGGCTACGCAATGTTAATTGCAAGAAAATATCAATTAATGCGTAGCAAGTCCGTGGTTTGCCATGGAAACAATCATACATTATCTTGCAAAGTGAAACTTGACAAACGAGCGTAGCCTCTCCGTGTACCGCGATGGAGTGTACTTATGCTACCTAACTTATATGGACGGTTTGGGAACAATTTATTTTTACATTAGGTACATATTAGAAGCTTTTATTTCAAGTTTATTAAAGACTTTTTTCTCCATCTACGGGTTACTTGTTGTTTCTGGTGCTTATATTTTTGCGATCATAAATAATCCTATTGTATGTTTCGTTATGTTTTACAAAGATATTTTTTTTACAATTACCATATAAATTTCCATATAAAATGCAATCAGGGATTGTAAGTATGTGTTTAATATAATTAAGTAGTAAGTACTAATAGAGCAGCATTTGGAATGAAGTAAGTACTGGTATTCTACGGTTTAATAAATCGACCAGGTTCCATGCCTAACTGTAGGCTGTATGTTAGCTCCATCAAAAAGAAACATCGAGCATATAACCGGAATAGAGGAGTAATGTTATGTGTTTTGTATGAAAACAAATTCCGCCCAATTTGTGATGCGATGCTGCGCCGGTTCTGCGCTCTGATTGGCCGAATGATGGCCATTGATGGATGATTGGCAGACGGCACGTACAACATTGGTTGGTGGAATTGCTATTACTTCAGTGACAAATCACTGACCAGTTTCGGAATTTATGGCTAACTACTCTATCCGGTTATGTGCTCGATAACAAGAAACTACAACTAAGCTTACATTAGTCTCTGTCATCACTTGAATTGGATCAGAATTTCGAATTAAGAACATACAAAGACTTGTTAGCGTAATAGGCTTCGGGCATATGCTACTGAAGAAAGTTATTTTGTTTATGACTATTCGACCATTAAAATAGACATTTTGACGTGTTTGATACTTACTATTTATGTTAAATCTATTTTATCTCTAATAAATATCTAAAATGAATAGTGGTACTATTTAATTTATATTAAGAGCATATAATATATGGAATGACGGTAATGTTATTTTTCGTAGGGCGGAATTTATACAACGCTTCGGCTACATCGTAGCGTTTCTGGCGACACACAGCGGCCTCACTCGCTGGCAAACTCACCCTCCGAAGGACCATAATGATAAGTGCGTATATTCTTTTTATACTAGTTGGATAGGCAAATTGGTGGACGAGGCACGTGATGGTCGACGTCTTACGCCATCCATGAACACAAACGAGATCACCCAGAACTGCCCAGTTAACTTATAACGGGGGTGCGTAGGAGCGCTACTTAATGCGCCTCCAGTAACGCCTGTGTTCGTGTGGGGCTCAAGAACCTGGGTCTGTATGGCACGACGTCGTGGGGACTGCTTCGTAGCGGCCGGGCAGTCCCCCCTTCCGAGAAGTAGGATGGCTTTCGCCGGGGCCAGCCTGTCGCTGAGGTGATCCTGTTATCTGCAGATCCGGGACCCTCAAAAAGCGCCTGAATGCGCTCGCAGTGGTTTTAGTACGGGTTGGCACTCCCAATTGCGAGTCTTACATTGGTTCAGGATCTACCCGAAGATCCTGGCTGCATCCATAAGCATTACCCTGTGATAAAAAAGGTAACTTCTTGATGCATTGCCAATCCCAAGACGTAAAATGATGTCTCGGTGCCAATAATTACACTGCCGGTCCTGCCCTACTCTCTGAAATACAGTAAAGCTGTTTTAGGTAGTCAAAAGTATGATGTTGGTCCCCAATCATAGAGCCTGCGGTACAAGCGCATTTCTTTCACGAGTCTACCAAATCAAAGACCCATATCTTCGCTAATTTTAACCATTTCTCTGCCGTGCTTTCAGAGGAACATCAATTATTTGAGATCATACATTTTGCACCGTGGAGTTAAAATAATAAAAGAAAATTTAATGGTATATTAAGTCAATGTATGTATGTATATCAGTAGCGCAATAAGATTTATAAAATACTGGCTGTTGCCTGCATCGTGATGTTATATAGCCTATAGCCTTCCTTGATAAATAAGCTGTCTCACACTGAAAGATTTTTTAAATCAGACCAGTAGTTCCTGAGATTAGCGCGTTCAAACAAACAAACAAACAAACTCTTCAGCTTTATAATATTAGTATAGATTTATTTTTGACAAAGTTATAAGGCTTTGAAAATATGCATATTTCATAGAAAATATATGGTCACAATAGTAAAATACTAGGCCTTTGAAAATATGCATAATTATTTGAAATTATATGGTCATAGTAGTAAAATACTACAAATACGCAGAGTCAATGATCCCAACGTTTCGTACCTCTGGTGCCATTGAACTGCCGCTCAAGTTAGCTTAATTCTTCACGAATGAGCGTTTAAAAAGTTAAAAAATATATTATATAAAGTGATATAAACATTCAAATAAGTAATGTAACTCAAAACGAATAATAATTGCACAATTATTAGGATATTTTCGGAAAAAAATATCCTAAAACATTAATTTGGCTTATATATTATATTAGATATGTAATCAGTAGCGTACGTACCTAAAATTTCTTTGATTGAATACATTTAGTGGTGTATACCGGTTAGTTACTCGTCAGATTTAAAAATCTCATCAGAAATATTAGGTGCTACGCACATTTCTCATGTTTTATGAAACATTTCTAGAAAGTTCGTGTTTCAGGACCGAATTCGGCAAGCAATGGCCGCGCGCGATCGACGAGGTGTGGTACCGGCGCGCGGTGGAGCAACACTACATCGACCCCATGAGCTATGTGTACAGCATGGACATGAGCACGGAGAAGTTCCCGCTCAACGTCAGCACCGCCATGGTGACGGCCGCGCACGCCGTGTTCCACGGGGACGGGCATCGCAAGGCGCCCGCGGCGGTCGTCGGCTTTCAGTTCAAACACGAACGACTCAGCGAGTGGTTTGAGAACATCACTTCTTCGGTATGTATCAAAAATATTTACACTCGTGACCATTTACATAATCCAATTTAATTCCAACAAGACACAAGTTTGCGCGTTTACCGCTAAAAACGCTCTTCGTCGTTCCTCTACAATTTGAAGACGCTTCCCTAACTGCCTCAGCCAGCATCGGGATATTTGGCGTCAACTTATAGAGCCATGTGCAATTACGTGGTCATTTGGAAGGAAAAGCTAAACTAGCATCTAAAAAACTCGGCGTGCTCAGTAGGGCGAAGCAATATTTCATGCCTTCACACCGCCTACAATTATACAAGGCGCAGATCCGGCCTCACATGGAATACTGCTCACACCTCTGGGCTGGAGCGTCCCAATATCAGCTCCTTTCATTTGACCGCGTTCAATGCCGGGCGACTCGAATCGTCGATGGCAAGGTTCTCTCCAATCGGCTTGATTCTTTGGCGCTGCGTAGAGATGTCGGATCGCCCTGCATCTTCTACCGCATCTACCACGGGGAGGGTTCTGAGGAATTATTGTTCGGACCTGCAGCAGAATTCCACCACCTGATATCCCGTAAAAAATCTAAATTTCACGCACACCATCGCGGTCCGGAAATCCACAACAAGTCGATTTTTAAGGCATTACCTGCCCCGCACGACGAATATATGGAATCAGCTGCCACCTACGGTGTTTCCGAACCGATACGATTTGGGTGTTAGGGACTATCAAGAAAAGAGCATACTTATATTTGAAAGTCCGCTTATCACTTACTTACCTTCAGGTGAACCGACTGTCCGTTTGCCCCCTCTTCTGTAAAAAAAACCTAATAAGCCACAATACCTAAACTCGGTTAAACCTAACTTAAGGTTAAGGTTTTCGACTGGGCTTATATTACGAAGTCATCAAATATATTTGAACCTAAAAGTGTGAGATACTTAAGTATATAAATTACGATTTAGGAGCATGAGGTCTAATATTTAAATAATATATGAGAACCACTTACTAAAACCTATATACATAGAACCAGCTTTTTATGAGCTACATCATCTAGGTTTAGCCAAAGTACAAGTACCTAAGCAACCATTATGGAAACTAAACTATGCGCAGGTTTGTGTGAGTGTGCCGTTTCGAGCGATTGTTGGAAGTTTCCATACTGTGTGGTTTACCTCTGCCAGAACTCGGACCTACCATTAAATGTTGTCTACCGGTTTGCCTAGATGGAATTATACGCAAGTAGATCAAGTTAGAACTATGAGACCAGTTATTGATGAAGATTTTTCTACGAAGTACTTGATTTTGTTTCAGTGTGAGCACAACAAGGAATGCGTGACGTGTCTCAACAACAACTGGGACTGCTACCTTGTCGACAGCAATGGGTGGGTAGTTGTCAGCAAAGACGCCACGCAGACTGGACAGTTCTTTGGAAAGGTTTGTATAGACGTATACATTATATTTACATATATATTTAGGTAGTAAGAGGTAGTGCCATGCCGAATCAGGCCGGCACGACCGGGGTGGTACCTCTCGCTCACATATAATACCGGTGTCAAGTGACAGCAATGCTGTCGCGTTTCGTGCGGTTCGTGAGTATCCGGTGACCCATTGGGGAGGGGGGGATAGGGAAAAGGAGGGCAGCGCAGATGCGCTATATGCGCATATGCAGATGCATAATCTCTGGATGTGTATGGGCGTCGATAGTCGCCAAAAGGCTTCGACTGTTCGTTTGCGCTACTACGCTATAAAAAAAGACATTTGATGGAAAATGTGAAAAGTGAATGAAGTTTGTAAAAAATATACAAATATTTACCTACCATCGTAATGGCCAATCTGTTTTGTATAGAGTAAATCGGTAAGAAGGGAAGGAGATACAGTGTAACTTACTGGTGTCGATACTTACCATCTTACGAATCAGGATGTATCAAGATTAGAATAACCGTGGGAGGGATGCGCTGTGCCGCGCTCCCGGCTGCATGGGTACCACCATCTTGCTTTTCTGCCGTGAAACAGCTTTGATGTGTTTCAGAGAGAAGAGCAAGACAGACAGTGTAATTACAGGCACCGCAGGATAGGCAACACAAATAATTGCCTGGCCGAGTTTCAGGTTAATTTGTTTGTTGTTGCAAAACAATTGTTGCAATGCCAAACGGGTTGGGTAATCAATAAAAATATTTTTTCAGATACGTCCAGATATTATGATGAAACTAGTGGAAGATGAAGTGTTCAGGACCGTTCATATCATCGACTACCAGGCCGTTTGTTTCCGGGAGAAGAAGACTACAAATCCAGCTACTATGATACTTACGGTAAAATTTTCTCTAAGAATGATACTAGATATAGGAGATAGGTAACTACATATATTTTTTTATAGAAGAGGGAGCAAACGGACAGTCGTTTTACTTGGTAGTAAGTGATAAGCGACATCCATAGACACCCGCTACACCATTAGCAGGTGCGTTTCCGGCCTTTCAAACATAAGTATGCTCTTTTCTTGAAGGTCTCTAAGTCGTATTAAAGTTATTTGTGTCTCTAAATCCTCGTTTAATGAAAATATATCTTCATAATAAATACACTAGCGCGTATACAACTTTCAGCCTCTGGAAAATCTCCGCCTCATCATGGTGTGGCTGATCAGCACTACAGTTTGGATCTACAACTCCATCGCGGTTGGCCTCACACAGGCCTCTAGCTACTCGTTCGACTACGGTAAGGCCTTGCCCAAGTGTTGTATCATGTGTCAGCATCTCTGTCGTCAACGTTAGCAATAACTTGGAGTTTAGTTGACTATTGTATGGAAGATATTGCAAAATAAGTGTCGCTCTTTGAAGTTGTCAGCATGCTTCGTATGATATTGCATGACAACGAGCACTGCCGAACGAACGTTCCAGAGATATTTACGTCTTAATAGTACCTAATTTGTTTTCACTGTTACATTTGTTTTATTTCACGAAAGCGTGTGGACCTTGTTTGTAATTGTGATGCGTACAGACGTGCGTCCTTGTGTGCATAACAGGAAGCGCATCAGTGCACTGAACTGAGCGCTCCCAAGCTTACGCACACAAAGACAATGTGCATGTACATTTATACACACAAGGCTCACTCACTTTCGTGAAATAAAACATCTATAGTATGTAAGATTGACTAGTAATAATGATTATAAAATAGTGTAGTAAAAGCAAAGTAAAGAACCAAAAAGCCAAGGAACAAATCTAAAATTATATTGCCCAATTAATACGTATCTTTTAATATTGCAATCTATTTTTGACTATCCCATTTCTAATATCATTCTTCGAATGGCATTTTAAAAGTTATGCACAAAAAACACTTCAAAACAATCTGTGCATGAATTAACTACTAACACAAGTTTTTATTTAATAGTAAGTACTAACAAAATTCTTCTATGGAGTCAATATTGGTTTGTAGTAAATACGACAGTAGTAACGACTCCATCTTGTTTTCAGAGTATGTAACACCCACTGGTGAGTTTATAGAGCACAGTAGAACAGTGTGTCAAAAATCACTGAAATATCTTTGATCCTTTTGTTCTCTCTCAAATTTATATTTAATTCGTAGATTCAAATTTGGAATGTGCATGAGTAGCCAGACTTACCTTTCAAACATGATTTTGTCTAGATCCCGATACCATTCTACATGCTAATTTGAAACTAAATAATTATTTGGTTTAGTTCTTACAAAGGCAATTAATTATATATGTGAACTCTATAATGATGGCCCATTAAAAATGTAACCCTACAATGTATGAATGTGATTATTATTGTTAGTATTCCTAGAATTAAAATATAGGTATGTGCTTACTTCTAAGCGCGTAAACGTACATAAATAAATGTGATTTTCAGTAAGAATTCCAATGTTTCTGCTTGTGCCATTTTTATTTATCTAGTGATTTTTATATGGAATATGCATGGTAAAGATTTTTATTAAAAGTCCCCGATGCTGTATACTTTCGCCTCATAACCCATTTTAAGCTTTCTTCAGTAGGTAATTTTAAATAAAATATTCATTAGGACAATTTAAACTCACATCTAATTTTTTTACGACGTCATATTTTAATACTTTTTTATAGAACTTAATTAAATAAACACTGCATGAAATCATCAAATAATGTTTTTACGATATTAATGAACCTATTTGTAATGTACCTACAGTTGCATATCAGAACTACGAAATCGACGAAGAGACAGACGATCCTTCGATGTCGAAACCGCCAACTCGCATATTGGAGAGAGACTTCGAGAAACTCGTTCTCATAAATCGTACCAGACCAACGCCTTGCGACAGAGAGATGTACTTATACCAGCTGGATTATAAAAATCTAGACGAGAAACTGAACAAGCCGGTGAAGGAATGCGAGAGACCATTTTACGCGCAGTTGGTCAACTATACGAACATGTTGTTGGTCGTTGTGGATGCGATGTGCGCTGTCCAGGAGGTAGCGATTCCATCGATCGACGCTACAGAAGTGCAATACAATGAATCGTTACCTTGCTTAAAACATATGCATCCTCTATATAGAAAACAACCAACGTCCTGTATACGGAATCATACTGAGGTGCGTAGAAAATAAATAACAACCAAACTTGCATGACATGCAGACATCGTTTTGACGGGTAAAACTATCTGTTAGGATTATTCATATTGGCAAAATATTCGTTATTTAAATTTAAAAACAAATCATCATTATTTGCCTATTTTAATGACAATATCTGTTTATTGATTTCAATTTTAAGAGGCGAATTGTTTGTCTTATGAAATACTAATCTATCAGACAAATTAAAAAAAAAACATACTATACTATAATATTATCATGCCTACCTTAGAACAAATGGCAAACTATCCTATATTTATCAATATAAGCGCCCCGCGGTTTCACCTGCTATACTTCCCATTCCCGTGAGAGTAGAGGGGCAAATTATAGCCTATATGTTATTCTGATGTATAAGCTATGTTATTGTAAAGTTTCATTAAAATCCATTCAGTAGTTTTTGCATTAAAGCGTAACAAATATACACTCCTACAAACTTTCGCGTTTATAATACATATTAGTAGGATATTATGTGTGTATAATAATGTGTAAACTTACCTATTCTATTTTTGTTCAATATGTTTTGCAGGAAAGCAACATAGACATGTGTGGACGCGCCAGCTTGCCTCATCAAAGCATGATTTTGATCTTTTTATGTATTTTTTCAATATTCAATTCCTTTTATTAGTTGATATTTATATGGCAAATAATTAACTATTTATTTATTGTTAATATAGTCAATATCGTCGAGGATTTATTATCTAGAAAAAATATATGTAGTAGGAGCATATGAATATCAAAAATACATTTTGAAATAGAGTATGACAAGACAAATATGAATGTGGCAACACTTTAATCAGAACAAACACTGAATGGCAATACTGCATTTTCACACAACTTGTCATGCAGGATCTGATTGTGTTGCCTGTATCATTTATCTTAGCGAATATTTCATTTTAATGTAGTAAACACCAGAACTTATATAAAAAATAGGGGTTGCCGGGTACCTGGCGCCGGGTATCCGGTAGCGAAGTGTATGGGCGTGAATGGCAGCTTTCACACATACCGGCGTAATTTGCTTACACTTCGCTACCTGGCAACCGGGACGTGTGAAAAGGCACTTAGTCTATTCATATCCATTCATATCTTGTCACACTCCAAGTTTTGTAACATCAAACATGTCAAAATAGCATATCAATCAATATAGAAATAAATTTGAAATATTTTCTTATTGTAATAAATTTTTATATGTATATTATTTCATTCTGAGGTGCCACAAAGTTTAAAGGCTATGTTCATATCAAATTAAATTTAATGCTTAAAAAGATGTTAGATGTATTCCAATATGCTTATTAGGTAGTTGTGTTATTAATAGATATATAAAACCAATTCATTATTTATTCGCAATAATAAATTATTTACTGTCGAGAAAATCTTGACAAAATTCCGTCCTGGTAACACTGTTGTTCTAAGCTGGGATTGGAATCATTGACAATTATTTTAAATATATCTCAATACATAGTTTATTTTATCAATACAACTGAAAGTACTCTGTTGACCTTTGTTAAATAGTATAAAAGTTAGTAAATGTGATCTTTAGTTTCTATTGGAAACATGTTAAGTACAAATAAAAATACCCTATTGTGAATTGTGTTTTATTTGTTCTAATGATTTCTACATCTACTGTACAGTGTATTTGAAATATATTTGTATTGGGTGACATTTTATGATAACTATAAGTACTTCCTGAGACAAAAGCACTACATAAAACTAGTTTAGTTGTCTGATGACATCAAGCTCATAACTGAATAGACCGGTAATGTTGTTTTGTATGAATAAAAATTCTGCCAAATTAATACCTCTGATTGGTCGACTAATGGCCATTGATGTATGATTGGCCGATGGGACGACCATACTACAAACAGATCAGTGGTTGGTTGAATTGCTATTATGTCAGTGACAAATCACTGACTAGTTTCAGAATTTTATGGCTTACATTACTACTCTATCCGGTTATATGCGCAATGTCTGATGATGATTATTATTAAATTTTGTCAAAATATGAAGAAGAATTAAATAATAATTTTGTCAAATTATTATTGAATATGAAATTCAATAATAATTTGAATATAAATTGATAAATAAATAGTTTGACTTTTAAAACATGAAGCATTAAAAATTTTTGGTAATTTTCTTACAAATGCCATAAAACAGAGCATATAAGTAAGAGTATGTACATCAGCAGGTATTTGTTGTAAAACCAAAGTCAAATTTTAATAATGAATTTTTTACTCACTAAATCTCTTGCAAAATTGAAAAAAAATATTTACTAAGCATTTCTGGTTCAATTGTCTTCCATGTTTGCATTGTCTTAGGCTTCTGTCACAGATTTAAATTATTATTTCAAAGGGAATAGTTTTTATGATTTATTAGCAGTTTCCGTTTTATTCCTACTTATAAAATCATTGATTTCTGCCATCAACATTTCGTATCGCTGTTGTTTCAACAAGGATACTTGTAGTTCCTCTAGTAGTTCTCCCCCTGCCATGAATGTTTTGAGATTGACCGTACTACCACCATCTCTATGTTCAGTAACCCTGTCTTGTGGGTAGTTGTAAGTACGTATTTTTTCATTTCTATTACTGGAACCAATCTGAAAAGTATATTTATAAGAATTATATAATTATAGTCAATTGTGCAATGTATGTTGGGGATGACTGAGGATAGTAGATAGGATAATTATCTCAATGCTAAATGTAAGTGGCAGGGATTGGCTATCTTATAACCATTGCTATATCTCTCTCTCTCATATATCCTACTGACTGAATGGAAAAAGAGTGATTATGGCACCATTAGCTGCGATTAGAAAGCTTCAGGACAACCAGTTAAAATAGACAAAAGATACATTAAACATTTCTCTTTAACCATATATTGTTAATACTCTAACATTGATGAAGAGAAGCCACATTTCTGCTTATTTTACAACTTACTTGTCTCTGTCACAATAATACATCAAATGACAGTGACAAATTTACCTGTGATTTCCGTTCACTGTTAATCATAGAAGTTTGTTCGTCTTCTTGTTTTTGGAGTAAAAGTGTTCTTAGCTTTTGCATAGCGATTTCTTTATTCTTGATTTGTGACCGGCCCTCCTGACACTCCACGACAGTCCCAGTTGGTGTGTGGGTGATGCGGACAGCGCTGTCTGTTGTGTTAACATGCTGGCCTCCTGCTCCAGTTGCACGTTTTGTTTCTATTGAGATGTCTCGTTCTGGTATATCTATTTCTACTTCAGATGGTTGGGGTAATACAGCTACTGAGACTGTACTGGTATGAATGCGACCACCTTTTTCTGTAACTGGAATTCTTTGTACACGGTGCACACCAGCCTCCATCCTCATCAGTTCGGGAGCCCCATAGCCTTGGATAAGCATGGATCCTTTTCTAATACCACCTAAGTCAGATTTTTCAATGGAAGCTATATCTATCTGCCATCCTCTATATTCAGAGTATGAGTGATAGAGTTCAAATAATTCTCGAGCAAACAACATAGCCTCTTGTCCTCCTGCACCTGTTGTAACTTCTAGCAAAATACCACCTTCTGTTAAACAAGGTTCTAGTAGAATAGATTGCAAGTCGAAGTCGATTTCTTTTACACGTTTCAAGTAAATTTCAGCTTCTTCTTTTATCATTTTTTTGATTTCGTCGTCTTGCGAGTCACGTTTCGTGAGCTCTTTCAGCGACTCTATGCTGTCGTAAAGAGCTATTCTTTGCTCCAGCACATTAACGATCGGTTTGATTTCTTGAAGCCGGTTTATTTCTGCAATATTTCGACGCGATTTGGCAAGAAGATTTTCATGTTCTATGATCAAATATTTTAAATAAGTTTGGACCGCCGGATCTGATAAATTTACGGAGTTTTGCGACGAAAAGCGCACAAAATTATCCCTTAAAACATATTTATCTAATCTACATATCGATCGGGCACAAATTAATCGTAAAAGAGACATAGTGTTAACGAACGGATGGTATTTAATTCATAAACTATTATTTATTAGCATTTCAATAACAAAATTATAAATCTTTTTCCTTGGTAATTTTGAGATTTTTCTTTGCGTAGCGGTTGACATTTGTCAATGTCAATTGTTTTTTTTTCATTCAAATTTATTAGATACTAAGCTATTAGCCATATAAAATACAATATTTAGTCTGTAATACGAAGAAATGGCTGGAAACCCCATGAAGCGCGGCCCTTCTAGGCCCCATCAATCAACTATCACTTCCCACACCACCCACCCAAAACAGTCCACCACAATATTCGCCAATCAATCACAATATATACAGATTAAGTTTTAAAACAAACATTATAGAAAACCACTCCAAATGAACAAATAATTCCCGCCGTTTCCCTAGATTTTTAAAATTTTATTTTATCATATTCAAACAAGTGAAGATTTATAGTTTTACAACCTCATCCGCAGTCGCATTAGATAAATTAAAATAATCCTTTGATAAAAGTTAGAGCGTCATAAAGAGAGTGATGGTTTTAAAATATTTAAGTATGTTTTTAAACAGTTTAAATAAAGATTAGCACAAAAAGGCTTATTATAAGACGTAATTATAATAACAAAATAATAATTAAAGAGCCATCTTGTATTGAATAGTAAAATTAACATCGTGACATTAATATTTGTAACAGTCGCTAGATGTCACGATTCACGAAGTGTATTAATTAAAACTGGAGTCCGACCGAAACTGGTTTTCCGGCCGAAACCGAAACCGAAACCGAATATTCGGCCGTGGCTTCAGTTTCGGCCGAAACCGAAACCGAAACCGAAACTCACGTGGTCAAGTATAAAATTCCTTAAAATTCTGAAATTTGGTGCATTTTACCCATTATTCTGTATTAATTAGGACATGAAATGGAAACATAGTATATAAATAATGTTGTAATGTTCAATAAATTTTGATAAATGCAGCTTCAGTCCGTGTAATGTTTGTTTTTTTGGTTCGTGGCTTCCTAAAGAATAGGACTTGCTACATATCTTGCAAACAGCTTTTGATATATCACTGATACTTTTGTCGAAGTACTGCCAAATCGGATATTTATCTCTTTGCGACAATTTAGACTGAAACAATTGAAAATAAAAATAAAACTGTAATAATAACCCTAATACAGAAAAACTACATCAATAGGTCATCGGAATTTTGAAATAAGTTTACCTATACACTGGTACCTGTAGGTAAACTTATTTTTCACAAAACAAATTTTGAAATAAGTTTTTAATTTAAAATCAAATTTTGAAATAAGTTTCCCTATACACTGGTATAGGTAAACTTATTTCAAAATTTGTATTCATTCCGATGACCTATTGATGTAGTTTTGCTGTATTAGGGTTATTATTACAGTTTTATTTTTATTATTACAAGGATTTTTTAATATTTAAAAATATTTCTTAATAGTTAACAAATCATATATTAAAGACGATTTTTTAGTATTAAACAAATATTTCTTACTATTTAATATGATTTCCGAATATTTAGGTAATAAATCTGATGCATCATTTCTTAAATATTAAGAAATATTTATTTAATATAAAAAAATCGTTTTTAATAAATAAATGATTTGTTAGCTATTAAAAAATCCTTCTATCAGTGTTTAATTTAACAAATTAAACACTTCACATTTTTCATTTACAATCTCTTTTTAACATGTGACTTGGTTTAAATAACAAAACAAAGTTGCTGACTCAATATTTAACTATATAAATCATTCAAGTACAGAAACGAAACAAAACTTACATGTAATCAGTTCCATCAAAACATAACCTCTAAAATCTAAAGAATATTTACGTCGGTAAACATTCTTTAGACCGGTCATTCATACCGGTGGGAGGGAAGCTCTGTGCCGCGCTCCCGGCTGCATGGGTACCACCATCTTGCTTGTTTCTCCCGTGAAACAGCTTAGCTGTATTTCGGTGAGAAGGGCAAGACAGGCAGTGTAATTACTGGCACCGAGACTTAACATCTTATGTCTAAGGATAGGGAACACATAGATGAGTTGCCTGGGCTCGTTCTAGGTAAACTAGGTTATATTCATGGGCGACGTGAACCACTTACCATCAGGTGGCACGTTTGCCAGTTTGCCTATCCACGCACGCACTGTCTAAGTTGTGTTGCTACAACGCTATCCGAACGGCGCACGACAATTCACGACAGGGCCGCCAGCGTCCGCCAAAGCGTTGTCGCCAGAAACGAAGTCAGGCAAGCGTGTACGACAACTTCCAAAATCAGTTTCGGTTTCGGCAAAAGTTTGTTGGTGCCCGGTGGTTATGTGGGACTCTCTGCGCCCGAGAAGATGGTAAGGTGAACGCAGACTCTACCCACTAAACCCCAGCGGTGTTCTCCTCTTTGTTTGGGTGACCCGACGCGAGAGCTGTGGACGTCCGTATCGGGCCACAACGACAACTAACAAGTCTGAACTAACCGCCTCGATCGAATTCTTTTTAACGTCTTATAATAATTAATGGGTGATGAAAATTGTATGTATCATATAATTTATCTCTTTACTAGAAGGTTACTAAATTTTTTTAATATCGAAGGGTAATTATTGTTTTGTTTAGGTTTTCCCGGAGGCAAAGGTGAAAGGAAATGTTAATCAACAATAAATGTTTTACATTTTCGATAATTATTAAATAATTATGAAATGGCGTTCTTAATTTAAAAGTTCGCTATAACAGTGCGATTACCACATTGACCACAACTCACCTATTGATAGAATTATTAGGGTCCTAAAGAATGGCTCTTCAACCACAAGGACTGTTCCACCCACATCGCTCGTGTATGGAGTTATTAGTGCTAATGGCGGACGGACGGGCACGTTATTGTTGGACTCAAACCGCATCTATTTTTTTTTTTAATTTATACAACAGATGATTATCTACGCATGCCATTTACACATGAATGTAACACATAAGTGTAATAAAGAATATCACTTGTATATCAAAATATAAAAGTAAAACAAAATATTAATTTTAAAAACTTTAAAATGCGAGTCATGGTGGGGTCTGCAATGTCTAATAAGTCATAAGATTCATAAGTCTTTGATCATATCAAGTTGAACATAGGGATATTTATCCCTACCATGGTTCAGACCTTGACGTGGCGGTGGGGCTCAGTCGTCTAGGGCGAAGCAACTTGGGCGAAGCTAATTGAGCCGAGGAGGCTCTTTGTACCCCTCTTATAATAAGAGGGAACAAAAGAGGGGGGGGGGCAAGGGGCGAGGATGGGGACCTCACCCCATTGTACTGTCCCGACGTTGCGAGCTAAAACTCCACGTTTCTTATTTACATAGACAGATAAACATATACGCATCTTACATTTCAAGTATATAACCGTTTACTAGAAGCGGTTTAATGTAAAAATATATAAAACCGCCAAATTAGTTACGATTATGAAACATTAGGGGGAATGTGTTTCATAGTTGTTAGTGGTCAATTCGCGTGACCTATTAAGACTCCAATTTGCCACTTTATATTGAAATAATAATAACGGAATTAAATTGTATCTATATACCGGATCCGATACTTATAAAAGCCAGCGTTAATCTAAAGTTTGATTATTAGTTAAAGGACTTATAATAATAAGTGGTTTCTCTGCGATGACACACTGCAACACTCTACAATGGACATAACATTAGGTAAAATTACTACATTAAATTAAGAAATCGAAACAAATGAGTAAAAACAAACGGTAAACAATTGAACATAAAATTGGCAACAAAGATACATTTAAAATAGAAAGAAGGTACACATCCGGCACGACCAGGGTAGGTAGTACCTACCTCTCGCTCACATAATATCGGCGTCGAGTTTCCGGTGGTCCATTGGTAGGGGGGCGGGATAGGGTAAAGGAGAGCAACGCATCTACATTACTTTTGGTTGTGCGGATGTCTATGGGCGTCGGTATTCACCATAAGGCTCCGACTGCTCGTTTGCTTCCTTATGACATAAAAATCCTACTCATGAAGGCAGCAGCGCGTCTTACAAAAAGATCGGTCCTCGGCTTTAGTTAGGAATAAATCCTAACACCGATTTTTAGGACCACCTATATTTTTAATTTATTTTGGCGGCAGTGGGGTACAGCCAGTAATTAATAAATGTAATACAATAAAATATAATATAAGAAGCGAGCTGTATGAAACAGTAGGCTGAGGTAAGAAACAGTAGTGAATTGTTTAGGTAATATGAAAAAAAAAATTGTCCAAGAATATATTTATGAAATTCCCCAAGAGTATCCACAAATACTTCCTAGCCTGGTGCTGCTGATCCGTCTTAATTTTTTCCTATTGTCCCTAAAACTTAGTGGATTAATGTTCGCTGCATTAGTGGTAGTGGTATATAGCGGACATCGTGATCTGCTGCCCCATACCACAGTACCAACCATGAGAGTGAGGACCTTTTAATTTGCCCCCAAATGCCATACGTACAGTATTATTAGCTCCCCACCATGGTTCAAGCCTTGTCGTGTTGGTGGGGCTCAGTAGTCTAAGGTGAACCCAGCACCTTGGGCGAAGCCAATTGAACCGAGGGAGCTGCTCTTTGTACCCCTCCTATAAGAAGAGTGGACAAGGATGGGAATCTCACCACATTGCACCGTCCGGTCCGACGTTGGGAAGGGTTGTTCTGTGGTGCGGGACAACCCTTCTGTGGAGGTAGCGTCGGTCCCTTGGGGAAATAAATAGCCGTCGAGGTGCCGTGTTGCTCAACAGATCCGGGGCACCTCAACAGAGGCGGCATTGGAGGCACTCGCAAGGCTTTACTGGGTAGAGATGCCTTACCATCTTTCAGGCGCAGCGAGTCCCACATACCCGCCTGGGGAGACTTACTCTCCTGCGGGATGGGTCAGAGCATTTCCTGGCGTAAAAGGAAAAAAAACGTGATCCTTTCCCCCATACCACAGGTCCAATTATGAGAGTAGGGACCTTTTAATTTTTAATTTACCCCTAAATGCCATACGTATTACGTACAGTATTACAGTTAGAGGGTCTCTGACTATGTATAATCTATACTAATATTATAAAGCTGAAGAGTTTGTTTGTTTGTTTGAACGCGCTAATCTCAGGAACTACTGGTCCGATTTGAAAAATTCTTTCAGTGTTAGACAGCCCATTTATCGAGGAAGGCTATATAACATCACGCTGTGACATATAGGAGTTGCGTACTGCGGGTGAAGCTGCAGGCAACAGTATCTAATAATCGTAACCGTAATGGCAATAAAAACTTATCAAAATGCAAACCCAACAGGAATAGTATTGAGAAGTTCGATATTTACAATTCTTCACTATGAAGAATTGTTTTATTTATAACTCTAATTTTAAACTTTCCATGGTGTTGAATCGTACTTAATATCATTGTCAATCGGCTCTGACGTCCGATAGCTGGACTATTTTCAGAATAACCTTTTCATCGATATGACAGCGATAGCGCGAGCTGTCTACTAGAATATAAAAGTGTATTAACTAATTAAATCGATCGGCCCATCAATTTCATGATATAAGTTGCAAATAACACGGTGGCTATTGTCCAATTGGTTTACAAACGGCATTGAATTTAATTGATAGCGTCGTATGCGATAATGGTGGCCTATACACGTAATTGCAGACTAAAGCGCCCCCACCTAACTTGTAACTCTCATTCATTATTTTAATGAATAAATATGTCATATGCTGACTCTACGTTCTGAAATCGTCACCAATTAAGAGTAATAATAGTCTCTTTTAAACTTTATTAAATAATATGATTAAAGGAAAATTCGAATGTGATGATTAATTACGATTTGTACTGGATAATTATCTACTTTATAATGACATATAATTCGACTATGTTATTTAATTTAATTGGCATACACGATCAACATTATAATTCAGGAATTTGTGATTCGTTTTAAAAATCGAACATTCGTCAATTGTCGACTTGTAGTGGTCGGCAAAAGAACCAGGGGCGTAGCTACCGCCGTATGTACCGTATCAACTATACGGGGCCCCCGGGCCACGGGCGTAAGCAAAAATTAATAAAAACTTGTCACTATTGTCCATAGAGGTAGAAACTTTAGAAAAACTAAAATCATCATCAACTATAAATGATTTAATAAATCAGTTTGTCGAAAAAAGGCAGGGAGAGTGTATATATAAGGTGTATATTTAATTTGAATTGTTTGTAATTTTTTTGGAAAGTGACAGATAGATAATTATGATATTTTTTTAAAATTTTATGCGAACATTATTTTTCTTTTGTGAGAAATCTTTACCCTTCGTTAGGGCCCCCAAACAAATGTTTTATACACCGTCAAGGCACTACACCACTGAAAAGAACGGAGTATGTTTTGACCGTTGATTAAAAGAGTGATTTCAGGTTCCGGATAGATGTATACTGGAATTATGGAGAGAAGTCATCTCGGTGATCATGTTTTACTTTACATTAAAGATGATATATCAAACGCCCTGAGAGTTCAAAACAAGACACACTACATAAGCACGTTGCTTGAAATTTGTTTTATCAATGATCTAATAATAATCATTATAATGTAATACTTTCATAGCTTTCATGAAATAATAAAAACTAAATGCGTACAACCACTTTGCCATCGAAGTTTTATTTTCACAATAAAAATCAATTTCGAAACGGAATGGTCTTGAGCGTATTAAATTGGTTCACTTAGTCTAACCTTAAAATTTATGACGCTTTCAAACAATGTGGTAAATCACGGCGAACCAATATTTGTTGGCGGTTGTGAGTACTCCGCTCGCGTCCACCAAATGATCCAAAACCCTGCACTGAAAACGGGAACAATTGCTCCTACCTACTCTGTGTACAAATTACGCGGTTTGTAGTCGCAAATAAAATGGGACGCAATTGCTGTTATTAGTTGGACTGATATTTTAATTTATTTATAAATATTTGCATAACTTAAAAGTCATTCATTTGTTTTTGAAGTGAAAACTTCTTTTGGCGCACCGCACGGCTCACACAGATTTTTGTAGGCTGTGAGTGAGGCTGATCTTTCACACTTGAAGTTGAAAGGTTCGATCGGGTGAACTTGGGACCGCCGAGTGTGCCCGAGCGAGAAATATACAGTCAGCTGCTCTTCACTGCTGAGTGCTGTGTCGCTGTGTTTTCACTTCTATCGGCAGTCCCTATGACTGGTTACGTTTTTCTCAATTTCCTTAATAACGTTTTTTTTCTATCGCAACAATCCTAGTCAGATATACCGCTTCCTGCATGGAGTTGGAGATCGAACTTTCCGTTTTTGCATAATATGTGACCTCTATTTCCACACCGCCCACCATTTACAGTAAGTACCTAATCACAGGTTTCTGATTCGGACCGTAACAGTCTCGAACTCGATCTTGGCTGCCACTACTAAAACCATACATAAAGTACTTTCAAATAACAATAATGAAACAATGAAACATTCGCATGCACCGGGCGTTCCTAAGTAAGTATTTAGTTAGCGTTACGAGATGGAGGGCGGGCGGGCATTAGTCTTGGCCCATTTCAACTGTGAGTGCACGATTTGCCTTGTCCGCACTCAGACTCACTTAACGTGTCTTAAATAAATATCGCACGTTTGCGCGATATCGCTAAGAGCACTTCTCACTTACTCTGAGGAAATCTACTGTGAACGATTTATTGCGCTGGATTTATTAAGGCCCTTTCTGTTTACAAACTTTGTTAATTTAATCTTATATTCACTTATGCGTTTCACACGGTCCTAGTAGTTCTTAAACCAATTGTAGAGAGAAACAAGTTATATCGAAATTTAACACACGTTCCGTTAAGACTCTTTTGAAATGAAGAATGTTTACTATTTTTAATATGACAACACAGTTACCGTATAGTCGCACCTGAAAAAGTTTTACTTTAAAAAATGGACACTGATCTGAACGTTAGAAAATTTCTAAACAATTTGTTTATTTATTTATACAAAAGTAATAAATAAAAAATATTCACTTGGATTTTTTTTTAAATATAGTAAAATTGCAACAATTTAATATATAAAATAAATTATAATTTAATAAATTATACGGACTCGTGTAAGCAAAACCGCATGCCTTCTAAATATGTTTATAAAAAAGGATTTTAAATATCTATACCAATCTATGCTTTTATTTTGGCTTCAAAAGTTATTTTGTTAACTTGAGATGGGCTCTTTATTAGGCGACTAACGTCTAACAGCATGACGAAACGTATTTTAGATAATATAAAAGTTTCTCTTTTTAAAAATCAATCATCTATGTGTAATCCGATTTATGGTTTACCAAAACATTTGGCCTACGATTGTGTTGTTACGGCTGTATTAAAATGTCATAAAATTTATTATGCCTGCGAAAAACGCGTCACGGGATTCTCAAATGTATTATACAGGGTTAGGTGTTGTTTTGGGGTGGTAGTGGGGGATGTAGGGTATGATGACAAAGAGGCAGGGCCGGCCCCCTCGATTACTTGCGTCTCGCTGTCTCGCGGCGAGAAGTTACCGTAACGTCACGTGACGCCGACTCAGCAGTTCACCATATTGTTGGGGACAAAACCGCTAAAAGGGGTTCGGTATGAATGGCCACGTATGAAATTGATATTCTCACAATAGAAGGCGAAACCTTATTTGAATATTGAAAAATGTTGATGGCATTTATTTTGATTGCGCATTAATCAAATTATAAATGTTGTAACCGATCGTGTCTGTATGAGGGGTGACGATTTTTGAGCATTTGTAAAGATATAGGTACTTTTATAATGAAAGACTAATACCTTTTTGACCTACCCCTGAATATATTGTAGAATATATATTGCACTTCAGTTGAAAAACGAATCTATACAGATAAATAAAATTGTTAAATTGGAGTCTCCGTTTGTAATATTAAAATAACTGCTTTTTATTAAATGCAAAGAATGTATACACGGTACGTAAACCAAAATAGCATATTTTACAATTTTCTCTGTCTATCTGTTTGTTTGTTCCGGCTAATCTCTGAAACGACGACTTTCACTGGCAGGTAGCTGTATAAGTAGTAAAACTTAGGCTCTGAAATAATCATCATAAATATGAGTACGGCTGTAAATCTAAGTTAACGCAAGCGAGGCAATAGCTAGTCAGTAATAAATACCTACTATTGTAAGAGTACTTTTCAAAAGCTCGATAATACTGAAAAGAGCAATACTGTATACTTAATTATAAAATATTATAATAATCTACGATTTACTTTATAATTTATATAACTTTCTGAACAGCTTTTTTTAACAAATTTAATTATTGAATTCTTTATTTTTGTCAAAACCTATTAAAACACACAGTTACATGTAAAAAAGGATAGTCCATATTAAGTATTGCTTTTGTTGCATCTACTGGCTAGCAGATGGCGCTTTATCAACGAAATCACAAATGTATAACAAAATCTCATGCTAGTTTATCTTGTAATCATAAGGAAAAAATATCCTTATAACTGTGGACTCGGAATGCAGAAACCTTTCATATTTATTATGATATAAAACGATAGAAAATATTTGAAACATTATGTACATGAATGATTTCAAGTAGGTTGTGTCCACCGTGGTCATCGATAAATGTTACATGCCCTAAGCAGGGGCGGACGGTGAATTTAATATAAAGTGCGTCCCAAGTAGGTATATAACACTATTAAGTAATTGTTATTTAGAATTCGTAAATTTCTATACCTAGAAAAAATAAATAAGACGTAAGACGTTAATTTCAGGATTGCCAAAATTGATTTTAATTTTCGATATTTTTTATTATGATATCATATTGTTATCGACATCATGGGGCCCTTTATATTCACGGGGCCCTGGGCATCCCAAAAAAAATGTATGTAGATCCGCCTCTGGCCCTAAGGCACTACTACAAAATTACTACAAGTTAGTGACAATAAATAGCATAATATGTATATGATATAATTTTGCTCAGTGTTGCCACAATTGTTGCCGAGCAAAGTAGATTAAGCCGGCAAAAACTTAGATATACTGGCAAACATGAAGATTATAAAATCATTTTACAAAAAATTAAAACCGACTTCAAAAATACTAAACTAACTTCTTTTGGAGTCAGTGTCAGCCAAGGTAGGTAGGTAGGGTACAGCAACAAATACGACACCGTCTCCAAAAGTAACTATACCTAATGACGTGGTAAACGCAAAGTTTGTACATTAGCAGAAGATCAAGCTCAAAACACTATACCGAGATGCAAATTAATAAAAATCTATTTTTTTTACTTTAATAAAAGAGGTTCTCAAAACTAACGATGGACCGGCCCAGCCAATCAACCAAATCAAGAGCCATCCATCACGTCAAACGCCAGCTAATCCCACAAGAAGTCCATTTGGAAGGAATAAACACCTAAAACCCCGTTTACGGTGTAAGGTCAGCAAATTAATCTATTTTTTATTAACACTTTTTTTTTTATAAAAACGATAAACGGGTAGCAGCCGGTTTTAAATGCGACCTGTTTTTGTTCTTAAGTTTCATCTTACATATAAGTTGGTAGATAAAAAATATGACCAAAGCCTGTACCAATAGAAGATAATTGGGAATAGGGCGTTCCTCCCAGGCATTTCAATATAAGATGTAAAAATTGTTATAGAATACATATTATTTGAAAAGATTAGTTCCACTGAGTTTGTTTCGCCGGTTTTTCTCTGTGGGCTTGCCTTGGAACCGGTGTTAGATTCAATTGACGTTCAAAAATATACTATTTTGAATTAAACAAAAATGATTTAGAGTATTTTGAACATATAAAATTATTATTTTAAAATCCTTATTTGATACTTAACACAAAATCGTGATGTAACGTGAACTACTGGATAAAAATATTTAAATACCTACTTAATAGGTAATAGTATTATTATGTATATAAATATCTATTATAATATTATTTATTATACATAATAGGTACCTAGTATTATTTATAATTGGTAAGTTTAGTTATCATAAGAAAAGAAATCTACTTATAAAACAAGTAGAAAATGTTCCAGCACCCTACGAATTGTATGTAGGTACCTACTTATGTATTATGTGTGAACAGGATGTACATATTCACCATAAAAATATCCGAACTTCGCTCTCGCTAAACCTGAGACCTCTGCATATTATCTTTTAATACTCAGTTACCTATATTGCCAGTTATCTAAAGTAAACTTAGTATTTACAGAAAAATAATTTAGGTACCTAATCTACGTTTTAAAAACTTCTTTTTTTATCAACGCTCTTTTTTAGAATTGCTGATCGGTAAAAAATATAAATCGGTACTGAAATAATTAACAAAGTATTGACTACTCTACTACACCTATAAAGCAAGATACAATATTCATAAAGCGATATCTGTAATCGACACTTATTTTGATTAATATTTGCATCTTTTCGCACTTCAAGTAATCAATTTATAGATATACCAAAACGATTACTATTCCTATTCGTAAATCCATAATACTCGCGATTAAATGTGTTATGGCCTGTTATTATAGCGATATTCAATCTAAAAAAGCTTCGAATACAAACATTTCTGCGTTCATTTTGTTACCTGTTCCGTCTCGCTCTATCGCGTAGCTCCGTCCCTGTCCACTGCGCCTGCGCCGGCACGTCTGGCGGACAATCGTTAAAGCACCGCTCGTCATCAGTCAAAAACTAATTTTATTATCTCTAAATGCTCACTTACTCATACCGACTGGTATTTTCGCCGGATTTTTCATCGTTTGATTGCAGTTGTATAATATATGTGAGTTGTATTTCGAGAAGTGTAACAATAAGGGTCATTTGTCATAAATGTTTTGCGTGAAGTTTTGGCTCTTTAATTATTGCACGTTGTATGTCTATAGTTAAAGTGAAGTTAAGGAATCTAATAAGGTGTAGGAAGGATTATTATTTCCGAAAATATTTTCGGGTTTGACAAAGTCGCAATGGTCCAGTCACTTTTTTATTATAATATACGCCCACATTTTAGACGGCGTTAGCGTTTTCCATGGCTTATTAAGTGATAATATTCTTACATGGCTCTGATTCAACAAAGTACTCCAGGACTCCATCAACACCAAGTGAATCTACAAGAAAAAGTTTTAATAAAACTTGCATTTTCGAAACGAATGATTTCATTTAGGATCAGCTGCAGGTAATTATCGGTCAGCGCACGTGTTCACGACACCTCGTATAAATCACGAGCTCTAGAACGAGGTACCGTGGGGTGTAATTTTTAAAGGATCCTTCAAAACAATTGATATACCTCCGGCCTGCGGCCCGACAGACATCGCGGCGAGTTCCCGCCACGCTGAGAACACACCGACAATATACGAATTGTGTTCAAGTTGTAGTATTCTTCTTGTGTCTTGTTGTATTATTTATTTATTTTCTGGCCTATCCTCATTTTTTTTTATCCTACCTATATCCATTCCATACTCTATTTTCTCCACGCGTCTCTATCGATAGCTGCTGTAGATGAGAATAACTGTTTGTTAGTTTGAACGCTCTAATTTCCGGAACTAATACTATTGAGTAAGCTAGGCTATTTATCTTATACAAATTATAACCGCTGGGGAATAGCTAGCTGCTAGGGCATTAAAATAGTAAACTAGTAACTTTAAACAACTGTTAGACAAAAATCTATCTATAAACACTCCTCCAGTGTTTATAGATAGATTTTTAGATTAGATTTAGCTCACGGCGTGTGGGCCTTAGAATGAACTTGGAGAAGACGAAAGTCATGTTTAATGAACACGCTCTTCCTAGGCCGGTTGACGTTGAAGGCATAATTCTCGAAGTCGTACAAGAGTATGTTAATCTTGGGCATACTTTGTAGCCCAGGTGAACATTACTTAGAGTGGGAAGCCGATAGGAGGATTTAATTGGGATGGGAAACATTCAAAAAGCTCCGTATTTTCACGTCGTCTATAACTCTATACCACAGAGTTTGAAGAAAAAAGTCGTCAATCATTGCATTCGGCCCCGTAGGTTGGGCCGAAATGAGGCCTCTAAATTTACGACTGCTCCGAAAGTTAGCCGGAGCTTAACGTGCAATGGAGCGTGCTATGCTGGGTGTTTCTTTGGCAGATAGGATTCGAAACGATGACATCCGCCAGAGAACTAATGTTACCGACACCACGCCAAGAATTAGCACGTTGAAGTGGCAGTGGGCTGATCAGTGATCACACTCGAGCGAGAACGGGTGGCCGATGGGCCAATAAGGTTCAAGAGTGAGAGACAACGTTAACGTTGTGTGAACAAGTAAATCAATATTTTAAACAAAACGCAAAGCCACCAGTATCGCACCGTAAGGTGATGAAGTTATTACACTTGGGACTATATTTTAGCATAATATTCAAAAGTAAGCTTTGTGGCAGTAATCTCAAGGTACACTAAATCATTGTATTCTAATATTTAAAAAAATCGATAGATTAAGCGCCGCGTCTCGATATTGCTTGATCGCTAGACCAAAGTACATTTCAATTGAGCCTATTTTTTAAATTGATCGTACAATTTCACGTTTCTGATTAATTTCTCCCGTCGGTAACGTGACCCGGAGCGGGATACTTTTATGATTGGAGCACCGAAATGGCCGACAAATGGCGGTCAAATGAGAGGCTTCGTCAGCCGGTACCGGCCGTTTTATTCACTTGCTATGTTTTTAATCTAAAATAGCGACACTGATTTGTACGACGATATCCATCGCTGCGTGTGCAGAGAGTTTTATTTATGCGTGTGACGATCATGTGTGATGGATAGTTTAAATTTTAATGGGCGATATCGTCGCGGGGAGAGCCCGAGGCACATTTGATTATACGTTGAGAGAAGGCTAATCGCGTTCGACGGACGAACACCTCGAGATCAAACACGAGGCGCGCCGGCAGATATTTTTGTTTCTATTAAACAACACCCGTCGTAATAATGTTTAACAATCGTGCAACGCTAACTCGGACAGAGGAGGGCATGGAGATGTGTTATATGAACTTTTAATTATATTACTTAGTCGTAGTATTCTTTACAATTTTTTAGAATTCATATACCTAGTGCCAGATCAGATATATTTACTTCATGACTTTTTGAATAGCAAAAGTAAATACTTACTTATTTAGTGTGGATGATATCTCACTTTCATGGTGACTGTAAAATGCTATAGCAAAAGTTATATTTTTGACGTGACAACGTCTTATAATTCGATGTAGCCGGCTGCAAGAACGAAAAAACATGACGCATGCGGCGTTACCTCGCTGTGAGGCGTTCCATTTTCTTATGACTATGTCACGTTCAACTATCGGCAGTAAACCGACTTTACAGACAACCGATTTTTTTAAAGCTTATAACAATCAAGCTTGTAACTGATATGTTTGTAATATTTTCTTTAATGGAGGTACCATATTGTCGTCGTCTTCATCTGTATCAGCCTTTTCCCGCCCATAGCTGGCATAGCTCTCTTTGAATGAACGCCAAGACGGCTAAAGATTTAAATATATTATACAATTATAAAATAAACTGCGTTTTTTTTTCTTCTTCCAAATGTAGTGTATGAATAAATATTTAATCAGTTCGTAAAAAAATTGAGCACATCTCTATTAGTTTTCCTGTCCCATTATTCACATAAGTGGTCGTCTCAAAGGATCTCAGATTGTTATTAAATATTTGTGTTGTAGTATTAGCGGCGCGCTAATTTATCGGCCTGCATTACAGCTCACAACAGACAATTATCGTTTGATATAATCGATTTAAACGTTATTGTTTGCCAATTGATTGTGAGACCACTTTAAGCCAGTCATAATGACTCGATGCGAAAATCATCTTTAATCGATAAAAGCAATATTTTTAATCGAGTTATGATTCTTATCTTTTTTGTTTAAAACAATACAAATTAAAAAAAAAGTTTTTTTAAGTCCCAAAACTTATTTTCTATAAAAAATACAACATAAATAATAACTTAGTAAAGTAACGACATACTTATCAAATCTTTTGACAATGACAGGTTGCAAATAATTAGTAGTGACTCTCGTCGTTCAACTGGTGAATTTAAAGAATTTAAAAAAATTGCCCCCGCCAAAAAAATAAAAAAAAATCTTTTCTCAAACAAAAAATAAAAAATAAAACTATTTTCTCAAGTAATCAACCTATAGCCAACATCGGACTAACGAATGCAAAAATAATTCAAATCAACTGGTAATGCTGTAAATTATTAATTAAACACTGATTAACAAACGGAAAACTGTTCAGCTTTTTTGCATAGATAAGGATAATCACTGTAGCAAACTACAGCAAACTCAGACTTGCAAACTGTAAATCGTTAATATGAAGACGGTTAGCATTTCGTATATCACTCGTTTCATAAAAGTGTAAGCGCCATTGTATTAAGGCACAATGGTCGGCGAGCACAAAGCCGATCCTATCTCCAGTACATTAATACGCAATGGCCCCGCCCCTCACGAAATACTAGATCCGCTCATAGTTCTTTATTTTACGCCACATTAATATTGTAACAATTGAATCGATTTTGTATCGCATAATTCATGTGTTACTTATTGTCTAATATTTTTATGGACTCCGAAATAATATTAAACAGAAATTGTTGTTGTGTGTAACTTAATTAGGAATGAAAAAAAAAACATTTTACAAAAAATTAAAACCGACTTCAAAAATACTAAACTAAAAAGTAATAAAATAACTGTGTTTCTTGAATTTTTGTGCTTACAACTTATAATCAACTTAATTTTCTACTAATGTACAAACTTTGCGTTTACCACGTCATTATTGTTAGTTTTGAACTAATAACATCAGAGAATTCAGAGATGGAACATAATATTATAACCGAAATTGAGCGGTAATGTTGTGTTTTGTATTTATCCTGCGACGCTGCGCCGGTTCTGCGCTCTGATTGGCCGACTGATAGCCATTTATGGATGGTTGGTCGACGAAACGTACATACAGGCCACTGGTTGGTTGAATTGATATTACGTCAGTGCAAAATCACTGACCCGTTTCGGAATTTTATGGCTCACATGACTTTTCTATCCGGTTATATTATGCTCGATGACATCAGATATCATGGGCGAAGCAACAATATGTGTGCTTAATACTGTCATAGGACATTTAGTTACGATTAAGGTTAACCCTTTTATAATAGACAGTTTTTTTTTTCGAATGGATCTATGCTAACGGCCCGAAGGCCCTTTTGGTTTGTAAAAGTGGGGGGTTGCCCCCTGCCAACCGTGCAGTCTGCGACCACACGGCCTCCTGGCATCGGGTTAGTGATTGGCAGAGCCATCATGTAAGCGGAGGCTTCGTATTTACCGTCCTGACTCCTGACGGTCGGAGATAACCAAAACAAGGTTGTCGCCTTATTTGGAGGAGCGGAGTCTCCAGGAGTTACCATAATTACCACAGTAGAGGGTTTTGATGTTAATTCTTATTTAATTTCTTTTGAATTTTTTTTGAAAAACAAAATTTTTTGTCAATCTCTAGTTACACAGTGAAAAAAAAAACATACAGAAACTATTCTTTTGTCTCATTCGTGCTTTTCTTTAAACAATTCTAATTATTGGGGCATTATGATAATAATAGAATTATTTGATTATATTTGGTCTTTAATTTTGTGTTTATATTTATTTTTTCTTTTTAGCTCATTTTTTATTGATTAAACATTTTTATTACGCTTCTAATACCACATTTTTATGATAACCTTAATATGTACATTTTTAATGAGAAAAAACCCAACAAAAAAGGATTTTATTGCATAATTGGTTGTTATTTCAACAAACCTCAATGAGCCGCGACAATGTTCCCAGAACTCGATACAATAAATTTGTAAGCGATTCCACATAACTTCTGTATAGAAACTCGCTTGATTCTCTCATTTAGATGATGTGTTATAAAAATGGGGTCATATTATACATTGCTGTATTCTAGCTAAATATCCAACGAAGTATTAAGCATACATAGCAATGGATCATATACATTAATTAGCGTCGTGCTGTTGTGTTAGTATCGTTTGAGGCACACCTGTGCGTCGAAAGGCAGTTTATGAGTTTATTGCATTACGCCTCTCGGCTGAGGATAGACCCCTGCTGGTAATTGCTTCATGAAAACCTCATAAAGCGAGTGGTTTATTGGTGTAAATCCATATTTGTAAATTAGATTAATATCCACCAGTCAATTAGTGTCGACATTGTGCAAGTTTAGTAGCAAGAAAAAATAGTCGCTTGATGATGTCACAGACTTACAACTCAAAATAATTAATTCATAAAATTTATAAATTTATGAATCGCTGCAATGGGTATTAGTCAGAATAAAACTTGTACAATAAAAGAAAGTGGTGAATAAATGAGTATTTATTTTTATTATGGTTTTGAAGCATGCCGTAGTACAGCCACTTACTGTTTCATATTGGTCTAATTAACAACTATAAAGTTGCTGACGTAAATACAGAAAGTATTTTTTCGTTCTTAAAGTGAGAACTTCTTTTGGCACACCGCACACAGATGAGGGGGAACATATTGTTGAATGCCCCAAAGGGCAATCTCCGACCGAGCAAGATGGTATGCTCGGCCAGGCCGAAGCCCACTTGCTATCAATTCAGCTGTTGTATGTGTAGCGACGAGCTGTGGAACTTCGATAGCGTGATTCAGGAATGTGGTGCTGATTGGTCCGCCACACAGATTTTTGCAGGGTATAAATAAGGATGAGCTGTCACGCTCGGAGGTGAAAGGCTCGATCGGGTGAACTCGGGACCGCCGAGGGTGCCCCAGTGCCCCGAGATGCCCATAAAAGATGCGTAATTTCACAATAGAAACATCACTGCTGTTGAGACCGATTTAAAATTACACTTATTTATACGAAATAAAATCCGACCTGTATATTAATTTAAAGTAGGTACAACCGATTGCGCGATTTAATTACGTTACAGTGACGTTTATGCTCTATTGACACAAATAGAAACTTTTTCTATGTAACTTAATAATTTACTTCATTTTGTTTTCACTTTAATCGGCAGTCCCAATGACTGGTTTTTTATAAAATTTCTAGGCGTTTGTCACTGTTGCCCTTTATTAATTTCACTTCCTGAAGCATTTTTTATCTTTCAGAATATACTTTTTTAATATCAGAAACTTTTAGCTTAACGTATACCTAAATTTAAATAGCGTTTTAAATCAAATAAAATTAAATCAAAACTACTTTTTTTAATTATTTAGTTATCAAGCTATACACCTATATAAGGTTAAGCCAGCTATCAAAAGTACATGAATAATAAAAATTTCCCAATGCACTTTTGATTAAAAATCATTTAATGCATGTTTACCTTTTTGAGCGCATAAATCATTACTGATCAAAAGCGTATTGGTTTTGAAAAAAAAAGAAAAGCATCACTGGACAATACGCACAAAGTCCGTCTGACATAATCCGCGCGTCATTAATAATGTCTCTTCACACGTTTAGTGTTAACATGACAAATGCGGTCGCGGCACAAAAGAGACCGAGAGCCGCGCCGCAGGGCGTCCGACTACGCACTTATATTTTATCTTTTGCCACACAGATCGATTTAATTCCTGACGAATTGGATATTTATTACGCCTACGATAGAATAATTCAATTATATTGTGGATGTAACGCTTTTTAGTACAAATATTATAAAGGATATAAACCCACTTCCATACGATTAAATAATAATTATTGTGTGGGTATAATAACCAACTGTCAGGGATTTTCTTTCCCGTAATCCATATAATTAGTAAGTCAATTCTCAAGTGTCCTATAAAAATGCCAATATTCCAACTTGTACCTATTAAATCAAAATAGAAGTTTATGCGAGAAAAAGTAACCTATAACAGTAAAAAGACAAAATATCACGTTTATTATCTTAGTATGAAAGAATGAATTAAAAAAAACACGAACATAGACCCTCCTCCTTTTTTGAAGTCGTTTAAAAATCAATACAGATTGCTGATAGACTCGTATGCAAATATGTACGTTTAATGAACACGACTTGAACCTTCAACTGGACGAAGCGAACAATTACTGCAAGTAGAAAATTAAATTAACACACACGCAGGCCCACGGGGGTGTGCTATCGACCAGAACCTGAGACCCTTAAGGTAGTAATACTGTATCATATATGGAAGCGTTTACGTTGATTTGCATAAACCCGCGGGTCGTTGTGCACTGGTCGATGCAGCCATTTTGCCTCGGCCACTAATTGTAGGTCCGGGCAGTCATTTCATCGCTACAAGGAGCGTCTTTGTGATGATTGCTATGTGGTTTGTGTTTTTCGAATTAGCACTTCCATAGCTTCCGGTGTAGTCTATTGTTAATGAAGATTGGCTACAAATGTTACGTTATCTAAGCTTTGATGGTTATTTTAAAACACTATTATTGTATTTAATTATGTTAATGATCCTTAATTATTTAACAGAAGTTCGTATTGTTACTTTAGTTAAACGTAATTTCAATTGCTTTCAAAAATAAGCATTTACCACGTATTGTTAGTTTTCTGAAAGAAATTTCCACATTGACATTAACATTTAAAACTTCAATAACTTATTATCTCAATGAGTTACTACTCGGAACAGGCGGAATAATATGTTAAGACATAATTTACAACGCTAATAGAAAGAAAAAAAAACAAAAGGAGGTATGAAATAGAGAGCAATACGCTACGGTGATCATCAATGACAGTCTAGAATCAGTGGGTGACAAAGGCCCACAGGCAATCATTAATGACAGTCTAGAATCAGTGGGCCATTAGGGCCCACAGGCCTTCAATAATGACAGTCTAGAATCAGGGGGTTAATAAGGCTCACAGGCCATTATTTATGACAGTCTAGAATCAGGGGGTCAATAAGGCCCGCAGGCCATCATTAATGACAGTCTAGAATTTGTGGGTCAATAATGCGACAGGCCACCATTAATGACAGTCTAGAATTAGTGGATCAATAAGGCCCAAAGACCATCATTAATGACAGTCTAGAATCAGTGAGTCTATATTACCCACAGGCCTTCATCAATGACAGTTTAGAATCAGTGGGTCAATAAGGCCAATAGGCCATCATTAATGACTGTCTACAATCATCGAATCTTTTCGAACCCGCTACCTACGGCTTGAGCTCCAACGCGCTAACCATTGTGACACAGAGGTCGTCAATGGTCAGATGGGCCTTTAATTTTGTTCTTCAGTGACTGTTAAATAAAATTTCACTTTGTATATCAATGCATATTATGTCGACAGCCATTAAAGAACAAAATCACATGGGTGTGTTTTTAAACTTTTTATTCTTTTTATAGAATACACAAACTAGAAAGAACCAGAACACTAATATTTGTATAATTCATGACTATAATTACGTTTTATTGCACATTTAATTTTCCTTAATGGACGTAATTTTAAAACCTCCGTGAAAGTTCAGGTAAATTTACTCATTAAGTTGGCGTTAAATGAGATAATTTCATCGAGATGTTCCCTTATTATGCTATTACCCATTGGCTATACTCCGCCTTTGGTTGCACTGGATAGATATTAATAAATTGATGATATCAATTAACTTGAGGAAGCTTTGACACGCCACAAAAAAATATTGAAATTAGGAGCAAACCCAAAAATGTTCAAGGGTCTGGAGACCGGAGACGATGTCGTGGTCGGCCATTAACCAGATGGGAAGATAATCTCCTCGCAATGGCCGGTCCGTGTTGGATGCGAGTGACAAGGGATCGGCCGTCTTCGCGTTCATTGAAGGATGCCTATATGTTCATGTTCAGCTGTTGACGGGTAGAGGCTGATGATGATGAGAAAAAGATCCAGAAAGATTGTACATAATTGAATAAGACTATATGAACTATGTAAACCTAGACTCGTGGTAAGATTTCAGGTTGTCGGAGTTCCCCCATTCTATGACGAAGCCCGGCCCCGGTCGTGGGGGATGTCCTGTGTTAGTCAGATCCGGGACACTCCCCTTCAAGCGACTGAAGGCAACTCGCAGTGGTTTTACTGCAATATAACGGTGCTGGGGTGGAGCGCTGGGAGTCCCACATGTCCCCGGGGATGCCCCAACGCCAGGTGAATGCGCAAAGCATTTCCACTGCGACAAAAAAAAAGTTTAGACGCGCTGTGCCGCGCTCCTCTCTGCTTGGGTATCACCATCCTGCTGGTATCTCCCTTCAAACATCTCTGCTGTGTTTCAGAGAGAATGGCAGGACAGGTGTAATTACTGGCACAGAAACTTACCATCGTCTCAGGATAGGCAACACATGGTTGAGTTGCCTGGGCTAGTTTCAGGATAAGGTCTGGCTGGTCTGCCAGTTTGCCAACCCAGGTTGACATATTACTCATCTTCCTAATGACGAATCAACTGATTATTAGTCAAATTACACGTAGTGACAATATTTCGCATACAACACTAGCACCATAATACAGCGGTTTGAAGATAAGAGATTTGAGCAGGCACGACAAGAATCTCAACTCAAACATTTTATTAGTTGAGATACTAACTATTGATTCGACTTGGTATTTTTTGTAATACACACCTTGTGTTCCAACAACCCATACCAGTAACGAAAATTGTAATTGAGCGTGCAATCCATGTAACTCCTCGTGATCGAGTAGTAGTTTGATTGGAGCTCTCTAATTTATGGGCCATCGTTACCTCATCCTGGTGTATTCCTCAACCTCCGTGTCCTAATCCTACGGAACCAATTTGACTTATCCACGCCGCTGATTGCTCAAATGTTATACCACGTCGAATGTAATGACGGCAATAGGGCACTGGTTATGTTATGATATGTACTGGGAAT
This sequence comes from Helleia helle, assembly GCA_963853865.1. Classification (NCBI taxonomy): domain Eukaryota; kingdom Metazoa; phylum Arthropoda; class Insecta; order Lepidoptera; family Lycaenidae; genus Helleia; species Helleia helle. The sequence continues at coordinate 18,289,032 of OY971422.1, read as the reverse complement.
TCTTATTAGGACACGCATTTTTTAAATTATCAAAATATTGTTATAATATTCACGCTCCATATACAATATTAAAATGTTCATATGAAAAGTACTAATTGCTTAAAATATCAAATATGTTTAAAGTGATAACATTAGAAAAAAAGAACGAAGTCAATTTTATTTATTGTTTTAAACTAACGCGATCACTATTCATATTTATACATATATTGTTACGGGTGCTTACCGCGATCTCCCCGTGATAATGGCGATTGAAACATTGCCCAAATATCGGGACTTCAATAAACCTATAATAATATAAAGTCAATTTTCTAATAATTTTATACTGAGACTAAAATGATTATATATTTATTTAGTATATTTTGCATAAGTTGGATGTATGACATCATATTAGGAAACATACAAATTGATTTACCCCTACGCTTCGCAAAAAAAACTAACATCCATTATACTACGAACAGAAATACATGATCACAAATCTATAGGATACAAGACGTCAATCTCAGCTGAAGAATACACTAAATAATAATTTTAAAAACCCATAAATTACATAGATTTAAGTATATTAACTTTCACCAAATTTACATTTCGTCTAAACGTAAAATTTAACATAAACTATACTCGTTCGATGGTAGCGTGGTAATCAGACTTAATGAGTTGAAATCATAAAGATATTGAATAAATCATCTTATTAGTACAATCGAAATTAATAAAAATACATTCGAATTAAGCAAATAAATAGAAGCCGGATACACCAAAGCGTTTAATTTACAACTACAAGTTTAAATTTAAATTAATAACATAACTCTATAAAAGTGAAACTTTTAACTGGTCGGGAAATTAAATCACTACATGCAATAGTTTAGGTGCAATAAAAATATGAACAATTTATATTTCTTATTGCTCATATTAGATACTAGCAGAGCCCGCGGTTTCACCCGCGTACTTCCCATTCCCGTGGGAGTACATGTATAAATTATAGCAAATATGTTATTCTGATGTATAAGCTATGTTATTGTAAAGTTTCATTGAAATTCATTTAGTAATTTTTGCTTGAAATAGTAACAAACATACATCCATATATTCTTACAATCTTTCGCGTTTATAATATTTTAGGTATAAAAATATGAAGTGAGGTTTAAATATTATTCAATCCTACTAATATTATAAATGTGAAAGTAAGTTTGTTTGCTACGCTTTCACGCGAAAACTACTTAACCGATCATCAACTTTGTACACTTATTCTTGGAGGTATTAGAAGTAACATAGGATACTTTTATAAAAAAACACTAAAATCTTATCCTGCGCAGACGAAGTCGTGGGCACCAACTAGTGTTTTATATTTTTAAATGAAAACTTGCAGTTGCGCAAATAATCATCTGCTGATGTATACCTATAGGATTTATCATATTTAGCGCCAAAGATAAATCAAGATTTTTCCAAATGTGACGTAATAGATTGTTGTTGATATCAAGAGATAATTATCAATTCGGTGATCATTCCTTCCCGAACGTATCCTTCAAATCAAAATCCTATTGAATAAATTAAAGTAATCACTTATAGGTATAACCTCCAACCACAGATATCGAATATTCCTTCTCAATATCAGTGCTTCAAACCGTGCGTTTGCCGGATCAACTTTATTGGAGACCCATGATTACTAGTGGTCGGAAAAGATGTTGATGATGATTACTTACTAGTTTTTTTCATACTTAGTAAGTAGATAACAAAGGAACGGAAAGAAGTGATAAATTGGATTATAATTAGGGGGTCTCAACAGTTACCATACTGATCGTGCAACATATCACGATGGACGAACAAACGTAAGTACATGTAGTTATTAATTGCCTACATCAAAGCAGCGATGTGCTGGTATAAAAGTTGACAGCCATCGCTCCAAGGCTTATATGAGGCACTGAACACTATCACATACCTACCTCGTTACTTATATCGAGTAGGCATGCGATAGTGGACAGTGCCTTTCTGTGTTTTTCACACATAATACTATTTTTACTTGATTATATAAATAAAATCTTCTTTTAGCATTGATATATTATTTAATGATACTTAAATATTTAATATTTCAATCACTTTAAAACTAACGGATTTGAACCGTTTACCAGCAGTGCTGTCGCTTGCATATTTTCTTTGATTTTTTTAAGATTGCATGATTTTTGCAGTTTTTATTACGTAGGGCCAAGTACTAGGTACATATTCCTTGAAATTAGAAAAAAATATGACAAAATACCTATTTATAGTAAATAACCAAAAAACCTAACAATCATACTACCTAAATCCTGGTCATGTATGATGCACGTAACACTCGAGTCTCATAACGTCAGAGTAATGAAGGCTGATTGGTCAGGATATTACAGGACTGTGGAAGGTCCTTAATCAGCTGTTATGGTGTCAGGGAAACAATAAAATGCCGTGGACTCGGGCGAAATGTGATAGAATTAATTTTCAAATTGCCGGTTCCCCGCATCAAAGACGGGGGGGGGGGGGGGGTTATTATTATTTTCACCCACTCTGTTATTTGAAGTTCGATTTTAGTTACACCTGGCAATATTTATTATTTTGCCACGACCGCCATTTTGTACACTTGTAGACTTGTAGATAGAATTACGATACATAATGTTAAAAATAGAATATTATATAAAAGTTGTTTGAAGCTAATAAATACGTTTATGCTTAATCTGTAGATTGCATACATATTAAAAACATTAGTAAATTCTAAGACTCTTCTAGAACTATAAAACAAATTCAAATTAAATAGATAAATGTGAATTTTCGGTGGCCCATTTATAGGGGAAAGGAACGCATGTGCATAATCTCTGGTTGTGCAGATGTGTGTTATCTGGGCGTCGATAGTCGCCAATGGGCTTTGACTGCTCGTTTCTCCTCTTATCTGCTATCACTATCATCATCAGCCTCTCTCCGTCTGCTGAACATAGACCTCCCTCAATGAACGCCAAGACGTCCAATCCCTTGCCACTCGCATCCAACAATCATCGTCATCAGCATCATATGCTATAAAAAAAAGATAAAATTCTCTGTTTTAAGTCTTTTTAAATAAGTTACTACTTAGTACTAACTTAACAGTTACTTCTCTATTAGTTTAAAAAATTTAATTAACAGTACCTCTGCCTGCCAGAAATATAATAAAAATATTATGTACACGCAATATCTTCCTAATAAATTAATGACGAGCGGGAACAAAGAGAACAATTTCGGTAATGATTACATTACATGAAGTGATATTACGATGTTATCAGCCTTTGACCTCCCCGAGGGAGTTGGTGGGAGTAATAATATCATTAGTGCCCTTATATCGTCCCCGCCCATACGTTTTGTAACTGGCTCCCTCCTTCCGGTTGCTATTTGGATTTTCTATTGCAATAAGCTGTTATTAAATAATGTAAAATTATTAAATAAAAATACCGAAAAATATACGCTTTGTGGGTCGCGCATTTGAGCATTTTTCTGTGAATTAGTTGTTAATCAGTTTATTGTTTGATGATAAAAGGATACACATTAAGGTTTTATCTCCATTGGCATTGCTTGGATTGTAGACCAGGAATAAAGCCGTCTCTCATCAAATTAGTACTTCAGAGGGTGACGTTGAAGTTTTATTGCCAATTGGCTTAACTGCGGGTTTGTGTTTATTATATTGATTAAAGAGATTATCATTAAATTATTATTATTATCAAGAGCTTTCTTCGTGTAGTACCACGTATAAAAAGCATCATCGCCATCTCAAGATTAGAGATCGCGTAAGTACCTAAATCTCGTATTAACCCGTCCGACAACATTTAATCCTACTATCGACATATTTCTCGTTTAATATTCAAAATCAGTAACGCATTACAAGACCATCAACAATTGTCCGAGATCAAATTGACTAACGATCTAAAACAAAACCGGAACCCGATTCTCGATTCGAGCACGCGTCTCGATTACCAACTAATCGATTCGAAAAGCCCATACCGGAGCACGCACAGACGCGATTACACTCGTGCCTCGAACATCCCATTATTAAATAGAACGTTTTTGTTTAAATCCGGGACGAATCGTAAATTTGAATACTGTTGTTATTCCAGATCATCTCATATTTACGGTTTTTATTATATTTCATCATGCGACGGGAGTGCGGAATGTGTTTATGGGTTCACGCTCTTCACACGACTAGTTTCACGGTACCAAGATTGTGATCGATTAAAGTAAATCAATTCGGATAAAAAAGTTTTAAACGTGGCTATATTTATGTATTTTCTGATATATATATATATATATCAATCAATCCAACCCTGATAATGTAGTAGAAAAGAAAGAAAGAAAGAACGTAGAAACTATATTTATCTTATGCGGATTTTTTTCGTGGCACTTCCCTGTAGTGCTTTATGTGGAAAAGCTAAATTTTCAGTGAAGTGTCCACCTAGTATATTCTGTTTCCCTCACTACTCAGTGAAACAAAAGTGAAAAACATGATAAATATCCAGTTTTAAACAGTTTCTTACATATATTATTACACATATATTGACCGGTGGGAGGGAAGCGCTGTGCCGCGCTCCCGGCTGCATGGGTACCACCATCTTGCTTGTTTCTCCCGTGAAACAGCTTTGCTGTGTTTCGGAGAGAAGGGCAAGACAGGCAGTGTAATTACTGGCACCGAGACTTAAAATCTTATGTCTCAGGATAGGCAACATATAGATGAGTTGCCTGGGCTCTTTCCAGGTAAACTAGTTTATGTTCATGTGCGACGTCGACCACTTACCATCAGGTGGCACGTTTGCCAGTTTGCCTATCCAACTAACATAAAAAAAATGTGATGTGATTGATAATAATCATCTTTATTATGCAGTAGAAGTTACAGGCTAGAAATTATAAGAAGTAGTTTCGGTAAAAATATTTTTGATTTTTTTGTCACGGGCCGTATGATACCTACGCCTATACACAGGCGTTGCTCTCCTTTTTCTCTATCTCCCCAATCGGCCACCGGAAACTTACAAACCGCATGAAACGTGACGTAGCTGTCACTTGACGCCGGTGTTATGTGAGCGAGAGGTACCACCCCGGTCGTGCCGGCCCAGTACGGCTGCAATGCAGCATGGAACTACCTCTTACAAATACTCTCTATAACGTATATTTTTTTATTCATACTCATTATAGTCATTATAAAACAACCAATCTCTAAACATTACGAGAATTTAATGGTTAGTAACATCGCGGACGATTAGCGACAAAACATTGAATGTGAATTTTTGTGACACAAAAGCTTCCAAAACGCCAAACTTCACGGTGAGTTACGAAATCATAAAATGAAATATATGAATGTTTGTTGTGACAGGCCTCCCCGCATCAAACTACGTACATTTATTACAACAATGTTAGGTATAGTTTAATAACCGTGCCAAGCTACCCCTTAAATGTGTAATGCTGCATGTTTTATGTAGTTACACAACTTTGTTGTGTTATGAGTCTAGTTTGACTTACATTACAGTTATAATGTGACTTCGGAAACAATTACGCTGGTAATAGTTTGATAGAATTGTTTTCAAGTCTTTAGTGACTTGACGACGTAAATATTGTTTCAACATAATTAATAATATTAATGAATAATATATTTTTTCAGACATACAAACATACTGGTTAAATAATATACATTTTTTCACATGCTTAGGTTACTTATTTCTATTAGTCTGTTTGCCAATTTTTGGCAAAGGCCTCCTCCATTTCTTTTCACCTTTTACGGTCCCCTGCTAGCCTTATCCATAGTTTTCCTACATGCTTATTGAGCTCATCTTCCCAGCGTCTGAATTGCCTTCCCCGATTCCTTTTGCTTGGGGTACCAAATCATCATGACGTTACTCCATTTTTAGCTCCCTCTTACAGTGTGGTCAGACCATCTCCATTTCAGTCTTTTAGTTTTCTCAATATCGTCGGTTAGCTTTGTGGTTTCTCTGATAGTCTGGTTTCTGATGCGAAAGGATTTCCTGATGTTTAATGAGTGTTGCTGTTTGGCACCTAGCTAGTTTTAGTCTGTGTTGTTTTGTGAGGGCCCATGTTTGGGAGTCATATGAAAGAATAGGAAGTATGCATGAGTTAAAAAGTTTTCTCTTGTAAAAGGATTTAATTTCTTTGATTTTCATGATTTCTTTGTAACTTCAGTACATTTTATTAGTGAAATATGATAATATTAATGAAAAAAGTACATTAAATAATACTTCTTCTGTAAAAATTGGCCCTAATATGGCTTGAAAATCAGAATCTTATAGAAGCAAGCGAATGCAAGCCTCCTTAGCTTCAGATACGGTACCCTAAACCGAAAAAGCAGGTTAAACAATATGAATTTAAGCGACCCGCATAAATAAAATGTCCGGCAACCGTTACATTTGCCACGTACAAAAATTGTGAGGAATTTATTCGGCTGATGCGGTAACGATCTAATAAATCGGTGGGATGCGGTCGTAAGTCTCGCCGCAGCGCCGTAACTCACGGGCGCAATGTGCCGCGAAATCAATAGAGCTCAGATTGTGGGCCCGCTGTATATACCTACCCACCCGAGCTACATAAATATCCTGTATATAATATTATACCAATATATAATCAATTTTAGTACAGCGTGTATGTAACATATTATTGGTACCAATGTATATTCAATCTTATTACAACCTGTATATAAATGTTACATGTTCTAATGTATATTCAATATGTATTCTAATGTGTATTCTTTTCTTGTATGCAAATTTCACTGAACTACGTTACGGATAGTAGAGTAATGAATTCAGTATATTAATATTTTATGTCCCAAGATTTTTGCAAGTCTTGATGAAAACCACACGACAACCATGCGAAACAACAACAGGGTAACGTAATGATTTATTCTAATTCTCGTTTTATGTCTCAGGCTCAGAGACTTCATCCAATCGATACGTAAGCTGTTCCATATCATTCAAATAGTTTTTACAAAAAGCAATTGAAAGCACCCAATAAGGCTTTAGTAGGTACCTTTGTCAATCCGCTAACTGAAAATCCCAGGTCAACTACTTTGTTACAAGTCTATAGTAGTTTCTATCGCAATTAATCGATCTCTAAAAAATAAGGAAATGTCGTCTTTAATTGATAAAGGTTGGCTACCCCTGCTTCAAATAGTTCAGCGATTGATCGCTACAAAACGTGTTAGTGTTGTATTAAATACTCATTCACAATATTTATAAAACAAACTTTGTTGGGCTTAAACGATAAATCGGGAATTCAATCGATATTAAAATATTAAATAACAACAAATTGTGGTGACAGTACCATAATAATTTGTCATCGCAGCATAAAAGGGTATATTGCGCAAACATCCATACAGACAATGTCGGAGCCGCTTTGACTGTATCGAATGATATTAATGAAAACGTGGCGTGCAATCAGACGCAAGAACAAGCATAAATTTATTAACGACGCTAAAATATCACCACATAAATCGATATCCGACCTGTCGGTTTATCGACGATTATTCTTAATTGGATTATGAAAGCGGTGCAGTACTCCTGCTGAGGGACAAGTGATGAGTGGAAGAAGTTTACAGCGCCATCGCCAATGACTTTCATACAAGTTTGGTATTTTGTTGTATTGTAGGTATCATCTGTCTAGGTGAGGTTAAATCACATCCTATTTGATTCGGTTGAGCGAGGTTTGTAATTTGAATGCAAATGACAATATCAAAAGAAATCTTAACATTTTTAAGTTAGCTTTTAGTTAGTGTTAGTTAGTTAGTTTAAGTTATTGACAACGATGTAATGAATAATATACATAATTCGACAATTATATAATGTATATGTTGTTATTTTTTATGCCGCATTAATAAAATCTGTATTATATTACTTTTCCTTCTTACATCTAAACTTACCCAATTTACAAAAGGTCTAAAAATGAGGTACTTTTTGTGTTATTCAAGTTGCAACCTACACAACTACAATTACTTTTACAATTAGCTTACAATAATGCATTATACCTACACAAACATTACCTGTGCATAACAAATGCACCTAGTTACGGAAATCTATTGCGACCAAAAAGTAAAATCGCTACCAGCGTGTAACTTGATTCGTGTAAACGCAGTATGTCGTCTCTGATGCTGATCTCGCGGAGACAACTGAGACGCACCGGATTGGCTCGGGAGAAAGGGGCGTCTCGCGCGGCCCGCCCCCGCGTAGACTAGACTTCAGCGAGTCTATGCGAGACAAACTTGTCTATATAATACTATTTATTATGTTAGTAGAGATAGACAAATTGGTAGAGTCATAAAGGTTTTGAATAATTTGAAGTGGAGACTTATTGTAAGTAGGTACCTACGAGGATATTTGTTTATACGTTGGCTATCATATTACGTATTAACAACGTGATAGAAAGATTCATCTGCTGATTCCGGAGTTTCCCAATTTTTCCGGTTGTTTGCGGAATAAATAAGTAATATACTTAACTCCGACCAATGACAATGAATAATGATAATGTATTTTGTATTTCAAGGTCAAGATGACATTTAATATTAAGTTTTGCGGAGGCCATCTTTTCTCCTTGTGACAGCTATTTCCGCGTCTAAAAGTAAGCGTTGCAGCAGGGTCCAAATTACAATTCCCTATTCTAGATATTCATTCGACATCACATCTTACCCATATTGAGACAAAAGCTGCTTGATTTTGGGAACCAAAATAATAATGCTTTTCCTAATGTTGGAACACAAGAAAGCTCTTTGGCAGAAAAATAATAAAATTGTAGAGCTAATATATTATTATAATTCACCTGATAGTATTCACATAGACGGACGCTACGCACAAAGCTCTCTCCCACTGGTATTTTTAAACGACACGATTATTCCAATTATTAAAATCGACTTTCAAATTGATATTTTGTTGTTTAATAAGTATTCTATCAGGTGAATTATAATATATTAGCTATAAAAATCAAATCTCGCTTGATTGGTCGCTACTGAAGAACGCGGAGCTTCAACGTTCTCTTAATTATATGAGATTTATATAACTCGTATGAGCTGTTTATAAAATGATACTAAAGCTTTATTAGTTGTCAAACAACTACAACTCCTGCTAATGATGTATTGATTATTTTCTTTCCAGAGCCTCTCTAGACAAGTGGCTTTAAGTTTATAAAATAGAATAGAAACATCTATGTATGAAGTGACGTTCGCTTTCGACAAATTGACGTTATTTTTCGACAACATTGAAGATCGATCGGTCGGTTTGGCAGTGTAAGGTAGAAGAAGAGTAGGTGGAAGGTAAAGTCTGATGAGGATGATATTTGATACGTGAGCGCTATCTTTTTTCGTAGAGGAGGGGGGACTCCCTAGGCGGGTATGTGGGATTCGTTGCGCCCGAAAGATGGTATGGTGGACGCAGTTCTACCCACTAAACCCCGGCGAGTGCCACCAATGCCGCCTTTGGTGAAGTGCCCCAAATCTTTTGAGCAACAGGGCACCTCTACGACTAGTCAGTCCCCCAAGGGACCGACGCCATCTCCACAGAGGGGTTAATGAATCCTCAGCCCCTATCACCCCCTTCTCTTGTGTCCCCTCTTCTTATAAGGAGGGTACAAAGGGCAGCCGCCTCAGTTCAATTGGTTTCGTCCATGGTGCTGGGTTCTACATAGGCCACTGAGCCCCATCGCCACGACAAGGTTTGAACCATGGTGGGGACGTAAGCGCGACCACGCCGTTATTGCAAAAGTATTCAAAACGTTAAGAATGTAAAATTAAATTAGCCACGATAAATTCAATCAATTTTTTTGGTTGACAAGATTCTGGGTCCAAACGAAATTAAATAACTGCATATTTGTACGAACGCATGAATCATAACGGTGCAATCTATTGAATTTTACGATATTTTTTTATGTTAGTTGGATAGGCAAACTGGCAAATGTACCACCTGATGGTAAGTGGTCGACGTCGCCCATGAACATAAACTTTTATAACTCATTTATGTGTTGCCTAACCTGAGACATAAGATGTTAAGTCTCGGTGCCAGTAATTACACTGCCTGTCTTGCCCTTCTCTCCGAAACACAGCAAAGCTGTTTGACGGGAGAAACAAGCAAGATACCTAACTTTTTTATACTTAACTACCCAGGCGGGTATGTGGGACTCGCTGCATCCGAAAGATGGTAAGGTGGACGCAGCTCTACCTACTAAATCCCGGCGGGGTTCTCCTCATCGTGCTGGCTCGGTGCGGGAACTATAGTTATCCGGACACACACTCTGGAGGTAGGGGTGGTGACACCCCCTTCTCCGCTTAAGGCACCCTGAACATGTAAGGATCCCCCGATCGGCCGCGTACAGCGGTGGGACCACCTGGCGCCGTCGCGCTCTGGTGCGGGACGATAACCAACCTGACCACTATGAGTAAAAAAAATCTTAGCACCACTATAAAATATTTACTTAATCATATAATTTATCCAAAAATATTCATGGCATATGTTCTTAAAATTAATATAACCATGCTCTAGCGGCCCGTGCGCTACGAATATCCCCGGTTCTTAAAATTAGTAGGACGTAAGTAACATCATCATCATCATCAACCCTTTTCCGTCCACTGCTGGACAACGGCCTCTTTCAAGGAACGTCAAGACAAAAAGTAAAGTGAATTATCATTGTTCAGTTTATGCTACCTCTAACGTTTTAGTCTCGCACCAATACGAACGATCAGGTTGTATATCAAATATTTTAAATATCCTTTTATACCATGGGAATACGGAAGACTGTCCGGCATTAATCAGGCCGTGGATCGTTCACAATTAATAGCGACGTAATAAAAGTGGTTCAAAGGGTGCCGCGGAGACATCGCTCTAGCCGCTCTGGGTCTACCGGCTAGCTGCTCTAGTGGCTCTACCGGCTATACCGGCTAGTGGCTGGCGGCTGTGGCGGCTATCACGGCTATCCCGCTAATGGGTTATGATTATGATATTTACAGCCACAACCGATATTAACGTGCGCACGCACTAGAGCGACACCAAAGTATTTGTGGGTTTAGTCTAGTAAAGAGTACATCGTTTATATTTCAAGAGTATATCATTATATTTAAAAATATTTTTATTTGATTAATATCAAAGTTTTACCTCTATCTCTATCCTAGAAAATTCTTATAAGTAATTAACCCCTTTATTACGTCATATTGTTTTCTTTTGTTTACGCGGATTTCGCTCATAATAATTAAAAGGTGCTGTGCACCGGTGGGAGGGAAGCGCTGTGCCGCGCTCCCGACTGCATGGGTACCACCATCTTGCTTGTTTCTCCCGTGAAACAGCTTTGCTTTGTTTCGGAGAGAAGGGCAAGACAGGCAGTAATTACTGGCACCGAAACTTAACATCTTATGTCTCAGGATAGGCAACACATAAATGAGTTGCCTGGGCTCGTGCCAGGTATACTAGTTTATGTTCATGGGCGACGTCGACCACTTACCATCAGGTGGTACGTTTGCCAGTTTGCCTATCCAACTAACATTAAAAAAAAATTAAACAACTTATACGGATTTTATCGCGGATTATTAAGATTTTGACAAGCCCGACGTTTCGGATACTTTAAAACAACCATGGTCACGTTGGCCGGTCCATGTTGGATGTGAGTGACAAAGACACCGTTTTGGCGTTCATTGAGGGAGGGCTTTGTTTAGCAGTGGACGGATAGAGTATGATGATGATGGTGGTCACGGGAGGACTGATAGACGTAGAGACGTCATAACGTAAAGTTTAGAAAAAAAATCTATCGAATCTAAAAATATAGAATATTTAGTTTTCATAGTGTAAATTAAATAATTTATATTATATAAATAATGTATATATATACTTTTAATTTGATAAATATTTATATGGGTCAAATTTTGTAATAATTTAATGAACACATTTTTTAGTCTATTGACCAGTTTATCCGTTTTGAGTTTAGGTACTACCTTTCACTGAACACATGAACTATAATTTTTTTTAATTCGTTAAATTTTATTTATAAAATTAATATATTCATATGTTTACTACCTTTGTGTTTTAATAATAGGGAGTATGCACGCTGAATGTGATTAAATAAATGTATAGATAATGGAACCGCACCTTATTCAAATGAGGCGGCATCGAGCAAAGCGTTGCCTAAATATTAGTTTAATATTTAGGAGATTATATCGTGCCCTCAGTAGAACAACGTTGTAGCTTGTCAGCTGATAGTTTTGTAAGGTTTATTGGCTGAAGCTTAGGGCGTGATTATTCGGAATTATATTTTTAAACAAAAATATATCTTTTGACAAAAGTTTGGTTATTTTTTTTTATAGTTTTAAAATTTAATTACATTTTCTTTCACGGCGTGATTTCTTATTTATGAAATTAAAGGAATGGGTTTTTTCCTTTTATTTTACTACTCTTTACTTTTTTTGGTTTCATATGTATATTTCTTGTAAGATTAATTTAAATATGGAATGGAGTGGCCAAAATACGAATGATACATAGCAAAATGTTCTTTTTCTAAAAAAATACATATTACGATTTACATAATTCATGATCTCATAAAATTAAATAGGGATTATATAACTATTATTTATTCTTTTACTTTTATTTTATGAAGATTGCTGTAGTACTGCAACATTTATATTCTCAATTTCATTATATAGATGAAAATGAGAAAACGTACATTCACTATTTAAGCCAACAAAATTCCGTCATTACCTAGTAGAACCAAGTTACAACCGTAGGGCTGTGTATTGAATAAATTATGTAAATAGTACAAGGCAGGTTCCCGCTTTCTTGTAAATGATTTGGCGTTTTGGTTGTAATGGCGGGTTTGATCCACGCACGGACCTACTGTTATTAGTTATTCCAAATATTTAATTGCTATTTATACTCCGTGTTCCGTGTTCGCATGCAAATAGGCTTTAAATAGTGCTGTAATAGTAGGTTGTGTGGAACAAAAGGCCATTATGTCTTCAAGTATACGTTTAATAATCTGTATTTTCTTTTCACCTCCCTTTTAATGCTTCTCTGTTGTTTTAGGGATGTGCTTTGAACTTGCGCCTTCTGCATGTAGGTGCCCTGCTTTTTTTTTATAAACAGCTTTACCATGTTCCGTTTCAGGATAGATAGCGCATGGATCAGTCACACAGAGAGAACACATTTTTGTCTGTCGGTAAGCGGACCTCACAATTAGGTGGTCCTCGATCCTATTTATTGTTTTAGCTCGAATGCAGAGGTGTAATATCGTGTAAATAATGGCCATTATGTTACCATAAGGCTCCGTCTGCTCGGTTGCCTCCATATAACATAAAAAAAGAAATTTGCACAGGAAGTGATATATTTATCGCTTCCAAATATTTAGTTATATCTTATACCCAATTTTAAATTTAAAACGTAAATCAGTCACTGCTTTTTCCGTTATTGAACATGCAAATTTTAGTATACATTACAGCAACAATGGTAACAGTCCTCCCATTATAATGGTTGCTGTAAATAATTATCCGAAAGAAAGATATATATATATATAATTTCGTACTCGCTAAACTTTTGTTTGTCCCAGCTCTTTTCAGCTGGTATATTCCTTGGTCCCGCAATGAAGCCGAAAGAGGAGAGGAAGAGAAAGGGAAGAGGAGTCTGGAATCATCACTATCTTCTAATATAATATTGTCCTCCATAACATTTTTCCTTTCTTTCTTCTTTGAGAACTTCTCTTTCTACTTTGAACAAGACTTTCTAATAATGTCAAAATATCAAGCTCCGTGAAATAAAAGTAAAAAACATGGTAAGGCTGCATTTCCACCAGAGATATGCGAGGATGCGTTGCAAGGGATGTGTTTTTCAAGAACCAATAGAATCGCCTTTTTTTATTTAATTTACCTTGCCTCGCTCAAAACAGCTCGGTGGACACGGCTTAGCGGAGCGAGGTTTTTGTCTGTACAAAACAACCGAGAGATGTGTGTGTGTGTGGAATGTGTTGCGAGGTTTGTTTGAATGTGTGTCAGCCAGTCCATAGATGGTCTTTGCTGGAAGTAGAAAATTGGAAAAAAAAGATACTTTTATATTTAACAATGAAGAAATGGAAGCAGAAGATACAGAATTTATTAGTTCTATAATTTTGAGCAATAGAATCATACACAGATTTTGGATACGTATCCATATTAACTAACATCGATCATTTCACAGCTCCGCTACGCTTCCTCCATTTTCCTCGCACAGCTTTGGTGGAAACCCCCACACATTTTAACCACATAGCTAGACATCCTCGCACGACACATTTCTCTCGCATATCTCTGGTGGAAAAGCAGCCTAAATATCCCGTTTTAAATATTTTAGTAATCATTAAATATCTTTCCCATAATAACCGTTGACTTTATGATCGGCGAACATTAACTCAAATCGGTATTTACATAAATACTCCCGTAATGAGGGTCGCCCACGCGGTAATTTTTTCCTCGATTCTTATGTCGAGATTGGCTATGGTCCCAAAAGAGAGACCATTAAATTCGCATTTCACCACTTGACGGTGAAAAAGAGAACTCGATCAAGGTGTCTTAGGGTTGTCAATTCACAATCGTGGCACAAATATATACCAACACATGGGAGGCGAGTTCCAATACCGCTTTTCTATTCATATTTTAAGCCAGGTTAGTTGTTGGCCCCCACCATGGTTCAGGCCTTGTCGTGGTGGTGGGGCTCAGTAGCTTAGGGTGAGCCCCGCACCTTGGGCGAAGCTAATTGAGCCGAGGGGGCTCTTTGTACCCCTCTGATAAGAAGAGGGGATAAAAGAGCAGGTGGCAAGGGGCGAGGACGGGAACCTCACCCCATTGTACTGTCCCGACGTTGGGACTGGTTGTTCTGTGGAGGTAGCGTTGGTCCCCTGAGGGACTGACTAGCTGTTGAGGTGCCCTGTTTGCTCAACAGATCCGGGCACCTCAACCTGGTGGCACTCGCCGGGTTTTAGTGGGTAGAGCTGCATCCACCTAACCACATTTCGGGCGCAGCGAACTCCCTCGCGGGATGACTCAGAGCATTTCCCGGCGTTAGAGAAAAAAAGGTTAGTTGTTGGCTATCTGGCAGGCGAACCACTTAAGTTAAGTCTACTGACGACTGATCATTCTTAGGCATAGGAATCTCATCATCATTCTAAGGCAAGATCAAACACGGTACCGGTATGATAGTGTTGATTACTTTTGCTTTGTTGAAGAAATGTGTGAGCAGGTGGAACTTATGTCCAAGTCAAAGTTGGTTCTCCCCAGTAAAAGGATAGAGCATTGTATGTGTGAAACGGGGTCATAAAAATCTTAGTAACAAGGTGTATGAAATAAATAAGTGAATATTCTTTTTTTTTCTTTTTTTCTTCTTTCTTTCATTTTTCTTTTAATTAATGGTAATGAATTCTCTCGGGCAATTATAAATTAAATATCAATTCGCACAATCATCTACTTTGTTACTTACCTACCAAGTTCAGACATGTTTTACACAATATATTACTAGATATCTAGGTATATCAGGTAAACATTACAAACATACCTAGTCAAATATGGCGCATATACAAGGTCTGAAACAAACAAAATAAATAATTCCTATTCATTTAGATCACAAAGAAAATGTTTACATTTTCCTGGATGTAAAATAAATAAGTTAATTTGGCAATTTCTAATTGAAGCAGAATATCACTGTATGGCACCCTAATCTACTTATTTTTGGCAAAAATAAAATATTTCCCTGTTCGCAGCCCTACAGGAAAGGTGCAAACAGGGCGGGCCGACACTTACCGCCACCTCGCTCCCAAACTAGTGACAAATGGTGGCGGCGTCTTTCATCTCGTCAGCAGGAACATACACAGCGAAACATCCCCTAAACACACCATATATAAGTTCATACTCCCTTGGTACTAAGAATATGAATATAACGTAATTGCAAATAACTTTTTTAATTTGAGGGAACTGTGTAATTGAAATTACCGATTACAGCCGCGTATTTGGGGCATAAAGGTTAACTTTTTTTTTATAATCCATGTGAAATGAAAGTTGAAACTTTCGTGGTAAAAATCGTCTAATCTGTGAAAAATATTAAAAAACTAAAGAGAGGTGTCAATGGACACCCGGATGGAACGAAGTTCCTTTCGATTAATTACTTAGTGAAGGAATTGTAATAAAATCAAATTCTATTAGAGGTGTAAGGAAAATAATTATTCGGGTAGGTATAATTTATTTATGTTTTTTTTATCGAAAAAAATCAGAGCATCTCCCGGCGCAAAATAATTTAAAAAAAACGGTGGGATTTGAACTGGGGTTTTTTACTAAGCAGCCCCAATAGTGTAACAGAAACAGCTACCGACGCAGTAATGTGTCATTCAAAAAGGCTTACAACTATAGCAAAAAGTGTCGTTACAACTTTTCGTCTTAATTTTTTCCGTCCAGCCCCCTTTCGCAACGCGCGATAAGGAACTAGGTTCCAATAAGAAAGAAAGAAACAAACATATTTTATTCGACACAAACAGGAGAGTGGAGACATACAGAGACATAAAGAGATATACACAAAAATATTTTTGATCACACAAACCTAAAAATAAGACATAAAAAAAATTAAAAACAATTATTATTATTATTATTATTTATTTATTAATTTTCAGACAATATGGACTTATTATGTTAGTTATTGCAAACAAAAATTTGTAATATAATGTGTGTCTCACGTGTGGGTCAAAATGGTCCAGTTCAGCATCGTGTCAGGAAAATGTTTCCTGACGCTGATTTTCAACTGAACTTTTATATAGTATAGTTCAGTTATAGTAGGCATATTTGCCTACTATTTTTCATTTTTTTAAATATTATTACTATGATAACTAAATAATAATAATAACTAAAGGGTTATCCTTAAAAAAATCCCCAACGAAAAGTTAACGAAAGTTAACGAAAGAACACCACTACGAAATCTCCTTGTGAATAAAAAACTGTTATTTTCTTCTTCAAACCGTTTAACAGTACGATGAACATACACAGCGGTCAAACCTATAACATCCCTTTTTTTTTCTTTAACGCCGGGAAATGCTCTGAGGCATCCCGCGGGGGAGTGGGTCACCCCACGCGAGTACGTGGGACTCGCCCGACAGCTGGTAAATGGACGCAGCTCTACCCACTAAAACCCGGCGAGTGCCACCAATGCCGCCTTTGGAGAGGTGCCCCGGATCTAGAAAACAAACAGGGCACCTCGACGGCCAGTCAGTCCCGCAAGGGACCGACGCCACCTCCACACAGGGGTTGTCCCGCACCACAGAACAACCCCTCCCAACGTCGGGACAGTACAATGGGGTTAGGTTCCCATCCTCACCCCTTGCCCCCTGTTCTTCTGTCCCCTCTTCTTATAAGAGGGGTACAAAGAGCCCCCTCGGCCCAATTAGCTTCGCCCAAGGTGCACCGCTCACCCTAGGTTACTGAGCCCCACCGCCACGACAAGGCCTGAACCATGGTGGGGAAACCTATAACATCCCTGATTTTACGTCAGAGGTTTAAGAGGTATTGCTTAAGTGCAAATAAAAATATTAAATTAGACAAGAAAAAACACATGATGATGAAGGACGTAAGAGGCAGTGCCATGCTGCTTTGCAGCCGAATTGGGCCGTCACGACCGGGGTAGTACCTCTCACTCATGTAATACCTGCGTGTGACAGCTATGCTGCGAGGGTAACGCATATCTGCATAACCTTTGGTTTTGCGGATGTCTATGGGCGTTGCCCGTCGGTAGTCACCATAAGGCTCCGACTGCTCGGTTGCCTCCTTCTGACATAAAAAAAGGAAAATCGTAGTTACACTGTCTGTGCTGAACCTTCTTTCAATTAATCTAGGCTATTAAGTTACGTATGAAATAAAAACTATCTAATCAGGAATTCCGTCATTGTCATAAAATACACATGCCTTATTCCGTCAATAGGCAGTCGATTACAGTGGAGGACGTGATGCATCACGCACACATCATTAATTCAACGAGGAGTCATGTCTTCATCGATTACAAGAACACAACCTTCCTAGTAATTATCGCTGGCTATCCATTATGTGGAATCGTTTTAATGTGACAGCGCACAAGTAATTTGATGACATATACAAGTAGGTAGGTTGTACTTGTATTTTTAATGTCGTCTAAAGACTGCAGTATAACATATGAGATTCCACCGTCTACCAAGTACGTACCGACGTACTTCGTAGACATTGGAGGTTTTTAGTTCGTGAGAATCCCCACTTTCGCATGGATGCTTGGATGATCTTTTAAAAAAAATTCTTTTAACAGATATGTTACCACTTCTTTTTTATTAATACATCCATCTGGTCTCGTGGTAAGTTCTCGAAGAACTTATTTGTAAGAATTGTATGGATGTATGTTTGTTACTCTTTTACGCAAAAACTACTGAATGGATTTTAATGAAAATTTTCAATAACATAGTACCTATAGGTAATATATAGACTATACTTTATCCCTAAACTTATGGAAGTTTAGGGATAAATTATAGTTCCCATGGGGGAAAGAGAAGAACGCGGGTGAAACCGGAGGGCGCTGCTAGTATTTCATAATGACACTAAAGACTCATCGATGAGTTACGACAAACCTTAGTATTTACATAGACTTAGAATATATGTTTATGGGTATTTAGGTCTCGTTTAGACATGATGACAACCGCGTGGTTTTAGAACTTTAAATTCAAATCGTGTATAAACAAACCCAAAATAAATATCTACATTGAAATAACAACCGCGCGGTTCCTACGCGATTCTGAAATCGCGCTGTTGTCGCCGTGTCTGAACAAGCCCTTACAGGTGTAAAATAAAAAATAAATGAAACTCGTTTTACATACATACGCTTTTAAAATGAAATATCATAAAAGTTAAAAAAATACCATAAATTTTATTTACTTTTGAAATTATAAAGTGAAGTTAGTAACGAGTTGCGCGTTCATACTCATCACGTTATGGACTTATGTTTTTTAATCAACTTTCATAATTCCTCGTCATTAATGGTTTATTAAAAACATAATTATAGCAACATAATTATCGTCCGCGAATAAATTATGGGCGGCAAGTGTTGAGGAAAACTTCTGGAAATAAAAAACTAAATTCACAAAAGGTCGATTGTGTTATTGCTTATAAATTTCACAAAAAATCATTATAATTAAAACGATTATTAAGATGATAATTATAATTAATGTTAAGGGCGAACCGGCCAATTAGCTAATTATGTATTTTTTTTATTAATAGCCGCATTAACATTCTATGTATACGTAATTATTCAAACTCTTCGATGTGACTCAATCATCGCGTGCGTGGAACTTACGAGTTACGACAAATCATCTTTGGAACATCATTCTGTATAAAGCCATGCAAACAGTATGTCAGATCTTCAGTTGAGGATTTCTGTGTATAAAATCAACAATTAGTTATATTATACTTACTTTCAATTACCGTTACATGTGGTTACAATGATGTTTTATAGTATACTAGTGGCACCGTAAACGTTGTCCTGTACAAAATATTTTTTTTTGTGTATCTAAAACATTCTCGAATCTACTTGAACACACACAAAAAAATTCATCAAGATCGGTCCATCCACTTAGGAGGAGTTCAGTGGCATACACACGTACAGAAGATTAGAAGTGAAGAGGTTTATTCATTTGGTTATGATTTCTCTTCATATATCGGGGACGCTTAGTGAAGAGAGACATCTGAATGAGTATCGCCTGCCGACTTATTTCTTCCGCAAAGCAGTTTAGCTGTAAAAAAAAAAACAAAGACATAATTTCTGAATGAAATGCTTTCTCGTGAAATAGGTGTTTGCTTAGTGACAGGTGTTCATATGCTGGTTTTTCCATTTTTACTAACTTTGAAACTCATAAGTCGGAAGGTAACAGGAATCATTACATTTCACAAACACCACTATCTTTAGACCTCCAATTCCATTACCTTTTCATCAGGTACTACTCTTTCCAGATCATACTTAAAATATATCGAATATGTAGCTGTAAATGCCTCTAAGTGGTAAGTAAATGAATATCAAACCGGTATTAGTGATAAGTAGATAAGTCAACGAGAGTAATTAATCAGTTGGCTGTTATCTCGTGTAAGACATACCCACCATTTAAGTAGTCATGCTTGATGAGAACAGGATTTCTCGCCCACCTCATCCAATAATATATAACGCGGTAATATTATGCGTTGCTAATGCAGAACTAGTGCCATCTAGTAAACCATGTATTAGAATTTTATGATGTTGACGTATATAAATAAATTTATAACATTTGCATTTCCAGTATAATCAATCAATAATTGCTAATATGAGGAATGTGGAGTGCGAAAGCTTTGAGTGCCGATACGATACTCTCTTTATTTAATACATACATTATCTTATATACTAATTATATATTATTAGAGCACTAGGTACACTAATCTCTGAATAATAGAAATATTATTTACACAGAAATAGTAATAATGTGATTATTCCTGATAACCTTTTAAAGTAAGTGTATAAAACTCATGACAGTAAAATAATTGCAAATTAGGTTATTAATTATCACCAACTAAAACTACGAAAGTATAGTTTTGTAGTTTTAGTTAGTGTTATATTAAATGTTTAAAGTATATTCGTTGTTATAACAACGTAGATTCGTTGTTTTTTTTTAGACTTTCTAGGTGCTTCCCCTTTGTTCGTCTCTCCGTGCGTAATAAGATGCATTCGTAATTACATAATTCATTTTAAATACGCTACCGGGTTTATATGATTAGATAATTATTCATTTGTGATTGCCGTCGATCAATTATGCACACACATCAATTTGCACATTTATGGAGCTATAAACCTTTTGAAGTAAATGTTACATGGAATGGTGGTTGTGGGATATTTTAATTTAAAGATACGCATTGGAATACAGTAGGATGTAAGAGTTTTTAAAATATAAATATTGTTATATTTTTAATTAATGATTTTAATTTTGTGTTTGGTGTTAGTTTTCTTTAAAGATTTATTAATTCATATACGTTTGTTTTTTTACAATTTTCCTTAATCAATATTAACAATATATGTAAATCCATCAAATGAAGCTTAGTTTGATATCATAGTTGTAAGTAATTTTAGTCTAAGAAAATTAGAGAACCTTGATTATCTCTTCGTTCTTCACTGTTCCACCTTGAATTAGGACTTAAATGTCTTATTAGCCTTGCTGCTGAAAATTACACAATAAAATGTAGAATGCAACTTTATCAGAAGAAATGAAATCTATCTCAGAAATGACATTAGCTTCAATCAATTTAATATTTGTCTGAACGGGCAGATAAATGTCGAAACGTATCAGAATACTATAATTATTGGTTCATACAATAGTAAAAAAAAACTTAAAAAATCAAAGATTCGAATCGATATAGAAAATATTATATATCGAATATTCGAAGTTTCAACCGTTTTCAATGCTCTTTAAAAACGCATCGAATATATATCACTGTAGATGAATAGTGCGTGTCTTATTAGCGATATACGCTACAGTTATTACACTGAGCGTAGAACATAAACTCGAGCGTGGCCAATACTGACCGTGTGCCAATTGTTTATTGTTAACGTATCATTCAAATAACAATGCCATTAATGATATTGTCTCTGACCAATCAGCACTTATATTGTAAACGACGCCAAGAATTATCTAGAATCACGGAATAGCGCCATTTTGAAGTCAATCAATTATGTGTGCTTTCTAATTCGGTATATGGTATCAGCAATCAGATATTCGAAATTGCAAATTTTATATTAGGTACATAGACAAACTGGCTGATGATACATACGATGGTAAGTAGTGGTGGTGGATTGAATGGTGACCATAAATAGTTCGTCCGAGACAAGACCAAACGACTCATTCATAGAAAGCCTTTTTTTTTCTTTTACGCCAGGAAATGCATCAAGCATCCCCAGGCGGGTATGCGGAACTCGCTGCTCCCGAAAGGTGGTAAGGTTGACCCAGCTTTACCCACTAAAACCCGGCGAGTGCCATCAATGCCGCCTTTGGTGAGGTGCCCCGGATCTGTTGAGCTAACAAGGTACCTCGACGGCTAGTCAGTCCCGCAAGGGACCGACGTCATCTCCACAGAGGGGTTGTCACGCACCACAGAACAACCCCTCCCAACGTCAGGACAGTACAATGGGGTGAGGTTCCCGTCATCGCCTCTTGCCCCCTGCTCTTTTGTCCCCTCTTCTTATAAGAGGAATAAAATGAGTCCCCTCGGCTCAATTCGCTTCGCCCAAGGTGCTGGGCTCACCCTAGGCTACTGAGCCTTACCGCCACAATAAGGCCTGAACCATGGTGGGGATTCATACAAAGCCTGAGACGTAAGATGCTATGTATCGGTGTCTGTCCTGCCCTTCTTTATGAAATACAGCAATGCTGTTCTCATCATGATGCTCAAGGGCTCAGCACAAGCGCCCCCCTTCCACTGGTGATGACGTAAAAAATCTTTGCTCTACATAATCTCATATATGTCTGTAAATTGGCGTAAAAAAGTGAGAAAATGTTATTACACATTGTTGATACCAAAATAAACCTAAATATTAAAACCATCAAATCGTATCCTGCTATTAAATATTTGATTTGAAATTAATTGCAGAACTAAAGTTCCAAAAGTAATAAATATTTATTACTGGCTAGTTTCGCGGTTCTCGTGAGAACTGTTAGAGAACTAATGGATAAAACAATCTGTCGTCCATTTAATATTTAACAGCTACATTAGTTCGATTTTCTAAAATCCTTAAAATGCGAATTAGGGTAAAAAATCTAAATCTAAATTGCATTACTTTCAATATAGACTGTGGTATAACCTTTCCTCCAAGTTCTATTTCTTACCAAGTCTAGGTCGATAAAGATTTAGCCCCTCCCCTCCCCTCCCCCCATAAACAGCTTAAGATAATTTCTATGAATGTCACTACTGAAGGCAGTTGTAGAATGAGGATAATTAGCCTACAAATATAGAGAACTCACAATTTGTAAATAATATTTTTCAATTTGTAATATCTAATCGTACCTAAGTCAGATTTTGATTCCTTGGTTGATGTCCAAGGTTGATGATTAGGTATGTATTGAAACTTCAGGCTGTATAAGAATCGATAAAATAATTACAACTAAATGAATAAGAATCACGGGATCCTCGCACAATCGCCGCTGACGATAACATCACTGCTCCGGAACACGACAACCATTTACCCGACCTGAAACAGCAGAAAGAACACTCGCTTAGACTAAATACTTACTACAAAAGGACTCATTCCCACTCTTAATTATTATGATTAATGACGCGAAGCAGCGGCTCGTTTTTGAAGTCGCTTAACTGTTGTAATCGAGAAATAAATTAATTTTATTAGTAGTTCTTTCTAATAGAATACGAGCGTCCAGTGTCGAAAACGTTTCTAAACGAGCGTGTACAGGAACGTTCATTTCCCTAATTTGAAATTGGACTTTAAAATTTACCGATCATAATTTAAATATACGACATCACATAGATAATGATGTAAAAAGGAAATCGACCCTTTATAAGCACTGCTAACAAGGCCGAATATTTTGTACCGTCGGCTCATTTTCTTACCGTATTATACATTCATTAGTCATATTTATATGATGGCGGTTTTCGACTACCGTGTTCCTAATTAAAATTCTGTGTTCGACCGCGTAATTGCTATCTCATAATTGTTACTATAAAGAGTTCGTTGTAAAACAAATAGATTTCGCGCAGACGCGTTAGTTTAAACATATTTCCACATATTTTTACGAAATGTCCCGAATCGTCGTGTGTAATATTGAACTCATGTTCGTCGAGTTAGAACACGTTTTGGCAATTTCGAGCGGAGTCAATCGCGCCTCGGGCCGCGATCGTGGCTGAGATAATTAGAGGCCACAGCTCAGTGGGAGCCATAAAAACAGCAAATTGACCGGCGGGATAACCAGAAAGGCACAATGTGTTAGATAATAATTTCCAAATTACAGGTTGTGTTAGTTCGCGAGCGAGACTGGACGCGTTCTTTTTTCTCGGACACCGACCGAGGTGCTAAGGGCAGGCTAATTATTATTTGGGTATCGAGCGATGTTTTTAATGCAGCTGCTACCTGTATAAATATTTATTATTAAAAGTTCAAACGCCAATTTTGGTGGAATCCAATTAAAGTTGTTATAAAGTTTCATCAATTCCGTAATGATGCGCCGTAAGATAAAGCGCCGTAAGCAAATTAAGTATATTTTATAAACCCGTCTAACAGATGCCTTCAATCATTTTGCTGTGTTAATATGCTTATTTATTGTAGTCTATAAATGCGTAATTACTGTAATTAGTGATTATAAAGTAAAGCGGGTAAATTTTAAATGATATAACGGACACTATAATATGATTTGTTATGTGAATAACCATTTTATGTGCGTAGACCAATTTTTTTTATGTCATCAGGGGGCAAATGTGCAGTCGGAGCCTCACGGCGCCGACGCCCATACCTACACATCAGCACAACCAAAGCCACGCAGATGCGCCGCCCTCCTTTTCCCTATCCCCCTCAATGGGCCACCGAAAACTCACAAACCGAACGAAACGCGACAACATAGCTGTCACTTGACGCCGGTGTTACGGTGTCCCCGGTCGTGCCGGCCCAGTTCGGCTGCAATGCAGCATGGCACTACCTCTTACCATTAGCACAAAGGAACTATAATTTTGTCGTATGTATATAGTAATCATTTTTACTGATCTCATACGGTTAAAGGAACCACGAGATGGCGATTGCCACCATGTATTCGTCTAAACTTTTACTACCCTCAAGCCTTGAGGCAGGCATGCCCGGGTGCCTCGACGGAATATCCCAGGTCTCGAGATCAGACGGGTGAGATGCCATGCTAGATGGAAAGGGAAATATAGGATGGGTGATTTGGGTGGGAGCTTGCGTAAAACCTTCCGCATCTCTACGGAATTAAACTGTTTTGAATTGAAAAAAAAAACTCTTTTTTTTAAAGTATGGGACAAACTTTTGATATGAAAAAAATCAAAAGCTTCTTATTTTCTTCTATTTAAACTTCCCGAAGAATTTGCCAATGTTAGTGCATAGGCTTAGCCGAGGTTGGTAGGTATGGCAGTTTAAAATTAGAGGTCATTTTTGAATTAATGTTCGATGTTTCTCTTTTACTTCGAACAAAGTAAAAAAACTTGTTCATAACCGATTACAAATATGTACTTATAATATAATATTGTAAGAAAAGTTTAAAAAACTTTTGTCAAAAAACAAAGTTTGTGGTTTTATTTTACAAGATAATCGGTAGATAATTGTAGAGTATAGACATATAGTAGAATCTATTAACTACCCTTATTCTTTTTAATTTTATTGTGACAATTTTATATAACACTTCTAAGTTATAATGGGTTATTAGCAAAAAGTAATGAGGGCACGGGGCGCGACATCTCGGCCGTCATTGGACGCCGGGGGCGGAGCGCCCGCCTCCGACACCCGACACATTGTTTTTATCACTCCATCCACTATATATTAAAATGTCAACTAGTAATATAGTGAAGCTAATGAGAGTCCCAATCCCAGGTAATCCCGAATATACAGAATATTTGAACCTCGGGATTACCTGGGATTGGAAAAAGTATGTTTATGTTGCCAATTACAGAGGAAGTAAATTAAAATAAGCTATTTATTTTGGCAATTATAGGTAATGTTGCGAGGTTAGTGAAATATTGAGTGGAAAGTCAGTATTTCTGTATCGTCTGTCTCTACAGTCAATCGGTCTAATCTCGTCAAAAAATAAAAATAAAAATCTTGAAAAATTCTGTCACTTAAAAAGCTTGTTTGTAGATTACTAATTATTAAAGTGGGTATAAGTATTACCTATGTATGCATTCATTTCTTTTTATTTAGTATTTTTTTTGTGTTGACAAAATGAGTTCTTTCAAATTGCATATTACTTGAATATTGGTCCTTAATATGTTAAAATATTTATAAACTAACGCCCGAATACTCAAACGAATCTCAAATTTAAGACGTACTTAAACTCGTGTTGTCCCTCTTTTTTTCTTTGAATCTGACACGTCGTAGCATGAGTTTAAGTACGTCTTACATTTGAGATTCGTTTGAGTATTCGGGCGTTATTTTATTAATACGTAAAAAAACATACAAAGTATTTGTTCGAACAAAAATGAAAGGGATAAAAAAAAAGTATTTCCTGTCCTTTAAAACCACTTTAAGGAATAACGTAAACATTTTAATGGGAGGCTTCAGATTATAATAACTCACATTTTAGTTTATAAAACCTTAAATATACCAATACCACAGGTAGGGTTTTGATGAAACCAAAATTTGATTTCGTTGTTTGTCCACCATCTCGGCGTTACCGCCTGTGTTTGTCAATGATAAATGGTCGCGGGCGGTCCCTTTCATCTCGCGGATACAAAGGCGCCGCCTCGCATCCCAATACACCAAATTTAACTGTATATTTGATGTAGTTTGGTTGGTTTTATGTTGTGCCTCTATAATGACTATACAGGACTAAATGACACGGTACTAATCAAAGTTAGAAGTAAACGCGGTTAATGTTGAATATCGTTTGTAAAAGGGCTTTCGGCAGGTCCCATTCGCTTATAATGAGTTTATTCAGGCTCTAAGGGAATGAATCGCGGTGAGCAAATAGAGGTTCGGATAAATGGAATTGGAATTTTGATGATAATGGACTCGGAGTTATTGGAATTTCATATTTAATCGATACGAGAGGCGTACAATTATATCTATTGAAATGCATAAATCTCTAAATACGCGTGTTAAAATATTTTTTCCATTTGACCACTTGTATATTTTTGTTTCAATATTACCTATTTTAGTGTTTTTTTTTTGTTTGGTTGGTAGGACCTAATATATAGCTTATAGCTTTAAAAAATTACTGAAATTTGAGTCAAGTATGGCGTTTCGGGTGGATTTACGGATGCCAAGGCCAATAAGGATCGAGAGTGGAGTCCATGTTCGGCTAGACGAAGTGTTGGTCGGCCATTAACCAGGTGTGAAGATAATCTCCGTGCGGTGGCCGGTCCGTGTTGGATGCGAGTGGAGAGGGATCGGTCGTCTTGGCGTTCGTTGGCGTTGAGGGAGGCCTATATGGTAACAACAAAAAATATTTCTAAATATCAAACATATTTTTTGTGGTAAGTACTTAGTGGAATAATTCAATATGTCAGTAAAAGCCTTATTTCAAACATCTGTTGTGGAAGCATATGGTTACTGATGATGAGCAGAGATGAGAGAGTGAATTTCGAATTTATATTTATTACAATTACTATATAATTATAATGCTTAATGAAGCATAATAGGTTCTAGTTTAGTGGGTGAAAGCTTTCTTAATTATATTTTAAACACAAATTACAATAATTTCCTCTATTGCCTCAAATTTTTTACAGTAGACATATTTTTATTGAAGGAGGCCTATCTATTTTTTTATGTTAGTTTGACAGGCAAACTGGCAAACGTGCCACCTGATGGTAAGTGGTCGACGTCGCCCATGAACATAAACTAGTATACCTGGAACGAGCCCAGGCAACTCATCTATGTGTTGCCTATCCTGAGACATAAGATGTTAAGTCTCGGTGCCAGTAATTACACTGCCTGTCTTGCCCTTCTCTCCGAAACACAGCAAAGCTGTTTCACGGGAGAAACAAGCAAGATGGTGGTACCCATGCAGCCGGGAGCGCGGCACAGCGCTTCCCTCCCACCGGCCTATATTCAACAGTGAATGGATAAAGGCTGATGATGAAGAGACATATATTATATCAATCCATTTATTAGGCCTCATTTCATTAAACTGTGATAGCATCCAACTAGGTTTACCCAAGTTGATGCTCAATTGTGCTTTAAGATTCATTAGTAATAATTTTAATTAGACCAATCACTGCAAGCTATGAAAGTCCTATACAAATAAGTTAAGAAACGCAAATACATCAGACACTTATCTGATGAATTTGCGTTTCTTTTTTAATAGCCAATGAAATTAATTTCTCTGACTCTTCTAAAACCTTTTTTTATATCGCAGGGAAATCCTTATGGATGTAGCCAGGTTTTTCGGATAGATCCTGACCCAAGGGAGTTCTCACCCTAAAAACCACTGCAAGCGCCTGCAGCCGCTTTTTTAAGGGTTCCAGATCTGCAGGCAACAGGATCACCTCAGCGACAGACATATCTTCTAAAACCTAATATTTAGATATGTGGCACATAAAATAGTCTTTCGACGTATTAAGTAAACCTTGTAATTGTTAAAGTGAGACATGAAGATATTAGTTTTCAAATTTTGAGAGTGTGTAGTCGTCTCCAATAGAAGGAGTAATACATGTTTTTATCTTTTCTCGTGGACTATAAAAGTCATCTAAATAGTTCGAAATTTCACCGCCATGCATCTCTATGCATGGCAAACTCATCTGAGTACCTACATCCATTAGACTCACGATACCAACTAACTTCGATATTCCCAAAACGATGATCATTAACATACATAACGGTATTCACCGACGTCATATTTAATGACTTCGTACCACAATACTATTTAACAATCAAAGCACAATGAGACGGAGGTGTGTCGACAATTCGCCACGCGACACAACCTCAATGACGTCGACACAAAGACGCAGCGTGCTGGGATTCCAGACCACCGTGTGCGTCCATCACTGTCTTACATCTAGTATTTCAATCATTGCCTTTAACCGTCAGCAATATCACTATCAGCAGTAATATTCGTTTAGTGTCGGATGTGACCTTCTGTTGAAAGACTACGATCGGCATCGAATACAATTAGTAGATATCCATTCGTTAAGGATTCATAGCTATATTCTCACGTCGTCTATACCACAGAGTATGAAGACGAAAGTCTTTAGCCAAAAAGTCTAAATTTACGACTGGTCCGTAAGTTTGCCGTAGCTCAACGTGCTATGGAGCGTGCTATGCACCCAGCATACGTATTCGAAACGAAGGCATCCAGAGAACTGAAATTATCGATATCAAGTGAAGATTATAAGCTCGTTGAAGTGGCAGTGGGTGGCAGTCACACACTCAGGAGAACGGATGGCCGATGGGCCATAAGGTTCAAGAGTGGAGGTTAGGTAGATAAAGCGTTGATCGGCCATTAACCAGATGGGAAGACGATCTCTGTGCAGTGGCCGGTCCGCATCAAGCGAGTGGCGAGGGATCGGTCGTCTTGGCGTTTATTGAGGAAGGCCTGTGTTCAACAGTGGACGGATAGGGGCTGATGATGGTAGTAATGATTAAAGAATTAAATTTTTGTACGGTCATAACAGTATTGTCCTCTTTGATCACCTGAGTGATCATTTATTTATTTGTTTATTTATTTCGGCACATCAACAACATAAACATTGGTTATTTTAATTTCTCGAACTATAGATGGCTTACATTTATTGAAGACATGCACAAAATCATCTTTAGTTTAATAATAGAACTATTAAAGTGGGTATATTAAAATTTGCTTACTTTAGTACAATGATCATATTATAGACTCTAATGTACAAGTACCAAACCAGTGAATATTTTAATAGATATTTTGTGTTAACTACTAATTAAGTTTAATATAGAAGAATGGAGAGAAGTTGCCTAAATATAAAACTACAAGATAAAATAAGAAATGTAGAAATTCGTAAAGTAACAAATGTAATAGATGTACTAACCTTTGCCATGAAACAAAAATGGAAGTGGACAGGTCACATAGCCAGATGCAGGGACGACAGATGGACTACGAGACTACTAAAATGGACAGGCCCCAGTGGCAGTAGAGGAAGAGGCAGGCCTAACGCAAGATGGTCAGACGAAATAGTAAAGACGGCGGGTCCATGTTGGCTAACTACAGCCAACGACAAAGAGAAATGGTTTGCCTTGGAGGAGGCTTTTACCCGAAGGGGGTCTACACAATTTTAATTAATATTTTATTCGGAGTATGTATTATATAGTGTAACTTTGTCAATTATTGTGTAGAACTAAATAAAGCTTTATTATTATTATTATTATACTATTTAAGTGTCAGTTGATTAATTATATATTGAACATTTTCTCCTGGAATTCACCAGGTTCATGAGCGCCAGGTCCTTGTTTTGGCCAGTTATAAAGGGCCTGGTTAAAATAGGCAACACGCCCTTGTTGCTTATCTCATACAAGAGGCAGATTTCGGAAAAACGTTGCTTACACTAG
Source organism: Helleia helle (assembly GCA_963853865.1). Taxonomy (NCBI): domain Eukaryota; kingdom Metazoa; phylum Arthropoda; class Insecta; order Lepidoptera; family Lycaenidae; genus Helleia; species Helleia helle. The sequence continues at coordinate 18,258,826 of OY971422.1, read as the reverse complement.
TCACTATCGCTTTTGTCCTTTTTACATAACACGAAGCTATTTTGCGCAATAAATTATAGTTTAAAAAACTAAAAAAACCACGCTTTTAAAACTGATTAAACTAAAAAATTAAAAATAAAACTATAGTAATCAATTGAATAATTCATATTATTGTACAAAACACGTGGGGTTGCTTATTATGATATCCACAGATATAGTAAATTATTGATAATATGTTTACCACAATCGAAATCAGGCCCCCCACGCTTTTTGTATAATAATATGAATTTTTCAATTGATTACTATAGTTTTATTTTTAATTTTTTAGTTTAATCAGTTTTAAAAGCGTGGTTTTTTAGTTTTTTAAACTATAATTTATTTTTCACTTTTTAGTTTGGTTTATTAGATTTTATTCCTTCTTTATCGACTGTAAGTCTAAAGCTATGCAGGAATCGTAATTGATACAAAAGTAATCGGGAGTAAGAACTCATTTTTAGGAGAGGGAGCCTGAGAAACGGCTACCACAGCCAAGGAAAGCAGCAGGCGCGCAAATTACCCACTCCCGTAATGAAAAGGAGGGAGTCCGAAACTGCAGACATGCGCAGATCACGCGATAGCTCTATCTTTCTTACTCCCTTACAGAGGATCCACAAAAGAATTAATTAATCCTGGTGGTCCTTATAAGGATATTGGGAAACTGTTATTAAATTATTGCATTGTCATCGGTCCTTGATATGTGTGCAAAGTTTCAAATTAATCAAACTTATTATTAATTTAAAGTACTCAACTATTAACAATCACTTTAAAAAAAATGAGTGATAGACTAAAAACAACACAAGTGATGTAGGTAACTTGCGCACCTTACGCCTTCCTAGCATGTGCTATCCTGATTATCCTGATCAGGATATTGGAATAATTTTATCAAATTATTGTATTGTCATCGGTCCTCGATAAATCTACAAAGTTTGAACAAAATCTGGTCGTTAGAAGTGGGTCAAAATCATGTTCAAAGATTCCATTACATACATACATAGATACATAGATACAACCCAAGCTAATAAAAGCGTGGTAAAAATATAGCAAGGTACGTTTTTAAACCAGCGCGTATTAACGATCGCTTTTTTCCCTCGGAAAAGAAAAGCATTTCGCGTTATACGCACTAAAGGTACAGTTATGAAGCATATGACAATGAGCAACTTAACCAATAAAAGAACCTCAAAATATTTTATGCCACCAATAAAAACATGAGTAACAAATAAAACAGTACTGGTAAACATCGTTGATATGCAAATTCGGAGAGTAAAATTTATAGAGGCGCGTAAAGTTCGCACAATAGGTAGCGGGCACTGCGGTCGCGCGCCGCATGCGGGTACGCATCGGGCGACGCTGCGATTGCCGTCCATCGCTATTATTACGTCGCTTGTCGTATTTAGTAAACATTGTTTCTTGTTATTTATGAAAATTCGCAGCTTCACATGCGTTAACTTAGACTTACAAATGATCCGTATGTCACTATAATATAGCGTCTAAATCAGATGAGTAGTTTTGTTTATGTCATAAGAAGGCAGTCGGGGTCTTATGGTGACTACCAACGCCCATAGACATCCGCACAACCAAAAGGTATGCAGATGCGTTGCCCTCCTTTTTCCTATCCCCCCTCCCCCAATGGGCCACCGGAAACTCACAAACTGCACGAAACGCAACAGCATAGCTGTCACTTGACGCCGGTATTATCTGAGCGAGAGGTCATGTAGTTTCGGAGATTACGAATATATATCCACACTTACAAACCTACAAGTAAATTCAAAACTACAATCTGTTATTAGGGCGTGCGCCCTCCTTCCAAATAATCCGATGTAATCAATTAAAACAATATTTGAAATAGTGGTTGAAAGTTAAAAAGTGCTGCTATAAATATCTCGGAATGTACCCAAAAACGGTACACCCGTCTCGTTCTACTGTATAGCATCATCCCTGTCGCACTGCGCCGAACCGTCTACGCGTGCACTGGGGGGAGGTTACGGGCACGTTTAAATTATTAAGGGCAAGTTACCGCCAAAGCCTTGTTTGGGACGGAATGATTAACTCCAATTGGGTTGGGAATTCGACTAATTTGTGAAATTACAAAGTATGTAATAGTACTTAAAAGTCATAATCGGGCTTCTATTACTCTGCTGGACTCTTTCGAGAAGGCGAAAGATTGGCACTTATAGAGGATTGTGTGATTGCTCATAATCGCCACCTCGAGCTAGTTGGCAAATGATATACTAGAACTAACGAGAAGAACAAAGATTTTGATGGAAAAGATATTATTGTGTCCTTTTTATATCTCGCGTGATCAGTCTTCAAGACCATATTGTTCTCTCCACAGAAATCTAAATAATAAGACATTTGACATTGAGACACAATAAGACATTGTCTTATTATTTAGATTTCTGTGGTTCTCTCTGACCTATGTGTTTTTGACTACTAGCATCTTAGGTCTTTTTAGAATTTATGAAGGACTTGAACAGTGGGTAAATGAAAGGTTATGTATAGTTACTATCGAAAAAAATCCTGGTAATAATAATAGACATTTTGTTTTAATCATTGTTTTTGTATTTTCCTTAAGCCTGTGTTTTGTAAATCTTGTATAAGCGAGGTGTATAGTAATAGCTAGTAGCTAGTAATATTAACTCCTCCTTATGAACATCTCCTCCTTCTTCTAGTTAGCAGTGTACTTATTTTTTCTACAAGAATAAAAAAGTTTTTTTTTCACCATTTGTTTCTACAACATCAATTATAACTAACGGCAATAAAACAATAGTAAAACAATACATTTGCATTTAAATGCAAACATTTGTGTCTTATTATTATTTAACTTGGGATCTTGTTTAGATCCAACTCAAAGTATCGATAAAGGTAAGAGAACAGGGCGTGTGGTGTAAGTCATGAGACGAAATATGTTTACTGTACACTAATAATAAAAATCACCAATTGCTTTTTATTGTGGTGTGTGTAGGTACCTACATATATATATATAGACCCTTTTGACTAGTTGTATTGTATTTAATTCTGTGACATAACATTCCTGAATGGTCATATATTGGTATGTATTTTCAACAAGCTAAGCCCACTACTCTTTCCCACCGCTGTTACTCCTGTATAGTGAGGAACGGGAGCGGTAAGCACCAAATGGCCCTTGATACAATTTCAGCGTGGCCGCTAAAACTGTTTTTGTACCTTTTGATCCTTTGGCGAAACTAATTTAGGAGTTTTTTTATAGAAGAGGGGGCAAACGGACAGTCGTTTCACCTGATAGTAAGTGAAAGCGACATTCACTAAAGTAGAAATAATTTCCAGTTTCCCTCTCCAATTAAAGCGCGACAGTTCTAGGCTGCAATGATCTACATAAACCAAGCAAAAGACGGTAGGAAAAGCCGATCCCAGTGAGACTAATACAATATACAAGCTTTAATTTTTTTTAGTTTAGTAGATAAGGTTTTAGTTTTTTTTTCTTTTTTTATGTCATAGGAAGGCAACCAAGCAATCGGAGTTAGTGACTACCGACGCCCATAGACACAATCAATAGTAATGCAGATGCGTTGCCCTCCTTTTCCCTATCCCCCCGCGAGAGATAGCATCCCGGTCGTGCCGGCCCCATGCGACTGCAAAGCAGAATGGCACTACCTCTTGCTAAACTTTTCATAAAAGTATCCTCTAATACCTACCTCCAAGAATATGTGAACAAAGTTTCATAATGATCGGTTAAATAGTTTTCGCGTGAAAGCGTAACTAACAAACTTACTTTCACATTTATAATACCTATTATAATAGGATTTGTTTATTAATTATGAACTATTTATATACCTATCTATGTTTGCATTACATTATATGTTTATAATTAACAAATAAAAAAAGATTTAAAAAAATCCGAATCATAAAACATTACATTTGCATTACACGAAACGTCCGCCATTTTGAATTCGCTGTCACCTATATTTACTTTTTAAATCGCTGGCCATTATCAGTCGCGGCACACGCGAATGGCACTGCTCGGCCGCTAATCGAGTTTGTCGGCCGATGTTATCTCCAAACCACACGTTAATAGTACCAACGCCTCCGCCGCCTTACCCCACGCCCATTATCCCTCGTCCTTCACAATGAAAACATGTTTAATTCATTGGAAAATCTCCATCTCGAGATCTTTGTTGGATTTATGTTAATAATTTTATGACTATGATCTAATCTGGGCCTGACTATACGGGTAATTGCCTTGTTTAATGGCGTATCGAAGCGTCGTCCGACAGCAAATGCCATCCTACTAGGCTTATTAAATTACATGTAAGTTTTGTAATTGTTTGATTTATCATTGATGAAGAGGAATTTATATTAACTAATTAAACTCTGGGTTGTTTAAAACGAAATTTAGAAGCCTTTAAAGTATCAAAGTATCATTACCAAAAGAATAGTGTTTCAACAACTTGTCAACATTTAATAATGTATTCTTTTAGTTTCACACTGACTATTGGCTAATAGCGTTTCTAAATGTGAAATTAATAGTTCGTAGGTACATGAGTTTTATGAAACTGACCTAGAATTGTGGAAAGGTATTCTTCACAGAGCGGACACAAAGAATTCATTACTTTGAATATAATAGCCATTGTTTTATAGAAAATTACAATCACAAAGTGTGATTAATTATAACAAATCAATTTCGTGAGAATTTCAACACGTAAGACTTTATTGAAAACTGGTACGATTTGATGCTAGTAGGAGCTGTGGTTTTTTTGATGTATTAATTGTCTTAAAGTAGTTGATTCAAGTAAACAAAATTTTTGTCTACTTTCATTTATATTAATTTGAATTGGACTCGCGTGTAAGGGTTCGTTTACATAAAAATATTAGGACTTTTGTTCAATTTAACAAAACTTTGTTGTATAAAAAGGTTTGGATTAAGATAAGGCAGCTTCAAAGTTTTTTTACAAACAAAAACAAATTTACACCTATAATTTAAACTTATTATATAACTAATCAACGTTTAAGTAGGTAAGTGGTATGCTTTAGTGCCAATTGTGAACAATACAATAATGAAATACAGACCGATCAAAATCTTATCGACTAGCTGTGATGTCGTTGATAATTAAGTAGCGGAACCCTAAAATGTAGTAATAGTATTTAATTCGCATCAAAAGCTCTAATGAATCAATATATTTGAGTCCAAACAGACATCCAATTGAATCAGCCACGCTCACATCACGCCGCCACAAAAACTAATTGACAACAATCAACATTGTAACAAAAAACAATATTTTCTATCATTGTCATTAATAATGGTTAGAAAAAAGTCATTCACACCTTTGGTGCGCTAACATGACAAATGCTAGCGTCGGCGCTACAAAGCGGGAACCGAGCGCCGCGGGGCGCCCGCCGGGCCTAAATATTAATTATCTACAGAACGAACACCTTTTAGAAGATTATCGCACTTTTGTACGATATAATGCATCTCAGATCGAGATACGATAGTTTATACGATTGTTGCGTTGCGTTATTACTACCGGCATCTACTACCGTTATTCTTACTGTCATTTATGAGAGTGATTTGCTTTGCATGCCCCAACCTGTAAGTATACACCATAGTTATAATTCTTTCTTACAGCAGCATTGCTGTTTTAAAAAGACAAGAAGTAGCATCTATCATATATAGTAGACATCTAAAGCCTGCGTCTTAGGGTTTATAATGCATTGACAAGATGACTACTACTAGGCGTAATCTGAAAACGACAAGTTCCGGGTAAAATTATATTTATGTTCTTAGACTATATTCACCAAATACTATCCAACTTTTGATTAATCACAATAAAAATAGCTAAGAATTTGAAAACATAAATACGCCATATTTTCCACAAGTTTGTGTACGGAAAAGTATAAACTCAAATTCGATCGGATATAAAAATATTATTTCTAAGGTGAGCAGCTCACCCGTTCCGATCCGTCGTCATGACTAAAATGATTTAAAACGGGATATTGATATTTCGACATTATCTACGGGTGGGGATGGGGTAAAGGAGGGCAAAGCATCTGCATAGCCTCTTGTGTGGATGTTCGCCTAAAGCTGCGACTGCTCATTTGCCCCCCTATGATATAAACAAAATGTCTCGTTCACGAGACTTAAAGTCGTTATTAACATAAGCAACCGGTGAAGCACTGGAAATCGTTAAGAATTTTGTTCACATTTCCAAATATATACCTACTTAATTTTAATAGCATAGTTCAATATTTTAAGTGGCTGTTCCATTACTCACTTCCAATGACCTTTTTTGCCATAAGCTCCATTGGTTGTTTCTTTCAGCAAATTCCTAATCGTGATGTCATTTTATAACGAATATCCAATGAGAAATCAGTGACTTTTATTGACGTGACAACGTCTTATAATTCGATGGAGCCGGCTGCAAGAACGAAAAAACATGACGCATGCGGCGTTACCTCCCTCTGAGGAGTTCCATTTTCTTATGACGTCACGTTCAACTATCGTCAGTAAACCGACTTTATAGACAACCGATTTTTTTTAAGTTTTAAAGTTACCTGTTTACAGATGCAATGAGAGTTCTCCCACAAACACATACACATCTCTTACATTTCTTGAAAGGTATATTACGAAATTAACAAAACTACGGAACACAATATTATGTAGCACTCATAAATAATTACATATTACAGAAGCTCATTACGATCTACCGTAATAAGTATGATTAAACCAAAGTATTAGATAAGACAAACAACCGCGGCTTCAGCCTTTAATCAGTAACATAAATTGCGAAGTCTGACTTTGAGGTCGTAATACCTGTACTAACAATTGCTTCACACACACCGACAACGGAAGCATCTTCAACTAGTCAAATAAATAACACGAAACAACAAATATTGTAATAGATACATGAAAATGAACAAACGTCAGACAAAAATCATCCAAATAAATCTACACATAAAGCTTAAACTTCTATTTTAAATGTCAGAAAAAATCAACCTATGTTTCTTTAAATTCCGTCAAAGTATTGTGCTAGGCGAACTCGCAGCCGAAATTTGATTCTGTTGTGGGTGAACAAAACTCAGATTGCAATGTGAGTTTGTGGATATAAAGTTTTATGATAACATTAAAGTTAAGTGGGAAATCCGAAAGGAGTGTTAAAACGTTAGTGAACAGATGGCGAGGCTCCATACAAACTCAATTATTTACACTCTATAAAAAGGACATTATGGGAATATTAGAAAGCCCGCCAAACGAAATCTCTTCAGACGGGAGTAATGTTTACGAGCTTAAGCTAAATTAAAGTGGTAAACGTAACCTAACTTTCAACATCTAACTTTATTTTGCATGCCCTTTGTAAATAAGATGGCTGAAAAATTAAAATAACTTTTAAATAAGAACCGTTCTCTTTATGTACGTTTCCCGTTTTCTTTGCATTTTCTAAATTATCGATTAAATAATTTGATAAATCAGTATATTGGTAAATTTCACCCACACCATCTTGATGTCCGGAAATCCACAGCAACTCGATTTTTACGGCATTTCTTGCCTCGCACGACAAATATAATATGAAATCAGTTGCCACCTACGGTGTTTCCGAACCGATACGACTTAGGGCCTTCAAGAAAAGGGCATATTCATATCTGAAAGGCCGGCAACGCAACTGCTGATTCTCTTGTGTAGCGGGTGTCTGTGGATGTCGCTATTCACTTACCATCAGGTGAAACGACTGTCCGTTTGCCCCCTTCTATAAAAAAAATATATTTTATTATTTTTGTTTTATGATGTGATTGTGATGACGCAATGTGTGATAATGAACCGGCGAAGGAAACTTCGTGAGCAAACCTGTATGCCTGACGAGATTAAAAGTCTTAATTGAAGGTGTGTGAAGTTCACCAATGCGGGTTATTGGGCCAGCGCATCGGTGAACTATGACCTAACACCCTCCTCTCCTGATTTCGAGGGGACCCGTGCCCAGCAGAGGGATATATAAGGCTTGATATTATTATTAATTAATGTGTGATGAAAATCAAAGGTTTTTACCTATGAAATTGCGTTTTTTTTTAATTTAAACGAATTCTTTTCATGTATTTTTTATTTGTATTAATCGAAATAATCACCCATGCAATCAGAGCATCTTTACGAAAGCAGGGGCAGTTTATTGATGCCTTTCTTAAAGAAATCAGCTGGACGGGAGACAACAAATTCTTCAAAGGCATTTTGTACTGCCTCTCGGGTTTGAATTTTTTCCCGTCAATAAGTTATCCAAATTCTGGAAAAAGTAGTAGTCTGTAGGTGCAAGGTCTGGTGAGTTGGGCGGGTGACGGAGAGCTTCCAACCCCAATTCTTGCAACTTGGAGACCGTCTGCTGTGCAGGATCCAACCAATTTGCTGAGCGCTTGCGGTTCGTGGGGCACCCATTTGTCAAGCTTTTTTACCTTGCCAATTTGACGCAAATGGACCAATATTGTTTTGACGCTAACGTCAAAACCTGCTGCTAATTCAGCCGTAGATTGTGTATCATCAGATTCCACAATCGCCTTTAATTCGTCATTGTCGACCAAAGTTTTCGGATGACCGCGAGGTTCATTTTTCAGGTCGAAATTTCCAGAACGGTAATGAGCAAACTAATAACAGGTGGTGCGTTGGTTTGTAGCGTTAGCTCCGTAAACGTCGTTGATGTTGCGTGCCGCTTGTGCCGCGTTGCTGCCACGACGGTACTCATTTTCCATAATTACTCGAAATTTTAACGTATCCTATGATGACGAAAAATATTGAAATGCCATGAAAATGTAACACTAATCAACAAATGACTACTTTTGGAAAAAGAATTCCATGTTTTTTAAATAAAATTAATTTGAAATTAGAATTCTTAGCCAAACAAAAATTATTTTGATTTGAAATGGCCAGTACTGCAGAACGGCAATTTCATAGGTAAAGACCTATTAGTATAATTGTGTACAAGGCATCCGGAAAAAAGGTTTTAATGGCATTATACCAACACTACGTGTCGCACTATAAAGCGCCTAATCCCCGCAACTTGTAAGTATATATTAACAGACGCTTTGAGAATTTCCGTATAGAACATCCAGTTCAAGCGAAAACTGATAAACGTTATATGAATATAAAAACCCGTCCAAAACTCGTATTAGTTCCTCAAACTGATCTATCATAAAACTTTATTTATTGCTTTAATTTTTCCCACTGTAAATCCATTAGGTGGAGATTCGATGCTCCTAATCTAGCGAACCAAATCGGGCAAACGTTTATAGTGTCCTTCATGCACGTCAAATATGGCTATCGAAAAAACACAGGTAGACGCAAATATTTGTGAACAATTTGTAGAATTCACACTTAATAACAAGGTATAGGATGCTGGCGGTGCGCACGGGACGTCGGCGGCTTCAAAGGAATCATTAGTGGCTGTTCGAGGTGCTATAATTGCTTCCATGAGATACTGCGATGAAGGCAATATTTTGAGGAAATGGTATCTATTTAGAACGATTAAAATGTAGGTCTCTTTTTTAATAATCCACTGGTTTTCTTTTAATTCGTTTATTATGGCTTACTTTGCAGTGTTCAGTTTTACTCCAACCCGTTCTTGTAATGATAACACTATATTTTTAGGGTTAAGGACTCTAATAAACTGATTTTATCGTGTACAGTGAAAATTCTAGTACCTAGTACCTAAATACTATAAAATTAACATTATTTATAATAAAGCTTTAAAATAAAAAAAATAGTATCCGATTTTGATTTATGTCTTAGCTTTTAAGGATGGTAATAATATGTCGTATACTTTCACGTATCTGGATAGTAAATAAAAAATCTGATGAAACGATGTATCTTTATCTGCTTTGCTGTCACTAAAAGATTTTCCAGTTTTCGTATGAACAATCTGGTTTATAATATTTTACTACATTTTATTTATATTTTATGTTTGGTGGGAATTCGTTTATATCAGTTTTATTATTCTTTGGGTATCTTAAGTTTTCCGGCTTTATATTTTTTTACAACTTTATGTTGATTCTCGAACATTAAAACAGACTGTGGTCTTCAAACATTGAAATTGGTTGATTCGTTTTGGTCTCTGTGTGGTCTACGTTGAAATATGTAAATTTCATAGCACTCTCGTTTTGCAAAATAATTGCTTCAAATTTAAATTTAATTTGTTGTAAATTGTATTATTATAAAATCGAATAACTGTATCCAAAGATGAACCGCTTGTCGACCACTTCCCATCAGCTGGCACGTCTGACAGTTGCCTATCCATCTAACATAAAAAAATCGTTGGTTTTATAGATTTATTTCTGTTTTTTTGCAATTTTTGCTATATAAATTTTAAACTATATATTATAGCGCGCTTACTAGTTCTACTAATGTTTTAAATTTGCAATTAAATTGCGATTAGGTATCACATTTGCGTATAAAATGATACGAAATAAAACAACTGTAATTCATATAGGAATAATAATATAAATAATAATATATTTGAACTGGCATACAAATAGCTTTTTACCGGTATTAGCATATGGTAGATTTTTTTGCAAAACGTTAAGGTCGAGGCAGAAGCAGAATACAGGAGGACAGATTTTGACAATAAAATATAAATTCTTACGATACAATAACTTGTAACAATTATTCGTTTGCTGTTTTTACACACTGATTTTTACTGACAACCGTTACTCAACGCTTTAAAAATTGTCCCCCATTCGGGTTCATAAATGGTTTTAAATTCCCTGTTACAATTCCAAACGTAGTATTTGATATGCGTATCATTAAAAATGTCTCCGAGACTAAATTGGCAATGCAACTATACCTAATTGTGTGACAAAACAGTTGCCATAAATAAACCCTCTTTTGAGTTAAATTGAATTGTAACTTATTTGCAGAAGACTCAAAATCGCGTTTATGCCCGTGCGGTAACTAAAGCGTAAATTTTATAATATTTAATGGCATGCAATTATTACTGCTCTTTTAAGGCTGAAATAAGTTTATAACTATTATAATTCCTATATTAGTATTAAAATAAAACGTTGTACAATTAAGTAATTAAAGCATGTTCTTCCCTGGAACATTTATTATAGGAATAACATTATATTCATATAATGCTCATAAAATATAATAAAAAGACAATCTACAAAGTCTAAAATCGCGTGAATAGTAAATACAACTATTTCATATTTCTCTAGTTAATTAAGAGGTGACCTATTGTAAAAAGAAACAAAAGAAATGGTCTAAGGATAGATCCTTGCGTCGGCCCGTCGGAATTTGTTCCCTAGAGTTTGAAGGAAATACATATTACCATTTTCTTTTACAAGTTTGAGATCCTTCCTATCTTTGACTATTCTAGATAGTTTGCGAAAATGGCGTCCATGCGTATGTAGGTAACTACATGTACAAACATTACTGAACCTAAGTATTTATCGAAAATAGTAGTCCATGATATCAAATAAATGTAGCTTTACATTTTGCACGAGTATGTCACGTTTCGTATGTTAGATTGTTATTCTAGCCGTGAGAAATTCATAGCACTATATTGCGTACGTAGCTCAACTAAAAGCTTGACAATTGATGCAACCGTCTCACGATCATACTCTTCTATTTCCTAATTAACGAAAGCAACATTTTACGGAATTATTTTTATAAGTGCTGGTGTGCATATATATTTTTTCATCTATAGGTATCTATAGATGAAAAAAATGGAAAACTCTCAATCTTTTTCGAAACCCATCGTGAGTAAAGCTAACTCTTATGTTTGTCAGTTGGTCTGTTGTGCCGATGTGTATGACCGTAGATAGTTCCTCCTATGCTATAAAAAAATACTGAGGACCAATTTCTTAGGTCTTAATAAACAGACCGTTTCACTTTCATGTTTGTTCTAAAAATTACCCTTTTCTGTATTTATTACTGAAAATACATGAGATTTTAAAACAACGGGAAAATTTTGCACCCGGAGCTTGGAAAACGGGGCAGTTCCGTTCAAAACGGGACGTCTGGTCACATCAGGTATAGGTACTGTGGTGTTTTTATATATTCATGAAAAAAGAGATTTACTTAACCACTGACAAATTCATTATATTATCTAGTCGTTAAAGTAACGTGAATGTGAAATATTATATCAAATACAGTAAGATGTAATTTACTAAATTAACAATTCTGCCGTGTTAATTAAAAAGGGCACAACTAACATTTTTCACGAAATTGAGTTATATACATATTCGGAATCAGGAAAAAAGGCCTATCTGCCAAATTTTTTGTGTATTTTTAGCAACAAAATAAACAGAGTTAGCATAAGCTTAAAGGGCACAACTGTACCATTTTTTTAGTTTTTGTAAAGAAAAAGGTCACATTGTGATGTATGTCTTCTATTTCACGATTTTTGTTTAAAAATATTTAATTGAAAAGACATAATTGGCGTAAATCATATATAAAGGGCTTATGTGGCAATTGTGCTAAGTTTTTATACCAACACCTAAGCAAGAAACGTAGAAGAAAAGACACAACTGGCGATTGTGTCTTTACTATTTACCCTACGCCTTAAATTTTGATATAAAAATAGGCACACTGGCGGTTATGCCTTTATTACTTAACATCTATGAAGAGAGATGAAGTTCGGGGGGCTAGGTATGCGTGCGATTACTTCAGTTGTGCCCGACATTTTTGATTGGTTATATCACAATACATCTGATACATCACAACATCATACAAAATAAATGTAATAACATCACTTTTCACAGGAAATCTTTCAATATTTCGTAGTATCTTGTAATTAATTAGGTTTAAATAAAAACATTTTTTTTTCAATGCTCAGTGTTGCCCGATTGTGAAAATATTTTTACTGCTTATTTTCCCCCACTCATTAAATTTAAAACAGTTGCTACTGATATTTACGTAGGTACGTGAAACGTTCTTGAATTAATGTGTTTGTGTGATTTAACGATATCAAATACAAACAGTGAAACAGTAACAAACATACATACGTCCATACATACAAACTTTCGCGTTTATATTACAACGAGTTAGAAGTTTAAATAGTAATATGTATACATAGGCTGCACTAAAAGTATCGGGAATGGAATATTTCCACTTTTCCTGTCATGTTAAAATCTTTTTAATTGAAAACTCCTTGGTTTTAAAAATCGAATACCATTTATTTATTTAAAAAAAGATTATCGGTCTTGTCACAAGGTCTTGTCAAACTTGTTTAGTCGTTGAGAAAATGGAATTGACTCGAGAAAATTTTAGAGATTTATTATGACTTTCGAAGTGGTTTAACACAAAAACAGTGTGTTGACCGGATGATTTCTGCATTTGGTGATGAAGCCCCATCCAAAACCACAATTTATCGCTGATTTGCTGAATTTCAACGTGGACGTGTCAAGCTCAGTGATGATCCCCATCAAGGTCGTCCAAAAACTGCAGTCACCCAATAAAACGTTGATGCTGTGCGTAAGTTGATTGAGGAAGATCGACATGTGACATACCGCGAAATTTAAGCAACTTTAGACATTGGCATGAGTCAAATACAAATAATCTTGCATGAACAATTAGGTGTAAAAAAGTTGTTTTCCCGATGGATACCGCATTTGCTCTGTGAAGAGCAAAAAGCGGCTCGCGTTACTTGGTGCGTCAGAACTCTCGAAAGATTCCACGCAGGATCCTCAAATGCTATATACAACATCGTATCAGGTGACGGATCCTGGATATACGCGTACGAACCCGAAACAAAAAAACCAGTCACGAGTTTGGGTGTTCGAAAATGAGTTAAAGCCAACAAAAATTGTTCGTTCACGGAGTGTTGCAAAAAAAATGGTGGCCACGTTTGTCTCCAAAACCGGCCATGTTGCGACTATCCCTCTTGAGGGACAAAGGACGGTTAATGCAAAATGGTATGCTATCATTTGTTTGCCACAGGTCGTTTCTGAACTCCGTAAAGAGAACTGCAACCGTCGCATCATCATCCATCACGACAATGCGAGTTCTCACACCGCGCACAGAACAAAAGAGTTTTTAGAGTAAGAAAACATGGAATTATTAGACCATCCGCCGTACAGCCCCGACCTAAGCCCTAATGATTTCTATACTTTCCCTAAAATACAGAATAAATTGCGTGGTCAGAGATTTTCATCGCCTGAAGAAGCTGTGGACGCCTACAAAACGGCCATTTTGGAGACCCCAACTTCCGAATGGAATGGTTGCAATGATTGGTACCATCGTATGGAAAAATGTGTCAAATTTCGCGGAGAATACTTTGAAAAGCAATAAATACATTTTTAAATAGTAATGTTGTGTCACTTCCTTGATTCCTGAAATTTTCAGTGCCGCCCTCGTAACAACTTTACATTACTACTGTTTCAAGGCAATAAAAAATAAATATAAAAATGTATATTTTACTAATTACCGTTATATTTTCTTCGTTTCATATAAATAAACATTCTTGTAATATAACAATTATATATAATAAATAATAATATAGCTTGAGTATACATGGTTATGTAAAGTTGTTATAAACTTCGGGAAAACTTCACCATATTATCGATTTAGTGCTTCATTTTAGACAGAGCGCTTGTATGAAGACTGACCTTCTATTATGTAATTATCGTAAGTGGAAACTATATTTTCTTTATTTTGATAAATATTGTTTATATTTCTTACTAGAGTTTTGTTACCTGATTTTTATTTGAAGAGATTTTGTGCTAAAAGCATTTTTAGTAATAAAAATTCAATTTATATTTGTGATTTTCATTAAAATGTTAATTATTTGGTACATTATTCATAATTGATGGTTCCTTTCTTTAAAGATATGATTTTATTTCTGTAAACTTTTTGAAATAAACGTTTGATTTTCTCGTAATTACGTAATTTTATTAACAGAGAAGTAACTTCGAATATTTTACTGTGTAAATATATACTAATAATAATACAGTGAAAAGGCACAATTCAATAAAAGTGCTCTTTCATTGTAACATTATAAATTTTTCCTCAAATTTTTACATTCAAAAGGCACATTTCTTTGCATGTGCCTTTTATACGTAACATTATTGTTGTTTCCTTATTTTTTATGTTAGGATGAAAAAAATTAAGCTAATTATCAATAATATGGATTAAAAATAAAAAAAAAATGCTATGGTCGTATATGTACTATATAAATGCAAGTATTGCCATTCGCAGAATTTCGGAAAACATTGTTTAGGGATGTTTTTTTCAACAAAAACAAAAAAATATTTTAATCTCTATTTTCTCAATATTTACAAAATGTTAGTTATGTCCTTTTTAATTAAGACGGCAGAATTATAGATAATTATTTAAAGCTAAAGTGATATTATTAAATAATGACTTAGAACCTAAAACTAAACTTTAAAAAGTGTTTTAAAAAAAATAACTAAAGTATATTATTAAAAAGGATTCCCATTAGGCAACGTTCCGAAGATACTGGCAGCGTTTCCCCATTGAATAACTAGACTAATTCTTTGTCCGAGGTAGCTGCCAGCTCTTCGGTCTCCTGTGATGTCGACTAACCTTTTTGCTATTTCCCTAAAAAGCTTTATAGCGCTAATGTGAAATTAATGTAAACGTAATGTGAAATTTATCGTAGGTATTAAAAAGTATGTCTGAGAAATAATTACTTTCCGTGGATGAAGTATCGATGAGTATTAAGATATGGATATGTGAGAGAAATACATGAAATTATAATCATCGCTTTTTAATATTGGCATGAAGTGCAAAAATCCAATGCTAACACCTACCTACAACGTCTAGGTATCGGGTTCCCTACATTAAAAATAAAACATGCTAAAATTTGGTTAATCATCATCATCATCAGCCTCTATCCATCTGCTGCTGAACATAGGCCTCTCTCAATGAACGCAAAGATAACCGATCCCTTGAAAATTTGGTACATATTGGCTATAAATTCGGTGGAGTTTATTCCTACGAGAATTCAGAACCTATTAGTTTTTTAAATCTGGTCATACCCGAAGTTCTTCCGATTGAAACCCTATTAATACTAACTATTATAGGCTCTGCAAGAAATTTTCTTTTTCTAAAGTGTCCATACAATCTTACTAGGACCTAATATTATAAAGGCGAAAGTTTTTAAAATTAAAAGTTTACATGTTGGTTGATCTTTCACTACAAAATGGCAGACCTGATTTAGAAGAAGGTATAAGATGAGAACAGATATAAGGGAGAGAACAGATATAAGGTAGAGAACAAGATATAAGGTAGAGAACAAGATATAAGGTAGAGAACAAGGTATAGGGTAGAGAACAAGATGTAGGGTAGAGAACAAGGTATAGGGTAGAGAGCAATGTATAAGGTAGAGAACAAGTTATAAGGTAGAGAACAAGATATAAGGTAGAGAACAAGGTATAGGGTAGAGAACAAGATATAGGGTAGAGAACAAGGTATAGGGTAGAGAACAATGTATAAGGTAGAGAACAAGTTATAAGGTAGAGAACAAGATATAAGGTAGAGAACAAGGTATAGGGTAGAGAACAAGGTATAAGGTAGAGAACAAGGTATAAGGTAGAGAACAAGGCATAAGGTAGAGAAC
Organism: Helleia helle; assembly: GCA_963853865.1. Classification (NCBI taxonomy): domain Eukaryota; kingdom Metazoa; phylum Arthropoda; class Insecta; order Lepidoptera; family Lycaenidae; genus Helleia; species Helleia helle. The sequence goes on along the minus strand of OY971422.1, from coordinate 18,242,282 downwards.
AAGGTATAATGTAGAGAACAAGGTATAAGGTAGAGATGGATAGGACTTGGATTAGGACATAGGCTATAAAAATAATTATCATTAATCCGGATACGGCTGTAAATCTAATTTAACGCAGGTGAAGCTGCGGGCACCAGCTAGTCGTAAATAAATAAGAATTTACTTAGTGTAAAAATTGAATATGGTAATAGTACCTAGTTGAAGTAGATAGTTTAAAGACAGTAAACTAATAATTAAATAAACCAACTAAATACTTACAAGTCATCGTTAATTACGAAAAATAATTATTAATTTTCACAAGACCTTAATATTATTTTAACTTATAATTATAACTTAATATGCTAATTTAAAAAAATAGAGTCGTAAAAGATAATTCTTATTTTAAACGATCAAAGTTATAGATCTACAGCAAAATGGTTGTAGGTACAGTTATTACTTATACATAATATCCAATAGGTACTATTTATATCTAGTTGTATAATAATAATGACCAATACTTACATAAATATTTGTTGTGTTTATTTAGTATCTATCAATTAATCTAAATTTTAATATAGTATATTTAAGATACGATCGAATTCAGTGAACTCTGATATGATTGAATTAAAAAAAACAATAACTAGCGCCTATTAATCACTACCAATCATGCCAACTTTCTCTCATCAATAAGTACTTCTTTAATCATTGCAATTTGGAAACAAGCTGAAGTATAGGTGTCGAATAAGTTCTGTATAATGTAAACGTGATAACAATTTAAATTCTTCTGTAACGGGTCCAGCGCCGACAAAAACAACAAACAAACATAAATGTAGACGATTGGTGCGCGCGGCCAAGGGCGGCGCCTCGCGAGCGGCCCCGCCTGCCTCGAGCACGCTGCCTCGCTCGCTGCCTCGCTCGCTCGCCCAGTCCTTATCTTATATTACCTAGTGAGAGACGTGTTGCCTGAAAATTTTAATACCGAGGTGACTTAAACAAAATACACAATCGTAAAGTGCTTCGCTATGCCTCGACCGACGAGAGAGTCTTACGGCGACCAGAAGCCGCCGTTCTCATATATTGCGCTGACCGCCATGGCGATATGGAGCTCGCCAGAGCGAATGTTGCCCTTGTCGGAGATTTACCGTTTCATCACAGACAGGTTCCCGTACTACCGACGCAACACGCAGCGGTGGCAGAACTCGCTGAGACACAACCTGTCCTTCAACGACTGCTTCGTGAAGGTTCCGCGGCGGCCGGACAGACCTGGGAAGGGTGCGTACTGGACTCTACACCCGCAAGCCTTTGACATGTTTGAAAATGGCTCCCTATTGAGACGTCGAAAGCGCTTCAAGCTACATAAAGGGGAGAAAGATAGTTTGAATGCCGAGTTGGCAGCACTGGCTAGTTTCAACAGAGCCTTTTTAGCTCGCCAAGCCAGCTCCGCGTCTTCGGGGAGTATTTCTGGAAATATGTATGGCTCATCTGTGCCAATATGTTCGAGGCTCAGTCCGGAGCCAACAGAGGCACTAGATACATCAGCTTTGTTGCCAACGGTCCGAAGACCTCGTCGGGCATTCACGATAGATGCTTTACTGGAGCCGGAGCCTCGGAGGTCTCCATCGCCTGCTCCGCAACCTCAACAGCCACATTGTCCAATGCCCTTGCCAGCGTCATATCTACTAGCAGCACAAAGATATCACGCGGAGCTCTTGGCCGGTCTGCAGCAGTCTTGTTTACCTCCTATCTGGACATGGAGAGACTCAAGTCAATTTTCACATTATACGCTTAACTCATGAGTGGTAAGTTAAATGCATTTTTTACTAAATAAATTGTACTTTGCGTATCACTGTCGTCGCCATCATCATCATCACTATCACCATTATCATTATCGTCATCACTTTTCATTATACATCCCTATCAACGTCATCATCATCATCAACAACTCGTGTTGTAAACAATACAAAAACCTTGCGTAAAATGCGTAAAACTTATTGTTATCAGGTTTTTTTTTTCTTTAACGCCGGGAAAAGCTCTGAGGCATATGGTATGGTAGGGTATGTGGGACTCTTTGCGCCCGAAAGCTGGTAAGTGGACGCAGCTCTACCCACTAAAACCCGGCGAGTGCCACCAATGCCGTCTTTGGTGAGGTGCCCCGGATCTGTTGAGCTAACAGGGCACCTCGACGGCTAGTCAGTCCCTCAGGGGACCTACGCCACCTCCGCAAAGGGGTTGTCCCGCACCATAGAACATCCCTCCCAACTTCGGAACAGTACAATGGGGTGAGGTTCCCGCCCTCGCCTCTTGCCCCTGTCTTTTGTGAAGCGAATTAAACCTAGGGGGCTCAATTAGCTTCACCCAAGGTACTGGGCTCACCTTAGGCTACTGAGCCCCACCGCCACGACAAGGCCTGAACCATGGTGAGGGTTATCAGGCTACCCTATTCCTCACCGTTTAGTAATTGTTTTTTTTTAATATTACTAGATTTGGCATTTAATTTATACCTAAAATATTTTTTATACGGAAACTATTTTACACTGACTTTATGGTCGTCATCATTATCAACCTTTAAGACCTCTAAGACCTCTTTCAGTCCAGTCCGGCAGTGGATGGACCGGATTTTATGTGTCTCGAAAATAAAGAAAAGTCAGGAAAATGTAATTATAGGTAGTATGGCCACGCGTCTCCAACCTGCAAGGCGTTTATTAGTTGGCTTGACCTGGTACAATAAGGTCGGTTTAATCGATTTATATCCACACGTGACATTGACTTCCTACCACAAGTCTGTTCGTCAGTCAATTTGTCTAACATAAAAATCTTTTTGCAACCATTGTATCAAAAACACTTTTTTTTTATTTAAAAGCAGTATCAAAAAAGTTTCTTTTTGAACGTCTAACTAACGAGCCAAATGAGAAGAGCCGGCGAGCCGTGGAACGAATCTTTTCAAATATTCTATAACTTGACATGTTATCCTGAAATGTCTAGGATGAATATCATCATTCATACCATCTAATTTGTATTAAATAAAAAAAGGCGCCAACGCATTTTATATAATTACTTTGTAGTAATGACATGATTGGCAAGGGATCGGCCATCTTGGCGTTCATTGAGCGAGGCCTATGTTCAGCAGTGGACCGATAGAGGCTGATGATGATGATGATGATGATGATGATGAATGACATGATATCATCACTTAATATTATATTTTAAGTATGCTTACTTAAGATATTATGTATCAATTAATCAATAGAATGTAACGTTATAAACCTTTTTAGTTACCTAAAAATTTTATTTATTTTATCTAGATTATTGTACGGGAAATCAATCTGGAATTGATGACATTTTTTTTATCATAGTTGGATCGGCAAACAGGCAGACGAGCCACATGATGATAAGTGGTCAGCGTCGCCCATGAACATAACCTGACCTGTTAACCTGAGACTAGCCCAGGCAAGTCATTAATGCATTGCCTATCCTGAGACATAAGATGTGAATCTCTGTGCCAGTAATCACACTGACTATCGTGCTCGTCGCTCGAAACACAGCAAAGCTGTTCCACGGGAGAAATAAGCAGGAGACATTTCCATAAAAAAGATAATTCTAATGTAAATTTTTCAGGATAGTAGTTTTTTAATTTGGGCCTGTCTCATCCCTAATAGTCGCATTCTCGTGAACGCGCGAATGACTGTATGACAGCGAAAGAAAGATGGCCGCCACATTCTAAGGCTGCCACATATTTACATAAACATACATACAAAGTATTATAATAACAGTAGGTAATCGTCAACTTAATATAACTTGTTGGTTTTTAAGTTCATTCTATTAATATAATTAAATGTATTCATATATTAATTATATCAATAAGTAAATTGTTAGGATGATTCATTCATAATGTCACACGACACAGCTGAACAAATAAGCTTATTGTAATCGTAATTGAAATACAAATTGTGTCTTTAGTATCTAACACGTCACTACACTCATATTTCATTTGAGTGAGTATAGTTCTTTTTGCAGGTTTTCGTATGAACTTTGCTCCACCGCTAATATCAATTGTGCCCAGTATTCTATCAAGGGGATTTAGGTATCTCTTTACGAATGTATTTTAAGAATAAATTAGTTTGAAACTGGAGACCAGATCTTAATATATGTACTTTAAATTCATTTTTTTAAATAAATTTCTAGAAAAATGATAGTAATAGGTAGGCGTGAACAAACAATAATTATCCAGAAACTGCTTAGCTTCCTAGATCGAATAATGTTCACGCAGTAGTCAATTGAAGTTGGATGTCTTGGTCATCATGGAAGGATAAAGACATACCAATGGGCTGATTATGAATGTGATAAAATTATTGTTTGTTATTGTTATGTTATATTGTTAGCATAAATCTACTAGTTGTAATAATTTTAATTACAATTAGAAATAACATTTCTTTATTCATTGGATGTCATTTTTAAGACATGATACTGCCACTTTTGTGAGGGGGAAGGAGGAACGTTTGTCAAAAAAAATTGAATAAACGTATACCTAATGAATTGAATTATAAAGAGTAAATAATTCCAAGATACCGGGAGGAATACTGAAGCAATTATGAAGGAACAAGTCGTTTATTTTATGGTATGATTATATTTTTTATTTTATTATTATTTTCATTTAAAGGCATTAGCTACTAGGCTATTAGCCATACAAAATACAATATTCGGTCTGTAATACGGAGAAATGGCGGGAAACCCCAAGGAGCGCGGCTTCACCCCTCTGGCCCCCATCAATCAACTACCATTCCTACCCATTCCATCCACCCAAGGCAGTCCACCACAATATTCGCCAAACAATCACATTATATATTACACAGATTAAGTTTTTAAAACAAACACTATAGAAAACCGCCAGAACAGCCCTACCAAGAAAACCACTCCAGAACGGTACTCCACAAGATTCGCCAACCAATCAAAATATATAAAGATCAAGTTTTTAAAACAAACACTATAGAAAACCACTCTGAATGGACAAAACACAAAATAACAATTAATTTACGGGAAACCAAAGAAAACTAAACCGCGCGCCCCGATGCTTCCCGCCATTCCCTGGTATGATTATATTTAAAATCTTTTTAGGTTATGTTGTGAAGTATTTTGGAAATAATGAAAGGCTCTGGCATTTCGTTTATGGTGTAACATTTGCGTGTCGTTAACCCGGTTATAAGTCAATCCTTAACATTAAATAACAATCAATAAAGGTCTAGAGAAGTCGTAAGAAAGTGTTGACGTAAAAAGTATTTTTTTAAATCTAGAAAACAAACGGCCTGTATAGTTTTTTTTATAATTTTTTTAATAGACAAACTGGCAAACGTGCCACCTGATAGTAAGTGGTCGACGTCGCCCATGAACATATACTAGTTTACCTGGAAGAAGCCCAGACAACTCATTTATGTGTTGCCTATCCTGAGAGAGTGACTGAGAGAGTTACAAACTTTTTACTTTACCTACATACAATAGAAAATCTATTGGAATTTGATACGACTTCCTGCCACTCCCAAAAAACACTAGCGAATGCCTCGTAGGTATGTACAAAAGACATTAATTCAGGATCATTAGTAACGATGATAATTATTTCCTCTATAATAGAAGACGCAAAATGAACTTCATTAGTTACAATAATTATGTGTGTGCCTTGGTCTATTGGCGTTCATTATAAGAGGGTAGACCTCTTTCAGTCCAGTCCACATATTTTAGAGATAGTGCCATCATGTAAGGATGCAATTCAGTGTGTTGTAACTAACACAAAAAAAATCCGCCACGAATTGTACCACACAAACCACTGACAATAAATAGTATACCGCAATAAATTTCACCTCATCTACGTAGACCATAATAATAGAATAACAAGTAAATCAAAACATATCTAGAACATCTGTCCCTAGATGTTAGGGGATGTGCCGGACTATCGAAACAGCCGGAGGCGTTAACGATTACCGACATATGCTAGGGATGTTACCATAAGGGAGGTCGCCTATTAAACTGCAATTAAATTATACGGGTTCGATTCTAAGCTCATATTAATGTTTCGTTTAACTACTGAAAAAAATCTACGATTTATAACACATCATTATGAGTGGAATAAATTCAATAAATTTAAATTTAGATAAGTATTTATACCAGAAAGCTAGACGAGGAAAGCCGAGGAGGTGGTCTCAAATGATGACGAGGCCGAGGGAGACGAGGAGAGCTGGCGGAAGCTCATGAGAAGGCGAGTGCTCCGCGAGTGGAAGGAGCGGCGGCGGAAAATAAATTCCAAAACGAACTGGTAGAGCTCGATGAATATCGCTTATCACCACAAATCTATAAACGTATAAATCTGTACTTATCACTTAACAGCATGTGAAACGACTGTCCGTTTACCTCCCTTCTTTAAAAATAAACTAGAAAAAGTTAAGAGGTGATCTACATAAATGAATGTTTTTTCTCGCGGACTAAAATGTCCGAAAAAGAACTATTGAGAGTTTCATATTTCGAAACAATAAAGCTTTTTTGTCCAGAACAAACCGCACGGCCGCGGTTTAAAAAGGTAGTGTAATTAAACGAATAAAATGTGTGAAATGAAAATTCCGTTTTATTTTTATATTAGTGTATATTTTCCTAAATAAATTGAAATCTAAATATAAAAATTAAATAAAATTAATCAATAATAAAATATTTTAAATAATAATAAAATTGTTTTAGTCATTACACAAACAATATCTTTATAATTCATCAATTTGTAGTAATTGTCTATATTAGTTAGTAAAACTATAAAATTCAAAATAAAAGGAAACTTTCTGTGTAAAAAACTGACTGTTTCTGTAAAATACGTGGATCGAATGGCTATTATTTAATTTGCTTTTATAAAAAATTAGTTTTTATTTATGACTTTTTTTTTCGAATTTTGGTTATAAAGGATTTTTTTATCATACCTATCCTATATATTATGATTTAGCATTTACATAATATTCATTTCAGTTTGAAATTGTATGTTTCCATTAAAAGAGTAAAAGGGACGATGTTTCCGTTTTTATAGGATCCTCTTTTTTATAATGACTAGATATAAAATTATGATGTTATTTTTTTTAGCATGTTTTTTAGTTTTATCTTAAATAATGATAATATGTGTTGAGTTGATGTATTTCGGGTTATTTAAGATTTAAAAGAAACTTAAAGAAAACATTCTCTAAGCAAAGTTATGTAGGTGACATATTAAATTGTTTTAATTTGAAATTATTTTTCATTGTTTTTGTTGTATCATTGTTTTTTCCGGATGGATCTATGCTAACGGCCCGAAGGCCCTAATGCTACATCGGATTAGTGTGAGCCCATTCGGATCACTTTTGGTTTATAAAAGTGGGGGGTTGCCCCCCGCCAACCGTGCAGTCTGCGACCACCGGCCTCCTGGAGATGGTCGATGGGCCAAGAAAGTTCAGAGTGGAGGCCGCGTGTAGGTAGACGAAGTGTTGGTCGACCTTTAACGAGGTGGGAAGACAACACCGTGCGGTGGCCGGTCCGTGTTGGATGCGAGTGGCGAGGGATCGGCCGTCTTGGCGTTCATTGAGGGAGGCCTATGTTTAGCGGTGGACAGATAGAGGCTGCTGCTGATGATGATGATGATGATGATGAAGATGATAATGATGATAAACCTTACACTAATCTAATTGTTAAGTATAATATTTACGTTATAATACCTACACACATATAGAGATCAGAGATATAATATAAATAAAGATTGTTGAATTCTGGTTTATTCATGTTTGTATGTCATGGCGATGTCGTAGTTGTTAGTATCAGTTCTGTATTTTTAACAATTCCTAGATAGGTACAGTCACAGAGTACATTGTGGTACAGTTTACATTGAGAGCGGTGAAAATCTTTATATATATATAATTCTTCTGTACGTGTGTATGTCACTGAACTCCTCCTAAGAGGCTGGACCGATCTTGATGATTTTTTGTGTGTGTGTCGAGAGGAGTCGAGAATGGTTTAGATTCACAAAAAAAAATATTTTGTACAGGACAACGTCTGTCGGGGCCACTAGTATTATATCTTTATATATATAATTCTTCTGTGCGTGTGTATGTCACTGAACTCCTCCTCAGCGGCTGGACCGATCTTGATGATTTTTTTTGTGTGTGTTCAAGTGGATTCGAGAATGGTTTAGATGCACAAAAAAAAATTGTACAGGACAACGTCTGTCGGGGCCACTAGTAATTTTATAATATATAATTACTCTAAGCAATAAGCACTCATTATTGAAAATTAGAAATTCAACTCATAGTTCAACAGATTGTACCTACTGCTTACTGACTAATTCTATTGCAAGTCGGGATCTACAGTTAATTAAATTCTGAAATGAAAAAGGACAAAAACCTCGTTTTTGTTTCTTACTTCTAGATGTAAAGAGCTTTTTTTTTATGTTAGTTGGATAGGCAAACTGGCAAACGTACCACCTGATGTTAAGTGGTCGACGTCGCCCATGAACATAAAATAGTATACCTGGAACGAGCCCAGGCAACTCATTTATGTGTTGCCTATCCTGAGACATAAGATATTAAGTCTCGGTGCCAGTGATTACACTGCCTGTCTTGCCCTTCTCTCCGAAACACAGCAAAGCTGTTTCACGTGAGAAATAAGCAAGCTAACTAAATACCTGGCATGATTTATACTTTAACATTTATGATATTTACGTCCATGACATAACCACTCTATATTAAATGTGTCACTGCCAAGCAGCTAAATACATGACAACATGACATACATTTGAATTCTGAACCTACTGACTTATGTTCATTATTATTATTATTATTTTCATTTAAAGGCATTAGCTACTACGCTATTAGCCATACAAAATACAATATTCGGTCTGTAATACGGAGAAATAGCGGGAAACCCCAAGGAGCGCGGCTTCGCCCCTCTAGCCCCCATCAATCAACTATCATTCCCCATTCCATCCAAACAAGGCAGTCCACCACAATATTCACCAAACAATCACATTATATATTACAGAGATTAAGTTTTTAAAACAAACACTATAGAAAACCGCCAGAACAGCCCTAACTATAGAAAACCACTCTGAATGGACAAAACACAAAATAACAATTAATTAACGGGAAACCAAAAAACCACTACCGCGCGTCCCGATGTTTCCCGCCATTCCTCACTTATGTTCATACGTAATCATAGGCGTCAAGTGACATTTGAATTACAGACTAAACATCATTTTGACATTTAAACTTTAACATATCATGAGACAGAAAGGTCGATGCTTTGAGGCCCCTACGAGATAGACCCGCATCAAAGAGAAGTAATCATCAATCATCATTATCACCATTAAAATATAATATTAATATCTACATCAAAAATAATATCTAAATCAAAGAACTAAAGTTACTGATATCACGTGAAGATCGAGCTTAATCTTTAAGCTGAAGCGGCAGTGGGCCGGTCACACACTCAGGAGAACGGATGGCCGATGGACCATAAGGTTCAAGAGTGGAGGGCGCGTTTGGGTAGACGAAGTGTTGGTCGGCCATTAACCAGGTGGGAAGACGATCTCTGTACAGTGGCTGGTCCATGTTGGATGCGAGTAGCGAGGGATCGGTCGTCTTGGCGTTCTTTGATCCCTAAAATGTTGCCTATGTTCAGAGCAGTGGACGGATAGAGGCTGATGATGATAATGATTATATCAAATAATCTTTTTTTTGTTAACAGGTACATAGTCGGTGTCAGAGTTGGTGATAGTTATAAGGAATAGTTTAGTGGCTATTCTCGTTATGCCAAAAAAACTTTATTAGCTAATACTGAAGTAGTCTTAGAAGCGGTCTTGAAGATATGATTATTAAATGAAAACTGTTTGAGTCGACTACGGCAAGGCGTTTTAAGGTGAGTTAGGCCTAGAACTAATAGGCTGAGTAAGTTAGCTTTTTAGTTACTTAGGTATTCCTTTTTGACAAATTGTTCAAACTTTACCAAATAGAATTTTAGTTAATTCTGCTTAGAACAGCTCAATGGCGGGATTTTTGATGAAGTAAACCTTTAAATTTTGAGTGACACTGGATATAAAAAAAGATTCCGACGAATTGAGAACCTCCTCTTTTTTGAAATCGGTTAAAAAATACAAAAAATTAGGACACCGGATTTCAATTGCGCCTAATGAAAATAAAGACTTAATATTTCCTACAAAAAAAAGTTCACTACAACTATGATTTCTTGCTTTTTTCAACAATTATTGCATGTTAAAAAATAAACAATGCTTTGTCATAATTTGTTTTAATATTTTTATTAGCTAGATATTGCAAGCAGCGCGTATAAAATTTTATGTATCCGTTTTAAGTACAATTTAATGGGCTGAGAGGCATAATTAGTTTTTAAACAGTTATTTTATAGTGTTGACGTTTATAAAAGAGGTATTTGATTTTAATTGCTTCTCTTAACAAAGGATATTCAAAGTTTACTATACAAATTACAATAACGGACCCGACAAACGTTGTCATGAACGAATGAATGTTTTATTCTGTAGGGGAACGAATTTTGAATCTAAACTATTGCCGAATCTACTTGAACACTCACAAAAAAGTGATCAAAATCGGTCCTTAGTCCGTAGTCTGGCCTTCGCCGGGGTCAGCCTGTCGCTGAGGTAATCCCGTTGAATGCTGATCTGGGGCCCTCAAAATGTGGTCGAAGGCGCTTACAGTGGTTTTAGTTTACGGCTAGGGCACTCCCAGGTGCGAGTCCCACATAGGGTCAGGATCTACCCGAGATACTGGCTATATGCGTAAAAACCATTTCCCTGCGATAACAAAAAAGGTAGAGCAACAAATACGACACCGACCTCGAAAGTAACAATAATGACGTGGTAAACGCAAATATTGTACATTTGTAGAAGAACAAGTAACATAACAGTAACATGCAAATAACAACACAGGACATGCGATTATTTTATTACTTACTTTTTTGGAGTCGGTTTTAATTTTTTTTTTTTTTTGAAGAAAGGTTTTACAAATTTTAGGGCGATTAAAATTGCGACAAACAGCGTGCAGAATGTAATATGCTAAGCGTAAAATTTCTTATAAATCTGGGAACACACAAAAACCGGTACACCTAACATGAGTTTGTCATTATTTCCCCGCGCGCCCGCACCTGAGAATGGCTGTCTCACCGGTGAAAGAAAATATCGTGAAGTAATCTGCATACTTGATGAGACTAAAGATGATTTATGAAGTTCACCAACCCGCATTGGGCCAGCGCATCGGTGGAATTTACACTTACACCTCCTCGACTTATTTCGAGGAGGAGAACCAGCAGAACATATAGGGGTCGATGATGATGATTAAATAACTCGTCTTATAACTTCGTATTGTTTCAGGCCTGGCCGTTATCACCGTATGGATCTGCCTTAAGGTAAAGTCGACTGCTGAAGTATGTACATTAAAGCTGTGATATTTGCGTTTAAATTCATTTGTAAAAATGTTAAGATATAATTAGAGATAATGATAATTTATTGTGTACCTAGCAAAGAAAATATACAATATTTATGATAATGTTTATATGTGTTTTAATTTACTACGCTCCGGTGACTGCAACTATTGTTCGTTCAAATTTAAAATAACATAAGCTTTGAGCTCGCGCAGCAAATAATTGAATTATTTGTACAAAATAACATACGTGGAACGTTTCAATTATTTTGAATGTTGTAAAAAGGTGTACGTACCGTACGTAGACGTTTTACGCTAAATATTTATTACATCTACTTAAAAATATTTAATTTAAAAATAATTAATTATTCTAATAATAGATTTAAGTTATACAATACATGCAAATAACATTTAATTGTTATTCTTTATTTGAATTGGATGGACCCCCGTGTAGCGTCTTGCTATTAGATTGCCTTCTAGAAATCTTTGAAATTAACCGTTCAGGAAATTGTTGTTTAATAATCTCTTTAAGTTAATCGAAACAATTTGACGATTAGTATCTAGTTGTACAATTATACCCTCTATTTTTTGTATTTTTATATTTGCGTTTATAAAATTGCAACAATTGTTGGTATAATACATAAATAAATAATTAAAAACAACAATTATATCAATATAATCAATCATTTATATTAACATAAAGTCATGTTTTTTAAAATAAACAATAACAACAAACAATAAAACATGGTTATTCATAACATTGCAACACGCATTTACGCAACATTAGAACTTAGGTCACAAAGCCTAGTCCGTGATATTGAATAGCATCGGCGGCGGTCCACAATCACCACAGACGATATGTCACGGCACGTAACAATGCAAACAGTCGGCGTCTATGTCGATTGTCGGCGTCTGTGACAATTGTCGGCGTGTGTGTCGATTGTCGGCCGGCCTGTCACAACACCGGACAAAAGTCGGCGCCGCGACTAATCGCGACACTAGATGAAAAGCGATGCGACAAAGCCTTTGTGTAGTGAAAGTCGACTAAGTAACAGTACTAGACTAATGACTATCGCAACTAAAATTAGTGACTAATTAGCTGAAACAATTAATTAACGATTTTTTGTCATTAGTTATTTTTATTGGTGGAACACGTTTTATGCGGCGCGTACACAGTACATCCACTTATGCGTATACGCACGCATAGATGTCACGATCTTATTTCTCCATCTTCGTGTGATGTGTCCAAAAAAACGTGCAGAGAGTGCACTTATTACTCTAGAATGAATTGAGAATCATAAACATCACTTAGCGTAATACTTATTAGATATAAAACATTCTTATATACCGTATAACCATTCCTTATTCGCATTTTCACGTTACCTGAAACGCCACTTTGATTTGAAAAATATTTGTAAGGGATATTTACCATCTTTATCGCTTTTATTTCGGGGGGCTCGATATTTCGACATTATCTACGAATGTCTTCAACACACATTTGACGGCCGGTTGCTCGAGTGGTGAGGCTATTAGACACTTTATGCAGCGGTCGCGGGTTCGAATCCCGCCAAGCGTAGATAATATCTGCACCGCATTATGGACGTATCTACTATGACACGACGATCCTTTTGTCTGCAGCTCCGGGATCCTCAAAAAGTGGCTGAGGGCGCTCGCAGGTGGTTTATAAGTGGCGAAGTTCATTCCCAAGAGCAAGTCCCCTCATATGTTAAACTTACAATCTCATTGGCTTATACCCAAAAAGGTCAAATAGGTCTTCTGTAATTAAATTATGTAGTTTAATACATAGGTTTATTGCAATATAAAGTGACTCGAGAGTGGTCAAGTCATTAATACAATAATTATTAATAATACAATCATTAATACTTGTACAATCATTAATTAGTACATTTAAGATACAATGTTACAAAGTTTTATAAGAATTATGTCTAAAAGCTCTAATTTTATTCAAATGTTTTTTACATTTAGATATGTGTGATGTGCCGCTCAATTGAAACAATATTTAATGGCGGGCAGGGATAAAATAAAACGGTAGAACTATAAACATTCCAGGTTATATTCGACCTCTAGCGGTCGATGCTTCCATCTCGGTCCCGCACGCGTGTGTTGTCTCTGTCGCACAGGACCCGCGCCACTTCGTCTGCGGGAACTTTTTAGATCCGAAAGAAGATAAAAATGCAATGGCTCATAACGTTTGAAGCCCGGTCCTCTTGACCCTATGAGGTCCAATTTAATTTGCCCCGGGCGATAATTAACTTGATTCGTTCTATGGGAATAGGATGCAGGAGTCTTTTACGGATCATGCGTAGTATATTTGTGGATTCGTTTATTGCCTATCTCGTGTACACCTGGATTTATAAACTCCACAATATTGTGGTGATTATTTTATAGCCTAAGTTACTCCTTATGACATAGCTCCTTATAACTATCTGATAGTGAAAGTCCCATCAACATCGGCCCAGCTGTTTTAGAGATTAGCCGGAACAAACAGAGACAAAAATTGTAAAAAATATTAGTAATAATAATGTAGGTATAGTGTATACAAGCTGTTATTTTAATATTACAAACAGACACTCCAATTTTATTTATCTGTATATAGATTTGTTAGAATTTGATATGACTGTACATTTTATAGCCTATCAAATGACAATATGAACATGAAACATGGATGCAACATATAACCTATATAGGTTATATGTGTTTCTTTAACATAGCAACATTTTAATAGACTTCTTAGTGAAAGAAGAAGAAAGAGAAGTTCTTAATAAAAAAGACCGCGATAATTTCGTATATTTACTAAGGCCTACTATAAAAATCACAACCGACGCCAGGAGGCCGTGTGGTCGCAGACTGCACGGTAGGCGGAGGGCAACCCCCCACTTTATAAATCAAAAGTGAGCCGAATGGGCTCACACTAATCCGATGTAGCATTAGGGCCTTCGGGCCGTTAGCATAGATTCCTCCGAAAAAAAAAACTATAAAATTAACAACGTTGAAAAATCTTATAACCTTGTCTAATATAGGATGTATTTATCACAATTATTTCTAGAAATAGGTACTAGCTGACAGTCTATAAAGTGATGGTAGATATTAATAAATGTATACTAGCTTAGTGTTAACCCGAGTAACGGGTTTACTAGCTTATGTAAAATGAAGAAACTTTGAAAGCTTAAGTCTTAATTTATGCATTAGATATTAAATGAAGAAATTAATGTCGCTTTTTACGAGTAGCACTATTGCGGCTAGTTTGATAGACAATACGGACATATACAACGTATAACTTTAAGGCATAAATATATTCGAATGATATAATAGTGTTTATGAGACTTTACCTTTGACAATTATTGGGTGGGAATAAAACAATTGTTCAGTTTTCAGTATGTCTTGTAAGTAAAGCAACTTTTTAAACATATTTTACGCTCCCGGGGCTCTGAAGTGGAAAGTTAAAAATCGTAAAAAATTGTGCTTATAGTCTATAAAAATATAATTATTTAAATTAACAGTATGGTAAATAATAAATAAACCTGAATATATAAAAAAAGCAATAATAATAATACAATAGTAATATTTTAATTATTTTAATGAAATAAAATCACAACAACTTCGATACAATTACAGAATATACATAATATAATAAATAGTTGTGGGTAGATGTTTAAAAAAAGAATTTACTCGGATATATTATTACAGTTCACAAAAAGATACGCTTAAAAATATAAAAGTAATAAATTACAGTAAGCAACAGCTGACTTTAAAATTTAGGTTAGTAGTACTTCGAAAAGCACGCAAGCGTTTCGCTTAAAAATATATAATTTGCGATATTATCTGACAAAAGATGATTGGTCACACTTAAAACACACCTCCATCACTCAACCGGCGGCAACTTA
This sequence comes from Helleia helle, assembly GCA_963853865.1. Taxonomy (NCBI): domain Eukaryota; kingdom Metazoa; phylum Arthropoda; class Insecta; order Lepidoptera; family Lycaenidae; genus Helleia; species Helleia helle. Next base: position 18,226,963 of record OY971422.1, on the reverse strand, counting down.
AAGCATACAAATATAATGACAGAACAACAAATATTTTAATAACCACCTCAGAGAATTGTACGCGTGACGTTCGACGAGACAACACCTGCATGGAACAAAATACACTCTGACACAGACCCATACACGCCCCATTGATAAGGAATACCGTGACCAATGGTTGTATGGACATTGCGGATCTTTTGGAATGCAAACTTTAAGAGGACATACGGTCTGGCCAGAGAAAATTGGAAACGCAAGCGTGAAATGTGCCAGATGTTCTGAACTTTTGGTCCTAGCGAGTTTGAAAATGGCAATAATACTGGACGCTTGCAATCGTAGTCGGAAAAAAACTTTATATTTTTTTACATTACATGAAAGCAAGAACGGGAAACGGAAAACTTCGAGAGTAGGTACCTACCTATCATTCATGCATTTGGTATTCTTTAAAAACTCCGTTTGTACTTAGCATGTTTTACTCCTCAAAGCCTGTTTATTATTAATTAATAATAATAATAATAATAAATCAGTTATTTTCAGGAACTATGGCCCATATTTTTATTTATTTAATAATACATATTATACATATTAGAACTACGTTCCGTTTGTGTGTCTCACAAGACCCCTTTAATTTTAAAACTATTTATAGAGCGTCCACAGTAGCTACTTCGAAGAGTTTTTTTCAAGAGCTATTTGGATAGCAGATGATGATGACTTATAAAAAGAAAATTAATAGCAAGATTATTTAGATGATGTCAACCGGCGTCTATAATAATGTGATTTAATGAAACACTACCTACTTAACATATTAAATTGCTTTTAATTTAAAATAATCATATACATAGTAATAATTAATAATTAGAAAAAATTGCCAAGTGGTTATATGCTATTTGATGGAAAAGGTTACGTAGAATATTATAAAAAATAATAATTTCTGAAAAGTTTTAAACGTGCAAACGAAACTCTAAGAGAATGGCAATCTGTAGATATTAGATGCTTCTTAAATTGTGACGGTGTGACCTGTTAATGAATGTATTTTTTTAAATGAAAAGTCATAAAACATAATATTATGATCAGGTGACAACACTACGGAATTAGTCTAACATTATGTGGTATCGCCCTTAATAGTAATTTGCATAAGTAACTGTGACATACCTTAAACTCTGATCATAAGTAACTGTGACATATCTTAAACTCCGATCATAAGTAACTGTGACATATCTTAAACTCTGATCATAAGTAACTGTGACATATCTTAAACTCAGATCATAAGTAACTGTGACATACCTTAAACTCTGATCATAAGTAACTGTGACATATCTTAAACTCAGATCATAAGTAATTGTGACATACCTTAAACTCTGATCATAAGTAACTGTGACATACCTTAAATTCTGATCATAAGCTTCTAGCTTTTTCGTGCGGTAGGCAATTACTTTGATGATTGATGATCTTAAACTCTGATCATAAGTAACTGTGACATATCTTAAACTCTGATCATAAGTAACTGTGACATATCTTAAACTCTGATCATAAGTAACTGTGACATATCTTAAACTCTGATCATAAGTAATTGTGACATACCTTAAACTCTGATCATAAGTAACTGTGACATACCTTAAACTCTGATCATAAGTAACTGTGACATATCTTAAACTCTGATCATAAGTAACTGTGACATATCTTAAACTCTGAAAATAAGTAATTGTGACATATCTTAAACTCTGATCAAAAGTAATTGTGATATACCTTAAACTCTTATCATAAGTAACTGTGACATACCTTAAACTCTGATCATAAGTAACTGTGACATACCTTAAACTCTGATCAAAAGTAATTGTGACATACCTTAAACTCTTATCATAAGTAACTGTGACATATCTTAAACTCAGATCATAAGTAATTGTGACATACCTTAAACTCTGATCATAAGTAACTGTGACATACCTTAAATTCTGATCATAAGCTTCTAGGTTTTTCGTGCGGTAGGCAATTACTTTGATGATTGATGATCTTAAACTCTGATCATAAGTAACTGTGACATATATTAAACTCTGATCATAAGTAACTGTGACATATCTTAAACTCTGATCATAAGTAACTGTGACATATCTTAAACTCTGATCATAAGTAATTGTGACATACCTTAAACTCTGATCATAAGTAACTGTGACATACCTTAAACTCTGATCATAAGTAACTGTGACATATCTTAGACTCTGATCATAAATAACTGTGACATATCTTAAACTCTGAAAATAAGTAATTGTGACATATCTTAAACTCTAATCATAAGTAATTGTGATTTACCTTAAACTCTGATCATAAGTAACTGTGACATATCTTAAACTCTGGTCATAAGTAACTGTGACATATCTTAAACTCTGATCATAAGTAATTGTGACATACCTTAAACTCTGATCATAAGTAACTGTGACATACCTTAAACTCTGATCATAAGTAACTGTGACATATCTTAAACTCAGATCATAAGTAATTGTGAAATACCTTAAACTCTGATCATAAGTAACTGTGACATACCTTAAATTCTGATCATAAGCTTCTAGCTTTTTCGTGCGGTAGGCAATTACTTTAAAATCAACGATTCGTTTTTGCCACTGTCTACGAGACCCTAATAGGAGATTATTAATATAGATATATTTTTAAAGTGTCGTTTTATATGTTAATGATATATGATCAACAGAATTTAGGTTAATTTGCTATTAGGTAGACGTTATTATACAAACATAAAAATTAATTATTATCATGGCTGTGGACTTTGTGGCAGAAACTTGCGTAATCTTCGTGTGTAATAATAGTCATTATGATATATGGTACATAAATTTTTATTAAGACAGGTTACGTTATTAAAATTGGACTAAGATACTAACATTTGTGATTGTTTTTATCTATAAGAATATATCTTGAATGCAATTATAAAAAATATTACACTATAAAATTTATAATATATTTAATATATTACTTATTTTTTTATAGATTTTTTTAGAAGTCAGGTTATAATCATGATTAGGTAAACCTATATACGACTACTTATTCTATTGATATAGATTTTGTGAGAGTAAAATAAAGTCAAGGCTAACTAAAAATAGCCTTGACTTTTTTTTAGCCTTACTAGGCTAACTAATAAAGTAAGGCTAACTAATAAAGTAAGGCTAACTAATAAAGTAAGGCTAACTAATAAAAGGTAAAGCTAACTATAATTTAATTATAGTTAGCTTTACCTTCGCTACATTCGTTTGATCGTACCATCAATATTATTGATGGTACGATCAAAGGCTTATAGAGTCAACAAAATATATCTTCACGATATTATTAGTTTCAAAAACCGGTTTCCCATCACAGCGATGTTATTATTTGTATGTCAAAAGTATCATCATCAGCTCCTTTTCACTCTTGAAAAAAATATTGTCTTTGGATTTAGTGAAAAGGGCATTTTAACTAAAGGCCAAGACAGTTTATGTATGAAGGAGATAGTTGGGCTTGGCCTTATTAAATATTAATTAAGAAAGACAAAATATGCACATAGACAAGAACAAAGTTATAATGAATTACAAAAATTGATATATTGTACCTATATTTAACCAAATAACTTTTATTAAGATATAAATTCTAAAATCTGTTCTGATTAATTATTCATTTAAATACATAACTTGTTTACAAATATTATGCAAATTAAAATAACCTATACTACATTCGGTATTACAGATGTGGCAACACTTGGCAATTAAAATGAGCAATGCAGCAAAATACATACCCTATCGATATCTATCACATGATAGATGAAGTGTGATATATCATGCAAATACATGTAACCGTGATACGCGTGATACGGTGTTTAGTGTATGTGATACACACATATTCTGACACAGCTTGAGTACGATTGCAGCAATGATAAATAATCCAATACCACCTGTGTTACGGGATATTGAGAATGAAAATACATATTATGTATTATATAAAATATATATTTACGTATGACAATAAGGGCGAACAGATGGCTGATGAGTCAATAAGGTTCAAGAGTGGAGGCCGCGTTTATGTAGACGAAATGTTGGTCGACTATTAACCAGGTGGGAAGACGATCTCCGTGCAGTGGCCGGTTCGAGTTGGATACGAGTGGCGATCTTAGTGTTGACGGATAAAGGCTGATGATGATGAAAATATTCAAACTATTATAGAAGGAACGACGGTCGCCGTGCAGTATTAGGTGGAAGCGAGTAGCGGGGAGCGGCCGTCCTGGCGTTCATTTTAAGCTCTCCAGCAATGGACGGAAAATATCATAATGATATTAATGATGTCATGAATACTATCTCACAACATACGTATCTCTATATTTATCAAAAAATTGTCTGCCCCTGGCGGAATATGAACTTGTGACCTCTGTGACTCAGTCTCCTGATGACTATACAATATACCAGCGCTATTTATTCTTAGTTCTAAAACACGCTGAGTTCATCAGAAATGATTTTTCTAAGTCATATAGGTAAATAAATGTCACCACCGCACAAGTATGAAACACACTCCGATGACGCAACTAGGTATACTCGTATTTTACGAATTTACTTATTATAATTTATTTAAAATTTAGGCGCCACGCCGTCGTACCACATGGCTTAGCTTAGCTCACAATTGAAGATTATAGGCTTGCAATTTCAATAAACTTATAATAAAGGACTTCTAATAAGCATTAAATAAGTACATTATAATGTTAAATATCTATTTTTAATCCGCGTTTAGTGGCAATGGAAATGTAACAAACTTACTAGAAGTTGCTTAGGGCTGCGCATCTTCGGATACTATTCATTTGTACCACAGGTTTGAGAAGAACTTAGATACAAATAACTTTTGTACCTAAGTAGATAAAGTGCCTCGATCTTTTTTGTCCGGGCGCTTAACTGGCCCGGACCGCGAAACTCACTGCAACTGGTCTGCACCGTTGTTAAAGTTGGGTTTTTGATTAGTAGGTATTTTATTTGCTCCGCAAAATTCGTTTATACATAGGTTAATATTATGATGATGATTTGATAATGTGAGCCTAAGAGGAGCCACTGATATGGAAGAAGGAGAGGACCAGAGGATGTAACCGGCAAGAAACTCAGTGGGACAAGCAAGTTAACAGGATAACTTACCGATGATTACAGATGGTGACGATCAAAGTTATACACTTTCAATCAGAACGCTAAATTCCAATAAAATGGAAACGTGGACGCAATTATAATATTTGCCTAACGTATAATTAGTCGGCCATAATTTATTGATGAATGGCCGCTAATGGCTCATATTTATTGGCAAAGTTATTGATTGAGTGCGACACACTGGTAGCGGGATTAGACGCGGTTTTGTAATCAACATATGTAAATACAATAATATTTTTATTAGTTGCCACATATTATTAATTCGAATATGCTAATTCGAAGCGAGATTTTATGGCTCTAGATGGGAAATATATTGCGTACATAAAACTATAAATCTTATAAATATTACTAATTATCGACTTTGGTGAAGTGAGTGGGCGTTCAACTTAGACTACGGGTCGTGTAGGTTCGATCCCCGGTTAGTTAGTTCTGTATATTGCTGATTTTACTTTTTGTATACACAAATAAAAAGATTACGAAACCATTTTTGTTTTATTTATTTATATCTCTAACCTATGTAATGTTACTCAATTAAAATAAGATTAAAATTTATTTAGAAAAAGAGTTTTATTTGTATCCCTTAGATTATGACACGGATATATCATTATCGTCAGAGCTTATCTATCTGATGGCTGGCTGGTATCATTGTCACCACGCATAGAACTGTCATGCCTTTGTCGTGCATTATAGAGGAAGACCCGTCACTCCACTCTGACACTGGCAATTCCGTAAGAGAGCTAAAGCCAAAGAAGAAGACGTGACTCAAATCATAATTAGTTCGCAATATTTTACGATATCATTTATTTGTTATATTTACTATGCAAAAGCCCATCTATGCGTTTTATTACCGGCTAGGCCCCACTCGCTTTCACCGCTGGTATTTCTGTGTAGCCAGGATCGACAGTAACCACCATGACCCTTTAATGCGATCTTGGGAGCCCGAGGGATACATTTTTTTAAAATGATTGAAAGTGATGACGTGGCCGATGTTGGAGCACGCTTGCCTAGAAGGCAACTATTCACTCTTGTTTTGAATATCCCCAAGTTGTAAGTATCCGGAAACACATATGCTGGTAACGAATTCCATAATTTAGCAGTACGTATGATAAATGTGGAATCGAATCTTTTAGTACGTACTAGTGGAATACCAACCATGTAACGGTGTCGGGTCTTGGAGCGTCTGGTTGTCTGCTGATAGAAAGGTGACGGTGGGATAAGGTGACATGTAGTTCAGAAGCAAATATATGAAATATTTTTAAAAGCACGCTTTTCAATAGATTCCAAAGTTTCGAGTTGGTGTTTTTCTGAGCCGTCCCAAAGGTGCGAACAATACTCCATACACCATTGCGCTTGATACAATCTGAGCTGCTGTTTCGGTGAATATTAAAACTGCCTTGGGACCCGCAACGAATTTAATCAAAAGGATTCAGGAAGATAGTTTCCTAGTTTCATATCCTATATAATATGAGGACGTGTTCTAACGTACTCTGAGTCTTTACTAAAAATTTTGGAGTATACCTCCACGTAGATTCAAACAGTACCTAGGCAAGTAAGTATGCAAGCAAATCGGTATCCCATTAATAAGTAAGAATACCTATTCATTTCATAAAACTGTATAACTGTTATAAGCAACCTTGATGAATCTTGACAGAATACATTTTATTTTCCTTAAGGACTCATAGATCTAACACCTAGATACTCTCGTGGTTACACCAGAGTATTATCAGTACTAAAACGATTGGACTTCATACAATTAACACGTAAAATAAATATGTACACGTACGTTACTGCAAGGTTGTCGATACGTCTGTCATGTCGATGTTACTGACACCATGATTTACTTCAACCCGTTGTATTTGGGCACAACGAAAAGGTGAGACTACTATTTGCCTTCACAAAACCTTTCAGCCTTATCAGGTATGTCAGCTTGTACATGATATTTAATTGGTCGCATATTATGAATATGACATGGCAACAATTTACCAGAGGCTCTTACAGGATAGTTTTTTTATTCAAAAAATCTTTTTATTTTCAACTAGCTGCCGCACAGACTTCGTTCTGTCAAAATTAAAAAAAAAATCCGTTCTTAGCTTTTACCTTCCCGGAACCCTTCCTCTAACACTTCAACTTTATGTTATGGTATTAAAGTTCAAATTGACTTTTAAGTATTATTGCGAATCTTTTGTATGGGAGTATAGAAAATTGTTGTTTTTAGACTTTTTCAGGCAATTTTTTTAATTTTTCTCTCCGTTAAAACCATGCTCGTACTTCAAGGAATATTATAAAAAAAGAATTAGCGAAATCAGTTCAGCTGCTCTCGAGATTTTCGCTTAGCAACACATTCAGCGATTCATTTTTATATTATAGATTAAAATGTACCATAATATGAAAATCCATGAACCATGTAATCACAATGTAATAGTTTGCAAGATATGACGTTTCTTGTATCGTAAAAATAAACCACAGAGAGTGAGTATATTCTTGTTAAACGTATTTTGACTTACCTACTTAAAAATACTTTTGATTTTCTCTCTGCGTCAAAGTAAAACGGCATGAGGTAACCTATTTACATAATAATATTATGATGTCTAGTAGACAAGTAGCAAGCTGTTGGATACATTCAAAAAGATTGGACAAGTCGGCCAGCGGGTCGAGTGCTGGACGCCTCTCAGCGGTCGTGGGTTCGAATATCGCCAAGTGAACATAATTTGTATGTTGATGATGTATCTACTCTATAGTTTAGTTCTCAGCTATAGTAAGTTATCTTGTTTGAATAATTAATAATCAATCATTTATGGAAACTGACCGTAGGCTAGGCCAGTATATAAAGCAAAAAACATATTCGTCATAGACCCTCTAGATTCAAACGTATGAACTCTAAAACCTCTAAACTCTGTGATTTTCTGATTGTAAAATATTAGCTAACAAACGACCTCACGCGAATGAAGGGCGAACAGTTTTCATTAACAAACCGGAATTATTTTAATATGCAATTCAGTTTCACACATGTAAGAATAACTCAGGTGTCCCGCTGTTCGGAAAAGACTTTGATACGTTATCATTAGCCTAATAGCTTCGTTAACAAATAGACCGACCGTGAATCATCGATGTTTATATAGTAAATGATTGTGCATCCTGTTCGGTCAGACATAGATGCAGAGTTCATTAAAATCCCCACCAAGGTTCAAGCGTTGTCGTGGCGGAGGGGCTCAGTAGCCTAAGGTGAACCCAGCACCTTGGGCGAAGCAAATACCGAGGGAGCTACTCACCCCATTGCACTGTCCCGACGTTGGCAGGGGTTGTTCTGTGGACGGACGACGCTTCTGTGAAGGTGGTGTCCGGGGCACCTCACCAAAGGCGGCATTTGTGGCACTCGCCGGGTTTTAGAGGGTAGAGCTGCGTCCACCTTAACACCTTTCGGGCGCAGTGAGTCCCACATACCCCTCTGGAGAGACCCACTCCCCCGCAGGGTGCCTCAGAGCATTTCCCAGCGTAAAATAAAAAAGAGCTCATTAAAATGGGTCTTTCCCGAGTCGTCCCACGAGCAACTCGTCCCATGGGCGAGTCGCACACTAACCATTTTTGAAGTCCTCAACTCGCCCCAGTGGTACGACTTGACGAATGCTATTTTGTACTTCGTCATCTCGTACCACGGCATTAATCACCTAGAACCTCTTTTGAACTAACAACAGTAAACCACTATTATAAATTTAAAATATGAGAGGGTTATATGTAATGGAGGGTAGAAAATAGTTATTTGAAACAGATAATGCCATTACAATGCCTCTTACTTACAAATTACATAAATCTTAAATATTTTTTCATTTATTTGTTTAAATTACATATTTAATTTTTAGCATACTTCTCCCTCTTCACATTCTTCATGCGTATATCTGCATAAAACATATTGACTATAAATTACAAAGAACCTAAATCTAAAAAGCTTAAAAAATAAAATATAGGAAATTACTTGATTATATTATTAAAAAGGCCCTTTAGGCAAGGTTCCGAAGATACTGGCAGCGTTCCCCCTTTGAATACCTGGACTAATTCTTTGTCCGAGGTAGCTGCCAGCTCTTCGTTCTCCTGTGATGTCGACTAACCTTTTTGCTATTTCCTTAAAAAGCCTTATAGCGCTAGGACCCCACGGACCAAGGGTCTCGACACCGAATTGGACAAAATCATATTCGGAGGTTAGACCCCTGTATTTACATATTTTAGCTTTTTCAGCCGCTTCACAAGCCGCACCAGCTCTGTTGTTGGTTCCATGTAGATGGGAAGGGGCCAGCGTGTCTGAACAGGTTGCATCCCACACCAGCACCCGGCCCATCTTCTATGGAATCAAACTCATACCGTCCGGTCTCTTGCCATCGTCTCTTGCAATACCAGTCGGCTCAAGTAGACTTGGCACGTTGACGGTGGCAAGGGACCGGCGTATGATATCGTTGAGTCCAGCATGTCTCGAGAAGCGGCCTGCACTTTTTTGGCATGACAGTCCGTGATGTCCTAGCTTGTCGACATCACTGCCACAGGGACACAATTGACTAATAAATACTCAGGTTGGACAAAAATATTTACTGATGGTTCTAAAAGTAATAATGGTCTTGGGGCTGCGTATTGTATTATTTCAAATAACGTCACAGCCATGTTTAAAATTGAAGCAGCAGTTTCCATTATGACTTTGGAACTCATTGCAATCCGAGAAGCTCTAAATATTGTTAAGGGCCTAAATGGTAGGAATTTTGTTATAATGACAGATAGCAAAAGCGCCTTACAGCATTTTACTCGATGCGCCTCTGGTTATAGCAGAGGTGCACCGGTAGTCTATAATATTTTAAGAGTAATTTATGAATTAACCACGAATTATAATATAAACCTGAGACTGCAATGGGTTCCGTCGCATATAGGACTAAAGGGTAACGAGGAGGCTGACAGATTAGCTAAATTAGCAGCGACAGATGGCTTGGAAATTCAAATTTTGCCACATTTTACAGAAATTTTTACAAAATTCAAAATTAAATGTTACTTAAAATTTAAGGAATACTTTGATGAGAGGAGTAAGGAAAAAGGTATTTGGTTTAAAACTATACAACGTCAGCCTTCTCGAGTACCTTGGTTTTACAATAGTAAATTAAGTCGATCCTACATTGTAACTTTTAGTAGATTACGTTCTGGTCATTATCCTTCAAAAAAGTTTGCATTTCTAATGAAAAAGGTAGACTCCCCAAATTGTGATGTATGTGATAGGGAAGATGATGTGCAGCACATTCTTGCAGAATGTGGAAAATATACAAGGGGAAGGGAAGCTTTGATGCAAAAATTTAACATAAACAAATACGATCAAGGGGCTTTCTTAAGTATTTTAGCAGAACCAACATCTGACGCAGCAAAGTTTATTGTAGATTGCATCAATGATTCTCAACCTCTTGGGCCTGTTGTAATTTGTAATGTTAATTGTAAGTAATTAAGTTTAGGGAACGTTGGGGCTCTCATGTCCTTGGAGACAAATGCCCCTAAATAAATAAAGAATAAAAAAAAAAAAACCTCCTGCTGTAGGTATTAGTTTCCATTTTACACTCGTTTCGCGTCTATAAATCCTGCCAAAGCCAAAAAATTTGGGGTCCATATAATGGCCTGTACAGAGGTCATGGATGTGTTTAAAAATTAGATATACATATATAACTTTGAGTATAGACTAGTTAACAAGAGGAGGCCGCGCTCGGGTAGACGAAGTGTTCATCGGTCCTTAACCAGGTGGGAAGACGATCTCCATATAGTTGCCGGTCCGTATTGGATGCGATTGGCGAGGGTCGGTCGTCTTGGCTTTCTTTGAGGGAGGGAGGCCTATGTTCAGCAGTGGACGGATAAAGGCTGATGATGATGATATAACTTTCTAACAATAGATATTTAAAGAAGGCAAAATTATATGGTAGACATCCAAATCAACAAAAGACATAAAATTAACGTTTCTTGTTTAGATTCTTTCAGTCGTATTCCTTTTATTCAAAGCTAATAATTCCCATAATAGCATCGCTTACAAATACCGCAAGCGAAATGTTCTTTCATCTCCCACCTCCTCTTTTTGGGCCCAAATCCATCAATTCACGTGATGGATGAGTCCAAAGTCGATCGAAATTCAAATTCGCTAAATCTTCCCACCATCACCGTTGAAAACAGGTCGGATCGTTAACAGTACGCGGGCGCGGCGAAGGTTGTGTTAGAGGCTTTTCTTTTTTGTGTTTGCTCTCGAGATATTTGCCTCTGGGGTCTCGGGCGTGTGAGGAGCGGGCGGGGGGTATGCGGGGACATGCGACGGGTGGTGGGGGCGGGGGGGATGCGTCCGCGCAGACGCTCGGGCAGCAAGGCTGATTACAGGCCTGCGCGCGGCTAATCACTCGCTACACGTCCGAGCCGCGCTGACGGACGGTACAGGGAAAGTGTGGACCGTATTAAAATATATTATTTATTATGGTAACGTAAAGTAACCTAGCAAAATTTTTTTTTTTGAGAAATTTACACCCGTATGTATATAAGCATGATAGGGCGTTACTTCACAAACACTTTCATTATTCGAGATTAATAACTATACCAAGTACCAAGTATACAATCACTCCCTTGAAACTTATTTATATCTGAAATAACTTTTAATATTTGACTTTAGTTGAAGCGACTTCTAAAATAATAATAAATGTGAATAACACGGAATAAATTATAGAAGCATCTTATTTTAAATATATTTGAATAAAACGCATTTAATTGATATAAATTTGTTTGTTTAGTTGGATGTAACGTAATATAAATTCAACTAACTGGTGCCCGCAGCTTCGCCTGCGTTAACTTAGATTTACAACCCTATCCGGATTGATGATGATTATTTTTATAGCCTATATCCTAACCCAAGGTATAAGCCATCACTATTTCAACTTTCATCCAAATCAGTTCAGCCGTTTTGCCGTGAAAGATCAACAAACATCCAATAATCCAAACTTACAAACTTTCGCCTTTATAATATTAGTTATGAAGGTTATAACATATTGTGTCAAATTAAGTACATTTTCTACTCCACAAATGCTATAACAACGTACATGACAGTACATACATCATAGCGTAAGTATACAGAACTTTCTGGCGTCGTACCGGACGGCCGGCTCATTGTTGTTAATAACAAACAAGACAAAAGTCTCGCCGCTAACTACACACGTTCCTCTCCCCGTGCTCGGGCCGACCGTAATGTATGGACACCGTATCACAGTTCTCAATGTATTTTAGTTTATTCGAGACTATTGAAACCTCCATAGATTGAAAGAGGGAAAAGTCTAAAAGGTTTGAAAGTGCACGCACGCAAATCTTGGACGTACAGCTATTTAAGTATCGTGAAGTGCACCGGTGGGAAGGAAGCGCTGTGCCGCACTCCCGGCTGTATGGGTACCACCATCTTGCTTGTTTCTCCCGTGAAACAGCTTTGCTGTGTTTCGGAGAGAAGGGCAAGACAAGCAGTGTAATTACTGGTACCGAGACTTAACATCTTATGTCTCAGGATAGGCAACACATATATGAGTTGCCTGGGCTCGTTCCAGGTATACTGGTTTATGTTCATGGGTAACGTCGACCACTTACCATCAGGTGGCACGTTTGCCAGTTTGCCTATCCAACTAACTTTTAAAAAAAAAACGTTAATCGCGTACCTATGGAAAAACGTCTTCATAAATCTTAAATCTCATTACTTTTATCTCATTAAACTTTTCTAATCCTTTTCCGTTTACATGACATTTAGCGGTACCTCTACAAACGTGTTTCCGACCCGGCCCTACCGACAGAACGCTAACTTGCGTACCCGCGCTCTACATGTTAACTTACTTTGGTGTAGACGCTAAATCAATCATTGAATGGAGATTAGTTAGATTCTACGACAGACTATTGGTGAGTGTAGGTACATTGTAAAATTGTCTTAACACTAAGTTATTATATTAGTGTAATTTTGACATAATAATAATAATAACTACAGCAATTTAAAAAATCATTCAACTTCAAATACAGTTTGACAGTACCTACCTAAAAACCGAACTTTGAATAGGTGCGTGTTGTGGTGTGTGTAACATTTCATTTCCTTAATTTAATATATTTATAATGCAACATAAAAATAATAGCTTTCTCAACTCTATCTCCACTTGATCTTGTACCAAAATCCTCTTAAAAAGGGGTATAAAGGTTTTCGTTTCACGTATTAATATATAGATTTAGCTGAGAACCTCTTTATAATAATCTATACTTAATATATAGCATATTAAGTTATACATTTTTTTTTTAAAAATCTACATTTCATAACGTATTTATTAATAATATTTTAGAGGAATGTTTTATTTCAATATCGGGACAGGTGAGGCAAGGAACGTCTAATTAGCAACATAATCTCATGTTAAGCAAATACAGAACCCGTCAAGACTAGTTGTCTGTAATCACCCAATTATAAAGTAACTCATGATTACCGATTCATAAGAACTCGTCTTGTTTCCTGTGGAACTGCAGACGCAACATTATGAACTATATCAATTTGAATAATATTCAAACCAGATATTCAATACGATATTTTTTAATATCTATGGACGCTTTTACACTACGTCAATCTGGTCCCGTAACACAAGTTCTTCGAGAACTTGTGTTACGGGTACCAGACAACGGAAATATATTTAATACTTTTATACTATACATATATTTAAGATTTTTATTATATAATACACATATTTAATACACATCCATGACCCAGGAACACAGATTTTTTTTTGTTTTATTTTTTCGAACCCGCAACCTCCTGCTTGAGCGCTAATACGCTAACCATTGAGCCACGGATGTCGTCAAAAATATACACAAATATTCAAGTTTATAGATCAATCTGTTTTGATACCAGTATCTACGAATTTAATAATTCAAGATTCGATTCAATTGGATTCTCGTTATCAATTTGTTTCTATGGTTTCTATTACTTTTTATGTTAGTTGGATAGGCAAACTGGCAAACGTACCACCTATTGGTAAGTGGTCGACGTCGCCCATGAACATAAACTAGTTTACCTGGAACGAGCCCAGGCAACTCATCTATGTGTTGCCTATCCTGAGACATAAGATGTTAAATCTCGGTGCCAGTAATTACACTGCCTGTCTTGCCCTTCTCTCCGAAACACAGCAAAGCTGTTTCACGGGAGAAACAAGCAAGATGGTGGTACCCATGCAGCCGGGAGCGCGGCACAGCGCTTACCTCCCACCGGTAAACTTAAACTTATTACAATCCTTTTTGTCCGCCGGAAAATGCTCTTAGCCACCCCGCGGGGGATGGGATTCCCCAGGCGGATATGTGGTACTCGCTTCGCCTGAAAAATGGTAAGATACGGACGTAGCTCTACCCACTAAAACCCGGCAGTATTCTCCGCATTGTACTGGCCAGTTACGGACGACACCTGCCTCCAGGGCAAGGATGGTGACACCCCGTCCTTTTACTCCACTTAAGACACCCGACACCCTGTCGTACATCGTCGAAAACGAATAGAATATAATAAATAATAATAAATAAAATAAATAAAAATCTTTATTTCGTAAAAAGAGTTCATAAAAATCATATGAATGGAGTCTCCTTTTAAGCATTGTAATGCCTGTGGTAAGAGACTGGGTTCTTCCTATTCTGGATAGTTACTGACAAATAATATTTAAACTTTTTAACAGTTCTCATAAATTAAACTTTAACATTTAAAACTAATTAAAATACATACACACTAGTGGCCCCGACAGACGTTGTCCTGTACAATTTTTTTTTTTTGTAAATCTAAACCATTCTTGAATCCTCTTGAACACACACAAAAAAAATCATCAAGATCGGTCCAGCCGCTTAGGAGGAGTTCAGTGACATACACACGCACAGAAGAATTATATATATAAAGATATATCACGAAGCCGGGATCAAATAAAAAAAATACAATACAAAAGATTGTATACTTTATTTGCATGTATTGTACGAGTTCAATAAATTGAAAAATTGTATTAAATTAATATTAAGTGCGTTGTGCCCAGCCGTCGCCGGTCGCGGTGACAAGCGTAACTTGTCAGCGTCGCTTGTCAAATGTCAACATTTTACAGCCACAATATTGAGTCAACTTTTAGGGTTCCCTGACTCAAAGATCTAAATAGAATAGTCTAATGATAATTAATACTAGGTAAATTAAGGCCCCCTTGTCCCAAAACTATAGGTATTTAACGCACCGAATCGCTTTGCACTTGCGTTGGGCGGGAGATGTCTTTATATGAACTCCGGTGACCTACCACGGCCGGCAAGCACGCCACAGTATACGAATATGCAGTAGATTGACTATGCTCGAATTATTCTTAGATGTGATAATTAATAATTATGCATAACAAAATCTTGTTGTTGTTATAGTTATCTAGTTTTGGATTTATAGAAATACTAGCTGGTGCCAGCGACTTCGTCTGCGCAGGATAAGATAGTTTTATTTCTTCACTAATTAATCGAAAGGGACTTCGATCCATCCGGGTGTCCCTTGACACCTCTCTTTAGTTTTTTTTAATAAAAAGTATTCTATGTTACTTCTAATACCTCCAAGAATATGTGTACAAAGTTTCATGATGATCGGTTAAGTAGTTTTCGCGTGAAAGCGTAACAAACATCCATGCTTTCACATTTATAATATTATTAAGGATTAGGAAGGATGAATTAGCTACATAGGTCTAAAAGGTAGTGCCATGCTGCTTGCAGCCGAATTGGGCCGGCACGACCGTAGGGGTACCTCTCGTTCACATGATAATGGCGTCAAGTGACACCTATGCTGTCGCGTTTCTTGCGGTGTATGAGTTTCCGGTGTCCCATTGCAGGGGATGGGGTAAAGTAACAATTTCTGGAAGAAGACATCACTACATAGTATAAACTATAAAGCAAAGTCGCTTCCCGCGTCTGACTGTATGTATGCTTACATCTTTAAAACTACACAACGGATTTTGATGCGGTCTTTTTAATAGATAGAATGATTCAAGAGGAAGGTAATAGGTACATGCATAATATAGTAGATAAATACTCATAATTTTAGAAGTTTCTGATGTGATGTCATAAATAAGCACATTTTTTGCACTTACATTGCAAACGCTGGATGAACCCTAACAGATAGATCAAAATAATGTACTACATTATTATACACCTTAGCCGGGCCCGGTTCCGAATTAATTATTATTGTATCAATATATGGTAGAATTGTGTATCCTAAATATGCATACTGAAAAGTCCGCGATGGCATAAGTAATATGTCTACATTAGTTAAATATAACATACTACATATCCATTTTAATACTTTAAAAAATTGCCAATTATAAAGCGGTAATGTAAAAGCTATTCACAAAAATACGGTATTAATCACTACATATTATAAAATTAAGTCCTACGCCCGTCCATAGATAAATAATTATCATCAATGCGTATATGGTTGTATATCTATGTTGACGCGGGCGAAGCTGCGGGCAACAGCTAGTTTGTGATAAAACTGTATTAAGATTCTTTTTCCTTATTTTACTTTTTTTATTCGCCATTTCAATTAAATAACTAGGTACTACACAAACTCAAGTAGGTATCTATTTATTTACACTAATTAAAGGTTTTGTATTGCAAACTAATTACAACTAAGAACAACAATTGTTAGTAAGTATTAAGTAGCTATATTATTTACACTGTGTCGTCTTATTTATTTAGACATAATAATATAAAATGCGCGGTAACAACGTAGTCACGAAAAGCGGCACAGGTCCTACTTCGATGACACCCGGCTGGGTATTGGCGTGACGTGGTGCGATCCGCGAGAGCCATTTATATCGTTTTTTATTTTTCAAAAATTTTTGAAGTGACATAATAAAGATCTATCCAATCATTTCCACGTCATCCCCGTTTAGCAATTTAAACGTAAAAGTTTCATTAAAATTGAGTTACCCAAAGTCTCATACTACTCAATTTGCTTTTAAAATCGACGTTACTTTAGAATTTTTTTTGATCATGTAAAATGTTAAATATTGTATTTTTATCCAAAAAAATCCCTAGATCAAAGATGTATCTATACCCTATTTTTTATTATTATTTTAAAATGACGACTTCTATGAAAACACCTCGATCTAGAAACAACAATTTGGGATAAGGGGCCCTTAAGAGGACGTTAAAAATTAAAGAGGCATCCAGATGTATAAATTACAAGTAAGATGGTTGGACAGCCGGACAGGTCAATCTTTCGCAGTTTTTCAAGCATAATCTTGTGTCTCAGTGAGGCATAATCAGGCCAGGGGCTTTTTTTCTCTGGGAGATGCATTTAGGCATACCACCGGGCCTGGGAGTTATATGGGACTCTCTGCGCCCGAAGAGATAGTAAGGTGGATGCAGACTCTACCCACTAAACCGGACGTCCGGAGGGCCTCGAAGGCGTGCCTTCTGGCATTCTCCTCTGGACGCCATTAAATACCTATTGAGTAAATCCTAATAAATACCGTAGACCATATTATACTATCATTAATTGGCTGATACGGCATTACAAAATTATATTAATTTTCGGCCTATCAACATCAACAGTACAAATTTATAGCGGTTTCATCTACGTCCGACCCGAATCCGTGAAAAAATGTATCTAAAAAAATACGGACAAACATAGAACCTCCTTTTTTGAAGCCGGTTAAAAATTCCTTCGCACGTTGCCACTCTTCTTTTCCAAATCTACTTTGGTTTCTCGGCCCATCGATGTAAAGAATGACTGTGGAAAATCGGATACAGATGTCTTACGAAAACCTCGGAATATTCACGGACTCGAATCGCATGCAGTAAACCCTACAGTACGGAACCGTCGCCCGCAGACCCGACTCACCGGTCCGATTTTTAATTCTCTCGCGACATTCTCCGAACAACTCCTACTCATTATGACTTCATTTTGTTATAACAACAATAAAAACCGCGCATTTGCGTTTTATTCATGCACTGAGGTTGACAGCTTTTGTGTGGGAATCAATCTTGGGGCCATAATGATGCGAAATCCGTTCCACTGCGATACAAAGAGCTAATGTCTTTCTGATTTTTTCTTGTATTAAAATGTTTATGCGGCACGCATTTTAATGTTACCTTTGATTTTTTTTTGTTCGATTTTTCCTTGTCTGTACCGTTTAATGTATACGTGATTGAATTAAGAATCACCGACGCCATATTACTTTTTTGTGATTGAAGATTAAATTTTATATGAAGTTTTTTTCGAGTAACGACAACGCACTATCATAAATGGTTTTCTATTTTTATGTGCATTTGACTATCGTTGCTATGAAAAGAAAGGAAAATCTGACAATATTTAAAATCTCAGAAATGTGGAATTGACCATCCAATGTATGCCCACTCTAGCAGAATGTGTCTACTTTTTCACACGGCTGTACTTGACTCATACAAGAAACAAAGCGTTTAAAATATTCGCATATATTGTTTGCTTATTACACGGTTTCTTAGCTAAGGATGACTTTAAAGCAAATAATACTGGGTGTAATTAGTATTTGATTGAGTAATAGTGATGGGTATATAAACGTGGGCCGAGCCTCAACCGGCGCCGAGCCGGGACATTCTACGAACTGGGAGGATTTTCCTCAATTTATTTTAATACGGATGTGACTTTTGTCGGCAAAGAATTTTTTTATGGTTTTATTTATTTATTTATTAGGACACAGTTTTGTATCAAAATAATACTAACAAATAAAGAGCAATTAAATAATTAAATCTGGACACAATAACTAATTATATTCGGCCACAACATATTAACAATAATTATTACAATTAAATAAGTTTGAAAATTGAAAATTAATTAATCTTCAATTAATATCAAATTCAAATTAAAAATAACAGAGTAATTAAATAATAATAATATATTTTACTCAAATACAATTAATTACATTAATAAAATCTAATTATTCGACTGAAGCGTGAGTTAGCGAGTATACCCTGTTTGAACTTAACGAAACTATTCGAATTTACGTAGACAATGTTGGAATGTTATGTAGAGAAACTATTAGGTAACAAAATTACTTAGGTAATGTATGATGATTGGGACTAGCATTTTACATATTTACAATGCTCGTCGTTATACATCTGTAAAAAGACGATTATTGATCCGATAGGGCTGGCACATAATCTGTATCAATGTAATCTTTCATTATTTATAAGTTTTTTTTTTATGTCGTCAGGGGGCAAACGAGCAGCACAACTAAGGCCACGCAGATGCACCGTCCTCCTTTTCCCTATCACCTCAAAGGGCCACCGGAAACTCACAAACAGAAACACCTACTCATGAAACGCGACAGAATAGCTGTCACTTGACGCCGGTGTTATGTGAGCCAGAGGTAACCACCCCGGTCGTGCTAGCCCAGTCCGGCTGCAATGCAGTATCTAGGGCACTCATCAGGCACTATCTCTTACTAGTTCATTCATCAGTACAAAAATATTAAGTTAGCTAAGTCTACGTGATCATACCACTGACAACAGCGTTACCTATCAATTCCGAAACTATCAAATTTCCTATGTCGAACCTAAATGCACAGTTTGCAGGTAATTTCATTAAAACCGCTTCAGTAGCTAAGAATTTCATCGCTAACAAACGATGGGCCCGAATTTTTTTATAAAAATATATATGAAATGCTAATTTTCATGCAAAATAAAAATTCTATATCCAAAAATCCTAACGTATAAGATGATCAAGACAAAATTTTAACGTTGTCCGAGTAAATCATCGTTGGATGTTTTCACACATACCACATTGATCCGTTAGACTGTTGACATGTGTCAGGTAGAAGGGTTGGCTCGTCAACACGGCACCAGCACCCACTAATTATTTGTGGATTTTACGCAATTTGTCACATGTCTAATGTTTGTACGACAAAAAATGCGTCCCTAATGTCTTGTAAAACAAAAAACCTTTAAACACATACAGGAACACATCATGGAAAATGTTAAGTTGAATTAAACATTTTAATGGTGATGAAGTTTTACCCAAGTAAGTGTTACCATTTTTTTTTGATAAAGCTCGTCAATATCTACTTAAAACATAACATATTACGTCACGTGTCCTATGTCCTACCTAAAACTAATGGTCAGACTGATTCTGATTTGTCCACTCTTGAACCATGTACAAAAATCGAAATAATCCAAATAATAAATAACCTGGACAGTTGCTGCAGTGTTGGAATAGATGGAATAAGCACTAAAGTGTTAAAATCTATATTAAATCAAATAGCTAGCCCTTTAACACAATGTTTCAACATGTTGTTACTAGATGGCTCATTTCCAGATATATTAAAAATTGCAAAAGTTACACCTATTTATAAATCTGGACTTAAGTCGGACCCAGGTAACTACCGACCTATTTCGGTGTTGCCAGTCCTATCTAAAGTACTCGAAAGAATATTATACAATAGATTACAAAAATATCTGGAAGAAATTAATTTTATCTCAGAACGGCAATATGGTTTTAGGCCCAAAAGTAGTACACTCACTGCAGTAATTGACCTGGTGACTAAAATTAAACAAAATATAATAATAATAATAATATCTATGGACGCTTTCACACCACGTCAATCTGGTCCCGTGGTAAGTTCTCAAAGAACTTGTGTTACGGATACCAGACAACGGAAATATATTTAATACTTTTATACTATACATATATTTAAGATTTTTATTATATAATACACATATTTAATACACATCCATGACCCAGGAACACAGAAAATATTTTTGTCACCTGGCGGGATTCGAACCCGCAACCTCCGGCTTGTGCGCCAACGCGCTTACCACTGAGCCACAGAGGTCGTCGAATTGATTAAAATATTGATTCTAAAAACATAGTATTGGGTGTATTTATCGATTTAAAGAAGGCCTTCGTTACAGTGAGCCATAAATTACTGTTAAAAAAGCTGGAAAGTATAGGTGTCCACGGTCAGGCTTTAAAAATGTTCGGGTCTTATATAACTCATCGATACCAAGTGGTTAAAATTGGGGAGGATCAAAGTACGACATTACCTGTAACATGCGGCGTTCCACAAGGATAAATTTTAGGCCCACTGCTCTTTCTAATTTATATTAGTAACATCCAAGACCTCAGCTTACATGGACACATAACTCTGTATGCAGATGACACCTGTCTTTTCTATTTTGGACCATCTATACAAACTCTTATATTTCAAGCTCAAGAAGATTTAAATACCTTGTGTAAATGGTTTCAATCTAATCTCCTAACGATAAATACCTCCAAAACTTGCTATATTATTTTTAAAGCCAAAAATAAACCAATATTTCCACATGCACAACTTACAATCAATAACGAACAACTACAGCAAAAACACAGTGAAAAATATCTTGGATTACGGATTGACAGTAGTTTAAATTGGAATGCTCAAATTGAACACATAAGAAAAAAAATAACCTCCATTACTAGCTCTATTCGAGACCTAGCCCGTACGATTCCGCGTGAGCTGCGTTATACCATCTATAATACTCTAGTGAAGCCCCATTTACTATATCTTATTGAAGTTTGGGGAAGTGCCGCTAAAACAAGACTAGATAACCTACAGATTGCACAAAATAAAATAATAAAAATTCTTTTCTGTTATCCCTTTCGAACATCTACTACAAAAATTTACTCCGAAACCAAAATAATGAATATTCGTCAACTTTATATTTATAGTACATGCATCTTAATCCAAAAAATTATAAAAAAAACCATTCACACTACCTTAAGTTTTTCTAAAATAAAAGAACATTGTCAACGGAGCACCCGACGAGCTAGCTTTCTTGTTTTGCCAAAACCTAGGACATCATATTATGGTTAAAAAATCCTAACATATGAAGGAGCACGGCTTTACAATAAAATACCCGCACACATAAAAAATGTAAACTCATTTAATGCATTTAAAACCAAGTTGGCTAACTATATAACAGAACACTCACTTTAAAAAAACAAGCTATTGCGTTAAATTGGTACATAGTTTAGGACGGAACATGCATGTCATTGTGTTACTGCAAATATGTATTCTCACGTAAGTGACCTATGTCTTTTTTGAGAATAAAAAAAAATTCTATAAACACGTGACTCGTCAAGGAATTACTTCTTCTTCTTCTTTTGGCCTTAGCTCCCAAATGGACTCCCCAGTGTCAGAATAAGTGATAAAATGTCCAGTGGCTAAAGCCCATGTTCAGTTATGACATTATTGACTGTACAGTTGACTTATCCTCTCAAAGTACATCTATTCGGGCCGATTAAGCTATTTCAAGTCGTTTTACTAATTCCGTATACGAATGTTTTGTTTAAAAAAATCATTTAAATTTAAGAAGCGTAGCTCGCAATTTAATTAACGCATCAATAAAAGCTGACTCGGCTCTTTATAATTTTTATTTTTATTAAAATTTAAAATTAAATGTTCTAAATAATAAACAAAATATATACCAAGACTATCTCCCTAGTAATGACTATTTATACTACATGACTTACATCTGCCGACTGCCACTTTGAAACAACCAAATCTTTTTGAACCTTTCTACCTTAATCATACATGATTGCCACAACAAAAAACTGGGTTAACCAAACAGATTCACTTACAAACGTATAAGAAATTAACAATAGTTTACGTGTCAAATCCCACACGCTCAGCGTCACACAAAAAATCTAAGATACACAAAAAACACACAAACGGCACCGGCGAACTACAACACTCGTTTCACACCAACACTCATATTCTGACCATAGAGCAACTTTTGATCATATTCTCCAACACATAAAGATCAAAATGTATCAAAATTCTGTCTATAGATTGAAAAAGCAACATATTTGCAAATAATGTCTACTAATGATTCATAATACTCGTATTAGCATGACTAAAATTTTAATGTTAATCTTGTTTACAATTGAAATTCTAGTGTTTAAGTTGTACAGTTATTATTGTCTTACGCAATTATAGATACAAAATATACATTGTTATTTTTTATTCCTGTTTATAGCATTTTCCTTCATAATATGATTCATAATATGAGAGTAGATCTGGATTTATTTATCAAAGTTAAATAAAAAGCGTTGCTTGTAAAGGAACCCTGTTTTAAAAGAATTCGCCAAGGAAAGCACACAAAAGAGTTATGATTTTAATGTGAACCTAATTTTTGTTTTAAAATTAAAATGGTACAAAAGCTTATTACGGATATTTTAATAATAATTTAAAAAATAAATTTTTCAAACGAATTTTATAATTAATTGATAACATATTTTGTGAACGATATTTTTCACTTGAGGTCTACCCACTCTCAGATAAACTAATTTAAATTTGATCTTGTTACTTTAGTTCACACAAAACTAACATCCTAAGCATACGTAAAATCACTGTTTCACTCATACTATGGTTACCTGTTCTTCAATCAGTGCTGTGAAATCCACTCATGACTGTAGCGAACAAAAAAGTGACACGACTAAGATGAATCCCAAGGTGCGTTGTTCAAAGTCGACATCCCGCGGAGTAGTTCCGGCGATTGTTACAGCACCGCCCCTGCATCGGACTGAACTCATAAACAGGGGTAAGGCTAATAATTCTCGTTCAACAATGAATCGAGCCAAGCCGACGGCTCTATACTTGCGGCGACTATATGTCTCATGCCTAATAACCGTCTGGCTTACAGCTTGGAAATCGTTACTTATGCTCTTACAAGTAATTCTTAGCTAATAGAATTATTGTTCACTCGCCTTTCGCTCGTATTTAGCGAGTATCATTGGTATATTTTATGCTTTAATGAAAGTTGGTAAAATTATCATAATATGATAATTTTATATTAAATATATCAATTGTGATTGTCATGTTCGTATAATAGCAGATGGTTAGCTGAATTATTATATTCGTAGATACTGGTATCAAAATAGATTGATCTATTAAATTATTCAACTTGAATATTCGTGTACCTACATTACGTATGGCGTAGGGTGGAGACCACGTTTAGGTAGACGAAGTGTTGGTCGACCATTAATCAGGAGGGAAGAAGATCTCCGTGCGGTGGTCGGTCCGTGTTGGATGCGAGTGGCAAGGGATTAGCCGTCTTGGCGTTCATTGAGGGAGGCCTATGTTCAGCAGTGGACGGATAGAGACTGATGATCATGATGATGATGGTGACGTATGGCTAGGCTGGTCATTATTTTATAAACGTGGTTTCCCACAACGATTATTTTGCACAGGGAGCATACCTTGGTATGGAACTCCGTAGCACTTGGATTAGCTTACCATCTGACATTTTTAACCGACTTCAAAAAGGAGGAGGTTATCAATTCGTCGGAATCTTTTTTTTTTTTTTTTTTTTATGTATGTTACCTGATTACTCGAAGATGGCTAGACCGATTTGAAAAAATATTTTGTTGTTCTAAAGGGTTCTTCCCAAATGGTCCCATGATAAGGAAACCAGGATCTGATGATGGAATCCCAGAGAAATCGAGGGGAACTTTCGAAAATCATAGGGGCGACTAGTGCGTTTGATATATTTTCTATAAAGTGTTTTGAAGGACTACAATTTAATGAAGGTCTAGAGTCGATCTGATGCTGGAGCCGAAAGACAGTCGAGGGAACTCCTCGACGATTTACATCAGTAACCTTGTGTTTGGGCTTGATTAATTTGTAATGATAAGAACTTTACACTTATATGTGCTGTGACTGTCATTAAGGATCTTATGATGAAGACAAATGACAATTAAGGGAACTCCTCAACAGTTTACAGTAGCTACCTTGTGTTTGGACTTAATTAATTTAAATTGATGAGAACTTTGCACCCATATTGGGTATAAGCGCCATTACAGGTGTGATGATGGAGACCATACACAGTCGAGGGGAATCCTCGACGATTTACAGCTTTTATTGGGCTTAGTTCATACGGCTAAATAATATACCAAAATCATGTAATTTTGTTTAATTCATTTAATTTTACTTGTCGTTGTTAAATGAACAAAAAACAACTGTGCCTTGGAAGCGCATCATAGTATTTCAAGGTCACGTTAATATCCATTCTATACCTATATATTGGTGATGGTGATGTTCTATACCTATATATAACAGAATTATTTAATGAATAGCAGCAAATCTGCCGTGATTGCTTTCAATTACATGTATATAAAGTTTTACACAATTCCATTTCAGTTTTTGCATTTGTTATGTAATGATTTAAACCCTTTCTACGTTCATCTCATTAATACAGCGCTATCTAATCTGAGCAACGCGTTTGATAGTTCTACCCATATTTCAGACAAATAAAATCAGTTATTATAAAATCAACTTGTTCTTCTACTAATATACAATCTTTGCATTTAACACGTCATTATTGTTACTTTTGAAGCCGGTGTCGTATTCGTTGATGTACCTACCTCCTTACTTACCTTGGCTGACACCGACTCCAAAAGTAACAATAATGACGTGGTAAATGCAAAGATTGTATATTAGTAGAAGAACAAGTTGATTATAAATTGTAGGCACAAATATTACGGAAATTATTTTATTACTTTTTAGTTTTTTTTTTAATTTTGAAGTCGGTTTTAATTTTTGTTTATAGAGCAAAGAAGTCTGTAGAAGAACAAATATGTAAGTCCGTAGCAGTGCAAATATGTAAGTATGTAGCAGAGCAAATATTTAAGTCTGTAGAAGTGTTAATATGTAAGTACGTAGCAGAGCAAATATGTAAGTCTGTAGCAGAGCAAATATGTAAGTCTGTAGCAGAGCAAATATGTAAGTCTGTAGCAGAGCAAATATTTAAGTCTGTAGAAGTGTTAATATGTAAGTACGTAGCAGAGCAAATATGTAAGTCTGTAGCAGAGCAAATATGTAAGTCTGTTACTAAGACTTCGCTATCCGTCCATCTGTCCGTCTGTCACCAGCCTGTATCTCATGAACCGTGATAGCTAGACAGTTGAAATTTTCACAGAATATTTAATTAATATCAACGAATAATATAATAATTTTAAAAATAAATATCAAATCAAAATATCTTTATGTCGTAGGTAACCACTTGTATACTTCGTCACACATAATACGTTAAACTAAGAAGTCAATAAAAAGGAGTAGTAATGATAAAAAAAAATCAGGGGTTGTTGAACTCTTTTGTCATCAAAATAAAACACATAGTTTATAAATACGTACATCATGTACAATCCAACCCGACACCAGGAGACAGTGTGGTAGCAGACTGCACGGTTGGCGGGGGGCAACTCCCCACTTTTACAAACCAAAAGTGAGCCAAATGGGCTCACACTAATCCGATCCGGAAAAAAATCATGTACATGCAAAACCTAAAATAGTTAAATCAAAATAAAATAAAAATTTAAGGGGGGCTCCTATACAACAATAGTGATTTTTTGTTAAAGTTTCTAAATGTCGTATTACATGTAATAGGTACGGAACCCTTCGTGCGCGAGTCCGACACGTAATTGGCCGATTTTTATAGTCATTTAAGTTTATATCACATAAATCCTTGATGATTGATAAATGAAGAAGAACTTCTACACTGTTTCAAAATTAGTAATATAATAATATAGTTGAAATAGGCAAACTCGCAGATGATTCTGAAGACCATCAAGTGTCAGATCCATAGAAAGTCAGATCAGTAAGTAGCTAACACTCACTAGCTCTTGTTATGTATCTAATATGTCTATCAACTATGCTTTGCATGTCTTGATACACGAAAGATCCTGAAACAACCAAAAATATGTAGAGCGGCAGCACCCACACACATCCGCCTCATAGCCCTCATAGCACCTCCGACCGTTTAAGGCATCGAGCACATAAACCAGAATAGAGGGTAATGTAATGTGGTTTGTGTGAAAACAAATTCTGCCTTTGTGCTACGGCGCTGCTTCGCTTCCGCGCTCTGATTGGGCGACTGATGTCCAGTAATGCATGATTAGCCGATGGGACGTACACACAGATCACTGGTTGGTTGAATTGCTATTACGTCAGTAATAATAAATCACTGACTAATTTCGGAATTCTATGGCTCCTATTACTACTCTATCTGGTTATATTATGCTCGATGGGTTGTTTATGGAAAATTTTTTTTTTGCAATTCATAGCTCATTTATTAAGAAAGCCTTAATATGTACCAATATATTATTATGTTATTTATTTTAATAAAAGGTTTTGCCAATTTTAGGGCGAGTAAAACTGCGACAAACAGCTAGCCGCGTATATGCTCTATGGCGTAAGATTTTTTATAAATCTGAGAGCACAAAAAGACGCCATGCCGCTTTGCAGCCGAATTTTGCCGGCACGACCGGGGTGGTACCTCTCGCTCACATAACACAGCTGTCAAGTAACAGCACTCACATTACTACTCTATCTATATTTGCTCGATAGTTTAAGGCGTAAAGCTTTTCTGAGCTACACAATCAAAACATGTATAATATTAATTGTATCAAAAAGCATAAATACAATACGGGTACTTTAAGAATAAAGCAATCTGCTTAGCCACAAAACGATTTGTTACATCATATTACATAGTCAGTATAAATATTTGTTTATGTACAGACATAAAGAATATAACAGATGTGCGAAGCGGGTAATAATGGTCTCGGCACCTGTGTATAAACATCGCAACCCCTAATCCCCAAATTAATATCTAACACATTGTCCGTTTTTTCCACACATTTACACGGAAACATATATTTATTTCGCGGCGATGGTGTAAACTTTTCACAGGTCTCAGATAATCATAAAAGGTACAAAATGGCCTCGTTAGGGACAGGTGGCCCGAACTATTAAGTGTGATTTGATGTTGTCTGTGTATCCGGACCAATATGGCTGATGACCGAAGATTACCCGATTTCTAAGATACCTTGTAATTCTAAAATATCTAGGGATTTTTGTAATTCAATTTATTTATTCAAATAAAGAAGAATTGAGGATAAAATGTGGGAAGTGACTGACTGAATATAAGCCTAGTCTAGTGGTTCGTACCCTGACTGCTAATCGAGAACGTTGTGGGTTCGATCCCCACCCAGGACAAATTTTGTGTGATGAGCATTATCACTTCTATATCTGGGTGTAATTTATCTCTGATATGTATGTATTTAGATATATATAAGTATATATCAGTTGTCTGGTTGCCATAAGAACAGGCTCTGCCTAGTTTGGGAACAGATGGCCGAGTGTGAGTGTCATATTATTATTATTACCAATTATTTAAGAAGTAGACGATCTCCGTGCAGTGGCCGGTCCGTGTTGTATGCAAGTGGCAAGAGATCGGTCGTCTTGGCGTTCATTGAGGGAGGCCTATGTTAAGCAATGGACAGATAGGGGGTGATGGTGATGATGATGATAGTCGAACATTAATTACTCGACGAAATTAATGAAACTTTACTTAATGTGTGCAATATATAGATAGTAAATATAGTGTATATATAAAAATGTATTATTATTCCTTTGGCTCGGCTTTGCTCTTTAAAGAACACCTCAATATAGCTGCCGGTGAGAGGGATGCGCTGAGTCGCGCTCACGGCTGCATGGGTACTACCAGCCTGCTTGTTTCTCCGTGAAGCAGCTTTGCCGTGTTTCGGAGAGAACCGCAAGACACACAGTGTAATTACTAACACAGAGACTGTCTCAGGATAGGCAACACATGAATGAGTTGCCTGGGCTAGTCTCAGGTTAGCTGGTTTATCCCCATCACTGTTCAAGCCTTGTCGTGGCAGTGGGGCTCAGTAACTTAAGGTGAACCCAGCACCTTGGGCGAAGCCAAGTGAACCGAGAGGGCTGCTCTTTATACCCCTCATATAAGAAGAGGGGACAAAAGAGTAGTAGGGGACAATGGGTAAGGATGAAAACCTCACCCCATTTTACTGTCCCGACGTTGGGAGGCGTTGTTCCATGGTGCGGGACAACACCTCTGTGGAGGTGGCGTCGGTCCCTCGAGGGACAGACTAGCCGTCGAAGTGCCCTATTTGCTCAATAGATCCGGGGCACCTCACCAACCCACCAAAGACGGCATTGGTGGCACTCGCCGGGTTTTAGTGGGTAGAGCTGCGTCCACTTACTATCTTTCGGGCGCAGTGAGTCCCACATGGTCCACATACCCGTCTGGGGAGTCCCCCCTCCCCAGCAGGATGCCTCAGAGCCTTTCCCGACGTAAAAAAGAAACTTGTTTATGTTTATGGTTGCCGCTGACCAGTTACCAGGTGGCTCGTCTGTCCGTTTGTCTATACAACTAACATAAAAAGCTGATCTAGATAAAGTGTTTTAGTTTCACTGTCGTTTACTTTTCAAGCACATAATATAAGTTACAATTGTTTTATTACCGTTAATATGTTCATAATATACTCTCTTGAGTAGCAACTGACACTTACGATACCTCGGGTCTCGGACCAAACTTCGTAGATATTTTTTATTGACCAAAGAACCAAGTAAAAAAAGTAAAAGGAAAGGAAAAAAAGGAAGACGATCTCCGTGCGGTGGCCGGTCTGTATTGGAAGGGAGTGGCGAGGATCGGCCGTCTTGGCGTTCATTGAGGGAGGCCTATGTTCAGCAGTGGACAGATAGAGGCTGATGATTCCGCCTAATCTCTGAAACGGCTGGGCCGATTTTGATGTGACTTTCACTGGTAGATAGCTGATATTATAAGAAGTAACTTAGGCTATAAAAATAATCATCACCAATCCGGGTAGGGCTGTAAACCTAAGTAAACACGGGCGAAGCTGCGAGCAATAGCTAGCGGATAATAAATAAAATATATTGTCTCACTAAAGCCGGTATTTATTGCCAATAACACTCGAAGGTTACCGCCAAGGCTTTCTTTAATCGAAGTTAGCACGCACATTTACTTTCGTTTTCTATTGATAACTTTTACTGCCAATTAATATGAAATTATTGTACTTGGACTTAGATGTCTATAGTCAAGTTTAAATGATTAGTAAATATACACTAAGCATTGTTTGAAATCGTCCAACATGGATCAATATAATCTTGTCGTGGTTTTGTTAAATACACATAATATCTTGGTTTATCGACACATAAAAATGTGGGCACATTTTTTTTTAATACTGTTTCCCGCAGTTTTAAAGTTAATAAAAAATATATTTCTCTCAATTATATGTAATTGTTCAATTTCGATTGGTAGTTCCTTTGATTAGATCGTCCAAACAGACAAACTCTCAAGTTTTTATTAAATTCTTTATTAGTTACTATTAGTATTCGTATCGATGTGCATGATCATAAAATGAGTTACCGGTGGGAGGGATGCGCTGTGCCGCTCCCGGCTGCATGGGTACCACCATCTTGCTTGTTTCTCCCGTGAAACAGCTTTGCTGTGTTACGGAGAGACGAGAGAGAGAGAGAGAGAGACGTTCATAGCACACAGGATAACAAAAAATGTTATAACCTTGAGAATAAACAAAGAAACAAACCAGAGATGGAATGACATGCAGAGCTGCAGACAGTCGAAATTCTTCATCTCGACGCTTGACAGCAAGAAGACTAAAGAGGTGCTTAAACTAAATAGGAACAACATCAGAACAGTTGTAGGAATATGACGGGACACTGCCCACTGAACAGACACCTGTCAATAATGAAGCTAACAGAGGACCCTCTATGCCCTAAGTGCAAAGAGAAAGAAGAAACCAGTCTGCACTTCATAACGGAATGCCCTGCATTTGCATACGCAAGATGGGAGCTGTTTGGAGCGGACGAACTGAAGAAGGAAGATTTAGCATATCTAACTATAAGTCAGCTAAGTAGTTTTTGTAAATCAACACGTAGGTTTGAGGGGGTGACACCGGAGGGGCAATTGGTAATCCGTCCCCGCATCTAATCCCAGAGGCGAGCCTGGGGAATTGGGTGAAATGGTCCCGCTGATGAGGACTGATCGCCCGTCTGGCCTCGCTGGTGTCCCCACCCTTAAATAATAATAATAATACGGAGAGAAGGGCAAGACAGGCCGTGTAATTACTGGCACCGATCCTTAACATCTTATGTCTCAGGATGGGCAACACATAAATGAGTTGCATGGGCTCGTTCCAGGTAAACTGGTTTTTGTTCATGGGCGACGTCGACCACTTACCATCAGGTGGCACGTTTGCCAGTTTGTCTATCCAACTAACATAAAAAAAAACGCATACTTATGATATAAATACTTAACAAGCCATCTTATTTAATCATTAGTTCATTATCATTATTTCAATAAGTGATTTTAGGTGGCAATAAATTTGTTGACTTAATTATCTACTAGAGTTTTCCAATCCCAGTACTCGTGAAATAAGATATTATGGTAAAATAGTCGAAAGTATATAGTGAAATAGCAACCCCATTGTTTTCTAATTACACAACAATTTCAATTACACAACATACAAAAGATAACACATAGAAGGAAAATTAGGTCCCGGAAAAGTTCTGATGGAACGTGATACGAGTAGAAGTGACTTTATTTTAAAATGATCATAAATATGTGACAGGCTTGTTACTTCTGTTATTTATTCAGGTATTGTTCTGTCTTGGCTGTAGTTATTTTCGATATAAAGCCAACACTAGTACTGAAACAAACAAGCTATTAGTGTGTATTTCTATTAGCCGTTTTGTAAAGTAAATATAAAACATCAACCGTAGACCCGAGAATATGGTTGCTGTAAAAGTTATAGAAACATATCAATAATAATTGTTTATTTAAAAAACATTAGTTTTTTACATTTTTATCTTGTTACAAACACAAGTCTTAATTATTAAACACAAATCTTAATTATTAATAACATCGTTGAGGCGGCGTTAAATTTGTGAAAATCTGTTGAGTAGAAAATGAAATAACTTAAAAAAAAAAAAAACAATAAGTGCGAGTCAGACGTTGAGGGTTCCGTAATCTTTAATTTTTATGTCATCAATCAAATTAACGATCTTCAGATTAACCTCCACATTTATACCGTAAAACCTCGCTTCTATAGTAAGAAGTAAGAATTTTATAGTATTTGATTTCCCGATACACAGAAAACGGAGTACCTATATGATCCTAAAGAGTAACTCTCATAAGGCAGTTAAAATGAAAATTACAAATTTGAATGAATGACAGAGCCCATATGAAGCATACATTTTCAAATTTGCTCAAATGCTTTAACGATTCGTGAGAAATATTTCATTGGATGTTAACTGTGTCTCTACTACTTAGGTACTCTAAAGTATATTTACGTCTAGGTGCGGTTGTAAACAATACGCTCATTAACGTCTTCGACCCACTGACATGTGCGGAAGTATTTGTTGCTGAATTTATTTAAGAATCGCACAAACAGAACATGTATCTTAGTTATAACTTTGCGGGTCGTTAAGGCTAACTTGCTTGATTACTTAACTTGTAGACTTAGCTATGACATAATGACAAAACAACTTGCTGATCGTCAAGACTCGCATTATAAGTGACTAAAATACTTTTTCGGCTAATATGTAATTATAAAGAATGTTTAATTAAACAAATAATAAATGTAATGATTACTCTTCATTATATTAAACTTTTTTATAGTAAACTATTATATTAATTATTTTTAATTGTAATTACGTTAATCAAGCTCTTAATTAAATAATTAAATCTCAATTATCTTACCCCGGAACTTCAAAAACGAGTATGCACCAGAAAGGAACCAAATTTAAGCAGAATTATAAACACATGTTGATATTTTCCAGGGCAGATAATAAATAATAATTGGCTGGATTCGAGCTCGCAGACTAAGCTTGATATGACTTGGCAAAAAAGATGCCTTTTTTAAAGTAAAAAAGAGAAAAGAATTCTTATAATATAATTAAGTTTGATTGTTAGAAATAGGTGTTTATTTTAAATGGTTTAGATTGAGTTTATAATGAACTGATTTTGTGTAATTGTGAGGAGCAATGCTTACTATAGTTATATTTAAATTTATTAAAATGCGAAAACCCACATTCATCTCATGGATAGCTTTTGGTACCATAATAGTATTTTATATTATGTTTAGGTAGACAGACAACTAAACATATTTTTTCTAAATTCATTACGATAAATATGCAGTAGGTAGTTTTAATATAGGACACTCAGATGGCAGAGATGATCTCTTTCGAAGCTGAAACTCAAAAAACAGGAAAATATCAGCTATGCTACATGTAAATGAAATCTTACCTACTCAAACACAAGCTTATCTTATCTAAGTAGATAAAGTACTAAGTCCCTACCATACCAGCTATGGGGGTCGATGACTTAGCAATTGTTAAAATGGACGCAATATCACGATCTATTAGAGCACAAATGCGGGTCGTTACACCGCATTACACCGTGAAACAGACCACCTCCGCGACCATTTTTTACCACTTAAATAACCCCTTTTACCATCAGCCCTCCCAAGAAGGTTGGGGACGGCATCACCGTGGGCCAATTCATTGGAAAAACCGTGGTAACTCGATTAACCAACTTACCACCCGGAATTAAAACCGGTAAAAGACCTTGTTACGGTAGCTGTATTTTCTTATTTATTTTTATGGATGAATAAATTAAATAAATTGCATTGAGAAGCGGTCAACCTTTTAAAACGCAGACAGAAATTCATAATTTATTAAGTCGTAACGATTTCGTCTAATCAATATTCTAGACCAAAAACATTTAGAAGATTAAGCAATTGATGTGATTATATAAAAATATTATTTATCTTTAAATTTGGGTCCAAATAAAATACTATTAGGATATAGAAGGATAAAAATTCAATTAATTAACAATACAATTTAATTAACAAAATAAATATTTTAGAAGCTCGTTTCCAATAAAACAATCATATAATATAATTTTGCTTTTATTTCAATCTTCTCTAAATCTATAACAATTTAAAACAATATTTACAATAGTAAATATTCACTATATACAAAAGCAACAAGAAATAAATAACAATTCCACGTAAGAATCATAAAGTTTTGACCTACCACAGACTATTCACATTTTATGACATAAGTATTAAGTACATACAGATAATAAATATGACATACACTAGCACGTCGTACACATGAGATCACTAAATATTAACATTCTATTATAAATTGGCTTTTAATTGAAATACTAATGATAGTTTTGAAACTTTCAATCCGCCGTCGCTAACATGCGCGCGGTTTTTTTTTTGGATTGTCACTTTGAATACACCAGACACGTCAATAACATTCCTAAACAATGATTTTTCATTGACTACTTACAATATAAAATGATAATTTACTATATTTACACTTGATTCAAGACTAAAAGTCTTTAAAGTCTGTACTTACATCCTAGAATTGCACGAAATATTGGAGCAAGTTCCAATGGAGCGGTGGTGTCACGCGACAGGCAGCGGCGGCGGTGGTAGGTAGCACGGGCGGAGGGCATGGGCTGCGGCTTGCAGGAGCTCTGCCTGGTATCTGTGGGCCGCCAGCATGTACGGTGATGGCATCGAGAACTCGAGACGCGGGAGAGGTTGCACCGTCGGCATTGCCATCATTTGCGGAGGCGACGGCGACGCTCTCGGGGGCTCCGGCTCTAGCAGGGCTTCGATTGTGAAAGCCCGTCGCGGTCTCTCTCTAGGTAGAGTTGTGATTGATGTCATTTCGGGTAACTCCGCAGGTTCCGGACTCATTTGAGGGCATATCGTCGGGGTGTATAACGTTGCACTTGGCAAAGACGGCGGCGGCGGCGGGCCTCCAGCTTGACGTGCTAAGAACGCCCTATTAAAACTCGCCAAAGCTGCTAATTCTGCATTTAGATTGTCTTTCTCTCCCTTTTGGAGTTTGAATCTTTTTCTCCGCCTCAGTAGTGAGCCGTTCTCAAACATATCGAACGCCTGCGGGTGGAG
Source organism: Helleia helle (assembly GCA_963853865.1). Lineage (NCBI taxonomy): Eukaryota > Metazoa > Arthropoda > Insecta > Lepidoptera > Lycaenidae > Helleia > Helleia helle. The sequence goes on along the minus strand of OY971422.1, from coordinate 18,191,974 downwards.
AGTCCAGTAAGCACCTTTTCCAGGCCTATCTGGGCGTCTCGGCACTTTCACAAAACAATCGTTGAAGGAGAGATTATGTCGCAGCGAATTCTGCCAACGTTGAGTGTTCCGCCGATAGTAAGGAAAACGGTCCATTATAAAACGGTATATCTCCGACAGCGGCAACATGCGTTCCGGCGAACTCCATATCGCCATCGCAGTCAGTGAAATATACGAGTATGGTGGTTTCTGGTCACCGTACGATTCGCGGGATGGTCGCGGCATTTCCACGACCGGTATCCGTCAGTTTGTTACAATCGATACGATACACACGTCCGTTCACGTCACTTCGGTGCGAGGTGTGAAAAGGTACTGCGGTGCCGAGAGCCTGGCCGGTGAGTCGAGACCCGCCCGCCCGTCGGGCCCGTAGCGCGGGGCGAACTCTCCTCGCCTCCCATTGGTTCAGCTGCCGACCAATGGGAATCGTCCAATTTCAGGTATGATGTCGGCTTTCGCTCCACTAACAAGGAATTTAAATTGATATTATGTTTATATTGCCTCCAAATATCTTTTGTGATGACACCGCTTTTTATTTAGCGTATGTAAATTACGATCATACAGAAAAAGAGATTTGAATTATACACCAATCCGGGCTTAAATGAATGTTATTAAAGGTGTTGCCATTATAAATAAAGCGGCTTAACTTTGTAACAGTAGTATACGTGTTGTATGTAGCGAACGATTATATTAAATTAAATATCAATTTGATTACCAAAATATTTAATTTGTTTTTTATTGTAATTACTTTTAATATAGTACCTAGACATGATATACCAGTAATGTAAATGTAAGAGACCTGGCTTCAAAAGCATTTCTACTGAATTTTTTTTATTAACACGTAGGTATTTTTACGAAAAGCGTGCTTTTGTATAAATTAACAACATGATGTTTATGAGGAATCCCAGAGCGATTAATATAGAACGATAATTAGGTAGGTACTAAGTACCTACCGAGGTACGACATATACCTAGGTACGACATATACCTAGGTACGACATATACCTAGGTACCTAGAAGTGTATTGTTAGTTTATGTAAAACACTAAGTATAGTTAGTGGCAATATATAAAATATATATATTTTTTTATATTTATAACTAAAATGTATTAATTTATCAATACAAGTCTCTACATACCTATTTGTGTAGCAGTTAGATTTTCTAAAGCAGTCTTAAACAACATGATAACATGACGAATTTATACATCGCTCTTTCGATTTATATATCGCTCTTTCTACCTACTGGCTACTATACCTACCTACTTATACCTAGTCTCTACATAATTATATCGTCTACTTATTAATAAAATATACACCTATTTTGTAAGAACATAACAATTTTATGTGCGAATATTTTCTTGTTTCATACTTTTAGGGCATGTTTTAGTCGGGTATTAGTTTTTGAATTTTTTTTTGGGTTTATTGATAGTGATAAAGAATTTAAAAAAATTACGTTTTTTCTTTATTTAAGTTTATTTTTGGTTATTTATACCTACGGTTCATTGCAAGCAAAACCGCGAGCAACAGCTAATTTATTATGTGCTAAATTAAGCTCTTTTAGTTTGATACCCCATACATGATATAATTGCAAAACATTTTTTTAGTTCATGACTTACCTACTGTCCTCTGGAGGGCGTTATAGTTTCATTGAGGTCCCGATATTTCGGAGAGACTGACCAATCTCCCCGTGATCATGGCGATTGAAACATTGACGAAATATCGGGACCTCAATAAAACTATAAACGCGGTAAGCACACGAAACAATATTTATTTAAATACGTATGTGTATTTTTTTGCTTAATTTTATTTTTAAATTCCATTTTATTTGAAGCGATTTTGACGGTATTTTCCCAGATAAGATAGCCGATTTTAGAAAAGAAAAAGCTTCGGCTTAAAAAAATACCAAATGCCATTAAACTGTGACGAAAACCTCATTCAACTAGGGAGTAGTGTGAACCCATCCATATCAAAATACATTACGTAAATGCCATCAAAATAATCATCATCACTCCCAATACGACCCAATAACGTAAATGTTACCGCAGACGAAATATTAGAAACAGAAATATTAATGTTAAGTATTTTTATAACTATTAAAAAATATTTAAGTCTTATATATTATACCTATTCTTTAAAGATCTTCATGCACTTGACTGTTTAAAATACACACACACACAAACACACATATAACAAGCAACAAATCATTACTCGGTCGGTTTTATTTACAACTTCAAGTTATAAAGAAGTTTTATCTTGACGCTTCAACAATAGACCACTCTACAGTCCAGTTCTATAAAAAAGAAGAAAAAAAACCAACCAAATAAAAACCAAAATAAAAAGTGCACAGAAGTCACGAACGTTTTTTTAGCGCGACACTGTTGAATGAATTTGTTGATTTCATAAAAGGTGTTTGAACTACAACAAAGTCCAACGGTATATTTTTAACGGCTCGTGAAAGTTTTTTCAGATCGAGATTGTTTAGAATAACTATCAATGGTATTCATTTTGGATTATAGTCAGATATAGAGTTCAGGGAAAAAGTCTGAATTTTTCCGTATTTACTGTGACAAAAACGTTTTTAAATGAAAAAAAAACCAATAAAAACGTATCTGAAAAATATTCGGTTCCTAATAACATTAATTTTTTTTTATAATATATAGGTAGGTATTATATCCGTCCTGAAGAAATCTAGTCAGGTAATACCTACCAATCGTCATTTTAAAAACCCCAGACAATAAATATTATGCTAGGCCTTAATCGGTTTTCCGCATCTAACTACAAGTAGCTACGAGTCTCTATTATACGTGGGTAACACTGAAAATGTTTAGAACTGGCCAGTTAGAAACATTGAAAATGAAATTTTTTTTTGAATTTCAATTTTAGAACTCTTTGGTAACCTAATGTAGTATATTGCATTCATTTGTCATTTGTTTTTGTGAATTGGAGGCAAATCTAAAACTCTTGTTACACGTGAAAATGAACATATCGCGAGAAAATTTTCGGTCAATGATTTATTATGACTTTCGTTATGAGTTTACTCAACAACAAAGCTATGATAGGCTGCGATTAGCATTTTTTAATGAAGCCCCATCTCGTGCCACTATTTACAATTGGTTTAACGAGTTTAAGCGTGGATGTAGCAATCTCAGTGATGATCCGCGTGAGGGACGTCCTTTAACAGCGACTACTGAAGATAACATCAGTGCTGTGCGACGCATGATAGAGGAAGATAAGAGAGTGACCTATCAGCAGATACGGGCAAGCCTAGGCATTGGTATGAGTCAAGTTCAAAAAATATTACACGAACATTTAGGCGTCAGGAAGCTTTGTACCAGATGGATTCCCCATACTTTAACCGACGACCAGAAACGCCTCCGCATGGACTGGTGTCGCCAAATGTTAAATAAGTTCAACGGCGGTAACTCAAATGCTGTATTTGACATCATCACAGGTGATGAAAGCTGGATATATTGCTACGAACCCGAAACCAAAAGACAATCAGCTCAGTGGGTGTTTCCTTTCGAGGATCGGCCAACTAAGGTAAAGAAAGAAAGAAGTCAAGGAAAAAAGATGATTGCCTCATTCTTTGGTCGGAAAGGTCATTTCGCGACAGTTGTGCTAGAAGATGGAAGGACAGTTACTGCAGACTGGTATGTCAATCGCTGTTTGTCTGTTGTCTTGGAAAAAAATCGACAGCAGCGCCCACGAAGCAGGATCCTCCTTCACCACGACAATGCTTCAGGGCACTCCGCAAAACGGACTGTTAAATATTTGACTATGGCAGGTGTCAAGAAAATGAGTCATCCGCCTTACAGTCCTGACCTGGCGCCCTGCGACTTTCATTTATTCCCAAGAACTAAAGATAAAATTTGAGGTATTCGCTTTACGAGCCCTGAAGATGCGGTGAAAGCGTACGAAAATTTCATAGAAGAGACTCCTAAGGAAGAATGGGCCCACTGCTTTTCTCAGTGGTTCCATCGAATGCGACGATGTGTAGAAAGAAACGGAGATTACTTCGAAAAACAATAAAAGTATTGGCAACTTTCTACATTAAGCCGTTTTTCATTTTCTAAACATTTTCAGTGTTACCTAGGTATTTATGTATGTATGCATTTTTTTTGTTAGTTCGATAGGCAAACTGGCAAATGTGCGACCTGATGGTAAGTGGTTGACGTCGCCCATGAACATAAACTACTTTACCTGGAACGAGTCCAGGCAACTCATCTATGAGTTGCCTATCCTGAGACATAAGATGTTAAGTCTCGGTGCCAGTAATTACACTGCCTGTCTTGCCCTTCACTTCGAAACACAGCAAAGCTGTTTCACAGGAGAAACAAGCAAGATGGTGGTACCCATGCAGCCGGGAGCGCGGCACAGCCCTTCCCTCCCACCGGTAAATATATATATCTTGATTTTCTTCCTCTCCTAAGAAGTATATCTCTATGCCCTACTATGTCGCCTTTCGTAGTAGGTACTGGGTAGGATTGTTGAACTCGGTTCTTCGCTTCGGTATGCTATGGACGACAGCCATCCTCCTTATAAATTTGTTCTGCGAAGATAAGTGTGTCAGACACTTCTTTTATTTAATAATAACTAACCAACTTTTTCAGATTAATTCCCTGGAAGGTTTTGAATAAAAGAGTCTGTACATTCTTACGGACGTACATTAGACTAAGGAACAACGTGTTCCTAAATAGTTTCGGTTTTGTCATTTTGAAGAGCCTAAAAATATCAATATTCCAAAAAAACTACCTACCTGTTGTCTATAAAGTCGGTTTATTGACGATAATTTTTACGTGAAAACTCATAATGCGTCACAAGCTAACGCTTAGGCCGATCGTGCCTCTCTATCGCTTGATCCGCGCTCTCGCTTGCACGCTCGGCAGTCGGCTCAGGCGAAACGTGACACGTGCAGCCGACCTTCATCGATTTATATAAGACGTTATCACATCAAAAAAAACGTTCTTGATGCTTCTGTAAAATACTCCGTTAGTAAGTTTTTATGAATAATTATTTGTTACGGAATAATAAAGCCCAAGTAATTTTAAACTTACCGGTCGACAAAAATATTTTATATATGAAATATGAAAAATTTCAATACTCGTCAGCCGATTAAAATCTTAACCGAATTCTCATAACTTTATATTATAATTGATATCAATTTATTTAACCTAAAACAATTTTACACTTAACAGATTTCAACATAAGCCGCTTAGTGACAACACATTCGATTCCAAAGCCTTAATACAAAAAGTATTATGATTGGAAATAAAATTATATCGATGAGAGTATATCGGCCATTTTCAAAAATACAAGCCTATATATCAACGATGTTTTCGTTATAGCAAAGTTGACTCTGTTTAAATTGAGTAAGGTTCATTTTATAGTATAGTGTAGGGCATCCCGTAGGCGTGTTTATCGACATACGAGCTAGCACGAGTGGTGCGAATTCGTCACGGATGCTTATCGAGCAGTCGATAAAGGCGGCGTGATGTTTTATTACAGAGGAGCTCGGTAATCAAAACTGACGCTTGGGATGGCTCTCACGCAGCTCATTACACGATGTGTATCTACTATTATATTGTTTATCGGAATTAATCAAATTTGTCGGCTTATTGCGTTACCATGACGTAAATAAATTGGACTTTTATAAGGAACTGCAGCGAGTAATCTTTATGGATTGATTTCAATTTTATATCTTTCGATGTGACTTCTATGTTCAATCTGAGGTAATCTTGAATAGGTTTTGCAATCAACTGATCTTTTTTTTTATATCTTCTGGTACGATTACAAAACTTCGCTCTTCCTTTGGAGTCTTAGATTCTATGGCAATAACCACTTCGCGTTTAGAAAATATTGTAATCGCCAGGATAAACATATACACACCTGCTGACTGATTTTCCTTTAAGCTCTGAAATTGTTCTTATCTAGATAATCGTAGTAAGTAGAATAAATAGAATTCGAATTATAATATAATAATACATCTATGTACGCTTTTACACTACGTCAATCTGGTCCCGTGGTAAGTTCTCGAAGAACTTGTGTTACGGGTACCAGACAACGGAAATATATTTAATACTTTTGTACTATACATATATTTAAGATTTTTATTATATAATACACATATTTAATACACGTCCATGACCCAAGAACACAGAAAACTTTTTTTGTTCCCTGGCGGGATTCGAACCAGCAATCTCCGGCTTGAACGCCAACGCGCTAACCATTGATTATATGTTACAATATGCCCGAAATTTCGGATTATGTGCAGCAAAGTATCCTCCCATGATCATCAGGAATATAAGAATTTGACGGCCGGCTGGTCGAGTGGTCAGGCTAGTGGACACTTTACGCAGAGGTCACGGGTTCGAATCCCGTCAGGTGCAGATAATTTGTATGATGAATATAGATGTCAGCACCGGGTCATGGAATTGTGTATAGGTACGTATTTATATAGATTTCTTAATTTTATTTCCGTTTCTAGTTAATATACTTAATATCAGACCTGCGAGCTTAGGTGCTCTTGACACTCGATCCTATTGAAATTTGGGATTGGGATCGAGAACTTGTTAATCGATACTCTTGTACGATACACTAATAATAATAATATTTTGACATTGAACTGTGTAATTTCGTCATTCGATCCCAAACTCGCTTTCGAAGTCGATACGTTAACATCAAAATATTGTCAAGAGCGCGAAGTGCGAGTGTGTGAGTTGTCCTAACTTAAAAAAACTAGTTCTTACGAACTTACCACGGGACTAGGTTAACGTGGGGAGATTGTTGAATAATATTTATTTATTAATTATTTATTTATATATTAAAGAATACCTATAGAATTTCAGTATCACAAAAAATTAGGAAATAAAAAATTTAAACAGACTAAAAAATGGTTGCCTGTAAAGTCGGTTTTACGGGCGAAGATTTTACGTGACATCGTTTCGGTGACTCATCGTAACGTTACCGAGCGTTACACTTTTTCATAAGTGACTCCCAGCCGCAACCTAATTTAAGACGTTGTCACGTCAAAAAAAGTAAGATTTTTTCAGTAGAAATAATGCGAAAGACAATGCGAAATATTGCTCCACGAAGCAACAAACAAAAACATGACAAACGTTTCATTTTCATTCGTTTTAACAGGAAAAGAATGCTGCACTGCACGGAGGGCATGAGCATTGAGCATACCCAGCCGGTGTGGCGACGTTATGTTCAGGCGTTAGTCATAAGACACGCAAACACAACGGGATATTTAAAACAAGTGTAGGTATTTGTAGATGCGAGTGGCAAGGGATCGGCCGTCGTGGACGGATAGAGGCGGATGACCATGATGATAGGTATTTATGATTATGGAATACATACATACATATTTAGGAAAAAAACACAGTAAGTAAACTATAGTCCTGGGGCAAACGGGCAGACGTGCCACCTTATGATGGTAAGTGATGTGTTGTATGTTAGTACCTATTGGTTGTGAGTGACTGTATGTCCTGCCCTTCTCTTGGAAACACAGCAAAGCTGTTTTGTTCACAGCAGACGAGTGAGCGGCACAGCGCGTCCCTCCCGCCAATAAATAGAAATATGTTAGTAAGAGGTAGTACCATGCTGCTTTGCAGCTGAATTGGGCCGGCACGACCGGGGTGGTACCTCTCACTCACATACACACAGCTATGCTGTCAGTGGCCCATTGGGGGAACAGGGAAAAGGAGGGCACCGCATCTGCATGATCTCTGAATGTGGAGATGTATATGGGCGTCGATAGTCGCCAAAAGGCTTCGACTGCTCGTTTGCCCTCCTATGTTGTTATGTTATGTTATATATTATATGCTGTTATATATGTAAATGTTATGGATACTAGAAACAAAAATAAATTCATTTTCACACCATTCACCCATTACCCATGCACAGATTTGATGATGGTATTCGACTCCAAACCTGTGTTTATTCCAGGCACCTGACCACCACACCCGCCGTTGAAAGTATACATTTATTTTCCATTATTTCCGAGTTAACCCTGCAATATTTTAAGCTTGAAAAAAATAACAATTCAAGTGCAACCGTGTTAAAAATGACACAGCTTCGCTTTTACGAAGATAATTAATTCTAAGCACAAAGTCTCGACTTAAAAAGCTCTCAAAGTGCGTCCGTCATTACTTGCATATTTTTTGTTCGAAGTAGATCGAAATTTCGCGCGCCCTAAGCCCAAGGGTGATTTATGATAAGTTACATGCGTTTTTAATATCAACGAGCTTAAAAGCTCAGCCCTTTGTAGATGCCGCCGGTGAGATAACCTAATTAACGAATGGCATATATCATCGGCCGCGCAAATACCAGATATTTATTATATTCGATTAAATCGTTTTCTAATGAATAACAAGTAATTGATAATTCAATTATAAATTCATATTAAGTGTTCAATCGATTCAGAGTTCAAGTTTTTTACTAGCTGTAGCTCGCAGATTTGGTCGGAGTTATTTTTTATATTACGATGTATATATCGAAGTGAACTGTATGTATAAAAAATATTTTGGAAGTAAATGGGGGGCAAGGCAGTGGACGGAGAAAGGCTAATGATGATGATGATGATGATGATGATGCTGATGATTATGATGATGATGATGACGATGATGATGATGGTGATAATAATGATGATGATGATGACGATGGTGATGATGATGATAAAAATGAAAATGAATGGTGAAAAATTGGCAATTATTAGATATATTTATAATTATTATTTATAAAGCAATGTTTTGTAATAAACTTGCAGATAACCTGCCCAAATTAATGGAATCAAGATTTTCTTAAAATAATCACACTGTTTAATTTTGTTTCTTTGCATTTAAGCATGAGTAATTATTATGTAATACACTATAAGTGTATGTTTGTATCTGTATATCCATATCATGTATCAATAGTATGAATATTGAATACATGTGTTATATTATGTTGTTTGTCACAGTCGTCAATAAATTTAGAAAAACCCATTTCATGGACCAGGATCGAACCCAGACCGAGGCCGAGCTCATCATCGCTCAGCAACAAACTAACAGCTTATAAGTAAAAAGAATAGAATATTTCTGCAATTATTTCGATAATATATGTTTGCAAAATAAAAAAATAATCATTAATTTATTTTTACCGTATTCTACAACAGGAATTGCTAGACAGTCAGAAGTGAAGATTTCCATCAGTTCAGATGCGAAAAGAGTAACTGAAAATAAATGTAAATTCTTAGAAAAAAAGGATAAAATAATGAATAAAGCGATATCCAATACCAAAAACAAGAACAGAAGTGACGTTTTCACTACGCCTGCCTGACGCAACAAAAATATAGCCTTTTATTGGATTAAACATTCACAGTTCGTGAAACAAACAATGTTGGTGTAAATCGGGGAAACACTATTTACAGTGAACTACATGCAACACTTCGTGTGTAAACTGCATCAAAGTTTATGTTAGTTTTCCTTTAGGCCTTGTCTGTGCAAACGAACTCACGTCACCTTGTACAAATCAGATCACAAAATCAAAAAATTCGTTTTTATTCACATGACACATCATACATTGAGTTTCTTCTGACAAACTAAAAGCTACTGTTCAAAGAGAATCAGCAAACTATAGTGAGTTTAACGATAACAACACAATAGTGCATGTATAAACATGAACCAAATGCAGGTCGTCGGAAACGGAAGCGCCAGCTTGTACTGGTAATGAATTTGCGAGGGCGGCGGCCGCCCTATGAAAATAAATTGCATGTTTTATTTCTCTTAAACTTTAAATTTTACTCCAACTTGAAATGACATGAGTAATGGTATAGAGCTGATATTAGAAAAAAATATTACCTTATGCAAAAATTTTCGATTCAAAGGTAATAAAATATGTATTTAAAAAATGCTGCTTTTCTACTCATAGCCTTCTAAGTATTTCTGAGGCAATAATATTGCATTTTTAATATGACGTAGAGCTACTTCAAGGCTTTTTCAAAATAATACATTACACACACTTATAAAATATAAATATTGTCAGTTCAAGGTAGCCGATCTAAGATAGACTTGAATAGTATCAGCCGTCTTATAAGTTACTAGCTGTTGCCCGCAGCTGCGCCTGCGTTAACTTAGATTTACAACCATGTCCTGATTGATGATGATTTTTATAGCCTTTTTTTTACGCCGGGAAATGCTCTGAGGCATCCCGCGGGGGAGTGGGGGGGTCCAGGCGGATATGATATATCATAGACGAATATGTTTTAATAGTAAATAATAAATAGAATCAAAAACAAGCCAGTTAAAACAAAACTAGGCTAAAAAGTAACAGGTCTGTACGCTAATATGGATAAACAAAGAAACGATCACAACCGTTATAATAGTTGAAAATTCAATTTGTAGACTCAGAGTCGGTGACCACAAGAACTCGAACACTAAGAAACAACAATTATAGCTGATTACAGCGCCGTCTAATAATTCACTCTAAACCCTAAACTGTGTTATTACGCCGATGGAAACGTCCGCGAACGTGTTTGTGATAAAATCTCACCCGACCCAACTGTGAACTGACTCGCCGACTCTATACCTCTCTTTCTAATTGTAGTATTTAATACCAACAACATAAACAATCATTTAATTTTATGACGGAAGTGTTTGATGTTGTAACAAAGCTTGTATTTTGTTTTCTTCGCTTTTCATTCACTTTAAGTCGAGGAGAACTTTCAATTCTTAAGGTTATACAAGTCGCTCATCTTTCCATACAAACGCAGAACAGAAATTACTACAATGTTTGACATTTTTGTTTGTTGACATTTTCGTTTGATATTTTTTTCAATGTTTTACATAAAAAACTAAGTATAATATAAATTGATCTCGTCGTTATCTATGTGTGTATGTACCCAAAATCGTAAAAAAATATAGATTTAAAAAATACAAGCTTCTAAACTTTCGAATTTCAACACTGAGTTTAGCACAACTTTGGGCTAATCTCAGCGTTGTATATATAGTAGTTGTTGTAGCAGTTGTTGTATAAATAGTATACAGAGCACGAAAGCTCAAAAATAAAGCCCGTATAGACATAGTTTACTTATTCAAAAGTTGAAATAAATTTATTTTAAAAAGATACACTTAATAGTTTTTCTATAATAACTGTTTTGCTAAAAGGACATTTTCGGAATTAATCATTGTGCATTTCATTCTAGCACACATGTTCGCACACTATGTCAGGTGAGATAGCAATCATTTAATTCGCGCCATCGACTAGTTCAACCTTAAGAGGTGACAAGGCATTACAATTTTATTGGATACAAATAGATCCTGGTAATTACTTGCCCTGATACATCCATTTACGGACTCGTTTTGGGAGATTATCTGGGAATAAACTAATATTTATAACAACCACACTCTGATATCCTTGTTCCACGGTAAATGCTTAAAATACTTATATCACAAGGACTAGGTACCGTAAGTAAATTCATACATATCCAAAGTGCAATTACGTCCACATCAGATTCACATAACTAATTCCGCTCAGACGAAAGCTCGCATTAGAGTTAGATTGTGAAAGAACAAAATACAGAATTATGTAATCAATTGATTTGATGCAGCTATTAATAATTATTTTATTAACATTTTGTCAACATTTAATAATAAGCAGCAGCTACGATGGGCCATGGGCTTCTTCTGGAGCGATCTTAGTCTCTCTAAAATTTCCCCACTGATCAGTCTAGACTCTAGAGTGTAGGCTGACGATCAGGTTTCATACGATCGTGCAGCCGGAGAGTGGTCATTGGTTAGTTTAGGCTTTCTGGCCATCTTTGGATATGTCACATATCCAACTGTGCAAAGGACGCAAATACTAAAACCCTGCAAGCTAAAAACCTTCATCATCATCATCAGTCTTTATCCGTCCACTGCTAAACATAGGTCTTCTTCAAAGAACGCCAAGACGACCGATCTCGCGGCACTCGCACAACACGGACCGGTGACTGCACGGAGATCGTCTCCCACCTGATTAATGGTCTACCAACCCTTCGTCTACCTAAAAGCGGCCTAAAACCTAAAAACCTGCTCAAATAATTGAAAAACAAAGAGAGGTGGTTTATATTTGTAGGCTAACAAAAGCTTTCTAATTTACAACATAAATAGTTCTTTCACAGAAACTGGCGGCGGCTCCAAATTACAAGGTACCACCGCTGGCCCAATTTCACGCGGGCCAGCGCCCAAACATCCGAATTAGACTATAATGACACCCATCCACGTAATTCTATGTGTCTACTCTCTATGCGTCTCCATATTAAATTCCTTCAAGCTTTATTCGACTGTTTGTTTTGATTTGATTCGGAAATACGTAAATATTTCAATAACTGAATGTAGGAAATACTACAAATAGAATTGATATAAATAGAGCAATATTCTATGCCTTTTTTTTCATAATTATAATTTATGCTTACGAATTTGTAAAGACAAATATTATGTCTAAATTCATTTTGAAAATAGAATAAAATTTATAGATATCTATAATTATATGTAAAAAATGCTAAGAATGCAATTCTCCATATAATCTGCCATTCCATCTGCCAGGTTCCATACATATTATACATATATAACATTATGTATTCCATACTATAATATCAACCATATTATATGAAACACGGAAGACAGATTCTGAGCTACTTTTATGCTCCATTAGTTGAAAAATATATCCTTCCTCAAACCTAAAACATATGATCGTAAAAAATTATCAATAGGCAGTAAATCACGGTATAATAACAAATTACGGAAGAAATATAAAGCGTTTATATACTTATTAAGCGTTTTGTACGCGATATTTTAATACATAAAACATTTCATTATAGGAAGCGGGCCCATTATTCAAAGATATTTATTCATGTCGAATGATTGCCTTTCTTTTGTGAATCGACAATGCTGCTCCGCTTTTCATTTGCATCGCCCGGCTTAGACGTTGATGTTAAATAAATAGATACACGAAGGATTGCTTAATTAATTTTAATACATAATGTACACATGTTTGATTTTTTTATGGAAATTGTCAGATGGCTGACCACTGACTTTGATGGCAAGTGGTCAATATCACCCACGCTCATAATTGAGTTCACCCAAGACTAGCTCGTATAGTAGCTGTAGGTAGTATTCGTAATCACTAGTCTCATCTGCTAATATCCCTACCATTCCTTACATAATACACTAAAGCTAGAAAAAAAACTCTAATAAGTACACCTTGTTTACAATGTATCAGTTATCATTATTGTTTTAAAATGTGAACAAAAGAATAAATAAATAAAATAAAGCTACTAAAATGAAAATAGCATAAAATTTGCATTTTTTTATATTATAATACAGTAATTTTAATACAGTTTTGGTATTCAAAAACCGCAGTGTAATTAAATCAAACAGAAAAAAATAAATCAATATTTAATAAAACGGTTAACGAACATACTAATTTGTTACAATTATTAATTACTATATAATAAATATTTGTAGTAAAGTAACCTTTATTTTAAAGAAAATAAACTTGGATCATAAAAAGAATATAATATCTATAACCTTATTATACATCACCCACCGTTCCTCGTTCATTGTGCACGCTAGACGTTTTGTTTCGGCGCGCGCCTTTTCACGCGCGGTACCCGGTCCCGTATCTATTCTCAAATTAAACGGTGCCAAGATTGATGGCCATAGACACGACCTGTGACATGCACTACCGAATACCGGCAACATACGCCATGTTTGGAATGTACCCTCCACGTAATTATTGGTAGCAAGGAATGAGTAATATCGGATAGTTTTTGTCTATGGAAGCGTTGAACCAACTAATAGGATTTTTTGTTCATTTAATCTATCATATTAAACAGGTTAAGGTACACTGGCTTGTACGTTATCGTTGAGTATAATGATGTTTTACGAAAATAGCGACTCTTGGTGAGGTGCCCCGGATCTATTAATCAAACAGGGCACCTCGACGGCTAGGCGACCACCTTCGCAGAGGGGTTGTCCTGCACCATAGAACAACCCCTCCCAACGATGGGACAGTACAATGGGGTGAGGTTCCCATACTCGCCCCTTGTCCTCCTGCTCTTTTGTCCTCTCTTCTTATAAGAGGGGTACAAAGAGCAGCTCCTCGGTTCAATTTGCTTCGCCCAAAGTGTTGGGTTCACCTTAAGCTACTGAGCCCCACCGCCACGACAAGGCTTGAACCATTGTGGGGATGTACTTAAATCATACTCCATCAGTATTTTTATTATGTTTGAATAAAATAATTTACATTTACACTTATCTGGTGAAATACAAACATAATTATTTCTAAGAATATTCAAGAATGGCATCTGTGAATGATAAGGGTTTCGAGTACATGTTGATTCTATGTTTATTTTTTTCTTACAAAACACAAACTAGGTAATTTTCAAACAAAATAATTACAAATACATTATCCAAAGCGTTCTATTCACAAAATGAATCTTCCATATTTTCTACTTTCGGATAGTAATCACATTAATTATAGACGCGGCCGGCCGCGGAACGAACTGGCGGAGGGCCGAAGGACTCACGCTCCTCCTTCGATAAATCAATTTAATTTAATTCAATTTAAGCGAAACTTCCTCCCGGATGGAAATTTTGTGGCGTCACGCGAATGCGCAATATAAGCGCTTCACTAGCGTCTTATACAACCTACGTCTCTAGGGAGTTGATTATGTTGCCCAGCCCTACGCTAGCCCATAGACAATAGTTTTCTTTTTTTACGCTGACATGGCAAATATCATCATGCGGCTATTGTATCGAAAATCATTTACCTACTAAGAAATTACTACTTTACCTGTTTTAATTTAGAAGGAACGGATGGAGGTAAGAAATATAAAAAAATAACGAATTTAAACTAAAATGTATTATTAATTTATAACCATAAGGTTTTAAAACAGAGCAGTGTCTCTTATTTTAATATATAGTATTTACCTACCTTATTTTTCTTTAACGCCGGGAAATGCTCTGAGGCATCCCACGGGGGAGTGGGTCTCCCCAGGCGGGTATCTATGTGGGACTAGCTACGCCCGAAAGCTGGTAAGTGGACGCAGGTCTACCCACTAAAACCCGGCGAGTGCTACCAATGCTGCCTTTGGTGAGGTGCCCCAGACCTAATGAGCAAACAGGGCACCTCGACGGCTAGTCAGTCCCTCAGGGGACCAACGCCACCTCCACAGAACAACCTCTCCCAACGTCAGGACAGTACAATGGAGTGGGGTTCCCATCCTCACCCTTTGCCCCCTAAAAAAACCTAAAACTACTAAACTACTGGGAGCGCCTTCAGCCGCTTTAATTTGAGGGTCCCGGATAGGCATTCAACAGGATCACCTCAGCGACAGGCTGGCCCCGGCGAAGGCCAGACTACTCCTCTTAAGGGGGGACTGCCCGGCTGCTTAGGCAGTCCCTCTCTCGGCTGCTTAGGCAGGAAGTCTCTCGGAGAGGTACGCCTCCAACAGCCTCCTGAGATACGAGGGCACTCCGAAGAAATTCAGTGCCTCCCGTATCACACTATGAGGGAGGGTGTTGAAGGCGTTCGCGATGTCCAAGGACACCGCGACCACCACCTACCCTCCGTGTTCCGCCTCCCCCGTCACCGCCCGAAGGCATTTGAGGGCGTCGACGGTCGACCGGCGTGCCCGGAACCCAAATTGGGACTCTGAGAGTCCCGGTCCCGGGCCCTCCTCCAGGTGCTGAACGAGCCATGAGGCCACTATTCTCTCCAAGGCCTTCCCAGCTTCGCTCCACCAGCAACACCAGCGGACGCACCGCCGAAGCCGAGTCCGGGGTCCGCCCTGCCTTTGGTAGAAGGCAGAGCCGACCCTCCTTCCAGGCCCTCGGGAACTGTCCGGACCGCAGGCAGCGGTCAAACAGCTCCTGAAGGCTATCGCCGAGGTGCGCGAGAGAGATCGCGATGACCCTCCCATGCACCCCGTCTGGACCCGGTGCCCTCTTCTTACTCTTTTTTCATTTCAGCCTCCGTGACAGGTGGTGGAACACCCTCCTCGTCCGGCGTCTGCCGAGCCATCCTGGGGGGCATGAAGCCCACGGGTGTGTCGGGGAAAAGTTCCCCGACGATCCTCCCCAGTTGGCCCGGCTGGAGCGTCTCGGTGATTGGGGCCGACTGGGCGCGGAGCTTGTTCCGCGCCCATTTATACGGTTGGCCCCAGGGGTCGCTATTAAGACCCTCAACCAGCTCCAGCCAGGCCTCCTCCTTGGCTCGGCAAATGGCCTGCTGCAGGATTTTACGATTTTCTGGATGGTCCGAGAGAGTCTCCACCCCCGTCTCCACCCTCCACCCCTCCACTCTGCGCGCGATGGCCGGCGTGGCCAACGTGACGTCCACCACGGAACCTCCCGACCAACGCACACACGTCTGGACTGCCCCTGTGTTGAGAAGGGACAGTCCAGCAGCTAGCGCCCACTCCTTCACTTCCCTCCCTTTAGGGCTTGTGACTGGGTTGCCCCATGCCGTGGACTTGGCATTAAGGCCCCCTGCCACGAACACCTGTAGGGGGGCTAGCTGCCCCACCAGCGGCCCCAGAACGTCGAGAAACCGCTCCAGTGCCGCCAAATCACGATTCGGTGAGAAGTAAACTCCGACGATAGCTACCTCTCCCCGAATCGCCGCCACGTACCCGCGGCCCCTCGCTTTAACGGCGAGGGGGGGCCCGGCTCCAGGCCTCACCACGATCGCTACCGAGTCATCGGTGTCCCCCGCCCAGTGTGGGCTAGTGGGAGGCACAGCGTATGGCTCGGCAACGATCGCGACGTCAATGCTCCACTCCGCCATGGACTGCAGGCTTCCTGAGCCCCGGCGCAGTGGTTGACGTTCGCCTGAAGGACGCTGAGATGCTTGGACATTATTCAGCCATCTCAGCGTCTTCATCTCAGCCCCCCTCTTTTGCTACCGCGATTATCAGACGTTCCGCGGTAACCGCATCGCTCAGGCCCGAGATTCTCAACTCGGCTTTCTTCTCGGGCCTGAGTACCTCCACCTCCTCAATCAACGTCTCCCTTAGGCGAGCAGCGAGGGCATCGGCCTTTTCGCCGCTTGCGGAGCCAGGCACCTCAATAAAGCGCGCTCCGGTCGCCGACTTGCGAATCCGGAGCGGGCCGATGCCCAGCTCAGCCAAATCTATATTTTGCTCGGCCTTTAGCAGGGCCGAGCCATACGTCGCCCCCTTAGCCGCTGCCTCCGGCCGTAACCTAAGTATTATGGCCGTGGAGCGTGGGAGCGACAACTTAGGCTTTTCAGCCTCCTTCCTCACCATTTTCGTCGGCGGCGGGGAGGCCACCGGTTTTTTCGCCTGCGACACTGAAGCTGCCGGTTTTTTTGCCTGCGACACTGAAGCCACCGGCTTTTTTACCTTACGGCGGACGACATCCGTCCATGCCTCTGTCGGTTCTTGTGGGGCATTGCCCCCCCCCCTCTTCCCTATCTCTGGAGGTAGCTCCCTTAGAAGTGGAGGGACCGAAAGCAGTCCACTCCTTTTCTTGGGCCTTGCCCTTTCTCTTACCCGTTCCCTTGCCGTTTGGGGCTTGGGGTAGGGCAGTGAACTCCTCGGGGTCAGGTCCCGGCACCTTCTTGGCGACGACCAGGGCCGTCGTTTTCTCTTTTGATGCCGCAATGGCGGCCCTTGTGACTTTTGCCAGCTCCTTCCTGTCTCCCGCCAGTGGAGGACGGGAGGGAGGAGCGGCCGTAAGCTGTGTGGCCGCCAGACGGCTATCGACAATGTTGCCGGCCAATTCCGCGACTTCTTTCATGAAGTCAGCCAACACCGGAGCTTGTCTTATTTCAGCCGCTTTTTTGCGACTATCCTCAAATTCGCGCCTATAGGCGCGAATCTCTTCCCGCAATAGTTCCAGCTCGTGCTGGAGCCGATTGTTGTCAGCCCTCAGCCCAGTGGCGTAGCTACCCAGGGGCTAGGCGGGGCAGTGCCCCGGGGCCCTCAAGCTCAGGGGCCCTCGAATCCTTACCAGAAATCTCGCTCGAACTGAACTTTTGGAAATTGGAAAATTGGACATCTCAGTTTAGAGAAATTCAATAGTTATGGAATTCCCCTAAATTCTTTCTGTAGGTTGGCAGTATTGTCAATTTGACGGATAGTGATATGTGCGTTTTATTATTCATCGATTTGCGTTATATTGTGAATTCGAGTTAAGATTATTTTTTTTGGGAACGGGAAATTTAAACGAAGTCATTGATACTTTTACGAAAACTAAAGCTAGGAAAAAAATGTAAATATAATTGTTATTTAGTCAGTTGGTAGGCCCGACCTTTATATAATAATAGGTATATTTATTACCTATGAAATTGCCGTTCTGCAGTACCTACTGGCCATTTCAAATCAAAATAATTTTTGTTAGGCTAAGAATTCTAATTTCAAATTAATTTTATTTTAATAACATGGAATTCTTTTTCCAAAAGTAGTCATTTGTTTATTGATTAGTGAATTTTCATCGCATTTCAATCTTTTTCGTCATCATGGATACGTAAAAAATTCGAGTAATTATGGAATATGAGTACCGTCGTGGCAGCCACGCGGCACAAGCGGCACGCAACATCAACGACGTTTATGGAGCTAACACTCCAAACCAACGCACCACCTGTTATTGGTTTGCTCGCTTCCGTTCTGGAAATTTCGACCTGAAAAATGAACGTCACGGTCGTCCGAAGGCTTTGGTGGACAATGACGAATTAAAGGCGATTGTGGAAGCTGATGATACACAATCTACGGCTGAATTAGCAGCAGCTTTCGACGTTAGCGTCAAAACAATATTGGTCCATTTTCGTCAAATTGGCAAGGTAGAAAAGCTCGACAAATGGGTGCCCCACGAACTCAATGATCGCCAGCGCGAAGAACGCGTCGAGACGTGCCTTGCACTGCTCAACAGACACACAAATGAAGGAATTTTGAACCACATTGTTACCTGCGATGAAAAATGGATTCTGTTTGATAGCCGCAAGCGCTCAGCAAGTTAGTTAGATCCTGGTTCAGCACCTAAACAATGCCTTAAACGAAAACTTACCCCTAGAAAAGTGATGGTCACTGTTTGGTGGTCTAGCGTCGGTGTGATTCACAGCTTCTTACCAAACGGGGTGAGCATTACTGCAGATGTGTACTGTGAAGAACTGAACACAATGATGGAGAATCTGGCACATCTCCAACCAGCATTGGTCAATCGCTCGTCTCCGCTGCTCCTGCACGACAACGCTCGACCTCATACTGCACAGCAGACGGTCTCCAAGTTGCAAGAACTGGGGTTGGAAGCTCTCCGTCCTCCGCCCTACTCACCAGACCTTGCGCCTACAGATTACTACTTTTTCCAGAATTTGGATAACTTCTTGCCTGGAAAAAAATTCAATACCCGAGGGGCAGTACAAAATGCCTTTGAAGAATTTGTTGCCTCCCGTCCAGCTGATTTCTTTAAGAAGGGCATCAATAAACTGCCACTGCGTTGGAAAAGATTCTACGATTAATACAAATAAAAAAAACATGAAAAAATTCGTTTAAATTTTTTCACTAAAACGTTTTTGTTTTTACAAAACGGCTATTTCATAGGTAAACATTAGGTCTTTACCTATGAAATTGCCGTTTTGTAAACCCTTGAATATTATAATAAAACAATTTTTACGGATTTTATCGCGGTTTATTAAGATTTTTACAAGCCCGACGTTTCGGATACTTTCAAAAATCTTAATAAACCGCGATAAAATCCGTAAAAATTGTTTTATTATAATGAGTGAAATTCGCGTAAACATTAGAAAACAATATGTGAACCCTTGAATATGCTCTATTTCGTTTTTTTAGCCAAACCTACACCAAGTATTAATTGTAATTTATGTCGTTACTGTTTAATATTTTTATTACCTGCCGTGTAGTGCACAAAAAAGAGCTTAAGTAGCTTAGCATATTTAAAGTATTTGTATATTTCATATTTTTATTTGATAAAACCTAATCAGTTTACATTAGCAGTGGGTCCCCATTTTTTAATTTGCCCCAGGGCCCTTGGTTACCTAGCTACGCCACTGCCTCAGCCTCCGCGTTTCTTCCGCCTCGGTGCGACTCACCAGATACTCCACGACCTCCTTGATGTATCCGGTGGCCTTCCTAATTTTGGCTGCATAGCCCCCTCTCAAGTTGACCGATTTGCCGGTCAGGCCTAGGATCACACTTATATTCGCCTCGGCCGCCAGCCTCAGGTCCTCCGCTCCTGCCTTTTCCACATCTATATCGAGGGGGATCACCTCCCCTTCCCCGATAACCTCTTTGGGCTTCTTAAACGCCCGTTTTTCGAGGGCAAGCTCGAAGCTGTCCTTCCTTTTCCTTCTCAGCCCTCTCCCTCAGAGCCGCCCGCGCACGAGTAAGCGAGGTGGCCTTTCCCCTCTTCGCCGCCGGCTGCGCCTTCATCGAAACACTCGCCCCCGTCTCTGTATCTGAGCCGGAGACTCCCGACACCTCGGAGAACAAGCGTTTCTGTCCTAGCTCCGACTCAGACAACGACGTTACAGACATACTATCTAATGTGTTAGTTTCGACCTCCTTTCTCCCTTTTGGGCGACCCCCGCCCAGCTTTCCTTTAGATACACCCGATCCCTCCCCCCTAAAACTATCCCCTCCCGACATACTATCGTCCCTATCCCCGATTCTCCCTTTCCCAGACCGCTCTGTGCGGGATTCCCTCTTTCTTTTTGCTGTCGAGCAAGAGGACCTCACACTTTCCGCGTCGCTTTGACTCATCTCCTCGATGTTCACCTCATCAACCGTCTTTTCCAAATCGCATGCAGTTTCGTGTTCCTTTAGGATAGCCAGTTCACGAGAGTCCGGATGAACCGAACCCCCGAAGCAAATTGTGCCCCCCCCCGTAATACGTGGGGCATACCTCCGCCGATTCCAGCGTGGTGCGGGATTCTCCCTTTCGGGGACCCGCCCGTGGACTATTTTCCAGTTTGCTTTGATTCATTTTGAAAAATGTACTCATTGGGGTTAAGCAAACCCGTAGCCGTCTCAAAACATGGTGCGCTAGTGACTGGAGACCCTCCAGCCATTCATCCCCTCGCCGCGCACTGGAGCTTATGTTGGGATTGGGGTAATTTTTTAAGAGGTTTTCTTCCTCGCGGTCCCCACTTCGACGTGAGGTGGCGACCACCACCCCCGACCCTGTGGACCGGGGAGCGGCTTGGCCGGCAGTGGCTAAAACCAACTGCCGCCCAGGATCGATTGGTCGCCCAAGATGCTGGATTGCACCCCAGGCTTAAGCCCCACCGCCGCGCCAAGGCTCAGATCCATGGTGGGGTGCTGGGCTCACCCTAGGCTACTGAGCCCCATGGTGGGGTAATATAATATAGTACCTATATCAACAGTACTAATTGTTGCTAGCAGCTTCCCCCGCAATAACATAGATTTACAGCTGCAGCCGGACTGATTAGGTATAACTGTACATTCATAGCCTTTTTAGCCTAATGATAACTGGGGACTGAGAACACAAAATTAATTCTTCTGTACGTGTGTATGTCACTGAACTCCTCCTAAGAGGCTGGACCGATCTTGATGATTTTTTTTTGTGTGTTCAAGTGGATTCGATAATGGTTTAGATTCACAAAAAATATATACAATATATTTAAATATTTTTTACAGGACAACGTCTGTCGGTGCCACTAGTTTACATATAATATACTATTACTAACGGCTGTTATTATAAATTATGTTATTGATAAACAACTTCTGTCTATTATCATTACCAGTCTCCATCCACAAAATTAAGTTTCATCTTTACAGCCATTACAGCCCTAAGTGCAGAGAAACTCAAAATCCTTCTACTTCAAAGACAATTCGCTTATATTAAATAATTCTAACCAGACTGATAAATAGAAATAAACATTAGACAACCATGGGATAGACCTCTAACAGTATTGAAACAAAAACGACGAGCGTAATCTAATTTGAGCCGTTAAATTGAATTTTGTCTCCAGTTCCTGTAACCGGCTACGTTGGGATGCCTCAGCGGCCACACAGCAAGAACAGTCACGTTTCCAATGAGATCGGTGCGCGACGACACCCTTCAAATGTTTTTAATAGCGTGATTTATAGAGCAAATTAAACATTTGACTTGCCGTGAATTTGTTGCTGAGTGGATCCGACACGCACGGACACGGCTCTTCGGTACACTTGAGAACAGTAAATACCACTTAATATAATTTGTATTATAGCCTGACCAGAAAAATATAAACCCCGCATTGGTGTCGCCACTGTATCTTTTTTACGTCAACACATAGTAGGTATAGTCCATACAGAATTAGTTCAGAAATTTTACACAATATAGCGAGGATTTAATTTTTTTTGCTAAAGGAGATGTTCAAGAAATGTATGAGGCGTGGCCAGCACTATGTACGCTATATTATGTAAATATAGCTACATAATATAGTAACCGTTTACTATTTTTTATTTAATTTAATTTCGCTTCGTTTTAATGTACATTTAAATTAACTTCGTCAAGGAGAGCAACACTTCTTTTGCTTTTTTATAAAAAACTAGCAAAAAACAAGTGTCATGGCCGCCCTAAAAATTGGGTTATCACATTAAAAAACGTTTCAAATATTCATTTTTGTACACATGTACCCTTCTGCAAATTATTTTTTTAGTATTTTTATGAAATTCTCATATGTTTTTCCTATTTACCTATGTGGTGTACATAGTGCTGGCCCAAAATGAAACATCTCCTTTTAATCATTAATAGAAAAAACGTTACATGTCAAAGTGACGTTTAGTCTATATTGTAAATGTCACTCGATGCCTAAGGCACAAGTACATAGGTAGGTAACTAAATTAAGGCGCAAAATTTTAGGCCCCTTTTTAGATTTCGCCTTGCTAGAGCGCGTCTAATTTGATGGAATGAAATTTGAAATTCGCTGTCTTAATATAAAGTGTGCAAAAATAAAATTTTGCACACTTTTCAAGGATCGAAGACAATACAAGGATTGACGATTTTCCGACGGGAGAGGGGGAAGTGTGTGCAAATTACCTACATCACTCGTGTCGTATTAAGTCTCTTACTCATTCTCAAGTACCTAATTGCCATAAAAGGTTTTAAAAAGAAATAAATTAAAAATAAATATATAGGTATACTTAGTTAAAAAAAAACAAAAAAAACACGCTCTAATAACAAGCCAAACTAAAAGTGCTTTGCAGTCTTAGAATAATTACACTATAGAAACCTAATCCGCGCGGCTATTTTGAAGCAACTCACATGGAGCCATTTTTGCCCCAAGCGCCGGGAAGTTCCGTAGTATTCTATGTCAAACCGCGCCAAACGTGTCTCCGTAAAATAAATAATTATGATGATTTGTGCAGTCAAATTGTATGACAATACATATGAATAACAAAATAAATGTAATAACATCACTTTTCACAGGAAATCTTTCAATATTTCGTAGTATCTTTTAATTAATTAGGTTTAAATAAATACAATTTTTTTCAATGTTCAGTATTGCCCGATTGTGAAAATATTTTTACTGATTTACCCCCATTGATTTTTAAAACAGTTGCTACTGATATTTACGTAGGTAAGTGACGCTTTTTCGAATTAATGTGTTTGTGTGATTTAACGATATCAAATACAAACAGTAAAACAGTAAAAAAATATTCATACTTCCATACATATATACGTTCGCGTTTATATTACAAGTTACAAGTTTAAACAGTAATATGTATAACAACTTTACATTACAACTGTGTTTCATGCCAATAAAAAATAATTATAAAAATGTATATTTTACTAATTACTGTTATATTTTCTTCGTTTCATATAAATAAACATTCTTGTAATATAATAATTATACATAATAAATAATAATATAGCTTGTGTATACATGGTTAAGTAAAGTTGTTATAAATTAATACATAAATAGATATGCCCACCTAGCTATTTATGTATTAAATATTATTGCTATAACAAATTGTTATCAGCGGCCGAATCATTTCCCGTTTTCGGGAAAACTTCACCACTACTGTCAACTTTGAATCAATTTAGTGCTTCATTTTTGACAGCGCGCTTGTATGAAGACTGACCTTCTATGTAATTATTCTAAGTTTGCAGTACATTTTTATACTAACTTCATGCTTATAAATAGATACCGATGAAATATTCGTAATAATGAATATCCAGCATCTCACGCTTTTTTTACAATAACAATTTTTTTGTTGTTAATCCATTTAATTCTCACATTGAAAAATATTTTCACATTTTTAGATCGTTTTGATATTAACGCATGTTTTTTAGTTTTTTAAACTATATTGTGTATCTTGATTAGTTCCCAAAACGAGTGAACAGTTTATCGGTCTGTCTGTACGCGTGTAAAGATGTGCATTAACAGTGGTCGCAGCTGATTTAAACGGGCTCCCGTCTCTAGCTGTACGTCAGCGCGTGTCCGTGAGAACCTATCGTAGTGCTACTGAGAAGGGGACACACTTCTATAGTTTACCGACGTGAGTATAATATTACGACGGATTATAAAATAGCTCTGCGCTGAACGTGGAAAGTTCAATTTGTCACTTCACTAAAGATGTTTCGATCCCATGAACAAACGATCCAAGATTCAAAAATCGGCAATCGGGATGCGCTTAGTGCCGTCCGCGTGTCTGCCCATATCACGAAATCCTACCTATTTTCTAAGAAGTTTCGGTGACAATAAGGGTTAGTCCCGAGAGAACTGGGTATATGTTAATGCGACGAAAAAATTAAAACTTAAACGAAAAAAATCATGTTATTGTTAGATTATTTAATATTATATATTATAACGTGAGCAACTAGGTAATGGAACTTCAAGAAATTCAAATGAATTAATATATATTGTTTATACACACCACTTAAGTAAATATTATATATTTGTATTTACTTAAGTACCTATCTGCCTTCGGATCTGCGAGCGAACTATATAATTTCAGGCGCTTTTCCCAAAAAGGCATTTTTCACCCCGGAATTTTAGAATTATACAAATATTAAATAAACCATATTAAAAAAATATTGGTAGGCCAATGTTGTGACCATTTTTTTTTCCATTGCAAAAAATATATTTTTGATAAAATATCCAAGCAATTAAAAAAAAATAGTTGACGACCTCTGTAGCTCAGTGGTAAGCGCGTTGGCGCTCAAGCTGGAGGTTGCGGGTTCGAATCCCGCCAGGGAACTTACCACGGGACCAGATTGACGTGGTGTGAAAGCGTCCATAGATAAAAAAAAATATTTTCATAATATTGTAGGTACTTACTTAACTTTATTAAAAATTTAATATTATCAAATTTAACCACTGTTGACTAATACTAAGTCAGAAAACATTTATAACAGACACATAGGTAGGTACCTACTGGTGCCCAAGACACAGATAGTTTGGGCCCCCGTTAATTGTAAATTTTATCATTTGTGTAAGCAGTAAGTACTAACATGATTGTCACATTTTGCGTAGAAAATTGTATCTTAATACCCAAGAGAATGTAATCACTACGTTTACTTAATACGTCATGTAAATATGTAAATGCCAAATAAAGTTAATATCATTATTTCTTATATCGCCAATGAATTCAAAAAGGTCTTTTAATAACGGAATATTTTACATTTATAAGATTCCGAGCACCCTTATTCAATCGTGAGATTTAATTAAACAAAATATTTATATTTATAATAACGTACACAAAAGGAGTAAGGAATATAGTGCAGAAGATTCTTGTAGTTATTAAATTTCTATGGACTTACACCTCTTTTATTTGTCTTATATGTTAGTGGCATTGACCAAAAGGCAGACGAGCCATAATGTGGTAAGGGATCAGCGCCGTCCTTGAACATAAACAAGTAGGTAAACCTAGAAATAAACAGAATGGGGTGACCCACGCAGTACGTCTATAGGTATACTAAATAAATTACCAAACATCAAATAATTAAAGTAATTACGAATCAACTAAAACAACAAATTTAAAAATATATTACAAAAATAAAACGGCAACCCCGACGGTAATCAGTCCACTTATTACGATCAACATACCCTCGTCGTTAACCAACGTCATTACATGACATTAGGCTTGTCAACCGGAGACTAATCACCACGGATTTATCTTTGTCAATCATAAAAATCTTATTACAGTGAGCCAGTTCAATATTTGTTATGGCGGTGTCCGCCGCAAGAGCGTATTGTGTGGGGCTGGTGTCCGCTAAGTCGTAAAATAAAACGCCAATCCACTTCACATACCAGTGGCTGACGACAATGGCTTACCATTGAACACTGTTATACTCTCTTAGCTTATTGTATTGCTAAAAAGGCTATATAGGTATTGTTATTTACTTATGAATGGTCTTGCTAATATAAGATTATTGGAGAGGCTATGTGTCTATTAATGTAACAAATAGGATATTAGCTTCAGCTTCAGCTTCTACTTCAGCTACTAAGCTTCAGCTTAGTGGCAGTGGGCTGGTCACACACTGAGGAGTACGTATGACCGATGGGCCAATACCTAAGGTTCAAGAGTGGGGGCCATTTTTAGGTAGACGAAGTGTTAGTCGGCTATTAACCAGATGGTAAGACGATCTCCTTGCGGTGCTTGTCCGTGTTGGATGCGAGATGCAACAAAGGATCGGCTGTCTTGGCGTTCATTGATGGAGGCCTATGGAGGAGGTATATATGAAATACGTTTTCTTGATTTATTGCTAAGCTAAAATGGAAGCATGGTAAGAGAAAGAAAGAGAACGTGAGAGTTGATGTTGGTTAATGTTGATTTAATCTTCACTTACACTGCCAACTCTTTACTTTTATATTGAGTGTGCAATTTCACCTTATAAATCTTTTTGAGCTACATAAAACAAAATATTATAACAATTTGATTCTATCAACGACAAGCAGCGCCCCGGGGTTCATCCACGCAATTCCCATTCCCGTGGGAGTACAGGGATAAATTATAGCCTATATATTATTCTGATGTATAAGCTATGTAATTGTCAAGTTTCATTAAAATCCATTCAGTAGTTTTTGCGTGAGGCAGCAACAAACACACATAAATATATTCATCCAAAGTTCCCGTTTATAATATTAGTAGGATAGATTAACAACCCAATTCACAATAACGCTTCACGATACAGATCTAATAAGTTATCTTTAAAAATAATCTAATTACCAGCGTTTATAATTGGGGACAAAAAGGTGTTCGTTTCACGGATGTTCGCCCGGGGATAAACGGGCTTACATCTGTAGATATTAATTGAAAGAGCCCTTAAACCGTGAAACATTTATAACAGAAATACCCCCCTTGCCAAGGCTGGTGAGTCGCCCCCTTCAGTTACGGCCACGAGTTGCCCCTTTAAACGAAAGGTGAATGAGTTTATCACGTGTAATCGGACATATGCCTTTGTGGCTGAAATCAATAAATGTACGTAACACCTGCTAAAGTTTTTCCATTTTTTTTTTAGTATTACTCAATTTTAATGGAATATTATATCCAAGAATCCGTTTTTTTTTTTTAATTATTCTACCTACCTTAATTTTTAATTATGAAGATACGAAGATTTCACAGCAGTGATGTAAGTAGCTTGTTTTTCAGCCAACGATTATAGCTGATAATTAGATGATAACATTAATTACGAAATGCAAAATAATTAAATAGCTTGTACCCCTTTACAAATTTATGTTCTATGGAGTTTATCAATATAACCTATATACTATTTTGATACCTATATAAACATTCACTGCGCCTATTTCATTAGCTTAAATTTGCAGTCGTGTCCGGACTGATTTTTACAGACATTACCTACTTTTTTGGCAGTTACTTTTCCTCTGGTTGTCTTTTCACGCAATCCCTTTTTAAATTGTTTTTTACCATATTTAATAAGCGGATTTGAAGTAAAGGGTAACTCAGATGTACAACAGAATAAAGTTCACAGTTATAGTTTTTATATGGAGTAGACACTAGATACAATTTAGTCAAAAAAAATCTAATCATAACATATTAATGTTGTTATATAAAAATGTAATCTTGTGAGAAGAGATACCGAGCTTTGATATTAAGATCGTATAAATACTGAAAATATGTACCTACTCTGAACAAATTATTTATTTAATAATAATGCAAAGGCAGTTTTTCAATTTTCTGTTTTAACAAGCGCAAAATAGACGACACTGATCTGATACGAATGAGTAATGATGATCTTTATCCCACATAAGTTTTGTTTAAATACTATTGAGAAATATGAAACTACAAAAAAGTTTGATTTATTACCCGGAATTTGAAATTATTACAAAATTCAAAAAATCACTAATTGGATTATCAAGACATCAAGAGCTTTCTATTTTAAACTAGGTATATATACGTCAGTTAAAATACTAATTTGTCTATAAAATGCAATAAAACTTATTTACATTACCGGTTACGTTATATCAAATTTTAATCACTTCCCCATCGGTAAATAAAGTTGTGTAGTTATAAGTTAATAAAAGGCATGGGCTGTTTATGACATACGACCAACTTATTGTAAAAAACTAATAAACGTTTACTTTTTGTACAAAATAATATGTGTTCTAAATAATCAAAAAAAAATGTACCTTTATGAAATTATTAAAAAAAAATGTTTTTTTTTTTTTTTAATAGAGAATTTCAAATTATATGCTGATCGTACTGGTCTATGTTATCGTTCTAATCTATCGTATCTAACTGTACCTAATTATGAGGCTTAAATATTTGAACAATAAAAACACGAAAATAACATTTTATAGTTCACTTTTATTGACATATAATTTTATAAACATTTTAACATAAAGTATTAATTAATAATTTACCATATTAAATCTACAATACATTTGATTTACAAGTTCACTACCTTTGATCTAAGGGTGGATAAAGATACACACTGTTAAACCCCGGATTTAAGTGCATTGGGAAATCAAAAGGTGTATTATAATGTTGGAAATGAAACATTGGATTCCACATAGCCGCAGCCATCAGCAGATCCACCGGATTTGGACCACTACTAGTAGCATCAACTCTGGCATCTATTCTAGCATCAACACTAACATCCACACTAGCGTCAACAATAGCATTCACAGCACAAGCTTCATCACTAGAATCGTCTACTTCAACGTCACTGTTTAACAAACTGTCTATTGTAAATGATTTTTTCGGCTTCGTTCTCACACGAGGCTCAGGTGTTCTTAGCTCTGGTATCGGGACTTCTTCCGATTGTCTCGCTAAGTATACTCGGTTGAAATTAGCTAACACTGTCAATTCTGCTTTCAAATTGTCTTTCTCTCCTTTATGTAGCTTGAAGCGCTTTCGACGTCTCAATAGGGAGCCATTTTCGAACATGTCAAAGGCTTGCGGATGTAGAGTCCAGTACGCACCCTTCCCAGGTCTGTCCGGCCGCCGCGGAACCTTCACGAAGCAGTCGTTGAAGGACAGGTTGTGTCTCAGCGAGTTCTGCCACCGCTGCGTATTGCGTCGGTAGTACGGGAACCTGTCTGTGATGAAACGGTAAATCTCCGACAAGGGCAACATTCGCTCTGGCGAGCTCCATATCGCCATGGCGGTCAGAGAAATATACGAGAAGGGTGGTTTTTGCTCGCCGTAAGAGCCGCGCGACGGCCGCGGCATGTTGGTTAGTGAGTGGACGATTGTGGCGTCCACGCAGGCGTGGCGGCTGTGGGCGGGGCCTCCAAAAGCCCCACCCCGCTACACCTGCCACCTCGTTGCTGGCAAATATGATAACAAGGATGCCGCTCCGCAAACCACATCTCCCTTCGCCTACAATACCTACTTATTATCGTTACTAATATGATTGACTGCGCTCAAACCTCCTATTGGTTTTACGTACCATATTTCTTACATTTAATGCTTGGTACTTAACGCGCTTCATGGAAACAATATAATTTGTTTCATCGTTTATTTTTTCTGACTTTATTTATTTATATTATGTTAATAATTTATATCGTTAATTTTAACGAAAGTAAAATAGTAAAACTTTTAAAGTTGATAATATTTATTCTTAGCGCCATCTGCTGTCGAGTAGCGCCAAAAATTATATATATGAATAATTCAAATAATATTTATTTATATGTATTAAAGTAAATATAATCAACAAATTAAAAGAATTACGTTACTGATTAAGATGATGAATAAATTTTCCGAATAATTGGATCATCGCTATTTTTATATTTTGCCAAAATTATATATACCTACCTAGGTATTGAATTAGATTTGATGATCCAAAAACCTAAATTTTGCTGCCAGCCGATTGTCATATCATGTCATATATATATATATATATATATAATTTTGGCGAAATATAAAAATAGCGATGATCCAATTATTCGGAAAATTTATTCATCATATTAATCAGTAACGTAATTCTTTTAATTTGTTGATTATATTTACTTTAATACATATAAATAAATATTATTTGAATTATTCATATATATAATTTTTGGCGCTACTCGACAGCAGATGGCGCTAAGAGTAAATATTATCAACTTTAAAAGTTTTACTATTTTACTTTCGTTAAAAGTAACGATATAAATTATTAACATAATATAAAGTCAGAAAAAAACGATAAAACAAATTATATTGTTTCCATGAAGCGCGTTAAGTACCAAGCATTAAATGTAAGAAATATGGTACGTAAAACCAATAGGAGGTTTGAGCGCAGTCAATCATATTAGTAACGATAATAAGTAGGTACCATTGTAGGAGAAGGGAGATGTGGTTTGCGGAGCGGCATCCTTGTTATCATATTTGGTATTTAATGAACCGCGATAAAGTCCGTAAAAAGTTGTTTTACGTTGTATTGTAAAGTTGTATTGTAAAGCAACTTTTTACGGTCATGTTATTTTCATTAATTAGAAATATGTATACTAAGCGGCCTTGCCAAGACAGGATAACCCTTAAAACACGTAAAGTAGGTAGGTATTAGATATCTCGGTCGGTCATTGAATATACCAAAAAATACCTCGTCTGTAAAGTCGGTTTACGGACGGTAATTTTACGTAACGTCATAATGCGTCACAAGCCGAACGCTTAGGTCAATCGTGCCTCTCTATCGCTTGTTCCGCGCTTTCGTTTGCACGCCCGGCTCAGGCGGAACGTGACATTTTTTCATTGGTGCACCCGGCGTTCATCGATATAAAAATGGACAATACATTACCCCTCAGCAATCTTGGTTTTTGGCTTTATTATTAGTAGCCAATAGCCATAACCCATAGCGATATTTTTGGGATATAACATTTATATATGGGCTCTATGTACCTATAATTTACCCACCGTCGGAGCAAAAAAAAACAACCTCTATCTAAACTTATATTTATTTACAACTTTAAACAGTGGTTGGTATATAATTTCTGGAGTATAAAAATTTAGAATGTGATTGATAAAATTGTGCTTTTGTTTATTTTTTTTATTAATTTATTATTTACAACTTGGAGGTGAGCTCAGGAACTGCTTTGAACAAATCTGCTACAAGTCCCAAGTCCGCTACCTGAAACAATTGTTAATAGGTTTAAAACTTAGCATGAAACAAGTTTCATTTGATTTATTTGTTTATAAATATTAAAAGAGTGTAGTAATTTATTTCATAGTGAGACAAGACATACATTTCAAACAAATAAAAATGAAGAAGCATTTTATATTACCCACCTGGAAAATAGGTGCTTCGGGATCTTTGTTGATGGCGACGATTGTCTTGGAGTCTTTCATACCAGCCAGATGTTGGATGGCACCGCTGATACCGACAGCTATGTATAGGTTCTACAACAGAATATTTACGTTATACAATGATCTTAAACTAGTCCGAATGATTCTGTAATAACTGAGAAAAAAATATAGTAGGGAGGCGTAGTATGGCACTTGAGGCGTCCAAGCCGAATCTCAAAAAGGATCTGGAATGACTCGTAAGCAATGTGTTAGTAATACTTACCGGTGCCACAATTTTGCCGGTTTGACCAATCTGCAGGTCGTTAGGCACGAATCCTGCGTCCACAGCCGCTCGGGACGCGCCCACAGCAGCATTCAACTTGTCAGCTAGATCATACAACAACTTAAAGTTGTCTCCGGACTTCAGACCACGTCCTGTGGAAATAATAAAAAAAATTGATGTCAAACATCTGCCTTGGCAGTAAAATCGACCAGAATGCCGTGAGAGCAAACGGCATATCGATTTGACATGATTCTAATGTTAACATCAGTCTATGAGTATAGGTCTTGAATGGTTTATAATAAATAGTATTATATAGATGTGAGCGACGATGGCCTAGTGGGTATGGGCTCGGCCTCTTGAGTGAGAGCCGAGAGGTCCGGGTTCGATCCTGACCTAGTGATGCCTGGAAATGGGTTTTTCTTAATTTCTATGCGCATCTGAACATTAGACCATCGCTTCCTCACCGGTGAAGGAATCAACGTGAGGAAGCCTGCATGCCTGATGAGATTAAAAGTCTTTGAAGGCGTGTAAAGTTCACCAATCAGCATTGGGCCAGCGCATCGGTGAACTATAGCCCAAAACCCCCCTCTGATTTTAAGGAGACCCGTGCCCAGCAGTGGCACATAAAAGGGCCAGCCCAGCAGTGGGACTTAAAAAACAATTATTATTATATTATATAAATAGTATTCAACAGAATGTACATAAATCTTTGATCAACTTACCACCCGAGACTATATTCTTAGCACTGGTTAGCTCAGGCCTGTCCGACTTGGTAAGTTCTTGAGAGACAAACTGGACTAAGTCCGTTTTGTAATCTCCTTCTGGGGCTTTGTCGACTGCTGTGGATCCTCCCTCTAATGGGTCTAGTGGAAACGCTGTTCCTCGGACTGTTATTACCTTAATCGGATCTTTAGCTTCCAAAGTAAGAATAGCATTTCCTAAAAAAGAATATTATTTTTAATTATCTATGAAATGATGAAATAAGACATCATTTATTAATAGTAGCAGTTTAAATATTATGCAATATTTAAATTGTATATGACCTCAAATATATAAACAAGAGATAAGAACTTATCTTATATGAGTAGGAATTGTAGATAATTAAAAAAGAGGCATGATCCATTATTGAAAATTTTCATTTATCTGGGTAATTTAGTAAATTTAGCCATTGGTATATTTACTTACAAAGTTTTAAATACTGTCTTCAATTCTTTAAAAAATGCATAAATTCCAAATTATGTGCACTAGAATTTGAACTATGATTTTAGGATCTAGCTACTGATTTAGATTTGACAGATCATTAAATATGATCGGGGCTGATGAACATTTATGACTTAAAGGATGATCATTGTTCTGCCATCATCATCAAGAAGCCTATGTTATGTTCAGCAGTGGCCGGATAGGGGCTGATGATGACTTCATAATATATTAAGCTCAATAGTACATATGATAATATATATTACAGTAGAAACTCGATTATCCGGCTCTCAGTTATCTGAATTCGCGATTTCCGGACTACCAACCGCGATCAGTTATACTAAATACAAGTCAAATTTATGCAACCATGAACATGTTGCACCGGTATTATCCCGCTCACGCCCGCGGGATCGCTGCCCCACGAGTTTTGTTATATTTTTTAGTTAAATCTAGACACAAATATGATGCAGGACCATCTATCTCACGAGTGCTTCATGAGATGGACGGTTCAGGCGCTGGAAACAGTTCTCAAGTGGTATGTAAAACAAAGTGATACTATGAGTTAGCTACAGATGAAACGAATTCGTGATGTAGCAGCAATGAAGAGAAAAAGTGGCTGACGTCAAATGACAATTTACAAAATTTAACTTATTATTTTATTTCATGTTTAAGGATGAAGTATTTTAGTATGTAATTTAAGAAAATAAGTACATAAATAAGTGATTACTTGCCTGTAGTTATATTCATATAATACATAATATGATATATCATATGTTGGATAATGTATCTCTTACTAATAAACATTGGTTTTTGTGACATATGCACAAACCCCGCTTTTCTTCGTACATTCAATTATCCGGATTTTTGATTACCCGAATGCCTAACGATAACAATTAGTCCGGTTAATCGAGTTTTCACTGTATGTCAAATATTTTCTCACGTAACGACAAGTTTGACTTTGCATCTTGTGTTTGATTTACATCCACCTTCCCAAAATAGGTATCGCATAGAACATCATATTAAATACAGAAAATAAAACAGGAAAGGTAATTTACCTGCATAAATGGTTCTAATAAAAGTGTTAGCATCTTTAACACCAATTATATCGGTGATTGGGGACACATCTAACTTGGCTGCTACTCTGGGCAATATTGCCTTGCCAAAGGCAGTAGCGGGTGCCAAGATATGTGTGAAGTTGAACTGCTTTTGTGTCGCCAATATCAAAGGAGTAAGAGTTTCTGCAATGAAGCCCTTAAAAACATCACTTTCTGCCACCAGAACCTTTGAAACTCCACTTGCCTTTGCAATAGATTCAGCAGCCTACAACAAATATGGATATGTCAAGAGGAGTTTTGACAAATTTAAACAGACCTCTAATTAATTAAAATTATGTATACTGTAGGGTCAGTATAGTAGTAGGGTCTAGCCACTCTAGCCTATACATACAGAATCTCTTCGAGTTTAAATGTTTAGAAAAATACATTCGAACTTTGACCTCTCAATGAAAAACTAAGGTTGTTTCTCCTATCTGTCACATAAACAAGTATTAAAGAGGAAAAAGGTACTTAAATCTTACTCACAGGTCCACATTTGGTTCCCGCAACGAGAACCGAAAGCTCACCACCAATTTTCTTAGCAGCACTTATAGCATTTTGGGTCACTGGTGATAGAATCTCATTATTGTGTTCAGCTATGACCAATGTACTTTGCAATCGACGTAACTGAAATTAAACAAAGCTTTTATTAACAATACAATTTACAGATGCAACGTTATAAGATAAATTAAGGCAAATCGTATTTACCTGTGTAGATAAAAACAAATGCCTGCTACACGGTGAAAACATTTTAAAAACTAGGTACTTGATTCTAAATTCTAAAATCAAATCATTCAAAGTCCATAGTCCACACTTTGCTGTCACTTGTCTTTTTTTTTCGTTCAAAGGCGTTAGCTACTAGGCTATTAGCCATACATAATACAATATTTAGTCTGTAATATGGAGGAACGGCGGGAAACCACAAGGAGCGCAGCTTCACCCCTCTAGCCCTCATCAATCCACTACCACTTACCATTCCATCCACCCAGGACAGGCCACCACAATATTTGCCGGCCAATATTACATAGATTAAGGGCTTAAAACAAATACTACAGAAAACCGCCATAACAGTTCTAACTATAAAAAATCACCAGAACAGTCCTACTATAGGAAACCGCTCCGAATGAACATTTTTTTTAATTTTTTTTTATGTTAGTTGGGTAGGCAAACTGGCAAACGTGCCACCTGATGGTAAGGCCCATGAACATAAACTAGTTTACCTGGAACGAGCCCAGGCGACTCATCTATGTGTTGCCTATCCTGAGACATAAGATGTTAAGTCTCGATGCCAGTAATTACACTGCCTGTCTTGCCCTTCTCTCCGAAACACAGCGAAGCTGTTTCACGGGAGAAACAAGCAAGGTGGTGGTACCCATGCAGCCGGGAGCGGCACAGCGCTTCCCTCCCACCGGTAAACACAAAACACAAAATAACAATTATTTAACAGTTAACCAAAAAATACAATCGCATGCCATGATACTTCCCGCCGTCTTCCTCAAGTGTCATGTAGTTTATACTTTTTTAGTCAACTTATAGATGACATATTGTTTTTGACGTGACAACGTCTTATAATTCGATGTAGCCGGCTGCAAGAACGAAGAAACATGACGTATGCGGGGTTACCTCGCTCTGAGGCGTTCCATTTTCTTATGATATTGTCACGTTCAACTATCGTCAGTAAACCGACTTTATAGACAACCGATTTTTTTTTACTAAATAAAATATGTAATAATTAGGAAATCTTATATCTACTAAAATATAATCATAAAAACTACTACATAAATAACATATTTTTGATGCTTGTATCCATTTTTACTAGTTTTAAAAAATGATAATTGACAGCTGTCAAATGTGATGTCATTTATCATAAATTTAAAATAAAAAATATATTTCAATAATAAAATGTGAATAGAGCG
This sequence comes from Helleia helle, assembly GCA_963853865.1. Lineage (NCBI taxonomy): Eukaryota > Metazoa > Arthropoda > Insecta > Lepidoptera > Lycaenidae > Helleia > Helleia helle. The sequence continues at coordinate 18,155,775 of OY971422.1, read as the reverse complement.
GAATAGAATTAGATATTAGGTACTAGATAGGAAAAAGTAAAACTTCTTTTTAACCGCCTTGTCTTATCTCTTTGACATAAATTAAACAGTTACTGAATCGAGTTTAATAATTTATCGAATTTATTTGTGTTGAAAATAATGTCGTCTCTTCCTATTGTGTCCATTACTCGACGAGAAACTTTTAGTGCTTGTCATAGGCTACACAGGTGATTTGTTTGATTATTATTTAATAATATTAGTGATAAAGGTATTTTCGTTAGATGGTACCAACAACATATTTCAATGCATTATTCATAATATGTGATAATTATAATATTTTTAAACACGGGTTTCAAAGAGTTTCTATAATAGCTTGACCTTATAATATTCGTTTCTTTATTTCCGATAAATAAATGTCAATATCAAAGGTTATCACTATGTTTGATAAGATCTTTGTAGGTTTTAGTTTTATTAATAATTGAAACTATGTTGCAGCCCTTTTTTAAGTGATGAAGAAAATAGTAAGTTATATGGAAAATGCAACAACCCTAACGGACATGGACATAATTATGTTGGTGAGGAAACTCATAATTAATCAATTTTAAGTTAACATCGGTAACATTATTAAGTAAACCTGTGTTTCAGTGTTGGTGACAGTTAAAGGTCCAGTTGATAGACAGACTGGGATGGTCATGAACATTACTGACCTCAAGCTATACATGCAGCAGGCCATAATGATCCCCCTGGATCACAAAAACTTGGACCAAGATGTTCCATATTTTAAATCTGTGGTATTACTTTTTTTTACTTATCATATGTATATGAATACAGGCTTTGAGCTAGTTGACACTAAAACTTAAAGATCTAGGTCATATTTAAAATATTACTACTTATTGTTTTTGTAATAGCTTATAAATAATATATTGTATGTTACAAAGAATTTTGATACAAAAGGTATAGGTATTAGAAACATGTATTACACAATAAATAAAGAAAAGCAAGTGGATGGATTTATTAGTAGCAAGACTATGAAAATTTGATTTACAAATTTCACCATAATTATCAAAGTTGCTTTTTTTATACATTATAGAAGTACATATAAAAATGTCATTCCAGGTTAGCACTACAGAAAACCTTGCTATTTACATTTGGGACAAACTTCAGAAGGTTATGGAAAAGCCACAGCTACTACATGAAGTAAAGATATTGGAAACTGAAAAGAATCATGTTGTCTACCGCGGAGGCTCCACTTATCCAAGGAAGAAATTCAACTCATCATCACTCCACTCCAACCACCATAATGTTTCTTCAGACTCAGACTGATTTGTAAAGAAAAATTTTGACTGAATTATATGATCTGAACATATTTACATGTTGCATGTTATAATCATTCCAAGTTTTATATTTTTATAACTGTTTGGAATGCAGTACATATAAGTCTATTTTTAAGAGGAATATTAAAACGATTGTTTGTATGACAATAAAATTATATTAAATTAGTACTTATGTCTTTTTATTATTCACAAGTCAATTTTCTTCTTTTAATCATATTATACATTGAATATATATTTATTATATTATGCGGCAAAGTATACACAAATAATTAACAAAATCTTAGTATAATATACATATAATAATTTCAATCCATATATGTCCCACTGTTGGGCAAGGGATCTCCTCGATATCAGGCGAGGAGATGTTGGGCCATAGTTCGCTGATGCATTGGCTGAATGAGGGTTAGTGAACTTTAAACACCTTCAAAGTCTTAATTTTATCAGCCCCTCTAAACAATAGAAATATTGAAAAACAAAACAAACATTGTTAAAAGCAAATATCAATATAATATGAGAATGAATATTATTATATTGACGTTTCTATTATATTCTATGAAAGTAAAAGACACTTGTCTAGAAGGACTGGCATGTATGCCTGCAGGTGGAGGAAAACATTGTATACATTCGTGTATATTGAAACTAAATAGGATATTAGTAGTAAATTTTATATTATAATATAGATGATGTCAAATATTATAAAAATTTTGTAATTTCTGCTGTTATTCAACACAGATTGGTATTTTTGGTGTATCAATAATTAAAAATATTATACAATTTCTTTTCTGTTCATTTAATAAATCAGCAGCAATTTTACATAAGATTATACAACTGCAATTATATTGCTTGTCTTTTTTAAGTCGAAATGGTTTCTGCTTTGGAAGTTGAAACCTTGCTCTTTTTTTCTGATAACTCAAATAAATTATTTATACAATTAAATATAATAATATTTGGTAATATAATACTGGCAATTTTTATAAAATTACTTTCAAATATGTTTTTACTTGTACATAAGACACATTTATAACTAAAAACATAATATACAAAAAATAACAATTTATAAATTATAATAATTATACAATCATTGCACAATATATTTTGAAAATATGTAAATATACTACTACATCACAGATTGGCACTACATTACATTTACTCTATTATTACGATACATTGGTGGCCTGCTTCCATAGTTGACATAAGCCTATTTCAAAGATATTGCAATGTACTAGTTGCAATACAACAAAATACTAATATAAAACCACCATTTATAGAACTTGTAATAAAAAATCACATCAAAAATTACGACAAAACTGTCCTTATATAGCTAAGTTTTCGTCTTTTTTGTATGGATGTTTTATGACTATGTACGGGATGCCCAACTCGAAGTCGTTTCGTGGCCAGTATCTCAACTGAGGTGTTTGCTCTGGTCTCTCTTCGGATACGTTGAAATATGCGAAGAGAACCAGAGCGGTATAGCTGGCTATGAATATAAGGACGTGCCATATGCCGTGCATGTACGGGAAGTTGATGGAGAGCCACGCGTCACAGAACATGCGGTCGATGATCCAGCAGAACATGGCCAGGAAACAGACCGCAGCACAGCGGAGGCCCAAACGGTACACTCGTGCACATCTTACCCTGAAAAAAGGTTAACGTATTATACACCAACGTAATAACGAAAGAGCTGAACATCTTGAAACAGCCGATTTTGATAAAATGTCTAAGAGCCACCGCTAGGAAACCTGGTTTCGAAATGAAACCGCATCCTTATAAGTTCACCCGATACGGAGACTTTTGGCTGCTGGGTTGCCCCCCTGGCCCGGTTCGCCTCTCCTTAGTTAACCTGCGCCCCCCGGACTCCTCCGGGCGGTCCATATTAATACCAGGCTTAGTGTGGAGTGTGGCCATCCAGTCCACATCGGCCACATAGCAACGGGACTCCCGACCTCAAACCATCCTCCGTAGCCTCCGAGATTATAAGTCTACAGTCTTATAAGTTCACCCGTTTTAGCACTACGATGCTACAAACAGACACACTTGGTAGTCAAACTTCTAACACCCCTTAGTCAAACTTCTAACACCCCTTTTTTGCGTCAGGGTTAAAAATGCAATTATATTTTTTGTTTATAAATGTGTACATAAATTAGTAATTTTACGATATAATTACTGTTAAACTAAACAAGTCAATGCTATTAAAATTTTAAAGGCGCAAATATTCTTCCTTGGAAATATTCATCTTGTATCATCGATGTATAGAACTTGGAATATCAATAGACGAAGAACAGTAACATAACCTTTACTATTCATAGTTACGCTTTACTAAGCGCAACAGTTATAGTTAAATGGTTTTTTTACTATAAATGATCAATATTATAGACACCTTATCACCCCCACCAAGGTGTACCTTGCAAGCAGTTATAGTTCACCCGATTGTTATGTCCCTACTCCCCCGCGGGATGCTTCAGAGCATTTCCCGGCGTAAATTATAAAAAAATACTAGTGTCTTTTGATACATTTTTCGCGAATTATTATAGGGGAACTTTCAAACTGCTGTAACGTAAACTCTATTAAATTAATGACTAAATTTGATCCATACTAAGGCTAGTAAAATGAAAACAATAAACGTGTGTGAAATTCAAGGGAAGAATTGATTGATGATCTTGTAAATGTTATCTACATGTTACGATATATATACATATATGTACATACGATAAGATAAGGTTGTCACAAATACTCACTACTCTAGAAAATAAAGAGTTAGGAACCGAAGAAAGTAGACGATAAGATTTCGTACTTTGTGCATATTAACTGACCTGTTCAACTCCTTGAACAAAAAGCACATAGCAGGTATTGCAAGCGTCATCAGAGCGAACGCGTTTGCTTTAGGGTGCATCACCAGTAGTCCAGTGCAAACGATGGAGATGAGGCCCGAGTATAGAGCCAGGACTCGTCTGAAACATTAAAAATATAGGTATATGATATTATAGTTACACATAACAAACGAAAAAAAATTGTTTTATTTTGTAAATACTAGAATTAAATGGATTTACAAAAAAAATATATTAGGTACTTATTGTAAAAAAGCGTGAGGCGCTCGACATTCATTGTTAAAAATGTTTCAATGGTATAAAAACTTTGGACAAACCACCAAGTTTTTTTACAATAAGTAATATGTATATCTTTTTGTCAATCCATTTAATTCTTGTATTAATTTTTTTTTTCAAATTTTTTGTTCGGTTTGCTTTTATTTTATTAAAGCGTGTTTGTTCTTTTAGTTTTTTTTATAAGTACAATTATTTTTTTATTTTTAGTAGTTACATATCTTTTTTTTATTTTACATTACGCAACTTATACCAATCACTTTAGAATGAGAGAGATTATATTATAAAAACCACACGAGTGATGTAGGACTAGGTAGTAACTTGTGCGCTTTATGCCTTACTTGGATGTGCTATCCTGATTGATCATCCTTATCAGCATGATTGATCAATACTAGTGTCTTTTGATACATTTTTCGCGAATTATTATAGGGGAACTTTCAAACTGCTGTAACGTAAACTCTATTAAATTAATGACTAAATTTGATCCATACTAAGGCTAGTAAAATGAAAACAATAAACGTGTGTGAAATTCAAGGGAAGAATTGATTGATGATCTTGTAAATGTTATCTACATGTTACGATATATATACATATATGTACATACGATAAGATAAGGTTGTCACAAATACTCACTACTCTAGAAAATAAAGAGTTAGGAACCGAAGAAAGTAGACGATAAGATTTCGTACTTTGTGCATATTAACTGACCTGTTCAACTCCTTGAACAAAAAGCACATAGCAGGTATTGCAAGCGTCATCAGAGCGAACGCGTTTGCTTTAGGGTGCATCACCAGTAGTCCAGTGCAAACGATGGAGATGAGGCCCGAGTATAGAGCCAGGACTCGTCTGAAACATTAAAAATATAGGTATATGATATTATAGTTACACATAACAAACGAAAAAAAATTGTTTTATTTTGTAAATACTAGAATTAAATGGATTTACAAAAAAAATATATTAGGTACTTATTGTAAAAAAGCGTGAGGCGCTCGACATTCATTGTTAAAAATGTTTCAATGGTATAAAAACTTTGGACAAACCACCAAGTTTTTTTACAATAAGTAATATGTATATCTTTTTGTCAATCCATTTAATTCTTGTATTAATTTTTTTTTTCAAATTTTTTGTTCGGTTTGCTTTTATTTTATTAAAGCGTGTTTGTTCTTTTAGTTTTTTTTATAAGTACAATTATTTTTTTATTTTTAGTAGTTACATATCTTTTTTTTATTTTACATTACGCAACTTATACCAATCACTTTAGAATGAGAGAGATTATATTATAAAAACCACACGAGTGATGTAGGACTAGGTAGTAACTTGTGCGCTTTATGCCTTACTTGGATGTGCTATCCTGATTGATCATCCTTATCAGCATATTGGAACAAACTTATTAAATTATTGTATTGTCATCGGTCCTTTAAAAGTGTGCAGTTTCAATTTAATCTGACGTCTTAAAGTGGGTCAAAATAAAGTCCAAGGTAGTCGGTTACGAACAAACATACAAACATAGAGGTGTAGCTGTTAAAAAGCGTGTAAAAATCATTTTATCCTTACGATTCTAATTAGGATAATGGAATAATGTTATCAAATTATTGTATTGTCATCGGCCTTCGATAAGTCTATAAGATTAGGTAAATAAAATATGACCGTTTGAAATATGGGTCAAAATCAAGTCCAAAGGAGTCGGTTACAAACAAACATACAAGTGAAGCTAATAGAAAACGTGTAATACCATAAATTTGATTAAATAATTTTCATTTATTTTTGTATTCCGCGATTTACTTAAAAATATAAGCGAATTTTACTTACATATACGATACGTAGGCCTATTACTCAAGGCACGTACTTGGCAAGGTTTTGGCGTAGTGGGGGAAGTTCGCGCATTGTAATTCTCAAGTAAAATCGAGTTCCTAATTTTCAAGTGCCTCAAGTTATAGCTTAAGTATTTACAGCATGTTAACAAAAAAGAGAAGGTTCTTAAGAAAGCGCTCACACTCGTGTTGTGCTGATCACAAATAATTAATAGGACGTCCTCTTATGTGGGTAGGTTTTGTATCATATCTAAAATATATTATATCATCCTTACTTTGAGACATTTCATTACGTCCTTTTTTTATTAAACCGCAAACATTCTGGAAACTATAACTAGGCTTTGTTCCCACATATTGTCTTATCTCTAGAATAATTCACACTTAAATTTAGCACAAGCATGACCTAAAAATTCGTACCACACCTATGCTGTCGCGTTTCTTGCGGTGTATGAGTTTCCGGTGTCCCATTGCAAAGGAGGGTAATGCATATGCATTATCTCTTGTGTGGATGTTTACGAGGACGACCTCTGTGGCTCAATGGTTAGCGCGTTAGCGTTCAAGCCGGAGGTTACGGGTTCGAATCCCGCCAGGGAACAAAAAGTTTTCTGTGTTCCTGGTTCATGGATGTGTATTAAATATGTGTATTATAAATAAAAAACCTTAAATACATATTTATAATATTAGTAAGGATTAGGAAGGATGAATTAGCTACATAGGTCTAAAAGGTAGTGCCATGCTGCTTGCAGCCGAATTGGGCCGGCACGACCGTAGGGGTACCTCTCGTTCACATGATAATGGCGTCAAGTGACATCTACTATACTATACACATGTATAGTATAAAATATTTAATATATTTCCATTGTCTGGTACTAACACACAAGGTACTGGTAACACACAACTGGTAACACAAGTTCTTCGAGAACTTACCACGGGACCAGATTGACGTGGTGCAAAAAGCGTCCTTAGATATTATTATTATTATGGGAGTCGGTAGTCATCTAAGGCTCCGAATGGTCGTTTGTCCCCCTAAGGCCTAAGCTATAAAAAAATCAATAATTCTAAGAATGCTTGTAGGAGATTAAAAAATTGTAGACAAACATATTATTTTATACTATATTAATTGTTTTGTTCTAAAATTCAACAAAATTTAGTTGTCGTATGCTAGGTCCAGGTTCATTTTCATCGACCCATACATCATCGATTAATGTTAGACACGGATCTCCTCTGAGAAGAGGGTCAAGGCCATAGTCCTCACGACACTGCCCTGTGGGTAGGGGGCTAGGAAATGATTGCAAATCAGAAATATTTTGTGATGAAGGTTCCTCATTTTCTTTATTGTCGGACAATTTGAATTCTTCAAGTGTTAACAATTTCTGGAAGAAGACATCACTACATAGTATAAACTATAAAGCAAAGTCGCTTCCCGCGTCTGACTGTATGTATGCTTACATCTTTAAAACTACACAACGGATTTTGATGCGGTTTTTTTAATAGATAGAATGATTCAAGAGGAAGGTAATAGGTACATGCATAATATAGTAGATAAACACTCATAATTTTAGAAGTTTCTGATGTGATGTCATAAATAAGCACATTTTTTGCACTTACATTGCAAACGCTGGACGAACCCTAACATAATATAGATCAAAATAATGTACTACATTATTATACACCTTAGCCGGGCCCGGTTCCGAATTAATTATTATTGTATCAATGTATGGTAGAATTGTGTATCCTAAATATGCATACTGAAAAGTCCGCGATGGCATAATATGTCTACATTAGTTAAATATAACACACTACCTATAACCATTTTAATACTTTAAAAATTGCCAATTATAAAGCGGTAATGTAAAAGCTATTCACAAAAATACGGTATTAATCACTACATATTATAAAATAAAGTCCTACACCCGTCCATAGATAAATCATTATCATCAATGCGTATATGATTGTATAATATCTAAGTTAACGCGGGCGAAGCTGCGGGCAACAGCAGTTTTCAGTTTGTGATAAAACTGTATTAAGATTCTTTTTCCTTGTTTTACTTTTTTTATTCACCATTTCAATTAAATAACTAGGTACTACACAAACTCAAGTATCTATTTATTTACACTAATTAAAGGTTTTGTATTACAAACTAATTACAACTAAGAACAAGAATTGTTAGTAAGTATTAATTAGCTATATTATTTACACTGTGTCGTCTTATTTATTTAGACGTAATAATATAAAATGCGCGGTAACAACGTAGTCACGAGCAAAAGCGGCACAGGTCCTACTTCGATGAAGCCCGGCTGGGTACTAGCGCGACGTGGTGCGATGCGCGAGAGCCATTTTTATCGTTTTTTATTTTTCAAAAATTTTTGAAGTGACATAATAAAGATCTATCTAATCATTTCCACGTCATCCCCGTTTAGCAATTTAAACGTAAAAGTTTCATTAAAATTGAGTTACCCGAAGTCTCATACTACTCAATTTGCTTTTAAAATCGACGTTACTTTAGATTTTTTTTTGATTATGTAAAATTTTTATCCAAAAAAATCCCTAGATCAAAGATGTATCTATACCCTATTTTTTATTATTATTTTAAAATGACGACTTCTATGAAAACACCTCGATCTAGAAACAACAATTTGGGATAAGGGGCCCTTAATTAATAAAATACTATTCTTTATTAAAGCAAACTGCTGAGCGCGTTTCATTAAAGTATACCAAAATAATCAACATCCATCTCTTCTGATTAAATGTGATCGTCTCAGTAATAAAGTTTATATAAAAGGCATATTTTTTATGTTACTTAGATAGGCAAACTGGCAGACATGCCACCTTGCCCCATAAGTTTGCCTGGAACTATCCCTGGCAACTCATTCAAGTGTTGCTTATCCTGAGACATAGGATGTTAAGTCTCTATGCCAGTAATTACACTGCCTGTCCTGCCCTTCTCTCCGAAATAGAGCAAAGATATTTCACGGGAGAAACAAGCAGGATGGTACCCATGCAGATGGGAGCGCACTACAGCGCAAACCTTCCATCGGTAAACATCTCTTAATTGCTACAATTAACCTTAATTGAAAAGCTGAAAAACCGGACTGGTAATTTTTTTTTTCGGAATGGCTAGACTTTTCGGCCTGATGGCCTTTAAGCTCAATCGGTACAGTAAGTGAGCAGATGGCTCACTTAAGAAATATTCGAAAGGGGGACGCCCCCCTCCGCGCCCCGCAGGGGGCGCGGTTCATCGCGCGCGCTGCTCGGGAGAGCATCATTTGGACTAGTCAAATCCGATACGGTTGACGAATCTTTTACGGTTGAATTTAACCTATCATCATGAGGTCCGGCCCTCATCCCTCCCTCTGGAGAGGAAGGTGGGTCGTGTGTTGTACTTCTGTATATGTTGTGACGTTCGCGTTGCGCTTTTGCGTCGCGCATTTGGAGATTGCATTGAGAGATTTCGTCAGCTGGATGTGTTAAAACATGCTTAGGTAACCTATGTCTAATTGGAACTGAGCTATCTGGGGAATAGTTTGCCGCGCTCACGATGAGCGGGTTTGGGTGGAGGAGTGCCTTTTCATAGTGACGTTCTGACGTCATTTTGAAGTGGCCCCTAATGGACTCTAATCTGAAGTCCCTGTGCAGGTCGATGTTTCTTACGTACCACGGGCAACCGGTTGCCATGCGTAAAAATTTATTTTGGACTACTTGTAGTGCATTAAGTCGACTTTGTGGCACATGCGCGAATGCGACACAAGAGTACTGGCAAGCTGAGTACATCAACAACGATCCTCAGAACGATCGCAACACCTACTATTATAGCTATTCTCGAAGAAACAGGTCACTTAGGTCTTGATTATCTCATTGTCAACATAAGATAGGCTTGTTTTCAAATGTACAATGAGGCGGTCAATTCTCTACGCCTCGATATTCAAACTAGGCCAATATCAGAATAACATGTAGGCTATAATTTATCCCTGAACTACCACGGGAATGGAAAGTACACGGTACTTCAGTCAAGCAAATAATGTGGAAATTGAAACTTAAGCTCTGGGCTTTACTGACCTACTTAACTCATGATAGGAAGGACTTTTATTAGAAATTTCCATACCTATACATTTTACAAACAATAAAGTTATTTTGGTTAATGGAAGCTAGTGGAATGAATGGAATAACAAAGCATATATATAGGAATAGCGAACATTGTACAAATGTAATTAAAAATACCACGCGATATTAAAGACTTGAACATGTTAATTTGCGCTAAAAATAATTATCACACATGAAGGCAAAACAGAAAAATAAGCGAACGCGCTCAAGGTACAACACGACACTTGTTACAAACTGTAAATTAAATAATAAGAAAATTCCGATATTCTTTCGGAAAATTGTGGAATAGCTAGAGAATCGTATAATCTCATTGATAAATCTACCCGCTTGATTAAAAACCTGTGTCCACCCTCGACCCTTTTGAAAGGAGAATAGACAAAGACCTTGATAACATTGTTTATCAGCTTATCTGCATGGATACAACACAATCGATATTATGTTGTAACCATAGGATTACGAATATATTTTATCATTATTTTGTAATATATTCCTTAGCCTGTGTTTATATCTATAAGACAGATGACTGTTGATGATCCACCAGACCCAAGGTATCTGACCAGAAAGTTCAAAAAGCATGTATGAAGATTATGTCATTGACTCACATGGAGTCTAAAAAGTTACAAGCTCTCACTTAAAAAAAAATTTGATTCCTATCTCATGTCATATGAGTTAATACAGTTCATTTATTAAGCTACCTACGGTAATGAGTAAAATATTTAGTTAGATAAGAACACAAACTCGAAACAATAATAAATAAATCTATATAGATAAATAAAATTGGAGTGTCTGTTTGTAACATTAAAATAACTGCTTTTTACTAAATGCATATGGATGTATACACAGTACCTATACCAAAATAGCATTTTTTATCATTTTTGTCTGTCTATTTGTTCCGGCTAATCTTGGAAACGGCTGGGCCGATTTTGACGGGACTTTCACTGGAAGATAGCTTATGTTATAGGGAGTAACTTAGGCTAAAAAAATAATCATCATCAATCCATCTAAGGCTGTACATATAAGTTAACGAGGGCGAAGCTGCAGGCAACAGCTAGTATTATAATATAAACCCTTATATGTGCCACTGCTGGGCACAGGTCTCCTCCTCCGAAATCAGGGGAGGAGGGTGATGGGTCATAGTTCACCGATGCGCTGGCCCAATGCGGGGTGGTGAACTTCACACACCTTCAAAGACTTTTAATCTCATCAGGCAAGTGTCCTCGTGATGTTTTCCTTCATCCTATGTAGCCTTAGTAAATGATAACATGAAAAAATTGATATGATTGATGAGATGATTCCTACTGTATGTATTTACCTATTTCCTCCAAAAGATTTTGGGAAATATCTTTTAGGCAAGAACATTGCAAATGCAGCCATGAAGACCCATAAGATAGCCAACTCATCAAGGAGCTGTCCTGCAATATGACACAGAAACAAATTACATCTAACAAATTTCTGAATATGGATAGCTCCAATATCCAGTGTATTTCTTAAAGATAAATAATAAAATATATTTATAAATTGAAACATTCAATTAAATTTGTTAATTTATTAAGAAGCTCTGTATCAATGACCATTGACCAAATTGTAATTGTCTTGACTAAAAAGTATGTAAACAAATTGAATAATAAGAATTTATGTGAAAAAGCTTATTATAGTGTTGTTGATTTCTTAACGGACAAAATTACTATAGACCTCTCTTGACATTCATTATTATATTATAGTAGCCGATTGACATATTTATTATTATATTTTTAAATTTTAATTTGACTTCGTCTTTCTTAGAATGTATGCTTATAATTTGACAATCATTATTATTAACCAATTGCATAACATTGAATTTTTTATTATATTAGCTTTGAATTGACAAAAAATATTTACATCATAATGTTAAAAATTATTGTACACCATAGTTATGGTAAGATGTAAGGACTGTTTATACTTGTAAGATCTATCTATTGTATGTACTACATCTAACAATAAAGAATTTTGAATTTGAAGAAATAAATTCCATATCAAACTCATAGTAACTTACCTACTAAGCTTAATGTTGCATGGAAATAGGCAGAACTTAGGCCAACAACCATTAACAACACCCATAGAATATTTATAGCAGGGTTGAAGAATCGTGCATATCCTTGAAATAAATGTATCAAGACTGGAGGAAACAAGAAAAATAATATATTGCTTACCTGAAAAAAAGTTTACGAATAATTATTAAAAATTCGTTGGCTTTTTAAATTTTATTTTGGTAGTGATACTGACTGTGTTTACAAATTCGGCGATCACTGGTGAAATTGAATAATTTGATTCACACCAATCGACTGGAGAACTACCACGTTCTAAGTGAGACCACATTTTTTGTTCTTTGTCTTCGAAAATTTAATGTTAACAAAAAATTTTACTTATCATAATATATTGTTTGAAACAACAAAATATTAGAAAACCAAAACTTTATTTACGATCTTTAGAGATATTCATTCATTAATAATTTTTATTTTAGTTTGAATATTATTAACTATTTTTTAGTAAACCTTGAAATCGTCACTTGATTCAGAGACCCGAGCGTGCTTCTACACGTTCTTCTACGTTACAACTTACAATGTTATTGACAAATGACAATTAATAAATATTATGAGACGTTAGACGACGTACACATGAAGTATGAACGATAGACGACAGTGACAGCTTCAGAATGAAAGAAGCTGTCAATTTTTTTTTTATTTTTTTTATGGACTGCACTTAGTGCATTGCCAATGACAATTTAATATTTATATAGTATTTTATATTCTCCATATTCAATATGGAGAAACGGCGGGAAACCCCGAGGAGTGCGCATTCGCCTCTCTTGTCCCCATCAATCAACTATTACTCAAGAACAGACCACCACAATATTCGCCAAGCAATCACAATATTATATACAAATTATTTTTTTAAACCAAACGCTATATAATACTGCTCCGAATGAACAAAATATTAAATAACACAGCCACACGCGCCGATACCTACTTCCCGCCGTTCACCCAGCTGTCAAATTGCATGACAACAATCAATGAAATGTTTGTTTTTTTTATTTTATGGGATGTATAAATGAAAAATAGTCATGGAACTACTCCAGGGACGTTAGTACTCGATAATATTACTGTACTTTGTCGTTTGACACTAACGATTTAAGTTATATGTTTATGTTATGAATTATATTTCTATAAAATATTATAAAATAAAATTTGCATATAAAATATACAAAAATAAAATAAAACTGATTTATTTTTTACTTTTGGTTTGATATAAAAAGGTACTTAATAACTTAATATCATTATAATAAAACAATTTTTTACGGATTTTATCGCGGCTTATTAAGATTTTTACAAGCCCGACGTTTCGGATACTTTACAGCAACCATGGTCACGGGAGGACTGAGGTGTCATACGTCCTATCATTACAAAGTTATTCGAAACTACCCTATGATACATCAATATTTTGGTCAAAAATCGTTTTATTATAATGAGTGAAATTCGCGTAAACATTAGAAAACTTAATATCAACCCTTATTTGTCCCACTGCTGGGCACGGGTCTCCTCCTCGAAATCAGGCGAGGACGGTTTTGGGCCATAGTTCACCGATGCGCTAGCCCAATGCGGGTTGGTGAACTTCACACGCCTTCAAAGACTTTTAATCTCATCAGGCATGCAGGTTTCCTCACGATGTTTCCTTCACCGGTGAGCAAGCGATGTTTTCATGTTCAGGTGCACATAGAAACTTAGAAAAACCCATTTCTAGGCATCACAGGGGGGGGGGGGGTCAGGATCGAACCCGGACCACTCTGCTCTCACACAAGAAGCCGAGCCCGTCGCTCATTATAAAAAGGTAGCTATTTTATATGGAAGCCTTATTCCCTTGATGAAAAGAATCCCGATGGAGAATCCTTTACAAATAAATGTTTTTTATGTCAATTACAATTATTTTTCAGGTATAAGAAATTAAATTAGCTAAGTACAAATACTTCTTTGTCGGTATCGGTCGTGGTGTTGATGCCAAGCTTCACAACATGCCGCCACTCTGCTCTGATGGCCGCCTTCCTCGTGCATTCATGTAGTATTGATGAGCCGATTTACTGCCGCTTTCATCTGGTCCACCACATATCTGGTACCCTCAACCTTTCCCTGGACTACAAGTCCCTCAATAGCCACCTCCCCTCGGCGGCTTACGTGACCAAAAAGGAACCGAAACTGTACCAAAGATGATAAACGCTACTTGATGCCGAGTTCTCGAAGTATAGACTCGTTGGTACCACGATACTCCGAGCATTCTCCTCCAGCACCACATATCTAGGGCATCTATCTTCTCCACTTCCCACAGGATCCACGTTTCTGCGACGTATAAAAATATGGGGAATACAATAAAATTTTATTGTATCATAGAAACTTCAATAATACCTACTCCAACATTCGAGTACTTCATTCCGTTCATGGAGAATGATTTTACTAACCCCCAAATACTTAAACGAATCTCAAATTTAAGACGTACTTTAACTCATGCTATGACGTGTCAGATTCAATGAAAAAAGAGGGACAACACGAGTTTAAATACGTCTTAAATTTGAGATTAATTTGAGTATTTGGGGGTAAGCAACACTACCTGATAATAACTTAAATACACCTAAAGCAATCAGCATGACTTTTGATCATGGAAAAAATCTTTTACCTTTTTTATCCTCCGTTTTAATCTTCCGTTGCTGAGATGTGCTGCAACCTACAGCATTTTATCTTCGAAATCTAAATCCTTCAACAAAATAGTGTTGAAAATATCTTCATACTAACCATTTTACTTGCTACTTGCCACTAGATGGCGCTGCACTACTTTAAGCGATCGCAGATGTAATTGAAGGCACAATTTTATTTACTAATTAGAGTATAATATTATTGCGTAGCCCCAGAGATTTTCGGTCATATCAGCTGCATTTTGATTTGACACTGTACATTTCTACTAAATTCATGTAGCATAAGATATTATAAAATTTTAAATATACTTTATTATAATCTCAACAAAATAAAAAATTCCAAATTGCTAACAGGGAGAATGTTTCGAAATATTTACGATCGTACAGGTATTTTGAGCTTCGGAAATATCTTACATTGTATTACGTTCATTAGTCGTGTAATATAGTAACCATGTAGTCAGCAGGCTCCAGCATTCGGCATCGTTATTCAGTAGCGACAGGAAATTTCACGCCGAAGTCACAACAATAATTCTAAGTTTTACGAGTCATTTATTTTATAGTAAACGTAACCTACGTCACGTGGGCTTTGTCTTGAAAATATTACAGGTTCCGTCACGATACTTTATTCATTTATTATGATTAAGCGACGTTAATAAGGTCAGGTTCACGGGATAAATTGAAGATCCATTTTTAGGGGCACACAGGACACGCTCGAGCTCAGGTCACTCACTTCGAAGCCAAGCCTATCATTTAAGCAATCATCATCAGCCTCTATCCGTCGACTGCTAAACATAGGCCTCCCTCAAAGAACGCCAAGATCCCTCGCCACTCGCATCCAACACGAACCGGCCACTGTAATCAATAACGTTTATAAAATACCTGTTACATTCAGTTGATTATACATATTATTATTTCGCAGAATCTGAAACTGATGAAGAATTAAATTTCATAGAACATTGGGAAAACAGTATAGAAAAGCAAATTGTAGATGGTGCAAAATTACGAAAAAGTAAATATAGGATACAGCCGGAACCGATAGAATATAATTTTGCGGCCATAAATGATGGTACAAATTCGCCATGTAGGAATTTAGTGAAAAGGTACTTAGTGTTACACATCTAATCAAGGTATTCTCGTTGTTCCTCGTGTGTACTTACAGTAGGTAGTCTGTATATATTGTATATACGTTATTGAACTAACCCTTAGTTCAATTCAAAATACATATTTGCTGAATTTGAGTGTTCGCGGAAATTAGGAGTAACCTACTCCTATAGTTATTCAGCATTTAACGAAATGTGCTCTGCTGTCGTGTTTCGTGCGGTTTGTGGGTTTCCGGTGGCCCATTGGGGGGGATAGGGAAAAGGAGGGCAACTCGTTTGCATAACTTTTGGTTGTGCGGATGTCTATGGGCGTCGGTAGACACCATAAGGCTCTGACTGTTCGGTTGCCTCCGTATGACATTAAAAACATGTGTTTTTTTAAATGACTTACAAGCTAAACGTATTGTTTTTGTATCAAAGGGACGAAAAATCTAAACACAAAATCAAGGACATATCTAAAAAGAAGAGTATAAAACATATAAGACGAGAAGAAAATTATAGATGTCCATTAAGGATAGCCGAATTAGCCTTTCCATCAAAGCGTCATTGTTTGGAGACATGGAAAAACAGAAGTAAAACGCTACCAATAATTATGGTAAATATAAAGCCTGACCAGAACAATAAAAACCCTCGCCATATTGCGGAAAATTTCGGAACTAATTTCTGTATGGACTATACTATGTTACCGTTTATAAGATACAGTCACATGAGTAAGTAAACGTACAGAGACAAAGCTTCCATACTACGCGTAAAACTGTTACCTATTGTGGTAGGGTTGTCACACGTGGATAAAATTAAACGAACAAAACGATTTTTTTTATCGAGTAGTAATCTATGTAAATATTCTATCTTTATTACCTACAAAATATTTTTTCTAAATATTTTGTGTTTATATTTTTTATTTGCAATAATATGTTGTACCTTTTAATAGAGTGGTAAATTCTAATGGAAAGCACTCTCATTGCATATTAGTTTTTAACCGACTTCAAAAAAAAAGGAGGTTCTCAATTCGTCTGTATGTTTTTTTTTTTTTTTTTTTTTTTTTTTTTTTGTATGTATGTGACACGATATCTCCGCCGTTTGTGAATGGATTTCTATGGTTATTTTTTTGTTTGAAAGCTGGTGTTTCCAATTTGGTCCCATATTAATATTATTAAGATCTGACAAGCCGTTTCTTAGTTATTTCCAATAATGCCTATTTGGTTGGTTTTGTTTACCTTGATGATATGATAATTTTATTACGTGTCGATGTAACAATTGTATAGCATGCTTTGGTACGCTAGGGTAATATTGTTCTGTGCTTTGGTAGCACACCATAGTATGTCGCGGTCATCGTAATCATCATCATCATCATCCTTTATCCATCCACTGCTGAACATGCCTCCTTCAATGAACGCCAAGACGACGAATTTCGGAATCACTAAAAATTAAGAAATAAAATCATTTTACAAAAAATTAAAACCGACTTCAAAAATACTAAACTAAAAAGTAATAAAATAATAGTTTCTTTAATTTTTGTGCTTACAACATATAATCAACTTAATCTTCTACTAATGTACAAACTTTGCGTTTACCACGTCATTATAGTTACTTTTGGAGTCGGTGTCGTATTTGTTGCTGTACATTACCTACCTTGGCTGACACCGACTCCAAAAGTAACTATAATCACGTGGTAAACGCATAGTTTGTACATTAGTAGAAGATTAAGTTGATTATATGTTGTAAGCACAAAAATTAAAGAAACTGTTATTTTATTACTTTTTAGTTTAGTATTTTTGAAGTCGGTTTTAATTTTTTGTAAAATGATTTTATTATCATAACTATTATAATATTTTTTATTCCGAACAGGAATCGTCTACTAATTACGTATTCTATACTTATTGTATTTTTACTGTAAAGTTTAGCTAAGATTTAAGATTAAATGTCGGGTCAAATGTTTCCCTAACTAGACTTTAGGCACATCCATAAAAACTTAGTGAACAAAAGTTATAATAATTAGTAGAAATAAAATAATAAGATACAACTTACCTATTGAAATCTTTGGGATAGCTAAAATATGATTTGTTTTATTTGCTCTATTATTGTTCACACAGATACATACACACAGTAGGTACAGTATACAATATTGACACTTTTTACTTTTAATTATCAACAATAATTAAAGAACAATGTTATAAAATAAGATTATTTTTTATTTGGTCTATTATTGTTCATACACACAGTATAATAAGCAATATTGACACTTTTTACTTTTAATAAACAAAAATTTAAGAACGGTGATAATAATTCGAAATACCCGCCAAGCGAAAAATATACAAAGCAACTTAACACGTGCACTCACATTCCCGCGTTCGAACACTCGTCGAACCGGTTTCGACCGGTTTCTACTCGTACGTGACGAGCCACGAGTGCTTACGCACACATGCGTTACGACGCTTGTAGTAGTGCAATCGATTCGCGCGGTTGTATGAAGCTTTGCCTCTGTCCGTTTATTTACTCATGTGATACAGTGGCGACACCAATGCAGGGTTTATATATTTCTGGTCAGGCTATACATATAAAATAAACTCCAAGTAGTAATTATATAATCGTAACTAAATATATATAATGTTACACAGGTAGAGAGGTTGAAACAAATTGTATTGGATCAAAAGCCGATAGTGCAAGTAAGCGACGCAATAAATTGTTTCAAACGACGTAAAAGAAAAAGGTAACCATTTGAATTATACGTTTTATATTGCTACAAAACATTAGGCACTATTTGAAATTACAAGTTTTTTTGGTTAGCAAATATTGTAAGTGGCCAGCGTCGACTTATACAAGTCCACCTGGGCAACTCTTTTGCATTGTATACCCCAAGACAAAAAGTAGTCAAAAAGAAAGTCTAACCCCCAAATACTCAAAGGATTCTCAAATTTAAGACGTACTTAAACTCATGCTACAACGTGTCTGATTCGAAGAAAAAAGAGGGACAACACGAGTTTAAGTAAGTCTTAAACTTGAGATTCGTTTGAGTATTTGGGGGTCAGTGCCAGTAATTACACTGTAATTACAAAAAAGAAATATTCGTGTCATATTTGAGTTATGTTTTAAACTTATAACGAAAATACTTTATTTACAGGAATACCACAAAAAAGAACATTAAAAGCAAAGGACAAGATAAAATTAAAATATTATGCAGCGTCTTTGGATACAAATTGATGAAGATGTTGGAAAAACCTGTAGCAATCGAATTGAGTCCAAAGTAAGATAGCTTGATATGTGCTACCTTGTAGATAACTTGAAAAATAACGCATAGAGGTAGTAAGTAGGTCAACTATGTTCATCGAGCATATAACCTGAATAGAGCGGTAATGTTATGTGTTTTGTATGAAAACAAATTCTGCCAAATTTGTGCTGCGAAGCTGCGTCGATACTGCGCTCTGATTGACTGACTGATGGCCATTGATAGATGATTGGCCGATGGGGTGTGCATCCAAACCACTGGTTGGTTGAATTGAAATTATGTCAGTGACAAATCACTGACCAGTTTCAAAATTTAATAATTATAATAATGGCCGAGGGGGCTCTTTGTACCCCTCTTATAAGAAGAGGGGACAAAAGAGTAGGGGCCAAGGGGCGGGGACGGGAACCTCACACCATTTAACCCGACGTTGTCGTTGACGTTGACGTTGACGACGTCCCGACGTTGGAAGGGGTTGTTCTGTGGTGCGTGGCAATCTCTCTGTGGAGGTGGCGTCGGTCCCTTGGGGGACTGACAAGCCGTCGAGGTGCCATGTTTACTCATTAGTTCCGGGGTACCTCACCAAAGGGGGCATTGGTGGCACTCGCCGGGTTTTAGTGGGAAGCGGGACCCCCGCGGGATGCCTAAGAGCATTTCCCGGCGTTAAAGAAAAAAAATGATTGGCCGATGGGACATACACACAGATCACCGGTTGGTTAAGTTGCTATTACATCAGTGACAATTTACTGACAAGTTTCGGAATTTTATGGCTCACATTAAATGGCGCCACAGACGAGTGGTTATGGACACTATCAAAAGAACAGATAGTGATGGCTTCAGGCAAACAAGACAGAATACAAACCTGTATTGGAGGCCAAGATTAGGAAGACGCACGTTGACTCTAAACGCAGTATAGTAACTCATATTGAATTCCATATTTGAGTTGCCAGACTATCTATCTATTTAGAAAAGGCAACTCATACTGTGAACAGATACTTGCTTAAGATGACAATAAAATTGCTATTAATTTTATGAAGGATTGATATGTTTTTTTTTTAGTTTGGCTAAAATATATGACGTTGTTAATAATGACGTAACGGAAATTATGCGCAATTCAATAAACGAAACCTGTTTCAATAATTATCAAGAAACTCAAAAAGATATAGTAAAGAAAGTAAGTAAAAGGTGTATTCTTTGCGGAAAAATTAACGTACGAATGAAAATATTTATATAAATTATAGAACGTTAAGTTTATTAGAACTAAGAGTTGTAGAAATAATTACCTAAATAATGTATTAATTTTAGATTACAGTATTGATCGCAGGTATACTGGAAGAGTCATCATTCAAAATAATTTTAGAATATTTGCAAGGTAAGTGCTAAGTAAATGATAACAGAAACAAACGATAACATAAAATAAGAACATAATAATAGTATTAATGTAATGAAAACAATAATTTTAGATATTGAGGAAGAAGAAGGACACGTTTTAGACTTCATAGATCAAGTAATCGAAAATGTAACGGTAAATATAGACTACAATAAACTAAATAGTAAATGTCGTTTTGATTTTTTTTATAGTATAGGAGGCCAAACGATCAGTCGATGCCTTTTGGCGTCAATCTACTCTAATACACATCGGCACAACCAGCGATTATGCAGATGCGTTGCCCTCCTTTTCCCTATCCCCAGTTACTTCCATTCCATTCCATGGGGAGGGGGGACTATGGGCCACCGGAAACCGCACGAAACGCGACAGCATAGCTGTCACTTTACACCAGTATTATGTGAGCGAGAGGTACCACCCCTGCCCAATTGCGCAGCATGACACTACCTCTTAATAACTTTACATTAAATTTATAAGGCTTTTACCTTTTACCAGATTTACTGCGAGGATACAAATGAGACAATATATGTAGAACATGAAACAAGTTCAGAGCAGCTTAGTGTCTATGATGAAGCACAAGAATTAAATGGCGAAGAGATTACAAAATTTAATACAGATTATGAATATTTCCAGAATATATCTTTAAACCTTATTGATAATATTATATCTGAAAAATCAGCAAGATTTGATATTTCACCCGATGACATAAATAATGTTGGTAGTTTTGAAGAAAGTTTTACTAACAAGGCCAATTCAGTTGATATTGATTCGTTAAAAGAATACATTAATGATATTTTAATCGATATAATGCAAACCGCAATAAAAATATATTCAAATAATTTAAGTCTCACTAAAGATGAAATAGAAGACGAAACTGTTAAAGAGCATGATAACTTTAAATTAAATGAAAATGATTTAGACACCAAAAACATCAAAGAGCTTTATAATAACAATAATATAAACGAAAATATTAATGATATAGAAGATAACGACAATGACCAAAACCAGTTGAATGCAGAGTACAGTGGCAGTCAAAATGAAATATTAAATGGAACAGGAACCACAATTTCATCTACAGATACACCAGATGATAGCGATAAAAAAGTAAAATTTTCTGATTTCACTATCGGTAATATTTAGAACAAAATTCACATGTATATTAAAAATTGATTTAATTGAAATGTATCATTAAATATTTCAATAAGATTTTATTAAGATTTAATTAATGTTTCAGATAAAAACATAGGATTATTAAAATTTAGACCAAGGTACACAAAAAATGGTTAACAAAAGTAGCATACACAAATTGTGATATTATATATTATATAATATTAATATATTTCAGCGAAACTAAAATTTGGAGTGATTCAAGAACCTTTAAGACAAAGAATATTACCATTCCAAATAAAAATAACATTCGAAACGCCGAAATTACTAAAACAATTTATTTAACTTCACCTAACCCTTATTTACTGAGTAAGTTTTCTTATTATGTGTATGACAAAAAATTTGAGACAGTCGTAGTTAAATATAGAAAGTGTGAAATAATTTACTTACGTGTTATTTTAAGTGTTAATACAAAAAATATGTTGTATCTTTTCTCAATATATTTAATATTGTTTAAATTTTACTAACATATTTCAGGTAACGCAGATGAATCTTGGCCTGAAGAAGTATCGCTTCCACTCACAAAGTCTTTAGCAAGTATTAATAAGTCAGTAATATCTTTAGGACGAATAAGGGAATTGGAAGAAGATTTACTATCCGAACGTTCTTTCGTTAATTACGATCATCCATATTCTAATGAGTTATCATTCGAAGTAGTTAGTCCTGTAATAAGTAATTACTATCCTGACTATTCAGAAAAAAATTGTAAGAAAATTAATGAAATTATTGAGGAAAATTTTGATAGTTTAGCAATAAATAATGGGAATCACGTCCACCTTAATACGAATAAAGAAAATATAATTAATGATGAAGCCGTTGAATTAGATAAAACCATAAAAATAAAGACAAGTAATAATGATACATCACCAAAAAATACTGCACAATTTACAACAAATTATAATAAAAATATGGAAAATAAAAATGATATCGGCGGTGAAGGGAATGAGGTTAAATTAGACGCTTTGTACCAAGAAACTTTAAGTACTGAAAGTGTAATAAAAGAATTGGAAGGAAAGACTGATAATTTCGCGATTCAAAGTATACCGTTAGACGAATCATTTAAAATAAAATCAAACGATTTTGGTAAGATATTAACAAAAGAAACTGCGCAATTAAAAGCATATGATAAGAATATGAAACGCAAAAACGTAAGTGGGGAAAAGAAAGGTGAAGGACATGAGGTCAAATATGATACTGTAAGCTCCCAAAGAACAAAAAATGAACTTCATAATAAATACAAAATCAGTAAAGAAGAAAAGAAAGGGGAAAAATTAAAGCACGGTAAAGACTTAACATTCATAAAAAAGACCAAAGTGTATACAATGTCTATACAACATTTACCTTGTATTAGTATTATTGATAACATTTATAGCAAGAATGCAATAAAAGTAACACAACAGCGGACACAAACGCATAATAAAACATCTAAGATTATAAATAAATGTAAGTAAACAAATGGGTATATCTGATGGCCGGTCTAGTGGCCAGGCGGGTTCGAATCCCGCCAAGTGCAGATTATATGTATTATGAATATAGTTGTCTGCACCGGGTCATTGACGTGTATACAGGATGAATTTTTGAGACGGGTCAGTAAGGGCAGGTACCTTAACCGTTATAGTTAAAACGTTCCTAGAAGACCATGCATATCTTTTTAAGAAATTTTCAGAACTGCATTTACAGTTTTTGAGAAAATGTACGGTTAACAAAAATCCTTTTTATGTCGATAGGTCCTACTTCGTATGGGGATCAAAAAACTCTATGGGACCATTCAATGGGATATATCG
Source organism: Helleia helle (assembly GCA_963853865.1). Classification (NCBI taxonomy): domain Eukaryota; kingdom Metazoa; phylum Arthropoda; class Insecta; order Lepidoptera; family Lycaenidae; genus Helleia; species Helleia helle. The sequence goes on along the minus strand of OY971422.1, from coordinate 18,132,074 downwards.
AAAAAGGCGATAAAGAATATTACGAGTCAATTTATCGTTTTTCAGTACAAAATGTATGGAAAATGTTTTTGTCATTTTCTGACATTTCTAGTACTCAAGCCCTAAACGGTCCCATAGTATTTAGATCTCCATACGAAGTAGGATCGATAGGCATAAAAACACTAATATTTATTTTTAGATTTTTGTGCGTCAAATGAAAAAATATACAGCGAATGGTGCAACGGTTTATCAAATGTTGTTTATAATTTAGATGTTTGGTTAAATTGGATACAGAATGTTACCAGTCAAATAGAACTGTTACACAATGAAAGTAAGAAAAAAATACTTTTAAGTTATTTTGAACAAAAAAATGCTTTTTATTAAATTTCTTATATGGGCAAACTGCCAGACAAACCAAATGGTCATAAGTGGTCGACGTCGCCCGAAACATTTAAGAAACTCGATACTAGTTGAGGCAACTCATTTGTGTGTTGCCTATCGGAGGCTTCAGGTGATACTTGTCTAGAACGCAGCAAAGCTGTTAACTGACGTTTACTGGATAGGTTATAGGCAGAACGGAAAATTTGGATACCTGATGAATATCATGATGATAGTAAAATATAAAGTGTAAATCCCAATGTAATAAAATTCCTAATTATAAATTCCTCCTTCCAGGATCCGCAAAAGAAAGAGAATGGTTAATATTGAAAAATAATGTCGATTATGATACACAATCATGGCTACATCTCAGTCAGAAGCAAATTAGTGGACTCAAGCGATGCCGGAACAGTTATTTGAAGGTATTGTTTCCTAATGTTTACCTACTACTCATATTGTTTTTAATGTTTCCTAATGTTTACTATTCATATTGTTTCCTAATGTTTACGCGAATTTCAGCCTTTATAATGAGACAACATTTACGGATTTTATGGAAGTTTATTACGTTTTTTACATGCCTAATGTTTCGGATACTTTACAGCAACCGGTGGGAGGGAAGCGCTGTGCCGCGCTCCCGACTACATGGGTACCACCATCTTGCTTGTTTCTCCCGTGAAACAGCTTTGCTGTGTTTCGGAGAGAAGGGCAAGACAGGCAGTGTAATTACTGGCACCGAGACTTAAGATCTTATGTCTCAGGATAGGCACATAGATGAGTTGCCTGGACTCGTTCCAGGTAAACTAGTTTATGTTCATGGGCGACGTCGACCACTTACCATCAGGTGGCACGTTTGCCAGTTTGCCTATCCAACTAACATTAAAAAAAACAACCATGGTCACAGGAGGACTGAGGTGACATACGTCCTAACGTTAGCTTGTAAAAATCTTAATAAACCGCGATAAAATCCGTAAGTTATTTCATTATAATAAGGTAATCATGTATTACTTAGAGGTAATTTTTGTGAATTTGAATGTAGACGGTATCTTCAAAACTTTTCATGTCAAAAAAAATGACCATTATATTATTACGAGATACGTTTTCGAGTGACAGGCTATAGCTATCATCATCAGCCCGGATACGGCTGTAAATCAAAGTTCAAAAAGTCTTAGTCTAACTCTTCGTTCGTCACTATATGAAACTAGACGCAGCTCGTAGCTTCGTTCGCGTTTACTTAATTTTTAATCGTTTTCAGACATACGGTGGTTATTTTTATAGACTAACTCAGTGATAACGTAGTATTACACTGCTAAAAGATTTTTTTAATCGTGCAGTACAGCAACCGTTTCAATGTGCAGTTTCCACTAACGTCTATACGCCTAAAGTTCAAACGTTTCAACGTCTGCTCATATCATCATCATCCTATGCAATAAAAAAAAACATTCATCATCATCATCATTATCAGCCTCTATCCATCCACTGCTGAACATAGGCCTCCCTCAATGAACGCCAAGACGGCCGATCCCTTGCCACTCGCATCCAACACCACCGCACGAAAAAAAGACATTACGTGTTAATAATATGAGTAACAAAAGAATTATGTAAATACAAAGAAATATGTACGAATATTATACATACTTGTTATATTTTCAGGTCATGCCAAAAGCATGTATTTGTAAAAAAACGTGAATAATAATACAAATACAAATTGTGTTGTATATTGGAATAATTATTAAATAAACAATACACACCATGTATTTTGTCTTACTCTCCTTATAATATTACTAAGTAGTCTATTCAAATACATATAATAGAGCCAAAAAATCCAAATCCAATTCTAACTTGACCACCGAAAATCTTAATTTCCGAGTACTTGAGTCTCCCATAGTAGATTGCTGTCAATTTATTCTTGCGTTCCTCATCAGACTAAAAGTTCCTAAGGGATTACTTTTCTCAGATGATTTCGCAAAGCTCTCAAGCCCTAGGAGCGTTTAAAATGTACGCTTATTTGATTAAAATCATATTTTCTAATATAGGAATCTCTACTCCCCGTCAGGACCCACTTTCCGTTGAAACCAATATCTCTTATCCCATCACAGTCAGAGCCTGTCAGCTGCACTCGCACATGGCTGTGTTGTTTCTGTAGTGATATGATGATACAGTTGCCATCTTGTCTGCCCACCGCAAATAAATCTTTATTGAGGACTTTCATACTCAGAATCGGGTTGAGAGATTCATGAATTTCCATTATTACAGAACCATCTTCTACACTCAGGTAGACAATCTGAAAATAAAATGCTATATTCAATGACACAGAATTGTATAGATATTATATAGATACAATAGTTAAAAAAGTCATCTCTTAATTTTTGGATTATAATTTTGATATTTCTGTAATAACGAGCAATGTTACTGGTAACATATTAGTAACAGCAACATAATTGTTTGCTTTAATCCAGTTAAGGATTTTTAGCTAAATTAAAGCAAACTAGGAAAAAGAAAGACTGACCATGAGCATGAATTAGTTTAGATTATTAGTATTTATTGGTATTTTAGATTTCCATGACATAGAAAATGTAAGGTAAGTTTTTATACCAGTTAATATTTGAGTAAAGATGATTAAAGTGAAGCAAATTATTAGACAGTTTTGTTGTATTCAATTTTGTTAGATCATTACTAAAATAATCAGTAATTTAAGAGGGATATATACAACACATCTGCCTTTACACCGTTACTCAGCCTTCATTAATAAAGACTAATGTACAGAGTACAATAAACATAATTTAGCATACGCGTACATTGATGTTTCAGCATTTACTTACTATATATTTTTGATGTATTAATAGTCAAGTCAGTGTAAAAACAGCACTTGTTGGGTTTGGTTATTTATCATCGCTGTTCTAAACTGTAGAGACACTACAACTAACCTTTCCATCTCTGCAGCCAACAATGACAACATCATCCATGATAATACAGGCGTTACAGGCAGCATCGAGTTGTGTGCGGAACAACACTTCCCTTTTTGCAACATGAACTCCTATAACGACACCATTTTCACATCCAACCACTAACAATTTATCGCCAGTGTTAATCTGAAAATAATTATGTAATTTATATTAGGCTAAAACTACTTTTTTTTGTGGGTATAATGCCTTGACATATACTACCAGATCTCGGATGGAAATAGATGGTCTTGGCGATTGCACTATAATCTATATGAATAAGAGGATTTTAATACAGCCACACACGTAAATGCAGTTTTAACATGCTAAATATACACACACTTTATTTAAGGAAAATGTAATGAGGAATCCTGCATAACTGATGACATTCAAGATATTTTGTGGTATTTGGTGTTTGTGAGTGTGGGTGTGTCGTAATCTGGATCCATGATTATGGTATTTTAAGGCAATAAAAAATAGTATTTAAAATTTATATCAAATATTAAAGTATCTTTTTTTCCGAAAAAGATTGCGTGACAACTTAGACTCATACCAGGCTGACTGGCCGGCGGTGGCGAAAGATCGCGATATATGGAAGAGCTTGGTGGAGGCCTTTGCAAAGCAGTGGGACAGCATAGGCTAGCAAAATATATAACTGTAATGTCTGTGACGACCTCTGTGGCTCAGTGGTAAGCGCGTTGGCGCTCAAGCCCGGAGGTTGCGGGTTCGAATCCCGCCAGGGAACAAAAATATTTTCTGTGTTCCTGGGTCATGGATGTGTATTAAATATTAAATATGTGTATTATATAATAAAAATGTTAAATGTATGTATAGTATAAAAGTATTAAATATATTTCCGTTGCCTGGTACCCGTAACACAAGTTCCTCGAGAACTTACCACAGGACCAGTTAGACGTGGTGTGAAAGCGTCCATAGATATTATTATTATTATTATGTGTGTAGTGTGTACTATGTTGTGAATTGGGTTCATTTATATAATATTGTTTGTTTAAGTATCAAACAACATGTTTTGTATTACTATAATTATGTGTAAGTATATATTATATTTACTAAATGGCTGTCCTCAACTGCCGCTGAAGAAAATAAAAAAAAAAAAATTGGTGGAAAATCGGTGTTAGGAATTATTCCTAACCAAAGCCGTGGATTTACCTTTTTTTTAATTTAAAAGAAATCGAAATTTTTCACTTTATTTTATTGTTTGTTTTTACCTACTCATTTATTTAGATGTTTTATTTTTATGTATATTGTTATGTTCATTGTAGTGTGTTGCAGTGTGTGTAGGTATTTTAATAGAAAATATTGACTATAATGACTTAAAAATGACCTCTCTTTCACTTTCGACTGTGGCCACATCTGTTGTTATAGTAATGGCACAGCAATTTATTGGTCCCAGTCCATCAATTATGTCCACTAAGCATTTTGATTCACCCACATCCCACAGTTTCGCCGTTCCATCTCTGAAAACAATTTATTAATTTTAGGAGCTAGTGGTACCTCTCGCTCACATAACACCAGCGTCAAGTGACAGCTATGCTGTCGCGTTTTCGTACGGTTTGTGAGTTTCCGGTGGCCCATTGGGGGAATAGGGAAAAGGAGGGCAACGCATTTGCATTACCTCTGGTTGTGTGGATGTGTATGGGCGTTGGTACCATTACTCCGACTGCTTGTTTGCCCCCTTATCACATAAATATATATATACAAAATACAAGGCATGTGACATATTTTTTATAATATTTACATGAATTTCACTTGAAGACCTCCGTGGCTCAATGGTTAGCGCGTAAGCGCTCAAGCCGGAGGTTGCGGGTTCGAATCCCGCCTGGGTCATGGATGTATATTAAATATGTGTATTATATAATAAAAATCTTATATAAATGTATAGTATAAAAGTATAAAATATATTTCCGTTGTCTGGTACCAGTACGACGACCTTTGTGGCTCAGTGGTAAGCGCATTAGCGCTAAAGCCGGAGGTTGCGGGTTCGAATCCCGCCAGGGAACAAAAATATTTTCTGTGTTCCTGGGTCATGGATGTGTATTAAATATGTGTATTATATAATAAAAATCTTAAATATATGTATAGTATTAAACTATTAAATATATTTCCGTTGTCTGGTACCCGTAACACAAGTTCTTCGAGAACTTACCACGGGACCAGATTGACGTGGTGCGAAAGCGTCCATAGATATAAAAAAATAAAAAAACGTAACACAAGTTCTTTGAGAACTCACCATGGGACCAGATTGATGTGGTGTAAAATGAGTCCATAGATATTATGATTATTTATAACTGTTAAGTATCCATAATGTTAGGAATGTAAAAATGTTAATAAGCTGTTATATTATAATCTGTTAAAGGTTCTTAATTATGAAGGCATAGTTTATTATAAAAAATATTTTTTATCTACAACTTTTTAAATATTTTTTGTCATTTTATATTTATAAGACATTTTTATTACTATACTTATGATTTTGAAATAATCTATGTTATTACTTGCTAACAGTTACGACATTTCTTCCTCTCCCAATGATACTGACATCAGCAACTGACATTGTGTGACCTTTGAGTGTAACTGGATTGATGCCAGTCTCAGCACACCAAATTCGACTGGAGCCATCGGCTCCAGCCGAGATGACTACAGTTCCTGATGGAAAGAATCTGCATCTGTATACAGGTCCACCATGACCTACTAAATCTAATACCTCTTCATCTGTAAGAGATTTTAAGAAATTAGTTTTTAATTAATCAAATTTTTATATCATATGTTGTTACTTAATTATGTATTTCATTTTATACCATATACAAAATATTTTTGTATAATTATAATATTATCATCCCTTATATTTCCCACTGCTGGGCACAGATCACCTCCTCAAAATCAGGCAAGGAGGGTTTTGGGCCATAGTTAACCAATGTGCCACTGCGGGTTGTTGAACTTCACAGCAGGTTTCCTCACAATGTTTCCTCATGTTCAGGTGAACATGAGACACATAGTAATTTAGAAAACCCTATTTCTAGGCATCAGAGAGGGGGGGGGGGGTCAGAATCGAACAAGGACCTCTTGGCTCTCACTCAAAACTCACTCTTTCCTTTTGAGATTATTGCAAGCACAAAAGTACCATTTATTTAGTAAGTGGTAGATGCCATGGTCACAAATTAAAAATGCAAAACAAAACTTTTCCCTATATTTACTAAAACCTAAAAAGTTTGTGTTCAAGTTTAGTTAACAAAAAACAGGATATAGTTACGTATAAATTTGAACTAGTCTTCCTAGTGGTAATTGAGCGTATAACCGGAATACAACGGTAATATGTATTGTTTTGTATGAAAACAAATTCTGCCAAATTTGTCCTGCGAAGCTGTGCCAGTTCTGCGCTCTGATTGGTAGTGATGGCCATTGATGGATGATTGGCATATGGGATGTGCATATAAATCACTGGTTGGTTGAATTGCTATCACGTCAGTGACAAATCACTGACCAGCTTCAATATTTTATAGCTCCCTTTACAGTCTATTTGATTATATTCTCAATGCTAGTGGTACACCAGCCACTAGGAAGACAAAAGAAAAATGAAAAACTAAACCTTAAATTTGTTTATTATCCTTTAGTTTTTCACATGCATGTGATGGATTGATACTTTCCCAAATGAGAAAGTTTGTACTTACTTGTCCTAGTATCCCAAATTATTAGTTTATCTTGTTCACAAGATGAGACAGCTAATGCATTCTCAGCTGTTGAAACTGATAAAATTGCCTCGGTATGGATATCATGAGACTTATTCGGAGCTATGAATGCCACTTTTAGTCCAGATTGTACATGTTTTAAAACTATACACAAATTTGAAATTGAAATGAAATTAAATTCTTCAGAAACGTTAACTTTTAATTTTCCGTCATTATCATTTATGGATGTTGTGATAGAATCATGGCAACTTGGTCTGTTTAGGTATTTAGTAGATATCCATATTTTCCTATTTGGAAGCCTGAAAAAACATCCATGCACATAATTATAGCATATATTTATTGTCTTGTGTAATCTAGGTATATTAAATATCTAATACATTTTATTTTCCTTTTATGCCAGGAAATGCTCTGAGGTATCCCGTGTGGGAGTGGGTCTCCCCAGGCGGGTATGTGGGACTCGTTGCGCCCGAAAGGTGGTAAAGTGGACGCAACTCTACCCACAAAAACACGGCGAGTGCCACCAATGCTGCCTTTGGTGAGGTGCCCCGGATCTCGACGGCTAGTTCCCATCCTCGCCCCTTGCCCCCCTGCTCATGTCCCCTCTTCTAGTAAGAGGGGTACAAAAAGCAGCTCCCTCGGCTCAATTTGCTTCGCCTAAGGTGCCGGGTTCAACATAGGCTTGAACCATGGTGGGGATCTCATACAATTCTAATAAAAAATATACCTTAACACTTCATTCCAATTATACTGAATAGTTATGGCAGGCAAAGGCTCGGTTTCCGACATTCTATGTTTGTATTTTAGTAGAATCTCACTTTTAAGAATTAGACTATGTTTTTAAAAATGATACCATGAAATTGAAAATAATAACAAATTATGACACACAACATATGAAATGTATTTTTTTGCTATTGGAATAGGCTATGCCCAGAGGCCATGCTGCCTATTATGTCGTTATCAATATTAGAATAATGTGTACTTGTTTAGTAAGGCCGAAGCCCAGACTGAAGTATGGAAAACGGTGGGAAGCCCCAAGGCGGGTGGCCTCGTTCCTCCAGTCTCCCATCAATTAACTACGCCAACGTAGAACAATCCTCCACACTCAACAGTCCTCCACAGTATTCGCCAACCGATTGTAAAAAAAATGTAAAATTAAAATATAATGCTGATTTTTACAATGAAATAATAGTAATCATCATCATTATCATCATTAGCTTCTATCCGTCGACCCGTCCACTGCTGATAGTGCTGGCCTGAAAATAGGCCTTTTTTTATTAAAACTTCTTTGCGCGCATGAGGATAAAAAATTTACGGATGTAACGTCACGAAAATGTGCACAAATAAATCACTTGCAAGCGAAAATGGACGGAACGCGAAATGTTAATTCCTATTTATCGAGTTACATGAATAAGAAGAAGTGTTAGGGAATATCAAAGCGAATTAAAATTATTATATAAATATTATATATTATATTGTATAAATTATTATATTTTACTAATTGGTGCCAGCGACGTCGTCTGCGTGGGATTAGATTTTGGACAATTCATATGATAATTTATGTAAAATATTTTCTTAAAGTTTCAGATAATTTTAAATTTTTTATATCTGATAGAATTCTACTCGGACGTAAAAACCAGTTTTGTGTGTAAACCACAATCCGAGTGGACTCGGATACGACCTGTTTAATCTTAGCGCACCATATACATATTATTATATATACGTCCGAGTGTATCTACTATAACAGCTGAGACTAGAATAGTGAAAAGCCGACTTGTAGGAATATTTTAAAACACTTTTACAAAAATGGTCGATTATGCGAAGCGGTGCTGTATTGAAACATTAACGTTAAGCAATAAGCCGTAATCCTTGCAATGCGCGTTGGTTCTTACTAGTTTTAACCGACTTCAACAAAAAGGAGGAGGTTATCAATTGTGAAACATAATGTGTACAAAATGTGAAACATCTATAGGCGGAGGGTAAACCCTGTGGGTAAACCTGATTTTTGGCGTGGCGACACAGGCTGTATGACGGAATTTAATATGTACTATACGTAGTCTATAGGCACAGTATAACCAAAGTCATACAGTAGTTTGCGGGATGAGGGAGAGGCGGGCATCTCCCGAACTGCCATATACTCGTTCCGGAGCTGTCAGCCAGGGCTGTCTATTTTTATATTGATTGTTTAAGTGTTTCGTTACTTATATTTTTGATGTGAAACATCTATAGGCGGAGGGTGAACTTGATTTTTGGCGTGGCGACACTGGCCGTGGCGACGCATCGCCACGCTGTATGATGGAATATACCGGGTGTATTTGGAACGCTTGCGAAAACGAAGAGGTATGATAGTGTTGGCATAGCCTGACATGATACAAGTGAAAAAAACGCGTTTTCTTTTTTTTTTGTTTGCCTTTTTTATTTTATTTTTTTGTATAATCCGGTTTAGTAAACATAATGTTACAGGAATTTGATGATAATGCTTTAAATTTTAAAATAATGGTTCTTTGAAAAAAACAGCAATGTAATTGGTTTATAGTTCACGCCCGCTAGCGGACTGAATCAGCTGATAGCGTTCGCCGCATGCACGAGGTGAACAAACTCCCGCACCGCGCGCGTCTTCAGTGCATAGTGTGTATACATACCACAGACATATAAGAGAAGCAGACCAAACACAATTATCACAAACACATTGACAGTAATACGCAATAACTCCATCTCGTTCTCATTTGTCTGAACTCCAAATACACCTTTCTTTGTCTTTCAATGTAGTAACACAGACACATACATAAACAAAACAGAAAGCGTGGCCCAGGGTTAGATTTCGTACTATAATTATAGTATTTATACTATAATTTCATGCTTCGTACTATACACTATCCATATCTAAGGATAGTACGAAAAAATACTATAATTTCATTACTTTACATACTTGACCAATATTTTGTAATCACTAATCAGTAATCAATAATCATGATAAAATGCTGTCGAACAATACAAAATCGATTAATCGATATTACCAGCAATGTTATATTTGTCAATGTCACGGAGCTTGGATATAGAAGGAGAACGATCATAAATCGTTATGTTCATGTCCACGGAATATAGAGAAAATAAAGTTTTATTTAAGGATCAAGGGTGCGTTGCAGTCGCAAAGATCCCCGATTATAATTTTGCGGTTGATTAATAATATTTTAGAAAAGGAACTTGAGTATCTTATTTATTTTAAAAAATATATAATTAAAAGAAAAAATAATAAATAAAAAAGTAAATAATTAAATAAAGTAATCATTTATGAGGTGATAACAGTAATAAACAGTAATTTATATATTAGTAACAAAGTTATAATAAATATGAATTGTATTAGTAAAAAAAAAAGTAAAGTAAAAGTTTTCACAAAGTCAACATTTGTATTAATTATTAGTTGTACACAAAATAGAAACTGAAATTTTGCCACTTTTTCAATGGACAATATATAAGCAATATATATTTTAAAGAGGAGTTTATTGACTTTGAACTTTAAAGATTTTATTGACTACCTATGTTAAATTCAAAATTTAAAAGTGTACTATAATTTTTTTACAAATACTATCTTTTTAAACATTTTGTACTATTTTTCAACGTACCTAAATTCAACCCTGGCGTGGTCATCCGCCATATTGATAGATGATTATAGATGACAAATGGCGTCATAACAAAATCGCTCAAGTGTTTTTGTTTCATAAAAATATTAAATATTAATGTGAATTGTAAAAATAAGACGGGATAAATATGGTTAAGTGCAGTGCCCTACGGTGTAGGAGTGCTACATATAATAAAACAGCTGACATAATATTTCCTAAGTAAGTATTTTGAAGCAAAATAACGTCGTAAAAATGTTTTGTTTATTATGTTACTATTCATACTTCATTTAGCTAAATATAAACATTAAGCGTTGGTTTTACGTGTATATTTTAGGAATACGTATGATACCCAGCAAATTGATCTAAGTTTATTTAAATAATACAACATTTTACTTCTCTGAAATCCTGTTTGACAGTTTTGGTACTTTAGTTATTTGCAGGGGTTGGATTTCGATTTACAGTTTACTTTATATATTTTATTGGATTTATTTTATTTTAATGGCTTAGGTTAAGCAAGAAAAGGTAACTTTCCTAATTACCACTTTAAAAACTTTATAAAAAGTATAAAGTGGTCACAAGACGAGTACTGAATATTGCAAAATCTTCTACCTATGCCTACAGGCATTTATTTTTGTATTTGTCGAAAAATATACTATTCCAAAGATAGTAAAACTTCATTGGACGTCTTGGGGTACGTGTATCTACTATATGGCTACGGCAGTTAATATGTTAAGTATAGTAGTTGGTAAATGGTAACTGTAGATGATCCCGGTGATGAATTTATCACTTATTTTATTATTTTTACTATAACTCATTTATGTGTTGCCTATCCTGAGACATAAGATAAAAGATGTTAAGTATCGGTGCCAGTAATACACACTACTGTCACTGCCTGTCTTGCCCTTCTCTCTGAACAGCAAAGCTGTTTCACGGGAGAAACAAGCAAGAAGGTGGTACCCATGCAGCCGGGAGCGCGGCACAGCGCTTCCCCCCCACCGGTACTCCTTATGTCAAAATTTTACATCTGATGATTTTTAGAATGGCAATCGAAGGTTACATTACAGGTAATTATTTTTTACTGGCCTTACTACTTATCAACATGCATATTTGCAGATAGACGATAGCTAACCTGCCTTAGCGACAACTGCTAAGGAGCAGTCTATTAGAATAAAGAATCTTCAAAAGGAAATAATGAAGTTGAGAAGCACAATTAAGCTTAAAACTAAGGAAATAAAGGCGTTTTGAAAAAAAAAAAAAAGTTTATTAAATTATGACATTTGTTTCGCAAAATAATGATCATGATTATAATCACTGGCATTTATTAATCAGTTATTAAGTTTTACGTACAACTAAGGCGTAAAAACGATGCAAATTAAACTAACCTTATTGAACGATTTTATTAAAAAAATATATATCTTTTAAAAATTAATGATTCGTAAATTATTTTTGGTTTTATTTTATTTTCCAACTCCAATCTCCTTATTTATAAACTAGCTGGTGCCCGCAGCTTCGTCTGCGTTAACTTAATTTCACAACCGTATCCGGAACGATTATGATTATTTTTATAGCCTATGTCCTAATTCGGGATATAAGCCACCACCATTTTAATTTCCAGGCAAATCGGTTCAGCCGTTTTGCCATAAAAGAGCAACAAACATGCCAAACTTACATAATATTTTCGTCTTTATATTAGTATTATTACTAGCTGTCCCGGTACGTTGTTCTGTCTCAACTATGACTTGGAATAAATAAATAACTTCAACTAAATCTAACCTAGTCCTACATTTACAACCTACATCTACATACACCTTTTCCAATATTTCTCACCTTTTAAGTGCTAACATTTTCCGAAATTTCTCATCGTATATAACTTCCTAGTACTGATACGATTATTCTAAGACCAAAATTATCGAAAACAGTCCAGCCGTTCTCGAGTTTTAACAATGGAATTGCAATCCATTTTTCTAAATAAGATAATCCGTCTTGTAATTTTATAATTATTAAGTACTGAATACGGCCCATGCCATTGTTTATGTGTGTGTAACTGTGTCTGTGTTGATAGTTGCCTCGGTTTTGTAGCTGTCATGTTCGGTCTGCTTCTCTTATATGTCTGTGATACATACATTGCGGGTTTGCAAAATACACAAGTCCTAAAATTTTCTTTAAAAAAAGTTTCTGAGATAAATGGTTATATGCATTATATAGTATATGTATATAAATAGTATATTATTAGGGTCTAAGGTTACACAAGTCGCTCATCTTTCCATACAAACGCGGAGTAATAAAACCCAAAATCGTAAATAAAATATTCATTTAAAAAATACAAGCGTCTAAACTTTCGTATTTCAACACTAATTTTAACCCAACATTGGGCAAAAATATATAGTATACTGAGAACGAAAGCTCAAAAACAAAGCTCGTACAGACATCGTTTAGTAATTGAAAAGTTGTTATTAATTTATTTTAAAAAGATAAATTTAATACTTTTTCTATGAGAATTTGACTGCTAGAAGTCTATTCACACTTTATTACCCTTTCGTTTTTGAAACGAAACATAATGCATCTCACCCTAGCATTTCTAGCGTGCGGGGAGTGGGAGGGGAGGCGAGCACCGCGCGCCAATCAGCGCTAACCGCGCGGACGTCGCGCGTCGGTTTGATTTTTCGTTCACTGCTAATATAATTCTTATAAATTATAATGAACGAAGGCGACCTCAGCTGTAATTCAACGGTTAGCGCGTTGGCGCTCAAGCCGGAGGTAGCGGGTTCGAATCCCGCCAGGGAACAAACAAGTTTTCTGTGTTCCTGGGTCATGGATGTGATATGTGTATTATATAATAAAAATATAATATATATATATATTTACGTTATAAAAAATAAAAATTTAAAAATTAAAATTTTCTGACTCTTACAATAATTGTCCTTATATTATTTACCCATTTACACAAAATCTTGGTAAATAATATACATACTATATGTTATAACCTGTCTTAGTAATTACTGTATGTTATGTTGAAAACAGCATGAAAATCCAAACTTTTTTGAGTTTATCGCGTACAGACACACGCGGTCGAGGACTTTGTTTTATATTATGTATTATGTAATGATGATAAGTACCGTATTTGTGTAATTATAGCTTTTACATTAACCGTTTTATAATTATATTATTTTCTCATATTTACGCGAATTTCACTCACTAAGTATTACATCTGTGAACATAGTCTTGACAAAGCTCGCCATTATATTAGATTTGAAAAACCACAAGTCCTCGCAAAAGAACACCGATTCTAACCAAGGATGATCCGTGGCTATTGAAATTTAAAAAAAAAATCCTAATTTCAATAGAGAATATGGCTGGCTTTTACCACCTGCTTGGGATCCCATTATATTATCGAATAAAATTCCAAGCATAGGTTATATGTCACAGATTAAAGAATATACAGAACAGTTAGCACTTTCTGTGTATAAAGGACTAACCAAAATATTGATGTATCATAGGGTAGTTTCGAATAACTTTGTAACATTAGGACGTACACCTCAGTCCTCCCGTGACCATGGTTGCTGTAGAGTATCAGAAACGTCGGGATTGTAAAAATCTTAATAAACCGCGATAAAATCTGTAAAAATTGTTTCATTATAAGGCTTTATATTGGTATTTTATAAACATTAAAATGGATATACATAGTTGTATGTTATATCATAATGACATATTATGCTATCGCGGCCTTTTCTGTAGGCATATTTAGGATACCCTATTTATATACGTACTAGCTGTTGCCCGCAGCTTCGCCCGCGTTAACTTAGATGTACAGCCGTATACGCATACGTACATACGTACAAATTAGTATACGCATTGATGATGATTATTTATCTATCTATGGACGGGCGTAGGACTTTATTTTATATATTTATGCGTTTGCAATGTAAGTGCAAAAAATGTGTTTAATTACGACATCACATTAGAAACCTCTAAAATTATCAGTGTTTATCTACTATATTATGCATGTATTATACACATAAACCATCTCTAGAATCATTCTATCTATTTAAAAAAAACCGCATCAAAATCCGTTGTGTAGTTTTAAAGATCTAAGCATACATACAGACAGACGCGGGAAGCGACTTTGCTTTATACTATGTAGTGAATACCAATTCGAGGATTCACTGCACAAGTTCACTATATGGTAACCCATATAACACAAGGCTTTGCTTACTTTGGGGTCATATAGTTGGTGTGATTGTACGGATATTTAATTTTTTCATTTTTTTTTTATTGGACGCCAATGACAATAAAATTGAAGGAAAACATAATTTGGCGAGCAATGGTCCCTTGAGGGACTGACTAGCCGTCGAGGTGACCTGTTTGCTCAACAGATCCGAGGCACCTCACCATAGGCGGCATTGGTGGCATTCGCCGGGTTTTAATGGTCAGTGGATGGATGTTTGTTACTCTTTCACGCAAGAACTACTAAATGGATTTTAATGAAACTTTACAATAACATAGCTTATACATCAGAATAACATATAGGCTATAATTTATCCCTGTACTCCCACGGGAATGGGAAGTCCGCGGGACTGTCGGTAAAAAATAAGCCGTTCGGGAGTTTTCAACGAAAACGCTGCCTAAACCCTTTGAGATATAACAAAATAATATATGGTGGAATTATGTATCTTAAATAGGTCTACAAAAAAGTCCGCGATGGCATATATCTATCTCTTAAGGATAACATACTATATCCCTTTTAATACTTTAAAAATTGGCAATTATAAAGCGGTTATTAGAAAGCTGTTTACACAAATACGGTATGAATCCTTATCATTTTAAATGCATTAGTTGGCTTAAGCATTTCAGGAAGATTATTTTTACCCTGTACATCGTGCAAATTAAATGAATATCTTAGGAGATATAGCAAAATCAAAATAATGCCTCGCGATGATTTCTAGTGTATTAGTTATGTAGATTTCGGTGTAGTACTACATTACACACGCGCGCGCGATATTCTCTCACTGCTCTTCTCTGAGTCTTTCCCGTTCGCACACAATATGTCAGTTGAAACAGCAATAATTTAGGCCGCGCCTATCGATGAGTTCGAGCTGTCGACTCGTTTAACCTTAAGCTTCGCAAGACGTTCGCAAGCGTTCCAAATACATTTTTTTTTAGAAGATTATTATATATATATTATTATTATACATCCGGTATTATGTACTATACGTAGTCTATAGGCACAGTATTATACTGTCAGTATAACCAAAGTCATACAGTAGTCCAACGGAACCGTCAAGACTGGGCAAACGTGCGGGGTTTGCGGGATGATGGAGGGGTGGGCATCCCCCGAACTGCCATATACTCTTTCGGGAGCTGTCAGCCAGGGCTGTCTCTTTTTATATTGATTGTTTAAGTGTTTCGTTACTTATATTTTTTTCCAGATGCTTTTAATTAAAGAGTATTTTATTCTTTGTATGTTTTTTTTAATGAAGTCAAAAATATTAACAAAGTTATACTATTATTATTATATAATGTTTACTAGATTTTTGTCCTTTCTTATAATGGTTTTCGGGGGTGCCGATTACGAATATGACGATATATTTCGAGGTACAAAATGGCGGACGCGAATTTAAAAAAATCAACATGGTATCATTTTAATGGTTTTCAGGGGTACCGATTACAAATATGACCATTTATTTCGAGATACAAGATGGCGGACGCGAATTTTAATAAAATTAATATGGGTATCGTTTTCATGGTTTTTAGGGGTGCCGATTACGAATATGACGACAAATTTCGAGTTTCAAGATGGTGGACGCGAATTAAAAAAAAACAATATTGGTATCGTTTTCATGGTTTTCAGGGGTGCCGATTACGAATATGACGATAAATTTCAAGGTTCAAGATGGCGGACGCGAATAAAAAAAAATCTATATGGGTATCGTTTCCATGGTTTTCAGATACGATACGATACGATAGGAGTGCCGATTACGAATATGACGATATATTGCGAGATAGAAGATGGCGGACGCTAATTTTTCTGATGCTAGAGCTGAAAGATAGTCGAGTAAACTTCTCGACGATTTACTTCAGTAACCTTGTGTTTGAGCTTGATTAATTCGTAATTATAAGAACTTTACAACTAGATGGGTTGTGACTGTGATTGGGGCCTGATGATAAAGACGAAGGACAGTTAAGGGAACTCCTAAATAGTTTACAGTAGTTAGGTACATTGTGTTTGGACTTAATTAATTTATACTGATAAGAACTTTGCACCCATATGAGTGATACATGTCATTATAGGTCTGATGATGGAAACCATAGAGAGTCGAGGGAACTTCTCGACGATTTACAGCTTTTGTTGGTCTTACTTCATACGGTTAAATATGCCAAAATGTCTTATCTGTATGTCTTTCTTTAATATAAATCACAAAAAATACTACCTACCTTGGCTGACACCGACTGATGCACATGATTATATATATATTAGTTGAAGACACCAAAATTAAAGAAACGCGATTATTTTATAACTTTTAAGTTTCTTTATTTTTTGAAGTCGGTTATAATTTTTGTTTATTTTTTTTTTGGATAATATTAAACACACGGTTATTACTTAATTGGCAACATTTAATTTTGTTGTGACTTGTGACAAGTTATGACACTTACGTCAGTATAGTTACATAGTGATAAAGTGGGCGACTTTTTTGTTTTCCTTATGCTGGAACAATAATTTTAGTAAAGTGTTTAAATTTTAGATTTCCCGGGAGTAATGTCAATTTCTTTAAAATACAAACATGCATTTTTCTATTCCTGACTTGCAACAATTTCGCGATGACAATGGAATTAATTACACGGTAATAGATCACCGACTTAAATATTAGTTTCGATAACAATGTTTCCTTATCTGAGTGCCATCATCTTAATCTTATAGGTCTACTTTATTGCAAGTTATATTTACGCTTCTATAAAGAAAACTAAAATATAATGTTTAGAGGTAGGTATTATAAGTATTAATTATTTTTTCGTTTACAGGGATACAATATACATATAGATGGATTTTTTCACTGCACGGCTAGGTACAAACAGCTGCTTAGCCTTCATGAGCAGTTGCAGGCACAATATGCGCATGTTAAGTTACCACCTTTTCCTCCAAAGAAGTTATTTCTTACGAGTTCTCAATTAGAAGATAGAAGAGTGCTATTGGAGAAATATATTCAATTGGGTAAATATACCAAAAATATATACAATCTACTATTCTATTTATTAATTAAAATCTGTTGTGATACTTAATACCTTGATATTATAAAGTAGTATGATATTTTTTCCACTTCATCTTTCTTATCTGACCTTTTACATTTTCAGTTGGACAAAGCCCTGTATTAGCAAATTCAGGTATCCTCAATACATTCCTCCTGTCAGCTCAGCAAGAAACTCATTCCATTAAGATGCATGTTGTGGATATTGAAATATTTTTGATGAACGGATATAGAATACCACTTTCGGTGTCGTCCACAGATTCTTCCAGCACAGTCCTAGATATTGCTTGTAATTATGTAAATTTGTCAAAAGATTTAGTCAAATATTTTTCACTATTTCTCTTTAATTGGAGTTGTGCAAAAGACGGGCAACCTTGTTTTAAAAAGCTAGAGGAATATGAATCTCCATACATATCATCAAAGTATGTGAGGCCAGATGATAAAATAGTTTTAAGGAAAAGGTATGTGTAATATTTAAATAAATATTTTATATTAACTTAGGCATGAGCATGACAAATTTGTTTAAACTAGTGCAAATATTTTGTGTGGTTTTTCTTATTATTATTATTTTCATTTATAGGCATTAGCTACTAGGCTATTAGCCATATAAAATACAATATTAGGTCTGTAATACGGTGAAATGGAGGGAAACCCCAAGGAGCGCGGCTTCGCCCCTCTAGCCCCCATCAATCAACTATCATTCCCCATTCCATCCACCCAAGGCTGTCCACCACAATATTCGCCAAACAATTACATTATATATTACACAGATTAAGTTTTTAAAACAAACACTATAGAAAACCGCCAGAACAGCCCTACTAAGAAAACCACTCCAGAACGGTACTCCACAAGATTCACCAACCAATCACAATATACATATAAAGATCAAGTTTTTAAAACAAACACTATAGAAAACCACTCTGAATGGACAAAACACAAAATAACAATGAATTAACGGGAAACCAAAAAAACACAAACACTCGAATCCCGATGCTTCCCGCCATTTCTCATATTTTGTGTGGTAATTGTTAATTGTTTTTTTTAATTTATTAAGAGCTGGAAACAAGTCCTTTGCCCATTAATTTTTATACAACTAGTACATTGCCACAAGATTACCTTATTGGCTGATTAATTTATTTTATGACAGTATCTCATCATAAAAAATATGTATTTTTACTACAAATTGTTTCAGTTACTGGGATCCGTGCTATGACATTGATTTAATGATAGATCGAGTATCAATTGATTTGCTTTACCTTCAAATCATTGAAGAACTGGATTTGGGGTGGATTATAGCTGAACCTCAAACAAAAGATATCTTAGCTAGTTATGAATTGAAAAAGCAGAAAAGAGAAGTATGAATATCAATAATATTTGAAAAATAGAATTATTATCTATTTTTATAGCCACACTTATTTGTTACAATTTTCGATCACAGTTTACACAAATTTCAAATTTACTGATTGCATTTGTTGTATCATCATGTGTGTATTTATAGAATCATATATTGTATAGAATCAGTAGCAGTCATTTAACCACTGACCTTGAAAAACCTTTTGTATAAACTTTTACATAATTTAAACTAGTGTCTAAGCATAAGTATATAGAAATATGTATACCAATATATATACATTTATTAGCTTTTAAATAGGTATTATTACTTTAATCTTTTTTTGAAGTTGGCTTAAAATTAACCATGTTTTGTTGATAAACAAATCACTTCACGTGATGTTTTTTTCACAGTATATCGAATTGGCCAGGACATTGCGGCAATATGGCAGTATACCAGCTGGGGATGCGTTAACCGATGCCGCCAACGTGTGTGAGCCGAGTGCGTCGTCCGCGCGGGTACGGGTGTTCCTCACGGCCAAGGATCTGACTGTGACGTGTGCGGCGCACCCAGGACATGAGCGTAAATACAAGATCACCAGGATGAGGTGTTGGAGGATCACCACCATACATAATGTGAGTATATAAGACAGCTTACACTAATATATTCAATATCTTTTGAAGAAAATGTATTGTGTTATTTATTTATTTATTTCAATCATAACTTACAACTATAATTATAGTTAGTACCCAATTTGATAGTGAAGCACACATAATTTAACTTGTATAGCAAATAACATATAACACTATCCTTGCGAATTCAGTCAGTGTACCAGTAAAAATATGTATTTCCTTTGCTACAAGGTTAAGAGTGCCAAACGCCCGCGTCAATGGCGCCTCGTTCAATAAATTAGTGCGACCACAAGGTAGCCAGTAGGTGAAGCAGACGTCTTCGTCACACATATGTGTCCGGCACACACAAACACACTAAACATAATATATAGGCGTCATGTATCTTACCCCCAATCAACCTAAATAAATAGAATACAAGTGCGAGTTCCCGCCTGACTCTCAGCTCATTGTATCCAACCACACCCAACACAAACGCAGTTGAATACATGAGAGGATAAAAAGGATATAGCCTAAAATATAAAAACCTAATAAATTTGTTTTGTATCCCGAATAGCATTACTTCTTTCTTTTGAATATTGTTAGGTAGGTACATATTTTTTTCCGAGTTAAGACTATTTTATTAAGGATTTAGTATAATATTAATAAGGAATATACAACAAGAATAGATATAAGGGGTAACAGAATCGTACAATAATTATTAATTAATTATTTCATTAATTTTATTACGGTTCATCTTAGCTCACCTTTTTTTTCTTTTACCCCGGGAAATGCTCTTAGGCATCCCGCTGGGGAGTCTCCCCAGGCGGGCATGTGGGACTCACTGCGCCCGAAAGGTGGTAAACCCTGCGAGTGCCACCAATGCCGCCCTTGGTGAGGTGCCCTGGATCTAATGAGCAAATAGGACACCTCGACGGCTAGTCAGTCCCTCAAGGGACGGACGTCACCTCCACAGAGGGGTTGTCCCGCTCAGTTTGTCACAGAACATCCACTCTCAACGTCGGGACGGGTTCCCATCCTCGCCCCTTGTCCCCCTGCTCTTTTGTCCCCTTTACTTATAAGAGGGGTACAAAGAGCAGTTCCCTCGACACAATTTGCTTCGCCCAAGGTGCTGGGCTCATCCTAGGCTACTGAGCCCCACCGCCACGACAAGGTTTGAATCATGGTGGGGATGGTGGGGATCTTAAGTCACTCTACCTTAATCTGACGCACTCGTCAATTTCTAATAATCAACTTTTTTTTACTATTCTGTTCCTCGATCCGAGACAGCTTAATTTATTAAGAGCTCATATACGGTAAAGGTACTCAACTGGGTGAAAGGTATCCCCCCATATATTAATCTGCCGAGCTCGAGTAAATCCCTAAATCACCGCTTTGGCTCCTCTACTATAAAGAAACCTCTGTCTGCCAATTTTATTCTACTGTAGGTTGTTTACAGCTAATTTATACATTGAAGATTGTCACCACGTTCGGTTTGCATGCTGAGATTAATAATAATTTATCGTTAACGTGATGTGACACACCGGTGGTGTCACCGTGTGTTTTGTGTATCTCGATTACGAATTGATGATTCAGTAAATCCGCTTTTAACACGTACATTCTGTTTGATAAGCAATAGATTGTAATGTAAGTAAAATAACTATATGACTGATGTGTACTTAATGTAGTAGACATTATGTATTTGGGCTTTTTTTTTCTTTAACGCCGGGAAATGCTCCCGCGGGGGAGTGGGACTCGCTGCACCCTAATATGTGGTAAGGTGGCCGCAGCTACCTACCTACTAAAACCCGCCGAGTGCCGCCAATGCCGCCTTGATGAGGTGCCCCGGATCTAATGAGCAAACAGGGCACCTCGTCGGCTAGTCATTCCCTCAAGGGACCGACGCCACCTGCACAGAGGGGTTGTCTCGCACCACAGAACAACCCCAACTCCCAATGTCGGGACATTGGGAGTGGAACAATCGGGTGAGGGGAACCTCACCCGATTGTAATGTCCCGACGTTCTTGTCCCCCTGCCCCCCTTGTCCCCCTGCTCTTTTTTCCCCTATTATAAGAGGGGTACAAAGAGCAGCTCCCTCGGCTCAATTTGCTTCACCCAAGATGCTGGGCACACCCTAGGCTACTGTAGAGCCCCACCGCCTTGACAAGGCTTGAACCATGGTGGGGTCGATATTTGGGATGTAAATCTAACAGGATTTTTCAAATCCTATGGGTAGTTCTTGATGTTAGTTGGATAGGCAACCGGGCAGACGAGCCACATGATGGTAAGTGGTCAGCGTCGCCCATGAACATGAACAAGTTAACCTGAGACTAGCCCAGGCAACTAATTCATGCGTTGTCTATCCTGAGACATAAGATGTTAAGACTCTGTGCCAGTAATTACACTGCCTGTTTTGCCCTTCTCTCCGAAACACAGATAAGCTGTTTCACGGGAGAAACAAGCAGGATGGTGGTACCCAAGCAGTGGGCGCGGCACAGCGCAATCCTTCCTCCGGCTCCGAAGACAATCGAGTTTATTCAAACAAATCTAGAAACAAACGCTTTAGTTTTTCACAACCGACGCCAGGAGGCCGTGTGGTCGCAGACTGCACGGTAGGCGGGGGGCAGCCCCCCACTTTATAAATCAAAAGTGAGCCGAATGGGCTCACACTAATCCGATGTAGCATTAGGGCCTTCGGGCCGTTAGCATAGATCCCTCCGAAAGAAAAAAAAAAAACAAAACGCTTTAGCGTTATTAAATTAGTAATTCACTAATATATTAGTATAGACATGTTCGCTTATAATGCTCACAATGAGATCATCAACGACCCAAAGTATCAGCTCATACACCGTTTTCCTCGAAGCTTCTCGAAGTCGCTTTTCACTTATTATCAGGTGAACCGACTGGTGTCTGTTTGTACCTCTAATCTGCCATAAGAGTATTCACTTTGCATCGGATGTATTTGAAAGTCTCCAAAGACACTAGATCTTTGCGGTGGCCAGTCCTAATAGATGCAAGTGGCAAGTGATCGGCCGTCTTGGAGTTCATTGAGAGCGTGCATTTTAACCGACTTTAAAAAGAAGTGGTTAAGTTTTTTGTAAACTTTTAAATAACAACTAACTTTTTACAACCATAAGTCATACCATGGTTCTCGTAATGTAATTGTTTGATAGGAACCAACAACGTCTGCTAGCTTATTAGCTCAATGAACGTTTTCGTTATAACCCTGACCTTACATTGATACTAATAAAAAACGTTTACTTTCAGTTCGACCAACCACACGAAAACGGGCACAGTTCGCTGTTGGAGGAGCCCAATAAAAACTTCGAACTCTCGTTCGAATATCTCATCAATAAGGACAACCTCATTTGGGTCACGCTGAGGACAGAACATGCCGTGTTTATTAGTGTCTGTTTACAGGTATGGTATTACTGAAATAAATTGAAATTATTGACGCGATTATTATTAAGATTTTTAACAGATTTTGCGCAAGGTTTTGTGTTGAAAAAATCGTTAACAGCATCAATATTTTACAATTATTATGTTAATTATTCGGTCACGCAATAATAATCAAAGTTACATGAACGAATGACTTCAAGGACACTACGAATTACGAATGTTAAATTTTATAACAATGAACATCGAGTACCTGACTTTCTTTTACAATAATATCAATTTTGTTATAGCGCGCTATAACCATTATACATGGCTGCACTAAAAGCATCGGGAATGGAATTGACTCGAGAAAATTCTAGAGCGATGATTTATTATGACTTTCGAAGTGGTTTAACACAAAAACAGTGTGTTGACCGGATGATTTCTGCATTTGGTGATGTTTTTTTTTTTTTTTTCTTTAACGCCGGGAAATGCTCTGAGGCATACCGCGGGGGAGTGGGTCTCCCCACGCGGGTATGTGGGACTCGCTGCGCCCGACAGCTGGTAAATGGACGCAGCTCTACCCACTAAAACCCGGCGAGTGCCACCAATGCCTTTGGTGAGGTGCCTCGGATCTAGAAAACAAATAGGGCACCTCGACGGCTAATCAGTCCCGCAAGGGACCGACGCCACCTCCACAGAGGGGTTGTCCCGCACCACAGAACAACCCCTCCCAACGTCGGGACAGTACAATGGGGTGAGGTTCCCATCCTCACCCCTTGGCCCCTGCTCTTCTGTCCCCTCTTCTTATAGGAGGGGTACAAAGAGCCCCCTCGGCCCAATTAGCTTCGCCCAAGGTGCACCGCTCACCCTAGGTTACTGAGCCCCACCGCCACGACAAGGCCTGAACCATGGTGGTGATTTGGTGATGAAGCCCATCCATAACCACATTTTTTCGCTGGTTTGCTGAATTTTAACGTGGACGTGTCAAGCTCAGTTATGATCCCCGTCAAGGTCGTCCAAAAACTGCAGTCACCCAAGAAATCGTTGATGCTGTGCGTAAGTTGATTGAGGAAGATCGACGTGTGACATACCGCGAAATTCAGGCAACTTTAGACATTGGCATGAGTCAAAAAAAGGTGTAAAAAAGTTGTTTTCCCGATGAATACCGCATTTGCTCTGTGAAGAGCAAAAAGCGGCTCGCGTTACTTGGTGCGTCAGAACTCTCGTAAGATTCCACGCAGGATCCTCAAATGCTGTATACAACATCGTATCAGGTGACGAATCCTGGATATACGCGTACGAACCCGAAACAAAAAACCAGTCACGAGTTTGGGTGTTCGAAAATGAGTTAAAGCCAACAAAAATTGTTCGTTCACGGAGTGTTGCAAAAAAAATGGTGGCCACGTTTGTCTCCAAAACCGGCCATGTTGCGACATACATAGAATTATACACATAGAATTATTAGACCATCCGCCGTACAGCCCCGACCTAAGCCGATTTCTATACTTTCCCTAAAATAAAGAATAAATTGCGTGGTCGGAGATTTTCATCGCCTGAAGAAGCTGTGGACGCCTACAAAACGGCCATTTTGCAGACCCCAACTTCCAAATGGAATGGTTGCTTCAATGATTGGTTCCATCGTATGGAAAAATGTGTCAAATTTCGCGGAGAATACTTCGAAAAGCAATAAATACATTTTTAAATAGTAATGTTGTGTCACTTCCTTGATTTCCGAAATTTTCAGTGCCGCCCTCGTACTTTATCATTACCCCGATTGACGACCTCTGTAGCTCAGTGGTAAGCGCGTTGGCGCTCAAGCCGGAGGTTGCGGGTTCGAATCCCGCCAGGGAACAAACGTATTTTCTGTGTTCCTGTGTGGATGTGTATTAAGTATGTGTATTATATAAATAAAAATCTTAAATATATGTATAGTATAAAAGTATTAAATATATTTCCGTTGTCTGGTACCCGTAACACAAGTTCTTCGTGTACTTAGCACGGGGCCAGATTGACGTGGTGTGTCATAAATATTAGGTTTTACTACATATGAAATTGGTGTTTTGCCGTACTGGCCACTTTGATATCAAATATTTCCTCTTTGTTTAGGAATTCCGGATTCAAATATATACAGATATTTACTCATACATTTGCGTTTCGAAAACCGTATTTTGTTTGTTTTTTCCTCATTTGTTTTTCATCTTTGCGTCACTCAGTTTACTGGAAACTGGCTTTTAATGGAAAACTTGAAATAACGTATTATTTACGAGTACGAGTTCCACCGTGGCACCAGTGCTGCAGAAACGGCTCGAAGGATTAATGATGTGTATGGCTGCGGTGTCGCAAAAGAAAACACAGTGCGTTTTTGGTTCCAACATTTTGATTCCCTTCCTTAGTAAAGATATCAATGAACTACCTATAAAACGGCAAAAGTAGCCTTAAGATAGCAGCTGCAATAGTTACTCAATGGTACTTTGATCGATTAAATATATTATATAGTATATCAGTCCTCTGACATCGTCATTAGTGGTAGCGGGCCTAGTGGGCGTTTTCATTGGGTTAAATGCCAGCTCAAAACGCTATTCACTGTCTCATACAATTTATTGAACGTTCTTACACAATAACATAAACCTAACTCTGATCAAACGATTAATTCGAGCAGGATCTGACTTCACCACAGTATTCACACACCACACCGTAACAACCACAATTTCTATAATGTTTATATCTTGTCGCCCACCAAACGTCAAGATGGCGCCTCGACCCCGCTCGCGGCTTACTCTCTGCTCCGACATGTGCGTAAAGTGTCTTTAAAATTGACTTTTAAACTAATTTCAATTATCACAATAGAAAAATCATCATGAATTATGATGAAATGAATGAAAAAAAAATTAACGAATAAAATCAAACGCAATGAAAAAATAAAGAAATTAAATTAATTAAGATTTAACAACGTATGTTCTAAGCATCGATGTCGTCTTCATGTAACCAGCAATCCACTTCATTCTGACTACTTCCTCCGACATATATAAAAAAATCGACTTTATGTTGCTATCATACAAAACGCCAATTTCATAATATGTAAGGATCTAATATCAACCTTTTTCCGTCCGCTGCTGTACCAAGGTCTCTCTCAATGAACGCAACGACGGCCGCTCTCCCGCCATCCAACCAGCACACTGCATGGGAATCGTCATCCGATCTATCTGGATGACGACCTTCCGTCTTCCCGAACTCTACTACTCGAGCTCTACTGTTAGATAATAATTAATAATAATTTGTAAATAATATGTAAGTGATGTGAAATGGATGTGAATCTTCTTTTGACGCCCCTTGGTAATAGAATAGACTTAAATGCCGTGACGGCAAGCGGCTTTCGCTCGCGGGTCGCTTTATTTCATTCCATATTTCGTTATAAATATTTTAAAATTATGAATTATACTATTATTAATCTATTATCATACTTCACATCTGTCGGGCGTCCCGTGACGGGTATTTTTTAAACTGTCCAGTCGATCGTGGACGAGCTGATGCGCCAGAAGAGCGGGTCGGGGCCGACGTCGCCGCGGTGCCGGCGCGCGCCGCTCACGTACCTGCGCCGCGACGGCTCCAGCCAGCTCATCACGCCCTCCTCCTCCAGCGACACGCTCAGCTCCAACGTGAGTATTACTAGCACGAGTGTACATGTAGCAGAAGTATACAGGACACGGATTGTTAAGGGAGAGACTCCTGTGCCCCGGGGGGGGGGGGAGAAGGGCAATGCATCTGCACAAGCTCTGGTTGTGCAGATGTGTATCGGGGTCGATAGTCGCCTAAAGGCTTTGACGTTTGCCCTCTTATGCTAAAATCTGGCGAGGTCGTCTATTGCCATTTGCCAGCCCGATACGAGTTGACGAACTTTATTCAACCATTAAGAAAATCATGCGAGGAGTGTAGGTTTGTGTGCTGGCACAAGTCGGGTTCGGTAACTTTTGCTCGCCCTTGTAGACTTGTATGTAATCGCCGCATGATGACATAATCCGCCATTATAATGTTTTCCTTTACCAATGGGGAATCTTTGTTGACATATTTAAAAAGGCCGGTGGGAGGGATACGCTGGGCCGCATGGGTACCACCATCCTGCTTGTTTCTCCCGTGAAACATCTTTTCTGTATTTCGGAGAGAAGGGCAGGACAGACAGTGTAATTGTCAGCCAAGGTAGATAGGTAGATAGGTAGGTACAGCAACAAATACGACACCGACTCCAAAAGTAACTATAATGACGTGGTAAACGCAAAGTTTGTACATTAGTAGAAGGTTAAGTTGATTATAAGTTGTAAGCACAAAAAATAAAGAAAATGTTATTTTATTACTTTTTAGTTTAGTATCTTTGAAGTCGGTTTTAATTTTTTGTAAAATGTTTATATTCCTTAATTTTTTGTGATTCCGAAATTCGTCGTCTTGGCGTTCATTGAAGGAGGCCTATGTTCAGCAGTGGACGGATGAAGGATAATGATGATGGTGATGATGATTATGATGATGATGATTACGATGACCGCGACATACCATGGTGTGCTACCAAAGTATCATATATAATTGTTACATCGACAAGTAATAAAATGAGCATATCGTCGAGGTAAACGAAACCAACCAAATAGGCATTATTGGGAATAACTAAAAAACGGCTTGTCAGATCTTAATAAAATTAATATGGGATGAGTTGCCTGGGCTCCTTCCAGGTAAACTAGTTTATGTTCATGGGCGACGTCGACCACTTACCATCAGGTGGCACGTTTGCCAGTTTGCCTATCCAACTAACATAAAAAAAAGTTAAAACCGACTAAATCGTAAATGTGTAATAAGTATTTTTATTATTATAGAATGGTGATTCATACACATCCGGAAGTTCCAGAGAAATCTTCTCAGTCCAGAAATTGACTGAAAAGTTTGCTTCAGTTGCCTTCAAGTCCGGTAAAGACTGCGTGGAGAATAATGCATTCGAAGCCATCGGAGATGAGGAATTGTAAATATTTTGCAAACTTTATTTCCAAAGAACAAAAAAAAAACGGTAATCAATGTTTAATTGTTTAAAATAATGTTAAATATGTAAAAAGTTATCTTTTCTCGAATATATTGTGTAAAAACATTTATAATGCCCTGCATATTTATATAGGTTTTAAATTAGGACTGATTCTAAGTTGTCATTGAAAATAGTTGAGACATTTTCCAACTGTAATACATGTGAATAAGAAAAGAAGGCTGTGAAATTTGGAGAAAAATGGTATTTCTCCTTGTTTGGATAAAAATGTCACCGTGTAAATGAGTGGATGAGAATGTGACCGCGTTTTTTTTTTGACGCTTGTGATATGCTCAGGCGTTGTGACGTCATGCCCCAAAATATTCAGTCACATTGGCCACCGCACCAACTGCTTCTAAAAAACTTCCTATTGTCCTTAAAACCTATGTGAACATTGCGGATGTAACTTTATAATCTAATTTTAACAAGTCTGTTTAAGTATTATTCATACATTTATATTTTTTATATGAGATTTTCTCGTTCGGCCATAAACTTGCCATATTTTGTTTATGAATTGTTGAACATAAAAATCTTATTTGTATATTAAATCATAAACGAATAAAATAAATATACAAACGTTTTATATGTAAATAATTAAAATATGTTATCTTGTGACTTTAATGGTAATGTATTTGCCATGCAAAATTATATGTGATGATAAAAACCTTTTGAGTGTCCAAGTCTTTCGCTTTTTTACGTATATAGCAATATACTGAATACAATATGGTAAGGATAAAAGAAACGGAGGCATGCGCCACAGAACTAACGTTACCGATATGACGCGGACGACAAGCTCCTTGAAGCGGCAGTGGGCTGGTTGGATGTGAGTGTCAAAAGATTGGTCGTCTTCGCGTTCCTTGAAGGAGGCCTATGTTCAGCAGTGGGCGGATAAAGGGTGATGATATGATAAAGGATAAAATAACAATATGCAAGTTAAATATAGTTTCAATAGTATAGAAAATAAGTCAAATATACAATTTAATATCAAATACTCAGTTTCGTTTTACAAATGACTGCCATTTTGCAGAATTTTGTAAAAAAAAACCGAAAAAGGTTAAATAATAACTTTGTAGGTGTAAATGAGTCAGACATGATGAGATATCTGAATGTAATGATTATCAATAATACTTGGGTCATTTTTATATTTTTTGCATTATATTGTTTCCATTTCTATTTCGTCATTTATTATTTATAATACATATTTTTTTATTTCATTTCTCTATAAAATAGCCTAAGACCAATCATCATATATTTTTATGAATATATTATTTGCGATTGTTTTTAAAATACCAACATAGTTATTACCACTATCTCTGAAGTGACAATGTGAAGGAATTACATAGTAATTGCCCTGAATGTTAAATTTTAGTTATACAGGTTTGATTTTTGAGATGGGTCCGTAAGGGCATGTACATTATTTGATTTTAGCATTTTTTTCGCTAACCGTAAATTTTCTCAAAAATATGTGAATGCAGTTCAGAATATCTTAAAAAGTTATGGATGGTCTCATAGGAACGTTTTCCTGTAACTATAACGGTTAAGGTACCTGCCCTTACTAACCCGTCTCAAAAATTTACCATGTATAATATAACGTTGATTATATTAATCAGTCAAAATTTATAGAAAATGAAAAGATAAAGGAATAAAAAAATTACAGGTACAATAGTTGATAGTTTACAATATTTTATATTCAGAAGTGTATATGAAAATCAATAATCTTTTCCAAAAAAATTACATACAAGGCCTAACCATAGATCTAAGCTAGTCAGTAACACATTTTATTAGAATTTCATAAAACGAAACGAATTAAAATAAACATGTACCTACCTACCTATAAGAATTTCCTTTCGTGTCAATGCATGGTGCCATTTTGTTTGACCTAAAGCCAGTATTTTATTGTTAAATTTTCATAGTAATGGTACTGATCGATTGTGTACATCGAGCATATAACCGCATATAACGGCGACGTCGCGCTGGTTCTGCAATCTGCGCTCTGATTGGCCGACTGATGGCCATTGATGCATGGTTGGCCGATGGGACGTATGTATACAGATCACTGGTTGCTTGAATTGCTCTTACGTCAGTGACAAATCACTGACCGGTTTCGGAGTTTTATGGCTATCATTACTATATCCGGTTATATGCTCGATGATTGTGTACAAAATGCATTGCCACCCTATTTAATGAAAGATTATACCTTTTAATATTTTTTACATTTTATGTATATTTTATGCGCTATGTAAGTTAATGCACTCCCCCGTCAACTTGCAAGTTTTTGTTTTTCACACACGGACATATTTGGCAGTACGCGTACGTGCAATATTTATTTAATCTATCTTCGCTTCAGTTTTAAGTAATTATTTTTTTAAATTACAAATTACTAAATACAGTACCATGATTAGCTAAGTATTTTTTTAATGTAAGTATCTCAATAATCTTAATTATTTTCTGTGTATAACATTGAATGTTATGAGTTATGACTACTATTATTAGTTGATAAAGGGTTGACTGTCATATCCGATGTATACCTACCAATCTCATAGTCATAATCGTTTAGTTACACATGTATAGCCTGACCAGAAAAATAAAAACCCTCGCCATATTGCGGAAAATTTCGGAACTAATTTCTGTATGGACGATAATGTGTTGACGTAAAAAAGATACAGTGGCTACACCACGCAGGGTTTATATATTTCTGGTCAGGCTATAGTTATTTTATTAGTTTACTAGTGTTAATGTGGAGTAATTATTTTATTCTGATTCATTAAATGGTCACAATTTCTATATTATTGATTTAATTCGCAAATCGTCCATGACTTTTATAAAATCCGACCATTTGTGCTACTCAAATAACATATTATAAAATAAATTTATTAATTATAATAATCATTAGATTGTCTAAAAACCTATGAATTTATGCAAGGAACTTTTGTTCACCAATTTTTATGTTTTTTACAATACACGCTTTTTATTATTTTGTCATTCCTGAAAAATTATATAAAATATATAATTACCTATGAACAGAATATTTTGTGTATTGACCATTTATTTATTATGCTCAATTGTTTTATATTACACTTAATGAAATCGAGAATATGTTGTTTTATTGTAGAAATAATATTTTGATTCAATTACTTGAAAGTCATAAACTCTCTCCATCTCCATTTTTCTATTGTACATACTGCTATGATTTTTAGTAACTCAATTTAAATATTACAATAATTTTGTGAGTGTACGTAGTTGTAAGTTCGTCAATGGCTCATGGTAGGCTCAGTAGCCTAGGCCAAGCCCAGCACCTTGGGCGAAGCTAATTGAGCCGAGGGGGCTCTTTGTACCCCTCTTATAAGAAGAGAGGACAAAAGAGCAGGGGGCAAGGGGCGAGGATGGGAACCTCACCCCATTGTACTGTCCCGACGTTGGGAGGGGTTGTTTTGATGTGTGGGACAACCCCTCTGTGGAGGTATCGCCGGTCCCCTTATGGACCGACTAGCCGTCGAGGTGCACTGTTTGCTCATTAGATCCGGGGCACCTCACCAAATGTGGCATTGGTGGCACTCGCCTTGTTTAGAGGGTAGAGCTGCGTCCACTTACAAGCTTTCGGGCGCAGCGAGTCCCACATACCCGAGTGGGTGGTACCTCTCGCTCACATTACTGCATGCTGTCGTGTTTCGTGAGTTTCCGGTGGCCCATTGGGTATTATAGGGAAAAGGTTTTTTTTAATGTAAGTATCATATACAATTAAAAACTTAATAATATGTATAGTATAAAAGTATTAAATATATTTCCGTTGTCTGGTACACCCGTAACATAAGTTCTTCGAGAACTTACCACGGGATTGACGTGGTGTGAAAGCGTAAAAAAAAAATTGAAGGCACTTCCCTAACCCCCTCAGCCAGCATCGGGATACTTGGCGTCGACATATTGAGAGATGTGCAATTTCGTGGTGATTTAGCAGGAAAGGCTAAAACTAGCCACTAAGAAACTCGGCGTGTTCAGTATTTCATGCCTTCACACACACAAACTACAAGGCGCACATCTGGCATCACATGGAATACTGTACCTCTGAGTGGAGCGCCCGTATATCAGCTCCTTCCATTTGACTAGAATCGGGGCTAGAATCATCAACAGCAAGGTTCTCTCCAATCAGCTTGATTCTTTGGCGCTGCGTGGAGATGTCGGATCGCTCTGCATCTTTTACCGCATCTACCATAGGGAGTGTTCTGAGTTGTTCGGACTAATCCCTGCAGCAGAATTCCACCACCGGACATCGCGTAAAAGCTCTAAATTTCACTCTCACCATCTCGATGTTCGGATCTCCACAACTCGCCTTAGTGTAGTGGCACAAGGCACAATTAGGAACGAACAGGAAAGAACATACAAAAGTACAGAGACTAGCCAGCATCATGATATCGAGTGCCATGAAAACAACACCAACGGCGGCTCTAGAGATGATACTTGGCCTCAACCCAGTTGATCTAACAAGAGGAAAGCGACTGAGCAATGGTTCAAGCTCAAGAGCAACAAATTATGGAAGGGAGGGCACTATGACAGGGGTCACGACGAGATAGCAAAACAGTACGAAGAAAATCTAGCCATGATTATATCAAACAATGATTTGATAAAGTAGTAGAGAATCTTCGACAAGAAATACAGGATAAGCATAGGCTCGAGAGATAACTGGAACATTGACATCGACCATCCTAAAACAACGATGGTCTGCTACACAGATGGATCCAGGAAGGAATCGACAAAGCTGTCAGGGGCTGGCGTATATATCAGCCGTCCAACTGAAATGAAAGCATCGTTTAATCTAGGCAGATACTTCAGCGTATTCCAAGCGGAGATATTCGCAATACGAGAATGCGCCAACATGATTAAACAAAACATCATTCGGGCACATAGGATTGAGAAGGCAGTCATATACAGTGACAGTCAAGCGGCACTGAAGGCCCTCAGTAAGAGGGAGACTACCTCAACACTGGTCAAAGAATGCAAAAAACACCCTGCAAGATCTAGCAGACCAGACTGAGTTAGAAATTGCCTGGGTACCCCGACATGAGGGAAATGCGGGCAATGAAGAAGCAGATAGATTGGCGAGAGAAGGTGCCGATGAGACGTTCATAGGCCCTGAGCCGAAACTGCCAATAGCACACAGGATAACAAAAAGTGTTATAACCTTGAGAATAAACAAAGAAACAAACCAGAGATGGAATGACATGAAGAGCTGCAGACAGTCGAAATTCTTCATCTCGACGCTTGACAGCAAGAAGACTAAAGAGTTGCTTAAACTCAATAGGAACAACATCAGAACAGTTGTAGGAATATTGACGGGACACTGCCCACTCAACAGACACCTGTCAATAATGAAGCTAACAGAGGATCCTCTATGCCCTAAGTGCAAAGAGAAAGAAGAAACCAGTCTGCACTTCATAACGGAATGCCCCGCATTTGCATACGCAAGATGGGAGCTGGTTGGAGCGGACGAGCTGAAGAAGGAAGATTTAGCATATCTAACTATAAGTCAGCTAAGTAGTTTTTGTAAATCAACACGTAGGTTTGAGGGGGTGACACCGGAGGGGCAATTGGTAATCCGTCCCCGCATCTAATCCCAGAGACGAGCCTGGGGAATTGGGTGAAATGGTCCCATTAAGGAGGACTGATCACCCGTATGGCCTCGCTGGTGTCCCCACCCTTAAATAATAATCTCCACAACTCGATTTTTATGGCATTTACTGCCTCGCACGACGAATATATAGAATCAGCTGCCACTTACGGTGTTTCTGAACCGATACGACATAGGAACCTTCAAGAAGACTCAGATTTGAAACTTTCATACACATTTAGTTAAAAGCTGTTAATTTGAAATTACAAACAGACACTTCAATTTTATTTATTTGTATAATGAATAAATATGAATTATGTATTTTGAGGGTGTACATATACATTTCAACACATACGCCTTGATGATGATGATGAATGTCCTAATTTCAAATATCCATCATTGAATCGAACGTCACTTTACTATAGATACTTGTATTTGACGCAACTGCTTACGATCAGCACAATGAAGCAGCGTGACACTCGCACTCTGTAAATTATGTATACTCTAAAATCAATAAGTACTGTTTAGTGTTTTCTAGCTACTTAAAAATTCAAACAACTTTAAACCTTTATCCATCAGTTTCACCAAAGCAGTGCTTTCAAACGGTCAGATAAGTATAACTTGCAACCAATATGTCAAATCTACTTACTACTAGAAAACATCCTATCATTTCATCTTTGAAAAAAAATATATACCAAAATAAATTTTATAAGGAATAAAAACAGATTTAGATCACTATATATATTTAATTTTTAAATAACAATAATCATAAATTGAACTACATATAATAAGTTAATATTCCTTCTCCCATTTCTCACG
Organism: Helleia helle; assembly: GCA_963853865.1. Lineage (NCBI taxonomy): Eukaryota > Metazoa > Arthropoda > Insecta > Lepidoptera > Lycaenidae > Helleia > Helleia helle. Next base: position 18,097,426 of record OY971422.1, on the reverse strand, counting down.
TTCTAATCTCTCTTTCTTGACTTGCTCTACGATTGGTGTAAGGTAGAGTTTGTCCTCTTCATATTTGGTCCACTCCTCTTTGGGCAAAATGGTTTTTTGTAGGGACAATTGAATAGCACGGACCATTCTGAAGTTACGTTCATCAACTACATGACCCGGCAAACGACGTAGAGCTTCCTGAACATCTTCATTCTCATATAAGCAATCATCACGCATTAGACCTGGAATTATCATCATCATTATTATGAAGAATATGGGTTACATCTTATATATATACATAGTTATATTGAATACTTATAAGTATTAAGTATAAAAAAAATATGAACTTTTTTTTTTAATGGGATATTAACCATTGTTAATTAAAAATTTTGTTTAGAGGAACTTGATATTTTGACATTATGTGAACATATCTTTTTTACAAGACTACAAAGTCTAGGCATTCATTGAAATATCCCATTTTTAATTAAATGTATGAATAAATTATTATTCATAAATAAAAGTTCGTACATTAACAATTACAACTATGTTACATTGTTATATTATTTAGATTAAAAGTTGGAATATTAAATTTTCAATAGTTATTAAGTTTGGTTGTAATTCGCATAATTAGATACATTTTCGAAACTATAACGTATTTATTTATGATTGATAGCATTACAATAATCACTAAGTATTGAGTTATTATCCTGATGTTATTCCACAATATACAGTAAGCAAATGTTTCTTTATAATAAGCTTAAAGAACTTATACAAAAAAACCATAATAAGCATTATTTTAAAGCTTTACCGTATTTGTTGAATCCCGCAGCATTGTATGCCCATTTCCTAAGGCTGCCTGTAAAAAGGAACAGGTTACATAAGATATATTTTAATTGCTAAACTAATAAAATTATTTAATAGGAATACATACTGCATAAAACCGTGGTAGTGCGCAAAGCCATTTTGTCAAGAAAATCCTGGAGTTATTAGCTCCGTGGTGTGAAATTAGTTTTAGATTTTTATAAAATTCAAGGAACTTAAAAATATTCTGCGCCTAATCGAAACGTCAGAAAATACACAGAGAAAAATCAAGATTGAAGACCACAGACTAGTGACTACAAGAGTCAAGACTACAGATGACTACAGAGTACAAAGCATTATACACATAAACAATAAACATATTGGCCGCGTTCCGATATATACTGGAGCATTGTAAGGTGTGACGTTATTGCAGTATACTGAGAAGCCGTTCCTTTATAGTGAGCTATACTGGTTTCCGTCTATAACGAAACGCTGTACAGTTTAATGTGAAACCTCCCTGAATTTGGCACCAAAAAATATTTTTTTTAAACTTTTATTTAAACAAGATAGCACTTTATTTATCAAATCGATTTTTTTTTTCATTTGATCGGTAATTATTTTTTATTGATTGTCCGATCAATATTTTATTTGTCCGATTGTTTTTCTATTTTTAATTATTTTTTTTGTGAAATTAATTTTGAATACGTAATTGTTATTGCGCATGCGCGAAGTATATGACGTTACAGCAGGGACTGCCATATTTATTTTTATCTACTAATTTAACTGAGTTGTTTTTTCTATTTTTTATCTATGGAGAGGTACCTAAGCAAGTAGCTTTACCCTCCATTATGGAGGGTAGAGGTAAGTAGAATCGCATCGGAATTTTATTTTTATTTAAAATTTAACCATGCACGACATATTATTACATATCACAAAGCTACGTGTAAACGTGTATCGATATCCAAGTGACAAATTTGTTTATATAAATTCTCTTCAATATTATTCATTATTATTACTTATAAAAAACTTTGATATTATCATTGTTATTATAATTATTATTCTTTTTTTTTAATAATAATTTAATAATTTATTTATTTTTTGCTAACGTAAAACATCTAAGTGTAATTATAAATTCGACAGAGAGAATACGCTAATGTACGGCAGCCTCCTGCAGTTATCACTTGCGACTTATAAGCTTTTTCTTTTATTATTCACTTTTACTTTCTTTTCACTCATGCTCACTTTCTCTCTTTTTTTCTATTTAATTGTTATCCTCTATTATTTGTTTATTTTTTTTATTCAACAATAACTTCATAGCGTCTATCGATTACACTATGTGTCGGGAAAAAAAAATTAAATTCAAGTAAAAAGATAACAATCATCTCAGTACTTCCAGACCAGATTTCAATGACACAAAAATAATAATAGTTTATGATAATAATAAAATAATTAATAATCACTAGGAATAATTAATACAAAAAAAAATAAACTCGGAGTTTCATTTTTTTGTATTGATTTGTATTGACTTCAATGCTATTATTGGCGTTGAAGTCAATAACAAATGTCAAATAGTGACAGATGACAGAAAAATATACTTGCGTAAATTATTATGATAAATTCTAATTATTAGTTAAATAATTGAATATCTAATCACTTATATTCAAATATATAATAATATTATCTTTGCGGCGACAGTTGCAAATACTAAATCTACAATAAAAACACTTTTTTTTTTCGAAAATCACACTTAAATTTTAATTAACGACTTTTACGGATTTCATCGCGGTTTATTAAGATTTTTACAAGCCCAACGTTTCGGATGAAATCAGCAAAAATTGTTTCATTATAATGAGTGATATTCACGTAAACACCAGAAAAAAGTATATACATACACGCTTATATTATTAAAATACGAAAGTCTTTAATTTTGTAATAATTTTTTCAATGAGAAAAGTGTTATAAATTATTGTTAACTGTCGGCTAACTCAATTTCTATTTGTTAGTTTATGTTGTATGTATTGACACTCAAAAGAAAATAATACTCAAATAATAATAATAAAAAATGTGAGATGATGTAAAAGTTTCACTTTAATAATAAATAATACAAAAAAAATATTAAAACTGTATTTTATTAAAATATATTTTATCGCATCAAAATATAATAAAATTTTCTCGGTCAACATCTTGTTTTGACATTTGTAGTTTCTAAATTCCCGCCAATTCTCTCAACGCTCACTGCGATCCACCTCTTGACATGGGATGTCGTGAGTTCCGCGCGAGCGTAAGTCATGACATCATCGATGACGTTTTCGCCGCGACCACAATGACAGCGGTCGCCATGTGGAACGGCGAAAAGAGCGTTTTGGGCGTTGTGAACGTTGTGAACGTCAAGTGGAACGCACTGATTATGTATCCTAGTATACGTATTACGTATATTATAAGTCAATGATTTTAATATACGTAATATATATACGCATAGAACTATAACTAATGTTCCAAATTGGACAAACGAAAAGTATGCTTCGACCGCTGTCAGTGTTCATGTGAACGCCGTCATATTAATAAAATCGTTTAAAAATATTTCAAAATGCTATCTTGTGTACTAATATGGTACTAAAAATAGTATAAGCAATAATAAGTCAAGTACAGTTAAAGTAAGTAATAAAAAATTGGATCGGAAATTTAGTGCGAGGTTTTATTCATTTCTTACTGGCTTATAAAGGATTCGACTTCGATATCCTCGTGACCACGTTAACCACTTCACTAAACACACACACACGCATGTATAAACAAATGTTTATGTTCGAATAGAACATCATTATTGTATTAAATTATGTGTTGTGTTGTTATATGTGTGCATGAATTTTAAATTAGTGTGACATAAAAAATGCATGCATTTGTAAAGACATACACATTATTTTTGCGGGTGTGTGCTGTTTGTGAGTATAGTAGTCCCCCCGTCCCGACACACGGGAACTCCAGTGTTCAACCCAAGTTCGCACTAGGTATAATAAAATAAATGAGTACTGTCAGTATCTTTCTCGTTTTAAAAAAATGAACATTGACAAAATTTTTTCCTGACAACTGAGTAGCGACAAACAAAGTCAAACGAATTAGCAAAAAAATATACAAATTTTAAAAATAAAAAAATGAACATTGATCAACTATTTTTTTCCTGACAGACACTGAAAATCGACGAACAAACTAATTAGCAAAAAAAAAACAAGTTGATTTGTCTCCGCTAACTTAACCAAGCATTGAGGGCTCCAGTGCTCACTGTCAGTCTACACGGAACGAATTTCTCCCTGTAAGAGCACAGTACAGTGCTCGCATTGCAAAATTGGCGACGATTCATGACGTCATTGTATTTGATAGAGCACTGCGACAGTATACTGTCAGTCTATAACGGAACGAATTTCGCCTGGATTGTAATTTCTAATAAACCAATCAATTTCTTTAAAGTCATCAGTGATAATAGTTGTAGTCCTTCTGATTCAACTTTTGGTCTTTGTCACATAGTGTCATTTTGCTTATTTTTAGCTTAATCATCTAAACGGCAAACGGTGGCCACTTTCTTATTTAAGTAATGAATCCAAAAATACGGAATATAAAACTATATCACATAAATCAATAATTGGAGAATCAATAGGCCTACAAATAATCACTGGTGGATTGTAGAAAAATTAACTGGTTTATTAAAAAACACAATCCATTTATTTTTGGAGTTATACTTCTTTTAGCGCGTTTAAGGGAAAAATGATGAGTCACGAAAAACCGACACCCTGAAGTTAGCTATAGTCAACATTATTTTATATAACAAGATTCACATAATGACAGTATAGACGTCAAAAGAAGATATAGTTTTTAACTAAACAATAAGCAAAAAGGTTACAATGTAATGAAATTGTACTATGTATTTTTCTTTAAGGAGTATTACTTCGAACGCGTGTACATAAGTACATACACACTTTTTTATATAAGGATCATTCGGAAAACTGAAATAAACTTGTAATACAGAAGTAGCCATAACCCGTTAGAAAACAATACATAACCAGTTTCTCAATAATATTTGATTTGCATAAAAAAATGCTAAAAATAAAGGTTAATTTTTTTTATTTTATATTTTACATACATTACATTATAGCTACATAATAATATAAAATGAAATTATCATTTCCTCTGCTTTCAAAATAGATTTATAATCGAGTAAGAAAATCGCAGTGTAGGTACAGCACTTTTGACAGAAAAAATGAGAAATCATCTTCAACGTGACCTGATAGTTTTAATAGCATATTTTACATCGCTAGTTTTGAACTCCCGCCAAGTCTGGCCCGTCAAATAAAAGCCGCAATGGAAAACTAGCACTAGACACAATCGTCCGCTACCGTTTTGATGAAAATAGTAAAATAAATGGTTTTTTAAATTAATAACAGATTTTTTAGGACAAATAGTACTTACTGGTGAAAGGAAATACCTCCATTAACAGCTCCAATTTTACGGGTAGTGTTTGAACTTTGAACTAGGAATGGCCGATACAAATCGTATATAGATATTGAAACGTATATTACATCAATATCTAAATATCCGATGCAGAAATATAGTGTTTTAAAAAGTATATAATTTTTAAACGCACTGACGTTTAAAAACTATATATTTTTTAAAACACTATATTTCTGCATCGTTGCGATACGTCTCGGTTCGATATCTCGCTTGATATTCAAGATTTATAGATATAGGATATCAAACCATATCGCATCGCAATATGGGCTATGCAGATGCGCTGGGCCGACTGATAACTTGTGAGTGAGTGAAATGGCAATAATCGAATATTCGTAGGATTCTTAAAACATTATGAACAAGAGAACTATCGTTATATGAATATTTTTTGTGTATTTTGGCAAATTTGTAATAGATCACAGAAGTTAAACAAAAGACTTTATTATATTAAGAATATCAAGCTTTTTCGGTAATTTTGCAATTTTATACTTGACCTTTGTCCTTGAACTCGTAGCTTCGCTCCGGTGATCCTTTTCTCTTATATTTATATATTATTATTGTAATAAATTAATATCTTCCATACAAATACATACCTAAATAAATAAAAATAAATAATATAACAAAATATATATATATATATATATATATATAACATCCCATGTCTTAAGTACAAATGCTCTTGCTCATCACACAAACATTTTGCACAACACCCAAAGTACCTACCATTACCATATTCAGACAGATTTAAAAAATAACAAATTGCAACAATATCATATTAATCGAAATACAGTTACAAAACACATCGTTTTATAGGTTCATTTTTACCAAATACGGGCCGATACACTAATAAATAGTTACAAAAAATATATAGTTTCAGTATTCGACATCGAATATCAATATATAGTTTCGATTCGATATTGCAAAAACCCGATATTACCCACCACTACATTGAATAATTAATTATTGAACAAAGAGTAATTTTGTTTTCAAAACCTTACATCGCATGCTGACCGCGGTCGGGAGTATACTAAAGTACGCGGCGAGCCATGGAGCCGTCGAGGCGTCTCTCCGTCACGCGAGGTACTTACTCTCTCTACTTCTATCTCAATATATTTCTGTGTCCGACACTTAAATTACGTTAAAGTACAACCGATAGCGTGATTTAATTACGTTACAGTGACATCTATTGACACAAATAGAAACCTTTTCTAAGACACGCAATAATTAATTTTGTTTTTACTTCTTATCGGTTGTACCTACTTATGACTGTTATGTTATGTGAAAATTAATATTATATTGAAAATTTATATGTCAGACACAATGAAACTATTTCTTCAGTAGGAGTCCGATATCGAACGGCTTGCGTTCATGTGATGAATTATTTCTGACCTTATGAAAGAGACTTTTTTATAATTGGAAATAAAAAACATTAACAAAGTAACTTGATAAATAAAAATATTATTTTTTATGAAATTATCTGATATAAAAATTAAAATTTTAATATATCATGGTCACCAACACTAGATTTTGCTAAAACCGGAATTTTTACCACGTAATAATATTAGGTAATTTTGAACCTCTTTTCAACTCTATAAATTTAGGTTCTGTTGCAAACGTCTTAATCACGACGGTAATGAAGAAGCAGAAAAAAAGCAAGTTTTGATATACCTATTTACTTATTAAAAGTGTGCACGGTATGTGCGTAGATTGCCTACGGCTACAAACTATGTCGCTAACTGGGTGATGATACTGATTAATTTGGCTTTAAAACTGTGATTTTACTGATTCTAACTGTCTTCGGGGTGATGATGATGAAAGTTGGGTGAAGTCTTGAATTAAACACTGTTTATTACTATTGAACACTTAAAAGAGGTAAACTTGAGAGGCAAGGCAGGGATTTCACTTTATAACTTATACTTTTTAACTTGTTTCTTACTTCGGAGACGATTTGCGAATGATTTCCAGAAGCCTCGACTTCCTTATATATGATCTCTACCAAATGTTCTAGAACATTCCATGCCTCACCCCCTCAGTCACCTTTTTGTCGAAATCTTTATTTATACCAAAATATTTTTACATAAAACTTATGTTATTTTATAATTATACATTTTTTACATCTTTTGTACTATTTACCTCATGATTCAGTCATCCGTGTGAGAATGGCAAGCAAAAAACTGCTGATTCGATATTTATGCTTCCTAATCCCCCGCTTCCGTATCCCTTCCGGTGTTCCGGTCCTTACCGCACAGTGAACCTCCCTCACACATTCTTTGGCTTGATTATAATATTGCCATCTCACTTTTCCTATTGGATTAACTCGTGTTTTATAAACAATGAGAATCTCAATTGGACTATTTATAATATCTCTAATATACATTTTTCTGTTTATATATCATCTCAAATAAGCCTAATTAGCATCACTGTATACTATTTCAACTATTTATAATCTACGAATAAGTTATATCTCTTAATACAACAATATTTATGTGTTACACTACATCTTATATGTAATCTCGTCTTACAAAGTATCTACATGTGCAAACTCTCTTATAATGATTATCTTATATATAATTATATCCTATATACTTAAGTTATTTTCAACAATAAGTTATCTTATGCAAATCATCTTATATAATAATATTGTCTTATACCTAAGTCGTCGTGAACATTCTCCCGCCGGTCACGAACGTGACCCCTGTAAGAAGATCGTCGTGCTACCAGGAGGTAGCACGACGATCTTCTTACAGGGGCGCCGGAGTACATGTCCGTTGCTAGTTTCTACATCGACGACTCGCACGATGTTGTCCTTGCCGGGGTATGTCGCCTTTACTCTTCCCTTTGGCCAGACATTCCGGGGTAGGTTTGAGTCGCATATGATGACGACATCACCTACTTCTGGAGCAGCTCCCTTCGTGTGAGGCTCCCGCCGGTGCTGGAGTAGCGGCAGGTACTCTTTCACCCATCTTCTCCAGAACTCGTCGGCCAGATGCTGGGCGCGTCTCCATAGTTGACGCGCTGAGGAATCTTCTTCGATGAATTTTCCTTGCGATGGCACGTGACTGTTCCCCCCCAATAGTATGTGGTTCGGGGTCAGCGCCTCGGGTTCATCCGGGTTGACCGTCACATGAGTTAGCGGTCTTGAGTTAATTATGTTCTCGGCCTCTACCAGAAGGGTGTAGAGGGTCTCGTCGTTCGGGTGTTTTTCGTGAAGCGTTACACGAAGTGTTTCTTTTACACTGCGCACTAGACGCTCCCATGCACCGCCCATGAACGGGGCACCTGGGGGTGTGTAACGCCAGACTATACGACGAGCGTTGACTTCCTTCTTGACATCCTCCCAGGCTTCTTTTAATTCTTTCTCCGCCGCCTTGAAACAAGTCGCGTTGTCTGACCATAGCTCCGTCGGCTGTCCTCTTCTAGCGATGAATCTTCGAAGCGCGGCTATGGCTGAGCTCGCGCTAAGCGACGCGACTACCTCTAGGTGGATGGCCCTCGTCGTTAGACAGGTGAATAAGGCCACCCATCGCATCTCTCTATGGCGTCCCACGGTCACTTCGATCATGCCGAAGTAGTCGAGACCCGTGAATGAGAAGGGACGTGCGTGATGAGTTAACCGAGCCGGTGGTAGGTCTCCGGTGGCTGGACTCATCGGCTTCGCTTTGCGGATACGGCAAGCTTGACAGTCTCGTATGACACCTTTGACTGTGGGTCTGATGCGGGTTATCCAGAACCTCTGTCGAAGCTCGTTCACGGTGATCTCTATTCCCCCGTGATGCATTTCAACGTGTACATTATAATGAAACAATTTTTTACGGATTTTATCGCGGTTTATTAAGATTTTTACAAGCCCGACGTTTCGGATACTTTACAGCAACCATGGTCACGGGAGGACTGAGGTGACAGATGTCCTAATGTTACAAAGTTATTCGAAACTCCCTATGATACATCATTATTTTAATAAGTCCTCTCTACGCAGAAAGTGCTAACTGCATCTTTAATCTGTGGCATATTTTGCTTGGTTTTTGATTTAATTATTTTAATAATGGGATCCCAAGCAGGTGGTAATGGCCAATAACATCTTAAGCCACACAGTGTATAGGAAACATACCCATACGGATAGGTATTTAAACGGCGAATCACACCACCATCCAACACAGTTAGCTACCGTGGGTAAATCTTTGTTACAGAGAGCACAAGGGATCTGTGATGAGCAGCACCTGGAGACCGAACTTCAACATGTCAAGCAAGTACTGCGTGACAACAAGCTTCGGGTACCGCGTCTCCGTCACAGTGAACGTGTGAAACCAGCCACCGTCGAGCGAGTACCTGCTGTGCTACCGTTTATGAAAGGCGTCACTGACAAGATTGGCTTCATCCTAAAGCGAGCTTCTATAAAAACTTATTTCAAGCCGCCTAAAAAGATAGGTCAATTCTTACCATCTGTCAAGTGTCATATACCCTTACAAGATGCAGGAGTATACAAGCTTGATTGTGATTGTGGCCTCTCTTATATAGGCCAAACCAAAAGATCAATTAAAACTCGCGTTAAAGAACATATAGCTGACTTAAAACACCGTCGCTACACTAAGTCTGCAATCTGTGAACATAGTCTAGACAAAGCTCGCCATTATATTAGATTTGATACACCACAGATACTCGCAAAAGAACACCGATTCCAACCAAGGATGATCCGCGAGGCTATTGAAATTAAAAAACATCCAAATTTCAATAGAGAAGATGGCTGGCTCTTACCACCTGCTTGGGATCCCATTATTAAAATAATTAAATCAAAAACCAAGCAAAATATGCCACAGATTAAAGATGCAGTTAGCACTTTCTGCGTAGAGAGGACTTATTAAAATAATGATGTATCATAGGGTAGTTTCGAATAACTTTGTAACATTAGGACATCTGTCACCTCAGTCCTCCCGTGACCATGGTTGCTGTAAAGTATCCGAAACGTCGGGCTTGTAAAAATCTTAATAAACCGCGATAAAATCCGTAAAAAATTGTTTCATTATAATGAGTGAAATTCGCGCAAACATTAGAAAACAATATGTCAACGTGTACATGTTGTATGTACATTCTTGTATATCGGTGCCCGCCGTCGAGTATGACGGGGTTGTTAGTTTCCGGGCTCATGTTCGCGGCTGCTCCGATTCGACCTCTGAGCTTGACCAGATCGTCTTCCATAAATGCACTCAGGGATGCGAGACGATCTCCCGCCGATGCGGGCTTGTGTTCTATTAATCTTATCCTTTCGGCTGGGTAACACTCTCGTTGAATTTTCCTCAGCCACATTTTTTCGGCACGAATAATGTATTCGGCCTCGAGAAATATATAGTTCGTTCGTTGCGCATCGACTCGCGGTTTTTTTGTTTTTTCGTTCGCTCTTCGATGCGATACCGGATCCCAGGTTGCGTCGCTTTCCTTGTTTTTCCTCGTTCGTTTTCTCGCCGCCGCAACCGTGTGGATTTTTCTGCGACACAGGTCTACAAATTGTAAAACACGACCCGTGGCGCGTATTAGAGTTTGCCATTTTTCTATTCTGTTTATATCGGGTAAACAGTCATCAGTCGCCGAGTCGCGTATCACGTTGCATTTTTCTTCTCCCGTGTGGATTTTTCCCACGGATTTTTCTTCGCTGGGCCAACCATTTTCCTCCTGACGGAGAAACTCGGGCCCGTGAAACCATCTGTGGTCGGCACCGAAGTCCATCGGTGTTTCTCTGGTGGCGTCGTCGGCTACATTTTCCTTGGTCGGGACCCATCGCCATTCTTTTACCTTCGTCAGCTCTTCGATTTCTGCCAGGCGATGTGCGACGAAGGTCTTATACGCTCGTGGCTCCGCTCGTATCCATGCCAATACGGTCCGCGAGTCACACCAATATATCCTCTGTGCGAACTCGTATTCGTGTTCTTGCTCGACGGTCTTCGTGAGCCGAGCGCCTAGGAGGGCAGCTTGTAACTCCAACCGAGGGATGGACGCTGGCTTCAGCGGGGCGACACGACTTTTAGCTGCTACTAACGTTGTTCTTATCGAGCCGTCGCGATGCAACATTCTTATATACACGGCGGCTGCGTATGCCTCTTCACTGGCATCGACGAATGTATGTATTTCCCTCTTTATGACCGCCGGGTGCAGGTTATAACAGCGGGGTATTTTTATCCTTTTCACCCCCCATAGGTTTCTCATCCACGATGTCCATCTCGAGACGAGTTGTTCCGGGACAGGCTCATCCCACCCCGTGCCATACCTCCATGTTTCTTGCATAAATTTCTTCGCGGGCAGCGTGACAGGTGATAGTAGTCCGAGAGGTTAGAAGAGAGACATGATGATACTAAGAGCCTCTCGCTTGGTGGGGATGTATCCGTTTTTCATTATTAAGGAAGGCATTTTCGTTTCGTTTAGGTTGAAACTCAGTTTATCCTCTTTGGCCTCCCATAATATCCCCAAGGTTTTCTCTACACCTGTCTCGCCGATCGACACGACGGACGTCTCTTGGTTGTCGTCGAAGTGTCGTCGCAGGGATTCTTCGTTCGACACCCATCCTCGTAACTCGAAACCAGCGTGACGATGTATGAAGTCGACGTTTTTCGAGACTTCGAGCGCTTCTTGTTTATTCGCGAAACTAGTTATATAATCGTCCATGTAGTGGTTCTTTTTTATCTCCACCACCGCTCGAGGATAGTTCTCTATGAATTCTTCGGCATTTCTATCCTTTATGTAGAGCGCTGTACACGGTGACGACGTCGCTCCGAATATTAACGAAGTCATCTGATATTCTTGAGGTTTCTTCTCTCTTTCTTCACCTCTCCATAAGAATCGCAGTGCGTCTCTGTCTTCGCTTCTTATTTTGATTCGCATGAACATTTCTTTTATATCGGCGGTTACCGCTATCGGTATGTCTGCGAAACCGCATGATCACCCCCGGCAGTGACTGTAGGAGGTCAGGGCCGGAGAGTAACATGTCGTTCAGGCTGCGACCATATGATCTTGCCGCAGCATCGTGTACCAGACGAATCTTTGGTTTTGACGGGTTACAGACCGCGAAGTGCGGTAAGTACCATGTGCGACCTGGTACTGGTGGCTCAGGTGCCGGTGTGGCATAGCCAGACTTCAATAAATCTTCTATTCGTACATTATATTTTCCTTTCAGCTCGAGGTCGCGATGTAACTTTTTTTCTAACGATTTCAGACGTTTCATAGCATCGTTGTAATTATTCGGTATTTCTTCATTTTCATTTTTCCACAGCAGCGAGGTTTCGAAGCGACCATCAGGCGTTCTCCTGCTATTCTTTTTCAGTATTCTGAGAGCGCGTTCTTCGGGGTCATTCTTCTGCTTGCGTGCTTCTATACCGAGGGCTTCCAAGTCGACGAACCTCTTCATCATACTTTCCATAGAATTTTCCTCGTACGTCGCGACCGTGTGGCCACAAAATGCTATCGGTTTGTTGTATGACGAGCGATAGCCATGTAACACCCAACCCAATCGCGTGTGAGAAGCGACAGGTTGATTCTGTTTTCCCGTTCTTATCTCCATTGCCACTAAAAGCTCTCAGTTATCTTGACCGATGAGTATTTTAGGGTGAGCATTCTGGTAGACTAGCTGGTCTTCTATATCCTTCAGATGCGGACAATCATGAAGGTCTTTTCTTTCGACTCTCTGGCCGGTGAACGTTAACCTCTGTACCGTTCGAACATCAAAACATGTTCACTCCTGTCATAGCGCCCTCGGATCTTGAAATCGACTCTCTTACTGTTCTCGTACTTCGTTCTTTCGTTGAGACCTTGAACCCACATATTATCGCGAGGCCCATCCAACTCTAGTAGCTCAGCGAGCCCCTCGTCGATCAAGGTGACGGTACTGCCATCATCCATGAGAGCGTATGTGTCGACTCGAGTGTTGTTCTTCCCGGTGAGGGTGACAGGAGCGATCTTCAGGAACGCTTGCCGACTCTTCGTACAGTTAGCGTTATTTACAACTTCGACGGTGACAGCCGATTCTTCGGCTTTACGTGGCAGCTCAGTAGTCGGAGGTGTCGTCGGTGGTCTCCTGTGGTGCAGTAGGCGATGATGTGCCATACTACAGCCTTCTTGCCCGCACCGTTTGGCGTTGCAGTTGCCTCGGCGGTGCGAGCCTTTCAAACATTGATAACAGAGGCGATGTTTCTTGGCGATCTCCCACCGATCACCCACTTGCGCGTTGATGAAGCGCTTGCAGTCAGGAAGGTAGTGGTCTTGTCTACATGTTGGGCATTGGTTCCTCTTCCCGACATCTGCAGCGTATGTCCTCTCAAATCTTCTCTTTGGCACTCTGTCATGCTGAATTTCACCGGCGACATCCTCTGGCAGGGCGTAAGCACCACATTTATCCGCCTCCTCGTTCAAGAATGTCATCATCTTTTTCAAGTCCGACGTATCTTCTTTATTTGTCGCAGCATAGTCATACCATTTATTCTTCAGGATAGGAGTTAATTTTTCCACTATGTTCTTCACTAGCTCGGGGTTAAAGAGGTAGTGAATTTTCTTCAATGCCTCTATGGTGGCGACTATATTAGCCACCTTGTTGGCAAATATACACAGGTCGCGTGGGTTATCGTTTATCTTACCCAGCGCCTTAATTTTTTGTATTTCGTTCATCGCCAGTGTGTCCGGTCTTCCGAATCTTCTCTCGAGCGCCTGCATGACAGCTCGAGGTTCCGGCTGGCTAATAAGTAGGCTATTGACCGCTTCTAGGGCCGCACCTTTGAGGCTTCTTCTAAGCCTGGATAAATTTTCCGTTTTCGAGAACATCTCTTCTGTCTCGTAGTAGGCAGCTCTATATGCTAGCCACCCTGCGCAGTGCCCGCCGAATACCGGCAGCTCTTGCAGGTATCTCGGAGCATCTCTTGACATTCTTACCGCTTGAGTAAGAGCAGCGGCCAGGGAGGTGACGTCCATGTTTTTCGTCGGCGGTTGCTCTTCTCTTCTTTTTTCCACAGCTTTCTCCTTAGCTTTGTTCTCGTTGGTCTGGGTTTCCTTCTGCCCATCCAACCATTCTTCCACTCGGCTGGTCTGTTCCTCGTTCTGGTCCTCTTCCTCATTTTCCCCAGACACCGCTATCTCTCTGGCCAACTTCGCCTGGGCAAGAGCAAGGGATGCACGTACCTCTTCTAGCTTTAACTCGGCTACTTTCTCTTCGGCTTCTAGCCTCGATACTTTCCTACTTTTTCCCGATGAAAGACGCGACGCACGCTTATTCTGGCGCGTGTCCTCCGCGTTTTTCAATGTTTCTTCCGTCGCCGAGGTTGCTTCCGTTGAGGTAGTGCGCTCTGTGCCTGAGCTGGTTGCCGTCGTGCCCTCCGACGTTGCCGTTGTACCTTCGGAGGTGGTTCTGGTGTCTTCAGAGGTGGCCTCTTCCCTGGTAGGAACAGCTGACCGGGCCGAGCTTGTACCGCTCCTCGTTCTGACCCCCAAACGTGGGTCAGGATTCGCCTGCGTCTCCATTGCATCTACTATACTTCCCTGCTTTGATTTCTGGGACATAGTGTAGCCCGCGCTGGGTTTCTTGACTTTCACTTTTTTCTTGTTCGATCCTCTTCAGTGGATCCGGCTCGAAGGACCATAAAATGTGCACGGTATGTGCGTAGATTGCCTACGGCTACAAACTATGTCGCTAACTGGGTGATGATACTGATTAATTTGGCTTTAAAACTGTGATTTTACTGATTCTAACTGTCTTCGGGGTGATGATGATGAAAGTTGGGTGGAGTCTTGAATTAAACACTGTTTATTACTATTGAACACTTAAAAGAGGTAAACTTGAGAGGCAAGGCAGGGATTTCACTTTATAACTTATACTTTTTAACTTGTTTCTTACTTCGGAGACGATTTGCGAATGATTTCCAGAAGCCTCGACTTCCTTATATATGATCTCTACCAAATGTTCTAGAACATTCCATGCCTCACCCCCTCAGACACCTTTTTGTCGAAATCTTTATTTATACCAAAATATTTTTACATAAAACTTATGTTATTTTACAATTATACATTTTTTACATCTTTTGACACTATTTACCTCATGATTCAGTCATCCGTGTGAGAATGGCAAGCAAAAAACTGCTGATTCGATATTTATACTTCCTCATCCCCCGCTTCCGTATCCCTTCCGGTGTTCCGGTCCTTACCGCACAGTGAACCTCCCTCACACATTCTTTGGCTTGATTATAATATTGCCATCTCACTTTTCCTATTGGATTAACTCGTGTTTTATAAACAATGAGAATCTCAATTGGACTATTTATAATATCTCTAATATACATTTTTCTGTTTATATATCATCTCAAATAAGCCTAATTAGCATCACTGTATACTATTTCAACTATTTATAATCTACGAATAAGTTATATCTCTTAATACAACAATATTTATGTGTTACACTACATCTTATATGTAATCTCGTCTTACAAAGTATCTACATGTGCAAACTCTCTTATAATGATTATCTTATAAATAATTATATCCTATATACTTAAGTTATTTTCAACAATAAGTTATCTTATGCAAATCATCTTATATAATAATATTGTCATATACCTAAGTCATCGTGAACAAAAAGCTTTGTTAGCTTTCGATATGTAATTAAAAACGTGGTAAATATTCCGATTTCGAATGTATGAATATAGGTATGAATAACTTTATCGAATAACAATGCATTCCTAACAAGAAATGACTTTTAAAACTCGCTAGCAGTCTTTCAGAAAACAGTTGTCTCTGCATAATTTTCTGTTTTAGGGATAATATTTTGTCCCACTCTATTTCAAAAGATATGAGCTCTTCATCATCGTCATCAGAGTCATTTTCGGAAGATTCCAATAAATTTGGGACTGCACCAGCAATTGCAGTTGCAATTATTGCGTATTCCATTAGCTATTTTTCCAGTTAGATAATAAATACCAATTTTTTTTAAATAAGTTCATCACTTTGACCTTACCTAATTTCAATCATTCAGTAATTGAGTTATTATACATTAAATTGCTAGAAAAACAATATTTTCTTTAATACTAACAAATTTACTCATAAACAATAATTTACTAACTTAACTATACAATAACACAATTTTATATATTTTCACGTAAAAACAACCCCACAAAGTATATAGAGTATAAATTAATATTTAAAAAACTCCAAAAAACGTAGATGACAGTTCACGGTTCACAGTATACTGTACTTATTTATACTCTTTGGTATACTGTACAGCGTTCCGTTATAGACGGAAACCAGTATAGCTCACTATATAGGAACGGCTTCTCAGTATACTGCAATGACGTCACACCTTACAGTGTGCCAGTATATATCGGAACGCGGCCTTTTGACAATCATCTGCATGTCAGATAATTGTCATTTGTCACTGTTACATCTGACATGTCTATAAAAAGAAGAAAGAATTAAAAATTTATTTAGATGATTCTTGGCGGGAATTCGAAAAAGCGCGGTTGCAATTTTTTTCAAAATTGTATTTTAAATTTATTAGAACATATTTTCCATACAAATAATAATTAAAATAGACAAATTATATTTTATAAATAATATATAAATAATAAAAATGGACGGAAACGAGGAGGACGGGGATAACCCGCCCTCCTCCAAAAAGAGACCACGACGGCTCGAAAATCTCCGGGATGGTTCTGGCGATGTTCCTGGTGCTGGCGGCGGAGGTGGTGAGAATGACTCTTATTTACCATATCGCAAGCCTAACTACAAAAGACTGTACCCAGAAAATTCAATTAATACAGAATTTAAGGTTTTTATTGAAAGCAGAAACATAAATGAAAAATTGGGAAATAAAAGTCCGATTTATTTAAACAATATATTTTCGAATGTTAAAGGTGTGGTGGCAATAAGGCGTATTAACGCCAATAAAATTGTGGTGATTTTTAAACAGCATAATACGGCCAACAATTTTATAAACAATATTAATTTTCTTGACAGACATGAAATGAAAGCTTATATTCCAACAACTCAAATTGAAAAAACTGGTATCATACGATTTGTACCTGCAAATATAACAAATAAGGAATTATTTACAAAATTAACATCTACATATGAAATTATTGCAGTTAGGAGATTCATGAGAAAAGTTGGTCATGAACTGATACCAACACAAACTGTTAGCATCACATTTTTGTCGAACTCTTTACCCGAGAATGTACAATATGATTTATTTTCATACAGAGTTTTCGAATATATCGCTCCTCTACAACAATGTTACAAATGTTTCAAATTTAACCACTCCGCAAAAACATGTAATGGCAAACAGCGTTGCTCAATTTGTTCAGGTGAACATTATTTTAAAGAATGTAGTAAACCAGAAGAGATCTGCTGCATAAATTGCAGTGGACCTCATTTGGCTATATCTAAACAATGTCCTATTAAAAGTAAGAAAATTCTAGAAAAGAAAAACAAAATTACATATGCAAGCGTTGCTATTACCAAAGAGAATATGGACTTCCCTCCTCTGCCATCACGAGCCATTCCTGTAAATAATGCACAGAAAAATGTAAATAATGTACAGAAACTTGTAAATAAATCTGTAAATATTAAGACTGTCCCACAGACTGTAAATATTAGTGATATTAAATCACAAATAATTGGTAACAGTGATGTACTTATGGCCCTAGTACAGACACTGGTTCAATTAGGTAATAAGACTGATAATGAGCCAATTACAACAACATTTATTAAAGATGTATTAATTAAAAATCTGTCAACATAATGGATACACAATCTTATAAAACACCCTCTCTAAGTATTGCGCAATTCAATGTTCAAGGTGCAAATCATAAAAAACCTCTACTTACAAAATTCTTGAACGAAAAAGATATTGATATTTGTCTATTAAATGAGACATGGTTAAAAGACCATCAAACATTTCATATTTCTGGCTATAATTTTTACAATAAAAATTCCAAAAACACTTGTAATGGTGTTGGAATATTAATTAAGCCATATTTGAAACATAATGTTATAAATACTACTTTTTATGAAGATATACAAACAATAGCCATAAGTGTATGTACAGGGAATACTACTTTGTCTATTCTCTGTGTGTACTGTCCTCCATCCAGTGGACACATAAGAATGAATAGATTGCGCAATATTATAAGAGATTTACCAAAACCTGTATTTGTAAGTGGCGATTTCAATGCACATCATATTGCTTTTGGATGTCTGTCTACTAAAAGTCGAGGCCAAAACTTGTACGATATAATTGATGAATGCGATTTATACATATTAAATAATGGTAGCTTCACTACAGTAAATTATCCCACACGCAATCCCTCAGCAATAGATGTAAGTTTTATTAGTCCGCATTTGGCCCCACTTTGTGAATGGTCAGTGCATGATGATGCTTTGGGTAGCTATCATTATCCAACCATCACAAGCATTAGGATATGCATTGAAAGATACACAATTAATAAACATGTTGACAGATTTTTATACAATAGAACAGATTGGACTAAATATAGTCAATTAGCTAATTCAATATTTCATGACATGATGGTTAGTGAAGAGAACCCAATAAAATCTTATGATGAGTTTTGTAATCGGCTTGATAAACTTAAACAAATCGTGGTTCCTAGATTCACAAGGACTAACATTAGGAATAGACCACCAGCTCCCTGGTGGAACAGTATTTGTGAACAAGCAGTCATTAAATCTTATGAAGCACTGAAACTTTACAGAAACGATCCAACAATACATAATTACATAAACTATAAAAGATTAGATGCTTTAAAAAAGCGAACTATAAAGGAACAAAAAAGAATCAGTTGGAATAGTTTTTGTAACAGTTTCAATAGAACTACCCCTATTAGTAAAATATGGAATCTCATTAAAAGATTTAAGGGTATCAGAGCTGGTAATAAGTCATATAGGGATGAATTTGTACAACCACTTTTAGACAAATTATCAGATTGTACTAATTTAGTTGACCTAGATTCATTAGACAATTATTTTAATATTAACAATGAAAATCCTCAATCAAGATTTTTAATGGAACCTTTTTCATGGAATGAATTTTTAATGAGTATACAATCTAGGAGGAATACTTGTCCTGGTTTAGATGATTTTCCATATTTATTAATAAAATATTTACCTGAATCTATACAAAAGTTATTTTTAAATATTCTCAATAGTCTCTGGCATAAAAAATTAATACCAATTTCATGGAAAACTCAATGTGTAATACCTATACTTAAACCAAATAAATCACCTGAACAGGCTAGTTCCTATCGTCCAATTTCACTATCATCATGTCTTGGAAAGATTTTTGAAAACATGGTGAAGTTTCGCCTTGACTGGTATGCAGAATCTAGGAGTATTATACCTCATATCCAATATGGTTTCCGTAGAGGAAAAAGCTGTGCTGACAGTTTCATGTCCCTCATATATGATCTGAAAAATGCAAAAAACAATAAATTACACACAGTTTGCGTATTTCTAGATGTACAAAGCGCATTTGATAGTGTGGATCCTGGTATACTGGTGAAGGTACTGAGTGAGGCAAGTGTACCTGGACAATTGTGTAAATGGATTTATGATTTCCTTAATAACAGAATATTATATGTTAGGCACAACAATATATTGAATGGACCTAGAATTGTGTCAAAGGGTACTATACAAGGTGCAACACTGTCGCCTTTGCTATATAACTTGTATACTTGTGAGATATGTAAATATGTAAATACTAAAAATGTAAATATACTTCAGTTCGCAGATGATTTAGTGTTGTATAGTTCAGATGTAAATTTGACATTAGCCATCGAAAATGTTAACACCAGTTTAGGGCAGTTGTGCAACTATTATCAACACAGATTAAATTTGAAAATAAATGCTGCCAAAAGCAGTGTCATGATATTTGGAAAAGACACACCAATAATTGATGTTGCTTATAATGGTGACGTTATACAAAGAGTAACCTCACACAAATTCTTGGGTATTATTATTGACCAAAAACTATCATTTGAAGAACATATTAAATATATATCTAGAAATGCATTAAACGGTGTTAATATTTTAAGATGTCTAGCAGGTATTGCATGGGGTGCAGATCCTAAAATACTGTCAGTATTATATAAAACAATAGTAAGAAGTCATTTTGACTATAGTTCTTTAGCTTATTTAAATAGCACTCATACACAAAAATTAGATGTTTTACAGAACAGGGCTTTGAGGATCATATCAGGGGCAATGTGTTCAACTCCCATAAGGGCCATGGAAGTCGAAACAAATATTATGCCATTGATATTGAGACGACTTATGCTTGCAGAAAGATACTGCTTGAAACTATTTTCATCAAATAATTTCCAAATTATAAATAAAATCATTCCTCACCTAATCCATATTGTAGGTCCATTGACTTCATCTAAGGATCTTCTGAAAGGTACATCTCCAACTCTGTCCCGAATTTATCTAAAAATACAATCCCATTATTCGAACATAAGAAAACATTTTCAATGGCCATGTTATAATCATTCATACAATAGTATTATACATCCTATTATGATTTTATCCAAGTCAATTGATAACAATTCAGACTTTTTATCATTCTTAGAAGAAAATAAAAAATATTATACAATCTATACAGATGGCAGTAAAAGTGATGAATATGTGAGAAGTGCAGTATATGATCCCCAAAAAAATGTTGCTCAAAGCTTTGTTCTAAATAAACAGTGTTCCATTTTTACAGCAGAGGCATATGCAGTTTTTGAAGCTATAAAAGCAATTAGTTACGTAAGCAATTATAAATATTTTCTAATAATAACAGACTCTTTAAGTCTACTAAATAGTCTTAAATATGTAAATTTTCATTTTAAAACTAATTATATTCTTTATTTTATTAAAGATTTTATCTGGCGTTTGCATAACAAAGGAATAACAATTGCCTTTATGTGGGTTCCCTCACACAAAGGTATTTCTGGTAATGAAATAGCAGACAAAACTGCATATAAAGGGGTCAATGCTCTTGACGTCAAAAATGTGGTGCATGTTCCTATGACCGACTATTATTACAATGTTAATATCTCAATAAAAAAATTGTGGCTAGATTTCTGGAAAGAGGATCAAAAACATAAAGGAAAATGGTACGGAAGTATTCAAGAGAATTTACCGAGAAAACCCTGGTATGATGAGTTGGATATAGCTAGCCGTGAGTACATCACCACAATCAACAGATTAAGATTTGGCCATAACACTGCTCCCTCACACCTAGCAAGACTCAAGATAATAAATAATAATATTTGTACTTTCTGTAACAACGGGATCGCCGACATTGACCACATTTTCTTCAAGTGTCAAACTCCAATGTTTATTTTCCAAAGACTAATAATGGCAAGCGAAATAATAGAATTTAGTGATACCTCCCGCCGCCACTTGTGTGATTTGCTGAAAAACAAAAAGTGTTATAGTGCATTATATAAATACATAAAAAATACCGTAGTGAAAATTTAAATATGTAATAAAATAAAATAAAATCAGTGAAGTGTAATTGATACATTAAAGGATAAAAGTTTGTGCCCTAAAATCTGACTTGGCTTAAAGGTCTCGTAACCAGGCCATAAAATATTATTAAAAAAAAAAAAAAAAAAAAAAAAATTTATTTAGATTTCAGGTTTTTTAATCATATTATAATATTGAGTATGTATATTGTATATTAAGAATATTTATTCTTTAGTATACAAGCTATTACATATTAATTATAAAGTATTAAATTATCGTAAAACTCATCAACACATCACCTAAAAGTTGCATAGAACTTCTTTGATAAAATCCACACTACCTATTCTATATTTACATTAATTTTAAATCATACATTATAATTTTGAGATAATTTAAAAGTATACAACGCAAAGTGCGTTAAAGTTATAACTGCGTTACTCGTGTCTGATTCGTGTCTGTTATCTAGCATTTATTTGTGTCTCCAGTGAACTTCGTGTGCCCTCGCTCGACCTCCTGGTTCCTTGGCCCGCTTATCACTATCAGTATGAATAAAACGGGACGATGGAAGGTAATTAATTCACATTTCGTTTCGCGCTCACAGTACACTGTTCGTCCTCGAGACAGTTTCTTTCTTTATAATTACGCACATTAAGTAAAATATAATTTGATCTGTTGTATCGTTTTAAGTTTTGTGAAGTTTATTGATTTGTAATTTTTTTGGTTATCCTGTACCCAAGAAGAGGAATGCCAAGTGACTGTCGTGACTGTTTGGGAATTCGTTATCGAATTAACGCCCTGCACCAAACCTGGAAGTGGTTGCATCAAACTATCGCCCTTCACGAATACCTGATCTCTCTTTCTTCAGCTGATACAGACGCTTGTTGGTCTGTCAAGTGTTAGTGTGTAAGATTAATTAAGTTAAGTGCATTTAATAACCTTAAGGACTTAAAACATTGCCTTTTAAAACTTCATACAAAAAAGTATCTGTAATCACTTAACAATGGCATCTATCATGAGAAAAGTTGTGATGGGCAACATGTTTGTGATGGTTGGACTGACGAGAAGAGTTAGCTCTAGAAGTCTTTCGACAGCAAAGAGTCTGAGTACAAAGAAGGAAGAAAGTAAATTGCCTAAAGAAGGGGAGATCACCAAATCTGTGTTCATGTCACAATCCACGGATATTTATACAAACTTAGCCTTAGAAGATTGGATGTACAAAAACATGGACTTTAGCAAACACCATGTCATGATGGTATGGCGAAATGAACCCTGTGTCGTAATTGGAAGACACCAAAACCCATGGCTTGAAGCTAATGTGCCTTACTTGGCCGAGAGACAGATAGCTCTGGCTCGTCGTAATAGTGGTGGAGGTACTGTGTACCATGATCGTGGCAATCTTAACCTAACATTCTTTACGCCCAGAGAGAGATATAACAGGAAACACAATTTGGAACTTATAAAACGAGCTCTCTACAGAGGTTTTGGAATCCGATCAGAAGTTAATGTCCGAGACGATCTCATTGTTAGAGATAAATACAAAGTATCCTTTTTATGAATACAATAGATTTTTTGGATTCATATTCTTTCATGTGATGTCATATTAAATTCATATTATTATTATATTCATCATTAAAAAATATGGTAAATGAAAAATAAACAGTGCTGTAATGGTTTTAGTAATTTCAATTAAAACTATATTAGTTTTGTGTTGTTGTTATTGATTTAGCAATTCTTACTAATTTAATTTAAAATTTGATTATATTCATTTTAAGTTCATATCTGTATTTCTTGGTGAGATAAGCAAGCCTCGTAATTAATTTTTAAATTAGTCTTGTGTTAATTGGGTATTAAAAAATATTATATATTATATTAACTACTTATACAAATATTGTACAGTATCAGCTTATTAGTTATGTATTTAGACTGTAAATGATTTAGTTTTATCTTTATTTTAACAATGAAAGTTAATAGTGGATGGTATTGAAGTTAGAATTCCAGCTAATTTGTATTGACAATAATATGTCCTTAGTTATCTATATCAGATTTCTGGTACAGCAGCTAAGCTTGGAAGATTGGCAGCGTATCATCATTGCACACTCCTAGTCAACGCTAACAAAGCAGATCTCAGTAAATCTTTAGCAAAGCGAGAAGTAAGTTCTAATTTCAGTTTTGTATATAATATAGACATTATTTTTAATCATATCATAAACAGATATCATTTTTTCTTTTAACTTATAATGTTGAAATTATAATTGCGATATGTACCTGCTTCCCAACTACATGAAGTAATGCACTTTTATTCATATTTTATAATTACCTCACAAACTAAACTTTTTAAAGTGAAACTTTTATTACATCGTCTCAAACTTTTTCGTCTGTGTGTTGCATGTCGCGTGACGGTCAGCCGCCAAGTTTTCCAAGTATAAAATTAAGATTGATAAAGTGATTTTTATACCCTTAATGGAATATTATTCCATAAATTTTTAGTTAAATGTCTATAATGTGAAAAAAAGTTTCACTTTTACCATGGTTTCATAATTAACCACACAATCCTTTTTATATTCTATAAAATCGAATTCACCCTGCAGTGTTTAAAATAGTACTTAGTAAACACCTCATTATGAACCAAGCATTTCCACATCATTTCCAATAAATATTTATGTTCAGTTATTCAAAACATTGCTGCCTTTATGCATGTCATAATATAATTATAATTGTATTTGCTCATTTACATTGTTTAGTGTATGACTAATGCTGTTTGCTACTAACTACCCGACCCTTCCTTCCATATACATATGTTAAGACCACTTAATTCTATTTAGCATGGCATACAGACAAACGCGACTGAGTCGACGCGATCGGCTGTGGTGAACCTGGCAGATCTGGACAACAAAGTCACCGTAGAGAGCCTGCAGACAGCCATCGGTTATGAATATCTTCGAACAGCAGCTCTATCAGTGGAAGACGGAGGACAAGCTCAAATATCGAAACAAAGAGGCTTCCAATTTGTGAATCCAACTGATGAGTGGTTCCCAGGTAAGTTAAAATAATATTAAATTTTTTATCTTTATGTTTATTTAGTTTTCATTTTGTGTGATTTATTGAAAACTAGCTGCCCGCACAGACTTCGTTCTGTCAAAATTAAAAAAAAAAAAGAATCCGTTCTTAGCTGACCTCTACATGGCAAAAGTAATTAATATTCCTACCGAATTTCAAGTCTCTATAGAGATCTTATAGTTCCAGAGATATCATGATGAGTCAATCTATAGAACAGCTCCTATATGTATTGAAAATACATGGCAGTATTTTTAGATTTTTCTAGTGGTAATAGTGGAAGTGTATAAGTTTTAAATTTGCTTAAGTACCCTACAATTAGTAATGTGCAGTTAAGTTGCCAATCTAATGACGTACATAATTAGAGTAAAAAAAATGAGTACCTAGACAACATTTTAAATTGCATTATTAACAAAGTTCATCAGATAATTGGTCATATCTATTCGTAAGCATGTTATGACTTACTTAGCCATTTGCCAACACAGATTAATATTAAGCAGGAATATTAATGAATTAGTCTAACTTGGATACGAGTAATTCGTACTCCTTAGATGCCGCCGATTTTCTCTGTTACTTTTTTCGTATCAACAATGTTGTTTCGGAACGGCAACGGCAGGGACACGTCCAGTGCCCGCGTTGTCGTCCTGGGACAATCACCCACTTGTTTGATGTACGCCCTTGTAGCACCTTACACTGGTAGAAATGACATTTTCATTTTAGCGACTCCATAATTTTGAAATGTTGTCAATTAAAACACGTTCTTATTGGAATTATACAAGTATACAATGACGTTCATTGAGGGAGGCCTATGTTCAGCAGTGTTCGGATAGAGGCTGGTGATGATGATAATGATGATACAATGTTTTGTCACTTTCACTCATATGAAAAATGAAAGAGAGAACGTATTACAGCGGCGTTTCGGCATTCATCCGTATGGAGGTCAATCTACATATTATAATTGTAATCAGTTCCTTACACGCCATTTAGAATCTTTGGACTCGTCGCCAAATGTGTATAAAAATAAGCAATACATATTTAATAAAATTATATAACGAAAAATAGAATAAATATCGCACGCACACGCGCACACGAGAGTAGCGGCGGCGTAATGAGGCATCACGACATGACAGCGTCACGGCATTTTCGGTCAAAAGCGCCAATAGATGTTTCACATCAAATTTTACATGTTCCTTTATGAACAAAACAACTTTTTTATCTTATGTAATATTTTAAACTTTTTTTAATCTTAGGTCTGGCTGAAATAAGGAACGAGTTACAAACCTGGGACTGGTCGTTCGGTAGGACGCCATTATTTACCGTCAGCCGCAAATTCCCCGTCCCCGCTGAACTTCTTGAACCTTCTAAAGTATATTCCGCCACTCAAGAGCTGGTCATATGCGTGACCGTCGAAAAAGGTCTCATTGATGACGTCACTTTGAACATACCCCCTGGGCTTATAGAATCTGGCTTCCATGGTGAAGCGTCAGTTATTACGCAGCTGAAGGGCAAAAGATTCACATCAGAGGCCCTAAATGCTCTAGAAGATGCGATGTTGACTCGTCACGCGCGTGAAGTCAAACAACTGGACGATAAGGAACAATTTGTGGCCAAGTGTTTTGACCAAGTCGTTAATACGATATAAAATTCGAAATTTAAAAATCATGGTGCTATGTGTATATATTAGAAATTGTATGATTTTGTATATAGTTCTGTAAATTATATTTTTAAATACTGATAGTTTGATGAATTGTATATAGTTAGTTGAAGCACAAAATTGTATTAACGTCTTTACTAACACTTTGGTCATTTTAATGGTTTTTGTTTTATGCTACTAACAATAAGGTTGCTTTTCAATGTGATATTTTAGTTTAGTGTTTTTATTTCTAATAATAGTCATCGAATGTAATGTTTATGATCTGTATTACATATTACGATTGTCTATGGTGAATACAGTTGATGCATTACATTTGAGCGGTAACAGCGAATCGAATTCATATTTCGAACGCTACAAGAATACATCATATCATTTGTTTTAATTAAATTTTAGTTTTGTTATTAAATTAACATACCCATCTTATATTTATCCATTTTATTTAGTGTCATACCCATTTTGTTTTTATGATTACAATTTAATATATTATTACTCTTTAAGTAAAGTAACAGGTACTTTTTTATATGAAAACATGGCATATTAATGTACAATCATATTCTTAGCTTTAATGTTAGTTTTATAATTGTTTATGAATCTTTGATTAATTATTTTTGTGACGTTTTATGAAAATAAAGTTCGTTATATAATTTTGTTTTTTTTTTTTTCAATTTATCTTACTGGCAATAGCTTTAGTGGTTTAGTGCTTGTCTTTAACTTTTTTTTTCGAATCTATGCTAATGCCCCAAAGGCCCTAATGCTTCATCGGATTAGTGTGACTTCGCCGATTTGGCTCACTTATGGTTTATTATTAGTGGGGGGGTGTCTCCCGCCAACCGTGTAGTCATCGACCACACGGCCTCCTGGCGTCGGATTGGTTTTTGTGGCGGGACTGGGCCGCGTCACTGTCGGGTGGACCTTTGACGTTGTGACGGCTAATAAGGTGTATCTAATGTTGCCGCAAGTAGAAATGTGTCTAGATATACGACGCAAGATACCCGGTTTCTACGCTCACCGAGACCAATTTAATGTCTTGCGTACTAATAATAATGACAGATATTTATTGATGTCTCACTAAAGGCGTGACCATTACACGTAAGGATTGTAGTGTAGTGACGATATTAGTATAGCTTTAGAAGTACCAACATAATATTTTAGATCAATGATTAAAATAAGTAGGTATGGCTGAAAAATTTAAGAAAAATGAAGTAAAATATCTAAATTATGTTATAATGGATGGATGAGCAAAGCTAAAAATAGAGATGAATGGAAGTCCGTGGAGGAGGCCTTCACCTGAGAGGGGTCCATGTTATTTTAAATACTATCATTATAAAAATTTCATTTGTAGATATAATAAAAGTATAGTGTCTGTTTGTAATATTAAAATAACCGCTTTTTACTAAATGCATATTGATGTACATATACCAAAATAGCATTTTTTACCATTTTTGTCTGTCTGTCTGTATGTTCCGGTTAATCTCTGAAACGGCTGGCCCGATTTTGACGGGACTTTCACTGACAGATAGCTGATGATTCAAGGAGTAGCTTAGGCTATAAAAATAATCATCATCAATCCGTATACGACTGTAAATCTGTGCAAACGCGGGCGAAGCTGCGGGCAACAGCTAGTTCTTATATATACATAATTTAATGAAGACTACAACTGTGACCTTCCTAATAAACCCCTGTCAGTAGCTAACATAATGTAATTTTACATAATTTTGGTCGGACAGCTCAAGGGGAAGGTTACAGTGATTCAAAAGAGTACAATGTGTTGATTACGAATAATACCCGTAGAACGGTGAGTCAAGCTATGCAAGATGTGCCTATCGCTGTATGTCCTCGCGAATAAAAACTCGCTTGAGGCTCTTCCTCTCGCTTTCTGTAGCGGTGGTGGTCGTTGGCCGGCGCGCGCAAACAGTTCGCGTTTGTACTCTGCGCGCGCGCACCGTGCGCCATATTGAATTTGCGTTGCCATGACGACGGCGTAAACATCGTGTATCGAATTGCGTTTCTAGTGAATTTGTTGTTTTGATAAATTATTATACGAATTTAAGTAAGTATGTTAGAGATGTTAATATTGTTGTATATGTTAATTAAATTACAGCTTAAGTATTGAGTAATAACTAGCAGTGCAATGATATTTCAAAACTGGATGCGACACGCACTGACCGCTGGAATCTATACTAATATTATAAAGCTGAAGAGTTTGTTTGTTTGTTTGAACGCGCTAATCTCAGAAACTAGTGGTCCGATTTGAAAAATTCTTTCAGTGTTAGACAGCCCATTTATCGAGGAAGGCTATATAACATCACGCTGTGTCTGTCATAAGAGTTGAGTAACGCGGGCGAAGCTGCAGGCAACAGCTAGTACCATTTAAACAGATTAAACAGTATTAACCAAAGTCTTACTCTTCGGCATTTTATATAGGTATACATAAAAGGGGCGTATGTTAGATTTTATAAACAAATAAGCGAGTTAAATGATGAAAAAGTTGCGGAATAAGGATTTAAAAAAATGTTAGCTTTAATCATAAACGTAAGGTATATTTAAAATATTATAAAGTTTATTTAACGAAACTGAACAGTACAAAGTTTTGTTTTAATGACGTCTATCAACTGGACTGAATATTCAAAGAGGGAGAGATTCTATGCTTAAAGAACAGGGTAGTCTCTATTTTTTCAAAATCAATATTTATTCAAAATTGTACCATTAAAGTATCTTTTTGAACGTAGATTGAATCTACCACCGGTTCCAAGGCTAGCACACTGAGAAGAATCGGCGAAACAAACTCAGTGGAACTAATCTTTTCAAAAATATGTATTCTATAACAATTTTCACATCCTATCCTGAAATGCCTGGGAGGAACGCCCTATTCTCAAGACACACCTTCTTTGAATTCCATTATAAGCCCCATTCAAGAAGATGAAGATGGCATGCCAGTAGTAGCAGTTATATTAGTAGCCAGCCAGTAGTAGCAGTTATATTAGTAGCCAGCCAGTAGTAGCAGTTATATTAGTAGCCAGCCAGTAGTAGCAGTTATATTAGTAGCCAGCCAGTAGTAGCAGTTATATTAGTTGCCAGCCAGTAGTAGCAGTTATATTAGTAGCCAGCCAGTAGTAGCAGTTATATTAGTTGCCAGCCAGTAGTAGCAGTTATATTAGTTGCCAGCCAGTAGTAGCAGTTATATTAGTTGCCAGCCAGTAGTAGCAGTTATATTAGTAGCCAGCCAGTAGTAGCAGTTATATTAGTAGCCAGCCAGTAGTAGCAGTTATATTAGTAGCCAGACAGTAGTAGCAGTTATATTAGTAGCCAGCCAGTAGTAGCAGTTATATTAGTTGCCAGCCAGTAGTAGCAGTTATATTAGTAGCCAGCCAGTAGTAGCAGTTATATTAGTTGCCAGCCAGTAGTAGCAGTTATATTAGTTGCCAGCCAGTAGTAGCAGTTATATTAGTTGCCAGCCAGTAGTAGCAGTTATATTAGTAGCCAGCCAGTAGTAGCAGTTATATTAGTAGCCAGCCAGTAGTAGTAGTTTTATTAGTAGCCAGCCAGTAGTAGCAGTTATATTTGCTTGGCTTGGATATCTGTACAGCTGATGATGAGACATTAGTATAATAATTAGCAACACCAAAGGTGTGAACGGCAATTAACAACAACACCTCTATTCATAACTGTTGCCAATTATTTCAGCAATTACGTTGTAATTATGTGAAAAACCACGTAGAGCTACAATTTATAT
This sequence comes from Helleia helle, assembly GCA_963853865.1. Classification (NCBI taxonomy): domain Eukaryota; kingdom Metazoa; phylum Arthropoda; class Insecta; order Lepidoptera; family Lycaenidae; genus Helleia; species Helleia helle. The sequence continues at coordinate 18,067,226 of OY971422.1, read as the reverse complement.
AGTTAATAACTGATGCCCTTTTCCACGTGATACCTACCCCTGACAATAGGGATGGTAAGAAGAGGGAAATAAAATCTATAAAAATTGGCATTGATACTTTTAGTTTTGATTCCAAAGTTGATAAAATAACATAAATATTATTTTAAGAAAATGGATATTTTTTTATTAAATACACTTATTACTTTAAGAAATTACGATATAAAAGCTTTTTAATATGTTTTTACTGAAGAGAAAGATAGTATTTATACTAATTTATATTAAGTATTCGTTTTTTTTTGGAAAATAACAAATTGAATATATTACAGAAACCTTAATCTGCGATATAATTAAACAAAAGCAAACAATTAAAACTGCATCATAATAAAACATTTTGCAGAGATCATAATTTCAAAGATGAAAACGGCTCTTGCGCGTTGAAGTCTTTTTGTAAGCGCGGGCCAAATATTACTTTAAAAAAATTGCCCATATTTCTGCTTCGTATTGTTTATCTATGGATCTGTAAGAAATATTTTAATTATTACAGATCAAAGAGAATTCTAGAATTAATGATAACTTGAATTTGGAATGATAGAAAAAAGAGATTGAAGATATATTTTAATACTAGATGTTACTCACAGCTTCGCGCGTATGAACTTAGATTATAACCGTATCCTGACGTTATAATGGTAATTTTTGTTTTAGATTTATCTCAAATAAAAATTACATTCTACATTCAAACTTACATTACCGCTTTATTACATTAGTATACATCACTTATACGGCTTTTTCAACTCGATGCTCTAAAAATCGAAATGCTACATTGTATAGATATAAAATAAAAAATATATATACTCTTCTCTATGGTCAGTTTGTCCTAAACAAAGACATTAGAACCTTTTGCCAAAGAGTCAATAAACTAATCTGTCGTGTTGTCCGCGGAACATCCCGCCTACATGCTAACTAATATTATAAATGCGAATCTGTTTTCTTAGTTAGGCAAACTGGCAGATGAGCCACCTGATGGTAAGTGGTCGACGTCGCTCATGAACATAAACTAGTTTACCTGGAGCCTAGGAAATTATCCCTTCCCTTTACCTGTCATTACCCTTTCACACCTTAACCACTAAACCGATTCCAAAAAATAAACATACATATATTCGAATTGAGAACCTCTTTTTAATCAGTCGTTTAAAATGCTCTTCCACCATTGGAAAATTACGTAATCGAGTAAAATAGGCTATATTTTACTCCCGTGTTCTTACAGAAACGGAAACTATGCGGTGAAACCACTGACCCCAGTAACATATAAATACATCTATTACCCGGTACAAATATCAAATTATTTCATCGTAAAAATGTCTATCCCGGGATTCGTGCGAAACATGCCAGTTTATACTTCAATATCTATAAATAAATATAATATCAACCCTCCAACCCGACACGCCAGAAGGCCGTGTGGTCGCAGACTCCACGGTTGGCGGGGGGCAACCCCCCACTTTTACAAACCAAAAATGTGCCGAATGGGCTCACACTAATCCGATGTAGCATTAGGGCCTTCGGGCCGTTAGCATAGATCCATCCGAAAAAAAAAAACAACCCTTATATGTCCCACTGGTGGGCACGGGTCTCCTCCTCGACATGAGGCGATGAGGGTGTTGGGCCAAAGTTCACCGATGCGCTGAACTTTACACACCTTCATAGACTTATGTCATGAGGCGTGTAAAGTGTGAAAAAAAAGTGTGTGTGTGTCAGCTCCGACGCACGATTGGAGTTTACTCATTACGAACGATAATTATGATATATATCGAGTAGAAAATGGGTAATATATATATATATGTATATATATGTAAAATAATAAGAGAAACAGACATAATATATCTGTAATTATTCGGATTATTTATATTACTTCAATAAAGCGTATTACATAAAGTATGTTACAAAATAATAATAATAATACTAACAAAGAGGAGGCCCCGAGAATAGGATTAGGGAGGATCAGGGGCATTTCACTTAGTACATTTGGTTTTTTGTATGAGATTGGAAAGTCGTTATATTGCGTTGGGTGGGCGCTATTTTAGTTTTTCTTATGTCTATGAAATTTTTACATGTTTTATGTTGAAGACTAGTTATTCTTATATAAAATATACATGATTTATTTTTTAACAAATATAGGTACTTATTTAATACTTAATCGAAATTAAATTCTTTACTTGACAAGTTTGTACAATTAAATTTGAACCAAGTGTTCAATGGTCACACCGAATAATATATTTAGGGAGGCAACATTAATATTTTAAAGTTTCTGATTGGTTAATTATAAAATTGAAGAGTTTCAATTTATTGTATTATTGTTAGAAAGAAATTGCAAATTAGAAATATGATTTTGAAAATATGAAAAAGAATACATATTTGAAAAGAATAAATATATTATATTAAAATTACTAGACTTTTCTGGGCTGAAATTTAAAATAATTTTAAAATCGCCGCGAACATTGGAACGTAATGACTTTTTTTAGTCTGTGCTAACTCAATTTCGATTTTCGAATTCATTTTTGTTATTACGTAGTATTCCCTAGTTTGTGTTTTTGATTATTCAATATTGAATGTGCTCTAGTTGTTTTATTTTCTTATCCACTCATGTTTTAAAAAACCATTGTGAGTTGTGACTATGATAACGTAAGAAACTACATGAAGACAGTTTTCTATACGGAAATTAATACAATGCCAATTACATAACAATCTAAATTGTGATTTCATATGCAATTTGGTTAGTAATTTTTTCACATACATTAGTGGTGCAAAGATATAAATGATATATTAAGTGGACCCAGAAAAGACACAGTGATAGTACAGATACAGTAAAAAATTACCTAGTCAATATTTTAATAATAGATGAAAAATAAAATAATAATTAGTACCTACACATTGTTTTATTTAAAATCCTACATAATAACGTCACGTCAATTTTAGATAATGCTGACCAAATGAGGAATACGTATTTGTCTTGCAAATCATTGCAACGGAATAAAGTATTATCCCCATTTTTTTTATTCATCATTAGCTAAAATTGTTTAAATATCTTATAATATTGCATATATAATGGTCGTGTCATTGACTTTTAGTGCTGTAATATCGTGTTAGATGGCGTTGGCGGCATTATTTTAAGATACGCTGTGTAATGTATTCCATCTCATTCTTTTACACGTTCAATCATACAGATTTATATGTTTGTCTCTTTCTACGTAACGCCTCAACTTTAGTGTTACACTTGATTTTACTCCTCATAAAATTTCCGTACCGGGCCGTATAACTCAAATCGTTTCTTAAGGAGTAAACTCCAAAAAGAAATTTTAAAGCATCGTAGGTGCTAGGATCGACCCCGGACCTCTCACTCAAGAGCCCGAGCCCATACCCACTAGGCCATCGACGCTCACAATTCAATATCTATGCATGCGATAATTACTTAATGATTATCTACTTAACGTAAATAGACAAGAAAATGCATACTTTAACAGGTTAAATTATATAAGTGTGAATTAACCGGAGAATTTTAAGTTCCGCTTAGAAATCATCCGGTCGATAGACGATAGAGACACGCGAGCACCAATGACATGAAGATTTGTTACTTATTACTATTTTTTCTTACAAATTTTGCACGTTTAAAATTATACCAAAATGTATTTTATTTGAAGAATCGACGTACCCGTATAGAATCATCGTACGATAGATTGAGACTTGTACAATTTGGTTTAAGGAATCTTATAGGAGATGTTGACGTGATAACGTTTTATATATTGATGAACACCGGTAGCGCGCAGGAAAAAGCATCCCGTTGCGCTATCATACGATAGACAGGCCCAAGCGTTGGCTTGGGATCCATTATTTATAACAAATGTTAATACGCGACATCGTGTTTTGTGTTTTTGTGTTTATTTCTACAATTCCTCCATACTTTATTTCATAACTTTATTTCATTCTAATTTTATTTTGTTCACTTCAATTAACTTTTTTCTCAAAATAACGCCAAAAAAACAACAAAAAAGGTAATTATTTTTTCATCAATGTATCTTTATGACATTATCACCTAAAACTATCTATCGTCCGTAAATCGATTATATCGAGCCAGAATTTTACAGACAGCCAGTATTTTACAGACATCCAGTATTTTATAATGTGACCGCAGAGCCTTAGCAGTAGAGCTAAGGCTAAATATATACTTCTTGTTCACTACTTATGGTAAATAAAGCTTTGTTAAACTTTGATTAACCTAAGCCTCTGATTAGATTGTAATACAATTTGATAAGTTTATAAATAATATCTTGGATAGATAGATACTCCGATAGGCGAACGAAATAATCATTATCACTCTCGTAATTTAGTATTAAACAAGCTTAAAATACATACAGTGGAACATAGAACCTCCTTCGTAAATAATCAAATAAAATCATATGTTTTTACCGTGATACTCGTAAAAATGATACGTTCAAAGATGCATCAAGCTGAATTGTATTTAGACAACATGATGTAATTACTAAAGAAATATCTTCGATATTTTATTTGGAGATCCACATCGTATTAGTGTCTTATACCTACGGCTTAGGTAATCGAATTCTAGCATTGCCAAATACTTACGTCCGTGCTAATTTAATGAAGATCAAAGTGACTCATTACTCATTACCAATGAGACCCTGATATTGAAGCGAAGATATAAAAAAATAGTGGGAGGGATGCGTTGTGCCCCTAAAAAGAATATATATTCAATCTGTAATTACTAATTGTACGTTTTAAACGTTTTAAAAAATATTCCTGTTGGAAGTGTTAGCCCAATTATTGACAACTAGCTGGTGCCCGCGACTTCGTCTGCGCAGGATAAGATTTTAGTTTTTTTTCATAAAAAGTATCCTATGTTACTTCTTATAGCTTTTTAAAGTTTCATGATGATCGGCTTAGTAGTTTTCGTGTGAAAGCGTAGCAAACAAACTTACTTTCACATTTATTATATTAGTATAGATTATTATAGGCTAGGAGGATATTTTTTTAATTTTAGGTCGAGTATGACTGTGGGGTGTTAAATATTTATGCGAAAATCACGAAATTTGTATCCACATTCTCACACGGGCCAAGGTCTCGAACAAGTCAGCTCGCCGCAGATAAAAGTGGCCGTTAGAATTTACATACATTTTGAAATAGGATACTAGTTTTAAATGTTAAATTTCTATTTCACTTAGAAGCAATCAAAACTGGCTTCTAGAATATCTTTTTAATAAGAGAAATTTGGTACTTATAATAAGAATAATAATAATATTATGTTGGGACAAGTCACACACGGCAATCTGATTCCAAACGAGGCAAAATATTTTTTTTATGTCATCAGGGGGCAAACGAGCAGTCGGAGGCTCACGGCGCCGACGCCCATCCATCCATCCATCCATACACATCCTCACAACCAAGGCCACGCAGATGCGCCGCCCTCCTTTTCCCTATCCCTCCAATGGGCCACCGGAAACTCACAAACCACATGAAACGCGACAGCATAGCTGTCACTTGACGCCGGTGTTATGGGAGCGAGAGGTACCACACCGGTCGTGCCGGCCTAGTTCGGCTGCAATGCAACATGGCACTAGCTCTTACAAAAGTATGTTCTTTATGGCAACCAGATAACAGGTACATACCTACTTGTATATTTCTAAATACATACATATTATACATAAATTACACCCAGACACAGAACAAATGATCATGCTCATCACACAAACATTTGTCCTGGGTGGGGATCGAACCCACGACCTCTGGTTTAACAGTTAGGGTTACTAATCACTAGACCAACAGGCGGGTCAAAAAACATTTTCGCAGAATTAAAACTGAATAATAAAGAAAATAAAAATATTTTTCTTTTCTTTTCTCTGCGGTGGGGGCGGTGGGGGAGTGGGTCTCCCCAGGCGGGCATGTGGGAGTCGCTTCGCCCGAAAGGTGGTCAGGTGGACGCAGCTCTACCCACTAAAACCCGGCGAGTGCCACCAATGCCGCCTTTGGTGAGGTGCCCCGGATCTGTTCAGCAAACAGGGCACCTCGACGGCTAGTCAGTCCCTCAAGGGACCGACGCCACCTCCCCATTGTCGACACTGCTCTTGTATATCTAAAGAGGTAAAACAATACAGTTAGTTGTATTGCAGATCTGTTTTACCGACTTAATCTATTAACCGAACACTGAATATTGTATAATGATCACATTTTTTTCAAACTGCGAGGAGTACATAAATAAATAAACAATACATATTACCAGTACTATTTTTTTTTATCGCAGGGAAATGCTTTTTTCGCATGTAACCCAGGATCTTGGGTAGATCCGGACCCTATGTGGGACTCGTGCCTACCCATAAACTAAAACCACTGCGAGCGCCTTCAGCCGCATTTTGAGGGTCCCGGATCTGTGTTCTACGGGATTACCTCAGCGACAGGCTGGCCCCGGCGAAGGCCAGAGGCCCCTTACTCCTCGTCAGGGGGGACTGTCCGACCGCTACTAAGCAGTCCCCGCGACGTTGTGTCATACTGGGCACAGGTTCCCATCCTGAGCCCGACACAAGCACAGGGGCGTTACTGGAAGCGCATTAAGTGGCGCCTCCTACGTACCCCCGTTTGTCGCCCGCGGGGAGAGGCCTCGTCGGCGGCCTCCTCTCTCACCCGCTCGTCGGCCTTCTTCTGGGACATTACTGCCTCGCAGAAGGAGACTATCGCCGTCCAATACTCGTCGTCGCCGAGCTTCGCGGTGATGAAGCTCGGCATAGACAAGTCCCCCCCGAATATTACCAGCACTAACACCACGTTAACTTAGCCCCGTGATAAGTCGTAATGTCTATGGGCGTCGGTATAGTCACCATAAGGCTCCGACTGCTCGCTTGCTTCCTTGTGACATAAAAAAACATACTAGGGACGGATATAAACTTTACTGACGGAATTTTTACACTTTTTTAAGTTCAAAACAAAAGACACGCAGACGGTAATAATGTGTATATTATGTAAAAATATGTTCTTGACATTGAATATGCGAAAAATTTAATAAAACAGACTACTGTTGTATTATATTTTTGTATTTTGATAAATGTTCATTAGAATGTTTGCCAAAAATATGCATCTCATGTTCATCTGCTTTTTTGCTATTATAAATTTGCAACATTTATGAATATTAATATTTTTATCGATATACACTTGTTCTTGAAGGCCAAGTGAAAAATATGTACACAAATATCTTTCCTAGGCAAGATTGTTTATTAAGATATTACCTGTGACCATTTTTAGGGTTTCGTACCCAAAGGTTTCGTACGTAAAAATTTCGTACAAAAAAGTACCAAAACGAGAACCCTATTACTAAGATTCCGCTGTCCGTCTGTCACCAGGTTGTATCTCATGAACCGTGATAGTAAGACAGTTGACATTTTCACAGATGATGTACTTCTGTTGCCGCTATAACAACCAAATATATTAAAAATGGACAAAAATCAATATTATGTGAGGGGGGGAGTGTGGGGTTCCGTGACTTATGGCCATTTTTTGCTCGATATTAATAACGGCGAAAGGATATTAACTTTAAAAATAAATATTAAAAAAAACAATTCATCCTGTACATATATCTATATACTATAAGAAATGAAAAAGATATATGCAAAAACATATATATTAGAAGAGACACTTCTTAGACATGTTTTATCTAAATCTGTTCAGTCTTTTCAAGGTCATCAGCTCTTGTTTTTGTGTTGGGGTTTTTAAAGTATAGACATTTAATATAAGTAGACATACAAAATATAAAAAAAAAACAAAATCATTGTTCATATTCTTAGTTGCGATAAAATTATTGATTTATTCTATAGAACGGAATGCCGCATTTGAACGAAACAAAGAGTATTTGTGTCGAAATAGTTACTTAACATCGGCGTGCCAAATACTTTGCACGTCCCAGCTCACACCTGAGACAGTGATTCACGATTATTACAATAAGGGAACATGATTGTATGTAATGATTAGGAATTTTAATTATTATAGTACATTGTCATACATTGCAGGTCCTTAATATTTTTATTTTTACTTTCCCTATAACAGTGGTTGCCATATTCATGCAGATGTCAATCAACCACTGTTTTTCGAAGCAGTATCTACTGTCACGAGACCTATCTTGCGTTTCAGTGTTAGTATAGTGGGGGTTTAGTTTTTTTTAGGGTTATGTGCTGCTCTCTGCCCACTAAACCCCAGCGGTGTTCTCCTCGTCGTCTGGCCGTCGTAAGAACTATCCATAGAGTCCTCTGAGGCAGGGGTGGGGCCCTTCTCCGCTTAAGCCATACCGACATCGACATACCATCATCCTATAAGGTGATAGTCAGTTTCTTATAACAGTGTTGATGAGTCATTTGCTCATAAAACCAACGCATGCACTTTGACAATCCCAGTGAATATATCACATTTATTTCTTCGTGAGTTCACAATTCTTCATGAGTTTTATTTCCTTGATAAAGCCCTGCCATTTTCACTAACCTTATCTATTAAATAACCTCAGATGGAATTCTCATGGGAAATATCGACATCTGATATTGAGTCGCGATTATATTGAACTTTCCGTACAATATAATAATATACTATTATCTATTACATTTTTATTACTCAAAGTAATTTCGGTGCATCAATAAATGTGAAATGTTATATTGTTCGTTTGTTGCTTAATTACATGAAACTTTGTATATACATAGATCCGTACGACATACCCATACCCAGCAATATGATTCTTGAAATTGATTCATATGAAACAATTTATAAAATAATACAAACACAGTAAACACACATATTGTGGCTCTTGAGCTCTCAAAAAAGGCTATATTTGATTGCGTCAAATGTCAAACCCATGGTTTAGGCCTTGTCGTGGCGGTGTGGCTTAGTAGCCTTTTTTTTCTTTAACGCCGGGAAATGCTCTGAGGCATCCCGCGGAGGAGTGGGTCTCCCCACGCGGGTATGTGGGACTCGCTACGCCCGACAGCTGGTAAGTGGACGCAGCTCTACCCACTAAAACCCGGCGAGTGCCACCACTCTGTTTGTTGAAACACTCACACGAGTGTTTGTGTCTGATTTATGATGTAAGCCTTTGGTAAGGTCTAGTATGGCTTAGTAGCCTAGCTCAGCACCTTAGGCGAAGCTAATTGAGCCGTGGGGGCTCTTTGTATCCCTCTTATAAAAAGAGGGGACAAAAGAGCAGGGGCAAGGGGCGAGGATGGAGATCTCACCCCATTGTACTGTCCCGACGTTGGGAGGGGTTTTTCTGTGGTGCGGGACAACCCCTCCATGGAGGTGGCGTCGGTCCCTTGGGAGAATAACTAGCCGTCGAGGTGCCCTGTTTGTTTATTCGATCCGGCGCACCTCACCAAAGGCAGCATTGGTGGCACTCTCCGGGTTTTAGTGGGTCTGCTGCGGTGGTGGAGCTGCGTCCACTTACCAGCTTTCGGGCGCAGTGAGTCCCACATACCAGCGTTGGGAGACCCACTCCCCCGCGGGATGCCTCAGAGCTTTTCCCGGCGTTAAAGAAAAAAAATATTTTAGGTACCAAGTTAATATACCAAGGATGTACGATTGTTAATATAACAAATAATTATATTCACAAAAAATGGCGCCCGATCTAACGAGTGTTCCGGCTACAGATAAAATATCTTGATATATTGAGGTGTATCATAGATAGTAACTATGCTTTCACGAAAGAGGAAGCTACAATGATATAAAATTTATAACAAACCTGCATACCTTGAAAAAACTTCCTCGATTTCTGTGAAGTTATTTTGTTACTTGTAAGCAAAATATGCAGCCTCTCCTTGCATCATAAATCATACACAAACACTCGTAAAGTTCCTCAAGTATTTCGTTACGTGAACTCGTGTCACAAGAGCAAGACAGCAGAAATTAAATTTCATTGATGAAAAATATTGTTTTATTCACTGTATTATTTTTACATTATTTTCCGGTGGGAGGGAAGCGCTGTGCCGCGCACCCGGCTGCATGGGTACCACCATCTTGCTCGTTTCTCCCGTGAAACAGCTTTGCTGTGTTTCGGAGAGAAGGGCAAGACAGGCAGTGTAATTACTGGCACCGAGACTTAACATCTTATGTCTCAGGATAGGCAACACATAGATGAGTCGCCTGGGCTCGTCCCAGGTAAACTAGTTTATGTTCATGGGCGACGTCAACCACTTACCATCAGGTGGCACGTTTGCCAGTTTGCCTATCCAACTGACATTAAAAAAAACTAACTTAATAAAAAATATCTGGCGGTATTTTGGTAAGTTAAAACGTAATATACTGATTTTGATAGAGAATAGAGGTTTCTTAAAGAGAAGACTTCGTCAGTAAATGCGTTTTACTGATTCTTGATACTATAATTAACCTTTCAAATAATTATTATTTGAACTTAATAATACTTAACGGGGAATAAATCTCTCGTTGTAATGAAATAAGAAGCTTTCTTCTACAATGTGGTTTAATTTTCCATAGACAATATAGAAGGTATGTCGTGTTAAACGAAGAAGTTTTAACATAAATCAATATGAACACCATAAACAAATCATTTAAATAATACTCTATGACCCCATGGTCCCCGTGTATAAATTCACTCTCGCAAAACTAATTAATAATTATCATGAGACGCAGTTTGAAGGGAACAAAAGAGCATGAGGCGAGGTCGTGTGACTTAGTGCCAGGTGGCCCGATCAATATCACGAGCATAGGTCAAACTTAAAGCCTAATAAGGATTTTTCACGGAGCAAGGAAACGTTAGTTCATCTAAATATATATTAGTGACGAAACATAAACGATTTTTTTAATGTGACCATTTGGTCAGTTATAATAATATCAACCCTTATATGTCCCACTGCTGGGCACGGGTCTCCTCCTCGAAATCAGGCGAGGAGGGTTTTGGGCCATACTTCACCGATGCGCTGGCCCAAAGCGGGTTGCTGAACTTCCCCACCACAGTTCAAGCCTTGTCGTGGCGGTGGGGCTCAGTATCTTATGGTGAGCCCAGCTCCTTGGCTGTGAACTGAGGCAGAGGGCTGCTCTTTGTACGCCTCTTCTAAGAAGAGTTGACAAAAGAGTAGGAGGGCACAAGGGGCGAGGATGGGAACCTCACCCTATTGCACTGTCCCGACGTTGGGAGGGCTTGTTCTGTGGTGCGGAACAACCCCTCTGTGGAGGTGGCATTGGTCCCTTTAGGGACGGACTAGCCGTCGAGGTGCCCTATTTGCTCAACAAATCCGGGGCACCTCGCCATAGGTGGCATTGGTGGAACTCACCGGGTTTTAGTGGGTAGGGCTGCGTCCACCTTACCAACTTTCGGGCGCAGCGAGTCCCACATACCCGCCAGGGGAGTTCTCCCTCCCCCGCGGGAGCATTTCCTGGCGCAAAAGGAAAAAAAAAGGCCAACAGGCAAAACCAGAAGATTATCGGTTTACAGTTTTCAGGTATTTGGTAATCATTATCGCACTGACCTCGAACTTTATAACAAACTAGCAGCGCCCCGCGGTTTCACCCGCGTGATTATATTATATATTATTCTGATGTGTAAGCTATATTATTTTAAAGTTGCATCAAAATCTATTCAATAGTTTTAGCGTGAAAGAGTAACAAACATACATTCCATACATTCTTACAAACTTTCGCGTTTATAATATACGTATGATGTCTGTCTATTTGTTCCGGGTAATCTCTGAAACGGCTGGGCCGATTTTGATGGGACTTTCACTGGCACATAGCTGATATTATAAGGAGAGGCTATAAAAATAACCATCATCAATCCGGGTACGGTTGAAAATCTAAATAAACGCGGTCGAAGCTGCGGGTATTGGCTAGTATTAAATAACCTTTTTGATTTATTACACTAAAGTATTATATAATAAAGACTGGGATATTATTGATATGATTCATTTCTCAATGACCCCGCTACTGACATTATGTATTCAGGAAGAGGCGTTCGTTTCAATCTAGTCTAAACACAGTGTCGGCGACTGAAGGCTAAGATAAGAAAATTATTTCATTTATATTATGTTTGAAACTAGCTGTTTCCCAGAGGTTTGTCGGTGTTCAGTATGATTTGCATAGTTTAGACTTTAGTGATAACTTTTTGAAGTTTAACTTCTTTGCGCGCATGAGGGTAATTTTTTTTTTACGGATGAAACGTCACGAAAATGTGCAACAATTAGGCAAGGAAGAGGGAGACAGTGATTGAGACCAATTTGGAGAGAGTGAGAAAGGGCGAACAAGCATGAAGCACATAGCCATGGAGTGTGAGTGGGGAGCGAGTGAGAAAGATCTAGAGAGTGAGAGTGAGATAGAGCGAACGTCGCATCGTAAGTCTCAGAAATTTAAAGCTTTAGATTAGTATAAATTTAAACGAGATTTAAAAATTAGTTTGCCAAATATGTTTCACTTCTGACATGTGTACTTTGTACGCACGTACTTTTTTTTTACTGTCACCCAATTTGAAGGAGCCAATGCTGTAGTTTTAAGCTGAGCTGACGTTTGTAAGCTACAATCAGTTCAGTAGTTCCAGAGATTATTGTATATATAGAGAAAGACAAAAAAAACTAACCCAACCAGTCACAGGGATTACCAATAGAAGTGAAAACAAAACAATTAAATTCAAACCTATAATACAGGCTGTAAAAGATATAAAATTTAAACGACGCACAAAATGACCGCATGACATTGATATTTCAGTGTGTTTGACGATTAGTTATGTAAACAAATATTGTTTATAATCTTTTATAATTATTTATAATCTTTTATAAATAAATCAAACGTCATATACACGTCAAATAGCGTCTCATAACGGTGGTAACGGTGTCGCGAATCCATAGATTTTATCTCATCTCATCATTAACAGACCAGAGTGTGGACGTCCACAATCCATGGGATAAATGAAGGTGCACCTCAAACTACAATCAAAGTGATTATTATAATAATACAGAAACGATTATCTAGGTGTATGATACTAAGTATCATCCTTTTTGATGAAATCCATTGATTATTTTATAATAGATGTGGGAAGGTGCACAGAAGGGTCGAGATAATCATCCGCTTATGTGGGTTACGGCATTATGACTAATATCCTTTGGGTAGCTTTAGTATATTTACTTGAGGAGTACTACCTAGTACCGCGAATAAGGGCAAACGCTTCCGCTTTAGATACAAATTCTTTATAAGATTTGTAAGAATTTTGTAAATAATAAAGAAACCTATTTTTTGTGTCAAATAAAGCTAATTCTTTCTTTCTTTCTTTTCTTTCTATTTCTTGTAAACACAATCTAAAGTTATTCTAATAATAAGTTCGTAACTAGATATTACAGGCACGAGATAAACGAAAACAATTTAGAAAGATTGATGCTCATCAATCTAAACCCAAATATGGCCGATTTCAGCATTTGCAATTCCCATAAAGGTCTATCACGTTAACATATTGAAATGTGTCGACGCAGTGTCTGAAGCACCGGTGCAGTCACAGGTATTGCATCACATCACAATAGCTACTTCTCGCGCTAATGGCGTCTTGTTGGTCATAAACACAATTACTTAGATCCTGAGACAGATTTAGAAATAGGGATGTAATACACGTTACATCACTTTAGACATGTTAGTTTAGTCATCATTATTTTCCTGGAAATTTGGGTTCTAATTTTACCATAGAAAATCTTATAGTATACAAAAAGAATGTATTAGAAGTTATACTATACATAACACCACAGTTACGTACCAAATTATCTAGCTGCTAATTTTTATTACTTATAGCGTGGAAGGCTGTATTTCTACAACTTGATTATTATTTTCGACTATATTTTATTATAAGACGGCAATCCATTAGTAAGTAAAGCGATTCATCCTAAATCCCAATCCTACTAATATTATAAACGCAAAAGTTTCTAAGAATGTATTATTTGGAAAGGAATAAAACTTGCGTAAAAGGGAAACAAACATACATCCATGTTTGTTTCCCTTTTACGCAAAAACTACTGAATGGATTTTGATGAAACTTTATAATAATATAGCTAAATTATACATCAGAATAACCTATAGAGTAATTTATCATGTACTCCCACGGGAATGGGCAGAACGCGGGTGGAACCACGGGCGCTGCTGGTCCTTAATATATAAAGACACATGAAATAGTCAAATATATTTTTACACGTTAGGAATCAAATACTCGAAACAGGGAAACAAATTGGTATCAAATCCGGTGATTATATTTGTAAATGAGCTTGAGTCATTACTTCAGTATCACAACTCATTATCACTCAATATAGGTCAAATACATTCATGTCACTGTTCCACTGTTAACGTTCATCATCATCTCTAGCTTGTGTATGCGGACACTTTTTTTTTTTATAGAAGAGGGGGCAAACGGATAATTAAATAATATTATATCTTTTCAATAAATGCCAACTGCCAACATGACATATCCTCTGCCACTGGCATGCTTTGAACGGAATCTGTATAGAGGTCGTCATTCCATCATGTTGGTCATCACCCGAACGTGAACCTCAGTGGCCCATCCGATTTTTTTTTTATGTTAGTTGGATAGGTAAACTGGCAAACGTGCCACCTGATGGTAAGTGGTCGACGTCACCCTTGAACATAAACTATTTTACCTGGAACGAGCCCAGGCAACTCATTTATGTGTTGCCTATCCTGGGACATAAGATGTTAAGTCTCGGTGCCAGTAATTACACTGCCTGTCTTGCCCTTCTCTCCGAAACATCAAAGCTGTTTCACGGGAGAAACAAGCAAGATGGTGGTACCCATGCAGCCGAGAGCGCGGCACAGCGCTTCCCTCCAACCGGTAGTATATTTAAAGTCGTTTAAAATACAATCATATATTACCAACATCATCATCATCATCATCATCATCATCATTATTAGTAAAAAATTATAATTGACTTATCAAATATGGTTTGCACGCTGATATGTAGAATATGAGAACCTGTGAAATATGAAAAACTATGTACACCATATTCTGGCGGATAAATAATTATTCTATTATATTCTATTCATCCATTCACTACAGAACGTAGGCCTCCTTCAAGGAACGCTAAGACCACCGATCCCTTGCCACTCGCATCCTACATTTCATTATAAACTAATTTCAATCTGTTACCATATAAATACAGTAAACTCTTATCCTATAACGAATAATAAAATAATGTATTGTATATAAATAAAAGTTCAATAAAGATAATCTCAAATCGAGGTCAGTCTGGTTGTTGGAGAAAATAATGTATAATATAAATAGACTTACGAAAAGGAGGCACAATGATTAATTGTAAGTTATGACTTTCATGCCCGTATATACACGGCAGGTTGTTAATATCTTATAATTATCTAGAAAAACGAAATCCTATACAAGACACGGCTACTCATGATACTGTGGGTAAGTTTCTCCCATCACCGGATATCAATTAAGTCACTCGTCACCGAGTGAGAGCCACGTTAATCCTTATTATGAACTTGTCCATTGTATTACTTGATAATAATTCGTTTTACTAAACTGGAAGTCTTTAAAGTAATTGCACATCTGACACAATGTATTTTTAATTTTTATGTACAATTGCAAAATTAATAGCAATATTTGTTTTGTTAATGCAATAGCAAATTTAATAGTTTTTACCGTTCATAAAAATTAACACATCTGACCTTAAGAATATTTTTTTTTGTTTTGTTTGTTACTCGCTATATTTATACTTGCAGACGATCCGCTTGCATATAAACGTCTTGTGAACATATAGAAATTCACCCGGTTAGTCCTCTTTGAGTCCGAGCACTCCGAGCGATTCATTCATGCGTTTCATCTTTTTTTTTGTTTAACGCCGGGAAATGCTCTGAGGCATCCCGCGGGGGAGTGGGTCTCCCCACGCGGGTAATGTGCGACTCGCTGCGCCCGTAAGCTGGTAAGTGAACGCAGCTCTACCCACTAAAACCCGGCGAGTGCCACCAATGCCGCCTTTGGTGGTTCTGTGGTGCGAGACAACCACCCGCGTGGGGGGTCCCACTCCCCCGCGGGATGCCTCAGGGCATTTCCCGGCGTTCAAGAAAAGAGAGGTATAATAGAATAAGGGCTAAATATGGGCTGACAATCCTTACTAATATTATAAATGCGAAAGTAACTCTGTCTGTCTGTCTGTCTCTTCTTCACGCCTAAACCACTGAACTGATTTGGATGAAATTTGGCACAAATATAGTTTGAAACCCGAGAAAGGACATATGATATTTTTTATCCCGGATATCCCACGGGAACGGGATTTATGCGGGTAAAACCCCGGTACTGACTATCTTCTAAACCACGGAACAGATTTAGGTGAAATTTGATATGAAGATACTTTTTACTTAACGTAGGACTTAAAATCGTTCTTATCCTGAAAATCCTTCGGGAACGGGAACTATGCGTGTAAAACCCCGGGAATGTCTATCTTCTAAACCACGGCACAGATTTGGGTTAAATTTGATATAAACATACTTTGGAACTTAAAGTAGGACTTAAAATAGTTCTTATCCTGAAAATCTCACGTGAACGTGAAATATGCGGGCAAAATCCCAGGACTGTCTATCTTCTAAACCACGGCACAGATTTGGGTAAAATTTGATATAAAGATACTTTGAAAATTAACGTAGGACTTAAAATAGTTCGTATCTTGAAAATCTTATAGGAACGGGTCCTATGAGATTTTCAGGATTTGGCACAAATATAGTTTGAAACCCGAGAAAGGACATAGGATATTTTTTATCCCGGATATCCCACGGGAACGGGATTTATGCGGGTAAACTCCCCAGGACTGTCTATCTTCTAAATCACGGAACAGATTTGGGAGAAATCAGATATGAAGATACTTTGGAACTTAAAGTAGGACTTAAATAGTTCTTATCCTGAAAGTCCCACGGGAACAATGCGGGTAAAACCCAGGGACTGCCTATCTTCTAAATCACGGCACAGATTTGGGTGAAATTTGATATAAAGATACTTTGAAACTTAAAGTAGGACTTAAAATAGTTCTTATTCTGAAAATCTCACGGGAACGGGCTGTGCGGGTAAAACCTCCAGACTGTCTATCTTCTAAACCACGGAACAGATTTGAGTGAAATTTGATATGAAGATACTTTAAAACTTAACGTAGGATATAAAATAGTTGTTATCCTGAAAATCCCATGGGAACTATGCGGGTAAAACCCCATGACTGTCTATCTTCTAAACCACGGAACGGATTTCGGTGAAATTTCATATGAAGATGCTTTGAAACCTAACGTAGGACATTAAATAGTTGTTATCCTGCAAATCGGGAACGGGAGTTATGCAGCTAAAACGCCGTGACTGTATATTTGTTAAACCACCGAACCAATTAGAGTGAAATTTGATATGGAGATAGTTTGAGATCCAAGGTAAGATGTAAGATGTATAAGTGTAACAAGAAATTTTTCAGGTGCGTCAATAGATGGCGTTAACACAAAATGTAGAACATATCTATTTTTTCAAACATGTTTAAATTGTATAATTCTTAAAGCATTTATGTAAATCTGATGGCGTGGTACATATGTATAATTATTAAAAGTTTACATAAAACTGCCAATAGATGGCGTGGTACATTTATTATAGTTATATATATGTGTATTATATATATGTTATTATTAAACGTTTCCGTGAATTTACCAATAGATGGCGTTGTTTAGTAATTGCATCGCTCTATAGATGACATGATGTTAATAGATAAGGTTTCAAACTTTTATAATAAACAGTAAACATACACACACACTACAGGAAAAAGTGACGTACCAACTTTTCGTCAGATTTTTTCCGTTTAGCCCCATTTTGCAACGCGCGATAAGGAACAACGTTCCAATAATTGTTTGTAAATTGGAACCATATTATTTGAAAAATAAGATTTAAAGAAATACTTCTTACATGCGGACGAAGTCGCGCGTAAAATCTTTGAAATAATATACGGTACTTACATAAAAAGAAATCAATTTTTGTCTGTCTGTTTGTTCCGGTTAATCTCTGAAACAGCTAAGCCGATTTTGACGAGGCTTTCTCTGATAGATAGCTGATGTTATAAGGCGTAACTTTGGCCATAAAAATAATCATCATCAATCCAAACGGCTGTAAATCTAAGTAAACGCGGGCGAAGCTGCGGGCAACAGCTAGTAAATAATAAATTGACAATGTTGAAAATAAACGAGGCAATACCTATAAATAATTTACGGTTATTATAGTATTTTTTTATGTCACGATAAGTAACAATGATCACCACTCGTACAGACAGAGTTTATTAATTGTGTTATCTGTGCTACAGACTACAGACCCTATAGTATCGAAGTCACAACACACGATGTCGATGACATTGTGTTTATATCAAGTCTGGATGAAATAAATAATATGTATTTAGGCCAACGATATTATTGTTTTGACTGAAGGCGTAAATCTAAATGTATATAATGTTATTAGCTTTTTTCAACGGACCCGTATTTGAACGTATTTGAACGAGTACTACTTACAGGTGTAAGTAGTACTCGTTCAAATACGTGGTACCAGGTTCGAATTCTGCCTTATTCGAATTCTGCATAATTACGTAGATACTCGTAAATGTATTATGTATTTATTCAGACTTATTGAATTTATTCCCGTTACGAATAGATACACGCCCGTGTAAACAGTTCTTTGAAGATGCCAGTAAATAATGCATTTTTTTAAATGTTATTTAAGTTATTAGAGTTATTAAAAATTCTTTTCTTAGTATAAAAAAATAACTTGTAGTTATTAAAAAGAAATTATAATATTTTGTTTGTTTACAGGTCACTCGAGATCACAATATGGAAAAGGATAAAATTATATTCAAGGTAAGTCTTTTTAAGAACATATTAATATGTTTATAGTTATTGATGTACCTATCACAACCCAACATTTGGACAAGTCAAACTACAATGTTTTAAAACAACTACGACATGCTTACAGTCACTATTTTAACCTAAAATGAAATGAAAATAAATAAAATCAAAACAAATAAAAAAATATGCTTAAGCGTTTTTATAACGTTATTATATTATTTTGTTTACGGATTTTATCGCAGTTTATTAAGTTTTTACATGCCGGCGTTGGAGACGAGAGAAGAGAAAAAAATATGCTTGTATCAATATAGGAGTTATCAATATAGGAGTTATCCTTACCGTGTTACAACATACATAGGTGCTGGCTCAGCATTAGTGAACTAATTAAAACTGTTCACGATGGAAAATGGGGGTACCCTACCTCGATCACCAAAAAGTTTGCGGAACACTGGTTTAGACTATATATTTAGTCTAGACTGGATTTCACATAAGTCGCAGTGAAGGTCTTCCCTAAATATGCTGTTGCCAACCAGAGAGTATATACTACCTCTCTGGTCGGCAACACAGGTATTTCGTAAGTGGTAAGGTCTGATGGTAGAGAATCTCTACCATCAGACCATCTCTACTAAAGATACTGGATAGTGACGTAGATAATGATACTGAACGATACATTGAAACGCGATTTATTTTGTAACACCGAAGACACGTGTATTTACTCAATTCTATGTTAATTTTCTTGCAATTAGGTCGTCACCTATGAAATAAACAAATTAATTCGGGAATTCAAGGCAATTAATAGTCGTTTTAAATTGATAATTTTGTTTTAAGTAAGCTTCCATTATAGTGCGTGTATTTTAAATTTCGAACAGCGGCCATTTTTAGAACGAAGGACCATAAACAATGGTTTCAAATAAACTAAAAGTTTTTTTTTGTAATTTGTACATTATATTTTTATAATTCAAGTGAGTCATTTTCAAAATAATAAACATTGGTATATTTGTTAAATTATTTTATAACATAATATATACGTCCGTGTGAAACCAAAAACAATGCATCAGTCAGATACATGAATACGAAACGCATAATTTGCTATGATCAAGATCTTCTGCTTAAATTTTTGGGCGTGTGTAGTGTGGGAAGTGACACTGAAGCTGCATACAGAGAATATGACTCATTATACATTGTACAAATGTTAATGATTAATACTTACATGATAACAACCTTTGATGACACTAGCTATTATATAAGTGAAAAGCTTTTGTAAGCTCGAGTATTGCATGGCTTAATAATATCTAGAGCATAAATACAGTCCTAATATTATAAAGCTCTGTCAGCCAAAATATCCTTGTCGCTAATAGGAACCGTGTGGCAAAGCACGTACTATGTGGTATGCGGCGTAGTGGTACATATTGTTGCTGTATGAATGACTGGATGCAGTCAAGCTGATCTATGGATGATGGGGAGCACTGTTCTTATTTCATAATAATGTTCCCATTACAGTTCTAATGTGTGTATGAACAGACATATATGAGACACTGTTCTAATCTCATAAACTGAAAAATCGTGTATAATTTCGATTTTTGTCTAATTTTTCGATGAAAAAGCTTTATCCATAATATTATGACTAAATACCAAGAGTTGTACTGCTATCGCTGTGCTCAATCGAAGTAAACTAATTTAAACCAACTTTTAGTTGATGTACATAAAGATTTGAAGGTATGCCCTTGCTGGCAATGGGCCAAAGGTAGATAACAATTTTTAGTCACAGTAATAAAGCACATTAATTAAAAAATGTTCATTAAGTGAGATATATATAATAAAGGCTGATGAAATATCCGCCGAATTTCCAACTAGCGCAACACGTTGTAATTTGGATATGTTATCACTGGATGTTGGATGCGAGTGACAAGGGATCGTCCGTCTTGGCGTTCATTGAGGGAGGCCTATGTTCAGCAGTGGACGGATAGAGGCTGATGATGATGATGATGATCACTGCTGAGCATACATTTCACGAGCTGTTGTCCGCAACTTCGCCGTCGTTGACTTAGGTTTACAACCGTATCCTAATTGATGATGATCATTTTATAGCATATGTCATATAGTGTGAACGTTGTGCTACGTTCTTCTTGCATAAACTTGATTGATTTCCAAAAAGTCTTTCATGATAATATTATCATGAAAGATTTTTTGAAATTAATCCAGTAGTTTTGATTTTATTTCTTTCAAACACAAAAATGGCAGTGGGCTGCCATGGTCTCATATACTCAGGAAAACGGATGGCCGATGGGGCAATAAGGTTCTAGAGTGGAGACCACGCTTAGGGAGACGAAGTGATGGTCGGCCATTAACACACGAACCGGTAACCACACGGAGATCCGTTCGTGGTGGATACGAGTGGCCGTCGTGGCGTTCATTGAGGGAGGCCTATGTTCAGCAGTAGAGAAAGCCTGATGATGATGATACAAAAATACATTTTTTATAATATTATTTCATACCTATACATACAGATAATGAATATTTTCACAATTGTTTCGTAGTTTAATATAGAGTAATTATGTTCGTCCGTGGTATAATTAATTTTATTTAATAAAGATATTATCTATATTCTATAATGATATGAATACCAGAGTTAATATGGCGATTGTAAGGTACCGTCGTTATATATATGTCATGTATGTATTTTAATAAACTACAAAAAAAGTTCAAGTCTTATTTGATATTCGCATAAATAGGGCAATTTAAAAAGAAGTCACAATTTCTGTTTCTGAACGGCTGACAATATTTCAAAAGTAGCGTTTATTGAAACCATAGATTATGTTGGTAATTTAAGAATAACATTTAATTACAGAAACTCTATCATTCATCAAAATAATCGTTTATGTCCGGCTAGCATTGACCATTGACACGATTTCAATTATACTCATATTATCACAAGCGCATTTGTCATCGAAATTCGTACTGTCAATATGTGATCGATAATATTCTATGGCTACATGCGGCACATTCGACAAAGGCCTTGATAATTCTGTACACATGGACTAAATGGATCGAACTAAAAATGGTCCGTTCCCACAATATCGTTACGAGAGTTATTTTAACTCATATAGAGGTTATCGCTTTATATTTGGTTTCTCATTATTTTGTTTGATCTACAACTTTTAAAAGCTGCATAATCGTGTGTCTATTACGAATTAGAAACTAATAAATCATCAGATTTAATGCCTGCCTAAGTCATTATTTAATTTTAGTTTTTAAATTGTGTAATTGTATGCATTTGTGGTTTCGTTGACTTAACTTAATTTGTCGTTCATATTTTTAGCCAAGAATTCCATGTTGCATGACAGTGGCTCTTGTGGGTCAATTTCGATGCCTAAAGCCTTGACTGTGCCCCTGATTTACATAAGTAACAAAAAGGTTAACTTTGAAACTAGACTTATTTATAACTTTTTACATGAGCAGTTATAATTAGTTTAGTATAAGGGTTCAGATTTATCACACTTTCATTTTTCTACAAACAACTTTTTCTAAACTAATAGTGTCATTAAATAGATTTATTTGGCAAATGACAATAATTTGTCATGGCATAAATTGTATAATTATAACATTTGAAACGATTTGAATGTTTTGCAACAAAACAATAAATGTGTTTTTGACGTGACGTCTTATAATTCGATGGAGCCGGCTGCAAGAACGAATAAACTTGACGCATGCGGCGTTACCTCGCTGTGAGGCGTTCCATTTTCTTATGACGTTACAGACAATCGATTTTGTTATTATAATATGATCGTAATCAAGATGGCGCTGGTGTTGCCTTGTGAGCTATCATCAATTATCATGTTATGTGATGTTATAGTAGAACGGAAATATTTAAATCAGTGGATGATTTATTTTGTACTAGCTGGTGCCCGAGACTTTGTCTGCGCAGGATAAGATTCTAGTTTTCTTTTTCATAAAAAGTATCCTTTGTTACTTCTAATACCTCCAAGAATATGTGTACAAAGTTTCATGATGATCGGTTAAGTAGTTAAAATGTATTTGACAGAACGAAGTCTGTGCAGGCAGCTAGTCATTTATATAAGTTTATCTCTGTTAGCAAATGCTAGCGGAAACCAAAGTTAAAGTCCACGAAGTAGGCAGATATGACATAAATGTGAAGACACCATAGACAAACAATACTTTTACTTTATTTTCTTTTTCATCGCACCCAAAGCAGACAACACATATTAGACAAGACAAAAAAGAATAAACTATAAGAGTAAGCTGCAGTTGAACAGAACCTGCAGCGAATGGTTCAATAATGTAGAAGAATCCGTAGGCGTAAGAGGCATGGCTGCAAGTAGCGTGAGATCAATCAATAGCATTCGTGCGCGAGGTCAGTATAATATTTTTTTATAGCATAGGAGGGCAAACGAGCATTAGAAGAATTATGTCGACATCGACGACCATATACATCCCCACAACCAGATATTATGCAGATGCCTTGCTCTCGACCTTTTCCCTGTCCCTCCCAATGGGCGATCCCAATCCCTCCAAATCTAAACCCACAAACCTCACGAAACGCGACAGCATATTACGCCAGTACACCGATATTATATGAATTAGAGGTACCTACCAACCCGGTCGTATCGGCCCACTTCGGCTGCAAAGTAGCATGACACAATGTCTTACAAAAATAATATACAAATATGGTAGTAGGTGATTTTAATGTGCTGCACACGACATTAACATCATCGACCCGTATCTGCCCAATATGACATTTGTGCCAGTTCGTTGATAAGACTGGCTATTGGACAGAGAGGTCAATCTAGTTGGTGGTCAAACATTCAGGAAGCTTTTGGTCTATATGGTGGTCAATGGCTGGTCGGCACCACAGTATATTTAAATCATTAATGCATCAATTTAAACTATCGAGGAAGGGCAGACCTAATAGAACCGGATCGAATGCGGCAGCTATGAGTCGCGCTGATGAAGTCATTAGTTTTATAAATATAGTTTTTTATCAATAAATATTAAACTATAAATAATTAATTTAATTACCAACACACATAAATACGTATCAGATAGGCTATATATATATATATATAGTCGATAGATAATAAAAGGCAATTTATTAGTTATGAATAAATTTGCATTATCGTGACTTAACGGACGCTTAATATACAACTCGGACAACAAAAAAAATTCATTAGTATTGATGGTATTTTGATCATTTATATAGATTTTTAAGGCAAATAAATATGGTTAGGGCATTTTTAGAAGTCTTTCACCCTTAGAGTACTATACATAACATATAGAGTGCTACTGTCACGCCGCTTCATTCTGCCGATCGTAAGCAGATGCGTTAAATAGATATTTATCTATGGTAGAGTGCTGTGAGAGTGACCTACCTTGCGTAAGGCATTAATATATATATATATATTTTTTAATTAGGACATCATCATCACCATAAATCAGCCTCTATCCATCCAATGCTAAACATAAGCACCCCTCAATAAACGCCAAGGCAGAAATGTTATTGCTTTCTTTTATTTTGCTTCCAGAAATCATTCTTACAAATTAGCATTTCATATTTCACCATATTAATATAAAAACAAATATGATGAAAAAGCTCGTATTGTTTTGACACTGATTGAACGTTTCCAAGACTGGTTTTGTCTATGTTCATACCTGTGCTTACAGTTCATACTTAGTGACGCGCGCTCTATATATTCTGTACATACTCTAAGCTTTCACCAGATGAGAACAGTTCTTGTTTCTAACCGTTGAATATGAATTTCAGAAGATAATATCTAAAGTTTGACAGATAACATGTGACATGTCTAAAAAGTATTTAGTTCCTCTTAATAGTGGCGAACGTCTACCAGAGTTTAGCTAAATGGATTTATCAATTTTGCTAATCGTGTTCACCGTGGCCATAATAAGCGAATTGGCGAATTCTTCTAACATAAATCTACTATCATTGTATTAGTAGTCTTTGATTTTACATTAGAGCACTAGTAGATTTGAGTAGCTCACTCTTGAGGAAACTTCTATCACGCGCACAATAACATACTGATGGAAGTGAAAGATTCTTTTTACTGAAACCTTAGCTTGTACTGGACTGTGTTAGTTACACATTCTTTTCTCATATATAGTTTCTTCAAGGCCCAGAAGTCGTGTTTTTGTGACATTCCCCACATGCCAGAGGTTGACATTCACTGGCCGGACAACTGACAAGGCGTGCTCTACGCTACAGTTTGCTCCAATGGTCATTTTATAGCGAGTATTTAAAGCATCTGTAATATAATTTGGGCAATATTTCTTCACCTAAGAAACAAACTTCTTGAGGGGTCTGTGACTCGTCCATACATTACGTATAAGATAAAAGCGTATAATATATTTTATTAGCATAGTAATAAAGTATAAGTATTAGGTTTCTACCTAATACCTTTTTTTTTTTTTTTTTTTTGTTATCGCAGGGAAATGCTTTTTGCGCATGTAGCCAGGATCTCGGGTAGATCCTGACCCTATGTGGGACTCGCACCTGGGAGTGCCCTACCCGTAAACTAAAACCACTGCGAGCGCCTTCAGCCGCTTTAATTTGAGGGTCCCGGATAGGCATTCAACAGGATCACCTCAGCGACAGGCTGGCCCCGGCGAAGGCCAGACTATTCCTCTTAAGGGGGGCTGCCCGGCTGCTTGGGCAGTCCCCGCGACGTCGTGTCATACTGAGCCCAGGTTCCCATCCTGAACCCGACACGAGCACAGGGGCGTTACTGGAGGCGCATTAAGTAGCGCCTCCTGCGCACCCCCGTTCGTCGCCCACGGGGGGAGGCCTCGTCGGCGGCCTCCTCTCTCGCCCGCTCGTCGGCCTCCTTCTGGGACATTACTGCCTCGCAGAAGGAAACCATCGCCGTCCAGGACTCGTCGTCGCCGAGCATCGCGATGATGACACTCGGCAGAGACAAGTCCCCTCCGATGACCGATGTCAGATCATGACGCAGCGCCGCCCATCTCGGGCACACCTCGAGGGTGTGCTGAGCCGAGTCCACCGCCGCGCTACAATCGTGACACACTGTCAACGGCTCCCTGCGGGCCGTCCGGCACAGGTACTCACCAAAGCAACCATGCCCGGTGAGCACCTGTGTCAGACGGAAGGTGAGGGGTTTACGCTTACGGTGCATCCATCGCTCAAGGACCGGACGCAGAGCTACCGTTAGGCTTTTGCCGTACGGCTTCTGCGCCAGGTCCTCCCCCCACCTTCGCATTAACGCCTCTTGCCCTAGTCGGCGAACCCGAAGGATCCCGTCTAGCGTAAGGCTCTCACCAAGAGACCTCCTATCCGAGACATAGGAGTGCGTCTCGGCAAGAACCTCCGCCACGAGTTCCCACGGGGGGTCACCGGCCAGGGCAGTGGCTGCCGCCCACGACTCTACCTAATACCTAACTCAACCAACCCAAAAGCAAATCTATTTCGAGGTTGTTATAAATGCAAACGGGTGCGATGCATAAACATTTGTATTATGTCTACATATTCGACATTTTTATTTTACCAATAATACATTATGCATATTACCGATATATGTATATTACCAATGTATGCATATGGTTTTAGGTTTTCGTCACGTAGTCAGTAATCTCTAGAAAAATGTCACGCTTCTTCGAGCTATATTCAAATATGGTGCTTTATAAAAAGCGAGCTCATATATATTCTTATAAGTTTCTGTTTGTAAAAAATAATAATTATCAAATTACTTCGTGAATACTCTATAGGGGAGAGGGGGTCTTAACAAATACTACGGATGGTCACCCGGGGGGGGGGGGTTAAAATTGCAATAACGGGTCACGTAGTAATCCATACTGCCTACAAGGTGATAAGGGAACGTAAATAAAAATTTAAAAAAACGTATTCACGTTCCCTTATCACCTTGGGTTTCGCGATGACGACTCGCACCGGGTTCGATGTCACGGCTGTCGCAACGTGTCAAGGTTGCACGTGAATTATTTTAATCCATCGTATAATGTGCTCTAATATGGTTTTGGATTAACATATCACATTTATAACTTGGGAAATCAATCACAAAATATATTTATTTATGATTATTATATTTTATGTAATTAATCATCATCCGCCCCTATCCGTTAACTGCTCAACGTTGTGTCTATAAAAAAAAAAAAAAAGCTTTGCTTACATTAGAGTAATTTATATTATCTATACTAATCTATACTAATATTATAAAGCTGAAGAGTTTGTTTGTTTGAACGCGCTAATCTCAGGAACTACTGGTCTGATTTAAAAAAATCTTACAGTGTTAGACAGCCCATTTATCGAGGAAGGCTATGGGCTATATAATACCACGCTGTAACTAACAGGATTGAAGTTAAGAAAGTTAACGCGGGCGAAGCTGCGGGCAACAGCTTGTAATTCAATATGTCATGACCATGCATGCATCATGTTGACTTTAGTTGGTCAAAGTTACACTAATAGTTTAAGGATAACCGCATGGTATTATTTAATTATATATATTACATAATGAGGACGTCTTTTGAGTAATGATCTTAGCAAAGGCGATGATAAGTCGTGAATAACAGTCAAGTCTCGCGGACTCAGTTTACGGTCTTCAACATAACTGACATCATTGAAATTTAATTCAATCAGATCCATCGAGCATAAAACCGGAATAGAGCGGTAATGTTGTGTTTTGTATGAAAACAAATTCCGCCAAATTAGTACTGCGACGCTGCGCCGGTTCTGCGCTCTGATTGGCCGACTGATGGCTACTGATGGATGATTGGCCGATGGGACGTATATACGGATCACTGGTTGGTTGAATAGTTTTAATTTTAGGCTACAAAAGGAGTACTATAAGAAGTTACTTAGGCTACAACAATAATCATCACCAAACCGGGTACGGCTGTAAATCTAAGCGAGCGAAGCTGCGTGCAACAGCTAGTTTAGAAGCAAAATTAAATTGCTTAATTTTAAAGACAATACTAACACAGAAATTATGCTTACGAATCGCAATTGAATTTTAATCTGCATAAAATGTATCCACGTAATAATTGGTTACAAGCTTGTAGAACATTGTGTTCTAATTAATACGGCTTTTGTACTCTGCCTACTCGATATCACCAAGGCTAGCATAGTCACGAAGGCATCTCTGGCGCATTGGAATAACCTATATAATGTGTTACTAATTCACAGCTGTCACACTATGGCTCCAGCAGTGGAATATCCATGAAATAGCTTTTCTTCCGCATATTTTTCTGATATGTCATTTCTAGACCAGTTCACACCAAGGTCTATATCATCACGCTTATCTTAGTACATTTACAGATCACAATATCTAATCTTATCCCATTAATATTATAACGCGAAAGATTTTATGTATGTATTTTAATGAAATTTTACAATAATATTCTATAATTACTATAATTTCCTCATACTTCTACGGGAATGGAGAATACGCAGGCGAAACCGCGCGGCACTGGTAGTTAGATTTCTAATGTAGGATAAAATTAAGCTTTTAATGATGAAACGAGGTAGTCGTGTAATCGACTAGATTACACGATCCATTATATAATAATAATACATCAAGACATCCGTCACAGAAACAATAACTGAACAAGATGTAGACTTGGCTTAATCCCGTGGACACTTCGGTCGTAAGCTTAAAAAGTTAAAAAAAAAAAAAAAATCAACCCTTATATGTCCCACTGCTGGGCACGGGTCTCCTCCTCGAAATCAGGCGAGGAGGGTTTTGGGCCATAGTTTACCGATGCGCTGGTCCATTACGGGTTGGTGAACTTCACACATCACAGGAGGGGCGGGTGGTCAGGATCGAACCCGGATCTCTCGGCTCTCACTCAAGAGGCCGAGCCCATACCCACTACTAGGCCATCGCCACTCACAGTCGATCCATTAACATCACTTATCAATTTATTAAAGTTCATAGAGCGCAATTTGTTTAAAAGTTTTTCCATAGGCATAATATACATTTTCTGTTCATTCTACCTCCGTGCTTCCCAAAACGTTCAACAGGTTGTCAAAGTTTTGCGTTTTACTTTCTAGACTGTAGACGATTTAAAATAAACGTGATCATAAATAACGAATCTCACATAAAATGGATAAAATATGAGATACCTACTTAAAAAATATACTAGTTGTCCGTTTAGTAAGCAAATTATAGTTTATGATGTCAAGATGTCAACCTACTGACATTATAAATCTATTAGCACCATAAATCACTACATAATAAGTGTTTTAATTTAAAGTTGATTTCGTGAGACATAATTAATACCTACTTGTTATAAAAATGTATCGTTAATTTTGTTAAATGGAAAGATTAAGAGACTTGCAATGCATGATATTATTATATTATACTAGCTGTTATCGCAGCTTCACCCGCGTTAACTTAAAGTTACAACCGTACCCGGATTGATGATGATTATTTTTATAGCCTAAGTTTAACATCATATTTTTAAGCCTTATAACATCAGCTATCTAACAGTGAAAAACCCATCAAAATCAGATAATAATTTCAGAGATTAGCCGGAACAAACAGACAGATAGACAGACAGACAAAAATGGTAAAAGATGCTATTTTGGTATATATCATAAAAAAAATAATAATATTACAAACAGACACTCCAATTTTATTTAATTGTATAGATGTAACAAAAATATAGCCGGTGACTTAGGTTTCTGGAGAGGAAGCCACGTTCAAAGACAGAGGGTAGATCGATCTTCGACTAGGTAGGAATAGTGATGGACAAAGCAAGTCCAAGACCTATTTTTCTCATCCGTAGTGCGACAATTTCCGAGTATTGCCCGATACGGCTGCGGGTGGCGGGGGATTGGCCGTCTTGGCGTTCATTGATAGAGGCCTATGTCCAGCAGAAGACTGAAAAAGGTTGATGATGATGATAATGATGATAATATAATAATAATATCTATGGACGCTTTCACATTTAATACACATCCATGACCCAGGAAAACAGAAAATATTTTTTGTTCCCTGGCGGGTTGCGAACCCGCAACCTCCGGGCTTGAGCGACAACGCGCTTACCACTGAGCCACAGAGGTCGTAAAATGAAACAATATATAATTATTGGGGTTGTGAGTAGCTTGAAATTCAATCAGGGGGGACGGCGATTTGCGTGCGATGTCTTGTTGAATGCGAGTGCCGACGGATCATTCTTCTTCACGTTCATGATAGTGTCGGTTGATGGATTTGGAGTGATAAGTAATGAAAGAGATAGCAATAATAGTAAAAATTTTCAGTTCAATTACAAAAAGGGCATTGCAGTCTCATAGATCGTAGGAATCTTTTAAACCTCAAATGTCACGGCCACGCGCCAAATGCGTCTTGTATGGTCGCTCAAAAACAAAGACATCAGTTCTAAAAACTGTAATAACGAAGTCGTGACATGTCTCGGAGGTCTCCTCTCGTGAATACATTATGTAAAAAATGACCTTCAAAATTTATAAAAGCAACAACATTTGGTCAGACAAGAATTTGGTCATAACAATAAAATAATTCATATTGTTATAACAATAATGAATAAGTAATTACTTAATGTTTGTGGGAATGTAGCGTCATTTGCTGATGATTTAATCTTTAATGAAAATTATTTTAGTATCCGATTTTTTTTTGATCCTTCATAAGGCAACAAACAGGAAGGAAGCGCCGCACTAAATTCTATTCTTCTAAAGGCGCATTTTTTAAATAATTTTGATGAAAACTTTATTTTGAGAGCTCATAATTTTTTAAATGTCCCAAAACGTTTCTGTGTTCAATCTCAGTGTGATCAGAAGTTCCTCCAGATTCTAAATCGGACACTATTTTGTCTGATGATTTTGCCTACGTCTAATACGAGTACCTACTGTTTGTACCTATTTCCTCAATTATAGGTACTATATAAAAACGGATCTGCGGAACAAATTTAAGAATAAACATGTTGCAGCAATTATACATGTCAAAGAACAAATGAGTCAATTTTACGCCATCAAAAATATTGTAAAGGCAGAACAAAGCTCTATATAAAAATAGACGCCACAGAAAATTAGAAGTTATAATTGGTCGATAAATATTTGAAATAATTAACTTGCCTTTTAAGCTATTGCATAGCTTTTATCGCGGGCCTTGAGCGCGGCGACCGAATCAAGAAATTCCGTAACGAAAAAAACCTAACACCCGACGAGAGACGAGCTGCTCCGAAATCGGACGAATAAGTAAGCAGCTGTTTGTGAGAAAGTATATAGGTGTGGGATACGGTAAGTACTAAGTTCTCCTCTCAAATTAACGCATTTAAATAAATGTTTCGAATCGACAACATTTAACCACAATATTCGGATAATGGCGTAGTTTAGATTTAAAAAAATGTAAATAATGAAAAAGAATTGACATAATATTATAAGTATAATAGTTGTCAAATTTTTATGCGTGTGTCACGGAGCTTAAATAGAAAGGAGAGCGATCGACATAGGCGTTATATACTATAAAATTATTAAATTTTTATAATTGCATAAGTTGATAAAAAATGCTATGCAATAGCTTTACCGCGGCAGTCCCCGAGTGCCACACGATTTTTTCTTTTAAACTCGTAAATATTATGAACTCACCGATCAGCAAAATTTGTAGTTATGCATGCCATGTACAATAAGTCACTGACAAATAATGACAGGATATCCGTTGCTGTTTTGTTAAATGGAGCCAAAGTTTCTGCGTTAACCTCAATACATAGAAAAATAACAGATTATGAAAATTGAATAAAATATTGATACATTCGTTATAAGTAAACGATGGTAAGGTCAACATCTACGATGAAACATCAACAAATCTACCGAACACTGGCACTATCTGTCCAGGTTATACGAAGACAGCTGACCCCTTGCGACTCACATCCAACACGACCACTGCACGGAGATCGTCTTCCCACCTGGTTCCATTTCAGAAATTACTTGTATCTTTTGCTCGTGACATACGCGCCGCAAAAAAATTAGGCATTGTAAACGATAGCGGTTAATTAAATTAGCTTATGATTTAACCGCATTACCTGATCGGGAAGATAAAATTTTAGGCAACAAATCGAAAAATCAATATATCTTTTCTTAAATAAAACAGCCCAGTGGCTTTATAGCATTTTAATACCGCAGAATCTCACCTCAACAGTCGTTAAGGAATTATCAACACTTGAATCGTAGATGATTATTTCCGAAGTATATGTACGCTAATGTCTTTTATGTAATATTTAAAGTAAAAAGATGTTACATTTCAACCATGTAACGATGCCTTAAATTGCTATTTAATTAATATGAAGTTACGAAATGTGAAACCAACGGTCATCCGCCGTCCTAGTTGCACGAACTACGTAATTCACATAGGCGAAGCAATCAAATCTTCATACCCGTATAGATCGATCTATTTCATGCCTATGAAGTATGAAGGTTGCATGTTACTCAATTTGTTTGGGCAGATGATAATTACACTCGCTTAATTAGTTTTGATTCTTTTTACGATATTTTAATGTTCATTTTCATTCGTTCCCGAGTTTCATTTTGTCAATAATATAGTATGTATGTACTTCAAGTGTCAGTAGTCATATGTGCCGAAGAAATTTATCATCGGTGGGCGAATAGAGTTTTGGAGTAGATTTTTTTATTGTATAGGGAGGCAACCGGGCAGTCGAAGTCTTATGGTGACTACCGACGCCCATAGACATCCGCACAACCAAAAGATATGTAGATGCGTTGCTTTCCTTATTCCTCCCCCTCCAATGGGCCACCGAAAACTCACAAACCGGTGCTTTCTAAATATATTGGACAATGACAGTAACGGACCGTGAATTGGCAGGGCCCTGGGCTAATGCTACTTGGACCAGCTTAATTAACCGAGTTGTGGTCATATTGTTAAAAAAATCTTATTTCTATAGCAGTTCTATAGTAGTTGGTGGGTAGTTAGATGCGAGTGGTGGGTATGGTTCTATGCCCAGCAATGGATGGAAAAACTCTGATGACGATCATAATTTTTGATAGATTACAGACATTTGTGAATAGAAATACAAGTTGTAACTATCATCTTCACGTCGTTACTAAGCAATCACATATCGACCTGGTTGATTGCTTGAAGACAAAATGGTAATAATTGCCAATCACTTTGGCGCCTTTTAAGATTTACCTAATATGGTTTGTTATCGAGCTATTGTTAATAGAGATACAGCATAATGTTTTTTTTTCAAATGTACACATATTTGATAATGTGCGGTTTTTGCCTTTTTTGTTGAATTGTTTTAAAGTTAAGCATTCTTGTAACCTCCACATTAAGTGACCATTCGTCCTTGTCGGGATAAGTACTCGCTTAATGCGTGTTCGCTTTATACAGGTTTTATACACTCACCTAGTCTTTGTTGGCACATTTGATACCACATTACTTCATCAGGAAGGCAAGACTCGTCGTCGTCGTCGAATCCAATAATCGTTGAAAGAGCAGTCCAGCAGCGGGGACATCTGATAGTAATCAGAGTTTGATGAAGGTGAAAGTCTTTGACCAATGCGTTTTCCCCGTGATGACCAAAGGGGCTGAAACGTGGTCTCTGGTCCGAAAGTTTGCCGTAGCTCAACGTGCTATGGAGCGTGCTATGCTGGGTGTTTCTATGACATAAGATTCGAAACGAAGACATCCGCCAGAGAACTAAGGTTATATATAAATATTACGCAAAGAATAAACTCGTTGAAGTGGCAGTGGGCTGGTCACACACTCAGAAGAACGGATGGCCGATGGGGCAATAAGGTTCTAGAGTGAAGACGTTTAGGTAGACGAAGTGTTGGTCGACCATGAGCCAGACGGGAAGACGATCTCCGTACGGTGGCCGGTCCGTGTTGGATGCGAGTGGCAAGGCATCAGCCGTCTTGGCGTTCATTAAGGGAGGCCTATGTTCAGCAGTGGTCGGATAGAGGCTGATGATGACACTATATTAGTCATTATGTGCTTGTTCGTTACATTAAGAATGCTAGGACATCGATGGTAAAAGTCTTAGTGCTTTGTACCTAATGACTAGCTTCTAGACTTCGCATAGACTCCAAATTTAAGTTAAAATTTAATATTCACTATTTTGGATTAATCGAGTTGATGTTGACGAAAGGACCAAAAAGTTGTTTAGAATTTAGATTAAAGGTTGGTTGAATTGGTTACTGAAGTAGCGCAACCATTCGTACACGATGAGACAAACCAACACAAACATATTTATGTTTAAATATGTTAGGTCATTTTAGGAATTGCTATGAATTCTTGAAAAAAAAATTGAATAATTCATAAAATTCCCATAACTAGTATCTTCCGACAAAAATCGCTAATGACACATAATGCTTTGTTTCCAAAGAGACTGGGAGTTTAGCTAACTCAGGAAACGCTTACCCTTAAGCAGTCAGTATTACTTGGTCTTAACTATTTCCTTGATAAAGATTTTTCATCAAATATACAACTGAGATACTAGAAATTCTTTAATATAAAGGTCATCTTGGTCTTACAAGCTTCCTACCGCAGCTTTTGTGGCAGACATTTTTTTTTATCTGTTCCGGCTTATGATTAGTTTTTAAATGTTGATTGCCATATTAGTGATATATACAGTAATGTATGAACTAACCAGTGCATGGTTCAGCATGGGTGAATTCATTTAAACACATCAAATGCATGTTTACTAACATAAAACAACTATCATATTCCTTGCAAGCAACTATCTTCTATTTTTGACGTGACAACGTCTAATAAATTGACGAACGCCGGCTGCATGCACGAAATGACGCGTCATTGTCCCGTTATAGAAGAAGAGCTGGCACCAATTTTCGGGCCGCAAGCGTACAATGAGCGATAGTAGGAGAGCTGGCACAAATTTTTGGGCCGTAAGCGTAAGCTTGCGTTTGGTTATGACGTTGTCACGTTAAACTATCGTCCGTAAACCAACCTTACGGCAATTTTTTACTGCAGGTAATATATATTTTTTGTTAATCTATTTAATTCTTGTATTGAAATTATTTTCAAATTTTAGTTCGGTTTGCTATTTTTTTGTTTTTTTTAACGGACTAGAGTCACCACCTGTTCCCACCGCTGGTACTACTGTGTAACCAGGATTGATAGCGGTTATCAATAATGACCCTTTGATACGAAGCATATGGTAGAATTGCCTTGGGACCCGCTAATAATTTAATCAGAAGGATTTAGGAGGAGTAGGAAATATACCCAGTTTCATCAGACACCAATTTCACCAGTTTCCATAGCATCATCTAATGTTATGAATGTGGAAAGTGCCACGTTCATAATATAGCACGCCACGCCCCACCAGAGCTGCGTCGTTACAATATTGGCTGGGTCAAGACCCGACCTCCTCCGTGGGGCTATCGCGGCGATAACCGCACCCGCTCACATCCAATATCGCCTGCTCACCATACCAATGTGTTTATCTGCAACGATATCTCCTAATATTAAATATTATGGACGTGATTGAGATCCGGTAGCTGCATTATTTTACACTACCAGTCCAGCCAATTGTCTTATAAACATATCTATTGCTATCTACATTTCAAAAGACTTTCAGCTAATATCATAGCTGAAATTCTAGTGATATTCTAGTGATAGGTGGGAGGGAGACGCTGTGCCGCGCTCCCGGCTGCATAGGTACCATCTTGTTTGTTTCTCCCGTGAAGCAGTTTTGCTGTGTTTCGGAGAGAAGGGCAAGACAGGCAGTGTAATTACTGGCACCGAGGCTTAATATCCTATGTCTTAGTACAGGCAACACATGAATGAGTTGCCTGAGCTAGTTCCAGGTAAACTAGTTTATGTTCATGGGCGACGTCGACCACTTACCATCAGGTGGCACGTCTGTCAGTTTGCCTATCCACCTAACATAAAAAAGGAGATTCATTTTCTGTTTAACCTCATACTTTCTTCAAAAATAAAACGGTCGACAAAAATAAAACACATAGGTCACGGGACAGACAAAAGTATAAAAAATGTATATACGGTATACCGAACACATAAAAGTGTAGGTACTCCTCTTTATATATAGTAGATAACCATCGTAGTAATATGAGCTTTAAATAGGAAGAACATGTAAAAAGTAAGCTTTTACTGTAATCTAAAATAATCGCGCAGTACCTAATAAGCTGTTAGCGCTTGAATCGCGATTGCGTTAGACGCATTTTATATGGAATTATGAAAAGCGCCTAAAGCTCTCGATACTAAAACCTATACTTTTGAGATACATCAGACAATCGAGATAAAAACAAAGTTTGCACCTGGTCATGCTCTGCGGTACACGGAGCCTACTAAATTTAATCTTTATATTTCTTACTTAAAGCAGCTTTCTCAGAATTGGGCCGACAACCGACAACTCACATAACACCGGCGCCAAGTGACAGCTATGCTGTCGAGTTTCGTGCTTCTTGTGAGTTTCCGGTGGCCTATTGTGGGGGATAGGGAAAAGGAGAGCAACGCATCTGCATAACTTTTGATTGAGCGGATGACTATGGACGTCGGTAGTTACCATAAGGCGCCACTGACTCACAACCGACGCCAGGAGGCCGTGTGGTCGCAGACTGCACGGTAGGCGGGGGGCAACCCCCCACTTTATAAATCAAAAGTGAGCCGAACGGGCTCACACTAATCCGATGAAGCATTAGGGCCTTCGGGCCATTAGCATAGATCCCTCCGAAAAAAAAAAAAAAAAGTTACCATAAGGCTCCGACTGCTCGGTTGCCTTCTTTATAGCATAAAAATTATCTCTGATATAACAATAAATCAGACTTTTAATTTCTAATATACTTTTATATGTTACTTGAATAGGCAAACTGGCAGACATGCCACCTGCTGGTAAGTGGTCGACGTCGTACATGAACATGAATTAGTTTACCTGGAACTAGCCCAGACAACTCATTTACCCCCATCACGGTTCAAGCCATGTCGTGGCGGTGGGGCTCAGTAGCCTAAGGTGAACCTAGGGGGCTGCTCTTTGTAGTTGTTGAGATGGCGTCGGTCCCCTGAGGGGCTGACTAGCCGTCGAGGTGCCCTGTTTACTCATTAAATCTGGGGGCACCTCACCAAAGGCGGCATTGGCGGCACTCGCCGGGTTTTAGTGGGTAGAGCTGCGTCTACTTTACCATCTTTCGGGCGCAGCGAGTCCCTTCGCGGGATGCCTAAAAGCATTTCCCGGCGGAAAAAAGGCAACTCATTTATGTGTTGCCTATCCTGAGACATTAGGAGACATTTTAATGTCTCCTAAATCTTAACATTTATGTTAAGTCTCGGTGCCAGTAATTACACTGCCTGTCTTGTCCTTCTCTCCGAAACACAGCAAAGCTGTTTCACGGGAGAAACAAGCAAGAGGGTGGTACCCATGCAGCCGGGAGCGCGGCACAGCGGTTCCCTCCCACCGGTAAGCTAACTTAGCACGTGTAATGTCACTTGAAGTAAAAAAACAATATTTTATACTCGTATCTACTAGTCAATCAATAGGAAAAAGAACAGAGATTGTGAACGACACGCAATCGTAAGATAGCCTCTATGATGAGGTCATTACAGATATTTGAATTTCATAAGTTCAAAAAAACCACAAAAATTTTGTTTGTTGAAATTTAATCAAATTTATATAAGCCATAAGGTTTCATCTCGTTACGACATTTGGTAATAGACCGTAAAATTAACGAGTGTGGTCAGTCGCCGCGGTTCTCTGACGATGATATTACCGATGTACTTTACATTACTCGCCAGTATAATATGACACTTGGAATTGATGACGCGAAATAATGTTTTTGTTAATAATTCAACAGTAAAAGTTAATCATTAGTAGTATGGTATAAGTATTTGACCCTTGTAATTTCACAATAACATGATACATAGCAGTGCATTATACTTTTTATTGGTAAACACAATAAAGATACCTACACTCTTTACTTATGAGTACACGCAGCATTAGCACCCGAATCAACTCATTTGGAAAAAAAAAACATTGGCAAATCCTTGCCGTTGTATAAGAAGAAGAGGACAAAAATTAATTATTTTGCGTATAAAGAGTTATTTTGTTGTTGTGGCGGCCCCAGCGGGTATTTTTGAAGTGCAACTTATGTGCGCGCATGAGAGTAATTTTTTTACGGATGATACGTCAAGAAAATGTGCAACGTTTTTGTCCAAGATGAGAGAGAAAGTGATTGAGAGCGATTGAGAGAGTGTGAGAAAGGGCGAACGTAGCATGAAGCACATAGCCATGGAGTGAGAGTAGGGAGCAAGCGAGTGAGAAAGATCGAGAGAGAGAGAGTGAGATGGAGCGAACGCCGCGTCACAAGTCTTGGAAATTGAAATCTTTGGATTAGTATAAATATGAACTAGATTTAAAAATTAGTTTGCCAAATAAGTTTCACTTCTGACATGTGTACTTTGTACGCACGCTCTTTATTTTTTACTAGCATATTATGTTGTCTGACTGCTGGGCGAAGGCCTCCCCTAAGCTCTTCCATATTATGTATATTCAAGCGCGTTATATGTAAGTTACATTAAAATAGTATATTATATAGTATCATAAACACATTATACATATAGGTTAGGTAAAGCAGTAAGGTGGGGTATTCGCACGACATTCTTTGTTAGATGCGACAACCTTGTTTCCATCATACAGTCAAGCGGCTTTTTATGTTAGTTGAATAGGCAAACTGGCAAACGTGCCACCTGATGGTAAGTGGTCGACGTTACCCATGAACATAAACAAGTTTACCTGGAACGACCCCAGGCAACTCATCTATCTGTTGCCTATCCTGAGACATAAGATGTTAAGTCTCGGTGCCAGTAATTACACTGCCTGTCTTGCCCTTCTCTCCGAAATACAACAAAGCTGTTTCACGGGAGAAACAAGCAAGATACCCATGCAGCCGGGAGCGCGGCACAGCGCTTCCCTCCCACCGGTAATAAAGTGAAAGCGTCAATGTTCATTGGATCCTGTATTTTCAAGTCTATGTTCAGGCCTTGTCTCAAGGCCCCTAGAAATTAACAACAATTACATCAGGAAATATAGTTTTTATTAAAAACCTTATTTTAAACTAGCTACTTTTTTACTGTGTAGATCTGTCTCGTGGGCTATTCAGCTTACTTATCTTCAGGCTTAGTAAAAATGGTTTTTAAGAGCAAATATATTCAGATATACCCCCAAATACTCAAACGAATCTCAAATTTAAGACGTACTTAAACTCATGCTACGACGTGTCAGATTCAAAGAAAAAAGAGGGACAACACGAGTTTAAGTACGTCTTAATTTTGAGATTCGTCTGATTATTTGGGGTAATAACTTAATTCGAGCGTATAATTTGCGTATCAGGTTGAACTTCGTAATCGTTATTACATATGTACTTGTAGGATCCCTTAGGATGGTTTCATAGTGTGATGTTTTCTATTATTTAGTAAATAAACAATTGTTTATCTTACACCAATGACGTCATTGTACTGGCTATCGTATGACCTACGTCCTGTACAGTGTAGTGAGGTATACGGGCAACTTTCATTATATAACTCACGAGAGCAACAACGCGTCAATAAATAGTTTAGAATGTATGTATTTCCATGCCTTCCCGTAGAAAAATATCACTTCATAGCTAAAACTTCATTATTCTGTGAAAACTATATGTTTGGAGCACACTATGGGAAAATACTGGAATTGTAATCATATGAACTGATAGGCAACGAATGGACGGGTCACCTGTGTATGTGTTTCTCCTGCCACTCGTGAAACAGTTTTGCCACAGATATTTGAAATAAGAGTTTTGCTGTGTTTCGGAGAGAAGGGCAAGACATGAAGTGTAATTACTGGCACCGAGACTTAACATCTTATGTCTCAGGATAGGCAACACATAAATGAGTTGCCTGGGCTCGTTCCAGGTATAATAGTTTATGTTCATGGGCGACGTCGATCACTTACCATCAGGTGGTACGTCTGCCAGTTGGCCTATCCAACTAACATGTATGTATTTTTATTTACGACTTGGTTATCCATAGAAATACGAGAATTTATGAAAGTTTGTGAATATTCAAAATATCTACACTAAAAGCGGAAAATCTTTAACATTTAGATGTGATAATAGAAACATATAATTTATTGTGTTCTGAATATAGTAAGGTCAAAGATAGTCATAGCTAAAACTTCAAAAACTTCGTGTGGCAACATTTTTGATAAGTGTTGTCACGTTAGTAAAACTATAACAACCGCGATACTTAGTGACGACGAGTCCTGTAGGGCTAGCCTGCGCGCACGACTAAATTTTGTCTACCCCTTTTCTCGTATTAACTACTGAACGGCGAGGGTCTCCTTCTGCGAGCCAGTAATATCCCAGAAGGAGGCCGAAGAGCGGATGAGAGAGGAGGACGCCCGCGGGTGACGAACAGGGGTGCGTAGGAGGCGCTACTTAATGCGCCTCCAGTAACGCCCCTGTATTCGCGTCGGGTTCAGGATGGGAACCTGGGCCTGTATGCCACGACGCCGTCGGGACTGCTTAGTAGCGGCCAGGCAGTCCACCTTACGAGGAGTAGTCTGGCCTTCGCCAGGGCCAGCTTGTTACTGAGATGATCCTGTCTGTTGCCTGTATATCCGGGACTCCCAGGTGCTAGTCCCACATTAGGTCGAGATCTACCCGAAGATTCTGGCTGCATCCATCAATCCATAAGGTTTTCCCTGCGATATAAAAAGAGGAACTAACAAGAAGGAAGGAAAAAGAACCACAAAATGTATACATATATCTAAGGCAACCATTAAAGGAATTTAAACGAATCTTCTAGGACAATGTTTAGGGTAGAAATTTAGCCCAAAAATTAAGTTAATTAATTAAGATCTTACTTACTTACTTACTCCGCTGGCTCAACAGCCCGAAGTGGATCTTGGCCTCCGATACGAGATGGCGCCACCGCGCCCTATCTTGTGCTATCTTCTCCCATTTTACTCATCACCCTGACAGCTGGCATTATCTCCAGATGTCCAAGCCACCTGAGTCTAGCGGATTTAAATTCCCCTAATGTTGGGCTCGGACACCATATCTTCAAGCTCTTGGTTCTTCCGTATTCTCCAGCTGCCATCTTCCCTCTTCACTGGTCCCAAAATTTTTCGAAATATTTTTCGCTCCGCAACAAAAAGCTTATTCTCTTCTCTCAGTGTCAGAGTTCACAATTCGCAGCCATACATGAGAATCGGTCTGATAATAGTCTTTTAGACGCATATCTTCGTTAAGATCTGCGATAGTATTTTTTTAAAACAATCAATACAAATATACACACAGTTCACAAACCTCTATAACTGTATTGTAAGTAATTGATATACCTTAAAACTCTGCTACAAAATATCTCAATGAAAGAAGATTCTTAAACTATCCGTAATTGTTACGCAACCGATCCTCGTCTAGATCAGTAGAAATTTTCCTCTCAACATTCTCGAAGCTTCGCTGGTATATTACAACAAACTATCGCCTCTAACAATTAATCATTTAAAATATGTATAAAATAGATTTCATTATTCATCATTAATCATAATATCTAAAAGTGTGTTACGTTGCAGGTAGCCTGGCCTACTTGATGTAGGATTACATCTTATATAGCGTCATAAATGCATACTTTTTTTGTCATAATAGGGCAAACGAGCAGTCGAAGCCTTATGGTATCGACGCCCATACACATTCGCACAACCAGAGGTTATGCAGATGCGTTGCCTTTTCCCTGTCCCCGCCAATGGGCCCCCGGAAACTCAGAAACCGCACGAAACGTGTTAGCATAGCTGTCACTTGACGCCGATGTTATGTGAGCGAGAGGTACCACCCTGTCGTGCCGGCCCAGTTCGGTGCAATGCAGCATGGCCCTACCTCTTACTCACACAAATAATACAAAAGATTTGTTTAAAATTAAATACGCTATACAAATTTAATCGCTACTAATTAGTCGTCGCATGCGCGAGTTATTACGTCTGTGACCTGTCACCGTGATATATTATCTGTGGTTGAAACAGCCATGTTTGTCTCATTTATTTGCATACATGTTTAATTTACTGACGTGCATTGTCTGTCAGGGCTCATAGCTGTACGCATCACAGATAATGTAATCGCAGGTGGGATGATCTTTAAATTGATTTAAGTTAATATTAGACTCTATAGTGACAACATTTTACGAATTTTATGACGGTTAATTAAGTTTTTTATAAGCTCGACGTGTCGGATACTTTACAGCTGCCATAGTCACGGGAGGACAAGTGTCAGACGTCCTAGCATAAAATATTTAAACTCCGTAAAAAGTCTTTTCATTGTGATGAATGACAGCTGGCATTATCTCCAGATGTCCAAGCCACCTGAGTCTAGCGGATTTAAATTCCCCTAATAAGTTTTAGGCCTACATAAAATACATAATATGCAATAATTTCATCGAAATCCGCGTGTCCAACCCGTTGAGTTCAATAACTCAGATATTATGTTTTTCTCATTCTAGAAGTCCTTACCATCAGACTTATCGAACATACATTAATAACAATGGAATAGTACATAGTACAAAAATACTTTAGT
This sequence comes from Helleia helle, assembly GCA_963853865.1. Lineage (NCBI taxonomy): Eukaryota > Metazoa > Arthropoda > Insecta > Lepidoptera > Lycaenidae > Helleia > Helleia helle. The sequence goes on along the minus strand of OY971422.1, from coordinate 18,024,814 downwards.
GAGATCAAGCAAAATCAACGACAGGAGACAATTTAAAGTCACTAATGTTCATAATTATTATCTAAAACAGTCCCTTCGCCTCCTAATGCCAGGTTTTCAACATAATAGTTTTATAATAAGTATGCCCTTGAAGGTTTAAAAGTAAGATGATTGAAGCGCACTCTGACCCTACTTAAGATCTTACAAAGCGATTCTCCAATTATGTACAAATATGGCTATGTACACTGTACTAATTTTTCATTTGATGATTATGACTGTGTAATTTACTGTTAGTTAGTACATGTATATGGTAGATCATGAGTTGGCTATAAAATACACTCATCTTCTCATGTACCCACTATATTTGCTGTTTAAAATATTTATTGCAAAAGGATTAAAGACTTTTCATCTTTTGATTCAAGGTTTATTATAATAAATCATAGAAAATATCAGTTTTCTACGTGACAATACTGCATCATACTAGGTACACATACTTACCTTTTTTTGATGATGCAGGTTAATGATTTCGCACTATACCTACTGGGTCGGGTCAGGTCAGGTCCCCAACCTGAACCCGACAAATAGGAGGCGCATTAAGTAGCGCCTCTTTCACCCGCTCTTCGGCCTCCTTACGGGACATTACTGCCTCGCAGAAGGAGATCATCGCCGTCCAGGCCTCGTCGTCACCGAGCATCGCGATGATGACGCTCGGCAGAGAGACAGATTTTTTTATATTATATACATATAACTGTCGAGTTATACTAGTTTGTCGCTGAGGTGATCCTGTTGCATGTAGATTCGGGACCCTCAAAAATGGCAGTCATTTTACTTTAGGTTAGGTTACTCCCAGATGCAAGTCTCACATAGGCTCAGGATCTATCCGAAAATCCTGACTGCGTTCATAAATGATTCTCCTGCATATAAAAAAAAGAAGGTTATACTAGTTTCTAATGATGGCGCTACTCCACGCTAAGCTGGATTTCTCTAGATTTTGTTGCTAAACTAAAAAATAATTATCAATGTTGTAACGTCTTTCGAAAACTATTATCTGCATATGCAAAACAATGTTTTACGTCAGTGCAATAGGCACGGGAAGCTTGGCCGGCGCGGCGTCTGCAGCGGTGACAAATGATGCAATTACAAAAGAGCTGTATGCGGGCTTACCTAACTCCGTAATATCAAGTGAATTTAGATTGTGAATGTCCATGCCGTCTATTTTGATAAATAAAAGTAGTAAATGGAATGGAACAGTTGAATATTAGTACAGTTACTAACTGGATGATGACACTGATAGTAATAGCACAGGTAATGGTAACAAAATTCAAGCCTATCTTTAATTATGTAAAAAAAGTAATTGTTACCATTTACATAAAACTTAACATTACAACTACTGAATAGCTACTTAACAAAAAACGGCTACCTACTAAGTAAATTTGTCCATAATGTCCTTATTTTATATTATAAATACGCTAATATTAGAATAATCTTAGTAGATGTGCTACTTGATGGTAAATTGATTACGTCGTCATCGACACCATACACGGTGTCAAGCGGTATCAACCCAGGTAATAATTTTTGTGGAGCTTCAGTGCTACGGGCGTATGACACAAGCGCATCCTACTATATTATGTTCATTTTGAACAATTCTGTGTTCATGTCATGACTTAATCCCGGGACCCCCTGCGTGTCACTTGCCCCCCAGCGGGCGGGCGTCATATAATTTGAAATATCATACACGATTATTTATTAATGTATTCTTTATTGACAATTATTTTGTAATTGGTAGTCAGAAATGACTTTTATATCTTGATCGTAACTTATGTTTTTTTGACAAATAATAAAATAATGTTTTCTGTTCCTCTCCATGTATTTCTGGCATATCATTTACTCTTTGATTTTTATGATTGCTCTCATAGTTTTTAAGAAATTCGATGATTATCGATTTATATGAAGAACATCTTATTTTTTTACTTATGATTTCAGGATTGTCAAATAGAACAATTAATCTAATTTCCTAGTAAAATATAATGCATGTACATACATACAAATTGGTATTAATTAATGCTACTACTAGCAATCTGCTTGATATGTTATCTCAAACATACACGCGTCAAAACATCTTTTTAAGTTATGTCATGAGCGGACAAAAACAGAATGAATGGGTGGGCAGAAATTTTAATAAATTAGTTAGAAAGAGACAAAAGTGGCAGTTGGAATATAATTTTAAGAAAGATTAGGAAATCCTTTATGGATGTAGCCAGGATCTTCGGGCATATCCTGACCCTGTGTGGGAATTGCATCTGGGAGTGCCTTACCCTATGCTTGTCAGTGCCAGCCAGGTAGGGAACTCCCATTGGAGTTCCCTACCTGGCTTGATTGATTGCTATTTTTCGTTAGATGTTATAAAAAGATAAAAATGAAAACTACGTCAGTAATGATCATATCGTTTGTTTATGCAAAACATACAAGCATATAGACTGACGCTAGAGTCCACAGTCCCACTTTAATGTATATAATGGTCGTACATACTACATTTGATACTGAGAGGAGACAGGACAACACGACACATCTTGACCCGTACCACACTGAGATTATTTGTAAATGCGACATTACTGCGAGATAATTAGTTCTTACATGATCAACATGAAGTTTATATTTATTTCTTAAATTCGAAATATGCGATCTTTCATAAAATTTTATTTCTGATTGTATGGAACCTGATTTATACTTTTTGATTAAAATGCATGTATTGTATATGTAAAGTTGTGATATATTCATTATTTTTGTGTCATTATAAAGTTGTGTCGTCGGAGTGAAATAGTCATAATTATATAGAATTTTGATTATCCTATTTTGTATTCTTTGTAAGGGATTTAAATTTGAAGTAGTAGCGGATCCCCAAACCTGTATTAAATATTCTAAATGTCATTTTACTAAAAATTAATTACTACAAAGCTATCGATCATTACGATGATATTAATTTATGGCCCAGCAGAATTCGTTTGCCAAAAATTTACATAAGGGACGCCCAAAATCCCTTTCAAACACCTACTGAAAATTTCAAGAAAAGGTACAGATTCAGTCAAGAATCTGTTTTATTTAAAATAAAATATGTAGGGATAACTCGCACACGGCCATCTGATCCCAAACTAGGCAGTGCCTGTTCTTATGTCAACCATATTATATACTTACGATGCCTTACGGCTCTTAAGATGCTGAACTTGAAACCGCTCTCAAGTGATACGCGCTCAAAATACGTCTATTAATTAGCCACGAACTTGAGATGCTGTCCGAATCTAGACTGTAACTCAAGTGAGATCAATCTTGAGAGCAGTATTGAAATCGAACTATTAATACGGCCGTAAGAGGCTCGGTCAGTGACGTATGACTTTCAAAATTCGAGGTCTCTTCCAGTTTTGTGTCAAATTAAACAATGTTTTGGTGTATTAAAATTGATTATACTTGGTTGTCAAAATAACAGTAAGTCTGCGTACTTTGCGATGTAAGATACATATACGAAAACAAAGATATTTTTTTATCTTGCGTAAAGATAGCCTTTTAAAAGAAAAGTTCAGTCTTATGATGCGGATGCATGGCGTCATTCTGACGTGATATTTTTTTATTCTTATCCATTTTATTCTTACAATTATGACCATACCGGTGGGAGGGATGCGCTGTTTTCGATACCTTTCAATCATGTTGAAACAAAATTACCAAGACTAAGTACCAACAACGCCACCCGTACTAAAAACGAGAAAGACATTAATTATTTTATACAAAAAATAATCAATGACTGAGTGATGGGACTTGGGAGTGAATGAGGTATCCTTGATATTTTGAATGAATATCTTGTACCATTCAAACGTTTGTTAATAATTTTCTTTTTTATTAAAATTGAAACGATCGTCGACAATTATAGGTCAAGTTATAAATAACAACTATATTCTTCCACGTTTCTGTATTGTTATTTCGTGTTGACAGGCGGCCGATATCACCAGTGACTAAAGTCCAAAATAATATTTTTGCTTGTTTTCAATAACATGCTATTTTAAAATTAATTACCGAGATAAAAATATATTTTCAATGGTTTATTATAATCATAGTGAAGAAATATTTTAGATGCACCACTCTTATGATTTTAATTAAATATTTGCTTTACCCTAAGGTTACTTGGTAGAGATTGCTTCTTAGCGATAAAGTCGCGTCTATGTTAGCAATGAACTTTTTAAATTTTAGTGTTCCATGTTTGCTATTTTGTGTATGCACAATAAAGTAAGCTTATTCATTCATTCATTCAAGAAATATTAAACTTCTGTGTAATCTATGTATTATTTTTGACTAAGTTTTCAACGATTTCAATATTAATTTTAAATATGTCTTCAACTTGGCAATAGATCAACCCACGAGTTTGTTATAAATAATTACTTTTTAGGGTTCCGTACCCAAATGGTACAACCCTTAGTGCGCGCGTCCGGCGCGCCCTTGGCAGGATTTTTGTAGCCATAAGCCAACCGGTGGGAGGGAAGCGTTTACCGGTGGGAGGGAAGCGCTGTGCCGCGCTCCCGGCTGCATGGGTACCACCATCTTGCTTGTTTCTCCCGTGAAACAGCTTTGCTGTGTTTTGGAGAGAAGGGCAAGACAGGCATTGTAATTACTGGCACCGAGACTTAACATCTTATGTCTCAGGATAGGCAACACATAAATAAGTTGCCTGGGCTCGTTCCAGGTAAACTAGTTTATGTTCATGGGCGACGTCGACCACTTTCCATCAGGTGGCACGTTTGCCAGTTTGCCTATCCAACTAACATAAAAAAGCGACATAACGGACCTGGAGCATCGGTCACCGGTCGAGATGCAGTACGTTGCCAACGTTTGAGGAATGAGTATGGTCTTGAAGGTTGCTAAGTCAGTAAGTATCAGTTCAGTTGGGTCTCATTCTGAATGTAAAATTAATCTTGATTTTCTTTGGTACATAAATTCAAATGGCCCAGCTGAATATGCCAACATATCTGAGGAGTCATAACCATAAAATAATTTCAACGCAAGCATTCAACGCACGTTCCACTGCACAATCGTTGTATTTACACAACTTAAACTGTAATATAACTAAATATTTATTTTATGTTCACATTGTACGATACTAGAATATAAAATAACTAGCTATTGCCCGGAGCTTCGCCCGCGTTTAACTTTACAACAGTTACGCCCTAATTTTACATCAGTATGTATCCGGACTGTTGATATTTTATTGCCTATGTCACTCAATAATTATAACATAGAATTAAGGCGCAGCTCCACCGCGGCGCACGGTGAGGCTACGGACGTGTGTTAAAATGTCAATTGCTAGAAAATGGCAATTTATGCATTTAGTTTGTATTCTAAATTTACATTTTCAGATTTTTATGATAAAATAATTACTTAATTTTTATGAGACATTCCATCAAGTACCTATATTATTGATTTGGTGTATAATTAGAATCAGTAGTTTTGTTTTACAAAACTTTGTTCGTTTGCTCTTCGACTAGATCCACAGTGCGGATAAAATCTGTAGTTCGTGAATAATGCGACCAGTGCTACATAACTGTTGTATGGCTTTTGAGTTTAATGGGACGGAATGACAGCTTTATGTAATAGTATTACAGGTGAACCCTTTTTAGAAGTAGCATTGAGCTGTTTAGCGCATCTTGTATAGTCATTCCTAAATATTAGACATACTTTTTAGTGTTTATTGGGGAACCAAATGCATTTGATACTTCGTTTAAACATACTTAATTTTTATCTGATTGTTCTGAGGCTATTAATATAGTAAAGACTAAAAGGTTATGTTTAAAGAAATTGGTATTAAAATCATTCACTTATATAATGGCGCGTCTCCACCGCGGCGCACGGAGAGGCTACGCACGTTTGTCAAATTTTGCTTTGCAAGAAAATGTATGTGATTGTTTCCATTGCAACCTACAGACACGCTATGCATAAATTGCCATTTTCTAGCAATTGACATTTTAACACACGTCCGTAGCCTCACCGTGCGCCGCGGTGGAGCTGCGCCTTAATTCTATGTTATAATTATTGAGTGACATAGGCAATAAAATATCAACAGTCCGGATACATACTGATGTAAAATTAGGGCGTAACTGTTGTAAAGTTAAACGCGGGCGAAGCTCCGGGCAATAGCTAGTTATTTTATATTCTAGTATCGTACAATGTGAACATAAAATAAATATTTAGTTATATTACAGTTTAAGTTGTGTAAATACAACGATTGTGCAGTGGAACGTGCGTTGAATGCTTGCGTTGAAATTATATTATGGTTATGACTCCTCAGATATGTTGGCAAATTCAGCTGGGCCATTTGAATTTATGTACCAAAGAAAATCAAGATTAATTTTACATTCAGAATGAGACCCAACTGAACTGATACTTACTGACTTAGCAACCTTCAAGACCATACTCATTCCTCAAACGTTGGCAACGTACTGCATCTCGACCGGTGACCGGTGCTCCAGGTCCGTTATGTCGCTTTTTTATGTTAGTTGGATAGGCAAACTGGCAAACGTGCCACCTGATGGAAAGTGGTCGACGTCGCCCATGAACATAAACTAGTTTACCTGGAACGAGCCCAGGCAACTTATTTATGTGTTGCCTATCCTGAGACATAAGATGTTAAGTCTCGGTGCCAGTAATTACACTGCCTGTTTTGCCCTTCTCTCCGAAACACAGCAAAGCTGTTTCACGGGAGAAACAAGCAAGATGGTGGTACCCATGCAGCCGGGAGCGCGGCACAGCGCTTCCCTCCCACCGGTAAACGCTTCCCTCCCACCGGTTGGCTTATGGCTACAAAAATCCTGCCAAGGGCGCGCCGGACGCGCGCACTAAGAGTTGTACCATTTGGGTACGGAACCCTAAAAAGTAATTATTTATAACAAACTCGTGGGTTGATCTATTGCCAAGTTGAAGACATATTTAAAATTAATATTGAAATCGTTGAAGACTTAGTCAAAAATAATACATAGATACACAGAAGTTTAATATTTCTTGAATGAATGAATGAATAAGCTTACTTTATTGTGCATACACAAAATAGCAAACATGGAACACTAAAATTTAAAAAGTTCATTGCTAACATAGACGCGACTTTATCGCTAAGAAGCAATCTCTACCAAGTAACCTTAGGGTAAAGCAAATATTTAATTAAAATCATAAGAGTGGTGCATCTAAAATATTTCTTCACTATGATTATAATAAACCATTGAAAATATATTTTTATCTCGGTAATTAATTTTAAAATAGCATGTTATTGAAAACAAGCAAAAATATTATTTTGGACTTTAGTCACTGGTGATATCGGCCGCCTGTCAACACGAAATAACAATACAGAAACGTGGAAGAATATAGTTGTTATTTATAACTTGACCTATAATTGTCGACGATCGTTTCAATTTTAATAAAAAAGAAAATTATTAACAAACGTTTGAATGGTACAAGATATTCATTCAAAATATCAAGGATACCTCATTCACTCCCAAGTCCCATCACTCAGTCATTGATTATTTTTTGTATAAAATAATTAATCGTTTTTAGTACGGGTGGCGTTGTTGGTACTTAGTCTTGGTAATTTTGTTTCAACATGATTGAAAGGTATCGAAAACAGCGCATCCCTCCCACCGGTATGGTCATAATTGTAAGAATAAAATGGATAAGAATAAAAAAATATCACGTCAGAATGACGCCATGCATCCGCATCATAAGACTGAACTTTTCTTTTAAAAGGCTATCTTTACGCAAGATAAAAAAATATCTTTGTTTTCGTATATGTATCTTACATCGCAAATTACGCAGACTTACTGTTATTTTGACAACCAAGTATAATCAATTTTAATACACCAAAACATTGTTTAATTTGACACAAAACTGGAAGAGACCTCGAATTTTGAAAGTCATACGTCACTGACCGAGCCTCTTACGGCCGTATTAATAGTTCGATTTCAATACTGCTCTCAAGATTGATCTCACTTGAGTTACACTCTAGATTCAGACAGCATCTCAAGTTCGTGGCTAATTAATAGACGTATTTTGAGCGCGTATCACTTGAGAGCGGTTTCAAGTTCAGCATCATTAGAGCCGTAAGGCATCGTAAGTATATAATATGGTTGACATAAGAACAGGCACTGCCTAGTTTGGGATCAGATGGCCGTGTGCGAGTTATCCCTACATATTTTATTTTAAATAAAACAGATTCTTGACTGAATCTGTACCTTTTCTTGAAATTTTCAGTAGGTGTTTGAAAGGGATTTTGGGCGTCCCTTATGTAAATTTTTGGCAAACGAATTCTGCTGGGCCATAAATTAATATCATCGTAATGATCGATAGCTTTGTAGTAATTAATTTTTAGTAAAATCACATTTAGAATATTTAATACAGGTTTGGGGATCCGCTACTACTTCAAATTTAAATCCCTTACAAAGAATACAAAATAGGATAATCAAAATTCTATATAATTATGACTATTTCACTCCGACGACACAACTTTATAATGACAGAAAAATAATGAATATATCACAACTTTACATATACAATACATGCATTTTAATCAAAAAGATTAAATCAGGTTCCATACAATCAGAAATAAAATTTTATGAAAGATCGCATATTTCGAATTTAAGAAATAAATATAAACTTCATGTTGATCATGTAAGAACTAATTATGGTAAAAAATCAATTCTGTTTGAAGGAGTACAGCTGTTTAATAAACTACCAGATGAAATAAAACAATGTGATAGTTTAAAAATATTTAAAACCAAACTAAAAAATCATATTATATCTTCAATAAAGTAACTAAGAAAGCCTACTATATCCAACGGCCCAGATGTTAAAACTGTTTTGCAAATGTATAAAATATTGTATCTCATTTTAAGTGAATTGTAAATTCTTATGAGAAATAAAAGTTCTTAAACCTTAAACCTTAATTTCGTTTATAATATTTTCCATATTTGCATAGTTAGCATAAATTGAACAAGAACCTTGACAATGCATGCACTCAAGTCACCGTTAGACTGCACTCAGCAAAGACACACCTGAGCGCGATATCAAGAGTTCTCTTAAGTGCCGAGTTTGATTTATTAATACAATGTCACTCAAGTGATTACGGGATCTTACAATGTGAACTCAGGTTCGGCTTATTAATTAGAACAGCATCTCAAGAGCGTGATTGAGATCGCTCTCAGAGCTGAGTTCGATTTATTAATACGGCTCTAATACAATGTCACTCAAGTGATTACGGGATCTTACAATGTGAACTCAGGTTCGGTTTATTAATTAGAACAGCATCTCAAGAGCGCGATTGAGATCGCTCTCAGAGCTGAGTTCGATTTATTAATACGGCCCTAAGGGCCGTATTAATAGTTCGATCTCAATACTGCTCTCAAGATCGATCTCACCTGAGTAACACTCAAGATTGGGACAGCATCTCAAGTTCGTGGCTAATTAATAGACGGATTTTGAGCGCGTATCACTTGAGATCGGTTTCAAGTTCAGCATCTCAAGATTTTGAGATTATGCACTCAAGTGTCATTTTGACGTGATAACGTCTTATAAATTGATCCGCTGTCAAACGTTGGCTTGGAAACCATTATTTATAACAAATATAGAAGTAATTATTGTAGATTTTGGGCGTTCCTTATGTAAATTTTTAGCAAACAAATTCAGCTCGGCCATAAATTAATATCATCGTAGTGATCGATAGCTTCGTAGTAATTAATTTCGTTTATAATATTTTCCATATTATTTACATTGTTAGCATAAATTGAACAAGAACCTTGACAATGTAAGCACTCAAGTCACCATCGGACTGCACTCAGCAAAGACGCCCCTGAGCGCGATCTCAAGAGTTCTCTTAAGTGCCGAGTTTGATTTATTAATATGACATCACTCAAGTGATTGCGGGATCTTACAATGTGTACTCAGGTTCGGTTTATTAATTAGAACAGCATCTTAAGAGCGTGATTGAGATCGCTCTCAGAGCTGAGTTCGATTTATTAATACGGCCCTTAGAAGCCAATGTCTGACCAATAATAACCCTTCCGAATAGGTTCTGTTATGAATAACTTGTTTTTGGCTTTTACTGATTGAAGTACAATGTGTGGGAACTAAATGGGAAGCCACAAAGGGAGATCTTGGAACAGCAAGATGGTATACTCGGTCAGGCTGAAGCCCACTTGCTACCATTTCAACTGTCGTATGTATAGCGCCGAACTGTGGAACTTCGATAGCGCGATTTAGGATTGTGGCGCTGATTGGTCCGCCACAAATGTTTTGTGATTGCAGCCTCTTGATGATAATGAAGATCGCCATATATAGAATCATAATTCCCTTTTGGTCGACAACACACGACAGCTTTATAAGCCGAAATAATATATTAATATTTAAAGATCTATGGTAAAGTTCAAAGCCACTTTCCCCAATAACATCAAATGTGAAATATTTTGAATGTAAACTCATTTAATTAATAACTGTAAAGTGTAGCATGACGGTGAGAGTGTATTTCAATTTATCAGCTAACATTGCAACAGATCAGTGTTCCCAGAGGTCAGGAGATCGTAAGGGCAAGTCATGACGATTGTGAATGCAGCACCCCGCAACTTTTCCCCACGTGGACAAAGACAACAATCTATGTCTTCTTCTTCTTTGAAATTCTAACTTCCTCTAGGATTTGCCAAACAATCTTATGTCATTCGGCGTACTTCTTGATTGTTGAAATGTGGCGTGGTATCGTAACAATCAAACCTGATTTCACTATTCGTTCTATATTGTGCCAAAAAATATATATTTAAAGAAATAGTCTCGTGATCCTCCCTAAATATCATCAATACTGGGCTATTAAATCCAAATTCCGTAGTTTTAGAGATTATTCTGCTTGATTATGATTAGATATAGATTGTATTTGGTCCTATATAAACGTATTATCATAAAAAGAATACTTTGTCCTTGTCTATAATTTATTCGATTTTATGACAATTTGTTCAACCGTAAAAACGATTGAGTAATAAACAAACAAAAAAACCCATGTTTCTATGATATTAATGTGTACAGCTCTCAGCTGACCCTAAAAGGTCCCAGCAGTTACATTTATAAATAACGAAATTTCACATATTTAATATCCCATGAATTTAAATACCAAATAAAAAATGAGTACGTAAAATACACCTTTTGTGAAACATCGCATAAAGATAATAATTTTGAAATACAAACGAACATCGTAGTCGCTTTGAAATGTCATTAGGTACCATTCGTCTACTTATATACGTCGTCTTACGAAATCAGTGTATAAAACTATAGTATGAATATTAAGCCTGTTGACTAAATAGTTGTGTAAATATATTATTTCATTACAAGGACTATTCTGAAATGCAACACGAAACGACAAAAAACATTTTAAATAATTGCATTACATTAAAATACCATTGTAAATAGATGAAAATACTTATACTAAACATTTTATGTACTAAGTATTATAATATTATATATTTTACTATATTCCCACCATGGTTCAAGCCTTGTGGTGGCGGTGGGGCTCAGTAGCCTAAGGTGAACCCAGCACCTTGGGCGAAGCAAATTGAGTCGAGTCTCTCTTATAAGAAAAGGGGACAAAAGAGCAGGGCGGACAGTGGGCGAGAATGGGAACCTAACCCCATTGTACTGTCCCATCGTTCGGAGGGGTTCTTTTTAGTGCAGTACAACCCCTCTGTGGAGGTGGCGTCGGTGGCAGACGTGCCCTGTTGCTCAACAGATCCGGGGCACCTTAAGAAGAGGCGGCACTCGCCGGGTTTTAGTGGGCAGAGTTGCGTCCACCTTACCATCTTTCGGATGCAGCGAGTCCCACATGGGGACCCGCCTGAGGAGTACCCACTCCTCCGCGGGATGCCTCAGAGCATTTCCCCCTCGTAAAAAAAATATCTTACTATATTGTCTCAATTACATATTAAGTTTTAACTATGTAATAACACAAAGATGCCTTCCTAAATCCGTCATGTCTGCATGACACAGCTTTTCTATACGATTATTAAAATTCAAAACTCAACTCAGTGTCCGCATATTCAGTCACTTTTGTTTTTAAATATCTTCAAACACACTGCTTGCTCTTGCTATAGGTTTTTCACGGTTTTTCAATAGCATGTACACGGGACATGAAAAAATTTAAGATTTTAATTTTTGTTAGGTCAGAGTTAGTCAATTACAGGTAAGAATCAATTTTATGAAAACTATAAACATAGCATGGTGAGCGACGACGGCCAAGTGGGTACGGGCTCGGCTTCTTGAGTGAGAGCCGAGAGGTTCTGGTTTTGATCCTGTCCAGAAATGGGTTTTTCTAAATTTCTACGTGCACCTGAACATGTGACCATCGCTGCTCGCCGGTGAAGGAAACATCGTGAGGAAACCTGCATGCCCGATGAGATTAAGTCTTTGAAGGTGTGTGAAGTTCACCAACCCGCATTGTGCCAGCGCATCGGTGAACTATGGCCCAAAACCCTCCTCGCCTGATTTCGAGGAGGAGACCCGGCCCAGCATTGGGACATATAAGGGTTAATATTATTATTATTATAAATATGGCACGATGTTTACAAAATTATACAGAAGTACGTGTCCACATGACTTTCGAAGCTGCGGCGTATCGGAATCCTAACCGCAATTTACTCTAAAGTAGTTGCCGTAAAGAAAATATATTAATACTAGTTTAGTTGATCACCTCTAGCTCATATAATTTATACGTTTTCAAATAAACGGCAGGATCGCCGATCTGATTATGTTGAATCCATCAAAATAACCTGTTGAATCATTAGTCCAACTTACCGGTGCTTGGGTACTTCCCATCTGCTTGGGTACCACCATCTAGCATGATGGTGGTACCTTCTCTCGTAAGCTTTGTTGTGTTTCGGAGGGAAGGGAGAAGACAGGCAGTGTAATTACTGGCACAGAGACTTAACATCTTATGTCTCAGGATAGACAACACATAAATGAGTTGCCTGGGCTCGTTCCAGGTAAACTAGTTTGTAGTATGTTCATGTGCGACGTCGACCACTTACCATCAGGTAGCACGTCTGCCAGTTTGCCTAAGTAACATAAAAATGTACATTTCTTTGATAATAGGTTCATTATCTGTTGATTAAAATACTTCCGTATAATCCAGTACTAAACGACATGCTAATCTTTTCGAGTCCAGCGAAAGCGAATTAGGTATGTAACTAGTTACTGGATTTGAATTAATGTCCCATCATGTTGCGACCTTGGAGATAAGCGAATTCAATTGAAGGTCAAACGATCCGGTTTCAATCGATTATCATAGATTTTCTAAGTTTCGTAAGTTTGGTGACAAATTCTGTTTTAAATCCGTAAATAATAATTAAATTTGAAAAGAATCCGTATTAGAATCTTTCGTACCTGTTGCCTTTAGGTATAAGAATTTAATATGGCCTTAAACTACCCCGTTACAGTTGTTTTATTTCACGAAAGAGAGTGGGCCGTATTTTTGTAGATGTGATGCGTACAGCGGACGTTCTTGTGTACGTAACTACAAGGAGAGTATCAACGCTACGTACTGTACACAGTACAGCGTACTAAACTGAGCACTCCCGAGCTTACGCACGCAATACAATGTGCACGTAGTTTTACAAACACAAGGATGGCTCATCTGCTTTTGTAAAAAAAAAGTTGAAGAAACGCGCTAACCTCAGAAATACTAGTTAAAATTATTATTCTTGCATTTGACAGCAGTAGTAAGAAAAAGGTTATAATGTTATCATATGCTACATAATCTAAATGACGAACACCGATAAGTAGTGAAAAACTTACTAAGTAAATAGTGCAATAATAATAATTGGTACTCTGGTTTTATTACAAACTATCTTCATATTATAAATATTTGATAAGCGTGATAACAGAGGCACTAGAAAGTTCTGGATCGTGCGTCACAATATACCTATGTGCGTCTTAGAATGTACTAGACGTAAACTAAGAATGATGTAGGTACTAGAACTACTAGACAGTAGACATACACAAAAATAATATAATCCTGATATAATTCTTGTGAATGGTTATCGTTCGAAGAATTCGCTAAAACGCTTATTATGGCCACAGTGAACACAATTAGCAATATTGATAAATCCATCTAACGACAACCCCTGTGGCTCAATGGTTAGCGTGTCGGCGCTCAAGCCGGGGGTAGCGGGCTCCAATCTCGCCAGGGTACAAAAAGTTTTCTGTGTTCCTGGGTCATGGATATAAAGGTATTAAATTAAGATATAAAAGTATTAAATATTATATTTTCGTTGTCTGGTATCCGTAACACAAGTTCTTCAAGAACTTACCACGTATAAAAGCATCTATAGATATATTTTTATATTATGATAAACTATCATCATCATCATCAGCCTCTATCCGTCCACTGCTGAACGCTTCAATGAACGCGAAGATAAACTATAGGATAGTAAAAATCTTGCGATATACCTAAAGCCTAAAGATTTTCGTCTTCCAATGACTTAAAATTTTACATCACGTGATATATCTGGCCAGATTTCGAATTTTAGCGCGCATACTGTGTTATAGATCACTTGGGGCCAGTATGTCAGGTTTTTTGGGATCGTTGCTGAAAATCAAAAGTGTTTAACTAAATATGCCAGTCTGTTCTACAACACATATAAAACATGAAAAATATCTGATTTTGAATGTATGTAATTAATGTAAAAAAATAATGTATTAAATTGTGCTTACTGCTAACAGAAATACTGAACAAAGAAAAAAAATGATAAAAATATTTATGGTTTTTTATCAGCTCACAAAACTATTGTTTTTTTTATAGAAATGTCTTGAGTTAGAAAGTAAAACTATAAATACAAACCATGCTTTAAAACTAAATTAACGAATACAGTTTTTTTCAATATCATTATCTTCATCATCAGCCTCTATCACTGCTGAACATAGGCCTCCCTCAATGAACGCCAAGACCACCGATCCTATCGAACACGGACCGGCCACAGCACGGAGACCGACTTCCCACCTATTTAATAGCCGACCAACACTTCGTCTACCTAAAAGCGGCCTACACTCTTGAACGGATGGCCCATCGGTCATCCGTCCTTCTGAGTGTGTGACCAGCCCACTTTTTCATTATATTGTGCGCAAGGAACCCTCGCAGCGTGAATTGATCTCGCACTTGGCTGGTTTTACAACCAATATTGTCTATGACCTTTAAATCTCATTTAGGGGTGAACTAGTAACATTATTATAGATTCTTCTCAACCCAAATTACCATAAACTATGTTGTTTTTATACATTATTTACTATACTATACTTTTGACTTTTAAAAGTATATTAGAATGTTTAATACGAAATTTGAATGGAATTTGCACAGTGATAGGTTAATTAAATCGCAGTAAATTCTAATAGAGACAGGTGAAATGATATTTTGCGAACATATTGCAATATGGCAACGACATTGAATTAAACAAGCTCAATTTTAAGGGCCTTAAAGGAGACGGTCCATTTCTGGTCTGGTCTTGTACAGTATACCATAAATAGAGAATACATAGATTTCATTAAAATAAAATAAATTGACCTTTAAATCTCATTTAGGGGTGAACTAGTAACATTATTATAGATTCTTCTCAACCCAAATTACCATAAACTATGTTGTTTTTATACATTATTTACTATACTATACTTTTGACTTTTAAAAGTATATTAGAATGTTTAATACGAAATTTGAATGGAATTTGCACAGTGATAGGTTAATTAAATCGCAGTAAATTCTAATAGAGACAGGTGAAATGATATTTTGCGAACATATTGCAATATGGCAACGACATTGAATTAAACAAGCTCAATTTTAAGGGCCTTAAAGGAGACGGTCCATTTCTGGTCTGGTCTTGTACAGTATACCATAAATAGAGAATACATAGATTTCATTAAAATAAAATAAATTAGTATAAGAAACTAATTTACATGCAAAAAATAAAAATATATTTCAAGTTTTTTAACTTGTTGGCAATTCTTAATGAAGATGGCGCCCATCAGTCGGATGATTACATAGACTTAATATATGTAGAAGGACTGGGCATACCTACGAAAAAAAGGTGTAACCTACAACTCAAATCGGCACTTAACATGGCTACCATTGCTAGGGCTTTGAGAGCAAAACCACAAACTATATAGAGAGAGAGAATACTACTATGAAAAGGGCACTCAAGATGATCACTCACTTACTGCTGTAAGTTTAAAGAAAGGGGCATCTCCTCTTATGTCCTAACTTCATGGATGATTATTATTTACTAAATGTCATTTCTGACAAATGACAAACCAAATGATGACAGATGCATATCGAACAATGACATAATTCCTTACATTTGACATATAACACCAAGGAATATACGCCATACGCCATTTTTTTATACACGTAGTGTTGCAAATCTTGGAAACATTAAATTATTCTTCCACTGAAATTGAGATGAATTCATGGATATGAACATATCAAAAGTGTTTCAATATTTTCTTTCCTTTATCTCATTACATGTACAAAAGTAGACCAACGTCCCATACAATTTTGGACCGTCTCCTTTGGCTACATTTTTTTTCCTAGCCTATACTGTACCATTGCTGGGCAAAAGGGCTCCCTCTCTGTTTTCCAAGCGTCTCCATCATGAGCTGCCGTCTGGTCATCCCGCCATCTCCGTCGAGGTCTATTTAATTTGGCTACATACTTAAGTATTTATCTCGAACTGTTCCTGAGTATAAGAGTTTATGCAGACAAACAAAAAGCTACACAAACAATCGATTGATTATGTGAAGATAATTTATCGTGTAATATTATGTTTGTCATATATCCTATATACATATATATGTATAATGCTATATGCCTTATGAGGAGCTTGTCATTATATCAGTACAGTATTTTAAAACCTTCCGTGCTATTGTTTTTATATCTAAACCTGATCTATTCTAGAAAGTTCCGAGAACAATGGAAAGTATCAAGTATATTGTTAAATGATATGTGACACGCGTAAAGACAATCTGATCTCTGTAATAGCTTCATTATGTTGGTATTATGTATTGTTACGTACTCGATGACTGGGCTGGCCTGGACGTGATCGATTAGGATATGTCTCTTAAATGTAGAGGTCGTTGATTTGATCCTGATATCAGGTGATTTAAAGTTTAACATTCTCTATGTTTAGATATAATCTAGGCTTAAAGTGTGAGAACTTTTGTTGTTCTGTTCATCTCAAATTAAATTGAACACCATATTAATAATAATAAATCATTTATTTTCAGGCACTATGGCCCATAGATATATACCTTACACACTAACATTTATTATTACATATGTGTTACTATAAAACCTTAAAATTATGTTAGGTAGTAAACTTCCTAGCGGTACGTTTTCGTGCGTTCCGGTGGTACTGTTCCGCGGAAGCGACAGGACACTAAATCTTGAGGCCAGAAGTCTTCGCGTAAAACTTCCTGCAGGTAGCAGGTCGGTACTCGCACCACAAACGCCTTGAAATTGTCGTTGCGGCGCGACTCCAGCTCCTGCACCCTCGGACAGTACTGCAGCTTCTGCCGCACGTACTCTCCGTCTTTGTGATGTATTAAAGACGGGAGATATACACCGGCTATACTATGCTAGTTGCTTACGCCTTATTTTCGGAATAAAATGTTTTATGGATGAAAAGTGCCTATATTACTTTCCAGTTCTCAAGCAATTTTGGTACCAAAAACTTACTGAGCTCTTGCTTAGAGAAACAATCAAATGATTGAGAGGATGATAGCAGTTATAATTAGTTATACTTTTAGCTCGAAATGAGTCGGAATAAACGACTTTGCGTTGATAAAATGCCAAAAAGCGTAAAGCGTTTTAAGTACATTGCCTAGTTAAACTAATTTTAATCAGTCTTAATTGCAATAGGATTTTTTAAGACGAACTGCCACGAAAGCCTTAAATAAACGGACGAAGTACAATGTAACAGCTAGTTTAATAAAGGTTAACATTTAGAGTGTTCCCATTCCTTATCCGAAGATCCAATTAGATCGATTGCATAAGTTATGAAGTAAGAATATTATGCAAGCAAGTCACATCTCAAAGTCACGGTTGAGTGGTCGGAGTGAATCAGATGATTTACTAAATACATCGGCTCGCCAAATTGTTGCAACTGCGTTGTGAGCGATGTTACATCTTCTGCTCGTTTATTTACTGGCTTTGATATTGTGAAATCAAATCCGCAACCTGCCGGAAGCATTAAGGTTAGGACATTTCATTGGATAATTAGAAATTTGGTGTATTTCGATTGATTAGAAATAAGATTTATTTGCTGTAATAGACTAGTTCTGTTTGTCGCTGTATGGCTGTTTATTTTGAATTTAGGTTATAATATATTCCCGTTAGCATACTAAAGTATCCTAATGGGAATATAATATATATACAGATAAATAAAATTGGAGTGTCTGTTTGTAACATTAAAATAACCGCTTTTTACTAAATGCATATGGATGTGTACACGGTACATATACCAAAATAGCATTTTTTACAATTTTTGTCTGTCTGTCTGTATATCTGTCTGTTTGTTCCGGCTAATCTTGGAAACGGCTGGGCCGATTTTGACGGGACTTTCACTGGAAGATAGCTGATGTCATAAGGAGTAACTTAGGCTATAAAAATAATCACCATCAATCCGGGTACGGTTGTAAATCTAAGTTAACGCGGGCGAAGCTGCGGGCAACAGCTAGTTATAATCTAAATTGCTAAAGCAAAATGTTGGTGACTGAGTTCGCACGGAAATGGAAATATCTTAAAACGCTAAAAAAAGGATTTTATGATTTTAATACTATAAGACAACTAATGAACCATCTAGGCAAGCGTGTTCCACCCTTAGCTACGTCGTCACTTTCCATCAGGTGAGACAGTGGCCAAACGTAAGACTATCTAATCATTAAAAAAAATAAGGAAAACTTGCGTTAACATCTATATTTATTAGATTGAATAAAAGTGTAATATTTCAACTGAACTATCACTTAAAGAACAACGAAATAAACTTTGCAGTATCCAAAATTTCTTGAAACATTCGATTGACTTTTGAATTCAATGACTAATGAGCCTAAAGCGAATATCGGGTTATTAAGGTGCGATGTTCTCAGTAACACAATGAGGTTGTTATTGTAATAAATTACAATGAAGTTATTATTATAGCCTGCGGTTAATTATATATTCCATATTCAAATAACTAAATATCAGTACAGACTAAATGTCTTAAGGTGTTCTTACCGGTGGGAGGGAAGCGCTGCGCTCCCAGCTGCATGGGTACCACCATCTTGTTTGTGTCTTCCGGGCTAGACTCAGGTTTACTTTTTAATGTTCAAGGGCAAAGTTGACCACTTACCATTTTGGCAGCCTTATTGAATAATCCCCACCATGGTTCAGGCCTTGACGTGGCGGTGGGGCTCAGTAGCCTAGGGTGAGCCCAGCACCTTGGGCGAAGCTAATTGAGCCGAGGGGGCTCTTTGTACCCCTCTTATAAGAAGAGGGGACAAAAAAGCAGGAGGCAAGGGGCGAGGACGGGAACCTCACCCCATTTTACTGTCCCGACGTTGGGAGGGGTTGTTCTGTGGTGCGGGACAACCCCTCAGTGGAGGTGCCGTCGGTCCCCTGAGGGACTGACTAGCCGTCGAGGTGCCCTGTTGGCTCATTAGATCCGGGCACTTCACCAAAGGCAGCATTGGTGGCACTCGCCGGGTTAGTGGGTAGAGCTGCGTCCACTTACCAGCTTTCGGGCGCAGCGAGTCCCACATACCCGCGTGGGGAGACCCATTCCCCCGCGGGATGCATCAGAGCATTTCCCGGCGTTAAAGAAAAAAAAAGCCTTAATGAATAATAAATAAAATCCTCCTCACCTAATTTCAAGGAGTAGTGAGACTAGCAATTGAAAATATAATTATGATTTTTATATCACACGTTAACAAAACAAATAATTTAGTATTAGCTATGAAGGAAGCATAAATGTGGAAGGAGGTAAATAGTACTGTTGTCGGTATGTGTTGTTATTGAAAGTTGTTTTTTTTAAACAATTATATGTATTATTTATAGACCTAGGAAATGCTGGTCTTAAGTACTACTTAAACGATTACGATTTAACTTAAGCTTGATTTTATAGCATTTAACCTTCCAAACTTGACTATTAGGTAACATTATAATGAAACAACTTTTACGGATTTTATCGCGGTGGACGGGCTCGGGGGGACTCCCGTGACCATGGTGCCGTAAAATATCCGAAACGTCGGGCATGTACAAATATTAAGAAACCGGGATAAAATTCGTAAAAATTGTTTCGTAAAAATTGTGATGAGAGAAATTTGTGTAAACATTAGAAAATATTTGATATCATTCTGGTCATCGTTCATCATCAACTTTAGTAAGAGGTAGTGCCATGCTGCTTTTCAGCCGAATTGGGTCGGCACTTGACGCGATCGGGGTGGTACCTCTGGCTCACATAACAGTTAGCACCGGCGTCAAGTGACAGTTATGCAGTCGCCTTTCGTGCGGTTTGTGAGTTTCCAGTGGCCCATTGGAGTATAGGGAAAAGGAGGGTAACGTTTTTTATATGGCTGACTCTTAAATTTGTTGACCTTCATGCTCGCACCTCTAACCGTGATCGTAAAGTATAAAGCGCTCATCAAATCAGTCTTACCACCAATATTAAGAAAATGAAAAATACGATCACTATTTACAAAAAAGAAATAAATTGAAAACAACTTACCATATCTCATAACTATCATAATATATCGAGCTTTGCAAAATTTTCATACAAATGACAGTGAAACTGCCCATATTATATTTCCATTAGAAAACACTGATTCTGAGTTCACGTTCCACTAGATTAACCTACCGTATTCGGACATATGTAGATCTGTGAACAAATGCAAACTTGTCATAACTTTTACATAAGCAGGAAAATAATTCACTTAAAACAAGCTAATAAATAAACATGTGGGCGAAAATGAATTGTTTTACAATGTTAAAATATCTATGCAGGTCTCCAATATGTAACAGGTTCATATTTTTTTTGTATTGAGATAGATAATCTTTATTGGGTAAGAGGTAGTGCCATGCTGCATTGCAGCCGAACTGGGCCGGCACGACCGGGGTGGTACCTCTCGTTCACATGACACCGGCGTCAAGTGACAGCTATGCTTTCGCGTTTCGTGTGGTTTGTGAGTTTCTGGTGGCCCATTGGGGGCATAGGGAAAAGGAGGGCGACGCATCTGTGTGGGCTTGGTTGTGCGGATGTGTATGGGCTCCGACTGCTCGTTTGCCCCTGATGACATAAAAAAAAGTAACCACACAGACGTTTCACCTCATAAGTGGTCCACGTCCGCTACGAATTTTTTTGAGGGTTAGCTATCGTTGCACCAAACCCAGGTGAGTTGTCCATATTACTTACCTTACGGCAGGAGATGGTAGATCTATATTCTATATGTTATATTAATTGGACTATATTTTAAATGGTACTTATAAGAACACAGTTAAGTTGTTTCGCAGATAAAAAGTAGGACGGTGGAACGGAGAACCCATGTTATGGATAGGCGCGTCACCTATTTAAAGTGACACGTGCTTCTCGTCATTCGTGCGGTTTGTGAGTTTCCGGCGTTATTTTGGGGGATAGGGGAAAAGAGGGCAATGCATCTGCATAACCTCTGGTTGTGCAGAGGTCTATGAGCGTCGGTAGTCACCATGGCTCCGACTGCTAGGTTGCCTCCTTATGACATAAAAAAATAATAAAAAAATACATAAATGTATACGTAGGTACGTACCATTTCAAGGTTGTGCAAGTATTTATTATCGATATTAGTCCAAAGTATAACAACAATGATGTTTCTTAATAAGTTAACACAGACATTTCACGACAGGGCGAATGAGGTCAGCAGGCATTCCTCGGCCGAGTTAGCTGTGGCCCGAGCAAGCGGAGCAGCACAAATGTCAAGACATTAACATCCACGCAAGGGCGTCATCGGTGCTCAGTAGTTCAGTACCACTTGCACGCATATTCTTAACATGACCTTTTACTGCTATTGTTTATGTTATCCTAGTAAGTCTACTAACATAAACACCTATAGGGTACATCTGTGATGATTGCAAATTATTATCATCGTCTCAGAATGTACTAACTAAAGTAGTCCTCGTGTACATCACTAATTGGATGGATCTATGCTAACGGCCCGAAGGCCCTAATGCTACATCGGATTAGTGTGAGCCCATTCGGCTCACTTTTGGTTTATAAAAGTGGGGGGTTGCCCCCCGCCAACCGTGCAGCCTGCGACCACACGGCCTCCTGGCGTCGGTTGTGGATCAGAATTTGCTCACATGTGATAGGGGTGGTACCTCTCGCTCACATAATACCAGCGTAAAGTAACAGCTATACTGTCGCTTTTCGTGCGGTTTGTGAGTTTCTGGTGGCCCATTGGGAGGGATAGGGAAAAAGAAGGCAACGCATCTGTATAACTTTTGGTTGTGCGGATGTCTATAGGTATCGGTAGTCATCATAATGCTCCGACTGCTGGGTTGTATCCTTGAGACATAAAAAAGATGTAAGTTAACACGACTCCGACCCTGACTAGCTAGTTTCTACTGAGTTAATCTTGAATTTATAGGAAGTGTGGTGTAGGATCGAATTGAAACACTTGGAGATCAGATAAAGACTGCCTTTAATTATGCTTGAACATAAGGACTTAACTACTAAACCTCTCTTTCTATTTAAGTCTTCCATACTCCATAGCGGTTCCTGCTCGCTACGTCACAAGAACTGAAACGTAGGAAACTAGGAACTATGTAGCAATTTTATAGGTTAGCCAATCCCACTGTACTGCCACCATAATACCATACTAAATTTTCAACACACTGACACAATGCTGAACTGGACCATTTTGACCCACATGTGAGACACACACTTATTATTAAAAAAAAATATTTACAATAATTGTCTTTAATTTTTTTTCGTCTTATTTTTAGGTTTGTGCAATCAAAAATGTTTTTCTGTGTACCTCTTTATGTCTCTGTGTGTCTCCTGTTTGTGTCGAATAAATGTTTCTTTCTTTCTTACATCTTAGTAATCTTGTCACTACTAGGACTGCTTATTACGTGTGTATATTGCTGTTCCACTATCCGCCACCTGTGAACCCCGTAGATAGCCTGCAGCTCAGCCTCTACGACTACACCACATCTTTTCAAAATACAATAAAAGATTATAATATATATTTTTTACCGTATTATAGTTAAAAATATGTATACAAAATATATTAAAATAAAATATTGAATACACCAAAACAGTATAATATTTTTTAACGACGGGAGAGTTGCGGTACCACCATCTTGCTTGTTTCTCCCGTGGAACAGCTTTGCTGTGTTTCGGAGAGAAGGGCAAGACAGGCAGTGTAAATACTGGCACACACTGGAAACTTAACATCTTAGGTCTCAGGATAGGCAACACAAGAATAAGTTGCCTTTTTTGATGACGCAGGTTAATGATTTCGCATGATTCAGGATGAATAAGTTGGCTGGGCTAGTTTCAGGTTAATTTGTTTATGTTCATGGTTCAAAAGGTACCGTGTCCTTTCAACCTTCAATTCCTTGACAGCGACTATTAATCCCTAGTTCATTACTACATGATTCACCTTATTGGTTTTAATATTATATATATAATACATTTATCTAAAAAAAGAGTAGATTTAGCAGCGTTAGAGTAGTTGGCAACTAAGTAAGTAACATAGTAAAGATAAGAAATTAAAAATAAATTATAATGATTGTTAAATGTTTACATTACAATAACCCGTGGCGCGATAAAGGAAGTGTTCACATGTGGTCGCTATCTATGTACAAGAAGATCGTGTGATACTTGTTCTAGTCGTGATAGCGAGCCTGGCAACGGAAATTTACAATACGTGATAACGAAATGCAAATACAATATAACCTCTGTCAACTGTATCACGTTTGAACCACGAGTGCAAGTGGTGAGACAATGGGCTTAATACCATGATACAAGGTGTCATTATAATATTTGTACAATATATAGATATTTTAAGAACTAAGATGCCTAAATTTAATGTTTGCAACTACTGATCAAATTTGATATTTAGAAATATAAGTGTCGTTTAATGGTTTAATAACTATTTAGTACTTATTATAATAAAAATGTTTAAAAAGACCTTTAAAATTAAATACGAGAGGAATACGCTTTGTGCGACGCGCTCTGTATATAGGTACTATATACTACTAATGTCTTTCTTTTTCTAAACAGACTTACTATGTATGATGCTAAAAATATGAGCAAGGAGGGCAGGTAATTACAGACAAACTGTTAATTATATAAAAATGTTATATATATATATATATGTTTTATATAATAATTATTAGTGGCCGGGCAACGACGCCACCTATCAGGAAAAAAATATTCTATCTCTCACGTGCCAATTTAAATCAATAGTTTTGTACTTCCTCGCGGACAAAACACAACATGAAATGTTTTATTTAAAATTACGACATAACTTCAACAATAAGGCTCAAAAGTGGAGACCGCGTTTAGGTAGGCGAAGCTTTAGTCAGACATTAACTAGATAGGAAGACGATCTCCGTGCAGTGACCGGTCCGTGTTGGATGCGAGTGGCAAGGGATCTGCCGTCTTGGCGGCTGATGATGATGATGATGATGATTAATTCAACTACTTAGAAAAGTTACCTCTCAATACATCTATGCGAGCGTGCCATTATTTTTTGTTGTAGCATGGAATCGTTTCAATACCTCTGACTAAGTATATAACCCCTCAAACCCCTGAACCCCTCAAACCATATAACCATCAAACCCCAGTGGACATGAAGCAATAAAATCTATTAGAGGATTTAACTCAGTAAAAGAAAAAGTAAATGCAAACTAACCTGCCAATGTCGATGCGCAATGCATTTATAAATATAGCTAGCTATTTTCGCAAACTATTTCCTCATACACTTGTACCATGTTTTGGCATCAGTTTTTGATCGTAGATGGCTATAATATTATGTCCAAATTACAAAATATAGGCAATGATGTAATAAATAATTGTGTTTCTATAATTATCGTGAGTTGCGGTAAAAGGTAAATAAATATAGTGAGGATCAGACACAGTGTATTTCAGTTATACCTACTGTTAATCGTGACTTCGCCCGGGTTTGACTTATATATATAATATATAATTTTAGATACGATATACAACATGATCATTACATTATGAAGTTCTTTAAATGACTAAATAACAGGCATCTATAATAAGAAATAATTTTGTGATTTCATTAATCGATTTTTATGTTTAACATAAGGATTTGCTGGTCGTATTAGCTGGTATACTTTTTTTTCATATCGCAGGGAAATCCTTTATGGATTAGTCAGGATCTTCGGAAAGATCCTGAACCTATGTGGGACTTGCATCTGGGACTGCCCACCCTAACTAAAACCACTTCGAGCGCCTTCAGCCGCTTTTTCTCTAGTCTCGGATCTGCAGAGCTGATATAATTTATGTATTTTAAAATTGCCTGACTTTTAGGCAATTTTTCGCACCCTGTTCGCACGTGTTCGCAAGACCTAACTACCTGAGACTTAGGTCGCCTACGTAACGATTACCCTTGGCATTAGTGCTCTGAGCAATAAAGTGAACTGTTTATGTTCATTTGCGAATAAAACACATAGCAGGTCATCTTCCAAGATATTGTAAAATAATATAAAAAAAATGTTTTCGAAAATACGCGAGTTTTTATTATAAGAACATACTCCTCGGATCAACATCATCCACAACTTGTACGTGGGTAACACTGAAAATGTTTAGAACTGGCCAGTTAGAAACATTGAAAATGAAAACTTTTTTTGAATTTCAATTTTAGAACTCTTTCGTAACCTAATGTAGTATATTGCATTCATTTGTCATTTGTTTTTGTGAATTGGCGGCAAATCTAAAACTCTTGTTACACGTAAAAATGAACATAACGCGAGAAAATTTTCGGTCAATGATTTATTATGACTTTCGTTGTGGGCTTACTCAACAACAAAGCTATGATAGGCTGCGATTAGCATTTTTTAATGAAGCCCCATCTCGTGCCACTATTTACAATTGGTTTAACGAGTTTAAGCGTGGACGTAGCAATCTCAGTGATGATCCTCGTGAGGGACGTCCTTTAACAGCGACTACTGAAGATAACATCACTGCTGTGCGACGCATGATAGAGGAAGATAAGAGAGTGACCTATCAGCAGATACGGGCAAGCCTAGGCATTGGTATGAGTCAAGTTCAAAAAATATTACACGAACATTTAAGCGTCAGGAAGCTTTGTACCAGATGGATTCCCCATACTTTAACCGACGACCAAAAACGCCTCCGCATGGACTGGTGTCGCCAAATGTTAGATAAGTTCAACGGCGGTAACTCAAATGCTGTATTTGACATCATCACAGGTGATGAAAGCTGGATATATTGCTACGAACCCGAAACCAAAAGACAATCAGCTCAGTGGGTGTTTCCTTTCGAGGATCGGCCAACTAAGGTAAAGAAAGGAAGAAGTCAAGGAAAAAAGATGATTGCCTCATTCTTTGGTCGGAAAGGTCAGTTCGCGACAGTTGTGCTAGAACATGGAAGGACAGTTACTGCAGACTGGTATGTCAATCGCTGTTTGTCTGTTGTCTTGGAAAAAATTCGACAGCAGTGCCCTCGAAACAGGATCCTCCTTGACCACGACAATGCTTCAGCGCACTCCGCAAAACGGACTGTTGAATATTTGACTATGGCAGGTGTCGAGATAATTAGTCATCCGCCTTACAGTCCTGACCTGGCGCCCTGCGACTTTCATTTATTCCCAAGAACTAAAGATAAAATTCGAGGTATTCGCTTTACGAGCCCTGAAGATGCGGTGAAAGCGTACGAAAATGCCATAGAAGAGACTCCTAAGGAAGAATGGGCCCACTGCTTTTCTCAGTGGTTCCATCGAATGCGACGATGTGTAGAAAGAAACGGAGATTACTTCGAAAAACAATAAAAGTATTGGCAACTTTCTACATTAAGCCGTTTTTCATTTTCTAAACATTTTCAGTGTTACCTAGGTATTACATTATTGAAATGAATTATAAATGAATTATAAATGAATTATAAATGAATTATAAATGAATTATAAATGAATCAATAATTATTTTATACAATTCAAATGCTTTACGGCGTCGGAGGCTAGGTCGGTTATTATTTAACAATACAAAGCGCGGTGTTAAGGACGACCGCATCTAAATTTGTTAAATACACGTGCGGTTACCTCACTGTATTATATCTTATTAAATAATATATGAGAATGAGGCAGCGTGGTCTATACTATGTATGTTTTGCTATAAAGAACGTGTAAGATCAGGTTTTTGTTATGGAATTTATTGAGGCTGATGTGAGATGGATGTTTTGAGACATCTGTACTTAATCTAGGATCAAAATGTAAACGTCCCAGTCGCTCCTGCGGTCATGCGAGCGATGACCGCCAGTGAGAGCACATGGCAGGTGGTCCTCTCCTTCTGCGAGGCAGTGATGTCGCAGAAAGAGAAGGCGAGCGGGAGGAGAAGCGCACTGGCACATCTTCCCGCAGGAGAACGCCGCGCGCCGTGAGGGTCCTGTGCGCGGCCGATCGGTGGATCTGCCGCGCGTGCGTAAGGTCCGGGCTATGAGGCACTCTTACGTGTTCGCGGAGAAGGAGGAGGGGACACCACCCCCTGCCTCCAGAGAAGAGTGCCGGATGGCACATCGGTGTGGCCCGGTGCGGACGTCCACTCCTGCCTCGCCGGGTCACCCACTTTTCACTCTCAGCTAGTAGGTACTTGTGTTGTTTATTTTATACTTGACAGTTTTTACTTTAAACATAAAATTTACTCTTTCATATAATGCTTGGTATATTTCATTTATCATTATAACTTATATTTACATACCAAAAGCAGATGATGTGCTAACGAAGAACATAGCGAATAATATAGTTAAGTTGATATATACAACGCCATCTAGTAGCGAGATATGACAAATAGAACAACGGGGAAGTTTAATGAAAAACGACATACATGGCAAAAAAAATTTTTGTTTTTTTATATAGCATAGGAGGGCAAACGAGCAGTTGAATCTGTTGGAGTTTATTGACATTTAGCATTGTTTATATTCGTGAATCATACGCGAAAGATGAGCCTTTATCATGTTGATATTTATAAATTGTTGTTCGTGTAATGTTTACGAAATGCAAAAATAAATCGTAACATCCAGAACGCAATAAAAACTCAAGATAACATTAATTGGGTGTTATAAAAAGTAATCAATCACATAGTTCATATGCATAGCTATTAATTAAGGCGTAGAGAAGGGTATATCTCGTCGCCTATTCGGAAAGAGACCTGTCTCAATGTAGGTATTAACTATTAATGAAATAGCCTGTAAGTAATAACAGTCACAATCAGCGAATGATGGAATATCCATTTGATTTGCTAAATAGATAGTAGGATACAGCGCGGCAAAAATAAATTATAGTTAAGTGACTAAGAGACGAAATGAAGAAAAGAGTTTTGATAGACTATCTAGTAAAAATCCTCCTCCTCGAGTCGTGTTGCTCATTGCTGAGGGTCGTGATTACCCCGCTCCTGGAGTACTTTTGTCTTGATGATGTTTTGCCATTTATGCCTATCCTTGGCGTCATGGAATGCGGCGTGTAATTTGGAGTCCAAAATTGTGCTGATTTGGTCTGACCATCTCAACGACCCACGACCCCTTAGGCGTTTGGCCAGTAACCATGAGCTGTCCCAGGTTATGCCCCTCCTTCCCCACCATGGGTCAGGCCTTGACTAGGCGATGGGCCCAGTAGCCTAGGGTGAGCCCAGCACCTTGGGCGAAGCTAATTGAGCCGAGGGGGCTCTTTGTACCCCTCTTATAAGAATAGGGGGAAAAACAGCAG
Organism: Helleia helle; assembly: GCA_963853865.1. Lineage (NCBI taxonomy): Eukaryota > Metazoa > Arthropoda > Insecta > Lepidoptera > Lycaenidae > Helleia > Helleia helle. Next base: position 17,995,825 of record OY971422.1, on the reverse strand, counting down.
TAGGCAAGGGGTGAGGAAGGAAACCTCACCCCGTTGTACTGTCCCGACGTTGGAAGGGGTTGTTCTCTGGTGTGGGACAACCCCTCTGTGGAGGTGGCATCGGTCACTTGGGGACTGACTAGTCGTTGAGGTGCTCTGTTTGCTCATTAGATCCGGGGCACCTCACCAAAGGCGGCATTGCTGGCACTCGCCGGTTTTTAGTGGGTAGAGCTGCGTCCACTTACCAGTTTTCGGGCGCAGCGAGTCCCACACACCCGCCTGGGGAGACCCACTCCCCCCTGCCTCCATAGGAGAGTACTTCCAAGCACTGCGTAGTGGCTTGGTGGCAGCCTATATTTCCCTCGCCAGGCCAATACGAAGGAAATAACACCGCCGGGTTTTAGTGGGTAGAGCTGCGTCCACCTTAGCATCTTTTGGGCGCTCACCCGCCTGGGGCATGCCTAAGAACATTTCCCGGCGCAAAAAGAAATTTCTTATATGTGCCTCCGTCTTAATGATGTTGAAAGTACTCGCTTACGTTGATACTAATGCATGCAGCCTGTTATCTGTACGTCTGGCACGTAAATCTTCTTACATTGTACCAACCAACGAACATTATCGCACAACCGACGCCAGGAGGCCGTGTGGTCGCAGACTGCACGGTAGGCGGGGGGCAACCCCCCAATCAAAAGTGAGCCGAATGGGCTCACACCAATCCGTTGAAGCATTAGGGCCTTCGGGCCATTAGCATAGATCCATCCGAAAAAAAAAAAAAAAAAAAAAAGAACATTATCGTACAGATGACGTTTTTAGAGCATTGAACTGTTTCCTAATAATTGGGTTGATGAAATTTTTTTTATGAATAAAAAGATCATATACATGGTTTATAACGAAATATATTTTTTTCGCTCTAATTAAAAAGTTATATTAAATTAAAAATAAATTTTTGATCTCGGTAGGTACCGAAAACACGCTGAGGGTTCCCGAACTATGTAAAGCCGGCTTCACAAACTGCGATGAAGCAGCGATATTCATCAAAGAATGCTAATAGTTATCGTTTAGCAATCGAAATTCCTACGATAAAGTACAATAAAAATAAAAGATTCCGACGAATTGATAACCTCCTCCTTATTGAAGTCGGTTAAAAATACAACACAATACGACAGCTGTCACGGCATTTGAGTCGACTTTACTGCCAAAAGACTGTAGCATATTTTATACAAGACATACGAGCACTGAATGTTATTATCATTACTTATTCATATACGATGAAGGGCGTAAAAGAATATTTTTTTATATTAGGTACCCTTGAAGCTAAGATTGACGTTAAAAACCAAAAGACCAAACAACTCATTTGAAGAAACAAACGCGCATTTTTCATGCTTGATTATGGTTTTTTATCAATCGTACATTATAAATTAAAATGTAAATTGATATTCATAAAAACAACGAAGCATCAACCTTAATTTGATATGTTTTTTATCGAAAAGATAAATGCAACGGTGTTAATAGGATATGTAAATTTAATTTATAACATATTTACAAGTTATGAAGGCAGCAGTCGAACTACAAACTTAGTATTACTTATACCTACTGAATTGGTTTTAAAGGTTAGCTCCCCACCATGGTCCAAACCTTGTCGTGGCGGTGGGGCTCAGTAGCCTAAGGTGAACCCAGTACTTTGGGCAAAGCCAATTGGGCCGAGGGAGCTGCTCTTTGTACCCCTTGAAGAGAGGACAAAAAAGCAGGGGGGATAAGGGGCGAGGATGGGAACCTCACTATATTTCACTGTCCAGCGTTGGGAGGGGTTTGATCTGTGGTGTGGGACAACTCCTCTGTGGAGGTGGCGTCAGTTCCTTGGAGGAATAACTAGCCGTCGAGTTGCTCTGTTTGTTCAATAAGACGACGTACGTGTTGGACGCGAGTGATCGGTCGTCTTGGCGTTCTTTGAAGGAGGCTTATATTCAGCAGTGGACGAATAAAGGCTGATAATGATATATTCCTAAGGCTTGGGGTAGCTTTTAGACAGACGTGAAATTAGTCACAAACATATTTTAAACGTAAGCGTCCACATGTCCGCATCGTACGTATCGCACGCACGGAACACAACAGATTTTATTTTCTTTGTATAAAAACTTTTTATTAAAAGATGCGATCCGTTCGGTGCGGAACAATGGACGCACTTGTATGACTTTCTATAGCAAACTAAAATCCGTGTAGAACGGTGCGACCGGCGCGGACCAATGAGCAATCCATAATATATACAGGTAAATAGATCCCTCTTGTGGTCAAATTTGACAGGCTTGTTACCGACCGTTTGAATACTGAAGATCAGTCATAGTCAATATAGACATCAACATTATGATATACATATCCAGATCGAACCTTCTTGTTCAATTTTTTACATCTCTTGAAAGTTGCAAAATAACATTGACTGAACTGCAAACATCGATACTGGCATTCGATTCGCACAATTCATTTGCACGCCTAGTGCATGTTACATTGAATACTCGTAAGATTAGTGTTTGGAAATATTCACCATTGTGTAGCAGGCGCCACCGCGCCCAATCCGCCCCGACCTGTCCTATCCCATTCATGCCAGCCTTGAGGTGTCCATCTGTTGTGATGAGTGGTATTATTGTTCCTGCGATACACGCATTCCTGCCATTGTTGAGTCGATCATGTTGATATCGTTCTTGTTACATAAACATGATTCGGTTTGTGTGTTGTTGATTTGTGTTAGGTAATAGACTAGCCAGATGGTATATATGTATGATGGTCTTTTCCCTATACAGCAGATCCTAGTTGGATGGGGAGTAGTCCGTGTAGTGGGAGTTCGGCTGTCTTAGATTTCATTGAACGTGGTCTGTCCAACAGTAGACAGATACTGGCTGATGATGATGATGACGATCGTTAGCCAATAAGTAGTGCAAAATCCCAGGAGGGTTATTATTAAAAATATTATATGAGTTTTTTTGTAAACCCTATTGTATGTAAACTTACTAGTGAGGAACTTACTTACAAAACAAGACTTTGTAATTTGAATGCTGCTTTGAAAGAAATATTAATTTGGAAAATAATTACTTTCTTATTTTTATGGTAAGTTAATCTTCCGTGGACTATTTCAAGTCATTAGCGCCTTGAGGCATTCTAGCCTGTCGTGCTAGTTATAAATAACCATACACGCAGACGGACAAAAAGTTAATATATGTATAAAATGTAAGCATTGCTTAATCTATACTAATATTATAAAGCTGAAGAGTTTGTTTGTTTGTTTGAACGCGCTAATCTCAGGAACTACTGGTCCGATTTGAAAAATTCTTTCAGTGTTAGATAACCCATTTATCGAGGAAGGCTATAGGCTATATAACATCACGCTGTGACTTATAGGAGTTGAGTAACGCGGGCGAAGCTGCAGGCAACAGCTAGTAATTAATAACTTAGGCTCAATAAAATCACGAATATAATGATTATTATTAGACACAGTCTTGGTAACAATAATACTTTATACGAATTCGATCACACTTTATTGGTTTTATAATATGATAATAATGTTTGTCTCTTTATTTTCAGGTAAATATAGAAAGCGGGTAAAAACCTTGTAAGATATACCTATAATGTAAGTTTTATTATTCCACGTGGTAAAATGTTTACTTATGAAAAAAAATCTATGGTCATAATAGACAAATTATTAAAATAAATTAAACCGTCTTCAAAACCAAAAATAGGCACTCACAAGCAAAAAATAAATTAATACCTAGGTATAAATAATTCTTATAAGCGCCACTCACTCATCTATTTGAAGTCGGTGCCAGCCAACTTTCAATACAATACTGTATTGCATTTGTGCAAATATTAGATTATCTAATATTTTATATAGTGTTGCATAGACTATATTACTTACTTATTATTTTAAACTGCCGCTATTTCTATTACTAGAAAGGAGCGATAGGATTAATAGGCAAAATACCTACTTGAATTTTATCGCTTGAATGTTTCTTGCCTAATTCTCGAGGTGAGTTCTTATAGGTTCGTAAAATATATTATGAATAGCTTGAAGGTGTGATAGCATAAATTATTTATTATAATATGTTAAGAGAATCGTTTTGTATCAAAATATTTAAAGAGATTCTATCGGAGCGATTTTATTGCACTCTTATCTATGGATGCCAATAAATTAAACCACAGATAGTGTATATTTCCTGTTGCTCAGAACCATAGTAAAGAGATGACTATTCTGACGCTTTTCTGTATCTGAACGTTCGTTTTTTCGTTTTTTAGGTAATTGTTTATGGATATCATATTCATAATATTATAGTCATGTAGTCATAGGCCCATTTCGTGTGGTCATGGCTTATCATGATATGTTTCATGATCTGTACGTTATATGGAGATGATAACTGAAACTAAATTGGTCTATATGCAGCTATTTTACGAAGTGACTAGTAGGTAGGTAAGTAAAGTATGTGTATGAATAAACAATATAAACAAAACTCGGGTTTGATATTTTCCATTGAGTATAATATTTTTGATGTTTGTTTTTTATAATTTTTTCGACACTGAAAATTAATTGTTTTAAGTACATAATCATGTAAGTAATGTGTTTGCAATATGGTTAAAATCCGAAAATATCAGTCTTTTTAATTTCATATAGATTTTATACGAAGAATTTAAAAAAATGGCCTTCACTGGACACCGCAGATGTCAAATATCTATACTTTTTTTATGGACTGCACTTAGTGCATTGCCAATGACGAGTTAATATTTAGTCTATAATATAAAGAATCGGTAGGAAACCCTAAGGAGCGCGGCTTCGCCCCTCTAGTCCCCATTAATCAACTATCACTTCCCACTCCACCCACCGTGATACCACACAACAATCCACACAATATTCGACAACCAATCACATTATTAATTAATTTTTTTAAACAAACACCAACCAAGTTTTATAGAAAACCGCTTCGAATATACAAAATAACAACTCGAAACCAAAAAAAAACACAACCGCACCCCTCGAACTGTCTCGCCGTTCTCCAAATATCTATGCTAAAATTAAAATTCATAAATATCCAAAAAATATTTCACATAAAAAAAACAAAAATAGTTTTGTTCCCAAAACTGTTTTTTTTAAATTTCATGTACGTTCCGACATGCACTCGGAAGGTATTTCGTATTATCAAAATTGAACTTCTCCTCGAAATAATAACTCCGTTAACGAATATAATCTATACTTCTATACTAATATTATAAAGAGGAAAGATTTGATTGTTTGTTTGTTTGCATTGAATAGCTCCAAAACTACTTGACCGATTTGAAAAATTGTTTCACCTATAAAAGCCACATTATCAGTGAGTAACATGGGATATAAAATGTTTACCCGTGCGAAGACGGGACTGACCACTAGCGTATAATAAATATGATGTAATTTAAAATAACCCGCATTCATAACCACATTGTTGACGTACAATGAAACGTGTAGTGTGTGTTACAATCATGCTGTTGATTCGTGAATTGGCGAGATTACGTTTTTATGGAACAAGAAGATAACTCGTACTCGAAATTATGTAAATATTATTGTAGTAGTGATAACACACATTTTCTTCTACATACAAATACACTTGTGTTGCAGACACTTCAATTTATTTATTTAAAATATAAAATATACTTAATCCATATAAAATTAGATAATATTTTTACAAAAATACTATTTTTAATTTTTCTGTCTGTCCTTCTTGATATTCTGTATTCAGCATGGCTAATTTCAATGGCATAGTTGTTTTATAATGCCTTTCCCAACATTTATTCTAAAAAAATGATTTAGTTAGTAGATGTCTTCACATGTCATCATCACTGTCAGTTCATATTGCTGGACAAAATCAAAATCATTTTTTTTTAATTCAAAATAGTACCAATACAGTATCTTTTTGAACGTCAATTGAATCTACCACCGGTTCCAAGGCAAGCCCACTGAGAAGAACCAGCGAAACAAACTCAGTGGAACTAATCTTTAGAAATAATAATACATTCTATAACAATTTTAACATCTTATCCCGAAATGCCTGGGAGGAACGCCTTATTCCCAGGGTGTGGTATCTTCCATGAAATCTTTTACTTTATTTCCTTTACCACACAAACGCTCTTTAACAACTCTTTCGATTTTTTTAATGGATGACATGATCACAAAGACGCTACTTCTAAGCTTGGACTGTCTTATGCTCCGAGATTGTCATCAAGATTCAAGACTGTGATGACATTTTTTTAAAATGTATCTTATTCTACACAATTATGTATTGCATATGAGTAGGTGTTTTAAATGTTTATTTGTTACCATTCTGTATCACACACTTTCTATTTCCTAAAACAGTTGGTGAATATAAAAAATGTTATACTATCGCAATAGTTTCCGAAATAAGGACAGGATGGCATTATAATTAGGGAGGGATGCATGTTTATTTCTATCTTTCTGTTCTAGTTGGATATTTCTATCCTGATTTTTTATTATCAACTAGCAGATCCGGCCACGCGTTGCAGTGGCTCAGGTATATAAAGTTTGTTAATATGTCAAACAAACGTCAAACAATAATGAAGGTCTATTATTCTTATTATTATTATTATTCTCTGTCTACGGTCTAAACTCTAATACATCTTTCTTTATAAATGAGTTTTGGATTTGACATCATCTTGAGAATTTGACATCTGTATACAGTAACAAAATATTTAAAAAAATATTGAAATAAATAAATATTGCGATTAGAAATTGACATATAAACTACCCCATCTCCCAAGTTGGACCAAATTACAAATACTTACAAAATTTTTATAAAGATTGGTTCAGTAGTTTCGGAGTTTATCGCGAACATACATCGTGACACGAAATTAAAAAAAAAAAGATAATAATAATATCTATTGGACGCTTTTTACACCACGTCATTCTGGTCCCGTGGTAAGTTCTCGAAGAACTTGTGTTGCAGTCAACGGAAATATATTTAATACTTTTCTACTATACATATATTTAAGATTTTTATTATATAATACACATATTTAGTACACATCCATGACCCAGGAACACAGAAAACTCTTTGTTTTCTGGCGGGATTCGAACCGACTACCTCCTTGAGCTTGAGGCTTGAGCGACAACACGCTAACCATTTTGTCACAGAGGTCGTCAAAAATCAATGTTTTTTGCAGTCGCTCTACTGTGTTAATGAAGGAAGATTCGGGTCCTACTGTGTGATTACTGGTACTACGATCTATACCGCGCGGAGTAGGGCCCAGCTGCGCTCGGCGCAGCGGGTGATAACGGTAAGAGTGATCCGGGGGTATCGTACAATATCATGGGCGGCAGCTACTGCCTTAGCCGGCGACCCCCGTGGGAACTCGTGGCGGAAGTTCTCGCCGAGGTATACTCAGCTATGTCTCGGATAGGAGGTCCCTCGGAGAGGACGTGACGCCGGACGGGATCCTACGGGTCCGCCGACTAGGGCAGGAGGCACTAATGCGAAGGTGAGGGGAGGACTTGGCGCGGCAGCCGTATGGCAAAGGCGTAACGGTTGCCTTGCGCCCGGTCCTTGAGCGGTGGATGCGTCGTAAACGCAAACCCCTCACCTTCCGTCTAACACAGGTGCTCACCGGGCATGGGTGCTTCGGTGAGTATCTGTGCAGGACGGCTCAAAGGTAACTGTGTGTCACTATTGTGGCGCGGCGGTGGACTCGGCCCAGCACACCCTCGAGGTGTGCCCGAGATGGGCGGCGCTGCGTCATGATCTGCATCGGTCATCGGAGGGGACTTGTCTCTGCCGAGTGTCATCGCCGCGATGCTCGGTGATGACGAGTCCTGGACGGCGATGGTCTCCTTCTGCGAGGCAGTAATGTCCCAGAAGGAGGCCGATGAGCGGGAGAGAGAGGAGGCCGCCGACGAGGCCTCCCACCGCGGGCGACGAACGGGGGTGCGTAGGAGGCGCTACCTAATGCGCCTCCAGTAACGCCCCTGTGCTCGTGTCGGGCCCAGGATGGGGTTTTAACCTGGGTCCAGCTAGACACGACGTCGTCGGGGACTGCTAAAAGTATCGTGCAAACGAACAGCCGAGCAGTCCCCCTTTCGAAGGAGGAGTCTGGCCTTTTCGCCGGGGCCAGCCTGTCGCCGAGGGTCCTGCGTTGCCTGCATGATCCGGGACTCTCATAAAAGGCGGCTGAGGGCACTTGCAGCGGTTTTAGTGGGTAACGAATCTCCAAGTGCGAACCCCACACACGGCTAGGTTTAAAACCCACCCCGGTCCTAGTAATGGTTTGGTCTGCAAATTTCCGCTACAGAACAACAACAAAAAATGGTACTACGATCTATGTTATGTCTTCTCTCCGAGTTGTCTGAGCCTAGAATGAAGACTGGTTGCGGACAACTCAGCCACTTACTATCGGGTATCTCGTCTATCACTTTACGCATCTTTATATATAACTAGCTGTTGCCTGCAGCTTCGCCCGCGTTACTCAACTCCTATACGTCACAGCGTGATGTTATATAGCCTATAGCCTTCTTCGATAAATAAGCTGTATAACACTTAAATAATTTTTTAAATCTCAGGAACTACTGGTTCCTGAGATTAGCGCGTTCAAACAAACAAACAAACTCTTCAGCTTTATAATATTAGTATAGATATAATTCTTCTGTACATGTGTATGTCACTGAACTCCTCCTAAGAGGCTGGACCGATCTTGATGAATTTTTGTGTGTGTTCAAGTGGATTCGAGAATGGTTTAGATTCACAAAAAAAGAAAAAAAAAAGCAATAAAATAATTTCCTTAATCTTTGTGCTTACAATTTATAATCAACTATTTCTTCTACTAATATCTTTGCATTAACCACGTCATTATTGTTACTTTTGGAGTCGGTGTCAGCCAAGGTAGGTACATCAACGAATACGACACCGGCTTCAAAAGTAACAATAATGACGTGGTAAATGCAAAGATTGTATATTAGTAGAAGAAATAGTTGATTATAAATTGTAGGCACAAAGATTAAGGAAATTATTTTATTACTTTTTAGTTTTTTTTCAATTTTGAAGTCGGTTTTAATTTTTGTTTAAAAAATTTTTATTTCTTAATTTTTAGTGGTTGCAAAATTCGATAACTGATTTTATTTGTCTGAAATATGGGTAAAACTATTAAACGCGTTGCTCAGATTAGATAGCGCTGTATTAATGAGATGAACGTAGAAAGGGTTTAAATCATTACATAACAAATGAAAAAACCGAAATGGAATTGTGTAAAACTTTATATACATGTAATTGAAAGCAATCACGGCAGATTTGCTGCTATTCATCAAATAATTCAGTTATATATAGGTATAGAACATCACCATCACCAATATATAGGTATAGAATGGATATTATGATGACCTTGAAATACTATGATGCGCTTCCAAGGCACAGTTTTTTTTTGTTCATTTATGTTCATTTAACAACGACAAGTAAAATTAAATTAAATTAATTGAACAAAATGAAATGATTTTGGTATATTATTTAGCCGTATGAACTAAGCCCAATAAAAGCTGTGAATAGTCGAGGATTCCCCTCGACTGTGTAAGGTCTCCATCATCACACCTGTAATGGCGCTTATAACCCATATGGGTGCAAAGTTCTCATCAATTTAAATTAATTAAGTCCAAACTGTAAACTGTTGAGGAGTTCCCTTAACTGTCATTTGTCTTCATCTATGGACCCTTAATGACAGTCACAACCCATCTAGGTGTAAAGTTCTCATCATTACAAATTAATCAAGCCCAAACACAAGGTTACTGATGTAAATCGTCGAGGAGTTCCCTCGACTGTCTTTCGGCTCCAGCATCAGATCGACTCTAGACCTTCATTAAATTGTAGTCCTTCAAAGCACTTTATAAAAAAAATATCAAACGCACTAGTCGCCCCTATGATTTCGAAAGTTCCCCTCGATTTCTCTGGGGTGCCATCATCAGATCCTGGTTTCCTTATCATGGGACCATTTGGGAAGTATACCCTTTAAAACAAAAAAATAATTTTTCAAATCGGTTTAGCCATCTTCGAGTAATCAGGTAACATATATAAAAAAAAAAAAAAAAAGATTCCGACGAATTGATAACCTCCTCCTTTTTGAAGTCGGTTAAAAAAATTGTACAGGACAACGTCTGTCGGTGCCACTAGTCTAATATATAAAATTCTTGTGTCACAGTGTTTATACTCGGCTAGGCTTGACCGATTTTGATGAAGTCTTATAAGTATATTATGTAGGTATGAGAATAGGTTTATAACAAAAAAAAAATGTGTTAAGGGAGGTAGGTTCACCCCAATTTTATTTTTTATTTTTTGGAGAAACGTTAACGCAGGCGAAGCTGCGTGTAACAGCTAGTAATAAAATAATAATTATCTTTGATAAAAAAAATGAAGTTGCCAAATAATAAAATTAATAAATAAACCCAATTCTACATAAAACCTTGCTCTTTCTACAATACAGTAGTGGGTAGATGCATGTATTTCTTAACCGACTTCAAAAAAGAAGGAGGTTATCAATTTGTCGGAATCTTTTTTTTTAAGATTCAAGGATCATATTTGTATTGTGTACAAATCAAAAATATAGTGAATTTGCCAATAGCGATGTGCACGGATGCGAGTGTGTCAAGGCGTTTCCCACTGACGCATCTCGGCGCGGCGTGGGCACCGCTGATTGTGTGTATTGTCAAGTGCATCATTAGCGAACATCTATTTATTAATGACACGTTCTCTATCTTATGCGTTGACCTTTTATTAAAACAAACATTCATCCTTTTTGAAGTTATACTTCTTTTGGCGCGTTAGGGGAAAATGAAGGTAAATTTTTAAGATGCGCGCGCACACCATCATGTAAAACCACCACCCTGAAGTTAGCTATAATAATAATAATAATATCAACCCTTATATGTCCCACTGCTGGGCACGGGTCTCCTCCTCGAAATCAGGCGAGGAGGGTTTTGGGCCACAGTTCACCGATGCGCTGGCCCAATGCGCCATGGCCCAAGAGAGAGCGCTAAACAAGCGATAGAGAGGTATGATCGGCCTATGTATTTTACGTATTCCTTGGTTATCACCTAAAATTATCGTCCGTACAGATAACAAGTCGGTTTTTTATTAAAAAATCGGTTGTCTGTAAAGTCGGTTTACTGACGATAGTTGAACGTGACAACGACACAAGAAAATGGAACGCCTCACAGCGAGGTAACGCCGCATGTTGTCACGTCAAAATACTACCAACAAGGTAAAACAATGAACGTCAGCTGAAACTACCACAGGTCCAAGGGTAGTCCACGGAGGAGAACCGGCCATATAAATTCTGTGGGTACTCAAAGTATCAGGCGATGGAAGCCCGTTCATATGTGTTTTTTTTTTCCATAGGACCTCTTGAGACAAATAATTAAATGGCCTTTACTATCCTTTTTGAAATACATCAAAGCTGAGTTTCGAAAGGCAAGATACCTATTTTTTTTTCGGAGGGATCTATGCTAATGGCCCAAAGGCCCTAATGCTTCGTCGGATTAGTGTGAGCCCATTTGGCTCACTATTGGTTTGTTAAAGTGGGGGGTTGCCCCGCCAACCGTGCAGTCTACGACCACATGGCCTCCTGACCTCGGGTTGGAAGATACCTATGCAGAATTGTGCGCGATACTAACCGCATCTATTTTACCCATAAAAATCTTTCTAATAAACATATGTTTATATCTGAAATTAAGTGATATGCACTTATTTATTGAAGAGGTAATATTACTTATTCAAGCTACGGATTATGCAGTAATAATATAGAAGGTCGAGGTGATCCGGTCGCACCAGCCCAGCTATATTCTTATTAACTGCTTATTCTCAATGCAATGTTTAATCGAAAGACATTATGAAGGTATAAAGTTATGTCAGCATTTCCGCCTGTTAAAACTTTTTATTGTCATTGAATAAGTTTTATTTATATTCAATAAATCGGAGGAGAAAAACCGTGTACATTTTAACAAAGTATTGTGACCGTGTAAAAATTAATAAACATTTTATACTTGAAATCGACGGTGTAATGTCGATGTTTAACTAATTGTCTGTTATTTTTCCTCGATCGGTGTTAATTACAAGGATTGCCTTCGCGTTCGTAAAGTTATATCGTTGATTTATTTTAACAAAGATATTCTAATATTAATTTTATCTTCCTTGACAGAAATGATGTAATACAATCCATGTAACTGATTCGTAAGGCTGATATAATAATGAACGAGTATGTACAGTTTTATAGCGAATAGTATTTTATCCTTGATATGCTCTAATACTTCAGAATTACCCATATATACCCATTATAATGAAATATTACAAGGCAGGACTCCCGCAACCTTGTTTGCCAAAAAGTTCAAAAAGATCGAATCACAATTACAAGGACAACGAGTTCAATTTGCGAATCGAGGTTCCTTACCAACAAATAATATCAACCCTTACATGGCACACTTGGGCACGGGTCCCCACCTCGAAATCAGGCGAGGAGGGTGTTGGGCCATAAGTTCACCGATGCGCTGGCCCAATGCGGGTTGGTGAACTTCACACACCTTCAAAGACTTTTAATCTCATCGGGCATGCAGGTTTCCTCACGATGTTTCTTCACCGGTGAGCAAGAGATGGTCTTATGTTCAGGTGTACAGAGAAATTGAGAAAACCCATTTCACCACTGGCACTGGTCAGGATCGAAATCGGACCCCTCACTCAAGACTTAAGAGGCCCATACCCATTAGAGTCAAAGAGAGAAAAATAAGAGTTAGGTAAAAGTACTATAAAAGATGGCGGTTTAATCTCAGATTAAATAATACAATTTATCGGATTTATTACAATAACTAATACAAATGTAAATTAATTAATTAAATGGTGTCATTTGGACTATAAATGTGGCATGCGCCGGGACATATAATACACGTTGTTTCAATTTATATGCTAATCCTGCTTTGTTTTGTAATGTTCCACTTCGACTAAAATTTGCCCACGCATGAGAAGTTTGAACCAATTAATGCATAATTTATATTGTGACACTCCCTAATAACTGTATACAATAATAATGATTATGGTTTTATATCAGGGAGAACCATAGAAATATTAAGAACAGAACCTACGTGAATGTAGGTACCAAGAAGGTCTTACGTATTGCCAAAAAGTCATAAATGTAGCTTTTAACAGAGTTGAATCATTTGAGTAGATGACTTGACTCATAAGTACTTCTTAGATTGTTGAACAGACTGTCGACTTTATTATTCATGTACTAGCAGCGCCCCGCGGTTTCACTTGTGTAATTCTCATTACCGTGGGAGTACAGGGATAAATTATATAGCCTATATGTCATTCTGATTATATATATATTTGATTCTGATTATATAATCAGAATCAAATATATAAGCGACGTTATTGTAAAGTTTCATTAAAATCCATTCAGTAATTTTTACGTGAAAGAGTAACAAACACACGTCTATACATTTTTACAAACTTTCGCGTTTATAATATTATTAGAATTCCTATGCAGAAATACCACAGTGCTCTCTGTAGGGTTAGACATTTAAAAATACCTAATTAGGTCAAATTTAATAGTTTATTTTTTTTATCCTTCACAATAGTGTTGTGAAAGAATATTTAATTAATATTATTTAAATGTTACTTATGATAAATAGAAGATCAATATATCAATAAGTAGCATTTAAATAATAAATGTATAAATATTTAAAGTACATTTGTTATATCTTCTGAATATAGAAACGATAAATTATGATACTTCTTAAATACTCAACCTTTTTTATCAATACGCATTAATTTCCCAAACAAGTTGTGTTCAAGGATGATCAGTATGGCTCTATGTATTTCTCATATTTATAGATATATGCATAGTGTTTGTTATGTAAATATACAATTAAAAACAATCGCACTACGTTTTCTTAATTCCGTAAATATTCAAAATACTGCGTACAGTAAATTCCGTTTCAGTTATAAATCTGTACGCTATGTACACTTGTTGCTGGGATTGGAGAATTGAAACAATAATTTCTTCAGAACTTTTCCTTTATTCCTCTTCTTAGTATTTCTTTACAAGTTTTCACTATTACTGGTAGCCGAATACTGAACTGATTAGTGGAAATTCAGCGCGATATTTATACAAATCTTGCCGTAAAGCATACTATTAGATTGACCAATCAGAGATCACTTTATTTCCCTCTCACTCTAACCTATATCCTATCCTTTCTAACATTGTTTAAACTTTACAAGTCATTTTCTCTTATTTTCTAATTAAATTAACATTGCTAATGCTTATAGGAATCTAAATAGACATTAATTCTAACTAAAAAACATAATTAAAACATTCTAATTAGATATTTAAAAAACACAACATATTGCATCTTTCTCACTCTTACGTAAAACGAAAGTGACAGCAAGCTATGAGGTAAACTCGGTTGGCGTACAACCGAGTTGGGGCGAGTCAATTACCTGACACAAAGTTTTCATATTAAACCTATCAAACTATATACTGGCCTATACTTATCTTAGTAACAATTAGTAGTTAGTATTTACATATTACAATTAGAACAATGACTATGTACATATTATAATTAGTTAGTTACGTGATCGATTGAGTCGTCCTGCACAAAATCGTTATTCAATACCTTTGCATAAGTAACTTTTTTTTCGCAGGGAAATGTTTTTAACGCATGTAGCCAGGATCTCGGGTAGATCCAGACTCGCACCTGGGAGTGCCCTACCCATAAACTAAAACCACTGCGAACGCCTTCAGCCGCTTTTTGAGGGTCCCGAATTATTGCAGGCAATAGGATTACTTATTACATATAAGGGCACTACAATAGGCTGGCCCCGGCGAAGGCCAGAATACTGCTAAGCAGTCCCCGCGATGTCGTGCCAGTGGCGGGTCTCTGCCGCGTTACCGTCGGGTGAATAATATTAGTATACTTTTATTTGACGACCTCTGTGGCTCAATGCTTAGCGAGTTGGCGCTCAAGCCGCAGGTAGAGAGTTCGAATCCCACTAGGGAACAAAAAAGTTTTCTGTCTTCCTGGGTTATATGTATTATATAATATAATAAAGCGTCCATAGATATTATTATATCACTTTAAAATAAAAGGTTGTTCATAATATTATAATTATTACATGTAAAACATGTTAACATTTTACAAAACTGTTGTTACTATTCCGCAGCTTCAATGTGATATAATATATCATCTGCCATCGTAAATTACACAACTAAATATACGAAGCGGATAAAAATATGAACAAGTATATCGTGACGAAACCACTCGTTAGCACCTCTCTCATGGTTGATGTATTATAAATTATAATGTATTGTAGATGGAACATTGAACGTATTAAATCTTATAATCATGTTTATAACATTTTTTGTTTTGTGTATCGCCGACAGCTACTGTTTCTGATTTATTGTAATATCACAATTTTGTAAATTTATTTGTTAATATATATTTATATTGCATAACTATGGACTTATCATTTATTATAATTGGCAGAATAACTTTCATAGGTTCATCAAAAATCGTATAGTTTTTTTTTCTACAACGTCGGTAAATGCTCTGAAGCACCCCGCGGGGGAGTGGGTCTCCCCCGAAGGGTATGTTGGACTGGCTGCGCCCGAAAGCTGGTAAGTGGACGCAGCTTTACCCACTAAAACCCGGCGAGTGCCACCAATGCCGCCTTTGGTGAGGTGCCCCGGATATGTGAAGCAAACGACTAGTCAGTTCTTGACGGCTAGTCAGTCCCTCAGGGGACCGACGCCACCTCCACAGAGGGGTTGTCCCGCACCACAGAACAACCCCTCCCAACGTCGGGACAGTACAATGGGGTGATGTTCCCGTCCTCGCCCCTTGACCCCTGCTCTTTTGTTCCCTCTTCTTATAAGAGGGGTACAAAGAGCCCCCTTGGCTCAATTCGCTTCGCCTACTGAGCTCCACCACCAAGACAAGGCCTAAACCATGGTGGGGATCGTAATGACCTTAGGCTGTTCTTTTTAAATTATGAAACATCATTAGAGATGTAATTCCTAAAACTTACGATATTTTTAGGAATTATATCTCGAATGATGATGATCATGTGTGATTCCTTACTTGCCATTACCATTTGTATGTTTTTAACAATGTCGTCAAGAGGTAGTATCATGCTGCATTGGAGATTTGGAGCCGAATTGGGCCGGCTCCACTGGGGTGGCACCAATCGCTCACATAATGTGTATGGGCGTCGATAGTCGCCAAAAGTCTTCGACTGATCGTTTGCCTCCTATGCTATAAAAAATTAAACAATATTATCGAACATCTATTTTCTAGTATATCAATGCGCAAAAATAGAAACACTAGAAAAAATGCAAAAAGGCTAGATTGTAACCGGATACATAAGCAACATGTCGACCTCACAGCTTTGGAACGTCATTTACACTAGACACGACTCCTGTGGATTCATGCTAATGTGTACGTGATTTTCGTGACCTGCCACTTCTACAAGTTATAGATGTGTGGCAAAAACAGATCACCGAAAGAGATAACTCATCGACTATTGCACGTGAAATTCACGCAACGATTAAGGCGAAACTTCGCAAAATACCATCACGATGTAGAGACAGCTACTGAATAGGGAAGAGATATTGCCTATTCATAAACACTAATGGCTCCACTGCAGTTTAAATCATAAAAAGTACATACGTATAAAGGACATGTCTTTAATATCGTAAGTTTACTGAAACAATCAAACGTATCATTTTAGATATGTTGTAATACCATCGAAAAACCAAAGAGATACGATATTTTAGTCCGCGATAAATTTGATATAACATGGTGATGTAATTGAAACATCAGCTCAACATGAATTTGTATCTTTTTTTCCTTTTGTGCCGGGAAATGCTCTTAGGCATCTCGCGGGGGTGGGGGGAGACTCCCCAGGCGGGTATGTGGGACTCGCTGCACCCGTAAGTAGGTAAGATGGACACAGCTCTACCCACTAAAACCCGACGAGTGCCACAAATGTCGCCTTTGGTGAGGTGCCCAGAATCTGGTGAGCAACAGGGCACCTCGACGGCTAGTCAGTCTCCCAAGGGACCGATGCGGACTGCTAGAGGGGTTACCCCGCACCACAGAACAACCCATTCCAACGTCAGGACTCCGCGGAGTGGGTCTCCTCCGGAGGGTATGTTGGACTGGCTGCGCCCGAAAGCTAGTAAGTGGACGCAGCTTTACCCACTAAAACCCGGCGTGTGCCAGCAGTTCCGCCTTTGGTGAGGTGCCCCGGATATGTGGAGCAAACAGGGCTCCTTGACGGCTAGTCAGTCCCTCAGGGGACCACCTCCACAGAGGGGTTGTCCCGCACCACAGAACAACAACAATGGGGTGATGTTTCCGTCCTCGCCCCTTGCCCCCTGCTCTTTTGTTCCCTCTTCTTATACAAAGGTACAAAGAGCGGCTCACTCGTTTCAATTGGCTTCGCCCAAAGTGCTGGGTTCACCTTAGGCTACTAAGCTCCACCGCCACGACAAGGCTTGAGCTATGGTGGGGATGGCTTTGTATCTGCCTTATGGGGTATGGTACCGTGGCCAACAAAACAGTAAAGACGAAAACTCAGCGAGGGCGACGATGTTTAAGACTCAGTCTCCTTACAAAACGTGACGGAAATATCTTTATACTCCTTTCTTACAAAGTACAAACGTCGTCACTCGTCACACACGCAAATCGCTATCCGATTTAGAAGTTAAATTATCTTACATTAAACTTAACTACTACAGATCTTTCAACCGAAAATTAAGCCCAGTAGAGAAGCAATTAGAAAAAGAATATTTTTTAAGATGCAGTGCAATATAATATGATACCTACCATTATAACAGACTTTTAGCATGCAAATATATACCGCGTCTACAAATTTGAATACACTTGTTTCCGACAGCTATGTTGAAGATGAACGAGGCAGGAAGTTTGTTGCATAATATGGTACTGTAATAACAGTATAATGTACATCAATACGTCACTTTTACTTGCTAGTCGCTATTTATTAATTTGTACTTCGTGCCTTTCCAACACGATATATTTACCACGCCTTTACAATTATCTGAATTGAAAGCTAATGAAATATAATTGACTCATCCATTCTTTATGAGAATGCCTTATATAACTATAATAAATAGCTTGAATATTAAATACACACATTGTGTGATTAGCAATTCTATTCCATTGTGGTGCTTATAACTCCATCTAGTGGCTGGATGGTGTACTAAATCGTGTTTCATTGTCGTAGAGTGCGGAAAACATTGAACTATTATTACTAGCGTATAATTAAAAGTTACTGGCGTAAAACAATAATATTAATTATATCAATTAATACATAATATACTAATATGTAAAGTCTTAAATTATTATATTTGAAGATTTTATAACCAAGTACAAAACTTTACCTTAATCAAAAACTTAAGTTATTATAATTGTTATTAGTTATTTCCGTTATGTCTAGTTATAGGTAAGAAAGAATAATAAATGAATATATTTATTATTACGAAAAATATTTGGGTGAAACATAAGAAAATCTGTGTTTAATATATTTATAAATAGGTACTTTTAACGAATTCAAAAGTTTAAAGCTTTCCTTAAGCTTTTTTATATGCCATGCAGTTTTAAGCTGAAAGTGCCTAACACCTAAATACAGAACCAAGTACAACACTATAGAAGTATAATAAAATATTTCAATTGTAACGTCCTTTGTCTGACATTTCTTTGCTGAACTTAACATAGACATCGAGTTGAACTTTGGTGTCTGTTTGAATGTCGAATGATACGGAATATTTGTGCGGTCATGTTTGTATCGATTAGAGATTGAAACGTGATTGAGTAGTTAATTGTGAATAGATTGAAAAGAACGTGTTGTATTTTGTTGTTTGTTAGAACACTGTTATCCAGGGCTTATGATGTAGGTTGTTTTTGATTAGATAATTTTTCAAACGCTGTCGCCTATAGTATGTATTAAAGATACTTTTGAAAATCTAATAAATTCTGTGTATCTTTATAGGTGTGCAAAAACTTTTATGATGACTCTGGTCTTGTCTGATTAAATAGTTAAGGCATTAAAGCTTCATAAAAGACAAATTTTCTTTCGTTGTTGTATTATTAGCTTGGATTTGGATTTCCACATGGCGCTTTTTGTCTCATCTTCTAAAATATAAAACTGAAACTCTTTAGTCATCTGCTATATATAGAGGTCGCGTTATAAAGAGGTCCGCTATCGTTTAAGGAGCACAGAAAGGCTTGTTGCTCAAAAGCCTTTGGAAGATTTTTTATAGACATTGCCACCAAGGTCTTATTATAATTGTTTGCTCTATGAAATAAGCAGAGCCTAACGGGGCAACTAATTAGGTGCTGTTGATTGAGACGACCATCTTCATAAGGGACTTGGACCGTTAATAATGCATTACTATGTCATGTAACTGTAGTGGTTTCTTCAATAAAAATACGTCAAAATCTCTCTGTTTATATTTTTAACACTACTAATAATAACTGAGGAAGCCTTAGCTCTTCCTCCGTCTAAAAAATATTTTGATTTTGCACGTGTAATGGCCGTTAGATGTTAGCGCATCAATTTAATTATATACCAAAAGCACTCGACTCGATTCTGATAATTCATTTTAGAATTATAAGAATGAAGTCGCCGCTAATCACACTTGAACAATATAATTACTTATTAAAATTGGCATTTAAGTCAAATGTATGATGTGTGTGTACACGATGTAGGTCATCGTATCGTGTATTTACATGGTTCAGTGATTTGACTTATTTTGAATAACAATTACAACTTAATTTTTGTTGTTTTGACTATCTAAGCTCAGACAGATTCAGTACAATTATGTATTACTAGCTATGAATACCCGCTTCGCTGGGTCATTTTTAATTGTATACTTATTTGCTAATGTTAATAATCTATCACTACTTACTTCACAATTTTTTCACATAAAAGACACATTTTCTTTTTTCTTATTAATTTATTGATCTTACTTATTTTTACATTAAAATCTTACGACTAAGTAGACATTAATATCTTTTATCATCTAACATTAACTGATATACTAAACAATATTATTGAAATACATTCTTATATACTACGTTTACAGTTTTGCATTCTGGTGCATAAACAAATAAATTTTCTTTCTGTACCACGCGTGAAAAAGCTACATAGAGTTGACCATGTGAAAAACAGGATTCTTTTAAATTAACTCCACAAAATCGGAACGTCTGACCTTGCGCCTTATTGATAGTCATACTATAAGCTAATCGTACAGGAAATTGTAACCGTTTAAAACAGAATGGTAAATCATTCGAAATTATTGGAATTCTTGGTATAACAAAATATTAGTGGATACTGTAAGGCGTCATACATGTGATGAGTTTCGGCGATGCGTTCCAACTTATTACTTCTTCATTGTACCACAATATCCCTATAACTACTTTCATTGTCCACCATAACTACGGCTATTTCATTTACTTGAGGTGCATTAAATCGTCTTTCGTGTTCGCCAATTGGCTTTTTATCTGCCCGAATTATTATTTTATAATTATCCGAAACCATTTCTTTCATCGCAGTCTTAAATATCTTTATGAACTCATTATTTTCATGTAGAAAGCGCTGTAAATGAAGAATTATATCTCGACGCAATCCTGTAAAATTTGAAAGCCTTTGATCCAGTTCGTCTTCTTCATTTCCTACAAAGTAAACTTGTAAAAACTTCTGAGTATTATTTGGGAGTGACAATAGTGATCCAATTCTATGAGATACTTGTCCCTGTATTTTAAATACTGGATTAAATCCTTTTTCTTCAATTACTGCAGTTGCTCCAAATGAAGTCATTTGAAAGCATGCATTGTAATTTCTAATTATTCTTCTTATTATTATTATTAATAAATATATTATTATTAAGAATTCTTTAGAATTTTGTGTTTCTCCTTTCATATATTCTAGAAATTCCGGTGGCAGTGATTTTAACTCTGATAATTTAATTTTGCCACTTGAACAGCATATACTTGGCGTTTCTCCTTTGAATTTTTTAGCTTCACAAAATTTGCATACTTCATTCATTCTTCCGATCACTATACTTGAATGTTCAAAATAATTTCTAGTAGGATTATAATGAAACGCCTCTTGTTCAAGACTGTATTTTTCCCGACGTTTTTCACGAACATAATATACAGTTGTTTCAGAAACTTGAGCCTCCATTTGTTCATTTAGTCGAAGATCACGCATTCTTATTGCATTTTGAATTCTTCTATCATCTGCCTGTTCATTTGTCTCTCTTTTTCTTTGCAATCTTTTTCTGATCCGTTTCTCTAGAATCATTAAGCTGCTCTTCAGTCTGATTATTTCGACTTTGATGATAATTTTCTCGAAGTAATGTGAGACGTTGTTCTCTTTTGTCTGTAGTTTCATTTCTCCGTGACATTTTTGCCTTTTCGATACAAAACAATTTGAGAACGTGAGAATACGCATTTACGTTTCGGCATCGTGAGTAATGTTTTAATACTTTTTCACCTTTTTCACACTACACTAAAATAAAAAAACTAAAAAAAAAAGAAATAGTATTGTGTATTACACTGCACGTTAAAACTTTTGATTCTTCACTTTAAAAAACACTATACGATGTTATTTATGATTATTTAACTTTTAATATTTATTTCGTTATACAATTCTTATAAAAAATCGATTGAAGCACGGGTTTGACATTTCGGCTTATATAATCGCAAAAATTATCCCCACTACCGACCAAATTTTCCGGATTGTTCTAAAAATTTCGACTTTTAAGTATCTCAAGAAATTTTAAAAGTTTCTAGAACGATCCAGCATATTTCTAATCTATCAGAAAGTTGAGATACATTTTGGAGCTTTCTAGATCATTGGAGGAATTTCTAGAACATTCTATATTGATCAGAAAATTAGCATACAATCTAGATCAATCTAGTAATATATAGAATATTCTTAATCGTTCAAAACCGTGGCATATAAATAATTTCTAAAACATTCTGGAATATTCTAGATCATTCTAGAAATTTCTAGGTGATTCTAGAATTTTTTCAAACATTTCAAATGATGTTTGATCAATCAGAGCCTTGGAATACATTCCAAAGATATCCAAATTATTCTTGGATGTTCTAGATTATTCGATAAATATCTAGATCATTCTAAAATTTTCTAAAACATTTTTATTTGATTCGAGTATATACTTACATTTGGAAACTTTACAAATAATTCTAGAAATCTCTAAATCATTCTAGAATTCTTTAGAAAAATCCAAATCATTTTAGATTAACGATATAGTTGTGAACACCCGCTTCGCTGGGCTTATTTGTTTGATATTAGAATTTTTTGGGAAGTTTAAAAAGTTACTAAAACACTCAGCATATTTTCGATCGATAAGAATGTTAATATACATTTTAAAGCTCTCTAGTTTACTCGGAGTTATTCTAGATCATTCTAGAATTTTCTAGAACATTTTCGATCGATCAGAACATTGGTATACATATTAAAGCTTTCTAGAACATTCCAGAAGTTTCCTGAACAATCCAGACCATTTTAAATCAATAACAGTCACATTTTCAAAGTTAACATCTTTCAAGCCCCGTCTCCAATCTTTTACACCCTTATAATTATCGACTTGCAACCACCATAGTGCACAATGGGAACCTATTGCCACACACAAACACTTTTCGTCTGCAATGCGTAGTTTTGGCTACAAAGTGAAATATAGGGACACACACCTCCAATTTTATATATATTATGTATTATGTATGTATGTATTATAGTAGTTTTATTTCACGAAAGCGGGTGGGCCATATTTTTTAAATGTGATGCGTACAGACGTGTGTGCTTGTGTGGTGCGTAACTACAGGAAGCCTATCGTACTGAACTGAGTACTCCCACTGAGTATCGTCCTATGATTGTATAATAAAACATTTATACATTAAAGTGACAAGATTCCGCGAAAAAGTAAAACCTTACACAAACAGTGTCTAGCATATAGTCACTGTTTCTATAAGGTTTTAAAAATATTCAATACCTTAAATAAATTAATTAATGTGCCGTACTGGCTTTTGACGCCACGCGTGCATCTCATAAATGTCGCGCGCAGACCTAATTTCAGCGTTAAATTAAAATTATAAATAATGGAGATAGAGTTCCGGGAGTTTGAAGTTTTTTATTGAAAATTTCCTCCTCTTTAAGAATATTTTTTTGAAATTTCTTAAATATTAATAGTTTATAAAATAATTGCAAAAAAAAACGAAATGCCATTTTTTTTCATCTTTAATTGTTTATAACTTTTGCAATTTTTTATGCGCTAATACACGCTTTTGGCACATTTTTCTAGGCGTTATTCCGGATCCAATGAGCTATCGCACATAATTTTAAGGGCCCCTTATCCCAAATTGATGTTTCTAGATCGAGGTGTTTTCATAGAAGTCGTCATTTTAAAATAATAATAAAAAAATATGGTATAGATACATCTTTGATCTAGGGATTTTTTTGGATAAAAATACAATATTTAACATTTTACATGATCAAAAAAAATTCTAAAGTAACGTCGATTTAAAAAGCAGTTTGAGTAGTATGAGACTTCGGGTAACTCAATTTTAATGAAACTTTTACGTTTAAATTGCTAAACGGAGATGACGGGGAAATGATTGGATAGATTTTTATTATGTCACTTCAAAATTTTTTGAAAAATAAAAAACGATAAGAAGGCTCTCTCGCATCGCACCACGTCCCGCCAGAACCCAGTCGGGCGTCATCGAAGTAGGACCTGTGCGACTTTTGCTCGTGACAACGTTGTTTCCGCGCATATCAAATTATTACCTTGAAATAAATAAGACGACACAGTGTAAATAATATAGCTATATTAATACTTACTAACAATTGTTGTTCATAGTTGTAATTAGTTTGTAATACAAAACCTTTAATTAGGGTAAATAAATAGATACTTGAGTTTGTGTAGTACCTAGTTATTTAATTGAAATGGCGAATAAAAAAAGTAAAATAAGAAAAAGAATCTTAATACAGTTTTATCACAAACTAGCTGTTGCCCGCAGCTTCGCCCGCGTTAACTTAGATATATAGCCATATACGCATTGATTATAATTATTTATCTATGGACGGGCGTAGGACTTTATTTTATAATATGTAGTGATTAATACCGTATTTTTGTGAATAGCTTTTACATTACCGCTTTATAATTGGCAATTTTTTAAAGTATTAAAATGGATATAGGTAGTATGTTATATTTAACTAATGTAGACATATTATGCCATCGCGGACTTTTCAGTATGCATATTTAGGATACACAATTCTACCATACATTGATACAATAATAATTAATTCGGAACCGGGCCCGGCTAAGGTGTATAATAATGTAGTACATTATTTTGATCTATATTATGTTAGGGTTCGTCCAGCGTTTGCAATGTAAGTACAAAAAATGTGTTTATTTATGACATCACATCAGAAACTTCTAAAATTATCAGTGTTTATCTACTATATTATGCATGTACCTATTACCTTCCTCTTGAATCATTATATCTATTAAAAAACCGCATCAAAATCCGTTGTGTAGTTTTAAAGATGTAAGCATACATACAGTCAGACGCGGGAAGCGACTTTGCTTTATAGTTTATACTATGTAGTGATTGATGTCTTCTTCCGCTACACTTGAAGAATTCAAATTGTCCGACAATAAAGAAAATGAGGAACCTTCATCACAAAATATTTCTGATTTGCAATCATTTCCTAGCCCCCTCCCTACCCACAGGGCAGTGTCGTGAGGACTATGGCCTTGACCCTCTTCTCAGAGGAGACCCGTGTCTAACATTAATCGATGATGTATGGGTCGATGAAAATGAACCTGGACCTAGCATACGACAACTAAATTTTATTGAATTTTAAAACAATTAAAACAATTAATATAGTATAAAAGAATATGTTTGTCTACAATTTTTTAATCTCATTTAAGCATTTAAGCATTCTTAGAATGATTGATTTTTTTTTATAGCTTAGGCCTTAGGGGGACAAACGAGCATTCGGAGCCTTAGATGACTACCGACTCCCATAATAATAATAATATCTAAGGACGCTTTTTGCACCACGTCAATCTGGTCCCGTGGTAAGTTCTCGAAGAACTTGTGTTACGAGTACCAGACAATGGAAATATATTTAATATTTTATACTATACACATATTTAAGATTTTTTATTTATAATATACATATTTAATACACATCCATGAACCAGGAACACAGAAAACTTTTTGTTCCCTGGCTGGATTCGAACCCGCAACCTCCGGCTTGAACGCTAACGCGCTAACCATTGAACCACAGAGGTCGTCCTCGTAAACATCCACACAAGAGATAATGCAGATGCATTACTCTCCTTTACCCCATCCCCTGCCATGGGACACCGGAAACTCATACACCGCAAGAAACGCGACAGCATAGTTGTCACTTGACGCCATTATCATGTGAACGAGAGGTACCCCTACGGTAGTGTCGGCTCAATTCGGCTGCAAGCAGCATGGCACTGCACCTTTTAGACCTATGTAGCTAATTCATCCTTCCTAATCCTTACTAATATTATAAATGTGAAAGCATGGATGTTTATTACGCTTTCACGCGAAAACTACTTAACCGATCATCATGAAACTTTGTACACATATTCTTGGAGGTATTAGAAGTAACATAGGATACTTTTTATTAAAAAAAAACTAAAGAGAGGTGTCAAGGGACACCCGGATGGATCGAAATTCCTTTCGATTAATTAGTGAAGAAATAAAACTATTTTATCCTGCGCAGACGAAGTCGCTGGTACCAGCTAGTATTTCTATAAATCCAAAACTAGATAACTATAACAACAACAAGATTTTGTTATGCATAATTATTAATTATCACATCTAAGAATAATTCGAGCATAGTCAATCTACTGCATATTCGTATACTGTGGCGTGCTTGCCGGCCGTGGTAGGTCACCGGAGTTCATATAAAGACATCTCCCGCGCAACGCAAGTGCAAACCGATTCGGTGCGTTAAATACCTATAGTTTTGGGAGAAGGGGCCCTTAAGAGCAGTATCTCTATTTTGTACCATTTTCAACTTGTCGACTAGACTACATAGAGTATTCCAACTAGATCGCGCTAGATGTAGATTACTATCATATACACATACACATATATATATTCTACATTAGTAGTATTCACAGTATATCCTAATCCACTGGTGTAGCGGGTGTCTGTGATGTCGCTCTTTACTTACCATCAGGTGAACCGACTATCCGTTTGCCCCCTCTTCTATTAAAAAAAAAATGTTCCGGCATTAGCCAGAGATTACTCTGAAACGGTTGGGCCGATTTCGATGGGACTTTCACGAGCTGACTATTTTATCGGATAGGGAAAAGGATGGCAATGCATCTGTATAATCTCCGGTTATGCGCCGATAGTCGCCAAAAGGCTGCTCGTTTACCCTCCTACGCTATAAAAAAATCAGTGATCGGTTATTTTGCACACTGCAATCGATTATATTGCATTGAAACTAAAATAAACACTAGATAATCATCAGCGGGTGGCAAACACGTATATTACACGTAAAAATATCGATTCTAATACGACTTGCCATACGATAGTCTGTGTTCCTAGACTTCCGAACAGTTAGTAGCATGCAAGCAGGCAGCAGCCAACATTCAAAAAGCTGGTGAAGTTTACTTAAAAAGTTACAAATATACATATATGTACAATACATTTTGATCTTTCGAAAGATTTTTAGAGAGAGAGAAAAGAGAAAATAACTGTATATGATATTGTATATATACATATAAGTTATTTTCATTAATTAAATTATTTAAAACGGGATATTTACCATGTTTTTCACTTTTCGATATTTCGACAATCCACGAATGTCTTGTTCAGGAATAAAAGTGAAAAGCATGGTAAATATCCCGTTTTAAATAATTTTAGTAAAAAAAATATTTTGATTATGTTAATAAATTTCGAGGTATAATATAATTAGTGTTTGATCAGTGCACGCCTACAATGAGAATAATTGCTTAAGTCAGTCACCTCGTGTGTAACGGTGAGTGCATGCTGAATGCACCGGCTGTTTCTTCTGTATTGTTACGGGGACGCAACGTTGTAATTAATTCCATCTCGTTTCCACTGTCTGACGATAACACCTCAAGAATTATCCGCGAAAATAAGGTTTCATGCACCAAATTAATATAACATTTGGCGTCCGTCTTGTAAGTGGCCCAACCCGACGCCAGGTCGTGGGGTCGTAGACTTCATGGTTGGCGGGGGGCAACCCACCACTAATAATAAATCATCAGTGAGCCAAATAGGCTAATTGGTGTAAAATGTTCATCATTTATATTTACGGTATTTCAATATTTATAAATGCCATATTTAGTGCATAAGTTTCGAGTAGGATAAACTATATCTCTTGTAAGTGATATGTAGCTTTCAGCGTAATTATTATTATTAAAAAAACCATAAAACGCCAATTCCTGTGATAGGTTCGTAAAATTGTCACGTTCAGGATACTAATAACGGCTGTATATTTAAAATATCTTTACAACATCGAGCATATAACCGGAATAGAGCGGTAATGTTATATTTTATATATTTTGTTTATTTTATACAAATATATTTTGTATATTATGTACGAATATTTTGTACTATATATTATGTACGTATATTTTGTACGAAAACAAATTCCGATAAATTTGTGATGCGACGCTGCGCCGGTTCTTATTGATGACTATTGATGGATGATTGGCCAATGGGACGTAAATACAGATACACTGTTTGGTTGAATTCAACACATTACTACTCTATCCGGTTATATGCTCGATGAAACACAATGACTATTAGAAGGTACTTAGTCTATTTAAAAAGTCTTAAGTTTCACACAAAAACGAAAACATTAAACTGAAGAAAATTAATCGCATGAATACTCTAATTATATAATTATTATCAATCATAGTCACTCTACGAACATATAAATTGATCAATATTAATTAGTCACTTAAGCACCGACTCCCGATGTGGCCAAGTATAATTAATACGCTGAAGGTTTGATAGCATAGCTTGATCGTCTTATTTGTTATTTTGATTCTAGCGGTGAAAGGGATGCGCTGTGCCATACTGACGCTTCCATCTGAGTGGGTACCACCATCCTGCTTTCTTATTCTAAACAGCTTTGCTGTGATTCGGAGAGAAGAGCAGGACATGCAGTGTAACTACTGACACCGAGAATTAACATCCTTCGCCTCGGGATAGACAACACTTGACAGGCCCCAGGTGTATCCCATATTCAAGGTTGACACTGACCACTAACCATGTAACCACCAGGTGGCTAGTAAACACCCGACTTACCTATACAACAAACTATAATATGACTTAATAAGTCGAGTCACCGGGATTGGCGGGGTAGCGGGCGTCGCGGCTTCGTCGTTCGTCGTCGGTCTTCTGTAAACGCTTGATAGCCTTTTTTGGAATAAATTTGAATAATAAAAAAAATATAAGACATGAGATATTGTTTTCTAATGTTTACGCGAATTTCACTCATTATAATGAAACACTTTTTTACGGATTTTATCGCGGTTTATTAAGATTTTTACAAGCCCGACGTTTCGGATACTTTACAGCAACCATGGTCACGGGAGGACTGAGGTGTCATACGTCCTAATGTTACAAAGTTATTCGAAACTACCCTATGATACATCAATATTTTGGTTAGTCCTATCTACGCAGAAAGTGCTAACTGTATCTTTAATATGTGACATATAAATCTTAATAAACCGCGATAAAATCCGTAAAAAAGTGTTTCATTATAATAAGACATGAGATTTAAAAAAAAGCACGTTCTCTGTAGTATTTAAATTTAATATTTCCATATGAAAATGACGTGCAAACCTATATACATATTTTATTAGTAAATTATTCATTTTAGTTTTTATTTTAGCCTGTTTTCAGCATAGTCTGCGATCGAGTAAAGAACATCTTATCGTGTAACCAGCACATATTTTAGACAATATCTTTAGGTGTCTCTGATATTTTTTGTGAGAACGCTATTATCTCAAAAAATTGATTTGGCAAACCATTTCTCTCTCTTTCTTAGCATGAAGTATAGTTATCAAATTCCTTGTCTGATTTTATTGATCCTTATATCCTACTGTTGACAGTAGGACGCTTAGGATTTAAGAGTTGAATAAAATTTCTCGAAAAGAAGGAGAAGATAGACAATGTATTTATAGGCAACACCTGTCTTACGTTGATGGCCGAATTACCACCAGCAGGAGGCTCGCCTGCTACTTCGTCGATATTCCACCAGTTTGCTTCTCTACCTAACATAAAAATTATAGTTTAAAAAACTAATAAAACACGCATTAATAGCAAACCCAACAAAAAATTTGAAAATAATTTTTAATGGATGAATTAAATGAATTAACAAAATTACTTATTGTAATAAAGCGTAGTGCTTGTAACTAAGTTTTTATATTAACTTCATTAAGAAATAGATACCAATAAAATATTTTTAATAATGAATATTGAGCACCTCACGCTTTTTTACAATAAGTAATTTTACTGTTTTCTAATGTTTACGCGAATTTCACTCGTTATAATAAAACTATTTTTACGGATTTTATCACGGTTTATTAAAATTTTTACAAGCCCGACGTTTCGGATACTTTACAGCAACCATGGTCACGGGAGGACTGAAGTGTCCCCACCAAGGTTCAGGCCTTGTCGTGGCGGTGGGGCTCAGTAACCTAGGGTGAGCGGTGTACCTTGGGCGAAGCTAATTGGGCCGAGGGGGCTCTTTGTACCCCTCTTATAAGAAGAGGGGACAGAAGAGCAGGGGGCAAAGGGTGAGGATGGGAACCTCACCCCATTGTACTGTCCCGACGTTGGGAGAGGTTGTTCTGTGGTGCGGGACAACCCCTCTGTGGATGTGGCGTCGGTCCCTTGCGGGACTGACTAGCCGTCGAGGTGCCCTGTTTGTTTTCTAGATCCGGGGCACCTCACCAAAGGCGGCATTGGTGGCACTCGCCGGGTTTTAGTGGGTAAAGCTGCGTCCATTTACCGGCTGTCGGGCGCAGCGAGTCCCACATACCCGCGTGGGGAGACCCACTAGTCCTATCTACGTAGAAAGTGCTAACTGTATCTTTAATCTGTGACATATTATGCTTGAATTTTGATTTGATAATATTAATAATGGGATCCCAAGCAGGTGGTAAAAGCCAGCCATCTTCTCTATTGAAATTAGGATGTTTTTTAATTTCAATCATCAGGATCATCCTTGGTTGGAATCTGTGTTTATTGCGAGGACTTGTGGTTTATCAAATATGATATAATGGCGAGCTTTGTCAAGACTATGTTCACAGATGGTAGACTTAGTGTAGCGACGGTGTTTTAAATCAGCTATATATTATGTTCTTTCACGCGAGTTTTAATGGATCTTTGTAAAAATCTTAATAAACCGCGATAAAATCCGTAATTTTTTTTTTATTATAATAAGTAATTTTGTTAACCCATTTAATTCATCCATTAAAAATTATTTTCAAATTTTTTGTTGGGTTTGCTATTAATGCGTGTTTTTTTAGTTTTTTTAAACTATAATTAATTTTTTACTTTTTAGTGTCGATTTGTTAATTAAAGATTTTATTAATTTAAAGTACTCAACTAATAACAATCACTTTAGAAATGAGTGAGAGACTAAAAACAACACAAGTGATGTAGGTAACTTGCGCGCCTTACGCCTTCCTAGCATGTGCTATCCTGATTATCCTGATCAGGATATTGGAAAAATTTTATCAAATTATTGTATTGTCATCGGTCCTCGATAAATCTACAAAGTTTGAACAAAATCTGATCGTTAGAAGTGAGTCAAAATCAAGTCTAAAGGAGTCGGTTACAAACATACAAACATACAGGTGAAGCTAAAAAGCTATATAAAGCGTGTAAAAAAAGAAATTATGTAATATATAAAACGCTCGTTTATTTAACTAGTAATGTATTCATAGGTATAAAATAATAATTACACCTGAAACTATGGAAACGCGCATTTGTTCTCACAGTGGGAATTGGTTCACGTCAGTATAGAGCGTTCAAGGGAAATGAGGTTTGTTACAAATAATAATCATTGAGCAACAGCAATGGATGAGTAAGTAAATACAATAATGTTTAAGTTATTTAATAGTAAACTCGTTGCCTAGTTCACATCTAATTGGCACAGTTTGGCCACAAATAGGCCATACCCAAAAAATATTAACGAAAAAAAATTTTGTTCATTCATTATCAGCCTGTATCAGTCCACTTTTGAACGTTTATGTAATGAACGTCAAGAATAGTCAAGACGAATTGTAATCTGACACATTTTTAGAATTGATAGTAATTATATTTTTCTTTTCTAATTTTAATTCTTTGAAAGTCTTGTCTTAATACTACATTCAGCCAGGGGCGTAGATACTTCGTGTCAATTATACGGGGCCCCGGGGCCACGGAGGCGCCCGACGTGCGTAAGCAAAAATTAATAAAAACTTGTCTTTATAGCCCATAGAGGCAGAAACTTCAACCAGCCCAACCCAAATCAGCTAAATAAATGATTTAATAAATCAGTTTGCCGAAAAAAATGGCAAGGAGAGTGTTTATTTAATTTGAATTGTTTGTAAAAATTTTGGAAAAGTGACAGATAGATAATTAATTTTTTTTTCTTTTTTGAGAAATCTTTATCCTTCATATTATGGGCACAAATTCTACTTTCGCCCTACATAATAACCATATATCTTGATAAACATCGAGCTTTAGATATAATAATAATTAATGACATCTCATGCTTTCTTGATTTTATAACACTGACGTGCCTTATAAATATTATATAATTTGGCACTGCAAAAAAAATTAATATCAAACAGAATCTAATGTTCACATTTACAAACGTACAGTTAGCAATGAGAACAACAAGTTATTTATCTTCTGGATAATGGGTTGCGTAAAGTATTCTCAGGGTACCTCGGAGTAGACAATGTGGTGTAACGGTGGTAAGTGTCACCGTGTTTCAGTCCGCGCACCACCATCGACCACATTGGTCTTACCGTCGGAATACCTGTGAGTAGTGGTGATGTGTTGTGATATGTGGCTTGTTTGTTTGTTCGATAAAATGGACGAATAGAAATCTCTACACGCGCAACATCGGAGCGTAAATATGTTAACGATAAGCGTAGTTGCTAACAAAAGAAAAAAGTTTGAAGAAAGTTATCGATAATGTTGCGTTTTGAGATAATTTATGTGTCGATAAATCTATACTAATAATATAAAGCTGAAGAGTTTGTTTGTTTGAACGCGCTAATCTCAGGAACTACTGGGCCGATTTGAAAAATTCTTTCATTATTAGATAGCCCATTTATCGAGGAAGGCTATAGGCTATATAACATCGCGCTGTGACTAATAAGAGCTATAATAAGTTAACGCGGGCGAAGCTGCGTCCAACTGCTAGTTAATATATTTACGGTGAAATTATGTTATAGTTACCATATGAAATAAAAAATATTCTACGACGGTCTTCACAAACAAACTTATGACAAATGTAATCCGATATGACCGGCTTACAAGCAGCGTTAGCATTAAGTTGTATCAGTTGACATATGACATATTAGTAGTGATAGATAACATGACATGACACAATAGTTATAAAGCCTATATACACATCACGACTAAACTAATGGCACGAGTCTAAATATGTTTTTGAACACTTAATCAATGTGGATGTTGACAGTATTCAGTTAAAGCAGTAAACTTCAACAAAAGCAGATATATTGTATTGTCCTTTTTTCGGCTACTGAGTGTATAGTAGTAGTAGCTAACTAGTATGAGCTATTAATTACTAATAAGTTGATCCACCGTGACCATGTTTGAAAGAAAAGAGACTCATATTTGAAAGGCCGGCAACCTCCTAGTGATGTAGCGGGTGTCTATGGATGATGCTAATCACTTACCATCAGGTGAAACGACTATCCGTTTGCTTCTATAAAAAATATCAGGCATGTAAAAAACTTAGTCAACTGCTAAAACAAATTGTTACGTAGGTGGTATACGAAATTGTATTAGAATCGGTTTGAAATGTAATTGTTTTAATGCTATATTATATTATGCTACTATTGCCAGTTTCAATAGCCACAGACGATATACGCTCTCGCGTTCGTTTAGAAACCTATGTTAAACTGTTCTCAATGTGTCCACAAATAGGTTAGTGATCATAAGGATCAGAAAACTAACCTGCATGCTTTATAAAGATTGCTTTCATAGCTATTATAACTGTTTAAAAGGAATCGGAACCATAGGGTATATCAATAGAAAGAAAAGTTATTTTTGAGGTAGGTGATGTCTTAGTTATTAATTTCATTATTTGCTATATTTCATAGCGTTTTTGTCAGGATTATGTTTTTGGAAAATAAATTGCTATGAAATGACGTCACATCACACATGACCAAATGCATCCAATGGCGTATGACGTCTCAAATTCGATTGTGTGACATCATAAACTAATAAACATTAGAAAAGTCTCGAGACGATCTTAATCCTTTCATTTATTCCTCTTGCATTCTGCATTCAAAATTCAGACCTTGTGTCAAAGGCACTAACTCTACATAGGATAGAGCAACTCTTAATTAATTTAATGTTCTCTATAGTTTTTTTTTTCTTTTAATCCGGGAAATGCTCTGAGGCATCCCGCGGGGGAGTGGGTCTCCCTAGGCGTGTATCTGGGACTCGCTACGCCCGAAAGGTGTTAAGTGGACGCAGCTCTACCCACTAAAACCCGGCGAGTGCCACCAATGCCGCTTTTGGTCAGGTGCCCCGGATCTGATGAGTAAACAGAGCACCTAGCAAAGATGGCTAGTCAGTACCTCAAGGGACCGACGCCACCTCCACAGATGGGTTGTTCTGTGTTGAGAGACAACCCCTCTGTCTCCCAACGTCGGGACAGTGCGATGGGATGAGGTTCCAATCCTCGCCTCTTGTTCCCCTGCTCTTTTGTTCCCTCTTCTTATAAGAGGGGAACAAATAGCCCCCTCAGCTCAATTTGATTCACCCAAGGTGCTGGGCTCATCCTAGGCTACAGAGCTCCACCGCCACGACAAGGGCGGTGAAGTTGAACCATGGTGGGGAGTCTTCGCTATAGTACTCAAGACGACACTAACTATTTAAATTAATTATTATTAGGTACTAGCAGCGCCCCGCGTACATGTACGCGTAATGGTGTTCCCATTTTACTTTGGAGTATAGGGATAAATTATAGCCTATATGTTATTCTGATGTATTAACTATGTTATTGTAAAGTTTCATTAAAATCCATTCAGTAGTTTTTGCTTGAAAGAGTAACAAACATACAACTTACAAACTTTTATAAGTAATATGTATTAGTAGGATTGAACTTGTACTAGTAGAATTTGTAGTAACAACCCGT
The DNA here is from genome assembly GCA_963853865.1 of Helleia helle. Classification (NCBI taxonomy): domain Eukaryota; kingdom Metazoa; phylum Arthropoda; class Insecta; order Lepidoptera; family Lycaenidae; genus Helleia; species Helleia helle. The sequence goes on along the minus strand of OY971422.1, from coordinate 17,961,320 downwards.
AATTCATTTTCAGACAATCGCACAATTATTATTCTTCTATGTTTCATAATTTACTTCAATATCAAAACAACCCTTCTTCAGGCTTATCGTCTTGCATTCTAGTATTTTCTTTTTTCTCCTTATCTTACACAGTTTAAACGGCTACTTAGTTCTAACTTCTAGACGTGTCATCCACTTTTAGAACAATCTACTTCCCTTACGCATATTAGACACAATAGCCACTTCCTTAGCGGTCACAGTCAGTCTGGTCGTCGATCGCAGGTAATATTATATTTAATCAGTAACGGTCAATCGTAATGCTAATTGCATGTCACGGTTCAATGCTCCAATGACTCGCTGAATACTAATTACAGGATTATAGTGAGTGCCGTTTAGCCATAGATACGGTACAATCAAGTCATATTAGTAATTGGGCCAAATTTGGTATATATAGTATAAATAGTGTTAATATAATCATTTATTATAATACTTATTTGTAAAATGTCGTAACAGGTAATCACATACGAGTACCATTTTTTTAATTCACTTTCCGTGAAGACGATCCTTTTGCCAAATGTGTATACATACCTATTTAATTTCAATAAACTCGTTATATGGCGGCAAAGACGGACGAACATTTAAATTATAAATTATGTTCTGTTTTGTCAATAATGGATACAGGATTTTCATAAAAACATTTTACAAAAAATTAAAACCGACTTCAAAAATACTAAACTAAAAAGTAATAAAATAACAGTTTCTTTAATTTTTGTGCTTAAACAAAAAAATAACCATCGAAATCCATGCACAAACGGCGGAGTAATCGTTTCACATACATACAAAAAAAAACATACAGGCGAATTGAGAACCTCCTCTTTTTTTTGAAGTCGGTTAAAAATATGACACAGCATTCAATTTAAAATCCGTTAAATTAAAAAAATAAAATAAAAGTTTTAATTCTTTTATTTTTAGACCATATATATATTTAAAAACTCTACTATATACAATCCTGTATATTGTGGTATATAGTTTGTATGAGTGGTCACCATAAAAGGACACTGAGGAAATGTAGTTTTGCCTCTCCGTACAAAATGCCACTGCACCTCTGACCCACTGCTCATTAGATGCGTGTTCTCGGACTCACAGATATTCTATTGAACATTTTGAAATTGATAGTTGAGGACTCTTGACATAAATATGAGCTATATATTTTATTTTCGGTTTTACTTGAAAGTATAAAGGTATTTTGATTTGAAACTAGCAGTAAAATCGACTCGAAAGCCGTGATGTTGTCATTATCATATTTAATGCAATTTTTATTCAATAATTATGAATTCTAATATTAACATACATAGCCACAACTTTTTAGTTTATTCGTCTGAACGTAAAATAACACTTGCCACCAATGCTAAAATTGAGTAATTAGGTACATTACTCATTAGGTACACTACCTATATACTCCGCCTAACCAAACAACTCGAACTTCTTTTTTTCTTTTTCTACGCCGGGAAATGCTCTTAGGCATCCCGCGGGAGAGGGCATCTCCCCAGGCGGGTATGTGGGACTCGCTGCGCCCAAAAGGTGGTAAGGTGGACGCAGCTCTACCCGCTAAAACCCGACGAGTGCCACCAATGCCACCTTTGGTTAGGTGCCCCGAATCTGTTGAGCAACCGGTGACTCCTTCACAGAGGGGTTTTCCCGCACCACAGAACAACCCCTCCCAACGTCGGGACAGTACAATGGGGTGAGGTTCCCATCCTCGCCCCTTGTCCCTCTGCTCTTTTGTCCCCTCTTCTTATAAAAGGGGTACAAAGAGCAGCTTCCTCGGCTCAATTTGCTTCGCCCAGGGTGCTGGGCGCACCCTAGGCTACTGAGCCCCAACACCATGACAAGGCTAGAACCATGGTGGGGTAACAACTCGAACTAACATCTAATTACTAACCAAACACTCGAACTAAACTCTATCCCAAAATCACGTCCACTCCAGAACTTTTTAGGCGTTTCTTTAGTTATGTCACAAATAGTCAAACAAACAATTTATATTTTTTTCACGTTCCCACACGTAAGGAAATGCCCTTATTCTCTCGGTTTACATAACCTTTCTAGCATATGTAATAAATTAAACGATTTCTTTTCCAATGTGATTTGTTTTTGTTTCAGTTACGGTCTAAAGAGTTGACATGTTTACTATTCATGTCCGTTTTTATTAAATTATAAATCTTGATAGAATCTTCGAGACGTACAGTCGGACGAAAAGTCGTGTAATTGAAATGGTGTTACTGAATAGTGAGCTAATCTGTCAGTCTACAACTGTTTGTACTTCCTTGTACTATCCATGATGGAAAACATAAAATGGAATAGTATTTTATTTGTGGCCTAGTCTATATATATTTTTTTTTTGGTCTGCAGCGGAAATTTGCAGCCCAAACCATAACTAGGACCGGGGTTGGTTTGCTGAACCAGAAGGTCGTGGGTCGATCCCCACCCAGGAAAAATCTTTGTGTGATGAGCATGATCATTTGTTCTGTATCTGGGCTTAATTTATATATAATACAATGTATTTAGAAATATCATATTTATAGTATTTATCAGTTGTCTGGTTACCATAAGAACAGGCTGTTTGGGATCAGATGGTGACATTGTTTGGATGTAACGATATTGTTTATTAATTGGTACTATATTTAAGTTCTTTATAGTTTTTTCTACTCATCTATGCTGGTAACATTTAAAGCAGTTTTGTGTAATCTGTAGATCACATTTAATATATTATGATTTATGTATGTTCATCGTTGATTCTATCTCCTCGTAGAGTAAAGATGTATTATTAAAAATCTTTTACCCCACTTCTGAATAGGTCTGAACCTATCATTAATGTGATTATAATGAGAAGGATAGACAACCGGGCAAACGAGCCATCTATCAACGTTGTTTACAATAGACAAAGTCACGTCAATAGAACATAACGTTAATGAGTTACCGTAAGATAGTTGTAGGTACCAGTAATTACGAAATAAGCAGGGAGGAAACGCCATAAATCTTACCATAGCTATAGAAGATGGCCGGCACGCCCGGTAGAAGTTCATAGTTTGTAATAACGAAAAGTCGAATAAAATAAAGAAATGATAGCGTCATGTCACTTCACGTCACGGCACTAGAGTCGATCTTGCTGCTAAGGTGCGCCAATAGACGTTTGACATGTAAAGAATAATAAATACAATGCATTAATTGTTCGAGTATACTGTATTATAATAGAATCGATGAAGCGGCCGCCGTGTCCGCTGGCTCGTGGCGATATTACTACGGATACCGCTACGCACTACGGACCATTTCACGCAGACTTATACACTACTGGCCCAATATCTTCGATCAACAATAACAATGTTGATCGAAGCCCAATGTACTAATATTTTAATTATACCAATAATATGTAAATCACCAAAGACCTTTTAATTATGAAGATAAAATAGGTAATACCTATCTTTTGTATTAAGGTTACACAAGTCGCTCATCTTTCCATACAAACGCAGAACAGTAATTACTACAATGTTTGACGTTGACTATCAAAAACTAAGGATAATATAAATTGATCTCGTCGTTATCTATGTCTGTATGTACCCAAAATCGTTAAAAAAAATACATTGAAAAAATACAAGCTCCCAAACTTTCGTATTTCAACACTGATTTTAGCCCAACTTTGGGCGAAAATAAATAGTATACAGAGCACGAAAGCTCAAAAATAAAGCCCGTACAGACATAATTTCGTTATTCAAAAGTTGAAATTAATATATTTTAAAAAGATACACCTAATAGTTTTTCTATAACAACTGTTTTGTTAAAAGGACATTTTTGGAATGAATCTAGTTAACCTTAACTAGATATTTTATATTACAGATATTAAAATTTCTGAAACCATACAAGTATCATTTACCTGTAGATATTATTAAAGTGTCTTTTACGGCTTTAAAAGCCTTGTAATATCGAAGGTATAATTTTCGCAAATCACCAAATAATTCCCATGTATGAGGAATTTTATTAGCGATTAGGCAACTCGATTTAAAGATCGCAGTACAGGCTTCGATGCGCGAATAGCTTTCAAATAATACCCTGTGGCGTTTACAAAATACAAGCCTACATAGATCAAGGTTTTTGTGTGTTATTTGGATCTAATGTTTCAATGCAGACGATTAGATAAATTGCACTTGGATGAAATCCATTCATACTCTTTTTATTTTTATTTAATTTAATGAAGATATTGTACTGTAAATTACTTCTTTGTAATGATAAAATTGGATAGATAATAATAATAAATCTGTTCATCTAATAGGTGTTTGATGTTATTTAGACAGGCTTTTTGAACTTTGGGTGGCTGTACACCTCATGAAGAAGAACAAAAAGAAGGTAGGCAATGCTGAAATATTGGGCTCGCCGAAATAAAAAGTAAAAAATAATAATATAAAATTGTATGCCAACCTTTCAAATAGTTTGGCACTGGACGGATAAAATCATTCAATTTAAGCGAGGAATATTTTAAAGGCCACAGAATCCTGTGAAAGAATATGTATATATTTTTAACTCGTTTAATATAATAAGGTTCTTAAGCGCTCTGTTCTCGAGAATTCGGCAAAAAAGAGGAATTTATAAATACGTAACGCGACCTGTGAACTGCTTTATGTAACGATACGTTTTCTACAAGTCAGCGTTGCATAGATTATAGATAAAATATCTAATATTTATGTAATAATAAATCATATCAGTGTCTAATACATTTTTTATAAATTTATCTTGATTAAGCTACTGTATTTGACTATTGTGGCATTTTAAATACGTATTTCTTTTCATTAGATTTATACAATTTTTAGCATACTATATCCCGCTGTGTGCACAATCATTTGACGTGTTCAGGCTGAAGTAAGCTGAAAGTGACGTCGCAATGATTTTTCCATACAAAATTCGAAGTAGCTTCAATTTAGCCAAGTACCTTTTCGTATATGGTTACGTTACGAAGCATGGCAAAGTGAGCAGAATCGCTTAAAAAAGCGCAGTAATTAGTGCTTATTTAGTGCTAATTTGGTGCCAAAACATAAATTTAGTTATCTCATAGATTAACAAAGAAATATTCATTTTATCAATATAAAAAATGTTAGGATACAAATGGTTAAAATCTTTTTCATAAAGTTCAATATACCAACAAAATGTTTTACTCTATATTCATATTTACATGCTACAAAAAACTTTACCTAAAGCGTTTTAGATGATGAATTAGATTCATTCTACTGATGCCATGGGCATCAACTAGTCATTATTAATGTTACAAAAGTTAATAATAGACACGAGTAACTCGAAGAATTGCAGCAATACTCGTTCTTTATTGTATTTATTTAGAATTGGGCTGTGAGAAATTAGTCTGTTGATAACACAAACGATAATAAGTGTGCGAAAAAAGATATAATTACTTGTAGGTTTTGAAAATAATTGCTTTATTTTTGTGTTACAATTATGACATTCTGTTTGTGACCTTGAAAATCTTATATTATACAGACATAGCATACGTATACTAACTACTACATTTTTTTTTCTTTTGCGCCGGGAAATGTTCTGCGGCATTCCTCGGGGAAGAAGGGACTCCCCAAGGTGGTATGTGGGGCTGGCTGCGCCCGAGAGATGATAAGGTCTACCCAACTCTACGCAGCTGTACCCACTAAAACTTGGCGAGTGCCACCAATGCCGCGATTGGTGAGGTGCCCCAGATCTGCTTACTAACAGGGCACCTCGACAGCTAGTCAGTTCCCCAAGGGACCGACGCCACCTTCACAGAGGAGTTGTCCCGCACCAAAAAACAACCCCTAACTACATAGGTAGGTACATACTAATAACATAAACGCGAAAGTAGCTCTGTTTGCCTGTCACCTTTTATATTTAAACTACTAATCGGATTTCAATAAAATACGGCAACGAAATATATCCTGAGGAGGCACAGGCTATCAAATATATATGATCAAATCTTATACGACTTGAAACCTATGTAACGCGGGAGAAGCTGCAGCAATATTTTTTCTTATTGTGGTCTACAATAATCGTTAAAGTTAATAATTAAAAGTCGTTATATTGCCTTCTCTAACAATGATTTTGATTGTGTCGCTGTTCCCTATTATGAGACAATATATTATTATTTTGTGCTTTCACAAAAAATAATATAAATGTAAAATATCATGTCAAAGCCACCAACGTAGGCACGTCGAGAGATATCGCTAGTATCATAATCCCACAATCTATATTTCCTCTATCGATGACGTTGTGTGAAAAGAAACTCTGCTTATACAATGTAGATAAGAGAAATGGGTTCTTGGTGTAAATTATTGTTATAGATTCGATATCACTAATAAAAGTAGTAGGTTGACTTTTAAACTCAATCTGAAATCTGTTATGTGGCGCGTCCGATAGAGAGCGTTGGCGCTCAAGCTAGGGGTAGCGGGTTCGAATCCTGCCAGGGAACAAAGTCTTCTGTGTTCCTGGGTCATGGATGTGTACTAAATATGTGTATTATATAATAAAAATCTTAAATATATGTATAGTAGAAAAGTATTAAATATATTTCCGTTGACTGCAACACAAGTTCTTCGAGAACTTACCACGGGACCAGAATGACGTGGTGCGTCAGTGACGCGTAAAAAGCGTCCATAGATTTTTTATTTTATGTGTTAGTGAAATTAAGAAGGTAATGCAGATGAAAAAGGTGATGACTCATGTAATTCTTCAAAATTTAATACTTTTACAGATGAAAACATCCAATCAAATAATTTTCCATTTGCACATTAAGTATATTGCTTCACTCGGGAAGTTAGAAAAAGGTTGAGTATGTGCGGTTAGCTTGTAGCAATAATGAGTTATATAATGTTCATGTCGAACAGAAATAGATTAAAATCAGGAAATATTTAAGCTGCAAATGACCCAAGTTATCAACAAATCGGTTGCATTAACGACACATCAATTGCATATAACATTGGCCGTTGCACAATAACAGTCGATTCACTCTCGTTCGTTCTCCGCCATTGTCGCGCACGCGCTTTACTGAGAACCTTCCCGCGTAAGCGCTGCAAAAAGCGCGGGAACCGCATCAAAACAATAATGGCCGACATAACGCCCCGAATGATAACTATCGGGTACTTGTGTAGTATTGCAAAAGTTCTCATTGTTATACACATTTGCTAGTTTAGCTTTGAAATTAATGTATTTATTTAAGTTGAAAAAGTACCTAGTGCATATATATATAGATGTTGATGAATATAATATAAAACGAAAAAAAAATGTAGATAAATTTAGTATTTTATTGCGATAACATTCCTAATGTTTCACTTCGGTGCGGTCACTGTTTTAAAAAATATGTTACTCAACTCAAAATGTTTGGAAGACCTTAACACATTTTTATGGTTATTTACTTATATGCTTCTAGCAAAGATCTATTAAAATGTTGTAGTAAAATGTAGTCAAAATATTGTCAGGGCCGTCTTTCCCACTGGGCACTCTGGGCACGTGCCCAAGGCGCCACGATCCATGGGGCCCCATCATTTCTATCAGAATATGATTGAGTGTTATTACAAAAATCATTGCTGATAAGAATACCTAGTACTGTCTTTATTATTTTACAAGGTTTATTCTTCTCTAGTCCAAAAATCAGGCTCACAGATCTTAAAATTGTTGTTTTCGTAGGGGCCCCAATAGACTACTGCCCAGGGCCTTCAACAGGTTAAAGGGGGCATAGAATATTGTAACATTATTTTGAAAAGTATGAAATGTTTAAACTAAATAAAATAACCCCACAAATCTGCAATACAGCAACATATCGATATTAACATTTTAATTTATAAAGTTTCCCTAAATTCTGCTTATTACATCCTATCACAATTCCACTACAAAGTAAACTTCAAACGTTGTGAATACCACATAGCGGTTGTTGCTGTTTTATTGTCGCTTAAGTTGGGACCAAAGAATTTTGTTGAAACATTCTCACCGCCAAACAAACAAACAAACCACACTAGCAATAAGCAGCTCATTTGATTTCATTATTGTGAGAACCTTCTAGTGCAACTGTTGTTATGTGAATATTAATTTATCTTTTATAGGACGAAAGTGTTTATTGACTCGATCGTGAAATTTAGACATGAGCGTAACATCTTAGCAAAGATGTGAATTTCTTTTTTCAAGTGACAAGTGAAATCTAAATAACAAAATGGTAAACGGCAATTACGTATTGTACGGAGACAGATCGTGCTCCGAATCCGAAATAGTAGATGATCATGTACAGACACGCACAGCCGAGCGAAAGGTCAAACGAAAAACGAATCGTACGGCCAACGACTTGCAACATTCACTAAACCTAGCCAAACTAGATAACGAGACGGACTCCGTCAAATATGAGAAGAAAATAAAGGAACCGAGACTCCTAAGATACATTCCCACGTCGGAGGTGCGGGAATGTTACATAACGGAGAAGTATGAGAGCTACGACCAGAAGGCTACCCAAGAACTGCCAAGACGGCACAACTATACTAAGAAACCAAAAAATCCGAGTGATGGCTCCTTGCATTACTCAAACTCACGCTCAAGTAGCAGCTGCAGTTCACCGAACGGGAACTTGCCAACGATATCTGAACAATGTGAACAATACGGCACGTATAGAATCAGACCGGTACCAGCGCCCATCGGACACTCGTATGAAAATAAACTGGACAAATACTTCGCCAAGCCGAGAGATTTGAAGGCATTTTCGGCCAAGGTATGCTATAACGTGAGTTTAATAAAGTATTAATATTTCACTTAATTTCCTGTATTGAGTTATTTCTATGTGACGTAATGTGTTATAATTGCAATTGCTTATAATAAAAATGCTTACTATTAAGTTAATACTACAAAGTCTTCAAAAGTATTTACAAAGTGCCTGTCAGATTTAGGACTTTGATTTAGAAAATAAATAAATAATCGAGGTAAATAAGCTTAAATTAATGTAGTAATTGAATAATAATTATTAAAATTAATTGATACATATATACCGCTTGTCAAAAGCCGATCCTTAAAAAGTCCATCAATTTTAATGGCCACACTGATGGAATTAAATAAAACGGCGACACAATTTTCATATTTCACTTCAAAACTTAACTTGTTTTCGCCGCTTATTACTAATTAAATAATAATAAATAAGATAACAAATTTATACACATAGTAATTAATATAATTTTAATTAATACTTATTTAAATAAATTATAATGGTGACTAATTAATCGCCCTTCTTAAGAATGCATAATTTGTTATAATGGCGGCTCAAATGGCGGTAATATGTTCATTTATGGTATCTGATTATGCATCTGTCAAGAATAAGGCCTCTCGTTCATTCCACTAATGCCTAAAACTCGTAAGATATTTTATGACATGTTTTGTTTGAAACAAACTATTAACGTCTGTTTTAAATTTACGACTACAAAACTATTCGCCAAACTGAACTGATAAGCCAAATGGCTTATAGCAATAAAAAGCCACACTGTTTTACTTATTGTCTAACTAATAAATAAAAAGTACACAAATTAAAATGATTAAATTATAATAATGGATAGTCGTCTTGGCGTTCTTTTAGGGAGGCCTATGTTCAGCAGTAGACGGACAGGGGCTGATGATGATGATGATGATGATGAATGGATAGTGTTTAACAAAATCTGGACAATTTCTTACATTTAAAGATAGATAGAGGTAAGAAAGATACAATGTTATAATGCTATAACTATAGTATTCTTATTTCTTTTATATTAATAGGGCACCGAGTCGCCGCGCAGACTAAGCTCGGTGCCGTAGAGTTACAATAGGTAACAAATGAGTGATTCATTGAATCAGTTAAATAATTATTAATTATTTACCTCTTGGTAAGTGGAGGTAACCAACGAGCAATGTCGTCCTTAAACATCAACCAGCTATTCTACTAGTTTTACTTTTCGATTTCCATAAAATACATTGAGTAAGAGGTGCCAAGCATTGCAGCTGAACTGGGCCGGCACGACCGGGGTAGGACCTCGCTCACATAACATCGGCGTCAAGTGACAGCTATGCTTTCGCGTTTCGTGCGGTTTGTGAGTTTCTGGTGGCCCATTGGGGGGGATAGGGAAAAGGAGGGCGGCGCATCTGCGGGCCTTGGTTGTGCGGATATGTATGGGCGTCGGTGCCGTGAGGCTTCGACTGCTCGTTTGCCCCCTGATGACATAAAAAAGCTTAATCTCTAGTGTCCTATAGTTATACGACCGGAGTGCTTTTTAAAATATTTCAGTCAAAAATGCCTTATTGAGAGATATTTAAATAAATTCAGTTTTTATTACAACATGCCCGCACATCTTTAATCTACTATAAAATATAATCGTGTGTAATAATGTTTATAACACACCCATTATTAACGTGTTATGTAATATGACATTCAAACTTCGGACGTTCGTTTGTCAAAAATAAGAGAACTCGATGACTCGTAGGTCACCTCGTAAGCTTTCTCTGAGGTCAAGGGTCGGCCAGTCAGTATGTCATCCTAAATCTCGAAACTAACGGAATTTATACGAAATTCTAATTTAAATTTGAGGTTTTTATTGTACTCTTAACAAAAAGCATTTACACATTTGGAAAACACAATTCTATGCTTTTATAACGAAATGATTTTTAAACGCATTTAATTAATAATTAAAAATAATATGCAAAAAAAATACCTTCTCTCTGTTTTGTCTCCCTGTTCTTTGTCTTGCACAAATAACAAAACATTTTTAGTGGACCGATTGTGAATCTAAAACTATCATCGAGTCGACGTGACATACATACGGAAAATTATATAGCCTAACAAGAAATATTTATATATTTCTTGTTACGCTATATAATTTGCTTACAGTATAGCGAGGGTTTTAATTTTTGTGGTCTGGCTATATATAAAAATATATAGGACCAGTCTACTTGACATTATCATGGCGGTCCTGGGTTTAAGTAGTGCACCCCTACTACCCCTACACACTAAAACCCTGGGGGATTTTCCTACATTTTCACCAGCGCGCTTTTGCAACACATTTTTTTTATTGGTAAGATTTTTGTTCGTTTGTTTGTCATTAGTAGGATGCGAACCTGCGACTACCACATGTGGGTAATATTCACTATTACTATGTATATTTTCATTATTAACAGTATATTTTTTTCCAGGGCTCCCACCCCGACAGCCTGTACCGCGTGGCGACGGACAGCAGCATCGGCAGGAGCAACGCGGCGCGGGTGCTGCGGGTGTTGCGCTGGCCCCTTGCGCTCTTCACCATATGCGTCGCTCTCGGTGCCTTCGTATACTTCCTCGTCCCCAGTGAGTTATGTTTATGTTTGTTAGAAGTAATCCGCGAACCACGCATATCTCTGTAGTAAATCTAATGCATAAATCCTTCCACTGAGTTTATTTCGCCCATTCTTCTCAGTGGACTAGCTTTAGGCGCCGACCCCGCTGCACGCGGTTAGCGGTCAGAGTTCCGAGTATTGCATTCGTTCACACTTACGCACACTGCGAGCGGTCTAGATTAGAGTTCAGAAGGAAATCTTCGCCCCTTAAAAATTAATATGCCACTTTATCTCGATAGTAGTTTATCTTCGGAAGATGATATTCTATTATGTGGAGCCTTGTTAATTCAAATTAAACAAAAATTAAAACCGACTTCAAAAAAAAAAAAAAAAGTAATAAAATAATTTCCTTAATCTTTGTGCCTACAATTTATAAACAACTTGTTCTTCTACTAATATACAATCTTTGCATTTACCACGTCATTATTGTTACTTTTGGAGTCGTAGTACTTTTTAGAAATTGTAGTCCTTTAAAACACTTTATAAAAAAAATATCAAACGCACTAGTCGCCCCTACGATTTTCGAAAGTTCCCCTCGATTTCTCTAGGATGCCATCATCAGATCCTGGTTTCCTTATCATGGGACCATTTGGGAAGTATACCCTTTAGAACAAAAAAAGAATTTTTCAAATCGGTCTAGCCATCTTCGAGTAATCAGGTAACATACATAAAAAAAAATAAAAAAAAAGATTTCGACGAATTGATAACCTCCTCCTTTTTGAAGTCGGTTAAAAATAAAGAAAAAGTAGGATAAGGTATTTTGATTTTTGATTTATGACTCGATCAAAACGTGCGTTCAGTTTGACCGTTGCGGTCGCGGTGTGTATCGTAATTCCTAAGCCACCACACAGGTAACAGTGAACGGGGAACGCAGAACTCGGAACTTTGACCGCTGACCGCGCGTAGTGGGGTCGGCGGCTTAGAATTGGTAGTAGATTTAATTTAACATTTAATTTGTTATTTGTATGTACCTACAACATTGTTTACATAAAACACGTTTAAATGAATGATATAATATGTTACCAATCCAATGCCTATTTTGAACTTTATGTCACTTCACCACTTTACCAGATTAGTGTTGTTACCAGGGTTGATTCTTTTTGGTGTATTTTTTTTTTGTTTTCAAGAGAAAAAAATCCTAAATTTTATTTGGAATTCGATTAAAATTATACAAAATTTAAAAATGCTTCATCGTTTTACTTTGTAATTGTATTTTTATGTAAAATGTATATTTATTTATATATATACCCGGCTGCATGGGTACCACCATCTTGCTTATTTCTCCCGTGAAACAGCTTTGCTGTGTTTCGGAGAGAAGGGCAAGACAGGCAGTGTAATTACTGGCACCGAGACTTAACATCTTATGTCTCAGGATAGGCAACACATAAATGAGTTGCCTGGGCTCCTCCCAGGTATACTAATTTATGTTCATGGGCGACGTCGACCACTTAACATCAGATGGTACGTTTGCCAGTTTGCCTATCCAACTAACATAAAAAAAAAAAAAAAAAAAAAAAAAAAAAAAAAAACATCTATACCCTTATCACGATCGTTAATAGTAATTGCAAATATCACTTTCACCAATTTGTGCTACAACTCGAATGTTACTTTTTATTGCTTATCTACTTGCTTTCAAATACCATCTTTGATTTGGTGTTAAAGCGTTGACACATTGCGCAATAACTATTCAAACATTCTCTATTCCTAAGTAGTATGCTAAGGTGTACTGCCTTATTCTAAGGAGACGACAAATTGTCATCTATCTACCTCGCTGCACCAGGTACCCGTGTCCTATCTACCGACCAGTGACGACACGTACACTTGGAATAAAATCTTTGTGCGGCAGTAAGAGATAGTGCCAGTGCTTTGCATTCGTATTCGTATTTACATCGTAATTACTAATGAAACAAATCGTGATCGTCTCTCTTCGCGTCAGCAACCTCACACAAAGAGAATCCCGATTGACGGCCGATCGTAAGCGCCATAGATTTTTTCGCGACTCGGAGATACACTAAAAGAAAATCTAGATGAGAGTCAATAGTCAGAGCCATCGATCGTCACGTGCATCATTTCACCTATTTGAAAACTGTTAAATAGGCGTAGAGCACGCAACATTTCCATCTCAATCTGCTTGAACTGGCACAGCCAGCGTTAACTGGCACAACTGGTACATTTGAAGACGCATGTATCAGCGATAATCCTAAACGGTTACGTCATTTGTTTGCAGTGCTATTGGTTTTCTGTTGTCCTTCAGATGCTCTAGCGTTGTGGCAAAAGGATAAAACTCATTTATCTGAGGAAATTCTATACTTACTACAGCGCGATTCCTACTAGGAAATCGATTCAACTGACGAAAAATCAGTTAATAGTTCGTTTTTTTTTTTCTATACAAGATATTTTATTTTCAATTTGGGGCAACTCTGTCTGATTACGGGGTTCCTGTTCCCCAAAAGTTACCAAATCCACGAATCAATCGAAAATAATATGCTGCTGAGACTAACGACAGTATTGCTGCATTGACCACCACCATGAGATTGGTTGTTATACCGTAGAACAAAGGAGTATATTTCAAACATTCATCCGAAGCCTGAATAAAGGAAATTTATTTTTCTAACAACAACAATTCTAACTGAGATTAGGCGGCAAGTTAAAATGCCCTAGCAGAGGCTTCTTTGAGAATCCCAGCCACATTACTTCCTGATGGAAAGACGGCCCAAACGATGATTAAAATGCCTATCAATTTAGACAGTAATGAATCGTAAACATGTTTTATAACAAGAAACTGTGACAAGGCAAAAGTTTCACAAGACATGGACAGAGGGATGAATGCATAAAGACAATGAAAACAATCCATCAAAGTTGTGGACCAATCTCTATGGGACCCCACCATAGTTCAAGCCTTGACGTGGCGGTGGAGCTCAGTAGCCTAAGGTGAACCCAGCACTTGGCGAAGGCGAAGACGGGCGAAGCCAATTAAAACGACTTAGGCTCTTTGTACTTTGTACCTTATAAGAAGAGGGCGCAAAAGAGCAGGGGGGACAAGGGCCGAGGGTGGAAACCTCACCCGATTGCACTGTCCCGACGTTGGGAGGGGTTGTTCTGTGGTGCGTGACAACCCCTCTTTGTAGGTGGTGTCGGTCCTTTGGGGGAACTGAGTAGCCGTCGAGATGCCCTGTTGCCTAACAGATCCAGAGCACCTCACCAAACGCGGCATTGGTGGCACTCGTCGGGTTTTAGTGGGTAGAGCTGCGTCCACCTTACCATCTTTCGAGTACAGCGAACCCCAGATAGCCGCGGGATACCTAAGAGCATTTCCCGGCCAAAGTTAAGATAAAATTAAAGGTCACGCGGACGAAGTCGCGAGCATCAGCAAGTTGTTAATATATCAAGTAAAAGCTTTGTTCTTCAGAATGGAAGGTGTGACATGATAATATGATGTAATATAACTTAAATACTACCATAACTAATTAACCAAATCGAAAGTTATACCTTATAGCATGTTCTAAAACAGGTCCCTATAAATAGAAAAATCTAGAATCAAGCTCTATAATCTATATACAGTAATAATGGCAATTTTAAGCACGTGCCTCTTGTAAGCGTCAATATCATTTATGTTTCATAAAATTTTCATTCGTTCCGAATTAAAAGTCAAAACCTTAGAATAATTACACTATAGAAACCTAGTCCGCGCGGCCATTTTGAAGCAACTCACATGGAGCCATTTTTGCACCAAGCGCCGGGAAGTTCCGCAGTATTCTATGTCAAACCGCACCAAACGTGTCTCCGTAAAATAAATAATTATGACGATTTGTGCAGTTAAATTGTATGACAATACATCTGAATAACAAAATAAATGTAATAACATCACTTTTCACTGGAAATCTTTCAATATTTCGTAGTATCTTGTAATTAATTAGGTTTAAATAAATACAATTTTTTTCAATGCTCAGTATTGCCCGTTTGTGAAAATATTTTTACTGATTATTTTCCCCCACTGAATAAATTTAAAACTGTTGCTACTGATATTTACGTAGGTACGTGACACGTTCTCGAATTAATGTGTTTGTGTGATTTAACGATATCAAATACAAACAGTAAAACAGTAACAAATATTCATACTTCCATACATACATACAAACTTTCGCGTTTTAATTACAAGTTACAAGTTTAAACAGTAATATGTATAACAACTTTACATTACTACTGTGTTTCATGCCAATAAAAAATAAATGTAAAAATGTATATTTTTAACCGACTTCAAAAAGGAGGAGGTTATCAATTCGTCGGAATCTTTTTTTTTTTTTTTTTTTTTTTTTTTTTTTTTTTTATGATTGTTACCTGATTACTCGAAGATGGCTGCACTGATTTGAAAAATTCTTTTTTTGTTCTAAAGGGTATACTTCCCAAATAGTCCCATGATAAGGAAACCAGGATCTGATGATGGCATCCCAGAGAAATCGAGGGGAACTTTCGAAAATCGTAGGGGCAACTAGTGTGTTTGATATTTTTTTTATAAAGTGTTTTGAAGGACTTTAATTTAATAAAGGTCTGGAGTCGATCTGATGCTGGAGCCGAAAGACAATCGAGGGAACTCCTCAACTATTTACATCAGTAACCTTGTGTTTGGGCTTGATTAATTTGTAATGATGAGAACTTTACACCTAGATGGGGTGTGACTGTCATTAGGGGTCTGATGATGAAGACAAAGGACAGTTAAGGGAACTCCTCAACAGTTTACAGTAGCTACCTTGTGTTTGGACTTAATTAATTTAAATTGATGAGAACTTTGTACCCATATGGGTTATAAGCGCCATTACAGGTGTGATGATGGAGACCATACACAGTCGAGGGGAATCCTCGACGATTTACAGCTTTAATTGGTCTTACTTTATACGGTAAATGGTTCGTTGTTAAATGAACAAAAAACAACTGTGGCTTGGAAGCGCATCATAGTTTTTCAAGGTCATCATAATATCCATTCTATATCTATATATTGGTGATGTTCTATACCTATATATAATGGAATTATTTAACGAATAGCAGCAAATCTGCCGTGATTGCTTTCGATTACATGTATATAAAGTTTTACGCAATTCCATTTCGGTTTTTTTATTTGTTATGTAATGATTTAAACCCTTTCTACGTTCATCTCATTTATACAGACAGCGCTATCTAATCTGAGCAACGCGTTTAATAGTTCTACCCATATTTCAGACAAATAAAATCAGTTATCGAATTTTGAAATCACTAAAAATTAAGAAATAAAAAATTTTTAAACAAAAATTAAAACCGACTTCAAAATTAAAAAAAAACTAAAAAGTAATAAAATAATTTGTTCTTATTCGTTGATGTACTACCTCCCTACCTACCTTGGCTGACACCGACTCCAAAAGTAACAATAATGACGTGGTAAATGCAAAGATTGTATATTAGTAGAATAACAAGTTGCTTATAAATTGTAGGAACAAAGATTAAGGAAATTATTTTATTTCTTTTTAGTTTTTTTTTAATTTTGAAGTCGGTTTTAATTTTTGTTTAAAAATTTTTTACTAATTACTGTTATATTTTCTTCGTTTCATATAAATAAACATTCTTGTAATATAACAATTATACATCATAAATAATAATATAGCTTGTGCATACATGGTTAAGTAAAATTGTTATAAATTAATACATAAATAGATATGCCCACCTAGCTATTTATGTATTAAATATTATTGCTATAACAAATTGTTATCAGCGGCCGAATCATTTCCCGTTTTCGGGAAAACTTCACCACTACTGGCAACATTGAATCAATTTAGTGCTTCATTTTTGACAGCGCGCTTGTATGAAGACTAGTGTAATTATTCTAAGGTCAAAACATAATTGAAATCTAAGTTATATTGTATCGAATATGTTAGTCTATGACAGCAAATATAATTTCTAGATCTTTCCAGACGTGTTACGCATCAGGTTTCTTCCAACAGCGTGTATTTCCGTATCTGAAACATGTTTGGTTTCCGTAAATTGGCGTGAAATTAATAAACACCCCGCCTCCAATGGCTTCCCATCAGCGATAATTAATAAATATTTAGAACAATGTGTTGGCCAATACTGTGGTAACCAGGCCTTTGTCTTATATAATTACAATAACGAAATATACCCAAAACGTTAGGAGATTTTGCATATATTATTATTAAATACTTTATGTGGGTGTTGAATTCTCAAACTTTTTTGTTTCTATTATAAAGGCGATACCAAAGAGGGCATTTATGTATTCGATTCATCAATGTTTTGAAATTAGAAATTTTTAGTTTTTTGTTAAGTAATTTTGCAATTTGCAGTCCGGTATTTTTTATGATAAAGTTTTTTTAACATGCTATATTTTTGCGATATTTTGTAATTATTATATATAATACGTATAATCCATAAATACATAAGTACTGTGACAATCAAAGGTAGGTACCTAATCTGGTCTATACCACAAAGGCTTAAAAACTTCTACACAGAACAGCTTTCAGAGAATTGTCGCTTTTACCGGTGACTAAGATGCGCTTCTGCCTTGCATGCGTTCGCGTAGATGCGATCCTCGATTTTTCTGTGTTCCGTAAAGTACATTAATTTTATTGGCATGGCAAATTATTGGCACGGACACGTTTTTGCTTTCTTCTCTAGGGCTAGTTACACTGACCACTCAGAACTAGATAAAAAGAGTTAAAAAAATAATTGACCCAATTGTAGTGAATGTTATGTACGCCGTAATTGTTATGTATCAATATCTGATGTAAGTTGCACCTGTGAGTTGAGTGTTTAAATGTTTTAATATATAATAATAATAACTATGGACGCTTTTACACCACGTTAATCTGGTCCCGTGGTAAGTTCTTGAAGAACTTGTGTTACGGCGTTACGGGTATCACTGGTACCAGACAACGGAAATATATTTAATACTTTATACATATTATACATGTATTTATTTTATGAGGTGGATGTGTTCCAAATATTATGTGTATTATATAATACACAGAATATTTGATACACATCTATGACCCAGGAACACTTTCTGTGTTTTTTTTTGTTCCCTGGCGGGATTCGAACGTGCAACTCCGGCTTGAGCGCCAACGCGCTAACCCTTGAGCCACAGAGGTCGTCATATATATAATGATGTGGTTGTGCGTATTAAATAAATGAATAAATAAGTCGCGTGTCAATTTCATACCTTAATGAACGTCGTTTCGTTATTTTAGTTAGTCCGTAAGATAGTTTTCGACGACGAAGTACGAGTCGAACAACGTCGTCGTCACCGTTGATGTGAGAGAGTTTTGCCATTTATGGCTACATAATTACAAAAATCGATTATATGCGAGTTTGCTTTGAAGATCGGCTGCAATTTTTGCCTCATAATACCTACTACAAAAACTTATTTAAATTTGAAACTAAATTAAAACATAAATAAATCAACTTGAACTAAATAAGTTTTACTGAAAGTCTATTGCTATAATATTATCTGTACAGGCTAAGTGTACAGGTAAATTTGCGTTCCCTCATAATTATTCACCTAAATAAAAATTAAACGGACAGCTGATGCTCAAATGCTCAATGATCAGGAACCTCATAAATAACTTTCTAACCAATTACAATCCTTTTCTTACACTTTTGTTGCCTGTAAACCGTCCCCACTTGTGATTTCTTCATAAATATTCAAAAACTTTCTCGTTGCGCACGAAAAGGGTTATTTTAATGGCCAGTTCTTAAAAGCAGCCAAAAATTATAATCATATTTATTCCATGACAGGCTGTGACATGGCCAAACAATCGAACGAGAGGTGTTCTTTTTTTGAAATTTTGAAATTGTCTTTATGACGAAACGAAAGTTGAATTCTCAAGTCATGCCCACATAATACACAAGCCATTATTACATTTATATCATACTAGCTGATGCTTGTCATTTTGTATGGTTTTATTTTATTACCTTTAGGTGGAATGTGGTACTTACATTTAAGGTTACAACAAAATAAAGCGGCACACCTAGCCCTAATATTATAATAGAAGAAAGTGTTTATACGGTTACCTTTTTTCTTTTGCATCACCATCCATCACTTGGAGGAGGGGGGACTCCCCAGGTGGGTATGTGGGACTCACTGCGCCCGAAAAATGGTAAGACGCAGCTCTACCCGCCTACAACCCGGCGAGTGCCACCAATGCCGCCTTTGGTGAGGTGCCCTGGATCTGTTAGGCAACAGGGCACCTCGACGGCTATAATCAGTCCCCCAAGGTATCGACGCCACCACAGAGGGGTTATCACGCACCACAGAACAACCCCTGCCAACGTCGGGCAAGTGCAATGGGGTGAGATTCCCATCCTCGCCCCTTGTCCCCCCGTACTCTTTTGTCCCCTCTTCTTATAAGGAGAATACAAAGAGCAGCCCCCTCGGTTCACTTAGCTTCGCCCAAGGTGCTGGGTTCACCCTAGGGTCTAGGCTACTGAGGCTCACCGCCATGACAAGGCTTGAACAATGGTGAGGTATACGGTTATTCTTCTTACATTGCAGACATTGTAGTATGCATTAAGTTTGATAGACTTAATATTTACTATAAGGATGGACTAACAGCTGGCCAGGAGTCATGCAAAGCGTTTCCGATATAATCTACTATATACTTTTTAGTTTTTATTAACCTGTTCAATACAAAATTTCTCTATTAAAATTTAAAATACATATACTTTTGACATGATAACGTCTTATAAATCGATGAACGCCGGCTGCACGCACAAAAAACTGTCACGTTCCGCCTGAGCCGCGCGTGCAAGGAGCACGAAACAAGCGATAGGGAGATACGATCGGCAATGTGACGCATCACGTAAAATTATTGTCCGTAAACCGACTTTACAGACGATTGATAAATTACAAATATCCATATGCTTTAGGTCGAGCCTGAATCATGTTAGTTTTGTTGGAGAAACACACGTGCCCATAAAGGGATAACAACAAATTACTTTCAAAATTCCAAAAAAATAATTCACATCTCATTTTTTGTATGGAAAGTAACTTTAAAAAAAGACGCCTCCAAAGATGTCGATATCAATAACAGTACCGAGTAAAATGGCTGTGACCCACGGACGGACATGACGAATTTTTAATATATGCAAATTGAACTATGTGTTTATGTAAGCCTGTTTCGAAATTATACTTTTCTACCAAAATACATATTAACGTTTTTAATAAATATTATTTTTTACTGTCGCAAAAAAGGTATTTAGGTGTTGAAATGTGTAGGCCACAGATGGGGTCATTTAAAGAAAGTTACCCGCCAAATTTATAGCGATAGTTAACGTCAGCTCAGATTAAAAAATGCTTTTAAATTTTCGGTTTATTTTGTAAACAAATTATGTAGTGTTATTAGCCGCTTAGCTTCATATAAATGTGGTAAACAACCATTTATTTACTGACCATTTGGATGGACAACGAAAATCTATCAAAAACTGTTATGTCCTAGTGTTGTACCCAACAATATGTATTATGCTTACCCTAGTTCTATTCCGCTGTTCCCGCGTTTCACATTTTGCCTCATACATAGAATCCTATTCTACAACTATGTCTTTCATAAAGATTCTTCTATATCCATTGATTGTCTCTCTACTTTAATTGGTTTTCTTTTTTCAAAACCTAGCTTCGTATTTAGCGACATTATTGGGATGTCTAAAACAATTTTTGCCAACAAGCATAACGTGTTCGAAATTCGAATAGCCAACGCTCTTGCAATTAGCGGCCATATACCTATAAAACATAATAATTTTAATCTCAGGTATCACGATATTGGTTACAAAATTAAATTTTATTTACCTAAAATTTTGTACTCTGTAGTGTGAAGTATTTTCAAATTGTCAGTCTGTTTTTGGAATCTAATACACGATTTCTGAGTGTATAATCCACTACACCAGCCGGCCTATTAATAACTTTCGTTCAAATTAAAAGCTATGTTATCGCGCAAAGACTATCTAAGCACATAAGTCCAGGTTTTAATTATATCTAAGCCAAAGACATGTTTAATTACAAGGCTTATCTCACACGGCTGCTACACATGTGAAACCATTTAACAGTAATTTACTTACGCCACTCCTGTGGTAAAATTACATTTGATACAGTTATAGGCTATGTAACGGAAAATTGCCTTTGCCGTGAATTATTTATAACATGGTTATCAGCCTTTGTAAATCCGGTGTCTACAGGGGTTCTGGACCTGGTCTCTGGACATTGAGTTTATTGGAAGATCCTAAGATCAAGTATCAATAGATTTGACAAGCTAATAATAATACCGTATTGGAACGAGATAACAACATACGAAAAACTCCAAGAGTGACAGAGACATAGACACTTTCTTTTGTCTTTGTCAGAATATCACTCTTTGTTTGTTGGGCACAACAAAGATGTGCCCAACAAAAAATTATCGACTAAATTTTAATGCCATACAAACATTCTCACTCGCGAACAGTTTGTCAAATATGCCGCCATTTTGTACTACTTTTTAATTTGGTCGATTTATGTAGGTATGGTGATACCAGTTTTGTTATAGACAGATTACCCAAGAATGTGGTATTATATAAAAAGGGTGACTGGAATTTTCGAAATAAACACAATAAAAACAAATATGTTTATTGCTATCCTAAAAGGTTATGTACTATAGATCATACATATTAAGACGTATATAGCCTTCTTTTTTATTATTTTTGTTTTTAGCGGTTTGTTATTAGTCATTACATAATATTTTCGATAATCCAGAAAAATGCAGCTGTCTAAAATTACAATAAATGTTTGGTTAGGGCTAATGCTTATAGTTATCTATCAACCTTTACCAGTTTTTTTATTATTTTTAATTCACTTGTTTCAAGAAAATAAGTAGACTTGTTATTATGAATGTGGTATCCCTGTAAAATATGCTTGTCCCTTTCTTGTATACGCGAATGTCAATTCCATATTATGATACTTGTTCTTATGGAAGATCTGTATTTTTTTTTTTATTAATATTTTATGGCCTGGTTACGAGACCTTTAAGCCAATGGAAGATCTGTATTTTCAGCTCTTTTTTTTATTAAGAGCTGGATACAAGTCCTTTGTCCAAAATTTTCAGCTCCCTCTCCTTCAGTGTTGCCAATGTAGGAAATACGAGGGAACTACTGCTGCACTTTTTAATCCGCCAAGCATTGTTATGTTATGGAAAGAAGGCAGGACAAGCAGAGTAATTTCTGGCACCTAGAGTCCTTGCATCTTAAGTTAGGTAGGACACGGATGAATTAATTGGGCCTGGCACAAAAACTTTATTTTCCATGCATTAATTAGAGGGCTATTACATTTTTTCTCGTTTGACTCAAGTTTTGATGTGTGATTATAGTTTAGATATAGCCACAAATTAAAAAATATTAATATGGACAACGAAGTTTGATTCTTATTCTTGGGAGTGTATTAAATAAATGTTTAATTTTTTTAATGTAAATCAGTAAAATCTTTGACTCTGCAAAGGCTGTTTCAAAAAAGTAGCCCTCTTGGCTCTTAACCATTTAGCATCAGTTGCCTCGTATACATTTGTTTTTTTTATAGCATAGGACGGCAACGGCAAATGAGCAGTCGGAGCCTTTTGGTCAGCATGGCACTACCTCTGACAAAAATATAAAATAAAAGGAAATAATCTTTACGCTTTCTCCCTGTAGAGTCAATTCTCTGAAGATGAAGTATCAGATATATGTACAGAATGAGGCTGATTTACTTGAGTAGCTTGTTATTTTTACATCAGAATATCCACTATAAACACGTGATAAACACTCTGTACAAGTCTTGTTTTTATTGCCCTTTTTACAATAAAACGAAAAAAGTACATGTTGATGTTAACACCTCAACATTGGTATAGGTACTTAAAAACAGCTTTAAAATTTTCATCTCAAGGTATTGAATATTTACTTGAATATAAATTGGTAGAGACTTCCAAAAAATAATAATATGTATAATATTTTCATGTGGTAACATTAATTAACATAATCGTGCTAATAGATATATTTATGTATTTATAATTTAATATAATAAAATCAGGTGTGTGACTTATTAGCTCGTAGTAATTGCTCGGCATATTTCTGTGATATATTAACCTAGACCACAATTATTTTAATTTGTAAGGCTATTACTGTAATTACATAATATATCTTACTAAATCCAACCAACATCTGTACTATAAATTTGATAGTATGTATCTACATATAATAGATGCATATTAAAATAGTTTTCCATATATTAGCTTTTTTTTTCTTTAACGCCGGGAAATGCTCTGAGGCATCCCGCGGGGGAGTGGGTCTCCCTAGACGGGTAAGTGGGACTCGCTGCGCCCGAAAGCTGGTAAGTGGGCGCAGCTCTACCTACTAAAACCCTGCGAGTGCCACCAATGCTGCCTTTGGTGAAGTGCCCCGGATCTAATGAGCAAACAGGGCACCTAGACGGCAAGTCACACCTCCACAGAGGGGTTTTCGCGCACCACAGAACAACCCCTCCCAACGTCGGGACAGTACAATCGGGTAAGGGTCCCGTCTTCGCCCCTTGCCCCCTGCTCTTTTGTCCCCTTTTCTTATAAGAAAGGTACAAAGAGCCCCTCGGCTCAATTAGCTTCGCTCAAGGTGCGCTGGGCTCACCCTAGGCTACTGAGCCCCACCGCCACGACAAGGCCTGAATCATGGTGGGGTCCCATATATTAGCTGGTCGGAGGGATATCTTTTTTTTTTTTATGTTAGTTGGATAGGCAAACTGGCAAACGTGCCACCTGATGGAAAGTGGTCGACGTCGCCCAAGAACATAAATTAGTTTACCTGGAACGAGCCCAGGCAACTTATTTATGTGTTGCCTATCCTGAGACATAAGATGTTAAGTCTCGGTGCCAGTAATTACACTGCCTGTCTTGCCCTTCTCTCCGAAACACAGCAAAGCTGTTTCACGGGAGAAACGAGCAAGATGGTGGTACCCATGCAGCCGGGAGCGCGGCACAGCGCTTCCCTCCCACCGGTGCCAGTTCAGTGCCACGGGCTTGTCTGCACAGATACTATCACATTCTTATTTTTTCGTGAGGCAACTTTCATCTCATTCGGAAGAATGGAAGGATGGAGTTATTGGCACCAGGCACAGAAACCCGACCTCAGCAAGACTAAGGTCTAACGTTTCAGGTTAGGCAGGATACCGGTGGGAGGGAAGCGCTGTGCCGCGCTCCCGGCTGCATGGGTACCACCATCTTGCTTATTTCTCCCGTGAAACAGCTTTGCTGTGTTTCGGAGAGAAGGGCAAGACAGGCAGTGTAATTACTGGCACCGAGACTTAACATCTTATGTCTCAGGATAGGCAACACATAAATGCGTTGCCTGGGCTCTTTTCAGGTAAATTAGTTTATGTTCATGGGCGACGTCGACCACTTAACATCAGGTGGCACGTTTGCCAGTTTGCCTATCCAACTGACATAAAAAAACAGGCAACATATGAAGTCTCGGTGTAGTCTGTGTAGATCCCGAGGGAACTCTACTTTATGTGTGACATGTAGTGTGTGACGACCACTAAGCGACCCATCTACCAGTTTGGCTAACTTACAAATAAAGAGGAGTACAGAACAAAAAAAAAACTGTAGGCTATAACGTCCATCAGTGCCATTCAGTGCGTCATTTCTAACGCACACTAAAGTAGGTACCGTAAAACCATAAAGCATTGGGCAATACCTATATTATAGAAAGAGCATAATTTATTTTGACAACGTTGACAGACCGCTGGCGGCAGATTTTAATAAATAAAATAAATTAATTTATTATTATTATAATATATACTAAGCAGCGTCGTGGGACAAATTTAGTTTATCTAATTTAACGTAATCTATATGAATGGACGCATTAAATACTTAATACGCTCTTGGAAGTAAATTAGGGAAATACAAATAAGAGATTTGGTATCTTCATTGAGAGAGGTCATTTGAGTAATGTAAGGGCAGACTCAGACACAGACTGTTAAAATATCTAATTCAAGTACAAAAAGTACCGGTTATATGTATCTTTATAAATAATAATATTATAGCAAATCCCAATATACTCATGGGTAGATATTAATTTGAATAAAATAAATATACGTAAAGTTGTGCATGTTTTGAAAATTATGCCTAAAAGATGATATAAGTATAAAATAATCATTTTATAGGTACATATACTTTTTAATTTGTATGTTAATTATCACGCGAACAAAGTTTGAGTCATAGCCAGTCATTACAGCCCCTTAGTTTCTTTATAAGTTCAAGGGCTTCGTTACCTTGAAATGACAAAATGTAATATAATATTATATAAGTCATTCGTGATACATATTCGTCACCGCCGAATGACTCGGATAAAATATGACTATTGCATTTACAATGAGTGTGACCTGTACAATTTGCAAATTGTCGGCTTTACTGACTCCCAAAAAAATAATGGTATCAATATTTGATTAACCAAAATATATTAAATTTGGCATGTTTTATATATCCAGAGTCATAAATATTAAATACGATGACAGTAATGTTTATAATTGATGATTGCGTCGTTGATAAGGATTATTAAGAAGTAATGATGTCGTCGGATTAACATCACTGACTCTTAACCTGGCTTTCTCTGGTTTCATCAAGATTCGTACTCGCACTTCCTGCGGTTGCATCATTTGCGACAACAATTTTTATCTCATGTCCGTGATCTGAGCAATACCGGTAGCTCGTAGTGTACCTACTTGTCATTCAAAACAAAAGTTTCGTAATACGGCAACAAGATTAATAATTTTTTTTTTTTGCCAATTTCTTTGGATACCGTAGTCAAGAAGCGTCGGGCTTTCCTACTTTTATGTGGGGGCCTATGTGGGGACTCGCACTTGGTAATGCATTATCCCACTAAACCACCTGCGAGTGTCTTCAGCCTCTTTTTGAGGTTCCCGGATCTGCAGGTAACAAGTTTTCTGTCAGCGACAGGCTGGCTCCGGTCAAGGCCAGACTACTCCTCGTAAAGGGAAGACTACCCGCCGCCACTAAGCAATCCCCGTGACGTCGTGCCATAGTAGACCCAGTTTCCCAACCTGAACCCGGCACGAGCACAGTGATGTTCAGGAATGAATCAGTTGCCTGATTTAGTCCCAGGTTACTATTCGATGGCTCGACTGCCTATCCAATTAACATAATAAATAAGACGATTTAATGATTATTTAGTTTTGTTATCATAATATATGTACACTTCATAGTTATTAGTTAATAAAAAATATACTTAGTTAAGCTTACCATTGTTATAGGCAACCTGAACACTGGCTTGGACACACTGAATGCCACAAACTGGGAGGACAGCATAGCCGGAGCCCAAAGTCATAGTGCCCTGGACAACCATGGCAGCAGACGGGTTGAGGTCAAAGATAAAGAAACAAAACCTTCCGGTATGAGCTTTATTGAGAATTATAATCTGTCCGTCGACAATTCACGTAACACATATTTTGGTTGTGATTTATGTTTTTTGTGATCTTTGCACTCTTTCCATTAGTACACTTACATAATTAGTTATGACAAAGGTTTATGATTATCCACAGAGTTATAAAACTTTTAAAGTGTTTTTTCTTCATATAGAAATTTAAACGTATAACTTAATTGTGTGCTTATATAATCATAAACTTGTAAATGTTATGCACCAGTGTATGTAGATAGAAATTATTTTATTTCTCATTAATACAGGTACCAAAACGCCAGAAATAGATTTTTATGAAGCAGAAACGGACAGAAACTACGATATAACTACAATATTAGATACAATAACAGAAAGGACGTTTAAGAGGAAACTACCGGCCCCACCAGTTTTCCCGTCGCACATAACCCCTGAAATCCAATACGGGAATGAAAAAGCAGATTTGGAAAAACTACGATCACCAAAAGTACTAGAAGAAACGAGAAATACGGTTCCTAGTGAATCTACACTTAAGCCACATATCACGCTTAAACCAGAAAAACCACTGGCCATTTATTTCCAAGACGGCAGCGCTATTCCAAGTAGCACCGAGTCTATGACTATAAATGACGGCTTTGCAAATGCAGAAACGTCTAATGGTCTAACTGGTTTTGTTGAAAGAGGATCTGACAAGATTGTCAATGAAGCTCAAAACTCTCATACATTTAATTATAGAGAACCATCAGAAAATTTTTACAATATGAGATTAAGTAACGAGCCTTCTACGTCTGAACTTCCACCGGTTGTACAAGAATTCTACAGTCGACCAAAAGATATGAAATTCACTTCTGGACACTCGAAAATGTTTGGGATTTCTGTAGAAGAAGCTGAACATATGAAATCGACGACGCAGCACTCTCTATACAACACGAGGGTATCTCCTACACTGCCGACATGGCGTGATAGAGATGAAGCAACAACCAAGAAGTATCCAGATGGGTTAAACAACCTCGATGGTAAGTACGAAATGGTTTTTTAACGATGCAACAACATAATTGCGGTAAGCGATTATAACCTGACCAGAAATATAATAATCCTACATTGGCGTCGCCACTGTATCTTATATACGGTAGCCCATTGTATACATAGGCTGCACTAAAATTATCGGGAATGGAATATTTCCACTGTTCCTGTCATATTAAAATCTTTTTAATTGAAAACTCCTTGGTTTTAAAAATCGAATATCATTTATTTATTTAAAAAAGATTCACGGTCTTGTCAAACTTGTTTAGTCGTTGAGAAAATGGAATTGACTCGAGAAAATTCTTGAGCGATGATTTATTATGACTTTCGAAGTGGTTTAACACATAAACAGTGTGTTGACCGGATGATTTCTGCATTTGGTGATGAAGCCCCATCCAAAACCACAATTTATCTCTGGTTTGCTGAATTTCAACGTGGACGTGTCAAGCTCAGTGATGATCCTCGTCAAGGTCGTCCAAAAACTGCAGTCACTCAAGAAAACGTTGATGCTGTGCGTAAGCTGATTGAGGAAGATCGACATGTGACATACCGCGAAATTCGGGCAACTTTAGACATTGGCATGAGTCAAATACAAATAATCTTGCATGAACAATTAGGTGTAAAAAAGTTGTTTTCTCGATGGATACCGCATTTGCTCTGTGAAGAGCAAAAAGCGGCTCGCGTTACTTGGTGCGTCAGAACTCTCGAATCGCAGGACGCAGGATCCTCAAATGCTGTATACAACATCGTATCAGGTGACGAATCCTGGATATACGCGTACGAACCCGAAACAAAAAACCAGTCACGAGTTTGGGTGTTCGAAAATGAGTTAAAGCCAACAAAAATTGTTCGTTCACGGAGTGTTGCAAAAAAAATGGTGGCCACGTTTGTCTCCAAAACCGGCCATGTTGCGACTATTTCTCTTGAGGGACAAAGAACGGTTAATGCAGAATGGTATGCTAGCATTTGTTTGCCACAGGTCGTTTCTGAACTCCGTAAAGAGAACTGCAACCGCCGCATCATCCTCCATCACGACGATGCGAGTTCTCACACCGCGCACAGAACAAAAGAGTTTTTAGAGCAAGAAAACATAGAATTATTAGACCATCCGCCGTACAACCCCCCACCTAATAATTTCTATACTTTCCCTAAAATAAAGAATAAATTGCGTGGTCAGAGATTTTCATCGCCTGAAGCAGCTGTGGACGCCTACAAAACGGCCATTTTGGAGACCCCAACTTCCGAATGGAATGGTTGCTTTAATGATTGGTTCCATCGTATGGAAAAATGTGTCAAATTTCGCGGAGAATACTTCGAAAAGCAATAAATACATTTTTAAATAGTTATGTTGTGTCACTTCCTCGATTCCCGAAATTTTCAGTGCCGCCCTCGTAGTCCATACAGATGTTAGTTCCAAAATTTTCCGCAATATGGCGATGGTTTTTATTTTTCTGGTCAGGCACAAAATAATACTCTTGTGTATTCCTTATTCGCACTATTTGTTTACACGTTACACATCAAATCAATACTTTTAGATGTTATTGTGTTTAAAATCTAGTAGAAATCTAATTCTAGTAGAAATTTCTATTTTACGCTACAATGTTATACCTACAGGTGCAATACTAGGTACGTATGCTGCCGAACAATACCTTGTATTTTATGACATGGCACGTAATTATTTCTTTATTACTCCGTGTGAAACTTCTCTCTTATTAGATAGTATGTTGGTTATGTGCTGTCTCAATGTAACATATTTTTATTATGAAGATTACCTGCATTCTTCAAGTTTACTACAGCTACTTATGGGGTCACCATTAACAAGAAATGCAGGCTTTTGAATATGAAGAAGCGATTATCGTAGTTTTATTATTACCTCGCACGAATAATGACGAGTGAAGCCACATCCAAATCATAAACTTCTATAGACTTACAATAGTAATTAAATTCGAAAATTAAACTTAGCTTACGTTATACATAGAATTTAAAATCATTATCCTCTTTTTAGAGCAATCGGGTTAAAAAAAAGACAATATGTAAATTTGAAATTGATAATTTAGGTATGTGGTGTACGCTAATGTAAAGGTAATTAATATATTCACACAGAGGAATACTAAGCATTAAATTATGTATTATGTCATACATTAACTTTATCTAAAAAAAAATTGATTACTTTTGAAAAAAAAACGTTTACAACAAAAGGTAGGAAATACGTTAAGGAACTAGGAATATAAAAAGATTAAGATAAATTATTTATAATTTAATATGTATTCTGTAAGAGGTAGTGCCACGCTGCTTTGCAGCCGAATTGGGCCGGCACGACCGGAGTGGTACCTCTCGCTCACATCATCACACCGGCGTCAAGTGACAGCTATACTGTCGCTTTTCGTGCGGTTTGTGAGTTTCCGGTGGCCCATTAGGCGGAGGAAAAGGAGGGCAACGCATCTGCTTCATCTCAGGTTGTGCGGATGTGTATGGGCGTCGATAGTCGCCAAAAGGCTTCGACTGCTCCTTTGCCCTCTTATTCTATAAAAAAATTACGATTGTATTGGTGATACTTACATTTTTACTCATTTTTTTCAGTACCGCAATGTCGTTCTACCAGTATACCGTTGTGTCGGGGAATTCTCCCCTACGACTTGGCCGGACCTCCAGTAACCGTGGGGAGGGTGGAAGTGACAAGCCTTCTGCCACAGATTGAGTACCTCATCCAGACGAACTGCAGCGAACGTGCTATACATTTCGCCTGCGCGCTCTTAGAACCTGAATGTAGTCCGCAGCCGAACGTACCAAAACTGCCCTGCTACAACTTTTGTAAAGGTATTTTGAACTGAATGGGGTATATTATCGTAAGCTAATAGTATCTTTTCATAATATATGCAGATAAATTGGAGTGTCTGTTTGTAATATTAAAATAACCCCTTTTTATTAAATGCATATGGATGAAAAACATGGTAGAAGTTAAATATACCAAAACAATTTTTTTTACAATTTTTGTCTGTCTTTTCGTTCCGGCTAATCTCTAAAACGGTTAGGCCGATTTTGAAGGATTATTAGGAGTAAAGGACTTAATTCAGCTGTAGGCGATAATGGCGCTATGATTATAATTAACCTACTTTTTTTCAGCTTAAGAACAGGAGCCGTATTTTCAGCAGTTCGCCTTCTCAATATCTATAAAAATCGTTCGTTGGTTCATTCTCTTAAGTATAGGACTGATATACCTACATATATTTATAATACTTGATGAAAAAGTATTCTTTCAAACTTAATTCAAATGGATGTTTTATTACTCGATGCCGATTCATTGTACGCATATATCGTGAATTCAACAGGTATAGTGGACAGTTGCGACGGTTCCATCCCAGCGGAGCTGAGCCCGCTGTTTCACTGCAACCAGTACTCCAGCAACAACTGCGCGACCCCCCGCAGTCCCTGTCTCACGCGGGAGATGGCCTGCGGAGACGGCTCCTGCATACCCCGGGACTGGGTATGCGATGGAACTAGGGACTGTCCCTTGGGAGAAGACGAGGAACCGTGCGCCACCTGCGACCATGATGAATATAGGTAAATACAACTATTATGATGGGGCACTTTCAGCAAAAATTACCTTGTATTATACTTTTTATACGTTTACAACCTATTCATTTAATATAAGATCCGATCATCGAGCATATATAACCGGAATAGAGCGTTAATGTTGTGTTTTGTGATTTGTATGAAAACAAATTCCGCCAAATTTGTGCTGCGTCGCTGCCCCGATTCTGCGCTCTGATTGACCGACTGATGGCCATTGATCGATGATTGGCTGATAGAACGTTCACACAGATCACTGGTTGGTCGAATTGCTATTACGTGAGTGACAAATCACTGACCAGTTTTGGAATTTTATGGCTCACATTATTACTCTGTCCAGTTATATACTCGATGGATCTGATAAACTTTAAATTAGATTCTGAGCACGCAGTACTAGCACATGAGTAAGTAAACGTACAGAGACAAAGCTTCCATACTACGCGTAAAACTGTTACCTATTGTGGTAGGGTTGTCACACGTGGATAAAATTAAACGAACAAAACGATTTTTTTATCGAGTAGTAATCTATGTAAATATTCTATCTTTATTACCTACAAAATATTTTTTCTAAATATTTTGTGTTTATATTTTTTATTTACAATAATATGTTGTACCTTTTAATAGAGTGGTAAATTCTAATGGAAAGCACTCTCTTTGCATATCAGTTTTTATCATAACTATTATAATATGTTTTATTCCGAACAGGAATCGTCTGCTAATTACGTATTCTGTACCTATACTTATTGTATTTTTACTGTAAAGTTTAGCTAAGATTTAAGATTTAATGTCGGGTCAAATGTTTCCCTAACTAGACTTTAGGCACATCCATAAACACTTAGTGAACAAAAGTTATAATAATTAGTAGAAATAAAATAATAAGATACAACTTACCTATTGAAATCTTTGGGATAGCTAAAATATTATTTGTTTTATTTGCTCTATTATTATTCACACAGATACATACTTACACACAGTACTGTATACAATATTTTTTACTTTTTACTTTTAATTATCAACAATAATTTAAGAACAATGTTATAAAATATGATTCTTTTTTATTTGCTCTATTATTGTTCATACACCTGTGTGTATGAACAATAAGTAAAAAGTGTCAATAAGCAATATTGACACTTTTTACTTTTAATTAACAAAAATTATAGAACGGTGATAATAATTCGAAAAAATATACAAAGCAACTTAACACGTGCACTCACATCCCCGCGTTCGAACACTCGTCGAACCGGTTTCGACCGGTTTCTACTCGTACGTGACGAGCCACGAGTGCTTACGCACACATGCGTTTCTACGCTTGTAGTAGTGCAATCGATTCGCGCGGTTGTATGTATTTACTCATGTGGTACTAGGTTCTGTTGATTGACCTTAATTTATAAGGGCCACATTACTTTTGCCACCGCCCACTGGTTTAACAATATTATATCGCCACCGGTATTAAAT
The DNA here is from genome assembly GCA_963853865.1 of Helleia helle. Classification (NCBI taxonomy): domain Eukaryota; kingdom Metazoa; phylum Arthropoda; class Insecta; order Lepidoptera; family Lycaenidae; genus Helleia; species Helleia helle. The sequence goes on along the minus strand of OY971422.1, from coordinate 17,928,473 downwards.
ATTACTTTATTTCAATTTTAAAACTGTTACAAAAATCATCATTTCAGATGTTCTACTGGAATGTGCATCACAAAACGCTGGTTATGTGACGGCTACTCAGATTGTCCGAGCGGAGAAGACGAGAAAGAAGAACTGTGTCGTGGTAGACGGCCACAGGCGAGGTCATTCGTTGATTTAGGAGAAGGCGAACCCGGAGAGGAATCTGCCGGATCTGCGCCAGCCCCGTCCATTCGTAAACCCAATCGTGTACCGAATAATCGAGAAAGAAGCACCGGTTATACACAGACAGGTAAGGAAAATACTACTCACGTATAATTACAATACTATAGTTTCTTTTTCTTTTTTTTTTCTTTAACGCCAGGAAATGCTCTGAGGCATCCCGTGGGGGAGTGGGTCTCCCCACGCGGGTATGTGGGACTCGCTGCGCCCGACAGCTGGTAAATGGACGCAGCTCTACCCACTAACCCGGCGAGTGCCACCAATGCCACTCGCCTTTGGTGAGGTGCCCCGGATCTAGAAAACAAACAGGGCACCTCGACGGCTAGTCAGTCCCGCAAGGGACCGACGCCACCTCCACAGAGGGGTTGTCCCGCACCACAGAACAACCCCTCCCAACGTCGGGACAGTAGATGACTTTGTCGAAACCGGTCGTGTAATTTTATCTAAATTTGTAATAGGTATACCGGGTGTATTTGGAACGCTTGCGAAAACGAAGAAATATGATAGTGTTGGCATAGCCTGACATGATAGAAGTGAAAAAACGCGTTTTCTTTTTTTTTGGTTGCCATTTTATTTTTTTGTATAATCCGGTTTAGTAAATATAATGTTACAGGAATTTGATGATAATGCTTTAAAATAATGGTTTTTTGAAAAAAAAAACAGCAATGTAATAAACGTAACTTAAATAAACTGCTAGCGGACTGATCAGCTGATAGCGTTCGCCGCATGCACGAGGTGAACGAACTCCCGCACCGCCCGCGTCATCAGTGCGTTGCGCGTCTCGCGGTTAGCATGAGTGCATAGTGTGTGTTACATACATTGCGGGTTTGCAAAATACACAAGTCCTAAAATTTTCATTAAAAAATGTTTCTGAGATAAATGGTTATATGCATTATCTTTATATATATATATATTTCTTGTGTCAGTATGTCACTGAACTCCTCCTAGACGGCTGGACCGATTTTGATGAAATTTTTTGTGTGAGTTCAAGGGGATTCGAGGATGGTTTAGATTCACAAAAAAAATGTACAGGACAATGTTTGTCGGTGCCACTAGTATATCGTATATAAATAGTATATTATTAGGGTTTAATCTTCGCAAGCGTTCCAAATACACCCGGTATATAAAATGTGAAAAAAGATTTGTAAAAATATTAGAAAGAAATGGGTAGGTACCGAAAAAAATTAAATACTTACACGATTATAAAATGTTTACAGGAGAAAGTGATAGCAGCAAAGAATTACTGATGACCAGTGACAGCACTAATGGTTTCCGACGTAACTTCACTCGCCGGCCATCACCGTCACGTCTATCTCCATACACTCGTCCAAAACCTAAAGATACTACCCCAGAGGTTGACGAAAACACTACACCAACATTAATGTCAAACCCAGCCTTCAAGAGAACTCTAGAGGAGAAACTTACGCCAGTTTTGCAATCCACTGAAAGGAAAACAAAATCCGCGGAAGATATTAATTTAGAAGACTTGGGGCTTGGTGATGAAGAGAAAGATAAAATTGAAGAAGAAACAAAAAAACCCACAGTCATCAATATAAACTCTAAAGGACAATCAGCGGCGGCTTCTTCAGGAAGAAAGTTGGAACGATTTATAAATAGCACGGTGATGATGAGGGTAACCGAATCTTACTATTTGTCTATATTTTTAATTGTTGGTATTTGATAGTAAGCGGTGAGAAGGGCGCTCGTGTCGCTCGTCTACATGGTCAACACCTGTCTGCCGGTTTCATCCGTTAAACAACTTTCCTGTGGTTCGAGAAGAATAAAAAGACTATGTATTTACTATAGACATGTATATACTATAGACTTACCATCCTACATTTGAGGATAAGCAATGCATGAATACATTTCCTGGGCTATTCCCGAATGAAGTTATTTATATGTATATATTAGCAATATACGTTGCTAGATACAACCCTAAATAAGCAATTTCTATCAGTAATTATACCTATATTTCATGCTAGGCAAAAATATTGCACAAGTTAAAATTACACCTTTTTAATTAACAAAGCCTGTAAAGTCGGTTTACGGACGATAATTTTACGTTTTAAGGTCATAATGCATCACAAGCCGAATGCTTAGGCCGTTCGTTCCCAAACAAGAGCGCGGAACAAACGGTAGACGCTTGGTCCGCGCTCTCGCTTACATGCTTGACTCAGGCGGAACGTGACACATTTTCGTGCGTGCAACTGGCGTTCATCGATTTATAAGACGTTATCGCATCAAAACCACTACAAATATTAATAAATTTCCATCTAATCCACAACAGACGGAACGTGAGGATAAAGAAGATACCATAGCTTCCGCAGAAGTGAACGTGACATTAGCGGAGAAGAGCGAAGAGATGTATAACAGTGCGCACGCGTCGCCCTGCCCGACCGGGGAGCTGCGCTGCGTGGACGGGCGCTGCATAGCCCTGGCACAACTGTGCGATGGCACCATAGACTGCTCCGACCACGCAGACGAAGACAACTGCTACACGTAGGCTAAGGACTTAGAAATATGATTAGATTACAACTTTATCTTCTATTTTACTCTTTCTTGTTCAGTCACACTGAGATTATTGTTCGCATTGCGCCTATGTTAAAAATAAATCTATTTTTTTTCTTTTGCAATGAGCAATATTCTCATTTGAATATGTAACTATAATATTATGTTTTTTTTTCGTTTTTCACTAGTATGTATTTCATTCGTCACTATTCATAAAATTGAGTTTATTGGTGCTGACAATGTATGTTACATTAATGATAAGTATTTTTAATTCCTATTTTACTGTAAATTTTTAATTCTTTTTTAAGTTTTTTGCTTTTTTGTAACATTTTATATATTGTAAATATTGATAATAATCCATTTATTTTCATTTGTACTTTAGCTGTGATAAGAAAAACTTTACTCAGCATGTTACCCGTTTCACGACTTAGTATATTTTACATCATGTTTTTATGGAAAGTTTATAGCTTTCGAAAATAAGTATAGGTTTGTGCACAAAAAAAACAGGCTTTTATTCTTTGTTTATGTCAGATAATTATCATTTTTGTACTTAATTTGCATTATTAGGACCTGATTTTTAATAAGAAATTTGTGTAATTATTTAAGTTGTAAATAAATATCAAATAGGATTAGTTATTATTTATTGCAAATAATTCTTTATAGGTAAGCTCTGAGCTGCTGTGTGTAAGAAATATAATTAAATACTCATAAAATTATAAAATATTATAAACAATTAATGAAATATTCATATACATACTTCTTTTATAATATGCACTATATAACACGCCTTAATATTGATTAATCAAATTTATACATAATACTAGCTGTTGCCCGCGATAACTTTTAAAATTTGAGGGGTTGACCACCCTTATCACTTAGGGGTATAAAAAATAGATAGTAGCCGATTCTCAGACCTACTTAATACGCATATAAAATTTGGTAAAAATCGGTAAAGCCGTTTCGGAGGAGTATGGTAACTAACATTGTGACATGGAAATTTTATATATTAGATAGATATATGTAATCATACTTGGTATATACCTAATTTGTCGTGTTTGTTACAATTTTTTTTCAATAGATTATAATGTAATCGCTATAAAAGTTAAACTTTAATTATTTTTTTTAAATCGTAAACACACACACGATCGATACTCGAGTAAGTAAAACCCTCTTCGGTTATAAAATGTTAATGGTAACTTTCCTAAAGTAATTTCACTTCTCTCGCTCTGTGTTTGGCAAATCTTCAAAAAAATATAATGTATCCATATTCCATAGTATAAGAAGCAGAAATAGATTTATTTAAAAAAAAGTTTTTCATTTATGATTATTAATAAAAATAGTATGTTACTATAACTTTAACGGTAAAACAACCGTAAACCAGAGTTATGACATAATATATGAGACCACAATATGTTGGCGTATAAACATAAGATAATATTAAGTGTGTATATTTTTTATTTATACTAAATTGTTCTCAAATTACATGTAAGTCCGCGATATTTGTATTTTTGTACGTAAATAAACGTTTGCCATGTTTATTGTAAGTGCATTTCATTTTTACCTGCACGTTGATTTCTTGTGACCTATGCTTAAAGCCTGCACATTAAATAATCCTGAATCTGATATTTTTAGAGATGCAGAAATCAAGATCGAATCTAATATTAATAATACAGGTTTATAAATATTTAATAAATAATTGACATCTTAGTTCTTGATTAACAATAATATCTATGGACGCTTTTACACCACGTCAATCTGGTCCCGTGGTAAGTTCTCGAAGAACTTTTGTTACGGGTACCAGACTGTAGACAACGGAAATATACCGGGTGTATTTGGAACGCTTGCGAAGATTAAACCCTAATAATATACTATTTATATACTATATAATGCATATAACCATTTATCTCAGAAACGTTTTTTAAAGAAAATTTTAGGACTTGTGTATTTTGCATACCCGCAATGTATTAGTAAAAACTAAAACGATGAACGACTAAAGCGATAAATCGCGCTGAAGACGCGCGCGGTGCGGGAGTTCGTTCACCTCGTGCATGCGGCGACCTCGTGTAACGCTATCAGCTGATTCAGTCCGCTAGGCGTTTATTTAAGTTAAGTTTATTACATTGCTGTTTTTTTCAAAAACCCATTATTTTAAAGCATTATCATCAAATTCCTGTAACATGATGTTTACTAAACCGGATTATACAAAAAAAAAAGGCAACCAAAAAAAAAGAAGACGCGATTTTTCACTTGTATCATGTCAGGCTATGCCAACACCATCATACCTCTTCGTTTTCGCAAGCGTTCCAAATACACCCGGTATTTAATACTGTTATACTATACATATATTTAACGTATTTAGTACACATATTTAATACACATCCATGACCCAGGAACACAGAAAACTTTTTGTTCCCTGGCGAAATTCGAGCCCGCTACCTCCGGCTTGAGCGCCAACGCGCTTACCATTGAGCCACAGAGGTCGTCATTGATTGTATACCTACATACATCAATTAATTTTAATATAGCGTGAAGCGTCTTAAACGGAGCTTTGCTTGGTCGTTTTGGATCTACTTCACCTATTAGATAATTAGATATGTGTAATTATTAGAATATAAATATTTAACTTTTAAGTCTTAAGACTTACAAAGTTTAAATAAAAAAGTCTTTACAATTTTATGCATACTATATAGTATAGTTATATGATAAAGAAGTAATATTCGAAGCTACTACCTACATATAGTATAACTATCTAGTGACCCCCCCCCCCCCCCAGCTTCGCCCGCGTCAACTTAGATTTACAACCGTATCAGGATTGATGATGATTATTTTTTGGTATAAGCCATACAAGGCAAGGTATATACCATATTTGGTATATACCTTGGTATAAGCCATCACCAATTGAACTTTCAGCCTAATCAGTTCAGTCGTTTTGCCGTGAAAGATCAACAAACATCCAAACATACAAACTTACAAACTTTCGCCTTTATAATAATATTAGTAAGATGCAATTTTTTTTTGAGTTTAGTATTATATTCTTTCAAAAAAATCATCACTAGTCCGTAATCCGTATACGACCGAAAATCGTAAGTTTTAGGCTAAATACCTAAATAAACTATGGGCAACAGCTAGTCAATAATAATGGGAAAATACAATCGCCAAAAACCTTAAAATTTAAATGTGCCTTAATTATATTTTAGCAAAGTATTATTACTATAAGCTATTATTTTTATGTAGGCGCTTTATCATCACCTTATCAAGGACCTTGGCTCCCAATAAGCTCAGAGGATGGTTAACCCGACCATCCTCCGATTATTCCAAATGGTAATCACTAGACTTCATCCAAAAAATCGGTTGTTTGTAAAGTCGGTTTACTGACGATTATTATTATTTAAGGGTGGGGATCTGATGATGATAATGATTTTGAAAACGCAAACGCATCACAGAAAACCTTTTTAAACTGGCTATAAAAACCATGTTTTTCACTTTTATATCGCAGAGCTCGATAATTCGACATTGTCTAGTAATGCCTTGTTCTCGTGAACAAATGGGTATATTTTGTAAATTAATACCCCATTTTAAATTGTTTGAACAAAGGAAAAATACGAAACACAAAATAATTGTAATAAAAAGAATCGTTTCTGTACACACATAATATTTTGGATACACAAGAATCTGCTATTCATAAGAAAAAATGGGAGGTGGTTACATCAGACAATAAGACGTGTTGTGATGTCTACATTGAATGATATATGGTATATAATATAACCCTGAATTTATTCAACTTAAAAAGCCTCGCAAAAGCAATATAAGTATTTATTCCTTAAATCTGCAAAGAGTTGCCTAAGGCATAATTAATTAATAATGATTTATATATATACTATTATATAATAGACTACCAGTCTATGAAAAACTTCACATCTTTACATATACCTACGTTTAAACATGGCACCTCTTTTTGGGCAGTGAACACTCGCATACATTATAGAGTAGTCAGTAATTACACTTCCTCGGGATCCCATAACAATATAAGTAGGTAATAAGTATGTTGCCATTTACGTCGGGTGACTCAGACCACGACCTATTGAATTGCGACTCAAAATAGACTCTACGCTTATATTTTTTTACAAATACTATCGTTAAAACTAAGTCACATAGTCCATTTTTCACTGAACGCCATTCTTATTAGGATAGGTACAGTTACACTTTTTAAGCATTTTTAGTGAATAGACTTTTTTCATTCACAGAAATCAGAATTCAGCTACCTCTGAACATCGGCGTTTATAGATGCACGTGTTTTACTACGCAATAATTAATAATAAGCGATCATATTTCTTGTGAATTTTATCTATTTCCTGCAGTTTCAATAAATAGTCGTTTATATGAATAACACATTACGTTAGCAATAAGCATTTGTTTTTCTAATGTTTAAGCCTTATGTTTAAGCGAATTTCATTCTTCATGACGTAATTCGCTTTTACGGAATTTATGGCGGTTTATTATATATCAGATTCTATCCGTGTACTGGGTAAACCGCGATCAAATCCCTTTCTTTTATTTCTTTAACGCCGGGAAATGCTCTGAGGAATTCCGCGGGGGAGTGGGTCTCCCTAGGCGGGTATATGGGACTCGCTGCGCCCGAAAGGTGATAGGGTTGACGCAGCTCTACCCACTAAAACCCGGCGAGTGCCACCAATGCAGCCTTTGGTGAGGTGGCCCGGATCTTCGACGGTTAGTCAGTCCCTCAAGGGACCGACGCCACCACAACCCCTCCCAACGTCGGGACCGTACAATGGGGTGAGGTTCCCATCCTCACCCCTTCCCCTGCTCTTTTGTCCCTTCTTTAAATAAGAATAAGAGGGGTACAAAGAGCAGCACCCTCGGCTCAATTTGATTCGCCCAAGCAGCTGGGTTCACCTTAAGCTACTGAGCTCCACCGCCACGACAAGGCTTGAACGTTGGTGGGGTAGTAGGTAGGGACTGCCGATTGAAGTAAATACTTAGGACATTATAAAACTTCAAATTTTAAAACTTCAATGTTCGTGTTCGATATGTCACCAAAGAAAGAAGAAAGAGGCATCATCCTCCGGAATAGGTATGACCAGCCTGAATAAAGCACACAGACACAACTTATATCTCCCTCTCAACTTCCGTACCGCTCTCGTCAAGCATTCTCCAGCTTACTTTCCAAATCAAGCGTGCATAAAGAATTATTTACTTCACAAACAGATAAAAACTGTATTGAATGCTCGATGCCGCTTTGTCTGCAGCTAGTTATGGTCGTGAAAAATAGCCTTTCTGCGCAGACAGGTTGCAGCAGACGAATGAAAGTAAATAAACATTCGAGGGGTAAACAAACCTAAGAACTGGTTCGCCAAAGCTCGTTGGACAGACGCTACGCATACATAAGTAATACCCTATGTATTACTTTCTAAATCCTCACTACACATTCCAAGTTTAATGCAATCAAGTGTTCTATCAGTTTAAATTGGCCTACTTTAAAAAGAACTGCAGCTACCTGGCTACCTTTATCTTATCTACATCTTTTGTAAGTGCGTAGAAGATTTGCTTTGTCCTTTTATTTTAAATAATATACCTACTCGGTGTATATCTTGGTATTTATTTGTAAGTACGTGCGTACCTACTCTACGCATATGTTATGAGGCCGATAATTAATTAAGGGGTTTTTTTAAATCTACATATTTCGAATTTGCAATAAAATCACATCATTATTTCTTGGTCATGTCCACCATATCGGTATCACGTCACGACTCACGAGTAAGATATCTACACTACTACCTAGTAGGTACCTATACTACCTCATACCTATTCACTAGGATGCTGGATGAGTAGAAATATAACATTTAAAAGATATTATTTAGATTATTGAGAGACGAAAAACAAGACGTCATTTAGGTATGACATATTTTACATTATACACAAACGAAATAGGTAAGTATGCCTTTTTATCCTTTATATTTAACCTACTGATATTAAGATTACCTTGTTACCTGACCGATATTAAGTTCGGACGATTCATCGTTAACTCTTTACAGTATGTATTCATATAATTATTAGGTACAAGTAAAAGGTATACCTACGTCGTATACTTATGTTTATATTTTACAAATACATGTTGCGAGGGAATGCGTACTACTTATGGGACTTATGGCATTGCTGAACTGAGTGCGCTGGTGATTCATTTCTCGGAATTGACCTTGCTATGAGTCATTCGTTGGAAGGCAGAGTTGGGGATACCGCGCCTGTCTGCCGGTTGCTCGCTTCGAGCGCACCGCTTACTAGAAATTCTTTACGGAAAAATATTATTCTAATCGGAAAATCGCGGATAAACGATAAAATGTGTATTCATAAAAAGCGTAGAAAAATGATTTAACTAATTTCCCTCAATACATACAAATTTTACTTCAAATTTCTAAAGTTGGATATGATAACAACCATGACGTCATTCATATTATTGAAGGTAAGATTTTTTCTTTATTAGTGACTGTCTTAAAATCCGCGCATTTATTTTATTCATAAATTTCAATAAAGTCCGAAATATAATTTTACTTGACATTTGACGTCGATCATTCATACAACAAATGAAAAATGTAGGCTTATATCTAATGTTGTCTCTTTTTGACACAACACTATTTACCTTTAAAATGTAGAGATAGAAGAGGATTATGATCTCTTTAAAATAACTAGTTAGTGCATTATGTTTGCCATAAGTTAGAAAGAAACAGCAAATAGCCACAAGCAACGATCTCACTTTTGTGAACAATTGACATTTGAGACTCATACATTTAACTTTATCACTTCTTTTATTTTGTTTTTATAGTGTTTTTTTACTATAATATTTATCTGCGACGTAAAGTGTTTTGAACGAAAAATAAATGCCATCCATCCCTTTGTAAAAGAGATATTTGTGTCCTATTTTTATTGAAATTAATTGTAGGATGTTGAAAAAAACATTCGATCATCTGTGAATGTGACACTTGTTGAGCAGGTTTAACTTTTCAGACAAATTCTTTTTTGTTGAGAATGAATAGAGAGGACAACGTAAACTGGTTTCATGGCAAAATATCTCGAGAAACTGCGGAAAAGCTTCTAAAAGAAGGTATGCAATATAAGATAATAGACATATTAGACTCTCAGACCAAATAAAAAAGTTTAGAAGTTGCAAACAAAAATAAGTTTACCCTGTCCTTTGTTTTGCAGAGGGTGAGGATGGTGTTTTCTTGGTACGTGAGAGTAATACCTCTCCTGGGGACTTTGTATTGTCAGTTTTACATCAGGTATTTTGTTTCTTCTACTATAACCTCCAATTTTTATTTATACATTATTAAATACTTTAAATCTATCACAATTCTTAAGTACTGTATAAATGTTCAAAATATGTTTAATTACTTTATATATACCCATGATATTGCATATTTGATTGAAAGTAAAAAATAGGTAAAATATGATATTGTTGGTGAGTATTAATATAATAAACTTGAAATGTAAGATCACACATCATATGCATGTATTTTAATATAAATAAAACAAACACTGTCATAATATTTGAACCATAACTGAGTTTAAGTCATCACTTAGTATATCAGCTGATAAGCAATAAAGAAATTTGAATTTGAATTTATTGATATTTCACCACTACTACTATTTTTCCTTTTTAGTAAAGTATAGTAACTTATTAGTAGGCACAGATGATGATGATATAGAATCTAAATTGAATTTTCTTGTAGACTTTTTTAAGGTCTTGTAAGTTCTCTTATCTGCCTTGTGCTTTATTAAACTAATATACTTTGCCAGATATGAATCTAGTTTTATAATTTAATGTTTTATTACTTTTTAGGGAGAGGTAGTACATTATCAAATAAGGAGACATGGAGAAGATGCATTTTTCTCTATTGAGGAACATACTACAGTTCATGGATTAGATACCTTGATACAACATTACCGGGGAGACTCCAATGGGCTCGCCACTAGGTTATCTGTAGTATGTAAAGGCAACCCACCTCCACATGAATCAAGAACACAAGGCACAACCAATTTACTACACCGGTGAGTATAATATGAAATAAATAGTGCTAACAAATATTTAAGCTGTGTTGATTCTTCTTACCATCTAATGCACATAAACCTACAACATAAAAACCTACTGCTAACTATTTAAGTTACTAATATACAAGTGCTCCGTAGTCAATATACATACCACAGTCCTAAACGGCATCTGTGTTATGAAATAAGGGGCTTAAAATATTTACTTCGTTATTGATACAGAAGAGCTCGAGTTTGGGCTCGGGAATTGAAAATTTTAATAAAGTATCATAAAATCTGTAAAAAGTTGTTTGAGTTAGGGCCACTACCTGATTGGGTTCCGCATTAGAAGTGTATTCGTTAATGGGTTAGCCGTTAGTTTGTTGTGTTTTAATCGGTCTGTGTATTTGTCTGTATATTGTTTGGCTTCTTCAAGGACAGTTTTCATGTTGAGGTATTCGTGGACCTCGGAGTTGCGGGTGAACCAGGCTGCCCCACTTATAGTCCTTAGGATATTGTTTTGTGCTCTCTGGAGGCAAAGGATGGTAATGGCAAAGGGATGGAACGGAATGAAATTTGTAAAAATAAATTTATTTTGTTTGATGATCCACACCTTCCACATGTAATAAAAACTAACTCATGCAGATGTTCTTTTCCGAAACTTAAGAATGATTTTAAAAATTAGTTCTGTATGTGTACATATGATTTATGAATTAAATGTTTTATTTATATGAATTATAAAATTTAGTTATTAATGTTTGCATTGAACCCAACAATGGTTATTTTAAATATTACATTATAATATAATATCTATGGACGCTTTCACACCACGTCAATCTGGTCCCGTGGAAAGTTCTCGAAGAACTTGTGTTACGGGTACCAGACAACGGAAATATATTTAATACTTTTTATAGTATACATATATTTAAGATTTTTATTATATAATACACATATTTAATACACATCCATGACCCAGGAACACAGAAAAATATTTTTGTTCCCAGGCGGGATTCGAACCCGCAACCTCCGGCTTGAGCGCCAACGCGCTTACCACTGAGCCACAGAAGTCGTCAAATCGTCGTAAAAAATATAATCTGTTAGTTTAATATAGTGGTATCACTTTGATAATACTAGCTGTTGTACGCATTTTCTTTACCTACACGTCATATTAGCGCTGTGCCGCGCTCCCGGCTGCATGGGTACCACCATCTTGCTTATTTCTCCCGTGAAACAGCTTTGCTGTGTTTCGGAGAGAAGGGCAAAACAGGCAGTGTAATTACTGGCACCGAGACTTAACATCTTATGTCTCTGGATAGGCAACACATAAATGAGTTGCCTGGGCTCGTTCCAGGTATACTAGTTTATGTTCATGGGCGACGTCGACCACTTAACATCAGGTGGTACGTTTGCCAGTTTGCCTGTCCAAATAACATTTAAAAAAATCCATACTGTAACCTGTGCTGATTATTTTTCTAAAATAAATGTTGCCTACACATATAGATTATAGTCAAAGTTACTACATATGTATCCTACTAATATTATAAACGTGAAAGTTTGTAAAATGTATGATTCTCTTTCACGCAAAAACTACTAATCCCATTAAAATCGGTAAAAACATAGACGGCCCAAAGTTAAATAAATAAATATATAAAGTGCTTATTTTGATATGTTAAATGATTTATTTGTATAAATATACGTATCTTAAATGAAATATTATATTTATATTTTAAAATACTAATTTTATTTCTCTAGGATTTATTTGTATTATTGTATCATCTCTTTATTTATCTGTTCATTTATTGGTGCACTTAATTTTTTTTTTTGTGACTACATCTACGAGAGTTATTTTAAAATTGTTTCAACAATGTTATGCTATTCGCTGTGATCGGTAATAAAGTTAATAGCCGTTGAAGGAGGAAGTCGTATCATAGAGTGGGAGATACAAATTGCCCTTAATTTTTCTTACTCGTGTTCAAGCTCAAGTGATTAGAGCACGTCATTGTGTTTGGAGCCTCTTAATTACTGCAATGTTTGTTATGGAGAGTAATGAGATAAAAATTGATAGTAACACAATCATCATCCCTTCGTTTACACAGTGAGCCGACGCGGTCCTACGATTCGTATCTAACTTGAACCATGTTCTATGTACCACCGATATAATCGTTCAGTGGAGTACCAATACTACTATGTAGTAACATAGAGGCTATAGAGGAACCAATACCACGTTATCTAAGCGAGGCTTACATTTGGAAGGGTTCCCATTGTCAGCTCTTTTTACTTGGTTAAAGTTATTTATTTCGTTGTAAGTATCATATTACTAAAAAACAGAATGTCAATTCGTTACCGTTAGTGAGCGTTCCTATGAGAAATATATAACAGCTTCTGTATTATTATGATTTATGACCATTACGTATCAAAGAAATAGGTGATTTTCAAAGTTACCTATTTATTTATAAACAAGCTGGTACCCGCAGCTTCGCCAGCATGGTTAGTTCTAAAAGGTAGCTTATGTATTTCCTTGCTAGAAAGAGTTTAAAAACACAAACAAAGATGAAGATAAACACTAGTTTGTCATTACTAATATTATAAAATGCAAACGTGTGATAACGTAACTCATGTCTATACTCTATACCTATAGGTATGTACTTATTGAAAGACTTGTTGCGTTCGGTCGCGGAAGAAATTACGTTGTTTTTTACATTTCCATTGATATAATTATGAATCACTATCCATTAATAATAAGGCAAATGCAATTCCCGTAATAACTTTGTTTTTTCGGGATAAAATATACCCTATGTGTATTCTGGTAAGCTACAACACTGCCAAATTTCATCAAAATCCGTTCAGTAGTTTTATCGTGGTTGAGCAACAGACATCCAAACTTTCGCATTTATAATTTGTATTAGTAAAATACGTGAATCCTAATGTTTATAATAATTTAATATTTTAAATTTTAATTTATGATAAAATCAGAATAAAAATAATATAAAAGATTGGTGTTGCAAGAGAATCTATTGCCCTCAAAAGGGTCGTTGACCCTAAATATTGTAGGTACTTATGCATTGCGAGATGGGCTGTAAACAGTGACAGGATCATTGGTGACTTCCTGCTGTGGCCAATACTTTCATAATAACCACGCAGGACACTGGCCGTGAAGGTTATGAATGTTCAATGTAGTGGTTACATATCAAAAGTTCACGAGCTTATGTCAATGACTATATGACTCAACTTGTCTAACTATATAATTTTATACTCTATAGATTATATACCTACTCTGTCGCCGAGGGTCCTGTGTTGTTGCAAGATCCGGGACCCTCAAAAAGGCGGCGGAGGGCGCTTGCAGCGGTTTTAGTGGGTAACGACACTGCCCAAGTGCGTACCCCACACACGGCTGGGTTTAAAACCAACCCCGGCCCTAGTTACGGTTTGGGCTGCAAATTTCCGCTGCAGACCAAAAAAAAAAAATACCTACTCTATAGAATTTTATACGCTATTGATATGTGTGTACTTTTGACGTGACAACGTCTTATAATTTGATAGAGCCGGCTGCACGAACGTATGCGGCGTTACCTCGCTCTGAGGCGTTCCATTTTCTTATGACGTTGTCACGTTCAACTATCGTCAGTATCGGTTGTTTGTAAACCGACTTTACAGACAACCGATTTTTTTATAGAGGTAGGAATATCGTTGACTTTTTTCTTCGTTTATATTTAATGTCATTGTGATAAATCATCATCATCATCAGCCTCTATCCGTCCACTGCTAAACGTAGGCCTCCCTCAATGAAATGAGTAGGTACCTACTAGCAGTTATTAATAAAAGACTAGCTGTTGCCTGCAGCTTCGCCCGCGTTACTCAATTCATATTAGTCACATCGTGATGGTATATAGCCTTCCTCGATAAATGGGCTGTCTAACACTGAAAGAATTTTTCAAATCGGACCAGTGGTTCCTGAGATTAGCGCGTTCAAACAAACAAACTCGTCAACTTTATATTTGTGGCGGACCAATCAGCGCCACATTCCTGAATCACGCTATCGAAGTTCCACAGCTCGTTGCTATACATACAACAGCTGAATTGATAGCAAGTGGGCTTCGGCCTGACCGAGCATACCATCTCGCTCGGTCGGAGATCTCCCTTTGGGGCTTACACCTATATTTCCCCCACATATTATTAGTATAGATAATGACGAAAATAATACGCGTTGGACATTCAGGTACCTATATAACCTTTTTATAGCTATTAGGATGCAGATTTTTTACAAAAGTGAAACCCTAAGCAAATAAAAAATGTTACCATGTAATTAGTTATGCTCGTAAATATACGACGAAAATAAACATACCTACTAGGAAGAAAAATCGAAACGAGATAAGTTTAAATACGCGAAACCACTAACACGAGGAAATCGGTCCAGCAATTAATTAAAACTAAATAATAAAAAAAGATCTGTTGAATATTTACATTTCCTATTCGAAACGAATTCATCACTCAAGATCCGTGTTATAAAAACGATTAAATATATGCTAATCACGTAGCGGCCTTGAATCTTTCGTCCAAAACTTAGCAACTTAAGCGGGTAAACGGTGCGTCGTTAGGAGGTTGTAGTGTAATTACAATGATTCACCAACGTAAACAGTGAGTCATTAACAGATGTATCTGGAGTCACAAAGATATTTAAAACACTCTCAATATGACTAATCTTAAATAACACACAACACACACATACAATACAATAGGCAGTGTACGATGTAGGTAAGTATATTTGACCTCTGCTATGTTTTCAAAAGATCTTCTGGTTTTTAAAAGGATTAAACCAACAATTTTGTCTCTGAAATGCAATTTTAGCTGTCGACTAGAAGGGCCTCACATTGCCATACGCCTTTAAGCTGGTGGGTCGGGGTAGCACAGGCCACAATCAGTGGCGTCAAGGTGAACCCGTCATCCTGAACATTGAGCTTATAACCGAACAGAGTAGTAATGTGAGCTATGACAATCCGAAACTGGGCAGTGATTTGTCACTGACGTAATAGGAATTCAACTAACCAGTGATCTGTGTATGTACGTCCCATCGGTGAATCAACCATCAATGGCTATCAGAGGGCCAATCAGAGCGCAGCGTCGCAGCGCATATTTGGCGGAATTTGTTTTATTATCGCTCTATTCCGGTTATATGCTCGTTGAACCTGCTCGATGCTCGATGAGGCCAGGCAACTCATTCATCATTGCCTAGCCTGAGACGTAAGATGGTACGTCTCAGTGCCAGTAAATACACTGACCAACAAAAATAACCCGAAAGGATGGAAACTATTAAGTTTGTTTTTCTAGAGCTACAGAGGCCGGTGATTTCAACATAGTCTCGCAAATCCTGGCCAGCGGCTACCGCAGTCGAGACGCGAAGAACCAAGACGGACAGACGGCGGTGCACATCGCGGCCCGGGCGGGGCGGGACAATATATTAGCGAAACTCATAGAAAGTGGCGCGCCCGTCAACGTTCGTGACTCGTTCGGATACACACCTTTACATGTAAGTTGTTTTTTTATAGAAGAAGCGGCAAACAGACAGTCTGTTTACCTGATGGTAAGTGAGAACTGACATCCATAGACAACCGCTACACCAGACGGAACATACCTCACGTTTTTGTTTTCAAAAACAGTTGAAATTTTTGCATGTTGAACAAAAAAATGTAAAATAAAATATTAACAGCTTATTAGACAAAATAACCCCAACGCAATAACAAAAGTGCTGGTGACCTCGAAATGGCTAAACCAATTTTGACAACATTTTTCTAAGAATAACAGAATAATAAGACACACTAAACGTTCAAACATAGCATGCGTTTTTTTTATCGGGGGCTATATAAATTCTACTTATATATAATATATATAAGTTCTACTTTTATATAATATATATAAGTTCTACTTTTATTTTTTCCTTACATTATGATATATTGTTGCAGTACACATGCCAGAACAACTTGCCCAGTACGACGGAGCTGCTGATCACAAAGGGGAACGCCAACTACCAAATGAGACATGCTCCCACCGGTAAGGTCCCTCTACACGACGCCGCGCAGAGGGGACACATCGAATGTATTCAGGTTATTCGACTTTTGCTACTTAATTGAAGTGTTTTATACCCATATATTATACTATATACAGATTCTGTACCAATATCCCCACCATGGTTCAAGCCTTGTCGTGGCGGTGGGGCTCAGTAGCCTAAGGTGGACCCAGCACTTTGGGCGAAGCATATTGAACCGAGGAAGCTGCTCTTTGTGTCCCTCTTATGAGAACAGGGGACAAAAGAGCAGGGGGGACATGGGTGAGGGTGGGATCCTCACCCCATTGTACTGTCCCAACGTTGGGAGGGGTTGTTCTGTGGTGCGGTATAACCCCTCTGTGGTGGTGGCGTCGGTCCCTTGAGGGACTGACTAGCCGTCGAGGTGCCCTGTTTGCTCAATAAATTCTGGGCACCTCACCAAAGGCGGCATTGATAGCACTCGCCGGGTTTTAGTGGGTAGAGCTGCGTCCACTTACCATATTTCGGGTGCAGCTAGTCCCACTTACCCGCCCGGGGAGTCCCCACTCCCCCCGCGGGATGCCTAAGAGCATTTCCCGGCGGAAAAGGAAAAAAAATGATTCTGTACCAAGCTACATAACATGATATGGTTTGGACTTATAAAATAATACCATACCTAACAATTGATTACGTACATACCAAAGGACAAACCACCGGCCACGTGTAGTTGTCACGTTTTCAAATTAAATGACAGAGAATGTAGGTCATTTTAGCGTTCGAGAAATACCTACATTTTTTATGGTATAAGGAAGCAAACAAGCAGTTGGAGCCTTAAATTGACTACCGACGCCCATAGACATCCGCACAACCAGAGGCTATGCAGATGCGTTGCTCTCCTTTTCCCTATCCCCCCAATAGGCCACCGGAAACTCACAAACCGCACGAAATGCAACAGCATAGATGTCACTTTACGCCGGTATTATGTGAGTGAGATGTACCACCCCGATCATGCCGGCCCAATTCGGCTGTGATGCTGCATGGCACTCCCTTTTACCTACATCGAGATATTGAGTGTAATAAGTAAACATATTACAGGTTCTACTTAAACTAAAGGCTCCGGCACAGCCGAGGACCCTCACGCAGGACACTCCCGCCCAAATCGCCAAGCACTATGGACACACGGACTGCTATCAGTTATTAAGTAAGTAAACTATCACGTTTGATTCGTAGCTTCTGTTAGATTAATAACTAGTTTGATATTAATTGAAAGTGAACGTCGAGTTATTAACGAGTGGTCAACACGAACGAGTTCACCCAGAAGTATGTTATATTATGGTACCTTAGATAAATTTAATGGGAGATCCATATTACCTAACCTAACACAAAAAAACATCACAGACATCGGTGCTAATCAGCTTCATACAAAATTTAAAAAAATATTTTTGTGTATTATGTACACGCGTTAGAAGTTATACTCCTTTGGCGTAACAAGAAAAAAATATATTTTTTTTATTTTATCTTTCGTCTTATCTTACGTTTGCATTTGTAGAAAAAACGACACTAACAATAGAAAAAAGATATTTAATACATTGAAAGTTTTATTATAACGGATTATATAGTTAAATAAAGTTTATTTAAATATCACAAAAAAGGCAAAAGTGACACAGTTTTTGTGCCTACAAAACTCAATTAGAATTTATTCTCTATTTCGAAATTTATTAATAGTTAAATAAATATATACTTTAATAAATAAACCTTGGCTTAAATTTTCGTATTATTGCATATTATATTACGCTCCTCCATACCGATACCCACCCACTTCAATGTCGACTGTCAAAATCACACTAAGTATGGTGCACGGACTGCAGTGCAGTTTACTTGAACAAAGTGATTGTTCGGAACGCGAAATCTAGTACGTAGTACATATATATTTATCTATCTACAGAAAACCACAAGCCAGAGCCGGCGAGCACGTCCCGCAGCCAGTGGTACCACGGCACGCTGAACCGCGAGGAGGCGGTGCGCGCGCTGCGGGCGTGGTGCGACGCGCGCGAACTCGACCGCACCGACGGCGTGTTCCTCGTGCGCTACAGCGAGCGACACTCCGGCGCGTACGTGCTCACCATGCTCAGCGAGAACACGCCCTACAACTTTATTATTAGGAAAGAGGTAATGTATACAAATTAAAAAGTAGCATCCTGATTCTTGAAAAAACTAATTTCACTCGATTTGTTAATTGATTTGTAATGTGAGTCATAAAATTCTGAAACTAGTCAGTGATTTGTCACTGACGTAATAGAAATTCAACCACAGATTGGTTGGTTGTGTACATCCCATCGGCCAATCATCCATTAATGGCCAACAGTCGACCAATCAGGGCGCACCGGCGCAGCCTCAAAGCTCTAATTTGTCGCAATTTGTTTTCATACAAAACCCATGACATTACCGCTCTATTCCAGTTATATGCTCGATGGTTCATGATGACCCTTTGATTTTAGTTTGTTGATGATGATTGATGGTCACCTTTTTAATATGCTATTTCATCATTTTCTACACATACAGCTTGGCAAAAAAGAGTATGACGTGGTGACATGTGAAACTAAATATTTTACTAAATGGAAACCTATGATGTTGACAATACTGGGCCGTCAAATAGTAGATTTTGAGTAAATTTTAGTGTTTCACATTTACTATTAACGATTTGATTAAATTATCTTACTGATTTCCCATATTATGATGAGACCTAAGTTAAAGTGGCGCCCTCGTTTTTACCATACTCTTTTTTACCAAGCTGTACATATACATATAGCTGTACGTATATGAATACAAATTATAAAATACAATTTCCAAATTTAGATTGTCTCTTTAGATTGATTGACTCTAGCGGGTCTAGCCAGTTAAATAAATTAGTCCACTTCCTCCTTTCTTTTTTCCGGTATTAGTAGGAATTAAAACGAAAATAACCGTGATATGCTTTGTAATAACATGTACCATTAAAATGCAACTTTTTTTTCCCAGAGTGAATGGCTGTTTATTGACGATGGGCCGTATTTAGAATCACTGGAGCGACTCATAGAACACTACAGCACAGTGCCGGATGGATTACCTACTCGACTCACTACACCAGTACCGCCTAAACCTAAACCCCCGCTACCAGAGGTAAATTTACATTTACTAGTTGTACCTACATAAGCTCTTACAATACTAATGTACCTACATCATATGTTCTAACAAATCGATTCTACCTACAGAGACTTTTTTTTTTCTTTAACGCTGAGAAATGCTCTGAGGCATCCGCGAGGAAGTAGGTCTCCCCACGCGGGTATGTGGGACACGCTGCGCCCGAAAGCTGGTAAATGGACGCAGCTCCCACCCACTAAAACCTGGCGAGTGCCAGTTGCCACCAATTCCGCCTTTGGTGAGGTGCCCGGACCTGTTGAGCAAACAGGGCACTTATACGGCTAGTCAGTCCCTCAAGGGACCGACGCTCCCCAATGCCACGTCAACATGTTGGGGACTACTGATTGTACCAACATAAGCTCCCTGTATATATTCTAACAAATTGACTCTACCTACAGAGACTGAAACAAAAATAACAATACCATAAATTATTTTCAGTTCTCAACTATGCCTCGAACAAAGAAGTCACCGAGCAGAGCACCTACAAACCAGTCACTATCTTTAGTTAAACATGACATACTCAACGACAACCAAGGGTCCAATAACAATTCGTTTGAACTACTCACGAGGAATCTCTCATTCTCATCCGACTTTAACAACGACAGTATGAACAACAATGATGAGTCTCAACCGGAAAATGATACATACAAAGTACCGGTGAACAGTAATGCTGTGACCACACTAGCGGAGAACTACAACGAAATATCTATTAACTCCGATGGACAACTGTCGACACTGCAGGGTAAGCTTTACAGTTAAACTCTTATAATTCTTTTTTTTAATTAATAGGGATGTATAATATTTTTTGACGACGTCGTCGACAACGTCTAATAAATCGATAAACGCCGGCTGCATGAACGAAAAAGGATGACTCATTGTCCCGTTACGCTCATTGTTCGCTTGATATGATTCAATTCTAATCTTATAAGTATGCATTCACTTCATCTATGTTTTGTTATGATGTTGTCAGGTTAAACTATCATCCGTAAACCAACTTTACAGACAACCATTTTTTTTTAAATTTATTTTATATGATAGATATAAACACGAAAAAAATACTTTTATATAGAAATATTATGTCCAATTTTAATAAAAAAAGACGTCGATAAAAATAGTTTTTAAAATACTAATACCATAATATATACAATAATAGTAAATATACGTATCATACGTCACAGACCGATAAACATTCTCGTGCTCTGTCAAAGTACACTGGGATAATATTATTATGCTCCTTGCCGTTCGCGACATTTTACTTTTTTATTTTTACGGTAACATTTTAACTTGGTTATGACAGCTATGAGTTTTTTTACCGGTCAATGACGTCATCGCGCTATATTGGCTTTCGCAGTCACGTGATAAATAACGCATTTTAAATAATTTTTCTCTATTTTAAGACAGTTAAATAGACTCTTCTAAATGTTATTTTAGGTTTTCAAATACTGTATTTAATGTCTCTAACATAACCTTACATGAATATGTGTCAACATCCCTATTCTGTTACATTCTTATAATGAGACTGGGTAATAACATAATCAGAGTGCTTATAAATATTTATTTATTTCATAATTTTAACTTTATATGTACGACCTTATTTTTTTATAATTTAATGAATGTTTTATTTGATTTACAATTATGATTATTATCCATCTATTGCTGGGCTTCTCTTCAATGTCCCTCGCAACTCGCGTCCAACTATATCATTTTTACAGTATAAAATTTTTATTTGACATCATATATTATTTTTATTTTATTTAGATCTACATGGCCGACATTCAGTCAAAACTCCGTTAAAGTTGTTTCATTTTAACGAGTGAAATGCGTGTAAACCTTAGTTAACTTATCAGTATGTTATGTTTACAGAGTTCATCCCGATGCAGGAGCTGACGTTGGGCGCAGTGGTGGGCGGCGGCGAGTTCGGGTCAGTGGTGCGCGCGGTGTACGCCCCGCCTGGCGCCCCGCCCACGCAAGTTGCCGTCAAGACGCTGCGGGCGCAACACACACAAGACAACCGCAACGACTTCCTCGCCGAAGCCAAGCTCATGATGGCGTTACGGCACCGCTGCATCGTCAGGCTCATCGGCGTATGTCTAGTGAGTACTGTCCTTGATGGATTATAAATAACTGTTGTATGCTAAATTAAAATAATTAAATCTCATTTGTCCCGCCGTTTACTGCTTTTTTTACGTTTATACCCAATAAACATTTAAGCTGAAAAAAGATCTTTTAACCAGTGCAATAACAGCTAGAAGCTTTATAAACGATGTACAAAAGCGTCAAAATATACTTAAGGCTGTAGTAGAGGGTAAATTGTATTATTTAATACAGTACAGCTGCTTTAAGGCTGTGTAAAGCCGAAATTATTACTTTTAGCTTGTGAAGAGCACCGAAAAACTCTAAAATACAGCGTATGGTGTAAAAAACCACTATCAGCAAGTTTATAAGACTAGAGCAGTATATCGGCTGAATAGTGCTCTAGAAATCTACTTTTGTATTGCCTAATGCTGTACAAGAGCATTGAATATTGCTACCTTCTGGATATTGGTGTATAATTACTCTGTAGTACAGTCATCATATAAGGCTGGATAATAGCTGTTCAATGGTTGTCTAGGAAACCCTTAGAAAGCAAATTTCTGTATAAGAGTGTAATAATATGATGTCTGCTGCATAAGAGTTTAGTCTTACTCTATTGTAAAGCTAACGCGATAAGCGTAATTTTTATCTATTGTACAGCCCTCGGTGTTACAGTAGATGACTTTTACGTTAATAGTGTTTAAATAGAGAACTATGCAGCTTATCGAATATTTTAATGTCTAAGTCAAACTGGAAATTACATTTTTGCATAGTTAATTATATATATTGTGGCCAGTCTTACATAAGTACTGTATAAAGAATAAAAAAAATGCGTTATACTTTTAGTTATTTATTTCGATAATGACACGATCAGTCACAAAATTTTGTTTGTACCTAATACTAATTATAAGTTTTTCTCATCTTCTTTTTTTCTCCCTCTTCTTTATCCAGAATTTGTTTTTGGTTTGAAAATAACTTGTCAATATCTAGCTAGGTACCTGAATAATGAAGTACTTGAAATGAATAAACATTTTAATTAAATAAAAAAATTCAAACAGCAGTGTGTCGGTACAAAACCTTAAATATTAAATGTGCTGTAAATACACCTACATATTCAACCTAATTTATAAATTAGTTATGATTGCGTCATAACGACGGCTGTAAATCTAAAGTGTCAAAGTTAATGTAATCTCCAGTGTACATTGGATATACTGAATGGGTTTCTTTGCTTTCAATAGAACCCTGAATTGCTGTAATATTTACTAAATGTACTCTTTTAAGCAGCTACTATAGCAATTAAACTCTAAGGTACATCCATCATTACTCTTTAGGCTGTTGTATATACTTAAATTACGGCTTTGTTACGCCAAAAGCTTTATAGTGGAGTACTAGAAGGGCAACAGCTGTATAATTGAAGACGCCATTAAACCATAACCTAAAAATTATGGTAACATAATTTATAACATATTTATATGTATATTTTTGAAAAATTCGGCGATATTTACACATAATTTTACTTGTACACAATACAAAAGTTAATTTCTTTACTATTTAAGGCACTGCGGACTAATAAAGCTAGTCTGAATTTGGCTTACATGGTTCTTATTACACTTACACTTTCGTTATTATCTATTATTTCGAGAGCGCATGAGTTTTTGGCTTACTATTAGTATACATATTCACGAAGAAGTAGCAGCCGCAAGCAAAATAACGACCATAACTTAAGAATGGGTACTTACCATACAGCAAAATAATATTTGTTCACTTCACAAATTAAAATATGGCCACAGTGTGTCACTTATTGATCCGATGAATAAATTGTCTATTAAAAATAAGTATATATGGAAGGACAACCACAAAGATAATTTTATTCTTATATTCAGACGTTTACAAGCCTGAGGCTGTATATAAGAATAAAATAGGTAAGATTTGAGAACAGTAGCTGTATAATGGTATCTAATTATGCTCTAAGTCAGCTATTACGCAGCTATTATACAGCTGTTAGACAGCTAGATCTACACTTAAAGCTGTATAATTTGGGGCCCAAATTGCGGATATAAGTGCTGTATATCCGGATATACAGCCATAATACAGCCAGCTTGTACAGCCTAAGCCCTTCAAATTTTCTATTGTACAGCCTTTATACAGCTGTCAAATGCTATCTGGGTAAGGTGTAATGAAGTGCCAGCATTTGTAACGACATTCAATTTATGATCCCACTACATAACACTTTGCTGCTACTACTATTATTATAGATAATCGATGTGGTGATAATATATGCGTATATAAAGTTATAACATAGATTTTCCCTTCCCAGGGTCCCCCTCTGGCGATGGTACAGGAGCTGGTGGCGCTGGGCTCGCTGCTGGAGTATCTGGTGCGGCACGGCGAGCAGGCGTCGCCCAGCTACGAACTGCGCCTGTGGGCGTGTCAGGTGGCGGCCGGCATGCGCTACCTCGAGCGGCGCCGGTTCGTGCACCGCGACCTCGCCGCGCGGAACATATTGCTCGCCAACAGGTCGGTCGCACACGTCCTCTAAATCAGAATTACAATAATTACTACCACTATTACATACTGGTCTGCTAAGTGCTGCTCTAGATTTCTTTGTGTATGTGCGCGTATATATATAGACGTTTTGAGATGATTTCTAATATTAGATATATGTTTCACATATGTACCAATTTACATTGTTTGATACTTGCGACATTGTCTCGGTATTGTGCTGTTATATATTTGTGTCTTAATAAATAACATGTAAGATACATTGCAGGCACCAAGCCAAGATCAGCGACTTCGGCCTGTCGCGCGCGCTGTCAGCGGATAGCTCGTACTACCGCGCCAGCCACGGCGGCAAGTGGCCCATCAAGTGGTACGCGCCGGAGTCCTACAACTACGGCACCTTCAGCCACGCCAGCGACGTGTGGAGCTACGGCGTCACGCTCTGGGAGATGTTCTCCTACGGCCAGCAGCCCTACGGGGACATGAGGGGCATCGAGGTGAGTTCACTGTGCTTCATTGTTACTTTATCTGTACAGGGCCACAAGATTTCTATTGTAATTATTATATATCTTTCCGTTGGGAGAAATACATATTGTGCGGTATGCCCATCTACTTTAGAACCACCAGTGAATAGAATTTTGTATAGTATTTTTGTGTAAAGGTATTGGACTGATGAGATGGTGACTTACAAGAGCTGGTCCTGATTGCACTCATTATTTTCATAGGAGAGAATGACCATTTACTGTCCCACTTGAGTCTCAAGCTTCTTAATTCACGTTTTATAATTATCTGTTTCAGGCTATACAATTGATTGAAAATGGAGAACGTTTGAAAAGACCAGAGGATTGCCCCGATGAGATCTACCAGGTGATGCTCGACTGCTGGGTGTACAGCCCCGACCTGAGGCCCACATTCGCGAAGCTCGTGGATGTGTTCTCTCAACACCCCGACTACATGAACATAAGCCAGCTGGCGCTAGACACAGAAGATGAATGAAATATACTACCACTTTGGTTAAATGGATTTTTATTAGAAAGTGGGTGGGTGTATTGTGGCATTATAAATGACTATACGGCCCTCCAAAAAGTATTTACTAGTTCCGTACAGTGACTACGAATAGGATTGTGTTTGTGTGCGTGAAAATGGATTTATTTAAATATTTTATTGTTTAATCACAAAGTATGTTATAATTTTCATATGAACATCATGGGTTATCAGTATTTCTATTTTGTCGATCGAACAAACAATAATAATATTATTATTATGATTATATTATAAACAATTGCCCTATTGAGCCTAAAAAATGTATTTCTAAGTGTAAATTGTACAAAATATTATTTTTATATACATTTTTTACATTTTGTAATAAGCTTTACAAAGACTTGTAGCTCACATTTTAATATAGTTTGATAAAATGAAATAGAATTTAACTAATTTTGTATTTAAAAGCATTTTTATAATTGATACAAATATGTACATTCCTTCATAGTTGTAGCCTATAGGTTATACAATAACTCTATACATTGAATATAATTTAAATTATTATTTTTATTCAAAAAATCGATTACAAATTATGTTTTGCCATTTAATGCCATATCAGTGATGACCTGTTGCCATGAGGTTGTGTTGTCTAATGTACAAAAGTTATATAGTTACCCAAAAGATATGTTGTGTTAAGGAATTTATAATATGTATTAAAATCTATTACATGAGTCTGATTATAAATATAGTTTTATTATAATTGACAGAGTTTATAAGTATTGTGATACTGGTATTTATGAGGTAAATTAAATATTCACATATTTGCTTATTTGTTTTATTCAATAATTTGCATGCTTTATATAAGAAATTTCTAACCATATTTTATAAATTAATTTTTACCAGTCTTAGGACATAAATTTTGTCTCCTTTATTACATGTCATATAAAATAAAGGGTTCAAAAATTGGAATTTATCATTTTGAAGACTGAAAATGGCAGAGAAATGTAGCCGCTGAAAGAAAACTTAAGGTTAAGTCGCTCATCTTTCCATACAAATGTGGAACAGTAATTAATACATTTTTGACGTCTGACGATGTACGCAAAATGGTAAAAAAATTATACATTTGAAAAAATACAAGCTTCTAAACTGTCGTATTTCAACACTGATTTTAGCCCAACTTTGAGCAAAAATAAAGAGTATACGGAGAAAGAATATAGATAAAATGCTGTAAAATAAAGCCCTTACGGACATTGTAAGTTATTCAAAAGTTGAAATTAATTTGTTTTTAAAAAAATCACTTAATAGTTTTTCTACAATAACTGTTTTGCTGCGCGCGGTCGTTCTAGGAATGAATCATTTTGCATTTCATTCTAGCACGCGTGTTCACACACTATGTAATGTGCTATCTCACCAGCATAATTTAGGCCTTGCCCACCGACGATTTCGCGCCGTCGACTTGTTCAATCTTAATGTTTTATTTCTTACACTAAAGCTAAATTATGTTTTTATCACCCTTATAAATATAGTTTAATTATATAATATAGCTGCAACTAACAATTTTTATATTCTTAATAAAATATCTTTATCAATCAAGTGTTTTCTAACCATTGCCAGCTACTTAGATTTGTATCCGACCAAAAGCATTGGTATGCTTTTGGAATGTTTATTATCATCCAATAACCTGTTATCGATGTATGCTATCGCCCACAAGGTTCGTTTGCATCGCTAGATAACCTACAATACATCTAGACGTATCCTACGATTGCATCACAGTTCTTTGTATTTCTATCGATCGATGATTGTGCAATTTCTTGATATGATGATATCTAAGTGATTATTTATTATCTTTTCATACAATTTTTGCACACATATATATATATAAACATAATGTATATAAAAACATTTAAATGCATTTTCTATAAGTATATATACTATTTACTTATTATTCTATAACCTATACTTTGCACATGGGCAAAATATATATATATTTCATTTCAGGTTGAATTCCTTTGTCCTTTATGTACAATTTTAGCTATCACCATTTATTTATTTTTTAAACATTGGTATACGTTACAACAGCAAACACATCTTATTTTGAAATTTTGGTATTTTTATATGACTGCTTCCAAATCAGAGTACCTACTTAACCATAATAATTACATAATAGTTTATGAATATCCTTTCATATATTTATTCGACATTCGTGGTACGGAGGGGGCGGAGTTTCAGCGCGATGAATACGTATCGCGTCCGCATGTACTCCGCCTTCTCTCGCGGCTGGCAACCCCCGCGGTGCCGACGGCGGGCTCCGGTCTGGCAGTGACAGTTGTCTTCGAAACAATGGCGGTGTCTCCAAATCCGGATTAACCACATTACTCCAAAGCAAACTACTTCTCATGTCCCCATCGATTCTATGAACTCTCTGTCTTCTCGTCTCTGGTCTAATACACGCCAACTGGCCGCAAGAACAAAACCTCCGCAACCACACGTAAGTGCCGACTACGCCAATCGCAAGACCTATCTCTAAGCCGATGACAAACGCTTGGAATGCCGAAAAATCTTTATCGAACTTCTCAAACGGCGTCAGTGTTGTCATATTTTGCTTTAACACTGGTAAAGTCACATTTTTTTCTACAGTAATATTCCAAACTTTGTCGATGTCGACGGCATCTTTCTCGACCACCATCGATATCATTTTTTCTGATGTTTTTGGTGATTTTTTTCTGCATTGCTTGGTGTAGGTGATGTGTTGCGAAGTGATATATGTTTCTGCGGTAATGAAATCGGGAGTACAAATTAAATATTCATTTCGGAGCTCGATTCTTTCTAGTTTCTTCAAGGGTCGTAATATATTAGCGCTAAATGTTACAAAGTAGTTCTCACTTAAATCCAATTTCTTCAAATTTGGTAATCGCGTGAATAATCGTTCTGGTAAAGACTTAATGCGGCAGTTGTTGAGATTAAGTATCTGAAAATAGGGGAACATAGAAATACATTACAGTGGTTTATACTAAACATAGGTATATATTATACAGCGCCCCACGGTTTCACCCGCGTACTTCCTATTCCTGTGGACACCCCAGATAGGCTATAATTTATCCCACACAGGGATAAATTATAGCCTATCTATATGTTATTTCGATGTTATTATAAGAACTCATCAAATTAGAATGGATATTACGATGATGTCGAAATATGTTATGCGTTTCCAAAGCATCCTATACAGTTTGTTCATTTTACATCAACAAGTAATGATGAGCACAACTTTAAGGCAAACAAATAATCATTATTGAAAATAACTCATAAATTGTTCTGATCTTGATCAACTTGAAATTGATATCGGACCAAATTGGAAACACCAGCTTTGGAATAAAAAAAACATCGAAATCCATTCACGATTGGCGGAATAATCGTGTCACAAACATACAAAAAAACATACAGACGAATTAAGAACCTCCTCTTTTTTAAGTCGGTTAAATATAGACATTAAGCAATCAGACAATATTTTTTCAAATTGAATTACTCGTATAGCATTGGCAATTTAACAAACATCCCTATAATAAATATCAAACCTATGTTTGAAGTGAAAATGGCGGGAATGTGACAAGACACTGCAATTTCGCTCCATTTATTGATCTTGAACTACTTATTGGTTGCTCAATATTGGGTGATTGGACTACCTATCGAGTAAATATGTGATAGAATTGATAAAGTATAAGCGATAGCTTGCGGGTGTGGTTATTGTATGGGAATTGGGATAACAGGAATATCATAGAGTTTAGACCATAATATTGACTTATTACTTTTACTTCTGGAGAAATATTATAGATAGATAGATAGAAGAATATAAAGATTTTTTGTTACAACTTAATGCTATAGGTACCTACCTACCTAAGATACATCACATGATGCGCGCGAATTTACCATACAGTTATAACATAACACAATCATCATCATCATTATCATCAGACCCTATCCGTCCACTGCTGAACATAGATAACAATTAACACAATAACTCACATAAAAAATAAATATCGTAAAAGTTGACTCACCTGCAATTTTGTGTGCATAATAAACGGCTCATTCTTAAGCGATTCGAATATGTTCGCCGATAAGTCCAACACTTCTAACTGTGGCGTGTCCCAAAACACGTCGGACGATATAAACCTTAACCTATTGTTACTGAGATCCAAATGAATCAGCTGATCCAGACCGGAGAACGCGTGCAAGCCAATCCAAAATATCAAATTGTTTGATAAATCTAGAAATCTCAACGCCGTGTAGCCCACTTCCTGAAAATAAGATAATTATTACTTGTCACAGCAGTTTTCGTCGTGACAAGAAAATACCTAGATAATTTAAAACTCTGTTTTCTGATGGCAGGATTAAACTTAATAAAGTTTTTCACTTGTAGGTATCTATTTCTTATATAGGTCATACAGGTTATTTAAAATCTTATATCTCTCTACTTTGTACAAAGTATAAAAATACAACCTCAACACTACAATAAACATATCATATAAAACACTTAACTATTACTAATCGTAGTCTACATTCTGAGGATGCCTCGGGGCTCGGTGTCAGGGCGAAACGTGCGGTATTTTATTGTGGTGTGTGGTGGTGGTGCATGCATATGCTGTGTGGGAAAGGAGGGCGGTGCTATATGCATGCATATGCGTGCACTACACACATTTGCTGTAAAGACTGCGTGGTTCGCGGGATTATTGCTAATTAATATATAATTTAATTTAATATAAATAGATTTTCACAAATTTACGCCTGATTTTATTAACAAACATACAAACCTTAAAACAAAAGTTATCCAATTCACTAATGACATTGCGACTCAAACTGTATATTTGTACCACTTTGGGCACTCCCACATCTATGTTTACTATGTTTTGGTCGACGCACGTGGCCCTGTTCAGACCATCTTCCATGTCACAATCACATTGCTTGGGGCACAGCGTACACGCCGAGTTACCAATATTCGTCACAAATAAAACAATACACATTAGCTCCCACATTGCCGACTTTTAACAACAAACATTGTGTGTTATTTGTGGTGTGAAAGTGTACTGACGCATCCCCATAACACTGATCTGATAAAGTTATCAGAGCGGCGATAAGATAAACGCCGCATCAGTCGCCACTTTTAGTAGAATAGTACTGATATAAAAGGTGAATGGAATTGCGAATAGTAATGTTCTTTTGTTTTTATTATCTGAATATCGATTTTTAAGATTTAGGTCACGCAACAAATTCTTTCTAGCACAAACAAATATAAAGAATATCTTTATATTTAGGAGACTAACATCCTACTTACTTTTCACGTATAACAGCTTTGCTTTGTTCCGGTAAGAAATACAAGACAGCTAGTTTGAATTCTGGTACCGAGATATGCCATCTTATATCTTAAGGTGGTCAACACATAGATGAGTTTTCCAGGTCTCGCAAAATACGGCCTAATTCCAGATGCATTATTTTTTACAACTTTCACCATGCATCACCGGGGTATTTGTCTACTAATTAAAAACACTGTTTTTATTTTTCGCTCCCTGAATCCATTTTCTCTTAAGACATCGTTATTTTTTTTTTATGTCATCAGGAGGCAATCGAGCAGTCGCAGCCTCACGTCGCTGACGCCCATACACATCCGCACAACCAAGGCGTGTGGCCTTGCGCTGTCCTCCTTTTCCCTATCCCTCCCAATGGGCCACCGGAAACTCACAAATCGCACGAAACGCAACAGCATAGCTGTCACTTGACGCCAGTGTTATGTGAGCGAGAGGTACCACCCCGGTCGTGCCGGCCAAGTTCGGCTGCAATTCGTACGTTCTGTTAACATGTTTAACCCTGAACTATGTAAATAGTTTGACTTGTCAGCGAATGGTTATTATTATAAGTACGGAAAGAAATATTTAGGTGGTGCGATAAGTGTTTTACTTACAAAATGTTCACAGAACTTTCTTTAAATGTTATCAAACTTAATACTCATTACAGATTGGCGGACATTATCAAGGACTTATAGACTCCTGTACGAATGTACCTAACATTCGTTTAATTTGGACACGCAACCAAGAAAAGTTCAGTAGTATTCGATCATCAGCCTTTGCTGATGATCGAATAAAGATCCGTCCACTGCTGAACATAGGCCTCCTTTAAAGAACGCCAAGACGACAGATCCCTTGCCACTCGCATCCAACACGGACCGTCTTCTCAATAGTGTGATTTAAATAAAGCAACCTTTTAAGTCAATCATATAATATATTCTTAGATCTCTTACATTTTCTTACAATCTAAACGATCATTACATAGTAAACAGTCTATATGATTAGGTAAACAAATTATTTTGCCTATGTAGAGTTGCTGATCCCGTGAGACCCCTGTTCATCACGTAGTCTATGTTTACGACCGCGTTCCTCACATCAAACATCGATGCTCCGATATTCTGGAATGTACTCGCTAGTCTATCCACTGCCAAAGCCTGCAATAGAATATGTAGAGTAAGAAAAAATTATTTAAAACTGACAAATAGAGTTCGGAAAAAATGTGATTTTAATTTAATATCAAGATCATTTAGAGTACTATCTATGTAAAAAAAATAATGCAGTTCCTGAAATACGTCATTAAAATATATAATTCAAAGAAAAAAACGTACAAAAAACTCTCTTTT
Source organism: Helleia helle (assembly GCA_963853865.1). NCBI lineage: Eukaryota > Metazoa > Arthropoda > Insecta > Lepidoptera > Lycaenidae > Helleia > Helleia helle. Next base: position 17,896,278 of record OY971422.1, on the reverse strand, counting down.
TGGGCAAAAATCTCTATTACTTAATAAGTAAGCTTATTCATTACGTAAATTACACAAAACAAACAAATCAATATCTTCCAACTATCCAAAGGTGTATAAAATCTTCAGAAATCGAAATTTTCTTTTTCGAGTGTGTTATGGGCGAAAAATGATTCTTATGTGGCGGATCAATCAGCGCCACAATATTGAATCACGCTATCAAAGTTCCACAGCTCGTCGCTATACATATAACAACTGAATTGATAGCAAGCGGGCTTCGGCCTGACCGAGCATACCATCTCGCTCGGTCGGAGATCTCCCTTTGTGGCTCACACCTATATCAATCCACCTCCTTTCATAATTCCATGAGGAAGTATGGGTTTTAGTTTCACAGACTGGCAGACAAACGAACAGACATACAGACAGACAATGGAGTAACCCATAATATATATAATATAAGGCTTGCTTTTTGTCATTTTGAGGAATGTATCCCTAAAAATATTATTTTTTCGACATACACTTAGCTAGATGTTGCCCTCAGTTCCCTAACTTATATTAAGGGCTGATAGCCTCTATTATGGTACAATCTATCTGTTTGACAAAATCCGATCAGCTGTTCATTGAAAATGTACCACAGACTAACTGGAGGTGATTCTTGGTGTGAATTTTGACCTTTATCCATTCACCGCTGAACATAGGCCTCCTTCAATTAATGCCAAGATGACATATCCCTTGCCACTTGCATCCAACAAGGACCGGCACCTGCACGGAGAACTTCCCACCTGGTTAATGGTTGACTACTGTGAAATAAATTCTAATGTCGACAAAATTTGCTCTTAATGTGGAATTGTTTTTAGGTATTTATTTTTATTTAAGGGTGGGGACACCAGTGAGGCCAGACGGGTGATCAGTCCTCATTAACGGGACCATTTCACAAAAATTTTAGGTATTTACTATACCAATATCTTTCAGAAAACAAACTAAACCCAACCTGGTTATAAGATGCATCTGCTATCTTTTCCATGGAATTTGAATGTAATTGTGATGCTTGTGCAATTTGTGTTAGAGCTTTTGCTTGCTTGTTCATGACTTCCACCTTAAAAAATAATAAAAGAAACATGAAAGGAAGAAACAATGTTACAAAACGAGTTAATAATTAACAATGTTAATTACTTTAACACATTTTTATGTTAATTGGATTGGTTACCAATTTGCCATCTGCCATAGTCATCCACTAGTAAGTGGAAAATGTCAGACAGAAATAAGTTCACACCAAAGCAGCCCAGGCTAGTCATTAGTAGCCTATCTAAGATGCATGAGAGTATCTCTTTTTGCCAGTAATTACACTGCCATGCTCTTCATTTCAAAACACTACTCAAGTATTTCCGGCAAAAAAATTAAGGATGCTGTTAGCCATGCAGATGGTAGCATGGCATATCACTCTCTCTTTAGTGGACACTGACCACTTACCATTAGATCTGTCAGTTTGCATATAACATAAAAAAGAATAACTAATCCTAGACAGTTGAAAAAGCCTTACCATCTTTTCCATGATATTCATATGTCTCTCGTCAGTTTCTGTCGGCCACACTTTACTTGTGTCCTCATGACCGTTAAAACTTTTACTGAATTCATTATCAATCAAATTATCATCAACAAGTAGTGGCTCAAGTTTAATCTTCTTACTCTTTTCTATAAAAAGGAAAACCATTTTAATGCTTACTACACAAGCAAGCAAACATGTCTAATATCACAAACATTAAATTTATAATTCTATACAGCTTACTGTATCAAAAGACAATTTATCCCCAATAGGGAAGGCAAAGGACTATAATCCATACAGCCGAATATAATCCATACAGGGCGAAGCCAATTCTGAAGTATGGAGAAACTGTGGGAAACGCCAAGCAGTGCGGCTTCGCCCCTCCAGTCCCCCATCAATCAACTATCATTCGTCACTCCCCCACCCAGAACAGTCCTCCACAATATTCGCCAACCAATCACAATATATACAGATTAAGTTTTAAAACAAACTCTATGGAAGACTGATCCGAATGAACAACAACAAATAACAATTAATTAACAGGAGACCAAAAAAACACCAGCACCCTGAAATTTCCCGCCTTTCCTCTATATCTGAGCAAAAATCAGCCATTATTAATCTTTATACATTGCACTTTACATTTAAGGTTGAACTAGTCGACAGCGCAAGCTCTAACAAAATGATTCTTATCTACCTGACATAGTGCATGAACATGTGTGCTAGAATGAAATGCACAATGATTCATTCTGAAAATGTCCTTTTAGCAAAACAGTTATAATAGAAAAACTATTAAGTGTATCTTTTTAAACTAAATTTATTTTATCTTTTGAATAACTAAACTATATCTGTACGGGCTTTATTTGTGAACTTTTGTGCTCGGTATACTATGTATTTACACCCAAAGCTGGGCTAAAATCAGTATTGAAATATGAAAGTTTAGAAGCTTGTATTTTTTAAATGTATAATCTTTTTACGATTTTGGGTACATACACACATAGATAACGACGAGATCAATTTATATTATACTTAGTTTTTGATGGTCAACATCAAACATTGTAGTAATTACTGTTCTGCGTTTGTATGGAAAGATGAGCGACTTGTGTAACCTTAAGACTTTGAATTTTCTTTGAATAATCTTCACTGGCATTATGAAAGATTTTTATAATATAGGTTTTAATGCCTTTGTGCCCATGGCAGGTGAATTAAAAAAATACTGACACCTAAGCTTAGAATGGGATGTTAGTCCTCAAAATTATTGATTAAAGAGCAAGATTTGGTTGGAATACTATCTATAAAAAGGCTATTGGAGCTACTTACTTGAAGCTTTTACACTGGAGCAAATATTTAGAATTTTTTGTTCCAAGGGTGTTAGTCTACTTTTAGTTTTCCCTGTTTGAATATGCCTCTGTTTCACCATTACACATCTCCTTTTATCCGACCAATACTGTAAAGAAAAAATATTTACCACCAGACATTGTGATGATACATTGATAATTACTCATAACAAGAAGACTATTATATAATACTCAAGAGAAATACTTGATGAGTATATCTTTCTAGATTAAGGGAAGAACAGAAGAAGTAAAGAGAATAGGTAGATTACACTTGACATGAGGGTAATTCAGAAAAAATGTTGGTGGTGATTTATTTGCATCAAATCGAAAATACTTTTGTTAAATGTGTATTTCATCTACAAGTTATAATGAGGTTTGCATAAGATTAACATAGAACAATAATATTTTTTAATGAGGATTTAAAAAACAAAAACTTACTTTGAACCAACCTTTCGTAGATTTCTGTGCACCACCTACAGAATTTGCAAGGGTAGTCATTTCATCCCACAATTTTTTAAACTTATCATGGTTCATAATTTGCCTTAGTTTGCTATTTGCTATGTTTGGATGTTTTTGCATGAATTCGATAACAGCTTTAACTTGCCCCAGTGATGGCCTTGATGGCTGCAAATAAAATAAAATTAAATTTACTGACTAAATGCTCTCAGCTTCTTAAGATTTTAGAAAAATTATAGAAAATATATATTTAAATATATCTTAGTTCTTACCGTATTCTCATCATCTTGTACATTAGAATAAGACATGATGTTAATAGAAAATTTCACAAAAAATTATTCCTAAATCCTAGTATTTAAAATTGTTCGTGATTTATGGTACTGACTTATTTATTGTTTCCCTTTACAAAGAACTTTTAGTCACTTTCAAAATTTTATCATTCATTATGATTTTATTGAATGTCCTTAATCTTAAAAAAAACATTTTACGTTGTAACTTGTACAGGATATTAGTATCAATTATTTATTATCATTACCTAATCAAATAATTTTCAATTTAAAGGGTAACGTTACATAATGTACCGCTCTTTCTTTTTGGGTTTTCTAATTTCTTTAATGATACATTTTAATGCTAATAAGTAATAACACAGATACACAGAGCCATAAAGTAAATAGTATTAACTATAATGTATATACATTGTATATATATTTTATGTAGCGGTAAACATTAAACTTGCAAACAATTATTTACTAACGTTTTACTAAACAATACATAGACAAATTACAATCAATTTGTTGTCATTATTATTATTTTTATTTAAAGGCTACTAGGCTATTAGACATACAAAATACAATATTTAATCTGTAATACGGAGAAACGGCGGGAAACCCCAAGCAGTGCGGCTTCGCCCCTCTAGCCCCCGTCAATCCACTATCACTCCCCAATCCCCATTCCATCCACCCAGAGCAGTTCACCACAATATTCACCAACCAATCACATTATATATTACACAGATTAAGTTTTTTAAACAAATACTATAGAAAACCGCCAGAACAATCCTCCACAAGATTCGCCAATCAATCACAATATATTATAACGATCAAGTTTTTATAACAAACACTACAGAAAACCAAAGAGAAAACCACTCCGAATGAACAAAACACAAAATAACAATTAATTAAGGGGAAACCAAAAAACCACAACCGCACAAATAACAATTATTGTTATTTTGTGTTTTGTTTGTTGGAGTGTGCGTCTTACCAAATAAATACAGACATGGCCGTATGGAGTTTAGTTATCCTTTGCCTTTCCTTAATGGGATAAATTATTAAACAACAATCACAGACTACATAAATATATGAGAACGGCGGGAAGCATCGAGGCGCGCGGTTGTGTTTTTCTGGTTTCCTGTTAATTAATTGTTATTTTGTGTTTTGTTCATTCGGAGTGGTTTCCTATAGTGTTTGTTTTAAAAACTTAATCTGTATAAAACATAATGTGTGCGGATATTGAATATTTAATTTTAGTGATATTTTTACTTTCATTAGTGATATACACAATTGTAGAAGATGGCTTGATCATTGTCTAGTTACGAACTCAGCGTGGAAAACAATAACAAATGTAAACAATAATTACAATGTATATGCATCAGACCACTTTCCATTGATTATGGATTGCAATTTGAATATTATAACTGAAAAGTTAAATGGTACAAATTGTACATGTAACAAGGTGCTATGGGGAAATAGGAATGTAGACCAAGTGAGCGAATATACGAGACTGTGTCATATTGATTTACAAAAATCGAGTTTCCTATTGAACTGAGTCAGTGTGCTGATCATACATGTGATAATGCTGAGCATAAGATTGTTTTGGATATACTTTATGATAAAATTATTTGTGTGCTATCAGAAACAGCGTCTACCACGTACAGGGGTCCAAATAATATTCATAATAACAAAAAGCGGAAAGTGACCGGCTGGAACTTATATGTAGGGATGTGATAAACGGCTTTTTATTTTCAACACGCTTAAGCCTTTGGCTTTTATTTTTCAGCGCGCTTAAAAAAGCCGGCCGAGCTTTTTATTGTAACGCATTATGCAGGCAACAGACAGGATCACCTCACCGACAGGCTGGCCGCGGCGAAGGCCAGATACTCCTTGTAGGGGGGGAATGCCCGACTGCTACTAAGCAGTCCCCACGACGTCGTGCCATACAGACCCAGGTTCCCATCCTGAGTCCGACACGAGCACAGGGGCGTTACTGGAGGCGCATTAAATAGCGCCTCCTACGCCCGCGGGAGAAGGCTTCGTCGGCGGCCTCCTCTCTCACCCGCTCGTCGACCTCCTTCTGGGACATTACTGCCTCACAGAAGGAGACCATCACCGTCCAGGACTCGTCGTCACCAAGCATCGCGGTGATGACGCTCGGCAGAGACAAGTCCCCTCCGATGACTGATGTCAGGATTGGGATTGATTTTTAAATTTCTCTTAATAAATAATTCATTCAACATGATGATGATAATGAATATAATATATACTTTTAAAATTATTACGTTGGGACATCCCACACAAGACCATCTGATCCCAAACTAGGCAGATCCTGTTCTTATGGCAACCAGACAACTGATGTATACTTATATTATATTTCTAAATACATACATGATATAGATAAAACTACACCCAGACACAGAAAAAATGATCATGCTCTTCACACAAACATTCATCCTGGGTGGGAATCGAACCCACGACCCTCCGGTTTAGTAGACAGGGTCACGAACCACTAGATCAATAGGCCAGTCCAAGACAAAAGGCAAGTGCTTTTAATAACTTTCACCATTAGAGCCACATGCATTGTTAGAATTATTAGTATTCTCCTCACCATTTTCTCCACTAGTCCAACCACCACCGCCATTATTCTCGTAACCCTGCCGTTGAGAAGAAGTCGGCCGTGATAAGTCACGCGAAAGTAAATCATTGAAAACACCCAAATGTTTCAGTTTCAAATGTTGTTTCAAATTACTTATAGTTGTTCTATAAGATATTTGTTTTTGACATGTATTACACACAGCAACTATCGGTCTGGTTTTTTTGAAAGTAGTCCCAGATTAAAACGCTGCTCGACATTTTCACTACACTAATAATTATTAATTATTCACAACACTTACACCCTACAACTAATGTAATATAATATAATAACAACACAAAAATCATAATATGCAGACTAGGCTGTATGGACTATTATTATTTAATCTAAGTATTTTCGCTTTCCCTATTAGGTTTATAAATAATAAATATTATTTATAACAACAAAAAAAATCACAACACGAATTTACTTATTTATAACTATAATATACTTAATTCCTAATAAAAATATCGGTTTACTATTGACAATTATTATTTACATTAACCAATATCAAATAAAACATTTAAGTCACTCAATTCACACTAATTCAAATAACGGCTACGCGCACGCAAAGTAAAAATTAACATCTAAGCTCATCGACATTGACAAGCGTACTGAGTTTAAAAAATTAAAATCAGTTAAAAATTAAAATCATAAATCATAATAAAAGTTCCTAAGCTGTAAAAAGTTTATAACCAACCAAAAACGGAGCGTTGTCAGTCTGATAGAAATGTTATGTAAACAGGCAGAATGTATTTTAGCCGTTTAATACGTAACCAATCGAATCTAATATTGATTCTTAAAGGTATAGGGATAAGGTTTTAATCCAATAAAATGAAAAAATCTTTATATTGCGTCATATCACCCACAGCGTAAAGAAGTATGGCTCCTTATTCACATTATATTTTGAGTTTTAAACGTATCGGAATAATGTTACTTTCCTTTAATCATGATAATATAGTATTGAATTTTTTAAAATTTTAGCCTTGACGATTAATCGAAATCAGCTTGATTTTATTAACGCGCTTGAATGATTTTTTCAAAAAGCGGAATTTTTACAGCTCTAATTGATTAAGCGCCCATCTTTACTTATATGTATGCGATGCGCATAGGGAGGCTAGGCGTTGTTTTGAGCTCTGGATACTGAATGACAAACCACCATTTGGTGAAATATTTAGAGCCGTATTCCAAAAGGCAGCTCAAGTCATGATACTAGTTTTAAAACTAGTTTTGAGTAGATATCTTAACTCAAGACGTTACTTGAGCATCGGTTCAACAATCGGCAATCACCTGAGTGTGACCACATTCTAGAACCGTACTTAAGACGCGATTTCTTCTCGAGTATAGATTTGTACTCGAGATCTGTCTATTTTTTAAATTAGTTTTAACTTTTTAAATTTTTATACAGAATACAGATGTTGAATGGTGATATTGGCATCCATGTTTATTGTTTGTTAGTTTTGTTACTTTACTATTGACAAATTATTATATTGTAATATTATTATTGCCGAAGTTTTAATTTGTTAGGACATTTTCTAAGTTTTTGATTACAGTCATTCTGGGTAACTTTGGACCACTATTCAATCATTTTCAGATAGTTAGTCAATAAAATGTATGAAAGTGCTACAAAGTAATTGCGTTTTGTGTGATCTTTTGATGTTGTGGATAGCTGTAAGAAAAAAATATACACAATTGATGAGTAAATCCGACGATATAGACAGAAATAGGAGTGGTCCAAAGTTATATTGATTTTGGGGTAACATTAGATCATTATTTTTTCTCGCCTTAAAAAACTATATTATTGCATTTTTGTACATTTTAGGCATGATTGGGCCATGTTAAATGCTCCTACGATCCACAAGTTATCATTTAGAACTCAGCTTTACTGCCACAGATTAAAAAATCCATACTAAAAAGCTAGATTAAGGAAAATGGCCCCTTAGTTTTTTGAAAATGGCTAAAGATTTGACGTGATTTTTATAATTTATAATGAAATAAACATATTACTTAATGTAATTTAAAAATACTTTATTCTTTGGACTATACTATCAAAACAGTATAAGTTTTATCGCTTACACATGTATAAAGTAACAGTCAGATTGAGATCAATCATAAAGACACATACTTATTTAACAGTAAGAATCAAGAATCTTAAACAGTCTTATAAACTTAAACAAAAATCAAATTTATTAGCATTAAATTGACTTACAGTGAAATTATAAGACATTTTACTTTAAAAATCAACAATTACTCTCCCGATACTAGGCACAAAAAGTCACGGTCTAATGTTACCCCAAAATACTTGATATTTTGGCTTCAAGATAAATTTTAGTAATTACGGAACATTTAAGCATGAGTCAGTCAAAAAAGAACATTTAAATAAAAATACTATAATTATATAACACAAACATGCAGTAGCTTATCAATTTCTAGCTCAAAAAACTCAAATTAACAATAATTGAAAACAGCCCATACACAACAGCGTCTGCAAGGTGGGAAAACAAACAGGTGTTTGGTTTGACACCTGACATTGATTTCCTGTTAAATTTCGTTCCTTATTGTCTATGGATTCTATACTTCACATTCGGATACATACATTTTAAAAAACTTGATTTGATACCAGATTAAAAAAATAAAAGTGTTTGTTCAAGGTGTGGTCCAATGTTTTACCGCACGTCCAAAGTTACCCAGAATGACTGTATGTATTGTAAATAATTTATTTTAATTAAATTATTATTGATAATAACATAATATAGCAAGAGGGTTAAAACCTATAATCACATAAATGATAGGGAGAAATGTCTAAAAAACCTGTGAAGTTTATTTTATTCAAAGGCATAATATTATAGGATTTACGACAAATAAACAACTGTCCCCAATGATGAAAACACCAAAACTACATTATGTTCATGCCACTGCTATAAAACAGGTGAGTAAATAATAATTTAAAAAGACAAGTGCTTTTATAAATAAAATAATTCAATTCCTTAATTTAAAGCAAGCTATAGACCTGTACGAAGAATCTATTCCTAATTAAAATAAAAACAAGCATATTGGGTATCTTCTTGTGTCTGTTATATGTTTATTGTTAGTTTTCAATTGTTAAGTTATATTCAACATGCATTGTGCCTATTCAATGAGGTTCTGACTTTTATGAGGCATTGCAACTATATAATAAAGTATATTATATAGGGAATATTGATGTTCCTTGAGACTAACCCTTTAATAAAATTATTACTGACCCAGAAGCTAACAAAGTAATGTTATAGCCACTAGGCACTAGGAAATCCTATTTGTCTAATCCGAGTGAGTAAACAATAATGATAATAGTCAAGTTTATGATTAGAAAATAATGTAATATTACCAATTTATCCCGTGACCGGCGCTGGCAGCCGCGCCGCAGTGTTTCCACAACGAGAGGAACTTCCTCTTTTGAGAGGAAATTAGGGTCCAGAGGGGAAGAGAAAGGGAAAATCAGTGGTAAAGCCTAACCAAAAAAGAAAAACAGACACACACCTCGCCATATTGCGTAAAATTTCTGTATGGACTATACTGTGTTACTGTATTAAAGATACAGTGGCAACACCAATGTAGGTCTTATAAATTTTTGGTCAGGCTATAAATAAGAATTCGAATGTTGTGTTATACGTTATTCATAATTAGTCTAGCTTAGATTCCCTTGCAGTTGCATTTTTAATTATATGTTTTTAGTTTTATGGTAGAATTTATGTTGACATACCGCAAAAATTGCTGTTTTTTCACAATTTCGTGATTTTTTAAAATTGAACTTAAAGAACTAAAAAAAAGGTCGTGAGAAAAAACACATTAGAACTATGTATAGTAAAATTTCCCCGGCTGATCATTATGAACAACTTTTGTCATGTAGGTACAGTTTTCGTAGGAGGGGCTTCGTTTTCTAGATATTCAATTTTTTCGGTGCTATTGTAGTCTTCGAATCCCGCCAGGGAACAAAATTATTTTCTGTGTTCCTGGGTCATGGATATGTATTAAATATGTGTATTATATAATAAAAATGTTAAATATATGTATAGTATAAAAGTATTAAATATATTTCCGTTGTCTGGTACCCGTAAAACAAGTTCTTCGAGAACTTACCACGGGACCAGATTGACGTGGTGTGAAAGCGTCCATAGATATTATTATTATTATTTATTATTATATCTGAGTTACGAATAAATAAATAAATATTGTGGAGGACTGTTCTGGGTGAATAGAATGGGAAGTGATAGTTGATTTATGGGGGCTAGAGGGGCGGAGCCGCGCTCCTTGGCATTTCCCGCCGTTTCTCCAAAGCACAGGCAAAATATTGTTAATATACGTCAGACTTGGCAGCATAGCCTCAGGTCTTAGCTGGTCCCAACAGGATCAAAACTAACAAAAAAAAACAACAATTTACTTGCTCTGTGGACTGTGGTTCCATCATCCATGTTTATTGTTTATTGTCAGAACTCAGAAGGTGCTTTTCAAAACTTTTCATAATCTTATTTCAGATTGAAAACTAATTATTAGGGAATAAATGATTTAAAATAAAACATGGATATAAATAACCTTTTCAATTGTTTTGAGGAATCTGCTCAGAGTACCATACAATATCCAAATGTAGAGAATAAAAAGGAGGAATCGTAAGTGCGATTACGGATTATAACCTATTTGACAAAACAAACTAAAATGAATAACATTTTCAGTTCTTTTCTTGGAAATTTTGGATGCTAGTGACGTTAGAATCTATATTTACTGTAGTGTTGGTGTAAGCTACGGTTTTCATTTGCCTATGTTTTGATACCTATTATTACTACTTTTTCAGAGTAACTGAGGACTCTACCTCGTCAAGTAAAAAACGTAGTCACGAGGACAGTGATGAGGACGAAGTAAAAAAACCAAAACGGGAAAACGAGGATGTTTCAGAACTAACTAGCGATATAAAGTTAGATGATGATAAATATTTTCTTAGTAATAAAATACTAATATAAAGTCAAATATGTATTGAAAACTGAGCTATTTCTACTTTTCATATCTTAAGCATTTAGTTTTTACATTTTTTCTGATTATTCTTGCATTTTAGCTTGGATTTACTGGACTCTAGAATAATTATACACACATTAGAAACTCACGAGGGATGTACACATGAAGTAGCTGTACCACCAAATCATGAATATGTGCCTCTTAGGCCGATTGGCTCTGAGCCTGCCAAACAATATAGTTTTATTTTAGATCCTTTCCAGAAGGAAGCCATTATGTGTATAGATAATTTACAGTCTGTATTAGTGTCTGCACATACATCAGCTGGAAAAACTGTGGTCGCCGAGTAAGTATTCATATATCTTAATTTATTAGTTATTGCTAATAAACCCAGTTTTATAATTTTGGTTATTAACATGACACATATCACAATGGTTATTAATTAAAAGAGGTTCTTAGTGTTGTTTTAGACAACAATACCATACAGTGCCAAGACCTAGTTTGTTTCAATTGGCGGGAGACTATTGGAGTTCATTGAATAATGCCCAAGTGGATGGAAAAACCTTGATAATGATGATATTATGTTACTTGTAGTGATATTTGCTTTGATATAATATACTGCCCACAGCAAACTGTTGAAGGGGAAATTGACATAACACTTCATGCAGCAGTAGCGGGTTCAAATCCCTCCAAGTGCAGATAATTTGTATGATGAATATAGATGTTATATAATATTTCCATTCTTAGTACCTGTAACACAATAATTTCTTACAAGCTTACCACGAGGTTGGGTTAACATGGTGTGGTTGTTGGATAATATTTATTTATTTATTTATGATGTTAAGGAATAAGTATAAATCTTTCATTGATCATTTTAGGTATGCCATTGCTTTGTCTTTGAAAAACAAACAAAGAGTAATTTATACAACTCCAATCAAAGCTCTTTCTAATCAAAAGTATCGTGAGTTCTCTGAGGAGTTTCACGATGTTGGTCTCATCACAGGAGACGTCACAATAAATCCTTCTGCTTCATGTTTAATTATGACCACAGAGGTAATCTTTTATTTCACATATTTATTACTTACTGATTCCGCTGGCTCAACAACCCCAAGTGGATCGTGGCCTCTGATACGAGATGGCACCACTGCTCCCTGTCTTGTGTGATTTCCTACCAATTTACAGCACCCAGGGCATGTATGTCATTTATCACTTCATCCTACCTGCGGTATATTTGGTTTGGCTAACCTGTCGGTGGCCGTAGAGTTATCCCGCATAGGCCCTTCTCGCAGCCCTGTCAGCTGGCATTCTCTCGAGATGCCCAGGCCACATATTAGTATATTTTTTCTTAAATAAATTAAATATTGATATGAATGATTACAACATAGTGAGTAAATCTGTATCTGATAAGATTGAAAGCCTTTGGCTAAAATAAAGTGTTAAGATTACAAACCTACATTGGACCAACACAAATAGGAACTACAACCTAACACTCTACTTGTCATATTGGATGTGAATGATAAGAGTTGATGTATGTATGTATGATGTATGCAACTATGCAGTAGCTTTAAGAAAACAAAAAGTGAAATTTATAAGAATGTCAAAAAATTTGTTTTAAGGAATTAAAAGATTTAATATGTTTTGTTACTTTTAGATTTTAAGAAATATGTTATACAGAGGATCGGAAATTATGAGAGAAGTGGGTTGGGTAGTGTTTGATGAAATACATTATATGAGAGACAAAGAGAGAGGTGTTGTTTGGGAAGGTATTTATTATAAATAATACTATCATTTTTAATTTTAAATCCATGGACATAATTTATATGTATTCTATTCTATTATTTATTATAATTAGGTACTATATTATGTATCAGTTATGTTAATCTGATTTGATCTGACTGTTTAGAAACATGTAATCAGTATTTTGAGTCAATTTTGTTCTGAATGTTTTCAAAACAATTTACCCCCACAATAGGGAAAATAACATGCCATGGCTAAATGTTAACTTTATATTTACAAATTATATACACAATTTTAATCTCGATCTCCATGTTGTGGCAAAGGATTGGTCGTCTTGGCGTTCAATGAATGAGGCCTATGTTTAGAAGGGGACGGATAAAGGCTTATGATGATGATAATTTTAATGATGCTTTTATGAATTTCTTTCAGAAACACTTATATTGTTACCTGACAATGTACATTATGTGTTCTTATCTGCCACAATTCCCAATGCACGGCAGTTTGCAGAGTGGGTGTGTAGACTACACTCGCAACCATGTCATGTGGTTTACACAGAGTATCGACCCACACCACTCCAGCATTATATATTTCCTGCGGGTGGTGATGGTATACATTTGGTTGTGGATGAAAAGGTAATTCATATTTGTTTAATCAATAATTTACCCAAACCTAATTTACCATCAATTTCCAATTTTATTTATTCTTACATAAAAAATTGATGACAACAGGATTGGTTACAAGTTTGAATAGAGTTTGTTTTGTGTTTGGATTGTGTAGAATAAACATAGCCGGGAAACTAGTAAAACTATAAATAAGTTATATTAATAAATTAAACATGGAGGGAACTTGCACATACATGTAGCTAGTTTCAAATTCCACACTATTAAATTTAAATTTAGTGTTGGACCATAGTATAGTAGAGCTTCAGATAAGATTCCAACAGGCAATTACAATTATCCATTGCATACCCAGATCTGTAGATATTAAGCATATTTTTTATGATTTTCAGGGTCAATTTAAAGAGGACAATTTCAACACTGCAATGGCGGTGTTAAGTAACGCTGGTGAGGCGGGTAAAGGAGACCAGCGCGGCAGGAAGGGCGGCCCGCGCGGCAACAACAACACCAACATATTTAACATTGTCAAGATGATCATGGAGAGGAACTTCGCGCCCGTCATCATATTCAGTTTTAGCAAAAAAGAGTGCGAGCTGTATGCTATGCAAATGGCTAAATTGGACTTTAATACAAGTTAGTTAACTAACTTAATATTGTACTCTTCTTGCCAATATATCCACAGTAAAATACACAAAGTCGTTAAACTACTGGTTAAATGGAATACACGGAAATCAGAATACATGTCATTGTCTTCACACTGTCAACTCAACTCTTCAACCCCTGTCGTTTGTTTGTCCATTTCTTCTTATCTTTACTTATTCTTTACTTCACTCACACTCACTCTTACGTTCCCTTCCATTCATTTTGTCTATAAAATTTACACATCCCATATAAATTATAATAATCCTTAACAAAAGATAGAAGAAAATACTAAATAGTATGCGCACACACACAGAGCTATATATCACGACATGACAGTGTCATGCCGTTTACTGTGGCAGCATTCGAATCGATTTTATTGCTAAGGCGCGCACACAAATATATTTGTTGAACATCCTTAAGGTTTAACTAGTCGGTGGCGCGAACTCTAACAAAATGATTGCTATCTCACCTGACATAGTGCGCGAACATGCGTGCTAGAATGAAATGCACAATGATTCATTCCAAAAAGGTCCTTTTAGCAAAACAGTTATTATAGAAAAGGAAATTAGTGTATCTTTTCAAAATAAATTTATTTCATCCTTTGAATAACTAAACTATATCTGTACGGGCTTTATTTTTGAGCTTTTGTGCTCGGTATACTATTTATTTACGCCCAAAGTTGGGCTAAAATCAGTGTTGAAATACGAAAGTTTAGAAGCTTGCATTTTTTTAAATGTATAATTTTTTTACAATTTTGGGTACATACACACATAGATAACGACGAGATCAATTTATATTATACTTAGTTTTTCATGGTCAACGTCAAACATTGTAGTAATTACTGTTCTGCGTTTGTATGGAAAGATGAGCGACTTGTGTAACCTTAAAAATAAGATGTGTTGGCAGTTAAACCAGTCTGACCTTGAAATAGATTCTCCAACCAAGTTTAAGATTGATACTGAACAGAGCACCATAAAATTAAATTTATATTTTTTAATTTAAAAGAATCGAAATTAGTACAATGAAATTTTTTTTTTTTTTCAATTTTGATACACCACTAACTTATTCTTGTAAAATTTTAGTTGAGGAGAAAAAATTAGTTGACGAAGTGTTCAATAACGCCATGGACGTGTTGTCTGAAGAAGACCGAAAGTTGCCACAAGTTGAGAATGTTATACCGCTGTTACGACGAGGGATCGGCATACATCACGGTGGACTGTTGCCGATACTGAAGGAAACTATTGAGATATTGTTCGGCTTGGGACTGATTAAGGTAAATTGATGTGTTCATTCTAGACAAGTATACACAAAGAGAAGTAAAGCGCAATCCTAATATTTCCCGTGACCATGAGTGCTGTGAAGTATCCAAAACATCGGGAATGTAAAAATCTGAAAAAAAAGGGGCGATAAAAAATCCGTAAAAAGTAGTTTCATACCTAACGAGTGGAATTCTCGTAAACATTAAAAAGCTGTATCTGGACAAGTATTTAATAATTAGAATTTTGCAGTGCAGTTGCTGAAGTAAAAAGGCAGTAAATGAAATCATAATTTCATATACCCTGAAATGCTACTGGAACTTACACTGGGAAATTGTATATTTTTGTGATAATTTATTTTCAGGCTCTTTTTGCAACAGAAACATTTGCGATGGGTTTAAACATGCCGGCCAGGACGGTTGTTTTTACAAACTGTCAGAAGTTCGATGGAAAAGATTTCCGTTTTGTAAGTTTAAGAATTATAATTTATTGAAAAATAGTATATATGAAAAGAACCTAGTAATATTGTTTGTTTCATTTGTGTTTGTTTGTATTTAATAAATAATTTACCTAATTACATAAAAGAAATTCATAGTTATTATATATTTAAATCAGAAGCTCTGATGAGAGTGTACTTTATAAGGTACAGCTACTTTATTTTAATACATAATGAATGAATGCATTTATAATTATTTTCTGTACACAAAGTTACCTTATATACATTTGTTGCTTGTACAATTAGTAATAATACATATTGCTATTAATTTTGTACTTATATAATGTAGATATCATCCGGTGAATACATCCAAATGTCCGGTCGTGCGGGTCGTCGAGGGTTGGACGACAAGGGTATAGTGATACTGATGATAGACCAGAAGGTCACACCCAGCAGCGTCAAGAGCATGGTGCAGGGCAAGGCGGACCCCATCAACTCCGCATTCCACCTCACATATAATATGGTGAGCATCGTCTTTGAAAAGCTTCAAAACAGCAACACTAGAAGTTATGAATTCAAATGCCAATAGAATATTTACAGAATATCATATATATTGTGTTATAATATGTGTAATAATAATATCTATGGACGCTTTTACACCACATCAATCTGGTCCCGTGGTTAGTTCTCGAAGAACTTGTGTTACGGGTACCAGACAACGGAAATATATTTATAGCAAATAATAAATTAAAAATCTCTATACTCTAAGTATTAGATTTGAGTGAAATGGTCCCGTTAAATGAGGACTGATCACCCGTCTGGCCTCGCTGGTGTCCCCACCCTTTAATAATAATAAGTATTAGATTTTTTGTTGTTTTCAGTAATTTTTTTATTGTTCGGTGATTAATAAATTGTGTAGCAGACGTGAGTAAATATTATGTAAAAATAGAATTTTTCATATAATCGAATGTTTGAATCTGCAGGTTCTTAATCTATTAAGGGTAGAGGAGATCAATCCAGAGTATATGTTGGAAAGAAGTTTCTTCCAGTTTCAAAATCAAACAGCGATACCTGATTTGATTGACAGTGAGTTATGCACATGTACATACTTTATATTTCTATAAACATTATAATAATAATAAATATTATTATAATGGACGCTTTTACACCACGTCAATCTGGTCCCGTGGTAAGTTCTCGAAGAACTTGTGTTACGGGTACCCGGGGTACCAGACAACGTAAATATATTTAATACTGTTATACTATACATATATTTAAGATTTTAATTATATAACTAGCTGTTGCCTGTAGCTTCGCCCGCGTTACTCAACTCCTATAAGTCACAGCGTGATGTTATATAGCCTATGGCCTTCCTCAATAAATAAGCTGTCTAACACTGAAATAATTTTTCAAATCGGACCAGTAGTTCCTGAGATTAGCGCGTTCAAACAAACAAACAAACAAACTCTTCAGCTTTATAATATTAATAATATAGATACACATCCATGACCCAGGAACACAGAAAATATTTTTGTTCTGGCGGGATTCAAACCCGCAACCTCCGGCTTGAGCGTCAACGCGCTCACCACTCAGCCACAGAGGTTGTCAATTAATTCATTATAGATCATAAACACATTATAGATACAGTTATGCAATCCCTTAAGTAGGGACTGAAGCTCATTATAGAGAGACACCTATATAATCACACACAGATATTCTAGAGGCCAGAGGGTTATAGACAATAAAGAAGCTTATCATTTTCCAGCATGGATTGTAATTTTCTTCTTCTTGTGTAATGGCTCCCGCGAGGTTGTAATTTTAATAATAATACAATTAAGTAATAGTAAACTGATTATATTATTGGAGGATAACTATAACCATATACAAAAATGATTGGTCCCCTGCGGGCCAACCCGTGAACGAGAATGGGCTACTCTATGTCCCTCTTAACATAGCATGTTAGAGCGAGACTAATATAGATTTGAATTGCTAACGCAACCTTCTTGGAGACTACGTTCTCGAGCGCGCAGGTGCAAAGGCTTGCCACGGCTTTTTTTCGAATAGACGCTATGCTTTTTGGTCTATTGGCCGTTTTTATAGATAAAGTTGGGCGTGCCAATGACGTAATGGAACACATTCATTACAATACAGGAATGGAACACATTCATTACAATATATAATATTTTTGGCTTTTCTTAATTGTGTAAAATATGTACCTTTCCTAGATTTAATATGTGGATAATGTCGTTGGCTGTAACATTGATAATTCATCTGTAATTAATTTTAAATATGTCTAAATAATATTGTATGTTATAGCTGTTTTTTATCCCTAATAAATAAATAAATACTGATTTTCTCGCTTGCTTTACTAGTATTATATGATGCTTTACAGAGATGAAGGCCAAGCAAAAGGAGTACAATTCGATGAGCGTCCAGCAAGAGGCGGCCGTGTCGTCGTACTGCAGCGCGCGCGCGCAGCTCGACCTCCTGGGGGCGCAGTTCCGCGGGTTCATCACACGACCGGAGTACCTCAAGCCCTTCCTACAGCCCGGGCGACTCGTTAAGGTCAGCCTCACATTTGACAAGTAATCTTTAGGCATAATCAGTGACTAATCCAAAAGGATTCAACCCCCAACCTTAGGAATTTTGTGGTGGGTTTGACTTTTAGATTCAACCCCTCAGCTTTGAAATGGTAAATCTTGAATAAAACCATATTTTGGTTAAAATGTTCAATAAATCAAACTGCTATATATAAATAATCAAAAATGATAATGATTTGATAATCATTATCATTTTCAACCTATTGCCGTCCGTCCCTGGACATAAGCCTATTTTAATCAACGATAAGTCCTTTATTACCGGTTTTGGCAGTAGCCTACTTATTAATTTCAGAATAAAATTTAAAGCCTTTTAACTATGGGTAGTAACTACTATTATATAATATATATATATAAATAGTAAGTAACGATTTCGAGTCTATACATAACATGTATAGACTCGAAATCGACTCAACTCATTAATTGTAATCTTTAATTAGTTATTAGTTTTTTTTATTATTTATGAGTAATGATATCAACATAGACGATTCCCATCCGCCAGTCGCCCCTTGATGGTTAAACTTTTCTAACTAGTTATCTATACTAATATTATAAAGCTGAAGAGTTTGTTTGTTTGTTTGAACGCGCTAATCTCAGGATCTACTGGTCCGATTTGAAAAATTCTTTCAGTGTTAGATAGCCCATTTATCTAGGAAGGCTATAGGCTATATAACATCACGCGGTGACTTATAGGAGTTGAGTAACGCGGGCGAAGCTGCAGGCAACAGCTAGTATTTAATTATAAAAAAATGCGCAGGTAAAAACGGAGAAGTACGAGTACGACTGGGGCATAATCGTGAACTTCCGGCACAAGATGGGCAAGGGCAAGAAGGACAACCCGCTGACGGCCGAGCCTGTCATCATCGTGGACATACTGCTGCACGTCAAGAAGGCCACGCCTGATGAGCAAGACACCAACGTACCCTGCCCGCCAGGGGAGGTATCTATACTATCCAATACATAGGAAAGTAAAAAATATGGATAGGTGCCAAACTGTACAAAGAGACTGACTTAACAAAAGTATTATGTTAATGTTAAACTTGCAGGTAAGCGTGTATTAGATGCAAGGTCTCAGCTACATTCGAACGAGCGTAACATACAGGGACGGCTTAGTCATTCAACATCCATAGAGACAGCTTGGCACGCTTTAAAAAGCATAAAATAGCGCATATTTACTCATATCCGTAAGGCAACGCTGCAAGAACTCTCCGATGTCTATGGATGTCCGTGTTCCTTTACCACCTAGTTACTAGTAGGACTACTGTCTGTCCTTCGTCAAGTGACAGCTAAGCTGTCGCGTTTTGTGAGTGCACAAACCAAAAACACAAAAAAAGGCTCCAACTGCTCTTTTGCCCCCTGATGACATAAAAAAAACTAAAATATCTTTAGCTCAACCTATTACCCAGATGACAGAACTATTCAAGGAGACGCATCTTAACAATATCCTCTTTCAGGCAGGCGACGTGGAAGTAGTGCCGGTGCTCCACACGCTCATCTACCAGATCAGCTCGCTGCGAGTGTACTACCCCAAGGACCTGCGGCCGGCTGACAGCCGTAAGTCCGTGCTCAAGACCATCGGCGAGGTCAAGAAGCGCTTCCCCGACGGACCGCCGCTGCTCAACCCCATCAAGGATATGAAGATCGAGGACCCCGTGTTCAAGGAGTGTGTGGATAGGATCAAAGTTTTGGAGGACAGGTGAGTTTATACAGTCAATTGTCTCAACCATTCTATGTAGCATCTACATAAGAAAGAACTCTTCTCTATAATTCTCTTAAACAACATATTAATATTATTTTCTTAATTTAAAGGGGGTTAAAGGAAATGCATGTAAAAATATCATATACCAATTTTATAAACGAAAAACTGTTTTTGAATTGTTTTTAATATAATAATAAATATACTCATAAAATGTAAACTACCAACTCAGAAACCTAATTATAATATTATATTTTACAACTTATTTTAAATAAAATATTCCGTTAGGTTATATGCACACCCCCTACACAAAGATAAGAATAGAACTGCACTCACAGCCGCCTACGAAAGGAAACAGGAGTTGTACGAGGAGTTGTCACAAGCTAAGGCTGAGCTTATAAAAGCGAAGAGCATATTGCAGATGGACGAGCTGAAGAAACGGAAGAGGGTACTGCGGCGGCTCGGATACTGCACGCTCGCTGACGTCATAGAGCTCAAGGGCAGGATAGCCTGCGAGCTCAGCAGGTGAGGGCAGCAGTACCATGTGTACAGGATAGAAGCAGACTGGCATTACAATAGGGCAGAAGTAGACTGGCATAACAGTTGGACAGAAGTAGACAGTAAAGTAGGGCAAAAGTAGACCGTCAGTATAGTAGGACAGAAGTAGACTGGCATTACAGTAGGACAGGAGTAGACTGGCATTGTAGTAGGACCGACTAAGTAGACTGACAGTTTCAAATTAACTCAGTAAGTTACTATGGGTTATCAAGTGATCTGTTTCGTGGTGTATGTTACAGGTTCTCTTGTATTTAATGGTCTTTTAATTGTCAAGGTGATTTTTCTTTAAAGATTATTTGCAAAGAAATTTTGAATAGGGTGTGGAAAAAAGTAACAAAATTGTTCCATCTTAATTTTTTTTTTTAAAGAGATTTAAAAAAAAAAAAAAAATAAGATTCACATTAAAAATAAGGTGCCAATAACGTTTGTGTGTGTGTGTGCAGCGCGGACGAGCTGCTGCTGACGGAGCTGATCTTCAACGGCGTGTTCAATGCGCTGTCGCCCGAGCAGTGCGCTGCGCTCGTCAGCTGCTTCGTGTGCGACGAGAACTCCACGCAGGTACTCTACTCTGTCTGGTTAGCTTACAAATCCGAATCGGCTTAGTATAGATCGGAATATCGACAGGAACACATAGATTTTATAGTAATATTGACGCGATAACGTCCTATAAAAAAAATGAACGCCGGCTGTACGCACGAAAGTGTCACGTTTCGCCTGAGCCGAGCTTGTCCTAAGCGTTCGGCTTGTGATGCATTATGATGCTATCACATATAAACATGTAAACCTGAAAATATTTATTTCTACTCTGCGCTTTGATGAATTTATTTTAAAATTTACATTTTATTTCGTGATTAGGCATCTTCAGCCGGTGAGGAGCTACGCGGTGTTCTGCGACAGTTACAGGCGAGTACACATTCATTGATATTATTATTATTATTCTTTTCTATTTCGTCATAGGAAGCTGTTAATGCGAAAAGAATTATATAACTCAAATGATCGACAAAAAGAAAGAAAGAGGGAAGCAAGACAGAGGGAGAGAGAAAGAGATATTAAGAGAGAAAAAGAAAAAACATAAAACAGCATAAATATTTATGTGACCGGCGATATCTGGATTTTTTTATCTATAAATGTGATTAGCATTTTTAATTAATGTTACATTATCAAACAGGAGTACGCGCGGCGGATAGCGAAGGTGTCGATCGACACCAAAATGGATCTGGACGAGGACGAGTACGTGGGCAAGTTCAAGTGCACGCTCATGGACGTGGTGCTCGCGTGGGCCAAGGGCGCCTCCTTCCTGCAGGTCTGCAAGATGACGGACGTCTTCGAAGGTACGGCAAGAATGACCATTTATACACCTTTTAATTTTAATTCACCCTACTTTTAATTCACCAAAAGAAAACCCTCTTCGCGGGATGAAAAGCGAAACAGCCCTTACATCTGCAATAAAGATGACTGACCAATATACGACCGTTTTGCAAGAGTTGACTCCTTAATCTAGTAAAAAGATTGGTGTTTTTACAGACCCACCAAAACTTTTAAACTTGAGATAAACCATTTCACTCGCGATGTCTTTCTTCACTGGTATTTTATCTCGCACTTATTTTCATATATATATCTGTTTCCAGGATCGATAATCCGTTGCATGCGGCGGCTGGAGGAGGTGCTGCGGCAGCTGTGCCAGGCCGCCAAGAACATCGGCAACACCGACCTCGAGACCAAGTTCAGCGAGGCCATCAAACTGCTCAAGAGAGACATCGTGTTCGCCGCTAGTCTCTACATGTAGTGTATTATATTATTATTTTATATACCGTTGTTTTATCTTATCCCTGATGTCTTTGAAGCATGAAAATGGCCTTAATACAATTTTTTTTTAATTCACCCGGACTAGCGACGTATATTCTAGCCAAATTCGATGTAGAATATTTGTAAATAAACCACAACACCTGAATTTTAGGGTTATCACTTTAAATTTTTTCATAGTTTTACACTTTCAACAGTTTATTTACCCTAAAAATGAAGCAGACTATTTATAATATGAATTGTAAAGTCAAGCCAAGTTTCAAATCACATGTACAGCTTGGCAAAAAAGAGTATGACGTGGTGACAGGTGGAACTAAATATTTTACTAAATGGAAACCTATGATGTTGACAATACTTGGCCGACAAATACTAGATTTTGAGTAAAGCTTAGTGTTTCACATTTATTTTTAACGATTTGATTAAATTATCTTGCATATTTTCCAAATGATGAGATCTAAGTGAAAGTGGCGCCCTCATTTTTTCCATACTCTTTTTTGCCAAGCTGTACTTCATTTTATTTTGATGGTTTGTCATAGTTTCAACTTTTGACAACTCTAATGCATTCTTAATTTTTTGGAAGAAGTCAAATCAAAACATGGTTTTACCATATTTTATATTTTATTGGTATATATTATTTTATTATTATATATCTTACATTTTATTTAGCTTCATTAAAAAATTAAATAAAAATGTTTTTTAATCCAGCTGTCGGACGGTTGCCTAGCAACGCTTTGTTACGAAACAATCTACATCGAGTTTGACTGGAGTTTAGTTCATCTTTCTTCAGTCTCAGAGGCAGTTATTATATATAATTATATATCCCGCCCTTGTTTGTTGTTTCACGGAAGATGGTACCATTGGGGTACCATATAAACAGAATAATACCATTGGTCTCATAAGTTGTTACTTTTTCACTTAGAAATTATAGGATTCAAGGAAACTACACCACAGAAATGCCAGTAAACACTTGATGTGTCAAGGACATAAAGGTTAAAGGGTAAAATTGGTAAGAGCCTCATTAAGATCAGTGAGCGCATAGTTTATAATTACAATTTAAAGAAACCTAATCTTAATATTTACCAATAGCAGGTTCAACAATACTTACTTGATTTAAGTACCTCTGTAAGAACACCAGGAACAGTAATAGTAGTATAGTATAGTAAAGTAGTATAGTATAGTAAAGTAGTATAGTAGTAAGTAATGCTGTGGAACAGTAAACTACAAACAAAAACCATGAAGAATGTTATAAGAGAACTTTATTGTTTTAATTACTGTTTATCTATAGCATGAACTGGCAAGTAACAAAAAGAATAGTATTTACTAGAATTACACTAGAGAACCATGTCCACAGTCTGCTGTGCCCGAATATACAATACAACAACTATACTCTTAAAATTTTCAAAGTGTAAGAAAAAAATATTTTAAAACAGCAACATCAATATTTGCCCCTCGCAAAAGTTTATAAATTTTGAATATCTAACCCCTAGAAGCTGTTAAAGACTGGTGACCGATGGAGAGATGAGAACTTATTTGATTTTCGTAGAAAATTGTATATGTATAGTTACGAAGATAAAGTGAAATGATATAATCTTGGAGATCACTGTCCTTACATACAATTATTCAATCTGATGATTTTAAGGAGATCCAAAGTTTGCGTAAACTCGAAAGGCCTCGAATAGGTTTTGACACGATCGCGTATGTCACGGGCGTATGTGATGCATTTTATATTGAATCAAGAACAACGCCATCTATCGCTGGATATGTGATACTTCATATAAAATATGTCACAAGTTTATCGAGACGACGCGACGGTCGAGCGAAAACTAACACTCGAGGCCGATACTGAAATCAATTAGCATAATGTTAGAGTTAGACAGATATTTTAGAATAGCAGTTTTATTGTTTATTTAAAAATATATAAAAATGTGTATATACTTAATACTTTGTCATTAGCAACGTCTAGAAAGAAATCACTAATACGAAAAACCGTTCATTCGAATTTCAAAAACCACAGGTCTCTCCTTAAAACGTGAAACAATTTTAAATTATTCAAAAACCGCTTACACTATAGTCTCTTGGTGCCTGAATTGATATGTCCAATAACAAAACGCGAAATGAGTCCTAATTCTGTCTAGCTATTACGTGTTGCATAACTAAACGAGGTATTTGTTTTGTGTCTATAGTTAATAATAGTTTAGAACTAAATCTCGCGAAGTGCTCAAATAACCGCACGCAAGACCCCAGCTCCCTATACTATAGTAAGTATTTAGTATACTCTATTATTATCGTTTAATACTTAAGTTACAGTAACGTACATACGTCCGACTGCTGTGGAAGACTCGACGCTTACAATAAGCACATTCAATACAGTCGTTCGCTACCCCTGGCATTACCGCCTCCCGCGACACGCCTCACGCGCCACGCCTCCCCCGCCCCCTAACTGCATTATTTTTATACAAAATGTACAATATCTCAAAAGCGTCCCAACAATTCATTACGACACGTGATATGACGACATGTTATGGTAAAATGGTTGTGTTTGACCACAGTAGTCTCCGTTTGTTATAAAGGGAAATAAGATGGCCTTAATGGACTTGAAACTATATGTAGGGTGTTTTCAAAATGATTTAAGATGGATTACAGGAGCTATATCACAATTACTCTTGAACAAACAAATTTCTTCCAACACTTTTTGAAAATGATATTATTTCTGAAAGTTCTATGATTCCTAGTACGTAGTAAGCATAGATACTTACGACTACGATAGAACTTTACAAATTATGTTGTTATATGTATGTGTGTATGATGTTTTTCAACTTCTGATTCTGGCAATGCTTTTACCTTTGAATATGAGTGTGTGCAGCAAATCAAATATTTTCTCATAGAATTTAACCTCACTCTAAGGCGACTACTGTGATCAAATTGTTTGTTTCGTTCGAGCCTGCCGCTGTCCTAAGAATGTTTCTGAGTATCTGAACTATGATTATCTGTGGTTTGGCACATTACGTGGATTATTTTTTTGTACTATTTCAATGTTGTGGGTTGCACAGACAACGGCAAAATCGACATATATTGTCGCTATGATGTTAGTATGTTTGATAACATATATGATACGTTTGTTTTACATGTTGATCGCATATATTATGAACTAGTAGAATATACATTTTATAAACTCCAATATTAATGAATGAAAATGTCAGCGAGAAAATCCATTCAACATTCTTTTTTCACTTTCGAATCGTGAGCCGTCAAGTTAGTGACGTTACAAAGTTCTATACAAAATACGTTATGCGCTAAAACTAACTTCAATGTTGCCATGCTCGTACCTAACGTTTTGAATATGGAACACATTAAACCACAACGCGATACATTGTTAATTTAGTGTAATTTTTAATTACAACGTTGAATAAATTTCCTCTAACAACTTTACAAGAAGTATGACGGATTACCTCTTTTATAGAACATACGTCAACCATTAACATAGCAACACACATACTTTAAATAGGCCTTCAAAGGTTAATATTTACAATGAAAATGACATTGTCTATAGGTTTCCAAATATAACAATATTTGAATATTAGGCGAGAAAAATACTAATGCCTAGAGTCGCCAAAGAAATGCATCGATAAGTTTTATCTATAAATATGAAAAAAAAATAGATTAAAGTACATCTACACTAAAACAGAAATCAAAAATATATCGCATATTTTAAATATCTAAATTCAACTTACATTAGGTTTCGGTTACTTTATTCGTTCAAACTACCCATTTTCGTGGTTGATATTAAAAATATATTTAGAAGGTAACGAATCGATGACTACTTGGCGACGATGATATTTAAGTATAGGTCGCGTCACCTAAATGAGTGCTGGACGGTACCGAGGGCTGTAGGATGTATCTCCAATTCCTACCACAAGGATGTGATTCCCTTCTGAGCAGGATGACGTCAACGCTCTTTGTAAGTGACGCGGTAATTAACAATCATTTATTTATAAGTAGGCACACATAAATTCAGCAAATAATCATCTACAAACCAATCTCTTATGTACAATATTATCTAGAAGTGTTATTAATATTTGCGACAGTACCGTAAGAAATAAATCGGGTTTAACATAGGTAAATTTTTCTAAAACAGTATGAAACAATATTAATTTACATTAATCATTTAATACTTATTAACATTAGCTATAATTTATTTAATTTATAAGATCTTTTGAGTCTGTGAAAATTCTCAATTTAATGTAACAAGATATTTGTTTACCTACCTATAAGTCAGCGCACATAATGCCATACACAATATTGCCGCTGTCTCCTCGGACACCGAAACTATTTAACATCTAGTCAAAGAGACTGGACAGCGTATAAATCCGATAAACACCATAAAATTTAGATTAGTTATATCAGTATATGAAACGTATGGCTGGAATACTACAGTATGTTGTAATGCATAGAATATCGACAGAATGTGCTCCAACTATTGTCATATGCGAGTTAGGTACAAGACCGTCTGATGAGAGAGACTTTAATTCTTATCCTATACCAAATCTATAATCCCATCTTAAAACAAGATCAAAAGTTCACTTGGTCGGACCAAAACTTCAGTCGGTAAAATCATCAAAACTTTAAGTTCGATCACCCTAATACTTCAAACTCAACGGTTCGAAACCGCCCAATAGATACGTATCCCACAACAATATATAAATGCAGATCAAAAGACATTTTACCATATATAAGGGAATACTTTTAAAATTGGCGTAAAGTTTGCACCACGATACATTCACAATATAGTTTTCTACGATCGGTCCACGCGCGATTGCACTCGAATGGAACCCGCGAAGCTTTCCGAAGATACAACGATACGGTTAAAATTATTGATGATATGAGATTCGATATGGCGGAGAAAGCTTCGAGCGGTGGGCGCGGCCAAGCCGAGCGGGGGAGGAGTTAACGCGCACTGGACAGTCACGTGGCGAGCGAGCGGTGCGCCAGCAGTGCTAGCGGGGCCAGCAACGCCAGCGGGGCCCGTGTGCGCGCGCCTCGGCTGCAAGACTGGATCTCTATCTCCTATAAAAGACCAAAATATAAGATGCGATTATAAGGCACAAACAGCATTTTTAGCAAGAGTTATGGAAAATATAAATAGAACAGGGGTCAATTAAAGTAAAAGCTTTATAAGTTTATTTTTTTGTCGTGCGTGATACAATAGATATATTTTTGTAATTATATTTTATTATTGAATGACATTGAAATTCCCGGTAATCGTGATAATCTCATGCCCTACCTCCGGGTGGTACGAGACGCAGTGATGCGGGCGGGCGCGGCGGGAGCGCGCGGGGGAGGGCATGCGGTGTGCACGACAGGCGCGGGGCGGGGCCTCGCGTGCCCGCACGTCTAGCCGCTTGGCACCGCACGGGCACAACGTGTCCACCACCAGCAGGATCAGGTTGCTGTGTGGAATCTTCTGCACGCTGAACGGTCTGCGATCAACATGATTACATTAATCAAATGGCTGAATGATGAAAAATGTTTTTTGTTTTATCAGTTGAATCACTTACTACTCCCAAAATATCTTTATTAAAATACTTCTACATAGCCGTAGGTATAAATTGTTCCCCACCATGGTTCAGACCTTGTCGTGGCGGTGGGCTCAGTAGCCTAGGCTAGGGTGAGCCCACCTTGGGCGAAGCGAATTGAGCTGAGAGGGCTCTTTGTACCCCTCTTATAAGAAGAGGGGACAAAAGAGCAGGGGGCAATGGGTGTGGACGGGAACCTCACCCCATTGTACTGTCCCGACGTTGGGAGGGGTTGTTCTGTGGTGTGGGAGGTGGAGGTGGCGTCGGTGTCCTGAGGGACTGACTAGCCGTCGAGGTGCCCTGTTTGCTCAACAGATCCAGGGCACCTTACCAAAGGCGGCATTGGTGGCACTCGCCGGGTTTTAGTGGGTAGAGCTGCGTCCTTACCAGCTTTCGGGCGCAGCGAGTCCCACATACCCGCCTGGGGAGACCCACTCCCCCGCCCCCGCGGGATGCCTCAGAGCATTTCCCGGCGTTAAAGAAAAAAAAGGTATAAATTGTTGAACTCACCTCTCACATCCAGAATTATGACAGTTTGTTAGTTTCCCCTTCAACGGTTGCGCAGCATTGAGTCTCGTGGACTGCAAGGTAAACAGTTCCGCGCTGGTGTCGCAGGGCCGAACCGCTGCGGAGCGGGCGGCTTCACGCGGCGGCTCGCGCGGAGGGCCGGGCGTCGCCGGCCCTGGCATCTCGTGGACCTTCTCCGTCCCACCGGAGTCGGCTATGATGATCTCGTATGTCCCACGATCTCTGTCGGTGTCCTCCTCGTGTTCCAAATCGTCTCCCTCGTAATCTTCGTAGTCTGTTAATTGAAATGATCCCAACTTTAATAGAATTTATATTTTTTTAATGTATTATATAGTTACACATATTAAGACGTTTTTTATATTAGTACACCCTAATTAATAATAATAATAAACCTTTATTTCGGGCTGCATAGGCCCATAGATATATATATATATATATATATATATATATATATATATATATAATACCTATAATACCTTAACCTAAACATATATAATTATAAAACAAAATAATTGTAAGTGGTCAATCTAACCCAATGACGTCAACAATCCTGAGACTTGCCTCTCATAGCAAGGTACAAGCATGATAAACTCATTCATGCGTTATTCACCATGATTCAAAATTTCGACCAGTTTTTTATTAGGTAGGTATAAAGCAAAACAATTTCAAAGAAAAATAGACAGAATACAAACTCAATAATGAAATTAATAAACAAAAAAAATATTCCGACGAATTGAGAACCTCCTCCTTTTTGAAGTCGGTTAAAAAGGCTATTTTCAATAGGCCATCTATCCAATACCTATCTATTATTTTAGAAAGAAAGCAAAATGAGTGCTAATCACTTGACTCTTACCTGTTTCTTCTTCGGCATAAGGATGGGCGCGTGCCACAACAGATTGCCACAACGGATACCAAACCGCTAACAGGTTCGTCAAATATCCTCCGAGCCAAGAGAACGGCTTTAAGGGCGCCAACTTGTTACCGTCCCCGCTAAATGGACTCCTGGAATCTGGACATCTGCCCTGATGGTCATGAACGGTGACTTTCTTATAGATCTTATCTTGGACTAAAGAGTCCATAATAGTTCCATCGACCTGGCCAAAGAACCGACCGGTCTGGGACACTTCTTCTGAAAGGATTATGAAGCCGTTGTCATCGAGAATGTAGCAGTCCAGTTCATCACCGGCGCAAGTCTTCTTGCAGACGCTACCAGCGGTGCACTGTCAAAATGTGAACACACTTACTTAGCTATACATATTTTAACAAAATTAGCAACAAATCAATAAGTCTCAACAAATCGTATGTAATTTAAGCCTAATGCGACTATTATTCGTATTAGTAAAAGCTCCATAATTGAACTTTCTTTTAGAACCAAGCTAGGGTCGTAGGATAAACTTCTAGAATGTTTTTTGAAATTTCAATTCCAAGCAAGTAGACTATGTAGAAAAATTTATATATTTTTAATACCAGTCTCACTAAAAATCTACAGAATGGTATTATATAATTTCACTAGGACAATATTGTCATACTTTTCGAAGTCATTGCATTTTCCATAGTTCCATACTTCAACTATTATTCCAAATTATTTGTCGAGGTACCATATTTTGGTTGTGACTTACCGTTGAGGTGACGTTTAGGAAGTGTTTCGCCAACGAGTCTAGTTGAAAGTGCAAGCCGACGACAGCAGCAGGGGCGCGGTGTCCCCTGGACTCGACGAACACCGCGTGTGTCGCCAGGACCAAAGGAGGTTTCCCCGAGAAGTCCTCTGGCTCCGAGCCATCCCTGAACGGCACTGAGAACACGAAGCTCTCCGGTTCGATGGCGTGGTGTTCCACAGCTCGACGGTACCACTCGGAATCGTAAGCGCGGGCGTATTTTTCACTGAAATGCCTAAAAATATATCATAATATCAGTTACTGTTTGATTATAAACATTGACGACATTAGCTAGAAAAATAGCACCCATTTTACATTTTATCATAGTCCAGTAATTTTTGGTTTAATCCTGTTATTTTACCGTTTGGGGCTGAGATAATGATCCTCATGGCATAAATAAACTTACCTGACTTCGGGGTGGGATTGTTTGGTGAAATGACAGTATTAAAATAAAATAAATTTATTTCAGACCAAGTCTATATTATATTGTTAGTATTTACAAAAACCTTAAAAAAGCTGTTAGTTTTTTTTTGTTATGGTTGTCTGGTAGATACCGCTTAATGCGGTAAGACCGCCATTTTTGTGCGTACTCCTGTCATAAGTTTATGTTGTTCATATTTTTATGGTACAAAATAAAGCTGTTTTAATTATATTTTAATTTAAATATCTCCGAGGCCTGTTCTCAGCACTCGGCACATGCACATGAGGTCGTACCCAATGGCCCATTATTGGGCAATCACACCTGTCACTAATCACCTTGATGAACATTTCGGATGCCCTGCAGAATCGCGGGAGGCCCAACATCACTCTGAACGCATTATTGTATTGTACTCGAAAAGCGCTGTAAGCTCGCTGAGTGTAATTAACCCACAGATTGCAAGTGTACATATTCTGACAAAAGGTTTTAAATAGAGTTACTTTTACTTCTGTACTACACCTTGCCAATCTGCGGCCTTTCCCTTTCGATGTCGCTGTCATCCTTCAAGTCCTCAGTCACCACATATCCAAGGTACTTGAAAGACGAGACCCTCGCAAGAGCCACGCCATTTATACCGGTGGTACGCTATCTAGACTGCGTCCCCTCGCTTTAAAAAACCTCAGCTCACACACTCAACGAGACCATGCTATTCAGCATATCTCTCACAGAGCGATACTAATTATTAATTATTTAATACGATTAAAGCGGGTGGGAGTCCTGTTAATTGTGGTTTTAAATCGAAAGTGTTTATGATTAATTAATAGTTTGTAGGGGGTAGTGTCATGTCATTAATAGATAGTTTGTAGAGGCTGGCACGACCGGGGGGTACCTCTCACTCACATAACACCGGCGTCAAGTGACAGCTATGCTGTCGCGTTTCGTGCGGTTTTTGAGTTTCTGGTGGCCCATTGGGGGGATAAGGAAAAGTAGGGCAACGCATTTGCATAACTTTTGGTTGTTCGGATGAGTATGGGCGTCAGTAGTCACCATAAAGCTCCGACTGCTCAGTTACCTCCTTATGACATAAAAAAAGGAATTGTTCGCGCTGGTCCCGCTCTCAGTTCCTTATCGCTTGATAAACAAAAGTACATACGGCTCAGAGGATTCCGTGGATCTGGTGCTGTTGAAGTTTTCTGTCCACTTGAGGAGGCCGCTTCGGGTCGCGATAAACGACAGAGTTACCACGAATTTGTGGAACCGCCCTTGTCTGTAAAGACGTGCAATTTTAAAAACAGAATAAAATCATGGGAACCATGTTTTTAAAATCTTCTTTAACTGCAAGGGACCGTGCACGATAAGCGAACCACCCTCGACGGTACTAATTTACACAATTTAGCAAAAACGAAATCCTACCTATTTCACAAAAGCGTCATTATTTCTTACAGTCAGAGCGATTCGCTCGGGCTAATTCCGGATACTCCATTATTTACCGGTGGGAGGGATGCGCTGTGCCGCGCTCCTGACACCAATCCACATGGGATTGGTTGCTTGTTTCTGCCGTAAAACAGTTATGCTGTGTTGCGGAGAGAAGGGCAGGACAGGCAGTGTAATTACTGGCACAGAGACTTAACATCTTATATGATATGTCTCAAGACCCAGAAAAACGATTCAATGGAATGTCCCCGGAACGTAGGTTTATTGCTCAAATAACACATTGCTCTTTAAAATAACAATTTTAAAACGTAATAGTTATTTATATATCCTTATCCTCATAATTTGTTGCCCTTACGGAGAGTAAGTTTCAATGACCACCTGTCTTCACCCCTT
Organism: Helleia helle; assembly: GCA_963853865.1. Lineage (NCBI taxonomy): Eukaryota > Metazoa > Arthropoda > Insecta > Lepidoptera > Lycaenidae > Helleia > Helleia helle. The sequence goes on along the minus strand of OY971422.1, from coordinate 17,863,739 downwards.
ACATCCGTCTTTTACCGTCTTGGTAATCGTCATCCCATGTACATGAAGGTATACGGTCCTTGTTATGTATCTTGTGTGTTACCCTTCACGTAGGCTTTGTGAATGAAGATCTTATAACCTTTAAGTAATTTTAAAAACCAGCCAAGTGCTAGTCGGACTCGCTCACAAAGGGTTACGTACCATTACATAATTATTACATTAAACATTAGACACTTTAATAAAAATTAAGGTTTATGTTTATGGAATTAAATGTTTTTTAGGGTTCCGTAGCCAAATCGCAATAAAGACGCACTTAAAATTAATCATATTCTTAAACATTTATAACATCATATTGCTAACACTAAAAGTTCCTTCGAGTCCAAGCAAGCTAAAAACCTTAAATAAATATTTGTTATACATAAAGTTACCTGGGTCCTTGTTGGCTTAGTAGTGAAAAGTAATAACTCAACATGTTCGATGCCCAAAATGTATAAATTTTTCTGAGTTATTACTCTTCAGATATAAAAATATCATTTTACTTATACACTAGCTTCAAATCTTTGTGGCACTTTTCGTTTTATAACAAATAAGTACTCAAAAATTCGCTACAAATAGCAAAATATATCTAATAATTAGGAATTTTTAACAAATTTTGCGATGAACTTTATCACCGAAATTTATGTATGATAGTCATCAATGCGTTTTATATTTATTCGATTTCCATTAGTATGAGAGCAGATTTTACTCTGCTAAACTATGGAGTCTATTCATGCGATTATCTTTAAGCTCGTGGAGGGGAGAACACAAAATAAATCCACACAAGATAGCATCTAATTCATCAAACCCTCAAACACTCTAGTCTACTCCCAACTGGTCAAACGACGGTAGATTAACGTCAAATTTAGTTCTAAAGTTTCTCTACTGAAACAGTAGGTATGAAGACTTGTTACGTTACCTTGTCAGAAGTGCCATTAATGTTGCTATCGGGCTATTGTGTGACAAACACATAGACATTAGTGATCAAAATAAAATTATAAAGTGCATTAACGTTATTCAATTCCTAATTGTGCGTCATGCAACTGCTCGTCAATTTATTTTTAATCCTTATTTTCTTATCTTTAAATTATTGACTTGAATATGTTTGCTCTTTGTCTTTGGGTTCTCGTATGCTAGTAGCATGCTAGTTAGTTAGATGACACTTACTGGTTGTGGTGGCTGGCGTGTCCAGTGTGAGCGTCCAATTCTTTTATTACCATTGCGTCACGTACGAGAGACTGAACTAAAGTTTTGTCACCTACAAATAAAAGACAGTATTTACTAAGTGATTTCTATTAATAAATTAGATTAGTTATTAGGCTATTAAGATGGGCGTGACCGTCCGAAATTTCTCGCCATACAAGATAATTTATATTAATTACATTGCATGGGATCGCAGAAAATTTTGCCAACTGACCTTCGAACTTCATTATGAAGATGGCACCTGATGATGATACAAGATAAACTGTTATTGGCATATAAAGTTCTGAAACTTGTATTCGATGAAAAAACCTCATATTATCCAACAATATCCTTGATTCTTTGGATTTAGGAATATTTACTTCGGAAGACTCTTCCCAACATATGACGAGAAATTACTAGTTTCTTTAATAGCGACTTTTTTCTAAATCTAGCAACAAGAGTTTGTTACAGACTACTTCTGTCTGCTCCTACCGAGACCAGGATCGGCACCTGACTCTATTACATGGTCTTGGAGGCAGCTGGGGCCTCGTTATGAAGGTTTCACCCAGGAAATGGTCGCGTAAATACATTTCCACGCGCACAAAAAAGGGTGCAAGTAATCACAGGCCTAGCCTTTGTGCTTTGGTAAAAATGGAGTCTGGGTACACTCAATACGCCTCCCGGTCCTGCTTCTTGTGTGCATTGTGTAGTAAAAGCGCACATATTCCCCACGCACAAAAAGTATGCCAGTAGGCAAGGGGCCCTGGCATTGAACTTATGTTGCCAATTGTAGAGTCTGGACACATTCACAGTAATGCGCATCCCTGTCCTGTTTCTTGTTGCATTGTGCAGTTAGGTAATTTTCCCCAGGCACAAAAAGATACCAATAATCAAGGAGTCCTTATTTTGCCAATAGCACAGTATGACTACACTTACAGTAATACGCGTCCCGGTCCTGCTTCTTGTGCGCGTTGTGCAGCGTGAGCGCGCGCGGACGCAGCGACATCCACTTCCAGCCGGGCCGGCCCGCGCGGCTCAGGAAGTGCACCAGCTGCTCCTCCGCCGAGTTAAACGTCTGCTCCGACGTCGATGCGTACTCGCAGTACACCCTAGTTACAATAACGGTACCGTGTCGATCCTTCCAGGACGGGATTAACAAGTCGAAGGCCTAGGCGTAGGCATGCACGACTTCGAGATTCTCTACCCTTTCAAAAAATCTTATAAGTGAGTGTGAAAGTGACAAGGCAATATTTAAACAAATCAGGCTTCTGGGTCCCTATTCTTTGCGAGGGCCCACGGCAGTTGCCTTAATCGAGGGCCTCCCGTGATCGTCATGGTATAAGGAATAATAAACGTCAAGAATGAAAAAAACTTAATAAGCCATTATAACATCCGTAAGCAAGTAGGTAAGCATATTATGAAATAGCAAGTACATATTGTGGGTATATTCAATCAACGGGCTATCAAAATAACCATGATAAGTCTAAACACGCGCGGAAAAACGAGGATCATTATAATTTCATGATATCTTAGTTTATATAATAAATAGGTAACATGTGTTGATGCGAGTGGCAAGGGATCGGCCATCTTGGCGTTCATTGAGGGTTCATTGATGATGAAGATGATGTGTTGATGATGACTTTGAAATATACATCTCAAAATGTTTCTTACCAGTCGGGGTGGACTTTCCAGTTCTCGCCCTTAAAATATTCCGTGACTGCATGTGCGAGACAAACATAAAACAATTAATTACAATTATAGCAATATAAGACGAAAGATTTGATTATCTTTTTGCTTGCATTGAAGAGGCTCCGAAACTACTGGACCAATTTGAAAAATTCTTTTACTATCAAAGAGTAACATCCTTACTAATATTATAAATGTGAAAGTAACTCTGTCTGTCTGTCTGTCTCTTCTTCACGCGTAAACTACTGAACAGATTTGGATGAAATTTGGCACAAAGATCTTTGAAACCCGAGAAAGGACTTAGGATAGTTTTTATCCCCTGAAAATCCCACGGGAACGGGACCTATGCGTGTAAACCCCCGGGACTGTCTATCTTCTAAACCACGGAATAGATTTGAGTGAAGTTTGATATGACTTTAAAATTTAACGTGGGATATAAAATAGTTCTTATCCTGAAAATCCCACGGGAACGGGAACTATGCGGGTAAAACCTCCAGACTGTCTATCTTCTAAACCAAGGAATAGATTTGAGTGAATTTTGATATGAAGATACTTTAAAACTTAACGTGGGATATAAAATAGTTCTTATCCTGAAAATCCCACGGGAACGGGAACTATACGGGTAAAACCTCCAGACTGTCTATCTTCTAAACCACGGAATAGATTTAAGTGAAATTTAATATGAAGATACTTTGAAAATTAACGTAGGACTTAAAATAGTTCTTATCCTGAAAATCTCACAGGAACGGGAACTATGCGGGTGAACCCCCCAGGACTGTCTATCTTTTAAACCACGGAACAGATTTGGGTAAAATTTGATATAAAGATACTTTGAAACTTAAAGTAGGACTTAAAATTGTTCTTATCCTGAAAATTTCACGGGAACAGGAACTATGCGGGTAAAACCTCCAGACTGTCTATCTTCTAAGCCTCGGAACAGATTTGTGTGAAATTTCATATGAAGATACTTTTAAACTAAACGTAGGATATAAAATAGTTGTTATCCTGAAAATCCCACGGGAACGGGAGTTATGCAGCTAAAACGCCGGGACTGTATATTTGTTGAACCACTGAACCAATTAGAGTGAAATTTGATATGGAGATAGTTTGAGACCCAAGGTAAGATGTATAAGTGTAACAAGAAGTTTCTTAGATGCGTCAATAGATGGCGCTAACACATAATGTAGATCACGCTATCTATTACAAGATGCGAACCGTTATGACGGTCGCACCTATGTATTGCACGCCTTTCAAATGAATACTGTATCCTGTATGTAATATAAATTATAATTGTTTGTAAATTGGCACCATATTATTTGAAAAATAAAATTGAAAGAAATACTTGTTATCTTACATGCGGACGAATTCGTGGGGAAAAGCTTTGAAATAATATACGGTCTTACATAAAAAAAACAATTTTTGTTTGTCTGTTTGTTCCGGTTAATCTCTGAAACAGGTAAGCCGATTTTGACGAGGCTTTAACTGACAGATAGCTTATGTTATACGGCGTAACTTTGGCCATAAAAATAATCATCATCAATCCAAACGGCTGTAAATCTAAGAAAACGCGAGCGAAGCTGCGGGCAACAGCTAGTACTCTATAAATTGTTTACCCGTGCGAAGCCGGGATTATCTGCTAGTAGTAGAATAATAAGAATAATTCGTCTATTTGTACTTATATATAAATAGCCAACACTGTTTCGTCCTGTAAGAAGCATTACGCCAGTACCCATTTCTCGATCCCATTAAAAAATATTATGCATCAGAAGAAAAGTTCTTCTTCGTGCGCTCACTTTAGAGGTTTTTGTAATTTTATAAGTTGTTTTCTGGTTTGTCAGTTTAATGTCTAAAAAGCTGCCATTTGTGAGACTTTTACCATTAATGGGGCTATGCTTGATCTCCTGCTCGGACTGCAGCTCATACATGCCGTAGCCGTCGGGCAGCACCGCTGCGAGCGAGTAGGGCGTGCCCTCCACGGGGCTGTAGAAGTAGCGCTGTCGGCGGGTCGAGACTCGTCTCATGTCGTACTGTACCTTCACCCCTATCTCCGTCTCCCCCTCGCGCTGCTCTATCATGTCGTGTCGCAACTGTAATTGTTATGCATACTATTAGTAGGTTGTTAATAATTAGAAAGATTGGATTAACGGACTTGAGAGTTGCTGTATATAGTGTCTCATGATATGGGATTTTTATGTAATAATAATAATAAAAGCTTATGATAAACAAAAAGAATTATTAGAAACCGTTAAGATGAGCTTAGCAATAAAGCTGACGAGTTTTGTTTATATGTGTAACGTCCTATTATATTTTTTATTTTACTCGTGGCATGGCAAGCACCTGCCACCTGATAGTAAATGGTCGACATCGCCCATGGACATGAACTAGTTTACCTGGAACTAGCCCAGGCAACTTATTTATGTGTTGCCTATCCTGAGACATAAGATGTTAAGAATCAGTGCCAGTAATTACACTGCCCCTCTTGCCCTTCTCTCCGAAATCCATCAAAGCTGTTCCACGGGAGAAACAAGCAAGATGGTGGTACCCATGCAGACGGGAGCGCGGCACAGCGCATTTTACCCCTAACGGTAAGAATAATCTCCAATAAGCTAACATATTGTGAGACAGCTGCGAAAATCAAGTTGCACAAGACTTACATCGAGTAGCAGCGAGGTGAGATTGACGCGAGAGTTTTCGTCGGAGTCCACCAGCAGCTCCACGTCCGTCACGTCCACGCTCGAGTACAGCGGACGGAGCGTCTCAGTGTACTGGAAAATTACAATTTTACTTCACAAATGTGTAATGACAAAATGTTGGAACGTAGTTCCTTATCGCGCGTTACGAAAGGGGGCTAGACGGAAAAAATTAAGATGAAAAGTTGGAACGACACTTTTTGCTATAGTTGTAAGCCGTGCGGCTTTTTTCGATTGACACATTACTGCGTCGGTAGCTGTTTTTGTTACACTATTGGGGCTGCTTAGTAAAAAACCCCAGTTCAAATCCCACCGATCTGGGTGACTTTTTTTTTGTTTTTTTTTTATTATTTTACGTCGGGATATGCTCCGATTTTTATCGATAAAAAAATCATAAAAAATTTATACCTACCCGAATAATTATTTTCCTTACACCTTTTTTTTGTTTTTTATTACAATTCCTTCACTAATAAATCGAAAGGAAATTCGTTCCATCCGGGTGTCCCTTGACACCTCTCTTTAGTTTTTTTATGTGTATCATCTTTCGGCGCGTCTTGGCGGTAAAATCGACTAAAACGCCGTGACAGCATACCATTTTATTTTATAACATTTATCATTTCTTTGTTGTCCAATTACAGTAAACCCGCAAGAAAGGCTTATGATTTTCGTAGACTGTAGATACATATTTACGTGTTCCATCGTAACGTTTAAAGCCGATTTAGGTGGATGAGGTCCTCTGAGGAGTCAACTGATTTGTTATCATAGAATATTGATTATTTTTGTAGTTGGATCAAAGTTTTTAAACTTTTTATTATTTTCAATGCCTATAATTAAGTTTGAGATAAGTCAACGATGTCTAGTAAAGTATTTAAAATTTTCAAATCCTTACCTCCTCGTTAGTGTGCTGAAATAAAGAAAAAATACGTGTTAGTCAAGTGATATTACATTGACAAGAGGTAGTGCCATGCTGCTTTGTAGCTGAATTGGGCCGGCTCGACCGGGGGGGTACCTCCCGCTCACATAACACCGGCGTCAAATGACAGCTATGCTGTCGCGTTTCAGTTTGTGGGTTTACGGTGGCCCATTGGGGGGGGGGGGGGGATAGAAAAAACAAGGGTAACGCATTTGCATAACTTTTGGTTGTACGGATGTCTAGGGGCGTCGGTAGTCACCATAAGGCTCCGACTGCTCGGTTCCTTATGACATAAAAAATGAAAAAAAAAAACTGGGATAAAGTGTAGAGTTTTTGCAACGTACCAGAGGTCTCAAGTCAGGATGGTACAGCACATGCCCGTTGTTATCCACCATGAACGAGTAGCCGTTCACTCCGAGCTGCAAACCAAATAATGTATGTTTAATCAAATGTGTATAGTCACTGTGATAACGTGATATGGCATATTACTGTAACATCTTAACTAATGTTGTTTGTTTCGATTTAACTCAAAAACTATTGGAACGATTTTGAAAAATCTTTCACCATTTGAAAGCTAAAATTTTGCCAAGTATAAGGCTATACTTTATTCCCGCATTCTCACAAGAAAGGGAAATGCGGGTGAAACCGCCGGGCGCTGCTAGCTTGTTATAAAAAGTTGGCTATCACGGGACGCCGTGTAGAAGTAAAACTTCTTTCAAAAAATTATAACTGATAAAATCTATAGCGAAAGACGACAGCATAACGCTTCATCGTAATGTTTGACGTCGCGGCATTCGACTTGACTTAAATAATAATAATAAATCATTTATTAAATAATAATAATAAATCATTTATTAAATAATAATAATAAATCATTTATTAAATAATAATAATAATAAATCATTTATTTTCAGGCCCTGTGGCCCACAGATAAATAATAATAATAAATCATTTATTTTCAGGCCCTGTGGCCCACAGATACCTTACAGACCAACATACACTACCTATATATTATTAGTGTTACTTGTTAGTATAACACCTTAAAATTATGTAAGTAAACGTTCTAGTGTTACGATGTCAATAGATGTTTCATGGCGCTCCGATAGATAGTTCACATCAAAATGGTTTTATTTTTTATACTTAAGATTCCACTTTTAGTAATTTAATCAAAAGGTTAAGTTATTTACATACATTTTTTATTATTATTTTGATTTCTATATTTAACACAATCAAAAAACCAATGATTAGATTATGTCAAATTAGCATAAGAGTAGTATTTTAATGTTGGCTGTTGCTTTTCACCCGCCGAGCGGACGATTAATATTTTTCTTATTAATACGCTAAGCGTATGAATAGGCACTTCACTAGGACTGTAACTATTCATACGACTATTACCTGGATCTAATTAACACTTCCTTTAATGTATGTACCTTGTATGGTGGCACGAGCTTCTTTATTTGATCGACAGGCACATCAGTTCCGACCACACCAAGAAGATTTGCCTCTCTTTGCTGAAACACAACCACCTTTGTTAGAAAACTAAAAAAAAATACAACTTTAAACTGAGAAAAAACTTCTATTGGGTCTGTTATGTGTATCAAGACTTTTCTCTAGATAATTTTATCAATGTTATTTAAAACATAATAAATGTACCATCTTAACCGTAAAAAGTTCGAAACAGTTGTTAAAATAATTTCATAATTAAAAGAAAAATAAATTAAAATAGAAGCAATGTTAGAAAAATACACGCAAACTGATGATTAATGGGAAAAAATATTGAGGATATAATTTTTCGTTGCGCGATGAAAAAAGGGTTTTCGGTGTGAACGATGGGTACAAAGATCGAAAAGTTTTAGTAGGCCGACCCTCATGGAGTTCGTTTTTTGTTACGGGCCCGGCCGCTTAACGTTCATGTTATTTGAATACATTCTGAAAGAGGCACCTTTGTTTTATAAATAATACCACGTTTGTTTACGATAAAGAAATTTAGTTGGGTACACTTAATATATGAAAACAACACGTCCTCTTCTCAATCAAGTAACAACAACCTTTCATATACAGCTCATTAAAAAACAGCTTTCATGTGACTATTACGAAAACTTACATCGTATGTAAAATATAATGAGAAAAATGTATACAAAATGAAGACATAAAGGTAAGCAAACTATCAAGCATATAACCGGATAGAGTAGATTTGTGAGGGATAAAATTCCAAACTGGTCAGTGATTTGTCACTGACGTAATAGCAATTCAGCCAACCAGTGATCTGTATGTACTTCTCATCGGCTAATCATCCATCAATGGCCATCAGTCGGCCAAGGAGAGCACAGAATCGCAGCCGCAGCATAAATTTGGCGAAATTTGTTGTCATACAAAACACAATATTACCGTTCTATTCCGGTTATATGATTGATGGCGGAAACCTTATCAGTTATAGAATAAAAAGTAAAACTGAAAAGTGTTAGCGTTGAGGTAAACTCGTAACTTTAATTAAAGTCCGTGAAAGACATTGTAGGCAACACTAATAATTCAGAGCACAAAATTTTACATTCATAATTTACAATTTTTATATATTAAAAGATCAAAAGCACTATTGCTGGCTCTGTGCAATTGATATAGACAAACATTCAAAAGATGTACAGTCACGGAATGAAAAGGTTTGTCACCTATAAGTCGATATTAGCTTGCACCAGTGCAATAAGATAGATGTCAAAACATATTCAACCTTTTTACTATACAGGGTGCATTGAAATCATGGGCATCCTTTCAAATTTAGACACTACTAATGATACTATTTGCATTACGGCTAATAATAAGCTGGTTTATAAAAAAAAATCAAGCAAGGGATTTATTTATAAGCTATTTATTTCTAATAGATAGGTATCCGTCACGTACATAACTGACGCGAGGTCTATGTATTCTACACGGCGCGGGCGGCATTTTCGTAAACCAAACTGCGCCCAACCGAACTTGATACTTTTTATGACAGGATTTAATTATAAGGGTTTTCAATAACATGCTTTAATTTTATTTTTAGTATTCGTAACATTAGTAGTTACATGGACAGTGTCTAAATTTAAAAGGATGCTCATGATTTCAATTGCACCCTGTATAATTTTTTTGGCAAGATTGATCTGAATCAATTTGAACTTTGTTGTCGATCATTTAAACATAATTTCTAATGCAACAATATCTTCTATGACAAAGTTTCAAACGGCCATATGTGCTTGCGATACGTTAAATGAATCAATTTTAAAATTGACGAATCTTTTCATTCCGTTGTAACTTACCGTGTGATTTCGCCTGTCGAAGATGGGCACAGTCACCGAAGTCATCAGTTGTCCCATTCCGTCGTCGTCTAAGCTGCTACTCTGTTTTATAAAAAAGTTTACTTTTGATATAGGAACAATCTCATCATGTTTATATACTATCGTTGAAATGTGTTACAGTTGCCAATAAACTATTAAAAACTAACTATTACACTAAAATATTAAAACCTTTAAATATGTATTCTGTATGGACAGACATATTTTTTGCCTGTCATAGACGAGATTCATGAAGCAATATGCATGCTTGTCGTAAATACAAAAAATCGTTTGTCTGTAAAGTCGGTTTACTTACGATAGTTGAACGTGACAACGTCATAAGAAAATGGAACGCCTCAGAGCGAGGTAACGCCGCATGCATCATGTTTCTTCATTCGTGCAGCCGGCTCCATCGAATGATAAGACGTTGTCACGTCAAAAACCACTACTAGTGTCGTAATGGAACCTTCTATTCAAGGTTATAAAGAAAAAAAGGGATGTAGACAGTTCAAAATGAGATAAGTGAAAACACGCGTAGACACTCGCCACATCAGAGGGCTGTCATATGCCTCTCCGGCACATGACAGTTTTATCTTAATAGAAACAAGCGTTTTCCTACTACTGAATTTGGTAATATTACATTTTCTTTTAGCAATAATCAATATAAATAAAACTTGTCGTGTAATAGCAAGTTTTATTGTAATTATAACGTTCGAGTGCTTGACACGACATCAAAGAGGGAGGAGTCTATGTAGAACACGAGATATTCAGTCTATTTAACAAGCAGTCTCAAACTCGAATATTACAAGAGGAATCGTTCCAGTAATCTCATTCCTTGCACTACTTTCTTTATTACGTACGGCTTCATTTTTACAATAATCTTTGTATTACATTTTATGTTCTACATTTGTAGGTTCATTGGAGCTTTATTATCGCTTTGATTACGTTGTTTCGTGATTGTAATCTATAAACCTATATAGATAAATAAAATTGGAGTGTCTGTTTGTATTAAAATAACCACATTTTCCTAAATGCATATGGATGTAAATGCAAATGCATATGAAATATATTATATTTTGTGTTAATATTTTTCTTTATTTCAACTTTTTCTTTCTTTTCAAATTTTCATTTCAAATTTTCAACTATTAAGTTTGTAGTAACTTAGCGAATTGCATTCATGAGACTTCTATTATATTCTTAATTCTATGTTGCTAGTGAGACGGACGTAACTCACCCTCCCCCCCACGTAGACGGGGCTCCAGTGCACCGGGTGCATGGTCTGGTACATGACGAGAGGCCGCGCCAACACTTCTATGAAGTGCAGCACTTTGGGACGTATCTCGCTGTGCTCGTTGATTGTCACGTGGAATCCTAATATAGGAATACAATTATTATAAGTAAAATTTTCAATTGTGTTTGTTCAAAGTAATTTTAATAATATAATAATAATATCTATGGACATTTTTACACCACGTCAATCCGGTCCCGTGGTAAGTTCTCGAAGAACTTGTGTTACGGGTACCAGACAATGGAAATATATTTAATACTTTTATATGTATACTATACAAATATTTAAGATTTTTATTATATAATACACATATATTATACACATCCATGACCCCAGAAACACAGATAACTTTTTTCTTCGAACCCGCTACCTCCGGCTTGAGCGCCAACGCCAACGCCATTGCACTAAAGAGATCGTCAAAATGTCATATTATAGCCATCACAGCATCTAAAAGTTGAATGTTCTAGATTATTCTTACATCGCATTTGGTTCTGAACTTCTATTTGCGTCACTTTCTCCTTCCCGTCGTCTTACGTCCATACACCCACCTTTATTAGTGCAGGCCATGTCCTTCATGTTGTGCCCGGCGGCAGCGTCCCCGCCGACGCGGTATGTGAACATGCGCACAGGCATATGCGGCCAGTTCCACGTGCGGAACACGCTCTTCACGCCCCCCGCGCCGCCACCTGCGCCCACCACCGCGATCGCCTGGTTGCACTGGCATCCTTGACCAGTGCGGTTGTACTATTGACATATATGATATAATACATGAGAACAGATATATCAAAAACATTGTGTTTATGTTCTAAGATCTAAGGTAACATTTTTTATAATTAGGTATACCAATTTATTTTTGTAGCGCGGGAGAAAATCTTATGTTTTTAATGTTGAGGCAAACTAGAGTTGCAATATAATACAATATCAGAATTCTTTACAGAATCAGAATTTTTGAAAAAAAATATAATCAAATCTAATATTTTTAATAAAAAATTATGTTGTCCTGGAATTATGGCATGGTCGCTAGCGACAAAACCCTCTATAAATAAATAAAGAAAAAAAAAACATTTTTAATAATTTTACAGAAACCATCAACGTATCTGTGAAATGGCAAAAATAAGAACTACGGCCGCCATCTTGAAATGTCATTCGCTACAGGTTAGTATTGTCATTTTTTTTGTATTTTTACCCGATATTTATGATTACTTTTTTAAACGCAACGGTAACTTAGATCTGTTTTAAGTGCCAACTAAACCACATTTTATTTTATTTTTGAAGACTGTAGGTAGTAGGTAAGTATTTTATTATAAACAATGTTAATTAAGAATACCTACTTGTCAAACATACCCAATTCTGGGCAACTTATATTAATTAGCAACACTTAATCGACGGTGTCGCTACCACTCAATTCACAGTTAGGTTGGTGCGTTAGTTAATAGAATCAGGCGTTACTTTGCGGAAATCCATTGCATTTGCATTGCATTGCACGCATATGCAGTGTGGGCAAGGAGGGCGGTGCTATATGCATGCATATGCGTGCACTCACACATTTGCTGTAAAGACTGCGTGTTTCGCGGGATAATTGCTAATTAATATAATATAATTTAATATCTTAAGTTGGTGGGTCTTTATGTCTTTATATAAGAAAAATTCAGTTTTACTGCTTATCGCAAACAGACACAGGAATCACTAATGAAGTGATCCACATCAAGTATGAACATATATATAACATGAGATAACCACTTCCATAAGTCGTCTATCTCGAGGTGAAGGTATCTCTATGCCAGAAATAAAGTCACACACTTCTGGAACACAGTGAAGATGCATTGCCTAAGACAAAACCAAAAAATGCCCAAACCATAATTTAACTTGGAAGCTGCATTCAGAATTGCATACACTGTTTCGAGATCATTCAAAGATGAAGTAAAAATGCATATTGCATATAAACATTTTTCATACCCGATGGAGTATTTCAAAGGCGGTGGTTAGGGCTCCGGTTAGATTGGCGGCGCCGCCCGACGCCTCCGCCCCCCACACGGCGCTCTTCAGCTCTCGTATTGTCTCGGGCACCGCCTAACAAAGTGTATTTTTAAATAAGTGTGAAATCTTTTGATAGTTTTTTGTTTTCAGGTCACGGCTTGAGTCTACCACAGAATATATTGGGTGGTATCTTTATGTAAAATGTATCGTATGATAAATAATATAAATGAAATGTGGGTGTTTAATATAATATTATAGAAATAAAGAGTGAATACATGTTTAGTGTTTTAGTTGTAAATATTTAGGCAAATTTTTACTATATAACAAAAAATCTAAACAAATTTAAGAAGATCATACAAATATAATAATATACTTATACATATCCACAAATCCAGTAGTTACCTATAATATAGCGCAATCACATAACGAGGGCGTAAAGTGACAGCTTTGCTGTCGCATTTCGTGCGGTTTGCGAGTTTCCGGTCCATTGGGGTGGGGGGATAGGAAAATGGAGGGCAAACCATCTGCATCATCTTTGGTCGTGGAGATGTATATGGACGTCGGTGGTCTAAAGCTGTACTGTGGTCTAAAGCTTCGACTGCTAATTTGCCCTCCTATAGGTATAAAAAACAACTAATCTGGACTAAAAATCTGTTTGTATGTAATGCAATCACATAAAAGCATTTATTGATTTCAATACATAAATGTATCCCCAAGATAGATTCGAATACTGTTTAGTTGAATCAGTTTTACAAATCTCTTATTTAATTCATCATCATCATCATGGGGTGCCATCTTCATATTGAAGTTTGGAGGTCAGCATTTGGTACTCCGTCCGATCAAGCGATATTCTCTTTATCTGGTGGTAGCTCAAACCGGTCCAGTCTTTTATGTCGTCAAACCACTTTCGCCTTGGTCTTCCTGGTGGCCTTCCACCCGGTATCTTGCCCTCGAGGATTGTCCGTAGATATTAATAGTATATAATAATAAGTAAGTTAAAATACGAAGATTAAACTATATTCACGATACGGTAATGAAAGTATCATTATTCATAACAGTTGAAATGCTTTTGTAACTAAATCATTAATATTGTCATATAATAAAAAAAGTAATAAATAATATTGTCATATACTTATACATAATCACACACACACACACGCATTCGCACATACGCACACGCAGACACGCACTGGCACACACGCACACACACACCCACACCCACCCACACACGCACACACACAGACAAACACACACGCGCGCGCGAGCGCACACACACACACACACACACAACCATTCATAATTTTAAACGCGTTTGGGATAAATAAGTTTACGTGGTTGAACGTATTTAACTGATTATAATTTTAAACAATTTTAACATAATGTTATGCAAGCCGCCCTAAATGCCGCAAAATTTTCTTGCTATTTCTTTGCGAAGGAATCTGACATTACATAAAACATGTTTTACTAACGACTAAAACTAAAAAAACGTCGCACACGCACACTTCATAGCTCTACGTGATTTTTTCGTTAACAGAGACCTAAGGTACGTTATGTACTAGCTAGCGTAAGTATATTACTCGAAATCAGAAAGCCTGGTCTATTAAGCAAGTAAGCATTTCTCACAATCTATCAGGCACCCAGATCTTCCCATCATATTTTCATTTACCAGTCAGCGAGTAATGTCGAAAAGACAACACACAATTTAGAAAAACTCATTATATTGTACCGAAAATGGACCAAATAGTAAAAATATTAAAGGTTCATTAACTGATTAATGTATTTTTAAAAGCATGTATCGTATGAGATATGGAAATGCAAAACAGTGCGATTGCAACAGCGCTTGTCAATTTATGGCGCGAGTTATCACGGCGGGATCGTTCGCGTCCCGCTCGCATTATCATGCAAATATAATATCGATTATTAGCAACTGTTTTCTGGATGGCTAACTGCCAAATGATAGGTAATATGCGTTTAGTAATGCTTATATTTACCTGAATGCGTTTTATTGGTTTTAGAACGTTTAGTGTTTAGTTAGTGTTCTGCGAAATTAGTATTTTTGTACCAATACTGATATAAACTAACGTTACCGATATCACTCGAGGATTAAGCTCGTTGAAGTGGCAGTGGGCTGGTCACACAATCAGGAGAACGGATGGCCGATGGGCCAATACGTTCAAGAGTGGTTAGGTAGACGAAATCTTGGATCTCCGTACAGTGGTCGTTTCGTGTTGGATGCGAGTGGCGAGGGATCGCTCGTCTTGACGTTATTTGAGCGAGGCCTATGTTCAGCAGTGGACGGATAGAGGCTGATGATGATGATGATTGATATAAAAACAATGATAGTTACAAGATGCCTTATAGTACTGTATGAAAGATATGATGATGTTATTGGTTTATAAATTCGAAGTTACATGAAGATATTCTAAGACATTATGCCTTCTGGGTAATTATGGGCCTCGATTGCCTTCTTATGACATAAACAATCTTCTTTATAAGCTTGTTACTGGATATTACCGATGAAAATTAAATTACCAAAAATTCAGTTTTTTTGATAAGGGTAAATTAAAATAATAAATGTTATCTTTGTAGAACATGTATTTTCTTACGAGTTGTTGCCAATTATTGGACACATCGTCTGGCATGTACTGCAATAGTGCATGTTAGGACCACGTATAAGTTCCGTCGACAATTTCAATTGCACGACTTGTCGAACTTGTCATTTCGTATAGTCGCATGTGCACAACTTGAAGTAAAGTTGGGAACTCGGCGATAAGGACTCATCTACCTCCTCCGCTCCCCCCACCACCTGTCACGGGCTGGAAGCCACTCGCGGAGATTCTATCTTGAAAGTTGCCAAAGTCTTATAGACTGAATAAGTAAATACAGATGATAGCCACACTCTGCGGTTTATAAAAGTTGTGTATGGAAGTTTTGACAGCAACATACATCTTGGTCGAACTAAGATTAGTTAGAGGAACATTTATTAAAATAGTATTGCGTTTGCGTGGCTTGGTATGGTCTCAATCTTGTCTTTATTTTTTCCAGGAATATGTCATCATTATCATCATCGTCATCAGGACATAGGCCTCCCACAATGAACGCCAAGGCGACCAATCCCTTGCCACTCGCATCCAAGACGGACCGGCCACCGCACGGAGATCGCCTTACCGCCTGGTTAATGGCCGACCCAGCACTTCGTCTCCCTAAACGCAGCCTCCACTCTTGAACCACTCTTGAGCCCATCGGCCATCGTTCTCTTGAGTGTGTGATTGTGACCCACTGCCACTTTAACGAGCTTATTGTTTGCATGATATCGGTAACCTTAGTTCATATTGGCGGATGTCATGAACATTTATTTGCAAACATTACATCTTATTATATTATATTTGTGTGTCTTGACTATATTTATTTAAAGAAAATTAAATTACAGAATTTTCAGATTTTAAGTTAACATGGTTATTTTCATTACTAAAATTATTTAAAACGTGATATTTACCATGTTTTTCACTTTTATTTCGCAGAGTTCGATATTTCGACATTATCTACGAATTCGGTGTTCACGTTAATATTCAGTTTTTAATAGTTTAAATTCATAACATATTACGATTATATAATATATTGCTTTTTATACTTGTAAATGGTAAATCTGAAAAAAGGAATTTCTAGAACCAAAATATTGTAGTTTAAAGACCTATAAATATTAACCTATTGTAAAGGTAAAAGCTACCCTTTCTTTGATGACGCGGTAAATGCATTCGGGAAGGTCAAGAGTGTATTATAGGACATATTGAATCTACATATTATATTTTATCAAAATATTAACGGATAAAGGCACGTTTTCAAGTAAGCGACGAGTTATAAATTCCACGCTTGACCTTAGAAGTAAATACAATTTCCTAGACCTTTTGACTTCAATATTCACTCAAATTAAATAATTTATTTACATTAGCAATTTGCATTATCCAAGTGATAGAATCTATTATATTATTTCGTAAAACACGCTTTGCATTCTCAAGTTTCGTCGCCTCATTGGAACGCCAACAGCTCGGTGAGATAGGCGATGTAGTTTCGGTCGTTATGGATCTTTAATTATGTTACAAAGAGGACAGCTCAAGTATATTTAAAAATACTACTAATATTATAAACGCGAAAGTTTGTATATTATATTGACCGCGTACGTTCCATTCCCGTGAGAGTTGATGATGTGTGTTGTTGTTAGTGTGTGCAACAGTGTTAAATGCATACGAAGAATGCTGTGCAACAGTGTTAAGCTTGCACGTACACAGATAATGTATAGTACCTAATTGAATTCTAGTAGTTAGATATTTACCATGTTGATATCGCGATTGGACAAGATGTTTGGATTAACGTCTCTAATACTAGGACTGTAAGAGCAGTATTTTACAAAAAAGCATGTATAAAAACATTTACATTAAAAGATTTAAAAAATACGAAAAGGTAACACAACAAATCGCATCAATTAATTGAACTCACTCTTCCAAATTAATCAAGATATAAAAGGCCTTTTAAAAAGGTATCCTTCAAAAATCCCTTTTTGTTGCGTTGTGCTAGTCCCAATTTTAATGGATCGCCGCATTAGGTCATGTTTGATTGAATCCATTAGCCCATATCGCAGATGCGTATCGGACGATCGCACGCAATACGAGCATTTGACTAGTTTTTTCACTATCATTAATTGTAATACCATTATTTTTAAAATCACATAAAAAATTAAATAATTGACAGCAACAATTATAGTTTAAACCGATTTGGAGCGAGTGTCACGCGACCATATTATAAACAAAATTAGACTCGGCTCCTTAACGAGACCAAAGTTTTTACACAAGACACGCTACAGAATAGTTTGTTCAAAGGTTTTTTTCTATTTAAATTGGTTTATTCATGCTAAAAGCAAAAAAAAATCGTGTGTTTAGCCATTATAAAAGTCGCATCTATTTATTTTGCTCACGAAATATATAAAAAAAAGAAAAAAAACCGGCTTCAAACATAAATAAGTAAAAAAATAATTACGTTTCTTAAATTTTTATGCCTGCAACTTACAATCAACTTGCTCATCTTCTACTGAACAATCTACGCGCTTACCACGCCGTTGTTGTTAAATTTGAAGTCGGTGTCGTGTTTGTTTCTATACAAAATGAATCTATTACGTGAAGTAAGAACAATGACGTGGTCGTCATAAGATTCTGGTTTCCTTATCATGGGACCACCCTTAGAATATCTCCTTTCCAACAAAAAAAAAGAATCATCAAAATCGGTTTATTAACGACGAAGATATCCGCGAATACCATAAAAATACATCCGGTCGAATTGGGAAACCTCCTTTTTGTTAAATCGGTTAAAAATTATATATATAGCACAGCTTCAGCCGCGTTTATTTAGGTCTACAAAAGAGTTTGGGACGTTGATGCTAATTGTACTACCGTATGTCATATGAAAGGCCTGATGATAATATATTGTCGCTGTCAAATTTGATCCGAAATTTGATTAGCAGCACAGACGTGATAAGAGTCCCCACCATGGTTCAAGCCTTGTCGTGGCGGTGGGGCTCAGTAAGATGAACCCAGCATCTTCGGAGAAGCAAATTGAGCCCTTTAAGAGCAGGGAGAAAAGGGGTGAGGATGGGAACCTCACCCTCTTGTACGGTCCCGACGTTGGGAGCTAGCCGTCGAGGTGGCACTGTTTGCTCAACAGATCCGGAGCACCTCACCCAAGGTGGCATCGGTGGCACCCGCCGGACTTTAGTGGGTAGAGCTGCGTCCACCTTACCACCTTTTGAGCGCAGTGAGTTTCTGGGGACACCCAATCACCCGCAGGATACTTCAGAGCATTTCCCGGCGTAAAAGAAAAAAAAGACGTGATAGTGTATCCAACAAAACAAATTCACTTTCGCATTTTAGTTTTTTTTATTTGACTTATTTGACTTTTTTAGTCATTGTGTTTGACAAAACACATAATATGTATGAATCATCAGAGTCAACATAATAAATACATCTTTACTTGGTTGCTTTATACTTGTAAAAATGTTGAATGAAGTTAATACATTATTTTTAGTACAATCGTGTTTATATAAACATACAATTACTGTATACCGAATAATTGTCATACTAATGATTATCAATAGGATATCACAACGTACTTAGTACCCATATTACAATTCTCAATCTGAACTAAAAATTTGTGTAATTTTCATTCCCTTGAAAGTTTCATGTAAACGATACAAATAAATCACATATATGTAAAACTTCACATATTTTAGACAAGTTGATAAAGATAATTACAGTAATTTTACACACCTGAACGTAACGAGGGGATGGCGAAGGATATGGGTATTATAATGAACGGAATTAAAGTAACGCGGTAAATCACGTCTGCACCTTCAAGAGGCTTATTATTAAATTTCTTGCTTACTAATTTATGGTATGGCGTTACGTTTTTCAAATGTTACGGTAAACACCAGATTGGTAGGTAATAGCCGAAGGTAAGCCGTGTAGATCCCACTTGGTAGAGTGCTTCTGCATCAATTTACCAGTGGTTGTAACTTGTAAAGGACTCTTGATACTTTATGTTTATGTAGGTTATTATTTTTGACTTGATAACGTCTTATAAATTGATGAACACTGGTAGCGCGCACGAATAAGCATCCCGTTACGCTGTCAAACGATAGACAGACACAAGCCACAAGCGTTCCCTTGGAAACAATTATTTATACGCGACAACGTGTTTTGTGTTTTTGTGTTTATTTCTACAATTTAATAAGATTGATCCCCTCCATAATTTTCAGTTTAATTTCATTGTGTTCACTTCAATTAATTGTTTTTTAAAAAAAGGAAATTTTTCATCAATGTTTCTTTATGACGTTATCACGTAAAACTATGGTCCGTAAACCAACCGAAAACCGATTTTACAGATATATTTGTTTTTCTCAGTTTTTTCTTTGAGTGACACTTTGTTCTTTTGTGTTTGTGTCAGAGAGATTTTTGTATTGTTTCGATTTCGAAAGCAAGTCTTGATTTGTCATGTATTTCGTGAATTAGTTATTTCCTTTATACGTAAATTTACATGTATTTACTTAAACATGTAATAATTTCTTAAGTATTGATTATATTTAGCTTACATAAGCCAATCGTAACCATTTCAGAATATTTTAAAAGGGCAAAGAGGGAAATTTTAATAAAATCGATATGGAAGCGCGATACGCCGTCTATCCGAGACGCCAATCAAAATCTAATTAACGCCGACCGTCTGATAGACATTTCGTGCTAAATAATAAATGTTTACTAGGAACTTAATGCATTTTCATAATTCCAAACGTTTTCGAGTATGTCTGCCGATTAAAACCTAATTATAGTTTTTGGAAGAACTTCATCATCATCATCATCAGCCTCTATCCGTCCACTGGTGAACATAGGCCTCCCTCAATGAACGCCAAGACGGCCGATTCCTTGCTACTCGCATCCAACATGGACCGGCCACCGCACGGAGATCGTCTTCCCACCTGGTTAATGGCCGACCAACACTTCGTCTACCTAAACGTGGCCTTCACTCTAGAACCTTATTGCCCCATCGGCCATCCGTTCTCCTGAGTGTGTGACCAGCCCACTGCCACTTCAACGAGCTTATTATTTGCGTGATATCGGCAACCATAGTTCTCTGGCGGATGTCTTCGTTTTCGGATCCTATCTGCCAAAGAAACGCCCAGAATAGCACGCTCCATAGCACGTTGAGCTACGGCAAACTTACGGACCAGTCCTAGATTTAGAGACCACGCTTCAGCCCCGTAGGCCATCACGGGGAGAACGCATTGGTCGAAGACTTTTATCTTCAAACTCTGCGGTATAGACGACGTGAGAATATGGCTAAGCTTCCTGAATGCTGCCCATCCCAATTGAATCCTCCTATCGGCTTCCCTTTTGAAGTTATGTCGATCTAGCTGCAAAGTATGCCCAAGATAGACATACTCTTGCACGACTTCGAGAGTTATGCCATCAACGTTAACCGGCCTAGGGAGAACGTGTTCGTTAAACATGACTTTCGTCTTGTCCAAGTTCAGCCTAAGGCCCACACGTCGGGAGGATTCATTTAGACTGTGCAGCATCTCCTGCAAGCCCTCCAGCGACTCGGCCAATATAACGATATCGTCGGCAAAACGAAGATGTGAGGGATACTCGCCGCTAACGTTTATGCCACATTCTGTCCAGTTTAAAGTCTTAAAGACGTCCTCCAAAGCATTAGTGATCAGTTTCGGGGATACAACATCCCTTTGTCGCACTCCTCGATGCAATTGGATTGGTCTTGTTTGACCTCCCGGAACCAGAACGGACATAAAAGCAGCATCGTATAATTCTCTCAACACTTCAAAGTATCGCCAATCGACCTGACATCGCTGCAGAGCTTCCAGAACAGCCCAGGTTTCAACCGAGTCAAAAGCTTTCTCATAGTGTCCACAAAGGCAAGGCACAGTGGATGGTTGTACTCATGGGTCTTCTGTACAACTTGCCTTATGGTGTGAATGTGGTCTATGGTGCTAAACCCAGCCTGCTCCGGTGGCTGGAATCCATCCAGCATTTTAGTGAGGCGGTTCGTCATGACCCTTGAGAACAGCTTGCATATATGGCTTAGAAGTGATATCGGTCTATAATTTTTAAGAAGGTAGTTGTCGCCCTTCCTAAAAAAACAGAACGATCTCACTTCCATGCCACTCCTTGGGGGAATCAACGGGGCTGAAGGACGAAATTTAAAATCTTTTGTAACTCTCTTAAAACAGGTTTGCTGCCTTTAAGCTGCTTAAGAGCCAGACTAACCTCACCTAGGCTTCGGAAGCTCGCCGGAGAGGTGTCTTGTTAGGCTAGCACGGGGATCGTTGTTTCGGGGATCAGGTTGAGGAGCGTGGGACGCGTACACTTTGCCATAGAAATCTTCGATCTCGGATAAGATCCCAGACTTAGACGAAACGGTTGCGCCAGAAGCGGTCCTAATCTTTGACAGATGGCTTCTCCCGAGCTTCTCCATAAAAACCTTCGACCCTCTATTCTGCTCAATTGCTTCGGTAATCCGTTGCGTATTCGAGCAGCGAAGGTCTCGGCGTATTAGTTTGCGGATCTGCTTCGAGAGAAGCTTTACATCTGTAGAAGTGGCGTCTGTGTGTGCTCTGCGTTCCCTCATAAGACCGAGCGTCTCATTCGAGAGCTTGGATTTCCTGTCAGTACGCTTTCTCCTACAAAACCTTTCACCCATGACCCACATGCAGTCCACCACGGCACCCAGTGCCTTGTCAACTGCCATTGTAGTTTCCGATATGTTAAGGCTATCGAATCGGTTTTTTAATTTCAATTGGAATTTTTCGTAGCCTGTGTGATCACTTCCGGTTTTTAACCTGTTAATCACAGAGACATCCCTGAATGTATGCCTTCGATCCGTAATAATAAAGTCTATTTCATTCCTTGTCACAGTGTCGGGGCTTTGCCAGGTCCACTTCCTGTGGGGCTTCTTTTTAAAATTTGAGTTCATTAAAAAGAGCCCCTCTTTCTAGAAAAAGTTGACCAGCATTTGCCTCCAGTTCCTACTTTGGCATTGAAGTCCCCCATAACAACATTGAAGTGGCCCTTGGAGATGTTGTGTAAGGTCCTGGAGACATCCTCGTAAGTTGCCTCTACTTCGTCGTCGAAGTGTGTGGACGTTGGTGCGTATACTTGTATCATCTTGAGGCTGTACCTCTTGGTGTGTTTGAGTACACGATACGCAACCCTACTCGACACACTCGAGACTTCGACAATGTTGTTGACAAGGGACTTGTGGAGGAGGAAACCCACGCCGACTTGGGACGGAGTGTCGCCTTCCCTGAAGTAGAACAGGTGACACGAGGGCAGAGTTATGGTATCCTCTTCTTGTCTTCGGACTTCATATAACCCCAAGACGTGCCATCGGATATTTTCCAGTTCCACCTCTAGTTCAGCCAGGTGGTCATCAAGTCTCAGCGTTCGTCCGTTATACGTAGCCAATTCAATTTGGTGGTAGCGATTCGTAGCCCGGGGATTTTTAGCACCCCCTGTCCCACCGTGACTTAGGCTGCTACCGTAGCCAGGAATAGTGGGACGGCCTTTTTTGTGCCTGTACTTCATTGAGGGCAAATGCTCGTAATTGCCACGCTGAGCAGGCGGATTGGCAATCGCAGAGAATGATGGATTCGAATCGGCGGCACTGCTGCCTGCCGCTGATCCGATTGATGGTCCCGCCAACACTCGGTGCGATTGATGCTTAGTGATCAAGATTCAAGTCTATCTCACTGTCACGATGAGACAGACTGACACCAAGCCATCGATTCGCAGGGTTAACCTCCTTTGATGTTTGGAGGCTAGACTTCTACGTCACCCTGGGCTGGTGTTGGGGTAGGGGCAATCTTAAGCCGCCCCTACACAGCAAACTTGCAAGAATTTTAGATATGGTTTTTAGTGTTTCATATCAAATAAAACAGGATGATGATGATGCTTTTAATAGCAATTAACGTGAGTTATATACAATAGCGACTAAAAAAATATTCTTTTCATTTCACTTAAGTAAGTTAAGAAGTGAGTAGCGATGGCCTAGTAGAGAGGTCTGGGTTCGATCCTGACCCTGTCATGCCTTGAAATGGGTTTTTTTCTAAATTTCTACGTGCACCTGAACATCAAACCATCGCTTGCTAACCGGTGAAGAAAACATCGTGAGGAAACCTCGTGAAGAAAACATGCCTGATGAGAATAAAAGTCTTTGGAGGTATGTACAGTTCATCAACCCGCATTGGGCCAGCGCATCGGTGAACTATGGCCCAACACCCGACAGGAGGAGGCCCGTGCCCAGGAGTGGGACACATAAGGGTGGTATTATTATATAAGTTAAGAAGTAGTCGTAAAAGTTCATTTTATTTGTTTCATACAAAGTAAAAAATATTGTTTTTTGAAATGTGAAATTAGAAATGTGTTACAAAATATTAGAAGTATTATATAAAATATTTGTTTGTGGGTTTACAAAAAATGCCAATAAAATCCCCAAATATGAAGCATATACAAAACAAAATCTTACCTGGACCAAGACCTTCGTATAGCAGGGGTGCAGCTCTGACACGGTATCGCTGTATCTGTAAATGTTGACGAAGTCGTTCGGCCCGAGCGTGTCGAGCAGGGCGGACACCGTCGCCTTTGCCAGCCTCATGTACGAGGAGCTCAGGTCATCAGAATCGTCCAGCAAGATCACAAGGTCCTTAGGAGACGTAGCCGCCTCTACGAACCAATTTGACGATCGGAAATCGTAGAAATCGCGCGCGTGGTGGGAGTAACCGTCTTCTGGTGGCCATGACATGGCTGGAAGAAAAAGGAAGTGTTAATGTAGTGTTAATTTGATGAACAATTAGTTACCGATTCAAGCCTTTGTGATTACTAGATATAATACAATACTACTCTACCCACTAAAACCCGGCGAGTGCCACCACATGGGGTGAGGTTCCCATCCTCGCCCCTTGCCCCCTGCTCTTTTGTCCTCTCTTATTATAAGAGGGGTACAAAGAGCCACCTCGGCCCAATTTGCTTCACCCAAGGTGCAGGGGCTCACCCCTAGGTTACTGAGCCCCACCGCCACGACAAGGCTTGAACCTTGGTGGGGAGATACAATGGTACCTGTTTTATAGAAAGTTTAAGAGCGGTGACCGCGTTACGCCAAGTTCTAACAAAATTCCTTATACTCTGGAGTAGCTTGATGCAAGTGGCATGGGTCATTTTGGCATTCATTAAGTTAGGTCTATAACGATAATTATGTATTTTGAATTCGGAGTTCGGAATTCGAACCCGCTTTAATGTAAACTACAGAGGCGGGCATTTACCATTGACATTCGTTATAGGAATTATGTCTTATATTCTTAATGTTTCCACGTCCAACGTTTTTCATATTATACCAGCAAAGATTCAATATTACACACTTTTAAGATACATACCAGGATATCGTCTCATGAATCCACTAGAAGACGCGTAATACTGCCACGAGAGCGTCGGGTCTATCTCGTAGTTGTTGACGAACAGCGGGTCGAGGTGCTCGGACCAGGCGATTTGGTTTTGAACCTCACCATCTAGAAAGAGTACTTTCATTATTTACCTATTATAGGTAAAATAGGAGAGGAAAAAGAGGGCAACGCATAAGACTGCATAATCTCTGGTTGAGCATGGGCGTCAATAGTTGCCAAAGGGCTTCGACTGCTCGTTTGGCCTCCTATGCTATAAAAAAAATAGGAGAACACTAAAATACATCTATCATATAATCATACTTTTAAATATTACTAGCTGTTGCCCGCAGCTTCGCCCGCGTTATCTTAGATTTAGAGTCGTATCCGGAGGGATGATGATTATTTTTGTAGCCTACGTTACTCCTTATAACATCAGCTATCTGTCAGTGAAAGTCACGTCAAAATAGGCCCAGCCGTTTTAAAAATCAGCCGGAACAAACAGACAGACAGACAGGTTGTCTGTCTGTTGTAAAAATTTAAAAAAACGTTATTTTGGTATATGTACATCCATATGCATTTAGTATAAAGCGGTTATTTTAATATTACAAACAGATACTCCAATTTCATTTATCTGTATAGAAGATGTATAGATAGATATATATTAAGTATACATAATATGTAAAATAGCTTATATTATAAGCTATTTTTTTGTGATAAGCAATAACTTCATTTAATTCTTTATGAAAGTTAATTATTTAAACGTCATTTTGAAGCCTATATTCCTGGCAATTGATATTTTAAATTTATGTTTTTATTAACAAAAAAATCTATGTAGTGTTTATTATTATTAAAATGTGCGAAATTTTCGTATAGGCTAGCGAGTCAGGGACGATGGCACAGTGTTGGTCTAGGGCCGTTATGTGGTCAATGAGGCCGACTCGGCTTCTTGAGTGAGAGGTCCGGGTTCGATCCTGACCGATGCTGTAAGGGTGTTACTAAATTTCTCCGTGCACTTGAACATGAGACCATCGCTTGCTCACCGGTGAAGGAAACATCGTGAGAAAACCTGCATGCCTGATGAGATTAAAAGTCTTTGAAGGTGTGTGAAGTTCACCATACAGTATATTGGGTCAGAACATCGATGAACGCTCAACACTCGCCTCACCTGATTTCGAAGGCCGTGCCCAACAGTCCCACTGTGTATATATAAGGATTGATATATTGTTAATAGCGAGTCATATATATTATTAATGTTAGTAAAAGCAGGGTTGTTGGCCGACTTGGTCAGCTCATGAATATAAACATGTTCATTCAAGACCCCGGTCCTGAATCCGTGTTACTATTATAATGAAACAATTTTTAACGGATTTTATTGCGGTTTATTAAGATTTCTACAAGCCCGACGTTTCGGATACTTTACAGCAACCATGGTCACGGGAGGATTAAGGTGACAGATGTCCTAACGTTACAAAGTTATTCGAACTACCACATTAGAAAACAATACCTGTTACTATGTTAAGCACAATCCTCCTCTATGCGATGGTTATCAAGAGACGCATGGTAAGTCTTTTCAACAGATCAGAAAAGCTGTTTGGAGATAGAAAATGTAAGTGATGATGATGATGATCTGTTCGACCGATTTCAGCCATGGCGACATCAGCCGGGAATTAGCTGATGTGAATGAAAGTAGCGATACGATCACGAACGAATTCATAAAGCTCTTTACTCCCGCAAATAGATTTACATAAATATTAATATCGAAAAAATCATGTACTTTAATTGCAAGTATTAATTAAATGCAATTCCAACATTGAAGAACTTGTTGACGTTTGAAATCTCACTGCACAACTACGGCCGTGCCCAAATAGAGTTGATTCCATTGGTTCGAGAAAGTTTCGCCTTACACCCGTGGATCTATGTAGGTTAATTGAGTTCAGCCAGCTAGAAGCGTGGAATTAGGGTTCACTTGTTTTAATGAACCTGTTACTTCATTAATCGTGGCTTAATTTCCACTTCGCCTTTTAAAAGTGAATGCGGCGGAGCGGAATTCGTAAAAAAATAATTATGCATTCAATGGTGCATTTAGTACATTAGTACTCGTTATATTAAGAATTTTACTAACCGACTTCAAAAAAAAGAGGAGGTTATCAATTCGTCTGTATGTTTTGTTTTCGCCGTTTGTGAATGGATTTCGATGGTTATTTTTTTTTTTGAAAGCTGGTGTTTCCAATTTGGTCCCATATTAATTTTTTTAAGATCTAACAAGCCGTTTTTTAGTTATTCCCAATAACGCCTATTTGGATGGTTTCTTTTACCTCGACGATATGCTCATTTTATTACTTGTCGATGTAACAATTGTTTAGGATGCTTTGGTAGCACAACATAGTATGTCGTGTTCATTGTAATCATCACCATCATCATCACCATCACCATCACCATCATCGTAATCATCACCATCACCATCATCGTCCTTTATCCGTCTATTGCTAAACATAGGTCTCCTTCAATGAACGCCAAGACGACGAATTTCAGAATCACAAAAAATTAAGAAATAAATACATTTTACAAAAAAATAAAACCGACTTCCAAAATACTAAACTAAAAAGTAATAAAATAACTGTGTTTCTTGAATTTTTGTGCTTACAACTTATAATCAACTTAATTTTCTACTAATGTACAAACTTTGCGTTTACCACGTCATTATAGTTACTTTTGGAGTCGGTGTCGTATTTTTTGCTGTACCCTACCTACCTACCTTGGCTGACACCAACTCCAAAAGTAACTATAATGACGTGGTAAACGCAAAGTTTGTACATTAGTAGAAAATTAAGTTGATTATAAGTTGTAAGCACAAAAATTCAAGAAACACAGTTATTTTATTACTTTTTAGTTTAGTAATAATATACAACATTAGACATTTTACACAAAAATTAAGGTTTATGTTTATGGAATTAAATGTTTTTCTCTCTAATAGGTATATAAATATTTGAGTTGATTGAAGGAAAGGAAAAAAAACAGTTTACATTTATGACGTATAAAAAAAAACTACTTACTAGATCTTGCTCAAACCAATTTTCGGTGGAAGTTTACATGGTAATGTACATCATATTTTTTTTTAGTTTCATCATTCTCTTATTTTAGAAGTTACAGGGGGGGGGGGGGGACACACATTTTTCCACTTTGAAAGTGTCTCTCGCGCAAACTGTTCAGTTCAGAATAAAATGGTATTACAAACCTCAATATCATTTTTGTAGACCTATCCATAGATGACACGGAAGACACGGATGGGTTTGATGAATTTTTTTTTTTTGAGTTTTAGTTCTAATTAAGGAGGATTTATTATTTATTTATTTTATTCTTTTTTTTTTGTATAAGGGGACCCCCAAAATTTTTTGTTTTTTTTTCTACTTTTGTATCAAAATCTTAATGCGGTTCATAGAATACATCTACTTACCAAGTTTCAACAGTATAGCTCTTATAGTTTGGGAAGAAAGTGGCTGTGACATACGGACGGCAGACAGACAGACAGACATAACGAATCTATAAGGGTTCCGTTTTTTTCCATTTGGCTACTGAACCCTAATAATTAATGTTTGTTCCATTATGGTCTTACAAAGTTCTGAGGATAATTATTGCATTGTAGGTTTTTTTTAATGTTAGATGGATAGGCAAACTGGCAAACGTACCACCACCTGTTGTTAAGTGGTCGTCGTCGCCCATGAACATAAACCTAGTATACCTGGAACGAGCCCAGGGAACTCATTTGTGTGTCGCCTATCCTGGGACATAAGATGTTAAGTCTCGGTGCCAGTAATTACACTGCCTGTCTTGCCCTTCTCTCCGAAACACAGCAAAGCTGTTTCACGGGAGAAATAAGCAAGATGGTGGTACCCATGCAGCCGGGAGCGCGGCACAGCGCTTCCCTCCCACCGGTCCCAATTTATAATTATTTTTGCATTTATAGTTCAATTATTGAGGTAAGTAATAGGATATTTAAGACCGGTTCATACAAGCAGGTGGAATAGCAGCAAATTATATATTAAATAAGTCTATAATTTTCACCTAGAGTGATGCCAATACAATCAACTATTTCAATAACGCAAATACTCTATGTGCATCACGATTACAATATAAAATAAAGCATCGGATCATTGTAATAAAGTTTTCATTTCGTCGGGTGTCGTTGCTCGTGAGTCGTGCCAGCCCGTGTCGGTGCCATATGCGGGGAAGCTCTACGATGAGTTATAACTTGCAGAAGACGAGTAACAGATGTTTATTCGTAATTTATATATTAATCATATGTATGAAGGCTGAATTTAATTTTATTTGAGACATTTCTGTGCGTGAACTTGTAAATTAAAAAAAATAACGATGCTAGTTTTAAAATGAATTTTAAAACGAATTGTGTCTATTTGACTTAAAAATTAGTTATAATATTAGTAAATTTTACTTAAACTAATTATAATGTGTTCAATTATATATATTCCTCGATCATATCACCTTTCTGTCCGTTTTTACAAATTCTCGCATCCCCGAATTTTTTAGTTGGCGAAATTTGAGGACGAATCGTTACTTTAAATTACTGTAGCTCTTCTTCAGGTGCATAATTGTTCATTATGTGTAAAATAAATCTTTCAGCTACTTACCATCAGTGCTAATATAAGGTGGCATCAGAACAGCACTGTAGCTGGTGTTAACCGCGATGTGATCGAAGTGCCTGCTCGGAGACAGGAGCAGTCTCCTGGCCCTGGCCGCCAGCGTCCCATCATCAGCGTGAACGTTGAGCCAGCGCGCGTCGTAGTAGGAGCCCGGAGACCCGTCCGTACTGCTGCTGCCCGCGGACAGGGCTGCGGCCTCAGCCGAGTCCATAATACGCTGCAAAAACGACATTGCATTATAGTACCATTTTGAGATGCATTACATGTTGTATTTTTCAAAAGTCTTTATCCATCTAGATCATCATCATCGTCAGCCTCTATCCGTCCACTGCTGAACATTGGCCGCCCTCAATGAATGCCAAGACGGCCGATCCCTTGCCACTCGCATCCAACACGGACCGAACGGAGATCGTCTTCCCACCTGGTCGGCCGAACAACACTTCGTCTGCCTAAACGTGGCCTCCACTCTAGAACCATCTAACCATCTAGATATACAATTATAATTATATATAGAAAACTTTTTCATATTTTTTATGATGGTTTAAGAGACAAAACGAGCAGATGAGCCATATGATGCTCAGTTGTCAGCGTCGCTCATGTACATAAGTTAACTTGAGATTAGTCCAGGCAACTCATTTATGCCGGGAGTCCCACATATCCCCGGGGACGGCCCATCCCCAGGTGAATGCGAAAAGCATTTCCACTGAGGCAAAAAAGGCAACTCATTCATGTATCGCAAGTGCCATGTGAAACACGGCAGAGCTGACCAGATTGACGTGGTGTAAAAGCGTCCTTAGATATTATTATTATTATATAATACTAGCTGTTGCCTGCAGCTTCGCCCGCGTTACTCAACTCCTATATGTCACAGCGTGATGTTATATAGCCTATAGCCTTCCTCAATAAATGGGCTGTCTAACACTGAAAGAATTTTTCAAATCGGACCAGTAGTTCCTGAGATTAGCGCGTTCAAACAAACAAACAAACTCTTCAGCTTTATATTATTAGTATAGATTAAAATTACTTTGAACAACTTTTGTAAGAGGTAGTGCCATACTGAATTGCAGCCGAACTGGGCCTTCACGACCGTGGTGGTACCTGTCGGTCACATAATACTGGCGTAAAGTGACAGCTATGCTATCGCATTTCCTACAATTTGTGAGTTTCTGGTGGCTCATTGGGGGGCATAGGGTTTGCCTCCTTATGTCTTAAAAAATTCCTCCCACCGGTAAAGCTAGACTATCGTTATCACTATACTTAAAAATAAAGAATTGGACACTTTTTTATTGTCCTACGAAATCTCTGTCCTCGTAGTAAAGACAAGCTTTTCAGAAAATTTTGATTTGAATATTTTCAAAGAGACTAAAATACATGTTGTAAAAACCCATGATCGATCAGATGACTCATCCATAAGTTACGATATGGTTTATGGCTATAAAGCAAAACAACAAGCAAGCGTATCCTAGCTGAAAGTATTTATAACATCGGTATGCCGTAACATAGTTTTTTTGACGTGATAACGTCTTGTAATTCGATGGAGCCGGCTGCACGAATGAAAAATCATGACGCATGCGGCGTTACCTCGCTCTGAGGCGTTCCATTTTCTTATGACGTTGTCACGTTCAACTATCGTCAGTAAACCCGACTTTACAGACAACCGATTTTTTAATGTCCTAAGCAGGCAACCGAGCAGTCGGAGCCTTATTGTGACTACCGACGCCCAAACACATCGGCACAACCAAAAGCTATGCAGATGCTTTGCCCTCCCTTTCCTTATCCCCCAATGGGCCATCGGACGACAGCGGCGACGACAGCGTAGCTATCACTTGACGCCGGTGTTACGATACGCCGCCGATAGTACACGCTAATCAGTAAGCGCGTTTCTATCTCATATTTATTTTCTAGAAATGTCATTGAAAAATTTAATAAATGTGTACCCCTCGTCGGGCGTCTACCGATCTGCCAGCGCCGCTAATTGCCTACAATTGTCCGGGCCTTTATTCCTCGTCGTATTGTCTGATTCCTTTATCTGTACCGCGTTGTTCTTCAGATATTTTTGAATTAATAATTACAGATTTCACGATAAAAGACCCGCATTTTATAACAAATTAATTAAACAAATTGGAAATTTTAATGAAACTATTAAATTTAACGTGTTTTTTTTATATTGCTTGTTCTTTTTGTACTGACTACTCCATAGTTTCAAAGCCTTTTTACAGAAATTAACTTCTATTTTAGTCGGAGGTAATTGGATTTCATTTATGACTAATTATTTCATTTATTATTTAGTCATTATTTCAATTTGCATCAAATATAAAAAAACTGCTTTCATACCTATTATTAAAAAAAAACAAAGAATGTAACTTCATACTAGTCAACATAAGAAAAGCAATACTAACAGGCAATATTTAATTTAAGCTTAAATATTTATATGTTTAAAAGAGCGTTTACGGCGTCCATGTGCAAAACAGCACTTTTAAAACCTGTTAATACCGTCTCCCATTTATTGTAACATACAATAATGTTAATTACAAATAACTTTAGGAAATTTCGTAGTCTAAATAGTTATCGAAAAATATATTTCGATTTATACAATATTATAAAATTCTATCAACTTAACGGAGGTTTTTATAATTTTCCTTCAACTTCAGTTTCGATGCTTAAAATTTAAAAAATAAGAAAACCTACTAAACAAATTTAATTTATTATTAGCAAATATCAGGAAAAAAATCAAACAATATAAAATTTCTAGAAATTAGATTGATTTTTTCACCGATTTATCTTTCTTAATTTAAAATAATAATAGCTTATTGTTTTCTAATGTTTACAAGAATTTCACTCATTATGATGAAACACTTTTTACGGATTTTATCCCTGCTACTCTATCTACTGCTTGGGATCCCATTATTAATATTATCAAATCAAAATCCAAGCATAATATGTCACAGATTAAAGATACAGTTAGCACTTTCTGCGTAGATAGCTAACCAAAATATTGATGTATCATAGGGTAGTTTCGAATAACTTTGTAACATTAGGACGTATGACACCTCAGTCCTCCCGTGACCATGGTTGCTGTAAAGTATCCGAAACGTCGGGCTTGTAAAAATCTTAATAAACCGCGATAAAATCCGTAAAAAGTGTTTTATTATAATAATAGCTTAATTTAATAGACAAACATCTTCTTTATAGGATAACCATTGTTTTTTTTTTTTAAATTTCCTGTATATTTTTCTGTAATTATTTCAAAACATAAAATGCTAAATTAATTAAAATCAGTCCGTCTTGACATCCCGCGCTAGGCGTAAGCGCTCTTAAGTCTACTAAAGTCAATAGACAAATCAATTCAATAGAATTGATTTGTTCCACTAATCATTATGCAATAAACTAAAACTATTATAATTACAAAAAATATAAATTCAAATTTGTTATTCTCCAGTAATTACCATCTGATACATTAGTAAGTTCGCAAGGAGGTCCTGAAAACTGTTTATAAACGAGAGTTTTTAGTTAGGAGACGAAATATTCCCAACGGACGAGCAAGCTGGGAGGAGACGCGAAGTAATTAAAACTTGCACACTGCTTACCCTTCACAACATGGACGCTTCATATTTTTATTATGATTGGGGATAAGGTTCTGTTCCGAGTTACCATTATAGTATATGTTAGGATCATATATCGATAGTCTTCATTGTCAATTTATCGATGTTCGATATCTTAAGTGCTGTTGACCTAGTCGTTCAAGTGCAAGAGTTGTCTTTTTTTAAATACTAATGGCACTGACAGACAGTTGTCCTGTACAAAATATTTAAATCTTTTTTTTTATGAATCTAAACCATTCTCGGAACCACTTGAACACACACAAAAAATTCATCCAGATCGGTCCAGCCGCTTAGGAGGAGTTCAGTGACATACACATGTACAAAATAATTATATAAAATAAAAGATAAAGAAAATCGCGACGATTTGAGTAACATTTAGATAAAATACAATTCACAAACAATATTCAGTCAAAATATTTTCAAACAAAACTCGATTTTATATATAGGTCTAATAGTTTTTGATAACGGTAGACGGACATATATGATCACGGCACGTATATGATTACCTTGAAATTGATTTAGTGGTTTTCTAATATTTCGCAGTCTATTACAACATAATAAAACATATATAACCAAATATTTTATGTGAGCACAAAACGTGACCGTTATTTCTCAATATCCGTAGATATAGAAGCACCTTAATGCAGCCATTAGGAAGTGCGACGAGTCTCCTTATTTCAGAAACAATACTTAGTACTGTTCTGTAAATGCGAAATTCCTTTATTTTGTTTCAGCTACAGTTTCATTAAGTGCGAAATGTAGGCGTCGTTTTTTGTTGGCGACGCCCGCAGCGCAGCAATCCCCTCGATTTTTCAACTTTATTGTTGAGCTAAGTTCTAGGCGCTTTGGGCCCGGCTCTAGTTTGCAACTTATTATGATACCGCCTATCCGTATTTCTGCGGAGGTTATAAACAATATTCTTAAGGAATTGCTAAAGAATTAAAGTTAGGAAAAAATGTGACTTAGTAAGAGGTAGTGCCCTGCTGCTTTGCAGCCGAATTGGGCCGGCACGACCGGGGTGGTACTGCTATCACGTTTCGTGCATTTTGTGTGTTTCCGATGGCTCATTGGGGGAATAGGGAAAAGGAGGGCAACGCATCTGCATAGCCTCTGGTTGTGCGGATGTGTATGGGCGTCGGGAGTCACGGGTCACCATAAGGCTTCGACTGCTCAGTTGCCTTCTAGCATAAAAAATATGAATATAATATGAATATAAATATGAAATTCGGGCGTAGCGAGTCTCCCCACGCGGGTATGTGAGACTCGCTACGCCCGAAAGCTGGTAAGTGGACGCAGCTCTACCCACTAAAACCCGGCGAGTGCCTCCTATACCGCCTTTGGTGAGGTGCCCCGGATTTAATGAGCAAACAGGGCACCTCGACGGCTAGTCCCACAAGGGACCGACACCTCCTCCACAGAGGGATTTTCCCGCACAACAGAACAATTCCTCCCAACTTCAGGACAGTACAATGGGGTGAGGTTCCCATCATCGCCCCTTGCCCCCTGCTCTTTTGTCCCCTCTTCTTATAAGAGGGGTACAAAGAGAAATTTCTTGTCAGTTTAGGATGTCTGTTGATGTTTCATGACAAAACGGCTGAACTGATTTGGCTGAAAGTTGAAATGATGATGATATAAGCTACATCGGATTAGGACATAGGCTATAAAAATAATTATCATCAATCCGGCTACGTAAATTAAAGTAAATAAATTAATAACTCTTTCCAGTGTTTCCAGTGGTCCATTTGGGGGGGGAGAGGAAGGAGGGCGGTGCATCTACGTGGCCTTGGTTGTGAGGATGTGTATGGGCATCGGTGCCGTTAGGCTCCAACTGCTCGTTTGCCCCCTGATCACATAAAAAAAATCTGTTCTTTTTTTAATTATACACTAAGTTTCTTCGTTTGTAACATTATTAGATGCCTTAAGGTTGAACTAGTCGGTGGCGCGAACTCTAACAAAATGATTGCTATCTCACCTGAAATAATGCACGAACTTGTGTGCTAGAATGAAATGCACAATGATTCATTCCTTTTAGCAAAATAGTTATTATAGAAAAACTATTAAGTGTATCTTTTTAAAATAAATTTATTTCAACTTTTAAATAACTAAACTATGTCTGTACGGGCTTTATTTTTTAGCTTTCGTGCTCTGTATACTATATATTTTCGCCCAAAGTTTGACTAAAATTAGTATTGAAATACGAAAGTTAAGAAGCTCGTATTTTTTAAATGTATAATTTTTTTACGATTTTGGGTACATACAGACAGAAAACGATGAGATCAATTTATATTATACTTAGTTTTTGATAGTCAACGTCAAACATTGTAGTAATTACTGTTCTGCGTTTGTATGGAAAGATGAGCGACTTGTGTAACCTTTACGAAAACTTTACAAGTGTTGTTCCTGTACCTAGTATTAGCCGAGTGTTTGTAGTCTTGTAGTCGAGTGTTGAAGGTTCCCTCTTCCCGGCTTCTCCAGACACAATACTGTCTCCATGAACGAGCGGTGTCTCTCGCACTACTATGAGGGAATTTAGATGTTGTAAACTAATTTCACAATAAAACTAGATAAAACCAGGTGTAGTTTTATTTCGCGGAGTCCAATATTTCAGTATAGTATTATAAATTTAATTTAAAGGTCCTGTTTGTAACAGTTTTAGTAATTAAAATTGTAATGATGTACAAAGAATTGTTACGGAACCATATCGTATATACAAAGAATTGTAACGTTTAATATACGATTAATGAGAACATATTCACGATACTATGTTATAAGATAAGTTTAGTATTTATAAAACGTTTATCTTAGCCGGATTTCGAGCTGTAACGTAATATAATGTTTTGAGTTTTGACTGATTACTTATTAATTTGGGTCTGTTTGCAAGTATTATAATACTTGCAAACAGACCCTATTTAAGCTTTGTTTTAATTCTAGAATTTTTATAGGATTTTTATCAATCAAATCTTTAAAGCACATTTTTTTCAAGATACTAAGATAAGATAATATAAGATAAGAAATACTATGTATATATAGTATCTTAATATTCATAACTTATAATTATAAGATATTCGTTCGTCTACTTCTCTAAACGAATTACTTCCATACATATTATATCATATTTTTAATTAAAAGATTTCAAAGTCCTCAAGGTCATCACATCCTCTCATCAGTTTTCATGAGCCTTTTGACCTCGATACACA
Source organism: Helleia helle (assembly GCA_963853865.1). NCBI lineage: Eukaryota > Metazoa > Arthropoda > Insecta > Lepidoptera > Lycaenidae > Helleia > Helleia helle. The sequence goes on along the minus strand of OY971422.1, from coordinate 17,827,237 downwards.
AATGAAAACGTAGCGCGTAGCCGGGTCGTTGGCCGCGCAGTACCCGAGCGCCGCCTACGCGCTACTACGTAGGGTTTCTTTCATCGTAGCGTGAACGTAGCGTTGTCACTTTTGATTCTACACTCTACCATAATGGAATTAATGAGATTACCGTCGTACGATAAATACGTTTGATATAATTAACGTCAAGTTAACTAATCCTTACAACAAGTGAGCCAAATGTATTTCACAATATTCAATTAATTACACTAGCTTTACACGACGGATTCGCACGTTTATTTAAATTTTAGTCGTATAAATACTGAATCATTAGTATATAATAGTATAAAATTACATGTAGTATGTACAGATGGTCCGATTTTTTTTATTTTCACAAATTTTCGGCCGTGTTGTGATTTATATTCAATTTACAAATTACAAATTATAATTAAGATGTGTCTTAGAAGAATGTCTAAAAGGTTTGTTAAATTTGATTGTTTTTACCTTTAATAATTACCTTTAAATACCTAAAAACCTTTAATAATTAAAAAATAATTAATGTTTCTGAATGTTTAGTGTGTGATTATGAACCAAAAGCATGATTTTTTATTACAAAATGTAATTAAGATTTTATAGAAGGATAATAAGTCCAATTATTTTTTGTTTATCAAGAAGAACTTAATTAGTTTAATTATTATCGCATACAAGTTAAGGTTTAAAATTAAAATAAATGACCATAAATATAATAAAAAGTTTCTTTATAATAATTTCAATCAAAATACTGCACTTGTAGGTATTTTTTTCTACTGCTGAATGTACGCATTTAAACCGAATTTATTCAGCTCTATCTGCCGAAATTCGGTCAAACCAAATCTAAATCGCATTTCGGCCCAAACTTAGTAATCATTAGATTATTTTCATATTTCATTTCCATATTTTATCGCAGTCTTGTATGCGATTGAGACGTTGAAAACGACCAGAAAGGTAAGAAGAGTACTTTCGCATTTACTAGTTCTAGAACAGATAAGTATGGATTATACAGAGATGAAAGCTTTTAAGTGAGTTCTTTTACATCTATTCAAACTTGAGTAAATAGTCGGGTTGACGGAACGATCGATGATGTTATCTATCTCTTTTTCTCAGCTCAGTTAATACCAATTCACTTGACCAGAGCTGCAGTTATGACCTACCTTCATACAAAGTATCTTATGTCTCGGTATGTCATTATTATTATGAATTTGATTTGTGGATTTCTAAAGTACTAGTTAGCAATGTTAATTAAATGTTTGACAATAGCATCCGTACCCCGTACATCATCATCCTCTATCCGTCCACTGCTGAACATAGGCCTCACTCAAAGAACGCCAAGACGACCGATCCCTCGCTACTCGCATCCAACACGGACGGACACCGCACGGAGATCGTCTTCCCACTTCGTTAATGGCCGACCAACACTTCGTCTACCCAAACGCGGCCTCCACTCTTGAACCTTATTGGCCCATCAGCCATCCGTGCAATGGATCGTGCTATATTGGGTGTTTCTTTGGCAGATAGGATTCGAAACGAAGACTCCGTACATATTACATTTTAATAATTACTAATTTTAGAAAGGACATTGTAATTTTAACTAAAATAATATGAATTTAAACAGCTTTGATTATAATTGACTTATCAAAATATATTGTTTGCACACTGCCATGTAGAATATGAGAACCTATCAAATATGAAGAACTATGTACACCATTTTCTGGCAAATAAATAATTATTCTATTCTATTCTATTCTGGTCCAGGTTTGAAGTACTCTCTTACACCGCGACCTCACCCCTAGTAAAATTACTCTATATGAACGCAAAATCTACAATCTATTTCTTTATTCCAATCTCTGTGATGAAATCATTATAGTGAAATTATAAAATGTCATTATCCGTCCATATATTTGCAGTTCTTTTATGAACTTCATGTTTCTATTACGTTTTTAATTGTACGCTACATTCGCTTTACAGCCGTGCACTTTAAAAATAGGTCAGTGAATTCTTATACAAATATAATTAATTACATGAGAATTAAGAGTTTTTTGTTACTAAGTTGGTGATGGTACTATTTTTTTAAAAATATCTATATCTATCTAATAAAAACAACAAAAGGATTTGTGGTGGATGCATCTACCGTGCGTGTCTATGTGTAGAGGGACTATACGGTAGACGCCGAATAACATCATTTTGTCCTTGGTGCAAGGACGAGAAATTTTAAACCGAAAATTAACAATGAACGTATTCTACCTCTGTTGTCCGATCATATACACCAAAGAACTGAAGGCCTATGGGTCAATAGAGTTCCGTAGTGGAGCCTATGTGCGGGGGAAAATAAAGGGTTTTTTGACCTCTTTATAACATAAGAGCAGATGGTCTCTAGTTAATAAAACACCATAATTATTCTCGTCATCATATAAAATTGTTCTTTTTTTTCTTAAACAGTTTTAAATTATTATAGATGTAAAATAAATAAGTAATTATTATCCAACAATCACACCACGTTAACATAACCCCGTGGTAAGTTCGTAAGAACTTATGTTAGGGGTACTATGTATATACTCCTCGATTACCTGGTGCATACATCTATATTCATGACTAGCTGTTGCCAGCAGCTTCGCCCGCGTTAACTTAGATTTACAGCCGAATACGAATTGATAATGATTATTTTTATTATACAAGTCCCGTCAATATCGGCCCAGCTGTTTCAGAGATTAGCCGAAACAAATAGACAGTGAGACAGACAGACAGACAAAAATTGTAAAAAATGCTATTTTGGTATATGTACCGTGTATACATATGCATTTAGTAAAAAGCGGATATTTTAATATTACAAACAGACAGAATTTTATTTATCTGTATAGATACAAATTACCTGTACTAGGCGGGATTCGAACCCACGACCGCTGCGTAGTGTCCAGTAGCTTGACCTCTCAACCGGCCGTCGAATAGAAGCGAAAGATTTACATATTTTATTAAATATACAATTTCAATTTTCAATTAAATTCAATATTAATTTATATAAACCGGCACCAAGCGTTAACATTCCATCTCATAAACAATTGCTTTTGTAAAATTCAGTCATGCAATAATAGTCATTGATTACACTGCGTGCCGGGCGCCGCCGGAATATTGAGTAAATAGCCCGTAGAGCCTGCAGAGAGAGACAGACGCAGCGTCTCAAGACTGCGAATCAATAAAGTCCACTGGTATAAGTGTAGTGCAGTGGATGTGGGCCACGCTGCACTCCGCGGTATTTAATAACCCGCCTTACTCCCGCCTTACCCTTACTCCCGCCTTACCCTTGCTCCCGTCTTACTTCCTTACGTACAGCCGACAGTTATTACCCGATCCTTCGATGTGCGAGAAAAGTGCTTTCGATGTTTAAATATCCGGTCATGAAGCAATGAAATTCGAGCAAACATTGTTGTTGTGGTTACATGATGTGGGTACATCTCACTTGATATTTTTAACCGACTTCAACAAAAAGGAGGAGGTTCTCAATTCGGCCGGTATTTTTTTTTTATGTATGTACACCAATTTCTCCGTCAATTGTGAACTGATTTTCAAAATTCTTTTTTGTTTGAAAGGGTATACTTGCCAAATGGTCCCATGATAAGGAAACCAAGATCTGATGATGGCATCCTAGAGAAATCGAAAGAAACTTTCGAAATTCGTAGGAGAGACTAGTGCGATTGATATTATTTTAAATAAGCATTTTAAAGCACTATAATTTAATGAAGGTCTAGAGTCGATCTGATGCTGGAGCTGGAAGACAGTCGAAGGAACTCCTCAACAATTTACTGCAGTAACCTTGTGTTTGGGTTGATTAATTTGTAGTGATGAGAACTTTGCACCCATATGGGTGACACGTGCCATTACAGGTCTGAATCGAGGGAACTCCTTGACGATTTACAGTTTTTGTTGGGGTAACTTCATACGGTTAAATATGCCAAAATGTCTATCTCTGTATGTCTCACAAAAAATTTAGAAATAAAAAAAAAAATAAAAAAATTATAACCGACTTCAAAAAATAAAATAACTAAAAAGTGATAAAATAATCACGTTTCTTTAATATTTGTGTCAACAACTAATAATCATCTTGTACTTCTACTAATGTACAATTTTTGCGTTTACCACGTCATTATGTTACTTTTGGAGTCGGTGTCAGCCAACCTACAGCAGCAAATACGACACCGTTGACGGACGACGGTGACGTATTTGTTGCTGTACTTGTTGTTGTCTCCCCACACGGGTATGTGGGACTCGCTGCGCCCAAAACTCGCTGCGGCGAGTGCCACCAATGCCGCCTTTGGTGAGGTGCCCCGGATCTAATAAACAAACAGTTTACTTTAAACTGATGCGGGCTAGTCAGTCCCCCAAGGGACCGACGCCACCTCCACAGAGGGGTTGTCACGCACCACAGAACAACCCCTCCCAACGTTGGAACAGTACAATGGCGTGAGGTTCCCGTCTTCGCCCCTTGCCCCCTGCTCTTTTGTCCCCTCTTCTTATAAGAGGGGTACAAAAAGCCCCCTCGACTCAATCCGCTTCGCCCAAGGTGCAGCGGCTCACTATCACGGGGCATCAAAGTCCCCTGCCAATCGATGGACACGGTCCTTTATAAATAGTTTTAAAAAAGACTTGCGTCTATATTGCTAATCAAGTGTAAATTGACGTTTCATTATTGCTGGTTTCATCTTAGAAATTGGAAGACGTGATCTCTATTTATATATACACATAAATAAAATTGGAGTGTCTGTTTGTAATATTTAAATAACCGCTTTTTATTAAATGCATAATATGCATGTATACACGGTACATATACCAAAATAGCGTTGTTTACAATTTTTGTATGTCTGTCTGTCTGTCTGTCCGTTTGTTCCAGCTAATCTCTGAATCCGCTGGGCCGATTTTGATGGGACTTAGGCTATAAAAATAATCATCATGAATCCGGGTGCGGCTGTAAATTTAAGCTAGCGCAGATGAAGCTGCGGGAAACAGCTAGTATACATTAGCAAATTAAATCAATAATCTACTCAGCAGAACGTTTGTGAACGCAACCTAACTAGCTCTACAATGAATAAAAATATAATTTTACGACAAATGTAAACATTGAGGCCATATAGCAGATAAAATCTACAAAACATTTTACGCGAGGTGTAAGTAATTTATAACGTAAATATGGTTTATGATTTTTTATACAAACGAAATAAACACGAAGCGTATTATAATTAATTTTTAAAGGTATATATAAATAATACCTTTAAAGTATCACGTAATAAGGTAATTTTGCAGATAGCCTTTTAGCGGTAGTGGTAGGCTATTACGGGTTCTGCTTCGGAAGGTATCTGTGGGGTGGCAGGGGCTGAGAACTTGCCAGGGTGTCATCTAGTGTGGCAGTAGTGAAGACACTGCAGTCCACACCCCGACGGAGTGCCCAGCTTGAGTGAAGGCAAGGGCGCTCCTCATCGGTAAGGTTGGCGCGGACCTGTCGCCCCCTGCGGTCATCGGAACGATGATCGTCAGTGCCAGCGCATGGCAGGCTAGCGACGGGACGAATATTAAATTTTTGACATGAAAGAGCAGTTACTAAATAATAACTTAATTATATTACTATTGTAAAATTTAATTGTTACTATTTGTTACTATTGTGAAATTCTAGTGGAACGAATTGTGAATCTAAAATGTTCTCGAGTGCACTTGAACACAAACAATAAATTTCATCAACATCGGTCCAGCCGCTTAGGAGGAGTTCAGCCACATACACACGTACCTACATAAGAATTATATATAAAAAGATAAATATGCCTGATATCGCGTGACGGAAAACTTTTTTTTGTTCCCAATCTAGCACCTCTCTACAACTAGCGATCATAAAATGTATTTATTTAATTATTTATTTAGACACAATAATAACATTACAGCACAATACCAAGACAACGTTACAAGTAGGCAAACGACATAGAACATGCATTCATACATATGACACATATTATGGATATACAGAAACAGACACAAATATACACACACTAGCTGGTGCACGCGACTTCGTATGCGCAGGATAAGATTTTAGTTTTTTTATATAAAAAGTATCTTATTTTACTTCTAATACCTCCAAGAATATGTGTACAAAGTTTCATGATGATCGGTTAAGTAGTTTTCGCGTGAAAGCGTAACAAACAAACTTACTTTCACATTTCTAATATTAAGTAGGAGAATTAATTTCATAAATACTCATTGTTAAATAAAATGACACAATTTAATCATTCCTTTTCGAGAAAATCCGTTTTTTTATGTCATCAGGAGGCAAACGAGCAGTCGGAGCCTCACGGCGCCGATGCGCATACACATCCTCACAACCAAGGCCACGCAGATGCGCCGCCCTCCTTTTCCCTATCACCCCCAATGGGCCACCGGAAACTCACAAACCGCACGAAATGTATACGCAGCATAGCTGTTACTTGACGCCGGTGTTATGTGAACGAGAGGTACGACCCCAGTCGTGCCAGCCCAGTTCGGCTGCAATGCAGCATGGCACTACCTCTTACTCTATAATTACCTGAACTATAATTCTATTAATTTCGACAGGTTATGGGCAAAGATGTCTATACCGTTATCTGATCTGATTTATTTAGTAAACTTATAGCACGTAACATCAGATCGAAATGTAAAGGAACATACAAAAGTTTTTAAAATAGTTATTTACATGTATCTAATTTCATTTCGTATGTTCAACAAGAATGTAATTAATCATAACTAGTCAGTACTAACTGTTAACATATTTGCAGCGATGATGAGAACTATGTCAGAGATTTCTTGTCACCTCCAGCTGGTGTTTGCAATTTGCTGATGGCAACATTAAGGTCGGGAAATGCAGCGTATACTTGTAGGGCGCAACCTCCTCCACCCCCTCTGTACCCCGCCCCCACCCCTCCCCGGCTCCTGCACCCTGCGGCATGCCGAGGGAATTTGGCGGTGCGCCTTGCAACGCTTCAACATATCTAACCTACTTGTACGAGAAAGTCGTAATATTGTGTCATATTCCAGGATGTTCCGCTACATTTTGCGTGTTATTGAGTGGGTAATGCCTTTATGATTTATTTTGGGGTGTGAGTTCCATGTCATTAATTCTACTCATGTGCATTAATTATACATAAATTATATATAATTTTAATAAAATAGTCTATATGATTGTTTTTTTAGTAATCTCTTTAATCTAAACATTTTAACGCAATAATTTAGGAAGGTTACATAATTAGTAATTACATTTATTGCCTGACCAGAAATATTAAAACCCTGCGTGGTGTCGCCACTGTATCTTTTTTACGTCAACATAGTAATGTCCATACAGAAATTAGTTCCGAATTTATCCGCAATATGGCGAGGGTTTTTAATTTTCTGGTCAGGCTATACTCGGAAAGTTTTAGATTTTCCTGTCCATACTAATGTCTACAGTCACACAGTCCCTATAACATTGAAACATTGATTTGAACTCTATCAATCTCACTCACTCTCGACACGAAACATGATTGCCTAAGCTTTTGCTTTTTGGTTACGTAAGCCAGTCAATTAAAGAACTCTGAACAGTTTTTGGCAGTGGACTAGGAGAACGGATGGCCGATGGGCTAATAAGGTTTAAGAGTGGAGGAGTGGTTGGTCGGCCATTAACCAGGTGGGAAGACGAACGCCGAACGAAGTCTAATTTCGATGAACAGTTTTTGAGAGACTATCGAATACTCATCATTTAGAATTCGTAGAATTCCATTAAACTTTAACTAAAACTTCCATTAAACATAATATGATGCAAAAGAAGTAAGAACTAAAATGGAAAAATACATAATATTGGGTAACATTACCTCATCATGAATTCATGAGACGTTTTCTAAATTAGAATATGATCTTTGATGACTATCTAAAACATAAAGAATGAATAACTATGTATACTGAAGAGACCATGGACCAAATAATAGAATATGGAATAATAAAAGATTTCTAGCTTGGAAATTAATTCATAGCAATTTAATATCAGCTCGATACACTTTATACAAGCTTTATTTATTGAAATAAGTAGCTCAACTATAACTCGAGTGCCCTCGCAAATAATAAAATTATCAGAACAGCGGACACGCGCCACTCGAACATTGTTAGAATAGAGAAAGACAAAAGGAGATACATTTAAATTCATAATCAACTCACTGAGAGCTACTTTATTATTCTTTTGTGATTTAATATTGTGAAAATAATATTTGCAAATATTTTATCGGAAATATATATTTTCTAATTTGGGAAACCCAAAACTACTTTCAGACCAGCTTAAGGCAGACTAGGAGTTTTGGTTATGTATGTATTCCAATTTGATTTATCATTCAAATAATATACTCGTAACAGACAAAAAAGTTGATCGTAAAGGGTAACACAGCAGATGTGAAACATCTTATATTTCATATTAGAATTCATAAATAATAACAATCTATAACGGACATACGCAGGGAGTCGAAGAGCGGCAGCGTAGGGCATCACGACATCACAGCGTCACGACATTTACGGCTAATGTGCGCCAACAAATGTTTCTCATGAAAACTATAACATGATTACTTTTAAACTCCAAATAAATATTCACTTGTTTTTTATTCATTGTTTTTTAAAACGTATTCCCTATCTCGCATCACTAGTAAACGTTACTGTGGTACAAAATACGCACGGGAGTAATTTATTATGTCATTTCCATATTATCATATTGCATTAATTGAAATCATCAACATTTATAATGTGTTGTGGCAATGAGCTGCGAGACCGGATTCATGTTTAAAATTTTGTTTATAATATTCATTAGAAACAAATGCTTTTAATAATTATTTAGCTCGAATATAACTTTAGTGTGATTGAGTAACAAGCATCCTTTAATTATTCATATGTTAGTAGTAGTATTGTTTTTATTTGTATATAACAATAAAAAAACAGCTCAATAAGGCCAAAGAGTGGACGGTCATTGAACGCGCTATTTGCTGAAATTACGAGTCTGGTTTTAAATAATATACCATTTAAGATCCCAACTATTATTAAGGAAAGTTAAATTAATTGTAAAAAAATCTTGAAGAATTTTTTACAATTAATAATAAAGTTATTGTTTATTTTCTAAGAAACGGTATTATTTCACTTACAAGTCCCGCCATGTATAAGAAGGTCTTGCTCATGGCTTCTAGAAAATGGGGGGCATAATCGCGTCCCTAGTTGATACTTCCGCTTGTTTAGGGACGAAATCAGTACTTAGTTTTATTATTTATTTGTTAAGGAAATTATAAAGGAAAGTATTCATTATCATCAGCTTATTTACGTTTAGTCTAATCCTTTTCATCCGTTATTAATAAACACCTTTAATAACGCCTAAACGACTGAACCTATGAAAAGGATTAGACTAAAAACGTCATGATTGTTTCTGCCTTTATTGCACCAAAAGCATCAACGTTAGTGTTAATTTGTCTCTGCGGCTGGAACTATTTTGTGTCGTTAATGAAGCATTGTTTGGTTCACGAGCGGAGGGCGCGCTGTTTACATTATAGATACTATAGAGTATAGGTAAGTAGAGCTAAGTATTAAAATATTATGATTTATGAGTCAATCGCTGCCGCCAGCGAGCTAACAAATTTCATTTGAATTTTATCCACGTTCTCGCATTTAGGTTAAGGAATTTGAACAACGCTTTAGCGCGTCCGTAAAAGCCTTTGATGCAAGTATAATATAATTATTACAATAATGTTTCAAGTTGGTAGCTTCAACTATTTAAAATTTACACGAATAGTTCATATAATTAATGTCTATGTTATTTTGTAATTTGTGATTCATTTTATCACTATCTGTGTGGTATTTTCTATATGCATGTTATTGATGAACTGTTGAAAAATCGAAAAAAAAGAAAAAGCTTCAAACCAAAAGGAAGATGGCGAAAAGACTAAAACGGTTGTGGACTCGATCTGCGAATACGACCCTGCAAATTAAAAACGAGCAAAATTGCTTTGATCTGAAGGGATTTGAGTTTGTCCTCATTGTATCCTCCTTGGAAACGGTGGTAGGTTTAATTGAAGTCTGTCAAATGCAGCCGAACTGGGCCGGCACGTCCGGGGTGGTACCTCTCGCTCACATAACACCAGCGTTAAGTGACAGCTTGTTGTCGCGTTTAGTATGGTTTGTGAGTTCCCGGTGGCCCATTGGGGGATAGGTAAAAGGAGGACAACGCATCTACATTACCGCTGGTTGTGCAGATGTGTATGGGCGTCGGTACCATAAGCTTCTGACTACAGGTTTGCCCTCTTATGACATTAAAACCACATTTTAAAAAAATAACTCACAAAACAGGCGGGTATGTGGGACTCACTGCGCCCGAAAGATGGTAAGTTGGACGCAGCTCTACCCACTAAAACCCGGCGAGTACCACTAATGCCGCCTTCGGTGAAGTGCCCCGGATCTATTAAGCAAACAGGACACCTCGAAGGCTAGTCAGTCCCTCAAGGGACCGATCACCTCCACAGAGAGGTGTCCTACCACAGAACAACCCCTCCCAACGCAATACGGTGAGATTCATCCTCGTCTCTTGTCCCCCTTGTTCTTTGTCCCCCTTCTTATAAGAGGAGTACAAAGAGCAGTTCCCTCGGTTTAATTTGCTTCGCCCAAGTTGTTGTTGGGTTCACCTTAAGCTACTGAACCCCACAGCCACGACAAGGCTTGAACCTTGGTGGGGATTTATCCCCACCAAGACACATGGGATACGTTTTAACGTATCATATGTGTCTAATTATGTTTATAATTCCTGCTCTACGTTGAGTTGACGTGTGATCAACAAACAAACTTACAAAAATGTATCTTATTACTTAGTATAATTTTTTAAAACAAAGCCTTGTCAAAGAGCTAGTAAATGATAAAGTTCAACAAAAACCCAAGAAGCCTTCAGCTACTTGAATAATAATTACGTCTCCCGCCAACTTGGCTTTCTCGTGTCAAACGTCACTTTCTCATAAATCCTCTCAATACCCAATGTATAGGTTAGGTATTAAGTATGTTTGGTAACGTACCATGTAACGTTGAAATATATAATGGAAAAAGTTTCATACAAAATGTACGCAACATATTCAAATATTGGAAAGTCATTACGGTATCACTACTGCAGAGGCCGAATATCTTTTTATACATAAGTAGAAACGACAGATAGTCCACATGATGGTCATCATCATCATCAGCCTCTATCCGTCCACTGCTGACCATACATAGGCCTCCCTCAATGAACGCCAAGACGACCGATCTCTTGCCACTCGCATCCAATACGGACCGGCCAACGCACGGAGTTCGTCTTCCGACCTGGTTAATGGTCGACCAACACTTCGTCTACCTAAACGCGGCCTCCACTCTTGAACCTTATTGCCCCATCGGCCATCCGTTCTCCTGACTGTGTCCCCAGCCTTCTGCCACTTCAACGAGCTTATTCTTTTAATTTATTAAATTACCACAAATTTAAGCTAAGCTAAGCCCCAGGCTTGTTAACCGTCTATACTTTTGTCTAGCTTGACAAAAGATAAAACGTCTCAATACATGTCCATGGTCTTTTGATAGTAAAACTCTTAAGCGGAAAAATATAGATGAAGCTACAGCGCAGACGTTTCAGACAAGCTCGATGCAAACGCATCTCTTTCACTATACAAAGGCCCTTTTCTTTGTTCTGTGTTCAATGTCGTGATAGTACGTTTCATCGTAAGACTTGCGTGCATTTTACATGAAATAATCGATGCTGTTATCTCAATCGTTGATTTGTTTTTAGCTAACCAAAACTACGTACATATTATGAATCTATTTAGAAAATATATAATACACTATATAGCTATATATAATTGTAGTTAGTCGTAATGTTTCGTATTATTTATCACTATACTCTTTAAATAGGCTAAACACAAATAGATGTATTATTTTAAAATAGTAAGAGGACAATATCGCGTCGCATAGTAGAGCATATTATATCAAGGCCGTCACAAAAATTTACCCCCATAGTCATCGTCCATAGCTCAACATCTGCTAGAAGCGGGTCCTAATTACTGGATTGAGTTATATAAGCCACAGGTTTATCACCCGAGCGTCATCATTTCCCTCGATTAGTAAAGGAGGCAATTGAAAGTAAAAAATATCCGAATTTCAATAGGGTTTCAGAAACGGATACAGAAACGGATTCAGAACACCGTGTATGTGAAATCCCGTGATTAGTTTGTGTGAAGGTCGCAAGTATAGGGTCGTAGTGAGCAAGTGCGTCCGTGTGCCGAAACTAATCGTCCGAAACGAAGAAGAATGTAGACAGATTTTTCTGATCTACCTACCAGCACACAGTCTCCTCGTGATCATGCCGACTGAAACATTTTCGAAATATCGGGACCTCAATAAAACTATAAACGCGGTAAGCACCCGAAACAATATTTATTTAAATACTAGCTGGTACTGGCAGGATAATATTTTTCTTTGTTTTTCATAAAAAGAAATAATATAAAGTAATAAAAAGTGTCTCCCTTCAAGAATATGTGTACAAAGTTTCATGATGATTGGTTAAGTAGTTTTCGCGTGAAAGCGTAACAAACAAACTTACTTTCACATTTATAATATTAGTAAGGATGAATAGTGATTACGTTAGTTTAAAACAACATAAGTATTCTAAAATAGATTACTATTTATCAAAGATGTTGCAAATTTATCCGAATTTCTCTAACCATATAAGGCTGTACTGTATTAGCTAAAATAGTAATAAAGGAATTATAAATTTATCAAATGTTATACATACAACACTCACGTCGAGACATACCGTAGTTTCATCATTTTCCAAACCATTGTAAAATATTTAAAAGACACGCGGAAGCATCGCGACAAGCATCCGAACTTCGACGAAAGTTCTTTGAAAATTGTCAAATTTGCATTAAATTCAAAGTTTAGCGAGTAACAGCCGTAGTCAGATTAGTTTAAGATTCAGAAGAATTCCAATATCAGTTGCGGGACTCAAAGTGCGCTCGGAGACAGCCGGGGTATCGGCCATTGTCGCGGATATGTTAATGCAGACGTCTGCCCGCGCTTTTCAACAATCTGCCATATTGCATGCGTTTGTCTTTCTTCAATACAAAAACCTACCCAAGAATATTATACATCGATAATCGATATTACCAACTGATATATTACATTTTTGAAGTGTAAACTTCTTTTAGCGCGGTACGCATATTTTTAGATGAGATAAAATCTCTGAACTTGCGACACCGCACACGAAACGCTGGAGACACAGTTTGACGTTTATATGACGTGGACTCGCGACACCGCACGCGAAACGATGAAGACACAGTTTGACGTTTGATTTATTTATATAAGATTATGCAATATTTGTTTTGCAACTTGTGTTGCTTCTAAATTATGTCATGCGGCCATTTTGTGCGCCTTTTAAATTGTATAGGTTGTCATAATTTAATTGTTTTGTTTTCATTTCTAGCGGCATTCCTTGTGACTGGTTGGTTTTTTTTTAATATAGCAGTTTGCTTCTTACTAACTTTTCTGTAAAAATGTATTTACATTGCTAAAAAGTAAAAACCTTTTGCCTACACATATCCAAAGATAATAAATAATCAAAAGGATTTCGATGGTTTTGCTTAATGAATGTTATGTAAGGAATAGTATTTTCTTCAAACATTTTAAAAAAACTTTTTATGTACAAAAAAATAATATCGTTTTCTGAGATAACGAGACTTGGGTGTAGCAGTTTTTCCTGTAAGCAAAGCGATTTGTTCCACGAACAAAAACAAAAAGATCGCGAGGCGGATTTTTTCAACGGGAAAGAACCGATGAAGAATGCATTTATCCTTCGTAGTGCGAGCAATAAAACTCTAAGTAACTAGACCCGCTCAAAGGCGAGTTTTGGTAGCGAACTTTAATTACACTACTTTTATTTTTACTCGGTCTTGCAATTAGGTAAGAGATCGTCCATGATGATCAGTCTTAAATTTTTTACTATAATAGTATTTTTTTATGTTAGTTGTATATGCAAACTCGCAGACCTGCCACCCTCATGGTAAATAATCCAGGTAAACTAGTTTAGGTTCATTTTATCTGGAACTAGCCCAAGCAACCCATTTATATTGCCTATCCTGAGACATAAGACGTTAAGTCTCGGTGCCAGTAATTACACTGCCTGTCTTGCCCTTCTCTCCGAAACACAGCACAGCTGTTTGACGGAGAAACAAGCAAGATGGTGGTACCCATATAGCCGGGAGCGCGGCACAGCGCATCCCTCTCCCCGGTTAAACCTACTAACATGAATAGAACATTTAGGCATGTTCTAAAAGTTATATTTTCTAAACAATCGATAAAATATGCCACACGTTAAGAAAGTAACGCAACGCACTATATAATTTAGAGCACACACTTTCCTGCGGCTTCTAATATATTAAGTAAATAGACTCGGAACAAGTATTAGTGTAATCCGTTTAGACTAGGCGTCTAGAACTTCGTAAGACGTGGTCCTTAATTAGTAACGATTGTCTGGTTTATTTCTAGCTTATAGGTTACGATCTAGTTCTACATATAGCTCTAGATAGATTTTTAGTAATTTTTTAAAATAATTTAATTAAAGACGGTTTAAATATAAAAATAGACTAGACGTAATATGAACTTTTAAAATCAAACAAGAGACGTCTTAAATAACCTTAGCTTAAAATAAATAAAATAGTCATTTATTGCTTATATTTAATGAACATTTACATTTATGAGTCGTAGTTACTATAGTATAGTTAGGTACTATAATATAGTAGTGATGCTGGTAGGATATATTATTGAAAATAACGGGTCTCTCATAAATCATATAAAAAGATATATAATTCAAAATATAATTCAAAACTGGGATTTTTTCATGTATGCTAAAGCTCGAGAAAATATGCATAGTTCTTGATTTAGATTACAAAATCCAATTGATTGAAGACCCTAGATATACTTAGTTTACTTACCATCACCGCGTTGATCTTAAAGTCCATGTGGTTCTTGACTTCAGAGGCGAGCTCCCGAACCAGGAGCAGTCCGTCTTTACGCACCACCTCTACGTTGTATTCGTGGTATTTCTACAAAAAAGACATCGGTATTAATTCTTAAATAGCCAGTATCTATATAGATCATGTAGGTTTTAGTTCCCCTTTCTGAGTAGAGAGATTTCCCTGACAAACCTTCAATGTACCGACATACAATCTACCGGTACTTTTACAGTCGGTAGAGATGCGTACCTTGCGTGTACGGATACCATTCCGCCTATTATAATGAAATGGCTTTGTTGTGTTTTGTAGAAAAGGACAAGACAGGCAGTGTTATTACTGACAACGAGACTTAACATCTTATTACAGAGGTAACGCATGAAGAAGTTGTTCCAGCTCGTCCGTGGGGTCCTTAATGTTCATGTGTACGTTGACCACTTACCGTCAGGTAGTTCTTCAGTCAGTTTGCCTATGTAACTGACATAAATAAATAAAACTAATTCTGGATGGATAGGATACACGCATCGATATCTCGTCAAAAACCTTTATCATAAAATTACATTTCTAAAATATGTAGTTTTTAATTAGTTACGCATTATATGTACAGTCTGAGTCCTGTCAAATTAAAAAATGTACCGAACCAGTCTGGAATTCGGCGATGTTGCCGGCGCAAATTATTGTTATTCGGCAAAGGCCACGACCGCGCTACATCGTTATTGAATGTTCGATTGTACTCGACGCTAGCTTTGTTGAATATTTAAAAAAACTAATGACATTGAGGAATTTCAACATTTACTAGCATTATTTATGTCTTTAAGCTTATTTTAATAAAGGCTATGAAATATGTTTTTTACTAATGAATAGACAGAAACAATTAGCGTAGTCTTCTGAGTAGGTAAAATATTACTTTCATAGGTTAACGTTGAATAATAATTATCAAGTTAGTTCCGTTTTCCCCTTATTTTGGCACTAATTATTCTGTCTGTACTTCTCTATTACTACAATAAAGCTCATACACAATGATCAGAATGATAGTACCTACTAATGCCGAAGGGAGCATTTCTCTACTTCGCATCCCTTCCACCAGCCACTACCATTCCCTGCAGTGTTGATTAAGTGAAAATGTTTTTGAATAATCTTATTTAACCTTTTTAATGCAGGCGGCACTGGGTCCTCGGAGGTTCAGGAGGAGTCTGCCCAGATAAATGAGTTGCCTGGTCTAGTTCCAGGTAACTAGTTTACCATGTAGTTTAGTCATGTTCTTGGGCGACGTCGAAAATAAAATGTAATCTATATTAATATTATATAGCTGAAATATCTTCGTTTATCTGAAGGCGCTAATTTCTGAAACTACCAGCTGGATGTTATTTTTTTATTTTATAGTCTAATTATTAAAGAGACTATTTATTTTGTAGGAAAGTCTATTTCAATTTTGTTGTTAAAACCAAGGAAACGGCGAGTTACTTATAAAAACGAAGGAGACGATCATTCGTTCGCAGATAAACTCTAATTAGGCGTCGTATAATTAATTACATCGGGCTTAGGTAAACTAAATAAAAATAATGGGCATTGGAAGTTAAACGGCTAAGCGAAGTAAACCTAAAAGGGGTAGTAAACCTTTTTACTGCAGACGTCGTTAACCCAATAAGATTCTACTTCTTTGGCCGTGGTGAAATAGCGATAGGTTTGGATACGTTCAAAGGCTTTTAAAGATAAACCTTTAACATAAGGCAGAATTAAATTAGAAGACGTACCACAGTTAAGGGAAAGATAGAAAGACAGATTTTTATGGATTTTGTGTCATAGTGTATGAAATAATTAAGTATTGACTAACCCCCAAATACTCAAACGAATCTCAAATTTAAGACGTACTTAAACTCATGCTACGACGTGTCAGATTCAAAGAAAAAAAGAGGGACAACACGAGTTTAAGTACGTCTTAAATTTGAGATTTGTTTGAGTATTCGGGGGTGAGTCATGGCTCGTTACTAAGTCATACGTCTCTTTTTCTGGGAAAGAAAAAAGTTTGTATCAGATGATTTATATTTTATTGTTTGTGCCTGATCAGAGTTATCTACGAGTTATAAGTACTCATAATTTTAGGACCCTTTAGGAAAATCTTTTATATATATATATATATATTTCTTGTTTGCGTGTGTATGTCACTGAACTCCTCCTAGACGGCTGGACCGATTTTGATGAATTTTTTTTCATTTCAAGAGTTCAAGGTGACTCGAGGATGGTTTAGATTCACAAAAAAAATATTTTGTACAGGACAACGTCTGTCGGTGCCACTAGTAATATATAAAATAAGGTAGTCGCCAAATATCGACCCTTTTTTATTTGTCCCTATTTATTTCATATTAATGAAAAAACTTAATAAAACTCTTGTTACGTATAAAATAGACAATGTCATATTAGAATTTTGACGAAAACTAAAGATTAACTATAATCAGAGAAACACAACAATTTAAATCAAAACTTAAAATCATCCATAATAATTTTTCTCTCCAAATATCGTCTCCGGGAACGACATTAGGACTATGAAAATAATAATTATCCAAGCATAAGGAACAAATCTGAAGCTATTGCCTGTTACATCACTACAAACTTCATGTGCCCAGGTAAAATATTTCACACATCTGATCCACTTCTGAAGCCGCGGGCAAAAGCTAGTCGTCAAATATAATCCGCTAGATATATTATCTATGCACTATGCACGAAAATGGTTACTTCAAAGTTCTCTCCAAAATAACTCAATGTAGATGGCGCTAGCATACAGAAATTCGTATATTTTAAACTGAAAAGTTACTTATCTTATATAGGCTGCATCTTAAAATCCTTTCTTAGGGGATGCCTACGTCATAGTAGCTTTATGCATGCAAAGTCTCAGCCCGATCGGTTTAAAATTGACAAAGTTTCATACAAACTTTGATCACCTATTTTATCCCCTTGGGGGTAGAATTAATCAAAATCCTTATAGCTGATGCCTACATCATAACATCTACCTGCATGCCAAATTTCAGCCCGCCATTTGACGAAAACTAAAGATTAACTATAATCAGAGAAACACAACAATTTAAATCAAAACTTAAAATCATCCATAATAATTTTTCTCTCCAAATATCGTCTCCGGGAACGACATTAGGACTATGAAAATAATAATTATCCAAGCATAAGGAACAAATCTGAAGCTATTGCCTGTTACATCACTACAAACTTCATGTGCCCAGGTAAAATATTTCACACATCTGATCCACTTCTGAAGCCGCGGGCAAAAGCTAGTCGTCAAATATAATCCGCTAGATATATTATCTATGCACTATGCACGAAAATGGTTACTTCAAAGTTCTCTCCAAAATAACTCAATGTAGATGGCGCTAGCATACAGAAATTCGTATATTTTAAACTGAAAAGTTACTTATCTTATATAGGCTGCATCTTAAAATCCTTTCTTAGGGGATGCCTACGTCATAGTAGCTTTATGCATGCAAAGTCTCAGCCCGATCGGTTTAAAATTGACAAAGTTTCATACAAACTTTGATCACCTATTTTATCCCCTTGGGGGTAGAATTAATCAAAATCCTTATAGCTGATGCCTACATCATAACATCTACCTGCATGCCAAATTTCAGCCCGATCCGTCCAGTGGTTTGGGCTGTGCGTTGATAGATCACTATGTCAGTCAGTCAGTCACCTTTGAGTTATATAATAATAATAATATCAATCGACGCTTTCACACCACGTCAATCTGTTCCCGCGGTAAGTTCTCGAAGAACTTGTGTTACGGGTACCAGACAACGGAAATATATTTAATACTTTTATACTATACATATATTTAAGATTTTTATTATATAATACACATATTAATACACATCCATGACCCAGGAACACAGAAATAACTTTTGTTCCCTGGCGGGATTCGAACCCGCAACCCCCGGCTTGAGCACCAACGCGCTTACCACTGAGCCACAGAGACCGTCATATATTTAGATCTAGTAGTAATCTTCGCCATATGACTCTCACTTGACATCTTACTTATGAAAAAAGTTTTATACAATAGTTCCTTATCTGAATTTAACAATTGACATGACAGACATACTATTTAATTAAATAATATGTAAAATATAGTAATATTATTGCTATATTTTTAATTAAATAGATAACGTGGATAAAATCGTTGTAGCGGGCGGCCCCCGGGACACATCGGCTACAAGGCGCCGAAATTCAATTAAGGCTGTTAGCTAATTTAAACCTCTTCGCATGGACCAAATATATTATATTGTTCGACTCTAATTGTTATGGGGAGCTGCTAAATCTCTCTTTACAAGAAACACTGATCTCTGTAAAAATCCATCAATACTTTCCCGAAGCGTTCATATAGAGTATTTTTAGTATTTTCAAAAACATTTTAAAACATGTTTAAAAACTCACACAAGATATTTATGTTAACCATTTTTTTTTTCGGATGGATCTATGCTAACGGCCCGAAGGCCCTAATGCTACATCGGATTAGTGTGAGCCCATTCGGCTCACTTTTGGTTTATAAAAGTGGGGGGTGGCCCCCCGCCAACCGTGCAGTCTGCGACCACACGGCCTCCTGGCGTCGGTTGTGAAGTATGTTAACCAAACTATCCAGCAGTGTATGGAGAAAGATCAGTTATGATGACGATGATGATAATGATGATGATGATGATGATGATTAATAATTTAACTAGTTACACAGATAATGTTTATAAAAAGGATGACATACCCCCAAATACTCAAACGAATCTCAAATTTAAGAGGTACTTAAACCCTCTTTTTTCTTTGAATCTGACACGTCGTAGCATGAGTTTAAGTACGTCTTAAATTTGAGATTCGATTGAGTATTTGGGGGATAGCTACTTAAATATTTAGTAATCCTAATATTATCCGAATAAAATATAGTTTATCTTGTTCTTGTCAAATAGAAAGAATGCGGGATCATTGTGGAGTCCTATGTTAATTAATATCGGTATCCGAATATATTAGGTAGTGGTTGAATGTGACCGCATGTGTTAGACATGCACCTTACTGACCGCATACTGTAACGTAATTAAACGGATGGCGGCGCTGACAGTTGATATCAAATCAAAATCAATTTTTTTTTTATTCAAAATAGTACTAATACAGTATCTTTTTGAACATCAATTGAATCTACCACCGGTTCCAAGGTAAGCCCACTGAGAAGAACCGGCGAAACAAACTCAGTGGAACCTAATCTTTTCAAATAATATATATTAATATTAATTAATATATGTTTGTTTATACGTTTGCGTCGGGTACAGATTGTCAGTGCTCCTAAAAGGAGGACATTTTAGGAGTGACATCATCATCATCAGACATCTTAGGCTTTGAATGATATAGCAATAGTGTATCTTTATATATTTACTAGCTGTTTCCCGCAGCTTCGCCCGCGTTAACTTATTTTATTTTTATTTCTTCGGAAAACTTACAGCTAGTTTATTATAGTATAAAACAGAATAAAAATATGAAGGCCAATTACAAGTTTTCACAAGTAAATAAGTAAGAAGTACCTAGTATGTTATTAGATAAATTTAAGTGAATTTACAGCTGTATTGTTACAATAATTTATATAATGTTGATGTACATGTACATGTTCTTTTCCCAAAATTTGTCTTATAAAAAAAATATCGCTCAGTAAGCGCTTAACATTGTTAGCAGTTGTATTAAATAAGTCCAAATCAAAATCTACATCAGTAATGTTCATATCAAATCCTGCAACTACATCATTGAAATATCTACTTGCCCTTATAATACATTCTGCCTGTAATTCGTCCTCACCGGTTGCACATATAGGAGACTAGGTTTACGAAATAAAGCTGTGTTCGTACGTAACCGAATCATTTCTAAAAGTTCTGGACAGTCGACGGTCCCGTTCGCCACATTGATCAGATAGCATAAGTCCGCTATATCGCGACGTTTGCTAAGCGGCAAGAAATGGAATTTCTTACACCTCTCTCGATAATTCATAAGATAAATTTTGGCTTTAAATTGTAAATGCCTTAAAAATTGCTCCTGGATTCTCTCAATCCTTGAAATGTAAGTGTCATAACGCGGATTCCATACTTGGGACGCATATTCCAAGTGACTTCTAACAAATGCACAGTAAAGTATTTTGAGGGTTTTAATGTTAGTAAACTCGTTTGACAATCTAAGTACGAGGCCTATGGCTTGTGAAGCCTTTTTAATGATGCTGTCCACGTGTTAATCAAATAGTAGCTTGTTATCAAAAGTCACGCCTAAGTCGCAAATAGAGTTAAGCCTAGATAAATTTATATTGTTTATAGTGTAGTCGAATTTGATAACATTTATTTTACGGGTGTAGGAGGATACGTAACACTTAGAGACATTTAAATTCAATTTGTTATTAGTACGATAACTTTGAAATCTGTCTAAGTCACTTTGCATACGTAGTGCATCTTCCGTATCTTCATCCATCCGCATATAGAAATATTTTAGAATATTTGAATGATACGTGGACATCATTAATAAATATCAGGAAGAGGAGAGGACCCAACAAAGACCCTTGAGGTACACCCGATGGAATACTCATAGGAGAAGAGGTGTAGCCATTTAGTACTACAGTCTGGCATCTATTACCAACGTAGGAAGAGAACCAACGGTATAAATTGCCTCTGATTCCTTATTATATTCTTTTTTATTTATTCCTTATTTTATTTACGGGCGTATGATGACAATGATCATTATTTTACTTAATTATTTTGTTTTATTATATCTCTAAAGGAAATAAGACAGCATTTTCAATGTAAAAAAATTGGTGGTAGGAGGGTAAAAATTTTGAACTAAATGTTTTATTTTTATTTTACACCAAACAAAATAACCAAAAAAAATAATTTGTCCGAAAACTATTAGTTATAAACCATACATGACTGTACATATAAAATTTTATCAAAATCGGTCAAGCCGTTTCGAAGGAATATAAACCCTTGTACTGTGACACATGAATTTTGTATATAAGATTCTTCTGTATGTGTATGTCACTGAACTGCTCCTAAGCGGCTGGACCGATCTTGATGATATTTTGTGTGTGTTCAAGTGGATCCGAGAACGGTTTAGAGTCACAATTCGTTCCACTACAATATGTTTTGCACAGGACAACGTCTGTTGGGACCTAAGTAGTAAATGTATGCCGCAGTGAAGTCGTACGCTTTGAATATTAATATCAAATTTTAGAATTTTTACTGCGGCTATCACATAAAAAGTTAGATATACTCGGAGTTATCCATTCCTAACAAACGAAAAAGGTTATTAATATAATTATGTATTATTTAGTAGGTATGTGTTGATACACATACCTATACTATACACATTTATTAGCTCTTTTTATAACCTGTAAATCGGTGAGCCCAACCTACTGAATGTCAAGCTAACGACATTTTATCATAAAAATCAAACCAGAGGCGTTCGTTAACAAAAGGTGACAAAAAACGGAATTTATTAATTAAACGACTTCAAAAAAGGAGGAGGTTCTATGTTCGACAGCAATGACCGACCAATGATTAGTTAGTTCACTTTACTCAAACAGGTAACGAGTTCAGAATAAAAAAATAAAGTTAAGTAGGTATTAGTGACAATTTAGTTTCATAAAAGGAAAAAATCGTGTAATTACAAAAAATTCGAAATATCCTAATATTATCTTGAAATCCATTAGACTTTTCTACAGCCATTTTTTTTTGTAGAATAGACCTAGGGCTAGCCTACTTCCTATGTACCTGGAACGTGCTATTTTTGGGACACCCTATGATTCATATTCCTTAATAAAACAGGTTAAAAATAGGCTAAAATAGCTTCTTCAAAGCAAGACTTAATTTTTTTAGGCCGCGATTTTTTTTTAATGAAAATGACGAGGAATTTTGACATTTTTGATGAGTGGAATATGAAGATATATTTATAGGATTTTGTCCAACTGTTTTTTCAACCCATTATTATCGAGAGCGAAAGTGCTAAAAAATCTCAGGAAACTGTTAAAAAATCTGACACAATTCAATGAAAGAATACGATTTTTCCCTGTGTAGGTTCTGACTTTTGATCCCTTTGATCTTAAACAAATTGGGACAAAGGGGGACCCTAGCAGGAATAAATCTCATTATATTTCATGATAAATGATTGCGTCATTTATTTAAATTCTGAAATGATGAGTGTATTAATACGGATGGAAGGGTATATATTAATTATATATAATATTCTAATCGATATTCATTTAGAAAGTTCTCGAATGAGCGTTGATTTATTTACAATTATTGTTTTTTTAAATTATTTATAATATCATCTTTAGACGGATAGGAAACGCACTCTTTTTTAGCACTATAATGTGGTCGAAAACCCGCCGTTAGAGCGATTCGTTTTCTAAAGGTCAATATGAATGGATGAATACGTCTAGTGGCAAAATTTTAAAATGAATCTAGTGCAAAAACTTTCGACAAACTAAAAAACGTACTAAAAGGTTTTCGCTCTCCAGTATTTAGATACTTTGCATACGAGATACGTATCAATGTTTTAGAAAGATTTTTTGCGGGCAAATGGAGTTCTCTTGTGAGTGGCCCGCGTTGCGCAGTGGTGGCGCGGCTCTGAGTGAAAACCGCTGTTGGTCGAGTGACCTCACCAGCCCGGGTTATGACACAGCGATTATACATCAATTAATATTTTACAACGTAATTCACATACATTTCATACATTAAAACTGTTGTTATTTTTACATAAAAAATATAAAAATGTTACGACATAATTAAAGTTAAAAAGGACAATTGAAATTGTTGATATTGTCGTAGACTCAATTTATGTTTCACATAACACCGGCGTCAAGTGACAGCAATGCTGTCGTGTTTCGTGAGTGAGTTTTTCTGTTTGTGAGTTTCCAGTGTCCTATTGGGGGGATAGGGAAAAGGAGAGCAACCCAATATACGTTGCCCTCCTTTTTATTGCATCTACATAACTTTTGGTTGTGCGAATGTCTACCTGCGTCGGTAGTCACCATAAGGTTCCAACTGCCCGGTATTCTCCTTATGACACAAAAAAACTAGATTTTATATAAGGAGGAACTTTATCAACGACCCTATTTAATACTTGATATAGTAAAACATAAAAATTGAGAAAGAAGATATTATGCTACTAAAAACAAAGTGGTCATAAAGTTTAATTTCCAAGCAAGGGCGCGTTAGGAGTTAAGTGCTACATCGACAGGCGATGGTAGTATTCAGCAGCCTACCTCTTTTAACTCTGGCATTTACGTTATCTAATAAGGGATTGGGGTCGGCGGGTTGCGCAATGGCTTGTACAATACTAGTCTATATATCTCTATGTTTCTGTTTAAAAAACAGTTTAAACCACTTAAACCAGATATGCTGATGTTACGTTATTGACATAGGTAATAAATACCAGATCAATTTTTATCAATTGATGAGATAGATTTTCGAAATATTTAAAAAGAAGGACATGCTTGCATGACATGACATTATGTTTCGCCGATTCTTCTCAGTGGGGTTGCCTTGGAACCGGTGGTAGACTCAATTGAAGTTCAAAAAGTAGTTCTGTTCGAACTATTTTGAATAAAAAAAAATGATTTTGATTTTGCCACTGCTCCTTTCGCTGCTGGAAATATTTCCCGAAATACTTCTGCGGCGAATAGCGACGCGAATGGGTTCACACTCAGCCTTCATACTTCGTTATTGATCAACTC
Organism: Helleia helle; assembly: GCA_963853865.1. Lineage (NCBI taxonomy): Eukaryota > Metazoa > Arthropoda > Insecta > Lepidoptera > Lycaenidae > Helleia > Helleia helle. The sequence goes on along the minus strand of OY971422.1, from coordinate 17,802,460 downwards.
GTAACAGTAACTCACGTCGATCTTATTGGGCGACAGCTTTATGTCTGCTCAGTATAAGTAACTAGGTATTTCAATGTATTAAAAAGAAATACCTATGTAAAAAATTTTTAAACAAAAATTAAAACCGACTTCAAAATTAAAAAAAAAAACTAAAAAGTAATAAAATAATTTCCTTAATCTTTGTGCCTACAATTTATAATCAACTTGTTCTTCTACTAATATACAATCTTTGCATTTACCACGTCATTATTGTTACTTTTGGAGTCGGTGTCAGCCAAGGTAGGTAGGGAGGTAGGTACATCAACGAAGACGACACCGGCTTCAAAAGTAACAATAATGACGTGGTAAATGCAAAGATTGTATATTAGTAGAAGAACAAGTTGATTATAAATTGTAGGCACAAAGATTAAGGAAATTATTTTATTACTTTTTAGTTTTTTTTTTAATTTTGAAGTCGGTTTTAATTTTTGTTTAAAAATTTTTTATTTCTTAATTTTTAGTGATTTCAAAATTCAATAACTGATTTTATTTGTCTGAAATATGGGTAGAACTATTAAACGCGTTGCTCAGATTAGATAGCGCTGTATTAATGAGATGAACGTAGAAAGGGTTTAGATCATTACATAACAAATGCAAAAACTGAAATGAAATTGTGTAAAACTTTATATACATGTAATTGAAAGCAATCACGGCAGAATTGCTGCTATTCGTTAAATAATTTCATTATATATAGGTATAGAACATCACCAATATATAGATATAGAATGGATATTATGATGACCTTGAAAAACTATGATGCGCTTCCAAGGCACAGTTGTTTTTTGTTCATTTAACAACGACAAGTAATAAAATTACATGATTTTGGCAAAATAGTATTTACCGTATGAAGTAAGCCCAATTAAAGCTGTAAATCGTCGAGGATTCCCCTCGACTGTGTATGGTCTCCATCATCACACTTGTAATGGCGCTTATAACCCATATGGGTACAAAGTTCTCATCAATTTAAATTAATTAAGTCCAAACACAAGGTAGCTACTGTAAACTGTTGAGGAGTTCCCTTAACTGTCCTTTGTCTTCATCATCAGACCCCTAATGACGGTCACAACCCATCTAGGTGTAAAGTTCTCATCATTACAAATTAATCAAGCCCAAACACAAGGTTACTGATGTAAATAGTTGAGGAGTTCCCTCGATTGTCTTTCGGCTCCAGCATCAAATCGACTCCAGACCTTCATTAAATTGAAGTCCTTCAAAACATTTTATAAAAAAAATGTCAAACGCACTAGTCGCCCATACGATTTTCGAAAGTTCTCCTCGATTTCTCTGGGATGCCATCATCAGATCCTGGTTTCCTTATCATGGGACCATTTGGGAAGTATACCCTTTAGAACAAAAAAAGAATTTTTCAAATCGGTCTAGCCATCTTCGAGTAATCAGGTAACATACATAAAAAAAAAAAAAGATTCCGACGAATTGATAACCTCCTCCTTTTTGAAGTCGGTTAATTAATCACTTGATAAATATAATTAAAATGATATATAGGTCGGATTTTATTTCGTATATAATTTCAAATTGGATTCTAGTTTCAACAACAGTGATGTTTTAATTATAAATTGTGAAGTTACTCACCGACAGTATCTCGCACGGGGGTCGGTCATCGGGCTACTCCCAAGTTCACCTGATCGAGCCTTTCACCTCCGAACGTGATGCCTCAGCCTCATTTATAGAGTATAAATGAGGCTGAGGCATGCTCACGACTCCACATGTACGAGATGTCTAATATAATATCATACTATAACGATGTTAGAGGCCAGTAGCGGTGCATCGGCCGTCTTAGCAAATGGCTTAATTTTCACATTTATAACAACTATAGGACCTATATAACCATCGAATCCCAAACTATAAAAGGTTTAAATATTATAAGGTGATATTAATTTTAAACAAAATTACATCCTGCTGATATTATAAATGCGAAAGTTTGTATGTTGAAGTTGAATGAATCTTTGTTACTCTTTCCCGCGAAAACTACTGAATGGATTTTAATGAAACCTTACAATCATATAGCTTATACATCAGAATTACACATAGGCTATAATTTATCCTTGTTCCCCCACGGGAAGGGGAAACACGCGGGTGAAACCGCGGGACACTGCCAGTAAATTAATATTTTTTATCGTAGTATGTAATCGACAAACAAGACAAACGCAGCGCGCGCGTGTATACGTTTGATCTGAACGGGTTTCTATTTTCCGACTCCGTTAACTTTCCACTCCGATACTTTACTGCGGGTTAATACGTGAACCGTTCACATACAACTTAGTTTTAATAAAAATATGTAAGGTAAATATTTACGGCTGAGCACAAGTTTAGATAGAACTGGTTAGTTGCCTTATTGTTAAGTGAATGATTCGAGTACTTTAATATTTTTAATTTTAGAAATTAAAGCACTGTACTTTCGTACTACCTTTATGGGTGAAAACCCTTCAGTCTTTTTAATATTTTGTTAACACTCGACATCACTGACACCCACCTACTGCTCTCAGTGATGTCGCTCCAAGCGATTGACAATGAGGAGTCACTGAAAATTAGCGTCTCACCATTGCTGTAATGGTGTCGCAAATGCTGAGTTTTGTTTGTTCGCAATATTAATATATTTGTGAAACTATTTTGTGGTTATGTTTAGATTTTTGTTGTGAACAATAAAATATTTTTCTTTCTTTCTTTCTTCACCTGAACACAGGATACTAACATTATAAATATTTTTATCCATGCCAAGATCCCTTGTTCGGCAAAGTGAAAGATAATTTGGCAAGATTAAAAAATACCAAATTTTATGTCGCTTGTTCTGAGGAGAGAAAAAAATATCGCGGAAATATAGACTAGATACGAGGAATGAGTAACAGCATTTTAAGATCAATCTCTCTCAACTCATACAGAGGAGGAGATCTGTGCCCAAAAGGTATTCAATAGTCTTTAATTACACGTGTAATTTTTTCGCGTTATTAAAAACATATAGAGTTTTTAATCTCTCTTCCTCGTCCTCAAATATTATTGAAATTTACTAAATTAGTGAGAGTTATAAAACATTAACCGTCCCTTTCCCTTCGTCCCTGTCTGGAAGAAATCGTTTGAAATGGCGACGTTTTGTTCGTCCATCGGATGTGCGGACTACAACTGGGCGTGGGGCGAGTTTAACCTAATTTTACTGTATTCTACCATAAAAGCCTTCTATACAGGTTTAGGTCACTATCTTTCTGAAAAGTAGAACAACGTAGACATTGCACAGATATTCCGACATTAACAATTGCTAATATCGTCTAAATTATATTGTGCTTTATAGTAGTTGCTGAGAGATAAAATTTACATTTAAAGTAAATATTACTATTATATTTATCGAAATATTGTTGAGGTGAAACTTCTTTGCGCGCATGAGGGTAATTTTTTTACGGATGAAATGTCATGTCATGTGATGAAAAAAAATGAAATGAAATTCAACTTTTTGTAGTGTTTTGTCCAAGAAGAGGGAGATAGTGATTAAAGCTTTAGATTAGTATAAAATATATAATATTTATACTTTGTACGCACGCTCTTTTTTAAGAATATTTATTGGTTTTTTGCCCCCATACATAAAAAACTTATTTATTAAACTATTTATAAACTTATATATAACTAATCTATAAACTTAATTACATAAAAAATTCTATCGTTACCCAAGATCCATTACAAGTGTACTTAATAAGAAATAGAAAACCAATAGCAAAGGTGGTTGTAATAGACAATGAAAATAAAATCCCTAATTTTAATATTTGTAGTAAAGCAAAATATCCCATAGCGTATGCGCTTACAAATGATTTATTTATCAGATATCTTGCAGTGAAGGTGCTCGGAAGACGGTGTGTTATTGAATAAGTTGAGATGGAAAAGTTTCTCTTTGGAAACATTATATTACTTTCTGAACCGCGATCTCTTGCTGAATAACGATTGATTTATTCTACTGGCGAGAATAATGCAGGTTTGTTTCTCACAAACTTGCACGCTTCTTTAAACTTTCGCTAAATAACGTTTTAATGTGCATATCTATATAGGGGATAGCTTCTGATTTGAGATACTTTTTTTACATGGCTCATTTGAATTGTATATAATATAATGAAAGGAATGTTAACATACAGAAGGAAAGGAAATGCCGGGTACTGTATTGATATTATCAGGAAGAATCTTTTTTTTATATAGCGTAGGAGGGCAAACGAGCAGTCGAAGCCGTGTGGCGACTATCTATGCTCATACACATCCACACAATCAAAGATTATGCAGATGCGCTGCCCTCTTTTCCCTATCCCCCCAATGGGCCACCGGAATCTCACAAACCGCACGAAACGCGACAGCACAGCTGTCACTTGACGCCCGATGTTATGTGAGCGAGAGTTAACACCCCGGTCGTGCCGGCCCAATTCGGCTGCAAAGCAGCATGACACTACCTCTTACAAAAGTCTACTATCATGTCACAAAGAAAATTTTACATCAACTTCATAACAAAAACGTTGGCCGTCACAGGATGGTTAGCAAATGTAAATCTATCTTTTTCATAATTAAAAAAAAGTGGAATAAAATAGAGACGTGTCAGTGTCATGGCGTTTGCCGTCGCGGCATCGAGCTGATTTAAGAGCCAAGGCGCGCCAATAGGTGATTCACATAATAAATGAATACTGAACCTTATACCTTATATATCCTTGAAGACTACAGGATGGATAACCGGTGGGAGGGAATCGCTGTGCCGCGCTCACGGCTGCATGGGTACCACCATCTTGCTTGTTTCTCCCGTGAAACAGCTTTGCTGTGTTTCGGAGAGAAGGGCAAGACAGGCAGTGTAAATGTCTCAGGATAGGCAACACATAGATGAGTTGCCTGGGCTCGTTCCAGGTAAACTAGTTTATGTTCATGGGCGACGTCGACCACTTACCATCAGGTGGTACGTTTGCCAGTTTGCCTATCCATCTAAAATAATAAAAAAAAAACAAAAAAAGGATATCTATTAGTCAACAAGAAGAAGAGGTCGGTGCCAAGCCGCGACCGAAGCAGCGGTACGACATATTACCCGGGAGATACTTCATTTGTCAAGTTATAATGTGAGTACAGTGTTAACTCTTTAACAAAATCCGATGCGCATTATTTAACCCCTACTGTGTCTAGATCTAAATCAACTCAACAATTGTTAACCATTGTTTTAGCTTTGTTTTGACTGAATTAATATTATGTAATGTCAGGTAAAGTAAATATGCATTAGTCAACGAATTAGTATAAAAATATTGTAATTCTTAATTCATTACTTTACTATATTTTATTTACTACCTCAGGAAGTGTCTCATGTCTCAGGAAGTCTGGGCCAGTTTTTCAGTATTGTTATATAAAAATTCTTACACCCGCGTCGACCGAGTTCGCAGAACTTCTCGTTTTGGCGGTGGACAAATGCTGTTGTACCACACAACAGCGTTTAACTTACCTGAGATATATTGTACAAACGGGCACTCTGTTATCCTACAACTATCAATTAAAACAACATAATTCGTTTTGCCGCTTGTCTTGATTCCACATATTAATTTTTTCTAATTTGTTGTGTAATTCAAATTCTCAAAAAAATGATGTTAGACTGATGCTGCATATTTTATATAAATTCAGAGTTTATTCTCAACTTGCACAGTTCTGGGTCGGGCTTAAATCAAAATCCCATCAAAATTCGTTCTTGTTCAATTTCCGTACAATTTTCATTATTGGCGCAAAGATTGTGCCTGGGCTCACGAAATATTCTCTCTGTTACTTTTGTGGGTTATTTTGTAATTAACTTATCATTGATAAATTATTTTTTCTTATTATATTTTACAAATTACCAAAATAATAATAAACGGAATGTTTAGAAAAAAACAAAACATTAGAAAAATGAGGCTGGTCAAATGACGTTTATAATTGACTGGACGTAGAGGTCGCAGGTAATTGTATGTAGGGCAGTCCTCTCTTAGGAGGAGTAGTCTGGCCTTCACCGGGGCCAGCCTGTCGCTGAGGTGATCCTGTTGAATGCCTATCCGGGACCCTCAAATTAAAGCGGCTGAAGGCGCTCGCAGTGGTTTTAGTTTACGGGTAGGGCACTCCCAGGTGCGAGTCCCACATAGGATCAGGATCTACCCGAGATCCTGGCTACATGCGTAAAAAGCATTTAAGCAGGTAATTGTATGTATATAAAATATACTGTGCGTGAATAATGGTGTCTCTGGTAGAGGCTCGGACTCAATGTGAATCCGGGTTCGATTCCGTCCGGTGCAAACTAACTTTTTTTTCGGATGGATCTATGCTAACGGCCCGAAGGTCCTAATGCTACATCGGATTAGTGTAAGCCCATTTGGCTCACTTTTGGTTTGTAAAAATGGGGGTAGCCCCCCGCCAACCACACGGCCTCCTGGCGTCAGGTTGGTACAAACTAACTAGTTTTTTAAACTTTCAATGTGTACCTGACCTTGTCAACATCGCGTGCTCACCGGTGAAGGAAAAATCACGAAGAAACCTGTATACATATCAGATAAGATTAAAGTCTTTGAAAAAGGGTATGCAGTGCTCATGAGGCCAGCACACAGGCGAAATATGGTCCAATACCCTTCTCGACCCATGCCCTTAAGTGGGAGTTATAAAGGGTTTGCTTATGCTGTATTGATTCCATTTTTACTATGACTAATTATATGGTCAGAGTTTATTTATATTTCATCATCATCATCAGCCTCTATCCGTTCACTGCTGAATATAGGCCTCCCTCAATGAACGCCAAGACTTATATATACACATATTTATTTATATAGTTATAATTGTAATTTGAACAATTTTATATATGTATCATAATATAACCTTTTAATTTCTACATTCACGTAATACATGTAAATTGTTAGATACAAAGGCCCACCTCAGGTACGCGAATAGTTTCGAAAAGTTTGTTAGTAAATATATCGAATGTTGAAGATAAATTGTGCCTTCGAGTTGGCTTGTTATATGATAGTTTAATGCGACGCACACACTGGCGGCGAAATGGGCGCGGACTGTTTGTGCTAGGTACACACCTGCGTCGAGCCACTACATTACACAGTTTACCCTCCCTCTGATTACGTTTACATTCCACGCTCATCCATAATGGAATGTACCTAATTATAACTAACAAGGTGACCTTTTTGTGATTGCGGTGATCTTTTATGTGAAACATCAATTGGCGTACCTTGGCCCTAAATGAACTCGAACGCCATTTTTTTTATTTTATCATATAATATAATATCTATGGACGCTTTTTTACACCACGCCAATCTGGTCCCGTGGTAAGTTCTCGAAAAACTTGTGTTACGGGTACCAGACAACGGAAATATATTTAATATTTTCGCCTACGCCCATACACATCCGCACAACAAGGCGCAGATGCGCCGCCCTCCTTATCCTTATCCCCGCAATGGGCCACTGCAAACTCACAAATCGCACGAAATGCGACAGTATAGCTGTCACTTGACGCCGGTCTTATGTGTACGAGAGGTTCCACCCTGGTCGTGGCTGCCCAGTTCGGGTGCAATGCAGCATGGCACTACCTCTTACAAAGTGATGATACTACGATTTAAATCTAATCGTGTCGATATTTTCTTGGATCAATATTTTACATTAAATATCTACTAATAAATTTCTTTGCCGAAAGATTATAAAATTTTTCATTCTTATTTCAAGACGATGACAATCCAAAAGACGATGATGACAGTGAAAATGACAGCAGTGATGAACATGATGATGATGATGATTACCAAGATGCCTTCGTTTCTTTGTGATGCAAGGATTAAAAAATCTAATTTTTGTTTATTTTCATACTTGAGATTGATCAATATCATAATTTTGTACAACAATAAATAATTATTTTGATGCCATATTATGAAGGTTTAACAATCTAATTATTGTTTGCAAATTAATATTAGGTTTTTAGATACTTAAATAATATCATATAAAAATTCAGCCATACTATAATATTTATATTTTTAATTCAAAATTAGCGTCTGGCACAGTTTAAACAACAATAAAAATATATGGCAATAATAAATTCATGTTGAAAAAGTTCAATAAAAATAATAGTAAAAGAAAGAAACCTCTTAAAATGATTTTAAAAAAATATATTTAACCTGTTCAAGTAGGATGCGCTCTAATGAACGCAACCACTACCACCTGCCAGATAGTCCGTATGACGTCCGGGAGACAGAGAGAGAGCATATCCAAAAATTGGCCTACTTGAAGTTCTCTCTCGAAAACGTTGCTAGCTTCCATACGATTAGAAGATAACGGAATGATCCTATAAGGTTTCGATATGTCATTTTAGAAACAAATCCCTAATTGAAATATTTTCGTGGTATATTACGGGCAATATTATCAAAAGAGACCTTGTAAAAAAAGAGTATCTTCAACAAATAATAATATGTTGGGACAACTCACACACGGCCATCTGATCCCAAACTAGGCAGAGCCTTCTCTTATTAATTATTACCAGATAACAGATATATATACTTACATATTCTAAATACATACATAATATAGATAAATTACACTCAGACACAGAACAAACGCTCATGCTCATCACACAAAGATTTTTCTTGGGTGGGGATCGAACCCACGACCTTCTGGTTAAGCAGTCAGGGTCACTAACCACTAGACCTGTTGGTCACTAGTCAATCATTTTTTTTTCAGAAAAATCAGCATTACCAGTCCCTATCGCTCATTCGCTTGTTATATATCTCGTTCATTGGTTCTCGTATGACTCAAATATGACCTTAGTATTTTAGTTAAACATATTATTAAATAAGATAATAATTAAAATCTTAATAAAAAACAAAAAATCATTATGATCATGAAGGAAGAATACGTAATAAGCAATCTTGTTCTTTCATAAATCTATGAGATTTACGCCTGTATTAATTGAAGGCCATCGTTTAATTATTTCCCTAGTGGTGAGTGTACTAGAGTGGCGAGTACAGGGGGCCTATGTACGGGGCCCTGTAACTAGGTCACGGGGGCCAGCGCGGGGTGTGGGCGGGGGCCTAAGGGGGCGGGGGCGCGAACTCTGTTTTTGTACAGACGCGTCCATCCGATCAGAGCGTTGTTCTGCACTTCTCAATAGTTGCGAGATGTGGCGAGCCCACCTTTTAGTCTTTTATACGAAAGTACTCACGTTTTGTATTTGATTCATCTTAGTGAAGTGTCTGCCGAACTCCCAAAGGTCGACTCCGAATTTTAACGCCCAGTTCTTGACTCTGTAAAATAAGGAAAATGTTAATGCAAATGAAATATTTATAAATTAGATTATCAGAGGTCATCTTTTCCCCACCAGGGTTCAGGCCTCGACAAGGCGGTGGGGCTCAGTAGACTAGGGTGAGCCCAGTACCTTGGGCGAAGCTAATTGAGTCGAGGGGGTTCTTTGTACCCCTCTTATAAGAAGAGGGGACAAAAGAGCAGGGGGCAAGGGGCGAGGACGGGAACCTCACACCATAGTACTGTCCCGACGTTGGAAGGGGTTGTTCTGTGGTGCGGGACAGCCCCTCTGTGGAGGTGGCGTCGGTTCCTTGGGGGGACTGACTAGCCGTCGAGGTGCCCTGTTTGCTTATTAGATCCGGGGCAACTCACCAAAGGCGGCATTGGTGGCACTCGCCGGGTTTTAGTGGGTAGAGCTGCGTCCACTTACCAGCGTGGGGAGATATTATAACTAATTTCCCGGCGTTAGAGAAGAAATAAAAATGGTCGACATCTTTTAATTTTCTATTGGTAATAGAAATGGATCTACTTATGTATACTCGTTCTTTATCCAAGTATACGAATATAATATTATATAATCACATGTTTTTGATGAGTGAAATTCGCGTAAATATTAGAAAACATTAAGTATTATTTTTAGTATAAATTTCACTAAAAACATAATATTCTTTTGCGTTACACTTTTAAAATGCCATTCGAACCTACTTTGGAAATCATGAAGTTAAACTTTTCGATCTACATATCATGTATGAACTATGAAGGAGAGCCCGCTTCAAGATCCAATATTCAAATAACCTAAAGCCAGGGCCTTACCATGTTGCGTCACCACAATCAGGTTTAAAGCCAATTTAGGAGTAGTAACCACGAGACAAGTAGTCGTAGCTCTGAATTTAATTTAAATATTGAAAATAGAATAATTAAGTCTACTAATAATAATAGTAATACTAATAGTAATACTTTGCTGACATTCCAATTTCAACTACAAAAAATTTTATCTGAATCTTTGCTTAAAACCAATGTAAAAAATGTAAATTTAACTTTAATTTAAAGAGATAAGTCCAAAAGGTGTTATTAAATACTATTAAATTATTAAACAATAAAAGATCTATGGGACATATCTGTCAAAGTTACTAAGTTCATAGTTGTTGTAATTGCACCCCATCTAGCAATAATACGTATTTGATAAATGTATAGTATAAGTTGGCGTTTTTCCCGGCCTAATGGAACGTAGTAGTCTTGCCTCTTTATAAATCTGGCAGTACATCTGATACAAATAACTTTCGTACGATATCGATACCCCCACATTCACTAAAATTTTTAGAGAAAAATATATTGAATCGGTTACTTTATCACTTTCCTCACCACGGTTCATGCCTTGACGTGGCGGTGGGGCTCAGTAGCCTAGGGTGAGCCCAGCACCTTGGGCGAAGCTAATTGAGCCGAGGAGGTTCTTTGTAACCCTATTATAAGAAAAGGGGACAAAAGAGCAGGAGGCAAGGGGCGAGGATGGGAACCTCACCCCATTGTACTGTCCCGACGTTGGGAGGGGTTGTTCTGTGGTGTGGGATAACCCCTCTGTGGAGGTGGCGTCGGTCCCTTGCGGGACTGACTAGACGACTGACGGATAGAGCTGCGTCCACTTACCAGCTTTCGGGCGCAGCGAGTCCCACATACTCGCGTGGGGATACTCACTCCCTCGCGGGAGGCCGCAGAGCATTTCCCGGGGTTAAAGAAATAAAAAAAAACTTAAAAACACGCCTTAATAGCAAACCGATCAAAAAATTTGAAAAAAATTTTAATAGAAGAATTAAATGGGTTAACAAAATAAATAAATGATATTACTTATTGTAAAAAAGTGTGAGTTTCTTTTTCTTATTATTGATTACAAAACGGCAAGAAACTAATTGTAATATAGAGGTAAACAACACTCTCTCGAGGATGGTACATTGGTTTAGCGTTAATAACTTGCTTTTAAATAGTAAAAAAACCAAATGTATAAACTTCTCTTTGCCAAATGTTAAGCAAATGCAAACCAATGTACTCTTATACAATGAGAACTTGGAGCTAGTAGACTCCACAGTTTTTCTTCGCTCCTAAGCTTAGCTTAGCTTGCTTAGACGCTTCTACAGCACAAAAATACTGTTGATATCGGCAGCATTTCTCCATAATAGTATGCCATAAGCCATATCGCTGTTAGAGTAACTAAAGTAAACTAGGCTATCCGTCCAATTTACAAGCTGGCCGCTCTATACATATTTGAGAGAAAAATTAAAAAAAAATGGAATTCTGACTGTCGCGTCTAAATACATCTTAGAAAATTACTTTATGTCCGAAAACATAAGTGACTACCGTAAAAAAGTGACATCCAAAGTAGAGATATACGTTATTTATTCGTAGGATATACGGACAGAGGCTAGATGTATTAGTGATTAGACTCACAAAAGTAAGAAATTCTTTTAAAGGCAAGTGTATACGCTTTTACTATAAGATCCCAGAAAATGTTCAAAACCTCCCAATTAGAAAAATCTAAAAAGTTATTATAAAGCGTTTGTGTGGTAAACGTTATTATAAAGTGAAAGCTTTTATGGAAGATTACACACCTTGAGATTATGGCATTCCCCCTAGGTATTTCAGGATAACAACATGTAAAATTTGTTATAAAATATTTGGTAAGATTAGTTCCACTGCGTTTGTTTCGCCGGTTTTTCTCAGTAGGCTTGCCTTCGAACCGGTGGTAGACTCAATTGACGTTCAAAAAGATACTCTGTTGGTACTATTTTAAATAAAAAAATGTATTTGATTTATCATATCCTTTCCATCCTTTGAAAGACGATGATCATGGAATCTTGAAAGAACCACCGAGGGTTCTAGTCATACCGCTTGGAATTCAATCGCCCTTCTATCATTCCGAACTACTTTTAAATATTATTGACCCACCAGCCATCATTTTTAGCCGCATACGACGGGCTCTCAATGTGGTAATTGTGTAATAAAAAATGTGGTAACACTCCAACCACTTGCTTAATCACTCTCTTCAGCCAACTTGAACAAGTTTATTTGCATTCTAATGTTTACGCAAATTTCATTAAGTAATTTTTACCTTGTCATGGAAGGACCATAGTTGCTGTAGTGTCCAAGACGCGGGAATATAAAATCCAAAGGTGTTCCACTGCGATGTCGCTTCATCAAAAAAAAACCCCAAAATTGTAATATTCCACAAGTCGCGGGAATCCAATAATGTGTAATGGCAGATGTGATTGGGGACGTACATTTTTCTACCCGGATGAACACCCCCGAGTACCAACTCTCGCATTTATATTGTGATATGAGAAATGTGGCTCGCGACTGAGAGGCCAATTTAATTAACCAGTGTAGCGATGCCTGCGGAACTTACGCCGCGGTTACACTTTCGTATTTTGTATTCTGTATTTGTGATGTATTCTGCAGATTATAAACGAGAATGGTTATGGGCTGATCGCAATTCAGTTCTATAACGAATAACAATAAAGTTCTACATGGATTTTGATGAAAGTACGTTTCATTATATAGATTAGAATATTGCAAATAATCTGCAAATTAATTTTAATATTTTAATAAAATGCTTTATGTAATTAGTATACCGTATAATATTGTCACAGTTACTTAGAAATCTATACATTTTATAAAGTTACTGTGTGTATAAAATACTATATTATATATACGTATAAGAAAGTTATAGATAAATAATAGATTTTATATATCTAATATGAATCTCGTCTGAAAAATAGTTTTAACGTTATTTTATACACCATCGTAGAACTTTGAGGTAGGTACTATATTTACAAGTTACGTACCGCACGAGTCACGACCAAAATACTAATTAATATTTAATATTATAAACCCATATATCCCACTGCCGGGCACGGGTTTCCTCCTCGAAATCTAGCGTTGGGCAATAGACCACCGATGCGCTGGCCCAGTGCAGGTTGGTGAACTTAACACACCTTCGAAGACTCTCACTACTTTTCACTTCTGTAATACTATTAGTATAATTCTGAATTATAACATTATATATTAACATACCGTATGTTTGCTAAGTAACTCTGATCTTTTCAGTAGAAAGAAAATATTAAAATTATTAATAATTGTAAAATCAAAAGTTCCTATATAAATTCATCTATATTTATCCAATATTGGTCCTAAGATTAATCCCTCCTTTTAGAGGGAGTGTAAGGTTTGTGATGGCTCAGTACAGCTCAACTTCATACGACGGCGAAGATTTAATCATACTACAAACTAAATTCTTTATGCTCCTTTGCTTTTCGAAGAGTAAGTAATATTGATAAAATATAATCAGTATCTGACAAAAACAAGAGTTCCTTTAATTTATAAGCCTATATAAAACGCATATCAACTTTGCCACTTAGTTGATTTTATTTGTAAACGAGATAATATGAATATTAAAATCTCCCACAAACGGATTGAAATAATATTATTTAAATAATTTATCACTCAAATGGTAGCCGTTGGAGCTCAAAGCGAAGCCCTTTGATACATATCCCTGTGTCAATATTGACTATGCTCCAGTGAGCAGATATTAAAAATGTAAAGAAATATAAAATACGTTCTTCCCTCCCGTGCTCTCTTGTTTAAACATTCTTTCATTTGACTTAGACAGGGAATTCTGTATAGTTATGATAAGATTGTGTTATTTATTATCGTAGTAGTCGGGGGTTCATATCAAGGCACAATAAATTCATGTACCGGGCGTTTGCGGCTGTACAAAAATATTTATCAATACAGATAAATAAAATTGGAGTGTTTGTAATGTTAAAATAACCGCGTTTTACTTAAATCATATGGGTGTATACATGAGTACATATACCAAAATAGCTTTTTTTTACAATTTTTGTCTGTCTGTCTGTTTGTTCCGGCTAATCTCTGAAACGGCTGGGCCGATTTTGCCGGGACTTTCACTGACAGATAGCTGATGTTATAGAGAGTAACTTAGACTATAAAAATAATCATCATCAATCTGTATACGGCTGTAAATCGAAGTTAGCGCGAGCGAAGCTGCGGGCAACAGCTAGTAATATATACTTTACAGTACAGCGGTATTTCGTAAAAAAAAATATTGATTTAGAATTTCCGTGTTAACTATTTTTTGTAACTCGTTCAGTGTTGTTAACTGTCCTTGGCTATCATAAAGTGTGTGTTACGTGTGACGAACACGTTGGTCGTATCAAGTAGGTACTATTGTTTTGTGTAGTGCGAATATTTTCACGGGATTTTCGCGGTATTTTTGTATATTTATATAAATAACTTGATTTTTTTATGATAGACAAACTGACAGATATGGCACCTGATAGTAAGTGGTCGACGTCGCCCATAAAGTAAATTAGTTTACCTGGAACTACCCCAGGCTACTCATTTATGTGTTGCTTTTTTATGTCATAAGGAGGCAACCTAGCAGTCGGACTCATGGTGACTACCAAGGCTCATAGACATCTGCACAACCAGAGGCTATGCAGATGCGTTGCCCTCCTTTCCCCTGTCCCCCCCAATGGGCCACCGGAAACTCACAAACCGCACGAAATGTAATACCAGGTACCACTCCGGTTGTGCCGGCCCAATTCGACTGCAAAGCCGCATGGCACTATCTCTTATCCTGAGACATAAGATATTAAGCCTCGGTGCCATTTTCCTTTTCCTATGCTTAAAAAGTGATCCAAAAATGTACACAGTTTTAGTTAGGGACATCCTAATATTGGTAAATATTTGTAAAGATGGCTGATCCTCTACAATTCCACCTTGAACCCAGCGGATATCGTTATTCCATTTGAGTTGAAGTCACGCACTGCCTTTTGGAATGCGAAAATTCATGGAGGACATTTTTCTAGAACTTTCCTTATACTTACTTTTATTGGATTTAATAAATATTGGATTCCGTTGTAAATTCAACAAGTTACAAGATCAAGATCAAAATCTAAATGTTTTATTCAAAATAGTACCAATAAGGTATATTTTTGAACGTCAATTCAATCTACCACCGGTTCCAAGGCAATCCCACTGAGAAGAACGAACGACGAACGAAAATAGATAACGGCGTATCGCTGTTATCTATTTCTTATCTAGTTATCTAATATTATAAAGAGGTAAAGTTTGTGAGGTTGTAACTTGAAGGGGGTAATCTCTGGATCCACTTAACCGATTTTTCAAGGTCTTCTATTAATAGAAAGCCACATTATTTGTGTCTGGCTGTATTTCTACGTTATCGCAGGCGAAACTGCAGGCAACACCTAGTAGAATATAAAATAACATGTACCATCTTAAGATAGGTCGTAAGATCAAATCATTAAAATGAACATATGAAGTCGTTATAATAAAACAATTTTTTACGGATTTTATCGCGGTTTATTAAGATTTTTACAAGCCCGACGTTTCGGATACTTTACAAACCTTAAACTAAACTCTTAATAAACCGCGATAAAATCCGTGAAAAATTGTTTTATTATAATGAGTGAAATTCGCGTAAACATTAGAAAACAATATATGAAGTCGTTCTATAATCTCTTTTTATGCAGACGCTTCCTCAATCTTAATGCTTCACTCTCATTCAGTGTACAATAAAGAACTAAAAGTACCCTAGTACAAATATTTACACTCACGACACAAGTATCTACATAATGGCGGGTTTTGTATCCACGTCTTCGAGTAATGTAGCGAATGCCACTACCTCATTGTTGTAATTATTAATCGATTAACATACATTTTTATCAAAGGTTTCATTAAGTAATCTACTACTATGTTAGGGCGAATCAAAAACTTGTGTACCTCATTATTTGTAGCGTATTATTTAGTTACGAAATCGATTTGTCCTACATAAATCGAGGCCTAAATATATTTTGCGTTATAAAACTGTAATCATGATAGTCATAATGAGAAAAGCGTTCATTGCATAATGATAATCATTATTTATTTTACTGGCAACCCAAAAGTTGAATAGACAGTATTAACGCTTCTTTTCTTCTTTAACGCCGGGAAATGCTCTGAGGCATCCCGCGGGCGAGTGGGTCTCCCTAGGCGGGACTCGCTGCGCCCGAAAGGTGGTAAGGTGGACGCAGCTCTACCCTCTAAAACCTGGCGAGTGTCACCAATGCCGCCTTTGGTGAGGTGCCCTGGACCTGTTGAGTAAACAGGGCACCCTCGACGGTTAGTCCTCCATGGAAGGGTTGTGAAGTGAAGTTCCCATCCTCGCCCCTTGTCCCCTTCTACTCTTTTGTCCCCTCTTCTTATAAGAGGTGTACAAAGAGCCTCCTCGGTTCACTTAGCTTCGCCTAACGTGCTGGCTTAGGCTACTGAGCCCCACCGCCACGTCAAGGCTTGAACCGTGGTGGGGGACAGTATTAACCCTGCAGCATCTATCTGCAATATCAATAGCAAGATCTATCTGCAGCTTATCATATGACCGCTGGGTCACGCCTGAACTTATCTACATAGCGTAGCTTTTAGTTTAGGTACCATCTGAGATCCAGCTAAAAAAAGTGGCTAGACGACGTTAAAGACTGGACCAAACATAGCTGAAGGAAGCAACATAGGATCGCAGAATTTTTTACCAACTGACCGCCGAACTTCATTATGAAGATGACACCTGATGATGATGATGATGAGATCCAGTGAACTTTTTATGTTAAACTGGCAGAAGTGCTACGTGATGGTAAGGTCAGCGTCACCCCTGAATATAAACAAGTTCATTTGGTATTAGTAATTACACTCCCTGTCATTCTATCCCAAGCACAGCAAAGCTGTTTAACTGAAGAAATATATAAGAAGAAAAACCAAGATGATGGTACCCAGACGGGAGATGTCCGTTGATCAGCTTAATGCTGCTGCAATTTTTTTTGTTTCGTGTTTCTTGTTTCAGAGCAAGTTGGAGACAATGTGCTCATTAGCAATCGTAGCCGCTGCCATTGTTTCTCAAACTTGGCCCGTCATTAGCAGCAGTTGAGAATTTAGAATTATTTAAAACATCCCATCGCCCGTCAGGTGGCCGCGATTGTTTTCTGGATATTTACTGGTTATGTTAACTCCAGTATAGATAAGCAAAACTCGTTACTAAGCAAAAATTTTTTGACGTGACTACGTTTTATAATTCGATGGAGCCGGCTGCACGAACGAAAAAAGGTGACGCATGCGGCGTTACCTCGCTCTGAGGCGTTCCATTTTCTTATGATGTTGTCACGTTCAACTATCGTCAGTAAACCGACTTTACAGAAAACCTAAGAACAATAACTAAAGCATATTGTTCCAAGCAGAAAACCGATTTTTTTAAATGGGGGCAAACGGATAGTCGGTTCACCTGATGGTAAGAAGCGATATCCACAGACACCTACACCGATACCGACACATCCACGATAACGAAGTTCGAAAAGAATAAAATGTATGGGATTGACATAAGCCGTCGTCAATTATGTCACTCGTTATCGTTATCGCAAGTTGGTAGACAATGTTAAAATTCGTAACAAAATCATAAACTGTCAATTGGTTATCGAACACTTATGTCAAACTTATGTTATTTTATTATTGATATTGATTCGTTATCCGTGGGCGTGGGCCATGGAGGGCAACATTTTCACTATTTTTATGAGTTATAGTGTATATGAGGTCTATTTACATAGATATTAATTTTAATATTTGGTCCGATTTGACACTTCTTGTCGAACTTTGTTGACACTTGACAGTTGTTGTCGTTGCACTGTCACGATCTTTGATTGATCATTGGCTAGAAAATTATTATCGTTATCTCAAAGACGATAACGAATTTCGGCTACAAAGCGATGTCACTTTGTCTACAGGCCCTGGTGCGTTGCCGGCCTTTAAATATTGTTCAGTATTAATAATTTAACAATCGTTCTAAGACTATTATAGTAGTTAGCATAGTGACCTTACGTTCCATAATAAATATAATGTATATTGAATTAAAATAATTTTCTTTGACTATATATAATTTATAAATAAAAACATTTATACAGAAGCTATAAAATCCTTTTACGGTACTAATAAATATATAACTACGCTTATAAACTTTTCAAAATTTGCCCATAATGTGTCTTATGCCTTAAATAAGCTTAGTAAAAACAAAGTGAGTGGATTTAAATGTGACATATAAATAAGGTGGGCTGTAGCCTGTAGGTGCAGTGTGCACGTAATCGCTCCAGCTCGCCGTTGTCTCCGGCTTACTATAAACCGGTTTACCTTTTATTTAAATGTGATATATAAATAAGGTGGGCTGTAGCCTGTAGGTGCAGTGTGCACGTAATCGCTCCAGCTCGCCGTTGTCTCCGGCTTACTATAAACCGGTTTACCTTTTATTTAAATGTGACATATAAATAAGGTGGGCTGTAGCCTGTAGGTGCAGTGTGCACGTAATCGCTCCAGCTCGCCGTTGTCTCCGGCTTACTATAAACCGGTTTACCTTTTATTTAAATGTGACATATAAATAAGGTGGGCTGTAGCCTGTAGGTGCAGTGTGCACGTAATCGCTCCAGCTCGCCGTTGTCTCCGGCTTACTATAAACCGGTTTACCTTTTATTTAAATGTGATATATAAATAAGGTGGGCTGTAGCCTGTAGGTGCAGTGTGCACGTAATCGCTCCAGCTCGCCGTTGTCTCCGGCTTACTATAAACCGGTTTACCTTTTATTTAAATGTGACATATAAATAAGGTGGGCTGTAGCCTGTAGGTGCAGTGTGCACGTAATCGCTCCAGCTCGCCGTTGTCTCCGGCTTACTATAAACCGGTTTACCTTTTATTTAAATGTGATATATAAATAAGGTGGGCTGTAGCCTGTAGGTGCAGTGTGCACGTAATCGCTCCAGCTCGCCGTTGTCTCCGGCTTACTATAAACCGGTTTACCTTTTATTTAAATGTGACATATAAATAAGGTGGGCTGTAGCCTGTAGGTGCAGTGTGCACGTAATCGCTCCAGCTCGCCGTTGTCTCCGGCTTACTATAAACCGATTTACCTTTTATTTCAATCTCAACTCTCTCGAATACCTTCAGAGATTTAAATATCTTTAGCATATAAATAAATTAAAGATTTTTTGTAGAAATAATAAGAGTACCTTTCTCTAGTGGTATAAAAAAATTCCGGTAAAATAAATATTCTGTATTTATCTATTTTCAATAATCAAGCTGTTAAATTCAGTAAGATTTTTTAAATTCCGAATCTGAACCATTTCTACCGACTAAATTAAGATAAAGATATGCTATAATAAATCATAATTAGATCATTTATACTCAAGTACCATACCCAAATAATAATAAAAGTTACAAATTATATGTGGAACTAGCTGTTCCACATATAAGTTCCGCGGCCGTACGCGGATTGACGATTATTATTTTTATAGCCTAAGTTACTCCTTATAACATCAGCTATTTGCCAGTGAAAGTCCCATCAAAATCCGAAAAGCCGTTTCAGAGATTAGCCGGAACAGACAGACAGACAGACAAAAATTGAAAAAAATGTTATTTTGGTATATGTACCGTGTATACATCCCCTATGCATTTAATAAAAAGCGGTTATTTTAATATTACAAACAGACACTTCAATTTATTTATTTGTATAGATATGTTGATGATATATGTATAGCTCTACATGCTTTACAATTTTAACCTGGTTTGATAATCGTAGCGTTAATGAGGAAACTCCTATTATAAAAATTACGACGAAGTTGACATTGATTATAATAATAATGAACAATTAGATAATACTCAGGGTTTATTACATGTTTCAGCCCACTTTTTAGAGATATTATTATAATTTAGAGTTAATAATCTCTCCTTTACGATCTGATTCAATCCTCCAGAATTTTCTACGTGCCATAATAAATGATAATAATAGTCAAGTCGTTAATACTTAATACAAAACAAACAATCTCGTTATTTCTATATCGTAAAAAATATTCTCCATTGTTGTGTGAAAAATACGCGGAAACGTGATCAAACTAAGTCCATTAAAGATAGTTAACGATTATATCTGGTTGAATGCAGCCGGTTGTTTTATTAATCAGCGTCGTCGTAGACGGCACGTCAGACGTTACGTAAGCCGGCCCGTAGTACGTCGCCCGGCTCCGTCACCCGCCGCCGGCACCCGCGCTCGGCTCCCGCGCCGTCACCCGCCGCCCGGCACCCGTACCCGCCGCCCCGCGCCCCGCCCGCGCTAGATCAATACTCGCCTTTGACATATGCCCCGCGTACCGCTTGGCAAATATTTACGTTGTGAAAACAGATCATAACTAGTTTAATTTGCCTCCGTAATAAAGATTTTAATCGATTACCTCTGTCCCTTTTATTGTGATGCCGGAGTCATCGCTTCTCGCTTAGCCGTTCATCATTTTTGTATTTTGCGACTTCGTGTTAGAGTTTTTGAACGTGATATGAAATCGGATGCCGTTGGGTCGCAAGCTGTTTATATAGGGGGATAAATATTTATTGAAAGCTTTTAATGTTGAAAAATTAGATTTTTTTTGAGCACATACACAAATAATTAATTTATGTATGTTTATTTTTATTAATATTAATTCGTATAAACATTCCTAATTTTTATAACTGCTTTAAAAATATTACGCTTTTTATATGAATTTAACGAAAACGTGTGTTTTCATCAATATGTCCATTTCGTGCCGTATGTATTTTTCAAGAAATGGAATTCATATTTGTTTTAATTTTATTTATACTGTTTTTACTCAATATAATAATATGTTCAAATTGCTACAATATTTCGTCTAAATATATTCCGTCGTGGGAACGGAAAGCTCATACACAAGAGCCGGAAGCTGTTTACGTCGGATGATAAGACGACTGTCAAACCACTAGCTGTCACCGTGTAAGACGCGTGAGGAGAAAGTTTGAAAATATTTTTAACGTTTACTTGTAATATCTCTCTAATCTTTATAAAGTCTGTAATATTTATATATTTATATGTTTCTTTCGTACGTGTGTATCTCACTGAACTCTTCCTAAGCGGCTTGACCGACCTTGATAATTTTTTTTGGTGTGTGTTCAAGTGGATTCGAGAATGGTTTAGATTCAGAAAAAAAATGTACAGGACAACGCCTTTCAGTGCCAGTCGTAATATATGAACTATTAATGTAAATACAAACAATACAAAAAATTGATAATATCGTCACATATTTGGGCTTTTTAGTTTTTTTTTATTTAGTCTTGCATTATATTTGGTCCCATAAATTAACGTTGTCTGTATAAACGAGTTTGATCTGCAATTTACTGTGGGATTTACTGGTGGGAGGGAAGTATACCGGTGGGAGGGAAGCGCTGTGCCGCGCTCCCGGCTGCATGGGTACCACCATCTTGCTTGTTCCTCCCGTGAAACAACTTTGCTGTGTTTCGGAGAGAAGGGCAAGACAGGCAGTGTAATTACTGGCACCGAGACATAAAATCTTATGTCTCAGGATAGGCAACACATAGATGAGTTGCCTGGGCTCGTTCCAGGTAAACTAGTTTATGTTCATGGGCGACGTCGACCACTTACCATCAGGTGGCACGTTTGCCAGTTTGTCTATCCAACTAACATAAAAAAAAACATTATATAATATTAGATTTCAAATTTAAGACATTCTAAATAAATCGTGCAGGCATGCAAGAACCCCTCTTATGTGAAGGTGAAGGCCGCCTCCAGACCAGTACTATGATATTAACTAACTTGCCCTAACACCACAGACAAGCTGTTGAAATGAGTAAGATGGTGGTACACGTACACTCCCTACCACTGGTGAACTTATGAACCTTATGATACCTAAAATGTAATGCTTCATTATGATAATTTAATCTCTATTTAATTAATAATAAATATTCACTCAAAATCAAAATCAAAATCAAATTTTTTTTATTCAAAATAGTACTAATACAGTATCTTTTTGAACGTCAATTGAATCTACCACCGGTTCCAAGGTGAGCCCACTGAGAAGAACCGGCGAAACAAACTCAGTGGAACTAATCTTTTCAAATAATATATATTAATAACAATTTTAACATCTTATCTTGAAATGCCCGGGAGGAACGCCTTATTCCCAGGGTGTGGTATCTTCCATGAAATCTTTTACTTTATAATATGCTTTACCACACAAACGTTCTTTAACAACTTTTTTGAATTTTTTTATGGAGAGCTTTTGAACGTTTTCTGGGATCCTATTGTAAAAGCGTATACAGTTGCCTTTAAAAGAATTGCTTACTTTCGAAAGTCTAATCATTGGTGCATGTAACCTGTGTCTATTACGTGTATTCCTACTATGAATATCAAACTAAACAAAGTAATAATGAATTCGTATTCTATTCCGCTCTAGTACATTAAAAACGTTGCTAGAGTATTCGAGCCGGTAAGAGTATGTAACCGCAGAGCCAGTACAGGACATTTAGTGGAACATTCACTCCCTATTATCCCGTTCACAAGTGCACAATGGACCTATTTCACCCAGTGTAGCGGCTGTACAGATGGGACCGTTTATAAAATACTAGCTTAAAGCTACATCTATCATTAAATTAGTGTGATTTGGATTATGTGACACAACACTGTTGCTATGATAAGTTATTTAACTCTTCTAAATTATTGTTAAATATAGCAGAAATTCGTTCTAATGTTTTTCGAAATTTCACTCGTAACAATAAAAATATCAAATGTAAAGATAATATAATCATAATAAACCTCGATAAAATCGGTAACAGAAGTTTTATTATAATAAAATAGTGTTGGCTTATTTTAATAACTATGTCCTTTAAAACAATTAACTCATAGTCATTTTATCTCGAGAAAATTATATACATATTTGATATTCTCGTCGATACATGAAACACGTTTCGTAGTTCTTACGTAAGCTCTGCGCTACGCCGCTACGCCGTGCTACAACCGCTACGATCGTCGTAGCGTAGACCGTGGCCTGGGCACTCAGTCCAAGTATCGACAGCATTTTAAACATTTGTAAATATTTAAGGATTGAATTTGTCGGCTGTATTTAAAATGTAATACTATAATTTGTTTAAAAATTGGTACAAGATGTTAATATTTTACTTTTTTAACATACTTCCAAAAGGAAGAAGTTCTATGTTCCTCTGTATTTATCTTTTTTTGTGTATGTTCATTAATATTTATCTTCAATTGTGAACCGACTTTTCTGATTCTTTTTTGTTCCCATGGTGGTCGCATGATAAAGAAACCAGGATCTGATGATGACCTTAGACAAAACTAGGGACACTTTTGAAAATCGTAGGGACTAGTACGTTTCTTAATTTTTTCATTAAGTAATTTGAACGCTACAATTTCATGAAAGTTTGGAGTCGATCTGATCGTGGAGCCGAAAGACAGTCGAGGGAAGTCCTCAACCATTTATAGCAGTTACCTTGTGTTTGGGCTTGATTAATTTGTATTGATAAGAACTTTACATCTGGATGCGTTGTGACTGTCATTAGGGTCTGATGTTGAAGCTGAAGGACAATTAAGGGGACTCCTGAACGGTTTAAAGTTGTATAATATAAATAAGTTAAGTCAAACCTTGTGTTTTGACTTAACTTATTTATATTGGTAGGAACTTTGCACCCGTATGGGACATAGGTGCCATTACAGGTCTGATGATGGAGGCCATAGACAGTCGAGGGAATTCCTCAACATTTTGTTGGGCTTACTTCATACGGTTCAATAAGTCAAAATATTCCGTTCCTTAAAAATTGAAAAATAAAAAATTCTCTAGTGCTACTGTAAGCTGCTGAGGAGTTCCCTTAACTGTCCTTCGTCTTCATGATCAGACCCCTAATGATATAAAATAAAAATAAAAACCTTTTTTAAATAAAAACTTGTTTTGCACTAAAAAAGTAAAATAATAATTAAAAAAACCGGCCGAGTGCGAGTCGGACTCGCGCACGAAGGGTTCCGTGCCAGTTTCTATTATACAGCTACATTCACCAAAACATCTGGATTAAATGACGATAAGTGTGTCTTCCAACCCGACGCCAGGAGTTGGCGGGGGGCAACCCCCCACTTTTACAAACCAAAAGTGAGCCAAATGGGCTTACACTAATCCGATTAACATTAGGGCCTTCGGGCCGTTAGCATAGATCCATCCGATAAAGAAAAGTGTCTTTACCGTTTGAAAAATACTTGATACCTCTACGCGTTCATGAGGAAAAGAGTATTATGTTTATAATTAATAAAAAAAAATTAAGTGACGTAACTGAAAATTTTAATGATCCTTCATGCCGAATTTCAAGATTCTAGGTCAACTGGAATTATCCTTTAGGTTTTGATTCCGTTGCGAGTGTCGAAAATTTGCGGCATAAACAGCTGTATCTTTTGATTGCGTGGGCTTAGAAGGTTGATTTTTTCACAGCTCCAAGGGACTAAAATTGAGTATTTAATATGAATTTTAGCTTGATACCTTCCCGCGTTCCTGAGAAAAAGGTCTTGACAGACAGACGGACAACAAAGTGATCCTATAAATTTCCGTTTTTTTTTCCTTTTGAGGTATGGAACCCTAAAAATAATAAAATAATTTAATTATTCTAACGGTAACAGAGATGTACAACTAATGATGTGTGTATTATGACTACATGAATTTTCTATAAATATTTTTCTATTTTATACTATGGAATATACAAATTTATGTCACCTGTCATTCACCTCGAAGTAGGACCAGGAATTCACAGCGAAAAATATGAACATTACGTATATATATATTGTACAAAGTTTGGACAAAAAGCATTTTAGTAAGTTCATAAACAATAATAATAGAGGTTCGGGTTCGAGTTCGAGAGGAGAGGTTCGGGTTCGATCCTGACCCACCTATGAGGCATCACAGGCACACATCATCATCTATGTGCGCCTGAACATGAAACCATCGCCTGTTCAGCGGTGAAGGAAATATCGTGAGGAAATCTGCATGCCTGACTGACGTGATTAAAAGTCTTTGAAGGTGTGTGAAGTTCACCAACCCGCATTGGGCCAGCTCATCCTCTCTCCTCCTCTCCTGATTTCGAGGAGGAGACCCGTGCCCAGCAGTGGGACATATAAGGGTTGATATTATTATATTATTAAGAACATCTAACTAATCAGATATAATATATCATATTAGATATTTAAGGTCTACATATTCATTATACACACACAGTCATATTCAAAGCACACTCAGGCTATTTGTCAAAAGAAATAAAAAACGATATAACTTGAATGACGAGCTCACATTAAAAAAAATCCAAATCCGAAAACTATTTCAATGAGAACAATGGCGACCCACAACTATGTATTATAAAGGCTTCTGTTGACGTGTAGTTGATGCCTACAAGCTATTTAAAGCATCAAAGTTCAAACGCTATTTGGCAAAGGTCAGCTATAATTTGCCGTAATGGAGCTCCCACAACGTAACGCCCACGTGAGCTGCGCTGAGTCAGTTGGACGAATTATAACGTACTAGCGGAGTCACCCGCGTACTTACCATTCCCGTGGGAGTAGTGGGATAAATTATAGTCTGCGTGTTATTCTGATATATAAGCTATATTCAAAAGTTTCATTAAAATCCATTCAGTAGTTTTTATGTGAAAGAGTAACAACCATCCATACAAAGTTTTGCGTTGATTAGTAGGATTTTCATTATTATTTGTCATCGTGTGTGGGGTTGGCTTTACGAGGGGTTTCGAAGTCAATGGTGATTCAAATGAAGGTCATCATCGATACAAACCGTTTGACGAAGGTACGATGCTAGAGCTGCTTCTTCTTCTTTCATCTATGTGTATGGTATCGCTCGTCCACCTCGGCCTGTCATTAATATATTAATAAGCAGACCGAGAGGCCTCGGGTCAGATAAAGTGAGTGCTCTCGAGCGAGAGTGTATAGCCGCCATTAAAGTTGCTTATATTTTAGCAACCAAAGAGAATCAATATCAAAATTTTTGCTAGTTGTAATGAGTGAAATGTGAATGGTTCTTAGCTATGATTTAAATACAACAGAAATAAATAACAATAGAAAACTCAGTTAGCGAGTCATTACTCACTAATACATTTATCGTAAAACTTTCTCACTGTCACTTTTGAACTCAGTCTTAAAGCTTTTAGTGGCATTACGTCATCTCGAACATAAATATCTCGTGTAATATTACTGGCAATGTGTACTGAAGATGTATTGCAGACTTCATCATCATCAGCATACGACTCATGCCAGTATCTAATACTGTCGATACCGTGTACATCGCATAGAGCTTGGAGACTTGGATTTTCGTGACGTTTCATCCGCAAAGAAGTTTCACTTTAAAAATTGGCAAAACGCTCTCATTTCTTTATTTTATTCCATGTTTTAATAATATATTGACGTGATAACGTCTTATAAATTAATGAACACCGGCAGCGCGCACAAAAAAGTGTCCCGTTCCGCTGTCAAACGATAGATCCAAGCGTTGGCTGGGAAACCATTATTTATAACAAATGTTAATATGCGACAACGTGTTGTGTTTATTTCTACAATTTAGTAAGATGTAATTGATTTCATTTTGTTCACTTCAATAACAACGACAAAAAAGATAATTCATTTTTTTTTAATTATGACGTTATCATGTAAAACTATCGTCCGTAAACCGACTTTACAGATAACCAATATTTTTTTATTAACATTAACATTTATATAAAAATATATTTATAACATTTTTATATTAATATTAACATCGATATTCCACATCAGCCGGGCGACACGGCACGGCCATTTGTTTTATTCAATTTCTGAAAAATCTTTTTTAACACCTAGTTATCGAATTACAAAGAGTTTGATCGATGTTTAATGGGACAAATGCTATCTAAAGGACTATATTAAATAACTACTAGAGACTACTAAAGGACTAATAATAATAATATTTTTTATTATTATTAGTCCTTTAGTAGTCTCTAGTAGTTATTTAATATAAATATTATTATATCAAGATTAAATTTATAATATTTTCTTTTGTTTATCTAGTTTTAATTAAAAGTTTAAATTTTAAGGCCATATCTAGCTTCTTCTTCACTGTTGAGGATCATCGAAGGCGCGATCTGGATACAAAGAGGGAACACATCAAATTCAAACCGCCTTCTAATATTCAATATAACTACGTTGATGGTGTTCTCACATGTACTGGCTGCTCGCGTACCTTCCGAGCCAAGATAGGCTATGCTAACCATGTGAGAGCCCATAATGTAATGACACTTGACTCTTTTATATTTGTCAGAGGTTTTGTCACCGTAGCCGAAATCGGATTGGAAAGCATCATCATCATCATCATGAGCATAAAAATAAGCGATGAGGGGGAATTTCATCTACGAACTGACCCGATACGGGATTACCACTTACATGTCCTTCATCTATCGTTAGTATAATATCCCATAAATAGCGTTTGCCTTCTTCACACACAAGAGAGTTAAAGAGAGAAGCAAATATGTCAAGCGAGGCATATGATGGTAAGTGATAATGATCAGTGATGGTAAGTGATAATGATCAGTGATGGTAAGTGATAACGATCAGCGATGGTAAGTGATAATGATCAGTGATAGTAAGTGATAATCCCGTATCGGGTCAGTTCGTAGATGAACTTATTATACTTATAAATTTCTATACTATTCTATTCTATTCTGATAATGATCAGTGACAATGGCCGCCCACGAATAGCCTGTGGCTGTATCATCATTCATCTTTAGTCCGGACTCCTTATTCTTTATTGTGTCTATTTGACCATGGAGCATATAACCGGAATAGAGCGGTAATGTTATTTATTTTGTATGAAAACAAATTCCGCCAAATTTATGCTGCGACGCTGTGCCGGTTCTGCGCTCTGATTGGCCGATGGGACGCACTTACAGATTACCGGTTGATTGAATTGCTATTAAGTCAGTGACCAATCACTGACCAGTTTTGGAATTGTATGGCTCACATTACTATATCCGGTTATATGCTCGACGATTTTGACCAAAGATAATAATAGCTCTGCCAAATTACATAGTCTCACTCATTATATCCATCTAGTAAAGGACAATTAATATTTTAAATAGTCCACGCATTAGTAAGTAAAAAATTTAAGTAGGTATACCCATCCTCATTCAAGTGCCAATTTTGTTACTAAAAAGCGACTTACGAAATTATTATCAATGTTACAATTAAGGGCCGGCCCTTGACCTCTCGGTTCAAAGCCTTCCAGCGATCGCTTTTTC
Organism: Helleia helle; assembly: GCA_963853865.1. Lineage (NCBI taxonomy): Eukaryota > Metazoa > Arthropoda > Insecta > Lepidoptera > Lycaenidae > Helleia > Helleia helle. The sequence continues at coordinate 17,773,951 of OY971422.1, read as the reverse complement.
ACTTAATAATAAAGCGAAACCTAAAAAATGAAGACGAAGTATCTCGTAGAAAAATACGAGGTATTCTTTAAGTCTCCGTAATCAGGCGTAGGCGTGACTTTATAGTAACGTAACAACGTAAACGTAACACTCATGAATTGAGCGTGATTAGCGTACTACGTGTTTTATAATACGTACTGTTAATGGCCAATGCGTATATTATGTACGATTACTGCTCTATATAATTTATAATACGTAATTAATAATATAATGAATGCATATTTATCACATATTATACTACATACAATGCATGTATTATATATTTTCTTTACGTGATTAATACATGCTTGCCATAGTACAACTATATGCACAAAGCATCATCATCATCATCATAATCATCAGCCTCTAATGTATAATCAATAATGTATTCATGATTAGCTTAATAGGTATTTTATAATACATAGACTATTAATATATAATGGTGATTACTCATCACTTATACTACATATATTGTGTTATATAACTAGAAAGAGCACTTGCACTTTGTTACTTGACGATGATGATGATTATGGTGATGATGTTGCTGATGATGATAATTAACTAATCGAGATAAAATCTCTATTTAATAATCGATAGTGTCAGTCAGTTTTGTAGTGCCCATCACCACTATTGTTGACATTTCCAATGTAATAATGAGATATTTTCTTAAAACTACCAATAACACCTAGTAGTAATTATTCACTCGTGGCATCAGCACAATTTTCACAGATTAAAAACCTAACTTCAAAGATATCGATCGAGGCGTTGATCGTAATCTCGTGCTCGATATCCACGTCGTATAAACCCGTGGCGGAGGTTTTGGCACGGGATCGCATTAAATTAACCCCCGTCTGCAGCGCACCGGCTGCTCACCAACCTTCGTGTTAAACCAAAACATCTTTAGCAAAGTTCGTACAAAAATATCTAGCAGTATTCGTATCCAATTACTAGATTTTATTTGATGTATTCTGTAATTACTACTATCATATACTTAGCCCAATTAATTACCAAATACATGAAGAAAAGTTCGTTCGAATCATTTATATTCAATGGCGCTGTGATGTAAGGGCACAAATTAACTTCAAATACAAAACTGACGTTTCTCGTTTTGAACTCTATGATAAAGATTATATCTAAAAAAAATTCAGATGCATCTCTGTAAATGTGCCAAATATTTCCAGCAGATAAATTAAGTAGTAAAATGAGAAAAAACAGTTTTAGTACTACGATTACAATCGTCAAGGACTAACTTTAATGAAATAATATATTGTTCAGACTACCTACGTTTTTATATACATTTTGTACTTATTATCCTGTAAAATGTAGTTGGTAGTAGTCTTGGCAGATGTAAGGGACTTATTCAATAGGACTTACTCATTATGGGGGATATCCTCTAGCTGGTTGGCGAGCGCCGCCGCCAGCAGGGCGAGCAGGAGGAGTGGGCGCCGGTACATGGTCTCTAGCGCCATCGCACACGCCACATGACAAGTATCCACACAGCACAGACCGCACGCAACACTAGCACACACTGTTAGCAGCTATGAGACATCGGGCAGTCGGGACGTGCCGCGCGCGGGCCGCGGTGCGATCGAGTGTCGCGGGCACCGCCCCCGCCCCCCGCCGCGCCGCAGTGACGCTGCGCACGGATCATACGCCCAATAACGCAGCCTTATTATAGAGATTTATTTGATCATACATAGAGGCCACCGTCAGCAAAGGGTATCATTACCCTTCATATATTCTGTAAAATAAGCATACCCGCCGCTCGCCTAATGTGTCCGTGATTATCATATTGACGGTCTTCGTGGGGCGTAGCGTGGCGTAACGTAGTAACTTCGTAGGGACAGTGGCAGGAGCGGTGGTGAGCGCCGAGGCTCGTGGTGGCCGCCTGTCGCCTGTGGCCTGTGGCCTGTCGCCTGTGGCCTGCCGCCGTCACGCACATGCGTGGGCACGCCGCCAGCAAATCCTTTATTGATTCCCGCGCTCACAGTTTCTAAGGAATGTCGCAGGCGTTGTTGCCGCCAAATTTGTGTCCGCCCCTATTATAATTCTCACTTAGGATCACCTCGCTCGACGCGGATTCCGTTATTTTAATAGAGCAATTACACATAATCCTATTACACATTTTGTGTAGCCGAGATTTTGGCGTTGTTTCTTTGAAAAAAGTTAAATTATAATTATTGAAGGGCATGAACGTAAATAAAAAAGTGATTGGATTTTTTAATGTATATTGCTTTGTAATATTTCATTTTCGTCGTTCACAAACTTTGCTTAATTTTCTTATAGGGATTCTTATAGTGTTATTTAGGAAGGAGTATATAGACGTCCATTAAACTTATGGTATATAGTAGATATTATCAAACGCAAATAAATGTACAGTTATTGGAACCATGAATTATTATCACTCATACTAGACTATATTTGATTGAATATAGACATATTATAAAGGAGACATAACTGAATAACATGCAGCATATAATCGGATAGAGTTACTACTCTATATTACTATGTAAGCCATAAAATTCCGAAACTGGTCAGTGATTTATCACTGACGTAATAACAATTCAACTAACCAGTTATCTGTATGTACGTCGCATCGGCCAATCATCTCTCAATGGTCATCAGTCGGCCAATTAGAGCGCAGAACCTGCACAGCGTCGCAGCACAAATTTGGCGGAATTTGTTTCATACAAAATAAATAACATTAATTTTACCACATTGTATTCTTATTATATGCTCGATGATGAATAATAAATAGACCAGTGTCGATAATTTTCGAAACAGAAAAAAAATATAGTATAGTAGTTTTGCCGGAAATCGAAATATGCCGTTTTTTACCTTTACCCCCCTCCCCTTCCGCTTTCCCGCCCTCAGATCGCTTGTAAATTATTTTCCCTTCCATTTTTGTTATATTCCCTTCCTTTTCCAATGGGTTTCATACTACTGATTCTACTATAATAAATTTGTTTCACTTTTTTATCATTTTCAAAGGCATCGGCACTGGTCTATAACGAGTAATAAACAATTGTAGAGAAGATAATAATTGTCGCCACCCAGGGTCAAATGTGAGGATAGTTTATAATAAATAACTATTGATTACTTCGTTTCATTTATTCGTTAAATAATATATTCATTCCGTTATCGTGAAATCATCATCATCATCATTGTTCATCTACTGAGACATGAAAATTCTTGGCCACCAAATGTAGTCCCAAGTTATGAACTGCATTCATAGCTTACATTATAATATTTTTTATGTCATAGGAGGCAACCTAGCAGTCGGAGCCATGGTGACTACCGACGCTCATAGTCATCTGCACAACCCGAGGTTATGCAGATGCGTTGAAACTCACAAACCGCACGAAACGCGACAGCATAGCTGTCACTTGACGCCGGTTTTATGTGAGGGAGAGGTACCACCCCGGTCGTGACGGCCCAATTAGGCTGCAAAGCAGCATGGCACGACCTCTTACAAAACATGTTTTTTTAATCGAATGGCATCTAATCTTTGAAAATCAAATTAACTGTACCCTGTCCAGGCACTATGTGCTTATCGTGCTTCACAGGAAAGAGGACGAATCTATAATCTAGTTTTCTAGTATGAATCTAGACTGATTTAGTTGAAAAGCTAGGTGTTCTCAATAAAAGACACGGACGAACTCATATTTGAGGGCGTTGAATATTCATCATTATAATATAATAATATCAACCCTTATATTATGTCTTACTGCTGAGCAGGGATCTCCTCTTCAAAATCAGGCGAGGAGGGTTTTGGGCCATAGTTCACCGATGCACTGGCCCAATGCGGGTTGGTGAACTTCAAAGACTTTTAATCTCATTGGGCATCCAGGTTTCCTCACGATGCTTCCTTCACCGGTGAGCAAGCGATGGTCTCGTGTTCAGATACACGTAGAAATTTCTAGGCATCACAGGGTGGTCAGGATCGAACCCGGACCTCTCGGCTCTCACTCAAGAAGCGGAGCCCATACCCACTAGGCCATAGGCCACAGTACACGTCTGTAAAATAAATTTCATACGACTATAATATAATGATCGATAAGGTAACTTGTATTAAAAAATGGCCAATATGTGTGCCTGCTCACTGAGTATCATCATCATCATCATCAGGCTCTATCCGTCCACTACCGACGAAGGCCTCCCTCAATGAACGTCAAACTGAATGTACCTTTTTTTCTTTAACACCGAGAAATGCTCTGAGGCATCCTGCGGGGGAGTGGGTCTTCCGCGGCGGGTATGTGGGACTCGCTGCAACCGAAGGCTTAACCAGCCAGGTTAGTTAGCCGCCTTTGGTGAGGTGCCCCGGATCTGTTGAGCAAACAAGGCACCTCGACGGCTAGTCAGTCCCTCCCGGGGACCGACGCCACCTCCACAGGGGGTTGTCCGACACCACAGAACAACCACAACACACAATAACGTAGGGACAGTAGAATGGAGTTAGGTTTCCATCCTCGGGCCTTGCCCCCTGCTCTTTTTAACCGACTTCAACAAAAAGGAGGAGGTTCTCAACTCGGCCGGTTTTTTTTGTGTATGTACGGCGATTTCTCCGTCAATTGTGGACCGATTTTCAAAATTATTTTTTTTGTTTGAAAGGGTAACTTGCCAAATGGTCCCATGATAAGCAAACCAGGATCTGATGATGGCATCTTAGAGAAATCGAGGGAAACTTTCGAAATTTGTAGGAGCGACTAGTGCGTTTAAAAATTTTTCAATAAGCATTTAAAAGCACTACAATTTAATAAAGGTCTAAAGTCGATCTGATGCTGGGCTGGAAGACAGTCGAGGGAACTCCTCGACGATTTACTTCAGTAACCTTGTGTTTGGGCTTGATTAATTTGCATTGATGAGAACTTTACACCTTTTTTTTTTCTTTAACGCCGGTAAATGCCCTGAGGCATCCCGCGGGGGAGTGGGTCTCCCCACGCGGGTATGTGGGACTCGCTGCACCCGACAGCTGGTAAATGGACGCAGCTCTACCCACTAAAACCCGGCGAGTGCCACCAATGCCGCCTTTGGTGAGGTGCCCCGGATCTAGAAAACAAACAGGGCACCTCGACGGCTAGTCAGTCCCGCAAGGGACCGACGCCACCTCCACAGAGGGGTTGTACCGCACCACAGAACAACCCCTCCCAACGTCGGGACAGTACAATGAGGTGAGGTTCCCATCCTCACCCCTTGCCCCCTGCTCTTCTGTCCCCTCTTCTTATAAGAGGGGTACAAAGAGCCCCCTCGGCCCAATTAGCTTCACCCAAGGTGCACCGCTCACCCTAGGTTACTGAGCCCGAGAACTTTACACCTAGATGGGTTGTGACTGTTATTGGGGGTCTGATGATGAAGACGAAGTTCAGTTAAGGGAACTCCTAAATAGTTTACAGTAGCTACCATGTGATTGGACTTAATTAATTTATACTGATGAGAACTTTCCCCCCTATGGGTTATACGTGCCATTACAAGTCTGATGATGGAGACCATAGACAGTCGAGGGAGCTCCTCGACGATTTACAGCTTTTGTTGGGCTAACTTCATACGGTTAAATATGCCAAAATGTCTATCTCTGTATGTCTTTCTTTAATGAATCACTAAAAATTCAGAAATAAAAAATTTTAAACAAAAATTATAACCGACTTCAAAAAATAAAATAACTAAAAAGTAATAAAATAATTGCGTTTCTTTAATTTTTGTGTCTACAACTAATAATCATCTTGTACCTCTACTAATGTACAATTTTTGCGTTTACCACGTCATTATTGTTACTTTTGGAGTCGGTGTCAGCTAAGTAAGTAATAGGTAGTAGATCAGGTACAGCAACAAATACGTCACCGTCGTCCGTCACCGGTGTCGTATTTGCTGCTGTAGGTACCTAACTACCTTCACTGACACCGACTCCAAGAGTAGCAATAATGACGTGGTAAACGCAAAATTGTACATTAGTAGAAGTACAAGATGATTATTAGTTGTAGACACAAAAATTAAAGAAACGCAATTATTTTATTACTTTTTATGTCCCCTCTTCTTATAAGAGAGGTACAAGAGCCCCCTCGGCTCAATTCACTTCGCCCAAGGTGCTAGGCTTACCCTAGGCTACTGAGCCTGCTAGCTAGCTACTGAAATGGTGGGGAAACTAAGTGTGTGCCAAGTGCCAATAGCGTTCACATGTCAATTATTCTTTTAGTTTATTGTTCTGAGGCAATCCGCAATTGTAGTTCTAGAAATACCTCGAAGCGTGACACAATTGCATTACCGCTACCGCTGATACTCTTGTATATCCGTTAATAGCCGCTACTCGCCTCATACCCCTTTCCGATAATCCTATATTGACTTGGCTGAGGGAGCAGTGTTGTCTAGCCATAGGTGAAGAACACCGGTACAGTCATCTCCGTCTGTCTGTCTGTTTTCTCTCATTATGCATTGTTTCTCTCATCTAAGTTAATTCGGAAGTCGCATCTGCTATGCACTGGTTAGAATGGTGTAGCAGCAGAGTATTGAACCCGCATCTCAATGTGTGAATTATGGCCGGCTCGTAGAGCATGGCTGTCGAAGGCTGCAAATACCCAACGGTCCTAAACCACACATTGAGTATTTCAGTCTGATCCAGCAGGAGTCCTATTCATCCCCACCACGGTTCAAGTGTGTCGTGGCGGTGGGACTCAATAGCCTAAGGTGAACCCAGCACCTTGGACGAAGCCAAGTGAACGGAGGGGGCTGCTTCGGGGTTTTTGTGGGTAAAGCTGCGTCCACCTGTCTTTCGAGTGCAGCAAGTACCACATACCCGCGGGATGCCTAAAAGAGCATTTGCCGGCGGAAAAGAAAGAAAAAACGGAGTCCTATTCATACAAGGCTGTTTTTTAAAACTTTGCTCCTCTGTTAAATGTATATTAATTATATAGGTACATGCTACGAATAAAATGTAATTGTTTTCCATAAGAATGTGTTGACCCCAGTTAAATTTTTAGTCGAAGATAAGCAAGGTTAGTTATATTCACTGTAAAGATGCCTGAACAGTTGATGATGATGTCTAATCCTTTCATGGACATGGACTGTTTCAGGAAGACGACATCTTGACACTTGAACACTGTCTTCAGGAACCGATAACATAATTAATGAAAAACCAAATGTCTGTACATTAAATATTTAATTTCATCGTTATAGTAGATAGCTAACGTATAATTTTACAAGCGCTTTTGTTTAATTACAAATAATTCATGTTTACAAATAATTTTCAAATAAATAAGTAATACATGCGTCACTGATGCGAAATCGGTATTGAACAAATTAAAAAATATTTTTGTCATTATTAAAAACATCGAAGCATATATTTAATAGGAAAATGAGTAAAAATCACGCAAACACATGATAAAACAGTTACTACTTACATATGTAGTATAAAACGCATAATTACAATTACCTACAGTTTATCGACAATATGTCAAAATATAATCATTATTTTATCATTATTTTGCAACGCACGTCCCTATCATTAGTAAATAAACATCCAAACGTATTGTGCGTTACCTAATTGTGCGTGGTCGGAACAGACTAGTTCTATATTTACAGTACAACGATATCACAGTATACATATGGTACAGTATGGAAACTATGAACAAACGCTCGGAACGGCACACTAGAGAGAGAGAGACCTCTAAGGAAGCTCGTCGAGTGCCGCGTGGCGGGCGCGTCGATGAGCATGTGTGAGTGTGCCGTTTCGAGCGTTTGTTCGTAGTTTCCATACTGGTTGTATACTTATACTGTGACGATATGTTATCGATAAGTTACATAATTATAAATTAATATAAACTAATAAGTACTCTGCACATGTCGCAACACTAATCGATCTACTGAGGATAACTCGCGGTCAATTTATTTCCTAGTTCAGATTGTTTATGATTTCTCTGGAGCACACACTAGTAAAGAGTTTCAATTCTTTTATTATATTTCTTTAATAAGTCAACATTATCATTGATGATACAATTAGATCATAGAGGAAATTTTAAAGTTTGAACAAGTAAAATATCAATCGTAATGCCTCCTTCCTCATTCATTCTTAATACATTCATTAATTCATCGATTCAATCGCGCCCTTCACTAGTGTGCACCAAAGAGGATCAATATTAGACAATGTTCACTAAATGCAGTCTTGTGGGAGGGGTGATCGCGCACCGTGATCACAATACATGTATATATAATCTAAGTAATCTCATAAATAAATGCCTTATCGAATATACAACCTAATTAATTTGTACAATAAACCTGAGTCTCATTCTCAGAGGTGATCAATAAAATTATAGTCACAAATAAATAAATAAATCGACCACAGTCTTAAGACGTACAATTGTAATATAAAATATTTATTTATATGGTAAAGAGAATTCAAAATGTCTTTAGTAGGAACACTTCGCGTATATTCGATGTCGAATAAGGATTAACACACGACGATAGAAACTTTAAAAAAATACAGCATAGTATGTATCACCGCTAACTTCTTATTATTATTACGAAGTGGTTTTTATAATAATTAGCTGCACAAATATCACTTTTTAACACATTGAATTACATTATAAAGAAGAGTTGATACAACATTTAATAAGAAAGCGCTTCTTCTCTTGTCTCTTTCGTTTTATCCAAATATTAGTCGTGTGTAAATCCCATAAATGTCTTATATAAAATAGTTCACAAAAATGTCCTTTTAACAGTTCACAATAGCATTCGTTTGGAATGATTTGCTCTAGTACTTGATCTAAATGAAGCTGGTACTGGGCACCCTGTGATAGCCTCCCATATTACAATATAATTACAATTATAATCCTTTAATACTGTCGTAAGGTGAGTGCGACTTAACATACTTGAGGATTTATACACAATAGATTTTAAATAATAAATTGGAAGATTTTCAGATTTGACACTTTTATGATTACTAGTTCACTAATGTCGTGAAGAATCACTTTCGTGTCCAGAATCACGTCCGTTCTCTCTCGGCGATGCCCGGTGTTCTCTTTCTTCTCTGTAACGATCTCTTCTGTCTCTTTCTCTCGATCTGTCTCGATCTCTATCTCTATCTCTCTCCCTGTCTCGGTCTCTGTCTCTCTCTCTGTCTCGTTCGCGGTCGTCATCGCGATCTCTTCGTCGATCGTAGTAATGGTACGAGCGCCGGGATTTCCTATCACTTGGTGTCACTACTTCCACTTTGATATTTGCTGTCGCGGTTACCTATGTACAATTTTTTTTTTATTGTTAGTTTTTAATTATAGTAACATTTTTTATGTCTAGACTTAAGTAATTTTATATAAATATGTAGTAACATTTACTGTATGTTTAATTAAAGGTAAATCTAAAGTGTAAAAATTTGCCTTCGTACACTGTGCTACCAGTAAAATGAGTTATAACTAAACATACCTTCGTGGTCGTAATAGGTCCGTTGTGAGTGGTCTTCGACGTGGGCGTGGATCGTCCTGACGTAGAATCGCTACCGTTGTATGTGGTGGTCTCGACGACCACCTCCGGTTGGACTACGATGGACTGCATCGACGACTGCACGGAGTGCCCGGAGCTGTGCCAGCTGGATGGCTCCTCGGTGATGGTGGTGAGGGAGGGCGCGCTGGGCCGGGGGGCCGATTTACTCGTCCGACTGGACTTGTCGTTACCGCCTGAACCGGAGCTGGACTTGCGTTGGTGTTTAGGTGAGCACTTGGGCGAGGGGGTCGAAAGGCGGTCCGGATGCTCCAGCGGTCGTACCTGAAGAATGAAATTACTTTTTAAGACTTGCTGAACTTTTAGAATAACCTTGTCAGCTTAATGCCTTTTATGTTTAAATATGTATTGATATAGAAATTGAAGTGTTCTCCTAATCATATGCATATCTTAACACTGAGTTAAGTTCCACTGAGTTTGTTTCGCCGGTTCTTGTCAGTGGGCTTGCCTTGGAACCGGTGGTAGATTCAATTGTCGTTCAAAAAGATAATCTGTTTGTACTATTTTGAACAAAAAATTTTGATTTGATTTGATTTGATTTAACATCATCGCAATTTCCGCAGAGCAATATAAATGACGTACCTCGGCAGCAGGTCCTAGTATAGACAGCAGTATCGGGAAGAACAGCAGTCCGTCCACCAGCCCCAGCAGTACCAGCGCCAGCAGCAGCTCGCGGAAGAGGCGCGCGACGAAGCCGAAGTCACTGGCGGAAAGCATGGCGGCGGCGATTGCGCCCGCCAGCGCGCCCTGCACCACCGGCGCCGCCACCGCACGCACCGCCACGCACGCGCGCCGCCGGTGACAGCCCACCGCCGTCACGAACGCCTGCAATACACTGACAGTTACTACCGACCCCTTTTATGTTATTTGGATAAACAAACGACAGCCAGTGTCGAGCCCATGATCATAAACAAGTTCACATGGGATTAGCCCAAGCAACTCATTCATCCCCATCATGGTTCAGGCCTTGACGTGGCGGTGGGACTCAGTAGCCTAGGGTGAGCCTAGCACCTTGGGCGAAGCGAATTGAGCCGAGTGAGCTTCTCTTTGTACCCCTCTTATAAGAGGGGACAAAAGAGCAGGGGGACAAGGGGCGGGATGAGAACCTCACCCCATTGTACCGTCCCGACGTTGGGAGGGGTTGTTCTGTGTTGGGGTACAACCCCTCTGTGAAGGTGACGTCGACCCTTGAGGGACTGACTAGCCACCGAGGTGCCCTGTTTGCTCATTAGATCAGGGGCATCTCACCAAAGGCGGCATTGGTGGCACTCGCCGGGTTTTGGTGGGTAGAGCTGCGTCCACGTTACCACCTTTCGGGTGCAGCGAGTCCCACACACCCGCCTGGGGAGACCCACTCCCCCGCGGGATGCCTCAGAGCATTTCCCGGCGTTAAAGAAAAAAAAGGCAACTCATTCTCGTTTTGGGCGGACTCCCTGACCGCTAGGAACAAGACTCTGCTGCAGAATATGCAGAGGATCGTAGCGGTGAGGATGATCAGGGGCTACCGTTCGGTCTGCTGGATGGCTCGTGACGTTGGTGCTCGCTGATGTACGCCTCTTCTGTTTACAGAGGTGGTCACTCTTCGGCGAATCACCAACGTGGGAGATCTCGTGTGTGCGGAGGTTGGGGCAACTGTGGCCTTTGCAAAAATGGGAGGAGGTCCAGGCGCAGTCGCCGTAACCTACGGCAGAGGCACAGCGCATCCACGCCGCCAGGACCGGAAGCCGGCCGGAGGATTCGGCCCAGTACACTCTAGAGGTGTGCGACAGATGGGCAGCACAGCGTCATGATCTCGTGACAGTGCTTGGAGGAGACTGGGCGGGATGTCTTGCCCTTGCTTCCGAGACACAGCGAAGTTGTCTGACAGAAATCAGCAGCCTTATCACGAAAAATATTTAGAGGATGGCGCACGGAAAAGATAAAGGGGATGAAGCTAATATTTGCTTCACTTGTAAATAATACGTTGCATTGTTTAAATCAACAGATTAAGAGTCGGTTATGGTGTTGGTACTTTACTCAGCAATAAATGTTTAATTACTGTATCATAAAGTTTTCACAGCTTAAATTTGGCAATGTAGTCTGAAATGTAATGTTCTTTAATGGAGATAGCACTAACCAAGCATAGATGTAGTGTGAAGTGCACTCCCCGGCCCACCGCCAGCACGAGCAGCACGGCAGGCATGGCGGATAGCTTCACCCCCAGCAGCGCCATGGTCCCCAACAGCTGCAGCACCAGCGTCGCCAGCGCCAGGCTCACGAGCAGCGCCGCCCACGCGTTCAGTAGCACCACCATTACCGCCTAAAATATAGCATTATATCAATACTAATTTGACTGTATTGACTGAATTAAGCAAATTTATAAAATTGTCTGTTTATAATCTTGTTTTAAAAGCGAGGAGGAATAATTTTTGTATTCAGTTATATTACCTAATTTTGTGTTCTTTTTTTAATAGTTTGTATATAAAATTGAGTACGTACATTAACATAAGCTAACCCTTGGCCAACTTCACGTATTTATTTATTTTATATTTAGCAGCTATGTTATAAAATATCTTCAGTAGCGTATACTCACAATAAATATAGCAGCCAGCGCGCAGGCGAGCGCCATCAGCAGAGACGTCCGCAAGTACAAGTACTGTTCCCAAAACAGGAACGGTATTCCAGATGGGAAATTTGGCAACCCTTTAGCTTCGTACTTCAGGCACAACTCTCGAACTGACATTATAAGATTCTTTATGCTGTCCGTATCGCTCAATCCCGATAAATAGAAAGGCAACTGCGTATAAATTAACGGTGATGACTTTTTGATCTCCAAATGCACATCCTCGGGGGAATGTATCCATCTTTGAGGCTGCGGCTTCAAGTTCCCTTGTGACGCTCCGTACGCTAGCGCATCATTCGTCGCCCACGCCGAGAGGTAATTGTAGAAGGCCTTGGGGTTTATAATTCCATCCGAATCTACTAATCTGTGGCCGGCTGTTATTAGCGACTTGTCTATAGGGTTGTCAACGTGTCCCGTTTGCACCATTAGTTTGTACGCCAATATACCTTCATCGCTTGCATTCTTGCACCAGTATTCTTGAGTAATACATCCGCTGGCTACTTCTTTATCGAAAGCGGTTTGCAAATCGAGTAGCCAATCCCGGAAGAGGCTGAGCCAAAACTTCGTCAATCCTCCGTTGTCGTTTTTGATGATGTTCGGTATCCTAACGAACTGGTCGTGGTATTCGTACAGAAGCTTCTGGTTGGTCGGGTATTCGAAGTCTCCCTGCGTCACGGCGTACATATTGTAGAAGCCAAAGTACTTTTCCTGGCGCGACAGGAACTCGTGTTCGTCCGTATTTTCCGGCACTATATCCGTCAAATCCAACCCATCTTTGACTTTGGTCGCACCCCATAAGCTCGCTAAAATAACTGCAATTAACGCCAACATTGAAGTTACCTGTAAAATAACATTTTACGATGTTATAATAAATGAACAGTGGCCGGTCCATGTTGGATGCGAGTAGCGAGGGATCGTTCGTCATGGCGTTCTTTGAGGGAGGCCTATGTTCAGCAGTGGCGGGATAGGGGCTGATGATGATAATGATGAAGCTGATGATGATAAATGAAACTTGGTAGGTACCTTTTACAATACTAAAAACTAAAGATGTTAAAATATAACTTAGGCCAACGTCCATAACATTTTTGTGCTTTTAGAATAATGATACATAATTAAAATTATTTTAATATTGAATTACCATATTAATAAGTAAACTAAGTGTTTATTTTTAATTTAAAATATTTATAAAGTAAATAAAAGACTGGCTATTTTAAAAAACTACTTACTTTGACTGCTGGTCGCATAATGAACGGTGCATAGTGATCGTTGGCCCATTTGGTGATGGAAACGCTCAGACAACAGGTCTTGGGCTCCTCGGCGGACACGTCGGGGTCGAGAGGTTGTCGCGTTGTATCTACTCTGTTCTGGAATGATGCAAAATGAGTTGAGATTTCAGTTTTAGCCTTGCAGGTAATTTTAGCCATTATCATATCTATTAACTCAATGGAAAAACAATTCCTGAAATATTTACCTTATCATTTTTTCCAACTCTCGCTCTAGACCGCTCCGGGAATCTTTTCTTAGGAAGTGGACTTTCAGGCATCAAACAGCATAATAGATCAGCTCTTGCAGCTGATCTTCGGCGAAGGTCTAAAGATATCATGGCCGGAAACACCAGGAGAATAGAGCCGAGGTTGAACAGTAATAAGATCGCAGCCTAAAAATAGAAAAACCATTATTATTTTCTAATTCCAAATAGCCAAACCATCATTTCTAAATTTGTCATTAAAATTGTTTTGTTCTTGTATTTTTTTTTCTGACTAGCTGTTGCCCGCAGCTTTGCCCGCGTTAACTTAGATTTACAGTATACGAATTGATGATGATTATTTTTATAGCCTAAGTTACTCCTTGTATGTCAGTGGAAGTCCCGTCAAAATCGGCTCAGCCGTTTCAGAGATTTGCCGGTACAAACAGACAGACAAATAAATTAAAAAAAAATTTTTGATGTAAGTACCATAATGTACTTTCATATTTATTTAGTAAAAAGCTGTTCATTTGAAATTACAAACACTTAATTTAAAAAAATCTAAAATCTGTATTGATAATTTACGGACACCATGTTATAGTCCAACTTACCTGAAGACAAAAAACACGAAATGCTGGAATAGGCAGAAGTGCCGCTGACAGGAACGCCATGACATTACACAATGACGCCAAAAGAACACTCAGGCCACTCTTCTTCAAGACCAAGCCAGTCCTCTCCTCTCTCGGCACGTCGCCTGCTTGCTCCACATACGTATGTGTCAGTAGGAACATATCTTGGACCCCCAGCCCCAGAGCTAGGAATGGTACTATTTGTGTACTTGACGCGTTAAATGGAATACCTGAAAATATAAGAGCATGTAATTTGAAATATGTTGTATTTCAGGAAATCATCTAACTTAATTTAAATCCATCTGTTTCGCATTAAAATAATACATGATTTAGCACTTATAATATCGCAATATTGAAACAAAACACAAACTTAAAGACATAAAATCCATAACGCATAAATAAAATGATAAAACAAAACAAACCTAATAAAGCACAAAATCCTAATCCAGCGGCTATGGTGATAGACAGAAGAAGCACGCCAGCGATACCCACGCCTGCTTGGGAACGGATCGGATCCTTCCATTGAATTAACGTTATCGCTACATAAATTAACTGAAAATAAAATAAATAAAAATAAAATAAACTGAACACCTTCAACAATTTAAAAAAAACGCAGCCATAAAATATATAGTAGATTAGTAAAAAATATTTACCATAAGCATGTAACCTAAAATAATATTCTTGAGTGACACTTCCGAAAATTTTCCAAGTATATCGTTGAGTGTGGACGTCGAGAACGGATAGAAGCTGTATGCTTGGGACACTGAGCCTGATGTGGTCATCTTTCTTACTTCCTGTAAACGAATTAACGGTTTTTGAAAATCTTTTGTTTTGAAATTTTTGAATTAAAAATTTTGGAAGTGACAACACTATTCTTAGCAGAGCCTCTAGTAAACATAAAGCCCAAGACTCACTCTGACATTGGCAAATCCTGGCGGGAGCCATTATACAAGAAGAAGAAGTGACAACAATATTACAGCATTTTTTTACAATATTTCCTCATAAAATTCAAAATACTTTTTACCTATATATCTTATGTTCTGTATTTGTTGTTTTTGTGTTTTTCTTTGTTGTACACACGTATAATGTCACAGTAGAACATTAAAGACCGGTTTTATTTGGCATGTTCTGGACCCAATACAATCCTCCCACGCAAAATTGCTAGATATATTTGAAATACCAGTTCCCCGTGTAGTACCAGTAATGAAACATTAAAAAGTGTCTGTACGCCATCTTTGCATAATGCATAGGTACTTAATTTATAAGGATAGGTCCTAAGAAATAAAAGATATGGCTGAGTTTGTTTAGCTGGTTTTTCTCTGTAGGCTCGCCTTGGAACAGGTTATAGATTCAACTAACGTACAATGAGCTATTGTTTGATACTATCATCATCATCATCATCATCATCATCATCGTCATCATTATTATCAGCCTTTTTTCCGTCCACTGCGACTCCGACATATAATTCTTTCAATGAATGCCGCGGCGGCCGGTCCGTCGCCACGCGCAGCCATTCATAACCGGTCACTGCACAGGATGGGTACTTAATGAATAAAAAAATAATATTTACCGCAGCGAACTTCCTCTGCCAAGCGTCTAGCACCGTGGCCGCTTTTTCCTGGTTCCAGCCGATCTGGTGCACCTTATAGTGGTCCGCCCAGTACTCGTACATCTCTCTCTCCCCCATCAGCTGAACGACCGTCTGCAAGGCGCGCGCGCTTCGCAACGCTGATGTTGCATTCCTTGTTGCACCACCAACCATTAACTGTTCGGGCCAATGCATGTAGGCAGCCGCGAAACCGTAGCATCCGTGAGATAGCTCTGCTGCAACATCTGGAACCTACAAAGCTTTATGTTTAAGTACTTTGTTTTTTTTAATGATTTAGAACCTATTATAAGTGTTAATATTTATAAACCTCCATGGATCTTGTCAGTCGTTAAATCGAGAAAATTTTAATCTATCTAGTCCAAGCCCTTAAAATTCACAGTCCATTGATTTGCTACTCAAAACATCTAATCGCTCTTCCTTAAAAAAACCTTTACTTAACTTTAGTAGAATTTTATTGAAACATTTTTTACAAGTACATTTATCAGTCCTCTTTTTATATACCGCCTATATAGTTGGTAGTGAGATTTAATAGAACATCGGATCATTATGTAAAATAGGAGTCCAGTAAAATAAAAAACGTAACAACAAAATTCTAATGTAAAACTTTTATTTAGACGGAACAGGTTGGTTTTAGCAAACCGAGACAGGTTCTTGGAATTACAATTTAGTGAATAAATGGAAACTTCAATTTATAATTACCGGTGGGAGGGAAGCGCTGTGCCGCGCTCCCGGCTGCATGGGTACCACCATCTTGCTTATTTCTCCCGTGAAACAGCTTTGCTGTGTTTCGGAGAGAAGGGCAAGACAGGCAGTGTAATTACTGGCACCGAGACTTAACATCTTATGTCTCAGGATAGGCAACAGATAAATAAGTTGCCTTGGCTCGTTCCAGGTAAACTAGTTTATGTTCATAGGCGACGTCGACCACTTACCATCAGGTGGCACGTTTGCCAGTTTGCCTATCCAACTAACATAAAAAATAAAAAAAAATACGAGGAAACATTTGTAGGAACATTTTTGATATAATAGTGTCATTGTGACGAATAGTACCGGCAAACGAGAGCCATTGAAGCGTCCACAATGCGCCCGTATAATGTAGAGCCGGACCGCGGCGCAGGAACAATGCGTCCCCCGCGCCGCAGTCGCGACGCACACGTGGGTGGTAACGCCTCACATTGCGCACAAAAACGCACCCTACGTCTCAACCATTCTCTCAAATCGAGCATTGTATCTTAACTAGAATCGTTACAAAAACTAAGGTGCTATATATTTACTTTCTTTGGAACCATAAAATTTATAGAAATAAGATATTACGTTTTTTATTTTATTTCCAAATGCCGGGGGTCGGTGCAGGTAGCTGTAACATCTGCCCGGCGGCGGTCGCTTTCATGCCGCGTCCAAAATATTCCATTGTCATGGAAAGTATTTGAGATCTTCATTAAGGTATTTTATGTTTCTCTCCTTTATTTGTACGATACGCCAGCGCGCCGTAAAGTGAACGGTATCTTTTAGAGTTTCAAAGAAACGATCATACTTTATAACTACGAAATGCGCAATGTTTTTTGGATCTATATTGTCACTGGACATAGACTAATTCCAAATCTAAAAAACTTGTACTTACATGTCCAGACTTCCTGTTTGGCGCCGTGACAGGACAGAGTGGGTCGGTGGGGTCGAGGCACGGCTTCTTCATGTAAGCGGAGGTGATGCCAGCTCGCTTCATGTACGCTTCCATTGTTCCCAGCGGAAATTGGAACTTCAGCTTCTTTGCTTCTTCTATTACTTCCAATGGATTTAAATTTGTCCATTGTAATCTATGTTGCAGATGACTGTAAAAGAAATTTGAATGTTTTGTCTCTATTTTATTTTGAATCTGATTAAACATGAACTAGTGATAAATAATAATATCTATGGACGCTTTCACACCACGTCAATCTGGTCCCGTGGTAAGTTCTCGAAGAACTTGTGTTCGTACATACATATATTTAAGATTTTTATTATATAATACACATATTTTAATACACATCCATGACCCAGGAACACAGAAAATATTTTTGTTCCCTGGCGGGATTCGAACCCGCAACCTCCGGCTCGAGCGCCAACGCGCTTACCACTGGGCCACAGAAGTCGTCAAATGAAAAATAGAAACTCAATATATTGGAAATTAATAATTATTCAACTTATGGTTCAAGGTAGGCAAGTCAAGTCCAAGAATAAGTTGTTCGGGCTTGTCGCATTAATGGTCAGTCTAATGTTGTTGTTCTTAGCGGCCTTGTTCGATACTATCAAATAACTTAGGCCGGTTAGCCTATCTCTACTAAATAAAAAACAATTATATTTCAAGTTGCTCATACAAATAATATACGGTAACAAAGTAGGCCAAATTCGTTCTAAAATAATGTATGATATGATAAGGATTTTTTTATAAATTAACTAGCTGTTGCTCGCAGCTTCGCCCGCGTTAACTTTTAAAATTCGAGGAGTTGACTTAGGAGTATGAAAAATAGATAGTAGCCGATTCTCAGACCTACTGAATACGCATATAAAATTTGGTAAAAATCGGTAAAGCCGGAGTAGTAAAGTTTCGGAGGAGTACGGTAACTAACATTGTGACATGGAAATTTTATATATTAAGATTATCCAAATAAATACGTCATTAATCATAAAGATTTAATTTTGAACAAAATTGCCTTTAACATTGTTTAATTTGAACGAATATCTTAGGAGATATTATAAGTCACTACAAAAAGTGCACTTACGGTACAAAAATAGGGTAATCAGGGCCGAGCAATTTAGAGCCTTCCCAGAAGCAATCTAGTGGCGTGATAATAGCGCAGGGAATGACATTATCGATAATCGACTCGATGTGGTGGTAGCCTTCGAGGTCCGGCACGCTGGGGCTGTAGCAGAGGTCCTTCAGCCGCCACTCGATCTCGTACATGTGCACTTTGACCTGAGTCGCCGCGTGCACTACCTGCGACCAAAAGGAAACGTAAGCGTTGTGTAACAACACTATCTAAAGTTTTTATTCGTCTCGATACTTTACAAAGATTCCCGCTAAGTGGAATTCCCTGTAATTTGTATTATGAAAACGTATACATTACATTTTACACACCATAACACATTAAATAAAATTGTACACTCTTGATAAACGTTCTCCGAATTGCAGAAGTAATATTTACAATACACTGTCTGACAGTATGTATTTTACCTCCCAGCTAGCGATGGTCAACAAATTTTTATGTAATGGTTATTGCAAGCGTCCCAGACAAGATCAGTGGTACTGCTCAATAAATAAACAAATCAAAAAAATACTCCACTGTAACCCGAGCCTCAAAGACTGAGCTTCGATGGCAGATGTTTGGAAACATGTTTAACCTTTTTTTTAATCTCGCAGAATATCTTCATTGTTTATTTATTATAAAGATAAATGAAATAAAATACTAATTTTATGGGAATGTTAAAAGAAACTATAAAGCATGATAAACTACGTAAATTAAAGTTTTATTGTGAGTGAAGTTCGCTTAAATATATGCAAACAATCATTAAACACAAACTTGAAAATATTTAAAATAAAATACTAATTAATCACATTGAAGTTAGTTTCACAGAAATGTGAGCATGCGCATTACACATTTAGAAGCTTAGCACATATAGCATAGAAAAGTCACTTTGCAACGCCACTCGTAGCTAACTTCAATCCGTCAAAATTAAATAGCTCCTACCTTCAGATGTTCCAGTAAGGCACTAGCGTGAAGTAGCGACACGTTCGGGTCCTTGGCAGTCTGTATAATGAGCTGGTGCGTCGAGGAGTCCGCCTCGCCCAGGGCTTGAGCGGTGTACTTCAACTCGGCTTCCAATCTTCCACCCTCTGAAACAAATGTCAGATATTAACATATTTTTATGATAGTTAGATAGCTGCGGCAGAAGAGCCACATGTTGGTAAGTTATCAGCGTCGCCCATGAACATGAACAGGTTAACCTGAAACTAGCCCAGGCAACTCATTTCTCCCCACCATGATTCAGGCCTTGTCGTGGCGGTGGGGCTCAGTAACCTAGGGTGAGCCGCTGCACCTTGGGCGAAGCGAATTGGGCCGAGGGGGCTCTTTGTACCCCTCTTATTAGAAGAACGGGAAAAGAGCAGGGGGCAAGGGGCGAGGATGTGAAACCTCACCCCATTGTACTGTACCGACGTTGGGAGGGTTCTGTGGTGCGGGACAACCCCTCTATGGAGGTGGCGTCGGTCCCTTGCGGGACTGACTAGCCGTCGAGGTGCCCTGTTTGTTTACTAGATCCGGGGCACCTCACCAAAGGCGGCATTGGCGGCACTCGCCGGGTTTTAGTGGGTAGAGCTGCGTCCACTTACCAGTATGCTGTCGGGCGCAGCGAGTCCCACACACCCGCCTGGGGAAACCCACTCCCCCGGGATGCCTCAGAACATTTCCCGGCGTTAAAGAAAAAAAAAGGCAACTCATTTATGTGTTGTCTATCCTGAGACATAAGATGTTAAGTCTCTTCTTGCTATCCTATTTTATCCTATCCTGCCCTTCTCTCCAGAACACCGCAAAGCTGTTTCAGAAACGACGATTAGTTATAGGTTGATTTTGATTATTATAACAAGAAGCTTGCAGAATTTCATTAAGAAGTCATAGACTTTATAATATGAATATCATCAGAATCTACCATCCATGAAGGCAATTCTGAAACCGGCCTTGAATTATAGATATTCATCATTTGGAAGTGGTGACTGCTGGAATAATATTGTGTTAATAGTACTTTTTTTACCGCACAGGAGGACAAACGAGTAGTCGAAGTATTTGGCAATTATCAACGCCCATACACATCCGCACAAACAAGAGCAGAATGCGTTGTCCTCCTTTACTGAGGCTCCGACTGCTCTTTGGCCCCCTGATGATATAAAAAAAGCATAGCTGTCACTTGACGCCGGTGTTATGTGAGCTAGAGGTACCACCCCGGTCGTGCCGGCCCAATTCGGCTGCAAAGCAGCATGGCACTACCTCTTACTACTGCATCTATATTCTCTTATCTAATGTTAAATTCGTATTTTTACGAACGGACAGGCAAGTAGATGAAATTGCGATTTCTTAAATTCACCAACACCTTATGATATTTATCTTTTAGCCCGTGTACTTAAAACTTCACATAATTAAAAATAGTTGTTTACAAACTAACAATCCTTTTTACAAACATTAAAATGAGTTGATATAAGATTAATACCAAGCATTTGTAACAAACATGTACAGACGGCAGCACGTCAGGTTACCCATTTGAACTACGAAAACAGCTTTTATTGTGTAGGGAATAGAGGCGGCCTCAAGGTCAAAGTGGGGTAGTCTGACGTGCGGCTGTGTGTACTCTAATGAATCTAATGCATGTAATTAACAAAGGCTGGTAAAAAAGGTAATTAACAAACAAAACAATTTGACTGTCAACTCAAACTGTGCTACCTCAATCGCTTTGTTTTTTTAGGGTTCCGTACCCAAAGGGTAAAACGGTAACCCTATTACAAAGACTCTGCTGTCCGGCCGTCCGTTTGTCACCAGGCAGTAGCTCATGAACTGTGATATTTGGACAGTTGAAATTGTCACAGATGACGTATTTATGTTGCCACTATAACAACAAATATTACAAAACAGAATAAAGTCAACATTAACACGGGGCTCCCATACGACAAACGTGACTTTTTTGCCGTTTTTCACTCTATATTAATAATTTCTATTGCAGGTAGACGTTTAAAATACTGACAGAATATTTAGTTCCACATAAACTTTAATCATCGCGTCACTAGGTGCCGCTTTCATTTTAATTTTTCATTAAAATAATAATAGCTGTATATTACTTAACTTACTATATTACAAAACAAACGTGTTTTTTGTGAGTGTCAAATGTATATACATTGTACGGAGCCCTTCGTGAGCGAGTATGACTCGCACTTTGTCAGTTTTAATTATGTTGTTTACTCCGAGACCTAGAGGAGACGATTAGTTGTGGGTTAGTCTTGTCAAAATCGGCCCAGCCGTTTTGGAGATTAGTCAGAACAAACAGACAGACAGACAAAAAAATTAAAATGTTATTTTTGCATGTGTACCGTGTTTACATCCATAATATGCATTTAGTAAAAAGCGGTTATTTTAATATTACACACAGACACCCTAATTTTAATTATCTGTATAGAATATAGATTAAAAGATTATGAATTCAAAACTGGATTCATTAACATCCAGAAAAAGTGTGCATCAAATGACAAGAATTACTGTACACTTTAAGAACCGCCAACATTTAGATTGATCAATTCGATTTCACAAAGGGATTTCTTAAAATGTTCACGGGTGGTCCCAGAAAACGTGAATCAGTGTTTAAAACTCCTGGAATATGTTTCAAGAATACGATTACGTTTAAATTAAATTAGCTCCACTTTATCTCGCAGTATCCTGAATGGTGCATTAAATAAATCGTCAGTAATGCCGTAGTGTGCGTCCTCGTGATAGCGTGCGTATTTTATTGACGAAGATACTTTTATCATTTTGAATCAGTAACATGGATAACACGGGATATTAGTGATTTACAACGTCTCTCTGGAATAGTGCTTAGTCTGTGAGGTCGTGGCTTTGATTTATTTATTTATTTAAGGAGTTTTTTCAAACCAGATTAAAAAAAACCGAGAAAATTTTTTTTTTCTCGGTTTTTTTCGGAGAAGAATTTCCATTCGGATATATACAGTATGTGTCTTGTATAGTATGTGTATTGTGATTTTTATGTTTTATATCTGATTTTATTTTATATCTTTCGCTAGACGGTACATGTAATACATAATTCAACCCACGGAATTAGGTCACTAACATGAATGGTATTGAATTATCAATAATGTTCTTGCTTTAAATGAAACTTATCTATCTCCGCCATATTTAAAAAATATGCACTACTAAAGAAGTAGATTTTGAAAGAGCGCCTTGGCCTTTATTTTCCTTGATCATGATTTGTTTGTCCTATTTATTCCAGGACTTGATATAATATTGATTTCAACAATATTATTGAATTTCATTTAAAAGAAACTTTATTATTTCTCCTCCATATGAATCTTGTGTGATATCCACTCAAAAAGGAGAATTCTAAGAACTTCCACTTCAGAGTATAAAAAGGGTCTTTCTAATTTTAACCGAAACTATGCCATCCCTAACTTATTAAGAGTGTCAACATATTTGTAGTCAAGAGGGGCGGGTGTATTTACGACACCAAACTTCTGATGACGGCTGCATTAATACGTGTCAACATACTGGCGATGGCTTAGAACATAATTAAGACGCTGACACTTCTAATGAACTGGTATTATACCAGAGGATCACTCCTTTAAAACAACTTTTACAAACACTAAAAATGTGTATACAGTATACTGAATATGCATTCTGCATTTCATAAGCATAAATTTAAGGCAAAAGTATAAATAAAAAAAGGATTAGGTAGGATTTGGTAAACACACGTTACTATAGTTGAGTATTATTTATTCTAAGAATAAAGTCAACATTTTTGCGTAAGTTCGTGGTAGATATAAAGAAATAAAAGGAAAAACCTAGAGTAGTATCCATGAGACCCTTATTCTTAGTGAATTCCATCCG
Organism: Helleia helle; assembly: GCA_963853865.1. NCBI lineage: Eukaryota > Metazoa > Arthropoda > Insecta > Lepidoptera > Lycaenidae > Helleia > Helleia helle. Next base: position 17,750,511 of record OY971422.1, on the reverse strand, counting down.
AAATGGAACTTGCATTAGGAAAAAAGTTCATAAAAAGTCGTTACTTAGTAAAAAGTTTGGTTATCCAAAATGATAAAGCGTAATGGAGTTTCAAAGTTCCCATCCGGAGTGTCGCGGGGTTTGGGAGTCCAATTAACACCAGACCCCTGATTTATCGACCCACGTTTATTTTTTGCACGGAATTAGCCTCGCGAGGTGTCAGAAAAAATGGACTAACATCCCTAAGAGATCAGATAAGTTCGTGTTTATCTCGTTAGGTGTTTGAATTTATCACTTGGTCCTGTATTTGTAAGCTACTCTATAATAATAATAATATATAATAATAATAATAATATATAATAATAATATATAATAATCCTTATATGTCCCACTGCTGGACATGGGTCTCTTTCTCGAAATCAGGCGAGGAGGGTTTTGGGCCATAGTTCACCAATGCGCTGGCCCAATGCGCGTTGGTGAACTTCACACACCTTCAAATACTTTTAATCTCATCAGGCATTCCGGTTTCCTTACGATGTGTCCTTCACCGGTAAGCAAGCGATGGTCTCATATTCAGGTACACATAGAAATTTAGAAAAACCTATTTCTAAGCATCACAGGGGGATAAGGATCGTACCCGAACCTCTCGGCTCTCACCCAAGAGGCCGAGCCCATACCACCATATCCACCACTACCAATGGACCTCCAGCACTCCGTGGTTCAAGCCTTATGACAGTGGGGCTCAATAGCCTAAGGTGAACCCAGCACCTTGGACGAAGCAAATTGAAACGAGGGGGCTGCTCTTTGTAACCCTTTTATAAGAAGAGAGGACTAGGGGGGAGGATGGAACCTCACCCCATTGCACTGTCCCGACGTTGGGAGGAGTTGTTCTGTGGTGCCGGACAATCACTCAGTGGAGGTGGCGTCAGTTAAAAAAAAACTTCCAATGCTATACAAGTAAGTATTTAGCAACAATAAATACCCGTCAGTGTATTCTGAAGTTATCTCAGACTCTAGAGAGGTCCATTATGATTCGCGGAACAGTCTGTATGTAAATGAGCTGAACGCGCCAAAACTAATAACAAAAACGTGATTGAGTTGTCAATATTTTTTCGACCGTGTTAAATCAACTGAAATAATTAAACGATTGTGTTCTTATTAAGTATTCGATTATTTTTATTTGTATTCTACGAAGATTTATGAGGTTTAAAATAATGTTACAAATGTGACTACTGTAACGTTAGTGTAACCTTACGATGTATGAGGTTTCAAAGTTACAAAATATTATTAGTCCAGTGAAACTAAACTTATTCCGGATATCAGGGATTATCATGGCAAGTGGTGTAGTAGGGAGCGTAGCGCGGCCGCACAAGGCGTCTATTTTAACACCTACCAAAGACGTGGGCGCTATTTACGACTAACGTAGTTTCTAAACTATTGACACACTATTCAGGATTCAATATATTAAATCGCTGAGAACATATTTATTAGATAATATGTATTAATAAAACGTTGATTCTGTGTTAAGTATGTTGAGTTACCCAAGTAGGTATACCTAATATGGATCTAATAAAACTATTTTTTACTAATTTTATCATTAACATAGCTTCTTCAGGGTTGTATACCTCAAACTTCAAAGGGTAAAAAAGGAACCCATATAAGATCACTCTCTGGTCCGCCTGTCTGTCCGTGTGTCACCACCGATTTTCTCAGAAACAGCTGAACCTCAAATTGAAAATTAAATACAAGATACTAAGGTCTATAGTCCCTATTACGTGTATAAAATCAAGGTCCTGACTGAACCTGAGTCTTGTAAGTCTTGTGAGAAAATTTGTAAGTCCCAAAATTTATCTTAACTGTCAATTTTTTTCGTAATTTTTCCTTTACTTGTGCTGTAAGAGTAAGTAGTAAGTAAGTTGCTTTTAACCAAAATTGACAATTCTAGGTCAACGGGATGTACCCTAGAGTTTGGGATCGAAAACCTATATAGGTATGTAGTAGATCTCGCTGTGTTAGAAAAATTAAAATTAAAGGGTTTCCTCATACAATATCCATGGACGCTTTTACACCACATAAATCTGGTCCCGTGGTAAGTTCTCGAAGAACTTGTGTTACGGGTACCAGACAACGGAAATATATTTAATTCTTTTATACTATACATATATTTAAGATTTTTATTTATATAATACACATATTTAATACACATCCATGACCCAGGAACACAGAAAACTTTTTTGTTCCCTGGCGGGATTCGAACCCGCAACCTCCGGCTTGAGCGCCAACGCGCTATCCACTGAGCCACAGAGGTCGTCATTATAGAATATTAAATATAAGTATACATAGCTGACGCTAATCAAGATAGTCTTCCGAGCTGTATGGGCGCTCATACAATATATTATATTTAATTGGCAACAACCTCAAATAAGGTAAATCAAATTATGCTATTGTGTGAAAGAAAATAAAAGAACATTTTTTTGTTAAAATGTCTAATGTTGTATATAATGAATGGTACGGCGCCCTTCATACGGGAGTTCGACTCGCACTTGGCCGGTTTTCATTTCAGTCGTGATACCATTATTTTAAATATTTAATTTCAAATAGCTATATTAAAGATCATAAATATTTTGTATATCGCCTAATTTACATGTTTCAATACTTTGGTAAGTATGGACACGACGAGAAGACTTTTATTGCATTCTAAATGCGTGCGCGTCGATAATGACAACATATTTTCTACTCGATGCGGTAGCGGCCGATCAGCGCCGCCGATCGCAATGAATGACGTGTGGGGGGTGTGCGCGGGGCGTGCGGAGGGGCGCCCGGGGGCGCACGCGGCGGGAGGGGGCTCTACGTGCGCCCGCGCATGAGGTTGTGGCCACCCGTGCGCGCGGCGCGGTGTCCGTGTGGTCTCCTCCGTCCCTCAGCCCGAGCCCTCTATGCAAATTAGCCCGCGTAGATAACAGATGGATAGCGGAATAAACAAACCGTGTCCTTAGCAGCTGGTTGCGGCGAATACACAAACAAGACGCGCCCGACGGGATTATTAATCTAGGACTCGGGTTACTCACTTCGGAATCGTCGAAATCAGACAAGAGTATCTGAGTATTCAATCGTAATAAAATAAACACTATTACTGAGGTTAAATTACATGTCCATTTCTTTTGCTTTGATCTTTTAGGGTACATAATATAATATGAATACTGAATACTAAATTCCAAATATCTCAAGCCCGTTTTCGATCGTAAGTGTAACAAATCAATACCTACCTATATCACTTAATTTGTTTTTTGCCTGTTCAAAATTATCAGCGCTTAATATTAACGTGTACCCGAATATTTATTTGCAATTAATATTAATTTAAATGTTTTTCGATCCTGTCGGATCTTAGATCATTCTTCAAATAAAGTTACAGTAATTTTATACGCCGCGTGGACCAGCCAGTGTAACAAAAACTGTGACGTGTTTCAAAACCATTTAAAGAAAGAAGACATCTCAATTTCGAGAGGGCTCAAGTAATAAATGCGACCGTGTCAGTTCGGCACAGCACGACGTCTTCGTACAAAAGCGAGCCGGACAATCAAATATCCCATTTTTTGTGAGTCGATAAATGTGTTATAGTTTTTTGTTTTATTGACCGTAATTTCACGTAGGATATTTATGAGCGGCCGGCCGACGTAATTAAGTTGTTAGGTGACTCTGGGCCTACGTATTGTTAACAATCGTCTTTGTTACGATAAGTTTTTGTGAGGGCGTCAGGCGGTGCGGTTTGAACGGTAGCTCACGTTACAACTAGTTTAATTATCATATGCAAACGATCAATATATCGATTTAAATACCGGAATGGATATTAAAAAATAATCATGGCTATTAAGGTATGCTGTGAGATAAAAAAATACACACAAACATAGAACCTCCTCCTTTTTGGAAGTCGTTTAAAAACTACATGACATAGAATCGCACGAGGTTCCTTACTAACAAAAAATATATTTTATAAACAATCGTTTTGTTTAATTCGTTAGAGTCATAAAAGTCATAAGCTAGCTTTTATTATTTGTTGTCTTTACTTCGAAGTTTCGCTATAATCACACCAAGTTTATTGCTTCATACCGTTTTTACGATGGAGCAAAATCAACAATACGCTAAAAAAACTTTTTTTAGCGGTCAATAATGACGACTCTTTGTTGGCAAGTTTTTGTTTATTTATTATTTGTTAGAAAATTTGTTATAACACACAACCGACGAAGAAGAGCCATATGTACTTAAATATCGGACGAACAGACGGAATCTTCGTGACACGATATTCTACAACTAGGTATACAGATAAATAAAATTGGAGTATCTATTTGTAATATTAAAATAACCGGTTTTTACTAAATGCATATGGATATAAACGCGGTACATATGGTATATATAATGTAAAATTGTAAAAATAGCAATTTTTACAATTTTTGTCTGTCTGTCCGTTTCTTCCAGCTAATCTCGGAAACGGAAATTTTGACGGGACTTTAACTTACAGATAGCTGATATTTTAAGGCATAACTAAGGCTATAAAAATAATCATCATCAATCCGCATACGGCTGTAAATCGAAGTTAAAGCGGGCGAAGCTGCGGGCAACAGCTAGTAAATAATAATTATGATAAAACCCTTTTTATAAAGATCCAATCATTATAGATATCCAGTATCAGTAGTAATTATATCGTTCTTTACTATGCCTGTAGCTCAACAAAAAGTTTTCATAAGCCAAAAAGAACAGGTGGTCATTATATTGGCTCATTTCCTCCCACAACAGCTGCTGCTCTTTTTGCAAATTGGAATATTGACTTTGATCATGCTATTTTTTTTTATTGAACTATAAACTGCTGATTTTTTATTGTCAATCAAATGTACCTTCTTATAATAATATAATAATAATATCAACCCTTATATGTCCCACTGCTGGGCACGGGTCTCCTCGAAATCAGGCGAGGAGGGTTTTTGTTCACCGATGCGCTGGCCCAATGCGGGTTGGTCAACTTCACACACCTTCAAAGACTTTTAATCTCATGGCATGCATGTTTCCTCTCGATGTTCCTTCACCGGTGAGCAAGCGATGGTCTCATGTTCAGGTGTACTTAGAAATTTAGAAAAACCCATTTCTAGGCATCACAAGAGGTCAGAATCGAAACCGGACCTCTCACTCAAGAGGCGGAGCCCATACCCACTAGACTCAAGAGCATCGTCGCTCACGACCTCCTTAATTTTTTTTTAATTTAAGCTATAAATTAGACTTTGATATTCGTTATTGTTTTTTTTAAACTATGTATTTTTTAGATTAATTATAATAAGGTTCTATAAGGGGAAGCCCCTAAAGTTGTAAGTAGAAACTACCGATGCCCGCATACGAGGCATTTCCTTCCGCATCCAAAATTGATGCCGTCTTAGAAGCTTCATTTATTTTAAACGATATATTTTGCTATTATTTTTATGAATGTCTATAATATTGATGTAGACAGAAGAACACAATAGTTCGAAAGATAGAGTAAAAAATTCGCTGTTTGTGAAGTTGGTTTACGGACGATAGTTTAACGTGACGTCATAACAAAACGAAAGCGTACAATGAGCGTAACGGGACAATGGCCGTTATGGGACATTTTCGTGTATGCACCGACGTTCATCGATTTATTAGACGTTGTCACGTCAAAAAGAACTTGGATTTGACATCCACTTCGCTCGCGTCAAGTCAGTTAGCCACATTAGCGTGTTGCATAACTAAATTCTAAACATAGTCGGGTAAGTATCGACACTATTTATGGTGAAGTATTTTACGATTCGCCGACCACCCAATGTACCCAATAAACAACGCAGGCATCGCAATAAATTGCCAATAAAATGTTAGAAAGCTACAATAAAACCGACAATTCGCGGCCGATACCAAAATACACCGCAAGATCTATTACTTAGGATTACGTGTCTTACGGAGTATCCAGTACATTATCATCATCAGAAGTTTTCTGATTCTGTACGATCTAATTATTCCAAGGGATGATTATTCCAAGACTAGAGATGCCACGAATATTCGGCTATTATTCGGTATTCGGCTTATTGGGATACTTTTTTAATATTCGGTATTTGGCCGAATACCGAATACCAAGTCATGGAAAAAACGCACATATTATTAAAAAGTGCTGTATTTTTAACCGACTTACAAAAAAGGAGGAGGTTCTCAATTTGGATGTTTGTATGTTATTTACCACAAATATTGCTGTAAAATTTGTTTTATTATAATGAGTGCTGTATTCAGTCAGAAATTTTATTAGTGGTAAGGTGTGATGAATGAAAACATTTTTTCAGCATTTGGTTATAGTAAACGATTAAACTTTTTGACAAGTCACACGCTTAATGCACCATCTTCTTCAGCCAAACATTCGGCTGCCAAATATTCGGCGCATCGTGAGCGTAGCCGAATATTCGGTATTCGGCTATATCACTATTCGTGGCATCTCAAGATTAGACTCTTTGAAACAGTAAAAGTTATGGTGCTAATGTATGTTTTTAAATTATGTATTTATCTTAGTTACCTGTCGTAATTTTTTTATTAATGATTATAAAAAAAATCATCTAACAAGTTGAATAGCGTTATCTTGGTTCCCTACAGGAAGTTTTTTATACAAGGATTACCAGTCACACCTTTTGGTGCAAGTGTGACAATTCTTGTCGTCAATTGTCATTGAGCATATAACCGGATAGAGTAGTAATGTGAGCCATAAAATTCCGAAACTGTTCAGTGATTTACCTCTGATGTAACAGCAATTCAACCAATCAGTGATCTGTATTTACGACCCATCGGCCAATCATCCATCAGTCGGCCAATCAGAGCGCAGAATCGGCGCAGGGTTACAGCACAAATTTGGCGGAATTTGTTTTCATACAAAACACATAACATTACCGCTCTAGTCCGGTTATATGCGATGTCAATTGTAAATTCCATACACGAAATTGTAGCCCTAATCGGGCTACAATTTTACCACCATTATTATTACCATCTGCACATCACCATCAATTTGTAATGCTAATGGTAACGTTTAGCATCCTTATGCCCGTCGACCTGTGACAAACACGTTTGCACTATTAAATAGCCGCCGGTGACAATTATACATTAATATTTAATACCGGTGCAATAAAGACTCATTTGAAATACAATGATTTCGTGAGCCGGATGCATGTAGGCATTATAAAAAGATGATTGAAGAATTTAAATTTGCCATGTTGGTACGGCGCGGTGTGCTGTGTAGTGGGGGTTCGATGCTGAGCACGTACGACAAGGAGGAAGCGGCACAGATCACACAATGCATTTGTATTCAGAGATGGCCAATGTGCTAGTGTTTACTTTTTTCATGGAGTATACGGGAATGCTGCTTATAGATTACTGCCGCCTGCAGGATATCCACAACTTTTCATGGGAGTAGAATTAGGAAATATTAGAAGCGCCACGCGGTTTCACCTGAGTACTTCCCATTCCCGAGGGAGTACAGAGATAAATTATAGCCTACTAGCTGTTGCCCGCAGCTTCGCCCGCGTTATTTAGATGTACAGCCGTACACGGATTGATGTTGATTATTTATCTATGGACGGGCGTAGGACTTTATTTTATAATATGAAGTGATTAATACCGTATTTTTGTAAATAGCTTTTACATTACCGCTTTAAGATTGCCAATTTTTAAAGTATTAAAATGTATATAGGTAGTTGTTATATTTAAAATATAGACATATTATGCCATCGCGTACTTTTCAGTAGGTATATTTAGGATACACAATTCTACCATATTACATTTATACAATAATAATATTATCCTAACTTTCGGAACCGGGGCTCGGCCCGGCTCGGGCGCGAGGCGCGGCATCACGGAGCGCCCGGCTGGGTCGAAATCACGGTGTCGCATTATTTTGATTTTGCTATATCTTCTAAGATATGCATTTCATTTGCATGGTGTAAACGGGAAAAACATACTTCATGAAATGCTCAAGCTAACTAACATATTTAAAATGATAAGGATTAATACCACATTTTTGTAAATAGCTTTCCAACTACCGTTTTATAATTGCCCATTTTTTAAGTATTAAAATGGATATAGTATGTTATCCTTACACATATGCCACCGCGGACTTTTTTGTAGATCTTTCTAAGGTGTACAATAATGTAATACATAATTTTGATCTATCTGTTAGTGTTCATCTAGCGTTTGCAATGTAAGTGCAAAAAATGTGTTTATTTACGACATCACATTAGAAACCTCAAACATAACAGTATTTCTCCACTATTTTATGGATGTAATTATACATATAAACCTTCCTCTCGAATCACTCTATCTAATAAAAAAAAACGCATCAAAATCCGTTGCATAGTTTTAAAGATTTAAGCATACAGCCCTATGTCCCTATAGGGACAGAGAAAGCGACTTTGTTTTATACTATGTAGTGATGAAGATTCTGGTGTATAAGCTATGTTATTGTGAAGTTTCATTAAAATCCTGTCAGTAATTTTGGCGTGAAAGAGTAACAATCCTACATGTATACATTCTTACAAACTTTCGCGTTTATAATATTCGTAAGATTAGCAAAATTAAAGATGGGAAATAGTTAGAAAATTAAAGTTAGGACAGGAGTTTTGGGATTCGAGATGGCTGTGATCGTACTCACTAAACACAGCGGACGTAGTATAATTTTATACATGCATGAAGTAGGTACGTACCTTGGACCCACAGTTGGTCGACTCTTGTGTGTATCTGGGCGGACTTCAGACCGACACAGAATGTGGACAACACGAGGATAGCGACGAAAAGTACTTTGCCCGCGTCCCCTTGGAGGAAACAGCCTAGTATGAACAGCTGTTCTTGCAGCCAAGCTCTTATCCACAGAGACGTTCGTCCACCTTCGATGTTGCCCTGTAAAATAAAAATAAATGTTACAAATTGAAATTTACTAATGGTCGCACCACACAAGCTTAAAGTTTTTCGAGCAAAGGACTTGTATCCAGCTCTTAATACTTAAATAAAAATATAAAAAAAAGTGTTTGAAATAGGTTTGCTATTTTTTATTTCTGATTTAGACAATGCCACAAGGAAGCGAAAGTTCAATTTAGAGGTTTAAAAGCTTATAAGTCGTTGTCGTCGTCGTAGTCCCTATAAAATCTGACCACTTCTTTACATTTTGTTTTATTCTAGCTTAACTTAGCTTTTACAACCGCTACAAAATTTACTCAGCTGAAACGTATAATCACGTACAATCGTGGTATTGTCTAATTTTGAAAGCTTTTTTTTATAATTAATGCCTAAATTATAAAAATACTAATTATATTGACGACCTCTGTGGCTCAATGGTAAGCGCGATGGCGCTCAAGCCGGAGGTTGCGGGTTCGAATCCCGCCAGGGAACAAAAATATTTTCTGTGTTCCTGGGTCATGGATGTGTAGTGTAATTATATAATAAAAATCTTAAATATATGTATATTGTATAGTATAAAAGTATTAAATATATTTCCGTTGTCTGGTACCCGTAACACAAGTTCTTAGAGAACTTACCACGGGACCAGATTGACGTGGTGTAAAAAAAGCGTCCATATTATTATTATTATTTGTTTTAAATGTATGTAATTTACTATTCTGCTCGTATTTTGTATCTTCTTAAATTGTATGCGGTCGGACCGAATGTACCAAAATATCAAATCTACCAACAACAGTATATTATATAGACTATAGCCGGCTGCAATATACTGCCCCTCTATTTAGAACAGAAAGCTATTTGGCAAAACAAATAAGCAGCATGTTGGTACCCCTGTACAAATGTATAAATGTGGTCCCATGTCCCGGTGACAATTCAAAATATGAATATAATAATAATATTATGTTGGTACAATTCACACACGGCCATCTGGTCCCATTCAGGGCAGAGCCTGTATTATAGCAACTGCCAAAAGCACAACCAGAAAACTGATATAAAATATATAACTACCTACATATTACTCATATGTATATAAAAATATTTATATCATAAATGAATATTTTATTATTCTTATTATCTATTTATTTTATCTTCGAATTTAAATCTCGTAATCTAAATAAAAGTGACGATGTCCATCATAACATTGTACAGTAGTGGAATCGTTTCTAAAAATGAAAGCAATATAATATATGATTTGAAGAAAGCATCAAATGAAACGTTTAAATAATTTGTGCGGTGATTGTGATTAATGAGACGCGGGCAGCGGCTGTGTGGCGCCTGTGAGACGAGCCGCGGCTGTGAGACGGGTGAGACGACCCACACCCACCAGGAGACCTCGAACTTCGCTCAAACATCGAATTATGTTTAATAACACCCCGCATTATTATAGTACCTGTATAGGCATCAATAAACATTCCCGGTAATATGTAAATACTTTCAGTAATTACGGCCTTTTGTTTAATGATTGTAACAAGCGTTTAGTGTCGCTTCGTGATATTTATGTTTTTAAGTCTATGTGTGTTCCCTAATAATTAGTAATAATAGCGAGAATTATTACATGTAACACGCAATGTATGTCTTTAAAAACCGGTCATACACGTTGAAATCAATACTTTTTCTTATAGATCATCGATATCGATTTCAATTTTCATATGTATGTTAATAGGTATCACATATTTTATGATAACATTGTACCCCATAAATAGATTGACACAATTCTTCACCATGGTGCAAGCCCTGTCGTGGCGGTGGGGCTAGCCTCAGGTGAACCCAGCAACTTGAGAACATTTCCCGGCGGAAAAGAAAAAAAAGATTGACATAATTAACAAAGCCGCATATTATGTTAGAGAATAATAATTATGAAACCATGAATATAACAGTTTAGCTCATTTTATTTGCAAATTATTACTTGCTTCAGAGCGAAATATTCTAGCTATAAATTTAGGATTAGTGAGGGTAATTTATGTAAGTTATTCGGTTATAGATAGAGAGCTATTAGTGGATTGTCCGCATACCAACTTACAGGATATACCTACCTACTAGGTGTAGACTACCATTTGTTTTTTTCTTTAACGCCGGGAAATGCTCTGAGGCATCCCGCGGGGGAGTGGGTCTCCCCACGCGGGTATGTGGGACTCGCTGCGCCCGACAGCTGGTAAATGGACGCAGCTCTACCCACTAAAACCCGGCGAGTGCCACCAATGCCGCCTTTGGTGAGGTGCCCCGGATTTAGTAAACAAACAGGGCACCTCGACGGCTAGTCAGTCCCACAAGGGACCGACGCCACCTCCACAGAGGGGTTGTCCCGCACCACAGAACAACCCCTCCCAACGTCGGGACAGTACAATGGGGTGAGGTTCCCATCCTCACCCCTTGCCCCCTGCTATTTTGTCACCTCTTCTTATAAGAGGGGTACAAAGAGCCCCCTCGGCTCAATTAGCTTTGCCCAAGGTGCTGGGCTCACCCTGGGCTACTGAGCCCCACCGCCACGACAAGGCCTGAATCATGGTGGGGGTGTAGACTACCATGCTCAATCATAATAACATTTGGTAAATAGGACATTAGTATTAACTGTTGGAATTATAAATGGATTTCTCGTTTATAATTCATTGAGAAATTTCAAGGTCGAGTCTGGTTTTGACCTATCGACTTTTTTGTAATTTTATACAAGATCATTGTGAACATCAACATGTGTTGCGTTAGACTAAGTAGGTATAAGTATTACCCCCACCATGGTTCAGGCCTTGTCGTGGCGGTGGGGCTCAGTAACCTAGGGTGAGCGGTGCACCTTGGGCGAAGCTAATTGGGCCGAGGGGGCTCTTTGTACCCCTCTTTTAAGAAGAGGGGACAGAAGAGCAGGGGGCAAGGGGTGAGGATGGGAACCTCACCCCATTGTATCGTCCCGACCGATCGTGCGGGACAACCCCTCTGTGGAGGTGGCGTCGGTCCCTTGCGGGACTGACTAGCCGCCGAGGTGCCCTGTTTGTTTTCTAGATCCGGGGCACCTCACCAAAGGCGACATTGGTGGGACTCGCCGGGTTTTAGAGGGTAGAGCTGCGTCCATTTACCAGCTGTCGGGCGCAGCGAGTCCCACATACCCGCGTGGGCAGACCCACTCCCAAGCGGGATGCCTCAGAGCATTTCCCGGCGTTAAAGAAAAAAAAAAAAGTATTACCATTATTGAAAAGTAAGTACCTACATAATAAAATGAAGAAAGGTTAACTTTTACTATTGTTATTCTATATGTTATGTCTTTTGATGATAATGAGTCGCTCATTACTCCTAAACTCCTGACCTGAATTCACTTGTTTTACGTCAAAGAAGATCGTTATAATTGAATAGGTATATGAAAGACATAAAACATTCCACGTAGAATCAATCAAAATAATTCACATGACGGTTTTTTATAAGGTCCGAGAAATATATAGAAATGACAATCTAAGCTAAAGTAATCTGGCAAAAGGAGCGGGCGACTCTCGTTGGGTGGGCGTGACGTCACAGACGGAATGTTTCCCCCCTCCCGCGCCCTGCGCCCGCCGCCGTGACAACCCACGTGGGTAGTACGCAATACTATAGCTACCAGCGGCGGACCGCCATTCATGTAATATAACTAATATAGCAGGTGCGTATCCTGTGCAATTATTTTGATAACCTGTTTCAAAGCGCACAGTCGAATCATTCGCAGAAATCATGCAGTGCTTTTCAATTGAATGATTTCGAGCCTTACAAAACGCGTACACGAATACATGATGAGTAATCGATTGTATTATGGTAAAATTTAATTAAACATCGAGATTATTCAATCGATAAAGCAATATGTCGGGCTTTCTAGTAGTTGTAAGGAAAGGCTCAGAAGATCCACCTCATGGTGTAGACCATGTGTAAACTGTAGTGGTTAAGTGTCACATCGGATTTACTTGATAAATTAGCAATATCTAGGTTTCCCTTGCATTAAATATAATATCTTTCTGCTTTGTTATGATTGGTCATTCAGTACAACAATATATGTAAATGGTATTAATGATATTTGAAGTCATAGTTTGTCTACAGACATTCGCTTGAGTTCATTATAAAATGTATGTATGAAAGAACATTCCGTTTGTAATCGATCACAGTAAAAGTGTTATATTACACGTACATATTATCTGCTGCTGTCCCCACCCTGCTTGTTTTATAAGATCACCCAAGAATTAATGATTCGTACCTACCTACGTTCTTACTAAAGCAAAACTATGGAATTTTAATTTAAAAAAAGTGCGTGTGTATAAAATACACATGTCAGAAGTGAAACTTATTTGGCAAACTAATTTTTAAATCTCGTTTATATTTATACTAATCTAAAGCTTAAAATTTCCGAGACTTGCGAAGCGACGTTCGTTTTATCTCACTCTTTCTCTCGCTCTTTATCACTCGCTTGCTAAAGTCCCTACTTTAGCAAGCGAGTGAGAAAGATCGAGATTCGAGAGTGAGAGTACCTACTCTCACTCCATGGCTATGTGCTTCATGCTACGTTCGCCCTTTCTCAGTCTCTCTCAATCGGTCTCAGTCACTCTCTCCCTCTTCTTGGACAAAAACGTTGCACATTTTCGTGACGTTTCATCCGCAAAAATTTTACCCTCAAAGAAGTTTCACTTCAAAAACATACTTTTTTGTCTCTGTAGTTTATAAGTATCGAATGCGGTTACGTTTGATATTCCTCACTAACGTCACACACGACTAAGTCACAGGCTTATAAAACGCTGACGCAAGCGCAGCGGGATTAGTGGAGATCTCCGGGCTCCGGGCGGCGCCGGCCGAGGGCGCACTTCCGGCGGATAACGGATCAGGTCACTCGGAGCACGCACCCACGTGCCTATCTAGCCTCTCAGTTCTCACAGACACTCCCTCCCTAACTAATATTATGTTGAAGTCTTACTTACTAATATTATAAATGCCACAGTTTGTACATGTTTGTTACTCTTTCACACAAAAACTACTGAATGAATTATACTCAGTCTTTACAATAATAAGTAAGTATAACTTATACATCAATATAACACATAAGCTATCTATACCTGTCTATACTATACTAATATTATAAATAATGTGAAAGTAAGTTTGTTTTCTACGCTTTCACGCGAAAACTACTAGACCGATCATCATGAAACTTTGTACTGTAATATTCTTGGAGATATTAGAAGTAACACATGATACTTTTTATGAAAAATAAACTAAAATCTTATCCTGCGCAGACGAAGTCGCGGACACCAGCTAGTATGTGATATATACCTTACCTATACATCTATACAGATAAATAAAATTGAAGTGTCTGTTTGTAATATTAAAATAACCGCTTTTTATTGCATGCATATGGATGTATACACGGCACACGTACTAAAATAGCATTTTTTACAATTTTTGTCTGTCTGCCTATCTGTCTGTCTGTTTGTTCCGGCTAATCTTGGAAACGGCTGGGCCGATTTTGACGGGACTTTCACTCATTATAATAAAACAATTTTTTACGGATTTTATCGCGGTTTATTAAGATTTTTACAAGCCCGACGTTTCGGATACTTTGCTGTAAAGTATACGAAACGTCGGGCTTGTAAAAATCTTAATAAACCGCGATAAAATCCGTAAAAAATGGTTTTATTATAATGAGTGAAATTCGCGTAAACATTAGAAAACAATATGGGACTTTCACTGACAGATAGCTAATGTTTTAAGGAGTAGCTTAGGCTATAAAAATAATCATCATCAATCCGTCAACGGGTGTAAATCGAAGTTAACGTGTGCGAAGCTGCGGGCAACAGCTAGTATATTATAATTTATAAAGATTGTTTGAATTGTCCAAAATCTAATCATGCGCATACAAGTCACGGGCACGAGCTAGCACAAAATATTAATAATTAAGTACAAGTAAAACTTAATTTATTACTTCAAAGTTAACTTTTATTTATTAGCTTTCGATGTATGCGCTGACCGTATTTCGATTACAGGCCACCTATTATACCCTTATCCTATAAATTATATTTCTATAGATTGTATTCTGAGGAAGGAAATCAATCAAAATAATCATTATGATCATGATACGACTGTTAAGTCTTAGTTAACTTAGACGGAGCCGCGTTTAATAGTAAGTGTATTTTAATTTCAACAATCAAACCTTGAGAGACATACTGCAAAGGTTTAAACGTCAAATTTTATTAAGAAATTTTGTATTCAGTGCCATAGCCCAACACCCTCCTCGCCTGATTTCGAGGTGGGACATATAATGACTTATTTATTATTATTATTATTATGGAAACTGATACAGTAATAAGTTAATCACTCCGAGATCTACAGCACGCCAAGGTATTCATTACCACGGAGAATTCGAATATAAGCAAGTTATGCAGTTCTGTATTTAACTGAAATAAATGTCCATACGAAGTTATAAGTATATTAAAGCTGTAAAATAAACATTTTATTTTTTACAGCAAATAACCAAAAATAATCGTTTATACTATGTTTAAGGCGCAGCTCCACCGCGCAGTGTGTTAAAATGTTAATTGCATGGAAATGTCAATGAATGCGTAACGTGTCCATGAGTTGCAGTGGAAATAATCACATACATTTTTTGACGTGATAACGTCTTATAAATTGATGAACATCAGCAGCGCGTACGAAAAACGCATCTCGTTCTGCAAACGATGGACAGGCCAAGCGTTGGCTTGGAAACCATTATTTATAACAAATGTTAATACGCAACAACGTGTTTTGTGTTTTTGTGTTTATTTCTACAATTTAGATGCGATTTCCTCCATAATTTTCAGTCTAATTTCATTTTGCTCACTTCAATTTACTGTTTTCTTTTTCTCAAAACAGCGCCAAAAATGTAATTATGTTTCTTTATGACGTTATCACGTAAAACTTTCGTCCGTAAACCGATTTTAAAGACAACCAATTTTTTTTGCAAAGCGAAACTCGACAAACGTACGTAGCCTCCCCGTGCGACGCGGAGGAGTTCTGCCCTTATACTTTATGGCGTTAAAAAAACTACTTGAATGTTCAGCCCGTGTCAAAGAATACAATAAATGAGTAACTTAGCCGCTATTAATACACAAATTATATAAACAAGCGTTTATCGCGCGGGAGGAAACGCCGAGATAAATTTAGACCACATGTGGAATGCCGGCATTGTCTTATCACGGGTCGCGCTCGGAACTATCGTATATTTGATTGCTATGTAATATCCAACCATTCTATTTAAGCTTACTTGAGATTTAAGATGTTCCTAATTTCAATTCAAATTGAGCTTAATTGAGATCATTCAATTAAATCAGAGCTTCCTTGGGATTTGAGATATTCCCAATTTCAATTCAAATTGAGCTTCCTTGAGATCATTCAATTAAATCAGAGCTTCCTTGGGATTTGAGATATTCCCAATTTCAATTCAAATTGAGCTTCCTTGAAATCATTCAATTAAATCAGAGCTTCCTTGGGATTTGAGATATTCCCAATTTCAATTCAAATTGAGCTTCCTTGAAATCATTCAATTAAATCAGAGCTTCCTTGGGATTTGAGATATTCCCAATTTCAATTCAAATTGAGCTTTGCATTGGTGGCACTCGCCGGGTTTTAGTGGGTAGAGCTGCGTCCACTTACCAGCTTTCGGGCCCAGCGAGTCCCATATATCCGTGGGGAGACTCACTTCCCCGCGTTTCCCCGAGCATTCCCAGGCGTTAAAGAAAAAACAGGTAATGTTACAGTCATAGTTTGTCTCGCGAGTAAAAATATTGGATGAAGCATTCATGTTTTGGTATGTTCTAAAACAGTTAGGTTTGTATAATTCATTTATTAAGTAAACCCCACCATGGTTCATGCCTTGACGTGGCGGTGGGGCTCAGTAGCCTAGGGTGGGCCCAACACCTTGGGCGAAGCTAATTGTGCCGAGGGGGCTCTTTGTACTCCTCTTATAAGAAGAGGGGACAAAAGAGCAGGGGGCAAGGGGTGAGGATGGGAACCTCACCCCATTGTACTGTCCCGACGTTGGGAGGGGTTGTTCTGTGGTGCGGGACAACCCCTCTGTGGAGGTGGCGTCGGTCCCTTGCGGGACTGACTAGCCGTCGAGGTGCCCTGTGAGCTTAACAGATCCGGGGCACCGCACCAAGGCGGCACTGGTGGCACTCGCCGGGTTTTAGTGGGTAGAGCTGCGTCCATTTACCATCTTTCGGGCGCAGCGAGTCCCACATACCCACCTGGGGAGACCCACTCCCCAGGCGGGATGCCTCAGAGCATTTCCCGGCGTAAAAGAAAAAAAAATAAGTAAACATATTTAAGAGTAATATATCGGCATATAAGCCTTGGAAATGTGTCGAAATTATATTGATTCAAGTTTGTTTTGAAATCGCGCACCATCAAACTGAGATTTGTAGTCTGTTAGTATCGATCTTTAAATTTATTTTTATGTATAAACTCTGTAAAACAACTGAACATACTACTGCCCTACAAGAACACCTAATAGTTTTTAAATGTTTTAGTGGTGATCATGATGACCTTTAGATCCCCTGTAAGGGATTGACCGATGATCCCAAACACGAGCATAGTTCCGGTTGTCTGCATATTATAATGTGATATAAGGCCGTGGGTGTGCGGCGTATTAAACCAGCATGCATATCGTGCGCACATATGTACTCGATTATACAAGCAACATCATTGTTTTATCCATGAACATCACGAAAATGTGTTATTTTGTTGCATAAAACTGCACAGGTTAAGAAAGTTCAAAATTTCTCTTATTTTTGGTTTCTATTCGTCATAAGTACTACTATTATCTATACTACAAATAAATAAAATTGAAGTGTCTTTATAATTTCAAATTAACAGGTTTTCAGTAAAGGCATATACGGTACTTACATCAAAAAATCAATATTAAATTTTTTTGTCTGTCTATTTGTTTGTTCCGGCTCTTCTCTGAAAAGACTGGGCCGGTTTTGACGGGACTTTCACTGGCAGATAGCTGATGTTATAAGGAGTAACTTGGGCTATAAAAATAATCATCATCAATCCGGATACGATTGTAAATCTAAGTAACGAGAGCGAAGCTGCAGGCAACAGCTAGTTATTAGATAATATATGTGTTGTTCCCAACGTAACACTACACATAAATTCAAATAAGCCAGTGTTCAGCTTAACACATTCCGATGTTGACACGGGGTCATTTGAATTATCAACAATATCAACATAGCAGCACCGTAACATTATCAACAAACATCTTTGTAAAATATCCAATGTCCCAGTGCTTTAAATATTGTTTTACCGATCATCTCTAATTTCTTAACAATAAAGATATTCACATTATTACATTTATTGGAACGTTGCATAATATGCCATATAAAGTTCCATGAACCTTTTTTTGAAAGATTGTGTCAAACAAATTAGAATGGAGCTTGTTTTTTTCAAAGATTTGAGACTTATTTATTTACGAGTTTCATATTGTCAATGAAGAATGGGAAAGGCATTTTCCTTTCAAAATAACACTTGCGTAAGACGTATAAGAAAGCACGTTTAGTTATGTAAATTATATAAACATAGGCACATTAGAAATAAATCACAGGCAGTGACCGTGTTACGTGAATACATTCAGGCCACAAACTTGGAAACGTTTTACTTATACAAGAGATGCTCGATAGTCGATAGAGCGATAAATAGCAGCTGTTGATAGAGATCGGTTGAAAAAACGCTTTTAATTATTTAAATAGGTACAACATTATGTTATACTGTCCAATATTCAACCTCTATTATACATTGGTAGTCGTTTAATGTGTATTGTTTATTCAGAAGTTCAGTGCATGATCCTAACTTATAATGAACTTCCGATTAAGTGAGCTTTTAATTTATAATTATTTTATTTTATTTTATAGAAGAGGAGGCAAACGGACAGTCAGTTCACCTGATGGTAAGTGAATAGCGACATCCACAGACACCCGCTACACCAGGAGATCAGCAGGTGCGTTGCCGGCCTTTTAGATGTGAGTATGCTCTTTTCTTGAAGGTCCCTACGCCGTATCGGTTCGGAAATACCGTAGGTGGCAGCTGATTCCATATATTTGTAGTGCGAGGCAGGAAATGCCGTAAAAATCTAGATGTTGTGGATTTCCGGACATCAAGATGGTGTGGGTGAAATTTGGAATTCTTACGCGATGTCCGGTGGTGGAATTCTGCCGCAGGTATTAATCCGAACAATTCCTCAGAACACTCCCCGTGGTAGATGCGATGAATAAAATTCAAGTGTCTGTTTGTAATTTAAAATTAACAGCTTTTCAAGTCAGTTCGCGTAAGAAAGATACGGTAGGTACGTACTTACGTCAAAAAGTTTTATTTTGTCTATCTGTTTGTTCCGGCTAATCTCTGAAACGGTTGGACCGATTTAGTCAGGACTTTCACTGGCCGATAACTGATTTTATAAGGAGTAACTTCGACTATAAAATATCATCGTCCATCCATAATATACCGCTCTAAATCTAAGTTAACGCAGACGAAGCTGCGGGCTTCAGCTAGTAACGATATAAAAACAAAATTACATTCGAATTTCGGCTACAAATGCGGATTAAATTAGTATTGTATTAGTATGTTGTAGAATGTATTAAAACACGTATGATTCATTAATAGGTTTTTTTTCGAAAGGGCTAGAATTTCGAAAAAAAAAAGAGTTAGATTAATAAGATAATAGTATATATGTATAGGTAGGTATTAAAAATATATAATCCATTCAAATAGTACACACAAATGTACGATTAACAAAAATATACAAATTCTTAAAACACGTTTTTATGACGTAGCGGGAGATTTTATATGTTCAAGAGCTATATTATATATTGAGAAAGTTGTTAGGAACATTGTAACAAACCGATCGAGACCGCCATGTGTTCGCGTATGCACTAGGTTACTAGAAATATTTGAGGTCCACTTGTGACCGTGAATAATTTGGAATCGATCAAAAAACTTAATATGAAAGTGAAATTTAGATTTTAATAAGTTTGATTTTTTCATACTTCAGGTTATGAATAAATTTTACGAGCAAGTTGAGAACTAAGCTCTATCTATATTAAAGATATTCAGACAAGTCGATATACTAAATTGGATATTGGAATGGGGTTACGTAGAGCTTTAGCTAGAAAGAAAAGCTTTACGTAAATATTCAGAAAATTAAAACAGAGTAACGTATAGGCTGCCCACATAATTCATATTGTTAAGTGTGACCATAAAGGATACGATTACCTCAAATGCCTTTTTAATTTCAGATCGTCATTTCAAAAATTAGCCTAGCAGGTATCACGTTTTCGAGGTTGTGGCATGGCTTTAGCTAGTGTTGATGTAGCGAGCGGTGAAAAGGAAAATGTGCAAAGTGCAATGATGTAGGGACGTGCTCTGTGCCACGTGTGGCGTTCACTGAGCTGCGGCTGCACGGCTAATGGCTCATAGGTAATTAAACACCCTGGGCTAATTGACTGGAATCCGTTGCGGTTTCAAGGAATTATAAAGTTCAGCGGCTAATAAAGATTCTAGAATGTGTCACGTTAAGTACAGCAGGGAAAGAATGCATTTTTTTGTTCGTAATATCGCTCGGATTATTTTTCAAATTTTTTGATATTAATTTTAAGCCTTACACGTTTTATTATGTTACAAAAAAACTTCACTTGAAAGTTACAAGTTTATCGGTTTAATAAATATCATACATCTCTATTATTCGATGGTATAACTGAAAATACCCAGAAGTCCGATGCACCTTTGAAAATTGTGGGTGTACAATCATTTATAGGTATCCAACGCAGCTGCCGGCGGCTGGCACACGCAATGTTTGGAAGAAGATAAAATATGTACAGGAAGAATGTGCGGGAGAGAGACAGGTAATATAAGTTTAGGAGAAGGAAAGCAACCATTCTTTACCATGTAAGAAAGAGATGTACGATCGGAAACCACAAGATGTCTCAATTCCACGAGGCGAACGCTGTGCGGTCTTGTCAGACATAAAAACTTTTAGAAGAGCATTCTTATACTTTGGATTAAGTAAACAGATTGAAAATATCGCAGTCTTGTGATCGATTAATATATTCCAATATTAGCTTTTATTACTGAGATAGTAAATAAATATTATTGCTATTATTATTTTCATTAGTAAAATGTATAATTTAGGATATGCTTTTGCGATAAAAGGCTGTGTAAATCAAAGTTAGATCCTAAGTGTTTTCTAATATTCATTACAATGTGCGAAAGTCCTATATGGATTTTCAAAAGATTTTCAAAACGCCAGGAATACAAAAATCTTAATAATTCACGATAGTCCGTCAAAAGAAGTTTTATTAAATATTCCTATGATAGTATTACAACAAACGTTCTCTACGGCAACCGGGGGGCAACCCCCCACTTTTATAAACCAAATGTGAGCCAAATGGGCTCACACAAATCCGATGTAGCATTAGGGCCTACGGGGCGTTAGCATAGATCCATCCAAAAAAAAAAAACGTTCTGTTTACTCTCTATTCTCTACATATTTGTATAATATGTAGAGAATAGACAGTAACTTTTGGTGTTCGTAAACTTTATTAAAAATCACTTCTATATATTATAAAGTGCATGGAACGGTGAAATAAGGAAATTAATGTTGGTCACTCATAAAAAGGTTGTGTTTCCAGTATAATTTGGTGTATGGACTGGCGTTGATGTCTCTATCGGCGCCGAGCACGCCGCACATGATTGCTTCATCTCGCATACTTATATAGCCCATTATCATTATAGCCAGCTGTTGCTTTACGTCCACCATTTTGAACTTTCACGACGTTTCCCCGTATAATTTTTTGTAAGATTTATCTTGTAATTAAGTTGATGCTGTCCCGGGTTTATCTAGAATAGATATTTTGTGTGGTGCGAGTGAATTCATTGTGCAGTTCTCGGAATCGTCTACCTTCCGTGAATTTCGGCGTTCGGGATACGGTTGTATTGTATTTGAAACTGTTAAAACCCTTTTTTACAATGTTTCCTATTGTATTTACTGTTTTTGTGCTACATCTATTTATTTGACGCCACGTGTTATTAAAAATCTTAGCTTTTAATGTCAAGTTTAAAATTATTTAAAAGTTGTACTAATTAAGGCTTAAGTACTAGTATGCTGTACATTGCGTTTCTACCTTGAACCACGCTTGAACCTACTACAAAACGAAGGTCGTACAACAGCTACGATAAAAAAGAAATAAGGTGTATTTCTATGTACGCAATAAAATCAAAAATCATATTGTATATTAATAATATACTTTAGGTAGGTGTTACTAGACTAAGTGTTCGTCGGCGATTAACCAGGTGGGAAGCCGATCTCCGTGCAGTGGCCGGTCCATCTTGAATCCAAGTGGCAAGGGATCGGTCGTCTTGGCGTTCATTGAAGAAGGCTTATGTTTAGCGGTGGACGGATAGAGGCTGATGGTGATGATGATATTATACTTTGTAACATTATCAGCCTGCATGCGCCTTGGTCTTAGATCCTTCTTAAAGATCGTAGGTACTTTGCAATACACATACAGTAACTAGTTGTTGCCCGCAGCTTCACCTGCGTAACTTAGATTCACAACCGTAGCCGGTATGATGATAATTATTTTTATAGCCTATGTCCTAATCCTAGGTATAAGCCATCACCATTTTAACTTTCAGACAAATCGGTTCAGCCGTTTTACTGTGAAAGAGCAACAAACATCCAAACATACGAACTTTCGCCTTTATAATACTTTTAACGCATAATAACGGTACGTATCATCTAATGAGTTTCTAGCTGCCTATCGCTAATATTTATATTATAATTGTATACCTTAAGTAGCAAGATGTACCTATGTATCTTTATGAATTATTGAATTTGAAATTCGAACTATGAATATTTATTACGCAGATCAATGTCCCGACTATGGTATAAAAGTTGCGAGAAAAAACATATTTATCCAATTTTCAGGTTCCCAACTACGATCTTTGCTGAAATTCAGCGTCTATCTGGTCTGCACCACAAACTATATAGTGAATACTACGTATTGTCAGCACTGAATCCGAATTTGACGTGAAAGTGACAAAATACTTAATCCATTTCCATAGGTTCATGAAGTAAAAATAATTATGACGTTAATTATAAGAAAACGTTTGTAAATAACTCTTTAAAACTATTAGGCATTTCTAAGGCCTATATTCGAAGAGCTTATTACACCAGTAAGGGCAACATTAAATAAGTTCGTTATCAATGACATTATACTTGCGTAAAGGCCTTTAAAATACGCGCGGCCTTGATAGTACGCACGGCAACCACTAGTCGGCGCCACAGCTTGGCGCTGCTGCGTTCCTACTTCCTCGGTGCAATTGACATTCGCAGAAAAACAATCACACGTGCAATATGATAAACGACATGGACACTCAAACTATCAAATAACACTGCACCTTTTCGAGTTCAGAGAGAGCCAAAGCCGCATCCACCCAACTGGTACGTATATACAGATCACCGTTGTGGCGAGCCTCAGAGGCAGAGGGGCTTTCGTGAGTAGCCGTTATCCGAGGATTCGAAGCTGCCTCGGAATCGGGAGCCACCATGATCTCGGGGCCAAACTTGACACCAGTATCCTCATGAAGACGGCCGGAATCCGTCTGGTGGCGAAAGCTGTCATATCACTCGCCGCCGCATAACCACACACTTATGTACACCCAAATTCTTCACTTTTGTTTATCACTGACCGGTCGAAACACGAAACAAAACAATTTCGATACGGCAATGGATCACTACGACTTTACACTTGCGCGGCGCGAGTAACACTGAATCAAATACTGGCCGAATACACTGACTGGACTGGATGTTTGTAGAGCCGCCATTATGATTCAACCGATTATGTTGCCGCTCTGCTGTACGGACATACCCGAAGCTTCGCGGAAACAGCCGATCATCCGGCTGGAGGACCACACACGTGCTATATCTCTCCCTCTCTAACCTTTTAAGAGAAGGGGAAGTGATGCAGAGAAATAAAACTTAAAAGCATTAAATGAAACTGAATGCAACGGGCAACGGCAACTGTCGGTTTCACATGGTCACCACAACGACTCGATTGTTCGAAATCAAAATAAACATTAATTATTTAAAGTTTTTCGTATACCTGGTCCGTTTAAATTTAAGTCAATAGTGTGCTTTTGGTGTCGATGTTATATTAAGCTTAGGATACTTATTTTTGCCCACGAAATGCACAGATTTTTACATATTCGGACACGGTACCTAATAGTATTTAAGTCAAAATACACTTTCAGCTTGTTCTACAAGTTATACACTTTCACATAGCGTAAAAAAGCGGGTCACAATATTGTCTGACAAGAAGCTTAATCTAAAAGCTCATTACATACATCAGTCGATCATTAAATGTTATGTCACCAATTAACGAGCCACATACGAGTGTTTACTTTTTCACATACCAAGGGAATGACATTTGTAAAAGGTATTATAATATCATCATCATCATCATCAGCCTCTATCCGTCCACTGCTGAACATAGGCCTCCCTCATGAACGCCAAGACGGCCGATCCCATGCTAGTCGCATCCAACACGGACCGGCCACCGCACGGAAATCGGCTTCCCACCTGGTTAATGGCCGACAACACTTCGTCTACCTACACGTGGCCTCCACTCTAGAACCTTATTGCCTCATCGGCCATCCGTTCATTATAATATACTCTCTCTCAATAGTGGAAAAAGGTAACATTTGCATTTATTAACGACTAGCTGTTGCCCGCAGCTTCGCTCGCGATAACTTAGGTTTACAGCCATACGCGGATTGATGACGATTATTTTTGTAGCCTAAGTTACTCCTTAATACATCAGCTATCTGTCAGACAGACAGACAAAAATTTAAAAAAATGCTATTTTGGCTAATGTCCCGTGTATATATATCAATATGCATTTAGTAAAAAGCGGTTTTTTTAACATTACAAACAGACAATCCAATTTTATTTATCTGTATAGATGTATAGATGGCACTTTGACCTTGATCATTTTAATTCTTTTCATGGTCATAATCACAATCAATGTCTGGAGAGGAGCCCACGATCGGGAAGATGAAGGGTGGACCTCCGTGCGGTGGACGATCCTATCTAAAACCTATTTTGTCCAACAGTGGATGGAAAAGGAAGATGAAAATGATGACGACGACGATGATGATGAATGATGATGATGAACATTGTCGAAATCAGTTAATCTAATGATGAATGATCATTAGGGCCTTGTGACTAAAGTGAGCGACGATGGTCTAGTGGGTACGGGCTCGGCCTCTCGAGTGAGAGTCGAAAGGTCCGGGTTCGATCCTGACCCCTTTGTGATGCCTAGAAATGGGTTTTTCTAAATTTATATGTGCACCTGAACATGAGACCATCGCTTGCTCACCGGTGAAGGAAACATCGTGAGGAAACCTGCATGTCTGATGAGATTAAAAGTCTTTGAAGGTGTGTGAAGTTCACCAACCCGCATTGGGCCAGCGCATCGGTGAACTATGGCCCAAAACCCTCCTCGCCCGATTTCGAGGAGGAGACGCGTGCCCAGCAGTGGGACATATAAGGATTAATATTATTATGTGGGCCTTGTGACAAAAAAAAAGTAATAATAATTAATTTAACTCGAAGCTTGTAACTGCAGTCACGTGAACATGAAATGTAGGTTTCTCTTCATAATGTATTTCTGATTTTAAGGGTACAAAATATGTTCTATAAATTGTTGAATTTTTCATCTTTAACACTGAAAAACGTGTTCGAAGTCATTATTAGTAACAACAACAATGTACACATTTCTTTGTTATCAATAAACAAGAAGCGCAGCATCTAAAGAATATATAAAATTACGAATAAGACGTTCATCTCTTCTTCAAAATTCGTGATCACAATTAACTTCCCTTCCCTTAACATAATTAACTTCCTTTTGTTCTTTAAAACAAAGAGGGCGTGCGCGCTAAACATCCACTCCACAAATATTAAAGGCGGATCAAACATTCAAACGCACCGTATTATTTTGTTTACCGAGTTTTCTCAGTAAAAAGTCGAGCAAACGCGCCCCCGGGGCGGCGGGCGGCGGGCGGCCCTTTGAAGTCACCGACATAAAACGCCGCCGGCGGTGATTTAACTAATGAATTTATTTAGCGGCCGGTGATTGCCGCCGTGTCCACCCGATTGACTTGCCGTAGAAAATTCTATGAAATTCTATTCCCGATTGACCTGTGACGATAGAATCTATGAAATTCTATATTACCGGCTGACTTTTTGTAATCACATCACGTTAACCTAGTCCCGTGGCTAAGATTGTAAGAACATATTGTGTTACCGGTTACGGGTATTAAAGGGAAATAAATGTATATAGGTTTAAAGAACTTTATTTCTCAAAACACTTATATCAGAACAATTTAAATTTTATGATAACTTATTACTAAAACTAATTCGCCATGTCACACTTTCTGTTTTCAAGTATCCTTGTAACTCATTTATTCAAAAGCTGGTTGTAATTATAAATTCATATAATTTTGTTTTAAATACGTTATTTGAGTGTACATTTTTTATGTTCTTCGGCAACTTATTATACAGTTGTACTCCAATCATATAATCCAATCTATTGTTATGCAGTGCTGCAGGAATCTGTATTCGTTGAGGTGCTTCTAAACGGGCAATCACGTCACTGCAATGTGTAGCTGTAACAGGATGGCCAGCAACCCCACCATGGTTCAGGCCTTGTCGTGGTGGTGGGGCTCAGTAGCCTAGGGTGAACCCAGCACCTTGGGCGAAGCCAATTGAGCTGAGGCGGCTCTTTGTATCCCTCTTATAAGAAGAGGGGACAAAAGAGCAGGGGGCAAGGGGTGAGGACAGGAACCTTGCCCTATTGTACTGTCCCCACGTTGGGAGTGGTTGTTCTGCGGTGCGGATCAACCCCTGTGGAGGTGGCGTCGGTCCCCTGAGGGACTGACTAGCCGTCAAGGTTTGCTCAACAGATCCGAGGCACCTTACCAAAGACGGCATTCGTGGCACTCGCCGGGTTTTAGTGGGTAGAGCTGCGTCCACTTACCAGCCCCCGCCCCCGCGAATTGCCTCAGAGCTTTCCCGGCGTTAAAGAAAAAAAAGGATGGCCAGCAACGAAGCCGGCAATGAGAGCCAGGCTTTATTATGTCCATATAGCTACATATGTTTTGCACATGGTCTATGTGTTCCGGATAGTAGCCGGACGATCGCTCGCCATTCAAAAATACTGCAATATTGCTCCGCCAGTTTTAATTTTGTTTCTTATTTAGCATAGGTGCATCCTTTTCTGGTATGTTGTGGAGATATAAGTGTTGCCAACTTAGTTAATTTTCCACTAAAACTGGTGGTATATATAATTTCCAGACATTTGCTGCATTAAAATGTTTTCGTGATAGCCAGCCTATTTTAGCCAATAATGTAGCCACATATTTCAGTAAAAGTGTTGCCCGTTTAGAAGCACCATTATAGTACAAATTATCCGCACTTGTCGTTATTCGAACTTGCGACCGCTGCACGCTGTGTCTTCAGTACCATACATATTACTAATCTGTGTTCAGTACCCTAATATGAAACTTTATCAATACATATTAAGTTGAACTAGAAACAAAACTTAGGGTCTTTTTACGATGCACACACACATATTGTGATTGACCCACAAATGTCATCCCTTATTTACCAAAATGCGTTTCAATCTATAAAATTCTATTCATTGATTACCTATTTTGTTAATTATTAAATAATAAATAAAGTTTTTAGAATAAGGAGAGAATATAATAAGATTCTACAAAGCTTCATTATACGAAACGTTAACATATAACTATGATCATGAAGCGGCAGTACACTAAACAATAGGTGATATATAATTTTATAACAATTAATCGTAGCATAAGTTACAGAACTGAATTTTATTTAAAAAAAAAGAAAGTTTAGAAAATCCAAAAGTGCACGCTTCATTTTCTCGTTTTCCACAATAAAATTGATTATTTGTACAAGCCTGTCAGTTGCTTAGCAACGAATAAACAGTCTGATATAATGAACATTTAATTTTGTTATCATAGCTTTTATTAGCTGTTGCCCGCAGCTTCGCCTGCGTTAACTTAGATTTACAGCCGTACACGGATTGATGATGATTATTTTTATAGCCTAAGTTATACCTTATAACATCAGTTATCTGCCAGTGAAAGTCTCATAAAATCGGCCCAGCCGTTTCAGAGATTATCCGGAACAAACAGACAGACAGACAGACAGAGAGACAGACAGACGGACAGACAGACAAAAATTATAAAATAGTTATTTTGGTAAAATAGGTTTCATATTAATAAAATTCAATCCTTATAAATAAAATATAAATATTATAATACTTATCATACATGTCTTTTATGAAGTTTGTATGTATTAAAATTCTCCTCTCCACGACAAGGTTGTCTGGTAGAAATCCTACCTTAGCGATAAGGCCGCCTTTTGTGTACAATATTTTTTGTCTGTAATTTCCACGATAGATGTATGTATTCTTATGTACACAATAAAGTATATTTCCTTTCTTTCTTATTTCTTTATTATAAAGTAACCAAAACTTACGTCTCATATTAAAGTTATTACTAACTCCTGTTAGAATACATAATTTTGTGCATTTTATAGGTGGACACAAGTAAAACGTTACATAAGTTGGGCCGTAACACGGTAACAGTGCATACTACGAAAACAGCCCACACTAATGAATAAACACCGAAACCAAATGGTCATAACCCTGCACTATTTAAAGTGACATATCGTCTTTGATACGAACTGTTTTCTGTTCTATATTGAGATCTCTATTCCGATCCGAATAAAGTAATTTCCATTAGCGAGTCAATATAATAAATGATAGCGTTAAACTCGATAGTCGCCGCTTGAGAGTGGAGTGGTGGAGACACATTGCCCTGATAATTTTTTGGTATTCGTGTGAGTCATTAACCAAACTCTTTTAAATACTTACATTAAAATGTACCTAAATAAATGATTCCTTTTTGTGTGTGGTTAAAACTCTTTGGCGCTGCGTAGATATTTCGGATCGCTCTGCATCTTCTACCGCATCTACCACGGGGAGTGCTCTGAGGAATTGTTCGGACTAATACCTGCAGCAGAATTCCACCACCGGACATCGCGGAAAAACTCCAAATTTCACCCACACCATCTCGATGTCCGGAAATCCACAACAACTCGATTTTTACGGCATTTCCTGCCTCGCACGACTAATATATGGAATCAGCTGCCTCCTATGGTGTTTCCGAACCGATACGACTTAGGGACCTTCAAGAAAAGAGCATACTCATACCTGAAAGGCCGTCAACGCACCTGCTAATCCACTGGTGTAGCGGGTGTCTGTGGATGTCGCTCTTCACTTACCATCAGGTGAACCGACTATCCGTTTGCCCCCTCTTCTATAAAAAAAAAATAAAAGTGATATGCGTTTTGTAGAAAGTATGGTAAATTCAGCTAATGCATGCAACCAGCAAATGATATTACACAATATTTTCATGTACTCTATTATCATAATAATAGACAAATTAGAAAACTCAAGCTTAGGAAAAAATACTTAGTCTTATCTTTGCTACTTACTGAAATAAACACGTATAATCTTACATATTCGCTGACCTTACAGAAAACAAATACAACTACAGACCATGCGATTGATTTTGATGCATCGATCAAATTATTTATAATTTTTGGGGTCACTCTTAAAAAAATCGTATGGGTTCCAGAAATCTCCACCTAAGCGAAAAGTTGCTTACCTTCATTTTAAGAATTAGAACCTCTACGAAGACTTGATGTCATTATTTGACAGACATGGCGGATCTATAAACTTCCACTTTTCGTTGATGGTTACGAAACCTTAGAAAGATATTTGGCTCATAAACCACTCGATACTATTAAATAAGTAAAATCCCTAAACTTTAGGATATCATATTCTTTATCCCTTATCACTGATTCCGAGAAAAATTGTATTCAACCCACTATAAAGTCTATTGTGGTATAAAAATCGCGAATCCACACAAATCTACACCATCTTAATGCTCTATATATAGGGCTGAGTTTCCAGGAAGCGCACGCTGGAATGCGCTGCTCCGGGGTGGTTTACCTTGGACATTTTGACACTTCGGGCGAAATCCCAGCAGGACGCCTGTCTATAGTTCTAGGAACGTCGCGTGGGACACCTCGATGTGGAACGTTTCAATTATAACTTGACATTTAAGGCTCCATTTATAGCTTGTTACAATAGCTCTATTGAATTTGGGTGTTTGATTGAGGTAGGCCACTAAAAGCGACTGAAAATAACGTTAGGTATTTTAATAAATAATGTTTATTTATTTAATTAATGCTCATTTAAGTCATTTAGCCAAGCTCAAGTGTTCCTTGAATTTCTTTTTGAAGTGAAACTTCTTTCGAAACGTCACGAAAATGTGCAACGTTTTTGTCCACGAAGAGGGAGAGAGTGATTGAGACCGATTGAGAGAGTGTGAGAAAGGGCGAACGTAGCATGAAGCACATAGCCACTGAGTGAGAGTAGAGAGCAAGTGAGTGAAAAAGATCGAGAGAGAGGGTGAGATAGAGCAAACGTCGCATCGCAGTCTCGGAAATTTAAAGCTTTAGATTAGTATGTATAAATATAAACGAGATTTAAAAATTAGTTTTCCAAATAAGTTTCACGTCTGACATGTGTACTTTGTACGCACGCATTTGTTTTCTTTACTATTTCTAATTTGTGCTTCCAGTTTGAACTATATAAATTATTTAAAATTATACTTGGAAGAAATGCGGGTAATATAATCAGTGACGTACAGACACAGACAGTGATGTACCTGTAGGTACTAAGGAGGATTTTTGTAAGAACACTTTTGTGAGTTGTTAAATTTATTATAATCATATAACAGCTACCCTCCTGGCGTAACAAAATTTACCGAAAGCTGCTTCGAATTTCAAAACCGATGAACATTTTCATTTTTTATGTATTCCGACCAAGTCTGATACCCAAATTCTGTTGAGTGCCCAAACGTTTTATGAATTGAATCCAAAATATTAGCGATTCCGGTCACTGACCGGGGTTTATTTAGTGAGATTGTACAGGCGAGACATAATAAATTTATAGGCGTATTGCACTGCATCGGTTAGCTTCACAAAGGAATCCTTCACGTCGAGTCACAGCTGGAGTAGAGAGGATATCGTTCAACCATGTACATTCAATGTAGGCGCAAGACTTACAAACTTCATTAGTACCTACTCTAAAAATACGCAATTATCTTCAACAATATAAATGATTCTCGCGTTAAATTCAGGCTGATGTAACACCAGTGTGACGCAGACAATTTTCGAATTGCCACCAAACCGTAAAACAAATGACAAATGAATAAAATACATACACAATAATATTGGCAAAGAGTTCAATTTTCAAAATTGAAACTTATTTTGTTATTATATCGCTTACAAGTGTTCAGTTCTAAGAATTTTCAGTGTCGCCCTCGTCTAATAGGTATCACCAACTACTGGAGTTTTATGTACAGCTACTTTTATTTTTTAAAGATCTAGGCTAGTAGACCGAGGTCTTCTACCTTCAGTTGCTTATCGCTATAGGTGAGGCCACGAGGCTACCCTTTTTACCCTACTCTTTTTATATGAGCATGAAATGTCATCCTACTATCGAGGGTAACGCCGAGGCGAATCACGGCGCTTTTCTCGGGGTTAGCAGAGATCTGCTATTTCCTAAACTAGACGCCTAGTGCGAAGACGGATCTCTCTGTAGTCGGGTCGTTATTAATCTCTGGTTGCGATGAGTCGTATAGAGGACCGTATCATCGGCAAATAGACCTATAGGAGCGTTAGGCGTTCTGGGAATGTTGCTAGTGTACAGGTTAAAGAGTAGAGTTGCCAGGGCGGAGCCCTAGGGTACCCCCGCCGAGCCAGTACAGTACAACTACTTAGCTGGTGACCGCAGCTTCGCCCATGCGTTTACTGCCGTATCCGGATTCCGGACTAATGATGATTCTTTTTATAGCCTAAGTCATTCAGCATTATAAATAAAATAAACAAAGATTTTTTTAAATAGGATAATTAGTTTTGAAGAATAAATCAAGCGTCAAAACTTACAAACATTCATCATCACGATCATCAGCCTCTATCCGTCCACTGCTGGACATAGACCTCCTTCAATGAACGCCAAGACGGCCGATCCCCCGCCACCAGCATTACACTAGACCGGCTACTGCAAAGAGATATTACTGTACGTAATACGTATAATATTTTTTCGCTGACGGTACAAGGCAATTAATGCAACGCAATAAAATTGTCACCATGCGTTTTATTATACTCGTAAAACTCATGACCATAGCATTTTCTCTACTGTGTCGTGACTTACGTGGCGGTACTAAGTGAATACTAAACATATTACTAGCTTAATGCATTGAACAAACACGCACAAAACTTGCACTTACTGCCAAAATACCTAAACGCCTGATTCAGCGCATACTTTGATAAGAACTCATATTTTATTTAGATAATAGAATCAGGCGTTACTTTGCGAAAATTCAGTATATATATGATATATTCAATTATTAATATATATATATATATAGCAATAATTTAATATCTCATACATTATCAACGCATTTTTATTGGGCATTGGCAACAGGTGAACTGTTTCTATCTACACATCTATGTAACGGAATCTTCAAACGTTATTTTAGGCCTCGTTCAGACACGGCGACAACCGCTTTTCACGAACACGGCTTCATAAATCTAAATTCAAATTTAACATGTAATCGTGCGAATCCCGCTTGTCTGAAGTCTGAACAAGCCCAAAATAAATATCTACATATTATAAGAAAAACCCGTACGGTTCTCGCGCGATTCTGAAATCGCGCGGTTTCACCTGAACAAGAGACGTCAGATTAAATTGAGTCTTTGCACACTTTTTAAGGACCGATGACATAACATACACTTAATAAATACATTTAAAAAGTTTTTTTTCCAATATCCTATAGAATATAGATAGATAGATACAGGTGAAGCTAATAAAAGCGCGTTAAACAGCGTGAGGTGCTTGATATTAATTGTTATAAATATTTCATCGATATCTATTTCTAGACGTGAAGTTAGTATAAAAATGTATGGTAGTAGTATAAAGTACCCCACGCTTTTTTTACATTAATTTCAATTTTTTTACCACGCTTTTATTAGCTTGGGTTGTATCTATGTATCTATGTATGTAATGGAATCTTTGAGCATAAATTTGACCGATTTCCAGAAGTTTGATTAATTTGAAACTTTGCACACGTATCAAGGACCGATGACAATGCAATAATTTAATAACAGTTTCCCAATATCCTTATAAGGACCGCCAGGATTAATAAATTCTTTTGTGGATCCTCTGTAAGGGAATAAGAAAGATAGAGCTATCGCGTGATCTGCGCATGTCTGCAGTTTCGGACTCCCTCCTTTTCATTACGGGAGTGGGTAATTTGCGCGCCTGCTGCTTTCCTTGGCTGTGGTAGCCGTTTCTCAGGCTTCCTCTCCTAAAAATGAGTTCTTACTCCCGATTACTTTTGTATCAATTACGATTCCTGCATAGCTTTGGACTTACAGTCGATAAAGAAGGAATCAAATCTAATAAACCAAACTAAAAAGTGAAAAATAAATTATAGTTTAAAAAACTAAAAAACCACGCTTTTAAAACTGATTAAACTAAAAAATTAAAAATAAAACTATAGTAATCAATTGAAAAATTCATATTATTATACAAAAAGCGTGGGGGGCTTGATTTCTATTGTGGTAAACATATTATCAATAATTTACTATATCTGTGCATGTGTTAGTTTAATCAGTTTTAAAAGCGTGGTTTTTTAGTTTTTTTGTTAATTTCATATGGATTCTTAAAAAATATTTTTCAATTTTTTAGTTCGGTTTGCTACGTGTTTTTGGAACGTAGTTCCTTATCGCGCGTTGCGAAAGGGGGCTAGACGGAAAAAAAATCAGACGAAAGGTTGGCACGACACTTTTTGCTATAGTGTGTGTGTGTGTTAACTGTTTATTATAAAAGTTTGAAACCTTATCGAATAACATCATGTCACCAATAGCGCGATGCAATTACTAAACAACGCCATCTATTGGTAAATTCACGGAAACGTTTAATAATTATATAAATGTACCACGCCATCTATTGGCAGTTTAAAATAAACTTTTATACATATGTACCACGCTAAATAAATCGCATAAATGCTTTAAGAATTATACAATTTAAACATGTTTGAAAAATTAGATATGTAAGTAGTTTTCATTATAACACATTCCACGTACCTACAGTTGACTTAATTTGACTTGCAAAAATTGTTGGTAATGTGTTTTATTAATAGGTCTTCACTAATTAATCGAAAGGAACTTCGTTCCATCCGGGTGTCCCTTGACACCTCTCTTTAGTTTTTTTTTAGAGGCCTAGTGACCTGTAAAGCTTCATCGATTATTATTATCGATGACCTTGATGACTTTATTTCTATTTGATATGGTGATAAGATTTTAAATATTAAATACCTTTAAAGTCAGTTTTAAAATATTTCGTAATATCTTTTACTAAAAGCTGAATAGTTTGTTTGTTAGCTTGTTTGAACTTGTTAAGCTCAATTTTGAATTGCCTTTGATAAACCAATGATTGAGGAATTAAAGGCTGTTTAAACAAAAAAAACCTATCTGTGGTCTGTAAAGTCGGTTTGCAGTCGGTAATTTTATGTGATACCTTCATAATGCGTCAGTAGCCGAACGCTTAGGCCAAACGTGCTACTTTATCGCTTGTACCGCACTCTCGCTTGCACGCTCGGCTCAGACGGAACGTGACACTTTTTCGTGCGTGCAACCGGCGTTCATCGATTCATAAGACGTTATCACGTCAAAAATATTTAACGATTTTAAACCTGCAGTGAAACCGCGGACAAAATTATACTTAAGGTTCAACTAGTCGATGCCGCGAACTCTAACAAAATTATTGCTATCTCACCTGACATAAGGCGCGAACATGCGTGCTAGAATGAAATGCACAATGATTCATTCCGAAAATGTCCTTTTAGTAAAACACTTATTATAGAAAAACTAATTACTGTATCTTTTCAAAATAAATTTATTTTATCTTTTGAATAACTAAACTATATCTGTACGGTCTTTATTTTTGAGCTTTCGTGCTCGGTATACTATTTATTTACGCCCAAAGTTGGGCTAAAATCAGTGTTCAAATACGAAAGTTTAGGAGCTTGTATTTTTTAAATGTATATTTTTTTTACGATTTTGGGTACATACACACATAAATAACGACGAGATCAATTTATATTATACTTAGTTTTTCGTGGTCAAAGTTAAACATTGTAGTAATTACTGTTCTGCGTTTGTATGAAAAGATGAGCGACTTGTGTAACCTTAAGACATACTTATTCGTCAAAATCATTCCGATTTCACACCTCGATCAACACTCTGTACTAATAAACTCGCGAAATCGCTATTTAAATATTCATGAAGTCGCATGTAGTCGCAGTACCTAATAAAATGTCAGCTCCCATTATGTTTAACGTCAATATCCTTTGTACCAGCATTTTTGTAATCATTAAGTTTTTATAACAAGCCTCATTTTAATATATCGTGTTCATAAGACCAATTATTATAAATTGGAATAAGTTTTCGAGCATTCGGCTCAGCAAGTTGCGTGTCCGATTAAACCGATTTCAATTATTATTACTTACTTACAGAATAACTGAAAATAAGTTTAATGTCATTGGAACATCATACACTTGAGTTCCCTTTTTTATTATTATTTTTAAAATATATCTCTATCTCTATAATGTCTCACTTTGTTTTCTCAAATAAATCATTTGGAGGGATGCGCTTGTCTCCCTCCGTGTTGCCTTCCGTCAAATATATTGTAGTCCAATAAGTCATTGTATTACCGGAGGAGGAATACGCTTGTGCCGCGCTCCCGTAGCCGATAGGACGCACACACTCACTGGATGGTTGATTTGCTATTACGTCAGTGACAAATCACTGATCAGTTTCGGATTTTTATGACTCAAATTACTACTCTGTCCTATTATATGTATTGGTATGTGGACGCTCGACACACCAATAAGTCTCAATCATCGTATCCAGTTGTTGAAGTGTTTGCTAATTGAAACTAAATATAGCTTTAGCTCATATCAGTCAAAAATAAACAGAGACAAAGTTATGAATGTAATCTATATTTGTCGTATGACTCAGTCACTGCTGGCCTGTGACGGGTAACCTGAACATTATTACGTCTGGTCGAGTATTTCTGGGACATAAGCACCCATTAAGATAGGATTCCTCAAAAAAGAGGCAAAAGCGGAGTACGTGAACAGAATTGGCGAGAGATTGGTTCGACTTCCTTCGGGAACTCGTGCATTCTGGTCACTCGCCAAGGCTGTTCAAGGGAATTTCTGTAAGCCATCCCTACCATCTTTGCACATGAGGAACGACTCGTTGGCCCACACCGCGAAGGAGAAGGCCGATCTTCTAGGCTCTCTTTTTGCTTCCAACTCGACTTTGGATGACCAGGGAAAAATACCACCGACGATCCCTCGGTGTGATACCTCAATGCCGGAAATAATTTTTCGACAGAGCTCCGTACGTAAAGCGCTTTTTTCGATGGACATCCATAAGTCTAGTGGGCCTGACGGCATCCCTCCGTTAGTGCTACGTACTTGTGTTCCTGAGTTGGCACCCGTCCTTACGCGTCTTTTTCGGCACTCATACTCATTAGGCGTCGTCCCATGCTCGTGGAAGACAGCTTTGGTACACCCGATCCCTAAGAAAGGGGACCGCTCAGACCCGTCCAACTACAGACCAATAGCCATAACTTCCTTGTTCTCAAAGATTATGGAATCCATAATTAACTGCCAGCTCCGGCGGTATTTGGAGGAGCACCAGCTGATTAGCGATCGCCAATATGGCTTTCAACGGAATCGTTCAGCTGGTGATCTTCTAATATTCCTAACGCATCGATGGGCGGAGGCAGTTGAGAGCAAGGGGGAAGCACTGGCGGTTAGTTTGGACATAGCGAAGGCCTTTGATCGGGTGTGGCATAAAGCACTTCTAGCGAAGCTACCATCATATGGGCTTCCCGAGAAATTATGTAAGTGGATCACCAGTTTTTTAGCAGACAGGAGCATCAAGGTCGTTGTCGACAGTACATGCTCGGACCTCAAGTCTGTTAATGCTGGTGTTCCGCAAGGCTGTGTACTATCTCCAACCCTGTTTCTTCTGCATATCAATGATATGCTGCAAACCAGCGGCATTCATTGTTATGCGGATGACAGCACTGGAGATGCCTTATACACTGGCCGCTCTAATATTTCTCGGGAACAAGTCGATGAGTGTCGGAACAAACTTGTGTCTGAAATCGAGTCTCTGTTGACCAAAGTCTCGGAATGGGGACGACTTAACCTGGTCCAATTTAACCCCAACAAGACACAAGTTTGCGCGTTTACCGCCAAAAAATCACCCTTCGTCGTTCCTCTACGATTTGAAGGCACTCCCCTAACTGCCGCAGCCAGCATTGGGATACTTGGCGTCGACACATCGAGAGATGTGCAGTTTCGTGGTCATTTGGAAGGAAAGGCTAAACTAGCCTCTAAGAAACTTGGCGTGCTCAATAGGGCGAAGCAGTATTTCATGCCTTCACACCGCCTTCAATTATACAAGGCGTAGATCCGGCCTCACATGGAATACTGCTCTCACCTCTGGGCTGGAGCGCCCCAATATCAGCTCCTTCCATTTGACCGCGTCCAACGCCGGGCGGCTCGAATCGTCGATGATAATGTGATCTCCAATCGGCTTGATCCCTTGGCGCTGCGTAGAGATGTCGGATCGCTCTGCATCTTCTACCGCATCTACCACAGGGAGTGTTCTGAGGAATTGTTCGGATTAATACCTGCGGCAGAATTCCACCACCGGACATCGCGTAAGAATTCCAAATTTCACCCACACCATCTTGATGTCCGGAAATCCACAACATCTAGATTTTTACGGCATTTCCTGCCTCGCACTACAAATATATGGAATCAGCTGCCACCTATGGTGTTTCCGAACCAATACGACTTAGGGACCTTCAAGAAAAGAGCATACTCACATCTAAAAGCAACGCACCTGCTGATCTCCTGGTATAGCGGGTGTCTGTGGATGTCGCTATTCACTTACCATCAGGTGAACCGACTGTCCGTTTGCCCCCTCTTCTATAAAAAAAAAAATACGGTTGTTGATAGTAACAAAAATCATGGAAGTTTATTACTTACTAGCTGTTGCCCGCAGCTTCGCCCGCGTTGACTTACTCAACTTAATTACTGTTAGTCACAGCGTGATGTTATATAGCCTATAGCCTTCCTCGATAAATGGGCTATCTAACACTGAAAGTATTTTTCAAATCGGACCAGTAGTTCCTGAGATTAGCGCGTTCAAACAAACAAACTCTTTAGCTTTATAATATACTAGCTGTAGCCCGCAGCTTCGCCCGCATTAACTTAGATTTACAGCCGTACCCGGATTGATGATGATTATTTTTAGCCTAAGTTACTCCTTATATCATCAGCTATCTACCAGTGAAAGTCCCATCAAAATCGGCCCAGCCGTTTCAGAGATTAGTCGGAACAAACAGACAGACAGACAAAAATTGTAAAAAAGGCTATTTTGGTATATGTACCGTGTATACATCCATATTATGCATTAATTAGCGGTTATTTTAATATTACAAACAGACACTTCAATTTTATTTATCTGTATAGATATACATATATAGAATAGCAAAATATCAATCATGCTGACCAAAATATATAAGATAAATTATTTTTTTTGAGAAATAAAGTTACGAAAATAGATATATAAAAATACGAAAATTGTTCACGTGATAATGAACGCCTGTGACGTCATAGTTTCCAATATAAACAATAGTATTCTAGCGTTGTCCGTAAATAAATTTAGATTTGGTAATTTTTCTGTGAAATAATGCTTTCTGACTGACTTACTGCATTGGAAGAAGGTTTCATAAAAGCAAACAGCGGCAACATACCCAAGATGTTGTTAAGTTGGGCCGTCCCGTTGGGTGTATTTTTCACTTCTAACGCCAATTTCTGCTCTACAGAATTCCCGAATATCTTAAGACCACCACATCAAAGAATATTCGTAATTTTACAAATTTCACAAAACTATTAATTTACTACTATTTATTTACCAAACAATGTTTGTTATGTAACCTTTGACGTCACGCGCGATGCCTCGTTTAATAGCCCCTGTAGGTACTCGTAGACAGGTGTATCTATCGACAAATCCATCCGCCGCCGTCTGCTGATGCATCTGTTGACGTGCGTCCACACGTCTATCGGACGCCAAACGTTCGCACTTCGCACTTTGAGTCCCCTTTGAAACCCTTTGATCCGTATTCAAAAGCCCACAGCAAACGGACAAACGAGCAAATCACCCGATCTACACGTTAGTGGACGCGTCTGGCGACGCATCTGTCTACGTGTAGAGGAGTTACTATAGCTGAAATGTCAAAAAAATTAATATATGTATGTAAAAATAAAATAGAACGCAATTTACTATGAAATAATCATATTTTGGTTAAATTATGAAAATGATGAAATATATTTTATACTAAACAATTAAATAAATTAAGAAATAGGTTTCAAGATTTTCAAATATTATTTTTATTTTAAGTATACGAAAAAGATAAGTACGTTACATAGGTAATATTTGAAAAAAAAATACACTCGTTTAAGCTCCAGCATTTTCTGAAATTACGAAAACAAGACAACTACTCACTTTATGATAATTAAAAACCGTTTATTTCAAAATCCATAAACATTTTTATACTCAAACTTGTTTATTCATTAAATATTTCCCAACAGCTTTTAATTATGCTTTCAGATTAAATAATGCAATCAAATTAGATTCAACATGAGCTTATGTTGTATGTATGTAAATGACGGTGTTTCTCTCTAACTGTTTAATGTTCTTCAAACCTATTATTTTCTTTTAAACTATAATATAATGTATTATAAAGAATTATATATGTAGTTATGTAAATATTACACTGTAACATTTTTATAAGAATATGTTAATAGAAAAAAGGGGAAGAAAGTAAATATTTCGGTAATTTCACATACAGATTACAAAAAAAATTTAAACAAAAATTATAACCGAATTCAAAAAGTAATAAAATAATCGCGTTTCTTTAATTTTTGTGTCTACAACTAATAATCATCTTGTACTTCTACTAATGTACAATTTTGCGTTAACCACGTCATTAAACGACTAAGGATTAACGCGGTAAACGAAAAAATTGTACATTAGTAGAAGTACAAGATGATTATTAGTTGTAGACACAAAAATTAAAGAAACGCGATTATTTTATTACTTTTTAGTTATTTTATTTTTTGAAGTCGGTTGTAAATTTTGTTTAAACTTTTTTATTTCTTAATTTTTAGTGATTCATTAAAGGAAGACATACAGAGATAGACATTATGGCATATTAAACCGTATGAAGTTAGCCCAAAAAAAGTTGTATATCGTCGCAGAGTTCCCTTGACTGTCTATGGTCATCATTAGACCTGTAAGTGCACGTATCACCCATATGGGTGCAAAGTTCTCATCAGTATAAATTAATTAAGTCCAATTCCCTTAACTGAGCTTCATCTTCATCATCAGACCCCCAATCACAGTCACAACCCGTCTAGGTGTAAAGTTCTCATAAATAAAAATTAATCAAGCCCAAACACAAGGTTACTGAAGTAAATCGTCGAGTTCCCTCGACTGTCCTCCAGCCCAGCATCAGATCGACTTTAGACCTTCATTAAATTGTAGTGCTTTAAAATGCTTATTTAAAAAAATATTAAGCGCACCAGTCAATCTTACAATTTTGAAAGTTCCCCTCGATATCTCTGGGATGACATCATCAGATCCTGGTTTCCTTATCATGGGATCATTTGGCAAGTATACCCTTACAAACAAAAAAATTATTTTGGAAATCGGTCCGCAATTGGCGGAGAAATCGGTGTACATACATAAAAAAATACCGGCCGAATTGAGAACCTCCTCCTTTTAGTTAAAGTCGGTTAAAAATATTTAGAAGCTTTTATATTTTATTTCCTTTTCAGTTTTCAGTTTCTCTCAATCTCAACCAAACTCTCCGATAACTTATATATAATTTTCGTTAACCTACTGATACGTTCTATAAGTTCTAAATAAGTAAATCGGTTTTGACTTGATTGATGCCGTTTGATGTTTTATTACAAAAATTATGCAATCAAAAGTAATTTCACCTAACGTGTTTATATTTCGGGCACGGACCTCGGTATACTGACGGACTGAAGGACTGACCCAAAACACACGCAACTATTATAATTTAATAGGCCGCGTCGTGGGTGGCCCGCCGCTCGCCTAATTGGATAAATCGCTGACTTAGAGATACGATAAACAGAATTAAACAAATTATTGCATCGACTCGCATTGTTGAACAATCGATCTCATAAACTCGATTCCACGATATCGATTGCGGGTATCGAATATTTATATATAATTTAGTAGCTACTAGCTAGTAGTAGCTTCACTCGCATCTAAATAATAAAATCAGGATAGAATAATCTTAATGAAAATTTGTATTCAATGTCGAGATCAAAGTCTAATCGACGACATCTGTAGGTCAATGGTTAGCGCGTTGGCGCTCAAGCCAGAGGTAGCGGGTTCTTATCCCGCCAGGAAACAAAAAGTTTTCTGTGTTCCTGGGTCATGGATGTGTTATATAATAAAAATCTTAAATATATGTATAATATTCTGTTGTTTGATACTCGTAACACAAGTTCGTCGAGAACTTACCACGGGACCAGATTGACGTGGTGTAGAAGCGTCCATAGATATTATTATTATTAAAGTTGATGATTGAAAATTCATATTTTTTAATTCATTCGTCGTACCTCTACAATTTGAAGGCACTTCCCTAACCGCCTCAGCCAGCATGGGATACTTGGCGTCGACATATCGATAGATGTGCAATTAGGTACGTGGTCATTTGGAAGGCAACGCCTACTAGCCTCTATGAAACTCGGCGTGCTCAGTAGGGCGAAGCAGTATTTCATGCCTTCACACCGCCTACAATTATACAAGGCGCAGATCCGGCCTCACATGGAATACTGCTCTCACCTATGGGCTGGAGCGCCCCAATATCAGCTCCTTCCATTTGACCGCGTTCAACGCCGGGCGGCTCGAATCGTCGATAGCAAGGTTCTCTCAAATCGGCATGATTCTTTGGCGCTGCGTAGAGATGTCGAACCGTTCTGTATCTTCTCCGCATCTATCACGGGCAGTGTTCTGAGGAATTGTTCGGACTAATACCTGCAGCAGAATTCCACGCGTAAAAGCTCCAAATTTCAACCTCACCATCTCGATGTTCGGAAATCCATAACAACTTGATTTTTACGGCATTTCCTGCCTCGCACGACGAATATATGGAATCAGCTGCCACTTACGGTGTTTCCGAACCGTTACGACTTAGGGACCTTCAAGAAAAGAGCATACTCCCATTTGAAAGACCGGCAACGCAACTCTGGTAAAGCGGGTGTCAGTGCATGTCGCTATCACATACCATCAGGTGAACTGAGCCCAAGCCCAAGCAACTCATTTATGTGTCGCCTATCCTGAGACATAAGATGTTAAGTCTCGGTGCCAGTAATTACACTGCCTGTCTTCCCCTTCTCTCCGCAATACAGCAAAGCTGTTTCACGTGTGAAATAAGCAAGATATGGCAGATACCCATGCAGCCGGGAGCGCGGCACACGCTTCCCTTCAACCGGACTTTCATTATATTATTAATTTATTATTATTAGGTTATTATTATTAGGTATTTAAAGTAACATAACAATGTTACTTTAAATACCTTTCATGTACACAAAGAAAAAAAAAATTGCAGACAATAGAGGTAGCCACTCAGCATTTGCCACACCATTACAGCAGTGGTGAGACGTTATACTTTTCAGACTTCAGTGACTCCTCATTGTCACTTGGAGCTGCATCATGTATATCAGTTTCATGCTTTCATATGTATGGGTCTCACTATGCGCTTTTGACTGCCAAAACTAGGCTTATACTGACTTGTTTTTTGAAGTAATTAACACCACTGCCGCAATATATCATTTTTTTTATAGAGGAGGGGACAAACGGACAGTCGGTTCACCTGATGGTAAGTGATAGCGACATCCACTGACACCCGCTACACCAGAGGGTTAGTAGGAGCGTTGCCGGCCTTTTTATTATAAATACATATTTCAAGTCAAACAAATGATTAGTAAAATATTTATATTTTAACAGGAACATTAAACATTTATACGTATCTAAATAAAATAAAAGTTCGTAATAATAAAATAACCATGCCAAGCTAAAATCACAAAAAGTAACGTCACAAGTTAGAATTACAACGTAAAGACAGCCGCATCGTGTATTTCAACCGGATCGTTGATATTGTAAATCGATTATCCGGTACGATATTGCTATTTTCTAGTAGCCGCTCTAGCTGGGTGGTCCCGTTGACGTCTCTATATGCCGCGTCTCCGGCCCATGAAAATACATCTATCTACATGTCCTTATAACTACATCTGCCACTTCTTCCCATAGACACTGTAACCAACCGTACGTGACGAACCAGGATAGAATATTGTATGAGGAATAAGTCTATTATCGTTTTTCATTAATTGAATTTAGTATTTCTATCCTCATATCATATTATATTATAATCTACAGCTTTATAGTATTCATAAAACATTATACAGTAATAATAATATCTATTGACGCCTTTACATCACGTCAATCTGGCCCCGTGGTAAGTTCTCGCTT
Source organism: Helleia helle (assembly GCA_963853865.1). NCBI lineage: Eukaryota > Metazoa > Arthropoda > Insecta > Lepidoptera > Lycaenidae > Helleia > Helleia helle. The sequence continues at coordinate 17,706,635 of OY971422.1, read as the reverse complement.
GTGTTACGGGTACCAGACAACGGAAATATACTTAATACTTTAATATTATACATATATTTAAGATTTTTATTATAAAATACACATATTTAATACACATCCATGACCCAGGAGCACAGAAAGCTTTTTTGTTCCCTGACGGGATTCGAGCTCACTATCTCCGGCTTGATCGCCAACGCACTAAGCATTGAGCCACAGAGGTAAGAAATACGAAAGAGACAAACAAGTCAATTAATTTTAACACATTCAACAGCCGCGAAAATAGATTATATTTAAGATTTTTATTATATAATAAAAATCTTAAATATAATGTATAGTATAAAAGTATTAAATATATTTCCGTTGTCTGGTACCCGTAACACAAATTCTTCGAGAACTTACCACGGGACCAGATTGACATGTGTAAAAAAGCGTCTATTGATATTATAATTATTAAATTATAAATCCGCAAGCAAAGAACTTGTGCTAGTAGTATAAATACAAAGTGTATAAAATAATCCCCTAAGCCCAGCAAATATGGTGAGTGTACACAAAACGCATCCATTATAACATCGTCTTGTCCTCATTGAGGAACGACGAAGTGTTTTTTGTTTGGAACTTAATTAGTACTTTATGTGCGCGAGGCACCCGGCTGTACAGCCTGTACTTGTAATTCTATTGGTCCTTGTAATGCCGCTATTGCCTATAAAAACCTGTAATGGGACAACTTTAGAAGCCCTTAAAAAGTTTATTTGTGATCAGACTGTGTATTTAATTAGGATTTCATACTTCGAAGCTCGGTGTGTTGTAGATTATTATGTCAGTAAACAATTGATTTAAAAGTTCAAGAGCTGTCTTCAACTTTGGAGCTTTATGCGCTTAACTTTTTGTTTCATCTACATACCGATCGTAATAAAAAAAACGCAAAATTACCGGAAGATTCAAAGCTACATTGTGGATTTTTCATGTAATAGTTATCGTTATAAAATACGCCACAAAAATTATGATAATATTTTATACATGTACTAGACGCCCCGACAGACATTGTTTTTTATAAAAAATAGGAGGGCAAACGAGCAGTCGAAGCCTTTTGGCGATTATCGACGCCCATACACATCCGCACAACCAGAGACTATGAAGATGCGTTGCCCTCCTTTTCCCTATCCCCCCAATAGGTGGCCGGAAACTCACAAGCCACACGAAACACGGTGTCAGCCAAGGTAGGTAGGGAGGTAGGTACATCAAATACGGACACCGGCTTCAAAAGTAACAATAATGACCTGGTAAATGCAAAGATTGTATATTAGTAGAAGAACAAGTTGATTATAAATTGTAGGCACAAAGATTAAGGAAATTATTTTATTACTTTTTAGTTTTTTTTTTAATTTTGAAGTCGGTTTTATTTATAATTGAACTTATTTTTTATGTCTTCTTTTCAATCTTAAAGCAATTATATTTTATACAATAACGGTTATAAATGTTATTTTTAGTATTCAATTTCTTTATGAACCCTTTTGTATTTCCCATATAATGTCATTTCACGCTTGGAACTCAAAATGATATTCAACGTTACAATGTAACTTCAAATCGTAATTTATTAATCATCAATCATGTCATGTTCAGGTCGAGACAGAACGACATAAACCGACCACAGAGTACCTTAATACGCGAACCCCAAAGGTTAATACGATCTCGCTTAACAAAAAGCCCTTATAAATAAAAACATAAATAGCCATATGAAGCAATAAATTTGTTTATTATACAATAAAATAATACGGCATCGCGTTGGGTGGTCCGGGGATAAAAAGCGATGCTAGCTCCAGTCAGGTAGTGATGCAACGGACAATGCTTCCATTTTTATATTTTAGCTGATTAATAACTTCAAATATTTAGTGTTGTGAATAACCAGGGTTTTAATCCGAATATTGATGACCTTCTTGTCTTTTCTATAAGTGTGTGATGTGATATTATTGTGAGCACAAGGTATAAAACTTATATTATATACTAGCTGTTGCCCGCAGCTTCGCCCGCGTTAACTTAGATTTACAGCCGTATCCGGATTGATGAGGGATTATTTTGGTAGCCTAAGTTTCTCCTTATAACATCAGCTATTTGCCAATGAAAGTCCCATCAAAATCGGCCCAGCCGTTTTAGAGATTAGCCGGAACAAACAGATAGTCAGACAGACAAAATTGTAAAAAAAATATATTTTGGTATAATATGTATCGTGTTTACATCCATATGCATTTAGTATATAGCGGTTATTTTAATATTACAAACAGACACTCCAATTTTATTTATCTGTATAGATGTATTAATAAAATATGAAAGAAAGCTACTATCTAGGTAGGCGCTAAGACACTATTCAGACAACACGTCTATCATGTTATTAAGGTTAGGGTTAGACCTTATTATGTAATAAGGCCTATTTGTTTAAATTTTAACGATAGGTATTTGGTTCAACTAACAATATTGATTACCTAAAATAAAGTCTGCAAAATACTGTATGTAATGTTAATTTAAAAAACACAAACTCTAGGTAAAATCAACGAACATTGTCACACACATTGCTTATTTACACACAAACATTGCTCGTTTAAAACTGTGAATAAGTAACTATTTGAGTGCTCAAATAATATCTTTTTATTACTTGTAAACGTCTACAACATCGAACAGCGGCCTATGAAATTACATAGTACTTGATTAACGAGTGTAAACACTGAACTCCACATAAACGCTCAATACAATGAGCCATCATTTTATTTTATTTATTTTATTGATACTTAAATTCACTTTGAGAAACCTTGTTTCTACTATTTAAATAATATAACTAAGTTGAAAAACTGTTTAGAACTATTTTGTAAAAAATACGTTAGTATATTTATGTAGTATTTTCCATTTTATTTTCACTTGTAGATTTTAATAAAATACAGATTTTATAAAAACAACAACTGCAATTGAACAAACTCAAGAACCGAAATGTAGACTCTACCGATTAATGAAATTAAAACAAATTAATTAAAAGAAAACTATTTATTTTACTTTTCAAAACAATCATCATCATCAGCCCCTATCCATCCACTGCAGAACATAGGCCTCCCTCAATGAACGACAAGACGACAAAACAAAACAATAAAAACAACAAAACAATATGACACCGAAATTATTTAGCTATTTCTAAACGTTCTTTACAACTCTATCAAATATTTCTAAATTCAAACGTAATTGAATAATGTCATGTCATATAAAAAAAAATACCCAATAGGTGCTGCCAACATTTCACAAATACATTCCCATCAAATGTCCGCAGTCTATACTTTTTGCCCGGGTCCAAATTGGCGGAAACACGTTCTGAAACGTGGGTCGGGCAAAACATCTCAATAGCGTTGTGCAAATTGATGATGGTGGAATTGGCCACGCCTAGTGCTCGTCTCTTGCCGCCAAGCCTGCCGTGTCGGATTAGGATACTTTTGAAATGCTTCTGGTTACCTACACACCATTTAACTTCTTTGTACATTTTATATTTATTATTTGGAACTAATCTTCAGTATTTATATTTTTATATGGAATTCAGTCTTACCGATGAATAGTAAAAAGGGTAATTGTTATTGTATTTAATAATGTAACACAGAAGCTGCCGTTGTTACAGCGTAGCTTTTGTGGTATTTATCGCAAAAAATAAGCTTCTGTACATTGGCTTGTACGTTGTAGTATTGATTTAAGTGCTTTTTTATGCATTCTAAATTCGGTGCATGTGTTTGACAGAATATTATGAATTTATGTGTCTACATATTGTTTTCTAATGTTTACGCGAATTTCACTCATTATAATGAATAAATTGATGTGTTTATCCAATATTAAGTAGCAATATTTAAGCTATTAAAAACAATATTGTTTATTATTAATTACAGATATTTCATGAAATCAAAAACATATATGCTTTAAACGCCAATGTTTGATAATAATAACATACGGGACAAATCATTCATGAATAATTTCTTTCAATTGAGCTTTAGTCGTGACGACACGTACAAAATGAAAAATGTAGCTAAAATACACTTAAAATGTCTACCACACTTGTTAAAAATTACTATAACCAGATAAAAACACTTATAAGTACCCATAATACAAGTATATTAGTAAATATATCATTTTGTATTCATATCTTCAAGACTGATGTACGTACGTTACAATATTAGGTGTTTGTTATTTGGGAAGACCGTCCCGAAGTATAAAACAATTTATATTACAAACGCGGTCGTTACCTGGCGACAGGCTCTGTTACACTCGCATGGCTTCAGTCTATTGTGTACACTCGGCTAAATAAAGATAGGACAAAAAATAATTTACCTAACTTGTAAAAATAATCAAACTATTTTATTTTTTATTTAAAATTGTAATGTAGAGTTGCTTTAAATATAAAGTAGTAATTACAATAATTTAAGTGTCGCTGGCGTTTTTTCAAATATTGTGTGACTAACATTAACATGCTTTTTTTTAATTTATATAATTATATTTCAATTAATTTTCAATGAGAAACATAAGAAATGAAAAAACAGCTTTTCAATGGGTCCTTAAATTTTGTTTTTCAATGCAATATCCGAAGTCATTATCGAATTTAAATTGCATATATTGAATATTTACAAACATTATTACTTACTCCTGAATTTCATAAAATTATTGTTTAGGTTTTCTACTTACAACAGCCATGTATAAATAGATACTTAAATAGTTACAATGTAACAATATTTTTTTATGGATTTTATCGGGAGTTTTTATATTAGTCCAACGTTTTCATATCACAGACAATATTCATGTTGACTGTACTTGCGCTTAGAAAAGGGCAACGATTTAAGATAATTGATATATAACAATAATGACCGTCCCCCTCGGGACAGGTAATAGGAATCGACATCGCCAATGTTTCAGTTGTTCGGCTAATTGGATTGTAACTGGGAGGGATCCACTAAAATACCCTTTACAGAGTGCCACCGGCATAATTTATAAGCTATTTGAATCAATTGTGTTAGTTTTTGAAAACATGCCTCAAACATAAATAACCCAAAATATGATTCACGTTATAATTATATTTAAATATAAAATAGCAAAGACAAAACCGCGTTCGGGTAGACAAAGTGTTGGTCGGCCATTAACCAGGTGGGAAGACGATCTCCGTGAAGTGGCCGGCGGTGGTGGATGTGAGTGGCGAGGGATCGGTCGTCTTCACGTTCTTTGAGAGAGGAATATGTTCAGCAATGGACAGATAGGGACTGATGATGATGATGAAAGACAAAACAATTTTTATGAGTACGACAAGACAATTTAAGTTCCTTTTATTAACCGACTTCAACAAAAGAGGAGGTTCTCAATTCGTCTGTATGTTTTTTTTTTTTGTATTTATTAATCTATTTCTTATATTAGGTAGCTTTAGCGTGTCAGTTTCATTGATATGTGGCAACAATTAGTTTGTCCGAATTTCACAATTAAAATATAGACGACCAGAGTTTTTAAGTTGCGATTTTTATTCTTTCCATTTTATTTATGTACGCAGATTTTTTTTATTACGTATTATCATAAAACAGAAAATTTATATAAACACTTTTGTTTATATGCCCACTTTTTGGATATTGTACCTACTGTTGCGGCATACCTACTGCCGAATGAATGCGATAACCTTTTCATTCAATTAAAGGTTTTCAATCTTATTCAACATAAAAAAATGGTATCAGGACTCAAAATGATATAATTTTAAAGGACGTTACGATTTCGTTTTACTTTTCGTATATATTTTTTTAGTGCACCATCTTGTGAATTTTATAACTTCACAAGATTTATCCAGTATATATTATATGTAATGTGTCTGGTCCTAAAACCTATCACTGACCACAAAGACTAATGATCCCTTAATTATTATAGATAGATGTCACCGACGTTGAAAAAAGGTTGTTCTCAATTCGTCGGAATCGTTTTTTTTTTACTAAGAAAAGTAAACAAAGTTTACAAAATGACTATGCTTAAAGCGATGATACATGTGGTTTCTTAATGACATACCTGGAACTGAATATTATACGTAACATGAAACAAAGTAGATTTCCGAGAAATATGGCAGGATTTTTGCTTTGACCATCCGTCAGAAGCGGACCTGATGCCAATAACTCGGCTTCACTGGCGCCGGCATCCGTCCCGATATCGCATGCTAATAACATAGGTAAAATAGTTATAAAATTAGTAAATATATACGGGATTTTAGTTTCTCTAGCTTCAACATACAGACTAATTTTGGGTGTACTTTATATAATTTGCTGAAATATTTTAGGTATAAGATATCAAAAGGTGCTCATTTGTCAGAAACGACAAAATGTTCCAGAAAAAATCGAATAAACGACGGTTCTAATCAGACCAGAATGTTCCCACAGATATTATTTATTGCTTGAATTGAGAGATTCATTTATAAAAAAGAACTTAAGTTTGAAAATTTTGTGTGCGCATTTATCATTTTTGAAAAATACATAGCTGATCCTTAATGAGACCTTACAAACATCACATTTAATAATTCGTATTTCGTAAAAGTTTCATAAGAGAACAGAAGTAATATATTCGTAACAAAAGAAAAAGGGTTTATTGTAGGAACTTAATAATTAAAGTTATAGTAAAATATGTAATATTATTTTTCTAATCAGTCCGCTAAAGTTGCCCAATAGTTGTTTCACACTGTCAAGTCGGTCCATGTTGCAGGAGCGCAACGCGTGGCGTGCACAGTAGATACACACAGAGCTGCAGAGCACGTAGAGCAAAGAGTACGTAGATGTTGTTTTGCAAAGTCACCGCATCGGAGAGATACACTTGTGCCGCGATCTGCGATTTTTCTCCCGTGAAACAACAAAGAAGAACTGTACAGGCAGTGTAATTACTAGCACCGAGAGCTTAACATCTTACGTCTCAACACATGAATGTGTAGTCTGTACTAGCGACGCTGAACGCTTACTATTAGTCTCGTCAGTCCGTTCCACTGCCTAACTACAATAAAAAAAAAAGTAAAAAAAAAAGCGACAGATCAAGGATCGTACTCACAGATGGTAACGTGGTGATGAAACGTACTCAACTCTACATCTCCTAAAGTGCCTACTTTCTACAAGGTCGCTTGACCTTATCTTTACTCTACACATCACGACTGTCGAATAGAGACAATATCAAAGGACAAGGATGGTAAAGATCAGGATATATGATGACGATGACTTTTTTAATATAACTATTTATACAGCCCTTAAAATTCACATCTTTTGATGTAGTTGCTAAAGTCCTTTTGTATTAACCGGATTGTGTCCTTAAAATAGACTCTATAATATACGAGGGTCTCTCAAACGATATTCGTGCACTTATCGCAAAACTACTGATGAATGATGATCGAAGAGCACAGATAAGGTTCAAGAGCGTATAACGCGTATCAGTGGCGTAACAGGGTGGCATGACGAACAATATGCCAGCCCCAGGCTCAAGAGGACCAAATGCAAATTTCATACGATTTTTCTTCTTTTTTTGTTTTACAACGCGATCGGGACGTTTGTGCCATGACATATCGATACTCTTTTTTAACTTTTGCTCGAGGCCTTATGAGATAATTTGGTCACGGGCCATATTTGTACTCTTTTGCCTCCTCCTCTTTTTTTGAAGTCAGTTATAAAGTCATAAAAGCCAAAATTAAAAAAAAAATCTGATTACGCAAACTACAAACGTTTATTATAAACGAAACTAATATTTTATAGTATTATGACAGCTTAATGATTATACATATATAGCCCGATAGAAAACTCAATCATTCTTATTTAAATATAAAATTTTATTAGCATTTAATGAATATGCATTTTATTAGTCAATCGTTGTACTAATTATTATAATTAATCGTAAAATTTAATTATAAATATCTAAATGTACGAGGTTTGCGGTGATTGTTGATCTAAACAAGTACATTGGCGTGCGTGTGTGAGGCACATTCAAGTTCATTCATAGCCGGCGCCGGAGTAAGCGTTGGCGAAATTCAGCAGCGATTGCGCACGCGACCATGTCAGGTGTTTTTCACTTAGTGTAGATTTTTTATTGAAAAATTATATATTTTTTCTATTAATGTTCTTCAAATATTGCTTGATTAGAATGATATACTATATACAAGTATAACTGGTTTATATACATACGCAATACTTATATCACAGTGTAAATTTTGGTTTGACAGCTGTCATTCTAATCAAGTATGGAGGCCGGAGGGTATAAAAACAAGGATCATCTTATACGGGATGAGAGTTGAAAAAGCGTCTCGCTTTATACGGAAAATAAAGTTTCCAGTAGGTACCTACCACAATACCAATAACTAATTATTTTATAAAATTTCATAAAATTACGCTTTTTGTCTGGAGTATTTTGGTTATATTTACTAAAACATTTTAGATAACGTTTTAGTCATTACAACAGTCAACAACCATGCTCATATCGTAGTTTTTCTGTTAAAACGCCAGCGCTTTGCGCGGACACTTTATCAATTTTTGCCCCATTGAGATGGTTCACCTTATCTCCACCCTCCATAATACACAGAGATGGTCCTCCTTGTTTCTACACCATATAATCCAACTACAGTTCAAAGACTATTATACTAGGTATAGAATTATTTAAGCGAGACATGTCTCTGATATACAGCTCAGTCGCAAGATCGGAGGTGGTTTCCAAATTCAGCAACATAATATACCTAGGTATGCTGAATTTAAGTCCGTTTTGTAGTGAAGTAAAGTTTTCTGAACAGTTTTTTTTATACTTTTACCACTTTAATATTTATTTTACTGTAAATATTATATTGTTTTCTTTTTCTTCCTAGCCTATACTGTCCCACTGCTGGGCAAAGGCATGTCCCTCTCTCTTTTTGTCTTCTCTCTTTTTGTTTTCTTTATTAAATATAAAAAGCATAGGCTCTTATTGCACAACTGTACGTTGATTGCAGATATTCATAAATATTTATCTTCAAAATATATTTGAAGGCATACCAACATGACGAAGCAGATTTCGAATTCATTAGCTCGACAGTGTAATTTGAAGTTGTAATCAATTGGCACACGTCTTGATAACGCGGGAAGGACGTTTATGGTTGACTTATAATTGAAATAATGAAGTAGAAGCCTCATCTATTACGATAGATTAATAATTGATGGTCGATCATATACAATGTTGCAGTGTTTTACACAGGACATAACAAAATTCATTACCATTTGAACATGAGTAATGGCTGGTACTGTGCCGTGCCCTCACGATGCTGTCATTTATATGATATTACAATTTAAAGCAATACAATGCAAATGTCTTAATCCTCATATATATGTGTGGTACTGAGTATTACTTACCAAAATTAAGGAAAATACGAATAAAAGAGTTTTCGGCTCCATAATATGTAATCATTGAATCTTAAAAAAATATCCAGAGACTAAAATCCTTTTTTATGCTGATTACGTTAATTATCCTAACAATACTACAGAAATTGAATGAAATTAAGCATAGTAAGTTGCCACTCGCATTAAGCCCTTTGTATCAATATATCTGTCACAATAATGTATGATTCAGTGCCACCATGTTTCGCTATGTCTGAACAATTTCCTATACAGTCCATCGCAGCTGACTTTTATCCATATCAGATAGACGGGCATCCATCAGGCATATCGATGTCCAGTGACGGTTCACGGTAGCGGTTTGGCAGAAGAGCAGAGTGGTGCGGGCCGCGAGTGAGGCGCCCTGCCACGTGGGTGGCCGCCGCGTGTGGCCGCGCGCTGGGTGGGCCCGCACACACACACCCCGCGCACACACAGACACACACACACACACACCACGCGCACACACATACACTCGCAACGCAAATAAACACAATAATCAACTAGCGATACTTTACTCCGTCACCGGATAGAGAAATCGCTCGGGGATGTTATTGCAGGATTACCAACGTCTGACACGCGCTCGCTCTTATGTCACAAATGCACTGCAATGACGCCAGTCTTCAAGCCATGTCTTAAAACCGGCCGAATACTAGAAGCCCTGCCTTGGATCGTCAAATGAACATATTCTTGCTTATAATCTGAAACTTATAGAGTTTCTACTTTCTAAGTAGTTGAGCTTCAATAGCACGCAAATAATGTGAGGATTTACATATACACAACAATTAATAGATTTTATTGACAATTAATTAACATCAAGATTAGATAACTGTAAGGTACATATTGTATTCGTAGAACTAAACATTGACTGAACTGATATAAACCTTAGGTATAAAGAAAAAAAATTGTATCGGAAATTTAGTGCGAGGATAAATTCTATTTTTACTGTAGTAAGTGTAGACTACAAGAGTCTTGACGTCCCATCGGCGACTGTCAGTTGACTTTTTTTTTTCTTTTACACCGGAAAATGCTCTGAGGCATCCCGTTGGGGAGGGGGGACCCGCCTATCCCAAGGCGGGTTTGTGGGACTCGCTGCGCCCGAAAGATGGTAAGTTGATGCAGCTCTACCCACTTAAACCCGGCGAGAGCCACCGCAATTCCGCCTTTGGTGAGGTGCCCCGAATCTATTGAGCAAACAGAGCACCTTAACGGCTAGTCAGTCCCCCAAGGGACCAACGCTACCTCCACAGAGGGGTTGTCCCGCACCTCAGAACAACCCCCTCCCAACGCCGGGACAGTGCAATGGGGTGACATCCCCATCCTCGCCCATTGTCCCCTCCTACTCTTTTGTCCCCTCTTCTTATAAGAGGGGTACAAAGAGCAGCCCTCGGTTCACTTGGCTTCGCTCAATGTGGGTCCACCTTAGGCTACTGAGCCCCACCGCCACGACAAGGCTGTAACCGTGGTGGGGGTCAGTCGACTTACCTAAACCTAATACTTATAGTAAAATGCATGTTGTGATTTTACTTTCGAATAAGAATTATAAGTTCGCGCGTGTAAAATATAAGAAATGTATATGTAAAATATAATAATCTATTTTATTTTTTTTCATAAAATCCTTTAAAAGTTTTATTTGAATGAATTAGAAAACTCAATGACTCACACAAAACAATGTCAAGGTCTTTAAAGTGTGTTAATAGTACATTCATTGTAGCGGGTGAGTGGCCCACGGGCCCTCAGCATCTCACTACAAGCTGTGTACACACATGATACAAGCTCCGAAGATGTGTCTGAAGTCCGATACATTTATCCATTATTTTACCATTCAATATAATATATTATACAAGGAAAAAAAGGTAAAATAAGGTAAGGTAGATGTTTTTAAAATAAAGTTTCACTAGGCTATAATACATTTTTTTACACCAGCTTAGATCAAACACCACATAGAGCATCTTGAAATGTAAAAATTGCACTAGTTTCATTTTTAAATTTTCATGCTTATGATAATTACACCTAAATACGATTTTAATTAGAAAGACCTATGTATTATTAACCGCCTAGAATAAAAATAACAAAAAAATAAGTGATAGATTTCGTAAAATTATAAAATGTTTGTACATAGAACGATAATTTCACCTATTTATTTAAAAAAATCATAACTTCAAAGCTATAAGACCTAGAACAATAATTTTTAGTGGTTTTGGTAGATAATAGTTCCCCCTATCACCCACACCCCGTTGGTCCACTACTTACGGGACAACCTGTATAACAATAATATCAACCTCGAAATCAGTTGAGGAGGGTGTTGGGTCATAGTTCACCGATGCGCTGGCCCAATGCGTGTTGGTGAACTTCACACACCTTCAAAGACTTTTAATCTCAACAGGCATGCAGGTTTGCACATGCCGAGTGAGATTATAATATAAATTCGTCCATAGCGCTAGTTAAATTTACCTGATGTATTTCTGAGGGTAGGAAATCCCACCATAGTTCAGGCCTTGACGTGGCGGTGGAGCTCAGTAGCATACGGTGATCCGGGGCACCTCACCAAAGGCGGCATTGGTGGCACTCGCCGAGTTTTAGTGGATAGAGCTGAATAGAAGAGAATTGAACTTTCAGCTAAATCAGTTCAGTCGTTTTGCCGTGAAATATCAAGAAACATCCAACATCCAAACTCACGCCTTTATTATATTAGTACTACATTGATATATCTTTTGGTAATTCGATACGAAAAAATATTTTATGACGGAACCCTTATTATGTGATCCCGACTCATTCTTGACCACAAATTTATTTTAGTAATATAACATTTATGAGCTATAAAGTCTATCTTTATGGGATATAAAAATATGTTCATAATATTTATGCGAACACTTAAATTAATTTTAATTATATCTCAATCAACCAAGATAATTACGAATACCTCATAATTTTTCTAAATACTTTTCCTATTTGTGTAAAGATATGTTCATATTTTTACACAAATAGGATAAAAGCATTTTACAAAAAATTAAAACCGACTTCAAAAATACTAAACTAAAAAGTAATAAAATAACAGTTTCTTTAATGTTTGTGCTTACAACATATAATCAACTTAATCTTCTACTAATGTACAAACTTTGCGTTTACCACGTCATTATAGTTACTTTTGGAGTCGGTGTCAGCCAAGGTAGGTAGGTAGGTAATGTACAGCAACAAATACGACACCGACTCCAAAAGTAACTATAATGACGTGGTAAACGCAAAGTTTGTACATTAGTAGAAGATTAAGTTGATTATATGTTGTAAGCACAAACATTAAAGAAACTGTTATTTTATTACTTTTTAGTTTAGTATTTTTGAAGTCGGTTTTAATTTTTTGTAAAATGCTTTTATTTCTTAATTTTTAGTGATTCCGAAATTCGTCGTCTTGGCGTTCATTGAAGGAGGCACGTTCAGCAGTGGATGGATAAAGGATGATGATGATGATGATGATGGTGATGATGATGATGATTACGATGACCGCGACATACTATGGTGTGCTACCAAAGCATCCTATACAATTATTACATCGACACGTAATAAAATGATCATATCATCAAGATAAACAAAACCAACAAAATAGACATTATTGGGAATAACTAAAAAACGGCTTGTCAGATCTTAATAAAATTAATATGGGACCAAATTGGAAACTACAGCTTTCAACCAAAAAAATAACCATCGAAATCCATTCACAACGACGGAGATATCGTGTCACATACATACAAAAAAAAAAAAAAAAAAAAAACATACAGACGAATTGAGAACCTCCTTTTTTTTTGAAGTCGGTTAAAAATACTAAAATACAAGATGACTGAAATACTTCAAAAACTGAACCTAATATAGGCGTAGAGCTCGAATTTTGAATTCATGCATTTGTGATTTTTCTATTTTTATTTATCTATTTTTCTAAAGCGTGCTCGCAGATTTTAAGCTAATTCCCATTCAGACAGATATAATCTCTCAGACTAGGTTAGTACGACTACTATTATTGGTAACTAATGCCCCCTTAATGAACGCCAAGACGGCCGATCCCTTACCGATAAGATAAGATCGTCTTACCTTACGAGGGAGGGAACACAGGCCATGTTGCCTAAACCAGAAGGTCGTGGGTTCGATTCCCACCCAGGACAAATGTTTGTGTGATGAGCATGATCATTTGTTATGTGTCTGGGTGTAGTTTATCTATAATATGTACATATTTAAAAATATATAAGAATATCAGTTATCTAGTTACCATAAGAACAGGCTCTGCCTAGTTTGGGATCAGATGGCTGTGTGTGAGTTGTCCCAACATATTATTTTTATTATCAGAAAAAGAAAATCATGCCATGTACCTACACTAATGACTAATGACTAAACCAACGACAGTGTTCTGGAGTCAGCCACGAACGGAAAGAGGTAAAGTTGTGTCCGGAATGGCTCCAACTAGACGGGAGGACGATGTCCTTGCGACGGTCGGCCCTAGTTGGATTTTTTTTATGTTAGTTGGATAGGCAAACTGGCAAACGTACCACCTGATGGTAAATGGTTGACGTCGGCCATGAACATACAATAGTTATACCTTTTTTTGTTTTTCTTTTACGCCGGGAAATGCTCTGAGGCATCCCGCCTGGGGAGTGGGTCTCCCCAGGTGGGTATGTGGGACTCGCTGCGCCCGAAAGATGGTAAATGGACGCAGCTCTACCCACTAAAACCCGGCGAGTGCCACCAATGCCGCCTTGGTGAGGTGCCCCGGATCTTTTAAGCTAACAGGGCACCTCGACGGCTAGTCAGTCCCGCAAAGGACCGACGCCACCTCCACAGAGGGGTTGCCTCGCACCACAGAACAACCCCTCCCAACGTCGGGACAGTACAATGCGGTGAGGTTCCCATCTTCACCCCTTGCCCCCTGCTCTTTTGTCCTCTCTTCTTATAAGAGGGGAACAAAGAGCCCCCTCGGCTCAATTGGCTTCGCCCAAGGTGCTGGGCTCACCCTAGGCTACTGAGCCCCACCGCCACGACAAGGCTTGAACCGTGGTGGGGACAATAGTTATAGGTACCTGGAACGAGCCCAGGCAACTCATTTATGTGTTGCCTATCCTGAGACACAAGATGTAAAGTCTCGGTGCCAGTAATTACACTGCCTGTCTTGCCCTTCTCTCTGAAACACAGCAAAGCTGTCTCACGGGAGAAATAAGCAAGATGGTGGTACCCATGCAGCCGGGAGCGCGGCACTGCGCTTCCCTTCCACCGATAATGGATTAGCGCCGATGGTCGTTTTGACGTTCATTGAAAGTGGCCTACTTTCCAGCAGTGGACGGTAAAAGTTATTGATGTTCTTGAAATATAATTCATCATGTCGCGTTCACGACATTATTAAAGGAAGTCGTAGAAGATCCTTCTTAGATCTTTTTTCATTTGGGGAAATCTAATAGGTACCACCGGGTCCTGTGGGTGGTTATGTGGGACTCTCACCGCACTAAAACCCCATCGTGTTCCTTCCTCCTCGTCGTTCGCCCGGCCCGGAGCGGAAACTGTAATCTACCGCACCGGGCCCTAACGCTGTGACTATCGGCACTCTCTGAGAGCGCCTTGCAGCACAGACATTTCTCGCGCGCAGCGGCCCCCCGATCGGCCGCTCACAGGTCTCTTGCGTCGACAATCCTCCTTAGATCTAATTGTATAACTTAACACAGCAGTCACCTCGATGATGATTATTTTTATAAGCTTTTTATAGCCATGTATAGCTATGTATAGAAACACTCAGTGTTAACCTATCATTCTAATGGTGAAAGAAATTTTTAATCAGTGAAGTAGTTTTGAAGAATAATCGTTGCAAACATACAAACATACAATTTTTATACGTTTATATAATAGTCGGTAGTAGGTATATATTAAGTATTATACACACTGCATGCATCATTCAAAATAGCCATCTAGTTTTGTTATTATGAAATATATTTTGTTTTGAAAATAGTGATAACGTGAAAAAATATTTTTGTTCTTACCCATAAACAAATACGAGCCTTTTTAAATAGTTTAACATTATTTCCTTGTAATTGCACAATGGACTTTACGATTGTGTACTTACAGTAACTCACATAACCTGCTATTGATGTTTCGTGCTCAAAGTTAGCTCGGCAAATTCGACAAGGAACATCAAAAGTAATGAAAATCGAGCGAGCATTGTGTGAGGTTATGATGACGAATTCACAGCTACTGCCTACTGCTGCAAAATATTGGCACAGCATTTAAATAAAAATTATTACATGTTTTTTGCATGAACTTAAATATAAAGTTTGCTTTTCTATGTAACATAAATAAATTATAGTATAAAAAAAAACTAAAAAAAACACGCTTTAATAGCAAACCGAACTAAAAATTTGAAAATAATATTTAATATAGAAGAGAATTAAATAGATTGCCAAAAATAAATATTATTGTAAAAAGTGTAAGGAGCTAAGTAGCTATTTCTAAAATAGAAGTTAGAATAAAAATGTATTTACAAAACTTCCTTTGCTTTTTTCTGATCCGGTGTATTTTTAAAATCTTTTATTTAACTTGCAATGTATGTATGTAAGTATGTTTGTTCGGGTGGAATCTTTGAACTCAATTTTGTAGTAGATATCTTTAACCAATTGAGCTGAAATTTTATATACACGTTTAGTTTGGATGACAATGTACGATATGTTGTGTGTCATCATTCTAAATCCAATATGGCGGACCATCCAAGATGGCGGAGTAGTTATTTTTAATGCACTTCTGCAATATGGGTATCAAATGAAAGGGCTCATTGGAAGTAAATTGAAAAGTGAGCTCCAAGCTGAAATAAGTTTGACTTGTGTAATTTGGCGAGATGGGCGTCATCAGCATTGGTCTGCAACCTGTCTAGATGAAGTACAACTCCAAAATCAAACTCGGAACTGTGTTTTTGTTATTGAAGAGCTGGACTGTCCGAAATTAACCGGCAAACGACCTTGCAGCAATGATGCGTTGACTGAGATGAACAGACTAAGAAACCTTAGCCAGCGCTAACTAAAAAATAAAAAATAAATTAAAAGCAAAAAACTTTTTAAATATAGCTTTTATTTAAACGCTCTATAAAGAAGAAAATATTTTTTTCCTTTTCCTTTTTTAATTACCTATCAGTATTATTTAATTAAATTGAAAATATAATAAACTTAGCAGATCAATTTTCATAATTAAATTGGTATCAGTTTATTTACAAATCGCGCGACAAGCTTTTTATGACTAAACTAAACTAAACCACTAAATCAGTTTGGATGAAATATGGTACAAAAATAGTGTGAGACTCGAGAAAGAACATATAATAGTTTTTATCCCGGAAATCTCTCGACAACGGGAACTATGCGGGTAAAACCCCGGGACTGTCGTTGTGTTGTGACTGTGTTGAAAAAATCCGTCTGGAAGCTTTCAACGAAAACGCTGCCTGCGCAGCCGTTTAAGATATAACAAAATAATATGTGATGGTATTGTGTATCTTAAATAGGTCTACAGAAAATTCGACGATGGCATAATATGTACTTATGGTACTTAGTATGTTATTTTTAACATATAAATGTTAAAAATAACATACTAAGTACCTATATCCATTTTATTATTTAAAAAAATGCAATTATAAAGCAGCAATGCAAAAAAAATATAGCTTTTAGAGATGTAACAAAAAAAATTAGTAGAAAAGTGATCATCATCAGTCCGGATACGTCCGTAATTTATATCAATTAACACGGGTGAAGCCACGGGCAACAGCTAGTCTATTCATAGTTTTAAAGACTATTATAATATTGTATACTAATTAGAAACGCACAACTGTGAAAATAAATTGTTATTTTTCTGTACGTCTTACAGAGAAATCACAAAAGTTTACAGATTTGTCCATCCGCAAAATTTTAGTCATTTGATATTATAATCCCCTGTTTAACGAAACCACCAAACATAACGTTTAATAAAGTATTATTAAGATAATTAAGATGTCATTAATTAATCAAGAAAATTTAAAGTTAATAAAATGCAGGCTCGATCGTAACATATTTTAAACGGGGCCAATTTGAGTCCATTACAAGAATCGTAAACCATTAAAAAATCTAATTGGTGATTAAAGACAATTAAAGTGCTATAGACAAAATAACGTCATAAAGGTAATGACAGACCACCGGCTTCATTCTACCAAATTAATAAGTCCGAGTTCAAAAAACAGACGCTCATAAAAACAATTAAGTTTGACCGCGTTACCATAAAAATGAGTAACATAACCGACGTTAGAGCAATTAAGGACTCTAATGGCAGGAAAGGATACTGTACGTGAGCGCTTATTACGGGCCACAGACTAAGAGAGAGCGCTGTGCTGTCATATTTAATCTGTGTATGTAACAGATTGTGCAATTATAGTGAACTAAAGCGGTAAGCTTCTACAGAACTATAAAATAAGAATTAAAATATGTAAAAATGATGATGATAATCTAACATCTACCTAATACCTATTCAATTAACCATAGAATTTTATTTAAAATTTTTACTTTACGATATATAATTTAAAACATTATTATGTATGTGTATGTATATATTTTATATAATAATATATAAACGGACACATGGATAAACACGCTGTACTTCCCATATAATACTCATATAACTTTATTAAATAATAATTAAATGGTCTATAACCATTATAAGCACGCCATCCCATTGGTCCGAATGCAACAAGGTAATTATATTCATGTGTATTACGAAGGGAAACCTATTATTGGCCCTATTTCTTTTTACACTTAATGTATTTATTAACTGAAACGCTGTTGGTTTTCTTAATAAAATAAAAAAAATAGTTTTATTTATTAGTGAGCGACGATGGCCTAGTGGGTATGGGCTCGGCCTCTTGAGTGAGAGCCGAGAGGTCCGGGTTCGATCCTGACCCCCCCCCCCCCCCTGTGATGCCTAGAAATGGGTTTTTCTTAATTTCTACGTGCATCTGAACATGAGACCATCACTTGCTCACCGTTGAAGGACACATCGTGAGGAAACCTGCATGCCTGATAAGATTAAAAATCTTTGAAGGTGTGTGAAGTTCACCAACCCGCATTGAAACAGCGCATCGGTGAACTATGGCCCAAAAACCCTCATCGCCTGATTTCGAGGAGGAGACCCGTGCCCAGCAGTGGGACATAAAAGGGTTGATATTATTATTAAAAAAATTAAAGAAACGAAATAAAAAATCCTTTCTTACGGACAACGGTTTAAAACGGACAGTCGGTTCATGGTTTATGTTCATGGCCAAAGTTGACTTCTTATTATTAGGTGGTCCGCTTGCCAGTTTGTTTTTAAACGACTTCGAAAAGGAGGAGGTTACCTAAACAAGGCAAACAAACAAAACATTCTCTAACGTTGAGCCTATACTTAAACAATTCGTTCAGAGTTCACCCTAACTCTGAAACACTGGATTCTTCAGCCTAACTTATCCAATAATTTGATAACAAAATAGAAGAGGGTACAACTATTATATAATTAATTCCATATTTAATCAAATCTCTATGTCAAAGTAACAAACATTTGTATCGGTGTTATTATAATTCAATCGCAGTGAATAGACAGGATGTAATGACAGCACAGAACTATAACAGTCGTGGGTGGTCGCGATCGGTCTGTCATCGCGTTATGATCAATTTGTACGCTCCGCTCTGCGCCTGCGCATCCACGGCCCTCGCAACATGGCGGATACAAACGTATTTCGTTACGCAACCTGAATATATAACCATTAACCATGCGCAACCCACACATAACATAATCACCCAAGTGTTAGAATTTATATCATCTTAAACATAATATTATGTCACTTGAGACATGAAATATTTTATAATAAAATAGGAGACAATAAACTTTTCGTGGCCATTTTGAACAGTTTAAACATAATAGGAAACTTTATACTTGGAAATAAAATCGTGTTTCCATATTCGATATTGTAAAGAATGGGTGAATATGCGTCGTTAAAATAGAGATCTAAGGTATCAACACGAGTTATCACAATGAAACGCGAATAGCTCGTCCCTCCGAGGGCCCGACCGGCGACCACCCACGTCGCTCGTGTAGCGGTGGGTTTTGCAAACAATACAGCTCTGGTGTGGGATGTCTCAATTAGTAAGATACAAAAGATAAGATACACAATGAGCCGTAAATAGCTCGAGACTCCGTGGAACTTGAACTAGCCGAGTCTAGTAACAGATATTCTGAATCATGTTACTATCATCAATTAGAGAAAATCCTAGCTGCACAAATCCAAATTTTTTCTAATTTTCCAGCGCCGACAATTAACTTTAATTATTTTTATTAGAGTGAAGAATTTATGACCTTCATAATTACAGTGCACGTTCAAACAAACAAACTCTTTAGCTTTATAATATTAGTATAGACAAGGAAAATATTTCACCATTCTTCGTATTCGATGAACCTATTTTTTGTGGGCTCTATGGTCACCCAGTAAGAACTGATGACGATGATATAGCATAAATCAAAGTCAGCAGGATAATCAATTATATATGCATAATTTTATCAACGAAAAAGTAAATACGCGTTAATGGGACGCTGGGATGTCCTCGGTTCCCAGATATGCTGAGTTTTTGTCTATGGTCCGAGGGGACAGCTGACCAAACCCAGCGATGAGCACGACATTGACTCACTCAATATAAACGTATCCGTTTTGTTTCCATTGACTTGCACGTCCTTCAATGAAATTTTATTGATAACTAGCTGTTTCCCGCAGCTTCGCCCGCGTTAACTTAGATTTACAGCTGTATGCGGATTGATGATGATTATTTTTATAGCCTAAGTTACTCCTTATAACATCAGCTATCTGCCTGTGAAAGTCCTAGATAGTTCTATAAATGTAACGTTTGTTACTTCGGCGATCCGTGTAGACTTGGATTATTCAAAACTTCTTATATATAATATAATTATAATATCAATCCTTATACGTCCCACTGCTGAGCACGAGTCTCCTCCACGAAATCAGGCGAAAAGGGTTTTAGACACGAAGAGGGTTAGTTCACCGATGCGCTGGCCCAATGCGGGTTGATGAACTTCACAGACCTTCGAAGACTTTTAAGTTCATCAGGCATGCAGGATTCCTCACGATGTTTCCTTCACAGGTGAGCAACCGATGGTGTCATGTTCAAGACTTCTTAATATTTCTTAATTAAATCTATAAATATAAACTAATCTTAATGTTGAACTAGTCGATGCCGCGAACTCTAACAAAATGATTGCTATCTCACCTGACATAAGGCGCGAACATGCGTGCTAGAATGAAATGCACAATGATTCATTCCGAAAATGTCCTTTTAGTAAAACAGTTATTATAGAAAAACTAATTAGTGTATCTTTTCAAAATAAATTTATTTTAAATTTTTGAATAACTAAACTATATCTGTACGGGCTTTATTTTTGAGCTTTCGTGCTCGGTATACTATTTATTTACGCCCAAAGTTGGGCTAAAATCTGTGTTGAAATACGAAAGTTTAGAAGCTTGTATTTTTTAAATGTATATTTTTTTATAATTTTGTGTACATACAGACATAGATAACGACGTGATAAATTTATATTATCCTTAGTATTTCATGGCTAACCTCAAACATTATAGTAATTACTGTTCTGCGTTTGTATGGAAAGATGAGCGACTTGTGTGACCTTTAAACTATTAATTATTATCGATGATAAATTCTTATTAACGTAGCTATTCTATATTATATTTCCCTCTTTGAATAATTTTATTTAAAGTAGGGAACATACTAGGTAGCGACTAGCGATGCAAGCAAATGCCCAAAAATGTATGTGCGAAAGTTGACATATCTGACAAATATACCAATGAAAATAATAATGTCTTCATATTTAATTACAATTTAAGAATATGTTTCCTTATATGCTACGAACTCATTATTCGCGTTCGTTGGTTATTATATGGAATATTGGAAGCTTTGAACTTCAGTCGTTGCACAAGCTTCACTTTGTTTTTAATACATATTTAGAGAAGCTTTTTTTATTTTTTTATGTCATATGGAGGCAAACGAGCAGTTGGACGGAGCCTTTTGGTGACTAAACGCCCATAGGCATCCGCTTTTCCCTGACAGCATAGCTGTCGCTTGACGCCGATGTTATGTGAGCGCGAGAGGCTCCCCGGTCGTGCCGTATGGCACTACCTCCACCTCTCACTACTAAAGACTCTACTTGAAGCATATTCTTACGTCACGAATTTGAGACGTACGTCAACGTCACTTGAGGAATTGGATAATGGAAACGTTTGTGGGTGGGTCACGTCGCTGGCCGTACTTCCTGGCGATGATCAAGTTTACATTAATCAGTGCCGGTGTCTCCTGAGAACTACCGCCAACTCCCGACCGGAACGATGTTTGATTTGGGGACTTTTGTAGATCAACGTTTATCATGTTATCAATTATTCTATTTTTTAAAAAAACAAGATCCTACATATATGTAAAGATCTAAATGCGAAATATTATATATATTAAAAAAAGAAACTAATAAACCTAATAATTTGTAATAGACAAAAAAAAATTTTCTTTTCCGCCAGGAAATTCTCTTA
Organism: Helleia helle; assembly: GCA_963853865.1. Classification (NCBI taxonomy): domain Eukaryota; kingdom Metazoa; phylum Arthropoda; class Insecta; order Lepidoptera; family Lycaenidae; genus Helleia; species Helleia helle. The sequence continues at coordinate 17,684,651 of OY971422.1, read as the reverse complement.
GGCATCCTGCGGGGGAAGGTGGTCTCCCCAGGCGAGTATGTGGGACTCACTGCGCCCGATGGATGGTAAGGTGGTCGTATCTCTACCCACTAAAACCCGGCGAGTTCCACCAATGCCGCCTTTGGTGAGGTGCCCCGGATCTGTTAAGCAAACAGGGTATCTCCACGACTAGTCAGTCCCTCAATGGACCGACGCCACCCCCACAAAGGGGTTGTCCCGCACCACAGAACAACCCTTTCCAGCGTCGGGATAGTGCAATGGGGTGTTCCCTTCTTCGCTCCTTGTCTCCTCCTACTTTGTTGTCCTCTCTTCTTATAAGAAGGGTACAAATAGCAGCCCCCTCGGTTCACTTGGCTTCGCCCAAGGTGCTGGGTTCACCTTAGGGCTTGGGCTACTGAGCCCCACCGCCACGATAAGGTCTTTTTTTTTGTTGCCGCTGGGGAATGCTCTTATGCATACCGCCGGGCCGCCGGTTATGTGGGAATCTCTGCGCCCGAAGAGATGGTGATGGTAATTGGACGCAGACACTACCCACTAAACCCCAGCGGTGTTCTCCTCGTCGTACTGGCCCGGCGCGGGAACTTTTGTATGGTCCGCACCGACGACGTTGTGCCTGAAGGCACTCTCCGCTGGAGGCAGGGGGTGGAGTCCCCTCCTCCTACTCCGCTTAAGGCAGCCCGAACACTTAAGGGTGCCTTATAGCCTGGACCTAACGCGCGCACGGCGGATCCCCCGATCGACCGCGCACAGGTCCCTCACGGCGGTGCGTTCGGCTGTCACCGCCGCGCTCTCCTGCGAGAAGGGGCGCCAGTGCGCTTCCTCTCCCGCTCCGCCTCCTCCTTCTGCGGCATCACGACCTCGCAGAAGGAGAGGACCGCCTCCCATGCACTCTCACTGGCGATCATCGCGTGGATGACCGCAGGGAGTGAAAGGTCGGCGCCAACCTCGGCAACGAGGTCCGCCCTTTCTAGCGCCCACGCAGGGCACTCCGCCAGGGTGTGGTCAGTAGTGTCCTCCTCACTGCTGCGGTGATGACACCCTGGCAAGTTCTCCGAGCCTGCCACCTTGCACAGATACCTCCCGAAGCAGCCGTGCCCCGTTAGGATCTGCGCAAGGTGGAAGGTTATAACACCGTGCCGCCGGTCAACCCACTGCTCCAAGATTGGACCGACGGCCACGATAAGGTCTAAACCATGGTATGGGTAATAAACTTAGCCATGTTTAACCTATATATCAAAACTTTAAATTTGTGTTTATATTATGAAAGATATAGGTAATATATTGTTTTGGAAAGTGGCAAAAAATATTCCATTAAAAATCACATCATACTACATGAAGAGATGCCTTATGCCTTAAAGCGCGTTCATTGGAATTCAATCAAAAAAAAATCAATTTCAAAATAATAATATTCTCTTTAATTTTTATGACGCCATGATGCCCTATCTGAAGATACCAAATGAAAATGATGTTGAAACAAATCTGTTTCTCTGTAATCTGTTGATCTGTAAAAAAAACTATAAGAATTATTTATTCATAGAACACGGCGGCTTAGTTTGCAAGGATTATCGTAAGCCATATTTAAATAGACGAAACCATTTTTTCCGCGCTCTCTCCAAAAACACGTTTAATTCCCTGTATAAATAGTACAGAAAAAGCAAAGCGTAAACGAGGTAGCGTCTAAATTTGCATCAAGTGCTAATACGCTGGCGGTAGTGTCGTCGGTTTTGAGAAACTTCGGGTTGTAAAAAATGTTAGCACAAGGAGTGATGGCCGGCCATGTTTGCGCAGACATTTATCAAGCCCTTGTTACCTCAAGTGGCACCAAATAAACAACCTTAATTCCGTATCTGTTCTACTGTTTTGCATTAAGAGTGACAATATTTCGTCATGCATGGGTATAATTAATTAGTGTAATTTCATAATGTCTATTTAACTATCGCAACCTTGTTCATTATGTAAGTAAAGCGCGATAATTTGTATCTTAGATAATCTGGTTAAATTATATTAGTGTATTGACAAGATGACAAGCCACGTCAGAAAGGGATTCCGGGTTCAAATCCTAGCAAAACATTATTTTATTGTTAATATGTTAATACAAAGAATACCTGGAACACAAATTCATAGAAACTTACCACTTCCAGAAGATTTACGATCTATCAATGTATAATATTACTAGCTGTTGCCCGCAGCTTCGCCCGCGTTAACTTAGATTTACAGCCGTATACGTATTGATGATGGTTATTTTTATAGCCTAAGTTACTCCTTATAAAATTAGCTATCTGCCAGAGAAAGTCCCGTCAAAATAGGCTTAGTCGTTTCAAAGATTAGCCGGAACAAAGAGACAGACAAATTTTTTAAAAAATGCTATTTTGGTATATGTACCGTGTATACATCCATATGCATTTAGTAAAAAGCGGTTATTTTAATATTACAAACAGACACTCCAATTTTATTTATCGTATAGATTATGTAATTTTCATATTTTTGACTGTTGTAAGCGATGTGAATCAATATTTCGTTTAATAAGCCTTATCGTAGGTCCTAGACTGAACAAATATTGATACAGTATAAGAAAGTTAAGATAAATATGTTTGTTATAAAATGAAGCGTTGGTTCTAGTCGTGTGATAGGCTCTGTGTACACAGGACGGCCGCGACTACCTGTGCTACGCGCTACCTGCCCCTACGCAAACAGTAAACACTGCTTAGTATGTCTATAATACTCATAACCAAATGTCTGTATGTAATATTAATTATTGTATGCGACATCAACTGTCTTTACCTGTTTATGTTTCACCCGAGGGCCGAGACTGAGTCTTACTGAAATGAAAACCTATCCCCTCGACTATCCTGTGATGCAGATATTAGGTCTAGGTGCCAGTAATTATATTGCCTGTCGTTTACGAAACAAATATAAGGTGCAAGACGGGGGCAGTAAGCTGAATTGTAACCAATATAGGCAGGCACACATTGCGCGTCCATTCCAGTAATATAGCAAGAACGACAATTCGAAAATTCCGAATTGACTACAATATTTGCGTTATTTACGTACTTGCAAAGTAAAAATGCTTATTTCAGATTTACCAATTGAGTAATACTATAGGTGTATCACGACTAACTTTTTATAATATAGATTAGAATACCATCGACCACCACTAAAAAAGATTAGTCAATATAAATTTATTATAAAAAATTAAAACGCGCACGAACACTGATAAACTGATGTGGAATCTCACTTTTGTTTCTAAACGCGATATTCTTATTTATGGGCCTAATAAATAATGAAGCTCGTAAAATTAAATTACATGTAACACAAGCAACGCCGGGGCCAAAAACTCGCACAAAAATATTCAATCCTCAGGTAACAAACGTTTGAAATCCAAACATAACGACCAATAAAAAATGAGATAGAGCTTTTGAATCCGACATATTTTAATTAAACTTAGCTTACAAGGTTTATAAAAACACCTCAATATAAATCTCCGATACATGTCTAAAGCGAAGAAATTAACACATGTCCGACTCGTGTTTTAGAGGGACTAATTTTCTTTAGAGATAATTTTTTTTATGTTCGTGAGAAGAACTAAATGCCACCCACGACGTTCAAAAGTACGTAAAATATTGGACTGTCTGTATTGTTTAGACATAAATTTGTCACTGGCAAAAGCGTTCAATATATTTTGAGATTCGATTGTTTATCGAGTTTAACATTAATCGATATTTTTGTCACCTATCTACAATGTGACCATTTATTTAAATGTTTTTTAGGTCGAAACCCATTTTAAATATGATTGTATTATTATGTAAACTTACTATTGTAATAGGCATTTACAGTTTCAAGTAAAATAAATAGCAGTATTTTAATAAATGTAGAAAAAAAGTGTAGAAAAATATGCGACTTAATTAATAACAAAAATCATAACATAAGTACTCAAACAAAAGTAAATATGAATGAATTATTCTTTATTGTGCACACACATATTGATTCCACGGATCTCTAAAGACAAGCAATATTCAAAACGAAACGACTTATTTCACTTCAGATTTTGTTGAACAAGTTGAATATGACGTTTTATTACGAGACCGTGATCGATAGGATCGATAAACGATCAACAGAACGGCCATTTCATCTCAATCGATCTTAAACATCACCGTTAGTGTCTTCTTGTATTTGGGCTAACGTTATATTTATATTTGTGTTTTTTACATTTTTTTTAATTTTATTAGATTTTTTATTAATAACATTTTATGAAACCTTGTTTAGATCTTTGATATTAATTTTTTTATAGCATAAGAGTCGAATCGTTTTGGCGACTATCAACGCTCATACACATCCGCACAACCAGAGCTAATGCAGATGTTTTGCTCTCCTTTTCCCTATCCCCCTCCCCCCGGGCCACCGGAAACTCACAAACCGCACGAAAGCGTGAGCGAGAGGTACCACCCCCGCCGGCCCAATTCGGCTGCAAAGCAGCAAGGCACACCTGTTACATCTTTAACAACTCGTAAATATTTTTTTTTTTGTTAATAGTTCAGGTTTCAGGTTAAGAAGTAGAGACTGCAACGCTCTTACCGCTCTACAAGACGTAACATTAATGATACCAACGATGGAATTAAAATCATAATTTTCGTTCTTAATCTTTTGTTCTTTTTAGGAATCGAACGTTTTATATAATCATTTGTTTTCGGTTTCGCCATAACATATGACCGCGACAGGCAATTTGACCAGCCTGGTGAAATATGAGGGTCGGCGGACATAAATAAGAGCGGGGAATAAAAACATCAACGCGATGTAGTCAACTGTGCTCCACATTAAACGTACCTAATTCACATTTCTTTATAACTTTATTTAATTCTTATTACACGAACTCAGGCAAATGAATTATGGAGAAACTTTTAAAGATTTTAATTATTAAGCTTTGCTGTACTGACACGATGTCTAATTGACTACAGAATAATTAGCTATCAAAAGATATTGATTATACGCCAAAATAAATCACAGATTTGAAACTTTAATATATGGTAGGTAAACCTTGTCAATTTGTTTGGATATGAACGCCTGTACCATGTACATATTATACTATACATAATATGTATAGTATAATATGTACATGGTACAGGTACTCCGTCCCTCCACCCGCGCAGCTCAAAACGGTAGCGACACAATTAGTGATGCATGTAAAGTGAAGTGAACAAGTCGTCGCAAGATTATTAGTGAACTGACCTAAAACGTAATAAGTCGCTTGTGTACTGAACAAACGGGTAAGTAAACATCTCAATCTTCAGTATAAGAGAGACTCTTTCTTATATTAGGTCTTTTTACTACCGATTTTGGTTTTTACTTCTAGGACTTATTGGTAATTGGGTCCCTTTAATACTAAAAACTAAGAATATTTATAAGGTCTAAGCAGAATTGAGTCCCTTTCAAAATAAAACCAAGGACTTATATACATTTTACATCAAAATGTGACACTACTACACTAATTTGCCGACAAATAAATGTGCTATTTTATTAAATGAGTCCTTATAATTACATAAGATACTTGTGTTTGTTTGTTTTAATAAGATTTAGGACTGTATTTCCGAAATACCGAATACTTAAACTATATTATTAGCCCTGTTTGTTTCAGATTAGAATAAAAATGAAGAGAAGAGCAGACTTAATATTTGAGAAATTACAAATAAATGAGCAACGAAAGGTTATTTCTGTATATTTACATTACACTAATTACATTTAGTGGTTCTTTTAACAGTTATCGTAATTATTTTTGACACTTTCAGGTGGACGTAGGACCAGGCAATAAAAAAAATGTAAGTTGGCCCTCGGACCAAATGCAGAAATCTAGTGACGTGGTTTGTATGAATTTAATCATTATAAATATATATTCCTTTTTTATTTATTAGACATCGTTTTACGGATATGTAAGTAGGTAGATATGAAATGTATATGTTTTTGTGGTTGTTCGTTACAGGATGAAATTAATAAAGAGAACATTCCTCATTTTATTGAGCAAAGAAAACGAAAATTGACGCAGGTAACTAAATGTTAATGTTTTTCAGCCTATGTCAAATCGATAGGCTTATTCCCATAATTTTCTTTTCGTTTTATTACTAAGTAGGTACGGTAGATAGATGTTTAATAGTGGTTTTGATATTTACAGAATGAGTATGAAAGCGATATCTCTCGGACATCCAGTCCGTCAATAATAGAAGGCACACCTGAAAAAAGTGTGCCAAATTATGCAGAGGAACTTTGCGATGGAAAAACTAATATAACTTGGGTTGGTCTCAAGATATTGTCTCTTTTCGTAACTAATTATTTAACTGAACTTGAACAACACATAAAATTATTGTAATGCTAAATATATTTATGTTTTTTATTATTCAATAAAGTGTACGTATTTAAGTCACACATGATAATATATTTATATATAATTAAGTGTAATATAATATATTTATATTACACTTAATTATATATAAATATTCAATTCAAAATGCATGCATTTTAGGAACCCTTGGCAGATGAACTACCTACTAATGAACTACCCAGGCGAGCACTTAGTGAGTCATCGTCCAGAAGTTCCTCGTCTTCTAGCTCAAGTAGCTCATCTTCCTCCAGTCGCAGTAGCCCGCTTCATAACAGTAACACCATTGAGTCGAATACAAAGTTATATGAACCCTCAACCTCTACAGGTAAATATCATAAAACTACACCACCTAAAAATTATTGTGAGTCGCCTATTCATTCAAACGAAAGTGATGTAGACTTGAGTGACGATGACCCTACGTATTCCAATAGACCCCATTCACGTCTTGCAAATGCAGTCAGAGTATCTGCGTCGAGTATTTCCTCATCTTCTGATACTACAGACACTGAACCCGAAAATACTAATGATTCTGTTGTGGAAGGTCCAAGGAAATCTCGCAAACGTCTACGAAATCACAACAAGTGGAAACAAGTTGTTGCCAAAACTTTGCGAAATACTGGGAAAGAATATGTTTCTAACACCAAATCTAAAAGAATGGTTCCCGCTCGTTCAATAAAAGATCCATGTACCAGCAAGTGTAGAGTCAAATGTGTCGATAACATAAATGAGATCGATAGAAATCTATTATTTCAAAAATATTGGGCACTAGGAAACATAGATTTACAGAGATCCTTTATTAGAAATTGCATGGTAGAAATAAAACCTAAATATAAATATACAAATTCAGCTAAACCACGACAGCCGAATAATGCATTTTATTTTTCAGTTAATAATACTAAAATTAGAGTTTGTAAAACTTTCTTTATAAACACGTTAGGTATATGTGACAGGCAAATAAGAACTGTTAGAAAAAAGACAGATGCGCAAGGTTTTGTCCAGAAAGATAATCGAGGTAAAAATAATAATAGAAAAAGGATAGAACAAGCAATCATACAAGATATAAAGAACCACATTAACTGCATACCAAGGATTGAATCGCATTATTTAAGGTCTTCAACTTCTCGGGAATATATAGGCGGAGAGAAGACCATAATGGATCTATGGAGAGATTTTGATAAATTTCGACGTGACGCAGGAAAAGCTTCGTGTGAATATTGGTTGTATTATGACATTTTCACAAAAGAATTTAATATTGGATTTTTCCAACCCAAGAAAGACAGATGCGACCTTTGTTTCGAATACGAACTTGTTACTCCAGAAAAAAAACTGCAACTTAAAGAAAAATATGATCGACATTTAAAAGAAAAGGATTTATCCCGAAAAGAGAAACACAATGATCGACTCAACATTGATGAATCCCATATTTGTGCAGTTTTCGACCTACAAGCAGTAATGCAATGTCCTAGCGGTGATTCGTCTTCATTCTATTATAAAACAAAGCTAAATTGCCTTAACTTTACAGTTGTGGAGTTACTAAATAAAAAAGATAAAAATCTAGAGGAAAACACAGAAAGTGAACACAAACGTGATATTGGAGCTTATGGAGATGTCTACAGTTTTTTTTGGGACGAAACTCAGGGGAAACGCGGATCTAGCGAGATCGGATCGTGTATTCTTAAATATTTAGAGATTTTAAATGCAAAAAATCAGGGTCAGGCCATCCACGTTACGTTTTATTCTGACAATTGCTGCGGACAAAACAAAAATAAATATATCGTTTGCTTATATTCCTACGCAGTATCACATTTTGAGAACATCAAGTCTATAACCCAAAAATACCTAATAAAGGGTCATACCCAAAATGAAGGGGACAATGTCCACAGCCTCATTGAAAAAGAAATCCAACGGAATAAAAAAGCTGGACCCATATACGCACCTTGTCAATACGTCACTTTAATAAAAAATTCGCGAAAAAACGGAAAGCCCTTCATGGTTCAAGAATTAACGTACGATTTTTTTTGGGACTTAAAAATGTTTCAAGAGAAATGGGCTTATAACTTTAGCGAAAATGAAAATAAGGGCAGTGTGACTTGGAATGTCATAAAAATCCTTAAATTTACTAAAGAGGATCCGTTTACATTTTACTATAAGACATCTTATAGTCAAAATGAGTTCAACAAGGTAAACATGCGAAACAAAAGAAGGAAGATGAGTGCTATAAGAGAAATTACTATGACCAAAGCATACTCCCAAAGACTAGTGTTATCTGAGAGGAAAAAAACTGACTTGCGTTCCTTAATTGAACATAATCTGATACCTCATTATTATGCTGATTTTTATAATAACATTATTTAACAATTTTTATAAGTATAAGAGGCTCTTCTGCTTTATGTTTTAGTTTTTAGTTTTAAGAAGCATATTCTATTACCAAAGTATTAATTTAAAATTTTGAAATGATATTAAGATTTTTTTAGTTATAATTAATTCCATTTATTAACATAGGTAAACATTCTATGCACCTATGCATAGCATTTCCGTACTGCACACTCTTTTTTTAAATTAAGCTTGTTTGATTTTTTTATAGCTTCTTATAATATTGTTTTAAGCGATTAATATTGATTAATTATTATTATTATTATTTTACCTAATTGTTTACTTGTTAAGTACAATTTCTTGTATTAAAGAAAATAAAACTTAATTATTATAAACATTGGCTGTGCAAAACATTGACTGAAGACTGATTTAGGAATAATTATGGTAGGTAATAAATGTTTTTTGAAAAAGCTATTTCTATATGGATAATACAATAATTATTATTGTATGGTTGTTTTTTTCTATTAATTTTATTATTTTTAATTTTATAATTGCATTACAATTTTATTACTTTAATTGTTAACTTGACTTAATTTAAAAAAAGAAAATAAAACTTATTTATTATAAACATTGGCTGTGCAAAGCATTGCCTGAAGACTGATTTACGAATAATTATGGTAATAATGTTCTTTGAAAAAGCTATTTCTATATGGATAATACAATATTGAAATACAATACAATGTTGTATGGTTGATTTGTTTCTATTGATTTTATTATTTTAAATTTTATAATTGCAGATTTTGACTTGAACGACCGAGATTATTATGTTTATTTTCTGTAATAAAGTGACTTAATATGAGTGTTTTGAAAATAAAGTGTTTAATTTCATAGATCTTTTTTAATTTAAAATGACTTATTTCGTTATGTGACACGATATTATTAAATCAGTTTATTCTTGTAGTGCACTTTTCAGAAATAAGATGAAAACTGTACAATGATTTCAGAATAAAAGAGACCTAAGACCTAAAATGGTCTCAAAAAAAAACAGTTTCAGTATGATACTGACTTAAACTGGGAACCTTTTTAAAAAACCTTAATTTTATTTTAAAATATGCAACATTTAATTTCTTTTTCGCTCATATTTGACAAAAGATAAACTTAACTTATTACAAAAATCAAATAATTGATATGTTTTCATACAAAATAAATTAATTAAATCAGTTCAAAGATGAAAGTTTGTAATTTCAAAACTTCGTTTTTGTTTTCCTAAAAAAATGTTTTTTTGAGATACGTCACTACTATTCTGAAGGTGCGATATGTACATAATAATAACGAGTTCTTTCGAGGCTACCACGGGACCGAACTAAATATATTGTACATACTAAAGTGATTCGCTCTATTTTTTTTTTTATAGAAGAGGGGGCAAACGGATAGTCGTTTCACCTGATGGTAAGTGTAGAGCGACATCCACAGACACCCGCTACACCAGTGGATTAGCAGGTGCGTTGCCGGCCTTTCAGATATGAGTATGCTCTTTTCTTGAAGGCCCCTAAGCTCTATGGATTAAGAGAGTAGATGATTATAAAAAAACCTGGAATCCACGTTCTTTTTTCTGATGTTTAAAATTATGTGTCATCAGTTTTACAGTCTTCTACAGCCACACTCTCTATCGTCAACCTACCGGGCTCTCATTATCATATTAGCTTTTCCAAACTATTATCACTTATAAAATTATATTAAATAGTTACTTAATATTAACATAGCAACTTATTAAACTTACCGTGATCTAGATACAAGTAATTCGCATACACATTTTAGCTGTGTTGCTATATACATAGAATACGACCTGGGTGGTCCGCGTTAGTTCGCTAGACGGAGTCGAGATCAGTATCGCTCCAGTCCCAGGCGGACAGACAGCGGCGTCACATCGGATAGACCAGCGGTGCGTCGTGCGTCACCTCGCCACATCTCAACGTCATGTGATTATCGCTCCAGTCCGTATAATTGATATACAGTTAATGGTACTATAGAGTACAGTTCATATGAAAATACCATTACTAAGCTTGCTAAATATAGCTTTTGTGTATTAAATTATGCAAATCATAATGAACGTGTAATAAACTACACATCTTTCTTTATATTTTTTTAAGAAAGATAAGCCTACATGAATTCTGATTTTCATAATTCTAATAGGAAGATGAGTAAGTGAGCCAAGCCCAAGACTCATATTTCCTCTCGTCCCTACGGTAAACACTAAACAGGGCCAGAGTTGCTGGCATTGGATTGTCAATGCCTTTTTTCTCTTTACTTTCTTGAAGACAGTTGAAGAAGTTGAAACATCGTTAGATATCTACGGCGTTTAATAAAATCTACCAGCAGCTAAATGACAAGAATGTTAATGTACTCACTTTACATTACCTACAGTTGTAATATTCGACTTATCAAACGAGAGAAAATTGGAATAAAAGAATAGCTCATTTAAGGAAATATCTTACTAACGATTCCCGGTTCTAAGAATCTAGTAATTCAAGTTTAATAATGTCTGCATCTAAAAAAACATTTCTAGTTACATAGAGCATAAAATTCATAAGACGAATCCTGAGTATCGAATTAATACCTTAAATAACAGAGTCGATATAAATTATCGATTTAAATATCGATACGTGTATTTAAGGATAAAATATTCCCTCACAATTTACAAGATTTCAAATTTCATAAGCGTAGGCCCGAGTTGTAGCGTGTCGTTAAATATGCATACAATGTCTATGAATATTGCAACTTGACAGTTTCGCCCACTACGAATTCTTACGTGTCCTGAACCTTATATGAATTTACCGCCACATGTGACGTTTACTCCGATATTTGTGTATGTTTAAATGGCATATTTTTGTAATATTTTTTTTTATGTCACAAGGAGGCAAACCGAGCAGTCGGAGCCTTATGGTGATAACCGACGCCCATCGACATCCGCACAACCAAAAGTTATGCAGATGCATTCACCTCCTTTTACCAATCCGGGAGGGATTTGGGGAATGGGCCCCACCGGAAAATCACAAACCTCACGAAACGCGTTACGCGACAGCATTGCTGTCACTTGACGCCGGTATTATGTTAGCGAAAGGTACCACCCCGTTCGTGCCGGTCTAATTCGGCTATAAAGCAGCATGGCACTACCTTTTTTTGTTGGGGAAATCTAATAGATACCAGCGGGTTGGGGGCCTGGTGGTTATGTGGGACCCTCACCGCACCAAAACCCCAACGTGTTTACCTCGTCGTTCAGTGGGTCAGTACGGGAACTGTAACTATGCCGCACCGGACCCCGACGCTGTGCCCATCGGCACTCTTCGCTGGAAGGTAATTGCTATATTATTGTTTAAATCAGATCATACTAAAATCAACAGAATTGATGTGGTAATTCAATAAGAATGTCCTATGTGCTATACACATCAAGATTTACAATTTACATCGTGTAGAGATATTTTAATATATTTTTTATGATATAGTTCTACTTACAATGCTACAAACAGTTTAATGTGTAAGTTATGTGTATATTTTGACCTCTCTGAGGTTAATGTTCTTATGTCAGTGATAACAAAAAATACCCTTTGATATACGCCGCCACGCTCTTACATGCAGACACATAAAGTTTTATTGTATGTCATTATTATGTATGCTCAACTTACTTCTTCATACTTCATTGGTGTTCTTGTTATCAAATATCGAAAGACATTTTTGACGTCGTTACAAATGCGGCCAAATGAATTATTTAAGTGTAAATTCAAAATAGATTAACCTATCAGAGTAATTTGTGTTACAAAATGAGTTTGGACTTTTTAAATGAGTGTTCCTTTTTGCTATTTCAAGAGAAACAAACTGGCAGAGGCGGCTAAAATGAACAAAGATAGGCAAATCCGGAATATCTATTGGGTCCAGCCTGGCCCAACTAATACTTACATGCATTGCCTATCGTAGGACAAAGTTTTTTTAAAATCACTATACATATATCTCTCGTATACTACAATAAAAATACGCGCAACAAAGAACTTGACCTTATGTACGTACCTTTTCGGGCGTTAAGATGTTTGCCATAAGCAAGACTTTGTATGTGAAATGTCTATAGGCATGCATTTACCTTTAATGCCGTGACGCTATTATGTCGTGATGCTCCCACTACGACGCCGTTCTCGACTCCTATGTGTGTGAAAAAGTTGGCGCCCCGTGACGGCAAACTTTCAATTAGGTAAGCTACGATTCTCAGTGAGCTACATCTAAAATCATTTGTAGGTTCAATTTAGCGTTTATGAAAAATATTGCATGTATTGACATTGAATACTTTTCATTTCCTTCATGCAGAATAGTGCGCGACAATGAGTATGTCCTACTGGTAAATGGCTATTATTCACTAGTGGCAATTCACGAATAAATAATATTATCTGAGTTCATGTATAATCACACATTTGGAATTGACGTATTGTGGACTACACAATGCGTCACACAGGGGGAACTTATGAATGTTAGTTAGGTATGTTACAAATTCAGTGTTCCATTTCATGTCGATTGATTAAAAAACAAAGTGTATATGTTGTTTCTTAGTAGTATCAGATTGTATTTTTTAAATAGGTAATTTACTCTATCTACTTATTCAACAGTCATAAATACTATGACACACGCACTCAAATTTTTTGTTAAAAATATATACAAAAAAAACGAATGCGTGTATTTAAATCCTAAAATTTCACTTATTATTGAATATTGAAAAATATCGCAAACGTCAGAAAAATTATAAATAACTAGTGGCCCCGCAGACCTTGTCGTGTATTTGACCTGAATTGTGAATTCTTTAAAAAAATATAGGCAATCAAACAATATATGTATGTGCATTTATAGCAGACTGGTTATTCGTTGCTTAGCAACTGTTGGCCACAGATTGCTTAGAAAAGAATAAACAGTCAACAATAGTAAATTCATAACTCTCTCTATCTTTCTATCTTCACTAACTCCCCTCTAACATATATCTTCCGTTCGCCTCGCCCGATCACACTTTTCGTAACACTCCCGTCACGCATTCACCAGCTTACTCCCCAATACAAGCGCGCGTAAAGAAGTTTTACTTCAAAAATATCATCACCAGTATTCTGAAGCTATATCTGACACAATAATTACTAATAGAATGTTCAAGTTAATTAAAAAACTTAAGCAATCATTCGTTTTAGTGAAGATTTCCTCATACATGACAGGTAAGTTGTCTATAATTACATGCTATGGGGGTTTTATGAGATAGACCGTCTAACAAAGCCCTGCCGGTGACCTTCCGAGAAATGGTTTGGTGGACAATGTCAGTGAGTCAAGCCAGCCCACCCGCGTCGACGATTGTTAACGTGTCGAGTAATTTGTAGAAGACACTTGACGCCTTTATTTCAACATAACAATAGGAATTAAGATATTTCATAAAGGTCTTCGTGGAACGTATATTTTAGTTAGTGCAAGTAAACGTTTTACAATGTTAGTGATGGTTTGTTTTTAACGTGTTACTGTGAATTTTAATTTGTCTGTAGTTAATTTATTGTCATTTATTTTTAGAGTGAGTCAAAGAACTGTATTATTACAGCCAACAACTCGGTTTGTCATCAACATTCGATCAACTGTTTCAGTGTCAGTCAGTCATGATGTCATCGTACACTTAGTACAATAGTAAATTCGTAGGTTAAATTGAAAATCAATGAAATTTTAATTGTCAAACTCCAATCAGTGTTTGACTTTTTTCACTCTATGTAAAGATAATATATCATCCATAATATACCAATAGGTTGTTTGTCCTAGAAGGGACAATGAAAGTATACCTCAACTATTACATATCGATACAATTTAAATTGTTGTTATTTACTCATTCTCAGGGAAACTAATCTGCACATTATTGGCGTTTTAGGACAAGCCCAGGGCCGGATCGTGAATTTGTTGAATTCTGACGAATTGAGAACCTCCTCCTCTTTTAAGTCGGTCGGTCGGTCGGTAGCGACGGTGTTTTAAATCATAATGAACCGCAATAAAATCCGTAAAAATTGTTTCATTATAATTAATTGCTGTTGTGTTGTAGGTATACCGAATAAGGTATTAGAAAAAAATAGGACCATAAGAAACTTTATTTATTAAATTTGATTGAAGCAACTGGACAACATTATTGGAAGCGAAATTGAGAGGTTGCGTGTAGCTATACCATAATATAATTTATAAAGCAACCTTTTTGCATTTTTGTGTTGCCTTTATTTGCTGATCACATTTAAGTTTAAGTTAAAGAAAAAAAATGTAAGTATCGAATAAAATATAATACGCGTTGCACTGTATACTCTTCGCACTAAATTATAGTGCTTGTTTTTCACTTTTTGGTAATTTATTGCAATTAGGTTTTTTTTAATAATTATTTTTTCATAATATCGAACGTCTATTATTTTCAATGGGGGCCTTTCCCTTGTATGCTCGGGGCCCTGGGCTGCAGCCCAAAAAGCCCATAGGTAGATCCGGCCCTGGACAAGCCTATAAGTTTAGTTAACAAAAAACCTACAGGCTACAAACCTTTCATCATACCGAGAAAACATAAATGAATTTTGTAAGAAAAGTGATATTCATAGTAGGGATATACGTAATAGACACAGGTTAGATGTACCATTGATTAGACTCACAAAAGTAAGCAATTCTTTTAAAGCTAGTGTATATACGCTTTTACAATAGGATCCCAGAAAACATTCAAAACAATCCAATTAAAAAAATCATAAAAGCTATTAAAGAGCGTTTGTGTGATAAAGGTACACCTTGGGAATAGAGCGTTCCTCCCAGGCCTTTCAGGATATTATTATTTGAAAACATTAGTATCACTGAGTTGGTTTCGCTGGTTATTCTCTGTGGGCTTGCCTTGGAACCGCTGGTACATTCAATTGAAGTTCAAAAAGATACCATAATGGTACTATTTCGAATAAAAAAAATTAATTGGATTTGATTTTGATTAATTTGTTAATAGAATTTCAGCCTTCCAAATTAGGCTGAACTTTGAAATAGTTTATTTTTTTGTATAAAAAAGGGGTCCCTTTGTGCCTGTTTAGTACGGAACTCTAAAAAATTTAACAATGCAGTGCTCAAATTAAATTCCGTGGCAGTTCAGGGACTTTCCATGGCACATTGTTGCAATAATGAGTTTGCCAAAACCGACGCGTGAGTTTCAAAGTGACGTGTGACGCATGACAAGTGCGCGCCTCCTATCATTCGCGAAGGTCTATCATTCAAAGGACACTCGGGTCAGGGGAACATTGAACACAATAAAACGCTCATTCAAAAACGTAAATCAGTCAAATGTCAACGTGACATACATGCAAGATTATCCGAATTTCCATTCAATTAGTGAAGCATCGCTGCTGCGGTCTACCTGAACGATACTGCAAAAAGGGTATGATGGTGGTTGAAGACTGCAGCTGTAGTAATTTGTAATAGATAAAAAAATGTAAATTATATTTTGAAGTTAAACTTCTTTAGGCACGACAAGAGGGTAACTCAGATTTTTTTCTGACGGAAGTAACGCTCAGTATTCTATATTCAAAAATAATAACTGGTACATATTATTTGTGTTTATGTCATATACTCCACACTTCTTGACTTATACGCCAACTAGTGGCAAAGATCATAAAAAAATCATAATAAATAGGATTATGTATTTCAATTTTTTTCAAACGGATGAATTGTGAATAGCAAAGTAAATAAAATTTCAAAGGTTTTAAAAAAAATGTTTTAAATTGCACAGTAAATTTTTTTGAAAATCTCCAAGTGAATTTGTTTATTTTTTACTTTTGTAATAAATAATTAAATTATTTATACATTTTCTGACCTTCGGTTCAGTGTGCATTTTTTTAAGTAAAACTTCTTTAGGCGTGATTAGAGGGTAATCACGCGTAAAGAATCATATTACAAATAACCGCAAATTCTTTACTATTTCTCCAAGTTGCGTGCAAATTTAGTATTTACAAACAAAATATTAATGTTACCAGAATAAAAAATACACTAAAATATAATACCGATTATTTTTCCAAGTGGAAGCCGAATCTGAAAAAGGCTCGAAAGGTCGAACGCTTAATGATTATTCATATAATATTCTAATTCAAATAATTGTTTGAATATTTTTATGTGGTGTTATAAATATTTATTTACAATTAGCGTTATCGCCTTTATCTAGCTTAGGCAAGCTTGTAAGAAAGTGAACCTAGAAAGTAGAAACGTAAATATATTTATGAATCTACAAATTATCATATGCATGAGTTAAACATAGTTATTCTATACCCCAACTGTCTTTAAATGTGGTGCAGTCATTTGATTAACATTACGTCTGACAGGCAATCATTTAATCCTTTCATTGGTACTGGATTGGAATGACTACGATCTCGGTGGCCCTGTGACTCACCAGCCCGCTTTTACCATCACCTTCAACTCAAGTCAAGCATAAACAAAAATATTAGTCATATGCAACAAAGCAGCGCCGATTGAATGACTTAATATCGTACTATCATAAGTATAACAATTTAGATTGAATATTTTTTGTGGATATGAAAACTGTAGACGAAAATCATCTCATAAAAATCTTGATATGTGTACCAGGGTTTTTTATTTCTGTACATTTTTAATTTTACCGTAACAGTAGTAGCCCTTCCAATTTCATAAATTAAAATCCAAAATAAAAACGCCTCTGGCAACAGCTATTAACCATTAATTTACCAATAATGCTGTGTCTGTATAGAGTGTGAATTGTATTATCTCATATTTTTAAAGAGAGATATTTTTTCTATTCTATTTTAATTGACTTTTTTCAAACATAAATTACAATTTAATAAACATGAAAATTAGCATACTTAAGTATGTAAATGTACAAAATGACATACTGGGGTAAATGACACTGTGGCCATATTTAACATTTGGCGCGCTTGGAAACGTCATTAAGTAGTAAGTTTTTCTTGAGCTTTTCAGATATTTCAGATTACTAAAGTCAAGGTTACCAACCTCTGAATAAATCAGACGCAGGACGCTACGCAAGAAAGTCACTTTAGTTTTCACAACGTTTAAGTTTTTTACGCCGAGGGCATTTTTTATGCTTTCGGTAAGTAATTTACCGAAAGCATAAAAATATTCATGATCAAATTTAATTAGAAATATAAATACATTATTTATTGTTCTTTCAGCGTTTAAAGCTTAAAAAGATTATAAATTATGTCCATGACAGGTTTATTTAAAGGGAAATTACAATTGAGTGTAGAATATTTGCTCTACATAATTATTTTATCCGTGGGGGCTAAGGACAAATTTTCAATGAGGCTTGAGACAAGAATGCAACTATACAAAATGCTTGTAGCAGGTTTAAAATTACTGTTTCATCCCGACATGTTTCCAGATCTTATTTGAACCACAGAGCAAGTAAATGTTAGGAACGTATTGTTTATATTATACTCTTTGATTTAAACCTTCTGAAACTAGTAACTAGAATACTAAGTACTGTTTTTGACAGAAACTGTCAAATCAAATACAAAACCATTTTTTTTTAATTCAAAATAGTACTGATACACTATCTTTTTGAACGCCAATTGAATCTACCACCGGTTCCAAGGTAAGCCCACTGAGAAAAACCGGCGAAACAAACTCAGGCAAAACAATTTTAACATCTTATCCTGAAATGCCCGGGTAAAACGCCTTATTCCCAGGGTGTGGTATCTTCCATGAAATCTTTTACTTTATAATATCCTTTACCTCACAAACACTCTTTAACAACTTTTTTGAATTTTTTTATGGAGAGCTTTTGAACGTTTTCTGGGATCATATTGTAAAAGCGTTTACAGTTGCCTTTAAAAGAATTGCTTACTTTTGAAAGTCTAATCACTGGTACATCTAACCTGTGTCTATTACGTATATTCCTACTATGAATATCACTTTCTTATAAAATTCATTTATGTTTTTCCGGCCATACAGTAAATTTTCTAAGATGTATTGAGAGGCAACAGTCAGAATTCCTATTTCTTTAAATTTTTCTCTCAAAGATGAATAGGGAGGCAACTTGTAAATTGCACGAATAACCCGCTTCTGCAGCACAAAAATGTTGTTTATGTCGGCCGCAGAGTAAGAACCTGTCAACCTTCCTTCTGAAAATGACCTCAAAAATATGCCTCTACAAACTCTTTTTTTTTCGGAATGATCTATGCTAATGGCCCGAAGGCCCTAATGCTTCATCGGATTAGTGTGAGCCCATTCGGCTCTACAAACTCCACTCTACATTTCTGCAGCTGCCCCGACGTCGTCCCCTAAATCTATATACAGTTGAGCTTGAAAACATTGAAGAAGATTACGAAGATGATGATTGTGTATGCCTCTATTGTAATGATTTATTCTCGCTATTGAAGCCAGGTTAAAATGTATGTTATGTTGCCGCTGGGTCCATGTTGAATGCTGATTGTGCTGATCTTTCAAAGAAAACGAAGAAGTTTGTACGCGAATTATTTGTCTTATTGTTATTAAATTTTATGTATGTAATTTTGTAAATTTTGTCCATATTATGTACTGTATCTTTTTACGTATTGTATGGACAAAGTGAATTTCTACAGATCTCTTTTAGAAGGCTTATATATTTTTTAGTTTTTGTTTTTCAGTTTCTATGTTTAAGAACTTTGAGAGCCAAATAAGTAAAGATTATGTTTACAAAATTTTGTATTTCTGTAATACGTACCATTAAAATTTTATGAAGAAAAAACGGCAGGGTATGTCATTTTGTACATGGTTCCTCTATTTTGTATCCTGTTAATCAACTTTCTCCCTCGTGAAAGGAGAAATAATTAATCATCCCTCAAAACTTCCCAGATGTCTATTCGGGCGATGCCACGAGTCACAGCCAGTAAAAAATATTTTTGTCGACTTTGTCTGCAACGTATTACAGCTGTAACAAAGTCGATGAGCTTGAAATACCATTACAATGCTGATATCGACGATAGAGCTAATCTAAACGTCAATTAAGAGGCATGAGACATGAATGCGTGAGTGTACGTTAGCTACCGCAAGGCGCGCGGCGGGACGGGCGCGCTCGTCTGCGTCCGCGAACCTCATTCATCAGCCGTGATTGATAGCAACTGTCAAAACGCTAATGGCGGCGAATGGCGGCCATATTTAAACTTGTGAATGAACCTAAACCAAAGCTAAGGATTAATATTGATGATGATTCTACCAAGTTCACGGGAATTTTACCTATATATTTATTTAACTGAATGTATTAAAAACGATGTTCTAATTAAGTCTTAATCTTACCATTTTACAACTAACTTGGTCGCTTAACATCGCAACCGGTGGAACGCAAACGATGTATGGTACATGAATGGATTTATATAACATTGGACACTGGCAACCGGTACTTTTTAACATTTCATATCTCAGAAACTACTTGTGATATTTATACGGAATTATTTTATTTATATATTTGCAGTAGAGAATAGGGAAGCTGTAGATGTATTAGAATTACCGAATATTCTTTATTAGCGATTTTACTATCGCGTATCTGCGCATACGTTAAAGTAATTGTAATAGGTTTTTTTTAAATGATCAGATATAAAAACATTTTACAAAAAATTAAAACCGACTTCAAAAATACTAAACTAAAAAGTAATAAAATAATACCACGTCACTATTGTTACTTTTGGAGTCGGTGTCAGTCAAGGTAGGTAGGGACCTATTCGTATTTCGGTGTCGTATTTATTGCTGTACCCTAGATACAGCAACAAATACGACACCGACTCCAAAAGTAACTATAATCACGAGGTAAACGCAAAGTTTGTACATTAGTAGAAGATTAAGTTGATTATAAGTTGTAAGCACAAAAATTAAAGAAACACAGTTATTTTATTACTTTTTAGTTTAGTATTTTTGAAGTCGGTTTTTTTTTTTGTAAAATGTTTTTATTTCTTAATTTTTAGTGATACCGAAATTCGTCGTCTTGGCGTTCATTGAAGGAGGCCTATGTTCAGCAGTGGACGGATAAAGGATGATGATGATTACGATGACCGCGACATACTATGGTGTGCTACTAAAGAATTCTATACAATTGTTACATCGACAAGTAATAAAATAAGCATATCATGGAGGTAAACGAAATCAACCAAATATGCATTATAGAGAATAACTAAAAAACGGCTTGTCAGATCTTAATAAAATTAATATGGGACCAAATTGGCAATACCAGCTTTCAAACAAAAAAATAACCATCGAAATCTATTCACAAACGGCGGAGTAATCGTGTCACATACATACAAAAAAACATACAGACGAATTGAGGAACCTCCTCTTTTTTTTTGAAGTCAGTTAAAAAGTAGTAGCTTTAAAACAGACGTTATGTAATATAAGGAAATAAAGAATACTTATATTTGTGTACGATACATGAACATTAAAATTTAAAGAATATGACGTGTCTGAAGCACGTTTAGGAATGTCCCCGATAACACTTCTTGCTACGTTTTGAAACCGAACACCGCGTGTTCTGACACACCCCTTTTCATCTTGTTTCACTAACCTGCTCTAGCACAATTTTTAATTTGTAATCTGTAAAACATTTGTACTACGTTATGCTAGTTGGATTCGCAGATGTACCACGTGATGGTGAGTGGTCAGCGTTGGCCAGGAACTTTAACGAATGCAACTAAAACTAGCCAAGGCAACTCATTCATCCGCTGCCTATCTTGAGGCTATGAAGTGTAGAGGCAAGGGGGACCATCTCTCTCTGTATATGAAAAGCGTCCGTAAAAACTACTCAAGTCATTACAACAACTATGCTCATATCGTAGTTTTTCCGTTATTCGGACGCATGCGCTCTGCGTTATTGTTGTAAGTACTTTAAACAAATACACAATAAATTCACCAAATATTTTTAAAAATTCACACTAATAACATTACGCTTTTTGTCTGGAGTATTTTGATTTACCTAAACATTTTAGATTACGTTTTAGTCATTACAACAACTATGTTTATATCGTAGTTTTTCCGTTATTAGGAGCGGGACACTTGTTCAACTTTCGCCCCATAAAGTTGGTTTTCTTTGTCTCTCACCTCCATAGGTATCTGAGACGTGAGATGGTCTCGGTGCCAGTAATTACACTGTCTGTCCTGCATAATATGTCCTCATAATGTCCTCATGCAGTGTAATTACTCATTTTATTACATGTTCATTTTATTTCCCATGATTAGAAACTTACTGAATAATGACAATCTTAAAGTATACATATTATATAGAGCGCGCGTCACTAAGTATGAACTGTAAGCACGGGTATGAACATAGACCATTGTCTTTTTTTTTTATATCATAAGGAGGCAACCGAGCAGTTGGAGTAGGGGGGGGACAGTTAGAACATGCACATCTTCAGAATAGATAGAGCCGCCATCTAACTTTTTGCACGGAAAACTGTTAGTTTCATAATTATCGATCTCTAATCAACATAAGAAAATCAAATAATTTAGTTCCTTAATTTAATTTTAAGTACTTTTTTAAATAATAACTGTTATATATTTCATGAAAATGATTGGCTTATATTATTATAAACCTGTCTAACGTTATTAATTATGACAACCTTGACAAGGAAATCGGTGTTGTGTATTTGTGTTGTGTATATTCTGGCAACATTACACATAGATGTAAGATGGCCGAGATTTGCGTTTGCGCTTATGTTTCATGTGTCCGTTAAGTGTTAAAATATAAGTTTTTGAGTGTCTTACCAATATCTTATATCAGACGTCGAGTCGAGTTTTTCCACCGTCCTGTTATTGGATTACTTCACGGAACCTAATATTTTTTGGATGCTGATGGATGCAGATGATGATGATGAATGTCCTAATTTCAAATATCGGTATTTTTAATGCATTACGCATAGAAGGTCACACTCACAGCGCTATACTATAGATAAATATCTATAACACATCTGCTTACGATCGGCACAATGAAGGAGCGTGACACTCGCACTCTCTATATTATATGTACTCTAAGAATGACAATACTATACGGTGTTAACTACTATAGCAAGGGCATATAATATGGTAATAAAGTATAATGAAACAATAAATATGAAGGTAACATTTATTTACACAAACACTACACTACCGGCTTATTTTATCACTTTAACATTGTATAAATAAATCCCTTGAAAAATATTTACTCCTGTATCAAGTGCTTGGCTACATTGAGACTTCTTTGTTCATGATTGGAGTCACTAAAACAATATTTTTAAATTTAATGGCTGATATAAATAAAAATGTTATTTATTTATTTGATGCTTCTGTAGTCTGTACATGCAAAAAATAATCACTGTTATGACTATAATATACTGCGGACAGAGGCGCTTTTAAAGATGAAGCTGAAGAAAAGAAAAACCAACACTGCAAGTTGACAACTGCAATTTTAAGAAAGGACACCCGGAACCTATCTAATGTGTTCACATGGGCTCTATAACTTCTTCAAAATGAAACTGTCGTTTTTTTATGGCACAAGGAGGCAAACATCGCTCGAAACGCCATAGCATAGCGTCGTGGCGACTACAATGCAGCATAGTACTACCTCTTACAAAAAAATAAAGTTAAATGAACACTGTGATTCAAACGATGTACCAGCGACTTCCCACAACCTTCACCAAATCGTCGGTCCATCTACTATACGAGCCAACTAAGAATAGGATCGCGCTTGCAGCCAACTTCACACGATAGATATGAAATTAGTACAGTACTGCCAGCAATAAACACTGCGAAAAAGAAATTATATACATATTTTTTTATTCATAAATTTCGTTATTATATTATTATTCCTTATTATAACATATTATTTCTTGAATTCCATTATTAATAATACTGGATAAACTAGTAATATATAGAAACAATATTCATTAAAAATACGCAATATAATACAGTTAATATTAATGTTTTAATATTAATCGGCTCAAAGACGATGACTTTAGTTTCAAATAAAGTGAATATTATAATTAGAGTTTTTATTGATACGCTTTTTTCAAATCCTAATCATGTATAATTAAAATTTGCCGTAAAATTTATTAGAAATACCAAAAATATTAGTATAGTATAAATATATTTTTTCTTAATGATTTTTTGCACACCACACGCTTTAGTAATGAAGTTTGCGAGCATTGCGTGTGCGAGCAAAACGGCGTCTTGACAGTGCTATTCTTATTTGGCTCGCATAGTACGTGTCGCTACTCCTGAACCTTCTCACCCTATCGGCCAACGGACTATCCTCGTGTACAACATAACTCACCTGCGACCTAGCTGAGCTCGAAGCCGGCGCCCGCCTGTATGGCGTACAACAGCTTGTCGGCCATGAGCTCGTCGGAGTGGAACTCGGGGATCTTGAGCAGGTTCATGCACGTGGAGGCGGACGGCAGGCGGTCCGCCGCGCCCGCCGACTGCACGCAGAATGGCGGCTGCAGGTCCTGCGCAGCCGGATACGCATTAACTCGAGCCGCAAGCAATTGAATGTCGAATGAAAACATAACATTGACTGGCCTGTTGGTCTAGTGGTTAGTGACCCTGGCTGCTGAACCAGAAGGTCGTGGGTTCCCACCCAGGACAGGTTTGTGTGATGTACATGGTCTGGGTGTGATTTGTCTATAATGTGTATGTATTTAGAAATATATAAGTATGTATCAGTTGTCTGGTTACCATAAGAACAGGCTTTGCCTAGTTTGGGATCAGATGACCGCGTGTGAATTGTCCCCTACATATTAATAGTAATCAAGTTTTAATACAGTTTTTCTTAAAGGGGGAGGGGGGTTCAACTAATTTTATACAGTTTTGTCCTTAAATCTAGGAAAGTCTTGCCCCCAAATGTGTCATTAAACTACATAAACAACGCTAAAAATATTAAAATTAAGAGGGAAATTATGAAATATCTATTTATAGACGTCTCCAGGGCGTCCCTAACTGTGCGTGGCGACGCCCTGTCCCGGAGGCGTCGTGAGGCGATCCTCATGGATTGGCTGTTTGTGTCGATGCGACCAAGTCCAGTGAGATGAAAGCAGGAATTTGCAATTTCCTAAGAAAGATTTGCTTGCTCAGAAAAGCAAGGAAATCCTTCTTATTAGTAGCCATTCAACTAAGTTTAATTATCTCTTTCAATTTTCATACAAAAATATAAAATCTATTTGGATATTCTGTACGTTTTTCTGATAACTTGTTGCTCGGTTTGAACTACTACTGGTTATGGTAGGT
Organism: Helleia helle; assembly: GCA_963853865.1. Classification (NCBI taxonomy): domain Eukaryota; kingdom Metazoa; phylum Arthropoda; class Insecta; order Lepidoptera; family Lycaenidae; genus Helleia; species Helleia helle. The sequence continues at coordinate 17,659,708 of OY971422.1, read as the reverse complement.
AGTTTTTGGTCAGAGGGGGGAAAAAATGGCATATCCCCAAGGGCGTCACAGTAAAAAAAGTTTGGGGAGTCCTGGACAAGAGTCTTTAGATTTATCTAGATATCTTGAGCCTCTAGAAACTAGGGGCTCTCTAAAGGCCTACGAATAAATAATAAGTCAGGAAATGTAACTGCGTTATAAAAATGACCCAACAAAAGTCGTGTCCAAGTAGGCGGGGATTAAAAGTCGTGCCCAGCGCGTCATCAGTCGGACATTTTTCTTACAAGCGAACACACGTCAAACTTACGCATACGTTTTCGTTTTTTCATTATGAATTGCAGCTGCTAATCATCATGCCATCATGTGTAGTGAAGTGGCGCAGGAGCCATACAAAATTAAAACCTCCAGGGATCACTTCTCACTAGTAAATAGTAGTAAAATTATATTATATTCAAATACGTTAATGTAATAAACAAACCGAGGTGGTCAATACTATGCAAAATGAAGTCAGTCAATTTTTGAACCAATGTACCTTGAAGGTATTTTATTTATACTTCATGAAATGTATAATTTACCTAATATGTTTAAATTTTTATCATTATTTAAATGTATATCGATATAATTGAGGTATTTTAAAAATGATTGTGCATTTTGTTTGCTTTGTTTTCTTTTAGTATCCCAGCCGATCCAATTCGGCAAAATAAGTAGTTAGCTGCAGTTAAGCTTGAAAGACAAGAGTATCCCGGGGAAGAACCTATAAGGAGGCGGTGCGGCTGGCCAAAGTCGGGCTCGACCTCGTGATCAGCCGCAAAGAGAGGTTAGAGCTTCGGGTCAGAGTTCAGAAAACCAAAGTCCTTCTCTTCCGCAGGACCGGCCGTAAAAGACACCCTCCGGTAGTTACCCTCCAGATCCGAGGGGGGGAGGGTGAGGATGAGCCCCCAGATCAAGTATCTGTGGCCCATCCTTGACAGAGAGTGGACCTTCGACCCACATTTGTCAATATTGGGATCGAAGGTCGTGAAGGCAGCAAGTGCGCTGGGCAGACTTCTCCCGAACCTCGAAGGAACCAGCGCCGCCTGCAGGCAGCTATACTCCGGAGTATGGCGATGTATGGTGCATCTATTTGGGGGGGTCACCTTACCGCGAGGAATAAGGCCAAGCTGGTACCGTACATTATCGTAGGTGACAGATTGACCTAGCCGGTGACCCCCAGTGGGAATTTGTGGCGGAGGTTCCTACCGAGGCGCATTCATATGTTTCCGTTCGGAGGGCTCCCGACGAGAACCTTACGTTGTACGAGATCCTACGGGTTCGCCGACTAGGACAGGAGCGTTAATACGGAGGTGTGGGGAGGACCCGGCACGGCAGTCGTATGACAAAAGACTAACGGCTGCTTTGCATCCAGTCCTCGAGCGGAGGATGCGGCGTAAGCACAAACCCTTCCGTCTGACACAGGTGCTCACTAGGCATAGTTGCTTTGATGAGTACGTGTGTGCGATTGTGGCGCGTCGGTGGACTCGGCTTAAAGAAATCATTGTAAAAAAAATATTAAATAATATTGTTTTATTATTGACTTGGTTCACTTATTGCATGACATCGTCCACGCAGCTATCACTCGACTGTCATAGGTGACATTACAGCATGCGCGCCGACCAATACCTGCATTTATTCTGAAATTAAACAAATCACCAATGACGTCTATTTGTAACCTCGAAAGTGATTGGTATTTTAAATCATACGTCGTTTTGGTTTGAAGTAGGCCCACTTTTTATATGTCATTTGTTCTGAGTTAGACTTCCTGACTTATTATTTATTCGTAGCTAAAGGCCTATAAATTATGAATTTTATATTCTAAGCCAGGATTCGAAATCTCGGCATGTGTGTCTATTAACACAACCCAATCCTGACCACTACACCATCAGCGAACCATCAATTTTTTATTAATCATAATAACTATGGACGCTTTTACACCACGTCAATCTGGTCTCGTGGTAAGTTCTAGAAGAACTTGTGTTACGGGTACCAGACAACGAAAATATATTTAATACTTTTATACTATACATATATTTAAGATTTTTTAATTATATAATACACACCCATGACCCACGAACACAGAAAACTTTTTTGTTCCCTGTCGCGATTCGAACCCGCTACCTCCGGCGTGAGCCATCTGTGGTCGTCAATCCAACTGAACAGAGCAGCTTACCTTAAAGCCCAGCAGCGGCGGGCGCGAGCAGCTGGTGACGAACCGGAGCAGCTGGCGGCGCTGGTCGTCGCTGAAGCCCTCCACCACCCGCCAGAAGCACTGCACCGTGGGGTGCGACTCCGTGAAACCGCCTGCACAAATCAATAGGTATCAATCCTGTATCAATGTACTAAAACTGTTTTTACTGAAATACGTACCCAAAATTTTGAATAATTGACACCCGAAGGTCACTTGTAAAGTATGCAATCGAAAAAAAAAATTGTTATCAGTGAAAAGAAAACTTCTTTTCACTGATAACAAATATTTAATTTCCGAGACAAAAGACCAGTGTTATAATAATAATAATAATAATACATTTATTTCAGATTTAAATCCATATAATTATGTTAGTCGCAAAAATATACTTACAACTAATGTTAGTAGACCTTAATGAGATTTACCTAATTTTGTAAATATTTTCATTTTTAATTTTATACAGAGACATGCGCCTTCGTCCAGTGTCTCCAAACCGGACTCTCAAAATGATCAACTAACGTTTTCAAAATACTGCTGGTACTATGACGGACACGGTGCATTATAGAGGCAATTCTCTTCCGCAGAACCGCTCTAAAGCTGTCAGTGCGAGCTTGCGCAAACATACCTGATGCACTACAGTATCTCGGCAAGCCCAGCAGCATTCTGAAAACGTTATTGTATTGAACGCGGAGAGCATTTATCGTGCTTTGGGTATAGCTGACCCACAGGCTGCACGTGTAAATGGACTGGCAGTACGCCTTGAACAACATCACTTTTACCTCTTATAAGTTATAAATATACCGGGTGTATTTGGAACGCTTGCAAAAACGAAGAGGTATGATAGTGTTGGCATAGCCTGACATGATACATCATACAAGTGAAAAAAACGCGTTACTTTTTTTTTTTTTTTGGTTGCCTATTTCTTTTTTTGTATAATCCGGTTTAGTAAACATAATGTGACAGGAATTTGATGATAATGCTTTAAAATAATCGTTTAAAAAAAATGGCAATGCACGCCGGCCAGCGGACTGCATCAGCTGACAGTGTTTGCTGTTCGATTTGTGCATACATTGCGGGTTTACAAAATACATAAGTCCTAAAATTTTCTTAAAAAAACGTTTCTGAGATAAATGGTTATATGAATTATATAGTATATAAATAGTCTATTATTAGGATTAAATCTTTGCAAGCGTTCAAAATACACCAGGTATATTAGTTAATGTGTGTCTATAGCACCATAGATCTTCTTGCGCTTTTTTATTATTATTTAAAAGCTAGTTTTCTAACAGTGGTTTTTAGACATGATTTATCAAAAACGACGTCGTAAGACGGTCATTAATTATTGCGTTGGGTTTTTTTTCAAGTATAACCATTTAATATTTTATTTATTTTTTTATTACATAGCAGCGATTTCATCCACGATTTCACTCGCATAGTTAAAAACTCCCGTGAAAATACGGGAAGTATAGCCAACGCCCTACGTTACTCGATAAAAATGTAGCTTTCTAATGGTAAATGACCTTTTAAAATCGGTCGAGTAGTCTTAGTAGGTGTTGTTGTACGTCCCAACTCCCAACCATGCTTCAAGCCTTGTCGTGGCGGTGGGGCTCAGTACCCTAGGGTGAACCCAGCACCTTGGGCGAAGCAAATTGAGCTGAGGGAGTTGCTCTTTGTATCCCTCTTATAGAAGAGGGGACAAAAGAGCAGGGGGACAAGGGGCGAGGATGGGAACCCGTCCCGACGTTGAGAGTGGATGTTCTGTGACAAACTGAGCGGGACAACCCCTCTGTGGAGGTGACGTCCGTCCCTTGAGGGACTGACTAGCCGTCGAGGTGCCCTGTTTGCTTAACAGATCCGGGGCACCTCACTAAAGGCGGCATTGTGGCACTCGCCGGGTTTTAGTGGGTAGAGCTGCGTCCACTTACCATCTTTCGGACGCAGTGTCCCTCATTTTTTTTTATGTTGGTTGGACAGGCAAACTGGCACACGAAAAAAAACTTACCTAATGATAAGTGGTCGACGTCGCCCATGAACATAAACTAGTTTACCTGGAACGAGCCCAGGCAACTCATCTATGTGTTGCCTATCCTGAGACATAAGATGTTAAGTCTCGGTGCCAGTAATTACACTGCCTGTCTTGCCCTTCTCTCCGAAACACAGCAAAGCTGTTTCACGTGTGAAACAAGCAATATGGTGGTACCCATGCAGCCGGGACTCCTCTCTCCCCCGCGGGATGCCTCAGAGTATTTCCTGGAGTGAAATAAAAAAGGTGTTGTTTGGTGTACTGACCCCCGTACTTGGTGTGGTTTCGCAGGTCCTGCAGGTCGATGGGCGTCTCGGCGCCGGAGATAAGCAGCTGCAGCTCGCGGCCGGAGAACATGCGCAGCCACTCCGCGCTCACCACCGACGTCAAGCCGCTCTTGAACGCGTTGCACTGCGCGCGGATCTGCCTGCACATACACACACATACATATACTGATACTACAACTATTTTACTACCAACCGATTGGGACTTCCAATGGTAAGATTGTTATGACTTTTGTCTCAAAGTACTTTTTAAATTCTGGAAAGTTTAACAATGGCTATCGATGACGACGTTTCAGTAACCATTTTGACGCTAACATAAAGTGCTAGTGTCAATAATGCGTCATATAATTTTTTATACTATATAATTCATATAACCATTTATCTCAGAAAAGTTTCTTTAAGAAAATTTGAGGACTTATGTCTCTTGCAAACCCGCAATGTATGTATACACGCGAACTGTCAGCTGATGCAGTCCGCTGGCCGGCGTGCATTCCCGTTTTTTTAACGATTATTTTAAAGCGTTATCATCAAATTTCTGTAACATTATGTTTACTAAACCGGATTATACAAAAAAATTAATAAAAAAGGCGTTATTTCACTTGTATCATGTCAGGCTATGTCAACACTATCATACCTTTTCGTTTTTTCAAGCGTTCCAAATACACCCGTTATTTATAAACATTTACCTATTCAATTTATAATCAGCCACCAAGTGGAAGTACTCGATCCTGTTCTCGGCCGTGACGGGGATGTTGGCGCCGCCCGGCTTCAGTTCCTCTATCTGAAACGTCCGCGCTCGTTACAGCCGACCACGATAATAAGTTAGCTTAAGTTAAGTATCCGGCTCGAAGGACCACTAAGATGTACGTGCTGTCGTACACCTTGATATGCTTGCTAAATGATGCACCAGTGTTCTGATGATATTTATTGATATTTGCTAAGTGATATGAGAACGCGCAATGAATGCTCATAGCGAACTTACTTAAATTGTGAAATAATTCCATATTTATAATATTATTTACGAAGGCGTTGCTGACGCCGCACGATGTACGGTCAGACCGTACATAAGGAGTACCATGTTATTTGCAGAAAAAATAATAATGTGTCCATTTTTAGCTGTGAATAACAATTAAAAAACCATCTACAATTGTGTGTAGTATAGAGTATCGTATGAAGTAGCAGCTATAGATAAATTAAATGTCTGTCTTTGGCGCGCACACTTTTAAAACCCACCACCGCTAGCTATTGCGGCGCCACCTTTATTTAACACTTTTCGACGGACACTTTTTCATACACAGAGGTACTCCTTAGTTTTGTTCCACTGAGTTTGTTTCGCCGGTTCTTCTCGATACATTCGATTTCACCGCTAAGAAGCGCTGATCGATGTCCCACTCCCCGTCATAGTTCAGGCCTTGTCGTGGCGGTGGGGCACAGTAGCCTAGGGTGAGCCCAGCACCTTGGGCGAAGCGAATTGAGCCGAGGGGGCTCTTTGGCTCTTATAAGAAGAGGGGACCAAAGAGCAGGAGGTAAGTGGCGAGGACGCTAACCTCACCCCATTGTACTGTCCCGACGTTGGGAGGGGTTATTCTGTGGTGCGGGACAACCCCCCTGTGTAGGTGGCGTCGGTGCCCTGAAGGACTTACTAGTCGTCGAGGTGCCCCGTTTGCCCAACAGATCCGGGGCATCTCACCAAAGGCGGCAATGGTGGGATTCGCCGGGTTTTAGTGGGTAGAGCTGCGTCCACTTACCAGCTTTCGGGCGCAGCGAGTCCCATATACCTACCCGCGTGGGGAGACCCACTCTCCCGCAGGATGCCTGAGAGCATTTCCCTGCGTTAAAGAAAAAAAATGGCCCACTCACCCTCTGCTCGCCCAGCTCGTCAACGAGCACGGTGAAGTCGAGGCCGAGGTCGGGCACGTCGCGGCGGGCGTGCGCGCGCAGCTGCAGCAGGCCGCGGTACAGCGCGGGGTCGAGCGTCGCCAGCGCGTGCACGTCCGCCTCGCGCGCGCCGCACAGCCGCGACACGAAGAACTCCGCCAGCGGCAGCTCTACCACCAAGCTCTCGTACAGCACCTGCGGCACACCACCAGTCATGCGACCACAGAACACTACCACTCCTAGCGGAGAAGAATGGCACGTCCATACAAAAATTCTAGGACAGAGGCTCACTATCCGAAACCACCAAAATTCAGCCCCCGTAGGTATATCGGAAATGCATAGTTAGTTGACACCGCCTGCACGTCGCACGACGGCCACACATCAGAGCGTGTCAGAGATTCTTTAGAAGCCGTACCCACCTTGCCGAGTATCCTGCCCACGAAGTAGTAGTGGCGGGGGAAGTCGTTGTAGAGCAGCTGCACGGCGGGGTTGGGGTACAGCATGTTGTCGTTCGTCAGACGGAACAGCCCGCGGTTGGGGTCGAACGCCGACCTGAGTCATTGGGACACAATTCAATTATCTATACAGAGAAATAAAATTGGAGTCTCTGTTAGTAAAATTAAAATAACCGCTTTTTATAATGCATATGGATGTACACACGTGTATATATCGAATTTTTTAGGTATATGTACATATACCTAAAAAAATTGATTTTTTTAATTTTTGTCTGTGTGTCTGTCTGTTTGTGCCGGCTAATCTCTGAAACGGCTGAGCCAATTTTGACGGGACTTACACTGGCAGATAAAGTAACTTAGGCTATAAAAATAATCATCATCAATCCGAGTACGGCTGTAAATCTAAGTTGCACGGGCGAAGCTGCGGGCAACAAGTAGAGAAAACATGTGTACGGCACAACAACACGTATACTTCACGGCGTAAGCAGTTTACGCCTCAATACTTACTTAAGTTAGTTGTGCAGTGACCACACAAAGCCCGCGGACCTATCATTCTATCATCTATTCATAATTATCAGTTTAATATATCAGAATTTACTATAAGTTTTCTATAATTTATCAACTACTCTTTATATAAACCAAAGATGTACAGGTACGTCTTAGCCCGTATAATATGGGTCGAACTTTATCTATCCTAACTTTACATACCTTAGTTCTTTTTTTTGACTACGTATCAGTCAGGGTCCTGCGATTAATGACCAGTACTACTGCCAAAGGAACAATTTTGATAAACATATCTAAGAATCACCGCTATAATGTGGTATTTAAACCACATCCAAATCAATGCATCCGTTTAGGAAGTACGTTACCACAGACAGACACAAAAAGCGGTCAAATTTATAACACCCTTCTTTTTGCATCGGGGGTTAAAGTAGTTCTATCAAGGGCTTACTAAACTAACTAACTAACTAGTAAGTTAATATTTAATATCCTTAGGTGAACGGTTTTACTAATGACCTGAGTTTATTTCACTGAGTTTGTTTCGCCGGTTCTTCTCAGTGGGCTTGTCTTGGAAATGGTGGCCAATTCAATTGAAATTCAAAAAGATACTCTGCTTGTACTATTTTGAATAAAAAAATTGATTTGATTTGACCTGTCTCCCGTCTCTACGTGTCTCTACTATACCATACTCACTTTAGCAGGTCTGATAGGAACTCTCGCGAGAGCCCTCCACCGTCCACGCCCGCCTCCTCGGCGCCCGCCTGGTTGATCAGCTGCACGCGCAACTTCAGTTTCAGATCCGGCTCTGGACACACACATCATTATAACTTCAAATTTTATTTATTTATTTAACAATTTATGTACACTAGGATAGTTACAATAGGAATTAACACATACAAACAATGCTGGTACAAAGGCTACTTATCCCATGATGGAATCTCTTCCAGTAGTCCTACCATAGGAAAATTAAAAGAGAACCGCAAAATTAGCCTGTACAGTCTTAAATAAACTTACCTTAGGAGTAAATAGTAAAATAGGTAAAAAAATATATACAATTTTGTACATAAGTATATTATTGAAAGACTAATTAATATACGCCCCTGTTGTATATATGGGCACTACACCCCTTTATTTAAGCTATCAAAGAAAATATAAGTAGGTACATATTCATTAAACGACACTGATATATCTAGGAAAGAGACTATGCGCCAATTAAAAATTATTCCCATCATATAAATTATGCAATTATTTGTTGTGAGTTACATTACTTATTTGAATGTTGATGTCAGTTTTTATTGTTTTTCTTTAATTTCTTCCCACCTGGTTAATGGCCGACCGACACTTCGTCTACCTAAACGTGACCTCCACTCTTGAACCTTATTGCCCCATCGACCATCCGTCCTCCTGAATGTGAGACCAGCCCACTGCCACTTACACTGCCTACTTAATATACTTTACAATCAAATAAAACTTAACAATTCACGCAAACGTACTACAACAATAACTATAGTCTGTTTTTCTTAACAAAAGAGTACTGAGTAAGTCTGTCGCATATTTCCAAACATAAAAAAAAATTACAGAGTGAGGGGTCATTATTCAGTGTCAACGCCCAATGAGATACGTAATATAAGATTGTTGATTACGTGGACCAATAGCAAAGCAGTTAAAATTGTCCGTATTCGTTAAAAAAACAGACTATAGTAATTGTCTAAGTAAGTGCACATACCTTTCTCCGGACTAAGTTTCTTGAAGGCATCCTCGTAAAGATGCGTGCGTCGGACGCTAATCACTATGAGCGGACCCTCGTTGAAGTTGGCCATCTCATATAGGTGTTCATGTTTTTCCCTGTGAAACAATATAGCACAACATTTTTACATATTATAAATTAAAGACGCTTTTTGTGTTGGTCTGTTTGTGCATCGATTTTTTCTAAACCATTTAACGGTGTTTCGTTGTATAAAACAAGTATTTAGTTAGAATAAACTAGGAAGTGAAGTAAATATTAAATTTTATTCATCAAAATCCGAATCCAAATATTCTACATTCCAATATTCTGATTTTGATTGTACTAGTTGTACACCGTTATATTAATATAATTTCGATCTTAATATACTACTAATATACTTGTTTTTCTTGGGTTTCAGAAACATTGTACACATAATATGAAGTTCTTATTGCATTTTCTTAACAGCAGAAAAACATACGCCTAAAACATACTATAAAAAATATTTTTATGTAAAAATATATGAAACAATTTATGAAATAAATAACCAATTCACAACGGTTGCACTATACCTGTCATATCAACAACCGAAATCTTCGATTTTTTTTTCGAGTCAAATATAATATGAGACCTCACGACTATCAATTATTTTGGGCATTTTGTCGAATAAATCTCAGGAAATTATGACAAAATACACAAAGCGTTGACGCTAACTAACCAAAATTAGTTCCAATGATTTTCGAAACATGGCGAAGATTTTTATTTTACTTTTTAGGCCATACATAATACATGGATATCATTTTAATAATAGACATTTTCTTTTTTTAAATGGACCAAAAAAACCATTGCATTAAATCCACGATAAACGAAATATTTCAAGATATGCCCCTTGCATATTTTGAAATCTTTCGTTTATCGTGGATTAAGATACACAAGGCAAGAAAAAGATGGAAGTTGGCTACAGTTTACCCACCTCTGAAGCAGATCTTGAAATATTTGAACGCGAGTAGCGAAAGGAACAACGAATGGTATTTCCTTTAATATCGTCACCGTCCTTAGTTCCTTGATAGTGAGTGGAGGTCCTTCATCTGTAAAATAGCAATATTTGATTATTTTTTTTTTACTTTTTACCAATAATAGATGGTCAAAAAAGGTTCAATTTCAATTTTCTTATGAAATAGCGGTTAGGATAACTCGTTTAATTAGATTCGAATTTGAAAAACATAAATATATCATAAATATTATTAACACAAAAACACGAATTTTGGGTTTGACAAGTCAGATTTTTATTTTTTATGCCTAAATGATAAAATAAAACAATTTTATCTAGGAAAGCTAAACTCATTACTACCAACTTTAAATTGATGTGATTTACATATTTTATATACGGCACACGCAATGTAAGTTGACCATATTGAAGTTACTTTTATAAAGTTTTGAGCATGTGCGGACTGCGGCACATATTTGGTGAACAAAAATAACTAAGCAACACTTTTGTCATCGTTTTAAGCCAATTTCAAGCCGCCGTGCGTTCTTTACAGCACAATAATTAAATCACATAACGAATTTTCCCGTTTATCTACTTAAAATAACTTTCTTTAAATTTTTCTACATTTACTTTTTGTTACATACGTCTTTCTTATTACTTGGAGCACAATTGGTGTGCGTGCACGTACCGTTGTTGGAGGCGGGGCGGAGCGCGCGACTGGCGAGCGCGAGCGCGGCGGGCAGGTCGTGCGCGTCGGGTCCAGCCCACGGCGCCGCGCAGAACCGCAGCCGCGCATCCCGCCCGTGCAGCGCACGCAGCAGCTGCGTGCACACCTGGAAACGAACAACGAGTATATTATACAGGCTGGCCGATAAGTCCTTTGTAATGTAAATTAATGAAAAGTACGTGCGGGAGAGGCGCGGGCGGCGCGGGGAGTTCGAAACAATAATTCTGCAACTATTACGCGTTGTAAATTTCGAGAATATCACAATTCATACAACTTAAACGACACTCCAACTGTTCAAACGATTAAGAACTGGGTTATTAAGCTCGAGGAGACTAGTTCAACAATGGAAAAACAAATCGCCCAAGGACATCGCGACACAAATTCGGACACATAAATTTTGCAAATGAAATGTTGGACCGTTTTACATCGTTCATGAAGCACTTCCATGTAAATGATCATGTCAGTAAGCAAAATAGGGATAAAAATATAAATACAATAAAAATACTTTTATGAAAAATATATAAATAATATAATATACAATATAAAATAAAAAATATAATAAAATATGCAATTTTAATAAAAAAAAGACAGAAATAAAAATAGTTTTTAAAATTCCCGCTAAAACGCTCCAAGCTGACATGTGCCCATGATTACGTCATAAACCAATAAACATACTCGCGCTCTGTCAAAGCACAGAGCTCCTTGCAGCAATTCGGTGATACTTTTTACTTGGATATGACAGCTATGACAGTTTGTTTACTGGTAAGTGACGTCATCGGGTGTTCGCAGTCACGTGATAGTGGGTGATAAATAACGAATTTTAATTTAATTTTCTTTAATTTAAAATCAATTAATAGACTTTGAAAATGTTATTTTAGGTTTTCGACGACGAGTTTCGGTGACGATGATTGAGGAATTTTTGACATAAGAGTTACAGAATTTTCCGGACTTCAATACGGGGACCTGGTTTCAACAGGATGAAGTATCTGCCCATACTTCTAACACGTCAACTCTTCCCTAAGAAAGTGATCTCACAAAGAGGAGATATTCCCTGGCCACCACCGGTCCGGATCTGAACCCAATGGACTTTTTCGGGATATCTTAAAAATAAAGTGTACGACACCAACCCGCAGTCAATTGATGCCTCTAAAGAAAATATCCGACGAGAAATGGTAAGTATTACAGAGGTTACTTGCCGCGCAGTGATTGATAATTTTGGCAGTCGTTTACAGGAGTGCCGCGATCGTAACGGATTACATTTATGATGTAATTTTCAAAAATTAATTCCCATTTTCTGAAGATTACTTCGAAATAAAAATAATTTTAATAATGTAATTTGTTTTTTTAAATAGGTTTTTTACAATAACTTACGGACCACCTGTAGTACACTACACGAACCCGCAATATTTTTTTTGCCATTATTCTTTCGATTTAGATTTTATTAATCATAAATTCCAACATTACTAAGATTAGTCACGTCAGTTCATACGCCCTGCGACGGAAAGCATTTTTAAGTTGGATCTAGTTTTTATTGATATAATATTACACAAAAAAGAAATGACATTGTAAGTATAACAAAAAAGAATTGTATTCTTAACTGGAATTACATTTTTTTATACAATTTTAAATGCATGGAACTTTATAAAACCACCGAGTTTGAACTTCTACACGAACTTCTGCTCATAGGCGACGTTGCTTCACCGTCTTAAAAGTTTGTTTATCCTTACAAACACAAAAGCTACCTTAAAGAGATGTGCCCACGCGGGCGTCTGCTTCTTGTCCGCACTGGAGACCACGCCCACGGCGTCCCTGTACTGGCCCACCACCGGGCGCGACTCAGGGTACGCCAGCTCCACCAGCCCCAGGCACACCTGCTTCAGGATGCTGCAGATACCGTCCAGCTCAGAAAAATCGAACGCGTGGGTCCGACCGCCCGCATTCGTTGTCATACTCGACTCTAAAAAGTATATTTAATTGATTTTATTTAATTTATTTAAGTCTGTTTTAATAACTTAGAATACACAGAATATATGAGATAAATATTGAAATTCCTAAATATTTACATATCCTTGATTTTCCCCACCATGGTTCAGGCCTTGACGTGGCGGTGGGGCTCAGTAGCCTAGGGTGAGCCCAGCACCTTGGGCGAAGCTAATTGAGCCGAGGGGGCTCTTTGTATCCCTCCTATAAGAAGAGGGGACAAAAACTAAACTGGTGGATAAACAATAGTTTATCATACCGAATATTAGATAAACAAAATTACCGTCCATTTCTTCATAGCCATCCACATCCCTGAAGAACTCCGTATCATGCAACGTCCCTATGAGCAATGCGAAGAGCGCGCAGAACACCGCCAGCGGCGCTAGTAGCCGACTGACGCCGATGACGGCCGACTCGGCGCCGATTCCACGAGACAGTGCCGACAGCAGCGGCGTGGCCACGCCCCCGAACGACGACTCGTGCGTCATGCTGCACAGCCACTCCCACAGACCCCGCACGAATATCGGCTTGAACGCCAGTGTGTATAGTAACCTACGGTTTTATTGTATCAGATTGTTGTAATATAAAGAAGATAATACAAAATAGAAATATATATAGACCGTATTAACAACGTTAGCAATAGCCTGGACAAAAAAATTATATTCACGATACAAGTTGTTTGAACTTGGCGGGATTCGAAACATAACTGTTCAAGTCCACCAATGCTAATACCGTGGATAAAAGGTTTATACTCATGGTAGAAATTGTCTGCATTTGACGGGATTCAAATAATGACACAAAAATGATGTCATTTACTCCATTGGACCAGCCCGCTGTTTTCAGTGAAATTAAGATGTTTTTTTCTGAGCATAATCCAGTAAGACTTTATTTTTAGAATATTTTTTATTTACATAGGCCTCCGTCAATGAACACCAAGACGACACTCGCCAAATCGAATCGCTCGACAAATCCCTCACCACTTGCACCCAATAAAGACCGGCCAATGTCTCTTGCTTGTGCTCTTATAATTATGGATCCCACAAATTATAAAACTATTGATTACTCTTATTGTAATAAAAAGTGTACCTGTATTTATGTAACGCCATCTTATGGCTTAATAACAAGTTGTGGCATATTTTTGATAGGCTGTCTAGAAAATCCACGGTGAGATCACTTTCGACTATCTGAGAGCATGTCATCATGACACACCTCTCAGGTTCATTGAGGAGCTCTATACACTTGGTGAGCAACATCTGTTCCCTCACTGAGGTTGGGTTAGGTTCACTGTCACTGTCGTCGTCATCATTATCAGCCGCTGTCTCCTGACTGTACAACGAGTCCTCGTAATCATATGATATTTGCTTATTACATACATTCACTGTCAATTTGGCTATGACTTTAAAATATTCTATTACTATTGGATTATTTGGCAGTCTTGTATTATATGTTTTCACTATATCATTAGCTGTAACAAAATAAAATTTGGTTAAAGTAAATGGCAATTAATATAAATTATGCAAATCAATCAATTGCAGTGGGATTCCACTGAACAACAAAATAATGAATTTGGTAAGTATTCAACCAATTAAAACCAAATACAAATAATTGTGTTTCAATGTTTGTGCCTACAACTTACAATGAAATGATTATTCTTCTCATGTACAATCTATGCCAGGGATGGCGAACCAGTGGCACACATACCCTTATTGGCATGTGACTCTATATTTTGGGCACGCCAAAAAATACATACATAGAAAAAGACAAACATAGATCCTCCTCCATTTTAGAAGTCAGTTAAAATCTATTGACATAATAATAATTAACATAATTATCTTACCAAATCCAATTGGCTCTAATGTGAGAAGAGAATGTAGCAACCAGGAATCATTTACGATTTTTCCCGTTTTGAATTTACTATCATCCACTAAACACTGTATTAATGCTAGGAATGGAAATCGTCTTGTAGAATCTTGTGCCAATGCTGGCAACAGATACATCTCAACTGGTTCAGGATAAGGATTACATAGGAATGCTGCTGCAAATTCTGTCATAGCACTATCGCTGAAACATTAAACATCATTATAAATATTCATAGCATAATACATAGTTAATGAATATTATTGGCTTCGATTTAAACATTAGATAAAATTTATCTCAATCAATTAATTTTTGTTTGTCTTTTCTTAGGCCAAGAATTACAAGATTGAGAAATATTTGTTAACAAATTGAGTAACTAGAAGTAACTTATCTTAAGACTTTTTAACATAATGATCCTTATAAAGAGAACATTAAAAAACTTTTATTACTTACTCATACTCTATTAGGTACTCTACATGTGTTGTCAAATCTAAAGGTCTTTGAATTAGCTCTAACAATGCACCACACATTGGTGTAGGTGGATTAGGAGACGGACCAAACAGTGGTGGTGCTTTTTGGCACAATAGATTCCGCAGACTTTGGAAGTAACCTTAAAAATAATGTGTTCACATATAAGGAAATTTTTAACCTTCGGTTAAAAAACAATGTTCAAATAAAAAAACTTGAAGTCAGTTTATGGACAAACATTTTTATAAAAATAGTAAACTCCTATAGGTTTTTGTGTAAATCTGTCTCAAATTGAACTTTGTTTAGACAGACTTTCATGACCTCTATTTAATTTATTATTTAGTGTACTTGATCTGATAGTTCAAATTTAAGTATATTAAAATTAATAATAGCAATATTGAAAAAAATGTATAAGTAATTAATAATTATTCTATTATTTACCTCTCTTAATAAGATATAAAAATGTGGACCCCACGCTCTTAACAGCTTCATTTTGGCTCATAAATGTTTCTGCACTCTGTACTGATGTAAACACTTCAAACATTCTAAGTGGCACAGCAAGTGGGATCTAAAGACCAAAGTTTACAACTAATATAAAATCTTTATCATAATCATCAACTTAAGCATAGATGGAATCATTTTTAAACGGCAACACATTAAAATTTCTAAAGTTAAAATCTCTCAAGTTAAAGAATTAAATCGAAGGTTATATGGCTAAGAATGTAATGTGTATAATATGCAATATAGTGTGCAAAAACATACCTCAGTATCATCTCTCAATAACTGTAGGTGTAAAGCTAGTAGTCTCCGTATCTGTATTGAATGGGTCTTATTTTGTATCACATTTTTCCATTGTTTCAGCAATAGTTGAGATATGGCTACCTGAAATGAAAACAAAAAATATTATTACAAAATAAACTGCAAACTCTCTGAATAAGAAATAAAAATATTTCTTTACATATACAATGCATAAGAAATAGAATATGTATTTAGATTCTACTTAATAAATATAGAAATGATGTATTTCATGATAGTATCCATTTTATTGTAAATTAATTTTGCTTAACAAAATTCCGCTTAAGTTACTAAATAAGTAATATTAATAATTATATAATAGTAGAAAAAAACATGGACTTTTATAATATATCAATGTATACACAAAACATTATTACTACATTAAATCCCCTGAAAACAAATACAATTTATACAAATATATACATACCAATCTTGAGGAGTCCTTAATGTCATAAAAAAATAAAATTTTTGCAATGAGAGATGTTAAATTCTGGTTATCACTACTAATTTTCGAAAAAATAGAGTCAAATTGGTCTCTTTGGATTTGTTTGCAATGTTTTCTTATGAGATAACTGCGTACATATGCTTGGATTTTTATACTGCTGTGTAACCTTTTTCTGTGTTCCTAAAAAATGAAATTGCTGTTTAGTATCCTAGAAGAATATATCTTTAAATTATTACAATCAACACAACTAACTTCTCTCTTTTGTCTTTGTTGCTGAGACTGAAGAATAAGAGCATCCCTGTCAGTCTTTCGTTGAGCACTTGCTCCAGCCAAATTTTGTTGAGGTTTTCTCCTAAAATCGCCTTCAAAAGAATACATTTCTTTTTCACGTACTATAATGTAATTATATGTTTGTAGCCTAACATTCGTAAAACAAAGCTATTATCGATAGCAAATAAACGCTTTCAAAGTATTAATTATTTAAAAAATAAAATTATCATTTGTAAATAGAACTTCGCTGTATCATTGTTGTGATTAATTCAATACAAAACTTATAAAAACTATTGAAATTCTTGTCGTGATTAGTATTTTTTTGACATCGGTATTTAGTTTACAAATGTCAATTGTCAACAGAACGTTTTTTTTTTTTTTAATAATATTTTATGGCCTGGTTTCAACAGAACGTCTACAAAACAGTGTCTTTGACAGTCAATAACTCAATAGTTTTGTTAAGCGTCTTTAATATGTCTATGGTTACGCGATAGATAGCTCATAAAGATGTAGCCACATCCTCGCTGAGCTAGTTTTAAATCACAAATGAGAAATATTAAATAACATTTTATAATATTATTACTTATAATATCATCCTGATATGGTACATTGTTTAGAATATTTATATTGTACATACGTTTTTTTCTTTAATTATTCTTAAAATATTAATCAATAGGGCTTAAAATTTTGACAGTATTCATATAAAAATATAATTTTGATGTTAATTGGTAGTTTATATGATAGAATTCTGAAAAAATACAATATTTTCCCTTATTTTTATTTGTATAAATTAATATTTTATAAATAAAATGTAACAAAATTTAAAATAGGTCACGTGATAACAAACGGAAATAAAGTTACCTGTTCCTATTTAGCGGAAGCGGAAGAATATTGACGTACTTTGATACACCATTTTCCGTATGCATTACATATAAGTACGCTGTCGCGTTTCGTGCGGTTTGTGAGTTTCCGGTGGCCCATTGGGGGGGGGGGGGGGGTTTAGGGAAAAGGAGGGCAACGCATCTGCATAATCTTTGGTAGGACGGATGTGTTTGGGCGTCGGTAGTCGCCAAACGGCTTCGACTGCTCATTGCCCTACTATGCCATAAAAAATAAAAAATTATTGTAAGAACTAATTTTCAGGCGTTTTGACGGGGTACACACACATAGGCACCGTACAACACTTATAAAACTTAGAAGCCATTTTTTATTAACGACAACTAGAATCATTTTATCACTTTTACGATGTTTAACAACATATGACGTCACGTGACAAGTGTTAGCGTTTTGGAACGAAATTTAAAATGCATTATAAAATGCAAGATTTTATAGGCATTAGACGTATTTAAGCAAAAGTTGATAATATTTAGGCCTCCATTAGATATTTATAAATATTTATATAAATAAATAAATATTAATATTTATAAAAAAACTTCTGAAAAATGTCAACATCCCTATTATTGGTAATTAAAAAACTGATATTCCCTCATTTGTTTCTCCAAAAGGATCGTTTTCTATTGTTACTACGATTTACATAATGTTTTATGTTCCTTTTAGTAAAACTACGGTTCATTTTTTTTATTATTTACTACATAATATTTACTGTAATATTTGCATAAGTTTTATGAGTTATATAAATATGAAGTACGTACAACAAATAATTATGTTGTGAGTTCAATTGTAAGTATTTTTTTATGTTAATATATTCTATAGTATGTTCTGTAAATATTTTCTAGTTTGGGTAACATTATTTTTTATTTGAGTAAAACGTAATGCGTTGCAATTTTAATATTATAATATATTTTTTATATGGCAGCACTATATGTTTCGTTCGTAATGACTCAATGGTCACGTGACCATTTTAGCTTGGGTTCACGAGTCGAAGGAATCAGAGTTTGCGTTTGCTTCTCATTGTTGGGTTGTATTCGAGATAATAGTTTATTTATTCTTTGTAGTGACTGAAAAAGTATATCAAAATGTCGTCTAAATCAAAAAAGACTGTGACGTCTTCATCTAATATAAGTGTTGTGTCATCTATTCAAAGCCCTCCACAATCAAGCACTCCCATCGGTAGTCGCCCTTCAAGTTCTGCGGGAAGACCTAATAGTCCTTTAAGTCCTACAAGACACACTCGTCTTCAAGAAAAAGATGCATTGCAAAATCTCAATGATCGTCTTGCTGCCTATATCGACAAGGTTCGCCAGCTTGAAAGCGAGAATTCTGGTTTGCGTCGGGAAATTCAAACTACACAGGAGGTGGTCACACGCGAGGTTTCCAATATAAAAGGAATGTACGAGCATGAACTTCAAGATGCAAGGAAATTATTAGACGATACTTCGCGGGAAAAAGCCAAGTTAGAAATTGACCTGAAAAGGTTATACGAAGAAAATGACGACTTGAAGAAAAGGTAACAATTACTTAATTTTTTCAAATTCTATGAGAGATAATTTATCTTAAATACAATTAAATATATTTTTAATTTATAATTAGCTCTAAAGATAACATACTGTGTCATATTCTTCCGGCTAACCTTAACATAGTTTACGTCATCGACGGCGTTTATAAGTAAGCGCGCGGCCTCGCCTTTACGACATAGTGACATCATACCTCAATTTATCTACCGTTTACAGAAATTTGCGCTTTAAATACACTAACAATAAATTACTCATGAACAACTAATTGATAATTGTTATTTTAACTCTTGATATATGTATGCCACCATTTCTTTTGTTTGTAAACAAACTGTGAAAAACCTGATCCTGCGAAAACAAAAATCGGCATGATATTTTAGCTACAGTTAGCAATAGTTGATTTCAATTACAATATTGTTAATATACATTTAGAAAACATAAAAATAAACACATTAATTATAATAGTAACCCAATTCAAAATCTATTTACGTCAAGGTAAATTGTCTGCAGTCTGAATTTTATTTAATTATTTTTATCACAATAAAATTGCTGAATGTATTTTGATACTAGTATTTCAGCTGAGTTAATAGCGCAGAAAAATTCTCAAATAGTGTTAGTAAATATTATGTATCATCATCTTTGTCACAAATCTTTAACACTCTACCGCCTATGCTGCTTAACATAAACAAATCTCAAAGCTTGAAAATAATTAAACAAGCAGCATACAAACTGTAAGCAAATATAAAAATATGTACTGTTTGTTTTAAGCAATTTCTATTATTATGCTTTTAAAATCACCAAGTATACTTTGCTATGCTACACCAATCCAGACTATTGCAGAACTGCAAGAGTTAAATTTTACCAGCAAATATGAACAGATTTAATAGTAACAATTTAGCTGTGTATAATAAAAATATAAGTAATCATTCATAAAAATATTGGCCGATGGGCCATCCCTTTTCTTGAATGTGTTACCCACTGCCACTTCAATAGATCTGGCATAGCATGTTGAGCTAAGAGTAAATTTAGAGGCCATGACTTGGCCCCATAGGTCATCACGGGAAGAAGGCATTGGTTGATGACTTTTGTCTTCAAACCACCTATTGGCTTCACTCTCGAAGTTATGTCAACCTAGCTGCAAATACCAAGTGTTGTTCGGCCATTATCTTGTGCAGTGGCTGGTTGCAAGTGGCTGTCTTGACATTCATTGATAGAGGCCTATGTTGAGCTGTGAACTGATGGAGGCTGATGATGATGAATGCTACTTAATAATTTCAGGATTCTGTAATGATAAATTGTGTTAGCAAAACTGTATTTTTACTTCATGTATTGCATGCTATAAATAATACCTTTTTATTATTATCAACAATAAAGTTTGATAACACAAGTGATTGTTAAGGTAAGATAATATATTAACTAATAAATAAATAAATATACTTACACAACTAGCTACCTAGGCAGACGTCTCCAAATATATTCCTTTCTCCCAATTGTAATGATAAAATTATATTGTGTAAAGAAATTTTTTCCTAGCCTGTATTGTCCTACTGCTGGGCAACAGCCTTTCTTTTTTCAATGAATCTCTAAAACAAAAGGAACATAAAAAAGATACATTAAGAGTTATTGTATCAACAAGGCTAGCATTGTACATATTATGTCCACTGGTCTCCTTGAAATTTTCTTTTCTGGTGGGCAAGCAATATTAACATGGTGAGGTGGAGGAAAAAAATTAAAGTTACTACAATTATTTATAATGGGATATTTACTATGTTTTTCACTTTTATTGTAAATAAAAGTGTTGACATTTTTCAGAAATATTTTTAAATCATTTATAAATATCTAATGGAGGCCTAAATATTATTAACTTTTGCTTAACTATGTCTAATGCCTATAAAATCTTGTATTTTATAATGCATTTTAAATTTCGTTCCAAAACGCGATGTCATATGTTGTTAAACATAGTAAAAGTGATAAAATTATTCTGTCGTTAATAAAAAATGGCTTCTAAGTTTTATAAGTGTTGTACGGTGCCCATGTGTGTGTACACTGTCGAAACGCCAGAAAATTTGTTTTTACTATATGTACTGCGTACGGAAAATGGTGCATAGAAGTACCTCAATATTCTTCCGCTTCTGCTAAATAAGAACACGTGACTTCATTTCCGTTTGTTATCACGTGACCTATTTCAGATTTTGTTACATTTTATTTATAAAATATTAATTTAATCAAATAAAAATAAGGGAAAATATTGTATTTTTCAGAATTTTAAAATTATTTATTAAATATATATAATTTATTATATATTAATTCAAAATTATATTTTTGATACACTACTATGGACGTGCGGCCTCACAGACCGCTATCTTTACGGGCTGGTTTCTATCTTGATGAGAAAATATTATATCATTTTTTATTTTTATCCCTTAGGAGAGTTACTAAATGTAAATAAAAGATGTAATTTTAATGAAAAATGTATTTATTTTAAACTAAATCAGGGGTGGCCAACCTTTTCAGCAGCCGGGCCGAAATTCGGAAATAGAATTTCAAACCGGGCCGCACTACCAAATTTTAGGTCCTCCGCGCCCCGTGGGGGGGGGGGCACATCGCGCGCGCTGCTCGGGAGAGCAGGATTTGGACTAGTCAAATCCGATACGGTCGACGAATCTTTTATGGTTGAATTTCATCATGAGGGCCGGCCCTCGTCCCTCCCTCTGGGGAGGGAGGCGGTTCATGCGCGGTGCCCAAGCAATCTAGCGGTAACGTAGTGCTACTGCTGTTAGCGCGGTCTGGGTTTGTGTCTACTCGTATCGGATTCGAAACATAATACATATATTTAATACACACCCATGACCTGATGGGCTGAGGTACCCATCCTCGCCCCTTGGCCACCCTGCTCTTTTGTCCCCTCTTTTTATAATAGGGGTACAAAGAGCCCCCTGGGTTTACTTGGCTTCGCCCAAGGTGCTGGGTTCACCTTAAGCTACTGAGCCCCACCGCCACGACAAGGCTTGAACCTTGGTGGGGTTAGTGTAAGGGCCTATTGAATCAACTCTTTTTACGGCTGTCGTCCTCTTTTTCCTCATTTTTTGGCCCTCAGGCACATAAAAAAAGAGTTGAATTGAAGAACCAAGGCACAGTACAGTATTTTTTTTTCATTTTTACCACAGAGAACTACATAATTTTGATTTTTATTGCGCAAAGTCGTGCGAACGAGAGCGCGACTGTCAAATGAGCGGGGGTGTGACGTCATCGGCTAGTGTGCGCCCGTCCGCGTTTTTAAAAAACTTCGGCTGAAAATACGCACTTTGATCGTAAATATCTTAAAAGCAAAAACACAGTTTTTCTCGTAATTTTTTGTAGATTTATTTGGCATATAAAGTAAAAAACGTTTGTCAGACCCATTAGTGTTTAAAA
Source organism: Helleia helle (assembly GCA_963853865.1). NCBI lineage: Eukaryota > Metazoa > Arthropoda > Insecta > Lepidoptera > Lycaenidae > Helleia > Helleia helle. The sequence goes on along the minus strand of OY971422.1, from coordinate 17,637,289 downwards.
AAAAACATTTTTTTTATAAATTTTATATAATATACAGTCACTTTAATTAACTTTTTTAAAAAAATTGAACCAGCTCCGCGGGCCACAATTTGATAGTCGGCGGGCCGCGGGTTGGCCACCCCAGAACTAAATCTAACGATATAACAATCAAAGGCACTTTTCAGACTTTATAGCTTGAGATCACTTTATAGGTATATTACGACAGGAAAATGACTTTTTTAGTTAGTTTAACTTCTTTTAAAATAAAATATAAAGAACAAAGAATATAAAAAACTTAACATAATCTTCTGAAAACTAAACATAAAAATTTCGACAAGGGCTCAACTTGGTCATATTTATAGGCAATCTTTGCATAGCGGCTTAGAGCATTGTAGGCAAATTGGCTGCTTAGAGCCTACACAAGTGTGGGTCGTCTTTCGTTTTATCTTTGGTGGGTATTTTGGTTTGCCTACCGTCGTTGGTTGATCGTTTTTTGACATTTTAGTTTACAAAATAAAACAAACAGAATCACCGCCAGCGTCAATTTATAACACAAATGTGGACGTGCGGTCTCACAGACCGCACTCCAAATATAAAGCTAAATTGCTCAGGAATATTCAGCCGGCGACGTAACCTTTACTCTCAATGGTCGTTTTACCACTAAAACCGAAGCTACTGAGGCTGGCATACCCGTGGGGTATGCGGGAAGAGGGGGGCACGAGAATCACAAACTGCAAGCGGCCTGTGAGACCGCACGTCCATAGTAAAGGTTAAACTCGTTAAACCAATTGTAAATAGTGGCACGAGATGGGGCTTCATTAAAAAATGCTAATCGCAGCCTATCATAGCTTTGTTGTTGAGTAAGCCCACAACGAAAGTCATAATAAATCATTGACCGAAAATTTTCTCACGTTATGTTCATTTTCACGTGTAACAAGAGTTTTAGATTTGCCGCCAATTCACAAAAACAAATGACAAATGAATGCAATATACTACATTAGGTTACCAAAGAGTTCTAAAATTGAAATTCAAAAAAAGTTTTCATTTTCAATGTTTCTAGCTGGCCAGTTCTAAACATTTTCAGTGTTACCCACGTACTGTCAACATCCCTATTGTCATCATGAATGTCTTGTTCACGAGACTGAAGTATGCAGGTAGATGTTATGGGTATGGTTATGGTAAATAATAATAATAAAGCCCTTTATTCTGGGAATAGAGATGATATACACATTTGAATCCTTTGTATCTTATAAAATGTCTCTAGTCTTCAACAACAGTTTCCATTGTTGTCTGTCCTGAGTTACCCGTCTCTACCTGGGGCCAGCAGTAATTTTAATGTCATCCTCCCATCTTATACACTGTTGTCCAAGGCTTCTCTTCCCATCTCTTGGGTACCATTCCGAAACTGCTGTACTCCATTTTCCTTGTGTATCACAAATGGTTATGGTAAATATCCTGTTTTAAATCATTTTAGTAATGAAAATAACTATGTTAACTTAAAATCATATAATTTAAATTTAATCCTAAAATGCAAAAAGAGGTATGTGCACCCCACTACTACTACACTTTTGCTACATTTTCAAACTAACTTTACTTTTAGAAATAGCTACCAATGAAATATAACCATGAATATCAAGCTCCTTACACTTTTTTTACAATAATAATATTTTTTGTTAATTCATTTGATTCTTATATTAAAAAATATTTTCTAATTTTCAGCTCGGTTTGCTATTAACAAAGTGTGTTTTGCAAACTGTAATTCATTCATGTGAGGAGATTAGGACATTGGAAGAAACAGGACTTCAGTGTTATGACATTAGAATAGACACATTTGGTTTGCGAAAACCACTAAGATTGTCTGATAACTTGAAGTTACCATCATCTTGTTATATAAATTAATTTAAATTTATTAATTTTGTTAGTTTTAATTTAGAATAGTACTAAAAGTATATTAGGTTGGTCAGTATAAACAAACATACAATAATACTGTGTCAGGAATTTCACCTAAGGTGATGATTTCAAAACATATTAAACTAAATATAGAATAAATAAAACAGTGTGATTAATAACACATTACTTATTTATATATCAGTGTTTTATTTATTCTATTGTAATTTAAAGTAGTTGTAGTTCTTGTATTGCAAGTTCTAATTCTGATAAGGCTAAAACTAGCTTATAGCCTGAGTGACGAGTCTACTTAAATTTAAATAAAAAAAATCGATTGAATATTCCATTAAGATAATCAATCTAATAAAATGAAATACAGATCTAGTATCAAACTCTATCCCGCGTTAAGTCGTCTGCTCAGTACATCGAGCTTTTTTTTTCTTCAACGCCTTCAACGCCAAATGCGATCAGTCGGCCAATCAGAGCGCAGAAGCGTCGCAGCACAAATGCGAATTACATTTTAAAAAAATCATACAAAATACATAACATTACTGTTTCATTTGGGTTATGCTCGATAGCTCTTATTGCTTATTTCGTCTGATAATAAGATTTGCTGTTTCTGAAAGGGTAGGACAAGTAGCGGATTGGCCCCTTTTCATTTTATTATTTAAGGGTGGGGACACCAGCGAGGCCAGACGGGTGATCAGTGCTCATCACCGGAACCATTTCACCCAATTCCCCAAGCTCGCCTCTGGGATTAAAGGCGGGTTTTTATGGATTGGCCCCTTAGCTTAGGTCATGTTTTGCTTTCGCAATCATTGTCAATGTAGATATAAGTTATACTTAGTCATGACGATATAGCTATTAGTTACACAATAGGTATGCGACCTTCACTTTGTTTATATTGCTCAAAAACGTCGATGACAAACGACTCCACCGCACGTAATCTCAACGACTGGATTATTTTCATATCAAATATTAACGTATTAACACATTATCAACAAAGTTTTTGCCGTATTTTCCTATTTTCCGCGTTTTAAAGACCTTGTGCAAGTAACATTGTAATGTCTTCTTATGCGAATCGCCTTTATATCTCCAAGGCAAGGTTGTAACTTGTACCGCGCCACGACCTCAACCATCAAAATATTCATTACAGACTATTTCACTTGTACACATGACGTCATCCCGTTATTCGATCTCGATTTGAAAATTAAAATAAGAACGAATTTGTCTTATACCTATCTTCACGGTCGACGGAGACGTTGTTCTGAAGGTCGTTTGTTTTTATTCACGTAAAACTGAATTTTAATATCAGAATATATATCGTGTCATGATAATTCTCAACCAAAACAAAATAAATCTACGATTTACAGTACTAGTAATTTTATTTAGCCGGTCTGAATTAAGCTAAGAGTGACGCAAAGCAAATAGTATACAAATTGGGTAACGGGCATGCTCTAAAGTGTAATAGGTACTAACTTCAATTCGACCAAAATAAATGTCTTATTAGCTCTAATAAAGTACTTCTAACAATAGCACGTAGCGTTAAGTACCGGTCTACCTGAAACTTCATCAACATCTTACCACACAACTAATACCTACTATAAAACATACAATATACTTATAACTCTTATACTGATATATAGAAGTGTCGGTAGACAATAATAGAAGAATCTTAGATACATTAAAACCTTTTTTTTATTGCTAGGTACATTTAGTACAATTAAAGTGATTTGGTTTTTTTTGGACTACAACATTTTTCCTGCAGTTTAATGAAATTCATTATTGTATGTATAAGGTGGATAATAGTATTTTAACTCTTAATTGTTTAAAGAGTATTATAGAGCCAATACACGTCATGCAAAATGTACTACGAAAATTTCGTTTGTTTTCCTCGATTCTGCTTTATTCCTAGTATTTCTGCTTCATCCAATAACAATTAGTCATCAGACATCATAGGCACATTCATTCTCCATCGTTAGTAAAATACTATTAAATATTAGTTATTATCGTTAAAGAGGCTTATTTTACTTTAATGGTAATTTTACATCGTTAAAAGCTTAATTAAAAATAGTAGTTATATACTTATTATATGAGTATGAGTAAACATAGATTTCTTACACTAAGTACTCAATCAGAAACAGTCTACTGCATAAAGATAGTGATTTTGAACATCTATCTTACAATGTTATCTATTTGGTTATATCTATGACTAATCTTGTCTAATATCAAACAAGGACGTAAAGTATTTGCTACCATTTCCTAGTAATATTGATCTGTGTTGTCAAATTTAGAACGTTTGAGCCATGAGGCAAACTGAATACCCCAGCCCCCAAGGGTTGATGTTATCTTCAGTAGTCACGCGATATTGTTTACAGACACGTTCTTTACACAAATATGCAAAAAGAAAACAAACCAGTAGCGGCAGGTTTTAGGAGTATTTTTGCGAAAGTTCTTCAGAAGCTAAAACTTCTATATTAACGTATATAGGACAAGGTTTTAAAGTGTACATATTACTACACAAGTTCAATATAGAATAGTTAAGAATATAAATTTAACTTCATAGTCACATTAATAACGATGTGCCAATTACAATGCCAAACGCCGAGACGGAGGCAAGTTTCAAACGGCACCTGCGCGATCTCATCCCGTCGAAGGTTGACAATTTTACGCCTGGAATTTTCAGGAAAACGGAATGTCACATAAAAAAAATGTATGGCGCTCTCTAGACCCGCCTGGGTTACGATTTTATTTACATACCTACATATCGTAAAAATAGTCACGTGCCCCACATTCTGTTTATCTTATTTTAGGATGAGATCCAAAAATGTAATCGTCCGCCTAAGGTCATTTAACTATGCGTTGTTTGTTTACAATAACGTCGCCGCATGTAATTTCTAACCGGCGACCGAGATACGGGACCGGATGAAAGCTATGTGCTCACCATGCCCGAATAATTACGTAAGAACGGGTTTTGAAGCGACGCTTTACAACTTTATCGTGTACACTCAATTGTCCGCACCATGCCGCGTTTTCAATTCTGTACAGCCGCAATTATGCGCAGCAAGCGTGTCGGACTTACCAAATATATCCTAAAATTGTGCCGGTGACATCATCAGACCACGTACGATACGTCCGGCCCGTCCTGATACCTCCCACTGGATTTTTTATAATGACATATTTCACTATCTATTGCTATGGTTAGAAAAATATGCGGCGTGGACGTGCTTATAAACGTGTGTAACTTATGCGCAAGGAGCAATGTGTAATCACCTTTAGAGCAAATATTTCATTATTTACTTTGCCACGTTTCCGGTATTTTATACCGAAATAATGATGACTCTAATACGTTCATTTTTATTCATAATCGTGACGTCATATTATAGAATACGTCATATATTGAATGTATACAATGCGGTAATAAGGAACAATATTATAATAAATTTCGTGTAGTTTTCTCATAGAGATTTATTTTTATAGGTTGGACAAGAAGACTAAGGATTGCACTCAGGCTGAGAACTTGGCGCGTCACTACGAGACTCGATTCACGGAAGAGAGCAACAAATACAACACCGCTCTCGCTGACAAGAAGAAGGCGCAAGATGAAGCTAGGGTAAATCGAATTAATAATTATTTTGTAGTTAATATAATAATAACAATATGTAGGGGACAACTCACACAGGGCCATCTGATCCCAAACTAGGCAGAGCCTGTTCTTATGGTAACCAGACAACTGATACATACTTATATATTTCTAAATACATACATATTATAGACAAATTACACCCAGAACATGGAACATGTACATCACACAAACCTGTCCTAGGTGGGGATCGAACCCACGACCTTCTAGTTTAGTAGTAAGGGTCCCTAGCCACTAGACCAACAGGCTAATTAATATAAAAACGTCATGAAAATTCTATCGTTCAATGCATCGAAATATTTTTTTTATACAACAGATTGTCAATAATTCAGAATTGACAAGGAACCATTATCATATTTGTGTGGCTCGTACTTAACGTATAGTAATATACATTTTTAGATATAAAACTGGTTTCAATACACAATGTAAGTCTTATCAAATGGTGCCAAATTGTTAAGAAAGTATATTAAAATTGAGCATTTTTATAAAAAAAGTTGACTGTCACGTAACGGCCGACAAGTGAAAATCATCTATGTTTGTATTGAAAATCATAATAAATACCAATAACGAAAGATGGAATAAAATATAGCGTTATAGTATTCTAGTATTACCCCCAGGGCTCGCCAATAGTTGTTCCACATCATAAGTGTTCTCTACTTGTGTTAAAGGAACTCGCCAAGGAGTTGGACAAGCTGCGCAAGGTGTACGCGGACACCCGCAAGACGCTGGAGGAGGAGATGCTGTGCCGCATCGACATGGAGAACACCGTGCAGAGCCTGCGCGAGGAGCTGTCCTTCAAGGACCAGGTGTTCCAGCAGGAGCTGCAAGAGACCCGCACAAGGCGCCAGGTCGAAATATCTGAGATTGGTATGTCATTTTGCTTCTTATATCTTATTGTCTCTTATCTTAAACGATCTGTTGTCCAACCCTCGAACGGAAGATGATGTTAGTTCACCTGTGTGTTGGCCCAATGCAGGTCAGTGAACTTTACACATTGGAAGACATTTAATCTCATCAGCCATACAGGTATCTTCACGATTTTTTTCTTGACCGGTGAGTAAGCAATATTCTCATGTTCATGTGTACAAGAAAATTTATAAATTTCTATTCCTCATGTGCAGTGTGCACCTGTCATGATCGAACTGAGACCTCTAACTTGAGGCCGAGTCTATAGTCGCCTACAGCTCTTATCTCAGATTTAAGTAAAATTAGACTAAAATTGAGGAGCATTTGTTTTTCCCTACCTTATGTCCAATATAATAAAGATTCGCTTGAGGTGCAATGTCCTTCAGTGATTTAGTTATTAAAACTGAGTTTAAATTTTATTTGTTATTTATCGTAACTAGAAATATCTTGTACTCTTTTGGACTGGTATTACATGAATTATTCTCGCATACAGATGGTCGTCTCGCCCAACAGTACGAAGCTAAACTACAACAGAGTCTGCAGGAGTTACGTGAACAGCAGGAAGCCAACATCAAGGCAAACAGAGATGAAATTGAAGCCTTATATGAAAACAAGGTATTTATAAATCACAATGTTCATATGCTTTTTGGCGTTTTTGAATTTCCTTTATAAAAAACAGTATTTGCCTTTGCAGATGAAGAACTTACAATCGGCTGCTAACAGGAACAGCAGCGCGGCAACAGTCGCGGTAGAGGAGTTGCGAACCATGAGAACACGCATTGACAGTCTTAACGCTACCCTCAATGACTTGGAGAACAAGAATGCTGCACTCAGTGTAAGTATACTTCGTGTGATATTGCTTACTGACACTCTTTGATAGATGAATTTTCTACTAAACAATTATCACCAACATTTTTAGGGTTCCGTAGCCAAATAGAAAAAACTGTTCCATTTGTTTGGCAACAGACAGACAGACAGACATGACGAATTATATATTCGTCATGTCTGTCTGTCTGTCCGTCCGTCCGTCCGTATGTCACAGCCACTTTTTTCCGAAACTTTAAGAACTATACTGTTGACACGTGGTAAGTGGATTTATTCTGTGAACCGCATTAAGATTTTTACACAAAAGTAGAAAAAAACAACAAATTTTGGAGGTCGCCATACTTAGAACTAAAACCCAAAAAATTTTTTTTCATCAAACCCATATGGTGGGGGTATCTATGGATAGGTCTTCAAAAATGATATTGAAGTTTCTAATACCATTTTTTCTAAACTGAATAGTTTGTAACTTCTAAAATAAGAGAATGATAAAACTAAAAAAAAAATATGATGTACATTACTATGCAAACTTCCACCGAAAATTGGTTTGAACGAGGTCTAGTAAATAGTTTTTTTTAATACGTCATAAATCATAAACCGCAATTTACCTTTCATTCAATCAACTCAAATATTTAAAAAAATATTTAATTTCATAAACATAAACCATATTTTTTGTTAAAGTGTCTAATGTTGTATAATGGTTGTATATTATGTAATGGTACGGAACCCTTTGTGCGCGAGTCCGACTAGCACTTGGCCGGTTTTTTACTTTAGTAAGTTTTCTTCAATGATAAATTATTTTTATTTCTGTCTTATCAGTTAATCTGCAATAGTATCGTGGTAGATACTATCTTGGGAATAAGACATTCACTGTTTAGGTTTTGCATGGACATGATGTACCTATTTATAAACTACATATGTGTTTTATTTTGATGACAAAAGAGCAATCCTCAAGTATTTTTCTCGTTTTTCTAGGGGGAGTCTGCATTCCAAACGAGTTTTTATTTTTTATTACTACACCTTTTTATTGACTGCTTTTTTTGACGTATTTCAAGTGTACAAGTGGTTACCTACGAAATAATTATTTATTTGTTTCCGCAGTTCCATTAATTGATGTTTTGCTTATGATATAGAACCGTTGCCGTGAACTGGAGCGTCAATTGGAGTCAGAGCGGGCGCGGCACGCGGAGGACCTCGCGTCGCTGGAGCAGGAGCTGGCGCGGCTGCGGGACGAGATGGCGGCTCAGCTTCGCGAGTACGCCACGCTCATGGACATCAAGATCTCGCTCGACCTCGAGATCGCCACCTACCGCGCGCTCATCGAGGGCGAGGAGGACAGGTACACGTCTTGTTTTATTAAAAGGATTAATTAGGGAACATTAAACACCGGCCCTAAATAATTTATATTCTATTGGAGTAAAAACTTAACACTATGGCCATTCTGCCTGACGCTCGTAGCTTTAAACTAATCAATATTCTATATGTAATAATGTTCGGTAATATAAAGCGTCAAATATTCATTAATAAAAAATATTTATAAACCATTTACAAAACTTTCAATTTCTGTTGTACACAGGTTGAACCTGACATCCCAGTCTCCGGGACGCGAATCGCGCGCATCAGCGAGTGCGGCGAGCGGTCGCGGTACGCCCGGGCGCCGCGCCACCCCCCTACGGGCTGCCCGCAAGCGCACGCTGCTGGACGAGACCGAGGAGCGCAGCCTGCAGGACTTCAGCGTCACTGCCAGCGCCAAGGGGGACCTCGAGGTGGCCGAGGCCTGCCCCGACGGCACTTTCGTTAAGATACGCAACAAGGGCAAGAAGGTATGAGACTTTAGAGTAAGGAGCATGTTATGTAAATAAGTATATTTATAATAAGTTTCTTTATCCTTGGGACTAGTCGGTTAAGCATATATCGTCATAAATATGCAAACTTGTAAATGTAATAAAAAATACCTACATATCAACTATGAAGTGCAGTCAACTATAAACACATGCGGTTTGGCATTCGACCGCGCGAATTTCGAAAAGCGTGGTGTAGACTCGGCACAATGTTTGCGCTACATTGACCATGTACTGACTTGTTCATTTTCAAACAAGTTTTGTCAAGTTATAAGAAGTTAACTAAGGAGTCAAATATCAAAGCATAATTGGCAATTTAGGCAAAAGACAATTGTGTTTTATTAAGTATTTTACGTTAGTTTCAAATATCAATTGTGTATTGAGTGGGGTTAAGTTTTTCATAGTAACATATTTTGTGATCAGAAATAATGGAGAAAACAATTGAATGCAATAAAGATGATAAATGTGCTATTACAATTAGTTTATCGTTAGTCATGTAGTTTTAATTCTATGAAGATCTTCAATAAGTACTGAGAAGAAAATAATGTTCAGAGTCTGTTGTTCCCTTACTATATAAGTTAGAGGTTTGATATTAAGTGTATGGATATTTTAGACGAATTAGAAAGAATATCTCTTCATTTCTGGCACATCTGCTCTTGATCAATTAGGGAAATGCGTTTGAATTCTCATCCCAACCTCCTTCATCCGAGACGCTCAGTAGTTGATCTTAGGTTGATTAATTACCTTTAACAACGCAAGGTTGGCGCTTTTGTGTGTTATTTATAGCTAATTTTGAAATAGGTCTTTATTAACATTGCCGATTCGTATCGGTATATCGGTCCCTAAAGTTAATGTTCAATAGGTATATACTACAATCGTTTTCACAACAATCATCATCTTCCAGGAACAAAGTCTCGGTGGCTACCAGATCTTACGTAAGGCCGGCGACCAGGAGACCGTATTCAAGTTCCATCGCACCGTGAAGCTGGAGCCGGGTGCGGTGGCCACGGTGTGGTCAGCCGATACGGGCGCCGACCACGACCCGCCGCGCGACATCGTCATGAAGGGACAGAAGTGGTTTGTCGCCGACAGCTTCACCACCACGCTCCTCAACAATGATCAAGAGGTACGATTCTCAATCAGTAACTGACTCAAAAATACTAAGCCAGCACAAAATAAATATTAGTACAAGTACAGAAGAAGCACTAGGCATCATGTTTAAAATCAATAACGACTCTCGCAACGATGCAATAAAGTTCAATTCAGGCCGCGCGGGGGCTACTCACCTGCTCAGATATTCACCTAGAAGGTATTCTCTTTCTACTGTGTATATCTTGCCTTTTCTAACCAAGCTAGGGCTGCCTTCGTATAAAGAATAAAATCATCATCATATAAACGCCTGGTAAAATGATTGAAATGTTGAAATTATATTTTTATTACTTATAAGTTACAACACAAATGGACACAGAACATTGCCCGTCGAAGATTATTATTATTATTCTTGAAAATGGGAGCCTTGCTGAGTTGCCAATATCAGAGTTTTTGTTTCAACTTGGCTTTATTTGGAGTTATAGTGCGAGTACGCCGTCGAAGATTATTTTGTTTGATCTCGTTTGACGTTTGTAAATGTCGTGACATTGTTTACTATTGCAATGTTCAGTTTTGATTAAATTAAATATTATTTTTCATTTAGTTTTAGTTTTGTGTAAATTATAATTAGTTTAATTAATATTTAATAATAATAATGCCACGAAATATTATAATTGGGTATTTTCGCTTTAAATGGCGCAGGCTGTTTTTTGGCTGTCCCATGGCAACGAACAGATGAAAACAATATTTGGACACATATTTTTTAAGCAAAATCTTATTACACTAAAGGTATGACTATAAATCTACATGAATTTGATTTATATCTCCTGAAATAATATATTTTCAATTTTATTTTAATTAAAAACGATTCAAAAATGTGAAAAATTATGCTGTCCCAACGACAGTTTGCCTCCTTACAGTTCATTTTTCGGATGGTTTATTGTACGCGGCTAAAGTAACGACCATTTACTTTTATTGTCAATAGTTTATTTATACATTTAAACTAAGTATTTTAGTTCAGTTAGTAAACAAATTAATTCAATAAATTAAAAAAAACCTTGTCCTACGAATTCGCGACTACCGGACATGTCTTCATAGTCACGCGTTTTTTATTACTAAAATACCCATGTACGGGCAAAATTTTGTTTTTAGGCAGCCCCAAGTACAAATGTCAAAGTATGAAACGTCATTTTGAAACCTGTGATTAAAGGTATCCAGCAGGTACAGCATATTCTCGTCGCAAAAATTTTGGTTAAAAAAAATCTACTGACGTTAGTAACGTTTTTTTCTTATGAATATTAAGTTTGTCTTTATTTTTTCTTGCGCTGCATAGCTTAAACCCTGCTGAAAGCATATACTTAGATTTTGGGGCTCCTAATTATTTTTTTGAGTATTTTAATCTAATTTCTGTATTGATCTACATTATTCGTCACGTCCTGTTAGCAACCGTTACTATAGGACGGACAAAGATGTTACGAAACAGACGTGTAAAGCTTAGTACTCATTTCAACTAAACGGAATTTAAATAAAGGATTCCATAAAAAAATTATTATAATAAATGAATTTATTTTTAAGAGTTTCGGTCATAATTCGACGTAAGAGCAGTTGCATTCTTAAATTTTTGTCTGATAATCAGCTGGTGTAGTGTTAAGACTGTAGCTTAGTTGGTACTTGTACCTACATACTTAATCTTTAAATAAACAATATTGTACTTATTATTCGTTCCAATATTTTTAGATAATAATAGCGTTAACATCTGCTGAAAGACCCATTAAGCGGTATCTAGATAAAGTAAATAACAACCCTGGGAAGGCTGAAGAAATTAGATAAAACCAGTTAGCGCAAATTAAAGCCAACAGAAAGAAGCTATCTGAAATGAATCAAGAGGAGAGATCTCATTAGATCAATAAAAATTAAATAAAATTTATTTCGGGATTAACAAATGCCCATAGAGTGTTAGTAACAATAAAAATATATTATAATCAATATTATACTGTACGATTTTAACCTCAGTGAATCCTATTCTTAATATGTCTGTTGCGTCACGTCATATGTCCATTTAGTGATTGTCTCAAAATATTTTTTTGTAATTCTTTATAAATCTGTAAATTATTTAAGCTAAGTATTATTATTTATATGCTATAAATAAAGAAAAATAAACAACAATTAATATTTTATTTTAGTCATAATATTCCTTGACTAATTAAAATATTAATACGAAAAATAAAACTTGCATTTGGACGAAATATTACGATACTGACCAAATTGGTGTATTTTTATCAAAAATAAATTAATTATGTCCAAGTATTAATATTTAGTTTCATTGATTGGTACAGTGAAAGTTCATTTGGTGTATTTTTATCGTTTTATTTCCAATTATTGAATTTTTATAGAGGTTTGAGTTTTGTTACTAACAAGACATTTTTTTCCTAATTTATTAAGGAAAAATGATTCAAGAGATAAAATATACGTATCAGCTCGTAACTTTTATATATAACTCATGAAATATAACTTTTTCTACAATAATACATAGTTTTTAAGTCCTAAATCAATAATGAATTTTTAAAAGCTGTTTTTATAACCTGCGCCATTTAAAACAAAAATGCTCAATTATACATTAATAGATATTTAAATATAAATTTCACTTTGCCATTAAATACTGCACCAGTAAAAAAAGGAAAAGATATTTGCCTTTTTTCCATTTTTAAAACATTGCGACGAACAAATCTTACGCCTACGTCACTCACAGCTCGCGCGTGAGGCTCTGCAGATCGGCCTGCTCAAATGGGCCGCCGCATGTACTTACATTTTCGATACCTACACGCGGAGTGGGACAGGCCTGACCATAGCAATACTATTACTTGTAACAGGTTTTGTAGCACTTTATAGTATAATGCTTGAAACTTGCATAAGAAAACTATATATGACTCCATATTTAATATTACATTGGGTTAAATTCTGGCAGGTAATTTATACATCCTGAATAAGAACATAGGTTAGCAAGATATTCAACAATCCAGATACAGATCCAGAACAGCTATGATCAAGTATAATTGGCTTTTAAATATAAGTATAAACTATACTATAATTGGTTATATTTTGTATTCACAGGAGGTAGCGGTGTCAGAGCGCCAACGAAGACAGATCAGCACGAGTGCACAGAGACACCGCGAAATGGCACACAAGTACCCGCGCCGTGAACAGGTGAATGTGTGTTAAATATGTTTTACAAAATTAACTATGAAAGTACTTTTTGACGTGACAACGTCTTATAATTCGATGGAGCCGGCTGCAAGAACGAAAAACATGACGTATGCGGCGTTACCTCGCTCTGAGGCGTTCCATTTTCTTATGACGTTGTCACGTTCAACTATCGTTAGTAACCGGTATTTACCGGTGGGAGAGAAGTGCTGTGCCGCACTCCCGGCTGTATGGTTACCACCATCTTGCTTGTTTCTCCCGTGAAACAGCTTTCCTGTGTTTCGGAGAAAAAGACAAGACAGGCAGTGTAATTACTGGCACCGAGACTTAACATCTTAGGTGTCAGGATAGGCAACACATAAATGAGTTGCCTGGGCTCGTTCAAAGTAAACTAGTTTATGTTCATGGGCGACGTCGACCATCAGGTGGCACGTTTGCCAGTTTGCCTATCCAACTAACATAAAAAAAAGTAAACTGACTTTACAGACAACCGATTTTTTTTTCTTTAACGCCGGTAAATCTGTGGCATCCCGCGGGGGATCCCGCTGGGTCTCCCCAGGCGGGTATGTTGGACTCGCTGCGTCCGAAAGCTGGTAAGAATACGCAGCTCTACCCACTAAAACCCGGCGAGTATCACCATTGCCGCCTTTGCTGAGGTGCCCCGGATCTGTTGAGCAAACAGGGCACTTCGCTAGTCAGTCCCTCAGGGGACCGACGCCACCTCCACAGAGGGGTTGTCCCGCACCACAGAGCAACGTCGGGACAGTACAATGGGGTGAGGTTCCTGTCCCTTGATCTTTTGTCCCCTATTCCTATAATAGGGGTACAAAGAGCCCCCTCGGCTCAATTCGTTTTTACTGAGCCCCACCGCCACGACAAGACCTGAACTATCGTGGGGAACTATGAAAGTACTGCCTTATCCTTTGATTTTAGCAAATTAATCTCGATTAATATGAAAATTACAACTGGAAGGAATAAGTTAAAAAAATAATTAATTTGCATTTTATTTCAAATAAAGATTCAATGATTTTGAAACTATGGATATACATTGTTAGCATATATGAAAAATCCTTAGAGAATACATAGATAGATGTCACATTATGAATTTCATAGACATAAAATCAGTCATACTCTTATCAACAAGAAACTATATTAAAATTTTAATTCTCAGCTTGGCGAGATCCGTGAAGGTGAAGAGAATTGTCGTATAATGTAACAAGCTGAACTAGCCGCGCGGCGGAAGTATACGCGACAGGTTATTATAGGACACAGTGCCTCTTGCTTGTACAAACATTTTTTAATTATCATGAGTGTTGACATTACAAAAATTGTATTCTGGTCAGACCGGGCCGATAACTGGAAATATTAATTTGGAAATAGCATAAAACTAGAAAAATTGATTTGTTTTATAAAAGGTTATAATGACTTCCATGATTAAGTTTGTTATACTAGATCGATTTCTGGACAGTAAATATTTTTAGTGTACACAACAAAATCATGTACTAAGTCGTTTTCAAACAATTGTTTTGTTCTTTCTATAATATGGTACTGCTAAGATTTTTCATTACTTTTTACGTGACATTTTGAATTATGTTTGTATCCACTTTTGCCTTTATTTAAAAAAGAAAGTTTTTTTTTCTACCTTACAGGAATCATTTTAATATATTATGCTACATAACTTAAGGCTTATTTCAAAAAAAAATATTTGTTATAACAATTTTACACTCAATTTAAGCTTCCCACCAACATTACCAGGGAGTAAGAATTTACAATGTAAGCAAAATAAACAAGTTCATTTCTTGATTTGTAAACATCTTAAATGAAACTTTTTAACCTTGAATATACAGCCCCTTAATGAGAAGTGAACACAGTACAAAATGAATAAGTTCACTTAATGGTAAGTATAATTTATCTTTATAAAAGAAAACCCACCCTTAACACTTCACTTGAGTCATTAATACACATTATACATCATTAGTAGATGAAATCTACTGAAATTAAATCTTTATTCTTAGTAGCTATGAATTAGTAATATAAAACACTAGAACTTAAGATAAAGTTGACGTTATCGTATTAATTGTCAAATAAATGACCGTCATCAAAAGCTATTTTTGTAACAATACAGGTGCAAGTCTCAAACGTGAAGCTTTTTATAAAGAAAACGTGTACTAAAAAGCATTTATATAAAGAATGAAAATGGTTTATCATATTTTTATTGTATTTCTATTTCATAACAATTAAATTATCATAGGTTTATATTTAAGATAAATAATTTTCACATGTTTTTTTTAATCACAAAGAGGATGGAATCTGAATTATTTCTGCATTATTTCTTAATGTAAGTTAATCACGAGACTTTTAATTTGGACTTTTGTTTATCATCCATGTGAAACAACTTATAAAATAAAAGTATATTTAGGTTTAATACATACTCTTTTCTTTTGTGTCCCTTATACCAACAAACTATAAAAATTGTCTCTTTATAAGTTTGACTGGTAAGTGAGTCGGCCATTACAAGTAACCGGATGCGGTCTGCATTCCGCGGGAAATGCTTACATATTATACAGGATATTATCATCCCGTTATTGTCCACTGCTGACCATAGGCATTCCCCTTTTTTGTGCAATCTCGTCTGTCCCTTGCCTGTCTCATCCATGTTTTGCCCACCAGCTTTTCCACGTCAGTAGGCATATTGGTTCGGGTAACCCAATGGCTTAATAACGTTGCACCTCCGAGTATACCTAAATGCGAGACAGAAAGGTCAGATATACGTATCCGCCAAATGGATGTTCGCAAAGCGTTACGGGTAGACCGGAATAAAGCTAGTGGCCCCGATGGAATACCAGCTTTGTTACGCAATACTTGTTCATCTGAGCTCGCTTCTATTCTCACACGCTTCTTTCGCCTTTCTCTTGAGTTCCATACTATATAGTACCAACATCATGGAAGATTTTTTTTATATAGAAGAGGGCAAACGGACAGTCGATTCATCTGATGGTAAGTGAAAGCGACATCCACTGACACCTGCTACACCAGAGGGTTAGCAGGTGCAGGTGCCGGCCTCTCAGATTCTGAATATGCTCTATTCTTGAAGGTTCCTAAGTCGTATCGGTTCGGAAACACCGTAAGTGGCAGTTGATCAGTGATCCCATATATTCGTCGTCATAAACAATCGAGATGGTGAGGGTGAAATTTGGAGATTTTACGCGAGCTTGCTAAATGCTAACGTGCAACCAGTTCCAAAAAGGGCATAACCCACCAACCTTCCCATGCTCCTACCCACCTCTCGGTATACGGAGCGAAACGCGGGAGATGTACGGGGTACACCTGCTTATACGCTCTCTTCCCCCGTACAATTCTTCACTCCCTACAAATTAAAAGCACCCTCTTGCGAGAGTGCTTAAATACGTCCCTAGCGTCACTCCCCTTTCTGGGGCTGACGACTTCACATCACGACGGTGACGGCACGGCAGTCCGGGTGTGTCGAAGTTGCAGCTACGATGTCATCTCAGTCCTTCGTTTGTGCCAACTGTGCGCGAACATCCGAAGATGGCTGAAGTTGTTCTCCGTGGCAGTCAGGTCCTCGTGATAGACCGGGCCTACCTTCGTCCGCTCGATTCCGTCCAACATCGCGTTACGCTCTTCCTTATACAGGTCACACTCCCACAGAATGTGGTCACGGGTCTCGCTATCGTGGTCGCAGTAACAGGATGGCGTGTCACACAACGTCATCCTGTGAAGGCGACCCCTAAAGCATCCGTGGCGGGTGAGAATCTGCGAGAGAACGTAGTCCGGTTCCACCCAGCGGCGCGCCAACCGCGAAGCGACTTCAGGGAAAAAGCTGTGTAACTCTCCCAACTCCGCTCGCAGTCCAGCGCGTCTGCCAAGCGGAGACGACATCGCTGAGGATCTCGCTCTTCTTGCGTTGCGCCCAAAAAGGGCAGTCGAGAGGATCCGGCAAAGTATAGGTCCATTTCAGTCACATCCATACTCTGCAAGACTGGAGCGAGTATTGAACAAAAGGCTCCTAGCGTACCTGAAAGCGAATGATCGCCAGTATGGGTTTCGACAAAACCGGTCAACAGGAGATTACGCTACAGCGTAAGCAAAGACTACTATTGTATAACCAGAGAAGCGTAAGCGAGAAGATCTCCTGTTGTGTGTACATCACTGGAGTGAGGAAGTTGGTTTAGGTTATGATACATATAAATACGTAGTATTCTGTATATAGATATAATATCATTAGGATATTTTTAATCACTGTGTAATTTTTCCAGTTTTGACACTAGAAATCAATAACATTGGATGGAATTAAATTAAAAAATGCATTATACATGTCAGTGCCAAATGCCAATTGCAAAAAATAAATAGTCTCGGCAGATTAGGCTCCATGGCCTCTGATCTTAGCATGTTCGATTGGGAAGAAAAAAATAGTCTTGTCAAAACGTATAGCAAAATTAGGTGGGTGGAATGGCGGGAAGCATCGGGACGCAGGGGCGAAGCCGCGCTCTTTGGGGTTTCCCGCCATTTCTCCGTATTACAGACCGAATAATTGTATTTTGTATGGCTAATAGCCTAGTAGCTAATGCCTTTAAATGAAAATAATCAATATAGAAAAATTATAATTTTTTTCAAAAGACAATATGGATGTTGACGGTATTCTTATAAAAATATAATTTTTATGTTAATTGGTAGTTTATATGATGGAGTTCTGAAAAAATACAATATTTTCCCTTATTTTTATTTGATTAAATTAATATTTTATATATAAAATGTAACAAAATTTAAAATGGGTCACGTGATAACAAACAGAAATGACTTCACTTGTTCTTATTTAGCGAAAGCGGAAGAATATTGAGGTACTTCTATAAACCATTTTCCGTACACAGTACATATAGTAAAAACAAATTTTCAGGTGTTTTAACAGTGTACACACACATAAGCACCCTACAATACTTATAAAACTTAGAAGCCATTTTTTATTAACGACAACTAGATTCATTTTATCACTTTTACGATGTTTAACAACATATGACGTCACGTGACAAGTGCTAGCGTATTGGAACAAAATTTAAAATTCATTGTGAAATGCAAGATTTTATAGGCATTAGACGTATTTAAGCAAAAGTTGATAATATTTAGGCCTCCATTAGATATATAAAAATGATTTAAAAACATTTCTGAAAAATGTCAACATCCCTATTCCCGTTGTGAATGTGGATTAGATGATGGGACTCCTGAACACATTTTTTTAGCTACTCACGAATATTATATATTTAAATCATTGTATAACTTTCTCCCGCCTCTTATATATCCCACGTGATACGTCCTACTGATTTTAAATTCGTGCTATTATTTGTACATACACCATATTATGTGCTCCTATACTTTGTGTGCTTTTATTGTAGAAAATAACATTAGAATGTAGAGTATTGTCCTACTAACCTTTGTTCTGTTTTAGGTAGAGCAACAGTTCTTTTCATTATCTTTTAAAATACATTTCTTTTTTTTTCTTTTTTAACTTGTACTTTCACAAATCTTCATAAAATAGCAGATTCAGCCTTTCCAAAGTCTTAACCCAAGAGAATTTAAGTGTGGCAATGATAGTGGCAATTACGCAAGGGCATTAGCTGCCAAAGAAGAAGAAGAATTTGAAAGTCAATCATCAAAGAATAATATTCAATTAAATAAGATAAATGTATGTAAAATTTCTCCAACTCTTATTCTTTTATCGAATTGTAATGCTTCTTTGTGATATTAATGCATTTTTTTATTTAATTCCAGCTACATTAAAATTGTTGTAATTATTTAGGGTGTGTGTGTTGATTTCTAGTGTCAAAGCTCGAAAACATAAACATAACCTACACAAAATTTAAAAATAATTATCTAGTGTTTCACAGTTAAAATAGATAAAATTTTATTGCTATCTTGTAAGGGGCAGTATTGTAGCCCAAAATTCAAGCGATTGCAGGTATTTATTTAAATAATAATCCTTTTTTTGTTTATTTGTACGCGAATTTTGGATGTTGTTGTGAATATATTATGCCCCTTTAACTTACAATCTAACCATTTAGAGTAGAAAATACCTTTATAGTAAAATAAATAATGGGATTTTCGTAAAACGCATGTCATTGTATGCATGGCAGGAGGATGAGACATTCTTTATTGGAACGTAGTTCCTTATCGCGCGTTGCGAAACGGGGCTAGACGGAAAAAAATAAGACGAAAAGTTGTAACGACACTTTTTGCTATAGTTGTAAACCGTGCGGCTTTTTTATTGACACATTACTGCGTCGGTAGCTGTTTTTGTTACACTATTGGGGCTGCTTAGTAAAAAAACCCAGTTCAAATTGCACCGATCTCGGCGACTTTTTTTTGTTTTTGTTTTTTTTTTATTATTTGACGCCGGAAGATGCTCTGATTTTTATCGATAAAAAAATCATAAAAAATGTATACCTACCCGAATAATTATTTTTCTTACATCTCGAATAGAATTTGAAATTAATATTTTTATATGTATGGAACTTCGTTCCTATCTGCTGTCCCACGACACCACGCGGTTTTTTTATTTTAAACCCCCCTTGGAATATGAAGATAATCCAAAGAATGTTGCAATAAGAATTATTAATGCAATTAAGAATATGTATAATTTTCCAAATACCTTTGTCAGACCCTATGTTTCACTCAAAATACTTGACTTTTTCTCTCTCTTGCCTCTTACCTGCATGCCATCTAAAGTTTTTGTCATTGTCATAATATGATCTGTATTATACTATAATAATTATAATCTCAGGAACCAATTCACAAATTCCTAATATCCTGTTAGTGACTGGTCAGCTATGTCTTTTTTTCAAATGGTAGGTCCAAATGGTGCTTAAAAGATATGGATATCATGTGATAATGCGATGGTCAGTGCCCAGCAAGAAACAATGTTGACGCTTCCTTTGTAGGAGGTGATGTTAATCTGAGTGGGATGTGATGAGATCTAGGGGCTCTTGTCCTTGGTATTGAAAAGTTTTTTTTTAAGTTGGATAGGCACACTGCCACCTGATGGTAAGTTGTCTATGTAGCCCATGAACATAACCTAGTTTACCTGGAACTAGCCCTGCCTGGGCTATTTATGTGTTGCCTATCCTGAGACATAAGATGTTAAGTCATCAGAAATGGTGTAAATAATGCCACTGAAGCACTATTACTTAAAAAACAGACTTAAATATTTAAATTCCTTCAACTAATTACTATTAACAAACATGATGATTATGACCAAAGATGATACTGTCGCAAGCTTCGATCGTTGCTATTGTTGATCAAAGGTCACAAGCAACAGATATCTCCAAAAGTTCCATTTAGAAACATGGACTTCAAATATAAATGTAAAAAACATAGTAAGGGAAGATGTATTAGTAATTAGCAATGCAAAAAACATATGAAGTGAAAAAAATTTAATCAAATGTGCTGAAATATATACTCAAGTATTTACAGACGGTTCAAAGTGTCGTGGTGGATCTGGAGGGGCAGTTTTGTTGTGCTTACTGACAGTAAGAGTGCACTACAACATTTAAAGCAATGTGTTATGGGATATAAAGAGTTTAGGAGAGGATGAGGAGGATGTATGAGATATATTGCTTATTATTGTGTTAAAGAGACTATATCTTTGTTGTTGTAATGGGATTAAGATGATTTCTACAGAGGGTATAATCTCACATAGGAATAAAAGGCAATGAGGAGGTTGACCATTGGCTTCAGGAGCTATATTAAATGGATGTGAAATTAATTATTTAGTACTGGACTATTATGAAGTTCTTACTAAATATTAAAAATACGTCTATATTACTTAGTTGGAAAGAACACTTCGATAAAAGGTCCAAACACAAAGGAATTTGGTGTAGAATGGTCCAAAGTCAGCCTCCTCCTATGCCATGTTCACAGTTTGATTAAACGAATTGTGCATTGTAATTTGTAATAGCTCATCTCCTTCAATTTGGACACATTCCATCAATGTGCCTCAAATTGTAATCTATGTGGTACACTTGATAATATTCACCACTTGATGATGGAATGTATCAAGACGAGAGGTCATAGACTGCTCTTACTCTTTTTTAATACTCTGCAGACCATTGGTCCTCACCATTGTTAGATTGATTTTGATGATGATTGATTGTTAATTCTGTTGCTCTGCAAAATTGGAGTTCGTTAGGAGGTTAGTTGATGACGATGGATTGATTAGCTTAAGAGGAGCCGCTGGGGTGAAAGAGGATGAGAGGATGTTACCACCGGTTCAAACCCTTTCCTGAGAAGAACTGGCAAGAAACTCAGTGGGCTGCGTCCCTATACTTGACACTTATAGATGGTAAAGTGTTTGCACGGTGTTTAGTGGTCACTTCCGCTCAAGTTGGTGGTTAGGGACTCCTCTTATTTTGTCACCGTTAATAATAAGTCCTGGTCAGTTGTTTGGCTCGGCTGTGCTGGGTACTGTGGTGCGCCCCATTGTCCTCAGTTTCTGGTCAAAAATTTTCTTATGATGGTGTGGTCTCTGTTCTTGATTGCCATTTTTAAGTTGTAGTTGTTTATTTCTTGGTCAGGGTTGCTGCGACTTTTATCCGCTTGCCCAATGGATCATCGCTGTCACAGGTGTAGTATGTGAAATTTTTTTTTTACAGTACGAATAAAATCTATCCATGATTTTATCAAACAATGATTTGATAAAGAAGGAGAGAATCTTCGACAAGAAATACAAGATAAGCATAGGCTCGAGAGATAACTGGAACATTAACATCGACCACCCAAAGACAACGATGGTCGGCTACACAGATGGATCCAGGAAGGAATCGACGAAGTTATCAGGGGCTGGCGTATATATTAGCCATCCAACTGAAATGAAAGCATCGTTTAATCTAGGCAGATTCTCCAGCGTATTCCAAGCGGAGATATTCGCAATACGAGAATGCGCCAACATGATTAAACAAAATATCACTAGCGCACAGAGGATTGAGAAGGCAGTCATATACAGTGACAGTCAAGCGGCATTGAAGGCCCTCAATAAGAGGGAGACTACCTCAGCACTGGTCAAAGAATGCAAAAACACCCTGCAAGATCTAGCAGACCAGACTGAGATAGTAGTTGCCTGGGTACCTGGACATGAGGGAAATGCGGGCAATGAAGAAGCAGACAGACTGGCGAGAGAAGGAGCCGATGAGACGTTCATAGGCCCTGAGCCGAGACTGCCAATAGCACACAGGATAACAAAAAAATGTTATAACCCTGAGAATAAACAAAGAAACAAACCAGAGATGGAATGACACGAAGAGCTGTAGACAGTCGAAATTCTTCATCTCGACGCTTGACAGCAAGAAGACTAAAGAGTTGCTCAAACTCAATAGGAGCAACATTAGAACAGTTGTGGGAATATTGACGGGACACTGCCCACTCAACAGACACCTGTCAATAATGAAGCTAGCAGAGGACCCTCTGTGTCCTAAGTGCAAAGAGAAAGAAGAGACCAGTCTGCACTTCATAACGGAATGCCCAGTATATGCATACGCAAGATGGGAGCTGTTTGGAGCGGACGAGCTGAAGAAGGAAGATTTGGCATATCTAACCATAAGGCAGCTAAGTAGTTTTTGTAGATCAACACGTAGGTTTGAGGGGGTGACACCAGAGGGGCAAATGATAACCCGTCCCCGCATCTAATCCCAGAGGCGAGCCCGGGGAATTGGGTGAAATGGTCCCGTTAATGAGGACTGATCACCCGTCTGGCCTTGCTGGCGTCCCCAACCCTTAAATAATAATAATAATAATGTGAAATTTTTGGTATGACGCGAGAGGGCTACAACTGCGTGAGACGCGCTGTGTAGTTTTATCCTTGATTTAGTCTTTATTATGTACACCGCTTCGTAGCAGAGTCCCTGGGCCTCATGGATAGTCAGGACTTTGGACTCTTCCCCCTTCCCTTGGTCTATTAGGGTCTGCTTTTCCTCTTGGGTGTATGTCAAGAAAAGCGTTTTGGGTTCGTCTTTCTTGTTATTGGCCTCCAGTGTGGATTGGATGTTTAGTGATTTGATTACCTGACTGGAGGAATATATGCCCTTGTGGATGTCTTTGAGGGCATATGCTACGTCTTGTGGGCAACGGTGGGTACATAGTAAGTCCTCTGTAATTGGTGTTAGTACGTCGGGACGGTGGTAATGGATCGGGAATAGATTTTCGCGCTCGATATATTATGGTAGTTGATTATTGTTGATTTAATATCTCCTATTAGGATCAGTTCTCTGGCTTTAACAATTTTAAGTATCATTACAATGGAGCCGAAGTGATTCATGAGTGCTTCATCCACGATGAGCCGCTCGCACTCGATTTTTTCGAAATTCCTCGCCCCATTGGCGAGTACTGAGGCCAGTGTGCGGACCCTGGTCTTTGCGTCCGCTCCTGTTCGGTTTGCGATCCTTTCCCTTAACTCCTTTCTCGTCTCTACGGTCGCAGTCACGACGACGTCCTTAGTTTTGTCAAAATTGCCTATAATCCAGGTGGTTCCCGCATCCTGGCACCCCGTTCTCTTACTCTTTAGGTACATCTAGGTTTGATGCTGGACTAGTCCATTCTATTTTGGCAATGTAATGTTAAGTTGTGATGTGTGTCATTGTTTAGTTTAGCTTCAATGGGACTGAACTGACTGGGACTGAAAGAGAAAAAAAAAACAACTATAAATTATTTAAAGGGAAAAAGGTTTAACATAAAGATTTGAGATGTCAACCTAGAAAAAAAGAAAAGTGTTTGGTAGTATTGGTAACATTACAATGTGGATCAGATTTCTGAATTCTTGGCAGGAAAACTGGTGGCAGGGATGCGCTGTGTTGCGGTCTAACCAGCATGGGTATCACCAGCCTGCTTCTTTCTTTAGCTTTACTGTGTTTTGTAAAGAAGGCAGGATAGGCTGTGTAATTAGTAGCACCATGATTTACCAAATTGCATATCAAGATAGGCAACACATCAATAAGTTGCCTGAGCCAGTCCAAGGCGAATTTGTTAATGTTTATGTCCAATACTGACCTCTTACCTACAGGTAGCTTTTCTGCTTGATTGCCTATCCAAGTAAAATAAAAAATGTTATGTCTACCAAACTGCTATTTCTATGTCGATTGATAAGACTCTAAGGAATTCGCCAGTTTTATTTAATATCGAACAAAGTTATTAATCATTATTATTAGTAATTTCCAATGTTTTGGCCATCTTAAATGAAACTCTGCTTCTCTAATCTCGATTTCCAATTATTGTGCTACGTCTTTTAGATTCCGGTGCCTTTACTTCACTGAAGTTAGCGAATTGCCGCCCCCTTTCTCCCCGATGCAGTTGGATTGGTCTCGTTTGACCTCCCTATACTTGAGCGTCTTGAGCGGAACTAAAGGCGAACTTTAACATTTTTATAATTATGAAGCGTCAAGTACCACTCGCAGTCTCAACACTCAATTTCCTTAGTTAATCTTTACAAACAAAAATGTTTGTTTGTTTGTGGTTAACTCAAACTACTTAATCTATATTCTATACAGATAAATAAAATTTGAGTGTCTGTTTATAATATCAAAATAACAGCTTTTTGTTGAATGCATATGTGTACAGACATTAACCAATTACCTCCCGCCAATTCATTTACATGTCATCATCCGATCTCATTACGCCCTGTGATTGGCTGATCGACACACACTGTCGGCGCGGGATACGCTTCCCGAAAACACGTCACTTCGACTTCGAGTGAGAAAGTGGAAAGTCACCCCGTAAACATGGCCGCATAAAATAACCGCGCGTGTGTTAATTTAATCAAAATTTACGGACCTCTGACGGTGTAACTGACCGATATGTCAACCCGGACCATGGTTCATTAAGAAGCGGAAATTCAGTGGAGCCACAGGATTCTACAAGCATCAAAAGGACAACCGTCGCCGGCGACCAGCACACTGTTCGGGCGTGTCCTACCTGTCCCCCTGGATCCAGGTTAGTGCTGTTAGTTTTCTTTCCATTGGAATCCGCAAGGGCTAATCGAAGGGTTAATCGGAGAATGCAGTAACCGTTCCAGAGGTTCCCGGCATCCCCTTGGATGCCAACCCCACACACCCTTTCTGGTGCCTTCTGTTAGGATTGAATCTCCCCCTTGGGAGAACCCACACATCCTTTCCGGTACCATCTTGTGGGGCCGTGAGCTCCCCCTTGGGACCTCATTCATCTTTTATGGTGCCTCCTGTGAGGAAGACTAAAACTCCCCCCTGGGAGCCTCCTCACCTAATTTTATTATATAGGTATAAGGTCCTGTGAGGACTAAAACTCCCCCCTGGGAGCCTTCTCACTTAATTTTTATATGTAAAAGGGTTATATTAACGATCTAAATGCATGAATTTGTCGTAATATTCAACCTATATATAAACTATTTAGTGCGTCTAATAGTTTCTCAGGCCACCTAGGTCTTTAAAATAGTAATACAAATAAATAATTATAACGTAAGGTATCACATTCATAATTTAGTCCGGCATTATATAAAGTGTGCTCGGAGTTTCTAGAAAATTCATATATATACCTACCCACATATTCCGACCGAAGCGGTTTTGTTAGTGGTGTAATTTATCATTTCAGTTAATAATCTAATATAAAAATATTAATTACTTAATTCATTTCTTATTTCGTTTCGGTTCGCTGAGTGACGCTGTGTATTATTCATTTCAACTTACGCTTAATATTTAATATACATAACTAAATATCGCTCAAGATGGCGAATGCTAACGTTGAAATAGAAATCAGGACCGCCATTAAAAAACGTGAATATGAGTTTAAAAACATGCAAATACTTTATGATTTAGCTACAGGTGTTAGTGAAAATAAAACTAAATTATCGTCTTTTCGAGCTAGGTATAAAAGGATAGAAACAGTTCGTGATAATTTTATACAGTATAATGATTATGTAATTCAGTTACAATTAAAGGACAATCCGAAGGCAGTAATAGATAATCAGGTCATGTTAGCTTTCGATGAACTATATTATTTTGTTATCGAGGTTGCAGATACTTACGACTCGAGCGCATCATGTACGACGTCCCGTTCGGAATCGGGTCAAGGTCACGCACAGTCGAGCGCTAACGTAAATTTACCGAAGCTACAGTTACCCAAGTTTGACGGTAACATAGAAAACTGGCCGACATTTAAAGATAGTTATACGCCACTTATTCATAATAATGTTTCAATATCCGATACCGAGAAATTTTATTATTTACTTTCGTGTTTGTCCGGAAATGCCTTGACATTAGCTAAGGGCATTCCTATTACGGCGGCTAATTATAAGGTGATTTATTCAGCGTTACTAGATAGATACGATAATAAACGGATTCTCGCGACTGCGTATTTAGAGAAATTATTAAAATTAAACACTATTCATAAATCGACATTATCGGACCTTTCCGAATTAACTAATACTCTTTATGAATCTGTAAACGCCTTGCGCGGTTTAAATATTGATAATTTGGGTGAATTTATTTTATTTTATCTTGCGTCGCGCCCGTTGGATACAGAGACTAGGAACCGATTTGAATTACAGAATACTGAGGAATTTCCTAAGTTCGATAACTTAGTTGTTTATTTACAAAATAATATAAAGGCTCTAGAAGTAAGTCAACAATCCTTTTCATTAAATTCTTTTAATAAGCCAACGCGCATTAATAATAATAAGGTTAAATTTCTTCGTCAACCAAGGTCATCATTAATGGCCTCGACTAAAGCTGGTAATAATAATAATATTACTCCAGTTGCGTGCGTATGTTGTAATGAAAAACATCCCATATATCGATGTAGTAAATTTCATTCTATGACTATGCCACTGCGACTTCAGTTAGTCAAAGAGTTTCGATTATGTAAAAATTGTTTAAGGTGCGGCCACACTAGTCAAGATTGTAAGTCGAAGTTCACTTGTTTTAAATGCGGCGCTAAACATAATTCTTTATTACATTTTGAACAGAATACATTAGAATCGAATATTGTCGAGTCGGGATTTGCGGATAGTGCCAATTCAACCACGAATACTGCACTGACTTGTATAAATCAATTCCACCGCTCGCCCGTTAGTGCTAAAATACTTGGTACAGCGATAGTGCGTTTGAAGACATACGACGGCGATCAGTGTGCGCGCGCCCTTATAGATAGTGGTTCGATGGATTCTTTTATATCAAGTAGTTGTGCGCGTCGGCTAGGGCTACAAATAAATAAATGTAATTTGACTGTAACAGGTCTTGGTGAAAATCCTGTTTGTAATATAAAAGGTTACACTTTCGGTTCAATATTACCGAAGTCGGGTAACTCACCTCAATTTGATATACCGTTAGTAATTTTACCTAAAATTACTTCAATGGTTCCTTCGAATCCGTTACCTACGGTCGTCAAGGAGAAGTTTAAACATTTGGATCTCGCTGATCACGATTTCGATAAATCGGGTCCGATCGATCTGTTGTTAGGAGTTGATTGTTTTGATAAAATTTATACTGGCTCACGTTATAATCCCGGGCCCGGTTACCCGTGTGCATTATCCAGTGTATTCGGCTGGGTAATAAGTGGCCAGTTTTTGATCAACACAGTGGCTCACACTCCGGCCACACCCGTTACGTCACTCGTCGCGTCTTCTAATACGCTCGACGAGATCGTTCAACGGTTTTGGGAATCTGAGGAGCCACCGAAATCCAAAATTTCCGCTCCCGAAGATGCCATATGTGATCAAAAATATAGAGAGGGCACATATCGCACCGCCGATGGTCGTTATGTTGTTCCAATAATGATTAAAGATGATGCCCCCCCTTGGGTGACTCATCGCGTTTCGCTTTGAACCGTTTTTTAAATTTAGAACGGCGTCTTAATAGTCAGCCGGAGTTGAAGGCTGAATATAAGGAATTTATGAGGCAGTATGAAGACCTAGGACACATGCAGCCTAGCGCATCTTCATCTGACCGATATATCATTCCTCATCATTGTGTTATACGTCCCGACAGTGCCACCACACGTTTGCGAGTTGTGTTCGATGCTAGTAGCCGCACCTCGAACAACCTGTCACTAAATAATATTGTGCACGTGGGGCCTAAATTACAAACAGATATTATAGATTTAATTACGAAGTTCAGGCTTCACCAAATTGTTTTCACTGCGGACATTTGTAAAATGTATCGTCAGATATTAATAAGACCAGAAGATAGACCTTATCAACATATCTTCTGGCGTAATGACTCAAACGAGACGTTACAAGAATACGAACTCAATACCGTCACATACGGTGTTAGTAGTTCCCCGTACTTAGCCATTCGAACACTTCATCAACTCGCTGAAGATCATGGTTCTGAGTATTCGAGTCGCGCAGCACAAGTTATTAAAGAGGACATATTCATGGACGACATTACGACTGGCTGTTCATCCCTCGATGAAGCCATTCGATTAAAGGCGGATGTCACTTCTTTGTTGTCCAAAGGTCATTTTGAACTTCGTAAATGGAGTACAAACGATACTCGGCTCTTAGTCGACGTTCCTCATGAATTCTGTCAAACTTCCAAATCCTTCGATGAATCAGGAAATGAGTTTGTAAAAATTTTAGGTATCCGGTGGAACCCAACTACCGATACTTTTTCATATACCTTTTCAGACACATTTGAAGTTAAATTTACTAAAAGATCGATACTTTCTGTGGTCGCTCGCATTTTTGATCCGCTTGGTTGGATCTGTCCAGTAGTTTTTGCAGCCAAATCCTTGTTACAGGAAATGTGGCGCTCAAATTTATCATGGGATGAAACTATCCCAAAACACTTAGCCAAACAATGGCATTTGATAGCAGCGAATTTAACTGATTTACAGAATATTTCTCTTCCACGATTGGTTGTACCTTCCAACTTTGTTGAGGTACATTTGGTAGGGTTTTGTGACGGATCTCTGAAAGGGTATGGATGTTGTGTATATGTTTGTGTGGTAACAAAAGAAAGCGATATAACTAAGATTAGTTTATTGACAGGAAAGTCCAGAGTGGCTCCTATCAAACCAACAACCGTAAATAGGCTTGAGCTAAGCGCAGCAGTGCTTCTAGCGAAGGTTCTATCACACATATACAACCTCCTTAAAGATAAAATACCTATTCAATCGATTAGGGCATACTCTGATAGCACGACCACGTTATCTTGGCTAAATACTGCACCGCATTTACTAAAAATGTATGTCGCCAATCGTGTCGTTCAAGCTACAGATTTAATTAGTTCGGACTACTGGTATCATGTTTCCACTAACGATAACCCGGCTGACTGTTGTAGTCGCGGAGTTTCGTGTCCTGAGCTTCTCAATCATTCCCTCTGGTGGGAAGGACCTTCTTGGTTGCAAAATTCGCCAAGCCAATGGCCAAATAAACAAGTCCTGCTCCCGAGAGAGGACTTACCAGAACTCAAACCACTGGAGACGAAAAGTCTTCATGTGATGACAGACAATGCACCTCTGTCAAACTTAATTTCTAAATATCCTTTTAACAAACTACAAAGAATAGTAGCGTGGATCACCAGATTCATATCAAATTTAAAATTAGACCGTACATTACGATATAACGGATCGCTTAGTAGTTCTGAACTTGAAAATTCAACTAAGGTTTTAGTCAAATTTAGTCAAAATTGTTATATGAGTTCTGACATCAGTCGAGTGCGAAATAATGCACCATGTGTCAAATCCATTCAAAAACTATCACCGTTCCTTGACAGTGATGGTATCTTGCGGGTGGGGGGACGTATCGATGAAGCCAACTTGTCACCATCTACGTTGCACCCTATGCTGTTGTCAAAACAATGTCCATTATCTCGACTTCTAGTCGACTATTTTCATATTAAATATTTACATTGTGGTCCTCGAACTTTACAATCTCTTATCCAACGAAAATTTTGGATAATCGGAGTTAGACTGTTAATACGTTCCGTACTCTCTAAGTGCGTGAAGTGTTTTAGAGTGAAACCAATTGCTTGTCAACCAATGATGGGCAAGCTTCCAGCTTATAGACTTCAACAGGCCCGTTGTTTTAATTCAACGGGCATCGATTTTGGTGGGCCATTTGTAATTAGAGAAAGTCGCCGTCGAGGGGCAAAGACTTGCAAGGTATATTTATGCCTCTTTGTATGCCTTAGCTCTAAGGCAGTACATTTAGAAGCAGTAACGGAACTTAGTTCAGAAGCATTCCTTGCTGCGTTAGACCGTTTTGTCTCGCGCCGTGGTATATGTCAGACTCTATTAACCGATTGTGGGACAAATTTTGTAGGTGCAAATAAATATTTAACAGAAGTTTCAGATTTGTTCCGCAGACATCACTCTGGAATATCAGATGGTTTGGCAACTCGTCAAATTAAATGGAAATTTAACCCTCCGGGTGCACCTCACTTCGGAGGTATATTCGAAAGTGGTATAAAATCTACTAAATATCATTTAAAACGCGTCGTAGGCTCTCAAGTTCTCACTCTTGAAGAATTCTTTACAATATTAGCAAAGATAGAAGCGTTATTGAATTCGCGGCCACTTTGTACGCTTTCGACTGATCCTTGTGAGTCTGACGTACTGACTCCAGGACATTTTCTTACGGGAGGCCCTTTAGTAGCTTTACCCGAAGAACCTCTAAGTGAAAACTCGTGCCCTCGCTCTCGTTGGGAGATGCTTAAAATGATAACCCAAAGTTTCTGGCGTGTTTGGCAGCGTGATTACCTTCATACGCTGCAACAAAAGGTTAAATGGTTTTTGAACCAACCTAACGTAAAAGTTAATGATGTAGTCATTGTTAATGAACCAAATCTTCCGCCTATGTTCTGGAAGTTAGCTCGCGTGGAACAAGTACATACCGGTTCTGATCAGATTGTTAGAGTAGTCACTCTCCGCACCGCTAACGGAAAGACTTTTCGTAGGCCAGTGGTAAAGGTTTGTCCTTTACCGTTTAATTAAACTTTATCATTTTAACTGAAATGTATATGCACCTTCTACTTCATCATATTATTCATAGGTCTTAACTTATGTATATACATTTCAAATTATGTTTCCCTAACTGAGCGCAACTTTTGATTTTCGAAACTGCATACTTCGTGAAACCCTTGTGGATTTCAGGTGGGGGGAAAATGTACAGACATTAACCAATTACCTCCCGCCAATTCATTTACATGTCATCATCCGATCTCATTACGCCCTGTGATTGGCTGATCGACACACACTGTCGGCGCGGGATACGCTTCCCGAAAACACGTCACTTCGACTTCGAGTGAGAAAGTGGAAAGTCACCCCGTAAACATGGCCGCATAAAATAACCGCGCGTGTGTTAATTTAATCAAAATTTACGGACCTCTGACGGTGTAACTGACCGATATGTCAACCCGGACCATGGTTCATTAAGAAGCGGAAATTCAGTGGAGCCACAGGATTCTACAAGCATCAAAAGGACAACCGTCGCCGGCGACCAGCACACTGTTCGGGCGTGTCCTACCTGTCCCCCTGGATCCAGGTTAGTGCTGTTAGTTTTCTTTCCATTGGAATCCGCAAGGGCTAATCGAAGGGTTAATCGGAGAATGCAGTAACCGTTCCAGAGGTTCCCGGCATCCCCTTGGATGCCAACCCCACACACCCTTTCTGGTGCCTTCTGTTAGGATTGAATCTCCCCCTTGGGAGAACCCACACATCCTTTCCGGTACCATCTTGTGGGGCCGTGAGCTCCCCCTTGGGACCTCATTCAATATGCATGTATACACGGAACATATATACCAAAATAGCTTTTTTTACAATTTTTGTCTGTCTGTCTGTTTGTTCCGGCTAATGTCTGAAACGGCTGGGCCGATTATGATGGGACTTTTACTGGTATATAGGTGATATTATAGGGAGTAATTTAGGCTATAAAAATAATCATCATCAATCCGGGTACGTCTGTAAATCTAAGTTAACGCGGGCGACGCTGCGGGCAACAGCTAGTTGAAAATACAGTTGCATACTGCAATTCGTTGGTCTGAATTAGAGAGATATGGATAGTTTTGGACACGATAGGATTGTTGTCTGTGAGGGGACAAAGTCTGCCCGGGCCACTAGGAATGTGTAGGTATCTCTAACCTGGGGATGGGGGACTCCCCAGGCTCTACCCACAAAAACCCGGCGAGTGCCACCTATGCCGCCTTTGGTGAGGTGCCCCGGATCTTTTGAGCAACAGGGCACCTCGACAGCTAGTTAGTCCTCCAATGTACCGACGCCACCTCCGAGGGTTTGTCCCGCACCACAGAACAACCCCTCTCAACGTCGGGACAGTGCAATTGGGTGTGGTTTCCATTCTCGCCCCTTGCCCCCCGCTCTTATGTCCCCTATCCTTATAAGAGGGGTACAAAGAGCCCCCTCGGCTCAATCAGCCTCGCCCAAGGTGCAGCGGCTCACCCTAGGCTACTGAGCCCCACCGCCACGTCAAGGCCTGAACCATGGTGGGGCCCTTGTCCCACCTGCTCTTGTTTAAGAGGGTGATAATATCTCTAACCTTATGCTAGTATACCTAATGTTACTTTTTAAATCTTTTAATAATATGATCATTCATTTGAACTAGCATAACCAGACAACGTCACTCATGAATATAAAGAGGTTTATTCGGAATGAGTTCATATAGTGAGTACTAGGCCCAGGCAAATCCTCTAGCGTTGCCTAAGATTTCACATAGCCAGTCTCGGCCTCAGTATTTACACTACATATTCTACCCTTCTATACAAACAAAGCAGAACTGTTTCACGCCTTTCATGGGTAACCACACCCACTGGGTATGGATCCACCCGACGGTGACGCGGCACAGTCCCGCCACTGACACACTACCGACGCCAGGAGGCCGTGTGGTCGCAGACTGCACGGTAGGCGGGGGGCAACCCCCCAATCAAAAGTGAGCCGAATGGGCTCACACCAATCCGTTGAAGCATTAGGGCCTTCGGGCCATTAGCATAGATCCATCCGAAAAAAAAAAAAAAAAAAACCACTGGGTATGGGTACACACCGCAACAAAGGGCGCGATACTTAGCGATTGTATCGCACCGTAAATAACTTAGGAACTGCAAATTTTTTCGTCTGCTTTCTAAAACTAAAATTAAATTCCTAGCCGTATTTTTATTCTAAATATAGAACTCGCGTCCTTGTCCCATTTGCTTATTTCAGCTGTATATAGGTCTCTCTAGACTTGAGCGCAGCGGTAATCTGGTAGATCTTCTGAAACTTGGAACTTAAGTAATAATAATATAATATCTATGGACGCTTTTTTACACCACGTCAGTCTGGTCCCGTGGTAAGTTCTCGAAGAACTTGTGGTACCAGACAACGAAAATATATTTAATACTTTTATATATATATCCATATATTTAAATTTTTTATTATATAATACACATATTCAATACACATCCATGACCCAGGAACACAGAAAAATTTTTGTTCCGGGATTGGCGGGATTTGAACCCGCAGCCTCCGGCTTGAGCGCCAACGCGCTAACCATTGAGCCACAGTAGCTGTCATTTCATTATGTTTATATTATAAGCATTGTCGGTCCATACTCCATATCTGTGCATTACCTGTGGCATTACGCTATCGTTTTAACTTTTAAGTATCTTTATATTATACGATTTACCAGGAATTGTAAACGACTAATGGGATCGAAATGAACTTTATAATTTATACTAACATAAGCTTAAATTAAAAATGAAAAAGAAATAACGACACAATTACAATAAATAATATTTTTAAAAAGTTCATAATATAATATTATGTTGCTATGACCAAGTCTGTAAGAGATATCGGCTGCAAAGTGCCATGCTACTGTGCATCCGAATTGGGCCGGCACAACCGGGGTGGTACCTCTCGCTCACATAACACCGGCGTCAAGTCGCAAGTGACAGGGCAAAAGGAGGGCATCGCATCTGAATAATCTCTAGTTGTGCGGATGTATGGGCGTCGATTGTCGTCAAGAGGCTTCGTCTGCTCGTTTCGTCGCTATGCTATACAAAAAAGTCATGGACAAGACAAAAAAATGTGATAAAGAATCAATAAATTAATGCAACATAATATTATAAACAGGAAATTGAAAAAGTAAATAAAATTGGAGTGTCTGAAAAAGATAAGAAAAAGTGTCTGTTAAATTTATTTGGAATTGAAATATATTTTTTTTATGTCATGAACATCCAATTATTGTAAATAATTATTTAAAGCTAAAGTGAGAATATACTAATATAAAGACGAATAATGTACAAAGAACCTAAAACAAAAACCTTAAAAAATGTATTAAAAAATATAATAATAACTAATATATATTATCACAAAGTCCCTTTAGGCAAGGTTACGAAGATACTGGCAGCATTCCCCCTTTGAATAGCTAGACTAATACTTGGTCCGAGGTAGCTGCCAGCTCTTCGGTCTCCTGTGATGTCGACTAACCTTTTTGCTATTTCCCTAAAAAGCCTTATAGCGCTAGAACCCCACGGACCAAGGGTCTCGACACCGAATGGGAAAAAATCATATTTGGAGCCTAGACCCCTGTATTTAATTCATAACTATTATTACTATTACATTATACATGGTTATGTATAATGTAATAGTAATGGGGTAAATTTAATAGTTTTTGTGGTTACAAAAACTATTAAATTTACCCCAATATTTAATACTTTTTGTGCTTTTCATTATCTAGCTTATTAATTTATAATCTTTAGTAATTAAATATGTTTCTTGTGAGTTCGTGTTCAAATTTAAATTAATTAGTTATCTGTTAATAGCGAATAGAATTGCTCAACTTCATGTTTATAAATGGTAGGTATTTTGTAACAAATTAGTAAACAATATTTATTTACAGTGCCACATACTTTTCTTGGCCGGTAAGAGCGTTGCTGTCATGGATATTAGTATTGCTAGTAAATAAAAATTACCATTATATGGGGAAAAAATTGAAGTCATGCAGGCTACCTTAATAAGTAATTTATTGAATTCTATTATATATTGTCTTAATAAAAAAAAAACATACAGACGAATTGAGAACCTCCTCTTTTTTTTTGAAGTCGGTTAAAAACAATGTATACTAATACCTAGAAAATACAGCTCTAGGAAAATAAATGTGACATAAACTTAGGAACAATACTGATATGATAGGTTTTGTTACCTGTACTATTAATGTAATATCTTTTAAGATACCTAGCAATCAGAACCGTTCGATAATTAAAACTTTGTCATTGTAATTAATAATGCAAGAAATAAAAATAAATACATTTTAGTTGGATTTTTATTAGGTGTTGGGGTATAGTAAAATTTATTGTACGCACCAAGAAAGAAAATGAACACAAACATTACAAAACAGTACAAATAGCGGGCTTATTGCTAAGATTGCATTATTAATAAATCATTTGAAACACTCTACACGTGTTTTGCCTCTATATTTTGATACAAAAATACAAAACTCCATCAATAATTTGATTTTCCGTCAAAATGTTCATCTTCAGAATCACTGCTTTCGCTTTCACTATCGCTGGCCAAACAATTAATGAACGGTTCATCTAAAAACGCATCTTTTTCTCTGTATTTGTTTTCAATTTTTTTTTTACATGATCGCAATGTTTTTTTCCATTCTGCAAGAGATATTCTGTTGAAGGCTTCTGAAATAAACTGAGGCATTTCAGTACTTGATTTCCGAAGGTTCTTCTCTGCTACATTCCGTTTCATTGAACTCCAGATCATTTCTATTGCAATAAGATCGCAATGATATGGTGGTAATCTTAACACCGTGTGTCCACTATCTTTCATCAATTTATCAATTTCGTATTCTGGTGCCGGTTTGTGTCTTTTAATTAGCGCATAAAGTTGAGGTTTTGTATAGCTTTTATAATTTGAATTTGGACACTTGTTCGTGCAAATGCTGTGGTATGGAGCATTATCCATTATGATTAATGACTCTTGATCCAAATTTGGAAGCAACTTGTTAGCGACCCATTTTTTTAAATTTGTGTTGTTCATTTCATCATGATAATCACCGCTTTTTGTATTTGATTCGAAAACGAGTAAAGCATTCTTGACAAAACCTGCTTCTACTCCTGCATTGACGATTATATGTCTATTTCCTTTAGAAACTGGGTTCAGAACACCATCATCCACATTACTATGCCAACATTGTCCAGCTGTGTGCGAAGTGTGAATATATGTTTCGTCCAAAAAATTGCTTCTTTTTGTCACTAAGTTCGTTTTCCTGAATTTTTTGTAAATATGTCGCTTTCCATGCGGATATATCAATAAGAACTTTTTTATTAGATTGGGTCTTCTTGTATCGAAATCCTAGTTTATGTAATATTTTCCGTAGGGTCTCTCGGCTCCCCTTAAAATCAATTTCTTCTCGGAGAACATTAAGTTCGGTAAGGTGGGAATTTCTTTTTTAACTGAGTAAAATTCGTGAACTTTTCTTCTTATGACACCGAGATCAAAGTTGTCGACTTCTATCTTTCCTGTTGTTCTTTTCCCTTTTCTCCCCGGAGTAGAAACTTTTGTCCCTGTTTCATCGGCCCGTTTCTTTTCATCTACCATTCGTCGCACTGACCTTTCACTAACGCCTGTTATAAAAAAGTAAATCAGTAAGTTTCCGTTTCATTAATACGTAAATTAATCCCCATCTATGCTGGTAACACTAACCTGTAGCGGCAGCAACTCGTTCATATACTTTTTGTAATGGTATAATTGGAGCTTGATTGCGTTTTTCTTCATTCATGAAAGAAATAACACGTAAAACAATGCTTCTGCCATCGCTCTTCAATGCTCCAGGCATGTTTGATGTTCATAAAAATCACAAAACACAAAGGACTCCGCAAGTTGTATTTGAGAGCTAACTGACAATGTCAGTCTGACATTTCAAAATGCCGATGGTAGTAGAAATTTCAGCCGCCGGCCAAGAAAAATATGTGTCACTGTAACAAGATTTTTTCATGTATTGGTAAGAGAACAGATTCGATGTCAGATTTACAATTAACTGATGCAAAGACTATAATATTATATAATATTGTTAAACTGATGCTTACAGCCGTATTTTAGTGTATCTATTTTTGAAGTAAACTTCCTTAGGCGCGACTAAAGGTAGAGGGTAAATCAGATTTTTTTCTGACGGAAGTTACGCACATTCTATATTAAAAAATAGTAACTTGCATTGGTTGTGAGTATAATATGTAATTTTTCTCTGACGGAAGTAGCATTCAGTATTCTACATTAAAAAACTGTTACTTTTTACTGTTTGTTTCTTGACTGTTTATTGAAGTAAATACTTCTTTGTGCACGCTTGACTTGGGGGGTAAGCTGGTGAATGCTTGACGAGAACGTTACGGAAGTTGAGAGGGAAGAGATATAAGTTAGTGAAGATAGAAAGAGGGAGAGTTATGTTTCGTAAGTAGGCTAAATTTCGTCGGCAGGGTAAATTCGGGTCTCCAGTGTCACTTGGTTTTTTAATATTTACAAGTGCGTTCAGAAATTTTATAAATAAATTGTTTTTTACAGAACATCTGTCGGGGCCACTAGTTATTTATAAATTTTCTGACGTTTGATGAATATATTATGCATAATATATTAAATGGATGGAAATGGAATGAAGTTTAACTTCAATCGTGCGTAAAGATTACACGCACACACTTTTATATTTGGCTGCTTGGCATTACGCGCAAACGTATTAATTTTGGATCCGTGTTCCATTTTTACACCCAGACGTTAATCGACTGCCCGTTTAAACGCTACCCTCCCCCAAATAGGTACCTATTTATAAATATGGCCCAATGAAGGCAATTTACAATTTGGCTGGAGCGGAACACCAGGAAGATCCGTTTTTGTGCCTTGACCCAGGTGGGCGTAACAACGCAATAGGTCACGGGGGGGCTAGCGCGCGGGGGGTGTTTGGTCGGGAGTCGGGCGTAGTAGAGTAGTGACGTCAGAGACGCGCTGTATCGACCGCGCCAGCCGTCACAACACCCCCCGCGCCCGCGCGCCGCCCGCCTGCGCCGCACCGCACCGCGCCGCGCATCTACGTACCGCGCCGCTCGGAAGTCTGTTTACGTCAAATAGTCCACTGCTGTTATGTTTCCGACTTTGGATTAATTTGTGAATGTCTGAAAATCATCCTCGATGTATCTTGTACTATCAAATATCGTAAATATTTGCACTGTTCAGTTCAAAATAAAATACGATTTTTTTTAATAGCATAGCCTGTGCAAACAAGCAGTCCAAGTCTTTTGGCGATTATCGACGCCCATACACATCCGCACAACCAGAGATTATGCAGATTCGTTGTCCTCCTTTTCCCTATTTCCCCAATGGGCCACCGGAAACTCGCAAACTGCATGAAACGCAACAGCGTCACTGTCACTTTACGCCGGTATTATGTGAGCGAGAGGTGACCAGTGACCACCCGACCAGCCGTTTTTGAGTTATTCTTTAAAATGCTTATTTGGTTGAACAAAAAACAACTGCTTTTGACGCGTATACATAGTATTTCAAGGTCATCGTAATATCAATTATAATTTGGTGAAGTTCTAATGAAGATCTTTGGTGATATATAAGTAACGGAATTATTTAATACATGGCAGCAAAACTGCCGTTATTGCTTTCAATTACATATATAAGTACATATTATATTAATGCTTACTTATTCAATTCCAAATTGGTTTAAACCCTTTGATCGTCCCATTAAAACGGCGCTGTCTTATATTATGAGCAACGCGTTTAACAGTTCTACCCATATTTCAGATAAATGAAATCAGTTATCGAATTTAGAATTAATAAAAATTAAGAAATTTAAAAATTTAAAAAACTTCTTCTTCTTCTTCTTTTAAGTTCTAGCTTCCTTTAGGATTTGCCAACACCCGAGTGATTGAATAATAAGTTCGGTTATTTTAAAAAGTTGACTCTACTAAGGATGTGGTTTTGTGTGAGTACAAATTTTTTGCCAAAAAAAAACAAAAAAGGAGGGGAAGGAATTTAAGTAAATTAAAATCTGTTGATCCACCTAAAACAAGACACAAACAAATATATACAAACATTTATTGGTTAGTTTAAGACAAACAATTTTATAGCCTAATGTTATTTATTGAGATAAATGAACATAAAATATGTACAAATGGTGTATATACATATAACAAAAGAGATTTAAGATCAATAGGGCGGGGTATATCAGAAGGGAGATAATCGTAAAGAGAGGTCATATTCCTTGGACAAGAAAAGAAAATGTGATCAGGGGATCAGGGAAACAGGAGTACAAGAGTGGCCAAGTCTAAGACGACAGATGGTGGAGCATACTGGTTTGTTTGCTTTTCTATATTTGAAAAACCAAGGTTTGTTTGGTAGTAATTGTTGTATGTCTGCATAATGCTTGCCCTTGTTTCTGCTAGACTGCATCCAAAGATTATTCCAGTCTGATGTCAAATGAACCTTGGCTAGTGGTATGAGGTCCTGACAGTGAACCCTAAATTGGCTAAGACCTCCGGACACTGTAGCAGCCTTAGCATAACAGTCTACACTTTCATTTCCCGTAATGCCACAATGACTTGGTATCCAAGCAATTGCAACCTGAATGTTTTTAGAATGGCAAGCAAAAAGAATTTGTTTAATTTTGAAAATGAGATGAAATTTTGATTTGGATCTGAAAAGGTTAGATTGGATAGCTTCCAGAGAGCTTCTGGAGTCCGAAAATATTATACATTTATTAAGATTATGCGACTCAATAAATCTTAGTGCTTCGAAGATGGCCAAAACTTCTCCTGTAAAAACAGAAGCAACTGGTGGTAATTTAAAATTTAAGATGACATTCACTCTCGGAATCCAGACTGCTACTCCTACACATCCAGTCTCAGATAATTTTGAGGCGTCGGTGTAAATATGAAGCCAGTTACTAAATTGGCTATTGATAATTGCAATGAATTGTGAATTGGCTAAAGGGGCAACTTTATCCATAGGAAGATCGAAAATAATATTAGGGGAAAATATGATAGAGGCAAAGGAAGTGACATAAAGGGGATTAAGATGAGACTGGACAATAGGGCATGGGAGGCTGACAAATTTTTTAAAAGTTTTTACTAGACAAGGTGTGTCCTTAAGGGACCAATAGGAAGAGGAGGAAGTAAGTTGAGTAAGTGTGTGAAGTTTGTCAATGAGAGAATCTTTAAAAAGAAACCTATCTGAGAGGTATTGCCGTCGTAGATGAAGGGGGGGATCAACACACTCCACTTGAAGCGCGTTAATTGGAGAAGATCTTATAGCACCTATTATGATCCGATGTGATTTAGCTTGTATTTTATCTAACAGTTTTAAGGATAATTTACTACATGGTTCGATGAGGAAAGATCCATAATCAAAGTGACTACGAACTAGGGCATTATACAAAAGTTTCTGGGAATATGGATGGGAACCCCACCAGACCCCAGACAAAGATCGAATGATGTTAAGATTTTTTTCCGTCTTCTTTAGAACATGATTAATATGGGGGATGCCTGTCATTTTAGAATCAAGATATATTCCCAAAAATGTTACCTTATTTTTAACTTCTAAAACATGGTTATTGGAAGTAATAGCTATATCTGGGACCGACCGTGCGCGAGAAAATATAACCACATTGCTCTTCTCTACCGAAATTGACAGGCCATGTCTGTCTAACCATTCATTAAGGTAGATAATGGCAGAATTAAGGCGATTTGAACCTTCTATCAAATCTTTACAGGGAGTATACAATAACAGATCGTCCGCATATTGTAAAACACTACAGAAACAACTGACCGAAAGGTCAAGGTCATGTGTGTAAATGTTATAGAGAAGAGGACTAAGGACCGATCCTTGGGGAAGACCTTTCCAAATTAGTCTAGGAGGGAGGGAATAATTTTGACAGTTAACTATAAGGGAACGGGGAGACAAGTAGTTAGAGATGAAGTTCACTATCTTCACAGGGACACTCAGCTGTAGCATTTTCTGCCTGAGCACCGGAAGCAGGACATTATCATATGCGGACGATATGTCGAGGAATACTCCTACTACGTTTTCGTTCTTTGAGAAAGAAATGCGGATATCTGTGACAAAGATACTTAGGCTGTCCATCGTACTAAAGCCTTTTCGAAAACCAAATTGGGTCTTTGCCAGAATACCCTTATTCTCCATTATCCATTCTAGCCTATTCTTAATAAGGTGCTCTAGTATTTTGGCCAGTGTTGAAGAGAGAGCAATAGGGCGATAGGAAGAAGGGGCCCTACTATCTTTACCAGGTTTTAAAATGGGGATAATGATCTGTGTTTTCCATTCTTCTGGAGGGGTCTCAGATTGAAATATTTCATTTAGAAATACCAGGCAAATTTTTTGAGCAGATTCACCACTTTTTACAATAAAAGAGTATGGGATACAGTCCTCTCCTGGCGAAGAGTCCTTCAAGGTACCCAGTACCAGTTGAAACTTCTCCAGAGAGAAGGGGCCATCGAAATCACTGCAGGCTGTTGATGGGGAAGTTAAGTGTATACAACAGTTTTCTAAAGGGGGCACGTATGGAGGAGCCAACCTTTGTGCAAAGGCATTTATCCAAACTGATGTATCATTAGAGGGTAGGCTATCACTTACTCTAAAGGAACCACAATTTTTTTTTATATTCTTCAAAATTAAAGAGGGGTGCGAGGAAGGAGATATACTTTCACAAAAATTTTGCC
Source organism: Helleia helle (assembly GCA_963853865.1). Taxonomy (NCBI): domain Eukaryota; kingdom Metazoa; phylum Arthropoda; class Insecta; order Lepidoptera; family Lycaenidae; genus Helleia; species Helleia helle. Next base: position 17,595,224 of record OY971422.1, on the reverse strand, counting down.
AGCCTTCCTTCTTTTTCTGTGAAAATAACCTGGCAACCTCTGCTGCAACTCTCTTATAGTTTAAATAATTTTCATATGTCATGGACAGAGAATACAAGCGCTCAGCATGTTTGCGGCGCTTGCATGCATCTGTGCATTCGGCATCCCACCATGGAGGAGAGGAAATTCGGAAATTGTTAAGAGTTTTTGATAGGGATTGTTCTTTCTTTTTTAGTTCGAATAAGCGCGTTTTTAAAAAGAGGATAAAGAGAATGAACGTTGCTAGGGTTCACTAGAGGGATACATGATACTTCCTCATTAGAGATTGTAGCAAATTGGGTCCAGTTAGCCTTATTTAGTTTAAATTTTTGCCTTGGTGGATAATTTATTATAAAGGGTCTAGGTGAGCAAATAAAAGAGATGACTATAGGGTAATGATCACTACCAAAGGAGTTAGGAAGAATTGTCCAAGAAAGTTGGGATGAGAGTGAAGAGGAAGCTAGTGATATATCCACTGCACTTTTAGGGTTTTGCAATGGTGGGACCCGTCGAGTGGGTGATCCATCATTAAGTATCACTAAGCTGTTATTATCAACTATGTCTAGGAAAGAAGAGGATAAATTATCACAAAAATAGGAGCCCCAAGAAGTATGGTGTAAATTAAAATCCCCCAAAAGAATGAGGGGGGGAGGGATTGATGACAAAATTGTTGAAAGTTCAGAAAGAAGGATATGGCTGGGTCTAGAAATATATATACTCACAAAAGAGACATTTAATACACGCACAACTACAATATTAATTTCATCACTATGTGATGGGATAGGAATTAAAGTATATATACATTTACTGGACACTAAAATGGCTGTTCCAGCTTTGCCATCATTCCTGTCATCCCGGAGGGCTGAAAAGCCAGGGACTCTAAAATGGGAACCAGGTCTCAACCAAGTCTCCTGGATGACAACAACAAATGGATTAAATTTATTTAATAAGTACATTAATTCTTGTTTTTTTATTTTTGACGCTACGACAGTTCCATTGAATGATCCTGCTGGGCATTTTGAGTTAAAAGAGAAGTAAGCTGAGTCAAGTTTTTTAGAGTATCGTTCAGTAAGCCGGTATCACTGAACCGGGAAATCATGTTAACGAGAATAGAAATTAACTGTTCTATTAGGTTATCGTTAGGGGAGATTGTGTTTTGTGGGAAAGCGCACCCATTAGGTATGGTTGAAGGAGGGTTTTCAATAATTGCCTGATGGGCTTGTTTATCATAACCAGGGCTAGTAGGTAAAATAGGGCGCCGTTGTGTTATTACAGTTTTTTTGTACGAAGATGTTACAGGCAAGGATTGCCTTATAGCACTAGTAGATGATGATGATGATGAAGTGGGGGAAATGGTTCTGGTTGAGTCGGCAAATGATCGCCGGACCTGAGGGAATCTAGCTGAGGCTTCTAGGTAAGAGATGCTTTCTTGTGACATTACAAGCTTAATAGATTTTTGTCTAGAATGCTCAGGGCAGGTTGAGTCATTGGCCATATGTCGACCAGAACATAATAAACAAGAGGGGATTTGTATTGAGCAGGTTTCTCCATCGTGCATTTGAGAACACTTGTAGCACCTAGGTTTAGACCTACATTGTGCCTTCACGTGACCGAAACGACAGCAATTATTGCACTGTATAGTAGGCAAAAGGTAAGTTTCAACAGGTAAAGATGTGAAAAAACAAAATACTCGGAGAGGTAGTTTCTGGCCCGTAAATGTAAGAAAAACAGACTGTGTAGGGATTCATACGGGGGTATTATTATCGTTAAATGATTTCCGGCTCATTCTCCGTGCTCGAACCACTTTTCCATAACCATTTGGGATTTCTAAATTTTCCACTAACTCCTCCATTGACCATTCGACTGGCACTTCTCTGACAATTCCCATACGAGAAACACTGTAGGAAGGGATTTAAGCTATGTACCCCGCAGTACTGATAGCTGTAAGTCTAAAAAGTTATTGGCATGTTCAGCAGTCTTAAATTCAACGGAGATTCGATTGCGACCTATCCTCTTAATGCCATCCATAACCACATTCCTTATGTTGTTTTTAAAAAGAAAATGCCCAAACTGTATGGGTCGGAGTGTCATTCCACTATTAGGCTCTGATTCACTTTTTGAGACATGGACCACAAAAGGAGCGGAGTCATTCGCAGAATAGTGTAACTTTTCATTATTAAAATCCGGGTGGATGTAAGTAAGTTGTATGGAAGGAGAAGTTAAGGTAGAAGTAGCGGATTTTTTGGGGTGAGATGTATTTTTATCTGTTAGATTATCGTCATTCGGACGCCTTTTTCTATTACTTACTGAATTATTTGAATTTTCAGTATTATAACCTCCACCAGGATCTGGCGGTTCAGTATCCATTGCAAAAATGTAATTTAATATATACTTACAGTTAAACAATCACAATATAGACAACAACACACACAAAACAGACAGATATTACAACAGATATTGCTGAAAAACAATAATTACGTAAAATTAGTACCAAAACACTTGTACGCAACACTCAACCATAAAGTAGAGTCCTTGAAAAAACTTATAACCTAGATATTTCCAAAAATTAAAAAAGAAAAACCGGCCAAGTGCTAGTCGGACTTGCGCACGAAGGGTTCCGTACCATTACATAATTTACAACATTAGACACTAACAAAAAATATAGTTTATTTGAAAAAATGTTTTTTTTATATATTTGAGTTAATTGAATGAAAGGTATGAAAGGAAATTGCGGTTTACGATTTATGACGTATTAAAAAAAAACTACTTACTAGATCTCGATCAAACGAATTTTCAGTGGAAGTTTACATGGTTATAATGGGTACCACCATCTTGCTTGCTTGTTTCTCCCGTGAAACAGCTTTGCTGTGTTTCGGAGAGAAGGGCAAGACAGGCAGTGTAATTACTGGCACCGAGACTTAACAACTTATGTCTCAGGATAGGCAACACATAAATGAGTTGCCCGGGCTCGTTCCAGGTAAACTGGTTTATGTTCATGGGCGACGTAGACCACTTACCATCAGGTGGCACGTTAGCCAGTTTGCCTATCCAAGTAACATAAAAAAAAAACATCATATATATTTTTTTATATATATGATTATTTATTTTAGAAGTTACAGGGGGGGAAACATTTTTCCACTTTGGAAGTGTCTCTCGCGCAAACTATTTAGTTTAGAAAAAAATGGTACTAGAAACCTCCATATCATTTTTGAAGACCTATCCATAGATACCCCACACGTATGGGTTTGCTGAAAAAAAATGAAAAAAAAGTATGGGGACCCCAAAATTTATTGTTTTTTTTTCTACTTTTGTGTCAAAATCTTAATGCGGTTCACAGAATACATCTACTTACCAAGTTTCAACAGTATAGTTCTTATAGTTTCGGAAAAAAGTGGCTGTGACATACGGACGGACAGACAGACAGACATGACGAATGGGTTCCGTTTTTTGCCATTTGGCTACGGAACCCTAAAAAAAATATGGTTTATATTTATGAAATTAAATTCATAAATATAAACCTTATTTTTTGTTAAAGTGTCTAATGTTGTATATTATGTAATGGTTCCTTTTCCCTTGTATATTATGTAATGGTCCCTTCGTGCGAGAGTCCGACTAGCACTTGGCCGGTTTTTTTTTATTCCACCAAACATTACACTATACCCTGATATGACGTAACGGCGGAGTCATTCAAAAATAAAATTCCTTCAATGAAATGGAAATAGATTATTGGCGTGGAATTTGTTTTGTCCTTATTGACGGTATTATACCTCGGGTGTAATACATTTACACCCACGCGGGCTGTTGGGTTCGCTGACGTTGTTCCTACCACTCTGTCACTGTCAAATCCCTAATATATTTTGCACTGGTTTAACACGTTACAAAAGTGCGCAGGGAACTTTAATTAATCCCTTTATGGTAGAATATACGCTATCTAATTGTTTATCAATTGCTTTAGTTATTGATATGATACTGACATTTTCAGTGACGTTATTTGCAATCTGGTGCAGTCCACAAGTTACGACAATTCCTTACGTGCACCAGGACCTGTCTAGTAAGGGGCTGACTAGCCGTCGAGGTGCCCTGTTTGCTCAACAGATCCGGGGCACCTCACCAAAGGCGGCATTGGTGGCACTCGCCGGGTTTTAGTGGGTAGAGCTGCGTCCACTTACCAGCTTTCGGGCGCACCGAGTCCCACATACCCGCCGGGGGAGACCCACTCCCCCGCGGGATGCCTCAGTCCTCAGAGCATTTCCCGGCGGCAAAGAAAAAGAAAAAAGGACCTGTCTAGTAACCATTATAATAGGAAATATATAATAAAATAATATTTGTTAGTTTAAAAAAGTGGTATCTTTAAAAAACCTTTCAATTTCAGGGAATTAACATTGTAGGTATTTCAAATATTGTAAATGGGCAGCAGCGAATCAGAAACATTAAAAAACTATAAGCGTATCCCTATACATGTAGTGGAAGAACACAATGACGCATTGCAACATATTTACTCCGCCATTGGAGGGAAGAAATTGCCATTAGAAAATAATACGCTATTACACTTAGATGCACATCCAGATATGCTTATAGATCGTAAATTAAAGGGGGAGGAGGCGCGGGCAGGCAGGAGTCTGCTGCCATTGTTGCAAATAGAGAACTGGATCGTGCCGGCGGCGGCGGCTGGCCACATAGGCCGGGTGGTGTGGCTGCGACCACCGTGGGCGAGCCAGTTCAGTGACGGCACACGCACCATTCACGTCGGAGACCACCCCGAAACTGGCCTGTTGCGTGTAGACAGCAAAGAGCCTTATTATATGTCGGACGCTTTGTATTCGACTCGATTAATTAATGATAAAGCATTTAATCTAACCGTCGCTGAACTCGCCGATGCAAGTGACAGCGGTATAGCGAGTCTGGCGGAGACTCTTGCTATTGGAAAACCATATATACTCGATATAGATTTAGATTTCTTTAGCACGGGTAACCCGTTCCTCAATTTGTATGAAAGTATCAAGTTATACGATCGTCTGGAAGAAATATTTAGTTTTCAATTGCCAGTTGATAATACAACCGAGAGCGCTGAGAAATGTGTGGAAGTGAGAGAAAAACAACTCCTAGAACTAGAAAATCTATTCGAGCATCTGGAAAACTATAACACATTCGATAATTACGAAGGTCCGAAATTAGAATTATATAATAAGGTATATTATACAGGGTAAATAAGGCTTTGAATTTGCGATTAATTATTTATTAATTTGAAATTGATGTAAACATTTATTTAAGGTATATGAATTAGCTAAAATAATTTGGGAAGAATCAGAGAGCACTAACGAAAAACCTGATTGGTGGGCTGTTTACGCGGCAGGCTGCACTCGAGACCAGGGAGGCTTGCCTTGTCATATTAGCACTGAGATGGAGATACACACGGCTGTCACGAACACGATGACCAACTTGTTGCTGCACCTACCTCCACCAACTTTGATAACGATTTCGAGGTCCACGGATGATGGATATTGTCCGCCGGATCAAGTGAGTATCATTTTCTTTAATAGCACATACAGCATGTGGCGTAATGCGTGGATAATCCTTTAGCCACAGGTGGGGGCATCGCGACTGTTCGGAAAATGATAAATTGCATTCAGTAAAAGTGTGACATGGCACCGTACATTTTTTTTACACCACGAGAACTAATCCCAAATTTTTTTTTTATTTAATTTTACTTTCCAAAATAAAAGTAAAAAAAAAACTATGGCTATCGTACAAAATCGGTAGTTTATGTTTGATAGCACCACTATCCAAGAATGCTATTCAGAAAGCAGACTGAGAAAATTCTTTGTATCATTTTGGTACTTAAAAGAGTGTAAAGATCGAAGTTTTTTCAAATTTTCAAAAATGGCCATTATCTCGAAAACCGTGACACTTTTACTACCGGACAGTCGCGATGCCCCCCCCCCCCCCCACCGTGGGTAAAGGATTATCCACTCATAACGCCACAACCTGTATATTTAGAAAATCCTTTGAAGTTGAATGAATACATAACTGTAATGCCATCTGCATTACAGTTATGTATGTGGACTACAAAGAAATGATAGATAGTTAGTCTATACATCTTTACACATAAATATAATTGGAGTGTCTGGTTGTAATATTAAAATAACCGCTTTTTATTAAATGCATATGGATGTATACAAGGTGCAAAAGGAGGGGGGCGTCCCCCTTTCGGATATTTCTTAGGTGAGCCATCTGCTCACTTACTGTACCGATTGAGCTTAAAGGCCATCAGGCCGAAAAGTGTAGCCATTCCGAAAAAAAAAAAAAAAAAAGGTGCAAATACCAAAATAGCCATTTTTTACAATTTTTGTCTGTCTATCCGTCTGTCTGTCTGTTTGTTCCTTCTAATCTCTGAAACGGCTGGGCCAATTTTGATGGGACTTTCACTGGCATCAGCCAGCTATCAAGCTGATGTCATAGGGAGTAACTTAGGCTCCGTGTACGGCTGTAAATCTATGTTAACGCGGGCGCAGCTGCGGGCAACAACTATCAATATATATAAAAGCATGTCAATGATATATTAACGGTATTCATCTTATGGCTGGTTTCAATTTGTAAACATATTGGGAGATACTAAACGTCCATTAAGTGGAGGCTAATTAAGCAAAATAAATGAATTCTAGAAAAAATGAGACGAAACAGACTGGTGTCGAACAATTACAATACAATAGAAAATAAGTATTTTTTTTTCTAGACCATATTATGTTTGTTTAACATTTTCATGACAACATTTTTAGGTTTTTGGAAATGTTAAGAGTTTACACATACCAATCATATGTCTTTTATAATTTACGTCTAATGATGATGACGTAGAAAACAGCGCTCTTCGAGTTTTTAATGGAAATTTCCAGTAATAAAATATTTCATTACAGGTCGACTATATTCAGTCTCTGGTGTTGGAAACTTTAAAAAATATTTATGAGACAGACGAGCCGATATTACATTATTTGAGTATGAATGCAAGTGTTTCCTAAGTATTTACATATATTTAATTAATTATTTATCAATAAATGTTTTATAAAATCCATATTTTTTAATACTTCCAAAAGCCCCGCAGATCAGAAAGAAGTGTAAACTTTATCTACAGACTGCATACATAATATTATCTGCGAGGTCAGTTTTTTGTGAAACAAAAACAATTAATGCACTACTTATTAGTATAGCATCAATAAAACTTACACCTGTAGGCCATTTTATTGTTTTTTTTAGTAACGCAAGTAAAAGCAATTACGCATGTATCCAGATTACCCTGGATAAGGCTCCTATGAGTCCCTGGACCTATGTGAGACTCACACTTGGGCAGTGTACCCAAACTAAAACCACTGCGAGCGCCGCATCTTTGCATCCTGGGCCCAGGTTCCCTTGGCCACACAGCACAGGTACTCACCAAAGCAACCATGCCCAGTGAGCACCTGTGTGACACGGAAAATCTTGCGCTTACGGCGCATCCACCGTTCGAGGACCGGACGCAGAGCAGCTGTTAGGCTTTTGACATACGGCTGTCATCTGCTGCATCAGGTCCTCCCCCGCCTCCGCATTAGCGCCTCTTGCCCTAGTCTGCGAATCCGCAGGATCCCGTCCAACGTAAGGCTCTCGCCGAGAGATCTCCTATCCGAGACAAAGGAGTGCGTCTCGGCAAGAACCTCCGCCACGAGCTCCCACGGGGGGTCACCTGCCAAATTGCTTATCCACCTTCTTTGTATTAAGATAGTCTTCTTACTTCTAAGTTATAAGATAAAAGAATTTACTAAAGAGTTGTCCGTTATTATATAGATTCAGAAAGACGATACCTAGTCTTCTAAAACCAATATTGTCCGTCAAGTCTCAATATTACTGATTACCATGTAAATTGCAAAGGCAAACTCAAGAGTTGATATTGCTATTTATCGCAACGTTGCATTTGAAACAACCCAAACAAACTGACTCAATTATGCGAAACTAATTCAGTAATAAAGTATTTCATGTTAAAAGAGCGTTTTAATCCCATGAAACGGCGTCTCTAAGGCGGAATACAGTCAATTCCTGTGCCAAATGCACTGCCATAATTCTTTATAATGACCTTTAACAAACATTCATACAATGTATTGTTGTCTGAAAAAATCCTGTTCTTTTTAATCCAGTATTATGAGGTATAATAAATTTTATACATAATAATTCTGAGATATAATAAATCCACAGCATTGTTATTTTAAAGCCTACGTTGAATGAAACTATCGACGGAAAATCGAATTGAAGTTAAAGGAACTATTTTAAACCTAACTATTGTAACGCCTCTTTTTTTTTTTTTTTTTTTTTTCGCTGGGAAATCCTTATGGATGCAGCCAGGTGTGGGACTCGCACCTGGGAGTGCCCACCCTAACTAAAACCACTGCGAGCACCTTCAGTCGCCTTTTGAGGGTCCCGGATATGCAGGCAACAGACAGGATCACCTCAGCGACAGGCTGGCCCCGGCGAAGACCAGACTACTCCTCATAATGGGGGACTGCCCGGCCGCTACTTAGCAGTCCCGACGACGTCGTGCCATACAGACCCAGGTTCCCATCCTGAGCCCGACACGAACACAGGGGCGTTACTGAAGGCGCATTAAGTAGCGCCTCCTACGCACCCCCGTTCGTCGCCCGCGGGAGGAGGCCTCGTCGGTGGCCTCCTCTCTCACCCGCTCGTTGGCCTCCTTCTGGGACATTACTGCCTCGCAGAAGGAGACCATCGCCGTCCAGGACTCGTCGTCGTCGAGCATCGCAGTGATGACGCTCGGCAGAGACAAGTCCCCTCCGATGACTGTGGTCAGACTGTGACGCAGCGCCGCCCATCTCGGGCACACCTCAAGAGTGTGCTGGGCCGAGTCCACCGCCGCGCCACAATCGTGACACACTGTCAACTGCTCCCTGCGGGCCGTCCGGCACAGGTATTTACCAAAGCAACCATGCCCAGTAAGCACCTGTGTCAGACGGAAGGTGAGGGGTTTGCGCTTACGGCGCATCCACCGCTCAAGGACCGGTCGCAGAGCAACCGTCAGGCTTTTGCAATACGGCTGCCGCGCCAGGTCCTCCCCCCACCTCCGCATTAACGCCTCTTGCCCTAGTCGGCGAACCCGCAGGATCCCGTCCAGCGTAAGGCTTTCACCGAGCGACCTCCTATCCGAGACATAGGAGTGCGTCTTGGCAAGAACCTCCGCCATTGTAACGTCTCTGCTTACCTGCATCAAGTTTTCAAGTTGAGCTGCGCTAAGGTTCAAATTGAGCTGTACTTAGCCTAAAAGGCTAACAATGATTCTAGTCATCGTTAACCTTTTTGCTTCCCTTGCTGGACGTAGGCCTCTTTTAATGCAGGCGAAGACGGTCGTTACCCAACTAAGAAGTAAGACCGACCCCTGCTGCCTGACCTGTTACTGTTACTGACTCAGATAGACCTCGAACCACATGGGACGACGATATCCGTGCAGGCAGCAGGGTTCCGAGGGTCCGAGGGTCGGAGAGTAGGTGGGTTCCGAGGTCTCTACTTCAGTACCCTATTAGCGCACAAGCGATATATGTATAAATTGTGTCTTGTACGCAGGTTATAAATGCGACTTATGTATTACGACATACGACATTGAATTGAGAAAAAATATGTAAATCAATATAAAAAAATATATTTCAACAAAATCTACATTCCTCAAGACAAAATGCTTATTTATCTGTTTGGCAGTCGATTTAGTATAGAAATAGAAAACATTATGTGTGCCTTTTATAGATTTATATTATAGTTATTACTAATTCGTGTGAATACTTAGGTGTTTTAGTTACCCTTTAGAGTTTAGATAGATTGACAGGCATCAGTGTGGTTATGATTGTTCTGTTAGTCATCCCTACAATATACTAGAAATTTATTGCGATCGAATCAGCGGTTTGGGTATAAATCCGTATGAAAAGACATAATTGCTTTTACATTTACATGGAACACGGAAGTATGGATATAATTACTTTTTAATGTTGTTACTGATTGCGGAAAGCAGACAAGTATGTGCACTTGTTTATTCGCATCGTGCGCTTTTTCATGTAAGTTCGCGAGTGGAATATACCATGAATATACCACGTGAGTATCATAACGTTTGATACATCTGGAAGATTTCGTTTACTGTCATTGCCCAAGAATGTGAACACGTATAATACAATTAGCTCAATAGTTTTCACATCGTCCGCAATAAGAGGCTGCTAAAAGGTGGCTAGCGAGTTAGTAGGGCTCGGTGGTGGCCAACTTGGGTCAATTAGCAATGAGAAGTGGATCAACTGTACAGTCTGTCCAATAAAACCCACAGGTGAGTCATTCAACTAAATATGTCTGTAACGTCACTAACGGTGCGACATTTCATGAGTTGTTCATTTAGGCCTAACAATGTATTTTTACAACAAGGGTACGTCACACTATAATTCGTAAGAGGCATAACTGAATTATTGCATTTTAAAAGCTTTTATTAGATTATTATGAAAAAATTCGATTATCCCAAGTCGACATAGATTTACAAGAATTATATGACAGCGTTGTTATTTAAAAAGCCTGCTTTTTTATGGCATACGAGCAGTGGAAGCCTTTTGGTGACTATCGACGCCCATTATACACATCCGCACAACCAGCTATTATGCAGATGCGTTGCCCTTCTTTTCTCTATCCCCTCAATGGGCCACCGAAAACTCACATACCACACGAAACACGACAGCATAGCTGTCAATTGACGCCAGTGTTATGTGAGCGAGAGGTACCGCCCCGGTCTTGCCGGCCCAATTCGGCTGCAAAGCAGCATGGCACTACCTCTTACAGAACATTTTAAAATTTAAATTACACACAAATTAAATTTCACATTTAAAATATTAAATAGATTAGTATAGATCTTATTTCAAATATCTGTGGCATAGACACATTTTCTGTGCACGATTGGTGTCTACACGTGTTCGTGATTAAAATGATGTTAATTTTCTAGGACCATGAATCATATTATGCAACAAAAAGGTTAAAACGTGTATAAAATTATTGTTTTTGTATGATAAAGTTCATATCCATCGATTAGGACGGCACGGTACGAACTTCCGCATTTATAATAACAGCAGTATCACAGCCTAAGCAAAAAGTGAACCTCAAGCATAACTAACATACAACTAGAGCTATTCAATGCTATGTATAAAAAGCTACACTTTAGTTCGCTTCCACGTTAAATGCTTCGCTGGTTGAAGTAATTAAAATAAATCTACGGGCCGCAACATGTAAACAGTTTTGATAGCATTTCTATTTAGATCCTTCGCCAATCGCATATGACATATTATCGTTTATTAGTTATTTATTTACATATTATATTCTGTGGTGTTACAAACCGTGAAAGATTATAGTTACTATAATTTCTGGAACCACTCTTGGAAAGCAACAGCTTAAAATATCTCGGAGGCAAATAATAGGAATCCGATGATGGTGTAGTCCTGTACAATACAGTAAGACAAAAATTAGTCTGCAGTCCTTATTTTTCATGGCGTTCTGGATGTGATCTTTTTAGTTATTTTATCGTCAACCTACCAATAAGTCAAATTACCGATCATAATATCCCCTCCAGAGTCGATGACTTGTTGATCATTTTAGCATTCTTGCAGAGGCTTATGTCCAGCGGAGGACCAAAATAGGCCGATGTTAAAATTGACCTCACAGTAAATGTTGTAACAACATTAGTTTTAATTAACGTATGTGTCTACTGTCTACATGCGTCGGTATTATTTTTAGATTAGAGCAATAGTTTCACCTTTAATTACTTCTATAAATAAATATAAATTAATGATTCAGACGGAATGGTTCTTAAATAGATTCTGATTACGTATAGGTAATCTCAGTTTATTATTAGACAGTAAAGGCGCGGTTCCAACGCGGCGCACGCAGAGGCTACGCACGTGTGTTAAAATGTCAATTGCAAGAAAATTTCAATAAATGCGTAGCGTGCCCGTGGCTTGGAGTGAATAATAATCACATAAATTTTCTTGCAAAGCAAAGCTTGACAAACGTGAGTAGCCTCTCTGTGCGCTGCGGTGGAGCCGCGCTCTTAAGTTTTCCATCATTTACACGGCATGATTTTTATGAGAGCTTCCATAATAAGGTCTGGAAAGATCCATTACGACGACTTCTTCTGGAAATTTAGGACAAAAAAATTGATTTGGCCAAAAAAAGGCTTTATTAATGTAACTTTTCGTTAAAGAGATAGAATTTGGTTATGAGTCCTCTCTGTTTAATGTAATCGATGTCATTGCCAATAATAATAATAATAATAATATCTATGGACGCTTTCACACCACGTAAATCTGGTCCCGTGGTAAGTTCTCGAAGAACTTGTGTTACGGGTTGTCCGGTACTCCGCACTTGTCAACTGCCCGAGGAACTGTGATTAAATGAAACTATTTCTTCCAAGCGAGAACTGAAGAAATTTATTTATCGAATCCTTATAACATATTCGCCGGGAATCTTGACAGCGTGATTCAGAAAACTACATAAATTGTACAACGTCATCTATTGAGCTTAATGTCAAATTCCACGATCGAACATCCCGCCCACCATGGACAGAATGTCCAGAACTAAGTTTAAAGATTACAATAAAGCTAAATGACCGCCCACCATGACATAAACACAAGATTCGGTGGGAAGTGAAAACACTAGTGGACTGTATGTGAATTACAAAATAACAAATAAAACTTTAAAAAAATATAATATCTTAATTCTAGACATAAATTTGACCAATAACCATTTAATCCTTAACAAAATATAGTTTACGAAGTAATAGGAAGGATATTTGAGTTTTCAAAATTGATTTCGGGCACGAGAAGCAAAGGCTCGCCTACCAGAAAATGACCCGGTGTCAATGGGCTTGGATCTTCTGGATTAGTGCTGATGATGGAAATAGGCCTGGAGTTGAGACAGGCTTCTATTTGAGCAAGCGTGGTTGTGAGTTCCTCAAAAGTGAGTGTGTTTGTACCAATCACTCTTTTAAGATGGTGTTTGGTCGACTTCACTCCAGCCTCCCAAAGCCCCCCAAAGTTCGGTGAGTGAGGTGGAATAAACCGCCAAGTTGTTCCGTTGGTTGCCAACCAATCGGCAATATCAGGTGCTATGCCGGACCTTTCGTGGTTGAACAACACCTTTAACTCCTTGTTAGCTCCTACAAAAGTAGTGCCGTTATCACTCCACATCTCACCACAATGGCCTCTCCTCGCTGTAAAGCGCTTGAAGGCACCTAAAAAGGCTTGTGATGTCATGTCGCTGACAACTTCTAAATGTATGGCCCGGGTGGCCATACACACAAATAGACATATGTAGCCTTTGGTGGAGTGATAACCGCGACCCTTGGTAGGTCGAACACTAATAGGACCTGCGTAGTCCACGCCACTTTTAAAGAAAGGTCGGCTTGCAATTACCCTAGCAGAGGGCAATGACCCCATTAAAGGATGTATCGACCGAGCGGAATGACGGATGCAAATAACACATTTGCGTAATAGTGCCTAACAATACTCCTTGCGTTTACTATCCAATATTTGGATCGCAAATAATTTAGAACTAACTGAGGCCCGCCATGCAGCGTCCTCTCATGAGCGTCAGCTACCAGGAGGTTGGTTAAATGTGACTTATGAGGAAGAATTATAGGATGCATTGATTCCTCATGAAGGTTGGCCATGTGTAACCTACCGCCAACTCTCACAATCTGTTCCTGATCTAAGTAAGGATTGAGTGAGGTAAGAACACTCTTTTTAGATATTTCTCTTTTTAACATTAAACTTTTAATCTCCAATCCAAAATGTTCCCCTTGACATAGTTTAATGCAAGTAAGTAACGCCCCTTGAATTTCCGAATGTGTGAGAAAATTATCAAATTTATTGGCATAATTTATATTTTTAAATTTTAAGAACCTTTTACAATAAGCTATTACTCTAGTGGCTTTTCTAAGAGAGGAACATTTTGAAATTATAAAATCCTTGCTTATTTCTTTTATTACGGTGTTGTATGCTAGTAATGGTTTTCTCTCCTCTAGGTTAGTTTCTTTAATTTCCCTCTATTGTAATTAATTTCTTTATTTTTTAGCCAACTAGGTCCCTGTGTCCACAGCTCTAGGTCAGCGTACTCGAAAGGATTCACGCCGCGCGAAGTGCAGTCTGCGGGATTATCGCTGGATTGGACGTACGACCTTTGACTATTGTCCATGAAGGTAAGTATTTCAGATACTCTGTTGCCAACGAAAGTTTTCCAGCGGCTGGGGTGACTGCTCAACCAGGCGAGCACCACTGTTGAGTCAGTCCAGGCATGTATGTTTTCTTTGCAGATACCCAAGGTTTCGGAAACTTCACACAGAAGTTTTGAAAGCAGCATGGCGCCACATAACTCCAAACGAGGTATCGATACTTGTTTGACAGGGGCCACCTTGGTCTTGGCTGCAACCTGACTAACATGAACATGACCATTGGCTTCCATACACCGAACATAGACAGCGGCTGCGTAAGCAACAATAGATGCGTCAAAAAAACCGTGTAACTCTAGAAGGACGTCGAGTTGACTCGTGTGGATCCATCGTGGCAGACGGAAGTTCCTAAGATGGTTAAGGTTATTTCTATAACGAAGCCATTCCTTTATCAGATGATCTGGCAGTTCATCATCCCATTCAGATCCTGCTAACCACAGACGCTGAATAAATACCTTGGCTGTAACTATCACCGGCGAAAGCCAGCCGAGGGGATCAAACAAGCGAGCGATGTCAGATATCACATTTCGCTTGGTTATCGGATTTTTGAGCTGAGGAAGTTGGACAGTATATATAAACTCATCTAAATTTCTATCATAAGTTAACCCTAAAATCTTCGTAAGTGAGTCTATTTTAAATTCTAATTTGTCCTGGCTACCAATATCTTCGTTTATTTTATTTAATAATTCGTAACTGTTGCTAGACCACTTCTGAAGCTTGAAACCTCCACGGCCTAATAATTGATTCAGTTGGTGATAAATTTGTTCACCTTCAGTGACAGATTGACAACCCGTTAATAGGTCATCTACATAAAAAGACGTAAGGACTCGTTCTGCGACAAGAGGAAAATCATGACCTTCGTCACGTGCTAGTTGTTGCAGAGATCGGACCGCTAGGTATGGCGCAGAGGAGGTTCCAAAGGTGACACGCAGCAACCGAATATGTTTCAATTCAGAATCTGGATTGTCACGCCACAAAATCCGCTGATAATCAGCATCCTCATCTGCGACCTTGACCTGACGGTACATTTTAACTATATCTGCGACCAAACTTATGGGAGGACAGCGCCACCGCATAATAATTTGACGCAAATTAGGTTGTAGGGTTGGGCCAATCATTAGTTCTGTATTTAATGATACTCCGTTGCGGCCTGAACATGAAGCGTCAAAAACGAGCCTAACCTTAGTGGTGCTTTTATCCTCACGCACTACCGCGTGGTGTGGCAGGTAGAACGCATCATTACCTAATTCTTTCTGAGGGACAACTTCAGCATGTCCTAGTTGAATGTATTCGTTAACGACTGCACTATACTGTATTCTAAATTCCGGTTCCTTCAATAATCTATTCTCTAGGTTGATAAATCGCCTACGGGCAATGACCTCTGACCCTCCAAACGTGCAACTGGGCGAATCAGTTTTGAATGGTAGTTTCACAACATACCTCCCGGTCGCGTCGCGTTTGGTAGTCTTCGAGTAGAACTCCTCACATTTTTGTTCTTCCTCAGTCAAGATCACACTATGATCTGAGGGCTCTGCCTCCAACTCCCAAAACTTACGCAAAAGGTCTAACAGACCATGGTTGTGAACATCCGCAAAACAACAAATGGGTTTAATCTCGCTTTGACTGGAAGAGGTAGCTGCATTAGCAGCCACCGCCTTTGTTTCTGCTGAACCATCAACAATTTCAACAGAATTGGCAGTTGACTTTGGGTGAAGTAGTGTGTGGTGCTTCCTCTTACAAAGGTGACATTTAGTGTGCTGACGACAAGAATAAACGGAATGGTTTGTTCCTAGACAGTTGTAGCAAAGCTTACTGACTCGTGCAAACTCACGACGTTCCTCACATTTTTTCTTACAAAACGTTTTACAGTAACATAGTTTATGATCTCCAGAACATAATATACAAGTTTGAGATGCGACATGAAAAGTTTTGTTATTATTATCACGAACAATACTCTGTTTATTAACTTTTGGATCTAAATACTCCAAGGCTCTAAACCTAGACTCCATAAAAGTTTTGAACTCATCAAACGTTGGTAAATCATCATTAGAACTAACTCTTAGTTCCCAGAATTTGCGGGACTCAGTATCTAACTTTTCGGAGGACAAGTATACAACAATTGCATCCCAAGAGCTGACATCAATTCCTAGACTGCGTAAACCATGCAAACAATCAACAGTCGTGTCTAACAGTGCTTTAACATTTGTCGATGATTCCTTAGTAATAGACGATTGATGGACAAGCCGTTTGAGCATACAGTTAACTAAAAATCTTTTATTGTCAAATCGCCCGTTTAGAATCGACCAACATTCATCATAATTAGTCGCAGTCACAGGAATGTGTCGAAGCAATTGTTCTGCTTCTCCCGAGAGATGACTCTTTAAATAGTGGAGTTTTTGAACATCATCCAGTGCATTATTTTTATGAATGAGTGACGTGAATAAATCGCGGAACGTAATCCATTCAGAATAGAGTCCCGAGAACATAGGCAAACTAATTTGTGGCAATTTAACATTTGAAATATTTTGATTAGAATTACTACTTGAATTGGCACTATTGCAAGAACTAGTTTGACATAGATGCTCTTTTAATTCAGACTTATAGGTTATATACAAATCTTCAGTTAAATCATATATTTCAGTAGTAAAATAAATATTCTTTTTTAATTCTTCGTCGGTTGCTCTTTCTATGATGCGCCTATGAGTTTCAACAAATTGTTTCCACTGTACCTCTAAGGCTTCTAATCTTGTTTCAATGTAAGTTTGTGTAAGACGATCCTTAGGTGATTTTTTAAAGTTAATTCTACCCTTTTCTATTATTGCTTTATTGTTTAATTGCAATTTACTTAAGGATTCCATTGTATACAACAAAAGTTCAGAGTTTTCTAATTACTAAAATTAATTTAATAATAATATCTTAATGCAACCGACGACAAATTATAAGTCAGTGAAAAAAACAGGTAACCCTTTTTAACAAGTCTTTAGAAACAAGTTTACAAAACGGGCAACACCTTATCTGTATTATTCTAAGTCCTAAACTACTACTGTATTTTAAAAGTCTTAAACACTTGTTATTGCACTAAGTCGATTTTCAAAATTCACAAGTCTATATAATAATAACACTGGTATTGTAACTCACAGTTTTGTCTGCCAAACCTTTACATGCACGTCGCCACTGCGAGAAGTACGTCGTCACGCTCGATGTCGTTGCTGTCTCGTCGCTCTAAGGCCTAGAGTCTAGGCCTCTGCAGTCTGCTGATGTCACCGTTGTCTCAATGTGATGGCACCCTCTGGCGGTGACGGCCGCAATCCTCGTTGCTGCGCTGCTGTACACTGCTGATCACCACACGCGGGGATTTTACAGGCACTTCAGGGTCATCCACCACTGGTTTCTGTGCCTCTTAACACGACACAAAAACTGTTCCTTCACTTGACGACACGATTACACTTTCGCGACACGAATCCGGCTCGAAGGACCAAAATGTCCGGTACTCCGCACTTGTCAACTGCCCGAGGAACTGTGATTAAATGAAACTATTTCTTCCAAGCGAGAACTGAAGAAATTTATTTATCGAATCCTTATAACATATTCGCCGGGAATCTTGACAGCGTGATTCAGAAAACTACATAAATTGTACAACGTCATCTATTGAGCTTAATGTCAAATTCCACGATCGAACACGGGTACCAGACAACGGAAATATATTTAATACGTTTATACTATACTTAAGATTTTTATTATATAATACACATATTTAATACACATCCATGACCCAGGAACACAGAAAAGATTTTTGTTCCCTGGCGGGATTCGAACCCGCAACCTCCGGCTTGAGCGCCAACGCGCTTACCACTGAGCCACAGAGGTCGTCAACCTCTGTGGCGCCAATGGCATTAAAGGTATTTCCCCTTTTTTGAAGATTAATAACTCCTATGTATATAGCCATGTTTTAGTATGATGATGAGTATAAAATGGGATGTTGTAATTTTAGAACTGGCAAGTATGAGCATTTACCTTTGTAATTTTATTTGATTGGTCACTTTATGTCGCATGACGTCATAACGTCGATCACTTGCAAAGAGGGCTTGAACATTTTATGAATAAAATCAATTAGCCATGTTCACAAACGCCCTAATGTCACGTACAGACCTAACGAATAATACAAAATTTTAATAAAATTGTATAATGAACATTAAAATAATATTGTTCGTAGTGATTATAATAGCGTAAGGACTAGGGAGTCAATACTAATGAGTGTCGCGTTCAGGTCAGTTACCTACCGTTTCCCGTGTACCTAAGACTTATTATACATATTTAGTATTCGTAGTCGTAAACGTAACTTTATGATTTCATAAAAGAAGCCCCAATTTATTGCAATTTAATATTCCAAGCGTACGTTAGAATTATAAAGTGCGTTTTGGTACAGTTCAGGTTATTGAAGCTATACTTCTTTTGCCGCGTTAGAGAAAAATGATGAGAGAATTTTTTTTACGATGCGCGCGCACACCGTCACGAAAAAAACCGACACCATGAAGTTAGCTATAGAATAATTTTCACATGATGACAGTATAGACGTCAGGTAAAAGATATAGTTTTTAACTACACAATAAGCAAAAAAACCGGCCAAGTGCTAGTCGGACTCGCACACGAAGGGTTCCGTACCATTACATAATATACAACATAAGACACTTTAACAAAAAATATGGTTTATGTTTATGGTTATTTTTTTTTATTATATTTGAGTTGATTGAATGAAAGGTAATCTAATATAATAATCTCTTATTTTAGAAGTTACAGGGGGCCGACACACACATTTTTCCACTTTGGAAGTGTCTCTCGCGCAAACTATTCAGTTTAGAAAAAAATGGTACGAGAAACCTCAATATCATTTTTGAAGACCTATCCATAAATACCCCAAACGTGGTTTGATGAAAAAAAAATTGTGTTTCAGTTCTAAGTATGGGGACCCCCAAAATTTATTGTTTTTTTTTCTACTTTTGTGACAAAATTTTAATGCGGTTCACAGAATAAATCTACTTACTTACCAAGTTTCTTATAGTTTCGGAAAAAAGTGGCTGTGACATATGGACGGACAGACAAACAGACAGACAGACAGACAGACGGACATGACGAATCTATAAGGGTTCGTTTTTTGCGATTTGGCTACGGTACCCTAAAAAGTAAAAAGGTTACAGTGTAATGAAATTGTACTATATATTTTTCTTTAAGGAGTATAACTTCTAACGCGTGTAGGTATATAAATACATTTTATGTTAGTTGATAAACTCTTAGACTTGATGCTTGAACGGTGGTGAATAACGTTAAGGCCTCTTTTTGAGCCTGGATGGATGGAGCATGCCCAGCTTACATTAGTGCAAAGATCTGTGAGCCACCTACGAGCGCGTATCAGATACGAAAAAAATCTTTCTGTGAATGTGTTGTTTAAATCCTACTGAAGGAACCGTATCTACTAGCAGTAAACAATAATTGTCTTTGCCTATAATGCCAGTAGCACCAAATGCAACAACAAGAATCATTAATAAAGTTATGCCGTTTGATGCACATATGATATTACAATAACCTAAACTCTACGGTTTAGGATAATATTGAAGTTTCACGAGATTGCTCAAATTTGTTAAACCACGCTAAACCAGGAAGTTAGTTTCTAGACTCTACCGTCTCGACAGCGAAGTATACATATACCGTCCATATTGTCTACGGGTTTAGGAGCTATACAGTTACTGATCATCAGATTGTGTTTCCAGAATAATATTCTACGGTTGTTATAAAGGGCCGATGATATAGAATTGCAAATAGTTTAAAAAACTAAACTTTATTTTTGTCACAATACATACATATACTATCTATCTCTATGAATATGCTGTGCTTTTTTCTTCTATCAAAGTGTGTTGTTCGAATGATCTTTTCGGCATGATTCTTTAAGTAAGAAAGAACTTACACTAAGTTGGTAAAGATGATAGGAGAAACTCTTTAAATTATGCATTACATTGGTCCTTGATAAGTATGCAAAATTAAAAAAATCCGACATTTTGAAGTACCTACTAGGAAATCGAGTCCATAGATTCCTTTATCCGCCTTCATAGATAGCCCTATACATACGGGCGACGCAAATAAAAGGGTGTTAAAAAAGATCAGAATCAAGGCACTCTGAATATTTTTGATTACGATTACAAGTTACAACTATCTCGATTCTCGAACCTTTTTTCCTTTAACGCCGGGAAATGCTCTGAGGCATCCCGCGGGGGAGTGAGTCTCCCCAGGCGGGTATGTATGGGACTCGCTGCGCCCGAAAGCTGGTAAGTGGACGCAGTTCTATCCACTAAAACCCGGCGAGTGCCACCAATGCCGCCTTTGGTGAGGTGCCCCGGATCTGTTGGACAAACAGGGCACCTCGACGGCTAGTCAGTCCGTCGGGGGATAGCTATTGTCAGCTAGTACTGTATCGAGCACCGCTGCCCTGTTTGCTGGTCACCTCGACGGCTACTCAGCCCCTCAGGGGACCGACGCCACCTCCAGAGAGGGGTTATCCCGCACTACAGAACAACCCCTCCCAACGTCGGGATAGTACAATTGGGTGAGGTTCCCTTCCTCGCCCCTTGCGCCCTGCTCTTTTGTCCCCTCTTCTTATAAGAGGGGTACAAAGAGCCCCCTCGGCTCAATTAGTTTCGCCCAAGGTGCTGGGCTCACCCTAGGCTACTGAGCCCGACCGCCACGTCAAGGCCTGAACCATGGTGGGGTCAACTATCTCGAACGTGCTAGAAGGTCGCCCATGCCATATATTCATAAGTCCCACTCCCATCAAATAAACAAGCCGAGAGTTGTTATCTGGTTGTTATCATCAAGAATATTTCAGCCTTAATGGTGCAGTATTTTTGATCATAATATCATTGATCGGACATACAATTTAGTCCTTCGATTGGGGGCGATTGGGGTTAACTGCACATCGAAGTGGCGACACTCGACTCATTAGTTAGGAATTACATCACGCGTGACCGCGACGGAAAGATATCAATTATATCTAATAAATCTGCTAATAGGACGAATTATTCAAACGTACCTACGATACTAGCTCTACAGCCATTTACATATTGAATGTGATTGGTTCGTGAAACGTATCGCGTATGATCGGGCTACTCTCCCATATTTATGCTAATGAATGAAATCGGGATGTTTTAGGCCTATTTCCAATCATGCACCAAGGGTTGGCAGAATATTGCAAATACAAAACATATATAGAACATGTTCCGGATGATCGATTTATCAACGTCCAACTGAAACAGCTTAAAGCTGTGAACTTATTGCCAAATGTTATGCAATATGATTTTTTTGTAGCGAATACACTTACTAAGACGGATTTTATAATTTTTTTTATTTGAAAAATACAAGAGAGATTGTATGGATGTGGTAGGTGTGGTGAACGGACTTTCCGTTAAGAAAACGGTTTCAGAATTGCAGAAGTATTCTTACATATTATATTCATACATAAATACATTGTCATGCAAATAATTATCGAAAATCTTACATTGGCTAACGCCTAAGTACCTACTTAAATTATGGAAAACTAAACAAAAATCCTTCCTTGGATCCTATTCGTCTTAAAAATTCTACAAATATGGCTCCAATCGTATTTTGAACGGAGTGATAAGCTTACCCTCAACATAGAAAACTGTGAGCTGTACTAAATGCCTTACCCCAGTTCAGTTTTTATCTTTTGTCTGCGTAGTCAGCTATAGGTAGCTTATTTTCTTATGCCATAAAGAGGCAACCGGGCAGTGGCCACCGAGCAGGGGACGCCTTATGGTGACTTCCGACAACCAAAAGATATACAGATGCGTTGCCCTCCGTTTCTCTATCCCGCCAATAGGCCACCGGAAACACACAAACCGCACGAAACGCGACAGCATAGCTGTCACTTGACGCCGGTGTTATGTGAGGGAGAAGTATCTGTGGTCTGTATACCATAGTTTAGTTTTTCCTTGCATTCTTTTTTTTCTTCTTCGCTTTCTACTCCTTGACTGGTTCTCGTCTCGTTAACTAAGTACGGGCCGCTCGTTCACCTCTTTATAATAAGACAATAATAATTGCTGGTATATTGTAAAAGAAATTAATTAGGTTGATGTATTTCCTTATATTTTTATCGTGTTTTAGCACGAGTTTTGTAAATTATAAAAAGCGCACGTTGTTTAATTCATAAGTCTACGGCCCTTTTGAAATGAAATGTTTGCCGCTAATTAGATAAACTACAAAAGGTTTAATTAAATTAAATATGCTGGATTAAATTATGAGGGGCTTTGTTTTGAGCTATTTTTCCCAATTAAATTGTTGGTACTTTGACTTTCTTATATAAATACCAGATGTTGCCCGCAGCTTCGCCCGCGTTAATTTGATTTACAGCCGCATTGATGATGATTATTTTTAAAGCCTAATATATCAGCTATCTGTGAAAGTCCCGTTAAAATGTTAGTACCGTAAGTATATAACTTTCATATGCATTCAGTTTAAATTACAAACAGAAAAAAAAATTTCTAAAGGATATATTTACGAGTAGTACTATCTTAATGTAAGCTTATATGGTAAGTAGTAAAGCAACCTCCATGGCATAAGATAAAAATAATATCGTCCTAATTGATGATAATTACCTCCTCATCACAACCGAATGTTCTCAAAAGATTTTCCTAACACTGAATGCGTAAAAATAAAAGGTTAAATTTATATATATTATACTAGCTGGTGCCTGCAGCTTCGCCCGCCTTACTCAACTCCTATAAGTCACAGAGTGATGTTATATAGCCTATAGCCTTCCTCGATAAATAAGCTGTCTAACACTGAAAGATTTTTTCAAATCGGACCAGTAGTTCCTGAGATTAGCGCGTTCAAACAAACAAACAAACAAACTCTCCAGCTTTATAATATTGGTATAGATCATAGAAATGACTGCGTGTGTATGCAATTTGTTTAGGCCAAGCATAATTTATCCACGAACTCCATACCCTGCCTGTCATCCTAATGACACAATTTTATTTCCGTCGCGTACCTGGCCGTTACTCTTCTATTTTATTTCGGAAGGCAGAAGCAATACTGCCGCGTAAACGTTCAAATACGAAGGCAAGAGTATAAAACGTCTTGCGACAGCTGCGGTAGTAAATATTTTTTAGTACCACATTATACTGATATTACTTGAGGATTACCCGGTAGGCCTGATTTAAGTCTAATCTAGTAAATAAATTTTAGGTAAAGCTACAAACGATTCCGACTGACATAATATACATATACTAGCTATTGCCCGCAGCTTCGCCCGCGTTAACTTAGGTTTAAGCGGTATCCGGATTGATGGTGATATTTTATAGCCTAAGTTACTCCTTATAAAATCAGCTATCTGCCAGTACAAGTCTCGTCAAAATCCGCTAAGCCGTTTCAAAGATAAGCTGGAACAAACAAACAGTCAGACAAAATTAAGAAAAAACTTTTCTATGTAAGCACCGTATATCTATACTAATATTATAAAGCTGAAGAGTTTGTTTGTTTGAACGCGCTAATCTCAGGAACAACTGGTCCGATTTGAAAAATTCTTACAGTGTTAGATAGCCCATTTATCGAGGAAGGCTATAGGCTATATAACATCACGCTGTGACTAACAGTAGTAGTTAACGCGGGCAAAGCTGCGGGCAACAGCTAGTACCTACTTTCATATGCATTTAGTGAAAAGCTGTTAATTTGAAATTACATACAGACATATCTATATCAATTTTATTTATTTGTATGTATGTAGAGATTCATGTATAAACATAGATGATAGATGCTTTAGGGCTCGTTCAGACTCGGCGATAACCGCGCGATTTCAGAATCGTCTGGGATCCGCTCTGGTCTTAAATTTTATACGTAGATATTTATTTAGGGCTTGCTCAGACATGCGGGAACCGCACGATTACGTGTCAAAAATCTGAAATCGCTTGGTTGTCGCCGTGTCTGAACAAGCCAATGATTTAAATATATATTTCCTACCTCAAAGGAATAAGCCCTTAGACCTACCGTCTGTCGCGTCACGGATTTTTTAAAAGTAGAAAAATTTGACGCTGAAAATAACAAACAGCAATAAAATTCATTTATCCACCAATCTAAAAGAAGTTTTACTATATGTATAGATATATAATAATAAAAAAAAAATAAGGAAAAGACAGTCACGCAAGTACAAAATACAGTTACAAAGATGAAGCAAACAAACTTCACGCCGTACTCGTATATTGTAATTATCGTGATAAGCTTGTTATCGTAGTCTCTTAGATACGATTTCTTTCAATGACCGGCTAACTATCGGTACCTAATAATCCTCGGAATTCGGGGTCGAAGTATACAACAGAAATCTGCTCAGGCTTAGATAAGCCATCAATAAACATCATAATCTCTATAAAAATATGCTAATAATTATCGTATAGGAGTAGGTTATAGGACACATGGATCCCCACCATGGTTCAGGCCTTGTCTTGGCGATGGGGCTCAGTAGCCTAGGGTGAGCCCAGCACCTTGGGCGAAGCTAATTGAGCCGAGGGGGCTCTTTGTACCCCTCTTATAAGAAGACGGGACAAAAGAACAGGGGGCAAGGGGCGAGGATGGGAATCTCACCCCATTGTACTGTCCCGACGTTGGGAGGGGTTTTTCTGTGGTGCGGGACAACCCCTCTGTGAAGGTGGCGTCGGTCCCTTGCAGGACTGACTAGTGACTAGCCGTCAAGGTGCCCTGTTAGCTCAAGCTGTTAGATCCGGGGCACCTCACAAAAGGCGGCACTCGCCAGGTTTTAGTGGGCAGAGCTGCGTCCAATTACCATCTTTCGGGCACAGCAAGTCCCACATACCCGCGTGGGGAGGCCCACTCCCCCCGCGGGATGCCTCAGAGCATTTCCCGGCGTTAAAGAAAAAAAAAGGACACATGGATGTTCCATAGTTTTTACATCTGAATGTTTCACTCTGACGCTCTTTACAGCAAGTACAATATTAATTCAGTAGATTTTTTAAGAATCTATCCATTTATATTTTACAACTTATATTAGCTGCAGCTCGTCGAACATTTAAAACAGATTTGAAAGTAAAAGAAGATTTTAAAGAGCAAATATTTCGAGGACTAATTCCTGATCATTGTGGGTTACAGAGATAAGAAGTACTTAACTTGTTTACAGTGATAAATTTGTATCAAAACTTGTTTTTCAATACGTTCTTTGATAAAAATTGCCGTGGCGCCGGCGTATAGATAAAGATTATGACTAGTCACAAAATTATACAGAAATGTTTACATTTTTGCGGCACCTGTGTTTAAATCTAAATATATTTATATTTTTAACAAATGCTACTATTATTATTAATAAAACTAAATTGCGAATATGACGCGACTTTATGTGACCAAATTATAAGAATCTATATATTTTTTAAATCTTAGTACAAATAAAATAGTAATAAATAAACAAATATACAAATAATATAATATAGTTACAAATAAATAAAATTATTAAAAATATAATATTAAAGTGTCTGCTTGTAATTTCAAATTTACAGCTTTTCACTAAATGCATGTTATACAAGTATATACGGTACTTACAAAAAAAACATTTTTTAGTTTTGTCTGTCTGTTTGTTCCTGCTAATCTCTGAAAGGGCTGGGCCGATTTTGATAGGACTTTCACTGGCAGATAGCTGATAGTATAAGGGGTAACTTAGGCTATAAAAATAATTATCACCAATCTGAGTACGGCTAAATTTAATTAAACGCGGGTGAAGCCGCGCGTAGCAGCTAGTATTCATTAAAATTTCATCGATATTTACCGGTTTTTGAGGTTTTGTGGGTTTCCCAGTGGAGAACACCTGCTTTCATTTATTTCATTAAACTATCAAGAATTTTGAAACAAAATTTCATTCATGAATACCTAATTGAATAATTTACATTATAATTATTTATAACTTATAAGGTGCTAGGAAATTCGTTATCTGTCTTTATGTTTTAATAAGTAATTTATATCTACTAGTTTTGACATGTTTAAAAAAACAATTATTTTTTATATTAAGAATATATTATAATGTGTTTAGCGCCTTCACACACTATCACACGTCCCGCTCCGGGCCAGCACGTAGAGGAGGAACACTTTGGGGTTTGAGTGCGGTGAGAGTCCCATATAACCATCTGGGCTCCCCCGGGCCCAGTGGTATCTATTAGATTTCCCTTAGTATAAAAAAGAGATGCTTAGAATGTATACTTTTGTAGAGAAGTTTCAGAGAAGGGTTCGGTGTTAACATGGCATCACCTACTTAGGACACTTTAGTAACTCTAACGCCAAGCATAATTAGATATATAGAGATAACAATAATACTGGAATGAAAAGTAGATATGCGATCAAGTTGTCAGAAAACGAAAATTCTTTACTCGGGCATGTAGGAAAATGAAGTGCCTCTCGTAGCACTCCTTCTTTTTTCTTCTTTTTTTTTCTTTAACGCCGGGAAATGCTCTTTCGTGTGGTGTGTGTGCAAACACAACATCCCCTCCCAACTTCGGGACAGTACAATTGGGTGAGGTTCCCATCCTCGCCCCTTGCCCCCTGCTCTTTTGTCCTCTCTTCTTATAAGAGGGGTACAAAGACCTCGGCTCAATTAGCTTCGCCCAAGGTGCTGGGCTCACCCTAGGCTTCTGAGCCCACAGAAATATATCGAGATAGAAGTAAAGAGTGTATGTACCTCGCCTGGCAAAAAGACGACTCAACGACTCCATTGTTCGTCGCGAACTTTAGTATACACCCGACCGCGGTCAGCATGCGACGTAAGGTTTTAAAAACAAAATGACTCGTTGTTCAATAATTATTTGTTCAAACACTACTGCGATTTTCTTACTCGATTAAAATCTATTTTGAAAGCAGAGGAAATGATAATTTCATTTTATATTATTATGTAGCTATAATGTAATGTATGTAAAATGTAAAATAAAAATAATAAACTTTTATTTTTAGCATTTTTTAATGCAAAGCAAAATATTATTGAGAAACTGGATACGTATTGTTTTCTAACTGGTTATGGCTACTTCTATATTACAAGTATATTTCAGTTTTCCGAATGATCCTTATATAAAAAAGTGTGTGTGTACTTATGTATACGCGTTAGAAGTAATACTCCTTAAAGAAAAATACATAGTAAAATTTCATTATACTGTAACCTTTTTGCTTATTGTGTAGTTAAAAACTATATCTTCTTTTGACGTCTATACTGTCATTATGTGAATATTTTTATATAAAATAATGTTGACTATAGCTAACTTCGGGGTGTCGGTTTTTCGTGACTCATCATTTTTCCCTAACGCGCTAAAAAAAGTATAACTCCAAAAATAAATGGATTGTGTTTTTTAATAAACCAGTTAATTTTTCTACAATCCACCAGTGATTATTTGTAGGCCTATTTATTCTCCAATTATTATTGATTTATGTGATATAGTTTTATATTCCGTATTTTTGGATTCATTACTTAAATAAAAAAGTGGCCACCGTTTGCCGTTTAGATGATTAAGCTAAAAATGAATAACTATGTGACAAAGACCAAAAGTTGAATCAGAAGGACTACAACTATTATCACTGATGACTTTAAAGAAATTGATTGGAATTCAAAGAAATTGGTTTATTAGAAATTACATTCCCTCTAATAAGGGCGCAGGTGGACGGTCGGTGCCCTATCTATATTATCTGATCAAATCAACATTTTAATTATTAATAATAAAAAAACAAGCATTTTAATGATTACACGTTATAATATGGTCTATAATATACATATATTACTACTAATCAATGTATAAAAATATAGTTTATCGTCCATAGCACGCTATCATTAAATAGTTTATTTGAACAATACTACTCATAAAATCGGTGCCATGTTATAATCGATCTGTGAATCGATACTTTTGAATTGTTTTTGCACGGCTTATGTGTCTGAGCCCCACCGCCACGTCAAGGCCTGAACGATGGTGGGGTCGTAGCACTGCTACGGTGATGTAGCGATACGAGGGCAGCACTGAAAATTTCGGGAATCAAGGAAGTGACACTACATTACTATTTAAAAATGTATTTATTGCTTTTCGAAGTAATCTCCGCGAAATTTGACACATTTTTCCATACGATGGAACCAATCATTGAAGCAACCATTCCATTCGGAAGTTGGGGTCTCCTAAATGGCCGTTTTGTAGGCGTCCACAGCTTCTTCATCTTCAGGCGATGAAAATCTCTAACTACGCAATTTATTCTTTATTTTAGGGAAAGTACAGAAATCATTAGGGCTTAGGTCGGGGCTGTACGGCGGATGGTCTAATAATTCTATGTTTTCTTGCTCTAAAAACTCTTTTGTTCTGTGCGCGGTGTGAGAACTCGCATTGTCGTGATGGAGGATAATGCGGCGGTTGCAGTTCTCTTTACGGAGTTCAGAAACGACCTGTGGCAAACAAATGCTAGCATACCATTCTGCATTGACCGTTCTTTGTCCCTCAAGAGGAATAGTCGCAACATGGCCGGTTTTGGAGACAAACGTGGCCACCATTTTTTTTGCAACACTCCGTGAACGAACAATTTTTGTTGGCTTTAACTCATTTTCGAACACCCAAACTCGTGACTGCTGGTTTTTTGTTTCGGGTTCGTACGCGTATATCCAGGATTCGTCACCTGATACGATGTTGTATACAGCATTTGAGGATCCTGCGTGGAATCTTTCGAGAATTCTGACGCACCAAGTAACGCGAGCCGCTTTTTGCTCTTCACAGAGCAAATGCGGTGTGTTCATGCAAGATTATTTGTATTTGACTCATGCCAATGTCTAATGTTGCCTGAATTTCGCGGTATGTCACATGTCGATTTTCCTCAATCAGCTTACGGACAGCATCAACGTTTTCTTGGGTGACTGCAGTTTTTGGACGACCTTGACGGGGATCATCACTGAGCTTGACACGTCCACGTTGTAATTCAGCAAACCAGCGATAAATTGTGGTTTTGAATGGGGCTTCATCACCAAATGCAGAAATCATCCGGTCAACACACTGTTTTTGTGTTAAACCACTTCGAAAGTCATAATAAATCATCGCTCTAGAATTTTCTCGAGTCAATTCCATTTTCTCAACGACTAAACAAGTTTGACAAGACCTTGTGACAAGACCGAGAATCTTTTTTTAAATAAATAAATGGTATTCGATTTTTAAAACCAAGGAGTTTTCAATTATGTGTAATAATATATTATAAAGGTACCCTATTATATGGTATACCTTTATTTCTGTCGAAATAAAAGTGACATTTAGATCATTATGTTTTGATCTTTGGTGTGAACAATAAAATATTTTTCTTTCTTTCTTTCAAAATAGGAACCTGCGTATCAGACAAAGTTTCATTCAGTAACCGTTTATGTTTTATAAACAAATTAGTCATGAACAGGTTTTCGCAACGGAATAAAATATTATAGCTAATTCAACAAAGCGACGTGATTTAAAACAACATTGTTATTGGTACTTGCTAAATATTTTAATACTTGATTCGTGCCTTTGTGCGATATATATAATATATATATATATATATATATATTCGATCCGAGGGCGCTCCATGACCCCGCGCCTCGCGTCCGAGACGGACGAGACGAGTCCATATATATATATATATATATATATAAGCGTCCGAGACGGACGAGACGAGTCCATATATATATGCTCTAAATTAAGATCCCTACTTAGTAAATTATATATATTGAAACATAAACTCCCATATAAGATTTGCAGGATACTATATTTAGCCTTAGCTCAATCTGTTATCAATTATGGACTCAGTAGCTACGGTAGGACCTATAAAACTTATTTAAATAATATTTATGCCTTACAGTTAAGCCTATTAAAATTAATTATCTCAAAATTTAAAAATAAAAATATTTGGAGTGAAAAAGAAATATTTAAATACTGCAATGTTATGGATATATTTACCTTGGTTAAGTTTAATGTACTAAATGAAGTTAATGATCCTTCCTTACTAATAGAAAAATGTAGACCCAACATCTTAAGAAATTCAACATTTTAAAAAAATTATCACACCGGAATATAGAAATAATTACGGAGCTAGAATGTTAAGTTCTATCATACCTGTATTCGTTAATGAACTTCCAGAAGACCTACAAGAGCTATACCGGGACAAACGCAAATATAGGAGATTGTTAAAAGAACATTTATTAAAATCTTTAAGCATTTAAAAATTACATAATGTAGATAACCTAAGTAATTATTGGTATAAGATGGCGCGATACGGTATAAATACTATGCTATAATATTTTGTCTTATGGTACGCGGCGCGGCGGCTTGTCCAGATAAGCTCTTGTGAGTTTTCGTGGCAAGCTTACATCTAATTTTTGTGTGTTTTTTTTGTACTTTTTGAACAATAAAAAAAAAACATAAAAAAATCGCGGACTTTTTTGTAGACCTTTTTAAGTTGTACAATAATGTAGTTTTTTTTTTATGTTAGTTGGATAGGCAAACTGGCAAACGTGCCACCTGATGGAAAGTGGTCGACGTCGCCCATGAACATAAACTAGTGTACCTGGAACGAGCCCAGGCAACTTATTTATGTGTTGCCTATCCTGAGACATAAGATGTTAAGTCTCGGTGCCAGTAATTACACTGCCTGTCTTGCCCTTCTCTCCGAAACACAGCAAAGCTATTTCACGAGAGAAATAAGCAAGATGGTGGTACCCATGCAGCCGGGAGCGCGGCACAGCGATTCCCTCCCACCGGTAAAAAGGTTTTACGACATTATTTTGATCTATCCGATAGGATTCATTCAGCCAGCGTTTGCAATGTAAGCGCAAAAAAATGTGTATATTTACGACATCACAAACCTTAAAATTATCAGTGTTTATCTACTTTATTATGCATGTATTATACATATAAACCTTCCTCTTGAATAACTCTATCTATTTAAAAAAATCATCAAAATCCGTTGCGTGGTTCTAAAGATCTAAGCATACATACATACAGACAGACGTGGGAAGCTACTTTGCTTTATACTATGTAGTGATGAATCCCTAATTCCCTTGGTCACGCCATCACGCGTGAACGGCTGGACCGATTTCGCTAATTCTTTTGTTGTTGTGTTTGTTATTGTCAGGAGAAGGTTCTTATGAAAGAAAATAATTACAAAATTGCGCGGAAAATAAGAAAATGTAAGAATACTTAAACACCATATAAAATTTTAGATAAGGCTAGATTAGAAATAATTATCGTATAGCATTAGAATAATAAACACTTTTTAATATTTTTTTTATTAATTATACCAATACGAATTCAATATTCATAATTAAGACAGGACTTCGTCTGTCAGGTCAGCTAGTATACACATAAATATAAAATTAATATTTGAAAAGGTAATTTATCTATGACTGCAATATCTCCGGGATAGTGCTCAGAAACTATGCAAAAAAGTGTGTGTTGTAATGTACACACGTATGAAAAAAAAATCGTTTTCATGTTAGGTATTGAAGTATATATCTAAGATTTATATAGTCGATCAGGCGATGCATTTAGGTTGGTCATGCCTATTCAGGATGGCAATGCCACGGGTCTACGGTGACGAGCTGCAGTAGTTGTAAAACGACATTCGCTAAAAGGTTTACGTAAATAAGACATTCGTAGGAAGACTTGTGTGGTTGTCCCTTACACTCATGTCGCAATCACGACTGTCAGATTATTTGCTACTTGTCCCCCATGTAGCGCAAATAAATATAAATTAATTTTAATAAGTCCGTCTATTATTACACGCTTTATATTAGCTTCATGCCTTATATTAGCTTATATTAGCCTGTATGTTTGTAACCGACTTCTTTGGGCGCGATTTTGACCCACTTCTAACGGCCATATTTCGTTCAAATTTTGTAGATTTATCGAGGACCGATTACAATACAATAATTTGATAAAATTATTCCAATATCCAGATCAGGATAATCAGGATAGCACATCCAAGGATATAAAATAAGACGCGCAAGTGATGTGGGTAATCACTTATGTGGTTTCTAATCTCTCACTCATTTCTAAAGTGATTGCCATTAGTTTAGTACCTATTTTAAATTAATAAAATCTTTAATAAAGAAAAATCGATACACTAAAAAGTTTTTTTTTATGTTAGTTGGATAGGCAAACTGGCAAACGTACAACCTGATGGTAAGTGGTCGACGTCGCCCACGAACATAAATTAGTATACCTGGAACGAGCCCAGGCAACTCATTTATGTGTTGCCTATCTTGAGACATAAGATGTTAAGTCTCGGTGCCAGTAATTACATTGCCTGTCTTGCCCTTCTCTCCGAAACACAGCAAAGCTGTTTCACGGAATAAACAAGCAAGATGGTGGTACACATTAACTAACACATTTATTATATCAACACTTTATAAAGAACCTAAAACTAAAATCCTTATGTATCATAAATTCAGAATTGAAAATTAAGTTTTTTTTTATTATTTATTATTTTCATTTAAAGGCCCTTAGCTACTAGGCTATTAGCCATACAAAATACAATATTCGGTCTGTAATACGGAGAAATGGCGGGAAACCCCAAGAAGCGCGGCTTCGCCCCTCTAGCCCCCATCAATCAGCTATCATTCCCCATTCCATCCAAACAAGGCAGTCCACCACAATATTTGCCAAACAATCACATTATATATTACACAGATAAAGTTTTTAAAACAAACACCATAGAAAACTACTCTGAATGGACAAAACACAAAATAACAATTAATTAACGGGAAACCAAAAAAACACAACCGCGCGTCCCGATGCCTCCGGCCATTCCCAAAATTAAGTAAATGGAGTCCAATGACGTAAGGACCACAGAGTAATAATTATGTTGATGACTGTTGACATCTACTCGGCCTATGTATTTATTGCATAATACTCTTTGCTTCTCTCCATGTTCCTTTTGCTCTAACAAGGTTAACAATTTTAAACGACATTTTCTTGTTATCTTTGCAATTAAAGTATCGTATTACTGTTTCCTCGATGGTAATTGTTATTTGTTTGGCCCAATGCGGAAGAATCTATAATTATTTACTTCTTTGACACTGGATCCAAGGAGAAAATTTATTCATTAAATATAAAAATTAAAAATATATTTGTATTAATAAAAAAATTACTATACGTATAATAATCAATATGTACACTATATTAGTATGTAATAAGTAATAATATGAAGTTAGTTCACGATTTCATTTGCACGTGGAAATAACGCATTAAAAAATATGGAACATTATTTATTGCTCTTATTCTATGTTTTTTTAATGTATAGTTAAATTTTAATATATCTATAAACGAGCAGTCCTTGTATCATTGACTTTTTTTAATTACATTCGAAAAACTTATGTAGGTTTGGAATTTTTACTATGGGATTCAACTTTTTTCACGACTTAATGGTGTCAGATCTGACCACAATTATTTATTGTATGCAAGGCATTGCAAGGCTGTACAATTGCATTGCATACAATGCATTACCGGTGGGAGGGAAGCGCTGTACCGCGCTCGCGGCTGCATGGGTACCATCTTGCTTGTTTCTCCCGTGAAACTGCAGCTTTGCTGTGTTTCGGAGAGAAGGGCAAGACAGGCAGTGTAATTACTGGCACCGAGACTTTACATCATATGTCTCAGGATAGGCAACAAATAAATGTGTTGCCTGGGGTCGTTCCAGGTATACTAGTTTATGTTCATGGGCGACGTCGACCACTTACCATCAGGTTGTACGTTTGCCAGTTTGCCTATCCAACTATCATAAAAAAAACCTAGCTCATAAAAAAACAAGTACATTATAATGAAACAATTTTTACGGATTTTATCGCGGTTTATTAAGATTTTTACAAGCCCGATCTTTCGGATACCTTACAGCAACCATTGTTACTAGGTTATATACCATAGGAGGACTGAGGTGTCATACGTCTTAACGTAATAAAGTTATTTGAAACTACCCTATGATACATCAATATTTTGGTTAGCCCTCTCTATGCAAAAAGTGCCAACCTTT
Organism: Helleia helle; assembly: GCA_963853865.1. Classification (NCBI taxonomy): domain Eukaryota; kingdom Metazoa; phylum Arthropoda; class Insecta; order Lepidoptera; family Lycaenidae; genus Helleia; species Helleia helle. Next base: position 17,560,879 of record OY971422.1, on the reverse strand, counting down.
TTTTTTCTTTAACGCCGGGAAATGCTCTGAGGCATCCCGTGGGGGAATGGGCCTCCAGGCGGGTATGTGGGACTCGCTGCGCCCTAAAGTTGGTAGTGGACGCAGCTCTATCCACTAAAACCCGGCGAGTGCCACTAATGCCGCCTTTGCTGCGGTGCCCCGGATCTAATGAGCAAACAAGGCACCTCGACGGCTAGTGAGTCCCTCAGGGGACCGACGCCACCTCCTCAGAGAGGTTGTCTCGCACCACTGAACAAACCCTCCCAGCGTCGGGACAGTACAATGGGGTGACGTTCCCGTCCTCGCCCCTTGCCCCCTGCTCGCCCAAGGTGCTGGGATCACGCTAGGCTACTGAACCCCACCGCCACGTCAAGGCCTGAACCATGGTGGGGGAAAAAGTGCTAACCTATGTTATTAAGTATAATTAATCTGTGATATACTATGTTTGGATTTTGATTTGAGGCATACCTCTCCGAGAGGAAGGTGGCCTACGAGAATCGGTCGGAGTCCATTGAGTGGCGGCGAGTTGGCTCCGGTGTCCCACAGGGATCGGTTTTGGGTCCGATCCTGTGGGACATCGGATACGACCTGGTCCTGCGAGGCCGTCTCCTCTCCGGGATGGGTGTCATATGCTACGCGGATGACACCTTCGTGTATGCCCGGGGACGAGGATATAAGGAGGCGGCGCGGCTGGCCGAGGTCATAGAGAGGCTAGGGCTTCGGCTCATCCTTGACGGTGGGTGGACCTTCGGCCCACATTTCTCAATGTAGGGACCGAAAGTCGTGAAGGCGGCAAGTGCGCTGAGCAGACTCCTCCCGAACCTCAGAGGACCCAGCGCCGCCTGCAGGCAGCTATACTCCGGAGTCTGTCGGAGTATGGTGACGGTGCACCCATCTGGGCGGGTCACCTTACAGCGAGGAATAAGGCCCAGCTGCGCGCGGCGCAGCGGGTCATCGCGGTAAGGGTGATTCGGGGGTACCGTACGGTATCGTGGGCGGCAGCCACTGCCCTTGCCGACGACCCCCCGTGGGAACTCTTGGCGGAGATTCTGGCCGAGACGCACTCCTATGTCTCGGATAGGAGGTCTCTCGGTGAGAGCCTTACGCTGGACGGGATCCTGCGGGTTCGCCGACTACGGCACGAGGCATTAATGCGGAGGTGGTGGGAGGACCTGGCGCGGCAGCCGTATGGAAAAAGCCTAACGATTGCTCTGCGTCCGGTCCTCGAGCGGTGGATGTTTCGTAAGCGCAAACCCCTCACCTTCCATCTGACACATGTGCTCACCGGGCACGGTTGCTTTGGTGAGTACCTGTGCCGGACGGCCCACAGGGAGCCGTTGACAGTCTGTCACGATTGTGGCGTGGCGGTTGACTCGGCCCAGCACACCCTCGAAGTGTGCCCGAGATGGGCGGCGCTGCGTCATGATCTGACATCAGTCATCGGAGGGGACTTGTCTCTGCCGAGCGTCGTCACCGAGTCCGGGACGGCGATGGTCTCCTTCTGCGAGGCAGTAATGTCCCAGAAGGAGGCCGACGAGCGGGTAAGAGAGGAGGCCGCCGACGAGGCCTCCCCCCGCAGGCGACGAACGGGGGTGCGTAGGAGGCACTACTTAATGCGCCTCCAGTAACGCCCCTGGGCTCGTGTCAGGCTTCAGGATGGGAACCTGGGCCCAGTATGGCCCGACGTCGCGGGGACTGCTTAATAGCGGTCGGGCAGTCCCCCCTTACGAGTAGTTGGCCAGCCTGTCCCTGAGGTGATCCTGTCTGTTGCCTGCATATCCGGGACCCTCAAAAATCATTTTACAAAAAATTTAAACCGACTTCAAAAATACTAAACTAAAAGGTAATAAAATAACTGTGTTTCTTAAATTTTTGTGCTTACAACTTATAATCAACTTAATCTTCTACTAATGTACAAACTTTGCGTTTACCACGTCTTTATAGTTTCTTTTGGAGTCGATGTCAGCCATGGTAGGTAAGTAGGGTACAGCAACAAATACGACACCGACTCCAAAAGAAACAATAATGACGTGGTAAACGAAAAGCACAAAAATTAAAGAAACACAGTTATTTTATTACTTTTTAGTTTAGTATTTTTGAAGTCTTTTTTAATTTTTTGTAAAATGATTTTAATAATAATAATAATAATAATAAGGGGGTGAAGCCGGCTCCTCCTAGTTGGTGTCCCCGGGCAACACTTGGATACGACACCCCACTTTCTTCGGGGTGAGGTACTCACGTGGCTGATCGTCGGTTCTTTCTTTCTATTCACTATCGTTTTCACCATCTTTTTATTTGTTAGTTTTTCTTGTATTTGCACCGTTTTTGTTTTGTTTTGTCTATCTTTCACCGCTTTTGTTTCTTCTCGTACTGTCTTTCCTTTTTGGTTAACTCTTCATTTATATAATATTTTAGATTTTATGTAATGCGTCTCCGAAATAGAGTTTTACCCCAGGCGGGTACCGGAGCTCTACGCGATGGAGAATCCCGCCCCGGGCCTTCGGGCTCGGGCTGCCCCTCGTATTCTGGGGGGGGCAACGAGTCGCACCAAGCTGCCCAGTCAAGAGCTGCTGCAGCATGCTTCCACCATCCTTCATCACCGATCTCATCAACTAAATCACTATTTTCATCTCCACAATCGTCACTTCCATCTTACCATGATATTCGCCAATTAAGATCATCCACTTCATCAACTTCTTCATCATTACCAACCTGTGCCGGGGATGTTGTGCAGGAGGCAACTACAGCCAAGAATACTGCACCCACCCGCGGTTCACGACGCACGCGTAAAACGTGGACAAAAGAGATGAATACCTTTATAATGAGTCACTATTTCATAATCACTGAATTAGAAACTAAGAAAAGAGCATATCTCACACACCTACATTCTCTATTTACAAGTGAATACCCCGAAATGGAAGCGAGTAAGCAACGTGTAGGAGACCAAAGACGGGCTATTGTAAATTGCAACCTTCTCTCTAAGCAAGAATTATTACAGATCAAAGAAGAAATTAAAGACACTCTACATAATACACGATCCCTTGTAAATATCCATACAGATACAGCAAACACATTAACGCAAAATAGACTAAATTGGACAGATGAACTAAACGAATGCATACTTAAAAACTATTATCGGATCACACATTTAGAGACAAACAGGACTTCATATCGAAAACAACTACACGAAGCTTTTATAAATACTTTTCCTACACTCGCACATCTAAGCGAGCAACGAATAAGTGATCAATTAAGAGCAATAATCAACAATAAGTACATAAATGACTAAAGACTTAATACAATAAAACAGGAAGTAGCTGAAGAGCTTACAATAATTAACGATATATTATGTTCGCAAGAAATAACTCAGAATAGTTTTGATAATGATACCCAAATACAAAATTTAGAGCCAGACAACCAACAAGTTATTTCTGTAAACACACACCTACCTAACAGAGATGCTAACATAGATAAAACATTTAATTTAGCAATGGAACACTTTAAAGGTACAAACCCTACAGACAGAGTATATATACCGAAACAGAAAACGTCAAAAAATCTAGCTAGAACAGTCAACTACATAAATAAATTAATCATCCCAGAACATATAAATGAAGACACAGACTTTTATTACTTTCAAACAGTTATATATTGTGCAGCGTGGACAGCTGCCAAAATGAATGGGACCAGGTTATCACTTACAATTTCCAATAATTCATATCCTGCCAAAAATAATAAAAAACCACAATGGCAAATAAGACTAGAAAAAAGAGTGGAAGATATACGAGTAAAAATAGGTAGAGTAACGCAGTACATTAAAGGAGGTAGAAGTAGAAAACTAATTGCACAGGTTGATAAAATTAAAGAGATATACAAAATTCATTGTATACATGAGGAACCAAACACACAAATAGCTCAGATACTAGACACATTAAAACAAAAACTTTCAATACTGACAGGTCGGTTAAAAAGATATAATGCGTGCACACAAAGAAAACAGCAAAACAACCAATTTAATAACAACGAGAAAGAATTCTACAGACACATTAGGACGGCCACAACTAACACACCACATACTGAGAATAACACACATACTGAAATACCTGATGCTAGTGATTTCCAGAGATTTTGGGCCGGTATTTGGGAACAGCCGATTTATCATAATTTCGAAGCAGAGTGGATAGAGACTGAGAGAAAAAAGTATGATAAAGATCTACCAGAAATGACATTTGAAAAAATTCCTTTAAACATATTTCAGCAGGTAATACGTAAATTGCATAATTGGAAATCACCAGGATCAGATTACATTCACAATTACTGGTACAAAAAATTTACAAACATTCATAGCAATCTGTACAATTATCTAAATAAATTTACTGAAGACCCGAATTCGATCCCACATTACATCTGGAACAACATTCATGTTACCCAAAGACTCTTGCGAACTTACAAACCCCACTAAATATAGACCAATTACCTGTTTGCAAACTATTTACAAAATTTTAACTTCTTGTATAACTGAATTAATATATAAGCATGTAAATGATAATAATGTATTAGCTGAACAGCAAAAAGGATGCCGAAAATTTAGTCAAGGTTGTAAAGAACAATTATTAATAGATTCTGTAATTTTAAAACACATAACTAAAACTAAATCTGACCTTTATTCCATGTACATCGACTACAAAAAAGCGTACGATTCCGTCCCTCACTCCTGGTTGTTGCAAATTCTGGAAATTTATAAAATACACCCGAAAATTATACATTTGCTGAAAACAACGATGACTCTCTGGAAAACTAAACTTAAATTTAAAACTCAGTATGAGTTTTAAATTTAAGTTTCTTCTTCAATAGAAACCGAACCAATCCAAATTCGACGAGGCATATTTCAGGGAGACGCACTTAGTCCATTGTGGTTTTGTCTAGCTTTGAACCCACTCTCTAATATCCTAAATTCCATAGAAGCAGGATACCGCTTACATTATAATGACACGTACAGACATACTGAGATTATTAACCATTTGTTGTATATGGATGATATCAAAATTTATGCGGACAATGAGTTTGACCTATACAAGTTGATTGAATCGACAGAAAAATTTTCAAATGACATCAAAATGGATCTCGGGGTAGATAAAACTAAAATAAATTCAATAAAGGCGGGAAAAATATATTTACATACTTACACATTACAATCTGGGGAACAGATAGAACCTCTTGACGAAGGACAAACATATAAATATTTAGGCTACCATCAATCGCAACAAATTCAATATAAAGACACTAAATGTAAATTAAAACAAAACTTTCAACATAGACTAAACGCAATAATGAAATCTAAATTATATTCCCGAAATACTATAAAAGCCATAAATACATTTGCTATCCCAATTCTGACCTATTATTTTGGGATAATTCATTGGAATAAAACAGAACTCATAAGTATACAAAGAAAAATTAACACTACAATGAATAAATACCGTAAACATCATCCACGATCATGCGTACAGAGACTCACGTTGCGAAGAAATGAAGGTGGAAGAGGGATTATTGATATAACAAACTTACATAACAGACAGATCTTAAACTTAAAACAGTATTTCTTAGCTAAATCCGAACTTTCTACACTCCACAAAGCAATAGTTAAAAACGATAATAATTTTACCCCTCTCAATCTACAGGACATTCATACCAACAAACTAAAAATAACAGATAATAAAACCAAACTTTCTGAATGGGCTAAAAAAGCTCTCCACGGAAGACATCTACACGACTTATGCCAGACTAATGTCGACAGGGAAGCGTCTAACGCGTGGCTGAGTCGTGGAGATCTCTTCCCGGAGACTGAAGGATTCATGATTGCAATACAAGACCAAACAATAGAAACTAGAAACTACCAGCGATACATTACTAAAACACTTACGACAGACAGCTGCAGAAAATGCCATAGTTGCCCGGAAACCATTCAACACATTACAGGAGCATGTAGAGCAATTGTACAGACCGACAACAAACATCGACATGACCAAGTTGCAAGCATAATCCATCAGAATAGAAGAAGAATAGCTAAACAACGACACTTTATTACTGACCTAGAACCATATTACAAATATAAACCTCAAAATATACTTGATAACGCAGCTACCAAACTCTATTTCGACCGAACTATACTAACTGACAGAACGACGCACTACAACAGACCAGATATTACACTAGTAGATAAAATAAACAAAACTGCATATCTTATCGACATAGCCATACCCAATACTCACAATTTACAAACTACAATAGCTGAGAAATTAACAAAATATATTGAACTTAAAGACGAAATAGCCCGCCTCTGGAACCTGCAAAAGGTAACAATAGTACCAATAGTATTATCTACTACAGGTGTAATCCCAATTCAGTTATTTAAATCCCTTGATACTCTCCAACTACCCCACAACTTAATTTATTTAATGCAAAAGGCGGTAATCTTAAACACTTGTCGTATAGTGAGAAAGTTTATGCAAACAGACGGTGAATTTACAACTCTAGATACATGACAAACACAATCAAATTCATATATGCATACATCACACATATCACAACCTCATCATACAATACAACATAAAGGGGGAGATAGAACATCTGTAGAGTCATATAGACCAGTGGCGATCATATCATCACCGGCTAAAGTGTTCGAATCGGCCATTCAGCGGAGTGTCCAAGAGCAGGTGGAACCGCTATTGACGGACTGTCAGCATGGTTTCAGACCGATGCGTAATACAACAAGTAATTTGTTGAATTTAATGGCATATGTGGTCCCTTATGTGGATGCCGGAACTCAGGTAGATGCTGCATATTTCGACTGTAGGAAGGCGTTCGATGTTGTGGATAACGACATTTTACTGTCAAAATTGGCGGGAGTGGGCTGCACACCTAAACTGCTTAATTTTTTTGTGAGCTACATGAGGAATAGGATGCAGTATGTGGAATATGGTGGGTGTCGATCGGAGCTTTACTTCACTAGATCGGGAGTAAGTCAGGGTAGCAATTTGGGACCGTTGCAATTTTTAATTATGATTAACGACTTGCCTAGCGTTATAACATCTGCTAAGTGCTTATTATTTGCGGACGATCTCAAGCTCCTTCTGGCCATAGAAAATGCTAGTGATTGTCAGCGCCTTCAGCAGGATGTTAATAGACTGGTCGAGTGGAGTAAAAAAAATAAACTCGAATTCAACGTTTCGAAGTGTTCAGTTGTCTCATTTGGTCGGGCAAAGACTAAACTGGACTACAACTATAGACTAGGGGAAGCGTCGTTGAGAAGGAGCCAATCGGTGCGAGACTTGGGCGTCCAGTTAGATGGGCAATTGACATTCAGAGAGCACATACTTGAGATATGTAAGAAAGCCTTCAAACGTCTGGGGTTTGTGCTTCGTAGAGCGTCTTCTTTCACCAACATCAGAGCCGTAAGAGTTCTGTATGATGCTCTTATAAGGAGCCAGCTGGAGTGTAATGCGTCTGTGTGGGCTCCACATGAGACTAAATATAATCTTATGTTGGAGCGCATACAGAACAAATTCACTAAATACATATATTGGAAACTTTACGGTGTCTATCCATCTTATCCATTGATGTATCCAACCTTGTTCGTTTTGGGCATGGTTGGATACAACAAATTGGAAACCAGAAGGGACCTCGCGCTAGCCTCCTATATTTTTAAAGTGTTTCGGGGAATAATAAGCAATCCAGGTGTGCTTATATGGTTGAGTTTGAGTGTCCCCGACCGGTACGTGTGGCGGCGGCGGCGCCCGGGTCTCTTCGCAATTCCGCGCGCCAAAACCAACCTTTTAAATAACACTCCCGTAGTCAGAGCAATGAGGACCATAAACGCCATCAGCGAGAGAGTTGATGTTTTCAGGTGTTCAATAAACGAGTTCACAAGAGCGACATTGCATGAGCTTAGTAATCTGGGCACGTCATGTCATGGTTGATTTGATTGCTTTTAATTTAGTTTCTACTTTTAATGAATTTAATTTTTATCTATTTGACATATTTAAATGTTTATATGTGTAATAAGTATAATTTTATGTATATTTTAAATTTTTGTATTGTATATGTTTAACTATATTTTTACGACACTATCGAATTGGTTAATCTGTAATGGTAGTGTAATGAATGATATGAAATAAATAAATTTCCGCAAAAAAAAAAAAAAAAAAAAAAAAAAACATCCTTCTCCTGACACATCTTCCATACATACTCACAATTAAAACATTAAAATTTTAAAGGACTTACCTGGTATGTACTTGGCTTTGGCCCGTACATACTAGTTTGCCGGTGAAAACCGAGAAAATCAAAATCAAAAAAAATATATTAATAATAATAATAATAATAATAATATCTATGGACGCTTTCACACCACGTCAATCTGGTCCCGTGGTAAGTTCTGGAAGAACTTGTGTTACGGGTACCAGACAACGGAAATATATTTAATACTTTTATACTATACATATATGTAAGATTTTTATTATATAATACACATATTTAATACACATCCATGACCCAGGAACACAGAAAATATTTTTGTTCCCCGGCGGGATTTGAACCCGCAACCTCCGGCTTGAGCGCCAACGCGCTTACCACTGAGCTACGGAGGTCGTCATATACGATATATACGATTTTATTTCTTAATTTTTAGTGATTCCGAAATTCGTCGTCTTGGCGTTCATTGAAAGAGGCCTATGTTCAGCAGTGCACGGATAAAGGACGATGATGATGATGATGATGATGATGATGATTACGATGACCGCGACATACTATGGTGTGCTACCACAGAACTATATCAAGATAGAAGTAAAGAGTTCCGTAATTTGTATGGGGACCGAGCGTGTAACATTTTGCGTAGGTACGATGACGTCACGAGTGTAATTTAGTGATGTGAAACACATAAGCCGCGCGAAAACAATTCAAAAGCATCGATTCACAGATCAATTATAACATGGCACCGATTTTATCAGTAGTATTGTTCAAATAAACTATTTTATGATAGGCGTGCTATGGACGATAAACTATATTTTTATACATTGAGTAGCTATATTATAGACTATATTATTATAACGTGTAATCATTTAATAGCTTGTTTTTTTTATTATTGACAATTAAAATGTTGATTTGATCAGATAATATAAATTGGGCGCCGACCGTCCACTGGCGCCCTTATAAGAGGGATTGTAATTTCTAATAAACCAATCAATTTCTTTAAAGTCATTAGTGATAATAGTTATAGTCCTTCTGATTCCCCACCATGGTTCAGGCCTTGTCGTGGCGGTGGGGCTCAGTAACCTAGGGTGGGCGGTGCACCTTGGGTGAAGCTAATTGGGCCGAGGGGGCTCTTTGTACCCCTCTTATAAGAAAAGGGGACAGAAGAGCAGGGGGCAAGGGGTGAGGATGGGAACCTCACCCCATTGTACTGTCCCGACGATGGGAGGGGTTGTTCTGTGGTGCGGGACAACCTCCCTGTGGAGGTGGCGTTGGTCCCTTGCGGGACTGACTAGCCGTCGAGGTGCCCTGTTTGTTTTTTAGATCCGGGGCACCTCACCAAAGGCGGCATTGGTGGCACTCGCCGGGTTTTAGTGGGTAGAGCTGCGTCCATTTACCAGCTGTCGGGCGCAGCGAGTCCCACATACCCGCGTGGGGAGACCCACTCCCCCGCGGTATGCCTCAGAGCATTTCCCGGCGTTAAAGAAAAAAAAAAAAGTCCTTCTGATTCAACTTTTGGTCTTTGTCACATAGTGTCATTTTGCTTCTTTTTAGCTTAATCATCAAAACGGCAAACGGTGGCCACTTTTTTGGATTGTTACAATAATTGGAGAATGAATAGGCCTACAAATAATCACTGGTGGATTGTAGAAAAAAATTACTGGTTTATTAAAAAACACAATCCATTTATTTTTGGAGTTATACTTCTTTTAGCGCGTTAGGGAAAAATGATGAGTCACGAAAATTCGACACCCTGAAGTTAGCTATAGTCGACATTATTTTATATAACAATTTTCACATACTGACTTTGTGTAATGAAATTGTACTATGTATTTTTCTTTAAGGAGTATTACTTTTAACTCGTATACATAAGTACACACACACTTTTTTATATAAGGATCATTAGGAAAACTGAAATAAACTTGTAATATAGATAGATATAGATAGATATAGTAGCCATAACCAGTTAGAAAACAATACATAACCAGTTTCTCAATAATGTTTGCTTTGCATTAAAAAATGGTAAAAATAAAGATTTATTATTTTTATTTTATATTTTACATACATTACATTATAGCTACATAATAATATAAAATTAAATTATCATTTCCTCTGCTTTCAAAATAGATTTTAATCGAGTAAGAAAATCCTAGTGTAGGTACAGCACTTTTGACAGAAAAAATGAGAAATCGTCTTCAACGTGACCTGACAGTTTTAATAGCATATTTTACATCGCTGGTTTTGAACGCCCGCCAAGTCTGGCTTGTCAAATAAAAGCCGCAATGGAAAACTAGCTTAAGACACAATCGCCCGCTACTGTTTTGATGAAAATAGTAAAATAAATGGTTTTTTTAAATTAATAACAGATTTTTAAGACAAATAGTAATTACTGGTGAAAGGAAATACCTCCATTAACAGCTCCAATTTTACTGGTAGTGTTTGAACAATTAATTATTGAACAACGAGTCATTTTGTTTTTAAAACCTTACGTCGCATGCTGACCGCGGTCGGGAGTATACTAAAGTTCGCGGCGAGTAATGGAGCCGTCGAGTCGACTTTTTGCCACGCGAGGTACATACACTCTTTACTTCTATCTCGATATATTTCTGTGTGTGCTACCAAAGCATCCTATACAATTGTTACATCGACAAGTAATAAAACATACAGACGAATTGAGAACCTCCTCTTTTTTTGAAGTCGGTTAAAAATGAGCACAATATCAGCTTATCGTCGAGGTAAAAGGAACCAACCAAATAGGCATTATTGGGAATAACTAAAAAACGGCTTGTCAAATCTTAATAAAATTAATATGGGACCAAATTGGAAGCACCAGCTTTCAAACAAAAAAATAACCATCGAAATCCATTCACAAACGGCGGAGTAATCGTGTCACATACATAAAAAAAAACATACAGACGAATTGAGAACCTCCTTTTTTTTAAGTCTGTTAAAAAGTGGCTGAAGGCGCTCGCAGTGGTTTTAGTTAGGGTGCCCGCACTCTCAGGCGCGAGTCCCACATTGGGTCAGGATCTACCCGAAGCTCCTGGCTGCATCCATAACGATTTCCCTGCGATAAAAAAAATGTAAGCAAATATTGAATAAATAAATCAAACGTCATATAAACGTCAAGTAGGGTCTCGTAACGGTGTCGCGAGATAACGCCATATAAACGTCAAATAGCGTCACCGAACGGTGTCGCGAGTCCAGAGATTTTATCTCATCTAAAATTATATGTACCGCGCAAAAAAAAAAATAACACTTCAAAAAAACAAAAAAAAATTCAATACAAATCGGTAATTTCTATTCATACATATTATGTGAATTATCCTAAATCTAAGCCTGTGGAGACGAAGTTGCGGGCACCATTTAGTTAATAATAATTCAAATATCATCAAGTTATAAAATGTTTTATATTTTTTAAAATCACAATGTAGAAAGTGAGATAACAAAATATTATTTTCCTGTGTTATTACTTATTACGGTGAAAGTTTTGACTATAAACAAGACATTAATTATCAGTTTATGTTAATGTGAGCCCCAAATAAAATATCTATTAGTAGGGGAGGCTGTCTCCTTCGATCAGAGTACTCGCTATCCCTTGCGCCCTACTGGATGGACCAAAAAAAGTATTCGAGAACGGGCGAGCCGCATTCCTCGACTGGGTCGGCGGCCCGCGGGCCGCGGCATAGCCCCGCGCACGCCGCTTCCCTTCCCTCCGCTAGCTAGCAGTCGTTCGCGCGCGTTGTTTGTGATAACTCGTGTATACTGTTCGAGTGCAGTGTATATACAATAGTGTTGTGATTATTTAATTAAATAAACTATACAACTGTGCCTGTGTTTGTGACGGGAGTGAAAAATATTGTTTATTACACTAATTAATATTAGTAAACAATACCAGTGAATTCCTAACAACAGATACGTAGTCACGACAGGCGCCGAGCTCAGGTAACATATTCAATCTGATTATTTACCTACCAGACGAATCTGGTTTAGAGTATCGTATGCGGTCTAGAATTGCGCCTTTATTTTACTAAACAGGTGTAAATGTAGTGGCCCACGTGACAACGATATACAATCGTTCACCACGTGGTGCTGGGGTGTAAACAACATTGCCCTTCTCTTTGCCGCGGCCGGCATCGGCATTGCGTTCTATTAACCATTAAAGCCATCCGAACCGTAGTGTCGCTCGCTATTATATACTCACATAAACATTATTACGTCACATAGACAAACATTTGAGCAAATGATAATTTGTTATCAATGATAACAATATTAGAGATATCGAAAAACAAAACTGCTTCCTTTTTTTCCCTACGAAAATATTTGGGTAGTTCCCGCTAGTTTCTACTCTCCCTGTTAGAATTATAGTATCAAATTGAGTGCAATTCAATGCAGGCAATAACAAAATTATTTCGTTGATGTTTTATTATGTAGAATGTCAAAATCTTAGAAGCTGACATTTAAAAGTCATTGAAAGAATAATTTCAATGAGACAGGGAGAGGCTCGCTCTGTTTTGTTGTTTACAAAGTCAGACTCGACTGTCTACCTGGCGTGCCCTATATGCGTCTCTTTTACTCCTTGGCAAAGCACGTTACTTAAATGTTGAAAATTACCAATTTTGTCATATTTACGACTGTATTGCCGACTGTATAAACCGAGTGTATTGTTTATTTTTGCAAATGTTGGTTATAAATAGGAGAAACTATTGTTTTAATATACACATTATTTATTTATTTCTATTTATTTATCTATATAAAACTTGTGATAAAACTTAGTTGTGGTCCATACTAATAAAAAATACTTAAATATTGTACCAGTATATTTAAATTTAGGTAATTTCTTGGAGAAAAGTAATCTATCCTAATATTATTATTCAAAATTGCTTAGTTATTGCCGAATTAGTCTTTGTTTAGTCTGGATAAACGGCTTATGATATTATGTTATTACAATAGCACTATAGTCTATATTATGTCCCCTTACTGGGTACGGTGTTTTGGGTATGGTGTGGTACGTAGCTATAGCTCTAATCGCTAGTCTAACGCAGGTTTATTTCGCATCCCCACCATAGTTCAAGCCTTGTCGTGGCGGTGGGACTCAGTAGCCTAAGGTGTGCCCAGCACCTTGGGCGAAGCAAATTGCGCCGTGGGAGCTGCTCTATGTACCTCTTATAAGAAGAGGTGACAAGGGGCGAGGATGGGAACCTGACCCCATTGTGCTGTCCCGACGCTGGGAGGAGTTGTTCTGTGGTGCGGGACAACCTCTCTGTGGGGGTGGCGTAGGTCCCTTGATGGATTGACTAGCCGTCGAGTTCTGTTTGCTCAACAGATCCGGGGTATCTCACCAAAGGCGGCATTAGTGGCACTCGCCGGGTTTAGTGGGTAGAGTTGCGTCCACCTTACCACCTTTAGAGCGCTGCGTTTCCCACATACCCGCCTGGGGATTCCCACTCCCCCGTGGGATGCCTTAGAGCATTTCCAGGCGTAAAAGAAAAAAAAGTTTATTTCGCATGCTGTCAAAGACTTAATGTGTCTGTTATGCAGAGTTCGCCACTATGTTTTCATCGCAGACTTTGACACTTAAATAACAATAAAGAACATGTTCATCACAAATGGAACTGGAATTTGAGAGGCCCCAGTCCGAAATCACCATGTTCCTTTTATTCTATAAATCAAAACAATATAACCGTACGTTTTCGCACTTTAATCAATAAAGCTTACAGTGGAACGTGCTATGCTTAGGCTTTCAGCGGATAAGATTCGTAACACAGTCATGCGTTGAAAACTAAAGTTAAACAGTGCTAGGCTAAAACGTTCAATTTGATGATATTAGTATCTAGTTAAGTTCGATGTTGATGTATCGATTTGAAATCAAATATACAATTATCTGTATGGGATCGAGAAGAATATTATAAAAGTAGTAATGAATTCGATGAATTTTGAAGCATGATTCACTATGAACCTGACAGCGGGACATACTGCGTGCTTCATCAAACACTTAGCACTTTTAATCGCGACTGTAGACAGCTCACGTATTCTACTCGTGTCGCTTCATTACGGTGTCATTGCCTCGGTTATTCATTTATAAATATACGGTATAGATAATGACGGAGTCTTACGTTGGCCAGTCGAGAACCTGGTGACTGACACACATGCCAAAATAAACACGAATAATTATCTATCGTTTAAAGAATAATAGACGTGAAACGAAACCCGACAAAAACAGAAAGGTTATTAAATGAGGTGATTCTCGACATGACGTCTGAGAGGTCGCTGTGCTTGCCGAATGTTAGTGACGCATGATGCCGCATACATGTCGCTTACGTTTAGAAGTGTCTTATGTCAAATTGATAGTGCTTATCCAAATTACTGTGATTAGCACTTTGTATCAAATTATCGTTTTCTCTGAGTCAGAATACAACAAAGTCAAACACGAGAATAAGGGTCCCGATTTTTTTGGGGTACGGAACGCCAGGAATAGAACCGAATTCATATTAAAGCTATGTGGCATATATCTTATAAACCACAAGTTGATAAATCCTATAGAAACATTGAGTAACTAAGCTGTCACTCACATTCAAGCTGTTTGTTTATTTAGACCCCGAGATACATTAGAAATTGTATATTCCTACGTGATGCACAAACAGATAATAATTTCGTTAACTGTATTTTGGTGATCAGTTGCTTTTTCTTCCAGGTCTTCTTAGTATTTTAAAACATTTTTGAAGGCTTTTGGCGCATTAGGGAAAAATGATGAGGGTAAATTTTTACGATGCGCACACCGTCACGAAAAAACCGACACCATGAAGTTAGCAATAATTTTCACATAATGACAGTATAGACGTCAGAAGAAGATATAGTTTTTAACTACACAATAAGCAAAAAGTTACATTGTAATGAAATTGTACTATGTTTTTCTCTTTAAGGAGTAACTTCTAACGCGTGTACATAAGTACACACACACTTTTTTTTATAATCCAGTATGTTTCAAGTTTTTGTCAACAAAATTTTCAAACAGACTACATACTTAATATGTAATAATTTAATCTAATACCCAGATAAAATAATAAAAACAACAATTAAGTATGAAATCTTATTATTGATTTTTTATACAAACTAATTACATATTTGGCTACTAATTTGAATATATTTTACCTATCTTATCTTAAATACTACTGTATAGTGTATACAGTATTCTTTCCTCCAATTATTATCAATTATATTACGATATACGATTACGATACCGGTGGGAGGGAAGCGCTGTGCCGCGCTCCCGGCTGCATGGGTACCACCATCTTGCTTATTTCTCCCGTGAAACAGCTTTGCTGTGTTTCGGAGAGAAGGGCAAGACAGGCAGTGTAATTACTGGCACCGAGACTTAACATCTTATGTCTCAGGATAGGCAACACATAAATGAGTTGCCTGGGCTCGTTCCAGGTCTACTAGTTTATGTTCATGGGCGACGTCGACCACTTAACATCAGGTGGTACGTTTGCCAGTTTGCCTATCCAACTAACATAAAAAAAAAAAAAAAATATAATACTATCAACTACAGTAGGTAATGTATGTCTGTGTAATGGCTGGTCAAGTTGAAACACCAATCACTCGTTGATAGAGAGACCTAAGAGAAGAAGCATAGGATGAAAGTACTTCAAATATTATATCAATAGCTATTGCCCCGCCGCCTGGTCTGGTTACCATAAGAACAGGCTCTGCCTAGTTTTGGATCTGAAGGCCGTGTAAAAAACAAGAGAGGTGTTAATAGTATGACCGCTCAACGTATGTGTCTTGTGACTCTCCATGGCACCGTAGCTCTGAAACGGATGTACCCATTTAGATGTGTTTTTTTTTATATTTGAAAGCAGGTTTTCCAGCGATGTCTCTTAAATATGTTTCATCAAAATCGGTTCAACCGTTTCAAAGTTATCAGCTCTTTTGTCAGCTGTAAAATAGTAGTAAATTTTAAGTCAAAAGTTACCTTGAGCTATTAACTTCGATTGAGTAACACCTTGGTATATGTTTCGATACAAATATATTAATTATAGAAATTGATAGATGGTAGATACGATAATGTTTGCTCATTGAAATGGCGCTATAATGTCGCGGTAGGGGTACCGCTAAGCTTAAACCAATAACTCAATAGCTAAATATAGGCAGATTGCAAACTCGGAGCGCTCTCAGATAAAATTTACCTAACTGCAATTACTTGACATTCAAATAAAGGGCCTGCCGCCTGACTGCGGACTTACTGTGCAAAAACGTCATTACAAACTGTACTGAACTCAAAACATGCCGTATATAAAAGGTTAGCGAATCGTGTCTGATAACGGTTAAAGTAAGCAACATACCTAATCAGAATTGTTTGCGGAAAACAATATTAAATTGTAATTGGTCAGCCTTCGGTTGACAAGAATTTTGCGATAAGATCTCTGAGCTATCCTTGCGATTGGCAACAGAACGAAGGTCACTCGGCCTGGTAGAATAAATTAATATTTATGACCAGTCCAACTACGTTAAACTATGCCCGGGTGGGAGTGGGCTACGGATACTACACGTAGATTACGGAAATTTTTGTACATGTGGGCCTTGCAATAAATATACTCTTAAAACTGCAACGTATAGATCTGCAAATCCTCCGGTGTAGCGGGTGTCTATTAATGTTGGTGATCACATACCACCAGGTGATCAGACTGTCTTTTTGCCCCTCATCTGTAAATATACCTAATTAACATATCAAGGATTTTTATAAAAACTCTTTTATTATTTGTTAACTATTCCAGTGTATCTGCCATCTCTTCTCTTATTAATAAAAGATATCTTTGTATCTAGTACGGACACCAGTTCAAACCTGACCCCTGCGTGTGTTTATGTTTTATATGACTATTACCTACATTTATATGGCGCAGGATGTAAACAACGCAATGACAAAAACCTTTTATCCAATTATGCGTTATTTTGCGCTCCATCCATCAATATTATGTTCATACTAGCTGTTGCTCGCAGCTTCGCCCGCGTTAACTTAGATTTACAACCGTACGGGGATTGATGATAATTATTAGTTACTCCTTATAACTTCAGCTATCTGTTAGTGAAAGTCCCATCAAAATCGGCCCAGCCGTTTCAGAGATAAGCCGGAACAAACAGACAGATAGACAGACGGACAAAAATTGTCAAAAAGGCTATTTCGGTATTTGTACCGTGTATACATCCATAATCCATATGCATTTAATAAAAAGCGGTTATTTTAATATTACAAACAGACACTCCAATTTTATTTATCTTTATAGTATATGTTAAATATTTGTAATGAGTTTAATAAGTTTGTAGATATGTATATTATGAGCACGCATCTTTGAGCTCGCTTTATATGCCCTTTTATTGTATTTTATAGAGGTCGTTTGGTCCTGACTCCTGACCTAGGTCATAAAACAAATTATGATACATTATCTTTTTATTATACCCCAATACCAGCCCAGGGTGACGTAGAAGTCGTCAAAGGGCATTTAGCTCCCCAACATCAAGGATGCTAATACTGCGAATCGATTGCTTGGTGTCAGTCTGTCTCATCATGACAGTGAGATAGACTTGATCACTAAGCATCGATCGCACCGAGTGATGGCGGCACCATCAATCGAATTGGCGGCAGGCAGCAGTGCCGCCGATGCGAATTCATCATCATCTGCGATTGCCAATCCGCCTGCTCAGCGTGGCAATTATGAGCATGAATCCCCTCATGAATTACAGGCACAAGAGAAGGCCCCTAGTTCCCGGCCGTCCCACTATTCCTGGTTACGGTAGCAGCCTAGGTTACGGTGGGACAGGGGGTGCTAAGAATCCCCGGGCTACGGATCGCTACCACCAACTTGACCTGGCTACGTATAACGGACGAACGTTGAGGCTCGATGACCACCTGGTTGAACTGGAGGTGGAACTGGGAAGTATCCGACGGCACGTTTTGGGGTTATGTGAAGTCCGAAGACAAGGAGAGGACACCATAACTCTGCCTTCGGGTCACCTGTTCTACTTCAGGGAAGGCGACACTCCATCCCAAGGCGGCGTGGGTTTTCTCGTCCACAAGTCCCTTGTCAACAACATCGTCGAAGTCTCGAGTGTGTCGAGTAGGGTTGCGTATCTTGTACTCAAACTCACCAAGAGGTACAGCCTCAAGGTGATACAAGTATATGCGCCAACCTCGACACACTCCGACGACGAAGTAGAGGCAACTTACGAGGATGTCTCCAGGGCTTTACACAACACCTCCAAGGCTCACTTCAATGTTGTTATGGGGGACTTCAATGCCAAAGTAGGAGTACGAACAGGTATCGAATCGTGTTTAGGGCCACATGGTGTCGGCAGTCGTAACCACAGGGGGCAAATGCTGGTCAACTTTCTCGAGAAAGAGGGGCTCTTTTTAATGAATTCATATTTTAAAAAGAAGCCCCACAGGAAGTGGACCTGGCAAAGCCCCGATACTGTGACGAGAAACGAGATAGACTTTATTATGACGGACCGAAGACATGCATTCAAGGATGTCTCTGTGATCAAAAGGTTCAAAACCGGAAGTGATCACCGACTAGTAAGAGGATCTATGAATGCAAGCTTTCAGCGAGAGCGAGACCGTCTAATAAAGTCTACACTCCGACCTGACTTCCGGCAAACTGTGGTAGGTTCCGAAAAAATTCCAATTGGAATTAAAGAACCGATTCGATAGCCTTACCATATCGGAAACCACAATGGCAGTTGACGAGGCACTGGGTGCCGTGGTGGACTGCATGCGGGTCGTGGGTGAAAGGTTTTGTAGGAGAAAGCGTACTGGCAGGAAATCCAAACTCTCGGATGAGACGCTCGGTCTTATGAGGGAACGCAAAGCACACACAGACGCCACTTCTACAGATGTAAAGCTTCTCTCGAAGCAGATCCGCAAACTAATACGCCGAGACCTTCGCTGCTCAAATACGCAACGGATTACCGAAGCAATTGAGCAGAATAGAGGGTCGAAGGTTTTTGTGGAAAAGCTCGGGAGAAGCCACCTGTCGAAGATTAGGACCGCTACTGGCGCGACCGTTTCTTCTAAGCCTGGGATCTTGTCGGAGATCGAAGATTTCTATGGCAAACTGTACGCGTCCCATGCTCCTCAACCTGATCCCCGAAACAACGATCCGCGTGCTAGCCTAACACGACACCTCTCCGGCGAGCTTCCGAACATCAGCCTAGATGAGGTTAGTCTGGCTCTTAAGCAGCTTAAAGGGGGGAGGGCTCCGGGAAGGGACGGAATTACGACTGAACTCCTTAAGGCAGGTGGCGAACCTGTTTTAAGAGAGTTACAAAAGATTTTTAATTTCGTCCTTCAACGGGGCATTTCCCCCAAGGAGTGGCATGGAGGTGAAATCGTTTTGTTTTTTAAGAAGGGTGATAACTCCCTTCTTAAAAATTATAGACCGATATCACTTCTAAGTCATATATACAAGCTGTTCTCGAGAGTCATGACGAACCGCCTCACTAAAAAGCTCGATGGATTCCAGCCACCGGAGCAGGCTGGGTTTCGAAGAGGATTTAGCACCATAGACCACATTCACACTATAAGGCAA
Organism: Helleia helle; assembly: GCA_963853865.1. Lineage (NCBI taxonomy): Eukaryota > Metazoa > Arthropoda > Insecta > Lepidoptera > Lycaenidae > Helleia > Helleia helle. Next base: position 17,541,047 of record OY971422.1, on the reverse strand, counting down.
GTTGTACAGAAGACCCATGAGTACAACCAGCCACTGTGCCTTGCCTTTGTGGACTATGAGAAAGCTTTTGACTCGGTTGAAACCTGGGCTGTTCTGCAAGCTCTGCAGCGATGTCAGGTCGATTGGCGATACGTCGAAGTGTTGAGAGGATTATACGACGCCGCCTTTATGTCCGTTCTGGTTCCGGGAGGTCAAACAAGACCAATCCAATTGCATCGAGGAGTGAGACAGGGGGATGTCATTTCCCCGAAACTATTCACTAATGCTTTGGAGGACGTCTTTAAGACTTTAAACTGGACAAAATGTGGCATAAACATTAACGGCGAGTATCTCTCACACCTTCGTTTTGCCGACGATATCGTTATTCTGGCCGAGTCGTTGGAGGGCTTGTAGGAGATGCTGCACAGTCTAAATGAATCTTCCCGACGTGTGGGTCTTAGGATGAACTTGGACAAGACGAAAGTCATGTTCAACGAACACGTTCTCCCTAGGCCGGTTAACGTTGATGGCATAACTCTCGAAGTCGTGCAAGAGTATGTCTATCTCGGGCACACTTTGCAGCTAGGTCGACATAACTTCGAGAGAGAAGCCGATAGGAGGATTCAATTGGGATGGGCAGCATTCAGGAAGCTTAGCCATATTCTCACGTCGTCTATACCGCAGAGTTTGAAGACGAAAGTCTTCGACCAATGCGTTCTCCCCGTGATGACCTACGGGGCTGAAGCGTGGCCTCTAAAGATAGGACTGGTCCGCAAGTTTGCCGTAGCTCAACGTGCTATGGAGCGTGCTATGCTGGGTGTTTCTTTGACAGATAGGATTCGGAAGGAAGACATCCGTCAGAGAACTAAGGTAACCGATATCACGCAAAGAATCAGCTCGTTGAAGTGGCAGTGGGCTGGTCACACACTCAGAAGAACGGATGGCCGATGGGGCAATAAGGTTCTAGAGTGGAGGCCACGTTTAGGTAGACGAAGTGTTGGTCGGCCATTGACCAGGTGGGAAGACGATCTCCGTGCGGTGGCCGGTCCGTGTTGGATGCGAGTGGCAAGGGATCGGCCATCTTGGCGTTCATTGAGGGAGGCCTATGTTCAGCAGTGGACGGATAGAGGCTGATGATGATGATGATGATGATGATCTTTTTATTACTTCTACATTGAAAATATATTTTGTAATGCCATTATTTTTTGCGTATGTTTCATTAGTCGGCCCAGTTAAACTAAGATAGATCTTTATACGAAATCTGTACTCTCTAGTATCTTTTGTTTAAGTTATGTTTATAAATTTTTATCTCCTGGAAATAAATAATTTATTAATCATTTCAGAGAATGTTATTGTTAACGAGACAAGTCAATGCAAAGTTCAAGGGCAAATATGTAATAAAAACGAACATAATTTGTTTGTTAGGTTCAATGTGTTTTTATACATTGTGTATTTCTGAATTTGAGAAGTTACAAAATGTTTATTTATGTCAAAAGGAGGCAAACGAGCATTCGGAGCATCCTCATCCTCACACCGAGTTAATCAATCAATCAATTAAATTAAAGGCTAAAATCGTCTGTAAGTGATGATATTAATGGAGCATCTCGTCAAAATAATAGGGCAATATTTTAATAATTGTCTTGTTAGCTTATTTTCCTTATCTTATCTTAGTTTTGTGTTGTTTAGTGTTGTTGTGTTTCCGATCTTATTGTTGTGAATTACCTGAATTATTATTATTTAGTATCATCATTCTTAGTTAAGGTCAGGGATGTTACTGAATCTACAGAATGGAAACCTTATGTAGTAAATAATATGTAGGTAATAATAATAACGTTAAAAATCTTGTGTTGTACTAAATGTTGTTTTCATTATTTTCATTATTATGATTGTAAAATGTGCATGCTGAGTTCATCTATAATTAATTATTGTTGAAAAGTACATTTTTTTTCTTTACTGATGCATTTTTTTCGTTTTAAAATTGTGTCACGTATGTAATGAAACAATTTTTGCGGATTGTATCGCGGTTTATTAAGATTTTTACAAGCACGATGTTTCGTAGAAAATAATAATATGTGTCTCGTATACCTAATCAATTGTCGATGTACTTTTTTTTTTTTAATTACAGTCTTAACCAACTAGGTTCGGATCTAGATATATAACGTTATATTCTTAAATATTTATTAATAGGCATTGTTATACTTATAATAATGAGTTGTAATTGATCATCTCCACAAAATGTGTTAGAGTACCTCCACAAATAGAAGTTCCTGAATCCTTTGACCCGGAACCGTGGTGCTCGGGGTTCCTCGCGAGATAAGACGTGGGTGTGGGGCGTGGGGTGCAATGTTTTGGCCACCGAGCACTGCGCCGCCGCACTGGCCGCGGGCCGATCGATCGCACTGCGTTGCGCTGTTATATTATTTATTTTCCAAAAATATGGCGGCGTGGTGCGGCACGCGGTCGTCAACCTCGTCGGCGGCCACGCTATAGCGCGTAAACAACTTGGAATCCAGCGCGGGAAACTTACTACTCCCTTCCCTGCCTGTTTTCTGTTTGGCACAGACGCTGCCTCGCATTCGGCGTCTCGCTCGTACCGCCCTTCAAACGGACCCTTCGCGTATCTCCCTTCTCTGTCTTGCGGATTTTAGAGTAAACCTACGCTGCCCACGTGTTCGTGTAAAACGCATAGCTTGCTTTATTCACAGGAAACAATAAATAAGTATGATCATTTTATTGCTTTTATAGCAATAAAGTGTGCGTCGTAAATGTTATTGAAATAAAGGATCCAATTGCGTGTTTAAACTGCCGAATGACTTGGATCTGATTTTGTGAAAAAATTCTTACAAGGAAAAGTCGATCTTTGTAAGTCTACAGGTCTAAATTTTTGTCATGTTGGCCTTGAATTTGCTTTCTATTAATTTATTTAATAAGTACATACAACAACGTCATATATATATTGAAATTTAAAACATTTTGACATTCAACTTACAAGTGGTATCAGGTATTGTATCAATAAGTCCAAAGTCACAATAATATTTTGATTGCATTAGCCGATGCTGGCTGTACTGAACAAACGTATAATACATAGCACATACAAATCAGCAAGACATTGCTAATGTATCTTTATCGACACCCTCGCATATAACCGGATAGAGTAGCAATGTGAGCCATCAAATTCCGAAACTAGTCAGTGATTTGTCACTGCCGTAATAGCAATTCAACCAACCAGTATGTACCTAAATCCAATCTGTATTAGAGCTGGCAGCTACCTCGGACAAAGAATTAGTCTAGCAATTCAAAGGGGGAACGCTGCCAGTATTTTCGGGACCTTGCCTAAAGGGACTCCTTTTTATTAATATAGTTTTTCACCTTCACGTTTAGTACAGACTAGCTGTTGCCTGCAGCTTCGCCCGCGTTACTCAACTTCTATAGGTAAGTCACAGCGTGATGTTATATAGCCTATAGCCTTCCTCGATGAATGGGCTATCTAACACTGAAAGAATTTTTCAAATCGTACCAGTAGTTCCTGAAATTCAGGACAGAACAAACTCTTCAGCTTTATAATATTAATAAATATGTAGTAGATACGCCTGTTATAGCAGTTTGGTAATAAAATAGATAGATACGTACGAATTGCCAGTCTCTTGTATGTGAGGCGCGTTGTTTTGGTGCTTTCCTCTAAAGATTCACGCTTCTTATTAGATAGGGTGAAACTTGGCTCAATACAATAAGTACAAGCAATATTTTATGAAACTGGAACGTATAGGACCTTCTCACGACACTCTCTAAATCGGTGGTTAAATATAATTGTTTAACTAATTAACTTGGCAATTAGCAAAAAACTCTGCATGAACTGAGAACACGTGTTAGTAAATTATGCGCAAATTTTATATTATTATTCTCATTAAATTTTGCCAGTTTTTAAACGTTATTTTATAATGTCTTCATTACACGTGTGATTTTGATAAAACTACTTATTTAAGAAATCAACGCCTGGTTTTTGAGCTTCAATTGACACTAACATAGTTCTACAGTGGTTACCGTCACTTAAAAGTATCCATATCATAGGGAAAATGTTTAATTATATTCATAGTATTCTATTTAGTTGGGTTATCTCAGATTTAAAAAAATCAGGAAAGCGCATCGTCAGATAGACGCCAGGCTTCACGGTGACGCGTTGTGTACACAGATAAGAGACAACGGTATCGCACACCGGGTAATAACGTACAATATATACACTTATTATGTGACTAGCTACTTTGTACTGCATATTAGATGAGATAGGCTTAAGGCAGGTCTTAGAAAGTCGAAGCGCCGAGCCGGGAAAGTGATACTGGGCCTTTATGGGATTTATAAATTAATTTTAATGTAAGAATCACCCCTGAATATATATCTTCTGAGACGTAATTTTATTTTCATCCCATTCAAAGAAGATATTAAAAAAGTCATTTAGGAGGTTCTTATATATTAACGACATAAATAATTTATTAAGCATCATAGCAAAAAAGAAAACAATGGTGAAAATTTGAATAAAATATATCTTATATGACCTTATCGCTAGACCATCTTTGGATGGGTAGCTCTAACTGCTTCTTAACGTTTTCATATAAACGACCGGAACGCGAGTTATATCTACGCGCCACGAATTCTCAGCATACCTCGGCAACCATCAGTCGGGAGTGTCGGCGTGGGATTCGCGCGCCTACCTACTTAGGTATGCCACGCGATGATATAAACAGTATCGTTCGGTGTATGGATGTTTAAATTCATCTAGATATATCGAAACCGAAATAGATTTTTTTTAGATACCTTTCTCACTAAGTTGAAAAGGTGAGACAAAATATATTTTTTTATGAAGTTAAAAATACTTAAGTGACTTACTTACCTAAGCTACCGTTTATGAAAGGCGTCACTGACAAGATTGGCTTCATTCTAAAGCGAACTTCTATAACAACTTATATTATTTGAAGCCGCCAAAAAAGATAGGTCAATTTTGACCATCTGTCAAGTGTCATATACAAAATGCAGAACTTGCATCTTGTAAGGGTATATGACACTTGATTGTGACTGGCCCCTCTTATATGTATAGGTCAAACCAAAAGAAAGATCAATTAAAACTCGCGTTAAAGGACATAATATAGCTGACTTTAAATACCGTCGCTACACTAAGTCTGCAATCTGTGAACATAGTCTAGACTCTAGACAAACCTCGCCATTATATGAGATTTGATAAACCACAGATCCTCGCAAAAGAACACCGATTCCAACCAAGTTCTGCATTTCATCTAGTACTAATACTAGATGAAATGCAGAACCTAAAACTACATCTATACTAATATAGATGTAGTTTTAGGTGACGTTATAAATGGCAAAGAACATAATCCTGTGTACTTTTGTATAATTCGTATTGAGACAGTATCGTCCAGGAATGGGAAGAGGTGGTTGACCGATGGGATGACTTCATCTTAGCAAGGAAGGGCCGGTCTTACAATGTAATTACTGGCACCGAGACATATCGTCGTGAGTCGCCATTTTTTATAATACTAGCATATTTGTAAACGTATCACTTGATATTAAATCATCTGAGTCAAACAGGTTTTGGTCCCTTTAAATAAACTTGTATTTTGTATAGTATCAAGTACTTTAAACGACGAGTAAGTAAAACTTCTTGGCAGTGGAAACGTATAATAAACTCTTTAGAATACATAGCATAGAATTGACCGTGCCATGTATGCTGGACACGGACTGATGATCACGTAACGATAAAAGCGTGGGCGTGTGGCAACTGGCAGGGCTCCGTGATCGGATCCAGCTTACGTGTTTCCTAATTGGTATTTGTCGTGGCGCGGCGTGGGAATGGCGGAGGCTCCCACAATAATTACTGTCGTCGTCTTGTAGTACATACTTATGGCAGCGCGTTCGCGACTATGAATGGGCCGTGTTCATCAATGAACATTTTTTATCGCGCCGTAACTCAAGCTCACTGCGCGTTTTACTCATTTACAATTGTAAACTAATTGTTCTAAAGGTTAGTATGTAAAATGAAAAATGGTGATCATTAGTCCGACTAATGTGCCTACAGCTATAGCTTTATCACAAACCGGTCTAGCTGTCTGGGACTATCTCAAGGATATACTATTGTTTCGATTTTAATGTAAATTAGTAAGGTCATTTGAGAACGAACAAAAAATACTTTTTTATTTAAAAAATAAATAACGAAAAGAAACTTTAAAATCCGCTTAAGGTGTACTAGGTAATTTTTTATAAAATAAATACTGGAAAAGAACAAACTCTTTTTAGTTTTTTTTTGTAATGTTTAAGTCACTTTTCCTCGTAAATCTATATCGCGGGGAAATCGTTTTTTCGTTTGGAAATATACAAACATCAATTACGATTTACTACTTAGGAAAACAATTATTTTATTAATACATAATTAAAAATAATTGTTTGTTTTGGTAATTCAAAACTTGTTTGCTTTTGTTAATTTTCCCTGACTGATTCATTAATACGAAGATACAACGTGGTTCTATTAACATATTTGTAAAGTGTCCACAGTAATGAAGACATAAATTATAGACATATAAGGATATCGCGTGCAGAGAGCTTCAATAAAGTAAATAAGGTGTTAAAGTTTTCGTTAGGGTGTTTGTGAGTATTGTAATAGATAGCACTTAATATTTATAAATAAATAATTCACATGAACAGCGCACACTATACTGTATTAATATACAAATTGGAATTATCACAATTTCAGAATTTGAATAAAATAACGCTAACCTGTAATATGTTGTCAGCATTTAATTAGTATGCTATACAGTAAACATTGGATACCTACGTAATGTGCAAACGTGCAACAAATTCTTGTTTGTTTCTCCCGTGATAAGGCTTTGCTGTGTTTCGGAGATGTTTTTATCAAACCTAATCATAATTTTACAAGTGGGACTTGGAGGGATGCGGTAGTTCAGAATAGGTACAACCAGTATTGTTTTTTCTGTGAAACATCTTTCCTGTGTTTCGAGAAGAAGGGCAGGATAGACACTAGACAGTGTATTCGCTGGCTACGAGACTTGCGAACTTACGGCTCAGCCCTCAGGATAGGCAACGAGTGAATGAGTTGCCTGGACTAGTTTCAGGTTTAATTGTTTGTTCATCGGCGACGGTGACTACTTACCATCAAAGCTGGGCAGCGTTAACTAAATGGTTAACTTCGTTAATCGCTAATCCGTTAATAGAAATCTTAGCTTTGTAAATCGTTAAAGAGTTAAACTTCAGTACATTTAACGGAAATTAAAGTTAATCGTTAATTCGTTAACATGATAATTAATTTAACATGTGACGATAATTGCGTAGAATTCGAAGCAGGATATAAAAACTAATAAAATAATTACGTAAAGTTTGTAATAGTTGTTACTTGGATATAATCATCATCATCAGCCTCTATCCGTCCACTGCTGAACATAGGCCTCCCTCAATTAACGCCAAGACGACCGATCCCTCGCCACTCGCATCCAACACGGACCGGCCACTGTACGGAGATCGTCTTCCCATCTGGTTAATGGGCGACCAACACTTCGTCTACCCAAACGCGGCCTCCACTCTAGGACCTTACTTGGATATACCTACATTATACATAATGCCATCCTTCGCTATCGGATATAAGTTGAACAACACCTTTGTCAGTTTAGTCCGCCCGATATTCTAGAAAAACATAATTAGGTAGTTCGTCAACGATTAAGCTCACCTTAAGTTAACGGAAGAAAATGAGTCCGCAATATTTAAAATTAACTCGAAAGTAAATCCGTTAATCAAAGTGTTGACTTCGTTAATTAAAGATTAACGTTTTAACGGTCTTGCCCAAGCTATGCTCATCATATCGCTTGACTACGCGTTTCTTTTCAACTAACATAAAAAAATGTTTGTAAAAACAAAAAAAAAAGATGGCGTAAAAGGTTAGCTGTGACCTAATTTAGTAAGATATTCCGTTAAACTTGGTTTATATGAACATAAACTTTGTCTAATTGTTAAATTGCAGTACCGTGCCCACAACCCAAATATGATGTACCGTTCGCATATAGTAATATACGGCACTGAAATGTTTATCAAAATTGTTTGTTGTATACGACTACATATTCAAATGAATCACGTAATATTATCGTTACAAAATATTTTGTAGTAGGAAGTGCGCAGTTTGAATTTATGTAAAGTGGTCATTCCGAAAGAAGTTGTTTGATAACTCATCACAACTGGTCAGTTCTTAGAATTGTTTAGTTACTAAATGTTGCTCGCAGTTTGGCCTCCGTTGTCTTAAGACTTAGAACCGTATCCTGATTCATGATGATTATTTCTATAGCCTTTTTTTTTCTTTAACGCTGGGAAATGCTCTGAGGCATCGTGCACAGCGAGTCCCACATACCCGAGTGGGTCTCCCCAGGCGGGTATGTAGGACTCGCTGTGCACGAAAGATGGTAAGTGGACTCAGCTCTACCCACTAAAACCCGGCGAGTGCCACCAGTGCCGCCTTTGGTGGCTAACAGGGCAGGGCACCTCGACGGCTAGTCAGTGCCGCAAGGGACCGACACCACCTCAACATAGAAGATGTCCCGCACCACAGAACAACCCCTCCCAACGTCGGGACAGTACAATCGGGTGAGGTTCCCATCCTCGCCCCTTGGATTTTTGTCCCCTCTCCTTATAAAAGGGGTTTAAAGAGCCCCCTCGGCTCAATTAGCTTCGCCCAAGGTGCTGGGCTTACCCTAGGCTACTGAGCCCCACCACCACGTCAAGGCCTGAACCATGATTATTTCTATAGCCTATGTCACTCGGTGTTAACGTACTATGTAGCATTTTAATGATGAGAGTTTAAAAAGAGTTTCCTACCTTTATTTGCTTGCTTGTTTCTCCCGTGAAACAGCTTTGCTGTGTTTCGGAGAGAAGGGCAAGACAGGCAGTGTAATTACTGGCACCGAGACTTAACATCTTATGTCTCAGGATAGGCAACACATAAATAAGTTGCCTGGGCTCGTTCCAGGTATACTAGTTTATGTTCATGGGCGACGTTGACCACTTACCATCAGGTGGAACGTTTGCCAGTTTGCCTATCCAACTAACATAAAAAATAAATAAAAAAAGCCTTTATAATGTAAGTATAGAAGTATAGACATGTGGCGGACCAATCAGCGCCACAATACTGAATCGCGCTATCAAAGTTCCACAGCTCTTCGCTATACATACAACAGCTGAATTGATAGCAAGTGGGTTTCGGCCTGACCGAGCATACCATCTCGCTCGGTCGGAAATCTCCCTTGTCCCTTTGGGGCTTCCACCTTACACCACAGACATATACATTTATTTTTAATATTTCAAAAACAAATATTTAAAAGCAGCACGCAGGACATCCGTTCCGTAAGTACTCGACCACGCGGCATGGTAACTCGCAGAGTTAATGACGGCCAGCTTTCTCGTCATTAATGTGCGCGTGGTATCTGATTAAAACTATGATATTATCTTCTAAGATATTCGGTGAAATTAAACAATGTCAAGGGCCAATTGTGTTCAATATTGAATCGTTATTATTAAGTGGATAACGATTAATTTCATGTTTATAAAACTCCTTCGCAAATCCTACATTATTTTTAGGACAAATTTGATAACCATAAAAAAGATTATAGTGAGTTAACCTTAAATTATAGACAGATGCTGTCTCGGAATTTTCTTTAGAACTTTGAAAGGGGCACAATTCCGTCATACATATTTATTACGTAACTTTTACTGTTTACGCAGCACACGCAACGAAAGGTCTCAAAAGAAATATTTTCCTCCGGTTTTGCGATATTTTTCATTGCTATTTGATGTCCCGCTCCTATTGGTCAATGGTCGCTAAGAAGAAGTGACTTCCAATACTCTCCTATACAGTCTATCACAGCACATGTAGTATGAAACAGATACAATAAATAAATAAATACAACTCAAATGAAACAATTAAAATAAAAAGAGACAGCCCCGGCTGACGTGTCCCGAACGAGTGTATGGGTGTTCGGGCTCGCTACCGCCCCTCTCTCGCCCGCAAACCCCGCACGATTACTCTGTCTCGACGCCTCCGTTAGCCGACGGTATAGACTGATATTAGTAAAGATACGAAGCGTACTTATAATGGGATTAACCAATATACGATTTGGGTGCTAAAGAACCAAGCATAGTTTCTTTAAGTATAATGATTAGAAAGTTTGTTTTAGCGAGTTAAGAGTTTTAAGGATGTCGATGAGTCGGCTAATAAAGGTGACGATAAAAAATAATTCGCAAGTCATTATCACTATTATCAACCTCTTACCGTATAATTATCCTAGAAATAGGTCCATTCCATTGAAAAGTAGGTGTAGGTATATAGGTTTTAATGCTATTATAACGACATGAATTGAATTGCGCCACTGAATGTCTATTTAAGTGTGTGCTGGGACAAAATATCAAGGTTGTTTTCTGTGCTTATCATTTTCTTTAATTCGCTTACATAACATGAATTGTTGTGCGCAGTACAGTATATACTTTATTCATACGTCTTGTTTAGAATTGAGTGTTGGATTAGAAAGGATTAAATACAAAATAAATTGCCAGCTAAAAAAAGTGTGTTCGTGTAATCTTTACGCGCGATTGACATTGAAGAAAGCTTCAAAAACATCTGAGGTATCACAAAAGCTGATAAACAAAAGAAATAACCCATTCAGATGGGCGTGAAGCACAGCACCATATAAACTGTACCCTCTAGGCGCGCCTAAAAAAGTTTTGAAAAAAGGAACGCTGAACTGAACGTCAGAAAATTTATAACTAATTAGACTAAAATAATCGAGAGTAAGAAATTGAAGGTTAGATCTGCACATGTGTCAATATAGGTAACCTTATATTGAAGAATATCGCAAACGTCAGAAAAATTATAAATAAATATATAAATAACTAGTGGCCCCGCAGACCTTGTCCTGTACAAAACGTTTTATAACGGACTGAATTGTGAATTATTTAAGTAAATATACGCTATCAAACAATATAATATGTGCATTTATAGCAGACTGTTTATTCGTTGCTTAGCAACTGTGGACCACAGGTTGCTTGGCAACGAATAATAAATAATGAATAACAGTCAGTTTTTTTTACTGTAGGTATATATTTTTTTGTAAGCATATACAATGGGCGTGTTACTCTCGCCAGAAAAAAAATCTGAGTTATCCTCTAGTTGTGACTAAAGAAGTTTTACTTCAAAAAATGTTTTAAAAGTAAAAACAAATGTATTCATAGTCCAAACCGATCGCATAATGGTCAAATATAAGACCGTGACAAAAATAAATAAATTACTGAACGATAAATTCACTGATATGATATCTGATATAAGCGATAGTAAATCAAAAAGCAGGAATAATAAATAATATTATGATGTAGTAGAACTGATAAGATAATAATACTGCAATTTCAAAATAACACGAAAATAATTGTTTTGAGAAAATTTTTACACTTACAAAACATTTTCAAGGGTGTTTCATTGTTAAAAATTTAATTAGCGTTAAGATAAAAATTGTTTGTTTTGGAATTTAATCGTGGTTTCGAATTAGGCTGTCTTGTCATTAGGAGAAAAAGCGGACTCCCTGGCCGCGAAGATCACAGTGAGCAGCCCGAGCCGATGCAGTTGGGCTAGGTCGGTCGCAGTGCCTCCGGGCACTAGGAACGGACTGTGTTTCGGCTCCATCATCAAATCGACTACAGACCTTCTTTCCCGAGGTTTCGTTTTTTATTATAGTTAAAATCTTTTTTAACAATCTTTCATGTTCTGTTAGGTAAACTGTGATGTTACTTTCTTAGTTTATATATTATCTTATAGACACGACACAATTTTATTATCTTCATGCATGTATAAATGCATATTGTTTTTCTGAGGTTCTTCATTATTCAGTCTTCATTAAGTTGTAGTGCTTTAAAATACTTAATGAAAAAAACCAAACACAATAGTCGCCCCTACGATTTTCGAAAGTTCTCCTCGATTTCTCTGGGATGCCATCATCAGATCCTTGTTTCCATATCACGGGACCACCCTTGGAATGTCTCCCTTACAGCAACAAAGAATCATAGAAATCGGTTCATAAACAACGAAGCTATCCGCGTACACCCATGAAAAATATATACGCAAAATTATGGAGGAAACACGAAACGTATTAACATTTGTTATAAACAATGGTTTCCGAGCCAACGCTTGGCCTGTCTATCGTATGGGAACGGGACACTTTTTCGTGCGCGCTGCCGGTGTTCATCATTTTATAAGACGTTATCGCGTCAAAAAAAAAACAATCTTCATATGCAATCTAGAAGCATGATCATATATTTTTTCAAAATCTAATGAGAGATGATGTGCGCTTGTAGAAGTAACCTGCTTGAGTCATATCTTGTTTTCTAATGTTTGCGCGAATTTCACTCATTATAATCTGTAAAGTATCCGAAACGTCGGACTTGTAAAAATCTTAATAAACCGCGATAAAATCCGTAAAAATTGTTTCATTATAATGAGTCATATCTGATGTTTTCACGTAAGGATGTACCAACTTGATTCAAATGATCCTTCTCTTTATTACGGACAGCTATCGAATACACCACATTGTCTTCTAATGTTAACGCAAATGTCATTTATCATAATGAAACAACTTTAGCGGATTTTATCGATGTTTATTAAGATACTATGATACTTTACCATGTTTGCTAAAAGTGTCCGAAAGATCGGACATCGGAAAATCCTAATGAATTGTCATTCCATTACGTCTAGCGTGTAGAAATCTTGATAAACCTACCCACATGGTTCGTATTGCTAGATGATATGCTGATGTTAAATATTGTTTCAGCTCGGGACATGCGGAGGGGCGCGCCGGGACGCGGCGCGGCGTAATGCAGCGCGCGTGCGATTGGGTCGCGTGGCCGGTGGTGGCGTTCGCGCTGCTGCTGGCTTGTGATAACTCACGGGCGGTCGAGCTTCTCGCTCCCGGAAGTAAGTTCACCAATTAACCTGGCTATGTATAGTGAATACCCAAAGACAGGACGATGCGCACTTCCGGTCGATACGATACGAGTGATAGGGAGGCATGGTAGCATCGGCCCTGATCCTACGGCCCATTCAAGGCGATTTGGCCTTCTCTCGTAAAATAAAACGGTTATGTTAAATATATTTAGTTAACACAAGAACTAAACAGAGATACAGATATATATTTAATAATTTATGAGGCGAATCTTTCGTTAACGTTATACTGTAAGATTATGCGAGTGTTTTTTAACAGACATTAGACGAATGAATATCAGTAATGAAATACTGATGTCCGCATTAGACCACTCAAGTGATCCGTTACTAACACTGCACGTTGCCTTTACGTAATGTAAATAGTCGAATCGTTTGTTTTGAAATAAAACTAGGTATTTGGCTCAGTGTATGCGCTCCGTATATTATTGTACCTATGGCCTCAATTCACATCCTTCCTATCCGTCTCTCGGCCCACCTATACCCCATTTAGATCCAGCGAATGTTGACCTATCAGCTCCTTTGCTTGTTTCTGTTTTACGAACTGCTCTGTTATAATGAGAAATGATTTTATAAGCCATGCTGTATATTTGCTTCTTTTTACTTCCGTCCAAATAGATTTTTATCGTATGATCCATGTCCACAGGATAGTATAGACCTCGATGACCTTCAAACTAACTGTAACAGTCTAGTAAATCATCTCTAATTTGGGCGGCAAATGAACATCCATCGTTTTCTAGTAAACTTTGTACACTTTACGATGATATCGAATAAGATCCGATCTGAATAGCCGACCTTCAAGGTCAACTGGCACAAAATGACTTGGCGTTCCTTTAAGGGTTAATAAGGATACGTAACACGATTTTTAGGCACCATACACAAATGTTTCATATTCCATAACAAACGGTTTGACCGTTTCCAGTCGTTGAATTAAATTTTTAATATTATTTCTTGATTAAATTATAGATTAATTAAATATTAATTAAATGATAGATGAATGGACAAACATTTTGACAATTTAGTTGTTACGCGTTAAACATTTAAACAGCTATTGGGGCTACGATGTCATGGCAACTTCACGGGAAATCCAACATGGAAAACCCCAAGGCAAACATAATTTGAACAGGAATTGCCTAATTAGACGCGAGTCGATTTTGGTTCGCGTTATTTATATCGATAAAATTAGGAGGGATTTTTATCAAAAGAAAAAAAAGGGCTTACGCCCTGGTTTAGCAATGCTACGTGACTGTATATTTTATTGTTTTATAGTTTGAGCTGGAACGATTGGTTGAGAATTCATCCATAAAAATACCCAATTCCTTTGTTTAATATGGTCAACATTGTCTGATAATGTTCATCACATCATCAGCCTCTATCCGTCCACTGCTGAATGGAGTCAAATGCACATCAAAGAACGCGAAGACGACCGATACGTCGCCACTCGCATCCAACACGGACCGGCCCCTGTACGGAGATCGTCTTCCCATCTGGTTAATGGCCGGCCAACACTTCGTGTACTTGAACGCAGCTACCACTCTTAAACGTTCACGGAACACCAACAGAGCCTATTAGACTCATAATTGATTTTAATCTCTTTACATTGCAGTCGTACTCGTATCGCAGGTTCCTTAGAAGCTACATTCATAATTACTTTTGCAGAATATAAATGCTAGTATAGAATTATCATTAACTAGCTGTTGCCTGCAGCTTCGCCCGTGTTACTCAACTCCTATATGTCACAGCGTGATGTTATATAGCCTATAGCCTTCCTCGATAAATGGGCTGTCTTACACTGAAAGATTTTTTCAAATCGGACCACTAGTTCCTGAGATTAGCGCGTTCAAACAAACAAACAAACTCTTTAGCTTTATAATATTAGTATAGATTGTTTATTAAACTACGCAGTTCAAAAAAGCATGATCGAGAGCGGCTGTCGCTTTGCCGGTGCTTGAACTGTTACCTACGTGTCCACGTCGGGTGTTCACAAAAACTCCGGCCAACGGTCCATGGGGCCTCGCTCTTCACATCTCTTTCATATGCTATTGAACCTCATGCTGCCGGATAATCCGTCGGATAACGACACAACCGAATTATACTCGTGTTTGTTTGTTATTCTCGTCCGTGCGACGCCGCGCGCGCCTGAGGCCTCTTTTTGGGGGCGCCCGCCCGGCCGCGGCGTTATCTTGCGGAGCCGAAACTCATTCGACCATGTAATGTGTGCGTCGATATCGAACTTCACGATGTAAACACGCGTCCTCAACGACTTTCATATTACAAGATATTCATTATACGTGGAATAGGTATTTTATTACCTGATTTGAATTCGACGCTCTTGCGTCATTCCTATGTATTTGTTTCTTTGCGCGTTCGCTTTGTTTCAATTAAAGCGGTATTATATTATTTTGTTAGCGGGCTTGTTTACAAACGGCTACCAAATGAGGCGAACTCTAAATAAGTGTATGACTGTTTGCATTGAATACCGGCAACGTGTTTTAGTGAATTTTGCAAAGCAAACTTTTATAAATTAAACGACGCTTTTACTGTTGTGATGCAAATGCATAATTGCCCTACGATTATTATGTAAATTATTCTATTTATATGTAGTTCTTTAAATTGGTTTTATCCATTGAAGCGGGACACGATTCAACTAAATTCAATTATTTAAGAATATATTTACTACGTTTGAAAAATATATATAGAACCAAGGCCGGGATGTGTATTTCGTTTCTGTTCCGTCAATACACATAAATATCTTACGCGGAAACAGAAGAAAGTAAAACTTGATTAGAATAGAATAGAAGAATATTTATTTTGGTAGATTATTGATACATACATACATGTTTCCCCACAGGACTTGTCGTGGCGGTGGGGCTCAGTAACCTAGGGTGAGCGGTGCACCTTGGGCGAAGCTAATTGGGCCGAGGGGGCTCTTTGTACCCCTCTTATAAGAAGAGGGGACAGAAGGGAACCTCACCCCATTGTACTGTCCCGACGTTGGGAGGGGTTGTTCTGTGGTTCGGGACAACCCCTCTGTGGAGGTGGCGTCGGTCCCTTGCGGGACTGACAAGCCGTCGAGGTGCCCTGTTTGTTTTCTAGATCCGGGGCACCTCACCAAAGGCGGCATTGGTGGCACTCGCCGAGTTTTAGTGGGTAGAGCTGCGTCCATTTACCAGCTGTCGGGCGCAGCGAGTCCCACATACCCGCGTGGGGAGACCCACTCCCCCGCGGGATGCCTCAGAGCATTTCCCGGCGTTAAAGAAAGAAAAGAAAAAAAAATACATACATGTTTAAGATAGTGCTAAATTTTAAATATGTTACGATAAACACTCGAACCATTAGTTTTAAAAACATAAAGATAGTTTTTGAAAATAAATTACAAGTCTTTTCTTAGCCCAAGCGCCGCGCCGCGCCGCGCCGGGCTGAACGACCCGACCCACTTTCACACCATTCATAAAATATTACAATTTTTATCGTTGGACTTTAAACTAGTATTTATTTCACAATACATTTCCTCGTCGCGCGTCGTCCCTTCATTTTTGCGTGAAGTTTACGTGAAGACCGTCCAACTAACTCCTCTCCGACTAAGTTTAATTGCGCGCTGTTAATTACGTTACATAATATTATATCTGATCAATTAGATTGATTAATTTGCGAAATGATTGATAAATGCACTAAATTTCAGCGTAAAGGTATTAATATTAATTAGTATTTTGGAATTTCAATTGTGGTGTTTCGAATGGCCTTTCCGTGTTTGTTCTAATTACTGTTTAAATCATCATGTTTTCGTTAAATGCTATGCACCTGACACATTTTTCTTTTAAATTTCGATGAATGATTTCAATGAAACATTTGTACTATGAATACGAATGAATCTTTTTTACCACGAAGTCCCCAAATAAGCAGCAATTTTTAGATTGCAGTTTAATTTTGATCAGCATTCGTGTCTATTACGTGTCAGAACCAGAAACGTCCGTTACACTTTAGTCCTAACTCCCACACTCCCATAGCTATTATTATAACCATAACATTGTCTGTCAATTGTGTACTATAGTTAAGTTAAATATTTATATTGAATTTTATTTAAAGAGATGACAGGTTATGTTTACAAATGTCCGTGAAAACTGAACAAGGCCGATGGCTACATGCTCCACTTGAACGAAAACACGGAAAAAAATATTAAATGCGAATAAAAGTTATTTCAGTTAAATTCACGGACGTTTTATTTTCTGTTAGAAAAAATGCGTCAAATATAAATGTAGAAAGATAAAAACGAATAGAATATCGACCTTGACGACCTCTGTGGCTCAATGGTTAGCGCGTTCAAGCCGGAGGTTGCGGGCTCGAATCCCGCCAGGGAACAAAAAAGTTTTCTGTGTTCCTAGGTCATGGATGTGTATTAAATGTGTGTATTATACAAAAATCAAATATATTTCCGTTGTCTGGTCCATTAACAACAAGTATGTATTCTGTATCCGTATCCGTATTAACTTTGCATCTGAATTGGGCCGGCACGACCGGCGACCTCTTGCACACATAGAACCAGCGCGTTTCGTGCGGTTTGTGAGTTTCCGGTGGCTCATTGGGTGGAGTAGGGAAAAGGAGGGAAACGCATATGCATAATATCTGGTTGTGCGGATGCCAAAATGCTTCGAATGCTCGTTTGCCCTCCTATGCTATAAAAAATATACCTATATTAGTGAATAGGGATCATTTTCTCCACGGTAATATAGGCAAATATTTAAGAGGCTATATCCGCCATTTATATTCATAAGGTTCATTAACTTCATTATACACTTGGGTCATCACAAATAAAATCAACGAACTTTCAAATCTGTGGAAAGGCCACACCAGTATAACATGATATTATGTTGGAATTTAGAAAGTTAGGATTATTTTATTTAATCTAATAAAATAATCCTAATTTTCTGTGAATTTCAGCAGACACCTATTCTTTTTTTTCCGCCAGGAAATGCTCTTAGGCTTCCCGCGGGGGAGGGCGGACACCCCAAGCGGTTATGAGGTGCTCTCTGCGCCCGAAGGATGGTAAAGTAGTAGTCGTAGCAGTTCCCCGATTGCCGGCGCATAGGTCCCATACGGCGGTGCGACCGCGAACGTAGTCAGCAGTTTTCTCGTCACCGCTACAGTGATGACACCCTGGCGAGTTCTCCGAGCCTGCCACCTTGAACAGATACGTCCCGAAGCATCCGTGCCCCGTCAGGATCTGCGCTAGGTGGAAGGTGATTGCCGTCGGTCAACCCACTGCTCCAGGATTGGACCGACTGCCGACACCGTGCGGTGTCCCGCATTCGGATCTCTTAGCCACTCTTAGGCGACTTGGCCAGGTCTCCCCTATTCTAGTTAATCACTTCTAAGGTTTTATTGAATTATTTTAACATAATATGTTAAACGTTTATAAAGATCGTTGGTGAGTCCATAATTAAATACAAATTATGAACGCACAAGTCGGTATTATGTGTAAGTGTTACTACCCTTTTCAATAATTATTCGTACTTAACGTCTTTTAATTTCGTAATTTTCATAACACTTAGTCAGTGTAAACAGAATCAAAAATGTAAAGACATGGAACCAGAAGGTTCATCATCATCAACATCATCATTTGGTTTCTTCAATGACCACTAGTCGATCGTATTTGGACCCATTTAGCAAACGACAATCCAATAATTATCTTGACCTGGGTGTTTATTTGGACCCATTTGGCAAATGAAAGTCCAATAATATTATTATTCTTGACCTGGGTGTTTATTTGGACCTATTTGGCAAATGACAGTCCAATAATATTATTATTCTTGACCTGGGTTTTTATTTGGATCCATTTGGCAAATGACAGTCCAATAAATTTTCATGACCTGGGTGTTTATTTGGACCCATTTGGCATAGTTTTAGGCCAGTCTACACATGGGTTTTAGTGTGTTAAGCCACTCTTTATTAATTTAGATACGGATTCCCAAAAAGAACCCATAGTATGAAAGTTTAAAAGTAGATACTGAAGTCGTAGTCATTAAATTCTTTAATTTATGTAAATTATTTATAAAACAGTAAAGATATATTTATAATTTACGTTAATGTGTTCTGTTATCGTGTAGGTAGGTGCATTCAGCTGAGGTTAACATTAACTGTTAGACTATATATATTTGGTTAACTACTTGAGAAATGATTCGTACTTGCGTAACACACATATATTACAGTTTTATATGTTACCTACACTGCTGCACTTATTAGAAAAATAACTGTTGACTACGGGTCAGGGAAGGGTTGTACTGTGCCCCACCATGGTTCAGGCCTTGTCGTGGCGGTGGGGCTCAGTAACCTAGGGTGAGCGGTGCACCTTGAGCGAAGCTAATCTGCCGAGGGGGCTCTTTATTCTTTTATTTATTTTTTTATAAGAAGAGTTTATTCTCTTATAAGAAGAGGGGACAGAAGAGCAAGGGGCAAGGGGTGAGGTACTGTCCCGACGTTGGAAGGGGTTGTCTGTGGTGCGGGACAACCCCTCTGTGGAGGTGGCGTCGGTCCCTTGCGGGACTGTCTAGCCGTCGAGGTGCCCTGTTTGTTTTCTAGATCCGGGGCACCTCACCAAAGGCGGCACTCGCCGGGTTTTAGTGGGTAGAGCTGTGTCCATTTACCAGCTGTCGGGTGCAGCGAGTCCCACATACCCGCGTGGGGAGACCCACTACCCCGCGGGATGCCTCAGAGCATTTCCCGGCGTTAAAGAAAAAAAAGGGTTGTACTGTGCCCCCCACCATGGTTCAGGCCTTGGCGTGGCGGTGGGGCTTAGTAGCCTAGGGTGAGCCCAGCACCTTGGGCGAAGCTAATTGACCCGAGGGGGCTCTTTGTACCCCTCTTATAAGAAGAGGGGACAAAAGATCAGGGGGCAAAGGGTGAGGATGGGAACCTCACCCCATTGTACTGTCCCAACGTTGGGAGGGGTTGTTCTGTGGTGCGGGACAACCCCTCTGTGGAGGTGGCGTCGGTCCATTGGAGGACTGATTAGCCGTCGGATGCCTTGTTTGTTTATTAGATCCGGGGCACCTCACCAAAGGCGGCATTGGTGGCACTCGTCGGGTTTTTGTGGGTAGAGCTGCGTCCACTTACCAGCTTTCGTGTGCAGCGAGTCCCACATACCCGCGTGGAGAGAACCACTCCCCCGCGGGATGCCTCAGAGCATTTCGCGGCGTTAAAGAAAAAAAGGGCTGTAATGTGCCGCCCTGCCGTCTGCTTAGATACCGCCATCCTACTTATTTCTCCCGTGAAATATGGCGCCGTGGCGGTGGGGCTCAGTAGCCTAAGGTGAACCGAACACTTGGGCGAAGCAAATTGAGCTGAGGGAGCTGCTCTTTGTACCCCTCTTATAAGAAGGGACAAAAGTAGGGGGACAAGGGGCGAGGATGGGAACCTCAACCCATTTGACTGTCCCGACGTTGGGAGGGGTTGTTCTGTGGTGTGGGACAACCCCTTTGAAGGTGGCGTCGGTCCCTTGAGGGACTGACTAGCCGTCGAGGCCGTCGTCTGTTAGCTCAACAGATCCGGGGCACCTCACCAAAGGCGGCATTGGTGGCACTCGCCTGATTTTAGTGAGCAGAGCTGCGTCCACCTTTCGGGCGAAGCGAGTCCCACATACTCGCCTGGGGAGACCCACTTCCCCGCGGCATGCCTCAGAACATTTGCCGGCGTAAAATAAAAAAACTAAAGAGAGGTGTCAAGGGACACCCGGATGGAACGAAGTTCCTTTCGATTATTTAGTGGAAATTTAGGAATTGTAATAAAAAACAAAAAAAAGGTGTAAGGAAAATAATTATTCGGGTAGGTATAATTTTTTATGATTTTTTTATCGATAAAAATCAGAGAATCTCCCGGCGTAAAATAATAAAAAAAAAAACAAAAAAAAGTCACCGAGATCGGTGGGATTTGAACTGGGGTTTTTTACTAAGCAGCCCCAATAATGTAACAAAAATAGCTACCAACGCAGTAGCATGTCAATCAAAAAGCCGCACGGCTTACAACTATAGCAAAAAGTGTCGTTCCAACTTTTCATCCTAATTTTTTCCGTCTAGCCCTCTTTCGTAACGCGCGATAAGGAACTACTTTCCAAAAAAAGTTCACGCAACTGTCATTATCCCAGCAATAAGTTCTTCTAGTATAATATTTAAAATCTTGTATTTGGTCGTTTATGCGCAACATTCAAGATCGTATGGAATTATTAATTTTAATGTATACGGTAAGTAACATATTCAACAGATAATTATCACTATATCTTATATAGACAATAAATTAATTGCGGATGTATACATCCTTGGGCGTTAGCAGTGCAATTTCAGTCAGTTGCGCGGCCAAAGAAACGTTAGACATGTTCTACCCATGTGGACTTAATATCTCTAATTGAATTCTTGGAGACCGCAATCACAATACCAGCGAAATAGCTTAAATATATGAATAGCACGAGATTGTAACTGGCTGGCGACCCTCCCGTGTGTATTGTCTACGACTTGTGTGTGTCGCATCTGTCGGGGTCAATGCCCGGAAGCGAGACAACCCCATCTACCCTACCCCCTATTTCAACGTTCGCCATGGAGTTAATTCCGTTGAAACTCAACCGACAATATTTAACACTCCTTGAGTGTTACATTTATTTCATAAATAATTACCCGGACTTACTCATGTTGGTATCCAATTTGATATTACTCAACAGTCAAAAGTACAAAATAATTTTTTACAAGCTGCATGTAGGTCAAACACGAGTGTAGAGCTAATCTCATAAAAGAAAACCTTAACACAACATACATTATACAATATTATATTCATAACCTTACTATAGCGCATTGAATATATGTAGTAAGAGTATATTAGTGTATATTATTTTCTATAGATTTAAACTATTTGTTGTTGTCTCGTATGTGTGTCAATAAAGTTCTTTTTCTTTCTTTCTTCATTGATTTATAACTTCGTATGAAATTTTCGCTAAGTTGGTTTCTTCAGATATTACATATCAATATGTCTTCCTCATCACAATAATTTCTTTGCCGTTGCTGTTATAAATGTACTGGTCTTCGTTGTCTACAGTCGTTTTATCTTAGCCTCGAGAGCCGCTTGAAATTTCCCGTTCTCGTGGGAACTTCGGGATAAAAATTGTGACATACATATAGAAATGCAAGATTGTGTCAATCCATCGACTCATTTTTGAGTTTTGCGGTCACAAACTAAGGTTGAATTTTAAAAATAAAGATTGTCTAAGTTTGGATAAAGTTATTGAAGTGATAGTGGGCTGGTCACACACTCAGTCATACAATCAGGTTCAAGAGTGGAGGCCGGCCATTAAGCAGGTGGGAAGACGATCTCCGAGCCGTCTCCGGTTCGTGTTCGATGCGAGTGGCATTAGGCATCGGCTGTGTTGGCATTCATTGAAGGAGGCATATGTTCAGCGGTGGACGGATAAACGATACTGATGATGATGTTTGGAAATAGAAGGTAATCTTCGAAACAACTTATCCGATTTAGATTTTTTTTCACCAGTATAATGTTACGTTGTCAAGAGCGGTAATGTTAAGTATAAAATATATTTGTATGAAAACAAATTCCGCCAAATTTGTGCTGCGACGCTGCGCCGGTTCTGCGCTCTGATTTGGCCGACTTATGACCATTGGTGAATGATTGGGCGATGGGACGTACATACAAATGTATGGTTGGTTAAATTGCTATTACGTCAGTGACAAATCACTGACCAGTTTCGGAATTTTATGGCTCACATTACTACTATATCCGAGTATATTATGCTCGACGTCACTGAGTGACATAGACAATAAAAATAATGATCATCATCACTCCGGATACGGGTGGGCCAACTGTGTGTATATAATATGTTTAAGTTAATTGTGTGTTGTATGGACCGTTTAAAGACAGCGGAGGGTATAACAAACGCAACAGGAGGCGTCGCGACACCGCGTCGCCGCACTACTATTACTATAGCTGGTATTTAGCAGCTTCATCGCTAAAGGATGAAGAATCCATGTTCCTAGCAGTTTGTAGCATCACCAGTAGGCCCGATTGACAACCTAAGTGATAAAGGAGGAATATTTCCAGAATGTTCTAAAACACGGTTCATATGAAGATACCGTTGAAAAGTTTTTGGCAGTATATAATAGCTAGTTTATAGATCTCATAGAAAGTCATGTGTACTTTTCATAATATTACAACCATAATATAGGGGATAGAGGCTGATGATGTGGATGATGTCCTTCATCATTCTCATCAGCTTCTATTCCTCCACTGCTAAACATAGGTCTCCTTCAATGTACGCCAAAACGCCCGATCCTCTGCCACTCGCATCCAACAAGACTCAAAGGACCAATATTCCAAACATAGAAATTTAATTATCTATACAAATAAATAAAATTGAAACGTCTGTTTGTGATTTCAAATTAACTGCTTGTCATTAAATGCATATGAAATTATATGCGGTAGTTACATAAAAAAAGTTTTATATGTGTGTTTCTTCCGGTTAGTCAACGGCTGACTGAAACGGCTGGGCCGATTTTGACGGCTCTTTCAATGGCAGGTAGCTGATGTTATAAGGAGTAACTTCACTACATAGTATAAAGCAAAGTCGCTTCCCGCGTCTGTCTGTATGTATGTTTAGATCTTTAAAACCACGCAACGGATTTTGGATGCATTTTTTTAAATAGATAGAGTGATTCAAGAGGAAGGTTTATATGTATAATACATGCATAATAAAGTAGATAAACAGTGATAATTTTATAGGTTTCTAATGTGATGTCGTAAATAAACATTTTTTGCGCTTACATTGCAAACGCTGGTGAACCCTATCGGATAGATCAAAATAATGTACTACATTATTATACAACTTAAAAAGGTCTACAAAAAAGTCTGCGATGGCATATGTCTATCTCTTAAGTATAACATACTATATCCATTTTAATATTAAAAAAATTGGCAATTATAAAGCGGTCATTGGAAAGGTATTTACACAAATGCGGTATTAATCCCTATCATTTTAAATTCGTTAGGTAGCTTTAGAATTTCATGAAGATTATTTTTTCCCTTTACACCATGGAAATTGAATGAATACCTTAGGAGATATAGCAAAATCAAAATAATGCGTCGCCGTGATTAGACCGAGCCGCGCGGGCGCTCCATGACGCGGACGCCGCGCCTCGCGTCCGAGCCGGACGGAGTTTCCGTCAGACAATGTATGGTGGATTGGAATGGTTTATCCTAAATATGCCTAATATGGTTGTAAATCTAAGATAAGGCGGGCGAAGCTGCGGGCAACAGCTAGTAGGCTATAAAAATATCATCATCGTATAAAATAAAGTCAAGAGAAGCGTCCTGCAGTTACTTGTGTAACCGTAATAGACCGTTGAAGTGACAGCGTGTAGATTGTAGATTATACTAAACCTTAAAATTCGTGATTGTTAGGCCAATAGCCAGACTCATGAGGTCGCTTGATACTAAATTCCTTAAAACCTGGTAATCTTCTACCAATGCAGAAACTTTAGGCGTCGGTGACTACTGACCATTTGCACCTCTCAAATAAAAAGCTAAATACATATAAACGAATTAAAATTGTACATTTTAATTTAGCTACATTGATAAATACAATGTAGAAGCGTAGTTGCGTAGGTTGCCCAATTCTGTAGAGATAAGGCTGTTACAACCAACACTGATAACACCGATGCCACGACGCGCGGCGCCGAGATACGCCGACGTTTGTTTGATATATCAATTCTGAATGGATTCCCAAATGTTGCACTGGAAATATATTGAGGTAGGTAATTTATTTGCTCAGGAGACTAGCGAATTTCTGGTTTGAACAGGTTAATACGTTTCGACGTACACACGAGTTAATAGACTTGAATGGAAAAAGTTTTTTCAATAAAATGGCGCAAGGCCTTAGAGTTTCTTAACGTCTATTCGAACTGGTAAATATTTTACTTGTTCTCTCTTATTTTTTAAATAATAATAATATCAACCCTTTTATGTCCCATTGTTGGGCACTGGTTTCCTCCTCAGCCATAGTTCACTGATGCGCTGGCCCAATGCGGGTTGTGTGAATTTCAACACCTCCTAAGTCCATTGATACCGCGTCAAGCATGCAGGTTTCCTCACGATGTTTTCCTTCATAGCACAGGTCAGAATCGAACCCGGACTTCTCACTCAAGAGGCTTAGCCCAAACCCACTAGACGTCTCTCATTTTATTGAACCTTTCCAGATACTATTACGCTCGAAAAGATTATCTTTAAAATATTAAATACTAGCTGGTGCCCGCGACTTCGTTTGCGCAGGATAATATTTTCGTTTTTTTTTCTCATAAAAAGTATCCTATGTTACTTCTAATACCTCCAAGAATATGTGTACAAATGATGATCGGTTAAGTAGTTTTCGCGTGAAAGCGTAACAAACAAACTTACTTTCACATTTATAATATTAGTAGGATTGGCAAAATGAAGTTATCTCCGTGAGGCTTGCGTCAAAAGGCTTCGACAGCTTGTTCCCCCTCCTATGCTATAAAAAAATCTCCACTTAAGTCATTCAGTCATAAAACAGATAGTCTGCATATATCTATCTATACATTGTTTCTATCATTAACAGCCAACATGCGTCTACTACAGGTGTAAGGAGAAGCATGACTCGATCATTCAGGTTGGATGTCTGGGACTGTGTTGCATGGAATACGCAATCACATCTAATTCACTTTATAAACCACGATAAAATCTGTAAGAAATAGTTAAAGTATAAAGAGTGGAATTCGTGAAATATTAAAATACAATATATCACCCTTTATCCTGAGATTAACCGTCCTTCCGTATTACCAAAGATAGCCAACTCGAAAAACTTATTCGTCCAACGGCCTTCAGTATATAAGGTGCCGGCCACCTACCATTGAACTCTACAAAAATATTTTGACCATGTTTTGATTATAACAATTAATTATTATCACAGGCCTATCTCTAATAAGTGCTTCGATATTTCTAGGGTTCCGTACCGAAAGGGTAAAAAGGGACTCCTATTGGCTATTACTAAGATAGATAGTTGAAATCTTCACAAATGATGTATAACAACAAATACTAAAATCAATCAAATCAATATTTAAGGGGGGGCTCCGATATAACAAACGTTATTTTTTTTGCTCCATATTAATAACAATAACAGTTAGACGCTTGACTTGACTTTAAAAAGAAATATTTAAAATAAATTGAAAGGGTTTTATACATACAACGCTATTTTTTATTAACTGTCTAATGTTGTATATTATAATAGTATCGACCCTATGTGCGGGAGTCCGACTCGCACTTGACCGGTTTTATTTAATAAAGTAACACGCAAAATATTCTAAATCGCTATTTTAAATGGACCAGTAAATCACTTGACATTTAATTCACATGGAGGAGGATAGAATAGATTAGCATCGCATAATGGCTACCGTATTTACATAATAAACTAATAATACTGTTAATGTTGTCCATACGATTTAATCTATAAATAATACATACGTTAGTATAGAAACTAGCGTGGAACTGTATCGATTATTTTACGATTATTTTGTTTATATAAAGTTACTGTAGTAAACAAGAATCGTAATCATGAATCAATTAGGTCCCATTCATTTTGTGAGATGAAGTCATTGCTGCAGTCACCGGTCAATAGGTCTCTAGACCGCGTACAATAATAATTGTTACTTGACTAGCGTTTGTTTTCCCGTTTAACCTATGATAGATGTAGTTTGTAACTATTCTGGTTTGTTTGTCACTCGATCATGGGGAAACGGCTGAACGAATTTGCATGAAACTTTGCACGTAAATAGACCATGACACAGATTAGAGAATAGCTTACTAGGTACTATTTCGTCGTTAATCTTTATATATATATATATATATATATATATATATATATATATATATATATGCACATATGTGCAACGACTTGTTTGACGACTTTTTCGTTAAGATTTTGTATAGTTTGGGGAAATGTGTATTCTATGAGGAAAGTACCAAACTATATCATATACCTAACGTATTGTTTGAGGAAAATTTATCAATACATTGCACATACATACGTCAAGCAATACCTCAAACAATACGTTAGGTGTATATATATATACATATTGACGTGGTGGGAAAGCGTCCATAGATATATTATAATATATATTATACACACGTACAGAAGAATAATTATATAAATATATATATACATATAATTATTCTTCTGTACGTGTGTATAATATATAATATAATATATCTATGGACGCTTTCCCACCACGTCAATCTGGCCCCGTGGTAAGTTCTCGAAGAACTTGTGTTACGGGTACCAGACAACGGAAATATATTTAATACTTTTATACCATACATATATTTAAGATTTTTATTATATAATACACAAAATATGTGTATTATATAATAAAAATTATATAATACACATATTTATATATTAAATAATACAAATCCATGATCTCCTAGGTCATGGATGTGTATTAAGTATGTGTATTATTTATTTACAGAAATGTATTTATTATACACAGAAAATATTTTTGTTCCCTGGCGGGATTCGAGCCCGCAACCTCCGGCTTTAGCGCCAACACGCTTACCACTGAGCCACAGAGGTCGTCAATGCCACTGACCTCCTAATCCGCTGAATCAATCTTGATTATTTTTTTTGTGTGTTAAATGGTTTAGAATTAAGATTCACAAAAAAAATTGTACAGGACAACGTCTGTCAGTGCCACTAGTGTATAATATATATTACTCGAATTGTCTCTCTGTCTTAAGTACCCTGAGTAAAACCGCAGGTAATTAAATACTAGTGTTTTACCTATTTTGGGTCACTAGAAAGTGTCTGGAATAAAGATTAGTTTCGGAAAAGTTACCGATAGGTAAGGCTTGAGGGTAAGAAGAAGCCAAAGCTTTTTGGAATTTCTTAACAATCTTTATTAAAACACTAGCTGTTGCACGCAGCTTCGCCCGCGTTAACTTACTTAACACCTATTAGTCACAGCGTGATGTTATATAGCCTTCCTCGATAAATGGGTTATCTAACGCTGAAAGAACTTTTCAAATCGGACCAGTAGTTCCTGAGATTAGCGCGTGCAAACTCACAAACTCTTCAGCTTTATATTATTAGTATAGATTACACGAACAAAAACTGTTAAAGCAGGTATTATCAGAATAGCGTGACAGCCCTTAACACGTGTATAATAAAAATTATTGTCCTATACAATGCTGATGCATATACAAATAGTGCAATTAAAACCGTTGAGGTCGTTTGAAAAGCATTGTGTTTTACAAGAAAGGTGGGTGTCCTATTCCGCTTCAGCAACCGGCGGCTGGTCGGCGCCAGTCGCCGGTGCACCTCGGACCTTGGTCAGCGCTTGCTAGTGTTACGTAAACAATGTGCTTTTCGCATTTGCGGCATTTATTATTTTTATTTAGACGCACGCCTTTTAGTTACACCTGATGTAGCATTCAAATATTGATTTACTATTATTATGTGATTGTAATTTCTTTTTCAATTGGAAGCAGTATATGTGCTAAATATTTTATAAGATCGATTACATAACATCTATAAAAGTTGTAAACTTTGTGGGCACGGTTTAAAAAACTTTTAGATGAAATAACCAGCGCTAACAAACGCAAGAACAATTTAATAGACAAAACTGAATAAGCAAAACCTTATAATAGTATCAACCCTTATATGTCCCACTGCAGGACACGCGTCTCCCCTCGAAATCAGGCGAGGAGGGTTTTGGGACATAGTTCACCGATGCGGTGGTCCAATACTGGTTGGTGAACTTCACACACCTTCAAAGATCGAAAGACAAATAATCTTATCGGCCATGCTGGTTTCCTCACGTTGTTTCCTACACCGGTGAGCAAGCGATGGTCTCATGTTCAGATACACGTAGAAATTTAGAACAATCCATTTCTAGGAATCACAGGAGGGTCCGGATCGAACCTGGACCTCTCGACTCAATCGAGAGGCCGGAAAAAGGAAAAAAGATTATGCTTTAAACTAAAAGTCTGAGTACAAGACAGTCTCATATACGTAGAATGTTGATAGACAATTCTTAGAACTATTTCGTGATATGGTCGTTTAGCGTCCGTAAAATAGATCTACTTGGCACTATGGTTTTCTCTAAGATCTAAGACAACATTTTACTGAGCAAGTTTCTCGCACATAAACCTGCGTATAAGTCTGCAAAAGGTCCTCTGATGGTTGATTGGTGTTCGCTGCCAGTTGAATATTATATTCTAACTTTTTTTTCTTTTCCGCTGGGAAATGCTATGAGGCATCCCGCAGCTGAAGGTGGACTCCCCAGGCGGGTAAGTGAGACTCGCTGCGCCTGAAAGATGGTAAGGTGGACGCAACTCTACCCACTAAAACTCGGCGAGTGCCACCAATGCCGCTTTTGATGAGGTGCCCCGGATCTGTTGAGCAACAGGGTACCTCGACGGCTAGTCAGTCCACCTCCACAGAGAGGATGTCCCGCACCACAGAATAACCCCTTCCAACGTTGGGACAGTGCAATGGGGTGAGATTCCCATCCTCGCCCTTGTCCCCCCTACTCTTTTGTCGTATAAGAGTGGTACAAAGAACAGCCCCACGGTTTACCTGGCTTCGCCCAATGTACTGGGTTCACATTGCGCTACTGAGCCCCACCACCACGAAAAGGCTTTAACCATGGTGGGGAAGTTATATTGTACCATATGATAATCACCATAAAACAATTTAGTTGGAGTTGTCGTGGCTTTTGTTAACGATATTAAGTTACGTACCTATATCACATAAGTAAGTAAACGGACAGAGACAAAGCTTCCATACAACGCGTAAAATTATTTAAGGGTTGTCACATGTGGATAAAATTAAACGAACAAAACGATTTTTTTTATCGAGTAGTGATCTATGTAAATATTATATCTTTATTACCTACAAAATATTTTTTCTAAATATTTTGTGTTTATATTTTTTTGTTTGCAATAATCTGTTGTACCTTTTAATTAAGTGGTAAATTCTAATGGAAAGCTCAAAGCACTCTCATTGCATATCAGTTTTTATTATAACTATTATATTTTTTTCCGAACAGGAATCGTCTCCTAATTACGTATTCTGTACCTATACTTATTGTATTTTTACTGTAAAGTTTAGCTAAGATTTAAGATTTAATGTCGGGTCAAATGTTTCCCTAACTAGACTTTATGCACATCCATAAAAACTTAGTGAACAAAAGTTATAATAATTAGTAGAAATAAAATAATAAGATACAACTTACCTATTGAAATCTTTGGGATATCTAAAATATGATTTGTTTTATTTGCTCTATTATTGTTCATACACACAGTACAGTATACAATATTGACACTTTTTACTTTTAATTATCAATAATAATTTAAGAACAATGTTATAAAATATGATTCTTTTTTATTTGCTCTATTATTGTTCATACACACAGTATAGTATACAATATTGACACTTTTTACTTTTAGTTAACAAAAATTTAAGAACGATGATAACAATTCGATATACCCGCTTAGCGAAAAAATATACAACGCACTCACATCCCCGCGTTCGAACACTCGTCGATCCGGTTTCGACCGGTTTCTACTCGTACGTGACAAGCCACGAGTGCTTACGCACACATGCGTTACGACGCTTGTAGTAGTGCAATCGATTCGCGCGGTTGTATGAAGCTTTGCCTCTGTCCGTTTATTTACTCATGTGCCTATATTATATTCCACACTTTTATTCACTTACACGATCCCGATAAAGTTTCCGCTAAGGGTGAAATGTTTAGTGTATGGACAATATGAGACATGATCGTTAAAGTAAAATATAACAACTTATACTAAGTACTTACTCACTATAAGAAAACAACCGGAAGCTTTATTTATTCGCACACATATTAAAGTTTAATAAATCAGTGTGAAATATGAGTTCTCGTTTTAATTTATTTTGTTTTGACATTTTATCCAAGCTTTAAAATATGATTCGTTGGGGGCTCTTGCACTCGATGTTGAGGACGTTAGGACGTTGAGAATTGAGATCATTGCGGCTTGTCTCCGAGGGAATCGTTATTGTTCACACTATTTCATTTTTTTTATTAAAAATAAGTTTTCATTTATAGATTGACTTACCTAAATTAATGTAAAAATGTTAATTTATACATACACAACGAATTTAACAATCTCGATATTGAAATAACATATACTGTAGGTACCCATACAGGTATGAATCCGTTAAAGGATTTCCCAGCGATATTAAAAAAAGGTTCGTAGTTCTAAGAAAAAAATTGAGTAGAGTAGTATCCGTGCGGCGCTCCACTCTACGCGAGTGATAACGGATTAAAGCAAAATTTATTTTAAAAATTCGATACTAAAAACATGATTTAATAGCGAACGGAAACAAAAATTAGAAACAATTTTTTAATAAAAGAATTGAATGGATTAACAAAAAATATATACCCATTATTGTAAATAAATTATAGGTAGTTTAAAAAGCTAAAAACAAGCTTTAATAGCAAAGCGTACTAAAAATTTTAATAAATATAATGGCCCACTGTACCATTAGGATCCAATCGTCGAAACTTGCCGTAGCGGACAGTGTCTAATTTCTGAGACTAAAGACCAGAAGACTAGAAGACTATCTTTCCATCTCTACACCTTATCGACCTAGTTTCTTTCTAGTTTTCACGGGAGAAACAAGCAAGTTTACATAAAAAATGTTGAGCTTATCTTCTAGTAAATAGTCTACATGTTACACTGTACACTTACTATTCATCTTTAAAGGGATTGAATGTTAAACTATCGCTTTCCTATTTCTAAGAATTTTGATGTTTCTGTGATTTGCAAAATAAACCTCACTCAAAAAGGTGTCAAAATGAAACAGATCAGAGGTGAATGTAGTTCTGCTAGCGTTGATATTCCGTGAATGTCGGGAGTTGCGGATGCAAGCAAGGTTGCGACAGATGGCTGATGACACATTTCATGAACTTCTTACAATGAATTAAGTCCGTAACCCCGTTAACGGGACGGCGCTGTTTTAGTTGATGATAGATTGGATTTTAACAATTTGTTGATTGATAATTATAACGACACTATTGTCAGTACAATGAATACCTGCTATTGGCGACGTTCTGACATGACTTCGTTATGAACTTTATTACTATTTTAACCCCCGAAGATAAGAGGGACGTTAAAACTTTGTCCGCTCTGTGTCTATCCTGTCCTAATTCGGCTGCAAAGCAGCATGGCACTACCTCTTACTAAAGCCCTTATAGATAAAGCAACACTTCTTCAATATATAAAATTCCTGTAAGTGCATTTTTTTATAAACTAAGATTATATTATTAAGAGTTTTTGTGAAGAGACCCACATCCATAGTATAAAATACTGATATTCCTTATATAAAATTATTATTTTTCCACTTAAACTTTCTTGTCCTAATTTTAATCAAAAGCTGTTTGTCAACTGTAAAATTGCAGCAGCTGAAATTGTGATATTACGCACTTTTTTACTTTTACGACATGTAATTAACATGTATAAAAAATTAGCAGGTGTTTAGTTAGAAAGCCTAAATTTATGTATGCAAAATATTTAGAGATATCGCTTAAAGATATTAGGAGGTCGTTAAAGTAACATCATTAGTGTTCTTGACCCGCTTCGCACTTCAAGCTGCAACTTTATTTGGTAGAGCTTATACAAAGAAAGAACAAGAGATAATCCAGATGTGATCTGAAATAAACGTTGGACATAATATACACCGTCATTCTTTTAACTTGCATCATATTGTGGCGTGTTTAATATACAGTAATTTACTATTTAATTAATGTTTTAGAGTTTAGACAGTGACTTATTTGTTTGCATTGTTAGAGGTAGTGCCATGCTGCTTTGCATCGGAATTGGGCTAGCACGACCGTGGTGGTACCTCTTGCTTACATAACACCGGCGTCAAGTGCAAGATTTGTGAGTTTCCAGTGACCCCAAGGAGGGCAATGCATCTACATAACTTTTGGTTATGCGGATGTCGATGGGCGTCGGTAGTCACCATAAGGCTCCGACTGCTCGTTTGCCTCCTTGTGACATAAAAAAATGCCTATATTGTAGATTTGATGCGTGTTCTGATGTGTCTCCACGACGAAAGTATAATATATTAAGTTCGGCATACTAATTCATGAGAATCTTTATCTTTTCACTTTACAGCGCAGTTGCACTGTTATAGGGACAAATGTAATAGTTTTTAAATTTGTTATTATGAAGCCTATACTTTTCTGGTCGAAATCAAGACCTCAATTATTAAAAGATTATTAATTATATTATATAATATAATATTATTGTTTCTATTTCAATCAAAAATAGAATAAAAGTGATATGTTAATAAAATAAAAAATGTACCAAACAGCTGAAGAACGAGATTATTCGTGTATGTGATGACAATTTATTATTCGGTTTATTCTCGTCTCGATTCAAGCCACCTTCAAGGTTAGACTCTTTTATCAATTTGCTTTATTTTTGTATAGCGCTCTTAATGTAATTATAGACAGCTCGCCCACCGCCTAGCGTTCGCACGAATAAATCACAAAGCATGCGGCACGGACATCCCGCGCATATTGATCACGGGACAATTAAGCCGAATTTTATTCGGCACGCCGAGTTTATGATATACGTAACCAGAACGATGAGAAGTATAATGTAGCTCCCGGCAACATCGTTCCAGTTTTATACAAGTTAAACAAAACATAGAGGTACTAAATCAATCAAAGTTTTAGTTTCTCAGCAAGATCGTTCCCAAACATACACAAATTTATATAATATTAGTACAGATGAAATGATTCTATCATTTATGACTCGGAATATTATTTTATGAGAGTGAAGTTTCGTTTTATGTATTTTCATATAATTTTGCAGTTTTCTAGTTCGCTTTCAAATAATGACCTCGATGTGTGCGAAACTTATTTTATTTTATTGTTAGGAAGTTATTTTATACACTACCATACGAAAAGGCTAAATAAAATTTGCATAGCATATAAAATACATTTTATAAGAATCCACAAAGATTAAGTTGCTAACATCGGACTATAAAACAGTTCAAATGAGATTCATAGTTTGGCGCCTGAGATTCTGAGATTTGTCATTTGAGACAGGTGAGGACGGTTTGATGTGATGTGTGACGATGTAATGTGTGACGATGTTATCTGTGACGATGTGATGTGTGAACATTGGTGATGGTGATGAATGGACATTACGACAATCGACATTTATTTACACAGAAAAAAAGTTTGAAAATAGTATCGATAACTATCAAGTAAGTTTCTATATTATTTAGTTAACGAAAAAATCTTTTTTACGTTACGGATGGACGGAAATAAACGTTATATACTATATATATATAACTATATACTATACTAACAAACTATAACTATATAACGTTATATACTATAATATATATATATATATATATATATATATATATATATATATACACAGTGTGTTAGGTATCGGATTTCCGATAATTGACATACGTATTGTACGTTAAATTTTATCGACAAAATACTATACATAGGGGGGTCTCAACCCTCACCCCTCTGAATTACAGCCATTTTTAAATTTAATATCTTGTATTTTGACGAGCTCATTAAAACTCATTGTTTTCATGTTTTCATGTCGCTCACATGCACTATAATAGTCTTGTTTGAAAGATTATCATATTTGCTAGCATTTAAAATAAATTTTGTTAAGAAGTAATGCAAAATAATCTACGAAATACCTTGGTTTAGTAGAAAAACTTGGTAAAATTTCGCCATTTTTTTAGTTAACATGCGCTACCTATAAAACCAGCCCTTTTACACATTGTTTTTTTCCATTTAATTTGTTCGCAAGGAACTGTGCTAACAAATAAACATCACATTAATATTACAATTCGCGATCATAATTGAAAAAAGTGTCTAACAAACACTTCTCAAAAGTACAAAAAATAACACCCCGATTAGGTTGTAAAAAGCAGGTAACATTCCATTGGTGTGCGAGTGAGAGCGGTATTTTTATGTTATGGAGGTGTGAGGCAGACAGAACTACGTACTAGTGAATATAATAACATAATTATATATATATACATATTTATAACTAGAACCCGAAAAATAAATATCGGACTAAATTGGAAACACCAGTTTTCAAACAAAAAAATATTTATCAAAATCTATTTACAATCGGTGGAGTAAGTGTCACAAACATAAAAAGAAACATACATACGAATTGAGAACCTCTTTTTTGTCTGTTTAAAATATACATCGCATGTTAGGGTTGCAAACCTTACTCTAAAATAGGCAATTGTACTGTATATCATGTAGGCGTACTCTATAATCTATAACAGTAATAGAGAACGCTAAAATACCCTTTTTACACTATACTGGTGCCAGTCACCCATATAATATGAAGCATACCTATTATCGTAACCATATGTGGCGGGTAGAGCGGAACAGGACTGAAATTGATTAAAAATTGGCTCCTCATCTATGTAAACTATAAGTTAGAATCTTTAGAGTCGTATAATTCTATAATAATAATGAAGAACTGTTATGCTGTAAAAAGTACCAAAAATATCTTTTTAAAAATGTTCAATCAGTATTACTTTAAAAAATATATTAAAAATGTTTATTATGCCACAGAAGAAATTCTTAGAGTTAAGCCATACAAACATTTTCTCTTGGCTAACATTGTTGTTTAACGTGTTGCAAAAGTACAAATAAATAGATTATAAATATGAACATATTATATAGAGGCTGATGATGTTGATTCAACTAGGCTTCGCCGTCTCTGAGATATTACCCAAAAAAAATATGTCTAAAGTTATTCTATATATGTGCGAAAGGCTCCAATGAGCTTGCTAACACGATTAGCAAGCTCATTGGTAAATCTGTCTTGTCCCATTTCCAAACAATAATAAAAACTGGGCCGAGGTGCGTCACTTTGTTGTCTGCAGCGTCTAATTTTGCTAATTAGTTAATTATGTTTAATCATAAACAGCCAGTCCGCTACATTCACATCAGTCTTGGTAAAAATGTAACGAATGTTTGTTTCGTCGTCATCATCCTGTATCCGTCATTGCTAGATTCCTTCTCTTACATTTAGTAATCTGAGAATCGCATTTAGATAAATCAGCTATGAGGTTTAAAGAAAATATGGTTGAGAGATTATATTGATATAGTTTTAATCTTGTGGTAGCTTCTTAAGATTCTGTGATACCACAGAATCTTAAGCTTCTACTACTTTAGGTTACTCTTTAAGGTGAGGTAAATATTTTTTGTAAATACACTTATTAGAAATCCATAAACGGACCGACTACTTCGCAGATCATCGTCCCATCTCCTTTTTTTCATCACGCTGGGAAATGTATTTCGCATGTAGCCAGGTTCCTGGGTGGGCTCCTAGTCCTATGTGGGAATCGCACTTGAGAGTTGCACAACCCAAAGTAAAACACGTGCGCCATCAGCCGCTTTTTGAGGCGGCAACAAGAAAGCGGAGCAATGACGGCCCTCGTGTTTTTCATCAACTCCGACAGGGAGGAGCGGCCGGAAGTTCCAAGGCCACCAGACGGCCGTCCACGATGTTGACGACCAACTACGTGACTTCTTTCATGAGGTCGGCCGGCATCAGAGCTTGTCTTGATTCGGCCGCCTTGTTTCGGCTGTCTTCAAATTCGCGCCTATAAGCGCAAACCTCCACCCACACTTGGTCCAGCTCATGCTGGAGCCGATTATTATCGGCCCTCAACTTACGCGGCTCTTCCGTCTCGGTACGGACCACCAGGGACTCCAGAACTTCCCTGATGGATCTGGAAGATCTTGGCCGCGTACTTGTGGTAGTAGGTTGACTGATTTGCCGATAATCGTATTTAATCGGTCTCGGATGCCAGCCTGACCTCTTTCGCTCCCATCTTTTCCACATCGAGATCCATCGGGATATCCTCCACCTCCCAAATAACTTCTTTTGGCTTTTAAAAAACCTCATCTTTTTTTAACTCGGTTAAAAATAGATGCAATCACAAAAATCTTATTGAGAGAGATCAATATTTTATTTTAAATGCTTTGATTACGTTTATTTTTAATTTCATGCTTACACTGTTTTTTTACGTTGTGTTCCAAAAGGTTGGGAACCACTGGTCACACTTGAACAACGAAAATTCAACAACAACAACTTGCATGCAACCTGTCCCCTCTTCTAATATAAGAGGAGACAAAGAACAGCTCCCTCGGCTCAATTTGCTTCGCCCAAGGAGCTGGGTTCACCTTAGGCTACTGAGCCCAACGCCACGACAAGGCGAACCATGAACCATGGTGGGGACAGTAAAATATATTATCACATACATATATTATATATAAAATAAATACATAATATAATGTATAATTATATGTATAATAAATACACACATACATAGCTATTCAAATATACAAAATACATAATTTTATAAAATAGGTAGATATATCTCATTGCAACAACAAATTTAAATACAAATATGTATTTATAAACGAAAAGAATGAAAATAAGATTAAGAAGTCCTTTCGTTTATCCTTGGCTTGAAACCGCAACGCTCAAAAAATATAAATGCAGAACATTCAAGGATATTCAGAAATTCGTGCCGTGCAATATAAAATTAAATATATTAGTAGGAAACGTCTTACGCCTCCATTGATTAGGTCAATTCCTTAGAGGTATAGATTCTTCTATAAGGTACATGTTTTACTTCGTTTAATATTATTCATTACTTCGTCCTTTTTTCGAAACAATCTATTTCCCCGGCGCCAATACGACCACCGAGCCGCCACTCGCATTCAGATTGATTAGGTTATTGCACGGAGATCGAAGGTCGGCCCACACTCTTCCTGAACGCGGCCTCCGCTCTAGAACCTTGCTGACCCATTGCCCATAATATGTTCGTCGGAACCGGCCCACTTAAATCCTGCATGATGTCAGCTATTGTTGGTATAATACATACAAACATATATGGGTCAATATGCAAATTGCAAACATTTTATACGCTAAAACAATTACGCTTAATTGAGGTCCATTGCATTTTGTACCGGTATTAGCAAAATATTCTACAAATTATGGTATACAAGGTACGAATATTTTCATTGGCACGTGGCTTGTTTTTGTTGCTTTCTTATTGTCGGTTTCACCAATGCGGTCGATGACCGTGGCCCCTAATCTTCGACCAACCGTTGGTCGCCACGCCTTGCCGGTTGCCGGTACGGGGGCAGCACTCCTGTTGCGGCCTCACTTCTAATACGCGTATATTTGCAATTATTGCTAAAAATTCCCACACAACAGAGTACCCCAGCGCATGCGCGAAATTTGCTCCACTTTGTTTTTGCGTTCAATGTCAGCGTATCGGCTAATTTTATCACAATTCGCATACGCTACGTAACTATCTCATTTGATGGGGCCAAAAGTCTGTTTGTTTTGATTTCTCCCGACCCACGATGTGAAATATTGAGCAAGGGCAAACGCATGATTAACATTCGAGATAATTACCACAAATTCCAAGAATTCAGTTGTTATTTTTATACAACAATGATACGCAATACCAAACATATGTTTTAACATTTAATATATTGTAATTCGACATAGGTGTAGCTGGATCGTGTACCCATTTTGTCGCCGATCGGATTATTAAATAATTAAAATTGGATCGATACAGGTTGTTTTAATTGAGGCAAAGGTCAGATAAGACATCGATGACGGCAGCGGGGAGGTGAATGTGCCGGTATGCGTGACGATGTGACGAACAAACAGTTTTGTCGCTGTTTCCGCAACAAGACGTGTTGTTTTGCAGAAAGAGGCCCAAACGGGCGAGCGTCCGCCGCGCGCCGCCTGCTGCTCTCGTCTGCTATCTACTTCTTAATTCTCATATACCTTCAACTATCACATACTACATTAATCATTGTCGCCTATTTCATATCGAAGTATATGCTTCGATCGAGTGTTATTTAAATAATCGTGAATGTACTTGCTGTTTTTATATTCTTATCTGAATGTGTATGCGATACTCGAATCTAATCAAAAAGGGCTGCAATTTTCTGCAAAAAATGTAATACAAGTGAATATGTTGGGTGAATTGTAATTCATAAATGAGCCGGTCTATATACTGAGATAAAACTAAAACTTCCTTAATACCGATAGCCGATATGACGATTATAAAAAGCAAGATATTATGATGGTGATAAATAAAGATTAAATCGTTAACCTCAATTTTTGGCCGAATCATATCATAACAAAAACAGAGGTTTTGTAGGCGTTAAATAAACATCTTTTACTATCCATTTGTTGTTTCGACTTTTATCCGCGGTATGTTTTTCCAACAGGTAATATGTCAAATGCTCACGTAGTCTACTACGCATCGGTGACTACGCAAATATGGTGCGTGCTCCCTGACGCTCCTATACCTTTTTAGTAAATTCCGTTGTTCACTTTCATAGGTAAATCCACACCACACAAAATGTTAATCTTGATTTAATTATAATGCGTATGTATACACAAATCAGTGATATTTAGTTCGTGCAATTTTACACTTACATGACACTAAATCAAAATCACATTTTTTTATTCAAAATAGTGTCAATAAAGTATCTTTTTGAACGTCAATTGAATCAACTAATACACCGTATTAAGATAATAAACATATGAATATAGTGTTTACAAAAAATAAATTACTAAAATATGAAAAAAATATTTCCAAGCCAAAACCTACAATTTTATGTGTGACGTCTGTAGATATTTTCCGCAATGCATTACAGTTTTGAATGTGGGCGACATATTGCTTATAGGGCCAAGTAAACGACCTTCCTGTATTTTAAATATGCAGGAGTTTCTTCTGAGCTTCTTCTTTGCTAGTTACAAAAATTTTGTTAGATGCGGTAGGAATCTTAGATGCATAATGGGTAAGTACCCCGCCGCGCCATTATAGCGCCATTTCAACAGGTAAACCTTATCGTACCTTCCATCAATTTGTATAATTAATATATAAATACGTCATATACGTGATTTTGCGTTAGAGGTTTTTTTTGTTAAAAAAAATTGAAGTTTGAAGACACCGAAACTAGCTTACCGTTGAAGTAATAATAATAATAATAATCATCATCACGAAGTGACATCGAATTAAACACTGATTGCGAAGGCTAAAACTAAGACTGTTAAATGTCCCCACCATGGTTCAAGCCTTAACGTGGCGGTGGGGCTCAGTAGCCTAGGGTTAGCCCAGCATCTTGGGCGAAGCTAATTGAGCCGAGGGGCTCTTTGTACCCCTCTTATAAGAAGAGGGGACAAAAGAGCAGTGGGCAAGGGGCAAGGACGGGAACTTCACCCCATTATACTGTCCCGACGTTGGGAGGGGTTGTTCTGTGGTGCGGGACAACCCCTCTGTGGAGGTGGCGTCGGTCCCTTGGGGGACTGACTAGCCGTCGAGGTGTCCTGTTTGCTCATTAGATCCGGGGCACCTCACCTAAGGCGGCAATAGTGGCACTCGCCGGGTTTTAGTGGGTAGAGCTGAGTCCACTTACCAGTTACCAGCTTTCGGGCGCAGCGAGTCCCACATACCCGCGTGGGGAGACCCACTCCCCCGCGGGATGCCTCAGTGCACTTCCCGGCGTTAAAGAAAAAAAAAGACTGTTAAATGTAAGTGTATGTATGTAAATAAATTTGCGAGGCCCGGTGGTCCGGCCCAGCGATATTGTGTGGGCTGTGCTGATAAGATAATGCACCTGACGGCAGTATGTAGTAAACAATCGTATCAAGTTTAAAAACGACTGTTAGTACTAACGCACTTAAACTGATGCAGTTAAAATATATAACCCCGCAGCTGTATTTATATCTCGACATGTATTGACATTTGACATTGTTATTGAAATATTATGACGATTATAAGATTTTAGTTATTTTTATAAGGTACTGGCAGTGGTACATATAGGTAAGGACTTTCAGTATACAGTGTGCGTATTATGATTATTTTTGCTCAGAAATAAGAATACGCTAATGTATAAAAATCTACTGATAGGACTAAAACACTTAAATTACTATATTGCTAGAACAATAATTTGATAAAACACATAATGATTTCCAATAGCATGGTTTTTAAACGTTAAAAATGTTTAGAGGTACCTATCTTTGTGATTTTTAACCGACTTCAAAAAAAAAGAGGTTCTCAATTCGTCTGTATGTTTTTTTTTTGTATGTATGTGACACGATATCTCCGCCGTTTGTGAATGGATTTCGATGGTTATTTTTGTGTTTGAAAGCTGGTGTTTCCAATTTGGTCCCATATTAATTTTATTAAGATCTGACAAGCCGTTTTTTAGTTATTCTCAATAATGCTTATTTGGTTGGTTTTGTTTACCTTGATGATATGATCATTTTATTACGTGTCGATGTAACAATTGTATAGGATGCTTTGGTAGCACACCATAGTATGTCGCGGTCATCGTAATCATCATCATCATCACCATCAACATCAACATCATCATCCTTTATCCATCCACTGCTGAACATGCCTCCTTCAATGAACGCCAAGACGACAAATTTCGGAATCACTAAAAATTAATAAATAAAAACATTTTACAAAAAATTTAAACCGACTTCAAAAATACTAAACTAAAAAGTAATAAAATAACAGTTTCTTTAATGTTTGTGCTTGCAACATATAATCAACTTAATCTTCTACTAATGTACAAACTTTGCGTTTACCACGTCATTATAGTTACTTTTGGAGTCGGTGTCAGCCAAGGTAGGTAGGTAGGTAATGTACAGCAACAAATACGACACCGACTCCAAAAGTATTGATGAGATATAATTTGTATTGATGAGAACTTTACACCTAGATAAATTGTTACTATCATTAGGGGTCTGATGATGAAGACGAAGGACAGTTAAAGGAACTTCTCAGCGGTTTACAGTAGCTACCTTGTGTTTGGACACAATTCATTTATGTTGACCAGAACTTTGCACCCATTAGGGTTATAAGTATCATTACAGGACTGATGATGGAGACCATGACAGTTGAGACAGAGACTTTTTAGTTTATTTTTTACTTTTTGAAGTCGTTTCAATTTTTGTTTAATTACCTCCTGTAGTCCTTAAGCAAGAAGGTAAGGAAATTTTATTGAAAAATACAACCAAAAAAAATAAGTTTCTTTTCAACATTTTCATGGAGGTCTGTAAAACATTTGCAAAAATTAAATATGATTCGTTTATTTCGACAATACGTTTAAAACAGCATATTAATGTAATGATTTTGTAAGACTCAAAACTTTATAATTTTTTTCAATCGTTGCGTGCGTGACGTGCGTCAAACATGTATGTCCTCGAGCTAGTTTCGAAATGCAATAACTGCCTTCCTTCCTAAACATTTTACAGTACAAGGTTTATTTACGATATGTGGGACTTTCTTTTTGAACGTTTCACTGTCCTGCACGATCTTCAACGTTTCACGTTGAAGATCGTGAAAATTTTAACATTACTTAAAATAATGTCTTGTCTTATGACTTGTTTCAATGAATTATACGTGAAGAGTGTTAAAGAAGACCAAATTGGTACAGTTAGTATATCATATTTTGTATACGCTAGGTATAGAACTAAAACAGCTAGTAGCATAGTAGTTGTTTCCTGCGGTTTTCTCTCGCCACATAATGAAAAGACATCTTCCTCAAATATACATTTCTCGATAAACAAGGTAATCAATTATTATCAAATGCTTAAATATTTTGACGTGACAACGTCTTATAATTCGATGGAGTCGGCCGTAAGAACGAAAAACATGACGCATGCGGCGTTACCTCGCTCTGAGGCGTTCCATTTTCTTATGACGTTGTCACGTTCAACTATCGTCAGTAAACTGACTTTACAGACAACCGATTTTTTTCCAACACAACAAACTCTTCACCTATATTATTATGTAGGCATAGATTTTTAAAGATTTTTTTTCGTAAAAGTTACGCTGATTTTAATATGATTTAGTGTTGCATATATTTTTGTTATGAATTCTATCAATTCTTTTTTTTTTTCTTTAACGCCTAGAAATGCTCTAAGGCATCCCGCGGGGGAGTGGGTCTCCCCAGGCGGGTATGTGGGACTCGCTGCGCCCGAAAACTGGTAAGTGGACGCAGCTCTACCCACCAAAACCCGACAAGTGCCACCAATGCCGCCATTGGTGCGGTGCCCCGGATCTGTTGAGCTAACAGGGCACCTCGACGTCTAGTCAGTCCCTCAGGGGACCAACGCCACCTTAACAGAGGGGTTGTCCGGCACCACAGAACAACCCCTACCAACGTCGGGACAGTACCTACAATGGAGTAAGGTTCCTGTTCTCGCCCCTTACCCCCTGCTCTTTTGTCCACTCTTCTAATAGTACAAAGAGCCCCATCGGCTCAATTCGCTTCGTCCAAGGTACTAGGCTCACCCTAGGCTACTGAGCCCCACCACCACGACAAGGCCTGAACCATGGTGGGGTCATGACAAACAAAATAAGAAACGTAAATACAATTACGTGGTAAAGAATCGTTGCGCATCACACGTATAAAAAGATTTATACGAATTAAATACAACTTCCTTTTTTATTTCGGTCATAAATGAAGCCCTAACAAAGCGTCGAGTATCCGAGTTAAACTTGATTTGCTTAAATATAATTTTGCTTAAATATGCGATTTAATAAATTAATAAAGATAAATTGCGATGCTTAATGAATTTAAGATTTATTCATTTCTTATATAATTTATGAGATACTTAGAAATATATGCTAGTTATTAATTGTGAAAGTTTATGAGTTTGTTTCTTTGTTACGCACACACGCGTTACCGGGCGAACGGGTTTGTATGTAAATTGAAATGCTCAAATATATCCCATTATGGATAAGGACATATGGGACATAGGTGACTGCTAACCGACTACGCTGTTATGTTGCCATGTTAATCAGGTGTGATTGATAGGCCAAGTCAACTAAAAAAGATGGCATTGAGATGGTGTGAAATGGAATAGGTTGTAACCGGTCGGTGAATTAACGATCGGCGACGGCGGCGGCGGGCGGGGAGGGCGGTGGTGAGAGGTTGCATTCTGCAGTAG
Source organism: Helleia helle (assembly GCA_963853865.1). NCBI lineage: Eukaryota > Metazoa > Arthropoda > Insecta > Lepidoptera > Lycaenidae > Helleia > Helleia helle. Next base: position 17,496,910 of record OY971422.1, on the reverse strand, counting down.
GCTGCATTCCGAGCGCATTCCGTGACCGGATCCGGCGAACGACCTAGTTGTATCTGTATTGCCATCTTACACGTCAATACAATCAAAACAGGATTTTTTGTATTGTGTGTCTGATATAAAGAGGTAATGCTTGGAAGATAAGAGATGATTTCGAAATTACTCATACGGTTAATGCTACGTAGTCAATATTGAAACAGGCTATAGAATAATTATCATTAGTCCTAATACGGTTGTATTGTAGATGTTAGTTATGGCGGCCGAAGCTCCCGGCAACTTTTTTTTTTTTTTTTTTTTCGGATGGATCTATGCTAATGGCCCGAAGGCCCTAATGCTTCAATGGATTAGTGTGAGCCCATTCGGCTCACTTTTGATTGGGGGGTTGCCCCCCGCCTACCGTGCAGTCTGTGACCACACGGCCTCCTGGCGTCGGTTGTGTATCAGTGGCGGGACTGTGCCGCGTCACCGTCGGGTAAACTCCCGGCAACATCTAGATAAACTATACTTTGATGTTCTAACCCCCAAATACTCAAACGAATCTCAAATTTAAGTCGTACTTAAACTACGACGTGTCAGATTCAAAGAAAAAAAGAGGGGTAACACGAGATTAAGTACGTCTTAAATTTGAGATTCGTTTGAGTATTTGGGGGTTAGACACAGAGGTATCAAATTCCAAAAAAGTCAGATTATGGCAAAACTATTGATATACTAGCAGCGCCCTGCGGCTCCCGCGTACTTACCATTCCTGTGGGAGTACAGGGATAAATTATAGCTTATATGTTATTTTGATGTATAAGCTATGTTATAGTAAAGTTTCATTAAAATCCTTTCAGTAGTTTTTGCGTGAAAGAGCAACAACCATACATCCATACATTCACACATACTACGTTTATAATATTTTAAGGAGAGTTTTATTATGAGAAGATTGAAGGCAATATTCTTCAAGATGCGAATACTGACACAGATATGCTATGTATAAAATAACGACTACTTTTCCGAGTGGTTTCCCATCGATGTGTTAATTGAAAGTTATACGTAATTCCATTGATAATAAACTGTAAAGTAATTCGACGATGATGACAATGTCATTAAAGTTACAACAATTAATTCACTTCATTTATGATTTGACTGTACAATCAAGTTGTATTGAGATTATATTCTTTACATCGATATATCTATACAGATAAATGAAATTGGAGTGTCTGTTTGTAATATTAAAATATCCGCTTTTCATTAAATGTATATGGATGTATACACGGTACACATACCAAAATAACATTTTTTACAATTTTTGTCTGTCTGTCTGTTTGTTTGTTCCAGCTAATCTCTGAAACGGCTGGGCCGATTTTGACGGCACTTTCACTGGTAGATAACTTATGTTATAAGGTGTAACTTGGGCTATAAAAATAATCATCATCAATCCGGATACGGTTGTAAATCTACGTTAACGCGGGCGAAGCTGCGGGCAACAGCTAGTTAATGTATAAAATCAAAAGATAATTGAAAACAATATACCGACTATAAATGGCAACACAGTTCACTAACGGAATGGCATCCGCCATCCATGTACGTCATGTAATATTTAATACATCCGTGTGTTCGCGAGGAATGTTGTTAAGTTAGATACTAAACATTATGGTATTTAATCGTGAGTGCAGGCGAATACGCGGGCGACATATCACGTGCCTAAAGTTTACATAATATTATTTGTCGAGATTTTCGTTTTATCGCCTTTCGCGAGCAAGGACCTTTGCAATTTATTTTGTTCTTGAATCATATTATATTAATTATGACTAGCTGTTGCTCGCAGCTTCGCCTGCGTTAAGTTAGATTTGCAGCTGTATCAGGAGTGATGACGATTATATTTGTAGCCTAAGGTACTTCTTATAATATCAGCTATCTGCTAGCTTCCAGCTGTTTCAGAGATTAGCTGGAATAATCAGAAAGACAGACCGACATAAAAAAATAGATATTTTGATCTAAGTATCGTATATTATATTTTCATATGAATATAGTGAATTTATTCCCCAAAATAAAATAACGTAGGACATAAGACTGAAAGTAGGTACGCATGATACAAAAGTCGAGCCGAGATTATTCTAAACGCGAACGCTGCAGAACTGAGTCTATTCGAAACTCTTTTAAATGTTTTTTTTTTATATATCATAACTCATAAGGAGGCAACCTAGCAGTCAGAGCCTTATGGCTTATCGTGACTACCGACGCCCATAGACATCCGCACAACCAAAAGTTATGCAGATGCGTTGCCCTCCTTTTCCCTATCCCCCCAATCGGCCACCGGAAACTCGTAAACCGCACGAAACGCGACAGCATAGCTGTCACTTGACGCCGGTGTTATGTGAGCGAGAGGTACCACCCCGGTCGTGCCGGCCCAAGTCGGCTGCATAGCAGCATGGCACTACCTCTTACATGTTTTAGTGTATTAATTCACGAGGTTTTTATATGATAAAATATAGTATATATTATAAGCCTTTTCATTATGAAATAGAGATCATACAATCTTTGTCAACTTTTATGAATTCCATAGTATTTATACTAACTTCTTCCATTCCATTCGTAGATAATGCCGAAATATCGAGCGCCGCGAAATAAAAGTAAAAAGCATGGTAAATAATACATAAAACCGTTGGTTTAAGTATCGGGTCTGCTGAAAGAGATTCCTCTATAGAATAAGCTTAACCTTTAACCTTTGCACCTGCCTTTTAATTTTTCACAGTTAGTTCTAAGTTTTCCTTCCATGTACACAAATTGTTAAATAATTTAATGAAAAGATGCACTCTTTGTTGTGTGTGTTTGGCAGACTAGAGGCGAGTGTACACGATTGAGCTCACCATCGACACGAGCGCGCTTTATGTAGCCTGTGGAGCCACGGTGTAGCCGAGTGAACCTGAAGTGACGTTAAACATACGTTCGACGCAAAAAGCGTCTGAAGAAGTTTTCACTTCTAAAGTGTTATATTGCTTCCGAGTGTAGTTGGGTGATTACAATAATTGAAGGATAAAGCGAGTATTGCGTACCCAGCTGCAGCGATCAACGTCCGTCAGTGAGTCACGACTCACGGCGCGGCGCGACACGTAAACAATCGCAGCGGCCACGAGGTCGCGCGCGCAAATAAACGCACCTCGGGCACTGCCAACTGTTATTATTGACACCGACGCACAAACAAACTACTAAAACCACCTCACCCAAATATTCACAAGCATCGTAACTACCAGACCAAAAGTATCGTAACTACCGTTCGTAATCGGAAATTATCATCGCACGCAGAGGAAATGCTAAATGTTTTGATCAAAGGAAGCCATGATTTAATGGTTCTTTTATACTGCTTTTCATGTCATTTTGCTCTTTATTTTTCTTTAGGTTCGAACGAAAAACCGGTGAAAAATTATTAAATTTTATAGGCAATTTTTGATTCAGATTGATATTCGACATCTGAAGACCCTTATTCTCAGGAAAGGTTAGAGGTATCACGTTAAAATTGATGTCAAGTACTATATCAATGTCTCTCGCCCCCAAATAATGAAACGAATCTCAAATTTAAGACGTACTTAAACTCGTTGTTTATTTGAATCTGACACGTCGTAGCATGAGTTTAAATACGTCTTAAATTTGAGATTCGTTTAAGTATTTGGGGATAGAGGTGTGAAAATTTAAGCAGCGCCATCAAAAGATCGGTCGGTCTTTGACGTATATTTGATGTTTGTCTAAACTCTGAACCATCATTTAAAACAATGACTTTATTTAAAACAAAAAGACAAATTTTGATAATTTATAATTTATATCAAAGGCGACCCATAATCATGTATATCTTGTTTTGAACAACATAGCCATGAAGATACATCAAACGAGATGATTTCGTCTCTTCACTCGTCACTTTGTCATGACAAAATTGAATGTAGGTATCAGACCATTTTATGTGTCCTGGATAGAGCCAAAAGTTGGCCCTACCGGAAACCTGTAAGTCATCATTAATGTGAATTTGAATAGGTTTTTTATTGGGCCTAGCGCGGCATGCGTATACATAGTTTGTGTGAAATTGGTGACCCAGGCCGCGTCGGCCCGCAGGCAGGTCACGTTCGGTACAGTCGACCACGCACCGCGGTTATTGCATTCCGTGAATAATGTGCTGGGAGCCAACGCGTACTTAAGTATTCCGTACACTGTACCTTCATTCACTTTATGTATATTAGTATTATACTATTGTTACACGACTGTAATATTACAGCGACAGTTTGTTTTATTTAAAGGCCCTTTTATAGCTAATAAACAATAAAATCTTGTAATTGAATATCTTGTAACTTTTAAAGTTTTCATGGTTGATGCCGTTTGAACGACATAATTTTCTATGTTGTGTTCAGATGGTTCTGCCGCTTACATAGGTCTTAAATGTATATATTACAAAATAATAATAATAATAATAATATATATTTTTTGCAATAATTGAAGGAGCGTGGCTCCACTGCGGCGCACGGAGAGGCTACGCACGTGTTTCTAAATGTCAATTGCAAAAAAAATGTCAACACGTTGGGTGCCCACCATACTACACCTACAGTAATGCTCCCATGCCCCATACAAATTTACTGATCCTACCGGTAATGCTTAAAGCGTCGCTCTATCACTGAGGAGCATCACCGGTGACACAATAACGTAACACACTAGTACAAATAACATTAGACAAAACAGCCCTCAGTTGGCTATTCAGTTATAAATTATTAAAAATGGAATATAATAATAATTTAATATTGAAATTAAAAAACACGGATTACTTCTGATTAAAAACATTTTATGAAGTAGATAAATGGTTTTGTACTTAATCATATGTTTTTTGGTTTTATTTGGTTTTAGGACAAGAAAGTTCATCTGAAGATGAACGAACCTCCTAAATTTCAGTTTTTAAATTAATTATTAATTAATTTGTATTATAATACTCTACAAAAAACTAAAAAGCATTCACAGTTTGTATCTGGCCCCCAAAAATTCCCTGAAAATATGAGCTTTTGATCCAACCGGTTATGCTCATGGCCACACAGAAGCAAACGTGATCCCACCAGTGGTGCTCTTGGCAGACAACGTGTTAATGCGTATTGCCGATTGCGTAGCGTGTCCGTGGGTTGCAGTGGAAAGTGGAAACAATCACATACATTTTCTTGAAAAGCGAAATTTGTGCGTACGCACGTTTATGCGTAGCCTCTCTCGTAGACTGCGCACGCATGTAAAGGTGTCACGTTCTGCTCTATATTCACATATGCGTAAGAGATGCGAGCGAATGGAAAGACTTCTGAAGCATACATTCAATTTAGTACTACAAGATGTATGCAGATTTGATTCACTGAGAAAATCCACTCCATCGTAAATGCCACCGGGGAAAATGAGAGCGTGTGATAATAGTTTCGTTTTAGTATCGAATGTTTGTTATCCCTTTTGATTAGTTTGAAGTTTTATTATCCTAAGTGGACATCCTTTTTTAGGAACATTACTTATCTATACTAATATTATAAAGCTGAAGAGTTTGTTTGTTTGTTTGAACGCGCTAATCTCAGGAACTACTGGTCCGATTTGGAAAGTTCTTTCAGTGTTAGATAGCCCATTTATCGAGGAAGGTTATAGGCTATATAACATCACGCTGTGGCTAACGGTAGTTAAGTTGAGGAAGTTAACGCGGGCAACAGCTAGTATCAAATAAGTATTAAGTAACAATATGGAAATTCACAATAATTATGTTACCTTATTAGGTTTGACGAGAATCACTATGTCTCTATCTTTATCACTGTAAATAAATCTGAATCTTAAAAATACCCCAAGAAGTATCATCGCCACTGACTCACTGCTATAACTCACCCCAGCCGTGTAATTCTGTAAAACGGTTTGTGAAATTCGAATCTAAATCCAGTGGCTATATCACATTGGAAACCGGTAATTCCTTTATTTTGGTGAACAACAAAACTGTAATTTTGATGGCGATGGATCATGACCGTAAAAGTGAGCGTTTTGTAGCTTCGATATGAAAATATGATGAAATATACTTCGCTTAGCGAATCCTAAAACCTACAATTTACTATTACCATCATATCATCACTTATATTTACAGAATGTTTGTATTTTTTTTATGTTTGTATTGAATAAACTCAAAAACTACTGGTTCGATTTCAAAAATTATTTCCTCACTAGTTGTTGCCTGCAGCTTCGCCCGCGTTACTCAACTCCTATAAGTCCTATAAGCACAATGTTGCATAGCCTTTCTCGATAAATGGGCTATCTAACACTGAAAGATTTTTTCAAATCGGACCAGTAGTTCCTGAGATTAGCGCGTTCAAACAAACAAACAAATTCTTCAGTTTTATAATATTAGTATAGATTAGAATGCTACATTCTCCCTGAGTAACACAGGCTATAACAATAATCATCATCATCCCGGGTGCGGCTATACCGCCATAGTGATGATGACGTGCTCAATCCTGTACAATTAAAGTGATGTTTATGTATTCTGAATTTCTGAGCCACTTATCAGTGTCCAAAGATCGTGAGAATGCGACGATTGCACAATGCCTGATAATGTTTGTAACTGTGAGTATTATAACAATATAAAATAGGAATATCACCTTAAAATATAAATAACCTCAAATCTTAACGATACGCTGTTACGGAATTTCGAGATTATTTTAATGAGTACAATATAAAAGGCATATGAAAACAACTATACCTACAGATAATAAATAAAATTGGAGTCTGTTTGTAATGTTTAAATAACCGCTTTTTATTAAATGCGTATAGATGTATACACGGTACAAATACCAAAATAGCATTTTTTTACAATTTTTGTCTGTCTGTCTGTTTATTCCGGCTAATCTCCGAAACGACTAGGCCGATTTAGATGGGACTTTCACTGGCAGAAATCTGATGTTATAAGGAGTAACTTAGGCTATAAAAATAATCATCATCAATCCGGGTACGGCTGTAAATCTAAGTTAACGCGGGCGAAGCTGCGGTCAACAGCTAGTTATTATAATATAGATTTTCTTCTAATCGGGGAGTTGTAATTATTTAATTTAGGGTCGTTTTTTCTTGTAATATGTCATAAATCGAATCGAATTTGTTATTTTAGAGGCTAGTGCCTCGCTTTCTCAATGTAAATACATATATTGTAAGCCTTTGTTCGGTAATCATGTTGTATGATGATAAACACGTTAACGGGGAAAAACAGGCAGAGAAGTGTTGATTGTTTTTCTTTTTTTTTTCCTTATTCTTTTGATTATTCTTTTCAAGTTACGTACAAGTACATTTCGCAAATATTTAGAAGTTTTTTTTTACATTTGTCTCGTGTTTGTAAGTTCTAATATAAAAATCATCTACGTCAATAGTTATGCATTCTCACGTGGGCATTCAATATTGGTGCTGTGGTTCTATACAATAATATGATGAAACTATATTTTGTTATTGTTTAGTTATTTCAGCTAAAATAGTTTTGAAATCTACACCGTCATGGATAACGTGATTTAATGATACCAATTACAATATACTAAAGGACCCGACCATTCTCTTGTACAATTTTCTAGTGGATCAAATAGTGAAACTATACCATTCTCGAATCCACAAAAACACATAATACAAATAATTTCATCTAAATCGGTTGAGACGTTTTGGAGGAATAGCTAGGCTAGCAGCCAAAGCTATTTCGTTGCAAAAATACTTGGACTAGAAATAAAACAATAATGCGGTATACCAACCTTGTTGACCCGCACTATTTACTTATTGTTATTCTTGTTTTATACGAGCAGGTTAGTTACGTATCTCCGTCCCGTGTAAACCTCCCACACAGCATCTCGTTCCCGAGAAACCAACCACACAGCAAGCGGCCGTCATCAGCACCTACATCGTGAGAAGCACCGTGTCAGCGCATTGCAGACCCCCACGTTTGTCCCCTCGTCTCGACATGCTCCCCGATCATCACTCACTCTTGATTCACACTTCGAATCCATCAGTCTTGAATTATATTTTATATTAAATTAATAAGTATATTAATTGTAATAATTAAATAATAAGAAAGTGAATAAAATCATTCAGTTGAATTTTAGTTTTTTTCGATCCTTCGGCTGTAGCTTTCATAATTGGCGCAGTCGGGTCGGATATAAAGATACCCGGGTCGGTCCGGATAAATATAATTTCTACTGGAAATACCTCCGTGGCTTGAGGGCTTCGATAGCCTCGCCGGGTATCACAAAGAACGAGAACTACTGCCGGAGGAGTATCCAGCCATCGATACGCCGAGAGAACTAGAATTGTCACATCAATGTTACTGTAAGTACACTGCCGAATTATCTGTATGTGTTGCTTCCCGTAGTTTAGATTAGGGCTATATTACTATTCCTTATTTTAAGATTTTAAATATTATTTTAAATATTATTTTTGTTAATTAAAACTAGCAAAATTTTTCATCCTAAGAGTAATAGGTATAACACTGTTTCCCCTCGATAGCTGATGAGAAGCAGTGCATTAGATTTACGTAGGGATTTAAATAATAGTACTATGGATCAACAAATAGAGAGAATCCATAGGGCCTTACGGGTGGTCCCAGACTTTGATGGGAACCCCCACATTTTGACTAGGTTTATTAAATTATGTGATAAGATAGCATTAGAATATTTAAATGAGGGTGATGAGCATGAACTCGCTAACCTCACATTAATAAATGGGATCTTAAATAAAATCACCGGTAATGCGGCGCGCACCATAAATTCCAATGGATTACCGGATAGCTGGTTAGGCATAAGATCTACGCTAGTGAATAATTATTCAGATCAAAGAGATGAGACAGCTCTATATAACGACTTGTCCATGCAGACTCAGGCATCTAACACACCTCAGGAGTTCTATGACCAATGCCAGACGCTTTTTAGTACAATAATGACGTATGTGTCATTACATGAAACCATATCAACTACAATAGAGGCTAAAAGAGACTTATATAAAAAGCTAACGTTAAAAACTTACATTCGCGGTCTTAAAGAACCACTGGGCTCACGCATCAGGTGCATGAGACCAGATAGTATTGAAAAGGCGTTGGAATTTGTCCAAGAGGAGATGAATATAACTTATTTACAAAATCGAAACGATACTTTAACTAAGCCACCGCCAGCACATAAACCAAACTTGACTAATCATTTTATTAATTCGAATGTACCTAGTTTTAAGCCATTTAATGTGTCTACTAACAACTGGCAGCGCCCTCACGTGGTAGCGCCGATGCAACCTTATAATTTTAAATTTAATCCGATGAGCCAACCTCATCCCCATTTCCGTATGCCCACGCGTACACAACAAATATTCCGATCACAACCAGGACACAATACCACAAATAATAATTTCATGGCACCAACACAAAAACACTTACAGTCAACCCCTAGACCGATGAGCGGTGTCAGCCATTATGTCACCAAACCGTTACCACCATCAGGACATGATTGGCGTAAATTTGGGAACCCACCACCTTCAAACTATTTTAAAACTCGTGACTTAAACCTAAATGAATGTTACGACTATGACTATTACTATGACAACGACCAATACCAAGATTTTAATTATTACGATACGAACTATAATGATCACTACCCTTATTACGTTCAATACGATCATCTGCCGGAGTACACCAATGAAGAACCTCACACCATACATAGTTCACACTCACACGAGCACATCGAATTACCTGTAGAGACACAACCACACCCATCCACCAGCACTTCTGATCAGGATTTTCAGTTAGCCACAAGAAAAAAGAAGTCAAAATAGAAATAAATCTTCAAACCCAAAGACATCTCCCTTACATTCAGATTCATAATCCACCACTAAAATTATTAATAGATACAGGAGCGAATCAGTCGTTTTTAAGCCCTGACGTCATTGAAAAATATTTTTCTAATTTACCATTAGATTATAATCCGTTTGTTGTTTCTAACGTTCATGCGACCACTAAAAATAACTACTCGATAAACATACCGTGCTTTACAGAGTTTAATGAAGGAAATGAAACAACCTTTTTTGTATATAAATTTCACGACTATTTTGATGGTCTAATAGGCTCTGACCTGTTAGATAAATGGGAAACCACTATAGACTATAAAAATAAATTATTCATCACTCGAAACGCAACCAATCCAATATGTATTTACGACTCTAAAAATGTAAACCTCTACGAAGACATTATACCAGCTCGTTCTTCCAAATTACTAAAATTACCTATTAATATACACGATGGAGAAGCCTTAATTTCAAATCAATCAATTTCCAACTGTACAGTAAACGATTGCCTCACTATAGTACATAAGAATCGCGGTATTGTAGAGGTTAGTAATCCATCTAATAGGGATGTAATTTTTTCCATGGATCGCCCTATAGACGCCGAAATTTATTCAACAGAAAGCCATCAGCTTAAATATCCTTCAGAACGCACTCAGGAAGTAATATCTAGATTAAGAACCAGTCATTTAAATGAGGAAGAAAAAGCAAATATTATATCATTGTGTTCACAGTACTCTGACGTTTTTTATATAGATGGGGAACCCCTCACATTCACTAACCAAATAAAACACCATATTAGGACTACTGATGAGGTCCCAATATACTCAAAAAATTACCGTTATCCATACGTACATCGGGAAGAAGTCAAAGATCAAATCAATAAAATGTTAGAGCAGGGCATCATTAGGCCTTCTGAATCCGCCTGGAGCTCACCTATTTGGGTAGTGCCCAAAAAGATCGATGCATCCGGAGAACAAAAATGGAGGATTGTAATAGACTTCAGAAAACTCAACGAGAAAACAATAGATGATAGATACCCGATTCCAAATATTAATGATATCTTTGATAAGCTAGGTAAATGCCAATATTTCACCACACTAGACCTGGCATCTGGGTTTTATCAGGTTGAGATGCACCCAGCTGATATTTGCAAAACGGCATTCAACGTAGAGCATGGCCATTTTGAATTTATGAGAATGCCCATGGGCTTGAAAAACTCTCCATCAACATTTCAAAGAGTGATGGACAATGTTCTCGTGGGCCTCCAAAACGTCATCTGCCTGGTCTACCTAGATGATATTATCGTATTTAGCACTTCCCTTCAGGAGCACATTGTTAATTTAGAAAAAGTTTTTCAGCGTTTAAGAGAATCCAACTTCAAAATTCAGATGAATAAATCTGAATTCTTAAAATTAGAAACAGCTTATTTAGGTCACGTTATAAGTAGCGAAGGAATAAAACCAAACCCAGAAAAAATAGCAGCCATCTCGAAATATCCCATCCCTAAAACTAACAAGGAAATAAAACAATTTCTAGGTTTAATAGGTTATTATAGGAAGTTCGTCCCAGATTTCGCTCGTTTAACCAAACCGCTTACACAGTGTTTAAAAAAGGGTAATAAAATAACATTTAGCCAAGAGTACATTAACAGCTTCGAAACATGTAAAACTCTTCTTAGTAATGACCCTATCCTACAATTCCCGGATTTCACAAAAGAATTCATTCTTACAACCGATGCTTCAAATGTTGCTATCGGAGCAATCCTTTCTCAAGGGCCATTAGGTTCAGATCGACCAATATCATATGCATCACGAACTCTCAATGAGAGCGAAATGAACTATAGTACCATTGAGAAAGAACTTCTCGCAATAGTTTGGGCTACGAAATACTTTCGTCCGTATCTCTACGGACGACGATTTAAAATAGTTACGGATCATATGCCATTGAAATGGGGCCTTAAATTTAAAGATACAAACTCTCGCCTTACCCGATGGAGCCTTAAGCTCAGCGAATATGATTACACTGTCATTTATAAAAAAGGGAAAAACAACACCAACGCAGACGCTTTATCTAGGATAGAAATACATAACGAGGAACTAGACGAAATTGATTCCATGATAGCAAATATTACAGAAACTCTCCAATCAGAAGCTAGGGCTAGGTCAGGATCTAGTACACTAACGGCTCATTCAGCATTAGAAAACCCTATATTATACATACCCATCACTGATCTCCCACTCAACAGGTTTCATAGACAAATACTTATAACAATCGTAGGCGACATCAAAAAGAAACCGAAAGTCAATAAACCTTTTGAAACACATACACGCACTTCTATACAGCTATCGGAATCCAACCTAGAAGAAGATCTCATAAATGCTATAAAAGAGTATGTAAATCCTAAAGTAAAAACAGCTTTGCTTATTACCCCTCCTCACGCTATCTATCAAGTAATTCCTATCTTACAAAACACATTTAAAAATTCAGCGATGAATTTAGTAGTAGCAAAAAAGGAAATAGAAAATGTCAATGAATATTTACAGCAACAGGAAATAATAAAAAAATATCATGACGGAAAGACTAATCATCGTGGAATAAACGAATGCTATCTGTCACTTTCAAGTCGGTACTACTGGCCTAAAATGAAAGAGCATATCACAAAATTTATTAATGAATGTGCAATATGTGGCCAAGTGAAATATGATCGACACCCTATTAAGCAAAGATTTAACATAGTTCCACCCCCTACCAAACCATTTGAGGTCGTGCATATGGATTTATTCACAGCTCAAAACGAAAAATACATTACATTCATCGATACCTTTAGTAAATACGGCCAAGCTTACCTTTTAAAAGATGGTACAGCTGTAAGCATCTTGCAAGCTTTACTCATATTCTGTACTCACCATGGACTTCCATTGACATTAATCACGGACCAAGGTACCGAATTCACCAACCAACTCTTCCTAGAATTTACAAGGTTACATAAAATCAATCACCACACAACCCTCGCACACTCACCAAACTCCAATGGTAATATTGAACGTTTCCACTCCACATTGTTAGAGCATTTAAGAATACTTCAACTTCAACATAAAGATTTTCCCGTAACAAATCTCATGCCATATGCTGTATTAGGCTATAACAGTTCAATACATAGCTTCACGAAATGTAGGCCATACGATATAATATTAGGTCACTTTGATCCCCGGGACCCGTTAGACATAAACTTAACAGGACATCTATTACAACAATATATAATAACTCATAAAGCACAAATGCAAAAGGTCTATGAAATAATTAATGAAACCTCCCTTCACGATCGCACCAACCTCATAGAGAACCGCAACAAGGATAGGGAGCCTGAAATAGAATATCATCCTCAGCAACAAGTATTTATCACTAACCCTTTGGCAAATAGACAAAAACTAGCACCAAAGTACACACATGACACCGTCTTAGCGGATTTCCCGATACATATTTACACATCCAAAAAACGAGGCCCTATAGCTAAAGCGCGTCTTAAACGAGTTCCTAACTCTGCAAAATTGTTGCAGGGCCCTGATCCTAGCGATACCGTTGACGATGGCTCAGGACATACGACTTGAGAGTTTGGACGACGGACCTGGCATATTACCATTCAGACTTGGACCGATGCGACTCATAACCCATTACCACACCTTTCTACAGTACACTGACTTAACAAATATAAAAAATAAAATATCTATAGTAGAACAGCAAATAACTGATATTAAATTTAAACTTACGAATGAGACTTACAGCATTTATGAAATTCAAATAGAATATTTAGTGGCTAAATTAGTTAAAGCATCGGAGCAACTAAAGAGTCTACAAACTAATCGTTTCAAGAGAGGTTTGATAGATGGATTGGGCTCTGTTATCAAAAGTATAACTGGTAATTTAGACTATAGAGATGCCGAAAAATATGACATTGCCATTAGAAAATTAGAAACTAACCAGGAACAGTCCATTAAAAAATTTAACGATCACCTTTCGCTTAGTAAAGAATGGATGTCACAGCATATGCTTATCTCTTCACAACTATTAGAAAACCAGAAAGAGATAAATAAGACTCTACATACATTATTAAATGACGAGGATATTAATTTCGTAAAATATACGAAGTTTGCTCAATTATTAACAATTATAACTGAAAATGTAGACGACATACTGTACGAATTATATAGGTTAGAGGATATTATAGTTTTTACTAGTGCATCAAGCACACATCACTCAATGTTAAATATAGAAATATTAGATAATATGTTAGATAAGCTAAGATTACTTTATAATAAGGAACATATTCTAGAATGGGACCTTAGGGAATACTACAATATAATAAAATCAGGTTCTTACTTCTCTCAGAATAGAATAGTTATTGTTTTCAAATTTCCTATCGTTTCCCAAGATATGTATGATTTATACAAATTAGCAATAGTGCCAGATAAGCATAGTCAGATTATCATACCTCCTTCTCCTTTCATAGCAACATACAGTAATTCTTACGTGTACATAGAGGCAGAATGCCCGAAGGCAAATAGCGAATACTTATGTGACGAAAACCACAATCAACGTATTAAAACATCTTCTAACTGCATACAAGAAATTATTAAAAATCAATCACTGAATCCATTCTGCGAACAAACCCTTGTCTCATTTTCAACTGAAGTTATGGAAGAATTGGACAATCAGCATTATACATTGCATTTTCCTATCCCAACAAAAGTTCATACTAATTGCGGCCAAGATAACTTCAACATACTTAACGGAAGCTACTTAGCCATTATACCACAAAATTGCTATATCAAGACGCCTGAATTAACCATAAGGAATATTAATAATAAAGTTAAGGGCCAACCCATGAAAATTATGACATTGGACGCTCGTCTAGGAAATTACTCGAAACTAGAATCACATTTTAAATTAAATTTTAAATCAATCCAGCTTCAAGAATTACATCAGATACATGGGAGAATTATGCAGCAAACCCCTGTCATAGTTAAGGGCACAATAGAACAACCCTCACTATATCATACCACAATCCCCTTTTATGGTATACTATTATGTACAGGAGCACTACTAGCTGTTATATTCCTACGAAAGAAATTTAAGAAACACCAGAGAGAAGATCAAAAGGAAGTAGAAGACCATCGTCCTCCTCTTGAAGAAAAAACAATAGAACCAGAAAACTTTCCAGCAACTTTTTCATTGAAAGTCCTGAAATAGTTGCTTCTCTTAGGGAGGGAGGAGTTACGTATCTCCGTCCCGTGTAAACCTCCCACACAGCATCTCGTTCCCGAGAAACCAACCACACAGCAAGCGGCCGTCATCAGCACCTACATCGTGAGAAGCACCGTGTCAGCGCATTGCAGACCCCCACGTTTGTCCCCTCGTCTCGACATGCTCCCCGATCATCACTCACTCTTGATTCACACTTCGAATCCATCAGTCTTGAATTATATTTTATATTAAATTAATAAGTATATTAATTGTAATAATTAAATAATAAGAAAGTGAATAAAATCATTCAGTTGAATTTTAGTTTTTTTCGATCCTTCGGCTGTAGCTTTCATAATTGGTTTGTAAACATGATAAGTTGTATTTACGTAAGAAACGGGCAGCACGATGTTAGAACATCACAGTTAGTAGTTCTCCTTCTTTATAAACACTTACCCGCAGCTTCGCCCGCGTTAACTTTGATTCACAAATCACAGCCGTAACCGAAGTGATGAAGATTATTTTTGTAACCTAAGACACTCCATACAATATCAGCTTTCTGCCAGTGAATGTCCCGTCAACATCAGTCAAACCGTTTCAGGGATTTGCCGGACAAACAGACATACAAAAATTTTAAAAATAGATTTTTGATCCAAGTATCTTCTAAACTCTAAACTTTCATATGCATTTAGTGAAAAACTTATTATTTCTGGCACAGTCCATAAATTGTCACAGTTTTTGAGAATTTTTTATTTGTCTCATCTGTATGTATGTATTTAACTGACTGACTTGATTTTGATCCACCTTAAGACGACAGATTAAATAGTAGGATTTTTCGAGGATCTTTCGAAAGCAAATCGGTATTTATCGGTGGGAGGGATGCGCTGTGCCGCACTCCCGGCAGCATGGGTACCACCATCTTGCTTGTTTCTCCCGTGAAACAGCTTTGCTGTGTTTCGTAGAGAAGGGCAAGACAGGCAGTGTAATTACTGGCACCGAGACTTAACATCTTATGTCTCAGGATAGGCAACATATACCTAAATGAGTTGCCTGGGCTCGTTCCAGGTAAACTAGTTTATGTTCATGGGCGACGTCGACCACTTACCATCAGGTGGCACGTTTGCCAGTTTGCCTATGCAACTAACTAAATTTTAAAAAAATCGCTCGGTGCGGCGCAGCTCATTACTGCCTACGTTATCGACGTTGCGCAACTTGTTTTTGCTCTACTAGTTTAAAATTTATTTGTGAGCGACTATTTGCTCCCAACCTACATTTGTGTTTCCATACAACATATCATGCGTGTGTGTAACTACTTTAAAATAAATGTTTAAGAGTAACACATTAAAGGCCTGTTTGATAAGTTAGTCAACTGATTTGCTTTCGAATGATCCTCCAAAAATCTTTAAGCCAAGTTTTTTTTTATGTCTCATGGAGGCAACCGAGCAGTCGGAGCCTTACGCCGGGCTTATGGTGACTACCAATGCCCATATACATATGCACAAACAAAATTTATGCAAATGCGTTGCCCTCCTTTTCCCTATTTGTGAGTTTCCGATGGTGGCCTAATGAGCCCCTCATTAGGCCACCACCATTATTCACAAACCGCATGAAACGCGACAGCATAGCTATCACTTGACGCCGATGTTATGTGAGCGATAGGTACTATCACCTCGGTCGTGCCGGCCCAATTCGGATGTAAAGCAGCATGGCACTACCACGTTCTTTATTCCAATGATTATTCAAACATCGATAAGCTAAAGGTGTACTTTTTTTCTGTTGGGGAAATCTAAAGGTGTACCTAGTATTGATCATAAAAGTTCTACTATAATATAATCAAAAGTTTTCATATGAATTAACCATTTTTACTCGGCTAATATTTAATTTTAATTATAAAAATGCTTGATTTCTAAGTGCAGACATTCCCAATTTATTTTAAGCGGTCATAAAGTCCATACACATTTAACGTACCGTAACGCAATAAAAAAGATATACGTACGGTGTATTTTATTAATTGGTGATTAACGAAAATTGAAAAATATAATACGGTTTTATAATTTACACTAATAATAATTATATAAATTATTGTATACTTTAAATTTATAAATTTTACTTCATGGATTTATTTTAAACTTAAATATTAAAAGGTATAATGGTACGTCAGTCCCGTCTAACGCGATACATATTCAATTAAATTATTTTTTACGCGCATTTCATGTACAATACATATTTTAATAGCACTCATGTTGATTTATTATTAAATCACTGAGCAAAACGCAGTACTAACATGTGGAATGTGGTAAGTAATTTTTATTACGCATTTCTGATCTATGACATCATACGGCTTCCATTCACTGTGGCCGTATACCGTAATACCAAAATGGATTATGAGTTGTAATTCAATAGAATAAGAAGTTTGGACGTGTTCGAAATGACTTTTCCAGCATTTTATTACTTGCATTAGGGCTTAGGCAATTCGGTAAACCTGATGGTAGCTTGGCGTCTTGGCGTTCTTTGGGGGAGGCCTACGTTCAGTAGTGGACGGATAGGGGCTGATGATGATGATAATGGTAGCTTGTAGGTGGCCAACTTCGTCTGTAAACAAAAACTAGTTTACATGCGAATAGACTTATATGCTTAGAATAATAAAACTATAGAAACCAAGTCCGCGCCCATTTTGAAGCATTTCTGATGGAGCCATCATGGCTCCAAACGCCGGGCCGCTCCGTAGTCTTCAATGTCAAAGCGAGCCGAACGTGTCTCCCGAAAAAAAATATTATGAAGATTTGTCACAGGAAATCTTTCAATATTTCGTAGTATCTTGTTATTAATTAGTTTTAAATAAAAATATTTTGTTTAATTGTTCAGTGTTGCCCGATTGTGAAAATATTTTAACTGACTTTTTTCCCTACTGATTAATTTTAAAACAGTTGCTACTGTCTACTGATATAAATAATGTGTTTGTGTGGTTTAACGATATTATATACAAACAGTGAAAGAGTAACAAACATTCATACATCCATACATACAAACTTTCGCATTTATATTATTATAAAAAATGTGTTATATATTATTAAAAAGTAATAAACTTTATACTTTACCTTACTACTGTGTTTCATTCGAATAAAAAAATGTATATTTTACTAATTATTGTTATTTTTTTTAAATTCGTAATAATAATAATAATTATTATTATTACGAAATACGGCAAAATATGGTATAATATAGGTCATGTTTAGTAGTATCACATTCTCTGTCGTTACCGACGTCCTAATATTTATTTTTTATTTTAAATTAGTGGTTACTTATAATTAAAAAACTCTTGAATAGAATAATAGCATTGTTCCATTAAAAATTTGAAAAGTTTTCTTCGAAATTGTAATAGGTCTAGTTCTTTTATATCATTAGGTAATTTATTGTATATTTTGATGACCATACAATAGCAATTTTTACTATAAATGTCTAATGTTTGTTTCGGTAATTGTATATTTCTTCGTTTCATATAAAACATAAACATTCTTTAACACATATAGGTATTTATTTATTATAGCTATAACAAATTATTATGTCTATGGACGCTTTTACACTACGTCAATTATGAAAAAAAATCAGCGGCCGAATCACTCCCCGTTTTCGGGAAAACTTCACCGCCACTGGCAGCATTGTGAATCGTAATAATTTAAAAAAAAATTAGTGCTGACCGATCACTTGTATGAAGACTGACTTTCTATAGTGTAATTATTCTAAGCTTATATGTATATTGAACATTTTTGGACGTGTTTTACTCTAGAGTACTTATGTGTTTTTCTATTCTTCACGGAATTCTAAAGCGATTTACAAAATAATCACAAATAACTAGGTTAACAGCAAATACGGCCATATCGCATTTACCGGTTTCCACGAATAACGTTGCAATCAATTAAAACGTTCGATTACAACTGTAATAGTAAATTCGCTGATAGTAATAAAGAATGAATGAGTAGCACCATGTGAGGCCGCTGATATGTTCATTCAGCGACCGGAAGCATAGATCAACGTAGTGCGACGTAGTGCGCCATAGATTATAGCGATCCAACTTACCGCCCACCACCCGCGCCGGTGTTACACTTGCCGGCTGCCGCCTGTTTGCCAATTTCTGTATTTTTTTTTAAACGACTTCGAAAAGGAGGAGGTTATATTATGTTCGTGTGTATAATTTTTTTTTAATGTATGTTCACCGATTTCTCTGTCAATCGTGGACCCATTATCAAAATTCTTTTTTTATTCAAAATAGTGCACTTCCGAGGTGGTCCCATGATAAGGAAACCAGGATCTGATGATGGCATCCCAGAGAAATCGAGGGGAACTTTCGAAAATCGTAGGAGTAACTAGTGCGTTTAATATTTTTTTAATTAAGTAAGTATTTTGATCTGATGATGGAGCTGAAAGACAGTCGAGGGAACTCCTCAACGATTTACAGCAGTAACCTTGTGTTTGGGCTTGATTAATTTGTATTAATGAGAACTTTACACCTAGATAAATTGTGACTATCATTAGGGGTCTGATGATGAAGACGAAGGACAGTTAAAGGGACTTCTCAGCAGTTTACAGTAGCTACCTTGTGTTTGGACTTAATTCATTTATATTGACGAGAACTTAGCACCCATATAGGTTATAAGTGTCATTACAGGTCTGATGATGAAGACCATAGACAGTCGAGTACAGGAGTTCCTCCTCAACAGTTTACAGTAGCTACCTTGTGTTTAGACACAATTCATTTATGTTGACCAGAACTTTGCACCCATATGGGTTATAAGTATCATTACAGGTCTGATGATGGAGACCATAGACAGTTGAGGGAACTCCTCTACGGTTTACAGTAGCTACCTTGTGTTTGGACTTAATTTATATTGACGAGTACCTTGCACCCATATGGGTTGTAAGTCTCATTATAGGTCTGATGATGGAGTATAGACAGTGGAAATGTATAATCGGTATCGAATTTCGGAATCACTAAAAATTAAGAAATAAATTTTTTTTAGACAAAAATTGAAATCGACTTCAAAAAGTAAAAAATTAACTAAAAAGTAATAAAATAATTGCGTTTCCTTAATTTTTGTGCCTAGAACTTATAATCAACTTGTTATTTTACTCAGCTAAGTTAAATATACCGTACAGCACCAAAACCGTCGTCAGGCACCGGTATCATATTTGTTGCTGTACCTACCTACCTGTCTTTGTTGACACCGACTCCAATAGTAACAACAGTGAAATGGTAAACGAAAAGATTGTAATTAGTAAAATAACAAGTTGATTATAAGTTCTAGGCACAAAAATTAAGGAAACGCAATTATTTTATTACTTTTTAGTTTATATTTTACTTTTTGAAGTCGGTTTCAATTTCTGTTTTTTTTTTTATAAAATTGAAATGAGCTATGGATTATTGCTAATTTTCATTTTGTTTTTTTGTTTAATTATATTGTATAGTTATTGTTTTCTATTTTGATTATTATTCAATCAGAAAATAAATATTTATTTTCTATAGGGTAGCATATTGAATTAAATGATTTATATATAATATCATAACAATAGTTTATCCAAAGTTTATCATATTATATGCTATAAAACGTCATAACTAACAATATACTATTTAATATTATTTATATATTAAGTATAATGTATACAATATAATATAATGTTACACATATTTTTTTTTCTATAGTTTTATGGCGTTGCCTGTTGTTAAGTTATACAATGGCTTATTTTGAAATTAATTATATACGCAGTTTTTTTGTCATAAAACGAGTGTAATTATTTAAAGTATGTAGATGTAGGTGTATTTTATTTATCATGAACACGAACTGATGACGTCACCAATATAACGTCATTGAAAAAGTATTTTGTTTACGTGGAACTAGTGAGAATGGTGATCAAACATACTAAATAAATATGCGCGGTCAAGACTTCCTCCTTTCCTTTGCGGGCTGAACCCACAGAAGTGAATTGAGGAAACTCGCCTAACCACAGCCGGCGTAAACAAACATAGATGAACTCATTCATAACTTACGCTAATGAATGAATTCATTATTGTTTACCTCACGAATGGGAATCAACTTAAATATTTCTTATTAAGTATGTAAGTACTAATTACTAAATAGTAACTTACAAGCCTGTGTATGTAAGTACTAATGTACATACTTACATACACAGGCACCGCACAACACTTATAAAACTTAGATATCAACGAAAACTAGAATCACCATAACAGTTTCATGATGTTTATCAAGATATGACGTCACATGACAAGTGTTAGCGTTTTGGAGCGAAATTTAAGCAAGATTTTATATGCATTAGACGTATTTAAACAAAAGTTAGTAATATTTAGGCCTCCATTAGATATTTATCAACGACTAGCTGACCCGACAGACGTAGTCCTGTCTTAATTATGTATATTGAATTCGAGTTGATATAATTAATAAAAAAAAAGGATTGTATGGTTTTATGAAACCACGGTAAAAGTGAAACTTTTTTTCACATTCTAGACATTTAACTAAAAATTTTTGGAATAATATTCCATTAAGGGTATATAACTCGCTTTATCAATCTTAATTTTATACTTTGAAAACTTGGCGGCCGACCGTCACGCGACATGCAACACACAGACGAAAAAGTTTGAGACGATGTTATAAAAGTTGTGTAACTTTTATAACATCGTCTCGAACTTTTTTTTTTTGGTTTCGCTGGGGAATGCGTTTAGGCATACGGCCGGGTCCGGGGGGACCGCTCCGGGGGGCTCCGCCAGGACTCCTCTTCTTCGGAGGTCTCCTCCTCTTCCTCCTCCTCTCCTCGTCTCCTCCACGTCTGCGCCAGGGCCCTTGCAACCAGGTCATACGATACGCACGGACGGCCCTAACGGCCATGACTCTCTGCGGACGTCGCAGAAGAGCCACGTTCTCCGTCGTCAGGGCGCTCGCCCATATCGGCGCGCCGTACAGCCCCATAGACTGTAAGACGCCCGCATATAGGCGGCGGCAGCCAACGCTCGGTCCACCCACGTTGGGGAGGAGACGACTTAACGCTCGTGCAGTTCCTAGCAACCTCGGGACGAGACGCCGGAAATGTTCTCGGAAGTTCCATCGACTGTCGAGGACGAGGCCCAGGTACTTCATAGTCGGCTCGACAGTGATGGAAGCTCCACTTACAACAAGGCGAGATCCGGGTGGAGGGGCTCGCCGGGGCCCGTGGAAGCATATAGCTTCGCTCTTCTCCAGGGCCACTTCGAGCCCAAGACGCCGGATCCTCGCCACCACCTGGGCGACTCCAGCTACCGCCAGAATGCGTGCCTCCGAAAAGGTCCCTCCGCGCGCGGTGATGACGGTGTCGTCAGCGTAACACGTAACGCCGACGCCCGCGCAGGACCCAATCGTAGCCGATGTTCCACAAGAGTGGGCCTAAGACAGACCCCTGCGGAACACCGCACGCCACTCTCGTCGTCACCCAGCCACCGGCTGTGGGGTACGCGACGTACCTACCAGACAGGTTGTCTCTTACCAGTCTGCGCAGATACGTCGGCACGCCGTGGAACCTCAGCGCCTCCAGGATTGTGTCGAAAGGTAAGGTGTTGAACACCTCTCGGGTTGCTCCCCCCTCGACTGCCTCATCGGCAAGGGCCCTCACCCTGGCCAGAGCGTCCAGGGTGGATCTGCCCCGCCGGAAGCCAAACTGGTAGGCACTGAGGTTCGGGCCTGTCTCCTCCATGTGATTGACGATACGGGCAGCTGCAATCCGCTCCAGCAGCTTGCCCACCTCATCAAGTAGCACGATCGGTCTGTACGCCGACGGCGAGTCAACCGGTCGTCCCTCCTTCCGGAGTAGGGTCAGCCTACCCTTCTTCCACGCCGTGGGAAACTGACCCTGCGCCAGACAAGCGTTATAAAGGCGAGTCACCTGTGTCCGAAGCGGGCCAAGGGCCACAACCAAGGCTCGCCCACGAACACCATCCGGACCCGGAGCAGTATTACGCGCCCTCATGCGCGTTAACGCCACGTCCAGCTCCGCCTCCGATACCTCTGGAGCTTCCTCACTCGGCAGCTCACCGCCTGATGGAGCCATCTGCTCTCCTGCTCTATCGCCTCTCTCTCTGCCGCAGCCAGGTCTCTTTTGGTTTTGGCCAGTCCGACGTATTTGCCAGTTGTAGGCGGCCGGCCTCTTCCCCGTTTTGTCGGGGGCGTCTTCCGGAACGTGTGGGCATTACCTTTTACGGTCGCCTCACTCTCCGTCTCATCTTCCGACGATGTTAGCCGGATCCTTTTCTTCTTCGAGCGCGTTGACCTCCGACTTCCAGCGGAGTCGCTCGCACTCACCACATCACCAGTTACCATATCGCACGCATCGTTGTCCGTTAGTGTATTCATAATTTTTTATTGAGGTTTTCTTCCTCGCGGTCCCCATCTCGACTTGAGATGTGGCCAAGTGGCCTTGAGTGGCGGCAGTGGCCAAAACCAACTGCCGCCCGGAATCCGATTGGTCACCCAAGGTGCTGGATTGCACCCCAGGCTTAAGCCCCACCGCCGCGACAAGGCTCAGATCTAATGGTGGGAACGACAATTTATCCACCATATAAAATTTTAGATAAGGTTAGATTAGAAATACGACAATTATTTCTAATCTAACCTATTAAATAATAAGTATTCTTAAATTTTCTAATTTTCTGCGCAATATTCTAATTTTTTTTTCTTTCATAAGAACCTTCTCCTGACAATAACAAAGACAACAAAAAAAGAATTAGCGAAATCGGTCCAGTCGTTCACGCGTGATGTCGTGGCTAAGGGAAATAGGGATTCATTTTTATATATGTATGAGGGCGGCACTGAAAATTTACCCACAACCGACGCCAGGAGGCCGTGTGGTCGCAGACTGCACGGTAGGCGGGGGGCAACCCCCCAATCAAAAGTGAGCCGAATGGGCTCACACCAATCCGTTGAAGCATTAGGGCCTTCGGGCCATTAGCATAGATCCATCCGAAAAAAAAAAAAAAAAACTGAAAATTTCGGGAATCAAGAAAGTGACACAACATTACTATTTATAAATGTATTTATTGCTTTTCGAAGTATTCTCCGCGAAATTTTGACACATTTTTCCATACGATGGAACCAATCATTGAAGCAACCATTCCATTCGGACGTGTCAAGCTCAGTGATGATCCCCGTCAAGGTCGTCCAAAAACTGCAGTCACCCAAGAAAACGTTGATGCTGTGCGTAAGCTGATTGAGGAAGATCGACATGTGACATACCGCGAAATTCAGGCAACTTTAGACATTGGCATGAGTGAAATACAAATAATCTCGCATGAACAATTAGGTGTAAAAAAGTTGTTTTCCCGATGGACACCGCATTTGCTCTGTGAAGAGCAAACAGCGGATCGCGCTGTATACAACATCGTATCAGGTGACGAATCCTGGATATACGCGTACGAACCCGAAACAAAAAACCAGTCACGAGTTTGGGTGTTCGAAAATGAGTTTCCAGACCAACGTTCAACGTTTTCGTTCACGGAGTGTTGCAAAAAATGGTGGCCACGTTTGTCTCCAAAACCGGCCATGTTGCGACTATTCCTCTTGTCTCAAAGAACGGTTAACGGTTGCAGAATGGTATGCTAGCATTTGATTGCCACAGGTCGTTTCTGAACTCCGTAAAGAGAACTGCAACCGCCGCATCATCCTCCATCACGACAATGCGAGTTCTCATACCGCGCACAGAATAAAAGAGTTTTTAGAGCAAGAAAACATATAATTATTAGACCATCCGCCATACAGCCCCGACCTAAGCCCTAATGATTTCTATACTTTCACTAAAATAAAGAATAAATTGCGTGGTCAGAGATTTTCATCGCCTGAAGAAGCTGTGGACGCCTACAAAACGGCCATTTTGGAGACCCAACTTCCGAATGGAATGGTTGCTTCAATGATTGGTTCCATCGCATGGAAAAATGTGTCAAATTTCGCGGAGAATACTTCGAAAAGCAATAAATACATTTTTAAATAGTAATGTTGTGTCACTTCCTTGATTCCCGAAATTTTCAGGGCCGCCCTCGTGAAGTAATTATCAGTGAGAATTAGGCATAAGGACTAATTATTTTTTGCCTACATAAAAATATATTCAGTTAACATATTATTAAAATCCTATACCCATTAATATCACCTTTGTATTTACTACATTCATGTGAATAAATGAATAAATAAATGAAAAACAGAAACTGCTGATGATGATGTTTAAAATGTTCGATATAATAACATCGTGAGTAATAAAATTGTGCAAACGGGCGCAGCTTTCTATGAATGGTATGTGCGGTCCGTGAGAACGATTACATATGTCGGACATCCGGAGTTTAGCGTAATAGCGTTTGTATTGTACACGATGTTAGTTCACTTAGTGCACACTGCACTCGGCGCTCTACTGGCGGCTGGACAGTCTAAATGTGGAGCGACGCCAATTATCAGTAGACAAGCAGTTCTATTTGCAGTGAAAGTGCACTGAGTCAGCGCGGGGGAAATAGAATAGCGCGCCTTATCGCACGCATCTCGCCGCCGATCTCGACCATCTAGATGATCTCGCGTGTTCATTAACACGTCTACTGTACATTTGATCACGGATCCGTATTATTTAGATACAAGTTACAACACACCCTACCGTCCAATACTTTTCTTAGAAGCTGATTGGTTACTTGTACGAATGCACAAATAATGTGGCCAAATGTTAAATAAGCTGATACGAAGAGTTCGTACCCAATTAAAAAAACCCAACCAGTCGCAGAGACTGCCGATAAAAGTGAAAACAAAACATTTAAACTCAAATACCTATAACACAGGCTGTAAAAGACTATGACAACCTCTACAATTTAGACGGCGCACAAAATAGCCGCATGACATAATTTAAAAGCAACACAATTTGCAAAACAAATATTGCATAATCTTAAATATATAAATCAAACGTCAAACTGTGTCTCCAGCGTTTCGCGTGCGGTGTCGCGAGTCCACGTCATATAAACGTCAAACTGTGTCTCCAGCGTTTCGCGTGCGGTGAACAAGTTAACCTAAGACTAGCCCAGGCAACTCAATTATGTGTTGCCTATCCTGAGACATAAGATTAAGGTTAAGTCTCAGTAATTACACTGCCTGTCCTGCTCTTCTCTCCGAAACACAATAAAGCTGTTTGGAGGAGAAACAACTAGGATGGTGGTACCCATGCACACGGGAGCGCGGCGAATCCCTCTCACACGCTTCGTAAATATCCTTTAAGATGGTAAATGGACGCAGCTCTACCCACTAAAACCCGGCGAGTGCCACCAGTGCCGCCTTGGTGAGGTGCCCCGGATCTGTTAAGCTAACAGGGCACCTCGACGGCTAGTCAGTCCCGCAAGGAACCGACGCCACCTCCACAGAGGGGTTGTCCCGCACCACAGAACAACCCCTCCCAACGTCAGGACAGTACAATGGGGTGAGGTTCCCATCCTCACCCCTTGCCCCTTGCTCTTTTGTCCCCTCTTCTTATAAGAGTGGTACAAAGTGCCCCCTCGGCTCAATTGGTTTCGCCCAAGGTTCTGGGCTCACCCCAGGCTACTGAGCCCCACCGCCGCGTCAAGGCCTGAACAATGGTGGGGTAAATATCCTAACGTCATCCTGGCTGTGATGACATCTTCTTTGGAAAATAGTTTTGTTTACGTGTTCAGATTATTCAAGTATTAGTTTATATAATCGCGGGCAACCGCAGAATTAGCAACACTTATTTATGGTGGAATGTGGTTTTGATAATATAACGTTGTGTAAGTCTTCCTGGCTTTAATCTTTACATTACGTACATAATAATATGTCATACAAACGGGTGAAGACTAAAGAGTGCGTATCGGTCGTGTCGGTTCACGCACGTGGAATGTTTGAACATTGTATGGATCTGGTTCAATTTCTAACCCGCAACACCGGTTCTTATGAGTATACCACGGAAAATCGTTACCGTGATGTGGCAGCTAAATATTTGGAAAATACTCAATTTTTTATTAATATTATATTTTCCCTACACGAAATACTTTATAATAGCTAGTTGACTTTTTTATAATATTAGTGTCGTGATTGCATTTTATTTATTTTTATTACAAACTATTTTATAAAGTCGCCTATTTAACTGGCAACAATTATATCACAGTGATTGGTCGTTGGATTTGATTGTCAACCAATCGGCGATAACCGCGCTTTCTGGAAGTGGAACAGATGTGAGATATGAAAGATGGAGAATTTGAAAATAAAGGAGATGTAACAATGCATAGTTTTTATTTGTAAAAATGACTATAACCAGTAATTAAAAGTTAATAGAATTAGTGATCACATACTTTATTAGTATTCTAGCAACTATCTAACAATATTTGAAGACTCACGGTAATATTGAGAATGAAATAAGTATATTTTACAACATTAGTATATTAGCATAATGTTTAGTGTTTACTAGTATATTAAAGACGGACGCGAGACAACAGTATATACGAGGCACGAGCGAACAGTAGCGCGGCCGCGGCCTCAATGCGCTGTGCAGTAGTGTGCAGACTGCAGACTGCAGCGGTGCATCACATCACAGGCCACAGCCCAGCTACACAATTTATTTTGTGCCAGCTACGTTGAATGACGCAACTTGTTTATCCGCCTCATTGACTATAATTTTACGAAATTATCGTAAAACGTAACCACGCCGCGCCGCCTTCATCATTAATAACCAGCTGCGTCCCGTGCAAGATGCCAATCGGTTTGTGATTTTCTCGTCCAGATGCCAAGACTAAACGCGTATTGTATGCGCTCCCGTAGTAAATAAGAATAAACGGAATTAAAATTTAGTTAATTGATTAAATTAATGTTGTCTGTGTGCCACAAATATTTTTATGTTTCTCATCACCATTATTAATCTAATTTGTGATTTATAAGGCGCGTGACTTTCAATATCCACATAACATACAGTGGCGACGGAAATGTTGTATTAATCTAAGTGTTGTAGACATATTCGATATTACTGATGAGATTTAAGGCTAATTTGGTTAGCAAAATTGATAATATGTACTTAAAAGCTAAGAAGACCAGCTGAAGATGGCCTTATAGTTGGAATATTCAGGTTCAGTTCAGATTTCTAGCCTATCAAAAAAAGAAAATGCTATTTAAATTATTCATTCAACGTTAATAGATAAGGGAAACTTTATTTTATAACGAAATAATCTTCGTTTAACATAACAATTATTGGTATTGTTGATCGAAGGAAAGAATACTCCACGATTCTTCGAGGCCGTGCACTGCCTTTCGTAATAATGAATTATTGAGGATGTGGTTTTTCCGTACGGACTACGGCGGCAAAAGACGAGATGGGCGGGGCGCAGGCTGTAGTAGCGTCGTAGTAAGGGGGGGGGGGGACGCCGCTCGTTCGATATTTTGTTATGATGTCGATGCCGGAACAATTTGAACCTTACCGGCTAGTGTTGTATGCGATATGTATATTTTTTTGCTTGCTTCTGTCTCGTCGGCTAGTATTCCACTGCATATATGAACGACGAATTATGTACTCGTAGCAGATATATATCGAGACAAGATCCTCAAATTACATATACGTAAATTCTATTATTTTTTAAACATTCGATTTGATTGTGTATTAGACGCATACGGCAAATATGTCATCTCAGTGAGCGGTCACATACGCTGAAGAGGCGGTCATTATCAGATTAAAGGAGATTTATTATAGAAGCGACTTTCGAGATACTCGGAGGGTTAACCGACCTCCAGCTAGATAGATTGAAGATCCGTCGTCTTGGCATTCATAGAAAGAGGCCTATGTCCGACAGTGGATGGACGAAGGTGATGATGACTTAATACAATTTTAATGTATATGCATTTTGTATTATTCTGAATTATTTCGGTCTTTGAAAATGGCAAAGTTCGAAGACCTATATTATTACACAGTAACAATTGTACAACATACAAATTAGATATAATGTTATTGTCAAAGGTCACTCATACGATAACAAGCCGTATTTGTCATCATATAAATTGATATATTTCTTCTCCGACTCATTTATTTGTTTCTGTTATTTATTTTGTTAGTTACTATAGAATCTAGATACAGTTATCGCATTATCTTGCTGAATAGAGGATACCTGTGGACAAAGGTTTTACACAGACCTCTGTTCTAATTTTAGCAACTATTTAGGTTCTGTAATTTAAGTCTTTTTCTTCGTCGTGATGTGCGCAGATTATATTTGTTTTATTTTTAGAAGGATCATTTTAGTGGTCAGTGATAATATAACATTGCATAAGTTTTGAAACTTGTTGCTCGGTCGACGTTACGAATGTTTGTAAATATCGATGCTCCAATCACTGCACGGCCCTACTACCTGTATGGAGTACGATAACATTCCATATTCTATAAATACCCTGTGTACTAGTCGCGGGCGGTGCGGTGCGGGGGGGGGGGGGGGGCAGGCGCCGGCCTACGAAGGAGTTCATTTGCATCGCTATGCACTGGCGTGTATCTAGTACTATGAGTACAGTCTGTATCCGACGCAATATCAACAATCATACGTGACTTGCACGTATGACGTCAATGCGAAGGTTTGTCCAAACAGTTTACAATACAAACAGTACAACAACTCATAGATACCTGTAATCAGTCACGCATATTATGATAATAGTATAAGAGATACTGAGATGACTAATTAAAAACGGTAATTAAAAACAGTGCCACGGACAGACACACTTGGCTTTCAAAATAACACCCGTCTTTTTGCACAGGGGTTTAAAATGACAGTTTGGGTGGTGTCATTACTGATTAAAGATAAGATCGTGCGTCTTATGATAAGCAACGCATGGAAAAGTCATCTCACTCATTTCGTCCTGGCAATCATTTATGGCCGCGTTAAACAATTTACCACGTGGGTTATTCTCGATTATTTTAAAAAACCTATTCCCAGACATCTATATTATATTGTACGTACACCATAAATTGAATCATGATTTTTTGTGTTCATAACATTCACGTGACTTCGATTTGGCATCCCTCATGTATTTGTTCTCTTTGAACTGGTTCCAAAGTATGTTACGAATGTCGATATCTATTATCTACAATAGTAATTTCAGGAAATATATCGAGAAATGTATTTACTTAGTGTTTATATAACGTAACTATTTACGCATTGGAGTATTAATTTTAGACTATTGATGACGTCGTGTGACGCAGTATTCGATGTAGCTTTTTAGATGGATAATATCAATGTTTTAGCGATTATATTATATCCTAGCTGTTGCCCGCAGCTTCGCCCGCGTTAACTTAGATTTACAGCCGTGTCCGGAGTGATGATGATTATTTGTAGCCTGTTACTCTCTATAACATCAGCTATCTGTCAGTGCAAGTCCCGTCAAAATCGGTTTAGTCGTTTCAGAGATTAGCCGGAACAAACAGACAGACAGACAGACAGACGAACAGACAGACAAAAATGGTAAAATAGCTATTTTGGTATATGTACCGTATATGTATCAATATCCATTTAATAAAAAGCGGTTATTTTAATATTACAAACAGACACTCCAATTTTATTTATCTGTATAGATGTATAGATTGGGTTTACTTTTAACTATGGTCTGAAATGTAGAGAAGATTGTTCTCTATAGAATAGGACTTTTCATAACGTATTTGAAAATTGAAAATGGATAGAAAATGCTTATTTAATATTCTTCTATAGTGATCTAGAGTGGTCGTCTTGGCTGAAAGAAAAAGAAATGGCAGAAGCCTGTCTTCAATAGTGGACGGATAAAGGGTGATGATGATGATGATATATTCTTCAGTACGTTTTTTCCACGTCACCACCTAATACCTGATTGCCATGGATAGATAATTAGATAACGTTCAATGAATTTCTAAGACTTTACGTGGTATCGTAGATTCCAATATTATGCACACAAATGCCTGTCGTTGATGGGATTCGAAACCGTGACCCGCTGCGAAGTGACCACTTATCAATTCACCAGACCGTCAATTGCATTTAGCAAAAGGCTTTCAGTTTATTCAGTCCTTTTTTATTAATATTTGATCGAGACACTCATTAAGTGTCTCACTGAAGTTAATTAAAAATAACATAGCAGACTTCATTGAAATAAATTACAGGCTTTTTGGCGGCGGTCTAGGCAAATAGATGATGATCTGCAATGAGACATAGCTAAACTATTACGCATTCTTCTTACGGCATTGTAGTTTTTATGGCTTCCGCGCAAAACCTGAAACAGACGGTGAGATTTGGGCGTCGATTCTTTTATCTTCTATCTTCTTTGGTGACAAACCTAAAGCGTTGGTTTTGCACGTCTTGTGTGTAAGACGCCATTGTCTCCGCCTCCCGCGCTTTTGTGCACATGCGTGGTGCGTCCGTGCGGTTTCCTTCGCCTGTGCGTACCGCGTACTGCGCTGCGTAAACAGGCTCCGAGAATGTCCGAGATGAAACAACGCAATAGCGTGACCTTGTCGCGTACTCTAATGTATGTATAGAAACAAACAGTTGTCGCCGTTATCTCTAATTGATCAGGAAAGGACTCCGAGATAAACGGCCGAATGGAATAATAAAAACTATTTTTTGTTTTCCTTATTATACATTAGCTGTTGTGCTATTTTATATAATATATCGATTTACATAATCGTGTAGGGGTATGTATGGAACGAGTTTGTGTTATGTATGTACATATACAGATTTCCTCAGTATTATTACTGATTTAAGGACATTGGAATGATAATGCCTTAATTAATAGTAATTAAGAATCATCATCATCATCATCATCATGATGATAATGAAGAAGAATCTAAATATCTAACCCAAATGTTTATCATAAAAACATTTTGTACATTTTATGGTAGGAATTAGGATACAATAATTAATAATTATTAATTAAGAAGACTGTCGGGTACGCAACTTACGGTCCTATTTTATGGTGGTTCTGTACAC
Organism: Helleia helle; assembly: GCA_963853865.1. Classification (NCBI taxonomy): domain Eukaryota; kingdom Metazoa; phylum Arthropoda; class Insecta; order Lepidoptera; family Lycaenidae; genus Helleia; species Helleia helle. The sequence continues at coordinate 17,464,878 of OY971422.1, read as the reverse complement.
ACTATGTAATAGTATTATATTTAATTAATTATAACTCAAGAGAAAAGGTTAAAACATAATAGAAAAAAAGTTATTAACGTTATAGTTATATTATGTAATATGTACCTATGTACATAGTATACCTATTGCTATCGATTATTCTATTCGAAAATAGTTTCATATAATCCTTCTGCTTGACAATGAGATTATAATGGCTTAGGAATAAAAATATTTTCTTTTGATATTTCGGCTCAATCTGCATCACCTGTAAAGTCATAAATAAGCGTCAGCGCGAACGTCGAATCCAACTAGGATTAACTCCAAATCTTTAATTTCATACACCTAGATTTCATCAAAAAATACGATGAAAGTAGATCTTATGAAACCTTATTAAGAATAATATACTAGCAAGCATCCCCACCATGGTTCAGGCCTTGACGTGGCGGTGGGGCTCAGTAGCCTAGGGGGATCCGCTGCACCTTGGGCGAAGCCAATTGAGCCGAGGGGGCTCTTTGTACCACTCTTATAAGAAGAGGGGACAAAAGGGCAAGGGGCGAGGATGGGAACCTCACCCCATTGTACTGTCCCGATGTTGGGAGTGGTTGTTCTGTGGTGCGGGACAACCCCTCGGTAGAGGTGGCGTCGTCCCTTGGGGAAATGACTAGCCGTCGAGGTGCCCTGTTTGTTTATTATTGGTGGCACTCGCCAGGTTTTAGTAGGTATAGCTGCGTCCACTTACCAGCTTTCGGCCGCAGCGAGTCCCACATACCCGCGCGGGGAGACCCACTCCCCTGCGGGATGCCTCAGAGCATTTCCCGGCGTTAAAGAAAAAAAAATACTAGCAAGCATTGTCCCAATCTACAAAATTAATATGACCGTAGGTCTGTTTGTTAACGAGCTCAGCGAGCATTCTCAGTACTTTAATACTATTTAGTATTTACTGCATCTGATCGGCTTCTATTAAAAACGCGCTTGTCTACTACTAACTAAATCAAGTACAAACATGCGAGGTACAATGTGCGACACGTATTATTGTACGCGATACTTTTATATCTAAACAATATTTTAGTTGGAAGTCTTAATAGTCCTTGGTATAGTAATCTTCCGGCAGGTGAGCCAGTTTGTAAATTTGTCCATGAATGTAAACGAATTAGCGATTAGTTATCTTGGAAGGTCACTGTTAGTCACCCTGGAATAAATAATACGATCTGATCCTTCTTTCCGAAACAACAAAGCTTGAGCATAAAAAAACAAGCCAAGTGCTAGTCGGACTCGCGTACGAAGGGCGCCGTAGGTACCATTGTCTATCTATACAACATTAGACCTTTTAACAAAAAATCACGTTTGTTTTATTATAGTAATATACGGCTATTGATATTTTAGTGAAATGAAAGATTTTTTACAGGAGCCCTTACATTTTTAATTAATTAATTTATTTTTAAATTTAATATAAGTATAGTTATACTATAGTTATAGTACTTATAATAAATATTTTGTAAATATTTCAAGCGTCTCCATGTTGTTATTATTAATATAGAGAAAACAACGGCAAAGAAAATCAAGTTTTATTGTATGGGAAGCCCCCTTAAATATTGACTTTATTCTAGTTTTGGTTGTTATAGCGGCAATAAAAATACATCATCTGTGATAATGTCAACTGACTAGTATCACCGTTCACACGATACAGCCTGGTGACACACGGACGGATACACAGCGGAGTCTTAGTAATAGGGTTCCCGTTTTACCCTTTGGGTACGGAACCCTAAAAATACGCAGTATGGTGGTTCCCAAACAGACCTTACATACTAAGCTCATAGTTAATTGTGCAAATTAGTATCTAAAAGATTTTCTCCTCTATAAAAAATAAGATATTCACAAATCCGTCTAGAAGTTCCAGTGACGTTTAAACAAACTCCTCAGTTTTATTATATAAAATATAAATGTAGATAACTAACCAGTGCGTCTCTCTTGCAGTATGTCCGTCGATAGACATCAGGAATAAGCCGGAGGAGATGGCGAAGCTGCGCGAGTGTCGAGTCATCGAGGGCCACCTGAGTATCGTCCTCATGGAGCGCGGCAGGCCCGCCGCCTTCGAGAACGTCAGCTTCCCGCTGCTGCGAGAAGTCACCGGCTACATACTGATTTACAGGTAAGTTTCACATAAAAAAACTAGAGGTATTAAGTATTCAAGATTGTAGAACAAATGCGGAAGTAAAATTTCAGCAACTCGAGGCGTTGTAGCCTCGGCACGTACCTACGTTCCTGATCAAATTATCAGGATCAAAAGAAGTTGGAAGTTACGGAACGCCCCTCAGATGGAAAACATCTATGTTAATATTATGGTGCTGCCACACTGCTGTTTAAAAATATTTACGAAAGTTTGTAAACATTTATGAAAAGCAGTGTGGCGGCACCATTAGAATATATCTGTACTAATATTATGAAGAGGTAAAGTTTGTGAGGTTGTAACTTGTAGGGGGTAATCTATGGATCCACTAAACCGATTTTGAAAGTTCTTTTACCAATAGGAAGCCACATTATTTGTGAGTTTCATAGGCTATAAAAATAATAAACACCAGTCCGGGTACGACTGTATTTGTACGTTAACGCAGGCAAACAGCTAGTAATTAATAAACTTCTATAACGCAATAAGAATAAAATACGCGAGAGGCATGACAGCGTCATTCCGTTCGCCTTCGCCTCCATTTTACACGCGCCAATAGAAGTTTCAAATCAATGAAAACTACAGGAACTGATGTTGGAAAAACGAGACCATCTAGGTTTAGTGAAACTTCAGCGATGCTAGTCGGCGTGATCGCAGCGATATGTAGATCCCTTTTTTTTTTTTTTTTTTTTGTTATCGCAGGGAAATGCTTTTTGCGCATGTAGCCAGGATCTCGGGTAGATCCTGACCCTATGTGGGACTCGCACCTGGGAGTGCCCTACCCGTAAACTAAAACCACTGCGAGCGCCTTCAGCCGCTTTAATTTGAGGGTCCCGGATAGGCATTCAACAGGATCACCTCAGCGACAGGCTGGCCCCGGCGAAGGCCAGACTACTCCTCTTAAGGGGGGCTGCCCGGCTGCTTGGGCAGTCCCCGCGACGTCGTGTCATACTGAGCCCAGGTTCCCATCCTGAACCCGACACGAGCACAGGGGCGTTACTGGAGGCGCATTAAGTAGCGCCTCCTGCGCACCCCCGTTCGTCGCCCACGGGGGGAGGCCTCGTCGGCGGCCTCCTCTCTCACCCGCTCGTCGGCCTCCTTCTGGGACATTACTGCCTCGCAGAAGGAAACCATCGCCGTCCAGGACTCGTCGTCGCCGAGCATCGCGATGATGACACTCGGCAGAGACAAGTCCCCTCCGATGACCGATGTCAGATCATGACGCAGCGCCGCCCATCTCGGGCACACCTCGAGGGTGTGCTGGGCCGAGTCCACCGCCGCGCCACAATCGTGACACACTGTCAACGGCTCCCTGCGGGCCGTCCGGCACAGGTACTCACCAAAGCAACCATGCCCGGTGAGCACCTGTGTCAGACGGAAGGTGAGGGGTTTACGCTTACGGCGCATCCATCGCTCAAGGACCGGACGCAGAGCTACCGTTAGGCTTTTGCCGTACGGCTGCTGCGCCAGGTCCTCCCCCCACCTTCGCATTAACGCCTCTTGCCCTAGTCGGCGAACCCGAAGGATCCCGTCTAGCGTAAGGCTCTCACCAAGAGACCTCCTATCCGAGACATAGGAGTGCGTCTCGGCAAGAACCTCCGCCACGAGTTCCCACGGGGGGTCACCGGCCAGGGCAGTGGCTGCCGCCCACGATACTGTACGGTACCCCCGGATCACTCTTACCGCGATGACCCGCTGCGCCGAGCGCAGCTGGGCCTTATTCCTCGTGGTAAGGTGACCCGCCCAGATGGGTGCACCGTAGGTTGCCATACTCCGGCAGACTCCGGAGTATAGCTGCCTGCAGGCGGCGCTGGGTCCTCCGAGGTTCGGGAGGAGTCTGCCCAGTGCACTTGCCGCCTTCACGACCTTCGGTCCCAACATTGAGAAATGTGGGCCGAAGGTCCACCCACCGTCAAGGATGAGCCCCAGATATTTGATATGGGGGCTCATCCTGACCCTCACCCCTCCGACCTGGAGGGCAGCCCCCGGTGGGGGTCCTTTCCGCCCTATCCCGCGGAAGAGAAGGGCTTCGGTCTTCTCAGGTCTGACCCGAAGCCCTAATCTCTCTATGCGGCTGATCACGAGGTCGAGCCCGACCTCGGCCAGCCGCGCCGCCTCCTTATAGCCTCGTCCCCGGGCGTAGACGAGAGTGTCATCCGCGTAGCAGATGACACCCATCCCGGGGAGGAGGCGGCCTCGCAGGACCCAGTCATAGCCGATGTCCCACAGGATCGGGCCGAGAACCGATCCCTGTGGGACACCGCAGCCGACTCGCCACCACTCTATGGACCCGCACCGGTTCTCGCAGGCTACCCTCCTCTCGGAGAGGTACGCCTCCAGCAGCCTCCTTAGATACGGGGGGACACCGAAATAATTCAGCGCCTCCCGTATCACACTGTGAGGGAGGCTGTTAAAGGCGTTCGCGATGTCCAAGGACACCGCGACCACCACCTCCCCTCTGTGTTCCGCCTCACTCGTCACCGCCCGAAGGCGTTTGAGGGCGTCGACGGTCGACCGGCGTACCCGGAACCCAAATTGGGACTCTGAGAGTCCCGGTCCCGGGCCCTCCTCCAGGTGCTGAACGAGCCGGGAGCCCACTATTCTTTCCAGGGCCTTCCCAGCTTCGCTCAGCAGCACCACCGGTCGCACCGCCGAAGCCGAGTCTGGGGTCCGCCCTGCCTTTGGTAGCAAGCAGAGCCGACCATCCTTCCAGGCCCTCGGGAACTGTCCCGACCGCAGGCAGCGGTCGAACAGCTCCCGAAGGCTATCGCCGAGGTACGCGAGAGAGATCGCGAGGACTCTCCCATGCACCCCGTCTGGACCCGGCGCCCTCTTCTTACTCTGGAGGCGGGACAGAACCGCCTCCATTTCAGCCTCCGTGACGGGTGGCGGAACACCCTCCTCGTCCGGCGTCTGCCGAGCCATCCTGGGGGGCGTATAGCCCACGGGTGTGTCAGGGAAGAGTTCCCCGACGATCCTCCCCAGTTGGCCCAGCTGGAGCGTCTCGTTGATTGGGGCCGACTGGGCGCGGAGCTTGTTCCGCGCCCATATGTAGGGTCGGCCCCAGGGGTCTCTGTTGAGACCCTCAACCATCTCCAGCCAGGCCTCCTCCTTGGCTCGGCAAATGGCCTGCTGCAGGATCTTCCGCTTCTCCACGTAGATCCTGCGCAGCCTGTCGTCCCTGTCGACGTCCTGGGGGCGCCGCCGCCTGCTCCGGGTATAAAGCCGTCTTGCCCGGTTGCAGGCGGCCCGGAGACCGGCTATCTCAGCCGACCCCCAGTAGAGCGCCCGCCGCTGGGGTGGACGTCTCACGGGCGGCATGGACGCTCTGCAGACCGCGGTGAACGCGTCGCAGAGCTGGTCAGCCGCCTCATCCACCCCCAGTTCCGACAGCGGCGGGAGGCTCCACCGGCAGACAATAGCGGCCTCCTCTGCCAGCTCCCGGTCGAGCTTTGTGAGTGCCCAACGCGGAAACTGGCTTCTTCCCCTGGACGAAGACAACGACGCCGGACGGACAGGGGCTGGAGATACCTCGAACCTTATGTAGCGATGGTCCGAGAGAGTCTCCACCCCCGTCTCCACCCTCCACCCCTCCACTCTGCGCGCGATGGCCGGCGTGGCGAACGTGACGTCCACCACGGAACCTCCCGACCAACGCACGCATGTCTGGACTGTCCCTGTGTTGAGAAGGGACAGTCCGGCAGCTAGCGCCCACTCTTCCACTTCCCTCCCTTTAGGGTTCGTGACCGGGTTGCCCCATGCCGTGGACTTGGCATTGAGGTCCCCTGCCACGAAAACCTGTAGGGGGGCTAGCTGCCCCACCAGGGGCCCCAGAACGTCGAGAAACCGTCCCAGGGCCGCCAAATCGCGGTTCGGTGAGAAGTAGACTCCGACGAAAGCCACCTCTCCCCGAACCGCCGCCACGTACCCGCGGCCCCTCGCTTTGACTGCGAGGGGGGGGCCGGCTCCAGGCCTCACCACGATCGCTACCGAGTCATCGGTGTCCCCCGCCCAGTTTGGGCTAGTGGGAGGCACAGCGTATGGCTCGGCAACGATCGCGACGTCAACGCTCCACTCCGCCATGGACTGCAGGATAAGGTCCTGAGCCCCGGCGCAGTGGTTGACGTTCGCCTGAAGGACACTGAGATGCTTGGACATTATTCGGCCATCTCAGCGTCTGCCGACTCCACGTTGTTCCCCTTCTTTTGGGAGGGGAACTTCCCGCGGGTTGATGGGGGCTTGCAAGCCATGCCCCCCATCACGTGGCCTGCTGGCCTTCCTGCGTCGGCGCACACCGCACAGTGTGGGGCCGCCGAGCACCCGGCAGCCTTGTGGCCAATCTTACCGCAGCGGTAGCATAGGCCACTACGGTCTACGCCACACTGGCACGCTCCAGCGACGTGTCCCAGTCCCATGCACCGGAAGCAGTGCCTGGGACGCGCTTGTAGGAGGTGAAGGCGTACTAGACTCCAGCCCACCGCTACGCTCCCCTGTTGCAGAAGGTTCTTTGCTACTGCAACCGGGAGCTCTATGTGGGCTGTCCCCAGCCCCATTTGCCCCGTACGAATATTCCGCACGTGGACCTGCCCGGGGTTACACCCTCCCTCTTTTGCCACCGCAGTAGCAAGGCGCTCTGCAGTGACCGCGTCGCTCAGGCCCGTTACCCTTATTTCAGCCTTCTTTTCGGGCCTGAGCACTTCCACCTCATCGGCTAAGGCCTCCTTCAGTCGAGCGGCAAGAGCGTCTGCCTTCTCGCCGCTTGCAGAGCCGGGCACCTCGATGAGGCGTGCCCCGGTCGCTGACTCGCGAAACCGGAGCGGGCCGATGCCAAGCTCCGCCAGATTTATACTTTGCTCAGCCTTCAACAGGGCCGAGCCATACGTCACCCCCTTAGCCGCTGCCTCCGGGCGTAACTTAAGAATTACGGCCGTGGAGCGGGGGAGCGATAATTTCGGCTTTGCAGCCTCCTTCTCCTGCTTTTTAGTCGGCGGTGCAGAGGCCGCCAGTTTTTTTTTCGGCGACGGCGCTGAAGCCGCAGGCTTTTTTGCCTTTGATTTCCGGCGGACAATGTCCGTCCACGCCTCCGCGCGTTCTTGAGGGGCCTTAGACTCCTCCTCTTCTCTTCTTTTGGAGGCCGCTCCTTTGGAGGTGGAGGGGCCGAATGCAGTCCACTCTTCCTGGGCCTTCCCCTTGCCTTTTAAAGCTTGGGGCAAGGCAGGGAACTCCTCCAGGTCAGGCCCCACTACCCTGTTGGTGACCACTACGGCCGTCACCTTCCCTCTGGATGCCGCGATAGCGGCCCTCGTGGCTTTTGCCAGTTCCTTCTTATCCCCCGCCAGTGGAGGACGGCAGGGAGGAGCGGCCGGAAGCTGCAATGCGGCCAAACGGCCATCCAAAATATTGCCAACCAGATGCGCGATGCTCTGCATCTGTTCGGCCGACAATGGTGCCTCCTTGTTCTCGTCCGCCTTCTTCCGGCTCTCTTCATATTCCCGCCTGTAGGCGCGCACCTCCTCCCTTACTAATTCAAGCTCACGATGGAGCCGACTATTGTCTGCCCTCAGTTTTCGCGCCTCCTCCGACTCAGTGCGGACCACCAGGGACTCCAATACCTCCCTGATAGATCCGGCGGCTTTTCTAATTTTGGCCGCATAGCCCCCTCGGAGATTGACCGATTTGCCGGTCAGGCCGAGAATCGTGTCTATATTGGTCTCGGCCGCCCGCCTTAGATCCTCCGCACCCAGTTTTTCAAAGTCGAGGTCAGAAGGGGGGACCTCTTCCACCTCCTCAGTGACCTTTTTGGGCTTTTTGAAGACCCGCTTCTCGAGGGCTAGCTCAAAGCTATCCTCCTTCTCCTTCTCGGCCCTCTCCCTCAGCGCCGCCCGCGCACGAGTAAGCGAGGTGGCCTTCCCCCTCTTCGCCACCGGCTGCGCCTTCCTTGCCACACTCGCTCCCGTCTCGGTATCTGAACCGGAGCCCCCCGACACCTCAGAGAACAGGCGCTTCTGTACCAGCTCCGTCTCAGACAACGACGTTACCGACATCCCGTCCAAACCGTCTAAATCAATCTCCTTTCTTCCCTTCAAGCGATTCCCGCTCACTTTTCTCGTGTATGAACCCGATCGCTTCCCCCCTAAAACTATATCCCTCCGATATACCAATTTTCCTACTCCATTTTCGTTCTTTTTTGAACGTGTACACCTCCGGCTGTCAGTGGAGTCGCTCGCACTCCTGAGCTCTACTTCCTCCTTTTCCATTTCGCGTGCATCATTATCCAGTGTGGTTGCCAGGTCGTTGTCGCGAGAGTCCGGAATAACCAAACCCTCGAAGCAGGTTGTGCCCCCCCCGTAGTACGTGGGGCAGACCTCCGCCGATTCCGGCGTGGTGCGGGATTCCCCCTTTCGGGGACCCGCCCGGGGACTATTTTCCATACTGCTTAAATTATTCATTATTGAAAATGTCTGCTCATTTGGGTCGAGCGGAACCCGTAATCTTCTCAAAACGTTGTGCGCTAACGACTGGAGACCCTCCAGCCATTCATCCCCTCGCCGCGCACTAGCCTATCTTGGGATTAGGGTGATTTTTTAGAGAGGTTTTCTTCCTCGCGGTCCCCATCTCGACGTAAGATGGCGACCACCACCCCCGACACTATGTACCGGGGAGCGGTTTGGCCGGCAGTGGCCAGAACCAACTGCCGCCCGGGATCTGATTGGTCACCCAAGGTGCTGGATTGCACCCCAGGCTTAAGCCCCACCGCCGCGTCAAGGCTCAGATCTATGGTGGGGATATGTAGATCCCTGAAATATAATAAAAACAATAAGAATATGTCATCGAGTTCTTCCAAATACGCGTACTTAAAATATTGAGTGTGTATCTTAAAATATATTATGGACAATAGACCATCATTGTTTTGATAAAGTAAGCAACGTGTAAGATACGCGATCGACGTTAGCAACAGTTTATTCATAATGCACCGTGAACGGAGATTGTTACACTTTATATTGTTGTTGGTCACTTAGTTGTTTAGTTATGTAATTGTTTCACTAAGTTCGACTTTCACTGTCTACACTTTGCTCTACATAATGATGGTCTAAACTCTAAAAAGTAATAACCAGGTAGAGAAAAGGTTTTAAATGAAACATTTAAGAGCTCCGTATGTAGAGAACTCTAAAACTGCTTCTTTACATACGGAGAAAAGAAGGAAAGAACTTTTATAGTTCTCTCTCTTTCCGTACATTTAAACGGTAAAATCAAAGTATTTAATTAATGGCTGTCCATGAACCTTGAGATGAGCAGATGGATTGGTGTAAAAACATAAATGTATGTATGTGGTGCGGCAGTAGGAGGTGCTCGATTTACATTATTACTATTTATTACTTTAAGGAGTTAACGATTGTTGATCAGTTAACTTATTATTGGTAATACTTTAGGCTATATTAAAATTGTTATTGCAGATTGAATGGTGTGAAAAACCTCGGCGATTTGTTTCCCAACCTAACCGTCATACGGGGTTCGCAGCTTTTCAAGGATTACGCTCTCGTCATATTCGACAGCGAAGGACTCGAGGTATGTGTCTTCTGTATACTTATGGAATGTTAAATATACCTAGTATATTTTTCTCTTTTACATCCTCATGGGTACCTCCGCCAGGAAGGAATCGACAAAGCTATCAGGGGCTGGCGTATATATTAGCCATCCAACTGAAATGAAAGCATCGTTTAATCTAGGCAGATTCTCCAGCGTATTCCAAGCGGAGATATTCGCAATACGAGAATGCGCCAACATGATTAAACAAAATATCACTAGCGCACAGAGGATTGAGAAGGCAGTCATATACAGTGACAGTCAAGCGGCATTGAAGGCCCTCAGTAAGAGGGAGACTACCTCAGCACTGGTCAAAGAATGCAAAAACACCCTGCAAGATCTAGCAGACCAGACTGAGTTAGAAGTTGCCTGGGTACCTGGACATGAGGGAAATGCGGGCAATGAAGAAGCAGACAGACTAGCGAGAGAAGGTGCCGATGAAACGTTCATAGGCCCTGAGCCGAGACTGCCAATAGCACACAGGATAACAAAAAATGTTATAACCCTGAGAATAAACAAAGAAACAAACCAGAGATGGAATGACACGAAGAGCTGTAGACAGTCGAAATTCTTCATCTCGACGCTTGACAGCAAGAAGACTAAAGAGTTGCTCAAACTCAATAGGAGCAACATTAGAACAGTTGTGGGAATATTGACGGGACACTGCCCACTCAACAGACACCTGTCAATAATGAAGCTAACAGAGGACCCTCTATGTCCTAAGTGCAAAGAGAAAGAAGAGACCAGTCTGCACTTCATAACGGAATGCCCAGCATATGCATACGCAAGATGGGAGCTGTTTGGAGCGGACGAGCTGAAGAAGGAAGATTTAGCATATCTAACCATAAGGCAGCTAAGTAGTTTTTGTAGATCAACACGTAGGTTTGAGGGGGTGACACCGGAGGGGCAAATGATAACCCGTCCCCGCATCTAATCCCAGAGGCGAGCCCGGGGAATTGGGTGAAATGGTCCCGTTAATGAGGACTGATCACCCGTCTGGCCTTGCTGGTGTCCCCACCCTTAAATAATAATAATAATAATACCTCCGCCTTATGTCTTTCCTTAAGCAACTTTGATACGTTGAAATTCAAAAGGCATAGAAACCTACATAGGAAATGCATGGATATATGTTGCTTGGGTCTGGCACAATAACTTTTAAGTGATTATATCCTCAAACAACGTTGACAAAAATAATTTAAATAGTTGTACCGGCTACTTGAAAAAACGTTCGAGTGACGAGCCGTGTACTTTTGATGTGATAACATCTCATAAATCGATTAACGAAGTTGAGTCATTGTCACGTTCCGTCTGAGTCGAGCGTGCAAGTGAGAGCGCGGAACAGGCGATAGAGAGGCATGATCGGCCTAAGCGAGGAGAAGAGCGACGCATTATGTCGTTATCACGTAAAATTTAAGTTCGTAAACCGTACAGGTAAACCGACTTTACACTCATGATAGCAATTCCTGTGTAGCAGGATCAACATTAACATTTAGTGACGAGGATATACACAACATGCTCTGGGACGGGGGCTGCTGATACTGATAATGTACCTTACATAAATGCGATAACAGACCATCTGGTGTTTGGGATTCCGTAACAGTTGTCTAAGACAAAGTTTTTGGAAGTTTCGCGAGCGCCTTGTACAATTTCTTAGATATATTGCAATATTTCTGACGTATCTTAATGAAATCTAACAGTAAGTGTTAAGTAATTTTACAAAGACTGTAACAATAGAGGTTGGGCTCGGGAGAAGTAATTTATGTTTATAAGCACTTACCTTTCCCGACTACATTAACATAACAATATCTCTTTTAGGCAATTGGACTTCGATCGCTTTCGAAAGTGGCAAGGGGAGCCGTTCGAATTCAGAACAACGATCATTTGTGTTACGCAAATACAATAGACTGGTCTCGGATCATCGATGATGGGGCAGAAAATAGTATTATAAGGGTAAGTACTTCTTGATTATTATGTTTGATGGATTGAAACTTGAAATGTGTCTTTAGATTCGTTTAGCACCAAAATACTACTTATAATCTACTATTGTGTTATATTTATCCTACTTACCCACGAAAATCACGTTCTCAACTTAATTTAGCATATTTTTATTGTCAATTACTAAATTTATATTAATTTTCAGTCCAACTACGACACCCGACTTTGTGGTCTCTGTCCCAATGCGCAAAGTCGGATGCAAGAGCATATGCAGCTACCTGCGGGCGGGGAGCGGTGTCCGGCGGACTCCTCGGGCCGGCTGCTGTGCTGGGACGACAAACACTGTCAAAAGAGAGGCAAGTACGGTGGGTCGGTGGAAGAGTTTGTAACTCGCGTATCGCTTTTTATGTTTTAGAGAGCCTACCACGCCTACACGGTATAGCCCCACTGAATTCCACCCCCGACGGTCGGTCCTTCTTCTGTGAGGTTATACTTTTATTCCATTTATGCCTTATCCCCATCGTCGGTGATCTATGTCGCCCATGAACTTATTAATGCGTTGCCCACCAAAGCATTAATTACGCTGCCCGTCCTGTCCTTCTTACCGAAACACAGCAGAGCAGTTTCACGGAAGAAGTAAGCAGAATGATGGTACCCTTACCGATAAATGCGCGATGAACTCAAATCTCCCTAAGGAAGATTTATCAGGCATGCAGGTTTCCTCGCTATGTTTCCTTCACCGGTGATCGATGATCTCAAGTTCAGGTGCACGTAGAAATTTGAAAAACCCATTTCTAGGCATAACAGGTGTCAGGATCGAACCCGGAACTTTCGGCTCTCACTCAAGAGGCTAGGCCATACTCACTAGACCATCGTCGCTCACATGGAAATCAACTGTTATTTAATTGTTTGATAAATGTCCTACGTACAGACTGTCCCGCGTCTTGCGGGGATCGTGCGTGCGGTCCGCGCGGCACGTGCTGCAACGCCGCGTGCCTGGGCGGCTGCGACGGACCGCTCGCCAGCGACTGCCACGTCTGCGCCAACTTCTCCTTCGGCTACGGCAGTGAGCGCAAGTGCATGGAGAAGTGTCCCGCCAACACCTACGAGGTAACCTGCGTGCGGCCATTTTGTTTTGAGCATAATATTCTGTAGCGTTACGTTAGTTTTCTTTTTGAAAATCCTAAAAGCGTAACTGTTAAAATATGGAAAATAAAAAGAAATGCTCTTTTTTGTGAACCATTTTACTATACAATTGTACGAACGAAATATTTTATTAAGAATTCCTTTCAGCCTTCCCTAAAAACTGCAAAATATAATCTGAAACCACAATAGAACAAAATGGAAAGCACAGCCATAACAATATCGCGCTCGCCTCTGAATTTGCGGTAGATGGTTTTAGCAAATACATTTGCAGTAAAACTATCTGAATGTTAAACAACAAATGAAACTCAGCTCGCTACACAACTTGTGCTTTTTCAATTTTCATCCCGAGAATATTCTTAAAGGAGTACAAATATTTGTTAAGAAATTTGCTCCAAGGAAAAATCTTTTTCGGAAAATTTCTTGCTCTTTGGGAGTGATAATTATGACGGTTCTTTACATTTGTAGGTATGATAATAATTATAATATTATGTAAATCTAAATGTGTCTTGGTTACCGGTGTCACCTCTGAAATCTGACGATGAGGGAATAAGGAATTAGGCATAGTTAGGCGGTTGTCCAATGAGTAATGATGAACTTCGTGGGATATAAATTTATGCTTTACAGCTTTACAGTGTACATGCTGTCTCAAAGATAATCTGTCAATGTAAATTAGACACATTGACGAAGTGGACGAAAATTGAACCTATTCAATTCTCAATCGAAATTTGAATAAACTTCCCTAACCGTTCCGCGCTCGCGGCTTTTGGTGTCATTCCATAAATTAATTAAAATCTTATTATCCTCAAAGCTTAATTAATTCAGTTTTATAATTTTACATTAAATTTAATTATAATTTTTTTTCATTAATTATTTAGCGCATTATATCCAGTTAAAAGTTGTATCTACATACAGAAATATAATCATATTGTCATTCTGCATGTCGAGGATTTAGCTAAACGTAGTCTCTTCGCAGATTAAGTGGGTCAAAAAATCATAAAACTAAGAACGACTCTTGTTATCGAAATTATGTGATCTTTATATTTTATTTTATTTTATCTTTATTAGGAAAACAAACAGTTTTATAATGCCTTAATTTTAGCACAATCTTAACTATTACATAAACCAGTTAAGTTTCCACATTTTACAAATAAAAATACAAGAAAAGAGCAGACTGACATGAATTAAATACACAGAAAAACATCAGCAAAATACAAATAAAAAGAAAATTGAAAGTTAATGATAAAATAATAAATATACAATAAATACAATAAAATTAAAAAATATATGTATATGCCTGACATCTGATTAAGTATAAATTACATTTTTCCTTAGATTTTCCACAGATTCATAAAAAATGTCAATACAATTAAACAGTTTGTTGTAATTATTGCAAGCTCGCAAAATGAAAGAATTTTGAGCGTACCTACTTAGTTTTAGTAGCAGGTATGTTAAAAAGGTATTGCTTTCTATTTCCCATCCTAGGACATTTAAAATATAAATTACTAAGTAGAAATGGAGAATCGATACAACCACGAACAATCTTAAACTAATAAATCTGATCCTTGATCAGTCGACGTTTCTCAAGACTAGATAAAGGTACCAAATCCTGATCAATGCTAAAATTGCGGTATTGTAGATATTTTATAAATTTGCGTTGAATTTTTTCAATTGTCGCTATATGAGATTTATATATCTTTATAAAGCTCATAATATGCGTATCGACTACGGGACATACACACCATGTACCTATAGTACAGATTCCCCTATTCTGTGTAGCATACAAAAAGGTTTTGACAACTTTTGTAAACATTTCCTAAGCTGAACACGTATACTTTGTAAGAGTGTTCGCCTTAAAAGTACCTTAAATAACGAGAAAGAAAATTCAACGCGTATTGACAAATATTTATAAGTGAAATGTTTCAAGCTACATAATATATACCTTGAATTCAAACTTACGAGTGTATAAGTTCTCTATTAGATCAAATGTATGTTTTTTACAAAGTACTTATGCCGCTGGCTCACGAAAGCGCGTGTGCCATGCTTGTGTTTCTAAATGTACATGGACATTATCCTATACGGATACGCTCCCGGTACACAAGAACGCACGTCTGTACTGTACGCATCACAACTACAAGTATGGCCCACCCGCTTTCGTGAAATGAACCAACTGTACAAGATGACGCCACCGCGTCCTGTCCTTTGCAATCTACGCCCATTTTCGTTCTTCTAGCTGTATTTGGACCGGTCATCGGCCGCAAGGCCGTTCCTTATACGCTCTTTTCTGTCAACTGGCATTTTCTCGAGATGCGCAAGCCACCAGAGTCATGCGGATTAAACTTCTCCATTAATGTGTAATGTATGTTTATATTGTGTTTATTCTGTACGTCAGCTGTTCTGGCGCTGCGTGACGGAGCAGGAGTGTCGCGCGATGCCGCCGCCGCAAACCGCCGCCACGGACTCCGTGCAACGCGCGCCTAAGATCAAGGCCTACAAGATATTCGACAACCGCAGCTGCGTCTACATGTGCCCTAGCGGGTACATGGAGGTACGTTAAACGCCATATTTGAGAGGCCAGTAACACAAACCCTCCGATGTAGCGGGGTTTAGCATCAAGTGAAGAAGTTTACCGGTGCGAGGGAAGCGCTGTGCCGCGATTCCGGCTGCATGGGTACCACCATCTTGCTTGTTTCTCCCGTGAAACAGCTTCGCTGTGTTTCGGAGAGAAGGGC
Source organism: Helleia helle (assembly GCA_963853865.1). Classification (NCBI taxonomy): domain Eukaryota; kingdom Metazoa; phylum Arthropoda; class Insecta; order Lepidoptera; family Lycaenidae; genus Helleia; species Helleia helle. The sequence continues at coordinate 17,449,341 of OY971422.1, read as the reverse complement.
AAGACAGGCAGTGTAATTACTGGCACCGAGACTTAACATCTTATGTCTCAGGATAGGCAACACATAGATGAGTTGCCTGGGCTCGTTCCAGGTAAACTAGTTTATGTTCATGGGCGACGTCGACCACTTACCATCAGGTGGCACGTTTGCCAGTTTGCTTATCCAACTAACATAAAAAAAGTGAACCGACTGTCCGTTTTGCCCCTTCTTCTACTAAAAACTTGTGTAAGCTAAACCCTAAACTACCACGTGTTTCACTCGGATATTCATTATTGTCTATACTTAATAATAATAAAAGCTCAAAAGCGTGAAAGCTGATCCATTAATCGATTAGAAAAAATATTGCAGCTACCAAATAGCCCAAATATTGAAAAATATATCAGTACAGTAGTACCGGGCCATGCTGCATTGCGGCCGAGTTGGGCCGCCTCGACCGGGGTGGTACTTCTCACTCACATAATTGCGGTGTTAAGTGCTAGCTCTGCTGTGCAGTTTGTGAGTTTCCAGTGGCCCATTTGGGGGATAGGGAAAAGAAGGGCAACGCATACGCATCTGTATAATCTCTGGTTGTGTGGATGTGTATGGGCGTCGATGGTCGCCTACAGGCTTTGACAGCTCGTTTGTCTTATGCCTTAAAAAAACTTTTTTTGTTTCTCAAAAATAATATAGGATTAGGTATGTTAAATAGTAAGTGTAGTGTCATGCTGCATTACAGCCGAACTGGGCCGGCACGACCGGGGTGGTACCTCTCGCTCACGGCTCACATAACACAGCTATGCCTTCGCGTTTCGTGCGGTTTGTGAGGTTCCGGTGGCCCATTGGGGGGGATAGGGAAAAGGAGGGCGGCGCATCTGCGTGGCTTTGGTCGTCCGGATGTGTATGGGCGTCGGCGCCGTAAGGCTCCGACTGCTCATTTGCCCCCGATGACAAAAAAATATATGTAAAGACGATTGGTACAGTGGTAAATTCGAATTGATCGAAAGTGGACACAAAACGACATGGTATCATAGTAAATACTATCGGGTTATTGTATTGTACTTGCTGTGTGATTATTGTTGTACACGCTGTGGGGGTCATTGATGTACACGTTGGTATCATAGGTGGGAGACAGAAGCAACTCCCGGTGCCAGGCGTGCCCCGAGCGCGGCTGCACGCACGAGTGTTCCGGGGGGAAGATCGACTCCATCGCCTCCGCGGAGCTGTTCCGAGGGTGCACGCACATCAAGGGGACGCTAGAGATCACGCTGCGGGCGATCGGAGGTATAACCGCGGCATATCATTTATATTGAATCCGAGCAATGCACGGAAAACATTGATAATGATGATGATTAATATTGTATTCTGACTGTAGGTAACACAATGGCAGTCCTGGAGTCGGCACTCGGTGAGATCCGCGAGATCGAGGGCAGCTTGCGGGTGATACGCTCGTACCCGCTCGTCTCGCTCATGTTCCTCAAGAGCCTGCGCACCATTAAGGGGCTCTCCAGCGACAATAAGTGAGTCTGTAATGTCGACGTTTTATACTTACTGTTGGAATGTGATAGGTAATACCCTTTAATGGAATAACTAATGGCCCCTCTACACGTTTGTCGGACGCCAAAAGTTCGCGCTTAACCCTTTTGATCCGTGTCAAAAACCGACAACAAACGGATTTGTGGCGGATCCATTTGCCGACGTTGAATAACTACGACAGTCGAGCAAATCACCCCACCTACACATCAGCGGACGTGTCTGCCGATGCATCTGCCTACGTGTAGAGGGGCTATTACGGAATACGGACATGTCAGTGACTTCTACGGTTTACATTTTCGTTTAATTTCCCTATTCATAATAGGCTTTAATTATAAAAATATAGTATCGATGTAATTTTTTGCATATAGAGATAGAGTTAATTCCTAGAAAACGTTTAATTCTTTCACAAAATGATACCGTTAAAAAAATTATATCGTTTGGAATTGCCTATAGTAAACGTTCTACATTTTATATGATTTTCTAATGTTTACGATGTAATGAAATAATTACTACGGATTTTATCACACTTTAAATTACAGCAATTGTTAAATTAAATGGTTGCTATAAAGTATACGAAACGTTGGGCTTGTAAAAGTTTTAATAAACCGCGATAAAATCCGTAAAAATTGTTTAATTATAATAATATATGATTGCCGAAAATCCAACCCCCACGTAGAATCGTTGTGTAATCATATACTAGTATTAAATAAAAACATCTCTCTTGTTGCAGAGGGCAGAGTCTATACATATTCAACAACCCGAACCTCGAGATGCTTTGGAACTGGCCGGCGCACGGGCCCATCGAGATTCTCAAAGGTCGTCTGTCCATACACTTCAACCCGAAGCTCTGCTACAACCAGTACCTCCTGCCACTGAAGAATATGACCCATGACCCCGCCTCCACCTTCAGCGAGACAGAAGTGTCGCAGGACAACAACGGAGACCAGGCATCTTGTAAGTAAAATACGTGTAAGTAGTAACGAGAATCTGTCTACACGGAGAGGTAATGTAGACAGTTTTTGACTATTCAACCTTAATATTATAAAAAATGAGTTTGTCTGTTATGCTTGTCCTGTTGATTTGTTGTCGATAACATTTGCCAATGATAGATCATTATAAAGTAAAAAAAATGCCTATCAAAATAATCATGATCAGTCGAGATGCGTCTATAAACCTAAGACAACGCGGGCGAAGTTGCGGGCATCTAGTTGTCGTTGTTGTGAATGACTATATTATCGTCGGTTGATAAGTGATGTAACATAAATAAAACAAAGAAGTCTTGTTTTAGTTGTAACTGAATAAAAAAACTTTTAATGAGGCAAACTGGGCGAAAGACTATAACTATCTCGTTAGTGTCGAGTCTCGCTTTAAAGTTTGTTTGGAAATGTGAACAACGTTCGCAGCTATTAGTAACCACTAACACTATATATTTTGCGATTGAATCGACATTTATTTAAAATAGTGATGTTCCTATTAAATATGAGTTCACTTCGGGGAGACGAAGGGCCGGTCGGTACACCTTCAACTAGACGGAACGACGCGACGGTTTCGTCGGCCAGTCCTGGTCGAAAACGAGCGGATCGACCGTCTTGGCCTTCATTGAAAGAGGCTTATGTCCAGTAGCGGTCGGGAGAAAGTTGATGATGACGATGAAGTCAAAGTAAGGGTTGGTACAGAAGTGTTGTAATGGTGCTGCCACACTGCTGTTGTAAAATGTTTACTAACGTTTGTAAACCATGCTTAATGGTTGTTACAAAATGTTTAAAAATATAATGCTGATTCGTTTTACATTATTGGCTTTACCTCGTAATTTTGTGCACCCGTTCTAGACAATAATTATTAATAGCATACATTAATTAATACAAATTTAACCAAATATGTTATAAAAATATTGATAGTTAAATTTTGCATAATATAATTATTGTAAAACAAAACGAACACAAAAAATTTGAATATTTAATTTTAAGTTAATTTATTATTATGCATTTTTTTTTTTTAATATTTTCAAATGTAGGTATATAATACAGTATATACTAAATCATCATTGTATTTAATATAATTGTCTGGCCGAGTCGTTGGAGGGCTTGCAGGGGATGCTGCACAGTCTAAATGAATCTTCCCGACGTGTGGGTCCAAGGATAAACTTGGACAAGACGAAAGTCATGTTCAACGAACACGTTCTCCCTAGGCCGGTTAACGTTGCATAATTCTCGAAGTCGTGCAACAGTATGTCTATCTTGGGCACACTTTGCAGCTAGGTCGACATAACTTTGAGAGAGAAGCCGATAGGAGGATTTAATTGGGATGGGCAGCATTCAGGAAGCTTAGCCATATTCTCACGTCGTCTATACCGCAGAGTTTGAAGACGAAAGTCTTCGACCAATGCGTTCAGCCTACGGGGCTGAAGCGTGGTCTCTAAATCTAGGACTGGTCCGTAAGTTTGCCGTAGCTCAACGTGCTATGGTGCGTGCTATGCTGGGTGTTTCTTTGACAGATAGGATTTGGAACGAAGATATCCATCAGAGAACTAAGGTAACCGATATCACGCAAAGAATAAGCTCGTTGAAGTGGCAGTGGGATGGTCACACACTCAGGAGAACGGATGGCCGATGGGGCAATAAGGTTCTAGAGTGGAGGCCACGTTTAGGTAGACAAAGTGTTGGTTGGACATTGACCAGGCGATAAGACGATCTCCGTGCGGTGGCCGGTCCGTGTTGGATGCGAGTGGCGACGTATAGGTCGTCTTGGGGTTCATTGAGGGAGGCCTATGTTCAGCAGTGGACGGATAGAGGCTGATGATGATGAAAACTTACTTCATCCGTAGGACGAAAGTAAAAACGTTTTTTGGTGATGAAAACTAAAAAAAACTAAAGATAGGTGTCAAGGGACACCCGGATGGAACGAAGTTCCTTTCGATTAATTAGTGAAGGAATTGTACTTGTAAAACAAAAAAAAAGGTGTAAGGAAAATAATTATTCGGGTAGGTATACATTTTTTATGATTTTTTTATCGATAAAAATCAGAGCATCTCCCGGCGTAAATTAAAAAAAAAAAACAAAAAAAAAAGTCACCTAGGTCGGTGGGATTTGAATTGGGGTTTTTTACTAAGCAGCCCCAATAGTGTAATAAAAACGGTTACCGACGCAGTGATGTGTCAATCAAAAAGCCGCACGGCTTACAACTATGGCAAAAAGTGTCGTTTTAACTTTTTATCTTAATTTTTTCCATCTAGCCCCCTTTCATAACGCGCGATAAGGAACTACGTTCCAAAAGTCCTTCGCGATGCTATTTATTATTCATATTTTTTGTTTCGTGGAAACAAAACTTAATTATCATTTTACATAATTAGTATTTATATTTTAATATCTCTTACTCTCAAGAGTTGTAAAGCATCGTAAGTGTTTTTCCGTAATAGTATAAAAATGAACATGATTTTATTTTCTGAACTGGATATTGGAACCAAGTCGTAGTCTAATTTCGTAACTAAAACATTATAATAATATGTGAGTAATTAACACTACACACACTATAGTCCTTCTTCTAGTATAAAGTCCGAAAATATCGGTTGATCGGAACGACATCTGTGATTGAAAGATAATTTTCTTCTTTTTCTCTCAATTTGGTATATGTGACTGTTTTATGAATACTTCTTGTGGTCTATGGTTTTACGTATAAAGCTAAGTTTAAAGCATAAACTTAATATCAATCAATACAACTTCGTTGACTTGTCAGTTAAAGAACATGTAACAACAACGAAACTAAAGGTACACTCTGAACCTAGCAAATCCTCGCAGGAGTTATTATACTAGTAGAAGAAAAATATACCTCCTATAAATAGCCTCAGTGATAAAAATATAATTGTAAGTTATTGAGGGAAAATTATACAACTGGATGATAATTGCAGGTTACAAAGACACCCTACACTTGAAGGTGCTGAAGCTGTCGCGATCGGCGGTGGTGCTGACGTGGGATATGTACTGCTTGGCCGACATGCGCAAGTTGCTCGGCTACTCCATCTACTATATCGCCGCCGAACACAACGTCACGCTGTACGGGCAGAGGGACGCCTGCTCCGACACGTGAGTATTTGACTAGCGTGGGGACATTGACTAGTGATTCATTATCATCATTGTCAGCCTATATCCCTCCACTGCTGAACATAGAACTCCTTCAATGAACGCCAAGACGGCAGATCCCTTGCCACTTGCACCCAACACGACCGGCCACTGCACGGAGATAGTCTTCCTACCTGACTTGACTGGTGATTATCAAATTATAATAAAATATTTACGTATCAATAAATTAAAATATAACGGGCAGACGAGTCTGATGTAATTTATACAATCTTAATATAAATATATTAAGATTCTATATATATTAAGATATATAAGGTTTGGTTTGGTAAAATCAAATACGGAAACTTTGGGCACGTGATCTATTGCTTGTGTAAAGACGTTTAAGCAAAAAAAAAAATTGAAATTCGAAAAAGAATAAAAATTAAAAAAAAATGAAATCTATTGCATTAAATCGTCATTTTACATTGTACATACAAGAAAGGTATACAAAATTAAATTATATTACAAGAAATAAAATCTATTGCATTAAATCAACAGCGCGCAATAAATAAACACAAGGTCATCGGGTTCATGTCTCGACAGCTGATTCGACTGACGTAACGGGGTTTTACCGATTTCATACCCTAAATGAGATGTAAATTTTAAAAGATACTTAGTTGTGTATGTTGCTATCAATCTGGCAGTCTTAATTCTTAAAACGTGAATGAAATCGTTAAAACCCCGTTACATAAGTCGATCAGCTGTCGAGACATGAACCCGATGACCTTGTGTTTATTTATTGCGCGCTGTTGATTTAATGCAATAGATTTTATTTCTTGCAATTTTTTATTGTTTTTTAATTATTAATTTTTTTCGAATTTCAATTTTTTTTTTGCCTAAACGTCTTTACACAAGCAGTAGATCACGTGCCCAAAGTTTCCGTAATTGATTTTACCAAACCTTATATATTAAGATTGTATACAATCTTAATATAAATATATTAAGATTGTATAAATAATCAAAATAAAAAATGTTAGAAGTCACTATTAGCAAGTTCTGACGTTGAATGTCAAACCTGACCGATTCCCTCATAAAAAGTAAGGAACGTTTAATTTTTTCTTAAAAGATAGTGTCATAAGGATATATCTGTTGTACAATATACTAGTTTGTTTATACAAACTATTTTGTCTGCTCTAACGAAATATTTTCTAGAGTTATAGTAAGTTTCTGTTTCTAACAAAGTATACACAGTCTTCTGTGTTCAGTCTTCTTCTTAAGTAGCAGCCGTGGTACGAGTTTGTCATGTAACATCAACAGATGGAACGTGATAGACGTGACGTCGGACGAGGCGCGCAACACGTCGAGCGAGCCGCGCAACAACACGCGCGGGCTGACCAACCCGTGCAACATGCAACCGCAGTTCTGGCCTCTCACGCAGCTCACGCCCTACACGCGCTACGCCGCCTACGTCAAGACCTACACAACCACGGACAAGCGGGGCGCTCAGAGCCCTATCATATACTTCAAAACTCTACCCGGAGGTAAGACGTTGCCAGTTTGGGAAATTCCCCAAATTGTGGGAAATTTAATCTCGATTAAAGATGTTCGGATTTTAACATTTTATCACCTGTGCAACGATACTAATTTGATTATAAATAGACAATTTATATGGACAATCTTTTTTCCCAAATCATTGAGTATTTTTTCTTGGTAAAAAACGTAGCTGTCGTAAATGAACTCGTACATGTTTAAGTTTCGATGACGCGTAACTTGATAAAGTTCCTAACTAAGTATACACTGTAAATGACCCTGCACTGATATCGCCAGAAAAGGAATAAGAACTAAGCAGTATAGTAACTTTAACTTTTCGGGTCATTTGGTATTCGTTGATGTTTAAACAGACTGATAACTTTCATAGTAGTTTTAAAATATAAAAGTAATTCGTAAGTTGTAAATCGTCTTAGATTTATAAAGATTATTGATGCGTGACTCCGTACGTGTGTGTATACATGCGTTTAAACAAACTAATCAAATGAACCTTTCTGACATTGTGTGTAACCATAATCTTCACATGTTGTCGTCTTTCGACTCCAAGTTCGTCAATTCTAAAATGTGCACAGTGCTCCTAACGATTTTGTTTCTTAAGAAATGCCTATAAAATCTGATTTACCTATATATTTTTATTTAGAATATTTACTAAATGAATATTTAATATACATGTATGTATATTGTTTCAGCTCCAAGCCCTCCTTTAGGCTTGTCTGTGGATTCATTACGGGAACATTCGGTGACCATCAAGTGGCAGCCGCCGGCGATGCCCAACGGGACCATCGCGTTCTACCGCGTGGAGATACAGGCCAACAGCTACAACCGACCCAAGATACTCGCCAGCAACGTCAACTACTGTGCCAACCGTAAGTCTATATACCTACATGGTAAAGTAAAACTTTGTGAAATAGCTAATAAAAACCTTAACTACCTACACACTTGTTAGTAACGAACTAAAAAGTGAAAACTGACTCGAAAACTAAACCCGTCCAATTCAGAGGTAGACCCTAATCAGCGGATTAGTGAAAAGCCAGAATTATTTCAAATGAGTCTAATGTCTGGTGGAAGGGAAGCGCTGTGCCGCGCTCCCGACTGCATGGGTACCACCATCTTACTTGTTTCTCCCGTGAAACAGCTTTGATGTTTCGGAGAGAAGGGCAAGACAGGCAGTGTAATTACTGGCACCGAGACTTAACATCTTATGTCTCAGGATAGGCGACACATAAATGAGTTGCCTGGGCTCGTTCCAGGTAAACTAGTTTATGTTCATGGGCGACGTCGACCACTTACCATCAGGTGGCACGTTTGCCAGTTTGCCTATCAAACTAAAATAAAAAAATGACATCTAAATTACATGCATTTTCCGAGTTATAAATCAATATTATTATAATAAGAAGTACCTAGGTTAAAATCGAACACCGATATTTTCTCACATACTTTATTAAACGGATAGCTTTGCTATTAGTTAACGTAACCAAGATAATTTGACCGCTCTGTATACATTTTGATTTAGTGCAATAAATAATAATATCGTCCCAACAGCTAGCGTGGTCAACAACATGATCGCGGTGCGGTGGGAGGAGGCGACGGAGCGTGCGGAGGAGCGGGTGACAGGGGGCAGCGCGGGGACGGGGACGAGCATCGCCGCGCTGGCGCCGGGCAAGCTCGCGGGTGAGCAGGGCGGTGCCAACTGCGTGTGCGATGCCAACGCCCGCCCCGCCACGCGTTTCGACTCGCTCGCTGAGGAGGAGCGCATCGACACTATCACCTTTGAAAACGACGTCCAAAACCACGTGAGTTTACTATTATTTTGTTCTTCGATTGATCTATCCTGAAAGTTTACCCACGTAAACCATGTTATTCTAAAACAATCGTACAAAAATATTGTCTGTTATAGTACTAATATACAAATTCAAGATTTTTTCAAATTAAGATAAGTATGAGATGAATTTATTATTGAAAAATAAATATTTGTTCAATTTTTTCAGGTTAGAATTTAATATCTCTTTAAGACCCCGTCGAAAAAATGTGGTGGTATTACTGAGATACAAAAAAATGAATAAAGACACTTGTATGTTTGTATATTTCAGGTGTACATCAGGCAGCCCACCAATAGAGCACCAGCTAACGAGTCTTCGTCCAGCAGAATACGTCGATCCATAGACAACAATCTGAAGAGCACGCTCGTAATCATCGCGGAATCTCACCCCCCGAACATCACGCGGAAATATACCAACGAGACGGAAGACAGTAAGCATGGGCTTTGTTTATTAGTCATGGGAGCCGGGAGGTTAACAGGGTTAATAGCGGGCTTCACAACATTTACCTATGTTTCTATCGAGAATCTCGACTAAAGTTTGGCCAAAAAAGGCAATTTAAGTTTATGGGCTTTTATGGCACTCATAGAAGACAATTTCATAAATACTTTAAAATAAATTATTGTCCTCCTTTTTCCGCTTAACAGTGATATTCCACGTTAGAAAAGGTAAACTTAATTATTTTTACTCTAATTTCTCCTTTCCTTTTCTATAAATAAAAAAAATGCACGCATAACTAACATAAAGAATAAGCATAACGACTTGTCGAAGAGAGCATGGTCAGGTTGGCAAATGGCAATGGGTCCGGCATTACTTACTCATAAATACATTTTGTAAATGTTCTGATTTCATATTTTAAGTTTCGTTGGACAGCCCATTGTAGACACCCTAATTGTACGTTCTCCACCATGGAATTTAAATTAATTCCATCTTTTGTGCATAACAGATAATAATAATAATAATAAATAATCCATAGTAGATCAGTTGTACTATGAGCTATGACGTCATACCTGGTTTGCTGTTTCGTCATACATACAGATTACAGGCGATGGATTTGGAGTTGGCAATATCGAAATAGTTTTGTTATAATATGATTTAATTGTCCATAAAACGCAATTCATAAAACCTGTATTATTATCATCCCATTAAAATGTATGTCGTGTGTTGTAACTTTGTGTACGAATCTGTTGCATGACGATATCGTTAAAAGTTGTAATTGTACACGTGTAAGTGCCAATGTTAAAGGCGCTGTAAATGTATTTAATGGCTTATTACACTAACATGTATTATCAGCATCGTGGTCCTTGGAGAATGGGAATACAATGTTTCATCATTTGTTGACACGCTGATAGGATTATGTCAGGTTAAATACAATAGGTTTTCTAGTTACTAAGATCACATATATGTCCACGTTTCATTATTCTAAGGCTAGAAACACTGATGATGTAGCGTTCTAAAATCTAACCCAAAATATTTTCGTTAAAATCTATGCAGCTAATAAAATCTATTTCACTAACTATAAGAATATGATAGGTAACAATTCCAAAAAGAATTCCAAATTTCACCCACACCATCTTGATGTCCGGAAATCCACAACATCTAGATTTTTACGGCATTTCCTGCCTCGCACCACAAATATATGGAATCAGCTGCCACCTACGGTATTTCCGAACCGATACGACTTAGGGACCTTCAAGAAAAGAGCATACTCACATCTAAAAGGCCGGCAACGCACCTGCTGATCTCCGGGTATAGCGGGTGTCTGTGGATGTCGCTATTCACTTACCATCAGGACTGTCCGTTTTCCCCCTCTTCTATAAAAAAAAAATCTTGCTTAAATAATTCCTGAAAGAGCTTCGGAAAAAAGGGCAAGGCGTGATTTACTATCTTACTTCTCAGGGTAGGCAAGACGCAAATTAGTTTTCTGAGTTAGACTTCAGGTAAACTCGTTCATGTTCATAGTAGAAGCTGACGACGCCCCCTTAGGTGTCCCGGCCACTTCACCTATGCAACTAGTATCAAAACGGCGATGTAAGCAATGTAATAGAGGGTTTTATGGTTTTAGCATACGTGAAGTCGCTGTTCTACGAGGTGCCGGGCGACACGCGCTCGCTACGGGTGTCAGAGCTGCGGCACTTCACGTGGTACTCGGTGTACGTGTGGGCGTGTCGCGAGCGGCATGTAAATGAATCGTACGAGGACTATTCCAAGTACTGGTGCTCCGAGCGCGCGCAGTACTACACATTCCGCACGCTCGAGCGACGTGAGTACACTATATGTATACTCTTGACACATTATATTATGTATATTTGACCTCTGTGGCTCAATGATTAGCGCGTTGGCGCTCAAGCCGTAGGTAGCGGGTTCGAATCCTGCCACGGAACAAAAAGTTTTCTGTGTTCCTGGGTCATATAATAAAAATATGTTTAAATAATAAAAATATATAATATATGTAAGTATAGTATAAAAGTATTAAATATAATATTTCCGTTGTCTGGTACCCATAACACAAGTTCTTCGAGAATTTACCACGAGACCAGATTGACGTGGTGTGAAAGCGTCCATAGATATTATTATTATTATACTAGTGGACCTGACAGACGTCCTATACAAAACATTTTGTAGTGAAACGAATTGTGATTTGTGAATCTTACGCATTCTCGAATCGACTTGAATACACACACAAAAATTTTCATCAAAATCGGTCTAGACGTTTAGGAGGAGTTCAGTCACACACACACACACACACACATTTTTTTAAATTTAAAGATGCTCTCTTTAACTTATTGGAGGGTGTATGTCAGAGATATATTATTATGCAAAGAGAGACTATTTTTCAATATAGAAATCGCGTGGCATTGGCACAAAGGAAGTGTCAAGGCCACGCTCTGAGCATCGTGTCCCTCTACACGGGTGCCACTGTCTTGTTTAAAAGTTTGCAAAATGTTCAAATGGAGTAATAAAATGAATGAAATAACCAGAGGATGCGGATGTGGTGATGAACTTACGTGCAGAAGTGATACCGTCAAACAAGACGCTGCCCGAGGTGAATGTGACGTGGCAGCCGCCCGAGGACCCCAACGGCTTCATTGTCGCCTACAACGTGCATCACACGCGGGTCGAGGAGAGCAGCGATCAGGTCAGTTACACGATACTAGCTGCTGCCCGCAGCTTCGCCTGCCTTAACTTAAATTTACAGCCGTACCCAGATTGATGATGATTATTTTTGTAGCCCAAGTTGCTCCTTATAACATAAGCTATCTTCCAGTGAAAGTCCTATCAAAATCGGCCCAGCCGTTTCAGAGATTAGCCAGAACAAACAGACAGGCAAAAATTTTTGGTATATGTACCCTGTATACCGGGTGTATTTTGAATGCTTGCAAAGATTTAACGCTAATAATATACTATTTATATACTATACAATTCATATAACCATTTATCCCAGGCACGTTTTTTAAGAAAAATTTAGGGCTTATGTATTTTGCAAACCCGCAATGTATGTATACACGCGAACTCTGTCAGCTGATGCAGTCCGCTTGGCCGGCGTGAACCATAAACCAATTACATTGCCGTTTTAGACGTCGTAACGTCTTATAATTTGATGGAGCCGGCTGCACGAACGAAAAAACATGACGCATGCGGCGTTACCTCGCTCTGAGGCGTTCCATTTTCTTATGACGTTGTCACGTTCAACAAGCGTCAGTAAACCGACTTTACAGACAACCGATTTAAAAAAAACGATTATTTTAAAGCGTTATCATCAAATTTCTGTAACATTATGTTTACTTAACTGGATTATACAAGAAAAGACGCGTTTTTTTCACTTGTATCATGTCAGGCTATGCCAACACTATCATACCTCTTCGTTTTTGCAAGTTCCAAATACGCCCGGTACATCCATATGTATTTAGTAAAAAGCGGTTATTTTGCTATTATCTGTATAGATACATAAATACGTATATTTCTGAAACACATAATCCTGTACGATGTATAGAAAAACTGTACTGTATAGAGAAAAAATGAAACGACAAATAAAAACATCCTTTTTTTTTTCTTTAACGCCGTGAAACTCACCCTGGGTTACTGAGCCCCACCGCCACGACAAGGCCTGAACCATGGTGGGGAAATAAAAACATCCTGCAGAAGGTTTAATCTAAAAGATTTTGTGTGCCTGGAACAGTATAAGATCTCGCATTTCAAAGGGAAGGCTCTGCCGTGTAAACTAAAAACGTGCATAGTGCGCTTTTATCCCAAAACTCGTGTTCCACCCTTTTCATTATAATTCCATCTTTTTTTCAACCAGACACTTTAAAAGGTAGGCACTCTTAACGTTTATACTCGTACGTGTCTTTTGGCATATAAGGGAGGAACGATAAAAGGTTGTTTATATTGGATGAAAGTTTTGGGACAAATCAATGAACTTTATGTTGTGTGCAGGAGGTGGGGTTGTCTAGCTGTATCCCCGCGGAGGACTACGAGGCGCAAGGCCGCACGGTGGTGGTGCGCAACCTCGCGCCCGGCAACTACTCGCTGCGTGTCACGCCGCTGTCCGCGCGCGGGCTCGGGAACGCCTCCGCCCACCTCTACGTTTTCATACCGGTACGTACGCACTAGCGTTTGTGGGCATGACTCTAACTTTGTACAAGTTTTATATGTATAAAACCTTATCGAGGTTCCTTTGAGATTTTTACTAATAATATGATTTTTACTAAAAATATTTTTTCATTATCAACGTTAGTAAGAAAAATGGGTTCGTAGTTGTTTGCTAATTCATTTTTTATAAGAATATTTTTAGTTTTGTAACGAGATCAAGTTGAATACTAAGGTTTGCAATAACAATGTTTTTTTATGTGATGCAGGAGCGTGACGCGGTGGCCCACTACGGCTGGGTGTGGGGCGTGGTGGTGCTGGCGGCGCTGGTGGCGCTGGCGATGGCGCTGGCATGCTACTTCCGGCGCGCGCTGCTGCAGCCCGCCGACGGGAACAAGCTGTTCGCGCGCGTCAACCCGGAGTACGTGTCCACTGTGTATGTGCCCGACGAGTGGGAGGTGTCGCGCGCTAACATACAGTTCGTGCGCGAGCTCGGCCAGGGCTCCTTCGGCATGGTGAGTGGCGAGCGAGGGACCGTCCGTATCGCCCCCTTAAATATTGCTGTCTAATGAACTCTTTCCCACATATTTTTACAGGTATACGAGGGTATCGCTAGTCTTGAAAAGGGCAAACCGGATATTCGATGCGCTGTCAAAACTGTGAACGAACACGCCACCGACAGGTGAGAACACACACAGAATTATTCTCCCAAAATGAGTATCATTTCTTAAGTCCTACCTTCACCTACTGTTCCGATTGAGGTTAAAGGCCATCAGGCCGAAAAAATAAAAATAGTATCGACGGTAAGAAACTCGCGTGTTCGTGCACAGGGAACGCATCGAATTCCTGAAGGAAGCGTCGGTGATGAAGTCGTTCGACACGTTCCACGTGGTGAAGCTGCTGGGCGTGGTGTCGCGCGGGCAGCCCACGCTCGTGGTCATGGAGCTCATGGAGCTGGGCGACCTCAAGAGCTACCTGCGCTCGCACCGCCCCGACGCCGACTCGTCGCTGCCGCGCAAGGGGCCCGCCACGCCCCCCACGCTGCAGAACATATTGCAGGCACGTGCCATCCCCCCCGGGACTACTACTTTTAACATTTTATGATTGTATTAACATTTGCATACATATTGTAATATTGCGGTTCTTGTTGTACTTACTACTACTACTACTTACTTACGTACTTGTGGTTCTTGGGTGTCAAATTTCATTTGAAAACAAATTATATTCAAAAGCCTTACACGTAACATAATATGATATATATGGTATATTATGTATTAGGTACATTATAAGCTTGTTTGTGTTTTTATTTGTTAGCGCAAAACGTTACTTCATAATCTTCTGCTACTTACTTCTCGAATGCACGCTGACAGTATTTCACGAATAATTACCATTATCGTACACGCGGGCAAAGCTATGGAGAACAGCTTGTTAATAATTGTATCTACATTTAACTTACTTCTTTTGCACTATTCAAACGAATTGATACTTGTTCCAGATGGCTATCGAAATAGCCGACGGCATGGCGTACCTGTCCGCCAAAAAATACGTGCACCGCGATCTAGCGGCGCGCAACTGTATGGTCGCTGGAGACCTCACTGTCAAAGTCGGAGACTTCGGCATGACTAGAGATATTTATGAGACTGATTATTATAGAAAGGGTTCAAAAGGCCTCCTACCCGTAAGATGGATGAGCCCCGAGAGCCTAAAAGACGGGGTGAGTTTGTGCAAAAACATATTAATACTAATATAATAAATATAATACATAATATGTGTGCTATACATATGTGCTATTACTATGATGTGTTTAACCAATATCAATTGGCTTTCCATCTTTAGATAAATTTGAAAAAACTATAGCTTTTTAACTATATTCTATTTGGCTTTACATCGTCAGTTCTTTCAACTGGTGGATATTGAACGCCAAGACAATCGATCCCATGGCTTAATCTTTAAACGCAAATGATAGCTCTCCATACTAGTAATTACATTGCTTATACTATTCTGTTTTGCCGAAACACACATACAACATAGTTATTTTACGACATCAACAAGGATTTTGTCAACACTGTAGACGGGCAGGACAGAGTACTCTCACTGGGGCAATAACATAACATGTGCGGGCAGGTATTCTCGAGCAACACCGACGTGTGGAGCTACGGCGTGGTGCTGTGGGAGATGGCGACGCTGGCGATGCAGCCGTACCAGGGGCTGTCCAACGAGCAGGTGGTGCGCTACGTGGTGGAGGGCGGGGTCATGGAGCGGCCCGAGCACTGCCCCGACCGCCTGTACGAGCTCATGCGGGCGTGCTGGGCGCACCGCGCGCCGCACCGCCCCTCCTTCCTGCAGCTGGTGGCGGACCTGGCACCCGCCGCCATGCCCTACTTTCGTCACCGCTCCTTCTTCCACACGCCGCAGGGCCAGGAGATGTACACGCTGCAGCGCACCGCTAAAGGTCAGTCTCGCGTTTTAAACCATAGATGTTATATTCATGTATACTTAATTTGTTGTAAAAGTAAGATTTTTGATGTAAAACATCTGTTGACGCGCTTTGCCAGTAAAATCAATTCGGATGCCGTTACGGCAAACGACATGTGTCATTATTTTATTCAAACTTCCATTTTGGCGTGACGGCCATTTTTTCCCTTCTTTTGAAGTTACGAGCCCTTGGACCAATAACGTGCGCGTGAACGGTTTCTTCCAGTTTTCTCGCTCTAAAGTACCGTATTCGATGTTATACTCTTTCATATTTAGTCTATAGTAAATATAAATTAATTAATATTATAAATATATGGTACCTCTGAATTGTAATAAAATATTATAAAACACCCTGATGTGACGCCAATTTTGTTTATGAGAATTATATAGACTTTATATTTTCCACACTTTACTTACTGTTTTAGTCCCTTTTTTTAGATTCATTTCTTTGTGTCAAGGGACTTTTGTCTTTTACATTTATTTCAATCAATTCAAATCATTTATTATAATGCATATCAAAATATGTAGTACAATTTACGCTTGTTTAAAAGTTATGTACGTTAATAATGTGCTTTCCCTCTGTTTTATGAACGCTATATAGATATACCCTATACATTATTATGATTTACTTTGTTTTTGGTACGTGTAGTAAATGATAACAACGTTATATGTGTAGTGTGATGTGTATTAATGTGTAATTTTGTCTTCCCCACGCCCCCAGAAGTTTGTGCCGGGCAGACGGCAGACTGTTAACCGTAAGTAGCGGTATCTATGCATGCTACTCAACACGAGCACCCGTTATTTGTTATCATTTCTCGAGTGACCAAAAACAACGTAGATCACTCCCTTGTTTTATTACTATCTTTGGCAGTTTTATTTAACGCTATTATTTAACGTACTTTTAGCTTCTTCGGTAGCCATATCCCATTTATTTATTTCTAGTTCGTTAGACGCTTTCACGGTTGCAACGTAGTTACATTTAAAGGCGCTTTCAAAAGAGCTTATATTAAACCACTCAAGTGAGTGAGGGACTTTAGATGTGCTGGTTAGTTTACAATATTGCAAACAACAGCTTTAATTTCGCTAAAACCACTTTGAAAAACCTAGTGCTTCGAGATTGTATATAGAGTATAGAATAGACCCTCTTGTTGGGTGAAATGGTCCCGTTAATGAGGACTGATCACCCGTCTGGCCTTGCTGGTGTCCCCACCCTTAAATAATAGACCCTCTTACAATATTTTTTACAATTTATGTCTAAACACCGTCGGCATTATCAGTAAGTTAATGTCGGATGACGTTCGCAGACGAGGAGGCGGAGCTGTCGGAGATGGCGGAGGTGAACGTGGGCGCCGTGGCCACGGGCTCGGGCTCCAACCTGTTCGGCGTGTCGGGGCGGCTGGCGTCGTGGGTGCGCGAGCTGTCGTCGCTGCGCTCGCGCGAGCGGGACGACGCCGCCGCCGAGCCGCTGCAGCCGCTGGCGCGCACCAAGCGGGACGCGCCGCACGCACCCAACGGGCTGCTGCCGCCGTGCTAGCACCGCCCCTCGCCTCGCGCCGCCCCGCTGCGCGCCCTTATCTACCTCAAGCCGAGCGCGATCGCCGCGCCCGGCTCTTCGAATCCTAGTTGTAAGCGTAGTTAGTGAATTATTCGACGTGTTATTTTATTTATTTTATACGTACGTCCTCGCCGTCGGGGGCGGGAACGGCTGGGTCGAATCGTTCGAGGTCGTATTGTCCACATTTATGTATGGAGAGCTAAAATATCTGAATATCTGAATTTGTTAGACGATAATGGCGGTGAAACAAGTGAAACCAATTTAAAAACATAAAGCCCATCTCGCAAACTTGAATGAAGAATATGGTCAATATGAACCGGACTTCAGCGGTTCGACCATGCCGGCTCCGCCTCCCCGGGTCGCCAGCGCGTCGGTAGTCGAGCGCCCGCTCTTAAAGTACGCGGTAAAAATGCAACAATTGTCAATTGACTTGCACGCGGAGGCGGCCATTGATTATATTGTTGTATAACGTTCGATCGTCGGATTGCTTTTGCTCGGCAATAATCGATAGTAGATCGGAACCACGATGGACGAAATCTCGTTGTCTAATTTCCACCGCGCCCTAATATGAACGCTAATCGTTATAAATAAGTTTGTAAAGTACTTCATCGATTGCTCAACGAGATGTTCGCCCCGCGTGCGTGCACCCTACGGTCCCATCGAGCGACGCGTCTGCGGGTCGGCGGTGGGCGATGGGCGGTCGGCTCGTAGTGTAAGTACTTGTAAATGGTTGTTGAATGTTGATGTATATTTGTCGCACGCCGGAGCCGGAGCGCCGCCGTCCGCTCTCATATCAGAACGTTAAAGTTTCGCCGGGCTAGTGCCGCGGCGCCGTCGACCCGATCCTATATAGTTTACCTCAATAGCGTAGTCGTATCGATGTCATTTATGACGCAGCCTATTATTGTTAAGTTACGTGTAAGTTGTAAATGTGTATAGTGAATAACTTAAGTAAGATTGTGTACAAATTATGTTAATCGTTTACTGTTACTCACCGCTGGAGCGCCGCGCCCGCCGGCCGCGCCCGTTGTTGTTGTTGTGAGCGCGGCCGGCCGTTTATAATACTCATTGTACGAAAACCGTGTCATTTATTATTCATTTCTAAATGTAAAGAGAAAATAATTTTACCCAGATTTAACCACCAAAATTTAAAAAAAATAATGAAATAAATTATGATTTTATCACTTATAAATCATATCTACCTACTATATTGTACAGCATGCGCAGCGGAACGATCCGTACCGAAGATATTCCTTTAATTTGATAAGACAAAACTAAAATCGATATGTTCTCTATCAATTATGCAATAGAAAATCTGCCATTGTTACATAGTTGTATTGTACCGTGTACGTACTATATCGGTGTACCGCGTTACCCTCGCCGACCAGTGGGCTGACGACCAGTGCACTCGTGACGCATGCAAAGCTAATTTATAACTATTTTATATATTATAATATATTACATTTCATATAATAATTTTCGCGTTGTATATTTTATACTAGTTATAGGTGTTCTATAATCCGATCAACGCGGATGGGTAGCTACACCGTAGCTATACCCATATGGCGTTGACAGATTTTTAAGTCTGGCAACTTGGGCTTTAGCCTACCTAGTGATTGACCATGAAATGGCGACAATTTAATTCAAAGGCAGCATTTGATAGTTAATCGTATATATTTTCTTCTCTATATATCTAAGTTTATACAATTTTGTATAACCAAAATGTTACAATAATATTGAATATATTTTAGAACACCTGATACGTTCATAGCTATTTATGTCAATTTGTTGATAACTTTATAATCGCCGTTCGATTTCAACAAATGCGTTAATACAAAGTAGATTCACGCACAAAATTCCATTGAAAATTGAGTTAGTCGACATGAATAATTAAATAGTAAATTTTATACATGACATTTGAACGTCAAAACTGTAGTACGCAAACCTGTGCGTCGGTCGGCCGACGTCGCCATATAACATTGTGTATAAGAGTGTTAACGAGTGCCTTCAGAAATCCAGCCTTCAATGAACGCAGGATTGTCGATCGAGTGAGGACGTGACACGGGCGCACCAACAATTCGCTTATCCGTTTTGTTGTGATCTGTTTCGGTTCCGACTCCCGAGATATATTGGCGATGTAGTTAATGGTGACAATGACAGTGGCGTGGACTGAGCTTGACTTAACGTTATTACTATATTTATGTGACCGAACGCCGACGTAGAGCGACATCACGCTTAATGAGCGATTTTCCAGCTAGTTCTATGGAGCTCGCCAGATGGAGTTAGTTGTATATTTATTTTTAAACCTGGCAATCTTTTTATTGCTCTAGGAAATTTAGTTCCTATATTTTTTATTCATTGTTACTAAGCGATAGTGAACGTTTAAACTAATATATTAGTTACGACTTAACTTCTGAATGCCAGAATGCTAAAGCCATTTATGCTCACGTAAGGAGCGCGCTGGGAAAACGCTAGTTAAGGAAATAACTATTGTATTATTCATAAATAATATTACCATAATTAAACTAACGAATGCCTTAGGTAGTTGAAATGTAATTTATCACGTATTCAGTACTTGACTTATATGAAAGAGATCACCAAAACTTGTTTATACTTAGCTCATAGAATAAGGTATAACAATGCATTCTGTGAAAATGTTTATAGTTGCCTTTATATTGTCAGTTTACTTTCCTCTAAGATTATTCTTACTTGGTGTAAGTGTATTATGATATAAAAAGAATACATTTTAGAATTTTTAATATAATCCACGTCGAGTCCACTTAGTGTTAAAATTTATATCATTATTATAATGTTTGAATATTGATGTTGACAAATGTATACCTAATAATATTATAATTAAAATAGTCTACTACATGTTATTTAAAATTTTGCCGTGTACTCTATATTGAATTCAAATGTACTATTATAAACATTTTCAACAAAATGCATACATACTCGAGTTTTATCAATGAAGACATTCCAGTGCGAAATCACAACATTTATATAATCATCTGACTGGAATGTCTGACGCACTCGCATCTATACTTTACACCTTGAACTTTATGAGAAAATCGTTACTTATCTGCCTGTAAAATCTTTAATAGACGATATATAATATATATATACAGGCTTCAAGTTTAGTTTAGCTTTTCAAACATACGTCGTCTCTGGGAGTTCAGCGTGTACGTATAAGTCTGTGCACTCTGTGGGCCGAATGATAGTTCGCGAGCGTCCGCGGCCGTGACGAGTGACGACTGCCGAGCACGCTGCACGCGTCACTTGTCACTCGGCCACCGAATCGCTAATATGTCTTTTCAGCGATCGTCGCTACAATTGTTACTTTAGACTCGCTTCATATCGTTTTCAATAATAATGGAAAGTATGAGGTAGCGGCGAGCGCCAAGTGACAATTCCGAGCCCAGCCGCGCCGGCTTGTCGCCGCTCGCACAACGTTGCCTCACACGGCGTTCCCTGCGGGCTTCACTAATTTTATAATTATTATGTTCTACTTTTGTCAGTATTTATTTTTTATTGTGATTTCCACCTAGTAAAGCGGTTATACCTCATTTTTAGTGATTATGTTTGTCGTAAATTATTGACTGATAAAATAATTTCCAAGTGATGTGTTCCTCGTGTGATTAGTGTGCGTGTTTATGTAAGAGTGTGGGGGTAGCGTTGTGCTCTATGCTCAATTTAGATACAAATTCACCAAACGATTGAGATAGTGTATAATTTTTATATTTAATTGAATGAGAACCGAGTACCTATTACTGATAATTTTAATATATAAAAGGTTACAAAAGTTAGTAAAGTATAGTTTTGAATATCACTGTATCCTAAAGAACCCTTGTTTAATGTATATTTTATACAAGTTTATAAAACAAGGCCTATAAAGTTCTCAAAAATAAAATTGATTTTTTGAAATGCGATGTTTTTTATTTATGCTATGGCTATATGCCGATATGGTTTTAAATGTTTTTTGTTTTTTTAAGTTTTTTAAGGTTTAAGTCCATTTTTGTTCTCAAAATGTTTAAGTCTAACTTGTGCCCCCGTCGAAGGCGGCGGGTCATCTTACACTGGCACGGCGGGTCTTCAGCGTATCTCCTCAACAGACTGTCTGTCCGGAAATATCCTCTCTCTCCATTGTCCTTAATATTTTCCAAGTACGATATATAATAATCCGGCAAGTTATGCTCGAGACCACCAATAATCAGTATTTCTTTGTAAGTCCACGACGGCCACCTCTCTACCGGTATTTCATCATTGTCCCCCCTCGGCAAGGGGTTTACTCTTTGAATATAAACTCTACAGGTGACATCTCCTATGTATGGTGTAAGAACATTTATCTGCTTGAAATAGTAGATTTTCCTATCTACGCCTAGTTGCCTGGAACCGAAAAAGTTTATGAATAAGTCATTGTTGTGTATTACGCTTCGTGGTTAATTTCACTTTTATGAACAGGTTTGAAATCGATAAATCTGAACGAGTCGTTTTGAAATATACCTACCTAAAAAATATTTTTCAACTTTTATCAATTTTGCTTTACAATTCATTGGAATTAGTAAGTATTAAAAAATATTAGACCAGTTCGCCAATTAATCCTTCTGTTTGAAAAACGACGCAATAGTACTTACTCATCAAGCTTTTCCATGTCATCGTTATGCAAACGCCATATAACACCCCACACCTGTCCATTAGCGGTTGGCACAATCGTCGCAGCAGGCCCTCCCCAGAATTTTGAGTACCTCATAAAGTCAAGCCTATAGTTCTATAAAAGCGTATTTATTAAATATATTATTTTATTATTAATCAGAATATGATTTCATGAGCTATGACTGCTAAGCAGTCAGTTTGTAGTGCATTTTTCTTGATTTTTAGGTGAGAATGTATATTTTTTGTAAATTATTATTTAGAGTATACATATAGCAGCATCAAATGAATCCCCACCATGGTTTCAGGCCTTGTCGTGGCGGTGGGGCTCAGTAACCTAGGGTGAGCGGTGCACCTTGGGCGAACCTAATTGGGCCGAGGGGGCTCTTTGTACCCCTCTTATAAGAAGAGGGGACTGAAGAGCAGGGGGCAAGGGGTGAGGATGGGAACCTCACCCCATTGTACTGTCCCGACGTTGAGATGGGGTTGTTCTGTGGTGCGGGACAACCCCTCTGTGGAGGTGGCGTCGGTCCCTTGCGGGACTGACTGGCCGTCGAGGTGCCCTGTTTGTTTTCTAGACCCGGGACACCTCACCAAAGGCGGCATTGGTGGCACTCGCCGGGTTTTAGTGGGTAGAGCTGCGTCCATTTACCAGCTGTCGGGCGCAGCGAGTCCCACATACCCGCGTGGGGAGACCCACTCCCCCGCGGGGTGCCTCAGAGCATTTCCCGGCGTTAAAGAAAAAAAAAAACATCAAATGAATGTCATGAAAAATTCATAAAAAGCTACTTTTTCTGAAGATAGTACTTTCCTTAAATATATAAAAGTACTCTGTGATAGTACTGGTCACAAATTTTTTCAATTAATTTTAAGCACCCTGTGAACAAGTATATGCACTGCTAAACATGCCTACTTTAAGATAAGATTTAATAGTATGTGTAGGTATAAATATTAAATACACTTATTTCTTCTTAGCTTGTAGGCTAACTCTACTGTTCTTATGAGGAGGTGACATACCAGAAGACAGGGTTGACTGCCAATAAGATGGATCTACGATCTCAGTTCAGTGGCTGGTCTTGGTTGGATAGACAGGTCGGGGGATCAACCATCTTGGCGATAATTGAAAGAAGCTTATGTCCAGAGGTGGTCAGTAAAAGGTTTGGATGATGTTTGAATGACCTATCTTTTAATTATTCTACATGTAAGTGCTTATTGAATAATTTAATGTAAAATTTGATCTAGTAAATAATAATTATTAAAGAAAGCAGCCCTCACATCCAAACGTCCAATGGATACAAACTCAGCAGGAGTACTGATGTGGGTCCAATAACTAAACATGTTACAACCATATGAAAAGTATAAAAATGTATCAGGTTTCAATACACTGGATTTTAACATATTTAATGGCCAAAATGAAATTAATATTATATAAACATTTATTACATATTTTATATAAAAAAAAATATCACATCAAATGTCACTTTCTATAGAACAGCATTATGCCAGTATTATAAATTCTTTAAGTAATTATTTTCCTCTTAGCAACACTGGCTCACACATAATAATCACATATTTAATTTTTCAATCATTTTTGGAGACGCCTTTTGTCCATTGTGGGGTATTTTTTTTAATTTTGTCAAGTATTCTTCTGGTAAATTACATTCAATTGCTCCACATATTATACAATCTAAATATGTAATAGATGGTCTCCTTTCTAATGGAATGTCCTCATTTGGTCCTCGAAGTGGAGGATTAACAGTCTGCTGGTAAGTACGGCATTGTACTTTCATACCATCGGAAGTTAGTATATCAACAGTTTTAGGAAAATACCAATTTGAATCAACTCCTTCTTGTCTGAAAAATATAAAGTGTACCTACTTCATTGCCTGCACTTTTATCACAATTTATTCAATGCAATACAAAAGCACAATCTCTAAGAAACATTGTTGAGTATAGTGATATGACTTATGAAATATTATACCTATCTAATGCAGGCATATCTTGATTATGTAACCTCCAGATTGCCCCCCAAACATATGAGTTCTCGATCGGTATTATAGTAGCAGAAGATCCTCGCCAATGATCAGAATATTTTATAAAGTCCAGTTGGTGTCCCTTTAATAACAACCAATGATAACATTAAGCATATAAAGAACAAATGGAAAGGGCAGGTCATGTGGGATGTGGCACCGCTAGGTAAAAGGAGCATTGGCAAACAAAGACTGCTTTTTTTTAAATTTTATTTTAAGAAGAAGATGGGCAGACAATAATTACAATACAGGTGGCAGGGAAATATTGGATGAGCGTCGCAACGAACAGAAATAGATGGCTAAATATGGAGGAGGCTTTCACCCAAAAAGGGACCGTGTAATTAAAAAATAAATCATATGAAAAACCTAAATAGAAACACAGCATATTATACTTGGCATTACATGGAAAAATTGAGCTAAATAATTAAATCTACTAAAAAGTATTTAATTATTACATTATTATATTAGAAAATGAAGTTGTTTAAAAAAGGGAGGCCTATCTTCAGTAGTGGGCAGACCCGTGGGCAATAACGGGCATCTAAAATCATTATTTAAAACGGGATATTTACCATATTTTTCACTTTTATTTCGCGGTGTTCGATGTTTTTATTTTACATTACTTATCCACGAATGTCTTGTTCACGAGACATGTCACAAAATATACCGTTTCAAATAATTTTAGCATATGAAATAACCATGTTAAATTATAATTATTATTTTTATTACTTAAATTTTAATTTTCATGCTTACATCTAATTTTCCAATTCCCATAAACTCAGCAGTAGGATTATTAATACGAATGCGCTTCTTAAGTAAATTGCTGCCATATGCAAAATAAAGGAAATGATCCTTTACCGGTGCCCACATTTTTGTAATGAATCTAAAATTTAACTATAAATTCTCTTTCCATTATTACAAATAACAAAAATACAAATTACAAACTACTACAAAGCTTATGTCAAATGTCAACTGTCGTCTGTCAAGGAGCATGTAATAATTAAACGCCTGTGTTCCGATTTACACTGCGAGCACCATAGATAATACACTAATATATGGCGAGCACTGTACATTACTCTTACTGGGAGAAATTCGTTCCGTTATAGACTGACAGTTTACTGTAACAGTGCTCTAGGAAACATATGACGTCATGAACCGTCGCCATTTTTGCAATGCGAGAACTGTACAGTGCTCTTACTGGGAGAAATTCGTCCCGTTTATACTGGCAGTATACAGTTGCAGTATGACGTCGCAATATATGACGTCGTGAATGAATGATCGTCGCCATTTTTCTACTGTGAGTACTGGTGGTTTCGAGGTACAGTGCATGCACGATGCGCTCAGTGATTGGCTAATTGAAGTTGGGATCTGACGGAGACAAATCAACTTTTTTTTGTGCTAATTTGTTTATTTGCCGACTTTCGGTGATTGTCGATAAAAAAAATTGGCTGTCTATAAAGTGGTTTACCGACGATAGATAAATCAAATAACAACGTCATAACAAAACCCATGCGTACAATGAGCGTAACGGGACAATGAGTATTACGTGTTATTTTCGTGCATGCTGTCACGTCAAAAATATAGTATGTTCGATGTTCATTTTTTTATTATTAAAAGTATTTTTAATTGTAATTTTTATTTTAACAACTTTTGACTTTGTTCGCCGCTACTATTTGACATTATTTGAATTTATTTGTTAATTGTTATTCATTCTTATAAAGCGAGAGTGCTACTGTCGCTGCGTACCATCACAGTAATAGGGATGTTGACAGTATTCATATAAAAATATAATTTTGATGTTAATTGGTAGTTTCTATGATAGAATTCTGAAAAAATACAATATTTTCCCTTATTTTTATATGATTAAATTAATATTTTATAAATAAAATGTAACAAAATTTAAAATAGGTCAAGTGATAATAAACGGAAATGACGTCACCAGTTCCTATTTAGCGGAAGCGGAAGAATGTTGATGTACTTTTATACACCATTTTCCGTACGCAGTACATATTGTAAAAACTATTTTTCAGGCGTTTTGACAGTTTACACACACATAGGCACCGTTCAACACTTATAAAACTTAGAAGCCATTTTTTATTAACGACAACTAGAATCATTTTATCACTTTTACGGTGTTTAACAACATATGACGTCACGTGACAAGTGTTAGCGTTTTGGAACGAAATTTAAAATGCATTATAAAATGCAAGATTATAAAGGCATTAAACGTATTTAAGCAAAAGTTGATAATATTTAGGCCTCCATTAGATATTTATAAATGATTTAAAAACATTTCTGAAAAATGACAACATCCCTATTGAAACATCACTGCTGACTGATGTTGCAAGGCTCACTTTTGGTTTGTAAAAGTGGGGGGTCGCCCCCCGCCAACCGTGCAGTCTTCGACCACACGGCCTCCTGGCGTCGGGTTGGGCCTTACAAGTGTGTAGTCTTCTGAGAGCCCCGCAAGGGGCTCTAGGAAGCTGCATCGAGGCCTCACGGCCTCCCGGCAGCGGGATGGACCGCACTCCATCAATATGGGGCGGTCGTCGCCCCAACGGCAACGATGTTATTGTCAACTATTAGCTTACACTATAAGCGTGATTTTGAGTTGCACTGTTTTACAATATATAGACGTATATTTTCATTCTAGATTTTACCAGGCAAAATTTAACATTAATTCATTGTGTGCAAATACACAAAATTTCTTTACAAAAAAATAATTATTAGGATCATTAATCATAGGTATCTGATAATATGTGTTGAAGTTTTTAAATTGTCCTTTATTTAACAAAGACTTTAAATAAAAAATAGTTCAGTTTTGATAGTTTATATGATCCAATTCTATATAGAATTATAAAAATATATAATCACAGTTAGTTTGAGGATAAATGTAAATAAACAATGACCAAAATATTACATTTAACAAATTGTTGTCAATAACATTCCAATAAAAACAAAAAACAAAACAGAGATTCTCTATAACACTACGTTTTGTATAACTTTAGCTCTTCCATGTTTGCCGATGCAATACTGTACAGTAGCATACACTTTCAGTAATCGTCGTTCCACTGCTTTGAAATGTTCTTCTCGTGCCAACAGGTGGCCATGAAATGCTGCTAATTGTTTTATAGTCTCCGTCAAACTACCTCCTGATACTATTTCTAAGCTTTGCCATGTTGATACTGCTAACCTGAAATAAAATATCATTCATCACAAATAAATCGTGCAGATCAAAATTCTGCCGAAAAACGAGATGGTCTAGACTAGAGACAACAAGTTCAAAAAGACGAAAAATAGATAAAACTCTTAAAAATATGAGTTATCGGCTCATTCGATTGGGAATGATGTCTAGAAAAATGTATCACGAGGACTTATTAGCATAAGAAAAAAATACATTTATTTTTTCGTTAATAACTCAGTAATTAAAATTGACATTTTTTAAATTTTGAAAAAAAAAAAGATAATTAATTTCCAATAAAAAGTCCCAACTCCCGAACTCTACCTCTATTATTTATAATTTCAATTTAACGCTGAAAAAGCGCGGCATTTTTAGGTTGCGCGCGCGGTGTCAAAATCGAGTAGGTCACACAATATTTTTTCAAGATATTAAATGGCGTCCTCTTTTTGGTATAGTTCTAACTTCTATGAACCTAAAAGTTTCTTCATTAGTCCACGCAACCACCATTTAGAATTTAGATCGACAGAAATACACTGAATCCGTGACAACTGGATACTGTGCGAATGTGTGGACGCGCACGCAGTCATGGGCCAACATCAGCTTACAAATAACAATCAATATTCTTTTGATGTACCGACACGACGGCGAATGCCCAAGTATTTGGCCTAAGTTGGGCGAATACTTACAAAATATATGACCTCTACACTATCGTGTGAATATATATATAACTAGTGGCCCCGACAGACGTTGTCCTGTACAAAATATTTTTTTTTGTGAATCTAAACCATTCTCGAATCCACTTGAACACACACAAAAAAAATCATCAAGATCGGTCCAGCCGCTTAGGAGGAGTTTAGTGACATACACACGCACAGAAGAATGAAATATATAAAGATGAGCTTTCGTGCTCTGTATACTATATTTTATTTACGCCCAAAGTTGGGCTAAAATCAGTGTTGAAATACGAAAGTTTAGAAGCTTGTATTTTTTTATGTATATTTTTTTTACGATTTTGGGTACATACAGACATAGATAGGGACAAAATCAATTTATATTAGTTGTTGATGGTCAACACTCAACGTCAAACATTGTAGTAATTACTGTTCTGCGTTTCTATGGAAGGATGAGCGACTTGTGTAACCTTAAATGCATCTCATCATCGTTTTACACTATGTTTTGGTATATTCATTCCAGTGCAGCTAACCTACACAATATCTACAAAAAATATGAAGTTGAGTATGGCATTGAGTATTTTTTTTATATAGGATCCATTGTGTAGCAGTGTGTATCGCAAATAAAGCACTTATTATTATTATTGTGCTGTTTTATAGTCCCCATTGAGAGACGTGGATGATCGACAAACCGTGTATTGTTTTCGTATAGTCAAACTTCAATTCGCAATCGAATTACTTTCTCTGGGCTCAGGGCCGGATTTAAATTTGTGCCGCCCTGGGGCACTGAAGAAAATGCAGCCCTATGACTTAAATTTTATTTTAATAGTTTTGATATCTTATTTTTTAAGAATTAGAATAACTAATTGATTGCAGGAAATTTATTATGTATTATATAGCATTTATTATACATTATGTTTTATTTATATTTATTCTTTATTTACTCATATATTATATATTATATACTATATTAATATAAAAAAATATTTGTATTTTTCTTAGAATTATAAGTTTTGCACAAAGAACGACTTATATTAGTATTGCATAATTTTTTTCACAGGCAAACTCGCCTAACTTTTTGAATTGCAAACTGGTCGATTAAATCTTCACAATCTAAACGTTGAAGCACATCTGATTCTATGCATAGAATAGTTAGGCTATTGAGTCTATTTGCACCCATTGTAGCAATAACTTAAATTTCCTATATTATAATATACAAAATTTTAATGTGATACATAATACTTGAATTATATTTCTTGAAAGATAAAATGTTTATTTAAAAGAATTAGTTAATTATATATTGTATAGAAAATTTTATCTCACTTTCCAAATTTTGCCGCCCTAGAAAATTTGCCGCCCTGGGCACTAGCCCCGACTGCCCCTAGTATAAATCCACCACTGTCTGGGCTACTAACAAATCACATACATCTAAAGCCGTGTGTTAATGGTACGACGATTTGCCATGCATTTTCAATGAATGGCATAAAGGATGCCGGGATTGTTACAGAAATGGCGGCTGCCGCGCGAGCGACTATTTGATTTTGCCGCGCTTCGAGACAATTGCGCGAAAATTTAAATGCATGAGTCCAAAGCCCACTTCCATTATAGAGAAAAAAATCACTTACATGCAGCATTGATATAGAGGAGCCAAAATATCTAATTCATCAACCATGGGGTTTCCCAAACCTTTACCATTATCTAACAACACTATTTGATCTTTGTACACTTCATAGTGATGTCGATCTCCATTTTGTATAAGGAAGTCAAATATGGAAACATCAATCAGATTGAGAATCCTTTTTGAACTAAGAAGTCCTTTCACTTTTCTGAAAAAATATATTTCATTAAAATTTTATAAAACTTAACTACATCACCACAGACAAATCACAGAAAGAGATAGTAGATCTATCAACCTTTAAACTCTATATATAAAAGTAAATTATTACTTACTTACAAAAGTCTTTATCATTTTGCCATTCCATACGTCTAGCGCTGTAAGATCGTCTCCAAGGTGACTTATGAACTTTGAATTGCTTATTTGAATATAATATTGCTGCACCCTCTATAGCACCATCCTGGTCAGGGCAAACCGTTTCATTTCTTTTACAGTAAAAACATTTACCATATATGCATAACAAACCACTTTCTGAAATTTTAATTTTAATCTATACAGATAAATAAAATTGCAGTGTCTGTTTGTAATATTAAAATAACAGATTTTTTAACATGCATATGGATGTAACAAGGTACATATACCACGCTGCTGCACGGCTGCACTTTCTCTGGAAGATATCTGATGTTATAAGGAGTAGCTTAGGTTAAAAAAATAATCATCATCACTTCAGATAAGGCTGTAAATCTAAGTTACCGCGGCGAAGCTGTGAACAGCAGCTAGTATAAAATAATAATGTAAAATTCTATGTGCTATTGGACAGTTGCCCTAGAAACTGATTTGTTGTCATTCAACAATATCTGTTCACTGCTAATCCTATATAACATCTGACTATGATGACACCAAACTGATCAAATTCTGAAAATCTTCAATCTGCAGTAACTAATGATGCCAAAATCAATAGTTCAACATGCTATTCAGCAAGAAAGTACATTTTATAGAGTTTGGTGTCTAGAACCATTAAGATAAGACCATATTATTAAGTCTTTAACATCTGTTACTAAAAGGGTATTTTTAATGGTCTAATATATAATATGTTATATGAATGATAAACGGTGTTCTGCAGCACACAAGACATGTGAAGCACCAAACATAATTTGGAGATACTTAACACAAGTATATTGTCTAGCATATTTAGTCTTGGTGCACGAATGCAACTCACACTTCATAAATTTCTTTACATACATATAACTCACCATTTTTTATCATTGACCGTTTCAATCCTACTGTGGCCACTGGTAAAATATCTTTGTGAAGATAAATTTTTCTGATTGCAGAAGGTGCAATCCATTTCATGTTTAAAATCATTGCCAGATAATATGCAAACACTTCTGAGTTGTGCCGATCAAAACCTGCATAAATTTTACCATTTATCACATGATCCAAATTGTAGCGTTTCGGTTTAAAAAATAGTTTTTGTTTTCCCTAAAACCCAAGAGACTGATGAGAATAAATTAAATAATATATTAGACATACAACAGGAATACTGTAAGCTATAAATATTATGGTGCCTCTAACAGGGACCTTTACTAAGTTTGGTATCTATAGATATTGATGATCGCTTATTACCTGGTGCATCAACTGTCCATTTGCCCCTGCTTTATAAATATAAATATATTCTATTACATATAAAGGTACTAAAACATTACCTCTAGCAAAAGTAATAATTTGAGCTGGGTTCCTTTTGGTGCATTGTCCACTAGTGCTATTGGGGCAGTTTGTATGGCATGTAGTATTTTGCCTGGGGCTGAATTTTCATGAGGAAAGAGCGATTCTTCATTGTTCCACTGGAAAAAGCCAAAATACATATAATTTTGTAAATTAAGAACATGTTATATACTTATGACTTTATTTATGCACTAGCTGTTGCCTGCAGCGTCGCCCGCGTTACTCAACTCCTACAAGTCACAGTGTGATCTTATATAGCCTATAGCCTTCCTTGATAAATAAGCTGTCTAACACCGAAAGAATTTTTCAAATCGGACCAGTAGTTCCTGAGATTACCGCGTTCAAACAAACAAACAAACTCTTCAGCTTTATAATATTAGTATAGATTTACTAACATTATAGAATACAAAAATGTTTGGATTTTAATTGTGAAAACATTGTCAATACATACGTTTTCTGTTTCTTTCCATATTGATGTAGAGTCGATATTTTTAGTTGTATTAAATGAATATATGAGATTTCTTTGAAATGCACTAAACTTGGGGTTCTTTGTCTTATACTGACTAGGTAAGTAATTTAAATATTCGTATATATCTTCGAAAAAATTCTGAGTAAGACCTATTTTTATTCGAGGAACAGGAAAATTTGAAGAGTTTTTACCAACAGCATTTAAAGTGTAAAAAAAGTAAATATTGAGTCCTACAAGAACAAGAAGAAATAGTGAAAACCCAAAAGCATAATTTAAAGACATTTTGACTTAAACTTTATACTATTGTTTGTCAATACTATTCATGCCTTAAATCCTTAAAATAATTTATTCTTTTATTCAGTTAGCTTATTTTTTTACATTTGTTATACCACTTAACGTCTTGAGACTTCATTATTCAACGAAAATTATTAATTTCTCTATAAACGACACTACACACTACATTTTTGTTGAAGCTAAGTAATTTTAATTTAAATTACAACAAATATAGGATATCAATCCAATGTTAATTGTTAATATCAAAGGAATTTGATTCAAATTTTTATTTCTTATATTACTAACTGACAGTTGACGTATGACGGCATTCAGAAACTGTCAAATGGTTTTTATTTTATTTTAAGGCATTAACTACTAAGCTATTAGCCATAAAAAATACAATATTTAGTCTGTAATACGAAGAAACGGCGGGAAACCTCAAGGAGAGCGGCTTCGCCCCTCTGGTCCCCGTCAATTAACTATCACTTCCCATTCCATCCACCCAGAGCCAGTCCACCACAATATTCGCCCACTAATCACAATATAGATTAAGTTTTTAAAACAAACACCATAGAAAACCACACCGAATGAACAAAAGACAAAATAATAATTAATTAACGGGAGACCAAAAAAAACACGACCGCGCGCCCCGATGCTTCCCGCCGTTCCCTGTCAACTGTTATTATTATTTTCATTTAAAGATATTAGCTACTAGGCTATTAGTCATACAAAATACAATTATCGGTCAGTAATACGGAGAAATGGCAGGAAACACCAAGGAACGCGGCTTCGCCCCTCTAGCCCCCATCAATCAATCACATTATATATTACACAGATTAAGTTTTTAAAACAAATACTATAGAAAACCGCCAGAACAGCTCTACTAAGAAAACCATTCCAGAACGGTACTCCACAAGATTCGCCAACCAATCACAATATATACAGATACGTTTTTAAAACAAATACTATAGGAAACCACTCCGAAAAAATAAAACACAAAATAACAAATATTTAACGGTAACATATGATATAAAAGATAGATTATTTGTATAAAGTAATTTTTTCCATAATTGGAAAAAATTACTTTATACAAATAATCGATTTGAAATAAGGAATACTGCGTTACAATATCTACTACTTATTGGACAAAAGCTTTTATTATTAACCCTTATGATCACATAAGGAGAGGAGGGCGCCACCGTGCCACGGTAAAGATTTACTCCGCGTTCGTTGTTGATAAAAAAATTGAAAAAAGCTTCTTTTAGGTTGAAAAATAAGTTTGGCGTTTTTATAAAGCTGTAAATTGAAGCATATATTGTGGACAAAGTTAAAAAGTGAGTTAAAATCTATATAAAAGTGTCAAAACATTCAAATGAAAAGACGGTTATTTAAAAGAATTTAGTGACTTTTATCAAAATATAATACTAGCGGAGGTGGACATACGAACTAATAAGTGCAAAAGTGATAGTGAACTTCGTCAGTGAAGTTTACGGAACAAGTTACACAAAATATACACTGCATTTTTGAAGAAAAGATTAAAATCCTAGACGAAAAATATGAAAACTTAAAAGAAAAGGTTGAAAATCAAGAGAAAAGATTATACTTTTTGGAAAAGCAGTCACAACAAAGGAACGTAGTATTTTTTGGCATAGCGGAAACTGAGAAAAATTATGCAGAATTGGAAATAAATATTGTACATTTTATAAACAAATACTACTCCACGAACCTTAACCAAAAAAGACATCTAGGAAACCAGGAGAATAGGAAAGAAAGATAAGAAACCCAATTATCGTTACGTTTACTACATTAGGCACCAAAATAGACATCTTCAAAAGAAAATATGTCCTAAAAGATACCCCTTTTTATATTAAGGAAGATCTACCATACTACATTATAGAAAAAAGGAAGGAGTTACAAGATCAATTGAAACTTGAAATAGAAAAAGGAACGAAGCAATTCAAGGGATTAAATATGACGTAATTGGGCTGTCCGAAATAAGACGTATAGGCACTCAGATAGAAGAATATAAAAAATTTATACTGTGCTACACGGGCCTAACACCAGGAAAATATGGAGTCGGATTTATAATAAATAAAGCACACAAACAATGTATTGAAAGCTATACAGGCTTCAGTGATAGAGTAGCATTATTAAACTTAAACATTCAAGGATTTGGCATATCTTTTATTCAAGTCTACGCGCCGACTGAAGCATCTAGCGAAGAGGATATTAGCACATTCTACTTGCAAGTAAGCAAAGCCATCGACCAAGCTTACAACAACCATTTTATAATGGGTTATTTTAATGCCAAAATAGGACAGCCAAGAAAAGACGAATGCTTAATTATTAAAACTCATGGATATGGAGAAAGAAACCAAAGAGGCCAGATGCTAATTGACTTCGCCCTTGAACACAAACTAGCAATTTTAAACACTTTCTTTCACAAAAAATCCAAACAAAGATGGACCTGGCGATCACCAAACGGTAAACATAAAAATGAACTAGATAACGTATTGTCAAATCATCCTAATCTCTGTCAAAACATAGAAGTTTTAAACGTTAACTTTCCATCTGACCATCGTCCAATACGAGCCACTATATCTATCACGAAACAAAAGAAGAAGCGCACAGGTTACAAAGACAAAAGGCAGTCATCACTGAAAACCGAACAAGAAATAACAAACTACAAACAAAATATATTATGTCACTTACAAGAGTTGAATAACTGTCGAAGGAAAATATCTGTACAGGCTTATTATAACTTATTATCAAAGGCTATATCTCAAAGCTTACAAGACGTTCGAACACCGAATGAAACATCAAAAAATACCCATAAAGTTTTGCAAGAACGCACATTAGCTCTAATAAAACGAAGACAGGAACTACATCGTACTAAGAATAAAACTAGATCCACGAAAAATTAATTATCTGCTTTATACAAATTAATAAGTAAGTACATAAAACTGGACTACAAAAACTACAGATCAAAGACATTTGAAAAACACTTGAAACAAGCAGGGAGCTCAAAGAAAGCTCTTAAAGAATTACAAATAAACAAATTTTGGATAGATAGCTTAAAAAGCGAGGATAAAATTGTGCACAATAGAAAACAAGTTATTAAAACAGCAACAGATTTTTACAAAACTCTATATAGTGCCCAGACCGAAGTGTACAATATCCAAAATAACCAAACTTCTTTAAACATAACTAATAGGGGAAATGTAACACCAATATCCGAAAACGAAGTAATTCAGGCAATAAAGAGATTAAAGGCAGATAAAAGCCCGGGGCCAGATGGCATCACAAATGAATCCATAAAGGTCGCTAATTCACTACTGACTCCATCTTTAACGTATTTATTCGACAATATACTAGAAACCGCCGAAATACCATCGCAGTGGATGGAGTCTGAAATAATTTTAATTTACAAAAAAGGAAATCCAAAAGATATAACAAACTATAGACCAATAAGTTTACTCTCGTGCCTCTACAAACTTTTTTCTTCAATCATAAACAGTAGAATAAGTGCTACACTGGAAGCAAAACAACCAATTGAACAAGCGGGATTCCGAAAAAAATTCTCGACGATCGACCACATACATACGCTAGAACTAATAATGGATAAATACCAGGAAAAGCAAAGACCACTCTACATCGCGTATATTGATTATAAAAAAGCCTTTGATACCGTGTCACACTCCAGTATATGGACTGCTCTACAAGACCAGGAAGTTGATCAAGAGTACATACAAATAATTAGAAATATTTATAGTAACAGTGTAGCAAAAATAAAACTAGATACTACTGGTCCTACTTTTCCCGTCAAAAGAGGGGTAAAACAAGGAGACCCTTTATCCCCAAAATTATTTATATCAATTCTAGAATGTATAATAAAATGATTAAAGTTGGATAAAATGGGACTAAACATCAACGGAAAATATTTAAGTCATTTGCGATTCGCAGATGACTTAGTACTCTTCTCAGAAACGAGCCAACAACTACAAACCATGCTCGACTCATTAAATACAGCTAGTAAACAGGTAGGACTAGAAATGAATCTAGCAAAAACAATGGTCATGACAAATAGCTCAAACAGAAAAATATCAATAGACAACGAAACCTTGCAATACACAAAAAAATATACTTATCTCGGAAAACTAGTTGGATTTGATAGGAAATTAAACGAATTAGAAGTAGAAAAAAGAGCGCAAAAAACGTGGAATAAATACTGGTCACTAAGCGAAATATTTAAAAGTAACATGCCCATAAGTATCAAAACAAAAGTTATGACATCATGCCTCCTACCCTGCCTGACCTACGCATGTCAAACTTGGAAGTACACATCTAAAATCAAAAATAAAATTACTACTTGCCAGCACGGTATCGAGCGAAGCATGCTCAACATTAAGAAAATACAAAAGATCCGACACACTAACATTAGAAAAATTACGAAAGCTAAAGATGCTCTAAACTATGCCAAAAAAATTAAAATGGAAGTGGGCAGGGCATGTAGCGAGGCTAGAGGATAACAGGTGGACTAGCAGAATAACAAAATGGAAAGGTCCATACGGCAAGCGTCTCCAAGGAAGACCCCACACAAGGTGGGAAGACGAAATCATAAAAATAGCCGGCCCCTGCTGGCCAAAAGTTGCCCAAGATAGAGATATATGGAATTCTTTAGAGGAGGCCTTCACCTTCAACTGAGAGGGGTTCTTGCGTAATAAAAAAAGAAAAAAATACATAAAATATAATTACAAATTAAGTAACTTTACTAAATCAAACTATAATTTTATAACTTTAATATATTTGTCACTTTTAATTCAGAAGATATTGTACTTTAAACTGTAATTGTAAATTCTAACTTGCAAGAAATAAAAGGCCTTATTATTATTATTATTATTATTTATGATCACATAGCACTATATTCAACATATATGAGACAGCATATATAAGACAGCCATCAAATCAATAACTCATCATTCATTCTCATCATCATACAAATAAACGGATACGGGCTTGATATTTGATCCCGAGCATCGCTCGCTCCACGGCCCTTTGTTAGCCTCTTATTTTGTACACAGCCTCCTGTGTGAGCGTCCATGTCTCGGCACCGTAAGAGAGGCCCCATATGTTGAAGAGACCACATATTTCAGGATCGAAGAATGTCCTATAATTTTCAAAAAGCTGCCCTGACCCCAGTTGGATTCTCCTACTAATCTCCTTCCATCTCCTATTGATGTTTATTACCGAATGATAGAACATTTCCAAGATACACGTAATCAACTACCTCCAGGGTCTCATTTTCAAGTTGAGATTAATTTTTGATGTGAAACATCTATAGCCGCACGTAATTAATAATATAATATAATATAATTTCTGGCGTGGCGACGCATGCCGTGGCGACGCGTCACCACGCTATACGATATTACATATTATATGCATATTACTTTTACAAAATAATGTCGATGTTTCACATCTGCCAGGCGTCCCGTGACGGCTCACACGGTTTTTTTTTAATGTTAGTGAGGTAGGCAAATTGGCAGACGTGCCACCAGGGGCCTATTTAATAAGCGGGACAATGACAGGTGACAGGCGACAGGTGACAATTCGACAATTTGACAATATTTAGTTTAATAAAAATTATCACTGACAAATAAGTCACGGTGGAAAATCTACAAATATGTGGACTTGTCGTGACAATTTGACATATTTCTGTTTAGTAAATAATATGCGACAAGTGACAATTTGTCCGGGAAAACTTGTAAAATTTGTTTTATTAAACACTAAATTGTCATGGCAGGTAGACATATTTGTCAATTTGTCAGAGATTTTCGACAGGCTTTTCATCCAATGTCAACGCTATTCGACAGTTAAATTTGTAGTTAGTACGATTAATTTAGAAAAATGGTGTTAATGTCGTCGACGGATAACAGTAGTAGTGAAGATGGTTATTTGGTGCAAACTGTACGACAACGACGTCGTATTTTTAAACGTAATTGAAACCTTTCAATGTAATTGAAACCAAAACCTCTCTGTTTTCATAGATAAGGCCTAAAATTGATAATTTGGCGTCCATTTGAAATAGCAAGCAAGTTCTCTCATGTGCATGCTTCGATTTTTTGTTGTGACAAATATGTCGGAATTAGTGACAAACTTGTCAATTGTCATGACAAATAAGTCGAGTATATTTTCTTAGAGACTCGACAGGTAAAACCTGACAATTGTCGCTTTTATTAAACAGTTTTATAGCCTGACAATTTTGTAAGTATTTGCCTATCGCATTTGGACTTAAATGTCATCTTTATTAAGCGCCACTTGTCGCGACAATTCGACTTATTTGTCAAAAAGTGACAAATTTGTCGTATTGTCGCGTTTATTAAATAGGCCCCAGATGGTAGTAAGTGGTGGGAGGACCTGGCGCGGCAGCCGTATGGCAAAAGCCTCTCTGGCCCTCATGCGGTGTATGCGCCATAAGCGCAAACCCCCTCACCTTCCGTCTGAGACAGATGAGTAGGTGCCTGTGCCGGACGGCCCTCAGGACAATGTGTCTGATTATGAAGCGGCGATGGACTCGGCCCAGCACACCCACGAGGTATGCCTGAGATGGGCGATGCTGCGTCGCGATCTGACATCAGTCATCGGAAGGCACTTATCTTTGCCGAGCGTTATCATCGCGATGCTCACAGTGCCTACGAGTCCTGGATGACGATGGTCTCATTATACGAGGCAGTTCTGTCCCAGAAGAAGGTTGACGAGCGGGTGAGAGAGGAGGCCACCGATGAAGCTTCCCCCCACGGGTGACGAACGGGGGTGCGTAGGAGGCCTCCAGTAATGCCCCTGTGGTCGGGTTCAGGATGTGAACTTGGAACCACTATGACAAGACGTCACGTCGTTGCTCTCGCCGCCACTAAGCGGTCCCCACTCCCCCCTTACGAAGAGTAGTCTGGCTTTCGCCAGGGCCAACCTGTCACTGAGGTGATCCTATTGCCGGCAAATCCAGGACCCTCAAAAAGTGGCTGAAGGCGCTCGCAGTGGTTTTAGTTTACGGGTAGGGCACTCCCAGATGCGAGTCCCACGTAGGGTCAGGATCTATCCTAGCTACACGCGTAAAAAGCATTTCTCAGTGATAGCAAAAATAATAGTTGGTAGTTAGTGGTCGACATCGCCCATGAACATAAACTAGTTTACCTGGAACGAGCCCAGGCTACTCATTTATGTGTTGTCTATCCTGAGACATAAGATGTTAAGTGTCGGTGCCAGTAATTACACTGCCTGTCTTGCCCTTCTCTTCGAAACACAGCTAAGCTGTTTCACGGGAGAAAGAAGCAAGATGCCCGCCGCTTCACCCGCCGTAACTTAAGATTTACAGCCGTACCCAGATAATGCTTATTTTTATAGCCTAAGTTACTCCTTATAACATCAGCCAGTGAAAGTCCGAACAAAATCAGCCCAGCCATTTCAGAGTTTAGCCGGAACAAACGGACAGACAGACGGACAGACAAAAATTGTGAATAATGTTATTTTGGTATACATAAGCATAAGCATTTAATAAAATTAAAAAAAAAAAAACTAAAAAGTAATAAAATAATTTCCTTAATTTTTGTGCCTACAATTTATAATCCACTTGTTCTTCTACTAATATACAATCTTTGCGTTTACCACTTCATTATTGTTACTTTTGGAGTCGGTGTCAGCCAAGGTAGGTAGGTTAGGAGGTAGGTACATCAACAAATAGGACACCGGCTTCAAAAGTAACAATAATGACGTGGTAAACGCAAAGATTGTATATTAGTAGAAGAACAAGTTGATTATAAATTGTAGGCACAAAAATTAAGGAAATTATTTTATTACTTTTTAGTTTTTTTTTTTTTATTTGAAGTCGGTTTTAATTTTTGTTTAAAATTTTTTTATTTCTTAATTTTTAGTGATTTCAAAATTTGATAACTGATTTTATTTGTCTGAAATATGGGTAGAACTATTTATTCGCGTTGCTCAGATTAAATAGAGCTGTATTAATGAGATGACCGTAGAAAGGGTTTAATTCATTACATTACATAAATGAAAAGACCGATATGGAATTGTGTGAAACTTTATATATATATATATATATATATATATATATATATATATATATATATATAATTGAAAGCAATCACGGCAGATTTGCTGCTATTCGTTAAATAATTCCATTATATATAGGTATAGAACATCACCAATATATAGATATAGAATGGATATTATGATGACCTAAAAATATCAAACGCACTAGTCGCCCCTACTATTTTCGAAAGTTCCCCTCGATTTCTCTGGGATGCCATCATCAGATCCTGGTTTCCTTATCATGGGACCATTTGGGAAGTATACCCTTTAGAACAAAAAAAGAATTTTTCAAATCGGTCTAGCCATCTTCGAGTAATCAGGTAACATACATAATAAAAAATAAAAAAAAAGATTACGACGAATTGATAACCTCCTCCTTTTTGAAGTCGGTTAAAAAAATGGTTATTTTAATATTACAAACAGACACCCCAATATTATTTATTTGTATAGATGTTTAATTACTATAAAGTTAATATATTATCTTTCCGCTAGGTATATTAACTTTATGATAATTACAGAAAGAACTCTACATCTACTAACTATCAACATTTTAGCGTCGTGGATTCAAATTGTTCTAAGCTCGAATGCTAAATAAAAGTGTAGGTACCATTTTCGTTCACCTGTGTATTAAATCCAATTTAAAATTAAAAATATTTTTATGAGGTTTAAATACTATGGAACTACAAAAAAAAAAACAAAATGAAGGTCTGAAATCATAATCAGAAACCGCAACGTGAATTTAAATTAAGTAATGAATTCAGTGACTAGCCATAAAAATACCGACCCATGAGTTATGGCTTGATACCTCGTCTCAAGAGATCAGTTTTCGACGATTGTTGGAAATTAAAGTTTTAACAAAAATGCGTCGGAAACACTTTAATAATTTAAATTGACTGTTTCAAAGTTTTCCCCAAATACATTCACAATATTGACACTGTTTGTAGACGTACAGTTTGCCGAGACGCCGATGCATGCGGCAGGGATGTTTGTCTCCGATACTAACACGATTACGTCCAATCAGCAGCGTTGCCGCCCTAATTGGGCGCACCCGATGCGAGGGCGGGCGCTTTTTTATCTTGCGCAAACATAGCGGCTCAGAACATAGCGGACGAGTTTACGGAGATGCGTGCACTGTGAGTCGTGACCGAATTGAATTAATAAAATATTAAAACCGACTTCGAATAACAAAAAAACTAAAAAGTAATAAAATAATTGCGTTTCTTTAATTTTCTTCGACTTTTTTTCGACTTAAAAAGCAAATTAATGACGTGGTAAACGCAAAAAATTATAAATGTAGAGCTCCTGTAAACCGTTGAGGAGTTCCCTAAATTATCCTTCGTCTTCATCATCAGTCCCCTAATGACAGTCACAACCCATCTAGGTGTAAAGTTCTCATTAACACAAATAAATCAAGCCTAAACACAAGGTTACTGCTGTAATCGTTGGAGATTTCACTCGACTGTATTTCGGCTCCAGTATCAGATCAACTATAGACCTTCATTAAATTGTAGTTCTTTAAAATATTTAATGAACAAATTAACAAACACAATAGTCGCCAGTATTTGAAAGTTCCCCTCGATTTCCCTGGGATTCCATCATCAAAGCCTGGTTTCCTTATCATAGAACTATTTGGAAAGTATGGGTATACTTTCAAAGTAGTAGTGTAAATAGTTTTATACAAAGTAATAATTTTTCAAATCTCTAATAACTTTCCTTCATAAGCAAATGCCAATTAAACTGCGAGATAACTTCACTTAATTAGTAATTACCAAACTTGACAAACCAATGTACAAAACACTGTATATACCATATTAATCGATCATTAACAAAAAAACCCTTTTGTAGAAATCTAAGTTAAACTTACTACAATCAGTCATTGTGTAAATTCAAATTCATTTTACTAATTTTATTTTCGTTTAAATCGAAATATCGTTTCTTTGACATTGAAAATGCAAGTTATATATATTTTTGGAATTGCTATTTAAACCCCATTATTTTGATTTTGGTAGAAAAAAAAATTGAACCTCAATATGGCGTCCGAAATCTGCCATTTTTGTTTTAATGTATCTGTATCACTCGCGCTATCAAGACAAATCTAACGACACCTCATACGTTGAAATCCACAATCGTCCTCCAGACGTTCAGGATGTACCAGGGAACATAGGAATCGACATACATACACCTGAAAAACATTACCCTCATTTAGTAATAAGGGATACATAGGTACGTGCACATTTGTTCAGAAGATCATATACTTTCACCGCAGAGAAATCATAATTAGTAGGTAATGTTATTTTCTCTTTAGTCCTAAATATTTATCCATAAAAGTACAGGGTTAATAAAGACACAATTCAAAAAGTTTATTGAAGTATTTGTTTTTTTTTTAATAATAGCGCCAAATGACAATTAAAGGAATATTAAACATACTTTTTTGCAATAATTTTAATATTTACAAGTCTTAAATCTTATTAGATACAATATTGTGAGATCCTAGTAATTAGCTTACCTACTACTTAAATTATTTTAAATAAATATAACTTACCTAATTGAGATCTTTTTATTTTGTCTTCAAACACTTATCACAGTTAATTTATTTATAAATATTTTTTCATTGGTCCAATTTTTACATCAAACTTTCACTCGCGCCTAGAAACATTACACGAGACGCCACTTATATGTGTTATCTAATTAATTATAATATCATAAACAAACAATTTATGTT
Source organism: Helleia helle (assembly GCA_963853865.1). NCBI lineage: Eukaryota > Metazoa > Arthropoda > Insecta > Lepidoptera > Lycaenidae > Helleia > Helleia helle. Next base: position 17,406,356 of record OY971422.1, on the reverse strand, counting down.
TGATATTATATTTAGGGTGTAGCTATGTATCGGCGGGAGCGGTGGTGGAAGCGGGAGCGGAAGTATGCGCGGGCGAGGGTGCTCGCGCTGCAGCGAGCGCGGCCGCGTGTCGCCTCGCTTTGAGCCGTAGGTCAGCTATAGAGGATGAGCGACAGCGTGCGGCGAGCGCTGCGAAGCCCGCGTACGGCGGACACAGCGCCGCAGCAGCCGCTGCGGCTGCGCTTGCATACTGTGTTATAAAATCACATTGTCAACTATTTTATCAACACATAATAGTAATATAAATAAAATCTAGTGAATCTAGTATGAATAAAATAATTTCTGAAGATTTTCTTAACGCTATTTGCGTTAGGTACCTACTTCGAAAGTAGTTGAAAACACTCTTATCAGCAGATTCATCATCAAATCTGCTATGTTAAAAAGTTATAAAGGAAAATTTCTTAAATATCTGTTTGCAACACACACTGAGTAAAGATATAATTAGTGACGTTAAAAATAATAAAAATAATTCGTTCTGCTGTAGTGGTGAGATATTGTGAAAATACAATATTCTTATTCTTCACATCTACTAAGTTCTCTGCACTCTTTTTTACCAAATTAGCCATTAATGCAGTTTATCCTGCAAAATATAGCTTGTTTTTTTATGAAATAATAATAATAAATAGAAATAAAAATTTAATGCGTATAAGTGAAAGGTACATGCGAAAAAAATCCTTATTTGGAGCCAAGCAGTATCATAGAAATATTAACACGCAATAACCTGATGTGCAGCAGCTGACAATAAAGCTGAGTCAAAGGGTGCAAACGCAGTGGGTTGAGGGTGGGCTGAGAGCGGCGGCAGAGGTGGCGGAGGCCGAGGTGTACCCGGCGTGTTGGTCAGCCGCGGCACCGACACATAGGGCGCTACGCGACACGGCTCCAGGGGAGTGCCGCCTCCGCCAACAAGTAATCCTATAAAGAGAAGTGTTAGGAACCAGCAGCTTCACCCGCATTAACTTACATAACAGATGTACAACCTTATCTAGACTAATGTTTAAAATCGGTTGAGTGGTTTCCAAAATTACTTCCTACATCGAAACTTACTCATTTAAAGAAACCCTAGCCGTGACCTAAACGTGTTTAAGAACTACAATTGAAAACCTGCTTTCAAATTAAAAACAGCATCAAAATTGGTTCACGCGTTTGAAGTTTCACTTCTTATAACAGCCGCCATTTTGTGTCGAAGGTTAATTACATAAATGTGACTTACAAACAAGTAGTATTACCACAAGCATAGATTAAAAATTGGTCTCCGCTACGCTATGACGTAGCGCAGCTTAAGTCTAAGTCGTAGCGCAGCGGAGACCAATTATTTTTAATCTATGACCACAAGTCCGTCCCACCGTCTTATTTTAAGGTTCGCATAATCGAGAGAAAATGGCATTGAAATGAGGAATCATTTGAATGATGATATCCACCCTAAAAGTACAAACGTGTAAGAAATGATAGGAGTTTGTAAATTGTACAATCATCTAATATGAATTGAATTGTGAGGGTGTAATCAAACATCGCTCAGACGTCGCTGACGGAGCGCTGATCCGTGCCGATTGTCATTTGTCAGTGACAAACGAGTCCGGCCAAATCCGCAGAGATCCGATCCGAAACTTCACTTAATTAAATTGATATTTATTTAAAGCATTATTTGCTCGTAAATTAACTGAGATTCCTTGTTTATAGCCCACCCGGGGCGGTGCAATTAATAAATTAACGTTTTACTTATACAAGTTTAAGTACCCTCGCTATGTTTGTGTATACTTATTTTAATTTGAGAAATAGGTACCTCGCTTAGCATAGGATACGTAATTATTAGTAAGTTATTTATTTAGATTTTACAACAATTAAAACAAAACCTTACAATATTTTTGACTTTTATTTATAAACTAGCTGTTAACTCAGATTTACGGCCGTACCCGGATTGATGATGATTATTTTGATAGCCTAAGTTACTCCTCGTAACATCAGCTATCTGCCAGTGAAAGTCCCATCAAAATCGGCCCAACCGTTTCAGAGATTAGCCGGAACAAATAGGCAAACGGACAGGCAGACAAAAATAGTAAAAAATGTTATTTTGATACTACCGGTGTATACATACATTTAATATAATATACAATACATTTAATAAAAAGCGGTTATTTTAATATTACAAACAGACACTCCAATTTTATTTATCTGTATAGATTATAGCATGACTTTCATTTTGTCACATCCAATGGTTATCCAATCAAATAAAACTTAGAAATAGGACATAATCGATAAACCTAATTAAACAAATGTTATATTATATCTTACTAATATTTTACAGGCGAAAGTTTGTAAGTTTAAATGGTGTTGGATTCTACCTTGGATTAAGATATTGCCGGGGCACCTCACCAAAGGCGGCATTGGTATTGGCATTGGCACTCGCCGGGTTTTAGTGGGTAGGGCTGCGTCCACCATACCACCTTTCGGGCGCAGCGAGTCCCACATACCTGCCTCGGGAGACCCACTCCCCGGCGGGATGCCTCAGTAAAGCATTTCCCAGAGTAAAAGAAAAAAAGGACATAGGCTATAAAAATAATACTCATCAATCCGGATACGGTTGTAAATTAAAGATAACGCGGGCGAAGCTGCGGGCACCAGCTAGTAGTAGATCCCCACCATGGTTCAGGCCTTGACGTGGCGGTGGGGCTCAGTAACCTAGGGTGAGCCGCTGTACCTTGGGCGAAGCTAATTGAGCCGAGGGGGCTCTTTGTACCCCTCTTATAAGAGGGGACAAAAGTGCAGGGGGCAAGGGGCCAGGATGGAAACCTCACCCCATTGTACTGTCCCGACGTTGGGAGGGGTTGTTCTGTGGTGCTGGACAACCCCTCGGTGGAGGTGGCGTCGGTCCCTTGGGGGACTGACTAGCCGTCGAGGTGCTCTGTTTGTTTATTAGATCCGGGGCACCTCACCAAAGGCGGCATTGGTGGCACTCACCGGGTTTTAGTTTGTAGAGCTGCGTCCACTTACCAGCTCTCGGGCGCAGCGAGTCCCACATACCCGCGTGGGGAGACCCGCTCCCCCACGGGATGCCTCAGAGCATTTCCAGGCGTTAACCCGTCCTCACCCCTTGCCCCCTGCTCTTTTGTCCCCTCTTCTTATAAGAGGGGTACAAAGAGCCCCCTCGGCTCAATTAGCTTCGCCCAAGGTGCTGGGCTCACCCTAGGCTACTGAGCCCCACCGCCACGACAAGGCCTGAACCATTTTGGGGACCTTATTAAGTACTAAATTAATATTCATTATATTTATTGTATCTACTCAACAGTCTACCATGACTATACCTTACATTTTCCAGGAATATGAAATCGAAACCACGATTTATCTTAGGGGATGTAGAAGTTATGGACCAAAAGGTCAAGTTAGAAAACTTATCAATACAAGTTCACTCATATACGTTTGAAACATTATTAAGTATTCACTTGATATTAATTTTGCAGTGTAATAATAGTGCACTAGTAGGGGGTGGAACGGAATCTGTAGTGTAAATCACAGCCGCTCCGGACGCCCGAGCTCCGTCGACATTATCAAAATGGATGCTCCCCGTGTGTATGAGTTATTTCCATATTTGACACCGAATTACTTTCGAGAAGTGCCGACATAAATACGAGAGCGGGTCCGGCGACCCCCTCCCACGTCCCGCCTCACCCCACCGCTCCCGTGCGGCCGCCATGCATTTATTTGATTAACTCTGAGTTGTTTAATTTAATCGAATTATAAGGTGAGCTCCGCGGGGGCATCCCCGTTCTCGCTTATTTTAAAGTGTTCGAACATCTTTACAGCGGTTTCTGCGTAATAAAACATCGCCACCCTCGCGATGCGAATAACTTTAGAATTTTATGAACAGGGGAACAATTAGGCGGCGGAGATTTTTTCATTTTTTGTATATCAAGACGATTGTTATTATTCTTACGGCGGCAGGGATACTTTGCTTCATTAAAAATGAATTTTTAATCTAATGAAGATTTATTGCGGACGTTATTTGAATATACAACGTCTAAAGAGCAACTTATATATTATTTACTAAAATAAATAATATATACTGGTTAATTTGTTTGGGCTAAAAAAACGTAGGAGGACAGACTGATAAACGGCGGACTGAAATGTGTATGTACCTACCTACAGATTTAAATTATATCTGTAGTATTCCATTACCAACTTGCATATTTAAAATATGTATATAACCTTAAATAATTTTAAGATTGAATTAACTTAGTTTCTTTCGAAAATTGCCCGGCCTGCATGCCCATTGACTTCTGCCTGTGTTAAGCTTTTACGAAATATTTTAATGTATGTACCGTTTTACAATTTCTTTCGTTTCGTTTTACAGTATTATAATACAGTATTTATAACACCATCAATTACAAGTGCCTATTAAATACAATTCAAAGCATTTGATACAAGTTACTAAATGATATTCGCAACCGCTTTTCAAAGGGCTAAACATAACAAATAACCGTTTCATTTCACTTTACATGATTGTTCTTGTGTTGGGGCCAGGGCGAGGGCTGTGGGGCGCAGTGCGCGGGGCGGGGGCACATAAGTTAATAAGACATTTAGCAGGGGACGGCGGGATTGCGTCCGAATGGCTCCCGCGGGGAATCATTTTATTCGATTCCGGAGAGCGGCTTTTTTCCGCTTTACGCTCTATTTAGCGGTTCCTCGGTGCTCTCACAATCACGGGATGGCATTATCTTAAAGCGGCCTGTCACCTCCACTTTCTTGACGAGACGATATGAGCGGGGACGTTCGTTGCCACAGCGGTAATAATCTATTAACAATTTATCTCTTATGTTGGTTTATAATTTATATAGGTTTGCTAAAGAGTTATAAAACTGTATAATGGCTGTTATTTTTTTTCTTTATTTGCTTTGTTTTTTTTAAGTTTGATCCATTCTAATCAGACGTAAGCGCCAAATGACTTCATTAAAGTGTTTCATAAAATATATTAAGTAATTATGTTTATGTTATTATTGTTTTTGAAGTGAAACTTCTTTGCGCGATTTTTACGGATGAAACGTCACGAAAATGTGCAACGTTTTTGTCCAAGAAGAGGAAGAGAGTGATTAAGACTGATTGAGAGAGAGTGAGAAAGGGCAAACAAAGCACATAATCATGGAGTGAGAGTAGGGAGCAACGAGTGAGAAAGATCGTGAGAGAGAGTGAGCGAACGTCGCATCGCAAGTCTCGGAAATTTAAAGCTTTAGATTAGTATAAATATAAACGAGATTTAAAAATTAGTTTGCCAAATAAGTTTCACTTCAGACATTGTGTACTTTGTACGCACGCACAATTTTTTGACGTGACAACGTATTATAATTCGATGGAGCCGGCTTCAAGAACGAAAAAACATGACGTATGCGATGACGTATGCGGCGTTACCTCGCTCTGAGGCGTTCCATTTTCTTATGACGTTTCCCGTTCAACTATCGTCAGTAAACCGAGTTTACAGACAACTGATTTTTTTATTTGAGCAAGTGTACAGAGTATTTCATTGAACTAAAATAAGAAAGTAATTCATTGTAACTATATTATATTAATTTTATTGAATAAATCGAATAAAATTGTTAAAATACGTAAAATTGATCAATCGCTAAGTGCGTTGTGCCATTTCGTAAATTTATGGCGGCCCTCGCTCCACGTACCTATCGTTTCCACATTTTTTGCCGTTTCGCGCGTTTTCCGACTCGACCCGCTCACAGTTTTAATTATTCATCCGCCTGAGTTATGGTCGAATTAAAAAACTGTTAGAGTCGGGCCGGAGCCGGGCGCCGGCGGGAAACGTAATCGAGTTACGGAGTGATGGACGATACATAATATGTCTATGACTACTGATCTTACTGTGCTAAATTTTATACAATTATTTTTTAAATGATGAATGTTGTAGCATTCCTTGTGTTCAGTCATGTCCTCCAACAGGAACCAACTAAAATGAAATTTTTCATGATCATTGCGAATCAAACAAATATCTATAAGTGCAATAATATTATGTTTAAGTAGATACATGAAGCTTCCCCACCATGGTTCAAGTTTTGTCGTGGCGGTGGGGCTCAGTAGCCTAAGGTGAACCCAGCACCTTGGGCGAAGCCAATTGAGCCGAGAAGCTGCTCTTCGTACCCCTCTTATAAGAAGAGGGGGCAAAAGATCAGGGGGACAAGGGGCAAGGACGGGAACCTCACCCCATTGTACTGTCCCGACGTTGGAAGGCGTTGTTCTGTGGTGCGGGAAACCCCTCTGTGGAGATGGTGTCGGTCCCTTGAAGGACTGACTAGCCGTCGAGGTTTTTGCTCAACAGATCCGGGGCACCTCACCAAAGGCAGCATTGGTGGCACTCGTTGGGTTTTAGTGGGTAGAGCTGCGTCCACTTACCATCTTTCGGGCGCAGCGAGTACATATATATATATATACATACCCACATACCTGCCTGGGGAGACCCACTCCCCCGCGGGATGCCTCAGAGCATTTCCCGGGGCAAAAGAAAAAATAGGTATATGAAGCTTATTGAGTCGTGAGGTATTTTACGCAGATTTTAGCGCTATAAAGATTGATTGAATAAATCCTTATAGAATAAGTACATACCTAACATTTTTAACGTTATTTGATTTAGGTATGCAGACAAGCTCGTCTGGACGAGGCAAATGTTACAAACGAAATCAAAGGTTTAATTATAAATAAATAAATAAACATTCATCGGAAACAGTACGTTTATAAATGTGGTTTCATACTCATATTTGATATTCATTTATATAAATGGTCCATAAATTCTACTTATAAGAAGATGCAACAGTAATTTGAAACAATGATTTTATATTCGCGCGTTTGTTTCTATTATCCTTCCTATTTAAATTCACAGCGACGACAGCGAGGGGGATAATGTAACCCAAGATGACGTAATGATACACTACAAAGAACAAACTGCTTTTTTTAAGTGAGTGAGTATCAAAACTTCTTACGTCTTAAAATCAAAGAGGCAGATAGATAGATAAAATCTTTATTAAGGCAGGAATATATATCTTATAATTTATAGAGACAGCAACTGTTGTTACATGTTTTTTGTGTGGAAAAGTATTTGGAAATTTGTATATAAAGTATTACATAAAGGCGAAATATACCTATACGACAAAACTATGGGATTGGCTTACTATCTATACAGATAAATAAAATTAGAGTGTCTGTTTGTAATACTAAAATAACCGCTTTTTATGAAATGCATATGAATGTATACAAGGTACTTATACCAACATAGCATTTTTACAATTTTTTTGAGGCCGCAGGCAAAAGCTAGTATATTATAAGCTATATTAACATACCTTTATGCATTTGACTTTCATGTTTCCGGCATTTGGCGCGTCGATTTTGAAACCAGACCTGAAAAAAAAGTATTTAGCCCAAGCATCAAATAACAAACCAAATGAAACAAACAATGAGGAATGTAGAGTTCCTTAAGTAGCTAAACGGTTTTAGGGATGCTTGATACTAATTAATTCGAGCACTGCTTTAACTGTACCTTTCTGATAGTACGGCTAATAAAAATTGTTAGTGGGTAAGAAATTCCTTTCCTGCTCACTAACAATTTTTAAAACGAAAATTTAAAAACCTTTGGGAATTCTCACTGAATGTAGTGGACACATTTGAACTAATATACAATAATGTACGATCACAAAGTAAACAATTTTACATATGAAAATATCATATGTATTTCCAAGTACGTTTCAAAACTATTCATATAATAATTAAGATTTACGACCAAGGAAGTGCAACAAACGTTCCAACACATGACATTGTTGGGATTGCATGCAAAACATCTCCCGCACGTAGATTGTAGACATGCTAGCGATTCGTAATGCAGGGACGTGCGCGACGGACAAACAAACAGACAAATACACGGGTAACCGCATTAGCGAGAGCCGCGCTGATTGCAGGCGGGGTCGGGCGCCCAGCCTTGTTATATATCATGTATGCGGTCTATATTTCATTTGATAGTCGGTTTTAATTCATCATTTTCAAATGTTGTTGTTGAACATTTCAACGAATACGAATAGACGCGGAAGACTCGGAATACTGACGTTTTAGATAACTTATAGGACGATTTCGGTAATGCAAGACTTTAATAAAACGTGATAAAATCCTATATAAATATCCTATCCTTATATCCTTTGACGACCTCTGTGGCTCAATGGTTAGCGCATTGGCGTTCAAGCTGGAGGCAGTGGGTTCGAAACCCGACAGGGAACAAAAAGTTTTCTGTGTTCCTGGATCATGGATGTGTATTAAATATGTGTATTATAGAATAAAAATCTTAAATATATGTATAGCATAAAAGTATTAAATATATTTCCGTTGTCTGGTACCCGTAACGCAAGTTCCTCGAGAACTTACCACGGGGCCAGATTGACGTGGTGTAAAAAAGATATTATTATTATAACTAACATAAGAAGACTGTGCAGTAATACCACAGCGTAAATACATGACTTTGCTTATAAATACTGTGTAATACTTTCGTGCTGTGGATTTATTATGAACAGATTCTCTTATGAAAAGTTTGAGTAGTTAAAAGTTGGACTTGGACACCTCAAGACCAAACTTTGAATAAAAATATACTTTAGTTAACTTTAGCACCTGCGTAACATGCCTTATTATATTTGTGTAACATAATGATGATCATATTTAAACCGGCTCGTATCATGTATTCTAAGAAGCCATATTCATTGCCTACCGATAAAACATTCTCGCATTAAGGCCCGGCTACACCGAGACGCACGTGTGTTAAAATGTCAATTGCAAGAAAATATCAATTCACGTAGCGTGTCATTGGGTCGCAGTGGAAACAGTCACGTACATTTTCTTCCAAAGCGAAACTTGATAAACGTGCGTAGTCTTTTGTGCACCGCGGCGGAGTCGCGACCGTATTGTAACAACCTTACTCTTGTCAGCCGTATAATTGTTGAGCATTAGGAACTCGTAACAAGACAAAGGGTTGTATTTTGTATTAGAAATCTTGTGACATGAACATATTTAAACATAAATAAATTAGTTAGAATAATATATTAAAAATGTCGTATGTAACACCCGCCTGAACGGCTACGCGGCAAACGGCTACGCTACTAGGTGGCAAGGCGGCAAACGCCTACGCCACTAAGTGGCTAGGCGGCAAACGGCTTCGGCATAATTTAAGACGTCGAGCTAAAGAAAAAGAAGTAAACGAACTGATGATTTTCAAAAAACTTTACCCTACAATTTGACGGCTGTTGGTGATTGTGTTTTTTGAAGTGAAAACTCCTTTAGGCGCGGTAGGCATATTTTAGATGAGACTAAATCTCTGGATTTGAGACACCGTTACCACCGTTACAGAGACGTTATTTGACGTTTATATGACGGTTGATTTATTTATAGATATAAGATTATGCAATATTTGTTTACTTATGTAAACAAAGTTTCGGTGTGTTTGACAATCGCACACACACTAAAATGTCAATGTCTGCGGCCATTTTGTGCGCCGTTTAAATTGTATAGGTCGTCATAATCTTTGCAGCCTGTATTATAGGTATTTGAATTTAATTTTTTTGTTTTCATTTCTATCGGCATCTACCTGATGGTAAGTGGACAGCGTTGTCCACGAGCATAAACAAGTTTACCTAGGATTCAGGATTTACCAATCAGTCAATCAATAAGAGGTAGTGCCATGCTGAATTGCAGCAGAACTGGTATGGTACGACCGCGGTGGTATCTCTCGCTCATATAACACCGGCGTTAAGTGACAGCTATGCTGTCGCGTTTCGTGCGGTTTGTGAGTTTCCGGTGGCCCATTGGGGGGAATGGGAAAAGGACCATTACCCAGCGCAAAAAAAGTAACTGATTCATGTGCTTGGACGTAAGACGATAAGTAATGTGCCAGTAATTATTCTACTTATCCTACCCTTCTCTCTGAAACACAGGAATGCTGTTTCATTGGAGAAACGAGCATATAGCTATACCCACAGGTATAGCTAGCTTATGATCCAAGGAAAGAGTTTTATACCCGGACCGTTTTTTATGCTATTTACCTATGTGGCAGTTTAAATAAGCATCTAGTCAGAATTCGCCTACGTGTTAACGGTTAAGATACTTTAGAAGTTAGAGTACACATAGCTTTGTTTTCGAAATAAGTTTTTTCATTATATGTAATCGGTTCACTGATTGCTGAGCCATAATGATTTTTCATATAAGAGCATATTTATTGAAAACGATAGAACATGTCAAGAGCGCTTGCATAACCGATATATTGTATGCCGTTAAAATCACACAGGCACTAAGAAATCAGTTCAATACTTAGCTATATCTTTATTACCGTTTGACACTAGTGAAGATGTACCGCTGGGGTCAGTAGCGGCTATTCCCCGGCCACTTAACGCCGATCGCCGGCTAATCGCGATATATCGGCTATTACCGTCACTTCCCTCGCAGCTAATTACGTGCATTAGTAATGAGAGGGTCGCCATGTTAAACGACCAGCGCCATCATGAATATAGCACGTGATCATTTTGTATTGCGACTCAGATTGTTATTGTGTCTGTTGATGTATTATGGATATTTAAGCTTTTTTTTTTCTTTAACGCCGGGAAATGCTCTGAGGCATCCCGCGGGGGAATGGGTCTCCCCACGCGAGTATGTGGGACTCGCTGCGCACGAAAGCTGGTAAGTGGACGCAGCTCTATCCACTAAAACCCGGCGAGTGCCAGCAATGCCGCCTTTGGTGAGGTGCCCCGGATCTAATAAACTAACAGGGCACCTCGACGGCTAGTCAGTCCCCCAAGGGACCGACGCCACCTCCACAGAGGGGTTGTCCCGCACCACAGAACAACCCTTCCCAACGTCGGGACAGTACAATGGGGTGAGGTTCCCGTCCTCGCCCCTTTCCCCCTGCTCTTTTGTCCCCTCTTCTTGTAAGAGGGGTACAAAGAGCCCCCCGGGCTCAATTAGCTTTGCCCAAGGTGCTGGGCACACCTAAGGCTACTGATTCCCACCGCCACGTCAAGGCCTGAACCATGGTGGGGATGGATATTTAAGCTTAAGGCGACGCATTGTTAAACAATAATTCTAATACCAGACACGCGCCAGAGGGGGTTGAGCGTTCTGTCTCCATACGCGCGCGAGAGTATAACTAAAGGACGTAAACGACAAAATGGTTTCAATTATTTTATTGCGTTAAGAACGATAATTGGAGAAATTCCTTCTATAATTTTAAAAAACATGTATATGCTCATCTACGAAGAAAGTTATATATAATAATAATAATATCAACCCTTTTATTTTCCACTGCTGGGCAAGGGTCTCCTCCTCGAAATCAGGCGAGGAGGGTTTTCGGCCATAGTTCACCGATGCGCTGGCCCAATGAACTTCACACACCTTCAAAGACTTTTAATCTCATCAGGCATGCAGGTTTCCTCACGATGTTTCCTTCACCGGTGAGCAAGCGATGGTCTCATGTTCAGATGCACGTAGAAGTAATAAAGTAAGTAGAATAGAATCGAACAAACGCTGTAATGGCATACGGTATATACCACGTCATTTTTAACACGCTTTTATTAGCTTCAGCTGTATTCATCTTCCTATATAACGAAATCTATGAACGTTATTTTTACCCACTTTAAGACATCAGATTAAATTAAAACTTTGCACACTTTTCAGCGCAGTACTGACACTATTATACTTATGATAATCCTTTGAGAATGAGTGAGAGACTAAAAACCACACAGGTGATGTATGTAAATTGCGTGCCTTATCCTTATCCCTATCCTATCCCTATCCCTATCCTTGGACGTGCTATCCGAATTATCCTTGTCAGGATAACAAACTTATTACATTATTGTATTGTCATCGATCCTTGAAAAGTGTACAAAGTTTCAATTTAATCTGACGTCTTAAAGTGGGTAAAATTAACGCTTAATAATTTCGTTACAAAGATAGAAAAACAAGATAAGTACAAACATTATATTCCGTTCCACAAATGGATAATTATATATGAATTTAATTTAATACTTAAAATTAATACTTTTATACTATACACATATTATTATTTAAGATTCTTATTATATAATACACATCCATGACCCAGGAACACAGAAAACTTTTTGTTCCCTGGCGGGATTCGAACCCGCTAGGTACTTCCGGCTTAAGTGCCAACGCGCTAACCATTGAGCCACAGAGGTCGTCAAATTTGTTGAGATAGGCAAACTGGATAGCTAGATTTTTGATGTTAAGTATCTAACCAACGTAGTCAATTTCTTAGGGAAATAGAAAATAGCTTGACGAATGGTAACGTATACAGGATGAAGGTATGGCTGTACCACAACAAAAGTAAAGTGTAAGTCGATTTTTTTCTCTTGGTCGTCGCACCGAACCTATTATTATGATTATAATGAAACAACTTTTAAGGACTTTATCACGGTTTATTAAAAATTTTACATGCTCTACGTTTCGGATACTTTACAACAACCGCCACATTAAATCCGTAAAAGTTGTTTAATTTTAATGAGTGAAATCCGCGTAAACATTGCAGAAGTATATTTTTGATTTTAAATAAACTCGTAATATTACTTGTACTCGCGCTTCACTCAAACCAAGTCTCTGGCTGAGTTCCTCGCGCATGAATGCGTCAGGGTAGTGGGTCTCATCGAACAGTCTCTCCAGCTCTCCAAGTTGCTCCAGGGTAAAGTTTGTCCGAGAGCGGCGCTGCTTACCGCCGCCGCTGTTCACACCGCCGTTTGATTTATCCGATATATCTGTTACAAATAATTAAAAAAAAGTTTTAATAAATACTAGTACACATAATTAGGAACAATAAATATAATTACCCTATCAATAAATAGGGTAAAGTCTAGCGAAAATGATTATAGCTGTTGCTCTTAGGTACATAATATTTCAGATATTGAAGGTGAGCGTCCACATTTCAACCTCGTACGTACGCATCGCACGTATCGCATCAAAAGGATTGTAGTATTTTTTTTATAAAAACAGATATGTACTTGAGTGCGATCCGTATGGTGCGGATTGGTGGACGCACTTGTATGACTTTCTATATTTACATATTACAAAGAATACGAATGGTCGATGCGTGCGATGCGTAAGATGCGAGCATGTGGACGCTTACCTTAAGGTTTACACAAGTCGCTCATCTTTCCATACAAACGCAGAACAGTAATTGTAAATGTACTACAATGTTTGACGTTGGCCATCAAAAACGATAATATAAATAAAAAGATAATATAAATTTATCTCGTCTTTATCTATGTCTGTATGTGCCCAAAATTCAACATTGATTTTAACCCAACAGCGAAAATAAATAGTAGGTATACGGAGCACGAATGCTCAAAAATAAAGCCCTTACAGACATAGTTTAGTTATTCAAAAGTTGAAATAAATTTATTTTAAAAAGATACACGTAATAGTTTTTCTATAATAATTTTGGTAAAAGGACATTTTAATAATGAATCATAGTGAGACACTGTATTTCATTCTAGCACACATGTTTGCGCACCATGTCAGGTAAGATAGCATTCATTTAGTTCCGTTTACTGTGGTTTGGTCTACCTACGACTAGATGAGATGTGAGATTATAATAAGAAAGTTTTAAGGAACTATGATCAAAACCATAATGTTTGCTTGCAAAAAAATAATAGCTTACCTACTTATTTTAGCTACAACAATTTAAGCTATAACTGAGGTAATTCGGGAATACTTAAATAGTTTTTAATGAATTTAAAAGTACTAATTACTAATATCTCAATAAAACATTCTTGTTTTCTATTTATTTAATATTTTTTTAATAAGGACGTAAAAATTAAAAGTCCATAAATGCCAAAACACAAACCCTTAATAATCTATACTAATATTATAAAGCTGAAGAGTTTGTTTGTTTGTTTGTTTGAACGCGCTAATCTCAGGAACTATTGTCCGATTTGAAAAATTATTTCAATGTTAGATAGCCCATTTATCTAGGAAGGCTATAGGCTATATAATATCACGCTGTGACTTATAGAAGTTGAGTAACGCGGGCGAAGCTGCAGGAACAGCTAGTATTTTATAAAGAAGTATCGTATAAAATAAAGTAAATGTGGTGCATAAAATAAAATTCCTAAGTAAACATCGATTCCACCAAGCGATAAAGTATTCGTTTAAAACAAAAATCATTATTTTATCTTCATACACAAATTGTTCTTGGACTCAGCTAAACAACGTATCTAATGGTATACGTTATATATTATTATACTACAGGAAGCAGCACTCTGGGTACAGCTAACATTTTAATCGAATAGAGAGGTTAGTATTAATCGATTTGTTACGCGACGGAGAAGCGATCGCGATTGTGACGGACGAGATACGGTTAAGAGTGTCGTTTGAAGCAATTTAGCAAATTGGGAAGCGTTCCTTTTTATACGGCAATTATGTAAATGGCGGGATTATCCGAGTGTGGGCGGCGCCGCGGGCACTCCCCCCTTCACTCCCTAGGGCACAAACTCCTTAAGCATCTCAGACTTAAGAACAGTGATTAATTGTCGAACACTCCCGTTAAATACTCGATGATTTATTCCGTTCAAGACCTCTTTGATATCCATTTGCGGCTATTAATTTCAAGATACCTCCCATTAATCTTATCTACACAGAAAAAGGCTTAGCTTTTCGAAACTCTTAACTAATTAATGTTTATGGATCAAATCTACAAATGCTATTTATACATTCATCATTGTTCATACCGTGTAGTTTTTTATGTAGACCATCTATTGGCGCGTTGGCCTCGAATGCCGTGACGGCAAATGGCACGAAACTCACGTCACGTCACGGTCTCAACACCTTTTGTGTGTGCGCGCGCCGTCACTATATTTATCTAAAATTCCATCTTTAGTCATACGTTTTTTCAATTATTAATACGTGTAACGTAGTAACATTAACATGAGCACTAGACTCTAGTGGATATGGGCTCGGTCCCTTGAGTGAGAGGTCCGTGTTCGATCTTGACCCCTGTCATGTCTTGAAATGGGTTTTTCTAAATTTCTACGTGCACCTGAACATGAGACCATCGCTTGCTCACCGGTGAAGGAAACATCGTGAGGAAACATGCATGCCTGATGAGATTATAAGTCTTTGAAAGTGTGTGAAGTTCACAAATCCGCATTGGGCCAGCGTATCGGTAAACTATGGCTCAACACCCTCCTCGCTTGATTTCGAGGAGGAGACCCGTGCCCAGCAGTGGTATATAAGGGTTGATATTGTTATGATTTTCAGAAGTATTTATATTAATATCGATTTTGTGCGTCACGATTTTCATTAATTTGAATTATTTATATTAATATTGATTTTGTGGGTATTGGTAGTTGTAGGTTTGTATATTGTCACTTTAGTATAAAAGGACGCCGATGGTGGTGTTGCGGAGCATTCTACCAGTATATTTTGAGAAGGACGTTACTCTGCCGGATTACATTGCGAACAAGGAGAGTCAATTGTGTTAATCGGACATCCGTGCTGTGGAATCTTTACTAATATTATAAATGCGAAAGTAACTCTGTCTGTCTGTCTGTCTGTCTGTCTCTTCTTCACGCCTAAACCGCTGAACTGATTTGGATGAAATTTGGCACAAAGAAAGTTTGAAACCCGAGAAAGGACATAGGATAGTTTTTATCCCGAATATCCCACGGGAACGGGATTTATGCGGGTAAAACCCCGGGACTGTCTATCTTCTGAACCACGTAACAGATTTGGGTGAAATTTGATATGTAGATACTTTGGAACTTTACGTAGGATTTAAAATAGTTTTTATCCCGAAAATCCCACGGGAACGGGACCTATGCGGGTAAAACCCCAGGATTGTCTATCTTCTAAGCCACGAAACAGATTTGGGTGAAATTTATATGAAGATACTTTTAAACTTAACTTCGGACTTAAAATAGTTGTTATCCTGAAAATCCCACGGGAACAGGAACAATGTGGGTTAAACCTCAGGGCTTTTTATCTTTTAAACCAATAAACAGATTTAGGCAAAATTTGATATGTAGATACTTTGGAACTTAACGTAGGACTTAAAATAGTTTTTATCCCGAAAATCCCAAGGGAACGGGACCTATGCGGGTAAACCCCCAGGACTGTCTATCTTCTAAACCACGGAACAGATTTGGGTGAAATTTGATACGAAGATACTTTGGAACTTAACTTCGGACTTAAAATAGTTGTTATCCTGAAAATTGTACGGGAACGGGAACTATGTGGGTAAAACTCCAGGACTGTATATTTTCTAAACCACGAAACAGATTTGTGTGAAATTTGATATGAAGATACTTTGAAACTTAACATAGGACATAAAATAGTTTCTATCCTGAAAATCCCACGGGAACGGGACCTATACCGGTAATATCCCAGGACTGTCTATCTTCTGAACCACAGAACAGATTTGGGTGAAATTTGATATGAAGATACTTTGGAACTTAACTTCAGACTTAAAATAGTTCTTATCCTGAAAATCCCACGGTAACGGGAACTATGCGGGTAAAACCCCAGGACTGTCTATCTTCTAAACCACAGAACAGATTTGGGTGAAATTTGATATGAAGATACTTTGGAACTTAACTTCGGACTTCAAATAGTTGTTATCCTCAAAATCCCACGGGAACGAGAACTATGCGAGTAAAACCCCGTGACTGTTTATCTTCTAAACCACGGAACAGATTTGGGTGAAATTTGATATGAAGATACTTTGAAACTCAACGTAGGGTATAAAATAGTTATTATCCTGAAAATCCAACGGGAACGGGAACTATGCAGGTAAAACCACGGGACTGTCTATCTTCTAAGCCACGAAATAGATTTGGGTGAAATTTATATGAAGATACTTTGGAACTTAACGTAGGACTTAAAATCGTTGTTATCCTGAAAATCCCACTGAAACGAGAGTTGTGCAGCTAAAACGCCGAGACTGTATATTTGTTAAACCACTGAACCGATTTGAGTGAAATTTGATATGGAGTTAGTTTGAGACCCATAAGAAGACCCAAAAGATGTATAAGTGTAACAAAAAGGTTTTTAGATGTGTCAATAGATGGCGTTAACACAAAAATATGTAGATCACGCTATCTATTACAAGATACGAATCCTTATGAAGATCGCACCTTTGTATTGCACGCGTTTTTAATGAATACTGTTTCCATATATGTATTACTAATTTATCCAAAACGATTTATTAATAGTATTCATGATATTATAAAAAAGGAATACTTATATATGATAATAAAATATATGAAGAAAAAATAATGTAACATTTCTTTTTCGTAGTTTTTTTTTGTTGCTGTCGTAGGTACTAATTTGAATTAAAATATTGATGTATCATAGGGTAGCTTCGAATAACTTTGTAACGTTAGGACGTCTGATACCTCAATCCTTCCATGACCATAGTTGCTGTAAGGTATCCGAAACGTCGGGCATGTAAAAATCTGAATAAACGGCGATAAAATCCGTAAAAGTTATTTTAATATAATAAAATTGTACTTCTAAATTAAATAAATATATTTTATAAAAACGTACTATCGGGCCTTACAGTGGAAGTTAATAGAATTCTTTAAATTATAATAGTCTTTAAATTGGAACCACATTATTTGAAAAATAAGATTTAAAACAATACTTCTTACATGCGGGCGAAGTCGCGGGTAAAAGCTATGAAATAATATGTATACGGTTCTTATATAAAAATAATAAAAAAGTGTCCGTTTGTTTGTTCCGGTTAATGTCTGAAACGGCTAAGCCGATTTTGACGAGGCTTTCACTGGCAGATAGCTGATGTTATAAGGCGTAACTTTGGCCATAAAAATAATGATCATCAATCCGAACGGCTGTAAATCTATGTAAACGCGGGCGAAGCTGCGGGCAACAGCTAGTTGTTTTATATTGTAGACTTATCAAATAAAGTATTTGTAAATGGAATATAGTATTTTCGTCATATCATTATAATTATATACAACATTAACATACATGTTTCACATCTGTCGATCATCTCATGACGGTATTTTTTTTTGTTGGATAGTAAAACTGGCAGACGAACACCAAGATTTACGTCACTACGTACCGATTAAGGGCCGTGGCAAAATACTATCATCATAAAAATATTCTATAGCGAAAGGTTGAGTAACCTAAAGAAAAATTAAAGTCAACGGTAGGTATACGGGTCGATTTTAATGCCAAACCGCGGGTAGATGTTTGACATCAAAACTTGATACAAAAAAATCGCGTGCAACTTTTCAAGGGCTCTATTAGGCTGGGACCCGTCGCATTCAACTCGTCATGTCGCCCTATAGTTACGCCGCCTGTCATGATCGTAACCGGTCAACGGTGTCCATAAGGCATAAACATAAACGAGTTAACCGGATAACACCCCTTTTGTTCTAGGTCCAAATAAATAATTCATGTTTTACCTATCTTGGGGCGCGAAATGATAGATTTCACTGCCAGTAATTACATTCCCAGTTCGCCAGACATTGAATGAAGGAATGCCCTTAATGAATGAATGAATGAATCTTTATTTGCAAAAATATGGTACAATATATGTTAAGATCTACGAATAAATAATAAGTCGTTAAGATACATTATATAGTTCACACATCCTGCTTAAAGCGTGGAAATAATTTAGTACGAGAGCTAGCAACGTCGGGAAAACAAGAATTGTAAGTAGGCCAGTGTTTATATAATATGCTCACTCTCTCATTCCCCGAACGTCAAATATCATTTTTTAAAATCATTTTAAGAAGTTTCTTTCTTTTATTACTATTTTTATTGAACTTTTTGCAACATAAATCTATTATTGCCAGACATTTTTATTGTTGTTTAAACTGTGCCAGACGCTAATTTAGAATTTAAAAAAAAATTAACTCTCAGAAAAAAAATGTAGAGCTGAGAATGCAACGCGATTTATTTGGGAGAATGTTAGGACTATCCTTAACTCATAAAGTTGATATTGAGAAATTTTTAACATTTCCACTATCACCAGTGCCAACATCAATGTTCCACGCAGATGGCAGTTACATATTTGTAAAATTGACAAATCTCAATTACTTAAATTAATTGAGAAGAAAATCGGTGATAGCGTCGGTAAACCACCTTCGTCTATTAATTCAGCTATTTTAGATGGTTTCTTAATGAAATAAGTAGCTGTAATCTTCGATGCTTTATCTAAAATAATTTCTGAGTATGCTTTGTTTTTATGTTATCAGGGAACAAACCCATACACTTCCGCACAACCTAGGCGCAGACGCGCCGCCCTTCTTTTCCTTATCCCCCTAACGGGCCACCGGAAACTCACAAACCGCAATATTTTTTTAAATATTGCGGCATTTTAAAGCACTATAATTTAATGAAGTCGATCTGATGCTGGAGCTGGAGGATAGTCAAGGGAACTCCTCGACGATTTACTTCAGTAACCTTGTGTTTGGGCTTGATTAATTTGTATTGATGGGAGCTTTACACCTAGATGGGTTATGACTGTGATTGGGGGTCTGATGATGAAGAAGAAGCTCAGTTAAGGGAACTCCTAAATAGTTTACAGTAGCTACCTTGTGATTGGACTTAATTAATTTATACTGATGATAACTTTGCACCCATATGGGCGATAAGTGCCATTACAGGTCTGATGATGGAGACCATACACAGTCGAGGGAACTCCTCGGCGATTTACAGCTTTTGTTGGGCTAACATCATACGGTTAAATATGCCAAAATGTCTATCTTTGTATGTCTTTCTTTAATGAATCACTAAAAATTAAGAAATAAAAAAAATTAAACAAAAATTATAACAGACTTCAAAAAATAAAATTACTAAAAAGTAATAAAATAATCGCGTTTCTTTAATTGTTGTGTCTACAACTAATAATCATCTTGTACTTCTACTAATGTACATTTTTTGCGTTTACCACGTCATTATTGTTACTTTTGGAGTCGGTGTCAGCCAAGGTAGTTAGGTACCTACAGCAGCAAATACGACACCGGTGACGGACGTATTTGTTGCTGTACCTGGTCTACTACCTATTTAACTTAGCTGACGCCGATTTTTTTTAAATTGTTTTTCTGATACCGATTATTATTATATTAAGGATTTCAAACCGTGGATGTTCATGTGGCATGTTCAAGAAGCGAGCATACCAATGCCTTTTTTATAATGCAGGGATAGATACATGCATTACGCATGTATCTAGGTTACCCGGGGCAGGCTCCTAGACCTATGTGGAACTCGCATTTGGAATTTTGCACTACCCGAACTAAACCACCTACGAGCCGTCAGCAACTTTTTTGAGGCCGCAGGTCTTGGATCTGTAGACAACAGGAACAGCTCAAGCGACAGGCTGACCCTGGCGAAGGCCAGACTTCTCCTAGTAAGAAGGTACTTCCCGGCTACCACAAAACAGTCCCCACGACGTCGTGCCTGGTTCGTATCCTGGTCCGCACACACACAGCATAGGGGAATTACTGAAGTTGCATTAAGTACACCTCCTACGCGCCCCTGTTCGTTGCCCGCGGGGACAGTTACCGTCATTCTCTCTCACCCGCTCATCAAGCTCCTTCTGAGACATCACTGCTACACAGATGGAGACCATCACCATTGAGGAGTTAAGACTCATCATCACTGAGCATCGCGGTGACAATGCAAGTCTGACCGACGTCAGAGTATGACGCCGCGCCGCATATCTCGGGCACAGCTCGCGGGTGTGCTGGGCGGAGTCCACCGCCGCGCGACAGACGTGACACTGTCACCGGCTCCCTGTGGCCCGTCCGGCACAGGTATACTCACCAAAGTAACCATAACCAGTGAGCACCTGTGTCAAACTGAAAGTTTGGGGTTTGCGCTTACGGCGCATCCACCGCTCGAGGAAATAATGGTATCACCTGGAAAGTAGGTACTGTTGAAGAACTTAATTGCCAAATTTAAAGCACGTATACAATTTTATATTTACCTATATATGAGGAACTTCGTTCCAAAAAATCTGTGAAATCTTCAACGGCCTTATTATTAGATTTCCAAGTTTAAAACAGATTCCTAAAATCATGACTATTTTACCGCGCCAAATAAAAAGGAAACACATTTGATACACAAATATATTGCGTTGAGACACGGAACCCTCAACTCGCAGCCGATCTTGAGTCTCTGTATAAGTATGCCTGAAAAATTCATAAGCACCTTATAAAGTCGCGCCGGCCGTCGCCAATATTTTGCTCGCGGTTTGGCCACGACTACTTTTGTCCTTAATCCCCGATTAATTTATTAAGTTAATCCCAACACTGAAATAATAGAAAAATGTGACGAGGGCTAACAAAAATGATTGAAGAAAATATTCTAACAAATAATTAATTTATTTTAAAAAATTTAATCTTGTCGTATTTTGAAAATATGAAATGTTTCCATTTTTAAAGCTGAAGGGCACTACTTTGCTGTTTAATAAAACTTTCATAACATCTAATGTTTGACCTAATTTTATTTTAATTTTTTTACATAGATAACCTTATATACCTACCCAATAATTTTAATACATTTACATCACATTTTTTTTTCATAAGGGGGCAAACTAGTAGTCGCAACCTTATATGGCACCGACGCCCATACACATCCGCATAACCAGAGGTTATGCAGATGCGTTGCCCTCCTTTTCCCTATCCCCCCCAATGGGCCACCGAAAACTCACATACCGCACAAAACGAGACAGCATAGCTGTCACTTGATGTCGGTGTTATGTGAGCTATTGCAGTTCGGCTGCAATGCAGCATGGTACTACCTCTTAGTGTACAATTACATCAATCACTCCATTCGGGCATCCAAATTACTATCTAATTAATAGTCACTTTTCTGGTCACACACTTAGGAGAGGATGGCCGATGGGCCAAGAAGTGTTTTGGTCGGCCATTAACCAGGTGGGAAGACGATCTCCGTGCAGTGGTCCGTGTTTGTTGCGAGTGGCAAAGGATCGGTCCTCTTGCGGGAGGCCTATGTTCAGCAGTGGATAGTAACTGATGATGATGATTGCGGTTTCTTTGCTCACATATGAATAAGAGAGTGATAACTAGCAATCAAGGTGCATGACTTTCATATTATGCAACTCCAACTGATTCGCAAACGAGTTAAAGAAATTCGCTTTATTTGCTCCAACCCGACGCCAGGAGGCTCCTGTGTGGTTGGCGTTGGCCACGTGTGGTTGGCAACCCCCCACTTTTACAAACCAAAAGTGAGCCAAATGGGCTCACATTAATCCGATGTAGCATTAGGGCCTTTGGGCCGTTAGCATAGATCATTCCGAAAAAAAAGCTTTATTTCGGACGGTTCCGAAGATGTGTGTATAAGTATAAAAGACGTTCAAGGGCGATTTAGACGAAGGGTATCGTTCTAATATATATTTAATTTATATGGACAATAAAGTATATTTCTTCTTCTTTCTTCTATTGATTAAATAAATGAACGCTTTTAACGTTATTTTTAATAAGGTGCAAAAATAATTCAGTCTGTTGTAAGTCAGTCTGGTTTACAGAAGCTACCTTGTGTTTGGACTAATTCATGTATATTGAAAGAAAGAAAGAAATATATTTTACTGTCCACAACAAGGATAAAACATAATCGTACACATCGTAGCTTCACATGGATTGATTATTGTAAACAATAGAGGCAGCGACTCAGCATTTGCCACACAATTGATGAGAACTTTGCACCCATACGGGTAATACATGCATCATCTGATGTTAGAGACCATATAATAGACAGTACAGGGAATTACTCAACGTTTTACAGCTTTTGTTGGGCTTACTTCATACGGTTCTAATGCCTAAACGTTCAATTCGTACAAAAATCCAAAATAGTAGCTATATGTAATTATAAGCTTTAAGTTTTACATAGGATAACCACTACAGACTGTAAGTCATGATGAGGCGTTTTTAAGGCTGAATGTACGAATAAAATCAGTTATCGAATTCAGGATTTACTAAAAATTAAGAATATATATTATAAAGAATAGTCACAAAACAAGGCGTCGCGTGGCAAACGCAAACATTAATAAGTGGATTAAGTATAAGTTGTAGGCACAGAAATTAAAGAAACGCAGTTTTTTTAGTATTTCTATATTTTGAAGTCGGTATTAATTTTTTAAATGGAAACAAAGTTTTAATGTATTTTCACTAGGAGAAATGCTAGGAAAAAAGTTCAAGAAGTTATATAAATATCAAGAAGTTATAAATAAAATGGTGTATATCTAAGACAAACAAAGAACATTACTAGTTGTAGAGAAAACAAGACGTTGCACACAGACGGACAGACACATTGATACGATAACGATTTAGCATTTGCTTATAAAGTGTATTTTCAAATTGAATTATCATGAAAAAAGAAACCTTAATACATATTATTATATAATTTTGTTTAAATGTAAGAAAACGGCGAGTTGCTATGCGTGCTACGCGGGTAGGTCTTATATTATAATAACAAACTCTTTAGGTAATTTTACAGGAAGTGTAAAAATGTATTTTGACAATCTCTCTTACCATGTTTTTGTTCATCGTCGTCATCTTCTCGCTTACAGTGTTGAACGGGCAAGGGAGACAGGAGCCAGTTACGAGGTCTCTTCGCAGGCGGTGCTTTATCCTCTAAAGCCGTGATATCGACTTCCTCGTCAACATCCTCGGGCTCTCCAGGCTCCGGTGGCGGTGCAGGTGCTTCGCCACCCTCCAGCGACTTGCTGACGAAGTCCGCCAGCCGCTCCATGACCATTACTGCCTCGGGCACGCGACCTCACGCGCGGCCATCGCTCGCCACGCTCTAAGAAACATACTGCAACGAAGGCGTTACGGACGCCTACACAACGACAAGCGAAACGATATATTCGTATAAACGGCTCTATATACATACGATTGGGATTGTTTTAGCACGCTCCGATACTCAGGGCGGTAAATAGACCCCGCCCAAATCTCGCGCACGCGCCCGCCCAGCCCGTGCTACGAGCGTAGCGCCGGTGTCGTAGCCGCCGTACTCGAATAATACACGCCTACGTTATCGTTATCGGTGCAATCTTCAATGAATTTTTAAGAGGATCCTGTAGTTTCAAGTAGTAGTAGTACAAATTGAATGAACATTTTTTATGACAAATCGAGAATTCAAACACATTATTCAGGACATGAAGCACGCAATCAACACAAGTATGTTATTTTATATTTTTTATATATTAGAAATAGTTTATAGAGTTGTCGTATAATTATTTATTAATAAAAGTCTCCAAGCAAATATTATAATGTTTATTTGATCTAAATATTTAATAAATACAGTCTAAAATACTATGTATACTTCCTATAAACTTTAATTACATCAGATAATAGAATAATAAACTTATAAAAATACTGCTCTTCGGATTTGTAATATCTAAAAATCGTTTCAGAGTTGGAAAATTCGTAGCGCACTTAACAAAAATGGGTTCACCGTATTTTTATTAAAAAAATACACTTTGTATTTTTGTGTTATAATTTTTATGTGTAAATTCAGGAATCACCTGTGTGTTTTTGTAACATCATTATAGCTTGGTTACTGCGTCATTAAAACTCGGTAAACTGATGTTGCGGACACCATGAGCGTGATGATTACAAATCAATAATTACAAAACTGTTGAACCAGCTTTCCGTTAACTCCATTAAAAAGTAAACGCTTTTTTTCTAAAACGATGTAAAATTATTGCAAAGAAATGTGGTTTCTTTATTTCGTTGACATCATCAATAAGGAACTAATTATTATATGTTGAGCATCAACGTAGTTATAAATATCGGTACACCGGTAGGATGCCTGGCGTTATCCTGTCTGTACAAGTCCTGCCATTCTGCTTTTTTCTCTCGTTTTGTTCTGTTTTTCTGCTTTTTTGTTTCATTTTGCTATGTTCCAGACAAGCTATCATCTGGTATCTCAGAATAAACATGCCACGGATAAGTCGCCCGTCCGGGCACTATAAGAGCTGGTATCAGAACATATTTTCATTCTGGAACTAAAAGCTAATATTTACATTCATTCGTGACGATTACATTACATAATAGAAACACAATTCTTCTTTAGTCTATCAACGCCGTTACACCAAACCCTAATCTAAACTTATCATTGTGATGGTTGAGCAGCGCTGACACCGCGCAGGCGAGCTGCGCCCGCTTGCCTCCCAGGGCCCGCTGGAGCGTGGCGCCGACGAGCCCGTCCGAGTCTATGGACCCACGCACCGTGTACTCGTCGGTGTGCCACTCGTATGCCAGAGTTGCCACGGCCCGACGCACCGCAAAACCCACCTGTGTAATGTAAAGTTATTATTCCGTCGACGTCATCATTATCAACATTTTCTAACCACTGCCGGACATCCCATCTTTTTCTTTTTAGTTTTATTTAGAGAATAAATAAAACAATCCTTAATAATAATAACAGGATGAGGTTGTAAATCACTTAGTAAATAAAACCATTTTTTATAAAAATAGGCATAAGACGCATTTGAAATCTAATATGGGCTCTTTTTTATGTTAGTTGGATAGGCAAACTGGCAAACGTACCACTTGATGGTAAGTGGTCGACGTCGCCCATGAACATAAACTAGTTGTCTGGAACGAGCCCAGGCAACTCATTGTGTTACCTATCCTGAGACATAAGATGTTAAGTCTCGGTGCCAGTAATTACACTGCCTGTCTTGCCCTTCTCTCCGAAACACAGCAAAGCTGTTTCACGGGAGAAACAAGCAAGATGGTGGTACCCATGCAGCCGGGAGCGCGGCACAGCGCTTCCCTCCCACCGGTGCATATGAAAATTATATGCATATTGCATGCACAATTATATGAATATTGTACAGCCTAGTTAATAAATTAATAATTTATATTGTTAAGCCTCACCTAAAATTAAAAAGGAACATATCCTCTAAAAATAGATCTTTCTTAATAAGAGGTTGACAAAGGCCTAAATTGCCATTGAAACAAACCAACAAACTCTTCAGCTATATGATATTAGTACAGATAGCAAAGAACAATATTTTAGGACAAATACCTCGAGCATAGTAGCGACGGTAAGATGGGGCTTCATATCTCTGGCGTAGCATAAGTCCAACCCTCGATTGCCGAGGGTAGCGCTGATCGAGTTCTCTTCGTTGGCCCAGCGCGCGGCTGCGGACGCCGAGCTAACCTCCGTGGCGTATTTACGAGCTACCACCTCCGCTCCCAGTGATATATTCTCGGTGATTGCCTTCAAAATATATATATATATATATATAATATTAGATATACTTACATTATATAACAGTTACTATAATTATACAATACAGGTAGGTATATTGTTTCCTAATCTGTTCGCGAATTTCACTCATTATATTGAAACAAATTTATCGCGATTAATCAAGACACTTCAGGTCAGTCCTCCCGTGACCACGGTTGTTGTATTTATGTTGTTGAATATCACATTGGGTAATACAGAAAATAGGAAGAGGCAGGTGATGCTTATGGTTAAATGTCGTGCCCACCATGGTTCAAGGCTTGTCGTGGAGGTGGGGCTCAGTAGCCTAAGGTGAACCCAGCACCATGGGCGAAGCCAATTGAACCGAGGAGGCTGCTCTTTGTTATAAGAAAAGGGAACAAAGAAGAGTTCTGGTGGACTGGCCAGTCGCCTTGTTGCTGATAGATCCGGGGCACCTCACTATAGGCGGCCGAAGGCACCCACGGCAATTTTAGTGGGTACTGGTTTATGTCGAGTCCCACATTACCGTCACAGGACTGACGAGTCGAGTACTCCCCAGGCGAGTATGTGGGACTCGCTGCGCTCGAAAAGCTGGTAAGTGGACGCAGCTCTACTTAGATATACTAAGGCATACCGTCAAGTCCGTCAGTCCATGCATTTACACCGTGGAACAAAAAAGTACAAGCAATATGCCCTGACTTTACTTAGGATTCGTTGCAAATAATGACCCTGCTATAATTCTTTTTGACAGTTGTATGGAAAAAATAAGCAGGCGAGTAAAATAACAATATATTTTCATCCGAAAAATGCGTATGTATTTACATAGAATTCGTATCTACAGTTGCCTTTAAATAATCAATAATCCTAAAGTTGAATTCAGTTGGTACGTCGCGTCATAAGACCTCCATTGTAGTTATGACTATAATTATATTGTCTATTACTATAGATAATTGCGTACTTTATGGTAGTAAGTAGTAATTACCTACATTATCTATTATGTGTATATAATGTATACTATTATGTATATCTATCACTTGTAACTGACTATAATTAATCAAGCTATTTATATTTTTAAGTGAAAGAGTCATATCATCATCAGTCATCAATCATAATATAAAGTCAACTTAAATGCCATTTATATGCGCCCTAAGAAATGGCATCAATAAATCTTAGACAGTACAATTAAGTGACAATATGTAAGTAAGCCTTAAGGATATAAATTACCTGAAGATAATGAAGAGCAATAAACTCCTTGTTAACAGCTATAATGGAAGCGGTAAAGTTGTTAAAGTAAGCGTCGAAAATGCTCTCAAAACTATGCAATTCTCCATCAGCTACTTGAGCGACAACCGTTGCTCTTGTTCCTTGTGTTGGACCAACCCGAAATTCACAACTCATCTGTCCACCCGGCGCTGCTTCCATCACAAAATACGGCACAGAAATAGATTTACTTTTGTCAGCATACGATAAAAGAACTTTATATCCTCCCGGAGACACCGAGCTAAACGACATACAGTGCCCTAAAACCCAATTGCTTTTAGAACCTTGTTTCACTGAAACAGTTGCTCCTTCAAAGCATTGCGGAAGTCTATACCGTGCAGCGTGGTGTATATACCGCAGTAAGCCAGGATTGTTTGCACCCGAGGGTAAGCCATCGGGACCTATATCTTTTGAGCTAATTTCATTGTTACTTTCGCCTTTACGAGAACCAGTCACACCAGCTCCAGTTTTTCCTCTATCACCAGCAGTACTTTTACATTCGGGTAAGTTTAAGTTGGATGTACGTTTTTCTGGACACGGAGCATCGCCTCCTCCGGCTCTGTCTGGTGCGCTTATTAAGTTTTCTCTTGTAGGGGAATTAGATCTAGAGCATTTATTTGATTTTGCAAATATAGGCTTGATGTGGAAAAATTGTACGAGATCATACAATGAAGGTATATATCTATTTTTTGTATCCATCGAATTGAATAAATAAATAAAATTCAAAAACTTTATAGCGAATACATTAAAGACGTTGTCAAATAATGTTGGCATAAATTTAAAAACAGAAAAGCGGTTTAATGACTATGAAGAATGTTCAAAAAAATAAATATTCTTTAATTTTCTTATTTTCTATAAAAATAAAAACCCAAGAGAATGTTATCACTACGTTTAATAAAAACCTTTTATATTACAATATTAATGGTATTATATTATTATTATTACGGTATGGTACACTGATTGTTAGTTAAACTGAATAATTGATGACTTAAGGCCAATAAATGGATAAATGAAAAAAAAACATCTTACAATGAATAGGCAGCATGGCCTCAGGTCTAAGCCTATTCCAATTGGAACGAAAAAAACATCTTTTGTTTTGATCCCGGTTTACGTTTTTGCGTCATTTGCGTCACTATTCACTGGGTTTTTTGTCATTGAAAAAAAAGTTGTTGAAACTACTGTTCTTTGTACAAGATTTTTTTTCACAGAGTATTAGGAAGTTATTAATAATTATATATTTAGTTTTCTATTTATTATATATAGGTATTATGATTTCTTTCTATAAATAGTGAATTAATTTCTATATTCTATTATGTCCAGCAAATTAAGTGCAAAATTTTTTGAAATATTTCGAAACCTCAAATCTGATGCAGTACCTCGTCCACAAAGACCAGAAACTTTTACAAATCCAAACCCCAAGCCCGAGGTACAAAATGAAAACATTGATTCTTCGAACCAGGAAGAAGTTTTTGTGCACGCCGATCAGCAAAAGAAGTCCAGAAAGAAAACAAAACAGAAAAAGTCATTTTCAGATCCTAAAAATGAATTTGGTGATCTTCCCGAAGATATCGACAGTTCAACAAGCACAGCGAGTAGCAACGTTAATACTCAAGGTAATATAGCACATAAGTAATAAACATTGACAAAAATATATGAACATCTTGGAAAAATGAGAATGTAATTGTGAATTTGTTATTAATAGCAGCGGGAAATGTCATCAACATAGTAAACTCAAACCGTGTGCGTTGGGGAAATGAGATTGTATACTATATGGGTCCTGTGAACGGCCAACACGGCAAGACTCCCTCAAAAGTTGATGATGATGATGAAGAAGAAATTGAGAAGACTGACCTAATTCAATTATTATTGGAGTCAAATGAAAAGGTAAATATTTTTACATAATTTCATATGATCATTATCAGCCTTAGATTAGCAACGGCTGAACAGTGAGTTATATTCATTTTTAGATCATTGAATAAATTTTGTGTATATTCAAAGGAATGCTCTATATTATATAACACATTGTGTTTGTACTATTTTTGTGTTTTGATAAGGTTAGGTACAGTAGGAACTTAAGCTATGTAACTCTATGAGATAGTTATTTTTATTGGTGAATCTCATATCAGGGATGTATGATATAAATTGACGTCAAATGTTCCTTAATGTTCATAACTTTATATATATGTTATCTATAACATTATCTACACCTGTTGTGTTTGTACCTAAACACTAGTAAAATACTTACTTGTCTAGTTCCCAGACATACTAAAACTTTATAAGGAAATAGGAAGAATAGTTGTGTATTATAAAATACCAGATGTATAAAAAAGTAGGGGAATTACATAATGAATCATTTCAACAAAATATTTACATATATATTCTGATCTGTATTTTATGAGTCATAGAGATTATACAACTTAGTATTATTATGAATGCTGTTAGACTTGGGTTTTTTGGCTAACACTATTATCAGACATATAATTTCAAAATGAGAATGGGAACATTCTATTTTATTATATTTAATAATATCTATACTTACTTAGAATTCATGATATTGATAAACAAGTTATAAAAAAATGATAATTTACTAACATTCTTACAGAATGTAAATAAAAAATAAAAAAAAATATAATTTAATGATTAAATACCCTCTTTTTGGACCAAACTGAAAATAAAGTAAAATAATGGCAACTTTTTATTTTATTTTAAAATGATTTCCTCTTTATTTTGAGCAAAGTAATGGGCATTAGTTGCATTACTGATAATGCCACCACCCAAGTACCCTGGATACATGCATTTCCCTGTGTCAACAATAAAAACCTGATAATGCCACATTGCCTTCTCTTTGTATGAACATGTCGTCATAATAATATTCGGTAATAATAATATTAGAACAATAATAACTAAACAATTACAATAAGCATTGAGTCCTTTAAGAAACTCAAACCTCTAACTTAAAGGCTTGACTACCAACCAAGCAGGATATCATCCTTCATTAGGACCCTTGTGAAAAGCCCAGATATTTATTGATTTAGCATTAATCAAGAACCTTCTAGTAGTGTATGGAGTTGGACATAGGTTTATAATTAATAATAATTTATTAAATTTTTACAGGCTGACCATGTGTATCTTGATTATATTTCAAAGAATCTTGGCAAAATGTGGCACAGGTTCTTTAGAAAATTAGGCTACAGTCAAGGACAAATTGAAACTGTTGAAATTGATATGGCCAAGTATGGTGTTGCCGAGGTAAATATGAGGAAATTAACTGAAATATTTATTGCATTTTTAAAGGCTGATTATGATCTAACAACAACTAGAACCTAGTTAGTAGATAAATTTTGCCACAGAACTTGTTTAAATTGATATCAAGAAACAAGTACAATTAGTAAACAAAACATTTCCCAAATTTAAAAAAAAGTGTTGTTATCTAGATTTAAATTTAAAACACTGCAAATATTTATGTATAAAGAATTAGTGTTTTGTGGAATGCTTTATCTTTTGGTATTAATGCCCAAGATATGTCTAGTAAAATACAGTGATAACTGTTTGATAAATTGTGCATTGTATGATGATAAGGCAAGTAGTGCCAATTTATATACTGACTTCTTTTACCTGTAGTAGTATTTGGAGAGATTTTCAATTGTCAACTGCATTAAACTTACTCCGATGGGCTTAGTGATGATTTTAGTGTTTATGGATGAAATTCAAAATTTTCACTTTGTAAAGTCTGAAAGAAATTGAAAGAAAGAAAGAAAAATATTTTATTGTCCACAACAAAGAAACATAATCATACACATCGTAGTTTCACATGGATATTGTTTGTAATAATTATATTACGAACACCATTTGACACACCATTATAGCAATGGTGAGATAGTGATTTTCAGTGACTGCTCATTGTAGAGAGACATCACTGACAGCAGTTACATAGCTAAATATTAACATACATTATTCGAGTTTTAAAAGTTCACATCATTAAAAACACACAAATATTCACAATTTTCATGCATTATTATGTATTCGTTTTTGTTAGTACCAGGATAAATCATTTATATAAAAAAGTTTAATCTTAAAAAAATATTTGTAATGATGATTGCATCTAATGACAATAAAATGTTGCAGGCTCGCTACAAACTACTGCTAGACTGGATCCGGAATGATGATTATGGCTCCTTGGGTCGACTGGCTACTGTGCTATGGGAAGGTGGAGAGAGACAAATTGTGAAGGAGTTGGCGGCTATGTATAGTAATAACTCATAAAGCATACAAACAATGATCCACCTAGCCAGCGTGTCAATGACATATTTTGTGATAGCTATCTACTTTATATATATTACTCTCAACTTACTCTACTACTCATTGATATCACTAGAAAATGAGTGAGCGACCATAAACCACACAAGTGATGTATGTAATTTGCACGTCTTTCCTCGATGTGCTATCCTAATTATCCTTATCAGGATATAGGAATAAACTTATTAAATTATTGTATTGCCATCGTTGCTTGAAAAGTGTGCATAGTTTCAATTTAATCTGATGTCTCATAGTGGGTAAAAATATCGCTTAAAGATTTTGTTACATAGATAGATACAGGTGAAACAAAAAAAAGTGTGTTAAAAAGGCTAAAGCCATGTAATAAGTGTGTTATGGTGTGGCTGTTTATGCTACATTTTATTAAGGCTAGTTCCCATTGTGTCTGTATTGCAAATTCCTACAAAAAGAGGATATTTTCTTCTTTCTTGTTGAAGTAATTGGCCACTTTCAAATATATATTTTTCTATACTTGTGTAGATTTATAATGTGAAATATATATTTTTTATAAGCAACACATAGAAATATTAAGAACAGGAGAAGTGGTATGGAGGCGTGTCCGCGTATATGCTTGAGCAAATCGGGCATACATTTCAAAAATGACCGGCAGCGCAAATCAGTATGATGTCGCCCGCAATCGAGAAAGCATATACCAATTCCGTCGTGTTCAGTGGTTTTTTGTAAAAACAGAAGTGAAATCAAACATTTAACAAGTTATGGAATCTGTTATCATATGTTAATATTACATTTTTACAATATTTTACTTTAAAATCGTTAAATTGTTTGGCGACGAGACAGTGATGTAAGCTATCGATAAAACGTCGATTATCAAATGATTCATTTCTTTGCAGTTTATTAAATATTTTGTGTGTATGTACTCGTATGATTTTATTTATATATCATACATTTTTATAAGTTCAGCGTATATTATGCATTAAGCGTTATTGTACATATGCCATTTTATTGTATTTGTGTCTGTTTTTTTAACGAAATAATATGTGAATTATTGCCAAATTTGAATATTTATCAATCATATTACGAATAGTTTTTTTTTACTAATTTCTACCATTTTACAGTGTACCTAGTTAAAGGGTGTGTAATCAGAAATTGGGAAGTACACAATTTTAATATATAAGATATATTTGGGTATGGCTGAAAAAATATTATGGCATGCCTCGAGCTATTGCCCAACTTTACACGGTTTTGGATATTTTACTACACCTTCAAATGTTTGCTATCATCAGTAGGTATCACCTTTTTTCCCAATTCTTATGTTCTTCATCTTATTAACCGTTACGTTATCACTGATTCCCCTTTCTCTTACACAAGCCATTATACAAGTCAACATAAGTATTCCTGCCTGTACCTACCTATTACAAATGAGTCCGTGATTGATCTTTTAAAAGCCTACTGCTTATCGCTTTGTCAGTTTCAGCTTAGCTTTGCATATGCAAATGTTAGCTATAATTGTACATTTCCAGTTTTCCAAAAGATGGGAACTTAAAAAATGGATTGACGCTACAGGAAAGCCATCTAACTGGTTCCTTACAAAAAATAGCATAATATTCTCAATTCACTTCGAGGAGGAAATGTTCGAGTCTGTAAAGAAAAGACGCAGACTTTTTAAATGGGCTTTTTACGTCTCAATGTCGCCTTATTTAGTTTTCATTGCTGTCATCTTTAGTGACATTTTCACAGTTAAGACGAGTCGATTAACGTAAAAAATCATGAAAATCAATCCACGTGCTTGTTCTATATAGTACCAAAAACAATGTGTACAAACATACACACATAAGTAAGGAAAATGAAACATTCTTGTTTGTATATTTTATTTTTATTACTACAATAAATTTCAGGATACCATAATAGACTTAAAAATACAATAAAAAGCTAAGATAAGAATTTTGAAAAAACCCACATCGATAATTCAAAAAGGATAAAATTATCAAAAACCACCGATTTAAAGAATTCATGTAACAATCGTAAAAAGCTTTTATCAGTAGATTTGATCTCTCAAAGTGTCGTACATAATATGAACAACAGAGTATCAGTTTTCATAGCACTTCCCTATGTAACTTTTTGGTTCTCGAAGATGTAGATGATTAGCAATAGCATATTATTCAACTCCCTATAAACTTAATCAATAACCCTACAAAATCCATCTACTGCACTACTGGTGAGTCACCAGGGGGCGGCCCTGGTGAGTCGTCACCATAACACATATTTTAGAACATGCACCATATTTAAACCCGAACCTATCATCTAAAACCACATCCAAAACGGACTTATAGTTTTGGTTTTGCACAAATAAGTGTTTAAAAATGTTTGCTACAGCCCACTGGTAAGTCGTCACTGTAAAATCTATCTATTAACATGCACTAATCAAATCCAAGCCCATCATTGAAAACCGCATCATAATTAGACAAGTCGTTTTGGAGAAAAATGTTTACTGCAGTGGCATCTGGTAGCTATCAACGTAACACCTATCTAAAAACATGCACCAATCAAATCCAAACTCATCCCTGAAAACCGCATCAAAATCGGACTGGTAGTTCTGGAGATAAATGGCAAAATTATATACAGTCTCCATACCGTCACGGGTAAAAATAAATGTAAGAATCGACAACTTTGCAACACACCTAGTACATCACTGTTCGTACTTCGTAATTGTACACAGAAAAATGTAATAAGTGACTAAAGTGAGTGTGAAAGTAGGAATAAGCGCTATTTTTAATAAAATAAGGTTTATATTTGATTGGTTAGAAAGAGAGGTAGAGAGTTGTTCCGCTGTTCCTAAGATTGAGCACTTTGAGAAGAGACCGAGCGATCCGTTTCTACGGTGCATGTTGAATGAGCGTTGTGTATGAAAACATAAGGTTTATTTTTTATTCTTTAGAACGTTATGAGTGGTTATGATTTATGAATAGCTATGTGTGTTGCAAAGCGTGGTGGGGACAAACTGACGACACGTGAACTTCCTTTGTTTTCAATGAAACGCCATATCTCCTTATTTTTAATATCTGTGAGCATACATTTTTCAATAGATGAAGGTTTTTCATGTCATGTTAATCAAGTTATTGTACATTATATCTTTTACAATATTATATTATATATTATATTATATATATTTTATTATATTTTTTAGGAGTACAGATGTGTTATATTAATCATTGTACACCATAGTTATAGTTATGGTAAGATGTAAGGACTGTGTATACTTGTAAGACCTATCTGTTGTGCTACATCTAACAATAAATAATTTGAATTTGAAATATGTACTTGTAGATACAGCCAATAGACTAATTTAATGACATTATGTATGAAAAATATTCAAAAAGCAGTACCAAAATTACAACAAACATTCCAAGATATTTGATTTTACATAGTTTATAACTTACATTTTAACATATAGTTTAGTCTTTATGTCAGATTAACACAATATGCTATAGTAAGTTAGTTTTTATACACACTAACTAGACTAGTTTATTGTCTGATATTGGGTCTAAAAAACTCTAACAAAAATAAATGCTTTTTGTTAGTGTTTAAATTAAGAGCCAATTTATAAAAGAACTATAAATATGCATATATGTGATATTCTAAAATTGTATTTTATTAATTGTTTGGTTTTGAAAAAGTTTAAAAATATTGATGTTTATGACGATTCTTATACTTTTTATTTTTCTAGTCAGGTAAGAACAATGTTATTGAAAAAACAATATTTTGTAAAAATATACTTTACTGTGATTATTGACAATAATTTTTTATTTAATATTAACAAAATATTAATAAACTAATTAACAAAAAGTTTTTGAGGCCCTTTACAACAATATTTCTTAAAATATTTTTTGTTTCTATTGCAATGTCGAGTCATTATACGCGCCACGAAAGATGAGACTTGACACTTTCGTATAACTTACCTATTATCCTTTCAGCGATAGGTAAGTTATACGAAAGGATACTCCTATCCAGACTCAAAAAAGTAGTAGATGAGCTCGGACTGCTCCCTGACGAACAGTTCGGGTTCAGAAACTCTCACTCCTGCGTACACCAGGTGCACCGCCTAACGGAGCACATCCTCACAGGACTGAATAGACCCAACAGTAGGGCTAGAGTGACAGGGGCTGTGTTCTTCGACATAGCTAAAGCGTTTGATAAAGTCTGGCATAACGGCTTGATTTACAAGCTCTACCAACTACGTGTGCCGGACAAACTCGTGCTCATCATACGAGAATACCTAACAAATCGTACCTTTAGATATCGATCGGAGGGCACAATGTCCACATTACGGCAGATAAGGGCGGGGGTACCTCAGGGCTCAGTCTTGGCACCCCTGCTCTTTACCCTGTACACTAGCGACATCCCCAGAATGCCTAACATCCATATAGGTCTATTTGCCGACGATACCGTCCTCTATACGACTCATCGCAACCAAAGATTAATAAAGATCCGACTACAGAAAGCCGTCGACGCACTAGGTGTCTGGTTTAGGAAATGGCAGATTTCTGCCAATCCCGAAAAAAGCGCCGTGATTCGCTTTCAGAGAGGTAACAGTACCTCACACAGGCCTTGTAGGAATTTAGGTCAAATCTTCCTCTACGGAAGCGAGGTGCCCCGAGTCAATCAGATAAAATACCTCGGCGTTACCCTCGATAGTAGGATGACATTTCATGCTCATATAAAAAGAGTTAAAAAGAAGGCACTGTACGTACTACATCGCCTCTACCCAATGATTTGCAAACGGAGTAAACTGCCGCTTAGGCATAAGCGGACACTACAAAGTTTGCATACTGCCTATATTCGCTTACGCGAGTGAAGTCTTTGCGCACATAGCACCTTCACACATAGAGACATTACAAAAAATACAGAACCATTTTCTAAAAACAGCAACTGGATGTCCATGGTACTATCGTAACGTGGACCTTCATAGAGAACTCGAGCTGCCTTCTGTAGCTCAACATTTTAAAGACAAATTAGAAAGGTTCTTTGAAAGAGCCAATAATCACGCAAATCCGCTGGTCGTACAGGCCGCTAGTTATGTACCCGATCCAGACTCACATCGTCTGCGTAGAAGACCGAGAAACGTCCTCCTAGATCCTCCAGATCCTATCACGGTTGCCAATAATCGTTTTCCTCTCCAACCTAGGGCATCCCGCCTTAATACACAGTACACATACAACAGTACACTCATTACACGCACTCAACATCGCCTCCGCCGTAGGTGGCGACGACCTCGTTTCCGACCGTCGGTCCCGTGATCGTCAGGAAGGAAATTAGAAGCCCCGCGTTCACATCGATGCCCCGTCTCTTAGATGACGGGACGGGGGCCCCATACGGGCCTCCAAACACACTAAAACTTAGAAAGGTTTGAGCCTCGTTGCCTCACCTATTAGACAGATGAAGTTAGAACAGACCTCAGTCTACTAGCTTAGATCATTTAAAAAAAAAAAAAAAAGAGACGACACCACGTGGTTTGATGTGTGCAGAAGTCGATTTCGTTGCCTACCGCTCTCCTCACCCTGTGCACCTACCGCAAGTACAGACAAGTGCAACCAGTGTTAATAAATTTCTACTTGGTTTATAGTTGTGTTGTTGTATACGAATGAAACTTTGTAAAATCTTAATTATGCCTCAAGGTAAAACATTAAAGTCAAAGTAGGAAGATGGTTTACGACGAAGCAAAGGAATGTGTACAAAATTTGAAGCAGGTACAAATGCGGGCAGCGGCCGCAGCTAAAACATTATAGTAAAAAGAATTGTGAAGGAAGGAAACATTTCCGGGCTACTAACAATTTTTCACACTGCCAGAAAAAAAGGCTAGGCCTAAATTTTTTACCGACAGATGAATTGACAAAGGGGTGATAAAATATGTGTTCACAATTTTTACCCGATGCCGCATTTCGAAAGACCTTGGTTTTCGATGGAGGAGGACGGATCATTAAAAATTCATGAATAGATAGTATACCAATCAAATTCTGGATACCTATTTCGTACACAACTGTACCTGCCCAAGCTCCTCACTACTGAAGTTCGCAGTCTCATCTTTCGAGGCACGCTCTGTGCTAACCTATATGTAATTAATTGAAATTTGGATTTCTCAATCTCGTACATTTTTCGTACTCTTACAAAATATTTTGACATTGAAATCGAGTTTGGGTCGAATTTACAATGTTTAAACTCGATTTCGATATGGCCGTGACCGCAACCTTGGTCGCAGAAGCTACAGTTGTGCTACGGCCAGTCTGAAGCCACCTCAATCGTCTAGTGCGTGAGATGCCTTAACATATTATATATTTACAGATTTAACGCTTACACGAAACTTGTCTTGCTGACCAGTGTTTTGAATTTAAAGTCGTTGTTTTGATAAATTAAATATAAGTAATACCATACAGGGCAGGAATTACATAATAAAAAAACCGGGCTTTGATATTTAAACATCTAAAGCTGAGATAAATAAATAATATCAACCCTTATATGTCCCACTGCTGGGCACGGGTCTCCTCCTCGAAATCAGGCGAGGAAGGCCATAGTTCACCGATGCGTAGACCTAATGCGGATCGAGTGTCGTTGGTGAACTTCACACACGTTCAAAGACTTACTTATCTCATCAGGCACGCGGGATTCCTCACGATGTTTCCTTTACCGATGAGCAAGCGATGGTCTCATGTTCACATTCAGGTGCACATAGAAAATAAGAAAAACCCAGGGTCAGGATCCAACTCGGACCTCACTGAAGAGACCGACCACTAGACCACTGTCGCTCGCTATAGTAAATAGTAATTACATAAGTACCTACTTATTATTTAAAAAAATATGTAAGAAGAATACCTATATTATATTATGAGATGCGTCTATCTGCATGGACGCTCGTAGCTGTTTTATTTTACTTCTGTACACAAACAGCTTTTATATTTTCTGATTACGTAGTACACACGTAGTACGTACACATTGACTGCTCTATTATTACCATAAAGTTAATATACCTAGCGGAGGTATATTAACTTTATGACATTGATTATTATATCTACTGACACAAACTTATATTTAGCGGCAGTCTAAATTGCGTCTGACAAGTGTGTCTTCACACTTAAATCTAAGTAGTTTGGGCGCGTGGTTAAAAAGTTACAAGGCCAAACGGAGGACTTATGTTTCTATCTTGACTGATTAATTCTTATGTGCATTTAATACATGTCTTATCAACATCGCCCCTTATACCTATGTCCATTGGTGGGATCTTCTCGAAATCTTACTCTCTTCGAGTGTTGGACCACCCTATGCGCCACCCTATAGCCACGAACTCCTCCCTTATGCCCTTACCTTCGTCGTTTATATACCCCTAAAATATAAAATCTATTAGTATTGGGTGCAAATGAAAGTATGTATATATTAAAATTATCCCCTCAAGCGGCAGACGCCGCAATAAAGTAAAAAAATAACACTGATCATAATATGATCATATTATTATGTATCTTTAAGTAAACGTTACGTAATGTGAACTAGTAAACTAGTGACGATAAAGTAATCCCGAGTTTTCGTCGCCTCAGCACATGAGTAAATAAACGGACAGAGGCAAAGCTTCATACAACCGCGTGAATCGAATGCAGTACTACAAGCGTCCTTACGTATGTGTGCGTTAGCACTCGTGGCTTGTCACGTACTAGTAGAAACCGGTTGAAACCGGTTCGACGAGTTCTCGAACGCAGGGATGTGAGTGCACGTGTTAAGTTGCGTTGTATATTTGATATTTTTTTTCGCTTGGCGGGTATTTCGAATTATTATCATCGTTCTTAAATTATTGTTTATAATTAAAAGTAAAAAGTGTCAATATTGTATACTGCAGTACTGTATGTATGAACAATAATAGAGCAAATAAAACAAATCATATTTTAGCTATCCTAAATATTTCAATAGGTAAGTTGTATCTTATTATTTTATTTCTACTAATTATTATTACTTTTGTTCACTAAGTTTTTATGGATGTGCCTAAACTCTTGTTCGGTCGGGTCAATGTTTCCCATTGACCCGACATTAAATCTTAAATCTTAGCTAAACTTTACAGTAAAAATACAATAAGTATAGGTACAGAATACGTAATTAGGAGACGATTCCTGTTCGGAATAAAAAATATTATAATAGTTATGATAAAAACTGATATGCAATGAGAGTGCTTTCCATTAGAATTTACCACTCTATTAAAAGGTACAACAGATTAATGCAATTAAAAAATATAAACACAAAATATTTAGAAAAAATATTTTGTAATAAAGATAGAATATTTACATAGATTACTACACAATAAAAAAATCGTTTTGTTCGTTTAATTTTATCCACCTGTGTCAACCCTACCATAATAGGTAACAATTTTACGCGTTGTATGGAAGCTTTGTCTCTGTCCGTTTACTTACTCATGTGGGCTGTGGCCTCAGTTCGTCAGTGTATATAATTTGCCAGAAGAAGTGACACGCCTTCCCGATGCCGTTGTTTAATAAAAGTGGTTTGAAGATCGTGGATCTTGACGTGAAGGACGTGAGGTTTCCTACATCACTTGGGGGGCATGGGTCGGACGCCTTGGTAATATGATTATAATACAACATAAAACAAAATAATAATTCTAATATATTGATAAAATAATGAACTGGTTGTAAATATATTTTTTACTGGTAAAATAGGACTATATACTACGATCTCATATCGAATCTGAAAGGTATCTTCTAAATAAATATTTATTTTATTCTGTTTTGTGAAAATTTCATCTATCACGGTTCATGAGATACAGCCTGCTGACAGACAGACAGCGGAGTCTTAGTAATAGTGTTCCGTCCCGTTCGGAATCCTAAAAATTAGATCTTATGATATGCACAAAGTTGGCTGGCTACCCCTTCATTAGGCCTTTATTTATCAGTTGGAACAGTCCTTGGCGAGTGTAACCGCACCACTGCCGTTTTAACGAGCTAATAAGTTTACTAAGCATACTTACTCATATCTTTTACAGCATACGGATCCTAACTACTCCTGTGCTTACGTCACGATTACCACAGAAAATGGCAAGCAGGGCTACGGCCTCACCTTCACGTGTGGTCGGGGAACAGAGATTGTGGTGCTGACGGTACGGGCTATGAAGAGGTTCGTCGTGGGACGAAATGCTGCTGATATTTTTGCAGACTTTGCCAATTTTTGGCGGCAGATCACTAATGATTCTCAAATGAGATGGGTAATACTTTAATTGTTTTATTTCTGTGAAGACGCTACTTAAACTTAGTTTCGTAGGAGTTAGGTCTCTCAAAAATTATAAGGCTAATCCAGGTCCGCTGTGACGACGTATTAACTTTTTCATAAAACTTTTTTAAATATAAGACATGTTATTTTAACAAGATTCTCCTGAAGGAGTGTAGAGACTATTTCAAAAATTTATAAAAACAGATCTGCGTTCCATAGTACCTAATAAATATAAGTTAGAAGATCTACCTAGTAGCATAGTATTATACCTACTAATACTTAGTACGGACCCTATGGATTGTAACTGTAAGTACCTATATGCAAGAATAGGAAGAATGTTAGGTATACGTACCTCTTATATTAGGTATATGCTAAAAATATTTTGTTCCATAGATTGGACCCGAAAAAGGCGTTGCACATTTAGCCGTCGCTGCCATACTCAACTCGCTGTGGGATTTGTGGGCCAGATTGGAGAACAAACCCTTGTGGAGGCTCTTGGTGGATATGGAGCCTGAGGTTGGTCATATCTTTAAAAAAGTTCTTTACAATTTTTTGGACGAAATAAACAGATATATAGATGTCTTATTTTCAATTTTACATTAGAGGAAAAAACGTTAAGGAACGTTTACTCTTCTAAATATTATAATTTATACAAGCAAGTGTCATTGGACATGCACACTTCGCTTGGGCGGCTTCGAGACTAGAGTAGGTAGGTAGTTCATTTAGTAAGAGACAAAAAGATATATTACTATTATTAGTTACGCATGGTAATGCGTAACTAATAATAGTAAATTTGTGCATTCCTACCTATTACATACGTTAGCATAATCTATTCATTCCGAATTGGGCCGGTACGACCGGGCGCGTATGCTCACGTAGCACCGGCGTGCTGTCACGTTCCGTGCGGTTTGTGAGTCTCCCGACCAAGTTCCTATGGCAATCTAGTATAGTCGACTATACCTATATTCTATATACACGACGATATAATGATTTAGGTCTACATACTAGTTAAGGTACAATACGAATAGTTTTTTAAAGTATGATGAGTAAAAGTTATAATATTGAAACGAAAAATAAGATTAATTATGAAACCTTTTTTAATAATTCAAATTTAGGAGACAGGTGAGTTGATGATGATCATATTATGAAAAACAAGTTGCTTTTATAATGTGTGATACCTACAACAATAATAAATACGAAGAGGTCATCCCATTAACCTTTGTTACATAGTGATTGCATTGAGATAACAGTGTTACGAAAGTTGTTTTAAATTTGTTTATCAGGAGCTCGTGTCTACAATAGACTTTCGTTACATAACAGATGTTATAACTAAAGAAGAAGCTGTACAAATGCTAAAAGCTAAAAGATCTGGCAAAGAAGAAAGAATAAAGAAACTGATAGAAGACGGCTATCCGGCTTATACAACACAAGTTGGTAAGATCATTATAAGTCACTCATAAAAATAAAAATAAAACCGACTTAAAAAAAAGGAAATACCTACTTAATAAAATAATTGCGTTTCTTAAATTTTTATGCTTACAACTTATGATCACTTAGGTTTAGGTATAATCAACTTATTCTTCTACTAATGTACAATCTTTCCGTTTGCCACGTCATTATTGTTACGTCGACAAGTACCTAGGTAATAAAATGTTAAAAACTGCACATGAATAACTTAAAAACGGCTTGTCAAATCAAATTAATATGGGACCAAATTGGAAACACTAGTTTCCAAAGAAAAAAAAGAATCATCGAAGTAATCGTGTGACAAACATACATAAACACATATAGTCGAATTACAGCCTCCTCTTTTTGTAAATCGGTTAAAAACGCCCTTAGCTCTGATTTGAATTGGCATTGAAATAAGGACATTGGTATTATATTAAAGTCATAACCGACATCTTGGTTATTAGTAAATTGGTTTTTATTTTGTCCATAGACAGTACTATCAGTGTTTGTAGTTAGGTACAGGTTTAGGTTGTTATATCACCTACACACCCACTCGCATCCAACACGGACCGGTCACCGGTTACTGCACGGAGGTCGTCTTTTGCACGGATAACGATGATGATGATGATGATACACCCTAATGGTCTTTCAGCTATAGGTCTCTCTCTACATTTTCGAAAAAATCTTCATTTTATTTTAGGTTGGCTGGGTTACAGCGACGAACTAGTTCAAAAACTATGCAACAAATACCTAAGCCTCGGGTTCAAACATTTTAAAGTAAAGGTTGGACTCAATTTAGAAGACGACTATAGACGGTGCAGTGCCGTTCGGAAATCTATTGGAGATGATAATTATTTGGTAAGAACATTCAAATTCAAATTCAAATTCAAAATTCTTTATTGTTAGATGTAGTACATACAATAGATAGATCTTACAAGTATAAACAGTCCTTACATCTTACCATAACTATGGTGTACAATATTTTTTAACCTTATGATGTAAATATTTTTTGTCAATTCAAAGCTAATATAATAAAAAATTCAATGTTATGCAATTGGTTAATAATAATGATTGTCAAATTATAAGCATACATTCTAAGAAAGACGAAGTCAAATTAAAATTTAAAAATATAATAATAAATATGTCAATCGGCTACTATAATATAATAATGAATGTCAAGAGAGGTCTATAGTAATTTTGTCCGTTAAGAAATCAACAACACTATAATAAGCTTTTTCACATAAATAATTTTTAAGCTTCCTTTTAAATTGTACTATATTTAACCCCTTAATATCTGTGGGTAATTTGTTATATATAATTGGTGCCATGTAAAATATATTTTTTTCCATTAATGTCGTATTGATTCTATTAATGCATAATTTGTGAGGATCCCTTTGTCGCCTATTATGTTCTCGAGACGCTAATTTAAAAAAAATAATATTTATCTTGACAAATGTTGCTATTTCAAATATGTAAAGACTAGGCAATGTTAATATTCTATATTTTTAAAAAAAAGGCTTACAGCTATCAATAGTTTTAAGGCCAAACATTGCTCTAATACATCTCTTTTGAGTTTTAAAGATTGTTTCTTTACTAGTAGACAAACCCCAAAAAATAATGCCGTATCTCAATACTGATGCTACTAGACCGTGATAGGCAGCTAAAAGAGCACTTACATTGACAGCCTGCGCTAGATGGTGGAGAGCATAAGCAGATTTACTCACTTTTTTGCATAATTCATCACTATGCTCTTTCCACGTTATTTTCTTATCGATTATTAATCCAAGAAATTTTGTGTATTCTGTTTCCTTTATAGTTTGACCATTATAGTTTATATTTAATACTGGCAAATGATGCACTCGCTGACTAAAATACATAAGTTTAGTTTTTTCTAGATTAATTTTTAAATTATTACAATTAAGCCATTCAATAGAGTCTTCTAAAGCATTATTAATATCATGTTCATATGTAGTTTTGTCATTACATTTAATTGTGAGAGTGCTATCATCTGCAAAAAGCGTTATCGGATGCAAAGTTGCATTCGGTAAATCATTAATATAAATAATGAATAAAAGCGGGCCTAAAACACTGCCTTGTGGCACACCATATATTAACTGACGTTTTTTGGATAAAAAAGTATCTTCTTTTCTCGTTTTGATATTAATTCTGGTTATTTCTGTATATTGTTTTCGATTCTGGAGATAAGATGTAAACAATTTCAAAACATTACCGCGCAAGCCGTAACACTCTAATTTATATAGTAAAATATTGTGGTTAACA
Source organism: Helleia helle (assembly GCA_963853865.1). Lineage (NCBI taxonomy): Eukaryota > Metazoa > Arthropoda > Insecta > Lepidoptera > Lycaenidae > Helleia > Helleia helle. The sequence goes on along the minus strand of OY971422.1, from coordinate 17,361,569 downwards.
TAATCAAACGCTTGTGTCATATCCATGTAAATAGAACAAACTGGTATTTTAGAGTCCACATTATACATAACGTACTTGAGAAAGTCATATATTGCCATATTTATTGTTTTGTTCTTTCTGAAACCTTTTTGTGCCTCAGTAAGAATCTTATGACTTTCCAGATATTGAAACGTTTGATCATATATATATTTCTCAAAGATTTTAGATAATATAGACACTAACGCGATTGGCCTGTAATTTTCCATCAACTCCTTGTTACCTTTCTTATATATAGGTTTACATTATTATTATATAAGCTGTGCCCGCGACTTCGTTCGCGTAGATTACGTAATTTAACAATGAGTTTTTTTAGTGTGAAGAGCTGTATAAATAGAGGATGTTGAAAACTTACTCTCTAACTTAAAACCCTTATACTTTTAATATAATTGATCGCTTTTATTCATAGCGCCTACCTACTTAGGTAACTATACTGTAGCTATCATCATCATCATCGTCAGCCTCTATCCATCCACTGCTGAACATAGGCCTCCCTCAATGAACGTCAAGACGACCGATCCCTTGTCACTCGCATCCAACGCGGACCGGACACTGCACGGCATACCTACAATTATTTATAAAATGTATGAACCGTCCGCAATCCGCATTATCAGTCAATTTTACAAAAATGTATGATCATTGATCACTAATCCACAGAAATAGTAATAAATACCACTCTAATAATAATATAATTATTATAAGAGGGTTATTGTTACTGGGCTTGCATAGTACGTTATCATATTTTTTTGTTTACGAAATTTCCAACTGAGAACATGGCGAGAAGGACAAAATCACTTTTTGATAAAAATTGTTACAAATGATGTTGATTTTTCTTCTCTCCATATAGCAACAATTTTCTATAACTTTCAGAATGTACAGTACGTTCAGACTTCAGTGACGTTATATGAAGCTTACACTGTACGGTCTACTTTTTGGCATTCTTATCTTTATGCAAGTGCTTCTCTGTAAACGATGTTAAATGTGGACCCATCTGGAACGTATACAAAAAGGTTATTGGGGTTATTTACTCGCGAAAGAGCCACATAGAGTTGGCCATGTGAAAAGCAACCAGTACTTTGGTCAACTCCAGCAACGGATAATGTCTGACCCTGAGCTTTATTAATGGTCATGGCATAACAGAGGCTGACAGGAAATTGCACTCTTTTGAAGGAGAAAGGAAAATTATTGGGAATGAGGGGAATTCTTGGAATGAAAACAACATCACCAGCTCCGCAACCAGTTAAGATTTCGGCTTCGATGATGTTTTGCTGCAAATTAGTAATTTTGAGCCGAGTGCCGTTGCAAAGTTTTGGAGGACATAAATTTCTAAGAAGAATTATCGGTACGCCGACCTTTAAAACTATTTTATGGGCTGGAAGACCAGGTGTGTTGAGGGAATCTAAAAACTCCACGGGATAGTTCGTGACGTCTTCTTCTTCCATAACTGTATTTATGGATGTATATTCTATACTATTTCCAGAAACATGCGTCAATATTTTTAAATTAATTGCTGCCGCTTGGTCGTTACGGGGAGTCAAAATAGCACGTTGGCATAGCCAAGAACCAGTTTGATTACCAATGTCTGTGGAATCCCCGTAAACAGAAGAAATAAGATCCTGTTGTGATGTAACAGAAAAACAAAGATTCTGTACCAAAATAACTTTTCCATTTTCTTGTACGGGATATGTACCATCACCTATTTTTAATAGTAAATTAGAGAACTCCAGCGCATTTTCGCAGCCTCCTAACTGTGCACGCATATTTATACTTAGGTGTGTAACTGTTATAGTGCGCCATAAAATAGAGCTTTTCAGACAGGCAGAAATTTCATCGGCTCTTGTTCCTCGCGGTATGATTGGGAGTGTCTGCCGAAAATTACCACAGAAAAGGACTGTAATGCCACCCATCGGTCGATCGTTTTGCCTTATATCCCGCAAAGTTCTATCGACAGCTTCTACAGCTTTCCGATTTGCCATCGTGCATTCGTCCCAAATAATTAAAGCACAATCATTGAACAGTTTTGCTTTATCGCTATTTCGTGACACATTGCAAACCGGCCTTTTCGTACTGTCTAAGTCTATGGGAATTTTAAACATGGTGTGTGCTGTTCTTCCTCCTGGCAACAATGTGGCAGCTATCCCCGAGGAGGCGACAGCAAGAGCAATTTTATTTTGGTTCCTTATCCGAGCCAAAATAATTTTGGTAAGAAAAGTTTTACCCGTTCCGCCAGGCGCGTCTAAAAACAGGATTTCACCCGATGCGTTATCTACACTGCAGCATACTCTATCATACGTCTGGCGCTGTTCTTCTGTCAAATTTGCGAAGCCACTTTGTAAAATTTCTGCGAGTTCCACGGGATCGTAACTAATTTCTGAAGCGTACTCCCTGTTTATACGTTCCCCATCGACTGTCGGTGTTGGTAAACCATATTGACTGACCGAGTTTCCTCCTATACTTATAACAATTTCTTGAATAGCTAATAAGGACCTGTTGTGACAAATTTCACGTACCTGATGAGGAATTTCTCCATCAGTACTTAGTTCAACTTGTCTCAAAAAATCCTCAGCAAACTTGTCATGGTATTTTTGCCACAACAGTCTAGCATCTGATAATCCACAAAAGGTCAATAAGATGGCAAACAAATATCGCAAGCGATGTGGACTGTCGCTAATGCATGCCTCAGCTAGAGCATCATCCCAATGCTGATCTCCATCTAATAAATGGCGTGCGCGGCAAGCGGCCTTGTAGGTGGGAAGTTCAATATCGTCCAATTTACGGAGTTCTGCAAAAGATGTAGGACCTCGTACTATATGAAGAAGAAGGCGTAAATAATAACACTCGGGATTATTCGGGTGTACCGTGTACACCCGTCCAATCACGTGCTCTTTAAAAATACCAGGCTCACCATCTACAGCAGTTCCACATCTCCTACGAACAAAAATACCTTGCTGCTTGTTGTAAGTATAATAACATGGCACTTCATTATACAAAAGAGACTTCGCGAAATGATCACTTTGGCACACGAAAGAATGCAAGCAAGGTGGTTTGTCTCGAGTTGGCCAACCGTTCTACCACATTTTCAGACTGAAAGTACACTCGCTGCCCGCCTTCAAGGTGCACGTCCAGGTGAATGACCGGCGGATGCCTTTCATGTATCGGGAAACTTAAAATACGCCAAGCTGCCTCAGAGGAGCTTATGTACCGGCCAGACTGGTATCTTGTGACTTCGTCATATTCATTATTTCTCAGCGCTATCATTGCTTGATCACTACCTTTATTGATATATTTACATACATATTTTATAGACTTAACGCTATTACATATTTCAACATTAATGTGAGCTTGAAATGCTTTAGATAAAACTGGTGAATACGGTACCACCCATCTATTGTCCAATATAATTTCTTGCCCACGGAACCTGATGGAAGCCGTAAAACCACCTTGAGAAGGTGATCGACGCCGATATAGCGGATACCCATTTTCTCCCGATATAGTTTGTTCTGTACGTGCCCTAGGGTATCTTTTTGAGCACCGACCATCTTGCATGCATGGTGATACTCTATTTAAACCGCCACATGGCCCGTGAACCATGTGTGTTTTAATGATGTCATGCAAAATTGGATCTGCATCATGGTCTGGAAACTCGGCACTTATGACACTGTCAATAGCTTCGGGTCGGATTTTTTCTGCCAGCCACAGGAGGATGTGGGCGTGAGGTAAGCCACGCTTTTGCCACTCAACACTATACATGAAACAAAGAGCTGAGCCGAAAACTTTATCTTTTGTAAGAAGATCAATCATATATTTAAGTTTTAAATGAAATACTCTCGCAATGATGTCATGTCTATCATATGACGCCTGTCCTGGGAGAAGTTCCTGACAAATTTCGGTCCACTTTGGATTTGTTGTGAACGTTATGAATAGGTCCGGCCGGCCATACTTACGGACGTAGCAAAAGGCATCTTGCGTTCTTTCGTGCATATATCGCGGACCGCCTGTAAGACTGGAAGGCAAGATGACTAACCGCCCCAAATTTTCGATATTATTATCTGATTGCATTGCGTCCCGCAAATGCACGTATTCTTCAGCACGTAAACGACGCTGGTTAGTGCGAATGTACACTAAACGTTCAGTTTCTATTTTTGCATACATGTCCACAATAAATTGACTGAACAAACCACGAAAACGTTGCAAATAAACAAAACAGTTACGCCTTATTTGCAAAAGGTATGAATAATATTGCAGAGCCGATATTTTTTTATTAAAGTTAGTGACCCTCGTAGTAGGGTTCACTTGGTGCAATCCAAAATTGTACCCATCTTCACCATGACAATATATTAATGGATATTGCAAGGCATCGTAAGCTCGGTGAGTTTCAAAAATGCGTTGCAGGCGATCGTCGCGAGTGCGTAACACGATGTCACGCCTCTCACATTCCTGATCGACTAAAACAACTGCGACTTCATCTGCCATTGGTGCGTTGTGCCTCCCGCGGTGTTCACCAACAGGACGTCTATCTGCGCTGATGATTATTTTGCTGCTGCCTTGTGGAATGGAATCTAACGCAGCTTTAAAATTCCCCACGTATTGATTTACTTGATGCAGCATGTTTTGTAGTTCTGATATAATCGCACCATTAAGCTGGGGGAAATGGCGATTCCTAATATTATGCTGTTCAGTGTAATCGGACACAAAATAAATTTGAAGAAATCTAGGCTCATTATCTGGCAATAAAGATCCGATGAGATGGTAAACTTGACCTTGCACTTTGAAGGTTGGCATGAACGGACCCTCCGTTATTTGTTTTGCCCCAAAGGATGTCATTTGGAAAGCGCTGTTATAGGAACGGATATTATCTAAAAAGTGTTTAGACTGGGGGTGATCGCCATTTAAAAGAGTTTTAATAATGTTTGGGGGATCTTGAAAATTTGGAACAACAACTTTTCCATTTGAACAGCACATTCCATTTGCCTCTTTTCTCCATTTCAGAGCATCACAAAAATTGCAAATTTCTGTCATACCACCCACAAAGGCGTAGAAGGCGTAGTCAATTCTTGTTGAATATGTAAATCCTGATTTTTCCTTATTTTCCCAAGGCAGAATAATGTTCGCAACAACATTATATTCTAAGGACTCATCATCAGCCTCGCCAGTTATAATTCTGTTCATAAGCCCGGTCAGCTCCCAGGCGAGATTGTCGCTGTTCTCCTGTTTCTGCTCGTCGCAGATCGTCTATCCTTTCCCTTTCGGATATTAAATAACGTACATCGTTCATCCGGGCGCTTACATAATTATCTCTGGCTGTTGTTAATCGCCGTTCTCTCTCTGAGAGAGATTCGGACTCGCGTGAGAGGGCGTGACGCTCTCGGTCAGCTGACAACCGCGCTTCGCGTTCCTCGATACTCTCTTGGGAGCGCAAAGTTGCGGTCTGGATTCTTTGCGAACTTAAACGCGACTCCCTTTCGGTAAAAGTCTCAGACTCGCGTGAGAGGCGTGACGCTCTCGGTCAGCTGACAACCGCGCTTCGCGTTCCTCGATACTCTCTTGGGAGCGCAAAGTTGCGGTCAGGATTCTTTGCGAACTTAAACACGACTCCCTTTCGGTAAAAGTCTCAGACTCGCGTGAGAGGGCGTGGCGCTCTCTGTCAGCCGATAACCGCGCTTCACGTTCGTCAATACTCTCTTGGGAGCGAGAAGCTACTGTAAGTGCACGCTGTATGCAAAGCCTAGACGCACGCTGAGTAGGCGTTTCCGATGCAAGAGTTCTGATGTGGTTCGCTCGGATTGCATTTAGCCTCACTTCACGATCTTCCTCCGATTCTTGAGACCTACTTAATTTCAACCTTTTAGCATTTCGGCTACTTTGCGATAGGTTTGATTTTTTTCTAGAAGGCATATTCTTATTCTAGAAAATATTGAAAGATTAAAGAACCAATTATCAAACGGCAAACAGACTAAAACCAAGAAAGACCTTTTAAACGACACGAACGAACGAATTTTGAAAACTTAAGACACCCAACAACTCAACTGTAATTTCAAATACGGGTTAGGGTGCTTCTTTGGGCGAGAATCTTAATAGCGCGATTCAGGAAATGACGTCATATGCACAACGCCATCTATTGAGAGTTAATCTGTAATCGTTCGGACACAGTTATAAAATATTTTTTTTTTTTATATTAAGTGACACATTAAACTATATTCATTGAAAACGATGTTTTTCTAAAGTATTAAAGAAAGTAATTACTATTCCTTTCCAACGTATTAAAATTTTAACAAAATATTATAATAACTCAACAAATTCATTAAACTTAACAAATAGGATATACATGTCGGTACTATAAGTTGTCAATAGATGGCGTTGATCTGATCCTATTTGTTAAGTATTGTATTGAACTACATTTCAAATACATAATATTATATCTTTTGATAGAGTAAAGCGATTGCGATGAAACAAAAACTAAATGTTACTCTAAGTTACGCAGAATTTTTATGTATAAAAGTTATTTACATTGGTTTTGTAGTTTTTACGTGATGCGTGGTTAACTAAACAGACAAACAGACAAAAATAAAAAAAATGCTGGAAATATATTCTGTTAGTCATCCTTTAACACCCTGGCTAATTTTTTTTTAAATATTTTCAATGTACAGAAACGACTCCTCTACAGATTTATTATATGTAATATATATAGACAAGTATAATTATAATCTGAATTCTGAACTAACTGCTATTTTTGCAGTAGGTATTATCACCCCACCACGGTTCAAGCCTTGTCGTGACTGTGGGGCTCAGTAGCCTAAGGTGAACCCAGCAGCATGGGTGAAACCAAGTGAACCGAGGGGGCTGCTCTTTGTACCCCTCTTATAAGGGCAGAGAATAAGGGGCGAGGATGTGAACCTCACCCCATTTCTGCACAGTCCCGACGTTGGGAGGGGTTGTTTTGTGGTGCGGAACAACCCCTCTGCGGAGGTGGCGTCGGTCCCTTGGGGGGTCTGACTAACCGTCAAGGTGCCCTGTTGCTCAACAGATCCGGGGCACCTCACCAAAGGCGACATTGGTGGCACTCGCTGAGTTTTAGTTGGTAGAGCTGCGTCCACCTTACCATCTTTTGAGCGCAGCGAGTCCCACATACCCGCCTGGGGAGTCCCCCCCCCCCGCGGGATGCCTAAGAGCATTTCCCTGCGGAAAACAAAGTATATATTATCACGTGTTCTGTGTTAGTCAGATCCGGGACACTCCCCTTCAGCGGCTGAAGGCAACTCGCAATAGTTTTAGTACAACCCATCCCCGGGTAAATGGGCAAATAAAGCATTTCCGCTGTGAAAAAAAATATGTACTATCATCGTCCTACATTCGATCACAGCAGGTCATACCCCATAGGGCCATCTTAAAGAATGCTAAGACAGCCAACTAGAGTCCGCCAAAATTCAAGCACCAGACAGATTTTTCACAAATATACTCCAGAAATTGTTGTCAATGTATGTTTTTAAATGTACTTATATGAGATGGCTTATTTTCTATAACAATGCGTCGTTTTTTTAGATGGTAGACGCAAATCAAGCGTGGAGCGTGAACGAGGCAATTGAGTGGATGAAAAAATTGGCGCCATTGAAACCGATGTGGATTGAAGAACCAACTTCGCCAGATGATGTTTTGGGTCACGCTACCATATCCAAAGCGCTTGAGTAATTTATAACTTGGCAATAAGTTTATGAGTATATACTGTACATGCAATTTAATTTGACCGGGCTGAAGTTAGTTACGACTGCCTTTTAAAGGTAAGCGTCCATGTCCACATCGTATGCAAAGGACGCATGGCTCAGAACTGTACCGTATACGGCTGTAAATCTAAGTCAACGCGGGCGAAGCTGCGGGCAACAGCTAGTTACAATACAAAGTAAACTAAAATCCGTTGCGTGACGTGTTTGCGATGCGTCAGCGCGCGCGGGCCAATGGACGCGTACCTTTAATGCGCGATGCAATTGTTCTAATTTTGTCAAACTAACTTCAATCTGGCCAAATTAAATTGCACCTACTGAACTTGCATACAAAGTGTAACTATACAGTCGCATTTTAATTAAAACATGAATTATATTATAAGCCAAGAAAAGACAGCATCCATGAGAAGCCCAGCTTAGAGCTACAATGCACCACGGATACCTACATTATTATAATGTCTACACTTCAATTAGTGGAAAACCTATAAGCATTAAATTGTGCCTAATGCTGTATTTCGACGATTCAATTATGATGAAACCGTTACTCCTATATTTGTTCACAGGCCCTACGGTATCGGCGTGGCTACCGGCGAGATGTGCGCCAACCGCGTCATGTTCAAGCAGTTCTTGCAGAGCGGCGGCATGCAGTACTGTCAGATTGACTCGGCCAGGATCGGGGGAATTAACGAAATACTTTCTGTCTATCTGATGGCCGAGAAACTCAACGGTATGTATATTTTATATAGATATATAACTAGCTGTTGCCCGCGACTTCGTCTGCGCAGGATAAGATTTTAGTTTCTTTTTCATAAAAAGTATACTATGTTACATCTATTATACCTCCAAGAATATGTGTACAAAGTTTCATGATGATCGGTTAAGTAGTTTTCGCGTGAAAGTGTAGCAAACAAACTTACTTTCACATTTATATTATTGGTATAGATCTGTAACGTTTCAAAATATTACGTTTCAGGTTCGAGTCCCAGATTTTCACTTTTGCATCGATTCAATTGAAAGATGCCGCTTGATCTACAAAAGTTAAAACAAAATCACAAAGAAGCCAGCCATAATGGCTTCTTGCTGGCACATACCAAGCCATTTTATATAGCTCGAACTATTACTATATTCCGTCTGGACATTTGCCATTTTCAATAAACCCACCATCCATCCTTTTTTTTCAAAATAGGATAGCAAGGCCAGGGTTACATTCAGTTTGTCACTATCATGAAAATATTTTTTTATAAAATATGCAAAAGAGTGGACTTGCCCTGGAACTGGTGGTAGATTCAATTGACGTTCAAAAAGATACATTGTTGGTACCATTTGAATAAAAAAAAGTATTTGAATTTACCTAATAGACATAATAAAAAAAGCGACGATGGTCTAGTTGGGTACGCGATCGGCTCTTAAGTGAGAGTCGAGAGGTTCGGGTTCGATCCTGACATGTGGTGCCTAGAAATAGGTTTTTCTAAATTTCTACGTGCGCCTGAACATCAGACCATCGCCTGCTCATCGGTGAAGGAAACATCGTGAGGAAATCTGCATGCCTGATGAGAGTAAAAGTCTTTGAAGGTGTGTGAAGTTCACCAACACGCATTGGGCCAGCGCATCGGTGAACTATAATGTCCCAAAACCCTCCTCGCCTGATTTCGAGGAGACCAGTGCCCAGAAGTGGGACATATAAGGGTTGATATTATTATTATATTATTACATATTAAAATGTTCAGTGAAAGTGTGTCCGCACGCGGGCGGCGTCGGCCTGTGCGAGATGGTGCAGCATCTGCAGATGTGGGACTATGTCAGTCTGAGCGGCACCGCGGCCGGCCGGCTCATCGAGTACGTGGACCAACAACACGAACACTTCACCGACCCGTGTGTCGTCGAGGGCGCCCGGTACATGGCGCCATACGTGAGTACACATTCACGTACAAGATTGAAACATGAGATATTATTTCATGTTTTTCACATTTATAGCGTCTGTCTGGCGTAGGTGTTTTCTTTAGACGATCTCTGTGGCTCAATGGTTAGCGCGTTGGAGCTCAAGCCGGAGCTAGCGGGTTCGTATCCAGCCAGGACGAACCCGCCAGGGAACAAAAAGTTTTTTGTGGATGAATGTGTATTATATAATAAAAATCTTAAATATATGCATAGTATAAAAGTATTAAATTTCCGTTGTCGGGTACCCGTAACACAAGTTCTTCGAGAACTTACCACGGGACCAGATTGACGTGGTGTAAAAGCGTCCATACATATTATTTCTCGATATTTCGTATTTTCTACGAATACTTAGTTCCGAGACACAGAGACTGACAAAAGTAAAAAAACGTGGTAGTATCTCGATTTAAAGAGTTTTAATAGATAAAATATTTCATATGTTCATTTTTATCATTTCATTAACATACTATAATTTGAATTTCCCATTACAGAAGCCCGGATACAGCACCCAGTTCCTGGCCGGTACACTCGAGAAGTTCATGTACCCCAATGGCAGCGAGTGGCAGAGAATGATCAGCGACGGAACATTCCCCCCACCGGACGAAGCGGAGCTAGTCAACGTGTGAATTGAAACGCTTTGTACAAAACTGACTTTATTTTTAACACTTGTCATTTACATAAAATACTTGTTTCAATTAGTTATGATAGACAACAATATTATCTCTTGTAGTAAAAGTACTGATTTTCTAACAGTCTAATAAATTATGGTTAACCTACTAATGTACTTACTACTGTAACTAATGTACTAATTTAACACATAAATGTGTTAAGTTAGTACATTTGTTAGCACCGTATCAGCACACTATCAGAAAATATATCAAGATTGTCGAATGTGGATGTTGTTGACATGTAATCACTATTTATAAGAAGAAGCATCTTTTTTACAAATGAAAAACTAAACATTTGTTACATATTGTTTTTTTTAATAAGTACATAGCTGATTATATAATATAGTCTAGGTCACATATAATTTGGCTCTATGTTAATAAAATCTTTCACAATGCCGCACAATCAACCTACATCAATATTTATTATAACACTTTTACTTTATCACAATAAATAAAATTCCAGAAAATATCGTTTTCCAAAATGCTTATCTTTCTGCATTAGCTCTTGGAGAAAGAAAATGCACTCAATTTGGATTGTTTTGGGGCACTGGTCACGGGGCTCTCTGTAATGTCATCATCCAGTTTCCTCTTCTGATTACTTTCATTGTTGGAGTCCTTTCCCTGTATACTTTTGAACGTCCTAACGCTTTGCCGAGTCAGCTCTGCCGGTGTCAAGTCTGGATTTTGTTGTTCCAATATGGTCTTGTTCCGTGAGAACCAATCCATAAATGTCTCTCCGGCGTTCGGTTTCAAGGGCTAAAAAAATATATTGTTATTTAGATGCTGGTTATTTTATTTCAATTCCGTATATAATAAACTGTCAATGATAGCTAAAAGTTACATTTTAAATATTATGGTTGTAGGTTTAACCAAGTGAAGTGACAAGCAGAAAACTACCTTACTTTTCTTATTCTTCAAAGTGAAATTAGTCTAACATTATTATTATTTAAGGGTGGGGACACCAGCGAGGCCAGACGGGCGATCAGTCCTCATCAGCGGGACCATTTCACCCATAGTCTAACATTACTAAAGCATATTATTTTGTAATGTTTATGATTTCACTCAATATAATAAAACAAATTAAAAGACCATGAAGGCCATGGCAAAGGCAAAGTATCCATAAAGCATATAACCGGATAGAGTAATGTGAGCCATAAAATTCCGAAACAGTTCAGTGATTTGTCACTGACGTTATAGCAATTCAACCAACCAGTCATCTGGGTACGTCCCATCGGCTAATCATCTATCAACGGCCGACAGTCGGTCAATCAGACCGCAGAAACGGCGCAGAGTCGCAGTACCAATTTGGTTGAATTTGTTTTAATAATAAACGCATAACATTACCCCTCTATTCCGCTTCGATGTTATAGATGTTATCTATAAAACAGGAACATTAAATCTTCGTAAACCGCGATTAAACCCGTAAAAAGTTGATTCATTATAATTTTATTTTTATTTTTTTAATTACCAAATAGCATGAGCGAGAAATCTAATATGGTACGAAAATAAATTGTTTTAAAAACAACCCACTCACATCCTCATTCTCGCTAGTTGCGCCGTTTGCGTGCACGTCCACCAAAGTCCTCTCTGTCAGGCTCAGTGGACTGGCAGCTACTTTGGCCGCTGCTTGTTTCTTGAACGGATTCCTAACGCCGCCAGGGGACGATTTTATTGGCTGTAAAATATCATTTACGTGTATTATTTACATGATATTTTCTATTAAATTAGTACAATACAATTGTACTATTTTAATAGAAAATATCATGTTCAGTATAAGCTTGCGTCATTCACTTGAGATGATGCTTTTTTTGGTACTAGCCCGAGACTAATATGTCTATTTTGTATGGGATATTGCTGGTTTTGCTATATACATAATATTACAGTTTGACCGAGATATATTGAAATAACATTACAAGACTGCATTCAAAGTTCCTATATTAAAAAATATGTTGCTGCCTTTGCTTCTATATGACTAAATTATTACAAATTAAATTTACAGCTTATTTATCAAATAGGCTAGCAAAACTTAGAGTGTATAACATACAAATACCATCAGTACTTACCACCGGCTTAATTGGATCCGATTCTGATTTCTTGTTCGCCTTCTGCGGTATGATGAGGCTCGCGTCGAGGTCCCGCTCCTGTTCCTGCTCGTGTTCCCGCTCCTGTTCCCGCTCCCGCTGCAGCTCCTGCTGGCTCCACTCGTCCGCGAGCGCCGCCAGCCGGTCCGCGAGCAGCGCGCGGCCCGAGCGAGAGGCGTACTTAGCCGCAAGAGGTAACAGCCGCTCGTCCCGCAACAACTCCATCAATTCCAGCGCCCTCTGTTCTATCTCACTGCGACATGCCAACTGGAAATTTTACAAGTAAAAAGTTGAAACACTGACCTGACTACGAAAAACTCACTTCTTCTTGAAATCGGTTTAATTTAACTCAATCGGATTTATCAAAATCGGATAAATGGTTTAGACATTACGATGGAACATACATACATAGACTGTAAAAATCGCCTTTGCCATAGTCGGATAAAAAAAGTGTGTCAGCTCATACGCATGACCGGAGTTTACTCCTTACGAACGATTATAAAATTACTATTAGGATAAAATAATACAATATTAAAAAAGGATTGTGTGGTTTTATGAAACCACGGTAAAAGTGAAACTTTTTTTCACATTATAGACATTTAACTAAACATTTTTCGAATAATGAAGGAATGAATGAATATTCTTTATTATGCACACACATTACTAAAATATAATAGAATAACAAAACAACCTTTGGGTAATGGAAATGTTTTATAAAATTATAAGGCAGGTGCAACTATATATTTTATGAATGATTTAAAACTTGGCGGCCGACCGTCACGCGACATGCAACACACAGACTAAAAAGTTTGAGACGATGTAATAAAAGTTTCACTTTAAAATTAATAGAACATTAATTACAATTACGAGTATAAAATTACAAATGACGTTAGTATATACTATAACGCATAACTTTTGTTAAATTGAATGGAGTACAATTTATATTAGAGTTTTTTTTTTTACCCTTAACATCATCCAAAACGAACACGCCATATTAAACTTTTTAATTTTCCTCCTTTAGTACAACCAATCAAGTTACATTCAAGAAAATTTTACGTTATATGTATTTCACTAGTTTTCACTTATTATTTGTTGAAGAGGAATAGGTGTAACGTTTTTAGTTCTAGCTTGCGTGCCGTAGAATTTTAATTGCCTTTTAGTTCTTTTACAACAAAAAAATATTGAAAAACGCGGTTTTGCGGTTTCAGGGTATTGTATAAAATGAAAGCGTAACTCACGGCGAACAGTTTGAGCGCGGTCTGCTGTTCTAGCTTGTGGTCGACGTCCACGGCGGTATGGGCCCAGCGCACCAGCTGCTCCTCGTACTGACCCTTCTCCGAGTCCAGCTCACACAAGGGTATCTGAGGGATTTTTTATTTGTTAGTTCAATATGGAATCAGCTGCCATCTACGGTATTACCGAACCGATATAAAAGGGCGACAACGCACCTGCTGATTCTCTGGTGTACCACTTCGTCTTCGTCGAACGTGGCGATGCCACGTTCGCTCTATCTCACTCTCTCTCTCTCGATCTTTCTTACAGGCTTGCTCCCTATCTCACTCCATGGCTATGTGCTTCATGCTACGTTCGCCCTTTCTCACTCTCTCTCAATTGATCTCAATCACTCTCTCAATCGATCTCAATCACTCTCTCCCTCTTCTTGGACGTTGCACATTTTCGTGACGTTTCATCCGTCAAAATTTTACGCTCATGCGCGCAAAGAAGTTACAATTAAAAAAACTGGCAGATGTCATGTGTAACCTAAGTGGTCAGATCTGGGTGATTTTATTTTTTTTACGTTACCGCCACCTAATGAGTGGTCACCGTCGCCCATGGACATTGATTAGTTCACCTGGAACTAGCCTGGGCAACTCCGTGTTGTCTATAGTGAAACGTAAGATCTCGGTGGCAGTAGTAATGCACTTCATAACGGTTTCACGGGATTTTTATAAATTTATTATTGCTAGTTTATCGATCAGTTTTAAAATTCATGTAGCTCTTTTTGTAAGGTTTGTCAAACGGTCTTTCTTTACATTTCAATTAACATATAAATATATATTTTTTATTCTCTTTAGTATTATCTGCATAGAAAACGTTGGAATATATTTTTCTAAGGAACTTACTTGCATAGGCAACTCAGTTATGATCGGCTTAGGCACTGTCTGAGGGAATGATGTCCCTCGGCACAGTATAGCGCGGACTTTTTGCGTTGCTTCACTTATCTGTAACATAAATAATGTAGTATTAGGTATTTTAATATAAAAATTAAATATTCCATAGCTAATAAATAACTACTTATTTATATCATAATTGAGTTATTATAATAAAACAATTTTTTACGGATTTTATCGCGGTTTATTAAGATTTTTACAAGCCCGACGTTTCGGATACTTTACAGCAACCATGGTCACGGGAGGACTGTCGTCAGTCCTCCCGTGACCATGGTTGCTGTAAAGTATCCGAAACGTCGGGCTTGTAAAAATCTTAATAAACCGCGATAAAATCCGTAAAAAAATGTTTTATTATAATGAGTGAAATTCGCGTAAACATTAGAAAACAATACATAATTGAGTTCTTAAGTCATATTATCTTTATCAAATTAACGCAATGAACCACGCCCACATAGAAGACTCTCTTTCGAATTTTATGTTTCCCTCGATAAAATACGAAAGCCTTAACTCAGTATCTTTAATCTTTAAATCTAATAACCAACGAAACAACACCAAATTCACCAAAAATTTTATATAAGGTTTGGTAAAATCAATTACGGAAACTTTGGGCACGTGATCTACTGCTTGTGTAAAGACGTTTAGGTAAAAAAAAAATTGAAATTCGAAAAAAATTAAAAATAAAATGCAAGAAATGAAATCTATTGCATTAAAAAGTCCGCCCGCAATTCATACATACAAGAAAGGTATACGAAATTAAATTATATTGCAAGAAATAAAATCTATTGCATTATATCAACAGCGCGCAATAAATAAACACAAGGTCATCGGGTTCATGTCTCGACAGCTGATCGACTTATGTAACGGGGTTTTAACGATTTCATTCACGTTTTAAGAATTAAGACTGCCAGATTGATAACAACATACACAACTAAGTACCTTTTAAAATTTACATCTCATTTAGGGTATGAAATCGTTAAAACCCCGTTACGTCAGTCGAATCAGCTGTCGAGACATGAACCCGATGACCTTTCTTGTGTTTATTTATTACGCGCTGGCGATTTAATGCAATAGATTGAATTTCTTGCAATATAATTTAATTTTATATACCTTTCTCGTGTTTATGAATTGCGGGCGGACGATTTAATGCAAAAGATTTCATTTCTTGCAATTTTTTTTTTTATTTTTTTTTTTTTCGAATTTCAAATTTTTTTTTGTCTAAACGTCTTTACACAAGCAGTAGATCACGTGCCCAAAGTTTCCGTAATTGATTTTACCAGAACTTATATTAGAAAATTCTTCCAATTACGATTTTAAATTAACAATTATTTTCAAATTTATAACGAATTAAAAGAAATCTACCAGTTTTATTCATAAGATACTTCTAGATGATCGTAGATGTCAAAATATCGAGTTCCACAAACGAAATGTAAACGAAAATATTCCACCAAATATTAAAAAAAAAAAGATGACTGACGGACACAATAGACCAGGTGTCTGCGGCGCCGCGCGCGTGCGCACTACAGTCGCACACGGGCAGCCAGGCGGCGCTGGGGGCGTGGTACAGCCGCACGGCGCCCGCGCTGTCGCCCGCGCACGGGGACCCCGCCTCCGACACGCCTAGCCACGTCAGGCGCGCGCCCGCAGACAGCGGCACGCCCACTGTCTTGCTGCGCATCTGACGACCTACAATGTACAGTTGTAGAACGGTTATAATAGTACAAATGTGACGTATATTTATATATTGTCCATCATAATAAGGACAGCTGAAAAGATTTTCCAAGACTGTAAAATAAATAGATTTATATAGATGTGTATGTGAAGTTTTATAGTGATTTTTTTATAACATAGGAGGGCAAACGAGCAGCCGAAGCCTTTTGGCGACTATCGACGCCCATACACATCCGCACAACTTATTGCGCCGAGATTATGCAGATGCGTTGCCCACCTTTCCCCATCCCACCCGGAAACTCACAAACCGCACGAAACGCGAAAGCATTGCTATCACTTTACTCTGTTATTATGTGAGCGAAAGGTCGTACCGGCCCAATTCGGCTGCAAGGCAGCATGGCACTCTTAGCAAATAAAAAGTGTAATACATATAATGATTGATTTTCAAGATTCATTTAACAAATTGTATTTTATATTTTCGTGTTTGAAAGTGTAACTACAGAATCAAGATGTAAAAATGAGTTCTAGGGTGGACCCTTTTACAACGTGACATAAGAACACATTCTGCTAGTCTGTATATAATTACCATTAAACGAGATAATGTCCATGGCGAGATGTTGGTCAGTCTCCCCGGGGTCGTTTCGATGGTACACTGCCACCACCGTAGTGTTATACGCTGCCAACGCGACGGTCGGGCCCGTCAGACATATCACCTGGAATATTAGAAACGAGATTGTGACGAAGTAAATTTTTATGCCCAATTAAAAAATATAATATACACGTTTTTTGTCACCTATATAATATAATAACTTAGCCACGCACCCGTCTGCATAAGAATCGCCACTAATTCCTATGTGAAGTAGCTTTCCTGTATTTGGGTAAGGGCAGAGTTGGAATTACTGGCAACGAAAACTAACATCTGGTCTGGCACAAATCAAATCAAATCAAAATATCTTTATTTCGTAGGTAACCACTTGTACACTTGAAACAAGTCAAAGAAAGAAGTCAATAAAAGGTGTAGGAAATTTTATCAATTTGTTTTTTTTACAATTGAACAATAAGTTATTCGCGCTAAACCAATGCACCATGTTCGAAAAATCATTGTTTACATCGTTAAAGTGCATTTATTGTCGTTTAATTTTAAATTTTACTGAAGTATCATCTGCAAACAGTACAATTTCATGTTTGCCCTTCTTAAGTGAAGCTAAGTCATTTATATAAACCAGAAAGAGAGAGGGACCAATAATGGATCCTTGAGGTACCCCCATTGTTATCGAGGTACCAGAGGAACTTTTACCATTTATAATTAATTTTTGTGTCCTGTTATACAAATAAGATGTCAATAGTTTAAGTTCACCACGCCTCATACCATAGTGATGCAATGTCCTGATTAATGTTGCATGTTCGACATAGTCGAAAGCTTTTAACAAATCACAGAATACACCTAGAGCATCCTGAGACTCCTCCCAAACTGTAAATACATGTTTCAATAGATCAACTCCCGCATCAGTTGTAGATCTGCCTTTAGTAAATCCAAATTGCTGTCCGTGGAGCAGCTGATGTTTATTAAAAAACAATAATAGTTGATTTAATATAATTTTTTCGAATATTTTACTGATAATTGGAAGTATAGAAATTGGTCTTAAGTTCGAAGGATCTGAACTGCTACCAGATTTAAAGAGTGGTAAAACTTTACTATGTTTCATTAGATCAGGAAATACACCACAATCAATACAGCCATTGAATATGATCGTCAAAGTAGGTGCAATAATTGAAATTTGGCCGGCACGACCGGGGACCTCTCGCTCACATAACACCGGCGTCAAGTGACAACTATGCTGTCGCGTTTCGTGCGGTTTGTGAGTTTCCGGTGGCCCATTGGGGGGGTTAGGGAAAAAGAGGGCAACGCATCTGCATAATCTTTGGGCGTCGGTAGTCGCCAAACGGCTTCGACTGCTCATTGCCCTACTATGCCATAACAATATGCACAATGTGTCTCATAATTCTCACAGACATGCCCCATAAATCAGTAGTGTTCTTGATGTTGATTTGTTTAAAAGCACTAATAACATCTTTTGGGCGAATGTATTGAAATTTAAATACATGTTTATTTTCTTCGACACATTTTTTAGGTAATGATTCGGCGACGGTAGGAGAAGATATAAGATTTTTTGTTGTTATTAACGGAGTATTAGCAAAGAAATTATTAAAGACAGTTGCGACCTCTTTAGAAGTATCTACTCGTTTATTATCAATACATAAGGAATATTCAGTTTTATACATTCTATTTATTTATTTATTTATTTATCTCTTTATTGGTAATCCAACAGCTTTACAATTGATCTACATAATAGCTGTTGCCCGCAGCTTCGCCCGCGTTAACTTAGATTACAGCCGTATAACGGACTGATGATGATTATTTTTATAGCCTAAGTTACTCCTTATAACATCAGCTATCTGTCAGTGAAAATCCCGTCAAAATCGGCCCAGCCGTTTCAGAGAATACCGGCTATTCTACAAACAGACAGACAGACAAAAATTGTAAAAAATTCTATTTTGGTAATGTATCAGAATCGTGCCATATGCATTTAGTAAAAAGCGGTTACATATTGTTTTCTAATGTTTGCGCCAATTTCACTCATTATAATGAAACAATTTTACGGATTTTATCGCGGTTTATTAAGATTTTTACAAGCCCGACGTTTCGGATATATATCGGAATCTTAATAAACCGCGATAAAATCCGTAAAATTGTTTCAATAAAAAAACCGGTTATTTTAATATTACAAACAGACACTCCAATTTTATTTATCTGTATAGAAGATGTATAGATAAGCGCTAGTACGTGAACTTGTTTGTATTCATAGACAACCTGACAATTTTCATAGACTGCCAGAATTGAGAATGCCTTTCAAAAAAACGTAAAAAAGTTCAGTGCATGCAAATACCAAAAAGGGTTCATAAAAAAATACAGTCGAATTGAGTTCCTCCTCCTTTATTTGAACTCTATAAAAATACATTTTAAACCTATAATAATAATAATATCTATGGACGCTTTTACACCACGTTTATCTGGTCCCGTGGTAAGTTCTTGTGGAAACTTTTCTGTTCCCTGGGAGGATTCGAACCCGCTACCTCCAGCTTGAGCGCCACCGAGCTAACGATTGAGCCACAGAGTTTGTCAAGTCTACCTATATTGTTATGAATTTCAAATAATTGCGACCCACCTGTCTCTGCGTGCCAAGCGGCGTGTAGATCCGCAGAAGGCGCGCGTTGGTGGCGGCCGCGACAACGGCACCGCCCGCGCACACGCCCACCGCCTCCTCCATGTCCGGCAGAGATACGCTCCACTCGCGGCTACTGCCCGCCAGTGAGATGCACACTATCTTACTGTAACAACAAAACAGTTTTTTTTTTTACGTTCAAATTTTTACGTTCCAGATTATACATTTTCACATATTATGTACAATCATATTCACATATTTATACATGTTCACATACAATCATTAACAATTATTATACATTTTGTTCACCATTCTTCGAAATACATTTATGGGTTGATTATTATGTTCCACTGCTGATCACGGATCTCCTCCTCAAAATCAGGCGACGAGGGTGTTGGGCCAAAGTTCACCAATGTGCTGGCGCAATGTGGGCTGGTACACTTCACACATGTTCAAAGACTTTTAATCTCATAGGGCATGCAGGTTTCCGCACAATGTTTCCTTCACCGGTTAGCAAGCAAAGGTCTGATTTTCAGGTGCTCATAGAAATTTACAAACACTAATTTCAAGACAACACAGGGGTCAGGATAGAACCTAGACCTCTCACTCCTCTTGAGTAAGCCCATCCACTAATGACTAGATCATCGTCGCGCACTTTGTCTGTCTTTCATATTAAATTCTGGTACCATTTATACCATTGTATCATAAATTTTATTTAGGCAAGAAGCAAAATACATGAAAACCATTAAATTTTATTATGTTATTATTAATAAAATATTATATTTTTGGATGTAAAAGGTTTGTGACTAGAAATGACTAATGATGACGGTTGAGCCCTCGCCACAATATAACATTACCTTGGTGTCTCACACGCTAGCACCAACGCAGTTGTTGACAGACTGGCCATTGTGTGATTCAAGTAATTATTCAGGTGTATGGCGTGATGTAGGTTGGTGTCATGGAACTCCACGTCTATAGTCGACTCGCCATTCTCGCCTGTATGACATCGAACGATACCGACGTCATTCCAACACATGTATCTGCAATAAAATAATCTTTAAATATCACTTAGCCATCATAAACATAACTTGAAAAAAAACCAAGTATGTTACTCAATTCTTCTACCATAACAAGTTGTGAGATCCATGCAATACCACGTCGGCTAATTTATCCCAATATTCAGTTATTAATAATTAGCTAATCTAACATCTTATAGTGACCAGAATGACTTGGCCAACTGCGTAAGTTAAATAAAACGTGGTTTGTCTGCCTGCAATGTTACAGTGAGACTCAAAGGTTGCCTGGAAGAAACGGCCACTTTCTGTGACGAACGATTAAACACTAATTGTATTCTAAATTTGAAGCTTCTATATTTGCTTGAAGTGCCTTAGAGATTTGATGATTGGTCAGTGAGTCAGTCAGTAACAAAATTAGGAAACTTTGACTAGTTATAATTCTTAAATTACTGGTACAAATTGAATAAAATTTGAAATATATCGTATTTAGATAATGCCTGCTTGATAGCAAAAAATATCTCAGGATATCTAGTCAGGATTCTAGTTTTATTCACAACTAAGTGTTGGGGGATTGAAAATGGCCTGAACAGCTTCGAGGAAAGGATGGTACAGCAGTGCCGCTTTTTTTTGACATGGCGAGGGCACGCACATTAAAACCATTTGGGTTTAAATACAATTGATGAATTAAATCAATTTATAGAAGTGATTACCGGTAAATTACAATCGGTCCATACAAATATTATAAATTCTAAAGAAATTCACTCTGTATGTTTTAATGCCTTAACATATAATTGTTTTTTTTTAACAATAGATTAATAAAAATTAAGATACGATCACGACCAAGAAAAGCGAAAGACAATCGAAATAATCATTTTGAGATAATGACTAAAATACCGGAATCCATACAGAGAAGGCCTTGGGACAAGACTAGTCTTAAAAAATAAATAATCAAAATAATAGTAAATTTTATCCTGCATCCATCATTTTAACCTCCTTTTTAAAGAATTAAGACATGTAAAATAAAAGTGTAGAGTACCGGTGTTCAAGGTGCGTGGGCGTGGCCCCAGGCTGGAAGGGCGGCTGCGGCGCGACCGTACGGCGCGCGGGCGGCTCGCTGGCACGGGACTCAACTCGCTCTCTTTCAACTAGCCCCATCGTCTCATTCTTTATTTTCTCCAGTGATATAGCATTCTCATCATCACTTTCATTGTAATTTTCAATCAAATTGTCCAATATTTCATCATTATCTGTTAATTATATGCATATTTCAAATACTTATGATTATTGCTTTCATAATATATTCTGTGTTTAGAATCTAAGAGGACCGTTCCCCACCGCGCCGGCGACAGCGCCGAGCTTCACAGATTGGACCGATAGACGCGGACGCGCTCACACGTTATAGTATACTTTATATTAAATTATTCGTAAAAAATAAATAAATTAAATATACATTTTTTGGAACGTTGATTAAAATTATTTTAAGAAGAACGCTTCAGTTTCATTAAAGTCAACACCCCAACCACAAAGTTGGCCTTACGTAGCCGGACGCCACGCCACGCCTAAGGATTTGGGACTAACCAGGATCTTCTGCTGCATTAATCATTACGAAGATGATCTCTTTATGGATGCCCAGAATCGGTGACGTGACGGTGTGAATCAGTGACCACAAATATATTATATAACAAGCAATCATACCAAGATTAATAAGCAAGCGGTCTGAGTGAGTCCGATCCATTTTGTTTGCCCTTTTTTTAACTTTGTGCCTAAACCATAGCCCCTCCCAAATATTTTTTATTAACATCATATACTTTACAGCCTACTTAAGTGAATTTGAGAATAAACCGCATTAAGGATTAACTAGATTCCTCAAAATGTCAAGTTAAAATCTATAAAAATAACTCGTGACGATAACATCGTAAGTAAACGGCCGAGCCCTGCATAGAATAATAGGCCGTGAACATTATTTACTTATTATCCGTGTGCAGGTAGTTATCCGTATCTTTTATACAAATATAAATAATTTAATGCTCGGATATAATTTATGTTTAAATAAGATTATTAATCAATAGGGTTTGAATTGAAAGATAACATATATATGAAAGATAATATATGGTCTATTCTCATTTGATTTACAGTTAAAGAGTTTAATTTTCATACAATTAGCGTAATAATAATCTGCGTAAATAAATTATTTATTTCTTTAGTTTATCTCATTCGACTGGTGCGAATCAGATATAACAAAACAAATATATTATGTTTAATTGTCAATTTTATTTAACGAATCAATATACGGTTTTGTGAGAAGTAGGTAATTGTAAATTAATTAAGTACCTAATGCGCTTTAGTTGCTAATTGTTATTTATTGAATTATTTTGATATTACCATTTAATTTCAATAATTACATTTACTTGCTATTGAAAAGATAGTTTTAATAAATACTTATATTTGTTGTTTTATGAATATCTTGCGAATAATATAATATTGAATACTAATTATATATTTTTAAAATGGGTACTATGAACGAGTTAGTGAAGAAACGAGGGACTTATAAGGGTCGTTTAACGAAATTTCTCACGTACATTGATGCTTATAAAGATGTTGTATGTTGCAGTCAAGTGGAGATTTTGGAATTAAGGTTGCGAATGGCTAACATTGAAGCGATGTTTGCGGATTTCCAGGAAACACAAACTAGCATCGAGTGTCTGGCTGTCTCGGAGGAGGAAGTTCAGACACATGCGGTACAAAGGTCAGATTTTGAATCTCAATATTATTCCGCGATGGCTAGGGCTCAACAGTTATGTGGTGATACGTCTAAATATAAAAATACACATAGTCGTCAACGTAAGCACACCCATAATACTTCTGAAACTTGCTTTTCTTCAGCCAGCGAGAACGAGGATGGCGAAACGGTAAAGCGGATAAAAAAAGGTATTGCACATGTTAAATTACCCACCATCCAAATTCCTAAATACGGTGGTGATTTTGAGAGCTGGCTCGAGTTCCGCGACATTTACATATCTCTCATCCATTCGAATGCAACAATTACTGACATACAAAAATTCCATTATTTACGGGCTTCCTTGGAAGGCAGCGCTGCTCAGATTATTTGCGCCTTGGAATTTTCTGCGTCAAATTATACTTTAGCGTGGAAGTCTTTATGCGATAGATTTGATAACACGAGGCTTTTAGTACAAAATCATGTTAAGGCTATTTTTGATGAAGAGGTGATCAAAAAGGAATCTGCTTCTTCCATACGCAGGGTTTTAGATGCATGCAATAAAAACCTACGTGCATTAGAGATCTTAGGTGAACCCGTAACAAGTTGGGACACATTAATTATATACATCATGGCAACAAAATTAGATGCGCGTACGCTTCGTGAATGGGAGGAGCACAAAGTTACACACACAAAAATAACATTAAAAATATTCACAAATTTCCTTAAAAATAGGGCAGATGTATTAGAGACCATCGAATTAAGTAACAACACAAGCAACAACAAACACGAGTCTTTATCGAAGGGTACAAGTAGACATGTTCGAGGCTTAGCTACAGTGGTGCAACCTGGTTATAAAAAATACAAATGTCATCTTTGTAAATCGGAGCACCCTTTATATTTATGTAATAAATTCGCGCAAATGAGCGTTGGTGGTAGGGAACAGTTTGTTAGGCGAATGAAATTGTGCAGCAATTGTTTAAGAGCGGGGCATAACTTGCGCGTGTGTAGGTTAGGTCCTTGTCGGCAGTGCGGCAGCATGCATAACACTTTGTTGCATAGAGACGATGGTCACAGCAGTGCTGCATCCGACACAACAGCTCCAAGCACATCAGTTCTCCTGGCACCTACGTCAGTGGCGCAGCCGACCCAGCCGGTGTCGAATTCACCAAACGATGTTGTCAGGAACATGTCAGCAATCAACAAGCAGTCTGGCCAGGTTCTTCTTGCCACGGCATTGATTCAAATTTTCAATGTCCATGGTAGACCTCATGAAGTTCGAGCCATTCTCGATTCCGGAAGTCAGGCATCATTCATGACGGAGTCACTCCTTAAAACATTAGGTCTGAATCATAAGGATACCAAGTCGACCGTTGCTGGCATCAATAACCTGGTCTCGGTAGTCAATAAACGATGCGATGCAATAATACAGTCCAGAGTAAACTCATTTAAAACTAACATCACATTTCTAGTATTGCCAAACATAACTTCAACTAAAATTGAAGTCTTTAATGTAGGCACATTAAATATTCCTTCGGGTATTCAACTCGCAGACCCAGAATACTTTAGTCCGTCAAGCTACGATATATTGCTTGGCGCAGACATATTCTGGGATTTGCTATGCGCAAACAAAATAAGCTTAGGCAAAAACTGTCCGGTGTTGCAAGAGACGAAGTTCGGGTACATTGTTTCCGGACCCACTGGACAACAAACGTCAAATAAGATTTCATGCAATTTTAGCAAACTTGATGAAATCCAAGATCAATTGGCCAAGTTCTGGACAATTGAGGAGGTTCCTCCCACTAAGAAATCGATATACACCACTGAAGAGGAGTTGTGCGAAGCACACTTTATACAAAACATGTCTCGTAATGAAGACGGTAGATTTTCAGTAGGTATTCCTCTAAAGGGCGATGAATCCGAACTTGGCCAATCATTCGAACGCGCTAAGGCGTGCTTCTTGGCACTGGAGCGTCGACTTGCAAAGCAGCCCGCTTTGAGAGCTATGTACGTCCAGTTTATGAAAGAGTATCTATCGTTAGGTCACATGTCTTTAAGTGACATAGATGCTCCTCATAAAAATTCATATTTCATGCCTCATCATGGCGTCCTACGTGATGAAAGCACCACGACAAAATTGCGAGTCGTTTTCAACGCCAGTGCTCCTACAAGTTCCGGCCTATCATTAAACGATCTTCAGATGGTAGGGCCGACGATACAAAGTGACCTGTTTTCTATTCTTCTTAGATTTCGACAACACCGATATGTGATGGCAGGTGATATCGAAAAGATGTACAGACAGGTGCTCGTTAACGAAAACCAACGTCACCTACAACAAATAATTTGGCGCGACGACCCCTCGCAACCCCTTCAGACATATACGCTCAACACGGTAACGTATGGCACAGCCTCGGCTCCGTTCCTGTCAGTTCGTTGCCTTAAGCAGATAGCGGACGAATGTGACAATGAACTGATGCGCAAGATCATTAGTGACGACTGTTATGTTGACGATTTATTGACGGGGCATGAAACAGCCGAGGGTCTCATGGAAGTGCGTGCTCTGGTTTCCAGGGAACTATCATCGGCATGCTTCAATTTGAGGAAGTTCCGATCAAATCTTCCTGTTTGCAGCGATGGGTCAGAACCAAACAAAGGTTCACCCATCGTTGATTTGAGTGAGCACCAGCAATCCAAGACTCTGGGTCTAGAATGGGCACCGTCAGAAGATGTGTTTCAGTTTAACATTAAAATTGAAACTGTTACCAACACTACAAAAAGAGTGATTTTATCCACAATTTCTCAGATATTTGACCCCCTCGGTCTTCTGAGTATTTTCATTATCGCTGGTAAAATCATTTTGCAAAAGCTTTGGCTGCACAAACTTGATTGGGATAGTCCGCTACCTTCAGATATTGTTAAATCATGGCTTAAATTTCTAACCGAACTAAAACAGTTACAAAATCTGAACATTCCTCGGCATGTTGTATGCGAGAGTCCAGTTAGCATTCAATTTCATGCATTTTGTGATTCGTCTAAAGATGCTTATGGCGCTTGTGTTTACGTCAAGTCCATAGATTCTAATGGAACAACCAGAGTTCGTCTTCTGTGCTCAAAAACACGCGTAGCACCCATTAAGGCAGTGACGATACCTCGTCTTGAGCTTTGCGGAGCTTTGGTCGCTGCCAAGCTGCTAGAAAAGGTTTTAAAAACCACTCGATTACATGTAGATAGTTGCTTTCTTTGGACGGACTCATCTGTGGTATTAGGCTGGCTTAAAACACCGCCCAATAAGTTGAAGCCATTCGTTAAGAATAGGGTAGCAGACATCCATGAAATCACAAAATCATGTTTCTGGCGTCACGTGTCTACGTCCAGCAATCCCGCTGATTTGTTGAGTAGAGGCATTAGTGTCCTTCAATCGGACAAGGTGGACCTTTGGTTTAACGGACCTAAATTTCTACTAGATCCAGAAGATTCGTGGCCTAATAGGTCCTTTGATCAATGTCTCACACAGCTGCCAGAAGTGAGGTCTAATATAGCCTTGGCTTCTAATGAACCGAGGGAACTATTTCCATTTTATCTATTCTCAAACCTTACCAAACTCAAAAATACAATGGCTTATGTCTTACGTTTTATTACTATTTGTCGAAATAAGAATAAAATCCAAGGTCCACTCTCCTTGTCAGAAAAGCAATCAGCGTTAGACACACTCGTTAAACTGTCACAGAAGGAATCGTTTGATGAGTATGAGACTTTAATACAGGGTAAATCATTATCTTCAAAAAACAAGATGCTTTCTTTAAGTCCGTTTGTGGATGAAGGAGGTCTCATTAGAGTAGGGGGTCGAATCAAAAATGGTAATTTCACATTTGATAAAAAGCATCCTCTCATACTAACGTCGAAACACGCGTTAACCAAACTTATATTTCAGTATGAACATTTACGTTTAATGCATGCAGGGCCTCAACTCTTGCTTGCTTCAATTCGAGAAGAATTTTGGCCCATCGGGGGTCGCAATCTGGCCCGATTCACAGTACATAAATGTTTACGTTGCTTCCGTCTAAATGCGCAGATAGCCCGTCCAATAATGGGCAATCTACCTGAGCAGCGCCTCCAGCCTGGCTACCCGTTTTATACTACAGGAATGGACTATGCGGGTCCCCTAATAGCGCTTAATAAAAGAGGTCGCGGTAGCAAGACCGAAAAGGTATACATTGCCATATTTATCTGCTTTGCCACCAAATGCGTCCATCTCGAACTCGTTAGCTCCTTAAGTACAGACTCTTTCTTAGCCACGCTGAATCGCTTCATTGGTAGGCGCTCGCGACCAGCTACCATATTTTCCGATAACGGAACGCATTTCGTTGGTGCTCGAAATGAACTTTATAAGTTCCTCAACCAAAACGCAACTTCTATCATAAACGAAATGTCAAATGAGAGAATAGACTTTAAATTCATACCAGCATATGCTGCTCACATGGCTGGATTTTGGGAAGCAAACATTAAATGCTTAAAATCACATTTACATCGTGTCTTAGGAAACGCTCATTTAGTTTTTGAGGATCTTTACACTGTCCTCGTCCAAATTGAGGCGATACTCAATTCACGTCCCTTGACACCGCTTTCGACTGACCCAACTGACCTGACGCCATTGACTCCAGGGCACTTTTTGGTCGGACGACCGATGACTGCTTTGCCTACGCCTACGCTTGTCAATGTCAACACAAATCGGCTGACGCAATATGAAAGACTCGAGCAGCTACGTCAACACTTTTGGGCCAGGTGGCACAAAGAATATATTGCTGAACTTCAACAACGCACCAAATGGCGCACCTGCAAGGGTCAGCAATTACAAAAGGGAGCTTTGGTCCTGATTAAAGAAGACTCTCTTCCGCCTATGAAGTGGCGTTTGGGGCGCATTGTTAAGGTCTATCCTGGGACCGATGGATTCGTCAGGGTCGCAGACGTTAAAACCACACGTGGAGTGATTCGCAGAGGCTTCAACCGCATTTGCCCGTTACCTATCTACGACAAAGAGTTGAAAGACCAGCCTTTCAACGCCGGGGGGCATGTTTAGAATCTAAGAGGACCGTTCCCCACCGCGCCGGCGACAGCGCCGAGCTTCACAGATTGGACCGATAGACGCGGACGCGCTCACACGTTATAGTATACTTTATATTAAATTATTCGTAAAAAATAAATAAATTAAATATACATTTTTTGGAACGTTGATTAAAATTATTTTAAGAAGAACGCTTCAGTTTCATTAAAGTCAACACCCCAACCATTCTGTACAGAAGATATAAGCCGAGTAAACTACCATTCCTACCTTCATCTCTTTCAATCATTTCAACATCATTAGACTCTGTATCGTTGGTACTATCTTTTCCATAGCAGTTCATCAGCATACCCAACTGGCCTGTTACATCACAATACACAAGTATGCCATTTCCTGAAAAAGGTGTTGTTAATGAAGGTTTAATAATTGTGGACAGGAAAACAGGACACGGACCCCCGCGTGTCCTGCGTTCGTCAGGTCCGGGTCACTCCCCTTCAAGCGGCTGAAGGCAAAGGAAAAAGGAAAGGTAGTGGTTTTAGTGCGGTACACCGACGCTGAGGTTAGCGGGGAACGCCGGGAGTCCCACATATTCCCGGGGACGACTCATCCCTGGGTAAATGCGCAAAGCATTTCCACTGCGTCAATTTTTTTTAATATATAAAATCTAAAGCTTGTTTATAAAAGAGGTTAGGCATAATCAAAAAGGAATGCCTACCTTTTGGGTTCCATGCCATTGCAGAGACATTGTGTGATGTGGGGTGTTCAACTACTCCCATGCACGTGCCTGATTCTACTTCCCACACAGCTATTTGACCAGCCACTGTACTACCAGCCAAGTATTGACCACACGGTGAAAATAGACATTGTGATATGGCACATTTTATCTGCAAAAACATACATCACTAGCTGTTGCCTGCAGCTTCGCCTGCGTTAACTTAGATTTACAACCATATCCTGATCGATGATGATTATTTCTATAGCCTATGTCACATAGTGTTAACATAGAATTATAATGACGAAAGAGTTCTTAAAATCAACTGATTTTAAGAAGTAGTTTTTGAGTTAATTCGAAACAAACAAACAAAAAATCAAATCCTTTCCCTTTATAATATTAGAGTATAAGTATAGCTATATATAAATTATTGTAAATATCACAAAAACAAATATCTAAAAGTATGCAGAACAACAGTTTTAAGGAACCGACCATGTGGTATAAGTACTACCTCGCAGAGCTAATGGTCAGCTTGCACATTATAAATGTGCGCATGATATCTGATTAGAACTATGGTATCTTCTAAGATATTTGTTGAAATCAAACTATGTCCCTTGACATTTTGTTTAAAATTAAATCCTGATAGTACTAGAAGTATTGATATCATGTTTATAGAAAATATAATTTTAGAACAAATTTGATAACCATAAAAAAGATTACAGTGAGTAAACCTTAAAGGCTTCTTAAAAGAAAGACATAAGCTGTCGCCAACTTTTTTTAGAACTTTTAATGGGGTACATGACATCTGACATCACACATAATTATTACGTAACTTTAACCGTTTATGCTGTGTGCGCAACGAAAACAGTCTCAAATAAAATATTTTTGCCACATTTTTCATTGACACTCTGCTCCCACTGGTCGTATCAGTTTGTATGTAGCCTTCCTCAATAAAAATCGTCTATTAAAATAATATTGTAACCTTCAAGAATGAAACCAACATTACTAATTTTACCATATCATTACTTTTTGCTATAATTTACAGTTGTGAAATATTTATAATGATAAGTTACATCATAAGATTATTATGTTAAATAGATAAATAATGAAATACTAACAGAGTTATGAGAAAATGACATTCTTTGGCCCCAGCTCTCACAATCTACTAAAATTATTTCGCGATTGTTGGGATAAGCTAAATATCGTCCTTCTGCAGGTTCAAAGTCCATTCGACCTGAAACATGTAATACACATATAAATACATGAAATGCCCAAATGAAGGTGAGCAAATAAAAAAACAAATGCTTAGAAACAAATTTGGTGCTTTTATAACCAACATGCATATTTTTATCCACTTGATTCACTATAGGGATGTTGACATTTTTCATAAATATTTATAGATCATTTATAAATATCTAATAGAGGCCTAAATATTATTAACTTTTGCTTAAATAAGTCTAATGCCTATAAAATCTTGCATTTTATAATGCATTTTAAATTTCGCTCCAAAACGCTAACACTTGTCACGTGACGTCATTTGTTGTTAAACATCGTAAAAATGATTCTAGTTGTCGTTAATAAAAAAAAATGGCTTCTAAGTTTTATAATTTTTGTACGGTGCCTATGTGTGTGCCTGAAAATTAGTTTTTACAATATGTGCTGCTTATGGAAAATGGTGTATAAAAGTACGTCAATATTCTTCCGCTTCCGCTAAATAGGAACAGGTGACGTCATTTCCGTTTATTATCACGTGACCTATTTTAAATTTTGTTACATTTTATTTATTAAATATTAATTTAATCAAATAAAAATAAGGGAAAATATTGTATTTTTTCAGAATTCTATCATAGAAACTACCAATTAACATCAAAATTATATTTTTATATGAATACTGTCAACATCCCTATTACAAAAAGTATTTAAGTAGTATTGCATTAAATAAGAAATGTTATCATAATAATTATACATTCTCCACCTTTTGATATCTTCTGTCAGACATACACCTCTTTCAATGAAAGCCAAGACACCTGATTCCCTGTCAGTTGTCAGAAATTATAGTCGATAATTCTTATCAGTACCTATTTAAATGCAAGTGAAACACTAACATAAAACTTTGGCAGCAAAAAATGTATTTATCTTTGGAACACATTGGATCTCTTTGACAATTTTTTGTGTATCAATATCCCACACTCTCAACACTCCGTCACCACTTGCTGTACTTGCATATTTCATTTGGGGGCAGAAAGCTATGCTGAGGACAGGCCCTTTATGCTCTGACATCACAAATAGAGGTGCACCACCTTCCACACTACAGATTTTCGCTTCCATATTCTCAGAAGTGCATCCTAGGGCCTGAAAATGTGAGTTTTATATATGAATATTGTTTAAGCACAAAGATGGTTAAAGTGTAACTGCTAGTGTAAAGATACAATGAGGTAAATTGTCACGAGTCTGTACTGTGTACACATTAAATATTTATTATGATTTTAACTTACATCTATTTTTGGTTTTGATCTTATTTGTGTCACGGGGGCTGTAAACCTTGTAATAATACCATCTTTATCGAATGCAGGATATGTGTAGGCTTGAACAACATGATTATCAGTAGCAACAAATAACCGGTTGTCTTTAAAACAGACTGCAATGGCACTTTCACCAACACAGTGTGAGTTAGGATCATCATCTTCAATATCCAGCCAAATCCTAACATCTCCATCGTGGCCACATGTTATTATATGTCTAAAAATAATAAGATATGAATCATTGAACTAAATCATTACTAGTCCTACTATACTAAAAATAATTTGCATCCATACTTTCCATCTTCGGAGTAACAAACATCAGTATGCCCTTCAGCATGAGCATATTTAAGTGGTTTGCTATCGATCGTCATTATTAAAGTTAAATTAAGTAACTTGTAAAAGAATGTAAAAAATTTCTTGATATACAACTTAAGTCCGAACTTAAAACATAGCACTAAAAACTTTTATAACATGTTTAATGTTAAATAATACTTTAGCTTAGAAAAGAGAGATCAGATATAGATACTTAAAATCAATGTATTAATTATTTTTTTTATATTACAGAATAGTTAGCAAGCTGTATAAATTGTTATATTAAGAGCAAAAGCCAAGACGATTTTATGATTTCGCGCTTATTTCCATGGTGTCAACTGTCAAGTGTCATATTATTTTTCATTTAAAGGCATTAGCTACTAGGCTATTAGCCATACAAAATACAATATTCGGTCTGTAATACGGAGAAATGGCGGGAAACCCCAAGGAGCGTGGCTTCGCCCCTCTAGCCCCCATCAATCAACTATCATTCCCCATTCCATCCACACAAGGCAGTCCACCACAATATTCGCCATTCGCGAAACAATCACGTATAATGTGATTGTTTGGCGAATAAGCATGGGTCACATAAGCATGGGTATTACAAAGATTAAGTTTTTAAAACAAACAATATAGAAAACCGCCAGAACAGCCCTACTAAGAAAACCACTCCAGAACGGTACTCCACAAGATTCGCCAACCAATAACAATATATTATAAAGATCAAGTTTTTAAAACAAACACTATAGAAAACCTCTCCGAATGGACAAAACACAAAATAAATAACTAAAGAGAGGTGTCAAGGGACACCCGAATGAAACGAAGTTCCTTTCGATTAATTAGTGAAGGAATTATAATAAAAAGCAAAAAAAACAGTACATACACACACACACACACTCTATCTCACATACACACACACACTTATAAGTGGGTGTGTGTGAGAGAGAGAGAGACAGACAGAGAAACACACGCACGCCGCACGGCTTACAATTATTAATAAAACACATTACCACCAATTTTTGCAAGTCAAATTAATTCAACTGTAGGTACGTGGAATGTGCTATAATGAAAACTACTTACATATCTAATTTTTCAAACATGTTTAAATTGTATAATTCTTAAAGCATTTATGTAAATCTGCCAATAGATGGCGTGGTACATATTACAATTATTTAAAGTTTACATAAAACTGCCAATAGATGGCGTGGTACATTTATATGCAATTATTAAACGTTTTCGTGAATTTACCAATAGATGGCGTTGTTTAGTAATTGCATCGCGCTATTGGTGACATGATGATATTCGATAAGGTTTCAAACTTTTATAATAAACACACACACCCATAAGTGTGTGTGAGTTTATACTTTATACATACACACTATAGCAAAAAGTGTCGTGCAAACTTTTCGTCTAGACTTGTGCTTATTCGGACACTTAAAAGTGCGCACCACAGAACCATATCAAGATAGAAGTAAAGAGTTCCGTAATTTGTATGGGGACCGAGCGTGTAACATTTTGTGTAGGTACGATGACGTCACGAGTGTAATTTAGTGATGTGAGACACATAAGCCGCGCGAAAACAATTCAAAAGCATCGATTCACAGATCGATTACCTATAACATGGCACCGATTTTATCAGTAGTATTGTTCAAATAACTATTTTATGATAGCGTGCTATGGACGATAAACTATATTTTTATACATTGAGTAGCTATATTATAGACTATATTATAACGTGTAATCATTTAATAGCTTGTTTTTTTTATTATTGATAATTAAAATGTTGATTTGATCAGATAATATAGATAGGGCGCCGACCGTCCACTGGCGCCCTTATTAGAGGGATTGTAATTTCTAATAAACCAATCAATTTCTTTAAAGTCATCAGTGATAATAGTTGTAGTTCTTCTGATTCAAATTTTAGTCTTTGTCACATAGTGTCATTTTGCTTATTTTTAGCTTAATCATCTAAACGGCAAACGGTGGCCCCTTTTTTATTTAAGTAATGAATCCAAAAATACGGAATATAAAACTATATCACATAATTCAATAATAATTGGAGAATGAATAGGCCTACAAATAATCACTGGTGGATTGTAGAAAAATTAACTGGTTTATTAAAAAACACAATCCAAAATATTTTTAGGAGTTATACTTCTTTTAGCGCGTTAGGGAAAAATGATGAGTCA
This sequence comes from Helleia helle, assembly GCA_963853865.1. NCBI lineage: Eukaryota > Metazoa > Arthropoda > Insecta > Lepidoptera > Lycaenidae > Helleia > Helleia helle. Next base: position 17,327,545 of record OY971422.1, on the reverse strand, counting down.
CGAAAAACCGACACCCTAAAGTTAGCTATAGTCAACATTATTATTATTATTTAAGGGTGGGGACACCAGCAAGGCCAGACGGGTGATCAGTCCTCATAAACGGGACCATTTCACCCAAACATAGTCAACATTATTTTATATAACAATATTCACATAATGACAGTATAGACGTCTAAAGAAGATATAGTTTTTAACTACACAATAAGCAAAAAGGTTACAGTGTAATGAAATTGTACTATGTATTTTTCTTTAAGGAGTATTACTTCTAACGCGTGTACATAAGTACACACACACTTTTTTATAAAAGGATCATTCGGAAAACTGAAATAAACTTGTAATATAGAAGTAGCCATAACCAGTTAGAAAACAATACATAACCAGTTTCTCAATAATATTTGCTTTGCATTAAAAAAATGCTAACAATAAAGGTTTATTATTTTTATTTTATATGTTACATACATTACATTATAGCTACATAATAATATAAAATTAAATTATCATTTCCTCTGCTTTCGAAATAGATTTTAATCGAGTAAGAAAATCGCAGTGTAGGTACAGCACTTTTGACAGAAAAAATGAGAAATCGTCTTCAACGTGACCTGACAGTTTTAATCTCATATTTTACATCGCTGGTTTTGAACGCCCGGCAAGTCTGGCTCATCAAATAAAAGACGCAATGGAAAACTAGCGTTAGACACAATGGCCCGCTACTGTTTTGATAAAAATAGTAAAATAAATGGTTTTTTAAATTAATAACAGATTTTTTAGGACAAATAGTACTTACTGGTGAAAGGAAATACCTCCATTAACAGCTCCAATTTTACTGGTAGTGTTTGGACAATTAATTATTGAACAACGAGTCATTTTGTTTTAAAAACCTTACGTCGCATGCTGACCGCGGTCGGGAGTATACTAAAGTTCGCGGCCAGGAATGGAGACGTCGAGTCGTCTTTTTGCCACGCGAGGTACATACACTCTTTACTTCTATCTCGATATATTTCTGTGGTGCGCACCGTAATAATACAGTGCGAATAACGTACTAGTACACCTTATTAGGACTATTAGTACTCGAACTGTACCTAACCAAAAGACACCTTAAGACATTATTAGCACACAGCGCAAATATATATATATATATAAATATCAGATACGTCAACGAAGCAAGCTTGTATGAGATTTTTTATCATTATAAATTAAACTGTCTCCAAGTTCAATTTCACGTTATGTAAAAATTAGATTGATTTGGATTGGTTGATTTCTTGGCAGAAGCGTTTAAGTTTTAAATCACCAGAGTGAATCTATTATTCTACTCTGTATTATTATTTATTAACACAATGCATAAAAAGCAGCATAAGCGCTGAATAAATAGTATTATTGTATGTATACGGCTTTAAAGCACTGCTACGCTTTATTTCAAAATACCAACTCCAATCGCCACTGTCTCGCTTACTCTTATAATAAACTGTATCTCGCTTGTTCATTCTCGGACAGTAAGTCACGTGAGTGAAGTTAGATATACCAGTGTACTAATAGTCCGACTGTCCAATAAGAATTTGCGTTCGGTAACGATACCTTTCGGACAGTGCCGAGTTCCATCACCTAATAGTATATCGTACATGTACTACACAAGACTATTTTCGTCTTAATTTTTTCCGTCTAGCCAACAATTAATTAATGGGAAACCAAAAAAAACACAACTGCGCACCCCGATGCTTGCCGCCATTCCTACTGTCAGGTGACCAGGTCTGAATTTTTTTTGTTAGTTTTGTTCCTGTTGGAACAGACTAAGACCTGTGTGTAAGACAATGACGGCTGAGGCCATGCTGCCAAGTCTGTCGTGTTAGCATATTTTGTCTGTGCTTTGGAAAAACGGCGGTAAATAACAAGGAGTGCGGCCTCGACCCTCTAGCCCCCATCAATCAACTATCACTTTCCATTCTATCCACCCATAACAGTCCACCACAATCACATTATATATGAATACTAGCTGTTGCCCGCAGCTTCGCCCGCGTTAACTTTAAAAATTTGAGGGGTTGACCTCCCTTATCACTTAGGGGTATGAAAAATAGATAGTAGCCGATTCTCAGACCTACTGAATACGCATATAAAATTTGGTAAAAATCGGTAAAGCCGTTTCGGAGGAGTACGGTAACTAACATTGTGACATGGAAATTTTATATATGTATTAGAATATATGTGTAAAAACACAGATTAAGTTTTTAAAACAAACACTATATAGAAAACCACCAGAACAGTTCTACTATTGATTACCACTCCAGAACAGTTTTCCACAATATTCGTCAACCAATTACAATATAATAAACGGATATTTTTTTAAAACAAACACTATAGTAAGCCACTTCCAACAGAAACAAAAAAAAACACATCCGCACGCTTCCCGAGTTCTCATAAGTTGGCGGCGGCAAATTGATTTATAATTTTTTTTTATTGCTATTTCAATTGTTCGTTAACTATTCTTCTGTTATATCTTTTTTTTTTTTGTTGTTTTTTTTTAAAGTTGACTCTCAAGTTATTAGATTATTTAAGTGACTAAATAATTTGATAATGGAAAAATAAATAAAAAATAAAGTTCAAATTAAGCAAAGTTTGGGTCATTGTTTGTCATAATCAACCTTTCCCGAGTTCTTTTTTCATCTTTAAATAGCGACCCGTCCCGGCTTTGCACGGGTGCAATTCTGTTACTAAATATTTTATAGAATGTCTATAAATACAACGTTCACAGTTTTTTTGTCATTAGACAATAAAAACATGTTTTCTTTAGAGGTTACTCTTGAAATATGTTGTTGAATATGTCCGGAAAAGTATAAATGAATTTTGTAAGAAAAGTGATATTCATAGTAGGGATATACGCAATAAACACAGGCTCGATGTATTAGTGATTAGGCGTTTTTCCACTCACCGGCACGGCCACGGTAACGGCAACGGCGACGGCACCAAAAATGTATGAAAACATATGTCTCGTTTTTCAACTCACCGGCGACGGCACGGCGTTGCCACCTAACGGTACCGTGCCGTTGCCGTAGTTAGCAAGCTTCCCACACACAAGCCCGGTAAAACTGCATGTGTATTGTATATGAATTGTAGCCGTGTGCGTTTGTGAGTGCGCGGGGCGTGTAGAAGGACGCGGAGCGGTCAGCTGAGAGACTCGTAGTTATTTTTTTAATTAATAATAATAATAATAATAATATCTATGGACGCTTTCACACCACGTCAATCTGGTCCCATGGTAAGTTCTCGAAGAACTTGTGTTACGGGTACCAGACAACGGAAATATATTTAATACATTTTATACTATACATATATATCAGATTTTTATTATATAATACACAAATTTAATACACATCCATGACCCAGGAACACAGAAAATATTTTTTGTTCCCTGGCGGGATGATGTGATGAGCATCATCATTTGTTCTGTGTCTGGGTGTAATTTATCAATAATAATATGTATGTATTTAGAAATATATAAACTGTATGTGGGCATTTTCACTTTAAATGGTGCAGGCTGTTTTTTGGCTGTCCTATGAGAACAAACAAATGAAAATAATATTTCGACCATAGACTTAGAATAATATGTTTATGATTTCGACACAGATTTTTAAAGCAAAATCTTATTACACTAAAGATATTTTTATAAATCTGTATGAATTTGATTTATTGCTCCTGAAAGAACACATTTTCGATTTTATATTAATTAAAAACGTTTAAAAAATGTGAAAAATTATGCTGTCCCAACGACACCCAACGACAGTTTGCCTCCTTGCATTAGATTTTTTGGAAGTTTTTTGTATGGTGGCGAGTGTAACGACCTTTTACTTTTATTATTAATAGTTAATTAATATATTTAAACAAAATATTTTAGCTCATTTAGTAAACAAAATAATATGATAAATTAATAAAAACCTTGTCCTACGAATAGGGATGTTGACAGTATTCATATAAAAATATAATTTTTATGTTAATTGGTAGTTTATATGATAGAATTCTGAAAAAATACAATATTTTCCCTTATTTTTATATGGTTAAATTAATATTTTATAAATAAAATGTAACAAAATTTAAAATAGGTCACGTGATAATAAACGGAAATGACGTCGCCTGTTCCTATTTAGCGGAAGCGGAAGAATGTTGACGTACTTTTATACACCATTTTCCGTACGCAGTACATATTGTAAAAACTAATTTTCAGGCGTTTTGACAGTGTACACACACATAGGCACCGTACAACACTTATAAAATTTAGAAGCCATTTTTTATTAACCACAACTAGAAAATCATTTTATCACTTTTACGATGTTTAACAACATATGACGTCAGTCGTGTAAAAATAATAAATAGTGTTCAGTGAGGGAGGTCTATTTTCAGCCATGGGTGGATCAATTCTTATACTGATACGTATATAAAAATATCATCATTATCATGTAATGTCGTGGCATGGGATGGGCCGTCTTGGTGTTCAGTGAGGGAGGTCTATCTTCAACCATGGGTGGATCAATTCTGATGATAATATATTATCATGTAATGTCGTGGAATGGGATCGGCCGTCTTGGTGTTTCAGTGAGGGAGGCCTATCTTCAGCCATGGGTGGATCAATTCTGATGATGATATATTATCATGTAATGTCGTGGGATGGGATCGGCCGTCTTGGTGTTCAGTGAGGGAGGTCTATTTTCAGCCATGGGTGGATCAATTCTGATACTGATACGTATATAATAATATCATCATTATCATGTAATGTCGTGGAATGGGATCGGCCGTCTTGGTGTTCAGTGAGGGAGGTCTATTTTCAGCCATGGGTGGATCAATTCTGATACTGATACGTATATAATAATATCATCATTATCATGTAATGTCGTGGAATGGGATCGGCCGTCTTGGTGTTCAGTGAGGGAGGCCTATCTTCAGCCATAAAGGCTGATGATGATACATTATCATCATCATCATCGTGTAATGTTGTGGCATGGGATCGGTCGTCTTGACGTTCAATAAGGGGGACCTATGTTCAGCTGTGGACGGATAGAGGCCGATGATGATATACATCATCATTATCATCATCATCATGTATAAATTATAATAATATTATGATCTACGTGTCGTCTTGCTGAAGTCCGTGTCAGTACTGAACTACGAAAACGTGTGTAAACCGTCATCGATAACGGCACAGTGGATAAACAAAGCCACGGCACCAGTGCCGGGCCGTGACCGTGCCACCGCCGTGCCGTGACCGTGCCGTGGCCGTGCCGGTGAGTGGAAAAACACCCATTAGACTCACAAAAGCAAGCAATTTTTTTAAAGGCAACTAACTGTATACGCTTTTACAATAGGATCCTAGAAATCGTTCAAAAGCTATTCATAAAAAAATTCAAAAAGTTATTAAAGAGCGTTTGTGTGGTAAAGGATAAAAGATTTCATGGAAGATTTCACACCTTGGGAATAGAGCGTTTTCCCCAGTTAACCCAGGAATTGATGAGGAACAGGATAAGATGTCAAAATTGTTAGAGAATACATATTATTTGAAAAGATTAGTTCCACTGAATTTGTTTCGTCGGTTCTTCTGAGTGGGCTTGCCTTGGAATCGGTGGTAGATTCAATTGACATTCAAAAATATACTTTACTTTAGCTGTTGCCCGCAGCTTCGCCCGCGTTAACTTAGGTTTACAGCCGTATACGTATTGATGATGATTATTTTTATAGCCTAAATTAGTTAGCCTTATAACATAAGCTATCTGTCAGTGAAAGTCTCGTCAAAATTGGCCCAGCCGTTTCAGAGATTAGCTGGAACAAACAGACAGACAGACAGACAAAAAATGTAAGAAATGCTACTTTGGTATATGTACCGTGTATACGTTCACTAGCTGTTGCCCGCAACTTCGCCCGCGTTAAATAACTCAACTTAATTACTGTTAGTCACAGCGTGATGTTATATAGCCTATTATAGCCTTCCTCAATAAATGGGCTATCTAACACTGAAAGAATTTTTCAAATCTTCCAGTAGTTCCTGAGATTAGCGCGTTCAAACAAATAAACAAACAAACTTTCAGCTTTATAATATTAGTATAGATATGCACTTAGTAAAAAGTGGTTATTTTAATATTACAAACAGAAACTCTAATTTTATTTATCTGTATAGATATAGATAGCTGTTGCCTGCAGCTTCGCCCGCGTTAACTTACATTTGCAGTCGTTCGCGGATTGATAATGATTATTTTTATAGCCTAAGTTACTCCCTATAACATAAGCTATCTTCCAGTGCATGGCCCCTCAAAATCGGCCCTACCGTTTCCAAGATTAGCTGGAACAAACAGACAGACAAAAATTATAAAAAATGCTATCTATACATATAATTAAAATTGGAGTGTCTGTTTGTAATGTTAAAAGAACCGTTTTTTATTGAATGCATATGGATTGGATGCATACACGGGACATAACCAAAATAGCTTTTTTTACAATTTTTGTCTGTCTGTCTGTCTGTTTGTTCCGGATAATCTCTGAAACGGCTGGACCGATTTTGACGGGACTTTCACTGACAGATAGCTTATAGGGATAGGGAGTAACTTAGGCTACAAAAATAATCATCATCACTCCGGACACGGCTGTAAATCTAAGTTAACGCGGGTGAAGCTGCGGGCAACAGCTAGTCTTATTTAGGCTGCATCTCAAAATCCTTTCTTAGAAGATGCCTACGTCATAGTAGCTTTATGCATGCAAAGACTCATCCCGATCGGTTTAAAATTGACAAAGTTTCATACAAACTTTCATCCCCTATTTTATCCCCTTGGGGGTAGAATTAATCAAAATCCTTATCGGATGCCTACGTCATAACATCTACCTGCACGCCAAATTTCAGCCCGATCCGTCCAGTGGTTTGGGCTGTGCTGTGTTGATAACTATGTCAGTCAGTCAGTCAGTCACCTTTGAGTTATATATATGTATTTAACAATCTTAAATAATCTTAAATACTCACTATTTTGAATAAAAAAATTGATTGGTTTGATTTGATAGAGCAACATATAATTGGCCCTGTGAAAAACACTCAACGCTCAAATTTAAGAGCGTTAACGCCGATTTTGGCTGCTTGGACCAAAAAGCGTACTTTTAAAACACTTTTATCTCGTCACAAATCGTATGTACCGAAAGTGTGAATTACTAATAATTGTAGGAAATTTATCGATCTTAAAAGTTGACTGAGAACATTTTTACATTAATAGAGTATTCATGAATTCTAACCAGATACACGAACAGTGTTCAGTCTAAATTCCTTTTACAGAGGTCATTTCGAAGCTGAAAATATCCGTAACCACTAATAAAATTTACAATCAAACAAAGTTATTTAATTGTTTAGGCCCTTGTCCAGAAAACTGAGAGAGGGTTTTTTTATTTTCAACTCGTAACATAATAAATCGAACAATAAACAAACTGAAATTAACAATAAAAAGCGGTTGCTAAATTCATAATTTCCGCCAATAATTAATCTTAATAAAATTTACAAAGAAAGGTGTACAGTAATAGAAGAATATCTTCTTTGGAAAATACGATACAGTATTAAGGTTACATACTGAATTTTATTTAATTTATTACGATTTTTTTAAACTAGTATAAAACTTTGCGCGTAAGTATTTTTAAATTAGTCCGCCGCGAGCGCTTTCATACACACATAAACAGTAAAATTGATTTAAATTGATTAGATAAATAAATTTCCAAATTATTATTTACTTAAACAAATATCAGTCTTTTTAAAGTACACTTTTAAATTCAGCGTATAAGCGCGCGCATGCGCAAAACATACGCTCAGCAAACGTTTCAAAGGAGACGGTCCAAAATTGTATGGGACGTTGGTCTACTTTTGTACATGTAATGAGATGAAGGAAAGAAAATATTGAAACAGTTTTGATTTGTTCATATCCATGAATTCATCTCAATTCCAGTGGAAGAAGAATTTAATGTTTCCAAGATTTGCAACACTACGTGTATAAAACAATGGCGTATGGCGTATATTCCTTGGTGTTATAATATGTCAAATGTAAGGAAATAAAGCGTAGACAGAGAATACGTATTATTGCGTAGTATTCTCTGTCTTCGAAATAAAGCGAAATAAAGTCATTGTTCGATAGGCATCTGTCATCATTTGGTTTGTCATTTGTCAGAAATGACATTTAGTCTAGGAACAAGTATTATGGAATTGACATTCGCGTATACCCGAAAGGGACAGGCATATTTTACAGGGATACCACATTCATAATAACAAGTCTACTTATTTTCTTGAAACAAGTGAATTAAAAATAATAAAAAACTGGTAAAGGTTGATAGATAACTGTAAGCATTAGCCCTAACCAAACATTTATTGTAATTTTAGACAGCTGCATTTTTCCGGATTATCGAAAATATTATGTAATGACTAATAACAAACCGCTAAAAACATAAATAATAAAAAAGAAGGCTATATACGTCTTAATATGTATGATCTATAGTACATAGCCTTTAAGGATAGCAAAAAACATATTTGTTTTTATTGTGTTTATTTCGAAAATTCCAGTCACCCTTTTTAAATAATACCACATTCTTGGGTAATCTGCTTATAACAAAACTGGTATCAGCATACCTACATAAGCTGACCAAATTAAAAAGTAGTACAAAATGGCGGCATATTTGACAAACTATTCGCGAGTGAGAATGTTTGTATGGCATTCAAATTTAGTCGATACTTTTTTGTTGGGCACATCCTTGTTGTGCCCAACAAACAAAGGGTGATATTCTGACAAAGACAAAAGAAAGTGTCTATGTCTCTGTCACTCTTGGAGTTTTTCGTATGTTGTTATCTCGTTCCAATACGGTATTATTATTATTAGCTTGTCAAATCTATTGATACTTGATCTTAGCATTTAGTAAGTAATAATCATCCATGAAGTTAGGAATTATGAGGAAATGCCCCTTTCTTTAAACTTACAGCTGTAAGTGAGTTCCTGATCCGCCATCTTGAGTGCCCTTTTCATAGTAGTATTCTCTATATAATTTGTGGGTTTGCTCTCAAACCCCTAGCAATGGTAGCCATGTTAAGTGCCGATTTGAGTTGTAAGTTACACCTTTTTTTCGTAGGTATGCCCAGTCCTTCTACATATATTATGTCTATGTAATCATCCGTCTGAAGGGCGCCATCTTCATTAAGAATTGCCAACAAGTTAAAAAAACTTTTTATTTTTTGCATGTAAATTAGTTTCTTATACTAATTTATTTTATTTTTAATGAAATCTATGTATTTTTTCTGTATTTATGGTATACTGTACAAGACCAGACCAAAAATGGACCATCTCCTTTCAATAACAAAAAACGCTACTTGCGTGGATGCGGAAAATGCAAGTAACGAAATGTTTTCGTGAGTAACGATTCGTTACTCGGTACTAGATGACGACCCGTAATTACTCAGTAGTGATAGTGTACTGAATACATACGGGTTGCTTTGCTAAATAGGGATGTTGACATTTTTCAGAAATGTTTTTATATCATTTATAAGTATCTAATGGAGGCCTAAATACTATCAACTTTTGCTTAAATACGTTTAATGCCTATACAATCTTGCATTTTATAATGCATTTTAAATTTCGTTCCAAAACGCTAGCACTTGTCACTTGACGTCATATGTTGTTAAACATCGTAAAAGTGATAAAATGATTCTAGTTGTCGTTAATAAAAAATGGCTTCTAAGTTTTATAAGTGTAGTAAGGTGCCTATGTGTGTGTACACCGTTAAAACGCCTAAAGTTTTAAAGAAAGGGGCAACTCCTCTTATTTCCTAACTTCATGTCATCTGACATCTGTCATGTGTGATGTGAGTGATGTGGCTGTCATTTTCCACAGAGCAAGTAAATGTCATTTTCTGTTAGGTCGACGTTGTGCGAGGTTGTTGTAAGTTGTAACCTTGCACTTGATTTTATTACGCGATATAATCAAAGGTTTACCTATTTGCCGGTGTCGAAATAGTTAATAAAGAAATATATCTTATCACATTATTTGTTAATTATTATAAAAGGTATGTACGTTTAAAAATAAATTAGAGCGAATTTGTTTTTAAATTGTTCTGGTTTTTAACGTCTTTATTATGGAGAATGTAATTTTTAACCCATACTATTTAGACTTTCTTTTTTACAAAAATATAAATAATATATTTTTACAGGCTCAGAAAAAAGTTTGTGTTAAATAAATTTACAAAAATATATTTTTCTTCACTTTAAATAAATTTGTATTGTTATTCTGATTGAACATTTGTAATAAATATTATATTAAATCAATATTTCTTTGAAAAACCTATTCAATACGAAATTAAAAGTTGTGTACTTTGATATAGTTTATAATATATATAAATTTAATATTTATAATATTTTGTTTTTTAAGTTATGGATATGTTTGAAAAAATATTTCAGTATTGAATTTAATTTTTAAATGTCGAAATCAACTTGTGCAACGGTTACTGCAGTTGCATCAGCCGTACAAAAAATCGTCATTACTAAAGGAAATAAGTTGCTAACATAACTTTCCTTTTGTCATTAGATGGCCGAAAATGGTTTCTTGAAACAAGCCCCTGGCTTTGCAACACTCGCGATTCATGCTGGTCAAGACCCTAGCAAATGGAAGTCAGCGGCTGTTGTTCCCCCGATAGTCACATCAACTACATTCAAGCAGCCCGCACCTGCAGAGCATACTGTAAGTTTATTAAAAATATATTTGTATTTGTCAAGCTCTTATTTCTTATTGTCTATACTATATAGACATATTCATTTTTAGGTAAATAAACTTTAATTTAATTTAAGTATATATTAGTTAATTAACACCAGGACGGCTGATCTCTTGACATTTGCCTCTGTCAACTAGGACTATCCATTGCACAGGGGTTGCCTGCCCTTCTAGTTGGAAGTCAACCAACCCTCTTGTCTCCTCAAACATCTCAATTCTGAAATATCTTACTATCAAAAGAAATAAAGTTATTTAAAAAAATAGAATTGCTGCTGTTATTATAAGGACTATTAGGCATGTATTCATTATAGGTAATGTTTTAGGGTTTTGAATACGGTAGATCTGGCAACCCCACAAGAAACACTTTAGAAGAGTGCTTAGCAGCCCTTGACGATGGTAAACATGCGCTGACATTTGCATCTGGACTGGGGGCCACTACCACCATATCATCTTTACTGAGCAAAGGTGACCATATAATATCCAGCGATGATTTGTATGGTGGTACCAACAGACTATTTAGGTGAGTGTTGTGTTCTGACTGATTTTGTATAAATAATGATTTTAGGTTTACAAAACTAATTCTGATTCTAATAAATGAATTTCTAAAAGACTGAAAAAGCTTTAGTTCGCTTATTATATTATTTCTTTTAATAATAATAAGCCCTTTTAATCTGAACTTAAATAGATATTACGTCCATGCTTTTGTTTTGTTATGATAAAATGAAGTTCAATTTGCATATTGGCCTCATCTAACATTTTCCATTGGACCTATCCCGTGCCACTCTTTTAATTTCAATTTATTTGTAAATGCATTTAAAGAAAATCATATATGTATTAGAAAAACATAGATAATAATTTACCTACAATATTTTTTCTTATTGAATGTGTGATTGTCTTTTGTTTCTATGAAACAATTCCTATAAAGTAAGAAAATAATTGTTGTTCCCACTTATTATATCACAATTAAGGGACAGGTTATCAGGGCTTCTACGAGCTATGTGACCAAGGTATTGGAGTACCCTTACATACAGACGACATCATCATACTTGTCATATCTGTATGTCAAAATTATTAACTCTTCCCAGTCCACTGCAGGAAGAGTGGTACTCTTTCAATAAATGCTAAGATCCCCCACCTCTCTCGATTCGCCCCTCTGCCTTACCAAATCCAGAATTCTATTGTCTCATCGACTATCAGTTTTTTGGCGTGTGTAACAGGACCTACTGTCACTTCATTGCTCCTTTGCGTTGTCGCACTTTCGTTGTTTGATTTAAAAACCTTAAAGCTGTGATAGGCTTAAATGTGTGTCCAGACTTTAGAGATAGTTAAGGTTTTAACTTTTAATTAAACATGGCTATTTTCACATTTATAACGTGATATTTACCAAGTTTTTAGGGTTTTGTACCCAAAGGGTGCCAAACGTGGTAGCTAGACACTTGTTAATTTCACACCTGATGTATTCCTGTAATCGCTATAAAAACGATAAAATAAATATTTTAGAGGAGGAGGCAGCTCCTATACAACACAACAAACGTGAGTTTTTTGCCCTTCGTGCGTGATTTCGTCTCGCACTTGGCCGGTTTTTATTCACATTCATTTCGTTCGTATTTCGTCATTGTCTAACTCGACAAAGTATGTCTTTTCAGTTGTTCCCAAGACAACAGTGAATAATACGAAAGAGAAAAACATATAAATATCCCGTTTTAAATACAGATTAATCTGTCCTGAAAAGGAAATCGTAGTTGAATTGAAATGGCAGTATAGTTGGGCCTGAAAAGACGGTTTGATGTTGATGCTGTAAACGCTAATACGCAAAATAGTAACATGATATAGTTTTATTATTATATTAAATTTATTGGTGCTGCCGCAACGCTATTATAAATGTAACAAACATTTTTTTTTCAACTAGTCGATGCCGCGAACTCTAACAAAATGATTGCTATCTCACCTGCGTAAGGCGCGAACATGCGTGCTAGAATGAAATGCACAATGATTCATTCCGAAAATGTCCTTTTAGTAAAACAGTTATTATAGAAAAACAAATTAGTGTATCTTTTCAAAATAAATTTATTTTATCTTTTGAATAACTAAACTATATCTGTACGGGCTTTATTTTTGAGCTTTCGTGCTCGGTATACTATTTATTTACGCCCAAAGTTGGGCTAAAATCAGTGTTCAAATACGAAAGTTTAGAAGCTTGTATTTTTTAAATGTATATTTTTTTTACGATTTTGGGTACATACACACATAGATAACGACGAGATCAATTTATATTATACTTAGTTTTTCGTGGTCAACGTTAAACATTGTAGTAATTACTGTTCTGCGTTTGTATGGAAAGATGAGCGACTTGTGTAACCTTATTTAAAAATGTTTATAAATGTTGTGTAAATTAAAAATTAAAAAAAAATCAAAATGGTTGTTACAAAATGTTTAAAACTGTTCACAAACGTTAAACATTTTATAACAGCAGTGTGGCAGCACCATATGAAACAAAACTGTGAAGGAAATAATAATTTATTAGTAAAAGAAGAATGCGAATGATAATAAATTTGTACCTACTCAAATAATTATGATAGACTGTTGTATTAACAGGAAACAGATCACAGAGAATACTTTAAACATAAGGTAGCTATATCCAAAAATATTTCAGCGAGCTAGCCAAGAAAAAGATCGTCGATGTAAAAATAGACTGTTAGACTAACTAAAGAAATCGCTGCCCATTTATTTATTTAACCGCTTCAAATTTCGCGAACATTAACACGTTGGATCTAACTCTAATAACAAATAAAGTTGTTCATATTAATAATTGATTAAATAAATGTTTATTAGTCATCGAAGGTAAACCAAATTGAATAAACAAAAACTTAGGGAGCGTGTGCAAGAAATGTGTCGTTCTAGAGCCCATAGCTTAAAAAAATAACATACACATACATAATATATAAAATACGATTAGGATTAAAAATATACCACGGGAAGGAATGGTATATCTACTTACTAAACCCAGGTGCGCAAGCAGACTAGGTCAGTTATTGTGAGGTTTCTTTAAATCTCTGAACATAACAGTAGAATTGATGTAAAGGTTTTCAAAGACACGACTTTGTTTTAAAGACTTTTAATCCATTTTATCAAATGTCGTAAAAGATTTTCTGGCGCTATAGTATCAAAAATAGTCAATACAAAAATAAGCGAATATGAAACTATGTAGTTACTATTTTACGACATAAAGATAACATCAAGTGTAAAAGAACGATAAAGGTTTAAGATAAAAAAATCATGACTAATTAAAATATACGAAATAATGTAACAGATAAATTGATAACTGAAGTGTGTCGCAGTAATTAATCATAATTCATATCAACAATTCGATAAGCACATCAAAAAATTGTCTTAATTAGCATAATCGCGAATATCGGTCAAGGTTAGTAAAATATTGGACTCTGTGAACTCTGTTATTTGGCTTGACACTAAGTTCTGGATCTTTAGATAGTGGACACTGTGACCTACCGTCTTGAGACTCCAGAGCAGCAATTCATGTATTAATGGTGTAGCGGGTGTGTATGGATGTCGCTTATCACTCACCACCAGATGAACCGATTATCCTTTAGCCTCCTCTTCTAAAAAAAAAAGAATGAACAAAAGCAGAGACAATACTAAGACTCGTTTATGATCGTGGGCATCAACATCAGATGGTTAGTCAATGGTTAGCATAGTATTCGTATTTTTGTGAGCAGAAAAATATAATCTGTGAGCAGAAATAGCTAATTGATCAGCAACTCATGGCCAGCAAACATTTCAACATCAATTAGCAATTTATGTCATTCTGGATGGCTGTAATTATTTTTGTACAGCATATTAATTATACATATAAGCTGCAATGAGCTGCTCCCGTTTAATAAAATTATGGCAAGCACTCAGAGGGTATGCAAAAAAATATATTTTGTGCTGCATATAAAAGTAGCAAAAATAGGTACTTTACTTGTCATGCGCAAAATGGGCGCAGTCCTTACAAAGATTATTTAAATTATTTACTCTCTGAGTGGATGTGTTTGTTTATGTATGTATTAAATAAAGAAGTGTAAATTAATAAAAGATTTTTTTATTTTTGTAAATATAATTGAGATGAATCAAAAAATATAAAACATTTAAGCTATATCTTTATTCTTATAATAAAATTATATTCGAGATCGAAATTATAAATCTTACCGGTGGGAGGGAAGCGCTGTGCCGCGCTCCCGGCTGCATGGGTACCACCATCTTGCTTGTTTCTCCCGTGAAACAGCTTTGCTGTGTTTCGGAGAGAAGGGCAAGACAGGCAGTGTAATTACTGGCACCGAGACTTAACATCTTATGTCTCAGGATAGGCAACACATAAATAAGTTGCCTGGGCTCGTTCCAGATAAACTAGTTTATGTTCATGGGCGACGTCGACCACTTACCATCAGGTGGCACGTTTGCCAGTTTGCCTATCCAACTAACATAAAAAAAGAGTTTTGAAATTAAATAACAAAATGTTTTATTCATCATCATCATCATCAGCCTCTATCCGTCCACTGATGAACACAAATCTCTTAAAAACACGTTGTTATCAATGCAATTTGACTGCTAATAATCACCATGTTTTAAATATGCATACCAATCAAATACACTTCTTATATACAGTTTTCTCTGCTGATCAATCATGAAATCTTGCTGATCAAGTAGTTATTTTGCGGACTGAATGTTTATTATGCAAACTCATGTTATTGTAAGCTGCCTATTTATGATTTAATTTTTGACCATTATCAAAATTATTTGCGGAACAAGGATTGCTGCCTTATTTTGTTTTTGCAAACTAAATCTTTGTATGCTGACCAAATTATTTAAATGCTGTTTTTTTTGTGGCTCACCAAATTGTATTATTGCTGAACATTTAATTACTTCTCTTCAATATAACATAAAAAGACGTGTGGCACTCGGAGACTGCCGCGGTAAAGCTATTGCATAGCATTTTTTATCAACTTATGCAATTGCCAGTGATGATCTCCTTTCTATTTAAGTTCCGTGACACACGCATAAAAATTTGACAACTATTATACTTATAATATTATGTCAATTCTTTTTCATTATTTACTTTTTCTAAATCTAAACTAAGCCATTATCCGAATATTGTGGATATATGTTGTCGATTCGAAACATTTATTTAAATGCGTTCTTTAATTTGAGAGGAGAACTTACCGTATCCCACACCCAAAGACTACTATTGTCCCACACCTATATACTTTCTCACAAACAGCTGCTTACTTATTCGTCCGATTTCGGAGCAGCTCGTCTCTCGTCGGGTGTTAGGTTTTTTTCGTTACGGAATTTCTTGATTCGGTCGCCGCGCTCAAGGCCCGCGATAAAATATATGCACTAGCTTAAAAATAAGTCCTAAATCTTCCTTATTTTAAAAACACAAAATACCCAGACAAGTTAATCAGTCTCCTTAACTGGAAGTGGGGGATATACGTCAATATTAAACTCAACTCGAAGGAGGCGGAAAATATTGCGAAACCAAAAAGCTGACGTCATTCTCGCGAGGTGTAACAACTAACAGATATTGACGCATAGGCAGGACATGTGTACCTTGTTTTACTGCAAGTCAGCTTTACGATTAATAGTAAATGTAGAGTGACCACTAATGGATCCATGACCAGCACTCGCATACGTCATTAAGCAGTATGCTAGTTGCTGTGTCATGATGCGTTATCAACTGTAATCTTTATGGCGATTGACGTGCGATTTCATAAGACGTCCTTGGTACAATCTAGAGGATAACTATTACGTGGCAACTATTTGTATCAATGGAAAATATTATTCTTATCAGTACTTAGCAGAGTTAGCATTTAAACTTCAAATCATTGTTATGTATTTGCATATTATTTAACTGTTGCATGTTTATTCAGAAGTTTTTGTACTCAGTTTTTTACGATGTTCATATTATAGAAACATTTTTTTTGTTAGCTGATTTTTTTTCTTTAACGCCGGGAAATGTTTTGAGGCATTCCGCGGGGGAGTGGGTCTCCCCAGGCGGATATGTGGGACTCGCTGCGCCCGAAAGCTGGTAAGTGGACGCAGCTCTACCCATTAAAACCCGGCGAGTGCCACCAATGCCGCCTTTGGTGAGGTGCCCCGGATCTAATGAGCAAACAGGGCACCTCGACGGCTAGTCAGTCCCCCAAGGGGCCGACGCCACCTCAACAGAGGGGTTGTCCCGCACCACAGAACAACCCCTCCCAACGTCGGGACAGTACAATGGGGTGAGGTTCCCGTCCTCGCCCCTTGTCCCCTCTTCTTATAAGAGGAGTACAAAGAGCCCTCTCGGCACAATTAGCTTTGCCCAAGGACCAAGATGCTGGGCTCACCCTAGACTACTGAGCCCCACCCGCCACGTCAAGGCCTGAACCATGGTGGGGGTGTTAGATGGATAGGCAAACGGGCAGACGAGTAACTTAATTGTGTTGCCTATTTACGATTTTAAGTCTAGGTGCCCGTAATTATATATATATATACACTGCATGTCCAGTTCTTCTCTCCGAAACATAGCAAAGCTGTTTCACGAGAGAAATAGTCAAGAAGGTGGTACCCAAGCAGATGGGAGCGCGGTACAACCCCCGGTAATAATGTATATTATGCAAAAAATAATGGATACAGCACCATAAACCCTTGAACAGAAGTATATAGTTAAATGACCTTTAAGTAGATGGCATAGATGACGAGTGCACTTTCTTGTGAGAACCGCCAGTTTCATAGACAAGTAAGAACCCTTAGGATGTAGTTCCTTGAAATCCTCATGTACATAATTTGGTTTAAGACGATATCGAATATGGGTGCTAGTTTATTACATAAATATGTGCCAGAAAAATCTGTTCTACTCGAATCAAAAAAGCCATTATTGTCTGTTATGAACACTTCAAAAGACTACATTTACATGTAACAAAATATGAAAATCACTGACATCTATTGTCATTTCAGGAAAGTTCTACAAAGAATGGGAATTGAGATTACATTCACCGACTTCACAAACGTCGACCTTGTTAGCAAATCTATACAAAAAAATACAAAGGTAAGCGATCAAATCTACATTTGGTATGCTAATATCTTAAACCACACAGCACTCATAAATATGTAAACGAGATTTGTAAAACGAGCATGAAAATATCGTTCTATTGAAAAAAAAATGTAGTTCAGTTTTAGTAAACTACACCTGCAAATACAAAAGTCGAATTTACCCAAGTAAGAAGCTTATTGTAAGGTTTCAGTAAAGTTTACTATGATCAAATTTATATGTTTACATCGGGTAATATATTCGGAGTATCTCCACAAAATAGATATAAACAGAGGGCAATTTCGTGTCTGTACTTCACTTTTTATACCTACACTCGGCGATCGCGCTAGGGCTGTGAACTTTGACTTTTGCGCAAAAACTATAGTGGTAGTGACACTAATATTATAATAGGTATAATAAATTCTCATTCTTATGTGTACATATAAGTAAATCGTACATACATACTTTTATAGTAAGCTAGTGGATTGTTTTTTTTCGGAAGGGCTAGTCTTTTCGGCCTGATGGCTTAAGTTCAATCGGTACAGATATTTCTTCACTTAAGAAATATTCGAAAGGGGGACGCCCCACAGGGGGAAAACTTCTTTTTTTCCCTCCATACTTGCACAAAAATGTTCACAGACGCGTACGTATCAATCGCGTCTCGCGCTGTTCCTAATGTTCCGCAATATCGTGTCCGTGAACGGTGTCTATGTGTGCGTTGCTCGAGCGCGCGTGTATGTAGGTTGCCTTCTGTTCATATCTATTTGGTGGAATCTCTCACATGCTCCAGATTGGCGCAACATCTGATATAACCCAGTTGGTGTTGGGTAGAGTTAGGCGTATACGGGTAAATGCCGTATACGAATTAATTTCGATTTGACATTCGGACTTTACCCAAAGAGCTTGGATACTAGGTATACCCGGGTAAACTACGTTTACATCACCTCCTTGCATTACCTGTAATATATATACCCAAAATGATTACTGACGGCTCTGTAGTTTGTGGTTTTGTAACCGTATATGTATAAACCGATAGGGTCGAAGTAGGATACAGTTTCAACCTGATCCAGCTAACCTACAAATCAGCGGTCAAGCGTGATTCGATAGGTTGTTAGGAATATACTAAAAAATACATATTAAAATCTCATTTCGTAGGTAACAGTTTGCCAAGTAGGTACATATTTACTATTCATACTTTAGTAATTACAGTTTAATTATGTGAATTTTTAATTAAATAAACAAAATTGTTTTGGTCATTGTTTCTTAATAGGAGTTAATTCTAAATGTCACAACTCACAACCAGCATATTCATGTTTTCCTCAATTTTTTTGACGAGATAACGTCTTATAAATCGATAAACGCCGGCTTGCCTTTTCGCCTCAGCCGAGCGTGTAGATAGCAGCGATAGAAAGGCACGATTGGCCTAAGCGTTCGGAATGTGACGCATTATGACGTTATCACGTAAAAATATCGTCCGTAAACCGACTTGACTGACATGTTTTTTTTTAAGTTAGCAAAGGTAATCTGTCGAACGAGACATCTGGTGGCAAGTGTACAGTGTCACCCGTGATCAAAACTGAGTTTATCCAAAGTAACTCAAGCTACTAATTCATTTTATATGTTTTAGAAATAATATGTATATGTTTTAGAAATAGTCCGATATCAAAAGCGAACAAATTTTTCAACGGGCTCAGTCACTCTTTCGCTGGTGTTATACCAGCGAAAGAGTTTCTATCTTAAGGTTGAACTAGTCGGTGGCGCAAACTCTAACAAAATTATTTCTATCTCACCTGACTTAGTGCGCGAACATGTGTGCTAGAATGAAATGCACAATGATTCATTCCGAAAATGTCCTTTTAGCAAAACAATTATTATAGAAAAACTATTAAGTGTATCTTTTTAAAATAAATTTATTTCAACTTTTGAATAACTAAACTATGTCTGTACGGGCTTTATTTTTGAGATTTCGTGCTCTACTATTTATTTTCGCCCAAAGTTGGGCTAAAATCAGTGTTGAAATACGAAAGTTTAGAAGCTTGTATTTTTTAAATTTATAATTTTTTACGATTTTGGGTACATACAGACATATATAACGACGAGATCAATTTATAATATACTTAGTTTTTCATGGTCAACGTCAAACATTGTAGTAATTACTGTTCTGCGTTTGTATGGAAAGATGAGCGACTTGTGTAACCTTAATACCGATAAAAATATTAGGGCTGGGTTTTTGATTATTACAATAAATGTAATGGCCTATCACAACTTTAATATTTCTAATCCTTGAACAACACAGAAATGCAAAACAATTAAAATAAATAGATAGTACATCTCAGTGTTTGCATGTATTCAAGCATTCAGATTTCTTATCAAAGTTATCAGCTGATGTAAGATATAATCATAAGTGTTTTGTATAAAGTGTTTCATGATAAGAGTTGTTAAAGTGTATTAAATACTCGAGATAATGTCTCGATACAGGTAATACAATATGTTATCTTAAAAACGCATGCCGCTGACTGCGCAAATAATTGTGATAATATCATACTAGTTATGACAATATTAAGTAGTCTCTAGGAAATAGCTTAACGAATACTTAGCTTTATTTTAATTCTTATCACACATGTGACATAAACAATGGTCATGCCTGTGACAATGTTAAAACTATACATCATACTATATCAATATGACGTCATACGATTTTAAACAACCAATCACAACGTATTGCACGGACGAGCGAAATGACGTTTCTGTGACGTATTTTCGATGGCGGTACAATGTAATCTACGTCATATAAATTGTAAACCTACGCTCTAACGTAAACCAATGCTTTATTGTAAAAAAATCAAATTAAGTTTAATTTAACGTAGTTACAAAATATAGTTATTTAAATGCAAGCAATGACGCACACAATTAACGAGATATGCATAATTTTATCCTCAACATTCTTATGAACCTGGCAAATGCAATATAAAATACAGTAAAAGTAATAATTAGCTAATTAGCGACATATTCCTTTATTAGCCAAGAAAGATTAAGCCTTGAAGTTACATGGTCTCGGATGACTTAAACAAATTTCTTACGAAAATAGTATGAAAATAGTATATTAATCGAAAATAGTAAGTATATTAATAAGTATTAAGATTTAAGTATATTAATTGTGTCACGTAAAGGCTCTGGGTAAAACTGGAGAGCATACATTTAGCTTATGCTAGTACGTCATCGAACATATTATAGAGTAGTTATGTGAACCATAAAGTTGACGAAATTGGTCAGTGATTTGTCACTGACGTCATAGAAATTCAACCAAGCCCTGATCTGTATGTATGTCCCATTGGCCAATCATCCATCAATGGCTATCAGTCGGCCAATCAGAGCGCAGAACCGGCGCAGCATCGCAGCACCAATTTGGCGGAATTTGTTTTCAATTTTCATACAAAACACATAACATTACCGATCCATTCCGATTATATGCTCGATGTTGTACGTCCATCTTTTCCATAAATTTTCTATCAATATCCTAGTACTGCGCAGGTTTCTTTTTACGTGGCGCGTCATATCAAAAGAAGTATAAAATAAGGTCAAAAGTTTTAATTAATGTATAATTGTTCGTTTTTGTGCTTATCTTTAAGCACTATCGTAATCATCAGCGGGCTTACGGCTATTATTAAGGTTAAATTATAAAGCGATAATAATTGTTAGCTTTCTAGTATTCAGCTTTCAAAAAAGTTTCACATGAACTAGACCGCTTGAGTGTACTAACAAAAGAGTTAAACTATTTAACATACCAATTGAATTGCAGGTCATACATTATACATATTTTAAAAATGCTTCATAATTCTATTTATGTATATATATTATCATAATATTATGTTATATTGAAAACAAAAGAAGCTACATTCTCTACTGCATCATTCGCATTAAGAATAGACTCGCTCGAGAGCCGGTTTCTGTTTTTTGTCTATACTAAACCTAAGTGGTCAGACTTGAAATCTGCACCTTAGCATTTAAGTTCTAATTCTACGTTGCTTATATTTTTTCTGACATAAAAGTATAATGGAAGATTTTTATTTTTATGCTATTTTCCACTTCTTCTAATACCATATTGAGCAAAATTGGCAGTAATTGATAAATCACCCACTTTACAAAAAGTACAGTTACAATAAAAAATGAAGTAAATCTTATTATCACAGAACTATATATTTCTGTGCTTATTATAATAAAGCTGAATGATAGTTGATACATACATGCATTGCCTGCGTACGTAGAAAACTTGTCGATCGCAAAAACTTATCAGAGTTCTAAAATTAAAAAGTCAAGGACTCTTATGAAATATTAAATTAGTATGTCAAATTAAAGTTGATATTATAAGTTTATATCAGAAATAGACTCCATTGTGTCTTTCGGGTAGAAAACAAAATTCAAATGGAACTGACAACACTTTACTAAGAACACTTTTTTGTAGATGATTTGGATAGAAACCCCAACGAATCCATTGATGAAAATTGCTGATATTGGCGCCGTTTCAAAAGTGGCGAAGAGTCACGGAGGCATCATAGTGGTGGTCGACAACACCTTCCTTACGCCGTACCTCCAGAAACCTCTGAACCATGGAGCTGATATAGTCATGTATTCTCTCACGAAGTACATGAACGGTCACTCTGACGTCATAATGGGAGCCGCCGTCCTCAACGACGATGAACTGGAAGAGAGACTTCGATTCTTACAAAATGGTAAGAATTACCTTTATTTATTGCAGATGTTCCCCGCGGAATCACCCGCATCAAAAAAAAGGAATCTACAAAATATATAGCCTTAAACCTTCCTCAAGAATTGGTTTATTATTTATAATTTGAAAAATGTGACCGGTAGTACCAGAGACAAGCGCATTAAAATATTATAGGTGTTTAGCTTTATTATGTTAGAGTAAATATAGATATTTATACATGTTATATTTACCTTTTTTTTTCTTTAACGCCGGGAAATGCTCTGAGGCATCCCGCGGGGGAGTGGGTCTCCCCACGCGGGTATGTGGGACTCGCTGCGCCCGACAGCTGGTAAGTGGACGCAGCTCTACCCACTAAAACCCGGCGAGTGCCACCAATGCCGCCTTTGGTGAGGTGCCCCGGATCTAGTAAACAAACAGGGCACCTCGACGGCTAGTCAGTCCCCCAAGGGACCGACGCGACCTCCACAGAGAGGTTGTCCCGCACCACAGAACAACCCCTCCCAACGTCGGGACAGTACAATGGGGTGAGGTTCCCACCCTCACCCCTTGCCCCCTGCTCTTTTGTCCCCTCTTCTTATAAGAGGGGTACAAAGAGCCCCCCCGGCTCAATTAGCTTCGCCCAATTCGCCCGGGCCTGGCACACAATTTTTTTTTTCTTTAACGTCGGGAAATGCTCTGAGGTAAGCCCCACCGCCACGTCAAGGCCTGAACCATGGTGGGGGAGGGCAACGTACCTGCATAATCTTTGGTTGTGCGGTTGCGTATGGGCGTCGATAGTAGCCAAATGCCTTCGACTGCTCGTTTACCCACCTATGCTATAAAAAAAAATATCCTCACTACGCCGCCGTTCTCGACTCCACGTTTCCAGTAACGGTTAGCGGCAAACAACTGGATGAATTATAAAGATCCATATTTTTCTACCTAGGTCAATGTGTTATCTACCGTGAGACGAAATTATTGTTCTCGTTGCCAATTACACAAGGTTATCACACCGTGTGTCATGCACGTTAATGCAAGCGCTTATCTCGCCAACGTGGTCTTGGCCTAATATAATATTACCATAATATTACGTACATAGTTACTGTAAAATTACAAAAAAATATTTTGTACGACTAAAAACAATAATTACACGATTTAATCATATGAGTACAGACATACATAGATGTCTATTATTATTATCATCTATAAGTACCCAAGTTAAGGTACATATTAATCATAATTAATAAGTAACGTAGGTATTAATTTGAAAATAAATATCGTTGAATGGCAACGCATTTTCAGAAACATTTAAAATATTCTACTTCGCCGTAGTATTACTTTGATTCGATCTTATCAACTGATAACTACAAATAGTTGGAAACAGAGGTGTCATAGTAACAATGATATCGTGTTATTATTGGCGCCACGCAAGTTAAACCATGACCTTGAATGCGCTGTGACAGATTTTTGGGTATTAATCGAATTTCGGTATGTGCGTGCGTAGCCATAGCAACGTGGCGACTCGTAGTCGCACTCCGTCCCGCGCTCCTCGCGTAGTTTCCGCGCGTTCCTGGAGTACAATCGCGCACGATGTTTTCGTTTTTTTCACATTTATATTTTTGACAAACGTGTGTCACACAATTTCAATAAAACGGGTTACGAAAATGAGTTACAGTGACAGACTCGTTGGTAAAAAAAAAGAATTAGTATTCCTGTAACTGTTTTATTTGTTATTTGCAATGTACGATATAATTTTTATGGACTTACATAATATTTAAATTTGACCCGAGATAATTTTTACGAAATTAGATTTTCCGTTACTTGTTTTTAATTAAATTACTTTACTCCATTTGCACACTTTATAAAAATATATTGAAATACGACATTATTAACGGTGTTTTCTGTAAGAATTTTGAAATTTCGGGACAACCGCGAATCATATGCGTCCTACATTTTTGTTCATAATTGTACCTGCGCGAACTTGAATTTCAAAATATTTTGGTTCAACTTACGTGCCGCGAAGAATACTATGCGCTACTACTCTTCATTGTTGGCGGGGTATCCAACTAATGGTATCTGAGATGTACTGATATGTTTTTGTTGATACCCAAAATTTTCAACATTACACTTGTGCCACGCGCATTCAACATTACACGTGCCCGATTGGGGTATGCTGCTTATTTCCTCCGCCAAAAAAGATTATATTGTGATGATTTTGTGGAAAAAATCTGGGATAGTCCTGGGTGAACATGTCTTTAATAGGCGTCGTAAACCACCATCGAGCATATAACCGGAATAGAGCGGTAATGCGTATGAAAACAAATTCCGACAAAATTGTGCTGCGACGTTACGCGGGTTCTGCGTTCTGATTGGCTGATGGCCATTAATGGAAGATTCGCCGATGGGACGTACATACATATCACTGGTTGGTTGAATTGCTATTCGTATTCGTTGCATATACGTCAATTATCAGGGTCACATTACTACTCTATCCGGTTATATGTTCGACGTTAACCACTTAGCAGCCTGTTTGACTTCTTAGAAAAAAAATGCACATTTACTTATTGGTTTGCGTCTGACCTATCAATTGAAACTAAAATGTCTAATGTTAGTATATGCTTACAGCGATGGGTATAGTCCCGTCACCGATGGACTGCTACCTTGTCAACAGAAGTCTTAAGACTTTAGCGATAAGAATGGAACAACATAAGAAATCTTCTTTAGTCATCGCCAACTGGTTACTGAAACATCCAAAGGTTACGGAGGTCATGCATCCAGGTAAATGAAACAATATATATCTTAGTATAATTTATTACTTCAATATCTAGTATTATTAATTAGGGTTAGCCCCCCTATTTTTATACACAAAGGCATGTATTATAAATATAAACAAAAGAAAGGAAAGCAAGAATGACTTCATTGCACTTTACATTATTTGTAATGCAAGTTTTACCAGAATGTTTTCCTATAAAGTGTACACTAGCTATTTCTATAACAACAGGGATTTCCTAAGTGTCATTGTCAAACAAGACGATTATTATTCTATTTTTATTCGTTCACATTCTTCACCTACATAAAGTGTCATAGAAAATGAACGAAAAAAAATGCTAATATGTTTGACTGTATTAGGCAAAATTCCATAATAAAAGCCATTAATTATTTTTTATATCAATGCCATTAATTATTTTTTATATCAATTATAAATGCGAAAGTAAGTCTGTCTGTTTGTCTCTTCCTCACGCCTACCACTGAACCGATTTGGATACAATTTGGTACTAAGATAGTTTGAGACCCGAGAAGGGACTAGTTTTTACCCCGGAAATCCGTCTGGGAGCTTTCAACGAAAACGCTGCCTAAACCCTTAGAGATGTCTACAGAAAAGTCCGTGATGACATAATATATCTCTTGAGAATAAAGGATAACACACAAATTAGCAATTATAAAGCGGTAATTTAAAAGCTATTTACACAAATACGGTGTCTTATAATCATTACATATTTTAAAACAAAGTCCTCCGCCGCGTCTGTCTGTCTGTCTGTACGCGATAAACTTAAAAATTATGAGATGGATTTTCAGGCCGTTTTCAATATGAGATACAGTAATTCATGAGGCAGGTTATATATATCTAACCAGGATTTTGTGTAAATTAGTAAATAATATAAGAATAATTATTATAAGTGTCGGAAAAAATTAAGCCGCTTAGGAGCTTACATTGAAAACTCTGCCATCATCAGTCCGGATCCGTCCGTAAACATAAGTTTGTACATATTATTAGGTATATATTATAAATTACAATTAAAAGTTTAGAAATTAGGAGAAATTAGAAATTTATCTAATTTCACTTCGATACTTTATTAGAAACATTTTTAGTATTATAATTATTATGTAATAGAAGAATAAATCACAAACATGAAACAATTTTTGATGCAACTTTCATTTATAAATCAACACCTGCAAAACAACAATCAATAGATTGTCCATAAACAATAAGGTATAACTAGTCGACGGCGCGAACTCTAACAAAATGATTGCTATCTCACCTGACATAGTGCGCGAACATGTGTGCTAGAATGAAATGCATATGATTCATTCCTAAAATGTCTTTTTAGCAAAACAGTTATTATAGAAAACATATTGAGTGTATCTATTTATTCTTTTTAAAATAAATTTATTTCAACTTTTGAATAACTAAACTATTTCTGTACGAGGTTTATTTTTGAGCTTGCGTGCTCTGTATACTATTTATTTTTGCCCAAAGTTGGTTCGCCTAAAATCTGTGTTGAAATACGAAAGTTTAGAAGCTTGTATTTTTTAAATGTATATTTTTTTACAATTTTGTGTACATACAGACATAGATAACGACGTGATAAATTTATATTATCCTTAGTATTTCATGGCTAACCTCAAACATTATAGTAATTACTGTTCTGCGTTTGTATGGACAGATGAGCGACTTGTGTAACCTTAAGGAATGACTATGTAATTGTACTTATTAGCGTTAAAGACAGACCTCAAGTAGGTCATAGGCTCATCAGCCAAGTGTTCCTCATTTTCAAGAGGAAATTATTATGGGAACAGATTAAATATCATAAATTAATATAGACTGCTATAATATTGTAATGTGCAACCGTACAGACTGCTAGCCGGCCGCATGTTCGCTTTTACTTTCTGAATAATTTATTTATATTATAGATAAATATATTCAAAATATTTTGTTCCTTTATCTATTTCATACTCGCAATATTATTGTTTCTCTGTGAATACGTGGTGTTATTGTTATTAGAGTATTAATCTATATTTAAAACAACGTCATTATCTTGTTTTGTATCGACTGTTATACGCGTTATGATTACGTTTTCTGATACAAGTGTATTGTGACTAAATTATTTCGTCATTTGTATAATGTTTGATGTTACTGAAACTATAATATTTAAACGCACGATAAAGAAATTTTCTGATAAGAATTGGGAAAGTTTATATATATACGTTTGTTGTTAAATAATACGTAGATAAGGTTTAAGAAAATAAACAAATAGAATAATTGTTTTTAAAAACTTATATGACGCCAGTGTTAATTTTCTAATTACTGGCTGTAATAAAAAATTAATATTATTAAAGTATCTTTGTAGTTAATACTCATTTATGCATGATCTTTCTCAAGCTACTTAATAAAATGTATAAAAATAAAACGAAATTATTTACGTAAATGCTTTTACCTTAGTAATAGTTTCCTTTAATTATGTGCCAAGTCATTGTGTTTAAACCTACGACGACCTCTGTGGCTCAACAGTCTGCTCAGTCAGCTCTGGGGCGCGTTGGCGCTCAAGCCGGAGGTTGCGGGTTCGAATCCCGCCAGGGAACTAAAAAGTTTTCTGTGTTCCTGGGTCATGGATGTGTTAAATAATAAAAATCTTAAATATAGGTATAGTATAAAAGTATTAAATATATTTCCGTTGTCTGGTACCCGTAACACAAGCTCTTCTAGAACTTACCACGGGATCAGATTGACGTGGTGTAAAAGCGTCCATAGATATTATTAAAAACCATAAAATAGTATGGAGAAGTAATTCCACTGTTTTATAATGCACATATTATTGATTCCTGTTTAGTTAGTCCATCTGTATCACTAAATTCTTGTTTCTCCCGTGAAACAGCTTTGCTGTGTTACGGAGAGAAGGGCAAGACAGGCAGTGTAATTACTGGCACAGAGACTATCCATGTTACGTCTCTGGATGGGCAACATGTGATGGGCGATCAACAGCAAACAGCGAACATCACGAACATGTGGACGAGTGTTTATTTGTGTTTGTTTGTTGTTGTTTGTGTTAGCCAGTGTTCGACATCGGTGTCGGTTTTTCTTCACAAATCAAGGGATATTCGGCAAACAGTTTGCGATGTATCAAGGATGTATTCACACGCTTGGTATCAATCGGTAATGCGCGCGAGTTTGCGGATGCGTTTTTAAATATATATATATATATATATATATATTTTAACATTATTCAACAATCACACCATCTTAACCTAGCCCCGTAGTTAGGAACTTTTCGGATTCTACACTCAGGAAATTATTTGGATATATCAGGTCATTATTATATTGATGTATCTCAAGGTGACTCCACGGAGCTCACGTTTGTCGAAGTCAATGTTCGCCAATTATCCCCAGCGAGTTTTCAATTGAGCTGCCGTCTGCTTAACTCCCAAATGTCACCAATTATCTAGTGCGTATCAACAGAAATAGTTTGCAGCTGTTGCCGTGTGATTATGTTTCATAGTTTCATATTCAGATGTTATATACGTTACACTTGTTCTTCTGTTTTGTACTTTGCTATAGTTCAGCTTTCGTTATTGTCTATCTGTTATGTTATGAGGAGTTGGTCCCTCTCCCAGCCATCAAAAATTAACTAATGGCCCATTGTTGCATATGAATGTATCAGTCTCTTTATTTCTAAAATAATACTCTATTTTATTATAATTATAAGTTTCGTCGCATACCATAATATAATCTAAGACAAATCGACGGTTTTGTATAAAATTATCTTTTTCTTCTAGGTCTGTCATCACACAAACAGTTCAAAATAGCCAAGAAACAAATGACTGGACATTCCGGAGTATTCAGTTTCAGGCATTCTGGAGGACTGAAGGAATCTAGAAAGTTCTTGAGCTCGCTCGAAGTATTTATACTAGCCGAAAGTTTAGGAGGATACGAAAGTTTAGCTGAATTACCGTAAGTTGTTTAAATCTGCTGATAACAATTTATGTTTGCTACTCGCTTGACAAAGAGCCCTTGTTAGTAAGGAATTATCATAGTTCTTGCAGTAGGTACATGTTTATATATAATATAATATTGTACACACACTATAATACACACCCAAAAAAAACACAAGACTGCAAGAACTATGATTATTCCCTACTAACTAGTACTAGGTAGTAGGTACTACTGGTACATGCTTAGGACAACTTAAACATGTACTATTATATAACCTAATGGTACATATTTAAGTTGTCTAAAATGTTTGCTTACCTGGGACCAGTATGGTAGGCCCTGGCAAGTCATTTATGCGTTGCCTATCCTGAGCTGCAAGATTTTGGAGCTAATCTAGTAGTATAATATCTTGATGCTTATCTCGTATACAAGTTGGATATTTGAGACGGGTCAGTAAGGGCAGGTACCTTAACCGTTATAGTTACAGGAAAACGTTCCTAGGAGACTCCATAACTTTTTAAGATATTCTGAATTTTCATTCACATATTTTTTAGAAAATATACGGTCAGCGAAAAAAATGCTGAAATCCCAAAAAAAAATTATGCCTATCGATCCTACTTCGTATGGGGATCAAAAGACTATGAGACCATTTAATGTATAAGTACTAGAAATGTCTGAAATCGCCAAAAAAAATTAATTCGATTTGCTATAAATCGCGTTTTTTTTACAACATGTAATTTTTGACACTGTTGCAAACATTCAACATGTTTTTATTTTCAGATCTCTTATGACCCACGCATCGGTGCCCGAGGAGCAAAGGGCGGAGCTCGGTATAACGGACTCGCTCATCAGACTCTCGGTCGGTCTGGAAGACACCGAGGATCTCATTGGTGATCTGGACCAAGCACTGAATGTGGCATTTAAATAAATATTACAATTTTACACTCCTTTATATATATATATATATATATATATATATATATATATATATATATATATATATATATATATAAGTATATATATATATATAAGTATATTATTAGATATTGTGATGGATTTACAAGCCGTTCACATAATACGCACGCAAAGAGGAGAATAGTCATTTAGTGCGCGACGTAAGATAACTAAAAAATTTGCAGATAAATAAGAAAACAGTGTCTTATATCTATATATGTGTCCTATGGCTTCACTATCGCGAATATTAAGAACAAAAGGCCGGTGTTAAAATGTAAATATCCCGTGACGTATTTTATAGACGGTCATTAAGAAATGGTTCCTTTTTTAAATTATATATTTTTTTTTTTTAAATATAATCTTGTCTAGATACCGTGTTGTAAAAAAATATATAATGGAGCTTCCGTTGATTTTTGATGAATACAAAGATTATATTATTAGTTATAGCCTGACCAGAAATATATAAAACCTGCATTGTGTCGCCACTGTATCTTTTATACGGTAATGCATAGTATAGTCCAAATTAGTGAAATTTTACGCAATATAGCGGGGTTTTTTTTATGTTTTTGGTTAGGCATTATAATGATAAAGTTTTTACAAATAATTGGATGTATGTTGTAAAAGCGGGTATTTTTTCTTCGAGGCTACATAATTATTGCATCCATACCTAATGATAAAAAATACTTTGATCGACAATACCAATGTTGATATTGTCGATCGAAGTATTTTGGTTATAAGTTGAGAGAACGCGCTATTTTAAATTGTTTTATTTCTTTGACTTTTTGTTAGTCTTTTAATATCTGAATCACATATTTGTATTACAATATTATTATGAATAGTATTTTTATGAATGTTTTTATTTTCAAAAATTAATAAACATATTCTGTCATTATTTTAAGGATTTGTTACTTTCGCATTCCTCATGTAGGTGTAGTTATCATTCTATGACAAAAGCATTTTAAAACTTTTTACCGTGGGAGGGATGCGTTGTACCGCGCTCGGGTATCACCATCTAGCTTGTTTCTCCTGTGAAACAGCTGTGCTGTGTTGCGGAGAGAAGGGCAAGACAGGCAGTGTAATTACTGGCACCATACTGGCACCGAGACTTAACATCTTATGTCTCAGGATATGCAACACATAAATGAGTAGCCTGGGCTAGTTCCAGATAAACTAGTTCATGTTCATGGGCGTTGTGGAACCCTTACCATCAGGTGGCACGTCTGCCAGTTTGCCTATCTAACTAACATAAAAAACATAAATTTTACTGAAAAAATCGGATACTTGCCATTTTTCCTCCAAGAAAAATATTCTCGATCATTTTATAAACTAGCCGATATCGTATTATATTGATAGAAGAACAAAAATGGATTAACAAACAAAAAAACCGGCCAAGTGCTAGTCGGACTCGCGAACAAAGGGTTCCGTACCATTACATAATATACAACAATATACACTTTAACAAAAATTAAGGTTTATGTTTATGGAATTAAATGTTTTTTTATATATTTGAGTTGATTGCATGAAAGGTAAATTGCGGTTTACGATTTATGACGTATAAAAAAAGCTACTTACTAGATCTTGTTCAAACCAATTTTTGGTGGAAATTTGCTTGGTAATGTACATCATATATTTTTTTAAGAAGTTACAGGGGGGGGGGGGGGACACATTTTTCCACTTTTGAAGTGTCTCTCGCGCAAACTATTCAGTTTATAATAAAATGGTATTAGAAACTTCAATATCATTTTTGAAGACCTAGACATAGATACCCCACACGGATGGGTTTGATGAAAATATTTTTTTTTGAGTTTTAGTTCTAAGTATGGGGACCCCCAAAATTTATTGTTTTTGTTCTACTTTTGTGTCAAAATCTTAATGCGGTTCACAGAATACATCTACTTACCAAGTTTCAACAGTATATAGATCTTATAGTTTCGGAAAAAAGTGGCTGTGACATACGGACGGACAGACAGAGAGACAGACATGACGAAACTATAAGGGTTCCGTTTTGGCTACGGAACCGTAAAAATGATATAGGTAACTTATTGTATAAATATTTTTAAACAAAAATTAAAACCGACTTGAATTGTTTCATTTCGATAAAAGGCTTTCTGCTTTTTAATCATGATTCTATGTTTTTTTAGATCAACGGAAAAAAAAATACTTTTATTTTATTTTATTAAGGAACAAAACAGTTACATAGTAAAGGATCAAACAATAGATTTACAATGTACAAGATTTCTAAACCTATAGTTCCATGCAATAATAACATAAAATGTTTTATAAAATACACTCAATATTACTACATATTATAAATACAATAGACATATATTATTTAAAGAGAGTAACTAAATGTTTGAAGTAATAAGTATAAGTAAGTAATTTATATTGGTTTCATAACTTTACGGGAATATCACACAGTCTAATAAAATAAAGTTACCACGAGCAAACCTCGATAATGTTGATAAAAAAGGAGTTTTTATAAAAATTATATCGTTTAACAACAGAAATATAAAAAATATACAAAAATATACCTACAGATACCATGGAGGAATCAATAACATTACCTATTAAAGAAAGAAAAAACATTATGTCATGACTCGTGAACAAATTTGGTTTTTTACATCTTTTTTGTAAATATTAAGTGAGCAATTGAAGGGATCCAGATTACTGAGATGCATATTATAGTAATTGCAACATCGTCTAATAAAAGAGTTTCCAGTGTTACAAGTTTTAAATGGAGCTACATTAAAAAGATTTCTTTTTCGAACGTTTCTTTCCTGACCACGGGGTATACGAAAACAGAAGTTACCAAGTAATTGAGGCACATCAGCGATGTTATGAAGTATTTTATACATGTATACATACATAATACTTAATAATATTGCAGTCTTACAAGTCCTCCATGTATTGACGTTTACTATTTTGTATCATACAGGTAAAAATTGTAAGTGTAGACGATTACCAAGTATAATGTGATGCAGATTCATTACCATAGATCAAGTGAGGTCAACACGGTGGAGGTGAAACCTATCAATTCTAATGCCACTTTCTATGTAAAGGTGTTTAACACACCAGCTGTTGATTGGTATACATATTGCATAGTTACGCGTTCTCGACTGACGCACATACAAATTGGATAGTCATTAAATTATACTTTCATTGTCATCATCATCATCTCCCTCAAAGAACGCCAAGACGACCGATCCCTCGTCACTCGCATCCAACATGGACCGGCCACTTCACGGAGATCGTCTTCCCAGGTTAATGGCTGACCAACACTTCGTCTACCCGAACGTCACCAGAGAACTAAAGTTACCGATATCACGCAAAGATAAAGCTCGTTTAAGTGGCAGTGGTCACACATTCAGGAGAACGGATGGCCGATGGGCCAAATTATACTTTGATTAATGACTATAAAGATTTCCCGTTTTTTTATGTATTGGCAAATGGGCAGCGATCCACGTGATGGTTTGTGATCAGCGTCGCCCATGAATCCAACATTTATAAATACTTTCACCCAGGCCTAGCCCAGGGAACTCAATCACATGTTGCCTATCCTAAGACGTAACATGGAAAGTCTTGGTGCCAGTAATTGCACTGCCTGACCTGCCCTTATTTTTGTGATAGCTGGATAGAAAAATGGGCAAACAAGCCACACGATGGTAAGTGGTTAACGACGTCCATGAACAAGTGAATTTAAGTCTAGCCTCTGTGTGATGGTAAAAGCGACCAGGATGGCGGTACCCATGGCAGCGCAGCACGCGCACATTCCTCCCACCGGTAAAATGCGTGTATATTTAGGGGATAAAGGTGGAATGGACTTTGAAAGAAAGAAAAATATTTTTTTAAAGCATAGGAGGGCAACTAACAGTGACGCCTTTTGGCGACTATCGACACCCATACACATCCGCACAACCAGAGATTATGCAGATATATCAGAAAGAGTATTTCTGATGGAGGCCGTTTGGTTGCTTTGTGGGCCTGGCACAGACTGATGGAAAGATTATGAATGCAGTACCCTAAACATATCAGTTGATTAAATTTAAAGCAATTTCAATAAAATATGTCTTTATTATATTTTTTACAATGTATTTACAAAATTACAGTTTAATTTATTGAACACAATTAAAACAGTCAAAAGTTTTTATAGTTAATAATAGTTTCTCAAAGCACTGAATGTGTTTGTAGGAGTCTGTAGTATTGCGCCTGTTACATTAGTCCGGCGGCCAGCAACTGATCTTCATAACTAATTTCCTCTCGGGTGCTAAATTGTAAAATAATTGAGCTAGTTGTGACAAATAGCCCCGTGATGGGTTGAGCAGCGGTAGCCTTCCAAATTAAATTTTTTTTCATGTTTAAGTGACCAGCTGACGTGGTTTTCACCGCTCTATGAGCTGTATTTTTTTCTTTAGGATATTAATTTAGTTATAGGTAATTAAATATCCTTTGGGGTAGAAATGATTGAATTTCATTATTTTTTCGATATATTTGGGATACCAACCCACTAACGGAATCGCAGCTGACGTTCATGGGGCTTACTTTACACAACTTTCAATGGTTTTATTTTACAATTACAATTTACCGCCCAAGAGGAAATTAATGAAAAAATTTACATCTTGTCTCGCGTACTACATCAAAAATATTCCATTGATGATATAGATGGTGTTAAATTGATAACATAAAAAAAAAACATTTTAGCCCCTAAATATAACCCCTTTTGAAAATACTCTTCAAAAGGGGTTAAATTTGTGGGTCATAGTTTTAAATACATATTACCACTTGTTTTATCTAAAGAACAATTTAAGCATAATGAATACGCAAGATTAAAAATATTGCAAATTTATTATAGGTAATTCAAAAATTGTATACCAACATCAACAAATTATTTAGGACAAAAAAATAATTTAGAACATGACATACTGTAAATAAGTAAGACAAGTCCATTGTTATACAATTATGTATTATACCACCATTTAAATAAAATGGAGCACAGAGGCTAACAAGGCATGCAAATGTTCAATATGACATCACTTTTTTATGCATTTTTCCATAAATATGAAAATTGTTCTAAGCTTAGTACTAAAATTTTGTACTTTCACAAAAACACTCAGTTGGCCGACTCATTTCCATCTGCCAAATCATATTGCCGAAAGTATCTTGCTATTAAGCAAATAAATATGTTTAATGGTGCGACAGCTGTTTTTGATTCTTCGTCGTCAGGGTCTAGATGAGATCTGTGAAATATAATTATTACAGGTAAATAATATATTTCCCTCATCTCATTTGATAAGGTCATACTTAACAGAATACTTACTGCAAAAGAATCTAAATACACCAAATCTTAATAACCATTATTGAATGAATGTAATTTCCTAATCCTGATTTATCAACTTCAATCAGCCAACAATAATGAGTATTATTAAAATTACTTCACTATTATTTCTATTACCTTCCATGACTTAAAATCAAAACTATTCTAAATCATAATTATAAATAATAATAATAATATCAGCCCTTATTATGCCCCACTGCTAGGCAAAGGTCTCTTCCTCGAAATCAGGCGAGGTGGGAGTTGGGATATAGTTCACGGATGCGCTGGGCGAATGTGGTCTAAAATGGCGAACTTCACACATTCAAAGACTTAAGCTCATTAGGCATGCAGGTTTCCCCACGATTTTTCTTTCACCGGTGGGCAAGCAATGGTCTCATGTTCAGGTGAACATAAAAATGAAGAAATACCCATTCCAAGGCATCACAGGGGGTCAAAATCGAACCCGGGTCTCACACTCAAGAGACTAAACGAAAACCACAATTATTACTTATGAAAATTATATTATAGCACTCTTACTACAAAGTCTATGCTCTATACTCTATAGTATGGATATGATGATTATCTTTTACATTATTAGTATAAGTATAATCATGTTGAAGTAGACAGTAATGTGGACTGATAGTGCCCCACTCCGACTTGAATTTACGAAGAACAAACAGGGAGTTGGACCAATTGACTTCAAGAGGCAAAGATATCTACAGAAAACCCCGTAACAACCTATACTGTCTAGTCTATTTGACAAGTGGCAGAAGATTGTAAGAGGTAGTGCCATGCTGCATTGCAGCCAAACTAGACTGTATTGGTAACTTGCTCACATAACACTGGCGTCAAGTGACAGCTATGCTGTCGCGTTTCGTGTGGTTCGTGAGTTTCCGGTGGCCTATTGGAGAGAAAAGGCCAAAAAGCTATAAAATAAGCCTATTCCAAATAATAATAATAAATATAGTGAGGCTCCAATTGCTCGTTTGCCCCCTTATGACAATTTAAAAAATCCCAGTGTTCATTTTGAGTAGCCTATATCCAGCAGTTGTAAATTATTATTCATTGTACGTTGTATAGTAGCTTATAAAATAATACCTCATTTCAGCACACCTCCTTGCTATATCTCTTATGACACTCAAAGTATCTGATAGTAGAGGTTGCCTTAAACATGCCAGTAGTGCATACATCCATTGTCCTGAAAAATGACACAATTCAATTATTTTTAATTGAAACGTTACTAGTTGACACATGCTATCTAAGGGATCAAATAGGAAACAATTATTTATCTCTAAAATAAAGTTTAGGGGTTACAAAATTGTGTGCATCTTGCAGAGTCGATCTTTTATAAATTTGCTGTCATTCCCTTTTATTGGGTTGTATAAAACATTTAAACTGTAATATATTACCGGTGGAAGGGAAGCGCTGTGCCGCGCTCCCGGCTGCATGGGTACCTCCATCTTGCTTGTTTCTCCCGTGAAACAGCTTTGCTGTCTTTCGGAGTGAAGGGCAAGACAGGCAGTGTAATTACTGGCACCGAGACTTAACATCTTATGCCTCAGGATAGGCAACACATAGATGAGTTGCCTGGGCTCAATCTAGGTATACTAGTTTATGTTCATGGGCGACGTTGACCACTTACCATCAGGTGGTACATTTGCTAGTTTGCCTATCCAACTAACATTTTGAGAATATAATAAAAATAATAATGAAGAATTTGTTCCAATTTTTTATACAATCTAGAGATTTAACGGGCAATGGTTGGTTGATTGGCTGGATAAGGAAACCAAATATTTGGTATCTCACCAAAACTGTTCTTCTAGTTCTTAAGTATAGCTATACTATGTTCAAATAAGATGCATAAATTTACCTGTTCTACGACTTATTGTACTTCCAGGTTTTATACCACCCAGTAATTCAACTAAAAGTTCTAACGCTTGATGGATAACAGCATTATGAAGGTTTATTAAACTTGATAAAGTGGGTTCCTCGGTTTCAATCAATGTTCTCCATAACTTAATATCAATATTTTCAATTTTGCTTATCTCCGTTTGTGTTTTTCTTATCATTCGAGATATGTAACTTCTAGTATCAGAAAAATCCGCAACTTGAATATTTTGCCATTCTATTGTTGGCTTTAGATTTGGTGGAGCCTTTGCAAGTGGTAACTGTAAAATTTGTGAGGATAAATTCTCTTAAAATAGATTTACTTTTTAAAATTAATTTATGCATAAAATGTACTAGGACTCTATTCCTTTTGTTACATTTACCTCTTTAACAAAACGCGACTGATTTTTTGCTAATTTCGAGAAATCCTTATCACATTTCGATACAAAAGAGTATTTTTGTCGTTCATGAATTACTTTCAATAAATATTCTTCTCCGTTAGTTGGTGTATCTTTAAGTTCTACATGAGGATTGATTTGAAAACAAGCTGAGATGAGTGAATCATCCGTATTTTCGTTATTTGCTTTATATAAACATTTTTTTGATGACATCTTAAATGTGCACTTAATTAAAATGAATGATGATAGTGTTTCGAGAATCCACGTAGAACTACTTTTAATGTTTATATATAGTAAATTTAACAATTTTTAACAAGCAATAAGTTAAACATAAATATACTCAATAATAAATAAAGACAAAGATGAAAATAAATTCAACAAAGCATGTCAATCATGTCAATTGTGATATGTCAAATGATTTTTTTTATTAGTTTTGTTGGAACCGGCTCAGACTAGAGGCCATGCGGCCAAGTCTGTCGTGTTAACAATAGGGATGTTGACAGTATTCCTATAAAAATATAATTTTGATGTTAATTGGTAGTTTCTATGATAGAATTCTGAGAAATTACAATATTTTCCTTATTTTTATTTGATTAAATTAATATTTAATAAATAAAATGTAACAAAATTTAAAATAGGTCACGTGATAATAAACGGAAATGACGTTACCTGTTCCTATTTAGCGGAAGCGGAAGAATATTGACGTACTTTTATACACCATTTTCTGTACGCAGTACATATAGTAAAACTAATTTTCAGGCGTTATGACAGTGTACACACACATAGGCATCGTACAACAATTATAAATCTTAGAAGCCATTTTTATTAACAACAACTAGAATCATTTTATCATTTTTACGATGTTTAACAACATATGACGTCACGTGACAAGTGTTAGCGTTTTGGAGCGAAATTTAAAATGCAACAATAAATGTTTGGTTAGGGCTAATGCTTATAGTTATCTATCAACCTTTACCTTTTTTTATTTTTTTTATTCACTTGTTTCAACAAAATAAGTAGACTTGTTATAATGAATGTGGTATCCCTGTAAAATATGCCTGTCCCTTTCGGGTATACGCGAATGTCAATTCCATATGATACTTGTTCCTCTACGTTGTTCCTAGATGAGTATAACTCGGTCGAACTAACGGTGGACACAACCGACGCCAGGAGGCCGTGTGGTCGCAGACTGCACCATGACGACCCTTGCCACTCGGATCCAACACGGACGGACGGATCGCCTTTGCAGTTGCCTGGGCAGCAACCATGGGAGTCCTCCCGTGACCATGGTTGCTGTAAAGTATCCGAAACGTCGGGCTTGTAGAAATCTTAATAAACCGCGATGAAATCCGTAAAAATTGCTTCATTATAACTCTGGATCAATTTATCTAAATTAATCTATGTGTATTGTCTTTGTATCTCTTTATTTTTATGACGTTAAGGGTTCGGCCATCGTAAATCATAGGATTTAAGGAATTTGTGAAAGCATGATTGTGTGCAGATGTTTTGACCGTTGGGTTGTATAATTACAAACTTTGGAATTTGTATTATAAATGTCTGGGAACGTTGCGAGTTGGTTGTTTTGCCGTATGAGTGTCATAAATGTATTGTTTTATAGTATGAACGAGCAGGGTGAGAGATCCAAATATAAGTAATAGCTTGTTTTTAAAGATAATCAAATGTTCACTGTTGTTTCAGGTATCAACCGACACAATAAGGCGTCGTTAAAAAGCCGTTGGCCTCAAGACTCGGACCCTGGCAAAAGAAATGTCTTCTACTGACACCTTTATTATACCTGTGTTAGCTTAATAAATTAAATATTATATGATTACTGATTGTTTTACATATAATGTTTACGTGAATTTCACTCTCCTTATAATGAAAAAACTTTTACGGATCCGTAAAAGTTGTTATAATAATATAATATAAAATTTGTTTATAATATAAATTGTTTTATACCTAAATAAAGAGTTTTTACTTTTTTGTGTCTATCTAACAACCTACCCTACTTTAACCTACTCAACATTGTTTTAGGGTTTAGCAAATCTATGAAATATAAAGCTTTGGCTCAATCTTTCAAGTTGAGCCGTTCCATACACATCTTATCTTAT
This sequence comes from Helleia helle, assembly GCA_963853865.1. Classification (NCBI taxonomy): domain Eukaryota; kingdom Metazoa; phylum Arthropoda; class Insecta; order Lepidoptera; family Lycaenidae; genus Helleia; species Helleia helle. The sequence goes on along the minus strand of OY971422.1, from coordinate 17,287,659 downwards.
ATAATATTATTATTATTAATTAAATGGGCAGATATTAATTATACCTTTGTCATTTCTAGTGACATAAACATACCACATAATATATTGTAATAAGCCTAATCGTTTACCTAATGTGTAATAAATTATACAGACACACAAAACTTCACCTTCACATGTATTGCATTAAAATTATTGAAATAAAAAAAAAAAAATACCTTATAATAATTAAATTGTATATAAGTACCCAAACTACACTAATATAGTAGTGCCATGTCGGAGCTTGGGGTGGACGAAGCGGCTGACCGACTCTGCGACGCGTTCACCGCGGTCAGCAGAGCGGCCATGCCGCGCACGAAACGTCCGCCCCCGCGGCGGGCGCTCTACTGGTGGTCGGCTGAACTGACCTTCGGGCCGCCTGCCAACGGGCAAGGAGGCAGTATACCCGGAGCAGGCGGCGGCGCCCCCAGGATGTCGACAGGGATGACGGCCTGTACAGGGTCTATATTGACAAGGTCAAGACCCTAAAACAGGCCATCTGCCGAGCCAAGGAGGAGGCCTGGCTGGAGCTCGTTGAGGGTCTCGAGAGGGACCCCTGGGGCCGACCGTACAAATGGGCGCGGAACAAGCTCCGCGCCCAGTCGGCCCCTATCACCGAGACGTTCCAGCCGGGCCAACTGAGGGTGTTCCGCCACCCTTCACGGAGGCTGAAATGGAGGCGGTTCTGGCCCGCCTCCAGAGTAAGAAGAGGGCGCCGGGTCCAGACGGGGTGCACGGGAAGGTTCTGGCCCTTTCCCTCGAGCACCTCGGCGACAGTCTTCGGGAGCTGTTCGATCGCTGCCTGCGGTCCGGACAGTTCCCGAGGGCATGGAAGGAGGGTCGGCTCTGCCTGCTTCCGAAGGCAGGGCGACCCCCGGACTCGGCCGCTTCGGTGCGACCGGTGGTGCTGCTGAACGAGGCTGGGAAGGCTCTTGAGAGAGTCGTGGCTTCTCGGCTCGTTCAGCACCTGGAGGAGGGTTCGGGACCGGGACTCTCAGAGTCCCAATTTGGGTTCCGGGCACGCCGGTCGACCATCGACGCCCTCAAACGCCTGAGGGCGGTGACGGGTGAGGCGGAACGCAGAGGGGAGGTGGTGGTCGCGGTGTCCCTGGACATCGCGAACGCCTTCAACAACCTCCCGCACAGTGTGATACGGGAGGCACTGAACTACTTTGGTGTGCTTCCCTATCTCAGGAGGCTGTTGGAGGCGTACCTCTCTGACAGGAGGGTAGCCTACGAGAACCGGTGTGGGTCCGTAGAGTGGTGGCGAGTCGGCTGCGGTGTCCCGCAGGGTTCGGTACTTGGTCCGATCCTGTGGGACATCGGGTACGACTGGGTCCTGCGAGGTCGTCTCCTCCCCGGGATGGGTGTCATCTGTTACGCTGATGACACCTTCGTCTACGCCCGGGGACGAGACTATAAGGAGGCGGCGCGGCTGGCCGAGGTCGGGCTCGACCTCGTGATCAGTCGCATTGAGAGGTTAGGGCTTCGGGTCAGAGTCGACAAGACCGAAGCCCTCCTCTTCCGCGGGACCGGGCGGAAAGGACGGTGGATGGACCTTCGGCCCACATTTCGAACAATTGGGTCCGAAGGTCGTGAAGGCGGCGAGTGCGCTGGGCAGACTCCTCCCGAACCTCGGAGGACCCAGCGCCGCCTGCAGGCAGCTATACTCCGGTGTCTGCCGGAGTATGGCGACGTACGGTGCTCCGATTTGGACGGATCGCCTTACCGCGCGGAGTAGGGCCAGCTGCGCTCGGCGCAGCGGGTGATTGCGGTAAGAGTGATCCGGGGGTATCGTACGATATCATGGGCGGCAGCTACTGCCCTAGCCGGCGACCCCCCGTGGGAACTCGTGGCGGAAGTTCTCGCCGAGGTATACTCCTATGTCTCGGATAGGAGGTCCCTCGGAGAACACGTGACGCCGGACGGGATCCTACGGGTCCGCCGACTAGGGCAGGAGGCACTAATGCGAAGGTGGGGGGAGGACTTGGCGCGGCAGCCGTATGGCAAAGGCGTAACGGTTGCCCTGCGCCCGGTCCTTGAGCGGTGGATGCGTCGTAAACGCAAACCCCTCACCTTCCGTCTAACACAGGTGCTCACCGGGCATGGGTGCTTCTATGAGTATCTGTGCAGGACGGCCCAAAGGGAGCCGGTAACTGTGTGTCACGATTGTGGCGCGGCGGTGGACTCGGCCCAGCACACCCTCGAGGTGTGCCCGAGATGGGCGGCGCTGCGTCATGATCTGACATCGGTCATCGGAGGGGACTTGTCTCTGCCGAGTGTCATCGCCGCGATGCTCGGTGACGACGAGTCCTGGACGGCGATGATCTCCTTCTGCGAGGCAGTAATGTCCCAGAAGGAGGCCGATGAGCGGGTGAGAGAGGAGGCCGCCGACGAGGCCTCCCCCCGCAGGCGACGAACGGGGGTGCGTAGGAGGCGCTACCTAATGCGCCTCCAGTAACGCCCCTGTTCTCGTGTCGGGCCCAGGATGGGGTTTTAACCTGGGTCCAGCTAGACACGACGTCGTCGGGGACTGCTAAAAGTATCGTGCAAACGAACAGCCGAGCAGTCCCCCTTTAGAGGAGGAGTCTGGCCTTTTCGCCGGGGCCAGCCTGTCGCCGAGGGTCCTGCGTTGCCTGCATGATCCGGGACTCTCATAAAAGGCGGCCGAGGGCACTTGCAGCGGTTTTAGTGGGTAACGCATCTCCAAGAACCCCACACACGGCTAGGTTTAAAACCCACCCCGGTCCTAGTTACGGTTTGGTTTGCAAATTTCCGCTGCAGAACAAAAAAAAGTAGTGCCAAAAGATATTATTATAGTTCAATACACTATATACATATGAGATGACGTCAACGTGTATCGCGCGATATAGCTGTAAACCTAATAGCATAGTAATTTTAAATGTATTCATACACAACAGCGCCTGTTGGCCAATGCCCACGGCTCGACTATGTACCGCCCATAAACATATAATATAATATTCTAAGTTTATGGTACCGCCGACCCCGTAAGTGAGACGAAATAACAAAAATATACTGCACCCCCTCGCACGCTTCGCTGCGTTCTACTTTTAATAGTACAAAGTCCAAAGTGAGTAACTCGGGCTGCTGTCGTGTGTACAGTGTGCAAAAAAATATTCTTAATAATTATAAAACGACAAATGCTTAAACGATAAATGTTTGAAAAATTCTGATTTTCAATATAAGCAACCAAGTGCGTTTACTGATTTAAACAGATTTCGTTTATACATTAACTATGTTAACTGTTAAGATCCATTAATTTTCTATATTATCATGATTGAAGAAAATCAAAGTACATAGTATTTTGAACTTTTATGGTAATAAATTAGTACTTCTTGTGATTAATTAGTGTAGTGGGGATGTTAAGAGGACGCATTGAGATACGTGTTATCAAATACAATGCGAATTCATATACAATATAAATTATACATCAATCAACTACACTTCGTACTTTTCAGACTTTTTATTGATTACCTAATTTCAACAATTCATTTAAACAAAATTATCTTGAAAATTTCTAAAGGAATCATGAGAAAATAGAACTTCATTGATTTACAGTTCAAAATCGTAGCATACAAAGTAAATTAAATAACCAAATGAGCTCGTTGACAGCGAAAAACGTACTGACTTTAAAAACAAACCAAAAAACGGAGCGTTGCGTCATTGATTGATAATATATTTTAGGAATTGTTGGTTATAAAGGAAACAATTCTTTTTTTTTATCGCAGGGAAATCCTTATGGATGCAGCCAGGATCTTTGGGTAGATCCTGACCCAATGTGGGACTCGCACCTGGGAGTGCCCACCCTAACTAAAACCACTGCGAGCGCCTTCAGCCGCTTATTGAGGGTCCCGGATATGCAGGCAACAGACAGGATCACCTCGGCGACAGGCTGGCCCCGGCAAAGGCCAGACTACTACTCGTAAGAGGGGACTGCCCGACCGCTACAAAGCAGTCCCCACGACGTCGTGCCATACTGGGCCCAGGTTCCCATCCTGAACCCGACACGAGCACAGGGGCGTTACTGGAGGCGCATTAAGTAGCACCTCCTACGCACCCCCGTTCGTCGCCCGCGGGGGAAGGCCTCGTCGGCGGCCTCCTCTCTCGCCCGCTCGTCGGCCTCCTTCTGGGACATTACTGCCTCGCAGAAGGAGACCATCGCCGTCCAGGACTCGTCGTCACCGAGCATTTTATTTTTTTGTTTACTATATTTTGAGCTATTTTGAATAGACATCAGATTTCAAAATAGCTCAAAATATAGTAAACAAAAAAATAAAATAGAAATCATCTTCTTTCTTAATTTACCAGTAATGCTGGTGCCAAGGCTTTCCAAAATAATAACTGAAGTTCTGACAGACAACATACAAATTATTATTGTTATGTATTTTAGTGATTGGTCATCTTGGTGTTTATTTTTTGAAAATGAAGTATTTTACTCATAAACATAGGCTTAATTTGTTTACAAAATACTGTGATTTATTTAAATATTGCTTTCTTGGGTTAAAAGATAATAAAAGACCAATTGTTAAGTATTTTAGTACTTATTTTTATAAATACTGTGATTGTAATATAGATTATATCAATCAATATCCAAAAATATAGATAGGCAAATAAAAACAAATAGTAGTTTAACAAGAGTTTAATGAAAGCATTAAAAACACTGTGGCCTAGGAGACATCGTCACCTATTCTTCAGAACACCCATAGTATGCTTACTGTATAGCATGCCACACAATTAAATTTGGTGTAGTGTTCTTCAGGTGAGCCAGCCGGAGCATCCAAATAGGTGTCATCATAATAGTTCTTTGGGCATAGCCCGAGTCTCCTAAAAACATATAATTATTGCAATATAATATTTATGTATGGAACAAATGATCACTTTCTTATAGTGTAGGACCCTGTGGCCTAGGAGACATCGCCACCTATTCTTCATTTTTTTCATTCACATTTCATTCACATTTTAAGATTCCTTTATATGTTTATGTTATTTGCCAATTTAAAGGTATTACTAAACGAATATACCTATTAATATATTATATAATTAATTTGTTTAAATTGTATAATATATTACATCAATATAATATATACAATTTAAAGGTATTACTAATAAAACAAAAGGAATTATTAAAACTAAATTATACAATTACAGAATCCAAGAGTCAACTTATAATTAAAACATTTCTTAAGTGAAATCCTTTTCTATTATAAAACCTCTCATTTTGGGCTGGACGTATTATAGCCGTATGAGTACCATCAATAGCACTTCCTACGGATGTTATTTGGAAGTTTTCATAAAATAATGCAAATATATGTAACTCAATAAGTCAAATAGATTATTATAATTAGCACTTTGATTTTTCTAATAGATAGGTATCACATAATATGAAGAACAATGTAGAACCAATCCTATCCTACATAGGCCGTAAATAAAGAGAAAAGATGAACTATAGAAGAGGTTAGATTATAGATATTTCTATTGACATACCTTATAACGCGTAGATACTAGATACTAGATAGTAGATACAAATCCAAATCGCTATGAACAACTTCAAAGCTCCTTGCTGAGGCAATACATCACTCATGGTGAACGCATTATTGGCATATAACGCGCCATTCTTCTTAGATTTCGCCTTTGTCTTAGATCTATCCTAATATATCCAAAAAGAAGTGCCAATCGTGCCATAATTTTAATAAAAAACACTTTAAACAACGCAATCGAACACTAAAAACTTAAGTTTTGTTGAACAATGAACTGTGTAAATTCGAACCTAATTTCAATTTCGAAGTCGATACGTCAACGTCAAAATGTTGTCAAGAGTACGAATCATAGACTATACACTTATACTGGTACGAATTATGGAAATATGTATGAACAAGATCGAGAAATCCCGATTTCAATTAGTTACATAAAATTTCACTGTAATCGAGTCAAATTGTGCGCTAGTTGTAGCGTCTTTTCGATCCCAATCCTAAATTTCGATAGGATCGAGTGTCAAGAGTAGGCCGGCTGGTGGGGCCTGATTGGCGATTACCACGGCCGTCCCCTTTTCTCTCGATGCCGCAATGGCGGCCCTCGTGGCCTTCACCAGCTCTCATTAGACTCCCGCAAGTGGAGGACGGCAGGGATGAGTGGCCGGGAGCTGCAGAGCCGCCAGGCGGCCGTCGATAATGTGGCCGCACATCTGCGCGACCTCCTTCATAAATTTGGCCGACCCCGGAGCTCCTATTATTTCGGTCGCCTTCTTACGGCTCTCCTCAAAATCGCGTCTATACTCACGAACCTCCTCTCTGACCAAATCCAGCTCGCGTTGGAGCCGATTGTTGTCAGCCCTCAACTTTCGGGCCTCCTCCGTCTCGGTGCGAACCGCAAGGGTTTCTAAGACTTCCCTTATGAATCCAGCAGCCTTGCGGATCTTGGCCGCATATCCCTCCCTGAGGTTTACTCATTTCCCCGTTAGGCCAAGAATCAACTGGAGGTTCCCTTATTTTTATTTGATTTAATTAATATTTAATAAATAAAATGTAACAAAATCTAAAATAGGTCACGTGATAATAAACGGAAATGACGTCACCTGTTCCTATTTAGCGGAAGCGGAAGAATATTGACGTACTTTTATACACCATTTTCCGTACGCAGTACATATTGTAAAAAGTAAAAACTAATTTTCAGGCGTTTTGACAGTGTGTGTACACCGTCCAACAATTATAAAACTTAGAAGCCATTTTTTATTAACGACAACTAGTGAATCATTTTATGATTTTTACGATATTTAACAACATATGCCGTCACGTTACAAGTGTGTTAGCGTTTTGGAGCGAAATTTTAAATGCATTATAAAATGCAAGATTTTATAGGCATTAGACGTATTCAAGCAAAAGTTAATAATATTTAGGCCTCTATTAGATATTTATAAATGATCTATAAACATTTATGAAAAATGACAACATCTCTATTATTATTGATATTGTTTTGTACACTGTACAGTGTACATCAACATACAGCTTGGCAAAAAAGAGTATGGAAAAAATGAGGGCGCCACTTTCACTTAGGCCTCATCATAATATGGAAAATCAGCAAGATAATTCAATCAAATTGTTAAAAATAAATATGAAACACTAAGCTTTACTCAAAATCTAGTATTTGTCGGCCAAGTATTGTCAACATCATAGGTTTCCATTTAGTAAAATATTTAGTTCCACCTGTCACCACGTCATACTCTTTTTTGCCAAGCTGTAATGTCAAATGCCGGCAGCCGGGTCGGGGGTCCACAGTTAGCTCGACCGAGTTATACGTTTTCATCTATATATCTAAGTAGTCTGTGGTTTTCAAATTTCATTAAAGATAATTTTAATTTTTAATTGGGTTTTCCTAGGGTTCACAGAGCAATATAACGTAGTGTTTATATACTCTTTGCTAGGGTTTTCATCTTTTCATATTTTGAAAATTTTATTTACGGAATTACGGATGCATCTGTGCTGCTGACTGCATTATGATTTATTAACAAATAGCAATTTTCCTGTATTTGCTAATATCATCGTTCCTTGTAAAATCATCTTTACTATACATACGTATTTTAAAATAAAAGTTTATGGGTTTGTTAGCTGTCTTTTGAGTTTTTTTTTTTTTTTTTTTTTCGGAAGGGCTAGACTTTTAGGCCTGATGGCCTTTAAGCTCAATCGGTACAGTAAGTGAGCAGATGGCTCACTTAAGAAATATTCGAAAGGGGGACGCCCCCATCCACGCCCCGCAGGGGGCGCGGTTCATCGCGCGCGCTGCTCGGGAGAGCTTCATTTGGACTAGTCAAATCCGATACGGTCGACGAATCTTTTACGTTTGAATTTAACCTATCATCTTGAGGGCCGGCCCTCATCCCTCCCTCTGGAGAGAGAGGCGGGTCATGCGCGGTGCCCAAGCAATCTAGCGGTAGCGTAGTGCTAGCGCTGTTTGCGCGGTCTGGGTTTGTGTCTACTCGTATCGGATTCGAACCTAAGCTTCCGCGATCGATCCGGATCGATGTGGTTTCCATGTGTAGGGTTCGACGTCGCTTACGACCCCGAGGCCCAAGCGATGTGCAGGTGTACCTAGCACCGTGTGTGTGTCTGTATATGCTGTGGCGTTCGCGTCGCGCTTTTGCGTCGCGCATTAGTAGCTGAGAGATTTCGTCAGCTGGATCTGTTAAAACATGCTTAGGTAACCTATGTCTAATTGGAACTGAGCTATCTGGGGAATAGTTTGCCGCGCGCACGATGAGCGGGTTCGGGTGAAGGAGTGCCTTTTCAAAGTGACGTTCTGACGTCATTTTGAAGTGGCCCATAATGGACTCTAATCTGAAGTCCCTGTGCAGGTCGATGTTTCTTACGTACCACGGGCAACCGGTTGCCATGCGTAAAAAATTATTTTGGACTATTTGTAGTGCATTAAGTCGACTTTGTGGCACATGCGCGAATGCGACACAAGAGTATGACATAATGGGTCGGATACAAGTTTTATACAGGGTAAGCTTATGCCTGAGGGGCATTTTGCTGTTTTTGTTAATTAAGAAATATAAACGGCTCAAGACGAATTTGGCCTTTTTGGTGACTGACTCTATGTGTGGTCTAAATGACATCGACCTGTCAAGGGTGACCCCCAGGTATTTTACCTGATCTACTCTGAGTATTTCTATATTGTTTAACCTTATCGGTTTCATGGTACGATAAGGTCGTCTGTTTGTGACCCTCCTACGTGAGAATTTTATGGAGGCACTTTTTTCTGGGTTTATATCAATCCTCCATTTTGCGAACCATTCACCCAGCTCGGTGACGGCACGCTGGAGGATGGTGGAAGCCCTTGCGGCTGAGGGGTGGGTACCGCTCTGTATATCAACAGAGCGGTATCGTCTGCAAAGAGAGCCCGTTTAACCGCCGGGTGTTCGGGGATGTCGGAGGTATACAAGTTGTACAAGTTCGGAGACAGCACGGAGCCCTGTGGGACTCCGGTCCTCAGAGGTCTCAGAGAGGACAGAGTGCCCTCTACTCTATATCTAAAATGCCGGCCCGAAAGGTAGTCGCGGATGATGATGACTAATCTGTCCGGTATTCCTAACTTGAATAGTTTGAATATGAGGCCTTCGTGCCATATTTTATCAAAGGCTTTTGCTACATCAAAGAATACAGCGCACGTATCGTGTTTGTTTTTCTTATGGAAACCTCTGAGTATATCCTCCGTCATACGTTTTTTTTTTTTTTTTTTCGGATGGATCTATGCTAATGGCCCGAAGGCCCTAATGCTTCATCGGATTAGTGTGAGCCCATTCGGCTCACTTTTGATTGGGGGGTTGCCCCCCGCCTACCGTGCAGTCTGCGACCACACGGCCTCCTGGCGTCGGTTGTGAGCCGTCATACGGTGGACTTGCCTCGGGCAGCAGTGGTTTTCGCGGAAGGCGAATTGCTCATCTATGAAAAGATTCTTTTCGCTAATGACGGTTTTCAACCGCCTAAGCAGAATTCTTTCGTAGATTTTTCCTAACGAGCTTATCAGGCTTATGGGACGATAGCTAGACGGTTCCGAGCGCGGTTTTCCGGTTTCCGGTCTTTTGAGAATACGTAGCGTTAGTAGTGGTGGGCGTTGAATGAATGAACAGTTTTTTTCAACTGTTTATAAAGCGTAAACGAATAGACTAGTTTATAGTTCACTGATAAACACGTTTACGTATGAACCATATTTCATTGCGTCGAGCGTCGACGATAATACACGAATGCGACGACGAGCGTTAAATGAACGATTCGTTTTTTTCAACAGTTTCTATACCGTAAACTCAGATGAAGTAAAAAAAGGTAGATAGCGCACTTGGAACAAGAAAGTGAAGCCACTTTTTTAAGTATGTGTGAGTGAATGAAGGGTTGCCATTTTTTTAAATATCCCTTAAAATTGTATATTAATAAAAATAGGTAATAAGTGAATGCGACAGTGAATATTTTTATAAAATACAATAATATTACGAATATGTAGGAGGCGTGTAGGATCACTTTATAAACTGTCTCAATAGATATCTTATTGACACAATTGTTTTATTTATTTATTTATTCCCATGAATGTAGTAAATACATAGGTGATATTAAAAAAAAAAAAAACAAGTTCTATACATTCTACCATAACATGGTGTGTGAAAATAAAACTTTACATAAATAAACAATTAATATAAATTAACAGGAAAAAATAGTTACAATTAAATAAACTTGATAAATACAACATGTCCTTAAAATCATTGTCAGAGAATAACAGTTTCAAAATAATTGATTATAATAGTAATTAGCAAGTCACATTTTATCAATACACAATTTAAATTAAATACATAATAATAGTTTTCCATTAAAAAAAAACATTTAAATTATAAAAACATTTCTCTGCAAGCCACACTGTTACATTTTTTTTAATTCATTAAATGGTAAATCTTTGAATTTATAAATAATTAAATACATAGTCCTGCTGTGGGTACGTGAGTCCCAAAAAAGATACAACATAGGTTATACGAGATCATTTCGATTCAGTCATTTAGCGATCAAATAATAAAATAATAATTATGTCACCTCTGTACTTAATTATTTTGCTATGGCTTTGCCTGCAATTGACTTACCCACTATTGGGCTATTAGAAATACTAACTTCTGGCAACACTCTTCCGATACGTCATTTCGGGGCAATAATATTATTTATGTTGATTAACCTCAAAATAGTGTTAAAATATCTTATAAGAATATAGTCTTGTGTTTATTTATGTGTGAAACGATATTTCTTTAGACTCTTTGGTCACTTTTGTATTGTTTTTACACCATTTAATTACACAGAACGGTATTTTTTTGGTAAACTTACTGCACGACGACTCGTAAGATACTAACAAAAATGAGCTTAGTTTTGGTGTATCTGTGTGCGTGAGCGCGTGTATTTACATGAAGGAGCTTAGTTTTGTGGCTTCAGTATTAGCAAAGGCCGTGCGTCATCTACCTTTTTTTACTTCATCTGAGACCGTAAACGAATAGAGTTTAGACTAATATAATATAGTTCATTGTTAAACAGGCTTACGTATGAACCATATTTTGTAGACGTCGAACGTCGACGATAATACACGTTTTTAATTGCGTTTATTATAAATTATGTTGGATTAAAATTTCGTTTGTTTTCATTATTTTTAAATTATTACTTACAACCAATAAAGTAAAAGAGGTAATGTTCTGAAATTTAGATTAGGATGAAAATAGATTTAAAAACTACGTGTTAAAACATGATCATGTTAAAATTGAAAAAAAGTACCTATGTACATAAAATGAAATGAACTTTTAAATACGCCAGGTTTATTAAATTTAACTCAATTACTCTATTCTTATTACTATTAGTTGGCTGTAAAAAGTATATAGGCAAGTTCATTTCAATATAATCGTTAATATTATTATTTAATTCTTCTTTGTTGTTGTTTACTGATCGACGATCAACGCACGTGAGCGTCTAAGCGTGTATGGCGTAAACTAGTCGAAAATAAGACTACTTTTTCAACTAGTCTATCGTTGACGATTAACAGTCTCGTTGCGTCGACAGTAAAATCGTCGACGACCCACCACTAAGCGTTAGTAATTAGTATTCTCTCTATAGTTTGTGGCTGTCATAACAAAAGAAGCAATATCTACCGGGGTTATGCTTTTGTTCGTAAAACTGTAGCGACATCTTAAAATATTACTGTTTATCATTGGTTCTGTTTTTTTGTGATGTCCTCGTCTTCAAGTAATATATCACAGTCTACGTTCTCAACTTCAGATCCAGAAACACCTCAAGTAAGTATATTTTGTTAACATGGTCATTTCTAATATTACAGTAATAAATGTTTTTGAGTGTTTATTTGTTCAAATAAGTCTAAATTTTATGATATTATTAGAACATTATTTTAGTAATTACAAAAATAATTTATAAACTATCCTGATTGTATATCCTTGATCGATGAGTTTACTCACTTTATAGTATTGTATGTTTTGCAGAACAGTGTTCAGAGAATACAAAATTTCGATCAGTCTCTGAACCATGGTGATCTCGGACATAGTATAGAACAGTCACTTAAGAATGCACAAAAAGAAATGCACCAGAAGAGAATACAATCACTGAGAAAAGAATTAGATTATCTTAAAAATTCTGAATGGAAGTATGACTATGAGAAGGGTTACATGCAATAATTGTCTTTAGTGTATATCCAATAAAAATGATTTCATATATCATAAGTTTTGTGAAATATATCTTCAACATAAGTAATAATGAATTTGAGACTGATGAAGACAAAGAGAATTTTCTTTCTGACCAACTTTTACAGTTACAAATTGAAGAGGAAAGAAATAAGCCACATGATATCATTGAATGTGATGCCCAGAATAGTGCAAAATGTTTCCAGAGAAATGGTAGTGTAAATTTAATTACCTTACAATTTTATTTTGTATTAAAAGCTTTTAACAGCAAGAACTATAATCTATTATACCTCCCTTAGACTTGCCAACAATCAGAATATGGAAATACAATAAGTAAATGCACTGCCAACTTAAAATGTTTAACTTTATATTATGTACAACTATAATATTTGTTACTATTTTTCAATTATTGTCAACATTACATTTTAATTTTCAGGGATTATTACCCACTGTGGTGAAAATTATGTTTTAATTAATGGAAACATGTATTATGACACTTCAAATTGTTCATTAAAATTAAATATTAATGACAGTATATATTATTTGGGATATAAAGATTCAAATGAGCACGTAATAATCGTCAGAATACTTGAAAATCAAGGCTCTCATTGGAGTGATGAATTTCAAGAAGAGGAAGAGACTTTTAATATTACTGAGCATATTCTGGTTGGTCAAGTTAAAAGTCGAGAAGAGCGTTATGTTTTCATTAATGACAGTGACCTTAAATTTAACTTGGATGATGTTGAAGGCACCTTTATTCCAATACCAGGTGATTGGATTGAAATGAAATGTTCCATTCAACAAAACAGTAGTAAACTCTCAGATATATCAGCAAACCAGGTAACTAAACATTAAATGATATAAAATATTATTTTGTGGATGTTATGTTTGAATTTTTGGACATGCATACTAAAGTGTTGTCATATTACAAAATAAACTTTATGCAAATTATTATGTATTTTTGTGCAGAAATTATAAATAATTTGTATTGGACTTTTTTAAATTTATCCAAATGCTAAATCATCAATGTTACATATAAAGACTATGATGTTTTTACATTTATCATTTATGTTAGTTTTTTTTGTTAGTTCGATAGGCAAACGGGCATACAAGCCACATGATAGTAGGCGGTGAACGTCGCCCATGCACATAAACAAGTTTACATGAAACTAGCATAGGCAACTCTTTTGTATGGTGCCTATCCTGAGATTTTAGAAGGTAATTCATGGTGTCAGTAATTACACTGTCCTGCCTTTCTTTGCGAAAAAGCTGCTAGAGGGAAGAAACAAGCAGGATGGTTTGAATATGTACTATTTATAAAATTGTAAATAAATTAGTATAATAGTAGTAAATGAAAATGAATAACTGGAAAGAATTGTCTATTAAACAAAATTGTATATTAGAATAATATATCTACTACATAGAATGTTATCTTCCCGTAGAGTTATAAAGTTATTATGAAGTATTAATTAATACATTGATGAAATTAATATTGTTTAGGTTTTAACAGTAAAATCTTTTAAAGCATTACGATCAAAAATAAAAAATGCTGTGGTAACAGAATATTCCGGAAGTTATGGAACATGCGATAAACAAATATATTTTGATAATGATTCTGTTATAGACAGTGTGCAGATTCAAAAGGGTTGTAAGGTAATAATTTTAATTTAAATAAAAGTACATACAATGGACCCGCGGTAATCCGGCTCCTGGCTAATCCGCCACCCCCTGTAATCCGACACAACAATTATTATTGAATATTTTTTGACAACCTTCGCTAGTGCAGATAATGCACGATTGACAAGGTTACAACTTGTACGCTTCACCACTATAGTGCTCGACGCGTAGGTATTGTTTTGATTCTGATTGCTTAGTTTGAATGTATAATTATTATTATTTAAGGGGTGGGGACACCAGCAAGGCCAGACGGGTGATCAGTCCTCATTAACGGGACCATTTCACCCAATTCCCCGGGCTCGCCTCTGGGATTAGATGCGGGGACGGGTTATCATTTGCCCCTCTGGTGTCACCCCCTCAAACCTACGTGTTGATCTACAAAAACTACTTAGCTGCCTTATGGTTAGATATGCTAAATCTTCCTTCTTCAGCTCGTCCGCTCCAAACAGCTCCCATCTTGCGTATGCATATGCTGGGCATTCCGTTATGAAGTGCAGACTGGTCTCTTCTTTCTCTTTGCACTTAGGACATAGAGGGTCCTCTGTTAGCTTCATTATTGACAGGTGTCTGTTGAGTGGGCAGTGTCCCGTCAATATTCCCACAACTGTTCTAATGTTGCTCCTATTGAGTTTGAGCAACTCTTTAGTCTTCTTGCTGTCAAGCGTCGAGATGAAGAATTTCGACTGTCTACAGCTCTTCGTGTCATTCCATCTCTGGTTTGTTTCTTTGTTTATTCTCAGGGTTATAACATTTTTTGTTATCCTGTGTGCTATTGGCAGTCTCGGCTCAGAGCCTATGAACGTCTCATCGGCACCTTCTCTCGCCAGTCTGTCTGCTTCTTCATTGCCCGCATTTCCCTCATGTCCAGGTACCCAGGCAACTTCTAACTCAGTCTGGTCTGCTAGATCTTGCAGGGTGTTTTTGCATTCTTTGACCAGTGCTGAGGTAGTCTCCCTCTTACTGAGGGCCTTCAATGCCGCTTGACTGTCACTGTATATGACTACCTTCTCAATCCTCTGTGCGCTAGTGATATTTTTTTTTAATCATGTTGGCGCATTCTCGTATTGCGAATATCTCCGCTTGGAATACGCTGGAGAATCTGCCTAGATTAAACGATGCTTTCATTTCAGTTGGATGGCTAATATATACACCAGCCCCTGATAACTTTGTCGATTCCTTCCTGGATCCATCTGTGTAGCCGACCATCGTTGTTTTTGGGTGGTCGATGTTAATGTTCCAGTTATCTCTCGAGCCTATGCTTATCCTGTATTTCTTGTCGAAGATTCTCTCCTTCTTTATCAAATCATTGTTTGATAAAATCATGGATAGATTTTCTTCGTACTGTTTTGCTATTTCGGCGTGACCTTTGTCATAGTGCCCTTCCATAATTTGTTGCTCTTAAGCTTGAACCATTGTTCAGTCGCTTTCTTCTTGATCGTGAGATCAACTGGGTTGAGGCCGAGTATCATCTCTAGAGCCGCCGTTGGTGTTGTTTTCATGGCGCTCGATATCATGATGCTGGCTAGTCTCTGTACTTTTGTTGTTGTGAATTCTTTCCTGTTCGTTCCTAATTGTGCCTTGTGCCACCACACTAAGGCTCCATGTAGAATTCTTGGTAGTACTATGGCCTTGTAGATCCAATGAACCACATTTGGTTTCATGCCCCAGGTTCTACCTACCGCTCTCCTGCATTGCACAAGGGCACATTTGGATTTTGTGCAGATCTCTTTAACGTGGGCTTTGTAGTTCAGATTTCTATCTAGGATTACTCCCAGATATTTTATTTCATTGACTACCTCTAGATTTTCGTTATCGATTCTCAATGGAATCATGCTATCAATCTTCCTCTTGTTTGTGAATAACACTAGCTTGGTTTTTGCTGGGTTCAGGTTTAGCCCTTTATCCCTGCACCATCGTAGCGCTGTGTCGATTCCTCGCTTCATGATGTCTCTGGTCACGCTCAGTACTTTACCTGTGACCAGAATTAGACCATCGTCTGAGTACGCCTGTATGTAAATGTGCATGGCGTTTATCTTTGATACTAATTCGTCTATGAGAATGCACCATAGGAGCGGAGACAGGCATCCTCCTTGCGGAAATCCTCTTCTTGCTCGAATGGTGCATTTTGTTCCCGCTAAGTCAGCTTGTATCGAGCGATGTTTTAACATATTAGTTATCAATCCCGTTATCTGTCCAGATATCCCCTCTCTGTTAAGTGCTTCCACAATGGATTGAGGGGTGGCCTTGTCAAAGGCTCCCTCTACATCGGAGAAGCAGCCAAGGGCATATTCTTTGTTCTCTATAGCTCTTTCAATTCTTATGGCCGCGTTGTGTAATGCCGTATCAATGGATTTCCCTTCCATGTAGGCGTGTTGGTTGGCGTGTAGCGGCATTGAACTCTTTTCTATCCCTGCTCTCATGTGTCTATCTAGTATCTTCTCGAGTGTCTTCAATACAAACGAAGAAAGGCTTATACATCTGAAGGATTTCGCCTCGTGATATGTAACCTTCCCTGGCTTAGGTATGAAGACGGCTTTGACTCTTCTCCAGCTACTGGGGATGTAGTTTGTTGCTAAACTACTCCGGTATATGGTGAGTAGGTCATCTTTGATATACCTAAGGGCAACTTGTAGCATCTTGGGAAAGACGCCATCGGGTCCCGCCGCTTTATACGGTAGGAATGATGAAATGCTCCATGTTAATGCTTCTTCGGTGATAATCAGTTCCGCTTCCGCTTTCGCTTCTGCTAGATTCTCACCGGATGTGACAACCATGTCTTCTTCTGAATAGCTTGTGCTATCCGGGAAGTGTGTGGCCATCATTTCTGCAAGTATTTCTTTGGGTTCCACTACTAGGGTGTCACCTTTCCTTAGGCTTCCTAATTTACAGGTTTTGTCTTTTGCTAGCGTTTTTACCAGCCGGGCCGTTTCTGGTTGTTTTGTAACGCTTTCGCAGTATGTACTCCACCCGTTTCTGTTTTCTTTGCGGCTCTGGTACTTAAAATTGTTGCGTTCTTCTCTGTATTTCCTCCAGCTTTCGTCGTCGTCCCTGTTCAAGGCGACTCTAAGTGCCCTTCTAGTCCTTTTCCTTGCTTTGTTCAGGGATTTGTTCCACCAGGGTTGTCCCTTCCCAGGTTTTATCTCTTTCTGGGGGCAGGCTTTGAGGTAGGCATCGTTAAGAGCTTTCTCAAGCCTACATGCTTCTTGCTCTATTTCTTCCTTTTCTCCTAATTCTCTTTTACCGGGAATCCACTCTCTCAACGCTAGATCGAACGTATCCCAGTTTGTTTTCCTATTGTTCCTAAATTTTACTACTTCCAGCTGGCAGTCCAGATGGAATGTTATTCTGCGGTGATCTGAGAAAGCATAAGAGGTGTCAACCTTCCAGTCCTTCAACAGATGGGAGGCATTGCTTGACATTAATGTAATATCAAGAACCTCTTTCCTTGTTCTAGTTACAAACGTGGGTGTGTTGCCTACGTTAATTATTTCTAGGTCAGTGCTAAGAATATATTCAAGTAATAAATCTCCCTTCTTGTTGCAATCCGTGCTGCCCCACACCTTGTGATGGGAGTTGGCATCACAGCCTACAACAACCGGGATACCCATACCTCTATATTTTATCATTGTCTCTTCTATGAGTTGTCCTGGTGGTTCGTAGTACGTCTCGCTCGGGATGTAGACCGACATGAAGACCATTTTCTTTGTGTTCCCATCTGCCATACATAGTGTGCCTAGTACAGCTGTGAGATCTCTGTAACATTCAACTTCCATTAGTCCTAGCGCCCTAGCTCTGTTGCTAACATAGATGCATGTTCTGGGGTTGGACTCACCAACACGATGGTAGATAGTTTCACCACCCAGACAGCCGATGCCAACAACACGGCCATTAATTACATATGGCTCTTGTAGCAGGGCGATGTCTATGTTATTTGATACCACAAATCTGCAAAGCTCTGTCATGGCTTCGCGACAATGGTGCAAATTTAACTGAAGTATCTTTATTTTATTTTGTGTTGTGTTTGTATGTGTGTGTGCTTGTGTAGTGTTATTGTGTAGAGTCATTGTGTGTGTAAAAGGTGTGTGTGCCGCCCGGAACCTAATGCTTCGGGCCCCGCTTCTGATCACCGTCAGTCACACTATGGTGATCTTCAGGTGTCTTCAGCGAGGCGGTCTGCACAGGTCCCAGGTCTGTGTCTGTAATTGCGCTTGGGCCGCTGACGGGCAGGGCTGATCGTAGGAGCTGTGGGGCGCATCTTTTTGCTCCCGAACAGACACAACCGCAATGTCTGCCCTTACCCCCCAGCGACTCCTCTGTGGAGTACTGTGAGTCTGTTTGTGTGCTTGTGTCCTGTGTGTGCCCGATGCGTGTTCCAGGGCACACTGTTTGTGACGTCTGGTCCGCCACATTAGACCCGCTACCATGTCCGGTATCGGCCACATCAGGTTTCGCCTGCTGCCTGCTCGTGCGCAGCAATCGGGCCTGAACCTAAGTGGCCTGGTAATTGAGCCAGACATGTCCTAAGTCCTCCTTGAAAATGTCGTTGGGGACCCCCATCACCAGTCTCTCCCCAGCAGGGAGTTTCTCCCTAGAGATAAGGGTCCACTCCGACATCTTCAATTCGGTCTTATACGCGTTCTGCCCCTGCAGAAACTTTGGTGCTCTTAAGTCCACTTTACCGGGCAGCCAGACTGCTACTCTGCTCCGGTTCAGTGGCTTTACCTTTAGTGGAATTCCATTGTACACGCCAAAATCGCATGTCAGGATCCACTCCCTCGCCTCCGTCGTGAGCGGTGTCACAAGGAAGAAACCTTCCGACACCAGTCCCGACGTCGCAAAAGCAGTGGATCTCCCCATATCATCCTGGGTATCCTCCATCTTGGCGAATATAAGGTCCGCCAGCTTATCCCTGATGTGGTCCGCCGCAGCCTCGTCCACCCTAGCGCCATCCTCCCGGTGTACAATGACCGCGAGATCGCTCTGCTCCTTTGCAGAGCAGCGCGGTCCCTCGGTCAGAGCCTCACCTCGGTTTTGTCGCTTGGCCGGACGCTGCTGCGACAGGCCCTCTTCAGGGTCCGTCCCTTGCCTTTTGATTTTCGGCGGCCTCCTTGACTCCCCCGCCCCAGCGCTCGTCGAGGCTTTCGCCTGAGAGCCCTGCGACGCGGGAGCCAAGCTGGCCTCCTGGATCTGTCTTTTTAGCTTCCGCTTCTCCCTCTTCCACTTACTGCGGCTAATCTGCCAAGTGTTCGGGTCTTTGTTGCTATTACTACGTGCACCACCGGAACCTTGGGCCTCATCCTTTTTAGGGGACGGGGTAGGTGACTCCAGCAGTGCTTCCTCTGAGAACTTCAGTGACGCGTCAAAAGCGTTCGCGAGCGACTCGCTTTCGACGCGTCTGCGCGAACTTGGAAGTTCGACGCCTTCCGTTGAAGGGGTTGGGTTATTTGTATTTTTTGAATCTTTCTCCATCTTATCCCACGAGTAGCAGGGGAACTAAAAGGTCAGCCCGAGCAGAGCCCCGCTTGCTCGGGTAAGGCCACTTACTACTCCAAGATTGCCATCTCATTGGAGAGACACCGTTTGGAACCAAGCATCCCCTTGGCCACGCATCCCTCGGCACGGTCCGTCTGACACCTTGGATTGGGGGAGAGGAAAGGATGGGTGAGGGATCTAGAGGAAGTGGGTGTAGAGGATATTTATGATGTAGGAGCACGTATGATGGTATAGGGATTCTCCCGCCGTGTTGGAGTGCACTAGCGAGATAGCGTCATTACATTTAGCTACCCGGATCCCAGGGTAGTTGGTGGTGTGCAATGCCTGTTAGTAGATCCGGATATTACCAGGGTGAACGACGGGGACGTAGAAATGACGCTTGGCGGCTAGACATATCTTGCTCAACATTGCACACTTGAGCATATATCAGCCGCCCACCACCCCTAGTTTGAATGTAACTACAAGTGATAGCGATGCGGCCTAGCGTGCGTTCATTTTTTACTGTTTATTCATTGTTTATTACGTATACGTTGTCCTAGTAATGTCGTCACAAGCCCAGAAGCGAAAGCACAAAACACTGACAATTAAAAAAATGTGATGTTTTAGATCGCCTTCATCATAATGAATCTTAGTTGTTTAGCAAGTGAATACGGCGTAGGACGAACTATAATTTATGACATTAAAAAAAACCATGACCATAACTTATAGAATCTTATCATTGGATCTGCAATTTGTCGGACTACAAGGTACTTTTTTTGTAAAAAAATCCGGACTATAGGGTCCGGTCTTAGGGAGTACTCTATAATCCGACAAATTCGATAGTCCAACACTGCCCTGCAAAATGTTTGTCGGATTACCGCGGGTCCACTGTATAGGTATATGAAATACTTTCATGTTGTACCTTCAACACTAGTTGTTACTTGTTTGTAAACTACCTAAATTTTGCATGCAGTTTTATATAGCCTTAGATCAGTACATCAAGCATATAATCTGAATAGAGTGGTAATGTTGTGTTTTGTATGAAAACAATTTCCACCAAATTTGTGCTGCAACGCTGCGCTGGTCCTGCACTCTGATTGGCGACTGATGGACGATGGGACGTACATATAAATCACTTGTTGGTTGAATAGCTATTGCTTCAGTGAAAAATCATTGACCACTTTCGGAATTTTATGGCTCACATTTCTACTCTATCCTATTATTATATGCTCGATAGATCAGTATTAGTTCCAGTGTATATATTTTGATGATCAGCTACCTTGAATAAACAGATGTTTCTTATTTTTTTTAATAGATACTTATCTAGTGACTAAAATGTATAATTTTTTTGTGTCATGCAGTAACTAAAATATTTCATTTTTCACAATAGTTAAGTATTGTAATATAATATGTAAGTAACCACTTTCAGGTTATGGTAGAAGCTATTGAAAGTAATCAAGGAGCTTGTTCATGGAGAGCTTTAAAGGTGATGCTTACATCAAGTGATAATAATAATCAAAATAATCAAAACATTAATGCTATAAATAATGGTCACACTGATGAAGAAAAATATCGTAATACAGAAAAAGAAAGGAATCTTGTCGTTACCTTTCCATTAAAATTTGAAAGTGTTATAAATCAATCTGATACAATTGTATTAGATATAATAAACAAAAGCAATCAAACATATATTCTGAATAAATGGATAATATTAAGCAAAAAGAGAGACTCTCAAATAAATGTTAAGCCTTTTCTGAGTTCCTCCACTAAGATTGAATCGGGACAAACGGTTTCATTCACAATAGTTTGCTGTCCTAAATTTTTTGGTAAAACGACTGAAACTCTTATCTTTTTATTTAAAGGATTCCAAGTTAAACGTTTCGTAGAAATTAATGTCGTGAACGATTTTAGAGTAGACAATATTAGTGTGAGCAATTATAATTTTTCGGAATCCAAAAAAATTGAACACATGCAAAAAATACGAAAAACCGAATCAAATTTTGTTCCGGGAGTAAAGCTTATGAAAAGCGCTAATTTCATATCTGTCAAACTTGGCAATTTTCCTATACCAGATAAAATATGGTCAACTATATTGGGTGACTCAAAAGAAGAAACGTATGGTAAAGAGAATGATATAATAATAACAAGACTTGAAGAAAATTTACCATGTCTCAGTCAAGATGTTAATATTTTTAATTACATAGATAAATGGCACACACTTTTATATATAGAAGAAGTTCAAGAAAATTTAAACATGAGGGTATATGACAAGAGTAATGTTTTTTTGAAGAAATGTCAAGAATATCTTGGACTTGAAATTCCTGGTCTAGCAGAAAGAAGACCCTCTTTAATTAAAGGAGATAGAGTCTTAGTTAAAGATGCATGGAATGTTAATGCTCAATCATATGAAGGATTTATACATGTTATAAAAGGAAATTTAATACTGATGAAATTTAATCCTCAATTCCACGAGACATATAGTGGAAGTGATGTTTCTATCGAATTCCACTTTAGTCGTAGCGTTTATAGGCGGGCACACTATTCTGTTAATCTAGCAATATCTAATCTGGGTCCTGATATATTATTTCCATCAAAGTTAAAGCTAAAAGAGCTACAGGTGACAGATGAAAAATTACTAAATATAAAATGGTTTAACAAGAATCTTAATATGGATCAGAGACAAGCTGTATTGAATATAATGAAGGGTGAATGTCGTCCAATGCCTTACATAATATTTGGACCACCGGGCACTGGAAAAACTATTACTGTCATAGAAACAATTTTACAAATTCTGACATTGATTCCAGAAAGCAGAATTTTAATCGCGACCCCATCTAATAGCGCTTCCAATCTAGTGACAGAGAGACTGATTAAATTTCACGACTCGTTTTCTGGTTCTGTTGCAAGAATAATCGCAAATTATTTAATAGATTCCGACAGTATTCCAGAATCAATAAAACCATTTTGTGCCACTATAGATATATCATCTGAGTTCTCATCAAAATCTAAACACTCAGTGCAAAATAAAATTAACCTGTCCTGTCAAAAGACATTTATTGGTCGACATCGTGTTATCATTGGTACATGTAATTCTCTCGGAGCTATGAAGCATTGGAACTTGCCACGAGGTCATTTCACACACATTATAATTGATGAAGCTGGACAAGCAACTGAACCAGAAATAATGATACCTTTAACATTTACGGACAAAGAGTATGGGCAAATAATTCTTGCTGGAGATCCCATGCAATTGGGACCAGTTGTAATTTCTAAGTATGCAAAGGAGTATGGTATGGATGAATCATATTTATGTAGAATCTTACAAACATTTCCATATCAGAAAGATAAGGACGCCTTCAGAAACGGTTATGACAATAGACTAGTGATGAGGTTGAATGAGAATTATAGATCTGTAGAAGAGGTTTTGAAATTACCAAGTGACATGTTCTATGACGGATCTCTAGTTGTGAAATTGAAAATGGATGCTTTAGAAATTTTAAGGCTAAAAAAGGCAGCATATAGTATTTTTCAATTGCCTGATATTAATGATGGTGGAGGTATTTTTGTGTATGGCATCAACGGCACCAATGTCAGAGCAGAGGATAGTCCATCATGGTATAACCCTCAAGAAGCCTCTATGGTTGCATTAACAACTTGCAAATTGTACAAAAATGATATTCATATGGATGAAATTGGTATTATTACTCCATACATAGCGCAGGTAATATTAAAGAATAGTCACATTTTATAACAATAAAATAAATACTTTTAAGAAAAGGTTTAAGATACACCACCAAAAGGTTCATATTATAAGCAATATGTTTGCGGTATAATACAATAATATCAATCCTTTTATGTCCCACTGCTGGGCACAGGTGTTCCTCAAAATCAATCGAGGAGGGTGTTTGGTCAGAGTTAACCGATACGCTGGCCCAATGCACTATTGGTGATTGGTCATTGGTGAACTTAACACACTCAAAGGCAATCTCATCAGGCATCCAGGATTCCTCACTATGTTCCTTTCACCACTGAGCAAGTGATGGTCTCATGGTCAGGTGCACATAGAAATTTAGAAAATCCCATTTAAAGTGTGTGTGTGTGTGTGACCCCTGTGCATCTAACCAAAACCTCTTAATCAAGAGGCTGAGTACCCATACCCTTTACCATAACCCTACCCAGACCATTGTCGCTCCTTAATGCATATTAATTATTAATTTATAATAGGGATGTTGACAGATGTTACAAATTCATGTTAAGTTATGTTTTACACATTAAAGATAGTATTTGAAAACCTAAAATAACATTTTAAGTGTCTATTTATTTGTCTTCAATTAAAAAAATTTATTAAATGCGTTATTTATCACCCATTATCACGTGACTGCGAATGCCATTATAGCGCGATGACGTCACTGTACGATGATGTGTCACCGGCCAACTACAAAGAGCTTAATATCTGCTGTGTGCTTTGACAGCGCGAGTATGTTTATCGTTCTGTGACGTAATCATGGTCACATGTCAACTTGGAGTGTTTTATCGGGAATTTTAATATCTATTTTTATGTCTTTTTTTATAAAAATTATCCGTATTTCTTCATAAATGTATTTTTTTCTTGTTTATATAGGATATATATCTATCAAATAAAATCAATAAAAAAAAATAGTCAACATCCCTATTGATTTTTATTTCATCCGCATTAAGTACTTTTATTATTAGTTGATAATCATCTATTGCATGACATATAATATATTATGTTAATATTTTTAGACAAAGTATCTACGGCTGTTGTTTGATTCAATGGGCCTTCCACAACCAAAAATAGGAACTGTTGAGGAATTCCAAGGCCAAGAAAGGGCTATTATTCTTATATCAACAGTAAGGTCGTCAGAATCATATCTATCGGAGGACCTTAAACATGCACTCGGTTTTTTAAGAAACCCGAAAAGATTGAATGTGGCAATAACAAGAGCTCAAATATCAGTGGTACTGTTTTGTAATCCATATTTACTAACAAAAGATGGACTATGGAATAAGGTGATAGCATATGCAGTTTCAAAAGAGAAGTATATGGGTTGTCAATTACCATTGGATTACTCATGCGATGAGAATGATCATGAAACTGAAATGGGAACTGATGAATGAATTTAAGACAAGTTTTAAATGCAGAAATAAAATATGCATCAATTTTTTCTTTTATTGTTTATATAATATATTCTTATATTATGAAACCGACCTTATATGTCTGATATTTACTTAAGATCTTATCCAAATCTACTTATGATACTATATCATATTATGTAGATTTGCGGGTATAATGAACTTCCCTAAAATATTTTGCTTACAGAGGCAATAATGAGCATCTTTGTGTATGTACCTATATCACCTTTATAGCGACCTATTGTTAAACAAGGCGCAGATCGAAGAATACCGCTCTCATCTCTTTGCTGGAGTGCCCTAATATCAATCAGCTTTTTCATCGCGTTCAGCCCCGAGCGGCTCGAATCGTTGATAACAAGGTTCTCCACAGAAATCTTAATAATAAGACAATAGAAATGCTATCTACTGTCTTTTATTACCGGGACGCGTGTCGCCGGATCGTAGCTACCAACACATAGACAAACAATAAATGCACAATTGCGCCTACACATGTCACTAGCATTAATGCAATAAAAATTAAACTTTAAACCTATGGTATTAAGCAATATGATATTAATATTTTATGAACAACCAAAATATCAGGAGGCGTGGCCACTCTGACCAATTATATGCATGAACACTTATGAACAGTGCAGTGCAACGTTCATATCGATAACTTTCCGTTGGGTGACATTGATTTTGTTCTATAACTACTAATTGTTGGTGAGGTAACTGTTTCTTTAAGCGACGCACTTTTTGACGTTTTATTAAAGAGAAAAGGGAATGCAATAAAACGTTAAGGGTTTTATTGTATATTTCTTTTTAAATTTATTAGTTTAAATTTTAATAAAATATAATTATATTATATTTTATTAAATATAATATAAGTAAAAATGCCTAATAATTCAAATATTGAAGGCTCTCTTATAATTATTACTTATTACTAAGCTTGCGGAAACCAATTTCTTTTTCCAGTAGCCGGTAGGAGGGAAGCACTGTGCCGCGCTCCCGGCTGCATGGGTACCACCATCTTAATTGTTTCTTCCGTGAAACAGCTTTGCTGTGTTTCGGAGAGAAGGGCAAGACAGGCATTGTAATTACTGGCACCGAGACTTAACATCTTGTGTTTCAGGATAGGCAACACATAAATGAGTTGCCTGGGCTCGTTCCAGGTAAACTGGTTTATGTTCATGGGCAACGTCGACCACTTACCACCAGGTGGCACGTTTGCCAATTTGCCTATCCAGCTAACATAAAAAAGCATATGTGCATCTTTTTGGAAACTTGAAATAATAGTATTGTTAAAAGTAAACAGAAACATAAATAATACATAGGCTGCACTAATTGTATCGGGAATGGAATATTTCCACTGTTCCTGTCATATTAAAATCTTTTTAATTGAAATCTCCTTGGTTTTAAAAATCGAATACCATTTATTTATTCAAAAAAAGATTCTCGGTCTTGCCACAAGGTCTTGTCAAACTTGTTTAGTCGTTGAGAAAATGGAATTGACTCGAGAAAATTCTAGAGCGATGATTTATTATGACTTTCGAAGTGGTTTAACACAAAAACAGTGTGTTGACCGGATGATTTCTGTATTTGGTGATGAAGCCCCATCCAAAACCACAATTTATCGCTGGTTTACTGAATTTCAACGTGGACGTGTCAAGCTCAGTGATGATCCCCGTCAAGGTCATCCAAAAACTGTAGTCACCCAAGAAAACGTTGATGCTGTGCGTAAGCTGATTGAGGAATATCGACATGTGACATACCGCGAAATTCAGGCAACTTTAGACATTGGCATGAGTCAAATACAAATAATATGCAAATAATCTTGCATGAACAATTGGTGTAAAAAAAGGTGTAAAATGTTGTTTTCCCGATGGATACCGCATTTGCTCTGTGAAGAGCAAAAAGTGGATCGCGTTACTTGGTGCGTCAGAACTCTCGAAAGATTCCACGCAGGATCCTCAAATGCTGTATACAACATCGTATCAGGTGACGAATCCTGGATATACGCGTACGAACCCGAAACAAAAAACCAGTCACGAGTTTGGGTGTTCGAAAATGAGTTAAAGCCAACAAAAATTGTTCGTTCACTCTCTCAAAAATGATGGCCACGTTTGTCTCCAAAACCGGCCATGTTGCGACTATTCCTCTTGAGGGACAAAGAACGGTTAATGCAGAATGGTATGCTAGCATTTGTTTGCCACAGGTCGTTTCTGAACTCCGTAAAGAGAACTGCAACCGCCGCATCATCCTCCATCACGACAATGCGAGTTCTCACACCGCGCACAGAACAAAAGAGTTTTTAGAGCAAGAAAACAGAATTATTAGACCATCCGCCGTACAGCCCCGACCTAAGCCCTAATGATTTCTATACTTTCCCTAAAATAAAGAAAAAATTGCGTGGTCAGAGATTTCATCACCTGAAGAAGCTGTGGACGCCTACAAAACGGCCATTTTGGAGACCCCAACTTCCGAATGGAATGGTTGCTTCAATGATTGGTTCCATCGTATGGAAAAATGTGTCAAATTTCGCGGAGAATACTTCGAAAAGCAATAAATACATTTTTAAATAGTAATGTTGTGTCACTTCCTTGATTCCCGAAATTTTCAGCGCCGCCCTCGTAATTGATTACAATATTATACGCGCTTCTAACTTGTATAATAAAATAAACAATAAATTAAATATATATGAAAAATCATGAGTGTAAAAATGAAGAGACGATATGGTTGCAAACGCTTACGCACGCATGTACACATGCACGCACGCACACATACGCACGCACACACATACACGCACATACCAATTTCAGTGTTTATCTACTATATTACGCATGTATTATAATAAAAATAATATAATATCTATGGACGCTTTCACACAACGTCAATCTGGTCCCGTGGTAAGTTCTCGAAGAACTTGTGTTACGGGTACCAGACAACGGAAATATATTTAACACTTTAGACTATACAATATTTAAGATTTTTATTATACGTATAATACAGTATACACAAGCGCCAACGCGCTTACCACTGAGCCACGGAGGTCAATTCAAGAGGAAGGTTTATACCTATAAACTTTCTCTTGAATTACTCTATTGCGTAGTTTAAAACATCTAATTATATATAGGGGCAGACAGCGGCAAGCGACTTTGTTTAATATATGTACTATGTAATGGATTTAGAAAGAAAGATTTTTTTTTTCGGAATGATCTTATGCTAATGGCCCAAAGGCCCTAATGCTTCATCGGATTAGTGTGAGCCCATTTGGCTCACTTTTGGTTTGTAAAAATGGGGGGTTGCCCCGCGCCAACCGTGAAGTCTGCGACCGCACGGCCTCCTGGTGTCGGGTTGGAATAGAAAGAAAGACGAGATATAGAAAATGTATACTTGTGTATTGAAGATAAGTAAATATATATTTAACGAAAAATCACATTTCAGTCCCATTTTGGTAAAACTAAGTAAGCCACAAATAATAATTATCTATACAAAATAGTAGTGGCACGTCACTCATTCCCCTTCAACAGTCTACCGTCTACGCATGCGGCCGTATTCCTAGAAGTGCACCCACGCGGCGGTACTGTTTATTGCGCATGCCTATAATTCCATTGCTGCTTTTACTAGTTGTAATCGTAGACATGAACTAGCATTAGTATCAATGGTTATTGAAATTTGAAAACATTTCTATTAGGTACTGCGACAATTTTAGTACATACTGGTGGTGAATAATTTTATTTGTGTACATATTTCATCAAAATACAACATTATTTCAAAAATAAAGTATTTACTTTTGAAATGTTATCCCTTTATTTGAAAAATTATAAGTTGTGGAAGAATTTCCGCAGCTGGATATGCTGCAAAACATCATATTTACGTCTCTGCGTCCGAAACAATACTGATGACTGAAACAAACGCTCCACCCGCACTTGTGACTTATAAGTCACATGCGCGGCGACAAGGTCATGCGTCTTGTCCTATGCCCCAGATAGCTCAGTTCCAATTAGACATAGGTTACCTAAGCATGTTTAACAGATACAGCTGACGAAATCTCTCAGCTACTAATGCGCGACGCAAAAGCGCGACGCGAACGCCACAGCATATACAGACACACACACGGTGCTAGGTACACCTGCACATCGCTTGGGCCTCGGGGTCGTAAGCGACGTCGAACCCTACACATGGAAACCACATCGATCCGGATCGATCGCGGAAGCTTAGGTTCGAATCCGATACGAGTAGATACAAACCCAGACCGCGCAAACAGCGCTAGCACTACGCTACCGCTAGATTGCTTGGGCACCGCGCATAACCCGCCTCCCTCTCCAGAGGGAGGGATGAGGGCCGGCCCTCATGATGATAGGTTAAATTCAACCGTAAAAGATTCGTCGACCGTATCGGATTTGATTAGTCCAAATCCTGCTCTCCCGAGCAGCGCGCGCGAGGATCCGCGCCCCCTGCGGGGCGCGGAGGGGGGCGTCGCCCTTTCGAATATTTCTTAAGTGAGCCATCTGCTCACTTACTGTACTGATTGAGCTTAAAGGCCATCAGGCCAAAAAGTCTAGCCCTTCCGAAAAAAAATATTATTTAGATTTCTGTGGTTCTCTCCGATCGGCTTGATTCTTTGGCGCTGCGTAGAGATGTCGGATCACTCTTCATCTTCTACCCCATCTACCAGGCGGAGTTTTCTGAGGAATTGTTCAAACTAATATCTGCAACAGAATTCCACCATCGGACATCGCGTCAAAATTCCAAATTTCACCCACACCACCTCGATGTCCGGAAATTCACAACTCTATCTTTACGGCATTTTTTGCCTCCCACAACCACTATAATATGAATGCCACTTACGGCATTTATACATCGATACGACTTAGGACCTTCAAGAAAAGGGTGTACCTAAACACATTTGAAAGGCCGGCAACGCACCTGCTAATGATGTAGCGATGTCTATAGATGTCGCTATCACTTCCCACCAGGTGAAACGACTGTCCCTTTGCCCCCTCCAATCTATTCTATAAAAAATCATATAAAATAGTGATGTTATGAAATTTTATTACCATTTGAAGTGCCCATAACTCACCTAAACAATAGGCTGTTGCTATTACAAAATAAAAGAACAGATATTGTCACCTAGGATAAATATATGTCGCACGAAGGTGAGCGTTTTTCCTCTCTCCGGCACTGCCTCTAAAGCAAAAATGTATGAAAATATATGTCTCGTTTTTCCACTCACCGGCGACAACGTCAGCACGGCTTTGCCTCCCGATGGCGTCGTGTCAACAAGCTTTCCACACGGTGCCGGCCCAGTTGCAGTGCCGGTTCATGTGTATTATATATGAATTGTAGCCGTGTGCATGTGTGAGTGCGCGGAGCGGGTGGAACGACGCGGAGAGATCAGATAGAGGCTATTGATGATATATTATATCATCGGCTTGTAATGTCGTGGCATGGGACGTACAAAAAAGGCGAAAAACACTTTTTGAGCATTCATTTCTATTACTTACTATCTTAGTTACCTATTACTTAAATTACACAAAACAGAAAATGTTAATATCTTCAACTATCCACAGGTGTATAAAAATATTCAGAAATCGAAATTTTCTTTTACGTTTTTTTTTTCGAGATATGAATCATTTTTTGCCCATTACACTCGTCTTTTTTTTCTTTTACGCCGAAAATTAATGCTCTGGTGCATTCCGCAGGTGAGCGTATTTGGGACACGCTACGCCCAAAACGTGTTAAGGTGGACGCAGCTCTACACACTAAAACCCGGCGAGTGCCACCAATGCCGCCTTTGGTGAAGTGCTCCGGATCTGTTGAGCAAACAGGGCACTTCGACGGCTAGTCATTCCCTTATTTTTTTTTTTTTTTTTTTTATTTATTGAGAGCTGGATTCGAGTCCTTCGCTCTAAACTGTACAATTTTATAACATATTATACTACGACAATTTAATCTACATAACATTAAACAAAATCTTCTACACTTCATATTTTTCCTTTACTATATCTTCTCTATTGACGAACATATAAACTTGAATAAGGGTTTAAAAAAACTTGGATTGGATAATATTTCTTCTGGGCGGCGGGGAACATTTATTTTATATTCTGAGCAAATGTTATTTATATCCGAAGCCAGGATTAATCTATGTAGTTTTAAAGATTCGCATTTAAAAATAATGTGGTTTATGTCAGCGTATGGCTCATTGCATTTAGTACACTTAGGATCTTGAATGATTTTCAATTTGAATAAATGAGAGGGAACCAGACAATGTCCAAATCTCATTCTAGTAATTATGGAGATAAATTTTCTTGATTCACAACTGGTGATGTTATACCAGGGCTTAGTATTAAAGTCTTTTTGAATTTTAGCGTACCATTGTCCTTTATTCTGACTTGTTATAGTCCAATAATCTTTCCAAAGTCTATTAATCCCGTCTTTGATAATTGGAAAGTAATCCGAGAAAGGTGTTTTAACAACATCTCTGTGGTCCTCATCATATCCATTTTTTGCAGCTTGATCAGCTCTTTCGTTACCTGATATTCCTCTGTGGGAGGGTACCCAGACTAGCTCAACGTAAACATTTCTTTCATTTAAATTGTACAATAAATTTCTAATCTTAAATATTAAATAATTTGTTTTAAAAGATAATTTACAACTGTCTATAGCTAATAAAGCGCTTTTGCTATCGCAAATAATAATGACATTTCTAATATTGCTACTGGAATTTACATATAATAAAGCCATATATATAGCATAACATTTAGCAGTAAAAATTGAACAGTTATTATTTAGTAATATACATTTTGTACATCCTAAATTACTATCGAAATATGCTGATTTAACTTCTTGGGCACTTTTAGATCCATCCGTATAAATTATATAAAAATCTTTTTTGATATCTAATAATCTAAGTAATTCTGATTTACTATCAATATCAAGAATAATTTTAAATTTTTTCTCCAGAGTACTATCAAATTTATATCCATAAACCGGCCATAGAGAGCTAGAATAAATAGATTTTGAGATTGACATCGTTAAATGTAAAATTACTGACATTTGTGGAAGCATCGCAGAACTTATTGATTGAGCATTAATAACATTAAAGTTCACAGAACTTGATAATTCTTCTACTAACGATAACTTCCTTACAGGTAAAGAAGAGTTAATTGCAATCATTTTTAGAAAAAACTTCTGGGCTAACATTAAGCGTCTTAATATAAGAGGAGGAATACCGGTTTCTATTTCCATTGCGTTTATTGGTGTAGATTTCATTGCGCCTGTAATTATTCTTAATGCCCTATTCTGAATTATGTCTAGTCTCCTTAGCAGAGTAGGTCTAGCATTTATGTAGGCAATACAACTATAGTCAAAGTGACTTCTTATGATGCTTTTATATAATATACTTAAGATCTTTGAATCAGCGCCCCAAAAAACGCCTGCTAGATATCTCAATATATTAATTCTTTTATACGCTCTTTTACAAATGCAATCAATATGACTATTAAATTTAAGTTTATTATCTATAATTACACCAAGGAATTTTTGTTCCTTTACAATAGGGATGTTTTCATAGTTATAAGTAATTTGTACATTACAGTTTGATTTTCCAAATAACATTACAGAACTTTTGGATGAATTAATATTTAATTTGAGTTTATTATGGTAAAAAGATTGCAATTGATTAAGACCTTGGTTTATTCTACATTTAGCTATATTTACATTTTGATTAATAGAATACATGACCAAATCATCTGCATATTGTAGGATATTTACATCATTTTCTTTAACATTTTGCTGGATCTGGGAGGTGTAAAGATTGTATAGAATTGGTGATAAGATAGCACCTTGCATTAATCCTTTATGTGCATACTTAGGCCCATGTATAATATTATTAAATTTAACATATACTGTGCGATTATACAAAAAATTGAATGTCCATCTTAATAACTTTCCAGGTATATTTAGTTCACTTAAAACTGTGATCAATTGGAATAGGTTTACATTATCATATGCCCCCTCAACATCCAGAAATACACAAATTGCATTAGAGTGAGCAAAAATATAATTTTTAATGTCAGCAATGAGTGAAACGAAGCCTTCAACTGCACTTTTACCTTTTCTGAAACCTAGCTGATAATCAGGTAATAAAGAATTTATTTCTATAAAATAATCCAACCTTACTTTAATCATGTGTTCAAAAATTTTTCCTATACAAGAAGTGAGAGAGATAGGTCGATAGGAGTTATGATCTTGAATTGGTTTGTTATTTTTTAAAATGGGAACAATACATTGTGTTTTCCACGATTCAGGAACAATTTCAAAAGACCATAAAAGATTGTATATATTTAGAAGAACTAATTGTGCTACTTTATGTAACTTTTTAATCAATAAATATGGAAAGTCATCCAAACCCGGTGTAGAATCATTTCTTGACAGTAATGCACTATTAAATTCATCCCAACTAAAATGTTTTACAAGAAATTCATTATTTTTATCTATATTTGTTTTATCAAATAATTTTTCTAAACAAGTTTCATTTTCTACTTCAGTCTTTGTATATTTATCAAAAAATTCTGGTATAAAACTATCATTTCTATTGTTCGAGCCAATTTTTATGCGATTAAATTTTTTTATAAAATTCCATATATTACTAATGGGAGTGTATCTATTAAATGAAGCGCATAAATTTTTCCAACTTTTAAGTTTTTCTTCTTTGATAGTCATTTTTTTCTTAGCTTCTAATTTTTTATATTTAATATAATTTTCCATATTCATATTCCGACGGTAAATACATAAAGCTAATTTACAATCCTTTACAGCCTTATCACAAATTTCATTCCACCAAGGAGAAGGGGCTTTACGTCTATTTTTTGTTCTATATTTCGATTTGGGAACACACTCCTCTTTTAGATTATTCAGAATATTACAAAATTTGTTGTAAGATCCTACAGGATCATACTTATCTATCTTAAAATTATTGAAAAGACTTTCCGAAAGAAAATAGTATTTTTCCCAGTTTGCTTTCTTATACATATATTTGTTTACATTTTTATTAATTTCATAAGTATTTGGAGATGTATTTATATTAGTAAATGTTGGGTAATGATAACTGCCTAGTGGATCCTCAACAACATACCAGTCACATATGGGTGCTAACTCTGGACTAACTAGAGTGATATCAATGGCAGATATGTTATCATTTGGCCTACGTACAGTAGTGGCACTACCAGTATTCAGAATACACAAATCTACATCATCTATCAAGTCATATAGATTTTTACCCCTTGTGTTAGTTATTGTGCATCCAAATGCCACATGATGTGCATTAAAATCACCTGATATTATATATGGTTTAGGTAGACTGGTTATTATATTTTTTAATCTAGAAATATTTATTTTATTTTTAGGTGGACAATATACACACAGAATAGTTAGAGGGCCTACTTTTGTATCAACAGAAATGGCAATTGTTTGAATATCTTGTAAGTTTGGAGTTGAAAGTTGGACATATTTTATAGAACTTTTTATTAAAAAGGCTACACCACCATGTTTATTTTCAGCATTTTTAAAAATAATATTGTATCCAGGCATATTAAAGTGTGATTGGGAATTTTTTAACCATGTTTCATTTAATAAACATATATCTATTTCATTTTCAAATAAAAGTGTTTGTAACAAAGGTTTTTTATTATTAATACTTTGTATATTATGTTGTACTAATTTTAATATATCCATTATTCAGATAAGTTTTTTATAAAAATTTCCTTAATATGAGATGTGGTCTTAATAGATTCAGAATTTCCTAATGCTACTAATGTTTTTACTATTGAGTTCATGAGTTTTGTATTATTTAAAATATCTGAAATATTAAAGTTGTCTATTTTTGATGGAGCATGAGCAAATTCTTTGTTTTTATTATTATTGTCAAATTTTCCTGCGTATTTCTGAATGTTGATCTTAGGAAGAGCTGGAAAGTTAACATTATCTTTATTAATAGTAGCCATTGCATAAGATTGTTTATTTTTCATTATTCTAGCTGACTTTATTGGACAATCTTTTGAAATAGCTAGATGATTTCCAGAGCAATTCATACATTTCAACGTTTCAGAATTACACTCTTTATAGGAGTGATTTTCAGAGCATTTAGAGCAAACTTGTTCACTACGGCATATTTTAGCTGAATGATTGAATTTAAAACATTGTAAAACCGGAGGAATATAAGTGTGTACTTTATATCTCCATCCGTCTAATAAAATATATTCAGGTAAAGAAGTACCCGAAAATGTAATAGATATGGTAGTCAATGGGTTTAAATTGTCTTTTTCACGTTTCATAAATCTTCGTATTCCTATAATATCTCTATCGCAGCATATTTTTTCAAAAAGTTCCTTATTACCTATTTCTTTAGGAATGTACCTAACAACTCCCACCCTTTCCACAGAGGATGCAGGTATATACGCTCTTAAATTATGATCTATCAAGCATTGGGCTTTTAGAAAGTCGTTGGCTAAAGCTGCTTGTTTAAATGATATTTTAATTTTATTGGAGTTAATTCTTGCTCGCTCATGAACTCCCTTGATATTTTTAAAATATTTTGATAAATTCAATGGATTCATATTCCCAAGTTTTATATCTTTATCCAGATGTTCAACATAAACTAAAAAGTCTCCATTTGAATTATTATCTGGATATTGTCTAGTATATCCGTTCTTAATGAATATCTTATACTTATCTACAGTTGGTGTCGACATTTTTCTTTTTTTGTTGGAAATGGACTTAACCACTCTCTCCTCTTCATCTCCGTCGCTTTCTCCTTGCATTAGTATTATTTAATAACTAAATTTACTATTAAGAAACTATTTAAATAAATTTTATTTAGAGGACAATTTAAAAAAAGGCGCGTTTCTCTTCCCGCCAAAAGAGCAACTCCCAGTCATTCCCTTAAGGGACCGACACCACCTCCATACAGGGGTTGTCCCGCAACAGAGAACAACGCCTTCCAACGTTGGGACAGTACAATCAGGTGTGATTCCCATCCTCGCGCCTTGTCCCCCTGTACTTTTGTCCCCTCTTCTTATAAGAGGGGTACAAAGAGCTCCCTTGGCTCAATTGGATTCGCCTAAGGTGCTGGGTTCACCATAGGCTACTGGGCCCCACCGCCACGACAAGGATTGAACTATGGTCAAATCATTTAGCACAGTTAATAATGCGCTTTCTAGCGCGCTTATCTGCATGGGTACTATTTCAGAAAGAATTAAGAAGTGCATGATAGGCAGTAGGTATAACTACTGCCACCGAGACTTATATGTATCATAGGATTAGGAATATAGTATATTATATATATATATATATAGGACTAAGATTATAGCAACGCGTGAATGAGTTGCCTGTGATCGTCCTATTATATACTAATCTTAATAATTATTAACTAATCCTACATGAACTTGTTTTATTTATGGGCGAGGCTGACCACACCGTCACACGCTGTGTATGTCACAGAACATAAAAACAAAATAATTATGACGTAAAGGTTAAATAACGTCATAATGCGGCATATGCCGAAAGCTTAGGCCGATGGTGCTTCTCTATCGCATGTTCCACGCTCTCGCTTGACCGCTTGACTCAGACGGAGCAGCTTTTTCGTGCGCCCAGCCGACGTCCATCGATTTATGAGACGTTATCACATCAAACAAATCACTAAATATAATCACTATGTACAAACTATAATATTTTTTCATATTCAATTTGTTTTGGTGTTGCCGTTTTGTAATAATAAGAATTTAATATAGAATAATAAATAAGAATTTGAATGTAATACATATTGTAAAGACATTTCATTAGCAGTTTGACTTTGACAGCTGCAATAATATGTAAACACCAGAGGAAACGTCATTTGCAGTGCAAAGAATTGTTTTATTTTCTAATTAATGCTCTAATTCTTTTCGATTTTACTATAATGTATGACGTATGATTTTAAAATATTGAAAATATAATTCAATAGTCAGCAATTTAGAAATTAGCCTTATCAAAATGGATGAAAACGGTACAGCTTTGTGTGACAATCTAATCAAGTGGTTGCAGACTCTAAATCTCACTGCTAAACATGGAAACCCACAAGGTAAAATAGTCCTAGTGAGCTCTGTCAACAATTATTTGTAAATAATACATTAATAAAACTTTTGTATATAGTCTTATAATGGTATTCATATTTGCATGTTCCACCTACCTACTCTGTAATTTCGATTTACAACAGCAGTCTATAGTTTAAGACTAATTGTAATTAAACTTTTATAATATTTTGTAGAGCTATCAGATGGAGTAGCTATAGCAGAGGCTCTTACTCAAATAGCATCTGAATATTTTACACCAGTGTGGAATTCCAAAATCAAAACAGATGTAAGTCATAATTGGAGGTTGAAAGTGAGCAATTTAAAAAA
Source organism: Helleia helle (assembly GCA_963853865.1). Taxonomy (NCBI): domain Eukaryota; kingdom Metazoa; phylum Arthropoda; class Insecta; order Lepidoptera; family Lycaenidae; genus Helleia; species Helleia helle. The sequence goes on along the minus strand of OY971422.1, from coordinate 17,250,699 downwards.
AATACTGGATGGTGTTGTTGGTAAGTGTTTATTTTTGTTTATTAAATAAAAAATCTTAAATATATTCAATGCCAGAATTGTCATTTCAAAACTAGAGTTTTTGATTTATTGTTCAAGATAGAGTTGATGAAGTGGCTCATTTAAATTAATTACTGGAAATCAGAGTAAATGATTAGAATATGTATAAATTTAAACTGATTTTAACTGTTTTAGATTATCATCAAGATATACTTAATTTGAGTTTGCAAGAATTCTCTAGACCTGATGTGATAAATATAGCTGAACATGCAGATCTGTCAGACTTGGGAAGACTTCTTCAGCTGGTTCTCAGTAAGTATTTTTAATACATACAAACAATTATATGAATCTATGATTATATAGTAAGAGGTAGTGCCAATGTTGCATTGCAGCTGAATTTGGGCGGCCTGACTGGGGTGGTGTTGGGGTGAACAATACCTGCATAAATGATGTGACAGCTATACTGTCGCATTTTGTGCGGTTTGTAAGTTTTCGGTGCCCCATGTTTTGTTTGCCCCAATGTAATCACTGCAACAGTAGTGATGACACTGCAGACCACACCCTGCCGAACTTGCCACCTTGGGCGGAGGCAAGGGCGTCCCTCATCACTGAGGTTGACGTGGACCTGTCGCTCCCTGCGGTCATCCGAAAGATGACTGTCAGTCAGAGAACATGGCAGGCGGGCCTTTGTGGTGATTGATAGGGGGGGTGTGTGGCACAAATATGTTCCTCTCACCTCCAGTCCAGTAATCAGTGAATTTTTGGAGAATTAATTACATTAGTATGTAATTAAAGTATTTAATGGTTTGTGCAGTGAGATACAAAAGAAATTAAATTGAACACTAAAATATTGAGTTTATAAGTCAAAATCACTGAAAGTTAATTTTATTATGCAATTTCTTTACCCTAGTCCCTATCCCTAACCCTAGTAAAAGACCCTAAAAATACATTTTCAAGTTCATACTTTAATAAAACATGCTGAACAATATCAAATACATACTGTATTTAATTTCATGATTAATTAGCTTAAAGACAGTGTGATTGATTTTTTATATCGTAAAAAGCATAAAATGACGTCAAAAAAGGTCATGGCCGCGTGCAATCTTCTTCTAAAATCTAATTTTATGTGATATTTATTTTTGTTTAAATGTTTGTATTGACTAGCTGCTGCCCGCAGCGTTGCCTGCGTTAACTTAGATTTACAGCCGTATCCAGAGTGACGATGATTATTTTTAAAAGTCTAAGTTACTCCTTCCAATATCAGCTATCTGCCAGTCCCGTCAAAATCGTTCCTGCTCTTTCAGAGATTAGCCAGAACAAATAGACAGATGGACAAAATTTATAAAAATTGATTTTTTGATGTAAGTATCGTAATACTTTCATAAGCATTTTGTGAAAAGCTGTTAATTTGAAATTACAAACAGACACTTCAAATTTTATTTATTTGTAAAGACGTTAGACATACCTCCCTATCTCTTCTATTCCCCTGATATTAAATGTGGCCTACAAATACTTACCGAACTAGAGAGAATATTGCACGGACGACGGACGAACATTACCGATAGGGAGGGAAGCATGGGTCGTCTGCGTCTGCATGGGTACCACTATCCCGCTTGTTTCTATCATCAAACTGCTTTGTGTGTTTTGAACAGAATGCAGGACAGGCAGTATAATTACTGGCACCAAGATTTACCATATTACGTAACGATGAACACGTGAAGATGATCGCCAGGGCCAGTTCTAGGTAAACTTGTTTATATTCAAGAGCGGGACTGACCACTTCCCATCAGATGATCCGTTTTCCGGTTTATCCAATTAACATAAAAATAATGATCGCGGTTCAAATCCCGCCCATAGCGGCTTCTATAGTGAATGTGAATGCCTATCCCTTTTAGTTACGAAATGACTGACGTTATATGATGACGATATATGTCACGCCATGGTTGCGACTTGCGAGCTGGAAATCACCTAATGGCACGACCGGGGTGGTACCTCTTGCTCAAGTAATACCGGCGTACAGTGATACAGCTATGCTGTCTATAAAAAAAAACTTAAAAACAAATTTTGTGCTTCCTCGATAATAAATAAGCTTCCAAGATTTGTAGCGATCGTTTTTAACGCTTTGGCTCCGACTGTCAACTGGACAGCTTCTATGTTATAAAAAAAAACTTAAAAACAAATTTTGTGCTTCCTCGATAATAAATAAGCTTCCAAGATTTGTAGCGATCGTTTTTAACGCTTTTAAAACAAAATAAATGATATTTTATTTCACACGCACATGTTTATAATGTTCATGTATCTTGTAGGATTTCGGGTTAAGATTAATTTAATAATGACAAAAGTATAAATATATATATATATATATATATATATATATATATATATATATATATATATATATATTAATTACACATTATAGGTAATATCTACAAATAACATGTGCATATGAGTATCAATATATGTAATTTGTAATTTTATGTTTCACAACAACTTTTTTACTCGCGACTGTTATCTTATACCTGTCGTCACTCTGTGAAATCTTGCTTCACCAACATATGAATAAAACACATAGTGATTAGTCTAAAATAATCATTATTTATGTTTAGAATATACGCGTGATTGTTGTATCGAAAACCTTAGCGCACTGACCGTAAATGACTAAATAAACACAATTGAGAATATAATTATGTATATGATTTTTAGAACAAGTTTTAATTGACACTTAGGTTGTGCAGTCAACTGTAATAAGAAAGAGGAGTACATCACGCGAATTATGGAGCTCGAGCTGTCGTGTCAGCGGTCTATTATGCAAGCCATACAAGTAAGTACGCTGCTGGATGCATCAGTCTCACGGCGAACAAATAAAGAAATAGTGCGTAAAGTGATTGTTACACTACTTGCAAATGCCCAATGTCACCCGACGCCCAGAGTTAGTACCGAAGAAATACTATTTAGTTACGCATTTAATATCCTTGAATCACGAATGTTACACATGCAGTTATTCAACAGTTGTGTTTTGGCTAGTGTGTTATGCACACTGATGCGAGGAGGTTTCATTTAAATGTTAATATTAAAGGAACCCGATGTTCCAGTTTCGAATTTTTCGCGCCTCATTTGTGTTTGTTTCAAGGAGTTGGAAACGTTGACGCTGGGACCGAACCGGGGTAGTATCCCGGAGGCTGCGGCCGTGGAACAGGGGGACGTGGACATGAGGGAGGCGCTCGCTCAGAGGTGCCATGAACTTGATGCGCAGGTGAGATTGGATTTAGTTATGTTTGCAGCACTATTACTATTACAAATACCGTCATTTGATTTGATAGGATTTGCACATATATTAATTTTTCCATCAAAATCACTAGTGTTTTCGCTGAGAAATTCAAAAGTTTATAGAGATTTAGTAGAGTGTCTTTATTATTGGAAATACAAGTAACTAAATCATGCGGTAATGAGCGAAAATCCATGAATTTGCCAATTGATTTAAATTACTTAAGGTTCATAAGCTATTGCAGCTAGAATTACTTTATATAATTGTTTACTTCACACGTTTCAATCCTGTTATACGATTGACTGACAAAGATTACGTCTTTTTGATCTCTATTATTTATCCACCGGATATCCGCTCTGTACTAATTTAAATAATTTCCACTTTAATAGTTATTATTTACGTTAAGCCTTTTTTCCTGTTTAATTCACCTGTTAAGATGTTATGCACTAACGAAAAACAGTCCTCCCGTGAGACCAAGTCTCTGGCAGAGTGAAAGCTGGCTCTCAATCATATGTAACAATATTATGTATAAATATCGATATAACGAAGGTGAAATAAATAAAACAAATAATAACATCGGAATTCTAATTCTCGAAGAAGACTTATATGTTCCAACTTGACCTTTGAGCAAGTAACGAAGGTCCGGCATTTACTTTACGTATAAAAATAGAACAATTTTGTTTCTATTGTAGAAATATTTGTATTTGAACACAAATTATAAAATACCAGTGCAAGTGAAAGTAGGGCAACGTGAACGAATTAGTTGAGAAGCTATTACGATAACGCGACCTCTAAATTATTTTGTTGTGAGAGGACACGAGTCCTGTCCAGGAAATCATCAGGGCCTTCCCGACCAGACTCGGTACGCCTTGGAAATGATCTTGTAATAGCCGAACTATATAAAAAAATCGGTTGTCTGTAAAGTCGGTTTACTGACGATAGTTGAACGTGACAACGACATAAGAAAATTGAACGCCTCAGAGCGAGGTAACGCCGCATACGTCATGTTTTGTCGTTCGTGCAGCCGACTCCATCGAATTATAGGTTAGTTTCACACAATACCAGTGCTACTTAGTTTTGTAACAAAACGACCGCAAGTGTTATGTCGGCGAGTTATACTTATATATTATCATAATATTTTGGAATTCTACAAAATATGTAAATTTTGTATTATTATTTATTTTTTTAGGTATTTTTATTTATATACACATCAAATATATTTATTTAGGTAATTACGGTCTCTGGTGAATATTTAAATGCATAATATATTTTTATATCAGGTCAAAATTCTTCAAGAAGAAAAAATGACATTGCTCAGCGAAGTGAGTAGGTTGACCGCTGCGAGAGCGCCCGAGTTGGACGCAAACGTTATGGACATCGACGAGGGCGGGGCGTCCCTCGGCCCCGCCCACGCGGGTACGCTGCGGTACAGCAACATGCGGGCGCAACTAGACGCCTTGAAGGACGAACTAGACAAGGTCGAGTTGCAGAGAGACGACCAACGAGCGAGGGCTGATGCCTTGGAACGGGAACTCGCGCTTGTGAAACTGAGAAACGAAGAGCTACAGGTATATTTTTTTTAACGTTTTGAGTGTAATGTTTCGCGTAAGATCGGACTTAGTTAATGCCATACCTCGGTCTTTATAATATTGCAAAGTATATTCATGAGAATTGAATAGCACAACGCAATCACATCATATACTACCTTAAACAATAATAATTAAAAATATAATGTCGGAAATGAAGAAATTTGGAAATAAAACATTTTTATTACGTTGTGCAACATAATTAAATGTACGTAGCCTCATTTCGGAACCAAAACAAAACAAAACGTCATTTATACGATTACGGTTTGTTATGTAGGTATCTTTATGGTAGAGAGAGATTTCATATTAATGAAACAACAAAGTGGTAGTAAGCAAAATAAATAAATAACGTGGCTAATAAAACTTGATAGATAGCGGCGTCGGAGAATGCGGCCTTGAAGGATGAGGTGGACGCGTTGCGCGAGACGGCGGCGAAGGCGGCCGCGCTCGAGTCTACTGTCGCCTCCTACAAGAAGAGGATGGAGGAACACGTGGACCTGAGGAGACAGGTATAGTCGCCCCATTCAACCCCGATGTAAATAGACTGTATCTATGTGTATCTTTTTGTGACATCGCAGTTCAGGTGCAAGTGAACCGATGTCGATGGGCATAAGTTAAATTAGAATGCAGGTCTTGTAGCGGTTGTACTTAAATGTGTTTCATCAAAAATGGGTTGTGAGTCTTCGGCTCTATTGCTATTGTGTTGGGAGTTTTTTTTATGTATAACCTTTTAATATTTTATTATGGTAATTTTTAATACCAATGGTAATTTTGTAAGATGCAGTGCCATGCTGCTTTGCAGCTGAATTGGACGGGCACGACCGGGGTGGTATCGCTCGCTAACATAATACCGGCGGAAAGTGACAGCTATGCTGTTGCGTTTATACCGAAAAGGAAGGCGGATGTGTATGGGCGTCGATATTTGCCAAAAGCCTTTGACTGTCTTAACCTGTGAGACTGAACCTTACTGTTACAGTACCCAGGCAACACATCCGAAACAAAGTACATTCCCACCACTTCATGTTTTTCTCTCTGTCATATGACTTTTAATATATTGAAGCGGATTATCTGAACTTATTAAATGTAGATCTCAGTCAATAGCTAAGTCGATGACTTACTTTAACTGTACCAATGATTATATATTATTTATGTTATGTACGTTATCTGCAGGTGAAGCTGCTAGAGCGGTCCAACACGGAGCACGTGCAGCGCGCCATTGAGCACGAGCAGGCGGCCGCGCGCACGACGGCCCTGCGCGCTCAGCTCGACATATACAAGAAACAGGTGCGCCACCTGCCCGTAGAGTGTACCGTATGCATAGAGAGAAAGAGAGAGAGAGAAAAAGAGAGAGAAAGAGCGAGAAAAGTGATGTTTTATTTTTAAACCGACTTACCGTTCAATAAAAAATGTAGTTAATTAGAGTCACACTGGTTGCATAGGTTAATTCTTTTTCGTCACAAAGCCGAAGTTTCTGATATAGGTCAATCTTATTTCTTACTAATATTATAAACTATAAAGGCGAAAGTTTGTAAGTTTGTATGTTTGGATGTTTGTTGATCTTTCACGGCAAAACGGCTAAACTGATTTGTCTGAAAGTTGAAATGGTGATGGCTTATACCTTGGATTAAGACATAGGCTATAAAAATAATCATGACACCGGGTATCGTTGTATTTGTTGAAATCTAAGTTAACGCAGGCAAAGCTGTGGGCACCAGCTAGAAAATCAATAAATGGTATTAAATAAATTAATACAATCGTATTACGAGCATGCTTTAGTTTATCTGTTATTTTAGTAATATATAATTTTGAAATTACTTTTACTGAGTTCTGTGCGCACCCCTCCTAACTTCACTTTGTCCAAGTTAAATTACGCGTACTTTTTACTCAGACTGAAATATATACCTTGATTAAATTGAAGTTACTTGAGTTTTGAGCGCGCCACTCTTAGCTTACTTCACTTCAGTTTAGTCGAAATAGCTTTATTACTTAGACGAAGTGAAGTTAGCTAAGTGTCTGCGTAGCTTAAGTACTTAAACTGAAATACCCACCGATGTACAGGTGATGGACCTAAACGAGAAACTAGACGCGGAGATAACGAAGGCGGATAAGCTCGAGATCGAGAACCGTCGGCTGGGAAGCAGCGCCGCCACGCTGCAGCGTGAGCGGGACGCGCTGCTCGCCGAGCGGGACACGCTGCGTGAGACCGTCGAGGACCTGCGCTACTCCACCATCACGACCGGTACTAGCCTGATGATATATTTTAGGGTTCCGTTCCTCAGAATGACAAAAGGAACCCTTATGGGATCACTTCGTAGTCTGTCTGTCTCTCAAACCAAAACCTATGTACCTACTTCGCATTAACATATAAACATGAAATTTGGTCAACTTAGGTCTAACAACATAAGCAAAGGAGAAAACTGTGAATTTGTTGTTATATTACATAAAAACGAGTTTTTTGGATTCCTCCTCCCACTCCCATTTTTTTTGATAGGACGTATGCTGCTGATTGGCTCATGGCTCACATGCTAACTTTGTTTGAAGGAGCGGTAACCTAAGCCACGCTCCGCCAGACTTCAATACTGCCATGTTTTGGATTGAGCGCCGTTACTTTTTTATGTGAAACATCTATTGCCCAATCACCACCGACACGACAAGCCTGCCCCTGCCCAGACAAGTGGCTTTAACGTTTATTTATTATAATATCCTACTAATATTATAAACGCGAAAGTTGTAAGAATGTATGGATGTATGTATGTTAACTCTTTCACGTAAAAACTACCAAATGGATTTTAATGAAACTTTACAATAACATAGCTTATACACTAGAATTACATATATGCTATAATTTGTCCATGTAATCCCACGGGAATGGGAAGTAGTATATTTTATACTAGCGAGGCGCTCCTAGTATAATATAAACATGAATGTATGAGATTCAATTAGTTGAATCAAATTACATGTTGAAGCCGAATGCCAACCTCATACATTGATGTATTCATTCATATTATTATAGATGTTTTACATCTACCTGGTATCCTGCCACAGTGTTTTAAAAGCGTCCTAAATAATGTTTTTCATCAGTGTTTTAAAATGTATAATATTTTCAACATTTTTCAGGTGCTACTGAGGACAACGTTTCTCGAGAGTTGATACCTAACGACCTGAAGGAGCGTCTCATACGTTTGGAGCACGAGAACAAACTATTACGGCAGAACCAAGGCGCACAGGCCGACCAGGCGTCCGTTCAGGTAACACTTCGACGGTCGGTAGGATTGAACCACATTCAGAGGATTTGATCCCCGGCAAAGACGATAAAAATAAGTTTCTGCACCGGGGTTATTATTGTGTATAACCATTAACCGTACATTGAAACCTGTAACCAGTAATCCAAGTTCTTACGGTTATTAGATGGAATTCCGTACCAAAGTTTGTCCACGCAAGATTGTGCTATCGTGGTTTAATTGTTTATAAGTTTTTAGTGGCCCGTCTTGACCTCTATAGCCACAGTAAGCAGCGCCACACAATATGTTGTCTAAAACTATCTCTAAAGCTAGTTCAAACTGCAAACTAAAATTATAATCATTTCATTAGAGAAGATTAGCATGCAAACGTGACACAAATTTATGATGTGAAACATCTAACACCATGGCTGTAAAATCGACTCAAATTCCGTGACGGCCAACGATATGACGCGGTCATGCCGTCGCATAACGCGATAAAATCCGAAAAACATGTTTCATTATAATGAGTGAAACTCTCGTAAACATTAGAGAAAAAAAATCTATTGACGTGTCATTGCAATCGCAGGCGTTGCTCGAGGACTACGCGACGCGACTGGAGAAGCAGCGCACGTACAACCGCGAGGCCAACGAGCGGATCATGCAGCTGGAGGCCACGCTGGAGGCCTCGCACCCGCGCCTCGCCTACACGCTGGAGGAGAAGCAGAAGAAATGTGAGACACGCGATTATGGGGATGCAGAATATTGAGGGGATTGTACATGTATGTGGAGATGGGGAATTTGAGACGAGATAATTATACATATGGTGGCTTGTAGATTCGATTTTTAACCCCCAATGCAAAAAGCCGAGTGTTATAAGTTAGACGTCTGTGGCATCCTAGTTCTTAAACGGATGGCGTATGTGCTGAAATGTACCCATACAGTCTTTCGTTGATAGAAAGTAGTTGATAGAGCGGTTTAGAGTAAATTTTGATATATTAAACTGATAATTATGAATAGATGATAGAATGATATGTCCGCGGGTTTTGTGTGGTTACTGCATAACTAACTTACATTACTAATGATTAATAAGTAATGTGGCGTAAACTGCTTACGCCGCGAAATGTACATGCTGGCCAGTACATGATGGACTTACATATTCTATTGCGTTTTTTTTTTTAATTTGAAAACCATTTTTCCAGTTTTGGTTCCTTGACATGTTTATTATTAAAATAAGTTCAGCTGTTTCAAAATCATCATCTCTTTTGTTATTGAGACGGGTTTGTTACAGCAATGCAAGTGGAGGAGTTGCAGTCGCTACTGACGGAGGAGCGGCGACGCAGCGCCAAGCTGCAGGAGGCGCTGGCGGCGCGCGATGCCGACCTGCTCGCCTCCGAGGACAAGTACAAGAAGTGCCTCGACAAGGCCAAGGAGGTCGTCAAGTCGCTCAACCCGCGCTCCACAGGTAACACGACATGACCACGGTTCGACGGATGGCTTCGGTTCATATCTTTTGTAATGAGAAATGGATTAAACCGGCGAGTTTGACAATGTGAAATAAACAAATGTTAATATAATAAGTGTGTGTATTGCAGGCCACCAGTCGCTATCGGACATCACGTTAGGCTACTCGCGCGGCGCGGGCAACACCGGTGCGAGTGCTTCTCGCAGCGAGACCACGCCCGCCACCAACAACCGACACGAGTGAGTATTTTCTTATATTACGAAGTCGAACTTAATACATTTTCCATGGCATAACCTTATAAAAAAAGATGGACCTATATCACCACCATATGGAGGGGACCTCAAGGAAAAAGAAAGAGAGGAAGGCCCTCAACATGCTGGGAGGACGAAATAAAAAAAGTCGCTGGTCCCAAGTGGTGGCAAACAGCTCAGGATAGAGAAAAGTGGGCATCGTTGGAGGAGGCCTTTACCCAACCTGGGGACCTTGCTAACAATCAAACACAATGACATAGAAATAATAAGAGTACCTTAATTATGAAGCAATGTAGCGGGATCAAATAAAGGCTTTTTTATTTATTTATTTTATTTTATAACCTTATAAAAATATATAAAACTATTCTTAACTCTCTTATAAAATTTTTCTATTATTATTCTAAGCTTTGTATTTAAATTCATTTCGCCGTTTATTATGGTTAATTGATAAATAAGAATTTGTTCATTGTAGCAAATATCTAATATATCCTTGAATCGTAAGGTGGAGTGGCAGCGGTAGTGGAAGCGAGGAGGGCGCGCGCGCCAACGAGCAGCGACTGCTGGCGTCGGCGTGGTACCAGCTGGGCGCGCGCTGCCACCGGGACGCGGTGGAGTCGCGCTTCGCCGCGCTGTCCGCCGGACACTCGTTCCTGGCCCGCCAGCGCCGCCAGCCGCCCCGACCGCGCGCACCCGCGCCCGTCGCGCCCACGCCCTGACCCGCCCGCGACCACGCCCGCGCACGGCCTCTGCGCGACCACACCCACGTCCGCCCCCCGTACGCCCAGGTGACCACGTGATGTTAACTGATACTGAACCGTGCGTGCTAGTAATGATTATTTTACGTGAATGATTAGGGATGACACCGTTTATGTGATAATATTATTTGGTATAAAAGAAACATAGTCCAAATTGTGTTTGATTGGAATTTTTATATAAAGTGGGACATCATACCGATATTTACCTAATATTATATGTTATAAATACTATTGCTAACACTAAAACGTTAGCGATAATGGCTCCTGTTAGGTATGTATTCCTATGAATGGTTGACAAATTATATTAACATTTCCAGATTGCACCATAGGTCAATTTTTAAGTATATTGTCCGTATGTTGACATTAAGGGTATGTGCAAATATGTGATCAGTACCATTTCCTAAGAGTTCGATACAAATTAATGTTAAACTGGCGGGATGCCATGACAGTGTTCACAATAACAGGTCCTAGTGATAAGTATAATTAACGGTCGCATTGAACGATTTACGATCAAAACGTAGGTGTAAGATATTTAGAAAAATTTGGGGTTTGAAAAACTTTGTTTTGACAACCCTGCAGTATTTTACTACCGCGCTGTGAGTATTCAGGAGTTTTTAATATTTACATAATTACTTTAGCGTATTCTAAGCAACAGAAAATTACTTCAATAATTTGCAACATCTAGTTTACATTAAAACAATCATGACTTTTACATGAATTATTGTTTTCAAAGCTCACCAAACAGGTACAGCTCAAGATTGTTAAAAATATATTATACTTAAACTTATGATAATATAAATGAGGAAAAATTTGTAAGCAGTAATTCCGTGCAAAGTTTCTAGACAGTATACATTACACATCTAAAAACCCCCCTAGACAACGTGGGGTTGCTTTATTTTATTTTGTTGTGCATTTACCTGACTCAGTGAAAAAGTACCACCTAACGTATTCGCTTATTTAAATTACGAATGAAAAATGAAAGACATTATATTAGTCTATCGGTATGTAACTACGTCTATTTAATATATTTAATTCATCATTTTAAATATATAAATTGATCACTACATATGCAATAAGATTATTTTTAGATATTTTACTATTCACTTCAAGTTGTCCATATTTTGTTGAATAAAATTATTATTTTATGGTTACATAATTAAATCTGCTGGCTGGATTTTGACAAAAAAATTGGTTTATTACAGCAACGAGGTAAAGTCGGTTCTACTAACCTATATATCAAGGACACGAGTTTGATTAAATGAAATTAATTTATTTTCTATAGGCTATTTGACGGTAAGCATCCATTGTAATATATTATTTTCTGATGACAAGGTAAAACATAGAAACATCCGAATTGAGAACCTCCTTTTTTAGAAGTCGGTTAAAAAATGAAATACCATCTTGTAAAATATTGAGCGAAATACTCTCAAATTTCGATTTTTTTCTTGCATATGATATTAAAGCGGTCAGATTGTACATTGTTGTTAACGAAATCGCATCATTGCGCGAGGGTGAGGGGTGAGGGGTGAGCACAAGGATGTATAAAAAGTGAGTGGTATAGTGTCTCCTTGGAAAATGACGTCACGTTATTAAAAGCTACCAATGAGAGTCGAAAATGTAGTGACGTCATTTTCAACAACAATGCAATTTCATTCTAGTATATTTCATGCTCAGGGGATTTCCTCCTTCCATTCAACTTCTTTAAAAGCATTAAAAACAGAATGGCTGAAAATTGTAGTCAAGATCAGAATAAAACACTTTCTCTTTTGAACATTATTTTTATATTGTCTTCCAGAATGTATAGGTGTTTTTTTTTAATTCAATCATTTTAAGTTTATTGTTTCCTGATATCTATAACTCAATGTTACATTTTGTTCATTGTATCTTATTTGTAAATTTTAATGCATTTTGTACAACATTTTTTTTTATCAAATATAAATTAAATGCAAAAAATTCGTGTCGTTCGTAAGGCAGCAAAACCATCAGAAAATCGATCATTTATAGTTTAGATGAAATTAATTATGTCAAATAGAATGTTATAGAAACATAATTATTTTGTAGTATCGTTTTCAAAGGATTTATTTTATTATATTATATAATTATTCTATATTTTATTATTTATGTAAATGTATAAGCTTATTCAAGAAACCATGTGTATTCTTAAGTTTCATAAGGTATATGTGTTTTTTTACTGATTATTTCTCAATATTCATAACATTTTAATTAACTTTTTAATAAATTTTAACATACTAAGTTATTTTTTTACCATTTAGTGCAAACCATATCTAGGCATGTATACTGTTTGACCATTTATTGAGATGTTAAAGAAACGGAAAGTATAAAAACACCCCACATACAATAGCTAAGACAATAATTGGCTCAGTCAATTTCTGGAGAATCTTGATTGGGGCTTTTGTGTGCAATTATTTTACAATTATAAATAGATAGATCCTAATGTGTTCTCCTTAAATAAATATATTATTTTTCACTTACATTTTGTTCCGAAACCATTTTAATATTTTTGGGGAATCCCCAATATATATTCAATATGAGTAATAAAAAGATGTGACATTGGCTACGAAGCAAATTAATCACAATATACATCGTTTCCAATAACTGATCTGTAACATTTCTCAGTAAACTATATAATGCTTGTGATATCTTTGTTAGCTGTTAGGTGACATTTTATATGCGTAAGAAGGCACAACATGGATTTCTACATCAGAAATTTTCTTTATATTATTTTTATATGTTACAAAGAGTGTGATTTAATGATGTTTGTATACATTTATAATTTATTATAGTTTAAATAATCTTTCACAAAATTTGTTTTATTTTTACCCTTACGTAGCACTGTACCGTAAGCTGTTTATAGGGTATGCGCGTCAACCCGGTATCTATTATGCGCGGTCGGGTAGCCGTTATCGAGTGTTTGACGTCGATATTCGTATGTGTATGTGTATTATACAGTCGACTCTCGTTAATTCAAACCCGCGATAATTCGAATCTCTCAATAATTCAAAGTTATCGCGAGTTCCCTAGAAAATCTCTTTATATTTCGAACTAAATCAATACATTTTTATACACTTGGTAATTCGAACGAAAAAATCATTGCTACCTAACAAAACGACGCGTTAATTCGAACTCATCGGCGTCAAACACTCGGTAATTCAAAATTCAAAATTGCAGAGAGAAATATTGGAGAACTTGTAGAGGTAAAAAGTACATTTCGAGACTAATTCAAACTTGTATTATCCTACACAAGCCTTTAGGTATTCAGTTTTACACACACTGTTCCACGAATTGGCTTGTTTAGTTAAGTTTCAGACTTCAGTTACTGTTACTCTTTCCTTGGTTGTATATTTGCAGATTAAAAGTTTGGCAGAGCGTCATTCGATACCTTACAAAGATTTTCAGGCACTTTTTCAAGGAAAAGGAGGGCAACGCATCTGTATAATCTGGTTGTATGGATGTGTATGGGAGTCGATAGTCGCCAAAAGGCTTACACTGCTCGTTTCCCCTCCTATGCTATAAAAAGACTATAATTTAGCGAAGCTGTTGTAGCCAGTTCTGTAAAGTCACGTAAGAAAACCCTTACAAACAATAGGTAAGAAATAAAAAGCGATGTAAATTTCATAATAATTTATTTGTTACTGAGATCACAAGTCACATTACATAATTAATTTACAATATCACATGTCCAAAGCAAATAATATTATGTTAAAATTTACAAAAGGCCGATCAAACTATCCAATAACATTATATATTATAATTTTTATTAAAGCCGATACATGTTAAAAACATTAATTCAAACGTATATTATGAAGTTACGGCAGTTATACTTGTCAAACTAAAATCTAATGTCAAAAATTATTACGTATTTTAATCTGTGATAATGATTATCTTTAATATTTAAACAAGTATGGCAGAATTGACGTGTGTTTAATGCATCTCACATTCTATTCATGAGGAGCGCTTACACTAAGGACAAATGAAAGAAAAAACTAATCGAAATCTTCATCGGAGTCTGTTTTTAGAACACTGTCAGACCCAGAACCGGCCTCGCTGTCAGCTTCAATTTCTCTGTGAACAAATGCTAATTAAAGATATGTCTTAAAGGCCCTCTACACGAAGACAGACGTATCGGACGTCAACGGCGCATCGTCCGCTAACGTGTAGTTGGGATGATTTGCTTGTCTGTCGTAGGTATTCAACGTCGGCAGATGCATTCACCACAAATCCGTTTACTGTCGGTTGTTTGACACGGATCAAAGGATTTCACCGCGAACGTTTGGCGTCCGACAGACGTGTGGTCGCACGTCGGTAAATGCATCCGCAGACGTCGGCAGATGCATCTGTCGACGTGTAGAGGGGCATTTTATGACGCACAAGGTTTTACGTGCTTCTCCGTATTCAAAGATATCATTATAGTCTTGGGATCTAAAGTGACATTAGTACCTACTATACGAAGACAGCCAATTAAATAGTTTTTTATTACATAATACATATTATATTTGACGAATTTTCTTAAATCTTATGTTCAGTTCTGGAGAAATAAAAAAAAAGTCGTAATCATGAATCTGATATGGTTTATTGTAAAAAAATGACACGTGGAATTATTGTTTGAAAGATTTGGAAACAGGGAGAACACCATGTTAGTACAATAATAATTAATTACTAATAATTAATAAAAAATAAAAACATTACAAAAATAAACCAAGAGTAATATATTCCGTACTTAATAAGAAAGTAGCTAATATAAAATTAATAATGTAGGTAGAGTAATTAATTGAGTTTAGTAAGTTTTATAAGTCATAAAATTATAACAGCGACTTTCATCAAAATTATTACAGATTAATGAACATATTTAAATATTAATAAAATTGTTATTTAAGTTTAAGTTAACAATTTTGAGATTTATGTTAATGAAATTGATGTCATTGTTTAGTTGTGATGCAGGTACGAACCAGTGTTACTGATATTACCACCGTGTTAATTAACGTAGATATTTAACAGGATGTGAGTTTTATGTTATTAGTTAACAACCCATGCTTTACAACACAACATTCAACAAACGATTTTTGTTTATAACACTTGCCTGGTGTCGTCTAAACTCTCCTTTATTTCTATTTCAATTATGTTTCTGTCGATGAAAAGTCAGATTTAATTAATATTTGCAATAGAAGCTAAACGGTATAGAAAATAGGTTTCATATTTAATATGAAATTAAGGATAATCTCAGTGTAGTTTTAGTATCGCATGTTCCATGTGCTGTGTCAGTTTTATCACCGTCCTGATTCGACTGAGGTTGTACGAGTGCCCCACACTGGTTCAGGCCTTGACATGGCGGTGGGGCTCAGAAGCCTAGGGTGAGCTCAGCTCCTTAGGCGAAGCTAATTGAGCCGAGGGGGCTCTTTGTACCCCTCTTATAAGAAGAGGGGACAAAAGAACAGGGGGCAAGGGGCGCGGATGGGAACCTCACCCCATTACTGTATTTAGTTTATTAGTTGAAGAAGAACAAACCCTCCCGACGTTGGGAGGGGTTGTTCTGTGGTGCGGGACAACCCCTCTGTGGAGGTGGCGTCAGTCCCTTGCGGGACTGACTAGCCGTCGAGGTACCCTGTTAGCTTAACAGATCCGGGGCACCTCACCAAAGGCGGCACTGGTGGCATTCGCCGGGTTTTAGTGGGTAGAGCTGCGTCCACTTAATAGCATCTTTCGGGCGCAGCGAGTCCCACATACCCGCGTGGGGAGACCCACTCATCAGGCGGGATACCTTAGAGCATTTCCCGGCGTTAAAGAAAAAAAAAAGAATTGTACGAGCGCCATGTTTGTATCGAACATACTTAAGAATCCTACATATCTTGGTGGGGCAACAAGGAGGTAGAAATAAAGGTATGTTTATCTAAATACAGATAAAATGGGTGGATTTTATCGAACAATCATCAATAACATACGCATTAGAAATTGGAAACAGGCTTCCTACTCAAGAATAAAGCAGAATAAAAAAAATATTGACCAGACTAAGGCCTACAGGTGTCTATAAAGATGACAAAATGTTAAATTTGTTTGCCAAGTCGATTGCAAACAATATATCATTATTACATAAACCTGTTGACGCTTTTAATAAACCATCCATAACCCAACCACAAAACCAGTTATATCTAGAAACTAGCGGCTGCCCGCAGCTTCGCCCGCGTTCACTTAGATTTACAACTGTACCCGGATTGATGATGATTATTTTTGTAGACTAAGTTACTCCTTATAACATCAGCTATCTGCCAGTGAAAGTCCCATCAAAATCGGCCCAGCTGTTTCGGAGATTAGCCGAAACAAACAGACAGACTCACAGACTAACGGATGTACAGACAAAAATTATAAAAAATGCTATTTTGGTATATGTACCGTGTATACATCCATAATAACTATATGCATTCAATAAAAAGCGGTTATTTTAATATTGCAAACAGACACTCTAATTTTATTTATCTGTATAGATAAATAGATAGACTATCTCAAGTGTTAAATAACATTTTGCGCTAAGTTTTTCGCACTTAATTAAGTTTTCAAACTTTTTACGTGCGGTCCTGCGGGCCCGATAAAACTACATTGTATGAGCGCTGCATAATAATTTATTAATCTTGAAAAATCTCGCGTCCGATGTACCTATCTGGTGCTATATTTACGGCCTACGGGCTAGACAGGAGACGATCGCATACTTTAGTAGCTCGTGCATTTGTTTAAAATTTTATGTTTTAAATTAATGACTTAGTCGAAGTAATAAATGGCTGCAAATACAAACATTGACTCCTGCAATTTACCTCTTAATCTTATTGCAACAAATATATAATAGTTGGCAAAAGTGGATAATAAAAGGAAATTTGGCGGAAGGCTAAAAATATTATATACATATATACACAAAAATGTCATATGACCGTTTGAATGGAAATTTGAAAAGTATACCTAATACAATGAGGAGTCACTGAAATTCTGGTAAAATATGGCAAATGGCTCCCTCTATTGTCCGCAATATTAATATTCTTGTGAAACTACTTTGTTATTATGTTTAGATTTTTGTTGTTAACAATAAATCATTTTTCTTTCTTTCTTTTTTTCTAATTCAAATGACAACATTTAGTTCGACAACCAATAGAATATAAAGTAACTTTGCATGATTTGTATTTATAGCTGTGCTATAAAAAGTTAATATGATTCATGTATGACAAAATAATAAATCGGATATTGATACAACTTTTTAAGGATTTAACACGATTTTAGCGGTTTATTAAGATTCTTTACTTTACAGAAACCATGACAACGGGAGGACTGATACGTCCTACTACTTACGTAAACGTTAATAAGTAAAGTAACAGCACTGGTGGGTTAGCCAAGATGCCATTCTACAATCGTAAACGCTAGTAGAATAATAAATGTATGGAAATTACATTTTACATCGAAATATCATTTCCATACTTTATTAGTTTTCTACTAGCGTTTACGATTGTAGAATGACATCTCGGCTAACCCACCTGGTTTTGTGATATACTCACCCGTTGAGATCTTTGGTGACTTGTATGTCAAGGTTAGCGAAGTTATCGCCGAGGCCGTTGAGAGCTTCACAGAAGTCACTGCCCACCCCCTGCAGATGCTGCGTATTGAGATGGAAGCCCTGCGTGATAAATGATATATGTCATAGTGACACACCAAGAACGTTCTAGGTCTTTTTAATGATAGAAAACAACATAATTAAGACTACATCTGTAAAGTATGCCCGAGACGTACTTAGAATACCTTTTTATTTCGTATAGCGAAGCGGGAATTTTTCTGACGTAACAAAGATTGAAAGCGTATCTGTTATCTTTTCATCGCATGGCGTCTAAGATCCGATCTAGCGATCTCAGTCCGTCAAGTCTACATACCAATGTTTAAAAATGTGCATGTTCATAATTATTTTGAAGTACTAATTGCTATGCATCATATGTTTTTAGACTTCCATGAAAGAACTATTTTTTTTTAAATTACGGAGCAATAAATCACTTTCAGATATATACAGATAAATTTAAATTACTGTGGAATTGTGTAAATGACCTTTTCAAATGGAATTTATTAATAACTAGCTGTTACCCGCGACTTTGTCCATAAGTTATCAGCCATATACAACGACTAATGATGATTATTTTGATTTCCTTTGTCCTTCATTGTAATCTATCTCCTAGTCAAAATTTATCAAAATTCGATCACCGGTTTAGGTTTGAAAGCGTAACAAATAAACAAAATAATAAAATGTATGTTAAGTTAACAATATTTGTTTTCGGTGCTATTGCGTTGATAAAGGCCCCCGATAATATTTTTCTTCATATACAAGTGCTATCTGCTACAGGGATAAGTTATATTTTGATTATAATATATAATTTAAAGCATGATATAAAAGATAAAGATAAGTAATACTCTGGTGAAGAGGGCAATCGCAAATAACAAAAATACTTCCATATATGTTCGTGTAAAATAAACCTGCTAGACTCCTAATTACAAAAGAGACACTTTCGAAATGTTTAAGAGTCTCATCACTTAACCCAGCTTCATGATCATTTGTCACATGCTTAATGTCGAAACATACTTAAATTGATTATAACCTATCCCTCGTATCACATTATAAACTGAGCTGGCCTTTTATGTTAAGTACATAAATGTGACCGATGATGGTCTCGGAATAATCTCGCTTAAAAAATTCTAGCCTGTCCGGTGCACACGGGATATAAAAGTCCTAGCCTTTCCGGTGCACACTGGAAATAAAAGTTCTAGCCTGTCCGGTACACACTGGAAATAAGTTAGCCGTCACAGGACACTCGACAGATGTGAAACATGTATGTTAAATTAAAATTCATAATTACAATATATAATAATATAAAATAATAATAATAATATATAATAAATACATAATGATATAATAATAAATATAAATCTATAAAAAGAGATAGAATAAAAAAAGGAATGACAGCGCTCTATGCCGTTGGCCGTCTCGACATTCTAAAATAGATGTGTCACATCAAAAATGCTTATTCCGAAAATTCCCCGTGTACTAGACCTTATTATTCGTTAATACTCCTTTAAAAAACTATGCTTGATGTGAATAAATGTCTTCGAAGGTGAGTTAATTTCGTCACCCCGCATTCGGATAGAGCACATAGGGCATAGGCGATTTCCCCCTCGCCCTAAAACTCGTAGTAGGATGTGTAAGGTACGCTCATTTGGACCTTGAAGAAAACTCCTTCTTAGGACTAGGTCGGGTCCTTATGATTATGTAGAGCTTGAAGGAGTCCTCTTCCAGGAGTGAGACCCGTAACGGTCCTTGGAGTCGAGTAGTGGGACGTGTTAGAGTCGCTAGAGTTCTGGGCTGGGACATGTAAGGGTCGTTAACCTTGAAGGGTCCCCTGTCGAATCCGCAGAAGGAGGCCTCCATGGTGTAGGACCTGGTGACGCGCAGGTGGCGCCACACCGTGACCCGCGCCGTACTCTCCCGCTCCCGCTCCACGCGGAACGAGCAGGACCCCAGCGCGAACGCAGGCGAGATGCGGTGCATCAGGGCTGGCAGCATCTATACAACAATGCACACAATTTTTTTATGTTAGTTGGATAGGGAAATTGGCGTCACCTATGAAGATATACGAGTTTGTATGATAACATCTGTTCTGCCTGGTGCTCCGGTAACTCTTTGCCTATCTTAAGACATTTTACGTGCCTAATAATTATACTACCTGTCCTGACTCCTACCATTCTCACCGAGACACAAGTAAGAGTAAGAGGTAGTGCCATGCTGCTTTGCAGCCGAACTGGGCCAGCATGACCGGGGTGGTACCTCTCGCTCACATAATACCGGCGTCAAGTGACAGTCATGCTGTCGCGTTTCGTATGGTTTGTGAGTTTCCGGTGGCCCGTTGGGGGATGGGGAAGAGGAGGGCGGCGCATCTGCATGGCTACGCAGACAACATGAACGCTACCCTACCGGTAGAAATTTCGTTCGAGTGTTTGTATTTAAATCAATATTTAAATATGACTTTAATCGGCGGCCGGCAACCCTACCCAACCCGTGTGCTTGTGTCTATCGATGTCGGCGTTCACTCACTTACCAACAAGTGACCCTCCTTTTTTTACTTTTCATATTTAAACTATTACATTTAATTTGCTAGGATCGTATGTCTGTTGGTTTCAGTCGCCATGGTGTCTTCTAGACTCTAGTGACCGACCCAATCGTGCCACCCAACCATACAAACACTTAAAAGATTCCTTTTAAACAAGTACATATTCATTCGAATATGAAAAGTAAACGTGTTAACTTGAAACAGTATATTGTTCCGTTCACTGCAGGCACTAAATTAGGAAGTGTGTTTTAAACGCTTTTTGTTTCCTAAACAAATAAAATACACGTCTCACTTTCAACAAACGTATTTATGACTAACTGTTGCCTGTAGCTTTGCCCGCGTCAACTTAGATTCACAGCCATAGCCAGATTGATGATGATTATTTTTAGCTTAAGTTACTCCTTATAGCATCAGCTATCTACCAAAGAAAGTCCCGTCAAAATCGGCCCAGTTGTTTCAGAGATTAGCGGGAATAAACAGACAGACACACAAATTTTTAAAAAAAAATTATTTTGGTATAATATTTACCGTGTATACATCCATAATATGCATTTAGTAAAAAGTGGTTATTTTGAATTTTATTTATCTGTATAGACTACTGGTTAATTCAAATTCAAGCCTTAATTAATTAACGAATTAATTTAAGTTTCAAGTCTATTTATTGGTTCAAAACTTTGGAAGAAGTAATTTTGTTTCGTAAAACTTTTTCTTAAGAAACAATTTTTTATAGCATAGGCGGGCAAACGAGCAGGCGAAGCCTTTGGCACAACCTTTGGCGACTATCGCCGCCCATACACTTCCTCACAACCAGAGATTTAAATGTAGATGTGTTGTCCTCCTTTGCCCTATCTCTCACCATATGGGCAAATAAACTTTAGATATTCATATAAAGACTTTAGCCTAGTCTGAATATGAACTTTAAACATGACACGCGTCTGTTCGCCACATCTCCCTAAGAATGGTTCACGTATCGATACATAGAAACAGGTAAATAGTCAACTGAAGCCATCTTATCTTCGCTAAAAATAATTTGCCATATGATCATTTTCTAAGAACTTTTTTATCCTTAATTTTAGTACCTAGGTACTATAACACAACCCAGCCATAATTTATAAAATCCATAAAATATGATGCCTATTTGCTAAGACTTGGTAAAATATTAAATAATATTTTACCTTACTTTTTAATTGGACACTTTGCTCATAAAATATAAGATGAAAGCTTTTAAAATGCATATACATTACAATGAACATAGGCATATTCGTTTTACGATATTAAGCTTCTAATCACAATTTATACATTTATAAATTGTGATCAGAAGTTTAATCATAGTAGAGGCCACATTTTTTGGATAGGTAGTGATGATGTAAAAATCGCAATAAACAGTGACAAATCCGTAAAAGATCCGGTGATGATTTATTTATTCCTCATGGATTTCGTAAAAAGTGAAATTGACGTACACATATTATAACATCGAGCGACCATGGTCTAGTGGGTATGGGCTCAGCTTTTTGAGTGAGAGTACTGGGTTCGACCCTGACTCCTGTGGTGTCTTTAAGTGGGTCTTTTCTAAATCTCTACGCGCACCTGAACACCAGACCATCGCTTGCTCACCGGCGAAGGAAACATCGTGAAGAAACCTGCATGCTCGATGAGATTAAAAGTCTTTGAAGGTGTGTAAAGTTCACCAACCACCATTGGGCCAGCGTATCGGTGAACTATGGCCCAATAACACTCCTCGCCTGATTTCGAGGAGGAGACCCGTGCCCAGCAGTGGGACAGTGGGTTGATATTATTATTATATTATAATAATGATCTTATCATTATATTTTAATATATGTACATAGGTTTCTTTAGGTCAAAGTAGGTAGTAATAACTAATCAAATTCTGTCTGTCAATTCTATATTATATGTCTCGGGGATCCTGTCTAAATAATCATCATCAATATGACTTACAATTTAAACTAAAATCATTATCAGCCTTTATCCGTCCACTGCTGAACATAGGCCTTCCTCAAAGAACGCCAAGACGACCGATCCCTCGCCATTCGCCACAAGACGATCTCCGTAGCGTTGCCGGTCCATGTCATGCGAGTAAACTACATAATAAATAACAGTAAATCTACATGACACTGTATAAGCCACGACAACACTTGGTTTTAAGATACAGTTGTAACTCAAATAAACCGTAGGGAGGTTGAAAAAACCCACCAGGTACTTGACAGGTTCGTCCTGCACGAGCCGGTCGCTACTGCTCCAGCTCTCGGCGCCGGCGCATCCATAAAAGAACACGTTCTTCTTGCGCGAATGCCCGTGATAGTCGCAGTACACTAACGGTGGTTTCTTCCATACGCGCACCAGGTACTCTATAAGGCCCTGAAATGGAACGGTACTTGAACAATGCTTTCAACTTGTGAACCTCTTGCACATTGACCACAAACATGAGTAAACCTGCAAGTTTAACATTTTAAAACACGCCTGAATGTAGATTTGAAGTATTTGAAGGCGTTGTGATTCACTAACCCGCATTGGGTAAACGTACAAATATTCTTTTGCCTCGCCTTGCCCACTCTTTGCCTCTTTTGAGAAGGAGATCCATGTCTACCAGTAAGTTGTATAAGGGTCTTTTTAACCGACTTCAACAAAAAGGAGGAGGTATTCAATTTGATCGTTTTTTATGTACCTATGTACATACACCGTATTATAGTTTTGATTTTTTGTGACTCTATAGGGTTCTTAAATGGCACTATTTTCTAGAAGATAGAAGGAAAATCGCCTACTTCTACATCATCATCATTATCCTCTATTCGTCCACTGCTGAAAATAGGTCTCCCTCAATGAACGCCAAGACGGCCGATCCCTTGCCACCCGCATCCAACACGGACCGGCATAGAATGATGATATGACATCATACACATTCTCTTGCTTTAATTCTCATTTTTCCAATTTCGTCCACTGTTAGCCGGCCGCTTTTATTTAATGGCGGCGATGATTTATTTATTTTTCTGTTAATATAATATACAGAGAAGCACAACACAAACACAACAGAAACAACATTTTTTCTAAACCTGAATATACAAATAACACAAGCGTTCATTACCTTAGTATGGTAAATAGACGGGTGCAGCACCGGGCTCGGCTTACACCAGCGTCTGTTCAGATCTTCATTAGTTAAGCCGCACCGATGGCTGGAACAAACTCACATTGGAACAGGAAGCGGGCAGTAACGTTAAGTAGCCGAGACACGTTCGCTCGAGTGACGCGATCCTGTGCCTCTATTTTTTTATATCAAACATCATACTTTGTAGTTACATACATGTAGAAAGATAACGTCGATAAATTTATCATTATTATAGTACTTTACTGGTAAAAGTAATAAGCGAAAGTAAATAAGTAAATTTAAAAGACAGAACTAATTTTTCTTAATATTTATTACTTAAACTTGAATCAGTCAATCCAACTATGATTATAATCGTGAAAGTTTGTATGTTTATTACTCTTTCGCGATTTTAATGAAACATTTTTTTCTTGTGTCTGCTTAAAATTGGTTCGTGCAAACACGAGAAACTTCTAGATAGTGCATTTCTTCCTGTTCTGGTTGCCTGGAAGGAATCGCCCTAGACTCTAGAGCGATAAGGCCGCCAATTGTACCTGTTCTCTGTTTTGTGTTTATTATGTGATGATGCAATGTATCTATGTGTGCACTAAGTTTATTATAAAAAACTTTATAATAATATAGCTTATACATAAGAATAACACATAGGCTATATTTTATCCCTGTATTGTCACGGGGACGGTAAGTACGCGGGCGAAACCTCGGGGCGCTGCTAGTAAAAAGTTTACTTAAAATTTTGGATTATTCAAATACACAGACATACTTTATATTTAAACTTTCACTCATCTCGTTGCTCTCCCTAATTCAACAAATCTTTAAGCTGTATATTGAATGTTCACGCTATTTTAACGTACATTTGAACTTTAGCCGTAACATAAGAATGGCAACACCTAAACAAAACATTTTACAGATGGCAAGATATTTGAAATAAGAAAAGATAAACTCGAAAATATTGTTTTCTCGTGAGCAATATCTTTGGTCGGCACTCTCTGCTGGCTCGTGGTGTTCCATACTTTGTAAGGCACAAATTTAAGACCCCGACGGAACCTTGGGGTCGATCCTCAGATATTCCAATACTTGTATTGTTCTTTTGCTCGGTATCGTTTAATATAATGCCCGTGCTAACGTTTTACTCGTGTGCAAAGAATAGAGTCGCCATAATTGTTTACGATCTTGAAAATAATACTTATTTTGTGTTTATACCGAGGTTAGACTTGGAGAGAAATGGAGCCGCATTTGTTTTCAAATCCTGGTAGCAATTTTAGTTTTATTTAAGTAAGTAATGTTTTTTGTTTTTAATTACCTCAAATCTTTAAATATCTATCGATGTATTTAAAAACGTAGTCAATTATAAAAACTTATGATTTTTTCCAGACACACTTAAAATTATTTATACCTAAATCTAATTATTTTTGGTGTTATTTGACTTAATTCTCTTTAGTGGCAATAACACTAACCAATTATAAAAACTAATTATTGGAACTACGATATTTTGAAAAGTCAAAACGACGAAATCAATCTTTAAAAAATAATTTTTTCCTACAACTTTATCGATTGCTGTAAAACGAATATCGGTACAAGTAGCAATTAAAATTTTACAAGCTGTTGCCGACTGTTTAGAAAACTAGTGTTTCAACATTCTACTTCGCTGTTGCTCTTTTTATTTTACGGGAAAATAATTAAAAACTATTGTTTACGTGTATTTTAAATATATAGCTATTGATCCTTAGAGTTTTGCATAAAGTATATTTTATGAGAGGCATTAACTTTTGCAATTTCAAAGGATGCTTTTGTAATATAACTTTCTTGTCTCGGCTCGCGAAGTGATTCATGTTTCTAAAGGTTTGGGTTTGAGTTGTAAGGCTTGGCATAAATGTTGCTATCACAATTGTAATTCTATGGTCATGTAGATGTTCATACATACTTCCATAGGACAGTATACTGTCTGGTATTTAATTATAGGGTATATTTCAAAGTTAAGCAAATTACACCTTTTGTCTACAAAACCGAATTATAATCAGAATGAATGTTATACAGATATAATAGGTTTAATAGAGTTAGCTAAAACTCTTTTTAGTAATTAATTTACAGTCCTATCGTTTCCGTAAATTATTTGGTTATTGTAAATCCCTTGACGAATGGCCGGTGGGCCAATACGGTTCAAGATTGGAGGCCGCGTTTAGATATAGACGAAATGTTGGTCGTCCAATAACCAGATGGAAAGACGATCTCCGCGCAGTATCTCGCATCCAACACGGACTGTTGGATGCGAGTGGCAAGGGATCGGTCATCTTGCGTTCATTGAAGGCGGCCTAGGCTGTGGACGGGACGGTCTGATGATGATGATGATGATGATGATGAAATCCCATGCCAGTAATTTTCTCATTAGTATTTTAAACCTATTGATAGATATAAAACCTTTTTGAAGCGTAGGGACGTTAGCAATTAACTACATCGTAAGAGTAAGAGGTAGTGCCATGCTGCATTGCAGCCGAACTGGGCCGGCACGACCGGGGTGGTACCTCTCGCTCACATAACATCGGCGTTAAGTGACAGCTATGCTGTCACGTTTCGTGCGGTTTGTGAGTTTCTGGTGGCCCATTGGGGGGGATAGGGAAAAGGAGGGCGACGCACCTGCGTAGCCTTAGTTGTGTGGATGTATATGGGCGTCGACGCCGTGAGGCTCCGACTGCTCGTTTGCCCCCTGATGATATAAAAAAAAACATAGACCAAACTAAGTTAGATATAATGACGTTGCAAACGTCACTCTCAACTCAATCAACTCTTAATCATTTGCTTTACAGAATAATAAATAAATAAATAAATCTTTATTTGAATGAAGTCTTTATGAGAATGCTTGACATTAAACTCTGTAAAACTTCGGTCTGGTCAATAATTTTGAAGCTAGCTGGAATGACGTTCGTAGTCATTCTTCTTTACAAATTGCTAGACTTGAACTCTGTAAAACTTCAGTCCGGTCAAGTTACATCGCACGCACTGTGCCTTCATGATATATTTATGAGACGCGTGAGGCGACTGCAATATATTCGATATAGATGATAATTGATACGTACAATTATGGTTCCCCAACCGGGAGCGATATGGAGTGACAATTTAATATATTTAATAATTAATAAGCCGTGAAACATCGCATATCCGATAGGCTTCATTGTAGGTAGCATGATAATATATTATATGTAAAGTACTGGTGGCGTATCCGTCTGTATGCAGCACAATTACTTCTTCTACCAAACGACTTAAGGTTCCTTAATGAATAGTAGGAAATGCGGTGTAATTTATGACAACCACTATCTTACGTCTTATGTTGTCGCTTGGATGAGGTATCTGTGACAGGCATAATACTGGGTGAACCCGTCCATGTTCCCGTTTTGACGTTCCCGGTTTGCCGTTGACGTTGATTGCCGTCGTGGTCGTTGCTAGTTATTATTGAAAAAAGTGGTTTTAGTGTTATGCACCCGTCACTAGTTGGCACGAGGACGCTACACTCACGCACTGCTTTGAGATACTTATTATTTGTGCCTACACAGGCAACGATTTCCAGTAAAAAGACAAATCAGTCTTAAATGGACATGTAGACGTTTAATATAGCAGACGTCATTTTACCCCCACCATCGTTCAGGCCTTGTCGTGGCGGTGGGGCTCAGTACCCCAGGGTGTGCCCAGCACTTTCGGCGAAGCGAATTGAGCTGAGGGGGCTCTTTGTACTCCACTTATAACAAGAGGGGAGAAAAGAGTAGGGAGAAAGAGGCGAGGATGGGAACCTCACCTCATTGTACTGTCCCGACGTTAGGAAGGGTTGTTCTGTGGTGCGGGACAATCGATCTGTGGAGGTGGCGTCGGTCCCTTGCGGGACTGACTAGCCGTCGAGGTGCCGTTTGTTAATTAGATCCGGGGCACCTCACCAAAGGCGGCATTGGTGGCACTCGCCGGGTTTTAGTGGGTAGAGCTGCGTCCATCTTACCACCTTTCGGGCGCAGCGAGTCACACATACCCGCCTGGGGAGGCCCACTTCCCGGCGGGATGCCTCACAGCATTTCCCGACGTAAAAGAAGAAAAAGGCAACTCGTATGTTGGTATGTTGTAAAATGACGTCTTTTTTTTCTTTTACGCCGGGGAATGCTCTGAGGCATCCCGCCGGGGATCCAAGAGGGGGAGTGAGTCTCCCCACGTGGGTATGTGAGACTCACTGCGCCCGAAAGGTGGTAAGATGGACGCAGCTCTACCCACTAAAACCTGGCGAGTGCCACCAATGCCGCCTTTGGTGAAGTGCCCCGGACCTGTTGAGCAAACAGGGCACCTCGACGGCTAGTCAGTCCTCCAAGGGACCGACGCCACCTCCACAGAGGTGGAACCTCCCGCATCACAGAACAACTCCTCGCAACGTCGTCGAGACAGTACAATGGGGTAAGGTTCCCACTTAACCCTTGGCCCCCTGCTCTATTGTCCCCTCTTCTTATAAGAGAGGTACAAAGAGCAGCTCCATCGGATAAATTTGCTTCGCCCAAGGTTCTAGGCTCACCTTAGGCTACTGAGCCTTACCGCCACGACAAGACTTGACCTATGGTATGTTCCCCACATACGAGTTGCGCGCTTATTGCCCAGGACCACTTATCACTCGGGCTTACCATAATCGGTATCAATTACAATAACCATTAAAAGTAATTGGTTATTTGTAAAATTGTAATCAACTCGAAACAGCTATCTCAACATTCAAACACGTATACAATAATTGATATTAGTATAATATACAGTTCTTTACATGACTAGAAAATAAGTTTAGTCAGGGCTACTGTAAGGCGGAGTTACAATTACGTTATTATTTACAGCTAGAGCATCAGAGACTTCGCAATCTACGACAAATTACTATCTGGCCCGTTATTACAGGCCAATTCTCTCATACATCACGCTGTTCTTCCACCAGCTTACCAACGTACACACATACTAACATGTGGTGCGCCTATCCATACAGCTATATGTGGTAGGCAGAGTTAATTGTCTTTATTAAAATATAAATTAAGCACTTATTAAAGATTTAGTGAAGGTTTTTTAATGACTGATCCATTATAAACACATTGATTGTAACATAATAAGTAATAGTGGACTGGACTCGTGTACATTTGGTCAAAGACACCAGACCTTCCAATCATTTTAATTTAGATAACTATTGTAAATAACTATTTATGGGTATTTGTTAATCCCGAAATAAATGATTTTATTTATTTATTTAAAATGTTTATAAGCTTTCATTACATTTTTTTTTAAGTGAAACTTTTATTACATCGTCTCAAACTTTTTCGTCTGTGTGTTGCATGTCGCGTGACGGTCGGCCGCCAATTTTTCCAATTATACAATTAAGATTGATAAAGCGATTTTTATACCCTTAATGAAATATTATTCTAAGATTTTTTATCTGAAAAAAAGTTTTACTTTTACCGTGGTTTCATAAAACCACACAATCCTTTTTTATTTGTTTCAGCTAACATTTATTTCAATTACAGTACAGTAAAACGAACATAAATAATATTACAATAAATACACAGCAATCAAGCAAACACATAATAAGTTAGTTAATGTACTAACATAGAATAATAATTATTTACCAACAATTTGTTAGTAAATAAAATTTGTTATCATTATTATAATTAATACAATACGAAAATAAACGAAACAATTAACAATTTAACTAATAATATACACATTAACACAACAACCGGTGGGAGGGATGCGCTGTGCCGCGCTCCCGGCTGCTTGGGGACCACCATCTTGCATGTTTCTCCCGTGCAACAGCTTTGCTGTGTTTCGGAGAGAAGGGCAAGACAGGCAGTGTAATAACTGGCACCGAGACTTAACATCTTATGTCTCAGGATAGGCAACACATAGATGAGATCTAGTTTATGTTCATGGGCGACGTCGACCACTTACCATCAGGTAGCACGTTTGCCAGTTTGCCTATCCAACTAACTTAAAAAAAACAACACATTACTTAACAAGATTCTAAATAATTACAACATGATTAGCAAATTGAGCATGAATCATAGCAAGTAGACATTATTTATATTTTTTAAATTTCGAGATATAAAATTGTGCTTTTTTAGATAAATTTAAAAGTCGCTTATAAATCTGCTATAAACAATTCGCTTCGACGAGCATTGCATATTAACTAAAGAATAAGCTGTTCATGGAGTTATGGGACAAATCTTTTAATTCCACAAAACTAAAAAAACGAGTACTAAACCGCACACCATCGTGGACGTTATAAATTCATTGTGTAGCGAGGCGCATTACATTTTAATGGTACGGCTATTTTTAAGTGCAATATAATTTTGTGTGGTTACTGTCTCCGCATCAGGCACGCACTATTAACAGTATCGCGGCATGTGTCTCGACGGTTGTTTTTTTCTGATGATGGACCGGACCTTCGTCCAATTAGGGGCGATTCAGCGAAGAGACATCATTAGCAAGCGGTGCGCAGCTCTCCGACTCGGGCGTCCTCTAGCGGCCTTCGGCGACCGGTTGCGCATCTTTTGCCTACTCTAATCAGGAAAAATAAGGATGCGCCGTGCGCCAACGAAAGAGCGAGAAAATGAACACCGTTTTCTGCGGTGAATCCATGGTGAATCATTGCGGGTATGTTACCACATATCTAGGATATTAAAGAACAGTAGAAGAGTACTTTTTCTTAGAATATTATGTTTCAAATTATGTTTTAACAAAATTAGCATTGAAATGGATTTATTAAGATTTTTACATTCTCAACATTTTGGATACTTCAAAGCAACCACGATCAGGGAAGGACAATGCCACTATTGCTATAATAAAAGTTCTTAAAATATATTTCATAATAATTAAATTGATAGAGGCCATAATTAAGTGTCAACAAATAAGTCACACATGTGACTGGCCCAATTAATTAAGATATTCACAAATAAAAAAAAATGCGAAATAGTGTAGTTGTTAGCCCTTTGAGAGATGTAGTGACGATCGAGGTTGGTTCAAGGGTCCGCGTATCTATTTATAGCCCGCTCCGATGTTATCGGCGCCGCGCGGCTCAGCCCGGCCGCGGCGCGCGGTACCCGCCCTCGGCCCTCAGTGCACCCCTCACATAACGTTCGCCCATTAAAATAGACCAAACAAAAACCGCCATATTTTATTCACTGGCTATTTATATCACGTGTCCATTGTTTTTGTTGCAGTTCGAATTAATAGCTGCGGGCGGGACGGCTTACTCGGCCGGGCTCGTTAAGTTGATAAAATTGAATGTAGGTAAGGAGCATTGAATTTTGCATTCGTATGAAACCAACGATAGGTTTGTATATAAAATTGATATCCGTCGGCGGAGGGTATGCGGCGCGCCGGTTCATCCGTATGCCGGGCGCGGAGGCAGCTTCCTGTACCCGCACTGACATACCACGAATCGCCGGGAATTCTGTATTATAACCATAGCGTTCGTGCCTCCGTTCGCCCATATACCGTCGTCGGACAAACATACGCTTACATTCCTGAGGGATTACTTTTAATGATCGGGTTTCGCCAGCGCCGCCAATTCTGTATTCGAGGGCCGCACCGGACGAGTGCGAGTTATTTACGATAGCCGCGAGACAATTGACCGGTGGCAGCTTATCCGGTACCACCGCCGTGGTGCCGATACCGTGACGTGTCCCTATTAATAAAACACCAATCTTCGGAGTTAGCACACGTAACATTACTAATATGCCAGCTATAATCTCGGTGACTCAGCCATTGTCTCGTCGGGGTGTTTCGCATGCGTTTGTGTAGTTAATTCCCTTTTAATGTGTAGACGCGCTTTGTTCGCGTCGGTTTTCCCATAATGTCGAGATAACGGGGTCTGGGCGGCTAATTGATTTTATTTGCCGTCTGTTGGCGGAAACGGAGCGATTCGCCACAGGTCGGTTCAACGACACCGCTCCTCTCGAACAACTGTCCTTACGCCGCTGGAATGCGGCCTGCTGGTATTGCGCAACTGATTCAAAGTTTTAATTACTTTGTATTTATTACTTCATGCTGGTCCGGCGCGGAAGTGTGTTGATGATCCGATGGAATTACTTTTGCTTCGTTTTAAATTTTAATACGGCCATAATTAACGGTAGAATATCGTTTAGAGACACGTTTTATGTATTTTGAATACATTAAACGGTTGATATGTTTCAATTTGAATATTAATACACGTATACGACGTGTACACAAATTTGTAATGAGTTTAATAAATTAAATAAAATGCAAGACAAGTACGATGTTTACAGCTTTGCTTAGCTTTTTTACGACGTTAAAGTTTCTTCCCGAGAATTTCTTAGAAATAAAAAATATTAGGGTCTTTTAAAAATGTTTTTACTTTTTTATAAAAAAACTGAGATTTTAGAACCATGTAACCAAATTGCTGTGCAGCTGTAAATGGCTAATGTATTGTTATAATTTCACCAGAATTATATGTATAAGTTAGCAAAATCCTATACAGCTGATAATATGCTTAAACAAAACTCGCTAGATTTATTAAATTACAGTAAAAAAAAACTAAAAAACATTATTTAACCACGCAAAGAAACCAAACTAAAATTATAAAAATAATATTGGATAAACAAAAAAAAACTGATATTAATGTTATCTATGTGCTCGATATTCATTTATATAAATATTTCATCGGTAGCTATTTCTAAAAGTGAATGTATTCTCCTTCTTCTTTGGCATTAGCTCCCTTGCAGAATTGCCAGTGTCAGAGTGGATGCTTAAATGACAAATGTTCGGTGACTATGACTGACTCTGCTCTTTATGAAGATTTGTGAAAGTACAAGTTAAAAAAAGGAAGGAGGCGTGAAGTGCTTTCACGCTTCTTTTTTTCACAAATACTACACTTTTTTGGATTTTAATCCTTTGTTATTCGCGTAATGAGTGTAGCACCTCACTGAGTATGAGTGATGTGACTTAACCGTCTAGAGACAACCTCAACTAGAGAATGAGTGAGACTAAAAACCACACCACCACACGAGGGATGTAGATAATTTGCACGCCTTATGCCGTCCTTGGATGTGCTATCCTGATTATCCTGATAAGAGTATTGGAACACACTTATTAACTTATTGTATTGTCATTGGTCTTTAAAAAGTGTGCAAAGTTTCAATTTAATTGGACGTCTTAAAGTGGGTAAAAATAATGCTTTAAGATTTCGTTACATAGATAGATACAGGTAAAGCTAAAAAAAGCTTCTTAAAAATTTTTAGGGATTGATACAATCACTTTTTTAACTTGAAACTTCTGCAGATATGAACATAAATATATTATTCTAGTGGCACCGACAGACGTTGTCCTGTACAAAATATTTTTTTTGTGAATCTAAACCATCCTCGAATCCCCTTGAACTCACACAAAAAATTTCATCAAAATCGGTCCAGCCGTCTAGGAGGAGTTCAGTGACATACACACGCACACAAGAAATATATATATAAAGATTATGATTTTCAACAAAAAACTAAAATATAAAATAATATAATACATTACTACACACATTACTGAAAATAAAATAAAATCAACGATTCCGAAAATTTAAGCGTATTTCAATCAGACTATAGATTCAATGCAAAAAGCTAAAACCACGAGTTACGAACAGCTTGTCGCAGTTCGATGGAGAATTTCGTGACAGCGAACAAGAAATTAACCTTATCATACCTTATAACGGACGAAAATATCTCAAAGGCATTCCATCCAGTTGGCGCAGATACAAAAACCATTATAAAACGAGAACAAAAGAATTATACATACAGATGAAGGTGATAGCAAATTAAGATGAGTCATAAGAGCGGAGATGAGAAGGCTGGCGGAGGCTGGGCTATTTACATAATCGCAAGGACCGGCCGACCTTGGTGCGCTGGTCATCCCACCCTTTTCAAAACTTATTAAATTAATCTCAACCCGACATTCTACAAGATATTTAAGCCACTACACGATGAACAATATAAAGATGTATGGTGTGTGAAATAAAATAAAATTGATTATGTTTTAAAAACTTTAAAAACCATCGCTACAAATCTAGGAAATTTATTTTGTAACTATTATCGAGGAAGCACAAAATTTGTTTTAAAGTTTTTTTTATAGCATATTCAAATTCAAATTCAAATTTATTTATTTGCATAAAAATATGGTACATAAAAGGTTGATATTATATAGTTTTATTAAGATGATCGCGTATTCTGCCGTACAGCGTGCAAATTGATAGGTCATATGATAATATTACAAAACACATTCCAAAATAATTAATTATTAATTATTATTACAAATTGTTTCTTTTATTCATGTCCATACTGTTAGCTTGTGTCAATTTTTATGGAAGTCGTATAGAACTACACAGTGTTATATAAGTTAAAAAAAAAAAAAAAAAAAAAGTGTTAGTCGAAATTCACATTCACGTAAATACATTTACGAATACATTACATAAATACATTTACGAATACATAGGAGGGGAACTGGACAGTCGGAGCCTTATGGTGACTACCGACGCCCATAGACATCCGCACAACCAGAGGTTATGCAGATGCGTTGCCCTCCAATACGACACCGGAAATTCACAAGCCGCACGAAACGCACAGCACAGCTGTCACTTGACGCCAGTATCATGTGAGGGAGAGGTACCCCGGTCGTGCCGGCCCAATTAGGCTGCAAAGCAGTTTGGCACTACCTCTTACCATTTTATATTTAAGCTCAAGATAATTAAGTTAGGAATCCTTATATATGAAATAAGCAATCAGAGGCCCTTTATATATAATATTGATCAGATGATTCCATACCGCTGTATGTATTTACAGAAGTGTCTCCTCTACTCGCTACGAGAGAAGACACTTCTGTATAAATAAATGATATATTTTTTTTTAATAAAAAGTAAGTATCTTTTTTTCTCAATAGAAATAAAATTATAACCTTTTCACTTATTACTTGGAAAAGTTGGGTAATTCTTAAATGACATATACATTTTAAAAGCAGAAGCAACGGATTAGAATATCAAATCTAGTACATAATCGTAATTGGAAAATATAAAAGAGTTGATGGGCCATTTTTTAAACATTTATTTATAAGTTTATAATGACAGTCACAAAATCGAGCAAATACAATAAAACTATTACAAATACAATAAAACTATTACAAATACAATAAAACTATTACAAATACAATAAAACTATTCCTCATCTTAAGCTAGTTATGTGGTAATCATCGTCAACATGACGTCAAGTCAAGTGTGAGTCGCATTCTGGTCTCTTATGCTTTAAGCCTGATATGATATATGATATGATACCTAAACAGATCAAGAGTGTTGAAAATTTAATCATTCAAACATACATATAAATCCAACGAATTATGAAGAGGTAATGTTTGTAGGTTTGGACTATTCAAAACTACTCATCAATTTTTTTTTTTTACCAGAATAATGCTTTTGTTTTGCTGAGGAATACGTTTAGGCATAACACCAGGGTTATGTGGGACTCTGCGCCCCAGGTTGACCCAGACTCTGCCCACTAAACTCAAGCGGTATTTTCCTCGTAGTCCTTTTTTTTCTTTAACGCCGGGAAATGCTCAGAGGCATTCCGCTGGGGAATGGGTCTCCCCAGGCGGGTATGTGGGACTAGCTGCGCCTGCACTGCTTTGTATGTATAGATGTTTGTTACTCTTTTACACAAAAACTACTAAATGGATTTTAACGAAACTTTACAATAATATAGCTTATACACCAAAATAGCACATAGGTTACAATTTTGAATTTATAAAGATAATATTATCAATCAAATTATCAATAAACGTATTTTTTGTTGAAAAAACTGTAAATATATTAAACGGTACAGAACCCTCATTTTGCGAGTTCGACTCACACTTAGCATTTATAATGTTTTGAAATAATTTCCTCCGTGGAACTGAACGTATACTTTATACAAGACGACGTCTGCCCCGGCCGGCCGCGGCCCCGTTGCGATTATAACATAAATATTTTACAGCCATGCTTCTTGTTATGATCTCGTACGAGTTTATTGTGGCAATACACCTGAACGAATATTTTGTTATTAGTCAGACATAACTTTCTCTGGAATAAATAAAAAACATATGTGTGAGCGTTTGAATTAATTGTGATTATTTTTAAAACGAGAAAATTATAACATTACCAACGTTATTAACGAAGGAACGTAAAGCGCGGTGTTTAAATATATTATGACAGATGTGCTTCTTATTTGATAAACTTACGCCCGAATACTCAAACGAATCACAAATGTAAGACGTACTTAAACTCATGCTACGACGTGTCAGATTCAAAGAAAAAAGAGGGACAACACGAGTTTAAGTACGTCTTAAATTTGAGATTCGTTTGAGTATTCGGGCGTTACATATATAATGTGAAAAGGAAAAAAGGTTCATAACGATGATGATGATGATGATAATTATGATGATGATGATGATAATGATTGATGATGATAATAATTATAATAATAATAATGATGATGATAATGACGATAATGTAATGTCTGGCAAAACTGTATGTAACTTACCCCCAAATACTCAAACGAATCTCAAATTTAAGACGTACTTAAACTCATGCTACGACGTGTCGGATTCAAAGAAAAAAGAGGGACAACACGAGTTTAAGTACGTCTTAAAGAGCTTCGTTTGAGTATTTGGGGGTTAGTCACCCGATTTGGCGAGATAAGTACAAAATAAGTCAACATATTCCTTTTTAATCGCCATGTGGTTTCTATAATAAATAATTTTATCGTTTATCTGGCGTATTGAGAAATGTATAGAAAAGCTAAATTAAAAATACTCTAAGTCTAAAGTATCGTTTACTAGCTGTTGCCCGCAGCTTCGCCCGCGTTTACTTAGATTAACAGCTGTTCGGATTGATGATGATTATTTTTATGGCCAAAGTTACGCTTTATAACGTCAGCTATCTGCCAGTAAAAGCCTCGTCAAAATCGGCTTAGCCGTTTCAGAGATTAACCGGAACAAACAGACGGACAAAAATGGTTTTTCTTAATGTAAGTGCAGTATATTATTTCATAGATTTTAACCGCAACTTCGTCCGCGTATAAGAAGTATTGTTTTAAATCTTATTTTTCAAATAAAGTAGTAGTAGCCATGCTGCTTTGCAACCGAATTGGGCCGGCACAACCGTGGTGCCTCTCGCTCACATAACACCGGCGTCAAGTGACAGCTATGCTGTCGCGTTTCGTGTGGTTTGTGAGTTTCTGGTGGCCCATTGGGAGGTATAGGGAAAAGGAGGGCATCGCATCTGCATAACTTTTGGCTGTGCCGATGTCTATGGGCGTCGGTAGTCACCTCCGGCTCCGACTGCTCGGTTGCCTCCACGTGACATAAAAAAAAATGGTTCCAATTTACAAACTATAATAATTTAAAGAATACTATTTACTTCCACTGTAAGGCCCGATAGTACGTTTTTATAAAATATATTTATTTAGTTTAGTAGTACATTTTTATTATATTTAAATAGCTTTTACGGATTTTATCGCGGTTTATTAAGATTTTTAAATGCCCGACGTTTCGGATACTTTCCAGCAACCATGTTCATGGGAGGATTGAGGTGTCAGACATCCTATAGTATTTATTTTGTGTCCTAACGATACAAAATTATTCGTAACTACCCTATGATATATACGTTCTTTAGATAAACTAACCCTTTCATTTCCCGTCCATAAAACTTCTTTCTTTGAATACTCTTTCACTGTATCTGCTATTCGCCTGTGGAATGCTCTACCCGAATCGGTCCAGAGATCTCAAACAATTGCGATATTCAAAAAACGCCTTAAACACCACTATCTCGCCCTATCCGCACTGTAATACACTGTTGTTCTCAATGTGTTTTACTGTTTTATCACAATATTTATTACTATAGCTCAATATATTATGTTGTTTTGTACGTATTTGTGTTCTGTATGTATGTATGGATGTATTTATTTTATAATATTATAGAAGTACTCTTATTATCAATACCTACATCTCGTTCGTGTACCTAATAGTATATATTATATTGTATGTATTATTCAACAGAAAATACCAAAATATTTTAATTATTTGTTTCTTATTCAACAAAGAATGCTTGTGCCGACTCCTACCTTTTCTCACGCTGCGATCATATTTTTTTTTGTTATGGTTGTCTGGTAGAGACCGCTTAAAGCGGTAAGACCGCCATTTTTGTGCGTACTCCTAGACATAAGTTTGTTGTTACCTGTTAATAATTTTATGGTACAAAATAAAGCATATTATTATTATTATTATTATTATTATGATACATCAATATTTTAATTCAAATTAGTACCTACTACCAGCAAAAAAACTACGAAAAAGTTATATTTTTTATTCATATATTTTATTATTGTTCCTAGCATTGTTTATAAATAGTACTTTGTCATTTATTGCAATTTTAAATTATTAAATAATTAAATAAAAACATATTGGATATAAATTACAAAGAAACTAAAACTAAAAACCTTAAAAAATATAATATAATAACCTAAGTATATTAATAAAAAGGAGTCCCTTTAGGAAAGGTTCCGAAGGTTTTCACAGCGTTCCCCCTTTAAATTGCTAGACTAATTCTTTGTCCGAGGTAGCTGCCAGCTCTTCGGTCTCCTGTGATGTCGACTAACCTTTTTGTTATTTCCTTAAAGAGCCTTAAAGCGCTAGGACCCCACGGACCAAGGGTATCGACACCGAATGGGACAAAATCATATTCGGAGCCTAGACCCCTGTATTTGCATATTTTAGCTTTTTCAGCCGCTTCATTATTATACAATAAGTATTCCTTTTTTATAATATAATGAATTCTATTAATAAATCATTTTTGGATAAATTACTAATATATGAATACTTCATTAAAAACGCGTGCAATACAAAAATGCGATCCTGATAAGGATTCGCATCTAGTAATGGATAGCGTGATCTACATTTTGTGTTAACGCCATCTATTCACACATCTAAAAAACTTCTTGTTACACTAATTATACATCTTATATCTTACCTAGGGTCTCAAACTATCTCCATATCAAATTTTACTAAAATCGGTTTAGTGGTTTAACAAATACACAGTCCCGGCGTTTTAGCTGCACAACTCCCGTTCCCGTGGGATTTTTAGGATGGCAACTATTTTAAGTCCTACGTTAAGTTCCAAAGTATCTTCATACCAAATCTCACCCAAATCTGTTCCGTGGTTTAGAAGATAGACAGTCCCGGGTTTTACCCACATAGATCCCGTTCCCGTAGGATTTTTAGGATAAAAACTATTTTAAATCCTACGTTAAGTTCCAAAGTTACACTAATTATACATCTTATATCTTACCTAGGGTCTCAAACTATCTCCATATCAAATTTCACTCAAATTGGTTTAGTGGTTTAACAAATACACAGTCCCGGCGTTTTAGCTGCACAACTCCCGTTCCCGTGGGATTTTCAGGATGGCAACTATTTTAAGTCCTACGTTAAGTTCCAAAGTATCTTCATATCAAATTTCACACAAATCTGTGCCGTGGTTTAGAAGATAGACAGTC
Organism: Helleia helle; assembly: GCA_963853865.1. NCBI lineage: Eukaryota > Metazoa > Arthropoda > Insecta > Lepidoptera > Lycaenidae > Helleia > Helleia helle. The sequence goes on along the minus strand of OY971422.1, from coordinate 17,211,318 downwards.
CCGGGTTTTACCCACATAGATCTCGTTCCCGTAGGATTTTTAGGATAAAAACTATTTTAAATCCTACGTTAAGTTCCAAAGTTACACTAATTATACATCTTATATCTTACCTAGGGTCTCAAACTATCTCCATATCAAATTTTGACTCAAATTGGTTTAGTGGTTTAACAAATACACAGTCCCGGCGTTTTAGCTGCACAACTCCCGTTCCCGTGGGATTTTCAGGATGGCAACTATTTTAAGTCCTACGTTAAGTTCCGAAGTATCTTCATATCAAATTTCACACAAATCTGTGCCGTGGTTTAAAAGATAGACAGTCCCGGGGTCTTACGCGTATAGTTCCCATTCCCGTGGGATTTTCAGGATAAGATTTATTTTAAGTCCTACGTTAAGTTTCGAAGTACCTTCATATTAAATTTCACCCAAATCTGTTCCGTGGTTTAGAAAATAGTCTGTCTCGGGGTATTACCCGCATAGGTCCCGTTCCCGTGGGATTTTCAGGATAAAAACTATTTAATGTCCTATGTTAATTTTCAAAGTATCTTCATATTTCACCCAAATCTGTTCCGTGGTTCAGAAGATAGATAGTCCCGGGGTTTTACCGTTATAAATCCCGTTCCCGTGGGATTTCCGGGATAAAAACTATCCTATGTCCTTTCTCGGGTTTCAAGCTATCTTTGTGCAAAATTTCATCCAAATCTGTTCAGCGGTTTAGGTGTGAAGAAGAGACAGACAGACAGACAGACAGACAGACAGACAGACAGACAGACAGACAGACAGACAGACAGACAGACAGACAGACAGATAGACAGATAGACAGACAGACAGAGTTACTTTCGCATTTATAATATTAGTAAGGAAGTAAGGATGTAACGGTATAGCGAATATTCAATAATATTATGATAAAATGAAATATTATGCATTTCCTATATACCTTTATAAATTTCCATTATAAACGCGTATGCTTGCGAGAATTTATGTATATCATTAACGTATGGACGAATGTATGTTAAATTCTGCGAATATTACTAAATGGATATTGGTGGAATTTTCGAATATTATAACTAACTATTTTAAAAAGTAACACTGTATCAGCGCTAGAACAATCCTTCGCTGTCAGTATATATCCTTACTAATATTATAAATGTGAAAGCGTGGATGTTTGTTACGCTTTTACGAAACTACTTAACCGATCAACATGAAACTTTGTACTCATATTCTTGGAGGTATTAGAAGTAACATAAGATAAATTCTTATCTTGCGCAGACGAAGTCACGGGCACCAGCTAGTATTATATAGTTGTCAATTATGATACTAGTAGATCAAATTAAAGATGATCGATTATTAACTCGTGAAATAAAAAAAATAGAGTAATGTTTTTGTAAATAATTTAGGAGGGCAAACGAGCAGTGCGAGCAGTCAACGCCTTTTGGTGACTATGGACGCCCATACACATTCACTCAATAAGAGGTTATACAGATGTGTTGCCCTCCTTTCCCTCTCCTCCCCCCCAATGGGCCACCAGAAACTCACAATTCGCACGAACATGCGACAGCATTGCTGTCTCTTTACGCCGGTATTCTCTTTACGCCGGTATTATGTGAGTGAGAGATACCGACCCGGTCGTGCTGGCCCAATTATTAGGCTGCTTATATAATACCAAGAATTCAAAGTTAGGATATTTTAGTGTTGTAGTAAACAAATGTAAATGTCAGTGTGTGTGTGTGTAGTCCCCACCAAGGTTCAAGCCTTGTCGTGGCGGTGGGGCTTAGTAGCCAAAGGTGAACCCAGCACCTTGGGCGAAACCAATTTGACCGAAGGAGCTGCTCTTTGTACCCCTCTTATAAGAAGAGGGGACAAAAGATTGTTCTGTGGTGCGGGACAACCCCTCTGAAGACATGGCGTCAGTCACTCGCGGGAATGACTAGGCGTCGAGGTGCCCTGTTAGCTTAACAGATCCGGAGCACCTCACAAAGGGTGGCATTGGTGGCACTCGCCGGGATTTAGTGGGTAGATCTGCGTCCACCTTAGTACTTTTCGGGCGCAGTTAGTCCTACATACCTGCCTGGGGGGCAGTACCCACTTCCCAAGCGGGATGCCTCAGAGCATTTCCCGGCGTTAAAGAAAAAAAAAGTGTGTGTGTAGTAGTAAAAAAATGTAAGTGTCAATAGACTTGAAATACGTCATGAAAAATGTTGCAAGTAAAAAAAAAATAGTAGCCAAGCTGACGTCGTTTAATGATACGATACATTTAAAAAACATATATTTTTTCAGATTTTATGTCGAATTTTAATAATTTTCACTAGTATAACATTTATTAAACTACATTTTGCAATAGAATCATTCGAGTGATGGATTGTAATTTAACGAAATATCAATTAAATCATCTATGACAGTGATTCCTCTCGGTCCCGTGATCTAAAAGTATCATAATCGCTTAAAACGTATACAATCTATAAAGAGAATTACACATAAAAGTAGACTGGCATTATGTCTATGATCTTCGAATGTCAAATGATTTATGACTTCATCGAACGCAATTTTATCTATATTCTTATGTACAAGAAGCTATCTTTTTGTACATAAGAATATAGAATTTGTAAATCCTATGATTTAGCCGGTAGTAAGGTTATACTTTGGGTTTCGCTACCCGGATGAGTACCATCTTATACCAATATTATACCAACGAGCAGTACATTCCTGTTTGATCAGTCAGCTCCACGCCCATCTAGATTAACAAATTATAGGCGACTGTTACTACTTACTTAGTGGACATCGAGACTGCAATTCCTTTCACAAAGAAAATTAGTATTGAATATTACTCATACTTCTTATTCTCATTTTTTGAAGTGAAAACTTCTTTAGGCGCGGTAGGCATATATTTAGATAAGATAAAATCTCTGGATCGCGACATCACACACGAAACGCTGGAGACACAGTTTGACGTTTATATGACGTGAACTCGCGACACCGCACGTTAAACGCTGTAGGCAGTTTGACGTTTGATTTATTTATTAAAATAATAATAATAAAATAGCTTTATTTATTCCACAAAAGAAAAGAAAGTAAATAACAAACTAGGTTGAAAACAAAAAATATTACTTAAATTATAGTGTACTACTATATCATATTATTTACATCGTTTTTTTTTTGTATAAGGCTTGTTTAATTTGTGGACCCCCTCATGGTAAAAGCCTCCTCCAAAGAATTCCATGTTTTTCTATCTTCGGCGGCGGTCATCCAGTCCTTCCCTGCGTTGGCCACAATCTCGTTCTGCCACCGGGCGCACGGGTGACCTCTTTTTCTAACGCCAAGCCAATTTATATAAGATTATGCAATATTTGTTTTGCAAATTGTGCTGCTTCTAAATTATGTCATGCGGCCATTTTGTGCGCCGTTTAAATTGTATAGGTTGTCATAATCTTTTACAGCCTGTATTATAGGTATTTGAATTTGATTGTTTTGTTTTCACTTCTATCGCCAGTCCCTGTGATTGGTTGGGTTAGTTTTTTTTCTTTTTCCCGGGCGCTTAATTGGTCCGGACTGCGAAACTTTCTGCATAACACTGGTCTGCACCATTGTTAGATTATACTACTCTGTTTACTTTTTAAAGTAGTTCTTCCTTCCATTCTTCCAAAAAATATTCAATTACACCATAACCCTGGTCCAAATACTATTACAGTAGTGGCGTATGTTACTCTCACTTCACTTTGGGCCTTCGCGTGATATCGGCTATTTGTTCGATCTAGCTATCTTCCATAAGTAAATATATTAATTTTCTTTGACACCGTCACAGGGGTCAAGCGAAGCCTGTTATGCTGAGGGTCTCGGATTGCGTCCCGCTATGTATATGTATTATGCATGCGATGTCTCTTCTAAGGTCAACATTAAAATTACACGTGTGATAACTGATAAATTATAGTTAGTCACACATCTCACACCATTTTATTAATTAACAACGTAATATATCCATATCAACGCGCGATGTTATTTGTGTAACAGTCAAAGTATGTCCCGAGCATTTTTTAATAATTCTTCATAAATCAATAATTAAATTTATGAACAAGTGTAGTACCTACTTGAAACTATAATACCTTTACTAAACAATTTATTCGGGATCGATTTTTAAAACGTTCGAAACGTTAAAAAATAAAAATAAAACATTCCGCTAAAAATCTGAAGAGGTTTTAATTCTCTTTGTTCGCTATAATACAATAGATTACATAAAGCATATGATGCGCAAGCGCAGCGCAAACATGATCAAGATGAATCGCATAGAATCAAGATATTTCTAATCCTTATACGACAGCACCATAAACCAATACGCATCGCTTTAGTACCCAAACCATATACCAGGGTGGTACAAGTTGGTACGAGGTAGTACGGGTACGCTCCGAGCGCTCCTATATTTATTATTTGCTTGTCGTAATTCATTAGAATGAGCCCGCTCGGTATTATTTATGTCCTCTCAGACCCGGTACATTCCCAGCAGCCCTTAATGGAGTTACGAGGACGGAATAATAAGATCATTTGAATAGGTCAGGGGCTCTGTATATAATACGTTGTAACGTTTAATGTAGTCTCAGGTTAAACAATTACCCCACCATGGTTCAGGCCTTGACGTGGCGGTGGGGCTCAGTAGCTTAGGGTGAGCCACTGCACCTTGGGCGAATCTAATTCAGTCGAGGGGGTGTACCCCTATCATAAGAGAGGACAAAAGAGCAGGGGGCAAAGGGCGAGGACGAGAACCTCACCCCATTGTACTGTCTCGACGTTGGGAGGGGTTGTTCTGAGGTGCGGGACAACAGCTCCTCTGCGAAAGTGGCGTCAGTCATACTTAGTGACGCGCGCTCTATATATTATGTATACTCTAAGATTATAATACATTGAAATATTTTTTTGAGAAAAATATAATATTTTCTTGAGTCAGTCGTGAGTAACTGTAGTAAGAAATTCTTATTCCAATGACTCTCTTCTATCTATATTCAGATTAAATGATAGATATATTTTATCTTCATGTATTTTGTTATGCTTTACAAGTCTGGTTTTAATCTGAAATGTTATAAAGATGACAACTTTTACATTTTTTTCAAGTCTATAAAATTCTAACTTATGTATTGTTTTCTAACGTTTGCGCGAAACGGGCTTGTAAAAATCTTAATAAACCGCGATAAAATCCGTAAAAATTGTTCTAACTTATGATTCAATACTATATAAGCTTTACAATTATTATTTTGCTTAGTCCAAGAAACTCATGAAATCACAACTAAGTTACAAAGTTGCATTCTTATATAAAAGGCAAGTACCTACACGAATATAAAGTGTACTTTATATTAAATATAAATAAAAAAATACCAATTAAAACAAAACATCAAATAAACATATCGGAGCAGTGTTAAAAATAATATTAATATAATAATAGATAAGGGATTGGGTAATAAAATTAAAGCATTAAATTGCCATAAATTTAATTTAAATATTCTCGAAGAAATATTGGCAAATAGCTGCATAATTTATTACTAAAAAGTGAAACAAAATCAAAAGTAATTTCCTTTAAGTACTAATGTGAATGATTGAGATATTTCCGAGAAGGATACGGAGTTTTAATTATTGGGCGTCGGCGATCTGCTGGGAAAAGGTTTCGAGTTTGAAGGTCAATGCTGTCACAAACTGTCGGTGTCAGTACTGTGTCAGTACTGTCACGCACATTATAAACATCCATCCTTGACTTAATAAACTTCTAATCCCTACTCGTGTCTAGACGTTGAAAATTATATCATTATAATTAAACAACTTTTTAGGATTTTGTCGCGGTATGTTAAGATTTTTACATTCCCTGACAATTTGTATATTTACAGCAACCACAGGAGAACTGAATTATAACATTATTAAAAAATCAGAAAAACGCGTTTCGAAAAAACGTGTTTTTTATGTAATATAACAATATTAACGGATTTTTCCGTTACATATTATGTTATTGTACCTCGATTCTTAACAATGATGATTCCATGAAATTTGAATGATGAGTCAATGGGAAGTACGCCATAGGTTTTGGTTTAACAGACTGATATACAGACAAAAGGAAAAGGCTTCTATTTTAACGTTTTGAGTTACATAAAAAAGCTTCATGTTATAGTTACATGACTTAATTAAAGTTCTGTATATGCTTTACATAGTTCTAGCCATATTTAATTTCTTCTTTAAAATATTATGTCATATAAAGCATAAACAACTAATTTTTCAAAGCTTTTAGTTTGTATAATATTTAATACGATATATAATATTTAAAACGATACATTATCGAATATAAAATATATTTATATTAAAATCACACCTACACACACACGTATCGTCTTGCCTACCATAAGACATCAACGCGCTCGTAGCGTTTGAAATACTGAACGAAAAAACCAAAAAGAAAACCCCAGCAAAATAAACTAAACACTAAATATTTTTCTAAAAGTGTAAATAATTCCACAAATATATTTTTTGACTGAATAATCTATAAAGCATAAATTGTGAAATAATATTTTAAATTCGATGTTAAATACTGTAACAACACATTTTCAACATCGAATTTGGTTGTTTTTCTTAATTGAGCCTCATTTATCATTTGAGATCTGAGAGCCTCATTGAGATCTGCTCATTTACTGTACCGATTGAGCTTAAAGGCCATCAGGCCAAAAAGTCTAGCCCTTCCGAAAAAAAACATCGAATTTGGTGTATATGTCACTTTTATGCACTTTGGATTTTTTATTTGCTTTTTTTTTTGTTGGGCTTGGGCTTGTAAATATACACAAAAGATAAAACCAAAAGTAAATAATCAATAAATATTTTATGGCATTGTAATTATTACAATTGAATATTGCCCAAAATTACCACACTATTTCTAACAACGAAACTTAAATTCATTATTGTGGCCACATTACCTTTTCTTCGATGCGATCTGATCTCCTTTAACAATTTAATAAACAATATCTATGAAGATAGCGATATATTTTACCCTCGCATTGTTTGCTATCTTCAACAATCTGCCTCACGATCGGCGTTGTAAATGGGATTTTTTTCTTAAAACCTTCGTACACGTGAAATTTTCATAAAAGTGCTTTAAAATCCCTAATAAGGAGTCGAGCGCGGTCTTGTTTTTTCACGTATCGTATTGTATTCTAAGCTATTAGAAATGCTCCTTCTATAAACGAAGGCGATAACAATGCGCCTCAAAATAACAAACAATACCCATTTATAATGATAGGTGTTCTGGATTCTGGAAAATTCTATATAATGGAATCTAAAATAGAATTATAAATACAAACTTGGTTGGTTGGATTGGCGTTCATTGAAGGTACTTGAATATTTTCCTGTTTAAATTGTTTTAACACGTTATTAAGTTTTGAATCTAATAACAAAAAGCAGGACTTTAAAAATATGTTAAGAGATAACATTAGTAGTTAAGATATGTATAATTATAGATTGTAATATATTATAAATAAAATAAAAGTACGTATAAAACGCTATATTTGAAAATATATCAAATATATTTTAATTTCATAGTAATATAATTCATAATAATATAGTCATAGAATTATAAGGCTAATATAGTTAATAGACTTGAGTTTACCACAATATTTTCTAACCTAATCTTATTCAAATCTCTCAGGTTTAATCGTTCGACCTTAGAATGATGAATTTATTAAAAATCTTTATGACTACGTACTAAAGCAAAATACTAATTAATTATTTACATGCAAGATTATAAAGAAAATTGTATATGTGTAATATTTAAAATATTTTTCTTATTGCTTATTCCTATTATGCCTACTCTTCTTTTCTCTGGAAAATATAATACCTCAATACATTCACTATAAAGAAATTGAAAAACTCAATTAAATTTTAAATAGATATTAATATTGCGTTGCACTAACTGCTCTCACAGAGGTGGTGCAAAAAGGGCCTTAGCGGGCGAGCTGTCCCTAGAGAATCCGGATGTAATGGAAGCAACAATAATTTGTGCAATTGAGCCTGCCGCAGCGTCGCTCCACTGCGCACGCGATGGAAAAACTTATTCTCCCAAGCTCTTAATAAATTAATAAATCATTGTAAACCATAATATTTATGCTGGCAACTTGGGAGGAGGTAGAAGTTCTTAATTATTAGAGAGTGGGTGACTCATAAATTAAATATGTGGGAAATGAGTTGTGCTGAAAGTGTGTGTGTGTAGTTTTTTTTTCTTTTACGCCGGGAAATGCTCTGACCCGCCTGGGGAGTGGGTCTCCCCAGGTGGGTATGTGGAACTCGCTGCGCCCGAAAGATTATAAATGGACACAGCTCTACCCACTAAAACCCGGCGAGTGCCACCAGTGCCGCCTTGGTGAGGTGCCACGGATCTGTTAAGCTGACAGGGCACCTCGACGGCTAGTCAGTCCCGCAAGGGACCGACGCCACCTCCACAGAGGGGTTGTTCCGCACCATAGAACAACCCCTCCCAACGTCGGAACAGTACAATGGGGCGAGTTTCCCGTCCTCGCCCCTTGCCCCCTGCTCTTTTGTCCCCTCTTCTTATAAGAGGGGTACAAAGAGCCGGCTCAATTAGATTCGCCCAAAACTGCGTGGTCGACCGTATCCGATTTGACTAGTCCAAATCCTGCTCTCCCGAGCAGCGCGCGCCATGAACCGCGCCCCCTGCAGGTAGCGGTGGGGGGAGTCCCCATTTCGAATTTTCTTAAGTGAGCCATCTGCTCATTTACTGTACCGATTGAGCTTAAAGGCCATAAGGCCGAAAGGCTGTGTGTGCTGGGTTCACCCTCGGCTACTGAGCGCCACCGCCACGTCAAGGCCTGAACCATGGTGGGGTCCATGAATGATAACTACAATAATACTAAAAGAAACTGTTCCGTAACATCATTTTTCTAATGATTTACCAGAAGTGCGTGCGTGTGTGTGTGTTTTTGTGGTATTATATTATAAATGTGTACTTGCGTGTGTGTTTCAAGTGTTGCTGTTTTTATTATGTAATTACTAACAAAATAAATAAAATAAGAATGTAAGCCTACTAACTAAAAAGATTTATTATTATTAATATTATTAGTATGTTACGAATATGAACTTTTCAAGGCCATAAAAATTGCTCCGCCAGTAGATATGCGATATTCGTTTATCCGCATAAGTTAAACTATCCTGCTTTCTATTTTGTTTGAAGAGCAAGAAAACTGACGCGAGCATCTGAGTCACATTAGTATAGGATGTGGTATAGGTTTCGAGTATACTTGTTTATGTTGCTATGGAGCACATAGTCATTATACAGATGGCCTGTCAGTTTTTCTATCTTAACATTTAAAATACTTATACCGATACACAAGCAATTTGTCCAAGATTGCGAATATTCTGATCTAGCTGTAAATGACATGGTGCGTTAGTTATAGGAAGTATAACCAACATATCTATTTACGTCTGCTACTGCCAACCCGCTTGTACCTCGAGGCGTTTATCAGAAAATTCCTCTCATAAATGTCAATACTATGAAGCGACCGAACTTTTATTCAATCGTTATATACATTATTCTACTGTACGTGTGTATGGCACTCATGAACTCCTCCTAAGCGGCTGGACCGATGATGATGAAATTATTTATGCGTGTTCAAGTGGATTTGAGAATGGTTTAGATTTACAATTTATTCCAATACAATATGTTTTGTATAGGATAATTAAATTTTACAATAGTAACTGCTCTTACATGTCAACAATTTGATATTCGTCCTGTCGCTAGGATAAATTCGGCCCCCCCCACCATGGTTCAGGTCTTGACGTGGCGGTGGGGCTCAGTAGCTTAGGGTGAGCCGCTGCATCTTGGGCGAAGCTAGTTGAGCCGAGGGGGCTCTTTGTACCCCTCTTATAAGAAGGGGGGACAAAAGAGCAGAGGGCAAGGGGAGAGGACGGGAACCTCACCCCATTATACTGTCCCGACGTTGGGAGGGGTTGTTCTGTGGTGCGGGACAACCCCTCTGTGGAGGTGGCGTCGGTCCCTTGGGGGACTGACTAGCAGTCGAGGTTTTTGTTTGTTGTGTTGTTTGTGTTGTTGATTGTTTGCTCATTAGATCCGGGTTACCTCACCAAAGGCGGCATTGGTGGCACTCACCGGGTTTTAGTGGGTAGAGCCTGTATATCATCCACCCCTCAGCCGAAAGGGCTTCCACCATCCTCCAGCGTGCCGTCACCGAGCTGGGTAAATGGTTCGCAAAATGGAGGATTGATATAAACCCAGAAAAAAGTGCCTCCATAAAATTCTCACGTAGGAGGGTCACAATCAGACGACCTTATCGTACCATGAAACCGATAAGGTTAAACAATATAGAAATACTCAGAGTAGATCAGGTAAAATACCTGGGGGTCACCCTTGACAGGTCGATGTCATTTAGACCAAACATAGAGACAGTCACCAAAAAGGCCAAATTCGTCTTGAGCCGTTTATATTTCTTAATTAACAAAAACAGCAAAATGCCCCTCAGGCATAAGCTAACCCTGTATAAAACTTGTATCCGACCCATTATGTCATACTCTTGTGTCGCATTCGCGCATGTGCCACAAAGTCGACTTAATGCACTACAAGTAGTCCAAAATATTTTTTACGCATGGCAACCGGTTGCCCGTGGTACGTAAGAAACATCGACCTGCACAGGGACTTCAGATTAGAGTCCATTAGGGGCCACTTCAAAATGACGTCAGGACGTCACTTTGAAAAGGCACTCCTCCACCCAAACCCGCTCATCGTGAGCGCGGTAAACTATGCCCCAGATAGCTCAGTTCCAATTAGACATAGGTTACCTAAGCATGTTTTAGCAGATCCTGCTGACGAAATCTCTCAGCTACTAATGCGCGACGCAAAAGCGCGACGCGAACATCACAGCATATACAGACACACACACGGTGCTAGGTACACCTGCACACCGCTTGGGCCTCGGGGTCGTAAGCGACGTCGAACCCTACACATGGAAACCACATCGATCCGGATCGATCGCGGAAGCTTAGGTTCGAATCCGATACGAGTAGACCCAAACCCAGACCGCGCAAACAGCGCTAGTACTACGCTACCGCTAGATTGCTTGGGCACCGCGCATGACCCGCCTCCCTCTCCAGAGGGAGGGATGAGGGCCGGCCATCATGATGATAGGTTAAATTCAACCGTAAAAGATTCGTCGACCGTATCGGATTTGACTGGTCCAAATCCTGCTCTCCCGAGCAGCGCGCGCGATGAAGCGCGCCCCCTGCGGGGCGCGGAGGGGGGCGTCCCCCTTTCGAATATTTTTTAAGTGAGCCATCTGCTCATTTATTGTACCCCGATTGAGCTTAAAGGCCATCAGGCCGAAAAGAAAAGCCGCGTGGGGAGACCCATTCCCCGCGGGATGCCTCATAGCATTTCCCGGCGTTAAAGAAAAAAAATCGGTTGTCTGTAAAGTCGGTTTCCTGACGATAGTTGAACGTGACAACGTCATAAGAAAATGGAACGCCTCAGAGCGAGGTAACGCCGCATGCGTCATCTTTTTTCGTTCGTGCAGCCGGCTCCATCGAATTATAAGATGTTGTCACGTCAAAAAAAGGGTGAATTCGGGTCTCCAGTGTCACTTAGTTGTCAAATATATAAAGTAAGTTCAGAAATTTAAAAAATTCTAAAAATGTTCAATTGGTTGTAGAATTCTGTTCTGATCTGTAATTCTATACAGACAACGTGGTAAGTGGTTAGAGAACATAAGTTCTCTTGAGACTAGCCCAGACTACTGACTGATCCTCAGACATAAGATGTCAAATTTCTGTCCCAGTAATTAGAAAAAAGTCGGTAGACGCCATGTGGCTCAGACTGCTTGGTTCCCCACCATGGTTCAGGCCTTGTCGTGGCGGTGGGGCTCAGTAGCCTAGGGTGAGCCCAGCACCTTGGCCGAAGCTAATTGAGCCGAGGGGGCTCTTTGTACCCCTCTTATAAGAAGAGAGGACAAAAGAGCAGGGGGCAAGGGGTGAGGATGGGAACCTCACCCCATTGTACTGTCCCGACAGTGGGAGGGGTTGTTCTGTGGTGCGGGACAACCACTTTGTGGAGGTCGCGTCGGTCCCTTGGGGGACTGACTAGCCGTCGAGGTGCCCTGTTAGCTTAACAAATCCGGGGCACCTCACCAAGGTGGCACTGGTGGCACTCGCCGGGTATTAGTGGATAGAGCTGCGTCCATTTACCATCTTTTGGGCGCAGATAGTCCCACCTGGGGAGCGCTTGGGCCTCGGGGTCGTAAGCGACGTCGAACCCTACACATGGAAACCACATCGATCCGGATCGATCGCGGAAGCTTAGGTTCGAATCCGATACGAGTAGACCCAAACCCAGACCGCGCAAACAGCGCTAGTACTACGCTACCGCTAGATTGCTTGGGCACCGCGCATGACCCGCCTCCCTCTCCAGAGGGAGTGATGAGGGCCGGCCATCATGATGATAGGTTAAATTCAACCGTAAAAGATTCGTCGACATTGTACTGTCCCGACAGTGGGAGGGGTTGTTCTGTGGTGCGGGACAACCACTTTGTGGAGGTCGCGTCGGTCCCTTGGGGGACTGACTAGCCGTCGAGGTGCCCTGTTAGCTTAACACATCCGGGGCACCTCACCAAGGTGGCACTGGTGGCACTCGCCCGGTATTAGTGGATAGAGCTGCGTCCATTTACCATCTTTTGGGCGCCTGGGGAGCACCTGGGGAGCACCTGGGGAGACCCACTCCCCAGGCGGGATGCCTCAGAGCATTTCCCGGCGTAAAAAAAAAATGCTTGGTTGCCTCCTTATGACATAATAACACATAATTATTTGGCGGTCAATAGGAGAAAACTATAACAATTGACTATAACTAAATGATGATAATACATTGAAAATAAATATAAGACTGTAAGGACTATTTTATGCAAATTCGAATCGTATGAATAAAAGTAACCGAGTGAACCCGCAGATAAAATAAGGTATGAAGTTGAGATCATAGATAAGATTTAATCAGAGAAGTGCCGTTTATTTTCACACAATTTAAAATTTACATTACGTACGTAGTTTATTATGAATAACTTATTTCAGTTCAAAATTCTGCTTTAATAATTTTATATTATTCTATAGTTCATACAACTTTATTATATTTAAAAGATACCTTGAAACATACATACATAATACCAATACAAAATTTTGTTTGCTCGACCCAAAATATTTTTATAACAAAATCATTATTGTTCAAAATCATTGACTCTTAATTTTTTATTCACCTTATAAATTTTTATCCTAGGGATTAGTATTCGGTATAAATAAAAATTTGCTTGTCGTAGAGTAATTTATGGCTCTATTGTAGGATAATTCGTTAGAATTTGGAGAAATCCACACTTAAAATATAAAACGTTTCATAGTGTACCGAATTGTGAATCTAAACTATTAAACCACATAAAATTACATCAAAATCAGAAGCAGAAGGAGTTCATTCACATACACACGCGAAGAATATGATATTAATAAGAATATTAGTAGAAGCAAAAGCAAGTAGCCCCGCCCCACTTGGTACCGAGCGCCTTATCTGTAGAACAAAGCAACCAGTGTGTTAATCTGACTTAGGAGTTAGGACCTTAGATAATTAGCCTTATACGGGTACTGTTATTTACGACCGACCTCGAGCAATATCGGAGGACAATTTACATGAAATTAAAAGTGATATGTCACACTGTGTTACAAATAAAACCTGCTGCGGTTATCATTTTCATGTATGTTTTTATATAACGCCTCAGTGTTGGCTAAGTTCATACATAGTAAATTAGCATGTTAATAAATAATATACACAGCAAACATTCATATCTATGACTTACCACGGGACCAGATTGACGTGGTGTAAAGCACCAATCTAGTCAATCTGGTCCCGTGGTAAGTTCTCGAAGAACTTGTGTTACGGGTACCAGACGAAAATATATATTATACACATATTTAAGATTTTTATTATATGATACACATCCATAACCCAGGAACACAGAAAACATTCTTGTTCCCGGCGGGATTCGAACCAGCTGCCAACAGCCAGCTGCGAACCATTGAGCCACAGAGGTCGTCATCATAATTTTTTACTTTTTTTTGATAATAGGTAAATGCAGACTTATTAGGCACGAGCATGCAAATACCTTCGGCTTACGTGTTGTGATATAAAAATACGATTTTCTTAAAAAGATGTGAATGGCGACTTTAGTAAAAATTCCTTATTTACATTATTAAATAAAAACGAACATAGCTTACACACACATACTATAATGCATACTGGAGACAAAAAAATAATAATCCTACATATATATCTCGCACTAAAATTATATCTCTAAATGAATCACGCACATAATCCCGCCACATTTCTCGAGTCATTCTTTTTTAATATTCGCCACCCCACACACAAACGGCGCACTGGCCGAACAACAATCCTACCTCACATAATATCTCACATCCATGGTGCAAAGGAATTTTTATGGAGATTATTTATTAACTTTTATCATGATTTTATCTCGGCCATATTCTCGCAGGTAAGCAAATATATTTATCATAACTCAATAGCGGAGGGACCAGTTATCAGTTTGATTGTCGTGGATAAGAAGTATTGATTCCCTAGCTCTCGTGACATTGGTGATTATGTGTTTAAGCAATTACTTCTATGGAGCCGGAGCGATAGAGGTAGGATCGGTTCCCGTTATAATTGGCGGTGCTGGGTCGGTCTGGGAAGGTGTCAGAACATTCGAATCTTCGATCGCGAATGCATCAATATCCCCTATAATTTACATCCAAGCTCATTCGGACAGCCCCTTATCCCCGTATTTAGCGGAATCAGTGTTGCCCGGTTCACCGTTGCTTTATTTTTACTTTGAAACATTTTTGTAATGCCGTTAGAGTGGCGGTTGATGAACCCTTCGTGCTATAAGTTGCAGCGCTGTTTGAAAATAATTAGTGCTATTGGAACTGCTTATTCTTAATGCCCACTAAAAATAGCTAAGTTCCCGTAAAAATGTGGGTAACTTATAACCCTTCGTGGAATCATAATTGTATTAAAAGGAATTTCATATGCGAATGCAAACTTAATTCTAGAGAACAAGAACTAAGTACAATAATTGCAGCATTTCTTCTTTTTACCAACGTAATTTAAATAGAAAACTATAATTTAAAATAATATCACTGATGCAATATAATAATTTGTTCGTTGTCTGTAATATTGAATAATGGTTGTACCATCACGACTGAAATTAGACTTCTTGAGAATTTATGCATATTATTGAATTACTTAATCTGTATTTATAAAAATATTAAATTACCTTTCTTATCTTCTTATGTTATAAGAAATCTAAGTGTCTGTATGACACAATACGGATGATTTTAATGATCAGTCCGTATCGTTCATAGTGGAAAAATGGTAGGTATACTAATGAACGCCAAGATCGCCTAATCGTCTGATGCTTTGCTGTAATTCAAACCGGCTTCTAAAACTATATCCGATTAATATACTGTCTTCCCGAAACAAAAGAATTTGTGGATTATTTTATTTAATAATAATAATAATAATAACTTTATTTGTGAAACATGCCGCACTACACATAAATATTTCTATCATAATATATGATTTAAACATAGGTAAACAAGACCTGTGTATGGGGATCGGTCGTCTTGGCGTTCATTGACGGAGGCTGATGATGGTGATGATGATGATGATAGCTAAACAATAATAAAGTAATAAGTAGCTTTTTACACGCTCTAAATTACAATCGTCGTGAATATTACAAAAGTAATTTGTAAAACGAGCTTTTGTGTGAATTCTCAAACTTCTCACAATCCACGAGTACCGTAAACATCGTGTTGTTAAAAGTTCATTCAGCTATTGTAAAAAACAATCTGTCATGTTCGTGAGGTGTATTTAGCAGTTCTTCGGTTTTGGTTATCTGTGTTGATTTTATCAATATTGACAGTTTGTGTAAACCTTGTAATTTGTATCTGATTAATTTTACCAGCGTTTATTAAAATATAAATTATCTTCCGATCACGAGTCGGTTACAAAATAAAAATAAAACATAATGACATGGTTAAACAAATATGATGGTTATATTGTAAAACGTAAGATAGCAAAGTTGAAATTATTGCAATTCAATTTTTACTCATTGCTTTCTCAATTAATGTTATTTTATTTTTATTATTTCATGAAATACATAGTCTTATTTAGCAACATTTAGTTTTAAAATATCAATCACAGCTGGAGTCGATAATATTGCATATTATATGCATATATATAAACTGCAATAATTACACTACAATACATTTGTACACTGTTTTTAATATTTGAAGGAGAAAAATGCATGTCATTTCAACAAGTCAGCCGACTTGTTGAAATGACAATGATAATAAATATAATGATAATGCATTTAGGCGTGTAGTCAGGATCCTCGAGTAGATTTCCTATGTGGGACTCAAATCTGGAAGTGCCCTACCCAAACTAAAACCACAGCGAGCGCTTTCAAATGCTTTTTGAGGGTCCCGGATCTGCAGGCAACAGGAGTACCTCAGTATCGTAGAATAGAATAGAATAGAATAGAATAGAATAGAATAATTATTTATTTGCCAGAATATGGTGTACATAGGTTTTCATATTTCACAGGTTCTCATATTCTACATGTCAATGTGCAAACAATATTTGATAAGTATTTTTTTTTAAATAATAATAATAAATTAAAATATAATAACATGCAAAGTCAATAATTCATCAATTGGTAACATCAACAGAAAAGAACATAAAGTTAAATATCATCATCATCATACAATTTTATATTACAGTTAGATATTCTCTAACTAATTTCATTATCAAGTAAATATTCATTTATTGAATAGTACATTTTGCTCAAAAGTAATTTAAATAAGTCATTTTGAAGTCGTAAAGGGGGACTGCCCGGCTGCTACCAGACAGTCCAGTCCCCGCGACGTCACGACGCCCCGTGCCACACTGGGCCCAGATTCCCATCCCATCCAAGGTAAAGGTGTGAACTTTTGTATGTTTTTTATGTTCCTGGGTGACGTGTAGTCTACGTTTACCTAAACCATTAAATGGCTTATTCGTATCATATGGCTAGTTTGTTTATCTCTACTTTCATAAAAAGATAATTACAAAGTTTGAGTAATTCGTATATACTGAAATAATCATCACCACTAAGCGATCTAAGTATACTGGTAATGTATATAGCGTTTCGAATCATTATATGTGTATAAAAAAGTGTTAAGTCGTTTGTACGCGATGAATTCCTCAACTACTGTACCGATTTTAGCCAAATTTTGCACACAGTGTGCAGTTTGATCCCACTTGTAAGATAGGATAGTTTATATCTCAATTTATTCATAAATAATAATTTCACTGTATTGAATAGTTTACTACAATATATTTTAACGTATATCTTAGCCACAGCAACGTGGCCGGGTCTGCTAGTAAGTATATATATTTCTCGGCTTTACCCTTCACCCATAAAAAGGTATTATTAACGGACGAAAAATCTCAAACGCGCGTCCTTCAGAAGGATAACTGAGCGTCCGTGAAACAACGCGTTCAATTCGACTGTAAAAAACCTCTGATCCAATCTCGAGATACATTGTAACAATCACGACAATGAGAGTTCCGTAGCCATAAACAGAAAAACAAAACCCTTTTGTTTTTACCCGACTACTTCGGGGAGTTTATGTTTTTAGAGCCTATTTGTTTTTATATATTATTTGTAATTATACGTATATTTATTTCTTTTGCATGCTCTGCAGCCTAAACAGCTTTATGGGTTTCAGCTTGAGAGGTGTCATTCGTTTCGTGAATGACACTGGTCATATCAAAGTTATCACTGCATAATATTATAAAACAAAATAAACTGTTTTCAACATGAGCTACAGTAATTCCCGAGGCGGGGTATATATAATATAATTTATCAAAATTATATTGTGTACTATACGCAAGAACGATACGAGAGTCGGAAAAATTGAAGCCGCGTGGGAGCTTACATTGAAAATTATGCCTTATTTCGTTTAGAGACATAGCAAAAATAAAGTATATATGTGATCATCGTCAGTCCGAATACAACCGTAAATGTAAGTTAAAGCGAGCGAAGCTGCGGGCAAGAGCTAGAAAAAAAAATTTTTTTTGGCATCAAATTATGTGTCGTAGTCCGTAAACGATTTTTGTTAATTCTACTTGTCTATACCAGTGAGGGCATACGGGTACGACATTCTTAGAGGCAAGCAATGACGAATGACAATATCTATAAAAACCAAGAGGACTTTAATTACGTCGCCGTCATTATGGAAGAGTCACTAAGTTGAATCAATTCGGAAATACCGAAGATAGCTTCTTGTCCCACAGAGGCAGAGGCTTGTGATAATACGCAGGTAAATTCCTTGAAATTCAACCCTCCGAAAATATATTTGGTTATACGAAGTGCTGTTCGGCCATTCGCCAGATGGGGAGACGATCTCCGTGCAGTGGCCGTGTTGGATGCGAGTGGCGAGGCATTAGTCTTGGCGTTCACTGAGGGAGGCCTATATGCAGCAGTAGACGAATATTAAGGCTGATGATGATAATGATGATACAAAAAATACAAAGAATAAATCAGGTCTTTTATTTAACTCATCGGTCAAAATCATTGGTTTTCATAATATAATAGAAAATATGAATATTCCAAAATTGTTATTGCTCAAGCGACGGAACCCTATACTGTGGGTTCTTCGCCACTTGGCCGGCATTTTAATGGTATTTTTATGGTTAGTTAATTTGTCGGTACATCTATAGTATAAATTGTTTTTATGATAAGTATTTATATGAAACAAACCTTTGTTTCACTCGTCTTATTAATGACTAGCTTTTACCCGCGGCTTCGCTCGCGTTAATGTAGATTAAGAAATAGATCCTCAGCGAGTCCCTCCACCCGGATCCCGCATTATAGTGGGGGGAACTTCCATCACTGTCGAGCCGAACATGAGGTACTTGGGCCTCGTCCTCGACAGCTGATGGAGCATTTCCAGCGCCTCTTCCCGAGACTGCTCGGAAGTGACTTATTAGTGAGGGACGAAAATACCAGGACAGAACAGGCTTATGATAACTGGTACCTTAGGACTAAGAGATTGCCATCTTGTTGTCATTCGCATGAGATTTTGGAAATCAATTTCAATTCATTTTAAATAAAATATAATATCTCATCATTTCCGAATGAGTCATCATTTCATAGTCAGCTCTAAAACAGTTCTATATATGACTGAAAATGAAATTGAATGCAAGGATTCCTTTTATTTTAGACTAGCGGTTTGTCCCGGTTTGACACGGACAAACAATTTTTTTGTTACTCGCTAATGGTGACTTTCTGTAGGTGAAATATTTTTTCCAATCGGTCCAGTAGTGTCGTTTAACCCGCGTAGTACTTTTTCTAAGTCTCAAAGGAAAACGAAACAAACGAGTAAACGAAGAACAGTTTGTTCAAATAGTGACGTTTTTCTTACTTAGACAATTTTATACCCGACATAACTTGGAAACTAAAAGTCCGATCCGATTAATTTAAAATGGAATTTACATGTAGATAAGTAACCTTATTAATCAATGTAAATGAATAAAGATTAATACCCTAATATCAGAAGAAGTAAAGAAAGAAAATCATATCTTTCCTTTTTATTATTAGTATAGAAAGCACAATTTCCTTCAAAGAAATCACACGATTTTAACGTTCAATGTAAAAAAGTATTTTTGCTTTCCATGTCCTAGTTTTTGACGTGACAACGTCTTATATTTCGATGGAGCCGGCTGCACGAACGAAAAAACATGACGCATGCGGCGTTACCTCGCTCTGAGGCGTTCCATTTTCTTATGACATTGTCACGTTCAACTATCGTCAGTAAACCGACTTTACAGACAACCGATTTTTACTTTAATTGTTATGTGCTATGGGGCTATACTTAATGCGCAAACATGTTTATTGCGAAAAAATAGCCCATGACCATCTACGTACACACTTCATACTCCATCCGTATGGTAATTTTTACAAAGATCGATCGAAGAGTTGAGGCGTGAAATTTATACGGTCAATATAAAAACAATTTTCAATTATAACATAATCATGTTGAAGATCTTCTTCGTTGCTATTACGTGTTGTTACTACAAAACATAAAACGCGAAGCGAAGTCGAAATAAGTAATGATTATATTGTTACGATATTTAAATACACACTAGAACAACTATAATAAGCTCTCAATTTATAAAGTCTCAGAGCTTGATATAAATAGAATTTTAATGGCTATTCCGATTCAGGGCAAAATTTATTTTTTTAATGTGTCAGTCAACGAGCCGGCGCTTGTACTTATGTTGAGATAGATCTGCGTTTCGAAGAAACTTACAGAAATACGAGGTGATTTATATTCCTACATTGCTAATTTTATTTACCTTATAAGTGCAGAAGTCAGTTTGCACTTGCTGATGCCTCGACGCTTAGACGCTAGTTTAAGTTACATATACGTATTAACTGATTAGCTAGCTTATAATACATATACGTATGAACTAAATAGCAAGCTATAATACATGAATACATATACGTATGAAATAATTAGCTACTTTATAATTAATATACGTTTGAACTAATTAGCTAGCTTATAATACATATAGGTATGAACTATCTATATATTGATACGTGGGAAGAAATCATTCTATTTTAAGGCTTATTGTGCACACTGAGAAGCCCAACATTTGGCAGACAATTTGTTTAGTCACTTTATGATATAAAAAACGTAGCATTTACCAAATCATGATAGAGATTACAGACAAGGTCTAATTTTGACTGTTGATGCACTATTCGTTTGTACATTAAATGTCAAGTATGTCGAATATAACTTGAGATTAAGCTAAAGAACAGCTGTTCTGTCTCCTCGTGATCTTAATCAGATAACAGAAAAGGACGTGGAAGTACGATATAAGTTTAGCAGGTGGTGTAAATTTCTAGTGTAGGTACTGCAAGTTTTAATGTATTTTTGGTGCTATAATATACTGTTTTTAAAGTTCCTTAAATATTGAAATAATCTTTTTTTATAGCAAGGAGGGCAAACGAACAGTCAAAGCCTTTTGGCGACTATCGACGCTCATACGCATCCGCACAACCAGAGATAATGCAGAAGCGTTGTCCTCTTTTTCCCTATCCCAAAATGGGCCACCGGAAACTCACAAACTGCACGAAACGCAACAGCATGGCTGTCACTTTACGCCAATATTATGGGAGCGATAGGTACCTCCCCGGTCGTGTCGGCACAATTCAGCAGCATAGCACTACCACAATCCTATATTAACATAATGATAATCTTATAAAATATTTTGATTGTACGAAAGAAGAATTACTCTATAGAAAGGAGAGTAAGGCGATATTAGAGTCGATGCGAATAACACATATACTAGACACTCATACCTGTTCCTCGTATACGTATTTGTCACGACTACAGCAGTCTATATTATGTTCCACCGTGGTGCCTAAACTACCTTCTACTATATCTAAATTTAAATGAGGTCAATTCGTTATCGCAATGTAATGTACAATTGAAGTCTTTTTCAAAGGAGGTTATTTTTGTTACAAAGATACAAACTTCGGTATTTTCTGTAAATGGATTTTCTGTTTTTGAATTTTTTTAATGTTCTAGATACCATGGAAATCATATGTCATATAACAATAATCTTATATATAAAATTTCCATGTCACAATGTTGGTTACCGTACTCCTCCGAAACGGCTTTACCGATTATTACCAAATTTTATATGCGTATTCAGTAGGTCTGAGAATCGGCTACTATCTATTTTTCATACCCCTAAGTGATAAGGGTGGTCAACCCCTCAAATTTTAAAAGTTAACGCGGGCGAAGCTGCGTGCAACAGCTAGTTATTCTATATTATTAAGCGTGTGTGCCGAGAAACATGCACCCCAAAGGCTCAGAATAAAAAGTAAACGAAAGCGAAAACATAACAGCCGAAATATGATCAGTAACACTAAATTATTATAAGAATTGTATGTATCAATATGTGACCACTATTGAGCATAGTTAATTGACCACTATGACCACTAATGAGTATAGTTAATTATGATTTAAAATAATGTGAATAAAGTTATTTGTTCGCAAAGAACTCACATCCATATTCTTATATCCTCTTATAAACAGCTACACAAGACTTTTCATTTACTTCTTTTAACTAACAACAATTTTTGCAAAATAAAATTCAAATTATACTATGGACGCTTTTTTACACCACGTCAATCTGGTCCCGTGGTAAATTGTCGAAGAACTTGTGTTACGGGTACCAGACAACGGAAAAATATTAAATACTTTTATACTATACATGTAATTAATTTTTTTAATATATTATACTCATATTTAAAACACACCTATCGCCCAAAAACACAGAAAACTTTTTTGTTCCCTGGTGGGATTAGAACCCGCTACCTCCGGCTTGAGCGCCAACGCACTAACTATTGAGCCACAGATTAGATATGTATATTTGTCTAGTCAAATCTAGTTATATTTAATTTTAAAACTAAAGAATACATACGCCATAATACATTTTTATTTGGATTAAAAAAGAAATTACTTTAAAAGATTTTTTTAATGAAAATTGATAAAGCTATTAATTAGTTTAATACCTTTAACCATTTAAATTAGTTAAATGTATTGGATAACAAGCAACCACCTTTCGACTGGTATCGCCAATTAATTCATAGCAGGTGCTCTGATATCAACAGAATTATAAACAAATTGAAGCCCACACCAAACACCTCAACAGTTTCGTGGCTTGTAACTTCAGTTTCTAACATGGGTTAACAATATAATATTTAAGATATTTATAAAAAAAAAAGCTAAGCCTACCACTAGATCTCACCTCTTGTGTGGCCCTGATCGGCAGCGGTAACCGCAAAATGACCCTTTAATATAATTTTAGGGAACCCGAAGGATGTGTTAGAACTGCCTTGGGTCCCACTAATTTAGATTTCACAATAATCAAAAGAATTCAGGAGGTATATGATGATGATACTCTAAATGCAAGTTATAACGTCATAAACAAATTTGATAGCGGATTGTTCGGTGGGGAAAGGGTACCCACGCGGGGTCGCGGGTACACATTCCATCAATAGGAGACATAAATGTCGTATAATTATGACGAACATTAACGTCAAACCAGGCTTGAATGTAGTATTTACTAAAATTTATCTCCTTATTATAAGGTAGCGGTAAAACACAAGATATTACGAGCTTACGGGACTAAGTTAACGTGCTGTGACTAAAATAATTTATTATTATATTATCTCATATACACAAAAACGTGATTTTAGAGAAAAGCACCAACCGAAAATCTATACAAAAAACCAATGTTAGTACCGACAAAAACCGTCTACACTTGGATGTGTATACGGCCTAATAGTTTTGTTTGGGTGGTGCTGGTGCGTGCCCTATTATTGGTTCCATTCAAACACCACAGTCATGCACCCGTTCAATTAAAGCCCGCAGCCAACATCGTATGAAAAACGCCATTGTATCGCTATATCTCTTTGTTCCTTTTGCAGCTATTAAAGTAATATCGTGGAGATAAAACTGTGAATTTTATTTTATCGACTCGTATCGCCCGCGAACGTAACTCATCCGATGTTAAACAATACGATAGGCATCTTGGATGCGATTAAAAAGAGATTTAAAAACGTTCCTGAAGGCAATAAGGCAATTTAAGTTTCGCGTGATTCATTTTAAGTGCAGTACCTTGTTGTGAATGCTTCTATAGTTTTAAATATACAATGTGGCCGCGGATAAGAATTAGATGTCGTGTATTGTATTTTTCAGCGCCCTCCGCACTAAAGTTGGTAAGATTATGGTTTTAAGGAACACTACACAAAGGCTTGAGCCGCCGGGCCGGTAAAGTATGATATCGAATAACTTCTAATAAATTCTCGCGTGAACACGATTGCAATTTTTTAATATTTCATAATATTTTATTATACAAGGAAATTATGCCAATATATTAGTCCGTACTAAATTTAATTTTAATTTATTTCCGTTCCGTTTCCGTAGAAACCATAACACCATAATGCAAGTTGTAAGGGCTACCACTACCATGGATTCGAGTCTCCTTTTTTTCAATAAAACAGAAAGTAAGCCGGGATTAATTAAATAAATAAATAAATTATATGGTATTATATATATATATATATATATAGTTTGAAATTAAGAGATCTAAAATAAATATTTGAAGATTTCCAAGTGCATCTTCTCTCCTTCTTCTGGTAGTGTGGTGCTCTGTGGACCTTGTGTATCTTTTGTCCAACAAAGTGTATGATGGTCAACTTTGTAACCATCATACACTTATGCGCACGAAGGTTCCGTACCATTATATATATACAACATTAGACACATTACAAAAAAAAAAAAAAACGTTTGTTTTGTTAGACTATTATTGATTTTTAGCTCGGTTACGATTTATCTGATTTAATATCATTTCAGTAGGTGTCACCTATACCTACCTATATATGATTTTTGTATGGGAGCCTTCCCCCACTTAGATATTAAATATTTATTTTTATTACATAGTTATTTTTTTTAAGTTAATATATAAGTAAATATTCTGAAATATTTGAAGCGTCTATCTGTTACTATTATTAATATCGAGCAAAAAACGCTAAAATAAATTGTTGTATGAATTTGTATGGTCCCCATTAAATATTGATTTTATTCTGTTTTAACAGAAATCAGAAATACGTCATCTGTAAAAATTTCAACTGTCTATCACAGTTCATGAGATAAGCCTGGTGACAGACGCACGGACAGACAGACGAGCAGCAGAGGCTTTGTAATAGGGTTTCTGTTTTGCCCTTTGGATACAGAACCCTAAAATGAATTTAAGGATGGGTTGATGAAGTGCAACCTACCTCAAACTTGACCTGTAAAATCATCTGTCTAATTTCTAGGAAAAGATGCCCAACAGAAGGACGAAAGAAGATCGCTTACGTGTGTAATATGTATGCAAACAAAATGTAAAATTCAACGACCTCAATTTCATACACACAGCCATATTTATCTTCATATTATGTTAATAGATATGTATAAAATAGCAATATATAAATGTCGAAGAGCGGGCAATCTTAAATATTACGAGCACTTACGTGCGCGTCAGAGTTCGGAGTGCCATTTCTTACATACTATTTTATTGTCATTTTGATGAATTTTCCTCATCTAAATATACTATTACTATCAGATAGCATCATCTGACTTTTATGAAAGGAAGCATTATATATGTATATTGAAGTCGTGCGTCGCGATTTCATAGCATTAAATTGGACAATGGTGTTGGCAACAATTAAGTACTCAGAGGTCGCGGGTTCGACACCCGCCGAAGACATCTGTGTGATGAATAATGTCTGTACGGAGGTCATGGATGTCTATATACATACATAATATATACTTATTTATAAATTTCACTTTTGTTCTCTATGTCATATATATTTCTTACGAAAAAATGTAATGTACACTCTTGTGTACATTACATTTTTTTTATATTTATAATTAAGTTTTTGGGTATTCCACGGGAGGACTCCGTGGCCAAGGCTGGTATAAAGTATTCGGGTATTTAAATATCTTAATAGACTGCGATAAAATCCGCAAAAAGTTTATACTTGTAATATTTAAAAGATAAATCGCCTTTACTCATACGGTTTATTAGCTTAAGAGTCGGCTGGCGAATCCTCAGGTATTTATTCTTTAGTTTATGCGAGCGTGGATCGCGTAAGTCCCGGCCTCCGTAGACACAGCCCCCACCAATTAACGCAGTTCCAAAGCAACGTGCCTAAGTGAAGCAGCGCCGGCGGCACCTTTGAACACCGCCACGTAATTTACGCGTTTTTATTTCAAAATAAATCTAATATACACTCAGCGGACTGCAAAACAAAGAGCGTTCTGTAATTTGTGTGTTTTTCGATGGCAGAGTGGAATGACTGACGTTAGATATCATGATAACCGGTGGGAGGGAAGCGCTGTGCCGCGCTCCCGGCTGCATGGGTACCACCATTTTGCTTGTTTCTCCCGTGAAACAGCTTTGTTGTGTTTCGGAGAGAAGGGCAAGACAGGCAGTGTAATTACTGGCACCGAGACTTAATATCTTATGTCTCAGGATAGGCAACACATAGATGAGTTGCCTGGACTCGTTCCAGGTAAACTAGTTTATGTTCATGGGCGACGTCGACCACTTACCATCAGGTGGCACGTTTGCCAGTCCACCTAACATAAAAAAATGAAAGCTAAGTATATCAGTAAGACAACGATATCCGTCTGTCCTAGTTAGATGCAAGTGGTGGAGATCAGTCTTTAAGTTCATTAAAATACATGTCGAAGACGAAAATAAGTTGACAATCATGGTAATGAAAAAATGGTGTTCAGCAATCAAGAGGCATACTTGACGTGGGGCATCGCGGATTCTGAGTCAAAACGCTCATCCATTGTCAAACAGAGTGACACATCGATGCGTTGGCCTTGAAACTAATGATGCAATTTTCGTCAAGGTCAGGAACAAGATCGGTCAACTCTGTTAGAGTTTTGTTCGTGTATTGATGGTAATGCTCTTACTTTACTGAAACAAACTGACATAATGTCACATTTCTTAAGAGAATATTAGTATAAATTACATGAGTTGTAACCGATAGCGTCTAATGATAAAATTATACTACTAATGATAAAATTGTTATTCAATTACGTGTAGGCCAGTCATATGTTATAACTACGGTACCATGTCAGGTTTGGCGGCTTCCGAGGTTATATAATATGTAGTAATTATGTTATATCCAGTTATAATAGGACTATCCTATTATTCCTAAGAGCCTCTTTATACAGACATTGATTTCGTATGCTGATTGACTGCTTAAAGAAAACGATGCGCGTGTAAAAGTGTTTGTGCTTTTTTCATTATCCATATCTAAGATTATTTTATTTATTTCCATAATTTAATTATAATCATAGTTATTTTTAACCGACTTCAAGAAAAGAGGAGGTTCTCAATTCGTCTGTATGTTTTTTTTATGTATGTGACACGATTAATCCGCCGTTTGTACATGGATTTCGATGGAGTTGGTGTCGTATTCGTTGCTGTACCCTACCTACCTACCTTGGGCTGACACCGACTCCAAAAGTAACTATAATGACGTGGTAAACGCAAAGTTTGTACATAGTAGAAGATTGATTATAAATTGTAAGCACAAAAATTGAAGAAACACAGTTATTTTATTACTTTTTAGTTTAGTATTTTTGAAGTTGGTTTGAATTTTTTGTAAAATGTTTTTTTATTTTTTGTATTTATAGATCCATAAGAAATACAGATGTAATACTTAAAATACGACAGAAAAAATAAATAAAAAGAAGCTATATAGAATACAAGAAAAAAACGAAGACGTTTAATTTTTGAGTGGTGGGAGGGAAGTGCTGTGCTGCGCTTCCGGCTGCATGGGTACCACCATCTTGCTTGTTTCTCCCGTGAAACAGCTTTGCTGTATTTCGAAGAGAAGGGCAAGACAGGCAGTGTAATTACTGGCACCAAGACCTAACATCTTGTCTCAGGATAGGCAATACATAAATGAGTTGCCTGGGCTCGTTCCAGGTATACTAGTTTAGTTTATATTAGTTTATGTTCATGGGTGACGTCGACCACTTACCATCAGGTGGCACGTTTGCCAATTTGCCTATCCAACTAACATAAAAAAAATCCACTTTCCTGCTAACTACTGAATCATATAAAAAAAACTTTTTAATAAAAACAGAATAGTGATAATGACAGAATAGGCAACATGGCCTCTGGTCTTAGCCTGTTCCAATTAGAACGAAAAAAAATCGGTTGTCTGTAAAGTCGGTTTACTGACGATAGTTGAACGTGACAACGTCATATGCAAATGGAACGTCTCACAGCAAGGTAACGCCGCATGCGTCATGTTTTTTCGTTCTTGCAGCCGGCTCTATCGAATTATAAGACGTTGTCACGTTAAAAGTAATAACTAATAATTAAAAATTATAATAAAATAAAGTAACGCATATTATGATCTCTACTAGATCAACGCACATTTAATCTGAATTAGCTACTTTATGGAGATTGTTGAGCATAATATGTTATGGCGGCACTTCACTTGTCGTATCGTGTTCGAATATCGATATCGCTCTGTTTGAACAAATATTTGGTGTAGGACGAAATACTTCAAACATGTCATCCACACAATATGGACTGTACAGACAAATAGCTTAAATATGCCTCAAAATTTGCTTATTCACAAACAAATTGAACGCGACAGAGATGGACGTGCTAGTAGCAGCAGCTTATTACATTTACCTGAATGCTGCTTATATGTTATATTATGTAGGTACAGAAGTACAAAGTTAAAAGTACAAAGAATTTGGTATAATTCCAAAGATCGTAACACGGCATCGTTTTACGGATTAGGATATACGCAATAAACACAGGCTAGATATTGTATCAGTAATTAGACTCAAAAAAGTAAGCAATTCTTTTAAAGGCAACTGTATACGCTTTTACAATAGGATCAATTTTACAATAGGTTTGTGTGGTAAAGAATATTATAAAGTAAAAGATTTCATAGAAGATACCACACCTTGGGAATAGGGCGTTCCTCCCAGGCATTCCGGATAAGTTGTTAACATTGTTATATAATACATACTAGCTGTTGCCCGCAGCTTCGCCCGCGTTAACTTACTCAACTTAACTACTGTTAGTCACAGCGTGATGTTATATAGCCTATAGCCTTGAAAGATTTTTTCAAATCGGACCAGTAGTTCCTGAGATTAGCGCGTTCAAACAAACAAACAAACTCTTCAGCTTTATATTATTAGTTTAGAGTTTGTTTCGCCTGTTTTTCTCAGTGGGCTTACCTTGGAACCGGTGGTAGATTCAATTGATGATCAATAACAAACTTTATTGGTACTATTTTAAATTAAAAAAAAAATGAATTTGAATTAGAATAAGTTGGCCAAGTGCAAGTGTTGAAGGTCAAAAACCGACAAGTGGTCGAACCGGCATATTATTATTCGCCAAATTACGTCTTATTATATGTCTTATTCGCCATATTCGTGCAAATAAAGCAAACACAGTCATATAGACCGTCTACACATAGCAACGTTTGGATAAATAACGCGAATGCGCGAACACGATATGCCAAGTGCCCACCATTAAGGCCTTTTCCCTGACGAATAATATTGGCAACCAAGTCTTCCTTCAACAGTCAACGTCGAACGATATTACGAAAAGCATTTCGGTATTCACAAAACATATAAAGTTATTTATAGAGTCCGATCTTTATAATTATTATTTATAGTAACAGCTGTATTTCACGTCACACGGCTCCATGATTAATTATAGAGTAAGTAAGGATGAACATCATACCGTATTAGTTATTAATTTTGCACTCGTGTCACATAACGATTGAGTAAGAGATAAATGTTTATTAATAAAATGTAAGTACAGTGTTACTTTATATTTAGCATATAGTAAAATAAGACATGATAAGGACTGTTTTTTTTTCCTTTTACGTCGGGAATTCTCTAAGGCATCCCATGATGGCATGAGGCATTTGCAACCGAATTGGGCCGGAACGACCTCTCGCTCAAATAACACCGGCGTCAAGTGACAGCTATGCTGTCGCGTTTCGTGCGGTTTGTGGGTTTCCAGTGGCCCATTGGAGGGGATGGGGAAAAGGAGAGCAACGCTTCAACATAATATTTGGTTATTATAATGAAACAATTTTTATGGATTTTATCGCGGTTTATTAAGATTTTTACAAGCCCGACATTTCGTATACTTTACAACAACCGGGAGGTCACCCCTTTCACGGGAGGACTGAAGTTACAGATGTGCTAAAGTTACAAAGTTATTCAAAACTACTCTACGAATTCGGGTAAACATTAGAAAACAATATAATCTTTGGTTGTGTGGATGTGTGTGGGCGTCGATAGTCGTCAAACGGCTTTGACTGCTCCTTTGCCCTCCCATGCTATAAAAAAAAAATCGTATTATACCACATTGCAAAATATATCTTGGATGTTTCTAAAGTCTATTTTACAAAATTGCTGCAAGATTGACTGTACGATTAAATACCTTACCGATTAAAGAGCACATTAGAGACTATTAAGAATACTCATATTTTGAATTGCAAATGGACTAAAAAAAAGTTTTAATTAAATAACAGACATACAATTTACTTTCATTATTACAATCTCTTTATTATGTACTTGTAATTTTTTATGATAGCATCCATCCAGTGTATATGAGTCCAGATCGAGAGTCTAGCAACAGTTTTGTTCAAGAATATCTTTTGTGATTTTAGAATTCAACGGAGAAAAAAACCCAACCAGTCACAGGCCCGGACTGCCGATTGAAGTGAAAACAAAACAATTAAATTCAAATACCTATAATACAGGATGTAAAAGATTCCCCACCATGGTTCAGGCCTTGTCGTGGCGGTGGGGCTCAGTAGCCTAGGGTGAGCCCAGCACCTTGGGCGAAGCCAATTGAGCCGAGGGGGCTCTTTGTACCCCTCTTATAAGAAGAAGGGACAAAAGAGCAGGGGTGAGGATGGGAACCTCACCCCATTGTACTGTCCCGACGTAGGGAGGGGTGTTCTGTAGTGCTGGACAACCCCTCTGTGGAGGTGGCGTTGGTCCCTTGCGGGCTGACTAGCCGTCGAGGTGCCCTGTTAGCTTAACAGATCCGGGGCACCTCACCAAGGCGGCACTGGTGGCACTCGCCGGGTTTTAGTGGGTAGAGCTGCGTCCATTTACCATCTTTCGGGTGCAGCGAGTCCCACCTGGGGAGACCCACTCCCCAGGCGGGATGCCTCAGAGCATTTCCCGGCGTAAAAGAAAAAAAAAAGGTTGTAAAAGATTATGAAAACCTATACAATTTAAACGGCGCACAAAATGTCCGCATGACAGAATTTGGAAGCAACACAATTTGCAAAACAAATATTGCATAATCTTAAATAAATAAATCAAACGTCAAACTGTGTCTCCAGCGTTTCGCGTGCGGTGTCGCGAGTCCACGTCATATAAACGTCAAACTGTGTCTCCAGAGTTTCGTGTGCGGTGTCGCGAGTCCACGTCATATAAACGTCAAACTGTGTCTCCAGCGTTTCGAGTGCGTTGTCGCGAGTTCAGAGATTTTATATCATCTAAAAATATGCGTACCGCGCTAAAAGAAGTTTACACTTCAAAAAACTCTTTCCTTGTAATTCGATTCAAACTTCAGAAAACCTGTATATAGATCACTGCATCATTTCCGTTGACGAAATTGATATAGCACTTAACCCACAGTAGCTTATGATCGGTTTTACATATGCAGATGCAGTTGTGATGGCAGGTGATTAGTTATGGATGTGATGTGCTCGTGATGCATCACGCGACACGGATGACGGACACCGAACAGGTTATCACATCATAACTGTGTTACTTATATTACTCTTTACCGGAACATTAATTTAAAGATCTATCATAAGCTATCATGAATATTTTCATACCCTCATCATCATCATCATCATCATCATCATCATCATCATCATCATCATCATCATCATCATCATCATCAGTCTCTATCCGTCCACTGCTGAACACCCTTGGCACTCACATCCAGCACCGACCGGTCACCGCACGTTATTACGTTATTACGCAACCTTATTGGCTCATCGGCCATTCGTTTCTATGGTAGATAGGAATCGAAACGAAGACATCCGACAAAGAACTAACGTTACCGATATCACGCAAAGAATAAGCTCGTGGAAGTGGCAGTGGGCTGGTCATATACTCCCTCATCAATGATATTATTATTTCTCCGTGTCGATCCTAGATTTATCATGGCCTTTTTTGAAGGTTCTATTTGATTCAACTGTAGCTGATGCAAATATAGATCCTGTATCAGTCCTGTCTCTACCGTTTCAGTCATTGACACTTGATTCTTACAACATCTGCAATACATTTTGTTCTTCAAAGATTATTATGATATTTTTATTTACTTAAGTTTTTTTCGATTTACTTAGTTATTTTGTATATCTATACTAATATTATAAAGCTGAAGAGTTTGTTTGTTTGAACGCGCTAATCTCAGGAACTACTGGTCCGATTTGAAAAATTCTTTCAGTGTTAGACAGCCCATTTATCGAGGAAGGCTATAGGCTATATAACATCACGCTGTGACATATAGGAGTTGAGTAACGTGGGCGAAGCTGCAGGCAACAGCAAGTGGATGTATAAGTCTTAATTACAAATCGTATTGAAGTGATCCTCATTATTTTCAAACTTCTCTTTTACCAGATAGGGTAAAATAGGTAAATCCTACTAGTCCTACTAATATTATAAACGCGGAAGTTTGTTAGAATGTATGGATGTATGTTTGTTACTTTTTCAAGCAAATACTACTGAATGGATACAATAACATAGCTTATACATTAGAATAAAATATAAGCTATAATTTATCTCTGTACTCCCACGGGAATGGGAAGTACGCGGGCGAAACTACGGAACGCTGCTAGTCTTTATATAATATTCCAGGGAAAAAGAAACGCATACGGTCTGTCGATGCCAGTGATGATGTGATGATGATATAGTATAGTAGCAGTAAGTATGATGTACCTTAATGGTTAGTTTTCACAAGAGTAATGAGATAATCCACGAACGGAACCAAAAAGAAGATTCGAGAAGTCTTCTGTTTCACCTCACACAATGGCAACGACAGAGATGAACGATGGTCTTGATCAATTGTTACATCAATTGGACCATCGTAAAAATGGACCATTACTTATTTATGACGAAAGCCATACCCAGTAATGGACGTAAGATTTATGATTAACGGATACAAAACTCAAACTAATGGAAATATCCATGCCGCTATAAATTGAACTGGTCGTGTACGTCTTGTCTATATATAGTCTATTATATTGAAGTATCTAAAATTGCATTTATTTAAACATTCAATTAAGAAACATTATTACGTTTTAAAGTTTGTGTATATCATCACATACTATTAGAATATAAAAAAAAATCTCAATCTCGTCTCCCGCGGCCAGGCCTACCCAAAATAATTCGACGATTAGCGGCGATCGCTATCCCATTTAATGATCATGAAAAAATATATAATCCAGGGAACCCTAAAAGCTTAATCTGCACTTTCTTGATCTGTTTCAACCTTTTTTAATCGGCACACAGACCCTTCTGACGTCAGATACAGATCGATCGTTAGCTCACACAATAAAACAAAACCTGAGCTCTCTTAAAATACTCGCATTAATCGTTATATTTTTGTACGTCTTTACTTACACTGTATAATATATAAAAACATTTTACAAAAAATTAAAACCGACTTCAAAAATACTAAACTAAAAAGTAATAAAATAACAGTTTCTTTAATGTTTGTGCTTACAACATATAATCAACTTAATCTTCTACTAATGTACAAACTTTGCGTTTACCACGTCATTATAGTTACTTTTGGAGTCGGTGTCAGCCAAGGCAGGTAGGTAGGTAATGTACAGCAACAAATACGACACCGACTCCAAAAGTAACTATAATGACGTGGTAAACGCAAAGTTTGTACATTAGTAGAAGATTAAGTTGATTATATGTTGTAAGCACAAACATTAAAGAAACTGTTATTTTATTAATTTTTAGTTTAGTATTTTTGAAGTCGGTTTTAATTTTTTGTAAAATGTTTTTATTTCTTAATTTTTAGTGATTCCGAAATTCGTCGTCTTGGCGTTCATTGAAGGAGGCATGTTCAGCAGTGGATGGATAAAGGATGATGATGATGATGGTGATGGTGATGATGAATATGATGATGATGATGATTACGATGACCGCGACATACTATGGTGTGCTACCAAAGCATCCTATACAATTGATACATCGACATGTAATAAAATGATGAGTCAGATCTTAATAAAATTAATATGGGAAAATTTAAATAAAAAAATAAAAAAAAATTGGAAACACCAGCTTTCAAACAAAAAAATAACCATCGAAATCCATTCACAAACGGCGGAGATATCGTGTCACATACATACAAAAAACAAAAAAAAAATACAGACGAATTGAGAACCTCCTTTTTTTTTGAAGTCGGTTAAAACTATAACATAACCATTTATAAAGTAACAAGATCCTATCTCGAGTAAAAAATATTTATTACACAATTAAATCATCCTTTAAACCTTTTTGTCTTCACGCTCGGAGCGTTGTAGGGATAAATTTGTACAGTGCAATAATTGCATTCAAGTGGTTCACGATGGTCAATGGAAGATACGACTTAGACGAAGGTACCCTTGAAATGCGCCGCGTCGTGATCTGAGAAAAAACTACGACAACCCTTTGGACAAGCGAAGAATTCGCGACGACCGCAACAAGAACAAATTGAGCGCGTACGCAGCTATAGAGCGGTACGATGCGAGATAACTGCCGCTGGCCGCACGAGAGCGCGGGCGCCGAGCGTCCGTCCGCCGCGCCGCCGGATGTCCGCGTCGTTCTACCTCAGCGCCGAACCCGATCCGCGAACGCGAGGCACCACCATTGCGTATCCACCTAGAAACGCTATCTCTAAATCTCGCCTAAGAAAGCAATGTACGCTGTGACGCAATTCGTAGTCGTAGAAACATCTCTACCGAACGGCCGGGTAGTCGTACGCGCGGGACGCGTCGCAGTTATAAGGGGGGGTTCGGGAGAGCACGCGCTCAGTGTGCCCGAGTGTCCCGTGTTGCATGTGCGCACTCCCTAGAGTGACAATAATTCTTAATAGTTAGCAACGACCCGTCTCACAACATGCTCGTAATCGCAACCTGTTTTTTGTTGTTCGCAACAACCCTTGGGCCCGTCGCAGGTATGTTTACATCATAATTAATATCCATATTATAATTATATTAACACTAACGTTACAAAATTTAAATGAAACTATTTTTTCATGAAGTATAAAAATAATAAGATAAATGAAATAATGAATTCTTAAAACAATTTCTATATCTGAAAAAATGGTCTTCATTATATTCAACCCGACGACGAACGGCAATGATCTAATAGAGGACAGGTTGAGCGACAATATAAATAATGGGCGTTACACAATACACACTGAGGGTCAATGAAGTGTACGAACTTCTTTAACTCTTAAAATACATTTTGTAATATCGAACAGACACGTCAGACAGACACAGACAGAGAACAGAACGTTCTAAATTTTTAATTTTCGTTCCGTTTTTTTGGCAACTAGATTTCGTTCCATTATTTCGTTCTTGTTCTTTTTTTTTCAAAACTAAGTGTGGGAGTATATAAAAGTAAATAATAGATATGGTATATTTGTTCTTTATTTTACTTTTTAATTGTTTATTTTTAATGCTTAAATTTTATATTCGTATATTTTATTGTATAAAATGTCGCAGGGAAATAAGGATATCAGTGATATCGCGAAATTCCTAGGGATACCACGAAATCCCGGTAGATGTTGAATATTCTTATTTACGACGTCTTCTTACTAAACAAATCTGGTGATATGACAAAATCTTTATATATATATTTCTTGTGTGCGTGTGTATGTCACTGAACTCCTCCTAGACGGCTGGACCGATTTTGATGAAATTTTTTGTGTGAGTTCAAGGGGATTCGAGGATGGTTTAGATTCACAAAAAAAAAATTGTACAGGACAACGTCTGTCGGTGCCACTAGTACTAATATAAAATCTGTGATATTATGTCGTTTCACTCAACTAAATCTAGTGAAATGTCAGAGAAGTGGATACTGACGAATAAAAATCGAGCTACGCATCTCTCTACAATAATCTCTACAATAATTTAGGTATAATTCTTTACGCCATGATATTATTATATTGGAAATCATAATAAGAGTTCACAATATCTATTAGTTTTTTTCACATGTAATCTGGTAATTGTCATTTGCAGTAATATACATCTTAAAGAAGGTTATTTATAGCCTGACCAGAAAAAATGTTTTAGATCGCGTACACGCACGATGCGGTTAAAAAGAAAAAAATAAATGATATATTTTGAAGTTTGGAATGACCAGATATTATAGTCCCTATATTTCTTGATTATCTCGTGCAATAAAAGCTCCTAGCTTTTTTTTTATAGAAACAAACCAAGATCTCTTTGCTACACTACTTTGTATTAAACGACTTCGGTTTCTATATAAAATAATCATACATCATATTATAAAAGGGAAAGTTTGTACGTTTGGATGCTTGTTGATCTTTCACGGCAAAACGGCTGAACTGATTTGGCTGAAAGTTGAAATGGTGATGGCTTATACCTTTGAAATAGGCTATAAAAATAATTATCATCATTCCGGAGACGGTTGTAAATTTAAACAAATGCAGGCGAGCACCATCTAGTACCATAATAAACAGCGAGTACAGCGAGACCAGTACATAACAGAAGAGTTCGGTACAAGCAAATATTACGAAGAAAATTGTATTAACACAATACAACACCAGGTCAAAACTACTGGTATTAAATTATTTTAATTAATTCTTAAAAAAAAACCATAAAATTGAATTAATAACCATGACGGAGTATCCTTGACTCTATATTACGTAATCTTATTATCTTTTGCAATCTTTTCTATGCTCGAATATATTTGTAAAAACAGAAAGAAACGAATATACTATTAGAAAAAGTTTTATACAAAAAAATCATTTCTACAGAAGATATACATTTATTTTTTCTATAATAATAATAATATGACCGCTTTTACACCACGTCAATCTGGTACAGTGGTAAGTTTTCGAAGAACTTGTGTTACGGCTACCAAACAACGGAAATATATTAAATAGTTTTATACTATACGTATATTTAAGATTTTTAGGAAGAATATTTTATATTTTTTTAAGACGATAAATTTTGGTTCCCTGGCGGAAACCGCTACCTCCAGCTTGAGTGCCAACGCGCTAACCATTGAGCCACAGAGGTCGTTGATGACGTTTCTATGTATTGTTATAATGTCCTACCACGACCATGGTTGCCGTGAAGTATCCGAAATGTCGGGCATGTAAAAATTAATGTAATTACTGGCACCGAGACTCAACATCTTGTCTCAGGATAGGCAACACATAAATGAGTTGCCTGGGCTCGTTCCAGGTAGTTTAAGTTCATGGGCGACGTCGACCACTTAACATCAGGTACGTTTGCCAGTTTGCCTATCCAACTAACATAAAAAAAAAAAAAACTTAATAAGCGGCGATAAAATCCGTAAAAGTTTCACTATACATTAATTTTCTTTGTACAAAAGTAAAATATAAATATTATAATATAAAAGTATTAAAAGTATGTGGGTGGGATACACTTAATGCGCCCGTCGGCATGCGGTACACCATCTCGGTTACTTCTTCCGTCCAACAGTGATGTGATCCGAATAGATGGGCAGGATAAGCCTCTACTTATAAGATCTCGGTGCTAGGACTCTCCATGTACCAAGATCCTATATGTATTACATGTTATTATTTAACGTTAAAGCATATATATTTAATATTATTAATTATTATGATAAGATTACTATTAATCTACATACATAAACTTAACATTAAAATATCGTTCATAAGTTAATAAAAAATCTGTTGACAACCCTATTTGAATCTCAGCGTATCAGGGCCACTCATAACATTTATGTAACATCGATTATTTAATACATTATGAATTATTCAGTAATGCATGGATCGAAATGAAAACAAAAAGGTATGCATATCATAATCATTAGCGGTTATCTGTTTCTTTTCAGCCTGATCTTTTTAATGAATAATTTAACAAATATCTACTGCAATGAACTTTTAAAGTCAAAAGTCACGTAATTTTGACCGGTAATAAGGTGGTAAGAATTTGTTAAGTAACATAGGAAAACGGCAAATAGATTTAAGAAATTGGATTGGAAATATACATACTTATTGCTGGCACGTTTAAAATGTTTTTTTTTTCATCATAAAAATAAACTATTTTGATTCCAACTCGCTATTTTCGGGTTGATTGCCCAGTTTTACTAATAGTACAGTAAAAATAGAATTTAATCCCGATCTTGAAAAAAGTTTTTCTCCAATTTCTCGGAAACTATACACTTTAGGGCAAAAGTTATCGATTACAAAAAACACCTATATTTACTGTGCTATAAAATCATATCTTTTTCAATATTATTAGGATATATAGCATATTCTATGATAATTTTAATGATAACAATAAAAAAAACCTGCTACCGAGCTATTACGTGGAGCTATTGCGGTTTACTATCCGTGGTTTACAACCCTTATATCAACTCCATTACAACTCGAAGGAATCTTGGTTCGACCGTAATTATATTATACACAAGAAAATTACATAAAGTAACACAAAGAAATAAAATAATAAAACCAAATAAAATTGTAGACGCGACGGTAACTTTTCTGTTTTCGTAACCCTTAGCGAGCAAGGACCAAATCTCAATTAAAAAGCAAAGCTAGCAGGCAAAGCGGGCAACAGCTAGTTTATAGAAAGCGGTGCTTCGTCACGGCAAATATAAATGGAATGAATTTAAAATCGGCGATGGCTTGAACTTCAGCCACATTCCAGGCTCAAAGGAGAGGCTCGTTAAAGCTTTAATGTTTAGTTGTTCTGTAGGGCTTCGAATTGTTGATTCAAGTGCAGTGCTAAGGAATGTACGGAGGCGACAGAACAATACGACGACCGGCACACGAGCCATGCATGCTTCTGTAAAACATGGAAGACAAACACTCTTGATCTTTGATGCAGCCATTATGTCAATGACATTTCGTGTATGCGTTTTAGAGTGAAACTTATTTTGTCGTAGCCTGTGAGTAAGAAACAATTAAAATAAAATAAAACAGAAGTTCACCTTACAGCAAAGTAGCAATACAAAAATATGGTCCATGGAAAAAAGTCTAAGTAACAACTACCTTTTTTAGACCTGTTACGAAGTAACCAAATATCTTTTAGCACTAGAGTTAATATTGTATTATATTTGTGAAAAAATATTATATCATACTCTCTGGCTCAATGGTTAGCGCGTTGGCGCTCATGCTGGAGGTAGCGGGCTCAAATCCCGTCAGCAAACAGTTTTCTGTGTTCCTGGGTCATGAATATTTGTATTAAATATGTGTATTATATAATATTTTTTTTAAATATATGTATAGTATAAAAGTATTAAATATATTTCCGTTGTCTGGTAACCGTAACACGAGTTCTTCCAGAACCACGTCACGGGAACAGATTGACGTGGTGTAAAAAGCATCCATAGTTATTATTATATAGACTTCAGAAATGAGTATAATTTAAACCTTAAGCAAATTTATCATAACACTTATTGGACATGAAAAACAATTGCTCTATCTAAATTGTAACTAATCTAATGATTAAAAACGTGTGTGCAATCCTCGCCAAAATATCGATGTTGCAATGTATTAGCTAATAAAAAAAAGCTAATAAATTAAGATTTGTAATTTAGAAGTAATCTAAACTGGCTTTTGTTAGCAGTTCTCAAAAAGCTTGATAATAATTAACGAAAAATATAAACTCTACTTCACAATTACTGGTATACATATTCCTCCCGGTATAATTATGTAAGTACGTTTTTATTTAAATAATAAATTTAGAGTTCTTTGACTCTTGTAATACGTATTTATGTTTTGAAACCCGTGGAAATTTTGTTGAAATTCAACATTAATTCATTTAACCTACATTAGTAAT
Organism: Helleia helle; assembly: GCA_963853865.1. Lineage (NCBI taxonomy): Eukaryota > Metazoa > Arthropoda > Insecta > Lepidoptera > Lycaenidae > Helleia > Helleia helle. The sequence continues at coordinate 17,171,533 of OY971422.1, read as the reverse complement.
ATCCATCAATGATACTTAATGAATAAATATATCAATCAAAGCTTATATTAACGGAGTAATTGGCAAATGGCAATGTTGGTTGTTGTGACTTCTGGTAAACGCATTTAACCATATGTATACCCCTGAATGGGTCTTGGTGGTTATAGTTATGACTGGGTCTAAGCCTCGCGCCACCGCGGGTTCTTTCGACTCCTCTATCTGCCGCAGATCTGTCAGCAACAGAACATCTCGGCGTCTACCTGGTTCAATTGATTATTAATCCCAAGTGGATGCCAAATCGTCAATATTCAAAGGCCAAAAGTATAGAGACAGTTGATAGGCAGTGAATAGTAGAGAACAACATCGTATATCGTCGTATACTCTATATAGAGCTTATTCTGATTTATCTTTCTCAACAATTGGGTTATCAAAAGTAAAAAGATATTTTTATCAGATTGTTATTTCCACAGACTAGAACGTAAAACATACAAACACACAACTCTTCAGCCTGTTTATATAAGTACAAATGTAGGTATAACTTTAATATATCAAACAAAATACGATAGGCTAAAAAAAAAAAAAAAATTATAATTACCATAACAATAATTTGACAGACTGGGTGGCAGTTAAAGCCTCTCCTAAATAACCATAATCATAACATTTTTATCATGTACAATCATTTCGTTCGATGAGTTTTTACTGGTCATGGTGAAAAAAAATAATATCAATTTGTTCACACCTCAATTCAATATTCAATCATTGTTTCATATATTTTTTGTTAAACACCGGCACGGATTTTATCGAAAGAGTTGATTGGAGAAAAAAAACTATTATAAAAGAACGTTTAAAGCGAAACAAAATAGATAAAAGTCAATGACACTGCGCGAGTAACAGTTCATTGGAGTGCAGCGAATTATCGCATCAAAATATAAGAAAAAAGCTTGCACATTAATGTCCGCCCACCACACACAATACATTCCGTGAGAAACAACGAATTATAACCGTTTTGTGATTTAAACAAAAAAAAAAGATTATAATTCGCAGTTTCGATTGTATTATATTCCAATAATTACATCAGCTGAGTGGAAACAGTGAGTTAGAATAAGGGCCCTGCAAACTTAGACTCGATTGGTTTTGCAATCGAAGCGTATCCGCGATATCCGAGGTTATCGACAGCATCACAAAAAATATTAACGGAAGTGATTGGAAGAAAAACTGGCGAGGGGTGTGGAGCGACAGGTGCGAGGTTCAACGGCCCTGCACTCCGAGAAGGGACATGTTTATGACGTCTCTAAGACATTATATTTATCTGTGCACACCGATTACATACAAGTTTCATACCGGTATTGTAAACGTCGGGCGAGTTTTTACGGCCATCTAGCTCTCCATAAGTTCGTTATACCATTCCGCTTGCGATAATTATAGGTCTATATTATGCAAAAATCCAGTCATACAACATGATATTAAGTATTAGAAAATAGCTCATATGTTATGCAATGTATGCATCTTAACTCGAGTCATTGTACTTTAATTACGAAGTAAAAACCACTGGTTCCGTAGGGATTTTTTCCAAATAATTGCGTAAATAATTAATGTAGATAATTGCTTTTTTCAAACTTAAAAATAATTATTTTAAATTAAAATAAAATTGAATTTATTTTGTGTTACAACTATGCAGCTATATTATAAAAGCAACTTTTATAATTATAAACTAATGAAATTAAAAAAAAAAACTAAACTTCTTTTTGATACGTTTTAAACACGTTTAAGTTTTGGTTTTTGGATTTGGCTATGTTTAAAATAAAATAAATTAATAATAGAATAATTATTTAATTAGTAATAGGTTCATACCATAGTAATACCTTCCATTGTTCATATCATTATTTATAAATACCTTAAGAAGTCACAATATTTACTATTTTGCTTTAATAACATCTACGTGTCCTAATGATACATATTTATAAAACAAAGATGACAGTTTATAAAGCACTTGATACAATGTGGACCCGTCCAATAGGTTACCTTATTTATTTTGAAACAGACGTTGTTTTCCTATGATTTATATATATCATATTTGTAAATTTAACAAAAAATGATGATGATGATATGATACACTATATAAAAACGAAATATAATTAATATTTTTGATAAATTCATTTACATTGTGTTTCTGTAAAATATATTTTAACATTTATTACATTTTAAAATACTTCACGTGCACACTCCCCGCGTTGGTGAATATGGTTAGGCAAATGTAATGGTTAGGTGAGATTAGAAGCATAACATTGAATTCATAACATGAATTGAAATCTCCGGCATGAGAAGATAATTTTAGTTGAAATTACATTTTGAATGGGCCCGTCGAAGCCGAAATATATTAAACTTTAATTTATTGTGTTCATCCGATTATTTTTTGTCACTACAATTCTAAGGCTGTGGCGCGACAGGTGGTAATTATATCAAATTACACCGGGATCAGACCCACGAACACTTATGTATTTCTAAGCCGTAATGCTCTTGAAAATGAACATTATTTTCGTTTAAGCTTTCAAGCATCAAAGATTTAGAAGAAATATGATCATCCCCACGACATTTATATGATTTAATGTTTGTAAAAAAGACAATAAAAATGAATTTAACGATCTTAGTCGCTAGGATCCAAAAGAAATCTTTAACCCTTTTTCACTGTTGTGCGTTCTGAGCGTCCGATTATATTGCTGGTAAATAATAATTTATTATTCAAACAAATATAATTTTATACATAACTAGCTGTAGCCTGCATCAGATTGATGATGATTATTTTAATAGCCTATGATACTCCTTGTAACATCAGCTAACTGCTAGTGAAAGTTCCATTAAAATCGGTCCAGCCGAGAGTTCAGAGACAAAGACAGACAGGTAGGCAAAAATTGTAAAAAAATGATATTTTGGTCTATGTACCGTGTATACATCCATATGCATTTAATAAAAAGCGGTATACAGAAGTACAACACACGGTGCTAGGTACACCTGCACACCGCTTGGGCCTCGGGGTCGTAAGCGACGTCGAACCCTACACATGGAAACCACATCGATCCGGATCGATCGCGGAAGCTTAGGTTTGAATCCGATACGAGTAGACACAAACCCAGACCGCGCAAACAGCGCTAGCACTACGCTACCGCTAGATTGCTTGGGCACCGCGCATGACCCGCCTCCCTCTCCGGGGGGGGGGGGATGAGGGCCGGCCCTCATGATGATAGGTTAAATTCAACCGTAAAAGATTCGTCGACCGTATCGGATTTGACTAGTCCAAATCCTGCTCTCCCGAGCAGCGCGCGCGATGAACCGCGCCCCCTGCGGGGCGCGGAGGGGGGCGTCCCCCTTTCGAATAATTCTTAAGTGAGCCATCTGCTCATTTACTGTACCGATTGAGCTTAAAGGCCATCAGGCCGAAAAGTCTAGCCCATCCGAAAAAATAAATAAATAAAAATAAAATAAAAAGCGGTTATTAAAATATTACACACTGACAGTCCAATTTTATTTATCTGCATAGATAAAAATATCGTTTGAAGAGGTTATATGCAAAGGTAGTAAAAACTAATGAACATAAAAAATATCTTAATGAGGAATTTGGTCATACTAATAATTAGAGTAATACTTTAGATAGTATACTTTATTCGTCGCGTGAGATCAGAAAAGTACGTAATTATTAGGGCTCATTATAGTGGTGTAATTTTGGTTATAAATAAAAAATGAACGCGCTTACATAAAATATGTAAAGTGGTTATTGCACGTAATATTGCTTGAGGTTATTGCTGCTACTTCGAAGTTCAAACATCCATAAAGTACAAGGATGTAAATTAAATTTGTCGCTCTCTGGAGGACTGTAAGCTTCGTTGGCAACCGAGTTTGTTTGGCACGGCAGGACCGGGTCGACAGCGGGTTTGATTACTAAAAATAGTCCGACTTGGCATTCCGATAGGGGGCGGGAGAGGAGGGCGCGACCTTGCGCTCTTCTTCGTTCGCCATCTCGATCCCTTTTTTGCGTTACGATAGTTATCCGACCGCGAACAATCCGATCGATGTTCCCACGGATGTAAGTAATCATTCGATCTCCGAATTGCTAATTTTTTACGCTCCGCCGCCATCAATTATCACTAATTCGCTACTCCTCGTTTGATTATAATGTAGATATAAAAAACGTTCGAAATCAAAATCGCATAAGCCAAGAAGCGTTGTTGCAATTTCGTGTTTGCGAGTCGAGTTGAGCATGTGGTACGGTGGCCGTGAAATGGCGACTACCTTGCCCTTGCACTTGGCGGTAACATAACTCAACCGACCGGGGCAGGTCGGAGCGACCGATACGTGCGACTGGTTTGCATTATGTAAGCGCTGGCTGCAAAGAGATGCGGTTTGCGGCGGGTGTTGAGCTTTTACGTTTAGACTATGGCGCCAGGCTATTCTTGTACACAACCAAATTATAGCATACTGCTTATTTATAGATGATTTCATTATACATTTGTATTTAAAGCCACTAAAGATACACATACATATAGCTAGTATACAATATATTTTATTGTATGAGTAATATATTGATTTTTTAGCCAGTTTTTTAATAATTACATTTTCGAAAAATTTATACAGGTTTATAGTCGTGCATTGTCATAGGTACGTATGATTTAGTCGTAGCTCAATAGTGTAAAAGGCCAAACCCATAATCTCTTTTTCCACAATAAAATTGATTATTTGTAAAAGCCTGTCAGTTGCTTAGCAACGAATTAACAGTCTAACATTTGTTAGTCGTACCTTAGTTTAAAAAAAAATAAACGACAGTGAATTGAACGCTCATATTAATTGTGAAAGTCCGCAGTGTTGCTTTAGATGAAAATTTAAAATGGTTATTATTTGTAAAATACACGTCTCAGCAATTGACCTTTCAGTTGCTTAGCAACGAATAAACAGTCTGATATTTTTGGAAAATACACAGTCGTATCTTAGTTTTTTTTATAAATAATAATTAAGCGACAGTGAATTGAACGCTCGTATTAATTGAGAAAGTCCGCTGTGTTGCTTTAGATGATTAAAAAATGGTTATTATTTGTAAAATACACAGTCGTATCTTAGTTTTTTTATAAATAATAATTAAGCGACAGTGAATTGAACGCTCATATTAATTGAGAAAGTCCGCTGTGTTGCTTTAGATGATTAAAAAATGGTTATTATTTGTAAAATACACGTCTCAGCAATTGACCTTTCAGTTGCTTAGCAACGAATAAACAGTCTGATATTTTTGGAAAATACATAGTCGTATCTTAGTTTTTTTATAAATAATAATTAAGCGACAGTAAATTAAACGCTCATAATAATTGAGCAACTCGGCGTACTTTAGATGATAAAAAAAAATACTGGTACAATAATTTTTCGACCAAATGAAATTTGATCACCGTCACCGCAGGCGAAACGAGTAAAAAGGGTTTGCCAAATGAAATTTTTGAGATACTTGTAAATAAATAACGATCTCACAAAAAATATCAAAGACACCTAAAGATATTGTCTAAAGGATGTACTAATTGGTTACACGATAAGATGTACTTTACTCGATCGATTCGATCATAAAAAATCCTGAAATCACGCTAAAATAAAAACTAAAACGATTAATTTACTAATAGAATAATATGTAAGTTTGCACATCATTTTTATATGGAAATATTTAATTTTCAATACTACAGAGAACGTGCCATTTTTTTAAAATCTCAAGTCCTATATTATTTTATTTCCAATTTATCCCAAAACTTGAATGCTATCTAGCGTATTCACAAGACGCCGCGACGCTCGCTACCCCGCCAGTGCCGGTGACTCGCCATAAGATTGTGGTTTGGCTTCTGTGTTGCGGTTAATAATGTCGTATTTAATGTTTTACGAATATGAAATAGCGATGATTCATAATTACGTTAACAAAACAAAAAGTAAGAAATTATATATGGCATATGTGTGTATGTATGTATAGTAATAACTAACGTCACGGAAACGTCTTCGTATTTTTTGTTATATTAATGCTAATAAATCTTCGCATATTTATAAAGGGATCTACAATTAAACACACACAGCACACACTTATACCTACTCATTTTAATTTACACTTACCTTAACCAGACCTCTTTATTCATGAAGCAAATATTTAACATTTAACATTGTTACAAGCAGTTCTCCTGTACAGATTTTTAATAGAATTCATATAGACTCTGTCTATCTGGATAGGAAAATATATCACATCTCAACTACCGATCAGTTTTCGAAAAGACCCGTGGCAGGGGTTCTACTATCTTGCTTGTTTCTTCAGTGAAACAGTATTGCTGTGTTTTGGAGAGAAAGGACAGTATAATTACTGGTACCGAGACTTAACATCTTGTCTCAGAATAGCCAACACATGAATAAGTTCCCTGGGCCAGTCCCTGGTGAACTAGTTTATGTTCATGGGCGACATCAACCACTTACCGCCAGGTGGAACTTCTGCCACTTTGCCTATCCAACTAACATAAAAAAGAAGAAAAGCGACGAGATATTATAACTTCAGTCTGTAAACCAAAAATCGAACGAATCTACAGACTCACGCCCGAATACTCAAACGAATCTCAAATGTAAGACGTACTTAAACTCATGCTACGACGTGTCAGATTCAAAGAAAAAAAGAGGGACAACACGAGTTTAAGTACGTCTTAAATTTGAGATTCGTTTGAGTATTCGGGCGTAACATTCCTAATGCGGATATTCTAAATCGAATCTATATTTAAATTTCCATCATGGCCGCCGCGTCTCATCCAGTTCCGGCGACGTACAAATTGTTCCTCAAGATATGATCATACATTTTATGGTCAAATGAACAAAACAGGCCAGGATATCATTAGCATTCTGCCAGACTGTCCCGTATCAGAATCTTAAGCACCACGTAATAACTACAACTTCCTTCCATTCTTTGTGGGATGTTACATGAATTTTGAGGTGATATTCAAATTGATCTGTGGAAACCGGTAGTCAAATGTATTTGATGTAATAGGAATATCATTACAGATAATATATCGGTTAGTGATGAATATTATAGTTAACTAGCTGACCCGACAGACGTAGTCCTGTCTTAATTATTAATTAATATTGAATTCGAATTGGTATAATTAATAAAAAAATATAATTTTAAAAAAGTGTTTATTATTCTAATGCTATACGACAATTATTTCTAATCAAGACTTATCTAAAATTTTAAATGGTGGTTAAGTATTCTTAAATTCTCTTATTTTCCGCGGAATATTCTAAATATTTTCTTTCAAAAAAACCTTCTCCTGACAATAAAAACACAACAAAAAAAGAAGTAGCGAAATCGGTCCAGCTGTTCACGCGTGACGGCGTGACCAAGGGAAATAGGGATTCATTTTTATATATGTAATAATAATGTAATAATAATTATAGGAAACAATACAATGAGACCAAACTTAAACACTATTAAGTCTACTTTTTTTTACAAGACTTTACAAACATTTAGCTAACTGGGCTTTCTTGCTGGAACGCCTAGCTTATATACATAGCCATGAACCAAAGATGGTCAAAGCAATTAGTTCGCCTGTCAGGTGCCAAATATATTGTCATAACGATGTATGTTCACCTACATTAGGTGCCCGTCGGCACGTTGATGAGTCACTCGCGAAGTGGTGGATAAGTTTGGGCAGTGGGCCGTTAGCGTGCTTCCTGTGCGATGAGCAAGCGGATATAGATAGGGCACTGGCTTATATATCTTTAGTAAGAATCTACACTTATTATTATTTAAGGGTGGGGACACCAGCAAGGCCAGACGGGTGATCAGTCCTCATTAACGGGACCATTTCACCCAATGCAAATGAATCTACACTTAGTAAACGACTGCTTAGTAAAGCTATATTCATGATAACACAATTTTAAAGTGCTATTTTGTGTTACTTGAATAGTTAAGGTAAATTGGCAGACGTGCCACCTGATGGTAAGTGGTCGACGTCGCCCATGAACATGAACTAGTTTACCTGGAACTAGCCCAATTCTTTTGTGTTGCCTATCCTGAGACATAAGATGTTTAGTCTCGGTGCCAGTAATTACACTGCCTGTCCTGCCCTTCTCTCCGAAACACAGCAAAGCTGTTTCACGGCAGTAACAATCAAGATAGTGGTACCTATCTACCTATGAAGCCGGGACGGCACTGCGTATTCCTCCCACAGGTATAACGCTTAGGATTCAGTTTGTTGATTACATAAAAGCAAACATTCTTCTTAATAAAATTATAATAGGCTCAAAATGAGTAGAGGTCTGTACTGTATACCCATATATTGCCTATGCGCTGGCTAAAACAAGTTAGCGAACTTAATTCTTAAAGAGCCTTAATCTAATCAGGTATGTTTCCTACAATGATACCCCTCTTCGGTACTATAGGATAGTATATATTAATACTATACGACTACTTATAGTTTCGCGCCAAAAAGATTCTATATAAAAGCACAGAGTATCGTGCAACCTACCTGGTACGTGCACCACACCACACCACATTAGTATGCGCCGTGCGCGCGTGACCCCACTCTCCACACCACATACCCCTCACTCCCAACCAGCACTGTCTATTGCGACACTACTTTTATCACTAAAGTCCCTCTAAAACGTTGTTACTGTTGTAATAAAACTTTTTACCCCGGTCACGGGAGAGTTGTAGGAAAAACGATAAAATCCGTACTTTTATTACAGTAAAATACGCGTAAATACAGGAAATACACTTTAATAGCGTCATCTGTAGATTTTATGTGGTTACATAGACCAATTATTGTTGTATCGATTTGGTATTCGGTCGGTGTTATTGATACAAGCAAAAAAATGATATTAAAGGGGATAAAACATGATACAAGGGATCATCCGTCTTGGCGTTAATTAAAAGAGGCCTATGTTCAGCAGTGGAAAGGTAGAGGCTGAAGATGATGACGATGAAGCAAAAAAGACTGCGTTTAGTTAATAGAAGAATTTGGAGCATGCACTCCTTTGGTGTTAAGCTTTTAGACGTTTTAAGTTTGTATGTACACCTACATGCACCTAACATCTATTCTCTTCTTAACAACATTCCGCCGCAGTAACCGGTACGACTGAAGTAATCATTTATGAGCAGATTTTATAGAATCAACAACTTTTTAAACACAAAAACCACAATTGTAAAACAATTTCTTGTCCACAGCGCCAAAGCTAATAAATCCTGCGCGTTCTTTTTGAAACAGTGTGAGAAACGACATAGTATCCACAAACTGGTCGTTATGGGCCTACAAAAACGAACTGAGTTAGTCCCGGTTTATTGCTTATTTATGAGTTAGCAGAATGTATGGAGAGAGACAAACTGACAGGCAAATAATGTTAAGTCGTTGACATGCGCCTATTCCCATACAAACAATTTTTTGATGTTGTTTCTGTCTCGGAAGATCAATTCATACTATACATTTAAACCGTCCCTCATATAACGCCGGCGTCAAGTGACAGTTATGCTGTTGTGTTTCGTGCAACTTGTGAGTTTTCGGTGGCCCATTGGGGGGATAGGGAATAGGAGGGAAACGTATCGTCTCAACTTTTGGTTGTGCGAGTTTTTCTATGGGCTTCGTTAGTCACCATAATGCTCCGACTGCTCGGTTGGCTCCTCATGACAAAAAAAAACATTTAAATGAATATACATTTGTTGCTTGAATCATAGAATAAATACTTAAATAATAAATATCGATAGTAATATCTACAAATAGGCAGAAGTATTTAGTACTAATATACTATTATTATTAATTAAGCCAAATTGACTATTTTTTATCGTCACTATTGAATTCATAGAAATATTAAGATTCAACTATGTCTTTTTATTTCTATCCGTGTCTATAAGTTAGCAGAATAAAAATCCTGTACAAAAAACAGCGTGGATGTAGGAATTATACATCGAGGAAACATAAGAACTAGGAACGTCAACAAAAACTGGATCTGCTTTCACATATCAAGGAGGATTTATTGGCGGTACTCTAACTCTAATAGGATTTATTCAGGATCGACTTCACAATCCGGTGGCTGGCAAGCGACAGGCCGCTCGCTGACGGCACAGGATACATTTAATTGCCCTCCACTTATCCTACATTATATATTATCGAGTTCATTGAACTACATCATTTCAATGGCAAGATTAGGATTAGTTTATAATAGAAACTAAAAAAGATATATACAATAGAAAAAGTTATGATATTAGTAAATTTGCAAGTGATGTAAATAGTTTTCTTAAATACAAAATATATTGAGTTCTGAGTTGTATTAAGAAGATTAAATGAAACGAAAAAACGAAAAAGAACAATGAACCTTCATTCATATTAAGTATTTTGTTGCAATTACAAAACCTCTATATTTATAAGAGAGGTTAAAAATGGAATTTTCCTTAAAGAAAGCTCGCGATTTTAATAAAAATAATTCAAAAGCAGAAATAAGTAAAAATACCCTCAGGCATACATTATTTTCCAATAAATAATCCAATATAATAAATTACCTCATGACACACGGCTACAAAACGAGAACACCAAAATTAATTAGACACGTATCGAGAGACGAGAAGGTGGTCCGAGTGCGAAACTTATGAATTCAAAACACGCTGGTCGATGCATTCGCTGCAGAATATGACTGTACCATATTTATATCTTTTTTTTATTATAAAACTCGCTGGTGACTGCAACTTGGCCCGCGTTAACTTAGGTTTACAGCCGTATACGGATTGATGATGATTATTTTATAGCCTATATATTACTCAGTGATTTTGTAGCTTTCTAATGGCAAAATAATTTTTGAAATCAATCCAACCAGTATTTAAGTTTACACGTTACATACAAAAATATAAATGTTTCCTCTTTTATTAAGTGTAGATATATCATATCAAGGAACAATGCTTGTCTGCGTAATTGTTTTACCATTTATAGTTATTTTTTTATTTTTTTGTCCGGGCGTTTATTTGGCCCGGTCCGCGTGATTAGTATCTTAGTTGTAGAGATAGACTTTAATAATAGTCAAGACATTATTACAATAAGAGCCAAAATAGATAAATATGACAACAGCAAAACAAAGAAAGGAAAGTGTCGTTAATTATAAATACCAACATTTATATAAATCTTAATTGCTGTTTAAACAGTAATTAGCATAACACATATTTAATTATGTATGTGTGTCAATTAATTAATATTTTATATATTTTATTAAACACATATCACCAATATTTGATCATAACCGATTTCATTAAACACTTACAATTACGCATTGTTTCAGCCCAAAGGATAACCACAATACAACTGGATGGCGTCCAGTACTTCATCTCCCGGATGAACCCGTACAGTCCCGAGCTCAACTACTTCCTAGCGTACCAGTACTGCAGGTAATTCAAACCGCTCATTATACATCGAACATCAAAGCTACAACACCCCAATCGTTTCATATTTCTCACGGCGAACTCTGTAATAGCCACGTCGTGACTAAGAAAGCTTATCCGCTCTATCTGGTCCTGCAATAACAATGCTAAACTGGACGCTAACAACATATCGGGGTAGGCTTCTTGGGCCGCGTGCAACCAGGAAGTGTCATTTGGATTACCGTTAGTATTCTGGGAAAATTCTAGAACAATATCGACATTTGAGTGTAACACTTCCGCGGGTCATACGCTTACATGATTACGCACAATGGTGATTTTATTGTGGTTCGACTCCCACGGTTAGTTGCTAAGTGCCAGGTTTGAGTGGATGTCAATGTTAAAAATACGTTTAGTATTGAGCCTGATATTATAGCGTTAGGAAATATAACCTTATATTTACGATAAATTGTTATCTTGTTTTAATGTATGATTGCTAGATGTTTAATGCTACTTTTATAATCGTACAGATGTTTATTCTATGTTTTAGTCGTAGGAAGAAAGCTTGTAGATACTAAATTATAACAATTATTACAGCATTAGATGGTGCCCACAGCTTCACCTGCGTTAACTTAGATTTAGAACCGTATCCAGATTGATGATGATTATTTTTATAGCTTATATCCTAATGAAAGGTATAAGCCATCACTATTTAAACTTTCAGACAAATCGGTTCAGCTGCTTTGCCGTGAAAGATCAACAAACATCCTAACATCCAAACTTACAAACTTTCACCTTTATGATATTAGTTCAACAAGCCTTGAAATTATAATGAAACTTATTAGTCGTATTTGTACATCATGCTTTCAAATGATCCAAATTATATTCGATATTAATATATTCCCCTATCGTGTTTGTATTTTTAATAAAATATTCAAACAGAATATGGCGAATTCTTTAAGCCTGCATATCCACTTCCGCATATCAGATGAACGTTGAACTTGAGATGTATCGGACATGACCGCACCATTATTGCACTGAATGTTGGTAGGCAGTGTCGCACACCACGTGCAGATTACTGAGGAGTCAGTCGCCTCGGCGCACGACACAACCGTCGTGCCTAGCGACCTATATGTTACCAGCAAACTCACATTAGTATAAAATATATCCAATGTGTAAAATTATTTAACATTGTCATTTTCGAGTAATATTTTAGCTGTGAAACAAATGCACTTAGGTTGTTCGATATCGCCATTTTTTTTAAAAATCTTGTAATGCATAAAATGTTGCTTTTTATATATTTTAATGCTAAAATAGAAAAAATACTAAAATAATCATAATCAGCCTTTAATGAATAAGCACTTTGATCCACGCAGTGAAGAAGCAACTGTTGGTAATGAAAAAAAAAAATAGTCGTGTTATTGAAAATACAATCATAATAATTAAGGGCCCGAAATTTCACCATAACCACAAGAATCGATTAAGGTCACGCTTCGTGATGTGACGTTACAAAAATAACGTGATGAGCGTAACGAGGAAACAGATGATAAATGTCACGCGCGGTGGCCCACCGTCACACCGTACCGTAAATAATTGGTAGCAAGTTCAGACCATAAAATTAGTCTAACTGTACCTCCTTCAGATCATTATGTCTTATTTTATTCAGAAATATAATTTTGGCAGTAGATTTGCCTGCTGCCATTCCGGAGACCTACCAAGTCTTGAGGTTGGCAATGCATGAACATTATATTCAGAAATTTGAATTAAAGTATTCAGACGTGTTAGAGTGGTCTAAAGAAAAAGGACCAATCGTAACATAACTCAGTTTGTATTTAAGGGAAATGGTGCCGAATTCCATCTCAGAGTAGGTATTTACATAACCTATGCATAGTTCTGTAAACTACACGAAACAACAACGACAATATGTTGCTGTGGTAAATTCTAGTGAGGTAAATTTAGTATAAGCCTACTCCGAAGACGACAAGTTGAGCGATCTTTTTTTTTTAACTTTTTACGCCGGGAAATGCTCTTAGGCCTCCCGCTGGGAATGGGGGAATCCCCAGGCGGGTATATGGGACTCACTGCGCCCGAAACATGGTAATTTGACGCAGCTCTACCCACTAAAACCCGGCGAGTACCACCAATGCCGCCTTTGGTGAGGTGCTCCGTAAAGTTTCCGAAACAAGTTTAGCGGCCTTTGCTAATCGGAATTAATAATAACGATGAACCAGCAAGTAATTTTACCTTTCCGAAAAAAAAAATATATCTTTAGCTCACATTCTATATGAGTATGATAAGAACGCAGCACGCATATTGCTACGAGTAATGCAAATGTACATTAAACAAAAAGTCACAGACGGCGTTGTTACTGAGGAATAAATGTCGATATGTATCGAGATACGACAATGGGAGAATCAATTATTTCACTGTACTGTATAATTAATTCAAGTTGAGTACAATTTATGACTTTTTAATTCGGCACAAGCGTTTTTTACGTGGCCAGCATACGATGTAACGAAAGTAGAATATCATTTCGATGAGGACTGAATAATTTTTGCAATTCAAATATATTCATTCGAAATTTAAATAAAAAAATAGAGCAAAAGACGCATACATTAGAAAATATAAATACAGAACGCATTGAATTCCAAAATAGACCATGCAGAGAAAAATGATAAATAATATGAGCTCCCTAGTGTAGAATTTTCATGACAAACCTTGTTAAAGATTTGTGAACGTAAACACAATTATATAATATATACAAAAAGTCACTACAAAATTGTAAATATACTTAAGTATATACAATTTAGTAGTGACTTTTTGTGGGGTGCAAAAATTTCAAAGAGAACGAAGAATAATAATAATAAATAGCTTAGAACTTGACTAATATCTGTTATTAATATATTACTGATAAATAGATACTAAAAACCAGGAAGTGACAATCAGGATTTGAAATCTATGAAACGTGATCATTACATGAACGTTGTAACTAGATAGTGAGTAGATACTCGTTCACTACGGGACTTGGCTGTAACTATAGAATCTTTAACCGCGCTCGGAATGTAATCTTGCAAGGCCGTAGCAACTCTTGAGGGAATAAATTGCAGCCCGTTAAACAGGCTTCGTGCGATGTCTATGCAAGCTTATAGACCTTAGCCGGGGTTGTTAGCTAAATCGCCTTTGTGGATCCGGCATAGCCAGTTTGTAAATACTTCGAAGGATCAAGAAACTGACAATTAATACGCGTACCAGTCCTGTCTCTACCGTTTCAGTCATTGACACTTGATTCTTACAACATCTGCAATACATTTTGTTCTTCAAAGATTATTATGATATTTTTATTTACTTAAGTTTTTTTCGATTTACTTAGTTATTTTGTATATCTATACTGATATTATAAAGCTGAAGAGTTTGTTTGTTTGTTTGAACGCGCTAATCTCAGAAACTACTAGTCCGATTTAAAAAAAATATTTCAGTGTTAGACAGCTTATTTATCGAGGAAGGCTATAGGCTATATAACATCACGCTGTGACTTATAGGAGTTGAGTAACGCGGGCGAAGCTGTAGGCAACAGTTAGTTGTTGATAAGTTTACTAAAATTATGTGTTTTGTTTCAGATCGTTAGGTTTACAACTTGCATCGTTTGAAACAAAAGAAAAGGCAGATTCAATAACCACATACCTCACAAACGCAGGTCAATTAACATTTGGTTTTTATTACTTTCAATTTTCACCAAAGCTTTTTCTCTACTATTAGAATTTTCAATGGTATTTTATTAATATTTTTAGTCTCTTTTTATATTCATTATTTATCATTTTAGGATGTAAATTACGAAGACCTTAAGTGCTGAAGTCTCGGCGACCTAACAATATCGTTTTAATTTTGTCAATTATCATTTTTCATTCGATAAAAAAAGCATTATCTTTTTTTAATTGGATACATTTTAGGATCTTTTTTAAGAAAGATATACGTCTCTAAAACTAAATCATTTATGTCTACATATATTTTATTTTAATAACGAGATACTTATAAAGTAATAATTATCTTCCAGGATATAACAAGTATGACTTTTGGACATCTGGTAACAATCTTGGCACGGACATGTACCTGTGGATGAGCACGGGCTTGCCTTTCAACGCGACCTTCAACTACATGAGGCGCGTCACCATGGACCCACCGAGCCAGCACGTGGACGACAGCATGGATCCACTCGACATGCCACAAGGAAGCACGGCACCGCAGAGAACCGCCAGGCATGGGTATGTGCATGTGAGCCAACAGTATGGTGAATATTAATAATGAAATACTTTTTAAATATTCCACGCCTATACTAAAATCGCAAATAGCATAATATATTACATCCTTAACATCTTTCATATATACTCAATAATTTATATTGGTAATATTGGTATTAATGAAAAAAATTGTCGTCATTATCATTATACACAAGACATGCTTAACTACTAGATAAGCGTCTGTCCATTACGGACCGATACCCCTGACGGATCTACCTTGGTTCGGTCTATCTGTTAATGATGCCATCATCACATAATATCGGTTGGTCTATTGCATAAAAAATAGTCTGTTTTCCAGAACTGAACACGTGATGACCAACGGTTGCGTGACACTCAAGGCACCCACCTTCCACTGGGAGCCCCAGCACTGCGGGGAGGTCAAAGACTTCATCTGCGAACAGACCCGCTGCTACTACTACAACTACGGCTCCATCCCCGTCTCATCAGCGCAGGGGTAATGCCAGGTGAGATGCCAGCTCCGGAGGCCCGCTCCCCGACTAGCCGCGCGCTAATGTGATCTCACTTTGCACAGCTTTGACTCTTTATTCACTACACAAAATGTCCACATGACGACATTCTAATATTATATGTTAACTATTAATATGGGTTTCACTAACATATTTCCAAGTAAAAAGCGCGTGGGTCCGCGGGATAAGGTCTCTGCGCCTACCCAACCACCAAACCAAAGCCCTACACCCAACAGGATTTGGCTTTAGAATTACAAATTCTTTGTTTAAATCATTATAAGTTTAAGACTTTTCAAAATTAACTATTTGGTGGGTGGGTGAAGGGGGCTTTGCTTGGTATCTCTTGTGATAAACATTTAAATGTGATACGAGAGCCCGGGACCGACAAACTACCTCCAAGTTAACGGTCACGCGGCATCTCCGAGCGGCACTCTAATAGGAGAGTCGGTATTCTATTTTACAGGAGGCCACTCTCCCTGACGACCACGACGACGGCGCATCCTTTGACATCGTCGTCTCCACCTCCGCCAAGATCCGAACACCTTCCTACTCATTTTGACCTCATCAGTAAGCTGAGGCCCTCCTCCCTGGAAGGACTGCAGTCGCCTCATTACAAGGCTGATGGTTTACTAAAATCGCCACCTCAGATCGATTCCCACTATTCCCGCGCGGCCGACGCTCACTCCAAGGACTCAGAGCAAGATCACAAGGAGGAAAGTACTCAAGGTCCGTACGAGGCCGACGACGGTATGGTGGGAGACGACCCGGCGGCGTACCTGAGCCAAGAGGCTCACGAGAGCCACGCGGACAACGCCCCGTCCACGGCCGAGCCGGACGCCACCGAGCATTCCGTCCACGCCAGCGGCATGCTGGCACCCCCCGCGTACTAGCGTCCGGCTCGGTCGTGACGCATCGGTATACCCATTACCAAAAGTATTATGCAATATTTCACGCTATATGTATGTAAAACGATAAGTCATTTAGTGCTTGCTTAGGAGGTTGTGTATTGCTTCTCATAAATTACTATGTAAATGAAAGTTTACTTTGTAGTATCAAATCTGTAGGTATATATAGGCTTTTTGGGAATCATGTTGAAGGTGCTGGCGACTCGTACGCGACTTGCCTCCGCCTTCGTGACTAACGTAACAACGAACTTTCAACGAAATAAACGGTGCCTAGACTTCGCGAAATTAATTTAAGTAGGTGTGTCCGATCTCCGGTTTTTATTTGTAAACATTAAATATATTAATTTAATATAAGAAAATTTCTCCATTCAGATATTTGGACATATCATTTGACTTAGTATAAGATATTGTTTATAAACTGAGACGTACCTAGTTAAGTATATTAAGTTGAAACTCAAGAATTTAAATAATAGTGAATTAGCGAAGTTAATAAATTTAAAATATTATAAAGAGACTTGGTTTTATTTTTAATTGTCACCTTATAATTTTCATATATTAGACATCTACAATAATAAAGGTATACTTGAAATTTCAAATTTGTCTCAGCTATGAGGTCGCCAACATATTAACTCATCGATTCAATCATGAACAAAGGCCACACATAAACGTAAATACCGAAAATTCGTCAACTATATTTGTAGTGAGCACAATTTAACTTGGCTGGACTATTTATGACATGAACATCCCGCGCAATGAAAAACATTCGCAGATAACTTCAGACGGGCCACGTTAAATTGTACTGTACAAAATCATGACATGATAAAACATCATCATCATTATCAGCCTTTTTCGTCTGCAGCTGGACATGGGCATGTTTCAATAACGCCAAGACGCCGATGCTCCTCTGCCCGCATCCGATCAGGACCGGCCCTTGCACGGAGATCGTCGTCCCGTCTACGGTCTAGTTGACGGTCTACTCCCCTCATATATGACCGAAGCAATAGCACTTCAGCATGCTTATCCTTATAGGAGTGTTCCGCAATTTCACCTCGTTCCCGTTCTAGTAAAAACGCGTTCAAATATAGCCTTTGTTACTCGGTAAAATGTATCATTCTGATGGTTTTTTTTTAAATCGGTCGAGTAGTTTTTGAGCTAAATAATTTGATATAAATGAAGCTAAAATAAAATCTTCGTCTGTATAATTTAGTTTAGGTAATATAACAATAATGCACTCACCATCCGTTAATAACCCCCTCGACGTTGAGCATGGGCACGATCTTGAACACGTATTTTGCGCGCAGGGCGTGCGCGGCCGGTGAGCCGCCCAGCACGCACGCCAGCGTACCATCCATCACCCACGACGCGTTGCTCTCGCCAGGGTGCACGCGTGACGTCAGGAATATTATCTCACGCTCCTAGACGTATATATCGCGGGATTAGTAGGATTATATGTACGTGACATAATGACGCTCTTCGCAAAGACTGCTGTAGTGTCTATCCATCGATATATCGTCTGGTTATCGTGTCTGACACCTCAATTCTCCCACGAACGTAGATGCAATAAAGTATACGTATCGTCGGGAAAGTAAGTTAATAAACCACGATAAAATCCGTCATACGTTTCTTTTTAGTAAAAATATGAAACCTCTACATATATTTATTACTAGTTGTTGCCTGCAGCTTCGCCCGCGTTACTCAACTCCTATATGTCACAGCGTGATGTTATATAGCCTATAGCCTTTCTCGATAAATGGGCTATCTAACACTGAAATAATTTTTCAAATCGGACCAGTAGTTCCTGAGATTAGCGCGTTCAAACAAACAAACTCTTCAGCTTTATAATATTAGTATAGATTGAAACGAATGTACTTTTATAGATTTTTGGTGTATTCCATACATTACAATAATATGAATCATAAGATTTAATTTAATCACATTTCAAAAATAAAATGCGACAAATCGTGTTTCAAACCAGGTATTGAATAATTTTTTTGTAACTTGGGCCGCTGATATTGAATTACACGCTTTGTGAAACATAATAGCCAAAAAAAAGGACGATAGATGTTTTTTTAAGTCCCTAAACACTGGGAGTACCTTAGGACAGAGTATTTAGGGATCGCATTGCTGGTATATTTAATACATTTGATATTTTGATCACAGAAGCGGTTCAGTGGTTCTCAACCAACCAAACTGATGATATGAGGTTTTTTTACTAAATGACAAAATTAAGTCTTTACAAACAGTTTAGTAGGACACATAATATATTTGTATTGAGTTGGATATAGTAATATTGATAAATGACAACGCATGCGTGAGCTATGACTTCGTTTTCTCATAGCCTAATTTCGAGAAAATCGATGCCTGAGTATAGTAGTATCGTATGTAAGAGAGTCGTGTTCTCAGCAAGCCAGTCTTTCTCATTGGGCACTCTAGGTGCCCCGCGATCCATGAGGCTCCTTTGATACTACCAATATACATATTATGATTGTGTGATAATTTTAATAAAATGAACAATTCATTATTGCTGATTAGAATACCCAGTAGTGCCCCAATTTGTATTATTATTCTTCTCTAGTCTGCAATTTAATCTCACAGATCTCAAAATCATTGCTTTCGTCGGGGCCCCCATGGTTAAAGGGGGCATAGCTACTCAGGTATTATAAAGTGAAGTAGTACGGACCAAGTCTAGTAAAATTCAAGCTTTGCCACCAATATATAAGATGTTTCTTAACCATCATACTTAGAGAATAGTCTTTACCACTATGGGATTGCTTGGTGAGTCCTCCGCTGAGACAGTGATAAGAGGAACTTCATTATTGTTCAAAGAGTAGCACAGCGGCTCCACACGAAGATATGCGCTCGGCGGTAGGTGAACACTCCATTGCCATATTCGTGTCTAAAAAAATACAAACATCCCAATTGAGAACCTCTCCTTTTTAGAAGCCGGTTACTAAAAACAAAGTTCAATAAGTATTTCCTACTTTCTTTTTTTTTCTTTAACGCCGGCAAATGCTCTGAGGCATCCCGCGGGGGAGTGGGTCTCCCCACGCGGGTATGTGGGACTCGCTGCGCCCGAAAGCTTGTAAGTGGACGCAGCTCTACCCGGCGAGTGTCACCAATGCCGCCTTTTGTGAGGTGCCCCGGATCTAATAAACAAACAGGGCACCTCGATGGCTAGTCAGTCCCGCAAGGGACCGACGCCACCTTCACAGAGGGGTTGTCGCGCACCACATAACGTCGGGACAGTACAATGGGGTGAGTTCCCATCCTCGCCCCTTGCCCCCTGCTCTTTTGTCCCCTCTTCTTATAACAGGGGTACAAAGAGCCCCCTCAGCTCAATTAGCTTCGCCCAAGGTGCTGGGTTCACCCTAGGCTACTGAGCCCCACCGCCACGTCATGGCCTGAACCATGGTGGGGAAGTACTTCCTACCTAATATATGCGGAAGTGAGTTTGTTTATCTCATTTTCACGCTCAAAACACACAATATTTCTTTAAAATGTTTGCTACTGAGTTAAATTGGAACTCGAAAAGGACATGGACTACTATTTGTTCCAGAAATAAAACTTAAAGGGGTTAAAGTAAGAGATATGATAATTCACATTGATTCAATTTGCGTTTTATAGAAATACAAAATCGATTTTCCAAATATGTCTGGCAGTCCTGTTCGTAGCACGTTGAACGTTTATTAACGTGTTTTAATTCACTTACCATCAGCATAGAATACGTATAAGGGAAATGATAAGCGAGGTAGCACACGTCGTTAGTGTGTGGAAAGTCGATCGTGAACGTGACCGTCAGGTAGCATTTGTTAAAGTTCTTCTGGTTGGCCGAGTGGTAGCTGTTCCTGTAGTAGCAGATGTCGGTACCAGCGCGAACCCATCCTGTAAATTAATCTCTATTAGTAGAAATTTGTATGAGTTAAGTTCCAGTACTCAGAAAAGTTCTGTTCTATTCCTTCAATATTCAGCGGTATGAAAAGGAAGTGAAAGACAGATAATGACTGGCTGTGTTTTTTTTTATATATCATAGGGGGACAAAGTTGCTCAAGTCAAGCTTAAAGCATTTTAGAGTGTATTTATTTCTTTCCACACGACAATCATGGGTGTTCTCTCATATGAAGCTTAAAAAGGATACCTGGTTTTCCAAGAACAGCCTCCTTCACGGAATACATGAGTGGTTTCATGCCAAAGTTGAACTGGCTATCGGATTTCTCGCAGTTCACAATATTGAAGGTGTAGGAGCGGCCTTGCTGCATGTTGCGCACCTCGAAGTAGAACCATTGGTGACGCTTCGACGAGTTCACATCTGGCATTAGAATTAGTTCGTACTCTCTTGGGCCCACCTTGAAATAAATTACTTATATACGAATAGGTTACATTTTTTATTGGTTTTTGTTAAAAAAACTAATATTTAATAGTTTGCTGCGATTTTATATACATTCGAGAATATAATTAAATAATAATAATATATTTTTGTGGGAGCTGTGATGTGCTACCATCGAGCATATAACACGAACTCAGAACGTAATAGAGCGGCAATGTTATGTGTTTTGTATAAAAACAAATTCCGCCAAATTTGTGCTGCGACGCTGCACCGGCTCTGCATACTGATTGGCCGACTGATGGCTATTGATGAATGATTGGCCGATGAGACGTACATACAGATCACTGGTTGGTTGAATTGCTATTAAGTCAGTGACAAATCACTAACCGGTTCGGAATTTTATGGCTCACATTACTACTCTATCCGGTTAAATGCTCGATGGTGATTACACTCAAGTTGTACCATATCCATTGGTACAACTTTAGTGTAATGCTTACGACGTAAAATGAACTGAATCTCTTTGAACTGAAACTTCAAAACGAATATACATTACCTGGATGGCTTTTCGTAGGTTTCCAGATTCAAATCTAGACTCAAAACTGAGCCTGGGCATGAAGTTATTTACTTTAGCGATTTCTTGCTCATCGTTGTTGTTAAGGATTTTAATACTTGATAGAGCACATTCAGAAGTCACACTGAAAATATTATAAAATCTAGATCAACTATCAAAATGTATATCAAAATGTGACCATAAAAAACATGAAATATTGTTATATATATAATTCTTCTGTACGTGTGTATGTCACTGAACTCCTCCTAAGCGGCTGGACCGATCTTGATGATTTTTTGTGTGTGTTCAAGTGGATTCGAGAATGGTTTAGATTCGCAAAAAAATAATATTTTGTACAGGACAACGTCTGTCGGGGCCACTAGTATTGTTATAAAAACGCTGATTATTAAATTTTTTGCTAAAGTTTATCTTAATATTTTTTATTTTTATCGTGATATAATGAAAATAATAATTATTTTTGCTAAGTTTAGAAAGTTATAAAAATGGTCGTCTTAAATATTTACACAAAATATAATTGAGTTACCTTTTCTGTGTTGCTTCTGTTTGCATACTCGAACACAAGAGATCCAAATCATATACGACCTCATTGGTATAGGAGTCGGGGTTTATCGCTCTGTCTACACACGAGAGGAGTTTGTTCCTGCAAAGAAGACGGTCAGTTCTGTGATGTTACAATTTAATAAATTGATGTAGAAGTCTGGTGCTCTAAGAGTGAAAATGTAATTACTTAGGAAGTTCAAGAGTGGAGGTCGCATTTAGGTAGACCAAGTCAGCCAACCAGATGGGAAGACGATCTCCGTGCAGTGGCTGGCCCGTGTTGGATGCAAGTGGCGAGGGATCGGTCGTCTTGGATGGTCGATCGGATGATTGTGAGAGATCTATGTTCAGCACATGGACAGAAAAAAGCTGATGATGATGATGATTAATTTCTTTTATATGGAAGTTAAATAAGGTTTTAAAAATGACGTGAAGATTTTTATAAGACTTCAATTTACGAGTATATATACGGTGGTGACATATAGGTAAGCTCGAAATCTTCAATTTTTGTTACACGTTATAATCGAATCTGACAATATAATCACAATAATAAATACTGACAATATAATACAGTCAGTAAACGTATACAATAGAAAAAGGAAAAATGAAATTAAGCATCGACAAGAGTTAGGAATAGAAGATGTGCCAAAATACAGCAAACAATATTGAATGGATGAAAATTGAGAGTGGAATACGCCCAGATCAACTTCAGTTTTGGGAACCGGACCTAAAAGACTAATCATAGGTTATAAATGTTTTTTTGTAACAGGCATACCATCTGGTGGTGTTCATTTGGATGGTAATAATGAATGTTGGCACTTGAAATAAAAAATATAAGAAAACACGATTTCAGACTCACCTGCATGTGGTTCTTTCCATTTTATTCAAAGGTTCTGGATTGTTAAGGCCCTGCCCGCCAGTCATATCCGGGTAGGCGACTTTTACAAACGGAATGACGCTCTTAACTCTCGACGAAATTGTGCTATATACAGTCGCGAATGAACTATACCTAGAGATATCTTTGTGGATTTTCAAAGACGAACAGGATGTTGAAGCTAAAAAAAATATTAAGATAATTTTAAAAAAATCTGGTAGATATTATGATATGTAAGATAATTTTTTGAGGGTGAAATTCACCTACAGCTACATTTTCCCCGATGCAATGGGCCAGCTTTTAGGAGAAATTTTGCATTATATCTTTTGCAATCTCTTGCTCAAATCGAGAAGGGAACCTGAGCCCAGAAGTGGAACGTCAAAAGAAAGTGGAGCAAAGAGATCAGTTCATCACATTAACCAGAACGTTGCTAATTATCGCTTTAGATGAAAATCATCAAAGAACGCATTGAATTTTAAAGACACTGAAATATAAAAAAAAGTAATCTTTTTAACAAAAACAATAATCAAAACGACGGAAATGCGAAAATGAAACGCTTTAAAATACGTTAAATATAGTTTTATAACTTATTATTAAAGCTTATTGGCTTTTAATATTTCAAACTCAACTGACCTGCAATAAAGGCAAGATTAAATACTTACAGGAACTTTCGTGTATTTTATTATATCCTGCGAGGAACGAAGGCGTTTGTAGAACGCCCATGGCCGATTCAAAATCTATGTTTCCTGTTCCGGCGTGCGGTAAGTTCAGACATGATGAATTTCTGTGGCTACTAGACTGCGACATTAAGAAGTCTTCGAGAATAGATCCTCTAGAATTGGATCTGCTTTTCACAGTTCTTAATTGCTTATTGTAGGATCCAAACTCTTTGAATAAAATACTATATCTGTAAAAACAATATTATTGTGTACCTACAATAAGTATATATTACAAAATTCTTTGTAAAACTCCACAATAGCCTAGATAACTAGCGATGTAACCAATTAGTAATTAATCTTCGATATGATTTATCAGACTAAGGAAACCGCGAGGGCGGTAATTCCTATAGTGTAAATATCGTTAAATTTGTAAAATTATTGTTAGGGCGTGGATCCATCGCGGCGAACGGAGAGAGGCTACGCGCACGTTTGTCAAGTTTCACTTTGCAAGAAAATTTAAGTATTGTAATGTTGAATTTCTCAGGGAAGTGGATTTCCCTGAGAAATTCAACATTATATATAAAGAATGGACGCTGTGACTAATATTTGATGTATTGTTTCCACTTCAACCCACGGACACGCTACCTACGCATTAATTGTCATTTTCTTGCAATTGAAATTTTAACACATGTGCGTAGCCTCTGCGTGCACCACGATGGAGCATCGCCTTTATTCCTTAATCGACTATCCACTGTTTCATTTAGATTATTCCTATTTATCGTGGGATTTATCATGCTTGTACGCAAAATTAACACGCACTAGAGGACGATCTAAATTACTTTTGGAGTGACTTAGCCACCAAAATTGTCAATAAGTAGTATTTAGTAACATTACATACTTTTTTAAATCTTCTATTTCTCTTTCATTTGAATTAATCCATAAGGTACTCTGAATACTTTCTCCATTTTTCAAAACGTTTTTACTAATATCATAGTTTTCTTCATTTTTGAATTCATTTTCATCAAACGACGCGTCCTGGTATTCGATGTCATTGTCTAGGTCAATTCCGTCATCTTCTGTGTCGAAGTCAGCAGTCTTTGAGTCAGAATTACCTCCTTCTTCTTCTTCATCATCATGACAAGGCCAAGAGGTATTTGTACCTTAAAAATAAATTTTCAAGATAAGTATATCAAATTAAATATTTTTAGTATTCAAAATAGTACAAACAGAGTATCTTTTTGAACGTCAATTGAGTCTACTACCGGTTCCAAGGCAAGCACACCGAAAAGAACCAGCGAAGCAAACTCAGTGGAACTCAGTGGAAATCTTTTCAAATATTCTATAACAAATTTTTCATGTTATCGTGAAATGCCTGGGAGGAACGCCTTATTCCCAAGGTGTGGTATATTCTATGAAATCTTGTACTTTATATACTTAACCACACAAACGCTATTTAATAACTTTTTTGAATTTTAATGGATAGATTTTTTACGTTTTTTGGGATCCGATTGTAAAATCGTATAAAGAATTGCTTACTTTTGTGAGTCTAATCACTGGTACATATAGCCTGTGTTTATTGCGTATATACCTACAATGAATATCACTTTTCTTGCAAAATTCATTTATGTTTTACCGGACATACAATAACTTTTCTAAGATGTATCGAGAAGCTACAATCAGAATTCACACAGCATTTCCCCATAACAGTATGCCGTAAAAAGCAATGCTATGAAAGTAACTAAAATGAACTAACTATTCACGCCTTATCTTCATCAGTAAACTGTCTTATTTTTCTCACTGCATATGTTGCTGAGCTGAGTTTATTCACCAATTTTGCTATATGGGAACCCCAGTGTAGATTAAAATCTAAAGTTATTTTTAGGAAAACTGTGGAGGCCACAAGTTCCAAGTTCTTATTGCCTAAGAGTACATTGGTTTGCATTTGCTTAATATTTGATAACTTTTTATAGTACATTTAGTTTTTTTACTATTTAAGGGCATTGTTTGAGGGTACGTGAATAAAGACCTCACGAAACGAATAGTAGATATATTCCTAGGAGTGGAAAATATATTATTGTATTTTAACTAAATCTTTGAAATGTTGTCGTACAGTATTTTTGCTATTTATTTTTTACAGGAACTTTGTGCAGAAATGTCACAGATAGAACCTGATCGTTAATCAAATTCCTTACCACACCTCCAAATCAATTACCTTTTAGTATAGGGCTTAAATTAAACATGGCTGGGCTTGTAGCGGGCACTGGTAAAGCCTGATGTTTCAGACACAGCGTGATGACGGAACACACGCGTGCCAAAAGTCCATCAAATTCCGGCTCATCGGGACACTGAGTGCAGAATCTGTGTAGGGTTTGTACGTGCTTCTTTGTACATAGAGCCCGTCGACCAGACTCTATAAGATATAAGTTACGTAATTTTAAATATAAAAGTGCTATTATCAATGGGTAAAATTTATATCAAAAAGTGAATAATTATTACTTATAGCACTTTAGTTTAATAGCTTTAAAAGTCAGTAATATAATACGTTACTTACATTTCAAAACAAGTGGTGTACCATTTTTTTTTACAGATTTACATTATACGTTCCTTGTGATTAAAATTGATGTCTGAAAGTAACTTTTACATCATAAGTTACTTAGTGTAAAAACCTTAAGTTTGTATTTATGACATTTAGTAAAAACGTTGATTGATATTAAAATGTGGCACAAAAATACAGTTTGAAAGAGAATACATTAAATACACAAGATTTTGTATATAAGAGAGTCTTTCGTAATTGCCATAAAAGAAAAGTGATTCTTAAAAAAAAGATGATGACGTCACAAAAAAGTGTTAGGCACAGCATAATCTTCATACGAGACAAACTCGCACTATGAACTGTAACAGATGGTGCATACGTACTTATATTGCAGATGTGTTTTAGGGTTTGCAGAATGTGCGCACATATCTTGAGCCTCATGCGGCCCTCGTACCGATCCCACTTGTCGAACACCCGCAGCAGCACGCTAAACAGGCCCGTCTTCACGATCTGCATGCAGCATACCTCTGTGTCAGTCACGGATGTGTCATTCATTGATCATTCTAAAGACTCATCCGTTAGGGCATGTGGAAAATTTGATTTTTGCTTTAACAAAAAAGAACGCGGTACAGCACTGTTTATTTTGACTGGCCTGAAGTTAGCTAAGAGTGTGTAAACTTTATTCGTAGTGATATTAAGTTACAAAATATTTGATGGACATGCTCAACAATAAAACTTAGTCTAGCCAAGATAAATTGTGAATTCTGTTTGTAAGATTTGAAAAAAAATAAGGAGTTTTCTTGTCAATAGAAAACTTCAAAGTTCAAGTTGCTTTTTTTTTTGAAATTTTTTTCTATTTTTTAAATTCATTTTAACTTCTGGTAAAATATATATTTTATTTTACTCTATTAGAAAATCATTATATAAAGAATCCATTTCTGTTGCCAAAATACCAAAAAATACGCCCTGGACGAATGAGGATTCGGGTGCCGAACAAAATTGACATATACCGGGTGTATTTTGAACGCTTGCAAAGATTTAACCCTAATAATATACTATATAATTCATATAACCATTTATCTCAGTCTGCTGCTGCAGTCCGCTGGCCGGCGTGAACCATAAACCAATTACATCGCCGTTTTTTTTTAAAACGATTATTTTAAAGCATTATCATCAAATTTCTGTAACATTATGTAAACTAAACCGGATGATACAAAAAAAAAATTAAAAAAGCAACCAAAAAAAAAACGCGTTTTTTCACTTGTATCATGTCAGGCTATGCCAACACTATCATACCTCTTCGTTTTTGCAAGCGTTCCAAATACAGCCTATATGTGAACGTGCGTTAAACAAGAATAGAACGTACATAATATGTGTACATAAAACACAAAGAATGCATTTTCTTTCGAAGTTTCTGCTATTTGTGTTATATTCTTGCGTTTGTGAAATTCATTCTCCATTGATTTCTTTTAAGGCTATAACAGTGCTAGTTCCGACCCAAAGTTGGAAAACTATTGTTATATCCTATCAAGTTTCATATACATGTTTAGTAGTTTTTATTCAAAAAACTGGATCAGAACAAATCTATTAACATGCGTATCATACAAACATGATGCGTACACGCACCTGCGTCTAAATATCACAAATGTATATATAGATGCGTTGTTTGATCTACGAATTGTGTATTTTGTGTCCGTTCACATTCACCCACAATTATATGAATGTTTGGTGTATTTAGCTTATATTATATAATGCTATTAGGGACAAATGTTTCTTTACTTTTTACATATAATATAAGTAAAGAGTAGTGGTATATAATATTAAGTGGTATACAAGTTATATCAGATCATACTCAACTGTTTTTACTGAAATAGTCAATGGCGTCGAGACATAAACGTAACCTGGCTGTCGGTATGAAACCCATGCTCGCTAGTACTCGGTCGTACGTGGCGACCACTCCGTCACGAATGAGTATGGAGGTTGTCACAGCTGAAACAGTTATATTATTCGCATGTATAGCACATAAGGAATATTCTAGATTCTAGACACACATTATTAACACGTGTTTGTTTGCTTGGCGTCAGGTGTTTTATTTTATTATTTTTTATTTTATTTGAACTTTAGCGAAGCAAGTCATTTGTTGTCGAGTAAAATATTGTCAGAAGTAGTTTAGTTCTACTGCAATACACATCAATTTGTACAACAGTTTACAAATAAAATTGTTGAAACATGAGTGCCGTGAAACATAAACGTAATGAATCTTATTGTTTTCTAATGTTTACGCGAATTTCACTCATTATAATAAAACAATTTTTACGGATTTTATCGCGGTTAATTAAGATTTTTACCACCGTCGAGCGAGGTCCTGCAGTTCTACCGTTTATTAAAGGCGTCACTGACAAGATTGGCTTCATCCTAAAGCGAGCTTCTATAAAAACTTATTTCAAGCCGCCAAAAAAGATAAGTCAATTCTTACCATCTGTCAAGTGTCATATACCCTTACAAGATGCAGGAGTATACAAGCTTGATTGTGACTGTGGTCTCTCCTATATAGGCCAAACTAAAAAATCCATTAAAACTCGCGTGAAAGAACATAATATAGCTGATTTAAAACACCGTCGCTACACTAAGTCTGCCATCTATGAACATAGTCTTGACAAAGCTCGCCATTATATCAGATTTGATAAACCACAAGTCCTCGCAAAAGAACACAGATTCCAACCAAGGATGATCCGTGAGGCTATTGAAATTAAAAATCATCCTAATTTCAATAGAGAAGATGGCTGGCTTTTACCACCTGCTTGGGATCCCATTATTAAAATTATCAAATCAAAATCCAAGCAATTATAATATGTCACAAATTAAAGATACAGTTAGCACTTTCTGCGTAGATAGGACTGACCAAAATATTGATGTATCATAGGGTAGTTTCGAATAACTTTGTAATGATAGGACGTATGACACCTCAGTCCTCCCGTGACCATGGTTGCTGTAAAGTATCCGAAACGTCGGGCTTGTAAAAATCTTAATAAACCGCGATAAAATCCGTAAAAATTGTTTTATTATAGTAATGAATCTTAACCTCTATATGTCGAATTAAAATCCGCCTAAGTCGAAAACTCTATAACTCGAATATTTGGCGTCTCCCTTGATATTCGACATATAGAGGTTCTACTGTAATATACGTGGGCGATACCGGGTATGTAGTGGTGTATCATTAAAACTATCATAAAGTGGATTATATAATTTCCGTCTTGAATCATCGTTAAAAGTTTAAATCGCTACACAAGTTCGTGCACACGCCTTGCCACCCATTTTTAAACGGTTTTTTTTTTCATTACAGGTAACATATTTTTAAAAACCACACCTTTTTAAAAGTAGAGTGATAAAAAATCTTCATACATACCATTTTTGGAAAGTTGCTTCATTATTACAAGTAGAGGGAAAATTATTTTATTATCATTGAAATGTCCTTTCAATATAAGATGCATGGTCCTCACGCAGCCCAACATTCTCACTTTGTTTGCGAATTTTGGATCTGTAATGAAAGTATTTTGCAATTGTTTAATACTTATGTTCGTATGTCTTTAAATATATTAAACGATGACCACTGGTAGATATTGACCACTCCGAGAACCTTCAAGTCAATTATAGATCCTTAAGTGTATTAGGTATGTGTAACCGTGTCATAAGTCTTTATTAATCACGAAGACACGAATGTAAAAAGACAGTCTTATCTTTACTCCAAATCAGTTCAACTTTGTCGTCGCTATATAAGCGAGGATAACGTCTTCCAATTTTCCAATTACATGTTGCTTTTTGTCAATAAAAATATACTTCGTTTTTATTTCATGTTAATCTATACTAATATTATAAAGATGAAGAGTTTGTTTGTTTGTTTGTTTGAACGCGCGAATCTCAGGAACTAATGGTCCGATTTAAAAAATTCTTTCAGTTTTAGACAGCTTATTTATCGAGGAAGGCTATAAGCTATAAAACATCACGCTGTGACTTATAGGAGTTGAGTAAAGCAGGCGAAGCTGCAGGCAACAGATAGTTTATGATACAATTTTACGTCATCTTGCAGTTGAATTAAAATGTCTGCAAAAGAAGGCGCGAAGTGCGAGCCGGACTCGCGTACAAAGGGTTCCATACCATTATAATATTTATAAAATTAGACATTTTAACAAAAAAAATTACGTTAGTTTTATTAAAGTAATATAGTGAGGTGTGATTAAACTATTATCGATAGTTAGCTCGGTTACGATTTCTCTGATTTAATATCATTACAATAACTGTCGCTTATACCATATAATATGATTCTTGTATTAATTAATATTTTATTTTATATCTTTATTTTTAAAGTACATAACTAATTAATATTATGTGAATACTTAAAGCGTCTATCTGTTGCCGTTATTAACATCGAGCAAAAAACGGCAAAAAATCACCTTTGTTGTATGGGCCCCCACTTAAATATTGATTTTATTGTTTAGTGTTTATAGTATTTCTGTGAAAATTTCAACTTTCTAACTTTCATGGTGACTATTATGAGATGCACCCTGTGGACAGACGGACGAATCGACAAACATCGGAGTCTTAGTAAAAGGGTTCCCGTTTTTTAGCCTTTGGGTACGGAACCCTAAAAAATGACTGATAAATCTTAGCGTACCTTTTGGTGCCAACGCTGCCAGGATCCATACTAGATCTTGTTGCATTACCTCCGTGTTCACGTTACCGTCGCGTCTACTATGCGTTGCGACCAGCGTTCGGATCACCACTTGTGTGCCGTTGACTGATATGAAGTGTTGTGAACATTGTTGCCTAGCGAGGTTGTTAGCTGGAAATATATACAAAAATCACATTCAGACAAATTGTGTCAGTTGGGGCTTAAAGCTCAATATAACCATTGACAACACAGATCATTCACAAGCGACTCCTCACAAATTATTGTCTTTGAATCATATCAAGTCTTCTGTTGCTGGATCTTACAATATTTCAGTTTGTTTTATGTAAATTATTGGGCATTGAATTACTTGTTAGAATATTGCAAAAAAACGGCTATTGTTTTATATTTACATGTTACAACACTAAAGTTATTTATCATCTATAATTAATTGTTAAATTAGGCATGACATGTTATACGCGAATAGAAAGGAACACGTTCATTCACATTCAAATGTTACAGATGACAAGGCCATCTTTAAGTAGTCCAATGTTAAGAAGATTGAAACATACAAACGCGTGTGGGAGGTATAGGTGTTCGGTGCTTTTACAACTGGTATTAGTTTGTGTAAAAGCATAAGCGGCATTTAGTGGTTTTCAGCAATAGCTCTAAGCGCCACTCTGTAACATACCCCGTTTACTATTTGGCGCTACGTTTTCTTTCCCCGCCTTTTTAATCTCTTTCTTCTTTCCAGCCGCTTCGTTCGCCACTAAGTTTTAAAAATCGAATTAATTATAAACGAATATTTTATAAATTCTTGCATCTGATCAATAAAATTACCTGAACATTTCTTCCCCTTTCCTTGCTTCAAACACAATACGTCTCTTAATATTGAAGTAATATAGCTGCATGTGGCATTGTCTCGGGAGTTCTGAAACATAAGTATTTATATACATAAATCTTTGTCCATAATGATCTTTGACTACTTTATCTTTGAAGGATTAAATTGATTTCAAATTAACCAATTTGATCGAATCTTTTTAATCATTAATAAAATCAAATGTTATCATCAAACGATGTTCATAGAGGACATTTTTTTTAATGTTATGTTAGTTGGATAGGCAAACTGGCAAACGTATCACCTGATGGTAAGTGGTTGACGTCGCCCATGAACATAAACTAGTTTACCTGGAACGAGCCCAGGCAACTCATTTATGTGTTGCCTATCCTGAGACATAAGATGTTAAGTCTCGGTGCCAGTAATTACACTGCCTGTCTTGCTCTTCTCTCCGAAACACAGCAAAGCTGTTTCACGGGAGAAACAAGCAAGATGGTGGTACCCATGCAGCCGGGAGCGCGGCACAGCGCTTCCCTCCCACCGGTGCTGAATAGGTACAATCACCATAGTTCTCAAATCAGTAGTTTGGCGGTGGTTCAAGCGACTAATGACGATCATGGGCAAATATTTTAATGAGGAATATTTACATACATACAAAAGTATGTGAGCGACGATGGCCTAGTGAGTATGGACTCGGACTCTTGAAAGAGAGCCGAGAGGTCCGGGTTCAATCCTGACCTGTGATGCCTAGAAATGGGGTTTTCTAAATTTCTATGTGCATCTGAACATGAGACCATCGCTTGCTCACCGGCGAAGGAAACATCGTAAGGAAACCTGCATGCCCGATGAGATTAAAAGTCTTTGAAGGTGTGTGAAGTTCACTAACCCCAATTGGGCCAGCGCATTGATGAACTATGGCCCAAAACCTCCCTGGCCTGATTTCGAGGAGGAGACTCGTGCCCAGCAGAGGGACATATAAGGGTTGATATTATTATTATATATCATATAATAGAAGTATATATTGTGAAATTTTAATATGTAGTGGTTTTCCCGCAGCGAAATGGTTTTGTCTTAGTAATACAACCATTTTATGAATAAATAAAATATTAGAAACAAATAAACGCAGATTTAACATAGTGAAGAACAAAACTCGAAAGCGATCACCAACCAATAGTAATATCTCTCGATATCTAAAATATTTTGTGCCCTATCACTACGTGCGAGAGCTTACTTTGAGCGCGGCGGAACGTGCGAGTTTCGACGCGAGTAGTATTACAAGTGTTATTATTGTTTCTAACTTTTTCGAGTTGATGAATATTTTTAAAAACTATTTTAGAACAAAAACATCATTATTTTTTACTTTTACTCTATGCTTCTAAGTACTCCTTACGGCATTGCCACGGGAAAACAACCTTTAAATTTCACGGTGTATATAAAAGTATTTTATTCGAGTATAAATTAAAAGGATGGCCTACATATTTTTAAAAATAAATTCTAAAAAAAGAATAATAAAAGAAAGAAAAGTTTAAGCTAAGATTTATGAAAATATACAGTACGTATATTTTTTATTCGGGTTTATTTTTCGGAACTTTACCTCCAATATAGACAGCAGTATTTGCAGGGCCCCAGTTTGCTTGTTCCAAAGTTTGTCAAGTGTACTCTGTCGGACATTTTTGTCTGAAACAATCATTTATTTTATTTCTACAAAGTATGTACTTACTTTATATTTAGTAATAGGTATTTATCTATGAAATTGCCGTTCTGCAGTACTGGCCATTTCAAATCAAAATATTTTTTGTTTGGCTAAGAATTCTAATTTCAAATTAATTTTATTTTAAAAACATGGAATTCTTTTTCCAAAAGTAGTCATTTGTTTATTGATTAGTGTTACATTCTCATCGCATTTCAATCTTTTTCGTCATCATGGATACGTTAATTAATAAAAATTCGTTTAATTTTTTTCATACAAAACGGCAATTTCATAGGTAAAGACCTAATACTTATGGTTTCATTCTTGTTTCATTAGTATATGCATTCTATTATGTTTATAAGTCGCATTCATCTATACAGATAAATAAAATTGGAGTGTCTGTTCGTAATATTAAAATAATCGATTTTTACTAAATGCAAATGGATGTACCTATACACGGTACATATACCAAAATAGCATTTTTTACAATTTTTTGTCTGTCTGTCCGTATGTTTGTTCCGGCTTATCTCGGAAACGGCTGGGCAGATTCATACGTAACTGTCACTAGTAGGTGGCTGATATTTTAAGGAGTAACTTAGGCTATAAATATAATCATCATCAAACCGTATACGGCTGTAAGTCTAAGTTAGGCAGGCGAAGCTGCGGGCAACAGCTAGTTAAAAATAATAGCATCCATATAAAATTTTAATTTAAGTTCACAAGTATGGATCCCTTTAAAGTAATTTTAATTGGCTTCGAACATAGCTTCCTCATTTAGTACATCACTTATTGAAGGGAGTTTTGTAAACTGTTCAATGTTAAAACTTCACTTAAAAGTCAAGAGCATACGTAACGTATTTAGAACCTTGCCTTGAAATGTTGACGGATTGTTCGTCGTAAAGCTTCCGTATTTTCGCCAACTTTTAAAATGAGACGCTATATATGTTTAAAATTTTAATGCAATACATACTAGGAACGAATATTATTGAGTCCATAAAATAGCCATTCATGTTAATATATTTAATTTTCGAAGACGACCCTCCCCAGTCAGCCTTATACAAGATGGCTCGTCACACGATGATCTTTATTGTATTTTTATAATTATAAGATGTCGAGCATAAAATCGGTATCTCTAGAGCGGTGATGTTATATGTTTTATATGAAAACAAATTACACCAAATTTGGTTCTGCGCTTTGATTGGCCGACTGATGGCCATTGATGGTTGATATGTCGATGGGACGTACATACCGATCACCGTTTGGTTTAATTGATATTACGTCAGTGACAAGTAACTGACCAGTTTCGGAATTTCATGGCTCATATTTCTACTCTATTCGATTATGTGCTTGATGTTATGAGAATAATTCACGCCATAAACGATCGATATACTAATGAAATTGTCAATAACTATAACCATACAACATAATTTGTATTGTACTGTCACTAAATAAAGCACGACGAGCACTGCTAGCGTGATTAAAATACCTCCCGACATACCATTATCTACATTTCATAGGCGACATGTTTTGGCATCACAATATTTGGTATTGATCCCTGTCGATAGAACAATCGGAATGTCGGAAGTTCGTGCACGTGTCGTTTACAGTAGGTTTAGTGACTATTCTCATGGTAACAATGATACCTTAATCACCCATCACCAGCTCCATTTTAATACTCTGGCCCTATCTCCGACGTCTTTGACATTGCCATAACGTCGAAATCAAAATCAAAATTTTTATTCAAAATAGTATCATCAGAGTATATTTTCGAACATCAATTGAATTTACCACCGGTTCCAAGGCAAGCCCACTGAGAAGAACCGGCGAAACAAACTCAGTGGAACTAATTTTAAAACTTTTCAAATATAAAAACAAATTTTACATCTTGTTATCCTGAAATATCTGGGAGGAACGCCCTCTTCCCAAGGTGTGGTATCTTCCATAAAATCTTATTTCCACAAAATCGGATCTCGATATTTCGGATATGACCTTGTAATTTACCTTTACCAAGTTACCTTTACACTCGACCAATACTATCAATTTTCTCTACCAATCTTCATGTTTACTTAGTTCTCTGATACAATAGCAGAGAGTAAAATTACAACAAATCTCGCTTCGATTATGTTTTGTAGGGTGTTCGAGTTTCCCCACCATGGTTCAGGCCTTGACGTGGCGGTCGGGCTCAGTAGCTTAAGGTGTGCCCAGCACCTTGAGCGAGGCTAATTGAGCCAAGGGGGCTCTTTGTACACTTCTTATAAGAAGAGGAGACAAAAGAGCAGGGGGCAAGGGGCAAGGGGCGAGGACGGAATTCTTACCCCATTGTACTGTCCCGACATTGGGAGGGGTTGTTCTGTGGTGCGGGACGACCCCTCTCTGGAGGTGACTCCTGAGGAGTTGACTAGTCGTCGAGCTGCCCTGTTTGCTCATTAGATCCGGGGAACCTTACCAAAGGTGGCATTGGTGGCACTCGCCGGGTTTTAGTGGGTAGAGATGCGTCCACTTACCAGCTTTCGGGCGCAGCGAGTCCCAAATACCCGCCTGGGGAGACCCACTCTCCCGCGGGATGCTGGATGATGATGAAAAGCAACTCATTTATGTGTTGCCTATCCTGAGTCATGAGATGACATCATGTGTATAGTGGTACCCATGCAGCCGGCATTAAATTACAAATTACAATGATACCACTCCTGGACACGGGCATCTGATAATGTGATCTACGCTTTAGTAGCTTCGATAATGACGTCCAAAGTCATTTTGGTAATTCGGTAATATACATTGAATTACTAAAATTACTTTGAATAATAAAAACAATAATATGGGCCCCAGTACCGGATATGATAAGGAAGCGAAGTCTGAGCTTGGAACAGTGCCACGAATGAGAATCGATAAACACAAGCCGCTAAGTGGACTTGACTGGACATGTAAAGATCTCGGTGAAAGCCTATAGTTGGGCTATTGCTTTTTGCCATGTAGCTATAATAACAATCTTGCAAAGAAAAAATATTGCAACTTTAAGCATTTTTGGTCTCAACCCAACCAAAAGAGCTACACGAAATGGTAGTCCTTTTTTTCCTTAACGCCGGAAAATGCTCTGAGGCATCCCGCGGGGAGAGTGGGTCTCCCCACGCGGGTATGTGGGACTCTAAAGCCTGTAAGTGGACTCAGCTCTACCCACTAAAACACGGCAACTGCCACCAATGCCGCCTTTGGTGAGGTGCCCCCGATCTAATGAGCAAACAGGGCACCTTGACGGCTAGTCAGTCTCCCAAGGGACCGACGCCACCTTCACAGAGGGGTTGTCTCGCACTACAGTACAACCCCTCCCAACGTCGGGACAGTTCAATGGGGTGAGGTTCCCTTCCTCCCCCCTTGCCCCGGCTCTTTTGTCTTCTTATACAAAGAGGGGTACAAAGAGCCCCCTCGGCTCCATTAGCTTTGCCCAAGGTACCACGTTAAGGCCGGAACCATGGTGGGGTAGCCAATCCTCATCCTTATCCTGATCCTTAAAGTAATTTTCAATAATAGTTGCGGTCAACCACTGTCAATGTGAACAGTTTTAAAGAGAAGTCTCTCACAATTTGACTAGCTTTGTTAACAAAACAAATTAACCTTTTTAAAGTTTTTGCTGTATGAAGTAAAAAATATTACACTGAATATCTAATGTTTACTTGCTCATTAATATAAATTTATTTCTGAGGTAAGCGATATAATAATAAGGCTTCTAGCCAGGGCCGTTTTAGCTGCTGGGGCTCTTGGATACACAACGGCCCCTTTTGGAAAGACAAGAAAGAGAATGTTGATGCTATGATATAATATTTACTGTGGTTAATCGTTACAATTCGACGAAGACGAAATTGGCGAAGAGTAGTATTAAATAAATATACTACTGGAACAATTGTACAAATATCTTCGTATTGTTTCTTCGTTGTAATTGTTTTTTGCCCTGGGCACAGGCTAAGCCCCACCTCAGACATGGTGCCCTTATAGGAAATTCAGTACGGCTCCTAAATACCCATCAGATTATTCTGGTACGATCAGTGTACATCTAGTATTCTGTCTGTCTGTCTAGCTGTCTAGCATTTCGTTACGGACTGAAGTAATAAAAATTATAGTTTAAAAATAAAAACTAAAAAACACGCTTTAATAGCAAACCGAACTATAAATTTGAAAATAATTTTTAATAGAAGAATTAAATGGGTTAACATAATAAATAAATGATATTACTTATTGTAAAAAAGCACGAGGTGCTCGATATTCTTGTTAAAAATATTTCATCGGTATCTATTTTTCAAAAGTGAAGTTAGTATAAAAACTTAGTTACAAGCACCACACTTTTTTACAATAAGTAATATCATTTATTTATTATGTTAACCCATTTAATTCTTCTATTAAAAATTATTTTCAAATTTATAGTTCGGTTTGCTATTAAAGCGTGTTTTTTAGTTTTTATTTTTAAACTATAATTTATTTTTTACTTTTTAGTGTCGATTTTTTTAATTAAAGATTTTATTAATTTAAAGTACTCAACTAATGGCAATCACTTTAGAAATGAGTGAGAGACTAAAAACAACACATGTGATGTAGGTAACTTGCGCGGTATGCTTTCCTAGCATGTGCTATCCTGATTATCCTGATCAGGATATTGGAATAATTTTATCAAATTATTGTATTGTCATCGGTCCTCGATAAATCTACAAAGTTTGAACGAAATCTGGTCGTTAGAAGTGGGTCAAAATAGCGTCCAAAGAAGTCGGTTACAAACAAACATACAAACATACAGGTGAAGCTAATAAAAAGCGTGTAAAAACGTCGCTCACGTTTGTAATGACACTCTCATTTCTCTGTATAAAATGCGTGACGCGCATCCACCAACCTCTGTAAAACTAACCTCTGTCAAATTGAGCGTAAAGTAGATAGTACGATACGTTACAAGATTAGAGTTCTAAAGATATAAAGCGGTCAATCGACGAAGTCGCTCGTCGACAATATCCACGTATCTTTTTGAGTGCTCCTTAATTTCGTTTTATTCTAGAGCTGTGAATGACCTAACTGTATTTTCAACTACTATTTAGTAAATTATAAATGTTTATAGCAGCTCTAATAGGTTAAATTTTTAAGCGTTTACATTAATGAGATTACCAATTGTAAATAAGAATTAAATTATAAAATGTGTAACAAGCGTAGAATATAAATTTGATGATTGACCCAATTTCCTGGTTATACGTAATATAAATTAACCAACGTATAACGTATTCATAAATTACCAAAGAGTGTAGAACAATATTTATAGCGTTTAGCAGTTTCTATGAAAAAGGGGTCCACTGGAACGGTGCCAGCTCGCCACGCGGCTTACATCATTTTTAATTGTGATCAATAAACTCAATGTCTAGGTCATCCTCAGTAAAAATCCTAATATCTAATTGCTATTATCATTAACTTACAATCGATGTGTTTCCATTTTCTCGACAAAACACTTGACAATCCACGCCAGAAGCCCACTAACGCGGAGCTGGTTGAAGAGGGGAACGGGAATCGGCCATTTTTCGCACTGCACTAGTGGAAAAAATGTGGCGATTTCACGCACTGTGATTGGTTAATTCGTGGTTCTTCCCTTTCCACTCCATCCAGTTCCGCGTCAGTGGAATCGCACACGTAGCCTCCTTTTGAATCCTGTAATTCCCGTCGTCCACCTAGGACACTGCATAAAGATGATATCCCGTCAACAGGTCGGTAGAACTAGTCTAGTTGCTATATTGATAAAACATACGGAAGCCTTGCAACGCAACCAGTGTTAGTAAGCGGTTTAATGTCTCGTGTCACATCACAATGACCTGCTTGTAAATGGATTAAATCCAACGTTCACAGTGAATTGTACTATTGAAGTGAAAACTCTTTCAGCGTTGTGAATTAAAGCGCGATGACATGAAACAACGACATAAAAAGGGACAACCATTTATGTCTATTAGCCCCTCTACACGTTGAAAGACGATAGACCTTCGACCCACATTTCTTAATATTGGTACCCAAGGTCATGAAGGTGGCAAGTGCGCTGAGCAGACTTCTCCCGAACCTCGGAGGACCCAGCGCCGCCTGCAGGCAGCTATACTCCGAACAACTGGCCATCAGTCGGCGTAGCGTTGCATCACAAATTTGGAGGAATTTGTTTTCATACAAAACACATAACATTACTCCATTCCGGTTCTATGCTCGATGCAATTTATAACGACTTTTGGATAATTAGTGAAACCTATTTCCATTCCAACGACGTAGCAACACAAGCTCCGGTTGATATTTGTGCTTTTGCCAGTAGCCATAAACTAAGAATTTAATTTTAACTACTTACATCAAAACACCACGGCTAGAATCATTGAGCAGGCGTGTAGTACATCAATCTTATAAATATTCAGATTTAATATAATATAACAAATGTATCACATACTTACAACTATTTTGTTGTGTCATTCACTGAGCATTGGTGTCATTTGCGATCGTATGTCAGCATGGCTTTTCAGATATTCGACAAATTAGCGCAATTAATAACGACATAATAATATATACCCATCCCTATTTACCGGTGGGAGGGAAGCGCTGTGCCGCGCTTCCGGCTGCATGGGTACCACCATCTTGCTTGTTTCTCACGTGAAACGGCTTTGCTGTGTTTCGGAGAGAAGGGCCAGACAGGCAGGGTAATTACTGGCACCGAGACTTAACATCTTATGTCTCAGGATAGGCAACACATAAAGGAGTTGCTTGGGCTCGTTTCAGGTAAACTAGTTTATGTTCATGGGCGACGTCGACCACTTACCATCAGATGGCACGTTTGCCACTTTGCCTATCCAACTAACATATATATATATATATATATATATATATATATATAGTTTCTTGTGTTTTATTTTTGGTCGGATCATGCTTTTTAACGTACAAATCGTAAAGTCGGGCGATCGACTAACAAATTATGATTTCTCTTTATTTATAAATATTTATAGGGTAACTAGCGGACCCAACAGACGTATACAACGTTTTTCAGTGGACTGAATTTTGTATCTAAGCCATTTTAGAATCCGCTGGAACACACAAAAAATTCATGAAAATCAATCGAGCTGTTTAGAAGGTGTTCAGTCACATACACACAATAAATATGCAATAAGTATTATACGTATCACGTAAGCAATATTTTGTAAATCGCATGATATTACATATTAATATGTAGGGTATGCAGTGCTCTTATATTTATT
Organism: Helleia helle; assembly: GCA_963853865.1. Classification (NCBI taxonomy): domain Eukaryota; kingdom Metazoa; phylum Arthropoda; class Insecta; order Lepidoptera; family Lycaenidae; genus Helleia; species Helleia helle. Next base: position 17,130,574 of record OY971422.1, on the reverse strand, counting down.
GCTCAGCTGGTGTCTCCAGCCGTCCCTAGGCGCTATAGTCTCTGGCACGATTTCGAACGAATATGATTGGTTATGTGCGCGTGCGCAGACTGACAGCCATCAATCTAATCGTTCATTTATTATATCTCTCCTAATTAGTATTGCTACTCTGTTAATAATTCCTTATGCTAATATGTAAAAACCTGCCAAGTGCATTAATTTTTGTATTGCCGTTGCGAAAACTGTCAAAAAATATTCTTTTTGTATGGCGCCGTGATCATTTTTCTCTTTTATTATTTATTCTTTGTTTTATTTTTAATATTCCTCATAAGCGGACTGACCATCGAACTGGCTTTCTACGGTTGGTTTATGTGACGTCAGAAAGTAATTTTTATATGCAAAACAAGTCTAGTGTTTTTAACCGACTTCAAAAAGGAGGAGGTTATCAATTCGTCGGAATCTCTTTTTTACAACAACTCATCTAGTGTTTTAGGATTTATCCCAAAATAAATTTCAATTTAATTTAATAAATGTTTTTTCACATTAAAGTGGGAGGGCAAACGAGCAGTTGAAGCCTTTTGGCGACTATCGACTGTCATGATTTCCGTTATATATAAACCACGAATGTGTATGGGACACTCACATAACCAGAGATTGTGCAGATGCGCTGCCCTCCTTTTCCCTATCCCCCCAATGGGCCAAAGACAACTCACAAACAGCACGAAACGCGACACCATAGCTATCACTTGACGCCGCTATTATGTGAGCGAGAGGTACCACCCCGGTCTTGCCGGCGCAATTCGGCTGCAAAGCAGCATGGCACTTTATTATTTATTTAATTTTACACAAAATATTAAGTAAAATTAGCTTGAATAATTAAAATGTTGCCTTATTAGTTATTATCAGCATGTTTACGGAAATCACGAGATATTGTTATAAAAACAAAACAAAAACGCAATATATCATTTATTTCATCATTTTACTTTAAAATTTGTTTATATTGTACTTCAATAAATATTATAAAAAATACGTTAATAGATGTGCTGATTATGAGATGTTGCTATTTACTTTTTTCAAATGTCTAAATGTTATTTTAATTTAAAAAAAAAAACATCTTTCAAACCGTGTTTAAAAACCCTTTGAATAAACCACTTACGGAGCTTATCGCGGTTTATTAAGATATATTATTGACGTTTCGGATACTTTTTACGATAAGACTCCCGTGACCATAGAATAAACCGCTGTAGAATTTGTAAAAAGGTGCTGTTGCTTTCTCTGTAATCGCGGTAACAATAAAAAAAAACAATTTAATATTTATAGGATTCTCCTTTAAATGAAGATGTCTAATAATATACAGACAGACAGACGAGACATAAAGTCACGTATAAAGTACATTTATACGAAGAAGTATCCGGATATGCTGGCGCAGCGCTGGCCACCGATGTCAAGGCGGAGTGACGTGCAGAGCCCGAATTAGACTGCTTCCCACATTTTTAATTATTACATACAATTTCAATTAAAATACAATAAATAGTAATGATAATTGTAATAAGAATTATAATAATATCTAGCGACGCTTTTACACCACCTCAATCTGGTCCCGTAGTAGGTTCTCGAAGAACTTGTATTACGGGTACCAGACAACGGAAATATATTTAATACTTTTATACTATACATATATTTAAGATTTTTATTATATAATACACATACTTAATACACATCCATGACCCAGGAACACAGAAAACTTTTTGTTTCCCGGCGGGATACAAATTACATACATAAAATTAAATAAATTGAGTAAAAATATCTGTAAAAATAGTGAAATATAAAAGTTTATTTATATTATATTCATTGAATTCCGATGTTTCCATGGTATATGGATGAAATAATCCATTGTTAATTAAAATATTATTCGTAAATCATCTTATTTACATGACGGTATATTAATGAAAAAGTGGCAAAATAATAATCTCACAATAATATTTACAACGAAAAAAATTCAATACGAATAAATAATCTCACGTATCAAGCAGGGTCAACCCTAGCGTGAAATCGATTTTATCTAAGAATATTTAACGAGGCATTACAAATACCCTGGTACCGATAGCCCTGATTATAATATGGCCAATAAAACGGATTTCCCGATAGCGTACAGTGAATTAATGGTAACACTTGGAGAGGCCGGCACGATGCACGCTGATTTAGGGTTGCACCATATCTTTAAATAGTTCCCCGACACGCGATACCACTGCAGTGACACCCCCAAATGTTACTTTACTAGTGCAATACCGGTTTGATGTACGATGACCAAAACTACACAAATCGTGCGTTTTGTTATGTCAGTATTACGTGACTCAACAAAGAACGCGAATAAAACAATTGACGTGTCAATCATAATTAAAGTCAGAATTTATTACAGTTGTTATTTGAAACTGAACATAAAAAGCTATATGAAAAAAAGGGATAAACTGGTATTACAAGACAATAGAACTGACAATAAAAAAAGTTGGAACTCACGGAACACCGACAGCTGTGAAAATCTATGTTGATTACAGAATTCATAATTAATAAAAACTATAGCAAAAATACACACGGGAGTCGAGAGCCGCAGTGTAGTGGAGGCATCAGACATATGACTTCGTGCTGTTGAACGTCATGGCGATCAAGTCGATTTGCTGAAAAGGCGCGCCAATAGACGTTTGCACTTTTAATTCTGCATTCGCCTCTTTTTATTGCAATTTCCCTGAAGGATTAATCCCCATCAAGTGTAAACTGCACACATGGTTTATCTATACCTATCGTTTATAAATATCTAATACTTTTAAACAATTAAATTAAACAATTAATAAAGCAATTCTTGTATATTATATTATAATCTGAATATCGGAAAGGTCTCGAACGATTTTCATGATATTTTGTATGCGGAGTATTTCGGGGGCGATAAAACGATCTAGCTAGGTTTCATTTTTAGAAAACGTCTTTTTATCCTTGTTTTCAGGCAACGAAAAACTCCCCACCATGGTTCAAGCCTTGTCGTTGCGGTGGGGGTCAGTAGCCTAGGGTGTGCTCAGCACCTTGGGAAAAGCAAAGTGAGCCGAGGGAGGTGCTCTTTGTATCTCCCTTATAAGAAGAGGGGACAACAAGGGGCGAGGATGGGAACCTCACCCCATTGCACTGTCCCGACGATGGGAGGGGTTGTGGTGCGGGACAACCCCTCTGTGGAGATGGTGTCGGTCCCTTGAGGGACTGACTAGCCATCGAGGTGTCCTGTTTGCTCAATAGATCCGGGGCACCTCATCAAAGGCGGCATTGGTAGCACTCGCCGGGTTGTAGTGGGTAGAGATGCGTCCACTTATAGAGCTGCGTCCACTTACCAGCTTTCGGGCGCAGCGAGTCCCACATAACCGCCTGGGGAGACCCACTCCCCCGCGGGATGGCTCAGAGCATTTGCCGGCGTTAAAGAAAAAAAATATTAGTAGAAATAAACGAAAATTAATTGAACCATCAACACCAAACATAATTTCTTAGCAAGTTTAAGTTAGAGGCTTAGCTTTAGTCACGTAAAAGTTTGAAGTTAAAACGTTAGCGAGGCTTTACGCAATCAGAGGTGATAGAAGCTCGCGTGCTCGGGCCCCATAAACGAGGAAGCGTTGTATTACCGAAGTGATAGAGATAATAAGTTACGGAAAAAACTTATTTTCCGTTGATTGTGTGATGTCATAATCCGTTAATGTTTTTGGGTTATCATCTATATACAAATTTCTCGTGAATCGTGAATTAAAAAATAGGGTAGATTTGAATAACTTTGTAACGTCAAGACGTATGACCCTTCAGTCCTCCCGAGACATGGTTGCTGTAAAGTATCCAAAACGTCGGGCTTATAAAAACTTAATAAACCGCGATAAGATCCTTAAAAATTGTTTCATTATAATTGCGTGCGTATTTTAATCTGCAAGACTTGTGTCGTTGCTATGTGTTAGACTGTCGCTTTTTGTGTGGGTCTGTTTGTGCATTGATGTTTTTTAAACCATTCAACAGATTTTGATACAGTTTGCACTGTCGGCTATGTTATGAACTTGAGCAGGTTCCTAAGTATGAGACATCATTATTTCTTATCATAGAAAGCAGGGAAGAGCTTGTTTGTTAGTTACGAATAAACTCACAAACTACTCAACCAATTTTAAAATTCTTTCACCGTTAGAGAGCTACATTATAATTAACATTAAGTCACATATGCTATACAAATAATTATTATCAATTCGGATATGGTTGTAAATATAAGACAACGTGGGCGAATGGGAAAAACTGCGGGCACCAGTATTTATAAAGAGTAGAGTAATTTGACGTTAAATAAGATACATTTTTTTACTTTTACTATATAATATACCCTGAAGTAGATTGGACACAAACTTACACATAAAATCAATAATCTCATATAACTCTGCATAAGTTTATAAAGAAGCCATAGGGGTACCTATCCCTTGATATGCAAAGACCTAAACATTGGGTAGACGAAAATAGTCAATGTACCGACATAAAAAAATATGAAAAAACAATAAAAATATTTTTCTGTGTATCTCTTTCTGTCTCTGTGTGTCTCCTGTTTGTCGAATAAATGAAGAATGCTAAGTTGAAGTTTTAAAATCATTGAAACACGCGCAATCTTTAAACAAGGCATTCGATGAAAATATTAAGCTCCGTACAATGAAAGTGAAAAACATATTAGCAATATCACGTTTGAAAAACAATTTTAGTATGTATTATGGGAACTCGCGTATCTTATTCATAATTCAAACCTAATTACAAAAAATACTTTGCTACGAACCGTAACCAACTACGTATACAAGAAGTCTCTTTCTCTCTTCATTTAAGAGCCTTGCTCTTGTCGGTGTATATCGGAGTAATCGCCCATCCTTCCTTCTTCTCTACAAATACCTTCACCTCCTGATACGACACGATCTGTACCTTTCTTATCGGCTACCTCTTCCTCTCTTTAGGTACCTCAATCCTTCCTTTTATGATACTTCTTAATAGCGTATCAGGTGACCAATTACATTTCCTCTTCGGTTCTCTATGGTTTTGATTATTTCTTTTCTCTTTTGCTTTTTCCGTTATTATATAGAATACCACAAACGATGAAACTATAGCAGACACAGCTACAAAGGTCAAAGGTCACTTTCTATATAAATGATATCAGTTTAAATAAATAATATACAATAATATCAACCCTTATATTACGTCCCACTGCTGCACGGGTCTCCTCCTCGAAATCAGGTGAGGTGTTGGGCCATAGTTCACCGATGCGCTGATTTTATGGTGTATATGATGCCCAATGCGGGTTGGTGAACTTCACACACCTTCAAAGCTTTTTCATCTTATGCAGGTGTCCTTCACCGTTGAACAAGCGATGGTCTCAAGTTCAGACTTCAGGTGCACGTAGAAATTTAGAAAAACCCATTTCAAGGCATCACAGGGGTCAGGATCGAACCCGGACCTCTTCACTCAAGAGACCGAGCCAAAATTCACTAGACCAACATCGACGAGTTAAAGTAAAGTACTAAATAATCACTGACTATATCAGCAATACTACCTATACGTTATTATGTACTTTACACGAATATATTATTATCTTATGTTTTAAGACATTCATCATAATATATAAATACTAAGTACCTATGTACTGAAAAGTAATCTAAGAAAGTGGATTATCCTTCGAAATATAAGGAATATTTCGACGACGAGACGACCTCTGTGGTCATTGGGTTAGCGTGTTGGCGCTCAAGCCGGAGGTAGCGGTTTCGAATCCCGCCAGGGAACAAAAAGTTTTCTGTGTTCATGGGTAATGGATGTGTATTAAATGTGTGTATTATATAATAAAAATCTTAAATATATGTATAGTATAAAAGTATTAAATGTATTTCCGTTGTCTGGTACCCGTAACACAAGTTCTTCGAGAACTTACCACAGGACCAGATTGACGTGGTGTGAAAAGCGTCCATAGATATATAATTATTAATTACATTGGCGGATAAAATATGACAAGTGACTATCTAAAATTATATTACTCTAAAAAGCCTGCCGTAGCATGTTGTGCACGGCTATTTTGTGTATGTTTGTAATGTAAATTAATCATATGGTGGCATGTAAATAAGATATCGATCTACCGATTTGGCAAACGACATCATCATTAATATCATGACAACTCATGACATAATGGCCGTGTTTATTAAGGCGCAGCTCCACCATGGCGCACGCAGAGGCTACGCACGTATATTAAATTGTCAATTGCAAGAATATTCCAATTAATGTGAAGCATATCTGTGGGTTGCAGTGGAAACAATCACACACATTTTCTTGCAAAGCGCAACTTGACAAACGTGCGTAGCCTCTCCGTGAGCCGCGATGGAGCCGCGCCTTTATTCTGATAGTTCGCAGTTTAGATTGTGGAATTTTATATTTGGTTTGCTTATGCTAATTTCATTTATGCGTCTATTGGATAACGTTAAAATTTAAATTGTGAGTGGAGAATAGAAAGTGGAGAATCACTCCCCGTTATTCTCCACTTAATTGTTTTTGATCTTGGAGACCACGCTGCAGATATACAAGAAACGTTTATCTTTAGTTTATGTATGTTTGTTAGTTCTAAAAAAGCTGGTTCGTTGTTTAAAAATTATAATTCAAAAATATTTAAGCGAAAAAAATAATAATTTCCGTTTAAATTAAAAGAAAAAAAATGCATAATTCCGCTGAAAAGAGTCATTCTTAAAATAGTAACTAGTATTGGTATTCGTAATCAAAGTCACCCATATAATAATCATTGTTAAATTTAAAATAAGTAAACACACTAAAGATGCCTTAGTATTTTAAACTCACTTTTCCTCTCGAGTGTACAATAAAATCCGCACATAAATAGTACAAATGTACGCAAACGAACATGATTGCCAATTTCAAAAGTGCGATTTTTCGTTTAGTTTAAAATGTATTATTATTATTAGTAATATCTTGTCTAGCATCATCATCATTTTTTATCACGTAATGTGTATATCATGACAAAATAGAGACTGCTTCTGTTGAAATCCTGAAGCAGTTAGAATATTTCTTATAGGCTTATAATATGTATAAGATATTTTGCTATAAATTAGGTACTACGTCTCAAAAGTAGCAGAGGTGAAGTAAAGTCATCATCATGTATCGTTATCATCGACTGTCGACAAACAAACTTAGTCTTGTCTACAACAATTCGACAACCATATTATTATATCAGCTGTACTAATATCAATACTATAATAAAGGTCATAAGTTTGTTCATTTAAATAAAAATAGTCTTCCTACTATCCTACTTGTCCTACTGTATCCTACTAATAATAATTCCTATCCTACTAATATGTATAATGATATTTTCCTATAATAATAATCTTATAATAATATTTTCTTACCGGTGCACGCGGTGGTAGGGAAACGCTGTGCCGCGTTCCCGGCTGCATGGGTACCACCATCTTGCTTGTTTCTCCCGTGAAACAGCTTTGCTGTGTTTCGGAGAGAAGGGCAAGACAGGCAATGTAATTACTGGCACCGAGACTTAACATTTTGTGTCTCAGGATAGGCAACACATAAATGAGTTGCCTGGGCTCGTTCCAGGTAAACTAGTTTATGTTCATGGGCGACGTCGACCACTTACCATCAGGTGGCACGTTTGCCAGTTTGCCTATCCAACTAACATAAAAAAAATACTTACTAATAATATACATTGTTATTAAAGTTTTTTTCCATTCTAGAAAGTCAACGACCAGCTAAATTTACTCGCAATGAAATATATTTTTTATGTATCTAATTGAACACTTAAACGAGAAAATACTTAAACGCAAAAGTATTTAATCCTCACAAATACCATTTAAAAAGACGTCCATGCTAATTTTGAAACTCGAAATGGGCTTTTATTATCCGGAGTAGGGGCTGATTACAGTTGTAACGTTATTGATATAAGATTAATGCATCGAGCATAATATAAGCGGAAAGAGTAGTAATGTGGGCCATAAGATTTCGAAACAGGTCAGTGATTCATCGCTGACGTAATAACAATTCAACAAACTGTATGGACATCCCATCGGTCAATCACCCATCAATGGCCATCAGTATGCAAAAAAAAAAACGGCGCAGCGTCGCAGCACATTTTTTGAGGAATTTGTTTTTATACAAAACAAATAACATTAACGCTCTATTTCGGTTATATGCTCGATGCATTGATGCAGTAGTATTTTTGGAAACAACAAAATATTTTGCCATCACAATGGGATATCTTTTAATATCTTTTTGTTTGGTAGTGAAAGAAACTGTCAAAATGAGTCTGGCGGGGAGCCAACATTACGGGGAAGATGAAGATGTACGGATCACAACATTAATAATTCAGTCTGGACATGTGGCCCGCAACTGTTAACATTCGCCGTTACGAGTAAACGCGTTTCACATCAAATTTTGATCTTTATTTATAGTTGATAAAATAAATTGTAAATGATTTTAGACTCGCTTCATTGCATTATAATTTTTTTACGTCACAAGGAGGCAACCGAGCAGTCGGAGCCTTATGGTGACTACCGACGCCCATAGAAATCCGCACAATCAAAAGTTATGCAGATGCGTTGCCCTCCTTTTCTCTATACCCCTACCCCCCTTGACGCCGGTGTTATGTATGTGTTAGCAGCATGGCACTACCTCTTACCAAAAGCTTTTTTGTATCATTTTTTGGATTTCGTATCCGTACTGGATCTAACTAAACTGGGTCACGTCACAGTAAGGAAACTTCAGCAGCTGAATATCAGAAGAATCGTTTGGGCGTTTCTGACTTAAATTATTTATGGAGTTTTTAACAATGTTGACAAACGTATATATGCGTTCAGAAGTCAGTAAAGCTTTACTATTATGAAAACATACATTTTAATTTACTTTTGACTCTATCAGCTAAATGGGTACCACCATCTTGCTTATTTCTCCCGTTAAACAGCTTTGCTGTGTTTCGGAGAGAAGGGCAAGACAGGCAGTGTAATTACTGGCACCGAGACTTAACATCTTATGTCTCAGGATAGGCAACACATAAATGAGTTGCCTGGGCTCGTTCCAAGTATACTAGTTTATGTTCATGTGCGACGTCGACCACTTAACATCAGGTGGTACGTTTGCCAGTTTGCCTATCCAACTAACATAAAAAAAAAAAAACGTTACGCATGGAAAAAACACCAGGCCCATAACTCAAAGAAGCACTAAAGATCAAACTTTAGTGCTTCTTTGAGTTATTTACATTGTAAATGAAATCATAATAAGTACTCCTTTCCTAATTTAATTCTCTCTGAATTTGATTGATCTGAGTTTGGATCTAAGAGTGTGATAAGTTTAACCACGTAAAAACTTTTGCGTAAAAAATATGAGAAAACACGAATCTATAGTATATAATATAATGTGAGTAATCTGAGAATAATGGTGTTGATTGTACAACAATTGTTTTTTGTCCTTAATAAAATAAAATAAAAATAAAGCGAATTAGTTTGTTTCTTTGAACGCCCTATTAAAAGCTATCAGTCTTTTTAGATTTTTTTTATTGAATAGCCCAATGACTGAGGAATGTTATAGAATATTTATTTTGGAAACAAGTATTATTAAAATGAAACAACTTTGACGTTGGACTCGCCCTCCCGTGACAATGGTTGCTGTAGAGTATTCAAAAAATCCGTAAAAATCGCAATAAACCGCTATAAAATCCGCAAAGAAATGTTTCATTATAATAGTGAAATTCGCGTGAACATTATAAAATAAGGATTATTTTAAAATTGTATGGCTGATCAAACAAAAAGAACATCTAAGTATAATAATACCTTAATCTTTACTAATGTTTTACTAAACACGTTTTAATATTCTCACTTGTTTGAAAACCAAGAAATGGCCGATCCTAAGATATAAATCCAGTTATTTTAAAAACTTTATTATTGATAGCTGTCAGCTTTTTGGATGAGCTAATTTGATGAATTCATATGATATTAATGAGGATTGGAATGTTATATTCAGATTAATAAATATTTAATTAAATAATTGAGTAAGTTTTAGAATCAAAAGAAGATAGCCAAGGTACGAGAACGGAGAAAGGCGAGAGAGGAGGCCGCCGACGAGGCCTCCCACCACGGGCGACGAACGGGGGTGCGTAGGAGGCGCTACCTAATGCGCCTCCAGTAACGCCCGTGTGCTTGTGTCGGGTCCAGGATGAGGTTTTAACCTGGATCCAGCTAGACACGACGTCGACGGGGACTGTTAAAAGTATCGTGAAAACGAACAGCCGAGCAGTCCCCCCTTTCGAGGGGTCTGGCCTTTTCGCCGGGGCCAGCCTGTCGCCGAGGTTCCTGCGTCACCTGCAAGTTCCGGGACTCTCAAAAGGCGGCTGATTTCATCCAATTTTTATATTTTAAGTAATATTACGCCAGACTGTAGGTAGTTTTACAAGATTTGAGCATGTGCATTACGCATTGCATCGAACTTTGTGACGTTCGTTCATAGCTCACTTCAGACCGGCCAAGTAAATAACAGTTTAAGTCGTTGTTTTATTATAGCTACCTACATCGAGCATATAACCGGATAGAGTAGTAATGTGGGAAATAAAATTCCGAAACGGGTCAGTGATTTGTCACTGACGTAATAACAATTCAACCAACCAGTGATCTGTCTGTACGTCCCATCGGCAATAATCTATCAATTGCCATCAGTCGGCCAATCAGAGCGCAGAACCGGCGCCGGCGTATATATAATTTGTTTTTATACAAAACACAAACCATTATTCCTGTTATATGCTCGATGCATGGCTATAACAAAGGGTAATGTATGGTAATGATTAATACATGGAATGAAAGGTAATGAATGGTAATATTACCGTGCGATGTGAGCCTGGCGTTGATGCGCGCTGACAGGGTGCGCGCGACCTCCACGGCGTCTGGCGCTCGCTGGTGGTACACCCGCAGCCGCTCGAACAGGCAGTCCATCGCATTGTCGTCCGCCATGCGGTACGCTGCAAACATATTATACCACTTGACATCAAACGTTTACTTACTAACTGGTACCAAGGGTATGCACCAGTTGTTTTCTATTTATGTAGCTTCTACACCCCAAGACTTGAGAGTTCTCCAACTTGATATGAAACATATGTTTACGTACTAGCTAGTACGTAGCCTATTGTTTTGTATTTTTCACAGGTTCGTATGCGACGGTGACCACTTACCATCAATCAGGTGGCACAGGGCAGTCTACATTTCCAAGTAACATAAAAATGTATATATTTTTGTAGTCTTCCTACTCACACACACAGCAAAAAAACTGTGCAAGTCGTACTCACTCAAAGTTCATTCTACATAGGTGCATATTGTTCAGAGACATTTTTGTAAAAACAAGAGACATGCTTTAAAACACGTTCCCTGTGACGTTTTTTTTTTATTATTTATTGCTACAGTGGCTATAGTAATGTAGACAATGATATATATATTTTTTTAGTAATGTAAGATATACTGATACTCTGTGACAGACAAGTGAAATAAATGCGAAGGCGATCCCTGGTTGTACTTTAGACACGGAACCTTTAAATATAAGAGCTTTAGTAATGTGGCACCTTTGTAAAATGTTAAGACTCTCTATCTCTACTCTCTATCCAGTGCAAAAATGTTTTGTTTTTTATTGCTATATTAAAGGAAAAATAAACAAACGTCCATGTATATTAATGTTTAACTATTGTTAAAATAAAAATAAAATACCATGTCAAGATAAAATAAACCCTAATGAAGTTACCTCTGCCAAGGCAGTGGACCCAATAATATGATGAATGTACCCGCAGTGGAGCCTTTTTCGTGACAGCTCTTTTCGATACAGAGGTTTATTGAGATGAAAGACGCTCTTGTGCAACTGTGATCGGATACAGGCCGATCATTATGAACATTGTAAAATATATCTGTGCACATCTTTCTTCTGTCTTATAAATCTTCTTAGTCAATTTGTTACGAAAAATGTGAAATTAATTTGAATAAAATTTTTATTTTATGCAATTGTTACTGACATTGGCAAAAATTATTGAGCAAAATAATATTGGGAAAATTTATAAATAGTGAAGTAATGAATTATTGAATTTTATATCCATTTATTAAATTTCTCCATTTTTATTACGACAAGCTAATCTGTATTGTAAAATCGAGATATGCATGATGACGAAATCAAAATTAAATCGGAATAGAACACCGAGCATATTGTTTGTAAACAAAATATTTATGGTCAAAAATAATTCGACGAATTCATTAACTTCTTATTTTTTATTGCTTAATAAATCACAATCTGATAAATAAAAAAAATAAGTATTGAAGTGATAAAAGACGAGTAGTTTAGATAATTTGCAATTACAAAATGCACCCTCAAAAAATAGAAGCTTGCAAACGTGTTTTGCACATAATTGGGAGTTATGCAAATAAGTTGCAACGTATTTTCAAGCTGGTGATACCGTTGATGGCAAAAGAATGTACGGAACATGTTTATAGGTTCATATTTTTCAAGCTGCCTTTTGTGAAGCTGGCAAATAAAACGGCAAGCTATTGTCAAGAGCTGTGCAAGTGAGTTAAAATGGACGTATGCTGTTAATATGAGAAATTTGAATTTAGCGGTGTGAATGTAGGGCAAAACAAATACAGAATGAACGGTGGTTTTTATTTGGAAATACGTTTGTATTTACAAAACGGTAACAACGTACGTGAGTGCGATGCTTTGTGTTGTCCTTTTCTCTGTAATTGATTGTTGTGTGTAAATAAACAATGTTGGACAGTGGAGGCGCGGTATCAACGCGACGCAACGGCCGCCGGCCGACTGCCCTGAGTACTCGCTTCGCAGTTCGGGAGCAACCCGAAGCGAACCCGAAACTAGCCGAAGTGGGGGCGGGCGGCAGACGCTATATCAATTTGGCGGCATTTAAAATGCTAAGGGCTTTCAAAATCACATTAACACGTTTTCTGTAACTGCATCTCTCTTCTCTGCAACTCTATATACTCATTTTTACCGGAGGGAGAGATGCGCTGCGCCGCGCTCTCCTCTCCATGGGTATCACCATTGTTTATTTCTCCCGTGAAATAGCTTTGGTGGGTTTCGGAGAGAAGGGACGGATTTGAATAAGTTGCCTGGGCTAGTCTCAGGTAAACTCGTTCATGTTAATGAATAATGGGCGACGTTGTCACTTACCATCAGGTGGCACTTTTGCCAGTTACAAGCAAAGTTGCAGAAGCTAAGTTTTACTGGTAAATAAGGTGTTAATTCATATATTTTTACTGATATATTTTTGCAGTAAAACTATTTACTATTTTTATTAGATATTGGGGTATAAAATGATGAGTCAGAAAATGTACAGCTAAAGATGGCTATGAACTTTAGCGATAACATAAAATTATGATGATTTTATTATGATTATAGTAATAATATGCAAATAATGTACTAGCGTCTTTATTTCTTCCAATATAATGTGTTTCGGAAATAATATAATTTTATATTAGACCATTACATAATATAATCTGGCCTTCCTCATTCAAAGTAATGCCAATCTATTTATAGATTCATAAATAGCTTAAAAGTTTAATGGTTTAGTGACCGACTAGTAATATCACGGAATTGAGTCCTGCCAGTATCTACTGTTTTACTATTCGATCAGTCATATAAGACAGGAGATGGACAGATCTCGGCGCGAGTTATTATGCCTGTATTTTGTTAGGCTCGGCCTCAAAAGTGAGACGTCTAAAAATCCACGTGCACCTGATCATGTCAACATCGCTTGCTCCATAAAGAATAATGTCGCGAGGAAACTTGCATACCTACTAAGATTAAGTATTTTAGGCTGTATGAAGTTCGTAAGCCACATTGGGCCTGTGCTCAGCGCATCGGCGAACTATGACTTAATACCCGCCGCGCCTTTCGAGGAGAAAACCCATGCTTATGTGTGGGACATAAGAGTTAGTTCACAGCGAAGCCTTTTGCTTAAAAAAATGTTTGCTATATACCATACAAATGATAAAAATACACAGATAATTAAAATTCCAGACTTACGCTTTTTCTTGCATTTTTCAATCTCCTGAGTTCGCACTGATGTGTCCACGTCTGTTAAAATAGTTTCAATAAATATATATTCCATGTGTTTTTGGCTACATAATATGTAAAATTATATACATATAAAACTAAATTCGATGTATATGTAAAGCGTCTACATAATATGTAAAGCGTCTGACGTCCGATAACTCAGAAACGGCTCAATGAAACTTAAAGAAATTTAGTGTACAGTAAGAAAAAAGTAATATGTATGTAGCAAACTTAATGATAACATTAAAAATAAATTAACACAATTATTTTTACAACCTTCCGGTACCACACCATATGTTTGTGTGATTGATCTTTAGATCTATCTTTAGATCTACACAGGCAACTCCGCGGGCAAGAACTAATTAATTTTTAAAAGGTAATATATACCTGACATATTTTTCTCATTCCTGAATAATATGGTAGGCAATTATTTGAAATGTAAATTGCATTTTATATCCGTTTAAAGTTGTAATATATATATTAACTTGTTGTTTAAAATGTCATCACAAACTATTGGCAAATCGAAATGACTATTGTCAGTGTAAAAAGATGACGTGTATCCATTGCCAGTATTTAATACATTTAAACACCATTCGTACGTATTCTGTTACGAGCAAGGATATCTTTCAAGACACGCCTTCATAAAATCCACGTCTGATTTCAGATTTGAACCAGATTTTTCACGGTAATTCTCATTCCATTCTGTAGGTGATCGGCCACCAGGCCGCGTTGTATAATAATGTATGTTGTATATAATATGACAGAGGCCAATGTCTGCAGTGAACGGTAAAACGTTGATTATGATGATGACATCATATATTCTGTTGAACATTGATAACGATGATAACATCATGTGTCCTGCTGAACATTGAAGACGATGATGACATCATGTTTCCTGCTGAACATTGATAACGATGATAATATCATATATCCTGTTGAACATTGATAATGATGATAACATCATGTGTCCTGCTGAACATTGATAACGATGATAATATCATATATCCTGTTGAACATTGATAACGATGATAACATCATATATCCTGTTGAACATTGATAACGATGATAACATCATGTGTCCTGCTGAACATTGAAGACGATGATGACATCATGTTTCCTGCTGAACATTGATAACGATGATAATATCATATATCCTGTTGAACATTGATAACGATGATAACATCATGTGTCCTGCTGAACATTGATAACGATTATAATATCATGTGTCCTGCTCAACATTGATGACGATGATAATATCATGTGTCCTGCTGAACTTTGATAACGATGATGATATCATGTGTCCTGCTGAACATTGATGACAATGATGATATGTTTCCTGTTGAAAATTGATAAAGATGATGAGATCATGTGTCCTGCTGAACATTGATAATGATAATTATATGATATGTCCTACTGAACATTAATAACGATGATGACATTACATATCCTGCTGAATAATATGATTTTTTTTATAGAAGAGGAGGCAAACGGACAGTCGGTTCACCTGATGGTAAGTGATAGCGACATCCACAGAAACCCGCTACACCAGAGGGTTAGCAGGTGCATTGTTGTGTGGCAGTATGCTCTTTTCTTGAAAGTCCTCGGAAACACCGTAAGTAGCAGCTGATTCCATATATTCGATGTGCGAGGCAGGAAAAGCCGTAAAAATCGAGTTGTTGTGGATTTACGAACATCGAGATGGTGATGGTGAAATTTGGAGCTTTTACGCGATGTCCGGTGGTGGAATTCTGCTGCAGGTATTAGTCCGAACAATTCCTCAGAACACTCCCCGTGGTAGATGCGGTAGAAGATGCAGAGCGCTCCGACATCTCTACGCAGCGCCAAAGAATCAAGTCGATTGGAGATAACCTTGCTATCGACGATTCGAGCCGCCCGGCGTTGAACGCGTTCAAATGGAAGGAGCTGATATTAGAGCGCTCCAGCCCATAGGTGAGAGCAGTATTCCACGCGAGGCCGGATCTGCGCTTTGTATAATTGTAGGTGGTGTGAAGGTATGAAATACAGCTTCACCCTACTGAGCACGCCGAGTTTCTTAGAGGCTAGTTTACCTTCCAAATTACCACGGAATTGCACTTCTCTCGATATGTCGATGCCAAGTATCCCAATGCTGGCTGAAGCGGTTAGGGAAGTGCCTTAAAATTGAGAGGTACGACAAAGGGTGGTTTTTTAGCGGTAAATGCGCAAACTTGTGTCTTGTTGGTCCGAGCATGCACCGTCAACATTGACCTTAACGTGTGTTAAGGTTTGTAAAAAATGAACCCTTTGTTTTTTATTATAGGTAAGACCAGTTACACAGAAGACAAATACAAGCGCGTAAACATGAGAAACAAAAGGAAGAAAATGCCTTGTGTTGAAGAAATAGTTACTAAACAAGTGTTTTAAGAAAAACTCTAGCTATCGGAAAACACAACAAAAGTTCTTAAGGAGCTGTTAAGAAAAAAATAATACCTAATTATTATGTAGATCTATCAAAGTCTTGTCTCAGTAAATTAGATAAAATGAACACTGACTTATAAAATGTTCCTAATAAAGAGATCTCATATTTATAAATATTTTATCTTATATCTTTAAATGAGCAATTCTTGTATATATATATATATATATATATATATATATAATTGGATCGAACTAGCTAGGAATCATTTTTAGAAAATGTCATTTTATAAAAATAAAAAAAAACCGGTCATCCAGGTACTATACCTAATAGGTGTAGAGAATACCAATCTTGTACTTTCTAGGTAGAATTAGTGTAACTATTTTTTTTATATTATTAGATTTTTTGGAAAAAAATTACCAATGCAGGCAGATCTTTGAAGAAACTAGGAAATGTACGTTATTTTTTAAATACAATAAATAACACATTCCTGGCTTTTATTAGAAAATAGTTTTTATCAAAGTGACTTATTAGTAAACACAACTTACTCTAACTTTGACACTAAAATGACATAATACACAAAAGGCCATACATCTATTTTAAGTTATTAAAAATAAACTGACCTAATCCATTTTAAGTCAAACGATTATATTATAGAAGTTCGGTCAAAAAGTGAACTTATAGTGACTAGTTTTTGGAAATTGTTATTTTAAAATATTATTTATTAAAATAATTTAAAAAATTGTCAATGATTATCAGGCCTAATAGTTAATTAAAACATATTAACAATAAAAGGGCAATTAACTTACTTAGTTTCGGAGATATTATAAAACTAATGCAAAAATGGCTAAACATGAAATTCTATTTTGCGATTTCCCAAAAAAGTTGAAATTTTGAATTAAGTCACTTTCATTCTAAAGGAGCGATATATGTCCTGCTGAACATTGAAAGTCATGATGACATCATATTATGTCCTGCTGAACATTGATAAAGATGATGACATTTTTACACCAGACGCTTTTACACCACGTCAATCTGGTCCCGTTGTAAGTTCTCGAAAAACTTGTGTTACGGGTACCGGACAACTCCCTCTCTTCAACTTCAACTTCCCGTCCTCGCTCTTTGCCCCCTGCTCTTTTGTCCCCTCTTCTTATAAGAGGGGTACAAAGAGCCTCCTCGGCTCAATTCGCTTCGCCCAAGGTGCTGAGTTCACCCTAGGCTACTGAGCCTCACCGCCACGGTAAGTCCTTTTTTTTTTTTTTTTTTTTTTTTTCGCAGGGAAATCCTTATGGATGCAGCCAGGACCTTCGGGTAGATCCTGAACCAATGTGGGACTCGCACCTGGGAGTGCCCACCCTAACTAAAACCACTGCGAGCGCCTTCAGCTGCTTTTTGAGGGTCCCGGATATGCAGGCAACAGACAGGATCACCTCAGCGACAGGCTGGCCCCGGCGAAGGCCAGACAACTCCTCGTAGGGGGGGACTGCCCGGCCGCTACTAAGCAGTCCCCACGACGTCGTGCCATACAGACCCAGGTTCCCATCCTGGGCCCGACACGAACACAGGGGCGTTACTGGAGGCGCATTAAATAGCGCCTCCTACGCATCCCCGTTCGTCGCCTGCGGGGGGAGGCCACGTCGGCGGCCTCCTCTCTCACCCGCTCGTCGGCCTCCTTCCGGGACATTACTGCCTCGCAGAAGGAGACCATTGCCGTCCAGGACTCGTCGTCACCGAGCATCGCGGTGATGACACTAGGCAGAGACAAGTCCCCTCCGATGACCGATGTCAGATCATGACGCAGCGCCGCCCATCTCGGGCACACCTCGAGGGTGTGCTGGGCCGAGTCCACCGCCGCGCCACAATCGTGACAAACTGTCAACGGCTCCCTGCGGGCCGTCCGGCACAGGTACTCACCAAAGCAACCATGCCCGGTGAGCACCTGTGTCAGACGGAAGGTGAGGGTTTTGCGCTTACGGCGCATCCGCTGCGGTAAGGCCTGAACCATGGTGGGTTACACATGAATACCTGGGCTAGTTCCAGGTAAGCTCGTTTATGTTCCTGAGTGACGCTGACCACTTACCATCAGGTGGCACATCTGCCTGTTTGCCGATTCAAGTAACATAAAAAGACAGACCCAGTAGAAGTCCCAAACGAGGCTAAGAGATATATTAATAGTAATTTTGTCCTCAAGTAAATTGTATTAAAGTCTTTGGTAAGTGAGTCGGCCTCTCACTTTTTTTAATCTTATTGTTGTTCATTTAGTGAGGAATGTGTAATTTACAAGTCCTTAATGTAATAAAACTAACGAAACCAAAACTATACGTTCGGGTTCCGTACTTAAATTCCACAAAATTTGATATTTACTTGAATTTACTACTAGTAAGAGGTACTGGAGGACAGGCTGTGTCATCTAAAATATTCAGCTTCCTATTAATTTACATTAAAATAAATATAAATTGCCCGGAAAAGATACGGAATTTATATTTAAAGATGTAAACACGTGAGATGAATATTTGAATTAAAACTATTTAATTTCATAATTTAGATAAATTAAAATATTTTGCGAGCATAGCTAATATTAGGTTTTAGATACAACTACACCACGGTTCAAGCCTTAGCTTAAGGTCCTGGCAGTGGGGCTCAGTAGCCTAAGGTGAACCCAGCACCTTAGGCGAAGCCAAATGAACCGAGGGGGCTGCTCTTTGTACCCCTCTTAGGAGGGGACAAGGGGCGAGGATGGGAACCTCATCCCATTGCACTGGCTCGACGTTGGGAGGGGTTGTTCTGTGGTGCGGGACAACCCCTCTGTGGAGGTGGCATCGGTCACCAAAGACGGCATTGTTGGCACTCGCCGGGTTTTAGTGGGTAGAGCTGCGTCCACCTTATCATCTTTCGGGCGCAGAGAGTCTCACATACCCGCCTGGGGAATCCCCCCAAATCTAAAATCTCCAAGGTTTTAGATACAAAAAAAAAACTCTAGAATAGCTTATACTGTTACTATATTCTTTAAATATACGAACTAGTTTTTATTTTCTTGTACTTATAAATTTTATTAATACCTTTACAGGGAGATTGGTCTTAACAACACACACTTTGTTAAATTAAAAATGTTTCCAATATACTTAATTGGGAACCTCGAATCGCAAAACCACCTCGCACTTAGCCGTCATCTTAAGCACTTTTAACTGGGACTACTTTTTTATCAATAGACATTGAACTAGTTCAGTAAATGTCAGCTGAGCGAGCAGTAGCAAATGTCACTTGGTGTTCGTCGGTTGAAATTAAGACTAGCTTTGCATCCACTAGAGTGACGCATTTTTATATATTTATTGAGAATCATTTAATATTCATTTCATATAAAACTAATAGACATACATATTAAGTTTTCTCTTTATAGGTACTGAATAAATACATAATTTTTTTTTTTTTTTTATTATTTTATAACATAATTAAAAACTAAAAATCGAAATTATAAATTATCTTTCGTGCAAACGCACTTCTAATATTTGATTGTAAAATATAAATCATATTTTATGAGCAAATGATGTTTAGAATATGTAAACGTGTTCTGGCTTTCTAAAGAATTACATACCAGCTATTTATTCCTTAGATTAGAGTACGACTCGACTATAGGCGAAGTTTACAACTTCACACCATAATTCAGGCCTTGACATGGCGATGGGGCTCAGTAGCCTAGGGTCAGCCCAGCCCCTTGGGCGAAGCTAATTGAGCCGAGGAGGCTCTTTGTACCCCTCTTATAAGAAGAGGGGACAAAAGAGCAGGGGGCAAGGGGCGAGGACGGGAACTTCACCCCATTGTATTGTCCCGACGACTCTGTGGAAGTGGCGTAGGTCCCATGAGGGACTGACTAGCCGTCGAGGTGCTCTGTTTGCTCATTAGATCCGGGGCACTTCGCCAAAGGCGGTATTGGTGGCACTCGCCGGATATTAGTGGTTAGAGCTGCATCCACTTACCAGCTTTCGGGCGCAGCGACTCCCACATACCCGCGTGGGGAAACGCACTCCCTCGCGGGATGCCTCAGAGCATTTCGGGCGTTAAAGAAAAAAAAAGTTTACAACTACACATGGTCATGCACTGAATTTATATATTATTATAAGTAAGGTAATATTTTTTCTTGATATAAAGTATATGTAAGTATATTACTTCCCGACTTCATATGCTGTTAATATGTGTCATCATGAACACAATAATATACTTTCACATTTATATAGTCTGTGATGTCCGGATAAACTATTATGATAAACTATAATATTATGGTCACATTACAATTGATTGGGCAAATCACAAAGAACTGAATACTCGAGAGATTGAAATAGTGATATAAGCATTGTAGATTGATTTTACTAAGCTGATCGATGATAAATGATTTGATCATTTTGTTATTGTACCTGACGATGCACTGTTTGATAACATATTGTGTTAATAAAAGAACAATATTTATTAATATAAACTATCTGCATCATAAATATGAGTGCTTTAATATAATACCTACAAGGCTTATAAGATTAACGAGACCCAAAATTCTTGATAGTTTTAAATGGATGGAGTGTATTAAAGTGATTAAAATTGTGTAAAACTTTTAAATATGTTTTTCCGTTGTTTTGTAGTTGTATCAATATTTTTGCTTAAGTTCTACGCAGTGTATGCATTATATGCATATCCAAGGAATTTAGTGATTTTAAACGTGAATATTCTATTTTTTTGGTTTTTAAGTTAATCATAAAAAGTTAATGATTATAGTTTTGTTATTCCAATAATTTCCACGATCGATTTTAAAGTTTTCTGAACTTGAACTTTTACAAACCTTTTATTCCAAGTCGGATCATGAGTTTTTAGTATGATGACCAACAATATAGTGATATTATTTTATTGTTACAGACAAATACAAATGAAACAAATCAAGGCTTACTAGATAATAAATTTTTGCAACAATCAAGCGCACATAATCGCGTCAAAAGGCAAGGAGTGGGCGGCGGCGCAGGTATAGACATGATTTTTAATGTAACTTATGTGAATTCACCTGAGAATAGTCATGCTTACAGAATTGCTTAACCTTAGACGTAAGAGAGTATCTTGGTGCCAGTTTTGCCGGGTCTACCCTTCGTTCAAAATACTGCAAATCAATTTCACGTACCTACGTGGGGCAAAGCGCATCACTTCTGTTAATGAAACTTCTAACAGTATTTTAGTTTGTAATTTGTATAAATCTGACATCTAAATACTATTTAGGATTCTTGGAACAGATCTTAAAACAAAATGTCTCTTTTTTTTTTCGGATGGATCTATGCTAACGGCCCGAAGGCCATTATGCTACATCGGATTAGTGTGAGCCTATTTGGCTCACTTTTGGTTTGTAAAAGTGGGAGGTTTCCCCCCGCCAACCGTGTGGTCTGCGACCGCACGGCCTCCTGGCGTCGGGTTGGAACAAGGGTGTGAAGTCACTAAATTCTTATTGATAAAACTGTCCGTGTTTTAGATTATGTAATTCAATACTTAAACGTATAAATCCCAATAGACAGTGTCTTATTTCATTTTTCTAAAAGCATCATAATAATTAATAAATGTACTGTTCAAATTTAGATTTAAAAACATTACGTGACTTTAGCAATCGCATACACTTAACATTAAGAGTGAGTATGCGAAAAATTCTACTAAAAGCCAAGTGTCTACCTTTCAGTTGAGAAAGCGTTCTATTATTGCACATACTTGACATAACTAACATGTTATAAACATAGTGTTTCTATTGCACTTTTATAAAGTTTTAAATACTTTTTATCATCATCATCATCATCATCATCAGCACCTATCCATCCACTGCTGAACATAGGCCTCCCTCAAAGAAATGCTATTATCTATACTAATATTATAAAGCTGAAGAGTTCGTTTGTTTGTATGAACGCGCTAATCTCTGGAACTACTGATCCGATTTGAAAAATTCTTTCATTGTTAGATAACCTATTTATCGAGGAAGGCTATAAGCTATATAACATCACGCTGTGACTTATAGGAGTTGAGAAACGCGGGCGAAGCTGCAGGCAACAGCTAGTCAAAGATAAAATATGTCTTGATAGCCGAATAACATGACCTCAAAAATTTCGCTGTTATTGAATACTTCTAAGATCCATCTTAGGAATTCTAATAAATAATTCGATTGGATAAATAGCAAAATTTTTACAGATCTAAAGACAAAAATACTCTTACTACTTACTTCTAAGACGGACTTGGTTATTTTGTATTCCTTAACGAGCCGACCATCCATCCGATGGTAAGTGATCGACGTCACTCATGAACATAATGAACATAAACGAGTTCGTCCGCGAGTATCCCAGGTAAACCATGGTTCAGGCCTTATCGTGGCGGTGGGGCTTATGTAGCCTAAGGTGAGCCCAGCACCTTATTATTATTTAAGGGGTGGGGACGCCAGCAAGGCCAGACGGGTGATCAGTCCTCATTAACGGGACCATTTCACCCGAGCCCAGCACCTTGGGCGATGCAAATTGAGCCGAGGGGGCTCTTTGTACCCCTCTTATAAGAAGAGAGGACAAAAGAGCAGGAGACAAGGAGCGTGGATGGGAACCTCACCCCATTGTACTGTCCTGACATTGGGAGGGGTTGTTCTGTGATGCAGGAAAACCCCTCTGTGGAGGTGGCGTCGGTCCCTTGAGGGAATGACTAGACGTCTAAGTGCCCTGTTTAGTCATCAGATCCGAGACACCTCACCAAAGGCGGCATTGGTGGCACTCGCCGGATTTTAGTGAGCAGAGCTGCGTCCATTTATCGGCTTTCGGGCACAGCGAGTCCCACATACCCGCCTGGGGGGGCCCACTCCCCCGCAGGATGCCTCAGAGCATTTCCCGGCGTTAAAGAAAAAAAAGGCAAACCATACATGCTTATTCTGAGTCCTATTTATATATTTCGGGAAGCACAATAATCGTAACATTATGCCAGTAATTACTCTGCTTATCCTAATAAGTAATTACTGGCACAATGTTACGACTATTGTGCTTCCAGAAATATGTAAACAGGATGGTTATGGAATGAATCCTCTTATTAGTTAAAGCATAATATTGGACCCCGGTATGTGGATCGAAAAGTGATTGGTCTGAATCAGTAGTTAGTCCATACAGAATACTACATTCATGGGAATAAATAAATAAATAAATAAAAACAGATAAATAAAATTGGAGTGTCTGTATAATATTAAAATAACCGCTTTTTATTGAATTTATATATTACTAGTGGCACCGACAGACGTTGTCCTATACATTTTTTTTGTGAATCTAAATCATCCTCAATATATATATATATATATATTGTGTGCGTATATATATATATATATATATATATATATATATATACAAAAATTTAAAAAAGGCTATATTGGTATATATCTTTTAATATATATATATATAAAGATAGGTACCTATACACGGTGCATATACCAATATAGCCTTTTTAAAATTTTTGTCTGTCTGTCTGTTTGTTCCGGCTAATCTCTGAAACGGATGGGCCGATTTTGATGGGACTTTCACTGGCAGATAGCTAATGTTATAAGGACTAACTTAGGCTATAAAAACAATCATCATCAATCCGCGTACGGCTGTAAATCTTAGTTAACGTGGGCGAAGCTGCGGGAAACATTTAGTACTTAATATATTATGTCAATGTTTTATTATACTTACAGGTAAATACGCGGAAGCTGCATCAGTGCCTCAAATTAAAGCGCTACGTCTATTGCTACAACTGCTCAAGAATTTGTGGAGTCCCTCCTATATCGGCGGTACACATATGTTCCACCCGAACGTGCCAAAGGCGTTTGTCGCCCTGTATAAAGATAAAATTGAGTCGTTTTTCTTTCCGCCTGTTGGTTACGATCCGAAGAAAGTTGGGCACGTATAAAATAACTATTCTGTTAGTGGTAACTATACCAAGGCGGTGGCTAAATCATGGACATATTTTCTTATGAAAAGAAGTTCAACCAATGTTATAATTTCTCTTAGACCGAGGGCCCCTTCAAGCTAGGGTACCTCCATGGCATTTTATCCGTCATACCATGTTTTTTTTTCTTTAACGCCGGGAAATGCTCTGCGGTATCCCGCGGGATCTCCCCACGCGGGTATGTGGGACTCGCTGAGCCCGATAGCTGGTAAGTGGACGCAGCTCTACCCACTAAAACCCGGCGAGTGCCACCAATGCCGCCTTTGGTGAGGTGCCCCGGATCTAGTAAACAAACAGGGCACCTCGACGGCTAGTCAGTCCCGCAAGTGACCGACGTCACCTCCACAGAGAGGTTGTCCCGCACCACAGAACAATCCCTCCCAACGTCGGGACAGTACAATGGGTGAGGTTCCCACCCTCACCCCCTGCCCCCTGCTCTTATGTCCCCTCTTCTTATAAGAGGGGTACAAAGAGCCCCCTTGGCCCAATTAGCTTCGCCCAAGGTGGAGCGGCTCACCCTAGGTTACTGAGCCCCACCGCCACGACAAGGCCTGAACCATGGTGGGGTCCGTCATACCATGTAGAGTTGCCCCGTGAAAACATATTTTTTGTTAAAAAAATGCTCTTTTTATAAATTACGGACGCCTTTTTAAATTTCATTTATATGTACTTTATATACGTTATGTACGTTTCATCATCATCATCAGCCTCTATCCGTCCACTGCTGAACATAGGCCTCCCTCAATGAACGCCAAGACTGCCGATCTCATTATGTACGTTTACGTTACGTTATATATATTATGTACGTTTATATTTACTATATAGCTGACATAGAACCGACTTAACATAATATATCTTAGTATGGAATAAAAAAAATATTGGCGTTATTCTGGTATGTATGCGTTGGAAATCTCCGCAACCGAAACAGCTTACTATAATTATATATATTGTATTACAACAACTATTATGCAACATAATTATGTAGTAGTATATAAATTAGTTTGTTAAATCCGTCGCCACAGTCCACTGCCTACAATTATTACAAATTATAATAATATAACAGTCCATTGTGAATCAAAATCAGAATACTTATCGTTTTAGTGTTCTATTATATAATAAACTACATTTTGAGTAAAACACAATCTTTTATTTGTTGTTCTGTTACCATCGAGCATATAACCTTAATAGAGCGGCTATGTTATGTGTTTTGTATGGAAACCAATTCCGCCAAATTTGTGCTGTGACGCTGCGCCGATTCTGAGCTCTGATTGGCCGACTGATAGCCATTGTAGGATGATTGGCTGATGGTACGTACCTACACACAGATCACTGGTTGGTTGATTTGCTATAACGTCAGTGACAAGTCACTGACCAGTTTCGAATTTTATAGCTCACATTACTACTCTCCGGTTATATGCTCGATGTCAATTATAAATCCCTATTTCTTGGTACTAATTGAATAGTTTGAATATTGTATATTCTTAGTACGTGCTGTCTTATCCTTTCCATGATATTGCAACTTTTAAATTACTATACAAAATGTCTGATTAAATTTAAACCCTCTATATATTATACACTATTATATTATACACATAGAGTCTTCTCCACATTGTTCACTTTATAAGTCGCGGGCGGGTGTCTGTGGTAAGTGGTAGCCCAATACCACTCGTGTCCCGCTTGTACGTTTATCACCTTATGCTATAAAAAAATTCTAAATGTCTATAATATATGTAATCACCTTTATTAGATCTTTGCTTTTACCAAAGTAAATTAAATTGGTTTTAGACCTTTTAGTGCTCCTAAGACAAGGATGGACACATTGCAAATAAAACACCGTAATTACATGACCTAGAGATGAAGAACATAACAATAGCCTGTACTTTAGAACATCTTTAGCAGGAAATAAGCTGCATGTATAAAATACTGGTGGGAGGGAAGCGCTGTGCCGCGCTCCCGGCTGCATGGGTACCACCATCTTGCTTATTTCTCCCGTGAAACAGCTTTGCTGTGTTTCGGAGAGAAGGGCAAGACAGGCAGTGTAATTACTGGCACCGAGACTTAACATCTAATGTCTCAGGATAGGCAACACATAAATGAGTTGCCTGGGTTCGTTCCCGGTATACTAGTTTATGTTCATGGGCGACTTCGACCACTTACCATCAGGTGCTACGGTTGTCAGTTTGCCTATCCAGCTAACATAAAAAAAAAAAATACTAGAGGTTGCCTGCTTCGTCCGCGTTAACTGGATCTACAGCTGTGTTCGAACTCCGGATTCATAGCGATCATATTGACAAAAGATTTATTAAAATCGGATGAGTTGTTTCGAGGGTTGCCTCCTCTATTCAAACCTTCTTTTTATGATATAGGTATATATTTAAAATACACAAATAAAAAACATTTTTACTTATTTATTGTAAAATTCTTGGTTACCCTAAAGATGCCAGACTGAACATTTTCCATACGGGAACTCAAAATGATGAAAATGTTGCTAATATCATTAGTCTAATACGTCATAAATGTCATACTTTTAGTAATCAAATTCTAATGGTATTTAGCATACATTAATTTAAATTTATTGTGTAATATAATACAATAATAAGGAATTATGAAACGGTAGTCAGTGAGACACTTGGCGACTTTGGTCGCTCGCGGGTGATCTTGGTTCACTATATAAGACGTATTGAACCAGCACCTACTGCATATATCAACTTACTCTCGTGCCAAAATGAAGGTACGAACTGTTCGCATAAATCCTTTTTGGAACGCCTCATTCGAATTATCGTCGATAAATCTTAAGTTTCTAATCTTTTTTTTCATGTATAATGCATTTATGTTTTAACTATTAATGTACTCAAAAAAAAATAATATAATTGGAAAAAGATTTTTGTTTTAATTTTGTGTATCGAAAAAAGTAAAGAATAAAATTGATTAAAAAAATAAAGCAGTGTGATAACGATATTATTTTCTTCAGGTGCTTTTAGTATCGATTGTGTGTGCTGTGTTAAGTGGGGCAACTTGCAGCGTGGTGGGATGGCCCGGCGCGATACCAATTTCTACATCCTACGTACACAGCGTGGTGGCGCCACAACTTAAAGCATTCAGTTACTCCACGAACCAAATCGTAGGCGCAGTAAGTGGTTTTTTATATTTGTTAACAATCACACCACGTTAACCTTACCCGAGAAAACAGCGATTTTTCTTAACATACTTATTTTTATACTCAATACAAATTATCTGCCCTTGGCGTTCAATACTGACTTTTTTGTGTAATACATATTTAATTTTGGTAATATTTTCATTCATAGAATTGAGGACCTCCTCCTTTTTTAGAAGGCGTTTAATAAAATATAACACAATTCTAAAACTGTTTTTTGTTTGGTTGATTATTTCTTTCATAATATTTAATGCAAGACACAGAAGTAGTTTTCTCAGCAATAAGTTCCATGGAGGTAACTTACTAATGCTGAAAAATATATTTTAATTTATTCATGTTATACATTAACAGAGCACTTTATTATATACAAACAAAGATCTATATATCATATAAAGATATATAGAACAAACGAGATGTGTTTTTCATTTAAACCTGTTTGAATGAGCTTGTAGAACCAAGGTTGGGGTAGGGTTAAAAAACAGTTAATTGTTTAAATATGTCTTATGTCCATAGTATAATACAAATTCTATAAAACAGTAATATTACATAGAAAGAGCAATTTTAATTTTAAACTTACAATCTTGTTATATTTTCACGGACTTGGCCCATTGAGGCCCAACCGTCTTCCCACCTTTTTTTTTCTTTTACGCCGGGAAATGCTCTGAGGCATCCCGCCTGGGGAGTGGGTCTCCCCAGGTATGTGGGACTCGCTGCGCCCGATTTGGCTTGGCTCAATTGGCTTCGCCCAAGGTGCTGGGCTCACCCTAGGCTACTGAGCCCCACCGCCACGACAAGGCTTGAATCATGGTGGGGAACCGTTTTCCCACCTAGTTATTGTTCGACCAACACTTCGTTTACCTAAACGTGGCCTCCACTCTTGAACCTTATTAGCCTATCGGCCATCCGTTTACTGTGAACTTTACACACCCCTAATGACTTATTTTCGCCATACATACATACTTACATACATACATACATTGGATACTTTTTATGAAAAAAAAACTAAAATTTTATCCTGCGCAGACGAAGACGCGGGCACCAGCTAGTATTTAAATAAATATTGTTTCGGGTGCTTACCGTGTTTATAGTTTTATTGAGGTCCCGATATTTCGGCAATGTTTCAATCGGGATCTCAATAAAATTATAAACGCGGTAAGCACCCGAAACAATATTTATTTAAATACTAGTGGCATCGACAGACGTTGTCCTGTATAATTTTTTTAAATACAAACCATTCTCGAGTCCACTTGAACACACAAAAAAATTCATCAAGATCGGTCCAGCCGCTTAGGAGGAGTTCAGTGACATACACACGTACAGAAGAATTATATATATATATTGTGTTTATATAATATATTATTTATAATATTTTTATCTATATTATTTATTATATTGTTTAGATTATACGATCCTCTTTTTTTGTTTTGCATTTTTGATGACCTACTCTATTATTATTTTGAATTCTCTTCTACCCTTTTTTTACGCCGGGAAATGCTCTGAGGCATCCCGCCTGGGGAGTGGGTCTCCCCACGCGGGTATGTGGGACTCGCTGCGCCCGAAAGATGTTAAGTGGACGCAGCTCTACCCACTAAAACCCGGCGAGTGCCACCAGTGCCACCTTGGTGAGGTGCCCCGAATCTGTTAAGCGAACAGGGCACCTCGACGGTTAGTCAGTCCCGTAAGGTTGTCCCGCACCACAGAACAACCCCTCCCAACTTCGGGACAGTACAATGGGGTGAGGTTACCATCCTCGCCCCTTGCCCCCTGCTCTTTTTTCCCCTATTTTTATATCAGAAATTGAAGCTAATTGAGCCGAGGGGGCTCTTTGGGGTACAAAAGAGCTCGGCTCAATTAGCTTCGCCCAAGGTGCTGTGCTCACCCTAGGCTACTGAGCCCCACCGCCATGTCAAGGCCTGAACCATGGTGGGGGTTCTCTTCTACCCTAAGGCTGTCTGGGAGAAATCGTTTCCTTAGCGATAAGACCGTCTTTGTGCATAATATTATTTTTTAAGTTTTTATATTTTAGATGAAATATGTGTAATTTATATGCACAATAAAAATATTTCTTCTTGTTCTTCTATGTTTATATACATCATGTATTTATTAGTAAACTGTAACACATATGTAAAAATGAAACAAAAAAAAAAGTTACAAAACGTTTAGCATATGTTGTGAATTAATTATAATTTTACGTATCTCTACATCCGCATTAAAAAGCCCTAAACTGTAGATTTAAACTTTAATTTATTCTACATAATATATTTAGTGCGGTTTAAATGATCACAATGAAATGAATTCTACAGGTCTATCATTGAATAGTATTTACGTGAATATTTTAGAGTATTTATATTTAATCTATATTTTTTTATGCCACAAGGAGGCAACCGAGCAGGCCCTTATGGTGACTACTGACGCCCATAGACATCCGCACAACCAAAAGTTATGCAGATGTGTTGCCCTCCTCCCCCCCCCCCCCAATGGGCCACCGGATACTCAAAAACAGCACGACGCACCGCAAAACGCGACAGCATAGCTGTCACTTGACGCCGGTGTTATGAGGTCGTGAGCGAGAGGTACCACCCCGGTCGTGCCGCCCCGATTCGGCTACAAAGCAGCATGGCACTACCTCTTACAGAATTTTGATTTAGAATGTATTGCGTAAAATAAATATTCGTACATATAATGAATATGCTATATGCTAAGTTACGGAATCTTTAGTTCAATTAAATATTGACTATTTTCAAATGCCAGGAACATTAGTTTTTGTAATGTGAACATGTTACTTACTTATTTTAATTGGAACTTGTTTTATGAAGGTTTGTCTTGTCATTTTCTATTAATATAAGGTTAAACAATAACATAAAATAAGCTACTCATAAAATGTCTAAAGAATGAAGATACTAAGATAAGTATATATTTTGTAAGCTCGTAAATAGTGCTTTCAGCCTCTTTTATACATATAATATCATTGGCTTTCAGTAGATTTTTATCAAGATTTCTTAGGAAATTACTACATTTTTGGAATTATAATGAAACATTTTTTTACGGATTTTATCGCGGTTTATTAAGATTTTTACATACACCGTCGCTACACTAAGTCTGCCATCTGTGAACATAGTCTAGATAAAGCTCGTTATTATATTAGATTTGATAATCCCAGAAGATCCCATTATTAATATTATAAAATCAAAATCCAAGCATAATATGTCACAGATTAAAGATACAGTTAGCACTTTCTGCGTAGATAGGACTAACCAAAATATTGATGTATCATAGGGTAGTTTCGAATAACTTTGTAACATTAGGACGTATGACACCTCAGTCCTCCCGTGACCATGGTTGCTGTAAAGTATCCGAAACGTCGGACTTGTAAAAATCTTAATAAACCGCGATAAAATCCGTAAAAAATTTGTTTCATAATAATGAGTGAAATTCGCGTAAACATTAGAAAACAATACATTTTTGGAAAATAAATATTCATTCAATTAATATATCAACGATAAAAACCAAATACAAATAATTTTAAAGGTACACTGCTTGTATATAATCATACAACTACAGATAACGACCCTCATTTTCATCAATAACGTACGGCATAACACTTCTTATAATCTGGACCAGCAATGTAATTACTAACCCATAAATGTGTCCCAGCCCCCATGTGAACTTGTTTGTATTCATTGCGGCTCTGGCCATTTTCCGTTGGAGTGCTAAGTGCGAGTTTTTTCACCTATTTGAAACAGCGCCATCAAGCGACAAACGTCTGAACCACGAACGGCGAGTGCAAATTCCATACAAATCGAAGATAGCGTAAAGGCGATCGAGTAGGTGAAAAAACTTACACTTTGCACTCAGCTCAGTGTGACGCGGAGGCCGGAGCTATCCGTGACGCAGGCGTTCCGCGTCGTACTGAACGCGGACATTCGCGGCGGAAGGTCCGCATTGCACTGTATAGTGCCTTAGTTAGTATGTTCAACAAACATGCAAAAGTACACATAGTTTCCGTGTGACAAAAGTTCGAAAGTAAATATTAATAAAATAATTTCAGGTCCAACCATCTTACGCGATTGGATACCAACCACAGATCAGCTATCATCAGGTTCCGGTCAGCTCATCCCTGGCATACTATCCCCAACAAACCTACCACACCTACCAACCCATCGTGGCTCCAGCCTACTACCCATCCTCGTCCTTCTTCTACCCTACATTAACGCCCGGCGCAATTTCTCCAATCAACCCAGTTCAAGTACCCCAAGTTGAAGCTCCAAATGCTCCATCGCAAGGAGGAGATGAGGACACTACTGTTGTGGAATCAGCTGAGTACTCAGCGCAACAACAATCAATGGGACAGCAAGCTGGACCAGGCAAGGGCTACCTGCCCCTCCCAATGGCTCAAGAGCAAGCACCGTCCATGCCAAGTGAATCCAGCGCGGCCCCCGCATCAAGCGCGCCAGCTGCCGAAAATCAGGGTATGAGCGATGAAGATACGGTATCAGTTGACTCCGCCTAATTTCTAAGTGTAATAAAATGCCTAAAACATATTTATCTACCAAACCCTAAGCAACTATGAAATGTCGTCATTAAAATTATTTATTTAAGATGTCTTTATATACCTACCTACATATTATAGTCACTTATTGGTGTTGATTCCATTGCAATTTAATTTTACGATTCTTCTAGAGCATGGGCATGCAAACTGCCTCGAAGTGAGGGGTGCCCCGATCCTACCGGTGCACCTTACTTGGGTAAATGGGTAATAAAATACCATGCTCAGGAATAAGTATGTTATGGTTATAGATTAAGGCTTGGCAATCGTCCACTAGCTCGAAGCCTTTACAAACACTTGGATGCTATTCACACACTTGCGAATGCGTTAATGTGTTCCGTACAGGCAAGCATGACAGACGTAGTGTTGAAGTTGTGTCGGCTATTGCTTTTAGTTGGAAATACTGTACTTTATGAATATAAATAAATGAATATTATTCAACTATCACACTATTGACATGGTCAACTTAGTCCCGTGGTAAGTTCATAAGAACTTGTGTTACGGGTACTAGAAACGGAAATAAATTTAAGAAATTTATACAAATACATATTATATACACATCGATGACCCAGTGGAGACATTTATATTCATACAAATCGCCAGCAAGCTTCCTTTGATCTGTGTTAAAAAACCGACAATAGTCCGGATCGGTGACAAGCTCACGTAAGACAAGCCTAACACCCCGTTCACACGCTTGTGTTTGTGGACGCTTGGCCAACCACGGCAACCATGTAAGCGTGCCATTAGATTACCATTTTTACCTACGTTCGAAGTTAGAACAAAAATTTCTTGTAAAATATATTCAACCCTGGTATAGTTCAACTTAACTACATGTAATAAATATGGCCGATCTATACAAGTATATATTTACCAAAATTATGATTTTTATTAAATAAATATACACATATGTATCTTCGTCATCAAATATTTATACAAGACATAAATAAAAACAAAATGTCGCCGTCGATTCAGACTTTATTAACATGAACACATAATCGATTCACCAGAACCCTTTCTTCCTCTCGCTGATCCATTTAGCAAAGTCTCTGTCAGTGGTATTTTTGCCGTTGAGGCCGAGTGAGAAGTAGTACGTGTAGGGGAACCATTGTGTGTTGAGCTCGATGGTGATGTTGTAGCCGCCTACCCCGTCGATTATAGGGGTCGCCAGCCGATTGGGCAGAAGCATTCGCACGCACACTATGGTACATTCTATACCAGCTGATATCTGAAAAATTTATTAATATGATACATAGAGAGCATCTGAAGGAAGCAGCATGGGATCGCAGAAATTTGCCGACTGACCTCCAAACTTCAATATGGAGATGGCAGCTGATGATGATGATGATACATAGACAAATAGATTCTTAGAAACCCGATTCAGAATTACATATAAACTCAATTCATGCTGAAAGAAAAAATATATAAACTAATAAAAACAAAATAACCCAATAA
Organism: Helleia helle; assembly: GCA_963853865.1. Lineage (NCBI taxonomy): Eukaryota > Metazoa > Arthropoda > Insecta > Lepidoptera > Lycaenidae > Helleia > Helleia helle. Next base: position 17,096,965 of record OY971422.1, on the reverse strand, counting down.
ACAGCCGCAATAAATTAATTAATCATCATAATAACATCGTCGTTAATGATCACATTTCTAAACTAAGATTTTGTTATCAAATTCCAGCGTTTCAACTCCTAAAGTCTTTTAAGAATTTGAGTGTTTTATTAAGATGGATGGATGGATGTCCTTCCATCTTAGGTTCTTGTTAAGTAACTCGAAAGGCTCGGAATGAAAAAATGAACCGAGATGAAATCTTTAGTACTTTTTTCGTGTTAGTTCGGCATCGCCTCTGAACATAAGTCCACCCAGACAACCCATTTATGCGTAACCTATCCTGAGACGTAAGGCGGTAAGTATCGGTGCCAGCTTATTGTATCGCATGTCCAGCCTTTTTTGAAGAGAAACTTCTTTGCGCGCATGAGGGCAATTTTTTTTTACGGATGAAAGGTCACGAAAATTTTTTTGTCCAAGAAGAGGGAGAGAGTGATTGAAACCGATTGAGAGAGAGTGAGAAAGGGTGAACGTAGCATGAAGCACATAGCCATGGAGTGAGAGTAGGGATCAAGCGAGTGAGAAAGATCGAGAGAGAGAGAGTGAGATAGAGCGAACGTCGCATCGCAACCCTCGGAAATTTAAAGCTTTAGATTAGTATAAATATAAACGAGATTTAAAAATTAGTTTGCCAAATAAGTTTCACTTCTGATATGTGCACTTTGTACATATCACACACTTTTTTTTAAAGACATTAGGTACAGCTGCTGCATCATGGAAGAAATGAGCAAGATCGTTCTAAATATCGCTCTTTTTCTTCAGCTTTATTATAAGAGTGAAGATTAGTAACATATTAGATATTATATTAACCATCATTTTTATGTTCAATTTGGAGGCTGTGTTTGAGTTCACTTCGAACTTTTCCGAATAAAATAGTTCCGTGGCCCTTTGTTTTTTCAAACTTTTGAAACAGTTATCACCGGCCACGAAGGTTCGAGCCCGCCAACCAGTCTTCTGCTTTCTCCTCGCCCGAAGAAACTCGCGATGTATTCCCATACCTAAGAAATAGAAAGAAATAGTTTTAACCATAAAACCAGCATCATGCCATTTGCGTCCAGTAATCGAGTTTGTCATAAGATGTTTCACATCAAAAAGTTGTCTGTCGCGGGACAGATGATGTCCCCAGATGTGAAACATTCGTTAAGGCGCGGTCTTACCTGAACATTCACAAAACTGAAACCCAGTTTTGTGAATGTTCAGGTATGTTGTGGTCTTTGACGCTCGAGTACAAGGAAACCCAATGAAAATATCCCACACGAAAAATACAGAGCATAGAAAAAGGTTTATAAAAATGTTAACTAAACTAAATATTTAAAAAATTGTTTAATATTTCCAATAAAAAATGGTAGTTTGCTCCACAAAAATAAACTTTGGCGTCGAAATCCTCTGTATTTTCAGCGGTAGCAATAATATTTTTTAAAGAATATAATATAAACATAGTTTTATTAAAATGTTAACCGGACAAAATATGTTGAATTTAATGCGTATTTTCTAAGGTATTTGAGGAAACCCCGCAAATAAAATGTTTATTTGCAGCCTAGTTACATCTTTCTCAAAAATATACTTTGCAATTTTCAACCTTATTCAGTCTCGTAAATGTAATATATGCGCAAATATGCTGTTTTATGAGTAAAATGTGGTGAAATCGATTTTAAATGGTAGTCAGTCCGCGCCTTATTATACGAATTCATTATTAATAAAATAAAACGCATGGTGTGACAGCATCATGCCGTTTGCGGTCATGACATTCGAATCGATTTTACTGCCAAGGCCATATTAAAAATGTATCCTCCTCATTTCATTATAATTACAATCTAGCTACTTTATAGGTCACACACTCAAATTCAACTTGGACCGGTCAGATTGAGATCGCCATGTCTTCATGCTGTATATAGTTGGCTGTCAACCAACACCGTCCATACCAAACGCATCATCCATTCTAGAACTTTCTACTTCAAGATTTATGATAATTGCTACAAAATGTCTAGTTATAGGCGTATACAAAGCATATCATCATCATCAGAATCGTCATTATCATCATCATCAGACCCTATCCATCCACTGCTGAACATAGGCCTCCGTCAAAGAACGCCAAGACGACCGATCATGAATATGGTAGGCCTCTGTTAGCTCTGAGCAGACATCGTCTTCCCACCTGGTTAATGGCCGACCAACACTTCGTCTACTTGTACGTGGAGGCCGCGTACAAAGAATATGCAGAAAAAGAAATTATTGGAATAAAGAGTCTGCTTTTGTGTCTGCTTTTTCTAAATGCCTAAGAAGGGCGTTTAGAATTTTACCATTGACACTGAACTTTGGACGCCCTTGAGAAAGCTATATTTGACAGATCGTTATCTGTCAGATTAATAATGACAAGGACAGAGCTTTTTTCTGTACTTTTAATAATGATAAGATAGTTTGATAATTCCGATACTCTGTTATCATGTTACACAACCTTATCGAATAAATACATATACATGGTTTGTATTTTTGTACAACAAACATGATCATATTAATTGGAAGTGGGCAAAAATTTCATCTTCGCTGGTTTATAACGAAGCCCATAAGGCTTTGTAGAACAATAAAATGATATCTGCGTCCAGAAATAGCCAAAAAAGTGGATTATGAAGATTGAAACTGATTTTTTTGAATTTGAAATCTATTCATTACAAACCGATACCATGTTCATTTTTGTTTTGATTGAAATTTCATTTCCGTTGGCCATCGCACATGCGTATATCCAAATAACTTATAGCGTTTCTCTTATTCTCAGAAAATGTAATTTCAATCTTGCTTTAAAACTATTTCCCATTGCGTCTACATGGCGTCTACCTTGAGAATACACACTCATACTAAAGAAAATCTAAAAGTGCAGGCGTCATTAATCTTATTTTCTACAATGGAATTGATTATTTGTAGCCTGTCGGTTGCTTAGCAACGAATTAAGAGTCTGATATTTTTGGAATCTACACAGTCGTATCTAAGTTAAATAATAATTAAACGACAGTGAATTGAACGCTCATATTAATTAAGAAATTCTGAGCATTGTCACTTTACAAAAGAGCACGGGGACAAGGGGCGAGGATGGGAACTTCACCCCATTGCACTGTCCCGACGTTGGGGAGGTTGTTCTATGGCGCGGGAAAGCCCTTCTGTGGAAGTGGCATTAGTCTCCTGAAGGACTGACTAGCCGTCGAAGTGCCCTGTTTGCTCAATAGATCCGGGGCACCTCACCAATGTATTCACACACTCGGCAATGGCTGCACTCGCAGTGTTTTAGTGGGTAGAGCTGCGTCCACCTTACCACCTTTCGGGCGCAGCGAGTCCCACATACCCGCCTGGGGAGACCCACTCCCCCGCGGGATGCTTCAGAGAATTTTTCGGCGTAAAAGAAAAAAAAGACTGCTTGTTGTCTACTAATTGTTATTGAAATAGCACATATAGTGTTGGGCAGATTATTTGACTTAATATAAGTGCACTGATATTATTGATGTTATTGATATTATTGAAGTACACTGATATTAGCCTATAAGTGCGATATAAATAACAAGAAATCAATTTCAGTTTCAAGAAAACTGCTTTTTTTGACAGTTCGATAGTAGACCACTGTCAACGCTTCGCTTATGAGCCGTGCAAAAAGTTATAATGCAGGTACATACGTGAACCTCCCTCGGCCAACATGAAGTTATCAGGATATGGTCGTGGTAGAACTTGAGCGGTGATGAAATTGATGATCCAAGTTATGTAAGGGTACACGTCGATGTAAAGTGGAGGCTCCCTATTCAGACGATTCCTCATAGTGCGACGGGTGCAGGGACCACCTCCAGCGGCGATACCCATTAGCTGGAATGTCCCTTCGAAGGCGTGGCTGATGATGGGAGCTCCAGGCCTGACTCCACACCCGGAGCTGCATAGAACGTGGGTGACGCCTTCACTACCTAGTTTCTATAAAATATTTTAAAGGTTACATAATAATAATAAAAAATCAGCTTTAAAAAAAAACGCATCCGAATAGCTTATTAAAACCCGTTAGAAAACTAATGTGCCACACTCAGTGGCCAAATTTAGAGACACTTCAAACACGGCAGGAACCACGCGGTTTTAGAATCGTTTGGTTCTGACCCGAGTCTGAACTAGGGCTTATAACACCTCTCTTTTTGCGTTAAGGGTTAAAAAGTGTGTTCGGAATTCAGATACAAATCACGATAAGTTCACTAAATAATAATTGCTATTTAAAAAAAATAGGCTTTTGAATTTTATTTTTCGTCAACTCGCCAAAGAAACTTTTGAAGATTAATTTAGCAAATTCAAAAAAACAATAATATACAATGTACTTTTTAAAGTTTCCCATGGATCTTTATAAAAGATTGACTAGCCTAAAGGCCACTTATTTTTTAGAGAGTCTAATCAGCCTAAGTCTCAGCCTAAGTATGGTATAACCATTCTGATTAAAAAGCGCCATCTAGTACCTAATGACTAAACTATGATTGATTATTAGCTCGATTACGATTCCTCTGATTTAATACTATTCCAATTTCCAATAGGTGTTCGGTACGGTATTTCCGAACCGACTTACGGACCTTCAAGAAAAGAGCGTACTCAAATTCGTAAGGCCGGCAACGTTCTTGCTAATCCTCTGGTATAACGGGTGTCTGTGGATGTCACTTATCACTTACCATCAGCTGAACCAACTTTCATTCCGTTTGCCCCCTCTTCTATAAAAAAGGTGTCGCTTATACCATGTAAGTATGCTTTTTGTATGGGAGCCCCCCTTAAATATATATTTTATTTTAATTAATTAATTAATTTATTAATTTAATAAAATTAAATATTCTGTAAATATTCAAGCATCTACCTGTTACTGTTATTAATATCGATGAAAAAGAGGCAAAAAATCACGTTTGTTGTATTGGAGCCCCCCTTAAATATTAATTTTATTACATGTATCATATATTTTGTTGTCACAACGGCAACAGAATTACATCATCTGTAAAGAAATAAGTGTCTAACTATCACGATTCATGAGATACAGCCTGGTGAAGGACGAACGCAGAGACGGACGGTCGGACGGACAGACGGACAGACGGGCAGACGGATAGACGGACGGACAGACGGTCGGACGGTCGGACGGACAGACGGACAGACGGGCAGACGGACAGACGATCGGACGGACAAACGGACAGACGGTCAGACGGACGGACGGACAGACGGTCGGTTGGACAGACGGACGGACAGACGGACAGACGGTTGGATGGTTGGACGGACAGACGGGCAGACGGTCGGACGGACGGACGGACAGACGGTCGGACGGACGGACGGACAGACGGTCGGACGGTCGGACGGACAGACGTACAGACGGACAGACGGACAGAGGGACGGACGGACAAACGGACGGACGGACAGACGGACAGCGAAGTCTTAATAACAGGGTTTCCGTTTTACCCTTTAGGTATGGAACCCTAAAAAGAACTTATTGTGTACCTATCAACTTACAGTTCGCATGCGATGTCGTCTGCATTCCTTATGCGTGTACATTTTTAATGTCTTTTTTCCCAACTTTTCCGTGTCAAAATCTTTCGGTACAGCTGCAACAAAGACTAGTATTGTATATTGTTGTTTTTATCCGTTAGTACTTATTTTTGTATTTTTCCTAGAAAATTCAAAATGTAAGCGTGTACACCTCCCTTTTTACACTGTATTTAAAAGTAATCTTTTATTAGGACTTTAAGAATGAACATCGGAAATCAGTATGAGTAATAATCTATCTAGTACCATAAATTAGAGTCTCTGCATTTGCCTGATTTTAATAAAAATACAAAAGTACTTATACAACTTTGAATAATTGGCCCCTAGTATAAACCCGACTATAGTTAGACGGTTTTATACAGGCCAACAAATGGCAACTCAAAGTGATTCCTATCAATAGCAACACAGGATGCAATGCCCTTAAGGAATGTGTTCTATAGAGTACATATATTTGTAAAACACAAAACAACATGAATACGAAATTTTATTGTAGATCGCAAACGAGGAGATAAGCGTACTGACGTGGATATACCTCGGTTATGGAACAAAATACATACGAAACAAGACGTAAAACAAGTACAATATGACTAGCGACTATCGTACATTGTCGCCGATACATACATAAATTTGGCTTCATCTATATAACTTATCCTTATGAAGTTAATACTATCATTTTTTACTTCAAACCGCTTTTGTTTCATTTTTACGTCAAATCTCTTTTTTCATATTCAATATAGTTTATACTTCTATTTGCCTTAGAAAGGATTGTAAACACCAAATATTTGTCATTGAAGTTAATAACCCCCTATATATTTTAAAATTATATTTGGCAGGCCGTAAATTTTGCCAATATGGAGTATTAACAAAAAGACGGGTGATCAATTTAAACCAGTCTTTTTGTTCCAGATCTAAGCCTACCTTGACTTCCCACATGCCATTTCTCATTTCCTAACCTTACTCACTGTTATATTAAAGATGTCATAAGTAGACCGCATAATATAATGTAATGAACTCGAGGACAAAAATAATTCACTTAAAATGTGTAATACTCACAACTTATATAATCGACCATAAACACAAATCTCTGTTTCTTTTTCTTCTCACGTTCGCCTAAACTTGGCAAACAAACTGGTATCATGTATTCTGTAATAAAGTCGCAATGCTTTATAAATTTAAAAGGTTGTAAGTAACATTTCACCAAAATTGAGAATAAAAGTAATTACCTGACTTTATTGGGCGCAAGAGCTTAACTATAGCCAAACTATTTCCAACACCAAATCTAGAAAAGAGATTTACTGTAAGTAAATCTTACTTATGATTCGATTCAAAAGTAAGAATACAAATATGACTTTTTATTTTTTATGAGGACCTGAATCGCAGGAATAGATAAATAGATTTAAAAGAATTATAAAAAAAATAGTAATTAAATTGTTTTCAAGCAGGTTCATTTTATAATAGAAATACAAAGGCTTTTTGCTGCACCAGAAAGTCGTATCTACATAATATATTATCAATAACATTCTCTCATAAAAAACACACCGGCATATTTAGCGGAACACAAAAAATTGTTCATAATTAAAAAAATATGGTTTTATTTTAAAATCTACTTACTACACTTCTTTTGTTATTTAAAGTTTCATTTGTTTTACTTATACTGTACGGCTATTTGTGAAAAATGGTACATTTCTGAACTTTTCATGTAACCGGGAAAAGTGAAAATTAATATTAAAATAACAATTAATTAAGTTAGAAAAATGGTGATTAATATCGCGTATTGCCTCCACGTGCTCTTATTAAAGTTTCTACCCGTCTAGGTATACTGAGAATGATGTTATCGATGGTCTCCTGGGATAGTCTCCGCCATTCCTCAACTACGGCGATTCGCAGTTCACCCACGTTGGCAGGAGCTGGAATTCTGGACTTAACTTTTCTTTTCAGCAAGTCCAAAACGTGCTCTATTGGGTTCATATCCGGTGATCTCGCCGGCCACTCCATAACAGTGATATTCATATCATTAAGATAAGCTTGAGTTACCCGAGCGGTATGCGGCCGAGCATTATCCTGCATAAAAACAAAATCGTCACCGATATATGGGGCAAACGGTACGACATTTTCTTGTAAAACTTCAACATATAGCGGTCTGCAGTCAGACTCCCTCTGTCAATCACTACCAAGCCTGTGCGAGCTCCCAAACAAATGCCCGCCCAAACCATTATTGATCCAGCACCGTATGCAACTGTAGTTTCAAAATTTGTCTGAATGTATCGTTCTCCTTTGCGTCTGTATATTCTTTGCCTGGCGTCAATTTGATTTAAGAAAATTCTGCATTCATCACTAAACAATACCTTACTCCATTGGTCCGCGTTCCAAAGTCGATGTTCCTGAGCAAAAGTTAACCTGTTTCTACGATGATTTACCTCGAGCCTCGGAGCCTTGGCGTGCACAAATGAACCCAAACCAGCTTCTTCGAACCTTCTTCGTACCGTACGCTCACTTACGGTTACACCCCGCACTGCTTCTAACTCGTGTCGGGCTTGGACGGCCGTCAAACGGGGGTTCCTACGTACACGAAGCCGAATGAAACGATCATCCCTACTCGAAGTGCGTCTTTTTCTGCCTTGTCCTGCTTTTCTCACATAAGTACCGGTCTCCCTGAACCATTGGATACTGCGATGGATCGTTGAAACTGGTCGACGAAGATCTCTGGATATCACTTTGTAGGTTTGCCCTGGCAATCTCCGTTGGGGCTAAGTCAGGCATAATTCAGTCCTCAACTCCAAAAAGGTACGCGATTAAAAAAAAAACTAACAAAAAACAGCATTTCAATGAAATTTTAAATCAAACTCAGAAGGAAGAAATACTCGAAGTTCGCTCCAGATAAGGTGTATTTGAATAAAATTAAAACAATTGCATAAAATGTGATGTTCAGTTGTTTTCTTAATTTGAAAATATTTCTTTTTAAATTAAATGACGTATTTAAACCAGCCAGCAACTTTATATGATACTGATATCAAACCTTTATTTTATGTTCCGCTAAATATGCCGGCGTGTGTAGGTTAAATGATAATTTGATTTGATAACTCTCACCTGGTGTACTCCGGGTGTGGGACTATATCGATGATCGGTATTTCGAGATAGGCCCGGGGACATATCGCACCCATCTTCACTTGAGACCGTGTCAGCCCACAGTCTGTCTCGTCCCGCTCGTAATCGCCGAATATAACCTTTCCTCTATGTATTGAGCATTGTATTAGACAAATACGGAAATTTCTCTAGAATTATTCATCCAAGAAATGTTACACAAAGTTTGTATAGACTGTTTGTACAACAATCTATATAAATTATATTTCTTTGTATATATGGTGGCAGAAGGTAGGATAATGGTAGGAAGTGATATCTACAGACTCTCAGTAGTTTCGGGTGTCCAATGTCCATGGGTGCGGATCACTAACCGCCTATTGAAACGAAAAATATCACAGACCAGCCAAGATTATCCTAAACGTGAAATAAATATATTTTCAGAAATAATATGTTCTTTATCTGTAACATTACAGTTTATAATTCCGTGGCAGGATGAGCATGTCAGTGGCCGTGCTGACAATGAACTGTCTGTGGATGAGAACCACGCGCGGTGCTTTGCTCTGATGCGGTAGTCCAGTAGTCACTGTAGACAGAATAATCTTATTAGTCTATTGCTTTGAAGTGAAAACTTCTTTTGGCTGATCTTGAGGCTGATCCATCACGCTCGGAGGTGAAAGGCTCGATCGGGTGAACTCGGGACCGCCGAGTGTGCCCGAACGAGAAAGATACGGCCAGCTGCTCTTCATTGCTGAGTACAGTGTCGTTGTGTTTACTTACACGAAAAAAGAGACACCTATATACCTGTAGTGCGAACAGCGAAAAGGACAACAAATTATGTAGCCTGTGATGACAAGAGTTATCAAAATTATCTCTAAGTTCCATAGGTTCCATGTGAATCCAAATATGACAATTGTATTTGACCATACTACATGATAGTATAATAATAATATCTATGGACGCTTTCACACCACGTCAATCTGGTCCCGTGATAAGTTCTCGAAGAACTTGTATTACAGGTAGCAGACAACGGAAATATATTTAATACTTTTATACTATACATATATTTAAGACTTTTATTATATAATACACATATTTAATACACATCTATGACACAGAAAATATTTTTGTTCCCTGGCGGGATTCGAACCCGCAACCTCCGGCTTGAGGGCCCACACACTTAGCCACAGAGGTCGTCGCATTAGTACTTTCTATTGATAAACTAAAATTCTAAGCTATAAGTTTTCACTTCTATCGGCAGTCCCTATTACTGGTTAGGTTTTGACTGATTATAACTGCCTACACGTAAATAAAATATATGAACACCGCTATCGCAAGTAAATGAGAAGTAAGATTTAAGGCCGATACAAAGTTAAATGTAGTTGTTGTCGCACCATTTAAAACATATCTGTAATATTTAGACTCATTCATTCATGAAAATTCGATTGAAAACTGCTTTCTTTTTATTTATTTTATTAAAATCCATTCATTTGTTAAGCTATAACTACCAATTTTATCTAGCATATTTGAACAAAAATCGCATCTAAATATACAAAATATATAAATCTGAAGTGTTTGTTTGTAATTTCAAATTAACATCTTTTCGCTAAATGTATCCAAAACGTATATACGATGCTTACATTTTTTTTTAAATATACGATGCTTACATAAGAAACAAAACAATTAAAAAAAAAATTGTATGTCTGTCTGTCTATTTGTCCCAGCTAATCTCTGAAACGGCTGGACCGATTTTGACGGGATTACTGGCAGATAGTTCAAATTATAACAGCTAGTAATTATAATAAAACTCAAATAAATACCGTGCAAATATTGAACAAATCCGAGCCATGTAAATGTGTGATCCTTTAAAATGCCATCTTTTGGTTTTAAATCGAAATCGTCGTGGCAGGTTGCGAAATCTCTCAACAAACTCTCAGCTTCTAGAACGGTCACTAAAATGTAAATAAAACAAATTATTATATACGCTCCACTTTAAGTTTTAGTAAAAGTAAGATACGAACTTGCTATGAGTGCTAGATATAAAAGAGCCATTTTAAAAGCCTGGCTCGGTATTACTAAGTATTGCTAAGTGTAACTCGTAATACGAATGCTATTTGCAAATATAATTTGTTGATAAACATAATGATAAACATGATTGGAATGTAAATTTTTCTCATTTGGAGCAACAATGACAATATTCTTGCGCTTAAATATAAACGGATTTTGCAGATGTCTGGAATAGACCGTTGTTAATTGAATTGTGCATCTATTGATACAATGTTATAAGCATTTTGCCTATAGAAATCTGTGAGGAAAAAAAAAAGGCAAAATTTAAAGAAACACTACTTATATAATGCTTGATTATCATTTTACCTGACTACGGCAAAGCTTTAATAAGGGTTATGATTTTAGGAGTCTGTGTACGTGCATACATAATGTGTACGTACGTATTATATGTATACGTACATCTTTATACATAATACATAATATAATACGTACAGTATACTCCAGCATCTAATCTACTCTACCTGATTTTGATGATTTGACCTAAAAAACTATTTTTTATGTTAGTTTAATAGGCAACTGGCAGTCGTGCCACCTGTTGGTCATCCATGAACATAAACTAGTTTACCTGAAACTAGCCCAATCTATTTATGTCCCCCCACCATGGTTCAGGCCTTAACGTGGCGGTGGGGCTGAGTAGCCTAGGGTGAGCCCAGCACCTTGGGCGAAGCTAATTGAGCCGAGAGGGCTCTTCGGTTCTTTGTAGAGTACAAAGAGCAGCTCTCAGCTAGGCTTATAAGAAGAGGGGACAAAAGAGCAGGGGGCAAAGGGCGAGGACGGGAACCCCCCTGGGGAGACCCACTCCCCCGCGGGATACCTCAGAGCATTTCCCGGCGTTAAAGAAAAAAAAGGCAACTCATTTATGTGTTGTATATCCTGAGACAAGATGTTAAGTCTCAGTGCTAGTAATTACTTATAATAGGAGGGGATAAAAGAGCAGGGGGGACAGGGGGGGGGGGGAAGGGATCCTTACGCCATTGCACTGTCCCGAAGTTGGGAGGGGACGTTGTTCTGTGGTGTGGGACGACCCCTTTGTGGAGGTTGTGTCGGTCCCTTGAGGGACTCACTAGCCGTCGTGGTGCCCTAAGCTGTTTGCTCAATAGATCCGGAGCACCTAACCAAAGGTGGCATTGGTGGCACTCGCCGGGTTTAAGTGGGTAGGGCTGCGTCCACCTTACCATCTTTCGGGCGCAACGAGCCCCACATACCCGCCTGGGGAGTCCCCCCCTCCCAGGCGGGATACCTAAGAGCAAAGAAAAAAAAAAACAAATAAAGATAGAAGTGATAGGTAACAAATGGCTGGCAGTAACTGAGCAAGAAGAGTTCTTCAACACGTCACTCAGCTTAACGTATCTATGTTCAGATGTTTATTTAAATACAGAACAATATCGTTCGTGAAATAAATGGATGTCCAGATCCGAAGAATTTTACTTCAATCACTGTGGTTATTATGCTGTGAATACGTCTGTCTTCTATGAAACCGCTCTTAGAAACGGTACTCTTTGTAAGAGGTAGTGCCATGCTGCTTTGCAGCCGAATTGGGCCGGCACGACCTGGGTGGTACCTCTCGCTCACATAACACCAGCGTCAAGTGACAGATATGCTGTCACGTTTCGTGCGGTTTGTGAGTTTCCGGTGGCCCATTGGTGGGATAGGTAAAAGGAGGACAATGCATCTGTATAACTTTTGGTTGTGCGGATGTCTATGGGCGTCGGTAGTCAATATAAGGCTCCGACTGCTCGTATGCCTCCTTGTGACATAAAAAAGAAACAAGAAAAGACTAAACATTAAAAATATTTATTGAAAAAACTTTATATTTTTGAACGATTACACAGTAACACAAAATCACAAAGTATTATTAATAAAACAATTTAATTAACGAATATTATATCGCAAATGGATGATAGAACTCAAACACGAAATTCATCGGCATGTTTAATTTATGGGCCAGGTAGAACTCGTGGATTTCGTATCTGTTGATCGTGTTCATCATCAGAACGAACACGGTTCCTTGACAATAGTAGAGCGGCAGGCGGGTGTTCAGGAACAAAAACTTCTGAGGCACATACGCTTTCATTATGACACACTGTAGGTGCTTCACCGTGTGTTTTTTTTCTAGAAGCTGAAAGAACAAATGTTGTTATAAGAAAGGCTGCTTACAAAAATAGAAACGAGAATAGATGGTTAAGTGCTTTTAATCCTTTCTATCTTTTTGTGTCCTTAATCTTTAATACTATTGAAATCAGATATCTAATAAAGTTTTCTATCGATGACAATACACATCCGCACAACCAAATATTATGCAGATGCGTTGCCCTCCTTTTCCCTATCCCTCCAATGGGTCACCGGATACTCAGAAACCGCACGAGTCGCAACAGCGCAGCTGTCACTTTACGCCGGCATTATCATTTATGTGAGCGAGAGGTACCACCCCGGACGGGCCCGCCCAATTTGGATGCAAAGCACGATGACACTACCATCGACAAAAACGATTTTCAAACAAGTCATGTTTGGAAAATTTCAGTAAAAGACGTACCTATACAGTAGCCTACGTAGTAGTAGTAGTAGTGCTGTACGTACATATATGTAAGTCAGTTGCGTATCTTGATACGTTGGCAACGTGAGGTTGACGGACTTGCGGAAGAAGTTTTTCTGTACCGCATCCTTGGTGCACCAGCCGAATTTATAAATGTGATTCAGAGAATCTGAAAATATTCGCTAATTAGACCAGCTTAGATGAAAAAAGCAGCTTTTTGTTGCAAAAAAAATAAGCGCTGAGATCTCCGTGCCCATGGAACATTCGCCTTCGCAATATTTGCCATTGTTTAAAAAAAAAACACCACACACACAAGTCCTAAAGAATTAAAGAAAATATGTACGTTATTTTATAGATAAAGGTTGGTCTCGATAAAGGGTCTAGAAATTGTGTAGGTCACTCGTCAACAATTGCCATCATCAAAAATAAGATGTACCTCGTGGTAATAGTTCGTCCGCGGCCTCGTCACTGATCACACCCAGGTCCGCTGATCTGGCAGCGTACATCGCTTGGTTCGCGGGTATCGCTCGCCAGCTCACCGTCCTGCTAACTTGAAAAATATTCTTAATTGATTAACAGAAGTGTTGTACATGTAAGTTAAATACAGTTATATTTCTGTTGATTTATTTACCTTAAAAACCTCAATGCTGTTGATGTCTCATAATAAAAGTTATTTCTTTTGTCCAGGTGCTTAAGGCCCGCGAAACTCACTGCAAGCCTATGGTCAGCGCCATTGTTAAATTTGGTTTTTGATGAATGTTGATTCATTGTTAGATAGGTTAATATTATGATGATGATCAGATAATTTGAGCCTAAGAGCAGCCACTGAGATGGAAAAAGGAGAGGATGTTACCACCAATTCAAACCCTAGCTCAGTGGGCAACGTCCCTATAATACTTGACACTTGTGGATGGCAATATAAAAAGTTGTTTCATTATAGTTGGTGAAATTCGCGTAAACATTAGAAAACAATGTTATAAACAGTTCGTTTTAATTGATAACCTAACGTTTGCAGAAAGTAGGTGGAGAAGAGGCTCTAGACATGCTCTATAATATATATTCCAGAATTATGAAAAGGGGACAAGATCACCTCCTTCCCAATTACTCCATCTGCAAAGGTGTTATATTCCAGACAAAAGATGTAGTTCTAGCAAAAAGCCTTAGGTGCCATCTTGCCTCGGGAGGTAGCCAAGGAACTCTGTTCATCAATCGCTTTGACCACATACTAAAACTTGCTACAACTCAAACTCGCTAGAAAGCCTATATTGACTAATATAGGAAAAATAACATAACGGAATATAAAATATGACTTTATTTAAACCTTTACTTTGCTACATTAGAATTAAAGTTACGTATTTTGGTTCTCAAAGTGGTTACAATATATTAATCGACCATGTTTACTTTATAACATAAACTTATAATACCTTATATTTTAAATTTACCTACCTTATAAATATTTTTGTACTTACTATAGAAAAGAAAAGTAAAGGAATACACAATCTTTTTCATTTTTAATCGATAACTATGTTATGCGTTTCGCTTCTTTCTAGGCGATGTACTGAATCACATTCATCTAAAGGCCTATTTACAAATATTTGAAATCAATCGCAAATGTTTTCAACGCGCATATTTGAAACCATTTAACAAGTGAGGATTTTTATGATAGCATCATCATAATAACATCATCATCCACTGCTTATACTAGTAATACTTTCTCTAGGTTTAGAATTAGATCGTGACCGTGTCATTAACGATATCCACAAATTTCTTGTTTCCGGATCGCAAATAATAAAATAGACAAAGAGAACAAACCCTTGGAGTGTAGAAGTCAAACAAAATAGGTAAGACCATATGGAATTATTAGTGAACGAAAACAGTCCAAAAATCCATGTGAGACCAAGCAAAAAGAATAAAAATACGGACAATCTAAATTGAGCTCCTATCAGATCAATATCCACAGCCCTTATTTTACCATCAGGCCCTCGGGAAATAGCACACAATACTAATATATAAAGTGTTATATTTATCAATAATATTATACATATTGGGACTACAGCTCCTATAATTAAATAAATTCCAGTTGGATAGCAAATATTGCCTAATAGGCTCTCTGGAATGTAATTATCTTTGTCCATTACTAACACAACTAACACCGGTACAGTAGGAACACCCCAGCCGATTAATGTAAACTTCATTATGAATCGTGATGGACGGTGAACCCCTAGGACTCTAACATACCGTATAAATTGTAAAATTGCTGTAATTAACATCCACATAAAACTAGCAAGCACAGAATAATGTAAAAGAGCTCCTAATGTAATGCAAATAATTTTAACATTATCAGAATACCCGTCATCTTCGTTACGATGATTAAATATGGAAGCACCTAGATTAAATATTACCATAAAAATAAGTGGTAGAGCGATGGCACCTGATAAGTTTAGTAAAACTTTAGTGCCAGCTTTTTGTCTCCATTTTATAAATAAAGTTGCTGTTAAATAAATGACAACTATACCTATTAAGGAAAGGAAACTACCCACTAATGAAATTATATTCAAATTTTTTGTGTGTTTTTCCATGTTTAAATTAAAATTAGAATCTGGGTGTATTTTTCTAAAATTAAGCAATTGACCGAAATGTGTTAGATGATAACATTCACAAACTGTTAAATTGTTTTTGGAATATTTGAAGTAGCAGCCGCGATTTGACCAATATCCTGGGGTATTTGTTGTAATGTCTGGGTTAAATTCCCAATATCCGCATAATTTTGATTTATCAGTGTATTGAAGATCTTTATATACAAGCGTTATGGGATATTGTAAGTTTGAGATGTGTCCCGGAACGGTCAATCCTATAATACGACTATTGAGCGTAAAATTGTTTGGACTTAACTCTTGAAACATAGCGTTATTATGAAAAACGTTTATGATTATATAAAGATCCTTGTCTTTAACATTTTTTGTTTCGTTTGTATTTCTAATAAATGACTTTATTGCAGAGTCCGATAACCAAGCTGCTATTTCTAAGTCCTGAATTGATATAATATCGCTCAATGAAGTATTTTTATATAAAGGTATAATTTTCACATCGTTAAAATAAATTGATTCGGATTTTTTTACTACTGCTATACCACTGATATCGGTAATTTTTGGATACGTTACTTGAACAATGAACTGCGGCTCAACAGCAAAATGATAATATTTGCCAAACATATTTCTTTTTCTTCGTAAATTTTTCTCCGTTATTAATTCAGTAATGCTAGTAACTGTATCCAGGATGACATTTGTTGAGTTTAAAGTTTGAGCTAAGCGCAAGTAATTATTATTAAGTATCATTAGTCTATTCATAACCCATGCAATGTTTTCTATATTTCCAATGTCCACAAATGTTTCATTTTCTCTGGTTATGTGTAAAATATGCTGTAATGACATAGCCAAGTAATAAATATCTGCTGGAATAATAATATCTATATCTTTTAATACAAAACTAAGACCATTAGTAAGAAAATGCGATGTGTAATTTGCAGGAACTTGACCTTTGACAAATTTGTATAAAAATGTTGTTGTTAAAGATGGTGCATAATTGGTGTTACAAACTCCTTCAACGTCTCCCCAAGTACCACCAAAAAGATATGAACCGCCACATAGTCGTTTTACGGGCAATCCATTTTCTTGCAAACAAAATTGTTTCGGGGCTGTTATATGTCCAATAGGCGTCATCTCCCAGTCGAGTACTATCATATGATCCTTGGATTTGGTTTCTAAGCAATACATTGAATTTGTTATATTTATGAATGTATAATTATAATTTTCTAGTTCTGTCACTGCTATGTTTTTTAATAGATTATATAAATTAAGTAAATTCGTGTCATTCGGCTTTAAATATTTCTCTATAGGTATGTGTAAGTGTAATAAAATCATAAGACGATCTTGTGTATATTTAAGATATTCCATGACGAGCACTTTACTAGCTTGGAAAATATTTTCAATATTGTCACATAAAGCAGATATTGCTACCTGTAATTGATTTTGAATATCATAACTTTCAATAAATAATTCTAAAACTAAAGCAAAAACATGCACCTCATTATTTTTAGGATTCACGACAATTTTTTCCGTTGATATCAATGAGAAGTTTTTTGAATGTCCCTCACACCAATACTGTGCGGATCTGTTTGTAACAAGATTAATTTTATAAATAAATTTCTCTATATTTAGAGAATCACCATCTACGTTAAATTCATCGCGAGTTATAGATAAATCAGGTAAGTTTTTAATCTCAATAACATTCACTAACCCAGATGCGTCTGAAAAACATTGAATACCACTATCAGATACATCATACTTCCAGAGACCTGACGGATAATATACAGTAAGATACATAGCATAATCGTTTTCGTTATACTCAAAGATAAATTCTGTATTATCGTAAGTTACCTCAGATTCACAAGCCATACAGGACAACAACGCTGATGAGTTCATTTTACTGAGTTTTCCAATATTGTTTATAGATACCGGGACATACATTGGCTTTGTATCATTATTCATTACTATTAGTCCATCATCTTCATGCATATTACTATAAGTAACCATTTTAGTGAACCAACACCACTTACTGTCTGGTAGATTGTTAGCTTCTGCTATTTTTCTAAAAACAAATCTAGATAATTCACTAGAATCTGTATTGCCCATTGGTATTTTACACTTTTCCTCGTTAAATTTGTCAAAGCTCAAGTCTCTTTCAGAATATTCAATTCCAAGACAAACTCCTTTGTCAATCATATAACGTACAGAATGGTAGTTGTCTGGACAGCCAGCCGGATAATAAATACTGTTGATGTAAAAACATAGACTGGGATGTTGAACAGTACATGTTTCAGTAATTATAGTCTCTGAATCAATATCAAGAAGTAAGCAGTTCTTAAATATTGAAGCGCTTATCTTTAACTTGTTATTGCTCTCTACAACTCTACCCCACTTATGTCCGGAAACGTACCAAATTAATGGCGATAATATTTTAGGTCGGCGACCTGGAAGCCAGAAATATCTGGATATGTTCTTCGCTTTCAGTGACATTAAAAGCTCTTCAACGTCTAGATCTTGGAAATCGGTGATGACCGCAGCTCCGCCACTTTTCAAACATGGATACTCCCATGGCGATGAGGCATTTATTTGGTAACAAAACTCCTTGATGTTCGATGAAATTTCGTAAAAACTTGGTGGGCACACTGCGTCGTCGCGTGAGAAGTCCTGACATGGATTTAAATCTGACACAGGAGGTATCCATCTTGCGTCGACGCAGTTTCTTGTTACTACATTTCCATTGTGATAACAGAGAGGCTCTGATTTAATGTTTTTTCCTGATAAACTCTCGGGCCATATTACACTCAATCCATTGGTGGTTTCTTCTTTTGGACAAACCTGTAAATACATCTAATGTATTACCGTATTTTAAAACAATTATATTATGTATTTAAAATTTACAAAATTATTTACGGCGATGATTCGATGAAAATTAAGATACAATATTATCAAAATTGGTATATTTATCATGCTGTAATTTCATTTATATAACGTATATACACTTTTATGAAATGTAATTTAAATAATGTTTTTGTACAAAACAATGCCTGGAGAACACCAAAAAATATACTTTCAATACGGTGAACTAACAAACTGTGATTTATTACAAAGCTTTTGACAAGTTGTATCTCGAATATTAGCATTAACGTATGTACCAAGGTTTTATTAAAATACATGGTGTTGTCTTAAATACATAACTAAATCATTATGCTTATATACATTTAATGTAAGCTTTCAGATATCGTTCACATCTTATTAACTAGACGATGTTACAAACAAGAGTTAATACATAGTTAAGAATTGCTAATACTAAGACAAGATTGTTCGTACATTCAAGTTCATTTAATTATAAGACATTAATTAATGATACAAAAGTCAAAAACTGTAATTGCGGCTCTACATCTCGGTCGAAAGCACTCGCTATGTTTCGCCCGAATCCTCTTGGTCCGCCTATTTATTTATAAGTGACAGGACGCTACCATCTACATTCTACACCTTGCGCTCGCCCTGCCTCGGACTGTCCCGGGGAGAGTGTAGTTGCACTTAAATATTGGCAAAAGTCGCTATTAAGGATTGATACCAGTTCACTGTAGCCAATTCATTAGATTCGCCTTCATCAACCAATATAGATCTCTAACTTTACAGCCTAAGTAGCATCAGAAAAATGAACTCTGAAGTTGGTCCCTCATACGCTGTAGAAGCCATTTGTTCACTTTTCAAACCTCTATTAATTTTTACATTTATTTAGCTCTCAATACAATAATATTTGAGATATTATTGTATTCCGACTCATCATTTCTTGTTTCAATAGCATCTATTATTGTTTTTTTAATCGTCAGACACAAACATATTCAGACAAAACATAAATACGAATTAAATATGTTATTACATTTTCTCAGTCTTTAGTGACTATCATTAGTCCATTTATGGAAGATGGAGTTTTATAATTTATATTTGAAAATATTAATTTTATCAAATATACGTAAGCCTCGTATTTTAGTATATTTTTACTTTGGTCTATAGTTTAATCACTAAAAGTAAAGATGGAAAGTGCTTCCGTTGTACGCTACAGTTACGCTCATATTTTAAGATTTTCCAGATTTTTTTTTTTAAAGTAAATGTATTATCAGTAATTACAAGTGGTTTTGAAGCCTCTTTGGCGTAGTGGTCAAGCCTGGAATACTTCGTGAGATATCGTCCTAAATAAAGCAATGTTACTAAATATTTTTATCATAAAAAAAAACATTTATTAAATACGTAAAATATTTACATAAAAAATAAATAATTATTGAATATAATATATTTATTTATTTCAGTTCAGTGGACTACCTCCTGGCAATATTTTACATCGTTGAGTGATATAACTTTGGTGGGTTCACAACCTGATGAAGGTAAGTAAACCAAAATTATAATTAATAATATTAATTAATTTATTACTATAATGTTATAAAAAATATTATACATTAGGCAATAGACAAAAATATGAAGTTAGGTTTGCATACAATCTACTGAAGATCTTCTAGCAAGGACCCCATAGGCACGGGAGCAATGAAGTGAAGCCGTGCTTATGTAGTTCTTTTTGAAGTGAACCTTCTTTGCGCGCACGAGGGTAATTTTCTTATGGATGAAACGTAACGAAAATGTGAAACGTTTTTGTCTAATAAGAAGAAGAGGGACGTGGCGGTGGGGCTCAGTAGCCTAGGGTGAGCCTAGAACCTTGGGCGAAGCGAATTGAGCTGAGGGGGCTCTTTGTACCCCTCGTATAAGAAGAGGGGACAAAAGAGCATGGGGCAAGGTGTGAGGACGGGAAGAGTGAGATAGAGCGAACTTCGCATCGCAAGTCTCGGAAATTTAAAGCTTTAGATTAGTATAAATATAAACGAGATTTAAAAATTAGTTTACCAAATAAGTTTCACTTTTGACTTGTGTACTTTGTACGCACGCTTTTCTTTTAATAAAATTGTTCATTGATTTCCTATAAAACCACCCTTTATTTTCTCGGCGCCCTACTCAATACGCCCATAAATTCGACTCTAGAAATATTTAAGCAAAATTTTTACAGAGCTGGTACACAGCGAGTATACATTCGGAGACTGCACCCGCGACGACATCAAGATGTATGCTCACGTACACAAAGACCATATGGACGTTTTGGGCAAGATAATAATAAGAGTAAGTAACAAATGAGTCAAGGTACTATGTATAGTAGTTATGTATATACAATTTAATGATAATTTAACAAGGGGACCGATGTGCTGCCTAGATTATGTCTTTTGGATGAAAAGTACTAAATTCTAATTTGGTATTTTATTTTAAATGATATCAAAGAAAAAAAGAAATTTAATTTCCTGACAAGGACATTTTGTCGAAACTAAAGTCACTAGATGATGAAGAAGACGATAATTATAATAATCTAGGATGAGAATAATAAGATTGTAACTTTTTCCCCCAGGAATGGATCAATGTACCAAGAATACCAACATGTATCGTATTAAGAGCAAGGTCGTATGAAATTGATTTGTTTAGAAACACAGCGTACAACTTTCAAATGTGTGTCCCGCGTATTGTGTACTGTCATTCCAAGAAACGATTCAAGTATTTCTACTACGAATGGTACCTGCCTTATGACATGACTGGTGGCATGAACTGGGACATATACTTCTATGGACCTATAAACCTATTTTGGCAATAGGATAATCGCTGCATGAAGAAATTCTTGGAGTTTTATTTACGTAGCTAAATGTCGTGTGCTGAAAAAGATTGGCATTCACGGGACCCGGAATCATTTCAATTAAAATTAATAAAAATGAAAGATGGAATAAAATATACATAAGCATATAAAACTAGTGGCACCGACAGACGCTGCCCTGTACATCTTGATGATTTTTAATATTTTTGTGTATATTGTATATACACAAAAAAATCATCAAGATTGGGCCAGCCACTTTCAGGAGGAGTTCAGTGACATACACACGTACTGAAAAATTATATAAAGATAGAAATGATAGCATTCAGCAGCAGTTCAGTAATCGTTCAGTTTTAATTTTCTCTACATCTTAATTTATACCTACATTGGCTACCTACATTCTCGCCATACTAATACGGTAATACTGGTAATACTAAGTTATTTTTGTTTTCTACAAAATTGACAATATACTTCAATAAACATAATACACAAACTTGTCAATTTCCTATATCTTATATCTTTAAATGAGCAATTCTTGTATATATATAATTGGAATCTCGGAATCGGCTCCATCGATTTTCATGAAATTTAGTATATAGGGGGTTTCGGGGGCGATAAATCGATCTAACTAGGAATCATTTTTAGAAAATGTCATTTTTTTTTTTTTTAAACCGAGCAAAAGCTCGGTCATCGAGGTACTTAAACATAATGGTAGGGGAGGCCACGATGCTAAATGGGTATTACTCGAGCATTATAAAGACTAATTAGATTTCGAAGATTAGATGATATAAAGAAAAAGTACCTGGATGACCGAGCTTTGCTCGGTATTTTTTTTATTTTTTTTTTAATAAAATGACATTTTCTAAAAATGATTCCTAGCTAGATCGATTTATCGCCTCCGAAACCCCCCATATACTAAATTTCATGAAAATCGTTGGAGCCGATTCCGAGATTCCAATTATATATATACAAGAATTGCTCATTTAAAGATATAAGATAAATTTTACATAATATCCGAGCGCTTCAGACATTGATAGTAAGTATTACACCAACGTATTTTTATTAATGGAGGTTGATTAATATGACGGCTAGCACGGTGGACTGGCTGTAAATGTAAAAAAATATCAATCGTGTCAGATATTTTGAGAGGGTGGAAAGTTTACCCAAATAAAGTTCTGACTTAATATTATGACGATTTAGACGTAACACGCACTTTTGGTGATTATTGCAAAATGCAGAAATTAATATTACTTTTAAAATACTCGAGCTCGTCAGATTAAGATATATACGGTTCATCTTAATGTCCTAGACGTGCTGACCAATAATATTATGAAAAATGATTTTTTGAATCATTGAACTTTGTCCATGAAAATACACATGCATACAGGAAACAGCATGCAAAGAAAAAAAGTATACTTTTTAAAACTGGACACATATAATATAATTAGGAAAAGAACATTACAAGATTTTTTGAAATCTTTATATTCATCTGTTGAATCATTATTGCTGCCGAGGTCGAGTAAATCCCCAAATTCCCCAAAATCTGTTGAGAATATTTTACTTATAAGTTTATATATTCTATTTTTTAGTTGCGCTTACTTAAAGACAATAAATTCTAATATATTGATTCAGCGTTATCCTACACTTTTAAATAGCAAATGATCACATAATGACTTTCTATATAAATAAATATTTTGAAAGTAAAATAAATAAGTGAATTTACCGTTTTAATAATACTTTTGAATCATATTTATGGGATTGTCGATGTAATAAATATGTATTCAATTACCAAGAATCCTCAAATCCTAAAATTTTCATATATTACGAACGAAAAGAGTTGCTTTTCGTTCTGGAGTGAAATTTTTTTTTCTTCTTGCAATAGCACACTTATTGCAGACGTGTTTTTTTCTCTTATGTTAGTTAAATATGCGAACTGGCAGACGTGGCATTTGAAGGTACGTGGTCAGCGTCGCCAATGGACATGAACGAATTTACGAACGAATTTGCCCCCTGCCTGCTCCTTTGTCCCCACTTCTTATATAGCTTCTTATATAGGGGTACAAATAGCAGCTCCCTCGGGTCAATTGGCTTTGGCCAATGTGCTGGGTTCACCTTAGGCTACTGATCCACGCCGCCACGACAAAGCTTGAGACAACTTTTACGGATTTTATCGCAGTTTATTAAGTTTTTTACATGCATACGGGAGGGCAGTCCTTCCGTGAATATGGTTGCTGTAAAGTATCCGAAATGTTCGGTATGTAAAAGAAACCGTGTGGTGTCCTGGGAGAGAGGGAGAGACTCCAGATAGGAACGAAGTTCCTTATTATAAAATTATTATTTTCAAGTTCTATTAGAGGTATAAAGAAAAAAGATATAAGTACTTACATTTTTTTTATATTTTTTTTTGATAAATATCATAGCATTTGCCGTCGTAAAATAAAAAAAAACAAAAAAGTCACCTGAGATCGGGGGATTCGAATATCGGTTTTTTGGCTAAGGAGCCCCAATAGATAATACTGTAACACACAGCTACAAACGCGGTGATGTGTCAGTCAAAATATTGAATTTAAATGATAGATTCAATATGATTTGTTTTTGAGTAAACGCCTCCGCAACGCCCTATAAGGAACTTCGTTCCAAAAACTTAATAAACCGCGATAAATTCCATAAAAGTTTTTTCATTATAATTTCTTCTTTTATTAAAATCAGCATCCTGTACAGCGCGTACAAATATAATCAGTTAACATTGTCACTATCCCACACTACGTAACACCTGCGATGTGCTATCACTAAATCCATATTCATTGATTTTATACTATCCAAATAAAGTATTTCACGTAACCACTCGATCGTGTATAAGGGCGCTTTTAACTACGTCAATATTGTCACTTCATTAAACATTTTAAGTTCATGTGATCAAATTATAATGAAACACTTTTTTACGGATTTTATCGCCGTTTATTAAGATTTTTACAAATCAAAATCCAAGCATAATATGTCACAGATTAAAGATACAGTTAGCACTTTCTGCGTAGATAGGACTAACCAAAATATTGATGTATCATAGGGTAGTTTCGAATAACTTGTAACATTAGGACGTATGACACCTCAGTCCTCCCGTGACCATGGTTGCTGTAAAGTATCCGAAACGTCGGGCTTGTAAAAATCTTAATAAACCGCGATAAAATCCGTAAAAAAGTGTTTCATTATAATGAGTGAAATTCGCGTAAACATTAGAAAACATCATGTGATCAAAGTCTTCAATTATTATTATTAATTGTTATTATTAAGCTTTTAAATGTTTGTGTGATACAAACGTTTAAAAGCTTAACTTGAAGTTATTTGTGTGTCTTAACTATTACAATACTCAAAAATAAAATTTATTTTATAAATTTGAGGTTATGTATAAACTAAAAACAGCTAAGTTTGAAAAATAAAACTATTTTTTTACCATTTTTTGTGGGGATAACTTTGATTACTGCTGAATATGCTATTTGATGCCTAATTAAACTCCTGTCCTAAGCTCCTAAATATTTACCTCGTTCCTATTGGCTCACCAGGATTAGTTCTCTAGAATGATACTACTTTTTTTTATTTTTTATTAATCAATGGCATTTTAATTCTTATTCCAGCTCCAAAGGTACACATTTCAGCATTCTCGAATTCTATTTTGTCTCGAAGTTTCTGCTTGCAGGTCATTTTTTAATAACGCAACAAGAATGTCCAAACATCTGCTTATTTACTTTTTAATACGCCATTAAATTACTTATAATTAATATTGATTAAAGTAAAGACTTAAATAGGATTCAATTGTTAAATAAGCAAGATTTTATACAAATATAAAAAATATATTTTATTTATAGGAAAATATTTGTGTAATATGGGACTTTAGTATTTCCGATTGGTAAATTACAAAAGTTACTATCACAGACAGTACAAACGTTTTTGTGTAACTCTGTATATTTCATTTTAACAATGGATGTATTTTATTTAAATACTCTTTTTTATCTAAATTAACATAACTAAAAGTCTTTTCTTTTAAATCAATTAATATTATACATTTTATATTTTTGTACATATACCTAATATAATTATTATTATTATCGTCAATGCCGTAAAAACACATATAAAATTGTCTTTTCTTCTCCGACTCATTTTAAAGTTAATACTTTAGTTTTTGTTTATTAATTTAATTCATATAATTAGTTTTACATTTCCACATGTCGACATCATTTTCGAAAAACCTTTTATTCAGGCATCTCACATGGTGCATCAATACCACAATTATGTTAAATTAAACTCAATTCTACCGAATAACATTATCTGCTTTAATCTTAAACGTGTATTTTATTCTTTTTCTGTCTTTAACCCTCCTTGAGGCAAGGGCGGCGGAGGTACATTGGGTATAGCTGGATCTTTCGGTGCGTAGTTCAGTACGTTCAGATCGCTTGGCTCTGGAGGTGGTGTGGATGCGTCACTAGCAGCAGCCACAGTGGGCGCAGGTGTTGAGACCGGTAATTGGGCACTGAGCAGCTTAGGAGTATATTGCGCAACCAAATTGTTTAAAGACCCGTAAATTGGATAGGATGGGTAAGGATTTAAACCAAATGGAACATAAGGATCGTAGAATCTCAATCCGGGATATGAGTATGTATATGGGAAAGCGTTGAACTGTGTCAAATCGTATCCTGGATTGATGCGTCCGATTGGCAAGATTTGTGGAGGTAAACCAAACTCGTTTAGTGGTATGGGAGATTCTGTAGGAGGTGGAGGTGGTACCGCATCTTTATCCTCTAGTTTTGGACTTGACTCTGTCACTGGAGTCTCTGCTGACTGGGTGACTTTCGGAGGTTCCGGTGCCGGCGTTTGTACTTCATTTGGTTTATCATTACCAGCATGAGATGCAGGAGATAGTGCAGCCACCGGAATAAAGCCCTGGAATTTAAAAAAAAATTCGTGTATTATCATTACTATATATTATATCAGCACTAGAATGTATGTTTCAACCGCCTTTTATTTAATAAGCTAATAATAATTAATATCTTAAAAGGCTTCATATTTTATAAGCTTTTTATTGCAATCTTTTATTTAACTTGCAATGTATGAATATTTGTCCGGGTGGAATCTTGCAACTCAATTTTGAAGCAGATATCTTAGGCGATTGAGCTAAAATTTTGTATACACGTTTAGTTTCGATGACAATGCATGATTAGTCGTGAGACCTCATACTAAATCTAACATGGCGGAACATCCAAGATGGCGGACCAGTTATTTTTAATGCACTCCTACAATATAGCTTCCAACTTTTTATCCAACTTACGGCGGTTATAGGATACTCTCCGTACACGACGGGCTGGTATGGAAAGTGTACGGCGTTGTGCAGAACTGGTTGGTACACGGGGAAGGCTTTACTGGGCTCCAAGTTCTGATTCGATGTAATCAAGGCATTGTACACCTTTGGGACCCTTCTGGGGGCGGGTTCCGGTGCCGATGATACAGTCGAGATGATCAAGCATAATACCTGGAAAATAAATTAAAATTATAAATAGGCATTATATTTTTTAAATATTTGTGTCAGTCCCCATAGTTCACAAAATATTTCTCTAAAGTAAATAGTCCAATTTTTTAAATTCCGAATGTTCCAAAGCAGACGGGTAGTTCACAAGATTAGCGCGTTCAAGCAAACACACATATAAACAAACTATACAATTTTATCATACATATTAGTAAATTATTTGAGTTTATTCTCTTTTTGTATATCCGCATACGAAAGTTTGTAAAAACATACAGATAGATTTATAGAATCCATGTATTTTATGTAACTAGTATCAATGTATCTAGTACACTTTCGGATGTTTACATATATAATATTATGAACAATTAATATATAACAAATAATATAATAAATAATATAATATTATGAACAATTCGTTAAAAAATATAATACTATAGGTATTTACTTCATTCAAACCATTAGTATGAAAAAATAAATTAAAGTACCTCGTCTTATTTCTTAGAGGAAAACTATACAGTGGAATGCATAATTGTTGATTTATGAATTATTAATAAAAGATCAATTATTGGGAAAAATATATATGCTATATAATTAGTCATTGCACATAATATCCTCCGTCTTGTTAAGGTAACTAGTTTTATGAATGTCAGAGTGATTATGGTTCACCTTGAATAACATAAGTGTTACATATTATAATATTTTTTTAAACGAGTCATTTATTATCAATACTATTATCACGAAGTGCAAGTGCAGCTTTGTCTTTCACTTAATTTGCTGTCACGTAAGTAGAAAGCGCTCATTTTTTTTGTTGGTTTACACGGGGAATCGCCTCAACGCTCCTAGGTGGGGTCACATATCTGTGTCGAATACCCACTATAGCCCCGAGAGTGCCACCAGTGCCGCCTATGGTGAAGTGCCCCGGATCTGTTGAGCAAAAAGGCTCCTCGACAGCTAGTCAGTCCCCCAAGGGACTCAGAAGAGCAGTCCCATCGGTTCAATTCGATTCGCCCTAGGTACACCTTAGGCTACTGAGCCCCACCGCTATGACAAGACTTAAACCATGGTGGGGAGTAGAAAGCGTCCTGTTTAGCCATATATTATACAGTTTCAAAAGTATAGAACGGTGCCCGACTACGAGTCCGATTTTCCCCCTTTTTTATGAACAGTCAGACCATTTTAACTGTAGTAAGTTCATCTGAAATATATAGTATTAGATTTACCTCTAAAAATTACCTATTTTCATCGTACAGTTTATTTGATGATGTCTTAATGCTAGCTAGTACATAAGCCAATTGCTATTAACAAGTCTTAGTAGTAAAACTAATTTCTAGTTGCTCGTATACTTTTTAAATTAAAGATGCGTAAACTGTAAATTAAAGATGGTTGACTGAAAGCCAGTCAACCATCTTGGTACTTATAAAATGTTTTATAATTACATTGCACTAGTTTTTATACGAATCCGATTCGCATTGTAGCGGAAAAGCTTTAATCTCTTAAAAATAAGTCTAGTAAATATTTAAATAAATATTGTTTCGGATGCTTATTGCATTTATAAATAGGTTTATTGTTAGTAAGTTTAACCACACTATGCACATCACATCATGCACATCTTGCCTAAAAGAAGACTCCAACAATGTAGTTTTAAAAAATGTGATACTGAAATACATTTATTTTTATTTAACCGTCTACCGTAGCGAGATTGACATCCAAAATGTATGTATAGTGGTCTAGCAAAACGTTCGAGAAATAAAATAAAAACATTATATTGTTATCTCAGGACTGAGGAGATAAAGATACTATAAATAGAGACATTTAACTAAGCCATTTTATAAAGGCGCTATTTGCAATTACAGTTATCAACATTCTAAACGAGTGCACTTGGATTCCAGTGACTAATACCACCTTAAAGATCCATTTGTATCGCATAATATGTGTTCAAATGTTAAGAAAACTGACATTTAAATTTGTATGTGTGATGTATATGTCTTATGTTTCTTTTGAAGTGAAAACTTTTTTAGCATCGTTGTGATTTGAAAGTTGATGAAACGAAAAAGAGATAGACACATAAATTCATAAGATTTAACGTGGGAGAAAATGAGATAGGAAGCATTATACAGTGTTTCTTATGTTCGTGTTTTTTTAAGGTTTCACATCTACCACGTGTGAATTGCACACATATTTTTTTATGTAAGGTAACCTTTAGATAAGGCTTAAAACTGGAGATGCTACGAATATTCGCTAATATTCGGTTTTCGGCTTATTCTGCAAATTTATTTTATGTTAGTTGCATAGGCAAACTGGCAAACGTACTACCTGATGGTAAGTGGTCGACGTCGCCCATGAACATAAACTAGTTTACCTGGAACGAGCCCAGGTAACTCATTTATGTGTTGCCTATTCACATATATACAGCGCTTCCCTCCCACCGGTAAAATTAATATTCGGTATTCGGCCGAATACCGAATCACAAGTCATGGAAAAAACGCACATAATATTATTAAAAAGTGTTGTATTCATTTCAATCAGAAATAATTATTTTATTGCTTAAAGTTGTAAGTTGTGATGAATAAAACGATTTTTTTCAGTATTTATGAATAGTTAACGCTTTTCGCGCACATCTCAATGAGACAAGTAACCTGTCACACACTTAATGCACTATTTTTTGCCGAATATTCGGCCCCTGAATATTCGCTTCGGTTAAGAGTGTAGCCTAATATTCGGCACTTCGGTCGCGAGTGTAGCCGGAATATTCGGCGCTTATTTTGTAAGTAAAAAAATTCACCATTGGGTCAATCTTGCCTAATATCTAGTTAATTTTAGTAAAGTTCGTAATACAAGTAGTACGAAGGCCTATATTATTGACAAATTTTCTGTACCAATAATAGCTTATAAAATAAGCTTGCACAATTTTTTGTGAATGTTTTAATATTCATAGTCAGACATTTTATTTTATTACGGTTTAGTCGGACTGGTTAAATAATCTAAAGTTCCTAATGTCCTTGTTATGTTTTTTGTCGAATTAAATTTGCAAACAAGTTTGTCATATGCGAAAAGTGAACTTTATGAAAGACATGAATTAAAAAAACCGGCCAAGTGCTAGTCGGACTCGCGCACAAAGGGTTCCGTACCATTACATAATATACAACATTAGACACTTTAACAAAAATTAAGGTTTATGTTTATGGAATTAAATGTTTTATATAGTATATTTGAGTTGATTGCATGAAACGTAAATTGCGGTATACGATTTATGACGTATAAAAAAAACTACTTACTAGATTTTGTTCAAACCAATTTTCGGTGGAAGTTTGCATGGTAATGTTGTAAATTATGTAATGGTACGGAACCCTTCGTGCGCAAGTCCGAGTAGCACTTGGCCGGTTCTTTTAGAAAAAAATTGTGACAAAAAAAAATGTAGATTGCAGGTAGGTATATGGCAGAATAACATTCGACGGGTCAGCTATATAACAATAGCCCAATTACACACAGTTACTTGTGTAACTAGTTGTATATTTTGATACAACGGTAGCTTAGGCCTTGATAATTAGACATGCGCCTATAGCAAGAGCGAAACTAATTAAGTACTGACCTGTCATGAAAGGACTCGACCAGGTACAACCTGATTACAGGTTGTACTTAATATTGCGATTATAATAATGATAAAAATCATTAGCGTAGCTTGCCCGGGTTGGGCCCCGAATATTTGTTATGGGGCCCATCATTCCTAAGTATGCCCAAACAGAGGTTTTATTTTATTTTATTCTGACATATTTTGAGACCCCTCTGGGCCAGAGCCCCCTTTCATCCATACAGCTTATAATAGCGGTAACTACGCCCCTGCTAAAGATCTATTAAAATACTAGAATAAAAATGAAATATTTCTGAACTTTTTTCGTGTAGTTTCATGCAGTGTTCATGTGTATCGTCCAGTTAGACTTAGGCTACCTAAAAACATTCTAATAGATCCAGCTGATGAGATTTCTCAGCTATTAAAGCGCGACGCAAAAGCGCGACGCGAATTACAAGACACACTTCGGCAAAGAACATCCGGGGTTAGGAACACACGTACACCGCCTGAGCCCCGGGGCATCAGGCGACGTCGACCCCTACACTCCGATATTACGTCGATCCGGATCGACCGCGACAGCTTAGGCTCGAATCCGTAGTCGGTAATCGGCATTAATATAGTCCGCGAATCCAACGGTAGCACCGCGCTGCCGGTTGGTTGCTCGGGTACCGCGCGCGACCCACCTCCCCCGCTAGAGGGCGAGGAGAGAGCCGGCCCTCAAGATAGTTTAAAATCCGTACCTAACCCGTCGACCGTAACGGTTTCGATTAGTCAAAAGCATATGTCACCGAGTATCGTGTCAGATAGGGAACGCCCATCGCGGGGCGTTGAGGGGGGCCTCGCCACCCAACAATAGCAACATTCAAGACCTCACGTGGTGGCTACCACTACTCACGCTGCCGGTGTGGGCCCCAGTATCGCTGGCGCCATCTGCAGGGTCCTTAACTCAATGAGTCCACCCGGTAGGGGCAGTCCGCCTGAGGTACCACTCAAACCGACAGTGACGCGGCACAGACCCGCCACTGAAACAAATCCGACGCCAGGAGGCCGTGTGGTCGAAGACTCCACGGTTGGCGAGGGGCGACTCCCCTTCATATAAAAATCAATAGGTGAGCCAGCTGGTTCACCACCAAACCGATGTAGCATTAGAGCCAATAGGCCATTAGCTTAGACAATTCGAAAAAAAAACACGTGTATCGGCTATTCATCCATGGGTATCAGCTATTCGTCACCTGCTTGTGGACTATTTACTAGTACTAAAATCTAAACAATTTAAGAAAAATACTTAATATATTAAATAGAAAGAGGTTAGAATGTGCAGGATATGCAGAATATCGAGTTTTGTCCAAAATAATTATCATCGTCAAGGTCGCACTATCTGTGTTCGATAATAAAGCCTTCGATTAATAAATATAAGGCCTAAACAACAAAAGTATAATACCGGTGGATGACATTTTTTTTATGTCACAAGGAGGCAAGCAGTCGGAGCCTTATGGTGACTGCAGCCGTCCATAGACATTCGCACAACCAAAAGTTATGCAAATGCGTTGTCCTCCTTTCCTCGCGAAACGCGACAGCCTAGCTGTCACTTTAGATATTATATGAGCGAGAGGTACCCAGTCGTGTCGGCCCAATTCGGCTGCAATGTAGCATGGGTAGAACTGGGAAGGATCGTCTGGGAACTTTTCCCCGATACACCCGTGGGCTTCGTGCCTCCCAGGATGGCGCGGCAGACGCCGGACGAGGAGGGTGTTCCGCCACCTGTCACGGAGGCTGAAATGGAGGCGGTTCTGTCCCGCCTCCAGAGTAAGAAGAGGGCACCGGGTTCAGACGGGGTGCATGGGATGGGATGGATGCCTCGCGATCTCTCTCGCGCACCTCGGCGATAGCCTTCGGGAGCTGTTTGACCGCTGCTTGGAGAGAATAGTGGCCTCCCGGCTCGTTCAGAACCTGGAGGAGGACCCGGGAACGGGACTCTCAGAGTTCCAATTTGGGTTCCGGGCACGCCGGTCGACCGTCGACGCCCTCAAACGCCTTCAGGCGGTGACGGGTGAGGCGGAACACGGAGGGGAGGTGGTGGTCGCAGTGTCCTTGGACATCGCGAACGCCTTCAACACCCTCCCTCACAGTGTGATACGGGAGGCACTGAATTTCTTCGGAGTGCCCCCGTATCTCAGGAGGCTGTTGGAGGAGTACCTCTCCGAGAGGAGGGTAGCTTGCGAGAACCGGTATGGGTCTGTAGTGTGGTGGCGAGTCGGGTGCGGTGTCCCTCAGGGATCGGTTCTGGGTCCGATCCTGTGGGACATCGGCTACGACTGGGTCCTGCGAGGCCGCCTCCTCCCCGGGATGGGTGTCATATGCTACGCGGATGATACCCTCGTGTATGCCCGGGGACGAGGCATAAGGAAGCGGCGCGGCTGGCCGAGGTAGGGCTAGATAGACCTCGTGATCAGCCGCATAGAGAGGTTAGGGCTTCGGGTCAGACCTGAGAAGACCGAAGCCCTTCTCTTCCGCGGGACCGGGCGGAAAGGACCCCCACCGGGAGCTGCCCTCCAGATCGGAGGGGTGAGTCAGGATGAGCCCCCACATCAAATATTTGGGGCTCATCCTTGACGGAGGGTGGACCTTCGGCCCACATTTCTCAATGTTGGGTCCGAAGGTCGTGAAGGCGGCAAGTGCGCTGGGCAGACTCCTCGCGAACCTCGGAGGACCCAGTGCCGCCTGCAGGCAGCTATACTGCGGAGTCTGCCGGAGTATGGCAACTTACGGTGCACCCATCTGGGCGGGTCACCTTACCACGAGGAATAAGGCCCAGCTGCGCTCGGCGCAGCGGGTCATCGCAGTAAGAGTGATCCGGGGGTACCGTACAGTATCGTGGGCGGCAGCCACTGCCCTAGCCGGTGACCCCCCGTGGGAGCTCGTGGTGGAGGTTCTTGCCGAGACGCACTCCTATGTCTTGGATAGAAGGTCTCTTGGTGAAAGCCTTACGCTGGACGGGATCCTTCGGTTTCGCCGACTAGGGCAAGAGGCGTTAATGCGAAGGTGGGGGGAGGACCTGGCGCGACGGCCGTACGGCAAAAGCCTAACGGTTGCTCTGCGTCCGGTCCTTGAGCGGTGGATGCGCCGTAAGCGCAAACCCCTCACCTTCCGTCTGACACAGGTGCTCACTGGGCATGGTTGCTTTGGTGAGTACCTGTGCCGGACGGCCCGCAGGGAGCCGTTGACAGTGTGTCACGATTGTGGCGCGGCGGTGGACTCGGCCCAGCACACCCTCGAGGTGTGCCCGAGATGGGTGGCGCTGCGTCATGATCTGACATCGGTTATCGGAGGGGACTTGTCTCTGCCGAGTGTCATCACCGCGATGCTCGGTGACGACGAGTCCTGGACGGCGATGGTCTCCTTCTGCGAGTCAGTAATGTCCCAGGAGGCCGACGAACGGGTGAGAGAGGAGGCTGCCGACGAGGCCTCCCCCCGTGGGCGACGAACGAGGGTGCGTAGGAGGCGCTACTTAATGCGCCTTCAGTAACGCCCCTGTGCTCGTGTCGGGTTCAGGATGGGAACCTGGGCCCAGTATGACACGACGTCGCGGGGACTGCCTAAGCAGCCGGGCAGTCCCCCCTTAAGAGGAGTAGTCTGGCCTTCGCCGGGGCCAGTCTGTCGCTGAGGTGATCCTGTTGAATGCCTATCCGGGACCCTCACATTAAAGCGGCTGAAGGCGCTTTTTGTCAAGTGCTACTCACTAGATATGCGCACTAGAAATGAAGATGTCGATCGCGATGAGAAATCTAAGCTCTACCTCAAGCAAGAGGCAATTGGACAACATGAAAAACAATCTAATAACTGTTCCTATTTAACATTAAAATAATTGCTGTATTTTCGTATATATACACATTTTTTTTCTTTTACGCCGGGAAATGCTCTGAGGCATCCCGCGGGGGAGTGAGTCTCCCCACGCGGGTATGTGGGACTCGCTGCACCCGACAGCTGGTAAATGGACGCAGTTCTACCCACTAAAACCCGGCGAGTGCCACCAATGCAGCCTTGGTGAGGTGCTCCGGATCTAGAAAACAAACAGGGCACCTCGACGGCTAGTCGGTCCTGCAAGGGACCGACGCCACCTCCGCAGAGGGGTTGTCCCGCACCACAGAACAACCCCTCCCAACGTCGGGACAGTACAATGGGGTGAGATTCCCATCCTCACCCCTTGCCCCCTGCTCTTCTGTCCCCTCTTATAAGAGGGGTACAAAGAGCCCCCTCGGCCCAATTAGCTTCGCCCAAGGTGCACTGCTCACCCTAGGTTACTGAGCCCCACCGGCACGACCATGGTGGGGCATATAGACATAAAGTAATAACAGCGTAGTACCCTTTTTTAAATCGCAGGGAAATATTTTATGGATGTTTTCTTTAATAGAAGAGGAGGCAAACAGAGAGTCGTTTCACCTGGTGGTAAGTGATATGCGACGTCCATAGACACCCCCTACATCATTAGCAGGTGCGTTGCCGACCTTTCAAATATGAGTATGCTCTTTTCTTGAAGTCGTATAGGTTCGGAAATACCGTAGGTAGTAGCTGGTTCCATATAGTGGTAGTGCGAGGGAGAAAATTCCGTAAAAAACCGAGTTCTAGATTTGCGGACATTGAAATGGTGTGGATGTAGCGCGGATCTTCGGGTAGACTTGCACCTGATAGTTCCCTACACTAAACTAAAACCACTGCAAGCACCTTCAGCCGCTTTTTGAGGGTCCCGGATTTGCAGGCAACAGGATCACCTTAGCAGGCTGGCCCCGGTGAAGGCCAGACTACTCGTAAAGAAGGATTCCTGGCCGCTATTAAGCAGTCCCCGCGACGATGTGTCATACTGGGCCCAGGTTCATATTCTGAAGTCAGATACGAGCACAGAGACAATCTGGAGGCGCATTAAGTAGTCCTACGCACCTCTGTTCGTCATTCGCGGGGGGAGGGCCAAAATCTTAGTCCCTACAAGTTAATATACAAGTCGTATTTGTTAGGAATGAAAAAAACAGTATGTCCTACTTAATCTGTTGTCCACGCCGCACCTGGTTAGCATTTAATGAGACATTTATCTGTAGTTTTAATTTCCAATACGCCCTGTGTCTACCAAATTAAATCACCTTCACAGTGTGTGCCCACACCCTTTTAATAAGGCGTGTATGTGCACGTGTGACTTGCGAAACAACTAAACGCGAAGTACCGCCGAATCGAGGTTAATACGGTCACAATGTTGTAAAATTCAACCTGCATTGTATAAAATAATATAACAATTATTTACTACATATATAAAAAAATTTTGTTTTTATTCGTAGTAAAATGTAGCCTGTATATAAAATGTAACACTCATCCTTCCAATTTTTTTTTCTTACTCCAAAGAAGTTGGTTGCAAGTTTCGCTGAATATGAATTGGAGATGAGAGTAATAAAAAAACCTAAAAGGCACTTCTGAGAGAGGAAGTAAGGTTCATTTTTTTTTTCTTAAATATAATTTAGTTTTGAATATTAAATCCAGCGAAGTGAGAAAAGAGCTCACAGTAAGTGTATTTTTAATTAGCTGTTGCCCGCAGCTTCGCCCGCGTTAACTTTTGTCTAATAAATAAATAAAAAATTAAGGGGTGGACCACCTTTAACATTTAGGGGGATAAAAATAGATGTTGACTGATTCTCAGACCTACCCGATATGCACACAAAATTTCATGAGAATCGGTCGAGCCGTTTCGGAGGAGTTCAATTACGTACACCGTGACACGAGAATTTTATATATTTGATATACAATATAATATATTGTGCATTGTAAGAAGTAAGACCAATATTAAGTCAGTCCGGTTTACGCTTAGCTTGTATATAAACTTTAATTTCCTATGTTACGATGTTTGTTTTATGGTCAAGGAAAAAATCGTGGGAACTAGCGCACCTGATAAGATTTAAGGCGGGCCTTTCCCGATTTTGAATTCTGTTTTATTTAGAAACTAAGCCGATTTAAGTTTTGAAAAAAAAAATGTTATTTAAAACTCCTTAATCGTAATATTTCAGTCGTTCGATACACGATTACTTATATTTTGCTGCATTAAAACAATAGCAAAGATAGGTCAAAATAGAGATGAAAGACCAATTTTATTTGAGTAATATCAGGTTCTGTACAATAAAACTTGTACCATAATAAACCTTGTAGAAAATGTAATTTAAAAAACACACACACAAATTATTTTTTTATTAATCCCTCCCTTCAATTAAATAAATATGTGTTTTCACTTGCTGCCAAAGCGCTCGACGCGGTTTCGAGCTCCATACTAAATTTTTTTATTTAAGTTCTCGGACAGCCCCGCCTTAAGACTTAGATACCGTGTAAAGTTTCCTAAATCTTATTGGAATGGCGCTTAAATAATTATATACACTACAGTAAGTAGGTAATTAAATATAAACGCGCTCTAAATAAAGCTCTAAATATTTAGAGCGCGCTTATATTTAATTAGTCGTATACGACTTTTGCTTAAAATGTTCTGGCTCGAAAATGAAATGTCATGGACACGTGTATCCTTCCGATCCCGACCTATGGCGCACATGGTCTTTGACTAATGCTCAAAAGCTTATGCTCAAGGTTTACCAACGCGCGATGGAACGCAATATTTTAGGCGTCAGATTAACCGACCCCATTAAGAACTTCTTGCACTGCAAAACTAAAGTAGCCGATGTAGCCCTAACAGCTAAGCTTAATTGGGACTGGGCCGGACACATCTGTTGGATGCCCAGCGAGTTGTGGGCCAAGAAAACAACAGACTGGGTCCCATTAAACAGGGTTTGGTGACGCGGCAGACCTCGACGAAGATGGCGGGATGACCTCGACGCTTTTAGAAGCCTTTGTCCGGGTAATTTTTATAAGAATATACAGTCTGAATCTTTTTTCCTAGTATATACTTTTATATTTTTAAACGACTTCGAAAAGGAGGAGGTTATATTATTTTCGTGTGTATATTTTTTTTTATGTATGTTCACCGATTTCTCCGTCAATTGTGGACCCATTTTCAAAATTCTTTTTTTATTCAAAAGAGTGCACTTCCGAGGTGGTCCCATGATAAGAAACCAGGAACCCAAGAAACCAGGATCTGATGATGGCATTCCAAAGAAATCGAGGGGAACATTCGAAAATCGTAGGAGTAACTAGTGCGTATAATATTTTTTTAATTAAGTATTTTAAAGCACTACAATTTCATGAAGGTCTACGGTCCTTGCACCCATATGGGTTATAAGTCTCATTAAAGGTCTGATGATGGAGTATAGACAGGAGTATAGACAGTGGAATATATATTTATATATTCCACTTATCCATATTTCAAACAAATAAAATCGATTATAGAATTTCGGAATCACTAAAAATTAAGAAATAAAAATTTTTTAAACAAAAATTGAAACGACTTCAAAAAGTAAAAAATAAACTAAAAAGTAATAAAATAAAATAATTGCGTTTCCTTAATTTTTGTGCCTAGAACTTATAATCAACTTGTTATTTTACTAATTACAATCTTTGCGTTTACCATGTCATTGTTGTTACTTTTGGAGTCGGTGTCAGCATAGACCGTACAGCACCAAAACCGTCGTCAGTCACCGGTATCATATTTTTCTGTCTTTGCTGCCTCCAAATCACTTTCACTATCACTAGAAAACATTGTTAATGCCAATTTTCTTTTAAAAAATCTTATCGGTAAACACTAATATTTACTGATCCCAGGAATCTCTTGGATTGCAATCTGCGATAGTTTTGACTGATCGAACAACATGTCAACACGCGCAGATAGGTTATTGACAAGCAGAATCTGTCATTTTCGAACAGAGGCCAATCTTTAATCTTTGATCTGTCCTCCCACGGATAGTACGATTCTATAGATAGCAAATGCTATCTACGGATTGGATATTGGCACGCTTTATCCAAAAAATGGATGGCAATATCTATCTTAGATAGCAAAAATTGGATTAGGATTGATTATTAATTTCGGGCGTTAGCGGTGGGAGGGAAGCGCTGTGCCGCGCTCCCGGCTGTATGGGTACCACCATCTTGCTTGTTTCTCTCGTGAAATAGCTTTGCTGTGTTTCGGAGAGAAGGGCAAGACAGGCAGTGTAATTACTGGCACCGAGACTTAACATCTTATGTCTCAGGATAGGCAACACATAAAGGAGTTGCCTGGGCTCGTTTCAGGTAAACTATTTTATGTTCATGGGCGACGTCGACCACTTACCATCAGGTAGTACGTTTGCCAGTTTGCCTATCCAACTAACATTTTAAAAAATGTTTTAAGACATACACTGCTTGGAAATATTAATTAACTTTACGTTAAAGAGGGGAATGTTGCGGATTAAAGAATTTTTGGAATTCTGGATGAATAATAATTATGATACATGATATTCATAATTTTATTATCCCTTCTTCTGTCTATCTATTCTCCTTCCATCCATCTTTTTATCTTTCTATCATGATGACAACGATTATTTAAAAAAAGATTCGAAAAACGAAGAACAAAACATGTAGAGCCATATCCTGCTACGATCCGGAAGTCGAGTGGGTCCAATGCCGACAGCGAGTGTTCGTGCGGACACGCCCGCGGCAAGGTCTAAGAAATGGAACGTAAAAAACACAATATAAGGTCAATAGCATTGTGCGTAGGTTGACTAATGATTCTAAGAAATTTAAAGTGTAACTAGATCAACGCAATACTCGTAGCCGAGTTCTGGGCGGACAAAATTTATTCAGCCATCGATACGCTAAGAAGTACACTAAAGTTTTGTTTGATTTTAATTAACGTTCTTACTCTTTGTATTAAAAATACATAGCCTGTTCGTGACAGAAAAAGCTGGATAGGTGATATTTTTGGCTCCAAGATGGATAATGTAGCCCCACCATGGTCCAGGTCTTGACGCGGCGGTGGGGCTCAGTAGCCTAGGGTGAGCCCAGCGCCTTGGGCAAAGCTAATTGAGCCGAGGGGGCTCTTTGTACCCCTCTTATAAGAATAGGGGACAAAAGAGCAGGGGGCAAGGGGCGAGGATGGGAACAACCCCTCTGTGGAGGTGGCGTCGATCCCTTGCGGGACTGACTAGCTGTCGAGGTGCTCTGTTAGCTTAAGAGATCCGGGGCACCTCACTAAAGGCGGCACTGGTGGCACGCGTCGGGTTTTAAAAGGTAGATCATGTAGTGTTGCGGTGGGTAAACTCATTGGCTGTTCACGGGTGACTTTCACGGCTTACTACGAGTATCTGGCGGCTCGTCTGTACTTACACAGGAATGAGCTCTCCAAAAAATATATTTTAGGGAGAAGCTAAATAATAATTTTATAACAAGCTGTTGCCTGCAGCTTCACCTGCGTTAACTTAGATTTAGAATCGTATCCTGATTGATAATGATTACATCAGCCTATGTTACTCAGTGTTAACGTAGCATTTTATTATTGAATTTTTGAATTGAATTCATTAATTACAAATATACAAAAAATCAAATCGATCAAAAAAATATTATAAAGAGTTTGCCCCCTTTATAATATTAGTATAGAAGTACATATTTATAAATAAATTTTTAATATTATCACAAAAACAAATATTTGAAAGCAGTACGCAGGGCAACTATTCCGTAAGAAGCCGAACACGCAGAAGAGTAAAGTAATAGCTTGCTACCACCGGGGTGGTACCTCTCGCTCTCATAACAGCGGCGTCAAGAGACAGCTATGCTGTCGCGTTTCGTACGGTTTGTGAGTTTCCGGTGGCCCATTTGGGGGGCATGTAGCATTAGGGCCTTTGGGCCGTTAGCATAGATCCATCCGAAAAAAAAATGCAACTAAGCAATATTTAATGGTTCAATCTTATTGGTCGTAGCAGGTGTTACATTTTTTATTGGAATTAATAGTTCCTGAGATAAGCGCGTTCAACCAACCGAACAAACAAACTTTCCAGCTTACTAATATTAGTATGGATATACATCATATATTCATAACTTATTTTCAATCAAATATAATAACTTGAAGCTGCAGCTATTAGCTGATTCATAATTTATATTAGAAATAAATTGACCAAATTCAAGTTTGACCAATTAATACTTCAAAATTATGAATATTTATGTAACTCGTTAAAATATGTAATTCTAAATATCTTAAAATATTACTAGTTATGAACTAGTAGTCGATAGTGGAAGGGTCATCAGTTTTAAGATATTTTATGAACATAATGGAAATGTATTTAAATTAGATGATAATGTCGAGAAGCTTTTTGTTTAATTACGATATTTTGTAATGTAGTAGTATGATCTATTGATTAATCGCTTGTATCTCTAAAGATTTTTTTTTATGTTAGTTAGATAGGTAGGTGGCAAACGTGCCACCTGATGGTAAGTGTTCGACGTCACCCATGAACATAAACTAGTTTACCTGGAACGACCCCAGGCAACTCATTTATGTGTTGCCTATCCTGAGACATAAAATGTTAAGTCTCGGTGCCAGTAATTACACTGCCTGTCTTGCCCTTCTCTCCGAACACAGCAAAGCTGTTTCACGGGAGAAACAAGCAACATGGTGGTTGTAGCCGGGAGTGGGGCACAGCGCTTCCCTCCCACCGGTAAGGCTCTAAAGATGGAAATAGATTATGTTAAATTGATGTTGAATATTTGATTTTGCGGCTTTACATCTTAATTCAGAATTCCTGGATATATGAAATAAAAGTCACAAACCCCCCTTGGGTATAAAGTTTGTGCTTCACGTATTAATTCAACTAAATTAGACTATCCACTAATAGCGCACACCAAAGGAAGAGTGGCCTATTCACACACAAGCCCGTTTCGTATTTTGCAAATGTGTGAGCGGACGGGTTACGGACAACGTGAGAATGAAACGATTTCCTTTTCGTCCATTAGCTTCATATTTTATATTATTAAATTAATTCGATTCTAAATTACATAATATAGCCTATTATATTTTTTATTAAAAGTTATTTTATAATGTAATTATCACAATTATCATAAATAATGTGTATAATAAACATCCTGGCAATTATTTTAGCTCTATGTACGTTTTTCTGAGAAAAGTCACTGATTTCGCGGACGCATCGAGTATCATTTAGTAAAATTATTTGTCACAATTGGTATTATCACATAGGTAAACACACATCAACAATTAATTGAATAAAAAGCGTGTAAAAAGCTTAAGCTCAAAGATCTTTTTTTCACACAATTATTCGTTGAAAGTTTTAATTAATAGTAGAATGTTTCACTTTATGTTTAGTAAGTGAGAATTTCCGAGTTTCTTTCTGCTATACCAGACTTACCATATTTTAGACCGATACTCACGGATTTTAATTTAATAGTTATTACACATATTATTATCTTATATCTTTATAGGAAAAAGGCCCAT
Source organism: Helleia helle (assembly GCA_963853865.1). Classification (NCBI taxonomy): domain Eukaryota; kingdom Metazoa; phylum Arthropoda; class Insecta; order Lepidoptera; family Lycaenidae; genus Helleia; species Helleia helle. The sequence goes on along the minus strand of OY971422.1, from coordinate 17,055,003 downwards.
CGGGGTACCATTCGGTAAGAGTTATTCGGGGGTACCGTACGGTATCGTGGACGATAACCATTGCTCGAGGGAACTTGTGGCGGAGGTTCTCGCCGAGATGCACTTCTACGTCTTGGCGAGAACCTATCGTTGAACGGGGTCCGGTCGCCGTAAGCACAAACCCCTCACCCTCCGTCTGACACAGGTGCTCATCCGGCAGGGTTGTTTCGGTGCCGGACCGGCCTAAAGGGAGCCGGTGACAGTATGTCACAAGTATGGTGCGACGATGGATTTGGCCCAGCACATCCCCGCGGTGTGTCCTAGATGAGCAGCGCTGCGTCGCGGTCTGACATCGATCATCGGAGGAGACTTGCTCTGACGAGCGTCTACACCACGATGCTCGGTGACTACGTGTCCTGGACGGCAAAGGTTTCCTTCTGCGAGGCAGTAATGTCCCAGAAGGAGGCTGACGAATGGGTGAGAGAGGAGGCCAGGCCACCGACGAGGTTCCAGTAACGCCCCAGTGTTCATGTCAGGTTCAGGATGGGAACCTGGCCCAGTTAGATGATACGTCGCGGGGACTGCTTAGTGCTGTTTGGGCAGCCCCCTTTTACGAGGAGTAGTCTGGCCTTAGCCGGGGCCAGGCTGTCGCTGAGGTGATCCTGTTGCCTGCAGATCCCGGACCCTCAAAAAGCGACTGAAGGCATTCGCAGGTGTTTTAGTTTGGGAAATGCATTCCCAAGTGCGAGTCCCACATAGGGTCAGGAACCTACCCCGCTATCCTGGCTAAATGCACTACCTTGCGTTATCAAAAAAGGATATAGCCCTTTATATAAGCACTGAATGGTGAAAGAAAGATAATGTCGTAATATCGAGAGGTGTGTGCATCATTGTGCATTCTGAGCAAATGCTGCGAAGTTCAGTTCAGTGACCCTACGATACAGGCCTTTGTCTAAATTATCTAATTTATTTACATTTTATCTAGCTGCAAATTCTTGCATAAATTAATACTATGCTAAAACGAATTAGGATATAAAATCATTTTGAGACATATACCGGAGCTTCATTTGATAATAAAAACTATGTATTATAATATAATATATAGAAAATAATATATAATAAAAACTATTATATAAGGGAACTGGAGACAACCTAGCCAGTTTGTCATAATTATTTGCCCAAGGCAGGATTCGAATACGCAACCTCTACGTGTATTACAGTCGCATAAATGTATCCGGTTATCAACATTATTAAAATACCTTTTTAAATGAAGTTTTAGAGCATTGAGAACAAAGCGTGTCTACGGGGATATGAATGCATTTTTAGTACTCGAAATATAGGTCTTGAGAATTTGTGATAGATTCTACATTCCTTTAATCTAATTGTGCTTATCGTAAAGTTACCGTTAAGAGATTCATAAATATCGATTTATAAATAGCCTCTTTCAGGAAAAGGCAACGGAGTTGTTACAAATTTGTTTGCTTTCATAAACACTTTCATTTTATTGTAAGTTACAAGAAATACTGCACTTTGGATTAAGCATGTAAAGAATATTTTACGCTCCATTTTCTATAAAAGGTCAGTGTTTGTTTATTGTTTCTTGTGTGTAGCGAAAAGGTTAATTTACTTTCATTATAATTGATAACGAATATTCACCAGACAAACTATATATTTAATCAAAATCATTAAAATGAATTAAAAGTAAAGGTAATAAGCTATGCCCATGACCAAATAGGCTAAGAACAATAACATATTAAGGTATGTCCATATTACTCGACTAGAAAAGTGTAATATTATGTATTATTATGAATAATAATGTATTATAATGAAATCTAACAAAGATACACTTAAAATACTAAATATTACTTAACAAATCTAAACATTATGCAAATTATAAAGAAACTTTTACGTACATGCATTTCGTGATAGTTCTATGTTATAACTTAGATGATAATATTGTCACCTTGAAATTACAAACATGTTTGAGTTAAATATAAAGTAGTGCTTATGTTTTATTTACATAATGTACAAGTACACTAAAAAGGATAAATAATTTAATATAAACATATTATGTACTTATAAAACATTGTCTTATAATTGAGTGTAAATAAATGTTATCACTTACAAGCGGAATCATGGTAATGTTGCGCGCGCTTGGACGGGTGGTAGCTGAGTGGCCTGCGCCTGCGCACCTCGCATGCCACCAACGAACTGTCGCCGACTGGAAGCGATATGCGATTCTCTAGAACTGCGATTTCCTTGAACAAAAAGAATCGATTATGCCCGCGATTCCCGCGATATATCTTTTGTTTAGCGATATTATGTAATTTAGTTACATTGTTTCCTTTAATACACACACGCAATGTGCGTTAAAATTATGAATAAATAAAAATAGGCATATTATAATTTTTCAAAGATCATCTTTTTATGAACGAGCTCACTTACAGAGCGAGTCGTCTGTCCTAATCATGTAGAATATCAGTAGTTATACTGCCTCTCCTGCTGTCATTTCATAAGCAGATTCTCAGTGCAGATTTTCATAGTGAAGTTCCATATTTTATAAATACCAAACTGACGTCAATCTCTCAGAGACTAAGATACACCGGTGGGAGGGAACGCTGTGCCGCGCTCCCGTCTGCATGGCCCATGGGTACCGCCATCCTGCTTGTTTCTCCCGAAGCAGTATAATTATTTCGGGAGAAACAAGCAGGAGACTTAACCGAGACTTAACATGTTATGTCTCAGGATAGGCAACATACAAATGAGTTGTCTGGGCTCGTTCCAGGTTAACTTGTTTATGTTCATGGGCGACGCTGACCATTTATCATCCAGTTATCATAAAAACATGGTGTCAAAGTTCAAAAAAAATATTTTTATAAATGCGATTCCGAGCAAGTTGAAAGGGATTTGCAACAAGGAAAACACATAAAGAGTGCAACATTTACTTGTTAGTTAAATATAATATATCCTAAAATTATTTAAAACAGGATATTTACCATATATTTTACTTGTATTTGGCGAAGCTCGATAATTTGAATTACGAATGTCTATAAGACGTGGTAAATATCCCGTTTAAAATAACTTTAGTATGTAATGTATGACGACCTCTGTGGCTCAGTGGTAAGCTCGTTGGCGCTCAAGCCGGAGGTTGCGGGTTCGAATCCCGCCTGGGAACAAAAATATTTTCTATGTTCCTGGGTCATGGATGTGTATTAAATATGTGTATAATATAATAAAAATCTTAAATATATGTATAGTATAAAAGTATTAAATATATTTCCGTTGTCTGGTACCCGTAACACAAGTTCTTCGAGAACTTACCACGGGACCAGATTGACGTGGTGTGAAAGCGTCCATAGATATTATTATTATTATTATATTATTATATTATATAATGAAAATAACCATGTTAACTTAAAATCGAATAAATATCTTACCATCATTTCGATGAACGCGAATCCTTTATTATTATAGGCGTTGTTGTTTGTATCTGATTGTAGGCCTATTTGGAGGCTTTTAAGGCTATCTGTTTAGACTTAGACAAAGTAAACGTATATACATCGTAAAGTATATCTTAAAATAGAGCCCACTCACGGCACTCCTAGGTTTCGTCACTCAACTACAGCTTATGATATGTAGTTAGTTTAAATGTATATCGTTTGTATGTATAATAATGATCCAATTATATTTGCATTTTCACGCTAGTTATGATGAAAAGTGATACAAAAAGTCATTATTATAGTATACTGATTTACATAAGATAATAATTGATTTTAAGTTAACATGGTTATTTTCATATGTTTAAACATGGTAAATATCGCGTTTTAAATAATTTTAGTAAAGATAATAATTGGTGCAGCTGACAGCTGGAGTTTTTTTTTTATAGCATACGAGGGCAAACGAGCAGTCGAAGCTTTAGAATCTGCACTAGCAGAGATTATGCTAGTATAGATGTGTTGCCCTCCTTTTCCCTATCCCCCAATGGCCCACCTGAAACTCACAAACTGCACGAAACGCTACAGCATAGCTGTTACTTGATGTCGGTGTTATGTGAGGGCGAGGTACCGCCCCGGTCGTGCCGGCCCAAGACGGCTGCATAGCAGCATGGTACTACCTCTTAAAAAGCTGCTTATATCAGTTTTGTCGGATACCAAATATATGGTCAGGCCACGGTCAGGCTATTGGTCGAATATCCGAGGATCGTATAAGTCGTTAAAACAAAGAAAAATTACTGTTTATACACTTATATAATTTACCTTTAGTTAACATGGAATATCATCTTATTTTATTGTGTAATTAAACCTTTCTTTAATTTGATTTAAAAAAGTTTAAAATAACACTTAAATATATTGTCATCTTAATACGATATTCTGCACTAAATAATAAAATTTCATTTAAATTTTAAATAAAATGAATCTTTAAACGAAATTATTTTAATTCTATAATAATACTTACAGCTTGATAAAAAAGAGTATGACGAGATGACAAGTGGAACTAAATATTTTACTAAATGGAAACCTATGGTGTTGACAATACTTGGCCGACAAATACTATATTTTGAGTAAAGTTTAATAATTCACATTTATTATTAACGATTTGATTAAGTTCTCATACTGTTTTCCCATATTATGATGAGACCGAAGTCAAAGTGGCGCCCTCATTTTTTCCACACTCTTTTTTGCCAAGCTGTACTCATTTATATAAAAAGCTTGATTTATATAAAGGAGTATATATTTGGCCCATAATTTTGATAGTGCGATCCTTACAAATTATAATGTATGGCTCGTCGCATAGTTCCTTACCACGGTAGTAAAATTAAGAAATTGCAGAGGAAAAAAACACAGCAACAACAATATAATATAACGAAATATTATATTCTTTTCGTAAAATACGTGTACATACTAAGTAGTCGAGAGCGGCGGCATTGGCATAGCGGAGGTATCACGACAGCCCCTGCCCCCTGAATATTCACCAAATTTAAAGGCCTGTTTCACACCAAAAATACTATCCTTTTTATTTTTTTTAATATCATCAGTACTTACAAATCTAAGAGATATTTCTGTAATTGTCTTGAAATAAGTGTACATACAACATATTAATGGTTCTAATTCTTTTCTAATCACATAATAATTGAAGATGTTGTAGGCACATCTAGTAATATCTATCTCTGTACCCGTGTCCTTGTAAGCGAATGCAATTTGAGCTTTGGTCCAATTAACTGATAAGCTTTGTAGCTTAATAATCCATTTTTACATAAGTAGTAAATAGACATATTCATTTTCTACTTACTTTCTTCAACAATATAAAGACAAAAAAAACGTTTCTTCCTTGCAACGTATTTTTTAAATTAATATAACTGTAGGTATATAACTACAGTTATATTAATATCTATATACCTATATAGGTAGGTACTAGAGAGTTAGTTATTAAAGAGCTAGAAAATTGTATCGCCGGGAAATGCTCTTAGGAATCCCACGAGGGAGAGAGAACTCCCTAGGCGGGTATGTGGGACTCGCTGCACCCGAAAGATGATAAGGTAGACAGACGCAGCTCTACTAAAACGCGGCGAGTGCCACCAATACCGCCTTTGGTGCGGTGCCCCGGATCTGTGGAGCAGCAGGGCACCTCGACGACTTAGTCAGTCCCTCAAGAGACCGACACCGCCCTCATAGAGCAGTTGTCCTGCACCACTGAACAACCCCTCCCAACGTCGGGACAGTGCAATGGGGTTAGGTTCCCTTCCACACTGCTTGTCCCTCCTGCTCTTTTATCCCCTCTTCTTATAAAAGGGGTACAAAGAGCAGCTCCCTCGGTTCAATTGGCTTCGCCCAAGGTGCGGGGTTCACACGGCAGCTATAATGTAAAGATGTACATTATCTGTGTAGAGTGTGTGTAGAGAAAACATGTTGGCTCCGTAGTCCGTATGTTAATTATTAATGATAACATTTAATTTCATTGAATACAGCGCCATCTAGCTGTACTTGTGATAACTATGTAGGCTTAGTTTTTAATTGTTACTTGTAACTTTTGCCAAATGATGCAGTGTATTGTAGTTTTATATTGTTTAAATAGATGGCGCTTATTTATTTTAGCATTTTAATCGAAGCATTTTTTTAATTATACTATTTTAAAACATCCTAGGGGATATTTAAAAATTTGTAAGAGGTAGTGCCATGCTATTTTGAAGCCGAATTGGGCCAGCACGTGGTGGTACCTCTCGCTCACATAACACCAGCGTCAAGTGACATTCATGCTGTCGCGTTTGGTTCGGTTTGCGAGTTTCCGGTGGCCCATTGGGGGGACAGGGAAAATGGTCACCGTAAGGCTCTGACTACGCGGTTGCCTACTTATGGCATAAAAAAACTGCCGGCCCCGACACTAAAAGACTGATGTTGTCTGCTAGAGTTGGACCGCTATGTTAGATACACCCATCTGTGTATCTGTGATACCGTTGTTCTCCAGCGGTTGAACCGATTTGGGTGCCCCTTTCTTAGGGTTCCGTACCCAAAGGGTAAAACGGGAACCTAACTAAGACTCCGCTGTCCATTCGTCCGTCTGTCATCAGACTGTATCTCATGAACCGGATAGTTACTAGGTAGACAGTTGAAATTTTCACAGATGATGTATTTCTGTTGCCACTATAACAACAAATACTATTAAACAAAAATTAAAACCGACTTCAAATAAAAAAAAAAACTAAAAAGTAATAAAATAATTTCCTTAATTTTTGTGCCTATAATTTATAATCAACTTGTTCTTCTACTAATATACAATCTTTGCGTTTACCACGTCATTATTGTTACTTTTGGAGTCGGTGTCAGCCAAGGTAGGTAGGTTAGGAGGTAGGTACATCAACAAATAGGACACCGGCTTCAAAAGTAACAATAATGACGTGGTAAACGCAAATATTGTATATTAGTAGAAGAACAAGTTGATTATAAATTGTAGGCACAAAAATTAAGGAAATTAATTTATTACTTTTTAGTTTTTTTTTTATTTGAAGTCGGTTTTAATTTTTGTTTAAAATTTTTTTATTTCTTAATTTTTAGTGATTTCAACATTTGATAACTGATTTTATTTGTCTGAAATATGGGTAGAACTATTAAACGCGTTGCTCAGATTAAATAGCGCTGTATTAATGAGATGACCGTAGAAAGGGTTTAATTCATTACATAACAAATGAAAAAACCGAAATGGAATTGTGTAAAACTTTATATACATGTAATTGAAAGCAATCACGGCAGATTTGCTGCTATTCGTTAAATAATTCCATTATATATAGGTATAGAACATCACCAATATATAGATATAGAATGGATATTATGATGACCTTGAAAAACTATGATGCGCTTCCAAGCCTCAGTTGTTTTTTGTTCATTTAACAACGACAAGTAATAAAATTACATGATTTTGGCATAATATTATTTACCGTATGAAGTAAGCCCAATTAAAGCTGTAAATCGTCGAGGATTCCCCTCGACTGTGTATGGTCTCCATCATCACACCTGTAATGGCGCTTATAACCCATATGGGTACAAAGTTCTCATCAATTTAAATTAAGTCCAAACACAAGGTAGCTACTGTAAACTGTTGAGGAGTTCCCTTAACTGTCTTTTTGTCTTAATCATCAGACCCCTAATGACAGTCACAACCCATCTAGGTGTTAAGTTCTCATCATTACAAATTAATCAAGGCCAAACACAAGGTTACTGATGTAAATCGTTGAGGAGTTCCCTCGATTGTCTTTCGGCTTCAGCATCAGATCGACTACAGACCTTCATTAAATTGTAGTCCTTCAAAACACTTAAAAAAAAAATCAAACGCACTAGTCGCCCCTACGATTTTCAAAAGTTCCCCTCGATTTCTCTGGGATGCCATCATCAGATCCTGGTTTCCTTATCATGGGACCATTAGGGAAGTATACCCTTTAGAACAAAAAAAGAATTTTTCAAATCGGTCTAGCCATCTTCGAGTAATCAGGTAACATACATAGAAAAAAAAATCCAACGAATTGATAACCTCCTCCTTTTTGAAGTCGGTTAAAAACAGAATAAAATCTATAATAAGGAAGATTCCACACAACAAACGTAATTTTTACCCGCGACGCGACATAATATGCAGTCTTCGTAGACTGCATATTATGAGTTTGGGGTAAAAAGATGTGTGTACTGTGTGCAAACCAATGCCGCCGTTTATCTCCAAAACTACTAGTTCGATTTTGATGTGGTTTTTAGTGATGGGTTTGGATTTGATTGGTGCATGTTATTAGATATTATGTATTACATTAAACATTTGTTTGTAAAAAGTAAAAACCAATATTGTCATTAATTAGATAAGTATTTATTTCCCAGAGTACTAGTCCAATTTTGATGCGATTTTCATTCAGTGATGGGTTTTGGTTCGATTGGTGCATGTTACAATGAAAACTTACGAGGGGGCGCTGCAGTAAAAATTTGTTAGTGCAAAACCAAAACTACTAGACTGATTTAACTACGGTTTTCAATAAAGGATTTGTGTTTGATTAGTGAGGATTCTTAAATAGGTGTTACGGTTGTAAGTTTGTAACACGAAATTTATAATTGTGTTATATTAGCACACGTTTGCATTTTATAATATTAGTAAAGACAAACACTACGTATTTGATTTTTTCTTTCATTCTAGCTACGTTATACATAAACTACTTTTTCGAATCCACGCGGTCAAAGCTGCGGGCACCAGTTAATACTGCATATATGTATGTGTATGTCGCAGGGAAATGAGGATTTCAGTGATTTCAAGAAATCCCTAGGGATACCAAGAAATCCCGGTAGATGTTGAATATTCTTATTTATGACGTCACGTCGTTTCACTCTATTATGTGAGCGAGAGGTACCACCCCGGTCGTGCCGACCCAATTTGGCTGCAAAGCAGCATAGCACTACTTCTTGCATCACTTTACAAACAAACTAGTCCTTTTTCTGCTCTGAACGTGATTCTCTACTGGCGCTAGGTACAACTTCTTCACTCATAGTAAGGTTGCTTAGTAGGTATACTAATAAACACAAAATAATCAAAAAAAAAATATGAAACGAGAGAAATGCATGGCTCGATTTTTATTCGGCAGTATCCACTTTTTTACCATTTCACTAGATTTAGTTTTTTAGTTTATTTTATACTAGTAATTTGTCATATCACTAGATTTGTTCAGTAAGAAGACGTCGTAAATAAGAATATTCAACATATACCGGGATTTCGTGGTATCCCTAGAGATTTCGTGAAATCACTGAAAACCTCATTTCCCTGCGACATGTACATACATCTACACTTAATTTGATGATGATGTCGCGTCAGACCTGTTTGAACTGCACTTATGAATTTGTAATTGTGAAATCAACAGCTCTTCAACTGCAACTATATAGTCTATATACCTATGTAGGTAAATACTTGATAGAACAATCTAAAGCGGTTTACTTACTTTGTTTGATTTTATTGCAGTAATGTTTCTGGAATGTTCGCTATTTATATTTCTTTGTTATTGTAGCTATCATTGTCATCATCAGCGTCTATCCATCCACTACTGAACATAGGCCAATAATGAACGCCAAGACGGCCGATCCCTTGCCACTCGCATCCAACACGGATCGGCCACCACACGGAGATCGTCTTTCTACCTGGTTGGCCAACCAACACTTCGTCTACCTAAACGCGGCCTCTAATCTTGAACCATATATTATGTTTTTTTTTTTTTGAAGTTAATATAAAAATCTGAAGAAGAATATTTCACTTTTTCACACAATAATTTAATATTAATTACCACAATTTTATTTAAATACTTAGTATTGGACAAAAGAATAGCTAAATTATTAAAAAACGAAGATAGACTAGGTCAAACCAATGTCACTTACTATGAAACAAAGGTAGAGAAACCAGTTTGAGCGACAGATTACATTTTATATTAGGTTGCTATGCATTCGCCAGCGCATAGGTGAACTATGGCATTTGAAAGTCCTTGTCTGATTCGAAACAAGAGTGATATTACTTGTATTAGTATACTGGAAATACCTATAAATAGCGGCAAAACTCTGTTACAATATAAGTACTATAATAAAATAATAAGCTCAAAATTTACTCATAAGTATATTAGTATCAGCTGTCTGGAAATCTAGGTGGCACTTGACAGCAAAGTATCACATATACAACTTTTAACAGTGTGTTATGTATTACAAACAGTGATATTTAAGAAAGAAAGAAAAATATTTTATTCTCCACAACAAAAGATATGTTATTATAAAACATAATCGTACACAACAGTTTGACATACATATTAATATTGCGAACAATAGAGGTAGCCACTCAGCATTTGCTACACCATTACAGCAATGGCGAGACGCTGATTTTCAGTGACTCCTCATTGTCACTTACTTGGAGTGATATTATTTGAGTTTTAAAAGATCACATCATTAATGAAAAAAAAATATACACAAATATTTACAATTTTCATGCATTGCCTCTACCCTTAACCCACTAACAAATAACAACTACACTAACTTACATATAATTATATGAGTATTCTAAACATGGACTGGAGAGGCGGTGAAGACGCTGCTAATGTATAAACTACAAAGTAACTATAATATATGATTTTTCAGGCCCGCCATAGTTGCTTCGCCTTCACTTACCTGCTACATTTTTACCGGCGGGAAGGATGTAGGTACGTTCTGCTTATGTGTAAACATCTGCTTATTTTTTGTGGAACAGCTTAGCTGTGAAGAACAGCTGGATAAGCAATTACTGGCACCGAGACTTGCTATGCTACGCTATGTCTTTATTTCTTTTAATTTTTTTTCTTTTACGCCGGAAAATGCTCTGAGGCATCCCGCTGGGAAGTGGTGGGGCTATCCTATGTCTTAACTTGGCTAAGTCAATGCATGAATGAATTGGAAAGGCTATCTTGTTGAACTAGTTAAGTCTATGTGCAGCTTTGACCATTTACCACGTTTGTCAGTTTGTCTATCCATCTGATATCCTAAAATGAGTCATATCGCCATGGCAACACAGTAGAGATCTAAGTACCAGCAGTCAGCTCTCCACCTGTCGCCTGTCACACTCCAGTACTTATCTGCATCATGATAACTATTGCCTTATCATCTGACTATTCTTGTTTCGATATCCGAACCTTTATCGCGTTTGAAATTAGAATTAAGGCCAAATAAAATAGAACGGAATCATCGTTATACTTAATCAGTCTGTAGAGGTAATTAATGAACGGTTCTCTGTCAGAAATATCACTGAATAAAAAGATGCTCTTGAACATTTACTAAATCTGGGGGGGCGGCAGTGCCCCCGCCGAGTCGAGCCAAACAGGCGCACGGCCGTACTCGAAGCAGTTCTCGAAGCAGTTCAGGCCATTTTCAACTCCCATAACTTCGTTGCGGATAAAACTAGAAGCCTGAATTGTCTTTTTTTTTTTTTTTTTTTTTTTTTTCTTTAACGCCGGGAAATGCTCTGAGGCATCCCGCGGGGGAGTGGGTCTCCCCACGCGGGTATGTGGGACTCTCTGCGCCCGAAAGCTGGTAAGTGGACGCAGCTCTACCCACTAAAACCCGGCGAGTGCCACCAATGCCGCCTTTGGTGAGGTGCCCCGGATCTAGTAAACAAACAGGGCACCTCGACGGCTAGTCCCGCAAGGGACCGACGCCACCTCCACAGAGGGGTTGTCCCGCACCACAGAACAACCCCTCCCAACGTCGGGACAGTACAATGGGGTGAGGTTCCCATCCTCGCCCCTTGCCCCCTGCTCTTTTGTCCCCTCTTCTTATAAGAGGGGTACAAAGAGCCCCCTCGGCCCAATTCGCTTCACCCAAGGTGCAGCGGCTCACCCTAGGTTACTGAGCCCCACCGCCACGACAAGGCTTGAACCTTGGTGGGGAGCCTGAATTGTCTGCCACCAAGCAGGCATAGTATAAACACAATCGGTCTTACTTTTAAAAATATCGTTAAGCAATAGATAGCCATCTCTTAGTTGATCAACTCTTAAGTTAATAAGTTGTTAAGCAATTGATTAAATATTAAAAAAGGTTTATAAGTAAGGCCGAATATATTTAAAATTTTAATAAATATATAGTTTAAGAATTATAACTGGTCAAAGTTTCTTAATTTTGTCACTGACTGACTCACTTACTGATCGATTATATCAAAACTCTAAGGCACCTTTAGCAGACATCATAGACAGAGATCTCATTTACTATAAATACTGCCAATGTATGTAACATTTTGTAGTGGACCAAATTGTGAATATAAATCATTTTCGAATCAACTTGAACACAAAAATTCATTAAAAACGGCCCAGCCACAAGGAGTGCCATCATATACAAATGCACAAATTAATTGGGTATAATAAAGATAGAAAAACTAGAAATATTATTCATTAAATCATTGCATTTTTGTAATATAATATCATCAACATCATCAGCCTCTATCCGTCCACATCTGAACAAAGGCCTCCCTCAAAGAACGCCAAGACGACCCTCGCCACTCGCATTCAACACGGATATATATTACATATTAATGTTATTTAAATGAATTATCATTCATCAAATCACATTTTACTTAACAATCAAAAGATCAAAGTCCTGGTAGGTCGTACACCAGATAAACAGGTCATAGTTTATCCAAATAGTAGGTATTAATGTGTAATTAACTATCTGTACATGTATATTACTGCCGGACCGAGAGATGTTTTAAATAAAATGAGAAATAATAAGTAATATTATGAGTTAATAAATATACAGTCATAACTTAGTTTGGCCGTGTTCGGGAACAATTTAGTTGACTTTCGCATTCATATCATCTAATAAAAATTCAATAAACATTCAGACTTAATAAACTTTTTTCCATGCTATAGTTAAAGCAAGTCCATAACACTTATATTTACTGCTACCTGTTGTCCGCAGTTTCATCTGAGCTAACTTAGATTTAAATTAGATTATTTATATAGCCTAAGTTACTCCTTATACCATCAGTTATCTGTCAGTGAAAATTCTATAAAAATCGGCCCAGCCGTTTCAGAGGTTAGCCGGAACAAACAGATATACATTTAGTAAAAGGCGGTTATTTTAATATTACAAACAGACACTCCAATTTTATTTATCTGTATAGATTAAGATCTCCCTTCCGCCCGACGGTGACGCGGCCCAGTCCCGCCACTGACACACAACCGACGCCTGGAGGCCGTGTGGTCGCAGACTGCACGGTTGGCGGGGGGCAACCCCCCACTTTATAAATCAAAAGTGAGCCGAATGGGCTCACACTAATCCGATGTAGCATTAGGGCCTTCGGCCGTTAGCATAGATCCATCCGAAAAAAAAATCAACATCAGAGACATTTAAATGAGGCTAAAAAATGTAAAAAAAAACTTTTTATGTTTTTATTAGCCTAATGATTGAAAGTGGTTATATGCATTTAGTTTGGAGGAACATTTTTTTTACAACAGAGTTAAAAGTCAGAACATACATAAATACATATTAATATACAGAATTATGAAAATGATGATGATCATTTTGGTAAATACCTTTACCTACTTAATACGATGGGTATACAAAATATACAATCACTTTTAAAACCTCGCCTTGAGTGATTCTTAATTGTGTTTACCTACAAATTGAGCTGAGCGAAGTAAATTTAAATTTATAATATTGATTTACCAGTTTGTTTAATAAAATTTTAATATTACCGGTTTGTTTGATAAAGTTTTGTACACAAATGGTGTTAAGTTACAAATTATAATATTGAGTAAAACTTTTCAGAAACGTAAACCCCAATTTACGCAACTTTAAACCAGAAGTTCTTGTTTACGAATGTTAAAAATGGCTAACAAAAATGTATTGATAAAGTTTTAATTTTCTAACCTAAATAGACAAGTGAGTCCGCCATCTTGTTTTACGGTTTCATTCGTAGAAATTGATACACCAGAAGGCTTACATACTGGCTTACTGTTACTTTTTTACCTACTTTATTTTAATGCCTTCTCCATTAATGGGCGCTTATGAAGTACCAAAATATTTTTTTCAAATCCGCCTGCTAGTTTTGGAGATAATAAAATATTAGTTTCATGATTTGTTAGCTTTATTATATTTATTATATTATGTGACCCAAAATAATCTCAATCTCACAGCCAGTTTTTATTTAAAACAAATTTTGCGTAACATTATAACGTCGTATGTATTGATTTCTCAACGTTTACGCGAATTTCACTCATTATAATGAAGCAAATTTCACCTGCTTGACGTTTCGGATACTTTACAGCACCCATGGTCACGGGAGGAATGTGACTGCAGCCTGGAGGACGTTGGTCACGTTGGGCATGTAAAAAACTTAATAAACCGCGATAAAATCCGTAAAAGTTGTTTCGATATAACATCATTAGAGCTAAATAGTGATGAGGCGAAACAAATAGACGAATCATAAACATTTTAAATAAATAATTTGAAACATTCTAACCATTTGACACATTGTGATAAGGAATAAACATAAAAAAACAAATAACTTTTTTATATTTAATTAATTTACTATTACTATTTCACATTATTTACAGATAAAATTATAGTTAATGTTGGACTAAACCTAGACACTAATTGTTCCACTGAACAGACTAATTAATAACTAAATTTATAAATAATGGCCTTGAGCTTATACAAATTAACAAATACGTTATTTCCTTATTATCCTTAAACAACATTGATTAAACTGGAAAATGGCAATAATCACAAAAGACAGCTGAAATTACATATTTCGAAACAACTTTTTTCTTCTTATTTTAAATATTTTATACAAAAGTTTACAAAGAGGTACAAAATTTAAGTAGATTTTATTACTCCATTGCCATCTATGTTAATTAACTCTGATAGTTCCTGATTATATTCAAATTTATTCAATGTGAACTTTGTAGTACACATTCATAGCACCGAATGAGTACGACCAGAACCCCTGTCAAATGTACTCGAATGGTATATAACATAGCCTCCTTATTACTAGAAGCGGTAGCTGTGGAAGGCAGGTTACGAAAAACATGGCGAAAGGGCTGAACAGTATGCAGGTGCCCAGCCAGGCTGCTAGGAACCACGCGGGTATGATCGGCACCTGCTCCATCACAGTAGGATTCGGCTCGGTGACCCAAACGTTCATATTGCCTACAAACTATACATGACTATGTCTAATGCAGAGTTTATATCGTCGCTTACGATGTGCATTCTATTATGAACGCCATCTGAAAAAGAAAATAAAATAATTGTAGTGCTTTTTTAAAGTTAGTCGGAAAGGGAACATGGCTAGTCACCTAATGGAAAGTGTTTATTTTTGTTATTTGGATAAGCAAGGCAGATCTGCCAGGTTGCTCTCCGTAACACAGCACAGCTGTTTCACGGGAGAAACAAGCAAGATGGTGGTACCCATGCAGCCGAGAGCACGGCACAACGCATACCTCACACCGGTTGTGCTTATATAAAAAACAAGTTCGCCCGGACCGACCCTTGGCCCTGGGTGTCAGGCCAGATGACTCCATGTATTGCTTGCTCCAAGACTCAGTCATTTGAATGAAGTCTACGTGTGAAAGGACTGAGATTTATCAAAGCCGTATATTTTCTAACTATTGATCGCTTTGTTTGTAGGAGAGTCTACGATTTACGATTTCGTTACAACCATGAACCAAGTATTGGATTTGATGCTTTTGAGCATGGCAACCCTGAATTGGAAGTCGAAAATTAACCCAGCTCGACGTATTGTTTGCACATAATCTATCGATCGGATGATTGAATATTTCATACATAATGTCAAAATTTTGAGTTATATTCATAAGGAGATTTTTAATCGACTTTAAAAAAGAGGAGGTTCTCAATTCTTCTGCATGTTTTTTTGTATATATGTGTTACGATTACTCCGCCGATTGTGAATAGATTTCGATGTTTGAAACAAACATCAACTCTCAAGCTAAGCCAACGTATTCTTCTAATGTACATACTTTGCGTTTACCACGTCATTATTGCTATATACTTTATAGTCGGTGTCAGGCAAGGTAAGTAGGTAGGTACCCCCACCACGGTTCAAGCCTTGTCGTGGCGGTGGGGCTCAGTAGCCTAGGGTGAGCCCAGCACCTTGGGCGAAGCTAATTGAGCCGAGGGGGCTCTTTGTAACCCTCTTATAAGAAGAGGGGACAAAAGAGCAGAGGGCAAGGGTTGAGGATGGGAACCTCACTCCATTGTACTGTCTCGACGTTGGGAGGGGCTATTCTGTGGTGCGGGGCAACCCCTCTGTGGAGCTGGCGTCGGTCCCCGAGGGATTGACTAGGCGTCGAGGTGTTTGCTCAACAGATCCGGGCCACCTCACTCGCCGGGTTTTAATGGGTAGAGCTGAGTCCACTTCTTTACAGCTTTCGGGCGCAGCGAGTCCCACATATCCGCTTGGGGAGACCCACTCCCCGCGGGATGCCTCAGAGCATTTCCCGGCGTTAAATAAAAAAAGCACGTAGGTACAGCAACAAATACGACTCCGATACGATATTTGTATATCAACTATCAATTGACAAGCACATCGTAATCTGTGATACAATTTAATATGAAAACCTATACCGCAGCTATGTATACATCAACGAAGCCTATATTAATTATAACATGCTATGGTATAGCGAACAAAACCATCATTTTAGATTTATTACCCATGCCTGCGTTAGACGGCTACTGTATGTAATATTCCCTTTATCGCATACAAGGCATAATTGCCAGCGCTATGTTTAATCAAAATCATCTGATCTATATATATTGTAGTAGCATTGTGTCATCATTCCGTGTCCGTTAATGGGCGTTCTCAGTTATCGCCAATGTGAATAATCTTGGGCTACTTGTGTCACCTAGGTTACTAGGTGGACTTCGGCTAGTCAATAGCAAACGCGACGTTAATTTTAGTACATTTTTTTATGTTAGTTGGATAGGCAAACTTGCAGACGTGCCACCTGATGGTAAGTGGTCGACGTCGCCCATGAACATAAACCAGTTTACCTGGAACGAGCCCAGGCTCTCATTTATGTGTTGCCTATCCTGAGACATAAGATGTTAAGTCTCGGTGTACTGGAATTACACTGCCTGCCTTGCCCTTCTCTCCGAAACACAGCAAAGCTGTTTCACGGGAGAAACAAGCAAGATGGTGGTGCCCATGCAGCCGGGAGTACGGCACAGCGTTTCCCTCCTGCCGGTACCAGACATTAAAGAGTTTCAGCACTATATAAAATAATAAATCCTTGACTAATTCGGAATGGTTGAGTTGAAACGCCACAATATAACATACAATTTCTGCATTCATATAAGCCCCCCTAAAATTAAACAAATAAGAGGGTTCATGAAACTCTTGGCCTAATATTCAAAAATATGGGACGTAATCTTGTATTAAAATCCGTCATAATTATGGCTTTATATAAGACTGCTTCCTGCAGCTTCGCCCTCGTTAACTTAGATTTACAGCCGTACGCGGATTGATGATGATTATTTTTATAGCTTAGGTTACTCCTTATAATATCAGCTATCTACCAGTGAATAACCTATTAAAATCGGTCCAGCCATTTCAGAGATTAGCCGGAACAAACAGACAGACAGACAGATGGACAGCCAGACAAAAATGGTAAAAAAAATGCTATTTTGGTATAATATGTCCCGTGTATACATCCATATGCATTTAATAAAAAGCTGTTAATTTAATATTACAAACAGACACTTCAATTTTATTTATTTGTATAGATATCGTCCCGGCTTCGCAAGGCAAAACAATTTTTAGGCTATATTATTCGCTGATAATGTGTGGAAGAATTTTTCAAATCGAAGCCTATTCTATGCAAACAGACAAACATTTTTGATAAAATAGGTTTTATGGTTCCGTAGCCAAATGGCAAAAACGGAACCCTTATAGATTCGTCATGTCTATCTGTCTGTTGTCTGTCCGTCCGTATGTCACAGCCACTTTTTTCCGAAACTATAAGATCTATACTATTGAAACTTGGTAAGTAGATGTATTCTGTGAACCGCATAAAGATTTTTACACATAAATAGAAAAAAAAAACAATAAATTTTGGGGTTTCCCATACTTAGAACTGAAACTCAAATTGTTTTTTCATCAAACCCATACGTGTGGTATCTATGGATAGGTCTTCAAAAATGATATTGAGGTTTCTAATACTATTTTTTTTCTAAACTGAATAGTTTGCGCGAGAGACACTTCCAAAGTGGTAACTTCTAAAATAAGAGAATGATAAAACTGAAAAAAAAATATGATGTACATTGACATATAAACTTCCAGCGAAAATTGGTTTGAACGAGATCTAGTAAGTAGGTAGTTCTTTTTAAACTTTATATATAAAAATCAATGCCACTTTTCGTTGTAATTTTATAACTCAAGAACGGGCTCACCAATCCCAACCAAATGTTTAGGCTTTGTTCGGACTATTTAGTAGATTGTTTATGTGAAGTTTGCACAAAATCGGTCAAGCAGTTCTTAATTTATCACATTTTTTTAATTCAATAAATGGCGGATTTTTTTTAAACATTTTGTTAATGGAGATTTTGCTGTCAAATTGAAACTTTTTCAGTTGAGGTCATATTGAAACTTTTTTCAGTGTTGACAGTACAACATTAAGTTTTAAAATAGCTAGCAGTTGATATTTTTTTTTGTTTGAATAAATTAATTTGATGTTCCAATTTTTTTTTATTTCACTTTATACGTAGCGAAGCACGTACCGGGCCGCTAGTAAGTCATAAATCGTAAACCACAATTTACCTTTAATTCAATCAACTCAAATATAAAAATAAAAGTAAACATTTTTTCAAAATAAACCATATTTTTGTTAAAGTGTCTAATGTTGTATATTATGTAATGGTACGGAACCCTTGATGCGCAAGTCCGAATAGCACTTGGCCGGTTTTTTTTTCTTTATTTGTAATTGAATCACAAATTAGGTATACAAATTAAAAGTTATCTACCTTCTTACAATACAATCCTAAAGGTAAAAATAGATTTTATATAAATAAAGACACACTGCGACATTAGCTGATCTGAGCCAGCGCACTTGACCCTTGATCTTATGACCTTATACCCAAACCGACAGATTTCAAGGACGCGTGTCCTACAGCGCAAAGAAGTGAGGCAATGTGGGCTTATGAGTAAGGCTGTATCAACAACGCAGGCTCGGTGATGTATGGCAAAAAAAAAAAGGCATACAATGCTTTTCACCAGTACAACGGTAAACTGAATTTACTTTTTTATTATATAATTAAATAAAAATAACATAAAATAAAAATGCTCTTATTTCCCAATTGGTAGTAAGTCCAAATATATATATCAGGTAGAATTACATACATATATGCTGAAAGAAAAAGTATTTATAAATAAATGAACTGGTGTTATTTTTTTGTTTTCTTTTCCTAATTAAATAAAGATAGCTTATATGCATTGCCCGCAGTAAGGTTCGGTGACTTAGAAGTTAGAATTACAGTCGTATCCGAATTGTGATGATTGTTTTATTATTGTGGATTGGAACGTCACTTAATTGATGTTCCAATCTTCATCACTTTATTCATGTTCCAATCTTCATCACTTTATTCATGTTCCAATCTGTACACAAGTAGAATCTCTTAGCTAACGACTGGATATCTTTTATGGATTCAAAGTTTTGTTTTTATAATGTCCGCGAGCAAACATCGATGCATCAAAGAGGATTTTCATGGACTTTAGCCAAGTTTTAAATATAACTCCACAGATATGAATAAATTTACGTGCAGAGATTGTACAACTTTGAAAATACTTTTTATTAAAACTTTATTACTGTCTGAGTGCACCTCCTACTCTCGTTTTCAACACGCTTTTATTAGTTTCACCTGTATGTATGTTTGTTTGTATGTATTTAACCGACTCCTTTAGACTTGATTTTGACTCCCTTCTAACGACCAGATTTTGTTCAAACTTTGTAGATTTATCGAGGACCGATGACAATACAATCATTTGATAAAATTATTCTAATACCTATCCTGATGGATAATCAGGATAGCACATTCTAGGAAGGCGTAAGGCGCGCAAGTTACCTACATCACTTGTGTTGTTTTTAGTCTCTCACTAATTTCTAAAGTGATTGTTATTAGTTGAGTACTTTAAAGCAATAAAATTTTTAATTAAAAAAATCGACACTAAAAAGTAAAAAATAAATTATAGTTTAAAAAAACTAAAAAATCACGCATTAATAGCAAACCTAACTAAAAATTTGAAAAAAAAATTTAATGGATGAATTAAATGGGTTAACAAAATTACTTATTGTAAAAAAGCGTGAGGTGCTCAATATTCATTATTAAAAATATTTCATCGATATCTATTTTTTAAAAGTTAAGTTAATATAAAAACTTAGTTACAAGCACCACGCTTTTTTACAATAAGTAATTTTGTTAACCCATTTAATTCATCCATTAAAAATTATTTTCAAATTTTTAAATGGGTTTGCTCAAACTCATCAAATGATGAGTTTTTCAATAGTATTAAAATTAATAATTCATAATTCGCAAGCATCAACATAAACAAAATCACTCATAATAGAATAAAAGTTAACGCGGAAAGAAGCGTGGGAAGTATCTAGCTGTATGACTACTACCACCTAGTACTACAGTGGTAACTAGCTATGATAAATGATAACAAGAGATGTTTTCATACATTACGTATATTTCTAAAATCATTATCAATCAAGGAAAAAGAACTATAAAATAAAATTTACACCTTTTCTCAGACGAACAAGTAAAAAAATAATTTGCCAACAAATAAAGTTTAAAGAAATATTTATATATTTAAAACTTACAATAAAATTATTATCTTGAATACTGTTATGTAATGTTATAATAACACGTAATATCTTTTTTTCGTACTCTTATGACGTCATACGCAGTTTTTACTACATTCGCATATTTTATAAAGTCTCGAAATTGTAGGTATACATTTGAACGCGCTAGTCTCGATAATTACTCGCTGAGGTGCTCCCGTTGCCTGCAGGTCTAGGACCCTCAAAAACTGGTTTTATTTATAGAAGAGAGGGCAAACGGTTTTAGTTTGGGTACAGCACTGCCAAGTGCAAGTCCCACATAAGGTCCCAACCGGGGTTACCTGGCTACATGCGTAAATAGCATTTCCCTGCGTTACAAAAAAAAGGTCAATAATTATGAGTTAAAAATATTTTTTGCTTATGACCGTACAACCTATCGGGCTATCGGGGACATTGATATAAGGGAAATCATATTTAACATCGGTAAAACTGGGAACACAGCTAATTCATACAACTAATTGTAATCTGTGATTTCCCTGCATTTTATATAAGGTATTTTACGTACGGATTGACTTGTAGGCTCGTATTTTGAGTAAAGATATAAAATTGATGGGAGCAAAAGTACCACAAGCGAATCTAATTTAATCGTCGCTATTTGGGGCATAACTGAGCGCTAAGGTTAGGTAAGTCACAGTTGCTTCACGTTATGTTGCAAAAATATTGTGCCTCGACTTCAGTGCGTTTTGTGCGTGTGCATGTCTTGTGGATATCTGGACATAATGATAAGAAGGTTGATAGTGCAATCAGTCAGATAGATGGTGGAACATCAAAGATTGTGCTATACAAATCGAGTGTTTGAAAAAGTGCTGAGGGTAGGTATATATCACTTTGGTGTTCGATTGCCTACCTTATTAAACTGGGAATTACCATATATAAATAAATAACATAAAAAACAAATATAAATATTATTCAACAGACACACCCTGTGGTAATTTCGTAAGAACTTGTGTTACGGATATACGGATACTAGGAACGGAAATAAATTTAAGAAATTTATATAAATACGTGACCCGGTGCAGACATCTATATTCATCGGTGCCACTGACGGAATTCCAACCCGCGACCGCTGCGTAAAGTGTCCAGTAGCCTGATCACTTATTTAGACCCGCCGGTTGTCAAAATTGTTTTGCAAACTAGCAATAGTCTTAAAAATGAACGCATAAAAGCAATTCGGTAGTATTAACAAAAGAACTAGTAAAGTTTATCGTGGAAAAGATGGACTAACGCCTTACACTTCACAGAATTGCGCGTCTAGTACATTCTATATTTAGTTCGTGTACATTAGAATATACGAGAACATAAAAATACATACATTCGTATCCTTCGAAATCCTTTACACCGTACAAAGCCTCTCAGTATAATTAAAATAAACGTAACTTGTAATTCAAGGGCATGGCAGGGATAAACAAAAATTCTAACCGAAGCATGCGTGATGGATCCTGAGGTCACTACACGTACTCTTTTTTTTTCACTGTCACTTTCATTGAAGTACACGATAATACACGTTGTTGTATGGTCTAACTAACAACTGCGTGGTGGCGAACGGCGCGGCGGCGCACGCGCATGCAATCGAAGGTTTCAACACAAAAGCGGCAGGGCCGACTGCTCTTGCCTCTCCCTCGCACGTGCGACAATACAGATTCGCACACGAGACGGGTATTCAAAGGCTGTACGTACGCCACTAGTTGTTGACCTTCGGTCGTTATTGCTAATAAGCTTATTTTGCAATGAACATAAAAACATTCCCTGAGCCAGATCTTAAAAACATCTGAGGTCATATAGCTTATTGTAACAAAATTAAAATCCCATTTTTAGAATATTCACTTCACTTGGACTCAGCTCCCGGCTATGTCTGTTAGTAGACGTACTTTACTTTCATAATAGTTCTTTGTTTGTTCCACTACGTTCCTTCGATGCGATCTGATTTTCATTTAAAAATTTTTAGCGATCGGGCGACGATGGTCTATTGGGTATGGGTATCCCCACCATAGTTCAGGCCTTGTCGTGGCGGTGGGGCTCAGTAGCCTAGGTTGAGCTCAGCACCTTAGGCGAAGCAAATTGAGCCAAAGTGGCTCTTTGTACCCCTCTTATAAAAAGAGGGGACAAAAGAGCAGGGGAACAAGGGGGAAGGAGGGCACTGTCCCAACGTTCGGAGCGATTGTTCTGTGGTGCGGGACAACCCCTCTGTGGAGGTAGCGTCGGTTCTTTGAGGGACTGCCTAGCCATCGAGGTGCCCTGTTTGCTCAACAGATGTCATGATGACAGTGCCTGGGGAGACCCACTCACCGGAGGGATGCCTCAGTGCATTTCCCAGCATAAAAGAAAAAAAAGAAAAAGAAGTGGGTATGGGTTCGTAGTGAGAGGCCCGGGTTCGATCCTGACCGGTGCCGGTGGTGAAATGGGTTTTCCCAAATTTCTCCGGGCACCTGGACATGAGATGAGACCATCGCTTGCGCGCCGGTGAAGGAAAACATCATGAAGTTTCTTCACGATGTTTTCCATGTGCATGCCTGATGAGATTTAAAAGTCTTTGAAGGTTTGTGGAGTTCACCAACCCGGATAGGGCGATCGCATCGGTGAAATCGCCCAACACAGGGGGTGTTTTCGATGAAGAGACCCATGCCTAACTGTTGGACATAATATGAGGGTTGATATAAAAAGGCGATCAGGCACACATAACACGTGACTAATGGAAAAAAATATAAATTTATTATTAATTATTTGAATTTAAAAAATGCACGCATCATTGCTTTAAAATCTATTCTCCATTATTTCAGAATTAAATTTTATTTTTAATTAATTAAATATAAGTTCGGACCGAACGACCAAAAAATTAAAGTCTAGTAATATTCTCTAATTATTCGTAAATCGTAATCAATCATATTGACGCTATAAGTTACAATCATGCCTTTTCTCCTCGGCTAAGCGGAGACGTATTAAACCTTTGGGTCCAAACTCCAATACATGTCAATACTAAGAGAATGTCAAGTATATATACAAACTTGTTTCGTTCGTCTTTGTTTGAATCTACCTACATAGATAATAATTCAAGCAAGTCACACATGGACATGGTAGCAACCTTGGAGCAGCAAAGGTTAGTCTCTCAGACTTATTTCGAAATTATTATACTCATTAAAATGAAATGTTTCCAAATTATATTTTAAGTGTTTAATGTTATAATTATACCAAATACGTAATGAAGAATCAAAATATGTGAATTAATGTTTTAGGTACCTACTGTTTATAGCTTGACAAAAAAGAGTATGGAATAAATGAGGGCGCCACTTTCACTTAGGTGTCATCATAATATGGAAAATCAGTAAGATAATTTAATCAAATCGTTAAAATTAAATGTGAAACACTAAACTTTACTCAAAATCTAGTATTTGTCGGCCAAGTATTGTCAACATCATAGGTTTCCATTTAGTAAAATATTTAGTTCCACTTGTCACCACGTCATACTCTTTTCATTACCTTTGCATTACCTACATTGTTCTCATACGCTTCTAAGTGGCCTTGTATTTTTATCTTATATATTTTATATTATATTTAAGAATTATTATTAGATATAAATAATTATATTTACCTACACATAGTAGTACGGTATTAATATATCTTTATATACAAAAGACAAAGAAGAATACATATGATTAACTCGCTATATAAGCAATACTAAATATTCCATAATTAATATTTCTAATAAAAAAAAATATCAATGAAATAAAGCATACCACAGATATTAAAAATAAGTTCATAATATTTCTATGATGTATACTGATAGAAGTCATCCTTGCGCGTTAGATAAGTAACTCAGTTCCCTATCAGATACGTTGTCGATGCGTCTGTTGAGCTGTAACTACTTGAAGATATGTCGATGGCTAAAAATATATCAATTATATCTGTATCATAAGATCCGAAAATGTTGAATTTGAACTCGAAATGATGTTCATTGCAGACCCGTCTCTATTTATTAGTTTTTTTTATGTTAGTTGGATAGGCAAACTGGCAAACGTACCACCTGATGGTAAGTGGTCGACGTCACCCATGAACATAAACTAGTATGCCTGGAACGAGCCCAGGCAACTCATTTATGTGTTGCCTATCCTGAGACATAAGATGTTAAGTCTCGGTGCCAGTAATTACACTGCCTGTCTTGCCCTTCTCTCCGAAACACAGCAAAGCTGTTTCACGGGAGAAACAAGCAAGATGGTGGTACCCATGCAGCCGGGAGCGCGGCACAGCGCTTCCCTCCCACCGGCAAAAGTTGATCTAAAGATATTTACTATTAGAAATCGGTTTTACAAAAAATATCAGAAACACCTGAAGATATTATATAAAAGATGTGCTAATTGATTACACGATAAGATGAACTTTATTCGATCATAAAAAACCCTGAAAAATTGCTTAAATTAAACGAATAATTATTATATTATTATAAACGAATAATTAAAATAAAATGTGTGTATGCACATCATTTTCTTTTTAAGAAAATATTTGATTTTCAATACTACAGAGAACTATTTTTTTAAATCTCCAGTCCTATATTTTTTTATTCAAATTTATCCCAAAACTTGAATGCTATCTAGCGCTCAAGACGCCGCGACGCCCGCTACCCGCCAGTCTGTGACGCGCCTTAAAAACTTGTTCTGAATATTTATTAACTAGTTCCAATGTCAAAAAGGTTTTAATTAATAATAATAATTTATACTATTATATTATTTCAAAACAAGATAATGCAGTTCAACGGTAGGTCACTCGATAATAAAGTCATAAACGAATATAAACAAGTATTAGCTTTATCAAACTTTCGAGTGTCTGATATAATTTTAAGTACTTTGATATCGTAATATTAGCAATATGTGATCCTAGGGAATTATGTGTCTTGCAGCAATGATAGCACACTTTTTATTTTATAAATATTGATAAGACTGATATTGATGATAGTGATGATGAAGAAAAGGTGGTAAAAAACTGTCTGTTCACCTGCAGGTAAGTGGCCATCCATAGACACCTGTAGTAGGTGTGCTATGTTAGTGTTTGCAGGTGCGTTGCCGGTGCCTTCAAATCCTACTTCCTACTTATATTATAAACGCGAAAGTTGAAAGAGATGTATGTTTGCTACTCTTTCACGCATAAACTACTGAATGGATTTTATTATTTAACAAATAATTTAAAGTTCAAGTTTAGCCAGAGTTGAAGGTCAGAATCTAGCAACGTTTAGAATTAGCCTCATCGAAAGCGCCTCATTAAGGCCATTGATACGAATGCCAGTAGAGCGTAGAAGTTATGCGCAAAGTAATAATATTTATTCTGTGCTTATACACCAGTGGACAGGCAGTGTAATTACAGGCACAGAGACTTACTACCTTATGTCTAGGGATAGGCAACACATGAATGAGTTGCCTTGGCTAGTCTCAGGTTAACTTGTTCATGTTCACGGGCGACGCTAACCACTTACCATCCTGTGGCTCGTCTGCCCGTTTGCCTATCCATCGAACATAATTTTCTCAATTCGGCTGAATTGGGCACAACCGGGGTGGTAAGTACCTCTCGCTTACATAATATCGGCGTGTGACAAAGTGACAGCTATGCAGTCGCGTTTCGTGTGGTTTGTGAGTTTCCGGTGGCCCATTGGGGGGGATAGGGAAAAGGAGGGCGACACATCTGCATAATCTTTGCTTATGCGGATGTGTCGATAGTCGCTAAAAGGCTTTGACTGCTCGTTTACCATTTTTTTTTTTTCTTTAACGCCGGGAAATGCTCTGAGGCATGCCGCCTGGGGAGTGAGTCTCCCTAGGTGGGTATGTGGGACTCGCTGCACCCGAAAGATGGTAAATGAACGCAGCTCTACCCACTAAAACCCGGCGAGTGCCACCAATGCCGCCTTGGTGAGGTGCCCCGGATCTGTTAAGCTAACAGGGCACCTCGACGGCTAGTCAGTCCCGCGAGGGACCGACACCACCTCCACAGAGGGGTTGTCCCGCACCACAAAACCACCCCTCCCAACGTCGGGACAGTACAATGGGGTGAGGTTCCCATCCTCACCCCTTGTCCCCTGCTCTTTTGTTCCCTCTTCTTATAAGAGGGGCACAAAGAGCCCCCTCGGCTCAATTAGCTTCGCCCAAGGTGCTGGGCGCACCCTAGGCTACTGAGCCCCACCGCCACGTCAAGGCCTGAACCATGATGGGGTCGTTTACCATGCTGTGCTATACAAATTTAACGAAAACGTTCTTTATTCCGAGCTTATACATGGAATAGGTGATGCCAAAAAAATGTGTATATTATTCATCCTCATCATTATTATTACCATTTTGTTCCTCTACTTGATATCATAAGCATTTTGTCATTGACTATTGCCCGTTGGACATTAAAAAGGAATTGAAAAAATAGCCACTTTTTATGCGTCTTTGTGTAATGTTTTGCGGTTGTAATTTAAGAAATTTGTAAAGTCGGTTGGCAATTTAGATTTATAAATTATTGCATTGGCAATGCTCTTTCAATTTAAAATATTTCACAATGAGCGGTTACAATCAAATAAATCTTTATTTAATAAATACAAATAGAACGACAGATAGGTACGTCACTACTGACTATCACTGTGGTATTACCAATATCAGTCTTCACACATATAGATCACCACATGTCTATCTAAGCCTTATCAACAAACTGTTTAATACCTCTGCACATTTAAAAATTTAACTATCATTTCGTATAATTTCGAAATTACTCTAATATTTGATATGTAATAAGTGCCTATTCTATATTAAGTGTAAAACCTTGGAGATTTATATCAGGAACTTGGCATCGACGCGAATCATTTAAAGAATCACTGTCGATGTATTAATAAAACTGCAACACATGCAATTTGTATCATGTAAGCGAGCTATTAGTGCTACAAAGAGAATTTCAGTCTACCGACATGTTTTTTTTTTTTTCGGAAGGGTTAGACTTTTCGGCCTGATGGATGGCCTTTAAGCTCAATCGGTACAGAGCTCCAACATGTGTTTTAATAAATTGGTCCGAGTATTTCTAGCATAAAATACATATGAATATCTCTAGTATTAATAAAATAAATAAGAATAGACCAAGATAAAGAAACGAAAACTCAATCAGTCACTAATGATAATGGTATATTCACCTAGACTAAGTAGTTATTAATATAATTATTAAAACAATCATAGTTATATTCTTAGACAGTAATATTAAAATATTAATGGTAAGATGTAGTGCCATGCTGCTTTGCAGCCGAATTGGGCCGGCACGACCGGGGAGGTGGCTCGCCAGCCAAACCCTTTTTAAAACAAGTTTTTAACTAACAATATTTTTGTCATAGACTTTAATTAAAACACGTTCACCTGACATCGCGACAACTCGCTAGACTGGACAGCAGCTACTATATATTCTGTAGACAGCTAAGGTGAGCCGAGCTGCTTGCGTGCGAGTAGACAAGGCGAGTCTACTTGCTAGGCAGAATGTCGCACCATGTAAACTAGCCATAAATTAAGACAATATCCGTAACGGCTGTTTCAAGTCTGTACCTAAAGATAAGTCGTCTTGACGCTCATCAAAATAACAAAATATGCGGCTGGCGACTGGCGTACATTGAACAATATCACTAGCGCTGGCGTATGCTAATGGTGATTTTATTACCATTGTCAGTATGTATATGAAGATGACCCTCTGTATAATAATGATAAGTATTTATTATTTTTAATCGAAAACAATTAAATAGCGATTACTTTATAGATAAATTTGTTTGAGTTTATTAAACAAAGTTCATATTAAGTTCATGCAATCACAATGTTTTACTTTTGATATAAAAATGAAGCGTGTAGAGACACGTGGTAGATAAAAAAAATTGAAATGTTTTAAAAAACATTTTTTTTGGGATTTGAGTTGCAGTGCAAGTTGATATTTTAAAGTTTTACATTTGCAACGTTTTGGAAACTTTAGAGAAAATTGTCATGGGACGACTTGAGGTGTCAGATATGTTGAAACTAATGGTCTTTGACAAATTCACAATATTTTATTTACATTATTTTATATCACAATTCACAACCAACTGATGCCCGCGACTTTGTCTGCACAGGTTTTTTTTTATAAAAAGTATAAGTACTATGTTACTTCTAATACCTCCAAGAATATGTGTACAAAGTTTCATGATGATCGGTTACGTAGTTTTCGCGTGTAAGCGTAACAACAAACAAACAACATACTTTCACATTTATAATATTAGTAGGATTTTCACCAATCACCAATAATGATTTCGTCTATACTAATATTATAAAGGAGAACGCTTTGTATTTTTGTAACGAATAAACCCAAAAACTACTAGACCGAAATTAAAAAATATTTTACCATTAGAAAGCTAAATTACCCCCGAGGAACATGGGCTATCTTATATTTTCAAAAAATTAGAGATCGCTACCTAAATTCGGACAATGTAACCCAAGGTATCAAAATTTTGCCCATAAGTCATTATTTCGCGTGCGCTTTTATTAATAGTACTCATGGTTAGTCACAAAAAAGTCCATAGTATACACCTAACTATTATAATTAAGTCACAATAACAGTTTTTGTTGTGGATGGGTGGAATCTAATAGTGGTGAAATTGGTGACGGCATATTATTCTTTATCCATTTAAATTAATTTATAAATAAGGTTGATTATCCACATGTAAATTCCACATAAAATTATTCGGATCGGACTTTTCATTTAGAAGTTATGACTCGTATAAACATTTTCTAAGTAAGAAGTAAGTTAGGATGTATGAGATAATCTTCCAAACTACTACTATATAACGGTCATGTTGGTAAGTTAGGATGTATGAGATAATCTTCTAAACTACTACTATATAACAGTAATGTTGGTAAGTTAGGATGTATGAGATAATCTTCCAAACTACTACTATATAACGGTCATGTTGGTAAGTTAGGATGTATGAGATAATCTTCTAAACTACTACTATATAACGGTAATGATGGTAAGTTAGGATGTATGAGATAATCTTCTAAACTACTACTATATAACGGTAATGTTGGTAAGTTAGGATGTATGAGATAATCTTCTAAACTACTACTATATAACGGTAATGTTGGTAAGTTAGGATGTATGAGATAATCTTCTAAACTACTACTATATAACGGTAATGATGGTAAGTTAGGATGTATGAGTTAATCTTCAAAACTACTACTATATAACGGTAATGTTGGTAAGTTAGGATGTATGAGATAATCTTCAAAACTAATACTATATAACGGTAATGATGGTAAGTTAGGATGTATGAGATAATCTTCTAAACTACTACTATATAACGGTAATGTTGGTAAGTTAGGATGTATGAGATAATCTTCTAAACTACTACTATGTAACGGTCATGTTGGTAAGTTAGGATGTATGAGATAATCTTCTAAACTACTACTATATAACGGTAATGTTAATAAGTTAGAATGTATGAGATAATCATATCATATTTATCATTATTTCACTATGTATGTCACTAGGTACATAAATTATTAAATAACTAAATAATCTTTGAAACTTGGTATCTGATTGATAAAAATCTTTCATCAATATAATGGTACATTATCACTGAGTCATGTGGGCTATAGAAATTATTATCATACCTTCGAATACCGCTGTAAATGTAAGTTGACGCGGGCGAAGCAGCGGGAAACAGCTAGTCTATTATAAAAAAGGATAATATCGGTCGTGTTTGACGTTTGCCTTGTCACACAAATGCAATCAAGTTAATATGCTAGACGGTTCACATTTGCCTTTTCCTCTTGGGGACAAAGTTTAAAACAACAACAGTAATCAATTGAAAGTTAATTTAAATTTATTTACGCATTTGCAACACTTATTATGCCAATCGATTATCTATACTAATATTATAAAGCTGAAGAGTTTGTTTATTTGTTTGAACGCACTAATCTCAGGAACTACTGGTCCGATTTGAAAAATTCTTTCAGTGTTAGACATCCCATTTATCGAGGAAGGCTATAGGCTATATAACATCACGCTATGACATATAGGAGTTGAGTAACGGGGGCGAAGCTGCAGGCAACAGCTAGTAAATAATAAGTGTTTGCTCGGACGGAAAGGTGTACAAACATTTCTCCATATAGCCTGACCAGAAATATATAAACCCTGCGTGATGTCGCCACTATACTATCTTTTTACGTCAACACATAGTATCGTCCATACAGAAATTAGTTCTGAAATTTTCCGCAATATGGCGAGGGTTTTTATTTTACTGGTCAGGCTGTACGTGTCAACATATACTTAAATGAGTAAAATTCGCGTTAATCTGGTCGATAATATTACATACTTAAAAATGTGTTAACAATAAAATAATTATTGTCAAGCAAATTTGTATATTATATTGCAATTTAGTAGGTAGATGCACCGGTGGGAGGGAAGCGCTCTGTGCCGCGCTCCCGGCTGCATGGGTACCACCATCTTGCTTGTTTCTCCCGTGAAACAGCTTCGCTGTGCTTTGGAGAGAAGGGCAAGACAGACAGTGTAATTACTGGCACCGAGACTTAACATCTTATGTCTCAGGATAGGCAACACATAAATGAGTTGCCTTTGCTAGTCTTAGTTTAACTTGTTCATGTTCATGTCTGCCCGTTTGCCTATCCTGTCACACACATATTGGACTAGCGTCTAGCAAGCTACTTCATGAACTGTAAGAATTGAGACGATTAGATAATAAGAAGATAGTGGGCGCCCGCTCCAAAATTACATAGTCGAAAATGTTTTCCATAACATCAAAGCTCACAAACTATCAATATCAGAATCCGACCCGACGCCAGGAGGGCGTGTGGTCGCAGAACTCGCAGACTGCATGGCAACCCCCCACTTTAACAAACCAATAGTGAGCCAAATGGGCTCACACTAATCCGACTTAGCATTAGGGCCTTTGGGCCATTAGCATAGATCCCTCCAAAAAAAACTATCAGTAGCTTCATTCTAAACTGAGAGAAGATTCTGTTTAAGTAGTGGCCTGTAATTTCATTCTATTCCATTTCATCGGTACAAAAAAAGACAACGGAGGCACCGAAACAATCTTACGTTGATGGTAAGATAAAGCAGGAAGGAGTGCCTTTGGTGAGGTGCCCCGGATCTGTTGAGCAAACACCTCGACGGCTAGTCAGTCCCTCAGGGGACCGACGCCACCTCCACAGAGGGGTTGTCCCGCACCAAAGAACAATCCCTCCCAACGTCGCGACAGTACAATGAATAGAATAGAATAGAATAGAATAAAACTTTATTCAGCAAACCAGATATTGCACTACAATACAGATGAGCATTATTAATAAATAAGTGTAAAGAAAAAAAAACGTTTACATAATAAAATAGGAGAAAGGAAAAAAAATAAGAATAATACATAAAATTGGAAAAAAATCACATACAAGTCAAGAGCAAACCAATGGTCATTGGTTAGGTTTGTAACATCAAACATAGATTATAGATAATGTTTTGTTTGTTATCATTTTTTTTTTTGGTTATGATTTAACAAAATTTAAGCCTTTTAAAATAACATATACATATAAAAATGCACGGTAATTAACATTGTAATTTTATGGAACAATGGAGTGAGGTTCCAGTCCTCGCAACTTGCCCTCTGCTCTTTTGTCTCCTCTTCTTATAAGAGCCCCCTCAGCTCAATTTGCTTCGCCTAAGGTGCAGCGGCTCACCCTAGGTTACTGAGCCCCACCGCCACGACAAGGCCTGAGCCATGGTGGGGAGTTGACTGTGCCTGTCAAGTGTCACATATAAACTCGTTTATGACCAACATTAGCCACTTATCTCGGGCTAGTTATCCAGTTTTACTCGCATAAAAAAAAAGTCCGGAATTATACACGACGCCCAGTTATTGATCCAGACAAACGTGGTGTTGATTTTTAATCGCTAAAGGTTATCTATATGAAATATCGAAACAACTTACATCATCCACAGATATTCGTCGTCGTTTTTGCTGGTCTGCCTCTGAAGCGACCCAAATTGAGAACCTGCAATTAATCGTAGCTTTAGAAATCAGTTTTTGAACGCGAGCGTTGAATATGGATCTGGCGTATCCATTTTTCAGACATTTTGTGGTTGTTTGGAAATTATATTTTTACTGGTCATGTGTTAGCTTTTTCACAATGGGTTCTATTTCAATGGTTAGACCATTTTTTATTTTATAAAAAAAATGATCTCACTGAAGGATTCTACTATGTAACCAAAGGTGAAGGTGAACCACAGCAGTTCGTTTGCGTTTGTTATATAAAAAAGGTCTGAATTACATGACCAAAAAACAGACGCCGACAGGTGAATGTCACCTTTTTTTTACTTTTACGCCGGTAAATGCTCTGAGGCATCCCGCGGAAGAATGGATCTCTCCAGGATGTGGGACTCGCTGCGCCCGAAAGGTGGTAAGGTGGGCACAGCTCTACCCACTAAAACCCAGCGAGTGCCGCCAGTGCCGCCTTTGGTGAGGTGCCTCGGATCTAATAAGCAAACAGGGCGCCTCGACGGCTAGTCAGCCCCTCAAGGGACTGACGCCACCTCCACAGAGGGGTTGTCCTGCATCACAGAACAACCCCTCCCAAAGCCGGGATAGTAAAATAGGGAGAGGTTCCCACCCTCGCCCCTTGTCCTGCTCTTTTGTCCCTTCTTCTTATTAGATTGAGCCGAGGGAGCTGCTCTTTGTACCCCACAAATAGCAGCTCCCTCGGCTCAATTAGCTTCGCCCAAGGTACTGGGCTTACCCTAGGCTTGAAACAAGGTGGGGAGGTGAATCTCACCTGCAGATCACCTTAAAGACCACCAACTAGTTCATATTTCAATATTTTCTTGTATATTATAAAGTCTATTGGCAGTTTAAATAAATATTGTGAAATTTCTTTGAAAAATAATAAAAATCAAATAAAAATGTAGTTTTCTGGATACAAGTGTTAAACTCGTATTTCCGCCATTCTAACCCAATTGCCTTGAATTTTAAAAGTCATTTATTTTATTTCCTAAATGGCAATGAGCTTTTACTATTTGCTAGTGTCAAGTTTTAAAATTAAAGCGCGCGCGTTCGAGTTACTCGCCCGATAAGTTATTGATTATGTAATTTTACTGTAAAACCTCATTTGTCAATAGATGCCCAAACACGTTGTATAACATTTTGATTCGGCGTCGGCGTAAGCATCTGCCGCCGTCTGCGGATACACCTGTCTACGTGCGTCCACACATCTGTCGGACGCCAAACATTCGCGCTGAAACCTTTTTATCCGTGTCACAAAATCATACAGCAAACGGATTTGTGGCGGATGCATCTGCCAACGTTGAATGCCTACCCAAGAGAATGTAATCACTACGTTTAATGCCTACGACAGACGAGCAAATTACCCCATCTACACGTCAGCGGATGCGTCTGCCGACGACGTCTGTCAATGCATCTGTCTACTAGTAGAGAGGCTATAACGAAGAGGTACCTGATACCGTAGACGAAATAAAACTAGTATTCTCTGCCTAAGCCTGATACAGTCAAAAAGTGGTCAAATACGTATTTGCCTCGGTCAGCAGACGTGACTATTCTCACAAATACGTGTCACAAAATGAATTTTGACCAATTTTGCACGTATTTTTAGCCGACTACGGCAAAGGCATAAGAGGGTTCTGCCGGTTATGATTTAGGTTTATTAAAATATAGTGATATTTAAAAAAAAAATGTTTTTGTATTTTAATCCTATTTTTGTCAAATGAATAAATGTTAATATTTAATATTTTTAAAGGTATACTACTACTACTAATTTTTAAAGCAAAATTTAGCTCCTTTCATAATTGCATTAAAAAGGAAATAAAAACTGACCAATACATCCCTATAATAAATATCATTGCCAGTCAACAAAAAATTGTGTAAATAGTTTCATTGCTATTTACACAATCTTATATTAAATCAAAAAACAATTTATATTAAAATGTAACCCGGTTACCGCAACATGATATCACCAGTCCAGACGACAATGACATTATCGATTTACATTCTATTAAATCAATTAAGTAATCAATAAATATTATAAAACGTAATTACCATGCAGCAATAAATATTATGGTTATACCAACAATAGGTATTGTACCTAAATTTATTATAAAAAGTATAAATATCTACTAATGTTATACTAACAATAAGTATTGTGCCTAAATTTAATATAACATATTATTTAAAGTATAAATATCGACTAACCAGTTTCACAGTTTTGGGAGTTTGTAGTTGTACTGTTTTCACTTTCAGTTCTGCGCCTCGTGTTGAATAACAAATTCAATGGATTGTAACTTGTACTGTATGACTGTTGCTTTTTAGACGACGACTTGCTCGTTGAATCCATTTTAAAATTAATTTATTTTAATTTTCAATCCCAGAAGCGGCACGATACGAATATAAGTATTTTATCGTTTGGACGATAAACACTCACTAGTGTCGGAGCGGCTGCGACCAATGTTTTGTTTTGATCCGATCTTGCCCGAGCGCGCCCGGAAACAGCCGAAGTCGTATTTACTTCATGTTTAACCGACATCGAACCGCGCGTTGTTCACTCACCTAGTTTATGGACTATGGAGATTATTATAATGGTATTTAAGCGATAGATTATCATCAACCTTGAAATTAATATAAATTGTTATTGAAACGAGGTTATATTTGAGATATGGAATTGTTTTGTGCCGTGTTGAAATAAACTTACTAATCGTTAGAGTACATCAGTCATCAACCGACATTAGCTTAAGGTGATTAACGCAGCACCTTGGGCGAAGCAAATTGAACCAAGGGGGCTGCTCTTTTTACCCCTCTTATAAGAAGAGGGGACAAAATAACAGGGGGATAAGGGTTGAGGATGGGAACCTCACCCCATTGAACTGTCCCGACGTTGGGAGGGGTTGTTCTGTGGTGTGGGACGACCCCTCTGTGGAGGTGGTGTCGGTGCCTTGAGGGACTGACTAGCCATCAAGGTGTCCTGTTTGCTCAATACATCTGGGACACCTCACAAAGGCGGCATTGGTGGCACTGCCCGGATTTTACTGGGTTGAGAAGGTACCTTATCGTCTTTCGGACGCAGCGAGTCCCACACACCCGCCTGGAGAATCACCCTCCCCAGCGATGCCTCAGAGCATTTCCCGGCGTAAAAAAATAATACATCAACCGTGAGTAGAGTACGTCAAGCAAACAAAAACAAAAAACGAATATTTAAAAATGGTGAATCTAATCTCCATTAAGGAATTGAACTAATACTAATGTTAAAATAGTCTTTGAGGTGGGGAATGTGAGGGTTAATTATATCATTGAAAATGGTACATTAGTATTGACACTAGTGGTATAGGGCGAAAATATTGTTATAATATAAAAATAATTAATGGTATTAACAATAAAAGAATTAAGTAAAAGGAATTTTAGTGGCAAACCATCCATGGCCTACTTGATTTTGTTATGTGAATTTTGCCAGTAGGTAAAATTGTAAATTAGACAAGTTTTAATGCTGACCGGTATTAAAACTTATAAATATATAGGTATTGTACTATCAATTTATATTGCTGGCAAAATTACTTGAAAAAAAAATTTAAATTAAAAAAGTATTTTTTTCATTTGACAGCAGAAAGTACAGGCCATAAAATATTATTAAAAAAAAAAACAGCAGAAAGTATATACAAACAAAGTCATATTCTGACGAAATCAAAAAATATTTTACCTAAAAATATCAAATCAGAAACTTAATAGAAACAATCATGAAGATTCCTTACGTAGTCTCGTCAAATACGCGACAAGCTTACAGTACCGCGGAATCCATGAAAGCGACACCAGGGGAGGTCAACCGTAAGATAGTAGCGGAGGATTTCGAGTGGGACGACAATTTGACACCCGCTCCGCTATCGTATTATGCAGCTCTCGTCCTGTCCAGGGTGTTCCATAGAATCAATCCCTTGCAGCGAATTCTACAGAAGGATGTCGATATACTAATGGACTTATATCCAGCTGATATACCGCTTAAATTCAGCGTGCCGTATATTAAGGTATGATGGATTACTAATATTATAAATGTAAGTTTGTTCCCTTGCCACTCGCATCTAACACGGACCGGCCACCGCACGGAGATCGTCTTCCCACCTGGTCAATGGCCGACCAATACGTCTGTGGCCTCAAATTTGAACTTTATTGGCCCATCGGTCATCCGTTTTCATGAGTGTGTGACCAGCCCACTGCTACTTCAACAAGGTTTGGAGTCATATCTGTCAAATAAACACCCCGGCATAGCACGTTCCATAGCACGTTGAGCTACGGCAAACGAGTGATAATGGATTAGCCGTCTTAGCGTTCATTGAGGGAGGCCTATGTTCCCCATCATTGTCGTGGCAGTGGGGCTGAGTAGCCTAAGGTGAACCCAAGAGCCGTGAGCCGAACAGGTTGCTCTTTGTACACATCTTATAAGAAGAGGGGACAAAAGAGTAGGGGGCAAACAAGAGGCAAGGATGGGAACCTCACCCCATTTCACTGTCCCGACGTTGGGAGGGGTTCTTTTTAGGTGCGGGACAACCCCTCTGTGGAGGTGGTGTTGGTCCCTTGAGGGACTGAATAGCCGTCGAGAAGCCCAGTTGCTCAACAGATCTGGGGCACCTCAACAAAGGCAGCATCGGTGGCACTCGCCGGGCCACCATCATTCGGGCCCAGCGAGTTCCACATACCCGCCAGGGGGGTCTGAAAAGAAAATAAAGGCCCTGTGTTCAGCAGTGGCCGGATAGAGGCTGATGATGATGATGATGATGATTGTTAGTTTGTTACTCATTAAGTTAAAGACTAGACAAATTTTAGTAAAATTGACTCATATGACTCTGGTTCGGAAAAAGGTTGTTTGTGTTCCACTACACCGAATGTTTTACCCACAAAACTCACAACATTTACCATTGTGAAACTTTGTCCAAGCGGGCAAATTAGCAGATTATTTACATAGATATATCATGCCAATTGACCAAACTATCTGAGCTCATTTTTAAAATCGTGTGTTATCAAAAGTCTAAGTACCTATGCAATGTATGATTTAACCAGGACTTTTCCTAAACGTTCTTGTAAGAGGTAGTGCCATGATGCTTTGCAGTAAAATTGGACCAGCACGACCGTGGTGACCTCTCGCTCACATAATACCGGCGTAAAGTGACAGCTATGCTGTCGCGTTTCGTGCGGTTTGTGAGTTTCCGGTGGCTCATTAGGGGGCATAGGGAAAAAGAGGGCATCGCTCCTGCATAATCTCTGGTTGTGGGGTTTTTTTTATGTTAGTTGGATAGGCAAACAGGCAAACGTACCACCTGATGGTAAGAGGTCGACGTCGCCCATTAACATAAACTAGTATACCTGGATCGAACCCAGGCAACCCATTTATGTGTTGCCTATCCTGAGACATAAGATGTTAAGTCTCGGTGCCAGTAATTACACTGCCTGTCTTGCCCTTCTCTCCGAAACACAGTAAAGCTGTTTCACGGGAGAAACAAGCAAGATGGTGGTACCCATGCAGCCGGGAGCGCGGCACAGCGCTTCCCTCCCACCGGTATAATGTGTGGGCGTCGATGGTCAAAACGCTTCGACTGCCTCCTATGCTATAAAAAAACATGACATGAACATATTTATTGTAGGATGAGCAATATTGGAAGAGGTCTTTTTACGTCAAATTCCCCTCGCAAAATGAAATAGGCGTTTCGTATTGGAAGGGTAAATTTTTGTCTGCCTGTCTACGAGATTATTTGGAGAATGCCAACCCCGACATTTTTATTGAAGAAGAAGCTGCTGAACTGGCATCACTGGTAAGATAAATAGCAAACTAATATGCAAATATATACAGATAAATAAAATTGGAGTGTCTGTTTGTAATATTAAAATAACTGCTTTTTCCTAAATGCATAGGTATGCATACACGGTACATATACCAAAATAGCATTTTTTACAATTCTTGTCTGTCTGTCTGTCTGTTTGTTCCGGTTTATCTCTGAAACGGCTGGGTCGATTTTGACGGGACTTTCACTGATAGATAGCTAATGATATAAGAAATAACTTAGGCTATAAAATTAATCATCATCAATCCGTATACGGCTGTAAATCTAAATTAACGCGGGCAAAGCTGCGGGCTACAGCTAGTTAATTATAAGATCGGCTAGCCGAAAGAAAATGTGGTCATTATTACCATAATTGCATTTGTCGTGTAATTGGAAAATAAGTCCTGCTTCAGTGATGAGAGAAAAACATCTCTTGCTCTCAATTGAATGTGAATTCAAAAGGAATTGAAGAGCCTTGTTCAGTGATGTACGGACTAATAATATATAAGTACCTGGATGACCGAGCTTTGCTCGTTTTTTTTTTTTTTTTTTTAATAAAATGACATTTTCTAAAAATGATTCCTAGCTAGATCGATTTATCGCCCCCGAAACCCCCTATATACTAAATTTCATGAAAATCGTTGGAGCCGATTCCGAGATTCCAATTATATATATACAAGAATTGCTCATTTAAAGATATAAGATAAACATTTATAACCAGAAGAAGTTTTCTGAAATATTTTGTTGTGTATAATCATTAATTTAAATTCGTTTATAGTCACCTACTAGGTCTTGTTGACGTACTGATATTTATTTACATTTTTATATAAAGACGACTTCTGTTGCTCAATGGTTGGCGCGTTGGCGCTCAAGCCGGAGCTAATTCGAATCCCGCCAGGGAACAAAAAAAATCTGTGTTCCGGGGTCATGGATGTGTATTAGTGTATTATATAATAAAAATTCTAAGTATAATATGATAGTATAAAAGTATTAAATATAATTCCATTGTTTGGTATCCGTAACACAAGTTCTTCGAAAACTTACCACGGGACCAGATTGACGTGGTGTAAAAGCCTCCATAGATTATTTTTTTATATTATATATATTATTATTATATTTATTTATTTATTGTGACATAAAACAGTTATACATTATGGCTATAAAATCAAACAAAGAAAAAAGAAACAATAGATAAATAAATGTAAGCGTATAACCCACACCAATGTCCGCATAGTAATTTACATGATATTACTAATTACTGGAATAAATTTTATATGGACCATTGACGTATTTTTCATATATCTGAGAAAGTATTTTATTGCAACATTGAGTGGCCTTTGTTACTGTTGGTTATGCGTCAACAATACTACTTTTACCATTCAGGAATTTCCTTACTTGTATGTAGAGTCGTACGTACGTACACTGTTTTATTGCATCCGATCCTAACTGGTAACAAAAGGTCCATCCATTGACGTAATTTTCATATATCTGAGAAATTATTTTATTGCAACATTGAGTGGCCTTTGTTACTGTTGGTTATGCGTCAACAATACTACTTTTACCATTCAGGAATTTCCTTACTTGTATGTAGAGTCGTACGTACGTACACTGTTTTATTGCATCCGATCCTAACTGGTAACAAAAGGTCCATCCATTGACGTTATTTTCATATATCTGAGAAAGTATTTTATTGCAACATTGAGTGGCCTTTGTTACTGTTGGTTATGCTTCAACAATACTACTTTTACCATCCAGGAATTTCCTTACTTGTATGTAGAGTCGTACGTACGTACACTGTTTTATTGCATCCGATCCTAACTGGTAACAAAAGGTCCATCCATTGACGTAATTTTCATATATCTGAGAAATTATTTTATTGCAACATTGAGTGGCCTTTGTTACTGTTGGTTATGCATCAACAATACTACTTTTACCATTCAGGAATTTCCTTACTTGTATGTAGAGTCGTACGTACGTACACTGTTTTATTGCATCCGATCCTAACTGGTAACAAAAGGTCCATCCATTGACGTTATTTTCATATATCTGAGAAAGTATTTTATTGCAACTTTGAGTGGCCTTTGTTACTGTTGGTTATGCGTCAACAATACTACTTTTACCATTCAGGAATTTCCTTACTTGTATGTAGAGTCGTACGTACGTACACTGTTTTATTGCATCCGATCCTAACTGGTAACAAAAGGTCCATCCATTGACGTAATTTTCATATATCTGAGAAATTATTTTATTGCAACATTGAGTGGCCTTTGTTACTGTTGGTTATGCGTCAACAATACTACTTTTACCATTCAGGAATTTCCTTACTTGTATGTAGAGTCGTACGTACGTACACTGTTTTATTGCATCCGATCCTAACTGGTAACAAAAGGTCCATCCATTGACGTTATTTTCATATATCTGAGAAAGTATTTTATTGCAACATTGAGTGGCCTTTGTTACTGTTGGTTATGCGTCAACAATACTACTTTTACCATTCAGGAATTTCCTTACTTGTATGTAGAGTCGTACGTACGTACACTGTTTTATTGCATCCGATCCTAACTGGTAATAACAAAAGGTCCATCCATTGACGTTATTTTCATATATCTGAGAAAGTCTCTTCTCAGTCGTATGCTCTTGGCAGAGCGGTCGTGGTCATGTCTTGGTCAAGTCTTGCACTGCTTCTCTCGTAATGCGACGCCATGTATCTCTATGCTTGGCGGAGTGAGAGTTGTCATTTATATTGGTACATAAATCAATGCAAGCGTATAACCCACACTGATACACATATAACCCACACCAATGTCCGCATAGTAATTAGCATGACATTACTAATTACTGGAATAAATTTTATATGGACCATTGACGTAATTTTCATATATCTGAGAAAGTATTTTATTGCAATTACCATTCAGGAATTTCCTTACTTGTATGTAGAGTCGTACGTAGGTACTGGTTTGTTGCAACCGATTCTAATTGGTAACAAAAGTGTTTGTTACAGATTAGCCCATATATTTACGAGCTGTCTCTAAAACAACTAAAGATGGTGCGACAACCAACGCCAATTATCCCATTCGAAGATGATGTAGAGGATACGTGCCCATTTAGCGTGACCAAAATATACAACCACATACCCTTGCAACCGGTACTGGAAAAGTTGTACAATTTGCAAGAGATCGCATTGATTTTTGGAGTTAACAACCTGCAAGATGACTACATGCCTCGTTATTTCGAGTTTTCTTTAGAGGACTGCGAGTCTCTTTGCAGAGGGCTAAAATATCTTCAACATTTGAAAATATTCCGAATAAACCAAAGTAACTTAGATTGTTCGAAAGCGAAGTTGATATTGCAAAATCTAGTCAAGAAGGAAAGTATTGAGGAATTGGATTTTAATCATTGTAAAATCGGCGATTACGGCTTAAAAGCGTTGGGTGGGTTTATATCGATTCATAAAAACTTGAAGATAGTTAGAATAGCGAACAATCGCTTCAAGGAGGTCGGCGTGCAGGGGATTGCATATGCCTTGCAAATGAAGCCCGCGGCGCCAATAGAATTGCTCGGTCAGTATCGATATGACCTCGTATTCTCAATTTGTCATGCTTATAATTTTATAAATCTGCACAAGATTATTCGCAAAAGTCCATGACATTTTTATACAAGAGCAAAGGGGCAAACAGGGAGTCGTTTCACCTGGTGGTAAGTGATAAGCGACATCTATAGACACCTGCTACATCTCTGCTGCTCTTTTCATGAAGGTCCCTAAGTCGTATCGTTTCGCAAATACTGTAGGTCGCAGCTGGTTCCATTAAATTAATCATTAATATTCATATAACCTTATGTGCTAAATTATTAGTAGGTAATATTTTTTTCTTCGAAACTATTGCACTTTAATCTATTTATGGTGACAAAGCAAAATATTTGTTACGAAACAAACTATAAGGAAATTAAGGACAAAGGAGAATACGTGACAAATTTATTGTTTACATTCATTCGATAACAAGTTTGTATCCTACAGACTCACGCTTCAACTTAAGA
Source organism: Helleia helle (assembly GCA_963853865.1). Taxonomy (NCBI): domain Eukaryota; kingdom Metazoa; phylum Arthropoda; class Insecta; order Lepidoptera; family Lycaenidae; genus Helleia; species Helleia helle. The sequence goes on along the minus strand of OY971422.1, from coordinate 17,012,288 downwards.
TGGTTTATTTGTTTCTTTTTGTTAAACAAATTTAAAATATATTACTTGCTAAATCATCCTCTACACATGTATAGCACAAAACAGTAGAGATCTATATGTTTTTTTATAGACCAACAAAGTTGGAACGAAGAAATATAAAAATATAGAAGTGATGATGGCTCTACTACAGCATGTGGTATATTTTCAACAATGGCATTTAAGATTTCAGCTTGAATACCATGTCCTTGGAATGCGCAACAATGTTTGCTGCCGCTTTCGTGAGGTGTAAAGAGAAGCCTCAAACGCTCATCGTCAACTCGTGTGGCCTACACGGAGCCAGTGCGGAGAAGGTGAATAAAACCTCAATTGATCTTAGTGTAGTGGTCGGTCCGTGTTGGATGCCGATGGCGAGGGATCGCTCGTGGAGTTCATTGAGGGAGGCCTATGTTCAGCAGTGTATGGATATATATTTTTTCATTAACGATGGGAAATACTCTGAGGCATCCCGCGGGGGAGTGGGTCTCCCCAGACGGGTATGTGGGACTCGCTGCGCCCGAAAGCTGGTAAGTGGACGCAGCTCTACCCACTAAAACCCGGCGAGTGCCCCGGATCTGTTGAGTAAACAGGGCACCTCGACGGCTAGTCCGTCCCTCTGGGGACCGACGTGAGGTTCACGTCCTCGCCCCCTGCTCTTTTGTCCCCTCTTCTTATAAGAGGGGTACAAAGAGCCCCCTCGGCTCAATTCGCTTCGCCCAAGGTGCTGGGCTCACTCTTAGACTACTGAGCCCTACCGCCACGACAAGTCCTGAACCATGGTTGCGAGTTTATGGATATGTACTGATGGTGATGATGATAACTTAAAGCAAAATCATATGTTAAAGTAAAAAAAAATACTAAATTAGGGTCCAGAGAAAGAGGCAAAAACATTAATAAAAATGCAAAGATTTTTTAAGATTCACAACCGGTGGGAGGGATATTATGCTGCATCGCGCTCCCGACTGCATAGGTACCACCATCTTGAAGCTTGCTTCTCCCGTGAAACAGCTTTGCTGTGTTTCGGAGAGAAGGGCAAGACAGGCAGTGTAATTACTGGCACCGAGACTTAACATCTTATGTCTCAGGATAGGCAACACATAAATGAGTTGCCTGGGCTCGTTCCAGGTAAACTGGTTTATGTTCATGGGTGAGATCGACCACTTACAATCAGGTGGCCCGTCTGCTAGGTTGCCTGTCCAATTGACAAAATAGTTGAACTATTTTTTATGTTAGTTGGATTATTATTGGTAATATGGCATAATAATATTATAAAGTAAAAGATTTTATGGAAGATACCACATCTTGGGAATAGGGCGTTCTAGCACACTCATCTCTCCCTGAGCGTATTTTTTTTGAGTATAATTTACTAAGGTGTTAGTATATTGAATTTATTTGACGTCACGAAAACGTGAAACCTTACAACGCTTTATTCTTACTTGACAATCCATGTCAGACACTGGGTAACCGAGTATTTCCTTGGCGTAGATAAAACACCCAATTTCTAAAAACGTGCAGTATTTTAGTTGGCCTGATAATCTGCTCTACAGAAAGTCTGTAGTACCTATACAAGCACTCTTACCCAACATGTATAGCAAGCACAATTTAAATGACTCGATTTAAATTGTTAAAATTATATATTTAATTGTCTACATTATTTTTTGTTCAATTTAGTAAACACAATATAACATTATAACCTAAAATATAAGTATTAGTTATAGAAGTTACGACTAAAAATATTTTATCACTTTTAGAGAGATTGAATTTTTTTCCTTCAATTGATTTTTTTATAATCATTTCGTAATCCTGATATAGAAAACTCATAAGCAAATGCATAAAGAGCGATGCACAAAATTTCTATCAAACTTTTTCAATAATATAATCACAAAAAACGTCCTCTGTAGTCCTAGTACTAGTGATGGCAATAACGGCTGTTTTACAATAATAAATTATCGTGTTGTGTATTTTGTAACAACTGTTTTTCTAAACTGCTGTCTGTTATCCTGTTATTGTTGATTTATAGACGTTGAAAAATATGATTTGTGTCAATAAAATTTTCGAAAAATTAAATTAAAAAATAGAAGCAAATTCTGCCTATTGCGTGCCTATTCTTACCATTGCGTCATCGTTTCAATAAAGCATAATGACTACTGGCAACAGGATAGTTATTCTTTAATAATATCTATTATTATTCATTATTTTCAAATAACGCATTACTACAACTGTTGTTGTAATAATGACCACCACTACCTAGTACACTGGACACATTCCTAGATTTTTTCAATGGACTTTATGAATGAATTAAGCATTTTTATTTCAAATTTTTTTCTACATATAGTTATAGGCATTTAAGTTTTATTAATTTATATTAATTTATAATATAACTGACAACAAAGCCAGTCATTTATTTAAAAAAACTTTTTTTGCAGATGGCTGGGTTGCTCGATCTCAATCGTGGCTTAACTAGATTAGATATGGCTGCCAATAATTTATCCGGTGAGGCCGAAAAAACGTTAATTCAGGCCTTGGAGAAAAATAAAAAACTGCTGAAACTCGATTTGCGTAGGACGCGTAAGTGTCAATCATAAGATTCAACAAGCGGTTAAGGGTGAAGCGAAAAGCCTCGAGGGTTCCATGTTAAGCTTTGTTAGCTAACGTTTTTTCGATTTATTCTTTACTATACCTACTATACTTATATAAATATAAGGAAAGGAAACGAAGTATATAAGCATTATTACATCATCATCATCATCAACAGCATCTGTCTGTCTGCTGAACATAGGCTCCCTCGATATTATTTTCGCAAAAATATAGAGTACTAGCTGATGCCCGCGACTTCGTCTGCGCAGGATAAGATTTTAGTTTTTTTTTTTCATAAAAAGTATCCAATGTTATTTCTAATACCTCCAAGTGACGCTCTTATTAATAACTAGCTGTTGCCCGCAACTTCGCCCGCGTTAACTTTGATTTACAGCCGTACGCGGATTGATGATGATTATTTTTATAGCCTAATTTACTCCCTATAACATCAGCTATCTAACAGTGAAAGTCCTGTCAAAATCGGCCCATCTGTTTCAGAGATTAGCCGGAACAAACAGACAGACAGACAGACAGACAGACAAACGGACAGACAGACAAAAATTTAAAAAAAAGTTATTTTGGTATATACACAATATGTATACATATATACATGTACATACATATAAATTCAATAAAAAGCGGTTATTTTAATATTACAAACAGACACTCCAATTTTATTTATCTGTATAGATTTAAAGGTAACAGGCTGACGAAGATATCTTTCCTATGACAATTGAATCATTCAATTGAAACCATTATCGATTGTTAACCAAAACATTTTGTATAACATGTTAAATAATATAGACGGAGACATCAGCCTAGCTAGTTTTATATATAACAATTTCCGTGTGATAAGTGATAACATGGATCACGACATTATAATTTTTACTATGACAGAACCCTAATAATCATTTATGGTGAAAGAGAATTTCGTATAAAACTTTTTTAATTTTTCATACTTCTGCGAAGCATATTTTCCCGATCGCGATTGAGATCCGTAACTTGATTCAGTATTTTCAAGAGCACATCGGGTCCACCAAGTGCTGCGTTTATAAATAGAACAAGATGGCTGACGTCGATAAATCTGCAAAACTCTGCTACATAAAATATTGCGTTTTAAAATATTTTGCTTTTGAATATTTTGCCACTAATATGTATTTCAAATATTTGCATATTGTAATTGGTATAATATGTTTAGTTATAGAATATAACTGTTTAGATAAGTTTTATATTTCTTATATTTTACTACACGCAGAAATCGATGGGTTCGAATCCCGCTAACTGCAATTAATATGTTTGAATATGACCGTATTGCAGTTTTTAGTATATAAATTATTTAAATATATCTCCATCATCTCGCAATGTAAGCTCTTGTTAGCTTGTGACGATGGTCACTAGACCATCGTCACAAGCTAACATGGAGGCCGAGTCCATACCCTAGTGGGTATGGACTCGGCCTCTTGAGTGAGCGATCCGACCTTGGTCCAAACCCCTGTAATGTTTTGAAATGGATTTTTCTAAATTTCTACGTACACCTGGACATGAGACGATCGCTTGCTCACGGGTAAGGAAACATCGAGAGGAAACCTGCGTGCCTGATGAGATTTAAAAAGTCTTTGAAGGTGTGTGAAGTTCATCAGCTCGCATTGGGCCAACGCATCGGTGAACCATGGCCCAACACCCTCCTCACCCGATTTGGAAGATGAGACCCGTGCCCAGCAGTGGGACATTTTAGGGTTGATATTATTATTATTATATATCCGTCATCACGCAACGTAAGCTCTTGTTAGATTACCGTAGGATTAGCTTAATATGATTATATTATTATTAATATATATTATTATTAAAATATTATTTACAATCTGTTGCCCGCAGCTTCGCCCGCGTTAACTTAGATTTACAGCCATACCCGGATTGGTGATATATATTTTTATAGCCTAAGTTACTCCTTATAACAGCAGCTATGTAGCAGTGAAAGTCCCATCAAAATGGGCCAAACCGATTCAGAGATTAGTCGGAACGGACAGACAGACAGGCAAAAATTGTAAAAAATGTTATTTTGGTATATGTACCGTGTATATACCATTATACATTTAGTAAAAAGCGGTTATTTTAATATTACAAACAGACACTCCAATTTTATCTATATGTATAGATGTATACAACACTATATGACTGATACGTGATCTACTGATTCTTTTTATAGCACATTCACGAGAGGAATTATTGTCCCTAACAGTTCGCTGGGCTCGTGTTTTCAATCACAAACCACAACAGACATGAGCTGCCTTTTCACATCGCATCTCGAATAATTATCCATTATTCACATGACTGATTGCACTTGGTTATCTCTGGAATGAGGAAGGTCGTGTACAGGTCATCATCATCAACCATAAAGCTCTCAAAGTCCGCTTCTAAGCCAAATTATCGTCTGGCTCGGATCTTTGATTCTACAGTGTTTTTATTAACTGTCTGTCCGGGTAGAATTTTGTAAATGATTTGAAATTAACTTCCAGATGAGTTAGAATCTTGAAATTTTGACCATAGCTCAGAAGTGGCTGACAATACATAAAAATATAAAAGAGAATATTTTTTTAGTCCCTCTTAAATAATATTATATTGAATTTTTTTCAATAATTCATCATTATTTTTCAGATATATCCGATGAAACTCAAGCAAAAGTGAACGAGTTACTGGAACGGAATAAAAGGCTAATAAACGTGGAAACTGAGCCGAGTGAAGAGCTCCCTCCCCTGTACCTCAACGAGCCGGAGTACCTGGTCTGGGAGTACAACCCCAACAACCCTGACCACATACCCGGCAGGTACCCGGACAGGGTGCCTGAAGTGTAGCTGTGATCAACATCATCAATCATCATATGGCTATAATTTGTATTTTTTTGTTGTGAAATATCTATTGGCACGCCTTAGTCTTAAATGCCGTGACGGCTAACGGCCTGACGATGTTATGTCGTGATGCTCCACTGCAGTCTCGACTTTGTGTGGTTGCAATTGTGTTCTTTATTCTATTCCATCTTTAATTGTAGATTATTATTAATTGCGAATTCTTATATTTACAAACATACATAATATTTCACATCTTCCAAGCGTCCCGTTATTGCAATTTTTTTTCTATAATGCTCAAACTAGGTGGGTTAGCCAAGATGTCATTCTACAATCGTAAACGCTATTAGAAAACTAATAAATGTATGAAAGTGACATTTAAGACCACGTGATTTATCGATGTAAAATGTAATTTCCATACTTTTATTAGTTTTTTACTAGCGTTTACGATTATATAATGGCATCTTGGCTAATCCACCGGAGTCTATATTGTAATCGATTTTATAAAATATTTGTGAATACAATTTTTGTAAAGTTTAATAAATATATTGTTCTTTTTTAACTTGTTTTTATCATTTACTAATATATTATAGTTATTACCACTTCCTTTGTCATTGACTCACAAACATAAATGTGTGAATTTTTATCAACAATGTCTCCTATCAACATCCTCATACGACAATAATTATTGTTATCGTAAACTCTTTCTTACACAGGTGTTCCACATTCTCCATTTTTATAGATAAAATTAACAATAGTTTTTTTTTAAGAAAACTCTGCAGACCATTGGTCCGCACCATTGTTAGATTGGTTTTGATGATGATTGATCGTTACTTCTGTTGCTCCGCAAAATTGGAGTTCGTTAGGAGGTTAGTTGATGATGATTGATTGATTAGCTTAAGAGGAGCCGCTGGGGTGGAAGAAGGAGAGAGGATGTTACCACCGGTTCACACCCTAGCCCTTTCCTGAGAAGAACCTGCAAGAACTCAGTGGGCAGCGTCCCTATACTTGACACTTATTGATGGTAAAATGTTTGCACGGTGTTTAGTGGTCACGCGCGCTCAAGTTGGTGGTTAAGGGCTCCTCTTATTTTGTCACCGTTATTAGTAAGTTAGTTGTGTCACGGGTGTGGATCCTAGTGATTCACTCCCCGCGCTCATAGTTGGTCAAACAATAGAATATTTAGAACATTAACCTTTTGAACCTTTTGATATATATACGTCTAGCCGTCCTACCCTAGACGCCAAGGCACATTTTTCTGTAAAATTACCTTCATAAAATATAGGGATGTTGAAAACTTAATTGATATACAACTGAGTTTTTATTCTCTTCTTCCATTTTCTAATAAACCGTACCCACAAAATCGAAATTTTATTTACCCGGCAACTACATCCCAATATAGTAAAAGAAGCGCAGACGAAGTCGCGGGCACCTAGCTGGTTATCATGCAAAACACATAACATTACCGCTCTATTCTGATTATATGTTCGATATTACAATCATATGTCACAACACGAGCTGTCTCTTATATACGCCTATGGCGTGTGAGGCACTCCTTTTATACTCATTTAACATGTACTTTTAACACACAAAATTTATCAATATTTATGGTTTATTTATATTAAGATTCATGGTATCAAATATAGATGGAAGCTTATACTTTTAAATTATATAAATAAAAACACGCAAAAGTAATAGATTGTTTATTTCATGATAATATGATGCGATGTGCATTTTGTCACATATTGGCGTCATTGGCGGTCTGGGCCAGATTTCGATTAGTCACATAATATACTCGACAATAGCGTTCAAAAGGTTAAAATTTATTGCAGGCAAGTGAATTTTTCATTAATCTAAGGCTAGCCATCCACGAGCATTCAATAAATTTAACAAAAAATAATGAATACCTGTGCATAATTAATAATTGTAAAAAAATCAATCACAGATAAAATAATAGGTCTTTACCTATGAAATTGCCGTCCTGCAGTACTGGCCATTTCAAATCAAAATAATTTTTGTTTGGCCAAGAATTCTAATATCAAATTAATTTTATTTTAAAAACATGGAATTCTTTTTCCGAAAGTAGTCATTTGTTTATTGATTAGTTTTACATTTTCATCGCATTTCAATCTTTTTCGTCATCATGGATACGTTAAAAATTCGAGTAATTATGGAATATGAGTACCGTCGTGACAGCAACGCGGCACAAGCAGCACGCAACATCATCGACGTTTACCGAGCTAACACTACAAACCAACGCACCACCTGTAATTGGTTTGCTCGCTTCCGTTCTGGAAAATTCGACCTAAAAAATGAATCTCGCGGTCGTCCGAAGACTTTGACGAATTAAAGGCGACTGTGGAAGCTGATGATACACAATCTACGACTGTACCCGTAACACAAGTTGGAAGAACTTGTGTTACGTGTACCAGACAACGGAAATATATTTAATACTTTTTTTATACAATAGATATATTTAAGATTTTTATTATATAATACACATAATAATTTCCTTCATTGTAACACGAATGATTTAATAAAACAACATGAATTGAAAATCACAGGAGAGTACTACCCATCCGTCCACTGCTGAACATAGGCCTCCCTCAAAGAACGCCAAGACGACCGATACGTCGCCACTCGCATCCAACACGGACCGGCCACTGCACGGAGATCGTCTTCCCACCTGCTTAATAGTGGTCCACATAGTGTAGTTTTATTTTTTTTTACAGAATGGCATGTATTTATTCAAAAATATCCTGTTTCAAAAACATCCATTAGCTTATTATGATACAATATATTATTAATTTTACCGCCTTCATTATTCAACTGTATTTATTCAGTATTCTAGGTGTACCTCCGAATGAATTTGCGACCACATCTTCTAACGTACAGCGGCAAACGGCTTTCCACTGTGTCATATGCAACAAGTACCTTACCACCAAGTGGATCTTGAAGCTGCACCGTTGCACTCACATGAGCCTGTAGGCCAAGGCCGAAGACGTACAAGTATAACTTGTCGTGTAAGGGCATTGTAACCTTACACAAGTTACACTTGTACGGCTTTTTTTTTGCGCCGGGAAATGCTCTTAGGCATCCTACGGGGAAGGCGGACTTCCCAGCCGGGTATGTTGGAATCGCTGCACCTGAAAGATGGTAAGGTAGACGCAGCTCTGCCTACTAAAACCCGGCGAGTGCCACCAATGCCGCCTTTGGTGAGGTGCCCCGGATCTATTGAGCAAAAGGATACCTCTACGGCTAGTCAGTCCTCCAAGGGACCGACGCCACCTCCACAGAAGGGTTGATCCACAGCACCGGTTCCCTTCCTCGACCCTTGTCCCCCCTACTCTTTTGTCCCCTCTTCTTATAAGAGGGGTACAAAGAGCAGCTCCCTCGGTTCAATTGGCTTCGCCCAAAGTGCTGGATTCACCTTAGGCTAATATGCCCCATCTCCACGACAAGGCTTAAACCATAGTGGGGTGACTAAGAGTACCTTTATAAGACTCACCGAATATGTTTCTCACATGAACTCGCACAATTCCATCAGACCCTACACGTGCAATTATTGCGGGTATCAATTTATCAGGAAGACTGTCAGTGGCACGTCATGCTCCCATGAAATGGCCCAGAAGTACGTTTGTAAAGTCCCCGCTCGATCTGATGGAGCCGAAAGACAGTCGAGGAAACTCCTCAACAAAAGTTACCTTGTGTTTGAGCTTGATTAATTTGTATTGATGAGAATCTAGATGAGCTGTGACTGTCATTAGGGGATGTCTGCCCAACAAACATTTTAGCGTTAAGACAAGCTGTAGTAGACCTGTATTTCGGTTCTGTTTAGATATTAAAGAGTTAGCGTGTATCTTACAAGAGAGTTATAGAGTGCTATAACACCTTTATATCTTCGATTTTGGCGCAAAATTTTACAGGCAAAGCCTGCATAAGACCTTTATAGTGGTTCTATATAACCTTTAGTAATAGTGTATAAAAGGAGTTATAAGAGCGTCAATTTTCCGCTTGAAACTATATTGTGGCTTTATAAGGGAGTAATATAAAATACTTATAACGGTGTCAGATAGAACTTAGACCAGTATTTTGATACCTTATAATTCATTTGTAGCGTTTTCGGTGTCAAAAGTAGATAGTAAAAGATTTAAAGTTATAAAATTATATTACGAGTTATTATACTTATCAAAGTGTTTCTGTTTATCTGCGGACATTGTAACATTTTCATCACGAAATGTAAGAATTGTTGATAAACAGTATTCTTTATGTGTAGTTAATTATTAGTGCGCTTGCAAGTTTATTGTGATTGTGTATCATGTTTCTCATCTCAATTTTGACGCGCCTTCAAAAAATTGTGCTTTTGATAATAAAAATGCTAAAATGCTAATAACCTAAAATATTTTTTAGATACTCAATTCCAAATGCTGGCCAGTTTTAGTGATTGTACACATAAAGTATGTAAAATTATTTTGAAAATTTAAGTTCTTCATTACTTAAAAGTAATTATGTATAAAAATTTTTTTAGATTATATTAACAGAAATTAATCAAAAATGGCGATTTTTTCTTAAAGCTACAAGACTTATCTTAAATCTATTTTTACACTCGAGGAACTACAACGCCGGTAGTCAAGAGTATGTTAAAGTCTTTACCTGCAACGGAGTGCAAAGGAGTAAAATACAGGCTTTAGGTTTACCTATACCTTTAGATTAGGGGTCTTTACGAATTAATGAAATCCTTAGCCCACAGGTCACGCCAGGTGCAAAGTAATCTGCTGCTGCTTAACCTTTGATCGAGGTAAAGTGAAACCATACGGCGTCTGCTTAAAGTTGGAGAGAGAACTTTTTATTTGTGTAACATTTGCGAATACTTTTTATTGTTTACATCACCTAAAGCATGTATCTATTACGAAGTTATAGCATAGTGTGCCTATACTTTATTAAAAATAAAATTATTTATACTAATGTGATAGGAATTAAAGTTATTTTACTCTTCAATTGAGCACCCTGGCTACAGTTTTGTAAGTAACCGTAGCTACTTAGTATAATAATTATTTAAGTACCTGGTCAATGGCCAAGACCATCTCAAGCTTTTATTTATGATATATTTTTTTTTAATTACTACATTATACCTTATTTCTTTTTATTATTATTTCAGATTCAAAATGCAATTTAAAATTGTTCAGACTGTCGACGGAAAAAAATTAAACTGATGACATTTCCATCAGGTTGGAAAAAATATTCTGAAATATCCAAAATCGGGACTATTTAGTTAGGTATATAACGGACGAAAATTCTACACCAGAACCTGATTGGGATGTGCATCGTAAAAATCTCAAGTTACAAAGGTGAAAAGACCATTATGGACATAACGAATTGAAGTAACACAGAAGACGCTGATGACAATAACTATCCGCTGAAACGACACAAGAACCAATCTGCTTTAAATTTAAATAATGTCGCGAACGAAATTACGGGTTTCACATTGAAATTACAAACACTTATAATAAAAGAAATATTAAATAATTACAGGGTAAAAAAAAAGTATCACTGTCCAAAAGAAAGTGATCATTTTTCTTACACTCTATTATATGATATCTTAAAAACTATTTGTTTTCATTAAAAAATTATGAATCTGCAATATAGGTACCTTTTATAAAGGCTCATGCTGTAGAATCTCACACAAAACATCTGATTTTTACACATAAATACATTTATGATTCCATTATCAAGTAATGTTTTTATTTCAAAGACGAAGTCCCTTAAATAATATTCTATTTTTGTCGGTTTCACCGTATCGTAGTAGCTTCCAATAACAAATAGATCGATATCATTTTGATTCACTAGCTAAAATTGGCCAAAATTATTTCATGGCACTTTTAAATATTGGCAAACCATCAAAATTAGATGAATAATAAATACGAGGGGGAGTGATGTCCAACTATTTAGAATTTTGGTAACTGTTCTATAATGCCATGATGCCTATATCGTCCTCTCTCTATATTTTTATATTTGTGAGGTGTCATTCCCTTTAGTTCAATATTTTTTATTAATAAATCTTCTTCGTCCAACCTACTATTTGGCAAAAGAGAAAAAATCATTATTAAAGTCATATTCAACAAAATTTTGTGCGGAACCCTGTTGCTCATCATAACTTCCTTCCTCTCGAGTAGAATATGTCATAATGGTGTCAGTAAAGAATTATACCTTATTTATATGACTTAAACCTTTATATCGGGATCGTACAACGCTGCTATCTATAACTATTTAACCTATTCATTGCCTTTAGTATAACAGGCGTAAGCTGTATATAAGTGTTTTACAACGCATGTAGCGTTTGGTGTTACTACATTCTTAATTAACTCCGTTGTAGAACCAGTGCCGTTACTGAAGTTGCACTACTACCTTATTATTTATAAGCATCTCCATTATAGCAGATTTATAGCAGCTAAAAGAAATATAGGGAGTTGACGAAGATCTTTATACAGCTTATAACGTTCCAGGATGAAACAAGCTTTACCATCTTAAGTATATAAGCAGCTACTACTACCACACTAACTATAAAGATCATACTGCTTCGTTATTTACAGTTCAAATACAACCTGAAGAGCTAAACTTATTTCATAAGTGAACTGTATCACCTTTAGTAACAGCCAAATCCATTATAAATCAATACTGACACTGTAAACTTTAAAATTACCTGCAACCAACGCTTAATAGTTTGTTGGGTGATAATGAAGATAAAAGACAGTTAAGGGGACTTGTCAGCGATTTACAGCACAGTTACCGTATGTTTGGGCTTGATTTATTTGTATTGATGAGAACTTTGCACACATATGGCTTATAAGTGCAATTACAGGTGATGGGGACCATGATAGAACAATGATTACCTAGCGATCTTTGCTATTACACTAATAATACTGCCTCATTCCAATTGAGAGACTATTTTGTAGTATGAATGTAATAAAAATAAACAGAGGAATAAAGTGAAGATAAATCAGAATCGTACTTCTTGACTTATGATATCCAAAGTATTCTTCTTCGTCTATTTAAATAATAATATAGCCGAATTCACATTCCTGCATTTTGTTTTCGTTTTAAGTAGGTACGCTTAAAACAACGTAAGATGCTGCGGAGCTTATTTCTGAAACAGCTATTATTTCGCGATTGTGTAGCCCCTTTTACGAGACAAATTGTGGGACATACTGTTGAAGACATATTACCGAAATATATAATTTTCTGCAATGTGCTGCATTAAAATGTTTTCGTGATAGCCAGGCTATTGTATCTAATAATATAGCCTCATATTTCTTTATAAGTATTGCCCACCTACGATAGACAACCTAACATTAAGGTTATGGATGAAAAGCGCATTCACTTTGTCATTTCAAAAAAATATCAAAGCTTAAATTTGTTAATGGCTCAAAGTGAAAGAGACGCCTTTAATCGCGATGGTAAAATGTAATTCAGGCTCTTACAAAATTATATTTTAAGCACGCTTATCGTTAACGCAGAGAAAGCTTGAATTATTAATTGTAAACTTAGTGATTGGGGCTTACCACAAACGAGCGTGCGACCCGCAAAACGGTAAGTAATTTCGACCTACAACTTTAAAATTTAGGAGCGCATCAAATACCCCAGGGACAAAGAAAGGAAAAGATAGACGAGAAGATAAGACTAGACTTTAGGAAAAGCAATCCAAAAATGTGTGTATTATGAAAGGAATCCTCTCTCTGCCTGGTCAATTGAAGAAAATAGATATAGATAAATTCATACCTACTGATAAGTTTATAAACCTGTAGGATGCGTGAAATTCGCCAACCCGTACATTAATGAATTATGGATGAAGGAATAAATAATAATAATAATATTATAATATCTATGGACGCTTTTACATCACGTCAATCTGGTCCCGTGGTAAGTTATCGTAGAACTTGTGTTACGGGTACCAGACAACGAAAATATATGTAATACTTTTATACTATATAATACATATATTTAATACACATCCCAAGAACACAGAAAACTTTATTGTTCCCTGGCGGTATTCGAACCAGCAAGAGGGCTTCATCGCCAACGCGCTAACCATTGAGCCACAGAGGTCGTGGATAAATATAGCATACATTTGAAATCCATGAGTTATATCCTGCTGTATTTATGTGAAGCTATAAAAATATACACAAACACATAAATAGTTTGCATCCAATCGATTGAGCTCTCGTATTCACAAACGCGTGGGATTATTTTTTGTATCAATTCACGTTCACCCTGTTATTTCCATCGAACAAGTATTCACATAGTCAAATATACATGAAAATATAAAAAATATTTTCACTCGCATAATATATTATGATGCCAAATATTATCTGTAATGGTCGAATCTATTATACATAAGCAACCTATTCGAATATTATATACTGTAGTATCGACTATGAGATAATTCATATACTTTGGTAGATATTACATATGTACAGATTTGCCCGTGAACTACTGACTGTGTGAATTAATCTTATAAAGATAAAATATTATTATCACAGAACTATATCAAGATATATTTCTGTGATTATTATAATATAGTAAATTAATAGTTTTGTAGTATGTTTATTTTTCTCATACGTTTGGTGGTGATATTATTTAAAACAATCTTACAAGAAACTATATAACTAAATTCGTGGACATCATTATCATCATCATCATCATCAGCCTCTATCCGCCCACTACATAGGCCTCCCTCAATGAACGCAAAGATAGCCGTTGTCTAATATCTATGTTTCCTTTGACTTTTTATCGAATCCACGTGGGTGGTAACTACTTATATAATATGAACTCTGCGTGGAAATACCGCTGATGACAAGTAATACAATAATCTACCCACTATCTTATTTGGTACAGGAAATATTTTCATATTCTTCTGAGAAATTGATCGACTGTTTGTATTATAGGAACTTATCGTCGTGAATCAAGAATATGTTTACATATTATAAAATATCTGTTGAACATCGATCCCATTCTAGTAGAATAGTTGTGACTTGTATCTATATGTATAAGAAATATTAGAATCACGTTGTAAATTCGTAAAAACCGTAGGACGTTTACTAGGACGGAAATATTCCCATGACCACGTGCTGTATACTATTCGAAGTATCTGGAACACAATAAAAAATAAAATAAATATTCCGAAGAATTGAGAACCTTCTCTTTTTTAAGTCGGTTAAAAAGGAACTACAACGCCAATCAATTTGAGAAATTCAAAAAATATGCTCATATTTCCATGACCAACTTGATATCTATCTTTTTTCTTAACTCGATAAAGAGATCTTACAAATAATCTGCCTTTTGTTTCGTGGTGTATAATCCTCATGGACTATCCCTACCATAGAAATATTAACTTATTTTTAATATCTGTGATCCCTACGCTTATGCGATAGAACGGAGGGGGTGTGCCGGAATGGAACCACAAACCATCTACCTTCGGCAAGGTTCGAACCTCCCTTTTTCCCTCAAAAACTTGTGCAAAAACCAGCAGCTAGATTTCCTAAGACGATGTCGATGATGTTATTGACATTTGATATTATGTAACGATGTCCGTCTGGACTTTACACTATGGCCATCACACGCTCTCGACTTTGTTAACAAATATAGAGCAATTTATTTTTATTCCTTGTCCTGTCTAATGGATACATTATACACGTAATTGTTTATTCGTACTTTGACCATCTAGAATGATCCGGCTGTAAATGAAACGCAATATAACGTAAGTCATTTATCAGTGATATAATTGTGGCAACGATGATTGTGGCTATTTTAACATATCTGTGACATTGATATTGCTAATGATTTACTATTGCTAACTCTTTTATCCAAGCAAAACGAAGGTTTTGTCCGCTATGTGTGTCTGTGACGCTTTAGTGCCTAGCCGATTTCGATGCGGTTCTTTTATTTGAAAGCAGGTTTTCTCGTGGTGGTTCTAAAATACGTTTTAATAAAGATGGTAGTTGTTGGTGGTTGATAGTTTCAATGACCTAGCTCTTTTATTATTGCGTTGGGGGTTCAAAAAATATAAACTTTAAGTTATAATTATTAAAATAGCAAGGGGTGAGGACGGGAACCTGACCCCATTGTACTGTCCCGACGTTGGCAGGGGTTGTTCTGTGGTGCGGGACAGCTCCTCTGTGGAGGTGGCGTCGGTACCTACCCTGAGAGACTGACTAGCCGTTGAGGTGCCCTGTTAGCTCAACAGACCGGGGCACCTCACCAAAGGCGGCATTGGTGGCACTCCCGGGTTTTAGTGGGTAGAGCTGCGTCCACTTACCAGCTTTTCGGGCGCAGCGAGTCCCACATACCCGCCTGGGGAGACAAACTCCCCAGCGGGATGCCTCAGGGCATTTCCTGGCGTTAAAGAAAAAAAATATGTGAATATAATGAATTAAAATCATGTTTGAAATGGTTTGAAGAACCTAATTTGAAAATGTTTGCATAAACGTAGGTTTAAAATGACACAATTTTATCGATTTCCGTTGTGACGTTTCGAGCGGCTTGTGAGTTTTCTATGGCCCATTGGGGGGACAGAGAAAAAGTTCCCTCCTTTTCTCAAATCTTATCTGCATATTACCTTTATATTCCTACCTCTATGTCTCTGGTTGTGCGGCTGTGTATGGGCGTCGGTAGTCGTCAAAAGGCTTTGACTGCTCGTTTGCACTCCTATGCTATAAAAAAAAGTATTTAGAATTCCTTGTTTCATTAGCTCTTTTGATTAGTAAATTTCCTTTTTTAAGAAAAAAGAAGGGCTGCACACGTTTATCATGCGTCGTAGAGTAATTATGTCGAAAATCATCGCTATTTATAGACTTAATGTTCGTGAATGATATAAAATGAAATACCTGATGATATGTGGTCAACATACCATCAGGTATTTCATTTGCCTTTTCAATAGCATCGAACTCGGTCAAACTAAATAAATGGCCGTAAGTAACTCCCACGGAATTTATATTGAAGCTATAGCGTTAAGGAAACACATTCCTACAATTTTCATTCTCAAATTCTTATTTGATGAAAAATCTTTTTAGAGTATCAAATTAATATTAATAAGGGGAATATTGAGACGTTTGGAAAGATATAAACTCGCTACAAAGGGTGTAATTATATATATTTTTTGGAATTGCAAATGTTTCTTTCTTTTTCTTTTCTTTCTTTCTTTATTTCCTACTCTCAAGTGCTTGTTTTCTATGTGTTAGTATCACTGCTACTACAGTGACGAATTTACGCATTTTCAAATTTAGAGTGTTAATATTTGCCGCCCTTACCTCTACAATCCGTCTGATAAACATGTTTGCAACGACCTAAGTATATTCCTACCTTTCTGCATGTTTTTGATTCATATAAGGCAGCTGAAGGAAAAAAGGCAAACGAATTTCCCCATAGGATAAACTCGATAAATTCGAGGCTGGCCAACAGTATTCTAGACCTTTCCATGTTGCAATTATTGTCATTATTTCGTCATTTGTAACATTTTATGTTCATTGGGCCATACCACAGCCTCATAGTAGTGTCCCCACCATGGTTCAGGCCTTGACGTCGCGGTGGGGCTCAGTAGCCTAGGGTGAGCCCAACACCTTAGGCGAAGCTAATTGAGCCGAGGGGGCTCTTTGTACTCCTATTATAAGAAGAGGGGACAAAAGAGCAAGGGGCAAGGGGTGAGGATGGGAACCTGACCCCATTGTACTGCCCCGACGTTGGGAGGGGTTGTTCTGTGGTGCGGGACAACCCCTCTTTGGAGGTGGCGTCGGTCCCTTGCGGGACTGACTGGCCGTCGAGGTGCCCTGTCAGCTTAACAGATCCGGGGCACCTCACGAGGGCGGCACTGGTGGCACTCGCCGGGTTTTAATGGGTAGAGCTGCATCCATTTACCATCTTTCAGGCGCAGCGAGTCCCACATACCCACCTAAGGAGACCCACTCCCCAGGCGGGATGCCTCAGAGCATTTCCCGGCATAAAAGAAAAAAAAAAAAAAAAGATTCATAGTAGTGTAAGAGGATACGGTTATGATGGTGATAGTAAAAGCAGTACTGCAGAAATATAGGATTAAATTGCACTTAGCAAGGCTATTGCAAAAGAGACTATAAATAAAGGTACTAAGAATTACTTTTGAAATTTGCTAGAAAGGTGCAAATCATCGTTTGAGAATTAGGATCGCTCGCTAGAGGTAAGTTGCTAAATCATCGAGGTAATTAAAAAAAAAGAAAAGCCAAAAAGAAAATTTTTTTGTTACGCCCCATTTAATTGTTACGTGCGTGATGGACTATTACAAATGATATCCCGTCAATCTGTCTGTCCGTGCGTGGATCTATTTCACCTTTTGCACCGTAATCTATCTACCCTTACCGTTTACAGGTGGGCCTCGATCGCCATCAATAAAAGAGAACAACTTCATCACATCGGTGAAAAGCAAGGACAAGAACAAAAGTATCAATCTGGGACAAACTTCGTATCCTATGTGACACGTAGGATACGAAGTCTGTACCAGATTGCTATTGGCCAAATGAATATAATATCACGTACAACTACACGTACACGTAGATCTACCGCAATAAGACAATACGGGTAAATTTGTGTACTTTGGTTCACCTATCTCAACTGGTACAAAACATTGTTATGAACTTTGTAAAAATAATATATAAGCACACTTGAACATGGGCTAATAAGGTTCAAGAGTGGAGGCCACGTTTGGGTAGACGAAGTGTTGGTCGGCCATTAACCAGGTGGGAAGACGATCTCCGTGCGGTATACGCACATGAGTAAGTAAACGGACAGAGACATAGCTTCCATACAATGCGTAAAATTGTTACCTATCTGTTGTACCTTTTAATAGAGTGGTAAATTCTAATGGAAAGCACTCCCATTGCATATCAGTTTTTATCATAACTATTATAATATTTTTTATTCCGAACAGGAATCATCTCCTAATTACGTATTCTATACCTACACTTATTGTATTTTTACTGTAAGGTTTAGCTAAGATTTAAGATTTAATGTCAGGTCAATGTTTCCATAGCAAGAGTTTAGGCACATCCATAAAAATTTAGTGAACAAAAGTTATAATAATTAGTAGAAATAAAATAATAAGATACAACTTACCTATTGAAATCTTTGGGATATCTAAAATATGATTTGTTTTATTTGCTCTATTATTGTTCATACACACAGTACAGTATACAATATTGACACTTTTTACTTTTAATTATCAATAATAATTTAAGAACAATGTTATAAAATATGATTATTTTTTATTTGCTCTATTATTGTTCATACACACAGTAGTATACTTACAATATTGACACTTTTTACTTCTAATTAACAAAAATTTAAGAACGATGATAATAATTCGAAATACCCGCCAAGCGAAAAAAATATCAAATATACAACGCAACTTAACACGTGTACTCACATCCTTGCGTTCGAGCACTCGCACACGTACGAGTAGAAACCGGTTGAAACCGGTTTCTACTCGTACGTGACAAGCCACGAGTGCTAACGCACACATGCGTAAGGACGCTTGTAGTAGTGCAATCGATTCGCGCGGTTGTATGAAGCTATGCCTCTGTCCGTTTATTTACTCATGTGGTATACGTCCGTGTTGGATGTGAATGGCGAGGGATCGGCTGTCTTGGCGATGAGGCATATGTTCAGCAGTGGACAAATAGGGGCTGACGATGATGATGATGATGAAGCCCACATGACATAGGATTACCAAAATAGAGTATATAACGACCAATACACACATATATATACACACTAATTAAATTTTAGCATTAATTCGAATCATTAAATCAGTATTATTTTTATTCACTAACATTTATTTTTTTCAATTTATTCATTTATTCAAAAACATCTCCAAACCCATACTCAAGCGCGCGTAACAGTATACACCGCGCAAACACTTCACCATCCATAAGTGTAGAGTAGCTGGAACCAGGCTCATAGGCTCCTCTGAGGCGAGCAGAACTATAAGTTACTAACAACATTAGACGGACGTTACTCCGGGAGTTTACAAATAAAATAACATGCAATCTAACAATAAATAAATGAATCAAAAAAGGCACGGATCAAAGAGTTCGTGGAGTAGTAAAGTAAAAAAAAAACCCGACAGGGAACAAAAAGTTTTCTTTGTTCCTGGGTCATGGATGTGTATTAAATATGTGTATTATATAATAAATAGCTTAAATATATATATATGGTATGAAAGTATTAAATATATTTCCGTTCAGTTGTTTGGTACCCGTAACACATACCCGTAAGTTCTTCGAGAACTTACCACGGGACCAGATTGAGGTGTACAAGCGTCCATAGATATTATAAACATACAACAAATCATATCTATAGTTCCATATTAATAAAGATAGAAATCGTTATGATCGTGTTAAAAACTTGTGTCGTAACGCAAGCCTCTGGGAATTCTGCTACAATGAGGTAATTATTATCGTGGTGTTTTAGAAGTACATCAAGATCACGTTAATTGTGAAATGTGTATGAGATCGTTTCACATGCATGTCATCATCCTGCTTATTTTTTCTGCGAAACAGCTTGTTGACGTGATTTTTTTTACCGATGAAAAATCGGAGGGAGTTCTCAAGTCGACGCGTATTTATTTTTTTAGTTAGAGTAGTCCGCATTCGATAATTATTTTTTTATTGGAAAAGATAATATATAGCTTATTGGTTTTATATACATTTGGAAAAAAAAGTGGTAGAAGTGAAACCTGAAAAAATCACGTACATAAGAAACACTGTATAATGCTTCCTTATCTCATTTTCTCCCAAGTTAAATGTTATGAATTTATGTCTGTCTCTCTTTACTGTCGCTTTTTCGTTTTATCGACTTTCAATTAATTTAAAAACTTTTTTTGCACCAAGAAGGGTAAAATAAATTATTAAAGAACCTACTTCAACCGTGCCTATTTGTGTTTTTTTAAGTCGCTTTAATGTTTTATTTGAATAATATTTTATCCAAAGTAAATTTCATACAATCTTCTTAAAAATTTCAGCTAATAAATGCAAAGACATTTTTTTTAGAAATTAGAGCATTAAAAAAAGAAATACACTCTCCATCACGTTAAGCTACGCTTGCCGGGGTTGATCCGTGGATCGGTGACCATCTTTACATATCGAGACTCCTCAGTGCCTCGGAAAGCACGTTAAGCCGTTGGTCCCGGCTGTCATTCGTGGATCTTTAACAGTCGCTACTGGCCGTCAGAAGCCCGAAAGTCTGACAACCACACCTCCTCCACAACAAGAGGTTATATAGGTAATCGCTCCATTTGAAATACTGGTATCCAGCTGCACCTGTTTAGACTGGAAGCCGACCACTACATAATTGGTAAAAGGCTAAGCAGCAGAAGAACGTCGTGAGAATTTGTATCACGGGTGTCAGACAACGGAAATCAATGTAAGATTTACACTAGCCTTTATATTCATCATTCTATTTTTTCTTTTTTTTTTTCTTTAACGCCGGGAAATGCTCTGAGGCATCCCGCGTGGGGATTGTCCCCTCTTCTTATAAGAGGGGTACAAAGAGACCCCTCGGCTCAATCAGCTTCGCTCAAGGTGCAGCGGCTCACCCTAGGCTACTGAGCCCCACCGCCACGTCAAGGCCTGAACCATGGTGGGGTTATATTCATCATACCTTATCAGGAATCTAATCAACAACTTAGGGTTTCGTATTAAAAAGTTATTAACGTTGACCTAAACGATCATATTAGAAATGGCGCCCATAAAAAGTGCCGTATAAATTATTTCCGTAGGACTTTATCACATTATTACTTATTGAATGGATTGCGTGTCGTCCAGTGAGAAACGACTGTGATATGTTACCGGCCATCCCTTGACACGGTCGTTAAGAAGCCACGTGTAACCGGCAACTCTGTAGCTGAAAACTAACCAATAATAACAATTTAGTAAAAACTACTTCCCTCCCTGCTTGTAACGAAAAAATATGTTTGTTTTCTATTATGTACTTATTAAGTTATAAATAAAATCGGACAATACAGTATGTAGTTATTTGCCATGGGAAGAAATAAATCACGTTTCTTATGAAAATACAGTAAGACACATCTATACAGATAAATAAAATTGGAGTGTCTGTTTGCAATATTAAAATACCGTATTAACTTTTTACTAAATGCATAGGGATAGGTACACGGTACATATATACCGAAATAGCATTTTTTTACAATTTCTGTCTGTTTGTCTGTCACTTTCACTGACAGTGAAAGTCCCGGCCGGTCAATATCGGCCCAGCCGTTTCAGGGATTAGCCGGAACAAACAGACAGATAGACAAAAATTGTAAAAAATGCTATTTTGGTATATGTACCATGTAAACATCCATATGCATTAAATAAAAATCTGTTATTTTCATATTACAAACAAACACTCTAATTTTATTTATCTGTATAGATATGAATAATATAAACAGTAGTGGGTACTTAGGTGAAATAATAAATAATTTCATCACTCATCAACTACAGTATACAACAGGCTTACTGAAAGGACGACCGATCTGGAGAATCTCGGGCTACAAGAAATGACAATTGATGAAGATAATTATTACATTTCGTAGGACCAATACGAGTCCTCCTAAGTACAGCCTGGTACACCTGTATGTCGTTTGACGTATTAAATCTGCCACTTCCAAATACAAATTTTTCGCAATAGCTATTTTATATTTGGTACAATGTCACTGAAAAATTGCACTCGTTTTAATTTGGACTCCCCTTGACATTAAATTTCTTCGCAGCTAAATTATCTGTATAATGAAAAAATATGATAAATCCGGTCACTAACATGATAAGTAACTTCATTAATTTTGTGCATTTTTCCCTGATACTGATGTATTTTAATTTTGCACTTGTTACCATTTCTTTAAATTCTCTGCATTCTCCCATAAAATGTTACGCATCTTTAAAAAATATTCTTACTGCTTTGACTAGTGTTATCGGAAAATTGTTATTGAATATACACATACATACATATAATATTTTGTACTTAAGTACGTAATTTTTGACACATGGCTACCTTATGTCTTTTTTAACTATAACAATTGTAATTTTGTTTACCTGTGGGAGAACATTCTATTTTACAGATTCGATTTTTTTAAAGAATTATATAATAATCTTAATTTTTTCAAGTTTAGTTTATGCCCTTAAGCTGTAACGCTTTAACAAGAAAAGAACATGGAAAATTTCCACCATTTATTGTAACTTGGTGCAAATTTTGAAGAAAAATTTTAACGAGACAGAGTTTTACACGAACAGAAAAAACTCACTTGAGCACTCAAGGGACAAATTTTAAAAACAAAATACAACATAGGTAATAGGTACTAAGTCCCGTTAAGTAAACATGATAGACTTATGATAAATAAACTAGCTCTTACAAGCCGCCGCTACAAGCAAAGCGGGTGCGCTTTAACTCGGGTGAATTCAGAGAGTCAATGAATTTATATATTATATCGTCAAATTTTGGTGAAATCTTCGTACTTCTTACTTGGTCCAGAGCGTAGATGTGACAATTTAAGTCGCACATGCTTACATATTTAGTGCCTAGATGACCGATTTTTTCTTATGGCATAGAAGGGCAACGAGCAGTCGAAGGCGTTTGGCGACTACCGACGCCCATACACATCCGCACAACCAAAGATTATGCAGATGCGTTGCCCTCCTTTTCCCTAACCCCCCAATGGGCCACCGGAAACTCACAAACCGCACGAAACGTGACAGCATAGCTGTCACTTGACGCCGGTGTTATGGGAGCAAGAGGTACCACCCTCAACCCTGGTCGTGCCGGCCCAATTCGGCTGCAAAGCAGCATGGCACTACCTCTTACTCGTACGTATTTTTATTGTTGCTTAACAACGCCATCTACTGAATTAGCTTGAGTGTTTCCGTGTCGGTGAAGTAGGTAGTTGCTCCCAATAAAAAAATAGTAGTACTACTCGCCAGTAAGTAAGTAAGTAGGTGAGTAACTAAGTAGTACTACTCGAATTTTTTACGTATCCATGATGGCGAAAAAGATTGAAATACGATGAAAATGTAACACTAATCAATAAACAAATGACTACTTTTGGAAAAAGAATTCCATGTTTTTAAAATAAAATTAATTTGAAATTAGAATTCTTAGCCAAACAAAAATTATTTTGATTTGAAATGGTCAGTACTGCAGAACGGCAAATTCATAGGTAGAGACCTTTAAATTTTAGCTAGATCGTTTTATATCGTCTAGGCGTCCACTGAGGGAGGTACGTTCAACAGTGGACGAATTGAGGCTGATGATGATGAGATCGATTTATCGCCCCTGCGTACTAAATTTTATGAAAATCGTTGGGGCCGTTTACGAGATTCAGATTATATTTATATACAAGAATAGCTCGTTTAAAGGTATTCGATAATATTAGTACCTATAGATTGTACGAAATGGTCGATCGTATTCTTTTGAAATCGAAATAAAACTCGCAATATTGGTAATCTATTACGTGACTTTCTGGACAGAGCATTAAATAAATCCCCAGTCGCCTAAACCTTAAAATACAACTCTTATAAAATATCAACACTACACTTGTTTCTTATAAAATCATTTTGAAAGGGGATACGAAGTTTTCATTCAACATGCAAAATAATTATAGATGATACCTGAATTTAAAAAAGGAATTAAGAAATAAATATTCCACATTTTATGCAAATGTCAGTAATATGTACTGCACCGCACTTCAAGTCGTAAAAGCACGCGAGTAATAAAACCAGAGCAACTATGTACTTGCCCTGGTCTCAGCTCACACGTTTAACTCTCTTAAATTACACCCACAAACCTTTCTTACAAGCACTTTTGAAAGAGAGGGGTTTCTTTCAAAAGTGCTTGTAAGGTGTGTACATTTACCATATATGAATGCTGAAGTACTCTAGAATAATGCTCAAGAAAATTTTACTTCTTTGCTGTGGGATACATAAAAAGGTAAAAAAACCCTGGGTGTCGTCTGTAAAGTCGGTTTACGGACGATTGTTTTACATGATATCGTCATAATGCGTTACAAGCCGAACGCTTAGTTCTATCGTACCTTTCTATCACTTGTTCCGCGCTCTCGCTTGCACGCTTGGCTCAGGCACATGACACTTTTTCGTACGTGCCGCTGGCGTTCATTGATTTATGAAGTCTTTAATAAAAAAGTTTTGTTGGTGGTTTCAGGTTTTCAAACGACGACAACGGAACGGACTAAACAGTGAATTACTAAATTATCTTGACATCAATGTGCAAGATAGTCGTCTTAATTATGTCTTTCATATTACAACGCCTGTACTATTAACTTAAAGGCCTCAATTACAAAATTAAATGCTGTCTACAGTTCAGTCAATATTCGTTCTACGTTTTGCTAGTGCCTTAATTTATGTGCTAGTGACTTATTAAACCCAGATACATATGCGCCTAAGCTGATTTCTCTATTAATAGATAACGCCTACTACTAATACATTCAATCTTTTTGCTTCATCTTTTTGTAGCCATAAACTTGCACGAGATACTATCCCTGTAAAATATAAAGTTGTTAACATAAAATATTAAGTTGTAGAAGTAACTATGGAAAGTAACATACAATTAATAAGTAGGTAGTAATCAGAAAAATATCAAACATCTGTAGCAACAAATTGTGTATATTATTATGAATAATAGAGAATTCTCTTTAGATTTAAGAGAGGTTAATTGTAATATTAATCATATCACAATTTTTAGGGTTACTATATAATTTTATTGTATTTCTAGCGGACTGTACAAAGAATTTATAATTACAGAGCATTAACGTTAGGCCTCAAAGGTTGCAAAATGAAGCCTTGTGTCGCTTGTGTAAGAAAAAAAATATTACAGATCTGCTTTTAACTGAAAGACTTACAACTTTCTGAGTGCATGTGGGTGGAACAAAGGTCCCCGTGTGGCACATTACGTAAAGCTTGGGTCAAAAGCTGTTCTTAGGTATTCCAAAGAGGTCTGAAAAGGTTGAATACATTTCAAGTTTTTCATATAATCGTACGTTTTTATTAGAACATAAAATTAAATGTTAGAATAAAATATTCATATAAAATATTCCTGTACTTAACAACGTGATTTGCCGTTTTTTGCTTGATATTAATAACAGCATCTGGTAGGCGCTTGAAATATGCACAGAATATTTAGTTAAATATGTACTTTTATAATAAATAATTAAATTAAAATAAAATAAATAAATAAGGGGGCTCCCGTTCACAAGGTCATTTAAAGTATAAACGACACCTATTATAATAGTATTAAATCAGAGACATCGTAACCGAGCTAAAATCAATAATTGTTAAAAAATTAAGTCACTAAAGAGCATTTTTAAAATATCAATAGAAGTATAATATTTACATACTTTACTACAACCTCTACAATTTATATACTTTACTACAAACTCTACAATTTTTTTTGTTAAAGCGTCTAATATTGTATATATGATGCTATATGTAATAAGAAATTCAGAATATATAAAAAAGGTACATACGGTAAAATGTTGTGATTGGTCGCTTTTCACTCAGTGACGTAATTCATTAAAGATGAGATACAATTGACTTTTGTATATTTTGTGATATATTATGATTTATGATTTTTTTTTTTTGTAATTCTTATTTACTAACCTTGTATATTGTCTCGTATTGAGACAAATTGTTTAAAGCTTTATAAGGCTGCCTTTTGTATGTAGGCATTGTTATTTTTATTCTACTTTCTTTATTTAGTTACAATACATAATTCAATAAGAAAAAAGGGATGTTACGTATAAATAAAACATCACTATCAGTTATATACCTTCGAAGCCGGACAATAATTGACCGATAAAACAAGTAGTATATTAGTTGAGAAGATGATAGAAAGCAGTTGTACTACCACTACTAACTAATATCTTGTGATTGTCTGGGTTAAATCCCGCTAAGGGTACTAAGGGACACTTTATTTCTTTATATACCTAATATGTTGATAATATATTTGGATATCATATATCGTACCGATAGAAGGGATGCGCTCGTCCCGTCTGCTACTTCTGCATTTTGTCTGTATTTCTTTTGTGAAAAAGTTTAAGTATACATATCACTCGTGTGGTTTTAGTCTCTCACTCATTCTCAAGTGATTGCAATAAGTAACTCATTAGGAGTGAAAAAGGATTAAATTCCAAACAAGATTTAGTAAAAAAAATCGATACTAAATACAAAAAAATAAATCATACTTTAAAAAACTAAAAACGACTTAATTGAAAACCGAACTAAAAAGAAAATAATTTTTAATATAAGAACTAAACGGATTAAACGCGTGGCACTTCAGTTTGCATAATATGTAACTAATTATTCTGTGGTAACTAACATAAAATTGAATATAAACTTTATATTGACTTATTTTATACTTATTATGATACTATATGATATAAAAGAACCAAATTCTTTTGTTATCATACGTTTCATAATAATATTTTCTATGAGGGATTGCAACATAATTCTCTCCGTTCAGAATTATTGCCGGAGACAGCAATACCAGCTAATTTTACGTCTCCCTGATTTCATAGCTTATAGTCTTATACTCACATCCCAGTGTGCTGAATAGAAAAGCTTAAAGTTACAGTGTATGAAACGTGGTTTACTCTTTGTTTATTTATTTAGTTGCACCAACAAGATAAACACCAATACAATCACTTAAAAACTAGCTTGAATAAAATAAGTTGAGTGCCACCTCAATTACTGGAGCAAACCGCAATGCAAAATAAAATCATTTTAACATAATTGAATAAAAATACTTAGTAACTAATAATGACATGATAATTAAATACTACAAGAATTGAAAAATACTGAATTTAGAAGAAATATTGTTTTTTGAAATTTTGTTGAGTGGATAATAGTATTTTACATTATAATAAAAGTATATCTGATTTTGTGAATATAGTAATTATTATTTATCATTACTATAGCATTTTAGAAAGAATCAGAGAAATGTTTCATTTAAAGCGACGCATTGTTAAACAATAATACTAAAACCGGAGACGCGCAAGAGGGGACTGAGCGTCCTGAGCGGTGCGAGGCTTGCCATACTAAAGTACGAAAACGACAAAATGGGTTTTTGTTATTTTATTCAGTTAAAAACGATAATTTGAGAAATCCCTTCTACTATTTTAAAGAGCATGTATAGACTCATCCACGGAGAAAGTTAAGAGGCTTAAACCGGTCTCGTTTGCCCTTAAGATGTGAATCTCTTTTTAAAAAGAGGTATGTTTGATTTTTTTGTCTGTCACAAAAGTTACCTAATCATGTATTGAAAACAAACAAAATAAGGTTTTGATATTGAACTATTAGGTTATGTTACTTAAACTTCATTGGTATTGTAATTACTAAAAAATTGAGATTTTTTTTCTTTTCAAAAATTTTTTTCAAAAATTTCAAATGCGTCCTCTTAATATCTTAACGTTATTTCCACTATACGAAACTATATTAGAACCTAAAGTAGTAAATCTCAGCGTTCTCTCTTAATCAAGTAACAATCGTAGTTGGGCTGAAATAAAAGAACTGAAAACTTGTGACCGCTGCGAGCGCCTTTGTACCCTTTTAGAGTACCATTGCTTCTAATTTATTGTATTACTTTTAAAAATAATAAACCAGCTGCTGAGCTCATAATAGACGTTTGTTAGTTTATTTCCTGCCCCTCTAGACTATTGGTTTTCCATTTATAGAAGAAATCAATGTATGAGATTGACAATCAATCAATCCCATACAATGATGTTTCTGTTCTAGTTACTTCAACATTATTAATACAAATTTATTTTGTTTGTCTATCTACAAAATATATCATTTTAAAGGTGGGTCGGATGCGCTACCTCCATTATCCCTTTTCATTTGTTTTCAGATTTGCTACTTGAGATCGGTCACGGTGTGTATCCGCTGGAAAAAGGAAAAGTTTTTCTAAACGAAAATCTATGCTGCCAAGTTTGATTAATGCGAGACCTCATAACATTCGTGTATGCAAACGCAGAGCAAATACTAATATGTGAAAATTCCTGAATTAGCGAAAGAGCTATTTTGACTTCACGAAACGACCAAGCAGCAGTAATAAACGCTTAAATAATTAATAAATATCTCCATTAACAGAGTTATGGAAGATGAAGAATCCAGTAGGATTTTTAGAATCCCTCAGTGCTCGTAGACTACCACGTCATAAAATAAATTTTTAAAGTCAGCGTACCCACAATTCACCTTAGAAATTTAAACCCGCCAAAACGTTGCAATGGTAGATTTAAAATGGCCAATCTACAACGAAATCTGGTGGGTTAGCCAAGATGCCATTCTACAATCGTAAATGCTAGTAGAAAACTAATAAATGTATGGAAATTACATTTTACATCGATATAGATATTATCACGTGGTCTTAAATATAGATTTTGACAAGGGGATTTTGAAAACGATGCATACACAATTTTTATTTAACTGAGAACGAAATACCGACGAATTCCTTTAACTGCTTCGTTTAATATTACCTAACCGTCACTTCCCACGCCACTGATGTTAGAAATATACGATAATTTAAAGAAAATCCAAGATAATTTTCATCAAACTTGATTTTCCGCATAATTTGCTTCTAATTAAATTACTTCACTTCATTAACACACTTCATAAAAATATATTTCAATACGACATATTCACGATTTTTTCCATAAGATTTTTTTTTAAATTTGCTGAGTATCCGCGGTTCTATCAAATCTATACAGATCCCCACCATGGTTCAGGCCTTGTCGTGGCGGTGGGCCTCAGTAACCTAGGATGAGCGGTGCACCTTGGGCGAAGCTAATTGTGCCAAGGGGGCTCTTTGTAGGTACCCCTCTTATAAGAAGAGGGGACAGAAGAGCAGGGGGGCAAGGGGTGAGGATGGGAACCTCACCCCATTGTACTGTCCCGACGTTGGGAGGGGTTGTTCTCTGGTACGGGACAAACCCTCTGTGGAGGTGGCGTCGGTCCCTTGCGGGACTGGATAGCCGTCGAGGTGCCCTGTTTGTTTTCTAGATCCGGGGCACCTCACCAAAGGCGAGCACCAATGGTGGCACTCGCCGGGTTTTAGTGGGTAAAGCTGCGTCCATTTACCAGCTGTCGGGCGCAGCGAATCCCAAATACCCGCGTGGGGAGACCCACTCCCCCGCGGCATGCCTCAGAGCATTTCCCGGCGTTAAAGAAAAAAAAATCTAAACAGATAAATAAAATTGGAGTATCTGTTTGTAATATCAAAATAACTAATTTTTATTAAATGCATAGGGGTATATACACGGTACCTACATATACCAAAATAACATTTTTTACAATTTTTTTCTATCTGTCTGTCTGTTTGTTCCAGCTAATCTCTAAAACGGCTGGGCCGATTTTGATGGGACTTTCACTGACAGATAGCTGATATAAGGAGTAATTTAAGCTATAAAAATAATCATCGACACTCCGGATACAGCTGAAAATCTAAGTTAATGCTGGCGAAGCTGCGGGCAATAGCTAGTTAGACAAAAGAATCATCAAGAAATATATATACCTAAGTAAATAAATCTATATCTATACTTATAATAAAACTGTAGAGAGGTCTATTGTGTACATTGAATATATATTCAAAATTAATATTGGAGGATGAATGGTGATCGATACTGATCCCAAAAATGCAATCAGTAAATTTTTTTGTCTGTCTGTCTGTCTGTCTGTCTGTCTGTCTATATGTCTGTCTGTATATGCACGCATGGGTCAAAAACTACTGAAGGGATTTTAACCAAACTTAGCACGATTGTAGTCCATACTCCTGGGCAGGTTATAGGCTATATAACATAATACTAAGACATATAGGAGCTGAGCAGTGACGTTGAATTTGAAGCAAGTCTGAAGCAAGTCTGAAGAAAATGCGCTTTCGAGCTGTTATCCTCGCATACGTTGATCATACACCAAAAGTATGTATTACAAAGATGATGGTCTTCAAAAGATCCACAAAAAAGTCCTGAATAGTATATATCTATCTTTTATAAATTAGCCACAATAATGTGTTTAATCGTAAGCATTTCTTCAAATTGTATTAAATGCATAAATATATTGTATTTCACATAGATATAACTTTATCAAACTCCCATATTCAAAAAGTACACTTTATTATCTATTTTAGAAAAAAAATATTATAGAAATCGGTTTATAAACACACAAGATATAGATGAAATAAAACTTTCAAATCTCGCCGCGCCAGCTGTATGGGTTGATATTTGTTTAACGCGCGAAACGGCCATCCGCTGCATCTATAAAAATTAAAAAGGCAAGGGCGCTCACGCGCCGACTTTACACAACCGACGCCAGGAGGCCGTGTGGTCGCAGACTGCATGGTAGCGGGGGGCAACCCTCCACTTTATAAATCAAAAGTGAGCCGAATGGGCTCACATTAATCCGATGTAGCATTAGGGACTTCGGGCCGTTAGCATAGATCCATCCAAAACTCGCAATAAGCGCGCTGCAGATTTTAAAAATACATAGATAGTAGAGGTAGTAGGTACTAATTTGAATTAAAATATTGATGTATCATATGATAGGGTAGTTTCAAATAACTTTGTAACGTTAGGACGCCTGACACCTCAATCCTCCCATGATCATGGTTGCTGTAAAGTATCTTAAACGTCGGACATGTAAAAATCTTAATAAATGGCGATAAAATCCGTAAAAGTAATTTAAATATAATAAAAATGTACTTCTTAATTAAATAAATATATTTTTTCAAAACGTACTATCGTGTCTATAAGGAAATTATCGGTTATATATAGTTAATAGTATTTTTTAAATTATAATATAAGGTGGTAAATTGGAACCATATTATTTGAAAAATAAGTTAAAAAAAAATACTTCTTACATGCGGACGTAGTCGCGGATAAAAGCTATGAAATAATATATGGTACTTACATAAAAAAATCAATTTTGTCTGTCTCTTTGTTCCGGTTGATCTCTAAAACGGCTAAGCCGATTTTGACGAGGCTTTCACTGGCAGATAGCTAATGTTATAAGGCGTAACGTTGGCCATAAAAATAATCATCATTAATCCGAACGCCTGTAAATCAAAATAAACGCGGGCGAAGCTGCGGGCAACAGCTAGTATATAAAATCAAATTCAATATTTACAATCAATCATAGTGTTTTGATATTATGAAGTAAAGTATGAGTCGCTTCAACCGCTTCTAAAGGTTTATTTCATGAGTTACAAATTCAAAGGGTTATTAGAAGTTCCTCGAATAGTTTGAATATTGATATGAAATGGATAGATCTTTATAAATATTATATTAAGTTAAAATAGTAGTAGTATCCGGATTGTCTTGTGCGTCAAATAAATGATGTTCGGAGAGTTAAGATAAATCGTACATTTACTGGAATCGAAATAATCGAGAAAAATTCCAGAGTAGTCAACTAAAATTACCTGAGCTTAAAAAGAAATTAAAAGCATAATATGGATGAAAATATACCAAAATAATATTTTTCACATTTTCTATATGCCTGTCTATTTGTTCCGGATATTCTCTGAAACGGCTTGACCGATTTTGATGGGACTTTGACTGGCAGATAGCTGATGTTATAAGAAGTAACTTAGACAATAAAAATGATCATCATCAATCCGGGTATGGCTGTTAATCTAAGTTAACGCGGGTGAAGCTGCGGCTGCGGGGAACAGCTACATAAACAATCATTTGGATTAAAAAAAAACAAATTTTAATAACGTACAGCCGAACTTTATTAAATTGTTTTATATACAAATTATAACATACATACACCGAGCCGACCATTTTAGACGAAGTTTGCTATTTACATTTTCATACTGTTATTATTAACATACGGTTAGACGAAATAGATACTGGCAACTGACAGTAACATAGAATGGAATTACAAAATTCTAGGTATCATTTAAATATATATATAACAGAATACTGTCTAATCTACTTGAAAATTGCTTTTATAATAATTGACATTAACAAACGCTAAAATGCAATGATATCTTAAGCTTTACTGAAATGTACACTCACTTATGACTCTCACCTTCGAGTAATTTGTACATACTAGCACAAAATAAATATGAACAGACGGCAATCTAGTATACCTATGTAGGTACTTCGCTTTTTATACCTACACTCGGCGGTCGCGCTAGGGTTGTTAACTTTGGTTTATGCGATCGTGGTAGTGATTACATATGGTACATAGTGAATGTACATTATGTATTTATGTACTAAGTAGTATTTATACTTAATAAAATAATATTTACAACAACAGGAAGAACAGAAATGTAAACTAATAATAACTAAAATATCTCAAGTTTATTGATATTTTCAAATTACAAGTCAAAATATCTCCAAGCGACGATTTCGACATTGGCGAAATGATCGATTATTACATTTTAAAGTATAATAAATTCTTATTCTTATGTACATAGTCCATACATATTTTTACAGTAAGCTAATGGATTTGTTTAAACAACCGCCAACTGAAGAGTTATTTATAATAACTTATTTTTTCCCTCCACTCTTTCACAAAAATGTTTACAGACGCGTGTACGCCTCGCACTGTTCCTTATGTTTCGCAATATCGTGTCCGTGAACGGTGTCTATGTGTGCGTTGCTCGAGCGCACGTTGTAGGTAAATTGCCTTCGGTTCATATCTATTTTGTGATACTCGTCACCAGTATAAAACATTGGTGACGAAACTAATAACTGTGATGCACAATAAACTACAGTCTAGCATTAATTTTACTCTTGAATATGGAATTTAGACTATTAGTTACTCTACTTTGTAACATACACAAAACGTCTGAATTCCTAACGGGCTTTAAACCTCTAACTTATACAAACAAATAATACTTACAATATACAAAGAAGGATGCACTTAATATCCTATGATAAATTCGTTAGTATATTATAATTTATAACGAAAAAGTTATACATCGTATTGTTAAATGTAATTTCTAAATATTATCAATTGACTTATTTTTATGATAATTCAAATAATTTTCTCTTTTTTGGCACAAACTGAAATTTCTCTATCATACAAACGCGTATACATATAAAGGTCTAAAAAAATGGCGATGTAAAATCGAAAAATGAATTGAAAAAAATAACACAGAAATTTGTTGCTTTTTGTTGCTAATTAGTTGCTAAAAAATTAATTATTTTGCTCCAACCGATCGCAAAAAATGGGCAATAGCGCTAACTTTTCATTTTTTATTTTTTAAAATTATTTAAAAATTATTTAAATTTTTTAAAACTTCTTTCTTCTTAGCATCTTTTAGCAACAAATTAGCAACAAATTAACCCCTATTCGCTTGATCGATAAGTCCACATTCAGTGATTTCCAGGCTATCTTAATGAAAAGTTAGCGCTATTGCCGATTTTTTGCGATCGGTTGGAGCAAAAAAAATATTTTTTTAGCAACTAATAAGCAACAAAAAAGCAACAAGTTTCTGTGTTTTTTTTTTCAATTCCGCTGATTTTACATCGCCATTTTTTTAGACCTTACATATAACTACTACTGCACATATTTTTAATGCTATAAAAGCCTCAATAAAAGATCTTTAAGAATGTTAAGTCCTTCTCAAAAATATTTGAAATTAACATTAGTATAAACTATTTAGTATTAATAAATAGATTTAGCACATTTTTACCTAAGTTGGCACAACCATCACATTAAAATTTTTATAAATAAAAATTATAATATAGCTTGTACTTCACATTTCCAACATTTATCTAGAGTTGAACCTATTTCGGAAATATATTTAAACTATCATGCACTAATTGCATGAAATGAACTTTAAATCTATGACTATATTTACATCTTTTTGTGACCATTCAACTTACAGGGATTTGAAAGAGTTACGTATAACAACTTAATATGAAGCTAACTCGTTTTAAAACTTTCTCATCAAGTCTCCTGTTTTAGATTAAAAGAATATTTTGTTATTTTAATTTGATAAAAGTATAAAAGAAGTATAAAGTAAAATTTAAGCCGCTGTATATGCTTAAACTGTGAAATAAAAACAAAAAGCATACATAACAGCGTCTGCTATTCAAGTTAGTATAAAAAATGTAATACAAATAAAGATACTTAAAAAAATATTTCTTACTTTCGTTGGGCTTTGCATCATTTCTACCAAAACAACTCTAAGCTGGAGGTTTTAAGGGTGTGTTTCCAACGTGTAAATTCTGAAGCTGAGGCAGTAGAATAGCTGCAGTTGCTATTGTTGTTACCAGTACAAAGACAGCGAGGAGAGCACGGTCAGCTACTACAGCTACCTGAATTGAAAAAAACTTACATTAATCCATTAATATAAGCGCTGGGGGAACAAAAATAAAAGATGATTTCGTGACAAACATGTTTCGAGATCAAAAGAACTTAAAGGTCTCCCATTCAAAACGTTTAAGTGGAAAATATTTTTGGGTATAATATTTTAAATATTTGTGTAGTGTGTACAAAATATATTGTCTTTAGTTCGAAAAAGTTTTTTCGCTTTTCATCATCATCATCATCAGCCTTTATCCGTCCACTGCTGAATATAGGCCTCCCTCAATGAATGCCAAAATGGCACTCTTGCCACTCTCATCCAACACGGACAGGTTACGGTTTACTTTTAGAATTTTTTTATTTCAATTCAAATTGATATCATTATAATTTAGGTTATATCTATTGATTACACTCTATCTATATCTATAGTTGATGACGTATGTACATTACAAAAAGTTTTATATAATCCTTACACTTCCACGCCATTCCCCGAGCTGTTGATTGTATAATTATTGCCTATTGGGTTTGAAAATTGAACTGTCAATCTTTATTAATAAGCGTTAAAACAATCCAATGCCTAATTATTTTTTCCAAAAACATCAGTGCACTAAACAGTTGGTAGTAATGTTACTTTATTTTGGGTATTCAATTTAAATAAATATACTAACACCTGTTTATCTAATGGTTCGAAAAGGCTCACCATCAATGACCCGACCCGGTTTGACCTGTCAGGGTGTTTTGTAGAGGGCTTATCCTCTAAACCCCGGTGGACACAAACGTAAAACTCAATACGTGATAAGTGAAACATTAATTTATAAAACTTATATTAACATTTTAAAAACATCTGACACAAAAAAGGATTAGGATGTTAAGAATGATGATTTATCAAAAGATTTATTATATTTTGAAATTGAGTACAAAACACGTTTACCAATTATTCAACATAGTTATATCTTTATCTTCATTTTTTTATGTCACAAAGAGGCAACCGAGCATTCGGAGCTTTATGGTGACTACCGACGCCCATAGACATTCGCACAACCAGACGTTGCCCTCCTTTTCCCTATAACTCCCAATGGGCCACCGGAAACTCACAAACTGCACGAAACGCGACAGCATAGCTGGCACTTGACGCCGGTGTTCTGTGAGCGGGTGGTACCACCCCGGTCGTGCCGGCTCAATTCGGCTGCAAAGCAGCATGCCACTACCTCTTACTTACATTTTAATAAACAATTTATAAATATGTTCCATTGAGTGAGATTTGCATTATTATTAATACAAAAAAATATTATTGTATATTCTTATTCAGATGCAATGAATGAGATAGCGTTGTTGCTTTTGTAGCAGAGCATCGGTACGCAATACTCCGCCTCCATCACGATGAATATTTTGTTGGGGCAACATATTTGCCCACTATTGTCTATTTACTTGCGCCGGGAATTGAGATCGTGAAATGATACAGTGAGTGCATTTTAATGTGATATACAGGCTGGGTAAAAAATCGTGAATCAAACGAAACAGGATGAATTTGCTATGAAAAAGTTAAAAAAAAATGAAGTCAAGAACAGCTATGTTATGTTACATCTCGTTTTAATCGTCCGTAAATAGGCAAGTTTATATAACACAGGTTCATTTTTTGGTAGTACATTTTTTTAAAGAGTAAAGTTTTAAAGTTACAAATAATTATACGTGAGACTTAAAAGATATTGAAAAAAGTGTCAATACTCATAAATCATGGCACCTACTATCATAAAAGCACTTTTGCAGTGATGATACATTTCCTAGAAGCCACTAAACACCATTTATTGTTTTGAAATAGGTACCCATTTTACTCTAATTGCCTATTTATCACAAAATTTGGTATTTTTTTCAAAAAACACTTAAATAGTTTTATTAGCCCTAGTAAAATATTGCTGGTAAAGAAGGAAGTATTGCACACATGCACGAGTCGTATGTTGTATCCCCAAATTATCTGTTAATGTATACTCCAAAGCCAATAATCTGCCAATTTATCTCATTAAATTTCCATTAGGTGGCACGACTTTGCCAATACAGTGGCAAAAAAACCTACCTGTTTCCACTCGAGATTGGCACGCTCAAGCCTGTCCGTGGCCGCCACGCGCAGCTCGTGTCGCGCAGCAGCCTCCCGCAGCGCGCAGCCGCAGCACGCGCACGCGCATGCGGTCACGCACGCGGGCGCGGACGAGCACGCTGCCGCGTATGGCGCCGTGCACGCTACCGTCTCGCTGGACCCCGTGCTACCAGAGCACGAGTTACGTTGAGCTAAACAGATAAACCAATGATTTTTTCGACGAGAATTTTTTTTGGACAAGAATTGATAATACAATAATAATAAAACAATTTTTACGAATTTTATCGCGGTTTATTGAGATTTTTACAAGCCCGACGTTTCGGATACTTTACAGCAACCATGGTCACGGGAGGACTGAGGTGACAGTGTGACTCTCTGTAACAAAGATTTACCCACGGTAGCTAACTGTGTTGGATGGTGGTGTGATTCGCCGTTTAAATACCTATCTGTATTGGTATGTTTCCTATACACTGTGTGGCTTAAGGTGTGTTATTGGGATTACGGATAACTAATACATCTAAGAAAGCTAAAGAATTATTTGCCTCTAATTCCATTGTGAATTGAATTTTAGTATTGATGGAATTGAGATGGTTTAAGAATATGGTTACTTTATCAGATGGCAATATTGTGAAAGTATCATCTACATACCGCTTGTAGAACCTGGGTGTTATTGGTGAGGTATGCAGAGCAGTCTCCTTGAAGTCCTCCATGAATATGTCGGCAACAACGGGGGATACTGGTGAGCCCATCGCTACGCCATCTACTTGCTGGTAGAACTGGTTATTCCACAACATGTAGCCAGATGTAAGGCAATGTTTTAGAAGTTCAGCATATTCTATTGGCATGTCATTCTCTCTTAGCTTTCTTGATACAATATTAATGCAATCTTCCACCGGTAAGCATGTAAAGAGTGATTGCACATCAAAACTAACCATAGTTTCATTGTCGCTGAGATGTAGGTGTTTGATCTCAATAACAAAGTGGTATGAATCCCGTGTATGTGCTCTGGTTTGTCCACGCAGCGGCGAAAGTACATGGGCAACATGTTTAGCCAGTCTGTAGGTTGGTGAGTCAATCTGGCTTACAATTGGACGTAGTGGAGCATTAGCCTTGTGTATTTTTGGCAGCCCATAATAAACGTTAAAGAACATATAGCTGACTTAAAACACCGTCGCTACACTAAGCCTGCAATCTGTGAACTTAGTCTAGACAAAGCTCGTCATTATATCAGATTTGATAAACCACAGATACTCGCAAAAGAACACCGATTCCAACCAAGGATGATCCGCGAGGCTATTGAAATTAAAAAACATCCAAATTTCAATAGAGAAGATGGCTGGCTCTTACCACCTGCTTGGGATCCCATTATTAAAATAATTAAATCAAAAACCAAGCATAATATGCCACAGATTAAAGATACAGTTAGCACTTTCTGCGTAGAGAGGACTTATCAAAATAATGATGTATCATAGGGTAGTTCGAATAACTTTGTAACGTTAGGACATCTGTCACCTCAGTCCTCCCGTGACCATGGTTGCTGTAAAGTATCCGAAACATCGGGCTTGTAAAAATCTTAATAAACCGCGATAAAATCCGTAAAAATTGTTTCATTATAATGAGTGAAATTCGCGCAAACATTAGAAAACAATATGATAATACAATTTCAAAGGTCTACCATATTTCGTTGTATGAAAGAAACATTTATTTTGTCGACACAATTTTGCCACAAAGCCTGATCACTCAATCAGCGGGCCGTCAAAAACCTTTGTTTTTTCTTTAACGCCGGGAAATGCTTTGAGGCATCCTGCGGGGAGTGGGTCTCCCCACCCGGTATGTGGGACTCGCTGCGCCCGAAAGGTGGTAAGTGGGCGCAGCTCTACCCACTAAAACCCGGTGAGTGACACCAATGCCGCCTTTGGTCAGGTGCCCCGGATCTAATGAGCAAACAGGGCACCTCGACGGCTAGTCAGTCCCCCAAGGGACCGACGCCACCCCCACAGAGGGGTTTTTCCGTCAACAACCCCTCCCAACGTCGTGACAGTACAATGGGGTGAGGTTCCTATTCTCACCCCTTACCCCCTGCTCTTTTGTCCTCTCTTCTTATAAGAGGGGTACAAAGAGCCCCCTCGGCTCAATTAATGGTGAACCATGAGAACCATGGTGGGGAGGGCCGTCAAACCTATGTTTAAGGGGGGCTACCATACAACAATCGTGATTTTTTTATATTAAAGTTTCTAATGCTGTATCTATACTGGTACGGAACCCTTCGTGCGCGAGTTCTACTCGCACTTGATTGTTTTTTTTTACATTGTTATGGCAAAAAACATGTTCATGGTGATGAAGATATCACTGATGAAGTCCGTCTAAAAGAACATAAAAGTCATCCAACAATAACCTCATAAAGCTGTGCTAAAAAGCTCGTAAAATTCTTATTAATATATTATACGAATTACGTGTTCGGAAAAACAATTCTTAACCTGAATATAATTTCAGTTCC
Source organism: Helleia helle (assembly GCA_963853865.1). NCBI lineage: Eukaryota > Metazoa > Arthropoda > Insecta > Lepidoptera > Lycaenidae > Helleia > Helleia helle. The sequence goes on along the minus strand of OY971422.1, from coordinate 16,972,931 downwards.
GTTGTTGTAGGCGCAGATGTTGCATCATATTAAAGATTGTATTATGGTTACAAAAGCTTCATCAGTAAGCTCCTGACAGCTGGCGAAACTTTATATGACTTCTCCAATTATATTTTATTATGTTAAAATCAATATTTGTACATCAAATGCTTTGTAGTGGTATTTTTAATTTTAAAAAGGCTATCTGGCAGATACATTCCTGATGATCAATACCCATAAATATGCACAAGTTTGGCCAAGACCGTCATTTATAGCGTACGTAGTATAATTACTACGTAGTACTACGTACGTAGTCCGTAGTCTACGAAGTAGCGCCATGCTGCCTTGCAGCTTGGCGGAATGCGGTCCGGTGCATTCTGGTCGCTCGCCAAGGCTGTTCAAGGGAATTTCTGTAAGCCATCCCTACCATCTCTGCACATGAGGAACGACTCGTTGGCCCACACCGCGAAGGAGAAGGCCGATCTTCTAGGCTCTCTTTTTGCCTCCAACTCAACTTTGGATGACCAGGGAAAAATACCACCGACGATCCCTCGGTGTGATACCTCAATGCCGGAAAGAATTTTTCGACAGAGCTCCGTACGTAAAGCGCTTTTTTCGCTGGACATCCATAAGTCGAGTGGGCCTGACGGCATCCCTCCGTTAGTGCTAAGTACTTGTGCTCCTGAGTTGGCACCCGTCCTTACGCGTCTTTTTCGGCACTCATACTCATTAGGCGTCGTCCCATGCTCGTGGAAGACAGCTTTGGTACACCCGATCCCTAAGAAAGGGGACCGCTCAGACCCGTCCAACTACAGACCAATAGCTATAACTTCCTTGTTCTCAAAGATTATGGAATCCATAATTAACTGCCAGCTCCGGCGGTATTTGGAGGAGCACCAGCTGATTAGCGATCGCCAATATGGCTTTCAACGGAATCTTTCAGCTGGTGATCTTCTAATATTCCTAACGCATCGATGGGCGGAGGCAGTTGAGAGCAAGGGGGAAGCGCTGGCGGTTAGTTTGGACATAGCGAAGGCCTTTGATCGGGTGTGGCATAAAGCACTTCTAGCGAAGCTACCATCATATGCTTCAGTATTTTAGCAGACAGGAGCATCAAGGTCGTTGTCGACGGTACATGCTCGGACCTCAAGTCTGTTAATGCTTTGGTGTTCCGCAAGGCTGTGTACTATCTCCAACCCTGTTTCTTCTGCATATCAATGATATGCTGCAAACCAGCGGCATTCATTGTTATGCGGATGACAGCACTGGAGATGCCTTATACACTGGCCGCTCTAATATTTCTCGGGAACAAGTCGATGAGTGTCGGAACAAACTTGTGTCTGAAATCGAGTCTCTCTTGACCAAAGTCTCGGAATGGGGACGACTTAACCTGGTCCAATTTAACCCCAACAAGACACAAGTTTGCGCGTTTACCGCCAAAAAATCACCCTTCGTCGTTCCTCTACGATTTTAAGGCACTCCCCTATCTGCCGCAGCCAGCTTTGGGATACTTGGCGTCGACATATCGAGAGATGTGCAGTTTCGTGGTCATTTGGAAGGAAAGGCTAAACTAGCCTCTAAGAAACTTGGCGTGCTCAATAGGGCGAAGCAGTATTTCATGCCTTCACACCGCCTTCAATTATACAAGGCGCAGATCCGGCCTCACATGGAATACTGCTCTCACCTCTGGGCTGGAGCGCCCCAATATCAGCTCCTTCCATTTGACCGCGTCCAACGCCGGGCGGCTCGAATCGTCGATGATAATGTGATTTCCAATCGGCTTGATCCCTTGGCGCTGCGTAGAGATGTCGGATCGCTCTGCACCTTCTACCGCATCTACCACGGGGAGTGTTCTGAGGAATTGTTCGGATTAATAGCTGCGGCAGAATTCCACCACCGGACATCGCGGAAGAATTCCAAATTTCACCCACACCATCTTGATATCCGGAAATCCACAACATCTAGATTTTTACAGCATTTCCTGCCTCGCACTAAAAATTTATGGAATCAGCTGCCACCTATGGTGTTTCCGAACCGATACGACTTAGGGACCTTCAAGAAAAGAGCATACTCACATCTAAAAGGCCGGTAACGCACCTGCTCATCTCCTGGTATAGCAGGTGTCTGTGGATGTCGCTATTCACTTACCATCAGGTGAACCGACTGTCCATTTGCCCCCTCTTCTATAAAAAAAAAAATACTACTTACGGGATATTTACCATGTTGTCACTTTTATTTCGCGGAGCTCGATATTTCGACATTATCTACGAATGTCTTGTTCACAAGATGCGATTATATTTTGATGGGATTAGACGTAGGTACGTACGGTGTCGTACGGACTACCTCCTTTCTCGTACGTTTGCTGCGTAAACACTGGTCACCACTACTATTGTCACTTTAACCCCTACTATTCATATATTCATGTATCTCAAAATTAGTATTTATACCGCGTACTCTTAACTTCTTACAAGAATACAAAGCTACTTCGCAAAATGAAATGAACAGGATGGTGGTGCTGACACAAATAAGCGCAGATGCCTCTCTGACATGTGATACCACATTCTTATTTCTGCCGTGAAACGGCTTTGCTGGTTTCGAAAAGAAGGGCAGTACAGTGTAATTACTGACATCGAATATTCCATCTTTTTTATGTTAGTTGGATAGGCAAACTGGCAAACGTCCACCTGATGACTGATGGTTGACGTCGCCCATGAACATAAACTAGTTTACCTGGAACGAGCCCAGGCAACTCATCTATGTGTTGCCTATGCTGAGACATAAGATGTTTAGTCTCGGTGCCAGTAATTACACTGCCTGTCTTGCCCTTCTCTCCGAAACACAGCAAAGCTGTATCACGGGAGAAACAAGCAAGATGGTGGTACCCATGCAGCCGAGAGGCGGCACAGCGCTTCCCTCCCACCGGTTAGAATCTTACGTGAAAATCTTAATAAACTGCAGTAAAATCCGTAAAAGTTGTTTCATTATAAGTAGGTAAAGTTTATTATTTTTAGGAAACTATCCAAAACTTAGTCTCACCTAACTATCTAATAAAGTTTCTAAAGTGACCTAACTTCTTGCATAATGTGTCTTAAAGCTTTGCTAGGTACGCCTTCTGCTCGCTCAGAAAAATTTGCAGACTTATGGTATACAAGCTCATATCAACACCCAATATTTAGTTTAAATGCTTTTAGCTTTGATAAAACTTTATCCCTATAAAAATAAGTAATTGCTTAAATGTAAAAAAAAATGGTTTAAAAAATAATTACTAACTTTTATTTATTCATGTAACAAATTCCTCGTTTTGTTACAATATAAAATCGAAGAACTTTGTATCTCCTTTTACTACTCAAAAATGTGAAGGGTAATACTCAAACGTTATGACATAAAAGACAATACGTATTTTTTTTTTTTTAATGTCATAACGAGCAAACGAGCAGTCGGAGCCTTATGATACCGACGCCGATACACATACGCACAACCAGAGGCTATCGCAGATGCGTTGCCCTCCTTTTCCCTATCCCCCCAATTGGCCACCGAAAACTCACAAACCGCACGAAACGCGACAGCATAGCTGTCACTTGAAGCCGGTGTTATGTGAGCGAGAAGAACCACCCCGGTTGTGCGGGCCCAGTTCGGCTGCAATGCAGCATGACACTACCTCTTACATATTAAATTAATAAATTAAAATTAATTAGCTAATTAATTTCATTATGAAACACACTTAGATATAAGTAAGATATTTTAATAATTATTTTATTTTAAGGATCTTAGTTCTTACACAATACGTTTTTTACACGCACCGTCGACGCGCTTTCGCTATCACGCGTTAGCGACGCATCGACAGCGCGTGTTGTTAGTCTTCTTCGTTTGCATACCTAGTACAATTTTGTGAACTTGTAAATAGGTATATTGGTTGCGATAGCAGCGCGTAACAGTTACGTGCAACGTCTACGACGTGTAACAAAAACGTGGTGTGTAAGGGATCTTATTCTAATACTCACTTAAGTGGTTGACGTTTTGCCTGATGAATCGTGGTGAGGCGGGAGTGGCAGGACCGTCCCGCTGTACCTCTGACTTCAGCCTGGATCCTGTCCGAGGGTTCACCTGCTTAGCTGCACTCGTCACCACAGCCCCATTGTCATACTACCACAAGTAATAAATAAATATTAACCACCAATCATAAACATTAACCCCGGGCTAAGATCGAAATAACATGTGTTACTAGGAACGGAATTAATTTAAAAAAAAGGTATTTAAATTACATGTCCATGTTCCATGTATAGGTATTTATCATACAAATTATCTGCACTGGACGGGATTTGAACACGCAACCGCTGCGTGAAGTGTCCAGCTGAGAATGTGTAACACACTATAAGGGCGCGGCTCACTGAGAGGCTAAGCACGTTTGTCAAGTTTTGATTTGCAAGAAAATGTATGCAACCAACGGATACGCTACGCATTATTTTCTTGCAATTGACATTTTACGCAACGCACGTGTGCGTGCGTAGCCACTGCGAGCGCCGTGGTGGAGCGCCTTAATGTCTACGAAGCTACGAACTTTACGTGAGGCGAGGTTAACGTGGTGTCATAATTTATTAAAATATATTTTTAGTCAAATCAAATATACACAATTAAAACTAAAGGAAATACAGACACCAACGCTAAACTTTATTTTTATCAATATTTTTTGTGAATTTTATCATACAAAATTTAAAAATAGTCCACCAATAAAATATTTTCAATTCCAACAATACGTTCTAGAGCTTCATTCAAAGAAATGAAAATAAAAATATTTTCGGATTAATAAATATCTAATGAAATTTTTACCTGTAGTAGAAACTTAATTGAATCTTTTACATTGTGTCCTAATTCTTACGCTACTTAGGTTTCGTTTAAAACGAAGAATGTAAAAATATAAGTAAACAGCGCTAAAATCTGTAAAAAAGGTATAACATGAAAGAAACATGGCGCGCCTCAGCTGTAAATGTCGTGACGGCGAACTGTCGTGACGGCCACACTACGCCGCCGCTATCAACTCTTCTTGCGTTTTAGAATAATTCATTATGATTTTTTTATATTAGCATAGATGTAAGAGATAGTGCCATAGGCTCTGCATCGGCATCGGCTTTGCAGCCGAATTGGGCCGGCACAACCGGTCACCTCGGACCTCTCGCTCACATAACACCGGCGTCAAGTGACAGCTATGCTGTCACGTTTCATGCGGGTTGGGAGATTCCGGTGGCCCATTGGAGGGGGGTGAAAGGAGGGCAACGCATCTGCATAACTTTTGGTTGTGCGTATGTCTATGGGCTTCCATAGTCACCATAAGGTTCCAACTGCTCGGTTGACTCTACCTGGACTAATTATAGGGAAAGGAATTATTTACTAATTTCAGACTCTTCAAATATCCACCAAATGAAAGTTACTGTCATTATACACGCCGTATAATGAAGATTCCTCGGTTATGTTTCTAGAGATCATAAACACTTCACTAATTTATTACACATTTACAAGAAACCATAAACAACAAGTAAATTTCAAAGCCTTTGAAAATTTCTACAATAGCCTTCAAGCCAGGCGACTGTTACGCAGAGACTGTTCGAATTCTACCACGGGCAGATAATAATTTATATGGGAAATACATTTTTTTTTTCATATATCATAGGAGAGCATGCCACTACCTCGTACTACTGTACCTAGGTTGTAAATATTTTTATAAACTAGAGGTCGCATTATGTATCGTAGAATAATACGTCGAAGCTAACTAAAGATTATTCAAAATCGGTTAAGAAACGTAAGCCCTTAAAAAGTAAAACTTTTGTTTTGATTTGTTGACCTATTTATTTTATTTTTATTACACCAGTATTTTAACTACAAGGGTAAACTCGTGAATTAATAAATCTTTAATCACTTGATGGCTTGTAACAGTTTGAACTATGGGTTCTTTATTAAGACGAAGTAATAAGAACTTGAGCGTCTAATTATTCAAAACTCGTTTAGAAGTGGGTTGTAAGTTACAAGGTATACTAAGACGCTTTGGTTAATGTCTTCGTTTAAAATTAATTAAGAAATGCGAGGGATCGGGATGTAAAACGTAATCAGGAACAAAATGAGTCAGGAAGTTAATAAGGATCTCTTTAAGCTAAAATTTACAAATCGTTATTACAAAGGTACTTTCAAGTAAAATTATAGCGTTCCTATTAAATATAAGAGAGTTATAGGAAATTGGACAAAGCTATTTCATGATAAATAGTCATGACAGGTTTTTTCTTAAGTCAGTTTCTAGTATTCATATAACGACAAATATACAATATACACCCTTACTAATTAATTGATTTCACAGATTGCATATGATAATAATAAATTAATGCAGTTATGTATTTTTAAATGACACATTAGTGCCGTAATTGCATTTGAAGCTTTTATTTAAACCTATTGATTTCTGTACAGTTCTTCATAAAATCTTGTTGTGCGATTCTTCTCAATCTCTGTGCCATATCTCATAGTTGTATGAACATTTGTGAAATCACAACCGACGCCAGGAGGCCGTGTGGTCGCTGACCGCACGGTAGGCGGGGGGCAACCCCCCACTTTTTAAATCAAAAGTGAGCCGAATGGGCTCACACTAATCCGATGAAGCATTAGGGCCTTCGGGCCATTAGCATAGATCCCTCCGAAAAAAAAAAAAAAACATTTGTGAAATATTCTGATAAAACTAATTTTACGTAACTTAAATATACTAAAATTCTTATTAACTGATAACATTAAACACAAACCATAGTACGCACGCACTATACGCACTCACTAGTATGATTTAAAAGTAATAATAGTAATATAGCTGATATTACTATAAAATCATACCAGTGGCGTAGCTTATTCTAGCGGGGCCCGGTATCGACATGTCGTGGAAAATATTAAATTGGCTTTTTTTTGTTTTTGATTGTTTAGCTTCATCGAGCATATAAGCTGATAGAGTAGTAATGAGAGCCATACAATTCCGAAACTGATCAGTGATTAGTCACTGAAGTAATAGCAATTCAACCAACCAGTGATCTGTGTGTACGTCCTATCGGCCAATCATCCATTAATAGCCATCTGTCGGCCAATCAGAGCGTAGAACCGACGCACCGTCACAGCACAAGTATTAGTTTTTATACAAAACACATTTAATTTTTAATTCAACTAATATCTACATAGTGAAGTACTAGAGTATATTAACTATGAGCTATTTATGTATGACTTGGGGATATGTTATGTTTCCAGTAATAATTGTGGCAAAATCGCTTGAATGCACGGAAGTTTTTCACATCGTCCACGAGATCGCTGTAATAAGTTACTCCCGATTTGCTACGGATGTTGTCGAGCATTAATGTTCGTTCATTTTGCCAAAGACTGCACTCCCAAAGAATATGATGTGCGGTATATTCCTGTTCATTGCCTTTCGTCGAACAGCCGCATAAGGGAGACGGTACGAGCTTAAAGCCAAATAGTTTGCTTCTAAAGTTTCCGTGGCCGGTAAGGAAAGCGACACAGTGGTGAACCTCCAACCAATCCTTTGATAAACAATCGAATACAAATGGAAAGAAGTTATAAAGGTGACGTCCTTTAGTTGTATTATCCCATCGGGATTGACATTCTTTAATAAAATTTTGAGTGGTTATTTCTATAGGGCCAAAAAGTTTAGTAATTTTTGTCGGTCTTGTGGTCTTAAGAAGTTAGCACTAGAAATATTTCGCGAATGATAATACAAGGCAGCGCGGCGTTGTATCTCTAAGTCAACTGGTAGTACTCCGGCAAGAACTGGTAACGCCTCTGTACTAACTGTCCGATAGGCTTTACATAAGAATATTAGTGACAGACGTTGGCTTTGTAATAATTTACGACGGGCTGCTCCAATGGTGGACCTATCAGCCCACACCGGTGCTCCGTAGCACATACAAAACACATAACATTACCGCTCTACTTCGGTTATATGCTCGATGTTCAGCTTACACATTGGGGCCCCGTACGGCTGATACTACGATAGCTACGCCCCTGAGTCATACATTACCTTAGCATCGGTATCAAAATTAATGAAGAGTAGCCGGGCGAGGCGCTGCAGCACCAGCTCCCTCAGAAACTCGGGCACCGGCTGCCCTCTCACTCCTCTACGAACAAAAACATTGTTATTTTTATTCACACATATATTTCAATCTACATGCACATGACACCATTGACTAATGCCCGTTTTCACCCCCTAATTTGAAAAGGGCTTTTAACGCAAATTAGGATTCCCATAAATCGATAACGGTTTTCGCCAAGCTTTAAGCGTCACTGAAGAGCTAAAAGCCACCCCTAATTTCACGTAGCTAGTTATTGGGCCCATAGCGTCATGTGACAGTTTGTTGACAGTTAGGTATGTTGTTGTGTTTAGAAAAGTATTATGGTAGTAGATGAATATTTAGATTATTTGGAAAGTCTGGAAGCAATTGAGGTTCATGAAGTGCCGGTGCATTTTCATATTTACCGGCATTTATTTATACATTGAAGTAAAAACACGACACTATAACACCATAGACAAAACGTCACATAGGAGGCGATACTTTGTTTAGTGAAAACCAATTTAGGTTAGGGGTCGATTTAAGGGATCTCCTACTTTAGGGAACCCATAGTTTAGGGGTTGATGGTGAAAATGGGCATGAGCAACTTTAATTAAACTGTTTCTGCACGTAACAAGATAGGAACAAAAACTACACTACTGTAGAATCTTAATATTTGCCTACAAAGACTAACATTAACTTACTAAATTATTTTTAAGTGTGAACTATTTAAATCTAATAAATTAGTCTTAACAGTTATGATAGTAGAAAAAAAACTGGTAATCCAAGGTAAGACCTACAAAGGGTACAAAGCCTGCGTGGGCCGGGCAACAATAGGTAGTACCTACATATTAAAATATTCTCGATTTATTAAAATATTGTACTATAATCTTTATTACCTAAAGAATAAAGAAGACATTTGTGAACAAGTTTATGCAAAAAATTGTATAGATTTTATGCATAAACATATCCGTTTTACCTAGTCTATACATAAAAAAGTACATATACAGGCGACATAAAAAAGTAGCTAATCCTGTCTATGGAGGTATGTCAGGAATATTGTTTAGGAATATTGTTTAGGAATATTGGGTCTTGGGTCTATAAACTTGGGTCCGCTGTTTTAGTTAAATTGAAATTTCACTGGCATTAAGTGACATGATTATGGTTTATGATTATTACATAACTTTAAATTTAGTTTTTAAACTAACTTAAATCTACACTAATACTAGCGGCCCGGTACGTGCTTCGCTACGTATAAAGTGACATAAAAAAAAATTGGATCATCAAATTAATTTATTCAAATAAAAAAATATATTATTAATTGCTAGCTATTTTAAAACTTTATGTTGTACTGTCAACTCTGAAAAAAGTTTCAATATGACCCCAACTGAAAAAGTTTCAATTTGACAGCAAAATCTCCATTAACAAAATGATCCGCCATTTATTGAATTAAAAAAATGTGATAAATGAAGAACTGCTTGACCGATTTTGTGCAAACTTCACATAAACCATCTACTAAATAGTCCGAACAAAGCCTAAGCATTTGGTTGGGATTGGTGAGCCCGTTCTTGAGTTATAAACTTACAACGAAAAGTGGCATTGATTTTTATATATCAAGATTATAAAGCTGAAGAGTTTGTTTGTTTGTTTGAACGCGCTAATCTCAGGAACTACTGGTCCGATTTGAAAAATTATTTCAGTGTTAGACAGCCCATTTTTCGAGGAAGGCTATAGGCTATATAACATGACGCGGTGACATATAGGAGTTGAGTAACGCGGGAGAAGCTGCAGGCAACAGCTAGTTTATTATAAACTTGTGGCATCCCGCGGGGGATGTCTCCGCGGGTATGTGGGACTCGCTGCGCCCGAAAGCTAGTAAGTGGACGTAGCTCTACCCACTAAAACCCGGCGAGTACCACCAATGCCATCTTTGGTGAGGTGCCCCGGATCTGTTGAGCAAACAGGGCACCTCCATGGCTAGTCAGTCCCTTAGAGGACCGACACCACCCCCATAGAGGGGTTGTCCCAGGATATTCAATGCTAGTACTTTATAATAACACTATAAAATATTAACATTTTAAATGAAATAACTTGTATAACTGTAGAATTTTAGTGACAAAGTTAGGCTGTGAGCGCAGAGAGCGAGAAAACTTACTCGTAGTGCTCAATCTATGAAACATTTATTTTTTAAATATTATTATATTAAGTATAATATACAAGTTTTAAACTATACTACAGTTAGTTATCAATGTCCTATATATTTTATAATACTAATATTCTTAGATATTGATTTTAGCTATCAGTTTCCTTCGACAATAAATTTTAGGACATTTGATTTACTTTTATCTTACTTATGAAATAATACTGTACTGTAATTACTAAGTGCCTAATTGGAAAGTGTAAACACTAAGTTAAAATTTAGTGGTTAATTAATATATCTAGTATACATGTATACTGGTTGTAGTTAATATATCTAGTATACATGTATACTGGTTGTAGTTCAAACTTGAAGCTGACGATTAGCTGTCTATTACTGAGTCTATAAAATATGGAGCCTTCTTATCTTGATACAAAAATATCAGATCTTGGAAGTTCAGAATCGACGGATCAAGTAGGCCTTACCTGCTACCCCACCATGGCTCAGGCCTTGTCGTGGCGGTGGGGCTCAGTAACCTAGGGTGAGCCGCTGCACTTTCGGCGAAGCTAATTGGGCCAAAGGGGCTCTTTGTACCCCGCTTATAAGAAGAGGGGACATAAGAGCAGGGGGCAAGGTGTGAGGATGGAAACCTCACTCCATTGTACTGTCTCGACGTTGGGAGGGATTTTTCTGTGGTACGGGACAACCTCTCTGTGGAGGTGGCGTCGGTCCCTTGCGGGACTGACTAGTCGTCGAGGTGCCCTGTTTGTTTACTAGATCCGGAGCACCAAAGGCGGCATTGGTGGCGCTCGCCGGGTTTTAGTGGGTAGAGCTGCGTCCACTTACCAGCTGTCGGGCGCAGCGAGTCCCACTCCCCCGCGGGATGCCTCAGAGTATTTCCCGGCGTAAAAGAAAAAAAAAAGGCCTTACCTGCTACAGATCGATGTAAAATAGTAAGAAATGAAGAAACAGTAATAGACTTGCCTGTATGATATATTAAGGGTGACCACAGACAACGAAGCAGAGAAGGACACTAGACACGTACTGACTCCGTAGTAGAGACCTGTTGAATAATTTATTATTGAAATATTGATAAATACATTATTTACAATTATTAATTAATAATACAATATTTTCTAGATTAAATACGGTTTTAGCAAGGAATATATTTGCTCATCTATAATTATTAAAAGTGTCATATATGATGTGCATGTATATGCATGTTGCATGTATGAAACTGCCTTTTTTTTCTTTTTTTTTTCTTTAACGCCGGGAAATGCTCTGAGGCATCCCGCCTGGGGAGTAGGTCTCCCCAGGTGCGTATGTGGGACTCGCTGCGCCCGAAAGATGGTAAGTGGACGCAGCTCTACCCACTAAAACCCGGCGAGTGCCACCAGTGCCGCCTTTGGGGAGGTGCCCCGATCTGTTAAGCTAACAGGGCACCTCGACGGCTAGCCAATCCGCAAGGGACCGACGCCACCTCCACAGAGGGGTTGTCCCGCACCACAGAACAACCCCTCCCAACGTCGGTACAGTACAATGGGGTGAGGTTCCCATCCTCGCCCCTTGCCCCCTACTCTTTTGTCCCCTCTTCTTATAAGAGGGGTACAAAGAGTCCCCTCGGCTCAATTAGCTTCGCCCAAGGTGCTGGGCTCACCCTAGGCTACTGAGCCCCACCGCCACGTAAGGCCTGAACCATGGTGGGGATGTATGAAACTGTTTAAGATTAAAGTGTATAGCTTATTAACGTATAATATTATGTATTTCATTATAGAAAATAACTAACTATATTTTTATAAGCCAACGCTAATTGAGACTTACAACACAATTTAATAACATTTTATTTTCCAAGCGGATTATTGCCAGATTTTATTTTGGCTGATTATGCCAATATCTAATGTGATAACATTTTCGAATGAACTCTAATTTTGGAAGTCCAATCGAATGATAGGTGCGTGTGGCGCTGAGCAGTGGTGCGTTCATGGATGATCCCACAACTTGCGATATTCCGTGCCTTGAATTGTGTAATGTACGTCTTATATGTCGTATACTCAAAATAATAAATATATTTAGTGATATTCCTATTCGGAGGAAAGGGAATTCATAATTATCAATGATCAGGGGTATTTTCAGCGTTGGATGAAATTGGGTTATATTCAACAAGGGCAAACAAAATGCCTTTGAGATCCATCTGATGAAGTGCCTTGGCCTACGCAAAGGTCGCGGATTCAAATTCTGCTCAAGGCAATCCATATCTATTCGTATCAAGTCGAGATGTGTATAATTTCTTTTTATGTCGTCAGGGGCCAGGGGGCAAACGAGCAATCGAAGCCTCACGGCGCCGACGCCCATACACATCCGCACAACCAAGGCTACGCAGATGCGCCGCCCTCCTTTTCCCAATCTCCCCAATGGGCCACCGGAATCTCATAAGCCGTACGAAACGCGACAGCATATCTGTCACTTGACGCCGGTGTTATGTGAGCGAGAGGTACCACCCCGGTCGTGCGGGCCAAATTCGGCTGCAAAGCAGCATTAAATACTATTGATATAAAAACTAAATAAACTCTTTTATTGAATGAAAAAATACTTACTAATCAATGGTGTTTTCTCCGTTGGCGGTAAAGTGTCTCGTATTGTCATAAGGAAGACGGTCATGGACAGTAAAGCGCTAATTCCAAGGGTCACTTTTTCTCCAGACTCCGATGGTACATAGAATACTAGGAGAGCTACGAAATAATGTTTTATTAATACCGTGATACTACAGTGGTTATAAATAAAAAGTGTGAAGCAGAAAAGGTTAATTATTTCTGAGGATATAAATATACTCCTACAATGATTGTTATTTAATATAGATTACAAAATATCCCCACCATGGTTCGAGCCTTGGGCTAAGCCAATTGAACGAGGCCGAGTCCGTCCCTTGGGGGACTGAAAATCCGTTGAGGTGCCCTGTTACTCAACAGATCTGGGGCACCTCACCAAAGGCGGCATTGGTGGCACTCGCCCGGTTTTAGTGGGTAGAGCTGCGTCCACCTTACCATCTTTCAGTAGCGAATCCCACATACCCGCCTGGGAAGTCCCCCCTCACCCGCGGGGGATGCCTAAAAGCATTACTCGGCGCAAAAAAAATACAAAATAAACATGTACACTCTTAACTTAACTTTCCACCCATTTCCACAATTCTTCCTGAAGTTATTTTTTCAGGAAGAATGTATACTTAAACAAATCATTCCTAGATGCTTGAATCACAAAAGTTATCTAATATCAAAACATATTATAATTTACATTTCGACATCGGTAAAGATACAGATTTGCTCAGATGAAACAGCCAGGAATATAATTTATTTGGATATACGAGTATACGTGCCGTAACGATTTTCGTGTCAAGCGTAGTGGTATTACGTTATGTTACGTATCCGAACGTAGGTACAACCTAAATCTACCCTAATCTCTGCGATCCCAATTACAATAAGAGTAATGCAGTGACACCGGAATCCGAGTTTATGACACTGACACTGACATTGACATTGACAATGACACTTTAATTGTGATTGACAGTTGATTGATACTTTACTCGGATTGGCAACCTTTTTCAGTTGCACCCGCTTCCTTTACGCCAATGTTGGCTAACTTGGCCTAAGCTGACATTAGTGAAAACAGGCCTCGCCTTCCCCATCACGGCTCAAGCCTTATCGTGGCGTGGGGGCTCAGTAGCCTAAGATGAACTCAACAACTTGGGCGGAGCCAAGTGACCGATTGGGCTGCTCAGGGATACAAACCCCTTTTATAAGATGACAAATGAGTAGGAGGGGACAAGAGGCGAGGATGGGAACCTCATGGGAAAAGGGGAGCGGTTGTTCTGTGGTGCAGGACAACTCCTCTATGGAGGTGGCGTCGGTGTCTTGAGGGACTGACTAGCCGTCGATGTGCCCTGTTCGCTGAACAGATCCGAAGCACCTCACCAAAGGCGGCATTAGTGGCACTCGTCGGGTTTTAGTGGATAGAGCTGCGTGCACCTTACCATCTTTCAGCAGCGAATCCCACATACCCGCCTGGGAAGTCCCCCCTCACCCGCGGGTTGCCTAAGAGCATTTACCGGCGGAAAAGAAAAAAAATCGCCTTGAAGAGTTTCAAATTAGCTTTGAAGTTGATGGTCAACGTCAATCACGTTGACCATGAACCAACATAATATTATAAATGACGCCTCTGTCTTTCTACCAAACCAAAAATTCGATACTTTATTTCCAAAAGGGTACAAGCTATATAAGATATTTATTATAGAACGTCGGTTTCGACAAGTTGCTTGTAAATGATTAAATTACATTGAGTATCGACTATCGAGTACAGACCACTTAAAACGCATCCACGTGCATATTTTAGCGATACTGAAACGAATCAAGTGGAAGATCGTCGGGGAAGTATTTCTGATAAAATGTTTTTTCGATATATTACGTATTTTATTGGATTAATATTTATGAAATATTTGTGAACTAGCTGGTGCCCACAGCTTCGCTTGGGTTAACTTATATTTAAAACCGTAGCCGGATTGATGATGATTATTTTACAGCCTATGTCCATGATATATTCCAATCACTATTACAACTATCAGCCAAATTAATTCAACCTTTCAGCAGTCAGTAGTGAAGACAGTATCTTTATCACTCGGGTACACTCGGCGGTCCCGAGTTCATCCGATCGAGCCTTTCATCACAGAGCGTGACGGATCACTTACTCACAGCCTATCTGCATGTGGTGCGCCAAAAGAAGTTTTCACTTCAACAATCGTTATTTCTACTGGAAAGCATGCCTCTATTACCGCGCAAGTTTCCAGGACTTTGAACATGTTTATATAACTACCACAGAACACTTGAACTTTACTGGTTATCATGTTGAATAGTACGGAAATCTTTTATTGTCTTCACAAAATTTGATTTACCAAGTCGTATTTAGGCAACTAATAAGACAAACGTATAAGCAATCAATTATGAGAGAATTAAATCAAAAGTTTGCAAGTACTTACCAATTCCATTAATAAGTAGACAAGGTAAAATTAGATTGAAGACATAGAACATCGGTCTGCGTCGTAATTTAATGACGTAGGTAATATCAGGGTAGGGTTCGACACAGCAGGAGTAATACTGGTTGTGTCTAATGGCTTCGAAACTCACTAAATCAAATTCGCCGTTTGTTTGGTAATTCGTTGTGTCGCCTTCATCAAACTGTTTCTTCAAGTCGAGCTGTGAATTAAGATGTTAAAGTAAATAATTAGTTTATTTTATAAATAGTGTTCTATAGATAGTTTTTAAATGGTCACGATTCTTAGTGAGTCACGTATACATGCCGAAATTATCAAAGTACCTACATACAGTATTAGTATTGGATTTTCAAGGATTTTTGTTTGTGTTTTTTCTTTTTTTAAAGACATGGTTTCTGAGTAAAGCTTGTTTAATTGAATTTGTACTTAAGTAATATTTTATTTGGAAAAGATAAAATAGTGTATAAACAAAGACTTTATTTTCGATTATCTGTTGACTTCTCACAGATCCGTCGTATTAGCATTTCCTAGTCACATTAAAGCCAATGAACAATAATTGAACTAAACGGGACTCGAACGTAAAATGGATTGAAGCTTATAATCTGATATTCTGATAGCAACAGCAATATTGAGAACTTATTTCCTACAAAAAAGCCGTTTAACCTACAAGCGACTCTGCATGGATATTAAAAGAAATTATAAGTATTAAGTGAAGCGTGGGACAAATCGGCTTACATCGATAGCTACGCCATCAATAAAGGCTTTTGTAATGTAGCTTCATTTTTTAATTAAGCAATTAATGGAATCCGATAACAAATCTAGTGACTATATATCGTCGTCGGATCTTTAGTAAATTCTGCATGTAAGTCATTTACATTAATATGATACAAATATTTAATTTGTAATTATTGTACAAACCTTTGTTATATCATGTTGGTAGAACGTCACAACATTAAAAGATTGATAAATAGTACACAGCAATATTTGAATAGTATAATAGAAACCCAGGAATTTACATTTTTAATTAAAGTGTTACTTGAATTAAAATTGTAAATTCCAAGAAATATAAAAAAGAGAAAAAGCACAAAATGAAAAAAAAAACTTTTTCGGAGAATATTTAGTCGTTGTATATCGTTGAGTATCTAAAATTATTATTTAACTAGCTGTTGCCCGCAGCTTCGCCCGCGTTAACTTAGATTTACAGCCGTACACGGATTGATGGTGATTATTTTTATAGCCGAAGTTACTCCTTATAGTATCAGCTATCTTTCAGTGAAAGTCCCATCAAAATCGGCTCAGCCGTTTCTAAGATTAGCCGGAACAAACAGAGAGACAGACAAAAATTGTAAAAAATGCTATTTTGGTATATGTACCGTGAATACATCCATATGCATTTAGTAAAAAGTGATTATTTTAATGTTACAAACAGACACTCCAATTTTATTTATCTGTATAGATATTTCATATATATTTTGTATACACACTAGAAAAAGTTCATGTCTGCCTGTTAATGTGTCTTTCCACCCTCAGAATAATTTTCTTAATAAGCTAAGATTACGTAAATAAAGAATTGTATCTTGTTATCTCAATCAGACCGCCTAACATATGGACCGTTATTGTCTATCCTACTCAATATTGTATGTGTATGGTCTTGTCTTTGTCGAGTAATCTTGAATTCACTGCATTGTCGATACGCTACTTTTCGGCATAAAAGATTGTATTTGTTTTTTCTGCAATACGCGTAATAATGATAGTGTTTTAAATAGGTATATCTGTATTAAAAATGGCGTCAGATTGTCACCTGTTAAAGAGTTTAGTTGGTTAAGAATGTACAGCTTGGCAAAAAAGAGTATGACGTGGTGACAAGTGGAACTAAATATTTTACTAAATGGAAACCTATTATGTTGACAATACTTGGCCGACAAATACTAGCTTTTGAGTAAGTTTTGTGTTTCACATTTACTATTAACTAAAAATTGATTAAATTATCTTACTGATTTTCCATGTTACGATGAAACTTAAGTGAAAGTGGCGCCCTCATTTTTTCCATACTCTTTTTTGCCAAGCTGTAGTCTGTCTAAAACCTCATCTATACTTAATATTATAAAGAGATGAATTATTTCACTAACAGAAAGCTACATTATTCAGAAGTGACATAATTTATATTATATATTCAAAAAAAATAGAGATCCCCACCTAAATTGGAACAAAGCTAACGCAGGCGAAGCTGCGGGCAACAGCTAGTTGCTAATAATTTCGTCCGTTTTGAATAATCAACGCTTATCATATTGACTTGTCTTAGTATTGTCCTTGAAAATTATTCGTTCATAATTATTAGTTATGCTGAGTGGATAGATTGGTAATTGTGATGCAAACTACATTAGCGATTCTGGCTATCATCGATCTGCATCTATTTAGCTAATATTAGCAAAACTAATATTATAAACGCGAAAGTTTGAAGGAATATTTGTATATTTGTTACTCTCTCACGCAAAATTTACGAAATGGATTTTGATGAAACTTAACAATAATATAGCTCATTCATCAGAATACAATGTAGGCTATAATTTATCCCTGTGCTTCCACGGGAATGGGAAGTAAGCGGGTGATACCGCGGGGCGCTGCTAGTATCTACATAATTGGGGAATTCCTAAGTCTATTAAAGGAAAAATAATAATATAAATTGTATACTTGCTATAAAAAAAGAAGATTATTAATGCAAGCGGCTTAGAGGTTCATTATTTGGTACACAGAAAAATGAACAAGCATTTCCTAGAGGGGGAATCGCGTTAAGGGAATTCCAACTAAATTTGATTCCCAATTTGCTATTTCCAAGTATTTGCTTGTATGAACATTTTGTTTTGTACGAGTATTCTGATTGAAGACTTAAGTGACAATGATTTGTGTTCATGAATAATCAACGAGCCGTAGCTTTACAGTCTACTTTATGGGTAGAAGTAAACCAGATTAACGTGAAATTATTTGCCTATATTTAACTATATACTACTACTTACTTGCTAATTTATTAATTAGCAAATCTATATTTTACTTGAAACACATAGTATTTTTTGTGGATAGGGAAACTGGCAAACGTGCCACCTGATGGTAAGTGGTCGACGTCACCGATGAACATGAATTAGTTTACCTGGTACTAACTCAAGCAACTTATTTATGTGTTGCCTATCCTGAGACATAAGATGTTAAGTCTCGGTGCCAGTAATTACACTGCCTGTCTTGACCTTCTCTCCGAAAACGGGAGAAACAAGCAAGATGGTGGTACCCATGCAGCCGGGAGCGCGGCACAGCGCATCCCTCCCACCGGTAGATTATAATACTATTGCGCGTACTAACTAGAGTGAGATTTTGTATACTTTGACATCATTATTATTATCATTAGATATCATTATCATTATCAAACTTTTTCCGTTCACAGCTGGACGGCCTCTTTTAATTAACTGCAAGTTCGATACTTCACCACTATGCCACACTACAACTGGTATACAGACTAGGTCGATCCGCCAATTAGGACCGACCACTTCACGAAGATCGTCTTACTATCCAGTTGGAGGTGGAACGACCCTCCATCTTCCAAGTGACAGCTATGCTGTCGCGTTTCGTGCGGTTTGTGAGTTTCCGATGGCCCATTGGGTGGGATAGGGAAAAGGAGGGCAACGAATATGCATAACTTTTGGTTGTGCGGATGTCTATGGGCGTCGGTAGTCAAAATGAAGTTTGGTATTAAGGTTACACAAGTCGCTCATCTTTCCATACAAATGCAGAACAGTAATTACTACAATGTTTGACGTTGACCATGAAAAACTAAGTATAATATAAATTGATCTCGTCGTTATCTATGACTGTATGTACCCAAAAACGTAAAAAAATATACATTTAAAAAATACAAGCTTCTAAACTTTCGTATTTTAACATTGATTTTAGCCCAACTTTGGGCGAAAATAAATAGTACACGGAGCACGAAAGTTTAAAAATAAACCCCGTACAGATATACTTTAGTTATTCAAAAGTTGAAATAAATATATTTTTAAAAGATATAATTAATAGTTTTTCTATGATAACTGTTTTGCTAAAAGGACATTTTAGGAATGAATTATTGTGCATTTCATTCTAGCACACATGTTCGCGCACTATGTCAGGTGAGATACATTCATATTGTTGGAGTTCGCGTCGTCGACTAGTTCAACCTTAATATAAAGATCAGTGTAAAATAAATGTTATGTACAAAATAATATGTTTACTAATCATTTTAATGATTCAAAATTGCAGCACTAAAAATAAGCGTAGAAACTGGGATTGGTGCGGAAAATCCTCAAAAAACACATTACTTTTAAATTATGCAATTAGAATAATAAAAATCTTCATTTTTGCTCGTAACATTTATAAGCCTTTTTCATTAAAATCCAATATTTTTCAAAGTGCAGCCGCAGTATTTTTCATTACATTAATCTCTGCAGCGATCGCTCGGCGCGATATAGGCGGAGGTATATTTGCTTATGTCCTCCTTTCCAATGGACACAAAGTGAGGCTTAAGGTATTCGAGCGTGTTTAAGTCCGAGAACTGCGAGTTGCTTTTACAGAATATACTCGTCAATTTTTTAAATTTTTTTGAATTCTAATATTTGTTTATACAGCAAAAAAGATCCTATCTCTCATTTTTTCTGTTTTCATTGAAACGTACATTTAGTTAGTCTTCGTAATTGGCTACCTGGTTGCCTTTTTTATCGCAGGGAAATCCTTTACGAACGGAGCCAGGTTCTTCGGGTAGATCCGGATCCTATCTGGGACTTGCACCTGGGAGTGCCCTACCTTTAAACTAAAACCACTGCAAGCGCCATCAACCACTTTTGAGGGTGCCGGATCTACAGGCAACAGGATCACCTTAGTGACAGACAGGTCCCGGCGAAGACCAGACTTCTCCTCGTAAAGGGGGGCTGCCCAGCCGCTACTAAGCAGTCCCCGTGACTTCGTGTCTTATTGGGCCCAGGTTCCCATCCTGAAGCCCTACACGAGCACAGGAGCGTTACAGGAGGCGCATTGAGTAGCACCTACGCACTCCTTTTCATCGTCGGCTTCCTCCTCTTTCACCTGCTCGTCGGCCTCATTCTGGGACATTATTGCCTCGCAGAAAGAGACCATCGCCGTCCAGGACTCGTCGTCACTGAGCATCGCGGTAATGACGCTCGGCAGAAAGTCCAGCAGAGAGTCCAGCAGAGAGTCATCTCCAGCTATCTGGTTGCCTGCTAGATTGATTTTTGCTATTGACAATATAACCATCATAATCGTTATAAGTCTGTTACTGCTCCTGACTGTAGTGTCGTATACTGCAAATATACTTTGAAATAATAGTAACAGTAAAAAAATCCTTTTGATGTCTCAATAGCCTGACACTCGCCGGGTTTTGGTGGGTAGAGCTGCGTTCACTTACCAGCTTTCGGGCGCAGCTAGTCCTACAATCCGCCTGGGGGAGACCCACTCCCCCCCCCCCCCGGGATGCCTCAGAGCTTTTCCCGGAGTCAAAAAAAAGTCCTGTCCTGTCGTGGATTTTTTTTTCCTGTGTTCTTTTTTTTTAATAAGACTGATATTGTAATGATTTGGCATTATTTAAATTATTTTATACAATTATAAAAAAATATATTTACAATTAGTTGTGAATTGACTATTTCTTATGCTATAAATCAATGTTTATTTTAAAGGAATTAATTTTATAATTAATTTTTGTTCTGGTCAAGGTTTTGTTCTTTTTTAACACTATCATGATATTTAAAATGGTAGACGTGATTAAATTACAATTTAATTATGTTAGTTTAATGGTAACATATTTGAGTTAGGTACCTACTAATTAAGTACATACTAATTAAGCATTTGTTTAGGATTTAATAGCAAACATATTAAGCCCTGTGTTTACGCTTCTGTAACGACGTTTAACAAACATTTATTAAAAAAGGTGGTTTAAACGTAATTAATCTAAAACAGACATTTTAGAAAATAAATAAAATAAAAGTAACCCTCATAACTCGACCATAAAATATAATATAGGAACATTTTCGCGGACCAAAATGTGTGGTCAAATTAAATTACTGAGCAAGTTACATAGGGTTTGAGGATCATATAAATCAAGGGATCGCTAGTGGGCAGAGGTTCTTCGCTGCGAGAACGTAGTCAAAATCAAAACTATTCCCATATATAGCAATCAATTTCTAGCCGGGTAGGGCCTCGATTTTACCAGAACAAGAGTGTCATAAAAATTCAAAGGTTAAAGGTATATTCAAAATATTACTGAATTCGCCGTGGTTTAAAAGCGCATAAAGAATGTATTCTAAAATCGCGGAGAATAAATAATTGCTATAATTACGCTATAAAGACGCGGCTCCACCGCGGAGCACGGAGAGGCTACGCATGTTTCTCAAGTTTCGCTTTGCAAGAAAATTTATGTGATTATTTCCACTGCAACCTACAGACACGCTACGCATTAATTGACGTTTTCTTGCAATTAACATTTTAACGCGCTTGTGTTAATGTTCGTAGCCTTACGTGTGCTGCGGTGGAGCCGCGCCTTTAAACTTCACCTCATACATTGGATAATTCAATCATAAAAGATCTACAAGGCATAAAATTGAAGTTAGCATCCATTTAAAGGACTTTTAAATGTCATTTTTCTCGTCTTAAAATAATAAAACAGTCGTTGATTGAAGTGTAAATATTAATTTTATGCGATAATAAAATACACGCTTTGAAAGACTAGAGAAAAGCTCGGTTCGTGATTTGATTTTCAAGTACCAGTAAATATAGTTAACACCAAAGGATCTGGTCACGAAAATATATCTCATGCAAAAAAGTTTAGTCATTTAAATATATTTATTATACTTATTTTCACTAAATTTCATTAAATTGATTATTATAACTAAACATTTATCATAACGTACCAACAGAGGATAGGGAAGAGGAGTGCAATTGCATAACCTCTGGTTGTGGTGATGTCTATGGGTGTCGGTAGTCACCTTAAGGCTCCGACTGCTCGTTTGCCTCCTCATGCCATAAGAAAAACTAGTTACAGATTTTATAATCTGTAACTAGTTTTGTATTCTAGGCATTTCGAATATTATACAATAACCACAAGGTCACGCGAGGACTCCCCTGTAAAAAGTTGTTTCAATTTGCTGAGTGAAATTTGACCAAACGTTATATCCATAAACATATATTATAATATGACAGTATATTCTAAGTCTATGGTTATATATTATACTAAATTTTTCGTCAAAATGATTTTCTAATGTAACGTCAATATGTTTTCACTTCCATAAAGACATTTCAAGTTTCACAAGATGGAATTATCTTTGACAATATATTTCTTATGTCCGTTGACATTGAAGGTCCTAAACGGTCCTAAACATACACCCCTGTGCCAATAAATCAATTCTTGACACAAGTGAAATCTAATGCCTCTTCACAAAATTGTCTATTTGTAAATATAATGTCTAATATTTTCTGAGAAAACATAGCTTTGTCATGGACATTTGTCTTTAATACTTGTTGCTGTATAAGGCTGGGGTCACACGGCATGGCGAAAGCACAGGCCGTGCCAAGCCGCGTCACGCCTGTCGAGTCCTGTGCTTACATTCGCGCCACGCGCCGAGCCGCGCCTATTTATCCATTACCATCTCACTACGGATCGGATGCGCGATGATAGGCCATCACAGGCCACAACGGGTGCGACCGTTCCCATGGTGCGCCGGATTGTCCTGGCACAGCCTGCCCTGTCAACAGGCCATGGGACCCAAGCATAAAAGTCCCTTTTGTGACTCTCTATAGACTAACAAGTTACAAGACCTAAGGAGCAGGCAGAGTCTATAGATAAAAATTATCATCATTTGAAAATAACTAACTAGGTACAAGCAATAAAATGATAAAAATAGTTGGATGTGTTTGGGTTGTTAGGAAATAGAAGTTTGAAGTGAAAAGTTAAATTTATCTGACTTATACTTTAATCTATCTTTTTCAACATAAGGGCATCTAAGATTCATCAAAGAAGAGTAAAATTTTTAGTTAAAACAAGGTCAGCAAAGCACTATGTTATACGTAAACTTTTTTTGACATGTGGATGCCAGATTGCTACCCCTTTTTTTTCTTTAACGCCGGGAAATGCTCTGAGGCATCCCGCGGGGGAGTGGGTCTCCCCACGCGGGTATGTGGGACTCGCTGCGCCCGACAGCTGGTAACTGGACGCAGCTCTACCCATTAAAACCCGGAGAGTGCCACCAATGCCGCCTTTGGTGAGGTGCACCGGATCTAATAAACAAACTGGGCACCTCGACGGCTAGTCAGTCTCGCAAGGGACCGACGCCACCTCCACAGAGGGGTTGTCCCGCACCACAGAACAACCCCTCCCAACGTCGGGACAGTACAATGGGGTGAGGTTCCCATCCTGCCCCCCTTGCCCCCCTACTCTTTTGTCCCCTATTCTTATAAGATGAGTACAAAGAGCCCCCTCGGCTCAATTAGCTTCCCCCAAGATGCTGGGCTCACCCTAGGCTACTGAGCCCCACCGACACGTCAAGGCCTGAACCATGGTGGGGAGGTTGCTACCCCTGATATACACAATAGTAATTTCGGATGCGTTATTTGGTTATATATCTCATCTAATTATTATATGTTATAGAAAGCTAAGCAAAATAAAATCTTTAAGATTTAGAACAAACTGTGAACGCAAGGATCGTATTATTGGCATCCGATGTTGAGATGGCAGTCAAAATTAAATTTTTGAGATTCGGATTGGTTCAGCATGTAGGTATTTTCAGGAATCACTGACACATTAGCTATCGGTGATTCCAGTACCTCAATGGTATTGTTGAAGAATTTGTCGCATAGCAAATCATTGCAATATCATGTATGATGATACCGACATCTCCAAAAATAACGAAATATTGTCATGCTGTCGCCTGCCGGCATGACGGATGACAATAAACGCGGCGGCGTTTGCCTTCACGGCCATCGAGTCGTTTTTACTGCGCTGCGCGCCCTAAGTCCTGTCAATAAGGAAGTTTCCATTTTTTTTAATTTGTTTCAAAAATAGCACTAAACGTGAAATTTAGCCTATTGAATTTTTTTTTTCAATTCTGTTCGTAATGACTAAATTATATATATATAATTATTTTCCCGTCTGCTTTAAAACTTCTCGGCGCGCGGCCTCTTGCGTCACAAGTCTCGCCCACGGGCGGCGACTTGATCGTTCATGGTTCGAGTCGAGTACCACCTTACTCATACCGTTGATCCGGCGAGACTTGTGACGTCACAAAGCAAATACTCCGCGCGCAATCCTTTCACCATAAATATTATAATGTTTATGTCTTACAATTCATATAAGAATTTAATATTTTTGTAAAAATTTAAACTTCCTTATTAAGGCTGTAATAAGCTAAACTACAAAAAGATTTGGTTCTCAGTTCAAGACTTAACTAAAATTAGCATAAAAACATTAAATTCGTCCAACATTTGATATTAAATAAAATTGATATGTGTGTCGAAGTGGACCTCGCAATGTCGGTTATTATATGTAGTTGAAAGCCCTGGACAATAATAGGATTATGAAGACATTCAAATTTCAATTATTAGTGTCATAGAAGAAAAAGCAAAAAAAAAATGGCATAAAACTCTGTATCCGAAGTCGGTTTAAAAATTTATTTCCAGTTGAGTGTGAAGCATACTCGAGCACTGTAATGAATCAGCCATTCAACAGATTGGAATTTTTAAGTCTTCCAATGTTCAGTGAAGAACGTAGTCACACACATTAATATTAATGAGATCAGAAAGTTCGATGAACAACATGTTAAGGGCTCCAACATTAAGTACGATTTGTAATTTAAATAAACGTGTGTGCAAGTGACTGCTTTCTTTAGGTCTACATATTTTTATAAATATTACGTAAAAGTGTTTGTTTGTATGTAATTTTAAGTCGTAACATTAATGTTCGTGAGGGTAAGAATACTTCTTTTCGTCATAAAAAAAATTGTTCTGGTTTTAAAATGGCTATGTGTGTTTTAGCAGTTAATATTAGGTATAGATATACCAAATAATAATAATCGTTTATCTGATAGAATAATATAGTATAATATAGTTACGAGAGTTTATATAGAAGCTAAGAATACTTCCTAGAAGTGTACTAATATTACATATTAGTTTTAAGTTAATTTAATAGGAAAAATATTATAATAAAATATTTTAATACTAATAATAAAAATAATATTAATATAAAATGTTCATCTTTTTAATGTTCTCCATCATACTGCATTCTACAATTTTTCTTTTACAGTTCAGTCAATAATTCTGTGGGATGCCTTACCAGATAGTATAAGGGAGGCTACAACTCTTGACACTTTTAAGAAGTTAATGACTGACCTGAATTATTAAACCTGGACTGTAATATACATTTATTTATTTATTAATGTGCTGTCAATAGTAATTTTTTAATTTTATAATTACGATAAACCGTTACCTACCTGAATAAATACATACCTGATGTAAGGTATGTATTTATTTGAGTATTTATACGATACAACGGTTATGTATTTATTGTTTTATTTATTTATTATATTTTTATCTATATTGTTTAGATTGTAGGATCCTCTTTGTTTAAATTTCTTTTTTTTGTTCTGCTTTTTTGATGACCTACTCTACTATTATTATAAAATCTATTTTTATAATAATAGTAGAGTAGATGAAGATGGCTGGCTCTTACCACCTGCTTGGGCTACTTAAAATACTCAAATCAAAATCCAAGCATAAGTCACAGATTGAAGACACCTCAGTTCTCTCCTGGCCATGGTTGCTGTGAAGTATCTTAATAAACCGCGACAAAATCCGTAAAAGTTGTTTTATTATAATATTATAACGTAATTGATCGTCAAACACATTGTGTCCATAATATAATATAAGACCTTGGTCGTATAATACAGTATCTGTTTTCACTTACACTCGAGATCGCTTCAGTGAACCAAAGGCCGTACAGTGAAAGGTCATGTAGATGTACATATGTACATGCCGATACCTAAGTTAGAGACGGCTTGATCGTGTGGTTGTCACACATGCCCGATATCTATCACACTAGAATTTCGCATGTATTTTGAAATTTAATAATTCCTACCTATATGATAAACTTGCGGTTCGTCCCGTCTTCGCACGAGTAAGCAATTTATAGCAATTTATAGCTATATATACATACTGGCAATGTGGCTTTCTATTGGTGTTTTTTTTTTTAATGCACAATAAGTACAAAAAAGTATTTAACAAAATTGTAATTGTAAAATATACTGATCTTTACAAATGAATAGATGTATTTTATTGATTTATCTAATATTTTAAGAGTTATCGGTGAGATGGAAAAACCGGTTCATTAAATTACGATCTTTCTCACTCGCTTGCACCCTACTCTCACTCCATGGCTATGTGCTTCATGCTACGTCCGCCCTTTCTCAATCTCTCTGACGTTTCATCCGTAAAAAAAAAAAAAAAAAAAAAAAAAAAACCCTTATACGCGCAAAGAATTTTCATTCCAAAACTCACTTGAATTTTTGGGACACCCTTGGGAGAGACAAAATATACACATTCTGTATTAGGAATATATGTAGGTATAATCTTAACCTCCGTTTCATGTCATAATACGTAAATTAAGACCAATAATTAATATTGTATACAATTATATTAAGTATCTATAAATTTAAAATACGTCAAACTCATGTTAAGGACTATATAATTTTGTTTGCACCAGTGGTTTTCATAAGTGAACGAAAACATATGGAGTCCTTTAAAAATCACCGTTTGAAATTTCTTTAGTCAAAGCTAGTGCCTACTTCAAATTTCATGAATATCGTTTTATTTTTACGTAGCATTTAAATAAACAAATTGTAGATATTGGAATATGCTTGTATTATATTATTATTAATATGTTTGTATTATATTATTATTAATAATAATATAATGTGATGTTGACAGTCACTACAGAACTTTAGTAAGTAAAGTTAGGATTAGGAGATTATTTAAAAAAGCATTGATAACTTCTCAAATACATACTACAAAATTTGTATTTGGTAAGCTATTTTGAGACTGAGCAGTCTCAAGATATTTTTCATGCAAATTACTATCTACTGTATTCTCTAACATATTTAAACTATCTTGAGATACTATTTTAGATTAACATACTCCAATTAAAGCTGATTTAAGGTTACACAAGTCGCTCATCTTTCCATACAAACGCAGAACAGTAATTACTACAATGTTTGACGTTGACCATGAAAAACTAAGGATAATATAAATTGATCTCTACGTTATCTATGACTTTATGTACCCAAAATCGTAAAAAAATATACATTAAAAAAATACAAGCTTCTAAACTTTCGTATTTTGA
The DNA here is from genome assembly GCA_963853865.1 of Helleia helle. Lineage (NCBI taxonomy): Eukaryota > Metazoa > Arthropoda > Insecta > Lepidoptera > Lycaenidae > Helleia > Helleia helle. The sequence goes on along the minus strand of OY971422.1, from coordinate 16,945,284 downwards.
CACTGATTTTAGCCCAACAAAAGTTTAAAAATAAAGCCCGTACAGATATTATAGTTTAGTTATTCAAAAGTTGAAATAAATTTATTTTTAAAAGATATAATTAATAGTTTTTCTATGATAACTGTTTTGCTAAAAGGACATTTTAGGAATGAATTATTGTGCATTTCATTCTAGCACACATGTTCGAGCACTATGTCAGGTGAGATAGCATTCATTTTGTTGGAGTTCGCGTCGTCGACTAGTTCAACCTTAATACTGTACACTAACTACAGCTAGCTTCAGCGCTGATTTGCAAAAAAATCCAAAAGACCACTTTGGCAACAAATCTTGTAAATACTTCTTACTAGCACCTCCAAGTAAGATATTACATTATAAAAAGGGTATAAAACTTCTGTAGTAGGACTACTGAAAGAAACTCCACTTATGTAATAAGCAGTACCTTTGTACCAGTGTTTGTTATCACTATTTCACTTTGTATATTTTTTAGTGTACATAAATTATTAAATAAATAAATAAATAAATAAATAATAAAAATACCTGGAATCCATCATAGGTCCATGAAGCCCATTTCATGGTGCAAAGTTGTACGTCAAAAGGGAACTGTTCCACGTTGATATCACACACGGACACATAAATACCGTGGCTCAACCAAGTCACTTCCCCCGTGCTCTTGACTATGACATTCGTATTGATCACCGCCGAACGATAATTTGGGTCCGCGCTGAAATATAACTTTCAATTAATTACCCTGAATGCAATTTATTTCCTCCCCTTCCACTTTAGACTGCCCGACGAACAGCGCTTGCTATGGGGTAAAAAATCCATAAGCATCTACGCGCTCCTTCGACAGTATTACTTGGCAGCGCAAGATTTAAAATATGCCATGGATTAAAATAATTATATGAAGGCTTCACTTATATCCCAGGTCGTAGTACCTTTTTAATCCTCTCAAAAATACAATCGAATTAACATAGTAGGTACTTATAATATACCTCATAGGCTTTTAGAAAATATCGATACTCAAATAAACACTAAATATAAAAATCTCTTTTAAAGATTCTATATAGGTATAAAAAAATCGTTTAGTTCTGTTTTTATATGTTGGATAGGCAAACTGGCAGACGTGCCACCTGGTGGTAACATAAACTAGTTTACCTGGAACTAGCCCAAGCCACTCATTTATGTGTTGTCTATCCTGAGACAGGGTGTTAAGTCTCAGTGCCAGTAATTACACTGCCTGTCTTGCCCTACTCTCCGAAACACAGCACAGTTGTTTCACGGGAGAAACAAGCAAGATGGTGGTACCCATGCAGCCGGGAGCGCGGCACGGCGCATCCCTCCTACTGGTTAGCGATGAAAGGATAATATTAAAATGTGCAACATATTATAGCTTCAGTATTCATTTTTGATAACATTTTAAAGCTTTACTCATTCGCTATCATAACTATCACTATTATTCATTTTCATCCACGACTAAAGATAGACCTCTATCAATGAACGCCATGGCCGAACCTTTTTTCATTTAACTCCGGCCACCGAGCCTAAAGATTCAACTGCTTAAATCTAAAACACGAACTTATTACTAAGATACTGTCTATAGCCAAGTTATAACTTGGCTCAAACATCTATGAGGAAACAGATGCTACCAGCGCATGACAAAATTAATTAGTGTTACATATGGTCGTACAAGATACAAACATTATATAGATGCGATTTCTAATAAGAGCTTAATACATTTCCAGAAACCTCGGCCTTCAGGGGGATTACCGCCTCACTTATATCTAGTCTCTTCTATTTGTTGGATACCGTCTGGGTAGAAATATTTAATATTTATTTGGTTTATATATATGAGTTACGACAAATTTATAGGTACTAATAACTTTTTACATAAAATATTATAGTTAAAAATTTAAGATCTTAAGTTTTCCGAAAAATGATATTTTATTATTTCTATCTACATTATTTTCAGGTTTTTGAGTATAGGTAAACTAAATAGAAGACCATACTACAAGCTATTCACTAAAATGATTTACGTTAAGATACTTAAATATGACTATCCTAAAAACTCACTGACACGAAAGCAAAAAATAGACTTGTTAATAGATAAATAATTAAATACTTTGAATTAATTCAACCTCGCAACCTCTATAATTTATAATTTAGGTGTTGTGTACTTACTTGTTATACAGAATTATATCTGGGCGCCATACTCGTTCGTACGGTATTCTTATTACATTTATTCCATCAAATTCGCTTGTGTTCCACCGCAAGTGATGATCAGTCCAAATTTGTGTAATCCAACAATTTGTGGTGAGTAATTGATCCTTCTCCTCCTGTAATGAACGTATGTGTTAAGGCCTTTACACATCGACATGCATCCACAGACAATGGCAGATGCATCTGCCGACGTCTGCCGAAGCATCTGTCGACGTGCGCCCACACGTCTGTCAGATGCCATACGTTCGCGCTGAAATCTTTGATCCGTGTCAAAAACCGACAACAAACACATTTGTGGCGGATGCATCTGCTGACGTTGAATGCCTACGACAGCGAGCAAATCCCGATCTACATGTCAGCGGACGCGTCTTGCGTCTGACGATAACATCTGCCGATGCATCTGTCTATATAGAGGGGTTATCATACTAATACTAAACTATTGTCATGTATGATACTCATCTTATGAATTATTATATTATCATAAATTCATATTATTATAAAATAACTTTTATGGATTTAATCGCGGTTTATTTAGTTTTTTAAATGTCCGATGCCACGTTTCGGATACTTTACAGAAACCATGGTCACAGGAAGAGTACAATAATGCAGTTTAATATAACACCCCATCATGGATTTGAGCCTTGTCGCGGCGGTGGGGCTTAAGCCTGGGGTGCAATCCAGCACCTTGGGCGACCAATCAGATCTCGAGCGGCAGTTGGTTCTGGCCACTGTCGGCCAAGCCGCTCCCCGGTATATAGTGCCGGGGGTGGTGGTCGCCATCTCACGTTGAGATGGGGACCGCGAGGAAGAAAACCTCATCAAAAATTACCCTAATCCCAAAATAAGCTCAGGTGCGCGGCGACGGGATGAATGGCTGGAGGGTCTCCAGTTCCTAGCGCACCATTATTTCTAGGTGATTACGGGTTTCGCTCGACCCAAATGAGCAGACATTTTTAATGAATCAGAGCAGAATTGAAAATAGTCCCCCCCCCCTAGGGATTCCCCCTTTCAGGGACCCCTGAAAGGGGGAATCCCGCACCACGCCGAAATCGGCGGAGGTCTGCCCCACGTACTACGGGGATCCCGGACTCTCGCAACAACGACCATGGCGAACCACGAAGGACAACCGAATATGCTAGCGATGAGAGGACAGGATGGACGGATGTGACGGAGGAGATGAGCCAGAGCAAAAGAGCGCGACACTCGTCGTCGGAGGAGGAGATGGCGGCAAGAGGGGGTGCGGTGGTGCAACCGAAGGCGCCACCTACGAAGAGGGGAAGGGGCCGGCCTCCAACGACCGGTCAGTATGTTGGTCTGGCCAAGGCCAAGCGGGAGTTGGCTGCGGCGGAGCGCGAGGCCATGGAGGCGGAGGCAGAGCGTGATGTCCTTGCACTCTCCCGCCGCCTGATTCCGCCCCGTCTGTCGGAGTCCTCGTGATCCGAGGCAGTCCCAAACATAGGTGACATTGAGACGGCAAGCGCACTAGGGTCCAGCATCACCCGGGCCCTAGAGACCATAACGGGGGTCCGCCTAAAAAGCAAGAACCTTAAGTGGACAATGGTGTGTGCGCTTAAGAACGCCACGGAGGTAATACAAGGAGCAACCGTGGCACTCTTAGATCGCACGTCATCTACGGAAACACGTGCGCTGGAGGCCGCAAATAAGCGGCTGGAGGTGGAGGTGGCGGATTTGCGCCAAGAGCTGGTGGTTCTTCGGAGCGAGCTCGCCTCTTCCCGGCAGTCCGCCATAGAAGTGACATCGCCCGCGCCCGTAGCGTTGGCCGCACCCGTATTGCCCAATCTCAAGGAGATTGTCGAGAAGGCGTTTCGGGAGGCGGTTGCGTTGTCGGGCGCGCGCCTGAATGCCCGACTGGAGGGCCTGGAGGCACGCCTCCTGCCCGAGCCTAGGCTTCGCCCGCCACTCGCGGCGGATCGTCGTGCGACAGCAGTGGCAGCGACGCCAGTCCCGACGGTGAGCCCGGGGCCAGCCGCTGCTACAAAGAAGACGTTGAAGAAGACGCCTCGCCAGCCAACGACGCTCATGCCACCGGCGAACCCGGGGCCTTCGGCAGCCCCTAAGAAGACGGCCAAGAAAACGAAGAAGGGCAAGGCGAAAGATGCCTCCGGACAGAAGGTCACCAAGGCAGCCGAGGGTGACGGTCCTTGGACCACCGTCACCCACAAGAAGGCCCCCAAGGGCAAAAAGCAGCCCAAGGGAAAGACGGCGCCACCTAGAAAAGGTCCGCCGAAGCTCAGAGTACCCAACAGCTCTGTTGTGGTGCTCCAACTTCGGCCGGACGCAGCCGAGAAGGGAATGACGTATGCCAACGTCCTGGGTAAGGCGATATCAAACATTCGCCTCCCGGACCTTGGTATCAAGCCGGGTCACATGAAGATAGCGGCAACCGGAGCCCGCATGTTGGTCCTGCCTGGCACGGACCAGAAGGAGAAGGCCGACTCATTGGCCGCCAAAATTCGCGAGTTGTTCGACGGTGACGACATCGTCCGGGTGTCCAGGCCCACCAAATGCGTCAGCGCGCGTGTTTCGGGTCTGGACGACTCCGCGACGAAGGAAGACGTAATGGCGGCGATAGCGGCGGCGGGCGGTTGCCCCCCGGATCAGGTGCGGTCTGGAGAGATAGGTCGCAACGCTTCTGGCCTCGGGGCGGCAATTATACGCTGCCCCGTGGAAGCCGCGAAGGTCATCGTGGCAGGCGGTAGACTAGTCGTGGGTTGGGTCTCGGCGCAGTTCCGTCTGTTAGACATCCTCCCGCTCCGGTGCTACCGCTGCCAAGAGCTTGGTCACATGGCGGCAAAATGCTCCTCGGCAATGGACCGCAGCCACCTATGCTTCCGTTGCGGAGCTGAGGGGCACAAAGCTCGGGAGTGCTCAGCAGCTGCCCCTAAGTGCGCGGTGTGCTCCGTGGAGGGTCGATCTGCCGCCCATTTAATGGGCGGCAGGGCGTGCGTCGCGCCACGTCGTGGTCGGCGCCAAAAACAGACGATGGCCCTCCGGCCTGGCTGAGGAAGTACCCATGGCGTTGGAGGAATAGTTGTCCTGGGAACCTCCTGAAGGCGGAGAGACATGGCGGCGACTTACTGTCGCATAGTCACAAGAGACCTATGCGCGGCGGATCGGGGGATCCACTGCGCGCGTGAGAAGGTCTGAGCTGTAAGGCACCCTCAGTGTTTGGGGTGCCTTACATGCGGAGAGTGCTGATGAGCACGTCGCGGCCGGCGCGGGAGTTTCCATTTCCACATTTCCCGTGCCGGATCAGCACGACGAGGAGAACACCGCTGGGGTTTTAGTTAGGGTGAGTGTCCCACATAACCACCAGGCCCCCCCGGGCCCGGTGGTATCCATTAGGATTTCCCCAGCGACAAAAAAAAAAAAAGTTTAATATAACAACATTATTGACCTCTTTCTTATAAATCGATGAACGCTGTCTGCACGCAAGATAAAGCATGACTCATGGTCTCGTTACGCCTGAGCTGAGCGTGCAAGAGAGAGCGCGGAACAAGCGATAGAGATCGGTCTAGGCGTTCGGCTTGTGACGCATTATGACGTTATCACGTCAAATTATCGTCCGTACACCGACTTTACAGACAACAGGTAGGTTTTTTATGAATACCGAATACTATTACTAAATACTGTACAACCCCTACTACTTAATTAGATGAATTATCCCAGCAGCAGTTCTAATTTTACTGCATATAATATATTCTTTGAAATCTTTAGTGAGTATGAAAAAGCAATTGCCTGCATTATAAAGCAGCTTATAATGTCACAAGTACAATGAAAGAAATACTGCTCTGTGTTTCAGCAAGCTATTTGGTGAATATTTTGCGGGATACCCTCTTTTTAAGGCAAAAGGCCATCGTTTGAACCAGCAATTTTCAGCTAACAGGCTATCGAAATGACCCCAGTTTATATCTAAGTCTACGTGCCATGATTTTAAATTCAGCGCAACATTGAAATTTCATGGTGCATTTTATTGGAAGAAATAAAAGTTAATTTATTTAATTCAATTGTTACAACATTTAAATTACAATGAACAATTTCTCTTCATGACAAATTCTATTAAATCATTTAAATTGATAATGTCATTTTGATATGCGGGCGTAGCCACTTCAAAATGCGGCGAACCAGGAAAATCATATACAACTGATGGTTTGAAATTATAAAGTACTTTAACGATAATATTATTCGGTTACCTTTTATAAAAACACTAACATATGGTGGACACGATTTTCATAAGAACGAACCGAACGAAATAGGTCATGTAAAGAATCGTTGAATACAAATTTTAAAAATCACATAAATGGATAATAATCACGTTATGGAAACCGCTTTTATTTTTAGAAACGTTCCAATCTGTACCTACACAATGATCAATCGTCGAGTTTTTTTGCTTTTTGGAATGAACACAGTAAAAGAACCTAATGGTTATATTTTTATTTTTTATTATAGTTATTTTTTATTATTATAGTTTCGTTATCTGGTTCGGGTATCGCTATACGTCGTGATAAAATACGCACATATTTATTTTCACGTAAATTTAATATCAACAAAGTTACAGATGTGAAAAAACTATGTTAATTACTATTATTATAAATGCGAAAGTTAGGATGTTTGTTCCTCAATCAAGACAAAACTAGTGAAAGGATTTTGATGAGACTTGGCAGAAAAAATGTAGAAGACACAAACCAATATCAGTATTTAAAGAGATCCAAACCTTGTAGAGCAGGTCGTCTTTACGAAGACAGACTGACGAATGAGAAAACTTCAAAATTAGTTGATTAGAAGAAAGTGCATTATTTTCCTCTCGGACCAGTAAAGTTAGTACAAAATGAATGAACGAATTAAATTACTTTATCTAGAACATCTCGGTTGAGTCTAAAAGTTACTGCTTCAATTCTTGCGAAATTTCAAGAAAAATATTTATCTATGTTAGTAACATAATTAAGAAGATAAATAATATTTGTCGACCTTTTATTAACGGACTTCAACGAAAAGAAGGAGGTTCTCAACTCGGCCGGTATTTTTTTTTAATGTATGTACACCGATATCTCCGTTAATTGTGGACCTATTTTCAAAATTCTTTTTTTGTTTGAAAGGGTATACTTACCAAATGGTCCCATGATAAGCAAACCAGGATCTGATGATCCTAGAGAAATCGAGGAGAACTTTCGAAATTCGTAGGAGTGACTAGTGCGCTTAATATTTTTTTAAATAAGCATTTAAAAGCACTACAATTTAATGAAGGTCTAGAGTCGAGCTGATGCTGGAGCTGGAAGGCAATCGAGGGAACTCCTCAACGATTTACTTCAGTAACCTTGTGTTTGGGTTTGATTAATTTGTATTGATGATAACTTTACACCTAGATGTGTTGTGACTGTTATTGGGGGTCAGATGATGAAGACGAAGCTCAGTTAAGGGAACTCCTAAATAGTTTACAGTAGCTACCTTGTGATTGGACTTAATTAATTTATACTGATGAGAACTTTGCACCCATATGGGTGATACATGCCATTACAGATCTGATTATGGAGACCATAGACAGTCGAGGGAACTCCTCGACGATTTACAGCTTTTGTTGGGCTAACTTCATACGGTTAAATATGCCAAAATGTCTATCTCTGTATGTCTTTCTTTAATGAATCACTAAAAATTAAGAAATAAAAATTTTTAAACAAAAATTATAACTAACTTCAAAAAATAAAATAACTAAAAAGTAATAAAATAATTGCGTTTCTTTAATTTCTGTGTCTACAACTAATAATCATCTTGTACTTCTACTAATGTACAATTTTTGCGTTTACCACGTCATTATTCTTCGTATTTGCTGCTGTAGGTAGGTACCTAACTACCTAGGCTGACATCGACTCCAAAAGTAACAATAATGACGTGGTAAACGCAAAATTGTACATTAGTGTACAAGATGATTATAAGTTGTAGACACAAAAATTAAAGAAATGCAATTATTTTATTACTTTTAAGTTATTTTATTTTTTGAAGTCGGTTATAATTTTTGTTTAAAATTTTTAGTTAGGATACCAATCTCCGTGCTATTGCTGGCACAGGGTGGATGCAAGATGCGAGCATCCATTGAAAGAGGCATTTAACAGGGGTATGCAAGTAACGATGATCAAACAAAACTGAAATTAATTAAATTCATGTTATATATTATCATATTTATACAAAATACGATAGTATTCGGCGAGTACATAAAGTCCTAATGATGCAAAACATCAGGATCCCAAAATACAGTTCACACTAAAAAAGGTTTGAGTCTCACTAGACTCAAGTATATTTGCCATTAGGGATGTCGTCGTTAGCCGGGCCCATAAGTCGGTTCCCAAAATGCATTAATTCAGTTTAAAATTTCTCACATTACTAGGAACCGCCATTTGCAAATGACAATCGATGCAATTTATAACTGTATCCAATTCTTTTTTTGGACAGGAACCAATTATTTTAAGAAGAGTAAATTGAAACCGTTATAAATGGTGCATTTTAAATGTAATCTCAAAAATATTTTTAATATTACAAAGTGTATAACTTGAAAAAATGGTGCGCTGTTTTCATTCCTAGTACTTTGATTGTTTGCATAGACCGAGCGGGTGTTATGAATGTAGGTACGTATCTATTGTTGCAATTATTTTTAAAGCTGTGAAGTGCAGAGCTATCAGATAACGAGAGTACGTCATACATGCATGCAGTAGTGTACCTGACAGTACATTAATTAAGGTGGGATGGCAGTTTCATACCTTTCAAAGCGAACGCCTAATGATTTGCTGTTCTTGTTCAGTTAATTGTAGTCATTAACAACGCTCTCTGTGGGTCGTGACTCGATCTACTTATACCTACAATATAACTCTAAAATATAACCTATCATGCTATTTTTAACACTACATCTAGGCCGCTTTTGAAAGAGCAAAGGCTATAAGTTCTCTGGATGTGGAAGCTTTATTTTTTTTAAATATTATGTTCCATGTGATACTCCGGCACGCTAGAGAATCAGGTCAGTTAGTCAGTCACTTACGATATTTTCTAGCCTAAAAATATAAACAATCAATAAAAATAACTCAACTTCTTATAAATCAAAACTTAATTGACTTTTTACTAACAATTTAACTCCAGAATCACATGAACTGCAGACAGAATTCGTAATGTGTGTAATTAACGTTATGAACCTGTTAACTGCCTCGGCTCAGAATAGGTTCCTTCGTTTTAAAGTTAATTGCTTAATTCACTCTTTGATCATTGTTTTCATAATGTGCCTCTTATGAGGGTTCCATATAACAAAAAGATTTAACCCTTAAATGGTATCGTGCGGGCCGCGCGGCCTCCACGCATGACGTTTTCTTGGTTTTCTAATAAACTTAGCATCGTGAACATCCGCCATTTTAAGTATTCTCATTTCGTCGTTATTCGCGGCGGGTGCCGGACGTTCGGCTTTGTATCACTTACTGTTGTTGGGGTCCACACGGCCTTTAAGAAAAAACAAACGTGAATTCCTAACTGAATTCCAACTATATAAGTATAGAGAAACAGACTCTTCTCTTTAAGGATTTACAGCTAGAATAACATTATTATTATTATTATACATTATTATTATTATATTTATTATTATTAATTATTAGCTATTTTCTTTTGTGCCAAAAAAATCGAAGCGTTTTAATGATTTCTTCAATGCATCATGACAAAAGCGTTAATGAACGTACAAAGAAACCGGAGATTATTGAGTTTTATAATTCCACCAAAGGTTGATCAAAAATGAGCTAACTACTCAGCAACTACTCAGCACCTCACAGAACACGTTGGCCAAGTGTAGTATTTGTTGGTATTCTAAATATTGCTTGTGTAAACGGTTATGTGTTGTGGAAAGGTTCAAATACTGAGAAAAAGTTGAAGCGAAAGGACTACATAAAATCTGTTGGTATAGAACTCATCAAAGAACACATCATAAACAGAAAAGCTGAGTATTTGAAGTACCCAAGAGATTTGCGTGCTAAAATTGATAATTTCTTAGCAGCTAACATGGTTTCATTAGCCTCGACGTCTAATGTTGCTACTCCAAGCCAAAACGCCTTGAAAAGGGGACGCTGTCATTTATGTGATAGAAAATAAGATGGAAAATTTGCTACAAAGTGCAATAATTGTTCACAATTCGTTTGCAAAGTCCATAGTAGCACAAAAACACTATGTGATAATTATCTAGACTGAAAAAAGTTTCCTATTAGTATTTTTGAGATTAAGATCAGAAGTGATTTATTTTATGTTGATTTTTGTGAAATTTCGATTAGAGATTATCAACATTATTTATTTTTTAGTATACCTATTATAGATTAAGTAAAATAATGTTATTTTTTATTTTAACTTTTTAAACTATAATTTCCAATGATATTTGTAACGTAGAAAAAAATATTACCAAAATGTTAATACTATTTTGTGATCTCTTCTAGTATTGAAGTAAGAAAAATTATATTAATAAAAACTATTTGATTACATAAAACAAGCCTATTATTTATTATTTCTGACCATTTATACTTAGTAAAAACTTACTTGCTAGAAGAAAACATACTCTGGAGGCCGCACGGCCCCCACGAAACCAGTTACGTATGTCAAATATACCATTGTTAAATACGTTTTTTTTTTCATTTGTACGTATTTTAAATCTCTAGATTTCATTGTTTTCTGAGATAACTCGTGTTCCGCTCTTAGTCTACAAATTAATTATCAAGTAAAAGTAAATAAATTAAAACCCGGAGATTACACGAGACTTAAACAAATTGCGGTGTGCGAGAAAACTATCTTATTCAGCGTGAGGGGTAAACTTCCCGCGGAGGTAAGTTTTACATTAATTTTAACATTAAACCTGCACCATAGGTGTGGGAACAATGTGTGCATATTGTGTTAAAATGTTTGTTCTTATTATTATGTTTTTCTTTAAAACAAACTGTGTTCAACTTTTTTAATTTAACTTGTGACGAGGAAAATCATATTTTTGTTATTTTGTACACAATTTAATACAAAATAGGAAATACGATTTGCACCGGTGGGAAGGAAGCGCTGTGCCGCGCTCCCGGCTGCCACCATCATGGGTACCACCATCTTGCTTGTTTCTCCCGTGAAACAGCTTTGCTATGTTTCGGAGAGAAGGGCAAGACAGGCAGTGTAATTACTGGCACCGAGACTTAACATCTTATGTCTCAGGATAGGCAACACATAAATGAGTTGCCTGGGCCCGTTCCAGGTATACTAGTTTATGTTCATGGGTGACGTTGACCATTTAACATCAGGTGGTACGTTTGCCAGTTTGCCTATCCAACTAACATAAAAAAGCATGTTTATTATATCCTTGTTTTTAATGCCTCTGACAATAGAGTAGTTACAATCAACGATGCCCAAGGCTTTCGCATCGTCATCTTCGAAGTTTATCACTAAACATTTGTTCAGCACATCAATCACTGGCTTGATCAACATCGTGTATTATCGACAAGTATTTTTATCATTTAATATTGATATGTGGCCAATGGTTTAAACAATTGTTGATTTGAAGTGAAATCCTTGGACACCTTTTTGAACTTTTTACGCGTATACGGGAGTGTGAGATTTGTCATAACAACTTACACAAAAGAGAAGTGCAGGCTAGTTGTATACAATATTTATTAAAAATAACTTATAACAGTGAATAAAATAGCAGCTTTATAAACATTTATTAAGTTATCGTAAGGAAAAAGGTAAATTTATCCTTAGGAAAAAGAGAAAAAGGTAAACCTTTACCGTGTGATTAGTGAATCAGCAAACCTTCCGCAACAACTCACTTTTTTATAGTATAAGAGGCAAACGAATAATCGAAGGCTTATGGAGACTATCGATGCCCATTCACATCCGTACACCAGAGATTATGCAGATGCGTTACCCCCCTTTTCCCTATTCCACAAAATAGGCACACAGGAAACTCACAAGCCGCACGACACGCGACAGCATAGCTGTCACTTTACGCCGGTGTTATGTAAGAGGTAATACCCCGTCGTGCCGGCCCAATTCAGCTACGAGGTAGCGTAGCACTACCTCTTACAGAACCATGAAGGGGCCACTGCTTCTTTTAGGTAAAATGAATTTAGCGAAGAAAAGCAGCGGCCCCTTCAGATCTGGGTAGAGGTTAGGGAATCGAGCATATAACTGGATAGAGTAGTAATGTGAGCTATAAAATTCCGAAACTGGTCAGTGATTTTTCACTGACGTAATAGCAATTCAATCAACCAGCGATCAGTTATCGATAGGACATACAACGTTCTATCGGCAAATCATCCATCAATGGCAATCAGTCAGCCAATCAGAGCACAGATCCGGCGCAGCGTCGCAGCACAAATTTGGCGGAATTTGTTTTCATACAAAACATAACATTACCGCTCTATTCCGGTTATATGCTCGATGGATTAGGATATTCATATGAATAGTCAGAATTAAGGATAACTAAACGAAACAGGCTGCGCTGGGAATAATTCAGAAATATGTGTACGATTCGGAATTATATTTGGTAGCAAGTCTAATGCCGTTATTGTGTGTGGCGGAGAAAATCATTTTTTCGATAAAGTAAAGCCGTAGTAACGGAAATGTTTAATATCCCTACAAATCTCAAAATTGATCATACTTCCACATGCATCCGACAAGGCTTTTATTAAAAAATGAGGGAAAACAAATATTATTCGAATTGTGGAATGAAAAATGGTGATTACCATAAAACGTTTTGTATAGCAATAAGTTGCGGCTCAGTTACAGTTGATACTACTAAAATGAAAATTAAGTTTTCAATTTAATAATGAAAATATTTACATTGCCCGTAAAATATAATCTATGAAAGTCTATCTTTTATAGGTTTTCATAGGAAATCTATCAAAGATTTGAGTATCAATTATGCGTCTAAAGTCGATTATAGAATAATAATAATATCTATCACACTACGTCAATACTGTCCCGTGGTAAGTGCTCGAAGAACTTGTGTTTCGAGTACCAGACAACGGAAATATAATTAAAACTGTTATACTATACATATATTTAAGATTTTTATTATATAATACACATATTTAATACACATCCATGACCCAGGAACACAGAAAATATTATTTGTTCCCTGACGGGATTCGAACCCGCAACCTCCGGCTTGAGCGCCAACGCGGTTACAAAGGTCGTCAATCTTTTATAGATTTTTATAAGGAAATCTATCAAAGATTTGTGTATTAATTATGCGACATATTAATTGAAAAGATTGGTTACACTGAGTTTGTTTCGCCGGTTATTTTCAGTGGGCTTGCCTTGGAACCGTCAATTGAAGCGATTGACGTTCAAAAAGATTTTATTTACAAAAAATAGATTTTTATTTTGATATAGAATATGTAATCTTCGGTTATCAAAATATGGAGAAGTCAAAAATATTTGATATCTTAAAAAAATAGCAATAGAAAAATCGTTCCTAGGTTTTTTGAATGACAATTGTAAGCCCTCTTAAGGACCAACTAACTTTATATTATATATATTTAGAAACTATATCGGTACGAATATTTGCAGTAGAGCTAAAGCCGGTTTTTTCCACTTTTGGTAAGGAGTATTTTGAAGATATTTTATGAAATAAAGCGATAACATCTTCTTGGCAGTGTTTTTTACACGCGTGACAATCTTCGAGAGTTTGCGATTATGTTGTGTGGCTAGGGATTGTCCAATACAAATTTAATCAAAATACCCTATGCATAATTTATGACTATCAACAACAGTTAAGAACTTCTTGAGGCGGGAATTTCCCGATAAACGACATTTATGTTTTATTTAGAAACTAAGCCGATATAAGTTTTGAAAAAAATATATTTATTTTCATCATTACATTTCAGTTGTTCGGAACACGGTTACTTATATTTTGCTGTATTAAAAAATTGCAAAGATTGGTCATAATTGAGATGAAAAAAAACCATTTTATTTGAGCATGCATGTACCTACAATTGCAAATAAAAGAATTTGATTTGATTTGATTTGATTTGATATGAGTAATATAATATCAGGTTTTGTATAATAACACTTATACTATAATAAACCTTGTAGAAAATTTGATTTAAAACGGTCGTCATAATGTATTTTTTATAAATCCCTTCCTTCAATTAAATAAATATATTGTGTTGAAATAAATGAATTTTGTAAGAAAAGTGATATTCATAGTAGGAATACACGTAATAGACACAGATTACATGCACCAATGATTAGACTTTCGAAAGTAAGCAATTCTTTTAAAGGCAACTAACTGTATACGCTTTTACAATAGGATCCCAGAAAACGTTCAAAAGCTCTCCATAAAAAAATTCAAAAAAGTTGTTAAAGAGCGTTTGTGTGGTAAATCATATTATAAAGTAAAATATTTCATGGAAGATACCACACCCTGGGAATAAGGCGTTCCTCCCGGGCATTTCAGGATGAGATGTTAAAATGTTATATAATATATATTATTTGAAAAGATTAGTTCCACTGAGTTTGTTTCGCCGGTTCTACTCCGTGGGCTTACCTTGGAACCGGTGGTAGATTCAATTGACGTTCAAAAAGATACTGTATTAGTACTATTTTGAATAAAAAAAATTGATTTGATTTGATTTGATTTGTGTTTTTACTCGCTGCGAAGGCGCTCGACACGATGGCAGTGCCGAGCGAAGCTCCATATTCATCCAGTTCTCGGATGGCCCCGCCAGCTTTATATTATTTATTCTTCTCCTTCTTCTTTTAAGTTCTAGCTCCCTTTAGGATTTGCCAACTATATTAAGTATTGTCCTAAAAAAGCTTGATTAGAATGACGGCTGTCAAACTCATACGGTTAATGTCAAATATAATTAATTAATGTCATATTGGTTTCAAGGCTATACCAATCAGTCTACTTTTAGATCCTTACTGACATATTAAATGGTTTTGTATAATGAGATATCAAGAATTTATATTCCGGCGTTTTAATAAATTAAGAGGTATAGAGTGCCATTGCTCCATTGCGGCCGAATTGGGCCGGCATTACCTTTGTGAGTTTCCGGTGGCCCATTGGGGAGGATAGGGAAAAGGAAGGCAACGCATCTGCATAACCTCAGGTTGTGCGAATTTTTTTGGGCGTCGATGGTCACCATAAGACTCCCATTGCTTGTTTGTCTCCCTATGCCATAAAAAAAAATTGAGGAGTTAAATCTCACACATCAATGTATCTTTCGCCATTGGTCAGTCAGATAAGTCAATGATTTATCTTTCTGCAATTTTAACTAAAATTAGTCAAACATTATTTATTACCTTTTATCTGTTGATATAATTAGAAATTTATTTGATTCCTAAGACAGCTTTTACGGTTTCTATTAGGTACAGCTTATTAAAAAAATTATTAACCGCTATAAAATTCAGTGTTAGTCAGATCCGGGACAGTCCCCTTCAAGCATGATGAATGCAACTCGCAGTGGTTTTAATGCGGTATACTCATATCCCCGGGAACGCCCAAACCCCGTGTGAATGCGTAAAACATTTCCACTTTGACAAAAAAGTAAAATTCGAATAAACATTAGAAAACAATAATTAAATTAATTGATTCCTCTTGATAATTTTAACTCCTTTTTCCATCCAATTCGTTCTTAAATATGTTATATTATATGAACAATTTGTTACTGATAAAATGTCGCTAGTCTAAAAACAATTAATTTGCAGTAGGGACATGTCAGTGCAGGCTCGTGTTGTTATGATCCACAATAGCAATTATAACGTTTCAATTGCACGTCGAAACTCGAAACTACAATAAGAGTGAAACTTTGATTGAGTGTGAACGTAAAAGAAAAATATAGAAATTAGTCGGATTCATTTCAAAATTTTGTAAAGATAATTAGAAGAATTAGACATTTACAAGGATTTGGGACGTCGCGTCGCGTCTGCACAAAAAAGAATACGAAAATATCTTCAATACATTCGATTATTAAGTTTTCCAATATTAAGGTTAATATTGAATAATAATAATAGATAATGATATCTATGGACGCTTTCACTCCACGTCAATGATCTGGTCCCGTGGTAAGTTCTCGAAGAACTT
This sequence comes from Helleia helle, assembly GCA_963853865.1. Taxonomy (NCBI): domain Eukaryota; kingdom Metazoa; phylum Arthropoda; class Insecta; order Lepidoptera; family Lycaenidae; genus Helleia; species Helleia helle. Next base: position 16,928,972 of record OY971422.1, on the reverse strand, counting down.
GTGTTACGACTTACGGGTACCAGACAACGGATATATTATATTAATACTTTATATTATATTTAAGATTTATATATATATTTTAAGATTTTTATTATATAATACACATATTTAATACACATGACCCAGGAACACAGAAAATAATTTTGTTCCCTGGCGGGATTCGAACCCGCAACCTCCGGCTTGAGCGCCAACGCGCTTACCACTGAGCTACAGAGGTCGTCATATATTAATTTAATAAATTGAGTGTAAATTAGAGTAAAATTGAAAAATGTTTTTTCTTTATTTTTAATATTTACGAAAAATAAAGGCTTATTTAAACTCCGCGCCTTTCAACCGACATAAACATTTGAAAAAGTATTTTCTGTAATTTTTTCGCAGAAACACAGTTCTTTTAAAAAAGATAATTTGTCTCGTGTTTTTCTCGGTTCTTTTTTCCATTAATGTTTTTTTTTATCTTCCTTTATTTTAGATCTGAGTTCTGACAGAATTTTACTGACATATTTGATAGTCAACTAGATCCACCATTTGCCAAACCAGGGGATAGGTGGGATCCCCACCATGGTTAAGGCCTTGACGTGGCGGTGGGGCTCAGTAGCCTAGGGTGAGCCCAGCACCTTGGGCGAAGCTAATTGAGCCGAGTTGGCTCTTTGTACCCCTCTTATAAGAAGAGGAGACAAAAGAGCAGGAGGCAAGGGGCGAGGATGGGAACCTCACCCCATTGTACTGTCCCGATGTTGGGAGGGGTTGGTCTGTGGTGCGGGACAACCCCTTCTGTGGAGGTGGCGTCGGTTCCTTGCGGGACTGACTAGCCGTCGAGGTGCCCTGTCAGCTTAACAGATCCGGGGCACGTCACCAAAGGCGGCACTGGTGGCACTCGCCGGGTTTTAGTGGGTAGAGCTGCGTCCACTTACCATCTTTCAGGCGTAGCGAGTCCCACATACCCGCCTGGGGAGACCCACTCCCCAGGTGGGATGCGTCAGAGAATTTCCCGGCGTAAAAGAAGAGAGGATAGGTGGGATAGTCCAACAAATTCAGGGTGGAATTGTTTATACTTATTGGTTTTTTCATGTTAGTTGGATAGGCAAACTGACAGCCTTTCCATCTGATGGTAAGTGGTCGACGTCGCCCATTAATATAACTAGTTTACCTGGAACGAGCCCAGGCAATTCTTTTGTGTTGCCTATCCTGAGACAGACAGACAGACAGACAGACGGACAGACAGACAAAAATTGTAAAAAAGGCTATTTTGGTATACAACAGACACTCCAATTTTATTTATCTGTATAGATCTGTATAACTTCTAATTACTCAAGATGCTATTTATATTCATAACAATCCTATCTACCCGTATATTTCGCTGAATCATTATGATCATCAGCCTCTATCCGTCTAATGCTGAACATAGGCCTTTTCTTTTTGTTGTCGCAGTGAAAACGCTTTACGAATTCAACCGGTAATGGGTCGTTCCTGGGGATATGTGGGATTCCCAGCGCTCCCTGCCACCCCAGCGCCGGTATACCGCATTAAAACCACTGCGAGTTGCCTTCAGCCGCTTGAAGGGGAGTGTCCCGGATCTGGCTAACACAGATCACCCCCCGCGAACAGCCGGTTCCCTCAAAAGGGCTAACCGGTCTCCCTCCTACTATGGAGGAACTCTGACAACTTGACCACACTCGAGAGCGAGAGGTCCCCTCCGAACACTGCCACTAGGTCGTGACGCTGTGCGGCCCATCCAGCGCGCACTTCAAGGGTGTGCTGGGTCGAGTCCTCCTCCTCTCCTCCACAGCGCCACACTCGTGACAGGCTAATGCTGAACATAGGCCTCCCTCAATGAACGCCAAGACAGCCGATCCCTTGCCACTCGCATCCAACACCGGCCACCTCACGGAGTGGGAAGACTACTTGGATAATGGCCGACCAACACTTGCCTCGCACGGCCTCGCGAGGCCGTAGTAAATACTTCGTCTGCTACTATGTCTGCACCGGGTCATGGACGTGTATATAGGAACATATATTTATACAAAAAAATATTTCCATTCCTTACCCAACACAAGCTCTTAAGGACTTACCACGGGGCTATGTTGACGTGGTGTGATTGTAGAATAATATTGGATATAATTAAATCAATTATTCAGCTAAAGTTGTATCATTATAATGATGTTAAATTTTATCAAACATCATACAATTCGAAATATCAGAGGTCAGGACCTTTCGCATCGAACCAAATCCTCAACTTTTATGGTCTTATAATGCCATTAACTGATGAATACAGTTTTATCGCGAGGGTCCAAAGTTTCACCACACAAACTGACAGACCTCCCCCGAGTCCCGAACCACTGTAATATGTATCTTGTTTATAGCGTTCACTTATACTCGTATTATTATATATTATAGGTTTGTACAGTAAATATAATATTTAAAATCCGTAAAAAATTGTTTCATTATAATGAGTGAAATTCGCGTAAACATTAGAAAACAATATAATATTACTTAATAATAATAATAATAATAACTATGGACGCTTTCACACCACGTCAATCTGGTCCCGTGGTAAGTTCTCGAGGAACTTGTGTTACGGGTACCAGGCAACGGAAATATATTTAATACTTTTATACTATACATATATTTAAGATTTTTATTATATAATACACATATTTAATACACATCCATGACCCAGGAACACAGAAAATATTTTTGTTCCCTGGCAGGATTTGAACCCGCAACCTCCGGGCTTGAGCGCCAACGCGCTTACCACTGAGCCACAGAGGTCGTCAAATTACTTGGTAATGTGTTTTTTTTTTTATGGCATAGTAGGGCAATGAGCAGTCGAAGCCGTTTGGCGACTACCGACGCCCAAACACATCCGCACAACCAAAGATTATGCAGATGCGTTGCCCTCCTTTTCCCTAACCCCCCCAATGGGCCACCGGAAACTCACAAACCACACGAAACGCGACAGCATAGCTGTTACTTGACGCCGGTGTTATGTGAGCGAGAGGTATCACCCCGGTCGTGCCGGCCCAATTCGGCTGCTAAGCAGCATGGCACTACCTTTTAACAAAATTATATATTTGTATATTTGTCTTTTCCACTTTTAAGTTGTATATGGCTTTTAAATATAATATGGTCGCGGCTTCGATTACGATAAGTTATCTGCCAGATGCATGAAGTAAGCAGATCATTTTGTTAATTTTTCAGGTGTCATTTTTTTGAGAAACGCCAGAACTATTTGTCAAAATTTTCTGGAACTAAAGAACTCAATGCATGCGAAGAGAACTTCAAATTTTTTTATAGCATAGGAGGGCATATTTGTAATCTGCTGGACAATAATCTGCTAAGTTCACGGGCATCCCACGCTCTTTACCTAATTCATGGTCTAGTAGTGGCGAACCTGCTGTAATCCGTATGCTCGTTCACCACCTCATGTAGAAACAAGATTACAGTAAAGAATACGCCGAAAATACTTACAACATCAATTATATGATGCAGCGAAACTCCGAAAGTAACCAGCAGAGGATGAGAGGAATTTTCAACAGGTCGCACGGAGGAGTCGTATTTGCCCATCAGATGCTGTATCAGCTGGTACTCCACGTCACAACACCAAACCCCTGTTGAAAAATAATTATATTAAAAAAAATGACGACTTAAAGTCAGTTAAAAACTAATTTTGTTCACATTTATTTAAAGGCTTTTCTTAATTTAATTATAGTTTTTTTTATATTTTATTATGTATAAAAAATATTGGCATAAAATATATTTATTAAATTATTATCAGTTTTTTTTTTCTTTAACGCCGGGAAATGTTCTGAGGCATACCGCGGGGGAGTGGGTCTCCCCACGCGGGTACGTGGGACTCGCTGCGCCCGACAGCTGGTAAATGGACGCAGCTCTACCCTCTAAAACCCAGGCGAGTGCCACCAATGCCGCCTTTGGTGAGGTGCCCCGGATCTAGAAAACAAACAGGGCACCTCGACGGCTAGTCAGTCCCGCAAGGGACCGACGCCACCTCCACAGAGGGTTTGTCCCGCACCACGGAACAACCCCTCCCAACGTCGGGACAGTACAATGGGGTGAGGTTCCCATCCTCACCCCTTGCCCCCTGCTCTTCTGTCCCCTCTTTTTATAAGAGAGATACAAAGAGCCCCTTCGGCCCAATTAGCTTCGCCCAAGGTGCACCGCTCACCCTAGGTTACTGAGCCCCACCGCCACGACAAGGCCTGAACCATGGTGGGGATTATCAGAATATAATTCAATCGTATAATATAATGTCCTAACGATATCATACAACGGTCCCTTGCCACCGTCAACGTGCCAAGTCTACTTGAGCCGACTGGTATTGCAAGAGACGATGGCAAGAGACCGGATGGTATGAGTTTGATTCCATGGAAGATGGGCTGGGTGCTGGTGTGGGATGTAACCTGTTCAGACACGCTGGCCCCTTCCCATCTACATGGAACCAACTACAGAGCTGGTGCGGCTTGTGAAGCGGCTGAAAAAGCTAAAATATGCAAATACAGGGGTCTAGGTTCCGAATATGATTTTGTCCCATTCGGTGTCGATACCTTTGGTCCATGGGGTCCTAGCGCTATAAGGCTTTTTAAGGAAATAACAAAAAGGTTAGTCGACATCACAGGAGACCGAAGAGCTGGTAGCTACCTCGGACAAAGTATTAGTCTAGCAATTCAAAGGAGGAACGCTGCCAGTATCTTCGGGACCTTGCCTAAAGGGACTCCTTTTTATTAATATACTTAAGTTATTATATTATATTTTTTAAGGTTTTTCGTTTTAGGTTCTTTGTAATTTATATAGCCAATATGTTTTATTTACTTATAAATGTATATAACTAACATGATATGGACATAATATTATTTAGTCTAAAAAAAATTAATTGAATATAATAATATTAATAATAATAATAAAATTGTGATATGGCCTTAATATTAAGTGATGAATTCAAAGGAAATTACAAAAGTATCATGATTCTTCCGAACTTACTTTATTGAATTACTGTAACTTTTATAAGACCTTTCACGCGTTCTGGAGATGAACTTAAAAATATTTATTTTAAATGAATTCTCTCGGTTTTTTAAAGTTCATCATATTTAAGTTATGATTGCAGTAGGTACTTGTTTTAGAATATCTTAAAATTAATAAAGTGTCTTTCATGTATGTACTTGTTGAATTAAATCCCATCTTGAAAATATAATTTCTTTTTGTACATTTTAGGCATTAATTGTACTCCTTCCATATAAAGAACAGCTTAGTTTTAGTTGAAAAAAAACACACTAAAACTAACTTTTAGCAATGGTGCCGTATCCGTATTGATATGTTCGCCTTTTTATAAAGGAACTATGAATGGAATATTCACGTTTTACACCAACTTTTCCTTTGATCCTTACAAACGTGTTTTCCGAAGCTCAGAATATCTCACGTCATGTTTAGCAGATACGTGCATCTATAACGACCGCACATTCCAATTTCCAAGAAGAACGTATGTCCTTTGTTCAAATGTTACAAAGTGTATGAATTATATGTTGTGATGTTTTGCAAGAATCTGTTAGTGAATTATATTTGCATTCAAATCGTGAAAGGGGAATTGAGCACGGTTTTGCAAAAATGTACGTGGACATTTGTATATTGATGAATAATATTTTTTTATCAATTCTCTATTTAATAACACACTACTACGCGACATTGACATTATTCTTTTTGTTATCCTTTCGGCATTGTCATGTTTGTTTTTATCTAATGAAGCACATCGAATGTAGTATCCGTGTAAGGCATGTAATAATCCATCAGTGGGTTTTAAGTAAAAGAACTTTCGGACTATTCCCAGCAAGTATTTGAGTTTTTTTTTTTTTTTTTAACGCCGGGAAACGCACTGAGGCATCCCGCGGGGGAGTGGGTCTCCCCACGCGGATTGTGGGACTCGCTGCGCCTGAAAGCTGGTAAGTGGATGCAGCTCTACCCACTAAAACCCGGCGAGTACCACTAATGCCGCCTTTGGTGAGGTGCCCTGGATCTAATAAACAAACAGGGTACCTCGACGGCCAGTCAGTCCCCCAAGGGACCGACGCCACCTCCACAGAGGGGTTGTCCCGCACCACAGAACAACCTCTTCCAACGTCGGGACAGTACAATGGGGTGAGGTACCCGTCCTCACCCCTTCCCCCTGCTCTTTTATCCCTTCTTCTTATAAGGGGTACAAGGAGCCCCCTTGGCTCAATTCGCTTCGCCCAAGGTGCTGGGCTCACCCTAGACTACCGAGCCCCACCGCCAAAAACATATTTTAATAGATATTAAATGAGCGAGGAAACTGGCTGGAACTCAATTTTAGTGACTTTAAAGTGCTGTATTAGTTGTTCAAACAAAAGTTGCTTTATCAGCCGGCTAGCACAACACGCGGCACTGTAAACAGGCGGGAGGGCCAATTTTACTCGACCTTTATTGTATATTAATTTTTAATTATTAGTAATACACATTTAGATTATCTTTCATTAATTAAAATAACAAAATTTTAATTTTAATAGCTAATTATTGTTTACTAGCTGTTTCCCGCAGCTTCGCCCGCGTTAACTTATTCAACTTACCTAATTACTGTTAGTCACAGCATGATGCCTATAGCCTTCCTCGATAAATGGGCTATCTAACGCTGAAAGAATTTTTCACATTGGACCAGTAGTACCTGAGATTAGCGTATTCAAACAAACAAGCTCTTTATTTTTATAATATTAGGTCTTTACCTATGAAATTGCCGTTTTGTATGAAAAAATTTAAACGATTTTTTTTCAAGTATTTTTTATTTGTATTGTATGTCTGCTGTGCAGTATGAGGTCGCGCGTTGTCGTGCAGGAGCAGCGGAGACGAGCGATTGACCAATGCTGGTTGGAGATGTACCAGCTTCTACATCGTTGTGTTCAGTTCTTCACAGTACACATCTGCAGTAATGCTCACCCCGTTTGGTAAGAAGCTGTGATAAATCACACCGGCGCTAGACCACCAAACAGTGACCATCACTTTTCTAGGGGTAAGTTTTCGTTTAGAGCATTGTTTAGGTGCTGAACCAGAATCCAACCAACTTGCTGAGCGCTTGCAGTTATCAAACAGAATCCATTTTTCATCGCAGGTAACAAATAACAATGCAGTTCAAAATTCCTTCATTTGTGTGTCTGTTGAGCAGTGCAAGGCACGTCTCGACGCGTGCTTCGCGCTGGCGATCATTGAGTTCGTGGGCACCCATTTGTTAAGCTTTTTTACCTTGCCAATTTGACGCAACTGGACCAATATTGTTTTGACGCTAACATAAAAAGCGGCTGCTAATTCAGCCGTAGATTGTGTATCATCAGCTTCCACAATCGCCTTTAATTCGTCATTGTCGACCAAAGTCTTCGGACGATCGCGAGGTTCATTTTTCAGGTGGAAATTTCTAGAACGGAAGCGAGCAAACTGTTAACAGGTGGTGCGTTGGTTTGCAGTGTTAACTCCGTAAACGTCGTTGATGTTGCGTGCCGCTTGTGCCGCGTTGCTGCCACGACGGTACTCATATTCCATAACTACTCGAATTTTTAACGTATTGTTATACCCCTTGACTAGTATGGCTTATGCACCCATCATCATGACTAATCATTTCCTCTCTTTATTCTGACTAGAGACTGTACCAGTCAAGCAGTCAGTCATACTCCTACCTCCGTCGCGAAAACATTTATCGACTTACTATTTCCATTCATTTAAATAATAAATATAATATTATAATTATAATTTACTACAGTCTATTAAACTTTTTATTAATATTATTTTTGTTATTCTACAAAGTGAAATAATTTTTTTTTTTTTAAAAGAAGTTACACACAACCCTTATAACATTGGTGGCAGCTTAAGGGATTTTATTTTTAGAAATCCTCGGAAAAACGCCTCTCGCAGAATCTAAAAACTCATAAAAGTGAAACGTGATTAAATCATAAACGAACTTGTATTTTAATGAATTATAAAAGTAAAAGTGTATAAAATGAGAAGTGTCAGTTAAGTGCTACATTCAAATAGAAATAGTCAGAAGAAGTAGTGTTGAGAACACGGAACCGCCGCTGAGTCCCTGGTCGCCCCGAGAACCAAAGAGGTCCACTTTCAATCATCACCAAATTCAACGATGTTCCTGTTCCTGTGAGTCGTAAACTTTACTAATTGTATGCTGTGACTTCGTGACAAATAAATTGTGATCTTCGTAACCTGTGGTGTAAACTAGTGACAAATTTAGAGACTTTGAAACGTAATAAGTAACATTTATCCTAGCCTAGTTTATTTAAATTTATTATAATAGGATACTTAATTCATATTCACTTAAGATTATAATTTAACTCATTTTTTCGGAGAGTTGGTTAACAGTAATATAATAGTCGAACAACATTCCGTCGCCCACGCATCGTTTACCAGGAACTGATAACGCCGTCTTGCACTCGAGTCATGGTGCACTTAAAAGACATCTTATTAATTTAATTGTACCATTGATAATCATCATCATCATTATAACATCAGTATTCGTTAAATTTTAATATCACATTTCTTTTTAGTTAACATATGCCTAAAACAATAGAAATAAAAGACGAAGAACTACAAGTAAAAATGTCCGATTTAGATTTAAATGTGCTGATCAAATTTATCGGAACCTTTGACAGTTCTAGGGACACTCTGATTCCGTTCCTTAATAATTGCCGCAATGCCATTAATTTAGCGTCACCTTATCAACAGGAGATTCTATTCAAGTACATTTTAAGTAGATTAACGGGAAAAGCGGAATCAGTGTGCGCCATCAAAGAATTCACTAAATGGTCACAGCTCGAAGACTTTTTAAAAGCTCAATTTGGAGACAAAAAACATTACGCGCATCTACTTGCGGATCTCCAAAGTTGCAAACAACACCCAAATGAGAATGTAAGCCAATATTCATTAAGGATAGAGGCTTGTCTGTCAAAACTACTCACCGAAATCAATATTACCATTCCAACAAAAAAGAAGGACGAATTGTCCGGTCGGGTAGCTACTATGCAAGACTTAGCATTAAATAGGTTTATGATGGGACCCGACTCCCGTATAGCAACAACTAAGATGCCGGGACCCGTCTACGTTGAATAAAGCTATAAATTTTGCCACAGCCGAAGAGAAAATTCTCGGCATCACTTATAAGAGAAACACATTTATACCATCTAATCAACCTAATCACTCACACGCATCCAATCTTAACACAGCCTATTCTAGGCCACAAGGCCACACGTCTCAACCAAAACCACAAAGTCAATACTACTCTGCGCGACCTCAAGGTCCACACCAGCCCCCAAATTCCCAGGCTCCAATTTGTCGCTATTGTAAAAATATCGGACACACAATTGAAAACTGTCGTAAGCGACAGTATAATAACAACCGACAAAATCATAATTTTGGTCAAAATTCACGTTACCCAAATAATACTTATAGTAGATCAATTCATAATATCTCCATACCTTCCACGAATAATTATGAGTCCCAACATATTTACAATCCAAATGATAATTTAAACGAACAGGGCCACCCGCCCAGTATCGTGCGGGAAGATTAAGAGCCAAAAACGATACTCCACTGAATCATTCTAACTCTAAAACGCTGAATCCACTGAATCCTTCTAACTCTAAAACGCTGAATCCACCGAATCATTCTAACTCCAAAACGCTGAATCCACTGAATCCTTCTAACTCTAAATCGCTGAATTACTCTAACTCAAAGTCGCTGATTCCCCTGAACAATCCTAACTCAAATTCACTGAATCACTCTATTTTAAAATAACTGATTCCACTGAATCATTCCAACTCTAAATCACTGAACCGGCCAAATACTCAAGATAAATTTGTAAGCATATATGAGATTTCAAAAAATACTGAAAAACGATATTTACCCCATGTAATCCTTTCAACTAATCTCAATGATGTACCACTAACTTTTCTAATTGACTCAGGGTCATCAGTGAGTCTTATTAAACAAACCTCTTTGAAGAAAAACGTGCCCAATTTAGACTCAGAACTAATAATATATAAAGGCATAGACGCAGGTGAACAAACAACACGAACCTTAGGTTTTTTTTGTATAAAACTCGCCCCGGGATTAAATTCACATAGATTTCACCTGGTAAATAACATAAATCTATCATATGACGGAATTATTGGAAATGACCTACTAAAGGCACTTGAGTGTACAATCAATTATAATCGCAACGCTTTACAATTTAAAAACGTTGAATTTAACCTTCATTTCTGTAATCCCATATACACAATAGAACCAAGAACGGAAAGTATAATAGAATGCACGGTATCTAATCCGGATATTCAAGAAGGTTTAGTTTTAGATGAGGTCCTTCATAAAGACGTATTAATTGCAAATTGTGTAGTCAAAGTAAAGAGTAATAAACGTATAAATATATCTGTAGTAAATGTTTCGGAAACACCTGTTACAATTAATTCTAATTTAAATATCACACTCGTCCCGTTGAATCCGCATTGCGAAATTAATGAATCTATAAAATCTATTTCTAACATCGAATCTGACTTTCAAACGGACTCATACAGACGTACACAAGACGTTCTAAATTCACTACGAACTTCTCATCTTAATACAGAAGAATCAAATGCCCTTTATGATATATGTTCGGAATACTCTGATATATTTTACATTACAGGCGATAAACTTTCATTTACAAACCTTTTAAAATATGAGATAATTACCACTCCACAAGAACCCGATCATACAAAATCCTATCGTTTCCCAGAGATCCATAAGCAAGAAGTAAAGAAACAAATTGATCATATGCTAAATCAGGGTATCATACAACCATCAACATCTCCATGGTCGTCCTCAATTTGGATAGTCCCAAAAAAACTGGACGCTTCTGGAGAACGCAAATGGCGTATAGTAATAGACTATCACCGATTAAATGACATTACTATAGGTGACAGCTATCCTATTCCCCAAATATCAGAAATACTAGATCAGCTTGGACGAAGTAAATATTTTTCGACTCTCGATCTCGCGTCAGGCTTTCACCAAATACAAGTAAGCAAAAAGGATGCACCAAAAACTGCCTTCACACTGAAGGCCAAAAGGACATTATCAATTTAACCGCATGCCTTTCGGCCTTAAGAATGCACCCGCCACTTTCCAAAGATTGATGAATGCTGCTCTATCCGGCTTACAAGGTGAACGATGTTTCGTTTACCTCGATGATATAGTAATCTACAGTTACGATCTAAATTCGCACATCGAAAATCTCACATCAGTATTTGAAAGGCTCAGAAAATTTAACTTGAAATTGCAGCCGGATAAGTGCGAATTTTTACGCCGTGAAGTCACTTACCTCGGGCATGTTATTAGCGAATATGGTGTAAGGCCCAATCCCGATAAAATAAAAGCTGTAACCGAATTTCCCATTCCTAAAACTCCCAAGGACATAAAATCCTTCCTTGGTCTTGTCTCGTATTACCGCCGATTCATTCCAGAATTTTCAAAAACTGCTAAATCTCTAACTACTTTACTAAAGAAGGACACACCCTTCAAATGGGAAAATCAGCAACAACTTGCATTCGATACTCTAAAAAACAGATTAACAAAAGCCCCACTTCTTGCTTATCCTGATTTTTCTCGTCCCTTTATACTAACCTGTGATGCTTCAAATTACGCCGTGGGAGCCGTACTATCGCAAGGCCCCACCGGGAAAGACCAACCTGTAGCCTTTGCATCACGCACACTAAATCAAAATGAAGTTAACTATAGCACAACGGAAAAAGAGTTGCTTGCTATCATATTTGGCTTTAAAACTTTCCGCCCATATCTTTATGGTCACAAATTTCAAATTATAACAGACCACAGACCCTTGAAATGGTTATTCAACCACAAGGACCCTAGTAGTAAACTCCAACGCTGGCGTCTAAAGTTGGAGGAGTATGATTATGATATCGTATATCGGAAAGGAAAATAAACTCAGCCGCAGATGCTCTGTCAAGGTACCCTGTTAACCCTATCGAACAAGACACCAATAATACTAATCCAACTATCCTAGATGAAGATCTAATGGATCTATTAATATCCCCTCCTTCCTTTCGTTCTGACGAAATAAATCCTGAAGATTTAGGTTTTCCAGAAATCACTGAACCGTTACCTTTCGCTGATCCAATGGAAACCCAATTAAATCGACTGCCTTCAACCAGTCAACAAAACATAGACAATCTTGTAGATCCTAGTTCCAGAACTCCTATGGTGACACCTGAAGATATCCCCGTCTCTATTAATCCTGATAATGATATTCCCTCCATAACATCTGAAATCCCGTCACAAAGCGACACTACATATGATAAATTCTTAAAATCAACAAATCAATCACATGATACTACTATTATAGAGCATAATCATAGTATACTAAAAAGCGCTTCTAAACTAATAATTATTCCCACGTCAATAGACATGGATGAATCAATTCCTTATATTGAAGAAATAATTGATAACTGTTCGAGTGACTTGCGAGAAGAGATAGTTAAGCAGGAAAGAACTTTACATGAATTTAATAAATTTGAAATAGATAATAAAACTTACCTTTTCCTATTCATAAAAGTCTACCATTTTGATGAATGCACTTATCCAGATATATTCAAATCATTAAAGTATGCTCGCAATGAAATTATTAAGAGTTTCCCCGCAGTAAAAGATATAAGCGTATCCGATTTTAAAAACCCTTTCGAAAAATTGTCTTTTAATAAAATGTATAACATGCTAACTTACCTATTCCATAATACAAACATTACAGTTAACATCTACCATAATTCAATAATTTACCCCACAATCACAGAAATCCCCAAAATCATGAAAGAAAATCACGATATACCTATTGCCGGACATTTGGGATCAAGTCAAATGTATAACCGTATACGAGAAAGATATTATTGGAAAAACATGAGGACGGATATAGAAACATATGTAAAAACATGCTCTTCTTGCCAATCGAATAAAGCACTACGAAAAACAAATAAATCTCCGATGCAAATAACGACCTCTTCGACAAAACCCTTTGACCGCATAAGTATAGACTTAGTCGGCCCTTTGCCAGAAGCCGGGCTAGTAAAACTAAAATTTATACTTACCATACAGGATGATCTGACCAAACTCTCTGTATCATATCCGATCTCCAACGCTACTGCAGAAGAGTCTTGTGAATGTCTGATCCACTTTATCTCAATATTTGTTATTCCCCGCAAAATTGTAACTGATCAAGGTACAAATTTCACAGCTGATCTTTTTAAACGAACATGCCAATTTCTAAAAATTAAACAAATTTGGGCTTCACCCTACCACCCACAAACACAAGGCGCACTGGAACGCAGTCATTCTACTCTAAAGGAATACCTTAAATCGTTTGTTAACGAAAATCAAACTGACTGGCACAAATATGTTTACACTGCAATGTTAGCCTATAATTCAAACATTCATACCACGACACAATTTAGTCCCTATGAACTACTTTTCGGACACAAACCTTTCATACCTGATTCCGTATATGAAATACAAGCAGATGTAACCTATCCAGAATATCTAAAAATGTTACATCACCGTTTAAAATTATCTAGAGATAAAGCTCTTCAAAATATACAAATATCTAAAGAAATTTCTAAACAATATTATGATCGTCATACTAGACAAGTTAAATATCAAGTAGGTGATCTGGTCTATTTAAAAAATCACCTAAGGCTTCGTAAAGCATTAGCACCCGTGTGGAAAGGACCATATAAAGTAGTTAAGATCCACGGTAATAACACGTTATCCCTTCTTATCAATCGTCGCCACGTGAAACATCATTACGATGAGGTCAAATTAGCACCTATAGAACATAATCCAATTTAATAAAATAATTTTAATACTTACAATTCTTATTTCAGAATATTTATGTGCTATCATACTCTGGGTTCTAATAGTGAAGAATTCATCCAACCAATAACCAAGAGTCCTGGAATTTTCTTTGATCCTTCGGGCACGGTGAAACTAGTTAATGATCATGCTCATATTGTTATTCCATTAGATATATCGTTTATCCCAACACACATAGAAAATATTAAAAGTATTTTTGGCGCTATCAGATACCTATGCCGAAAAACTGAACTTGTTAGTAATACGGAATGTCAAAATATGGTTCAACCTCTCGATTCTCTATTTAATGATATCGTCAGAGATTACGAATCTATATCTCATCTGACACCAGTAGTTTCGAAAAGATCTGCTTGGTTTTCTACGGTTGGGACAATATTCAAACATATATTTGGAACTTTAAATGAAGATGATGCTTATAAATACGATCTTGCTATTCAAAAACTATATAATACTAATAAAGATTTGGTCAATAAATTGACTCATAACATATTTATATCTAAGTCGGCTATTTCCACTTTCAATGTCTCAATATTAGAGCTAAACAAAAATCAATTCTTATTAAATGATGCTATTGAGAAGGTTTCCTCAGTGGTTAATAATATGTTAATTAGCTATGCGAAACAATCTAGACGAAATCCTAAATACTTTATAAGCTTCCTTATTAACCTTATCTTTCAAACTAGAAGATTTAGTTAATAGCATTCTTCTTGCTAAAACGAATACAATTCATCCGTCTATTGTAACTCCAAAACAATTGTATATAAATATAGTTAGTAATTTTAAAAATGTACCTAAGTTTAAAGAATTTCCTGTAGATTTAAGTTTAGATAACATACATTTGATATTGAATCTTGTAAACTTAGTTGTGTATTATGTAGATGATAAGTTAGTATTTGTAATTAAGATTCCTTTGGTGAAGTTTGTTAGTTATAACTTATAAAATATAATACCCGTTCCAGTTCCACATGATCCAAATACAACTAACTCCTTTGCGCTAATAACAGCGCCTAAATATTATATAGGCCTTAGTAAAGCTAGAAAAACTTATTTTAATATGGATAATTTAGACTCTTGTAAGGAAATTATTAGCAAACAATTAATTTGTAACTCAGTAGATATTTCAGTGTGGATGATAATCCTAGTTGTGAAATAGAGATAATGACAAAGGCTGTTAGAGTATTACCAGAAAATTGTATAAGTAAATTCATTTATGGAAAAATTAATATTTGGCATAAATTAACAGGTAACAGATGGATATTTACACAGTCAAATCTTGTAAAACTAACTATTGAATGTAAATCTGAAACCATCGAAAGAACTGTATCCGGAACTGGTATACTATATTTAGAACCTGAATGTGTTGCTTTTTGTAATGATTTTAAATTAATATTAAATGACAATGTAAAAATAACTTTAAATGCTATTACATCTGACTTTAACATTATTAATGACACTTGTTGTAATTTACTAAAATTTAACGAAAAGAAAATTCATATTGCCAGATCTGAAATAAACAATGTAAATTTGGATAGTCTTAAATACTTAAATGATTTGCCTAATGAAGTTGTTGCATCTGAAATATTTGCAAATGACATTTTACTCCGAACTATGTTAGCCTCTCATTTAGTTCTATTTCGATTATAGTAATCATAGTTTTAATTATAAAGTATTTTGTAAAAGTCGGTAAATGCCCAGCGTTGATTTTAAAACAAAGCTGTGAAAATCCTAATGGAGAAAATATATCAATGAAATCCATAACTTCAAACGTTTCACCTCGTCTCCGCACTGAGTAAAGACCAAGTAAATAATATTTCAAATCTATGCGTAAACTTACTTTTTAGGGTAAGTTTACTCTTGAACGGGGGGCTGTTATACCCCTTGACTAGTATGGCTTATGCACCCATCATCATGACTAATCATTTCCTCTCTATATTCTGACTAGAGACTGTACCAGTCAAGCAGTCAGTCATACTCCTACCTCCGTCGCGAAAACATTTATCGACTTACTATTTCCATTTATTTAAATAATAAATATAATATTATAATTATAATTTACTAAAGTCTATTAAACTTTTTATTAACATTATTTTTGTTATTCTACAAAGTGAAATAAATTTCTTTTTTTAAAAAGAAGTTACACAGAACCCTTATAACATCCATGATGACGAAAAAGATTGAAATGCAATGAAAATGTAACACTAATCAATAAACAAATGACTACTTTTGGAAAAAGAATTCCATGTTTTTAAAATAAAATTAATTTAAAATTAGAATTGTTAACCAAACAAAAATTATTTTGATTTGAAATGGCCAGTACTGCAGAACGGCAATTTCATAGGTAAAGACCTATAATTAGTATAGATTAGCATATATACATTATATTGTATGTATCGTGTGGAGTTTGCTATTGATCTAATATATCATTAAAGGCCACTTTGTAAGTAATACTGTATTTAATCTAAATAACCTATCTTTTTTTCTGTAAAGTTTACGGAGAATAATTTTACGTGATAACGTCATAATTTGTCATAAGTCTAACGCTTAGGCCAGTCTTCTCTCTATCACTTGTTACGCGCTCTCGCTTGCATGCTCGGTTCAGGCGGAACGTGACACTTTTTCGTGCGTGCAAGCGTTCGTTGATTTATAAGACGATAACACGTTAAAAATATTACGATTGTTTTTATGTATCTGTGCCTACCATTGGCTAGGCTAATGGCAGGACACAGATCTACAATCATATAATATGCCAGCGAAGTTAGACGTTCCGCTCGCTGTAGAGCATACAACCAAATAATATAACATTTTAATCACTTCTCCACTTTTATACAGATTTTTTGATTACTTGTTCACTGTCAGTATATCAATGGGAACAAATTAATACCGATACGTGTAAAAGGTAGTGCAATTGCTGTTTTGCAGCCAAATTGGGCTGGCACGATCGTGATGGTACCTCTCCCTCACATAATACGGGCATAAAGTGACAGCTATTCTGACGCGTTTCGTGTTGTTTGTTAAGTTTCCGGTGGCTTCAAGGATCGAAGCGTCTGTTTAATCCGTGTGAATGTGTATGGGCGTCGACAGTCGCCAAAAGGCTTCAACTGCTCGTTTGCCCTCCTAATCTATAAAAAATACGCGTGATTGAGTAACAAACAAACTAACCAAAACACCTTCATATGTATAATAATAGCAAGTTTAATTTAATCATTACATATTACTCTCATTAGATATGACGACCTCTGTGGCTCAATGGTTAGCGCGTTGGCGCTCAAGCCGGGAGGTAGCGGATTCGAATCCCGCCAGGGAACAAGAAAAATTTTCTGTATTCCTGGGTCAGGGATGTGTATTAAATATGTGTATAATATAATAAAAATCTAAAATATATGTATAGTATAAAATTATTAAATATATTTCCGTTGACTGGAACCGTAACACAAGTTCTTCGAGAACTTACCACGGGACCAGATTGACGTAGTGTAAAAGCGTCCATAGATATTATTATTATTACTCAACGTCAAAATCAAACTCCGGTTACCCGTCCAAACTAAACCGTCGTTTAGGCCGAGACCCTTATCCCTGCATATTACAGTTATGCTGAATTTATGATCATCAGGAACTTCTTTACTATAATATCGGAAACTTATACAGATAATGTAATTCTAGAAGTTAAGCGACAAATAAATATCTATTTTTCATCATTAAAACCACAAAAATTTAAATTGCAAAAATGGGTCGCCCTTTTGTTTCTTACAAAATGAAATGTGGCAATTTTGAAGATTAATGCCTTTTGAACACTTTCGGTTGAAGCGAGGATATCGGACATTTTATTATTATTAGGCTGTTTTCACCAAAAGTTGGGCAAAAGATTATACAATCTATAATTTTTAAGGTTCCGCTCCTTAATTTTTAAGACTTCACAAATTCAGTAATTCTTTCATGGGACAATGTATACGTTTTTACAATAGGATCCCAGAAAACGTTCAAAATCTTTCCATTAATAAATTTAAAAAAAAACTGTTAAGGAACGTTTGTGTGGTAAAGGCTAGATATTATGATTTGTAAAATGAAAGATTTTATTGAAGATACCTTGGGAATAAGACATTCGCTGTTTAGGTTTTACATTATGTATGTATAAGCTATGTGTTTTATTTTATAAAAAAAAAAAAAAAAAACTGTTAAAAATAAATCTGTACAGCTTGGCAAAAAAGAGTATGACGTGGTGACAGGTGGAACTAAATATTATACTAAATTGAAACCTATGATGTTGACAATACTTGGTCGACAAATGCTAGATTTTGAGTAAAGCTTGGTGTTTCACATTTATTTTTAACGATTTGATTATATTATCTTGCTGATTTTCCATATTATGATGAGACCTAAGTGAAAGTGGCGCCCTTATTTTTTCCATACTCTTTTTTGCCAAGCTGTACATGCCTACAAAAATTATTATTTGAAAAGTTTTCTAATGTGATAACCCTAGTTTCAGGGTGGCCATAACAGTTGTTTTGACATGACGTTTAACATAGTTGAGAGTTTAATTGTTTATGCATAAAAATTAATCCCAACACTTTGATATACATCTCTTTCTCATATATAGTAAATAAAATATCCTTTATGTAGTCTTATTTTTCGACACCTAAGATTTTCAGAATTCGTTTTTTTATAAAATCGCAAATCTTTATATATATAATTCTTCTGTGCGTGTGTATGTCACTGAACTCCTCCTAAGTGGCTGGACCGATCTTGATGATTTTTTTTGTGTGTGTTCAAGTGGATTCGAGAATGGTTTAGATTCACAAAAATATATATTTAGTACAGGACAACGTCTGTCGGTGCCACTAGTATTACAATATAATTTAAATGTCAATCATGTGTCATTGTCAAAATGACTTTATTTCCATAATTCTGATCTGATCCGCCATGTTTTACTTTACGCTGTGTTGCTCTCCTTGACGAAGTTAATTTAAATGTACATTGAAACGAAATGAAATTAAAGTAATAAAGAATAGGCAACGGTTACTATATTAACTAGCTTTTTTTAAATATGTGCTGACCTCATACATTTCTTGAACATCTCCTTTAATATCTTAACCATTTAAAATAATAATTTATATTTTATATTATAACTAGCTGTGCCCGCGACTTCGTTCGCGTGGATCTCCTTTTACAACAATGTTTTTCTATAAACTATAGACTATTAAACTACAATTTAATAGATATATATGACGCTGCCTTTTAAAAATCTATTTAAGACCGTAATTTTTGTTTTGCATCGTTTCTAACATAAAGTGTTATCTAATATAATATAAAATTTCCATGTCACAATGTTTTTACCGATTTTTACCAAATTTTACATGCGTATTCAGTAGGTCTGAGAATCGGCTACTATCTATTTTTCATATCCCTAAGTGATAAGGGAGGTCAACCCTCAAATTTTTAAAGTTAACGCGGGCGAAGCTGCGGGCAACAGCTAGATTAATATAAAAATACATAATTTCAGCGTAAAGCTTCCGCATAAACTATATTCAAAGTGGACCCTTCCGGTACGTATGCATAAAGATTTCTGGAACTACTGAGCCGGGAAAGAGCGACGTACAACTGCCCATGTGAAAAACAACTGAGACTAAGATCTACTCCAGCGACGCGGAAACTCTGACCCTGAGCTTTATTAATTGTCATTGCATAACATACCGATACTGGGAATTGCGTTCTTTTAAACTGAAATGGAAAATTATTTGGTATAATGGGAATTCTGGGAATAAAAACAATTTCGCCGGCACCGCAACTTGTTAGAATTTGAGCCTCTATTATATTTTGTTGTAATTGTATGACTTTTAGTCGAGTTCCGTTGCATAGTTGTGGTGGTCTTAAATTTCGGAGTAGAATAATCGGAATACCTATTTTTAAATGCATTTCATGAGATGGAAGTCCGGGCATATTTAAAGAATTAAAAAATTCTATCGGATAGTTCGTGGTATCTTGTTGATCAAGCATACTGTTTATAGAAAAGTATATCTTAGTCTCGCCTTGTATATTTGACAATATATTGCTATTTATATCAGATGCTTGGTCATTGCGATGGGTTAAAATGGATCTTTCACATAACCAATTATTGTCCCTTTCAAATAGTTCTCAAAGGTCGCCGTAAACAGATGTTATAAGATCTTGCTGTCATTGCACTCTGCAACATAAGGCAGGAGATAAAAGAAAAGAAAAAATGAAAAGAAGAAGAAACAAATAAAAACACTAAACAAACTAATTATATTATTATCTAATACCTACTTTAAACTTATATCTAAAAACTACGTATCTATGTATTTTTAAAATCTGCAGCGCACTTATTGCGAAGAGTCGTTAAGAACCACGTCCCTTCGCATTAAGAGTGACAATGTGAGTGAAGTCGGCGCGTTTTTTTTCCGGATGGATCTATGCTAACGGCCCTAATGATACATCCGATTAGTGTGAGCCCATTCGGATCACCATAAAATAAAATAAATAACCCCCCATAAAATGGGGGGTTGCCCCCCGCCTACCGTGCAGTCTGCGACCACACGGCCTCCTGTAGGGCTAGCATGCGCGCACGACAAAATTTTGTCTACACCTTTTCTAGTATTAACTGTATGAAATAATACGAGAAAAGGCGTAGACAAAATTTTGTCGTGCGCGCATGCTAGCCCTACTGGCGTCGGATGTCGGCGCGTGAGCGCCCTCGCCTTTTTTACAAATGCAGCGGATGGCCGTTTCGCGCGTTAACAAAAATCAACCGTATAGCCGTACCCATACTGGCGCGGCGAGATTTGAAAGTTTTATTTAATCTATATCTTGTGTGTTTATAAACCGATTTCTATAATATTTTTTTTTTTTATAAAATAGATATTAAAGTGTACTTTTTGAATATGGGAGTTTGATAAAGATATGTCTATGTGAAATACAATATATTTATGCATTTAATACAATTTGAAGAAATGCTTACGATTAAACACATTATTGTGGCTAATTTATAAAAGATAAATATATACTATTGAGGACTTTTTTGTAGATCTTTTGAAGACCATCATCTTTGTAATACATACTTTTGGTGTATGATCAACGTATGCGAGGATAACAGCTCGAAAGCGCATTTTCATCCGACTGGCTTCAAATTTATCGTCACTGCTCAGCTCCTATGTGTCTTAGCGTTATGTTATATAGCCTATAACCTGCCCAGGAGTATGGACTACAATCGTACCAAGTTTGGTTAAAATCCCATCAGTAGTTTTTGACCCATGCATGCATATACAGACAGACAGACAGACAGACAGACAAAATATTTACTGATTGCATTTTTGGCATCAGTATCGATCACCATTCATCCTCCAATATTAATTTTGAATATATATTCAATGTACAGAATTGACCTGTCTACAGTTTTATTATAAGTATAGATATAGATTTCTTATATTTATCCCAGTTTTACTCATTGGAATAAAATATTTCGGGGCTTTTATCGAGGCTTAGGTATTATTATTCATACTTCCTTGTTATTCCAAAAATCGAGAAAATTCTGAAAAACATATCTTTTTTTTATTATGTAGTTTTATTATGAAAAAAATAGTATTTTTTATCATAATACCTATATTATGTTAAACATTTTGTGATATGCTTATCAAATCCAACAATTCCTTAACAAAAATATTCATTAATAGATCATAGGTAGTGTAAGAAAAATGCGGTTACTAGAAAAGCAATGCGCAAATCCTAAGCCAGCGGTTCGGAGTTGTGCAGCGATTTGTGGCTGGGTTGCTGACGTTCCCGGGAACGTATTACTAAGTAACGTAAGTTTCATTAACATGGGGCAAATAGCCTTTCTACACATCAATGTTACCTTTACATTGAAAAGATTTTAGCGCAGCAAATGTAATATAGTAGTAATTGTAATCTTACTAGTATTACTGTTTTTTTTTTTTTTCATATTGTAATATTTATTTTGTCCTCGTCTTTTGCCACAGATAAAAATGAAAAACTTGAATTAAGCCTTAATTAATCTAGAAAGATTTCTTCTGTGACTCTTAATCTTATCAAAAAAAAACTCCTTTTTCACAAAAGAATAAATTGATTTTATCCTCGATTTTTTTAACACTAAAACTAAGGCTTCAAATTCTGTGGGCGGCAGCCACTGCCCTGGCCGGTGACCCCCCGTGGGAACTCGTGGCGGAGGTTCTTGCCGAGACGCACTCCTATGTCTCGGATAGGAGGTCTCTTGGTGAGAGCCTTACGCTAGACGGGATCCTTCGGGTTCGCCGACTAGGGCAAGAGGCGTTAATGCGAAGGTGGGGGGAGGACCTGGCGCAGCAGCCGTACGGCAAAAGCCTAACGGTAGCTCTGCGTCCGGTCCTTGAGCGATGGATGCGCCGTAAGCGTAAACCCCTCACCTTCCGTCTGACACAGGTGCTCACCGGGCATGGTTGCTTTGGTGAGTACCTGTGCCGGACGGCCCGCAGGGAGCCGTTGACAGTGTGTCACGATTGTGGCGCGGCGGTGGACTCGGCCCAGCACACCCTCGAGGTGTGCCCGAGATGGGCGGCGCTGCGTCATGATCTGACATCGGTCATCGGAGGGGACTTGTCTCTGCCGAGTGTCATCATCGCGATGCTCGGCGACGACGAGTCCTGGACGGCGATGGTTTCCTTCTGCGAGGCAGTAATGTCCCAGAAGGAGGCCGACGAGCGGGTGAGAGAGGAGGCCGCCGACGAGGCCTCCCCCCGTGGGCGACGAACGGGGGTGCGCAGGAGGCGCTACTTAATGCGCCTCCAGTAACGCCCCTGTGCTCGTGTCGGGTTCAGGATGGGAACCTGGGCTCAGTATGACACGACGTCGCGGGGACTGCCCAAGCAGCCGGGCAGCCCCCCTTAAGAGGAGTAGTCTGGCCTTCGCCGGGGCCAGCCTGTCGCTGAGGTGATCCTGTTGAATGCCTATCCGGGACCCTCAAATTAAAGCGGCTGAAGGCGCTCGCAGTGGTTTTAGTTTACGGGTAGGGCACTCCCAGGTGCGAGTCCCACATAGGGTCAGGATCTACCCGAGATCCTGGCTACATGTGCAAAAAGCATTTCCCTGCGATAACAAAAAAAAAAAAAAAAAAAAAAAAACAAAAAAAAAAAAAAGGCTTCAAATTCTATTAATCCACACGTGCTCTGGAATGGACGTTCCTTGTAAAGTAGTGTACAAGTTCTTGCGTTATTTTACAATAAAGTTAAATTAATGATTTAGCAAATTAGAAGTGACGTGACAAGGGTCGGGACATGCAGCCCTCGAGACAAGATTGGAACAAACTTACTTATAACTTTTTACGTTAAAAGGAACAAACAAGAGTCAAATTTTTATAAAATGTTAAATTTATTTTGGAGTTATTCTATTATATGAAGAAAAAACTGATAACAAAAATTATATAACCAGAAAATTAAGTGTAGTCAAATTTTTATATGTATATTTTATTTGTCTTACTGTAAAGAAAAGTGAGAGAAAAAGAGATTGATGCGGAAGTCCGTTTCCATCTCATTTCATAACCAAATCGAAGAGGTAATTTTTAGCAGCTGACACTTCACTTCAGACCTTCCACTTGTCTCAAATAACGACATATCCGACAGACAGCATACATTATATCAAACGTTCTATTCATTTTTGATGTTCTACGGCGATAGTCATAAGCCTCCTATTGAGAGCTATTGTCTCCCAGCTCTTAAATCTTAAGTGAAATCTCCGAGAGTCTAGGGTTTTGCGGCATTATAGTGTGTTAAAAATATGTCTGTATTTAACGCGTATACATTTACGAAATGAAGTAATCCCTCAAAGAACGATGTTGGAGTGTCAGTGATTACGGCTTAGTACATAGATGGTTGGCGCAACCGTCTCAGACATTTCTCGGGTGGTAAAACAGTTTCAAACTGAAAAACATGTTTAGATTAGAATTAGGAACACCTTAAATCAGGATAGAAATATATTAATACTTCGTTGTTTGTATATAATCGCGTAAATATATGATGTACAGTTTTTACAACTCTGAAACATTTACGGATAAATGCACAACAATATGCCAAATTTTCATTGCAACCGGCTGAATGTTGAACAATGCATATGGAAATAAGGAAATATTCATTTTTATGAACCAGCCCAGTGCTTTTTTTCGTTAACGCCGGGAAATGATCTGAGGCATCCCGCGGGTGAGTGTCTCCCCAGGCGGGTATGTGGGACTCGCTGCGTCCGAAAGCTGGTAAGTGGACGCAGCTCTACCCACTAAAACCCGGCGAGAGCCACCAGTGCCGCCTTTGATGAATGTGCCGATTTGGTGCCCCGGATTTAATGAGCAAACAGGGCACCTCAACGGCTAGTCAGTCCCTCAGGGGACCGACGCCATCTGCCATCTCCACAGAGAGGTGGTCCCGCACCACAGAACAACCCCTCCCAACGTCGGGACAGTACAATAGGGTGAGGTTCCCGTCCTCGTCCCTTGCCCCTGCTCTTTTGTCCCCTCTTCTTATAAGAGCGATACAAAGAGCCCCCTCGGCTCAATTCGCTTCGTCCAAGGTGCTGGGCTCACCCTAGGCTACTGAGCCCCACCACCACGACAAGGCCTGAACCATGGCGGGGACCAGTTCAGTGCTGGACTTCTGTTAATGAACGTCAATATGGCTATTTCCCGCCAGTGGCATCCAATTATGACCGACCAACTGCACGGCGATCGTCATCTGGTCTAGTTAAGGAGTTTTTTTAATAGTTTGAAGTCAAATCTTCGTGTATTGATTTTTGATAATAACAATTAATGTTACCATAATATTAAGATACTATGTCACGATGTTTATTCTCTGACGGAAACCGCTCAATCGATTTTAATATTTGCCAAGCAAAGCACATTATACACGGCGATGTATTATAGCACGGTAGATGACGCTGTGTCGAAAGGCAATTATTATTAAACTTAAAACTTACTCTGTGTGCCAGAACAATTTCTGGGAAACACTAAGTATA
The DNA here is from genome assembly GCA_963853865.1 of Helleia helle. NCBI lineage: Eukaryota > Metazoa > Arthropoda > Insecta > Lepidoptera > Lycaenidae > Helleia > Helleia helle. The sequence goes on along the minus strand of OY971422.1, from coordinate 16,904,045 downwards.
TTATAATAAGTACACCAACACTTAATAACTCATTGTTATTGATAATAGGTAAGTACTGAAGGCTTATTTTAAAGAACATATTTTAAAAGTTTCCACCTAACATTGTTGAATCTCAATAAAACTAAAAAAATTAATTTTCCATATTCTCTTTTTCCACACTGATACATAAGCCCGTTTCTCCCATTAGGCATTTTGGGCACGTCTATAATTGCCATCTAAGGCTCCACGATTCACGGGAGCATCGTTATTTCTATCAGAATATGTATAAGTTATAATTCTAAGAAAATCAAACAATGATTGCTGATTGAGTCCCTGTTTTAATTACTAGGTTTACTATTCTCTAGTCCATAATCAGGCTATTCGATCTCAAAATCTCGATCTCGTTTGTTTTCATCAGGGCCCCACTATCCAAGGGCCCAGGGCCCCCAATAGCAAAGAGAGCGTATGCATCTCAACAAACATTAAAGTACTCTTAGTTCAAATTAAACCCTAAGAAGAACGTGTATTCGTTCACATATAGCCTGATGGAGTTGGTGAGAGTATCAAAATGAACACCGAAATGCTTTGCACTTAATGGATGTAATTAAAACGAATTTGTTGCTGATATTTTACTCAGGCTTGTATTTTCATAGATGATAGGTATTTTACTGTGAAAAAGAAAAATAGCTAGTTTGGATAGGTTTTGTTGAAATTTATTTTACTATTTTGTTTTATAGGCAGTAGATATAAATGTGACACTGAATGTTTAGTACTATTTATGACCAAATCGAGAATAAATAAAACTTGATTTTGCTAGCTTTGATTGTAAATAAAGTATGTAACTTTATTTTCGATAATGGAGTATCGAACGTGTCAAATATAGTCAAAAAATTACTGCTACCCGCAGCTTCGCCCGCGTTATACTAGATTTACATCCGTATCCGGATTTATGACGATTATTTTTATAGTCAGAGTTACTCCTTATAATATCAGCTTTCTGCCAGGGAAAATCCTATCAAAATCGGTCCAGCCGCTTAAAAGATTAGCCGGAACAAACAAAGACAAAAAAATTAAAAATAGAGTTTTTGATGTAAGGTATACTTTTATATGCATTTAGTGAAAAGCTGTTTGAAATTTGTAATTACAAACAAACACTTTTATTTATATAGATACTTTTATTTATTTATTTGTATAGATGTCACTTATGATAAAACGTAGCACTGGTGAAAGATTAATTTACATCAGACAAGTAGTTTTATAGATTCCTCACCATGGTTCAGGCCTTGACGTGTGGCGGTGAGGCTAGGTACCCTAGGGTAAGCCCAGCACCTTGGGCGAAGCGAATTGAGCCGAGAGGGCTCTTTTTACCCCTCTTATAAGAAGAGGGGACAAAAAATCAGGTGGCAAAGAGCGAGGACGGGAACCTTATACCCATTAAATTATTGGGAGAGGTTGTTCTGTGGTGCGGGACAACCCCTCTGTGGAGGTGGCGTCGGTCCCTTGGGGGACTGACTGGCCGTCGAGATGCCCTGTTTGTTTATTAGATCCGGGGCACCTGACTAAAGTCGGCATTGATGGCACTCGCCGGGTTTTAGTGGGTAAATCTACGTCCACTTTCCATCTTTCGGACGCAACGAGTCCTTCATACCCGCGTGGGGAGACCCACTCCCCGCGGGATGCTTCAGAGCATTTCCCGGGGTTAAAGAAAAAAAAAGAAAGTAGTTTTATATATTAATATTCAAACTTACAAACATTTAAACCTCTCTATTATTAGTACAGATAATATAATTTATGAAATTATTTAAAACTTTTATAATTAAAACATAACTTGAATAAAATCTCTTATTTTTTTTCAATGAAATATATTTAACAATCAACGCTCCGTTTTTTTAACGACGCAAATTTCACGCGTTGATTGTACAATGTCTTTCGTTGGAATTAATAAAGTTAATTGTGCCTTTGTTTATCTATCATATGTAGTCATCAGTTCATATAAGGTCTTCTTTTTTGGAAGAGCACATAAGTAGGTAGGCTAAGAACATAGCTACATTGCTTATTGCAAAGGTTTAGCCATTTGGATTAAACCAGAACCTACAAAAAGTTCTTTAAACGTCAACGATTGTACCAATTTTCTAGACACTACAATTACAGCTAGATTCTAAGAATATAAGGAAACCATCGGACGTGATCATGTTCAATGATATCAGATATATTATAATGTCCATGGACGCTTTATTACACTATGTCAATCTGGTCTCATGGTAGGTTAATAATAATAATAATAATAATAAATTCTTTCTTTATTGCACAAAACACGGTAACATTTAAGATGTACACTAAAATACATTCAAGGTTACTGTGCAGTCACAGAATGCAGTATTAAACTTGTGTTACGGGTACCAGACAACGGAAATATATTTAATAATTATATACTATATGTACACATATTTAGGATTTTTATTATATAATACACATCCATGACTCAGGAACACAGAAAACTTTTTGTTCCCTGGCGGGATTCGAACGCGCTTCTTCCGGCTTGAGCGCCAACGCGCTAACTATTGAGCCACAGAGTTTGTCAATATGAATTAATAAATTCAGGAGCGTAGGAAAAAATAATATACCCATAACAAATACAAGAAGAACACGTTCATCAACATCAATTTTGATGTTCAGCAATGACGGCAATGATTATCAATACAGTTTATTTAAATAATAATAGAATTTAAATATTTTAGAACATAAAAGACTGGAATCAACTATTCGTTTTTTGAATGACAAATGAATCTTTTGTATTACGTGTTGCAAAAATGGCGGCCGCATCAAAATAAACCAAAACAATAAAGTTCAGAAATAGGGCGCGTTAGGGAGCCGCTGCGAAAAATGATGATGAGCTGCAAACAATCAGTCTGTGATTTTCCTTAACGTCTTATAGAGTAATTACGTTCGGTATTTTTTTATTATTAATTATAGCATAAAAGGGCAAACGAGCTGTCGAAGCCTTTTGGCGACTATCGACGCCCATACGCATCCACGGAATCAAAGATGATATGCAAGAAGATATGCGTTGGCCTCCTTTTCCCTACTTCCCAATGGGCCACCGGAAACTCAAAAATCGCACGAAATGCGACATCATATGTGAGCGAGAGATACAACCCTGGTTGTGCCAGGCCAATGCGGTTGCAAAGCAGCATGGCACTACCTCTTACAAAAATTATGCTCTAAAAACCATATGCAAGGTATATTGATATTATAATAACGAAGAAAGGTTTCCGTTTCAAGTTGGGACTTAAATTCCACAAAGAGAAGCCTTTTTTGACTAGAAACTGATATCTTTATTCGTTTTTATCAATTATTTTATGTGAAATATTTTTAATGCGCTTTGGCAGTTCCTATCAACGATATATACCTCTATGGTTCCTATCGACTCGAATGCCGTGATGGCAATGGACTGGATGGCATCTTTAATTTATGAATTAGAATCTTAAAACAAATAATTCAAATCTGTTTGGGATCGGGATACTTTATTGTTGAAAGGAGCAGAAAAAATATTTTTAACCGACTTCAACAAAAAGGAGGAGGTTCTCAACTCGGCCGGTATTTTTTTTTATGTATGTACACCGATTTCTCCGTCAATTGTGGACCGATTTTCAAAATTCTTTTTTTGTTTGAAAGGGTAAGGAAACCAGGATCTGATCATGGCATCCTAGAGAAATCGAGGGGAACTTTCAAAATTGGTAGCAGTGACTAGTGCACTTAATAATTTTTAAAATAAGCATTACAAATCACTACAATTTAATAAAGGTCTAGAGTCGATCTGATGCTGGAGCTAGAAGACAGTCGAGGGAACTCCTCGACGATTTACTTCAGTAACCTTGTGTTTGGGCTTGATTAATTTGTATTGATGAGAACTTTACACCTAGATGGGTTGTGACTGTGATTAGGGGTCTGATGATGAAGACGAAGCTCAGTTAAGGGAACTCCTAAACAGTTTACAGTAGCTACCTTGTGATTGGACTTAATTAATTTATACTGATGAGAACTTTGCACCCATATGGGTGATACGTGCCATTACAAGTCTGATGATGGAGATCATAGAAAGTCGAGGGAACTCCTCGATGATTTACAGCTTTGGTTGTGCTAACTTCATACGGTTAAATATGCCAAAGTGTCTTTCTTTAATGAATCACAAAAAATTAAGAAATAAAAAATTTTAAACAAAAATTATAACCGACTTCAAAAAATAAAATAACTAAAAAGTAATAAAATAATTGCGTTTCTATAATTTTTGTGTCTACAACTAATAATCATGTTGTACTTCTAATAATGTACAATTTTTGCGTTTACCATTTCATTATTGTTACTTTTGGAGTCGGTGTCAGCTAAGTTAAATAGGTACTAGATCAGGTACAGCAACAAATGCGTCACCGTCGTCATCACAAAAATTAAAGAAACGCAATTATTTTATTACTTTTTAGTTATTTTATTTTTTGAAGTCGGTTATAATTTTTGTTTAAAAGTTTAAAATTTTGTGCAATAGAAGTCACCTTCTACTTTACCTCTCTTTAGAATGGTACTGTATTACCTATACACTGTCGTTGGGGTTAAATACGAAATTGAACAATACATTCGTAGACAAAATAATGAAGATGATGTCGAGACCACACGTAAAGATAATAATTATTTGCTGTTTAATCTTTATTGTATTTATTGAAAATCGATACAGCCCTATGTGAATGTAAAATAAATATAAAATGTTCTAGATTGCCTGATGAAGATCTCATATAAGATCGAAACGTTGCAAGAATTTACAATTTGGTATTTTGTTTGGCACCTTAAGTCCACTTCCCTGATAACTACTACATTATATATTTGCCGATGTTGATGGTGTTCTATCGATTCAATTTAAAGTACCGTCACATTTATATTACAATGTCTTTGCTAATCGAATTTGTGTTTATCTTGCGACATCCAACACGCCTGAGTCCCAGAGGATTCATCACTAAGGATGGTCTGAGACATTTGACGCCGCCGTAAATACCCGCATTAAGAGAAGGACTTCAATAGTAGTTGTTAAGTACTCAATAGTAGTCGTTAAGTACTTAATACTATTCATTGTTAAGTACTTAATAGTAATCAGTGTTAAGTACTCAATAGTAGTTGTTAAGTACTCAATACTAATCATTGTGAAGTATTCAATAGCAATCATTGTTGAGTACTCAATAGTAGCTGTTATCTAGATACTCAATACTAATCATTGTTAAGTACTTAATAGTAATCATGGTTGAGTTTAATAAATATTGTTAAACAAAAAAAAATGGGGGAAGGACAAAGAAACAAATGCAATCGTGTATTCATAATTAATTGTCCTCTCATTTCATTTAACATACAAAGATTGTGATAGCATCGAAAGCACTGAATGATACCTATCATCAATCTATGGTTTGCACGTAGGAGGAAATGTCTCCGTGTTAGCTGGGAGGAAAAGCACGATATGTATGTACTAGATACCTATCTTTAAATCATGTGCTTTGAGTGAATGATGATCCGTTATAGAAGCTACTGATTACTGATGACTGTTCATTAACAACGGTACACGTAAAGCAATGGATATGAAGCCTCATATGGTGAAGTGGAATGGATAACCATGCAACACATGAAAAAAAAATGACCTTTTCATCAACTCTAAAGTATATTTCGTATTTTATACACCTTTCATAGCTACTAAAGTTTTGGTAATCAAAGCTTATCATTTTATCGCTTTTTGTATTTATTGAAATCAATCCAATTGTTGATTGTAATTTTTTTGCTAAACTATATATAAAAACAACTCATCCCAAAAATATTGTATAATGTTTCTTTTACACACAGACAGATCGGGAATATATTAATTTATAAAAATACGATAATTCGAAAAAAGATTTAATCTTAAATGTACGCGGACCTAGCCGCGGGCGTAAGAACATTCTTTATAAAAATTTCGGCTGTAGAGTAAATTGAATTTTATATTTTGTTGCACGTTTTTATTAGCCCTCGCTAAATACATTTATAAATATTCATCAGGTATAACGCAATCAAAAAGTGGATCTAATTATAGTACATATGTTTCCGGCAAAACTTAATTATTGTATTATTTCAGCTTTTCGTTTACTGGTCCCCTAACTTCAGCTTAAGATTACTAATAATATTAAAAATATTATGTATAATAAATATATATATATATTTCTCTAGGCAAAGTTAGTCGACGAAAATAGTAGATTTCACCTTGTATATGTTTTTATTTTTATAAATACATTATTAAAAATACACAATCAATTCAAACACTACATGGGCGCATATAATAATTACTAAATAATAAAACAATTACCTGTATAAAAAATTGTTATGGCCATCCACGAACATATCAACATATAAGTGGACGTCATGTTGATATCCAAAACTTAACACGACAGTTATTGAAAAATATTATTTCCCACTAACAATGTTAGTAAATGCTTTCCAAGCATCTTTGTGTTGCTCTGAAACCTTGTAACTTTTTTACAGCAACTATAAATAGCAACACAAAAAAAAAATCGAAAAAAAAATCGTAATAAATTGTTTATGGCGTTCGTAAAATATTATGATTAACGATGCGTGTAAGTTGGCGAGTCGCGTGTCACGTCTCGCGTGTGGGAGCGGACCGCGCGCGTGGCTACGAGCACGGCGGCCGTAACACTGCTACGACCAAGTCGGCCTACGGCGCTACGAACTTTTTTTGTAAGGATTTTGTAGGACTTGGGCGCAAATTTGTATGTTTTTACTTTTAGGCAGATTTTAGGTACCTGAAAGAGCGTAAACTGCAATTTTTTTTTAAACAAACGCGATCACTATTCATATTTAAATAAATATTGTTTCGGGTGCTTACCGTGTTTATAGTTTTATTGAGGTCCCGATTGAAATATTACCGAAATATAGGATAAGTACTGCCTTTAAAAAAATTGAGCCTTTCCATAAAAATATCTGAAGAAATTAAATATGCGGAACATAATATGTACGGTTCAACATGTTTTAAGGCGGTGATGTAGTAAGCTTTTTGAGATTAGATTTTTTTTCCTCGAATAGGCAGTATTGTGGCGTATAAGCGAACACTGACACCATAAAATGTTAACATACTATTGTGGCTTTGTAAAGTACGATTTACACTTTACGATTCACGACAACTCAGACGTAGGAAAAAGTAGATTTACATTTGTGATTCTTCCTTTTAATTTGGTACATAAATTCAATTTATAATTTTTGACGTGATAACGTCTAATAAATCGACTAAAGCATGACTCATTATCTCGTTCCGCCGGAAACGAGCGTGCAAGCGAGAGCACGCAACAAGCCATAGAGAGGCACGATCGGCCTAAGCGTTCGGCTTGTGACACTTTATGACGTAAAATTATTGTCCGTTAGACTTTACAGACAACAAGTTCTTTTTCCTTCTTTTACATTGTAGTGGCTTGTTTTTCATCTGGGCAAAGACTTAGACGACCCCCATTTAATGTATTGTAATAAATGGGATTGTTTAGTAAAAATATTAATTAATAATGGTTTAAGTCTTTGTCGGGCGTTTGCGGCGTCGGTCGGGTCAAATATCGTTTATGTTATTCCAGTTTTCGTATTGCTTTTAATAAAAATAAAATATGGTGTTACTAGCTGGTGCCCGCGGCTTCGTCTGCGCAGGATAAGATTTTAGTTTTTTTATAAAAAGTATCCTATGTTATTTCTAATACCTCCAAGAATATGTGTACAAAGTTTCATGACGATAGATTAAGTAGTTTTCGCGTGAAAGCGTAACAAACATCCACGCTTTCACATTTATAATATTAAGTAAGGATGTCACTCATTGGTAAATTGTTACTTAAATTATGATGATTCATTTCGAATATTATTTACCTCATACAACAAAACTCTCAAACTCAAATTATTATTTTCAATGACATTATGATATGACATCCCCTCCCCCTACTCCGTCTGTGTGGGGAACTGTTATTTGGATGTGTGGGAAGCTGACTACTGATTTATACTATTAGGCTAGTCCAAGCGACTTTCCGGGCTATAAGGCACCCTCATGTGTTCAGGGTGCATTAAGTGGAGTAGGGGGAGGGAATGTCATCTCCATGCCTTCAGAGAAGAGTGCCGGATGGCACGCCATCAACGGTCGAGGCCCAATGCGGACGTTGCTGTATCCGTGACGGGCCGGCCAGATGACGAGAAAAACCCCGCTGGGGTTTTAGTTAGGTTGAGAGTCCCACACAACCACCGGGCTCCACCGGGCCCGGAGTATCATTATGATTTCCCCAGCGAAAACACAAAAAAGAGATTAATGTCATGATGAGAGCCTAGTATAAAAGCAATTACGAATGCAATGTTTTTTTGGGCTTTTCCTTATTTATACCTAAACCGGCCCTAAGTTTAAGAGCTGCCCTCCTTTAACAACATCCCTTAAACGTTAAACAGAGGTATTAATTAGCTATAATATGGAAAATGGCTCGCCCGCTTGCTGACTTAGGAGCAAACTTATCTCACATTTAATGTCTATAGTCTTTAAAAGTTCTTACTAACATACATTTATTACGCCCAATTAGATTATCGGGAGGTGATTGTTAGCTAATATTTTTTTTGTCATAAGGGGGTAAACGAGCAGTCGGAGCCTTATGGTACCGACGCACATAGATACACATCCGCACAACCAAGGCCACGCAGATGCGCCGCCCTCCTTTTCCCTTTCCCTCCCAGTGGGCCACCCGAAACTCACAAATCGCACGAAACGCGACAGCATAGCTGTCACATGACGCCGGTGTTGTGTGAGCGAGAGGTACCACCCCGGTGGTGCCGACCCAGTTCGGCTGCAATGCAGCATGGCACTATCTCTTACAAAATTTAAGTTAACATAAAATAATTAACCCACTTTGACATATTATTAGAAAGACGATTAAATAAGAGGGAACCATATTTATTTCTTTATCTTTTGTGTTGTGGCCGGCTTGTGCAATGTTTAGGTGATACTGCACAAAGATATATCGGGCTTGAATCCTGTCAGAAGCTGACAGCAGTATTTAAAAAGTATTAAAAATCCACAAAAAAAACCTGTTATTTATTATCCATAAAACAAGTTATTACCGGTTGGTTTACCGCTGGGAGGGAAGCGCTGTGCCGCGCTCCCGGCTGCATGGGTACCACCATCTTGCTTGTTTCTCCCGTGAAACAGCTTTGCTGTGTTTCGGAGAGAAGGGCAAGACAGGCAGTGTAATTACTGGCACCGAGACTTAACAACTTATGTCTCAGGATAGGCAACACATAAATGAGTTGCCCGGGCTCGTTCCAGGTAAACTGGTTTATGTTCATGGGCGACGTAGACCACTTACCATCAGGTGGCACGTTAGCCAGTTTGCCTATCCAAGTAACATAAAAAAAAAAAAAAAAAACATATTACTCCATCATTATAACCTTAATAAGGTAAGATTATTCGTAAATATTATTATAGCCACAGTTAAGCGAAAATAGTTGATAATTACAATCCAAATAATAACTTTATAAATCATTTTAAAAACCTCTTTATTCTAATATGCTATTATGATATAAATGAACATTTTAATGATAAACTTTAATAAACATTTCAAAATAATATATTTTGAAATATTTATAAACGTACATGTTATATCTTCGAATATATCTTCAAATATCTATTCATTTCACCATCTTGCTTGTTTCTCCCGTGAAACAGCTTTGCTGTGTTTCGGAGAGAATGGCAAGACAGGCAGTGTAATTACTGGCTCCGAGACTTAACATCTTATGTCTCAGGATAGGCAATACATAAATGAGTTGCGAGTGAGTCGTTCCAGGTATTCTAGGTTATGTTCATGGGCGACGTCGACCACTTACCATCAGGTGGTACGTTTGCCAGTTGGCCTATCCAACTAACATAAAAAAAACGCGCCTCCTCTCCTCTTGTATGTTGCGTGCCCGACAGGGTCAATAATTGTTACCGAATTTATATAAAATACCTCCTTTGTACATTATGGTTTTGCAAATAAAAAAATACTGAAATACCTTTATTACTGCTATCGAATACTCTATCACTAACGTGGGTACCAGTTCAAAGACATCCAGATATTTGCTACAGCGAATCTTTTCACTTTAATTGGCCCATTAAACGTAGTATGGACTCGTAAACGTAATACGGGAGCAGACCAATTACGTGGTCGCTAGGCAACCAAACTACCCACTTTACAATTTATCCACTACCACACAAGTCTTGATAATACGTGCCACAATTAAAGGATTTATAGAAATCATTTTAAATTTAAAAAAAAATTAAGTTGGTCTGTTTTTATTGTTTGTTGTGTGTTCTGTATGGAACCAATATGTAACTATGAGGCCGATAATACGTACTAATTTGTACGAGTATTGAATTTGAAAAAATTTAATAAAAAAAATATATATATACAAAAATTAAAAAAAAACTTTTTCCTCAATCCTAAAATTCGATCTAAATGTTAGTTTTCTATTTATAATACGATGATTTTTTGCAGATTTGCCTTTAAACGATTGTAACTGCAATTTCCACTGATATCAACTAATTTTCTGATTCAAGTTAATAAAAAATATAAAATTTAAAAGTTTCGCCAAATATGTTTAAAATCGGATTAGATCGGATGAACAAAATCTATATTATGTTATTACTATGCAAAATCTAAGAGGCTTCGTAGCCTTGAAGAGCTGCGCGATTTATCACATGGCATTGATCGAATTGCAACTCTGAACTCTGTATAAGTTAAATTTTAACCCAAAAAACTATTTTGGGGTTAAAACTTAATAATATAAAACAGTATTCGTACTAACGAATACTGTATTTTATTATGTATACGTAAGATACCTGGTGATGCGAGTTATAACATTTTCGGTCCTGCTTTTTCCATTTTCTAATTTTCCATTTTAGAGGAAATAGCAAATAGAGGGATTAGACGTCATGCTAATTACAATACATATTTTAATGATAAGATAGGTCGGTAATTTTGACACTCATAGTATATCTAATCTGCCTTATGAAATACACGCATAAAATATGATTTGTAATTTTCATTTAGATAAGGTGCTTGATTAGAACCCACATGACATATCGACTACAATCTCTCGGAGACAGTCATTCAAAATTTTGGACCAATATTCAAGAGGGAGTAGAGTATTCATTGTAAGAGGTAGTGCCATCTCTCGCTCACAAAACACCGGTGTCAAGTGACTGCTATGCTATCACGTTTCGTGCGGTTTTTGTGTTTCCAGTGGCCCATTGGGGGTGATAGGGAAAAGGAGGGCAACGCATAATCTCTGATTGTGCGGATGTGTATGGTCGTTGATAGTCCCCAAAAGGCTTCGACTGCTCGTATTCATTGTAAGAGGTAGTGCCATCTCTCGCTCACAAAACACCGGTGTCAAGTGACTGCTATGCTGTCACGTTTCGTGCGGTTTTTGAGTTTCCAGTGGCCCATTGGGGGTGATAGGGAAAAGGAGGGCAACGCATAATCTCTGATTGTGCGGATGTGTATGATCGTTGATAGTCCCCAAAAGGCTTCTAATGCTCGATTGCCCTCCTATGCTATTAAAAAAATCTACAATAACTCTCTCTCTTTACGGGATTCACTTTTTTATAGAGGGGACAAACGGACAGTATCAAAATCATCAAAATCGAAATAAGGACTAGGCCAAGCCAACCAACTGGACCGTCTAACGAAATTCGTATTGAAATAAAATCACACGCAACCGTTTATGAAAAGCGATAAACATCCACAGAGGCGCACCGTGTGCTCTCTAGTGAGGAAGTCGCTCGAGTGTGAAGCCTATCAATTATCGGAGCCCCGGGCTCAAATATCATAACTCTTTCAAATGTTCCACTTTTGCACTACACTACCGATTGTACATGTTTTGTAAGGAACTAAAGGATTTTCAAAGATAGAATTATATTAAATAATTTTATTCTAATACTAGCTGTTGCCCGCAGCTTCGCCCGCGTTAACTTACATTTACAGCCGTACGCGGATTGATGATGTTTATTTTTATAGCTTAAGTTACTCCTTATATCATCAGCTATCTGCCAGTGAAAGTCCCATCAAAATCGGCTCTGCTGTTTCAGAGATTAGCCGGAACAAACAGACAGACAGACAGACGGACAGACAGACAAAAATTGTAAAAAAGTCTATTTTGGTATAAGTACCGTGTATACATCCCTACATTTAATAATAAGCGGTTCTTTTAATATTACAAACAGACACTCCAATTTTATTTATCTGTTATATAGATATAAAATTCTAGTGTCACGGTGTTTGTAATATTTTTTTACTCTATTTTTTTTAACTCCTTCGAAATAGATTCTCAAGAAAATCTGTGTGCATATCGGGTAAGTCTAAGAATCGGTCAGCATCTATTTTTCATCCCCCTTAATGTTAAGGGTGGTCCACTCCTTAATTATTATTTTTTTAGACAAAAGCTAACGCGGACGAAACTGCGGGCAAGAGCTAGTATATAATAATAGTATCAACACTTATATGTCTCATTGCTGGGCACGGGTCTCCTCCTCGAAATCAGGCGAGGAGAGTAGGTATTATGTCATAGTTCACCGATGCGCTGGCCCAATGCGGATTGTCAAACTTCACAAACCTTCAAAGACTTAATCTTATCACATTCAGCTTTCCTCGCGATGTTTCCTTCACCGGTGAGCAAGCGATGGTCTCATGTTCAGATGCACGTAGAAATTAAAAAAAATCAATTTCAAGGCATCACGAGGGCTGACCCTCGACCCTGAGGTAGAAGCCGGACCTCTCAGTCAAGAGACCCATACCCACGTCTATATAGTAGACCCATACTCACATATAATTAATGATATTTAATTACGAAGGAAAACATCATGAGTAGACCTGCATAGGTACCTAATGAGTTTTAGTGTAAGCCTCGGTGCCCTGAGGGTGTGTGAAGTTCCTGCCCCGCAATGGGCCAGCACGACGGACTATGGTGACCAGGAGTATTTGATATTATGGTCAAATACTTAGGAGAACGGATGGCCCATGGGTCATTAAGTGGAGGCCGCGTTTAGGTAGACGAAGTGTTGGGACCATCAACCAGGTGGGAAGACGATCTCCGTGCAGTAACCGGTCCGTGTTGGATGCGAGTGGCAAGCGATCGGCCGTCTTAGCGTTCATTGAAGGAGGCCTATGTTCAGCACTGGGCGCATAAAGGCAGATGATGATGATTATGGTCAAATACTCCTATCTAGTTTTGAAATGAGGACCAGTGCCAATGGGACATATAAGAGTCGCTTATGATCGTAACTCTTCAACAACAACAGAGAATGCATACGAGGGTGTTGAGCCATAATTAACCGCTGGCCCGATGCAGGGTGGTCAAGCTTCAAATAATTATAACCTCACGCAAGTTTCTTTGCGATTCATTCCTTCATTGTTGAGCATGTTGTCATGATCAGTGCACGGGAAAATTGAGAAAAAAACAGAAGTCATACTTCAAACCGGAGCCCATAACCTCTAGATTCTAGATTCTACTCTAGACCATCGTCGCTGATATTTATAGTCGAAGTATAATGATATAAGTACAGAACTAATATTAAGTTTTTGTAATACCAACATTAAATAAACCTGTTAGAGTATTTACAATGTATTGATAATTTAATATTAAATTAATACAATTACAAGTACAAATTTGCGTAAATATAATACACCGTACACACTTTCCAGAGCACTTAAAACAACATAAATCATATTACATTCACAAACTCCTTACCAAAGTCAACGTTATTTCATTACAAGGTTTAGCAAATTTCTCGAAATTTATAATTTTAAAGAAACAATACATACAAAGACAATGAACACATATTTTATATGATAATATTTTTTTAAATACTAGCGGATCCATACATATCCATGTGACTTCGCGAAAGGAATTCCTCATTCTTACCGGTGGGAGGGAGTGTGCTGCGCTCCCGGCTGCATAGGTACCACCATCTTTGCTGTGTTTCGGAGAGAAGGGCAAGACAGGCAGTGTAATTACTGGCACCGAGACTTAACATCTTAGTCTCAGGATATGCAACACATAAATGAGTTGCCTGGGCTTGTTCCAGGTAAACTGGTTTATGTTCATGGACGACGTCGACCACTTAACATCAGGTGGTACGTTTGCCAGTTTGCTTATCTAACTAATATTTAAAAAAAAACTGACAAACTCTTTCGTGTGACAAATATTAATTTTTACCCGACTGCTACAGAAGGGTGGTTTTCTGGGACTCTCACCCTAATTAAAACCCCAGCTGAGTTCTTCTCGTCATCTGGTTGGCCAGTTCGGGGGTACAGCGACGTCCGCATGTCCGCAAAAGCCTGGCCTCTACGACGTGCGCCATCCGGCCTACGAATCCGGCACCCTGTATACTCTTGACACAAAATTATAGAACTTGTTTTCCCCTTTTAGTTAGTAATTGTTTATTGCAGTTTTTTTACTTATATTACTTTTTGTTTTTTTAATAATTATTTTTAATGATTACTATGAAGTGGTTAGGCATAGCGTTTTTAGAAAAACACAAGGACATCGAAATTGAACCTAGACGAAGTTTTAAATTGAAATAACTAATAGAACAGTTCTGATATTGTCCCAGAGTGAGACAGGGTGCCAGTGCCCAGTATTACCCCCCACGAGCCACGAACGGAGGTGCATAGGAGGCGCTACTTAATGCGCCTCCAGTGACACCCGTGCTCGTGTCGGGTTCAAAATGGGAACCTGGACCCTGGTTGGGCACTCCCAGGTGCGAGTCCCACATAGGCTCAGGATCTACCCGAGATCCTAGCTACATGCGTAAAAAGCATTTCCCTGCGATAAAAAGGTGCCAGTATTACATTCTCCCTTTCTAATTACATTCTGCTTTTAAACCACCGCCGTTTTTACCGTAGCCGGATTGATAATTAAAAAAAAACTAATTCAAAATGACAACATATGTAAACCTCATGTAACTTATTTCCATTATTTCATCTTTTCAAAAATCGCCATTCAAAATGTCAATGTAATTAAAATGTAATCATAATCCTTAAACCAACCTTAAACGGTGTGTTTATAATTATACTCTTTTATCCTAAATAGCACATTTTGACATGGACAACTAAACATCGCGAGAAAAAATCTTAAGTAATAAACTAAATTGAATCTAAGAATGAACGACTTCGCAAATTTAGAGAAAAATATAATCCGTGAGCTCTCCTGCAGATTGTGTTTGTGCACCGATGTTGTGAAATTAAAACCTCTCAGCGCAGAACTCAAGCGGAAACTCAAGAAGCTGTTCAATATAACGGTTGGTAACTGGCTTTCATGAATAAAAACTTAAAAAAAACTTAGATTTAAGCTAAAATGTATGAAAATACACACCAAGAAAAGTAACAAAAATAAGCTTAGTATTTGTAAGAATTATATTATATATATAATTTTGGCACAATGTTTTGCTACTTTGCCTGAGAGGCTTTGATATTAAACATATTGTTCCTGTTGCTAAGCGAAAATTAAACTTTAAATACATATAAAATTAAATCAAACGTATAACCTACCTGTTACTTTGACTACTTTACTATTATTCATTCAACGGTGGGAGGGAATGTGCCACGCTCCCGGCTACATGGGTACCACTATCTTGCTTGTTTCTCCCGTGAAACAGCTTCGCTGTGTTTCGGAGAGAAGGGCAAGACAGACAGTGTAATTACTGGCACCGAGACTTAACATCTTATGTCTCAGGATAGGCAACACATAAATGAGTTGCCTGGGCTTGTTCCAGGTAAACTGGTTTATGTTCATGGACGACGTCGACCACTTACCATCAGGTGGCATGTTTGCCAGTTTGCCTATCCAACTGACATTAAAAAAGCCAACTTTTAATGATAAATAAATCAAAAAGTTTTTGAGCAATGCATTTTCATATCACCATATATGCAACGAATCTTCTGCTACTGTTAAACATATTTTCGTTGCAGGTTCGATTGGATGATAATCTACCTAAGGCAATATGCCATGACTGCTTACAACAAGTTAGCGCAATGCATTTGTACGCAGTTAAAGTGGAGAAAAATCAAAGGTTCCTAAATTATCATGAAACTAGGAATAATTCTAGCTCGAGTCATAGTCCAAAAACAGAGAAATTACGTCCACTAATATCAGTTACACCGACAAGTGAAAATAAAGAACTAGAGAAAGTTTTACCGCTACCGAACACCACCAAGACGGAACTACAACAAGGAGACATAAAAGAAACAAAAAAGCAAATAAAAAAATCAGTATCAGGGTTGAAATATTTGGAAGCAATGCCATTAGTGGAATTCGCTGAACAAGAAAGTGTGGATAAATCGTTACTCAACAATAAACCATTAGATAAACCTGGAAGTGTAAGAACTGAAAAAAATAAAAATAATGCCGTAAAATCATCTATCAGTGAGGTCATCGACCCAATAGTTATAATAGATGGAAAACCAGCAAAACAAGGGGCTGAACTGGACAAGCAAATAACGCTTTTCTATAATATGGAATGTTGTATCTGTCACGAGCAAGGGTTTCAATTTAGGTCCTTGATGGCACATTATAAAGAAAGGCACGGTGTTCCTGGATATGTGACGTGTTGTGCAAAGAAATTCCACTATTTTTATCCCAAAAAAATCATCGAACATATGGCGTATCATTTGCAACCAAACATTTTTATGTAAGTTTGGTTTTAGTTTGACTATTGATGTCATATATGCGTGACAATTTTATTTTGTTTCATAATTGAAAACTTATTTAATATACACGATATCAAAGTGTGCGACTATGATCTAGCCTTTACTATGCTCCACTTAAGAGATTAGCCAATGCATCGCTCTAAATGGGTTGTTCTTTATTTCGTCGTATACTTACCTTCAGAACACCATATTAAATATAAAATTTATAGCCTACCTTTAGGAGATTTATAATCAATTGGGAATAATTTTCAACTACTTAACATTGTTAGTGTTGGATGCGAGCGGCATGGGATCGGCCGTCTTGGCATTCATTGAGAGAGGCCTATGTCAGCAGTGGACGGATAGAGGCTGATGATGATGATGATGATTGTTAGCATAGGACGCTCTTAACTTATAATCTAACTCAATGACGAAAACATTATAAATAAATAACACATAAATTATGTACATGTAACGCAGGTGCTCCAGCTGTCATCAAAATTTTCAAACTTCGCACGATCTAAATGAACACAGTAGTAATGGCGGACGGAGCGGAGGCAAGATTGTGTGTCCGCGGTGCTCTGAGCGCTACCCAACCTACCACGAGCTGGGCTTTCATATAGTATCTCATCGGAAGGACAACCTGCAGTGTGATTATTGTGGTAAAATGTGAGTTAATATTTATTTGTTGGATAGGCGGCCCAGATCGAAAAAAATCTTTTGCCACAATTTGCGTTTTTAATTCATACTTTTTTCTTTCTCTGTTTGGGCTGAGGATGCTGAATTGAAATAAGCAAGTATATAGTCTAACAAATCCCGCGTGATTTTTTGCGTACCTTATATATTATGATTAAAATCATCTAGGACTTATGTAGGTACTTGACCTACCTAAATATTTTTAGCTTTTGGTCAATTGTCGTTATCTTTTATTTTCAAGCTTTTTTAGGTAATTTATTATTTTCGCTTTTACCAATCACCGCCAAAATTGCAACCAATTAACGTAAAACACTAATTAATTAGACCCAATAAAATCTTTTTCTTGACCCGATTTTTCGCCAATAAACGGGAGTAATCCCGTTTATTGGTGAAAATGGTATGAAAATCTACTTATTCATAATTTTTGTTAATTTCGTTAAGACGGATATTATACGATAATAACCAGGCCGAGGTGAAAACGAGTAGCAAGGGATCTGTCGTCTTAGCGTTTATTGAAGGAGGCTTATGTTCAGCAGTGGACGGATAAAGGATGATGATGATGATGATGATGGATATCAAATTTAATTAACTTGAGAATAATAGATTTAAATACTTGCCATAGATCTTTATGTATTAGCCTTTTTAATCGGCATTTCCTCAGTTTTGCTTATATATCATATTCTTCTTTTAAAGTCAATAGGTATTACAGTAGGTATATAATACGAGAATGTTACATTACTATTCAGAATAGGCCGCAATACGTGTCGAATTTGAAATTTACAAATGTCAATTGAGATTCGTCGGTACCCGGTATTTAATCAACACATTCTCTCATTAGCGTCTGTGTAGTCGATATGGTGTTTGACTTTGTTACTAGTTTCTAAGTCGCCACATATACATATCGTGTAAAATGTTTAAATAGATGTTTCTGATACAGTTGCAAAGGCCGCTAAAATGTTACGTACAGTTAGTTATAACTTATAAAGGCCCTATTGCCCTATTGAAAAATAGTGTATAAAATTCCTGCTAAAACGCCCCAAGCTGTCATGTGACCATGATTACGTCACAGACCGATAAACATACTGTGCTCTGTCAAAGGCCAAAGCACATAACAGATAATATTATGCTCCTTGCAGTTCGCCTGTGACACTTATAACTTTATTATGACAGCTATGACAGTTTGTTCACCGGTCAGTGACGTCATTGCGCGTCATATAAGATAAGTAAATAAATACTCTTAAGATGTTATTTTAGGTTACCAAATACTGCCGCTAATTAGTAAAACAAATAAAACATAACTTTATAGGAATTTGTAACATGTGTCAATATTCCGCCAATAGCAGGCGTGCCACTTGATAATGTGGTAAGCGTGGCCATATTAATAAACTAGCCCACGCAACTCTTTTATCCACTGTCTATCCTGAGACGCAAGATAGTAAGCCTCGAAGCCCGATTGTTGTAAAGGTCGCACCCACGTAGATTTTTTACTATTATAAACTGAAATTGAGTGAAAAGGAATTTCCAATATGCTCAGAATGTGTCTCAGTACTATTAGGTGTTGGTCACGAATGAACTTCTTCATTTCATTGGCAATGATAAGGACGATCTTTATTTTTAAACTCTTGCAGATTAAAACATCACCATCGAAAGAAAACTGTAAACCACATGGAGAATGTTATTTTATGCTCAAGCTGTTTACGCGCTCTCAAAAACATTGAAAAACAAGACAAAGAGAATGTAAGGGATTTTAGTTCAGAAAATAATAGTAATAATACCTAATTGATGAATAATTGACCGATTTTAAAAATAATAATAATATGTTGGGACAACTCACACACTGGCCGTGTGTGAGTTGTCCCAACACTAGTCTGATCCCAAACTAGGAGAGCCTGTTCTTATGGCAACCAGGGAACTGATACATACTTATATATTTCTAAATACATACATATTATAGATAAATTACACCCAGACACAGAACAAATGATCATGTTCATCACACAAACATTTGTCCTGGGTGGGGATCGAACCCACAACCTTCTGGTTTAGCAGTCAGGGTCACTAACCACTAGACCAACAGGCCAATTCTATAATACATTACATAATATTATGTTATCACATTTGCATCCACTATTGAATTTAGAATGTTCAATTAACGTCACAACAAACGATCTCCCTTTAGTCGCATCCAGCAAGGAGCGGCTCAGTAGAACGGAGATCGTCATAGGTAACATCTCATATCATTACGAATATCATTCCGTATTTATTGATGTTTTATTAAATTTTATTCTATCATCTTACACAGAAGGAAAAGACAAAGGACAAGCGTGATACAGTAAGTGTTCGAAAACATCACAAATTTCGTCAGGCAATGGGCTTAGGCGCAGATGAAGAAGCTTCTACAGAATAAGGCACATGGGAATCGATAATGAATCCAAGACTTGCAAAAAAACTCCAAACCAACTTGTCAAAAAAGTTGAAAAAAACTCCAAACCAACTTGTTTTGCTCAAAATACAAATAAAACTAACAATAACAGTAATAAATCAATAAATAAAAATACAAATATATTTTTGGAATTTATTATCTTATTTCATTAAACTACATTCTTAGTCTAAACGCCTCTTCTTGACTAAAGATCCTAAGAGATCAGAAATCGCCGGCAAATTGTTCGTCTGGTCGTTGGCACCGGTATTTAAGTTTGACAATGGTATATTTAATTGATTAGAAGAGCCCTTCTGTTGTCCTTTCATGTTTCTGTGTTGAGGGAAACTTGGCATCAATTTGGGATCACATGCTGAAAAAAGAAATTAGAAATTGTAGATATATAATTTAAAGTTTTCACCTTTATGTTGTAATATACTAAAACATATTTTTGGAAACAATGCATAATCTTCAATTGGGGATTCGCCGAAACTGCGTAGCAGGTACATGTCTTGAAATTAATAATCCTTAATAGTAAGTCATCTTTACTTATATATTTTTTTTGATAATGCAGGGAAATGCATTTCGCATGTAGCCAGGTTACCGGGGGAGGTTCCTGATCATATGTGGGGAGTACTTGGGAATGCACTATCCACACTAAAACACCTGACCTGAAGCCCTTAACCTCTCTATGCGGCAGATCACGACGGCCAGCCGCGCCTACTTATCTTATATCTTTAAATGAGCAATTCTTGTATATATAATTGGAATCTCGGAATCGGCTCCAACGATTTTCATGAAATTTAGTATATAGGGGGTTTCGGGGGCGATAAATCGATCTAGCTAGGATTCATTTTTAGAAAATGTCATTTTATTTAAAAAAAAAAAAAAAACCGAGCAAAGATCGGTCATCCGGGTACTGATATATTATGGTAAACAAAATTATTTCAACAATGGCATTATTTTAGTCGTCTGTTTTTTTTTCGCTATGGACTAAATTGACACATTGCAAATGTCAAGCTGGTATCATTATTTCAAAAATTGACATTTGCAAGTGTCAATTTAGTCCGTAGTGAAAAAAAACAGACTAGTAGAAAATATTCAGTTAGTAAATAGAAACATGAAGACCCGCTTTAATTAATGAGACTAATAAGATCTAATTTCCTTTTACTTTATGACCATCATTTTTCATATTCTTTTGTTCATATAAAATTTAATTGAAAGTAATCTTTAACTTAATTATATACCTATATGGACAATTTGTATAAGTACTTACGTAGAGGTTGTTCCTTGAAATATGAGCTTTGTAAACACTCTTCAGCTGTTGCTCTTTTGTTGGGGTCGTACATGAAGAGGAAATTAAGGAGCCGGAGGCCAGCAGCTGACAGCCATGGGAACCGCTGTTTTAAATTATTGTATGGCTGCTGTTTCAATGTGAAGTTTTGTAATGCTGGCAAAGAACTGAATTCAGGCCAAATAGCATCTGAAGGAGTTCCTGCAATACAAAAAAAAGGGGAATGAATTTTTACATGATGTACTGCAGTCTAGAAAAATTTTTATTTTCACGCACACTGACTATTTTTGATTAGGTTATTTATTACAACTAATGATGATTATGATGAACCAGTAAAAAGAATGTATTTTCACCACTCTGCCAGTTGTTCCAGAAGCCATTTCAAAACATAACCTAACCGAACCTAACCACTAGGGGTGTAAAATGTATAATATAATCAATAATAAACAGCATATAATAAACATCATTTACTGGTGGGAGGGATGAGCTGTGTCACGCTTTTCAACTTTTTTTTGCTCTTATCTCCTGTCAAACAGCTTTGTTGTGTTCCAGAGAGAAGGGCAAGACGAGCAGTGTAATTATTGGCACCAAGACTTAACATCCCAGGATAGGTAATACATAAATGAGTTAGAGGTTAGAGGTAGTTTATGTTCTTGGGCGACATCAACCACTTTGGTAGTTTGTCTATCCAACTTAGCATATATTTACAAAAAACTATTCCAAAATATGATTGGTGTTTATGTATACATTATAACTTACCAAGTAAATCGACAATTAGTTCCAGTTGTTCAATTTCAGATCTGCCAGGCAGTAGAGGTTTATTCGCCAACAGCTCACCAAGAATACATCCAGCCGCCCACATATCAAGGGCAGGGGTCTGCCGAGGTGATTGCAACAGTAGTTCTGGAGCCCTGTACCATAGAGTTACCACACGTGGTGTGGCACTACGAGCGGGTGCACCTAGCCATCGAGCCAATCCAAAGTCAGCTGGAATAATAAGTTACATACAAAGTGATATAATTTAAAAAATATTAGTTGACTTACATGTATGATAGGATACAAACATTAAATTACACAAACAGTATGTATATTCAGATGCTTACAATTTACAAGCATCTTTCTTTCTCTTAGAATCTCTCTCAATGAACATTAGCTACTAAGTGATATGCCAGCAGAACAACCAAAATTAGTGAAATGACATTATTATCATTCAAATTGAAAGGGATTGTGAATTTACACTGACAAGAGATGCATATTGGATTTGTTACTTGAGTTTTAATGTTTAAAATTAGGTGTGACTTATCCCTTAAGTCATGCTAAGTGGCAAAACCTGGCAATGCTCATAGAGAAAAGGATAAAAGAATTAGAATATTCACAAAATATGTACCTATTTTAACACAGCCTTTGTCAGTGAGCAGTAAATTTGAAACTTTAAGGTCTCTATGTACAATGAAATTTGAGTGCAGGTATTTCAATCCCTTCAGCACTTGCAGCATCAAACATTTGACTTGTGACTCTGTGAACGGAGAGGACATGTTGTCCAACAATGATGCCAAGTCCTGTTCACAGTACTCCATTGACAGGAAAATGCTGAAATTGTTATCAAAAACATTGTTGTTATTAATGTATATTATGGTTACACATTTTGTGGTGGATTTACATTCTTTAGAGGAAATTTATACACTAGTTGGATTTACTAAATCACTCAATAAAAGATGATGTTGATTATATTATTACACAAACAGTGGTTTGGCTTGATAATAGTAAATAAGTCTTTTTTTTTTCGGAATCATACTTCAACAGATTAGTGTGAGCCGATTTGGCTCACTTATGGTTTATTTCTGGGGGGGTTGCCCCCTGCCAACCATGTAGTCATCAACCACATGGCCTCCTGGTGTCGGATTGGAAATAAGTCACAGTATAGAACCTAGGTAAGAAAAAAGTCCAGTCCATATACTATTATTGTATATTATTATATACAATAATGATAAAATTAACAATAAATTATTTCTAATGTAGGTATGTAAAATCACTCAATGTATATAAACAAAATAATTATATTCCTAAAATTAGATATTTACATACAAGTTAATTAAAGGTTTTTATTCACCTTTCAAGAGACCTCCCAACTAAAACCTCTTTAAGTTGCACAATATTTTCATGGTGGCATGCCATCAGAACTTGTATCTCGCGAAGACCGCTCAGTGGCAGTCCATCTTTTTCCACATCCATCCTTACTTTCTTTAAGGCAACAATATTACCATTAATTTTATCCTTCGCTCGATCTGATAAAACAAAAAAGAAATATGTATAATATCATATTACATTATATTATATTAATTAAAATAAATATGTATCTTGTAACTTACACACTATACCATATGTTCCTTCACCGATGCGATTCAATTTTTCAAATTCTCCAACAAATCTACATCTTCCTAACTAAAAAAAAAGTACACACATATAAAAGTCGGAAACATTGTATGCGGATTTATAGGTTAGTAATTATTCTGTTACTTACAATATCTTTTTCGGGTATATCCATTGTTTTTCCAGTTCTAAATGATATAAGAATCCCTTTACGCGCCACTGGACCAGTTGGATCAGCAACATCTTGATTTTGCAATGGTTTCTCTGAATCTGAAGAGAATCGTTTGTCAAAACATTTTTATAAAACTGAATTCAAATTTTTAAATAAATAATTTCATGGACTTACTTTGAGACATCTGATCTGATCAATTATGAACAACGATAACTGAATTTGATGCTTTAAAACACCTTTTCACTTAAATAGAACAATATTTATACTACAAAAACACAAACAAAAGTGTCAAGCCGAAGCGGGCAATTGGCATTTGGCATTAAGCACCACAGAACATACATACCCTTTAAGCACAAACTAGAGAATACTACGTTATACATACGTATAATAATACTACGATGACAATACAATAATTTGATAAAATTATTCCAATATCCTGATCAGGATAATCAGGATAGCACATGCTAGGAAGGCGTAAGGCGCGCAAGTTACCTACATCACTTGTGTTTTTTTTAGTCTCTCACTAATTTCTAAAGTGATTGTTATTAGTAGAGTACTTTAAATATATAAAATCTTTAAAAATTTGAAAATAATTTTTAAAAGATGAATTAAATGGGTTAACAAAATTACTTATTGTAAAAAAGCGTGAGGTGCTCAATATTTATTATTAAAAATATTTCATCGGTATCTATTTCTAAAAAGTAAAGTTCATATAAAAACTTAGTTACAAGCACCACGCTTTTTTACAATAAGTAATTTTGTTAACCCATTTAATTCATCTATTAAAAATTATTTTCAAATTTTTAGTTGGGTTTTCTATTAAAGCGGGTTTTTTAGTTTTTTTTTATTAACCTGACACCCTTTTTAACTTGACTCGTTGACTGCATTGACGTTTTATTCACACTTTGACTAGGCATAGGACTTGACGATTTTGAAAAACATGAAACGAAAATTGTTTTCGCGCCTTTTACTTGACACTGGCCAATGGCTTACTTGCCGTACATGCCTTAAATTAAAAAAAAAATGGAACTGTTGCAAAATGGTTTACTGACGATAGTTGAACGTGACAACGTCATAAGAAAATGGAACGCCTCACAGCGAAGTAACGTCGCATGCGTCATGTTTTTTCGTTCTTGCAGCCGGCTCCATTGAATTATAAGACGTTGTCACGTCAAAAATTGAGACACGTTTGTTTCGTAATACGAAAGAAATAGTCACTCAGTGAAAAAAGCAGAAGAATTTTGGTCCAGCGTGAGTAGCACGAAATGTTATAAGATATTGAATTAATTATATTAATTAGCAATTATCCCGCGAAAAACGCAGTCTTTACAGCAAATGTGTGAGTGCACGCATATGCATGCATATAGCACCGCCCTCCTTTCCCACACTGCATATGCGTACACTCGCATGCACCACCACCCCACATGCACCACAGTAAAAGACCACCACCAAACAATCTACGTACGTTTCGCCCCGACACCGAGGCATCCTCAGGATGTAGACTCTACGATTAGTAATCGTTAAGTCATTATAGTCGCGGGATAATTGCTAATTAATATAATTAATTCAATATCTTATAATATAATGGATTTCCGCAAAGTAACGCCTGATTCTATTAACTAGCACGAAATGTGTTGGTGGATCACGCATGGTTGAAAACGTTTGTTCTTTTGTTTTCAAAGTTTTGATTTTGCCACATTCATCTGCAAATGGATATTTTCATCCATACATTTAATGAAAACTAAATAAAGGAACGCATTATTAACATACAATACTTTTGTTTAATTCCGAATAAAAATCTCCCGATTTTCCAGGCGCCTAATTTAACGATTTTTAAATTTAATTTTAAAATAAAAAATTTAAATACGAATATACGAATACGATTTTGATTAAATTAACCAGCTTTTCATAGAATGAGGTGCTAGGTTTTAGTTGTAGACCTATCAATTAAGGACATTTTTACTTCGCGAATCCTTGGATGAGGTGCTAGATTTTTTTAGTAAAAATTAAAATAAAAATTGTAAAAAAACTATGAGGGACCTCACGAAAATTTTGGTGGACCTTTTCGGACCTAACGTAGACCTATCGATTAAGGAATAAGATCATTTTTACTTCGCGAATCCTTTGATGAGGTGCTAAATTTGCACAGGTGTTTACACTTTACAGTTTACACCTTTGGTTTACACTTTACTGTTTAGACTTCTCGTAACCAGGCCATAAAATATTATTAAAAAAAAAAAAAAAAAAAAAAAAAAAAAACTGTTTAGACTAGTGCACAGAATAAAGAGCATCTTATTATCTTTAGTGAAAAATGGCGGGAAGCATCGGGACGCGCGGTTGTGTTTTTTTGGTTTCCCGTTAATTAATTGTTATTTTGTATTTTATCCATTCAAGGTGGTTTTCTATAGTGTTTGTTTTAAAAACTTGATGCTTATATATTGTGATTGGTTGGCGAATCTTATGGAGTACCGTTCTGGAGTGGTTTTCTATAGTGTTTGTTTTAAAAACTTAATCTGTGTAATATATAATGTGATTGTTTGGCGAATATTGTGGTAGCTCCCTTGTGTGGATGGAATGGGGAATGATAGTTGATTGATGGGGGCTAGAGGGGCGAAGCCGCGCTCCTTGGGGTTTTCCGCCATTTCTCCGTATTACAGACCGAATATTGTATTTTGTATGGCTAATAGCGTAGTTGCTAATGCCTTTAAATGAAAATAATAATAATAAAGTAATAATTATAACTTTTTAAGGGGAATGGCGGGAAGCATCGGGCCGCGCGGTTGTGTTTTTTTGGTTTCCCGTTAGTTAATTGTTATTTTGTGTTTTGTCCATTCTGAGTGGTTTTCTATAGTGTTTGTTTTAAAAACTTGATCTTTATATATTGTGATTGGTTGGCGAATCTTATGGAATACCGTTCTGGAGTGGTTTTCTTAGTAGGGCTGCTCTGGCGGTTTCCTATAGTGTTTGTTTTAAAAACTTAATCTGTGTAATATATAATGTGATTGGTTGGCGAATATTGTGGTGGACTGCCTTGGGTGGATGGAATGGAGAATGATAGTTGATTGATGGGGGCTCGAGGGGCGAAGCCGCGCTCCTTGGGGTTTCCCGCCATTTCTCCGTATTACAGACCGAATATTGTATTTGTATGGCTAATAGCGTAGTAGCTAATGCCTTTAAATGAAAATAATCAATAATCGTAATAATTATTAATCTATATATAATAACAAATAACCAATATTGTTTGTTCTATGATAGTCTGCAACATCAATAAAATTGAACAACCAGATTTAATATCGCAGTCCATGCTTGAGAGTAGAGAGAGAGCAAAAAGTCAAAAGGTTATGTAAGTCCTACCTAAATTGCGGCAATTTTTAATGAAATGGATGCCGCAAATTCACTAAGATCTTTAGGTAGATTATGGAGGACTTATATGTAAGATAATTTATAAAATAGTTTAAATATTAAGTACTTTCTTTTAACTAATTAACATAAAATTAATATCAGAAATAATATATGTATTCGAAATGAGAATTCCCAAAGTACTTAGCCCTCGGTTTCAAAAACAATTATTGTAAGTTCTTTCAGCAATTTATATTGCTTTTACCAATACTTAACCACTCGCTAAAATTAATTAGCCTACCTTTAACAATTTTTTCATATTCATAGTCTTAATCCATTCTAGGAAACAATTTGGAGTTTATGAGAAGGTTATACCACAAACTACAACACCAAGTAGAAGTATACCAGACCATATAGAAAAACCAGAGTATGTATTCAAGGAACATATTTATACACCAACAACACCAGAGATTAAAAGCAATTCACAAATAATTGGTATGAGGGAAAGTTGTGCATTAGCTTCAAACATTCTGAACAAACTGGGCACATTTGTTAAGGTTAGTTATGAACTTTTAGTTATCAACATTGCAATCATAAAACACTTGATATATTGATTAATTCGCAACATAAGTAGCATAAGAGGTATCCTCACCATGGTTCAAGCCTTGTCGTGGTAGTGGGGTTTGGTAGCCTAAGGTGAACCAGTGCCTTGGGCGAAGCCAATTGAACCGAGGAAGCTGCTCTTTTTGTACCTCTCTTATAAGAAGAGGAGACAAAAGAGTAGGGATCCCTCCCTACTCTTTTGTCCCGGGGCGGGGATGGGAACCTCAGTGGGGGATTTACAAATTTGCTGCCTAGGCTTTTTTTGTAGGCTGTTAAATTTTTGCTGCCTTTTTTTAGAAAACCGTCATGCGAAAATCAATCAAGATTATAACAAATCTACATGTTTTCAAGGTCTATGCTATAAAGCTTTTAATGACCTCTTTTTCTTTTAAAAAACCTTATTGCGGAAATATGAGAGGTACCAAAAATAACAATTGCATCGTAAAATTTGCCGCCCCTAGGAATCTGTTGTCCTAGGCTCCAGCCTACTCAACCTAGTTATAAATCCGCCATTTGGGAACCTCACTCCATTGCAAAAAAAAAAGGATAAGAAGTATATTATTTCATTTCTCTTTAGATGTGCCACCACCACTCACAAACCGCACGAAATGCGACTGCATAGCTGTCATTTTACACAGGTATTATATGAGCTCAAAATCCCACCCCGTCGTGCCGGCACAATTCACACAATTAGTTGCTTTGCACACATGCTGCAAAGCAGTATGGCACTACCTCTTACTAAAAACTGTGTATTATCTTCTCAGTTCTGCTTTTATATTTCAAACACTATTTCAGCCAGGTACTACTACAGATGATATTGATGAAGTGGTTCACAATTATTGTATTGAAGCTGGTGCTTATCCATCACCTTTGCAGTACAAGGGGTTTCCAAAAAGTATATGTACCTCTGTGAATAATGTGGCAGTCCATGGAATACCTGATCTACGACCATTACAAAATGGAGATATTATAAATGTTGATATTACTGTAAGTGATAATTTTAAGTTCATAATGGTATAAGTCTACAAATAATTCATATGAAAAATAAGAATCTGGAAGAAGGGTACTTATAGTATGAGTATATATTATTCCATACAGGCTATTTACTAAATCAAATAAAGTCATGCCTATGTATATTTAACATTAATAATAATAATATGGTGGGACAATTCACACACGGCCATCTGATCCCAAACTAGGCAGAGCCTGTTCTTATGGCAACTAGATGACTGATACACAGTTATATATTTCTAAATACATACATATTGTGTAGATAAATTACACACAGATACAGAACAAATGATCATGCTCATTACACAAACACTTGTCCTAGGTGGGGAGTGAACCCACAACCTTCTCGTTTAGCAGTCAGTGGCACTAACCACTAAACCAACAGTCCAGTCAAATTTGAGAATGATGATGTTTTTACCTTTTCAGGTATTTTACAATGGATTTCATGGAGACTGTTCAAAAACATTTTTTGTTGGGGATGTTGATGACAGAGGGTTGCAACTTGTTACTGTTACAGAAGAATGCCTTGATCATGTTAGTATTTCAGTCCTACTAATACTCCCGAAAGTTTATAAGAATGAATTGATGTATGTTTGTTACTCTTTCACGCAAAAACTACTTAATGGATTTTAATTAAACTTTACAATGAGCGACGATGGCCTAGTGGGTATGGGCTCGGCCTCTTGAGTGAGAGCCAAGAGGTTCGGGTTCGATCCTGACCCTCATGTGATGCCTAGAAAGGGGTTTTTCTAAATTTCTACGTGCATCTGAACATGAGACCATCGCTGGCTCACCGGTGAAGGAAACATCATGAGGAAACCTGCATGCCTGATGAGATTAAAAGTCTTTGAAGGTGTGTGAAGTTCACCAACGCGCATTGGGCCAGCACATCAGTGAACTATGGCCCAAAGCCCTCCTTGCCTGATTTTTAGGAGGAGATCAGTGCCCAGCAGTGGGACATATAAGGGTCGATATTATTATTATTATTTATATATTTACAATAAAATAGCTAATACATCAGAATAACATATAGGCTATAATATATCCCTGTGCTCCCTCAGAAATGGGATGTATGCGGTGAAACCGTGGGGTACTGCTAGTATGTAAATAATTTCATGGATAACTATACATTTTCATGATAATTAATTTTATTGTTTAATTTTGTTATATTTATGTTTTTAATAATAGTATCATCTTTTTCATATTTCCAGGCAATAAAAATATGTGGACCCAATGTTCCTTTCTGTGATATTGGTCATATAATATATAGGCACGCGAAAAGAAATGGTTTAACAGTGTTGCCAGCTTTTGTTGGCCATGGCATTGGAACTTATTTTCACGGTCCGCCAGAAATTTACCATACATGTAAGTATCTTCTTAAAAATATACCTTTTCATAATGAATAGGAAAATTTTCAGTCTGAATCGGTTGGAAACTACCCTTTTATGTGGGCGTAAATGTAGAATACGATCATACATCTGCAGTTAGAAAACCTTGGCTCATATGAGCATGTCTATAATTTAATTTTCTATAATAATAATGATCATCAGCAGCCTCTATCCGTCCACTGCTGAACATGGCCTCCCTCAACGAACAGCAAGACTACCGATCCCTTGTCACTCAATTATAATACTTTACTGTAATTAGACCTTTAAAAAACTTAAAATAAACAATCTCTCTTATTAGGTTAAACTAAACAAAATGTCCTTACAAATCAATTGCACTAGAAAAAATGACAATTTTTTGGTTAACAGTAAATCGTTATCCTGGACTCATGAAACCGGGTATGACGTTCACGATAGAACCCGTTCTGTCGCATGGCAGTGAGAATGCCGTGATGCTGGAGGACGGATGGACGGTGGTGACCGAGGATGGCGCACGAACAGCACAAGTTGAACACACTGTCCTTATCACACAAGATGGTGTCGAAATACTTACCAAATAATTTATTAAGTGTTGACTATTAAATATGTTGTTACATAACAATGAGTTTTTATTTCATATGTAAAATACTCAATATCAAGATTTCTACAGTATGTGAAGTGTGTTTCACATTGCCTGCAATTAATTTCGTAAATCTCTTGAAAATTTTTTTTATGCTTACCAGGGCTAAGACTTTTTTTTTTTTTTTTTTGGTTTCGCTGGGGAATGCGTTTAGGCATACCACCGGGTCCGGGGGGGCCCGATGGTTATGTGGGACTCTCTGCGCCCGAGAAGATGGTAAGGTGGACGCAGACTCTACCCACTAAACCCCAGCGGTGTTCTCATCTTCGTTTGGGTGACCCGGCGCGAGAGCTGTGGACGTCCGTATCGGGCCACAACGGTGTGCCATACGGCACTCTTCTCTGGAGGCGGGGGGTAGCATCCCCTCCTCCTTCTCCGCTTAAGGCACACTGAACACACAAGGGTGCCTTATAGCTCGGACCTTACGCGCACGCAGCGGATCCCCCGATCTGCCGCGCACAGGTCCCTCACGGCGTTGCGACCGCCTGTCGCCGCCGTGCTCTCCTGCGGGAAGAGGCGCCAGTGCACTCTCTCTCCCGCTCCGCCTGCTCCTTCTGCGACATCACGTCCTCGCAGAAGGAGAGGACCACCTGCCATGTGCTCTCACTGACGGTCATCGCTCGGATGACCGCAGGGAGCGACAGGTCCGCGCCAACCTCAGCGATGAGGGGCGCCCTTGCCTCTGCCCAAGCTGGGCACTCCGCCAGGGTGTGGTCAGCAGTGTCCTCACTGCTGTCACAGTGATGACACCCTGGTGAGTCCTCCGCCCCTGCCACCTTCCACAGATACCTTCCGAAGCATCCATGCCCCGTCAGGATCTGCGCAAGGTGGAAGGATATTGTGCCGTGCCGCCGGTCAACCCACTGCTCCAGGATTGGACCGACGGCCAACACCGTGCGGTGTCCCGCGCTCGGCTCTCTGAGCCGCTCACCCCACTGGCTGAGCACTCGCCTCCTCAGGCGGCTCCGCCAAGTCTCTTCCTCGTCAGAGACCTCCTCTTCCTCTCCCCGTCGTCTTCTCCACTCACGCGCTAGGGCCCCAGCGTGCAGGTCCCATGGCGCAGTACCCGCCAGTACGCACGCAGCCTCGTACGAGGTCGTACGGTACGCACGGACGGTCCTGACGGCCATGACCCGTTGCGGACGTCGCAACAGGGCCACGTTCTCCGCCTTCAGGGCACGCGCCCAGATCGGCGCGCCGTACAACGCCATGGACCGCAGGACGCCTGTGTACAGGCGACGGCAGCCAGCACTAGGCCCACCCACGTTTGGGAGAAGACGACCCAATGCTCGAGCAGTTCCGAGCAACCTCGGGATGAGGAGCCGGAAGTGCTCCTTGAAGTCCCATCGCCTGTCGAGGACGAGTCCCAAGTACCTCATGGTCGACTCGACAGCGATGGAAGTTCCTCCTACTATCAGGTGGGATCCGGCTGGAGGGGCCCGACGGGGCCCGTGGAAGCATATGGCTTCGCACTTCTCTAGGGCCACCTCTAGCCCGAGACGCCGGATCCTTGCCACCACCTGCGCCACTCCTGCTACCGCCAGTAGGCGGGCCTCCGAGAAGGTACTACCGCGTGACCAGGGCTAAGACTAGGTTAACACCGAGAGTATTTATTAATAGGTCAAGATAAAAAACATCAACTTAAATAAATGTAATGGCTGGTTAATTATTAGGAATAAAAATAGTTCGAATCCAAAATCTGATCAGAGAACGGGAAACTACTTATTTCTTGTAAAATAAATAAAACAAATAATTGCATGTGATATTTATTATAGCCAGAAAAATCTTAAATAAAAACATGTAATTTTTAAGGTACATTTTAAAAGCACAAGCGATAATATCACTCGCCTTTAGTCAATAGACAAAAATATTAAAGGCGTAGAAGGAAGGTAGCGATAGAACCTGTTCAATAAGTTAAAGAAGTAACAAGATAAGGCGTAACCAGTGGGACAAAAACACAGCCCCTACGTTTACTTATTTGCGGATACCCGCAAAAACATTTACTCCTGAGCGACATCTATTGTCAACATATAATAAAAATACAGCTTAAAAATATTGTTTACTAATGTTAACGCGAATTTTATTCATCATAATGCAACTTTTAATCGATTATAGCGCGGTTTATTAAATTTATTAAGTACATCTCAGACAATTCGGATTAAGCAAAGATAAACAGCCGTTAGTGATGTTAAAAAAATCTTATATTATAATAAGCGTGAAAAATAAATAATCCACTAATTATATTAATGAAGTAATTAAAAAATTCTGCACTGAATTAAATGTTTTTAGTGGACACTAAAAACCCACTATTAGGACATACTATTTTTGCGGATTCCCCACTCGTTTGTTACACATACACTGCGCATCCACTCCCATTATATTATATTTTGGTCCCATAAACTATCCAGCTACGCCTCGATAAAATACTACCAATATAGTAAAAATTTGAATAGTTCAGGAATTAAAGACTAAATTTCAAACACCTTATAAGTATTTTTCACATAACTAGCTAAATATATCAATCACAAAGCACTTTACGTATTATAAATAATTTGTAGGTATAACGGGAATAACGAAACTATATTTAATATTGACTAGATACGGTACTTTTGAACACAGATCAACAACCCTGCAAAAAGTATTTTAAATGTTTAAACGTGCTTTGGTTTTCTTTAGTAAAATACAACTTTATTGTGTAGATAAAAATAATCTTAACATCAAACTCTTTTTAATGTTTAAAAAATGGAAGAGAATTATAAGCTTCGGCTTAAAACATTTATATTGCTAATATGAAAATTATCAAGATGAGAAACACTTATTATTACTAAAATATAGAATATATAACAGAACGGCTCTTGAGCCATAATTTATACGAGGATGTTAGAAGAAGCCCATACCCTGGAAGTATACAAGTTGCCTTGCCACCTTGCATTCGATCCAAATCCGTGAAAATACATACATATTTAGAAAATTCTCTTGACCCGTTGTATCTCTACTCATACAAATCAAACGATGGATTCTTCGATCAGTCAATAATCATCTTTAGATTCACGAATGAACGTGAAAATTCGGATGACGAAAACGAATCTAATGCGTAAGTTACTATAGAAATTTTAAGTTATTAAACGGCTACTTCGTAACGTATTTTGACGGACTCTAATCGGATGCAGCGCGTAACCGCCCTCGGTCAGCCATGTTTTACGCTGCAACTTATGAGTTATGACAACACGCAACCCCACTACAGTAATATAATTTAATCGATAAGGCAATTACGAAAGCTAATAGTTGACACAACATTTATATATAAAAAAAAACAATCTCAAGTTTTACACATAAACTCCAATGGGTACAACACTAATAAAATAAAATAAATGTATGATAATACAATTTTAATTACGTTAGCTTACCTATAACCGGATGCTCGATGACGTCAGGTCATCGAGCATCCGGTTATAGGTAAGCTCGATGACGTCACATCGAGCATATAACCGGATAGACTATCCAGTTATATGCTATATTATGCTCGATGGTTGATGTAGGTATACTAAGGTGCACGGGAAAGGATTAAAAAGAGTGTATAAAAGTTAATACAAAATGTATAGTTAACATCATACAAAAGCTACTGTTTCATTACAATAAAGTTAATCAATATATCACTCAAGATATAAAGAATTAAACACCTAAATAAAGTACCACAAACACGTAGACTACAACAAATAGGTATATCTCGATAAATGCACAATGACTAGAGATACATTCCAAATTGGAAATATAATATATTATATATGACTGTTAGTGCAACCTTAATAAATATTCTTATGGTATAATTGTGATGTAAATCGATATGACCATTCACATCTTTATATATTTTCCTGGTATTCATGGCAAAAGGGAAAGAGAGGGGAATGGAAAAAAACTGATAAGCGCGTGGTGTGGGTTTCGAAAAACGTGTTTTTTCTGTAACTTTATTAATGTTTTGAGACCTCCGTATCAAATTTTACAATTTTATGTCAATGAATTTCCAGGTTTTGGTCACATTTTAAGGCTCCGTGCCTTAAAATGTGACCAATGTGTAACTTGTGACGACACAAAAACTAATTTCTTTGTCTATTTCCTGTAGTCATTGGGTGAACTGTCCCTACATATTGTGTCTGAATAAAAGTACAAACAAAATCGATATCCGATGCCGACCTCCTTTCTTTTGTATACCAAATACTATATTTAATAGTTTTTTTTGTCAGTTACACACTTATTTGAAACATTGTAAAAACACAAAATACTTTTGAGTGAAGTCGTAAAATGTCTTTATGGTTACGTCTAGTGGACTTACGATTGATTTAAGATCGAAGTTAACAATCATCCTCAGTTTATTTAAATGATAATCCATTATTAATAATTAATTAGTTGCACCTTTAATGATCCAGCGAAATAATAAATATCGATTATTAAAATTTCATGTTACATTTTTTTTCGTAATTTTATGATAATTAATGAAGCGTGAGTAAAAAGCCATTATGTTCGTTAAATACACTATAGCACGAAAGGTTTGCGTAATTACAATGACTCAGGAACATTTTTTTTGTAAAAACAAAGGCGAAAAACACTCGCGTGTTGAACCCTGTTATCGTATTAAAAGCGGCTAACAAGTTTAAATTTTTAGGAACGATGGCATGTTTATCCCACTGCAATAAACAGTCTGACCTATTTTCCGATGCAATTATGTTAATAGGCCGACAGAAAAAAGTGTGCTACTACTATTTAATACGTGCCTTTTAAATTAAAGTAATAATCGCTTTTTAAAACTGGGGTGAAAATACAATTTTAATAAAAAATATGAATAATTGATATTTTTTTCACGGATTAGACTAGCACTACATTTTACTAGCACTGGCACAATATAATATTTAAGTCTTTTTTTACCTAATTACGGCAAAGAGAGTAAGGGCTATTTTGGACATATTTAATTAGAAGAATATTATAAACGTCAACAGCTATCGACATGAAATAATTGATCTCTCAAGATCAACTTTTACAATAGGAGTTTGGACAGTAATCAGAAGAAGATGAATCACTCTCTGAAAGTTTGGCAAATCCCCTAATACCTCAACATAATATATTTTTACGATCATAATAAAGTAAATAACATGACAGACTTTAAAAGTGGGAACCCAATAAGTAATAAATAAATCCATAGAAAATAAATGTGCATGGAAACTACAGATAATTGGGTGGGTATTTTGCTAAACCTTTTGAATCAATTAAGCAAAATTGAATGACAATACCTAGCCTTATTTTAGCCAATTTATAGCCTTTTTATTATATACTTCATATAATTTTTTTTTCTAAATTCTAACATCAAAAGTGAAAAAAAGTTAATAAAAATTAATGATCTTCAACAATCAATAAAGGCTCAATAAAGTATTTAATAGCCATAACTAATAGGCAATCAGAACAATTTTATTGGATATTCACTTCCTAACAGATCTTTATTATTATCATAGGTATAATTTTATATTATCATTATTATCTAATTCTATGGAATATTTGTTATTATTAAGATATTGAAAGAATATATTATATTTATTGTTAATTAAATGCTAAGCTGTCAATATATTTAAATGCTGTTTTTATGTATTTAAAAAAGCATATTATTGTAATTGTATAAAAAATGTATTCTTAATATTATGAATGATTGTAAAGGTATTAAAACTTAGTGAAATTTTATAATTTCCTTTGGTGCGGTAACAAAGGTGCAAGTTTTATAAAATTGTGCTATTAGTTTGTAATATTGTTTTTAATATTAGTGAATGTTAAGAATATATTTTTATATAATTAATATAATTATAAAAATCATAATTCAATTTGTTATAACCATTTAAACACAAAAGCTGTAACATAACTAACATTTAAATTATATACAAAATTCAATAAAATATATAAACATAATTACGACTTAACAATATTTGACTATCTACCAAATGGTATTTTACTACTTCTCAATTTTATAGAATCGTTGTACAAAATCAGTTAGATTAAAAACCTGACCAGGTCCTGATCCAATATCCATGTTGATGTATTCATCCAAATTATGTGTTGTTGCTGAAATATAATTCAATAAAATATATAACATGCCTTAATTCCTTGCAACCAGTGGGAGGATGTGAGTGTGCCAAGCTGCCTTTCACATGGGCAACACCATAATGCTTGTTGTTGTTGTGCTGTGAAACAGTTTGCTGTGTTCCGGAAAGCAGGGCAGGCCAGGCAGTGTAATTACTATTACCGAGGCATATCATCTTTTTTTTGTCTCTTTTTCTCAAAGAACTTGTGTTACGGGTACCAGACAAAAGAAATAAATTTAATACTTTTACACTATACACATATTTAAGATTTTTACTATATAATCCACATATTTAATACACATTCATGACCTAGGAACACAGAAGACTTTTTGCTCCCTGGTGGGATTCGAACCCGCTACCTCCGGCTTGAACGCCAACGCACTAACCATTGAGCCACAGAGGTCGAGATCTTCTATCTAAGGATAGGCAACTCATGAATTAGTTGCTACGGCAAGTTTAGGTTTACTCATTCACTGTTTATATTCATGGGTCAAATAAAATATAATTTAAGTTTCTCAAGTTATAAGGTAAATAACGGCCGAAACATTAGGACCTTATAAAACCATAAGTGCAATGAAATGAAACAATATATATTTAAATTATAAAGTAAAGTTTTGTTCAGTCTACATGTGCTTGGTTCCAACTATTTTAGTACTTGTTTCAGAAAAGCCTAATGAGACATTTATAACTGCAATAACTGAAACCTGTCCTTAAAACCTTATCATGGGTAAAACATGTTTCATTCACCTTGGACGTAACACAATAAGGACTTGCCCTAGGAGTAATAAATTGTGTTTATGGGAAACATTAACAATTTAATACTGACTGTCATATTAGCATAAGTTAGATTAATAGTAAGAAACAGTAAAACCATTTAAAATAATTTTGAATGTGAAAACCACCATGTTTATCAAAAAAGTGGACAAATTCTGATTTCGTAATCCTCTCGTCAACTTTAAGAACATAAAGGCAGCATACCTGTCGTACATATAGCTGGGTAAGCGGGAGGTGGTTTAATCCATGTTCCATCAGGCCTCTTCATATGACGTCTGTCGGAGGCAAAATGTTGCAAAAATTGTTTTGCTGGTACAACACGGAAAAATCTGCACAAGAGAACATTAAATTTTATATTTTAATAAAGTTTAACATACAACAACTTATTTATATTATTTATTTACCTGTGGAAATCTGATTTTAAAACTTGATCAGTGCGAAAAGTTTCCGTAACATATTTATGGAAGAATGTTGGAAAAGGCAATTCAGAATCCAGGTCATAAACCAAGCAGGACTTTGCATCCAGCGAATATAAAAATATCACATGGTAATCCTGGAAAATTCAATACAGTAAGAATATGAAATAGAATAATAAATATAGGCAAAAATTATAACTTTTTAGTACACACCCATATGACAAGACGATCCTCTTCTCGCCCTGCCCTTTGTTTCCATAATGGAACAGTGCGGCATGGATTAGAAATAAAAACGACATAGCATCTATCTAATTCTCCTGGAATCCTTGATGATACGTCCTGGCATAGTTTCCAAACATTTTCTTCGCTGCAGTGTGACAAAAATCACAAACAATGGCTCGTCAATATAAATATTTAATAAAAAATTATAATAAATAAATGAATGTAACAAAAAAAAATCTTACCAATAACAAGACACATATGAACAATCTGCTGGTTTCGGAAATAAGGGTTTCGAAGATTTGTCACCCTTTAAATTGTTCTCATTTTTTGGAAATTGTACTTGTGCATTGACCGACATTTTGACAATTTGGCGGATTTTTAACTGTATCCAGAAATCAGAATTGCCAT
This sequence comes from Helleia helle, assembly GCA_963853865.1. Lineage (NCBI taxonomy): Eukaryota > Metazoa > Arthropoda > Insecta > Lepidoptera > Lycaenidae > Helleia > Helleia helle. The sequence continues at coordinate 16,865,468 of OY971422.1, read as the reverse complement.
TTTATAAATTGTTAATAGAGGTGTTGACAATTTTTGTAAAAGTTTGTAATATTCCATAGATCTCAATTTAACCAAGTTTTCCAATTATTACAGCACTAACGCGCACTATGCAGCTTAATACTCTAATTACATTTTACAGCAATCTAGCACTCTCAAAAGTAGTGTTTTCGCATGATGCGGCAGCAGAAAATGAACAAGTGTTTTTGAAGTGAAAACTTCTTCTGGGCTCTGGCGCACCGTACACAGATTTTTATACGCTGTGACTGAGACCGATCCGTCACGCTCGGAGGTGAAAAGCTCAATCGGTTGAACTCAGGACCGCCGAATGTGTACAGTAATTTGCTCTGCACTGCTGAGCGCTGTATCATTACATTGCAATTTACAAATGATGTAGCCTGTAGTAACAAGAGCTATAAAAATTGTCTGTAAGTTCTTTATGAATCTAAAAATGACAATTATATTTAACCATAAAATGATTAGTACTTTCTACTCTTAAACAAAAATTCTAAGATAAAAGTTTTCACTTCTATCAGCAGTCCTTATGACTGGTTAGGTCTTAGTTTCTCTAAGTTGGCATTGATCGAAATTTTATCTATATTATCATCAATAATTATTGTTTATCCTTGAAAAAACAATTTAAAGCTTTCGTCTCGTCGTAGTTATTTAAAAAAAAAGTAAAACGTTAATTCGTACTGTGTTAAAAAATAAATACTTAAATGCTGTTAAATTTTGTCTTTTTATAATGATCGTTGCGTATATAGTAAATGTGTATAAAAAAGTAAATACTTGCCAGAGACTTGACCTCTTTTATATACGAGTAATATTGTTCTGTGGAATTGACATTCACAAATCTGAAATCTGCTTTGTCTATAATCTATACTTTTTGTTGTCGATGGTAATATGGCCAGCAAGATAAGGGAAATATTTTAAAAGCCAAACTTTTCTTTAGTTACTTCAAATTTCTTTTAAGATTGGCAAAAAGTTGGGCGGTGCGTTGTCCTAGGTTTCGGCCGGACTAGCGTATCGTCCGTACTTTAAAATTAAGATTTTCTACTGTACCTGTTATATCTCATTATCCCTCAAAATTAAATTTACAACATGACCCGTAAGTATACTTTTAAATTCGTATTGTACTTACAATCGTTTATTTGGAAAATATTATGGGTTAAATCCTTCGATGTAGTTTCAAGTTTGAGTGATTAAATTTCAAGTTCTATAATTTCATAGAACGTTCTAGATGTGTGTAGGTGTACATAATGTATGACAACATTAATAAATTTAATGACGCCTCAACCTCATTATGTAAATTGGCTCCTTGTGTTTTGAAATTTAGTTTGATAACATGACTTGTTTATGTAATAGAAAAGGTCTTTATTACTTTTCAGGTGGTAACCAGCGAGATTTAGCTCGAGCTAAAAATCAGAAGAAACAACAAGAAATGCAAAAAAAGAAGAATGCCAGTGAAAAAACTGGTCTATCGCTACAAGAAAGGAAACACAGGTTTGTTTTGACATTATATGAGTGTCAAATCACAAATGTAAAGTAAAATACATACATATAGTATACTAACTGTTGCCTGCAGCTTCGCCCGCGTTAACTTTTGTCTAAAAAATATGCACACAGAATTTCATGAGAATCGGTCAAAGCCATTTCGGAGAAGTTTAATTACTAACACTGTGACACGAGAATTTTATATATAGATTATACTAGCTGTTGCCCGCAGCTTCGCCCGCGTTAACTTTTAATATTTGAGGGGTTGACCACCCTTATCACTTAGAGGTATGAAAAATAGATAGTAGCCGATTCTCAGACCTACTGAATATGCATATAAAATTTGGTAAAAGTCGGTAAAGCCGTTTCGGAGGAGTACAGTAACTAACATTGTGACACGGAAATTTGATATATTAGATTATTTCTTTATAGTGCTGTTACAAAATGTGTGTACAAATATTTATGTTGAAATCTCAAGTTGACCTTGTTATCTCTTTTAGTAATACCTAACCATTAGCGACATTGGATATTGATAAATTTATTAGACAAAAGTATACCATACCAATCTATAACAATTTAATATAGCTGGTAGCTGTACCTTAAGAACTAGACATTTTGTACTGACTAAGCTTATTGATATAATTCGATAATTACTTTGTCTATTTAGAAAAATGTTTGGGATATTGCAATCATTATACTTTATAGAAATAGTCCTGTTGATTCACCAGTTTCAAAGCTTGTAATAGTTCGAAACCCAGCACATCTCTCTCATTATGCTCATAATTGGTTTCTCTAATGCTAACAAATTTACATCCAATGCTATGAGCACTGGAGATTACCGGTGGGATGGTTGACCTGTGCCCCTTCCGTCTGCTTGGGTACCATCGTCCTACTTGTTTCTACCATGAAACAGCTTTGCTGTGTTTCAGAGAGGGGAAGAACAGTGTAATTCCTGGCACAGAGACCAGAGGCAACAAATTAATGAGTTGCCTAGGTTAGTCAGGTTAAATTATTTATGTTTATGGGTGACATGTGAGTACTTACCATCATGTGGCACTTCTGCCTTATAATATTACTAGCTGTTGCCTGCAGCTTCGCCCGCGTTAACTTTGATTTACAGCCGTACCCTCCTGATTCATGATGATTATTTTTATAGCCTAAGTTACTCCTTATCACATCAGCTATCTGCCAGTGAAAGTCCTATAAAAATCGACCCAGCCGTTTCAGAGACACAATTTCACAGACAGACAAAAATTTTGGTTTATGTACCGTGTATACATCCATATGCATTGATTAAAAAGCGGTTTGTATTATTACAAACAGACACTCCAATTTTATTTATCTGTATAGATAAACAAAACTAAACATAATAAACTCTGCAGCTTATCTATACTAATATTATAAAGCTGAAGAGTTTGTTTGTTTGTTTGAACGCACTAATCTCAGGAACTACTGGTCCGATTTGAAAAATACCTTCAGTGTTATACAACCCATTTATCAAGGAAGGCTATACAACATGACACGGTGACATAAGAAGTTGAATAATGCGGGAGAAGCTGCAGGCAACAGCTAGTAGTATTATAGATTTGATTTTATTATCATCTTTGTGTTCACTACTGGACAGCCTCTTTCATTGAACTCCTAGACTGCCAAGATTAGATTTATTTAAATAAAATAGGAGCATTGTGCAGCATTATTGTGAGAAGCAATCAAACTAGCCCTGCAATTACTAACTTCCTTTGTACAAGTGTGGAAATAAAAAAAGGCCTGTTACAAGCAAAAATTGAGAATGAAATAAAATTATGACAAATTAACAAGCTGACAGATGAATACCATCATCCTGCATATTCTTTTGTAATTTAATTTGCTATTTCAAGTTTTGCTTTAATTTTGAGTAAGGAGGCTAGCTGTGTATATGCACCAGTAACTGCGATGTGTGGTTGAACATGTATACTTCATTGGTGTTGACTGTTGACTTTCAGATGGATCACTTGCTAGTTTACCTATGCAATTAACAAAATAGATGCTTGTTTCATTTGATTTTTTTTTAACAGGGATGCTGAATTAATGAGAGAAAAACAAAAAAAGAAGGAAGAACAACAATCTGTACCAGCTCCAAAACAAAGAGTGTAATATTCAACAACCATTGTTGGATGTTATGAAAACTGATATTACAGTATTCCAGCTTCGGTGCTGAATGATTTCTTGAGGTGATAAAATGCAAAGTTAGTTGCTATTTCCATAGAATAATTAGTTTAAAGTTTAATAAACTTCCCAGAAACATTGATGTGTTTTCATTGTTATGTGCAAGCAATAAAATTATATATTAAGTATGATCTGAAATATTTAAGGTATGGTTAAATACGAAAGGAATATCTAATTAGCATTTACGAAGTCATATTTGACTGAATAGATTGTATGTATAACTCAAATACCCATTTTTTGTACAATAAATTGTAAAAATGAGGAAATTAGTTTTATTTTTGGCACATATTTATTTCCTTATTTTTTATAAAGTATACGAATGACAGTCAATTGTTCTTACATTTTTTGTTATTTACAATAACAATTATAACAGGTGAAGGTCATAACAGCACAATGTCTTAGGTATTAGTCTATTTATTTAATACACACTTTTTTATGTCATAAGGAGGCAACTGAGCAGTCGGAGCCTTAATATGGTAACTACCAATGCCCATCAACCATCCGCGCAACCAAAAGTTATGCAGATGCATTGCCTTCCTTTTCCCTATCCCCCCAATGGGCCACACTATTCCAATGATGGTAAATGGTTATGATGTGATAATGATTTTATTCAGAAGTCACCATCTTGCTTATTTCTCCCGTGAAACAGCTTTGCTGTGTTTCGGAGAGAAGGGCAAGACAGGCAGTGTAGGTACTGGCACTGAGACTTAACATCTTATGTCTCAGGATAGGCAACACATACCTGGAACGAGCCCAGGCAACTTCCTGGGCTCGTTCCAGATTCCAGCTATATATATATATACCAGTATACTATTTTATGTTCATGGGCGACGTCGACCACTTACCATTAGGTGGTACGATTGCCTATCCAACTTAACATAAAAAAAAACTATTTATTATTATTAAAAATCAAATTCCGGGAAGTGCAAGTGAGACGGAGAGAGGTGCGCGATGCCACGAGCGCATGTGCCGTGATGTCCGTGCGCGGGCACTTTTAACTCGCGTGAAACCTTTAGAGTTAGGAAATAATTATTAAAACAAATATTTGTCGCAAAAAAACACTGCTCCAGTTGAAATTCAGCGAACTCGTATTGAACTCGAGTTCGCAGGAAAAAATGTATGATTTCTTGCAAATTTTTTGTTTCTTGTGTTGGATGCGAGTGGCAAGAGATCAGTCAGTCTTAGCGTTAATTGAAGGAGGATTATGTTCAGCAATGGACGGATAAAGGCTGATGATGATGATGATATTTTTTCTTCCATCCAACTCTCTGTTGGGTATTGGTAAACTTCGGTTAGTAGAATTTACCATCTCCTAGAGCTACCCTACACGTATCCCGCGGTTGTAAAGTTGTAAAGTTTGTTGTGAAGAAGATAGGAAATGACCTCAAGCCGTAATCCTGCCACTGCCGTTTGGTCACCTGAGCCAAGAAGTCCATTTTCTATAACAAATAACCCTGCGTGTAGAAAGGATGAATGGCTGAGGGAGTCGACAGCGCCAGCTTTGATGGGCCAGGCTAACATTGTATAGTGCCTTCACTCAGGAATATACGTCTCCCTGAGAGCGACCGATTTAGTTCGTCCCTACTCGTAGGAACAAAAAATGAGCAAAAGTCAACCAACAAAAACAGATCTTACCCGATAAGTATTCCACCATGGACTATTTGTTAGACATAGATATCACCTCTCAGTGACGTTGAGACAATAAACAACAATTATTGATCTGCAACAATAGATATAGAGAGTAGAGAATGACATCCAAGAAGCAAGCAACCCTGGTGAAGCCAGTGGCCAATATATCCCTGACAACACGGGATATCTCGCATAAAAAAAAAGAGAAACAACATCAGCCACTCACCTTCACAGGCTTAAAAGGAACTGCACCCGATTTCTAAACCTGACCCCGGCATGATAAACCTGCACCAATTATTGTGTTGCATGGCATACAATATGTAAAGAGATTTTAAAACTAATAGTAGGTTAATTCCGAACCGATATGACTTAGGGACCTTCAAGAAAAGAGCATACTCACATCTAAAAGGCCGGCAACGCACCTGCTGATCTCCGAGTATAGCGGGTGTCTGTGGATGTCGCTATTCACTTACCATCAGGTGAACCGACTGTCCGTTTGCCCCCTCTTCTATAAAAAAAAGGTAGAAGATACGAACCTAAATCGACCTTCACGGAGCTAATAACAGAATAAAACTTATTTTATATAAATTTAGCATATTAGAAAATATATTAAAAATAAGTTGCCTAAAAATCCTGGACAGAATATTTTTAATTAATATATAAAAAAAGATTTTTCATTAAATGTTGCAACATCAAGATAATAATTTGTGAACACGTTGATAAGGCTGTCTGCAAAAAAAAATCGGGTTTACGAATTTTAAAGATTTAAATTTCAACGCTTGTGGAAGTGAGTGACAGAGAGATCCAATAATAAAGGTCCGCTCACCGCACAGAGTATGTACTTGTATACCTATATACGGAAGCTCATCGCGCGAGTATTGCGGTCCTTTGACTCGTACTCAAAAAAACCGACAAATTAGGGAGCGCTGGGCGTGACGAGTATTGATGAATACTGAGGCCACATTACGCCTCTGCCTTCTTTCCTCTCTACCTACTTGCCATACCACTCGTCGAGTGTATGGGAGGAGTATAATGGAAGGAATTTAGAATGCGCAGTGCGTAAAGTGGTTACCTACGCTATTTCGCTCGCACTTTCCGCAGACCGGCACCGACGCCGACCCAGACCACAGCATCTCCAGTCCAGGGTCCACCGAGAACCCCAGTAGGTTAGCAGGCCAACGATATATGCTCAAGTGTGCAATGTTGAGCAAGATATGTCTAGCCGCCAAGCGTCATTTCTACGTCCCCGTCGTTCACCCTGGAAATATCCGGATCTACTAACAGGCATTGCACACTACCAACTACCCTGGGATCCGGGTAGCTAAATGTAATGACGCCATCTCGCTAGTGCACTCCAACACGGCGGGAGAATCCCTATACCATCATCCGTGCTCCTACATCATAAATATCCACTACACCCACTTCCTCTAGATCCCTCACCCATCCTTTCCTCTCCCCCAATCCAAGGTGTCAGACGGACCGTGCCGAGGGATGCGTGGCCAAGGGGATGCTTGGTTCCAAACGGTGTCTCTCCAATGAGATGGCAATCTTGGAGTAGTAAGTGGCCTTACCCGAGCAAGCGGGGCTCTGCTCGGGCTGACCTTTTAGTTCCCCTGCTACTCGTGGGATAAGATGGAGAAAGATTTAAAAAACACAAATAACCCAACCCCTTCAACGGAAGGCGTCGAACTTCCAAGTTCGCGCAGACGCGTCGAAAGCGAGTCGCTTGCGAACGCTTTTGACGCGTCACTGAAGTTCTCAGAGGAAGCACTGCTGGAGTCACCTACCCCGTCCCCTAAAAAGGATGAGGCCAAAGGTTCCGGTGGTGCAGGTAGTAGTAGCAACATAGACCCGAACACTTGGCAGATTAGCCGCAGTAAGTGGAAGCGGGAGAAGCGGAAGCTAAAAAGACAGATCCAGGAGGCCAGCTTGGCTCCCGCGTCGCAGGGCTCTCAGGCGAAAGCCTCGACGAGCGCTGGGGCGGGGGAGTCAAGGAGGCCGCCGAAAATCAAAAGGCAAGGGACGGACCCTGAAGAGGGCCTGTCGCAGCAGCGCCCGGCCAAGCGACAAAACCGAGGTGAGGCTCTGACCGAGGGACCGCGCTGCTCTGCAAAGGAGCAGAGCGATCTCGCGGTCATTGTACACCGGGAGGATGGCGCTAGGGTGGACGAGGCTGCGGCGGACCTCATCAGGGATAAGCTGGCGGACCTCATATTCGCCAAGATGGAGGATACCCAGGATGACATGGGGAGATCCACTGCTTTTGCGACGTCGGGACTGGTGTCGGAAGGTTTCTTCCTTGTGACACCGCTCACGATGGAGGCGAGGGAGTGGATCCTGACATGCGATTTTGGCGTGTACAATGGAATCCCACTAAAGGTAAAGCCACTGAACCGGAGCAGAGTAGCAGTCTGGCTGCCCGGTAAAGTGGACTTAAGAGCACCAAAGTTTCTGCAGGGGCAGAACGCGTATAAGACCGAATTGAGGATGTCGGAGTGGACCCTTATCTCTAGGGAGAAACTCCCTGCTGGGGAGAGACTGGTGATGGGGGTCCCCAACGACATTTTCAAGGAGGACTTAGGACATGTCTGGCTCAATTACCAGGCCACCCAGGTTCAGGCCCGATTGCTGCGCACGAGCAGGCAGCAGGCGAAACCTGATGTGGCCGATACCGGACATGGTAGCGGGTCTAATGTGGCGGACCAGACGTCACAAACAGTGTGCCCTGGAACACGCATCGGGCACACACAGGACACAAGCACACAAACAGACCCACAGTACTCCACAGAGGAGTCGCTGGGGGGTAAGGGCAGACATTGCGGTTGTGTCTGTTCGGGAGCAAAAAGATGCGCCCCACAGCTCCTGCGATCAGCCCTGCCCGTCAGCGGCCCAAGCGCAATTACAGACACAGACCTGGGACCTGTGCAGACCGCCTCGCTGAAGACACCTGAAGATCACCATAGTGTGACTGACGGTGATCAGAAGCGGGGCCCGAAGCATTAGGTTCCGGGCGGCACACACACCTTTTTACACACACAATGACTCTACACAATAACACTACACAAGCACACACACATACAAACACAACACAAAATAAAATAAAGATACTTCAGTTAAATTTGCACCATTGTCGCGAAGCCATGACAGAGCTTTGCAGATTTGTGGTATCAAATAACATAGACATCGCCCTGCTACAAGAGCCCTATGTAATTAATGGCCGTGTTGTTGGCATCGGCTGTCTGGGTGGTGAAACTATCTACCATCGTGTTGGTGAGTCCAACCCCAGAACATGCATCTATGTTAGCAACAGAGCTAGGGCGCTAGGACTAATGGAAGTTGAATGTTACAGAGATCTCACAGCTGTACTAGGCACACTATGTATGGCAGATGGGAACACAAAGAAAATGGTCTTCATGTCGGTCTACATCCCGAGCGAGACGGACTACGAACCACCAGGACAACTCATAGAAGAGACAATGATAAAATATAGAGGTATGGGTATCCCGGTTGTTGTAGGCTGTGATGCCAACTCCCATCACAAGGTGTGGGGCAGCACGGATTGCAACAAGAAGGGAGATTTACTACTTGAATATATTCTTAGCACTGACCTAGAAATAATTAACGTAGGCAACACACCCACGTTTGTAACTAGAACAAGGAAAGAGGTTCTTGATATTACATTAATGTCAAGCGATGCCTCCCATCTGTTGAAGGACTGGAAGGTTGACACCTCTTATGCTTTCTCAGATCACCGCAGAATAACATTCCATCTGGACTGCCAGCTGGAAGTAGTAAAATTTAGGAACAATAGGAAAACAAACTGGGATACGTTCGATCTAGCGTTGAGAGAGTGGATTCCCGGTAAAAGAGAATTAGGAGAAAAGGAAGAAATAGAGCAAGAAGCATGTAGGCTTGAGAAAGCTCTTAACGATGCCTACCTCAAAGCCTGCCCCCAGAAAGAGATAAGACCTGGGAAGGGACAACCCTGGTGGAACAAAGCAAGGAAAAGGACTAGAAGGGCACTTAGAGTCGCCTTGAACAGGGACGACGACGAAAGCTGGAGCAAATACAGAGAAGAACGCAACAATTTTAAGTACCAGAGCCGCAAAGAAAACAGAAACGGGTGGAGTACATACTGCGAAAGCGTTACAAAACAACCAGAAGCGGCCAGGCTGGTAAAAACGCTAGCAAAAGACAAAACCTGTAAATTAGGAAGCCTAAGGAAAGGTGACACCCTAGTAGTGGAACCCAAAGAAATACTTGCAGAAATGATGGCCACACACTTCCCGGATAGCACAAGCTATTCAGAAGAAGACATGGTTGTCACATCCGGTGAGAATCTAGCAGAAGCGAAAGCGGAAGCGGAACTGATTATCACCGAAGAAGCATTAACATGGAGCATTTCATCATTCCTACCGTATAAAGCGGCGGGACCCGATGGCGTCTTTCCCAAGATGCTACAAGTTGCCCTTAGGTATATCAAAGATGACCTACTCACCATATACCGGAGTAGTTTAGCAACAAACTACATCCCCAGTAGCTGGAGAAGAGTCAAAGCCGTCTTCATACCTAAGCCAGGGAAGGTTACATATCACGAGGCGAAATCCTTCAGATGTATAAGCCTTTCTTCGTTTGTATTGAAGACACTCGAGAAGATACTAGATAGACACATGAGAGCAGGGATAGAAAAGAGTTCAATGCCGCTACACGCCAACCAACACGCCTACATGGAAGGGAAATCCATTGATACGGCATTACACAACGCGGCAATAAGAATTGAAAGAGCTATAGAGAACAAAGAATATGCCCTTGGCTGCTTCTTCGATGTAGAGGGAGCCTTTGACAAGGCCACCCCTCAATCCATTGTGGAAGCACTTAACAGAGAGGGGATATCTGGACAGATAACGGGATGGATAACTAATATGTTAAAACATCGCTCGATACAAGCTGACTTAGCGGGAACGACATGCACCATTCGAGCAAGAAGAGGATTTCCGCAAGGAGGATGCCTGTCTCCGCTCCTATGGTGCATTCTCATAGACGAATTAGTATCAAAGATAAACGCCATGCACATTTACATACAGGCGTACTCAGATGATGGTCTAATTCTGGTCACAGGTAAAGTACTAAGCGTGACCAGAGACATCATGAAGCGAGGAATCGACACAGCGCTACGATGGTGCAGGGATAAAGGGCTAAACCTGAACCCAGCAAAAACCAAGCTAGTGTTATTCACAAACAAGAGGAAGATTGATAGCATGATTTAGCAGTCAGAGCCACTAACCACTAGACCAACATGCCAGTCAACTAATATTCAGAGTATAATATTGCCTTTTATATAATCAGTAATCACAATTTTAGCATATTCGATACATTTTATAATTTTAAGGACATTTCTTTTATATCTAATTTATTAATATGGACATAGAATTGATTAATTCAATTGATTGATAATTAATAACTAGATTGTTCTTAATGAGGCAGAATATGTATTCTTGAGAACCTATTTGGTAGGGTAGTCATATAAAAATGTCTCAATGTTGTATGGTTTATGTTCAATGAAAATTACATATTCACTTAATTTCTATATCTCTCACTAAATTATGTCAATAAAATAATAATAAAAAAAACAATAATATTATGCATATTGCATATTCAGTGGGTGCTTAATATCATTTCAAACAACAAAAATATTCTTACATTATACTTCTTTATCTATTTACCGTTTGATATATCTTATAAATATATCTATACTATATATAAAGAGGAAAGATTTAATTGCTTTTTTGTTTGCATTAAATAGGCTCCGAAAATAATGAACCCATTTGAAAAACTCCTTCACCTATAAAAAGCCACATTATCAGTGAGTTGTTTACCCATGTGGGTAAAGCTGGGATGGACAATTAGTTAAATTATAAATAGACATTGTGTAAAGTAAGAATATTGACAGCTTGTATTTTAACAAATTGGTAACTTCAAATAAAAATATTATAGCCAATAGTAGCAAAAAATTGTATGACAACAAATAACAAAACATAATATTAGTTACATTTCATAAAAGTATGAGTATGCTGGCCTTCAATTTACTAATACAATACCATATATACCATACTTTTTTTTTGTGTACAAAGTTTGCTTGTGTTGGGCATATGTATGCATACTTATACACTGTTCAGAGCATACACTTTTTTATGTTAGTTGGATAGTCGATAGACAAACTGGCCGATGTGGCGCCTTATGGTGAGTGGTCACTGTCACTCATGAACATAAACTAATTTACTTGGAACAAGCCCAGGCAACTCATCTATGTGTTGCCTATCATGAGACATAAGATGTTAAGTCTCGGTGCCAGTAATTACACTGTCTTGCCCTTCGCTCCAAGACACAGCATGCAGCCGAGAGTGCACTGTTAAATATTTTAGTTTGGACTATCATAAAGATTTTAAATTTAAATTCTAGTTAAGTATCTTGTGCATTTATGGTAGTTTAACATTACACAAATATATAATGGTAATTATTAATCTACATTGGCTACAGATTTGATAATATGTTCCTTTCTTTGTCTATAGAGCTCTTCGGCTAATCCTTGTATAAAAGGATGCTTGAATTTACCATAAGTTGCTGCAAAAAATTCTTCTAATTTCTTTGGTGTATTTTCACGTTTTTCATATTCAAATGCTTGTAAAATCATATCATATCTATCCAAATCTTTTGCAAAATTAGCTTCTGGTGAAGTTTGATATTCATACTCCTGTAAAAGAAAAAAAAACAATGAATAATTTAAATAGATACATTTTTATATTTTATTTCAAATATAAAATTTATATAGGGAGCTTATTTCAAAACCAAATAAAACCATAGAAGCATAATTAAGACTGATGACAAAATATTGGATGATGATGATCAGGCTTTATCTGTGCACTGCTTGACATAGGTCTCTTTCAATCAATGCCAAGATGGAAAAATTCTGAACACACTTCATGTTCACGACGACCTACAATACATCTAAAAACGACTTATTAGCTTAATCAACTGATTAGAATAATTCATAGTAAATAGATCTTGTAATTAATTTAAAATGTTAAATGTTCTATTTAGATCTTATTGGAAATACTTATTGGTCTGTATTGGTCCAAAGAGATTGTCACCATTCTTATAGGGACAAGAAAGACAGGAATAGTAATAATTTAGCTAAAGGGAGACTGACCCATGCGATAATGACCAAAGAAGACGGGATCATGAAGCGGAGGACGAGGTGTATAAATGTTTTTTGCTTCTTTCTTGGGTAAGCCAATAGCTCACCTATTTTACCAATTGAATTTAAAGGCTAATAGGCCGAAAACCATAGCCTTTTCAAAAAAACGATTACTTTTGTCATTTACACTTGCGAGCGGTCGAATCATAAAGTAAATATTGTAAAAAGATGTAAAATATGACAAACTGGACTTTGATCTTAGTTTGATGTAAATAATATGTTCGAGTGTAAATAAAGAAATTGAGGAAGTGTATGAGTGGGGAGGCATGGAACTTTCAAGAACAACCATATATAAGGAGAATCAAAGCCCATGGAAATAATTTGTAAATCGTCTCCAAAGCAAGTAACGGTACACAAGAAGTGAAATCCCTGCCTCACCCTCAAGATGTATATATGATTCCTCTTTCATCATAGACAGCCTGAAGACCGCTTGCCATACTGAAGATTATTGTCCATAGCCAATCTACGCATATATTGTGCACACGAGTACAAGAGTTATTTGAGTTGGAGGACACCACCAAAATCTTTTAATAGACAAAGCTATTACATGAGTGATAAGAAAAATTGCAATTCATTGCTAGTTTTTTTTATAGAAGAGGGGGCAAACGGACAGTCAGTCCACTTGATGGTAAGTGATAGCGACATCCACTGACACCTGCTACACCAGAGTGTATGCCTATAGTGCAACATTAAGTTGTTACTGTATTGGCATTTTAAGACATGAAAATAGTACCTTATATAATTCATACATCCTATCTCCAGCAATACCAGTAAGATCTGATATAATTTTCATTGCCTCATCTTCTTGTCTATGCTTTTCTTCTGGAGAAACGCCACAATGTGGAGTTATATCTCCCACAATGCATTCTGCTAGATCATGAACTAACGCTAAAACACGTAAGTATAAAAGTTAAAAGTTTCTAATACTCAAAGGTGAGTACTAAATATGAATTATTTATGTCTTTCGATAGTAGTTAACTAAGTCAAATGTGTATTGTCAAGGTAGTAAATTTGATATTAAAAAAGTTGTAATTATTAAAAATTATGGTTTACCTATCTGTAAGCATCTGAACCTATCTAATTTCGTGGGATTGTTCTCCTCAGTCAGCAAGAAGGTCATCATACCCATGCGGTACATATGGCCTGCGATCGATTCGCAATCATCGATGCCACATTTTAGCCAACCAGTTCTTTTGACGTGCTAAAAATATATTAGTCATCATATGTTAGAATTTAAGTAATAACTACTAGATTTCACTGCTTTTCCACTTAAAATATTTTTACGTACTTTTAATCGACCAACTAGTTCCAGAAATTCAAGGATTTTTTTGTTGTCCAATTGTAAACCCATTATGGGATATTATGCCACCAGAATTATATATGTACCTCCTTTTATAATTTATCTTTTATTATTTTGGTATGTATGTACTAGTTTATTGTGAAGCACAATTTTATCAGAGAGTGTAAACTGTAAATCACAGAGTACTTTTACACGGAAGTAAATTTTGAAATTTGAAATTTGAATACAAGTATTGACAAATGACAAAATATGTCAGTCAAATGACATTTTTTTCTTTTGCATTCAAAAAGGCATTATAGCTACTAGGCTATTAGCCATACAAAATACAATATTTAGTCTGTAATTTGGAGAAACGGCGGGAATAGCGTTGCCATCTCTTAAAATAAAAAAAGCCTAACTTGGAGCTGTATTTGGCCCATAAAGTTAATATACCTAGCGGAATAGAGGAACAGACACGAGCTGTCAAACGAAACCGAAATTGAAATACATTTGTGTACGTCAAAATAGGGATGTTGACAGTATTCATATAAAAATATAATTTTGATGTTAATTGGTAGTTTATATGATAGAATTCTGAAAAAATACAATATTTTCCCTTATTTTTATATGATTAAATTAATATTTTATAAATAAAATGTAACAAAATTTAAAATAGGTCACGTGATAATAAACGGAAATTACGTCACCAGTTAATATTTAGCGAAAGCGGAAGAATGTTGACGTACTTTTATACACCATTTTCCGTACGCAGTACATATTGGAAAAACTATTTTTCAGGCGTTTTGACAGGCACCGTACAATACTTATAAAACTTAGAAGCCATTTTTTAATAACAACAACTAGACTCATTTTATCACTTTTACGATGTTTAACAACATATGACGTCACGTGACAAGTGTTAGAGTTTGCCGGGCCGCGCCTCGCGTCCGAGCCGGGCCCGGCTCCGGTTCCGAAAGTTAGGATAATTATTATTGTATCAATGTATGGTAGAATTGTGTATCCTAAATATGCCTACTGAAAAGTCCGCGATGGCATAATATGTTTATATTATGTTAAATATAACATACTACCTATATCCATTTTAATACTTTAAAAATTGCCAATTATAAAGCGGTAATGTAAAAGCTATTTACAAAAATACGGTATTAATCACTACATATTATAAAATAAAGTCCTACGCCCGTCCATAGATAAATAATCATCATCAATCCGTATACGGCTGTTAATCTAAGTTAACGCGGGCGAAGCTGCGGGCAACGGCTAGTTATCTATACATTGATTCCATCTAATAGGAAGGTCATTTATGCCTTTGCGATAGAACTCTGGTGATCTAATTTCGACAAACTGTGTGAAAGCATTTTGTAGGTACTGCCTTCTGAGAAGAAAACTTTTTTTGACGTAGAAACTTGTCCAAATCACGAGAAAAATTGTAATCCGTTGGAGCAAGGTCTGGCGGATACGGAGGGTGACGAATGGTTTCTAATTGCAGTTCCTGTAGACAGTAGAGTTAAAATGGTTTCTCGTGCTGTATGAGGTCTCTCGCGTTTTCATAGAGCAATAATGGTGAAGATCGATTCATGAGTCGGGGCTGTTTCACTGATAGTTTTGCTATCATTGTTCGGAGTTCGGCACAGTAGATATCTGCCGTTATTGCTTGACCAGATCAGAGAAAGCTATAGTCAATAAAACACCATGCTGAGACCACCAAACAGTTACCATTACCTTTTTATTGGTAACCTTTGATTTAGTACACTGATGCGGCGTTTGCCCCGGGGTCAGCCATTGCATTATTGCATTTTTCGCTGATGGTTATCGTAAAGAATCCACTTTTTATCACATGCCACAATTCGATCCAATATTCCTTCATTTGACAATTGACATTTCTGTATCGATTCAACATGGCAACACAAGTTTCAACATGCGTTTCTTTTTGTAGATCAATCAAATCACGAGGCACCCATTTTTCATATTTTTTTATTTTATTGATTTGACGCAAATGAGTCAATATTTTTGGTAAGGTAACGTTAAACCATGCCGCTAATTCCTGGGTAGTTCGGCTCGGATCGGCTTCCACCATCTCTTTCAAGGCATTGTTATTCACCTGTGTGGGCGGTCTTCCACGTGGTCCGTTCTTAAAATCAAAGCATTTCCCTATCCAAACGCAACATTGATATTGCGTGCTGTTTCTACCGCGTTGGTTCCGCGTCTGAACTCGTATTCAAAAATCACTCGAATTTTCGAAGTATCCATCTTTCTTGTCTAAGATCAATAAAAAAACAACTGAAAGTCGTTAATCAAATGTTGCACATTTTTAAAAAGAGGAAAGGTTGTGAAAAAAATTTCACTAAAAAATCTCAAACCATGAAGGTTCTATGTCAATTCGAAGTACCTATTACAATAAAACGGCAATTTCATACTTTAACCCATATTATTAATAACACAGATTAAGTTTTTCATCATTATATATTATTATAGCCTGCGGATGCACCAGCTGTAAAATGAATAAAAAACCGGCCAAGTGCTAGTCGGACTCGCGCACAAAGGGTTCCGTACCATTGCATAATAATATACAACATTAGACACTTTAACAAAAATTAAGGTTTATAATTATGGAATTAAATGTTTTTTTATATATTTGAGTTGATTGAATGAAAGGTAAATTGCGGTTTACGATTTATAAAACTGCTTACTAGATCTTGTTCAAACCAATTTTCGGTGGAAGTTTGCATGGTATAATGTACATCATATATTTTTTTTTTAGTTTTATCATTCTCTTATTTTAGAAGTTACGGGGGGGGGGGGACACATTTTTCCATTTTGGAAGTGTCTCTCGCGCAAACTATTCAGTTTAGAATAAAATGGTATTTAAAACCTCAATATCATTTTTGAAGATCTATCTATCCATAGATACCCCACACGGATGGGTTTGATGAAAAAAAAAATTGAGTTTTAGTTCTAAGTATGGGGACCCCCAAAATTTATTGTTTTTTTCTACTTTTGTGTCAAAATCTTAATGCGGTTCACATAATACATCTTCTTACTAAGTTTTAACAGTATAGCTCTTATAGTTTCAGAAGAAAGTGGCTGTGACATACGGACGGACAGACAGACAGACAGACATGACGAATCTATTAGGGGTTCCGTTTTTTGCCATTTGGCTACGGGACCCTAAAAAGTCACCCAAACTAAATAGAATAATCCTCTTTAATTATTGCAATCAATTGGAAAACATTTTTTCGAATCCGACTGGTAATTTTGGAGATTAACGCGTACAAACAAACAAAAAACTTAAACTTTATTATATTCGTATAGGTTATAATATTATGGTATAGAATGCTTGTTGTGCGAGTTATTTCACAGGAGTTATACATACCTTTTATAAAGTAGCATTTTTATGATGTCAATAAAGATTAAAAAACAATAAAATTTGCTGTATTTAAATGAATAATATCACTGAAATATAAATAATTAAGCGACAGTCTTCGGTCCAATACATTTAAATTAAAACAAACAAAACTCCATGTTTTTTAATTTAAAGTTTGTATTTTTTTTTACTACATTATACTCCTTACTTTTTTACAAACGTGTATATTCCAGTATAAGTACATTTGAAATAATAGGTCAGCTTAAAGAAACAGGTAAAAAAATAGTTTTTAGGCATTTTAAATAATGCTAAAGGGACACTAGTGATATTGTGTTATTACAGTGATATTGACTGGCGGGTTGGTCTAATGGTTAGTGACCCTTTTTTTTTCATGCTCCGGGAAATGCTCTGAGGCATCCCGCGGGAGTGGGTCTCCCCACGCGGTTATGTGGGACTCACTGCGCCCGAAAGCTGGTAAGTGGACGCAGCTCTACCCACTAAAACCCGGCGAGTGCCACCAATGCCGCCTTTGGTGAGGTTCCCGGGATCTATTGAGCAAGCACCTCGACGGCTAGTCAGTCCCTCAAGGGACCGACACCACCTCCATAGAGAGCTCAACCCGCACCACAGAACAACCCCTACTAACGGGACAGTTCAATGGGGTGAGGTTCCTATTCTCGCCCCTTGTCCTTCCCTGCTCTTTTGTCCCCTCTTCTTTACGAGGGGTACAAAGAGCAGGTCCCTCGGTTCAATTTGCTTCGCCCAAGGTGCTGGACTCACCTTAGGATACTGAGCTCCACCGCCATGACAAGGCTTGAACCTTGGTGGGGAATACGTATTCTCTAATAAAAATAAGATTTATTTATTTTTTCACCACAATATACAACATGAAATTTGTAGGTACGTAATAATATGAGCACTATTGGGAGACTGGTTCCTAAGCTTGGCCCGAGGCCGGGGTTTCAGGACACATAGTCGGTGCAATTTTTTTTGCCAAATTTTATCATACCCGGGATGTCTGATATTGTATATTGTGTGTGCGAATGTATGTGATATCCGAAATGATTGCTACCGTATGTGCATTTTAAACGCGAACGGCCAGGTTTGATTAATATGATCGGCAGCTGGCGGTGCGTACTGTGCATTGTAATTCAGAAATACCGCTATGTAAATTTAAATTCAAGCTTTGCTTCGAGCTGTTAGTGAAAATGTGAGAGTCCTTGCTGTCGGTCCGATTTGATTTAGCTCCAATATGAACGGACCCACCCGTTTAAAGTCAAACAAAGTTTTGTTCAATGTATCCGGAGTTGGGGATCGTTTTAATGACTTTGATGTTTGTGATTGAAGAATTCGACGATGTTAGCGTTTTTGTTACTTGTTGGAACAGGTATGTTGATAAAAGAATGTACGCTGTGCTTCTTTCTTTTCGAATTTGGCGGATCAAACTAGTTTCATCTAGTTCATGGTAAAAAAATAAATATAGATAATTCAACGTCTACGATCTTGTTGAGATCAGTGGATAAGGATTGTGATGCAATGTTTTAATTAAGCTGAAATTGCCTAGTTTTATTAAATATAAGTGTAAGAGGATATTTATTATCCTAACCTAATAAGGTCTTTCAAAAAATAAATGCTAATTAAAATAAGCAATTTGATTTCATTATTAAAATCAACTTAAGTCATTGAAATAATGTGATATCATTTTTGTAGGTCCACATATTATATCTTATCTATATTCACTTTTGATTCTCGATATAATATACTGAGATATTATTTATTACCCAGTTTCATAATGGGAAGTGTTAATCAATAATAAGAAAAACAGTTGTTCATAGTGTATGATTGGCTTATTATGACTGTCAACATCATGTATGAAAAAAATGGGGTTCTTAATTCAAACCAATTTATAAGTGTATTTATTTAAATACATAGTCTGTATAAGCGTCTACTATTCTATGTCATATCCATACATACTGTATGGATTGAGAAGTAGGAAGAACCATCTTGAATAAGGGACAAGTTGTAAAAGTGTCTACCTGTAAAGCATGGGGGATAGACACATCCAAGTGCAAATTAGCCGCAAGAAACAGTTACAAAACCGTCCACAATGGCGCTGGTGTAGCAAGTGGAATGGTTGTTTTGTTTTTATATACATAAAAAATTGTCTTTTGCGTATTTCTTGGCGCACACATGTTTAAAAATCCTTCCACTTGCTACTGCGGCGCCACCTGTAATTTTTCGCGGCAACACCTTGATTTGTCCCGTTTCGACGGACACTTTTCATAAACAGAGATAGTTATCCTTACTTTCTATACTCCATGGTCAAATAGTGTAACTTTAACTTTTTAATTGTAATGTCTTAGCACAAGCAAAGGTGAAATGGGATGCGCCGGCTCCTTATGACCCGGTGTGGCTGGCGAGTGTACAATTGTATGACTCGGTATCCGTCGAGAACCAACACCGTTTCTGGTATTCCATTACCGAAGAAGATGTTCAGTTTAGATTATTCACAAGGTATATATGTATAAATTTGAAATATGCGAATAGTTGTTTATATTGATAAAAAAAGATTTTTTTAACGCGTTAATTTTTTAGATATGCCAGTTGGATTGGAAAAAAATATTTTTGTGTCCAATTTTAGTCCAATTATTAGAAATGGTTACATACGTTTAACAGATTTTTTTTGGGCGCATGGAACCGGTGGAAACAGTTTTGTTTTTTTTTTCTCTTTACGCCGGGAAATGCTCTGAGGCATCCCGTCTGTGGAGTGGGTCTCCCCAGGCGGGTATGTAGGGCTCGCTGCGCCCGAAAGATGGCAAATGGACGCAGCTCTACCCACTAAAACCCGGTGAGTGCCACCAGTGCCGCCTTGATGAGGTGCCCCGGATCTGTTAAGCTAACAGGGCACCTCGACGGCTAGTCAGTCCCGCAAGGGACCGAAGCCACCGCCACAGATGGGATGTCCCGCACCACAGAACAACCCCTACCAACGTCAGGACAGTACAATGGGGTGAGGTTCCCATCCTCACCCCTTGCCCCCTGCTCTTTTGTCCCCTCTTCTTATAAGAGCGGTACAAAGAGCCCCCTCGGCTCAATTAGCTTCGCCCAAGGTGCTGGGCTCACACTAGGCTACTGAGCCCCACCGCCACGTCAAAGCCTGAACCATGGTGGGGGGAAACAGTCTTGTGTGTATACATAAACCACAGTATACAGAGATGTCACCCATGTCCCTTATTTTGTGGTGGAGTCTTGGTGGACTATATAGGTACTGATTATAAAGAAATTGCCCAATTCGATAGTAGGAAAATAAAGTCTATAAAACTTTAAAAAATCCTCCTGGAATTTACGTACCGTTTAAAATATGGATCATTTAAAAAGTTCCTACATTATCCGTCACGTTATTTTTAAATCCGTTTCCGTTCCGAAAAACATAAAAAATTATACAACAGTGTATTAGTACTTAGTCTAATATTTTGCGTTTTGCGTAAGTGCCTTCCTTCATCACCTTGGAGTTAAAGTAATTCTCTAAGACCCACAAATGTCTTGCATCTTGGTATTTGGACGGGCGATTTGTAGGCTGCGGTAGCACTTAGCAAGAGCTGGGCATTATAGTTCGATACCTGCCAAGTGTACCAACATTCTAAGATGCAATTGTCGATGTATAATTTACTTCAGAACGTTATTGCTTTACCACAGAAGTGGAGTGTAACCACGCGGTTAAGTTTTGCATAATATGTAGAGTCCCGCATAGCCATTCATGATAAATATGCATCATCAATGCAAGTGGCAAGGGATCGGCCATCTTGGCGTTCATAGGGAGAGGCCTATGTTCAGCAGTCGACGGATAGAGGCTGATGATGATGATGATGATGATGCATCATCATCGCCATAATTGTCATCAATATCTTTCATAAATCAAATAAAAAAAAATCCGACTCTAGTCCATGGTAAGAGGTAGGCCGGCACGACCGGGATGGTACCTCTCGCTCAAATAATACCGGCGTAAAGTGACGGTTATGCTGTCGCGTTTAGTGCGCTTTGTGAGTTTCCGATGGCCCATTGGGGGGATAGGGAATAGGAGAGCAACATATCTGCATAGTCTCTGGTCGTGCCAATGTGTATGGACGTCAATAGTTGCCAAAAGGCTTCGATTACTCGATTGTCCTATAAAAAATATCAAATTAAATCAAATTAAAACATCTTTATTTCGTAGGTACGTACCAAACTTGGACACGTCATTAAATTTGATAAACTATAAAAATACTAGCTGCCCACACAGACTTCGTTTTGTCAAAAGGGGAGGGGGACGCATTTCTTAAAATGCGTTCTTAGCAGACCTCTACATGGCAAAAGTAATATTCCTACCAAATTTCAAGTCTCTAGGTATTATAGTTCTGTACTGACATATCTATATGTTTTCGACCGAAACCTATGAGGTACTTCCGGTCGACCTGGAATTGTCAATTGTGTTCAAAAGCAATGTTTTACAGCACAAGTAAAGGAAAAATTCCAAATAATAAAAAAGTGGAAAATTAAGGAAAATTTTGGTACTTACAAGTTTTCGCGAAAATCTAAATTTTACGATATATTTTTATTGTGTTGACGCAGGACCTTGATTTTTATACACCTAATAGGGAATATAGACCTCAGTATCTATACAGATAAATAATTTTGGAGTGTCTGTTTGTAATATTAAAATAACCGCTTTTTACTAAAAGCATATTGATGTATACATGGTACATAAATATGTACAAATGTATGCCAAAATAGCATTTTTTAAAATTTTGTCTGTCTGTCTGTTTGTTCCGGTTAATCTCGGCAACGGCTGGGCTGATTTTGAAGGGACTTTCACTGACAGATAGCTGATGTATCGAAAAGCAATAAATACATTTTTTAATAGTAATGCTGTGTAACTTCTTTGATTCCCGAAATTTTCAGTGCCGCTCTCGTATCTACGGTATTAGCTTACTAAAGTTACAATGTCACTGTTATAACCTTCGTTACCCAGTCAATATAGCTACAGCCTCATAGAGACTTGAATTTATCGCAGCGTCCGTTGCACTAAATGATTCAAATATCTACCCAAGTTTAGCTCAGGAGACACAGCCAATTATTACTATCGGGTATGATGTGAATTACCTAGATAGCTATATTTCGTAACGAATTCCACTTGTGGTGGAATGTGTATACGTAGAATATTTTATTAACTCACTAATATCAACTCTACCAATTCTTTGCCTATTAAGGAAGTGTTATATAAAGGTGTTTAAAAGTGTTTATGAAAGCGGGTATATAGTGTTAAAAAGTGGACGGGCATAGCTATGGGTAACAGCTAGCGTCGCGTAAATTGGAGGGTCTGTTTGTAATATTAAAATAACCGCTTTTTACTAAATTCATATGGATGTATATACGGTATACTACTATATACTGAAATAACATTTTTGTCAATTTATGTCACTCTGTCTGTTTGTTCCGGCTAATCTCTGAAACGGCTGTGCCGATTTTGACAAGACTTTCACTGGCAGATAGCTGATGTTATAAGGAGTAACTTAGGCTACAAAATAATCATCCGGGTAGAGCTGTAAATCTATGCGAAGCTGCGGGCAACAGCTAGATGTAAAATATAAACGAAGTATTTTTCAAAGCGATTAGTAATAATGATTCGTAAACGCGAGGGCGTTTCATTAGAAGTTACGAATAACAATAAAAATTAAATATTTATTTAAATTTTCCATAACAAATGCAATTTTTTTTTCAGGCGGAATCCATACGATGCCCATATTCTAAAAATCAACGACTCACAGCTTCTACGTGATTCTAACTTTGATTTCAAAAAGAAGGTGAAAGTTTTGACGCACGGATGGCTGAACAACGGAAGCAGCCCAATGCCAGAATCAATTAAGGAAGGTACATAAATAAAATTTCTTTAGTAGCCATAGACAAAAGAGAGGTAAAAGAGATGCGCTGTGCCGCGGCTGCATGGGTACCACCATCCTGCTTGTTCCCGTGAAACAGCTTTGCTGTGTTTCGGAGAGAAGGGCAAGACAGGCAGTGTAATTACTGGCACCGAGACTTAACATCTTATGTCTCAAGATAGGCAGCATAAATTAGTTGCCTGGGCTAGTTCCCGCCTCCCGATAAACTAGTTCAAGGGCGACGTTATTCTCTTACTATCAGGTGGCACATCTGCCAGTTTGTCTATTCAAGTAACATACAAAAGCAGTATTATAGAATATACCTTTACCTTATATTTCGAACGACCAAGATATCTTTTGTAGAAAGACGATGTCTAATTGTGACATAGCATTTAGGCGTTCGTGAGTGACATCAATCGATTTAGTATGACTACGAATCGAATTGAGAACATTCTTATTGTTGAAGTCGATTAAATAGCGTTATTTTCAGCTGATATAGTTTAATTAGTAAAATATTTAATAATAGTATTAATAATAAAAATACACACCAACTATAAAAGTGTGATCGTCGAGTGTTACGACAAACATCTTTTAGTTCTGCTGGCTTAGGAGATTCGTCTACAATTTCCTTGTCCTAAATCCTAATATCATCAAGATAGCTTTTGTCTAGGCATAGCAATGGCGAGAAATTGAACCATAAAAAATCATAAACCGTCTAATGTACTATTTAAATCGAACTTTAGTAAATATCAATTATATACTTTCATTGTAGGGCATCTATCGCGTAGGTACTTTAATGTACTAAGTGTACCCACTAATGTACTAAGTATACCCGTAATATTTTTTTGTTAGTATATTTCATAATATACAAAGAAAAAAAATATTATTTACGCCCCAGCCCCTTAAATGTATTGATATATTAAGTGGTTATTGAGTCACTTTCAGCAAAATAGAACATTGCGTTATTGTTTTCATCCTAATAGTTTTCTCCTACTAATATTATAAACGCGAAAATTTGTAACAATGTATGGATGTATGTTTGTTACTTTTTCACACAAAAACTACTTGGATTTAAATGAAACTTTACAATAACAAAGCTTATACGTCAGAATAACATATTGGCTATAATTTATTCCTGTACTCCCACGGGAAAGGGAAATACGCGGGTGAAACCGCGGGACGTCGTTAGCAAGTGATATTTTTTTCGAATTATACACCTATGTCCGGCCGGCAACGCACCTGCTAACCCTGTGGTGTAGCGGGTGTCAGTGGATGTCGCTATCACTTACCATCAGGTGAACCGACTGTCCGTTTGTATCCCCCCAATATATCCCCTCTTCTATAAAAAAAAAACGCTCTGGAAAATACTCATATCATGGAAAGACTAGATACTATTTGTTACGTTGTCAATAAAACCTTATTTGAGTTGGAATGTTCCGAAATTTAAAATCCTAGTTAAGCCTTTAAATTTTATAAATCGTAATAAGCATAATCTATAATTTAAAAGTCGGCAAATTGCGCTCATTCGTGCAGAGTCATACATGACCTAGTTTGGTACTGAAAAAATATTTGTACCGGCCATTCATCCTGAAGCATATTTATACCTAGGTAACACTGAAAATGTTTAGAAAATGAAAAACGGCTTAATGTAGAAAGTTGCCAATACTTTTATTGTTTTTTGAAGTAATCTCCGTTTCTTTCTACACATCGTCGCATTCGATGGAACCACTGAGAAAAGCAGTGGGCCCATTCTTCCTTAGGAGTCTCTTCTTTGGCATTTTCGTACGCTTTCACCGCATCTTCAGGGCTCGTAAAGCGAATACCTCGAATTTTATCTTTAGTTCTTGGGAATAAATGAAAGTCGCAGGGCGCCAGGTCAGGACTGTAAGGTGGATGACTCATTATCTCGACACCTGCCATAGTCAAATATTCAACAGTCCGTTTTGCGGAGTGCGCTGAAGCATTGTCGTGGTGAAGGAGGATCCTGCTTCGAGGGCGCTGCTGTCTAATTTTTTCCAAGACAACAGACAAACAGCGATTGACATACCAGTCTGCAGTAACTGTCCTTCCATCTTCTAGCACAACTGTCGCGAACTGACCTTTCCGACCAAAGAATGAGGCAATCATCTTTTTTCCTTGACTTCTTCCTTTCTTTACCTTAGTTGGCCGATCCTCGAAAGGAAACACCCACTGAGCTGATTGTCTTTTGGTTTCGGGTTCGTAGCAATATATCCAGCTTTCATCACCTGTGATGATGTCAAATACAGCATTTGAGTTACCGCCGTTGAACTTATCTAACATTAGGCGACACCAGTCCATGCGGAGGCTTTTCTGGTCGTCGGTTAAAGTATGGGGAATCCATCTGGTACAAAGCTTCCTGACGCCTAAATGTTCGTGTAATATTTTTTGAACTTGACTCATACCAATGCCTAGGTTTACACGTATCTTCTGATAGGTCACTCTCTTCTCTTCCTCTATCATGCGTCGCACAGCACTGAAGTTATCTTCAGTAGTCGCTGTTAAAGGACGTCCCTCACGCGGATCATCACTGAGATTGCTACGTCCACGCTTAAACTCGTTAAACCAATTGTAAATAGTGGCAGGAGATGGGGCTTCATTTAGAAAATGCTAATCGCAGCCTATCATAGCTTTGTTGTTGAGTAAGCCTACAACGAAAGTCATAATAAATCATTGACCGAAAATTTTCTCGCGTTATGTTCATTTTCACGTGTAACAAGAGTTTTAGATTTGCCGCCAATTCACAAAAACAAATGACAAATTAATGCAATATACTATATTAGGTTACCAAAGAGTTCTAAAATAGAAATTCAAAAAAAAATTTCATTTTCAATGTTTCTAACTGGCCAGTTCTAAACATTTTAAGTGTTACCCACGTATATGTTTTACTAGCTGTTGCCCGCAGCTTCGCCCGCGTTAACTTACGTTTACAGCCGTATACGGATTGATGATGATTATTTTTATAGCCTAAGTTACTCCTTATAACATATGTCAGTGAAAGTCCCGTCAAAATCGGCCCAGCCGTTTCAGAGATTAGCCAGAACAAACAGACAGACAAAAATTCTAAGGCTATGTCGGTATATGTAACGTGTATACATCCATAAGCATTTATTAAAAAGCGGTTATTTTAATATTACAAACAGACACTCCAATTTTATTTATCTGTATAGATAATATTGGGAAGTTAAACATGCTTGTAATTAAAATGTAATCCTTTCCTGCAATGCGAAGCCATTGTATTTTGGACTTGTAAAATCTGGATGCCTGTGACCAGCTCAATCAAAAAACGTTTTAAATTATTTCTTTTGTACCTAAATTAAAGTACAAGATGAAGGTGTTTGTGAAATCAATGCGATTTTTAAGGTTTTAAGTTTGAATTTCAGAAACCTACATAATTTTCTCTTTGTCGTTTTTAGTCCCGACATCTGAAAACATATTTTTTTACACATATATACGTATTTTTGTTATCGTCACAGAACCTCTGGACCAAGTGCGATATTTTAATATTGGAAACTATCAAATTACAGTACCTTTTTGATACTATTTGATACCTAAATTCAATTATTTAGTACCTCAATAAAAAGTGAAAAAAAAAATGAAAAGAAAGTGGCCAGACATTCTGACGTCAGCTTGTCTGGACCACATTTGTTTTGCATAGTTAGCGACAATATAACTTATTTATTTCTTTGTACATATTTAATACCCTTTTAATACCTCAACATAATTTTTTTATTTTTTTTATTGGCGGTCCCTGAAAAAAGTTACGGATGAAAGAAATTCTGTTCCCTTTAAATTTATTTTATTATGGTACTTAAATTTGCAGCATATAATGTTTTGATTAAGAAATAATACACTTTATTATAAATAATGTTTTTTTTTAAATAAAAATGAATAAAAAAATTAACAAAACTAAAAATTAGATTATTTTAAGTTATTTTCATTACTAAAATTATTTAAAGCGACTCCGCAAAATAAAAATGAAAAACATGGTAAAAAACCCGTTTGAAATAATTTTAGTAATAAAAATAATATTTAATTGGCGGTCCCTGAAAAAAGTTACGGATGAAAGAAATTTTGGCTTAAACTGTAGTCTCCCTCTTATTCAGAGTAAGCTGCAACAGATTTTTAAAAATACTTAAAAGCTCAAAAAAGTAAACTTAAATAAGGAAATACTTAAATTTCCTTATTTAAGTTTAGTCATCTCCCTTAGTTAAACGACTTCGAAAAGTTTATATGTTCGTGTGTATTTTTTTTTAATGTATGTTCACCGATTTCTCCGTCAATTGTGGACCGATTTTCAAAATCCTTTTTTATTCAAAAGAGTGCACTTCCGAGGTGGTCCCATGATAAGGAAACTAGGATCTGATGATGGCATCCCAGAGAAATCGAGGGGAACTCCTTAGCAGTTTACAGTAGCTACCTTGTGTTTCGACTTAATTCATTTATATTGACGAGAACTTTTCACTTTGGAACACTTTCGGTCACATTTTTCCACTTTGGAAGTGTCTCTCGCGCAAACTAGAAAAAAATGATATTTGAAACCTCAATATCATTTTTAAAGACCTATTCATAGATACTTCTATACAGTTCTAAGTATGGGGACCCCCAAAATTTATTGTTTTCTTTCTACGTATGTGTTAAAATCTTAATGCGGTTCACATAATACATCTACTTACCAAGTCTCAACAGTATAGATCTTATAGTTTCGGAAAAAAGTGGCAGACAGACAGACATGACGAATCTATAAGGGTTACGTTTTTTGCCATTTGGCTACGGAACCCTAAAAAAGATTAATAATTGTCAATCATAAATAATATTATTTTTATTACTAAAATTATTTAGAACGGGTTTTTACCATATTTTTCATTTTTATTTCGCGGAGCCGCTTTAAATAATTTTAGTAATGAAAATAACTTAAAATAATCAAATTTTTAGTTTTGTTATTTTTTTAATTCATTTTTATTAAAAAAAACATTCTTTATAATAAAGTGTATTATTTCTTAATCAAAACATTACATGCTGCAAATTTAAGTACCATAATAAAATAAATTTAAAGGGAGCAAAATTTCTTTCATCCGTAACTTTTTTCAGGGACCGCCCATAAAAAAAATAAAAAAATTATGTTGAGGTATTAAAAGACAAGCTGACGTCAGAATGTCTGGCCACTTCCTTTTATTTATTTTTTTAAATTTTTATTGAGGTACTAATTAATTGAATTTAGGTATCAAATAGTATCAAAAAGGTACTGTAATTTGATAGTTTCCAATATTAAAATATCGCACTTGGTCCAGAGGTTCTGACGATAACGTATTTTTTACAAAAAAGTTTGAGACGATGTAATAAAAGTTTCACTTTAATAAATACGTATTTTTTACAAATAAATACGTACTTTTTGTGTCGTATTAAATACATTATAAAATTTAACCAAGCATTTACAGCTTACACAAATGTCCAAAGGCTATGGCTAAGAAGGAAACCAATTTATGTTAATTACATGATATCTCTATCCGCTGTATTTATTTTCTTATAAGTTTTTATGCTCCGTTATAATATCGGGCCATAGTTCACCAAATGCGGAGTGCGGATTAGTGAAATTGACACACTATAAAAGTCTTTTAATCTAATCAGGCATGCAGGTTTCCTCACAATGTTTTCCTCCACTCTTGAACCTTATTGAACCATCGGCCATCCGTACACAATCGTAAATACATGAACAATATTAATACCGGATTATATTTTAAAATTTAAAGCAATATACCAATCATTTTCCATTTCCGCATATGGAACAAAACTAAAGGCCATTACACAGATTACTTAATGTGGAGTCGACACGCTTTGCTCTGAAACCGGAGCTTACCGGGGAGTAGAATCTACGACAGAACATCGCTAAGTGCACACTGCGATGCTCGTTTACGGTTTTAGCGTCAAATGAAGCAGCTATTATGATCTTTTGGGAATTGGGAGCGTTTTGTGCAAAATATAAATGCGGTGTGACCACGATATCTCTGACTAGCTGGTGCCCGTAACTCCGCCCGCGTGTGATTAGATTTACAAATTGATGATGATTATTTTTATAATCTATGTCACTCAGTGTTAACCTACGTTAAAGGAATCTACAATTGTGATTGTGAAAGAATTTTTGAAATGAGCAGTATTTTAGTTAAATAGTAACAAACAAACAAAAAATTAAGTGTTTCCTCTTTATAATTTTAGTATAGATGCTAAGTTAAACTTATTTATATAATAGCTTATCACCGTTGAGTCGCTGAGACTTATTTAGCCTTTAGAACGAGATGTATTCGATGAATAAATCGTGAATGTAAAATAACCCATAAGTTAGATACCACCAGACAACAGGATAAATAATATCTGTGTCATTCCTGATAACGCATTTATCTTATTCTCTCGTCGTTTAGTTTCTTGAAAGGTTCTCGTCTATCGCGTGTCAATTGTACTCGTGTATTACTTTTTGTTGAGCATATTTTTTATTATTAGACATTATCAGAACTAAACAGCAATAATTTCTGTCCTTATTGATCCATAATAACTACATAGTTGCCAAAAATTACAAATTCTGTCCTTGTACGAGATAGTTAGGAAACCTGTTTCCTAAAGTAATTGATAAAACACTATAATATTCAATACCGTTTTTAACAAAAATCTTTTACTGGAAGAGATAGTGCCATGCTGCTTTGCAGCCGAATTTGGTCGGCCCGACCAGGATACCTCCCTGTCGCGTTTCGTGCGGTTTCTGAGTTTCCGGTGGTCTATAGGGGTTATATGGAAAAGGAGGGCAACACATCTGCATAGCTTTTGGTTTTGCGGATGTCTATGGGCGTCGGTGGTCACCATAAGGCTCCGACGGCTCGGTTGCCTCCTTATGACATAAAAATAAATTGTTGAACAAAAACATTAAGGTTTCGATTTGAGGTTATATAATATGATTATATTTTTAACTCCCGGCGCAACAAGAGTCTATGTGTATGTCTATTTCACTGTAGCTCTTACAAACGGCTGAACTGTTTTGGATGCGGTTTTTTGTATTTGAAAGCAGATTTTCTAGCGGTAGTTCTTAGACATGTTTTATCAAAATCATTAGCAATTTTGCTATTATGTTAGTGTTTTTAAGCATAATCATTTCGTTACGTTATCCACAATTTGCTTCGATGTTTCGTATTGTTATGTTATTTATATGTAATTTGTAGAAACCTTAGGTATGTTCTTGAATAACGCGGTAATATAATATGCCTGCTATTTGTGTTAACACAATAGACAACATCAATCTCCACATAACGTATTTCAATACAGATGTTCACTAAATTAATTACTATAGCCTGTTCAAGACGCGCTAATTGGCAGACGACCCATTGTAATATTTGCTACTACTTTGAATACAAACGGGTTCATGTGATCTTTTATGAATATATAATTTACATCCATTCACTATTGAATGTAAAACATATGTTTAATTATATGTCGGAAATGCCCTTTTGTGTCACGTAGAAGTAAAAATGAGTATGCATGAGTATTTATTGACACTATAGAGTAGTTTACTTATGTTTACGTTTCTCCAATTTTCATCAACACACACACACACACGCACACGCACACGCACACGCACACGCACACGCACACGGACACGCACACGCACACGCACACGCACACGCACTTTAGATTACTGGAGAACGATTAAAAATAAATGTTTTCAAAAAGACTGTTTTCAAAAGTAATTTATTTTATAAGGTAAATCATGCTACTATTTCATTTAAACCACGAAAAATATTAATATTTCGTTATCATCATCAGCGTCTCTTCTATAAAATGTCCTCTTTTTTAAAAAAGCGTCTAGTCGCGGTTGTAATGTAATATTTTTTTTTCTTTAACGCCGAGAAATGCTCTGAGGCATCCCAGGAAAGGGGGGGGACTCCCTAGGTGGGTATATGGGACTCGCTGCGCCCGAAAGATGGTAAGGTGGACGCAGCTCTACCCACTAAAACCCGGCGAGTGCCATTGTCACCATACTCTTTTTTGCTTTTTTGCTCTTCTTATAAGAGGGGTACAAAGAGCAGCTCCCTCGGTTCAATTAGCTTCGCTCAAGGTGCTGGGTTCATCTTAAGCTACTGAGCCCTACCGCCACGACAAGGCTTGAACCATGGTGGGGAACGTGCTATAGCCTGATATCCAGATATATATATATATATATATAGATAATCTAATTAGTCAACTAAACAGGAGGACGATCATTTTGTGGCGTTTAGTTCGGCGTATGTGATCGGCCCGATACTATGGTCACAATTGCTTGACGCCTCATAATAGTTGACTGATAGAGAAAAAAGTTGAAGTAATGGATACACGATACTTGCAGTCAGTATTAATAGAAAATTTCAACATTTTCACCTTATGTGCTTACATTTTTTTATGTCATAAAGAGGCAAATGAGCAGTAGGAGCCTTTAATAGTGACTACCGAAGCCCATAGCGCTTCCCTCCCACCGATATACCTGTCACGTTACGCCGGTATTATGTGAACGAGAGGGAACACCCCGTTCGTGTCGGTTGAATTCAGCTGCAATTTAGATTGCTTTCTGCCATTGGACATAAAATTATTTAAGATTAAATTATAATTTAATTAGCAATAATCCCGCAAAACACGCAGTCTTTACTGCAAATGTGTGAGTGCACGCATATGCATGCATATAGCACCGCCCTCCTTTCCCACACTGCATATGCGTACACTCGCATGCACCACCACCCCACATGCACCACAACCACGGTTAAAGACCACCACCACACAATCTACGCACGTTTCGCCCCGACACCGAGGCATCCTCAGGATGTAGACTCTACGATTAGCAATCGTTAAGTGAATGAATAAATTATGCGTGCACTCACACATTTGCAGTAAAGACTGCGTGTTTTGCGGGATTATTGCTAATTAAATTATAATTTAATCTTATATAATGGATTTCCGCAAAGTAACGCCTGATTCTATTAACTATCATAAAATTATTTTTAAAAAATGTGTATATTTCCAGCATATTTCAATGTAAGTGACCTCAATATAATTGTGGTGGACTGGGGTGTCGCGGCCAACGTGAATTACGTACAGGCGAGCTATAACGTGGCGCAGGTCGGACAATTGCTCACGAAGTTCCTCAATTTCTTAATTGGAGAAGGAGTTTCGATGGATGACGTACACCTTATTGGACACAGCCTCGGTGCTCACGTGGTTGGCATTGCCGGAGAGTATGTCAAACAGGGACCCATAGATACAATAACAGGTATGATAATTAATTTACAAATTATTATAATTAGTATCACATAATTTGTATATTATATATATTGTATAAAGCGTATTTTGAGAACCATAGATAAAAAACAATGTTATTCTTGCTAATACGCATCTGGAATAAAAAAAAGGATAAAAAAAATTGGTTGTCTGTAAAGTTGGTTTACGGACGATAGTTTAACTTGACAGCGTCATAACAAAA
This sequence comes from Helleia helle, assembly GCA_963853865.1. Lineage (NCBI taxonomy): Eukaryota > Metazoa > Arthropoda > Insecta > Lepidoptera > Lycaenidae > Helleia > Helleia helle. The sequence continues at coordinate 16,832,801 of OY971422.1, read as the reverse complement.
CGCAAGCGTACAATGGACGTAACAGGACAGTGCGTGTAAAGGGACATTTTCGTGCATGCAGCCGGCGTTCATCGATTTATTAGACGTTGTTACGTCAAAAACAGATTTTGAGATCTCTTAATAGACAAAGCTAGTTCATTTAGCCGCAATAGCAGAAATATCATATTATTATTATTATAGTGTAAAAGGTATTAGGTAAATATATTAGGTAATAAATAGATAATTTCCAGATAAAGTGAGACTAAAACATCGTCGGTCTAGACTTTATAAAGGGTATATAATCGCTTTAGAAAGCAAAAGAAAAAAGTCAATGTTCTACGATCCAGAGCTAATGGAAATTAGATATTCAATGAGAAAACACGATAACAATTGGATGGCAAAGGCTGTATTAGACTCGGTAAATCAGAGCAATATCTAAAGTTAGAAATTCAATGCTAGACTCAGTTGATAGCCCTTTTTATCCGACTGTTACAGAAGGAGGGTAATGTTTTTCAGGTGTAGGTAATTGCAGATTAGACTAACGTATCATCATCATCATCAGCCTCTATCCGCGCACTTCTGAACATAGGCCTCCTTTAATGAACGCCAAGACGACCGATCCCTTGCCACTCGCATCCAACACGGACCGGCCACCGCACTAACGTATACCAAGTAGAAAATGAACTTTGAGTGAACTTTGGGTCCAATTTTTCTTTTATCGCTAAGTAGACAAATTTAGACTAGTCCTGTGTCAATGCTTTTAATGAGAAACTATTATTAATAATAATTATAAACGGATACTAACAATGGATGGTAGATACTGTTAAAATCATACATAAGCGTAATCCCTAGTGGGTACTAAGTAAGGAGGGTTCAAGACCATTTTTAGTCTCGTTCGGCCGCGTTTCGAAGCGGACGTATTGCTGACTATTACTTAAATAAAGTAAACGTGTAGCGCGGCGCAAGTCGTAGCTCGTGATTATATTTCGCCATGAGTCAACAACTCGTGGCGAACGAATTGCTGGCGTTCCTGCAGCAGAAGCTGGACGTGATGGACGAGCTGTCCGCTGTTCAGATCTGCTCAACAAACTTCAGCGAAGATGACATCGCCGCTGCCAAGCTGTTGCTGTACAGGTTACTAAACAAGAGTGACCAGATGGTGTCCCGCCGCCGTGACGGGACAAAGAAGAGCGTGCAGGACATCATCACGCTGCTTAAGGAGACCGACCCCGACGACGTGCCGACGTTTGTGGCAAAGGACTTGGAAAAACTACCTCCTGTCACCTTCGACCACGTCGACGTCACGAGCCTCCTGAAGGACATTGTCTTTCTGAAGGCTAGCCTTGTGGACATGCAGAAGAAACTCGATGCATCCCAGAATATTGTTGCTGATTTGAGCAATGAATTCACAGAGTTGCGTAAATCGGTAGCAGTAACTGGGTCACCATCTTATGCATCGAAAGTAAACACGCGTCGTTGAGCGTGCCTCGACATATCGGGCGTCAGCTTCGCGTCAGCGCTTTTATCTTCGCCGTCACCGAACATCGAGTCTGCTGAGCGCGCACTGTGCACGCCCCGCGACCCCACTTCCGCCCCTGCAGCTCCTCCTCGTATCGCTGCACGAAATTCCCGGCCATCTGACCCGCTGCCTGTGTCTGCGACTAATGAAAATGTCGCCAGCAGGACCGCCGTGAGCGGTACTCAATCTACGAAGCCCTTGCCAGAGAAGGCATCGAAGCGGGATGATGATGATGATGGTTTTGTGACGGTGCAAAGGAGGAAGCGCCGTCAAAAGACTAGCAAGAACCGCTGTGGCACGGCTCCCAAAGAGCCCAACAGTATACGTGCTGCAGCACCGAACACCCCGGTGTATATCTCTCGCCTACACTACACCACTGAGGCGAAGGACATCGCGCCAAAAGACCAAATACACAGCGAGAGTGCAGCTTCTGGAGTCGCGCCGCAACGTCAACTTCAAGGCGTTCGTGGTGCTAGTGCCGACATGTTTTCTGCACCTCGTCATGCAGGAGGACTTCTGGCCACTGGGCGTGGTGTTCCGCCGCTTCCGCGGACAAGTTCCACCAGAACGCGCAATAACTTAAGTGCAAAAGTGAAGTGTTACTAACATAGTTTTAAGTCTTATTTACTAACAATCTTGTTTTATAATTATGTATGTTTAGGTTAAGGTATTTATCTATGGGCCTATGCAGCCCGAAATAAAGGTTTATTATTATTATTATTAGTGGCTGTGGCAGCTTTGCGCATTCATGCGAGGATGGGTCGTTCCCGGGGATATGTGGGACTCTCGGCACTTCCTGCTACCCCAGCGCCAGTAAACCGCACTAAAACTACTACGAGTTTTACCGGTGGGGGGGAACCACCCTCCCGGCTGCATGGGTATTATCTTGCTTGTTTCTCATGGGCGACGTCCACCACTTACCATCAGGTGGTACTTTTTCCAGTTTGCCTATCCAACTAACATAAAAAAAAGTTGCCTTCGGCCGCTTGAAGGGAAGTATCCCGGATTTGACTAACACAGGCCCCGCGACCGGCCGGTTCCCTTAAAAGGGCTAACCGGGCTTCATCCTAGTATGGGAGAATTCCGACAACCTAAAGCACCTCCACCGGAACGCCGGAACTTTTCTACCAGGAGTCAGGACAGGCACCCCACCTTACCCCGAGTTACGTTAGACGGGAGGCAGAAGGTGCGCATAGCGCGTCGTCCTACGTTGACGAAGCGGGATGGACATGGCGTCGTCCTCTCTGTCCTGCTCTGCTGTTTCCTTTTGCGAAATAACGATTTCGCAGAAGGAAACGGCAGAGTTATCGCTCTCGAACATGCAGGGCACTACACTCGAGAGCGAGAGGTCCCCTCCAAGCACTTTCTTCTCTTCACTATTTGCAATACTCCAGAATTCATCGTCGCCTTAAGCTGGCACACCTGGCTATGGCTCGTGAATCAGTTATCTCACCCCCTTAAACAGAGAAGAAAAACAAAAAATAATAATAAAAACGTTTATTCACACTCACACACACATACCGATGACAGTTAATAACAGTTAATTGAAAGACAAGACCAGATTATCAGTAGACAGTAGTGTAGGTTGATCCTATAGAAAGTTTAGGTTAAAAGAGATTGTTATCGACTGTGGTTCATTCAAGCAATATGAATACACCCCGATGAATAAATAGAAATATGTTCAAAGACTTATATTTTTCTTATACAATACAAAAAGTGTTTCAATTTTTTCAAGTAAAAGCAAAGCGCTACTTTTTATCACAACACAACCGGTGAATGTCTAGGTATTCACAAAAAAACCACAGTAGGTACGTACGTCTTTGTCATTACTTAGCAATTCTTTCGTTATTTTCTCGATGCATGGCAAAATTTACGTAGACGTACGTTATATTTTGGTTTTAACGATAAAAATTATGTTTATGAATTTAAATATTTGTAAAACTGAAATGCTCTACATTTGATATTAAATTGTAACGTAAAGTAATTTGTTAGGTTTTGTCCAAAAATATTTTGTATATTTCACGGCAAATGTGCAGAATATTTTAAGTATTTATCCTGTTAAGTTAAAAACCTTGATAAGCACACACGTTTTTTTATATCTCAGGGAAATCCTGTGTGGATGTAGCCAGCGTCTGATCCTATGTGAGACTTGAACCTGGGAGTATCCTACCCTAAACTGAAACCACTGCGAGCACCTTAAGCCGCTTTTTGAGAGTCCCGGATCTGCATTCAACGGGATCACCTCAGCGACAGGCTGGCCCCGGCGTAGGCCAGACTACTTCTCGTAAGGGGTAACTGACCAGACGCTACTATGAATTCCCCTGGACATAGTGTCATACTGGGCCCTTGTTCCCCTCCTGAAGCCTGACAAGAGCACAGGGGCGTTACTACGCATCCCCGTCGTCTGCCGCGCTAGGTATTCGAATGAGCCGAGGTTGTGATGACCCGCACCAGATCCTCCCCTCACCTCCGCATTAACGCATCTTGTCATAGTCGGCGAACCCGCAGGATTCCATCCAACGTAAGGCTCTCACCGAAAGACCTCCTATCCGAGGCATAGATGTTACCGCCCACGATACCGAACGGTACCCCCGAATCACCCTTACCGCGATGATCCGCTGCGCCCAGCGCAGCTGGGTCTTATTCTGCGTGGTAAGATGACCCGCCCAGATGTGGGTACGTTGCCATACTCCAGCAGACCCCGGAGTGTAGCTGCCTGCAGGCATTGATAACCCACACACTAGGCTACAATGTAGTATCTCAGATACATTAACCTCAGATTGCATAATAAATGCATACATCTGAATCTACTTTTTTATGCTTGCTTATAATACGTCGTATTAAGCATAAAGTATTGAATATGTATGTTATCTCACAATTAATGAGATTTTCTTTCATAAAGGTATACTTTTGCTCTAAAATCTATTATTCCACATACAAAAACAGACTTTCCGAAAAGGTTCTATTTAAATTTCTGTTTCAAGGTCGTAAGAGTTGCCATGCTGTTTTGCAGCCGAATTATAATAAATTATCAACAAATAACAAATGAAATTAATCATGTAAAATTGATGTTTTGTGAGATCGTTAGACGATGTGAACTTTCTAGAATAAGCATTCTCGACAGAGTTTGTTAACTTCGTTAATATTAATTCCCAACTTCGACACTTGGCCTTACGTGAAAACATGTACCCGAGTGATTGCCAACCAAAGATATGAACATTAAAATGGTACAAGTCATTAATAATTATTAAGCTTTTAAGGAAATTTTATGTAAGGAAAAATCCATTAGTACTTTAGCCCTTACCACTTTAACCCTCACTACTTTAACCCTTACTACTTTAGCCCTTACTACTTTAGTCCTTACTACTTTAACCCTTACTACTTTAGTCCTTACTACTTTAGCCCTTACTACTTTAGCGCTTATGTACTACTTTAGCCCACATTACTTTGTTAGATTTAGAATTAGATGATTTGAACATGTTTTCCTCACTCTAACACAAGATGTTAGGTCTTGTATCTATTACTATATAGCAACGGTGATTAGTGGAAGAAATAAGCAGGATAGTGGTGCCCAACATGGATACCTCTCTTGCTCCCATCGCACAAAGCGTTTCAGGCGTGCGCTATTTTACTGGAAGTCTTACTAGAAATTAAAATTTTCTCAATCACAGTTTCTTGATATGAAACATCTATTGCGTGCTTTAACACGACTTTGTCATGCCGTTTAGCGCATTTATTATTTCGTTATAGATTTTTATTAATATAAAACACAGATGTTGCGAGGGCGGCCCTGAAAATTTCGGGAATCAAGGAAGTGACACAACATTACTATTTAAAAATGTATTTATTGCTTTTCGAAGTATTCTCCGCGAAATTTGACACATTTTTCCATACGATGGAACCAATCATTGAAGCAACCATTCCATTTGGAAGTTGGGGTCTCCAAAACGGCCGTTTTCTACGCGTCCACAGCTTCTTCAGGCGATAAAAATCTCTGACCACGCAATTTATTCTTTATTTTAGGGAAATTATAGAAATCATTAGGGCTTAGGTCGGGGCTGTACGGCGGATAGTCTAATAATTCTATGTTTTCTTGCTCTAAAAACTCTTTTCTTCTGTGCGCGGTGTGAGAACTCGCATTGTCGTGATGGAGGATGATGCGGCGGTTGCAGTTCTCTTTACTGAGTTCAGAAACGACCTGTGGCAAACAAATGCTAGCATAACATTCTGCATTAACCGTTCTGTGTCCCTCAAGAGGAATAGTCGCAACATGGCCGGTTTTGGAGACAAACGTGGCCACCATTTTTTTTGCAACACTCCGTGAACGAACAATTTTTGTTGGCTTTAACTCATTTTCGAACACCCAAACTCGTGACTGGTTTTTTGTTTCGAGTTCGTATGCATATATCCAGGATTCGTCACCTGATACGATGTTGTATACAGCATTTGAGGATCCTGCGTGGAATCTTTCGAGAGTTCTGACGCACCAAGTAACGCGAGCCGCTTTTTGGTCTTCACAGAGCAAATGTGGTATCCATCGGGAAAACAACTTTTTAACACCTAATTGTTCATGCAAGATTATTTGTATTTGACTCATGCCAATGTCTAAAGTTGCCTGAATTTCGCGGTATGTCAAATGTCGATCTTACTCAATCAGCTTACGCACAGCATCAACGTTTTCTTGGGTGACTGCAGTTTTTGGACGACCTTGACGGGGATCATCACTGAGCTTGACACGTCCACGTTGAAATTCAGAAAACCAGCGATAAATTGTGGTTTTGGATGGGGCTTCATCACCAAATGCAGAAATCATCCGGTCAACACACTGTTTTTGTGTTACCTCGCTCTGAGGCGTTCCATTTTCTTATGACGTTGTCACGTTCAACTATCGTCAGTAAACCGACTTTACAGACAACCGATTTTTTTATTAATAATAGCAATGACGCTAACAAATCACTTCATATATGGGTGTTCCTCAGGTCTCGATCCAGCGCTACCGCTCTTCCTATTCAGCGACAAGAACTCTCGGCTAGATAAGCACGACGCTCGGCATGTGGAGGTGATCCATACTTGCGGGGGATACCTGGGGTTTAGAAGCCCTTTGGGTCACATTGACTTCTACCCCAATGGTGGAACATGGCAGCCTGGCTGCGGAATTGATTTTAGAGGTAAAGAGGCTTAAATATTTTGTCATCAGGGAGCAAACGAGCAGTCGGAGCCTCACGGCGCCGATGCCCATACACATCCGCACAACTAAGGCCACGCACAGACGCACCGCCCTTTTATCTATCCCTCCCAATGGGCCACCGGAAACTTACAAATCGCATGAAACGCGACAGCATATATGTCACTTGATGCCGGTGATGATGTGAGCGAGAGGTACCACCCCGGTCGTGCCGGGCCTGTTCGGCTGCAATGCAGCCTCTTACTAAGTTAATTACTGAAAATTTAAATGTAATCTTCATCATCATCATCAGCCTTTTTCGTCTACTACTAGATATTAAATTACGCTTAAGTGTAAAGAAAATTAATTTCGCAGAATAAATTTCTCTCATGTGGGTTGCCTGATTTTAAATTTGATTGGAGATCTATTATGTGAACGGGAATAAATAATTTTCCTCTAATGGTAATTTATTGTGTTTAAGAATAAATCATACCATATAAAAATTTATAATAAAACTGATGAATCTGCGCATCTACATTCCACTTCATTTTGTATTGTAATATAATAAAGCTATTTTCAGGATTAAAAGCACTAAAAGCATTTAAAGTGCTAATATTAAAATAACCATTATTAGATAATAATAAGATTAGTGGCCTTTAGAAACACGTAGGTGCCTAAAATCTGTCTTATTATTTTTAATAATAAAATAATAATTAAAACTACACAAGCTTTGCACTAGTGCTATCAAAACACTTCAATAGTTTCTAGTTGAACTGTTTTAATAGAAATGTACATTTTCCCAGGGCTGTGTGCGCACAACAGAGCTCATATGTATTTCTCCGAGTCTATCGTATCTGATGTGCCATTTACCGCAGTACGATGTAAGAACTTTGACGAGTTCAGCAAAAACAGCTCGTGCCAGGGTACCGGAGAGAAACTGAACATGGGCGGCTTCAATATACATTACGGGTTAGTAGTATGAATGTATGTATGGATTGGAATTAATTGAAACTTTGCATACTCGTCCTCATTCGGTATATAGATCGTCTCCGTGCAGTGGCCGGTTCTTGTTGTATACGTGTGGCGAGGGATCAGCCGTCTTGGCGTTCATTGAAGGAGGCAAATGTTCAGCAGTGGACGTATAGATGATGATGATACTCATGGAGGCTCGATGGCATTAAATAACTTCAAAAATTGTGGTAAATATATAAACGTGTTATAAGTACATAACTTATATCTTTAAATGAGCAATTCTTGTATATATATATATATATAATTGGAATCTCGGAATCAGCTCCAACGATTTTCATGAAATTTAGTATATAGTGGGTTTCGGGGGCGATAAATCGATCTAGCTAGGAATCATTTTTAGAAAATGTCATTTTATTAAAAAAAAAAATACCGAGCAAAGCTCGGTCATCCAGGTACTACTATTTTATATAATATTTTATACTACTTAAACATATTGGCCCTTCCTGAATGAAAATGTCCTACTTTTTCCATTATTTATTATCGCATCTATCCTAAGTCCTAACTCTACTAACCTACCTCGGCTTATTAAAGTTTTTTTATAGAAAAAGGGGCAAACGGACAGTCGTTTCACCTGGTGGTATGTGATATGCGACATGGACACCCGCTATGTCATTAGCAGGAGCGTTGCCGGCCTTTCAAATATGAGTATGCTCTTTTCTTGAAGAACCCTAAGTCGTATCGGTTCGGAAATACCGTAGGTAGCAGCTGGTTCCATATAATGGCACTGAGAAGGAGAAAAAGCCGTAAAAATCGAGTGGTAAAAACAACTCGGGAATTGATGAGTGAAATTTGGAATTGTTAACGCAATGTCCGGTGGTGGAATTCTTCTGCAGGTATTAGCCCGAACAATTCCTCGGAACACACACATCATAGCACATGGTCGATGAAGGGTCAGCAAACTAGACAGTTTGCTAGAAAATTATGACGTTTATACTTTTTCAATGTAACTGGCTGGTGTATTTGCTAGACAATAACTGTTGTCCAAATACCCTAAACTCATGTGAGGGTGCAACTCGTGCCGCCATACTGGCGCGCCAGTAAGACGTTATATGATGCTGATGAGTATTGTAAGAGCAAGTAGAGAGTAAAATGGCCACGACTGTTGTAGTGATTATTGTTAGCTGTTTTTGAATTACACCCCTCCCATAGCTAAATATGTTATGTCAAATGCTTGTTACTCTTGTTGATTTAAATTATGTAATATTCATGACTGAACCCTCCCACTGCTTGGTCCCCTCGTCGTCGGAGACCGAATTTATTATTTATTATTATAACACAATCCGACCATCCAACGCAGCTGGCCAAACTTGACATGTTTTCATTACTTATATGTATATAATATTTCCTACCTCAAAGACTTCACTGCCATGTGTCTTTCATCTATAACATCATCATCATCATCATCATCACATAATACATAATATATTTTATATTATAAATACGAAAGTGATTTTGTTTGTTTGTTACACTTTCACGTTTAAACCACTGATCGGATATGGATAACGATACCGACGTTAACCACTTACCATCAGGTGGCCCCCTGTCTATCTTATCCTATGTCCCACTATATTACACTCTTCTCAAGCAAAATAAGAAATGTATTTAGAAACAATCAAAAACCAAATCTGCATCTTTTTAATAATAATAATAATAAATGTCAAAATAGTTAATTTGTGGAATAGGTGATGCACATATGGGATGATGAATCCCCTTTACAAATAACGCCAATTTCCAATATGTAGGGCGTTTATTGTTTTGGCGTTCGTTAAATTAGCTACACGTGAGCTGTAACAGCGACACATGAGAATATTCCCCAGTTGACGGTGACGTTTTATTGACGTTTATAATAACACCACATTGTACGTAATTGTATTCGTGCATAAGCCATTAATATCTTTAAATGAGCAATTCTTGTATATATATATATATATATATATATATATATATAATTGGAATCTCGGAATCGGCTCCAACGATTTTCATCAAATTTAGTATATAGGGGGTTTCGGGGGCAATAAATCGATCTAGCTAGGAATCATTTTTAGAAAATGTCATTTTATAAAAAAAAAAAAAAAAAAAATACCGAGCAAAGCTCAGTCATCCGGGTACTGCATTATAAAAAGAGTTGCATTATGAAAGTATGTTTTCAGATATCGTCTATTTCTTTGGCATACTTACTATGCTTTATGAGTTCTTTTTTTTTCTTTTGCGCCGGGAAATAATGTCTTGTCCTCCTCACCAAGGTAGCCTTATCGTGGTGGTGGGGCTCAGTAGCTTGAGGCATCTTATGCGAAGCCAATAATAATAATATTTCTATTATAACGTTTCAGGAAGGACGGGATCTACTATCTCAAGACGAATGACCAGAAGCCCTTCGCAAGAGGCGACGTACCACCATGACTATTTGTTTTGTGCATTGCCAACTTTGCCAATAAATTAATTTTGCGACCTCATATTGAGAAAGTTTTTTGCGGGCGGCGAAAGGGGTTGGTGACTTAATTATGAATCTGACCTACTTCTATTTATTATTTATAAATGGTTTTCATATCAAATGTTGTTAAGGATCTTGTTTGCTCAGTCTTTTGTATGTCAAACATTTTATATCACTGAAAGAAAGAGTAAATATTATATATTGTTGTATTAAGCTAAATAAATCATATATTGTTATGTAGTATTTTAATATATATTTATATTGTTGTAAATTTAATATATGAAATATTGTATTATTTTGTATTTGTTAATGTCTCGAAATAAAATATATACAATTTTTAAAGTTCCATGCAATTTTACGTTATGCCTTTATCGAGATTTGTATGGTTTTTAAATTATTGCATTACTTGTCTTAAGAGGCAATGATTGATTTTGAAGATTCAATCAATGCTACTGAAGATAACACTGAAAAATTTAATTCCAGGAAAAAACCCGCGGTATGCGAGTCTGGTTCGCATTTTGTAGGTTTTTACGCTATGCCTGAAATCTCTGAAAATATCGGACACCATACAGAAAAGGTTGGTTGGTGAAATCACAATCAATCACATACCAATAATATCTTGCCTGTAGAGAATATAGCATGTGCGAAACGGTCTTGTAGAATATAGGCGAAAGCCCCAAAGGGAGATCTGCGACCGAGCGAGATGGTATGCTCGGTCAGGCCGAAGCTCACTTGTTATTATTTCAGCTCTTATATGTATAGCACCGAATTGTGAATCTTCGATAGCGCGATTCAGGATTGTGGCGCTAATTGGACCGCCACAGTCTCTATAATAAAACTGATTAGTAATGGATAGAAAATTAGTCTCTTTTGTTAATTCTGATCACAAAACTGATACCGACCACATTAGCGGGACCACTCTAGATTAATTAAAAGATACTGTATTTCAATTTAATGTAAGTGACACTATGAAAATAACATATTGATGTAACTTTTCAAGTTAATTTATAAATATTACTAGCTGTTGCCCGCAGCTTAGCCCGCGTTAACTTAGATTTACAGCCGTAACCGAAGTGATGATGATTATTTTTCTAAGCTATATGTAAGCTACTCCTCACTGGTGGAAGATTGCGTTGTGCCGCGCTCCTGTCTGCTTTGCTACCACCATCCTGCTTGTTTCTCCCGTGAAACACCTTTGATGTGTTTCGGAGAGAAGGACAGGATAGGCAGTGTAATTACTGGCACCGAGACTTAACATCTTATGTCTCAGGATAGGAAACACATAAATGAGTTCTCTGGGCTAGTTTCACGTTAACTTGTTTATGTTCATGGGCAACGCAGAACACTTACCATCATGTGACTCGTCTGGCTGTTTGCTAGTGAAAGTAAAAAATAATAATTATTTTTTTGTTTTAAGTATCGCGTTTACTTTCCAAATTACAAATAAATACTTCAATTTTATTGAAGTTTTTTAGCGCGGTACGCATATTTTTAGATGAGATAAAATCTCTGAACTGACACCGTACACGAAACGCTGGAGACGCATTTCACGTTTGTATGACGTGGACTCGCGACACCGCACGCGTGCCGCTGGAGACACAGTTTCACGTTTATATGACGTGGACTCGCGACACCGCACGCGAGCCGCTGGAAACGCAGTTTGACGTTTATATGACGTGGTCTCGCGACACCGCACGTGAGCCGCTGGAGACGCAGTTTGACGTTTGATTTATTTATATAAGATTATGCAATATTTGTGTTGCTTCTAAATTATGTCATGCGACCCTTTTGTACGCCGTTTAAATTGTATATGCTGTCATAATCTTTTACAGCCTTTTCTTTTTTTTTCTTTAACGCCGGGAAATGCTCTGAGGCATCCCGTGGGAGAGTGGGTCTCCCCACGCGGGTATGTGGGACTCGCTGCGCCCGACAGCTGGTAAATGGACGCAGCTCTACCCACTAAAACCCGGCGAGTGCCACCAATGCCGCCTTTGGTGAGGTGCCCCGGATCTAGAAAACAAACAGGGCACCTCGACGGCTAGTCAGTCCCGCAAAGGACAGACGCCACCTCCACAGAGGGGTTGTCCCGCATCACAGAACAACCCCTCCCAACGTCGGGACAGTACAATGGGGTGAGGTTCCTATCCTCACCCCTTGCCCCCTGCTCTTCTGTCCCCTCTTCTTATAAGAGGGGTACAAAGAGCCCCCTTGGCCCAATTAGCTTCGCCCAAGGTGCACCGCTCACCCTAGGTTACTGAGCCCCACCGCCACGACAAGGCCTGAACCATGGTGGGGAATCTTTTACAGCCTGTATTATAGGTATTTAAATTTAATTGTTTTGTTTTCACTTCTATCGGCAGTCCCTGTGACTGGTTGGTTTTTTTTATTTGTATAGATGACGACCGCCTTGTATCAAACGGGTAATAGATACGAATGGGAAATACTAATAGAAAACAGCCGCTTGATTAAAAAAAGGATATCGCTTTAGATTTCTTGTTAAAAAGGGGTACATCAGTAATAGAAGTTTCATATTAATATTTGAATATGACGGTTTAGAGTCAGTCTATCTAATGCACCATTCACCGCTAAATCCATCTTAATAGTATTCTAGATACAAAAGTATATTAAATTGAAAAAACAAGTTTGAATTCATTTTATATCGATATGCGATTTATAAACCATACTTCAATATCGATAAACTCTACGTGTTCAGTTCAATAATGGTAGTTTATGAGTGTTTATATTTGTGAAATCACGAGAACTGAAGCGACAAGCAATTTTCTATTTGTTTGTTTTCGTATACAATGGTAACTTTTGAGGGTTGCCAAGTGACTTGGTCTAGAAATATAGAATTTGTATTCTCAGTGGGGTTGTTCTCGAGGCAACGGTGGAATTCTAAACGGAGACCAAGAAATAATGTGGAATAAACTGCCGCATTGGGACGTGCAAGCAAATTTTGGGAAGGTGCAACTATCGATAAAGTATTAATTGTTAATTATAGAACACAATAGTTCTGTGCTTATTTGTTTTAATGAAGCCTATTTAAGGATTTCATTTCTAGTTTCGGACTGTATGCTGCTGTTGCAGCTTTTATATGTCATTGTTATTAATATAGCTGCCAATAAGGAAGTTTCTATTTTTACAAAAAGATAAAATTCCTATATTAATTGTAAGGCAAAGCAATTATAATATATATTGTGAAAGAATTATTTCAATAACTTGAAAAATGGCAAAAAGTTTAACTCGAGCGAGTGAGTCGCGATCCGTGGGTGAGACTTGTGACGTCAGAGGCCGCTCGCCGAGAAGTTTTAAAGCGGGCGGGAAATGTATCATAACTTCGGCATTTATGGAGATAATTGAAAAAAAAACCAATAGGCTTTATTGTGAGTTAAGTTTTATGAAATAAATTAAAAAAAAAAATTCATTATTCTACATTTATTTAGCAATGAAATCCCATATAGACAAAGACGCAGAAAATTATAACTTTTAGAAATGCGTATGAAAAGCAGAAATAATGTAGGCAAAGTAAAACAGTATGTAAAAAAAAAAACAAATTCCAAATTCAAAAAATGGAAAAAAGGTTTCAATAAGTCGATAGTATTCGATCGTGACAAGCACGCATCCCTTATATGCATCGTTGCCATGCCACTCGTGTTACTTATGCACTTCGACGCTTCTTTATATGTTCAGTTTTCCTTGTTCCGGAACGAAGTATGGATTCTCCGTTTGTGCTCCTTTTATCGTATATGTTATCGATAATGGAATAATAATGTAGGGTCATATTACAGTGGTCAGCGCTTTCATATCGATCATTTTTAGGATTCCGTAGTCGTAATGGCGGAACGTGATAATTATATCTATTATGTATATCAGTTCGTATAATATTACATATAGAGTCTACAATGAGCGATAATAATCTAGATAATACTTGTTAGATTCTAGTTTGCTTTGGCAAGTTCTAAAATTGGTGTTGTAAATTCCACGTGTACCTTACGTTATATGTATATAAAGTCACGCCTGATTTTATTAAAATTTAAATATCTCTTACTCATCTGTGTAGGAAAAAATTGTGAGAAAATCTACATGCCTTATAAGATACAAAGATTGCTATCAAAATCAGCTTGTAGTAAATATTACGTACCTATACAGTTTCGACGAAACTTCGTTTGAACAAAATACGTCAAAAATTCTTCGAAATATTCTAATTGGCAGCGGAAACTGATTTAGCCATATTTTTATTGTTTGCCTGCCTATAGGAAAAGTTGTGCGGATGTCTATAGGCGTCGGTAGTCACCATAAGGCTCCGACTGCTCGGTTCCCGCCCTATGGCAAAAAAACCACGTTAGCGATGCAAATGGTGGTCATATTTCTTCTTTGTCCATGTAATGTCTCCTGTAAAATAGTTGGATGGCCATATAAATTTACGTGACGTCCAAAACAAAAGTGCCAATTTACTTTCTGACTAAACAGATTAATGCGAGAACTGTAATGAAGAAGTGGATTAATGGTCTATCGTTTATATTCTAAATGCATAAATATTAAGTGCATTTAGTGGATTAAGTGTGATTCAGGGATTAAGCAAAAGAGCTATTTATAGAAACTCGGAAATTAAAAATATAGACAATGAACTTCTTTTTTATTTTTGACGTGACAACGTCTTATAATTTGATGGAGCCGGCTGCAAGAACGAAAAAAAACCGGCCAAGTGCTAGTCGGACTCTGGCACAAAGGGTTTCGTACCATTACATAATTTACAACATTGTCTAATGTTGTAAATTATGTAATGGTACGAAACTTTAACAAAAAATTAATTTTGAAAAAATGTTTTTTTTTTATATGTATTTGAGTTGCTTGAATGAAAGGTAAATTGCGGTTTACGATTTATGACGTATAAAAAAACTGCTTACTAGATCTTGTTCAAATCAATTTTCGGTGGAAGTTTGCATAGTAATGTACATCATATTTTTTTTTTAGTGCTATCATTCTCATATTTTAGAAGTTACAGGGGACACACATTTTTCCACTTTGGAAGTGTCTCCCGCGCAAACTATTCAGTTTATAATAAAATGGTACTACAAACTTCAATATCATTTTTGAAGACCTATCCATAGATACCTTATACGGATGGGTTTGATGAAAAAAAAAATCGAGTTTTAGTTCTAAGTATGGGGACCCCCAATCTTAATGCAGTTTACAGAATACATCTACTTACCAAGTTTCAACAGTATAGCTCTTATAGTTTTGGAAGAAAGTGGCTGTGACATACGGACGGACAGACAGACAGACAGACATGACGAATCTATAAGAGTTCCGTTTTATTCCATTTGGCTACGGAACCCTAAAAACATGATGCATGCGGCGTTACCTCGCTGTGAGGCGTTCCATTTTCTTATGACATTGTCACGTTCAACTATCGTCAGTAAACCGACTTTACAGACAGCCGATTTTATTTAATTCGCATCCGCCATCTTGAACCTTGAAATACATTGTCATATTCGTAAAATAAGAATATATTTGCAAAGAAATATATATTTGCATAATTTAAACTAATATCGCTGGGTTAATATTTTTGATTTCATTTTAAAAAATCATACAAAGAATAAAATACTCTTTGATCAAAAGCATCTGGAAAAAAAAGTAACGAAACACCTAAACAATCAAAATAAAAAGAGACAGCCCTGGCTGACAGGCTGACAGCTCCCGAACGAGTGTATGGCAATTCGGGAGATGCCAGCCCCTTCCTCAACCCGCACGATTGCTCTGTCTAGACGCGTCCGTTGGCCTACTGTATGACTTCTTATACTGTGCTAATATTATAAAGCTAAAGAGTTCGTTTGTTTGAACGCGCTAATCTCAGGAACTACTGGTTCGAGTTAAACAATTCTTTTAATGTTAGATAGCCCATATATCGAGGAAGGCTATATAACATCACGCTGTGACTAACAGTAATTAAGTTGAGTAAGTTAACGCGGGCGAAGCTGCGGGCAACAGCTAGTTACGAATTAAACTATTAAAAAATATGACGATATACGATAATATAAGATCTATCAAGTCCAAAATAACAATGGAGTGATTTCTTCCATATTTCTTATACTTATAGCCTGCCGCAACAAATGTTGCTGGTGGAAATAGCGGCGAAACAAGTATCTAGTCCATTAAATAAATTGCTCCGCTTTGAGAATACAGGAAGAATATGGCGAAGTGTTTTCGCATTGAAGTTGCGGATACGGCTAAATAAAAATGTCGTACATTCAAAACTGTACCGAGCTAGAATGTTCTAATTAAGATATACTAGCTTTCATTACTTATCTCAGTGTTTACTTTGAATAGAAAGTGAATCGAAGTAAAGTCTTGAATAGAGGTCTGGCACAATAGGTAAGGTATATATTAAATTAAATACATATAAAGGAATGTACACGAGATGAAAAAAAAAATATAATGTTATAAAAATACTTAACAATTTATTTCGTGAAGCAGCTTCTGTGTTTTAAAATGACGTTAAGATAGACTGTGTAATTGGTGTCAAATTTTGGCAACACCAATATTAAGTCGCAGTTTAGCCAAAATATTTGGATAACTTTCCTAGGTCTGGCACAATAAGTGCTACAACGGGGGAAAATACTATATGTAATGTTCACCGGTGGGAGGGATGCGCTGTGCCGCGCTCCAGGCTGCATGGGTACCACCATCTAGCTGTTTCACGGGAGAAGTACTCCCGTGAAACAGCTTAGCTGTGTTATGTTCATGGGCGACAATGACCATCACCATCAGGTGGCACGTCCCCCAGTTAGCCGATAGGTTGGACACTAACATATTTTTTTAACATATTAATTACCATCTGTTAACTTTTCTATTACAGTATGGTTTTTACTAAATTTTTATGACGCGTAAATAATAAAGGTGGCGTTCATTGGATGATGATGATGATGATTTGCAGGCATTAAAGTTTATGATAGTAGTTATAGTAGAAGTAGTATAATAGTAGTTTAAGGCTTAATTTATATAGCAAGTAGTATATTGGTTTTATTGTAGCGTTTTGGTGAAAGTAATTATTAATATTGAATTTAAATTGTACCTATAGTAGCTCAAAATCAAGTAAACTTGTCATCAAGTACAGAGAAAATTTACTTTAAACTTTCCTTCGATATTAAATATTCGTTACAATAGAACAATTAAGCTTCAAAGATTCCAGTTCGAGAGGTTTCAAATATTAATTAAAGGCAAGGACAAAGGATTATTTATCACAGAAATGGAAAGTTAAGGTCATAGACAAATAAGGTGTCTGTAAGCTTCTACTTCAAGTTTAACAGTAGGCAAATAAATCACAGTTGACTTATTTTTCACGCCTCTTATGCAAAGCGTTGAGGTAGTGCTCTACTCTCGAATCTCGAATCGATGTCAAAAAAGTAGTTTTCTCGAAACTGAAATAGATTTTAAGTCATATCGCACTTACAGGTTAATATGAGTAGAGTAACACTTATATAAAGTCAAATAATCTGTTAGGCTCATAAAGTATATTTCTATAACAATTATTTTGTTAAACATAGTAAATACATTAATAATAATCTTTGGTGAACGTCCATGTGGTGATCGGTGTATGTGGCAGGAAAATTGGTTGAGAAAATTATCGTATCGATTTTTTTTATCATCTCTTTCTTAATTAATATGTGAGTTCAATTCACTGGCGTTTAATCATTAGGACCTGGATGACCGAGCTTTGCTCGGTATATTTTTTTTCTTAATAAAATGACATTTTCTAAAAATGATTCCTAGCTAGATCGATTTATCGCCCCCGAAACACCCTATATACTAAATTTCATGAAAATCGTTGGAGCCGATTCCGAGATTCCGATTATATAAGCTTAGATACGACTTTGTGTTTTACAAATATCAGACTGTTTATTTGTTGCTAAGCAACTGACAGGTCAATTTCTTAGCAGAAAATAATCAATTTTACTGTGAAAAATGATATTATAAGCCTTGCACTTTTGGAGTTTCCAAACTTTTATTCTAGTATTGAGAACTAGTTATCTAGTAGCCATAAAATATGGCCTCGAAGAGGGTTGTCGTTTCAGGCCTTATCATTGCACGCTCAAATGTTTGATAGTTGCTAAATTCTCACTTAAATTTTGATCAAATAAGTGGGTCGTGCCAAAACTTTGAGATTACTTTAAATAAACTAAGTTATACGTGTTTCGCCTTTGATCTGGATATAATATAAACTGTACAGTAATAACATTATATTCATCATATTATAAATAGAACCTTTTTAGTTTAGAACATAAGATCCCTCGAACCTTTTCCAAGAAAGGCCTTCTTTGAAACTTTTTTCTTTGTAGAATCTATCAAAAGGAAATGAAGGACTCGATAATATCAATGGCAATTAATTGGTATTTTATGCACTTCTTCTGGTTTACCTAAAATTATAATTTTTCTAACACCAGTAGGTACTCTGAAATATTATTGCCCTCTTAAACTTTACTTGGGTTGGTTAAGCATCAATATGTAAGGCTACAGGAAAAACATATACATATATGTATATAAAAATAAACGAACAATAAATTAAAAACATATATTTGTGATTTGATGATATTAAAAATCGTTCCTAAGTCTGCTTTGTGTTAATCTCCCGCATATATACGATATTGATATAATCTACACTTATATTATAAATGCGAAAGTATCTCTGTCTATCTGTCTTTTTTTCACACCTAAACCACTGAGGCGATAGGTCTACAGCAAAATTCGTGATGGCATATGTTTATCTCATAAGGATAATATGCTATATCCATTTTAATACTGAAGCAAAGCTATTTATACAAATACGGTATGAATCCTTATCATTTTAAATATGCTAGTTGGCTTGAGCATTTTATGAAGATTATTTTTTTCCTTTACATCATGTAAATTAAATGAATACCTTAGGATATATATAATATAGTAAAATAAAAAACACGCGCAACGAAATTTATTTCGTGTTGTCGTATCTACGTCGGACGCGGGCCAGTCGGACGCACGGGCGCCCCGTGACCCCGCGCTTCGCGTCCGAGCCGGAGGGTCCGAAAGTTTAGGTAGTGTATCAGTGGGCGTGTTTGGCCGAAGTAAGTACTTACTAAATTTAGTAAGTCACTCATTATACTTACAAAATTTTCGGCCGGGACACAAAATAAGTGCTAACGCAGTAAGCATGGCTTCTCATGGCTTAATATAAGACGCCATTTTGCTTATTGTTGATGTAAACAAAACCATTGCAGAAACATACCTGTCATTGTTCAGATACACAAGCACAATTCAAATTATCCATTTGCAACTCTGTTAAAGTCTGTCTTGGCCGAAAAGCGCTATAGTCAGCCTGTAACATTTTAATTTTTTATGCTTACTGGCTTACTAAGTTTAGCAAGTACTTACTTCGGCCAAATACGCCCAGCGTATATAAAACAAAGTCCTCCGCCACGTCTGTCTGTCTTTCTATCTGTACGCGAGAAACTAAAAAAATACTAGATGAATTTTCATGCTGTTTTCAACATGAAATACAAGATTCTGTGTAAATTGGTAAATAATATAAGGATATATTGTAAGAGTCGGAAAATTTATGTCGCTTGGGAGCTCACATTTAAAACACTGCCATATTTCCTTTAGAGATATATAAAAATAAAAAATATTAGAACAATGATCGTCATCAGTCCGGATACGTCCGTAAATCTATACTAATATTATAAAGCTGAAGAGTTTGTTTGTTTGTTTGAACGCGCTAATCTCAGGAGCTACTGGTCCGATTTGAAAAATTATTTTAGTGTTAGATAGCCCATTTATCGAGGAAGGCTATAGGCTATATAACATCACGTTATGACAATAGGAGTTAAGTTAATTAAGTTAACGCGGGCGAAGCTGCGCCCAACAGCTAGTATAAGATAACGCGCGTGAGCTGCGGGAAACAGTTAGTTTATTATGAATGTTATTACAACGTCAGTGACCTATAACATTTCATTTCTTTGGATTGATGCAACAGTTGAATATGAATCAGACAAAAAGCAATTGTTTTTATATCGAATTTGACTCAATGACACAAAAACTTTTGGTAGCATCTCAACAGATCTAATTTAATTATTAAACGTCCTCCAAGGCTACGGCCTACGAGATATGCATACATTTTTCATCAAATCAGAAATTGTCAGAAATATACATTGTGAAATATTACATGATATTGCCGTATTAAATTATGCATAATAGGCGGGTGGGTATGTAATAAATTAATTATGTATATGTATGAAAGTGGTTTCTACCCTCTCTTTAGTGTCACTACGATGCGGTTTTAATAATAATTACTTTAGAATAGATATAAAATACGTTATACTGAAAGTCCAATTTTCGCAAGAGATATGATGTCGTTTCTTAATATCTTAGCAAATATTCCCGTGATGATGGCTCGGTTGTAAAAAAGCAATATTGGGGTTGGAGGCTCGTAAAATGTCGTGAAAATACTTGGACATTGTAAAATACGCCGATCAAAAACGTTTCTTTGCAGCTCTTTACTAATAACTATGCAATGCTAAGAATGTAACCTAAAACATATTTGTATTATAAAACCCAATTGTTATGTATATTATTTAGTAAATATTTGTTTTTGTAAAATTTTGTTCGAAACTTAGACAATCTTAAACTACTATTGTAACAATATTCTTGAAATAGTTAAGTTAAGCGAGATATAAGTAGGTACACCCTAGTGGTGTAGTCAGCTTGGGCGGAGGACCTCATCGCTGAGGCCGGCACGGACCTGTCGCTCCCTGCGGCCATCCGAGTGATGACCGTCTGTGAGAGAGCATGGCAAGCGGTCCTCTCCTTCTGCGAGGTAGTATTGTCGAAGGAGGAGGCGGAGCGGGAGAGGGAGCGCACTGGCACCTCTTTCCGCTGAAGAGCGCTGCGGCGACAGGAGGTCGTACCGCCGTGACCTTTGCACAGCGGATCGGCGGATACGCCGCGCGCTCATAAGTTCCGGGCTATAAGGCACCCCTATGTGTTCAGGGTGCCTTAAGTGGAGTAGGAGGAGGGGACGCCACCATCCTGCCTCCAGAGGAGAGTGCCTCCAGGCACACCGTCGCTGGTGCCATAGTTCCCGCATGACGAGGAGAACACCGCCAGGTTTTAGTGGGTAGAGCTGCATCCACCTTACTATCTTTCGGGCGCAGCGAGTCCCACATACCCGCTAGGGAATCCCCATCTCCCGCGGGATGCCTAGAAGCTTCTCCCGGTGAGAAAAAAATATAGGAGTAGGTAAGCTTAAGATGGTAAAATCTACCACACCTGCGCATCCAGTATTGATTTGTGTGTTCCATACCACCACAAAATATTATGTTATACCCAAAAATATGTTTTCTTTTATTCAGACTGGATTCATAACAAAAGCTCGGCATACACTTGACCGAATTTTATTATGTTTTTAAGAACGAGCGAGTAAGGATAAAACGAAAACCCCAAAAACTGTGACGTAATGAAACTGTGGAACAAACAGTACAGAACACAAAAGTGACTTAACACTTGCCCCACTTTATAACTTGAATAAACGAAGTTCATTGTTTTTTTTGAATATTTATGATATAACAGCTGAATATCTGTTTACGAGTATATAAAACATTGTGTTGAGTTCGCAAAATGTTATGTGCGTCTTTATAGTCCTAATGTGAGGTCGAAGGTATATTTGTTATAATGGTTTCCGGCATAGAGAGAGTGAGACTCACATTGTTATATCCTATACCATGGTCATTGGAAGAGAAATATTAATATCAAGGAATATTAAAAAAAAAAAATAACAAAAGCGATACGATAGTGATACGCAGTGTCACTGCTGAGATTCATCTACGGAGTACTTTTTTTCTCTTTAACGCCGGGAAATGCTCTGCGGCATCTGTGGAACTCGTTGCGCCCGAAAGCTGGTAAGTGGAAGCTCTACCCACACCCTGCGAGTGCCACCAATGCCGCCTTTGGTGAGATGTCCCGGATCTGTTGGGCAAACAGGGCACCTCAACGGCTAGTCAGTCCTCCAAGGGACCGACGTCACATCCACAGAGGGGCTGTCCCGCATCACAGAACAACTCTTCCCAACGTCGGGACAGTATAATGAGGTAAGGTTCCCTTGCACCCTGCTCTTTTGTCCTCTCTTTTTATAAGAGGGGTACAAAGAGTCCCCTCGGCTCAACTAACTTCGGCCAAAGTGCTACTGTGTCACACCGCCACGTCAAGGCCTGAACCATGGTGGGGAACCCACGGATTACCTGCATTCATGGAGCATATAATTGGATAGAGTTACTACTCTACACACATCACATTACTGTGTGCCATAAAATTCCAAAACTGGTAAGTGATTTGTCACTGACATAATAGTAATTCAACCAAACAGTGATCTGTATGTACTTCTAATCGGCCAATCATCCATCAGTCGACCAATAAGAGCGTAGAACCGGCGCAGCGTTGCAGCACAAATTTGACGGAATTTTGTTTTCATACAAAATACCATAAAGATAATCAGGAGACACGTTAGTGTCTAGCGCCAAGAACACATCCAAGTAGTTTGGCGTGAGGCACTGTGTAAACATAACCTCCAAAACAAAAAAGTGTTTGTTTAAAAAACTGTATATATTGTGATTGGTTGGCGAATATTGTGGAGAACTGTTCTGGAGTGGTTTTCTATTGTAGGACTGTTCTGATGGTTTTCTGTAGTGTTTGTTTTTAAAACTTAATCTGTGTAATATATAATGTGATTCGTTGGCGAATATTATGGTGAACTGTTCTGGGTGAATAGAATGGGAAGTGATAGTTGATTGATGGGTGCTAGAGGGGCAGAGCCGCGCTTTTTGGCATTTTCCGCCGTTTCTCCAAAGCACAGACAAGATATTTTTGTGAACACAACAGATATGGCAGCATGGCCTCAGGTCTTAGCCGGTTCCAACAGAAAATGCCAATTGGAAAGAAAAATGTTATTACAGTCTAATTATTTTTCGAGAAATAACAAAATTATTTAACAAAGTGAGATGTACTATCGCTATCTATGTAATTGTAGTGCTTTAATGTGATTTTAATGTATTATTTTATTTAGTTTAAACCGATTTTATTCGGTCAAAACTCTAAAAATTAGACATAACCGCATAATAAATGCCGCTGGAGTTTGTTTCTTGACTTCATCTCCTTCCAATTAAATTGGTATTAAATTTTTGCTATACTCTAAGCCAACCCTTGATTTACATTTTAAGTTAAAGGAGAAATGCTGTTATGTTTACAATAGAAAAAACAGTTTGGTGGCTGTAGCAAACCAAGAAGATGGTGTTTATAAGTTTGTCTTGGAACATAAACAATGTTTTTTTACTCCTACTTCAACAGTAATTAGTGAAGAGTGTATTAAATTGTTTTTGAAAATTATAACATTAATGAATGCTTGAGGAACACAAACTTCTCGAACTGATAGTTGACATTAATAATTTATCTTAGTGATACATATTGTGAAGCCATTTACAATACATCGAAAATGACGCGCGCCAAGTACGTTTAAAAAATTGTTTTCAATTGTAAAATTTGCCACAAAAATTTTGCAATTATTGAAAATCACAATGATTACTTTTTTTTAATTTATATTTTTTTGTAGATTGCAAATTTTTCTTTTTTTTGTAAATATACTACACCAATTGTTTTTTCAATTTTCACAGTTTTTAATGAGTGTTTCTTTTAATCCGAGAGGTTTTGTGTACATGGTTTTTTTATTTCATATTTTTTGTAAAGATTAGTTTATTTTTTTATTTTTGCTATACGTGTATATAGTTAGACGTGTACTTGGCGCGACATTTTACAGTGAAACTGTTTTTTTTGGGATATACCTTACTGCTAGGTATATTAACTTTATGCAAAATATATAACATTACCGCTCTATTCCGGTTTTATTATGCTCAATGCCAAAACCAGGATTGCTGATTGGTGGCACGATAATAAGAGCTAGACTGTATAGTTTTAAAAATAATGCAAAGGACTGACGTTGATCAATTATTATCATTATCATCTGGCGAATCGTCTGAAATAATTGAACGTGCGTGAGATTCACCGACAGTGATAGACTCATAAAGCCTACAATTTTCGACACCTGTACTACCTGTACTTAAGAATAAATGTAATATTTGATTCTCAATCCTATATAATAAATTCAAGAGTTATTTGTCGTTTTACTTTGGTTTTTAGTTTGAAGTCAGTCTACTTTAAGAAGAAAGCAAAAACGGCATTATAGATCAGGTTTTAGTAAAAAAAGAAATGTTTTTAAGTGCTGTGTCGCTGTAAGTTAATAAATATTTTATTTTGTTTCATTGCATAATATTTTAGTTAGTTAAAAATCAACAGTCATAACGTAGCATTATAAGATTCGATCCGAATCCCTTAAAAATCGGATAATGGTAACAAATATTATAAATACCAGCTAAAACTAAATAGTTGGGTAGTTTGGAAACTACTCCTAACTAGTCGCCCAATTTGTCAACTTAATAATCACTCAAACAATCGACTAACTAGTCGCTCAATTAGTTGACCAACTAGTCGACCCACTAGTCACTAAATTAATCGACCAACTAGTTGACCAAATCGAATGTTTTTTTTTTCTTTTCTTTAACGCCGGGAAATGCTTTGAGGCATCCCGCGGGGGAGTGGGTCTCTCCACGCGGGTATGTGGGACTCGCTGCGCCCGACAGCTGGTAAATGGACGCAGCTCTACCCACTAAAACCCGGCGAGTGCCACCAATGCCGCCTTTGGTGAGGTGCCCCGGATCTAGAAAACAAACAGGGCACCTCGACGGCTAGTTAGTCCCGCAAGGGACCGATGCCACCTCCACAGAGGGGTTGTCCCGCACCACAGAACAACCCCTCCCAACGTCGGGACAGTACAATGGGGTGAGGTTCCCATCCTCACCCCTTGCCCCCTGCTCTTCTGTCCCCTCTTATAAGAGAGGTACAAAGAGCCCCCTCGGCCCAATTAGCTTCGCCCAAGGTGCACCACTCACCCTAGGTTACTGAGCCCCCCCGCCACGACAATGCCTGAACCATGGTGGGGTGACCAAATAGTCAATTATTTAGTCGAACAATTAATCTAACAACTATTTGCTCAATTAATCATCCAACTAGTTGCTCAACTAGTCGACCAACTAGTCAATTAACTAGTCGACCTACTAGCCGCTCAACTAGTGGCACAACTAAGACTTACTTGTGTAAGAATACAATTATCATGAAACTTGATTTTGACATAATATTATAAGTAAATCTAAGAACATAATCTACATGAAATATTCTTACGGCAAGGATTTCTTCACATAATTTAAAACAATTTTTTACTTAAAATTTATATTTTTCTTGATTTAAAAAACGTTTTCTTTACTATTTATTTATTAAAATCGAATGAATAGTGAATTTTACCTCTTAAATATAAATTTGACATATAAAATTAATCTCCCATGGTTTACTTATATTCGATTGAGCTCCCCTAGGGACGCTTCTCACTAATCGTTCTATTGATTTTAGGAGGGTGTGGGACCGCAAGGAATTTATTTCCAAATTAACATTATGATCAAGTTATCTTATGTATATTGGGCGGTCCCCGGACCTTTATTTAGTATCTGTTATGTAAACTTTGTAATTATTGGTTACTAAATACTCAACCTTCATTATATCTGTCACCATGGGAGCATCATAATCATTGTACGTTAACTAAGAGCATTATTAAGGCCTTTCTTAGAACTGATGGCTGGTAGGTATGCGGTTAAGGGTCAAGTTTAGAGGCATATATTATATATTTCAAAAGTAGGACTGATAAAATGATAACTATCGTTAACTTTGGTTCTCCGGTTCGTTTGAGAGGGCCTCGGAACCGGTACTTTGTTCAAATTTTATTTCTTTACTGCAAATTACAAAATTTTATTTTAATAAAATAAGCTGGAATTTATTTTTACTTATAGTTACAAATATAGAAAATGGTTTTTACATTCTATCATGTCACTTGTAGGAATAATTGCGATGTTGTAAAATTGATGCACTGGGTGACCATAAAATTTTATAGTCAGTCGTCGATGACGAGGAATATAATGTATCGGACAGGTGGTAAATATTATATTGATGCATGTTAACGAGAGGAGTATGTACATGGTATTTTCATTTCTGAATAGGCTTCAGGGTTAGGCTAATTCAGCTCAAATAATTCCAATTCTAAAGCCGTTCAATCCGTTTAAAACAAAAAACGTATTTTCTTAAGTTTTAACAAGGCAAATCTGGAGTGGGCGGAAAATGTTCTTGCAAATTTGTACACGAAATATAATTTCTAACCGCCTCATCATGTGTATTGCCTACGCAATATTGGGCCCAGGGACTGGGGAATGTCGCTGTTTTATTTAAGTTAAGTTCAGTAAGTAAGAAGTATTTCATTTTAACCAGTGATCTGTTGGTACGTCCCATCGTCCAATCAATCATCAATGGCCATCTGTCAGCCAATCAGAGCGCAGAACCAGCGCAGCATCGCAGCATTAATTTGCTGGAATTTGGTTTCATACAAAACATAATGTTACCGCTCTATTCCAGTTATATGCTCAATGACTTATGACCCTCAACCCCTTATTATATATCCTACGAGTACGAGTTACGACGAGACCTTGGGCACGAGTCTTCTCCTCGAATGCTGGTTGATAGACACTCACAAGCTCGTCGGTTTATTTATATTACTAGCCGATGGCCGTGACTTTGTCTGCGTAGGATTAGTTTTTTTAATAATTCAAACATTTTTTTATAAATTACAGCCTATGTGTTATTCTGATGTGCTATATTATTGTAAAGTGTCATTAAAATCCAGTACCATCCATGGTAAAAAATAAAATAACTAAAAAGTTATAAAATAATCGCGTTTCTTTCATTTTTGTATCTACAACTAATAATCATCTTATATTTCTATTATACTATTTATATATATATATATATATATATATATCTTATATTTCTATTATATATTTCTATTATTCTATACTAATGTACCTATTTAACTTAACTGACACCGACTCCAAAAGTAACAATAACGTGGTAAACGCAAAAAATGTACATTAGTAGAAGTATAAGATGATTATTATTTGTAGACACAAAACTTAAAGAAACGCGATTATTTTATTACTTTTAAGTTATTTATTTTTTAAGTCTTATATAAGTTTTGTTTAATTTTTTTATGGTTTGTAATTTTTGCTGATGTTTTTTATTTTATTCATGCTAGAGTGCTCTTTTCTTGTGTATTTATTTGCAAAATGTGGAAACTTAATTAGTAAACGTAAAAGTTGTGTTTGTGTGAACTGTTTGTTTTTCTAATAAAGATAAAATAAAAAATAAGTAATAAAATCAGAAATACTGAATCGAGCAGCTGCCTGATCCGAGAGTCAGCTCAACTGCCATTGTAGAGATATTTATCCGTTGTGCAAATTACAAAAAGTACGTTAGCATCGGGGTAATTGATAGCATCAATCCCGGCTCAGGGTAACTTTGATTCATTTAGACGTAAGCTCCCAGCCCGCTTCCCAACTATCTCATTAGCCGACCAATTTGTTCAGGGATCAACCGGAGACTTTAATCTTGCGGCTTGGCAACTTGTCGCTATCTATAGGAGCCGTGGCAGCATTTAAACAAATTGATGCCATTAAATTATAATCCTTAATTTAGACTATAGATTCGGTTAATTTGTTCAAATTGATTAGTTTCCTGAGACCACTTTCTATTGTGTACAGTCGTCTACAATAATGCTTTCTTATTAAACATCACATTGTTGATATTAAAATGGTCTTAAAATTCCGAAATATAGTAACTAAGCGTATATATTACAATTATGATACAATATCACTGATACATAATTAAAAATTAATAGTAGCATGAGTATTTGCGAGAGCATTATCACCTAGTAGCATAAACGAACTTACGTTAATTAATACATTATAAAATAAATTAGTACATTATATTTCATGTATCACACATAAAATATATGATGTATGTAGTGACATACAGTGGTATTGATATATGATATTGAGTGGTAATTTTTTTTTACATTTCAAATTAATTTACTCAAACCTTTGCATATGTTTTTTTTTTGTTTTTTTTTTTTTTTTTTAATAATAAATTGCAGAGGCATGGTACATCAGAGATCGTCATTAAACAATAATTGTATAAAATCCATCATGCTTCGCCGAACAATCAGCATGCAAATGTTTACAAAAGTTTTTTATAACTAGGTAGCAGATACATAATTACTTTACATTACAATTGTTATCAGATGGCACAAAATGAAGAGTCAGTAATAAAGCTAAAATTAAATAAATTCAAATATACAATTACATTAAAAGCATTATAAATGAATGAAGCTTGACTATATGAGAGAAAAATCAAATAATAATGTCAATAATATATACCATTATTCACATACACCAATTATTTATACATTATAATATATGTACATACATTTTTCTATTAACCATTTTTTGTCAGCAGCCAGTTTTTTAGTTTTTTTTCGAATTGTCTCTTAGGTAGGCACTTTATTTGAGACGGTAGATTATTAAATATTTTTATACACATAAAATAACATTTTTTTTTAAATAAAACTGTGTTAGGTATTTTATTCAATATTAGTTTATTTTGATTCCGTAATTGTTTAATAGGCATAGTATCCATTAGGGTTGTGAATTTTTCCCTGTTATTTTTAACAAATTTGGCAATTTCAAATATGTACATATCATGTATAGTTAATATGTTCAGTTTATTAAACATTGGTCTACATGATTCCCATGGCGGGATATTAGCTATTGCCCTTACGAATTTTTTTTGAACAATAAATATTTTCTGTATTTTGGTAGAGTTTCCCCATATAATGAGGCCGTATCTTAATGTTGCCGATACATAACCATGATATGCCATAAGAGCAGTATGTATAGAAGATGTATTCGAGAGTCTTCTCAAGACGTACACGAATTTATTTAATTTGCTGCAAACTTTATCTATGTGGGAATGCCAATTACAATATTTATCAATTATTATTCCTAAAAATAGGTGCTCTTTTACTTCGGTAAGTTGTTGTCCTTCATATGTAATATTTAATTTTAAAGATTTTTTATTTCGGCTATGGAATTGCATAATTTTAGTTTTATTAAAATTCATTTGTAAATTATTGCACGTTAGCTATTTAATTAAAGATGTCAGAGTACTGTTAATGTCCGATTCAATATTATTCATGTCAGATTTTTGCGGGTGCGTAATTAAAATAGAAATGTCATCAGCAAACAATGTCAAATTATAATTAGTGATACCTGTAATATCATTTATATATGAGGAATAGTAAGGGCCCTAATACTGTCCCTTGAGGTACACCATAACGGTTTATTTCATAATCTGATCTATATTGATTCAGTTCATTAGTAAAGAGTATGTTTTCTATTTCGGTGCATTGTTTTGTTCCTGTTAGAAAATATTGTATCCAATCAAGAGCTGTACCCCTAATTCCTACTTTATTTAGCTTTTCGATTAATATATTATGTACCACACAGTCGAAAGCTTTGGTCATATCTATAAATATAGCCGTAGAGAATTCTTTTCTATCTATACTATCAATAATTCTACTAGTAAGATTAAAACACGCTTGTTCTGTAGATTTATTTTGTTGAAAACAAAATTGTTCTTTTTTTATAATATTAAATTTATTTGTGAAATTAATTATTCTTTTATGCATCGCTTTCTCAAATATTTTTGAAAATATGGGTACTAATGTTATCGGGCGATAATTTTGCATCAACTTATTATCACCTTTATTATAAAATGTAAGTATTATTATTATAAATTCAAAATAAATAAATAAAATAACCATGACCATAAGGGAAGGGCGCGGCGCTACCGCAGAGCATGGATAGGCTTTCCGTATATATAAAAGTACTCTATGAGCGGCTACGCGCGATTGTCAAGTTTCACTTTGCAAGAAAATGTATGTAATTGTTTCCACTGCGACCCACGCATACGCTACGCATTAATTAACATTTTCTTGCAATTGACATTTTAACACACGTGTGTAGCCGCACGCGGTGGAGCCACGCCTTAAATGGACCATGCGGTATGGTAGTTGATCATAAAAAAGTTCAGTCTCCACGACGCAAATGGTAGATTTCAGTGCCTTCCCTGCTCTTTTTCCTGAAACACATTTACACTAGTAGGCGCGCTAAACAAAACACATCTCACGCACCGCATGACAGGTACTTTTGATTTTAGCCTTGAATTAAATGCAATAAAAAAGTCCTTACAAAGGACTTATAATGTCTTTATTAATATATTTGTTTGACACGTTCATTTTTTATTATTGGCGAAATACAAAAGATACATTATATATTGTCTTTTTCTTAGACTGCGTGTTTTGCGGGATTATTGCTAATTAAATTATAATTTAATCTTATTGTCTTTTTCGTAAAACATATTACATATTAATAAAAAAAAGCGCGTGCGTACAAAGTACACATGTCAGAAGTGAAACTTATTTGGTCAACTAATTTTTATATCACGTTTATATTTTTACTAATTAAAGCTTTAAATTTCCGAGACTTGCGAAGTAACTTTCGCTGTATCTAACTCTCTGTCTCGATCTTTCTCACTCGCTTGTTTCCTACTCTCACTCCATGGCTATGTGCTTTATGCTACGTTTGTCCTTTCTCACTCTCTCTCAATCGGTCTCAATCACTCTCTTCCTCTTCTTGGACAAAAACGTTGCACAATTTCGTGACGTTTCATCCGTAAAAAATGAACATTACGTTTAAGTTTACGTCGTGGAATAAAAGCTTTACATAACTTTTTTATTTTTTCTACATACATTCTCATAGTTCTCTCTATATCTCGGCCATTTAAAACTAATCAAAACGTGTTCAAACGTAAAACATCAAAGGCCGTATTGATTGGGTTAAGAACGAATATTTAGCGTAACCAATAGTGTGACAGTAATTTGCATCGAAAAGCTCTAGGCGTTCGAGATTTTCGCGTGGTGTCACAGAGGCGGCGGCGGTGAGCACACGAGCATTAATTAAAATTAAACTTCGCTCTCCTTGACTATGTCTCCTAGCTTATTTGATGGTTTGGTATATACGATATAATATATAGAGCTATAAAAATCATATCTTAAAGTTTATTGTAATAAGAGCAAACTTCATCAAACCAGTAAGTCTAGTATTTCCTACTACTGAATAATTATTTTTAGTTCAGTTTGCTATAAAAGCGTATTTATTAGTAAAAAAAAATATATAGAGTGATATCTCTTCTAAGTCATTTATACAAACTGTTTTCGAGGGTCACGACGAACCGTCTAACTAAAAAGCTCGATGGATTCAAGCCACCAGAGCAGGCTAGGTTTTGATGAGGATTTAGCTTTATATACCACATCCGCACCATTAGGCAAGTTGTAAGGAAGCTCCATGAGTACAACCAGACGCTGTGCCTTGCCTTTGTAGACTATGAGAAAGCTTTTGACTCGGTTGAAACCAGGGCTGTGCTGGCAGGTCTGCAGCGATGTCAGGTGGAATGGCGATACGTCTAAATGTTGAGAGGATTATACGACGCCGCCATTATGTCCGTTCTGATTCTGGGCGGTCAAATAAGACCAAACCAACTGCATCGAGGAGTGAGACAGGGGGATGTTATTTTTCCGAAACTGTTCACGAATGCTTTAGAAGACATCTCTAAGACTTGAAACTGGACATAATGTGACATAAGTATCAACGGCGAGTTTCTCTCACATCTTCGTTTTGCCGACGATATCGTCACATTAGCCGAGTCGCTGGAGGGCTTGCAGGAGATGCTGTACAGTCTAAGCGAATCCTCCCGACGTGTGGGCCTTAGGATGAACTTGGACAAGACGAAAGTCATGTTCAACGAACACGTTCTCCTTAGGCCGGTTAACGTTGATGACATAATTCTCGAAGTCGTGCAACAGTATGTTTATCTTGAGCACACTTTGCAGCTAGGTCGACGTAACTTTGAGAGGGAAGCCGACAGGAGGATTTAATTGAGATGACCAGCATCAAGGAAGTTTCTATGGCAGATAGGATTCAAAATGAAGACATCCACCAGAGAACTAAAGGTACCGATATCATGCGAAGTATAAGCTCGTCAAAGTGGCAGTAGGCTAGTCTAACACTCAGAAGAACGGATGGCAAATAAGGTTTAAAAGTGGCCGCGTTTAGGTAGATGAAGTGTTGGTCGACCATTAACCAGACGATCTCCGTGCAGTGGCCGGTCGGTGTTGGATGCGAGTGCCGAGGGATCGGCCGTCTTGGCGTTCATTGAGGAGGCCTATGTTGACCCCACTTAAGGAAATCTCGTTAGAATGAGTGAGATACTAAAAAACCACACAAGTGATGTATATGTTTGTAGGTAACTGGCGCGCCTTATGCCTTCCTTGGATGTGCTATCCTGATTATCCTGATCAGGATATTGGAAAAACCTTATTAAATTATTGCGTTGTCATCGGTCCTTAAAAAATGTGCAAAGTTTTAATTTAATCTTACATTTTAAAGTGGGTAGAAATCATATTCAAAGTTTCCATTACATAGGAACTACATCTGAACCTAATAATTCATAAAAAAAAGTATCAGAGAAATTAAAAATGATTGACATAAACATTTTTTGTCTAATTAAGGTCTGTATTCAGAAACGTCAGGGATTAGACCGTTGATGAGGGTACCTACATATGTGTTCAGCTGTGTTTAGGACTTTCATAATTTTTCTCTTTTGTGAACTTGCTTAAATTCTTAATCCACCCTGAGGGACGAACAAAACCTTGGGGCATTTATATAATCTCGTTAATAATGAATAAATGAATTTAATCGTCGTCACTATCATCATCTTTCTTTTATTAAGCGTCAAGATGAAAATCCCTCTTAGTATCGGCATTTTCATATTCATTCTTTCGTTGTTCCTCCAACTTTGCAAAAAGTGGTCCATCAATTCTACAATGTATATCACCACCCCACATTCCGTCTCCTCATTTATTATATTTGAAGGCGCTAACCTCTTGATTCGTCGGATTGAGAAATTCTTTTTGCATATTTTGATACTTCAATAATAGAGGAAAGTGGTACTCTTATAAGAGGGGACAAAAGAGCAAGGGGTGAGGACGAGAACCTCACTCCATTGCACTCTCCCGACGTTGGGAGGGGTTGTTCTGTGGTGGGGGACAACCCCCCCATGGAGGTGGCATCAGTCCCTTGAGGTACTGACTAGCCGTCGAGGTGCCCTGTTTCCTCATTAGATCCGGGGCACCTCACCAAAGGCGGTATTGGTGGCAATCGCCGGGTTTTAGTGGGTAGAGCTGCGTCCACTTACCATCTTTCGGGCGCAGCGAGTCCCACATACCCGCTGGGGCAGTTCCACCTCCGCGGGATGCCTTAGAGCATTTATCGACGTAAAACAAAAAAATCGGTTGTCTGTAAATCGGTTTACTGACGATAGTTGAACGTGACAACGTCATAAGAACATGGAACGCCTCAGAGCGAGGTAACGCCGCATGCGTTATCTTTTTTCGTTCGTGCAGCCGGCTCCATCGAATTATAAGACGTTGTCACGTCAAAAAGGATAGATTTGGAATCGGCAGCAGACGCGACATTTATTTTATTATTATGTGTTATTACATTACTTGTAACCCTACATACGATTTAATTAACAAATGGAATATACAGAGTATAATCTCCTATTGGTTTATAATAATTAAATTATGTCATTGTGAAAATACATTAATTTTGTAAATTAGTTAAACATTTGACTGACTGAGTTCCTGTATTTCAATGTATTGAAATTCAGAGCATTTGGAACATGACATACAAAATTATAATTGAAGATTTTTGGATTACGTACGAATTAATGATAATCCCATAGCGATAATGATCGTTTTTCGTTGTTTCGAATTATATATTAGATCGTGAGTTACATAGTATAACTACACCAATTGTCCTAATTATTCAAAATCCTAGTTGTATTTTCTAGAAAGTTGTATTTTCTAGTTGTATTTTCTAGTTTCTCTCCGAAAAAAAAAAAAAACCTCGATCGTCTCAGCGTTGATTACGATGCCTTGTGATGATGAAGAACTTCTATGACTACATCCTAATACCACCCTGATACCGTCTAAATACAACATCAAGTACTTAACTTGGCCTCGTAGGACGCGAAGACATCTGATCGTCGGCCCCGTGATCACCCCCAGTCAAAGAATTACGCAGAAAGTATACAGATGTTTAGATATTTCGTATGGTACAATTATTTATTGGTGGCAATCGCAAAAAAGTTTTTTTTTGTATAAAACGTTGTGTAAATATTATGAAGGTAAACATTTTATTACACAAATATCAGAGTATCCGAGGATTCTCAAAGCTAATAATTTCTAACAAATAGTACACCACTAATACGAATTGCGATACATTTTAATTGTTTTGTATAATACATACATCAACTACGTTGATGGTGTTCTCACATGCGCTGGCTACTTACGTACCTTCAGAGCCAAGATAGCTTATGCTAGCTTTGTGAGAGCCCATCAACGTAATGACACTTGACTCTTTTATATTTGTCAGAGGTTTTGTTTTACTTTTTTTAATCTATGACTAATAAATCCGTATAAAGAACATAAAACAAAACATTAACATAAGTTAGACGAAGTGCACCCAAGGAGAGCGTGTTTTTAACTGGAGCAGCGTATTTTCATTGTTCTATTCGCACTACAAGTTCCCAGAGTCATTTCTAAATAGAAAAGTTTTAATTCTTGGCGGCACTGCGGTAGACGAGAGCGGTGATACATTCGGCTGAAATAATACGTACCTGTACATCATCTTCATTATCATGAGCGACCTTTATATGGACTGGAGTTTCCTCGAAATCAGGCGAGGAGCGTGTGTGACCATAGTTCACCCATGCACTGGTCTAATACGGGGTGGGAAACGTCACACACACTTAAAGACTTCGGTGAACAGGCGATATTGTCATGTTCATATGTTTTTTTATGTCATAAGGAGACAACCGAGCAGTCGGAGCCTAATGGTGCCTACCGACGCCCATAGACATCCGCACAACCAGTAACGCCCCTGTGTTTGTGTCGTGTTCAGGATGGGAACCTGGGCCCAGTATGTCACGACATCTCAGGGACTACTTAGTGGCGGCCGGGCAGTCCGCCCTTACGAGGAGTAGTCTAGCCTTTCGCCAGAGTCAGCCTGTCGCTGAGGTGCTCCTGTTGCCTGTAGATCCAATACCTTCACAAATCGCAGTGGTTTTAGATTGGGTATACACTGCCCAAGTGTGAGTCCCATATAGGGTCAGGAACAACCTAGTTACCTGGCTACATCCATAAAGTTTTCCCTGCGTCAAAACGATATTGGTTACAAATTTAAAACATATACAGAATGTATATATTAAATGTAGACATTTCACCGCAGGCAACTGTACCACTTAGACACGTGGCTCTACGTTTCAGAATGGAAGTTATACACACGTCTATTCGCAGCTTTGGTTTGTTTGCCAACTCTGCAACTTTGTACTCCGCCAAATAATTCTCATATTGGTGCACAAAGTGATACTTCCGATGAACTAGTTTATAGTTTATCTAGCGATAGCATGGCGCTGTCATTAAGAAGTTTACATCCGCTGAGTAGTGTTTTAAATATTAGATTGTATACGTGAAATGTAGACTTAA
Organism: Helleia helle; assembly: GCA_963853865.1. Taxonomy (NCBI): domain Eukaryota; kingdom Metazoa; phylum Arthropoda; class Insecta; order Lepidoptera; family Lycaenidae; genus Helleia; species Helleia helle. The sequence goes on along the minus strand of OY971422.1, from coordinate 16,796,941 downwards.
AAGCAGTTTATAGTTTATACATAATAGGTTCACTAGCTGTAATAGTATATATGACCTGTCCCATAGAGTATATTGATCCCCATACGAAGTAGGATCGATAGGCATTTTTTTTTTTGGATTTTAGCATTTTATTTGCTGGCCGTACATTTTCTCAAAAATCTGTAAATGCAGTTCAGAATATCTTAAAAAGTTATGGATGGTAACGTTTTCCTGTAACTATTTCGGTTAAGGTACCTGCCCTTACTGACCCGTCTCGAAGATTCAACCTGTATAGTCATATTACATTATCTTTGTGATGTTAAGGCGGGGCCTGTCCGAGAACTGAATTTAGTATGGAGCTCGACATAGCGTTGAGCGCTTTGGCAGCGAGTGAAACCACATATTTATTTATTTGAAGGGAGGGATTTATAAAAAAAAAAATTTATGACAACCGTTTTAAATCACATTTTCTACAAGGTTTATTATGTGGTACAAGTTTTATTGTACAGAACCTGATATTACTCAAATAAAATTGGTTTTTCATCTCTATTTTGACCTACCTTTGTAAAATTTTTTAATGCAGCAAAATATAAGTAATCGTGTATCGGACGACTGAAATATTATGATGAAGGAGTGTTAAATAACATATATTTTTTTCAAAACTTAAATCAGCTTAGTTTCTAAATAAAACCGAATTCAAAATGCCGTTTATCGGGAAAGGCTCGCCTTAAACATCTAGTGGCGCGACTTAGCAGTAAACTCAACTATAATACCGTGACGGCAAACGGCATGTCAGCCATCTTTTTTGGTATTGTTTATTTAGGCATAGACATAATTTAAGTTAGAGATTGACGAGGCTTAATTTAATAATTGAAGTAATTAGCGGCTTTACTGTTTAATCAGCAATTTCTATGGTTTTTGCTTTAAATTAAATTTGATATTACGAACTTGATATTAATTTAGTATTATATATGCCTCGTAATTTATTTCGTATGTTATTATATTTAACAAAAAAATTAATATTATTACAACATTCATATTACAACCTAAAAATAACATGCACCCCAAATTGAAATGTAGAATACTCGTCCATATTCGCCCTTTTAATATGATTAAATTTCAAAAGAATTCGTCTGTTACGAAATTAGAAATATTTTCATACAAAATTTCCTGCTTTATTTACTCTCTTAGGAGATCATTTTTTAGGAATCCGGAACACATAATTTCATTATAAGGTACACAGTAACACATATAACACTAATAAATCAATAAACAAATGACTACTTTTGGAAAAAGAATTCCATGTTTTTAAAATAAAATTAATTTGAAATTAGAATTATGAGCCAAACAAAAATTATTTAGATTTGAAATGGCCAGTACCGCATAACGGAAATTTCATAGGTAAAGACCTATTATTTTATTTCATATAGGTATTTACATTTCATAGGTAGACAAAGCGTTGGTCGGCCATTAGCTAGGAGGGAAGACATATAGATATATAGATATATAAGAGGCATGTAATATATGTCGATATTTCGACATTATCTATGAATGTATGATGTAATGTCTTGTAGACATTCGTAGAAAAGGGAAACACATGGTAAATATCGCATTTAAATATTCTTAAATATGATTTATTGGTAACCAATTTTTTTATGTATTAAAATTATTCTGTCATAAAACCATATAAAAAGTTATTATACGAATTATGAACAATATACAAGGTTGATAAAAGTGAGAGGCATTAAATTAAACCACGTATACTATGTACCATTTTCAGGCTACACACCAAAACTTAGACCAATAGAATCAATAGTTTAGTCACAGGATATTTTTAAAGTTTTAAAGCAGCTCCGGTTTGTTCGACCCAGTGAGACGCAACGTGCTGTGTGACGTTGCCTTTTAGATTCGAAGGACATTTTACAAAGGTTTATAAAGAGTTTTTACGTTTTACTTTGACTATTCACGTATTTAAGTTCTTTGAAAAACTTTTTTTTTATTGCTCTCAAACTATTTTTTTATAGTTTCGGATTAACCGTAAGCATGTGTAGTATATGTAGTTTCATTTAATGCCTCTCGCTTTTATAAACCTTGTATAGATAGGATACAATAAAATAACAGTGAATATGTAACTGAGTATAACACACACAACCTAGAGGTTAGAGCAAATTATTTGTTCAGGTCTAAGCAAAACATAGTTCGCAATTCGCAGTAAACTAACACATATTTAGCTTGGATACCTAAGTTCTTAACTAACACAACTTAATAGCCTCTTAATGACATTAAGAAGCGTTGTACCGACAACGTTGGTTCGCGAGGGACTCCTCATAATTGAGTTTTCAATGGAGCTGAAATGTGGTTTTACGGTAAACAGTGCAGGACAAACTAGCCTGTCACCAGCTCGACGCGGTGGTTTATCTACGGACCTACTCTGATTTAATATTCAACGGTCCAACAAGTCTTCTTGTGTGCTGTAATTAGTTGCTTCTAGCTTTAATATATATTTGACGACCTCTGTGGCTCAGTGATAAGCGCGTTGGCGCTCAAGCCGGAGGTCGCGGGTTCGGATCCCGCCAGGGAACAAAAATATTTTCTGTGTTCCTGGGTCATGGTTGTGTATTAAATATGTATATTATATAATAAAAATCTTAAATATATGTATAGTATAAAAGTATTAAATATATTTGCGTTGTCTGGTACCCGTAACACAAGTTCTTCGAGAACTTACCACGGGACCAGATTGACGTGGTGTGAAAGCGTCACTAGATATTATTATTATTATATGATATACTTTTAATACAACCTTCATAAATTATGAAGGCAGTTTTAAGACGAAATAAAGTGTATCATAGTTTTATAGGATACTAGTACCCGCAGCTTCGCCCGCGTTAACTAGATTACACACCACATCCGGACTGATAAATTAATATTAAAAGATAGACTTACGCTATCGCAGACTTTTTTTAGAACTTATAAAGGGGTACTATTCCGTCATAATATATAATTATTACGTAACTTTAACCGCTTACGCAGCGCACGTAATGGAAGCTTCCATTCATTCCAATTTGACAGCTGTCAAAAGGCTTTATTTACAGGAATTACAAAATTACATGAGTTAAATTAAAGTTGGGCGGATGTCTAGTGGAACACTCTCAATCGCATTTTTGAAAGTTTTCATTCTCACAACCAATACATACAGTATGTATTGGTTGTGAGAATAAATGTGATCATTATATCTTATAGAGATCTTAGTAAATCACTATCAATTGGCGGTGCGACATTTGAACACCGAGTTGATGCTTATGTTTCTGGATCTGAGGTACAATAGATTTGCAGAAATTTGTGATCATCGGGCCGAAGTGGTAGCAAGCTCCAAGCTAAGTAAGTGATCTTGCCCTTGTATTTTTAATGTAGTCATGAATCCCCGTTCTATAAACTTATGTATTTTTTGACGAAATGTAGGTACGGCCCGCGATGCGCCAGCCGCTATGCCTATGCTTTTAAATCTCTGTCTTTTAATGCTGTTAAGAGCAGTTTTGATCTACATAAAATGCACAACGTATGTAATGTATTTAATTGGATAAGCAAAAATACTGTATTGTATAAAATAGATTAGTAAATAGCACATGCAATTTTTATTTAATTTTAATTTTTTTAATTTAACGGTAGGTTATTCTTGGGAGATGAATATACATATACCATTGTGGACTTTTTTATCATTAATGTAAGATTTTTACATCCCAATGTTTCGGATACTTTACTGTAACCATGGTCATGATTTTTATAAAATATAATAAAAAAAAATGTGTGTGTGTCAGCTCCAACGCAAATAAAATAATAATAAACAGAAACTTCGGAGAGCGATACGTAGCTGGGCTACGTACTACCGCTACGACCTCGTATAATGGGAAAGTATTCTCGTAGCACTCGTAACGAACTAGTGATGAAATGGAATGTATTTTCATTCATGCTTCGAATTAAACATTTTTACCTCTATTATACCCAGCATATAAGTAGAGTTGTAGTAGAGCTGAAGTAAGCTGCAGGCTATCTATAGGTCCATACGGCCTCGGATAGTGGGACGGCCATCAGATATGGTGGTCAGCTGCGAATATACGAATAAGCAGTCCTCGACCTAGTAGCGACAAAATTACCAGTACCATGTAGTGGGTAGATAAGTGAGAAAAGGACGGGCTGACCTATAAAATGCTATATGGATTCTATGACGATCTTGTGACGTAGCGAGCAAGAGCCGCTACTAGAAAGCGCTTCTTCCACTAATACCGATTACCGGGCAGCAGCGGTATCAGTATTGTCTAGAGGCCGAGGAAATGGATTCCAGTAGGGCTCTGGATTAGATATTAACTACTGCGGAACGACCGTTATAAGCGCCCTAATTATGGAGTATGGAAGACTGCTCCATCGACAAGAGCAAGGCTCTTGAATAGAGAAAGAAACATATACTTATACCACACTTATTCATCTACTTCTTACCAAAAACGCAGTATATATTATATCAAAGGTAATTTTAAACGCTACATACTTACGAGATCTCTTCGAAATTTCCAGCACAAATCCAATTTAAGTTTCTATTTTACGTCAGATTTGATAGCGGGAAAATCTTTCCAACAATCACACGTCACAATAAAATATTCAGTGGATTCGTTCCGGCAATCGTTATAGCATAACAAGACTCGGAATGAACCAGAATAGAGGCGCGCGGTGCAACCATTGTGTTATATAATCTACCTGAGAAATACTATTACAAAGTTTTGTTTTAAAACGTCACCCGTATGCCGTAATGCTTTCTTTTGTTCTTTGTTTAATATTATTTTGTACGCTAAAATTAAATTTAGTTTATTTGTATGCGGGATGCATTTGTCAAACTTTTTGAGGTGTGTTGCGTGATTAATAGCAACATTCTTCGTTTCGAAGTTTCCAGAATGTTCTCGAGGGAACTGTTTTTAAGTTATTGTTTCACTGCGCTGTTATCTATTTCAAGAATCCAACCGTTTGTTATCATTTATTTTGCACTGGAATGTACTGTACCTGTGGTGACTACAATTTAACTAGTTGGAGAAGTAGCTATGAATTCTAAGCTAAGAGTATAGTCCATAATATATAGAGAGCGCGTCACTAAATATGAACTGTAAGCACAGGTATGAACATGGACAAGCCCATTGTCTTGGAAACGTTCAATCAGTATCAAAACATCACGCGCTTTTCATCATATTCGTTTTTATGTTAAAATGGTGAAATATGAAGTGCCAATTTGTAAAAATGATTCCTGGAAGCAAAATAAAAAAAAGCAATAACAATTATGTTTTGGCGTTTATTGAGGGGTGCTTATGTTCAGCAGTGGATGGATATTATAGAGGCTGATGATGAATGTCTTAATTTCAAATATCGATATTTTTTATTGCACTACGCATAGAACGTCACTCTCACAGCGCTATACTATAGATAAATATCTATAACGCATCTGCTTACGATCGGCACAATGAAGCGGCGTGACAGTAGCACTCTATACACATATTATTATGTATACTCTAAGTAAGTTTTGGAGATTGCTTATTAATGAAAGACATCTATTGGCGCACGCTGTCATTTCTTTATTTTATGGTCCGTTAAACTCTTATTAATGAATATAAATATTAGCACAGATGTTTCACATCTGCCTTGCGTCTAGTGACCGATTAGCTTATTTAAAAAAAAAAAATACTTCTTTAGCCTCATTGAGCACTTTTTGGTAGGGGAAAATCTTATAGGTTTGCGTCACCGACATGCTTATGTGAAAATATGACGTCATTATGAAATTGCAATTTTTTTTTATTAAAATTTAAAATTTCATAAAATCTAAGTAATCTTTCACTTCCAGTCCTTATGATTGCCATTTTTTTTTAATTAAAATTTGCAACACTTTAACATAATTTAAAAGTGCAAATTACTACGCGTATGAAGTTTTATAAATTTTCAAATGATGTTTAACCTGTACATAAATATAATAAAAATCCATTAACCCGGGCACAATTTGTCATTTTTATCATCGCTTTGTCTGCGGGTGGCAGGGCCCGCGACCTCGGAGCAGGTGCTCAATCACTTCGCTAGACAATCGGCTGTCGTTTGTACTGAAAATATATTTTTAATGCATTAAAAATATTTTGGTATTTAACTATGAGTTCATAGAACTATATTGGTATTCTACTCATAATCTTTATTTGCTTGTATATTGTGTTTATTGATTGATGTATTTTTTTTAATTGTAAGATCTTTTCCTATAGGTGAACCTGTAAAAAAGAAAATGTAAAAAAGGAAATAAATAAAATTATTTAATCATTTAATTTTCCTTTTTTCAATTATATCTGTCTTATATTATTAAAATAAATAGTTAATTAAAATTAATGTTCCTAGATTATAATGCTGAAGGGAATTTTATAATAATAATATCTATGGACGCTTTCACACCACGTCAATCTGGTCTCGTGGTAAGTTCTCGAAGAACTTGTGCTACGGGTACCAGACAACGGAACGATACATATATTTAAGATTTTTTATTATATAATACACATAATATTTAATACACATTCATGACCCAGGAACACAGAAAATATTTTTGTTCCCTGGCGGGATTCGAACCCGCGACCTCCAGCTTGAGCGCCGACGCGCTTACCACTGAGCCACAGCTGAGGTCGTTGTGTTTTATAAACATTAGGTATGTACTTTCTATAATATTAATTCTTATACAGGAAATTTACAAGGCTATTTGTGTTTGCTATTAGGTGTTTATTATTTTGGACAAATATATGACGTAGAGGCAAATACGACCAACGACGAAATCTACGCATGGCAGCCAAATGACAAACAATGTACACGCTAACAGCGGGATTTTATTGTTCAAATGAATTTTACTATTTTTTATAGCATAGGAGGACAAACGAGCAGTCGCACCCTTTTAGCGACTATCGTCCATACACATCCGCACAACCATATGCAGATGCATTGTCCTCCTTTTACCTATCCCCCCCCCGTGGGCAACCGGAAACTAACAAATCACACGAATCGCGACAGGATAGCTATCACTTGACACCGGTGTGAGCGAGATGTCCACCCCAGTCGTGCCGGCGCAATTCGGGTGCAAAGCAGCATGGCACTACCACTTACAGAACATGCTACGTGTTAAAAAAATACAAAGTACTGAAAAGACCATGGAAAGCAAGGCGTTGGTGGGTGCTGACTATACATAAAAACGATTTAAGATTTTTTAATCAATAAAGAGTGTATTTCTATCCCACAAAAAACAGTTTCACTGTAAAATGTCGCGCCAAGTACACGTCTAACTATATACACGTATAGCAAAAATAAAAAAATAAACTAATCTTTACAAAATATATGAAATAAAAAAACCAAGTACACAAAACCTCTCGGATTAAAAGAAACACTCATTAAAAACTGTGAAAATTGAAAAAAACAATTGGTGTAGTATATTTATAAAAAAAAAAGAAAAATTTGCAATCTACAATAAATATAAATTAAAAAAAAGTAATCATTGTGATTTTCAATAATTGCAAAATTTTTGTGGCAAATTTTACAATTGACAACAATTTTTTAAACGTAGTTGGCGCGCGTCTTATTGTTATTTGAATCACAATTAATAACTAGTTGAACCTTATAAATGTCCTCTTTAAGAAAACCATTGAGGAATGCTGTTTTAACATCTAAATGAGTGACATCTAAATTTAACTGAACAGATAGTGCGAACAATAATTTCAAAGTAGAAAGTCTGACATCTGGTGAGAAAGTCTATTCATAATCAATACCAGGCTTCTGTGTAACCACAAGGTTAACAAAAATATCTTGTCTGTGCTTTGGAGAAACGGCGGAAAATACCAAAAAGCGCGGCTCTGCCCCTCTAGCTGCTAGATGGGCAATCAACTATCACTTCCCATTCTATTCACCCAGAACAGTTCACCATAATATTCGCCAACGAATCACATTATATATTACACAGATTAAGTTTTAAAAACAAACACTACAGAAAACCATCAGAACAGTCCTACAATAGAAAACCACTCCAGAACAGTTCTCCACAATATTCGCCAACCAATCACAATATATACAGTTTTTAAAACAAACACTAGTAAATCACTCAGAATGAACAAAACACAAAATAACAATTAATTAACGGGAAACTGGGAAGAAACGAAGAAGATTGAGCTCTTAACAGAAACGAATATATGAAACAAAAGACGTTTATCAAATAAAAAATACGACAGAAAAAATATATTAAACGAAAGACGTTTATCAAATATAAAATATGACAGAAAAAATAAATTAAAATAAGCTATAGAGAATACAAGAAAAAAAACGAAATACTTAATTTTTAATGCAACACCGTATATTGATAACGATAGGCAGCATGGCCTTAGAGCCTTTGCCTGTTCCGATAGGATAAAACTAAAAAACAAGCAACCAACTTCGATGTCAAAACTCAAAATTCTCACTGTAACGTCATATAAAATATTTTCTCTGAACCTCTTTAATCGCAAAACGGCGCAAGCAATAATTTTCATGTTTGAAATGTATTAAATAATTGCTGAGACCCAATAATTTTTTGTAATATGTGTAAAATTCGTAAAAAGAAACTTATTAAAAATAGTGTGAAGTCTTAGTGTTTTGGCAATAATAACAAAATAAAGCCCCAAAAATTTTGTTTTTGTTTTGGAGGTTATGTTTACATATGTCTCGAGAATATATACACAGTGCCTCACGCCAAACTACTTGGATGTATTCTTGGCGCTAGACACTAACGTGTCTCCTGATTTCCAGGGAATACATTAGATTTTTTTAAAGAAATGTTAGCAGAGTCTTCGAATAAATTTAAAAATTGCAGCCAAATGTCAATTATAGACTTTAGATTTTAATTCCAAAAAATTGAACCTCTAATCTCTAAAAAGGACACAAGTGGAGAGGTTCTATTCCTTCAAAAGTGAGGCTGACTGTTACTTTGAGCTTCTATGCTATGCTTGCTCCATATGTTGTTTAGCTCAATATCTGTTGATTTTATTGTGTTCCCTCTATTCATTATTTTTGGTATCCCCTATACGATCTGGCAGCCCTGTTCTGAATATGTCCAATGTGCCATTGTATGGACGGCTTATTTGCGCATTTGCCTATTTGAACCCTGCTGCTGCATGGGTACCACCATCTTGCTTGTTTCTCCCGTGAAACAGCTTTGCTGTGTTTCGGAGAGAAGGGCAAGACAGGCAGTGTAATTACTGGCACCGAGACTTAACATCTTATGTCTCAGGATAGGCAACACATAAATGAGTTGCCTGGGCTCGTTCCAGGTATACTAGTTTGTGTTTATGTTCATGGGTGACGTCGACCACTTACCATCATGTGGTACGTTTGCCAGTTTGCCTATACAACTAACATTAAAAAAATATACTCTTCACACATGGTAATTGTTTATCAAACATGTCAAATACACAAATACAAATAGTGCGAAGTGCCAGCATTTACCATCTTTCGGGTGCAGCGAGTCCCACATACCCCCCTCCCCTGCGGGATACCTAAGAGCATTTCCCGGCAGAAAAGAAAATATAAGGTGGAATAAAACCGTGCAGTAACTGATCCGTGTAGGCTGCGAGTGGCAAGGGATCGGTCGTCTTGGAGTTCATTGAAGGAGGGCTATGTTCAGCAGTGTACGGACTGATGATGATGATGATGATGGTTGCTTTTCTTATCTACATAGATTATCATAATTTTATATATTACTTTAATAAAGCTAAATAGTTTGTATAACCGTGCTAATCTGCGATATTGCCTGGGAGATTTGAAAAAGTATTTTTGCATTTGATTGCTTTATATTAACGAAGGTTATTTTGGGCTGATTTTTAGAAGAGGGTTTAAAAAAAAACAATTTGAACATGTACTTCCTGAATATAATAAACAAACTCTTCAGCATTATAATATTAGTATAGATATATTTTATGTTTGAATTTTTTTATATTATAACTTAAAAGGTAGCATTTGGATCTCTGGACTTTTATAGAACAAAGAAGAGGATGACGAAATAATGTTCTTCTTCTAAATATGTTTGAAGTTTTTAGTAATTAACTCATCTGATAACTTATTATTTTCATCAATTTTCGTAAGTAAATTACGCCATTTTGGATATTGCAATAAGCAAGCGGCGCGACCATTAGAAATGAGAAACTCAGTAGAGATAGATAAATAGATATGAATTATTCCGTACATGTCAATCACTCTCTCATGTCTCATATCAATTCACATGTGAATGTTTCAGTGTATCTTTACAACTCATACACTCACAGCGTCTTTTTGTATCTGCTTCGCACGAATGACGAAACCGCATAGCGTACTCGTACTCGTAGTTCATACACAAAATTAATATTTTTTATTACCTTGGCCGAAATTATTTATTATTATGATAAAAATTCAAGCTCATTTTTTTTCCATATTATATCAACCATAACCTTATAATAACAAATAGATACATAGAAATAAACAGCAGCCTAATAAATCAGCAAGGTTCGTAATGTAACGACCAAGCAAAGTGCAAACAGCTATAGGTAATTATCTATCACTCTTACGATCGAGTTGAGAGAAGTGAGCCATGCTGAATGAATGCTGAAAAATTTAAAGAGTAGTGATACATTTTTCCCATCTCTAGCTGACTGCTAATGCCCCCGGAATGGCTCGGCGGCGCTGCTGGAGTCGCGCTGCCCGGCTCGCGCTGCACTGTCGCGCGCATCGTAAGGCGTTACATACAAATCCCCACAAAGCGCTGCGGCACTGCTAGGGTCGCTACCACTTAGTCGCTGCTGCTGGAATCCGAATGCTATCCGAATATATCTTTTAAAATATGTAAATTTTGTTTGTTGTATCTTGTTTATTTTTTATTACCTTGTTTGTTTTTACTCCGGTGATGCTAATGCAAAATTGGTAATGTTTTATATGTTTATCTGAGAAAATTAATATTTTATAGCAGCTCGGTCACCCAGCTGTGTCAGTCTCACAGTTATGGGGTCGATATGGTCATATATTGTGGCAGCCTCAGTGCTAAACCAGTAAAAAAAAAAGATTTCATGGTATTTTAAATTAGACGTGAAGGGGGTAACCGTGTCCAAATTTTTTGATATTAAATGCCTATCATGACTCTGCTCCTTATAAAGCTTCAATGTTAAGCCAAACTTGTTTCCTTCGACAGTTAAATACATCAAATTGTATCCATTTCTCAATGAAGCTGAAGCTAAAGAATTACATAACGAGTCAACGGAACTTCTGCTAACTCTATCATAACTTTGTGTAAATGTAATTAAAGTTATGTAGCAAATTAACTAGTCTCGTAAACTAGTAATGATGTAAGGAGCTTAGAAGTTGTTTCGTCCAATAAACTATCGAAAGGCTTAAAGAAAAACTCCATTATACGGATTGGCTGATCAAAAGTAATTTAGACAATTATATTAATAAAAAATACTTATTTTTTTTATATTTTTTATTAATTACACCTAATTGCCTTTTATAGTGAAGTGGTAGTGATACACAGACATAATAAATTTAGACGGGACTTCACTGCTCTTCAACATCCCAAGAATTTGGTTCCACTTGGTGAGTGATTAATTGATTCGACTTACAGAAGAACAACGATAAACTCCGCCAATAAGGAATTTGTAGCTATTTTTAGGCATACTATTAGCACTATTAGTATCTATTACTAATCTACACTAATAAATAAAGAAGTTATTTTTGTGAGGTTGGATGCAATACGTAATTATCAAAGATACTCGTCCGATTTAAAAAATCCTACCTCTTGTATGTAAAGTTGGTTTACGGACGATAATTTTAGGTGATAACGTCATCGTGTTACACAAGCCGAACGCTTAGGCCGATCGTGCCTCTCTATCGCTTGTTCCGCGCCCTCGCTTGCACGCTCAGTTTAGGCACAATATGACAATGAGTCATGTTTTTTCGTAAGTGCAGCCGGTGTTCATTTGGTGTTCATCGATTTATAAGACGTTATCACGTCAAAAATATCAAGATGGCGTTACGTCATGATATAGTTCGACTATGAACCGTTCACCTGGGATGATCTTAATCTATTTAATTCACCAGGATGGTGGTACATATCGAGATGGAAGTCTAGCAAAGCACATTCGAGAGATGCTATGCGGTATCGGTAATAGTGACATCTTACTAATATTATAAATGCGAAAGCTTGTATGTATGGATTGTTACAAACCACTGAAACCCCAGCCGGATGTGACGCTGGTTACCTATCTAAATATAGTGATGGTCATTATTACAACAATAGTTGTAGTAAAGCGTTATTTGAAAATAATGAATTATCCATTATAAAATTATTATTTTTTTGCTTAATTTAATTTTTCGAAAATCTTATTGTCACAATTCATATTTTTCAACGTCTATAAATCAACAATAACAGGATAACTGACAGCAGTTTAGAACAACAGATGTTACAAAACAACACAACAGGATAATTTATTATTGTAAAACAGCCGTTATTGCCATCACTATTTAAAGACATCATAATATTCTACTAGTATACTTTGTGAAGGGCGTTACTCTGCCCAAGTATATTGTGATCGAGAAGATTCAAATGTTTTAATTGGACATTCCTGCCGCAACAGGATGTTTGTTACAAGAGTAACAAATATCATCACACAAAAACTATTGAATGGATTTTAATGAAACTTAACAATAATATAGCTTATACATCAGAATAAACATAGGCTATAATTTATAAAGATATTGTGTGAACTGTCCAAAATATAATCCTGCGCAGACGAAGTCACGGGCACCAGCAACTATAAAAAAATAATCATCATCAATCCGGGAAAAAGTTTGTATAGGTAAGTTTATATTTCCAAAAATATAGCTAGAAATCACTAAACAAAGGCCTTACCTAGGGATCTCTATAACGACTGGTTGTGTGTACTTATCCGTAACATTACGTGCATTTTAAACATATTATTATGCAAATATCAGTAGTTTGATATTATGGGATACCTATGTGCTTTTAATTTTTAATTACGAGTGTAATGAATAAGTGTTTGCTATTATCTGAAAATAAAGATAATGGATATATTATATACTGTCTCAAAAGATACTAGACTAATTATCAGATAAAGTCTAATGTCTTTTTTTTGTCTATAACGTCGAGAAATGCTCTGAGGCATCCTGCGGGGGAGTGATTCTCCCCACGCAGGTATGTGGGACTCGCTGCGCCCGAAAGCTGATAAGTGACCGCAGCTCTAGCCACTTAAACCCGGCGAGTGCCACCAATGCCGCCTTTGGTGAGGTGCCCCGGATCTGTTGAGCAAACAGGGCACATCGACGGCTAGTCAGTCCCTCAGGGGGCCGACGCAACCTCCACAGAGGGGTTGTCCTGCACCCCAACCCCACCCAACTTCGGGACAGTACAACGGGATGAGGCGAGTCCCGTCCTCGCCCTTTGCCCCTGCTCTCTTGCCCCCTCGGCTCAATTCGCTTCGCCCAACGTGCTGGGCTCACCCTAGGCTACTAAGCCCCACTGTCACGACATGGCCTGAACCATGGTGGGGAAAGTCTAATGTCTGTAAATAGTTTAGAGAATGCTTTTACGAATATCAAATTTCTTTGGCTACCAAGAACGAGAATTTATTGAAACTCTGGTCAATAGTAAAGAGATTACGTTTAATAAGATTATCCATTTATTATATATATTATTATCAGAACTTAGTTTGATAACACAATTCAGAAAATTACTTTAAAATAAGGAAAGGGATAGGTTTTACATTGTATATAAATATAGTTTTATTTATTCTACGCACCTAATTAATATTAATTATTAAGGAACTAATCAATAAACATTTTATGACAAAATGTTCCGGGCCTCAAATTCTCTACCTACCTCTCAAATATAATTTGTATTTGTGGACGTCACAACAAAGGTTCTATAGCCCCGCTAATGGACACCGTTTTAGTGGAAAATATTCTCTACAAGATGACAAGGAGTGACATTAAACAACAAAGTAAGTAAATTAAACGATAAAATAGCTCTAAATTAGAGAATTCAATTATTTTGTTGATGGGTTCTTGAGTGCACTCGAAACAAGCACCAATATTCTCGCGGTGGCTCGACAATGGTTTTTTTATAGCATAGGAGGGAAAACGAGCAGTCGAAGCCTTTTGGCGACTATCGACGCCCATTAAGCGTTGCCCTTCTTTTCCCTTCCCATCCCAATGGGCCATCAGAAACTCACAAACCGCACGAAACACGACAGCATAGCTTGTCACTTGTGACCACCCCGGTCGTGCCAGCCCAATTCGGCTGTGATAGGCGCGTTGGCCTAGCACTCTTGTTGTTGATTTGAAATAAGAGGCTAACTTCTAAATAATTAGAAGTTAGCCTAGATATAGTCTCGAAAGAGGTGGATCGGATGCGCTGTGCCGCGCTCCCGCCTGCATGAGTACCACCATCTTGCTTTTGTCTCCGTGAAACAGCTTTGATGTGTTTCGGAGAGAAGGGCAAGACAGGCAGTGTAATTACTGGCACCGAGACTTAACATCTTATGTCTCAGGATAGGCAACACATAAATAAATTGCCCGGCAATACTAGTTCCAGATAAACTCATTTATGTTCATGGGCCACGTCGACCATTTACCACCAGGTAGCGTCTGCCAGTTTGCCTATCCAACTCACATAAAAAAGCACCGAGTACTTCGCCCTCTTTCTCACTCGATTCTTTGTTGGTTTTTGGTAACCGAATCAAAGAGCTGGAAGTTCTTGTACAAAGTAAAGAAAATTTTAACGAGTTTGTTCTGGGGTGTGCACATAGTTCGTGCCTCAATTTACTTTGCCCAGAATTTCGAACAAAAGTGTAATGAAGCTACAAGGTTTGTACAAATACAAGAATACTGAGTTAAATATCAATTGTAATCATTTTAAAATAATATCTATAATAATAATAATATCTATGGACGCTTTTACACCACGTTAATCTGGTCCCGTAATAAGTTCTCGTAGATCTTGTGAAAATGTTTAGTGGACCAATAATTGTTAAGAGGTAAATCATATGTTATGTCGAAGATATACTTGTATATAATTATTACTATTATTCTACTATTTATTACTATTATACTATTATTGTTAATACTTATTATTATACTATATATTATACATAATTCTTTGGTAAATATATCTGATTAAAAAAACGGAAACGTTTATATATTTTTGATTAATCATTATTTATATTTACGAAAATTCTCGAAATTAGGCGAGGATTTTTCAGAAATATTATTACGCGTGTACACATACTTTTTAGACATTTTAATTAGATCAGACATGTTAGTTTAAGACATTTTTCTCTTTTATACCAAAAAATTGCTAGGTAACCGGTGGGAGGGAAGCGCTGTGCCGCGCTCCCGGCTGCATGGGTACCACCATCTTGCTGGTTTCTCCCGTGAAACAGCTTTGCTGTGTTTAGGAGAGAAAGGCAAGACAGGCAGTGTAATTACTGGCACCGAGACTTAACATCTTACGTCTCAACACATAAATGAGTTGCCTGGGCTCGTTCCAGGTAAACTTGTTTATGTTCACGGGCGACGTCGACCACTTACCATCAGGTGGCACGTTTGCCAGTTTGCCTATCCAACTAACATAAAAAAAAAACATTTTCAGTATAATAAAACAATTTTTACGGATTTTATCGCGGTTTATTAAGATTTTTACAAGCCCGACGTTTCGGATACTTTACAGCAACCATGGTCACGGGAGGACTGAGGTGTCATACGTCCTATCATTACAAAGTTATTCGAAACTGCCCTATGATACATCAATATTTTTGTCAGTCCTATCTACGCAGAAAGTGCTAACTGTATCTTTAATCTGTGACATATTATGCTTGGATTTTGATTTGATAATTTTAATAATGGGATCCCAAGCAGGTGGTAAAAGCCAGCCATCTTCTCTATTGAAATTAGGATGTTTTTTAATTTCAATAGCCTCACGGATCATCCTTGGTTGGAATCTGTGTTCTTTTGCGAGGACTTGTGTTTTATCAAATCTGATATAATGGCGAGCTTTGTCAAGACTATGTTCACAGATGGCAGACTTAGTGTAGCGACGGTGTTTTAAATCAGCTATATGTTCTTTCACGCGAGTTTTAATGGATCTTTTAGTTTGGCCTATATAAGAGAGACCACAGTCACAATCAAGCTTGTATACTCCTGCATCTCGTAAACCGCGATAAAATCCGTAAAAATTATTTTGTTATAATGAGTGAAATTCGCGTAAACATCAGAAAACAAAACATTTTCAGATTAGGCATTTATGTAGATAGGAGTTCGAAAATTATTTTTCAGAAATATCTTTAATAATACAATAATATAATAATATTTCAACCTTTATAATATGTCCCACTGCTGAGCACGGGTGTCCTCCTCGAAATAAGGCGAGGAGGGTTTTGGGTTCACCGATATGCTGGGCCAATGCGTGTTCGTGAACTTCACACACCTTCATAGACTTTTAATCTCATCAGGCATGCAAGTTTCCTCACGATGTTTCCTTCACCGGTGAGCAAGCGATGGTATCATGTTCAGGTGCACGTAAAAATTTAGAAAAACCCATTTCTAAGCATCACAGGGAGTCAGAATCGAACCCGGACCTCTCGGCTCTCACTCAAGAGGCCGAGCCCATACCCACTAGGCCATCGTCCCTCACGAATATCTTTATGCCATACCCAATTTTCATAACAGATGAGTAAGCACATAATTCTAATATATGGCTTTAACGCCATTGAAATGCTATACGGTCTTAATTATCTTTCCTATCGAGGTTTCCCGTCCCACGGATGTAATCCATATACCCTTGAACCCAATACCCTATTAACCCCCTGAATACCCTTTAAAAGCAGACAACCGAATTGTGGTGTGCCCCAAGTGTCGTTATTAACGACTATCGTCCTAAGGGCTTGGATGTTGTTCTTATCCCTTTTGCGTAGACATTTCTATAGATACTTTCGCCTGCTTCGTGCAGATAAACGGGGTATTAAGGTTTATTTCGAATTTGTGAATTCCAAATTTAAATCATTGCAAAACGATTTCTGTTTATTTGAACACAATATGGTTTCTTTTTAGTGTTGTACATCTTTTTCTAATGGTCGTGTGTTGTTAGTGGCAATCTTTATTTTTTTCAGAGACACTGTATCATTTTAATTAGATAACCTTATAATATTAGTTATGAGATCTTTTACAATAAATAAAAATTGATATTTTGACTACTACTAGGTATAGCAGCCATAATCACAAGAGTTCTCCTTACTCGTTAAATGTAATTCGACTATCATGAGCAAAATTCTATAAGATGCAAAGTAAAAAGTTTTAATAAATTAGTAAGAGGTAGTGCCATGCTGCTATGCATCCGAACTGTGCCGGCACGACCGGGGTGGTACCTCTAGCTCTCATATGACTGGCGTAAAGTGACAGGTGTGCTGTCGCGTTTCGTGCGGTTTGTGAGTGTCCGGTGGCCCATTGGGGGGATAGGGGAAAAGAGGATAACACATCTGCATAGTCTTTGGTTGTGCGGATGTTTATGGGCGTCGATATTCACCAAAAGGCTCGTTTGCCCTCCTATGTAAAAAAAACCAGCCAAAAATCAAACAATAAAATTAATTCTGAAAAAATAACAATTTTTTTTGATAAAATATAAATACTTCTTATAATAAACTATGAGAACGTTCTCCATTTCAGTCTTAAACATTCGTCCTACTTAGACCCAATTAGAATTTAGAACACTCTAAAATGATATGAAGCTAAATTAGGTAATCCGAAAGTTTCCACTTTCAATTGGAATGTTTGAAGCAGACTGTTCGAAATAGCCCAAACTTCAACGTGCTAGCTTTTGCTCATTACATAAGACAAAATAGGTTCAGAATGCTCAATTATTTCACAATAAACCGATTTAGGCGTTTTAAATGAAGTTCCTTCATGAAAGGAAGGAAACGGGACCCAGTGTTTGTTTCGAGCAAACAATGAGTTTGCAATTTGCGAATAACGACTCTCGTTTAGTTGATGTAAATCAAGTCCTAACAAAATAGAACTTTTGATTCACTGTGTTCTTAATGTAGTTAACAAAAAGTTTACGACAAAATAAATTAATGTTCTAATGAAATCAATAATGGCGCTGTTTTGTGTTATATTTTTATTATCATATCAAAAGATTGTGCATTAAAGTTATGCATTGAGAAATAAATGAATAATTAAGTTAAATAGTTTCAGTTAAATTAGTTTAATTTGATGAAACCCGTCTTTTGTTAAGACAGTGTAATCTTCAAGCAACAAGAAATTAAACGTCTCTAAGCATTTTACTTTTAAGTCCTTTATACGAAGCCTTTTTTTCTTTTACGCCGGGAATAGCTCTGAGGGATCATCCCGCGGGGGAGTGGGACTCGCTGCACCCGAAAGCTGGTAAGTGGACGCAACTCTACCCACTAACACCCGGCGAGTGCCTCCAATGCCGCTTTTGGTGAGGTGCCCCGGATCTGTTGAGCAAACTGGGCACCTCGTCGGCTAGTCAGTCGCTCAGGGGACTGTCGCCACCTTGATAAAGGGGTGGTCCGCACTACAGAATAACTCCTCCCAACGTTGCGACAGTACATTGGGTTGAGGTTCCCGTCCTCGCCACTTGCCCCCTGCTCTTTTTTCCCTTCTTCTTATAAGAGGGGTACAAAGAGCCTCGGCTCAATTCGTTTCACCCAAGATGCTGGGCTCACCCTAGGCTACTGAGCGCCATCGCCACGACAAGGGCCGAACCATGGTGGGGATACGAAGCCTTTAAAGCGATGGTGACTTATCAAAATGGATTTAGATATCAACCTAATTAACACACCTTCTACTCTAAATTGGCATACGAGGACGGCACTGAAAATTTCGAGAATCAAGGAAGTGACACAATATTACTATTTAAAAATGTATTTATTGCTTTTCGAAGTATTCTCCGCGAAATTTGACACATTTTTCCATACGATGGAACCAATCATTGAAGCAACCATTCCATTCGGAAGTTGGGGTCTCCAAATGGCCGTGTTGTAGGCGTCCACAGCTTCTTCAGGCGATGAAAATCTCTGACCACGCAATTTATTCTTTATTTTAGGGAAAGTATAGAAATCATTAGGGCTTAGGTCGGGGCTCTACGGCGGATGGTCTAATAATTCTATGTTTTCTTGCTCTAAAAACTCTTTTGTTCGGTGTGAGAACTCGCATTGTCGTGATGGAGGATGATGCGGCGGTTGCAGTTCTCTTTACGGAGTTCAGAAACGACCTGTGGCAAACAAATGCTAGCATACCATTCTGCATTAACTGTTCTTTGTCCCTCAAGAGGAATAGTCGCAACATGGCCGGTTTTGCAGAAATCATCCGGTCAACACACTGTTTTTGTGTTAAACCACTTCGCAAGTCATAATAAATCATCGCTCTAGCATTTTCTCGAGTCAATTCCATTTTCTCAACGACCAAACAAGTTTGACCAGACCTTGTGACAAGACCGAGATTCTTTTTTTAAATAAATAAATGGTATTCGATTTATAAAACCAAGAAATTTTCAATTAAAAAGATTTTAATATGACAGGAACACTGGAAATATTCCATTCCCGATACTTAAAGTGCAGCCTATGTAATGTCATAATAATATGAGATATATAAAAATAAAAAACACTATTATAAAAATAAAATACATTTATAATATTGCACTTTTATTAATATGATATATTGCATGTATAGTATCTTATTGATTATGTTTATATCAATGTTAAGGGCGATAGTAATATTTTTTTTTTAATAATATTTTATGGCCTGGTTACGAGACCTTTAAGCCAAGTCAGATTTTAGGGCACAAACTTTTATCCTTTAATGTATCAATTACACTTCACTGATTTTATTTTATTCTATTACATATTTAAATTTTCACTACGGTATTTTTTATGTATTTATATAATGCACTATAACACTTTTTGTTTTTCAGCAAATCACACAAGTGGCGGCGGGAGGTATCACTAAATTCTATTATTTCGCTTGCCATTATTAGTCTTTGGAAAATAAACATTGGATTTTGACACTTGAAGAAAATGTGGTCAAGCGATAGTAATAATAAAACTAATAGTATGCTTTTTTTCCACTATTAAATTAAGGTAACAACATCAACTTAGGACTAGAAGTTTGCCCAAAAATGACGGTCTTACCGCTTTAAACGGTCTCTACCAGACCATTAAAATCAAACATTAAAAAAATGAAACAGTGTGAAAAAGTAGCAGTAGCACATTGAATAATTAAGAATACTACGAAATATTAAAAAGTTATGTTTAAAAAACAAAAAAGTAAGCAGTAGCACATTGAATAATTAAGAATACTACGAAATATTAAAAAGTTATGTTTAAAAAACAAAAAAGTAGCAGTAGCACATTGAATAATTAAGAATACTACGAAATATTAAAAAGTTATGTTTAAAAAACAAAAAAGTAGCAGTAGCACATTGAATAATTAAGAATACTACGAAATATTAAAAAGTTATGTTTAAAAAACAAAAAAGTAGCAGTAGCACATTGAATAATTAAGAATACTACGAAATATTAAAAAGTTATGTTTCAAAAACAAAAAAGTAGCAGTAGCACATTGAATAATTAAGAATACTACGAAATATTAAAAAGTTATGTTTAAAAAAACCAACGAAATAACAAAAGAGCTGATGATTTAATCAGATTAGTCATCAATTGTTTGTTCCTAAGAAGGTTTTTATAGCACAGGAGGGCAAACGAGAGACAGAGATTATGCAGATGCGTTCTCCTTTTCCTTATCCCCCCAAATGGGCCGCCGGAAACTAACAAACCGCACGAAACATGACAGCTGTGCTGTCACTACAGTTTTACAGCCGGTGTTATGTGAGAGGTACCCCCCCGATAGTGCCGACCCAAGCAAAGCACCATGGCACTACTTCTTTCAAAATTTTCTCTAAAGAAATACATAGACTAAAGAATATTGTCTGAAGTACTCTAAGCCCATCGAGCATATATTACATCCGGAGAGAGTAGTAATGTGAGACATAAAATTCCGACACTGGTCAGTGATTTGCCACAGACGTAATAGAAATTCAACCAACCAGTGATCTGTATGTACGTCCCATCGTACGACCGGCCATTAGTCGGCTAATCAGAGCGCAGAACCCGCAGTATCGCAGCACAAATTTTTCGGAATTCGTTTCAAAAACACATAACATTACCGCCTATTCCGGTTATATAC
This sequence comes from Helleia helle, assembly GCA_963853865.1. Taxonomy (NCBI): domain Eukaryota; kingdom Metazoa; phylum Arthropoda; class Insecta; order Lepidoptera; family Lycaenidae; genus Helleia; species Helleia helle. The sequence continues at coordinate 16,775,647 of OY971422.1, read as the reverse complement.
TCATATAACTATATGTCTCAGCCAATGGATTTTGATCCGAATTCTTGAAGCAGCTCTAGTGCCGAGGGCAGCTTTGTTTTTCATCAAACAAGATTTACATATGAGCCGATCTTTTACCCGATTACATATCGAATTTTTAGGTTAAAGGTAAGCTTTATCATCATCGTCATCAGCGGTGGCCGGTCCGTGTTGGATGCGAGTGGCAAGGGAGCGGCCATCATGGCGTTCATTGCGGGAGGCCGATGTTCAAGCTTTATATTTTTAGATTATTTCCGAGTATATGAATTATAGATAAAAATGCAAGGATGACCAAATAAATCTATAGTAATATAATAAAAATGTAATGTTTATGAGTTAGAATCCAGGAGTTGTTAATCTTCGACCAAATCACTCATCGGATAAAAAAAAGTTTCTTCAGTACCTACTTATTATGTTAAATTTTTATAACATATTATGCTGTAAAGAAAAAAATATAACATTAACAGTTTGAATACGTCTGTATTATAAAAAAGCGCTGATGAAGCTGCTACAAACAGCCATTTTAATAAGAAAATGTACGTTCCTGAATAAGGTATTTTTCCAATGAGCGCTCAAATGTTCCAAGTTCCAAGAACTGTTCGTCGTTTGATACTGACGAAATTTGTCAAATACGGGTTCAATTTTAACACTACAAAACCTTTTTAATTAATTAATAAATGAATGAATGAATAAATTATTAATTAATTTTGCTTTTGATATTTTCAATTGTAAAATTGTTAGTAGACCGTAAATAAATAGGTTCCACGGGCATCGTCTTACGTGCGCTGCCTCATCATGAGTAATGAGAGTTTTTGTGTGATTGATATGCTTTTTCTGTGTCATATTTTCGGTGTATTTTATTTTATGGGTCCTATTACTAGACTGGTCTCTTGATTTTGAAGAGGATTTTGGATCAAGGTCCATTCGCTGGCCCAATGCGCGATGTAGAAAAATACCCTTAAAGGCTTTTAGGTCTTCGATCAGGATTGAACCGAGACCTCCTATTTTGCGGCCGAACCCATGCCTGTAAATCATCGTTATTCGTTGCTAATTAATTCTCCGTTTTGGTGCCATAGCATATAATTTTAAGTAAAGTGTGTCTTTGCTCTTATCATCACAAAAAGACAAATTTGTAATCAGATTCACGATACACCTCTACGCCTTGGGCCAACAAAGTATTTATTACCGAATATTCGTGTACAATGTCGAGCTCCCTGTATAACCTTATTGGGAGATTGAAACGCTTCACTTCTCCTAATTTAATTTCAAATTATTGACATAACATGTCTAAAAGATGAAAGTGCTTCATTTCAATTTAGACACATAATACTAAGTAATTAAGCCCGTCACACACGTAGCTATTATATATATTAATATATTTTATAGCTAGATATATTTAGAATAACCACACACACAAATATAAAATATATTTCTATGACGTCACAAACCTATACCGTAATTTATATTATTGCATATTAACGCTAGGCTGACCATTAAGAAAATGAAGAAAAAATATACAATACTATAGCATTATAGCATTACATACTCCGTATGTGATAGCTTGCTATTATATATATTATAGTACGGTATATTCATATATATATATATATATATATATATATATATATATATATATATATATATATATATATATATTATAGCTACGTGTGTAACGGGCTTTATGTCTTAAATACGTTGAGGTTTAGTTGGGAGAAACCGGAGAAACCTCATAATTCTAGTAAACCAGCTTTGTCTGGTAATAGTAATAATTTGGATTTATAACGAAAAATTGTGGTTAATATATTAAGCGTCTAGTTTTTTTATGTCTGAAGGAGGTAACCGTGCAGTCGGATCCATAATGGTGGCTACTTACGCGCATAGAGTAACATATCAAATAATAATATCATAACAAAGAGTTATGCACGTGCGTTGCCCTCCTTTTCCCTATCCCCCCAATGGCCCACCGGAAACTAACAAGCCGCACGAAACACGACAGCATAACTGTCACTTGACGCCCGTGTTATGTGAGCGAGAGGTACTACCCCGATGTGGCGGCCCAATTCGGCTGCAAAACAGCATGGCACTACCTCTTTCAAGTTGACATGGCATGGCAAAGCAACATGGCACTACCAGTTTCTAGATATTTTTACTATTATACTATATAAAGCGGGATTTTTACCATGTTTTTTTTTTAATTTCGTGGAGCCCGATATTTTTTACTTCATGGAGGTCTAGTTGTTTACTCGGACCTTGAAGCAAGATTTGTTGGGTTGAGTTTCAACCTGACAGGTTGACAGACTTTTTGAGGATATGGATGCATGCAACAGGAGCACCTTAGTGGCAGGCTAGCCCCGGCGAAGGCCAGACTACTCCTCAGTCCTCGTAAGGGGAGACTGCCTGGCAGCCACTTAGCAGTCCCCGCGACGTCGTGCCCACCTGTTCGTCGCCTGTGGGGAAAGGCCTCATCTGCGGTCCCCTCCCTCATACGCTCGTTGGCCTCCTTATAGAATAATATTAGAAGAAGACTATTGCCATCCAGGACTCGTCGTCACAGAGCATGGCGGTGATGTTGCTCGAGGGAGACAAGTCCCCGAACACAGGGGACCTTAATGAACGCCGAGAAGGCCGATCACTTGCCATTCGCATCCAAGACGAACCGGCCACTGCACGCGGAGATCATCTTCCCGCCTTTCTTCCTCTCTTTAGGTATTCAAAATAAACAAAGTATATTTTAATCATAGGAATCGAAAACTTCCATCTCGATAAAATTCGCCATTTCTTACTTTATCTTGATTTTATTCATCGCGCCGCTGTCGTTTCCACATGAATGATTTCATACGACAAGAACTTCCGATAACGACAAAAGATTTCCAACTTTTCATCACATTTTATTTTAATAGTTCCTTTTTAGGGTTCCCTACCTCAAAATGTAAAAATAAAAATACTTAAGATCACTCTCTTGTACGTCTGTTCGTCCGTGTGTCTCCATCTATTTCTCAAGAACGGGGGGATCTAGCAAAAAAATAAAAGGGGACTCTATAGACCTCAGTTTAATTTATGCTGGGAAATGCTCTGAGGCATCCCGCGGGAGAGTAATGACTCCTCAGGCAGGTATGTGAGACTCACTGCACTCGAAAGATGGTAAGGTGGGCGTAGCTCTACCCACTAAAACCCGGCGAGTACTACTAATGAAGCCTTCGGTGAGTTTTCACCCCATTGTACTGTCCCGACGTCGGGAGAGGTTGTATTGTGGTGTGAGACAACCTTCGTGGAGGTGGCGTCGGTTCCTTGGGGACTCACTAGTCGTCGAGGTGCCCTGTTGCTCAACAAATCCGGGGCATATCACCAAATGCAGCATTGATGGCACTCGCCGGGTTTTAGTGGTTGGAGCAGCGTCTACCTTATCATCTTTCGGGCACAGTGAGTGAGTCCCACATACCCACTTGTGGAGTCTTCCCTACCCCGCAGGATGCCTAAGAGCATTTCCCAGCTCAAAAGAAAAACAAGTCCTCTGAGTTGTTGGGTGCTAATGTTTTTGTTAAAGTCTCTAATGTTGTATATAATATTATAATTTTACGGAACCCTATATGCGCAAGTCCGACTCGCACTTGGCTGATTTTTTATGAATCCATGCAATAAATTAGAAATGTCTCTTTTGTTTCAAAATAAAACTGCTCTAACTATGTGAGCGACAATGGCCTAGTGGGTATGGGCTCGGCCTCTTGAGTGAGAGCCGAGAGGTTCGGGTTCGATCTTAACCCCCCTCCCCTGTGATGCCTAGAAATGGGTTTTTCTTAATTTCTACGTGCATCTGAACATGAGAGCATCGCTTGCTCACCGGTGAAGGAAACACCGTGAGGAAACCTGCATGCCTGATGAGATTAAAAGTCTTTGAAGGTGTGTGAAGTTCACCAACCCGGATAAGGCCAGCACATCGGTGAACTATGTCCCAAAACCCTCCTCGCCTGATTTCGAGGAGGAGACCCGTGCCAGCAGTGGGATATACAAGGTATGATATTATTCTTATTATATTATATATGCACTAACAAATAGAGGGACGAAAATATATTATGTTTGATCACGCAAATCATTCATAATCATAAGTGGACCATATGCTTATTTTTTTCTTTCTTTTTTATGTCATCAGGGGGCAAACGAGCAGTCTCACGGCGCCGACGCCCATCACATCCACAGCCAAGAGAATGTAATCACTACGTTTAATCCACAGAACCAAGGCAACGCAGATGCGCCGCCCTCCTTTTCCCTATCCCCCCCAATGAGCCACCGTAAACTCACAAACCGCGTTACAACAATTTATTAAATCTCTCGAAAATTTTGTCCTATTTTTGCGTCTTGTAATGAAAATGCCAGAGAATAGAATTACTTAAATTGAAAAGAATATTGGTATTTAAAAAAATGCTATTTTTGTATAAAATATATAACTTGCCATTCTTCTTTTTCTACTTTGGCCTTAGAATGGAATTGCCTACGGTGGCTAAAGCCCATGTTCAGTTATTATTACTTTAAATATTTTCTAGAGGTATAAGTGTTAAAAAGGGAATAAAGAAATAGGAAACTGTTGCTCCACAAAACAAAATATAAACATTGATAAGTACGATACTATTCTACAGTCAAATGTTATTTTCTACAATAAAGGATATTTTCTACGATACATAGAGTATCTACAAATGGTGTATATACATAGGACAGCAAAGATTTAAAATCATCAAAGCATGGAATATCGGGAGAAAGCGAAACATACAGTGACGATGAATTGAAACTTGTCATTAGGTACATGTTCTACGTTATTACAATAAATTGTCATTAATGATTCTTAAAAATATGTCAGTCCATGTCATATAACACCATAAAGTTAATATACCTAGCGTAGGTATATTAACTTTATGTATAACACAATAGAGCGGTAATATTATAATATTTCTTATATTATAAAAACAAATTCCGCCGTGTTGCGACGCTGGGCCGGTTCTGCGCTCTGCTTGGACGACTGATGGCCATTGATGAATGATTGGCAGATGTTAAATTGATTTTACGTCAGTGACAAATCACTGATTAGTTTTTTTTTGTCTCGTTATGCTATCCGGTTACATGCTCGATGGTCCATGTTGAGTGGTGAGCGTTAAAAAACAAGTAAGAAAGTTGCATTTTCAATTGCTGCAATCTCCACAGTGTTTTAAATTAATAATCGGTATTCGGGATACGTCTGCGTACAGTGGCGGGTCCATGTTGGATGCGAGTGGCGAGGGTTCGGTCGTCTTGGCGTTCTTTGAGGGAGGCCTATGTTCAGCAATGGACGGATAGAGGCTAATGATGATGATGATGACACGTCTGCGTTATTTTAGGCATCTAATTCGTAAATATTCATTTGTTAACTTAGGTTAGTCCGGTTGTGTATACAAACAATTTAGATACAATACTAAATCAGAGTAAGTTATTTCGGCGTAAAAGCAGGACACAATAGTATTTTATTACCTACCACAAATCTTCATTAGGCGTGTAGGCGAGGCCTTTCAGTACTGTACGTATAGAAACAAAAACAGAACCATTTCGTGTTGACTTACACAACAATAATAACAGAATAGATTATAAAATTAATTATTAATTGTAGTTTAATTTTCATCCGAATCATTATCCAAAATCTAAGATTTTAAATTCTGTAAAAGATAACTAAACTTGAATAAGTGTTAACTTAGATCAGCATTGATCTCGATTATCTCGGTTAATTCTCTCTAGTTCACGGAGTCATGAAGTAAATATTATGATATATGATAGTGATGTTGTTGCCGTGGAAATTATATTAAAAGGATTTTGCGTGTATATTTTCTTACTAACAAAAGCTGTTATGTAAGTATGAAGCTTTTGTGTATAAAAGTTATTAAATATGAGCACAACAAAAGATTCATTCTTGTGGCCTTGGCCCAATTGAAAAGCTTTTTCATGGGTACTGTATAAGCTTAATAATGGAAAAGGCTAATAGTGTAGTCTAATGATTGGCCGTTTGTAGGACATCCACTATTAACTACGTGCAAGAAACCGAGACGAATAGGGGCAACAGTGTAATTGCCAACGCCTGCTAGGGATACGGTAAATTGATGGCCTTCGGGCATGATGGTTAAGTGGCATGCCAAACCTGCAATAGGGCAGAAATGGATTGCCATTTTAGCCCTATAGTAGCTTTGGTCCACATTTTAGTCTATGTATATTTTTGTTTCCCAAGAATAGGTTATTTACAGAACAGCCTCATGTGATTTCGAGGTGGAGACCCAGCAGTGGGACATAATAAAAGGGTTCATATTATTATATTATTTATATTATTTATTCTTTTTGTCGTAACCATTTTTTTAGTTCAGCCTTGCTGGTGTACACTGCACTAAAACCACTACGAGTTGCCTTATAACTAAGTAAAGTTTTATGATAAAAATGATCACCATGTTAGCCCAGACGTGTGGTAAGTTCGTAAAAACTTGTGTTACAGTCGCTAGGAATGGAAATTGAATAAAGAAAATGTATTCTTTCATATATACAAAACCATAACCCGATGTAGACTATATAATATCATCATACAGATAATTATTATCTGCACTTGGTATGATTCGAATTTTAAACCTTTCAAATCCAAAGTTACGCATAAACAAAAATAGTTCTTCACTCTTCCACATGAAGTACTTTTCATTGTAAATTTTAAAAAAAAAAACTGCAAATAAAACCCTTTGCGATACACTCAAGCTTTAATTACGTAGCGTCAACGTATTGGTCCGGAAAAATGCTGTTCAAGTAGGTATTTACAGAACATATTGCAGATAAACGAGCCGCCGAGAATTGAATCGCTGATGTCTCTTTTGTTACAGCATAAAGTGCAAACTTATTGTATGCACTTTAGGCGTAAAGCAGACGGTCGACTCTCAATAAATTATTCTCGGTGGTGTCCTATTTATAAAATTAAAAAAAATTAAATTTCGTAATGACAGCTTAATTAGCATGTCGGTGACGCGAGCCTATATGTCACATTAGTATGTCGGTGACGCAAACCTAATGTGTATTATAACCTAATATCCTTAAGGATATCATCTTCCTGAAGTCGAGCCTAACAGAAGTGCAGTCCAGGTTGGAGGTCTCAGACAGGACCATTCAAGATCTGCGTGCCGAGGTAGTGTCATTACGTAACGCTATGTCGGCAAGTAGGTCACCTGAAGAGGCCTCGACCGTGAACATGCGTCGCGGGGCGCAAAATGTCTCCATCTGCAGTTTTGCATCGGCGGACTCCGATGCGTCACCGCATGCCATCGAGTGCGATGCCCCGGCGGTTGCTGCGAGTGTAACCGTGTCGACACCAAGACGCGCTTATGCTGACGCGGCTCGTCCACGTAGCTGCACCGCACTCCCGACCGCGCCCTCTTCGTTGCCCTCTCGCAAGGCTCCTCCACGTGCCACGCGTGCTCCGTGCCCCGCCCCGCAGCCCGCGCCTGTTGCGCAGGCGCCACGTCGGGATGAAGACGGTTTTGAGGTGGTGAAGAGGAAGAGACGCCATCCCAGGATCAACAAGAATCGATGTGGCAAAGCCCCACTAGAGCCCAACGTGCCGTGCGGGCCGCCAAGCCGAATACGCCGGTGTATATCTCCCGCCTTCATTACACCACAAAGGCGGAGAACATCGCAGAATACGTGCGCCGGAAGTTGCAGTACTGTCCGAGGGTGCTGGAGCTGGAGTCGCGCCGCAACGTCAATTTCAAAACCTTTGTGGTGCGAATACCGGCCTGCTACCTACAGGAAGTTTTACAAGAAGACTTCTGGCCACAGGATGTGGTGTTCCGTCGCTTTCGCGGAACAATTCCACCGGAACGTACGAAAACGTAACACTAGGAAGTTTTACTTACATAATTTTAAGGTTTTATTTATACCAACACTAATGTAATATAATATATGTATGTTAGTCTGTAAGGTATATATCTATGGGCCATAGTGCATGAAAATGAATGATTATTATTATTATTATTATAAGATTTTCCCCTACCAAAAAGTGTTCAACGCAGTTAAACAAGTTATCACTTCAAGAAATGTTCGTCGATAACTAGAAAATAAAGTTAGCAGTCACAGGGCATCTGTCAAATGTTAAACATCTGTTAATATTAAAATTCATAATTCTGTAACGAAAGAAGGATTGGAATAAATAAATGACTGCGAATTGCTGTTTGCCGTCAAGGCATGTCACTTTACTGTTAAAGCGCGATTTTTCCAAGGCGCTAGTAGATGTTTCATATCAAAAATATAATGATGATTGATTAACGAATAGAGTAGAAGCTGCTTAATCTTTGAACACCATTTTTTTTCTTACCACCACACCGGGAAATGCTCTGAGGCATTCCGCGGGAGAGTGGGTCTCCCCAGGCGGGTATGTGGGACTCGCTGCGCCCGAAAGCTGGTAAGTGGACGCCCACTAAAACCCGGCGAGTGCCACCAATGCCGCCTTTGGTGAGGTGCCCCGGATCTGTTGAGCAAACAGGGCACCTTGACGCATAGTCAGTCCCTCAGGGGACCGACGCCACCTCCACAGAGTCCACCACTCGGGACAGTACAATGGGATGAGGTTCCCGTCCTGGCCCTCTGCCCCCTGCTCTTTTGACCCCTCTTCTTATAAGAGGGGTACAAAGAGCCCCCTCGGCTCAATTCGCTTCGCCCAAGGTGCATGTCTAAATGATGTAATTGGGAACCTCAAGAAAGAGGCATTACCTATTCATTAAGATTTCTCTAATGCTACAGGTTTATCCCACTACCAAATTTGACATATCTAATCCTGCTCGTGTCTTAGCGGTATATTTTAACGTTAAGTCACGCGCAGGATCATAAAACGTGAAATCGTCAAGTAGATCTAAGTACCTATAATTTCACGTCCCATATTGCAATTAAGAGAAGGATTGTTACTATTAACTATTTCGTTTACTATATTATGCTAGATTCTGTAATTTATTTTAATTTTATAAGCTTCCAAGATTTTCCTTCACAAAATAGACGATATCAATAAAATAGTATAACAACATTTATATAATATTTCCAATGCCACATGGCTGGTTTTTTTTCCGATCCTCAAAATAAGCGTTCCGATCCTCATAGTAGCAAAACTGATACTTTATATGATTAATCCGTTGTTCTTCCGTCTGTCTGTCTGTCTGTCTGTCTGTCTGTCTGTCTGTATGTTAAACCAAATCCTATACTACTTCTTACTGGGTACTTCTCATTGACATAGAATCATAAAATTTTTAACAAGCTATGTCTAGCAATATAAGTAACGTAACAAAACTAACCCTAAGTCACGGGGACTGCCAATAGAAGTAAAAACAAAATAAATTCAAATACATTTATTACAGGTTGTAATAGCTTATGACAACCTATACAATTTAAACGTCGCACAAAATGGCCGGATGACATTGACATTTCAGTGTGTTTGACGATTGGTTATGTATTGTTTACATATTGCATAATCTTATATAAATAAATCAAACGTTATATAAACGTCAAATATTGTCTCATAACGGTGGTAACGGTGTTGAAAATCCAGAAATTTTATCTCATCTAAAACTATGCGTACCGCGCCTAAAGAAGTTTTCACTTCAAAAATCTGAAAACCATTAATTAGTTGCTATATTACATAAAAAACGTTTTTCGGAACCTTTACCGCGAGCCATACTCGTGTTTCTCTGTCTAGCTTTTTTTTGTTTTCTCCGGGAAAATGTCTGAAAAAAAATATATATTCATTGGTCTATCCCATACACAGATTGCAACAACACAACTTTAATTATAAGTGTTCTGACAAATTTAGATTTAGGGTCGGGTGGTAGTAAATATTTATTATTGTTGTTGGAATAAAGCCGGTTGTCTGCGCTACGCCATACTCCACAATGTCGTCTGTTCATTGATTTATTGAGACGTATTCATAACATACTGCCGCAACTTGTTTGATTTCACTTTGTTTCTAGTTTCCCGTTCATATTTGTTAAAGATATCCCATTGGTTAAAGATTCTGGGAAGCCAAATTTGATTTAAAGATTTTGTATTCATTTGGCACACAACCTGATTTATGAAAACGCCAATGTCTTGGGCTTGTGATTTATTTTAAGTTCTGGAATGTTCAGATAGAATAGCACTGTTACTTAAAGTGAAGGCAGGATTATATAGATATATATCTATAATTCAAACTATTATACGACGTTATAATGAAACAATTTCTTATGGATTTTATCGCGGTTTATTAAAAAATTGTTTCATTATAATGAGCGAAATTCGCGCAAACATTAGAAAACTATTATACGACGATTACATATTTAAGCATGATTTTTATTAAAATCATTATCATCAGCCCGTTATTGCCCACTACTGAGGCCTCCCTTTTTTCTGCCAATCTCCTCTGTCCGTTACCTACCTCATCCATGTTTTGCCCATCAGCCTCCACCTGATTTCAAGGAGGAGAGCCGTGCCTATGTCTGTGGTGTGGGTCAACCCCTCTGTGGAGGTGGCGTCGGTCCCTTGAGGGACTGACTAGCCGTCGAGGTGCCCTGTTTGCTCAACAGATCCGGGGCACCTCACCAAAGGTGGCATTTGGTGGCACTCGCCGGGTTTTAGTGGGTAGAGCTGCATCCATCTTACCACCTTTTGGGCGCAGCGAGTTCCACATGGGTCCGCCTAGAGAGACCCACTTCAGAGATGCCTCAGAGCATTTCCCGGCGTAAAGGAAAAAAAAAGAAGTTGATAATGGTCATTACAAATCAATATGATAATGGTCAAATTAACCATTTTATCTATATATCCTATATACTTAACTATAGGAATAGATATCCTAATAAAATTATATTTGAAATAGTCATAAGAGAAACAAAAGAATGGCCTTTATGTGTCTGTTAGAAAATCGGTCAAGTGAATTTGAGGTCACGGTTGGGAGAGAATCCACAGCTAAGTTAGTATTATTTTTAGCTTAAAAGGGGACGGATTATATGGTTAATTAGATGAAATAATTTAATAGAGTTATTTTATAACAAGCTCCCCGTCAGCTTAGTTTAGATAAAAAGTTCTATTAATCTACTAAAATATCTTTAACTTTCTATATAAAATCATAATCTAATTTGCCTTTACTTGATGACGAAGTCGTAAGTCTTGTAACTTCGCTATAAAAGTTTGAATAAATTCCATTGGTCAAAATAGCAGATATGTTCGCATGTGTCGCACTAATTGGATGGAAGCAGGGGGAGGCAGAGTGACTTGGTGATCGAAAGAGGCCTATTTTTAACAATGGACGTCAAAATGTTGATAATGATGATGACAGAGAACATGCTGATTTGAAATCATTATGGATGCAGCTACGTTCTTCGGGTAGACCCAATGTCGGACTCGCATCTGGGAGTGCCCACTCTAACTAAAACAACTGCGAGCGTCTTCAGCCGTTTTTTGAGGGTCCCGGATATGCTGGACCTGGCGAAGGCCCGACTACTCCTCGTAAGGGGGGACTGCCCGGCCACTACTAAAGTCCCCACAACGTCGTGCCATACAGATCCAGGTTCCTATCCTGAGCCCGACATGAACACAGGAGCGTTACTGGAGGCGCATTAAGTAGCGCCTCCTACGCACCCCCGTTCGTCGGCTGCGGGAGATGCCTGGTCGGCGGCTCTCGTATCCGCTCGTGCATCGCACCGAGCATCGCGGTGATGACACTCGGCAGAGACAAGTCCCTTCCGATGACTGATGTCAGACTGTGACGCAGCGCGGTCCATCTCGGGCAGACCTCGAAGGTGTGCTGGGCCGAGTTCACCGGCGCGCCACAATCGTGACACACTGACAACGGCTCCCTGTGGGCCGTCCGGCACGGGTACTTACCAAAGAAACCACTTCCGGTGAGCACCTGGAACATGCTGATTATAGTGTTAGTGATAGTGATGATGGATTCCTAATTTGAAGTGAAACAGCATTATCTAGAGCATGTGAGAGACATAGCATAAAATAATTAGCTAGAGGAAACGCGGCTTCCTTTACACGACTACTTATTACATGGTTTGCATTACGGATAGCTCTGCACCGCCGCACTGTTTACGTAGTTTCACATACCACTTTGTAAGCGTCTCGCTATATAGTTTAAAAGGCTTTCTCATTGAGAGCTTAATGTATACATACTTTTTACACATGTTTTATCGTCTAGATTTATTTATTAAAGTGAAACTCCTTTGCGCGTATGAGGGTAAATTTTTTACGGGTGAAACGTCACGAAAATGTGCAACATTTTTGTCCAATTAGAGGAAGAGAGTGATTGAGACCGATTGAGAGAGAGAGTGAGAAAGGGCGAACGTAGCATGGAGCACATAGCCATGGAGTGAGAGTAGGGAGCAAGTGAGTGAGAAAGATCGAGAGAGATTGTGAGATAGAGCTAACGTCGTATCGCAAGTCTCGGAAAGTTTCACCTCTGACATGTGTACTTTGTACGCACGCACATTTTTTGTTACTTGCATTCATTACATACGAATTGCGAATCACTTTCACAATTCTTATGTAAGCTTGAAATCAAGACATCGTTGAAGCGCATTAGAATTCAAGTGACTATTTCACTCCAGAACAACATCATACATCTTGGGTAGATCCTGACCCTATGTGGGACTCGCATCTGGGAGTGCCCTACCCGTAAACTAAAACAAATGCGAGCGCCTTCAGCCGCTTTATGAGGGTCTCGGATTGCATTCAACAGGATCACCTCAGCGACAGGTTGGCCCCGGCGAAGGCCAGACTACTCCTCGTACCACTGACGTGGCGGTGGGACTCTACTGAGTCCCACCGCCACGTCAAGGGTGAGCCGAGCACCTTGGGCGAAGCTAATAGAGCCGAGAGGGCTCTTTGTACCCCTCTTATAAGAAGAGGGAACAAAAGAGCAGGGGGCAAGGGACGTGGACGGGAACCTCACCCCATTGTACTGTCCCGACGTTGGGAGGGGTTGTTCTGTGGTGCGGGACAGCCCCTCTGTGGAGGTGGCGTCGGTCCCTTGGGGGACTGACTAACCGGCGGCATTGGTATTGGGTAAAGGGTGGCAAACCCGGCACTCGCCGAGTTTTAGTGGGTAGAGCTGCGTCTACTTACCAGCTTTCGGGTGCAGCGAGTCCCACATAATATCCTGATGCCTCAGAGTATTTCCCGGCGTTAAAGAAAAAAAAGGATTAAATTTGTACAAGAATTATACTGGAATCTGGACCTTAATTTAAGTTTTGTTCCTCACCGTGTGTTCTAAATTTTATGACAACCTCATTCATGCCTAACATAAAATTAAACGATTGTGAACAACTCCAAAAGTATTGCGTATGCCGCCAATTTGTATACATTGACGACCTCTGTAGCTCAGTGGTAAATCTGGACCTTAATTTAAAGTTTTGTTCCTCACCGTGTGTTCTAAATTTTATGACAACCTCATTCATGCCTTACATAAAATGAAACGATTGTGAACAACTCCAAAAGTATTGCGTATGCCGCCAATTTGTATACATTGACGACCTCTGTAGCTCAGTGGTAAATCTGGACCTTAATTTAAAGTTTTGTTCCTCACCGTGTGTTCTAAATTTTATGACAACCTCATTCATGCCTTACATAAAATGAAACGATTGTGAACAACTCCAAAAGTATTGCGTATGCCGCCAATTTGTATACATTGACGACCTCTGTAGCTCAGTGGTAAATCTGGACCTTAATTTAAAGTTTTGTTCCTCACCGTGTGTTCTAAATTTTATGACAACCTCATTCATGCCTTACATAAAATGAAACGATTGTGAACAACTCCAAAAGTATTGCGTATGCCGCCAATTTGTATACATTGACGACCTCTGTAGCTCAGTGGTAAGCGCGTTGGCGCTCAAGCCGGAGGTTGCGGGGTCGAATCCCGCCAGGGAACAAAAATATTTTCTGTGTTCCGGGTTCATGGATGTGTATTAAATATGTGTATTATATAATAAAAATCTTAAATATATGTATAGTATAAAAGTATTAAATATATTTCCGTTGTCTGGTACCCGTAACACAAGTTCTTCTAGAACTTACCACGGGACCAGATTGACGTGGTGTGAAAGCGTCCATAGATATTATTATTATATTATTATTATTATAGATTGAAAACACTGTCGACTGTTACCGAGTAAGTTGAAGAAATGAATTATCTTACAGCTGACGAAATAGCTTATGATCATGTTCATATGACAACTTTCCGAAATGCATTTTAAAGTGCGCAAGAATAAATTTTACGAATTTCTGTTACATATTGTAGTTTGTGAAAATTTTACCATAATGATGCTCCCGAATAGAAAATACAGAGAACGTGGGACGAAAACACTGAAATTGTGTATGATGTTGTGACATACTTTCACGAGAATGTGGAAAATTGTTTCAAAATACTAAAACAATTATTTTTGACATATTTCACTTTAATGAAATGACCTTTCCACAAAATGATTACACGTGTATTATACACTAGCAGCTTCGCCCGCTGGAGTTCGAAAATGGGGCTTACGTTTTTCCTAAGTCCTTGCTAGAATGAAATATATAAAAAACATACTTATTTATAAAATGCAAAAGTCTGTTAATATGATATATTGAAAGTCTTGTTGCGTTCGGCCAGTACATATAAATTTTGTGCGTTTGACAATTATGTCATTTTTGAAATTTCAATTGACATAATTATGAATTACTACGAATAGTAAAGCAAATGTAATTGCCGTAGGCACTTGCATATTTTTCGGGATAAAATTTAGTCTATGTGTTAGTCTGGTATATAAGCTACAACACTGCCAAGTATCAAATCTGTTCAGTAGTTTTGCCGTGATTGAAGAACAAACATCCAAACATCCGAACTTGCACATTTATAACAATAAAGATATCTTTTTTTATTGTGATCAGGAGGCAAACGAGTAGTCGGAGCCTCACGGCACCGACGCCCATACACATCTTACATACCTTTTCCCTTTCCCCCTAATGGGCCACCGGAAACTCACAAACTGCACGATACGGGACAGTGTAGCTGTCACTTGACGCCGGTGTTATGTGAGCGAGAGGTACCACCCCGGTCGTGCCAGCTTAATTCAAGCTGCTAAACAGCATGACACTACCACTTACTATATATGTGAGAATTGTTCCAAGCTGCCAAAATTTTTAGTCATTACGTCACTTGGCGACCTAGTGTACACGAGTTTATAGTGTGTACCTACTTGTTAAATAAAAAAATCGGAGATATCAATATACCTCTTTCATTTGTTTCAATATCCATGCGACACGTTACACTAATGACTAGCTCAAGCCTTCACCTTCGCTCGTTTGTGTGTCACGGGGTCAAGGCCCCTGTTTCACGAGGAACATGCATGCTCATGTTTTATTTATTTATTCTTAATTCAGTTTCTTTTCAGTTTGCATTATGTATGCATGCTCGAGAGCGCTCTCTGAATAGGTCGCCATAGGATCGAATGAGGTCGCTGGCGTATTTATGAATTGATGACTTTTCTTAGACTGAATGTGCAGCTCATAATTACTGTTCTAGAGCTACTCCTTATATTCCTTTAGTGGATTTATATTTTTAATATGGAATCCCTTGAGGTTAAGAAATTTTATTAAATTAAATATAAAACTCTCTAGTATTGTGGTGAAGTTACTATTCCGAGAGGTGGGAGATACTCTGAGAGCACGTATTCTAAACTAACTTAGCCCAGCTACGCTACACTGTGGCTCCCGTTATGGAGACAAAAAAATATGTGAAGCATTTTTAATACATATAACGTTGAGTAAAA
Organism: Helleia helle; assembly: GCA_963853865.1. Taxonomy (NCBI): domain Eukaryota; kingdom Metazoa; phylum Arthropoda; class Insecta; order Lepidoptera; family Lycaenidae; genus Helleia; species Helleia helle. The sequence goes on along the minus strand of OY971422.1, from coordinate 16,759,823 downwards.
ACGACCAAGTTAATCCAGAATCTGTTTTTAAGCTTTTGTCTAGTTTAATCAGAGAAGTCCATTATCTTCACGTGAACTCTAATGAGCTTTTTCTTTCTTTCTTTAACGCCGGGAAATGCTCTGAGGCATCCCGCGGGGGAGTGGGTCTCCCCACGCGGGTATGTGGGACTCGCTGCGCCCGACATCTGGTAAATAGACGCAGCTCTACTCACTAAAACCCGGCGAGTGCCACCAATACCGCCTTGTTGAGGTGCCCCGGATCTAGAAAACAAACAGGGCACCTCGACGGCTAGTCAGTCCCGCAAGGGACCGACGCCACCTCCACAGAGGGGTTGTCTCGCACCACAGAACAACCCTCCCAACGTCGGAACAGTACAATGGGGTGAGGTTCCCATCCTCACCCCTTGCCCCCTGCTCTTCTGTACCCTCTTCTTATAAAGAGGGGTACAAAGAGCCCCCCCGGCCCAATTAGCTTCGCCCAAGGTGCACCGCTCACCCTAGGTTACTGAGGCTCCACCGCCACGAAAAGGTGGGGAAAATATATTATATATAACGTACCAGTAAGTTATCTAATATATAAAATTCTCATGTCACGGTGTTTGTTATTAAACTCTTCCGAAATGGCTCGACCGATTCTCATGAAATTTTGTGTGCATGTTTTAAACGTAATCAAAGCTTTACGATATGAACAAAAAAATTGGTAAACCAAAGAATGATGGACGTTGCTTAAGTTTAGTTATTTTAGGGCTACTTCATAACCCTGGTGCTGCTACGATATTATTGGCAACGTTACGTTGTTGTAAGTTATAGACAATCCGTTATCCCTTTCTTTACATTTGACATTATCATTATGACATTGTAACTTCGCTTGTAATATTATAATAATGTTAGTGCTCAAAAATATTTAGCTTAATATAAACCAATCGCTATGCAATTTGTAGTCTTATATTTAGAGGAATAAATTATATTTCATTTTATACTATTTTTAGATACTGAAGTATTTATTAAGTGCATTTAACGTGCCTTTTATTACTCATCTCAACTCTACGTATCAACGTGATAGCTTTTAACAGGTTAAGGTGTATCGATCTAGATAAGCCACGATTCGCAGACAAGCTGAATACGACGTAGGTAGTGTTTGCAGAACATATCTAATAGCCTCATGTTCACGGTGATTACTTTTCCTACGTGTAACAGTTTAATAAAACAGTTAAATAAAATAGTTAAATAATATAATATCTATGGACCCTTTTACACCACGTTGATCTGGTCCCGAGGTAAATTCTTGAAAAACTTGTGTTACAACCAGACAACGGAAATATATTTAATACTTTTATATTATAAATATCGCCAACGCGCTAACCATTGAGCTACAGAGGTCATCAAATATATCGACACCTCCGGCGCATAAGGTCGTAACGCCTTTTTTAATGAAAATCCATATTTTACATTATCGTAATTACGTATATGAGTTTTATAAATTCCTGAAATCAGAATCTCAATATTACTTTTAATTAACGAGTTTTAGAAACGCTTATCGTCGTATATTTAGGAAGGCACCGCGCATATAGTTGTATTTCCAGATACGACGATAAGCGTTGTGCTATTGATTCGTTTGTGACCAATCAAGGTTAGTTACCACCGTCGTATGTCACTAACGGTACACGCAATAAAGTATGATATTTAAATAAGTATTTCACGAAAATAATAAGAATTTTGAAGTGTATTGTGATTTGTTGCTTTTATTATATTATTATTATCAAAATGAACCACTTACGATCAACAAGAATTTTATAATTAGCATTTAATGAAAATGAAAAAATAACTCATAATGAATCTAGTGTAATTGGTAAGTTTTGGTCAATAATTGATTATTATTTTATTAAATAGTTAGAAATCATATCGCAATTTAAACTTATTGGACTATATTTATTATTATATTTAAGTGTTTTATTTATATTATAATTTTAATCTAGTCCCACGCATAACGACGTAATATTAAAGTTACGACGATATGCGTTATTATTTCTTTTAAGCTAAGGGTCGTAACTACTACTTACGACTATATGCATCGTTATTAAATAACAAAATCTGTGTTATTAGAGTCGTATGGAGAACATACAACGTTATGCTTCGAACTCAATATTAAATATGACTTTAGGCCATTTTTTATTTGCTGAAATTATAAATAAATTCATTATTTTGTCCCATTAAGAAGTTGTGTTGTGTATTGTGTGTCAAAGACACATCTTTTCATTTACGCCGGTAAATGAAAAGACATTATATATATATATATCGATTTAATTTCCTTTCCATTTTCGAGTAATGACAAAAGTAAACTTTAAATGCCCATACTGTAAACTTGTCATAATTTGTATACGACCTTATGCGCCGGAGGTGTCGATATATACTCATCGATTTTGCATATTTTAAGTGATATAGAAAAATTAAAATATATTGCCCGAGTATACAATCTAACTCTTGTTCGTCGTCATTTCTAGAAGCTAATTTTGTATAATGTCAAAAATATGCTCTACATGTTGGTTTTTATTTTTATTTTTGTCCGTAGTTCCTTAGTGCAAGTATTTTTGTTAAGTATTTTTTTTGCGTTACGAGTATTTGCAATTGTTCTGTGGGTAAAGCGTTGGACGTCGTCCAGCAGGATCTAACATTATGACTGTGACGATTGTAACGATATAATAGATCATTACATACAATCATCAATCGATTTGAATGTAGAAAGTATATTCTTGTACTTTGAGTAAAACTTTATTTAAATGCAGAAGATTATTTTAAAAATGTAATTAGCAATCATAAAAGTTATTGTTTCGGATCATCCAGTGTCAGACAGATAGTAAAGAAAATCCTTACAATAAAAGGGCCTGTTGAGAAATTGAGGATAATTGCCTGATATACAAGCGGAAAATTGGATGTGGAACGGAATCACAGACGTTTTATACGACCTATAAAAATATGAATTAGCAATTTTCTTGTGAAAACAACAGTCTTTATATTATCAGTCTATTATAACGATGACTCTCGTTGGTATAGCGTAATTGAAGTGTTTCCTTTGAATTATGAGGGTTGATGGAATCCTTATGAAAAAAAGGTAAAGACAAGTCATCATGATCAGGAAAATGTATGTAAATTAAGTTGGTGTTCATACAGATATTTTATTTGGTGAAGTTTGTGCGATTGTGTTTATTGGACACTACACGCAGCATTAGTGTTTTCAAATATGTTTGCAATACAAAGTAAGCATAGATTGAGATGGACCTAGTTAGTATTAAGCGATACTTGTCCCCAGACGGACTGGCTCTTCCGTGAACATGATATGGAGTCTAGAAGGAAGGAGAATCATTTGTGTAGTTGTTTGTGTATATGAAAAGTATCCGTCAAAATGCATTATATAAGGGTGGCTCCACATTAGCATGAAGGTAAATTCTTAAACGTGTGTGCACCAAGCAATTTTGTATTCACACACGTTTATGTGTACAAACACCATACCTTTTACTACACCAACGCCATTGTGGACGTGTTATTTATAGCATACAGCTGGACACTTTTCAAACTCCACGAAACATAAGACAAAATAAAAAGGTATGATAATAAGCAAATAAACTCTTTTAAATCCTTTGTAATTTTACAATTTGTATGTACTGTAAAAACATTTCGAATTTTGAAATCAGCGATCGCTAATATATTTATGTTTTATTATAATCATCAATATTTATATTAAAAAACATATTTCTTATATATAATATAATATATACTATAATAAAATATTTATGTATAAATATTATGTATGTAAAACACAAAAAAATTAAATTTATTACCTGTAACGCAAGCTCTAAAGCTTACGACTTTTATCTTAAAATACATAGATATTTATATTTATGAAAATTAATACAAGAACATGTAGCACGAGGTAATTTTGGTAACACAGGGAGCAATAGTGTAATTGTGTTAGTGGGATCACCCAGCACGTGGCGCAGCCTCCGCCGGGCGCGATCCGCATAATTAAGAGGGTTAGTATTAAGTATGTAACAGTAATAAAGCGTGTCGACCGCCCGGCCGTGAGGGCCTCCGCCGGCTAAATATGCTCTATTACATAATTTAACTAAATCTGCACATACAGTCGCAAGCACTAATCTTTATATTGTATAACATGAAGAATGTTATACAATATAAAGATGTATGGATATTTGTCACTCTCTAGAACTTGATAATTTATGGGAGAAATGCATAAAATTGTCGTGTCTTCACTTTTTATTTTAGTAGTTTAAGTATTTTTTGTGTTATTAAAAAGCCAATGATATATCGGGTCCGCTAGTATTCTAAATTTTTAAAGGTGAAACTTCTTGCGCGTTATACTGAAAGTGAGCGTAAATGACCTACCATGCTCGGGTTGGTGGCGAACTGAATCGTGTATACTCAGCTCCAGTCGGTATCAGCTGCGTTAACTGTGTGATTATTTTGAATTCATCAGATGTTTTCACTTCATCGTGTCGAGCACAAATGGTCTGATGTCAGAATATTAAATCTTGAATAATATATTATATATATATATATATATATCACAAAATGTTATATATGAATATATTATGTATTAAATGATGGCTGATGTATATAGTTATACATTTTTAGGAAATTCAATACCCTGATACCTTTTGATAAGGAATGCATGATTATTTTTATAGGCGACTGTATCTACTAAGCATACATAAATTGCGCATTTACTTAATTTCTTAACATGTTATATCCATTTATAACTACGACGTATTGTAAGCATAACATTCCGGTGGAAGGGTAGCGCTGTGCCGCGCTCCCGGCTGCATGGGTACCACCATCTTGCTTGTTTCTCCCGTGAAACAGCTTTGCTGTGTTTCGGAGAGAAGGGCAAGACAGGCAGTGTAATTACTGGCACCGAGACCAGGATAGGCAACACAGCTGAGTTGCCTGGGCTCGTTCCAGGTAAACTAGTTTATGTTCATGGACATCGTCGACCACTTACCATCAGGTGGCACGTTTGCCAGATTGCCTATCCAACTAACATAAAAAAAATCGTTTTATATATATTATGAGTTTTCCACCTTCACCTTTCCAGACAAATCTACCTTTAAGAATTCGTTACATACATAAAAGCTAATAAAAGCATGTTTAAAATAAAGTCATATTATGTACTATGCGTGTCTCTGTCAAGTCGGATCCTCGCCCAGTAATCTATGTACCATCACCGTAACGACAGTCTATAAAGTGACAACGTGAGTCAAATAACGTATCAGTTATTGCAACTAACGTTGTCTTACAATCTTAAATAACGTAAAAGCTTTTAGTAATCAATCTTCAGTTTATCGTTTACGTGCGATAGTAAAATAGTAAGTGAGATGATAACTGTTATTGGTGTAACTGAGAGGAGCCTAAAATATTTACTGATACTACTCCACACAACATAGGGTTCATTAAACATCAGTTTAGTGCTTACCTAGTGTAAGAATTAACCTCATTCTATTAGTACATATTAGTATTGCCAAGGAAAGAGGTCTGGACTCGAATAGAGTATTTTAACCTTTCAAATATGTTTTTATAAATTTCAACTTCGCTTGAAGATCGATGAGAACACCATTTTTAGATAACCTGCATGTCTGAAAAGATTAAATCTGTGGTGTGTTAATTTTGAACCTGAAACATATTTCACTCAGTGTTTTATGGTAGTGAGTAAGTAAAAAAATGTTTGCATGCAAAAAGGGTATGCGTGATTCTTAATTCGATAGATGTTAAATAAAATGTAAAAGGGAAAACTACTGCCATTAGGATGAGCGCTGCTCTGAAGTAGAATATTAGAGGCATGACATAGAGGTTCTCATTTCAGCATTTAAGAGCTAAGTTCGCCTTTTTAGGCTTGGATGTGCTTTAACGTTTTTTGTTCCTAGTAATTCTTCCTTAAAGAAATATTCAACGATTTTTTCTATTTCTACTACTTTATCTGTACAAATATTAAATATATTCCTGCACGTACTAATTACAACCCCGTTTATACATTTAGATATCTGAACTGTGTGCGTGTTGTCGCAGGTAATTTTAATTAACTCACCAAATATTACAACAAGTTTCATTCACCCACATATAGGTTTCAGATTTCAATCGGTAATAAAATCAAATAATGGTCAAATTTATTTTCATAAAACCAGCCAAGTGCTAGTCGGACTCGCGCACAAAGGGTTCCGTACCATTACATAATATACAACATTAGACACTTTAACAAAAATTAAGGTTTATGTTTATGGAATTAAATGTTTTTTATATATTTGAGTTGATTGCATGAAAGGTAAATTTCGGTTTACGATTTATGACGTATAAAAAAAACTACTTACTAGATCTTGTTCAAACCAATTTTCGGTGGAAGTTTGCATGGTAATGCATCATATATATTTTTTTAGTTTTATCATTCTCCTATTTTAGAAGTTGCGGGGACACACACACACACACACACACACACACACACACATTTTGGAAGTGTCTCTCGCGCAAACTATTCAGTTTAGAAAAAAATGGTATAACTAACCTCAACATCATTTTTAATGACCTATCCATAGATACTGAAAATTTTGTTTTTGTGTTTCTGTTCTAAGTATGGGGACCCCCAAAATTTATTGTTTTTTTTTCTACTTTTGTGTCAAAGTCCTAATGCGGTTCACAGAATACATCTACTTACCAAGTTTCAACAGTATAGCTCTTATAGTTTCGGAAGAAAGTGGCTGTGACATGCGGACGGACAGACAGACAGACAGACAGACATGACGAATCTATAAGGGTTCCGTTTTTTGCTATTTGGCTACGGTACCCTAAAAAACGGATACTTAAAAGGGCCAATACGACTATCTGAAGAAGACGTGCAAAAAACTTTTTCTTAAAAGTGGGGAAAATAAACCTCGCGACGTTTTGTCTTGAATATCATTTTCATATGGAGAATCGGAAGATCTTTTTATTCCATATTTTAATAAATGGTCAAGAATGAGGAAGACCCAATACGAATAGGCTAGTTTGGAATATAGGTGGTAATAAACGTACCATCATAGTTTTATAAGAACGTATGCCTAACACACTTATAATGCCTATAAAATGTTTACGACACGCCGCGACCAACGTGGAGCCGTAATTACGTCGGATAACAGAACGTGAAAATTCTGCAAATGAAGCAATAATAATATATAGGTTTGTGCGTCATCCTCGCATCATCTGTACGTTATAATATAAATACATGAGAGTAAATACCATCGAGACGACGTGGGTACTTCCCCAATGTGGGTCTTGTTCCTCTTCGTTGTTTTTGAAACGTAGTTCCTTATCGCGCGTTGCGAAAGGGGGCTAGACGGAAAAAAATAAGACGAAAAGTTGTAACGACACTTTTTGCTATAGTTGTAAGCCGTGCAGCGTGCGCGTGTTTCTCTGTCTGTCTCTCTCTCTCTCTCACACACACACTTATGTGTGTGTGTGTGTGTGTGTGTGTGTGTGTGTGTGTGTGTGTGGGTGTGTGTGTGTGTGTATGTACTTTTGACGTGACAGCATCTTATAATTCGATGGAGCCTGCACGCACGAAAAAACATGACTCATGCGGCGTTGCCTCGCTCTGAGGCGTTCCATTTTCTTATGATGTTGTCATGTTCAACTATCGTCAGTAAACCGACCGATTTTTTTGTTTTTTATTACAATTCCTTCACTAATTAATCGAAAGGAACTTTGTTCCATCCGGGTGTCCCTTGATACCTCTCTTTAGTTTTTTTGATAATACATCTTTATGAAAACATACAGACAATTAAGTAAAAGTCCATACTTGGATTTTAAATAAAATGGTCATATATTTTAAAACATTGGCGATAAAATAAAATAACACTAACTTCAAAAGAATTTTATAAGCCAACTTAATTAAGCAACGTGAAACGACACCTTAAACCGTAACCTAATTAAGATTAAAAAGTTAATTTTATTTTTCGCTTTTTGAAGTCGACGTAACGTAATTATTTGCTACAAAGTTTATCCTTTGTGAAATATTTAATTTTATTAACATGTAAGCATGTATTTATAAACTCGCTTTCTGGTAAATCTGTCTTAATTTTTTTAAAGATTTTAAATTCTTAGAATTTTTAAAACAACAGCAGCCTCACAGGAGTTTTCAGAAGGAGACTGGCCTTTATCTAGGTAGGTCTAGTGGTTAGTGCTCAGCCAGAAGGTCGTGAGTTCGATCCCCACCCAGGACAATTAATGTTTGTGTGATGAGCATGATCATTTGTTCTGTGTCTGGGTGTTATTAATCTATAATATGTATGTATTTAGAAATATATAAGTATATATCAGTTGTCTGGTTGTCATATTACAGGCTCTGCCTAGTTTGGGATCAGATGGCCGTGTGTGAGTTGTCCCAACATATTTAAATTGATAAAAAGAAAAAAAGACGAAGACGAAGTGTTGGTCGGCCATTAACCAGGTGGGAAGACGATCTCCGTGCGGTGGCTGGTCCATGTGAGTAGCAAGGGATCGGCCATCTTGGTGTTCATTGAGGGAGGCCTATATTCAGCAGTGGACGGATAGAAGCTGATGATGATAATGAAAAAGAAAAAATAACGTTTGTTCTACGACATTTGACATAACTTAATAGATAAATAAAAAATTTTTTTTTAGATTACTAGTATTGTCGTGAAATTTGTAGGTCCATGATGTTTTGCGCTAGTGCCGCACCGCGACCCGCGCTATATAGCGCACGTAAGAGTTAATAACAAACAAGCGGACAGTTAAATTATTATTTATTTTTGTATGAAAATACATGCTAACGAATTATCAAAAGTTTTATAATAGTTTTTTTATTTTTTACAATTATTTTACAAAAAACCAAATGGTTTTGGATTATGACTAAAATTGACATCTTATTAAATAAAATTTTAGATTACTTTTATTTATTATATTATACGCGTAAATATTATTCGTGTATTTTTGCATATTGTTCATATTATTTTTTTGGTAGCTTTTAAGTCAGATTATCCGCCTTATAAAAGTCGATGTCCATTCCATTTCCAAACATAAAAGGTTTAGGGTAGATACGTCCCTAAAACTCCACGCACATAGGTAATATTATGTTGCGAAAAAATCAGCTTATTATAAGGCAGCGAGGATTGTTCGCGTCATAGATTTCTTGAAATGTTTCAATTTTAAGTGTATTTTTGTGAAATTATTTAGAAAGTATTTATTAAATAATTAAATAAAAGCATATTGGCTATAAATTAAAAAGAACCTAAAACTAAAAACCTTAAAAAATATAATATAATAACTTAAGTATATTAATAAAAAGGAGTCCCTTTAGGCAAGGTTCCAAAGATACTGACAGCGTTTCCCCTTCGAATTGCTAGACTAATTCTTTGTCCGAGGTAGCTTTTGTGCAATTATTTTTCAACAGATTAAAATTTATGACGTACATAGTTGTGATGTGATACATTACACCCAATAAAAACATACTGCGTAATGGGACACAAAAAGACAATGAATTTGGTTAGCCCAAATGGTAGTGTAAATAACGGCTCAATTTGATATTCGCGGCGCGTCGCGGGCGTTTCTAAAAAAACGAATTGTTCACTTTGGTGGGCTCTGTCCGAGAATTTTACGTGGACCGACCCAGTTCCCGCTTCGATGGGGATTATACTTTTGAATTGTACATGTGCGGACAGGACTCGGGGCTCGAGAACTCTGAACTATCAGTGTAGAGCCTAATACGTAAATGTTATTCCCAGACTAGTTCCCATGCACAAGGATTCCAGGTTTGATTGCTACCTACCTGATATTGGCATGATAAAAGACGGATGTGTTTAATATTCTAATTAATCGAAAGCATATTTGATTAATGATGGATATAATATAAGAGTAAGAAAATTATAAAATAACAATCAACACTATGAATAATAAACGAAAAAGTGATATTACAATGTGTTTGTAGGAAAACAAAATATTTCGCTTCAGCGAAAATAAAAACTTTTTCATTTTCAACTTTACTTTGAATAATTGGATTGGAATAAAACTGGGGTAGTGGAATTCTCCCATATTATTTTACACTACACTAAATAGAATGGATTTTTTTTATAAAACTTAAAACCATTGCAAGGGTGACACGGAATTCATTTTATATTCAATTAGACATCCTGCCACGGAATTTTTATGTCGATTTATTTTGTTAACCTATGAGTAAATGAGTGCATCTTGGAGGAGGCAACCGAGCATTGGGAGCCTTACGGTGAATACCTCGAACCTCGAGAAATCCGCACAACCAAAAGTTATGCAGTTGCCCTCCTATTCCCTATCCCCCCAATGGGCTACCAGAAATTCACAAACCGCACGACACCTAATAGCATAGCTGACACTTAACGCTGGTGTAATGTGAGTGAGAGGTACCATTCCGGTCGTGCCGGCCCAATTCGGCTGCAAAGCAACATGGCACTACCTCTTACAACTGAATCTAAGGAATTGTAAATTTATATATAAGCTTAAAAAAGGGTTGTATTTTTTCATTAAAACTGCACCCTCCACAGACTTGTCTCGCCCTCTGTCTCTTAAACTTGATGTCTTAACTGCGAGTAATCCCTCAGTGCGTGGCTCTGACTATAGATATCAATAGATGTCAAACAAATTTCGAAGATATATTTACTTATTCAACAGAATATTTTCACAAAAAAGATGAAAAGAAAGTTTAATGAAAGAATACTTGGGGTAATTTTCAATAAAAACAAAGACGACAAAATTGAATTAAATCCCGAGCAGGAAAAACAATCCGATTGGAAGGACATTTTCACTTTTTCAAAAGTTTCGTAGGTACTTATAGCCAGACTTTAGTGTGACTGCTAGAGGGTGACCTTGTAAGTAGCGTTTTTCACGAAATTAAAGTAGAAGGAAACAGTACGTAGTATTCTCTATATAGTTTGCGAAGGAAACTTTTCGTATGTCAAATATGATATTTTGTACCGACGTCATAGAATTATAGAAATACTGTAGTTACCTTCGTTTAAAAACATCTTTATATTTAAATATTTTCTATGCGTATGTATGTCACTGAATTCCATCCAAATAGCTGAACCGATTTTGATGGAATATTTTGTTTCAAATGGATTTGCGATTGAGATTTACAATTCTAACAAAAATGTTTTGTGCAGGACGACGCCTGCGGATTCGCTAGATATGGAATAAATATATTTTTTACTAGTGCCGATAATCTGTCAGGACTTGTATAAGTTCTAACGAGCGCATCATCTAGTGTATAAATCAAGATTTTTTTTTCTATAAAAATATTTTGGATTCAAACGTCGAACGAGTTTAGTAGTTTATTTAACATTACTTTCAGCAGGTAAGTAATCGATATTTTAAATGTAACATTATATTATGTATAAATAAAATAAATATTGATTACTAGAGCACTATTTTTTTATTTGGATTCAAACGTCGAACGAGTTCAGTAGTTTATTTAACATTACTTTCAGCAGGTAAGTAATCGATATTTTAAATGTAACATTATATTATGTATAAATAAAATAAATATTGATTACTAGAGCACTATTTTTTTATTTGGATTCAAACGTCGAACGAGTTCAGTAGTTTATTTAACATTACTTTCAGCAGGTAAGTAATCGATATTTTAAATGTAACATTATATTATGTATAAATAAAATAAATATTGATTACTACAGCACTATACAATACCCCCACCATGGTTCAGGCCTTGTCGTGGCGGTGGGGCTCAGTAACCTAGGGTGAGCGGTGCACCTTGGGCGAAGCTAATTGGGCCAATGGGGCTCTTTGTAGCCCTCTTATAAGAAGAGGGGACAGAAGAGCAAGGGGTGAGGATGGGAACCTCACCCCATTGTACTGTCCCGACGTTGGGAGGGGTTGTTCTGTGGTGCGGGACAACCCCTCTGTGGAGGTGGCGTCGGTCCCTTGCGGGACTGACTAGCCGTCGAGGTGCCCTGTTTGTTTTCTAGATCCGGGGCACCTCACCAAAGGCGAAATTGGTGGCACTCGCCGGGTTTTAGTGGGTAGAGCTGCATCCATTTACCAGCTGTCGGGCGCAGCGAGTCCCACATACCCGCGTGGGGAGACCCACTCCCCCGCGGAATGCCTCAGAGCATTTCCCGGCGTTAAAGAAAAAAATAAAAAAGCACTATACAATACAATAACAATGTATATGTAGTATATGCAGGTAGCGACCGAACTCGTTGCGAAAGTTATAACTAGTAATAGCAGCTAAAGCAAAAACCAAATCTCTCTGTGATTTATTTTTTGGTTCCCTAGGACAAGTCATTCAGCTCGTGGAACGTCACACTTCACGAGTGGTCGGGCGCGGGTGCCCACAGCGACGAAGGTTGGCGGCCTCCGCCGGCGAGCTGCTCTACACCTTCTGCGCCCGACACAAGAACCACACTTACACGCTGCCCTGGCGACTTAATACCGTCGTTATTAGGTATCATATCGCCCAAACACACTTTTATTCTCGTGTAATCAAATGCCTCTTTATATATCTTGAGATATATTTGGGGTTTTACTAAGCTTATGTGCTTATTTTTCTTCCCTCAAAAGACTTATTGACGAGTATTTTTATGTACCTGAACATAAGATATAAATCTGATATAATAATTGCACGTGAAAATCAAACATGGAAGACTGCGAAAAATAACCACCATCTAAAAAGGGAAAGACAAACTATAATTTAATGAGAAGATTATACAATGCACCGTGTATTATATTTTATTCGACTTACATTAACAACAGATATATTTTAATGTCTTAAATATTATTTATATGTTTATAATTATTGCAGGCACACAGCAATCTACAAAACACTGTATCTACCATTAATCAACTTTTTTGAACCTTACAATATGGCGTCCGAAATCTGCCATTTGTTACCTAGTATTACTCGTGCTATCAAGACAAATCTAACTACTCTTAAAACGTTGAAATCCTTCCAGCCGTTCATGTACCAGATGTTATCTACACATCTACAGTAACAATCGTGTTACTCGCATACACAAATGAGTTAAGTGGCATCACGACATGACAGTGTCACGGCGAGCCAAGGCGCGCTGATAAATATTTCACGTCAAAAACTTTAAATAAAGAGTTAAAAGTTTTGAGTCAAATTTATATTTGCAGTAAAACAATTGATGTACAGAATTGATGACTGTATGTATGTGTATTGAAAAATCAGCTGTATTTTTCTCGGTCAGTATATTTACCAACCACTGCATTTATCACTTGTTATCTTTTTTATGTTCAGATTTTAGTTCAAATCAATACAAACAAGCTCCATACGAAAAGTATCCTAGTTTATAAATCCGAGTTAATCCGACAACTCTGAACTCAGCATTTTTTATTTGGTTGCTTTGTTACGTTAAAGTTTGTCATCGTGAGGTACAATTAAAGGTGCGATGGTTGGTGGATATCGAAGTAGACAGTTACAAACTTATAAGAGAAAATGTAAATATATTTCACTCTAAATTGTATTTTTGCGTGCGTCATTTTTAAGGGCTTAGAGTGTTTGGAATACTCCAGAATAAAAACGCTGTTGACAGATTTATTTAGTACATTATCTTTCAACAGCCCTTTACACACGAGTGTGGTAAACTCGGATGGGACGCCTTTATAAGGTTCAGAGCATTTGTGATACTTTGTCGTTATTCAATAACATTTTTGTGGCGAATCCTTTTAAGCCTTTCACAACCCAACACTAATGGTCTAAATTTATTATTGGTCTTATTAAATCACCAGAAAGGTTGATGAAAAACGTTAAATTGGATACTTTCAAGTGGTGCTTTTATAAATGTACTCATCCCACAGGAACTCGTCGACATTTACGGATAGATTTATTTTACAGAGCAAAAGCAAAAAGTATGATTTAAAAAAAAAAAATTATTTGTTTTTTTCCTCAAATTTCTCACGGGGTTCTATTTTGTGATAAAATTAAAATAAACCTTTTCTCTACAATTTGACGTTACTTGTTATTATGTTTCATTCAAAATGACATTAAATAAGGAATAGAAACCAACATGAGAACATGAGAAAACCGTTTGAGAAGTCTCAGGTGGTGTAGGAGTTTGGAGATTCTAGCTTTACTTTAAATATATTATTAGTTCTTCCTCTTAATATTTTTAATATAACATAATATATTATGTATTAATAAATATTAATGACTGGTTTCATATGGAAAAATGTCAATATGAGGGTAGTTTGCCTTCACAAATTATATTACAAGGCGTGCGCGGACGTGACGGGGGATCTAATATACGTTCTCTTGTAAATTTTGAGTAACTTTGTAATATCATCTAAAAATCTCATGTTTATTATATTTTATGTATTTTTATTAAATTAGTTTTTTTAATAGCATAGGAGGGCAAACTAGCAGTCAAAGCCTTTTGGCGACCGACGCCCATACAACCAGATGTGTAGCCCTCCTTTTCCCAATGGGCTTCCGGAACCTCACAAACCACACGAAACGCGAAACAGCGTAGCTGTCACTTGACGCCGGGATTATGCGAGCGAGAGGTACCACCCCGGCCGTGCCGGTCCAATTTTGCAAAGCAGCATGGTTAAAGGTAGGGCCATCGAGCACATAATCGGAATGGAGCGGTAATGTTGTATTTAGTATGATAACAAATTCCGCCAAATTTGTGTAGTTTTGCGCTCTGATTGGCCGACTGATGGCCATACAGATCAGTGGTTGGTTGAATTGCTATTACGTCATACGGTTATATGCTCGGTGGGTAAGGCACATTGTAAGACTGATGCATACGATAGCCGGTGTACTGAGCACATGTCATTCATGTAGGCGGCTATGCACTGCATCTGATCCGAACCCCTGACAAATTAGACTCGGATCGGACCCAGTGCGTGCTGTTTGTAATTACTGTTACATGATTTTAAAGATTGAATATAAAATATTAATTTAAACTATTTTGACGTGACAACGTCTTATAATTCGATGGAGCTGGCTGCACGAACGAAAAAACATGACGCATGTGTCGTTACCTCGCTCTGTGGCGTTCCATTTTCTTATGACGTTGTTACGTTCAACTATCGTCAGTAAACCGACTTTACAGACAACCGATTTTTTGACGTGACCAAATCTTATAATTCGATGGAGCCAGCTGCACGCACGAAAAAATATGACGCATGCGGCGTTACCTCGCTGTGAGTGCGTTCCATTTTCTTATGACGTTGTCACATTCAACTATCGTCAGTAAACCGACTTTAAAGACAACCGATTTTTTTCAATTAATAAAGTTGTGAGCGAACTTATATCAATAATCAATATATTATATATCCAAAAAAGAATATTAAAAAAATCAAATAACAAAGAGAGTGTTCACTGAATTCGAAATTTGTTGAATAAAGAAAATAACAGAAGCCCGAAAAGCATAATTGGGACATGTTTCTTTTTGTTGATAATGAAACCGTACTATTGTATTTATATATAATTATTTATGAATTATGAATACATATATGAATAAGTTATAATATTTTAATAAAAACATCGATGGCACATATTATACTTACAATAATGTTTACTTTCATTCCATAATTGAGGTTATCAAATACACTTATTTGGCTTGTGTTTACAGAAGTATTCCATCTTATTATGTAATGTCTACGTGAATGTATAAAGATTATTTGAAGATGATCCTTTTTTTTTTTTTTGTTCTGCAGCGGAAATTTGCAGACCAAACCATAACTAGGACCGGGGTGAGTTTTAAACCTAGCCGTGTGTGGGGTTCGCACTTGGAGATGCGTTACCCACTAAAACCGCTGCAAGTGCCCTCAGTCGCCTTTTATGAGAGTCCCGGATCATGCAGGCAACGCAGGACCCTCGGCGACAGACTGGCCCCGGCGAAAAGGCCAGACTCCTCCTCTAAAGGGGGACTGCTCGGCTGTTCGTTTGATTCGGTACTTTTAGCTGGACCCAGGTTAAAACCCCATCCTGGGCCCGACACGAGCACAGGGGCGTTACTGGAGGCGCATTAGGTAGCGCCTCCTACGCACCCCCGTTCGTCGCCCGCGGTGGGAGGCCTCGTCGGCCGCCTCCTCTCTCACCCGCTCATCGGCCTCCTTCTGGGACATTACTGCCTCGCAGAAGGAGACCATCGCCGTCCAGGACTCGTCGTCGCCGAGCATCGCGGGGATGACACTCGGCAGAGACAAGTCCCCTCCGATGACCGATGTCAGATCATGACGCAGCGCCACCCATCTCGGGCACACCTCGAGGGTGTGCTGGGCCGAGTCCACCGACGCGCCACAATCGTGACACACTGTCAACGGCTCCCTGCGGGCCGTCCGGCACAGGTACTCACCAAAGCAACTATGCCCAGTGAGTGCCACGCCTCTTGCCCTAGTCGGCGGACCCGCAGGATCCCGTCCAGCGTCAGGCTCTAGCCGAGAGACCTCCTATCCGAGACATAGGAGTGCACCTCAGCAAGAACTTCCGCCACGAGTTCCCACGGGGTGTCGGCGGCTAGGGCAGTTGCTGCTGCCCACAATATCGTACGATACCCCCGAATCACTCTTACCGCGATGACCCACTGCGCCGAGCGCAACTGGGCCCTACTCCGTGCAGTAAGGTGACCCGCCCAAATGGGAGCACCGTATGTCGCCATACTCCGGCAGACGCCTGCAGGCGGCGCTGGGTCCTCCGAGGTTCGGGAGGAGTCTGCCCAACGCACTCGCCGCCTTTACGACCCTCGGACCCAAATGTGCGAAGTGTGGGCCGAAGGTCTATCCTCCGTCAAGGATGAGCCCCAGATATTTAATATAGGGGCTCATCCTGATCCTCACCCCTCCGATCTGGAGGGCAGCCCCCGGTGGGGGTCCTTTCCGCCCGGTCCCGCGGAAGAGAAGGGCTTCGGTCTTAGATGGTCTGACCCGAAGCCCTAACCTCTCTATGCGGCTGATCACGAGGTCGAGTCCGACCTCGACCAGCCGCGCCGCCTCCTTGTAGTCTCGTCCCCGGGCGTAGACGAGGGTGTCATCCGCATAGCAGATGACACCCATCCCGGGGAGGAGACGGCCTCGCAGGACCCAGTCATACCCGATGTCCCACAGGATCGGACCAAGAACTGATCCCTGCGGGATACCGCAGCTGACTCGCCACCACTCTACGGACCCACACCGGTTCTCGCAGCCCACCCTCCTGTCGGAGAGCTACGCCTCCAACAGCCTCCTGAGATAGGGAGGCACACCAAAGTAGTTCAGTGCCTCCCGTATCACACTGTGCGGGAGGCTGTTGAAGGCGTTCGCGATGTCCAGGGACACCGCGACCACCACCTCCCCCTCTGCGTTCCGCCTATCCCGTCACCGCCCGCAGGCGTTTGAGGGCATCGATGGTCGACCGGCGTGCCCGGAACCCAAATTGGGACTCTGAGAGTCCCGGTCCCGGGGCCTCCTCCAGGTGCTGAACGAGCCGGGAAGTTACGACTCTCTCCAGAGCCTTCCCAGCCTCGTTCAGCAGCACCACCGGTCGCATCGACGAAGCCGAGTCTGGGGGTCGCCCTGCCTTCGGAAGCAGACAGAGCCGACCCTCCTTCCATGCCCTCGGGAACTGTCCGGAGCGCAGGCAGCGATCGAACAGCTCCCGAAGGCTGTCGCCGAGGTGCTCTAGGGAAAGGGCCAGAACCTTCCCGTGCACCCCATCTGGACCCGGCGCCCTCTTCTTACTCTGGAGGCGGGTCAGAACTGCCTCCATTTCAGCCTCCGTCACGGGTGGCGGAACACCCTCCTCGTCCGGCGTCTGCCGAGCCATCCTGGGGGGCGTGAAGCCCCCAGGTGTGTCGGGGAAAAGTTCCCCGACAATCCTCCTCAGTTGACCCGGCTGGAACGTCTCGGTGATAGGGGCCGACTGGACGCGGAGCTTGTCCCGCGCCCATTTGTACGGTCGGCCCCAGGGGTCCCTATCGAGACCATCAACAAGCTCCAGCCAGGCCTCCTCCTTGGCTCGGCAGATGGCCTGTTTCAGGGTCTTGACCTTGTCAGTGTAGACCCTGTACAGGCCGTCGTCTCTGTTGACATCCTGGAGGCGCCGCCGCCTGCTTTTCGGACGGACGTTTCACACGCGGCATGGCCGCTCCGCAGACCGCAGTGAACGCGTCGCAGAGCCGGTCAGCCGCCTCGTCCACCACAAACTCCGACAGCGGCGGGAGGCTCCACCGGCAGACGATTGCCGCCTCCTCTGCCAGTTCC
This sequence comes from Helleia helle, assembly GCA_963853865.1. Lineage (NCBI taxonomy): Eukaryota > Metazoa > Arthropoda > Insecta > Lepidoptera > Lycaenidae > Helleia > Helleia helle. The sequence continues at coordinate 16,741,568 of OY971422.1, read as the reverse complement.
CGGTCGAGCTTCGTGAGCGCTCAACGCGGAAACTGGCTTCGCCCCCTTGATGTCGACGACGATGACGACGCCGGATGGACGGGAGTCGGAGATACCTCGAACCTTATATAGCGGTGGTCCGAGAGAGTCTCCACTCCCGCCTCCACCCTCCAACCCTCCACTCTGCGTGCGATGGCCGGCGTGGCGAAAGTAACGGCCACCACGGAACCTCCTGACCAACGCACGCACGTCTGGACTGCCCCTCTGTTGAGCAGGGACAGTCCGGCAGCTAGCGCCCACTCCTCTACTTCCCTCCCTTTTGGGTTCGTGACCGGGTTACCCCAAGCCGTGGACTTGGCATTAAGATCCCCGGCCACGAACACCTGTAGGGGAGCTAGCTGTCCCACCAGCGGCCCTAGAACGTCGAGAAACCGTTCCAGGGCCGCCAAATCGCGGTACGGTGAGAAGTATACTCCGACGAAAGCAACCTCTCCCCGAACCGCCGCCACGTACCCGCGGCCCCTCGCTTTCACAGCGAGGGGGGTGCCAGCTCCAGGCCTCACCACGATCGCTACCAAGTCGTCGGTGTCCCCCGCCCAGTTTGGGCTAGAAAGCACAGCGTACGGCTCGGCAACGATCGCTACGTCAACACCCCACTCCGCCATGGACTGCAGGAAAAGGTCCTGAGCCCCAGCGCAGAGGTTGACGTTCGCCTGGAGAACGCTGAGATGCCTTGACATTACTCGGCCATCTCAGCGTCTGCCGAAACCACATTGTTCCCCTTCTCTTGGGAGGGGAACTTCCCGCGGGTAGATGGGGGCTTGCAAGCTATGCCCCCCATCACGTGGCCTGCCGGCCTTCCAGCATCCGCACACACCGCACAGCGTGCGGCGGCCGAACAGCCGGCAGCTTTGTGGCCAGGTTGACCGCAGCGGTAACAGAGGTTGCTGCGGTCAACCTAACACGCGCTCACCCCAGCGACATGCCCCATTCCAAGGCACCGAAAACAGTGCAACGGGCGCGCCTGCAGGAGATGTACGCGCACACGGCACCACCCCACTGCAATACTGCTGGCTTCCAGTAACCTCTTGGCCGCTGCCACTGGAATTTCGATGTGGGCTGTACCGGAGCCCATTTGTCCCGTGCGGATGTTCCGCACGTGAATCTGGCCCGGGTTACAGCCCCCCTCCCTTGCCAGGGCGGTGCCCAGACGCTCCACATCGACGGCGTCGCTCAGGCCGGAGACCCTCATCTCCGCCTTTTTCTCCGGCCTGAGCACTTCCGCCTCCCCCGCGAGCACCTCCTTAAGACGGGCGCCGAGAGCGTCCGCCTTACCCCCGCTCGTGGAGCCAGGTACCTCAATGAGCCGCGCCCCGGTCGCTGATTGGCGAATCAGGAGCGGACCAATGCCCAGCTCCTCCATCTTAATTTGTTGCTCGGCCTTCAGGAAGACCGAGCCATATGTTGCCCCCTTTGCAGCTGCCTCCGGCCGTAACTTTAGAATTACGGCCGTGGAGCGCGGGAGCACCAGCCTAGGCTTCAAAGCCTCCTTCGATTTCGGCGGCTCAGAGGTCGCCGGTGTTTTGGCTGGCGGCACTGACGCCGCCGGTTTCTTTGCCGCCGGTTTCCGGCGGACAACCTCCGTCCAGGTATCCACCGGACGCGCCTCTTGTTGGGCCTTAGCCCTCTCTTCGGCCCTCTTTTCGGGGTATGCCTCTTTCGAGGTGGAGGGACCAAATGCAGTCCACTCCGGGGCACTTGTGGCCTTCCCCTTCCCTTTACCCTTGCCCTTACCCTTTGAAGCTTTGGGCAAGGCAGGGAATTCGGTCAGACTCGGTCCGACCACCGTTTCCTTGACGGCCGCAACCGCCGCCTTTTCCTTCGCTGCCGCAATGGCGGCCCTCGTGGCCTTCGCTACCTCCCCACTATCCCCCGCCAATGGAGGGCGTACGGGTGGAGCGGCTGGTAACTGCAGGGTTGCCAGGCGGCCGTCGAGCATATTGCCCACCATTTTCGCGACGGCCTGCATCGCCTCCTCGTTCCACACGCCCCCACCGCTTTGAGCCGCCTTCTTGCGGCTCTCTTCAAATTCGCGCCTATAGGCGCGAACTTCCTCCCTTACCAGCTCCAGCTCGCGCTGGAGTCTGGAATTGTCAGCTCGCAGTTTGCGAGCCTCTATTTGAAGATTATCCTACTTAACATGCTTTAACGTGAGCCCCATTTTTATCACGCTTTCCATTTATAATATACCCGAATGCAATGAAATCCTAAAAGCAGATTTTATCGTATTATTGAAGTGAAACTTCTTTGCGGGCATGAGGGTAATTTTTACGGATGTATCGTCACGAAAATGTGCTAAGTTTTTGTCAAGAAGAGGGAGAGAGTGATAGAGACCGATTGAGAGAGAGTGTGAAAGGGTGAAAGTAGCATAAAGCACATAGCCATGGAGTGAGAGTAGGGAGCAAACGAGTGTGAAAGATCGAGAGAGAGAATGAGATAGAGCGAACGTCACATCGCAAGTCTCTGAAATTTAAAGCTTTAGATTAGTATAAAAATAAGTTTCACTTAATCTGACATGAGTACTTTGTTTTAATTTTTTGTTGTAAAAATTTTTACGCGATTTTCACTCATTACACGAACGGATATTATCACGGTTTATATAGTTTACATGTCTGACGATTCGGATAATTTTCAGCTACCATGGTTCATAAATATTTTTAACTAGAAGTACCTCGCGGTTTCACCCGCGTACTTTCCATCCCCGTGGGAGTACAGGGATAAATTATAACCTTTAAGTTATTCTGAAGTATAACCTATGTTATTGTACAGTTTCATAAAACCCATCCAGTAGTCTTTGTGTGAAAGAGTAACAAACATACATCCATATATTCTTACAAACTTTCGCACTTATAATATTATAGGAGGATAGTAGTAGGTAGGATATAAAAAAACAATGTTCTTAACAATTACCTTTCTAGCAAACTTTAACTTTATGAATCTCAACAGATGAGTTGAAATTGCCCTTTGTAAAACTAACCCTAATATATCAAATGGTTTAAGCGGCCCTTTTAACGGATTTTTGTTGTACAGATAAAAGGTTTGTTTTTAACGATTCCACGTTGTTCCATTATATCAAAGCGCGCTAATGTCGACAAAAAATCTCCGGTAAAATCATTCATTTCGATTGGTAATATTATCTAATATAGATAATATTGGTCATATTATGTATTTTATATTGGTAATATTATATATTGGTAATATTATGTATTTTAACAAAAATGTTATTATTAAACTTTCAGTCCTATAGATAATACCTATGGGTTTCAGTTGCCGGAACTGTCGCATACTAGGCCACTCTCTTTTTGAGAGACGGGCCAGTCACCGCTGGCAGACCGTGGGCGAAGCGAATTGAGCCGAGGGGGCTCTTTGTACCCCTCTTATAAGAAGAGGGGACAAAAGAGCAAAGGGCAAGGGGTGAGGATGGGAACCTCGACCCATTTTACTCCCGACGTTGGGAGGGGTTGTTCTGTAGTGCGGGGAATCTGTGGAGGTGACGTCGGTCCCCTGAGGGACTGACTAGCCGTCAAGGTGCCCTGTTTGCTCAACAGATCCGGGGCACCTCACCAAAGGCGGCATTGGTGGCACTCCCCGGGTTCTAATAGGTAGAGCTGCGTCCACTTACCAGTTTTCGGGCGCAGCGAGTCCCACATACCTGCGTGGCGAGACCCACTCCCCCGCGGGATTTCTCAGAGCGGCGTTAAAGAAAAAAAAGTTAGATTATATTTTCTAAATTTGTTTCGAATAATAAAATCGAAAAGTACAATAAATTCAAACTATATCATTATTAAAATATGAATGATGAACTATAGATATTAGAAAAGATTCTGTTCATGGGCCACGTCGACCACTTACCATCAGGTGGCACGTCTGCCATTTTGCCAACTTTCCAACTAGCGTAAAAAAACACAACGAATATATTTTTATCCTTAAACATCGGATATAGTGAGGGCTTAAATGAATATGACATGCTCCTCCTAGCCACTTAACCGAATTGATTTCGTTTAAACCTTGAATATTTATAGAAACCAATTTGCTGAAGACCCACTAGAGTGCTTAAAAATAAAAATGTGGATTCAAAAAGAATTCGCTGAAAATTGAGAATATTCAGCGAAAAAAAAATTGAATTATCATACTCGCTTTCCATTTTTCTCATTTCATATGACAGTGGGTGAGGTGCTCTTTATACTATTTCCAATTGTAGTTTAAAAAAACTTGACCAGTCATAGGGACTGCCGATAGAAATGAAAATAAAATTAATTACATTACTGCGTTTATTAGAAAACGTTTCTATTTGTATCAATAGATATCACTGTTTTTTTACCTTTTTATGTTAGTTGGATAGGCAAACTGGCAAACGTGCCACCAGATGGTAAGTGGTCGACGTCGCCCATGAACATAAACTAGTATACCTGGAACGAGCCCAGGCAACTCATCTATGTGTTGCCTATCCTGAGACATAAGATGTTAAGTCTCGGTGCCAGTAATTACACTGCCTGTCTTGCCCTTCTCTCCGAAACACAGCAAAGCTGTTTCACGGGAGAAACAAGCAAGATAGTGGTACCCATGCAGCCGGGAGTGCGGCACAGTGCATTCCTCCCACCAGTGACATTTTACATCGGTTTTAACAGCTGTGATGTTTCATCCATTGTGAAGTTACGCAGCGACAGCATCTTTCACGCTCGGGCACACTAGGCGGTCCCGATCGAGCCTTTCACCTTCAAGCACACAGAACAATATTACCCTAGCGGGAAGAAGGTCAACTTCATACAAAAAAATTTAGGACAGGACACAGCTGCCATCTCTGTTAATCCCACAGAAACTGTTTGAGCGGCAATTTTAAGTAACCCTGAAAAACCATGCTTGTTTTTTATTCAAAATAGAATATACCTATTTTGGCTTCAGAATTGATATCGACACTTCCATAAACATATCTTATAAGTGCCCTGAATCAATTCAAAAGCCAAATTATTCATGATATCACATTAAATAAAACAATTATAATTTTGTGCAATTTTTTTATTCACCTTAGTTAACATTTACTATTTCTAGAAACAATAATATACAACCCTAACAATTTTTATACGTTAAAATTTCCAACTGTTTCCTTCATAATAATAGTTTTATTGATATTATCACTAATTAGTAAAATCACACGTAATTATTGTCTTTGTCACTAAAAGTCCTATAACACTTTCACTTCACATGATTACGGAGATGACTGGCTCAACTCAACGCAAAAGCAGAAAAAACTTCAACAAAACGACAGTAATTACATTTATATTTCAAACTATGAAAACCTAAATGAAAACAAACAAAGCAGCCATTTTATAATTTCAAGTTAAAACTTCAACACAGACTAAACTTCAATTGTAGTAATGTGACCATTGCATAAAATTAATATAAAATTTTTCACTATATATATTTTATTTTAAGTTTATTTACTTTTTAAACACAAAATGCTCAACAATTAATGTTTTAAAACTTATAATAATAGTTAAATATTTTTACTAATAGTAACTCTTCAGCTTTTTGAAGTTTTTTATTATGATAGACCCATTTTTATTTATAGGCTTGCAGCACTGAACAATCCCCTAACAGGTCTCAAATAATGTCGAAGTTGACCACCCCTGTTCAAGCATGACGGCTCAGCCTCATTTATTTCCTACAAAAATCTGTGTGCTTTAATAGCAAACGGAACCAAAAATTTGAAAATAATCTTTAGTACAAGAATTAAATGGATTAACAAAAAATTGATATTCCTTATTGTAAAAAATTGTGAGGTGCTCGATATTTATTGCTAAAATAGTAAAAAGCACCACATGCTTTTATGGCAATCACTTAAGAATGAGTAAGATACTAAAAAAACCATAAAATGTTGAAGCACAGCGTAGATTTGCGCTTGGTATGTCTTCCTTGGATGTGCTCTCCTGATTATCCTAGTGAGGACAACGGGTCTAACTATTTAAAATATTGATTTGTTATCGGTCTTGATAAGTATGCCAAATTTGATTTAATCCGACGTTTTAAAAGTGGTCAAAATCATGTTCAAAGTTTTCGTTACATAGACACATACGTATGAATTGCATGCATTGAAAGTACTGTCTAGATCATTTCAAATTACCAGCAGTAGGATCAACCATATTGGTTCTCAAAATAGGCATAGAGAAGTTGCCAAGGTCTGTTTCATTAAGATCTCAGGTATAGGATAGGATCTAATATAATTCTTATACAGGGTGTAATGTCGGTATTAGTTTTCTTTATACACGAAAGAATATTTAAATATTATTTCCGAATGAAATTTCCTAAAATATACTTAACTGAAATTTGTCCGACACGTAAATATGGAACGACTGTACGAGTAACACTCGTCGTTTTATTGTAAGTAATTCAGGGAGTTGGGACAGCATTTGGAAAATCATGGAATGTCTACATATTATTGCAGGCGACTGTACATACGTTGTTCTCTGTCTGCTGTATAATTTAGGTTCGATATGCCGTCATTATTCAAATAACTAATCGCTCAATATCACAGGCTATATTGACATTGTCACTTTGTGACGCACCTGTCTTCAAGTGGGCGATATTAACGTCGCGTCTCTTTATGTTTATCATACTAACGGACCTGACGTTGTCTTACGCTAAACATTTTGTAGTGCACCGAATTGTGAAACTTAGGGCCCCTTATCCTTTTAAACGCACCGTTGATGCGCGTTCATAGCGATACAGTCGCGATACGTACATTTTTTAAACGCACGTTAGCGGCGCGTTTAATAATGTAGTGTGCACAGGCCCTAAACCATTCTCCAATCCACATAATCACAAAAAAAAAAAAACACCAACGTTAGATTAGGCGTTTAGGACGACTTCAGTGATATACACACGCACAGAATAATAATTGTTGGATATAAGTTATAAAATGTAAGCCTTCTATATGTTTTTTTTAATATGGTATTATTAGTCGTTGATTGTCTTTGACAACACTGTATAATGCTCTGTGCTAATAAAGCTTCCTTTTCCTCTTTTATTGCAACCATTTTGTGTAACAAGAAGTGTAGTTTCATTGTAATCCCTTAATACATTATAATTAACCATTAATTTCATCAATAATTATATATATTATATAGATAGATAATATTACCGGTATGATACCTTTTGGCGGGAAATATACATATCAAAATGGATACCCCATTTTGATGTATGCCGCCATTATATTTTCTAGCACAGAGTTATACCATATTACTTGCTAAAGAAAGCCATACATGGGACTTTAACCTGATTCATACAAAATAAATACTAGCCTCAGGTGAACTCGTTCATACGGGCGACGTTCACCACTTACAATCACGGCTCGCCTACAATAACCTATTTCATCCACCTTACTTCCATAATCCGCTTCATAAGCTTTTTAATACAAAAAAAAAATAACAACTAAAACGAAAAACAATTGTACAGCCTTCCAATTTAAAAATGTCAACCCGACAATTTTTCATTTCATGTTAAAATGAGAGGTGCCGTAATTTTTGTTTAGATATACACAGATATAGTTTAATTGCGACGAAAGTCAAATTAAACTAATTACCACCCGCTTCCTTGACACGACATTTCTTAATTGACTTTTACGACAAGGCAAAAGTTTCACATTTGTTAATTGGAGTTTTAAATTAGACTCCGACGAGGATCTTGAGCATTTTTATAAGATTGTGAACAATTTTTAATGACTCGTTATTATAATATCTTTGTCATTGTGACCTTTGTCGAAATCGAGACAGTGATCTTTCCTTTTCTCCATAATAAAACCTTTTACAGAAAAAAACACACCTGACAAATTACAAGTATTGAAAAAGTCCGTTATATTATCATCCATCATATATATTATCATGTACCATCATCTGATCTTGACTTAACTTCTTTGATTAATCTTCTTGAATATATTAGTAATTAAAGTAAGGTTTATTATTAACTAGCAGCGCCCCACGGTTCCACCCGCGTACTTCATATTCCCGTGGGAGTAATGTTATTTTGATGTGTAAGCTATATTATTGTAAAGTTTTATCAAAATCTATTCAGTTATTTTGCATGAAACAGTAACAGATATACATCCATACGTCCATCCATTATATTATAAGGATTAATCATCATCACGTCATCACAACTCTTATATATACTATTGCTGGGCACGGGTCTCCTCCTCGACTGAGGAGGGTGTTGAGCCAATGTAAAGTGGACTTCATATATGTCACTAGGAATTCATGATTTCTCACGATCTTTTCTTTCAACGGCGATCAAGCAATGTTGTGCACCGGTCAGGATCGAACCTAGACTTTCTCTAGACTCACTTCAAGGCTGAGCCCATACCCACTAGACCATCGCGCATCTTACATCATATTAAAAAATAGCCGTTCTGTAAAGTTGGTTTACGGACGTTTGACAACGTCTTAACAAAACGCAAGCGTACAATAAAGCGTAAAAAAACGAGCGTATCATTGTACGCGGCCCAAAAATTGGTACCAGCTCTCCTACTATCGCTCAATGTACGCTTGCGACTCAAAAATTGGTGCCAGCTCTCCTACTATAACGGGAAAATGACGCGTCATTTCGTGAATGTAGCCGGCATTCATCGATTTATTAGACGTTGTCACATCAAACTTATTTACTTTGCTGACGCAAGAACCCTTTTCAGCTGGTACAAGTCTCAATAATTAATTATTTAAAATTGCTTAGATTCGATATATATTCGAATAGAGATAAAGAGTGCATCAACTAAACAAAATAAAAAATATATAATATTTAAATAAATATGAAATTTTTATCTCAAAATTTTCCTATTTGTATGAATATGGGTATATTGTATCCACGAGGCTGAGAGCAGCAGATAAGATGTTGTACTCTGTACGTCGTATTACACCGCCCGTGACCTCGTTACATCGAATTATATGATAGAGTTAACGTTTATACAAGCGTAGACGCCCCCAGAGTCTCTGTAAATAATAAAACTTTACTTTAACATGCTGAGAAGGGCTGTCTTTAATATAATTTAGCCAATTATATTGTAAATATAAACAGCCCACAAGTAAGTGGTGCTAGGTGGTCTACAAGTAGATACTAAATTGGTAAAGACACACTGGTTCCAAATCTATGAAAAGATGAAATTGCGTACATTTCATATTACACCTTAGATTGTTAGAAAACATCAGTTTCTTTATAGAAAAGGCGACAGTCGGACCTACTGTCCCCATCTCTGGTGAAAATTAATAAAAGACATCCGTAGATACTTGCTACACTAGAGAGCTTGTTGACTCCACCATGGATCAAGCCTTGTCGTGGAGGTGAGGCTCAGTAGCCTAAGGTAAGCCCAGCACCTTAGGCGAAGCAAATTGAGCCGAGGAAGATGCTCTTTGTAGCCTCTTAGAAGAAGTAGGGCGACAAGGGGCGAGGATGGGAACCTCACCCCATTGAGTACAATGAGGCAGTAGTCCTGACGTTGGGAGGTATTGTTCTGTGATGCGGGACTACCCCTCTGTGGAGGTGGCGTTGATCATTAAGGGGCTGACTAGCCGTCAACGTGCCCTGTTTGCTCCACAGATCCGGGCACCTCACCAAAGGTGGCATTAGTGGCACTCGCCGGGTTTTAGTGGGTAGAGCTGCGTCCACCTTACCACCTTTCGCGCAACGAGTACCACATACCCACCTGGGGAGACCCATGACTCCCCCGCGGGATGCTTCAGAGCATTTCCCAGCGTAAAAGAAAAAAAGGAGAGCTTATTGAGCGTTGATCACATCCCATCTACATATTGTGAGGAAATACATGTCTTCTTCTTCTGCCTAGCTTTTTCCTAATTATGTTGGAAAACTACATGTCTTATAAAATTATTAGTTCGACAATCCAGAGCATGATCCAGATAATGTTAATGCGATTCTCAGAGCAGTAATATAATGTAAAAAGGAAGATAAAATACTTTCACTTAGTAACTAGCTGTTGCCCGCAGTTTCGCCCGCGTTAACTTATGTACAGCCGTATGCGGATTGATGATAATTATTTGCCTATGACATATAACAGTCTATGACAGTCTGTATTAGCATTCTAACGGTAAAATATTTTTTTAGATGAACAAATTTCGAACCGGCTTCGTAGTTTTTGAGTTAATAGGTAACAAACAAAATAACAATTTTTTCTCTACTTTCTATGATAAAAATATTGATGTATCATACTTAAGAACCTGCCCTTGTTCATAACAAAACCTACAATGCAAACCGTATCAAAACCTCTTGGGAGTTTAGAGAATATCGATGCACAAACAGACGAACACAAAAAGCGTCATTCATTTATCTATAGAGATAATTAAAATTGGATAAACTGTTGAAGTAATATTAAAATAACCGCTTTTTACTAAATGATATATGAATGTACATACGGTACATACCATTCCAAAATAACATTTTTTACTATTGTCTGTCTGTCTGTTCCGGCTAAAACGGCTGGGCCGATTTTGACGGGACCTTCACTGACAGATAGCTGATATTATAAGGAGTAACTTAGGCCACAAAAATTGATCATCATCACTCCGGATACGGCTGAAAATGCAAGTTAACGGTCAACAGATAGTTAAATTTGTCTGGGCACAGCCCGCTAATTGTACATTCCCTCGCCCGTTATTATTTCCTTGTGTCAATATTTAACGTAAATACCATAGACACTCTTTGTTATCTATTTGTTCATGAGATTGGTCTGTGCCGCTATTTGTGTGGCGGTGTGAATCCGATTAAAAAAACATACATATTTATTCGGGGTTTTTTTAATTCAATTTGTTTGCGATGGCGTTGAAGCAATTTCGATATGTAATTGGGCGGAAAAATGGATTGTAAATAAAACTTCTGTTACATTTTTAGATTTGTTGAATTTTGTTTATTAATTATGTTGTCAAAATAGTGCTTTGTAATTCAAATTAGTTACGGATTACTTACGGATTTTATAGAATTTAATTGGTTTACTGACGATAGTTGAACGTGACAACGTCATAAGAAAATGGAACGCCTCAGAGCGAGGTAACGTCATCTTTTTTCGTTCGTGCAGCCGGCTCCATCGAATTATAAGACCTTGTCACGTCAAAAATAAAAGTTATATTTTACTAACATTGTCAAGACACCGTCAAAATATTTAACATTATAGTAACTAGTACTTATTTATTACGAAAATAATTAACTAGTTTATTAAATATTTATAAAAATAAATTAAATTGTATTTGGCGGCGGGACTATTGTATTAGCTCTTAAATTAATAGCAATTAGAAAGACAAAAACGTTTAAACATAAGATAAAAGGAATAATAAAGAAATAATGTTATTTTATTATGAAGAGTAACATATAAACGGTTGGGGATTTAAAAATTCCCTCACATGTTGTACACGAGAAGATAAATGACAGCGAAACACGAAAATAAAGTAAAGAGAGGCTTGTTATTGATGTAATACATGGGCGAGAAATGCTCCTCTTTTGTTTCCCGCCACCTGCGTAATGCTGCCACCCGTTTGTACACCTGGATTACTTTACGGGATAAGCGTTGTCTATAACTGCGTAAACACGTCATATTGGTTATTATTATATTCTACACCTTTCTGGTCTTTTTTTTTACGCCGGGAGGTGCTCTTAGTCATCCCGCGGGGGAGTTGGACTCCCCAGGCGGGTGTGTGTGACTCGCTGCGCCCGAAAGATGGTAAGTTGAACTAGCTACCCACTAAAACCCGGCGAGTGCCACCAATTTTGCCTTTGGTGAGGTGCCCCGGATCTGTTGAGCAAACCACCGGCACCCCGGCGGCTAAACAGTCCCCCAAGGGACCGACGCCATCTCCACAGAGGAGTTGTCCTGCACCACAGATCAACGCCCCCCAACGTCGGGACAGACAGACAGAACCCCTCTGTGGAGGTGGCGTGGGTCCCTTCACCTGACCACTCGACCGGCTGGCCGTCAAATTTGCACCTAAATTGTATAATTTAAATAGGATGAAAATAATCACTAATGGTGGCAGATCACATGAAGCCTGCTATAATTCGAGATTAAGGGATTAGTCGACAATTGCTAAGCAAATTGGCCGTCTAATGGCGGAGAGAGCGGGGGTGAGGTTTGAGCCTAAGCTGTCCCTGGTCCCGGCGGTTAAGGAGCTCAAAACGATTTTTAATTCCAATCGATCACATTATCCTTAGTGCCGTTTCATGTTCAATTTCAAAACTATAAAAGCTCATTACTGACTTTTGTGAGATTGCTAAAGTAACTTTTAGTTTGCACGAAGAGCATCTGCTGCAACAGTAAGAATGTCACAATATTATCGGATAATTTAATATAATAATAATGTCAGAATTCTTTATTTCCTTTTTCATCACCATTACTGTTCCATTGGAAAATAGCACTGATATGATATATAATAATAATATAATAATAATAATAAGCTCTTATTATAGATATCGCAAACAAACACACACAATCTACAGAGCATCATAGCTGCAGAAAAACTCAGTAAATACGTAGACCTTAGGAAGAAATTACACGTCTTTGGAATCTCCGTCAAGTAACAATAGTACCAACAACGGGTAAATAGTAGTATCAACAATGGGTGTCATACCGAAATCCTTGCATCAATCTATTAGAACCCTAAATTTACAAAATTCAACATATAGCAACATACAAAAAGCCATAATTTTAAACACGTGCCGGATAGTCCGAAAACTTCTTCACAACGACACCAACACATCCAGTACAGAAACAATAACTGAACAAGATGTAGACTTGGCTTAGGCGCGTGGACATCTTTAGCTCGGTCGTAAGATCAGAACTTAAAAAGTTAAAAAATAAATAATAATAATAATATCTATGGACGCCTTTACACGTCAATCTGGTCCCGTGGTAAGTTCATGAAGAACTTGTGTTAGGGGTACCAGACAACGAAAATATATTTAATACTTTTATACTATACATATATTTAAGATTTTTATTATATAATACACAAATTTAATATACATGCATGACCCAGGAACACAGAAAATATTGTTGTTCCCTGGCGGAATTCGAACCCGCAACCTCCGGCTTGAGTGCCAACGTGCTTACCATTGAGACACAAAGGTCGTCATACCTCCATACCATTTACCACATATATAAAAGTATTTATGATAATGTTATTTAATAATAAGCGCGGAGAGCGTGAAATGGACTACTTCGCTACTAATATAAGCCTGTTAAAAAATCCTACTAATAACTTAGGTAAGTTTAGGTTCATCTTCATCAGCCTTTATCCATCCACTGTTGAAGGCCTCCTTTAATGAAGGTCAAAACGACCGCCACTCGCATCCAATACGGACCGGCCACGGCACGGAGTTTAGGTTCAAAAATAGATTATTCCTGCAACAATTTATTTCAAACATCAAATTCAACCTATATATCCGTAGCTCTCTTTATATGAAGACTATAAAATGTAACTTAAAATTAAAACCGTATTTATATTTTAGTCTCCACCTGAGCTATTTTACATATTTAAGGAATACCTTTACGACCCATTTCACTGCATGTCCCGAATTTATTCGCTATTTGATACCTTACGGTTATCAACGAGCCCTTCTTTTTTCATTTTCCTGTCGAACTCCTCCATCCACTTTTCCATTACACGTCTTTACGGTCCGTTTCACTGATTGCCTTTGAACCTCTGTTATTTTTGATATTTAATTTCTTTGCTATGTTGAAATACGTTTTTTTGCGTTCCGTAAAACGCATATTTAGCAACGGAAGAATAGTTTTGGTATACTTCTTTATTGTTCTTTATATCGACAATTGGATTAGGAATGCATCTTTGTAATAAATTAGTTACTTCTCTCATTTAGTAAATATATTATATAATACTATTACTTCTATCATTTTTATTAATTTGGAAAAATTACTAAAGCATTTAAACGTTTTACTACTACTGGTGTGTTACTCCGGTTTTTACTAGTTAATTTTAATAATAGAAAATCGATATTCTTTACACTTTGTCTACAAATGTCACGTGAGAATGTCTTATTCTTAGATAATGTCGAAATCATAAACATATAATATAATAGACCAATAAAGAGTTGGAAAGAGAAGACAGTCCTTTATGGAATTATAACAAGATGAAAAGAGAGAGCAATCTAATGTCTAGTGTAACCATTGCTATATTCTATCTTTTCTTCTCTATTTCAAATAAAATAATGTCAATCCTCCTATTTACTTTCATATTTTACGTAATTAAAGATACAATTGTTCTAAAATTACACAATATTTGAAGATTAATTTTCATCAATATTTTATACATATACGCTAGTACTTGATTCAAATTTATCGACATGCTTATTGGTATATCATATATATCATTAATTTGAAACGAATTAATCTAAAAACAACAAAAAATTGTACAGCTTTCGATATAATATAGAGTGAATCAAGAGCAAGGTTTATATGTAACGGGAATATCAGAAGTGAAATGCGTTTTAAATAATAATAACAACAATTTTATTACATTCTGATAAAACAATAACAATCTTAGGGCCAGAAGTAATGTGTAGGTGCGTGTGAATGTGCATGCATAAAGCACCTCCGTCCTTACCCACACTGCACATGCATACACATACACGAACCTCACACAATATCATAAATACTACTACAGACTTACTACACAATTAAGAAGAGGTTGGCCCAACATTAATTAACAAACTTAACATGGCCGATAGTGATTTGGCTAGACTTCCGTCCTCCTTGAGTTCGCAGATTTAAATCGCCCCTCTACGAACAAGACCTCGCTTTTTTAAGGCAGTAGTCGGGTGTGTCTATGACGTAATACAAACATCCCTACGCCTCGGGTGTCCAGCCCATATTCTTGCCAATCCTAACACAAGTTTTTGAATTGACACTGCACCACCACCAATCTCCGGCACTCGCTGTCAAATCCGCTCCCGTACTAATGTCCTCTCCGACATATATGTATTATACATTGCTGATTGGACCCACGCGAAGCTGGAACTGTTTGCTTGTTAGCGTTGAATCATAATCATTTTGTTTTACAGATTCCCTTAAGATCATAATAAGATTATTTTGTTTAAAGGACAGTAACATCTACCCATTTTTTTTTAACTTTAATTAAATGACTTGTTTTACGTTTATAACAGTATAATTTTAAAGTAACCGTTAAAATAATAACTGCTCATATACTTAGGTTGTGTAAATCTTGTGTAGTAAGTCATGGATCAAGCGTCCATTGAATATTGATCGATTCGTTCCCTAATTTTATTATTTTCCTTTTGTTAAAATCATTTGAAACAAATAAAACATAAAGTAGGTACCTAACTACATAATAAAAGTCATTATTTTATATAAATAGTAAGTATGAGTGTGTAAGAGTATTATGATATTTCATTTGAGAATAAATAATATACTACGTGTTGTTTTATTTCAATATTTATTTACCTTTTATCTCAAATAATTTAAGGTCTGTTTTTGCAATCGTCAGATAACTTTTCTTTAGGAATATGTAGTTTACCTTCCTCAGGCTGCGTTTTCACCAGAGATGTGTAAGGATGCGTAGCGAGGGATGTGTTTTTGAAGAACCAATAGAATTGCTTCATCCTCGCAACACATCCCTCGTAAAACATTTCTCGCACACTCTTTGGCTGCTTTTCCACCAGAGATGTGCGAGGATGTGTTGCGATGAATGTGTTTTTCAAGAACCAATAAAATCGCTTCATTTACCTTACCTCGCTCAGCACAGCTCTGGTGGAAACGGCTTAGCGGAGCTAGGTTTTGTGTGTGCGAGGGAAATGTGTCGTGCGAAGATGTGTAGCTGTGCTGTGGAAATGTTTGGGTGTTTCCATCAAAGCTGTGCGAGGAAAATGTGTCGTACGTGGATGCGTACATGTACTGAGTACTGACACAGTTTGTCGCAAACCTCGCAACACATTCCTCGCACACATCTCTCCGCTTTTTTTGTACGTACAAAAACCTCGCACCGCTAAGCCGTTTCCACCAGAGCTGTGCTGAGCGAGGTAAGGTAAATGAAGCGATTCTATTGGTTCTTGAAAAACACATTCATCGCAACACATCCTCGCACATCTCTGGTGGAAAAGCAGCCAAAGAGTGTGCGAGAAATGTTTTACGAGGGATGTGTTGCGAGGAATGTGTTGCGAGGTTTGATTCCTGTAGCCAGTCTATAGACACATTACACAGTTTCGCAATGCATCCTCGCACGGTTCGCACCGCACATTAATACGCATTTTCACAGCTCCGCTACACATCCTCGTACGACACATTTTCCTCGCACAGCTTTGGTGGAAACGCCAACACATTTCCACAGCACATCTCTGGTGGAAACGCAGCCTTACTGAGGGTTAATTATGTAACTATGTAATGTGTATATTAAGCACCCTTATAAAAACCATAACATATCTGACCATTGGAAAATCACCCCAAACAACAATGTTTACAATTTATCGAACGGGCTGTACTATTGATTATCGATAGTAAAAGATACATCACTGTGTGTTAATGTGTGCGTGTGCTCTGCACACATTGACTTTTCAAAAATCGTCACGCATTTTCGGGCTGTCAGGTGGTCTTTTATGTATATTCTAAGTCTATGGTCGAAATATCGAGTTCCCCAAAATAAAAGTGTAAAACATGTTAAATAATAAATATCCCGTTTGAAATCATTTTAGTAATGAAAATAACCATGGCATTTATAATCTTATATTTTACTAGCTGTTGCCCGCAGCTTCGCCCGCGTTAACTTAGATGTACAGCCGTACACGGATTGATGATGATTATTTATCTATGGACGGGCGTAGGACTTTATTTTATAATATGAAGTGATTAATACAATATTTTTGTAAATAGCTTTTACATTACCGCTTTATAATTGCCAATTTTTAAAGTATTAAAATGGATATAGGTAGTATGTTATATTTAACTAATATAGACATATTATGCCATCGCGGACTTTTCAGTAGGCATATTTAGGATACACAATAATTCTACCATATGACATTGATACAATAATAATTATTATCCTAACTTTCGGAACCGGGGCCGGGCGCGGCTCGGGCGCGAGGCGCGGCATCACGGAGCGTCCGGCTCGCGCGGCTCGGTCGATATCACGGTGTCGCATTATTTTGATTTTGCTATATCTTCTAAGATATGCTTTTAATTTGCATGGTGTAAATGGGAAAAACATACTTCATGAAATGCTCAAGCTAACTAACATATTTAAAATGATAAGGCTTAATACCACATTTGTGTAAATAGCTTTCCAACTACCGTTTTATAATTGCCCATTTTTTAAGTATTAAAATGGATATAGTATGTTATCCTTAAGAGATACACATATGCCATCTCGGACTTTTTTGTAGATCTTTCTAAGGTGTAGAATAATGTAGTACATTATTTTGATCTATCTGTTAGTGTTCATCCAGCGTTTGCAATGTAAGTGCAAAAAATGTGTTTATTTACGACATCACATTAGAAACCTCAAAAATAACAGTATTTCTCCACTATTTAATGGATGTTATTATACATATAAACCTTCCTCTTAAATCACTCTATCTATTAAAAACCGCATCAAAATCCGTTGCGTAGTTTTAAAGATTTAAGCATACAAAGGGACATAGGGATAGAGAAAGCGACTTTGTTTTATACTATGTAGTGATGTATTAACTAAGTACTAAGAAAACTGTTAGAAGATCTTCCGTAAATACCATACTAATTCTATTTTTCTATTTTCTGAAATACGACAGAATCAATTTTGTGAAGAAATGAAAACTTCTTGTAACTTGTAAATAATAAAAAAATCTACGAAAATATTAATGAAATTATAATTTGAATATTTTCCAAGTCGTTAATTTTAATAATGTAATCGAGGGGAGCTTTTATTAAATCTCGTTTACGATGGGAAAATGATGTATTATGGCGATTCTAAAAATAGCTAATATGAAGGCCCCTCGTCAAGTAGCCTTCATAACGCTAACTTTTTTGTCAAATCACGAACAATATTGCTAAGGTTGTCTACACTATATCGAGCCAGCGGCTTTACCCGCGTTAGCTCCGGGATTATTTGTTATATTTTCCTTAGTGAAAGTAGCATAAGAATAGAAATTACTATAAGGCTCAAGTGGAGCTTTTTAGTAAGTTTAACAAACAGAGTATTACCAATTAATATTTAGAGTTTTGATTGCATTATCACAGATTACCATTTCTTTATATTGTGTGTGTGTGTGTGTGTGTGTGTGTGTGTGTGTGTGTGTGTGTGTGTGTGTGTGTCTTTTAACTATATTTCCAACAAATCGTTTGATCATTTTCATTGGAAGAAGTAGAACGAGCCATTCCATAATATATACTAGCTGTTGCCCGCAGCTTCGTCAGCGTTAACTTTTGTACAAAAAATGAAACAAAATATTCCATCAAAATCGGTCAAGCCGTTTCGGAGGAGTATAAACACTAAAACTGTGACACAAGAATTTTATAAGGTAATTCCTTCTTTTGTGATTATATGTTGTATATTTTCTATAAAACAAGAAATTAATGTTGTGTTTGAGGTTATACAAAGAAAATAAATTATTGGACTTGTCGAAAAAAAAATACCGAGCAAATGCTCAGTCATCCAGGTACTATTAAACTAAAGTATGCTTATTATATAAAAGGCGACACAGTTCGATTCGATGTAAGTTTTCTTCTTGTAAAGTATCATCTGAATGCAAAATATATTTCTATATGAAATCATTGCGTTGGGAAAAATTTAACTCTTATGAACTGCGCCCGCATGTAGCGCTAGCACTAC
The DNA here is from genome assembly GCA_963853865.1 of Helleia helle. Lineage (NCBI taxonomy): Eukaryota > Metazoa > Arthropoda > Insecta > Lepidoptera > Lycaenidae > Helleia > Helleia helle. Next base: position 16,722,708 of record OY971422.1, on the reverse strand, counting down.
GTATAGCTATGTTCGCTCTCTTTCATTTGGCATGACTTTGACAAATATACTATCCACAAATGGTAACTGTATGTCAAATATGTCAAATACACATATACAAATAGCTCTTGATAAATTTCTGTGCAAATAGCCATGTGAAGTGTCAGCATAACAGTATGTCGAATTATTCGTTCCAAATGGGGTGAAAATAAATCGTCCAAAAGACAGACGCCACATTTTATCGACATTTATCGCTTATTTTTTCGAATAAATGCGATCACCTGCCAATACTACGTAGGTAAATTTAGTACTTACAGTATGAGGTTAATGCTTATTTTATGGAGAAAAAAAACCTAACTGTACCTTAAAGTCGCTTTACTGACGATAATTTTACGTGATAACGTCATAATGCGTCACAAGCCGAACGCTTAGGCCGAAATGTGCCCCTCTATCGCTTGTTCCGCGCTCTCGCTTGCACGCCCGGCTCAGGCGGAACTGGATATGTTTTCGTGCATGCAGCCGGCGTTCATCGATTTATGACGATATCACATGAAAAAACTACTCAACGGATCATCACGATTCACGTAGGATTAACCAAATAAACGGGAATGCTACGGTAGCTTAAATGTCTATGCTACTAAATATCCCACAGATTGACGTGAAAAAGGGAGAGTATCTAAATTCATATCCTCGAGGAGTGTGATTTAACAACCAACGACCAGTATAGTTTAAAATGCGGTGATGAATGTTAATAATCTATACTAATATTATAAAGCTGAAGAGTTTGTTTGTTTGTTTCAACGCGCTAATCTCAGGAACTACTGGTCCGATTTGAAAAATTCTTTCAGTGTTAGATAGCCCATTTATCGAGGAAGGCTATCCCATAACCCATTTGTGGTAACAAAGGTTTTCCTTGTTCTGGTTTGAAGGATAAATATGCTACAAGAAATCAAATCTAAAAAAGGCGTGTATCAGGAGTAATATTTTAGGCATTGCATATTACTGTTAATCTTATATCTTTAAATGAGCAATTCTTGTATATATATAATTGGAATCTCGGAATCGGCTCTAACGATTTTCATGAAATTTAGTATATAGGGGGTTTCGGGGGCGATAAATCGATCTAACTATAGGAATAATTTTTAGAAAATGTAATTTTATAAAAAATAAAAATACTGAGCAAAGCTCGGTCATCCGGGTACTATTATTTTATGTCTAAATGATCTTTCGTAAAATATAACTTAAGCTTATTCGTGTACGACGGGCTTAGCTTGTGAAATAATGTGATTATATTATCAAGTGTTGATGAGTTTTCAGTTTTGTTCTTATACTTACCTATCATGAAATGCCGTGTGAAGTTTTACTGGGCAGTTTTTTTATGTCATAAGGGGGCAAACGAGCAGTCGGAGCCCTATGATACCGACACCCGTACACATCCGCACAACCAGAGGCAATGCAGATGCGTTGCCCTCCTTTTCTCTATCCCCCCAATGGGCCACTGGAAACTCACAAACCGCACGAAACGGGACAGTATAGCTGTCACTTGACGCCCATGTTATGTGAGCGAGAGGTACCACCCCGGTCGTGCCGGCCCAGTTCGGCTGCAATGCAGCCTGGCACTACCTCTTACAAAGTTTATGTTAGTTTAAGTTATTATTAATGGACATGAATATGAACTCCAGAAATATTATAGGGGTATTTTCGATAATCATCCGGGCTTAGTAGAACTAGAGTTCAAGAGAGTCTCTTTATAATGATAAATTAGAACATGACAAAAAAAAAACATTGAATAATTCATCAAATTAATTAACCTGCTTCGGGCATAATTTCAATGGGATTGTTTGCCAAACTTCCGAGTTCTATGATAACATTTAAAATGTAAGTTGAAACGAACCTTTTATTCGTGCTGTGGGTATTAACAGAGTTATAAAGCTTCGTAAACCCGGGAGCACCTTTATCAAACACATATTTTACGTGAAACACTCCAAAATGTTCCTTAACGTTTAATGTAACAAAACGTTAAGGAATACGTTGTACGTTCCAACCGGGATTGCTATCGTATTTTAGGTGACCTAAAATATTCTACCATGCAACTACTTGTTTGGTTTTTTTTTTCGGAATGATCTATGCTAATGGCTCAAATGCCCTAATGCTTCATCGGATTAGTGAGAGCTGATTTGGCTCACTTATGGTTTGTTATAAGTGGGGGGTTGCCAACCGTGTCGTCATCGACCACACGGCCTCCTGGCGTCGGATTAGTTTCTGTGGCGGGACTGGGCCGCGCCACCGGCGGGTGGAATTATTTGGTACAAATATATATATATGTTATGGAGTTCGAAAAAGTATCTTATATATTCCACTGCAAAAATGATAAAAAAAACCATTTAAATAGTAAAAAAATAATATGATCAAATCAGCCGTCACATAGATCAGCATCGTAGACCTCTTCCTTTACTGTAAGCAAATAAAAATAATTTTAAATTACGTCGCAAGTTATTTCATGCCAGATTTCAAGAAATTTTTGAAAAATAATTAATTACCTGTGAATAATAATAATATAACTTTACTGCACAACATTAACACATACAAAGAAAAATTAAAAGAAAAGAAAGGAGTTGTACAATTAGGCGACCTTATCGCTTTAAAGCGATTTCTTCCTTCCTTCTTATGATCAATAGTGATTGAATATCGTACGATAGATTTAAGACGAAGAACATTACCGAAAAAAAAGAAGAAGTAGATAGGTGTAATTTAAAAAGAAAAAGAAAATTTAGTGCCAACTTTTACAAAACTCTATAATTTTACTTTACTATTAAATATTAAAAGGTACAGCAGCAAAATTAAGTTTTCAAATAGGTAATGTTCTTTGAGGAGTCCTTTAAAAATGTTAAGACTCTTAGCTTGTTTTATTCGATTTGGCAATGAGTTCCAAAGATTAACAGATGTGGCAGCAAAGGAATTGCTAAAAAAATTCGGCTTTTGAGTAGTTCTCAACTTGTTATCTGACGAAAACGTAAACATCTCTTTTAAGTAAACTGGGGTCCTGGGGTCAAAAAGAATTTCATCTTGCCAAAATCATTTTGGCAAGATTGTATGAGTGATTGTCTGTTTCGTACTATGTGCTAAATATTATGTGCATGTCGGTTTTAATAACTTAAATAACGACCATTCCATGGCTAATATTGTGTTGTGATTAAGCAGTGTATCCCCAACTAATATCCTCATTATCGTCACACATATTTTTGAAGTGAAATTTCTTTGCGCGCATGAGGGTTTTTTTACGTATGAAACGTCACGAAAATGTGCAACATTTTTGTCCAAGAAGAGGGAGAGAGTGATTGAGACCGATTGAGAGAGAGTGAGAAAGGGCGAACGTAGCATGTAGCAAATAGCCATGGAGTGAGAATAGGGATCAAGCGAGTGAGAAAGATCCAGAGAGATAGAGCGAACGTCATATCGCATGTCTCGGAAAAGCTTTAGATTAGTATAAAATATAAACGAGATTTAAAATTAGTTGGCCAATTAACGATTTTGCTATTTTGACGACCTCTGTGGCTCAGTGGTAAGCGCGTTTGCGCTCAAGCCGGAGGTTTGCGGGTTCGAATCCTGCCAGGGAACAAAGATATTTCTGTGTTCCTGGGTCATGGATGTGTATTGAATATGTGTATCATATAGTAAAAATCTTAAATATATGTATAGTATAAAAGTATTAAATATATTTCCGTTGTCTGGTAACCCGTAACAGAAGTTCTTCAAAAACTTACCACAGGAACAGATTGACGTGGTGTGAAAGCGTCCATAGATATTATTATTATTATTAATTAGTAAGTTTCACTTCTGATATATTGTGTACTTTGTACGCATGCACTTTTTTATAATAAGGAAGTGAAGGTTGGATACCATAACATGCTTTACAGGGCAGAAAACAATAAGGCAAGACACTTGTATCTAGCACAATAGTTAGTCCCGACTAATCTCGTTTTAATAATAAGTGACTTTAACTAACTAATAATTGTATGGACATTTATTAATGACGAACTTTATAAAGCTTTGTATAAAAAGTTGGTTGTCACAGGACGTCCGGCAGATGTAAATTATTTATAAATAATAATAATAATAATAAGCCTTTTATTTCATGCAAAAAGTAGGATACATACACAGTTTAAAGAAAAAATAAAAATAGAATAGAAAAATAGTGATGTTATTTACACGTGTTTCACTTGTTTTGAAAAATGTTTAAATCTGAATAATAATACAAAAGTTTCTTTGCATGAACCCCTCCTCAAGTGAAGGTGAAGGCCTCCTCTAAAGAATACCATGTGTCTCTATCTTGAGCTATTTGCGGCCAGCAGGTACCAGCTATTTTTGTTAAATCGTCTGCCCATCTCGTGTTGGGTCTGCCTTTGAGACGTTTGCCTATTGGACCCTTCCATGTTGTTACCTTGTTGGTCCATCTCTCGTCCTTTAGCCTCGCTACTCGCTACAGCCCACTTCCATTTTAGTTTCTTAGCGTAGGTTAGAGCATCCGCCACTTTGGTGGTTTCTCTTATTTTTTTTTATTTTTTTTATACAATCATTTATATTAGTGTGAAATTTTTTTATTAGTGTGAACATTTATATTAGTGTGAAAATGTATATTAGTATGAAACATTTATAGAAGTGTGAATTTTTTTTATTAGTGTGAAACTTTTATATTAGTGTGAAACATTTATATTAGTGTGAAAAATTTATATATTATTTATATATTAGGTACGTAATCACCTCTTAGTAAATCCACTCTTAAGCTACAAGTCATTGATTAACTTTTTTTTTCTTATAAACATTGATCAGCAGTTGCTTAGTTAGCAGCGATACATAGATGGTTGGTACAGATTATACCCAAAGTAATCGATAATAATCTATAACAAACAACTAATTTTGACGACTATTTAAGTATTACATAAGGACTTCTTAAAGCTAAATAGTGTTTATGCTAATAGGTTTTTGCTAATCAGTATTAAAAAAGTTAATCTTTCAAAAATATTGCTTGAATTTTCATTTCTATCGTAGTAAAACAATACAATTAGGTTAATTGAAAAGAAAATACAGTAAGTGTTAAGTTAATTAAGGAGTTCCATTAAGTTATTTATATTGGCAGCTGGTCGGAAGTTCTGCGGATCTACAATTAACACCCGGGAGTTTTCTGTCGGCCGCGAGCGCTGCTCTAGTTCATTTCAATGACGTGAGTTCAAATGGGCTAAACTGTCGTATATTCATGAACTCATTAACATAAGCCAGACTCATTTTGAATCTCCGTATTTGACCTCATTAATTCAACAACAAAAAATTTAGCCCCGCTGCAAAACTTTTTTAATTTTACAAACTAATATTTTAGCATATTTCATAAAAGTTTATAATTTTGATTAGCGTTAATATTATTCATATGACGATGCGGTGGACTTGAATACAAAATAAAACCTAACAAAATTTAGAACTCTAGTAGTGATAGTGTATTTTTTTTTTATAGAAGAGGGGGCAAACGGACAGTCGGTTCATCTGATGGTAAGTGATAGCGACATCCACTGACACCCGCTACACCAGAGGGTTAGCAGGAACGTTGCGAACCTTTCAAATGTATTTAAGGTTGTAAGTATTTCGGTACGTACGGACTGTTCCTTGTTTCCTAAGCGACGATGGTCATAGTAGGTTTGGGCTCAGCTTCTTAAGTGAGGGGTCCGGGTTCAATCCTGACCCATGTGATGCCTTGAATTGCGTTTTCTAAATTTTTCCATGCACCTGAAAATGAGACCATCGCTTGCTCACCGGTGAAGGAAACATCGAGAGGAAACCTGCATGCCTGATGTAATTAAGTCTTTAAAGGTATGTGAAGTTCACTGACGAAAGACCCTAGCTCAGCAGTGGGACATATAAGGGTTGATATTATTATTTATTCTAGAGACTGTTAGGAACTTTTCACTTAAGCATTGATAGTGAGCGTTAATTACGCAGTGTATTGACAAACATTTTGAAAGCAAAGGCTAGTTTAATTTTTTAGTCATAAGAAAAGTAAGAAAATTTAAAGCCTTTTTGCATATCATGTCCGGATAAGGCTGTAATTCTAAATGAATGCAGGAAAATTCTCAAGCATAGATATTATACAGTATTATATAAAGTAGGCATTATCCATACACACGTACATACACAAAAATACCATCCAAAGAAAGAGAACGTCTTTTAATATGGCTGCCTCCGAATGTTAGACGATAGGCAGAGATGAGGTCATAACATCCGTAATCAAATTCCCCCCAACACAGCATAAAAAGTAACGCGTTACATTTAACGAAACTGTAGGAATCAATAGCACCTGTTACGGGATTCTCTCTTTACGTTTTTTCGTTATTTCAATTTGCATGTTGCTATGCAAATATGTTTATGGCACAATATATCGGAGCAATTCGCAAGAAAATTGAGCGGAATACCAATTGATATTCTGATCTCGTTTGGGAATTTTCGCAAGAAGCGTCATATCTACTTTTGATTCACAGGAAGTATGTGTCGTTTCTACGTGGAATACCTAGCGTCGGGGAAGAAAGAGATTATTTATATTGATACGTTGTAATATAATAATGGTATATACGTTGTAATATAATAATGGTATTACACGAAACAGATAAAATGAACGATTTAGATTTAAGATTGAATTTTATTTCATCATCTTCTAAAAATTATCGCTTTCTAATGTCGACGCGAACTTTACTCATTATAATAATAATAATATTATAATAATATCTATGGACGCTTTACACCACGTCAATCTGGTACCGTAGTAAGTTCTTGAAGAAATATAATATAATAATAATAATAATATTCTATACATATATTAAAGATTTTTATTATATAATACTCATATTTAATACATATGACTCAGAAACACAGATAACTTTTTGTTCCCTGGCGGGATTCAAACCTGCTACCTCCGGCTTGAGCGCCAACGCGTTAAACATTGAGCCACATAGGTCTTTAATGTATTTATAATGTATTTATTTAATAGCGGTTTGTAGTGTTAGATTAATTATTTAGGCGCGTTTAGTACTTTTTCGGTGAATAAAAATCACAGAATTCGCGTCATCGTCACCTAATGCTTAGTATTAACTAGCTAAGTTTAGTAATACACAACCAATTGTCAAAGATTATCTTGATCTGCGGTCATTTTGTGCACCGTCGTTTTATCAAACGTCATGATCTTGTACAGCCCGTAATTTATAGTAATAGTTTTACTCGTAGTTTTACTTCTATCGGCAGTCTGACTGATTGGGTTCTTTTTATATCCCCGACGTTTCGGATACCTTACAGCATCCATGGTCACGAGAGGGTCATCGGATATATAAAAAACTTTATGAACCGCGGCAAATTCATAAAAGGAGTGCCATTATAATAACTGAAACCATGTAAGTATTAGCTTCACTTTGAACGAAAAAAATATGGTCAGTATAAGGTAGCAAAAATATATTTTACATGATCTTAAAACCTTGACTTGTTCGTCCTTCCTAATTTGCTATTGTTGTAAAAACATTACAAGTTGAAAAAAGCAGGTAAATGATTATCAAGTGATTTTACCGTTCAGTTTACTTTCGATGGATCTTAGATGTTAAAAAGCTTAACTAGCTCAGGGAGCAAACGAGCAGTCGGAGCCTCACGGTGCCGACGTTCATACACATCCGCACAAGGCTACACAAATGCGCTGCCCTCTTTTTCCCTATCCCCCCAATGGGCCACGGGAAACTCACAAACCGCACGAAACGTGCCAACATAGCTGTCACTTGACGCCGGTGTTATGTGAGCGAGAGGTACCACCCCGGTCGTGCCGGCCCAGTTCGGCTGCAATGTAGCATGGCACCTACCTATTACTTATATTATACTCGTTTAATTTTGGATCTGTGGCATAAAAATCAAACTCACAGTAACTAATTAAAACTTTCAACGAAAATCCGTTTGAACAAGATATGTATGAAACTTTCGCCCTCAAAAATGATTGTTAAAAGTTCAACAATTTGTTGATATACGGGGCTATTTACATGAACATCATTAATAAAATAACTTTATTACCTAACTATACATTTTTATAGAATTTAGAATTTTAAAACCAACATTTAATGTACATATACATATATATATATATATATATATATATATACAAATGCTTTTATTCTTTGGATTATCTAATCATTTATTAACAGCCCTTATCTGTCAAAATCAAGACCTTTTATCAATGAAATCTGAGATAGAATTAGGTATAAAAATTGCAGAAAACATTTAATATTGTATTTAACAACTGATCAGAAAGCTACATTATCCAGAAATATATTTTCTATCCGTAATAATAGGATCTCATCCAAATTGATGCAAGTGTAGCGAGCGGAAAGCTAGTTTGTGACAGTTCTCAAACCAACATCGATCTTTACTATAATAAACTTTTCGCCTTTATTTTTCATTCTAAGTTATATCCAAACATGCCTCTTGCATTTCAGTCATGAGATGAATGAATATTAACGCTAGCGTCTCTTTTGATATTTGAAGTAATATTCTCTACTCCACATCCAGCTCAAATGCGCTTCATTGCTCATCAAATATTAAACAGGAGCATAACGCGCTTAGAAAACAACAAACAGAAAGCATGTATAATAAAAATCATTCCCCGTGCATGTTATAATTTGCTAAATAAAATTCGCAATGTAGCATAGCACTCATTAAATAATTACAGTGTTTTGCGGAGCATTCGAGTGGTGAGCAAAAATATGTATGCTATAAGTAATAATTTTTATTGTGTCGTTGAGAACTGGCCAGGGTCAGATAATTATTTATGATTAAATAATAAAAATATTAAAATGGATACAATCCAAGGGTAGTGCCATGCTGCTTTGCGCCGAATCGGGCCGGCACGACCGGGTTGGTACTTCTCACTCACATAACACCGGCGTCATGTGACAGCTATGCTTTCGCGTTTCGTGTGATTTGTGAGTTTGCGGTGGCCTATTGAGGGGGATAGGGAAAAGGAGGGCAACGCATCTGCATAATTTTTGGTTGTGTGGATGTATATAGGCGTCGATAGTCAGCAGTCGAAGCCGTTTGCTATTAAAAATGGGATTTATATTATATTCGTTTTTCTTAATACCATTTTATTGTTTATTCTTTGTACCCTTTTTATGTTTATAGCGCGTGCTAAAAGTTTGACATGATTCGAGTTTTGATTTCCTTGCGAGTTCCTCAATTATAGAGAATTATACTCAGCGTGAAATAATATATTATACTACCATATGATAGACTACAAAACCATAGACATATAATTCGACACTTGATCATTTTTAATTGTCGAATCTCGGAAAGGCAGCCGGAAAAATGGGCTGCATATGATTCTACAGACGGCTATTTATTGCTGTATATCAATGAATATATTCATATTTGACGACCTCTGTGGCTCAGTGGTAAGCGCGTTAGCGCTCAAGCCGGAGGTTGCGGGTTCGAATCCCGCCAGGGAACAAAAATATTTTCTGTGTTCCTGTGTCATGGATGTGTATTAAAGATGTGTATTATATAATAAAAATCTTAAATATATGTATAGTATAAAAGTATTAAATATATTTCCGTTGTCTGGAATCCGTAACACAAGTTCTTCGAGAACTTACCACGGGACCGGATTGACGTGGTGTGAAAGCGTCCATAGATATTATTATTATTATTATGTGTTCTCGAACAAAAATGATCAGGTCTCTCCAAATATATTTTACGTATTTTGATAATTAGCACATATTTGTGTTAAGGCTTTGGTTCGAAACTAGCGTGAAAATAAACACGATTAAATATTGTGTAATATGAGTCATAAGAAAAGAAAGATCAAACTAAAATGTCTGGAAAGTTTAAATGGCTACGCTAAATATTACTTTATATCTGGTGAATCATTTGTATTAAATATTAATAATATGTAATATTTAAGATGATATTATGGATGGATTTTTTTAAAGGAATCAAAAAATCCTTTTTATACTAATAATAATATAATAATAATAATATCTATGGACGCTTTCACACCACGTCAATCTGGTCCCGTGGTAAGTTCTCGAAGAACTTGTGTTACGGGTACCAGACAACGGAAATACAGAATGCAATTGAAATCATCGGCATCCTTTCAAATTTAGACACTACTAATGATACTATTTGCATTACGGCTAATAATAAGCTGATTTTTAAAAATAAAAAAAATATGCAAGAAAGGGATTTACTTATTTATTTATTTACAAGCTATTTATTTCTAATAGATAGGTATCCGTCACGTACATAGCTGACGCGAGGTCTACGTATCATACACGGCGCGGGCGGCATTTTCGTAAAACAAACTTCGTTCAACCGAACTTGATACTTTTTATGACAGGATTTAATTATAAGGGTTTTCAATAACATGCCTTAATTTTATTTTTAGTATTCGTAACATTAGTAGTTACATGGGCAGTGTCTAAATTTAAAAGGATGCTCATGATTTCAATTGCACTCTGTATATTTAATACTTTTATACTATTCACAAATTTAAGATTTTTATTATATAATACACATATTTAATACATATCCATGACCTAGGAACACAGAAAATATTTTTGTTCCCTGGCGGGATTCGAACCCGCAACCTCCGGCTTGAGCGCCAACGCGATTACCACTGAGCTACAGAAGTCGTTATCTTTTATTGCTTCTATTATTGCATGAAAATTATCAAAGAAAAATATTGCTTCACTTAAGTCGATGAGAAAGGTTTCCTTTCTAGGATTAAATAAATGTCAGTTCAGCAGTCGCTATTGTCTCGACAAAGTGTACACAGGCCGCTCAATAACTCATTGTCTGAGCAATCCCGCTGGTAATGACAATGCAGTTTGTGAACACACCTGCCGCTGCTCTTTTGTCCCCTCTTCTTATAAGAGGGGTACAAAGAGCCCCCTCGGCTCAATTGGCTTCGCCCAAGGTGCTAGGCTCATCCTAGGCTACTGAGCCCCACCGCCACGTCAAGGCCTGAACCATGGTGGGGGTCTAAACACAGCCTGCGTAACATGCATTTAACGATACTTACGTTTTTAATGCAAAGCAAATTACTGGTTTTGAAAACATTAGACAAAAAATATTGAAATAAGAACAAAATAAAAATCAAGCTACTTATTACCTTAATCGTGAAAATAGTTCACAACAAAGAGTATAGGAAATTAACTTAAACAAAGAAACGAGTAAGAAAACGGTAGAAATAAGAAACCGTATTCAGTTTGCACACCTCGTGCGCGGTGTTTAAGTGTAACAGTCCGTAGTATTTTCTATTACGTATGCAGTCTTGCTGTTTTACTGCATTTAGTCATGTACTTTATTTTTTCCTGTCCTTTCCATACGGTTACAGAAATCTTTTACTTTAATACGTTTTGTAACACAAGTGTTTTTGTACTTGGTAATGGAATTATGGTTAAAGGAACTTAAGTATGAAACTTATGTGTATTTAGTTATCTTCTGTTGATGGCATTTGCTCCATATTTTATTTGCTTTATGTGATTTATTATGAACATTTCTTTATTGTTTCCTTTCAGATATATAATATTACTTTGGCTATTATTGGTACAATTGTTTATTTGTCTCTATATTGTGTCGGTTCTAGTTTGATACAATCGTTCATTGGCTCATTCGCAAAAATCTTTATTTTTTAGCATTTAAGGCCTTTTTTGTTGACGCAGGGTTTGCTGTATATAGCCAGGTACCTGGGTGGTTCCTGACCTTATGTTCAGTGACAGGCTAGCCCCAGCGAAAGGCCAGACTACTCCGTGTAAGGGGGCATTTAATGACCCTTCCTTAAATATCGCTAATGTTGGTAAACTTGGATGAAGCTGCAGGAAAGGGTTAGTTTACAGTATTAAGATTATATATTTAAATACATATTTCAACGGGATCTAGCCGCGTTGTATTATTTTTGAGTTTCCAAAATTTTGATAACATTTAAATCGCCATGATCACAAAATCTTTAAAAAACTTGAAAAGAAATATAACTTAGTTAAAACCTGGAAGTGCTACTAGCGTTAAATGTACTTACACGTATTGAATTATGTGGAATATTGCAATAGCTTATATGGGTATGAGTCGTAAAGTTTCGTGTGAAGTATCCTCGCTCAAGTCTCATACAACTTTGTTAATGTATTACGTGTTTTACGAGTGATATATGTATGACAGAGTCAATATTTTACAAAAGAAATAGGCATTTTGGTTGGTTTATGTAAACTTTCTATTACAATCTGTCCTTTTTTTTTCTTTAACGCCGGGTAATACTCTGAGGTATCCCGCGGGGGAGTGGGTCTCCACAGGCTAACGAAGGGACTGACACCACCTCAGCAGAGGGTTGTCCCGCACCACAGAACAACCCTTCCCAACGTCGGGATAGTACAAGGGAGAGACACAACAAGAGAGAGGACGGGAGGTTCCCGTCCTCTCCTCTTGCCCCCTACTTTTTTGTCCCCTCTTCTTATAAGAGGGGTATAAAGAGCCCCTCGGCTCAATTAACTTCACCCAAGGTGCAGTGGCTCACCCTAGGCTACTGAGCCCCACCGCCACGACAAGGCCTTAACCATGGTGGTTTACAATCTGTCCTAAGAATTAATGTGGAAATATAAAATATTCTAAGACTATTTTGACTAATATACTAATAAAAATTAGTAAGCTTGTATGGATGGATGAATTTTTGTTATTAGTTTTATGAATTTACTTAAGACTTAAAAGTTAGTATTATATCTTAAAGTAGATTAAGGTATTGAGTATTAAAATCAAACATCCTTTCATTTCATATCATTCAATAAAGAGCCTGCCTGCACTACTGAATTTCTTATATTTACATTTACCAATACCTATTACATTATACTAAGATTACGAGGGATCAGCCGTCTTGGCATTCATTGAAAGTGGCCTATAATGATACCCTTCCGTTGTTTGGGAGATTAACAACACTTGATTATAAAACTTTTTCACACTACATCGTTTTTTTTTCTGTAACGCCGGGAAATGCTCAGAGGCATCCTGCGGGGGAGTGGGTCTCCCCACGCGGGTATGTAGGACTCGCAGCGCCCGACAGCTGGTAAATGGACGCAGCTCTACCCACTAAAACCCGGCGAGTGCCACCAATGCCGCCTTTGGTGAGGTGCCCCGGATCTAGAAAACAAACAGGGCACCTCGACGGCAAGTCAGTCCCGCAAGGGACCGACGCCACCTCCACAGAGGGGTTGTCCCGCACCACAGAACAACCCCTCCTAACGTCGGGACAGTACAATAGGGTGAGGTTCCCATCCTCACCCCTTGCCCCCTGCTCTTCTATCCCCTCGTCTTATAAGAGGGGTACAAAGAGCCCCCTCGGCCCAATTAGCTTCGCCCAAGATGCACCGCTCACCCTAGGTTACTGAGCCCCACCGCCACGACAAGACCTGAACCATGGTGGGGACACTCTACATCTACACCAATATTAAGAATATCATAAATATTAACAATATCAAACCTAATATTCAATACAACTGTGTTGATAATGTTCTGGATATTAGCTTGTCCAGTCCAGGGCCTGATTAAAGGTGGGGCAAGTATTTAATCAGGTCCTGTCAGTACATAATAAATTTTGCAATTATCTATTATTTACTTAATGTTGTATTTCCTTGTTTTCGTGTTGCTTCGAGTACGGCCCGGCCATTGTACGGATATCGTCTTCCCGCCTGGTCAATGGTTGACGTCGTGATATCGGATCTAGGTATGTTTACATCTAATTCTAAAATGTAAGTAAAATATAATCTCTGTTCGAATTCAATATAAAATCCTTTACTTTTCATTTCATTTTCAAATTCTCTTTTCAAGATGACAGAAAAGATGAAACGAGAATAAACGTGAGTTTGTTTGAGTAAATTGTTTTATCAATTTTATAATCTGGACACGCGAGCAATGACAACACTATCAGTTTATTTGTAAACGTATTATACATTCAAGTTACAAATCTAAAAATGTAACAGAAGTTTTATTTACAATCCATTTTTCCGCCCAATTACATATCGAAATTGCTTCAACGCCATCGCAAACAAACTGAATTAAAAAAACCCCGAACAAATATGTATGTTTTTTTAATCGGATTCACACCACCACACAAATAGCGGCACAGACCAATCTCATGAACAAATAGATAACAAAGAGTGTCTATGGTATTGACGTTAAATATTGACACAAGGAAATAATAACGGGCGAGGGAATGTACAATTAGCGGGCTGTGCCCAGACAAATATAATTAGCGGGACCACAAACAGTAAGGGCAGATCTGTCTAGTGATTACTAAATAAAAATATTTTATCTTCCTTTTTACGTCATATTACGATCTTGCAAGTTGCATGACAGTATTTTTTGGACCATGCTCTGGATTGTCGAACATGTAATTTCATTTGATGTGTAGTTCAGTGGAACAGTACAGAAACTATGAACAAATGCTCGAAATGGCACAGTCACAGAAACATGCGCATCGACGAGACCCCTTTTTGGTTTCGCTATGGAATGCGTTTAGACATACCATCGGGTCCGGAGGGGCCCGGGAGTTATGTAGGACTATCTTACCATTCTCTCTGCATGGTAAGATGGACGCAGAACCTACCCACTAAACCCCAGCAGTGTTCTCCTTGTCGCCTGGATGACACGGCACCAGAGCTGCGGACGTCTGCACCAGATCGACGAGACACCTGAGTGAACCTCCTCAGGGGTCCTACCGAAACCTGTCAGTAGCGAGTGCCGCGTGGCGGGCGCGTCCATGCGCGTGTTTGTTTAAGTGTGCCGTTTCGAGTGGTTATTCGTAGTTACCATACTGGTTGATACTTATACTGTGTGTGTAGTTGTCTTCACAGTATGCAGGTGCAATGCACAACTAGCTCTCTGGTGTTGCAAGTATGTATGGATGTCTATTATCAACTACCACCGAAGAGGAGAGCAGTCTAACAATCTAACGTGTAAAATGAAATGTATGCAATTTGATCTTTCGATAGATTTGGAATGAGTGTGTTTTTTTGGTCATAAGGGGGCAAACGAGCAGTCGGAGCCTTATGGTGCCTCCGCCCATGCACATCCGCATAACTAGAGGTTATGCAGATGCATTGCACTCCTTTCCCTATCCCCCCAATGGGCCACCGGCCTGTATGCTTGTAGACCACCTAGCACCACTTACTTGTGGCCTGTTATTAACAATATACTAAATTATATTAGACATTCGTCCTCCGTATTAAAGTTTTGTGGAGACTCTCTAATTCGGAGTAACGAGGCCACAGGCGCTGTTATACGACATACTGAGCCCACATCTTATCTGCTGCTTTCAGCCTCGTGGATCACACAATATACCCATATTCATACAAATGGGAAAATTTTGAGATAAAACTTTTATATTTAATTACGTCTTCTGCTTGATACATTCAAACTATTGTGGCTGACGTAATTTTAAATTTTAAATGACGAGATTTTTGACGAGTAATTTCCTCAGTTGATTAGATATATCTTGAAGTCATAACAAAATTGGCAAGTGATAATTATAAAATACCTTTAATTAAATTTATCAAGTTGACTAAATGTCTGAGACTAAAATTACTGTAGATCTAGGCCTCGTGCTAGTAATTATTACAAAGTTATTTTAATATATTGAAGAAATAAATTTAAAAATCTATAATATTATCATCAAAATTTTGTCAAGATTTTAGGTTAACATAATGTATATAATATAACAGTTTTTCAATTTTCATTGTAATTATTCAAAACTTTTACACCGTGCACCGCGGTGATATAGCGTAAGCGCATAATATAATATGTATCATTCTAGTGAAATTGCGTTTATGTCGTACTAGCTGGTGACCGCGACTTCGTCTGCGCAGGATAAGATTTTAGTTTTTTTTATAATAAGTATCCTATGTTACTTCTAATACCTCCAAGAATATGTGTACAAATTTCATGATGATCGGTTAAGTAGTTTTCGCGTGAAAGCGTAACAAACATCCACGCTTTCACATTTATAATATTAGTAAGGATGGTACAGTAAAAATAGAATTTAACCTCGCACTAAATTTCCCATCAATTTTTTTTTCTATTATATAATTTAGGGTCACTTTATCATCATCATCATCATCATCATCAGCCTCTATCTGTCCACAGCTGAACATAGGCCTTCCTCTATAAACGCCCAGAGGACCGATCCCTTGCCACTTGAATTACTAGGATAATTAAAATTATTATTATACTAAAAATTATTTTTATATTATATTAAAAATAATTAAAATATTAAAAAATAATAAATATTAAGCATAAAATCACAAAATGCTGACAGATCCAGATGGAGCCTCAAGCGCCCTCTTGAAAAAAAGTATGCACTTAAGAGAACTGATCTTTGAAAATAAAAACATGTATTTTATTGATTAATACAATAATTTTAAGTGTTATAGACCACCCCACCATGGTTCAGGCCTTGTCGTGGCGGTGGGGCTCAGTAACCTAGGGTGAGCCGCTGCACCTTGGGCGAAGCTAATTGGGCCAAAGGGGCTCTGTGAACCCCTCTTATAAGAAGAGGGGACATAAGAGCAGGGGGCAAGGGGTGAGGATGGGAACCTCACCCCATTGTACTGTCCCGACGTTGGGAGGGGTTGTTCGGTGGTGCGGGACAACCCCTCTGTGGAGGTGGCGTCGGTCCCTTGCGGGACTGACTAGCGGTCGAGGTGCCCTGTTTGTTTTCTAGATCCGGGGCACCTCACCAAAGGCGGCATTGGTGGCACTCGCCGGGTTTTAGTGGGTAGAGCTGCGTCCACTTACCAGCTGTCGGGCGCAGCGAGTCCCACATACCCGCGTGGGGAGACCCACTCCTCCGTGGGATGCCTCAGAGCATTTCCCGGCGTAAAAGAAAAAAAAAGTGTTATAGACTAGACAAAAAACCGCTTCATTAAATGGCCCATAGATCGTAAACAACAAGTTTTACAAAAAAGTTTACAAGTATTCTCTACAGTAATGGTCTCAATAAATTTTATTATAGATATCAGCTAAAACCTTTATTCAAGATAGCGCTTTAATCCACCTGAATCTGTCAGCATTTTGTGATTATATTATGCTGAGTAAGTGACCCCAAACCTTACAAAAGAAAAAAAAATGGTCGCAAATTTAGTGCGAGGTTGTCCAAGTTAATCGTCTAATTTTGTTGTACGCGATGTCCACCTCGATTTGTTATGTGTCTGTATGGTGATAATATAATGAGTTCCAATCGGTTCAATTATCTATTAGGTCGAGTTAAATTTAAGTATTTTTAATTGATGATGCATTGTATGTATTGTGTATGTATGCATTTATCTATGTATCTATGTAACGGAATCTATATACGTTATTTTTATGCAATTTAATATGTCAGTTTAAATTGAAACTACGCACACCGGAAAAAAATCTTAGTTACCCAAGAAGTATAATTTCATAAATTGGTATTATGTACATAATGTAAAAAAAGCACTCGGTTCTTTATATAATATTTTTTATACTATTTTAACTTTTTAAAATAGATACCGATGAAATATTTTTAACAATGAATACCGAGCAACCAACGCTTTTTACAGTAAGTAAAGTAATTTTTTTTGTTAATCCATTTAATTCTTGTTTTTTTTGTAGTTCGGTTTGCTATTAAAACGTATTTTTACGTTTTGTTTTTTAATAATTATCTTGAGGCAAACCTTTACTAACACTATTAACGTCTACGACGTATCTACGTTACTTCAAACGCCCATAAATAATCACTACTATAAAGTAGAGACAGAGCTTTTTTGTTTCTTTATTTCAGTACGTTTTTTTTTTTTTTTTTTTTATTCAAATTTTTAAGAGGCCTTATCAGTACGTTTAGTATCTGAATCAATATTCATTATTTTTCTTCTAACCAGGCTGTCAAACTGTATTTCTATATTCCTTAAACCAGACGGCAATATAGTACAAATCAATTAAACGTTGTAATTAGGAAGGTTGTCAAATGCCTTGATGGATCTCAGATGGATGTGAAAGGAACAACTAATCGTCGCAATCACATCGACTTTGATCCAAGTTAATTTAGGGAATGCCAGTATGTAATAAAGCGAATTGAAATTATTAGGTGGATTAGACAGGAGACAGATTAGGGGGTTTGATATATGGAACTTCCGTAGATGTTTATTGTGGTAGGGGTTTACGAGTTTCAATATTTACGTTTCAGTAGCTATAGAATAGCGTATTTTATAAGTTCATGAATAACTCATTTGCTATAATATAGCAAATGAGGCCTAGTAGACACATATACTTAAGGATTAAATAAATAGTTTTGCGTGGGATTGGAAATAAAAGTCTCTTTGAATTTAATTTTTATCAATCCGGACACCATGTTTTTTTTTCTAATCCGCCAGGAAATGCTCTTAGGCATCCCGCGGGGAATGGGGAATTTCCAAAGCGGGTATGTGGGACTCGCTGTGCCCGAAAGATGGTAAGGTGGACGCAGCTCTGCTCACTAGTGCGATGCAGCTCTGGCAGGGATAGAGCTGCGTCGCACACCACCAATTCCGCCTTTGTTGAGGTGCCCCGGGCCTGTTGAGCAAAGAGGGCACCTCGACGGCTAGTCAGTCCCTTAAAGGAGCGACGCCACCTCCACAGAGCGGTTGTCCTGCACCATAGAATAACCCCTTCCAACTTCGGGACAGGGCAATCGGTCAAGGTTCCCATCCTCACCCCTTGTCACCTTCCACTCTTTTGTTCCCTCTTTTTATGAAAGGGGTACAAAAAGCAGCCCCCTTATTTGACTTGGCTTCACCCAAGGTGCTGGGTTCACCTTAGGCTACTAAGCCCCAGGTGAACCACGACAAGGCTTGAACCGTGATGGGGCCATCCGGACACCATGCTGCGAAGTTATGTTTGATGAGAAATGAGTTCTGTCAAATTTTTATCGCGGCGCAAGTGAAACCGCGAGTAACAGATAGTATATAAATGAGTCAGAAAATAACGAATGTCATAAGTCACAAAACAGCGAAATATATAACGGTGACATTGTGATTACAAAAAGTAAGCTGGCGGCGATTTCACAATATGTATTTTTGTTTAACATAAAAAAACGAGAAAAGCAACATCGTAATAAGAAAGTTATGGACATGAAAAACATAAACAACTCAAACGAGTTTTCCCAGTAATAAAAATTATTTGTTAAGAAAGCCACAGAGAATAACGCTAAGGTTCAAACTTTATAAATTACTTCCACTTTGATTTTGGCTGATGGAGAAAATGATGAATGAAGTACAAGGACTGGTTGTTATGACTGTTGTCAAATCAACTAGCGCCGTCGTGTAAACACGGCGTAAACAACAACATTTCATCGGAATACAACATTAATGGAATTTACATCAGAAGTAATCACTTTTAGTCGCCTAAAAGAACTGCATCATTTGCAAAGTGTACTTCGAGATAATTCTTAATGTACGAAAAATAAGAATAAAAGATTTCTACTAGGATTACTGCTTTAAAGGTTATTTAGGAGTAAAATCATACAAAGATATAATATAATATAGTAAATAGGTGTCAGAAGTGAAATGCGTTAAAAAATGCGTTAATAAAAATTTATTAATGCACTTAGTAAAAGAAATAACAATTTTTGGTTTCACAGGTAACATTAAGATGTAAATGTGTGCATGTAAATACATAAAACATATCCTTACCCAAACTGCATAATATACTTACATAAAAATTACACTTTAAATAATTAAAAGAGGATGGCTTAGTAGTTCACTTACTGTGACCAAAACTCAATGGGACAAACTCTCGATTTCCACGAGCTCGTTGTTACAATAATCCTCTCAGTCGATGACGTAACAAAACATTCCTAAGACTCGGTCGTCCTTTTATATCGCAGGGAAATCCTTATGGAAGTAGCCAGGATCTTCGGGTAGATCCTGACCCAATGTGGGACTCGCACCTGGGAGTGCTCACCCTAACTAAAACCACTGCGAGCGCCTTCAGCCACTTTTTGAGGGTCCCGGCCCGGATATGCAGGCAACAGACAGGATCACCTCAGCCACGGGCTGACCCCGGCGAAGGCCAGATTACTCCTCGTAAGGGGGAACTGCCCGGCCGCTACTAAGCATTCTCCACGACGTCGTGCCATATAGACCCATGTTCCCATCTTGAGCCCGACACGAACACAGGGGCGTTACTGAAGGCGCAATAAATAGCGCCTCGTCAGCGGGCCCCACCCTCACATGCTCGTCGACCTCTTTCTGTGACATCACTGCCTCGCAGAAGGAGACCATCTCCGTTCAGGACTCGTCATCACCGAGCATCGCGCTAAAGACGCTCGGCAGAGACAAGTCCCCTCCGTTGACTGATGTCAGACCGTGACGCAGCGCCGCCATCTCGGGCACACTTCGATTGTGTCCTGGGCCGAGGCTCGGTGGTCCTAATCCTATTTGTACAAAGCATAACTAACAACAGTATAAGCTTTCTACCTTTTTTTTGCGTCGGGAAATGCTCTTAGGCATCCCGTGAGGGACAAGGGACTCCCCAGGCGGGTATGTGGGACTCGCTTCGTCCAAAAGATGGTAAGGTGGACGCAGCTCTACCCACTAAAACCCGACAAGTGACATCAATGCCACCTTTGGTGAGGTGCTCCGGATCTGTTGAGCTACATAACCTTTATTGCTTTCAAACCATAGTGATAATATAATTCCACCCTAATACGTAGAACTAATACGTCTTCTAGAGATCAGGCGAGACGAGACTTAACCC
The DNA here is from genome assembly GCA_963853865.1 of Helleia helle. Lineage (NCBI taxonomy): Eukaryota > Metazoa > Arthropoda > Insecta > Lepidoptera > Lycaenidae > Helleia > Helleia helle. The sequence continues at coordinate 16,701,930 of OY971422.1, read as the reverse complement.
TATGCACTAAGTTTAGTCGCGAACTTAATGTGTCGACAGACTTACTTAACCCAAGTTACCCTATGTTTTATATCATAACGATATTATCATGGAAATGTTCATGAAGAATAAATAATTAATGTGACTGAAAAATTAGCTTTTTGACGAATAACTTAGGTACCTACCGCACTTAAGTTATAACAAATCTGTGGCCAGAGACATTGCCTTACATTGACATTGCCTGTCCTATATAATTTGATATTTTAGTTTTAGTAACCGTGATTATATTACCAGACTTGCCCTTCTTTCAGAAACACAACAAAGCTGTTTCACGAGAGAAAAGAAAAAGCCATGAATGAGTGCTACCATCTTGGTAGCACTCATGCAGACGAGGAAAAAAAAACCAGGCAAGCGGGTCTGACTCGCGCTAATGATTCCGTGCGTGACACGTTTCAAAAACGTGTTTTATGTATTAGATAGCAACAAATTAACGGTTTTAGATATATTCCTTTAACTATGTTGTGAGATCTCTTCTCATCTTTCGTTTGTTTCTTTGGTTTTGGCTGACAGACAGACGGAGTGATCCTATAAGGGTTCCATTCGTTTTAAGGGTGGATCCATAAAATAATGATAAAAGTAAAAGATGGTAAAATGTTTATAAAAAACTTATTTCTGATCATCAATGTTAAGTAGACAGAAGCAACATGCTACCCGCCACTGATACTCATATCTGCTTCGTTAATCTCGGATCACGGGATATGTCACTATAAGTTAGACCTTTTTTATAAACGACAAGGGTCAACTTTTTATCTACGTTTGATACAAATCTCGAACTCGATTCGGTGAAAATTATATAAATGTTAATTAAAAACTTCTGTAAGGTTTTATTGATACTACTTAAATTACATTTAGTTAATAGTATGAATATCACATGAATATTAAACATAAATTATTGCTATGAAATTTCGTAGTATATTGGTTCAAAGGAGACGTCTATGATAAGCTTAGTATAATAATCTCAGACTTAACTCCAACGATTGCAATATACCTAATATTATGTTACCTACAGACGAGTGGACACGAATTTATTTGACCAAGTTTATTTCATACTGAAAAGTACCTATACAAGTAAAAACCTTCCTGTTGGGAAGTCGGTTTACAGACGATAATTTTACGTACGATAACATCATAATGCGTCACAAGCCGAACGCTTAGGCCGATTGTGCCACTCTATCGCTTGTTCTGCACTCGCGCTTGCACGCTCGGCTGAGACGGAACGTGACACTTTTTCGTGCAGTCGCCGTTCATAGATTTATAAAACGTTATCACGTCAAAACATACAATTTATACATTAAATAGGAATATATTAATACACAACGGCATCAAATGACAACCTCATTAATTTAATTTGTGAATTCACGCAAGAACATTATTGGTACAATGTAGTCAAGTAAATCTGCTCTGAATAAATTCATCAATTACTGAAATTGAATCAATCAATGAATACGATTTTACGGTCTCCATCGTTGACACGGCACTTGTAAAAGTAAATTGAAAATACGTACGGTTGTGCAAAAAAGTATTAAATTTAAGACTAAACTTATTGATAAGTCTATAATTTTAAAAACAATAATAGTTGAGGATGATTGCTTCGTTACGATGCTCGTATTTTTATGTTAAGAATAAATTAGCACTTCTTGGCATTAAAATCAACTAGAATGCCATCATAGCACATGGCAAGCTGTGGTCATGCTGAACGCGTGTATTTTATTTCATCTTTTTTAATTTTTTTTAATACTTTTATAATATACATATATTAAAGATTTTTATTATATAATACACATTTAATACACATCCATGACCCAGGAACACCGAAAATATTTTTGTTTAAATAAATATTCTCGGGATTCGAACCCGCAACCTCCGGCTTGAGCGCCAACGCGCTTACCACTGAGCTACAGAGGTCGTCAGTCAGATAATAATATTAATAGTTAGTATAGTATAGTAAGAATAATAGTTTCTGATATTAACATAGATGTTTCACATCTGTGGAGCGTCCTATGACAATATTTCATATTTTTACTTGAACCGTAGCTGTAGTAAATCACACCGAGAAAATTTGCATGCCCGATGAGATTCAAAGTCTTTGAAGGTGTGTGAAGTTCACCACCCCGGATAAGGCCAGCACATCGGTGAACTATATCCCAAAACCCTCCTCTCCTGATTTCGATGAGGAGACCCAGCAGTGGGACATAATATAAGGGTTGATAGAGGGTTGATATTATTAAATACACTTAATATTAAAGTTGTTTTCGTATATTGTAATCTAAATACATTCGCTATTAATATTATGTTAGCAAAGTTGAGGAAGACGTGGTAGGCAAACGTGGCTACAAACTTTATACAAAGAGCAAGCTTAGAGTATTATGCAGCAGAATCAATACAGTTTTATAGCATACAACAGTTATTATATAAAAGATTCAATTAAAGGCTAATCCTAATTCCCCCCTTCAGAGCACTCAACGCAAATATTTTAATCTGTTTTCATTAACGATCTCAATTATAGATGCAAAGAAACTGCTACAGAGTGGATTCCATCCCACTGTTTTTGTAAATAAAAGCTTTTTGGGATAATTCGTTTTTCATACAAAAACTGTATTTGTTGATATCTATTTTATAAATTGTATGAATCACTATTGCGTGTGTAATAAACAAATGTTGATATATAGTTTCAGATCTTTGAATCAATAGCATAGCTAAAAATAATAGTTTAGTTAATACTAGTTAGTAGATACTTGTGTACCACAGTTCACGCTTTGTTTTCCCAACACCGCCACGCGGTGGGGTTCAGTAGCCTAAGGTGAGCCCAGTACCTTGGGTGAAGCCAAGTGAACCGAGGGATCTGCTCTTTGTAGAAGAATAGGGGACAAGAGAGGGGTTTTACCGGTGGGAGGGAAGCGCTGTGCCGCGCTCCCGGCTGCATGGGTACCACCATCTTGCTTGTTTCTCCCGTGAAACAGCTTTGCTGTGTTTCGGAGAGAAGGGCAAGACAGGCAGTGTAATTACTGGCACCAAGACTTAACAACTTATGTCTCAGGATAGGCAACACATAAATGAGTTGCCCGGGCTCGTTCCAGGTAAACTGGTTTATGTTCATGGGCGACGTAGACCACTTACCATCAGGTGGCACGTTAGCCAGTTTGCCTATCCAAGTAACATAAAAAAAAAAACAAGAGAGCAGGGGGACAAGGAGTGAGCATGGAAACCTCAACCTCTTGTAATGTCCCGACGTTGGGAGGGGTTGTTCTGTGGTGCGAGACGACACCACTGCGGAGGATACGGCGGTCCCTTGGAGGACTGACTGAAACACAGTTATTTTATTACTTTTTAGTTTAGTATTTTTGAAGTCGGTTTTAATTTTTTGTAAAATGATTTTATTCAAAACAAATCAAAAAAAAATCTATGTGTAAATTTTATATACAAAAGAAATACATTAATGTATTTTGTAATTCGTGTGATACGATAATTAGGGTTCTTGGGGTCACAAAATTATAATTAAGGCAAATTTGAAAGTTTAATAATTGTACGATATTACAGTTATTGCGGATTTGCCGCGTCACGACCCACAACTTCAGGTTGTTCCAATTTGCATTATCGACGCTGAAAATGATAATATGAAAATACGCAAGAGATACGCAAACGAGCGTAGTATATTTAATGGTATTCTTAAAAACTCGCAACGCAATAAGCGAAGAACCTAAGCTGCTAAGCCGATTTTGACAAACCATGTCCAGAACTCGCCACTAGAAAATCAGCTTTCGTAGAAAAAATCTGCATCCAAATCTGTTCACCCAATTGAGGACTACAGTGTCATATATAATATACATAGACGGACACAACGGTCAAGCTTACTTACTTTGACTTACTATGTTATTACCGTTATCGACGTTACTTCCGTTGTCGACGGTAAAAAAGTGAATCACATCATACCGTCATACGACCAAATAGGTTCGCTTGTGATTGGTCGCTTTACGTTGTGTGACGTCACTCTATAATATGACACTAGCAGTTCAATCCTTGTCCCAACCTAATAACCTCGGGTTACGTCACTGCACGCGAATTCTGTCCGCTTCGAATTAAAATTATATGGATTGTTCATCCACATGATCTATTTAATAATAAATGGTCGAAAGAAGACGTCACCCATGAATATGAACGAGCTGTGGAGATTAGTTGATAGTTACGTCCAGTCACAGGACCAGTTAACTTGCTATGTTGACGTATTGTCTATGAGAGACGTAGGTAGGTAGGTAGTAACGATAACACGAACTGTTCTTATTTTCGTAACCTCCTTAGAAAGCTACTGAGCGGGAGAAATAAGCAGGATGACTCGTGAGCGCGTTTCACTTCCCACCCCTCCTTCCCCTGGTAAAATGAGTTTCACTTACATCTTCTTAATTAATTCACTTACGCATCATATCTTAGTAACAAAGTTTTGAATATGCTATCTCATTTTAGAAAGTGTATGTATATTCAATTAAATGGAAAGCTTTTACCATATTGTAGACATGAACATACCTGTCTACGTTACTTTCATGAAATGGACTCGTATTTATGTCGACCCGGCAAATAAAGGTAAAAAGGCGCACCTAATGAAATAAAAGGTAAAAAGTAAGGTAAATGTCGTGTTACAACAATTTTACGCAAACATAATGACTCTAATGAAAATTGGTAGCCGGGCAAAGGTTGTGCGTCCCTGAGTCGTTACTCCTCGTGGAAACTCAATTAAAATAAATCTCTTCGGGACAAGAATTTTTCGGGTGCGAAAACTTAAAAAAAATATTCTCAAGACAAAACGTATTGTATAGTGTTTGATAATTTAGTTTGTGTGTGACTGAAATATGATTTGTTATTTCACAAAGCTTTCCTATTCACTGACGAAATAAATTGGACGTTTATTTTGTTATGTTTGATGTTAGCTCATCGTATAATTAAACAATATTAGAGGTGTTCTAAATTTGTTACTGTTTCTGGTTTGTTTCAGCTATTTTATGATATATATAAATAGTGGTAGAGCGGTGTTTACATTTCATGTTACAAATATTTATAACTCTATTTCAATTTCTCTCTGTTGCGTCTCAATACATCTTAGAAAATTTACTGTATGTCCAGAAAAACATAAATGATTTCTGTAAAAAAAGTGACGTACATAGTAGGGATGGAAAATGATCAAAAACTCCCAATTAAAAAATTCAAAAAAATTATTAAAGAGCATTTGTGTGGTAAAGGATATTATAAAGTAAAAGATTGTATAGAAATTATCACACCTTGGGAATAGGACGTTCCTCCCAGGCATTTCAGGATAACAATATGTAAAATTTGTTATAAAATATTTGAAAAGATTATTTCCACTGTTTCGCCGGTTCTTCTCAGTGTGCTTGCCTTGGAACCGGTGTTAGACTCAATTGACGTTCAAAAAGATACTCTGTTGTATAGTTATTTTGAATAAAAAAAATGATTTTCATTTTGATTTCTAGCTTAGTGAGGTTTTAAAAAAAGTAAAGTTGAACCTTTCTAAAATACTCCATATATTCTATATTTTCGCCAGCATCCTACCGGATTGGTCCTATCTTTTACTGCAGAAATACTTTCCTGTGTATGAAACTGAAAAGCCGACGTAAGGCTTTTTAGTTAGACTAAAGACCTTTAAATTGTGTCACAGTGACAATGTATATTTTTAGATACTTTTACCTATTTTTACTATAAATCTAATGTATTTGACAGCTGCCCAATTATTTCATCAATTAAGGACTGGTAAGACCGCGAGAAAGAGACAGCTATTTAATAAATGTAGTGGACCATAAAATAAATGTATTAAATCTTCCTACAGACACCGAGATCTTTTGTCTCAAGGTAGTTAAAACTTGAAACTTGTCTCACAGAAATGTAACGGGTAGATTTGTTGCCATGTTGATCAGTCCTGTTGGTTGCGAGTGGCAAGGGATCGCTCATCTTGGCGTTCACTGAGCAGTGGACGGATAAAGGCTGATGATGATAATGATGATGCTCAGTCCGTAGTAAATCAACATATTATGGTAAACCAATTTACAAAGTTTTGACATTTATTTTGAATTTTATATTGCAGCAACATTTTAGGTAAAAAATGTTTGCTACGTACAAAACCAATTTTAAATTAGTATTATAATCAACACACAACAAAGATACAGTCTTTCTATCTATTTATCTATCTATTTTCATCCATCATCAACTCGCCGGGTTTTAGTGGGTAGTGTTGCGTCTACCTTATCACCTTTCAGGCGCAGCGAGTCCCACATACCCGCCTGGGGAAACTGCACCGGGGGATGCCTCAGAGCATTACCATTATTACATTTCAACTTTCAACCAAATTAGTTCAGCCGTTTTGCCGTGAAAGGTCAACAAACATCTAAACATCCTAACTTAAAAACTTTCGCCTTTATAATATTAGTATAGTTACCCCCAAATACTCAAAAGAATCTCAAATTTAAGACGTACTTAAACTCGTGTTGTCCCTCTTTTTTATTTGAATCTGACACGTCATAGCATGAGTTTAAGTACGTCTAAAATTTGAAATTCGTTTTCAAGTATTTGGGGGTGAGACTAGTAAGATAGATGCAAATGAAATATTTAACTAAACAAAGTAATCTCACTTTCAGTGTATTCACAGATGACATACAGACCTATTGTAAATAATACTCTGTTTCAATCAAACCCATTTCAACGGTTGCATGTCCACAAAAGAGTCAATATAGGCTTGGCGGTGATGCGGATTCGTTAAGTCGCGCAACAAAATATCTCGCTTCTAGATTTGGATCGCAGATTTTCCATATTCAAATATTTCTACTTATGATTGCCCTCAAGCAATATCCGTTGATAGAATATAAGGTAGGATGAAATAACCGCCATATTTCTAGTGGCTACGCGAGTAATGTTATAGTAATATGTAATGTGTTGGTTTATATTATTTGCCATGAATTCATATTAATTCAGTCCTTTAGCATTATAAGTGAATTTTCTTGATAATTTTCATGTTAATACACAATCATAATTTCACTACTAATATTATTAATAAAAAATGAATATAAGAATTAACACCAACGTCAAAAAACAAAAAAACTAAATAGTATCTAATAAAATAATTGCGTTTCATTCATTTCATTTTTGTGCTTAAAACATTTAATCATCTTATTCTTCTACTAATGTACAAACTTTGCGTTTACCACGTCATTATAGTTACTTTTGGAACTGGTGTCGTAATGTTGATATACCTACCTCCCTACCTAATACAAACATTCGGATTGATAACTCCATTTTTAGAAGTCTGTTAAAAAGTTATGAGTTTGAATAAATGAGGTCGTCTTCTAAACTATTAAACTGATTTAATAGTTTTAAAATAGTTCAAGACTGCTACGTTATTACCGAGGCTTTAATATAATCACCATCACTCGGATACGGCTTTAAATCTTTAATAAGGCTGGCGAAGCTGCGGAAAACTATAATGTTAATTAGTTTAAGATCCAACCGCTTCTTTTTAGCCCTTTGTATGTCATTGTTAATTGCATTCTTACATATCATATGACGGGCGACAATGGTTTAGTGGGTATGCGCTCCGCCTCTTGAGTGAGAGCCGAGAGGCTCGGGTTCGATCCTGACCCCTGTGATGCCTAGAAATTGGTTTTTCTAAATTTCTATGTGCACCTGAACATGAGACCATCACTTGCTCACCGGTGAAGGAAGCATGGTGAGGAAACCTGCATGCTGTGAGATTAAAACTCTTTGAAGGTGTGTGAAATTCCCCGAATTGGGCCAGTGCATCGGTGAATTATGTCCCAAAACCTTTTCCAGCAGTCCGAGACCCGTGCCCAGCAGTGGGACTTATAAGGGTTGATATTATTTTATATAATATGATGACAAATTTTATTCTATTCAATCTCTTCCAAGAATCTTATATATAACCTGCAATTAAATCTACATGACAGTAAAACGATACATAACAGAAAAGCGAAAAACAAAAAGCTCATTTAGGGAAACAATAAAATGATCATCGCCAATCTATTGAGAGAGCCTTACACAAACCTATTATTGGAGGCAGTCTTCCAGGAATTCGGGTTCAGCTCATAAAAGGAATTTGTTCATAATTATCACGTTGAATGAGGCAGTATATTTCGCGACCGATGCGGGTTTTGCGAATGTCACAGGCATTCTCTGGCCTTTAAACTAATTACTACGAAATGTTTTGTGCGAATTAAAATATTTATTGTTTTATTTATCCCAGAGTTTTATTGCGAATACGTTGATTTAGAAGCAATTCAGGCTGCGGAATCTGGAATAATTTTTAAATAACAATACATATTTCTGGCAGATTTGTATTATATTATCGGAATAAGCAGTAAGCTTCCATGTCTCTTCGCCCTGTTTGCTATTTACATCATATTTTAAAAATTCAACTGAAATAAAAATTGCAATATTGAATATATTTCCTTTCTTTATTAAAGACAAGTGATCGATGACTGGCTCGAGGCGGATACAAATTCATAATAAAACAAAGTCAGGTGCTGTGAATTTTATATCCGATATCAAGATTTTTACAGCGGAAATATTCGAAAGAGGATTGTGTCTTTGTAGGAACTACTCACAATAAGCGATGTAGTGGCGTTTCGTGTTCACCAGCCTATAAAATAATATGATAGCAAGTACTTTTTTTGGCTTCCTGATAAGTAGAATAAAGTAAAAAAATGGCATTGCGCGTAAAATAGTTTTTTATATGTTGTCTTCAATATTAATATCATCTAGTGCCATAGATTATTGCTAATATTAATAATATACATTTATCTATACTAATATTATAAAGCTGAAGAGTTTGTTTGTTTGAACGCGCTCATCTCAGGAACTAATGGTCCGATTTGAAAAATTCTTTCAGTGTTAGATAGCCCATTTATCGAGGAAGGCTATAGGCTATATAACATCACGCTGTGACTAACAGTAGTTAAGTTGAGTAAGTTGACGCAGGCGAAGCTGCGGGCAACAGCTAGTATGTTATAAATGTGAAACTCAGGTGGTTTGTTAAGTCTTAATCAGATTTTATATAATAAAATCTGATAAAAGATAAGATCTGATAGAAGAAAAAAAGAAGAAGATAAGAAGACAAAATATTTGAAATCATCATAATCTCGTATACGACTTTTAAATATAAGCATTTGTGCACGCAGGATCAATTGGTTTCGCCCAAGGTTTACCTTAGACTACAGAGACTCACCGCCACGATAAGGCTTGAACCATGATCATCTGACATGACAATCACTTGGATATTTTTTTCTAATGTTTACCCAAATTTTACTCATCACAATGAAACGATTATTTATGGATTCATTAAGATTTTTACTTGCCCGACGATTTGATTATAGGTACTGTACAGCAACCAGGGTCGTTTTGTTTCCCCACCATGGTTCAGGCCTTGACGTGGCGGTGGGGCTCAGTAGCCTAGGTTGAGCCGCTGCACCTTGGGCGAAGCTAATTGAGCCGAGGGGGCTCTTTATACCCCTATAAGAAGAGGGGACAAAAGAGCAGGGGGAAAGGGGCTAGGACGGGAACCTCACCCCATTGTACTGTCCCGGCGTTGGGAGGGGTTGTTCTGTGGTGCTGAACAACCCCCTGTGGAGGTGGCGTCGGTCCCTTGGGGGACTAACTAGCCGTCGAGGTGCCCTGTTTGCTCATTAGATCCGGGGCACTTCACCAAAGGCGGTATTGGTGGCACTCGCGGGGTTTTCCCGGGAGTCCCACATACCCACGTGGGGAGACCCACTCCCCCGCGGGATGCCTCAGAGCATTTCCCGGCGTTAAAGAAAAAAAGGGTTGCTTGCAACTGATTGAAAGAAATGTTTTTCTTACACCTTAACAAACAGTCATCAAAACAGCTGACGATTACAAATCTAAAGTACCAAAAAACATCGTGAGTCCGTAAACAACTAAATTAAATGAGATTAAGAGCCTTATATTTACGATGTTAGACGGTGGTCCTTATTAAGGGCACAGCACAATTACGCAATTCCAACAATTTAAGGAGATCTAAGGGCGTTTAATTGCAGGCGCATAAATTGTCTTTTGAACAGATAATTTGTGTGGTGGAGAATTTATGGTTTCCTAATAACGTTTATGGTCTACCTGTAATATCTTTTGTGAAATTTGTTACAAATAACTCGATGATACTTGTAGTAGAAAGGATGTGATGTATGGAATATTATTAAGTTCTAACGTTAGGTTAAGTGAAAACTTAAATAACTACTTAATTATACGTTATACGTATTTACGTATTCAATTGGTACCTAATTTTTATGAAAAAAACCGGCTAAGTGCTAGTCGGACTCGCGCACAAAGGGTTCCGTACTATTACATAATATACAACATTAGACACTTTAAAAAACTTAAGGTTTATGTTTATGAAATTAAATGTTTTTTTTTAATATATTTGAGTTGATTGAATGAAAGGTAAATTGCAATTTACGATTTATGACGTATAAAAAAAACTACTTGCTAGATCTTGTTCAAACCAATTTTCGGTGGAAGTTTGCATGGTATAATGTACATCATATATATTTTTTTGTTTTATCATTCTCCTATTTTAGAAGTTGCGTGGACACACATACACACATTTAACACTTTGGAAGTGTCTCTCGCGCAAACTATTCAGTTTAGAAAAAAATGGTATAACTAACCTCAACATCATTTTTAAAGACCTATCCATAGATACTGAAAATTTTGTTTCTGTGTTTCAGTTCTAAGTATGGGGACCCCCAAAATTTATTGGTTTTTTTTTCTACTTTTGTGTTAAAATCTTAATGCGGTCTACATCAATCGGTCAAAATACATCTACTTACCAAGTTTCAACAGTATAGTTCTTATACTTTCGGAAAAAAGTGACTGTGACATACGGACGGACAGACAGACAGACAGACATGACAAATCTATAAGCGTTCCGTTTTTTTCCATTTGGCTACGGAACCCTAAAAAGGTCACAGTGTAATGAAATTGTACTATGTATTTTTCTTTAAGAAGTATAACTTCTAACGCGTACACGCGTAAGTAATAAGTATTTTTTATGCAAGTGGGTAAATTATTATACTACTGATAGCCGGTGGGGTAGACTTTTGGGCGTTCAGGAAGACGTAGGGTTTGTCAACGTCCAACTACATGGTGATAGGATGACGATCCTGCTTGAAGGCGTGTGGCGGGGGTCCGATGTCTTGGCGTTCATTGAAGGAGGCCTATAATGTCCAGCAGTGGACGGAAAAGGGATGATGATTATAATGATGGGAATTATTTGTATAAAAGTAAGTAAGTTATTTAAACACATTTCGTTAAGTTATTTTTACAAACACGCTCTCTAAATAGTTAACCTGAATATTATATAGTTGGTTAATAATTTAGTCATTAGAATTATGAATAACTCTCATAATAGTCATCCACCTCCACTGCTGAACATAGGTCTCCCTCAATGAACGCCAAGACGGCAAATTCCTTGCTACTCGCATTTAACACTATTAATGGCCTTTTTTTCTTTAACACCGGGAAATACTCTGAGACATCCCGCAGGCGGAGTGGGTCTCCCCAGGTGGGTATGTGGGATTCGCTGCGCCTGAAAGTTGGTAAGGTGGACGCAGCTCTACCCACTAAAACTCGGCGATTGCCACCAATTCCGCCTTTGGTGAGGTGCCCCGGATCTTATGAGCAAACAGGACACCTCGACGGTTAGTAAGTCCTTCAAGGGACCAACGCCACCTCCACAGAGGGGTTGTCCCGCACCACAGAACAATCCCTCTCAACGTCGGGACATTACAATGGGGTGAGGTTCCCATCCTCGCCCATCCTCGCCACTTGTCCCGCTGCTCTTTTGTCCTTTCTTCTTATAATAGGGGTACAAAGAGCAGCTTACTCGGCTCAATTTTTAAACAGGCTACTAAGCCCCACCGCCACGACAAGGCTTTAACCATGGTGGGGACGGTTAATGGCCGACCAACACTTCGTCTACCTAAACGCTGCCTTCACTAACTTATAATTACTATAACTTCTTATAATTACTATAACTTCTTATAATTATTATAACTTCTTATAATTACTATAACTTCTTATAATTACTATAACTTCTTATAATTACTATAACTTCTTATAATTACTATAACTTCTTATAAACTTCAATACAGTAGACTAGATTTCAATATAGAGGTAGTATTATTGACTTATTCCACCTTATTGATACGACATTAGCCCTTCGCAAAAAGTTCGTCTTCGCCAATGCGGTGCTTATATCGATAAAAATTATAGTTCTCAGTGGCTGTTACTCTGCGGCCTGTCTGTCCTTGATGCGGAATACAGCATTGCGGTTTGGCAAGATGAATACCGGCTGATCTATATTATGTGTTTTAATATGCTATAACTGGCAGAGAAGCCTCTTCGAAAATACACTGCTTGTCTTCGACTTTCCGAAAAACGGCAGGCTTGTCTGAAGAAATAATCTGCTTAATTCTACGCCTGATTTTAATAATAATAATATCTATGAACGCTTTTACACCACGTCAATCTGATCCCGTTCTCGAATCTTACGGGTACCAGACAACGGAAATATATTTAATAATTTTATACTATACATATATTTAAGATTTTTATTATATTATACACATATTTAATACACATCCATGACCTAGGAATACAGAAAACTTTTTTGTTGCCTTTTTTGGCAGGATTCGAACCCGCAACCTCCGGCTTGAGCGCCAACGCGCTTACCACTGAGCTACAGAGGTCGTCAAAGATCTTATAGGTATGTAATTTAATAAAACAATTATATTATATACACATATTCTATGAAGATATAATTTGAACATTTTCCACGTCGCGGGAAATAGTATTTCAATACAACTATTTTGCGCACTATTGAAGTTCCTTTGGAATTTGCAACTATTGATAGGTATCGTGCCTATATCTCGGACTCAGTTCAATATCTCAATTACTATTTCAAAATCTCGATTTTGTGCGTCTAAGCAAACATATTTTCTTTATTATTATTGACTTTAATTCGAATGGCCTGCTTCGTAACTATGTGACAATTAATGACAATAGACTTTATAGATTTTAAGCTTTACTTCAATAACACTGATACCTATATTGCATAGTTTGATTCAATAATTCAATTTCTAGACATTTCTAGTGGTCTTACTTATCGCTTTAATTTAATAGTTGAAGTTCAATACTTAATAAATTTTGATGGAGTCGAAAGCAGTCGAACCGACTCTAAGGTAATAAATCTTACTAATTATGTTTTGTAATGGATGGATTGTGGCTGCAAAATTAATCTATAATATATCAGTGAAGATAAAGCATATAACAATTTTACCTACCCAAACGCTTTTTTTAAATAGAAGAGGGGGCAAACGTACAGTCGGTTCACCTGATGGTAAGTGAGAAGCGACATCCACAGACACCCGCTATCCCCGCATCGAGATGGTGTGGGTTGTTATACAAACTTTACCAATAATTTACCTATGTGATTGTTCAAATTGAAAATTATCTATATTATTGTATATAGGTATAAAAGCCAAAGGTTATTAGCCTATTTATCAACGCACAGGTCAAACCCTTAAAGCTAGAAAATTTAAACTTCGCACACGTATTCATCTTATGACATAGGCATCCATCAAGGAAGGATTTTCCAAAATTCAACCCTCAAAAGGGTGAAATAGGGGATAAAAGTTTGTATGAAACTTTTTATTCCTTCGGTACATTTGCATGAGAAAAATAAGTTAAGTATTTCAGCGTTTTCTAAAATTCAACCCCCCCTAAGAGGGTAATATAGAGGATGAAAATTATAAATAAAGGCACAGGCAAAACCCATAAGACTAGAAACTTAAAATGTCGCACACATAATATTATTTATTTTATGACGTACCTAGGCATCCACACTAAGGAAGGATTTTTCAAAATTTATAAGAGATGTAAGTTTATCCATGAACTTTATATTCCATTAAAAGGTTCACTTAAAATATTTTGTTTAGGTTTCTCTAAAATAGGGGTTTGGGGGGGGGGTTTAAAATATAATATAATAACTCTGTTGTTGTTATTGCTCTTAGCGTTCTTAAAAGGAGGCTAATATTCAGCAGTGGAAGGATAGAGGCTGATGATGATGATGATGATGATACTTAGTTATTAGATTAGTTATATATTAGGCATATTTTATAAATTTATTATGAATTGAAGATAAAACACCTCTCAGTATTAATTCCATGAAAGCTAAGGTTGCTAGAAGTTGTAGTCATCAGGTTTTGGATGATGAACCAATCCAATGAAGGGCGTTAACATAACAGTGTCTTATAATGCTATATTCGTCACCAAGGACCAACAGACATCATCTACATATTTCTTAATTTACATTAACGAGAGCGAATCCGCGGGCAAAATATGTGAAGGATGAAAAACAACTGCATGTAGGTACATGTAAGTACATGTCTGACGAAGGGCGGCGGCGGTGGGAGCTCAATCGGAGACCACGCGTCGATTCAATCAGGTCCGCTTTGTACCTTCAGGTGATTAACATTATCCTGTGATACAGGCTTGAGGCTTCAATATCGACTGCCAATTACAACTGTTTGTACTCTATCTAGTTACTATCGCAACAAATATGTAATCATATTATTATGTACATCCATTCCTAGTTTTCCGCTGTTTCACCTGTCCTGTAATTTAAAACTTTCCTCTATACATATAAACCATATTAACAGCCCTCAAAAACATTATTCTAGAAATTTGAACGGACTAATTTTATTAGAGAATCAAAATGTTCAGCTTTAATGTATTAGTAAATAAATAAATCCTCCCCTGCGGAATGCTTTATAGTATTTCACGGACCTTGAAGTTTTCAAGGTGCCCTATTTTTCGCATTACATTATTTGTCACAATTTAACATGACATACATTTTAATTATCCTAACACGTTATGCTGACACTTCACATTGCTATTTGTGTTCGTTATTATGAGTTTATTATATTTGAAAAAAAAAACATACAGACGAATTGAGAACCTCCTTTTTTTTGAAGTTGGTTAAAAATATATGACGTAGAGGCTAATATGCAGACACATATAGTACATTTGACCACACTTTGTCAAATATTATGTCAAATACACAAATACAAATAGCCATGTGAAGCCATGTCTATAATTGTGCGTAACTGTAACGTAATGCTGGCAACGTTACAGTTACGCACAATTATGTTTCACAGTTTCATTCTTTGCGATTTAATTTTACATGTTGTAGTAGTATTGCCACGCTACAGCCTTGCACGGATGTTAAAAGATTGGCTTCCCTTCCCTAACCAGTCGGTCCTACCCGTTATCTCTCCTTGAGAGGGGATGTGTAATTTCTCGTCATTCTGTATTTCCGTGCTCAAGCCTTCGCACGTCCCTTCTCGAAAACTACATTTAATTTAATTTAGTATTCTTCTCGAATTGCACTACTTTCTACGATGGGAGGAAAACGTAAAAGAGATAGTAGCGACAAGATTATAAGAAAGAAGATTCAAGATCTCCAAGCAAGGCTACGAAAAAGACGTCGTTTGCGGATTTATACTTCATCTGATTCAGAAGATAAAGAAGCTGTAAGTAATTTAATATTAAAATATAGACGCGTATTTGCCATACTGGGCTCTTATCGTCTTTATACACTTAATAGCTTATAATAGTGACACCACAGTGACACGTAATTGCCATACTGGGCTCTTATTGTCGCTTACCGATGCGTAATTGCTAAACTGTGCTCTTACCGTCAAGAAAAACTATTGCTATTCTAAGATAACAGGCACTTGTTTTATTGTGTGTTGCGTAATTACCATACTGGGTTATTATCTTCACAAAATATTTAACGAGAGCCAAGAAGAAATATTTTATATTTCTATGTCCATTTCAGACATGGATACTGAAGATCTCGACTATAATTCGGATGGATCATCTGACCAAGACGTTAGATCACGCGTAATATCTCGCACAAGCTCTGAATGCTCCATTTCAAAGCAGACAAACAACCAGCCTATCGCTGATTCACCGCCACGAGATCCTTCACCAGTACTCCCTGCCCCTGTGCCTGGGAAAATTGTACTTCCGACACCAACTCCTGTTCCGTCTACATCATCGGCGTCCGCGATCGCCGTGCTGCCCGAGGGTACCGAAACAGATGACGTACCCTTGGAAGGAGATATCCTTACGATACTTGGTGACAAGGCAGATGTGCAGTTAGGAAAAAATATACTCAAGGATCTTGCTTCCAGGTGGCAAGAGATTTTAGCAAAAGGACTGACTAGGGAAGTAAGAAAGCATATTTAAAGAATATCTTATTCCTGCTAATTGCACCTTACTCGAAGCTCCTATTTTTAATCCTGAGGTTATGGCCGCTTTGCCCGCTCAACTTGTAAAACGAGATGCTTCAATTATGGCTAAACAAAAGCAACTGGGTGTAGCTATTGCTGCCCTTGCTCATGTGACAGACATGGTGGTTGCGAATGAAATCTGTAGACAAAAACTTTTAAAGCCTGTTAGTGATGCAGTACGCTTATTATGTGACACTCATTTCTTTGAGTCCAGAACACGACGAAGTTTTGTTGTATCGGCAACAAACTCCACTTTATGGGAGACTTTAGTCGATGCTCTTAGAGACAAGTTTTTATTTGGCGAAAATGTTGCAGATAAGCTTAAAGAGAATCGCTAAAAAATAACAATAAAAAAGTGTTTCACAAAAACACTCCAAGCCCCTGCATCAGAAATCAGTGGGCAAGATAGATGCAAGGAAGACTCGTCCTGCTCCTCGTCACACCAATTACAACACCAACTACAACAACGCTCGCCGCCACCCTGCCGCCGCTGGTCGAGATCGCTCGCCGCCACCGCAGAGGAGGACGCAGTCACATCAAATGAATAACGAGGTACGCTACGCTGGTAGATTAAAATTATTTACACATGAGTGGTCTAAGATTACGGACAAATCCTGTCATCTTGTCTTGGACTAAAGGTTACACGATACCGTTTGAGTCCACTCCAAAACGAAGTGATAGTCCCAGCGTATACCCAAAATCTCTAGAGGAATCTCTTGACTTTGACAAAGCCATTTCAAAATTAATAAATATTAAAGCTATATCCAGATGTACACATTCTAAAAATGAATTTATATCTAGTGTATTTTTAGTACCAAAACCAAATGGAGAGAAAATATTTATACTAAACTAGCTGTTGCCTGCAGCTTCGCCCGCGTTACTCAACTAGTATATATCACAGCGTGATGTTATATAGCCTATAGCCTACCTCGATAAATGGGCTGTCTAACACTGCAATAATTTTTCAAATCGGACCAGTGGTTCCTGAGATTAGCGCGTTCAAACAAACAAACAAACAAACTCTTCAGCTTTATAATATTAGTATAGATTTAAAATGCTTGAATAAATTCATCAGAACCCAACACTTTAAATTGGAGGATTATAGAACTGCCTCAAAATTAAAAACTAGTAAATGTTATATGGCGTCAGTTGATCTAAAAGATGCTTATTTCTTTATTAATGTCAAAAAATCTCATAGGAAATATCTCCGTTTTCAGTATAACGGTATCCTTTATGAATTTGACTGTCTCCCATTTGGTTTATGTACCGCGCCGTATGTATTCACTAAGATGCTTAAACCTGTCGTGCAATGTCTAAGGTCACTTAATTTATTATCGGTTATATTTTTGGATGACATGTGTTGTTTTGGCCAAACATACGAAGATTGCCAACAGAATGTAAATAAAACAATTCAGTTGGTACAATCCCTCGGTTTAATAGTAAATTTTGAAAAAAAAACCAATCTAATACCAACGCAGCAATGTCAATTTTTTGGTTTTATTTTCGATTCAAAACATATGGTTTTAAGATTACCCGATACTAAAAAAGAAAAGATAAAAAATCAACTGTCAAAATTCATTGAACTTAAAAAATGCAAATTACGCGAATTTACTAGTCTTGTTTAGTTTCCGCTTGCCCAGCCATTGAATATTCTTGGTTATACCTATACTAAAATGTTTGAACGTCATAAATACTTATCATTAGATAAAGACCCTAGTTACGAACAGATTATTCAGGTACCTTCAGAAATTAAACAAGATATGTCGTGGTGGATGAATCATATTGACGATAATTCCCCCTTTAAATTTAATAATTACGATCTATAAATATACTCAGATGCCTCTGGCACTGGGTGGGGAGCTTATTGCGATGGTAAAAAACATTTTGGCTATTGAGTATTGGACACATGACGAAGCTCAGTTACACATTAATGAATTAGAAATTAAAGCCGGTTTTTTTTTTCGCTTTAAAGGTTTTTTCTAATCATATTTTTAATCAGAATATATTATTACGCGTAGATAATATGACTGCTGTTTCATGTATTAATAGGATGGGTAGTGTACAATACCCACATTTAATTATAATTACTAGGGATCTATGGCAATGGTGTGAAGCGCGACATCTGACTATTTATGCATCGTATATTAACACCAAGGATAACTATAAAGCTGACTTATTATCTCGTAAACAATTTCAAGATACCGAGTGGGAACTGAACTCTTACGCCTTTGACGAAATAATACGCACTTTTGGTCAACCAGAAGTAGATTTATTTGCCAGTCGTAGTAACGCTAAATGTCAAACATATGTCAGTTGGAAAAACGATCCCGATGCTTGGACAGTTGATGCCTTTACTGTTTCATGGCATGACTTTGTGATACCTTATTGGCCAATGCAACCTTGGTTTCCAATGTTACAAAAATTAATGTTCTGAAATAATTTATTTTGACCCCAACATTAATTTGCTAAAATGTCCTTTCAGATCGCACAAAGCTCACAAGCTCCATCAGACCCTTCGCCTTGTTGCCGTCAAGTTATCCGGGTAGCTTTACTAAGCAAGGGTATATTTGCAGAATCTGTAGAAATAATGATAAAATCAGACAACACATACAAACAGTACAATGGTTGCATTAGAGGTTGGCTAGACTACTGTAAGAAAAATGATTGCGATCAATTTAATGCCTCTTCAGCCAGAGCTATACATTTTCGTACTGAAATTTTTAATAAAGGTGTAAAATACGGTACCATCAACTCGTACAAGTCTGCTTTGTTACTAATATTGGGATCCTGTGTTAATGATGATAATTTAAAAAGATTTATGAAAGGAGTTTTTCGAATGAGGCCAACCAATCCGAAATACGATTTAACATGGGATCCTGGTATTGTCCTTAATTATCTCTCTCAGAAATGGCCTAATGAAGGCCTTAGTTTGGAAACTCTTTCAAAAAAGGCTCTTACACTGTTGGCTTTAGTAACCGCACATCGCGTACAGACATTTTCATTAATAAAGAGAAAAAATATAAATGTTAGTGGAACTCTAATCCTAATAAAAATCGATGATTTGATTAAATCTTCTAAACCAGGTTCTGTTCAGCCGGTTTTAAAATTGCCCTTTTATGATGAAAGACCTGAAATATGTCCAGCTAGATGTCTTATTGAATATATTAATAAAACAAAAAGCCTATTACGTTTGCTAAGTTTTGCAAGATCTATTCTCTCTAGACAATAAGTTATGATTATGTTGTTGTTGTATAAAAAATAAATACAGTTTATTAACATACGTACTGTATTTCATTATCAATACAAGTTATATTTGTCACATTTTACAGTTCTCTGAACATCCTACAACATGTAAAATTAAATCGCAAAGAATGAAGCTGTGAAACATAATTGAAGATCAAACGAACTTACCTAGTGAAGTTCGATCACAATTATGTGAACAGCTTCATTCGACGCGATTTATACATACCCTCCCAAAAAATCTATATTATTATTGAGGTTTGCTCAAAAGCTACCTACTACTTGTACCTATTTAACAATTACCTTCAAATTGCACACAATTTTTTCGGCCCACCCAATTTATTAATTTATAAAATGTGACAATATAAAAACTTTAAACAAAATGACGAGAAATTACACATCCCCTCTCAAGGAGAGATAACGGGTAGGACCGACTGGTTAGGGAAGGGAAGCCGTATAGGGTTGCCAGTTTTTATTTTTATTTCTACCAATCTTTTAACATCCGTGCAAGGCTGTAGCGTGGCAATACTACTACATGTAAAATTAAATCGCGTCGAATGAAGCTGTTCACATAATTGTGATCGAACTTCACTAGGTAAGTTCGTTTGATCTTCAATTATATGTACTCATTTGGCATAACTACTTAAGCATATTTTTTATAAGCTACTAATATATTTTATAACTAGCTGGTGCCCGCGACTTTGTCTGCGCAGGATAAGATTTTAGTAGTTATTTTTCATAAAAAGTATTCTAGATATTAGAAGTAGCACTTCTAATATCTCAAGTGTACAAAGTTTCATGATGATCGGTTAAGTAGTTTCCGCGTGAAAGCGTGGCATACAAACTTACTTTCACATTTATAATATTAGTAGGACTATAAGCATTATATTTGTTAATCATACCATCCTTGAAGGAGGCCTATGTTCAGCAGTGGACGGATAAAAGATGATGATGATGATGACAATAGTATTCTAATGTATTTAAAATATATTTTAACGCATAATGATTTTTAAACATAATTTTTAGACAAAGTAAGTGTAGTAAATTTTGTGTTTGCATTTAATAAATAAACATGTTGGCGGCTTAGGTGGCGACCCTCGCCGCAGCTGTGAAAACTTCTGCTTAAAAAAAATCCGACGAATTGAGAACCTCCTTCTTTTTGAAGTCTGTTAAAAATAATATTTATGCCTATTTACCATAATATAGTTATCAAGTATCCAAATAATCGAAAATTAGGACAAAATTAGCTAAATTATATTAATTGCCCATTGATATGGTATGCCAAAAATCAATCATGACAAAATATATATACGATAATTTTACGCGATAACGTCTTAATGCGTCAGAAGCCGCTTTATTGCTTGTTCCGCGATCTCTTTGCACGCTTGGCTCAGACGGAATGTGACAATAAGTCATTTAGTGTTCATCGATTTATAAGAATTTACCACGTCAAAAATTATGCCTAACTTGCTTTCTTTCTTCACTTTCTTCTTTGAAGCAAGTGAAATTTACTTAACAGTTCTCTCAACGGTTTTATATAATTATGTTTTCCTTCTTTTTCAAGTGAAACATTTTTTCGCGCATGAGGGTAATTTTTTACGGAGAAACGTCACGAAAATGTGCAATTTTTTTTTCAAGAAGAGGAGGGAGTTATTGAGACCGATTGAGAGAGAGTAAGAAAGGGCCAAAGTAGCATGAAGCACATAGCCATGGAGTGAGAGTAGCGGGCAAGTGAGTGAGAAAGATCGAGAGAGAGAGTGAGATAGAGCTAACGTCGTATCGCAGTATCGCAAGTCTCGGAAATCGGAAAAAAAAAAGCTTTAGCTTTAGATTAGTATAAATAAACGAGATTTAAAAATTAGTTTGCCAAATAAACTTTACTCCTGACATGTGGACTTTGTACGCACGCACTTTTTTTAAGTTATTAATTATTAACGATATTTTTGGATGGGAGGATCCGTTATAAACTCTTAAATTCGGTGATATATTATTGTATTGACGTTAACGTCGAAAGCTGCTGCTAATTTAGCCGTAGATTGTGTATCATTAGCTTCCACAATCGCCTTTAATTCGTCATTGTCGAGCAAAGTCTTCGGACGACCACGAAGTTCATTTTTCAGGAAATTTCCAGAACGGAAGCGAGCAAATCTATAACAGGTGGTGCGTTGGTTTGTAGTGTTAGCTCCGTAAACGTCGTTGATGCTGCGTGCCGCTTGTGCCGCGTTGTTGCCACGACGGTACTCATATTCCATAATTACTCGAATTTTTAACGTATCCATGATGACAAAAAAGATTGAAATGCAATGAAAATGTAACATTAATCAATAAATAAATGAGTACTTCTGGACAAAGTATTCCATGTTTTTAAAATAAAATTAATTTGAAATTAGAATTCTTAGCCAAACAAAAATTATTTTGATTTGAAATGGCCAGTACTGCAGGACGGCAATTTCATAGGTAAAGACCTATTATTTAATTACTTATTTACTACTGAAAAGTTCATTCACTACACTCACTTTAGTTAAGTTAAAATTAGAGATTCAACCCAGTCTAAATAAAACCCATCTTCAGATTGTACTTGTACATTGAATATCTTATTGAATTTTTTATACAAAAAAGGTACAAAAATAATTTAGATAAAAGGTTCTTTGCCATAAAATTGCCTTTTTCGCTTATTTCGCAATATTATTAAATTAATCTGTAAAATTTATACGTTATCTCTTTCTATTCTTATTATCTATTGCAATTGCCAATCCATTTGTCGATAATGATAATCATGTGCAAAATTCTATAAGTTACTAATGTATATATAAACCTAACCTTATCGGGTACATAACCCTGTAACAATATTTGTCCATCTTTGTCTTGCTTTATGTTACTTCTTATTATTATGTTATGTAACTAAATTTTTATAATTTTACATTATATTTATTGTGATCAATCGGTGGTAAGTTGTAATGAGACGGTTAACGGGTTGAAAGGAAGGAAATTACATTCTTACAACTGCAGCATCTGCTGCAGTTGTAAGAATGCAATTTCTGTGCACTGTGATAGTATTTACTATCACAGTGCACAGAAAAAGTCACTTTATTTTTATTTATTTATTTATTAAGTACATATACATTTTACAAAATAAACATAACGATTAACATTTAGTGTACAAGGCGTGCTTATCTCTGGTAGAGATCTCTTCCAGCAAAACCTATGGGTTGTGGGATATATAATAATCTCACAAAAGTTAGCTTTTATAGTTTTGTAATTGAACATGAAATGGCACTAAGGATAAATTGATCGATTCGAATTATAAATCGTTTTGAGCTCCTTAACCGTTGGGACCAGGGAGAGCTTAGGCTCAAACCTAATGACGGCCAATTTGCTTAGCGATTGTCAACTAATCCTTTGATCTCGAATTAGCAAGTTTCATGTGATGTCTCCTCACTAGCTAGTAAGAAGACAGAAGCGCTCTTCTATTCATCCTATTTAACTTGAAGAATTTTATTATATTTAGTTTATACTAAATTTTATTGACGTGACAACGTCTTAAATTAGGTTGCGGCTGGGAGTCACTTATGAAAAAGTGTAACGCTCGGTAACGTTACGATGAGTCACCGAAACGATGTCACGTAAAATCTTCGCCCGTAAAACCGACTTTACAGGCAACCATTTTTTTATATTTATATAATAGTCTACACAATATATAAATATTGTGTAGATTATGTTTCCACTCGGTTCATCTCAATTTAACTGGACTGACATGGAAACAAATCCTAACAAGTCGTAAGAACTGTCGATAGAAGTGAAAACTTTTAACTTAAAATTTCAATTTATAACCAGAAAGTACATATTGTGTAAAATGATGAAATACTACTTTCCTTTATTGCGCTAACATTTACCATAAGCAGTATATTTCAATTAACTTTACCGAAATAAAAATTAATACTTAATAATAAAACAATTAAATGTTTAACCATAAATTAAATATTCACATAATATCTATGTGATTAACTATACTGATATTACTACTACTAATAAAATATTAGAGAAACAACTGTTATAATGTTAATAAGAATGTCGTTCCCTAAATGACATTTACATTTTTATGTTTTTTAAACTATTTTTATTATTCTAGTACGTAGTACCTACCTACTTAACTGGGTAGATAGTGCAGTTACATAAAAAATGATTTATTTTAATTTTTATCTATCCGTCTGTCTCTGTCTTTTTTATTTCGACGGGACTGACATAGCTGATGTTACCTGTTATTTCCTATCTGCTATCTGTTATCTGCTATCTGTTATCAGCTATCTGTTATTTGCTATTTGCTATTTGCTATTTGCTATTTGCTATTTGCTATTTGCTATTTGCTATTTGTAAACCATTATCCGTCATCCACTATCTGCAAATCGTTATTCGTTATCCATTATCAATGGATAATGATAACGGATAATGATCCGTTATCCGCTATCCCCTCTCCGTTATTTCTTAGCGTTATTTGTTATTCACTATCAGCAACCCGCTCTCCGCTCTCCGCTCTCCGTTATTTGCTATTTGATATTTGCTATTGGCTATTAGCTATTCGCTATTCGCTATTCTCTATTCGCTATTCGCTATCCGCTATCCGCTATCCGCTATCCGCTATCCGCTATCCGCTATCCGCTATCCGCTATCCGCTATCCGCTATCCGCTATCCGCTATCCGCTATCCGCTATCCGCTATCCGCTATCCGCTATCCGCTATCCGCTATCCGCTCTCCGTTAATTATTATCCGTTATACGTTATCAGCTATCTGCTATCCGCTATCCGCTATCCGCTATCCGCTATCCGCTATCTGCTATACGCTATCCCCCCTCCGTTATTAGCTATTTGCTATTTCTTAACCGTTATGCGTTATCCGTCATCCGCTATCCGCTAGCCGCTAGCCGCTATCCGCCACCAGCTTTTGGTTATCCGTTATCCGCCACCCGCTATCCGATATCTGCTATCCGCTATCCGCTATCCTTTCTCCGTTATCCGTTATGTATTCGTTATTCTTTATTCGTTATTTGTTATTTATTCGTTATATTAGCGGTATTACCATTTTATAATTGGCAATTGTTTTAAAGCATTAAAATTTATATTTTTAGTATCTTTGACATCCTCTACACCATCGCCGACTTTTTTTGTAGGCATATTTAAGATACACAATTCCACACTACATAAGCTTTCGGAACCCCGGCTCCGTCTCGGACGCAAGATGTGGCGTCACGTAGCGCCCGCTCGGCCCGGTTGAAATCACGGCGACTTTTGATTTTGCTACATCTCCTAAGGTATATCTATATCTTTTAATTTACATGATATAAAGAGAAAACATAATTTTCATGCAATGTTAGACCTATTCCACCATACATTATTTTGTTATATTATATCAAAGGATTTAAAATAAAAATAATAAATAAAATACTTTTTCGTTGAAAACTCGTAGACGGCTATTTTTTTCCGACAGTGCCGTGAGAGTACAGGGATAAATTATAGCCTATATGTTATTATGTTTAATAATAAGAATAAATATTGTAAGGTTTCATCAAAATCCATTTAGTACTTTTTGCGAGAAAGAGTAACAAACATGAGTATTAGCAAATGCAATGAGAGCACCAATCTAACGCCAGCGTCACGGGACGATTTCGCGGTTCCATTATTGTTGTTCACGCAAAAGGTGTTCAACGCGCCAGAAGTTTTCACTTCAAAAATATTGTGATAATTAATTTACATTGTGTTAATTTATTTGAGAAGCTTAAATTGTACCATGAAATTTAATCTGTTCGTCCCATGGACATAAATTGCGTGATAACTTTTAAAAGCTTTAACTTAAGTCCGCTAAGGCCCACGACAGTATATTAAATATTTAATATGGGCTGAAATTAATAATTCAATAGAAACTTTAATGACATACAAATTATAAATACCTTATTCTGGATGCGACATGTTCGTTAAACGGCTAAAAGGAAAATAAATGAATTTTTCGTAGTCAATAGAATCGCGTTGTATTTTTGAGTCACGTCCGTATCGTATCCGTATGTTAATTGACTCAGCTGCCATTTAATTTATATTTTATTATTACAATATTAAAAGGGAATGAACGTCTTACATTGATTATGAAATAACGAAATGCATATAAAATGTATTCCAAGTATATTAGCCGGCTGTAAGAACGAAAAAACATGACGCATGCGGCGTTACCTCGCTCTGAGGCGTTCCATTTTCTTATATCGTTGTCACGTTCAACTATCGTCAGTAAACCGACTTTACAGACAACCGATTTTTTTAATGTGATCAGGGGGCAAACGAGCAGTCAGAGCCTCACGGCGCCGACGCCCATACACATCCATATAACCAAGGCCACCCTGATGCACCACCCTCCTTTTCCCTTTCCCCCCTAATGGGCCACCGGAAACTCACAATCCGCACGAAACGCGACAGCATAGCTGTCACTTGACGCCAGTGTTATGTGAGCGAGAGGTACCACACCGGTCGTGACGGCCCAGTTTGGCTGCAATGCATGCTGCATTGCAGCTGGGCACTACCTCTTACTGTGCAGGAACATCTCCTAGGAACGTAACTATATCGGTTCTGTATAATAAACCTATTTTTTTAATTTGAATATACATAATAAATCATGTGATATAACTATTCAATAATATCAATTACATAACGATACAATAGACCCAAACTTACCCCCCAAAGATGAGCTTACAACGCAGCGGAGCATAGGACCAAGATTGTTGATGTTGTTCTATAAGAGTTACCGCAGCCTCTCTACTGCGCTATTATATAGTTATACTGTGTTATAACTTATAGGTACTGTGTTATAGTATACTGTGTTATAGTATACAGTGTTATAGTATAGGGTTATAGTAGGTAAAAATCCTACATAACCAGGCTCAGGGGTGGTCAACTTCGACATTATTTGAGACCTATTTGGGAATTGTTCAGTGCTGCAAGCCTAGAAATAAAAATGGGTCTTTCATAATAATAAAACTTCACAAAGCTGAAGAGTTATTAGTCGCTTATACTTTATTTAATTGAGATGAGTTAATAAAACAGCCATTATGATTTTACAAAATATACTAAGCGCTTATCCCGTAAAGTAATCCAGAAGGGCTAGCATGCGCGCAATACAAAATTTAGCCTAGCTCTTTTCTCGTATTATTTCATTTTGTCATGCGCGCATGCTAGCCCTGCAGGTGTTTAAGCGAGTGGCAGCATTACGCAGGTGGCGGGAAACAAAAGAGGAGCATTTTTCGCCCATGTATTAAATTACATACATAAAATACATTAACAAGCCTCTCTTTACTCTATTTTCGTGTTTCGCTATCATTTCTTTTCTCGTGTTAGTAAAACATGTTATTAAAAAAAAACGCAAACGCTTATTTTACTGTTCATAATGTTTTTTTTTTATTCTAAAGTTTTATGCCTTAATGTTAGCCCTAATAGCTTGTTAAATAAATTGATGAAGTACTGAAAATAATATTTTATGTTACTCGGATGCATAAACAACCAATATACCACCCAATGGTAACTGTGACCCAAACAAGTTCGCACAGGAATAGCTCTCATTCATGATATGTTACAACGTAAGTCTCGGTTCAATTAAACTCAATGTTGCAAGAAATAAGGTTGATAGTGGTCATCAATCCTCCTCGAAGTTCATCAATCCTTATTGTAACTTTATAGAAAACGGTTTGATTATGTAATAAATCTCAAACAAGACAACATCTGTTGTCATGAGGTAGTGGTATACAGTAAGAGGTAGTGCCATGCTGCTTTGCACCCGAATTGGGCCGGCACGACCAGAGTGGTCACATAACACCAGTGTCAAATGACAGCTATGCTATGCTAAACCGCACGAAACGCGACCGTTTCATGCGGTTTGTGAGTTTTTGGTGACTTATTGGGGGACATAGGGACAAGGAGGGCAATGCATCTGGGGGATAAGGGATGTGGATGGGAATCTCACCCCATTGTACTGTCCCGATGTTCTGTGGTGCGGGACAACCCCTCTGTGGAGGTGGCGTCGGTCCCTTGAGGGACTGACTAGCCGTCGACGTGCCCTGTTTGCTTATTAGATCCGGGGCACCTCACCAAAGGCGGCATTGGTGGCACTCGCCGGGTTTTAGTGGGTAGAGCTGCGTCCACCTTACGGTCTTTCGGGCGCAGCGAATCCCACATACCCGCGTGGGGAGACCCACTCCCCCTCAGAGCATTTCCCGGCGTTAAAGAAAAAAAAAAAAAGAAAAAAAGGGCAATGCATCTGCAAAACTTTTGGTTATGCAGATGTCTATGGGCGTCGGTAGTCACCATAAGGCTCTGACTGCTCGGTTGCATCCTTATGACATAAAAAAATACGGAATGCGAGGACTAAAGTAATTATAAATAAATAAATTAGTCTCTACAAATGTCACAATGGCAATCATATCAATGATAACGAGTCATTAAAAATTGTTCACAATCTTATAAAAATGCTCAAGATCCTCGTCGGAGTCTAATTTAAAACTCCAATTAACAAATGTGAAACTTTTGCCTTGTCGTAAAAGTCAATTAAGAAATGTCGTGTCAAGGAAGCGGGTGGTAATTAGTTTAATTTGACTTTCGTCGCAATTAAACTATATCTGTGTATATCTGAACAAAAATTACGATACTTCTGAATTTATTATGAAGTAAAATATTCTCGGCTACGGTTTTAATCAGAAAGCTGTACATTATTTTGCATTATTTCTTATTTTTTGTGTGGGAATGTAGCACGCAAAATTATAGAACTCGGTGCCCATAATACAGTACGAGTTTACCTGGAACTAGCCCCTGTACTTCATTCATGTGATGCCTATCCTGAGACATTAGATGTTAAGTAAGTAAGAGGTAGTGCCATACTGTTTTGCAGCCAAATTGGGAATGATACCTCTCGCTCACATAATACCGGCGTCAAGTGACAGCTATGCTGTGGCGTTTCGGCCATAATTGCGGTGCCATCGTTCTTTTTGAAATCCAGAAAAGTTGTTTGACGGGAGAAATAATCAGGATGGTGGTGCCCATGCAATGCCCTATTCCTAGCCTTATGTGAGACTCACACTTGGGCAGTGCATACTCAAACTAAAATCATTGCGAGCGCCTTCAGCCGCTTTTTGAGGGTCCCGGATCTGCAGGCAACTGGAGCACCTCAGTGACAGGCTGGCCCCAACGAAAGTCCAGACTACTCCTCCTCGTAGGGTCGGAGACTACCCGGCCGCCACTAAATAGTCCGCGTGACTAAATAGTCGTGCCATACTGGGCCCAGGTTCCCATCCTGAACCCGACACGATCACTTGAGGCCCCCTGTTCGTTGCCCACGTGGGAGGCCTCATCGGCGGCATTCTCTCTCACCTGCTCGTCGACACAAAACTCATACTTGCCTTTGGTAGGTTTTACCGGTGATATCTTCATATTTTTTTCATTTATTTATTATATTAACGATGAACATAACGAGACGCGATGTTAATATCGCCCACTCAAAGACAGGTGAATCACAAAGTGACAATGTCAATATAGCCTGTGATATTGAGCGATTAGTTATTTGAATAATGACGGCATATCGAGACCAAATTATACAGCAGACAGAGAACAACGTATGTACAGTCGCCTGCAATAATATGTAGATAGTAAAGTCTTAACTTTCGAAATGCTATCGGACATGTTGATGTAAGCTCTACTTTGCAATGGCTGTTGCGCTTGATAAGACGTATATAAAAATAAGCTAGTTTAATTTTCGTCTACGTTGATGCGGTTATTTTAATAAGTGTTACAAACAGACACTCCAATTTTATTTATCTGTATAGATGAGCTTAGAGGGAACTCATATACTTTTATGACACACGTGTACATAAGACAAGTAAACAAAAAAGGGCTATCTTTACCCTACATATTTAGGTGACGTATGAAATACCTTGTGTATAATAATAGAAATAAGAATAACAGAAAGGTCCTTTGTCTGACCTTGGAGGGATAAAGTTATAGGGAATATACTTTAGTTTTGGTATCCACTTACGTTCCCACTCTCGGAGTGGGCATTTCCGTTGGTCGGTATTTCGAGGGCCATCGTATTATATTTCTATATCATCGCTAAATACATTTAAATTATCATTATATTCCAAAGAATAACCAATTTAAAAGAACGAAAAACAAGCATGGTTGAATCATTGTCAATACTAATTGTCAATTTTTTATAATTAATCGTTGACATACACATTCTGGCAGACTAGCAAGAGAGGATAAGTGCCCTGTTGCTCAACAGGTTCGGGGCAACTCACCAAAGGCGGCAATGACAGCACTCGTCGGGTTTTAATGGGTAGAGCTGCGCCTACCTTACCATATTTCGGGCGCAGCAAGTATTACGTACCCGCCTCGGGAGTGGCCTCTCCCCCGTGGGATGCCTAAGAGCATATCCCGGCGGATAAGAAAAAAAGAAGAGGAGTATAGAATATAGGAATAAAGTTTTTTTGGGCGTAAAATATGCTAATGACAATATGTTTTGTAAATGAGTATGAAATATGTTTTGGAACGGATTGAACTGATGTTTGAGATTTTTTGAATTTTACAAGAAAAAAAAGTACTTTTTCTCAATTTTTATGATGGTTGGTAGGTAAACTGGCAGTCGAGTTTCCTGATGGTAAGCTGGGAGTGTTGCCCATAAAAATAATGAGCTCAACTGGGACCAGCCCAAACGACTCACTCATGGATTATAAATATAATAATAATTATATCAACCTTTATATCTGCCACTACTGGGCACGCGTCTCCTCCTGGAAATCAGGCGAGGAGGGTTTTGGGCCATAGTTCTCCGATGCGCTGGCCCAATGCGGGTTTGTGAACTTCACAATGAAGACTTTTAATCTCATTGAGCATGCAGGTATCCTCATGATATTTCCTTTACCGGTGAGCAAACAATAGCTGATATTCCTATGTCCGGGTGCACGAAATTAAAAAAAATCCATTTCAAGGCATAACAAGGATCAGGATCGAACCCGGACCACACTCAAGAAGCCGACCCATACGCACTAGACCACCGTCACTCACTAACCCCTAAGACGATACATCTCAGTATCACAAATTACACTGCCTGTCTTTCCCTTCTTTCTGGAACAAAGCAACGCCTTTTATGGAGGAAAAAAATAAGCAAGATACACGGCACAACCGGCGTACGGTATGGTGATGATATTGATTGGAGGTCAGAAGATATTGGCCGCTTTTATTACAATATTTTATTGAAAATCATTAAGCTTTACATTAGCGTTTATGTCGGGTCGCCAGGAGAGAGCCGAAGCTATCCTGCCACGAGTGCAGCGCTGTGGAGGACTCGGCCCAAGCACACCTGAAGGTGTGCTATAAATGGACTGCACAGCGTCATGAACTCGTGGCAAGCAAGGCAAGCACTCTTGGAGGGAACCTCCCGCTCTTGAGTGTGGTGCTCCGGGAGTCCCACATATTCCCCGGGACGACCCATCCCCGGTGCTAGTAGATGGCGACAGATCAGAAAAATCTGTCTACCGTCTTTCTTCTTCGTTTCGGACGACTAGTTTCGGCACACGGACGCACTTGTTCATAGTGTGTGTGTGGTGAATGCCCAAAGCATTTCCACTGCGACAGCAAAAAAAGTGCATTAGCGGTTACAAAATGAAAAAGGAAATCACTTGTTCTTTTATCCCATAAAAGTCTTATGTTTTACGACACAGCGCTTGGCTAGCGTTAACTCCTCGGTAATAACTTCTAAAAGCTTTAACCCTATACCTTGCTGGCGTTTTATGACGAAGAAGGATCGTCTTTCAAAGTTTTTATTAGAGTAGAAAAATGTAAAACGATATTCTAGAGATTAAAGGATTTTTTAAGATACGTAAAACAATCTACTTGTATATTTTTTACTAGCTTCGGGCCAGCTAGTACAAAATAAATATACAATTGCCCGCGTTATACGATTTATAGCCGTATCCGTATACGGCTATAAATCTGTAATAAAATATTAAAGTAATA
This sequence comes from Helleia helle, assembly GCA_963853865.1. NCBI lineage: Eukaryota > Metazoa > Arthropoda > Insecta > Lepidoptera > Lycaenidae > Helleia > Helleia helle. Next base: position 16,670,236 of record OY971422.1, on the reverse strand, counting down.
CTGTAAACCAAATTAACCGGTGATGGTTATTTTTATAGCCTAAGTTACTCCTTATAAAATTAGCTATCTGTCAGTGATCATCACTCAATCGCGTCAAAATCGGCCTAGCCGTTTCAGAGATTAGTCGGAACAAACAGACAGACATACCAACAGACAAAAATTGTAAAAAATGCTATTTTGGCACACGTACCGTGTTTACATCCATATGGATGTAAATACGGTAACGGTAAAAAGTGGTAATTTTAATATTACAAACAGACACTCCAATTTTATTTATCTGTATAGATTTAGAAATGATTTGCCGTAGCGAAACTCTCGGTAGATGTGAAACTGTAAATATTGAGATCATAAAAAAATTGTAACAAAATATGGATGGCGCGCACATACCAATTGATTCAAGAGCGGTGGCGTAGTCACCACGCGACATCACGACATGACAGCGTCATGCCATTTATCGTCGCAGCATTCGAGGTCAAGACGTGCCAATAAATGTGTCTCATCAAACATCTTTGGAACTTGTGATAATTAAATAAAATAAATGATTGAATGTTTCCATTAAATAATAATTAAATTCTGTTGGTGTCGACAAGTAGTCACAGCTTAGTAAGATCTATTCGACAGGGAATTTTGTTAAAGTGAGGTAATTGTGAAGTGAATATTGAGTTCTCACTTAGACGATAGCACTTAAAACCTCTTGAAACGTTATAGACGTCGATATACAGTCGCCAAAATGCTTCGACTGTTCGTTTGCCCTCCTATGCTAGAAAATGATGGACCTGTCCCACATGTCTTTATTACTATGGTCAAAATATAACTCGAAACTCCATTCCAATGAATTTGCGAAATTTTTTCATGGGATTAAAAACATATCTCTGGGCGATAATGAGAATTGAAAAACAATGATAGTAGTCTTACCGGTACCGTTTTGTTTTATGTTTTAACTATCTCTACTCTCTACCTAATATATACGAAACCAAACTCGTTTAATAAGGATTTTGTTAGATATAATCATCATCATCATCATCAGCCTCTATCCGTCCACTGATGAACAAAGAACGCCAAGACGACCGATACGTCGCTACTCGCATCCAACACGGACCGGCCACTGTACGGAGATCGTCTTCCCATCTGGTTAGTGGCCGGCCAATACAATATTCTTATAAAAATAATAATTTTACCTAATAAAAATCTAGCGTTTCTTTGTCCATAATATGCTAAATATATATAACCAATATTCTTAATAACTTAATATCTTCTAGTATATTACTTAATGTATAGAAATACTTATTACAATAATAATTAACGAGCAGAAATCATATAGTAGATAATCTAGAGCGACCAATCTTAAATAATCTCACAAACCAACAAGAAAAGATGAGTTGATGAGAGAGAAAAGATATTAGTTGAGTTTATCCAAAAAAGAAAATTTTTAATTCTGGTAAAAAACATGTAACTTAAAGCGCAGTGTATTTTCAGCTGGAACAATATCACCGCTGTGAATAACAAGATGTGTTACACGCGACAAACGTCGCCCTCTAATTAACCCCAGAGTCGCGGCTGGGCTCAAAGTTAAAGTGGCATCTCAAAGTCACAATAACTAGCTATAGCGCGATGCGGAATGTCGACAACTATTCTAAAATTCGTCCGCAGTTAGAACTCCCAATGTTCTTTTGCCAATTAAATGTTGTTATTATTTTATATTTATAAATATTTAATTATATTTATAGCTAAAAATAATATAATTTAATAAATAATTGGGAAATTAGAGGAAATTCTTCGGTCCAAAAAAATACCACTGAGCCTGAAAACCCGTGTCTTCAACCAATGTGTCCTCCCTACTATGACCTATGGTGCCGAAACATGGATGCTCACGCAGGAGGCTGTGCACAAAATAAGAGTCGCACAACGGGCCATGGAGCAAGCGATGCTCGGCATCAAATTGCAAGACCGTATCCGCAATACCGAGATCCGACGTCTTTGACCTTCGTAAGACGTCGGATCTCGGTATATAGATAGGGTCGCGGAATGAAGTGGAGTTGGGCAGGACACTTGACTAGACGTGGGGATGGCAGGTGATCCACGGCGGTAGCCGAATGGTGGCCTAGACTGGGTCGGAGAAGTCCAGGACGTCCTATGGCTCGGTGGACCGATGACGTGGTAAGGCTGATGGGCAAAACATGGATGAGGCAGGCAAGGGACAAAGGAGATAGGCAGAAAAAAGGAGGCCTCAGAAGTGGGCAATAACAGACTGATGATGATGATGAAATAATTGTAATAGCAAACGACATTTGGTTAGTTTCGAGTTTTTCTCATTAGAAATAAGATCTTTATAAATAGAGTTATGATAATTAAAGATTTGATAGTACGGGTGAATTTAAAACATTAAAGTGCTATTATGTCTTTGTAACTGAGAAACCCTAAGTATGTGATACTTATCACACCAGAACAGTCTTATCACATTAGTACGTTGTCTTCATTAATAATAATATCAATGGTCAATTCGTTAACACATGAATTAGAATAACTAAATTGTACATTACATAATTCTCAATTTTATAATGAACAATTTTTCGTTTCGTTTTCGGTAAGTATCCGAAAATTGATTGTTCGAAGGATAAATATATATAAAAAATTAAACAAATTTTAAACAAAAACATGGGATCGGTTTTCCTTATGTAAACTGACTAGATTACCGTTCACAGATCAAGTAGCGTTCATTACGGTCTCATGAATAATACATGGGTCCTTAATTTGTAGAGGAAGCTTATCCAGGAGCTTCCTAGTTTGGTGCACTTGTTTCATTGTTGTTTGCCTCATTGCGCTCTTTGAGTTACACAAGCGGAGCACGTAAAAACACTGCGCTCAAAACTCGAACTAACAAATTATTTGTAAGTCGACTCGAGTAAGTGAACAAATATAACTATTAGATTTTTTATGATGGTTCATTTTTAAAAATCACCTCTGATGCTAATTAAGAATAAATTGTACTTAATATGAATAATTTACTACTGGTCCGAAAGTTTGCTAGTGTGCGTGCTATGCTGGGTGTTTCTTTGGCTGATAGGATTCGAAACGAAGGCATCCGTCAGAGAACTAAGGCTACCGATATCATGCAAAGATTAAGCTCGTTGAAGTGGCAGTGGGCTGGTCACACACTCAGGAGAACGGATGGCCGATGGGGCAATAAGGTTCAAGAGTGGAGGCCGCGTTTACGTAGACGAACAGAACAATAGAACGAGGCCTTTGTTCCGCGGTGGATGGATAGGGGCTGATGATGATGATGATATGAATAAATAGAAAATATGATTCTTGAATCGTTGATTCCTATACGTAATATTAATAAGCTTTCGTTTTGTTTGATCGTTTGAAAATAAAGTTACCTTTTATACTTTTACCTATACTAGGGGCGACCAAAAAGTAATGATAAACAGGTATTTTTAAAGAAGATAAAAATCCAAAAAAAATGTTTTTCACTTCCTCAGTCCCTCACGACTTCCCAGCTAAAAAATTGTATAAATAGGACGTCATTTGCAGGAGCTACATTCATTTGAATACCAGCAGTCGGAGCGACAACACGAAAATGGAGAAACACGAAGTGAGATGCGTGATCAAGTACCTCTGTTTGAAAAAAATGTCTGCCAAAGAGATACACGCTGATTTGGTAGAGACATTAGGGGACTCTGCTCCTCCATATTCTACGGTGGCACGGTGGTGAAAAGAGTTAAAGTTGGGTAGAACGTCCACAGAAGATGAACATCGCGAGGGACGCCCAACCTCGTCCCTCACTGAGGAAAACGTGAAAAAAGTCGAAGAAATCGTATTAGCAGACCGAAGAGTAACCGTCAGACATTTAGCTGATGTCACAGGGATCTCATATGGCAGCATTCAAAGCATTTTGACCAGCAAAATGAATATGAAAAAGGTCTCCGCTCGTTGGGTACCGTGAATGTTAACGGACGAACAAAAGAAAAAGCGAGTTGACATTTCAAGAGCCAATCTTGCAAAGTTCTAGGCTGACAAAGAAAAATTTTTGTCTCGATTTGTGACCATGGACGAAACATGGATTCATCATTTTAATCCTAAAACCAAACAACAATCGATGACTTGGAAAAGGCCATCCTCACCGACGCCGAAGAAGTTCAGAGTTTCAAGCTCGGCGGGCAAGGTTATGGCGTCCGTTTTCTGGGATGCTTAGGGAATCATAATGGTTGATTACCTGGAAAAGGGAGCTACTATAACGGGCTCCTACTACGCTGATCAAATAAGACGACTGCGAGAAGCCATAAAAAGAGAAAGTCCTGTTTCATCAGGACAACGCTCCTGCACACAAAGCCGAAGTTGCGATGGCTGCCATTCGAGAAGTGGGCTTCGAACTGGTCGAACACCCGCCCTATTCTCCAGATTTAGCCCCCAGCGACTTTCATTTGTTTCCTCGGCTCAAGGAACACCTCAGGGGCAAGGAATTTGACGATGATAGCGAGGTGATGGCTGCTGTAGAGGCATTTTGGGAGAGCTCTGATAAAGATTTTTTTTAAAGGGTATTTTAGGTTTAGAGAAACGTTGGACTAAATGTATCGACTTGTTAGGAGACTACGTAGAAAAATAAATTAAATTTAAATTAGAATCGTTGTTTTATTATACTCATTATCATTATTTTTTGATCGCCCCTCGTCCAACCTTTCGTCTAAAGGTAAATAACTAGGCTTAGCTATTATACGAATACGGATAATAGCAGCCAACTAGCAGCGCCCCACGGTTTCACTAGCGTACTTCCCTGTGGAAGTCCCTATGGAATAGTAAATATTCCCTTACAAAATAAATAAAAGAGGATAAATATAAATCTCAAAGAACAACCCAATTCACAATACGTATATGAAACTATAGTACCTCGGTATAGTGCCATTCGTAAATTGGCTTCAAAAATATTGAAATTTGGCATTGTGGTATAGAAATCCAGTGCAAAGGATGATGGAACCCCCACTCTAACAAATGCTGAAAGACTCCTGGCGTATTGTTTGGCGAACCCGCATATATTTTAAATTGCATCTTCCTTTGAGTAGAACAGTCGTGTTGCCGCTAGGCATACATTAAGAAGTATAGTAGTAGTATAATATATATTTTAGTTAAGGAGCATTTTTCACAAAAGATTTTAGGTTTACACGGTTAACTTATCTACAAATGTCTTGTTTGTGAACAAGACAGGTATCGAGCCGGCCCGACACGATACCGGCAGTACTCGACGGGACGACCCGATGTATCGGTGTCGGCACCGGCATATCGGTGCCGGGCCGGGCCAGTGAGACAACGTGGAGTACAATTTCATAGAATTATAATAAAATAATTACCAATAGTGAGCCAAATGGGCTCACACTAATCCGACGAAGCATTAGGGCCTTTGGGCCATTAGCATAGACCCCTCCGAAAAAATGGTGTCGGTGTCGGCGTCAAGCTGGTGCCGGTGTCGTGTTGGGTCGGTCAACCGAGAAGTGCTCAATGTTCGCATATCGAGCTCCGCGAAGTAAAATTGAAAAACATAAAATGAAATTTTTCATCACTCAAATTTTGTAAGGTTTTTTTTTTATATTAGTTGGATAGGCCAACTGGCAAACGTACCACCTGATGTTAAGTGGTCGTCGTCGCCCATGAACATAAACTAGTATACCTGGAACGAGCCCAGGCAACTCATTTATGTGTTGCCTATCCTGAGTCATAAGATATTAAGTCTCGGTGCCAGTAATTACACTGCCTGTCTTGCCCTTCTCTCCGAAACACAGCAAATCTGATTCACGGGAGAAATAAGCAATACAGATGCAACCTTTCTTTTAATATTTTATTAATAGGTATATCTATTATACAAGGTACATGCGGCATGCCTCGAGTTCAGTTTCTTTTAATAGATTTCTAAATAATTTCCAATTCAGAATTATTGGTACACATTTTATAAGAGGGGGCAAACAGACATTTGGTTTGCCTGGTGGTAAATGATAAGCGAAATCCATAAACATCCTACACCAGAGGATTAACAAATGCGTTGCTGTTTTAAAATATGATTATGCTCTTTTCTTGAAGGTCCCTAAGTCGTATCGGTTCCGAAATACCGTAGGTGGCTGATTCTATAGAGTGGTCGTGCGAAGCATAAAATGCCGTAAAAATAGTTTTTTTTTTTGGATTTCCGGACATGAATTTCTTTTTTAAATATGCCTATTGCCTATGTTTTTTATAATAGCTTTAACTTGCATTTTGAAGTTAAGTTTTGTTTGTTCGTTGTCAAAACAAGGTTAGTAAGTTCGTCAACTTGAGAGTGACGGATGATGATAATTTTGAATCATCCCTACACAGCAATAGACAAGGAGTATCTAAAACGTTATAATATATAAAATACGTTACTTGAAAAACGATACAATATAAAAAAAAACACTAATTCTTACAAGTGCTAAAGAAAGAATATTAGTGCTTTTATTTTAAGATCAATCGTAAAACGAAGTTCTTTAAGGGACCTCAAAGGATAGTACCGGGAGTTAAAAGAAGTTTTAGAGCGAACATTTCCTGTTGAAAGTTTAAAGATTTCACGATTGAGCTGACTAGTTACGACGTGTTGGCTTTCTACTTTTATACTTTAAAAATAATGAAAGATAGTAATTACAAGTAGGTACTATTATGCAATATGTGACGGTTTTTGATGTTGATTAAATATTTTATTACTAGCTCGGGTTCATATAATGTTGGATATTCCTACTGCCGTTCTTCCCAATGATTGTGCCTATGCCATTAAGCATATAACCAGATAGTGTGAGCGATAACATTCCGAAATTTGTCAGTGATTTGTCACTGAAGTAATAGCGATTCAACTAACCAGTGATATGTACGTCCCGTCAGCGTTGCACCACAAATTTGGGGGAATTTGTTTTCATACAAAACTCGTAGTATTACCGCTCTACTCCGGCTATATTTTAGGTTATATGCTCGATTATACACACATTTCAAACGCATAGCAACCAATTTCAACCGTCGACAGTTGATATCACTATCTCTTCTATATCTAGTCATAGATCGATCAACTTTAGCGATTTTAAACATCGTCTCTATTTCAGATTTGCAGGCCAAACGGTCTTATTTTGATTTTCTAGGTATGTCACTGATTGATTGTCTTTTCAAACAAGAAGATAAAAAGACAATTGTGGTAACACATATACTTTAGGATCTAATTAAAACAATAAAGACAATTGTTATCCCCTAGTGTTGACCAGAAGCTCTATATATAAGATATCTCATGTAGCTGTTAGGAAAGCTGAAATATGAGCTCCAAATTTCTAAAAAAACATTTCAAATTTCAAATCTTCCGAACTTTAGAATGTTTTTTTATAAATTTAGAGCTCATAAGTCCCGCTGTCACACTGCGCTGAGCGATTTCAACAATCCCAAGAAAGTTTTTCTTAAGTTCTCGTGTACGACACACAGTGGGTTACGAAGTTACTTGCATTTTAGACAAACTTTATTTAGTTAGCAACATAAACAAAAAGCTTTTTGTATGTTTCTGGAACGGTCTGAATTTTGGAAGACTCAAACATAGTGTTTTTTGGTTCGGTTTGGGCACTTAAGAGTTTATTAAGGGATACCTATTTTTTATTGTTAATGGTCATTGATTGATAAAAACGATATTATGTTTTTATCAATCAATATATTATTATGATAAGGTGACCTTGACTTTGTTTTTGAAATGCTAATATACTTGATTAAGAAAATAGCTTAAAACCTTTATGAATTCACGCGGAATAAATATGGGAAAATCTTTTATATTCGAATCTCAGTCATTATGTTGAAAAAAAAATAACGAATTTTATCGCGGTTTTTATATTTATTATTTAGATTTTTACATTTCATTATAAATTTATTTATTTTATGGAAAAGTAAAGTTAAAGGAAAATAATTAAAAATAAGATTTTTTTTGTTCCTTACTATTATGACGTGTTTGTTTGCTTGGATATATTATTATTGAAGGGAAACTTCTTTGCGCGCATGAGGGTAAAATTTTTACGGATGAAACGTCACAAAATGTGCAACGTTTTTGTCCAAGAAGAGGGAGAGAGTGATTGAAACCGATTGAGAGAGAGTGAGAAAGGGTGAACGTACAGCTTGGCAAAAAAGAGTATGACGTGGTGACAGGTGGAACTAAATATTTTACTAAATGGAAACCTATGATGTTGACAATACTTGGCCGACAAATACTAGATTTTGAGTAAAGCTTAGTGTTTCACATTTATTTTTAACGATTTGATTAAATTATCTTGCTGATTTTCCATATTATGATGAGACCTAAGTGAAAGTGGCACCCTCATTTTTTCCATACTCTTTTTTGCCAAGCTGTAACATGAAGCACATAGCCATGGAGTGAGAGTAGGGAGCAAGCGAATGAGAAAGATCGAGATAGTGTGAACGTCGCATCGCAAGTCTCGGAAATTTAAAGCTTTAGATTAGTATAAATATAAACGAGATTTAAAAATTAGTTTGCCAAATAAGTTTCACTTCTGACATGTGTACTGTGTACACACGCACTTTTTTTAATATTTAACAAATTAAAACAATCATTTTTCAGTTGTAATATCATGACGCACACCAAATAGACAACAAAAGCGACATTTGTGTGGGTTTCTCTCTCGCAGATTGACGCGGAGCAAAATATTGCAAAGATTTTTCGTTTTACAAATTGAAGTCGGGTAAGAATTTTTTTACAGATATTCCTTTAATATATGAATTTCTGCAAAACCCGCAAATGTAGGTATTTCTTTACTATTCTTTCTTCTTGTTAGTAGGTTTAATATTCTTTCTCATAACACTTTTACTAAACACCAGTGACCAGGCGTGAACAATGAGTTTTGACTAACTTTGTGCATTCTTATCCTACACGGAAAACGTTCTATTGAAATCTCATAGGTTCAACACTGATACATGCATTTGCGATTGATAGAGATCTGGATACGGAGTTATATAAGAATTATGATATTGCTACTGATATCATGCTTAACCTGGACTACCGGCATATAATTTTTTTGTTTTTCTTTTTTGTTACTTTTTTTATTGATTTATCATAGTACAGTGGTAGGTACTTTATTTTTACACGAAATTTAATTGGCTATAATCAATTTGTGAATGACATATCCATTAAATAATTAATTATTTGTCGTTAGTGGAATTCGAATCCTCAAGTAACCACAAAGGCTTTATTACTATATTCAATGGCCGTAAATTCGCAAGATAGATAGAAATAAAAACACAGTTTGGTTTAAGTTTCTTTATTTCAGTGTAACAAACATTTTTGAATTGATTACTCGTTCTTACGGCACCATCTAATCGAATATACATTTAATGTTCTATTTACATCTAATCTACATACACTAGAGGAAAACATAACGAAGAGCGAACAAAAAACACCAAATAACAATAACATTTTAGTGCTAATAATCTAAACTTAACATAGACTTACTAAACCAAGGACATAATCGTTTTTCGATTTGAATGATTCTTGAAAATATATTTTTCATTGGAAATGGTTTAGATCGAGCATACCGGATAGAGTAGCAATAAAATTCCGAAACTAGTCAGTGATTTGTCACGACGTAATAACAATTCAACCAACCGGTTTTTTTACATCCAAAACACATAATATTACCGCTCTATTCCGGTTTTATGCTCGATGTCCAACACTAAAACTCTACTTTTTGGCCCTGATACAAGTTTTGTCACCACAATAAAGCCTCATCCTCCTTTATATATAAAGGAGTATGAGGCTTGTACATGTATCAAGTATAAGTCATATAGATTGCCTATAGTTAGTGGTTGGTAACTTGGTAAGCGTGATAGGTCCGTTGGCTAGTTAGTCCATGTAGAATCTGGCAGTTTGTTGACATCGATAAAGCATTTTACTTAGACGGTATTCTAAATCAGACTGAAGTGCACTCTAAAGCGATTTGACCGCACATTGATTTAGCTCATATACTTTCAATTTTGTAAATGGAGAATCTCTCCGTGTACTCAGGTGTGTCTAGTGAGTTATTAAACATCCGAGATTTATTGTTTATTTTACAGATTACACTATGGTAAAATATTTTTTTACTGAATCACTTAGCGAAACATATTTTTATGAGTGATTGCATGTTTTAAAAAAAATATTATTGTGTATTTTTATTATTGATAAATTATGTTGTTTCACATCTATTCTCGGAATTGCGTGATTTTGTGCGTTCCGTTTCACTAAAATATTATCATTGAAATTTTATGTAATTAAGATAATATTCTCAATCGTTCAGCAGTATAAATACTGCTGAACGATTGAGAATGCGATGGGAGGGAAGCGCTGTGCCGCGCTCCCGGCTGCATGGGTACCACCATTTTGCTTGTTTCTCCCGTGAAACAGCTTTGCTGTGTTTCGGAGAGAAGGGCAAGACAGGCAGTGTAATTACTGACACCGAGACTTAACATCTTATGTCTCAGGATAGGCAACACATAAATAAGTTGCCTGGGCTCGTTCCAGGTAAACTAATTTATGTTCATGGGCGACGTCGACCACTTACCATCAGGTGGCACGTTTGCTAGTTTGCCTAACCTACTAACATAAAAAAAGTACCAATGAAGGGTACTTACAAGTGGACGGCCCTTTCATTACCCACGTTAGACCTCTTGTTATTTGCTCCGTCGCGTCCAATACATCTCCAGGGAAATGATGAAGCTACGAAATCATATTTCATATATGATTACTAAGTGTAGATTACATAAACGGACGTCTTTATTACTTTTACTATATATAGTTGGTTCGAAAAGAGTTCGTTGATAGAATGAAGAAATGAATAGTTACTCACTAGCTGATTAATTAATACCTCCGATATTATGTCTCTTTTCTGCTTTCGAAGTATATTTATACTTTTCAAATGGATATTACTTATATGTGCTATTATACCAAAGGTAAATAACCTTTGGTACTATCACTATAATTGACAAGTTAGTTAAAATATGAAATCAGATTTCATTAGTATACAACTGTGAAAGCTTTGAACTTAAATGAATGAAATAGTTCTAAACTTAAAATTGCGTTCCGGGAATTTAAAAATACGTTTAAGCTCTTTGAAATGTATAACAAAATACGATTTTTCACCGAAAAATATTTTATGTCTTGCTGATACATTCTATACAAGTTAGGTTAGCCAAGATGCCATTCTACAGTCGTAAACGCTAGTAGAAAACTAATAAATGTATGGAAATGAAACTTTACATCGATAAATCACATTTATTAGTTCTCTATTCACAAGTTATCTTTTGCTTTATTAAATAATAATTAAGTGACAGTCATATCTTTTAAGTTGTTGTGCTCCTTAAACTTTAGGTTCGATGAAGTCAGTGCTTAAAACCAGTTTTATAGTCATAAATTTAGTTTTAGCTGCATTGCTAAATTATAAAGCTAATATTTTTTTCTACAAAAACGTATACAGACAATAAATTGCTTAAATATTCCAACAAAAGGTTACAACGATTCAATGAAAACGAATGACATAGAAAACGTCTTACACTAACTTCTACTACTATTACATTATGTTAAGCCATCGTTTATTATCAAATTACACAAAGTCATATTTACACTTCACAAAACCTGTACAATGTCCATTACTCATTCACATGTTCCATACGCAAATGTATACTAGGAGTCCAAGCAGTGAGTGTGTGCGTGGGCTAGTGGGTGAGGCGGTGGCAGCAGCAGCCGGCGCTGGTGTCGGCGGTCCGAGGCGGTTGTTGGCGCGCACCACTTGAGACCTCCACCGAATCGTGTATAGAGGCTGCTGGCGGGACAGTGCTACTAATCTAGAAACAATCATATCATTCGCATTACGTAAACAACCCATGTACGCAGTAGACTTATAGACAGGCAGTTGTGAACACCTTCGTCAATATTAGTAAAATTCATTATGTATAAAAATCTACAACGGAAGATGAAACAGATGCCATTCTGAAGCGCAGCAATCACGACATTACAGCGTCATGCCGTTTGCTGTCACGGCATTCGAGCCAGTTTTATTACCAATTTGCGCTAATAGCGTTACACCAAAAATATTCCGTATACGTCCACAGTTGGACGCGGGACTCCTTTAAAATAAGATCAATTGCGTATTAAAATATTATATATTAATTAGCAATTATCCCGCGAAACACGCAGTCTTTACAGTAAATGTGTGAGTGCACGCATATGCATGCATACCACCGCATATATATATGCACCGTCCTCCTTTACCACACTGCATATGCGTACACTCGTATGCACCACAACCACAGTAAAAGACCACCACCACACAATCTATGCACCTTTCGCCCCGACACCGAGACATCCTCAGGATGTAGACTCTACGACTTAGTAGTCTACATTCTGTAGTTTCACGTGATATATACAAGGTTGATAAAAGCGAGAGGCATTAAATTAAACCACATATACTAAACATGCTTACGGTTAATCCGAAACTATTAAAAACAGTATAAGAGAGAAATAAAAAAAACTTTTTCAAAGAACTTAAATACGAGAATAGCTAAAGTAAAGCGTAAACATCCTTTGTAAAATGTCCACTGACCTTCGAAACTAAAAGGCAGTGCGATACACAGCACGTTGCGTCTCACCGGGTCGAATAAAGCGGAGTGGCTTTAAAACTTAAAAAATATCCTATGACTAAACTATTGATTCTATTAGTCTAAGTTTTGGTGTGTAGCCTGAAAATGGTACAAAGAATATGTGGTTTAATTTAATGCCTCTCGCTTTTATCAACCTTATATTTTTTTTATGTTAGCTGGATAGGCAAATTGGCAAACGTTCCACCTGATGGTAAGTTGTCGACGTCGCCCATGAACATAAACTAGTTTACCTGGAGCTCAGGCAACTCATCTATGTGTTGCCTATCCTGAGACATAAGATGTTAAGTCTCGGTGCCAGTAATTACACTGCCTGTCTTGCCCTTCTCTCCGAAACACAGCAAAGCTGTTTCACGGAAGAAACAAGCAAGATGGTGGTACCCATGCAGCCGGGAGCGCGGCACAGCGCTTCCCTACCACCGGTGAATAGCTAATGAATATATAATTTAATATCTTAACTATTATGGAACTCCGCAAAGTAACGTATTCTATTAACTACACCAATAGGGTATTTTTTTAGAAGAGGGGGCTAAAAGACAGTCGTTTCACCTGGTGGTAAGTGATAAAGACATCCATAGACACCCGCTATATCCATATATACCCACAGGTGCGTTACCGGCATAATCTTAGGCTAATCCAATGCGGGTTGCCAAACATCGTACAACATGAGGTCAATTAAAATGATGAGATACGCAACTTTCTCCAAAATATTCGTAGCCAGAGAAATTTATGAAAACCGATTTTCCGATCTCTTCGAACCTAATAAAAAAATACATAAGATACAAGAGAAGTACATTCGTAACTTTTAGATTATATTACACAAGAATAGAAGGTTATTCAAAATTTACATGAGAACGTATTTCAGATCCCCCGTCACGTCCGCGCACGTCTTGTAATATAATTTGTTTAGGAAAACTACCCTCATATTGACACTTTTTCCCATATCGTTGCGGTTATTTATCATTAATAATGATAAAATATAAGGATATGATGAAAAATGTTAAAACAAAAATTAATTTCTCGCTACTAAAGAAGCGTTAATAAGTATGTGTAAAAAAGAAATAAAAAAAACCCAACGAGTCACAGGGACTGCCGATAGAAGTGAAAACAAAATTAAATTCAAATACCTATAATACAGACTAAAAAAGATTATGACATCCTATACAATTTAAACGGCGGTCAAAATGGCCGCATGACATAACTTAGAAGCAACACAATTCGCAAAAAAAATATTGCATAATCTAATATAAATAAATCAAACGTCAAACTGTGCCTCCAGCGATTCGCGTGCGGTGTCCCGAGTCCACGTCACATAAATGTCAAACTGTGTCTCCAGCGTATTGTGTGCGGTGTCGCGAGTTCAAAGATTTTATCTCATCTAAAAATATACGTACTGCGCTAAAAGAAGTTTACACTTCGAAAATCCGTCATGGAACGGCCGGTTAATGTGAAACATGATATGATGATATGATTTGATTAAAATTCATAATTTATTAAAATGTGTGAATTCTTACCAGACACAGTTTTCCTTGCTCCGGCCGACCTGAGATCGAAGTCTATTCTTCGGGGTCGGTTTGACTTGTATCTAAGTGATCTAACCTTTCTGGTGATTTAATAAGACCAATAATATATGACCAACCCAACACTAATGTGTTGGGTTGTAAAAGGCTTATAATGATTCGCCACAAAAATGTCATTGATGAACGACAAAATATTACAAATGCTCTGAACCTTAAAAAGGCGTCCCTTCCGAGTTTACCACACTCGTGTATAAAGGGCTGTTGAAAGATAATGTACTAAATAAATCTGTGTTTTTATTCTGACATGTTTAATATATTCTGTAAGCCCTTAAAAAATGCACGTAAAAACGATTTAGAGTGAGAAAAAATAGGTTATGTTTTTTTTGTCTCAATTATTAATATTTGCATAAATTAATATTTTTTGCATGATCCAGGATTACCTAGGGTAAGGTTCCTGGACCTATGTGGCGACTCAATTACTCTCCGTCTTTCCTTATCTTGATCTATTTTCACCAAATCGTTATTTGTAATTATTATTACGTTCATCTTCCTTTGGGCCGGCGTCTTTGTCTTTTCACGGGAGGGCCCTCCCAAGCAGCCATGTAGTAATTGTTATTACTATGATTATTATTATATTCTGGTATCCTAAAATACGTGAATTATAAATAGATTCGTATATTTATAGAAGAAACGTTAGCACATGAGCTTAGTAAAACCCCAAATATATCTCAAGATATATAAAGAGGCATTAGATTACACGGGGATAAAAGTGTGTTTAGACGATATGATACCTAATAACGACGGTATTGAGTCGCCAGGGCAGCGTGTATGTGTGGTTCTTGTGTCGGGCGCAGAAGGTGTAGAGCAGCTCGCCGGCGGAGGCCGCCAACCCTCCGTCGCTGTGGGCACCCGCGCCCGACCACTCGTGAAGTGTGACGTTCCACGAGCTGCATGACTTATCCTAGGGAATACAAAAAATGACACGGAGAGATTTCTCTCTGAATTGCTATTAGGTGTGGTAACGCGTTATATCGCTTTTGATATGCCTATTGATATGTGATATTTGTTTTTTCTTTATTTACTTTACATATAGACCTACAATAATCTTAATAAATACTAGCTGTTGCCCGCAGCTTCGCCCGCGTTAACTTAGATTTACAGCCGTACCCGGATTGATGATGTTTATTTTTATAGCCTAAGTCCTTTGACATCAGCTATCTGCCAGTGAAAGTCCCATCAAAATCGGCCCAGCCGTTTCAGAGATTAGCCGGAACTTACAGACAGACAGACAAAAATTAAAAAAAGGCTATATTGGTATATGTCCCGTGTATACATCCATATGCATTCAATAAAAAGCGGTTATTTTGATATTACAAACAGACACTCCAATTTTATTTATCTGTATAGATATTATATGCACTAAAAACCACTGAGGCACAATATACTAGATAATAATATTATACTGAGGCTTACAATTATTTATACATGTAATGATAATTTTACATCAATAAATTCGATACTGATCTATTTACTTCATTGCATAAAATTGCATTATAATTGTGGGTGGACTGTTTTGTTTTAAATATTAAACGGTCTTTATAATGAAACAACTTTTGACGATTTTCATTATTATTCTAAAGCGTGAAATACGGCCTTATTTAACATTTTATGTAAATACTTTTAATATATATTATATATAATATGTATAAGTATATAATATATTACCTGCTCTGAAGAAATGTCAATAAACAACTGTCGTTCGACGTTCGAGTCCAAAACCCAAGTACACTGCTGATAGAAGAATTCATTCAGGCTGCCGGTAACTGATACATTTTTCGATGATATTTCACCTGTTCAACATTTATAAATTAATGAGAAGTGTCGACAAAAAGTCCTTGACTTGGATAAAAAACACATTTAGTTGATATTTTGTAATGGATAAAAATATATATCTATCTATATCTATGGACGCTTTAACACCATATCGCCAATCTGGTCCCGTGGTAAGTTCTCGAAGAACTTGTGTTACGGGTACCAGACAACGGAAATATTATATTTATTACTTTTATACATATATTTAAGATTTTTATTATATAATACATATTATAATGAAACATCCGTAAAACGTGTTTCATTATAATGAGTGAAATTCGCGTAAACATTAGAGAACAATATATAATACACATATTTAATACACATCCATGACCCAGAAACACAGATTTTTTTTTGTTCCCTGGCGGGATTCGAACCCGCAACCTCCGGCTTGAGCGCCAACGCGCTAACCATTAAGCCACAGAGGTCGTCAATTATATCTTATTGGACTTTTTTATAATCAAATAAAATATAGAGTTTTAAAAGGTATTATTATAGTTCGTCAGCTCATTAGAATTCGTGTTACCTACTGAGTTTTTTTTACAAATGGATATATTAATGCGTACAATATTTTATGTATCCACGACGCCCATACAACTTTCATAGACCCTCTGAGTGTAGGTACTTAGCACTACGTTCGGCGGCAGTGAAGTTACTCTCTACAAGTCTGTTTTACAAGAAAAACTTCTAAAAACATGTTTTCCCCAGGAAACTGTTTTCCATGTTCAAAATTTTATTCAATTTAGCTGTCTTTATTTGTATTAAAAATTGTTACACAAATTTTTTACGTGAAAACGCGTTTGAAACATTGATAAAAAGCGTTGATAAAAAGTAAATATATCTTTAAAAGTTGCTTAATGTCGTAATATACTCACAAAATGCTACTCTGTCAGCTTTTGATGTATTTCGATCGACGATTTCTCGAGGGATTAATTAGGCAGAGGGAAAGAAAGACACGAGTTGGCGAGGGTTGAGTGTTAATAATTTAGACATTAAAGGACAATAAAATTTATGAATTTATATTTCGTAAAGAATGATTGTTGAACATAACCCTCTCGTAAAATCAAAAATATAATGACGACAAGTACAATTTTTGGATATAAAAAAAAAAACGACTTATGTAACTACAAATATACGAAATATGAAAGATTTTCTCATATTTATTAAGATAATGATTCGAATTAATTTGCTCAATCAATTTACTGGTCCTCATTTGGACCCCCACCATGGTTCAATCCTTGCCGTGGCGGTGGCGCTCAGTAGCCTAAGGTTAACACAGCACCTTGGGCGAAGCAAATTGAGTCGAGGGAGCTGCTCTTTGTGGGGCACAAGGCTGCTTATAAGAAGAGGGGACAAAAGAGCAGGGGGACAAGGGACGAGGATGGGAACCTCACCCCATTGACTGTCCCGACGTTGGGAGGGGTTTTTCGTACCCTTACCGGTGGGAGGGAAACGCTGTGCCGCGCTCCCGGCTGCATGGATACCACCATCTTGCTTGTTCCTCCCGTGAAACAGCTTTGCTGTGTTTCGGAGAGAAGGGCAAGACAGGCAGTGTAATTACTGGCACCGAGACTTAACATCTTATGTCTCAGGATAGGCAACACATAAATAAGTTGCCTGGGCTCGTTCCAGGTAGGTATACTAGTTTATGTTCATGGGCGACGTCGACTACTTACCTTCAGGTGGTATGTTTGCCAGTTTGCCTATCCAACTAACATGAAAAAAAAACCCTGGGCACCTCACCAAAGGCGGCATTAGTGGGTAGAGCTGCATCTGCCTTAGCATGTTTCGGGTGCAGCGAGTCCCACATACCCGCCTGGGGAGTTCGAGGCATCCCAAGGGGGACCTTGGGATGCCTCAGAGCATTTCCCGGCGTAAAAAAAACGGCTCATGTGGATTTAAACTTGCGACCCAGAATCAGCCGCCATTACTTACTGATGAGCATAAAATAATTCTGCTTAAAATTCCGAGGGAGGATAGCTAGCTGACTATAAAATGAATTCCGTGTCACCCTACCACTGTAAATGGTTTTAGATTTCATAAAATTTTTGCATTCTATTTAGTGTAGTGTAAAATAATATGGGAGAATTCCACTACCCCAGTTTTATTCCAATTCAATTATTCAAAGTAAAGTTGAAAATGAAAAAGTTTTTATTTTAGCTGAATCAAAATATATTCTCCTAACATTTTGTAATTGGAACATGGTGTCAATAATTTTTTAATTTAGTTCCGTCCGTTGGTTTAGTGCTTGTTATTTTATAATCTTTATGGTACCGAAGCCCATACACATCCGCACAATCATAAGTTATGCAGATGCGTTGCCATCCTTTTCCCTATGCCCCCCATTATGGGCCACACGGAAATTCACAAACTGCACGAAACGCGACAGCATAGCTGTCACTTTACGCCTTTACTTTACGGTGTTATGTGAGCGAGAGTTGCGACCCCAGTCGTGCCGACCCAATTCGGCTGCAAAGCAGCATGGCACTACCTCTTATCTATCTATGAATCAAATTCACCTTTAAATTTCGTATTAAACTATTTCTAATTTTTCAGATAACGTTTAACTTATTGTTTTCTAATGCTTACGCGAATTTCACTCATTGTAATAAAACAATTTTTACGGATTTTATCGCGGTTTATTAAGATTTTTACAAGCCCGACGTTTCGGATACTTTACAGCAACCATGGTCACGGGAGGACTCTGTACCTCCCGTGACGTAACGTTTAACTTGTGTATGTGGTCACTGTAAAGGGTAATTAGAATATCATACACGTCTGTCTTTTATCATGCCAATATCAGATAGTTAGTGATCAAACTTGCAATCTTTGTGCGTGGGAACTAGTCTGGGAATAACATTAACGTATTAGGCTCTACACTGATAGTTCAGAGTTCCCGAGCCCCGAGTCCTGTCCGCACATGTACAATTCAAAAGTATAATCCCCGTCGAAGCGGGAACTGGGTCGGTCCACGTAATTTTCTCGGACAGAGCCCACCAAAGTGAACAATATTCGTTTTTTTAGAAACGCCCGCGACGCGCTGCGAATATCAATAATTTGAACCGTTATTTACACTACCATTTGGGCTAACCAAATTCATTGTCTTGTTGTGTCCCATTAGCCGGTATGTTTTTATTGGGTGTCATGTATTTTTTCATACATCTTTCTATCGAATGATTATAGCAATAGAAAGTTCGTATAAAAGAGGTCATTTAGGGTTGTAACAAACATAATTATTATATGATATAAAAACTCACTTTTCCATGAGATAACATGAAGAAAACGTGTTTGTAAGAGGTAGTGCTATGCTGCTTTGCGGCCGAATTGTGCCGGCACGACCAGGGTGGTACCTCTCGTTCACATAATACCGTCGTCAACCGGCGTTGGTGAGTTTCCGGTAGGCCCATTCAGGGAAAGAAGGACAAGACATATGCATATTCTCTGGTTGTGCGAATATGTATGGACGTCGATAGTCACCAAAAGGTTTTTTTGACTGCTCGTTTGCCCTCTTATGCTATAAAAATAACTACGAGTATGTATTAATAATTATTATTATTTATCCACTATACTTTTATTTATCTAGCTTTAATAGGATATACAATCCTATTAAAGCTAGACGGCAAGAGGCAATAAATTTAATTAAAAAAAAAAATTAAATACAAAATTCAGATGCCACGCATTATAAAGAAAAACAAACCCGAGTGCGTAGTGTAGGTGCGCTGTCCGCACATGGCGTCGTCGTTGAAGCTGTAGGCGGCGGCGTAATCGAATCCCCTGCTCGCGTACGTGTAGTGCGCCACCGAGTACTCCAGCCGCAAACTCGTCCAGCTGCGCACCACCACGGGCAGCCACGACGCCTGCACACACACATACATTACTACACACTATACACATACAAGTACTACATACTACAAACATACGAGTACTACATACACACATACAAGTTTTACATAATACACATAATCACGTCTTTGCGTTCATTTGCGATGGAATATATTAAGTGATTTTTTTTTATACCAATTTGAAATAATTTTGTCTGGTTCTTAAAAATTTACGTCGCCATAATGCTAATGTTAATAGTATATCTGTAAAGCTATCGAGTGTGTTATATTATATACCTATACGTATTTAGAATCTTCGAATAACACAATAATAACTGCAAAAAAATGAGTATTAAAAGTCGAAGGTTTGAACCTCTACAGAAATCTATGATGCGAACACCCCTCGCTGGCTTTTAATAAGCCGATTTTTCGCAACATACGTGAAGTTTTAGGGACGGACCCTGAACCTTTTATGTTCCGAAAATGGAAATTGGCATTTATGCCGCGTATTTTCTGCTTTAAAATCAACCTACAATACACACAAAACTTGTCTAATACACGAACAATTTATAACTTACTTTTATGAATTATATAAATATAGTATATATAGTGTACTCATTTAGTATAAATGAGTCATCTAATATGATAAATATTGAATATGGTGTGAATTTTCATCATCATCTAATTGGTGTGATGTGTTTTCAGTTAGTTAAAAAACATCACACCAATGGTTTTAGTTGCAGTTTACTTGCATCTAATTTAAACTATCTACTAATAATAATCGACAACAATTCTGCCAATTTTTCGTTTACGTGTTTTGTTAAAATAACGTTTATATGGAAAAACATGGCGTTCTTTGAGGAAAGCCTAAGTTCAGCAGTGGATGGATAGGGGCTGATGACGATGATGATAAGATGATGAATCAAAAACTAAATTATTATATTATATAATATACACATTTCAACAATCCGGAGTTACATTAAAAATCTCTTTGAATTCTAGAATAAGTATTCTACATTTTGTTATATACCTATATTCTTTTCTAATTAAAACCAGAACGCTAAAAATATTCCGAGTGTTATGCATGTACTGTCACCCAAGTAATTCAATTGTGGGGCGTGAGTGGGATGTGGCCCCACCACTAATTACCCGAGCTTACGGGTGACAGCTTCATACAAAATGTTTTACAACCGCTGGATTATTCACCCTTTAGTAACATACTAAATGTATACTGTTTTATTAATTATAGCTTATGAAGTCTCGTTGTATACTGGACGAAAAGGATAAAATAGCATATTATAATGAAAATGAAAACACAACTAATACCTGGCCATAGCAATATTAGAAGTCTTAAAATCGTATCATAAGTAAAAAAAATATATGGCATAATTTTGAGGGTAGTTAGTAGTATTGTAGATGTCTGTGTAAGTGATGTCATGTAGATAGTCTAATATTAACGTAAATTAAGTAATATAACGGCTAGTCCACATATTAAAATGTATCTCAATTAATGTAAACGAATTATGTTCTGTGTTAACTAAAATGTAGGAGATGAAATTTTATTATGACTACGTCAATATTTTGTATCCGCGGTTGGAATTAAAACTATTAAATAGTACTAAATATACATTTTCTTTAATTTACAGAAGCTAAAATAAAATAAAAAAATGTTACAAAAAAAGGAGAATGTAATAATTTTTACGGTGTCACTTTTATTTTAATATAAATAAACTTTTAACTTTGTACCTAAATTACGTTACGTCGACTTCAAAAAGAGACGAAGCTAAAATTAAAATGAAGTTTTTAATCTTAATTAGGTTACAATGTAAGACGTCGTTTCACGTTGCGTAATTATAATATTGTTGTTAAAGTTGACGTATAATATTATTTTTAAACGACTTCAAAAAAAAGGAGGAGGTTAGCTCGTATGTTCGACTGTATATTTTTTTTAATGCATTTTCACCGCTTTATCCGTTAATTGTGGACCAATTTTCAAAACTCTTTTGTAGTAGGCAGTAGTTACCGATTATAGGTACTTATATTTTAAAGTTCGACTAAAGACTCTATTTATTTATACTTATGTGATATGATGACATGTTAACTGTGAGTCAGAATGCATACGAGTTCGAAGTTGAACAAGACTCATATTGGTGAAATACCCACGACCTCTCGATGGTATTTACTCATGTATTATTAATTGTATATTAATGTACAGATGATTTGAGGATGACGCAAAAATCTATTTTTTATTGCTTTATTTACAGAATTTTCACGTTCTCTTATACGACGTTATTACAGCTCATGTTGGTCGCGGCGAGTCGTAAACATTTTATAGGCATTAAGTGTGTTAGGCATACGTTCTCATAACACTATGATGGTACGTTTATTACCGCCTATATTCCAAACTAGCCTTTCCATTTTGAGACTTCCCCATTCTTGGCCATTTAGTAAAATATGGGATACCGATCATCCGATCTTCTATATGAAAATGATATTTAAGACAATATTTCGCGAGGTATATTTTCCATACTTTTATATTAAAAAATGCTAAGAAATTAACTTTAACAAGTCCTCTTTGTTTGTATTGTCCTTTTAAAGTAATCATATTTTATGTAAATTAATTCAACCATTATTATCAACGAATGAAATTCGAGATCTATCTATGCGTGAATAAAACTTGTTGTAATAATTGGCGAGTTAATTAAAATGACCTGTGGCAACACGCGCACAATTCCGTTACATGAATGTATAAACTGTTAGGTAATTAGTACGTGTAGGAACATATTTAATATTTGCAGAGATAATGAATTACGGATAGTGAAAAAATCCATTAAAAAATAAAATGAAAAACGCCATGAAAAAAAAAACTATTATATTCGCCATTTTTTAAACATTTTCATAGCACATTTTAGTATCTGCACTACATTATCTGTGCAAATATTAAATATGTTTTTGCACGTACTAAATATTACCAAACACTTTATATATTATGTATGGATGAAATCAAAATACCTTCTATTCCAATAGGAATATCTCGTTTTTATCTTACTTGAGCAAGAGGGGAAGACAGGCAGTGTTATTGGCATCAATATTTACCCCATTGCGTTAAGACGGAACGGGGTAAATCTAAAGAGGTAGTGCCATGCTGCTTTGCAGCCGAATTGGACCGGCACGACTGGGGTGGTACCTCTCGCTCACATAACACCGGCGTCAAGAGACAGCTATGCAGTCGCGTTTCGTGCGGTTTGTGAGTTTTTGGTGGCCCATAACTATCTGGCACTATCTGCATAACTTTTGGTTGTGCGGATGTCTTATGGGCGTCGGTAGTCACCGTAAGGCTCTGACTGCTCGGTTGCCTCCCTATGACGAAAAATCTTAAGCAATGCTATGGCGTTCAATGAAAGAGATTTATGTCGAGCCGTGCCTAATTACGGGCTGATAATGATTATGTAAAAATTACATATTTGAACAGATTTCAGAGGATTATTCTAATGTGGGTGATCGACGAACGAGTCATGATAATACCGCGGTAAAGCTCGTCCGTCGATCAGGGCCTTAGAACTAAATGTCACATGGTTATTCTTCGATTTCATACTGAAATAATAACTAAAACATACCTGCATAAAATTAGGTACTAGGATTTTCAGTGGGATTTTCCAATTTTTTATCATACAAACCTTGTTCTCACAATATGACCTGTGACAAACACAACAAAAAAGAATTATCCAATTGGTTTGTGGTTCTGAAATTATGCGTATACATACTTCTTAGCGATTCCTTTTTATTTAATAAGAGAAGAGAGGGATAAGAAGAAAGAAGATTTTAAAAAATATGATCTGAACACCAAAGATTTCTTATCAGTTAAGAGGTTCCAGTAAGATGTTTATTATTATTAATTTGTAAAAAACTAACTTTTGAATGGTTTAAAGGACAGGGCCTGTAGACAGGGCCGAAATTCGTTATCGTCTTTGAGATAACGATAATAATTTTCTAGCCAATGATCAATCAAAGATCGTGACAGTGCAACGACAACAACTGTCAAGTGTCAACAAAGTTCGACAAGAAGTGTCAAATCGGACCAAAAAATTAAAATCAATATCTACGTGAATAGACCTCATACACACTATAACTCATAAAAATTGTGAAAATGTTGCCCTCCATTGCCCACGCCCACGGATAACGAATCAATATCAATAATAAAATAACATAAGTTTGACATAAGTGTTCGATAACCAATTGACAGTTTATGATTTTGTTATGAATTTTAACATTGTCTACCAACTTGCGATAACGATAACGAGTGACATAAATGACGACGGCTTATGTCAATCCCATACATGTTATTCTTTTCGAAGTTCGTTATCGTTTTTTTAACGTTACTTTGTCTAAGGCCTCTGCTTTGAACACGGTTCTCTTACTCTGATGTCGATCCTATGCCATATGGCTCACATCTATCTTGATAGTATGTTGTACAGTAAGTCTGTACTTTGTATAAATACAAAACCTTAGAATAATTATACTAAGACAAAAACGCATTTTTCACGAACTCCATGTTATTTTGAGTATATAACTACGTCTTTTGGTCTCCTCTCAGTACCAATAACAGTTATTATCTCACTTACTATTTTACTATCGCACGTAAACGATAAACTGAAGATTGATTACTAAAAGCTTTTACGTTATTTAAGATTGTAAAACAACACTAAGTTGCAATAACTGATACAGCTTGGCAAAAAAGAGTGCGGAAAAAATGAGGGCGCCACTTTGACTTGGGTCTCATCATAATATGGAAAAACAGTAAGATAATTTTATCAAATCGTTAATAATAAATGTGAAACACAAAGCTTTACTCAAAATCTAGCATTTGTCGGCCAAGTATTGTCAATATCATAGGTTTCCATTTAGTAAAATATTTAGTTCCATCTGTCACCACGTTATACTCTTTTTTGCCAAGCTGTACGTTATTTGACTCACGTTGTCACTTTATAGACTGTCGTTACGGTGATGGTACATAGATTACTGGGAGAAGATCCCACTTGACAGAGATACGCATAGTATAATGACCTCATTTTTATCACGCTTTTATAAGCTTTAAATGCGCTTTTGTAACAAAATCTTTGAAGTAGATTATAACTTAATTCTAGTTGTCTCCGCGATTTAAAATTTTGCATTTACGTGTTAATTAGCGGTTTTCATCATCATCAGCTTTTATCCGTCCACTGCTGAAGATAGACCTCCTTCAATGAACGCCGAGACCCTTTGCCACTTATTAAAATTGAATTAACCTTTAATAAAACATCATTTAAACATCATTTACCTAAGTAATATTGTGTTATCATCGTTGAGTATATAATTTAAATTAAAACAATGAATAAATTTAAACTAAATTTCCAACCATGTGCGCAAAGTCAATCGTAATTATGTGGTTACTTTGATACGAACAGTTTTAAACGTAGTTTTGTTCTGTGAAATTTACAAAATTTTACTTTGATTCAACCTAAACTAGATTATGTCTAATAAATAATAATATAATAATATCAACCCTTTTATGTCCAACTGCTGGGCACGGGTCGTCTCCTCCTCGAAATCAGTCGAGGAGGGTTTTGAGCCATAGTTCACCAATGCGCTGGCCCAATGCGAGTTGGTGAACTTCATAATCTCATCAGGCATGCAGGTTTCCTCACGATGATTTCTTCACCGGTGAGGAAGCGATGGTACCATGTTCAGAAGCACGTAGAAATTAAGAAAAACCTATTTCTAGGTATCACTGGTGGGTCAGGGTCGAACCCGGACCTCTCGGCATTCACTCAAGAGGCCGAGCCCATACCCACTAGGCCATCGCCGCTCACTTACTCTCACATACGGATTCTGTCTAAAAAATCATAAAATATTTATAAACTATATTATATGTAATTTGTGGTATTAAAGAAACACAAATAGGTAAACTTTTACACAAATAATAACTAATAACCCTCTTCTTCGTTGGGGGTTAAAAAATATCATATTGGAAAATATTATAGCCTAGATAGCTCTTGATTCATAAAATATAAAACAACGTATGGACGGTAATGCTGAGCATGCTTCAGAGTTGTAAATGGGTATAACATGTAAATAAACTAAGTGTATGCGCAATTTAAGTATGCTTAGTATGTACAGTCGTCGTGAATAAAGTGCATTTCTTGTGAAATCGTATCAGAGAATTCAATTCCTTAAAAATGTATCCAAGTCAGATTCAACATTTATTCTTACAAATCATCATCATCATCAGCCTCTATCCGTCAACTGCTGGACATAGGCCTCCTTCAATGAACGCCAAGACAACCGATCAGTAGCCACTCGCATCCGACGCGGCCCGGCCACTGCACAGAGATCATCTTCCCATTGGTTAATGGCCGACAACCTTCGTCTACATAAACGTGGCCTCCACTCATACACATACTATATAACACAATATACACACATCTATAACACAAGGTAATAATTAAAATGTTAAATTATAATATATATATTAATGGTGTAAATTTAAAATACTTCTTGTTCTTTTTTCCCGTGAAACAGCTTTGCTGTGTTTCGAAGAGAAGGGCAAGACAGGCAGTGTAATTACTGGCACCGAGACTTAACATCTTATGTCTCAGGATAGGCAACACGTGAATAAGTTGCCTGGGCTCCTTCCAGGTAAATTAGTTTATGTTCATGGGCGACGTTGATCATTTATCATCAGGTGGAACGTCTGCCTATCCAAGTAACATTAATATATATTTTAAAGTTTATACTCAATCGAGAAAAAAATGAATGTGGGTACGACATGATGAAGTAAAGACATCGGTTTTTCTAACTTGAAAAAAAAATATGCATATTATTATGATGGTAAGCAAGGCTGAAGACAACTGGATATAATGTACGGTTGTATAACTTCTCAGTTCTCACTCATTTCAGTCCTCAGAAAAACGCGGCCAAAAATGTTTTCACTAAAAAAATAGTATATTAACGCTTGCGACTGTATGAGCAGATTTAGTTAAATTATGTAATAGAGCATTTGCCGGCGGAGGCCCTCACGGCCGGGCGGTCGACACGCTTTATTACTGTTACATACTTAATACTAACCCTCTTAATTATGCGGATCGCGCCCGGCGGAGGCTGCGCCACGTGCGGGGTGATCCCACTAACACAATTACACTATTGCGCCCTGTGTTACCGAAATTACCTCGTCCTACATGTTCTTGTATTAATTTTCAAAAATATAAATATTTATGTACCTACACTAAGATAGATCTGGTAAGCTCGGGTGATAAATATAAAAGTTTTTATTTCTACATACATATTTTTTTTTATCGCAGCGATATGATTTTTACGCACGTAGCCAGGATCTTGGGTAGATCCTAACCCTATGTGGTACTCGCACCTAAGAGTGCCCTACCCGTAAACTGCGAGCAACTTCAGCCGCTTTTTGAGGGTCCAGGATTTGCAGGCAACAGGATCACTTCAGCGACAGGTTGGCCCCAGCGAAGGCCAGAGTAAGGAGGACTGCCCGATCGCTACTAAGCAGTCCCAGGTTCCCATCCTGATCCCGACACGAACACAGGGACGTTACTGGCGGCGCATTAAGTAGGGCCTCCTACGCACACCCATTCGTCGCCCGCCCTACATAATATTTAGAAATTAATTGTATAAATACATCGTTTTTATTAAACATCTATATGACTACAATAAAGTTGTTAAATGTATTTAGTGACCGTTGTTTTCAGTCGATATCTAGGAAAATGAATTGAAATGTTTTTACAATACATACAAATTGCAAAAGTTTCAAAGGTTTAAAAAACGAAGCGTTTAGTTTTGTTTTTGCAAACATATTTGAAAACGCGACCGCTGCGTGTAGTGTTCAATAAACACAATCGAATAAATTTTACGAAATAAAATATCTGTGCAAAAGCCGATGACATTTACATACATATTCCTGATTCCTTAATAAAAATTCTATCAACCCTCAAATAATAATTCAAAGGAAGCACTTCGATTACGAATACCAACGAGAGTAATACTGATAATATAAAGACTGTTGTTTTCACCAGAAAATTGCTAATTCATATTTTTATAGGTCGTATAAAACGTCTGTGATTCCGTTCCACGTCCAATTTTCCGCTTGTATAT
The DNA here is from genome assembly GCA_963853865.1 of Helleia helle. Classification (NCBI taxonomy): domain Eukaryota; kingdom Metazoa; phylum Arthropoda; class Insecta; order Lepidoptera; family Lycaenidae; genus Helleia; species Helleia helle. The sequence continues at coordinate 16,642,215 of OY971422.1, read as the reverse complement.
CAGGCAATTATCCTCAACTTCTCGACATTCCCTTTTATTGTAAGGATTTTCTTTACTATCCATCTGACACTAGATGATCCGTAATAGAATACCTTTTATTATTGCCAATTAGTTTTTTTTAATGAGCTTGGTATTAGCAAGAAAATCTATACTTTATATAAGAGACATTCATCATCATCATCATCGCTGTCGCCGTCATCAACTTTAACTCTTATCAGTTTTGTTAAGCGTTTTCTAAAGTACAAAATAAATAACGCTAAAATGATTACCAGGTACTATAATTATCACTCTTCTTTTTAAAGAGGGCAAACGGACAGTCGGTTCACCTGATGGTAAATGATAAGCGACATCCACAGACACCCGCACCGCACAAAGGCTTGCAACGCACCAGAGGATTAGCAGGTGCGTTGCCTGCCAGCTTTTCAAATGAGTATGCTCTTTTCTCGAAGATCCCTAAGTCGTTTTGGTTCGGAAATACCGTAGATGGCAGCTGATTTTATATTATGACCGTGACTTGTGCGAGTAAAGTATTCGGCCTGACGACACTCGGATAAACATTTCATTAGATTTATGTTAGTAACATATAAACATAATATAGTCGTCGTTATAACACGAATAATACAAAATAACTCTAGTAACAAAATATTTAACAAGATTTAATAATAATTCTAACTTATCTAAAAAAATTTTTTTTTTATAGTAGTGTTTTCATTGTTTGCGAAATCCACCACGTTGATAGTCTATTCTAAATTACCAATCAAAATAAAATAGTATCGAGATATGAAACGGTACCCGAGAGAGAGTTCAAACTGTAACCTTACACTGGCTCCATAAATCGAAACGAAATCTTCACAAATGTTGATCGTATCAAGAAAAGTACCTCCGTTTTCATTTATACCGGAAAATTAAATAGTTCCCACGGGAGAATAACAAAAAAATAAACGTATTTCCAGGAATACCGGTAAAATACTCTTATATTTAATACTTTAGAAATTCCAATAAGGCTTTAAGGTTATGAACCTGGTTTGTACCTGTGGCATATCACGAAAGCCATTTTAGCTTGCTTGTCTCACATAATTAACAGTACTACCATACCAGTTACTGTCTAAAAGTGATTGACATTATAATTAAGAGCAAATTTTATGAAGAATTTCAAAACGATAGGCGACACATATTATTTCAATATATTATACAGATTCTCATATTAATCGGTTTATAACGTACAGACGAACGTTATAACGTATACGTAACGTACATAAAAGAACATCACACTTGCTGGATAGGCCAACTAGTAGACGTACTACCCACCAAGGTTCAAGCTTTGTCGTGGCGGTGGGGCTCAGTAGCATCTTGGGATAATTAAACAGAAGGAGCTGCTCTTTATACCCCTCTTATAAGAAGAGGGGACAAAAGAGGAGGGGGAGAAAAGGGGCGAGGATGGGAACCTCACCCCATTACACTATCCCGACGTTGGAGGGGTTGTTCTGTGGTGCGGGACAACCCCTGTGTGGAGGGCGTCGGCCCCTTTTGGGGACTAACTAGCCGTCGGGTCGTGTCACTCAACAGATCCGGGGCACCTAACCAAATGGGGCATTGGTGGCACTCGTCGGGTTTTAGTGGGTAGAGCTGCGTCCACCACGTCCATTTTTCGGGTGCAGCGAGTTCCCCCCACCTGGTGAGTCCCCCCTCCCCAGTGGAATTTCTCAGAGCATTTCCCTGCGTAAAAAAAAAGTAGACGTACCACTAGATGGTAAGGGATCAACGTTATAAACAATAACGTTACCTAAGACGAGACAATACACCTGATCTGAGAAATACCTGAGACGGTAATTCTCGGTACCAGTAATTACGGTAATCACTCTCTGAGCCTGTCTTTTTTATCAAAGAGGGGCAAACGAACAGTCATTTACTGGCAAGTGATCAGTGACATCTATAGACAGACAGTTTGTGGGGGGAAAAAAGAGCAGTAAAAATCTAACGGTTGTAGATTTACCTACACATAATAAGCAATTTCGAAGTAGAAATTATTGTTACCTGAAAATCCCCACACAGACACGAAAGGTGTGTGCCGTCACCCGCGACGAGCGCGATGTGGTCGTGATAGTGCAGGGGTGTCAGTGCGCGGCACTCGCAGCCCGCGTCACCGCAGGCCGTGCGGCACCCGCCCGCGCCTGTCACCACGGCGCCCGGCGGCTCCGCGCTCCACATGCGCTCCAGACGTTGTATCTACGACAATTATTTTATTTATCACTGCTACAAAAAACTTACTACTAATACTACTATTAAATTTAGTACTACTGTTGGATAAAACGTTCCTTCATAAGCGACCATTAGGTATATACATGGTGGTGGTTGATATTCACTGGCTTGTTGGTCTAGTAGTTAGTGATCCTGACTGCTGAAGCAGAAGGTCGTGGGTTCGATTCCCACCCAGTTTTCTAATGTTTACGCGAATTGCACTCATTATAATGAAACTATTTTTATGGATTTTATATAAAATCTTAATAAACCGCGATAAAATCGGTAAAAATTGTTTCATTATAATAAGACTCTGCCTAGTTTGGGATCAGATGGCCGTGTGAGTTACGAATATCGAAACGAACGGAACTCGGAAGCCAGGAAGATGTTCAGCCATTTCTATGAGCTGGTCCAATGCGGGGTGAAAACTTCACATACTCCTCTTTTATAGCTCATCAGGCATGCTGGTTTTCTCGGGACGTTTTCCTTTCCCGGTCAGGAAGCAATAGTGTCATGTCATGAACCACGCATGGAAAATTTTGAAGTAACAAATTTTAAGAACACTCTCACATCGAGGTCAAGCCCATATCCAATTGAATATTGGCGCTGTATAATATGCAATAGTCTCTAGGAATAATAGGGGAACACTATTAAACAATTTCAATTCCAATGTGTCTCGTTGTTATCCGCCCAAACAAACAAATCCGCTTGGTGTCAATCCGATGCACTGTGATGGAGCATCCACCATAATCCGACGTTTTTGCAAATGATTAAAATATGGGTACAAAACAACGGGGTCTGTCGGGACAGACGTAGTCTTAATTATGTAGGTATATAAAATTCGAAAAAAATATTTAAAAAAAGTGTTTATTATTCTAATGCTATACGACAATTATTTCTAATCTAGCCTTATCTAAAATTTTATATGGTGGTTAAGTATTCTTAATTTTTTTAATTTTCTGCGCAATATTCTAATTTTTTTCTTTCATAAGAACCTTCTCCTGACAATAACAAACACAACAAAAAAATAATTAGCGAAATCGGTCCAGCCGTTCACGCGTGATGGCGTGACCAAGGGAAATAGGGATTCATTTTTATAATATACTAGTGGCACCGACAGACGTTGTCTTGTACAATTTTTTTTTGTAAATCTAAACCTTCCTCGAATCCCCTTGAACTCACACAAAAAATTTCATCAAAATCGGTCCAGCCGTCTAGGAAGAGTTCAGTGACATACACACGCACAGAAGAATTATATATATAAAGACTAGTGGCCCCGACAGACGTTGTCCTGTACATTTTTTTTTTGTAAATCTAAACCATTCTCGAATCCTCTTGAACACACACAAAAAAAATCATCAAGATCGGTCCAGCCGCTTAGGAGGAGTTCAGTGACATACACACGCACAGAAGAATTATATATATAAAGATGTATATAGATTAGCAAAAAAAAATATCGGAAAGATAGTGCTATATATTATGTAACACTTCGTGCAGAAGTTGCTTCTATAGAATACTATGTTTTTTTTTATGTTAGTTGGATAGGCCAACTGGCAAACGTACCACCTGATGTTAAGTGGTTGACGTCGCCCATGAACATAAACCAGTATACCTGGAACGAGCCCAGGCAACTCATTTATGTGTTGCCTATCCTGAGACATAAGATGTTAAGTCTCGGTGCCAGTAATTACACTGCCTGTCTTGCCCTTCTCTCCGAAACACAGCAAAGCTGTTTCACGGGAGAAATAAGCAAGATGGTGGTACCCATGCAGCCGGGAGCGCGGCACAGCGCTTCCCTCCCACTAGCTGTTGCTTGAAGCTTCGACCGCGTTGATTTAGATTTACAGCCGTGTCCGGATTGATGATGATTATTTGATCGTTGAGCGTATATATACGATACTTATATTTTTTTTCCTACGAACATTCATTTAGTGTATAAGTAATAAATATTATATGTATACTTACGTAATAAATATAATAAATTGAACTTTTTTTTTAATTTGCACTCATTTTAAATAATAATAATAATAATATAATATCTATTGGACGAAAAATCAAAAAATAATATAAAATGGTCTTCTTAAACAAAAAATATTGTAGCGGACCAATTAGCGCCACAATTATGAATCGCGCTATCGAAGCTACGACAGCTGAAACGATAACAAGCGGGCTTCGGCCTAACCGGACATACCATCTCGCTCGATCGGAGATACCTATCTCCCTTTGGAGCTTTCACATAATATATCCCACATGTATATTATTATTATATATTATGTATATTATTATTAAAGATGAAGTGTATAGGAAGTATGACTTTGCTTAAAGAAACTTACCTCAATAGTAACGCTTTGATTTGACGCGGGAATAAAGCGGTGGGTACACATGAGCCTCTCCTCGATGTTCCAGAAGATGTGGTGGTGAGACGGTGCGGAGACGCCCCCGTGCGGAGGTGACGCCAGCCCGTAGTGGGTGGCCGCGCATGTGGCGTCTGGAGATACCGTCCCCTCGTGTTGTTCTTGATAGGGGAAATTATTATTTTAGAAAAAAATAATCAATTTACTTCTTATCTATACAAAACAAATTGGAATGTCTGTTTCTAATATTACAATTTTTACTAAAAGCATATAGTATGCACGGTACGTATACCAAAATAACAGCCGGAACAAACATACAGACAGCCGGACAAAAATAAAAATAAAAGACTTTTGATGTAAGTATCGTATTACGTTCATATTTCTTGCTGTCAATTTTAAATTACAAACAGACACTTCAATTTTATTTATTTGTATAGAATATCATAGTTATATCACAGGTTATATTATAACCGCGATAGTAACTTTGGTCATTATATTATTAGAAAGGTCTAGCTCAAGTCTACAAAAGTAAACTTCGACGTCTCACTCGACATTACAATTTAGTTTACTTAGTGAGCACTTTCATTTGAGCAGCGAGGTTCTTTGGATATTAAACTAAGACGACCTCCGTGGCTCAATGGTTAGCGTGATAGCGCTCAACCGGAGGCGGGTTCAAATCCCGCCAGGAAACAAAAAGTTTTCTGTGTTCCAGGGTCATGGATGTGTATTAAATATGTGTATAATAAAAAAAATAAATGTATGTTTAATATAAAAGTATTAAATATAATTCCGTTGTCTGGTACCCGTATTACAAGTTCTTGAAGAAGTTACTACGGGACCAGATTGACGTGGTGTAAAAAGCGTCCATAGATGTTATTATTATTAAATGCTAATTTTCCATAATTGTCCTAAAACAAAAGAAATACGGTAGTCTGTTATGCCACGTGATTGAGTTATAAACAAACTAACGAAGCTACAAACTTAGTTTAACAAATATTGGCAGTTTGGTTTTGGGTTCTATATACTCGGACGTTCAAACAACAACTCAAACAAACAAAAAATAACTTTTGAAATCCATAATATTACCACAGGTTTAATCTATGGCATTATAGCTACCTGTGATTGTGCATGCATGACTCATATCATATTATTATCCCCATCATGGTTCAGGCCTGGCGGTGGGGCTTAGTAGCCTAGGATGAGCCCAACATCCTGGGCGAAGCTAATTGAGCCGAGGGGGCTCTTTTACCCCTCTTATAAGAAGAGGGGACAAAAGAGCAGGGGGCAAGGGGTGAGGATGGGAACCTCACCCCATTGTACTGTCCCGACGTTGGGAGGGGTTGTTCTGTGGTGCGGGAAAACCCCTCTGTGGAGGTGGCGTCGGTCCCTTGGGGGACTGACTAGCCGTCGAGGTGCCCTGTTTGTTTATTAGATCCGGGGCACCTCACCAAAGGCGGCATTGGTGGCACTCGCCGGGTTTTAGTGGGTAGAGCTGGGTCCACTTACCAGCTTTCGGGCGTAGCGAGTCCCACATACCCGCGTGGGGAGACTCACTCCCCCGCGGGATGCCTCAGAACATTTCCCGGCGTTAAAGAAAAAAAAAACATATTATTATACTGTAAACTAGCTGTTTTTTTTACATTTCTAGCAGACATTTCGGTTTTTTAAATAAATAATATCTTCCTCGAATTGTATTATTTTTAACCGATATTTAATGCACAAAGATTTTTCATCTTTAGAACATGAATTCCAGGCGGACCGCAGATTGGAAATGTAAAAAAATAGATTATACCCGCGCTTACAGGGACGAGCTGAATAACTTAATAAGGTAAGAGCCAATACTCGTACTCTATAATACTTATATCAATTTTATAGATGCTTGTGTTATTTTTGCGATGTAATATTCAAATAATACTCGATGTGCTTTGTTTTTTTTATATAACTAACTGTTGCACGCAGCTTCGCCCGCGTTCACTTAGATTTACAGCCGTATCCGGGTTGGTGGTGATTATTTTTATAGCATAAATTGCTCCTAATAGCATCAGCTCCCCGCCATTTCAGAGATTATCCAGAGCAAACAGACACACATACAACAATGTATGTACATACCGTATATACGCATATAATATGAATTAAGTAAAAAGCTGTTTATTAGACACATACAAACAGAAACTCAAATATTATTTATTTGTATAGATTGAAAAAAATGTTGTTTGAATTTTTCGGGATGAAAATGATACATTCATTCTAATATATACTGTATATATAGTGCTGAAGCTTGTATAAGCTGCAACACTGCCAAGTTTTATCGAAATCCGGTCAGTAGTTTTGCTGTGATTGAGAAACAAACATCCAGACATCCAAACTTTGCATTTATAATATTAGTAAAATAAGATAAATCTTATCATTATTTTTTATTAATAATTTCAGTCAGAAATTAAAGAAAGTAGGGACAAACATTTTACATAACACCGTAAAGATGTGTTATGTGTTCTTCCAGTGAAACTAGGGATTGGAGGAACCACGAACGTAACTTAATGCAATTGTATTATTTAAAAAATAGACTTATAAAAAAGTGTCACTCACCATCATGAAAAGCAAATGCGCCATCCACGAATTCTTCTTCATCAACGACACGCGAAGAAGCTCTTCTTATAAATATCGTGACGTTTGAGCCTTTAGATATGACTGCTTGTCTCACGAGGAACCTTCCAGAAGGATCCCTCGCTTCTCTTAAAGCGGGACCACAAACTCTGAGCAGGGCCCTGTCTATTCTCTCAGATCTGTCCACTCTGTCTCCTCTTGCACTCACTTCATGCAAGCCTTCCAAGATCTCAATATGAGATCTACAGCTCTGTAACCTGGTGCAAGAAATTATTAAAGTTATAGAAACTGAGGGCTTAGACAAAGTGACGCTTTGTAGCGAAAAGATACTGAAATTCGTCATCGTCTTTGAGATAACGATAACAATTTACTAGCCACTGTACCAATTCTTTTTTGACAATCGCGACCGAAGCGAAGGCGAACACTGAAAGTGCTGCGTGTCTACGCATTAGTATGAGATATAGATAAGTGTTCGATAACCAATTGACAGTTTATAATTTTGTTACGAATTTTAACATTGTCTACCAACAAAAAAACCAACGATAACGATTGACGGTAAGCCGCGTTAAATCACGTGATTTAACGCGGCTTATGTCAATCCCATACATGTTATTCTTTTCGAACTTCGTTTTAATGTTACTTTGTCTAAGCCAGCTGTTGATTTTTCTAATTTTGGTTCTATAGTCAAGATCCGTAATCAATGTCATTTGTTGTACGATATCAAAATGTTTGGAAAAACTTACATTTTACCTATATATTATGAATAGGTATATTATATTTTATTTTATACTTGTTTTAATAGATATTAGATACCAATATAAACATACGTTACCAACCATACCAACCTGAACTTCATAATATATGTAATAAACATATACATGACATATATGTGTAATAAATATATACAGAAACATATGACATAGGTGCAATTTGAAGGATGTACAAATATATATTTTCTCTTTTTAACAAATTGCTCTTTAGCAGAAGCTAAAGAGCAATTTGTTTCGCTTACGACTGCCAAAGTAATTTAATCAATCTCGGTCACAAGGTTTCGCGAATTTTAAACCCAAGTTATCCAGAAGCACTTTCATATTTGGATTACATTAGAGACGAAAATTATTAGATTAAGAAGCACCAAAGACATAAATGTTTCAAATTAAATGTAAGGTATTTTTATTTTATATATTTGAATTTAATAATCATTTTAGGACTTTAAACTTCATTATGAAAGGGTTTTAAAATTGAATTTATTATTAATATTTCACCTTAATCAAAATATTTGTGTAATATTATATTATGTTGCTGTTCGAGAATGCTTACATTGGTTTTTATTATTACTTTATCATTGTTCCCTCTGCCATGTTTTTTTTTTTAAAAAGAACAATACAATTGAAGTAACTTTTAGCTATTTACATCCACAACTCGTTTCCACTACTACTCCTGTGTAGTCGTAACTACCAAATTACCCTTTCATACGGTCTCAAGAAACCCAAAGACTACGTCATAGCTCCCATGAGATCCGCAACGAGTTCAGGGGTGGGTATTAGGAAATATTTAGCTATTTAAATAGTCAATACCTTAAATTATAATTAAATAGAGACACTTGGATGACGTCGGTTGGCGTGCCTATCAAGTGGATGGTGCACTGTGATCGCCACGTCGTCGCTCTGGTGTCGAAGTGGCCCGACCTCGCGCCGCCCGCGCCGTACCCGCGGACAATCGCACCACACCCCACCCGACCTCCGTTGTTCGTTGATATCTCGTTTGATAAAGCATCGACTTCAATTTCTGATGTCTTGTCACCTAATATGGAAATCATTAAATGTTAATATGAAATTAAAGTGTTTGTAGATTAAACAATATAATTTGTATATTTTGGTTGATATGTTTTAATTGTTGGATGCGAGTGGCGAGGGATTGGTCGTCTTGGCGTTCATTGAAGGAAGCCTATGTTAGGCAGTGGACGGATAGGGGCTGGTGATAATGATGATGTTTCAATGTAGTTAATAAAAGTTCATATCATTTGATAAGAGATTGAGCAAGCCGAAGAGTATATCAAACTATTTTAAGCGTTGCATAAAGTGTTAAGTTGTTACACGTAGGAAAAGTAATCACCACGAAAATGGGGCTATTTGGTACATTCTACAATAACCTACGTCGTGTTCATATTGTCTGTGAGTCGTGGTTTATTTAGATCGATACACCTAAACCTGTAAAAAGCCATCACGCCATAGACACTTGGTAACAACACGTTAAACGCAGCCATTAAACACTTAACTACAAATAGTAATCATCGATAAGATCACAAACGATTCAATCATCTAAATATAATATATTATGTACAGTTTCAATTGCACAGCGATAATTCATTCTAATTCAAAGATTGAACATTTCTGAGAATAAATTGTAAATAAAGAGAGGATCGTCTACAACTTGCTAGTAGTAACCACATAGTAACTACAATCTAACGTAGCCAATAATCTCGTAGCAGCGCTACGGTTATAGAGTAGCGCTAAAATGTAGCAGCTTATCTTAGCAACTATATTAAATATGTTTTTTTGGTTTACTATTTTAAATATTTTGAAATTATTTTTTGCGCGTTAGACTGGTCTTCTCTGATTAAAATTGTATTAACATACAGTTTTGCTATTTATAGTTTCGAATCATCCTAACAAATATAAGAAATTAAAATTATTATTAATATTCAAAATACAAATATTATGATATAGCTACATTTTGTTTAGCCTATTCTAATTTTAGGTTCATACAGTTGCTTCAAGATAACGTTAGTAAATTTATATTAAAAAATCTATACAAAAATATAAAAAAACCCATGCGATTTTGTCCGAAAAACTTAAAAGTAAGTTTTTCAGAACTTTATATTTTGTTTAAAAGATTTATTTCATGTAATTTTGTCCCCAAGTCCCCACAGGAACGGGAACCACCGCAGAGGTTGATTAAGTTAGTTTAGAATATGTGCTCTTAGAATACTTTCTACCTTTAAGGTTATAATAACTACACCACAACACTTCTCAAGAGTTTTTATATATAATTTTAAAAAATCTCTAAATCTCAAGGTATTCTATTTTAAGAAAATAAACCCACTAAAGGAATGTAAGGAGTAGTTCAAGAACAGTAATTACTAGACGCACATTCAATCTAAGAAAAGGTAAAGCATCAATTCATAAATACGCCAGCGACCTCATTCGATCCTATGGCGACCTATTCAGAGAGCGCTCTCGAGCATGCATACGTAATGCAAACTGAAAAGAAACTGAATTAAGAATAAATAAATAAAACATGAGCATGCATGTTCCTCGTGAAACAGAGGCCTTGACCCCGTGACACACAAACGAGCGAAGGTGAAGGCTTGAGCTAGTCATTAGTGTAACGTGCCGCATGGATATTGAAACAAATGAAAGACGTATGTATATTGATCTCTCCCAATATTTATGTTTTACGTGTACACTATAAACTTTCATACTAGTGGTCGCATGGTGGTCGAAATGTGGTATTATATTGTGGATGGAATACTCACTTGTTTCTTTTTAAAGAAAAAGCATTCCACATTCTATATTGTGATAAAACTATAGCTTATAACTTTAAAAAACTGGTTGCCGGACAGAAAGAAAAAGGTTCTGAACTATTTTGTCTCTATCTATCTTTATACAATAGAGGCTGTTGCCCGCAGCTTCCCCCGCGTTAACTTGCTTAACTTCACTCCAGTTAGTCACAGCGTGGTGTTATATAGCCTTATAGCCTTCCTCGATAAATGGGATATCTAACACTAAAATAATTTTTCAAATCGGACCAGTAGTTCCTGAGATTAGCGCGTTAAAACAAACAAACTCTTCAGCTTTTTCTAAGAGGTAGTGCCATGCTGAATTGCAGCCGAACTGGGCCGGCACGACCGGGGTGGTACCTCTCGCTCACATAACACCGGCGTCAAGTGACAGCTATGCTGTCGGGTTTCGTACGGTTTGTGAGTTTCCGGTGGCCCATTGGGGGAGATTAGGAAAAGGAGGGTGGCGCATCTGCGTGACCTTGGATGTGTGGATGTGTATGGGCGTCGGCGCCATGAGGCTCCGACTGCACGTTTGCCCTCTGATCACATTTAAAAAAAGCTTTATATTATTAGTATAGATCATCATCATCATCATCATCAGCCTCTATCCGTCCACTGCTGAACATAGGCCTCCCTCAATGAACGCCAAGACGGCCGATCCCTTGCCACTCGCATCCAACACGGACCGGCCACCGCACGGAGATCGTCTTCCCACCTGGTCAATGGCCGACCAACACTTCGTCTACCTAAACGTGGCCTAGTATAGATAATATAATATAATTCTTCTGTCCGTGTATATGTGACCAACTCCTTCTGAACGGTTGGATCGATTTTGTTGTTTATTCTGCGTGTTCAAATAGATACGAGAATGGTTTAGATTTACAATTTGTTCCACTACAATGTGTTTTGTATAGGATAATTAAATTTTATAATAGTAACTGCTCCTACATCTCAAAAAATTTATATCCGTCCTGTCGCTAGGGTAAATTCGGGCCCCTCGCCATGGTTCAGGCCTTGACGTGGCGCCCCACCGCTATAGGTTTTTTTTTACTATTGTGTAATTTACACAAAAAACTAAGAAGAAAATTATTCTATTGCATGTAGCATCGCCCACGATACCTTTAATTTACAGCAGTAACAATTGAACATAATGTTAACGAATAATTAGAACTGGTAATAGGGTTTAGAAAAAATAGTGCTATAGCGCCAATATATTGTATTCTTTCTCAATAACAAATGTAGAAAAAAATAATCCTGTAATTTTCTTCATTTGAACCGTTAATGTTAAGCATTTGATAAAAAATAATATACTAGATCGTAATAATAGTAATAATAATAATAATAATAATTTTATTTGCCAGATTATAAGTATTAATTATATACGTACCATTATTAGTAAGATGTACTAGGGCCGCCAAAGGTTGCAATGCAGCTGCAATAGTTGGCGGAGGGCCGCTAGAGTCGACTCTTTCCAAAAACTCTAATTTGGCGATGAACCCGTTATAGTCATATGGCGGTACGAGGGCACCCGAACTGTGGAGTAAATATTAATATGTAACTTATGAGAACTGGCTATTACATTTATGAATTCATTATTTTACAAGAAAAACTTAAGAACGTACATTTTTAAACAAGATAAATAAGATATATTTTAGGAAATAATTAATTGTATTTCGCTAAAATAAATTAAAAATGAAAATTCATTAGCAGTGGTCGCAAGTTCAAATACCGCCAGGTACAGGTAATTTGTATGATGAATATAGACATCTGGTCATGGGCGTGCATTTGTGTAACCATGTGCGCGTACCTATTACCTATACATTTTTTAAATTTATTTCCATCCCAGATACCCAATAAATAATTTTCCCACTATTCATCTCTTTCAGTCCAACTTCAAATTCAAATACACCAAATAAAATGACGGCCTTTTTGAAGTCAATTCAAACACTCACTTGAACTCCAGCAACAGATTTGGACCGGGGTGCTCCAACGTCGCGCTCCTCTCCGAGCACAGGGACGCCAGTAGCGGCGCGGACGGCGAGCTACCCGCCCGTAGAGTCAAATAGTCTGTCGCACAGCGGCTGTAAAGATGTGATAATTACCCATCGAGTAAACTACTGACCTCACACAACATTTGCACTAAATTAGTAGATGCTTATTTGTATACTACGATTAATGGTTCAATATGTTAATAGTGCTTATTTTACATAAAAGGGATGAAAATTGTGAGTTTGTATAACATATTCCATGCATTACATACGTACATTCGGGTGGATGAAATATCGTGTAACAATGATACAACAAATGATAAATAATAATAATAATTCATTTATTTCAGGTTAATCATATTATAATTTTATTATTATTATTATTATTTATTAATAAATGAAAATAATATGTTATGTATTATGATGTTTCTTAATTCAAGCTACTTTAATCTATTTTTTATAGCATTGGAGGGGAAACGATTAGTCGAAGTCTTTCGGCGACTATCGACGCTCATACAGATCCGCACAACCAGAGATTATGTAGCTATGCGTTTTCTCTATCCCCCCAATGGGCCAACGGAAACTCACAAACCGCACGAAACGCGAAAACATAGCTGTCACTTGACGCCGGTATTATGTGAGCGAGAGGTACCATACCGGTCGTGCCGGCCCAATTGGCTGCAAAGCAGCATGGCACTACTTTTTACAAATCTCTTTATACTTTGGTAAAAAATGTTTATTGTTTTGAGCAATCAACAAAACCTTCTGAAAGCTTAGGAAAAACCAAATAATTTAGCATTAAGGACAATCGCAAATAATGGCCATGGGCTTATTTCCGTTTCGTATTTTAAGTGAAATTAATTCTAGAATCGATACCGGTGATTTAAAATTAATAATAAATCGAAGATTCGATGTTATTTTTCTTTTCATTAATTATAATATAATATTCGTGTGTACTAAATGAAACAAAACAGACTCTGTCAACTTTAAAACTATATCTTAGGGTTCGAAGTACATGTAAAGGTTTTACGGCATTAAACCTTATTCTATTTCGAAAAGAAACTAATGACAGGAAATATCTAGCACCGAGAATTCCACCTTACCTCTAAGAGTAAGCAACCCTTAATGGGTAGTACAGCCATAGTGTTATTACGGAATGTAAAAAGGATATGACGTTGACCATGAAGAGTTATCGTACAAACTCATTCATAAATAAGGAAGCAAGCCTTATTGTTTCACGAGCGTAGGACAATCGTTTTGTAAAAGCGTTTCGTTCTTTGATTTCATCTGTTGTAAAACGAAACGAATGACAACAAAGGATGTAAATTTAAATTTCCTATTGATATGGATTCCTTGTGACATAAAAAAAATGTGGAGTATTGGAAATGTATTAAATTTTTAACCTATGATGAAATTAAATTACAATATTCTATTGTTTTCATCGGTTCGTTAAAAATTTTTTCTTCTTCATTATGTCACTATGTCAGTGTGAGTAAAAAAATGTACGTAATTATTATTATTACTAAAGTAGAGTAATGCTTTATTATGAGATATAGCGTATGCTAGTTTAACTCTCCAGCTATTAAAAAAAAGTTATCACAGTCATAAGTCAGTCACAGCATACGAGTCAATTTTACTGCCAATAGATATTCGTCAATGACATCAATAAAATTGAGATTTTTGAAAATGTTACTTCATTTAGTAAATGAAGTCAGTATTTTTTTTATCAGTTACACACATACAGTACAGTTATCTCTAACGCGACACCAGCACTTAAGTCGATACGGCGCGCGGACTCAAAGTATTATTTATGCATTTGGCGTTGCTCCCGGAATAGCGAAATATACACGTGGTAGATAATATTTCTACTGTCCCGTTATATTTAATTGCATTTAGGAAAAGCTATACAGTCGTACTATATTTTACCCACACTTTCTTCGTAGTTACGTAGGCACCTAATACGTTCCTCACCATGGTTCAGGGCTTGACGTAGCGTTAGGACTCAGTAGCCTGGTCGAAGCTAATTGAGCCGAGGGGGGTTTTGTACCCATCTTATAAGAAGAGGGGACAAAACAACAGGGGGAAAGGGGCGAGGACCGGCACGTCACCCCATCGTAATGTTCCGACGTTGGGAGGGGTTGTTCTGTGGTGTGGGATAACCCCTCGGTGGAGGTGGTGTCGGTCCCTTGGGAGACTGACTAGCCGTCGAGGTGCCCTGTTTGTTTATTAGATCCGGGGGGCTACTCACCGAAGGCGGCATTGGTGGCACTCGCTGGGTTTTGGTGGGTAGAGCTGCGTCCACTTACCAGCTTTCAGGCGCAGCGAGTTCCACATACCCGCGTGGGGAGACCCACTCCCCCGCGGGATACCTCGGAGCATTTCCCGGCGTTAAAGAAGAAAAAAAAAAGGTACCTAATACGTTAATTTCGACTTTAACAAATACCTTGCAGTCTTTTCAACGTCTGTAAATAGTTTGACAGCAAACGACAGCACAATCGTATAGTATAACTTAAAAGGTCTCGGGCGTTCTATTATAATATTTCAGCCTCGACGGAAGTATTTTTATCAACCACCCGTATGAAATCCATTCGTTGACGCTTGGAAAGCCGGTGGAACAATCGTTGCCGTAAATAAAAGGAACGTATATCGCTTTCACCCATGAGCGTGTTACTAAAAATGTATGCCGTCATAATCAACTTTAAAGATATACTTAGGATTTTTGTTTACGCATTACTAAAATGCTTTAACATGAATTTGGTTTTAAAATTATATAATTATTATAGAAAAGAAATGTTCGTTTCGCTAATTATTTTCTGTTTATTATTTAAAGAAGTCGCGAGTTTTTGGTCCTACCAGAAATTAATATAGATGAAGTAATTTAAAAAGGACTGGACCCATAGAATACAGGGAAACTAAAAATTAAATAAATCATTATAAGCTACTCGTATAGCTTTAATTTAACAAAATGAAAGCAGCAAATTATAATGAAACAATTTTTACGGTTTTTATCGCGGTTTATTAAAAAACAATATGAAAGCACCAAAGTTTATTTCTCATAGATGTTGAGCATTTGTTTACTTAGTGATCCTACTACTCGTATCCTACTAATATTATAAAAGTGAATGTTTGTATGTATGGATGTCTCTTGCTCTTTCACGCAAAACTACTGAATGAATATTATTGAAACTTCACAATAATCATTATACACCTTATACATCAGACTTATACATCAGAATAACACATAATATGTTACAATTGTACTCCCACGGGAACGGGAAGTACGCGACCGCGGGGCGCTGCTAGTATATATTGGTCACATAAAACGACTTCTCGGATATATATTTGATACTAGCTGTTGTACGCAGGTTTGCCCGCATTAACTAATATTTAACGCCATATCTGAACTGATAATGATAAGTGGCACACAGTGGTAACTTTGTTTTATATTAGTGAAATAATGTTTTAAATTGGGTACTTTCGAAGATTACCTTTTACATTTAAAGTCATAAGAGGTTATCTCTTTATAATATTAATATAGATTTTTAAATATATTTGCATCAAGAGTGAATCACATTTGCTGTTGTGTAGATATGAACATAATCTTGAATGTTCACTATGTACCAAACAGTTCATACGGCTGTGGAAACAACGCATAACAGAACCGCATTAGCTTATATAATTAAATTTCACACGTTAGAACGTGTTCGCTAAGACCACTGAACCGTGCTCCCGTAGTAATTTGTAATTATACGATCCATATTTCTACGTGAAACTCATGTTCTCATAATAAGATAATTGATAATTATAATCAAAAAGTTTAATCATCTAGAGATCTTACGTTGCCATGTTCAAAGCTTAATGCTTGTGGCTGGTCTTGGTACAATAATTAATTAGTGTTCTTTATTCCAAAACAGGAAAAAGTCATTTGGCAGAAAAACCTACGACGATCTCAATGCTGTCTTCTTAGTATACAAAATTAGCTTCTAAATTAATGTTTCAAATCATTAACATTATGAGTTGGCTATTGTAGTAGTATCTCGGTGTAGTCCTTACCTGATGGTAAGTGGTCGATGTCACCCATGAACATTTACCTGAAACGAGCCCAGGCAACTCATTTATGTATTGCCTATCCTGAGACACCTCTTGAGGTGTTTTTGTACTTACTTCTTCACTAGTTAGAAGGGTTTTTTTACTCTATACACATTCTTCTTGCAAACGAAATATTTCTCTTATATTTCTATGCCTAAAGCATCCGAAAACGAAAGAAAGGTCTTTCGTTTTCGGGACAAAACTAAAGGGCCGTTGTGTTTATTCGAGTATTATTTATACCTTCCTCTTTGAAAGAGTAAACAATATGCATTGTTTGAATTTTAACCACGCCTGACTGAAATATTACCCAAAACATGCTTTACAAACATGCACCAACAAAGCCGCCATATTTTTAAACAGATGATAAGCGTAAATATTTCGTCACTAAAAGTATGCTGTTAAACTTTTAGGAATTTCAAAATTAAGGCCATCGGCGAACCGTTTGTTTCATTTTCTCTTTTTACGGACATCCAATATCAATGGTATTTTATATTTAGTGTAGCGTGCTTTTAATTCCGCCGTGGACATCGCGCATCGTTCGTTACCCAAAGAGTTAATACTCGACGCTTATTTAAATACCTTTTGCCTGTCTAACAATTCACTTTGCTGCGTACTGATTCTCTACGTTAGGAAGAACGTTATTTAATAAATAATTAAATAAACTACGCTGCTTTAGAAACTAAAGCTTATTGCCATTTACGGTCTCTTGAAAATTCTAGCTAGCGTAAGCTTTGGATTTGAAAAGGCTTAGATACCGAACAGATAGTGAACAAATATTTATATAGATATAGAACGGTTATACATATATTTATGCATATATTATAATAATATATATAATAATATCTATGGGACGCTTTTACACCACGTCAATCTGGTCCCGTGGTAAGTTCTCGAAGAACTTGTGTTACGGGTACCAGACAACGGAAATATATTTAATACTTTTATACTATACATATATTTAAGATTTTTATTATATAATACACATATTTATTACACATCCATGACCCAGGAACACAGAAAATATTTTTGTTCCCTGGCGGGATTCGAACCCGCAACCTCCGGGCTTGAGCACCAACGCGCTTACCACTGAGCCACAGAGGTCGTCATATATAGAACAGATATTTGTGTGATACCTTTGTCCGGTGTGAACATTTGATAGGATTCTGACTTATTGTTTTCTAATGTTTACGCGTAAAGTATCCGAAACGTCGGGAATGCAAAAACATAATAAATCCGTAAAATTGTTTCATTATAAGGATTCTGACTTCTGATTGCTGTCACTTTGTCATTTGTACTATAAATAACATAAACAAATTAAAATACATGATTTTAAGTTAACATTGTTGGTTTCATGAGACACCTTATTCTCGTACATTCGTAGACAATATCGAAATTTAACTTTGCGAAATGACAGTGAAAAACATGACTTATATTCCAATTTCAATAATTATTGTTGAAACCAATTAACATTTTCTAATAAGACGTCCTCATTTTGCACGCCCCAGATGCTCCAGTAATACTCAGGTTCAATATTATAGAGATAAGGTAATGCTCAGTTGATAACAGGCCCGTCACGCAGACTACCTTGTAATCGTAGCCAGTCACCCGAATGATTGTGGGATATTGATTTTTGTAATACTAATAACGATCCTCTACTTTTATAAACGCAATGCCAGGTTGTATTACTATCGCCGCTATAGTAAAAAAAAAGTGAGCGTATAAAAATACATAGTACAATTTCATTACACTGTAATATCTCTTTGCGTATTGTGTATAACAGTTAAAAACTATATCTTCTTCTGACGTCTATACTGTCATTATGTGAAAATTGTTATTTAAAATAAAGCTAACTTCAGGGTGTCGGTTTTTCGTGCCGGTGTGCGTGAGTAGGTATCGTACACTTACTCTCATTATTTTTCCCTAACGTGCCAATTTGTTTTATAAACTTGTTATATAAGATGACTATTCGACCATTTTTATATTTCAAAAATAACCAACTAGTTACCAGCCAGTTTAAGATTACAATATTCATGAGAATATCAGATTGGATTTTGAAGTTCCGTGTCCAGCACGGGACGACGGAAGACCGAAGTTAATAATAAAGTTACAAATTGATAATGAAGTCACAAACCGATAATATGCCACTATGTCCGGTGAATTCATCTTCTTTGTACAAGCAACGCTTTTTCGCGGAACCCGCCCCACAAAAATACTCTAAAATAACCTATAACCTGAATAATTGGTTTATCAAATAAAATTGTATTTTAATTTAGACAGGTTATTCGATAAAATAGCGCGTTACAACAAATAAACCCTTCAGCTTACTTAGAAGTACGACTTCGTAATTCGTTAAACCTTTTAAAAGAAGATCGTTTGCAACGAGAAGAGTTCATGATATTTACAATATATATTTTAAGCTCGCCGGTTTTAAATATCAAGTATAGATTAAATGTGTAAAGGTGAACGTATACTTATCACAGCCGAACGCGTCAAAGGAACTGAAAATTAGGAAGCTACACAGATTTAGGTGCGAGGTTTGATAAGATTTCATATAAAGAATTATTATTTTCCAACACAGACAACTCATTTATACGTTGTCTTTTCTAAGACGTAAGGTAATACGTTTCGTTGTCAGTAAGACTGTTCCTGACCTATGTGGGACTCGCAGCTGGGAGTGAGAGTTCTAGATAGGGTCTTCTACTTTAACTAAAACCACCGCGTGCGCTTTCAGCCGCTTTAAGGGTCACGGATCTGCAGGCAACAGAATCACCTTAGCGACAGCCTAGCTATGTGAGACTGTGAACGCCTTCAGCCGCATTTTGAGGGTCCCGGATCTGTGTTCTACGAGATTACCTCAGCGACAGGCTGGCCCCGGCGAAGGCAAGACTACTCCTGCTGCCCGACCTCTACTAAGCAGTCCCCGCGATGTTGTGTCATACTGGGCACAGGTTCCCATCCTGAGCCCGACACAAGTACAGGCGTGTTACTGGAGGCGCATTAATAGCGCCTCCTACGCACCCCCGTTCACTCGCGGGGAGAGGCCTCATCGGCGGCCTCCTCTCTCACCCGCTCGTCGGCCTCCTTCTGGGATATTACTGCCTTCCAGAAGGAGACCATCGACGAAGGCCAGGCTACTGCCCGGCTACCACTAAGCAGTCCCCGCGACGTCGTGCCATACTGGGTCCAGGTTTCCATCCTTACCCGACACTAGCACAGGGGCGTTAATATCCCCACCATGGTTCAGGCTTTGTCGTGGCGGAGGGGCACCTCACCAAAGGCGGCATTGGTGGCAATCGCCGGGTTTTAGTGGATAGAGCTCCGTCCACTTACCAGCTTTCGGGCGCAGCGAGTCCCACATAGCCGCGTGGGGAGACCCACAAAAAGGGGCGTTAATATAGGCGCATTAAGTAGTGCCTCCTACGCACCCCGATCGTCGCCCGCGGGGGGAGGCCTCGTCGGCGGCTTCCTTTCTCACCCGCTCATCAGTCTCCTTCTGGGACAGAACTCTTTCGCAGAAGGAAGCCATACAGTCGTGTAACCACGTATTGACCGAAACGTCACACATTTAAATAAACTTAATCAAATACGATAAAACCCATAAATTGTGTGTCTATTATGAGTGGAATTCACATAATCATTAAAAACATAACAGAAGAAATATGCAGGATGGTGGTACCGGAGGATAAGGCCCGCTACGCAGCGAATCCCTCCCACCGGTAGACATTCGCGGTCGGCTCGGGTGAAGTGAACGTTCACGTTTAATGTAACAGTGTTTTCGTAATTCTCTTTCTTGTTGGCTCAGCTCGCGGCCCGCTCAGCCACCAGCCCGACGAAATTTCACAATTATTTTCTTTACTTGTTAGTTCAGCAATGGATCGCTGGAGTTTGTTTGCTTCACTTAACATATTTTCAGCAAGAGAACGTTGTTTTAATACTGTTTAAATTTATAGTTGGGTAACTATAACCAACTTGGCTGTTAAGGATTTTGGCGGAGTATCTTTATTATCTAGTATACCGTAGGCAGACCGACTGCGATGTCGTAATAGAAGATAGAAATGTGATTGATGTAAGAATATGCATTTATTTTAAAAATAAAACAGTCAGAATAATAAGTAAAAATAAAGAAATAATGATGTGTGTTTATTATCCTCCAAACTATTGGTGGGATTTAGATAACTTTTTATGGCCAACAAAATAATCACCATCATGGGCTATCCACCATAGGACCATGCAACTAAGTCCACACGAACATTTATCTTTACAAAGTAAAAATAAAGTCGCTTTTATGTTTTTCTGTTAGTGAATCTATATTATCTAAAATACGGTTTTCATTGCCGGCTTTGTTATGAACTAGGGCAGGTTCTTAAGTTTACGTATTATAGGCGTAGACGACGGTCCTACATTATCATCATCATCATCCTTTATCTGTGCACTGCTCAACATAGGCTTCCTTCCTCCTTGTCCATCCTTCAATGAACGCCAAGACCACCGATCCCTCACTAGCATCCAACACGAACAATTGAAACATCAACCGTAAAATACAAATTATATTGTCTTTTAATAAATTTTAAATTATATTGTATTTAATCTTGCTTAAACCTTATCTTAAATTATTGTGTGACGGGTCCGTTACATAACTAATTGGATTGCTATGTTGACACTGCCGTCCGCCGTCCGCCGCCTCCCAGTAATTTATTTACTTAGTCACGAACTTCGCTGGAAATAACTGAGTGCGTGTGACGTGCATGTCATACGAGTCTTTAGACGGAAGTTACACGCATACTCTAAGCGTCAGTTCAGTACCTAATTGATCATATAGGGCGGTATTACTCTGTTTTTTTTTCCTTCCACCGGGAAATTCTCTTAGGCATCTAGCAGGGGAGGAGGGACTCCTCAAGTCGGGTATGTGGGATTCGATGTCTGGTGGATGGTCCGTGGACGCAGCTCTACCCACTAAAACCCAGCGAGTGCCACCAATGCCGCCTTTGGTGAGGTGTCCTGGATCTGTTGAGCAACAGGACACCTCGATGGCTAGTCAGTCCCCCAAGGGACCAACGCCACCTCCACAGAAGGCTTGTCCCGCACCACAATACCACCCCTCCCGACGTTAGGACAGCGCAATGGGGTGAGGTTCCCATCCGCGCCCCTTGTCCCCCCTACTCTTTTGTAAGAGAGGTACAAAGAGCAGCCCCCTCGCTTCACTTACATGTAGCCCAAGGTGCTGGGTTCACTTTAGGTACTGAGCCCTATCACCAGGACAAGACTTGAACCATGGTGGGGGGTATTACACTATTAGTCAGACTAGCAATCAGTCCAACTGAAAACTTTTACGCGATAACACGCATAAGCATAGATAGATATGGTTTTTAAGAAGAAAAAAAACATGTTTTGCTTTAATATTAATAGCCTTATCTACGAGGAATCGTTGAAATGGAACGCTGAACAGTCGGCGCAGGCGACGTCACAGCGTGCGAAATCTCTGCCTAAGCATTGATTTAGCTAAGATGGCATTCTACAATCGTAAACGCTAGTAGAAAACTAACAAATATATGGAGATTATAGCACTCATAGTGGTAAAGCCGTGTAATGGTAGCACAAGGGTACGTCGTGTCCCCGCTCGTGTGCTCGACCAATACGAAGTGTTCACAACACTAGAGTGACAGCATATCCCTAACCCTAGTCAATTTTCTTTTAATTTTATTTATTAAAATAAAGTACACTTTTTGGATTCTATTTTTTAAAATATGAATTAAGACGTACGCGTCAAGTGCCTCTTGTTATTTTTTATTTTAGATAATTGTTAGTAGTCCTGCGCGACCCGAGTAACAGTTCTGATCTTTATTAATTGCTTTTCTTAAATACACCAATATTTTATTATAATAGTCTTTTAAATTAGTTATCCTCGGACCAAGGCATTGTTAAGACATTATATTACATTTTACATTGATAAATAACGTGTCTACGTACCTATATACAGTCAGTTTCCCGTAATTTTAACATCAATCATTGAACTGACGCCAGAATAAGCGTGTAACCTCTGTCTCGAGAGAAACATTCGCTTGTGTAGCACAAACTACATTTGGAGCTTTCTAATAGTATTCTGCCTATCTCAGTCTGTCACACACATAGCGTTCAAACTTGTTCAAACACCCCTATATTTCGTCGGATGTTGAAGGTAGAAGCCATCAGCTCTCCTACTCTTCCGATTTCGCATAAAGGTCTTTGGACCATAGCATAGGTCAATTCGAAAAAAAAGAAAAAAAAAAAAACGGATGTGGAAAGTAAATGAATATGATTTTAACATGATCTATGAATGTTATGTTAGTAGATAACATTTTGTTTGCAATTCAACATACTAACAAACATATTAAAATAAATCTATACTAATATTATAAAGCTAAAGAGTTTGTTTGTTTGAACGTGCTAACCTGACGTGGCGGTGGGGCTCAGTAGCCTAGGGTGAGCCCAACACCTTGGGCGAAGCTAATTGAGCCGAGGGGCCTCTTTGTACTCCTCTTATAAGAAGAGGGGACAAAAGAGCAGGGGGCAAGGGGGCCCCATTGTACTGTCCCGACGTTGGGAGGGGTCGTTCTGTGGTGCGGGACAACCCCTCTGTGGAGGTGGCGTCGGTCCCTTGCAGGACTGACTAGCCGTCGAGGTGCCCTGTTAGCTTAACAGATCCGGGGCACCTCACTAAGGCGGCACTGGTGGCACTCGCCGGGTTTTAGTGGGTAGAGCTGTGTCCATTCACCATCTTTCGGGCGCAGCGAGTCCCACATACCCACCTGGGCAGACCCACTCCTCAGGTGGGATGCCTCAGAGCATTTCCCGGCGTAAAAGGAAAAAAAAAGGAACTACTGGTCCGATTTGAAAAATTCTTTCATTGTTAGATAGCCCATTTATCGAGGAAGGCTATATAACGTCACGCTGTGACTAACAATAATTATGTTGAGTAAGTTAACGCGGGCGAAGCAGACAACAGCTAGTAATAAAATAAAATTGTTTTTCTTGAGTTTGAATTACCTAATTGTTAACAAGAAAGGCAATGTAGGTTTTCGTTTATCCTACATTTGAACATAACGCGAAAAAAAAGTTATAAAATTATATCACAATGAGAATTAATCAGTGTCCTATATAAAGTACGGTCAGAGTTAAAGCTATTATTTAAAGAATTAGAATAGAACAAAAGAGCCCGTGAAACGTTTTCACGTTTTTGTACATCGCCGTACGCTCGAATGCTGCTTCGACATCCGAATTCACGGGATATCCGAATTCTACAAAGCCGTACTAATCTTTTTAACTGCGCTGTGAATTCCGGGTATGATGCGGTGAGGCAGGTACAATCATTTGTAGTTTTTGCAGAAATATTTGGGCGAAGCAATTTCATTGTGAAATGGTGCGACGTAATTCATATTTAGAATTTCTTAGAATGTCCATATTGTGCATTTCAAAATATTTAGTTGTGCGATATTTTATATTTTTCATCATAATAGACTGAACTTTCTTTTTTACCTTTCCCTATTTCATGCTATTTATGTATTGGTATATTCATTTTGTCGAAAGTGCTTATATTTTAAGTCAACTAGATTATGCTTATTCCTACTGCTTTTCCTATTATTTTCTATTCATATCTTTCAAGGCAGCTTTTGAGCTTTCTTTTTTCTTTTTTTTTCTTTAACGCCGGGAAATGCTCTGAGGCATCCCGCGGGGAAGTGGGTCTTCCCACGCGGGTATGTGGGACTCGCTGCGCCCGACAGCTGGTAAATGGACGCAGCTCTACCCACTAAAACCCGGCGAGTGCCACCAATGCCGCCTTTGGTGAGTTGCCCCGGATCTAGAAAACAAACAGGGCACCTCCACGGCTAGTCAGTCCCGCAAGGGACCGACGCCACCTCCACAGAGGAGTTGTCCCGCACCACAGAACAACCGGGAGGGGTTGTTCTGTGGTGCGGGAACTTCGGGACAGTACAATGGGGTGAGGTTCTCTCTTCTTATAAGAGGGATACAAAGAGCCCCCTCAGCCCAATTAGCTTCGCCCAAGGTGCTAGGCTCACCCTAAGTTACTGAGCCCCACCGCTACGACAAGGCCTGAACCATGGTGGGGAGCTTTTGAGCATATTAATTCGTGGCATTTGATAAAAAAGCAGTAAAAGAGACTAAACACTTTAAAAAGCTAGTATTATATGATATCAATAGATTGTGATTGCTTTAAACTGAATAAAATAACAAAACTTACTTTCTCGGCAGGAGTATTGACGTGAATATAATCTTCACCCTGGTGTGCACGGAGTTGGTTGCGAACAGGTACCGGCAGCGACGATGTGGTGGATACAATCCTGGGTATCCTGGACTCGCCAAGACACACGTGCCGGAACCGCGACAGGACACATCTTGATATAGCCAGTCACAATCTGCAACAAAGTTTAATGGTCAGTACCATTGTCCACATTTTGCATCGAGCATAATATAACCGAATGGAGTAATGTGAGTCATAAAATTCGGAAACTGTTCAGTGATTTGCCACTGATACAATAGCAATTCAACTAACCAGTGATCAGTATGTAAGCACCATCGGCCAATAATCTATCAATGGCCATTAGCCGGCCAATCAGAGCGCAGAACCGGCGGAATTTGTTTTAATACAAAACACATAACATTACCACTCTCTTCTGGTTATATGTTCGATGGTACCTTGGAATGTTTTTGTGTATTTGTTTGTAATTATAAACTACCTACTCGATTACTTTTTTTAGGCATAAAAAAGAAGGTTAAGTATATTAAAAGTAGTGGGACGTTAAAGTATTGCTAATGTTAATTTTCTTTTCAAAAATACTTTCTTCGGCTGAGTTTATTTTCCTGAACTCATTACGAAAGCAATAAAATAAAACTCATATATATTTTTAACCGAAAGAGATCAAATACAAAACAGGTTCATTAAAATCACGACATATATATACATTCAAGGCACGAATGGGGTGAAAATTGAGTAAAATATTCGATTGAACAAATATACGGAAGCTAAGCCAATAAACGCATGTTTATTTAACGCCTATAGCGTGAAAGACTCGACGGGAATTCGGTCAATTTATTACCCGACTTCATAAAAAGAGGAGGTTCTCAATTAGTCTCTATGTTTTGTAAGAGGTACTGCATTGTACCTCTCGCTCTCTCTCCAAAAGTGCCAGCTATGCATTTGGTATGGCTTGTGAGTTTCCGGTGATCCATTAGGAGGAGATAGGGCAAAAGGGTGCAACATCTGCATAATCTCTTGTTTTTTTCTTTTAGGCCGAGAAATGCTCTGAGGCATCCCTCGGGGGAGTGGATATCCCCAGGTGGTAAGGTGGACGCAGCTCTACCCACTAAAACCCGGCGAGTACCACAAATGCCACCTTTGGTGAGGTGCCTTGGATCTATTGAACAAACATGGCACCTCGACGGCTAGTCAGTCCCTCAAGTGATCGACGCCACCTCCACAGAGGGGTTGTCCTACACCACAGAAAAACCCCTCCCAACGTCGGACCAGTACAATGGGGTGAGGTTTCCATCCTCGCCCCTTGTCCCCCTCCTCTTTGGTCACTTCTTCTTATAAGAGAGGTACAAAGAGCAGCTCCCTCGGCTCAATTTGCTTCGCCCAAGATGCTGGGTTCACCTTGGGCGTGTGTGTGTGTCTACTGTGTGGAGCTACTGAGCCCCACCGCCACGACAAGACTTGAACTATGGTGGGGTTCTGCATAACCTCTGGTAAGTCACCATAAGGCTCCGACTGTTTGTTTGCCTCCTTATGCCATAAAATGTTTTTGATAATAATTAAAACAGAACCTTCCTGATTATACGTTAAAATTCAAAATAATGACCTCAAAACCTTTACTGTCGATCGAAACTCAAAATTGAAAGTAAAATAACAAGCTTGATAAGATGCCATATAAAAAGCAAAACTAAAAATTTTGAAAAAGTCCACGACGGTTAAGAGAAAGGTACCTAATTGAAAAAAGATAAAATATTTAGAAACCCCCGACTTAAATAATTTATGTACATTTTTTTTATGTTAGTTGGATAGGCAAACTGGCAAACGTACCACCTGATGGTAAGTGGTCGACGTCGCCCATGAACATAACCTAGTAATCCTGGAACGAGCCCAGGCAACTTATTTATGTGTTGCCTATCCTGAGACATAAGATGTTAAGTCTCGGTGCCAGTAATTACATTTCTTAGCCCTTCTCTCCGAAACACAGCAAAGCTGTTTAACGGGAGAAACAAGCAAGATGGTGGTACCCAAGCAGCCGGGAGCGGAGCGCGGTACATAACTAGATATAATAAACGTAAAAAACTTGTATAAGTATAAGTATAAATATCTATATATATATATATATATATATATATATATATATATATATATATATATATATATATATATATATATATATAGTAATCTCTCGCAGTGTCAGACATATTATAAACAACAGAGTATCAGTTTTCATAGCACTTCCCCCACGCACCTATTTGGTTCTCGAAGATGTAGATGTATAAAAAACCCAAGAAAATTCTGCTGGCTGTTGGTCTAGTGGTTAGTGACCCTGACTGCTAAACCAGAAGGTCGTGGGTTCGATTCCCACTCAGGACAAATGTTTATGTGATAGGCAAGATCATTTGTTCTGTGTCTGGGTGTAATTAATCTATAATATGTATGTATTTAGAAATACGTTGGTATATAACAGTTGTCTGGTTACCATAAGAACACTAACACAGTTTGGGATCAGATGGCCGTGTGTGAGTGTAATTACCGGTATTAAATAAACTAATAGGCTGGTTCATTAGTGATGTTCTAACATACTATTATGTACATTTAAATGTTTATATCATAAAACACCTCTCGAAACGAAATCAATGTGAGAAGCGCTCCATCACTTATTTTTTACCGGTGGGTGGGAAGCGCTGTGCCGCGCTCTCGGCTGCATGGGTACCACCATCTTGCTTGTTTCTCCCGTAAAACAGCTTTGCTGTGTTTCGAAGAGAAGGGCAAGACATGCAGTGTAATTAATGGCACCGAGACTTAACATCTTTTGTCTCAGGATAGGCAACACATAGATGAGTTAGTTGCCTGGGCTCGTTCTAGGTAAACTAATTTGTTCATGGGCGACGTCAGCCACTTACAATCAGGTGGCACATTTGCCAGTTTTATCCAACTAACATAAAAAATATTAATAATAATATTAAGAATAGGGCTGGGCTATATGACAAGGGAAAGTCTTCAAAAATATACACTACCTACTTTATTAACTTAAATATATCCGCTTTTATATTTATCACAAGGTATAATTAATATTATATCTTATTAGGTAGTAAAACTTATGAAACATAATCATCATCATCATCAGCCTCTATCCGTCCGCTGCTGAACATACGCCTCCCTCAATGAACGCCAAGACGGCCGATCATCAGCCTTTAGTCCACTGAAACATAATATTACTGATTTATTATGTCATGATTTTCAATTATTTATATATAAATATTGTAATAATTTCGAGAATGTAGGTAGTTGTAAGTTCGTTTGTGGCGCATGGCGGGGCGAACTATTATTCTATCTGTGGTAGGGAATGGTGGGGCTCTCTTGAGTGACTGATTGTCGGTGAGGATAGTACTGCCTTAGGCAGTACGGTTTAATAATATTAAACAAAATACATATAAGGAAAAGATGTAAGACAAGGAATATGTTAAATATATATGAGAGTAATAGTTTGTACTGTATACAATATGTAAAATAAAGTAAGTACTTTGTTAAAAGGATTTTAATTACGTAACAATTATTTTCAATACATCTGTGACGTTTTCTCGGTGATGGCGTTGTTACAAATATAATGTGCTTATTATAGTAAAATGTATACCTAACGTGACCATACGTGCCGCTTTGAGGCAGTCTGTCCCGATGTCTCCGCGAGGCTGAAATTGTCTCTTTAGCAGAAAGACCAAAAGATAAAAAATTGTCCTGCTTTTTATTAGTTTCTTGTCAAGTAACTAAAAAGGGTCGTCAGAAAAACGTAGTAAAACAGAACATAAGGAGATGTGCGTTAGGTTTGCAAAATTGTCGCCTTGTTTCAATATTAGTGAATTCGCCATGATAATTAAAAGGGTCATCATTTTTACAAGCAATTTATTTAAATACTAGCTGGCGCCCACGACCTCGTCTGCACAGGATTATACTTTAAACAATGAACACAATCTTTATATATAAAAATTTCGTGTCACGATGTATGTTCGCGATAAACTCCGAAACACAGAGCCAATTTTTATTAAATTTTGTAAGCATTTGTAATTTGGTCCAACTTGGGAGATAGTAGTTTTTATCTCAATTATTGATTTCAATATTTGTTATTGCAAATTAAATGTTTATATTTTGTTACTGTATGCTGATACTAATGTCAAATTCTCAAGATGATGTCAAATCCAAACTTATTTAGACAGAAAGATACGATCGAGTCCAATACGTCTATTGGACCTTCATTATTAATTGACGACCTCTGTGGCTCAGTGGTAAGCGCGTTGACGCTCAAGCCGGAGGTTGCGGGTTCGAATCCCAAATACCTTACACACTTTATATACCTTAGCCACTGCAACGCGTGGCCGGGTCTGCTAGTATCTTAAAAAATATAGCATATATGTAATTTTGACGTATAAGCTATGTTGTTGTAAAGTTTCATTAAAATCCATTAAATTCTTTTTGTGTGAAAGAGTTACAATCATCCATACATACAAATTTTTGGCTCTTATTATATTAGTAGGATGTCAGTGTCCCCATTTTGAGTTCAAAAATAAATTGTCACGTTATGTATACCATATACATACACAGTATCTGAAATGACGAGAATATGAATTATAGACGAACCTTGATAAAATCCGTAAATTATTTTTCAAGGATAATTGTAATAAGTAATAAGTCATTGATTTCACAGAATGTGGTTAACAATGGTGGATACAATAGGTTCATCAGTACATACATACATCCTACCATAGCACTGGTGTGTGAATATGTCAAGTTATTATCATTATTTAACATAGAAAATACAAATTCAGTTAGGTACTGTATATTATTATTATTACTCAATTTTAACGTTAATACAAAGAATATAAGTCAGTTTTTCAAAATTTTACATTGTCAAGGTAGTTATAGAAATGTCATTTATATAAATAATATTAAATTATTTTAATCAATTAAATATAAAAAGCGTCCATAGATATTATTATTATATTATTATTATTAAAATCATCAATAAGTAATATGTAAAATCATAACAATAATAAACAATATAATACGCAGTCAAAAATTTCGTTAGAATAATAATTATGTTAACAGCAATTAAAAAAAATATTAATAATAATGAATACATGTTAAAAATTCAAATTAATATTTAAAAATAAAAAATAGTTATTAACATAAATGTCATTGTTTCATACATAGCGTAAATTCGTTCATGTCATAAAAACAATTTTCCATTAGCCATAATGTCAGATTTCTTATACGATGTATATGATGATAAGAAATCTCATGTGTGACTATGGTAGAATCGATCCAATTAGACAGCACCGGCAACGTAGCTTCCTGTACCCGACTCTGTATCTATTTAGGTAATGTCTTACTATTTACTTTATTGCCTTATTTATGTGACTGAGCTTGATTATAAATCTATATTAGTTCCTTTACATACCTGTATCTATCGTTTGCCTAGTTAAAGGATTCCAATCATACCAGTAATATACTTTCTCCGGAATGTATTAATTTATATGGACGTCTATGTAATAAATATTTAAAAAAAGGGACACCCGGATGGAACGAAGTTCCTTTCGATTAATTGTTGAAGGAATTGTGACAAAAAACAAAAAAAAGGTGTAAGGAAAATATTTATTCGGGTAGGTATAGTTTTTTTATGATTTTTTATCGATAAAAATCAGAGCATCTCCTGGCGTAATATAATAAATAAAAAAGAACAAAAAAAAGTCACCGAGATCGGTGGGATTTGAACTGGGGTTAGTAAAAACTAAGCAGCCCCAATAGTGTAACAAAAACAGCTACCGACGCAGTAATGTGTCATTTAAAAATCCGCACGACTTACAACTACAGCAAAAAGTGTCGTTCCAACTTTTTATCTTAATTTTTTCCGTCTAGCCCCCTTTCGTAACGCGCGATAAGGAACTAATGCATGACAGCGGATTATTAGAGAGCTAAATGCTGTGCCGATTTCAATGAATGGGATAAAGTTAAAAGAAAAAAAGATATTCTTCGAGTTTTTTTATTACCATTTGCCTATACAAAATGGGTGCAACGTTTCGTTCCAATAATAACAATATCATCATCCCTGCAATGGGACATATTAGGGGTTCACCGATGCGCTGGCTAAATGCGGGTTGGTGAACTTCAAAGACGTTTAATCTCATCGGGGATGCAGGTTTCCTCACGACGTTTCCTTCACTGGTGGTGTTATGTTCAGGTGCACATAGAAATTTAATTGTAAAATAAGTTTAATGTTTCAGACGTGACACAAAATCACATCCGCACTTCGTCTGCGTAGGATTTGACTTTGGACATTTCACACAATATATTTATGAATTGTTATTATATAGTGTTATTCTGATGTTAATCTATATTATTGTAGTTTCATTAAAATCCATTCAGTAGTTTTAGTGTGTTAGAGTAACAAACATTCATACATACAAACCTTTTTATATTAGTAGGATTACTTAGGGTTTATTTATTTATATTTCTTTATTAAAATGATTTAATTTATGTTTTGCGAAATAGTGTTGTCTCTTATTTTCACTATGACAAAGTTTTGTTACAGTTGTGGCTCGTAGCAACGTAGTCTTTAATTATATCTCGTTCATAAAGTAACTGCAGACGACAGCGAGACATCGTATATAATGTATACTGCGCTGGGATTGAAACGAATTATTATTTTATGTGTTTGCATTTATGTTATAATGAAAATATTTTTACGGATTTTGTCGCGGTATATTAATATTTTTACAAGCCCGACGTTTTGTTCTTACAGCAACCATGGTCACGGGAGGACTAGGATAAAACCCCGACGAATAATAATAATAACATGTCGGGACAACTCACACACGGCCATCTGATCCCAAACTGTGTTAGTGTTCTTATGGTAACCAGACAACTGTTATATACCAACGTATTTCTAAATACATACATATTATAGATTAATTACACCCAGACACAGAACAAATGATCTTGCCTATCACATAAACATTTGTCCTGAGTGGGAATCGAACCCACGACCTTCTGGTTTAGCAGTCAGGGTCACTAACCACTAGACCAACAGCCAGCAGAATTTTCTTGGGTTTTTTATACATCTACATCTTCGAGAACCAAATAGGTGCGTGGGGGAAGTGCTATGAAAACTGATACTCTGTTGTTTATAATATGTCTGACACTGCGAGAGATTTATATATATATATAAAACCCAACCCATGATGATATTGTTATTATTGGAACGAAACGTTGCACCCATTTTGTATAGGCAAATGGTAATAAAAAAACTCGAAGAATATCTTTTTTTCTTTTAACTTTATCCCATTCATTGAAATCGGCACAGCATTTAGCTCTCTAATAATCCGCTGTCATGCATTAGTTCCTTATCGCGCGTTACGAAAGGGGGCTAGACGGAAAAAATTAAGATAAAAAGTTGGAACGACACTTTTTGCTGTAGTTGTAAGTCGTGCGGATTTTTAAATGACACATTACTGCGTCGGTAGCTGTTTTTGTTACACTATTGGGGCTGCTTAGTTTTTACTAACCCCAGTTCAAATCCCACCGATCTCGGTGACTTTTTTTTGTTCTTTTTTATTTATTATATTACGCCAGGAGATGCTCTGATTTTTATCGATAAAAAATCATAAAAAAACTATACCTACCCGAATAAATATTTTCCTTACACCTTTTTTTTGTTTTTTGTCACAATTCCTTCAACAATTAATCGAAAGGAACTTCGTTCCATCCGGGTGTCCCTTTTTTTTAAATATTTATTACATAGACGTCCATATAAATTAATACATTCCGGAGAAAGTATATTACTGGTATGATTGGAATCCTTTAACTAGGCAAACGATAGATACAGGTATGTAAAGGAACTAATATAGATTTATAATCAAGCTCAGTCACATAAATAAGGCAATAAAGTAAATAGTAAGACATTACCTAAATAGATACAGAGTCGGGTACAGGAAGCTACGTTGCCGGTGCTGTCTAATTGGATCGATTCTACCATAGTCACACATGAGATTTCTTATCATCATATACATCGTATAAGAAATCTGACATTATGGCTAATGGAAAATTGTTTTTATGACATGAACGAATTTACGCTATGTATGAAACAATGACATTTATGTTAATAACTATTTTTTATTTTTAAATATTAATTTGAATTTTTAACATGTATTCATTATTATTAATATTTTTTTTAATTGCTGTTAACATAATTATTATTCTAACGAAATTTTTGACTGCGTATTATATTGTTTATTATTGTTATGATTTTACATATTACTTATTGATGATTTTAATAATAATAATATAATAATAATATCTATGGACGCTTTTTATATTTAATTGATTAAAATAATTTAATATTATTTATATAAATGACATTTCTATAACTACCTTGACAATGTAAAATTTTGAAAAACTGACTTATATTCTTTGTATTAACGTTAAAATTGAGTAATAATAATAATATACAGTACCTAACTGAATTTGTATTTTCTATGTTAAATAATGATAATAACTTGACATATTCACACACCAGTGCTATGGTAGGATGTATGTATGTACTGATGAACCTATTGTATCCACCATTGTTAACCACATTCTGTGAAATCAATGACTTATTACTTATTACAATTATCCTTGAAAAATAATTTACGGATTTTATCAAGGTTCGTCTATAATTCATATTCTCGTCATTTCAGATACTGTGTATGTATATGGTATACATAACGTGACAATTTATTTTTGAACTCAAAATGGGGACACTGACATCCTACTAATATAATAAGAGCCAAAAATTTGTATGTATGGATGATTGTAACTCTTTCACACAAAAAGAATTTAATGGATTTTAATGAAACTTTACAACAACATAGCTTATACGTCAAAATTACATATATGCTATATTTTTTAAGATACTAGCAGACCCGGCCACGCGTTGCAGTGGCTAAGGTATATAAAGTGTGTAAGGTATTTGGGATTCGAACCCGCAACCTCCGGCTTGAGCGTCAACGCGCTTACCACTGAGCCACAGAGGTCGTCAATTAATAATGAAGGTCCAATAGACGTATTGGACTCGATCGTATCTTTCTGTCTAAATAAGTTTGGATTTGACATCATCTTGAGAATTTGACATTAGTATCAGCATACAGTAACAAAATATAAACATTTAATTTGCAATAACAAATATTGAAATCAATAATTGAGATAAAAACTACTATCTCCCAAGTTGGACCAAATTACAAATGCTTACAAAATTTAATAAAAATTGGCTCTGTGTTTCGGAGTTTATCGCGAACATACATCGTGACACGAAATTTTTATATATAAAGATTGTGTTCATTGTTTAAAGTATAATCCTGTGCAGACGAGGTCGTGGGCGCCAGCTAGTATTTAAATAAATTGCTTGTAAAAATGATGACCCTTTTAATTATCATGGCGAATTCACTAATATTGAAACAAGGCGACAATTTTGCAAACCTAACGCACATCTCCTTATGTTCTGTTTTACTACGTTTTTCTGACGACCCTTTTTAGTTACTTGACAAGAAACTAATAAAAAGCAGGACAATTTTTTATCTTTTGGTCTTTCTGCTAAAGAGACAATTTCAGCCTCGCGGAGACATCGGGACAGACTGCCTCAAAGCGGCACGTATGGTCACGTTAGGTATACATTTTACTATAATAAGCACATTATATTTGTAACAACGCCATCACCGAGAAAACGTCACAGATGTATTGAAAATAATTGTTACGTAATTAAAATCCTTTTAACAAAGTACTTACTTTATTTTACATATTGTATACAGTACAAACTATTACTCTCATATATATTTAACATATTCCTTGTCTTACATCTTTTCCTTATATGTATTTTGTTTAATATTATTAAACCGTACTGCCTAAGGCAGTACTATCCTCACCGACAATCAGTCACTCAAGAGAGCCCCACCATTCCCTACCACAGATAGAATAATAGTTCGCCCCGCCATGCGCCACAAACGAACTTACAACTACCTACATTCTCGAAATTATTACAATATTTATATATAAATAATTGAAAATCATGACATAATAAATCAGTAATATTATGTTTCAGTGGACTAAAGGCTGATGATCGGCCGTCTTGGCGTTCATTGAGGGAGGCGTATGTTCAGCAGCGGACGGATAGAGGCTGATGATGATGATGATTATGTTTCATAAGTTTTACTACCTAATAAGATATAATATTAATTATACCTTGTGATAAATATAAAAGCGGATATATTTAAGTTAATAAAGTAGGTAGTGTATATTTTTGAAGACTTTCCCTTGTCATATAGCCCAGCCCTATTCTTAATATTATTATTAATATTTTTTATGTTAGTTGGATAAAACTGGCAAATGTGCCACCTGATTGTAAGTGGCTGACGTCGCCCATGAACAAATTAGTTTACCTAGAACGAGCCCAGGCAACTAACTCATCTATGTGTTGCCTATCCTGAGACAAAAGATGTTAAGTCTCGGTGCCATTAATTACACTGCATGTCTTGCCCTTCTCTTCGAAACACAGCAAAGCTGTTTTACGGGAGAAACAAGCAAGATGGTGGTACCCATGCAGCCGAGAGCGCGGCACAGCGCTTCCCACCCACCGGTAAAAAATAAGTGATGGAGCGCTTCTCACATTGATTTCGTTTCGAGAGGTGTTTTATGATATAAACATTTAAATGTACATAATAGTATGTTAGAACATCACTAATGAACCAGCCTATTAGTTTATTTAATACCGGTAATTAGTTAGCAACCACGACGGTCTGTTAATTATAACATTGAATTGTTAGCTAATATTGTTATACATGCAAATGCTATTGATGGCGGCTCTTACATTGTACGTTAAACGGTCACTTCATCAGCGCCAATTAAATGATCACTAGTGTAAATAAATGATAATTGTATATTGAATTAAACTATTTTTATTGTAATGAGCTGATATTGGGTATAAAAAATTATAATAATAATATCAATCCTTATATTAATTCCCACTGCGTTTTTTTTCGGATGGATCTATGCTAACGGCCCGAAGGTCCTAATGCTACATCGGATTAGTGTGAGCCCATTTGGCTCACTTTTGGTTTGTAAACCCCCCATGGGTTGCCCACCCGCCAACCGTGCAGTCTGCGACCACACGGCCTCCTGGCGTCGGGTTGGTGTTCCACTGCTGGGCACCGGTTTCTTCCTTGAAATCAGGCGAGGAGGATGTTGGGCTATAGTTGGCCCTGGCCCAATGCGGGTCGGTGAACTTCACAAACATTTAAAGACTTTTAATCTCATCATGAATGCAGGTTTCTTTACGATGTTTTCGTTCACCGGTGACCAAGTGATGCTCTCGTGTTCAGGTGCACTTTAGGTGCAATTTAGAAAAACTAATTTCAAGACACCACAGGGGTCAAGCATCGAACCCGGATCTTTTATTCAAGAGGCCAAGCCCATATCCACAAGACCATTGTAAAATTTGAGTAGTAATTAAAAAAATATTTTCATTAAATGCGTGAATAATAAAATTAAACATTATGTTGTAGCGATAATTGACAAATCCGTTATGAGATATTTTTTTAAGTCGTAAGTATTTATATCAGGTTAAACTAATGTGTATCATTATCATCATCATTAATAGCGTCTCTTAAAACCCCACCACGGTTCAAGCCTTGTCATGGTGGTGGGGCTCGGTGGCCTAAGACAAACCCACCACCTTGGGTAAAGCCAACTGAACCGAGGGGGCTGCTCTTTGTACCCCTCTTATAAGAAGAGAGGACAATAGAGTAGGAGGGGACAAGGGTCGAGGATAGGAACCTCACCACATTGCACTGTCCCGAAGTTGGGAGGGGTTGAAGACCTATGTGGCTCAATGGTTAGCGCATTGGCGCTCAAGCTGGAGGTTGCGGGTTCGAATCCTATTATATTATAATAAAAATCTTAAATATACGTATAGTATAAAAGTATTAAATATATTTCCGTCGTCTGGTATCCGTAACACAAGTTCTTCGAGAACTTACCACGGGACCAGATTGACGTGGTGTAAACGCGTCAATAGATATTATTATTATTATAGGTTGTTCTATGGTGCGGGACAACCCCTCTGTGGAGGTGGCGTCGGTCTCTTGAGAGTTGAGGGACTGACTAGCCTTCGAGGTGCCCTGTTTGCTCAACAGATCCGGGGGACCTCACCAAATGCGGCAATGATGGCACTCGCCGGGTTATAGTGGGTAGAGATGCGTCCACCTTACCATCTTTCGGGCGCAGCGAGTCCCAAATACCCACCTGGGGATCCCTTCCCCGCGGGATGCCTAAGAGCATTTCCCAGTCGAAAAGAAAAAGAGCGTCTCTTAAATATACCTCTTTCAATGTACTTAAATAAGACTGATCTTCCGCTACTCAGATTGAACTGGGACCTAGTTTGAAATAGCATTTTCATAATGTAATCACACTATGTCGCAATCATTTTAATGAAGTTTATTATGTTTCACCGGCAATATTAATTTATGTCGTAACCGCATTTGGACAGTATCATCATATATTTAGGCCACTGTTTTGATACAACGTATGCTATTTACTCTGGTACGCGGACTGTAAATTACTTTTATCATTGGAATTTCTATTAATCAGATTATTACATACAATTTACATAAATAATAAGTATACGAATAAATAAAGAGATATTGACGTGACAACATCTTATAATTTGATGAAGCCGGCTGCAAGAACGAAAAAACATGACTCATGCGGCGTTACCTCGCTCTGAGGCGTTCCATTTTCTTATGACATTGTCACGTTCAACTATCGTCAGTAAACCGACTTTACAGACAACCGATTTTATTTTTACTAGTGTTTTGCCTTCCCCACCAAGGTTCAGGCCTTGTCGTGGCGGTGGGGCTCAGTAGCTTAAGGTGAACTCAGCACCTTGGGCGAAGCATATTGAACCGAGGGAGGTGCTCTTTGTACCACTCTTATAAGAAGAGAAAGGAGCCGAACGACACTACCTCTGCGGAGGTGGTGTCGGTCCCTTGAGGGACTGACTAGCCGTCGAGGTACCTACCCTGTTTGCTCAATTGATCCGGGGCACCTCACCAAATGTGGCATTGGTGGAACTCGCCGAGTTGTAGTGGGTAGGGCGTCCAACTTAAGATCTTTCGGGCGCAACGAGCCCCACATACCCATCTGGGGGGTCCCCCCCCCTCCCAGCGATATTCGATCATTATTTTGCTATTACTTTAGTATAGCGGACTTTATTACTAAGTATTTTGTATTTTAATATCTACATGTCTTTAATTTTATAAAAATTAAACACTGTGTCTAAGGTATATTATAATAATATGAATTTTATGAAATTAATACAAATTATTTTCACTTTCAATTTTAATTTGTATTAATATTAAGAATACCTACTTCCAAATGTTCTATGAAGGTAAATATATTAATAATTTAATTAATTTCTTAGCAATTTCAGGCGTTTGCCTTTTTGTGGAAATATTATATTAATAAATGAGAGTATTTATCTGTAAAAGGAAATACGTATATCAGTGGCCAGCTCCGGTTGGGAGATGACGAGGGTTGTACCTTTGTCCGACACACTTTGTACACTTGCGTTCTTACGAAAAATCAATACAATTCAATAGATCTTACAAGTTATTGGATTTTATCACTCGTATACTTGTAGATCGGGCAATTTTTTAAATATTCTAGAATCTTTGATTTAACAACTATAACTAATGTAACTAACGCTTATTAGTTATTACTTTTCCAAAGCAAATTACGCGCGATGTAACTTCACCGGTTGAAATTTGCTATTGTTTGTTAGAGACAGTGTCATGCTGCTTTGAAGCTGAATCAGGCTGGCACGACCGGGGTGGTGTCTCTTGCTCCCTTTTTTTTAACGCCAGCAAATGCTCTGAGGCATCCCGCTGGGGTTGGATCTCCCCCGGCGGGTATGTGGGACTCGCTGCGTCCGAAAGCTGGTAAGTAGGCCCAGCTCTACCCACTAAATCCCGGCTAGTGCCACCAATGCCGCCTTTGGTAAGGTGTCCCGGATCTGTTGAGCAAATAGGGCACCTCGGCGGCTAGTCAGTCCCTCAGGGGACCGACGCCACTTGCACAGAGGGGTTGTCCCGTACCACAGAACAACCCCTCCCAACGTTGCGACAGTACAATGGGGTGAGGTACCGGCCATCCTCGCCCCTTGCTTTTTTGTCCCCTCTTCTTATAAGAGGGGACAAAAAATATACAAATAGCCCAAGGTGCTGGGCTCACCCTAGGCTACTGAGCCCTACGGCCACGACAAGGCCTGACCCATGGTGGGGTGCTTACATAATACCTGCGTACAGTGACAACTATGCTGTCGTGAAAGGGAGTGCAACACATCTGCATATTCTCTGGTTGTGCGGGTGTGTCTCTGGACGTCGGCAGTCACCATGACTACGACTGCTTGTGCCTTCATATGCCATAAAAAAGTAGTATGTATATAATATTACCTGTATGAGGGATCCGAGAGCCGCCGCGCGGATGGAAGCCCACGCCCTGAGTGTTGCTGAGGGACGTGAAGCTGAAGAAGGCTAGGAACTGCGATCTGACTGTCTTTTCTGTTATCCTAGAAAAAAATATTATTATAAATTGTCACGTATGATCAAAAGGCTTAAAAGACATGATAACGATTTTGAAGAAGGAAATAGGTAGGTAGTATCACTTGCGGCTGATATTTTTGTATTTTGTGACTATTAACACAGCTATTAGTCCGTCCCCACCACGGTCCAAGCCTTGTCGTGGCGGTGGGGCTCAATAGCCTAAGGTGAGCCCAGCACCTTGGATGAAGCAAATTGAGCCGAGGGAGCTGCTCTTTGTATCCCTCTTATAAGAATAGGGGACAAAAGAGCAGGGGGACAAGGGGCGAGGATGCGAACCTCACCCCATTATACTGTCCCGATTTTGGGAGGGGTTGTACTGTGGTGCAGGACAACCCTTCTGTGGAGGAGCGTCGATCCCTTGAAGGACTGACTAGCCGCCAAGGTGCCCTATTTGCTCAACAGATCCGGTGCAACGACGACTTTACACCAATAACGTTATTGGTGGTACTCGTTGGGTTTTACCATATTTCGGTCGTAGTGAGTTCCACATACCCACCTGGGGGGTCCCCCCTCCCCCGTGGAATGCCTATGAGCATTACCCGGTGGAAAAGAAGAAAATGCCATTAGTCCGTAACAAAATGTGATCAGATTTCGTACGCACCCCTTAAAAATATTATTCTTATTATAAAAAATAGTTATACATATATTAAATTCTCATCAAATGATTTAACAATTAAGCTTTCATACATGTAGGTAAAGTCAAGTAAGCTAGTAATAGATATAAATAGCACTCATAAAATTATGAATTCAAAATATGTACAAAATTTTGTATTTAATATGTTTATATATAACATAAACATTCCCAAAATCGTGCTTAGATTTTGGGAATTCGAGTTTTAAGCGAAACAACATAAAGATAATAAACAAAATAATTAACTGTAAGGAATTTCAAACAAGATAAAATGTAAAGTTTGTAAAAACAAAGAATGTTTTATACATTCGAAGAAAGTATACAGTGTGTTTTTTTTTAAGTGGGACAGTATGGGGAAATCCTAAAGTATAAGAGATACAGGGAAACTGTCTTAGGAAACATTAGGTACTTTTGCGAAAAAAAAAATTGGTATAGTCAAAATTTTGGTCAAGTGTGAGTTGTCCCTAAAAATGATTAATTTTGGTGAAAATTTTTTTTTTGACGCACATCTACTCAGTTTCATGAGGGGATCATTTTATTGTATGGGAAGAAAAAAATCGGGACAGCAGAAGTTAGGTAAATTTAATAAAATAATTTTACATTAAAGTAAATGTTCAACTCCCTCTTGTCGAATGCAGGCACGAGCGCGTTTCAGAACACCTCTGGTAGCTTTAGACAAGGCGTTGTGATGTATGTTGTTCAAATGATAATGCACTGCGTCTTTTAACTCTTGTACCGAGTTGTAAGTATCTGCATAAATTCGACCTTTAAGGTACCCCCAAATGAAAAAATCCAACGGTGTTAAATCGGGTGAACGTGGTGGCCATTTAATAGGGCCATTTGTGGCCATCCAGCGATCAAGAAAATGTTCATTTAAAAACTGTTTAGTAGCGATACTATTATGGGCAGGGGCGCCGTCTTGTTGGTAGATGATATTATTCAAATTATTTAATGGAATTGCCATATCTACTAAATCCACAGCCATGTTTAATATTTCCTGATATTTTTAACCGACTTCAAAAAAAAAAGGAGGTTCTCAATTCGTCTGTATGTTTTTTTTTTTTTTTGACTATTCAATGTTCCATGGTAAATTTTAATGGCAAAGATTTTATTACCTATCTAATATTGCACACCAACAATTAAAGGAAAAGCGGACCTGGTTATGGGTTGCCGTAGTTCGGAAGGGGTTTGTACGTGCCCAAAAATGATTATTTTTTCTATTGTACATGCCATTGTTTGAAAAATTGCATTCATCTGTCCAAATAATCCGGCTTGGAAAAGACGGGTTTCTAATCGAGCATTCTACAAACCACTGGCAAAATGCTAATCTCCGGTCAGTGTCTCCTGGAAGCAATGCTTGTACAAGATGACCTTCTATGTAACACTTGTACTTGTAAGCCTTCAATACCTTTCGTACTGTAGATCTATGCACACCGATATTGTTAGCAGCTTGCCTCAATGAGGATTTTGGGTAGGCTTCAATATATCCTAAGATTGCGATAGTTGTAAATTCATTTATTACTGTGGCTCGTCTCTTCCGTTTTAGTGTAAAACAGCCTCCCTTTCTTTTTTTTTAATTTTTCACCAGTTTGTCAAAAATTTTGCGGTTCGGTTGATCGCGGTCCGGATAACGTTCCCGATACCACTGTAACGCATTCACAGAGCTACGATAATTAACAAAATACGCTTCAATTAAATCTAATTTATGCGAGTTTGATAATTCCATGACGAAAACTTAACATAATGTTAACTTTAAACAATGAAATATCAAGTAAAATACTGTTTGTTTCAAGAAGTTCCAAATTTAAAATTTGTTTTTTTTTTTATTAGATTTGTAAGGTAAGGTGCTCGCGTAAGAATACCTTAAAGTATTTTAATCCTTTTTAAACCAAATAAAATGTTCCAAATTCAAATGTAAAACTGGAATAGGCAGTATTTTTTTTAATAAAAACCTTGCAGTGGGCAGTGGTAGGAAATTTACACGGGTTGTAATAATGAAAACGATTTTCTTAAATTTGACTAACTTCTGCTGTCCCGATTTTTTTCTTCGCATACAATAAAATGATCCCCTCATGAAACTGAGTATATGTGTGTCAAAAAAAAATTTCATCAAAATTAATCATTTTTAGGGACAACTCACACTTGACCAAAATTTTGACAAAACCGGTTAAAAGGTTGTAGTAGACTTCTTTCATTCAACAGTAATTGTTCTCATACGATTAGACTTATGCACACAGCAATGTGCTGCTTTAGAAGTCCTAACGAAAGAGTATGCATTGGGACCGTAAGAATCTTTTCAAATGCTGTCTTAACCGAATCAGGGCGCGGCTCCACCGCGGCGCACGGAGCGGCTACGCAGGTTTGTCAAGTTTCGCTTTGCAAGAATATGCATGTGATTTTTTCCGCTGCAACCAGGCTGCAATCCTACAACATGCTACGAATTAATTGACATTTTCTTGCATTTTTTTTTTTTTTTCGGATGGATCTATGCTAATGGCCCGAAGGCCCTAATGCTTCAACGGATTAGTGTGAGCCAATTCGGCTCACTTTTGATTGGGGGGTTGCCCCCCGCCTACCGTGCAGTCTGCGACCACACGGCCTCCTGGCGTCGGTTGTGCATTTTCTTGCAATTGACATTTTAACACACGTGCGTAGCCACTGCGTGCGGATTTGTGAAGCCACGACTTCAAACTTACACCTATTTCATTTACAATTAGTTACTTTTTTGTGATAAGGGGGCAAACGAGCAGTCGGAGTCTTATGGTACCGACACCCATACATATCCACATAACCAGAGGTAATGCAGATGCGTTGCCCTCCTTTTCCCTATGGCCATAATTTATGGCATTTCCCAATGGGCCACCGGAAATTCACAAACCGCATGAAACGCGACAGCATGGGTGTCACTTGACGCCGGTGTTATGCGAGCGAGAGGTACCACCCCGGTCGTGCCCAGTTTGGCTGTAATACAGCATGGCACTACCTCTTACAAACAAACAAGAATTGTGAATATATATTGAAACACTACAATATGGGAAATAATGTATGTATATTGGTGTGGAAAACCGTGAAATTAAAAAAATCCACCCTAAACGTATGTTTTGTCAGACGCTGCGTTGT
Organism: Helleia helle; assembly: GCA_963853865.1. NCBI lineage: Eukaryota > Metazoa > Arthropoda > Insecta > Lepidoptera > Lycaenidae > Helleia > Helleia helle. The sequence continues at coordinate 16,598,697 of OY971422.1, read as the reverse complement.
TTTCATATGCCAAGAGCGTGAAATGGCTGCTTTTTGTATGAACAATCGTTTGGTTTTCCATTGCTAAATTACTGGGAGTGTTTTTTGTTTTACAAAATTTAATAAACGTGTGTTGGGATTTACGAGTTATTTATAAAATAGTAATTGCAACTTGGCAAAGGTTTTGATGGATTTATAACCAAAATCTATTTCCAGCATTGATGTTTTTTTTTATGTTAGTTGGATAGGCAAACTGGCCAACGTGCCACCTGATGGTAAGTGGTCGACGTCGCCCATGAACATTAACTAGTTTACCTGGAACGAGCCCAGGCAACTCATCTATGTGTTGCCTATCCTGAGACATAAGATGTTAAGTCTCGGTGCCAGTAATTACACTGCCTAGATAGGTAATACAATTAAAATATCTAAGTGATTAAAACTGGCAATATCAGAAACACAAAACTGTATCATATTATATTAGATGATACTACACATTAAATGATAATAAAAAACTACATTCCCCTGGCCTGTCCGGCGTAAACTTATCCGGTTTTTATCTATTTATCCAACAAATTGCAAGTTAAAAATTTATTTACTCTAAGCACATATTATGCTCGATAAAACATTTTTTTTATAGCATAGGAGGGCAAACAAGCACCCCACCATGGTTCAAGCCCTGGCGTGGCGGTAGGGCTTAGTAGCCTAGGGTGAACCCAGCACCTTGGGCGAAGCTAATTGAGCCGAGGGGGCTCTTTGTACCCCTCTTATAAGAAGAGGGGACAAAAGAGCAGGGGGCAAGGGATGAGGATGGGAACCTCACCCCACTGTACTGTCCCGACGCTGGAAGTGGTTGTTCTGTGGTGCGGGCGACCCCTCTGTGGAGGTGGCGTCGGTCCCTTAGGGGACTTACTGGCCGTCGAGGTGCCTTGTTTGTTTATTAGATCCGGGGCACCTCACCAAAGGCGGCATTGGTGCCACTCGCCGGGTTTTAGTGGCTAGAGCTGCGTCCACTTACCACCTTTCGGGCGCAGTGAGTCCCACATACCCGCGCGGGGAGACCCACTCCTCCGCGGGATGCCTCAGAGCATTTTCCGGCGTTAAAGAAAAAAAAAGGGCAAACAAGCAGTCGAAGCCTTTTGGGGACTATCGACGCCCATACGCATCCGCACCACCAAAGATTTTGCAGATGCGCTGCCCTCCTTTTCCCTATACCCCCAACAGGCCACCGGAAACTTACAAACCGCACGAAATGCGACAGCATAGCTGCAAATTGACGCCGCAGCTATGTGAGCAAGAGGTATCACCCCGATCGTACCGGCACAAGACTGTTAAAGCAGGTAAAGTAGGCGCCCCACCATGGTTTAGGCCTTGACGTGGCGTGGGGCTCAGTAGCCTAGGGTAAGCCCAAATCGAGGGGGCTCTTTGTACTTCTCTTATAAGAAGAGGGGACAAAAGAGCAGGGGGCAAGAGGTGAGGATGGGAACCTCACCTCATTGTATTGTCCCAACGTTGGGAGGGGTTGTTCTATGGTGCGGGACAACTACTCTGTGGAGGTGGCGTCGGTCGCTTGCGGGACTGACTAGCCGTCGAGGTGCCCTGTTAGCTTAACAGATCCAGGGCACCTCACCAAGGCGGCATTGGTGGCACTCACCGGGTTTTAGTAGGTAGAGTTGCGTCCATTTACCACCATTCGGGTGCAGCGAGTCCCACATACCCACCTAGGGAGACCCGCTCCCCAGGCGGGATGCCTTAGAGCATTTCCCGGCGTAAAAGAAAAAAAAAGAACAAAAAAAAAAGTAAAGTAGGCGGGTGAATTCCGAGAAACTGTTGGTCTAGTACTTATTTATGAAGAACACTAAAATGTAATACATATTATATTAGGTCTTTACCTATGAAATTGCCGTTATGTATGAAAAAAATTAAACGAATTTTTTCATGTATTTTTTATTTGTATTAATGGAAGTAATCACCGATGCAATCAATACATCTTTGCCAACGCAGTGGCAGTTTATTGATGCCCTTCATAAAGAAATCAGCTGGACGGGAGGCAACAAATTCTTCAAAGGCATTTTGTACTGCCTCACGGGTATTGAATTTAAGAAGAAGTTATCCAAATTCTGGAAAAAGTAGTAGTCTATAGTCGCAAGATCTGGTGAGTAGGGAGGATGACGGAGAGCTTCCAACCCCAGTTCTTGCAACTTGGAGACCGTCTGCTGTGCAGTATGAGGTCGCGCGCAAGAGCTGCGGAGACGAGCGATTGACCAATGCTGGTTGGAGATGTGCCAGCTTCTCCATCATTGTGTTCAGTTCTTCACAGTACACATCTGCAGTAATGCTCACCCCGTTTGGTAAGAAGCTGTGATGAATCACACCAGCGCAAGACCACCAAACATTGGCCATCACTTTTCTAGGGGTAAGTTTTCGTTTAGGACATTGTTTAGGTGCTGAATCAGGATCCAACCAACTTGCTGAGTGCTTGCGGTTATCAAACAGAATCCATTTTTCATCGCAGGTAACATTGCGGTTCAAAATTCCTTCATTTGTGTGTCTGTTTGAGCAGTGCAAGGCACGTCTTGACGCGTACTTCGCGCTGGCGATCATTGAGTTCGTGGGGCACCCATTTGTCAAGCTTTTTTACCTTGCCAATTAGACGTAAATGGACCAATATTGTTTTGACGCTAACGCCTGAATTAGCAGCAGGCTAATTCAGCCGTAGATTGTGTATCATCAGCTTCCACAATCGCCTTTAATTCGTCATTGTCTTCAGTCATCATTTTTCAGGTCAAAATTTCGAGAACGGAAACGAGCAAACCAATAACAGGTAGTGCGTTGATTTGTAGTAAACGTCGTTGATGTTGCGTGCCGCTTGTGCCGCGTTGCTGCTACGACGGTACTCATATTCCATAATTACTCGATTTTTTAACGTATCCATGATGACGAAAAAGATTGAAATGCGATGAAAATTTAACACTAATCAATAAACAAATGACTACTTTTGGAAAAAGAATTCCATGTTTATAAAATAAAATAATTTGAAATTTGAATTCTTAGCCAAACAAAAATTATTGTGATTTGAAATGGCCACACACACTGCAGAACGGCAATTTCATAGGTAAAGACCTATTATTAATTTATACACATCATTTACATGTTTATATACACAAAATATGACGGCCGGCTGGTCTAGTGGTCAGGCTACTGGACAATTTACGCAATGGTAGCGGGTTCGAATCACGCTAGGCGCAGACAATCTGATGATGTATATTATAGAAGTTTGCACCGGGTCAGGGATGTGTATACTGTATATATGTTTATATATTTATATAAATTTCTTAAGTTTATTTCTGTTCCTAGTACCTAAGTATTTTACGAACTTACAACGTGGCTAACGTAAGTAGGTATGATTGTTGAATAATATTTATTTACAACAATTAATTAAAAAAAACATTGATATGATAATCTCTATTTTTTTATCTATATAATATCTATATGGACGCTTTCACACCACGTCAATCTGGTCCGTGGTAAGTTCTCGAAGAACTTGTGTTACGGGTACCAGAAAACGGAAATATATTATTTATTACTTTTATTCTAAACATATATTTAAGATTTTTATTATATAGTACACATATTTAATACACATCTATGACCCAGAAACACAGAAAACTCTTTTAACCCCGGCGCCGGCGCCAAAGTGCTTACCACTGAGCCACAGAGGTCGTCATAATTAGTATATAATTGTTAATAGTAAGTAATCGTTAATAGTTAAATAATTAAACTTTAAACATATCATACAATGATTCAAAACAGTACAAGAACTTACGTGGGCTGAACTGGTATAGTAGATAAAACCCACAAAGCTGGTAATCGGTACGTACGTTAATTTGGGAAGGGTATGTTCATTTTAGTGCCTACTACATTTATGTATGAAATAGCAATCAAAACGAGATAATACGATGTATTTGATGGATCAGCTATTGTAAAGCAATTAGTGAGGATTTGGAAAAAGCTTGATTGCGTTACACAGCGATTGAAATTCAAAATGGGTTGTAAATGTTTTGCAAAACGAAAAATAGAAATTATATTTTTCGAAGGCTCCGTTTTTTCCAGTGTATGCAGAGTAAATTACTCTGTAATATAAAATAATGAGATTAATACAAAGGCATATAATTTTCAATTATAGAATAATGTTTTAGAGTAGAGCCTAGGTTTGAAAAGACTCCCCAACATGGTTCGGGCCTTGTCGTGGCGGTGGGGCTCAGTAACCTAGGGTGAGCCGCTGCACCTTGGGCGATGCTAATTGGGCCGAGGAGGCTCTTTGTACCCCTCTTATAAGAAAAGGGGACAGAAGAGCAGGGGGCAAGGGGTGAGGATGGGAACTTCACCCCATTGTACTGTCCCGTTCTGTGGTGCGGGACAACCCCTCTGTGGAGGTGGCGTCAGTCCCTTGCGGGACTGACTAGCTGTCGAGGTGCCCTGTTTGCTTATTGCTTACTAGATCCAGGGCACCTCACCAAAGGCGGCATTGGTGGCACTCGCCGGGTATTAGTGGGTAGAGCTGCGACCACTTACCAGCTGTCGGGCGCAGCGAGTCCCACATACCCGCGGGATGCCTCAGAGTATTTCCCGGCGTTAAAGAAAAAAAAAAAACAGTTTGAAAAGACTCAGATTCTGTCAATCATACGGATGACCTATGTACAATAGCTGAACCTACTAATATTTGAAAGTGAATCGTGGAGGATGGTCGTGGATATAGGCCACTTCTTAGCGTGCATTAAAACATATGTATAAGGTGACAAATCATAGAGAATCCTATATTTTATACCGAAGTATATTTAACCGACTTCAAAAAGAATTGAGAACCTCCTCTGGTTCTTAATTCGTCTGTATGTTTTTCTTTTTTTTTAATAAATATATACGTGAAATTTCCAGCCTTTTAACAGTCATCAACAGTATTTTCATCGTCTGTAAAATTTAAATTTGTCAGACGCTATAGCACAATAGTATACAGAATGGATTTCTGAGACGGGTCAGTAAGGGCAGGTACCTTAACCGATATAGTTACAGGAAAACGTTCTTAGGATACCATTCATAACTTTTTAAGATATTTTTAACTGCATTCATAGATTTTTGAGAAAATTTACGGTCAGCGAAAAAAATACTAGCATCCAAAAACAACTTTTTTATGCCTATCGATCATACTTCGCATGGGGATCTAAAGACTATATAGGACTATTTAGGATATGAGTACTAGAAACTTCAGAAATCGCCAAAAACACTTTTCGTACTTTTTCCATACATTTTGTACTGAAAAAACGATAAATCAACTCGTAATATTGTTTATGATGTTTTTGGCGTATATATTCTTATGATATATATCATAGAGTCTTATGATCCCCATGCAAAGTAGGATCAATCATCATCATCATCAGCCTCTGTCCGCCCACTGCTGAACATAGGTCTCCCTCGATGAACGCCAAGATAGATCAATAGGCATAAAAAAAGTTTTTTTTTAATTTTACCATTATTTTCGCTGGCCGAACATTTCCTCAAATATATTATGTGAATGCAGTTCAGAATATCTTAAAAAGTTATGAGCGTTTTCCTGTAACTATAACGGTTAAGGTACCTGCCCTTACTGAACCGTCTTAAATATCCATCCTGTATATTACTTAAACGGTCTAGATATTTTATTATATTTCAGCCTCGACCGAAGTACCGTAGACCGGTACCTAATACGTTAATTTCGACTTTAACAAATACCTTGCAGTCTTTTCAACGTCTGTAAATAGTTTGACAGCAAACGACAGCACAATCGTATAGTATAACTTAAAAGGTCTCGGGCGTTCTATTATAATATTTCAGCCTCGACGGAAGTATTTTTATCAACCACCCGTATGAAATCCATTCGTTGACGCTTGGAAAGCCGGTGGAACAATCGTTGCCGTAAAAGGAACGTATGTCTCTTTCACCCATGAGCGTGTCACTAAAAATGTATGCCGTCATAATCAACTTTCAAGATATACGTAGGATTTTCGTGCACCCATTTAATGAAAAGCTTTTAACGTGAATTTGGTTTCATAATTGTGTAATTTGAATGTCAAAAGGGATGTTCGTTTCCCCAATTATTTTCTATTTTAAAAGTTACGGACGATTGTTAGAAAAGGGCTTATGTTAGTATAGTGTCCGAGTGATATATATTTCAAAAGGTCGTTAACTTTTGGACGCTGGCAGATATTTTATAGGAATAAAAATTACCATAATCTCTGTTTAGTATTTTCATATAAAGCATAAGATATCAATGATAAATATTTTAAGTGTTGCTGGTGTTTAAGTGATCGGTAAAGGCTGACTGAAAAGTAACTATCAATGTTCTAATCCAAGGTATAAACCATCATAATTTTAACTTTCAGCCAAATCGGCTCAGCCGTTTTGCCGTGAAAGTGCAACAAACATCATTTTTTATACGCCGAGAAATGCTCTGAGGGGAGTGGGTCTCCCCAGACGGGTATGTGCGCCCGAAAGGTGGTAAGGTGGACGCAGCTCTCCCCAGACGGGTATGTGCGCCCGAAAGGTGGTAAGGTGGACGCAGCTCTACCCACTAAAACCCGCAAGTGCCACCAATGCCGCCATTGGGTTTGAGCAAACAGGGCACCTCAACGACCAGTCAGTCCCTCATGGAACCGACGCCACCTAAACAGAGGGGTTGTCCCGCACCACAGCCGCTCCCAACGTCGGGACAGTTATACATGGGGTGAGGTTCCCGTCCTTGTCCCTTGACCCCTGCTCTTTGGCCCCCTCTTATTATAAAAGGGGGCGAAAGAGCTCCTCGGCTCATTTTGCTTTGCCCAAGGTGCTGGATTCACTTTAGGCTACTGTGCCCCACCGCCACGACAAGGCTTGAACCATGGTGGGGTCTCTGTGGCTCTGTAGTGGCTAGTTCTCAAACGGGCTACCCGATTTGGATATTTTTCTTATATAACAGGTTTTCTAACGCCACTTCTTAGATATATTTATCAAAATAGGTTCAGCCTTTTCAAGGTCATTAGCTCTTGTTGCATTGGCATTATTTTATATTATTTATACATTTATGTTAATATAGTCGAAAAATAATTTACCTAAAATCAAGTATGGAAGTGCCGTAGTCAGCGAACAGTACAACTGGAGGCGTGTACCGTTCGTTAGTACCACACAGTCGGGTCTCTGCAGCGCCGGTGGTGTCTTGCACCGCGCTAGCACCGCTCAGCTGCAGCCATCCTCCAACACAGCTAAACAAAAAATACTAATTTGAGACCCAAAATATAGTTAGCATGACAAATAGCCTAAGATCGGTAAAAATATGGTATTCGTATGGTAAGTGTAAAATACTTTTCAGTGAAAAGTTTTTTACACTTACCATACGTTAATATTTAGTTTGTAGTCATTATTCATTCATTCATTCAGCCAAAAAAAATTCATTCAGTCCACTGCTGGACGTAGGCCTCCCCCAAGGACCTCCCCAATGCCCGGTCCTACGCCGACAGCATCTAGCCGGATTCCTGCGACCTCTACCAGGTCATCGGTCCACTTAGTGAGAGGCCTACCAGCACTGCGCTTTCAGTCAGCTTTCAGTAGTTGTAGTCATATGTATATTAAACACACTTTATACACTATATATTCATCATCAGCCTTTATCCATCCAATGAACGCCAAGTTGAGACGACTGATCTCTTGCCACTCGCATCCAACACGGACAGGCCATGCACTGAAATCGAGTTCCCACCTGGTTTGCTCCACCAACACTTCGTCTACCTAAATGCGGCCTCCACTTTATATTCACTTAAGTATAACTTACCATCAGGTGGTACGTCTGCTAGTTTGCCTTTCCAAATAATATAAAAAGAACCTCCCTTTTTTGAAGATGGTTAAAAATGTATTACCATTAGAAATAGCATTTAGAACAATGAATTTAAATGTAATAATCGCGAGAGCTCGTAAATGAAATACATTTATTCCGTATATAATATCTTTAGTAAAATGTAATTTGTATGAAAATCTAGTTTTATATTATCTAAGATATGCGACGAAAATTTCTTATCGTCGCCTTGAAATGTATAATAACAAGCCCGACTACGTTCTTTGCGAATCATCAACAACTCTTTTATGTCCCACTATTAGACACGGTCTCCTCCTCGAAATCATCAAGCCAGAGAGAGTATGGCTCACATAGTTCACCGCTTCAAGGATTTTTAATCTAATCAGTCATGCAGGTTTCCTCACGATGTTTCTTTCACCGGTGAGCAAGCGATGTTCTCATGTTTAGGTGCATGGGGAAATTTTAGAAAACAGATTTCAGGGCACCCGATTAGGATCGAACACAAACCTATCACTCAAGAGGCCGAGCCTATACCCACTAGACCATTCGTCGTTCACTATTGCAAAAACTGATATTAAAATATAACTTTAGCGGTGGGAGGGAAGCGCTATGCCGCGCTCCCGGCTGCATGGGTACCACCATCTTGCTTGTTTCTCCCGTGAAACAGCTTTGATGTTTCGGAGAGAAAGGCAAGACAGGCAGTGTAATTACTGGCACCGAGATTTAACATCTTGTCTCAGGATAGGCAACACATAGACGAGTGGCCTGGGCTCGTTCCGGGTGGGCTGGTTTATATTCATGGGTGACGTTGGCCACTTACCATCAGGTGGCACGTTTGCCAGTTTGCCTGTCCAACTAACATAAAAAAATACTTTATTATATACGAGTACGTTCACATATTATAATCTTTTCGTCCTTCATTTAAAACGATATACAATCTTAATTTATTGATGCGAATGTGAGTTTGTTTGTAATGTTTTCACGCCTAAGCCACTAAATAAATTTAATAAATTCTTTCACTAATGCAAAGGTACATACCAGCAAGTAAAGTAGGCTATATTTTATCCCCGTATTGTCACGGGAATGGGAACTACGCGGGTGAAAACACGGGGCGCAACTTGTTAATCATATATGAATTTGAATTAAGTAACATGGTCGGTAAAAGGAACAAATTGTCTGTCCGGACTTCTGCCCTCTCGCGTATTAATAGCTTTGGTAATAGTGACGACCACTAAACCAGTTGGCGTCAAAAACTATATTTGTGATATTGCATACTTACATACTTTTTCTAATGTATTAACTGTGCCTCGCGATTTCAGCCGCATTAAAATAGGGAGTACTTTTTCTGAAAATATTACTTGCTTACCATACGCGCGTTAGCTTTTAACTATAGGATAATAGTTTTTGTTATTTTATTTAGATAAAAATAATAATTTGAGAAATTCCTTCTAACATTTTAAAGAGCATGTATAGACTCACGATAGTTGAACGTGACAACGTCGTAAGAAAATGGAACGCCTCAGAGCGAGGTAACGCCGCATACGTCATCTTTTTTCGTTCTTGCACCCGGCTCCATCGAATTATAAGACGTTATCACGTCAAATATGTATATGATTACAGTTTTACGGGTTACATACATCAATCTTTTAAATTTGAATTAAGTACATGTTATTCTTTTGTAGATACACACAATGTAAAGATTTATTCAAATATTCGTTACCCACAACTCAAGTGTAAATCGATAACAGTGGATGTTTGTTCAGCTGGTTCGGGTGTTCATACTGGAAGTAATGAGACGGAATAAAATGTTTATACAGATACCATACATTGGATCAAATCAAAAATAACACGACCGAATATCATAAATGGGGGCGAAGCATAAAAACTTTATTCACTATGATAGCCGCAGATAAGTAATAAAACTACGACTATTTTATTTTAATTATTATTACAGGCATTTATTGTACTTTTGGGGAATGTTATGCCTGTGTTAGTAATATCTCGGGGGTCGCGGAATCGCATTAAGAGCAAAAATAATATATTTGATATTATGATTGCTAGTGTAGTTCTAATTATGTTGTGTTATTACCAAACAAGGAAGCCAATAATTTACAAGGTTACCAACATTTATTTAAAGAAAGTGTTTTTAGGGTTCTGTATCCAGAGGGGAAAAAAGGGCCCTATTAATAAGACTCCGCTATCCCTCCGTCCGTCTGTCCGTCCGTCTGTCCATCCGTCTGTCACCAGGCTGTATCTCATGAACCGTAATAGTTAGGCAGTTGAAATTTTCACAGATGATGTATTTCTGTTGCCGCTAATCAACAAATAGATAAAAATAGAATAAAATCAATATTTTAGGGGGCTCATACGAAACACGTGATTGTTTTGCCTATTTTCGCTCGATATTAATAACGACAACCGGTAGACGCTTGAAATATTCACAGGATATTTAGTCGTATAATATTAACTTAAAAAAAAACGATATGATTTAGGGCTCTCGTACAAAGATCATATTATACGGTTTAAGCGACACTTATTCGAATGATATTAAATCAGAGAAATCGTAATTGACATAACAATCAATAATAGTTCAATCATAATTTACGAAATTTACGAAGTAGCGCCATGCTGCCTTGCAGCTGAATGGGCCGGCGCGTCCGGGGAAGTACTTCGCTCTCACATAATATCGACGTCAAATGTCGTCGTGTTTCGTTCGGTTTGTGAGAGATCCGGTGGCCCATCTCCCCCCCCCCCCCCAACATACATGACAGCACAGACTACGCAAAGACTACCCCAGGAGGGTACCGGTCGCACAAGCACCGGAGAATACCTCTCTAGGCTTCCGGGCTCAGGACAGGTACCTGAACCCGGAAACCTGGGCAGCCCCGCGTATTCTGGGGGGGGCGAATCTGTGCTCGACTCAGATATCTTCTCCGGCTGATACTTCCTATCTCTCTTGTCCGGGGTACAAATTAGAACACTTTTTTGTACCGCGGGCTGGAGTTTGCGCGTACGTCAGAGAGGATGTCTGCTCTCGTCGCCTTGGCAGTCTTGAAGGTAGGGACCTCTCCATCCTCTGGTTGCGCATAGACAGCGACGACCATCCCCGCGTCTATGCCTGCCTATATAGGTCCCACAGCGGTAATGACGAAACCGATCGACTCATAGAGCACATCCAAATGGCTACAGATTCCGTACTACAACAGATCCCATCTGCAGAGATCGCGATACTTGGTGATTACAACGCCCATCACACCGAGTGGCTCGGCTCACGTACAACCGATCATGCAGGAAGATCTGTTTACGACTTTGCCTCAGCATATGATCTGACACAATTGGTGGTATCACCAACTCGTATCCCTGATGTGGAAGATCATACGCCTTCCCAGTTGGACCTTCTGCTGACCTCTCACCCGGACAATTACGTGGTCTCCGTGGACGCTCCACTTGGCTCATCGGACCACTGTCTGATCCGGAGTTCTGTGCAAGTTGCCCGCCCATCATGGCGACGTTTTGCCAGCTGCCGCCATGTTTGGCACTATAGGTCAGCTGATTGGGATGGAATGCGGTCCTTCTTTACATCCTACCCATGGGGGCGAATTTGCTTCTCGCTGGATGATCCAGACATCGTTGCCGATTCTGTCGCCGAGGTGGTGCTGCAAGCCATGGAGCTTTTTATTCCAAGCTCTTCAGTGCCTATAGGCGGCAAATCCCAGCCCTGGTTTGGTCAAACTTGTAAGATGGCTGCACGCCACAAGCGGTTAAGCTACCGAGCCTGGGCCAATGCATCGATGTCCCAGGATGTAAAGACCAGCGCATTAAAAAAGGAGTATAACATTGCCTCCAGGTCCTTCAAAAGAGCTATTGCTGAGGCAAAAGCGGAGTACGTGAACAGAATTGGCGAGAGATTTGTTCGACTTCCTTCGGGAACTCGTGCATTCTGGTCGCTCGCCAAGGCTGTTCAAGGGATTTTCTGTAAGCCATCCCTACCATCTCTGCACTTGAGGAACGACTCGTTGGCCCACACCGCGAAGGAGAAGGCCGATCTTCTAGGCTCTCTTTTTGCCTCCAACTCGACTTTGGATGACCAGGGAAAAATACCACCGACGATCCCTCGGTGTGATACCTCAATGCCGGAAATATTTTTTCGACAGAGCTCCGTACGTAAAGCGCTTTTTTCGCTGGACATCCATAAGTCGAGTGGGCCTGACGGCATCCCTCCGTTAGTGCTACGTACTTGTGCTCCTGAGTTGGCACCCGTCCTTACGCGTCTTTTCCGGCACTCATACTCAATAGGCGTCGGCCCATGCTCGTGGAAGACAGCTTTGGTACACCCGATCCCTAAGAAAGGGGACCGCTCAGACTCGTCCAACTACAGACCAATAGCCATAACTTCCTTGTTCTCAAAGATTATGGAATCCATAATTAACTGCCAGCTCCGGCGGTATTTGGAGGAGCACCAGCTGATTAGCGATCGCCAATATGGCTTTAAACGGAATCGTTCAGCTGGTGATCTTCTAATATTCCTAACGCTTCGATGGGCAGAGGCAGTTGAGAGCAAGGGGGAAGCGCTGGCGGTTAGTTTGGACACAGCGAAGGCCTTTAATCGGGTGTGGCATAAATCACTTCTAGCGAAGCTACCATCATATGGGCTTCCCGAGAAATTATGTAAGTGGATCACCAGTTTTTTAGCAGACAGGAGCATCAAGGTCGTTGTCGACGGTACATGCTCGGACCTCAAGTCTGTTAATGCTGGTGTTCCGCAAGGCTGTGTACTATCTCCAACCCTGTTTCTTCTGCATATCAATGATATGCTGCAAACCAGCGGCATTCATTGTTATGCGGATGACAGCACTGGAGATGCCTTATACACTGGCCGCTCTAATATTTCTCGGGAACAAGTCAATGAGTGTTGGAACAAACTTGTGTCTGAAATCGAGTCTCTGTTGACCAAAGTCTCGGAATGGGGACGACTTAACCTGGTCCAATTTAACCCCAACAAGACACAAGTTACCGCCATAAAATCACCCTTTGTCGTTCCTCTACAATTTGAAGGCACTCCCCTAACTGCCGCAGCCAGCATTGGGATACTTGGCGTCGACATATCGAGAGATGTGCAGTTTCGTGGTCATTTGGAAGGAAAGGCTAAACTAGCCTCTAAGAAACTTGGCGTGCTCAATAGGGCGAAGCAGTATTTCATGCCTTCACACCGCCTTCAATTATACAAGGCGCAGATCCGGCCTCACACGGAATACTGCTCTCACCTCTGGGCTGGAGCGCCCCAATATCAGCCCCTTCCATTTGACCGCGTCCAACGCCGGGTGGCTCGAATCGTCGATGATAATGTGATCTCCAATCGGCTTGATCCCTTGGCGCTGCGTAGAGATGTCGGATCGCTCTGCATCTTCTACCGCATCTACCACGGGGAGTGTTCTGAGGAATTGTTCGGATTAATAACTGCGGCAGAATTCCACCACCGGACATCGCGGAAGAATTCCAAATTTCACCCACACCATCTTGATGTCCGGAAATCCACAACATCTAGATTTTTACGGCATTTCCTGCCTTGCACTACAAATATATGGAATCAGCTGCCACCTATGGTGTTTCCGAACCGATACGACTTAGGGACCTTCAAGAAAAGAGCATACTCACATCTAAAAGGCCGGCAACGCATCTGCTGATCTCCTGGTATAGCGGGTGTCTGTGGATGTCGCTATTCACTTACCATCAGGTGAACCGACTGTCCGTTTTCCCCCTATAAAAAAAAAAAAAAAAAACCTCGGTAGATGGCGCTTTTATTATAATATCTACAGCCGTATATTACTCTATTTTAACAAAACTAACACATATTTTTTTGTTAAAGTGTCTAATATAATGTACGGAACCCTTCGTGTGTGAGTCCGATTCGCACTTGGGCGATTTTTTATTTATGTCGTTTAAAGCTTTACACAATTCTGATTTCAAATTAAATAAAAAGGGCAAATGTATACACGAGAACCATCTAGAACATTATTTGTATGATATATTATTCGCTTTTTTTTTTTTTCGGATGGATCTATGCTAATGGCCCGAAGGCCCTAATGCTTCATCGGATTAGTGTGAGCCCATTCGGCTCACTTTTGATTGGGGGGTTGCCCCCCGCCTACCGTGCAGTCTGCGACCACACGGCCTCCTGGCGTCGGTTGTGTATATTATTCGCAGTAATCATTATTACATTTGGTAGTGAGGCGACTGAAATATTCAATTTGACGGGACATTGATCACATCTGCCGCTGACAAACATGGAACTTGTTAGGGTTGGAGTATTTTATATGTTTTTTTTTCTGGTATATTTCTCGTATTATATGTTATTTATTAAATGAAATACGTTTAGTTCCCCAAAAATTAAAAAAACTCAACTTATGTAATAAACAGAGTTTGTTTGAACGCGCTAATCTCTGTAAGAACCACTAGGATTTGCAAAATTCTGAAATGAAATATTTATGAGCCCAATTATAATACAATGTAATAATAAAGTTTTTTAATAGTCGTTTGAGTTTGCTTCTAACAACTCATAGTGAATTCATAGCCAGGTACTTAATAAATAAGAATTTCAAGTGTCTTAGAAAAATAGAGACGTAGATACACACTTATGGATCAAATCGACGATGGATTTTCTACGCCTTGATCTAGAGTTTATGTGAGCAATTAAGTTAAACAATTATATGAGTACCTAATGAAAAAAAAAAAAAAAAAAAACTTGTTACTATATAAGTGATAAAACAGTATATAGGTATAAATTTAGATAAGTCTATACATGTACCTTGTTCCATTAAATCTACCGACGGAGACGAGCCTGTAGAGTTGTATCTCGACTCGCTGGCCGGCGTCAGGCTGGAGGAAGTAGGAGCACGCTCCGGGACCCTCGATGGAAGGAGACTTTATCTGGCCGAACGTCTTTCCGGATTTGCTCTTCAAAATTCGGGAGTCGATTGTTATGTTGCACACTAGATGAAGAAAAGGAATCTATTAAAGAATTATTATTATTTAGAGATTAAAAAATCAAATAATTATTAGTGGTTTATTAATTGTAATCTTGGAATCATAATAAACTTCTATGAACATTTTAGAGTTTATGATTCATACCAATAAAATATAATCTAATATATAAAATTCTCGTGTCACGTGTTTGTAATGGAACTCCTTCGATACGGCTTTGACCGATTCTCATGAAATTTTGTGTGCATATCGGGTAGGTCTGAAAATCGGTCAACATCTATTTTTCATCCCCCCAAATTCTAAGGGTGGTCCACCCTCAAATTTTAAAAGTTAACGCGGGAAAAGCTGAGGGCAACAGCTAGTAAAATATAACAGTGACTAAATATTGTTGTTATCACGTAATAATAAGTTACTTATACTTGTTATCCTCCTCACAGTTGTTATATTTTGAGACAGGGCTAAGTGACCCTTACCGGTCAAAATATGACTACAATAAAAAGGTACCTTATAACTAAGTTAAACTAATAACCAAATATGATTTCATCCGAGAAAAGAGAATTTATTGTTCCTTTCACAAACGGGATATTCATAATTATAAAATAAGCCGGTGGGAGGGAAGTGCTGTGCCACGCTTCCGGTTGCATGGGTACCACCATCTTGCTTGTTTCTCCCGTGAAACAGCTTTGCTGTGTTTCGGAGTGAAGGGCAAGACAGGCAGTGTAATTACTGGCACCGAGACCTAACATCTTATGTCTCAGGATAGGCACCACGTAAATGAGTTGACTGGGCTCGTTCCAGGTATATACTAGTTTATGTTCATGGGCGACGTCGACCACTTACCATCAGGTGGTACGTTTGCCAGTTTGCCTATCCAATTAACATAAAAAACGATTTTGTTTCTCTATTCCGCCTTTCATTATTTTTGTAATTTAATTTTTCCATCCGCTCCATCTTGCGGTCTAAAACTAAAGTAACCGACCGTTCACCGTAGCCCTGGCAGCTGCTAAGCTGAAATGGGACTGGGCCGGAACACAACTGCCAGATGCCCAACTGGTTCTGGGCCAAAAAAACTACAGACTTGGTCCCATTAAACAGGGTTCGAAGACGCGGCAGACCTCGACGGAGATGGCGGGTTAACTTTGACGCTTTTCAAAAAGAATGGCGTAGTGCAGCTTACGATAGAGACGCGTGGAAAATGGAGAGGGAGGCCTTTGCCCAGCAGTGGGACAGTATAGGCTAGGAATAAAATGTAATATTCTAATTTAAAAAATCGGTTGTCTGTAAAGTCTGTTTACGTGGCAACGTCATAAGAAAATAGAACGCCTCACAGCGAGGCGCCTCACGCCGCATGCGTCATGTTTTTTGACGTGACAACGTTTATTATTCGATGGAGCCGGCTGCAAGAACGAAAAAACATGAATTGAATGAACGAAAAATCTGAGGCGTTCCATTTTCTTATGACGTTGTCGCGTTCAACTATCGTCAGTAAACCGACTTTACAGACAACCAATATTTTCGTTCCTGCAGCCTGCTCCATCGAATCAAAATCAAAAACTAAAGGCATCATGAGATATATTTTATAAAAAATACACGTACAAATGCCGTGAATATGACCAATATAATATAAAATCTAGCCGTGCTAACTTGAGCAATAGGTTCTCCGCAGAGTAAATGTATAATCGATACCAGATAACGTGCCGAGAACTCATTAAGCACTGAAAATAACTATAATTGCGACTCATTTTTATAGCGGGGCTAGGTTTACTAATATAGTTTGGACAAGGTTATTCTAGGTTTCGTTTGAACAAATACGACCCGTCCTAGCTATAGGTACGGATTTTGCATCCAGCATATAACCGGAATAGAGCGGTAATATTATGTGTTTTGTATGAAAACAAATTCCGCCTTTGTGCTGCGACGCTGCGCCGGTTCTACGCTCTGATTGGTCGACCGATGGCCATTGATAGATGGTTGTCCAATGGAACATGCATACAGATCACTGGTTGGTTGAATCGCTATTACGTCAGTGACAAATCACTGACCAGTTTCGGAGTTTTATGGCTCACATTTACTTTATCCGATTATATCCTCAATGAGATTTGGCATCATACACCACTGTCGTAATGTCAAAAAAGCTCGGTTTAGTGTGACGGCCAGAGAAGAATATTCTCTGCTTTAATATCAATTAGTCTACAAGAGAAATCAAGAACATACTGCCAGTGCAGCTCGACAAATCCAGAGGTACATACCAGACTTACATGCAGACTCAGTACATCCACGTGGACGTTGATAGAAGCAGCGGTAGCAGAACACATCGGCAGACCTACCAAATAATTTAAAAAGAGGGCGTAGCTGGCGCACGCGTCGACGCATATCAGTCAAGGAGGGTCACTATCGAGATAAAAGGACGCAACAGCAAAGCGCATAAAATATCGGCTAGGACAGTCGGCAAGTTAAGATTCTCGCCACAAACAATACCACATGAAGTCAGATCGGTAAGGATAACTGGCATCTACTACTGACACATATTATGCAGTACGAAAGGGAGAACCCGCAGAAAAATTAATGAAATAACACGTCTCGTTGGATTCACTCAGAATATAACCTAAGAGGTCATACAACGACCTTTAATTATAGCATTATAGAAATATAACTATAATATATATATATAATATATAATTAAAAAAAGGAATATAATATATAATAAAATATTATAACATTATAGAAAAAGGATTCCATTAGTGCTTTTTAGTAATGCACAAGTATTTTAGAAATGTAACTATTGTGTGCTATGTTATAACAAAAATAACGAAAGAGAAAGGAGTCAGAAGTATAATAAAACTTACTATTAGAGCAATACTGCTCGAGGCCGCACTGCGCACAGCGAGCGGGCGCGACGTCGCCGCACGGACACGCGCCGTCGCGCACGCAGCATGCGCACTCCTCGCCTGCGCCGCCCGGGCACGCGCAGCCTGACGACGACTGCGTCCATAGATCTACCTGACCTGCAACAGCTGTCAGCGTTACTTACGACTGTCATTTCACTACGTATTGTAAGAGGTAGTGCCATGCTGCATTGCAGCCGAACAGGGCCGGCACAATCGGGGTGGTACCTCTCGCTCACATAACATATTATATTATGGGATAGGGAAAAGAAGGGCGGCGCATCTGCGTCGCCTTGGTTATGCGGATGTGTATGAGCGTCGGCGCCGTGTGGCTGCAACTGATCTTTTGCCTGATGATATAAAAAAACGTATTGCACTGTAATCGATTATCTGAAGATAATTACATAGATTTGTTTGTGATTTCGCGCTTAGTGTTGCGCATTTTTAGCAGTTTTGCAGTGTGCTGGAATGAAGAGTGGGAAAGCACGTTTTTACTACTGCGTTGTCGTCTAGTGTCTTCGATGAACTGATTTCTGTTCCGTAATAACGTTGATCGTTCACCGTCAGATCTATGATTACCTATCTCACACTATTTATATCATCATCCTATTTTATAAAAATACAATTTAAAACTTACTACTGCCGTCAAGAAAAATTGGCGTCCACGCAATTTGCGAGGTGACCGAGGCAAACGCGGCGACGAGCAGAAGCGCCACGGCCCGCCGCATGGTGCGGGGAGTCACCGCGCGCGCGCCGCTTTCCGCCCGCGCCGCCTTTTCATTGGACCCCCTGTGCCCCCCTGCACCCCCTCGCCCACCTCAGCCACCAAACGACCCCCTCACGGATAAACAAACAAATCACTGAAAACCAACCGAACCCCGATTTGCATGATTGCACAGACACTATAAAGTTTATTTTATTGTTATTCACTATGCTGTTAGTTTATAGAGATTTTATTATCTCGCCGAGATTTAAGTGTCGAATCATCTCGACCCGTCTCTCTTATGGCTCCGCCACTTTGTCTGAAACAAAAAAGACTTATATAAGTATATGCAGCACTCATAAGACAGTATTACATTTTAAATAATAAAACGAATTACGAATTTAACGAAGAAGCTAGGCAAACTAGTAGCTGAGCCACCTAATGGTAAATAAGTGAAATAAAAATAAGTTTAATAGGATTTTAGATTTTAAATGTCCGTCGTTTCAGATACTTCACGGCAACCATTACCACGGGAGGGCTACTGTGTCAGACGTCCTAACGTTACAAGCCGTACACTACTCTAAGTCTGATCAATCCAGTCAAGATCTGTGAACATTTGTGACATAGTCTTGGCAAAGCTCGCCATTATATTATATTTTATAAACTATAAGTCCTCGCTAAAGAACACCGGTTCCAACCAAGGACGATCCGTGAGTTGTTCCCCACCTTGTTAAAGAAAAAAAAAAAAAACGTTCCAATAAATTTCTAACGTCACTTTCTGACACCTCAGTCCTCCCGTGACCATGGTTGCTGTAAAGTATCCGAAACGTAGGGCTTGTGAAAATACACCGCGATAAAATCCTTCACCGTTATATTATAATGAGTTTAACCCCCAAATACTCAAACGAATCTCAGATTTCAGACGTACTTAAACTCGTGTTGTCCCTCTTTTTTAGGGTTCCATAGCCAAATGGCAAAAACGGGACCCTTATAGTTTCGTCATGTCTGTCTCTCTGTCTGTCCGTCCGTATGTCACAGCCACTTTTTTCCGAAACTATAAGATCTATATACTGTTGAAACTTGGTAAGTAGATGTATTCTGTGAACCGCATTAAGATTTTGACACAGTTAAACAAAAAATAAAACCGACTTCAAAATTTAAAAATACTAAAAAGTTATAAAATAATTTCCTTAATCTTTGTGCCGGTGTCGTATTCGTTGATTTACCTACCTCCCTACCTACCTTGGCTGACACCGACTCCAAAAGTAACAATAATGACGTGGTAAATGCAAAGATTGTATATTAGTAGAAGAACAAGTTGATTATAAATTGTAGGCACAAAGATTAAGGAAATTATTTTATTAATTTTTAGTTTTTTTTAATTTTGAAGTCGGTTTTAATTTTTGTTTAAAAATTTTTTATTTCTTAATTTTTAGTGATTGCAAAATTCGATAACTGATTTTATTTGTCTGAAATATGGGTAGAACTATTAAACGCGTTGCTCAGATTAGATAGCGCTGTATTAATGAGATGAACGTAGAAAGGGTGCAAATCATTACATAACAAATGAAAAAACCGAAATGGAATTGTGTAAAAATTTATATACATTTAATTGAAAGCAATCTCGGCAGATTTGCTGCTATTCATTAAATAATTCCCCGATATATATATATAGGTATAGAACATCACCATCACCAATATATAGGTATAGAATGGATATTATGATGACCTTGAAATACTATGATGCGCTTCCAAGACACAGTTGTTTTTTGTTCATTTAATAACGACAAGTAAAATTAAATTAATTAAACAAAATTAAATAATTATGGCATATTATTTAGCCGTATGAACTAAGCCCAATAAAAGCTGTAAATCGTCGAGGATTCCCCTCGACTGTGAAAGGTCTCCATCATCACACCTGTAATGGCGCTTATAACCCATATGGGTGCAAAGTTCTCATCAATTTAAATTAATTAAGTCCAAACACAAGGTAGCTACTGTAAACTGTTGAGGAGTTCCCTTAACTGTCATTTGTCTTCATCATCAGACCCTTAATGATAGTCACAACCCATTTTGGTGTAAAGTTCTCATCATTACAAATTAATCAAACCCAAACACAAGGTTACTGATGTAAATCGTTAAGGAGTTCCCTCGACTGTCTTTCGGCTCCAGCATTAGATCGACTCTAGACTTTCATTAAATTGTAGTCCTTTAAAACACTTTATAAAAAAAATATCAAACGCACTAGTTGAAATCGTAGGGGATTTTAAAAAGTTCTCCTCGATTTCTCTGGGATGCCATCATCAGGTCCTGGTTTCCTTATCATGGGACCATTTGGGAAGTATACCCTTTAGAACAAAAAAAAGATTTTTTTAAATCGGTCTAGCCATCTTCGAGTAATCAGGTAACATACATAAAAAAATAAAAATAAAAAGATTCCGACGAATTGATAACCTCCTCCTTTTTGAAGTCGGCTAAAAATAGAAAAAAAACAATAAACTGAAATAAATATAATTTAATAAAAAAATATATATATATATAAAAACAATAAATTAAACTGAAACTCAAAATTTTTTTTCATCAAACCCATACGTGTGGAGTATCTGTGGATAGCTCTTTAAAAATGATATTGAGGTTTCTAATATCATTTTTTTTTTAACTGAATAGTTTGCGCGAGAGACACTTCCAAAGTGGTAAAATGTGTCTCCCCCCCCCCCCCTGTAACTTCTAAAATAAGAGAATGATAAAACTAAAAAAATATATATGATGTAAGTACATTACTATGTAAACTTCCACCGAAAATTGGTTTTTTTACCTTTTCACCGCAATTCACCTTTCATTTAATCAACTCACATATTTAAAAAAAAACCATATTTTTTGGTAAAGTTGTAAATTATGTAATGATACGGAACCCTTCGTGCGCAGGTCCGACTAGCACTTTTTTTCTTTGAATCTTTTATTAATAATAATTAATTATAATTTTAATTTAATAACACGTATTAATCTCATGCTATGACGTATGTACGTCTTAAATTTGAGATTCGTTTTGAGTATTTGGGGTTAATTCGCGTAAAAATAGAAATAAAACAATAAGTTTCAAGGCATAGGAATTGTTTATGACCAATGGAAGAATAGAAACTCATTGTTAGAGTGAATATCAAAAGGAATAGATAATATGGCCTAAAATTTACTTTGAATCAAAGGTAATTGTCTACATCTCTATCCTAAAAGCCCGGACTGACGTCAAAAGAAACCGTAAATATTGTTTCTACTTTTAGCGAGTAATGGTGCCCTTATTTGGTTTCCTATTTTAATGTTTTGTACCAAAAAGTTGACAGTATGCTATTATTGAAACTCCGCTTTCCCGCCATAACAAAATATAAATACAAAGAAAAACGAAAAGTAGAAATATTTCAATAAAATATATAGGATAAGAGATGCAACATATTTTTGAGAAAAAATATTATCACATAAATGTTTTAAATTTCATATTTATTTTAAGAGTTCGTACCTGACCCCTGAAATGCTTCGAAATAGATTCGAGATGGAGGAAACCTGAGATTAACAGTCTCTGAAGGTGTGATAAGCTCAGCAACCCGCATTGGGCCAGCGCATCGGTGAACTATGGCTCAACACCCTAATACTCGCTTGATTCAGAGGAGACCCGTGCCTAGCAGTGGGACATATTATAAGGGTTGATATTATTATTATATTATAGTTTTTCTATATTCATATAAAGTATACTATAATATGACTTTCGGCGGCATTATAACAGTGTACGCCCTATCGGACCTACGGCCACATGCGTGCCTGATGGTGATTTGGCCTGTGTATATTATCTTATGGTTGAAAGTAAATAACGTTGCCAAAATAAGTCTGTAATATCTGTCTATTTAGATGTTCTAAAAACTGTTATTAGATTTAATATAATATACAAATGTACAATAAGAAAAAAAATTATCCAATGCCAATTTTCTAGCACTATTAACATTAAATTGATACGATGTGACAGGAATAAGCACGGCTCTGTTTTATCATCTTTGCGACAAAATCAATACTCCCTGACCAAATCCTGCACAGCAATTCGGACGTTACGATTAAGAGGGCTTTGGAACACGGAACCCGGCTTACAATCAAGCAACCAACAGAACCTATTGTTCGTGCTCACAAGTTACATTGTATCCTACGAAGCTAACTACATGAATCTGCTGGAACGGAGCGTTTAACCTTGCAAATCCTTTCTAACAGTGTATTGTAAAACAGCTTCATTAGTTGTATGTTTAATATAATATGACGACCTCTGTGGCTCAGTGGTAAGATCGTTGGCCCTCAAGCCGGAGGTTGCGGGTTCGAATCCCGCCAGGGAACAAAAATATTTTCTGTGTTCCTGGGTCATGGATGTGTATTAAATATGTGTATTATATAATAAAAATCTTAAATATATGTATAGTATAAAAGTATTAAATATATTTCCGTTGTCTGGTACCCGTAACACAAGTTCTTCGAGAACTTACCACGGGACCAGATTGATGTGGTGTGAAAGCGTCCATAGATATTATTATTATTATTTTTATATGTGTTCCAGGGTATTATTTTCAGTATAGGTGGTATACCGGTGGGACGGATGCGCTGTGCCGCGCTCCCGGCAGCATGTGTACCACCATCTTGCTTATTTCTCTCATGTTTCGTTGTGTTTCGGAGAGAAGGAAAAGACAGGTAGTGTAATTACTGCCACAAAGACAAACATCTTATGTCTCAGGATAGGAAACATATTAAATAAGTTTTTATTTATTTATTTTTCAAGGAACACAAACGGTTACAATTAATCTTAAAATAGGTTTAAAAAATTACACAGAAACCAGTGAAGTGTCCACTAAAAATATAAAACAAAACATTAAAACGTCGCCAAAACAATAAACTAATTAAACAAAATAAATAAAAGATCAAAATAAGATTAAACATCGTGGATTAATCATAAGAATACAAAAATATACATTAGAAAGAAAGAAAAATTATGGGCCAAAACAATAAACTAATTAAACAAAATAAATAAAAGATCAAAATAAGATTAAACATCGTGAATAAATCATAAGAATACAAAAATATACATTAAAAAGAAAGAAAAATTATGGTCTAGAAATTATTTCCCTAATTTTAGTTTTAAATACACCGAATGAGCATCCGAATGGGTCAGCTTCAGAGAACAATTTGTTATAACACCTTGTCGCACGAGGAACAAATGTGTTACTCGCATAGTTAGTTCTGCACAGTGGAACGTCAAATAAACTATTTACATTGCGTGAGCATGATCTGGGACATCTGAAAGATATATAACTCAACAATTTAAAAGAGTCAATTTTATTATTAAGGAGCTTATATAAAAATAATTGATCCCGCTCTGAGCGTCTGTTTACTAAAGGACAGACGTTGAACGAGTAGGGACCTATCAGGGTTCTGCGCCTCATATGTTTCAGAAATCTATTCTGCATAGCTTCAATACTGTCTATGTGAGTTTGGTACTGCGGGTTCCAGACAACGGACGCATATTCTAGAATAGGCCGAACAAAACCATTAAATAAAAGCAGTAGAGTTCTGAATTGTTTAAACTCTCGTCCTACTCTTAAAACAAGTACGGTACGCCTTTGTAATTATATAATTGACATGCAGTCCGAAAGTTAGCTTTGTGTCTAAAATTATGCCCAAATCCCTAACCTCCGATACTCGATCAATTATCACTTCATTAAGGTAATAGTTATATTAAATAAGTTATATTAAATAAGTTGCCGGGGTAGTTTCAGGTAATCTAGGTTACCGCACCATGATTCAAGCCTTGTCGTGGCAGTGGGGCTCTGTAGCCTAAGGTGAACCCCTATACAACAAAGCTATTGTCTAAAGGCTGTGCTAAATGGTTACTTGATCATAAAAATCCTCAAAACAGGCTAAAATAAAGATTAAAATGAATAATTTACTAATAAAATAATAAGTAAATTTAGACATCAATTTTATATGGAAATATTTAATTTTCAATTTTACAGAGAACGTGCTATTTTTTTATAATCTCCAGTCCTATATTTTTTCATCAAAATTATTCCAAAACTTGAATGCTATCTAGTGTTTTCATAAGATGCCGCGACGCTCGCTACCCCGCCAGTCCCGGTGACTCGCGTTGAGTGTCATTTTCAATACAAAGAAAATTAAAATCCATTGCGTGTCGTGCGTGCGGTTCGTGCGGGGAATCTGGCATATAATATGGGAGAAAGCGATCAAAGTTTAAAGCTAGAAAGAGGTTTTCATTGCTGCAAATCTAGCTGGCGTGACCGAAGACCTCTCGCTGACATAATACGCCATAAAGTGTCCTAACTTTATGTTGCAGTTTCGTGCTGTTTGTGAAGCTAAATGGCGTAAGGGGGACTCGGGTAATTTAGGTGACGCATCTATATGCACTCGATTGTCCAGATGTCTTTATTAGGCATCGGAAGTCACTTACCATTAAGTAATCTGAGTGCTCGTTGCCTCTAATAAAAAACATAGTACAAGAGTTAATATATTAAAAGATTTATTATTTTTTTATTATATAATAATTATGATGAATGGATAAATATAATGTATGATGGACAAACAACATTATACGAATTTTTACCTATACCACAAAATAGAAATGAACAGGAGGCAATTACATGCATGTATTTCACTTTTCATACGGCTACATTTCAGACGGAATCACGCCAAGTGCAGATAATTTGTATGATAAACTAGCTGTTACCCTCAACTTCGCCCGCGTTAACTTAGATTTATAGCTGTATACGGATTGATGATGCTTATTTTTATAGCTTAAGTTACTCCTTATAACATCAGCTATCTGGCAGTGAAAGTCCCATCAAAATCGGCCCAGCTGTTTCAGAGATTAGCCGGAACAAACAGACAGACAAAAATTGTAAAAAGGGCTATTTTGGTATATGTGCCGTGTATACATCTATATGCATTTAATAAAAAGCAGTTATTTTAATATAACAAACAGACATCCCAATTTTATTTCTCTGTATAGATTTCTGTTCCCGTAACACAAGTTCTAAAGAACTGCCCACGTTAGGTTAAAGTGGTGTGTTTGTTTTGACGTGGAAAGTATTTTGCAACGATTTCGAAATTGGCGATATTATAATAATATTTTAAAGTATAATAAATTCTCATTCTTAGGTAAATATTTTTACAGTAAGATAGTAGTTGATTGAATTTAGATATCCGTCCACTGAACAATATAATATTAATTATTATAATTTCTTTTTTCCTTCAATTTTCTCATAAAAAAGTTCCTAGACATGTTTCCCAAGCGAGCGGCACTTACGCTCGCACTGATCCTGACTCCTGAGTCCTGATTTATGAATCCTGATTCGTGTCCGTGAACAGTGTCTGTGTGCGTTGCTCGAGCACACATTGTATGTAGATTGATTACCTTCTATGCACAGATTTCAATTTTTTTTGACGTGACAACGTCTTATAATTCGATGGAGCCGGCTGCACGAACGAATAAACATGACGCATGCGGCGTTACCTCGCTCTGAAGCGTTCCATTTTCTTATGACGTTGTCACGTTCAACTATCGTCAGTAAACCGACTTTACAGACAACCGATTTTTTTTAATTTTAATTGTCGTAGCTCAATATTTCGACGTTGTCTACTTGTTGTTCTAGTGAGCGTTTTAAATAATTTAGTAATGAAAATAATTGTGTCAACTTCAAATCTGTTATGCAACAGCAATTTCCATAATGTAAACAATAATTTTCGAATTAGTGAACTTTTAATCGAAGTTCTAATACTGTGTAAAGTGATTAACGAAATACATTTAATTCTAATTTACGTTTATCCGAAACAGCCCTCTTTTCTTCAGTAACTTCTGTTCTGTTTCATTTGTTAAATGGGCTGGGAATATTAGAGACTAAAAATGGACCTTGATTATACGTGGCTTCTTTGTAAGATAATATCTTTAATGTACATAATGTTTAGCTTTGACAAAAAATACGCCATAAAAATGGAATCTAGCTATCAGTTTTAAATCTATCAGCAATTTCAACCTTTTGAACGCCAGAGTTTATACTCTGAATATACCTATCGTCGTTCCCCTGACGCCAAGCGATATTTGTATTGTCCTCTTTACTGCGATGTATGAGTATTCTTGAAAATAAAAACGTCTTCGCAAGAATGGAAATTGAGATTGAAGGTTTAAGTCATCTTAGGTAGCTGGACGTGTAAGATAAGGCTGCATTTTATCTCCCCTATTATAAAACATCTTGACAGAGACACTGACCAGTATTCAAGAAGGTATTAGCGTAAAATATGGTCTCAAGGTATACAATATTCGGTATGCTGATTACTGTATTGGTTGAAACTTCGATAAAACAAAATCGATGGTTATTTCTAAAACGTCTGAAACACCACCATGTCTTCAACTCATAGACAAACTATTTTTACGTCCAATTTATGTCACTTGGTATAGGGAAAGAAGCTGGATAATTGTACAAGCTAAAGCTGCTTTTTACAAAATGTCCAATCCTATACAACCCCAAAATTAATTTTATTCAAAGACACTGCATCTTCAGAGGCTACCTTTGATCGACTCTCTTGTATGGATGTGAAACATGGGTATTATAACTAAGGTAAACGGTAACGTGATCGGATACTGGCGTTGGAAATGTGGACTTTACGTAAGATGTAAAAAATTGCTTGGGCTAGGCTTACTTCAAATGTCGCCTATTATTATATAGAGGCTTCCTGCGGTCTATGGATTTGTACGACGCGCCCACCTGGGCGCATGCCCTGAATGCGGAGAACGTCCGTCAGGGCCATCCGTGCGTACCGTATGGCCTCGTAACAGGCTGCGTGCGTACTGGCGGGCTCAGCGCCGTGGGACTTACATGCCGAGATCCTAGCACGTGATTGAAGAAGATGTCGGGGAGACGAGGAGGAGGTCTCTAGCGAGAGAGAGACCTGGCAGAGCCGGCTGAGAAGGCTGGTGTTTAGCCAGCGGGGTAAGCGGCTCAGAGCCGAGCGTGGGTAACCGAATAGTGTTGCCCGTCGGATCCAATCCACTAGATTGACCGGCGCTGAGGCTATCGTATCGATCGTACCGCCACGCCGTGAGGTACCTGTGCGTGGCTGATCGGGGGATCCGCTGCGCGCGCGTAACTTTCTAGCTATAAGGCACCCTTAGTATTCGGTGTGCCTTAAGCGGAGAAGGAGGAGAGGTCGTTACCCTTTATGTCCAGAGAAGAGTGCCGTATGGCAATCTGTTGTGGCCCGGTACGGATATCCACAGCTTTCGCGCCGGGTCCCCCAAACGATGAGGAGAACACCACTGGGGTTTAGTGGGTAGATGGATGGAGTAAGTGAGTCTGCGTCCACCTTACCATTTTCTTAGGCGCAGAGTCCGACACCAAGTGGTATTCCTAAACGCATTCTCCAGCGAAACTAAAAAAAAAAGATTTACTTCAAACGCCACTCGACTCTACTTTAGAAAACAAACCAAATATAAATAGAGAGAGTTGCTGTCGACTATCTTGAGACTATCTTGAGAAAAGTTGCCTCTTTTTTAATACATGCAGAGAGGATCCCTCTATGAATTTCCAAGGTTGATCCTCGAAGGCAAGATCGAGAGGCGAAGCCTAGGCCATCGGAGGGGAAAATTGCTAGACGACATTAGACTGGAGCAAAAAAAAGCTATATGAACGAAGCAGCATGGGATCTCAGAAATTTTTGCCAAACTACCTTTGAACTTCAATATGAAGATGGCACCTGATGATGATGACGATGATGCAATAAATAAATAATAAATATTATGATGATGATTTTAGGAATTTTTCATAGAAAATCTTTCTTCGTCCCAAAAACAAATTACTACAATAAAAATACTAACGACAACCATCAATTTCGTTTATTCTTTGACTTACTTTATTGGTAAAGGAGACGGGCGAAAGTTCATAGAAAGTTGGGCCCGACGTTACAGTAACAATTACTTCATTATTTTATTTATATGTTCATACTTGTTCGAAAAAACTAAAATTTTCATGACTGATCCATGGGAGAAAAAGTTGTAGGGTGTTTTTGATTGAACAAAAAATGATATTCTAGCTTGTTTATAAAATATTCATAGTCCATATTCTACTGTTACTTTAGGAAAATAATTATAAGACCTCGTTGTAGATTAGATTTACCAAAGAATATACCAGATATTATTGTAGGGAAACAATTAATTACGCCATCCAACCAACATCCAACTAGATCTAAGATGTTTCATACGGTTATTATTCAAGAAGACGAGTTCGAATTAAAAACATTTTATTTTTTATTGATTTATTATCAACTTCATCGTAAACAATTAAAATATCATCTAAATACTGTGCAGGTGGTATCAAATTCTCTTGATGTCTTACCCAGCTTAGGTACCATATTATTGATATTACATGACAAACAGCAACCCACTGTTCTTTTCCCTACTAGGCAATTACAATAATATTGTTTTATGTCCCCTGTACTATCAAGAGAACAGTCAATTATAATATAATTAAAATAGGTTTTTGACTTTTGTCTTTTGACCTTACATATTGTCACGGTTGTTGTTTGTTTTAAACGTTTGACAGTTCACAGTTATTGCCTGTATTAAAAATACTATTGATTGTGAAATCGATTTTATCATCAATTTCAGATACATTATACGATATATCTAAAATTGTATTTATAAATTAATATATTTATGATCAATATACAATTTTTTTAGGAATATTTTAAGTATGTATTTTGTGAGGTAAATATTTTATAAAAGAAGTTTTGTCAAAAACTTGTCTTTAGAATAAACATCACAATAGTATTCAAAGTAGGCACGGCACGTCGATAATACTACTTTTTGAAGAACCTTAAAAAAAAAAATTTACGACTCGAAATACATACTTACAAATATTTCTGAAAAAATTGTTGTATCGATAAAGTGTATTAATATGAATTGGAAAAATCGATTACCTTTTTCTTACTCTTAAACAGGAAGGAAATCAGTCATCTTATGAATATATTTTAATTTGTTATCCCATGATAAAACTGCTTTATATTTCACTGTTTAGTTTAAAAAAAAAAGATAAAAAATATTGATTTTTTATTTATTTGTGTAACGTTTAGGCCCAGATTCGCCCGTCTCCTTTGCAAGTGTTCCTTAATGGCACGCGACTATTTTAAGGTTGTACGTTAGAATTACGTCAATTGTTGTTTAGTCGTATAGTTTAGTAGTTGTGTAGTTTGCTCCCCTTTTAACAATTAAATGAATTAAAACTGAAAGAATCAGTAATATTCGTTCATCATGATCATCAGCCTCTATCCGTCCATTGCTGAACATAGGCCTCCCTCAAATGAACGCCAAGACGGCCGATCCCTTGCCACTCGCATCCAACACGCATCGGTCACCGCGTAAAGATCGTCTTCCCACCTGGTCAATGGCCGACCAACACTTCGTCTACCTAAACGTAGCCTCCACTCTAGAAACTTATTACCCCATCGGCCACCCGTTCGCCTAAGTGTGTGACCAGCCCACTGCCACTTCAACGAGCTTATTCTTTGCGAGATATCGGTTATCAGTTCTCTAGCGGATGTCTTCGATTCCGAATCATATCTGTCAAAGAAACATCTAACATAGCACGCTCCATAGCACGTTGAGCTACGGCAAACTTACGGAAAAGTCGTAGAGGCCACGTTTCAGCCCCGTAGGTCATCAGAGGAGAACGCATTGGTCGAAGGCTTTCGTCTTCAAACTCTGCGGTATATAATTACAGGCACAATATTCATTGAAGCATTCAAACCCATTCCCAATAGTAAAAATAACAATAAAAAAAAAAACAAAAATAAAACAAAAAATTTATTCACAAAAAAGGTCGCCATATTTTTTAACAATAAACACATTACTGGCAACATTTATAATAGCCATTTCCAAGCGGCTCCACCACTTTAGCGTGAACACCATCCCCATAATGAGCGCGAGAGTAATAAGGGTGGCAGGCATTCGGGTGAGGTACATTTTTCTTTTTCTCAAAATGGAAGCAACAATTGCCCTGCAGAAAAATAAAGAAGTTAAATCTCATTAAATCAAATCAAATTATCTTTATTTCGTAGGTTCCAACTTGTACACTTGAATTACATCAAAAAAAGAATTCAATAAAAAGTAGGTCTAGTAAAAAAAAACTCGTTTGAAAAGCGGACTCCTCTTAGAAAAACGAGTAAAAAACTTAGGGGTTGCTCTTTTGTCATCAAAAATAAAACAGTACATAATAGGTACATCATGTCCATGTAGAATCTAAACAGTGTATGTCTTATTCCCAAGGTGTGGTATCTTCAATAAAATCTTTTATTCCTTTACCACGCAAACGTTCTTTTAAAGATTTTGAACGTTTTCTGGGATCCTATTGTAAAAACGTATACATTGTCCCATAAAAGAATGACTAACTTTGTGAAGTCTAAAAAAAACATTCAATGTATGATTGTTCCTTGTATTTATGTTGTGATTTGTTAATATTTTTGCTAACATACACCATATTTGTAGTATTAGTATGTACAAAGAGACTACAGTCGTCGACATGTACACGTGTACGACGTGACATAGGACTCACGATGCCTTGCGGCGGCGCGGCGGCGCGGACGCTACGCATGCAACTAATATTCTGGAAAGTTCTAGAATGTAGGAGACGTTCGAGAAAACAGTGGGTAGGTTGACCTCCATCTAGGCAAACGATCACTGGCCAGTGGATAGTTCTAGTCGGATGCGAGGTAAGAATCAATAGACGGACAAAGTTTGAAAAGTTGAAAGAATGTTTGCTTTACATACTTGATTCAATCAAATATATATTTTTTAATGTCATAAGGAGGCAACCGAGCAGTCGGAGCCTTATGGTGACTACCGACGCCCAAAGACATTCGCACAACTAAAAGTAATGCAGATGCATTGCCCTCCTTTTCCTTATCCTCCCAATCAAAAAAAAAAAAAAAAAAAGTCATTTAACTAGAAGAAAGTAAATATATAACTATACCTACACAAACAAACCTAAAAACTAATTAAATAGCTTTAAAAACTTAAAGCCTCTTTCACAAACGTTGGGGGAGCACGTACGTTAAACACCCAAACATCAAGGCCTCAGGGTAACGTCTAATTATACTTAATGCTGGTCGTACGGCGTTCCAATAAAATTCTAATTCGATAGATAATTCAATCTCACCAAAACAGAACCCTCCAGTACGAAGTAATTATATTGAAAAATTTACTTAATTGATACTGGATGAGTATTGGTAGATCTTATACATTTTAGCTATCCAAAATTTCAACCTTAATTAAAGATTTTATTAAATGTTAGTATGAGTTAAACACTTCGTCTACAAGTGACAAGGGATCGGCCGTCTTGGCGTTCATTGGGGGAGGCGTTTAGCAGTGGACGGATAGAGCATGATGATGATGACGAGTCAAATATTCATAAACTTTATGGCATACAAATATTTAAGAAATTTAGACAAACAATAATAATAGCATCAGTGTTGGAAAACATTACATTATAATATTTTTAGTAATAAAATGTGAATATTCATCATCCTCAAACAGAACGTTCTACTTAGGTAATCATTATCAAACCATCGATATCACCGATGATAATTAATTATAGTACATAATAACATGAATGAAAGCCAAAAGGAATATAGCTGATTACCATAACAATATCGCATTATATCTGCCAAGAGAAAAGGAGAATTAAAATGCGAAAAAAATTACTTTAGTCGTTATTATCGCTTTTATTATCTGAGAACGTAATAATCGCAAAGATGGCGGGTGAAAATATTGTGATCAGTGAATTTTTAATGTAATTTCGTAGATTATATCAGCTTTTTCCGACAAAAAGCTGCAGCAGCAGGTTAGTAATAAAATTGAAATTTTCCGGATTCACCGGCGCCGTTTTTTCGGCTTTTTGCCTTGGCTCCGTCAAAGGATATTTGCGTGGGAATCAATTCAGGTGGCGCTTTATGCTCCGGACCCTATATTAATTCCTCGAAAAATATTGTAATTTGCGATCGACACAGTCGCATATTTATCAGCAAATGATCAATTTAAACGAATAAGTACTACAATTATTTTAAACGATGTATTGTTTTTCACTTTTATTTGGCAGTGCTCGAATGACATTTGATTGTTTGATTAGTTCTCGTGACGAGAACAAGACATTCCTTGTATGAAAAATATCCCGTTATAAGTAATTTGAGTAATGAAACTTAAAATTTTAATTACGTTTTAATTAAAATTTTAAGTTTCTTGATTAAAATGTGTTTAATTTGCGTAAGCAGTATAATGCTTATTAAACAATTCCTTTTACTGATAATAACATAATATGTAACTACTCATTACTACCTACTAATTGATGAGTCGTCGTAGCCCAAGTAAAATGATGACTAGTTTTGGGTTAACAAATATTTTACGGTAATGGGTAACAAGAAAAAAACACAACATTTATGCATCGTCTTCTAAAGTCTACGCGAATACCATTTATTATCGCGCTACCCTCAGCTCAATAAGCTTCGCCAGGAGTGCTCACCCTAGACTACTGAGCCCCCCCACCAAGGTTCAAGCCTTGTCGTGGCGGTGGGGCTCAGTAACCTAGGGTGAGCCGCTGCAGCTTGGGTGAAGCGAATTGGGCCGAGGGGGCTCTTTGTACCCCTCTTATAAGAAGAGGTGACAAAAGAGCAGGGGGCAAGGGGGCGAGGATGGGAACTTCACCCCATTGTACTGTCCCGACGTTGGGAGTGCCAGGTATCATTATCATACCTGGCTTGCCTACTAGTTTGCCTATCTTATCAATTAATACAAAAATGATATTTTATACAACGTAGTAAACTGTAGTTAACAGCAAATTAATATAAATTGTACACTCATTAATATTTAGTATATAACGTAGAAAACTTGTTATATGATATAAATTCTACTCATTATAATGAATAACTTTTACGAATTGTATCTCAACCCTCCCGATAAAACAATAAACCGCCTTATTATCCGTTTAAGTTATTTCATTATAATGTAGAACTGTTCAGTTTACCATCTAAATAATTTAGTTCCATGTATATTACGTATAATAGTTTCATTCGAGCCATTATTGATATATTGTAACATACCCGCTCATCTTCGGAGACGTATTGATGCACCTCGTGATCAGAGTCCACCGCATACGAAGATTCCACAAACGGCTTTTGTCTGGGTCGAATACCGGCAGCCACTTCACATGCTCGGCGCATTAGACCCGTCGGCTGGTTTACCTGGAACAAACAGAACATCACTAGCTGTTACCGGCGAGCCTGTTTCTGAATAGTTTTGAAATATTGTCTCGCATTCTACGAACATTACAAGGTTTGTAGGTTTAATTGTGATTTTTATCACACATGTATATACATTTGCACTATTTTTAACGAAATTTTTCGCATAGGAGCATAAAAGTTTATTGTAAGATTATTAAAATTCCATTTTTAACGTGCGTTAAAGTAATATGTATGTAGGAAAAAACGAATATAAATAAAAATAACTCAATACTTTCTGCTTGCATTCCCTTTGTTTTTCAAACAATTGCAGTATTTCATTTACACAAATATCAAATAAAATTACTCATAACTCACAATTTTTTTGTTTGAAATCATTGCTAGTAAAACTGGTATGACATGTTAAATTCAGTAATCCTATCTTCTAGATACTTCGATCGGCTACTTCCTCGCACATTTCACAGCTTGCGAATCGTGTGCTGGCACTTTAATAGGATCACATATCCGTACAGGTTGTGAGCAAGCGTTACATCCAACCACTACATCCTGCGGACACCGCTGTAGGAAGTTCGGAGTGCCTGTGATCTTGGAATGGTCTTGGTCCTGCATGCCGTTGCGCTTGAAAGCCGATGTTGGTAGTTTTTGCACCTGCAACCGACATTCTGCACTTAGTTCTATTAAACTTTTCAAATTTACAAACGCAACTGGTCATGTTCACCAACCAAGTCCTCAATTGAGATTTAGCGTTGCGTGATTTTTTTTACAAACGGGAAGTTTCTTTGCAGCCTTAACGGGGATAAGAATGGGATGGTCGCTCCAAACGGCACCACACCACGACTTCTGTATATAGGATATCCCACCGCTTTCTGCAAACTTCTGATCTTGAATACCGTTCCGTTTTAACGCTGTCGTTGGGATTGGGTTTACCTGTAGAGTTTCATTGCTATTAATTTGGAATACACATGTTCGTTTTCTTCACAGTGACGGGTGCTAGGTCCAATGATTTTCGCCCTAGTTTGCGAATAGGCTCGACGGCGGTGTAGACATAGTATCCATCGCGAGTATTTCCTTTAGCGCACAAAACCCGAACTGCACCCCTGTACCCGTACACTTGGTCCTGTATTCCATTTCGACGGTAAGCCGAAATGGGAAGTCTACCACTGCGTGAGGGAACGTATCGTTCCTGAAACCAAAATTACATACTTTATTTGGTTTCAGAAACAATTCTGTTGTACCCATTGGTACCGATATATTATTTGTATTTATAAGATTGAAATGTGCAAAAGTACATGAATTAAAACATTTTTCAAATACATCAACCGTGTTCCGCAGGAAATCAATACATACTAATTTATTAATAATTATAATAAACCATTTATATTATAATATGCTTTACGGAATGACGGACCCTGATATTTGTTATTTGATTTGATATGTATCGTTTTAAAACTTATAACAAGTAAAAACGAGTTTTTTTCCCGCCAGGTTGAAAAAACTGCATAAAGTTATTGTTTTAAGTTATGGACACAAAATTTAATATTTGATATTAAATAGTCGTCATTAATAATCGCAACCATGTAATAATAAAATCCACAAAAACTGGATTTTACGGCATTTCCTGCCTCTCACGACGAATAAATGGAATCATCTGCCACCTGCTCTTTCCGAACCGATACGACTTATGGACCTTTGAGAAAAGAGCATAGTCATATTTGAAAGGCCGGCAACGCACCTGCTAATCCTCTGGTGTAGCGGGTGTCTGTGGATGTCGCTTTTCACTTATCATCAGGTAGCAAAAATACCAGAACATCGTTGACGTGAAATTTGGACACTTGTAGTTTATAACCTTATAGGGTTACCCTAGGGTTATAGTACCCTTAATAGGGTAATACTAATGTATTGCGTTATTAACACTTACGATTCGTCCATCTTCATATCGATAGCATGGCACTACGTATTTGGTTCTGACGGGCTTGCACACATCGTTACAAGTGAAACAGCAGTGCTCTTGCTGAGCTGAATGGAACTTTGAAGGTCGAGGGGTTTCTTTTTTTCCTTTGCAACAATCATTCTTGCCACAGCAGGTTGCAAGCGGCGTGGAGTTTCTTGGTTGGCTCTTTTTGTTCTCGCAGCAATGAAAGGTTGGTATTTCACAGCAATACATCTTTGAAGTATCATGACACATCGGCATGCAAGGCACACATGCAGGAGCTTCGTAGCAATCGATTTCATTAGGAACGAGTACTGGTGTTACTGAATTATTTCCACAAGCATCATAAAGGAACGACATTTTTATAATTTTGTTATATTTTTATATTCTTATTTTTATACCACTGAACACGATAAATTTTGTCCGAAAATGATTAAATATTTGTTCGAATGTCATTTTTTTTTTTAAAGATAGATCGATTTATAAAAATGTTACGGCCAGTGTTATTGAAATTTATTTTGAAAAAGTTTGTTTATATAACGTTACCAAAAAAGCATAATAATAATGCTATTTATAAAGTTTTTTTTTGTTGAGTATTATACAATTATGTTACGAGTATTAATGAAAATCATAATGGATATATTTTTCTGAATACATGAATGAATGTTTTAATGCAATAACAAATATAATATTAATCGGATTTTGATGGAATTTTAGAATGCTGTTATCCGCTATGAAGACGCGATTGGGGTGAGAGGATGTGGTGAAAACCAATGTTGCCATTTATCTCCAAAATTACTAGTCCGATTTTGGTGCAGTTTTGGATTTGATTGGTGCATATTGTAAGATAGCGGTTACGGTAACTACTTACCAGGAGCGCTGCAGTAAACATTTGTTTTGATGCGGTTATCATTCAGTGATGGGTTCTGGTTTGATTGGTGCATGTTCTTATAGTATTATGTCTTACGTTGATAACTCACTGCGCCCCCTGCGTGGCAGTAAAAATTTGCTTGTACAAACTAAAACTACTTGTCCGATTTGGATGCGGTTTCAATAATGGGTGTATGGTTGATTAGTGAAGGTTTTTAAACAGGCGTTACGGTGGTAAATCATTAAGAAGCGCTGCAGTAATATATTTTATTTTACCACCTACATTTTTGACGTGACAACGTCTTATAATTCAATGAAGCCGGCTGCAAGAACGAAAAAACATGACGTATGCGATGACGTATGCGGCGTTACCTCGCTCTGAGGCGTTCCATTTTCTTATGACGTTGTCACGTTCAACTATCGTCAGTAAACCGACTTTACAGACAACTGATTTATTTTTAAATCGATAGACTTAATGTGGTAATTATTTCTGTAAAATGGTAAGTATTTCTGTAGTTGTGGCGATACACAATATAAATTTTCAAAAAAAATAGGTCAATAATATAGAGAGATATTCCAATAAAATAAATTCGTCTACCTGTCCAAATTAATATAATAAATTCAAGACGAAATATGTACGTAAAAGATCAAATTATTTTTTTGTTTTGTAAACACGTTAGCATCGTGTTTCCCTTCATTGCCCATGCACGTATGCATATTGGATGTCGATATCAACATTTTCATAAAAATAATGATAAAACTTAATGATAAAATAAACATAATGATATCGAGTTGAGTTATAACAAAGCCCTCGGATAAGTTTGGTTTAAAATTTTTATAAAAAATTTAAATTAAAAAAACCACGGCGGTATATAATTGAAAAATAATAAGAATTTATGTAACTAGAGATAATAAACGTAAAAAAACATAGACTTGATCTCTCGCAGAGTCGATCATAATATGAACAACAGAGTATCAGTTTTCTTAGCACTTCCCTACGCACCTATTTGGTTCTCGAAGATGTGGCAATAACATATTATTATTCAACTACCTATAAACTAAATAACCCAAGAAAATCCGTAGCGGGCTCAAAATATTTTCTTTTACTTTTTATAGCTCATATAAATAGGTCACCGGTGGGCTGTGCCGCACTCCCGGCTGCATGGGTACCACCATCTTGCTTGTTTCTCCCGTGAAACAGCTTTGCTATGTTTCGGAGAGAAGGGCAAGACAGGCAGTGTAATTACTGGCTCTGAGACTTAACATCTTATGTCTCAGGACTAGTTCCAGGTAAACTAGTTTATGTTTATGGGCGACGTAGACCACTTACCATCAGGTGGCACGTTTGCCAGTTTGCCTATCCAACTAACATAAAAAAAAGTATCATTATCGAAACTTTATGTAGGTGGGAATAGCACGTGTAGCGTGGGTCGACCCTAGTTTTTTTATGTCACAGTTGGAGGAAGATCGCTGAATGATATTCGTTATTCGTCTGTTTTCTTTTTATTACTGAAACTCTTAATAAGGATAATATTAACAAACAAATAATAAATACATATTAATTAGAATTCAGAAGTATTTTTAGAGGAGATATCCGTTCCAATATCCGTATTTAGTTACTTTAGTTGCAAATCTGATTACTGATATCATAGACACACGAGTTTTTTAATACGTTTTTTAGTTTCACCTGTATATTCGAAATCTTTAAGCATTATTTTTACCCACATTAAGACGTCAGATTAAATTGAAATTTTGCATACTTTTCAAAGGCCGATGACAATATCTTTCCATTCTCAAGTGGTTGCTAAAAGTTGTCCAAATCCAAATAAAATTTATTCTAAAAGTTCGAGACTAAAAATTTAAATAATAAATTAGTTTATATAAAAAAGGATACCCTTTAATAGCAAACCGAACTAAAATTTAGAAAATAATTTTCTAAATATAAGAATTAAAATGGATTAACAAAATATTGATATTATTGTAAAAAAGCGTGAGGTGCTTTGTAGAAAGTAAAACTTCATAGAAAGAACTGCCGACGATATATTTTCAACAATGAATATCAGGTGCCTCATTTTTACAATATTGTATTTTTTTTTGTTAATCCATTTAATAAGTTCGGTTTGCTATTAAAATCTGTTTTTATTAAGTTTTTTTAACTTTTTCTTATTTTCTTAGTAAAGAGCTTAAAAATAAGCTACCGAATCAATTCAATTACAAGCTTGGTAAAGAGATAATATTAAATTCCATTAAGTAATATAATATTATTTGTTCAACAAAAACACTATTAAATATTAACACCACATTAATACACTCGCCCGGGCTCGGTCTTGGTGCTGGGTAAATTCTAAAGCAAAGCTTTCGGAAGCATTCGCAAACATTTGCAGGCGCCGCCTCCTTGTCGCCGCCGACTCGAAAATGCAATTTTCCCGATGCAAATCGAATGCCTCAGACAGATTTAATGCCTTTTACTTGCCGATTCCGCTCATCATTTCCGGCGAATATCGAAGGTAGCCACATCTCTGGAAAACCAACGGTTATTGGGCAAATTACTTTAGAGTGGAAATTTTCTTAAGGATTCTTCCTTGGCTCTTTTAAATGTTTTTTGTGACTTATAGTTTTATTTGAATGTTTGAAGTTGGAATTTTGATCATTAAGCCATTTCATATTATGCCATATTTAGAAATATATTAATAAGGACTAATAAAAATCCTGCTCATAGCATCAGCAAGTATCATCCTGCCTTTAAGCCTGGTATTTAATTTCTTCTTCAAATTTTGTCTGATCACGTTTCGTTCATCTCTATACTTACCCCACCATGGTTCAGGCCTTGACGTGACGGTGGGGCTCCGTAGCCTAGGGTGAGCCCAGCACCTTGGGCGAAGCTGATTGAGCCGAGGGGGCTCTTTGTACCCCTCTTATAAGAAGAGAGGACAAAAGAGCGGGGGGCAAGGGGCGAGGACGGGAACCTCACCCCATTGTACTATCCCGACGTTGGGAGGGGTTGTTATGTGGTGCGAGACTACACCTGTGGAGGTGGCGTCGGTCTCTTGGGGGACTGACTAACCGTCGAGGTGCCCTGTTTATTTATTAGATCCGGGGCACCTCATCAAAGGCGGCATTGGTGGCACTCGCCGGGTTTTAGTAAGTACAGCTGCGTCCACTTACCAGCTTTCGGGCGCAGCGAGTCCCTCTCCCGGCGTTAAAGAAAAAAAATTCTCTATACTTACAACAAAGACTTGAAGTTTGTTCGAAGGAATTCGATGATGATGGTGATTTTTATAAAATACATAACAATATGATAATAATATTTCATAACCACTTTTGGGCACAGTTCACCTCAAAGTGCATGTCCAAAAAATATAAATTTTGCATCTTGTCCAAAAGGATATTCTTTTTTTAATTTTTATTTTACTGCAGGCAAGTGACAATTAATATTTTGAGTTGTACACTCTGCTAAAGTAATATTTATATAGGTATTTCTTAAAAGCATTATCTAATTTAAACGTTTTAAAAGTATTCAAACAGCGGTGTTTTATTTGGATTCGTGAAATAGCGGATGTAAACAACTTGGGCATTTGTGTGAAGGCAAACTCTCGATAAATTTGTTACATAAATTTCTTACACGCTTCAACTTGCGTTTCTCGCTAAGTTTAGAACTTGATTTTAAACTAAGCAGTTTACTGCTGTTAGAAATAAGGATATATAATCGGATCTTTTAAGATTATATAGAAGTAAGATTGTTCGGGTTTTCATGTTGTATTATGTATAAGTATGTGCTATGCTATGATTACCATGGTAAGTGCGTATATTCAATTTTATTTTTATTTTTTTTCTTTCACGCCGGGAAATGCTCTGTGGCACCCCGCGGGGAATTGGGTCTCCCCACGAGGGTATGTGGGACTCGCTGGGCCCGAAAGCTGGTAAATGAACGCAGCTCTACCCACTAAAATCCGGCGAGTGCCACCAATGCCGCCTTTGGTGAGGTACCCCGGATTTAATACACAAACAGGGCACCTCGACGGCTAGTCAGCCCCGCAAGGGACCGACGCCACCTCCACAGAGGTGTTGTCCCGCACCACAGAACAACCACTCCCAACGTCGGGACAGTACAATGGGGTGAGGTTCTCGTCCTTGTCCCTTGCTCTTTTGTCCTCTCTTCTTATAAGAGGGGTACAAAGAGCCTTCTCGGCTGAATTAGCTTCACCCAAAGTGCTGGGCTCACCCTAGGCTACTGAGCCCCACCGCCACGTCAAGGCCTGAACCATGGTGACCCCCAACCCTCTGAGTGAAACGTTAATACAGACCATCTTTGCTAAATTATATATATTTATATTATTAATAATTTGAGTAACTATCATTTAGTTAAAAGAGAAATTCTCATAAAGTAGAAGATTAACTCATAATCACGGCCTCCTAATGTTTTATGGCTAGCTGGTCTAGTGATCATGTTATGACACGTAGAGGTCTTGCATGGTCTCATGTTCAGGTCTACATAGAAGTTTAGAAAAATCCATTTTTAAGCATTTATACTGGGATCAGGATCGAACCCGGAGCTCTTGACTTTCACTCAAGAGGCTGAGCCCATACCCACTATACCATCGTCGCTCATTGTATTTATTTGCATTATTTAATTTAATTATCTAGGTATTAATCCCTGTAGACGTAATCAAATTTGTAACGAACTTATC
The DNA here is from genome assembly GCA_963853865.1 of Helleia helle. NCBI lineage: Eukaryota > Metazoa > Arthropoda > Insecta > Lepidoptera > Lycaenidae > Helleia > Helleia helle. The sequence continues at coordinate 16,557,491 of OY971422.1, read as the reverse complement.
ACGGCATCAACATGATGTGAAATAATCGTAAAACATCACGATGTTGAGAAGCAGAACACAAAAAAAAAAACAATTTCCTTGTTAGCAATAAAATGTATGTGTAATAAAACACAAACAAATGTCGCTTTCAACATAATAAAACGGTAGAAACGATACGGTATTGTAACGAGGAGCGTCGTTTGTCAATAACAGGGAGATTTAGTGCCTCCTTTATAACACGTCGGAGTGAACATCCCAGTAGTAATAACCTGAATAACCTGAGAGAGATCTCACATAATATAACGAACTATTCAAAAATAAATGCTATCCGATTTTATGGAGCTGTATTTACGTTGAACTGATTAATCTGATTAGGTGTTTCAATATTTTTATGTGAAATATTATTATTGAAATGAAAACTTCTTTTGGCCCACCGCACATAGATTTTTGTGGGGTATAAATGAGGCTGAGGCGTCACGCTCGGAAGTGAGAGGCTCGATCTGGTGAACTCGGGACCCGGGATCGCCGAGTCATGACTCACGAGTGTGCACGAGCAAGACAGATACTGTCGCTGCGTAACTTCACAATAATTAAAACATCACTGCTGAGTGCTGTTGCATTCGATTTAAATTTATATACGAAATAAAATCCGATGAATTATTTAAAAGTACAACCAATTGCGATTTAATTACGTTACAGTGACATCTATTGACACAAGTAGAAGCCTTTGTTAGAAACGCAATAATATAATTAATTTTGTTTTCAGTTCTATCGGCAGTCACTATAACTGGTTAGGTTATAGTACATTTATTTTACTAAGTAAAAATACATTTTTAATATAAATATCGAAGGAATACGGGGCCGAAGGCAGCAGTGTTGAAAACATCTAAAATATAATTTAGGAGACCAAATCTCCGGTCTTCTCATCTGGGCGTGGTCAAAGTTACCATAAATACCGAGTTCACCCTTGACTAGCATTTATTATGCCATTCTAAGACACAAGATAACATCTATGTGTTGTTCACCCCCAGACGCAAAAGGCGATACCTTTTGTTGTGCCATTTGTTCCACTAGTTAGTGCAATAAAGAATAAAATCGTCTAGATATTGAGTACTAGAATTTTAGGACTATTCATGTGTTAATGCTAATTCCGGTTAAGGTCACACAAGTCGCTCATATGTACATACAAACGTGGAACATTACTACAATGTTTGACGTTGATGATCAAAAAATTAGGGATAATATAAATTGATCTCGTCATTATCTATGTCTGTATGCACCTAAAACCGTAAAAAATATACATTTAAAAATACAAGCTTCTAAACTTTCGTATTTCCACACTGATTTTAGCCCAACTATGGGCGACAATAAATAGTATACGGAGAAAGTAAGCTCTAAAATAAAGCCCGTACGGCGTACGGACATAGCTTAGTTATTTAAAAGTTGAAATAAAATTATTTTGAAAAGATATACTTAATAATTTATCTATAATAACTGTTTTGCTAAAATATCGTTTTAGGAATTAATTATTTTTCATTTAATTCTAGCACACATGTTGGTGCACTATGTCAGGAGAGATAGCATTCATTTAGTTAGAGTTCGCGCCGTCGACTTGTTCAACCTTAAATGCCGCTTTTTGAAATTACATTTTTCAGACATCCAATTCGATTTACTTATGTGATCAAAACAGATACAACATATAGGTATCATGATTCACATACACCTACTGCTTGATTAAAATTGTTTCGATTAAGATACAAATCCTTACCTATATTGTTTTCACGCAAAATGGTCTTCCTCGATTGTATCTCGTATATTATATTCTCATTTTATTCCGGTAGTGAGAAGTAAGATATAATATATTTCGTAATTCGTATTCTGTACAATATATTTGTTACAGACTGTACAATTGACGATAATAACAGATAATATCATCAGGTTGGCTTTCCTATAATATAGATTCATTATGTAGTATTGTCTACCAAAATGCTTCTTGTATTCTTCTAGAACTATAATTATAAGTGGAATAAGGTTTTGGCCGACATAGGTTTTTTTGAATAGACAGATTCTTTCCGATTCTTCCGAATATAGTATAAGAAAAATAACTAATATTATAAAATATTTTATCGCATTTTGTAGTAGTTTTTTTTTATTCAATACATTATTTCAACTAATAATAATAATATCTATGGACGCTTTAACATCACGTCAATCTAGTCCCGTAGTAAGTTCTCGAAGAACTTGTGTTACTCTGTCTGTCTTGTCTGGTACCAGACAATGGAAATATATATAATACTTTTACACTATACATATATTTAACATTTTTATTATATAATACATATATTTAATATACATCCATGACCCAGGAACATAGAAAATCTTTTTTCGAACCCGCTACTCCGGCTTGAGCGCTAACGCACTATATTATCCACAGAGGACGTCAACTTATTTTAGGCAATGAAAAATAAATAATTCTTACGAAAAGGCCAGCAAGACAAAAAAAGCAATATGCATTTACAAAGAGAGCTGAAATATTTCACGACACCACGATACTCCATGTCGAAAAAGAACATTTATAAAAAGGAGGAGATTAATGTCTTTAGCAAAAATGGGTATGTTTAATTTATTTGTTTCCTTCCTTCCCCTTTTTCCTAATTTTTTATTTTAATTTTTTTACTTTAATTTAATTACTTTTTTGTCAATAGAGTATTTATTTGAAAATAAGCAAAACTTTCAAAGTGGTGAAAAAATTAAGCTTTATAAATAAGAGTTAAATTGTTATTAGTGTTTTTTATAGCATAAGAGGGCAAACGAGCAATCAAAGCCTTTAGGCGACTACACAACCAGAGATTAAGCAGATGCATTGCCATACTTTTAACTACCCCCCCCCCCCCCCAATGGGGCACTGAAAACTCACTCACTCTACGCGGTATTATGTGAGCGAAAGGTATAGGTAAAGGTAAGCATGGCACCGCTTATTAATACATATTCCAACATCCCTTAAACTAAGTCCCGCTTCTAATTCTAAAGCTCTCCGTTCTTCTCTCACCCGAGCACATTCCACCAAAGCATGGTAGATATCTTCCCTCATATTGCAAATCAGACAATTCGGGGTGTCGATAACCTTCATAAGATGCCCAAACGCATTCAATGGAATGTGCCGGGATCGCAGGCGCATGCTTGTTACTAACAATCGTCTATTTATCTGTACTTCAGAGAACCAAGGGATCCTTGGTGGTTCAGATTGAATCGTCCGGTACCATATACCTTTCTCTTCAGATCTTTTGTTAAAGTAAGTCTTCCACATTTTATTACAAATTATTTTAACATCTATTAATATATCTGTGAAGAAGGGTAGATGACTGACAGATATTCCTTCATGGGTTCCTATTTTTGCCAATCTATCGACTTGCTCGTTTCCCATCAAACCAACATGTGATGGAATCCATTGGAATTTAACGGTCCTGCCGCTTTCCCTCAATCTTAAATATAATTCTAATACGGAATATGCTTCGGGCAGACCTCGTATGCCCGAAGTGCACCGAGCTATGTGCTGCAAAGCGCTTTTTGAATCACAAAGTATCAATAATTTAGAATATCTGCACGACATCAAGTACGATAAACCTTCGGCAATAGCATACAATTCCGCTGTCATTATAGATACTTTGCAGTTCAATGTGAAACTTGCTCCCGTATTAGATTGAGGATCAAAAAAGGCAGCCCCTGTACCATTATCGTCCTTGGACCCATCACTGAAAATTCGATAGAATCCGTCATAGTCGCTGATGATAGTTTCTGCAGATTTCCTCAGAAGTGCTACAGAAGTATAAGATCTTTTAGGTCCTGTAATGTCATTAATATTTAAGCTAATGTGAGACTTTATATCAATATTTGTCATCCATGTTGACAATGAGAACATCTCCAAAACTTTAGAACGATGATAAATTTGATTGGACAACTCACTATAAATGATAGTTAGCAACGGTTTTTTCTTATTGCGCCAATATGATTCCTGCTCGCATATAGATGATAATTTTGATATCATTGAATAGGTCTCACCGTCCACAATAGATTTAGTTTTTAAGAAAAATTTTGCAGCTAAATATTTCCGTCGAATATACAATGGTGGCAGACATAACTCCGATTCCATTGCATGGATTGGGCAACTTTTTAAAAATCCGACAACTATTCTCATGGCTTAATTTTGGATTTTATCTAATTTAAAAATATTGGTCTTAGCGCTATTGTCGATCAAAAAATTGCATAGTCTAACCGACTACGAATTATTGCAATGTATAGTCGTCTTCAATGCAATGGGTGAACTCCCCATGACGAACCTGCCAGTACCTTAATAACGTTTAAAAATCTCATACTTCTTTCACAGGTTTCATTGATCTGTTTTTGCCATCTCAATGACGAATCTAGCCAGAGTCCTAAATATTTAACAACCGGAACGGATTCCAAACTAACATTGTTAATACAGACGTTTGCCTGCACTAATGTCTTTCTTCTAGAAAACAAACATATCTTACTTTTCGTGGGAGATAGTTCCAGACCCAATACTCCCAGTAAATTCGTCAAATTATCTAAGGCCACCTGAAGAGTTGTGGTCATAAATCTAATGTCTTGTCCAGAGATATAGAGGACGAAATCATCGGCATATTGGGATACATATACATTTATAATTTGTTTGCAAATATCACTAGTAGCGACGTTAAACAATATTGGAGACATAGGGTCTCCCTGGGCCAAACCCTTGCATGTCCATCTTGTAATCAAAACATTATTCCCTGCTTGTGCCATAGCTAAATGTCTCTCTTTTAAGTATTCCCATATATATTTACAAATAGAAGCCCCCACCCCCATCTCATCAAGTTTAGACACCACTTCCAATATATTTACATTATTATACGCATTGTCTATATCAACAAAACATCCTAAAGTCTTTTGATTATTGGTGAAACCTATTTGAATTTGTGAAACTAATCGTACAAGATTGTCGAGGCATGACTGTGATCTTCTAAATCCCACTGTATTCTTAGAAAAAAGACTATTATTTTCAAAAAACCATTCAAGACGTCGCGTTATAATATTATGGAAAGTTTTGCAAAGACAAGATATGAGTGATACAGGTCTCAAAGAGGTTATGTTGCTTGGATCACGCCCAGGTTTCGGCACAGGAACTACTTTAACATTCCTCCACTGTCTTGGGACCTCACCTTCAGACAAACATTTATTAAATAAATCAACTATCAGTTGTTTGCTGGGGAAATTATAAATCATCGAATAAGAAATATTGTCCTCCCCCGGAGCGGTATCCTTATTCTTTAGGACATTAATGAGCTCCTGTTCCGAAATTTGTGCCTCCAACTGTAAATTAATTGAACTAAATACAGGACCTAGTGGTAGAACGTAATCTGGAGTCAGCTGTCGTAAGAACTCACCAGTCCTCTCTGCATCCAAACAAATTCTACTAGTACGATATCCTTTGAGCCATCGCATTTTGTTCCACAACTCACTACTAGATCACTCATACTATCACAGAATTGATGAAAGGATTCTGCACTCGCTTTACGAATTAGTCTCTGTGCTGTAGCAACCTTCTGTTTAAGGATGATAAAATTTGTGGGGATAGGGTTCTTTCTCATCCTGGCCAATGCCAATCTACGCTCCGCAACTGCCTTTGACAACTCGGGGGACCAATATGATCTTGGAATAAACTTACTAGTGGGAACTTCACATATCTTAATGTTTGGAATTGATACCTGTGCCGCAAAATTAATTAAATCTATAAAATCATCATAAATTTGTTGGGTGTTACCTGCTAAACTAATATTATTTATTTTACTTATTATTATTTCCTTATACTTCTGCCAATCACCCTTTTTAAAATTGCGCTTCATTGTCATAAAATTATTACATGTTATATCTGTGGTTATAAGAACTATTAAGTGATCACTACCTAAATTTTCGTGTAAAACATTCCACTTGAACCGGAGTGCTATATCTGATGACGCAAACGTGACGTCAGGTGAACTTTCTTGAAGTTGATTTAATACTAATTTAAGTCTGGTTGGATCTCCATTATTAAGAGACACATACTGCCAATCAGCTGCATCGTGAATTTGTAAACCCCTGCGATCGCTTTTGTATGACCAATTTGTATGATGTCCGTTGAAATATCCGCCTATAAAAGTTTTATCGGACCATTTAGAAAATAGCATTTTCCAATCTTCATCTGTAGTATAAATATTAGGAGGACAATACACCGCAACAATATTCTCTAGGAAGTTACAGTTAAATATTTTAATATGAAGAACTTGAATGTTTCGATTACGTAGTCTAAAATTAGTGACTTGTGCCTTGATGGAATTATGAACCACAATTGCTATGCCACCGTATGAATCGTCCCGGTCTTGTCTAAAAATACAATAATTACCCATTTTCAACGGGCTGTCTGGCTTAAGCTAGGTCTCTGATATAATGCAAATATGAATTTTACTAATCAACAAAATATTCTCAAAATCTTTAATTTTATGTCTCAAGCTTTGTGCGATCCACTGCAATAACTTTAATTTAACAATTTTATTTATAGGCTCCATTACTTACTAAGTCCAAAAAGAAATTCTAAACACTTATTCAAAATAGGCCACTCAGACATACGATCTACCATAACTATAATTAACCATTCAATACAACACTTAATAATATTATTAAACTTGTCCTTAAAACTCAGATCTCGCATAAAAATAATATCTTTCAATCGTGTAAGTAACTCGTCCAGATGTACTTGCCGGTCATTGTTTACGTTGTCACCTAGATCTTTATCAGTATCAGCTGGTTGCTTTGGAATGTAGTCCGGCGACTCCCACTGTCCCCACCAATCCGTTTTACCGATGCTTTGCGAATATAATTGTTTATTTTTGTTACCTGCTTGTGGTGATTTCGGTCGTTTCTGCGTAAGCAAGGGCGGGAATTGACTCGAAGTATAAACATGATTATTTCCCGTTTCTTCCAATATTAGACCACTAAAGCTATTGTTGGTATCGGTCTTCAGCTTATCGTTATCTCTCACTGTTTGTAAACCAATTGGTGGCTTGGGTCTAACATACATATTGCAAGCCACGTGATATGTACAGTTGTATTCTGACATATGCTCCCTTACGCGCTTCTCCCGAGCATATATTGGACAACTTCTATCCAGCGCCATGTGGTCACCCCTACAGTTTACACATTTGTATGTTGTCGTTTCACAGTTATTGTGTTCTTCTGTGCACTTAGGGCATGTAGTTTTTTTGGACGTGCATCTTGCTTTTATGTGCCCAAACTTCCAACAGTTTGAACACTGTGTTACCGGAAAAACATAAGGTTCAACTTTAACACGTAAGCAGTCCAAATATATAAATCCTGGCAGGTGTGAACCCCTGAAGCCCACCTTGGCTACCTCACTAGGCACCCACTGGCCTTCTGCATCTCGTCTTGGAAGTCTTTTTAATGTAACAATTTCAATATCATTAGGACACTTGATCGCTTTTAATACCTCTTCGTCCGAGAGCTCGAGGTCCACATCCCGTATAATACCGTAGGAAATGTTCACGTCCATTGCACTATAAACTTTCCACCCTTTGGTTTGGAATTCCTGACAGTCTAAAAACTTGCCCGCACATTCCTTAGTCGAAACCTTAATTTTTAACTTATACGGATTAATATATTTTATATGGTTTATATCAGTCAAACCCATACTGGTAAACAGTTTTGCGATAGCAAACTGTTTAGGTAATTTCTCTTTGCTCCAAATAAAAACCTCTTTCTTGATTTGTTTTAGTTTTTTTTTTCCTACTACCCTCAACTTTAGTCCAACTTTGTTCATCCTCATCTCTTTCTCGTTTTGTTGATTTATCTACTACTAAAACATCTTCCTCCATAATTTGTCCTTCATAGCAGTTTGAGTCGTAATTATTATCCAACGAATTAGTTTTACTTTCTTCATCTTCTATTTGTGCCATCCATCCATCTAGCCGTCTCACTTCCGTGTCTATCTGATCTAAGTTAGTGTTTCCTGGTCCACGATCATCTGTAGCCATTATTAAGTATAATCCTGCATGACTAATGAGCGCGTCAATATAATGAATTTTTTAATTCTACACCGTAATCGATAGTCGCGTGCGTGCGATCTACACGAGTGCCGTGACAGAACTGATTTGCAAATCTTGAAATAAAATGAATAAAATACATATTTTTAATTTTTTTTACGTTACGCTCACGCCTTTTTAATTTCATGTAAGAAAAAAAAAATAACTTGTAATATACAACTTTGATACTTGCACCGATTTTTCATATAATGAACTCTATCTTTATCAAATATGTACGATATTTGTAGCACGATGAATCAAAAAAAGTGTAAGGTGATTTGTACCTACGCTACCCGGTACTACAGCTATTTATTGATCCCGGATATGCAGACAGGATCACCTCAGTGACAGACTGGCCCCGGCAAGGTCCATACCACTCCTCGTAAGGGGGGACTGCCCGGCCGCTACTAAGCAGTGCCCAAATTTCAAATATATCTTGATCCAATCTGTGATGTAATAAAAAAACCTACCTTTTCTGTTGTCTGTAAAGTCGATTTACGAACTATAATTTTACGTTATCGTGCCCTTTCTATGACTTGTTCCGCGATCTTGCATGCACGCTCGGCTCAGGCGGAACGTGACACTTTCGTGTGTGTAGTACGCGTTCATCAATTTATACCTAATACGTCAATAATATCAGTAAGATACAACAACTAACATAACAGTATCAACAAACCAACAAGAGCAACCAAATGAATTCATGTATTGTGTCCATGTTCTGCTGAACAGAGTCCATCGCTCAGATTCTTAATGTGTTTTTATTGTTCGCTGGACGAATCAATGAAACGAAGCCGTTCACTACAGTTACTAAGACCTTTGTTTTACGCCTGAAGCCAGTTACAAATGGACTCTCACATACGATGATCGGGATAGACGTTCGTGGAAATTGCAATTGAATGTGGTTTTTTCTCTCGTGATCGTGCTCTCATAATTCCTGACAAGATAATTCCAGAAGCTTAACATGAAGGCTTATATTGAACGCTGAAGAATATATGCTATTAAGAATTGGCCTAAGAATATACGCATATTAGGTATGGGTAGTACAGTGCTAATTGGGAGGTATGCGTCGTATAAACTGACGGAGCCTTATGTTAACTACCTACGCGCGTAAAAATCCGTACCACCAGAGGTTATGCAGGTGTGTTCCCCTCCTTTTCCCTATCCCCCCAATGGGCCACCGGAAACTCACAAACTGCACTGCTATGTGAGTGAGACGTACCATCCCGGTCGTGCCGGCCCAATTAGGCTGAAAAGCAGCATGGTAATACCTCACTAAGTAATGTGGTTAGTTGTCATAAATATGGGGTTACAAGGGAAAGAGAAGACAAAAGAAAAATGGGTGGACTGGCTAAAATATTATATTACTATAAGGATTTATGCAAAAGAAGTGACTGAAGATAGAAACTATGAGAACGAAATAAAAATAAGTATGAACATAATGGGAATTTGTATCAATGTCAATGAATGATTAAACTTACAGACTTGGGACTTTACTCTAATGTGTTCGTTGGTGGCATTGTAATTATAAAAATGATTTTATCATCATCCGCTTTCTTCTTTTTTTGCTTTTACATCACGTCTTTCTGGTACCAGACAACGGAAGTTTATTTAATACTTTTATACTATACATATATTTAAGATATTCAAAATAAAAAAATAAAATAAAGTATATTTAATACACATCCATGACCCAGAAACAGAAACATAGAAAAAAAAATCCCTGCTAAACATAAAAGCCTCTTATAAAAACCCTAATATAGATAATCCCCATATAATCGCAAGTTCGCAACCAATTTAGGTAAAAAAGCGACATTCTCTTTTTTTAGAGGAGCACAGAGAAAGTGCTGGCTCAGTATTATTTAGCTATATATAAATATCATTTGCTCTTTTCTATAACCGTCGTCTATCGAATTAAATTATATCATACAAAATAACTATATAGGTATTATAATACTTGAAAGAATAACACTAGAGTATATTTATATTCCTACAAAATTAATAGAAATAGTAGTTTAAGTCTTAAAAGACTAAAGTGACCTAAGCAAGACCTTTTTAAGAGGTAGTGCCATCCTGCTTTTCAGCCGAATTGGGAAGGCACGACCAGGGTGATATCTCTCGCTCACATAAGACCGGCGTACAGTCACAGCTATGCCGTCGCGTTTCATTACATACAGAGGCACATATATGTACATTGTGTAGATAACACACTGTACCTTCATATTTTCAATCCGGTAATTTCACAACTCACTCGGAAACTAATTTTTATACCAATCCTTTATTTATTTTTCTCCCAAGATAGTAATGTGATTGGTTGCGTGAAAAATATAAAGCATTTCAGCGAAGGAAAATGACCGACAGCCGCTATCAATTTTTAACGCACAATATAAATGGAAAGAAAACAAATGTATGGAGCCGCTATAAGTCTTTATCATAATATGATTTTTGTTTTTTTTAATGTTTATAAAAACCAAGCGTTTGGTGAAATAAATTTGTTAAAATCTATAAAGGTTTCTTAACATTTGATATTGGATCAAATTGTGAATTTAAAATATTTTTGAATCCAATTGAACACACACCAAAATTTTCATCAGAGCAGTCGTGTAGGAGACACGCACAGAATAATTATATATAAAGAAAATGCACCTGAAGGCTAGAATTATAAAATAGTAAGTACATATCCTACCGATATTATAAACGCGAAAGTTTGTAAGAATGTATATTGGTTGCTCTTTCACGCAAAAACTGCTAAATTAATTTTAATGAAACTTTACAATAATATATATTAAATATCAGAATAGCATGTATGTATGTATGTTGGTTGCTCTTTCACGCTAAAACTGCTAAATTAATTTTAATGAAACTTTACAATAATATATATTAAATATCAGAAAAGCATCTATGTATGTATGTTGGTTGCTCTTTTACGCTAAAACTGCTAAATTAATTTTAGTGAAACTTTACAATAATATATTATATTAAATATCAGAATAGCATGTATGTATGTATGTTGGTTGCTCTTTCACGCTAAAACTGCTAAATTAATTTTAATGAAACTTTACAATAATATATATTAAATATTATAATAATAATAATAATCATTTATTTGCTAGAATGTAGTACAATATAGTTGTTTACATTAGTTTAGGTTCTCTTACATTCTACTTCCTAGAAGTGTGCAAATATTACATTTTAGTTTTAGGTTTACAAAATATACATATACCAATGATTTAATAACAAATCTATTCATATGTCATCATAATAATAAAATTAAATATCAATACACAATATAAATTAATAAAATCTAGTTTGCACCCAATGCTCAATTTCATACACTTTAATTATATTATTTGATTATCATTTAAGAATTCATTTACACTATAATAGCATTTTTTGACAAGCAGATTAAATTTTTTTCTTTTAAATACTATAAAATTTTCATCTTTGTACTGTTGTGGTCATTTATTAAACAATGTAATAGCCATACAAAATAAACTGTTTGAATAGGTTTGAAGTTTTTTAATTGGGAGAATTCATTACGTGATCTAAAACTAGTTACTTCTTTCCGTTTTTTAAATAATTTACTATGTTTCCATACGAATACCAGCATCTCGAATATATATAGACAATGGAAGGAATGAAAGAAATTTTATATTGCTGGAACAATGGTTTACAGCTATCTAGACGTTGCGCGCCGCAGGAGGCCCTAATACATGCCTTTTATCTTAAGAAAATATTATGACTATGGACTGAGTTTCCCCATAGAATTATACCATATCTTAAAATAAGTGTGTATATTAACGTTATAGCAAAGAGTTCTAAGCACATACACAAATCTATCCAGTTTAGTAGTAAGTTTATCTACGTGAGCTTTCCAGTTACAATGTTGGTCAATAGTAATTCCTAGAAAAGGCGTTTCCTCAACAACCTGTATAGAAGAACCATTATATTTTGTGTTCATATTTATTTTTACTTTTATAAGTTTTAAAATTTATAATCTTAGTCTTATTTAAATTTATTGCTAAGTTGTTTAATTCTAGCCATTCCATGATAATTTCCATAACATTTTTAAATTCAGTCATTATATGAGTTTTTCCTTATTTGCTAATATTATTCTTATATCATTATTATACATTCTTGATTTATAACATCAGGAAACTCGTTTATGTACAATAAAAACAACAAAGGTCCTAATACACTACCTTGGGGGACCCCGTAAGGATTACAGGTTTTGTACGTTGATATAACACTTATTTTTTGCTGCCCTACCATTTGTGTTATTTCTACAGATTGTTTACGGTCTTTAAGATAACTTGCTATCCAATCTAGTGCTTTCCCCCTAATTCCATATCTTTCTAGTTTTGAAAGCAATGTGTTGTGACAAACTAAATCAAATGCTTTTGTCATGTCTAAAAAAATTGCTATTACTGAATTACTAAAGTTTAATTTTTCCGTCACTATTATCATATATTCCGTCACTATCAGAATAACATATAGGTTATAATTTATCCCTGTACTCCCACGGGAATGGGAAATAAGCGGGTGAAACCGCGGGGCGCTTCTACTAATAACATATAATACATACCCATCTGCGACTTATTACCAATTTTGCAATTCCACAAAATAAATTTTAGTAACCAGGTAAGTTAACCAAGAGCGTAAAAACTAGTAGAAAACCAATAAATGTATGGAATTGACATTTCACACCGATAAATAACGTCGTCTTAAATGTCATTTCCATACATTTATTAGTTTTCTACTAGTGTTTACGATTGTAGAATGACATCTTGGCTAACCCACCTGTACCTGTGAGCGATGATGGCCTAGTCCTAGTGGGTATGGCCTCGGCCTATTGAGTGAGAGTCGAGAGGTACGGGTGCGATCCTGACCCCCCCCCCCCCTGTGATGCCTAGGAATGGTTTTTTCTACATTTCTACGTGCACCTGAACATGAGACCATCGCTTGCTCACCGGTCAAGGAAACATCGTGAGCCCTCTGCATGCCCGATGAGATTAAAAGGTTTTGCAGGTGTGAGAAGTTCACCAACCCAAAACTGTCCTCGAGGAGACCCATGCCTAGCAGAGGGACATATAAGGTTTGATATTATTATAATATACTAGCTGTTTCCCGCAGCTTCGCCCGCGTTAACTTAGATTTACAACCGTACCCGGATTGATGATGATTATTTTTATAGCCTAAGTTACTCCCTATAATATCAGCTATCTGTCAGTGAAAGTCCCGTCAAAATCGGTCCAGCTGTTTCAGAGATTAGCCGGAACAAACAGACAGACAGACATAAAAAAATTAAAAATTGCTTTTTTGGTGTAGGTAGGTACCGCTTATACTTTCATATATATTATCATATGCATTTAGTAAAAAGATGTTAATTTGAAATTACAAACATACCTATCTAAATTTTTATCTATCCTAGTGTCAATACATTACAATACATACAAATACTTCATAATGATATTGTATGAAATGGGAGTTTCAATCTATTCCCAGCGCATAAAATTGGATTGTGATCAATATGAACTACACGTCTAATTCAATACTTGTCCAGATATACCAGTTCACCACCTTGATTGCCTCCTCCCTATTATTTACCATACCACGCCGATCGCATCAATTTTGATCAAAATATTAACATGTCAGACACATTTATGATAGTATATTTGGTATATTACTAGATTAATTAGACTTCAACTATATTTGACAATTGAAAAACATTGTTAATCGATTTTTACAATCATTTAACCGTTTGAAAATCGTTGCCTATAACTTTTCAGTCGTATACACATTAAAAATTAAAATATATCATTGATTAATACGATCATAAATATCTGTATGTATAGTTAGAAATGACTGTCACCATAATGTTAGGTGTCTTTATTAGGTACTTTATTGTAGACCAAGTTTTTTTTTATATTAGTTGGATAGGCAAACTGGCAAACGTACCACCTGATGGTAAGTGGTCGACGTCGCCCATGAACATAAACTAGTTTACCTGAAACGAGCCCAGGCAACTCCTTTATGTGTTGCCTATCCTGAGACATAAGATGTTAAGTCTCGGTGCCTGTAATTACACTGCCTGTCTTGCCCTTCTCTCCGAAACACAGCAAAGCTGTTTCACGGGAGAAACAAGCAAGATGGTGGTACCCATGCAGCCGGGAGCGCGGCACAGCGCTTCCCTCCCACCGGTTTATTATCAGGGTCATACATTTCAATTTGTAAGAGGTAGTGCCATGCTGCTTTGCAGCTTAATTGGGCCGGCACGACCGAGGTGGTACCTCTTGCTTACAATATAACACCTGCGCCAAGTGACAGCTAAGCTATAGCGTTTCGTGCGGTTTGTGAGTTCCCGGTGGCCATTGGGGGATAGGGAAAAGAAGGGCAATGCTAAACATACCTACTAAACTACAACTAACATAATCTCTGGTTGTGCGGATGTGTATGGGCGTCGATAGTCGCCAAAAGACTTCGACTGCTCGCTTGCCCCCCTATGCTATAAAAAATAAAAAGTTTTGATATATTTTGCTTTCTTTCCCGTATTGATCTGCAAAACAACATTAAACCCGACTTCTAGAATCTTTCCTACTTAGAAAAAAGAAAATCCTGCCCCTTACACTCTTACCAGTGCGTGCAATAGCTTAGCAAGCTCCACTTGCCACTTAGTAGTATGACAAGGGCCACAGGGCCACCCCAACGCTACAACTCGAGGGTTTCCCCTATTTGTGAAGATTCAGGTATGAGGGTTAGCGCACAGAGTAAATACATTATACTGAGGTCGTTGACACTACTCTTTAGCAGACTCGACCATATATCAATTTTTTTTCCATCGTCTCTATGTTCAAAATATATAATAATAATAATAATATGTTGGGACAACTCACACACGGCCATCTGATCCCAAACTAGGCAGAGCCTGTAATATGCCAACCAGACAACTGATATATACTTATATATATTTCTAAATACATACATATTATAGATAAACTACACCTAGACACAGAACAAATGATCATGTTCATCACACAACATTTGTCTTGGGTAGGAATAGAACCCACGACCTTCTGGTTTAGCAGTCAGGGTCATTAACCACTAGATCAACAGGCCATTCAAAATTATATTAAATAGAATATTATACATACACGGGCATTACAATACAGTTTGCTAAATGCTAATCAGTTTCAAACTTCTATAGAGCAGAAATGCCATTCTATGCGACCAACATCTATAACTCTGCGTCTCTCTGAAGAAAAATAATCTAAATCTGTACAGAGTGTTCATATATATCTTAAAAGTATTATCCAATATTGTACCGTATAAATAGTTAAATGATGTTACTGTGCGTGCAACAGCACATGTATTGAATGAAATATCTTCTATACATTCCTTTCCAAATTATTATAATAAACGCAATGAGGTAAGCGTTTTTCAAGATAGATGACTCCAAAATTAGACAATCTTGTCCTGATTTGTGGGAGCATCATTTTAACCCATTAAAGGTCAAATGAAAAATAGCAATATATTTTTTTATTAATGTTTATTTTTATAATGAAATAGGAACGAAAAAATATAATTTACAAGAAAAAAATTAAAAATCGTAGTTTTCATGAAATTACAGGGGTGTACACTGACCGCCTGTGTATGATTTTTTTCTAAACATGGCTTTTAAAAACAATGTGTCTTTAGACACTTCTTACATTACCAACGCACTCTTGAATGGCAAATGACGCACGCAACGCAGCTGATTTTTTATTTTATCACTATATCATATTTATAATATGATAGTCATTACTTATTTGATATAGCTGTTGCCCGCATCTTCGCCCGCGTTAACTTGTTTAACTTCACTCCTGTTAGTTACATCGTGACGTTTTATAGGCTATAATAGCCTTCCTCGATAAATGGGCTATCTAACACTGAAAGAATTTTTCAAATCAGACCAGTAGTTTCTGAGATTAGCGCGTTCAAACAAACAAACAATCTCTTCAGCTTTATAATATTAGTATAGATAACTGTAAAAAAAAATCATAAGTATGTCGGCCAAACAGTCTTATTTTGAACATTTTTCGATCGAAGTGGCTGCTAAGTCATTGTCCACAAGATGAAGGTTTCTTTCTATATCCCAAAATCTGTGCCTGCACAGGGCCTATATAAACTTTTACATATCAGAGGAATCCAGGTAAAACTCATGCCTATTGTGTTGATTTGCGTATAGTTTGTTATATTATGATCCATGTCAACAACATCATTATCAAATATTTGTACAGGATTGAAGCCTTAAAATTCATCAAACCAGTACGCATTCTGTCATGAACTTCGGAAGGACTCTGAAAAGTTGAGGAGTATGAATGGGTACATTTCCGCCAGGTTGGGTTTAGATCCTAAGTAAATGGGCTGGTAATTACTCGTCTTCTTTTCGAAGCCAATGGTTCATCATCACTGTTGGCATAGTCGGCAAAATATTGATTTTCTCTATTCACATTCAATACTTTGATAATATTCGGTACATCTTGTGATATGAAACTAGTTGCCATATCTTCATCGGCACCTTCCTCGTCATCAGATAACGCACTTGGATCAGGTGCTACCATAGCCAAGTCAGAATTGTATCATCGCTTTCCAGTAAAAAGGCAGAGCAATAGTTTCTTCAAGCCTCTTGGCGCTGTTTAGAGCTGTAAATAGTCGATTCGCCGTTTCAAGAATTTTGAAAAAAGTCTGTTATTTTATTTAGGTATGTGGTCAGTGTACTCATTCGAGTACAGCTACTTTTGTATGACTATATTTCTATGTTAGCTTTATATCATGAATTATATTTATTTCTATAACATAGTCTGATATGTATTTTATAAGAATGAACTGAAAAAAAGTACGTGCAAAAAGTAATAGGTTATAAAAAAATAAAATAATTCACTAAACGCCACAGTGTTTTCGTACTACAGCTTCAACTGACACTTTTCGTTCAAAAAAGCTAAATTACCCACAGTTTATTAATCAGTTTAATTGAACAGTGTTATAATGAAGCAAAATAAAAAGGTACCCCACGTAAATTGTGCGAGATATGTAATTTACACTAATAAATATTGCTGTACTCAATTGAGTACAGTGACTTCTAATGGGTTAATGCTGCTTCTGTAGAAAAGGGCGTATGGTATAGAACTATACTTACAGTATAACTTACCTTCAAGTCTATGGTTTTTATATCGTAACATACCCAGGAAATTTGTTGTGTTAGCATTTCGGTTTATTTAATAAATTCTACTTTATGATGGGAGTCATAGAAGACATAACTCATTTGTTGATAGAGTGTGCCATGGCAGCCAGGCTAAGAGATCGCATTACAATATTTGAGGGATGTAATATGGGTACATTAAATGTGTATTTAGGTCAGCCGTGTTCAAAGTGTAAATTACATATAACTCAACTTTTTGTTAGAGTTAAAATATGTGTTTTTTTATTGTTTCTTGTTTGTTCAATATGAGGCTGGTGTAGTTACTAATTTGTATACTAAGGCCTCTTAAAAATTAGAATAAAAAAAAAAGATAGATGACCAAAATTATGCCATGGCCAAATTATTGCGGCGTACCGTTTGAGATCTGGACATGCTCCACTGAACCAGTTTGCCTTCAAGGGCAAGTCAAATTCCCCTAATTGTGAGCTATGTGGCATTAAGGAGGATGTTCAACATGTGTTGGTGGAATGTGTTCGATTCGTCAGAGGAAGAACTGCTCTCTTATCTTCACTGAATCTATCGGCCTTGGACGTTGGGGTATTTAATAGTATATTGACAAGCCCGACATCTGAAGCAGCTCAAATACTGTGTTCTTTTATAAGTCTAAATTAATCTTTATTATATATTATTTAACTTCAAACTAAATAATAAATAAATTTAAGATTCACAACCATATTCGGAGTGATGATGATTATTTTTGTAGCCTAAGTTACTCGTTATAATATCAGCTATCTTCCAATGAAAGTCCCGTCAAATTCGGCCCAGCCGTTTCTGAGATTAGCCGGAATAAACAGAAAGACAGACAGCCAGACAGACAGACGGACAGACAGACAAAAATAAAATAAGAAAAAAAACTAAGACTTGTGCGTGAGTTTTATAATAAAATAATTTAATTTTTACTCAAATATATTTTATAATATTACTCATCTATACAAATATTAAAGCAAAAGGGGTTTTTTAACACGCTAATCTCCAAAATTAGTAACCGTATTTGAATAATTGTTTTTGCATTTCAGAGACAATTTATTGATGCAATATATAATATAGATATACAATATTTTTCTTGGATGGATATAAGTTAATTTGCAAATTTATGTGAGGCAAAACCCGCCCCTTATCCCTCTGCTCTTTTGTCCCCTCTTCTTAAAAGAGGGTTACAAAGAGCAGCTTCCTCGGCTCAATTTTCTTCGCCCAAGTTGCTGGGCACACCTTAGGCTACTGAGCCCCACCGCCAAGACAAGGCCTGAACCATGGTAGGGCCTATCCAGTAGCCTGACTACTCGTTCACTATGGACTTGCTATAATATTGTATTTATATTATAGTATATTATAGTACACGTAACACAAATTCTAACGAACTTACCACGGGGCCAGGTTAATATACAATTGAATATTTTTGTAGAAAATAAGTTAACTCTCTCTCGTATTAAGCTCGTAAATAATTTACAAAAATACGTCGCCGCTACAGACATCATAAATCATCAGAGAATCATGGCAGATGCCATTTCCCAAATGTTAAGATTCGCGTGGTGCTCTTTTTCGTATGGATATATACTAACGGCCAAAAGGCCCTCCCTAATGCTTCGTGGATTAGTTGTGAGACGATTTGGCTCACTTATGATTTATTATTATCAGCTTCTATCCGTCCACTTGAACATAGGCCTCCCTTAATCAACGCCAAGATGGCTGATCCCTTGCCACTCGCATCCAACACCATCACCGTCACTTGTTTGCCGTAGATCAACGTGCTATGGTAAGATATCAGTCCCCACCATGGTTCAGGCCTTGACGTGGCGGTGAGGCTCAGTAGCTAAGGATGAGCCGCTACACCTTGGGCGAAGCTAATTGAGCCGAGGGGGCTCTTTGTACTCCTCTTATAATAAGAGGGGACAAAAGAGCAAGGGGGCAAGGGGCGAGGACAAGAGCCTCACCCCATTGTACGGTCCCGACGTTGGGAGGGGTTGTTCTGTGGTGCGGGATAACCCCTCTGTGGGGGTGGCGTTGGTCCCTTGGGGGACTGACTAGCCGTCGAGGTGCCCTGTTTGTTTATAAGGTCCGGGGCATATCACCAAAGGCGGCATTGGTGGCACTCGCCGGGTTTTAGTGGGTAGAGCTGCGACCACTTACCAGCTTTCAGGCGCAACGAGTCCCACATACCCGCGTGGGGAGACCCACTCCCCCGCGGGATGTCTCAGAGCATTTCCCGGCGTTAAAGAAAGAAAAAAAAATGGTAGGATATCAGTAACGTTAGTTCTCTGGCGGATGTCTTCGTTTTAAATACTACCTGCAAATAAACACTCAGCATAGCACGCTCCATAACACGTAGAGCTACGGAAAAAAAGTGGTGGTGGCTGGTCTATGTTCGATGCGAGTGCAAGAGATCGGCCGTCTTGGCGTTGATTGAGGGAGGTCTATGTTCAGCAGTGGACGGATAGAGGCTGATGATGATGATGATACTTTTACTCGCCCTTGTCGACTTGAGGGGCTATGTTTATATTCATCGTATATTCACGCAAAGTAAAAGTATACAATAATATTTTTCACATTTAAATGTTTTATTTTCCATTTTCCTACAAAACCTTTATCCTAGATAAACAAGCGTCCAATTTATTTATATCTTCGTTTTTTAAAGTGCCACGTAAAAAATGGATACCTGTCACAGCGTATTACGAAAATGTTTTTATAACAAGCCGATACCGGGTATAAATTTTTTGGTCGATAAGCATGGATATCAGCCTTTTTTCCGGGGAAAAAATTCAATAAGCTTGTGATGGGTAAATAGCGTACCTACGAATTTGAATTGGCAAGTTCAACCCATACATATTCAGTTTGAGGAAGCGACGCAGTGCGCAAAACTTTTGGCACTCTCGCTTGCATACAAAAAATGAAAGTGGCTTGCGACCAATGAAATGGCGCATTTCTGAAAGCTTAATCTGACCTACATAATCCTGTACCATAAGTTATGCTTAAAATATCATTAGTGTTTCTCCCAATATTTGTTAGACCATCATAATATTATGCACATTTATTTAACTTAAAGTTTTGCTAAAAAAAAATTGATAGATTTTAATTTTAATTTAAAAGAATTTTAGAATAAATTAGGAATACTACGGTTTTATTTATTTTGCTAAGTTTTTAGGTTTATTCTAAAATTAGCTGTTGCCCGCAGCTTCGCCCGCGTTAACTTTGATTTGCAACCGTATACGGATTGATGATGATTATTTTTATAGGCTAAGTAACCGCTTAAAACATCAGCTATTTGTCAGTGAAAGTCCCCTAAAATCGGCTCAGCCATTTCCAAGATTAGCCGGAACAAACAGACAGACAGACAAACAGACAAAAATTGTAAAAAAAATATTTTGGTACCGTGTATACATCTATATGCATTCGATAAAAAGCGGTTATTTTAATGTTACAAACAGACACTAACACACTTGATCTGTATAGATTAACCAAAACTTTCGTTATTAGAAATGTTTTGAACACGATGAGGCCTGGGAGGAGTCACGTGATGCTTTGGGAGTTTTCTGTGACTTATCCAAGGCGTTTGATTGTGTACAGCATGAGATCTTGATCAGGAAATTACGCCACTATGGGATAGACGGTACGGCACTGGATCTTTTGAATTCCTATCTTAAAAACAGGACTCAAAAGAGCGAGATAAATGGTAAAAGATCATCCGGGACTAAAATAGAGATGTGGGTCCCACAGGGGTCCATTCTAGGTCCATTTCTTTTTCTAATTTATGTAAACGATTGTTTGTTGTGTGTTGTTTGCTGATGATACTTCACTTATTTTTAAAATCAAACGACAAGAAACTAATTATGACGAGGTAAACAACACACTTTCGAGAATGGTACATTGGTTTAGCGTTAATAAATTGCTTTTAAATAGTAAAAAAACTAAATCCATAAAATTTTCCTTGCCAAATGTTAAGCAACTGCAAACAAATGTACACTTAGACAGTGAAAACTTGGAATTGGTGGACTCCACAGTTTTCCTAGGAATAACTCTAGATCTTAAGCTGCAGTGGGGTCCCCACATAGCTAAATTGGCGAATAGACTCAGTTCAGCTACTTTCATAGCATTATGTCTTATGGCATACTTTTATGGGGAAATGCGGCCGACATAAACAACATTTTTGTGCTGCAGAAGCGGGCTATTCATGCAATTTACAAGTTGCCTCCCCATTCATCTTTTGAGAGAAAAATTTAAAGAAATAGGAATTCTGACTGTCACCTCTCAATACAACTTAGAAAAATTACTGTTTGTTCGAAAAAACATAAATGAATTATGTAAGAAAAGTGATATTCAGGTTACATGCACCAACGATTAGACTTTGGAAAGTAAGCAATTATTTTAAAGGCAACTGTATACGCTTTTACAATAGGATCCCAGAAAACGTTCAAAAGCTCTCCATAAAAAAATTCAAAAAAGTTGTTAAAGAACGTTTGTGTGGTAAAGCATATTATAAATTAAAAGATTTCATGGAAGATACCACACCCTGGGAATAAGGCGTTCCTCCCGGGCATTTCAAGATAAGATGTTAAAATTGTTATTATTTGAAAAGATTAGTTCCACTGAGTTTGTTTCGCCGGTTCTTCTCAGTGGGCTTACCTTGGAACCGGTGGTAGATTCAATTGACGTTCAAAAAGATACTGTATTAGTACTATTTTGAATAAAAAATGTTTGATTTTGATTTTTGATAGGTACCAAATAGGTTCAGGATTTATGCTGCTGTCATTCTATTATAACACAACAAAAGTCAAAACTATCCTATCTCATTAGATATTGTTTTCTAATGATAACGCTAATTTCACTCATTATAATTAAACAACTTTGGTTTGAAATATTTACATCCCGACGTTTCGGATACTTTACAGCAACCATGGTCACGGGAGGACTGAGGTGTCAGACGTCCTAATATTACAAAGTTATTCGAAACTATATTTTAATTAGTCCGTGCGTAGATACGCAGAAAGGGCTAAGTCTTAAACAGGGGTGGTAAACTTCGACATTATTTGAGACCTATTTGGGGATTGTTCAGTGCTGCAAGCCTATAAATAAAAATGGGTCTTTCATAATAAAAAAACTTCACAAAGCTGAAGAGTTATTATTAGTAAAAATATTTAACTATTATTATAAGTTTTAAAACATTAATTGTTGAGCATTTTGTGTTTAAAAAGTAAATAAACATAAAATAAAATATATATCGTGAAAAATTTTATATTAATTTTATGCAATGGTAACATTACTACAATTGAAGTTTAGTCTGTGTTGAGGTTTAAAGTTTTAACTTGGAATTTTAAAATAGCTGCTTTGTTTGTTTTCATTTAGGTTTTCATAATTTGAAATATAAATGTTAATTACTGTCGTTTTGTTGAAATTTTTCTGCTTTTGCGTTGAGTTGAGCCAGTCATCTCCGTAATCATGTGAAGTGAAAATGTTATAGGACTTTTAGTGACAAAGACAATAATTACGTGTGATTTTACTAATTAGTGATAATATCAATAAAACTATTATTATGAAGGAAGCAGTTGGAAATTTTAACGTATAAAAATTGTTAGGATTGTATATTATTGTTTCTAGAAATAGTAAATGTAAAATGAGCTGAATAAAAAATTGCACAAAATTATAATTGTTTTATTTAATGTGATATCATGAATAATTTGGCTTTTGAATTGATTCAGGGCACTTATAAGATCTGTTTATGGAAGTGTCGATATCAATTCTGAAGCCAAAATAGGTATATTCTATTTTGAATAAAAAAACCATGGGTTATTTAAAATTGCCGCTCAAACAGTTTCTGTGGGATTAACAGAGATGGCAGCTGTGTCCTGTCCTAATTTTTTTTGTATGAAGTTGACCTTCTTCCCGCTAGGGTAATATTGTTCTGTGGTCTTAAATCTGTGACATATTATACTTGGATTTTAATTTCATCATTTTATCAATAAGATCCCAAGGAGGTGGTAAAATCCAACCATCTTCTGTAGTGAAATTAAGATGGTTTTTTTATTTAAATAAGCTCACGGATCATCCTTGGTTGGAATCGATGTTCTTTTGCGAAGACTTGTGGTTTATCAAATCTAATTTAATGGCGAGCTTTGACATATTTACATGAATATGTAAATATGTCAAAGCTCGCCATACGGATTTAATCGCTAATTGTGAATACAATTCGCGATTAAATCCGTAAAAAGTGTTTCACTATCTCGTTAGTTTACATTAAGTGTGTGCATCAAAATTTGTTCAGTAGCTTATAAAAGTTCAGCGGAAAAACAACTTAACACAAAAATACTTTAACATAGTAGACGCTCCTAAACCAAACAAAGTGATTACATTCCCTTTGATTCGACGTTTTCTAAGAAATGTAAATGTTTGCGGTCTGTAAATTCTCATTTAGGACATGAGGAAAATCAACGTTTAAATTTGCTAGCCCTTAATTTGGAAACGACGCTTTTTTACTTGGAAATTCACGCTGATTTCTACAGTGTCATTAAAGTGAACGCAAACATTTTCATACTGAAATACCTCGGCCATTACCCAACTTTTGAAGGACTGAAAAATAAATACTTTAAACACTAATGGTTGAAGTTTTATCAACTAGAACCAGGGTTATTTAAATATGTATTAAATGAAGCAGAAGCCCTGTTCGAGTGTAGATTTTCTTGTTCGTAAAGTGCTCCGCTAAAAGACCTTTTGTTAATATTTGATTTGAGTAAATGGAAGTGACCCTTGTAGGATGAGTTTGTTCTGTATCATTCGTGAATTTTGATTAATGTTAACTTCATTAATTATTTTGGATGTAAGCATAAGTCATAGTGATACTGAAAAACTGATATCGAAAATTTGAAAGTATTTAAAATATTTAAAATTAAAATGCACTATACCTATTTGTATAGCGTTGCAACAAAGCAAGATAGGATCTGGTAAGATTCAAAACGTCATTCTGAATTATACGAGGGCTCGAAATGCGGCAGTAATTATTTATGATCGTAACAATTTTGTTATAAAAAGTCCATCGTTTGTGAAATCACCTCGTTTGTATATAACCATATAAATAACCATGGTTAAAAGATGGCTTACTCTTAAGCTACGGTTTGTATTTTTACTTTTAACTCCGAGGTTGCGGATTAAAAATATGACAAATTAGGAATTGATATCTGAAAAATATCTTCTTATTGATATAATAGTCAATTATGACTCATTAAGTCCTTTTCTTAAATATATCTTAAACTTAATGATTGTTACTAATTAGGTTATATATAATTAATTTAGAATATACCGTTTTTCAGGGGAGGAGAAAAATTATTAATCCCTTTCATTTCAATGTCAGTAACGCTATTCAGTGGTTTATGTGTGAAACAGTAACAAACATACATACAAACTTTCGCGTTTGGAATATTAGTAGGATAAATCATTCTTGTTTAAACCCTTTGTGTTGCTGCTAAACTGTTTGATCTCTTCTTTTTGTATTTTTTTTATTTTGGTAAAGAAAAACAAATAATAAGAAAAACCTATTCATGTAAAAAAGACACATTTCAAACATTTTACATCGAAAAAAAACTGGGCAGGACACATTGCTCGCAGAACAGATGACCGCTGGGGTCGAAAAGTTCTCGAGTGGCGACCACGTACCGGAAAGCGCAGTGCTGGTAGGCCTCCCACTAGGTGGACCGACGACCTAGTAAAGGTCACAGGAATCCGCTGGATGCGGACGGCGCAGGGCCGGTCGTTGTGGAAATCCTTGGGGGAGGCCTACGTCCAGCAGTGGACTCGTATTAGCTGAAGACATCGATAAATCACGTAGTCTTAAATGTAATTTCCATACATTTATTAGTTTTCTACTAGCGTTTACGATTTAAGAATGGCATCTTGGCCACACTATTAAAAGTAAGCCACATGACATCCAAAAATGTAGGTAAAACGAAAAAGATTTCTCTTTTTCCTCAAGATGAGACCGCAAAAATCATTGGTCTGAGAATTTTAGCGAAATTGTTAGAGCCCTTTTACGTCAATGGGTACGAGCTTTGATCGTTTAAGATATTTAATTTCTTATATATTATGTATTAGTAGGAAAAAAAATTGTCAAATGTTAACAACATCCTACTAAAATACCTAAAAGTCGTCAGGTAAAAAACGTAAAAGTAAAAAACGTCATTAACGCGATGCTCTGTGATGACGAGTCCTGGATAGCGATGGTCTCCTTCTACGAGACAGTAATGTCCCAGAAATGGCCGACAAGCGGGAAAGAGAGGAGGCGACGAACGGGGGCGCGTAGGAGGCGCTATTTAATGCGCTTCCAGTAACGCCCCGTGTTCATGTCGGGCTTCAGGATGGGAACCTGGGCCCAGTATGACACGACGTCATGGAACTGCTTAGTCGGGGAGTCCCCCCTTATGAAGAGTAGTATGGCCTTCGCTGGGGCCAACCTGTTGCTTAGCTGATCCTGTTGCCTCCAAATCGGGACCCTCAAGAAACGGCTGAAGGCACTCGCAGTAGTTTTGTTTTACGGGTGGGGCACTCTCAAGTGCGAGTCCCACATAGGGTCATGATCTATCTAGGATCAGGGAAAGAATCCAAAGAAATCCTGTCTGAAAGAAAAATATTTTATCACGGGAGATGAAGATAGTGCTATCTTCATCTCGCGTATTTTAAAAGAAGACTTAAGGGATGCACTCGTCATCTCTTAACTGATAATTTTAAAAATAATAGGGAGGTAAAATCCAAACAACTACTTAAACGGTACGCAAAGGGAGGTCACAGTTTTTTTTTTTTATTATTTATGGGTGAGATTTTTTATAGAGCAATATTTTACAAACAAAATGACCGTATTCATGCTCAAAGTTCTAAGGAAGCTAACTAATAAGTCAACAGAGTACAACGTGGGCACGCTTTTTTACATTTTCTTTGTTAATCCATTTAATTCATGTATTAAAAATTATTTTCAAATGTTTAGTTCGGTTTGCTATTAAAGCGTGTTTTTTTAGTTGTTTTTTTTTTATGTTTTTAAAACTATAATTTATGTTTTACTTTTTAGTGTCGATTTTTTTTTACTAATTGAAAGTACTCAACTTATGGCAATCACTTAAGAATGAGTGAGAGAATAAAAACCACACAAGTGATGTAGGTAACTTGCGCGCCTTATGACTTCCTTGCATGTGCTATCCTGATTATCCTGTACAAGATGTTGGAACAAACTTATTATATTGTTA
The DNA here is from genome assembly GCA_963853865.1 of Helleia helle. Taxonomy (NCBI): domain Eukaryota; kingdom Metazoa; phylum Arthropoda; class Insecta; order Lepidoptera; family Lycaenidae; genus Helleia; species Helleia helle. The sequence continues at coordinate 16,530,930 of OY971422.1, read as the reverse complement.
TCGGTCCTTAAAATATGTGCAAAGTTTCAATTTAATCTGACGTCTTAAAGTGGGTCAAAATCAAGTCTAAAAAAGACGGTTACAAACAAACATACGTACAGGTGAAGTTAATATAAAGCGTGTAAAAAGTATTATGGGTTTGGGATTTTAAATTTGTCTGGCTAATTAAAACTAATATATTTTTGTATAAAAAAGGCCGCAAATGCTGAATTATGTATTGCTAGAATTTATGTATTACTGGCCAAGCGCGAGTCGGTATCGCGCACGAAGGGTCCCCTACCATTATCATACACGGAAATTCACGTTTGTTGTATGGGAGCCCGCTTTAAATATTAATTACTTTATTTTAATTTTATTTTATTTTTAAAGTGAATTATATACAACTAAATATTATTTACTTATATTAAATATTTATTTTGTTCTATTTATAATATTATATTTTGTTGTTATAGCGCCAACAGAAACACATCATATGTGATATTTTCTACTGTCTAGCTATCGCGGTTCATGAGATACAGCCTAGTGATAGACGGACGGACGAACAGTTAGAGGAGGCTTGGTAATCGTTAACGGAACCCTAAAAAGGAAATAAAAAATCAATAATATATTAATAATATATCTATGGACGCTTCACACCACGTTAATCTGGTCCCGTGGTAAGTTCTCGAAGAACTTGTGTTACGGGTGCCAGACAACGGAAATATATTTAATACTTTTATACTATACATATATTTAAGATTTTTATTATATAATACACATATTTAATACACATCCATGACCCAGGAACACAGAAAATATTTTTGTTCCCTGGCGGGATTCGAACCCGCAACCTCCGGCTTGAACGCCAACGCGCTTACCACTGAGCCACAGAGGTCGTCAGTAATAATATTAATATGTTGGGACAACTCACACACGGCCATCTGATCCCAAACTATGCAGAGCCTGTTCTTACGGTAACCAGACAACTGATATATATTTATATATTTTTTATTCATCACCATCATCATCAGCCTCTATCCGTCCACTGCTGAACATAGGCCTCCCTCAACGAACGCCAAGACGGCCGAGCCGTCCCTTGCCACCCGCATTCAACACGGACCGGCCACCGCACGGAGATCGTCTTCCCACCTGGTCAATGGCCGACCAACACTTCGCCTAAGGCCTCCACTCTAGAACCTTATTGCCCCATCGGCCATCCGTTCTCCTGAGTGTGTGACCAGTCCACTGCCACTTCAACTATCTTATTCTTTGCGTGATATCGGTAACCTAATATTTCTAATTACATACATATTATAGATAAATGACACAGAACAAAATATGATCATGCCCACCACACAAACATTTGTCCTGAGTGAGAATCGAACCCACGACCTTATGGTTTAGGAGTCATGGTCACTGACCACTAGACCAACAGAACAGTCAAGAATACAATTATAAGAATATGCATTTTGTTGCGTTTAATTATAAGATACTTTTATATCACGTACTTTGCGAGAATCAAGACTGTAATACATTTACCCGAAAAAATACATTAGTTACAAAACTGTTTAAACCGTAAAAGTAAAAGCCTACGTAAAAGCTTTATCAGCTTCCCTGTACTGGTATACCTTTGAAAGAAAGGATATTATATTTTTTATTAGATATTGGCGCATAATAAAATTATAGAGCCTCCGAGTCTTATATCGTAAGAAATAGCTCTATATCGAGTCTATTTATATAATATATATATTATATAAGTAAATATATATTATATAAATAATTTATATAAGTAAATATATATTTCTATAATATATTTACTTAAATATGTTATATATGTGTAATTATCCGACGACGAAGTAGAGGCAACTTACGAGGATGTCTCCAGGGCCTTACACAACACCTCCAAGGCTCACTTCAATGTTGTTATGGGGGACTTCAATGCCAAAGTAGGAGTACGAACAGGTATCGAATCGTGTTTAGGGCCACATGGTGTCGGCAGTCGTAACCACAGGGGGCAAATGCTGGTCAACTTTCTCGAGAAAGAGGAGCTCTTTTTAATGAATTCATATTTTAAAAAGAAGCCCCACAGGAAGTGGACCTGGCAAAGCCCCGATACTGTGACGAGAAACGAGATAGACTTTATTATGACGGACCGAAGGCATGCATTCAGGGATGTCTCTGTGATCAACAGGTTCAAAACCGGAAGTGATCACCGACTAGTAAGAGGATCTATGAATGCAAGCTTTCAGCGAGAGCGAGACCGTCTAATAAAGTCTACACTCCGACCTGACTTCCGGCAAACTGTGGTAGGTTCCAAAAAATTCCAATTGGAATTAAAGAACCGATTCGATAGCCTTAACATATCGGAAACCACAATGGCAGTTGACGAGGCACTGGGTGCCGTGGTGGACTGCATGCGGGTCGTGGGTGAAAGGTTTTGTAGGAGAAAGCGTACTGGCAGGAAATCCAAACTCTCGGATAAGACGCTCGGTCTTATGAGGGAACGCAGAGCACACACAGACGCCACTTCTACAGATGTAAAGCTTCTCTCGAAGCAGATCCGCAAACTAATACGCCGAGACCTTCGCTGCTCAAATACGCAACGGATTACCGAAGCAATTGAGCAGAATAGAGGGTCGAAGGTTTTTGTGGAAAAGCTCGGGAGAAGCCACCTGTCGAAGATTAGGACCGCTACTGGCGCGACCGTTTCTTCTAAGCCTGGGATCTTGTCGGAGATCGAATATTTCTATGGCAAACTGTACGCGTCCCATGCTCCTCAACCTGATCCCCGAAACAACGATCCGTGTGCTAGCCTAACACGACACCTCTCCGGCGAGCTTCCGAACATCAGCCTAGGTGAGGTTAGTCTGGCTCTTAAGCAGCTTAAAGGGGGGAGGGCTCCGGAGAGGGACGGAATTACGACTGAACTCCTTAAGGCAGGTGGCGAACCTGTTTTAAGAGAGTTACAAAAGATTTTGAATTTCGTCCTTCAACGGGGCATTTCCCCCAAGGAGTGGCATGGAAGTGAAATCGTTTTGTTTTTTAAGAAGGGTGATAACTCCCTTCTTAAAAATTATAGACCGATATCACTTCTAAGCCATATATACAAGCTGTTCTCGAGAGTCATGACGAACCGCCTCACTAAAAAGCTCGATGGATTCCAGCCACCGGAGCAGGCTGGGTTTCGAAGAGGATTTAGCACCATAGACCACATTCACACTATAAGGCAAGTTGTACAGAAGACCCATGAGTACAACCAGCCACTGTGCCTTGCCTATGTGGATTATGAGAAAGCTTTTGACTCGGTTGAAACCTGGGCTGTTCTGGAAGCTCTGCAGCGATGTCAGGTCGATTGGCGATACGTCGAAGTGTTGAGAGGATAATACGACGCCGCCTTTATGTCTGTTCTGGTTCCGGGAGGTCAAACAAGACCAATCCAATTGCATCGAGGAGTGAGACAGGGGGATGTTATTTCCCCGAAACTATTCACTAATGCTTTGGAGAACGTCTTTAAGACTTTAAACTGGACAGAATGTGGCATAAACATTAAAGGCGAGTATCTCTCACACCTTCGTTTCGCCGACGATATCGTTATACTGGCCGAGTCGTTGGAGGGCTTGCAGGAGATGCTGCACAGTCTAAATGAATCTTCCCGACGTGTGGGTCTTAGGATGAACTTGGACAAGACGAAAGTCATGTTCAACGAACACGTTCTCCCTAGGCCGGTTAACGTTGATGGCATAACTCTCGAAGTCGTGCAAGAGTATGTCTATCTTGGGCACACTTTGCAGCTAGGTCGACATAACTTCGAGAGAGAAGCCGATAGGAGGATTCAATTGGGATGGGCAGCATTCAGGAAGCTTAGCCATATTCTCACGTCGTCTATACCGCAGAGTTTGAAGACGAAAGTCTTCGACCAATGCGTTCTCCCCGTGATGACCTACGGGGCTGAAGCGTGGCCTCTAAATATAGGACTGGTCCGCAAGTTTGCCGTAGCTCAACATGCTATGGAGCGTGCTATGCTGGGTGTTTCTTTGACAGATAGGATTCGGAAGGAAGACATCCGTCAGAGAACTAAGGTAACCGATATCACGCAAAGAATCAGCTCGTTGAAGTGGCAGTGGGCTGGTCACACACTCAGAAGAACGGATGGCCGATGGGGCAATAAGGTTCTAGAGTGGAGGCCACGTTTAGGTAGATGAAGTGTTGGTCGGCCATTGACCAGGTGGGAAGACGATCTCCGTGCGGTGGCCGGTCCGTGTTGGATGCGAGTGGCAAGGGATCGGCCATCTTGGCGTTCATTGAGGGAGGCCTATGTTCAGCAGTGGACGGATAGAGGCTGATGATGATGATGATGATGTGTAATTAATAACAAAAATCAATATTACAATCGTTTGTACTATTTACCCGCCAGTTATTTTAGCTTGAGAAGTGTCGTTAGATTCTTATTTACTGTAAGAGTGACACTGGGTATATCAAAAAAAAAAAAAAAAAAAACTACTAACCATCGGTAATCTGAACCTGAAAAATTATTGCATCTACCACATTACCGAAATGCGTAAGAAGTGCTCCGTCGTCTACGGGAAATTCGTGAGCATCTGGACTCTCCGCATTAATTTCCTTATAAATAAAGAACTTACAACTTCTGAGGTGTTTAAGCATTCTAAACTAGGCCACTTATTTAATAATAATAAATAAAAAAGTATGAAATAAAAATAATTACGTATTAAAAAAGCAAAAAAGCCGACTGAAAGAAATAGCCACTAACTGAAAAGGGAAAAACAAGCTCTATAATTTAATGTGAAGAATATACAGTAGGTACACCGTGTATTACATTTTAGCGAAAATTATATAAACATCAGATTTAATGTAGGTACTTATTATTTATTTATTTTTTATGTTTATTTTTATTTTTATGTTAGTTGGATAGGCAAACTGGCAAACGTACCACCTGATGGTAAGTGGTCGACGTCGCCCATGAACATAAACTAGTATACCTGGAACGACCCCAGACAACTCTATTAAATATACATAAATTTATACGTATATAATCATTGCAGACAGGGACAAATAAATTTGATTTATAGTAGTTTACTTAGATTTCTACAAAAAGGTTTGATAATGTTCGATTAATGGTAGATACGGTGTTTTGTAGATTTGTTCGTACACATGCTGTCGGTAGCGCTGTGCCGCGCTCCCGGCTGTATGGGTACCACCACCTTGCTTGTTTCTCCCGTGAAACAGCTTTGCTGTGTTTCGGAGAGAAGGGCAAGACAGGCAGTGTAATTACTGGCACCGAGACTTAACATCTTATGTCTCAGGTCATAGGCAACACATAAATGAGTTGCCTGGACTGGTTCCAGGTAAACTGGTTTATGTTCATGGGCGACGTCGACCACTTACCATCAGGTGGCACGTTTGCCAGTTTACCTATGCAACTAACATAAAAAAAATCTGTTGTTTATGTAAGTATTTAATAAAATATAATACTCGGTGACCAGTGTACTTATACTCTTCACATTAAATTATAGAGCTTGGGGGTTATTTTTTCGGTTGGGTTTTTTGTTTTTTTAATAATTATTTTTATTTCATCATCATCATCAGCCGTTATCCATCTACTGCTGAACATAGGCCTTTTTTTTTCTTTAACGCCGGGAAATGCTCTGAGGCATACCGCGGGGGAGTGGGTCTCCCCACGCGGGTATGTGGGACTCGCTGCACCCGAAAGCTGGTAAGTGGACGCAGCTCTACCCACTAAAACCCGGCGAGTGCCACCAATGCCGCCTTTGGTGAGGTGCCCCGGATCTAGTAACAAACAGGGCATCTCGACGGCTAGTCAGTCCCGCAAGGGACCGACGCCACCTCCACAGAGGGGTTGTCCCGCACCACAAAACAACCCCTCCCAACGTCGGGACAGTACAATGGGGTGAGGTTCCCATCCTCGCCCCTTGACCCCTGCTCTTTTGTCCCCTCTTCTTATAAGAAGGATACAAAGAGCCCCCTCGGCCCAATTCGCTTCGCCCAAGGTGCAGCGGCTCACCCTAGGTTACTGAGTCCCACCGCCACGACAAGGCCTGAACCATGGTGGAGCTGAACATAGGCCTCCTTCAATGAACGCCAAGACGGCCGATTCCTAGCCACTGACATCCAACACGGACCGGCCACCGAACCTTATTGGCCCATCGGCCATCAGTTCTTCTAAGTGTACAACTAGCCCACTTCCACTTCAACGAGCTTATTCTTCTCGTGATATTGATATCTTTATGTGCATTTATGTGGTTGTAATTGCTAGTACCTATGTCTTATTTTACGAATGGCTTAAAAACAAATGATACCGGCGTATATTAATAATTCGTGACGTTGAAGGGACGAAATATATTGTGTTCTTCAAATATTTAATATTCTGAAGATCCCAATAACCTTTCGAGGGGCCATATCCTACATAATTTATTCAATACCTTATTATATTCCTGTCTACATAAATCTTTAATAATAGTATTATTTGGAAGTTGATGCGAAATACGGGTAAATAAATAATAATTACATACAATTTTTTTCTTCGTGATTTCTTTGTTACATTTATTATTAAATTTGGTTAATAATAAACACGTTTGCCAATTCTGGCACTGAGAAGATTCTTTCAAACAAATAAGAAACGACGGGACAATTGCCAATTGATCCTCATTTAAAATAAATAGTACACATAAATATTTTTTATTATTTTCATACAAAAAAGGAGGCCAGTATTATATAATATATAGAGAGAAGAGAGGACAAATAGACAAACACATTTGATAAAATATGTACAATATCATTGCAGTAAATTCTTGACATGCAGAAAAACTTACTACCATAAATGGTTAACAAATAATATTAATTCTTCTTTAAAATAAGACAAAAATATCACATTCTATTCGTGTTAATTACACAGAACATTAAAATTGTTTTATTATATTTTTTTATTAATAATAATTATTATATAATGAATTAATATGTTCAGAACATAATATGATAAAATTTAAATTAATTCTTCTTGTCCGCTATAAATAATAAATAATAATTCATTTATTGCGTGTTTATTTTAAAGGCAGGGTAAAGTCAAATTGAGCATAAAGTCGCGAAGACAAATGCCCAGGGAAACGCCTGTCTACCTGCTTCCCTTTGCTGGAACACGAATTGTCTCAGGGACAATGTAACAATAATAATAATATGTTGGGACAACTCACAGACGCCCATCTGATCCCAAACTAGGCAGAGCCTGTTCTTTTGGCAACCAGGCAGAGAACTAATACATACTTTTATATTTACCTTCATATTATAAATAAATTACACCCAGACACAGAACAAATGATCATGTTCATCACACAAATATTTGTCCTGGATAGGGATCGAACACACCACCTTCTGGTTTAGCAGACAGGGTCACTAACCACTAGACCAACAGGCCAGTCAATATGCGTATCACTTACAATACTTACATTATTATAATCGACATCGAACGATTTTCGTCTAATGCAAGGGAAATAAAATCAAACTTGGTCATTTAAATATAATGAAGTAACAAGTAGGTAACGCTCTAATTCCCCACCATGGTTCAGGCCTTGACGTGGCGGTGGGGCTCAGTAACCTAGGGTGAGCGGTGCACCTCGGGCGAAGCTAAGTGGGCCGAGGGGGCTCTTTGTACCCCTCTTATAAGAAGAGGGGGCAAGGGGTGAGGATGGGAACCTCACCCCATTGTACTGTCCCGACGTTGGGAGGGGTTGTTCTGTGATGCGGGACAACCCCTCTGTGGAGGTGGCGTCGGTCCCTTGCGGGACTGACTAGCCGTCGAGGTGCCCTGTTTGTTTTCTAGATCCGGAGCACCTCACCAAAGGCGGCATTGGGGGTACTCGTCGGGTTTTAGTGGGTAGAGCTGCATCCATTTACCAGCTGTCGGGCGCAGCGAGTCCCACATACCCGGGTGGGGAGACCCACTCCCCCGCGGGATGCCTCAGAGCATTTCCCGGCGTTAAAGAAAAAAAAAAAAGGTAACGCTCTAATTATAAGCCAAGTCTAATTTATCGAGGAAATAGTTTTACTATACTAATATTATTAATCATAACGGACTTAATCAGTGATTTATAAACGTGTAACTTTTATTGGATTGAAAAAAAGAATAAAAAATTATAATAATAAGTATACTAATTATAATAATGAAATTAAATATTTTTATTTATTCTATTGAAAATTCAATGTGTTTTTACATCAAGGTGAGAGAATAAACTTTTATCCAGGTAATTGCAATTTACGACAAACGGTAGCAAGTAATATTATGGTTGAAAATATTACGAACACAAACAAAAAATCAGGGTCTTTAATTTTCTCAAATAAAAAATTATGAAATAACGTTTAAACATTAATAAATATACCATTATGTAAATATATTTATCTCAAAATTAATCAATCTAGTTTTAAAAATAAATACCTTAATACGTAAGTGTTATAATTTGAACGTTTAAATACATAAAATAAAATTTAATGTCCCAACTTGAAACTTATTTTACAGTGTTATAATAATAAAACTTACATGTATTGTGATTCAATGTTCAAATCACTCGATAGTCATAATCACAGCCACTCACTATTCACAACAAGAGGTCAAGTCTCCACAGTTTATTTTCATACCAACTTACGTAAGTTAGCACGAGTGTACCGGGCACGGGAGCGGGCTCCCGAGCGATCTCCGCGACAGCCGGTGTCACTGTGCCAAACCTTCCCGAGCCAGCTCACAGCGCATGTCTACCAAACAATAAGCCCTAACTCACACGAACCTTCTCGTAGCCAGCACGAACTACGAAACTTATTTTTCTTCACGTGCCTCCATTGTTTCAACGACTGAATTCGCGACGTTTTCGGGAACCGTTCGTTTGATAAATATCTTTCAGTGTTGAAAGCAGACCAAAAAATATGGCGGGCAATGTTCCAACTTTATTTATCTCGTGTGCACATACCTTATGTGGCCCACCTTTTAACTATTCATGAGTCCGTCTTATGTTTGCCAAACCTATAACCGGCTTGATAGCTTCCTTATGGTATTTTGGAGCCATACTATCTAATCTATAATTTAATTGGATATAATTTGGTAATAAATAAAGCTGTCTAGGGAATAAACTGCTACAATAATTTACCTTCAACTTGATTTTGTAGAGCTAGACGTAGAACACTTTCAATTAACACCGATAGCGGAACTCCAGTTATTGGTCGCACAAGATATCAGTACGTAAAGCTAATAACCAGTACCGATACAAAGGTAATAATTCTTCCTAGAAAATAGAACTAGAACTAAAAGGAAAAACAAAGTTACTACAAATATATTTAGGTTTAGGCATTTAGGCATTTAGGTTAAACAACTTTCTTTAGGTTTTAATAACATACTGTCTTATACCTATTTTGTATTTTATATATTAATAAAAAAAAAAAAAACCGACATTAAGAAATAATAAAATAATAAATCGCACGCTTAATAATAAACCGGAATAATACAAAAATTCACATTTTCGAGAAATCGCGATCAAAGTTTTGAGACTCTACCTAGTTGAATACATTTTGATGGTTTTGACATGTTTAAGGTGTTAATTTTATTTTCTTGGTCTTAAATTGTAGAGAGATGTATAGCGAATATAATTGACATAATAGTTTTATTATATTATTAATATCAAATTAATAAATAAAGTTTATTTCCTAATGTTTCGACTTATGTCAGTTTAGTATAAAAATTAATGTTCGATTTTCAAAATATTTGCGAACTAATATTTAATAAATCAGTTTAGTATTCATAAATAGTATAATCTATTTAAATGTTTAATACTTATTACACTTTAAAAGTAAAATGGAAATAAAAATACAGAAATATTTCGCAAAAAATCTTTATACTTGTTAACGTAAAATATCAGTTTAGATTTTAAATTTTATATAAACTGCTTTCTTAACCTAAAAACAACAGTAGTTAAAATAATCAGTTGTAATAGGAACCTTTAATCATATGTACTTAATAATGAACGTAATTTTTTAACAATAACAAAATAGTAACTAAAGTTTCATAGTTATCACGATATGCTTAAGATTTACGTAATTATGCTAAAGAAAAACAAAAATTGTAGTTCAAGAGAATAAAAAATTCTTATAAACTTGTACAGTTTGATACATCTACCATCATACATCATACCATACCATAATTATAAGAAATAATTTGAACCTACTGAACTAAGTAGGTTTTACGTAATAATACGGTACATCTACCAACAAATAATGTTGGTAGATGTACCAAGTACAAGTAGGTATAATCAATAATTAAAATCTACTGAGGTAGGTAAGTAGATTTTACCTATTAGTCTTAATCAGTCTCGTAAGTTGTGACTACTCTAAAATATTTAAAATACATACTACGAAAAAAATGAGCATAAAAAAAATAAAGAATTGAGTTGTAAAAACTAGCATAATTAAGATGGAATCCGCCCCTTTGCGATTAGCTCTTTCAAGTCTTTCTTTTTATAAGCGCTTATCTCTTGTTTTTGCGTATATGCTGCCTTCATGATTATTTCTGTGACTGATTTCATCTTCCTTCGCTTATTTCGCATGTTAACTTCTAGTAGTTTTCGTCCTTGTAAGATGTCTTAAAGTAAAATAGAAACGGATTTTCTTTTGTGACCTTTAACACCTTTATATCATTCCAGTTGACATTTTGATTGCTTTCATCTGTACCAAAATTAAAGCCCCATTCCTCTTGCAACAGTTTAACGTCCAGAATACTGTCGAATGTTAGCTCATGGATTTTGATCGGGGGGTTACATTATTTTGCGTATTTAATTAGTGTTAAGTATGGAATTGGGGTATACATTGGGCCGGACTTAAGATTTTTTTTACTTCTTTTTCTATCAAACTGTGTATGTTCTTCATTCTGCGTATGCCCTCGGATCATGAGTGATATTTTGGATGTTAAAACAATAAACTGCATGCATATACATTGTCATTATAAAGTTATTTTTATTCTGACCCGCACAATTATTATCTTCATTGTCTTTGATTGTCTTTTCCCCGTCTATGTATTCCTTTGAGGTAGAAGCTCAATCTTACACAATAAGATTCCTCGCGGGATAGAGTTTATGTGCTCTTTAATATCCTTTATCAATTCGGGATTTTTTTAAATGATCACCATGTTTTCTACGTAAGTCATCTTCTATAAAGTTATTGCTGTTTGTTTTTGCTATGTGGTGAATATCATTCGATCTGAAATGTTCAAAGTAGCTTTCAAAAAAGTTTTACAGACTCTTATTAGTTGATTGTCGATAGTAAAATGATAGGCTTTGTTTGGTTTACGTGGATTTTCTGCGTTCGTATATTGATATCTTGGCTTGATAGCTACCATAGATGATTTGACATAAACTCTTTGTTGGTTCAAGTCCCGTAATCTCCAATAAAACTTGAACAGCTTATATCTAGACTTATTGCCAATTCGAAATGCGCATTTTAGTCTACATTTGTACGTACACGGTGGTTGAAGACAGCGACTTGGATTTTTTTCCCTTTTTTTATATAAACGTGTATGACTGACCGCTTTAACGTGAACATTTGGCTCTATTTTGTTTCCACTTTGAAGTATCCCCTCTCGTTTTTGGCCTCTTTTTACGACAGTATTTAGAACATCAGAGACACAGGAACTTGATGATGATGGCGGAATAAAGAAGTTTCTTGGTTTATCGTGTACACAATATCATAACTAGGATTATCGTCACTGAGATCTACTTCGCTCTCATCTATACTCTATACTAATATTATAAAGCTTTAAAGAAGAGTTTATTTGTTTGAACGCGCTAATCTCAGGAACCACTGGTCCGATTTCAAAAGTTCTTTCAGTGTTAGATAGCCCATTCATCGAGGAAGGCTATATGTATAATATCACGCTGTGACTAACAGTAATTAAGTTGAGTAAGTTAACGTGGGCGAAGCTGCGGGAAACAGCTAATCAGAATATAAAGGAGAAATCGCATAATTTCATATGGCGTTCAGATTTGCTGTTGGACTAGTTGGGTCCTAAAACAATAAAAAATAATATAAATAATGTTCCTCTAATTAGCTGTTTATGTACTAATAACACATTGCTACTTACGCTGGTATTTTCTTAATAAGGCGTGGAGGAGTATCTTCAATAATTTCGTTACTATGTTCGTCATCATTATATAGCATTAGAGACGGTTTTTTGGGTAAACTTAATTAAAGCTTGAGGAAGATGAGTTTGAGGAAGATGAGTCCGAGGAAGACGAGTCTGAAGTACTTGAAGAACTGCTTAATGAGGACCTGGTCTTCCTGCATTGTGGCGTTGGCGACCTGGATTTCCGGAATGATGGTGATCTTGATATACTACGTGGTGACCTTGATTTACTGCATGGTGTGGTGGAGACTTTGTCTACCTTTATACTGTGTTGAACTTTATCGTCTGTTTCATGGAACAAACTCTTTATATTTTATATTACTATATATTACTTAATATTTTTTAAACGTAAACCGAAATAAACACAAGTATTATTTAAAATTATCGACAATTTTGGTAATAAAGTGATGTAAAATGAATTGCTTCACGAATAAAAGTTATAATTTTATACTAAAACGTAGTAATACGCAATCTCCCTTAACTGTACAATTATAATTAAATGATAAACTGCACCAAGTCTAAATAGTACATGCTGTATTATATCACCTAAACAACTACTTTACTAACTACTTTTGTTTTCAACTAAAGTAAAGTAAAACGAAATATGCTTTTTTAGAAATAAAATGAAGAAGGATAGTCTTACCTGCGTTTGAAAATAAATTGAATTATTTCACCTTACACCACACTAGGCACAAAAAAGCGACACCTATCTTACATCACGGTCGCCATAACACTAAATAATTCTCTTTTGCACGAAATGAATTTTCACGCGCTTTTGTAAAAAAGAGAGGGGTGATCTAAGAACCGGCCATTTTGGCTTGTTTTGCGTGGCATGATTGTACCAATAGCTTCTTCAATCGGAGTTAGTTCGTTTTATTAACAAAAGTGGAAATCCTTAATTTTTGATATATTCCGGTTTATTATTAAGCGTGCGAAATGTGTTTCTTTAACTTATTCTTTACCACATCATTATTGTTACTTTTTAAGGTGGTGTCGTTTTTGTTGTTGTACTTATGGCTTGGCCGATTCCAAAATTAACAGTACCTAATGACAAATTCACCAAATATAACAAAATTATTGTTTATTATAATATAATTTTGAACGGATTTTAACAGTGCGTGTGTGTTTTAATCAATGTTCTGCCTTACCCTACCTCAATATTCGAAAAAGCTTGGGGGTAAATATCTTTATTATAAGCGTGGAAAATGAGAGGGAGGTCTCACCCAGCAACAGAACAGAGGCAGGAAAAACAATTAGTTGTCAGTAATTGCGGCTGACGTACAATAGTTTTACGTGATAACGTCATAAAGAAACATTGATGAAAAATTAAGTACCTGTTTTGCCGCTGTTTTGAGAAAAAAAGTTAATTGAAGTGAACCAAATGAAATTAGACTGAAAATTATGGAGGAAATCAATTACATCTTATTACATTATATAAATGAACACAAAAACACAAAACACGTTGTCGCGTATTAACAGTGGTTATAAATAATGGTTTTCAAGCCCACGCTCTTTTGACAGCGAAACGGGATGCTTTTTCGTGCGCGCTGCCGGTGTTCATCAAAAAGCTTTAGACATGGTTGAAATTTAGGAATCTAATAAATTGATAATATCTGTAGGTATAGTATTTGCGTAATACATTTAAATGGTAGAGTAACAATTAGTATACATACAATAAAATATGTGGCCTCTAACTGTAATATCCTCCTCCTCGGTGTGGAGTTTATAATGGGTTTCAGGGAACTTCACAGATTGAATCTTTATTATTCATCATTCAAATCAATTTAGCATTTCAACAAACTATTAAGTTCGCTTTTGCGTTCAATTAGATTAGATTAGAATTATTGCCTTGTTTTTTTAACATACAAATTAATATATTTTATATTATTAACATGTCCCACTGCGCGAATCTTTTCCTCGTAATAAGGCGAGGGGTGGGAGGGATCATAACCTGACGAGAAAACTTGAGAAAAAACCTATTTTTCAGCACTGTAAGCGTTACATTCGATTATATGCCTCTTACATAGTATGCACCTTACATATACATATGCCAATATTCCATCACAAACGTCATTAAAATTGTTACGAAACCTTAATTTAATGATATTGGAAAATAAATCCGTTATTAAAAATATATATTTAGCAAGAGAACCTCAAAGTACTGAAGCACCTGTTAAATTTCGGTATTACAATAATACATCATTATTGTTATATTAAGCCCATATTAAGGGAGAGGCCTCATTAATGAGTTTCGCTGCGTTACGTCGCGTCATCGCAACGGATCATCTGATCCACAACTGCGTCGCGACGCAAGCGAGTCGCCGACGCCGACGCAGCTGCATCTTAGTTTAGTCCTGGCAATGGATATATATAAACGTGTTCTTTTGTTGCTTTTATTACGCCATCGCGGAAATAAACATAGAAACTATAGAAGATTCTGCAGCGCATCAACCCCGCTTCGTCTCTTCTCTGTAGATCCGTTGAACATCGTGCGCGGTGACTCAATGAGGTAATGGGGCATGTCATAAAAATATTTGGGAAACGACGCAGCGTCGCAGCTGCGACGACGCAATGCAGCGCAACGCACTAATGGGGCCTCGCTCTAAGCCGAACTTCATATTAGTTTCTATTTGTTGATTCCCAATAAATTTCCAGATAACATGATGGAAATGGTAAATGTGGTTATAGGATAATATCAAAACCATGTACTATGGAAAGAGACGCACCGATGGTATAATACAAAGTCAACGGATCGACTTTGGAAACGTTAATGCGTAGTTCATTGTATACTGGGTTCGATAGTGTACTATGAAAGTGTCTGTTGTCTGTCAAGCCAAAACCTTTCTTTCAGTAGACAAAGAATCATGAAATTTTGTAAGAAGCCAGGTGCAATAGCATCGGAAAAGGAAAAAATCTGAAAGCCATTAATTTGTTGTTTATATAAAAATCAAGTTTCGGCACCGTTCGGTATATCTTTTTAATAATATGCTAAACATCGGTTGCTACAAGAAGAAAAATTAAATATTTCCTAGATACATCGTGAATTAATAACTAAGTATCCGAGGTTTGTAAAACTTTGCAAACCCTTTAGAGCCATAGGCGGGCAACCGCGCGGTTGCTATACGCAATGGGTAGTTCAGTGTGCGGTCTTTGAAAAAACCGTCCAAGTGTGATTCGGACTCCCGCACGAAGGGTTCCGTACATTGTACTATATAAGACACTTAAATATTTTTTGTTTTAATTTTATTATTCACTAGCTGTTGCCCGCTTTACTCAACTCCTATATGTCACAGCATGATGTTATATAGCCTATAGCCTTCCTTCATAAATGGGCTGCCTAACACTGAAAGAATTTTTCAAATCAGACTAGTAGTTCCTGAGTTTAGCGCGTTCAAACAAACAAACAAACTCTTCAGCTTTATAATATTAGTATATCTTTATCATATCATGATGTTATATAGCCTATAGCCTTCCTCGATAAATAGGCTGCCTAACAATGAAAGAATTTTTCAAATCAGACTAGTAGTTCCTGAGATTAGCGCGTTCAAACAAACAAACAAACCTTCAGCTTTATAATATTAGTATATCTTTATATACATATTTTTTTGTGTGCGTGTGTATGTCACTGAACTCCTCCTAGACGGCTGGACCGATTTTGATGAAATTTTTTGTGCGAGTTCAAGGGGATTCGAGGATGGTTTAGATTCACAAAAATATATTTTGTACAGGACAACGTCTGTCGGTGCCACTAGTATTAGTATAGATTTACATGTGATGAAAAGCGGATTATTTACGATAACCGTAAGCGAAAAATGCAATGGCTGACCCCAGGTCAAACGCTGAGACAGTGTCTTAAAGCAAAGCTTACCAAAAAAAAAAATGGTAACTGTTTGGTGATCTCAGTATGGTCTTATTCATTATTAACATGGTCTGGTCAAGCAATAACGGCAGATGTCTACTGTGCCGAACTTCCAACAATGATAGCAAAACTATCAGTGAAACAGCCCCGACTCATGAATCGATCATCACCATTATTGCTCCAGGATAACGCGACCTCATACAGCACGAGAAACCGTTTTAACTCTACAGGAACTGCAATTAGAAACCATTCGCGTCACCCTCCGTTTTTTTTGCCACACCTTGCCATTTGCCAGACCTTGCTCCAACGAACTACCATTTTTTTCGTGATTTGGACAATTTTCTATGTGATAAAAAGTTTTCTACTCAGAAGGCAGTACAAAATAATTTCACACAGTTTGTCGAATCTAGATCACTACGAGTAGAGTTTATTGCAAAGGCATAAATGACCTTTCTATTAGATGGCAGCAATGTATAGATAATAATGGTAATTTTTTTGATTAAATAAAATTTTAAATTAAAAAACACGAATTTCAATCTTTCACTACAAATCGGCGATTTCATACTTTACCCCCTAATATTCAACCCGTGTGCGCGCGGTTAACTGCAAGGCCGGTAACCGCCTAGTGCGTATGAGCTCTTAGCCATATAAATAAACTGTAATAAATATTAAAGGACCCCAAATCATTAGGTCTAATGTTACATTGTATGTTAGTGTAAGCAATATAGGACCTTATATCTTAATTTAGCTTACGGAGGTACTATATACACATTCAAAACACCTAAACAAATATGTGTTCATACTCGTATATCCAACACGCAATCGTCTATATAAACTCGTAGCGGGAATCAAAACAAGTGACCTGTTGAAATCAGGAGACACGTTAGTGTCTTAGCACCAAGTACACATCCAAGTATTTTGACGTGAGGCACTGTGTATATTATATTCTCGAGACATATGTAAACATAACCTCCTCATATTTTTGGGGCTATATTTTGTTATTATTGCCAAAACACTAACACTTCACACAATTTTTAATTAATTATTCAGTCACTTTACGAATCTGTTACATAGAGAAAAATACATATATAGTCATAGTTTCGCAATTTCTAACCAAGCCTAATTAGGCCAAATTATGGTTACATCGGGAAGACGATCTCCATGCGGTGGCCGGTCCGTGTTGGATGCGAGTGGCGAGGGATCAGCCGTCTTGGCGTTCATTGAAGGAAACCTATGTTCGGCAGTGGATAGATAGAGGCTGATGATGATGATGACGATGATGGTAGGTACATTTTCACATAATATCACTTTATTTTAAGAATGCATTCGGTACAAATCCGTCACACATTGGCTAATATAAAGAAAAAACTACCAGAACCTTCTATAATTCGTATTGAACATGAAACGTCTAATGCCTTAAGCGATACATTAGTTTATTGCATATGTTTGTGTCGTCCCGGGCTCGGCTCTACGTGAGCCGACTGATAAGTATTATTCAACACGTTTTTGCACGTATATGATGTCACGAACGGGCTAAATGATCATGTAAACATGTCGACTATATATCTTCCCTTATTGTTTCTCGTTTCTTTTAAATTGACTTCTTCTGATTGTCTTTATTAACTTAATTTTTCGCTTAAAAACGTATAGATAGTACATTGACATGCATCTTGAAGTGAATGTCCTTTTCCTTGAACCTAAAAGCTACATCACTAAAAAAGTGTGTTTAAATTTTGCGTGCACCTTGTTAATATAAGTAACTGTTTACTGGTGAGAGAAAATATCACGAGGAAACAAGTTTTTTTAATTGCAATGCACTGAAAAAGCTTTATAATCATGATGATGATAATGATTATGATGATAATTATGATGATGATAATTATGATAATGGTGATGCTGATGATGTTAATGATGATAATTTTGATGATGATTATGCCTGAATTTTCAGGAAAAAAGCAAGCCAACCATTACAAACAAAAAAATTAGTTGTCTGTAAAGTCGGTTTACTGACGATAGTTGAACGTGACAACGTCATAATAAAATGGAACGCCTCGCCAGAGCGAGGTAACGCCGCATGCGTCATGTTTTTCGTTCTTGCAGCCGGCTCCATCGAATTATAAGACGTTGACACGTCAACAATTTTAAATATACTATGTTTGTATACAAACATAGTATATTTAAAATTGTATTCAATTTAAACCAGTAGTGTAAGAATGGTAACTCGACAATGTTATAAATAGTTAATAGAATCAGGAGTCACTTTGCGGAAATCCATTATATAAGATTAAATTATAATTTAATTAGCAATAATCCCGCATAACACGCAGTCTTTACTGCAAATGTGTGAGTGCACGCATATAGCACCGCCCTCCTTTCCCACACTGCATATGCGTACACTCGCATGCACCACAACCACAGTGAAAGACCACCACCACACAATCTACGCACGTTTCGCCCCGACACCGAGGCATCCTCATGATGTAGACTCTATGACTTGCAATCGTTAAGTGACGTGCTGGCCCAAACACCCGCCTTATATTAGCTAGTTCCCCCACTACCCCCACCAAATAACCGTATTATGGGAGAATTCGTTAAATCGGTTTGGTCATTCAAAAATGCAATCGATTTATTATTTTAATGTTTTATAATTTCGAGTTGTTCCAACACACTTAGTCGAAATCCCTTTTCGCATTTATGTAAAACTTGGAACGTATGGCTGCTACTAACGCTATGTCCTGTCTCTAGTAGAGGTTTTGCAAAATGGGATTTTTGAGGCTGGTTGTTATAAATGTTATAATTCTACCGATCGATAGAACATAGAACAGAGATAGAAGCTTCAAATTTAGAATGCAACTTATAGTGTTTAGTGAAACTCAAATATTTTGCAATTTTTGTAATACGATATAAATGTTTAGGACTACAAAGCTATATTTGCAGTGAATGAATCAGTGTAAATAGATAGGACCGAGATAAAATTATGGATCGTTCGTCTTGGCGTTCATTGAAGGAGGCCTATGTTCAGCAGTGGATGGATGGATGAAACTTGTAAAATGATCAACGAAATGAAAAAGTAATGCTCATTAGTCATAAGGCTTTAAGAAACTCGTAGGTATTGAATAATTAGAAGTAACCGGAAAGCAAAAAAGCCGGACTATCTACAAAAAGAAAAGAGATGCCATCAAAAACATAACTAGTAAACATTCAAAGTCTCGCCACTCAATTCTTCTACCGTAAAAGTTGGGAGATCTATGTAATACTAAGTTGGTTAATTTATTCAGTCCTTACTTAAGGATCTCTGTCGTCAGTTATTACGTAATTAGCTTTTACGTTTTAAATGAACAGAATGACTTGGCCATCGCATGGAAACACAAGGAATCTCACAATTGATACATACTATATTAAACTAGTTGTTGCCCGCAACTTCGCTCGCGATAACTTAGATTAATATCCGAATTGCAACTATTTCATTGGTTTCAATTTTGATTTCGCTGAACCCTATATTCTAAACCAAAATATCCCAAGTTACTCATTTTAACATCAGCCACTGAAAGAGTTTCCTGAAAATCGGCCTAACCGAGAAAAAAAACATATAGAGAGATAGACAGACAGATAGACAAAAAAACTGTGGTGTTAGTACCGTATATACTCTCTATGCTAAATGAAAGGTCATTCATTTAAAATTTAAAGATATCATTTTTGATGGCATTGAATTCTTTGTAAGATGGTTTCAGTTTTGTAACATAATTTTGAATAATCAGCTTTGTTTTTCAGATTATTAAGTGCTACTAAATTTTTTATTTTTGTAAAAACCTACTAGTCGCACAAAACTATTTTTTAATCAACGTAAATCGTTGAAATATTTTGTAATAATATTATATTATATATTTGGATTATGGACGGATTTTATTATATAATAATTTACATTTGTGTGGCTTAAGAATTCCCATAACTTCCAAGAATACAATAGACCCCAAAACACAGCCCTTCCCAAAAATATATTGACCAGTATATGTTATTTAAGCTGCAACTACATATTAAAGATACAATTTAACCATATCTTTAATTCATTACAGGAATCCCATTTGCTCCGTGAAAGGGCGAGGCTTAGGTCACTGAAAATAGTCACAATCAATAGCTACAGTAAGTCGTGGTGTCGCTTCACCGCGTCTGCTTATAAACTATTCTAAATTAGATTCTCTCTTACAACTATTCCAATAAATCAGCGTGAATATAAGTCGCTTTGTATGTTCAAATGCCAATGGAGAAGCAATGATGTGTAAAATATATCTGGGCAAAATGTATCACTAAAAAGAAAAGATTGATAATATGTATCTTTTGATCACTGGGATATGTATCATATTTATAACTTTAAATCCTTTTGTATCACTGCTCAACGACTCACCGTGGCTCGTTTCGCTCATCATATAAATCAGTGATATACATAATATAATATAATATAAGAGTGATAGATATATTAGCTGTTTGCTCTATGCTTTGATAAATATTATATATCGAAAAAATGAACTTTGATTTTTTATATATTATATATATAAAAGTTAAAAATAATTAAATTAATTATTTATTATTTTAAACTAAAACCCGTGGCGGCTGAGTTAATGAAAAAAAATATTTACGAATTACGAGTGCGTTATGCGGTTTCACCAATCCTTGTCGTGGCGGTGGGGCTCAGTAACCTAGGGTGAGTGGTGCACCTTGGGCGAAGCTAATTGGGCCGAGAGGGATCTTTGTACCCCTCTTATAAGAAGAGGGGACAGAAGAGCAGGGGGCAAGGGGTGAGGATGGGAACCTCACCCCATTGTACTGTCCCGACTTTGGGAGGGGTTGTTCTGTGGTGCGGGACAACCCCTCTGTAGAGGTGGCGTCGGTCCCGGGACTGACTAGCCGTCGAGGTGCCCTGTTTGTTTTCTAGATCCGGGGCACCTCACCAAAGGCGGCATTGGTGGCACTCGCCGGGTTTTAGTGGGTAGAGCTGCGTCCATTTACCAGCTGTCGGGCGCAGCGAGTCCCACATACCCGCGCGGGGAGACCCACTCCCCCGCGGGATGCCTCAGAGCATATAGATAGTCCCGTGCGTGAGTCCCAAAAAAAATACAACATAGGTTATACGAGGTCATTTCGACTCAGTCATATAGCGATCAAATAATAAAATAATAATTATGTCCCCTCTGTACTTAATTATTTTGCTATGGCTTTGCCTGCAATTGACTTACACACTATTGGGCTATTAGAAATACTAACTTCTGGCAACACTCTCCCAATACGTCATTTCGGGGTAATAATATTATTTACAGTGCCACATACTTTTCTTGGCCGGCGGCTGAAATTGGTACTAATTTTGAAATGTCAGCAGTCAGACTGACATTGTCAGTGAGCTCTCAAATACAACTTGCTAAGTTCTTTGTATTTTGTGGTATTTATGAACATCAAACATGCCTGGAGCATTGAAAAGCAATGGCAGAAGTATTGTTTTACGCGTTCTTTCTTTCATGAATGAAGAAAAACGCAATGAAGCGCC
This sequence comes from Helleia helle, assembly GCA_963853865.1. Lineage (NCBI taxonomy): Eukaryota > Metazoa > Arthropoda > Insecta > Lepidoptera > Lycaenidae > Helleia > Helleia helle. Next base: position 16,509,369 of record OY971422.1, on the reverse strand, counting down.
AATTATACCATTACAAATAGTATATGAACGAGTTGCTGCCGCTACAGGTTAGTGTTACCAGCATAGATGGGGATGAATTTACGTATTAATGAAACGGAAACTTACTTATTTACTTTTTTTATTACAGGCGTTAATGAAAGGTCAGTGCGACGAATGGTAAATGAAAAGAAACGGGCCGATGAAACAGGGGCAAAGGTTTCTACTCCGGGGAAAAGAAGAAAAAGAATAACAGGAAAGATAGAAGTCGACAACTTTGATCTCAGTCTCATGAGAAGGAAAGTTCACGAATTTCACTCAGTTAAAAAAAAATCCCACTTTACCGAAGTTACTTAATGTTCTTCGAGAAGAAATTGATTTTAAGGGGAGCCAATAGACCCTACGGCAAATATTACATAAACTAGGATTTCGATACAAGAAGACCAATCTAATAGAAAAGTTCTTATTGAACGTAATGATATATTCCGCATGGAGGGCGACATATTTACAAAAAAATCAGGAAAATGAATTTAGTGACAAAAAGAAACCTGTAGTTTTTTTGGACGAAACATACATTCACACTTCGCACACAGCTGGACAATGTTGACAAAGTAATGAGGATGATGGTGTTCTGAACCCAGTTTCTAAAGGAAATAGATATATTATCGTCAATGCAGGAGAAGAAGCAGGTTCTGTCAAGAATTATTTACTCGTTTTCAAATCAAATACAAAAAGCGGTGATTATCATGATGAAATGAACAACACAAATTTTAAAAGTGGGTCGCTGACAAGTTGCTTCCAAATTTGGACGAGGAGTCAGTGGATAGTCAGTCATAATGGATAATGCTCCATACCACAGCATTTGAACGAACAAGTGTCCAAATTCAAATTATAAAAAAGCGGACATGCAACAATGGCTAACTGAAAAGAACGTGGAATTCCACAAAAGCTATACAAAACCTCAGCTTTATAAACTAATTAAAAGACACAAACCGGCACCTGAATACGAAATTGACAAATTGATTAAAGATATTGAACACACGGTATTAAGATTGCAACCATATCATTGCGATCTTAATGCAATAGAAATGATCTGGAGTTCAATGAAACGGAATGTAGCAGAGAAGAACCTTCGGAAATCAAGTACTGAAATGCCTCAGTTAAGTGCAGAAGCCTTCGACAGGATATCTGTTGCAGAATGGAAAAAACATTGCGATCATTTAAAAAGAAATTGAAAACAAATACAGAGAAGAAGATGCGTTTTTAGATGAACCGTTCATTATTAGTTTGGCCAGCGATAGTGAAAGCGAAAGTAGTGATTCTGAAGATGAACATTTTGTTTTCTTTGATCATAATTATTGTATCAAAATATAGAGGCAAAACACGTGTAGAGTGCTTCAAATGATTTATTAATAATGATTTTAGCAATAAGCCCGCAATTTATACTGTTTTGTAACGTTTGTGTTTATTTTCTTTCTTGGTGCGTACAATAAATAATTTTACTATCCACCAACACCTAATAATAATCCAACTAAAATGTATTTATTTTTATTTCTTGCATTATTAATTACAATGGCAAAGTTTTAATTATCGAACGGTTCCGATTGCTAGGTATCTTAAAATATATTATATTAATAGTACAGGTAACAAAACCTATTATATCAGTATTGTTCCTAAGTTCATGTCACATTTATTTTCCTACAACAGTATTTTCTAGGGTATACATTGTTTTATTAAGACACTTCAATAAATTACTTATTAAGGTAGCCTGCATGACTTCAAATTTTTCCCCATATAATGGTTAATTTTTATTTACTAGCAATACTAATATCCATGACAGCGACGCTCTTATCGGCCAAGAAAAGTATCTTTAAAATATATAGTCTTGTGTGTATTGTGTGAAACGATATTTCTTCAGACTTTTTGGTCACTTTTGTATTGTTTTTACACCTAATGTTATAAGACACTGGCGGGTATAGGTATATAAGATAAAAATATTTTATAATAATTATTATTATTTTGTCGTTATTTTAAAGATAATCATTAATATACTTATATTTATACATATTATTATTATACTATTTTGTATTTATACATATTATTATTATACTTATTTCATATTATAAACTATTGCATTTAATTATTATTATTTTGTTTATTATTTGCACATTTCGTAAAATTATAATGATTGATATTTCTGATGATGAATTTTGTTCTTTATCGTCTAATAACAGTGGTGAAAGTTGTCACAGTGTACCATCCGTTACAATAAAAGATATCATCTCTGAACAGCTTTCTGATGAGAGACACACATTTAATGTCATACATTTTAATTCCCAAAGTATTCCGGCTCATTATCCCGATTTGCTCGTTGCTTATTACTACTACTATTTTAATTCTTTCAAACATCTACTTGAAACATACATTCCTCTCTATCAACACAATATCATAATGGGCGATTTTAATACATGCATGATTAAGCAGGATAGGAGATCTGAGAGGCTTAGATCTATACTAGATGCCTGCTATATGCATTTATTACAAACAAATCCCACCCACTTTTTTCCTGATTGTGCACCCTCACTTTTTGATCTCATAATTGTTTCTGCCCCGGAGTTTGTAGTTAAATTTGGACAATGTCCGGCAGATGCATTTTCGTATCATGACATTCATATCTCTCTTATAATTTACACCCTCTTAAGCAAAAACCGAGAGTTGTAATGCAGCACAATTTTGGAAGTTTGAATTTAGATGATTTATTAGATGACGCGCGTGGATTGGACTGGTCTATAATTCTCACTGAAACTGACATGGATCATAAAATTGAAATATTTAATAACTTACTCACAGGTTTATATGACAAACATGCACCAGTAAGACCTGTAAAAATCAAACATCTTCCTGCACCGTGGTAAAGTAACTGACGAATTGAAACAACTGATATATAAAAAGCATAAGGCTAAGGCGAGATACAGGAAGACGAACACTGATGAGTACCGTGCGAGATACATTAACATACGAAATCGCTGTAATACTATGTGTAGAGATGCACAAAGACGTAACATTCACAAATCGGTTGAGAACGGCAACCCAGCAAAAGTGTGGAAATTTCTAAAATCACTTGGAGTTGGCAAAATACCAAATTACTCTAATCCTAACATTTCTACAGACAAACTTAACCAACATTAAGCTTCTCCTTCTTCAAATTTTGAAACCAATACTAAACTCTCACATGAAGGAGAATATATTGTCTATATCGTCTGATGCTATTGGCACTGACAACATTAGTCGTAAGATGCTGCTTCCTGTACTAGATCTAATTCTACCTATTCTTACTCACATCTTTAATTATTCTATAGATTCGGGCATCTTTCCTAGTTTGTGGAAGGACGCGTATGTTATTCCTATACCTAAAAAAACAAACTCTGCCACTATTTATGACTTTCGACCTATATCTATGCTTCCTTTCCTTTCTAAAGTCTTCGAACGCTTAGTCCACTCTCAACTTACAACATATATGACTACAAATGAACTGCTTAATCCATTTCAGTCTGGATTTCGAACAGGATACAGTACTACCACGGCTCTTGTTAAGGTTACTGATGACATCAGACATGGTATGGACAATAAAAGACTCACCATTATGTCACAATTGGACTTTAGTAATGCCTTTAATGCGGTTGACCATGACATACTTCTCAGCATCATGTTCTCTCTTAACATATCTCCAACAGTGATTGGCTGGTTTCGCAGCTATCTGCAGGGACGTCGGCAGAGAATAAAGACAGCAATGGAGATATCTTCATGGGCTGACTTACCTGTCGGTGTCCCGCAAGGTGGCGTATTATCTCCTCTCCTTTTTGCTATTTTTATAAACACAATCACAAAGAATATATCCTCTCTCTACCATTTGTATGCAGACGATTTGCAGATCTACACCCAGGCTGAACTCAAAAGCTTGCCTAAGGCTATTACTATTATGAACAATGATCTGGCTGCAGTTTACGAGTGGAGTCGATGCCACGGCTTAAAACTGAATCCAGCGAAATCGCAAGTTATAGTAATAGGTAGCCAGGTACTTGTTTCAAGGATAGCCTGGGCGTGCCTCCCACCGGTGCTCATGAACAATACAGTTATTCCTTTTAGCAAATGTGTTAAGAATCTTGGAGTATTCTTGGATGAGAATATGTCATGGACCACTCAAATTAATGAAGTAAGTAGGAAGTGTTTTGCAACTTGGCATTCTCTAAGAACACTTCAATACGTGCTCCCTATCTCTACCAAAATTGCGCTTGCTGAATCTCTCTTTCTTTCTACTCTTGACTATGCCGACGCGTGCTACCCTGATCTCACCGAGCAACAATTAAATAAACTTGAGAGACTCCAAAATTTAGCAATAAGATTCATATTTTCTTTGCGGAAATATGATCATATCTCTGAATATCGTGCTAAGCTCAAGTGGTTGCCAATCCGTTTTCGCCGGAATACAAGAATACTGTCGCTCCTGTACCACGTGCTTCATCATCCTAAGGCACCAGAGTATCTTAAGGAGAAATTTATTATACGTAGTTCCGATAAGGCATTGCGCTCAAATGATATTCTCATTCTACGAATACCTACTCATCATTCCATATTCTATAGTTGTTCCTATACAGTGAAGTCTATTTTACAGTGGAATGCCTTGCCGGAAAGTATTAGAAAAGCTAAAATGCTCAACGGATTTAAGACATTACTTAAAAAATCATATTTTAAAATTACAAATCAACAATATTATTGAATCGATTTCTAAAATCAATTTGCTGTGCTTAATAATAGTACTTATATCATAAAGGGTATGTATTTATTTATGTATTTATAAATACGCTTAAATAATATCTTATCTTATATATAAAATTTCCATGTCACAATGTTAGTTACCGTACTCCTCCGAAACGGCTTTACCGATTTTTACCAAATTTTATATGCGTATTCAGTAGGTCTGAGAATCGGCTACTATCTATTTTTCATACCCCTAAGTGATAAGGGTGGTCAACCCCTCAAATTTTAAAAGTTAACGCGGGCGAAGCTGCGGGCAACAGCTAGTAATATATATTAGTGTAAAGGTATATATGTCTATATGTATATTATATCATATGATAAGTATCGATCCTCTGTGGCTCAGTGGTAAGCGCGTAAGCGCTAAAGCCGGAGGTTGTGGGTTCGAATCCCGCCAGGGAACAAAAATATTTTCTGTGTTCCTGGGTCATGGATGCGTATTAAATATGTGTATATAATAAAAATCTTAAATATATGTATAGTATAAAAGTATTAAATATATTTCCGATGTCTGGTACCCGTAACACAAGTTCTTCGAGAACTTACCACGGGACCAGATTGACGTGGTGTGAAAGCGTCCATAGATATTAAAAAAAAAAAAAAAAAAGTATGTTTATTTAGAATATTATGTAATATTGTACATATTTTTTTTGTGTTTAAATTATATATTATATTATCTATTTAAATGTATACATATTTCTTTTATTTTAATTTATTTTTTCTTTTCTTTTCATAACGACCCTATATGTATTCAAATTCTCCTTTCCCTAAGGTTTGTCTGGTAGAAATCGCTACCTTAGCGATAAGGCCGCCTTTTGTGTACATTTTTTTTTCTGTAATTTTATTATTGATGTATGTATTCTCATGTACACAATAAAGTATATTTTCTTTCTTCTTTCTTTCTTCATAAAATTACACATAACTGTATTGTTTTGGCAAACTTACTGCACGACGACTCATATTATGATACTAGTGTAAAGGTATATATGTCTATATGTATGTATTATATCATATGATAAGTATCGATCCTCTGTGGCTTCAGTGGTAGCAAAGGCGTGCGTCATCTATCTTTTTTTACTTCATCTGAAGGGGTAGTCTGATTTACACTATTTTATTGCTTCTGCAACTTTTTTAATGTAGTGAAATATTATTACTAATCTGTTGAAATGGAAAACACGTAAATCAGAAACTCAATTAGTTAATTTAGCAATTCCTATATTGTATACATATACTGTATTTCATGTATAAAATGGGACTTATGTTATTTTTCTCTTTCCCTGCATTTCTCCTCACATGAAAATTCAAGAAAACAGCTTCTAAATCTAGCTGTCCGATATCCGGGCGAAATACCTGATATATATGGACGAAACGACGGTTGGGAGTTACTTTCTAAAGACTGGAAATAAATTTATATTAAAAACATTTTACCTTTTAAATATTTAAAATAAAATTTCTATATTGTTTTCTAATGTTTACGCGAATTTCACTCATTATAATGAAACACTTTTTTACGGATTTTATCGCGGTTTATTAAGATTTTTACAAGCCCGACGTTTCGGATACTTTACAGCAACCATGGTCACGGGATCAGCACAGATCCCTTGTGCTCTCTGAAACCATGTTTCAGAGAGCACAAGGGATCTGTGATGAGCAACACCTGGCAACCGAGCTTCAACACGTTAAGCAAGTACTGCGAGACAACAAGCTTCGGGTGCCGCGTCTTCATCACCGTGACCGCGTGAAAGCAGCCACTGTTGAGCGAGTACCTGCTGTGCTACCATTTATGAAAGGAGTCACTGACAAGATTGGCTATATCCTAAAGCGAGCTTCCATCAAAACCTTTTTCAAGCCGCCAAAAAAGATAGGTCAATTCTTACCATCTGTCAAGTGTCATATACCCTTACAATATGCAGGAGTATACAAGCTTGATTGCGACTGTGGTCTCTCTTATATAGGCCAAACAAAAAGATCTATTAAAACTCGCGTCAAAGAACATATAGCTGATTTAAAACACCGTCGCTACACTAAGTCTGCCATCTGTGAACATAGTCTTGACAAAGCTCGCCATTATATCAGATTTGATAAACCACAAGTCCTCGCAAAAGAACACCGATTCCAACCAAGGATGATCCGTGAGGCTATTGAAATTAAAAAACATCCTAATTTCAATAGAGAAGAAGGCTGGCTCTTACCACCTGCTTGGGATCCCATTATTAATATTATCAAATCAAAATCCAAGCATAATATGTCACAGATTAAAGATACAGTTAGCACTTTCTGCGTAGATAGGACTAACCAAAATATTGATGTATCATAGGGTAGTTTCGAATAACTTTGTAACATTAGGACGTATGACACCTCAGTCCTCCCGTGACCATGGTTGCTGTAAAGTATCCGAAACGTCGGGCTTGTAAAAATCTTAATAAACCGCGATAAAATCCGTAAAAAAGTGTTTCATTATAATAAAATTTCTATTATGCAACCTTAACAATTACACCACTCAACAATTGTATGTCACCCAATGAGGACATAAATAAATGTTGAAAGTAAAACATAAGTTAGCCGGCACCACAAAACCCGCCAAGGCAGCGGTAGCTGACCTAATTAATGGCGACCGAACTCTAGGGGCAGATTAATCTGGACATAAAACCTTATTTCTGCCCATGACGTATGCTTTATGGACAGACGCTGATCCATTTATTTTTTCATTGTCAACAAAATGTTGCGGCCAAGGTATTTCATATTTGCAGCCATAATTCATCGCAATTTATTACTAATATTATGTTTAGTGTTTTCATTTTAGCTTTGTTTATTATTTCAATAATTTATCCCAGATAGTATAATTATAATGTTTATTTTGTATAATATTATTATTGTTCTACAACAACAAAGAAAAATGCTTTGATAAAACCACAATGTTATATTCAAAAACACTCCAGTTTCCCTATTACAATATCAATGCCTTCGACAATAATAGCACTATTTTATAGATTGTAGTGAATCAGCGCGAAATACGTCCAAATCCCATAAAATCCCTGGTCCTTACTTATTCCGTCGCCGCTTCTTCCTCTTGAGTTCACCAATAAATTCTAACAATGTCGCCAAATGCTCGCTACACTTGCATCTGAATTTTAAATTCGAATATTCATCGCGGAATGTCGACAACATCTAAATAGGAAATAAAATATACTACCTACTTCATAATTTTATCACAACTTGAAAGTTTTACTACGTTTTAAACATGCTCTATATTCATGTTAGAAATTATTCAAACAAGATTCCCATTTAAGTAGGCTAATAGTAATAAGGACCCTTATGTAATATGTAGATCTGAATATGCAACTAATATGAAGTGCGATAAAACGCCTTGACCTTTACATAATCTGTTAGTTTGTATATAATAAATTCAGGCTAAGAATGGAAATACCGCGATGAACACCGCGTTAACCTAGGCCTCGTGGAAAGCTCTAAAGAGATGTGGCGAAGATTAGGAGCAACATTAAATTTTGGGAGTGCATACTATCCTACATAATTATATTATAGGCGCGAAAGTTTGAAAGAATGTATCGATATAGTAGTGTGTTAGTACGCAAAAACTACTGAATAGATTTTAATGAAACCTTACAATAACATAGCTTATACATCAGAATAACATATAGGCTATAATTTATCTCTGTGTCTGGGTGTAATTTATCTAAAATATGGATGTATTTAGAAATATATATAGTATTTTTGTCTGCTTGACATAAGAACAGGTTCTGCCTAGTTTGAGATCAGATGGTCGTGTGTGAGTTGTAAAAAAAAGGAGTGTTCATAAAACATCATTCATTTCGGAACAAAGTTAAAATGTACCTAATGTAAAAAACTTCAAAAGCAGGACTTATTGTTTACTAACTGATTAAATATTACTTTTAAGTTATAGTACGGTTGGGTGGCCGTAACTAGCTCTGCTGGCAAACTTCTTATTATTCATGGCTACGGCGGGTAACTGATAATTAAACTTGTACCCGATTAGTTTGAAATTCATGATATGGAAGTATGAAATTTTATAACAAATAGGTTATGATTTTTTTCTGCAGTTTCTTTCTGTTCTCAAATTTTCTTATATTTTATCTTATATGTTATATTTTTATGATGTGCCACCACCACGTGTCACCTGATGGTAAGTGGTTGACGTCACCCATGAACATAAACTAGTTTACCTGGAACTAGCCCAGGTGTTTATGTGTTGTCTATCCTGAGACATAAGATGTTAAGTCTCTGTGCCACTAATACACTGCCTGTTTTATCCTTCCCCTTGAAACACTACGAAGCTGTATAAAGCTGATACAAGCACGATGGTGGTACCCATGCAGCCGGGAGCACGGCACAGCGCATTCCTCCCATCTGTTTGCTGGATTATCGCCACCTATTGTATACAAAACGTCTCAAGTTCGGCAATGCTGCATACTGTGTGCAAAATTTCAATTAAATTCCATCCAGTTGCTTAGTAGTTTTCCGTGAACAAAAACGCATAACGAATTTTGTGGGCATAGAAAGATAATCAAAAATAATAAATATAAAATCCTATTAATATTATAATCGCGAAAGTCTGTAAGATTGTATGGATGCTTGTTACTTTTTCACGCAAAATTTACTGAAGGGATTTTAATGAAACTTTACAATAACATAATAATATAATAATAATAAAACCTTTATTTTCAGGCTGCATAGGCCCATAGATAAATAAATACCTTAACCTAATTATATATAATTAATTATAAACAATGTTGTTAGTACATAAACCTTAAAACTATGTTAGTAACACTTCACTTGCACTTAAGTCTTAGTGCGTTCCGGTGGAACTTGTCCGCGGAAGCGGCGGAACACCACGCCCTTTGGCCAGAAGTCCGCCTGCATAAAGAGGTGCAGAAAACATGATGGCACTCGCACCACGTTGCGGCGCGACTCCAGTAGCTGCACTCTCGCTGTGTACTTGGTCCTCTGGCGCACGTACTCCACGATGTCTCTCGCCTAGTAGTGTAGGCGGGACATATACACCGGGGGGTTCGGTGCTGCAGCACGTATTCTCCATGAGAGCCGTGCCACAGCGGTTCTTGTTAGCCTTATGACGGCGCTTCCTTCCTTGCACCGTCTAAAACCTTCGTCATCAGCCCGCTTCGATGCCTTCTCAGGCAAGGGCTTCGTAGCTGATATATCACTCGTGTTGTTGGCGAGATTCTCATTTCTCGCAGACACAGGCACCGGGACAGCTGGTCGGGAGTTTCGTGCAGCACGAGGAGCTGCGGGGGCGGGAGTGGCGTCGCGAAGCGCGCTGACGCGAAGCTGACGCCCGATAAATCGAGGCACGCTCCACGACGCGTATTGACGTTCGATGCATTAGATGGTGACCCAGTTACTACTACCGATTTACGCAACTCTGTGAGTTCATTGCGCAAATCAGCAACAGTATTCTGGGATGCATCGAGTCGCTTCTGCACATCCACTAGGCTAGCCTTCAGAAACACAATGATCTTCAGCAGGCTCGTGACGTCGACATGGTCGAAGGTGACAGGAGGGAGCTTTGTTAAGTCCTTTGCCACAAACGTCGGCACGTCGTCGGGGTCGGTCTCCTTCAGCAGCGTGATGATGTCCTGCACGCTCTTCTTTGTCCCGTCACGCCGGCGGGACACCATCTGGTCACTCTTGTTGTGTGACTTGTACAATAGCACCTTGGCAGTAGCGATGTTGTGCAGATTGTTGTGCAGATCTGAACAGCGGACAGCTCGTCCATCACGTCTAGCTTCTGCTGCAGGAACGCCAGCAATTCGTTCGCCACAAGTTTTTGGCTCATGACGAAATATAATCCCGAGCGACGGCTTACGCCGCGCTACACGTTTACTTAATAGTAAGTGTCAGCAATACGTCCGCATCGAGTGGCGGCCGAACGAGACTGACATAGCTTATACATCAGAATAACATATAGGATATAAATTATCCCTGTACTCCCACGGGAATGGGTAGTACGTGGGTGAAACCGCGGGGCGCTGCCAGTTCTAAATAAATTACGCTTATTACTAACAAAATGGCATAATGATATAATAATTACAGTATAGAATAGAATTGAATGAATTAAAGACGGTCAATTGGGCAGTAATTTGTGGTAATAGCTTTAATTGTTATAAATATTACCCAATTGTCATTACGTCATTACCGAATAGGTTGAAACTAATTTGAAACTAATAGCATCAATTGTGTATCAAAATCATCCTGTATAAATAACGGTCATCGATAAAGCGACCGTTAATTACAATATTTATAGAAGCAGTTTGAGCCACGTGGCGCCCGATCCAGTTGGTAATTGCATTTTAATTGAGATAAAGCTTAACAGAATAGAAGGCCGTTTGTGATCCTATAAATTTTTATCCATAACCATTATCCTCAGTGTTCGGTCGCTTGTGAAGCCAATGTTAATAAAATAACCAAAAACTTTCAAACAATTTATGTATATCAGGGCTTTACACTGAAAACAATTTGTTTTCAATGGAACCAGTGTTTTGTATTGTTATTTTATGATTCCGATTAAACTAAACGCCAAACTATACAGGATTACAAAAGGACTTTTGAATATATCAAAACTGCTTCTATTTATATATTTTATGAATGCTGTATTTTCAATAAACCTGCATATTGATCATAAAATAAATGTAATCGAATCGAAAAGATAATCGAATTATGATCCGCAAATACTTAGGTATATATTGAGTCGGCTCAATAACTTGTATTAAAATTAATCTATATAGATACATACAATTGGAATGTCTATTTGTAAAATCAAAATAACCACTTTTCAATGAATGCATATGGATACACGGAACATATACCAAAATAGCTTTTTTACAATTTTTGTCTGTTTGTCTGTCTATTTGTTCCGGCAAATCTCTGAATCGGCTGGGCCGATTTTGATTGGATTTCACTGGCAGATAGCTGATGTTATAAGGAGTAACTAAGGCTAAAAATAATCGTCATCAATCCACGTACGGCTGTACATCTAAGTTAACGCGGGCAAAGCTGCGGGCAACAGTTAGTAAAAAATATATTTTAAAGAACTCACTTGGTTGCACTTTTTCTCTTTTACACTTTCTTAATTTAATACAATTATGGGATATACTTGACTAGATTTATCTGATTCTAACGCCTAAATAGGAATGTATAGTCACGCTTAATTTTTTCATAAATCAGTTGTGCTGGGTTTAATAAAAGGCACAAGGTCGAAGGTCTAAGACTAAGAATAGATAACGAATGAATGAATTACCTGGGCACAAGGAGGGCTCACCCTGGGCGAACTCATTTATATTCAGGGACAACATTAACCGCCTCACCATTACGTGGATCTTTTTTTTCTTTTGCGCAGGGAAATGTTCTTAGGCATCCCGCTAGGGCAACGGGGACTCCCCAGGCGGGTATGTAGGACTCGCTGCGCCCGAAAGATGTTATGATAGACGTAGCTCTACCCACTAAAACGTCGGGACAGTGCAATGGGGTGAGGTTCCCATCTTCGCCCTTTGTGTCTCCCCCCCCGCTCGGTTGTCCTCTCTAATTATAAGAACGATACAAAGTGCAGCTCCCTCAGCTCAATTTGCTTCGCTCAAGATGCTGGGTTCACCTTAGGCTACTGAGCCCCGCCGCCACGACAAGGCTTGAACCATAGTGAGGATCACGTTGGTCTAGCTGGTTTATGGCATCATCATCATCAGCCCCTATCCGTCCACTTGGAGGCCTATGTTCAATAGACCTCCAAGTAGCGCAAATATTTTTCAGATTTTTAACTATTTGTGTTATATCAAATAAAGTCTGCAAGCCAAACATTAAGCACTATTTATACGTATATATACTATTAGGGTTGAAGTGAAAAATGTAACCCCAAACGAGATTTGGATGTATTTTTTGTAAAAGTATCCCTTTGTGAGATAAATCGCCCCTGAAGATCGACAATGTTCCAATACATATTATGTCATCTGTTCCGCATCGCCATAGTCGCAATCCCGTAGAGGTTACTGGTGCCTTACTTGACGTATACTTATTAAGAAAATCCTTCTTTTTACTTCCGTGAAACAGCTTTGCTGTGTTTCGGAGGGATTTCATATCTTATGTCTCGGGATTGGCAACCCCGGGTCTGCGGCGCAGGCAAGCGTTACTCAGTGCTCCCGCATCCCGGACGAACCTGCTAAACGCATCTCCCGTGTCACGCGCCATTGGCTTAATAAAATATATGCTCGAGGATAAATATGTTGATGTTTTTGTCATAACTTACCGAAACTCATGAGATTAGCCCAGGTAGTTATTGAGAATCATTATAATAATTAATTAATTAGTGTAATACATAATATTAATGTGTCCTCAATTACTATTATTTGTCTTATATAGCATTGTCTTGGATTTTATCTGTTATGGTGTTATATTTCATTTGTATAATAAATAAATGAGTTTATCTTCATAGGTGACCCTGCCCACTTACACTTACTTATGTCTCAGGTTTGGCAACACATAAATAAGATTATGTTCATGGGCGACGCCACCCACTTACGTAGCACGTCTGCTAATTTGCATATCCAAGTAACAAAAAAAGGAAAAAATTCATACAAAATGTTCACGCCTGAGCTATTTAATAATCTCTTATTCTTATAGTTACCTCTATAGTTACCTCTATATAGTTACCTCTCTGTTGACGATTTTTGAGCGGCGGCTTCTTTAATTTTTTTATTAAATGTATTTTGTTTAAAGGAGGATGTTGGTTGTTACGTAGGTCTTTGATTTATGTTATTATTTATTATTATTATTTTATTATTTATCACCATCACATATAATCATCGTTATCATCAATAAAACAAAGATATACACTAAAATCATTTTTACTTTGCAAAATAAAATAACAATAGATCATTGATCAAACATGCGTTAACCAAGGACCTTTATGGTGCTGTAAAATTGGTGGATCGTGGAGCGTAAACGTGCGATATTTTAACTGGGGGTCATTAACATGACATATTAACCCAGTCCGGGCCGGATAAACGGCAGCCGTGCCAACAGCGCTGTCCGTTCTTAACTAGATTTACTTCAATAATTTCAATTATCACTAATGATCATTTTATTTATCAGGATCGTACATATTAATTTAATATCGGATTAAATTAATATCGGATATCTGTGAAATTGGAATCTCAACGTGCAATAGAGCGTTCTATGCTGGGTGTTTCTTTGGCAGATAGGATTCGAAACGAAGACATTCGCCACAGAACTAAAGTCACCGATATCACACGAAGATTAAGTTTGTTGAAGTGGCAGTGGGCTGGTCACACACTCAGGAGAACGGATGGCCGATGGGTCAATAAGGTTCAAGAGTGGAGGCCGCGTTTGGGTAGAAAAAGTGTTGGTCGGCCATTAACTAGGTGGGAAGACGATCTCCGTGCCGTGGCCGGTCCGTGTTGGATGCGAGTGGCGAGGGATCGGTCGTCTTGGCGTTCATTGAGGATGTTCAGCAATGGACGGATAGAGGCTGATGATGATGATGTCGATAATAGAATTATAATCACTTTCAACTGTATTAAACGTTTCATCCTCAAATCATTGGCCGTGTCCATTCACAGGGAGACTTCAACTTTTAGTTTTATGTAAAACTAATTAATATTCTATGTCATACTCGTGGATGCGGACAGCACAGCTCGTAATAACTACGTCTTGACCCTTATAAGTTTCGGTATCGGACAAGGGTGCCCTTAAAATTAGGTGAAGAGGGTAAATATCATATATTTCGCGTACGCAAGATGGCTGGCGAACTTAATATACCGTCAACTTATAATCTTATGAGGCATGCAAATAACCTCACGATATTATTTTTCCTACAATATGCAACATAGTCGTCGTGAAAAAAGAAAATATTTTCTGTAACGCGAGTTACGATAGAACTAGTAACTTTTTTATTTAGGTATCGCTTTTCATATATAAATATTGACGTATCTAGTATAAAACGCTGAACCTTTTCTCAATGTTTATATAATACTAGCTGTTGCCCGCAGCTTCGTCCGCGTTAACTTTTGTCTAAAAAATAAATCAATTAAGGAGTGGAATACAGCTACCTACACCCATAACATTTAGGGGGATAAAAAATAGATGTTGACGGATTCTCAGACCTAAAATAAATAACTAAAAAAATTAATGGTGGGCCGGAAAACCAGTGTTAGGACTATAGTCCTAACTTAAACTGAGGTCGCACCTTTTTGTGAGGCATGCTGCGAACATAATTTTATGTACATAATATTTAATTACCTTGTTCAATAATTGTAATAGGCCAGTTACATCTGTTGCATTTTTAATAATTTTTTGTTTACTTTCTTTTAATTTTTTATGTACTTGTGTTTTTTATTGTATAATATTCAATTCATGCAGTGTGTTCTCACAAATAAAGTTGTTTATTATTATTATTATTATTAACGACAGTTTATGATTTATAACAATAGTATGTAGTATTGTATTAAAACGACAGAACTATTGTGTTATTATGACAATATATGAAATTCATTACTACAACCAATATGTTCTGCCTCGTCCTATGAATGCCAAAAGGAATATCAAATGACCCATTTTTGTGTAACCCAACTTCAGCCCGGAGACTGTTACAGACGGAAATTGTTGGAAATATATTATTTACTAGCTGTTACCCGCAGCTTCTTCCGCGCTAACTTAGATTTTCTATTGATGATGATTACTTTTATAGCCTAAGTTACTCCCTATAAGATTTTCCAGTGAAAGTCCCGTCAAAATCGGCCCAGCCGTTTCCAAGATTAGCCGGAACAAACAGACAGACAGACAGAGAGGCAGACAGACAGACAAAAATTGTAAAAAATGCTATTTTGGTATATGTAGCGTGTGTACATCTATATCCATTCAATAAAAAGCGGTTATTTTAATGTTACAAATAATTTTATTTATCTGTATAGATTTCAGTAATATTTACAATCCTAATCCATGAGAATTTTGTAACGATACTTTCGTGTAACGGTTTAATGAAAAATGATAGTAATATGTTGGGACAATTCACAAAATAGATCGAGCATGTTCTTATGACAACCAGACAACTGATACATACTTATACATTTCTAAATACATTGATATTAATATAGAGATGTAGTGCCCTAATAATTATAATTAGTATACGTTCCTTCCTCACAGATAAGATATACCCAGACACAGAACAAATAATCATGCCCATCACACAAACATTTGTCCTGGGTGGGGATCGAACCCACGACCTCCGGTTTAGCAGTTGGGTTCACAAGTCACTAGACCAACAGGCCAGTCAATATGACTTTTCTTCATTTTTTACCGACTTCAAAAAGGAGGAGGTTCTCAAATCGTCGGAATCTTTTTTTTTATATTCATACGATGTGATTTTTAAGATCCTTGATGGTATTACATATTATATGTACAGTAAAGTTGATGATCTTGACATAGTTTATAATTTTTAAAGTATTTACAAAGGCTAATTTGTAAAGTAAGAGGTAGTGCGGCTAGTGCCATACTTTGCAGCCAAACTGGGCTAGCACGACCGGGGTGATAATACCGGCGTATAGTGGCAACTATGCTGTCGCGTTTCGTGAGTTGTGAGTTTCCAGTGACCCAATGGGGGGGGGGGATAAGGAGGGCAATGCATATGCATAATCTCTGGTTGTGCGGATGTGTAGGCATCGATAGTCGCCAAAAGGCTTTGCTATGCTTTAAAATAACTATAATAATTAGGACAAATATTTGTAAATATTGAATCAAAGTTGCACCACACTACTTTTTCGTTATATTTTTTCATTAAACACACACGACGTCGATGACCCCTCGTACCGACATTGAAATTCTCCATACATATTGTCATATTATATGCATATAATTATATTGTCATATTATATGCATATATGTAACTACACCACGTCACGCGTACAAAATGATCCAGAATGTTCGCTGAAGCTAAAAATGTAATGCCATTTATGAGATAATACGTGGATAATACCATATTTTTAATAAAAAGTAATCGATGTACATTTAACCCAATTTCCTAATGTAGCAATAATAGCATCATGTTTGTTACCCTGAATACAAATCGTCGTTAAGACATAGATTTTCTGTATATACTTATATTGTTCCCGTTCCGAAATAATGAGAAAATTCGATTTGTATGTTTCTTACGTCGAAATCAGCAGCGAAAAGTTTTCAATGAAATCGCATCTTTTAAATTTATCATATATTTTTTTATTGGATTTGTATTTTGATTGTAAATATATTTTGTATAAGGGGGATAAGTTAAATAAATATGCAATTTACATTACAAAATGGTTCACAATAACACATATTATACATATACATATATACCTTTTATTCAATATCTGCAAACAAAGATGACGATTAAAAGTCTATGTTGCCATTTATCAAGTATGTACCAGCGTGTATGCCCTTTTTGCTTCATCATCATCATCATCATCCTACATTCGTCCACTGCTGAACATAGGCCCCCCTCAAGGAACGCCAAGACGTTCCCAATCCCTTGCAACTCGTTCCGAACACGGACCTGCCACCGCAGGGAGATCGTCTTCCCAACTGGTTAATAGCCGACCACCTTCGTCTGCCTAAACGTGACCTCTACTCTTGAACCTTATGGCTTACGAAACGCTTATTTGGGATATAAATGCATGTAAAATATTTTAATTACTATTATCTGTGCTATCTATCTTGATCGTATTATGTTAAAGCTGTACAATGACTACATTTTAATCTGCTCCTGTATAAACTACATGCACGTATAGTTTTTAAAATGTATTTCAGTGTACACAAGTCCAGAATAAAACTAGCGCAAAAGCATCATTAAGCTTTTTTATCGTTTTCGCTAAAAAGTGTAACCGTACCCTGACGGTACAGATAAATTCTTGGCCGATGGTATCATGAAAAGCAATTAAGATAAGCAACATTGTGCTGTCGCAGCTAAGTGTGCGCTTAGCGGACACAGGCTGAATTTATGTGGCCCTGCACTGAGCCATACATCTACGCTTGCCCGGTGCCAGAATAATGCCTACGAGGCTTCGGCCTTTGAACATTAACTGAATAGAAAGCTAAACAACATCAAGTTACATACAGACCCTCAAACGCCAACACAAATATAATAACAATGTAGCTTTCTCTTATTTGGAAAGGCGGTTTGAATAATTATTTTATACAAAGTTTTATTTTATTACATAAATGTTTAACGTATGAAGTTTATATTAATGTTCGTTAATAAATATCTTTATTTTATGTTAGAAAGACGTATAGCAAAATCTATCTATCATTTTCTAAATTATTAACAATACGTCTTTTTGAAGTGAAACTTCTTTGCGCGAATGAGGGTAAATTTACGAATAAAACGTCACGAAAATGTGCAACGTTTTTGTTCAAGAAGAGGGAGCGAGTGATTGAGACCGATTGAAAGAGTGAGAGAAAGGGCGAACGTAGCATGAAGCACATAGCCTTGGAGTGAGAGTAGAGAGCAAGTGAGTGAGAAAGATCGAGAGAGAGAGTGAGATAGAGCGAACGTCGCATCGCAAGTTTCGGAAATTTAAAGCTTTAGATTAGTATAAATATAAACGAGATTTAAAAATTAGTTTTCCAAATAAGTTTCACTTCTGACATGTGCGGTTTGTACGCACGCACTTTTTTTAAACAACATTATTGTAGGACAAACCTTAGATATGAAGTGACATCTCCGTACCGACAGTCGGTCGTAGTTGGATTCCAAAATGGAGGATCAACCGTCTTGACGTTCATTAGGCAAAGGCCTCTTTTCCTTGTTCTTGTAGTGGATTATGACTGACTATGCACTATCTTGGCTTGACATGACTTTTGATTTTCCTTCCCTGCCAGCTTTTAGAGAATTCATGCTTTGCCACTGATTTGATTGTCACATGATAGGAATTTGTTAACGCCATGCCAGGCAGATCGGTTAGCAATTACAAAGCAATTTAGATCACACCAACGATGCTTCTGAACCTTGTATCTAATTAGCTAATCTCGGATGGATACTCCCCCATTACGAATCATTGCACTTGATTACAGAGTATTAAATGATAAAGATAGATAGTAAAAAGGTTTACATATCACCCAAAATTGTTACATTTTTTAAAACAAATAGTATGATGATAATAAGTAGTTAAGTACCTACCGATTTACGAAGACTTATCACCTAGTTGGTGATAATCGAAAATGAGAAAAAATTAACATTAAATTAATGTTAAACATAATATAGCTTCATTGCAGTTTAATATTTTATTTGTAAATATAAACATTCGATATTATTATTAAATGCTCTGTTTTATTTTATTCACCTACTCGTCCGCAGCTGTAAAGAAAGTACTATTATGACCTTACCTTATCTTAGCGAACTAGTGGTAAACGGTCAACGCTACCCTAGGTCCAACGAGTTTGGAGGAGACGACGAGGAGAGGAAAAGGAGACCTCGAAATAAGAGGAGGTCTGGCGAAGACACCTGCGAAGGCAAGTGCTCCGTCAGTGGAAGAAGAGGCTGGAGGAACCTAGTACGGGACACCGCACCGTGTCGGCCGTCGGTCCAATCCTGGAGCTGTGGATTGACCGGCGGCACGGCATTATCACCTTGCGCAGAACTTGACGGGCCACGGCTGCTTCGGAAGGTATCTGTAGAAGGTGGCAGGGGCGGAGGGTGTCATCACTGCGGTAGCAGTGAAGATACTGCAGACCACACTCTGGCGGAGTGCCTAGCTTGGGCAGAGGCAAGGGCGCCCTTAATCGTTGAGGTCATCCCAGCGACGACTGTCAATGAGAGCACGTGGCAGGTGCACGTCCACAGCTCCCTCGCGGGTGACCCCGCTAGGTGACTACGTAGTGCCTACGCCCTCTTTAACATCTTTTCGGGCGCAGAGCATTCCCTAGCGGGAACATGAAATAGTCAAAAGAGTTCATTAGCGCTGTAGGTATTTTATTAAATCATAAAGTATTTTCGCCACATTTTAGCTGACTTAAAATTTAGTTATTTTTTTCCGTAGCCGGGTCACAATATTTTAAACTTTTGATGTGAAACATCTATTGTCGCAGTTGGGTAGTAAAATCAACTCGATTGCCATTACGGAAAACGGTATGACGCTATTTCTTTATTTTATTCCATTTTCCTTAATTGATTTTTATTGAAAATTAATTTGAATATTTACCTCGATGACTTCAGCAGCCATTTCTTTTTGTAAATATTTACTTAAATATATTAAAACTATACGTTTTATTAAGTTTGCATGACCTATACGTGTAGTACCTGTGCAATAACCGCAGCGGCGCAAATAATAAAGGAACCTTTACTCGTAGTGGTTTACGCTCTTAATTTTCCACAAGTAGTTAGAAAAGGGGTTAGTTGGGTTTACGATCACTGGAGAGCGTGTTGAAACTTACGCTTAGCCGAGAGCTAACTTACGTATATCTTAAACAACATCTTTTCTTCGCGTTTTCACTCGGAATAAAGTTTTTTTGCACTCTTATTTGTATAAAACATAAGAAATGTTTTCTTTGTAATATTTTTTGTACCTTTTTGTAATATAAAATCAAATTGCAAAGAAACCAGCAAACCTTGGATTTAAGAAACGTTTATGAGTGTCAGAAGTATGTCACTGGACCATCGAAAAAATAAACTCCTTAGTTTACCTTTTCTCCCTATTCTCCTTGCTTGATATCGAGGAGTATACCGGGGTCCAGCTATGTGACTTATAAGGTTTGCTTTGATAGCATAGTAGGGCACATGCATTCGAAACATTTTGGCGTCTATCGGCGCCCATAAACAGCCACACAACCAGAGACTATGCAGATATGTTGCCCTCCTATCCCCTATCCCCATCAATGGGCCACCGAAAAGTCACAAACCGCACGAAACGCGACAGCATTTCTGTCCCGCCGGTATTATGTGCTTATAAAATGCTTATTCTTATTTTTAAAATATTTAACAGAGTTGTGAAAATCATTTGAAAAAAAGGCTGAAAATTATCTTGCTTATTTTTTGAAGACAAGACAATTATGCAATAAATCAATTTGCTCACTGATATTGAATAAGTCGTGGTTTTCATTAAAAGGAAATGATTGATACCCGTCTTATAAGTTGTTTGAAGACACAAGAGTTTTCTTCCGATAAACTCAATTATTCCCAAGCCCAATAATCAATCATTATTTACTGTTGTGAAGTTACATCACTACGACTAAATCATTTCCCCCATGACTCTCGACTTCTGATACCAAATAATTTCGCGTGATAATGATGAATGACTTAATATTAGTGTGATGAATAATGTATCAAATAAGGAAAGAACTTAGAAAATACTTTTCAGAAAGTTCATTAGTATTTTGTGAATATATAAAAATATGGCTGCTATAACCCCGAGACCTATAGAGAATATTATTAAAGAAACCAGACAAGTTCGCGTCCAAATAGCGCGCTAAGGTTCCCTCTTCTTCTCTCTCTCTGATCTTATAAAATACTAGCTGTTGCCCGCAGCTTCGCCCGCGTTAAATTATCTGATTCAAAAAATTGATAAAAATGATATAATATAATATCATTGCAGAACTTTTTGAGTTTTTGAAGATACACAAACCAACATAAGATTTAAAATAAGAATTTAATATTTAATAAATGTGTAAATAAACATTTATTTACACATTTATTAAATTTTAAATTCTTTAAATAAAACAGAACACTGGATAAAAACTGCACACTGAACACTGGTAAAGGTCTATATTATAATGAAATTACCTTACAGGGAAACGATGGGACCACAGAATCCACGTTCTTAGAAAGATTTATTCAGCTTTAGCGTTGTTTAGCATGATAATGACTCAAGTGTAAAAGGTTAATAATAAGTAGGCAGTATAATAAATTAAAGCTTAGAATCACGCTATTAAAAAACAAGAAATGCAAGCTCGTATTCTTAGCAAATCTTCTTTTTACAAAACGCATGTACTTATTGTGAGCGACGATGACCCAGGTGAGTGATGATGGATGGGTATGGGCTCGGCCTCTTGAGTGAGAGCCGAGAAGTCCAGGTTCGAACCTGACCCCCCTCCCTCTCCTATGATACCTAGAAATGGGAAAATTTCTACGTGCACCTGAACATGAGACCATTGCTTGGTCACCGGTGAAGGAAATCGTGAGGAAACCTGCATGCCTGATTAGATTAAAAGTATTTGAAGTTGTGTGAAGTTCACCAAACCGCATTGGGCCAGCGCATCGGTGAACTATGGCCCAAAATCCTCCTCGCCAGATTTCGAGGAGGTGGCCCGTGCCCAGCAGGGGGACATATTATAAGGGTTGATATTATTATATTATTTATTATAAGTACTTATAGTATTATAAGTATTTATAATACTGCTTTGATGTTAATAAAACTGGTGTAGCGGGTGTCTGTGGATATCGCTCTTCACTTACCATCAGATGAACCGACTATCCGTTTGCCCCCTCTTCTATAAAAAAAATACTCACAACCTAAAGTAAATGTCAATCATACAAAAAAAAATTAAATCATACAAAAGTTTCGTAAGTTGTTTCGGTGATTATGAACAGAGATTAGGAATAATAAGATATTGCATCTACGTAAATTCTAAAACAAAAAACGTAGGTACCGAGGATATTATGATAAGGTAGTAAACTTCGAAAATCTTTCGAAATGGTTTTCGTTATTACAGTAATTTTTTCAACAAGACAATTTGCAGGGGTATAAAGACTTTGTAATATAAAAACTTTGTAAGCTCATTTAAGTAATTAAAACATTTAATAAACATGATTTTGTAAATTCAAATTAATAATTACGTAATTTGTTCATTAATACAAGTTTTTGCTTCTTCTTTGATGAGATTCCGGCAAAGTATTACAGAATTAATCAAATTATTGGAGTAATTTCATATTCATGACAACAAAAAATGTAATTCAAGTTATAAAACCGGCCCTCCTGTCGGGATCGATATTAATTATGGATATTGGCCCAACCCACTTCATAAGCTTAGAAATTACAAAAATCTCGAATCTGTAAGCGGAAAATATGTAATAGAAGTGCTGTGAGCACTGCGTGAAAAGAAATTCGTTTTGTGACTTCTAAGTAAAACAATTCTTTGTTGCATCGGAATAGGGTTCAAATTTGTTTGAAAATGGAAAAGTTCATAATAGCAATTACCGTGGAGTAACACGGTATGAGAGGGCATGTTAATGCATAGTCTGCACGCGAGTGCTCGGGCGGAACACTAAAAAATAAAAGTAATTAAAACTGTAATCTGGCAGCTAGTGAAAATCAGGAGAACATCCTGGGAAATGAGAACGAACGCCGCGCAAACAAACATGCATGTAATACGTATTTCAACAAACGTAGCATTAATGCTGGTAATAATGATTTCCTTTATTGCGTTTTTCCATCGAGCATATAACCGGAATAGAGCGATTATTAGTGTTTTTTATGAAAACCAATTCCACCAAATTTGTGCTGCGACGCTGCGCCGGTTTTGCACTCTGATTGACCGACTGATAGCCATTGATGGATGATTGGCCGATGGGACGCACATGCAGATCACTGGTTGGTTGAATTGCTATTACGTCACAGGCAAATCACTAACTAGTTTCGGAATTTATTGACTCACATTACAACTCAATCAGGTGCATTTATCCTACTAATATTATAAATGCGAAAGTTTCTAAGAATGTTTGGATGTATGGATATATATGTTTGTTACTCTTTCACACAAAAACGACTGAATGGATTTTAATGAAACTTTACAGTAACATAGCTTTTACATCAGAATAACATATAGGCTATAATTTATGCCTGTACGGCAATGGAAAGTACGCGGGTAAAACCGAGGGGTGCTGCTAGTTACCTTCATAAATTAAAGAAGACGTATCTCGGTGCTTAAGTCCATTTCTAAGCGAGTTTTAGTTAAAACATTTCGGATACAGATCATTTAAAATTAATAATCTTCCTGCAAATAGAATAATAGATGTCGAATAAACTTAACGAAAATAAAGCGAAAGCTCTTCTCTTATTGTCTTCTTTGGTAGAAAAGGGTTTTATACTGCTTTTATTTACAACTAGCTGTTGCTCGCAGCTTCGCCCGCGTTAACTTAAATTTACAGCCGTACGCGGATTGATGATGATTATTTTTAGCCTTAGTTACTCCTTGTAGCATCAGCTATCTGCCAGTGAAAGTCCTATCAAAATCGGCCCAGCCGTTTCAGAGATTAGCAGGAACAAATAGACAGGCGGACAGACAGACAAAAATCATAAAAAGGCTATTTTGGTATTTGGCATTTAGTAAAAAGCGGTTATTTTAATATTACAAACAGACATTCCCAAACTTTATTTATCTGTATAGATGTATAGATTTACTGCAAAGATCTTCACAAGCAAATCCGCAGATAATCTATTTGTGTGGTAGATATAGATTTAATTGAATTAAGGGTGATGGGCCCTGCACTAAAAATACATTAATACTAGTGGCACCGACAGACGTTGTCCTGTACAAAATATTTTTTTGTGAATCTAAACCATCCTCGAATCCCCTTGAACTCACACAAAAAATTCATCAAAATCGGTCCAGCCGTCTAGGAGGAGTTCAGTGACATACACACGCATACAAGAAATATAAATATAAAGATTAATCATGAACGAGGCTTAGGCAAACCGAAATTAACTCTGACTAACAATGTTGACATTGATAACGACTTATGATTTATATTTCATTAAATTTTTTAATACAAGGCACGGGCCGAGGGGCCTTAATAACTTCATTCTTAATTAAGCACGAATCGAGATTAAATTTCTTCCAATTTTTATTTCAATCTATTTTTTAATATATATTCAGGTGTGTTTTTTTAATATATCAAATATCCATTTAATAAAACTCATTGTGTAATAAAACAAGTTTAAAGAACAGGTTTTTATGAGTAATTTATCTGTCTTTAAACGTCTTTTTCAAGTGTAATGTGTGTTCTCCTTTCTCTTTTCCTTCTTCAATCTTAGGTTTCTCGAGGGTTTACCAATATTATAGTGGATGGAATATTATTTGTTCAGTTTCCTTACTTTTAATTCATCATTCTTGGCTTGAGCACTTCAGCAGTGGATGGATAGATGCTGATGATGATGATAATGATGATGGTGATGTGAAGATGCTAATGGTGATGATGGTGATTATGATGATGATATGAATGATGATGGTGATAATGGTGTTTTGACTTTCACATTTTACGGGTGATTAAAAACTAAGGTGGTTAAGAACTTCACGATCCGAATCCGATCATAAATTTTAACGCCAAATCAAAGATAAGTATTGGGACTTTGTATATTCATACAGAAAATGTTTATCCCATGAATGTTACCATTTTCCAAACTTATCAGAATATATTTTGACACAAAAAGAAATTAAAGTTAAAATTACCTATATTTATAAATTTTGTTTATTATTTCTAGGGTATTTAGTGCTACAAGAAGATAGACGAGAAAAATATGTACTTAACATCACAAACACTAAACATCTACACTTTAACATCTTTATAAAGAACCTAAAACTAAAAACCTTAAAAAATAAAATAAAATAACTTAAGTAGGTATATTAATAAAAAGGAGTCCCTTTAGGCAAGGTCCCGAAGATACTGGCAGCGTTCCTCCTTTGAATTGCTAGACTTATTCTTTGTCCGAGGTAGCTGCCAGCTCTTCGGTCTCCTGTGATGTCGACTAATCTTTTTGTTATTTCCTTTTCCAAACTTACACTTTACACGTAACATTTAAGGTTTCAGGCACCTAAAGAAAGAATATCTCACCATGATTCAGGTCTTGACGTGGCGGTGTGGTTCAGTCTCCTAAGGTGTGCCCAGCACCTCGGGCAAAGCTAATTGAGCCGAGGGTGCTCTTTGTACCCCTCTTATAAGAAGAGGGGACAAAAGAGCAGGGCACCTCACCAAAGGCGGCATTGGTGATACTCGCAGGGTTTTAGTGGGTAGAGCGTCCACTTACCACGTTTCCACCACCACCACTCCCCCGCGTGATGCCTCAGAGCATTTCCCGGCGTTAAAGAAGAAAAAAAGGAACCTAAAGAGTTAACCTTAAGAATCCTAACAAGCCAGAGTCGTTAGTTGTTCCAGAGTTCAGGTTAATCACCATAATCCCGACCTTCGCCGTAATAATAGCCTCGCTCCAGATGCTTTAAATTAAAAAGGCAATCGTATTGTATAATCCCCTTACATTTTACATTTTCTACCCGCTGTTTAATCTTGTCATTTCACGAGAGAAATGTTTCATAAAGCGGCTTTGGTTTTACAGCTTTTAATGAATTGGGAGGAAATTCGTTTTCAATCATGCGATATCTACGATCATCGAGTGTATAACCGGAACAGAGCGGTAATGTTATGTGTTTTGTATGGAAACAAATTCCGCCAAATTTGTGCTGCGACGCTGCGTCGTGTCTGCGCACTGATTGGCCCCGATGGTCATTAGTTGATTGAATTGCTATTACATCAGTGACAAATCACTGACCAGTTTCGGAATTTTATTGTTCACATTACTAATTCATCCGGTTATATGCTCGATGTCTATGATATATGAATAATATGATTGCTCTTATAAGAGGAAAAGCTTGATACAAACATAGTGAATGCAACTAAAATAGAAATCGATATTTCAAAAATATAGTTTCCGATCCTACTGAAAATCATTTAAACTACATATAAGCAGCTTTCTCGATTTTGTTTGTACTTTGAGCAAGAGTTGCGGGAAATCGGCTTTCTTGGCGTTCACAGAAATATGGGCACCTCCAAAAGTGGATGGAAAAAGAGTGTTGATGATGATGATGATCATGATGATGAAATAGCAAAGATATTAATTACTTAATTTAGTATTTGATGATATGGCAAAGATACGTTTCATCCACTTTAGACTAGATCTTTCTTGAATCGATACTTATAATAATTAAACATTGACGATAATCTTACGTGAATCAATTAGATTAAATTAAAAACCAATATTTAAATTTGACTTCAAAGCTTTTATATTAAATTTAAAATCAACTTCAAACTTAAATTTAGAACAAAATATTTTGATTTTCAACCCTCGATTAACGGAAGCGTGGACTACACTTTTGATACCTGACGTTATTGGTTCATGAGTTTAATAGTTCACCTGCATCAAATTTCTTCGCGAAGCTATACTAATATTATAAAGCTGAAGAGTTTGTTTGTTTGAACGCGCTAATCTCAGTCCTAAATGAAAAATTATTTCAGTGTTATTTAGCTAATCAATGAATAAATTATTCGTCTACAAACTGAAATATACATTTGATATCGATCTCATTTGATCTTCGTCGTTGAGACTCACAAAACAACAATTCAAAGCACCCACAAAGTTTGCTTAGAATTCAATTTGCAGGAGGTGAGGTGGCTGTTATGAACCGGCTGCAGTTACACCAACTTAGACATTGTTGACGTCGCACTTCTCTGCGGAATACCAATGCTGTTTGAATACATGTTACTTGCTCATATAACAATTTGCGACTATTTTCAACTCTATCCTAACTTATGTGGACTGGCTTTTACCCTTTGTCCCAACATCACTTAACTTATATTAATTACAACTGTCCATGGGTTTAAATATTAAGAGATTATTATATTTTGTGTTCGAATCAAAGTTTTTGAAAAGGATCTGTTTATTGTGGGTGAGAGCAGTATTCCATGTGAGGCCGGATCTGCGCATTGTATAATTGAAGGCGGTGTGAACGCATAAAATACTGCTTCGCCCTATTGAGCACGCCGAGTTTCTTAGAGGCTAGTTTAGCCTTTCCTTCCAAATGACCACGAAACTACACATCTCTCGATATGTCGACGCCAAGTATCCCAATGCTGGCTGCGACAGTTAGGGAAGTGCCTTCAAATCGTAGAGGAACGACGAAGGGTGATTTCTTGGCGGTGTCTTGTTGGGGTTAAATTGGACTAGGTTAAGTCGTCCCCATTCCGAGACTTTGGTCAACAGAGACTCGATTTCAGACACAAGTTTGTTCCGACACTCATCGACTTGTTCCCGAGAAATATTGGAGCGGCCAGTGTATTAGGCATCTCCAGTGCTGTCATCCGCATAACAATGAATGCCGCTGGTTTGCAGCATATCATTGATATGCAGAAGAAACAAGGTTGGAGATAGTACACAGCCATGCGGAACACCAGCATTAACAACGTGTCACAATCGTGCACAACGCGAGGTTGTGCTGGGCAGAGTTATTGGTTCCCTGTGGGCTGTCCGGCATAGGTACCACAGCTATCATGCCCGGTGAGCACCTCTATCAGACGGAAGGTTAAGGATTTGCGCTTACGGCGTATCCACCGCTTAAAGACCGGTCAAGGTCCTCCCCCCACCTCCGCATTAATGCCTCTTGCCATAATCGGTGAACCCGCAGGATCCCGTCCAGCGTAAAACTCTTGCCGAGAGACATATGGTGTGTGAGTGCGGCTTGGTAAGAACCTACGCCACGAGTTTCCACGGGGAGTCACCGACCAGGGTAGTGGGTGCCGCCTACGATACCCTACGGTACACCCGAATCACCCTAGCCACGATGACCCGCTGTGCAGAGCGCCTTCGGGGTAAGATTCCTCGGGGTAAGATGATCCGCCGAGATGGGAGTACCATACGTTACCATACTCTGGCCAACTCCAAAGTACAGCTTCCTGCAGGCGGCGCTGGGTTC
This sequence comes from Helleia helle, assembly GCA_963853865.1. NCBI lineage: Eukaryota > Metazoa > Arthropoda > Insecta > Lepidoptera > Lycaenidae > Helleia > Helleia helle. The sequence continues at coordinate 16,480,809 of OY971422.1, read as the reverse complement.
TCTGAGTTTCGGGAGGAGTCTGCCCAGCGCACTTACTGTCTTCACGGCCTTCGGTCCCAACATTGAGAAATATAGGCGAAGGGCCATGAATGAGTTGCTTGCGCTAGTACCAGGTAAACTCGTTTATGTTTATGGCCGACACTGCTAACCCAGGCACATCTGCCAGTTTGCCAATCCAAGTAGCACAAAAAAAAAGATCAACATATGAAGTAAAACCAGGCAAGGCCACATATTTACTCTCATCAAGTTACCAAACGTTATTTGTTGGTCCGTGACGCCTCTGTGGCATGGTGAAACGTGACGACAATTTTCTGTCTCATCTCGCTCGAAAAGTTGTAATTCTTATACTGACGATCTATAATGACTATCGTCAGTTTATTTTGATAATTTTTATATCAAAACATTTAATGTAGTATTTGAGGTATTTAACTTTAACACCAGTGACTTATAAGTGTTCACAGTTACTTATGGACACAGAAGGATTATACAAGTTCAGCTGGTACTAAGCAATTATTGCGCCAGGGTCAAATGACTCCGATGAAACCATAGTAGGGACTATAGTTTAAGCCTTGTCATAGCGGTGGGGCTCGGTAGCCTAAGCTGAACCCAGCATCTTGGGCGAAGTCAAGTGGACCGAGGGGGCTACTCTATGTACCCCTCTTATAAGAAGAAGGGACAAAAGAGTAGAGGGGGACAAGGAGCGAGGATGGGAACTTCACCCCATTTCACTATCCCGACGTTGGGCGAGGGTTTGTTCTGTGGTGCGGGACAACCCCTCTGTGGAGGTGGAGTCGGTCCCTTGAGGGACTAACTAGCCGTAGAGGTGCCCTGTTGATCAACAGATCGGGGGCATCTCACTAAAGGCGGCACTGGTGGCACTCACCGGGTTTGAGTGGGTATAGATGCGTGCACCCAGCGAGTTCCACATACCCGCCTCGGGAGTCCCCCCTCCTCCTCAGCATGCTTAAGAGCATTTCCCGGAGGAAAAGAAAAAAAGGGCCTAATTACTATTCTATATAATCTCTATCCTGAAGTTTCAGATTTCTGATTAGTATGACACTAGTGTGGTATAGTGTCATGACACTGCCTGATGCTCTTATTTTGGTACATAGAAAACATACAATAGCTGCTTTGCGCAAAGGGCTATAGCGATACACGCACATGGCTAAAATTGAATTTGTACTCCTAAAATACAATTTGTTCTCAGTTCATCATCGCCAGGTTATGGATGGATCTGTTCTAATTAGCGTCATAATGACGCCCAAAATCAAATATGAAAACTACTCTATCTAAAGTTCTGTCAATTCCATACTAGTATAATAAATATGCAATGTTTATTCGTTTGTCTGTGAGTAAATTTTAAAAAAAATCTTTGATTTTTGTCTATTTTGATATTTAAAAAACAACAATAGGTATATGATGTTTAAAAATCTCTCTTGGATTGCTATTTACGTTTTACTGTAGTTAGATTTGTGGCGGGCCAATCAGCGCCACATTCCTGAATCATGCTATCGAAGTTCCACAGTTCGTCGCTATACATACAACAGCTGAAATTATAGCAAAGTGGACTTTGGCCTGGCCGAGCATACCATCTCACTCGGTCGGAGATCTCCTTTGGGGCTTTCACCTATTTCCCACTGATTATTGGGATCGGCCGTTAAAGGCTCCAGCTAGTAAGCTATAAAAATAGTTATCATCAGTCCGGACACGGCTGTAAATCGAACTAATTTAAAGGCAAAACTGTGGGCTACTTATAAAGCCAAGAAGGCCACAAAGATATATTAAGTGCATCCTAGTAACAGAAGCAGAATAACGCATTGTAAATATTATCTACATGAAACCGAATATCTGTAAGTATGAAAAAATACATCGATTCCATAAAGCTGATAGAAAAAATATCGTTTTAGTAAAATTGCGGAAGAGTAACGTAGCATCGGCTAGAGCGGAGCTGGAAGTAATTTAATGTTATGGAAGTACTCGCTACTAATATAAAGTCTATTACTTTGTGGTCGACATTATAATCGCTTGGTTTAGTAAAACATGTAGTACTAGCTGGTGCCCGCGACTTCGTCTGCGCAGGATAAGATTTTAGTTTTTTTTATAAAAAGTTTCCTATGTTACTTCTAATACCTCCAAAAATATGTGTACAAATTTAATGATGATCGGTTAATTAGTTTTCGCGTGAAAGCGTAACAAACATCCACGGTTTCACATTTATAATATGAAGTAAGGATGTACAGTAAATATGTTATTAATATTCATAATTTTGCCAAAAGAAATAATGGCTGGTGGGCCAGTTTTGGGATAAGGGCCACTTTCGTGAAAACGGTCGATTGGCCTCGAAGTAGATAGGACGAAGACCTCCGTTCAATGGCCATTCCTAGTTGGATGCCCGGAAATGGCCATCATAGCATTAATTTAAAGAAGTCGACGTGACCATGGTCACTTGAGTGGTTCGGGTTCGATCCTGACCCCTGTGGTGCCTTGTAATGGGTTTTTCTAAATTTCTACGTGCACCTGAACATGAGACCATCGCTTGCTTACCGGTGAAGGAAATATCGTGAGGAAACCTGCATGCCTGATGAGATTGAAAGTCTTTGAATGTGTGTGAAGTCCACCAATCCGCATTGGGCCAGCACATCGGTGAACTATGGTCCAACACCCTCCTCGCCTGATTTCGAGGAGGAGACCCGTGCCTAGCAGTGGGAAATATTATAAAGGTTGATATTATTATTATCTATATCCAGTAGCGATCGGCTGATAATGATGATGACGATACATGACGATAAATGTTTTATCGTAGGAAAAAAAATGACAAACGCGCAAATAAGACAATACACACGTACCTACAGAGTATTGCATGTAGCGCTTATAGCCCATTTCTATAAATTAGCACTAGGTATTTGGAGACTTTTAAACGACTTTAACTTATTATAACCAAAATATAGAGTAGTAATGTGAGCCATAAAATTCCGAAACTGGTCAGTGATTTGTCACTGATGTAATTACAATTCAGCCAACCAGTGCTCTGTATAATATACGTCCCATCGACCAATCATCTGTTGGCCAATCAGAGCGCACAACCGACGCAGCGTCGCAGCACTTTGGCGGAATTTGTTTTCATTCAAAACACATAACATTACCGCTCTATTCCGGTTTTATGCTTGATGTTATAAACCTATGAAATCGCGTTATGCTGTCGTTTTAATGTGCACACAAATTTCATATTCACCAAAGCAGCAAAAAACTTATGGAGTAAGAAAAATTATTATACTATAAAGTGAGATAATTTCATTTTCTTTTAAGTGTTCATAAAGTGAGCTGGTCACATTTTTAATGGACAAAGTTAATAAAGGCCAAACAATAAATAAAATTTTATGACAGACAATCTAGAATAGCTAAAACTGAGTAGCTCATGGCTAAGTACTAACAGCCGCACGGACCGACCCATCTGACGACCTCTGTGGTGGCAATGGTTAGCGCGTTGGCGCTCAAGCCGGAGGTAGTGAGCTCGAATCCCGCCAGGGAACATAAAGTTTTCGGTGTTCCTGGGTCATGGATGTGTATTAAATATTTGTATTATATAATAAAAATCTTTAATATATGTATATTATAAAAGTATTAAATATATTTCCGTTGTCTGAAAAGGCTATGCAGAAGAAGAAAAATCTATGGCTACAGTTAAGTGCGTGTAGGGTCAGCCATCTTGGCGCTTCCTTATTAAAATGTTTTGTTAAATTTATGCTTAGTAGAAATATAATATATCTTAATAAATATTATTATAGATTGTTAACATACGCTTTTGGAACGTAGTTCCATATCGCGCGTTGCGAAAGGGGGCTAGACGGAAAAAATTAAGACGAAAAGTTGTAACGACACTTTTTGCTATAGTTGTAAGCCGTGCGGCTTTTTGACTGACACTGACGGTAGCTGTCTTTGTTACACTATTGGGGCTGCTTAGTAAAATACCCCATTGCAAATCCCACCGATCTCGGTGATTGTTTTTGTTTTTTTTTTATTATTATTTTACGCCGGGAGATGCTCTGATTTTTATCGATAAAAAATCATAAAAAATGTATACCTACCTGAATAATTATTTTCCTTACACCTCGAATAGAATTTATTTTATTACAATTCCTTCACTAAGTAATTAAACGAAAGGAACTTCGTTCCATCCGGGTGTCCATTGACACCTCTCTTTAGTTTTTTTCTTACACACGGCGACACCTGTATGTACCACAGCTGGGTAGACTCCTCCTCGAGGACAGGCGAGGTTTGCTTGTTGATTCTTTTTTCATATATGTCCCATAATAATATAAGAAATTTAATTAGACAATATTAACAAAACCTACATTAAAATTTATCATATACGTGGGCGAAGCTGCGGGTAACACCTAATGTTACCCGCAGCTTCGCCCACGTAAACATTAATTGACAGTTGCACCCGGAAGGACTATGGCTATTTTTATAACCTACTTCATTTAGTGTTAATGTAGCATTCTAATAGTAAAATATTTTTTTAATTTTTTTGTTACAAACATACAAATATAAAAAATTCAAATATTTCCTCTTATAATACAAATATAATATATTATAGCCTGACCATAAAAATAAAAACCCTCGCCATATTGCGGAAAATTTCGGAACTAATTTCTGTATCATGGACGATACTATGTGTTGACGTAAAAAGATACAGTGGCGACAACACGCAGGGTTTATATATTACTGGTCAGGCATGTATATAGGTGATAAAAATGTTAACAAGAAAACCACGCTATTTTATAAAGTTATGAAAATGCTGGGATTTGTGGACTAGATCCCAGAGGAGACGTCTGTCTTGTCCGTTCGGTTTACGGCCAACAATAGTGCTGGTAAGGCGTCAGAGAATTATGAGTAATAAAAACGTGACAGGCTCGGGTTGATGTGGGTCACCAGGTTTCTTATAAATATATTTTTTACGTAGATTAGGTACATATATACAAAAATTCTTTAATATATTATTTGCAACATTTTGAAAAGTATGGGTAAAATGACCGAGCCTCAGGAAGGTCATTATTATATCATCGACACACCCGACATTGTAAAAGCGAGGGGTGGAATTATATCTATGAACTCGAGGAGGACGAAAGTCTGCCCGAACCATATTGTAAAGTCACGTAAGTCATTATTAATTGTAATGTAGTGTAATAGTTCATGTGAGTAAATAGTTGCGCAATGTGGGCAAAGATAGGTACTTTATGCATGCATGCATGTGCACTTAAATGTTTACATCTTAATTTTAGCTGTGAACCCTAACATTGTATTTTATTTAATCGCGGTATAAACTGTTATCATTCAAACCTTATTTACTTCTGATTCATTAAACTATTCCTAATAGTAGGCAAACGCCTGATAGTAAGTGGTCAACCTGGAATAGGAACAAGTACCTCTATTCCACAGAAATCTAAATAATTATTTAGATTTCTGTGGAAGATATAAGCATATTATCCATGCAGACCGAAGCGCAGCTAAAGGAACTCCCGTGTAATAACTGGAGCGCAGCATAAAGAAACTCCTGTGTAATAACCGGAGCGCAGCATAAAGAAACTCCCGTGTGATAACCGGAGCGCAGCATAAAGAAACTCCTGTGTAATAACCGGAGCGCAGCACAAAGAAACTCCCGTGTAATATTGTAATATAATAAAAATATTTATGATATTATAACTGCATATTATTATGTCTGCATATTTATGCCTACTGTATGTAGACAATAACGACATATTTATTTCTCAATAGAAATATTACAGTTGTTGTATTATACTAAAAGCAAAATCATTTTCGTGAATATATTCTTGTTCCACAATCTTTGACGGTCTAATGCTTTGACTATATTTGATTTGGTATGCTCAAAACAAAATATAATGTAAAGCTAATATTACATCATATCTTATGATTCAAGGGAATTTGACTCCCAATCGTAGACAGGAGCAGAAATCAAAGATATATTTAAATTGACAAATTATATTTTTATACAAATTGACTAAAAAATAATAAGACCTTTCCGGTAGCCTTAGTCTTAATATAAAAATACTTTAAGACTTTAATGTTTAATACTATTTATTAAGAAGAGAGCGACGGTGGTCTAGTGGGGGTTCTGGGTTCGATTCTGACCACTGTGATGCCTTGATTTTTTTCTTAATTTGTATGTTACATGGAGACCATTGCCTGCCTGACGATATATAGGTACAGAGTGGATTTTTGAGACGGGTCAGTAAGGGCGGGTACCTTAACCGTTATAGTTACAGGAAAACGTTCCTAGGAGACCATCTATAATTTTTTATATTCTGAAATGCAATCACAGAATTTTTTGAAAATGTACGGTCATAAAAAAATTCTAGAAGTAAAAAAAAAACGTTTTTATTTCTATCGATCATACTTCATATGATGTGACAAATATAAATGTTACAGTACTATCAGCCACGGTACTATCACAGATACACGTCGGATATTTGATACAGATCAAATATCCAACGTGTATAATATATATTTTAAGTACGCCCTTTTTCAATTATTTAATTTTGTGTTTATAATTATAATTAATCATTCCGGAATCTTCATGCCATCAGCCAATTTAATATCTATATACATGTAATATAAGAGGTAGTGCCATGCTGCATTGTAGTCCAATTGAGCCGGCACGACCGGGGTGGTACCTTTTGCTCACATAACACTGGCGTAAAGTGACAGTTAGTGTCAATTAAACTTTGTGATTCGCCCTTCGAGATTACATATATTTACAAGTAGTACCACATCCCATGTGCTACCATCGTACACACTTTTAGAGCAACGCTAGACAAAGTAAACTTGTTTTCTCCACTGACGCCCTCTATAACAGCCTGCAGACGTCACCTCATACACGTTTTGTGTGCCGGCCATCGTGCACGTATTTTTTCCTTTTAAAGTGAAATTTATAATCAATCAAAAGTTAAAAGTTTTTAGAAGCTCGTAAAAACGCAAGAATTACAAAATAAGAAAAATAATTGGAAGATAGTAATATCGAGTCTATCTTGAATATTTTACAGAATATTACATCAGAGAATACAATTGAAGGTAAATCGAAAAATATATTTTATATAGTATTTTCAATGTTCAATTGAGTTTAATCTAAAAGATTTTTACCCATTAAAACAAATAAAACTAATGTTGTGTCGTTATCTTAAAATAATGCATATAATTCTAAAACTATAATTGAGGCTAACGCATATTTTTACACAATATCAAACCAGAGAATACTATTGATGTTAAATCGAAATATTTTTATAAAGCCTTTTTCAATGGACAATTGAGTTTAATCTGAAAGATTAAAACTCTCTAAAACCAATCAAACCGTCCTATAAGGTTGTGTCGTTATCAGTGATGCATATTATTCTAGAGCATAATCTGCGAGATTGTGTCGTGAATACATTTTAAAGTTTCTTAAGAGTACAGAACGTGAGACTGTATCATAAAAACTATCCTAGATGCTCACAAATATTTTACTAAATATTGAAGATAAATGGAAAAATATATACACCGATTTTTTCAATGTACAATGGAGTTACCCACAAAATCAAATAAAATGATCGTATAAGGTTGTGTCGTTATCAGTGATGCATATTATTCTAGAGCACAATCCGCGAGGTTGTGTCACGAATACATTTAAAAGTTTTTTAGAGTACAGCCCGTGAGACTGTATCATAAAAACTATCCTAGATGCTCACAAATATTTTACTTTATTATATTGAAGATAAAATGGAAAAATATACACACCGATTTTTCAATGTACAATGGAGTTAGCCACAAAAACAAGTAAAACCAACCTATAAGGTTGTGTCGTTATCAGTGATGCATATTATTCTAGAGCACAATCCGCGAGGTTGTGTCACGAATATATTTAAAAGTTTTTTAGAGTATAGCCCGTGAGACTGTATCATAAAAACTATCCTAGATGCTCACGAATATTTTACAAAATAATATACCAGAGAATAGAATTGAAGGTAAGTGGAACAATATTTCATACGATTTTTCAATGTGCAATGGTGTTTAATCATAGAGATTATTACCCACTAAAACAAATAAAACCGTCCTATACGTCCGTGGTGACGTAATCTTCAAGCGATGCTCATTATTATAGAGCACAATCCGCGAGGTTTGTCGTGATATTAATTGAAAGTTTTTTAGAGTACAGCCCGTGAGACTGTGTCACAAAAACTAACCTAGGAGCTAAACATCCTAGACTAAGGTGGGTTTATATAACGGTATGTAGCAATAATTATTATAAAGCATATAATTATGATTTATTAGATAATAATAATGAATATGTTGGGAGATCTGACCCCAAACTAGGCAGAGCCTGTATTATGAAAATCAGACAACTGATATATACTTCTATGTTTCTAAATACATACATATTATAGATAAATTATACCTAGATACTGATCAATTGATCATGCTTATCACACATGAGGGCCTGATATACATAAAAATATAGCTAGCCGATGAACCGATATTATGGTAACTGGGCTTAGAGAAAATATCTATCTATATCCACTCTTAACCCCAAGAATAAAGGCGGCAGTTAATGTGCCAAATGGTAGCCATTTTACGAGAAAAGCGAAATCAACTGATGTTGATATAGATATAGTTGATGAAAAGGCATAGGCGCAGATCACGAGGGACCCTGTATTATCTTGGATACAAGGTTAAGGTGTACCCTTTCATTCTGCTGTGGTCTAGAGTCTAGGCAATCATACCTGTGTTCATACATCTAAAAATATCATGTATGACAGGGAAATAAGAAGTTAAATCCTTCTTTATGTGCGATAATATGTGAATGTTTTGGTCAACTTCTATCGCATATATTTCGATATATTTTAAGAAGTGTAATTTATTATGAAAAAGTGTAATGGTAAAATAGATTTATTTTGGACTTTAAAATTTTTAATAATTTTTATACCTGAGCTGCGCCACACTTCAAACTTGTAGATTTCAGGACAGCGTTAAATCTTATAATGCCATTTTTTTCTAAGAAAGGTATGAATTTCAAGTTTTACCACTTGGCTTAAACATTAGCGCTTTGCATTTTTACAAAAATTATGCGACCAGTTATGCAATGTTTAACTAATCGGGGCTTATTATCTACCTATTACATAGGTAGGAGATATTTTCTTATTACACAAATTATTGATAGTAATGGAAACAAAATTATTATCTGACAAAAAAATACTAGTAATTTTGAGATTTACATTCTAAAAAGGAAAAATTCCAAGTCAGTCAATCTTTTTTAGGTTTTTTCTGCTTGCCTCCTTGTTTTCTGTATATATAGCAAACCAACAGTTTCCAATTTCAAAGAGATGTAAACTGCGACGCTTTGCCCAATTGATAGGATTATTAATATCCATTTATCCAGCAATACAATGTATATGCAAAATGGTACTCATACACAAAAAATTTTGAACGCATTATCTTTATTTAAAATAAAAAATAAAAATTACGGGCATTAAGGAAAATATTAATTTACCAAAACATTTCATCAGTGATTTCGACGGATTCGTACAGACAATTATCGAATGGAGATAGGTACTGCCTGTACCGTCTCGTACAACATTCTTAAGACTTAATAGTGGCATTTTTCACATTACATACTTTTTTTTTTTCAAAACTCTTAGAAAATAACGAAATTCTATTTAGAATTATTGACAGCTCCACTTCTTCCGCTGCGGTCATCTTACATAAATAGGATGGAGAGGGAGGTTATTCGGTACCCTCATTTAAACGATATTAGTAGAATAGTTTGGAGGTAGTGGGAACAAAAAGATATATATTATGTATGCGCATCCTACGAAAGGTCACGAAACAACTATGAAACTGACGCAAAGTCCCGTCGCGTTCATTCTGATCCTGAGTTGGAACAAAAACTTTGTAATAATTTTGGAAAACCAAAAATACAAAATCGTCGGAGTCGTTGTTGTACCATTATGGCTTAGTTAGCCTTAGTACCCTTTGTTCACAAAACTACATTTTGTAGAATATTTTCAGACGCGATGTTGTATTAACGTCCATTACTGATAAAATAATATTACATATATAAATATTTCCTTTGTATAAGACAACGGTACAAATTTTGTATGGTCAAGAAGATATTTTATACCGCGTCAGTTAGTGATAAAATTCATTTTTTAATTAAATTAATCATCTTTCTTTAAGTAAATATGGGACCATTAATTCTGCTGAATTGGGTTTAGCACTAATTGTAGGCTCAAATATTGTAAACGACTTAAGAATTAAAAAAAAAATAAACGTAAGGGAGAGTATAATTTACGCACTCCCTTTCCAAAATATAACACATTTTGGGAGCCCACAAATTGTATAAAATTATTTTGGCAGGCTATGTTATTATTATCCTAATGAAGAATAATCATTTGAATTATACTTGAATAAATCTAGTATATAACTTGGCCTTAGTTACGTCCCATCGTGTTTAAACACTAACGCTAATAAAATTATTAAATATTATAAAAAAATACAAAAATAATTTTAATATGTTTTAATATATTTAGTATATTATATATAATATAGTATATAATATATAATATTATGAGACAACTATTTGCCTAGCTAATACTATAATTTAAAATTATCTTCTGAAAAAGGTCCTAAAATTGTTATTTATTCCGAAATCATTTAAGTATGTTAGTTCACAGACTTGAGCCATTGGATCCCAGAGAGTGGGATTGACACATCAGTGTTTAGTGCCCACAGTGAGAGTTACGCAGCTCCTGCTGCGACCCGACTTAGTGTCAATATCTAAGACGTTAGAAAACAAACAGCTGGTGCGACTGGCAAATTACAAACTTTGCCAAATTTAACAATAGAGAAGTAACTACTGATACATCACATTCATTTGTACGTTGGCTTCCAACAGGTAACGCTAATCTTATATTATTGTATAAATTTCATTGAGTCTGATTATTGCACTATATTATATGGAACATATGTTCTGATACAATCTTTCGTTATATCCACACTGTGTTTTTACAAGTGTAATTAGCTATTTCGTAGTTATCTAAACATCTACTTGTAAATATATGTAATCACTCGGGCGAATCACGAAGTTTAATAGAAAATCAAACGAACTTACCTGTAAGTGAAGTTCGATTGTTATTAAACGAAGTGATTCGCCCGAGTGATTACAACCCTCCCGGACCCTAATTACATCTTTAGTTTTTTTTTTTTTAAATGTAATATCCCTTAGATTCGAAATAGCTAACAGGAAAGCCGTACACGACAGAAACGTGTATGAGGTGACGTCTGCAGGCTGTTATAGAGGTCCATGTTGGGACCGAAGGTTGCGAAGGCGGCAAGTGCACTGGGCAGACTCCTCCCGAACCTCGGAGGACCCAGCGCCGCCTGCAGGCAGCTATACTCCGGAGTCTGCCGTAGTATGGCGACGTACGGTGCACCCATCTGGGCGGATCACCTTACTGGGAGGAATAAGGCCCGGCTGCGGTCGGCGCAGCGGGTCATCGCGGTAAGAGTGATCCGGGGGTACCGTACGGTTTCGTGGGCAGCAGCCACTGCCCTAGCCGGTGACCCCCCGTGGGAGCTTGTGGCGCAGGTTCTTGCCGAGATGCACTCCTATGTCTCGGATAGGAGGTCTCTTGGCGAGAGCCTTACGCAAGACGGGATCCTTCGGGTTCGCCGACTAGGGCAAGAGGCGTTATTGCGGAGGTGGGAGGAGGACCTGGCGCAGCAGCCGTATGGCAAAAACCTGACGGTTGCTCTGCGTCCGGTCCTTGAGCGGTGGATGCGCCGTAAGCGCAAACCCCTCACCTTTCGTCTGACACAGGTGCTCACCGGGCATGGTTGCTTTGGTGAGTAACTGTGCCGGACGGCCCGCAGGGAGCCGTTGACAGTGTGTCACGACTGTGGCGCGGCGGTGGACTCAGCCCAGCACACACTCGAGGTGTGCCCGAGATGGGCGGCGCTGCGTCACGGTCTGACTGCAGTCATCGGAGGGGACTTGTCTCTGCCGAGCGTCATCACTGCAATGCTCGGTGACGACGAGTCCTGGACGGCGATTGTCTCCTTCTGCGAGGCAGTAATGTCCCAGAAGGAGGCCGACAAGCGGGTGAGAAAGGAGGCCGCCGATGAGGCCTCCCCCCGCAGCCGACGAACGGGGGTGCGTAGGAGGCGCTACTTAATGCGCCTCCAGTAACGCCTCTGTGTTCGTGTCGGGCTCAGGATGGGAACCTGGGCCTAGTATGATACGACGTCGCGGGGACTGCTTAGTAGCGGCCGGGTAGTCCCCCCTTACGAGAAGTAAGTAGTCTGGCCTTCGCCGGGGCTAGCCTGTCGCTGAGGTGATCCTGTCTGTTGCCTGCATATCCGGGACCCTCAAAAAGCGGCTGAAGGCGCTCGCAGTGGTTTTAGTTAGAGGCACTCCCAGGTGCGAGTCCCACATTGGGTCAGGATCTACCCGAAGATCCTGGCTGCATCCATAAGGATTTCCCTGCGAAAAAAAAAAAAAAAAAAAAAAAGTCTGTTACAGAGGGCGTCAGTGGAGAAAACAAGTTTATTTTGTCTTGCTCTAAAAGTGTGTACGATGGTAGCACATGTTCAGGTGCACATAGAAATTTAGGAAAACCCATTTCTAGGCATCACAGGGGGTCAGGATCGAACCCGGACCTCTCAGCTCTCACTCAAGAGGCCCACTCTTACCCACTAGGCCATCGTTGCTCACATATTACTATGTATAACTAAACACGTATAAAAACCCAGACCTATTACCAAAAATACATAAAATGAAATCACAGACAAACGTCCTAGTTCTCTGACGATATTTAACTTCAAGTATGGTAGATACCGTATCGTTCCTAAACAAATATTAGTCTTAAATAAAGCATACAATTACATCTTCCATCGCGGGTGACATCAATCGATGAATAAAAGCAGCAAACGACCTCCTTTATCTGAATTAAGTTTGACATAATTTATTCAAAATGAACAAAATCGATAATTCGAATGGGAATGAAAGATGTGTCCCTGGAGCCCTTGGGGGGCCGCGGTCGTGTGGCTATCTCCCGTCTATCTTTTTTCTTCGACACGGACATGTTCTACCTTATTGTGACAAATTCGAAAACGCTTTATTATGAAGTAAATACTGGGAATTTTATGATTATTTTAATATTTTACTTTATATACAGTTATTTTGTTAAAACCATAGATTTATAAATGTTTGGATATAGACAACATGTAATCTTGTTTAATTTATAATAAATATAACAAGTCAACAATATTTACATAATTAATAATAATAAGATTTATTTATTTTCTCACCCAGTGAACGATTTTTTTTTTCTGTTATAATTATTATCTATTTATATTTCTAATTATAGAACACAATATTGTAAAAATGACATATTTTGATAGGTAAGGTACCTGTAGGTACATAATAATAATATGAACACTAATATTATTGCATGTGTTTGTGTGTGGGTGTGTGTGTTGCATGCATGCGTACGTTCCTGCACGCATGTGTGTGTGTGTGTTCTTGTATGAGAAAGAAAGAAAAAAATGACGGGCGTACAGTGGGTGTTTGTATGTTAGAAGTTATAACTCTGTCTCATTATAAATATAGCGAACTGCAAATAGCAAAGAACAAATAGCAAGGAACGGACCACGGACAACCCGAAACGGACAATGGACAACGGATGGCGGACGGCGGACGGCGGACGACGGACTCCCAGACGGCTTATTTTTCCGATAGTCCTGCGGTTTCACTCGCGTACTTCCCATTCCCATGGGAGTAGAGTTATAAATTTTAACATTATGTCATTCTGATGTTATTCTATGTTATTGTAAAGTTTCATCAAAATCGATTCAGTAGTTTTTGCGTGAAAGAGCGACAAATATACATTCTTACAAGCTCTCACGTTTATAATATTATTAAGGATATTATATTCTTAAAAAATAATAAGTCATTTTAGCATAAATTGCAAGTGAAAATATTGAAGCGCCCATTTTAGATTTTGAAATGCTACAATTTGGAAATAGTAATGAGGCTGTTATATTTGCGGAATGGTTATCATGGAATCATGGCCGGCTAGATTAGTCGCCGCGTACCGGGAATGTATTGATTGTTCACATTCCATTGCGGATACCCCCATTATTACCTGCCATTTAAATCTGTTGGCAGCTAAACCCAAAATTGTCGCATTCGCAAAGCCAATATTAATTACTAGCTTTTCTTGCCTGCGTGGACTAAAACTAAACTACTTGAATCGTTTTAAAAACGGTATATTTCCTTTTATATATCTTATTTATTATTAAGTTTAATAAACTAAAATACTGAAATTATTGAAAAGTAAGGACATAACTGCGCTCAGTTAAGTCCGATGGCCTAGTGGGTATGGGCTCGGCCTCTTGAGTGAGAGCCGAGAGGTCCGGGTTCGATCCTGACCACCTGTGATACCTAGAAATGGGTTTTTCTAAATTTCTACGTGAACCTAAACATGAGACCATCGCATCACCGCTGAAGTAAACATCGTGAGGAATGCATGCCTGATGAGATTAAAAGTCTTTGAATGTGTGTGAAGCTCACCATTGGGCCAGCGCATCGGTGAACTATGGCCCAAAACCCTCCTCACCTGATTTCGAGGAGGAGACCCGTGCCCAGCATTGGGACATATAAGGGTTGATATTATTATTGTAAGGACATAACTTGATATAATATGAAATTTTATTTAAAAAAATCACTCCATATTTCAGTCTTTTAAGAGGAAATTTGCGTTACATCCTTTCTTGGTCATATCACAAAAGAAACGTACGTTGGCTTTATGTTAATAATTAGCCTGTACATGTTGGTTTGTATATTATACTAGATGTTATTACCAATGCCTAGTGCTTAAATATATAGGGTTCAAAAGTTCCTTATGTTTGTTAAAGTTATTAAATCATCAAGTGTCCAAATGTGAATTGGGTTGGACCCTTGTCAATGGCATAACGTGTTAGCGTGGTATATACATCAAGATGTTGTTTGATAATAATCATCTCAATATCTTACTAAATGCCAAAAGATGTATTTCATGACGAAATCCTTGAAAGTAAGATTCGTTAGTATCAATCGTAATTACATCTTTTTTATGGACTTAAATGTGTATATCGTTATAAATATAGCTAATCCTAACCCAAATAGAATTTCAATTAAAAGCACCAAATATTATAATCGCTGTTATTAAGCTTTAGAAAAATTAAAAACATTTAATTCTATAAAAGTAAATCAAATTCATTAAATCATATTGTTTACGATACTATTGCTAAGATTTAACGGTTTCGCTAGTGGCAAACTTGAGTTGTATTTTTGAAGTGTAAACTTTTTTTAGCGCGGTACGCATATTTTTAGATGAGATAAAATCCTCACACTTTAGATGAGATCACACGAAACGCTGGAGACGCAGTTTGACGTTTGATTTATTTATATAAGATTATCAATATTTGTTTTGCAAATTATGTTGCTCCTAAATTATGTCATGCGGCCATTTAGTGCGCCGTTTAAATTGTATAGGTTGTCATAATCTGTTACAGCCTGTATTATAGGTATTTGAATTTAATTGTTTTGTTTTCACTTCTATCAGTCCCTGTGACTGGTTGGGTTTTTTAAAATTACATTAGGAATTCATAAGAACTTCTTCGTTTGTATAGACACGAACGCGAGACCAATTTTCCCATAAAAACCATTCCCGAACCGTGTATTCTCCTGTCTGGTAACAGCTCCTATACTAACGCGTTTTTTCAAAGCCTTCACCGGGATCCATATTAATCACAGGGCGCGTGTAAATCACTCAGTGTCGTAACCAGTGTTCGTAGTGAGCTCAGATTCGGTGTCATTGTCATGACTACTTTGCTCCTATTTCCTCTATACAATTTATCACCTATCATATAAATTGAATCCCCTATTTGTTGATAGTTTGAAATTGTCACACTATTGTGGTAGATATTTTTTATTATTATTTATTTCGAACCTTTTTTTTCTGTTCGTTTGAAAGAAATATATATTTTGTATACTTTATTTTAAGTGTGTTTCATTTTCCCCACCATGGTTCAGGCCTTGACGTGGCGGTGGGGCTCAGTAGCCTAGGGTGAGCCGCTGTACCTTGGGCGAAGCTGATTGAGCTGAGGGGGCTCTTTGTTCTTTGCTCTTTGCTCTTATAAGAAGAGGGGAAAAAAGAGCAGGGGGCAAGGGGCGAGGATGGGAACCTCACCCCATTGTATTGTCCCGACGTTGGGTGGGGTTGTTCTGTGGTGCTGAACAACCCCTCTGCGGAGGTGGCGTCGGTCCCTTGCGGGATTGACTCGCCGTCGAGGTGCCCTGTTTGTTTACTAGATCTGGGGCACCTCACCAAAGGCAGCATTGGTGTTACTCGCCGGGTTTTAGTGGGTAGAGCTGCGTCCACTTACCAGCTGTCGAGTGCAGTGAGTCCCACATACCCGCGTGGGGAGACCCACTCGCCCGCGGGATACCTCAGAGCATTTGCCGGCGTTAAAAAAAAGTGTGTCGGTGTAGATTTTATAATCTTAACTAATTGAACATTATTGAAATTAAGTCCTAAATCTTGATGCTTGAAGCTTCCATTTTAATGAGTCTAAATATCATCATCATTATCAGCCTCTACGTCCGCTGCTGAACATAAGCCTCCCGCAATGAACGCCAAGACGGCCGATTACTTGCCGCTTGCTTGCGATTAAATATATATAATATATTCGTTTAGGTAGACATAGTATTGGTCGGCCATTAACCAGGTGGGAAGACGATCTCCGTGCGGTGGCCGGTCCATGTTGGATGCGATTAGCAAGGGATCGGCCGTCTTGGCGTTTATTGAGGGAGGCCTATGTTCAGCAGTGGACGGATAGAGGCTGATGATAATGATGATGATGATGATGAAATATATTTTATTATTATTTAGTAACACTAATCATATAAAATTGTTAACCTCAAAATCATTTGACCTGTAGTTTACAGGTCTAGTATATAGGTCATCTGAAATATCGGAAATGTTAGACTTCATTTCGCCACAAGAAATGAATTTCCAACTATACTAAGTACACAAACTGAAAGCGAAAGCTTAACGAGAACTCAGGCGGGATTTCCCTGGACCAGAGTCATTTCCTTAAGATCTGCTGAACTGTGGGCCAATTGTTATACAAGTAACTTTTAATTGCAGACCTGCATTTTTGTAACGTTGAAAGTACTGTAATCAAAAACTTTGGACATTTCCATTTTTGAATAAAGTAGGAAATTGCTTAGAAATTTCAATTCCTACGGAGATGAAACTTTCTTTTATCATCAGTATCCCCTATCCGTCCACTGTTGAACATCATTAACACGGACCGGCCACTGTACGGAGATCGTCTTCCCACCTTTTTTTTACGCCGGAAAATGCTCTGAGGCGTCCCGCCTAGGGAGTGGGTCTCCCCGCGCGGGTATGTGGGACTCGCTGCGCCCGAAAGCTGGTAAATGGACGCAGCTCTACCCACTAAAACCCGGTGAGTGCCACCAATGCCGCCTTTGGTGAGGTGCCCTGGATCTAATAAACAAACAGGGCACCTCGACGGCTAGTCAGTCCCCCAAGGGACTGACGCCACCTCCACAGAGGAGTTGTCCCGCACCACAGGACAACCCCTCCCAAAGTTGGGACAGTACAATGTATGGGTGAGGTTCCCATCCTCGCCCCTTGCCCCTCCTCTTTTGTACCCTCTTCTTATAAGAGGGGTACAAAGAGCCCCCTCGGTCTCAATTCGCTTCGCCCAAGGTGATGGGCTCACCCTAGGCTACTGAGCCCCACCGCCACTTTTTACTACAATGTTCCAGATTATACTATACTCAGATAATACTAGTAGGTTATTTTACTATTGAATTTTATTTCTTTCATTAAAAGAGGTTTTATCTTCCCTTGAAATCTCAATACAAATCATTCGAAAACCGTAGCATTAAAATAAAAGAAATTCATAACAAGAGTACATTTAGCTAACTTGAAGACAATAAATATTATTTTCGAGGTCGTAATCGATATTGTCAGCGATTTGCTGAGTAACCGAGATGATTGATGTTTTTCTACACCGAAAATATAGTTTTGTTTTCTCGAGATGATGGGATATTTTTTAGGAATTCATTTTTCGATTTGCCGTTTATGTTCCAAATAATTGAATAGCTTTATTCCCTTAATAAAGGCTATGAAGGCCAACTTAATAAATTATATTATATATTTTTATATGTTTATTTATTAAATATATTTGTTATACTAAATGACAATTACTATGCAATTAAGTTTACAATACATCAATTTAGTTTCAGCTCAAAACTTCAATAAGTCTTCGATTTGCCTATAAAGGACCTATAATACTTCAGTCCCAATGCCAAAATGAAAGGACATAATCTCTAAAAATTTCTCATTACTTGATAGGTAACAGAGCAAAAGGGCGAATCGTTGCATTGGTCCCATCTAATCCCCGCCAATCCCCGGCAGAAGACGAAGAGCAAAAAGGGAGATGTCACAAAAAGTGTAATTTATAGACGCCCTCAGCATTGAAATCCACACAAGGGCAATAAGACACTAAAAGGGTGCAATCAATCTTGTAAAACTAGCTAAATAAATAGTTTTTAATTTCCCTCGAGCCGTGCTGGTGTATCACGCGAGACAGCAATTTGCCGGGCCGCGTCTCATTACTAACCCGTTGTCTTGAGAATCGTCTCGTTCCAACATAAACGCGATGCAGCAACCACAGCACCAATTTACGGCCAAATCGCACAAGCGGCAGGCCTGGCGCTGCAATGTGCACTACATTGCAGCGCCTTAACTGTTTCAGAACGAAGTAATTACACTTTATATATTATATTATGTTTATTTATTTAATATATTTTTTCCTTTAATTTAATTCCTCTTAATTGTCTTCTTAGATGTATACCAACTATTACTAATTATTGTATTTTAGGAATAGTAAAACTATGGCATTTTTATAATAAAGGAACTGAACCTCACCCCATTGTACTGTCCTGACGTTGGGAGGGGTTGTTCTGTGGTGCGGGACAACCCCTCGGTGGAGGTGGCGTCGGTCCCTTGGGGGACTGACTAGCCGTCGAGGTACCCTGTTTGTTTATCTGATCCGCTGCTGATCCGGGGCACCTCACCAAAGACGGCATTGGTGGCACTCACCGGGTTTTAGTGGGTAAAGCTGCGTCCACTTACCAGCTCTCGGGCGCAGCGAGTCCCACATACCCGCGTGGGGAGACCCACTCACCCGCGGGAAGTCTCAGAGAATTTCCCGGCGTAAAAGAAAAAAAAATCGTCTTGACGGTTCACGAGCATCTCATATCATCGTATCTGATATTGGGCCGGACAATATGAAAGATAGGTTCATATTTCATACATTTTACTTGCCTCAACATAGTGTTGGTGTCCGACATCGATATCGGATCGGATAAAGTAAAAAGGCTGTATTATTAGGTAATTGGAAATTACTTTAATCGAAACGATTATTTTTTTATGCACAAAAGGCATCTTCCTACTAAGGAACTTTTGGATTAAAGTTATATAGCTTGCTCACTTATTATGGTAGATATTAATAAATATGAATATTAATTGATTGTGACATAAACAGCTAAAGCAAATATAAATTGCAGTACTCATTAATATAAATAAATGTTGAAATGAACTATTATTTCTATCAATATCTATCTGCGAATACTTTGCATAATATGCCGCTGTGTTGTGATAGATTAGAGGGAAACAAAAAAAAAACTTAACCAATCATAGGGACTGCCGATAGAAGTGAAAACACGGTGACACTGCACTCAGCAGGGAAGAGCAGCTGACTGTATCTTTCTCGCTCGGGCGCAATCGGCGGTCCCAAATTCACCCGATCGAATCGAAGGCGCAGATCCGGCCTCACATGGAATACTGCTCTCACCTCTGGGCTGGAGCGCCCCAATATCAGCTCCTTCCATTTGACCGCATTCAACGCCGGGCGGCTCGAATCGTCGACGACAATGTTATCTCCAATCGGCTTGATTCTTTGGCGCTGCCTAGAGATGTCGGATCGCTCTGCATCTTCTACCGCATCTACCACGGGGAGTGCTCTGAGGAATTGTTCGGACTAATACCTGCAGCAGAATTCCACCAACGGACATCGCGAAAAAACTCCAAATTTCACCCACACCATCTCGATGTCCGGAAATCCACAACAACTCGATTTTTACGGCATTTCCTGCCTCGCACGACAAATATATGTAATCAGCTACCTCCTACGGTGTTTCCGAACCGATACGACTTAGGGACCTTCAAGAAAAGAGCATACTCATATCTGAAAGGCCGGCAACGCACCTGCTAATCCACTGGTGTAGCGGGTGTCTGTGGATGTCGCTCTTCATTTACCATCTGGTGAACCGACTATCCGTTTGTCCCCTCTTCTATAAAAAAAAATCGAGCCTTTCAACGCCGAGCGTGATGGATCAGCCTCAGTCACAGCCTACAAAATTGCACAAACAGGCGACCTTATTGTACCATGAAACCGATAAGGTTAAACAATATAGAAATACCCAGAGTAGATCAGGTAAAATACCTGGGGATCTCCCTTAACAGGTCGATGTCATTTAATAATAATAATAACTTTATTTGTGAGACAGGCTGCACTACACATAATTACACACATTTAAACCACACATAGAGACAGTCGCCAAAAAGGCCAAATTCGTCTTGAGCTGTATTTTTATATTTCTTAATTAACAAAAACAGCAAAATGCCCCTCAGGCATAAACTAACCCTGTATAAAACTTGTATCCGACCCATTATGTCATACTCTTGTGTCGCATTCGCGCATGTGCCACAAAGTCGACTTAATGCACTACAAGTAGTCCAAAATATTTTTTTACGCATGGCAACCGGTTGCCCGTGGTACGTAAGAAACATCGACCTGCACAGGGACTTCAGATTAGAGTCCATTAGGGGCCACTTCAAAATGACGTCAGAACGTCACTTTGAAAAGGCACTCTTCCACCCAAACCCGCTCATCGTGAGCGCGGCAAACTATTCCCCAGATAACTCAGTTCCAATTAGACATAGGTTACCTAAGCATGTTTTAACAGATGATTTTGGTTTAGGTTAAATTCAACCGTAAGAGATTCGTCGACCGTTTCGAATTTGACTAGTCCAAATCCCGCGCGCGATGAAATGAACCGCGCCCCCGGGGCGCGGAAGGGGGAGTCCACCTTTCGAATATTTTGTAAGTGAGCCATCTGCTCATATATTGTACCGATTGAGCTTAAAGGCCATCAGGCCGAAAAGTCTAGCCCTTCTGAAAAAAAGCCTACAAAAATTTGCCAAAAGAAGATTGCACTTCAAAAATTCGCGCTGATAATAATAATATCTCATTTGATGACTTTCGTTAATCTAAGAATGACTTAATGAATCACTATCATACCTACTACTTACTAACCAAGTAGCGTAGACCTGATGAACTAAATTTAGCCAATTAATTGAACTTTACAGCAAGATGTGAAGTACTTTGGCTCAATTCACACGCGAAATCTTTGCCAAAGCGGCTCCCTCGAGTTCTCTAAAGACTTGTGAAAAACTTCACTTCACTACTTTAACAATTTATGAAGGTAGTTAGGCGGTCGCAGTTTTGTAATACTTAACAGGTAACAGCCGTTAAAATTGTATTCAGTACATTATGTAACGCCCCCGTATAATATCGACTGCATATTTTAATCTTTGCTTGAGTATTCCACTAACTCTGCCTCGTGGCTCCATGTAGACTTAATTTTTTTTATTAAATCTTTAGAGTATTTTATGTATAACTAAGCAAAGCAATTAAATAAAATCCATTCATCTAATCAACATGTGAGCAACGATGGTCTAGTGGTTATGGGTTCAGCCTTTTGAGTGAGAGGTCCAAGTTCAATCCTGACCCCTGTGATGCCATAAAATGGGTTTTTCTAAATTTCTACGTACATATGAATAGCATCGTGAGGAAACCTACATACCTGATAAGATTAAAAGTCTTTGGAGGTGTGTGAAGTTCACCAACCCGCACTGGGCCAGCGCATCGGTGAACTATGGCCCAACACCCTCGTCACCTGATTCCGAGGAGGAGACCCGTGCCCAGAAGTGGGACATAATATAAGGGTTGATATTCTTATCTATACTAATATTATAAAGCTGAAGAGTTTGTTTGTTTGTTTGTTTGAACGCGCTAATCTCAGGAACTACTGGTCCGATTTGAAAAATTCTTTCAGTGTTAGACAGCTTATTTATCGAGGAAGGCTATGGGCTATAAAACTTCACGCTGTGACATATAGGAGTTGATTAACGCGGGCGAAGCTGCAGGCAACAGCTAGTATATATTCATCATTACTAAAACTAGGATTCATAGAACAGCTATATCAATACCATGAAACCATTATTATATTAAGAAACAAATTAAGCGGCTAAACGTTTAGGATACGTGGGAGGAAAACGTGGAAATAATTTTCATATCTTAGCAAAATAATAAAATAATCATGTCTATATTTATGGGGCTAGAGATGAAAATATGGTGAGGTAGTTTTCCGCAGCGAGCCATTGCCTTTAGAAGATTTATAAGGGATTATCCTTGCGGAATCGGGTTATTAAAATTCGCATACTTTATGACTTCGCTTTAATATCGTCAAAAGATTTTCCTGCAAATATTTTGCAAAGTTTATGCAAAATAGGAATATATTTGTTCTCTTCTGTAAATAAATATAAGGCAAAGATGTAAGCGACACAAAACTTATTGGTACAATGATTTTCTTTGAAAAATACCGACCTGATTTTTTCTCAAAAAATATTATATTTTTTTTTACTTTATACATAGAAATAAATTATAATAATTTCAATTTTTTTGTCACGAAAGTTTTTAAATAACATCCCCTTTTTTCACTATATTCACAATCATTTTATGCACATCAATGTATTCGAAGTTATCAGTTTGTTACAACGATGAAGCTTAAGTGCCTTTTCACACGTCCCGTTTGCCGGGTATCCGGTGTCCGGTAACTCATTTCACTACTCACGACCCGATTTTGTATCAACTAGCATCTTTTTCTGTGGTTGTACCTGGATGACTGGCCGCCGGTAAGTATGAAAGCATGCTATGTCTTCCATACACCACTGTGAGTCCGGTTGCCGGCTAGCCGGTAGGTAGCGACCGGACGCACAGTGGTGAATCCTGCGTGCACCCGGCGACCGCTTGCCAGCCAAATTAAGCCGGTACGTGTGAAAGCTGCCATACACGCCCATACACTTCACTACCGGATACCCGGCGCCGGCTACCTGGCAACCAGCACGTGTGAAAAGGCACTTAATCTCAACATATTTTAAAAATAAGAAAAAAGCAAGATATTATCTGTGAATTTTTTTAAAATACACCGTACATTCGCATTAAAACATTCAGTATCATTGTATCCCGCGTTAAGTAAGCGTTAAGTTACTGCGAGATTGTCACCCACCTGTGCCAAATGCATTAAATAACGGTGCGGCGGTGGGTGCGAGTGTCGCAGCCGCGCTTTAGTTAATTTTTTAGTATTACACTAACTAAAACCATGAAAAATGATCTCCAGCAAACTTTGCATTAATTCTGCCCCGACCTTTTCGTTACATTCGCAGTGAATTTACTTTCATGAGTTTCATATTTAAATGTTTTTATTAAGGAACGGAGGGTTTTCAAATAAATTGTTTATGGTGATTATTTCATGACTGGCTATATCGGAAATATATACTCCCAGATTCATATAAAACTCCTATTTTAACTGTTTGAAGTGTTCTGTTTTTTCCTCACTTCCTGTTTTCACCTTGGCCTGTAAACAATCATGTATTAAATTACACATAACACAATTCTATACCTGGCCTGACCTGTCCTCGTCTAGCCTGGCCTGTCCTCGTCTGGCCTGTTCTGACCTCGTCTGGCCTTGCCCTCTTAAATACATTATATTGATTATGAAATTGCCCCGTAATAAACGTATCCAAGCAAAACGTATAAAGAATGTCAAAGTGGACGTTTTCATTATCCTTATTAATAGCATTCCCTACATAAACCTGTTTTTTACTTTTTACTTTAGACGCTACTAGATTTAATACATCAATAATCTGAACTGGATCTGGAAATGCCGGGTGGAAATGCTTTTGGATATCATCATAATTATTACCATTAACCCATTCTTCGTTTTAATGATGCACAACACCCTCGTCAATATCATCTTCTTCGTTATCATAATAATCAACTTTGCCATCATTATCTTGATCCTCATCATTAATATCATGATTTATAATCATCATCGTGATTGTGATATAATAAGGAAGTTTCTATTTTTTTTATTAATGTCTTAAAAATAGCACTAAGCTCATATAAAGCCCATTGATTTTTTTTTCAATTATCTCAATAAATAACAAAGTTATAATACTTTTACCGTCCGCTTTAATAAGTACTTCTCAGAGCACGGCCTCTGACGTCACAAGTCTCGTCCACTGGCCGCGACTCTTGTCGAGTACCGCCTTACCCATACCGTTGACCTGGCGAGACTTGTAACGTCATAGACCAAATGCTCTGCGCGCGTTCGGGATTCAATAAAAGTTGATAGATTTTGTCATTTTTCAAGTTATGAAAAAAATCCATTACTATTTACATATATTATAGTGCTTTTTGCTTTACAATTTATACAAGAATTTTATATTTTTGTAAAATAAAAACTTCGTTATTGTATCCTTTTTTTATCATTACCACGATCCTCATCAACATCACGCACCCATCCATCAATCAGATCGATATCCTATAAATTTTTTTATAGAATAGGAGGGCAAACGAGCAGTCGAAGCTTTAGACTACCAACGCACATACACATCTGTACAACCAGAGATTATGCAGATGTGTTGCCCTCCTTTTCCCTATCCCCCAATGGACCACCAGAAACTCACAAACCGTACGAAACGCGACAGCATAGCTGTCACTTGACGCCTGTGTTATGTGAGCGAGAGGCACCTCCGCGATTGTGCCGGCCCAAGTCGGCATTTACGGTCATTATACCATCGCCACTATGTAAAAGGTATTTAAACAAAATACGTATTTCAAAATTATTAACGCAGACTGCAGTAACATCAAATATTCATTTAAAAATAATGGGAATATTCATTAAACGAGTTTAATTTCCGAGTACGGAACTCATAACAATAAAATAAAAGTGGTTAAATAGTATGTCGCGGTGAAATAAATGGGCTGTAGCTGTACTTCTTTATTTATAGCGTTTAATTTGTTTTATTAAAACAATATTTAAGCGTATGGATTTTTACAAGCGAGGTTTTATATGCCATTTTTCCCTTTTTTAAGTTCGAGACAGTGGGATATTATTTGCCAAGCACTTAGCGATTTGACTAGCTGTTATAAGAAAGACTACATTGGTTGATTGTGAAATACAAATCTAGATTATAAAAGTCCGAATAGAATGACAAGTAAATAAGGGGAAAGAACAGGAACAAAATTGGATTGCCGATATCAAGTTCGAATTAAGACCCATACCGACACTTAAACCTTCACCAACTTGATCATCAGCGCTCCCACTTGCATCTACTAAAATACCTAGGTAATACAAAATATATTTATCAGGCAAGAAAATATGGATGTTTTACGTGTGAAAGTTTATGTAAGCCTACACTTCAAAAGCGCAGCATCATATTATTAGCTGTCTCGACGAATCCCTTGAGTACCCTATTGTCACCCGGTATATCTTTTCTATGATATGCAGTGCCACAAACTTTTCTTGGCCGGTAAGAGCGTCGCTGTCATGGATATTAGTATTGCTAGTAAATAATACCTTAATAAGTAATTTATTGAAGAAGAAGAAGTATAATTAAAACTTTGCCATTGTAATTAATAATGCAAGAAATAAAAATAAATACTGGTGGTGGATAGCTAAATTATTTATTGTACGCAACAAGAAAGAAAATAAAGACAAACATTACAAAACAGTACAAATAGCGGGCTTATTGCTAAGAGAAATATTAATAAATCATTTTAAGCACTCTACACGTGTTTTGCCTCTATACATATTTTGATACAATAATTATGATCAAACAAAACAATATCTGAAGAATCACACTCTAGAGGACGAACTCCATCAATTATTTGATTTCCCGAACTGTCAAAATGTTCATCTTCAGAATCACTGCTTTCGCTTTCACTATCGCTGGCCAAACTTATAATGAACGATTCATCTAAAAACGCATATTTTTCTCTGTATTTATTTTCATTTTTTTTACATGATCGCAATGTTTTTTCCATTCTACAACAGATATTCTGTCGAAGGCTTCTGCAATCAACTGAGGCATTTCAGTACTTGATTTCCGAAGGTTCTTCTCTGCTACATTCCGTTTCATTGAACTCCAGATCATTTCTATTGCATTAAGATCGCAATGATATGGTGGTAATCTAAACACCATGTGTCCACTATCTTTCATCAATTTATCAATTTCGTATTCTGGTGCCGGTTTGTGTCTTTTAATTAGTTCATAAAGCTGAGGTTTTGTATAGCTTTCGTGGAATTACACGTTCTTTTCAGTTAGCCATTGTTGCATGGCTAACTACATTGCAATTGCAAATCAATGCAATGCAACCGCATTGCAATGCATTGCATTGATCCAAATTTGGAAGCAACTTGTCAGCGACCTATTTTTTAAAATTTGTGTTGTTTCATCATGATAATCACCGCTTTTTGTATTTGATTTGAAAACGAGTAAAGCATTCTTGACAAAACCTGCTTCTCCTCCTGCATTGACGATTATATATCTATTTCCTTTAGAAACTGGGTTCAGAACATCATCATCCTCATTACTTTGCCAACATTGTCCAGCTGTGTGCGAAGTGTGAATATATGTTTCGTCCAAAAAAACTACAGGTTTCTTTTTGTCACTAAGTTCGTTTTCCTGAATTTCTTGTAATTATGTCGCCCTCCATGCGGATATATCATTACGTTCAGTAAGAACTATTAGATTGGGAGCTTCTTGTATCGAAATCCTAGTTTATGTAATAT
This sequence comes from Helleia helle, assembly GCA_963853865.1. NCBI lineage: Eukaryota > Metazoa > Arthropoda > Insecta > Lepidoptera > Lycaenidae > Helleia > Helleia helle. The sequence continues at coordinate 16,453,697 of OY971422.1, read as the reverse complement.
TTTCCGTAGGGTCTCTCGGCTCCCCTTAAAATCAATTTCTTCTCGAAGAACATTAAGTAACTTCGGTAAAGTGGGAATTTTGATTTTAATAAATAATAAATAAATAAAAATAAAATAAAAAAGCCTTATATTTCTTACCAAAAAAATTTACAATAAGTGACAATAAAGTTTATAATTTTTACATTAAAAGCCATGTACTAGGTAAGAGTTTTCCAGGTTTACTTGTTTTTTGCTGTCTCTATCCAGTTTTTGCTAGCCACTTCGATGATATCGTCTGTCCACCGAGCAACTGGTCTGCCTCTTTTTCTTGTGCCTGGTGGTCCTTTCCACGATGTTAAAGTGTGACTCCACCGATTGTCTGTCAGTCTAGCTATGTGACCAGCCCAGCGCCACTTAAGTCTTTTACAGTGTGTCAAAGCATCCGTAACTTTTGTTTTAACTTGTGTTTGGGAATTTCGATTTTAACTGAGTAAAATTCGTGAACTTTCCTTCTTATGATACCGAGATCAAAGTTGTCGACTTCTATCTTTCCTGTAGTTCTTTTTCTTCTTTTCCCCGGAGTAGAAACTTTTGTCCCTGTTTCATCGGCCCGTTTCTTTTCATTTACCATTCGTCGCACTGACCTTTCACTAACGCCTGTAATAAAAAAAGTAAATAAGTAAGTTTCCGTTTCATTAATACGTAGGTAAATTCATCCCCATCTAACTCGTTCATATACTTTTTGTAATTGTATAATTGGCGCTTGGTTGCGTTTTTCTTCATTCATGAAAGAAAGTACGCGTAAAACAATGCTTCTGCCATCGCTTTTCAATACTCCAGGCATGTTTGATGTTCATAAAAACCACAAAACACAAAACTCCGCAAGTTGTATTTGAGAGCTAACTGACAATGTCAGTCTGACATTTCAAAATGCCGATGATAGTACCAATTTCAGCCACCGGCCAAGAAAAGTATGAGGCACTGTACCGAGCAATTTATGACAGTTATTACCAGCTACTATTTTACTAGTTACTTTAATATATTTGTTACAATGTTTAACTATGAATGTAATATATACAGAGTATATATAATAATAATCGTGTGATTTTCAGGAGAGGTAACGCATGAATAAAAAGGAAATGCGCTTACCAATTACTATTAGGTGGTTAGTTTACCTATCAAAAGCCAAACCTACCAAAAAAATTGTATAACTGTACGTAGACTTAGATTTTTATTTCTGTTTTAAAATCATCTGAAATGTAATAATTATTATTTAATATGCAAAATAAACACTTCATTTTAAATTCAATGACTAATAATTTAAAAAATCAATCCGCTAAGGAACACATCAAAAAGGTGAGAACTGCAGCATCTGGCAAAAAACGCGCTCCTCAATCAATCGCTCTCCCGATAACTTTTGCATCAAAGTTATCTGAGAATCTTAAGTGAAAAGTGTAGTTTTTACCTTAGATTCTTTTCGCATGGTCATTGTTGAGATTAAAAAATATTGTAAGCTTAAAAATTTTCTATTAACTTTTAAGTGCCAATTTTATTATTCAATAAAAGCTTCATAAACTTCCAAAAATCTAGCGCAATAACAAAAGAACTGATCGTCCTAGGAACGGCTGAACGAATACTACCAATTTCAATAAATAATAATAAATAAACAATATTTTTATTCAATGTTGTACATCCAAGTATCTTATGGAACGTCAAATGAACTCTACTACCGGTTCCAAAACTGTCCACTGAGAAGAACCGGCGAAACAAACTCAGTGAAACTAATCTTTGAATATTTTACAATATACATAAAATATAATTATACACAGAAGCATCGTATCAAACGCCTTATTCTTTATTGAATCTTCAATAAATTATTTTATTTTGTAATATCCTTTACCACACAAACAAACTATAATCCTTAATAAAACTTGTATGTCTAAGAATCAACGCTTGAAAACCTGCTTTTAAATTAAAAAACCGCACCCAAATCGATTTGCCCGTTTAAGAGCTATGTTGCCTCAGATAGACAAACTTGGCGGTCAAACTTATGAGGGGTGTTTTATGTTTTTGCGTTGGGAGTGAAAAAACACAGCCAAATGAAATAAGATATGCTAATTTAAAAAAGATCAACGTCGGTATAAAGTATAGCTTGTCTACTCATCGCTGTATTGTAATATAATATTGAATATCATGCATAATATTTGGCTTACTTGTATTTCGCACAGAAACTCATTATTCATTCGTGGCGAGGCAAGACAAATCGTCCTAAGTGAGCCTTGCATTTCAGGCGTCAGTAAATTTCATTATTCGTAGTCGAAAATTAAATTTCAAAGTAGCGAAAATTGAACAAATCTCGATGTTCATGATTCTAATAATATCTTGACACTTTAGGTGCAACTTTTTAAATTATTCCGTGATAATATAAGGAATTAAAAGAGAAATGGAATGTTACAATTAGCAGGATTTTTACTATACTCTACACAACTCTTCTCCATACATTATTTTACAAAGCAATATTTGTTCAATATTGATCATCATCATAGATTTTTTTTATATTCGCCATTTTTTCCATTATTCATTAACTACAATTATTTTAGGTACCTATCTAATATATTATATAACTAATAAAAAAATTAAAGATTAAAGTCAGTTGAATCAAAACATGAATGAATAATGTATGACAAATGATTGATTTTATGAGCAAAGAGCATATTATTATTATGATTTTTTCATTTTTTTTATTTTTTATTTTATGGACTGCACATAGTGCATTGCCAATGACGAGTTAATCTTTAGTCTGTAAGGTTCATATTACAGCGAATATAAAATAATATAAATACCAAAGAGCGCGGCTTCACCCTTCTAGTCCCCATCAATCAACTATCACTTCCCACTCCACCCACCCAGAACAGTCCTCCGCAATTTTTTCCAACCAATCACAATATATAAAAATTAATTTATTAAAACAAACATTATAGAAAACCGCTCCGAATTAACAAAACAACAATTAATTAACGGGAAACCAAAAAACAAACAATCAAGAAAACTGCTCGCCCGGATACTTCCACCGCGCGCCGTTCCCCACGATTTTTTCACAAACTATCTTCTTCTTCTTCTTTGGCATTAGGTCCCTTGCGCAACTGCCAATGTCAAAGTGGATAATTAATACAGTCTAGATAGAATCAGAATTAGGCTTCTGAGACAGGCCAACAAATGAGAGAAATGTCTTAATTTCGTACCAGCCCCGATGTCTCCACTGGTATTAATTTGTCAATCACCTCAACACGTGAGCCTTTGCAATTTGGCTTTTGAATTACAAAGCAGTTTATTATTCCAGCTTTCCAATTTAGATTTGTGGGTGTTTTTTTTTTTTTTTCAAATATCTTTTCTGGTTGAAGTAGATTAGAATGTTGCTGGTCGTTTTAAACTTATTGTTATGAATATTATATTTGAACAGTGCGCAAAGTTGATATTTTTAACCTTATAATTTTTAAGGGGACTCCTTAGCGGTTTACTTAAGCTACCTTGTGTTTGAATTAATTCACTTATATTGACGAGATCATTGCACCCATATGGGATAATTATTAAATTAACAAACGACATAATATAGTTATTAATATTTTTATGAACCTTAGTTTACATTTGTATAAATATTTATAAACTATATGGATTAACCTTACTTAATTTTTGACGTATATTCATATACAACAACACGAACGACAATATTCATTTGAAACTACAACAAGAAATAATAACTACAGAATAAGCGAAGTTTACACAGAACGAGAAAAGTCTTTTGAAATATATATAATAGCTTTACTGAAAATTAACCATAACTTATTATATGTAGGTACTACTTACAAATTAACCAAACACTTCAAATATCATCAGACATATTGTATGTTTTCTTCCCCACCAAGGTTCAAGCCTTATCGTGGCGGTTGGGCTCAGTAGCCTAAAGTGAGCCCAGCACCTTGGGCGAAGCAAATTGAGCCGAGGGAGCTACTCCTTGTACCCCTCTTATAAGAAGATGGGACAAAAAAGTAGGGGGAAAAGGGGCGAGGATGGGAACCTCACCTCCATTGTACTGTCCCGACGTTGGGAGGGGTTGTTCTGTGGTGTGAGACAACCTCTCTGTAGAGATGGCGTCGGTCCCTTGCGGGACTGACTAGCCGTCGAGGGGCCATGTTAGCTGAACAGATTCGCGGCACCTCACCAAAAGCGTCATTGGTGGCACTCGCCGGGTTTTAGTGGGTAGAGCTGCGTCCACCTTACCACCTTTTGGGCGCAGCGAGTCCCACATACCCGCCTGGGGAGACCCACTCCCCAGCCCGGATGCCTCAGAGCATTTCACGGCGTTAAAGAAAAAAAGATGTATGTTTCTTCACGATGTTTTCTTTTGCAAGTGAGCAATTGATATTCTCATGATCAAGATTTTTACGATTGTTGGATAGGCAAATGGGCAGATGATCCACATGATGATAGTAAGTGCATGGTCAGCGTCGCCCATGAACTGAACCTGAGACTATCCTAGAAAACTAATTCATGTGTCCCATCCTAGATTTTTGTAACTTCACTCCTATTTTTTTTAATCTAATTTGACTTTTATATTTATAGTCATTTGTAGTATTTAGATTTAGATTTGGTCGGTCAACCAATACAAACCTCCTATGTTACTTAACTTATTTAAGTAAGTCGTTTAATGACAAAAAACAGGTAGAATACCGATTTTTCCAAGGCTTTAGATCGCGTTAAACATGCTATGTTATAATCCTAGGTTTGGCATATTGGAATTCAAGGAAACTTACATAGATGGCTTACGTCTTACTTATAGAATACGACACAGTTAGTCGCACTTAGTGGGTATGAGTCCCTTCACAGTAACGTCAGTGGTGCCACAAGGACCTCATTTGAGTCCCCTTCTGTTCTTAATATTCATTAATGACTTGCTGTATCAAATTGATATTAGAATGCAGATGACATTAAAATTTTCAAACGCATATCTGATCACAGTTACTTCAATACAATCATTGATTGCTGTGATTAAAACGCAATTTCACTAAAGACTCAAAAATGTCTAGTTATTACATTCACCAAAAAGAAATTACTATTTAACTACACATGTACGTGATCAAGGGTAATGCAATAAGTAGAGTCAATGTAGTTCGTGATTTAGGGCTAATGATTCGTTATAGTTATGTTAGTTATAGTTATGTTTTAGACACCATTATGAACACATCTGCAGCAAAACTAGTCGTATGCTGTTTTTTTAAGCGACACCCGCTACATCATTAGTAGGTGAGTTGCCGGCGTTTCAAATATGAGTATGCTCCTTTCTTGAAGGTCCCTAAGTCGTATAGATTCAGAAATACCGTAGGTGGCAGATGGTTCAATATAGTTGTCATGCGAGGCAGGAAATGCCGTCAAAATCGAGTTGTTGTGGATTTCATGAGGTGGCGTGAGTGAAATTTGTAATTTTTACCGAAATAGAAAATATCATGAGTTTAGAGAGAAGAAGATAGATGATTGACTTGTGTACTCTGCTCAATATTATAAATGGTTCACTAGACAGTCAACTAGTTGGTCGGTCAAACTTCAGGGCACCAGTGCGATCTGTGCGTAATCCACAACTGTTTTCAATACCTTTTTTAGTTATAATAATGTCATCTCAAAATAATCCACCCTCGCGAATGTGTAGCAATTACAACTCCATTTGTTCTCAAGCTATTATACTCTACAATAGTTTTACGACTTTAAAAAATTGTATAGTGCAAGACGCTCGTATTAAATAAATATTTTATTTAATTATTACCTATATTGAATTGTAAATGACCATAATATGTACCATATTATAACTACTGTATTTTTTGCAGATTATGCAGATGTGTTTCCCTCCTTTTCCCTATCCCCCAATGGGCCACCGAAACTCACAAACCGCACGAAACGAAACAGCATAGCTGTCACTTGATTCCGGTGGTACTTTTGCTGTATTTTTGTTACTTGTGCTAATTGAAGCTTATTTATTTGTAAATTTTTTGTACACATGTAATTGGGCGTCAGATTTGTAACTGTATTTTGTTCAATATTCTATTGCGTAATTCTTGATCTGTAGTCTGTTTATGTAACTTTTGAATAAAAAAAAAAAGTTATATAGTATTTAATTATTCTCTGAATAATTGAAGCGCCTACATGTTGCCATTATTATGCCAAAAAACATTTTAAAATCATTCTATTTTTAGTCTTAATTGTAAAGTTTTAGTAATCATGAAAATTTCGACAGTCTTACTGTCATAGTTTATTAGAATTAGCTTTGTGACAGACGGACGGACAGACGGAGGGATGAACGGACAGCGGAGTCTTAGTACTAGGGTTCCGGTTTTACCCTTTGGGTACGGAACCCTAAAAACACTGTTAATCTGTTGAGCGGTGACACATGAACTGACTGAGATAACTCCACAATAAAGCCGGACCCGTGTTTTTGTGTGACTTCTCTATGTTTACAAATTTGTTATCGACTTTCAGTTTCCACATGAGTACTTCTATTGAACTTTTTAGAAAAAAATGAAAACTTGATAAAGCTTTTCATATACAAGCTTTTGGCTGTGTTATTGGAATACGACACGATGAAGTTAATCCGATTTACATGTGAGCTAGCTTTAACATACGACGACTCTTTGATCTTCAAGACGATCGGTCAAGAAGTGCAGGACACGTAGCGTAACCACCTACATACCTTTGAAGAAACAAATGAATGAGTTGCTGGACTCATCCCAAGCTTTCTTTGTTCTTTAACGCCGGGAAATGCTCTGAGGCATCCCGCGGGGGAGGGGGTCTCCCCACGCGGGTATGTGGGACTCGCTGCGCCCGACAGCTGGTAAATGGACGCAGCTCTACCCACTAAAACCCGGCGAGTGCCACCAATCCAGGGCACCAAAGGTGGTGAGGTGCCCCGGATCTAACGAGCAAACAGGGCACCTCGACGGCTAGTCAGTTCCCCAAGGGACCGACGCCACATCCACAGAGGGGTTGTCCCGCACCACAGAACAACCCCTCCCAACGCTAGGACAGTACAACGGGGTGAGGTTTCCGTCCTCGCCCCCTGCTCTTCTGTCCCCTCTTCTTATAAGAGCCCCCGCGGCTTACCTTAGGCTCACCCTAGGCTATCGAGCCCCACTGAGACATCAAAGCCTGAACCATGGTGGGAATCCCAGGCTTCCTAGCCAAGTGTCAACTAACATTAAAAAAACTGAAGATTTTGTCTTCTCCGTTCTTAAGTATTATGATATTGAGTAACAAACGATATCTAGTCTATAATATTATAAAACTTATGGACTACATCCTACTACGACCAATAGGAGTGGAGCATCAATGGAAAATGTGGCAAAAACGAGAAAAAATATTTATTTTGCGTGCACGTGTACAAACTTTGCGTTTACCATGTCATTATAGTTACATTTGGAGTCGGTGTCAGGCAAGTTAGGTAGGTAGGGTACAGCAAAAAATACGACACCGACTCCAAAAATAACTATAATGACGTAAACGCAAAGTTTGTACATTAGCAGAAGATTAAGTTGACTATAAATTGTAAGCACAAAAATTTAAGAAATACAGTTATTTTATTATTTTTTATTAGTTTAGTATTTTTGAAATCGGTTTTAATTTTTTGAAAAATGTCTTTATTTCTTAATTTTTAGTGATTCCGAAATTCGTCGTCTTGGCATTCATTGAAGGAGGCCTATGTTCAGCAGTGGACGGATAAAGGACGATGATGATGATTACGATGACCGCGACATACTATGGTGTGCTACCAAAACATCCTATACAATTGTTACATCGATAAGCAATAAAATGATCATATCAGCATAATATCATCGAGGTAAAAGTAATCAACCAAATAGGCATTACTGGGAATAACTAAAAAATGGCTTGTTAGATCTTAATAAAATTAATACGGGACCCAATTTGAAGCACCAGCTTTCAAACAAAAAAATAACCATCGAAATCCGTTCACAAACGGCGGAGTAATCGTGTCACATACATACAAAAAAAACATACAGACGAATTGAGAACCTCCTCTTTTTTAAAGTCGGTTAAAAATAAATTAATATGTCTATACTTTTCTATAGGTACTAATATTGTTTAACTTTTTATTATTTATTAACTCAAAAACTACTCGATCGATTTCTTAAACTTTTTCACCATCAAAATTCTACGTTAGCATTGAATGGCATAGCCTATAAAAATAATCATCATCAATATTGTTGTGAATCTAAATTAGCGCAGGCGAAGCTGCGGGCAACAGCTAATACTCTAAAAAATAAACATTATCAATCCGGATACGGTTGAAAATCTAAATTAACGTGGGCGAAGTGTTAAGACATATACATTACACATTATACCCATACATTACACATCATGCACATTTATTACACATTATACACATACATTACACATCATACACACATACATTTTCGAACTAAATAAAGCTATTGTGCATTCCGGTCACATATCATACAAAACCGTTTACCAAAACTTCTCAAGTGTCACGGTCGAATTTCCTCATATCATGTAATTACAGGTTACGTGAAGTGGCATTGTTGACACGAGGTTGAATTATTATTGGTACTAAGGAAGTCGGAGATGGTGCCTCGTTACCGGCAGTGACAGGCGTTCTTGATAAAGTACAGGGAATATTCTGGAAGATATATCGATTTACCTTTTCATGTCTTACATCAATGCCAATCAACCATAATTTGTGTTGTGTGGTACTGACGTTGTCAATGTCTCCTTCATTTTTAAGAGTGGTACTGTTTTTTATTATAAATATCTATACTAATATTATAGAGTTGAAGAGTTTGTTTGTTTGTTTGAACGCGCTAATCTAAGGAACTACTGGTCAGATTTGAAAAATTCTTTCAGTGTTATATAGCCCATTTATAGAGGAAGGCTTATAGGCTATATAACATCACGCTGTGACTAACAGTAGTTAAGTTGAGTAGATTAACGCGGGCGAAGTTGCGAGCTAGTAAGGAATAAAGAATATTTTCGAAAGAGGGAAGAAAAATATTAAAAGTCATTGAAATGTTAGAGAGTTTTATACTGTTTATAATAATAATAATAATATCTTTATTTATAATACATTGGGTGATTAAGATTTCCTCGTTTTCGATAATTTAATCATCCATCTATCAGCGTCGTCAATAACATTAATTCAATACCATATATGTTTTATGTTAGTTGGATAGGCAAACTGGCAGACGTGCCATCTGATGGTAAGTGGTCGACGTCGCCCATGAACATAAACAAGTTTACCTGGAACGAGCCCAGGCAACTTATTTATGTATTGCCTGTCCTGAGACATAAGATGTTAAGTCTCGGTGCCTGTAATTACACTGCCTGTCTTGCCCTTCTCTCCGAAACACAACAAAGCTGTTTCACTGGAGAAACAAGCATGATGGTGGATGTTCCCATCCTGTTCCCATGCAGCCGGGAGCGCGGCACAGCGCTTCCCTCCCACCGGTCTTCAGAATCTTAAAAGCAAACCGCCTCCTGACACAACCTTTATGTCATGTCTGTCAAAGGCGCATGTAGCGCCTGTGGCCGTATGTTCTCCCACAAAATAGATTATGTCAGCCACCTAAAGACAAAACACCTAGCCCTCAGAACGAGCTAGTCGCCGTAGCCAAAATTGGCTAAGAACTATTTAGGCGTAAAAAATAGCAGACAGACTGTTCACTTGGCTTCGCCCAAGGTGCTGGGTTCACCTTAGGCTACTGAGCCCACAAGACTTGAACCGTGGTGGTGAAAGAACTGTATCTAAGAAGAGTTTGGTTAAATTTGACTTCGATTTTATCCATATCCATAAATATATTTTTTGTTTTTACTTATTTAAAAATAAATCTAAACATTTCACGTGTAATATGTAAATATAATTGGCTCATCCTCTATTCTGAGTGTCTTTAAAAATAAAATGCTGCAATTTAATTTCAATATTCGAGACACTTGAATGAAGAAAACAGAATATGAATGAAATTGAATTTTTCAATGCGCATACATTTCCATTTATTTTTAATGTTTTATCACAGACTAGCTGTTGCATTCAGCTTCGACCGCGTTACTCAACTCCTATAAGTCACAGCGTGATGTTATATAGCCTTCCTCGATAAAATTAAATGGGCTATCTAACACTGAAAGAATTTTTCAAATCGGACCAGTAGTTCCTGAGATTAGCGCGTTCAAACAAACAAACAAACTCTTCAGCTTTATAATATTAGTATAGATAAGGACATTTAAACGAGGTCGGAGTCGGTGGACGATGCTGTGGCCGTACAGGCTACTCCGTCTACTGGCCCCTTATCGCAAGTGCCTGTAACCTGCTCCGACTCTGTCGTTGAGCTGGTGTCTGCAGTGCCTCCGTCTGCCTCAGAACCGGAACCGGTGCTGCCGCCCGTTGGTACAAGCGGCAGCCCTGGAGGTGACGAGGCGGATAGGACGCGCGAGATGGACCTCGTCAGGGCATTGGAGGAGGGAGCGGCCAACATCTCTGATGGCACACCGTTCTCTTCAACCGATTAGCGCTGTACAGGCAAACATCCACCACAGCCGCACCGCAACGGCTCAACTACGGTTGTGGATGGAAAACAACGACCGGGTCATAGCAATGATCCAAGAGCCGTGGGTCAGAGACGGGAGAATATGCGGCCTCAACCCAACAAGAGGTAAATTGTATACTTGCAATCAAGATACACCGAGGACGTGTATTTTTACTACTAACCAAATAACAGCTATGCCACTTAACGAGTTCTGTTCCAGAGATCTAACAACAATAAAACTGCGACAATCCGAACCGTTCCCAGACATAGTGCTGGCATCAGCATATATGCCGGACGGTGAGGAAGCACCACCCCAAGACCTGGCCGCCTTGGTCAATTATTGTGAGAAGGAGAGACTGGAGCATGTCGTAGCTACAGATTCTAATGCACACCACCCTCTGTGGGGAATAGCAAGCAGCAACAAAAGAGGTGAGGATCTAGTATCGTACCTTTTTACAACCAATCTAAATCTATTAAACAAAGGCTCAGAGCCCACATATGTGACAAGGAGATGTAAAACAATGATCGACCTTACACTAGCCACGAATAACGCGACGGATCTCATCAAAAACTGGCATGTATCCAACGTAGCATCATGCTCAGACCATAGATGGATCCGATTCGAGATAAACATTAGCACAAATACTCCCACTCCTAGGAGGAATCCCAGGAAGACAAATTGGAACACATACAACAAAATCATAACAAACAAATTCAACACAGACGCACCGGATCAAATCAGGAGCGTAGAAGATATAGAGACACAGGTGACAGACCTGACAGATACGATCATACAAACCTATCACTCAACATGCCCCCTGACCAAACCTACAACGCAACCAAGAAGGCCAACCATATGGTGGGGCCCAAAACTTGAGAGGTTAAGGAAAAAGGTCAGAAGGCTACTAAACAGAGCCATGAACACTAGCGACAGCATAGACTGGGACAACTATAGGGAAACTAAAAACCGATATAAAAAACAAATACGGGCCAGGAAAAGAGAATCCTGGCAAAAGTTCTGTGACAGCATAGAGTCCTGTAGCGAGGCTGTGAGAATAAAAACTATCATGACCTCAGGCGGAAACCCACACATAGGATCAATGAAAAAACAGGACAATACATACACTAAAACATATGAGGAAACAATGCAAGTCCTCATCCAGACGCACTTCCCAGACTGCAGCATCGTTACAGAAGCAAGATGGGAAGACGAACATATCATACCACCAGACACTAACGAATGGATGATTGTCCAAAATGTAGCGTCTAGAGACAAAATTACGTGGGCAGTCAACAGCTTCCAACCATATAAATCAGCAGGTGTAGATAGCATCTTCCCAGCCTTGCTCCAAAGAGGGGTGAGGGAGTAATTGGGGCCCTAGTCAGGATACTCCAATCATGCCTGGCATATGGCTACGTTCCCAAGCTATGGAGGGAGGTAAGAGTCGTCTTCATCCCAAAACCAGGTAAGAGTGACTACACAGATGTGAGATCCTTCAGACCTATCAGCCTGACATCATTCATGATGAAAACTCTGGAAAGGCTATGCGATAGAGAACTGAGGGACAAAGCACTGAAAAACTTACCAATACACCACAACCAACACGCTTACTCATCGGGAAAATCCACAGAGTCAGCGTTACACGCAGTGGTAAGCAAAATAGAGCATGCCCTGCAAAACAAAGTCATATGTCTAGGCACGTTTATTGACATCGAAGGTGCCTTCGACAAAACAAACTTTGACAGCATAAAAACAGCACTAAACAAACACAACATAAATCCATTAATAGCAAATTGGATTCACAACATGTTAGTTAAAAGAATCATTACGATAGACGACAAGGGCGCACAGAAAGCCGTAGTTGCCAAGGGTTGCCCACAAGGAAGAGTACTATCACCTCTCCTGTGGAACATAGTCGTAAATGACCTCATAACTAAACTGAACAACAGACATTTCTACACAGTAGGGTACGCTGACGACTTAGCGATACTCATAACGGGTAATCATGCAAATACAGTATGTGATCTAACTCAGACAGCTCTTCGAGTGGTAGACCGGTGGTGCAGAGAATCTGGACTCACCGTCAACCCAAACAAAACAGAACTAGTAATGTTCACCAACAAAATGGTACTAAACAATTACACACTCCCTAAACTAGGGAGCGTTACACTCCAATTGAACACACAGGTGAAGTACCTAGGAGTAATCCTTGACAGCAAACTAAATTGGAGTCAACACCTAGAAGCCAAACTAAACAAAGCCTGCATTACATTCTGGCAATGTAAAAGAATGATAGGTAGGTCATGGGGCCTAACTCCGAGAATAGTGCTATGGCTCTACAGTACAATCATCAGACCAATAGTCAGCTATGGAACACTAGTCTGGTGGCCACGAACACGCCTAACAACGGTAAGTGACAAATTCCAACGCTTCCAAAGGTTGGCATGTCTTGCCATCACAGGAAGCATGAAAACAACACCGACCGCAGCCATAGAAACTATGCTATCCCTGCTTCCACTACATCTCTTCATACAACAGGAAGCAGCGTCTGCAGCGGTAAGGTTACGAACACTTAAACTATGGAAAGACATCAGGATACCTAACACAAAAATCTTAGACGAGTATCTAGATGAATTTCCATTGCTGCAGGCCCCTACCGATGTCATACCCAAAACGTATGTATTCAACAAACAATACAAAATCCAACTTTTCGAGTCCCCATCAACGAATACATCCTCTAAGGAGCTGAGTATTTACACCGATGGGTCGAAAACACAACAAGGAACAGGTGCAGGGGTCTTCTCAGAAGAACTAAACCTCCACCTGGCTGTACATTTGGGCAAACACAACACCGTTTTCCAGGCGGAATGTGTTGGTATAGCCCAAGCAGCGAGAGCCATAATAGAGCGGAAAGTAACAGGGTATCCCATAAGGATCTTATCCGATAGTAAGGCGGTACTCCAAGCACTAAACTCATACACAACAAACTCGGGCCTAATTCACGAATGCCACTGTTACCTCGAAAGAGCATGTCAACTTAACACAGTGACCCTTCAATGGATAAAAGGGCACAGTGGCTCAAGAGGTAATGCAGCAGACGAGCTGGCCAAACGTGGAGCAAATATGGAGGTCAAAGGTAATGAACCGCTACCATATAGCCAGTTAAGGGCATGGGTGAGAACGCACGCAAACACACAACACAGAGAGCTCTGGACGAGCAGAGACGATTGCAGACAAGCAAGGGAAGCGATGCCAATAGGCAACCCACACGTCTCTCGTCAACTAATGCTCTTAAAATGATCAGAACTGCGCCTGATAACAGGCACCATAATAGGACATGGTCACTATAACAAGCATCTTTTCACTATAGGTGTTACAGACAGTCCGCTATGCAGAGCCTGCGTAGCGGAGGAAGAAACAGCAGCCCATGTACTACTGGAGTGCACAGGAGTAGCACCGCTACGGCCTGCCCATCTCGGATGCCCGAGAACGCTCCCGGAGATTTGCGCCGATGTCAAGAGACTGCTAGCATTCTTGCGGGAGCTTAACTGGCAGTAGGGAGTGCTTCAGGCTCGCAGCACGCAAAATAGGCGCAAAAGCGTCGAGTTGCGGAAATCAGCCTGACCTCAAGTAACAAGTAACAAGGACATTTAAAACAAAAGATTTTATTTCATAATAAGTAGAGTAATGTACTGCCTACTCTATTAAATTCTTAAAATTATTCTAAGTCTTTCAGAAAGAAAGAGGCAAAAGGCTTAACTTATGCGGAATACTCTGGTACTTAAGTTTTTATCGTTCTCAAAGGAAATTGTAAACTTTCGTTCCAATGAAGAAGTAGAATAATATAAAATATCGTTTTAAATATTCGCAATATTCTGTAATCCTTGAATTGGACATGGTTGTTTCACTATTATGACTGTTTAAAACGGGATATTTAACATGTTATCGTCGTTTTTGACAATTCAATTGACGTAATAATGAATTACTAATAATAATAAGGCAAATGTAATTCCCGTTGGAACTTTTTCGGGATAAAATGTAGCGTAAGTGTTCTGGTATATAAATTACAACACTGCCAAGTTTTATCAAAATCCGTTCAGTAGATTTTCGTGATCAAACATCCAAACGTTTGCATTTAAATAATATTATTAAGATTAGCTTTGGTGAATATGTCTACCCCACCATGGTTCAAACCTTGTCGTGGCGGTGAGACCCAGCACCTTAGGTGAAGCAAATTAAGCCGAGGGAGCTGCTCTTTGTACCCTCTTACAAGGAGAGGGGACAAAAGAGCAGGAAGGACAAGGGGCGAGGTTGGGTACCTCACCCCATTGTACTGTTCCGACGTTGGTAGGGATTATTATGTGGTGCGGGACAACCCCTCTGTGGTGGTGGCCTCGATCAATTGAGGACTATCGATCCGTCGAGGTGCCCTGTTTACTCAGCAGATCCGGTTACCTCACCAAATGCGGCATTGGTGGCACTCGCCGGGTTTTAGTGGAGAGAGCTGAGTCCACTTACCATCTTTTGGGCGCAGCGAGTCCCACATACCCACCTGGGGAGACCCACTCCCCAGGCGGGATGCCTCAGAGCATTTCCCGGCGTCCAAGAAAAAAAAAGGGAAATGAGCCAATATCATTTATTCATGAAACATATTTGTTGTGTTTCTTAGAGAAGAGTATGACAGGCGCAGCGAGTCCCACATACCCGCCTGGGGCGACCCCACTCCCCCGCGGGATACCTCAGAGCATTTCCCGGCGTAAAAGAAAAAAAAGGTGAATACGTCAAGACGACGAGATAGGTTAGTAAATATACCTAGTTTTTTTTTTTTCATTTTATACTAACATTTTGTAGATGTCAGAATAATAAAACTTTCGCCAGATGTTCATGCTGGTAATATAAATTTTATCACCATATTCGTACCGGATTATTACCCTTCAGTAGAGATCTTACTATTTTATCTATGACAATATTTTATGAAGACTATAAATGTGCTTAACACCATGTAGGTATATACAAATCTGCTGATGCATATCGAATACTTAACTATCTGGGATTTGCCCCCTGCTCTTTTGTCCCCTCTTCTTATAAGAGGGGTACAAAGAGCCCCCTCGCCTCAATTCGCGTCGCCCAAGGTGCTGGGCTCACCCTAGGCTACTGAGCCCCACCGCCACGACAAGGCCTGAACCATGGTGGGGATACAAATGGTGGTCTGGCAGGTAAGTAAATTAGACCTATATAACTCCAAAGATGCGGACTTTTGGTCCTGGCATATACTTGAAAGAAAGAAGAAAGAAATAAATATTTATACGACACAAACAGGTGACAGAAACATAAAGAAATACACAGAAAAACATTCTGATTAACTTACTATTATAAGCTCCTTTTAATCTATTCAAGGAAACTATTCAAAAGTTAGTCATTTTAAATACATGCAGGGATGTATTTAAAATAAATAACTTCTGTCTGAGACTGAAAGCTGGCAACGCAATCCTCTGGTGTAGAGAGTATCAATGGATAACGTTGTTCAGTTACCACCAGGTGATCGCACTGTGTGCTTAAAAAAATGTGTGCTATCTCCTTTAAAAAATAAGATTTGATTTTTTATTAATAATAATAATGTGTTAATACGATGATACTAAAAATCTCAGTTCTACGAAATTCCTAAACCAATAACATCAACCCAGAACCGTAGGTGACCGTGGAGGTTTTAAGTAAAGCAATAAAATGAGTTATATTCGCCCAGCGCCGAGGCCTTCGCCTAATCAAATAAAGCGAATACAAAAATGGATTTACGACCGACGCGCAAAATCCTTGTTCCCCAAAACACAGTGTACCGATCAAGTGAAAATAATGCTTTATTGGAAAGAAATAAATTAGACAATTTTCTTAGAAAGAAATAATGGTGGCTCTGCGGTATTAGCATATCGCAATAAAATATAAGATATTGTATAATGGATGGTATTATATGGGTTTAACAACGTGAATTGTATCGCATTATATTTTGATTTCAATAAGATTTCTTAGGAGATACCCGTAGTTGACATAGGCTATAGAAATAATCAGCATCAATCAGGATACGGTTGTAAATCTTAGTTAACGAAGGCGAAGCTGCAGACAACAGCTAGTCTACAAATTTCTCGAGGAATAAGCAATAAAAATATATACAATTTTCCAAACAACGACTTCATTGAATCCATCGCATCGCTTAACTCATAATAGTCCGGCTTGTTTCTTACGGATTAATTAATTAGTTCCGTGACAAAGCAAACTCTTAACTAGTGCAAGTCTGTAAATCCTTCAAGAAAAATATTTAAGAGCTGTGTAAATTTAGAACCGATTTTATTTCAATTAAGAAACAGTTTTTCCTTTCATTTTGTTTACAAAGTAGCTTATAATATCTTTATTTTGTTTTAAGTTTTTTTTATGTCATAGGGAGGCAACCGAGCAGTCGGAGCCTTATGGTGACTACCGACGCCCATAGACATCTGCACAACCAAAAGTTATGCAGATCCCTTATGCCCTCCATCCTATCCAGTTATGCCCTCTTTTTCCCTATCCCCCCCAATGGGCCACCGGAAACTCATAGCTGTCACTAGACGCCGGTGTTATGTGAGCGAGAGGTACCACCCCGGTCGTGCCGACCTAATCCGCTACCACTTACTCTTAAGTGCTTTGTATGTTTTATTGTTGGTTGATAGACAGACAAACACACATACGAATTACGGAAGAACATAAGGTGAGGGTTACGTTTTGACTTGTTGACGAATTAAACCCTAAAAAGTAAAAAATAGTGCAAAGAAATATATTTTATATCTCTTACAAAGTTTACCTATTCGCTATAATCGTAGTAGTATTTTATGACTTGGTCGAACTGTAGCGAAACTAGCTTACGTGACAAGATTTGAACCTAAGCTAGGTGTGACTTGAAGCAGACACTACACAAGCCTTAAGATTCCTTCGACACTAGCCGCACCAAACTATAAAACAGCTAGTTTTGGTTCGACCTGAATCCGTACGTGT
Source organism: Helleia helle (assembly GCA_963853865.1). Taxonomy (NCBI): domain Eukaryota; kingdom Metazoa; phylum Arthropoda; class Insecta; order Lepidoptera; family Lycaenidae; genus Helleia; species Helleia helle. Next base: position 16,436,102 of record OY971422.1, on the reverse strand, counting down.
TCGCTGTACAAAACAGTTAGCTATATCTATCGTAAACGAGAACACCTCTATATCATAACTCAAATCTCGAATGGATTTTTTTTCTTTAACGCCGGGAAATGCTCTGAGGCATCCCGCGGAGGAGTGGGTCTCCCCAGGCGGGTGTGTGGGGCTCGCTGGGCCCGAAAGAAGGTAAGTGGACGCAGCTCTACCCTCTAAAAGCCGGCGAGTGCCACCAATGCCGCCTTGGTAAGAGGTGCCCCGGATCTAATGAGCAAAGAGGGCACCTCGACGGCTAGTCAGTCCCCCAAGAGTACGACGCCACCTCCACAGCACCCCAAAAGATCCCCTCCCATCGTCGGGACAGTACAAAAGGTAAGGTTCCCGTCTTCAACCCTTGCCCCTTACTCTTTTGTCCCCTCTTACAAGAAGAGGGGTACAAAGATCCCCCTCGGCTCAATTAGCTTCGTCTAAGGTGTTGGGCTCACCCTAGGCTACTGAGCTCCACCGCCACGTCAAGACCTGAACCATGGTAGGGTGTTTATTTGTAACCTGTTTGAGGCAATGGATAGTATCAGTACCACATTGGCTATCTCACCTCACAGTCTCAACCGTATCTGCAGTTTTAATAAAGATTGAATCGCGTTAATAACTTCCTTAAAATAAGTTAATAAATAACACTTAGCATACATTCAGCACGAAATTACTTTAACAAAATACGTAACTATAACCACAGAGGTCTTCAAGAACAAAAAGATTTCTGTGTTTCTGGGTCATGAATGTGTATTATATATAACGTAGTAAGTATTAAATATGTTTCCGTTGTCTGGTATCCGTAACACAAGTTCTTCGAGAACTTACCACGGGACCAGATTGACGTGTTTTAAAAGCGTCCATAAATATAAAATTATTATTATAAGCAATTCAATACTTTTCTAATTGGCTTTCCTTTGCGATTTCTTTCAAAAAAGTCCACAAAACCAAGCCAAAACCAAACGTAAATGTCATATCTCCAGCATAGAAACCATTTCAGCCCTCTTTGCCCTCTATGCGTCAAGCTATAACGTAGACTCTAATGAAGCACATGGCCTGCACTGACCACACCAACAGCCTCAGTAATTGCTACGTTGAATATTCAGCACGATCCTCTACGTCTGTAGTATCTATTCAAGGTTCGCACGGATTACTTCATTAATCATAATCAATGTTCTGAAAGGAGGTAATTTGAATACAGAACAGGGCTATGTATATTGAAATACAATTTTCGCGTAAGTATATTTAAGCGTGACTCAATATTTTTCTTATATTTTGCTATCGGGACTTTGGGTACTGGTGGTACTGCTTATTTCTTCCGTCAAACAGCTTTGCTGTGTTTCGGAAAGAAGGGCAGAAAAGGTAGTGTAATTACTGGCACATCTTAAGTGTTAGGATTTTTTTATGTCATCAGGGGGTAAAAAAGCAGTCGGAGCATCACACATCCGCACAACCATGGCCACGCAGAAGCGCCGCCCTCCTTTTTCCTATGGGCCGCCGGAAATTCACAAACCACACGAAACACGACAGCATATGTCACTTGACACTGGTGTTACGTGAGCGAGAGGTACCACCCCGGTCGTGCCGGTGCCTAGCTCGACTGCAATGCAGCATGGCACTACCTCTTACCACTGAACTGGTGGACTCGGCGGCTCGTCTGCCTGTTTGATTATCCAAGTAACCAAAAATAACAATTGCTATTATTACTGCGACCACGCTGTCCGTCCGTCCAGACAGACGGGTCTGTCCGTCTCTCACCAGACTGTATCTTATGACCCCACCATGGTTCAGGCCTTGACGTGGCGGTGGGGCTCAGTAGCCTAGGGTGAGCACAGCACCTTGGGCGAAGCGAATTGAGCCAAGGGTGCTCTTTGTACTCCTCTTATAAGAAGAGGGGACAAAAGGGCAGGGGGCAAGGGGTGAGGACGGTAACCTCACCCCATTGTACTGTCCCGACGTTGGGAGGGGTTGTTCTGTGGTGCGGGATAACCCCTCTGTGGAGGTGGCGTCCCCTAAGGGACTGACTAACCGTCGAGGTGCCCTGTTTGCTCTACAGACGCAGTGCGGGGCACCTCACCAAAGTCGGCATCGGTGGCACTCGCCGGATTTTAGTGGGTAGAGCTGCGTCCACTTACCAGCTGTTGGGCGCAGCGAGTCCCACATACCCGCGTGGGGAGACCCACTCCCCCGCGGGATGCCTCAGAGCATTTCCCGGCGTTAAAGAAAGAAAAAGGCACAAACAACATCCTTTCCCAAGGCTGAATGAACTTAATAGAATACTATTACAATATGACAGATATATATCATTCAAGTCGTTTGGGATCCAACTTCAGTCACACCTATTTCTATATTAACAAAGTAATACAATAGAGTACAAAGCAGATCAAAGCCGAGCACGTAATTAATTACATGATAAGAGATTCTCTTTTAATATCTCTGATTTAACGCCCTCAGCGAGGACGTGTCCAAACTTAAATATATTTCCAGATCAATCCATCCCACGGAACTAAGATAAATATGGAAAGGCCCCTTATACCAGTATATCATGATCTATTTTACACCTAGTATTTCATTATTCGTTAGACATAATTTTACCATTCAGAACTATTATTAGTTTATACATTACTATTACATTATTTGATCAATTGCTTTTATTTTTAAAATGAATTATCATAGCTTCCGTAAATAAATCAAACTAACCCACCCAGTCACAGGGACTGCCGATAGAAGTCAAAACAAAACAATGAAATTCAAATACCTATAATACAGGCTGTTAAAGATTATGACAACCTATACAATTTAAACGGCGCACAAAATGACCACATGACATAATTTAGAAGCAACACAATTCGCAAAAAAAAAATTGCATAATCTTATATAAATAAATCAAACGTCAAACTGCGTCTCCAGCGGCACACGTGCGTTGTCGCGAGTCCTCGTCTTATAAACGTCAAACTGTGTCTCCAGCGTTTCGTGTGTGGTGTCGCGAGTTCAAAGATTTTATCTAAAATAGGCGTACCGCGCTGCAAGAAGTTTACACTTAAAAAAATCCCTTTATGCAAATCATAAATTGTGAAATACATTTTATTACGACACTTAACATTATTTTTATTTGAGGTAGGTAAGTAGCAGTAACAGTTGATAAATATTAATTGCGTTTGTTTCATGAATTTAAAATGTCAATTGCAAGTAGCGTGTACGAGGGTTGCAGTGGAAACAATCACATACATTTTCTTGCAAAATGAACTTTACAATCGTGCGTAGCCTCGTAGGCCGCGGTGGAGCCGCGCCCTCATTCTTAAGTCTACAACTTACAATGATTATAATGAAACAATTTTTACGGATTTTATCGTGGCTTACTATGATTTTTACAAGCTACGACGTTTGGGATACTTTACAGCAACCATGGTCAGGACTGAGGTGTCATACGTCCTGACGTTACAAAGTTATTCAAAACTACCCTATGGTACACCAATATTTTGTTTATATAGGAATTAGTATAGTGTTTGATTTATAATAGTAGTTTAAAGTTAAATTATTACTATACGATGTAGTGGCTGGTTCTGTCCAGCAGTGGATAGAAAAAAGGCTGATGATGATACTATCATCATTTTGACCCAATGCTCTTAACGGTAAATTGAATAAAACATGAAATAAAAATAATATTTATTTCCGTGGAATAAATATTCAAAAATATAAACGAAGTATTTATAATGGAATTTATTAAAGGCCTACGATTTACGTGTCTCGGCTATACGGTGTGAATAATGAATGCGCGACCCGCCGGTATCGCCTGCTTTTTAATTTTCCATTACTACATGAATAAATAATCGTCGTAGGGGATACTGGAATAATTGAATAATACTCTCATACATAAATATTGCAATTTACTACATTTCCTCGCTTAGATGATAGGAGGTGTAAAGTAACAAATAATTTGAGTAATTATTGTGTTGTTCATCGTTGGTTATATTGGTGAATATCTCTGGTACTAGGAGTCGCATTCGAGAAATTATTTTTCATTGCATTAGATACCTCAATTATTAAGCAGGTTATTGGCTACTTGTGCGCTAGGCAAACTCCCCCCGAACCGCAGAGGTCCCAGAGGTAGGCAGCTATACTCCGGAGACATCCAGAGTATGCCAAAGTACTATTTGGGTAACTTACCGCGAGGAATAAGGCCCAGCTGCGCTCGGTGCAGCGGGCAATTCACACCCAGCAACTGACAGGTCAATTGCTGAGCAACGAATGAACAGTCTGTTATGATATGAACTAAATCTATACAGATAAATAAAGTTGTCTGTTTGTATTATTAAAATAACCACTCTTTTTTGAATGCATATAGATGTAAACACGGTACATATACAAAAATAACATTTTTTAAGATTTTTGTCTGTCTTTCTGTCTGTATGTTTGTTTATTCCGGCTAATCTCTGAAACGGCTGGGCTGATTTTGATGGGACTTTTACTGGCAGATAGCTGGTGTTATAAGGAGTAGCTTAAGCTATTAAAATAATCATCAACAATCCGGGACAGCGGTAAATCTTAGTTAACGCGGACGAAGCTGAGGGCAACTGCTAGTTTTAAATATAATTGTATGAATCTTAACCATTGTCGAATCCACTGGAATACACACAAATTTCATCAAAATCAGTACAGCCGTTCGGGAGGAGTATAGTCACATACAGAAGAATTATATGACGTAATAAAGTTAGGTAAATGAATGACGGTCGATTATGGAACGCTACCGAATCGTTGGATTGATATTTACAGAATTGAAACGTCATTATGAAGATAATAATATGATAATATTTTTCTCTTTTCTTTCCAAAGGAATAAAGAATATACATCATCATCATCATCATCATTAGCCTCTATCAGTCCACTGCTGAACATAATAATAATATAAGCCTTTATTCGGACATTGTTTTGGACAGTTTTTTTTTACATTGATGTTGAATCAACATCGACAATTCCGTCCGTTTGCCCTCCCATGACAAAGGCCTCCTCCAACTCCTTCCATTCTGTTCTATTTAGCGCAGTCCTAGTCCATGTTTTTCCTGCAATTGCCTTTATTTCGTCTTGCCACCTTCTGTACTGTCTTCCATGTTTTCTTAATTATTTTATTAATTATGGAAGAATGTTTAAACACAATCATAATCACTGAAAATCCACCAAGAAAAATATGTATAACCTAAGTTCGGGAAAACAAAACGACATTAAAATCAACATTGTCGACCTCACTTAAATCTTCTGCAGTAATGATAATTAACTTCTGCTTTAGATTTTTGGCTGTCTTCCAAAGTCGACCGTTCAATAACTATGTCCCAAATCCACTTACCTTATTACGTAAATATCTTATGGTACTTAATAAAATGTTTTATATAATGGTGTGAGCTTTAAAAGTAATTAATTTTAACACTAGTACATAGCTTACGGTCATAGAGCATATTACCCGAATAGTGGTAATGCTATATTGTGTTTTGTATAAAAACAAATTTCACCTTTGTACTGCGACGCTGCGCCAGTTCTGCGCTCTGATTAGCCGACTGATGGCCATTGATGGATGATTGTCCGGACATACATACAGATCACTGCTTGGCTGAATTTCTATTACGTCAGTAACAAATCACTGACCAGTTTCGGAATTTTATGGCTCCCATTCTACTACTCTATCCGGTAATATGCTCGATGCTCACGCTGGATGAGTGACGCTGGTCTTGTTCGTGACTATAATGTCGAAAAGACTAAGTTTAAACGTGATCTAGGAACTGCTAAAAAAATTGTTTTTCTAAAATGACTCGCGCGACTCTTCTTGTTGTAAAATATAAGTAAATAGAGTCTTGGGCCATAATGGGTCAAATGGGCACCTATACGCTGCACATTTTCACTATATTAAAAGTGTGTGGCCTTGCCTGATTTTGAAAATGAAGTCCTGCAGTGGGATCTATACTATAATAATCGAATATGCTATGAAACACGAATACTCAAAAACCAATTGAAGACCTCCTTTTTACTTCAATCCTAAATTACTATTACAATCTACTACAATTACTTCATCAAATAATAACTTTATATTTAAAATATTTCACATTCGCCTTACTTTTATAAATAAGTGTTTAAAGTGAGATAAAAGCTTTAAGAACCGACGAACAAAGACTAAACTAAATGCATTATGATCAAAATGTTTGTGTTTGCCTTTCTTATAGCGCATTGTGTAAAATAAAATTACTTAAACGACTGCAGTCTTAATCAAATAGAAACAATGATATAATAAATCTTAAGAGTTTTGTTTGTTTCATCGGGCTATCTTCGGAACTGTTTTTTTTTTCTTTAAGGCCGGAAAATGCTTTGAGGCATCCCGCGGAGGAGTGGGTCTCCCCACGCGGGTATGTGGACGCAGCTATCGACTAAAATCCGGCGAGTGCCACCAATGCTGCCTTTGCTGAGTTGCCCCGAATCTAGTAAACAAACAGGACACCTCGACGGCTAGTCAGTCCCCCAAGGCCTGGCCTGGCCAGGCTATCTCCGGATCTGGCAGACCAATGAAAAATAAATTTTTAGCATTTCTTAGTTTATTTTTTAAGAATTTTACTTTTCTTAAATTTGGGTTGGTTAAATCGCGAAGAATAGACAGATATAGGAATAAGGGCGCGGTCCCACTGCGGCGCACAGGGAGGCACGTGTATTAAAATAATATCAATTGCAAGAAAATGACAATTAATGCGTAGCATGTCTGTGGATTGCAGTGGAAATAATCACATATATTTTTTTGCAAAGCGAAACTTGACAAATGTGCGTCGCCTATCCGTACGCCGCGGTGGGATGCTCATATGTGTTTGACCGCTAATTGCGCTGCGGGCCAGTGAACGAAAAATCACTGGCTGCGGGCTAAAATAATGATTTTGACGTAAACAACTAGTAAAATTATTCAAAGTGCGGCCTATGATAGAAGACCTATGACGAAATTTTTATGGCCTTTAGTGTAGTCAGGACACTACGCCCGGGTTTGAACCGTACTTTATACACTATTATTTGTATGATAAACAAAGAAATCCGAAAAAAATAAAACAAATACACTAAAGTAAAAAAGTAAATTTACTTTTTAACGTAACGTTTCAGTCCTGCTGTAATGACTCAAAGTTCTATTCATAATAGTGATACCAAACACTCCCGCCAAACCCTAGATGACGTAGTGTGAGGTATATGAGCCCATTTATCATATTGACAACGTGACAATCCCTTAACCTATGAATTCGTGATCTTACGAACCGTAGGCCTGGCTTTCACGGGGTTGATGACCAAACGTTTTAATGGGAAACGTATATTAAAGCATTTTCACGAAGAGCACCGTCGATTTTCATTCCAGATTTTTATAATTATTTGGTGTGCTCGTTCCAGTGAAGACGCCTCAGGCTACATGAATAAATGCATCAAAACTTGTAATAATTTATTTAAATGTTCGATATACGCACGTAGCGTACGTGCTTTTTCAATTTAAATGTATTAATTATTGCTTTATGTTCATATTATTTAAAAAAAGGCTATAGCTCATATAATATTTAAATGTTTATATGTGTAATAAGTATAATTTTATGTAAATTTTTAAATTTTTGTATAGTACATGTTTAACTATATTTTTACGACACTATCGAATTGGTTAATCTGTAATGGTAGTGTAATGAATGATATGAAATAAATAAATATGTAACAATATCAACCCTTATATGTCCCACTGTTGGCACGGGTCTCCTCCTCGAAAACAAGCGAGGAGGGTGTTAGGTCATAGGGCTCAATGCGAGTTGGTGAACTTCACTCACCTTCAAAGAATTTTGATCTCATAAGGCTAAGGCAGGTTTCCTCGCAATGTTTTCCTATACCGGCGAGCAAGCGATAAACCAAATCGTGTGTACCGAAGAGAGCATATTCTTATGTTCAAGTGCACGTAGAAATTTTGAAAAAATCTTTAGCTTTTCTCTATCCGTTAGAGAAGGACAAGTCAGTTCTGACACTAAAACCTGTCTTATTATGATAACGCATGAGCGTTCTACCTATTTTTTCTTTAACGCCGGGAAATACTCTGAGGCATCCCGCGGGGGAGTGGGTCTCCCCACGCGTGTGGGGACTCGCTACGCCCGAAAAGCTGGTAAGTTGACGCAGCTCTACCCAATAAAACCCGACGAGTGCCACCAATGCCGCCTTTGGTCAGGTGCCCCGAATCTAATGAGCAAACAAGGCACCTCGACGGCTAGTCCCCCAAGGGACCGACGCCACCTCCACAGAGGGGTTGTCCCGCACCACAGAATAACCCCTCCCAACATCGGGACAGTGCAATGGGGTGAGGTTTCCGTCCTCACCCCTTGCCCCCTGCTCTTTTGTCCCCTCTTCTTATAAGAGGGTACAAAGAGCCCCCTCGGCTCAATTAGCTTCGCCTTAGGTGTAGCGGCTCACCCTAGGCTACTGAGCCCCACCGCCACCTCAAGGCCTGAACCATGGTGGGGATGAGCGTTCTACCTGGACCTGGTAGTGAAAATCCCAAATTATTTATATCCATTAGTTGCGAAACACTTACCATCGTATGGCTCACCAACAGGTTTGACTAGACAAAAAATATAATTAAATTTTTTTATTCATTCTCACACACAATTTTATATTTATCCAAATCATAGGTCAGATAAATACCGTGTAACATCGTTATAAGCCACTTTGTATTGAGACTGAAATCGAATAAAAATCTGGGACCAAAATGTGTATGCTAAGGAGGTGAGAATTGTACGCATTTCCTTCTTAATTTCCGGGCATAGGTCCGGTAGGTGGAAATCATTATCTGATTTCCAGTAAAGGAAGGTACTGCATAATATTTTGACCTAATTCTATTTTTACCTTATCCAAATTCGATTAGCCTTAATCGAGTCACACATGTTCCTAGCATAGGTTATATAATATTATCGCCTATTTTTGTATACCACGAAAAATATAAGTACCAAGACGATGAGTTTCTAATCACCATCACCTATATAGGTCACATAATTAATATCACATAATTCTCATGCCATTATAATGAAACAATTTTTACGGATTTTATCGCGGTTAATTAAGTTTTCTACAAGCCCGATATTTCGGATACTTTACAGCAATCGTGGTCACGGTAGGACTGACGACTCCACCATGGTTCAAGCCTTGTCGTAGCGGTGGGGCTCAGTAACCTAAGGTGAGCCCAGCACCTTGAGCGAAGCAAATTAAGCCGAGGGAGCTGCTCTTTGTACCCCTCTTAGGGGGATAAGGTGTGAGGATGGAAATCTCACCCCATTATACTGTCCCGAAATTGGGAGGGGTTGTTCTGTAGTGCGGGACAACCCCTCTGTGGAGGTGGCGTCGGTCCCTTGAGGGACTGACTAGCAGTTGAAGTGCTCTGTTTGCTCAACAGATTTAAAATAGAAAAAAAGGACTGACGAGAAGGATGGCTTAAACATTAGAAAATAACATCCTCATACCATTAATTATTAATAATCAATCATGGACATTTAATCATAACTAAATCTTCCGTAATGCATTTCATTTTAAATGCATATTCGAATTCAGGGTTATTTTGTTCATTCCTATTATCTTTAATAATTTTTTTCTTACTAAAACCGCACCAAAACACGACAGCATAGCTGTCCGTTTACGCCGGTCTTAGCTGAACGACAGGTATCCCCCTGGTCGTGCCAGTACCTCTTACAATATGTGTGTGATAATAATGTATCGTTAGGACGCTGTAATATAACCAAGAAAAGTACTAACGTTTTCAAAATAAGAATGCATCGAAGACTTTTCATGTATAATAAGTTACAAAATTTCCAAAGTTAAAATTGTGTTTGTATTTTAAAACAACGATCATGTTACTCTTAAGTTGGGGAAGGTATGCGGTCCTTATAAGATAAAGTTACCACACGTAGGAGTTTTGAGGAGAAACATTATGCTTGCACTGAGATGTTGAGTAAAGCGCTAGTACCAACTATTGTCTACACACACAATACCGATCGAAAGCTAGACCAAGCGAGTATTTACTCATGCTAAGCAGAACACTTCAATATTGGATTTTCACGTGTGCCAATTCCCAACATATATATTTATTTGTCTGTTTGTTTTTTTGGTTAAACGCGCTAATCTCAGGAACTACTGGTTCAACCTCACCCCATTGTACTGTCCCGACGTTGGGACGTTGTTCTGTGGTGCGGGACAACCCCTCTGTGGAGGTGGCTTCGGTTCCTTGCGAGACTGACTAGCCGTCGAGGTGCCCTGTTAGCTTAACAGATCCGGGGCACCTCACCAAGGCGGCATTGGTGGCACTCGCCGGGTTTTAGTAGGTAGAGCTGCGTCCATTTACCATCTTTCGGGCGCAGCGAGTCCTACATACGCGGGATGCCTCAGAGCATTTGCCGGCTTAAAAGACAAAAAAATCCGGTATATGCTCAACGTCGTTCCTAGTATCCTTCAATGATATCCATAACATATTTGCTTCAAAGTGCTACTTTTTTTTTTTTGTTAGTTGGATAGGCAAACTGGCAAACGTAACACCTGATGGTAAGTGGTCGACGTTGCCCATGAACATAAACTAGTATGCCTGGAACGAGCCCAGGCAACTCATCTATGTGTTGCCTATCCTGAGACATAAGATGTTAAGTCTCGGTGCCAGTAATTACACTGCCTGTCTTGCCCTTCTCTCCGAAACACAACAAAGCTGTCTCACGGGAGAGATAAGCAAGATGGTGGTACCCATGCAGCCGGGAGCGCGGCACAGCGCTTCCCTCCCACCGGTATAAGTAACTATATATATAAGTAAGAACTAAGAAAATATCTCTAAAACGGACTTTGTTTTATAAAAGCATAAGTAAACGAAACGAATAAAATATATCAAGTACTTGTTTCTGAAAGGGAATTCACAAATACAAAAGTTTCAAATAAAAAGATGTGACTTTCAAAGTTTAAGCTTGTTAAGTTATTGATCAAAAGTAGCTTGAACTAATTTAAGTGACGAGGGTCAAATGGAAGAACGTATACGATACTAGCTGGTGCCCGCGCCTTCGTCTGCGCAGGATAAGATTTTAGTTTTTTTTTCTTCATAAAAAGTATCCTATGTTACTTCTAATACCTCCAAGAGTATGTGTACAAAGTTTCATGGTGATCGGTTAAGTAGTTTTCGCGTGAAAGCCTAACAAACGAACTTACTTAACATATTTTATAATATTAGTACATAATTAATGTATATATATTGTTTTATGGATTTTATAGCGATAAAAATTAAAAAAATGTGGCAAAAAAAATATTTACGTGAATCTGCATTTTATGAATTAAGGTATAAATGTGAAGAAAATGAACACAAATAGTGAATAAAGGTTTTTCCTACCCTTGTTTCGTGGTTTCGGATACTTTACAGCAACCATGGTCGCGGGATGACTGAGGTGTCATATGTTACAAAGTTATTCAAAACTACCCTATGATACATCAATATTTTGGTTAGTTCTATCTACGCAGAAAGTGCTAACTGTATCTTTAATCTGTGCTATATTATGCTTGGATTTTGATTTTATAATATTAATAATGGGATCCCAAGCAGGTGGTAAGAAGCCATCTTCTCTATTGAAATTAGGATGTTTTTTAATTTCAATAGCCTCACGGATCATCCTTGTAAAAATCTTAATAAACCGCGATAAAATCCGTAAAAAAATTGTTTCATTATAATGAGTGAAATTCGCGTAAACATTAGAAAACAATATGAAAATGATTATTTTAAATAAACTAAATTGTTTTAAATGAGTTGACGAATTAATAAATTTAAAACAACCATGATTATTTGAAACTGAATATCATGAATATCCTATTGGAATGTAACATGATTATATGAAATGAACATGAATATCTTAAACTGAATTGCTTTAGATTGTCGCCCGCAGCTAATCGCATGCGTTTAAGTAGTAAAAGACAGCTGTACCCGGACTGATGTTTATTATTTTTATAACCAATGACACTAAACCGATTTTGAACGTTCTTTTACCAATAGAAAGCCACACCATTTGTCAGTGTCATTGGTTATAAAAATAATAAACATCAGTCCGGGTACAGCTGTATTACCTACTACTTAAACGCATGCGAAGCTGCGGGCGACAGCAGTTTAAAATATTCATGTTCATTTCAAATAATCATGTTCATTCAAAATATTCATGTTCATTTCAAATAATCATGTTCATTTCAAATAATCGTGATCATTTAAAACAATTTAGTTTATTTAAAATAATCATTTTCTTTTCATATTCTTTCTAATGTTTACGCGAATTTCACTCATTATAATGAAACAATTTTTTTACGGATTTTATCGCGGTTTATTAAGATTTTTACAAGGATGATCCGTGAGGCTATTGAAATTAAAAAACATCCTAATTTCAATAGAGAAGATGGCTGGCTCTTACCACCTGCTTGGGATCCCATTATTAATATTATAAAATCAAAATCCAAGCATAATATGGCACAGATTAAAGATACAGTTAGCACTTTCTGCGTAGATAGAACTAACCAAAATATTGATGTATCATAGGGTAGTTTTGAATAACTTTGTAACATATGACACCTCAGTCATCCCGTGACCATGGTTGCTGTAAAGTATCCGAAACGTCGGGCTTGTAAAAATCTTAATAAACCGCGATAAAATCCGTAAAAAAAATTGTTTCATTATAATAATCATTTTCATTTAAAATGTTATATAATTTTATAATATACAGAGATTCATTTTAATTATTTTCAAATTTATTTTCATATTCATGCATATATTTTATACTCACAAAATAAAAAAGTCAGTTTAAACAAATTAACTCGTGGTTTGGCCTAAGCTTTTCCTAGCTCATGCGGTTGGCCAAAATTGGTTGACCGCAAGTGTAAAATCGTAAACAACTAACGATTGTTTTTTTTATGTTTGTACTGGGCTCACCCTTGGCTACTGAGCCCCACCGCCACGTCAAGGCCTGAACCATGGTGAGGAATGTTCTTTGGATAGGCAAACGGACGAAATGATAATAAGTCGGCATTGGGTGACAACCTATGCCTATACCCATTCTTGAACTAACCCAGGCAAATAATTCATGCGTTGTCTATCCTGAGACGTAAGCCTTAGTGTGCCTTCTCCACGCTTCCTTGTGTAATAAAATTGTTTAACGATAAAAGCACAACAGTGTTTACCCATGAAACGAGAGTACGACACAAGCGCGTCCTACCGGTAAATTAGTTAGATATAACTAAAAGATAATACCTACTTAAAAAACCCCAAAGCAAAAACAAAAGATCCAATGATCTTATAAAGCTAATTTCGGTAAAATCTATCTAATAACATATCAAACAGACACTCGAGGTTTATAAACTTATAACGCCTCTCTTATTTCATCGAAGGCTAAAAACAAGTACACCAGACCGACCAGATAGAACCACCATGTTGATGCAGAGGCAGGTCAAAATTGGATGCAATTGGCAGGAGCTCGGCCGCCTTAGCATACATTGAAAGAGGCTTATATCCAGCAGACGTATGACGAGAGTGCGGAGGATGCACTAAACGCACCTCCAGTCTCCCGTCTCCCGTGAGTGCTTCAGGTTGTCAGAATTCCGGTTCTATTGTGAGGGAACCGGCCGGTCGCGAGGGTGTTCTGTGTTAGTCAGATCCGGAACACTCCCCTTCAAGCGACTGAAGGCATGTCGCAGTGGTTTTAGTGTCTTGGGAGGCCCTGGAGTTCCCTACCCCCACTTATCTCCGGGGACGACCCATCCCCGGGTGAATGCGCAAAAAAATCCACTGCGATGTAAAAAAATTCTTATATTCAACAGCGGATGGTAAAAGGTAGTGATGATGATAATGATGTTGTCGATACCACCACAACCAGTTGTCTATTATAACTCAGTAAGGATTATCTTAGTTGCATCGAACATATTATAACCGGATAGTGTAGTAATGTGAGCCATAAAATTCTGAAACTGGTCAGTGATCTGTCACTGACATAATAGCAATTCAACCAACCAGACGTGATTTTTATGTGTTTACGTCCCATCGGCCAATCATCCATCAATGGAGATCAGTCTACCAATCAGAGCGCAGAACCGGCGCAGCGTCGCAGCACAAATTTGGCGGAATTTGTTTTCATACAAAACAAAAAATTACCGCTCTATTCCGGTTATATACTCGATGCTCAGTTGTAATCACTAATTCGATTTAAAACAAATAAGAATGAAGTTATAATAAAGAGCGGGCCCGGACGCCGCTCCCGTCGCACATCGTTCCGGCGACGATATCCGGTGAAGTCAATTTCCGTTCCGCTGGAAATTTACACTTTTTATTTACCCGCTTGATTTCTATATCTTACTTGGTTTTATTTAACAAATTACATTTTAGTATTATGTAAGATTAACCAATGAGCAAAATTCGGGATATCGTTTCAATACATTAAAAGATTCAATATTATTAATATGAAATACCGCATAAAGTTTTTACATTAAGTTTATTCTTTACTTCTTTCAAGTGATCGTGATCAATATCAATTAGCCTTAAAAATCTTAGTTAGTTAGTTAGACTTATTTATGAGTATCTATAAGTTTGATATTTATAGAAATTAGGAATGTTATCTGTGGAAGAGTTTCTTATTTAATAAGTTTATGTGCTATATTGTTTTAAAATAACACATTTTTAGGAGGATGTTATCATTATTTTAGGTGAACTACTCTTATTTTATTTTAATATATATTATGCTGCTATAAGCATAAATCTATTACACATATTGTTATTATGGAACCAGCTGCCACCTACGGTATTTATAACCGATACGACTAATTAGGGACCTTCAAGAATAGAGTGTCATGATTTTCAGTATTTATGTTAATATCGAATTTGTGTCACGATTTTTAGTAGTTTGAATTATTTATATTAATATCGATTTTGTGGGTGTTGGTAGTTGTAGGTTTTTCTATTGTTAGTTTGGTATTAAAAAAAACCAGTATACTTTGAGAAGGACGTTACTCTGCCGGATTATATTGCGATCAAGGAGACTCAATTGTGTTAATCGAACATCAGTGCTGAAGAGTGGTTTCATATTGTTGACCTATCAAAGTATTTGTGAATGGAATACCGCATTTTATTGCAAGAGCATACTCATATTTGAAAGGCCGGCAACGCACCTACTAATGACATAGCGGGTGTCCATGGATGTCGCATATCACATACCACCAGATGAAACGAGTGTCCGTTTGGCCCCTCAAAAAAGACACTCACAAGTACTGTAAACTTAATATGTACATTGTAATCTACGAATAAATAATAAGTCAGGAAATGTAACTGTGTTATAAAAATGACCCAACAAAAGTAGTGTCCAAGTAGGCGGGGCTTAAAAGTCGTGTCCAGCGCGTCATCAGTCGGACATTTTACTTGCAAGCGAACACACATCAAACTTACGCATACGTTTTAGTTTTTTCATTATGAATTATAGCTGTTAATCATCATGCCATCATGTGTAATGAAGTGGTGCAGGAGCCATAAAAAAATTAAAACCTCCAGGGATTACTTTTAACTAGTAAATAGTAGTAAAATTATATTTTATTCAAATACGTTCATGTAATAAGCAAACCGAGATGGTAAATACTATGCAAAATGAAGTCGGTCAATTTTTGAACCAATGTAGAAGGTATTTTATTTATTCTTCATGAAATGTATAATATACCTAATATGTTTATATTTTTATCATTATTTAAATGTATATCGATATAATTGAGGTATTTTAAAAATGATTTTGCATTTTGCTTGCTTTGTTTTCTTTTAGTATCCCAGCCGATCCAATTCGGCAAAATAAGTAGTTAGCTGCAGTTAAACTTGAAAGACAAGAGTATCCCGGGGAAGAACCTATAAGGAGGCGGTGCGGCTGGCCAAAGTCGGGCTCGACCTCGTGATCAGCCGCATAGAGAAGTTAGGGCTTCGGGTCAGAGTTGAGAAGACCAAAGTCCTTCTCTTCCGCGGGACCAGCCGTAAAGGATAGGTAGATCTCCGATAGCTACCCTCCAGATCCGAGGGGGGAGGGTCAGGATGAGCCCCCAGATCAAGTATCTGTGGCCCATCTTTGACGGAGGGTGGACCTTCGACCCACATTTGTCAATATTGGGATCGAAGGTCGTGAAGGCAGCAAGTGTGCTGGGCAGACTTCTCCCGAACCTCGAAGGAACCAGCGCCGCCTGCAGGCAGCTATACTCCGGAGTATGGCGATGTATGGTGCATCCATTTGGGCGGGTCATCTTACCGCGAGGAATAAGGCCCAGCTGGTACCGTATAGTACCGTGGGTGAGAGCCACACAGTGGGGGACAGACTGATTTAGCCGGTGAATCCCGTGGGAATTAGTGGCGGAGGTTCTTGCCGAGACGCATTCATATGTCTCGGTTAGGAGGGCTCCCGGCGAGAACCTTACGTTGTACGAGATCTACGTGTTCGTCGACTTGGACAGGAGCATTAATACGGAGGTGGGGGGGGGAGGACCCGGCACGGCAGTCGTGTGACAAAAGCTTAACGGCTGCTTTGCATCCAGTCCTCGAGCGGTGGATGCGGCGTAAGCACAAACCCCCTCACCTTCCGTCTGACACAGGTGCTCACTAGGCATGGTTGCTTTGATGAGTACCTGTGCCGGACGGCCCACAGGGAGCCGGTAACAGTATGTCACCGTTGTGGTGCATCGGTGGCCTAAAGAAATATTTGTTAAAAAAATATTAAATAATATTGTTTTATTATTGACTTGGTTCACTTATTGCATGACATCGTCAACGCAGCTATCACTCGACTGTCATAGGTGACATTGCAGCATGCGCGCCGACCTATACCTGCATTTATTCTGAAATTAAACAAATCTATAATGACGTCTATTTGTAACCTCGAAAGTGATTGGTATTTTAAATCGTACGTCGTTTTGGTTTGAAGTAGGCCCACTTTCATGTGTCATTTGTTCTGAGTTAGACTTCCTGACTTATTATTTATTCGTAGATTGTAATATACAATATAAACATAAGGTATAAACATACATGATAACTTATTTGACATTTTTTTATTATTATAACACGCAAATAAACTATACTTTTTCTTTCTTACTAATTGCAGGATTGAACTTATGAAACTATAGCGTTCAGTTTCATAGTCATGTTATTTCTACGCTATGAAACATAACGCGTGAGTGACGAGAAAGCCACAGCCGCATATTTGCGCTTTATCCTCGAGTGCCTTTAAACGCGTGCTCTTTCTGCGTGAAAGCCGATTCTAACACACTAAGGGTGGGTTTTATGAAAGCGAATAACTTGTATTCTAGGAATAAAGTATTATTCCCGGAATATTTGCAAACAATTTTCATTTCATAAAATCATTATCTGTAGAACAAATGATAGCATGACCAGAAAAATAAAAATACCGTTGCGGAAAATTTCGGAACAATTATCATTACTGTTACAAACCACTGGCAACACGAGGCGAATGTAATGTTGGTTTACATATACAGTAGTTATTTATAATGCTAGGACGATATTTATAATAATTTAAGTTAATGAATAACTGTCTATTGACTATATCAATATAGTATAAAAAGGCGCCAATAGCGCACTTAAGTATATTCTACTAGCATATTTTGTGAAGGGCGTTACTCTGCCCAAATATATTGTAATGGATAAGAATCAATTGTTTTAGTATCAGACATTCCTCCGGCGAGCCGTTAATATTACACAAAATATAATAGGTATATATTATGTATGTGATGTGTATGTTTATTTTATGCTTATGTATTTATTAAGTATATTATCTTTATTGCATTTAAAGTATTTATTAGGTTATAATGTGCACACTGATATTGCAATTGTCATTCAAATTCTTCTGTAGTAGGACTACTGGAAGAAATTCCACTTATGGAATAAGTAGTACCTTTGTACCAGTGTTTGTTTTCACTATGTATGTTTTTCAGTGTACATAAATTATTAAATAAATAAAATACTTACACTCAGGACAAAGAAGTTATGTGGAAACCTTAAGAGTATACATAGGCACATATTAAAATCTTATTAATTGAAAACTCCTTGGTTTTAAAAATCGAATACCATTTATTTAAAAAAAGATTTCCGGTCTGTCACAAGGTCTTGTCAAACTTGTTTAGTCGTTGAGAAAATGTAATTGACTCGAGAAAATTCTAGAGCGATGATTTATTATGACTTTCGAAGTGGTTTAACGCAAAAACAGTGTGTTGACCGGATGATTTCTGCATTTGGTGATGAAGCCCCATCCAAAACCACAATTTATCGCTAGTTTGCTGAATTTCAACGTGGACGTGTCAAGCTCGGTGATGATCCCCGTCAAGGCCGTCTAAAAACTGCAGTCACCCAAGAAAACGTTGATGCTGTGCGTAAGGCGATTAACACACGCGCACCGCCGCGGTAGGCGCAGGCGGTAAAGCGGATTTCGTAGTGGTGCTCCGTGCGGTAAGGCGGTTTACGCGCCTCTCCGCGCGGATGGATTTAACGCGGTTCTGACCAGTTTGAACAATTTCTTTCCATTTTTTCATTTTAAACAGTCTATCACTATATTGTCATGTCATTTTCATGTCATTTTCATGTCCCAGAGAGCAGATCAATTTCAATCTCCGAAATAAACTTTTCGACATCGAATTCTATTTTTCAATTGCAATGCATCCTGCACCCAAGATGATCCGCGCGGCTATGCGGTGCCCCGTGTGTGAGGCGCCACTTCACCGCGCGGACGGCAGCGTGGAGGGGCGGTGGCGGTGAGAGCACTGCTTGACCGCGCGGTCGGATGGTGTACGTGTGTTAGGCATCTTCGGATTTATTAGAGGCCAATGCGACATGAGATCCGCTTCACCGCCTACCGCGGCGGTGCGCGGTGCCGTGTGTTAGCCGCCTAAGCTGATTGAGGAAGATCGACATGTGACATACCGCGAAATTCAGTCAACTTTAGATATTGGCATGAGTCAAATACAAATAATCTTGCATGAACAATTAGGTGTAAAAAAAGTTGTTTTCCCGATGGATACCGCATTTGCTCTGTGAAGAGCAAAAAGCGGTTCGCGTTACTTGGTGCGTCAGAACTCTCGAAAGATTCCACGCAGGATTCTCAAATGCTGTATACAACATCGTATCAGGTGACGAATCCTGGATATACGCGTACGAACCCGAAACAAAAAACCAGTCACGAGTTTGGGTGTTCGAAAATGAGTTAAAGCCAACAAAAATTGTTCGTTCACGGAGTGTTGAAAAGAAAATGATGGCCACGTTTGTCTCCAAAGATTTTCAAGAGGAATAGTCGCAACATGGCCGGCCATGTTGCGACTATTCCTCTTGAGGGACAAAGTACGGTTAATGCAGAATGGTATGCTAGCATTTGTTTGCCACAGGTCTTTTCTGAACTCCGTAAAAACTGCAACCGCCGTATCATCCTCCATCACGACAATTCGAGTTCTCACACCGCGCACAGAACAAGAGTTTTTAGAGTAAGATAACATAGAATTATTAGACCATCCGCCGTACAGCCCCGACCTAAGCCCTAATGATTTCTATACTTTCCCTAAAATAAAGAATAAATTGCGTGGTTTTTACGTTAACGTTACGTTACGTATATAAGTAGTTAACGTAAAAACGCAACATGAATAGAAAACTTTACCATATCGTAGTTTTTTATTCGTGTTGCGTTTTACGTAACTTCTATAGTTACGTTATTTACGCTTGTCACAACTCATGGTAGAGCTACGGGCGTCGCTTGTCATGCCCCAGAAAACACGTATAATATAAGTGTTTCTACCCACTTGTAATTCCATAAGTAGTTATCTTAAATGTTTTTTCTTTTCGCGTTTGAATCATGACTTCACCTAAAGCTATTGGACTCTAGTCCAAAAGCTTTAGGTGAACCTCTTCCTTTAGGAAGAGGCACTATCATTAAAGAATTTTGACCAAATATTGGACATCGAAATTGGAAAAAACATATTTGACTAGTGGAATACTACCCTAAAGGCACCATAGAGTACGGAACAATGTGTTTGATTTTGACAATTTTATTGACAGGCCGAATGACATAGAGAAAATAACAATTTGTGATTTTTATTTAGAGATTCGACAATGCCTTTGAGTTGGGAATGCAAAGAGAAGTTTGTGAAGCAACACCCTCTGAAGCCGACGGAGAGGCGGGGCACATCGGGTGCCCGTAACAGCCCCGGACCAGACAGTTATAGGGCCCCTCAGATATTTTGTAAGACCAAACAACCTTCAATGTCGTCATTAGTATACTAAAGAGGGAAAAGATATCTTACAGAGCTTTATTTGCGTCGAAACAACTTTTATGTTCAATTGACGACAATACATATACATAACATAATGGAAACACATCTATGTGAAATTTCTAAAGATCTTATGCTGTTGTTTATCCTTTATGCTTAGCTCTAGATAGGCATAGATGGCAGTGATAATTTTCTTTCTATGTAACTGTACAATGTGCATGGGTAACGCCATCTTGTTTATTTATTCCTTGAAACAGCTTTGCTGCGTTTCGGAGAGACAGGCAGTGTAATTACAGGCAAAGAGACTTAACATCATATGTCTCAGGATATCCAACACATAGATGAGTCAGTCCGTTGGTCTGTTCTATGAGTATTTATTTAAAACTTTGATGGACAAGAGCCATCTTTGTATTCATTATAATATATTATAGCGATGACAATATTATCCTCTAATATATGTCATTTATTTAGTCAAAGTACAAGTCACCAACTAATATCATAAAATTTTCTATAAATTTATATTTTCCTGATAATATGGTTTCAGGTGGGAAAGGTTTTTCAAAAATAAAGCGAGCTCCCGCGTTCACTTTCGGTCATCGAACCCCGATTGTCCAAAAACCTGTCATATCCAGTACTGCGCCCGTTTTGGATGTATATGGATACGGGCCGAAAGGTAATAAAAATATTTAGTGTATATTCCTTGTCATGTACATGTCAGTTCGTGTATATATCAGTATCATGGATATATCAGTCTCATGTATTTATTCTACACAGCTTAATTGTCCTATTTTGTAGTGGGGGTACGCGTTTTGTGTATTATCCCACTTCTTGGGTACCTTAATTATTCTGGTAGAAGGTATGTAGTAACTAACAAGTTAGAGATCTGTCAGCTTTAATGTCAAAGTATAAAAATATCAGGAATCTTCTGGATAAGGAATAAGATACTACAATTGCATCAAATAAGTCTCTTATCGGTATATCAGATATTTATAAAATATTTTAGTGAGAAGCGAAAAGTTTAAAATCTATATAAAGTGCATTTATTTCAACTCTGGAAAACAATGTGTGACAAACGTCATCAATATGTGTAAGTCGGTACTTAGTTTTAAATTCCCGACCCTGTTCCGACGTTGGGAAGGGTTATTCTGCGGTGAAGGAAAGCCCCTCTGTGGAGGTGGCGTCGGTCCCTTAGTGGACTGACTAGCCGTCGAGGTGCCCTGTTTGTTTACTAGATCCGGGGCACCTCACCAAAGGCGGCATTGGTGGCACTCATCGGGTTTTAGTGGGTAGAGCTGCGTCCACATACCAGCTGTCGGGCGCAGCGAGTCCCACATATCCGCGTGGGAGACCCACTCCCCCGCGGGATGCCTGAGAGTATTTCCCGGCGTTAAAGAAAAAAAAAACCGACAGACGTCATGTACAAAATATTTTGTAGTAGATCGAATTGTGAATATAAACTATTCTGGAATCCACTTGAACACGCACAATTTTTTTTATCAAAATCGGTCTCGTCGTTATCTTATATCTTTAAATGAGCAATTCTTGTATATATATAATTGGAATATCGGAATCGGCTCCAACGATTTTCATGAAATTTACTATATAGGGGGTTTCGGGGGCGGCAGGAGAGTGGGTCTCCCCAGGTGGGTATGTGGGACTCGCTGCGCCCGAAATATGGTAAATGGACGCAGCTCTACCCACTAAAACCCGGCGAGTGCCGCCTTGGTGAGGTGCCCCGGATCTGTTAAGCTAACAGGGCACCTCGACGGCTAGTCAGCCCCGCAAGGGACCGACGCCACCTCCACAGAGGGGTTATCCAGCACCACAGAACAACCCCTCCCTACGTCGGGACAGTACAATGGGGTGAGGTTCCCATCCCCACCCCTTGCCCCCTGCTCTTTTGTCCCCTCTTCTTATAACAGGGGTACAAAGAGCCCCCTAGGCTCAATTGGCTTCGTCAAGACGACCGATCCCTTGTCACTGGCATCTAACAAGGACTGGCGACTGCACAGAGATCTTCCAACTTGGTTAAAGAAAAAAATACGTATAATATAATGTATAAAATGAACGAGCTTAATTGCAGGTCGATATAAAGTGAAGCACGGGGTCGTGTCTCCGCGCCTGGTCCCCCAGGAGAGATCTGGGACGCCGGGGCCCGGGGCTTACGCTCCGCGGAGCGAAACTCAATTCAAGCGGCCCCCTGCGTACTCTGTCAGAGCTGCAGCGCGTCCGCCCTACCAACCCGGCGACCAGTGGACTCCCTCGCCTAATATGTACTTACCGGCGAAACCAACGAAGTAGCTATATTCAATTACGTTGAGCTATATTTTAGCTAAGCTCAGGAGAAAAATATATATTATCTCTAAAGTTAGGTCTAGTAAGAGGTAGTGTCATGCTGCTTTGCAGCCGAATCTGACCAGCACGACTGCGGAGGTACCTCTCGCCCACATAATACTGGCGTAAAGTAATAGCTATGCTGTCGCGTTTTGTGTGGTTTGTGGGTTTCAGGTGGCCCATTGGGGGGAGGGGAAAAAGGAGGACAACGCATCTACATAATCTCTGGTTGTGTGGATGACTATGGGCGTCGGCAGTCACCATAAGACTGTTCGTTTGCCTCCTTGTGACATAGTAAAAAAAAAACAAGCGCAGAACAATAAACTCACTAGTAATCATACAAAAAGATATTCGCCGTCACATTCAATTAAAGACTATACTTATCGATTTTTTTTACGAATCTATTAGCAATTCTAACCTAGCACAGCCTCCATGCCAAATTTGCCTTAATGTATTTCCAAACACACGATCTAAGGATCCTTAAAATAAGAACCTAATTTATCCCTTTAGTAATTAAAAGGGCTTAATGCTGGTAACATATGTACTAGTATTTTTCTGAGGACTCAAACACTTCATTAGGTCAACCGCTTCAATTATATAAAAGTGAAATATGCAAGAATATTGGATCAGTAATTATAAGACGATAACATTTCAGGAATCCCCCTGCGTATTCCCTTGGTAATGTTACAAGAGAGTCAAAAGGACAAGAATTGCCGAGTCCTGGCGCCTACTATCCCAAATTTAATTACATTCAAAGAACGACTCCTGGATTCTCGTTTGGAGCTCCATTCAAAGCTTTACAACAACCAAAAGTTCCGTCCCCCAATGCTTATTGTGAGAAAAAGGTAATTTATTTAATTAGTGTACACGCTATCCAGAGGTACCTTAAATTACACACAAAGCCTTTTAGTATTCGAACAAGTTTGTGCCCGAAATTTTACGAGGAGGGACTTATAATGTTTTGTTTTACAAAATTGTTTACGCGTCTATTTATTTTATATTGTTTATAATGTCATAAATGATGTAGATATGATTTGCTCAAAGGAGCCGTTTGCCGTTTAAGGAGTTAGAGCATTCATACAAATCATGATATTAATTATTCACTATAATAAGCAACATGACACGATTTTTTATATTTTATAGTATAAAATGGTGCTTGATTGTGACGGTCATCTAATAATGTGTTCGTGGTTAACTCGTAGGAAATAATGTTATTGATTACATATAACAGAGTTATACACTCCGAAAATTTGGAGTATTAGATATTATAAATTGTCTCACTTAAAAATTCAGTGTAGGTGTAACAGAAAGATGAAGTCTACATTTAAAGATATGAATAACTATTTCAAAGTACTCTGCTTCGGTTTCCGAAATATATTTAAAATATAATAAAAATAAAATAAAAATTATGCATTTATTTTTAAACTATAAAACATATTTTCGATAAGTTAATTCACAATTTTAAACGTGAACATAATATAAAAGTTGACACTGATGCCCGTATCTTGCTGTCAATTTATCGAATTACTGCGAAATAAAAAACGACTTTATACATCTTTATATATGGTTTAGTTTTTCTCAGGGGCGTATGTCACTGAACTCTTAAACAGCAGGACCGATGCTTACGAAATTTTTGCCAAATCAAATTCTTGAGATATTTACTATTACGGTTACGGTCTCACAAAAAATATCAAAGACACCTAAAGATATTGTCTAAACTCTAAATGATGTTAATATCAATTTAAGAAATACAAATATCAAAATTTATACATCTATACAGATAAATACAATTGGAGTGTCTGTTTGTTATATTAAAATAACCGCTTTTTAATAAATGTTTATGGATGTAAACACGGCACATATACCAAAATAGCATTTTTTACGAATTTTGTCCATTTGTCTATAGGTCTGTCTGTCTGTCTGTTTGTTCCGGCTAATCTCTAAAATGGCTGGACCGATTTTGACGGGACTTTAGACTGGCAGATAACTGTATTATAAGAAGTAACTTAGACTACAAAAACAATCATCATCACTCTGGATACGCCTGTACATCTAAGTTAACGCGGCAAAGCTGCGGGTAACAGATAGTGACGTAATAAACTGAGTCATATTCGTATCAATGGGCAAAGCAATAGATACTTCGCTAGGAAAATTTCCTCATTATGTTTTTACAAAAAACTTGTTAGTTTGTCTCTCTGTCTCACGATGGTTTAATTTTTTGTAAACAGATTATACTTAATAATTATCGTTTCATATAGATCCATACATGTTATCGCAGTTTTTGGACAAGATTTTTACTACTACTATTAATAAAAACTTCAATCCGTATCCATATTTACAGTTAAGCTGTCTCTACCTAGTTTTAATAATAATAATAACTTTATTAATATTGTGCCATTTAACTCTGCGTGTATATTACCTTAACCATAACAATGCCATGATTATTAAATAACATCAATTTACAGTTTATGTATTCAAAACGTTCATCACCAGCGCCATCTTTTGGGATTCGACACTCACAGTACATTGGTAAAGAACACGAATATTTGAAACCATCCAATTTAAATATTACCATCTCTGGAGAATGAAAAAACATATATTTTATAGTATGTTAATAAATAAATTATTTTTAATTAGTAAAAATATTGTTTTTTTTAATTATACATTTATGTCTATAGTAAGAGGTAGTGCCATGCTGCCTTGCAGCCGAATTGGGCCGGCACGACCGGAGTTGTACCTCTCGCTCACATAACACCGCCGTGAAGTGACAGCTATGCTGTCGCGTTTCATGCGGTTTGTGAGTTTCCTGTGGCCCACTGGGGGATAGGGAAAAGTAGGGCAATGCATCCGCATAACTTTCTATTGTGCGGATGTCTATGGGCGTCGGTAGTCACCATAAGGCTCCGACTGCTCGGTTGCCTCCTCACATAAAAAAAATAATATATTTTTAATACATTATAATTTAAAGAAGTAAATAGAGCATTTTATGAGTAAGGTATGAAGTTCTACTGAAATTGCACTTCCTCACTTTGTATGGAGATCAGATTTCTATTCTCCGCGTCACAGATACAGAGTCGAAATTGTTATTTACACGAAGGAAAAAAAGGAGAAGAAGGGTTATGTGGTTCCAGTGTACATATATGAGAAGAAGGGTTATGTGGTTCAGTGTACATATATGAAAAGAAGGGTTATGTGGTTCAGTGTACATATCAGAAGAAGGGCTATGTGGTTCAGCGTACATAATATTGTCTATTTTTTGGCATGCTCTGCTGTCTAAACGGCTTAATATATTATGTTAGCTTAAAGTGTCGTTAGGTTCGACTTAATTGTAAGAGCGGGTATAATAAAAATATCATTGTTTTTTGCCTTAAACTACATGTAGTAATATATATATTTTTTTAATTTTATTTGTACAGTAAATTATTCGTGACCTTTAAGCTAACGGTTGCGTTTCTCTTACACCCTGTCTTTGAAAATTATATTATTAACAATTCCTTTGCTTTTGCTGTGAAAGAAACACAATCTCAAAGTTAAATTATTTATTCTAAAGAAAGCAATTAGAATCATAAAGCGACGCAGTGAATTGTTATAATTTTAATATATTTTCTTTTGTAAAGTTTATATTTTTATTTTATTACTCTGCTCTTTTGTTTATGCGTGGACTTTTTATTTTTTGTAAAATAAATGCAAATAAAGCTTTTATAAAACAATACCGTAAAGCAATTCTAGGAATAAAACAAACGTTTATGATCTCTAAGCTCTAATGAGGTCGGTCAGAATCTATATGAAAAGTTGTATCTCACTTGGGTGACTATGATTATATTCCTTTACTAGCTGTTTCCCGCAGGTTCGCCCGCTTTAACTTACTCAACTTAAGTACTGTAAGTCACGGCGTGATGTAATATAGCCTATAGCCTTCCTCGGTAAATGAGCTATCAAACACTGAAAGAATTTTTCAAATCGGACAGTAGTTCCTGAGATTAGCGCATTCAAACAAACAAACAAACTCTTTAGCTTTATAAAGCTTTATGTTATCTATACTAATATTATAATATTAGTATAGATAACATAAAGGGAAATAAGGTCATTCGTTCTCCTTAGTGTTAATAGAGTATCCTTAATATAGATAGTTTTTATAATATCCAATTCCAGTTTCCTGGATATATTTCCTACTCCTCCTGAATTCTCCTGATTTAATTCGTTGCGAGTCCCAAAGCAGTTTTAACGTATCCCTCGGGCTCCCTGAGAACGTATCAAAGGGTCATTTAGTGGTTACCGCTGTCGATCCTGGCTATACAGCATTAGCAGCGGTGGGAACGAGTGGTGGACCTAGCCCGTAAAATAAGACTATAAACGGACACATCATAAAAGTCTATATTAACGAAATCGAATCATCATCATCATTATCATCAGCCTCTATCTGTCCACTGCTGAACACAGGCCTCCCTCAATGAACGCCAAGACGGCTGATCCCTTGACACTATCATCCAACACGGACCGGCCACTGGTTAATTGCCGACCAACACTTCGTCTACCTAAACGTAGCCTCCACTCTTGAACCTTATTGCCCCATTGGCCATCCGTTCTCCTGAGTGTGTGACCAGCTCACTGCCACTTCAACGAGCTTTTTTAAGCCTAGTTACAATCACAAACACAGTTACAAATCTAACTTCCCTCAGTAAAGTGATTCCTTTGGGTTTTTTCAAAATTATTATACTTTGTTTGCCAATTTATATGTACGGAACCTTAAATATGTAGTCGCGTCGCATCGCCACTTTACAAAATAAACGATACAGCAATATCGCTTGAGGCGGCGATTGTCGAGAACTAAGCGATTTCCTTCTCGTGTTGCTTTACTAGAAATATCTTACATTTAATAATCGCTGAATATGACATATCACCGGTAGAAATACGCAGGGACCCACTATGGTTCAAGCCTTGTCGTGGCGGTGGGGCTCAACCTAAGGTGATCCCAGCACCTTGGGCGAAGCCAATTGAACCGAGGGGGCTGCTCTTTGTACCCCTCTTATAGGAAGAGGGGACAAAATAGTAGGTGGACAAGGGGCAAGGATGAGAACCTCACCCCATTGCACTGTCCCGACGCACTATGGAAAATGGTAGAACAACCGCATATCAAAAATCGTTTTTACTAATGTTGTTATTGACGAACTTTTAAAAGTTTATTGAATAGTATAAGAGTGGAACTTTAATATAATGTATTAAGTTTGCATGATTTTCATTTGGAACATGTTTTTTTTAATTCCGCAAAGTAAGTATGTTAAAGAATGTCTATTTCAGATCTGTTCGCTTAAATTTTTTAAATGAATTTCTTTCAAAAATTTGTGGGAATAGTTATAAAGTGTAATACATTTTTAGAAAGCCCATGGTATGTAGATTTTAACGCAAATATAAAATAGTAGGTTTTATGATTATATTTATATTTTAAAAAGATTAACAGTAATTGAGGGGAAAAAAGACAGTTTTTTAACTTCGTCGAAACTTTTGACAGTTGCCGACGTCTCCCGGTGCTTTACATTTGATTCTGTTTTGTAGTATAGATATTCAAGAATAACATTTATTAAAATCAGCTGCGGATACGTGCGGTTTCGGAAGCTATCGCTAAAAGTATGATGCAAGTCAGGAAACAGAAAATCTTTATCTATTGTGGTTTCTAATATTAAACTGTTTAATTGATTAGTTTGCAGTTATTTATTGATAACAGGGCGGTTTATCTTCATTTTGCACTCATTTCTTGGTATAATTTTAATCAAAAAAATGCACACTATCCTTAATTACTAAATAATATATAAAGGGTGGTTTCCTTAAATATAGCTATTACAAATTCGTAATAAAACTAAACAGACGTTTGACTGTTACATATAATCGCTGAATTTCAAAATGACTTCTATTTTCAAGTGTTCTAAGCGTGAATTATTACATTCATACATCGAAGGAGGAAAAACATTTGAAGCTCTATCAAAAAGTGTTAAAATAAAATTGTCATGTTCCCGAAGACAAGATGTGTTTTATTATCAGTGATATTCAAAGGAATCTTATTCTTCCCTTTAATAGACAATGGGCAGAAGCATCGAGGAAAAAGGAAATTTATAAAAAGGTCATTTTTTAAAAAGAACCGCAATTGGTTGGATTCAGAATTATAATTACAGTTTCTTTATTTAACAATAAAATGACATTTAACATCAGTTTATGCATGCTAGTATGTAAGATGAATCAAGTTTTTTTTTTTTTTTTTGGTGTTCACTGGTTGACTCACTAGGAAGCCCTGTGCTGAGCCAGCCAGTGTTTTCTTTCGGCTTTTGTTATGCATTCATTTATTTGATCAATTGGGAAAAAAAATGTTATAGCTAGTGATTGATAATTAGAATAATAACTGTAATTGCCAACGTGCTGCCAACTATATTAGGATAATTAATAAACTACATTTATAGGGAAGATAATATATAATAATTAAATAATTACAAGTAAGGATGGGTAAGATACGATAAACATATACAAAGCTAAAATGGAATACAATACTATGTGTAGTGAGTAGGTGTCTGTAAAGGTGTTCGTTTTCAGCTAGAATAGTTTCAGTGTCGTCTAATCTCTGCAGCCAGTTGTGCATCAGTCCCTTCAGCCCATAGTAGGATAAGTTGGAAATGTCATATACCTTGTTGATGTAGTTGTATATGGAAGGGCCCAGTGACCTTGTATGATATTGACTTTTTTTAAGCTTGGTAAGCGGAACATCAAAAATTATATGTTTTTTGCGTCTTGAATTTTTGTGTTTCATGTAATTCCTAGGGAAACGGTGTTGTTTTAATATTAAACTATGTAAGAAGAGTTGCCTAACGGTGAGTACTTTAAATTCATTATATAATTTAGTGGTAGGATAGAGAAAAGGCTTAAAGTTAATGATTTTAAGAAGCATGCGTTGCGCTCTTTCTAGGTGTATGAAGTGTGATTTAGCAGCACCGCCCCATGATGTAATGCAGTACCGTAGGATTGACTCTGCTAATGCCTTGTATATTCTTATTTGGAATCTGTCGTTGCCTAGGTACCTAACCGTTTTGAAAACCCTCCCCAGATTTCTAATTCTATTTG
This sequence comes from Helleia helle, assembly GCA_963853865.1. Taxonomy (NCBI): domain Eukaryota; kingdom Metazoa; phylum Arthropoda; class Insecta; order Lepidoptera; family Lycaenidae; genus Helleia; species Helleia helle. Next base: position 16,406,345 of record OY971422.1, on the reverse strand, counting down.
CAAGAGTCATTACATGTTTGTCCCATCTAAGATAGTTGTCAATAATTACTCCAAGGTATTTGACATGGATTACTCGCTCAAGCGATGCACATGTACATTGTTCCAGTGACAAACAGTTATGAGCTTTTATTGTGAAGTTCTTGAATATTTGGTAACTTTACCGAACTCGGAAGAAGTAACACCTGACTTTACGCCATCTACTTCTTCTGGGAAACACTGAAGACCCTGTGCCTCTTAAAGGGACTCGCCAGAAATGAGCTAAAAAAATACAGTGCTTCTTGGTGAAGCATGAAAAGAAAACTAGTACAAAAACGTTTTCGTGAAGCGCTAGGATTAATAATTGACAAATATATTGCCATATTTCGTTCACAAAATAATAATTCATGGTGAAAGTATCCTTAAAAATTTTGCTGTCATTCCTATTGGTTAACTTTCAGAGGATGCGCAAGAATCCCGTAATAAGGACGAAGAAGGAAAATTTCGCCTACATCATGCCAGGAAGTGCTCTCGATCAGCTACAAATGAAGACTTATTTCATAATCTCTACACATCAGATCCGTACATTCCAGCTATAGAAAAACATATAGCAAAAGTGTGAAGGCACTTGATGAAGATACCCTAGATCTTTTAAAAGTAAATGAACTCATTTTGGATCCCGGACTTCACCAAGTGTAATTAGGTAAGCATAATGTACACATTAATATACATATTTTTTCAAGTACTAAAATATAAATTTAACAAAAATTGTATTTTTGACGTTAAATATTTTATGAAATAAATATTAGTAATCATACCTTTTAATTACTTATTGATATAGGTATGAGCTTTATTATTGTTGTTTTATAATAAACTAATAAAAAAATAACTTTTTATTCACTATAATATAAATAGTATTGTCGATAAGGAAATCAAATAAAGGCAATTTCTTTAAACTGTTGTTTTTATCATTTATTTATACATATATACTCTAATAAAAATAAAACATCTGAGCTTTATTTGAAGCCTCATTTAATACCCTATGCGTGTGCAAAAATTGAATCGTCTGTCTTGACAATTAAAAAAGTTATCGATTTTTGATATGAAACAGACCTCGATTTTTGATATGAAACAGACCTCGATTTTTGATATGAAACAGACCTAGATTTTTGATATGAAACAGACCTCGATTTTCCATAGTGCGACGTTAAGAGACAGAGACACTTACCAGGTAGCACGTCTGCCAGGTGACGCATCCACGTAACACAAAAGAATGCGTTGAAATATTTTGCAGCGCCTGTTTAAGTTATATAAATGCAACACTATCTCGATTTTCACGGCATTTTCTGCCTACTAGACTACTATATTTTCTTTTTTTAATTTATGTTACTTGGATAGGCAAACTGGCAAACGTACCACCTGACGGTAAGTGGTGGACGTTGCCCATGAACATAAACTAGTATAACTGGAAAAATCCCAGGCAACTCATTTATGTGTTGACTATCCTGAGACATAAGATGTTAAGTCTCGGTGCCAGTAATTACACTGCCTGTCTTGCCCTTCTCTCCGAAACACAGCGAAGCTGTTTCACGGGAGAAACAAGCAAGATGGTGGTACACATGCAGCCGGGAGCGCGGTAAAGCGCTTCCCTCCCACCGGTAGTATTTTTAAAATTAATTCCAATTCAACCAACCAGTGATTTGTATATACGTCCCATCAGCCAATCATGCATCAATGGCCATCAGTCGGCCAATCAAAGCACATCACAACAACAAAACAGCACACAAAGTCGCAGCACAAATTTGCTGGAATTTGTTTTCATACGAAACACAAAACATTACTGCTCTATTCAGGTTAAATACTCGATGCTGATCACGTTCACCAGGTGAACTATCGGTACCTATCTATTATATATAACTATCGGTTATATATAATAGATAGGTATAACTATCGGTTATATATATATATATATATATATATATATATATATATATATTATATATAACTATCGGTTTGCCCCTCTTCTACAAAAAGCTAAAGACTGCCCAGCCTGCCTCTATTCAGGTTAAATACTCGATGCTGATCACGTACTATCAGGTGAACTATCGGTACCTATCTATTATATATAATAGATAGGTATAACTATCGGTTAGTTAGTAGTAGATAGTTATATATAATATATATAATATTATATATAACTATCGGTTTGCCCCTCTTCTATAAAAAGCTAAAGACTGCCCGGCCTGTCTCTATTAGGCTCATAAATATCTGCGGGCCCAGTACCTACTATATTATTTCAACACTAAACAGTAAACTTCACCCATGAACATCCCGTTTCAACAAGAAAGAACTGCTAGACGTGATAAATGGGCAGTGCAAGGCAACATAATAACCTACCTAGTTGCTTTAATGCATGAAAGATCGTTTTATTTGTATGCGAATAAAATATTTCCAAGATCACTTAAGCGACTGCCTTTTTAAGAAACTAAACTTTCTTGTTTTGTACATTTAATATTGCTTACGCTTTCTCATCGGCCAGTGGAAAAATTCTTTAGAATTGCTCCACGATATCGAAAATGCAAAACACTTTTCTATTATATAAATCCTTATAACTGATAGCAGTCTTACAAGTCATTAATACTGAAAAATATTAATAAAATTGCGAGGTCCGAGTGTCTTTTTCATGTAAAAGTAATAATTTCTTTTGATCGATTGCTTTGTTATTTTTATAATTAAATTTCTTTACTAGTTAAAATAAATTATTAAGAAATAAATTTTATATCAGTGCGAATATAATTAAAGCGAAAGTATGCTTGTCTGTCTGCTATTTTTTACGCCTAAACCGTTCCTAGCCGATTTCGGCTACGGCGACTAGCTCGTTCTGAGGGTACACTAGGGAACACTAGTGTTTTGGCTTTAGGTGGCTGACATAATCTATTTTGTGGGAGAACATACGGCCACAGGCGCTACGTGCGCCTTTGACAGACATGACATAAAGGCTATGTCAGGAGGCAGTTTGCTTTAAAGATTTTGTGGGAGGGAAGCGCTGTGCCGCACTCCCGGTTGCATGGGTACCACCATCTTGCTTGTTTCTCCCATGAAACAGCTTTGCTGCGTTTCGGAGAGAAGGGCAATACATGCAGTGTAATTACTGGCACCGAGACTTAACATCTTATGTCTCAGGATAGGCAACACATAAATGAGTTGCCTGGGCTCGTTCCAGGTAAACTAGTTTATGTTCATGGGCGCCGTCGACCACTTCCCATCTGGTGGTACGTTTGCCAGTTTGCCTATCCAACTAACTAACATAAAAAAAACTCGCTGCAAGTCTAGTTCTCGCCTTTCATTTTCGAAAACGTTTTTTTTTATAGAGGATACGGATAGTCTACTGTACGTGGCTCCTCCATTCTGTACATTTAGCCGAAAATTACTCCCGGGAGGATGAGGCACAACACACGTATTCAAAATAATCACCATCAGTCCTAATATGACTAATAAATAATATACAAGTAAATAAATGTAAGCATATTGAAATAGTGAAATACATTCACAAAAAACAGATGTTAGAAGGCCCAATAACATTTTGAAATTGACGCCGCGATTGGGTAAATGGTATAATAAGGAATCATGATTTCCATGCCATGATGTTCGAATTAGATATGAGTACGAGGGCAGCACTGAAAATTTCGGGAATCAAGGAAGTGACACAACATTACTATTTAAAAATGTATTTATTGCTTTTCGAAGTATTCTCCGCGAAATTTTACATATTTTTCTATACGATGGAACCAATCATTGAAGCAACCATTCCATTCGGAAGTTTGGGTCTCCAAAGTGGCCGTTTTGTAGGCGTCCACAGCTTCTTCAGGCGATGAAAATCTCTGACCACGCAATTTATTCTTTATTTTAGGGAAAGTATAGAAATCATTAGAGCTTAGGTCAGGGCTGTACGGCGGATGGTCTAATAATTCTATGTTTTCTTGCTCTAAAAACTCTTTTGTTCTGTGCGCGGTGTGAGAATTCGCATTGTCGTGATGGAGGATGATGCGGCGGTTGCAGTTCTCTTTACGGAGTTCAGAAACGACCTGTGGCAAACAAATGATAGAATAACATTCTGCATTAACCGTTCTTTGTCTCTCAAGAGGAATAGTTGCAGCATGGCCGGTTTTGGAGACAAACGTGGCCACCATTTTTTTTGCAACACTCCGTGAACGAACAATTTTTGTTGGCTTTAACTCATTTTCGAACACCCAAACTCGTGACTGGTTTTTTGTTTCGGGTTCGTACGCGTATATCCAGGATTCGTCACCTGATACAATGTTGTATACAGCATTTGAGGATCCTGCGTGGAATCTTTCGAGAGTTCTGACGCACCAAGTAACGCGAGCCGCTTTTTGCTCTTCACAGAGCAAATGCGGTATCCATCGGGAAAAAAACTTTTTTACATGAATGAAGATTATTTGTATTTGACTCATGCCAATGTCTAAAGTTGCCTGAATTTCGCGGTATGTCACATGTCGATCTTCCTCAATCAGCTTACGCACAGCATCAACGTTTTCTTAGGTGACTGCAGTTTTTGGACGACCTTGACGGGATCATCACTGAGCTTGACACGTCCACGTTGAAATTCAGCAAACCAACGATAAATTGTGGTTTTAGATGGGGCTTCATCACCAAATGCAGAAATCATCCGGTCAACATACTGTTTTTGTGTGAAACCACTTCGAAAGTCATAATAAATCATCGCTCTAGAATTTTCTCGAGTCAATTCCATTTTCTCAACGACTAAACAAGTTTGACAAGACCTTGTGACAGGACCGAGAATCTTTTTTTAAATAAATAAATGGTATTCGATTTTTAAAACCAAGGAGTTTTCAATTAAAAAGATTTTAATATGACGGGAACAGTGGAAATATTTCATTCCCGATAATTTTTGTGCAGCCTATGTATCTGACGACCGCCATTTTGACGTTTATTAAATTATTTATATATAAAAAGGTTACTGATTAAAACATATAATTTACCATGTTTTGTAACAGACTAAAAAGTTCTTTTTTTCTTTTTTTATTATATTTTCATGCATTTTAATCTACTTGTGAGCTATGGTCAAAATTTCAAGTCTCTAGTTCTTCGGGTTCTTATTTTAATGAAACAATTTTTCTTTTTTTTTACGGATTATATCGCGGTTTATTAAGATTTTTACAAGCCCGACTTTTCGGATACTTTACAGTAACCAACGGGAAAAGTAGGGTAGGGTAACCAAAAGTCACGGGAGAACTGAGATGACAGATGTCCTAACGTTACAAAGTTATTCGAAACTACCCTATGATACATCAATATATTAATTAGTCCTCTCTACGCAGAAAGTGCTAACTGCATCTTTAATCTATGGTATATTATGCTTGGTTTTTTATTTAATTACATATTTTAATAATGGGATCTTCGGGTACTTTTAAAATCAATTTAAAACACCCATCCAGACAACACTTAAAGCTAGGAAAACATGGTAAAATGTACTATGAATGAAGAAGCTTGAAATCGGTAATAATATTGTAATATTGACGTCGACATGATTATATATTATTTTCTTTCCCAATGTCAATGCCTGGAATAAAAAGCTATTATCTACGGAGGCGGCGCGATCGTAGCATGGGATTTTATCTTTATCATCCGTCACTTCTCGAAAATGCTCCACGGAACGAAATATCAGTATTAAATAAATTGTGCAAAATATTTTTTTTTTTAATTCGGTTATTTTTCTATGTTTTACTAGAGCATACTTCTCTACTTCTTGATATGTTTGGAAACAGAAAAGATCTTTAAAATAATCAATACGTTTATGGTAAACATTTAAAAAACTTACGAACATAACTATACGCATAGTTATGTTTGATGCAAACAATAATAACAAACATTTTAATATTAACAATCTACAAATTATTCTATTTATTAATATTCCTCAAAGAACTTAACGGACTTTTATGCGGAGTCGACGAGAAAATGACATGATTACCGCGGCGACTGTACAGCTTAATGTGATAATAATACTGGTCCCATCGCGGACTCGCCGTTGAGCAATTAGTGTAATCTTGCTCAAATTAGTATTACACGTACCTAATACGAGACGAAGCTATCTACTAAATTATGTTACTTGTACTAAGTCGAATCAACGTGGGATATCAATCAGAGGGAATGATAAAAAGGAGGTTTAACTTTGTCTTTACATCGAATGAATTGTTTTATGTAAATTGCTATTGTTTAACTATAATATATTATTATATTGATTGTTCTATCTATCTTTTTGCTTTGTCTAGTACATATCACTTTTAAAAAATCCCATTTTTGCCAATACGTCATGTTTTCAGATTTCAGACAAACTTCTTTTAGCGCGGTACGCATATTTTTAGATGAGATAAAATCTCTGAACTCGCGACACCGCACACGAAACGCTGGAGACACAGTTTAACGTTTATATGACGTGGACTCGCGTCACCGCACGCGAAACGCTGGAGACACAGTTTGACGTTTGATTTATTTATATAAGATTATGCAATATTTTTATTTGCAAATTGTGTTGCTTCTAACTTATGTCATGCAGCCATTTTGTGCGCCGCTTAAATTGTATAGGTTGTCATAATCTTTTTCCAGCCTGTATTATAGGTATTTGAATTTAATTGTTTTGTTTTTACTTCTATCGGCAGTCCCTGTGACTGGTTGGGTTTTTATTTTAGTCTAAACTCTAAACGCACTAATGTGGATATCGCTTCTCTTCTATAAAAACAACTACTCACCCGGGCCTGGCTTATTTAAGGAGCAGTCTCCAGGTGAACTAATTTTATGGTATTAAGTTATCTAGTTTAGCTATAGTATATTATAGTATCTCGTAATAAATTTTAGACGGTTCCCTAGCCCTGGCCCTAAAGAAACCTTAAAATGTATATTGAGACAAGCTATTTGTCCACTTAAAAATAGGTCAGTTATCAAGCGCGATCAGTCAGCGGAATCACGTCAACGATTATAAATTCGACGTATCCGTCCGTTTGTCACAGCCATTTTATATGGAGACTTTTTGGAATAAAAACTTAAATATATGAAAATGCATTAAAACTCTGAGATTGTTCCGATATTTTCCGGTGGGATTTGTCTATTTGATGGAATTTAAAATTAGTTTTACGACAAAGTCTCTAAAAACAAAATATTAATGCCTGTTGAATATGCAAGCTTTTAAAAATAAACTTTTTAGTATATATTGTTATATATTACATTTTTCTATTACAACTATGCACCTACTCTACTCCCGCCTTCGTACTTGTTTCTACGATACTCCTTTATAGTATTATGTTTTTTGGTGTGCAATAAAGTGTGATATTTTTTATATTTTTTTTTTCGAAATGTCTAAGCTGTGGCCTATTGACCCTAATGCTACATCGTTTGGTGGTTCACCTATTGATTTTTATACGAAGTGGTTGACCCCCACTAACCATGGAGTCTTCTACTACTCGGCTTCCTGGTGTCGGGTTTGTTTCAATGGCGAGGCTATGCCGCATCACCGTCGGGTGAAAAAATAAATTTGCAAAATCCCTCCTCACTCGACTTTTGATCATGACCATGCTCACATTGTTGTGAAAAATCCTTCGTTGACTGAAATCTCAATTGTTGACGTGAGCGACGGTGGTCTAGTGGGTATGCGGGCGGTCTATTCAGTGAGAGCCGAGAGGTCCGGGTTTGATCCTGACCCCCCCCCCCCTGTGATGCCTAAAAATGGGTTTTTCTAAATTACGACGTGCACCTGAACATCACCATCGCTTGCTCATCGGTGAAGTAAGCATTGCGAAGAAACCTGCCTGCCTGATGAGATTAGGTCATTGAAGGTGTGTGAAGTTCCCCAACCCGCATTGGGCCAGCGCATCGGAGAACTATGGCCCAACATCCTCCTCCATTTCGAGGAGGAGACCCGTGCCCAGCAGTGTGACATATAAGAATTGATATTATTATATAATATTATACCATGAGCTTTTGATATTGGTTTCAATTTATAATTATTATCATCAAACGAAACTTCAGATGGATAAATAAAAATATATCCTAGCCTTCGTTTATTCTAAATCAACAAACTGCGTCATCGATTAAACAACATGAAAAAATGGTAAATCGCACATGTTTGCGTACGTGAGCTTTTAAAATCGCGGAAATCGTATTATATTTCCAGTTCTATAAAATTCTTCAAATATGGGATAAATTTTCAGCCATTTGTGAATGGTTATCTACGGCTTATGGTAGGTGTAAAATAAACATATTCGATCAACAATACCAACTTTTTTTTTATGCCATCAGGGGGCATCAGGGGGCCCATAAACATCCGCACAACCAAGGCCACGCAGATGCGCCGCCCTCCTTTTCCCTATCCCCCCAATGGGCCACCGGAAACTCACAAACCACACGAAACGCGACAGCATAGCTGTCATTTGACGCTGGTGCTATGTGAGCGAGAGGTACCGCCCCAGTCGTGCCAGCCCAATTCAGCTGCAATGCAGCATGGCACTACCTCATACTTAATTAATTATTCCGTTGGTATAATTGTTGATGGAAGATAGTAGGGTACCTAGCTCGCTGAATTTTTTATCTTCGCAACTAGACATAAAATAAATGTATTTATTCAATATTATCATTCACAAAGTAGCTTATTACAGGTAATTTCATTTTACCACCCGAAGTTACAATATCAGTAACACATTAGTTATGGTGTTATAATAGTAAAGATAATATATAGTTTTCGAAATGTATTATCTTTATGTATATAACTCTTGTATGTGACATGATTACTTCGCCGTTTGTGCATGGATTTCGATGGTTATTTTTTTGTTTGAAAGCTGGTGTTTCCAATTTGGTCCCATATTAATTATATTAATTTTTTATTAAAAATATTTAACGTTTTAAATAAAAAAATGACTTCGCTATCGCACTAAACAATATAATTTTAATATAATAATATGTATATGTATATAACCTTTCTTTTCCCTTTGTCTTTGTCCTACAAATCTATTTTATATTTCCAGGTACTTTTATAAGATTGTTTCCCGTTTTCTTATTATTCTTTAATTTATGACTCGTTATATTCAATTCTGGGAAGTAATTAATCTACTTTGTCATTTTTATAAAAAGGATCCGATCACAAAGACACGGCTCAAGCTACCCTTTGGCGGAATTTGAGCGTTGCTTAGTTTTAAATAAAATGGATCTTAAACCTTTTTGAAATATTATCTGAGAACTTCGAGCTATTTTTAATAAAACTACAATTAAAATGATTATATAATAACAGTTTTTTATGATAGTTAGATAGGCAAATGGGCAGACAAGCCACATGATGGTAAGTGATGACACAATAAATAAATAAATAATAATAATAAAAATATTTTTATTCTATGTTGTACGTCAAAGTAGCTTATTGAACGTCAAATGACTCTACTACCGGTTCCAAAACTGTCCACTGAAAAGAACCGGCGAAACAAACTCATTGAAACTAATCTTCTCAATTATTATTTTTTTTTCTTTTTTTCGGAAGGGCTAGACTTTTCGGCCTGATGGCCTTTAAGCTCAATCGGTACAGTAAGTGAGCAGATGGCTCACTAAAGAAATATTCGAAAGGGGGACGCCCCCCTCCGCGCCCCGCGGGGGGCGCGGTTCATCGCGCACGCTGCTCGGGAGAGCAGGATTTGGACTAGTCAAATCCGATACGGTTGACGAATCTTTTACGGTTGAATTTAACCTATCATCATGAGTGCCGGCCCTCATCCCTCCCTCTGTAGAGGGAGGCAGGCCACGCGCGGTGCCCAAGCAATCTAGCGGTAGCATAGTGCTACCGCTGTTAGCACGATCTAGGTTTTTGTCTACTCGTATCGGATTCGAACCTAAGCTTTCGCGATCGGTCCGGACCTTTTCAATATTATACAATATTGTATATAGTACATAATATGATATAATTATACAATCATACATAGAAGCCTCGTAGGAAACGCCTTATTCCCAAGGTGTGGTATCTTCAATAAATTCTTTTATTTTGTAGTATCCTTTACCACACAAATGTTCTTTAACAGTTTTTTTTTATTGTCAATGAAGTTAGCGTCGCCCATGAACATAAACAAGTTAACCTGAGACTGGCCCAGGCGACTCATTTATCCCCACCATGGTTCAGGCCTTGACGTGGCGGTGGGGCTTAGTAGCCTAGGGTGAGCCCAGCACCTTGGGCGAAGCTAATTGAGCCGAGGGGGCTCTTTGTACCCCTCTTATAAGAAGAGGGGACAAAAGAGCAGGGGGTAAAGGGCGAGGATGGGAACCTCACCCCATTGCACTGTCCCGACGTTGGGAGGGGTTGTTCTGTGGTGCGGGACAACCCCTCTGTGGAGGTGGCGTCCCTAGCGGGACTGACTAGCCGTCGAGGTGTCCTGTTTGTTTACTAGATCCGGGGCACCTCACCAAAGGCGGCATTCGTGGCACTCGCCGGGTTTTAGTGGGTAGAGCTGCGTCACTTACCAGCTGTCGGGCGCAGCGAGTCCCACATACCCGCGTGGGGAGACCCACTCCCCCGCGGGATGCCTCAGAGCATTTCCCGGCGTTAAAGAAAAAAAAAAGGCAATTCATTTATGTGTTGTCTATCCTGAGACATAAGATGTTAAGTCTCGGTGCCAGTAATTACACTGCCTGTCTTGCCCTTCTCTCCGAAACACAACAAAGCTGTTTCACGGAAGAAACAAGCAGGATGGTGGTATCCATGCAGACGGGAGCGCGGCACAGCGCAACTTCTCATCGGTGATAATTTTAATACTTTGACTTGTGCCTACAGATTGTGAATAAATAATAATTAATTAATCATTTAGTAAAACAGTAAGTATCAATGAATATTGCATCATCTATTTTGCACTCGGCACCATTCCCAAAATTGTACAGGAATTTATAAACATGCTAGTTATATAAATGGTCAACTTATTGTATAGAGAACAATCAGTATTTTCTAAGCTGTCAAACTAAAATCACTGTGATATATTATCGCTAATACACAGTCTCGTGTAATTAATTGGTCTTCTCATTTCTTACCTATACCTCAACACACGTACGGGGTAAAGACTAATATGTTGTGAAGAAGGCATTTATGAAGAGGTGAAGGTATACGAGCTCAAAATGACCAAAATAATATTACGACCAACATAACATAGACTTCAGGAGCATCTAATAATAGTAACTGTTAGATCTGTTCCACGAATAGCCAAAATGAAAACTTTTCATCAGGGTTGAATTTTTTTTGTCCATATATCCGTCCGTCACAGACATTTTGGTCCGAGAATTAAAATACTCGAATTAGGCAGCACGACCTTTGAAGCATGTAACGAAATTATAAAAGATTTTTGTGAGGTTCTGAGTTCTTCGTGCTTTAGTTGTATACGTGTTTTCTGCTTACAAAATTACTTTTCGATTATGTATATTTAAGAGCCAGATTTAATTCGTTCCATCAATTTGCATCACCAAAAATAAATTTTTGTTTCTCAAAATAGTATTTCCATGAAAACATATTATCTCAAAATTTACGGTCCAATTTGTAGTTACGCTTACTGTATATTTCATAAAATTTTAAGTTACGGGGACTTTCTAAGTAAGGGGCACAACAAATGAGCCCAATGGATCCGAAGGGCTATTGTAAGGGTTGGATCTCCCTCGTCCCTCATACGTCGCGTTGATGGCATTATATGTAAATAAATATTTGATATCGTCATCTTCATATTCACTCTAATAATGTACACAGTCCAGATCACTTGTATATTTTTGTAAACAATATATGTTGTAATAATGTATGTTAGCTTTAGATTTGGTATAGCAGGAATTTACAAAATTCATTATATTTACCGATATTATATTATGTATATCCTTTACCCTATTATTTACCCAAGTACTTAAATCATTCTTACACTTTTCCTGGTCATTGTTTTATTTCAACGAGTACATTAGGAGCTATACCATAACTTTAATCAGGTTTCACGCGCACATTTATGACGTGCACGCCGGCCGCCAATAACTCTGTGAGGTACCATGCTGCGTGGTCGGCTCCTAACGGAACGGTTATCCTTAGTGCTGGTTTTAAATATATTTTATTTTCGCAATATTAAAAATAAATTTATGTATCTATACTTCTATACTAATATAATAAAGGGGAAAGATTGAAAGAATTTTTGTTTGAATAATATTAATTCTTACGAATTAACTCAAATACTAAATTATTAAAATTCTACATTAACATTGAGTGAAATAACCCATCTTAATCATCATCAATCAGGATACGGTTTACATCTATCTTAACGCAGGCGAAGCTGCGGGCTAGTTTTATACAAAAAGAAATACCACCTTAAATACGTTGATGGCTAAGAGGATAAAAGAAAATAACAGTTTTATGTTCCGAAAGAAAAAATGTTTCTACAAAACATTTATCTACTAAAGTATTTATTATATACGATTCCCGCAGATTCCATCTATACTATTCAGTAAGATTCCATTTCCGCTCGTTATTTGACGTTTTCAGAAATACAGCGCTGGCGTGGTCCCGGATATTGGAGGATGACGAAACCTCACAGCCACACGGACACGTCACGTCATTTATCTTTAATCAAGTAAATTCTTTGATGTTAACAATTTTATGTCAGACATCGCAATCACAGCGTAATAGTATTACGCGAGCGTTAGGCGTAGGGAGCCCAAACAACTTATTTGCATTTCTCATTTTCACCCCTCATCTTTCACTCTCTTGAGTATAATTTTCGCTATGATAAAGTTTTCTATTCGAAACATTCATAATAAGCCGAATATTTCGCTACAAACAATTTCGCCCTAACAAAATTTTCATTCGATATTAAAAGTTTAAGAATAATCCAATCTCAATCACTGTGCAATATTGAACGGCTTAGAGACGAGGAAAGCAATAAAACGCCTATTTATTCGAAAGTCAACAACGTTTGCAGTAATGAAATTCCTCGGAAAATATTAACGCATATTTTTCCAACAAAGAGGTAATGTATTATAGTGAAACTACGACTTTGTGGTGTATATTTCTCCTATACCGGACTCGTTATGGTTGTAAGTCTGAAGAGCGTAATATTTCTATATGTTCTTATTACTCAAAAAGATGGGCATATTTTTATTTTAAAGTTTCTTTATTTAAATAGAAAATATATGGTTTATTTTGTGAATGGTCCATTGTTCGTACGAGTAATACATAGTTAAGATGGATTTCGTTGGAATCGTATGAATAATCCCAAAAAGAAGAGTAGTACTACGAGTAATGTAAATATTAAGAAAAAAAAAACTAAAGAGAGGTGTCAAGGGACACCCGGATGGAACGAAGTTCCTTTCGATTAATTAGTGAAGGAATTGTAATAAAAAACAAAAAATATTATAAAAATATTAATTTCAAATTCTAATCGAGGTGTAAGGAAACTAAATATTCGGGTATGTATACTTATTTTATGATTTTTTATCGATAAAAATCAGAACATCTCCCGGCGTAAAATAATTTTAAAAAATCAAAAAAAAGTCACCGAGATCGGTGGGATTTGAACTGGGTTTTTTTACTATGCAGCCCCAATAGTGTAACAAAAACAGCTACCGACGCAGTACTGTGTCAGTCAAAAAGCTGCACGGCTTACAACTTTAGCAAAAAGTGTCGTAACAACTTTTCGTCTTAATATTTTCCGTCTAGCCCCCTTTCGCAACGCGCGATAAGGAACTACGTTTCAAAAACATACAAACATCCGAATTGAGAACCTCCTCCTTTTGTAGAAATCAGTTAAAAATATGATACTTTTAATTGAATTCAGTTCAAAAATACAAAACTGCCGACGGAAAACCAGATGAAAAATGTGTAAAACACGTGGAGCACTTACTATTATGTTGAATCTAACGATACCTTTAATATGAAAATCAACAAGCCGGTTACATACGTACTGAAGAAATATATAGTAGTATGATATATCAAACCTTACCCTTCTGAGTTCTGAGGGTACAAATCAAAAGAAGCTTGTACCGGGTGTATTTTGAACGCTTGTAAAGATTTAACTCTAATAATATACTATTTTTATTATACTATATAATTCATATAACCATTTATATCAGAAACGTTTTTGTGACGTGACAACGTCTTATAATTCGATGGAGCCGGCTGCAAAAACGAAAAAACATGACGCATGCGGTTTTTTTTTTAAATGTTAGTTGGATAGGCAAACTGGCAACCTGATGGTAAGTGGTCGACGTCGCCCATGAACATAAACTAGTATACCTGGAACGAGCCCAGGCAACTCATCTATGTGTTGCCTATCCTGAGACATAAGATGTTACATCAGATGGTACATAAGATGAGACGTTCCATTTTCTTATAACGTTGTCACGTTCAACTATCGTCAGTAAAACGACTTTACAGACAACCGATTTTTTTAAGAAAATTTTAGGACTTATGTCGCCACTCGCATCCTACACAGACCGGCCACCGCACGGAGATCGTCTTCCCACCTGGCTAATGGCCGACCAACATTTCATCTACCTAAACGCGTCCTCTACTCTTGAACCTTAGGTATATTATTGCATATTAGTATGGCATATTACAAAACGCGTGCAAACGCTAGAGATGACCATCAATGTAACCAAGGCAAGATACATATTATAACATCATCTCCGTGTAATAATAAAAATGTATGTAATAATAAAAAATAACTAATAATTTTAATTTAACTAATAAAATGTAGTTATTAGATAAAATATTTGTAAAATAATTAGATTGCAAACTTCGTAGATACTTTTCATTTTAGTTACATAGCAATATCCGTTATTATATATTTCCATTTTACAGAAATATTATTTTAATTCTAGTTTTTACCACAGATTATGTAAATGTCATTCTGACATAAATAAAATTCAACTCAAATGTGCGTAATTTTCTCCGACGCTCGCCATTTGTTCTTCGAAATCCCTACAAATTACAAGAGCTGTTACGGCAACGAAACAATCACAGCCGATGATCCCAGCCGTGTTATGCAAATCTGGGCTTTGCGTCTAACAATTGATTGTTTTACCGTCTATCCAGGTGACACACAGCATTACGTCTGCCTTCAATACTACTATTGCTTTGATTAACAAATTCAAACTGTTTGTCTTTGAATATATACAATGGTCTACACCATTTGATAGAGGGTTATATTGAAGTAAAACTTCAATATAACAAAATTTAGAAAAAAACTGATTTTTTTTTCTAACGGAAGTAACGCTCAGTATTATTTATTCAAAAATCACCTGTCACCGATCATCAGGCGATGCATTCTGGAGAGCCATACCACGGGTCACCGGTGACATACCGAGCACGTTGACACTAGGTTGACACATTATTCTTTAGAGGGCTTTCTTCTAGTTAACTTGTGTCAAACTAACTAATATTTTTCTTTGAATGCCTTAATTCATAATTTGTTAATTATTTTTGTGACTTATAATTATTTAATGTGAATTTTGTTTCTTTTATTTAATAGTCCGCTCGATTTACAAATATGGAATATAAAAGGAAATAGTAATGACTTAAATGAAATGGCTGAGTGCCAGAAACATTTAACTCGTTCATCAATAAATAATAATGAAAGAAAAAATCAAAAACCTGATAATGATTTGACTTGTAAAAATCGTAAATCTATTTTTTTTAAGTATGACTTCTTTAGGCGCGACTAGAGGGTAACTTAGATTTTTATGAAGTTTTACTTCAATCGCGCGTAAAGATTACACGCACACACTTTTTTTGTTTTAAACTAACGCAATCACTATTCATATTTATATTAATATTGTTATGGGTGCTTACCCGGTATAACGGTTTAGGTACATGTTTATTGAGGTTCCGATATTTCGGCAATGTTTAAATCGCCATGATCACGGGGTGACAAAAGTAGCACACGTAACAATTCTTCTGTACGTGTGTTGATCCTAAGCGGCTGGACCGGTCTTAATGATTTTTTTGTGTGTGTTCGAGGATTCGAGAATGGTTTAGATTCACAAAAAATATATTAAATATTTTGTACAGGACAACGTCTGTCGGTGCCACTAGTATTCATATAAAAATGTATAGAGGGCTATTTGTAAAACAACAGCAGCCTCGTAGCACTACATGCTGAGATCATAAACAAGGTTAGTTCTATCATCTATGTCTTATTTTTTTGATGTTGCCAATTTATGTAACATGTAATCTGTATGTAATGTACAATGTATATATGAGGCCAATAGAATGGTTCCCGCATTTACTTTCAAATGTATACGGTCCATTAATGTGTCTTTGTACTTCTGTCGTGCATAATAAAAGAGAAGAATTTATCAAGTTTCCAAGTGAAAATTTTAAATTCTAATACATAATATGATATTTGCAGGTAAGCTAGTTCTACAACTGTAACAAAATTTGAATCAATGACAGGTGTTTTTTTTTGCGACGGAAAATGCTCTTATCCCGTGGCGGAGACTCCCCACGCGGGTATGTGTATCAGACTCGTAATGTTTCGCGCTACACATATGCGCGCGCATAACGTTTTATAGACATATTTGTTTATTTAGACATAATGTATATCATCATCATCATCATCATCATCATCATCATCATCAGCCTCTATCCGTCCACTGCTGAACATAGGCCTCCCTCAATGAACGCCAAGACGGCCGATCCCTTGCTACTCGCATCCAACATGGACCGGCCACCGCACGGCGATCGTCTTCCCACCTGGTAAATGGCCGGCCAACACTTCGTCTACCTAAATGTATATCACATGCATATTATGCTGAACTAAAATATAATACTGCTCAGCAAATTATACGTTCTAATAACAAGTGATCCACCCACTCTTGGGTAGACTCGGTCAGAACTCAGTCTTTTGGTTCGAGTAAAGTCAGACTTGTGTCAGACTTTACAAGAAACGGTGATTAAAAATGTGACACTTTCATTTGGCACATTATTAGCATTACAGATCGTAGTGACGGATAATAATTAGTAAACAGTTAATACAATATTATAATAATATCAATCTTTATATGTCCCACTCCTGGGCACGGGTCTCTTCCCCGAAATTAGGTGAGGAGGGTGTTGGGCATAGTTCACCGATGCACTGGTTGAATGCGGCTTGATGAACTTCAAACATACTCAAAGACTTTTAAATCTCACTTCACCGGTGAGCAAGCTATGGTATCATGTTCAGGTGCACGTAGAAATTTAGAATAACCTATTTCATGACACCACATAGGGTGAGGATCGAACCTGGACCTCTCACTCTAGAGGCCCTGTCCATATCCACTAGACCATCGTCGCTCGTGAGTTAATACAAGCTTAAACCAAAATAGGTCAACAATATAATATTATTAAATATTTCAGCGTTAAAAGTGGAGCAAAGTAAACTGTCCTCAAAAATGTAGCGACTGAAAATACAATTTTATTTACACAAAAGCACAGACGCCCGGTTTTGCGTAAGTTTTGCATTACGATGTAAATTAAGGGATATAAATGTTAGAAGTCGATTGAAGCCAGCTCTCCTCACAGGCTGGAGCCCCGCCAGGAAAGCACAATACACGTCCTGGTGCAACACTACTGCGCACAGTCTGTCTTCATTATGCCTCCTACGCGTAGACTAGTGTATCTACAGACTATACATTTTATTTATTTATATAACAAATTATGTACATGTAAATAAAACTTAGAACTAACAGTGAAAATTTAAAAGGCAGGTACAAAGGTACACTTACTACATGGCAGACCTACAACTTAATACAACATTACTAACGTTATTATAATTATCATACCAACCCTTGTATGTCCCACTGCTGGGCACAGGTCTCCTCAAAATCAAGCGAGGACGGTGTTGGGCCTTAGTTCACATATGCGCTGGCCCAATGCGGGTTGGTGAACATCACACCTTCAAAGACTTTAAACTCATCAAGCATGCAGGTTTCCTTCACCCGTGAGTTCTCATATTTAGTTGCGCGGTATTTAGAAAAACCCATTTTGAGTGCGCCCAGTCAGGATCAAGCCTCTCAATCAAGAGGCCGAGATTCCATCTATATCCCACTAGAGACCCATCGTCATCCGCTTGTTTGTTAAGCGACTTGAAAAATGAGGAGGTTATCAATTCGTCGTAATATTTTTTTTTTATGTATATTCCCCGATTACTCAAAGATGGCTGGACCGATTTGAAAAATTCTTTTTTTGTTTGAAAGGGTGTCAGCCAAGGTAGGTAGGGAGGTAGGTACATCAAGAAATATGACACCGGCTTCAAAAGTAACAGACGTGGTAAACTCAGAGATTTTACATTAGTAGAGGAACAAGTTGATTATAAGTTGTAGGCAAATTTTATTACTTTTTATTTTATTTTTTGAAGTCGGTTTTAATTTTTGTTTAATTGTTTTTACCTACATTGTTACTTTATATTTTTAATCATACCTTCAACCGATTTCTAAATATAATAAAGCCTCTTTACTTTAGCTAAAACCGATTCATTCAGAAGCGTTCCAATATAACTAAAACCAAATTATTAATATATTCAACGCTTATTTTACTCTGTATTCAATTCAATATTGTGGTCAATAAATCTCACACGGAAGCCTTCTTTTACCATCAAAATATGACTTAAGTAAGATGTATTCATATTCTTCTCGGGCTAGATTGGGGCGGTAATATACTGGGCTGATATTTGCGGGCTCTAGACCCAGTCATTACATATTCAGTTTTGCGAAGCGAATATTTCGACAACAAACATTATGGTAATTCGACCGCATAACGATCCATTTTACACCTGTTTACGTAAACACGCTGCCTAAGCCACGTCGACGATTCGCGTTAATTTATATTCACGCAAGACAAAAATTTATTAATGATTTCCACTTAACAAACACAATCCATTTATGTCGAGCTGTTATGGGAATAAATTAAATTTTCCTCGTATACATTAGGGATCTGTTTTTCGTATATGTTTTAGAAGTATTTTATCATGGCCGTACCTGTTTTCTCTTATAATCGTGGTAAAGTTTTTGCACACTTGAAACTGTTTTTTCTTAGGATAACTCGGATAGTGTTATGGACCACGTACATCGCTACATATGGAATATCTACTACTATTAGTAATTTAAATGATGTCTGGATATATGATAGCAGATTTATAATTAACAATAGGTAACGACTTGGTCCAGCACACCCTAGAGGTGTGGGACAGATGAGCCACACAGCGTCAGCACCTCGTGGTTGCTTGGAGGGGACCTCTCGCTGTGTGGTACTCTGCATGTTCGAGAGCGATGCAGGCCTCATAAGTTATTAAAACGGCGATTGACTGGGCAGGCGGTGTTCGCAGAAGGAGGTCGCCGTGCGGGACAGAGAGGATGACGCCACATACGTCCCGCTCTGTCGACGTAGGACGGAAGTGAGGAGTAGGTGCTATGTGCACCTCCTGCCTCCCACCTAACGGGACTGGGTAAGGCTGGGTAACTGCCCCGGTTGAAAAAATCCGGCGGCGGCGGGATTGGTTCAGGTTGTCGGAGGTCGCTTCAGGTTCCTCCTATACTAGGAGGAAGCCCGGTTAGCCCTTTTGAGAGAATCAGCTGGTCACGGGGGGCTTCCTGCGGGCGATGGGGCTGTTCTGTTCGGGGGGAGTCCCACATATCCTCGGGGACGAACCATCTTCGGGTGAACGCGCAAATAATTTTCATAGCGACAACAAATAAATGGTACAATCATCACAGGATGTTATAATTAGTATATTTCTGTTATTAATAAATTACAAGTCATTTTTGGCAAGCGGACAGAATTGGATCCTCTTAGCGTTTGTTGAGTCAAAGTGTAGTATGTCGCCACTCAAGTACGCCTTAGAAATATTTAGTTTTTAATTCATCTACCATATCAAACTATCCTGTGCCAAAAACACATCTATTGATTGTTCCTGAACCTGACTATGAATACAGAAAAGTATTTCTGCTTTAATTCAAGTAGGTGTCATAGTCGATTAACTTAATCATCATCATCAGCAAAGTTATCGCATCATTATTTAGGGTCGATGCAATAATATGTTGCCGTCCCCGATTTCTTTCTATCCTCCATAATTTCATTAGTAACTTCTTTCAGGGATATGTTTTCCGCAACTACTTAGAAATCGATAGACTTAATGATTAAGATAAAAACCTTTTGGCGTTAATTCATGCGTGGCGTCAATACCTTTTGTATTATTCATACGATTTATGTAATAATTAATGTTCATCAAACACGCTCGCGCTCGCAACGTTCATATTTTAGGTACAAAAATAAATGATGGAATCTGTTAAAATTTGGATCCGTGCCTAATGCTAGTGCAGAATTATTTCATTGTGTAACGCTACACGACGCCACATTTCAGTGTCATGTTAATATCGTATGTATATTTAGGATTTATTCCACAACTGGCTGTTGCCCGCAGCTTCACCCGCGTTAACTTAGATTTAATGCTGGTGGCATTTTTTACAGCCAAAAATTGTAAAAATGCTATTTTGGTATATGTACCGTGTGTACATCTATATGCATTTAATAAAAAAGCGGTTATTTTTATATTACAAACAGATACTCCATTTTTTTTTTATCTGTATAGATTTATAGATAATAACACGTTTAAATTATGTTCTACACCCTTTTTGTGCTGTTTTACCGGTGAGAGAGACGCGTTTGTACCGCGCTCTCGTCCCACCATCCTGCTTGTTTCTTCCGTAAAACAGCTTTGTTCTGTTTCGGAAAAGGGCAGTACAGGCAGTGTTATACCCGCACCGATACTTGCCATCTTAAATCTAAGGATAGGCAACACGAGTTGCTTTGCCTAGTTTCAGGTTCATTTGTTTATGTTCATGGGCAACGTACCATCATGTAGCTCTTCTGCCCATTTGTCTACAACTAATGTCAAAAAGTGTACCAAATAGAAGGGCAGGACAAAAAAGCTTCCCAACCTTTATTTAAAAGGAGGTCTAACCCCGGGTCAAATCTACCTGGATCCGCCAAGGTAGATAAATAGGTAGGTCAATCAACAAATAGGTATGACATCGGCTTCAAAAGTAACTATAATGACGTGGTAAATACAAAGATTGTAACATTAGTAGAATAATAAGTTGCTTAAAAGTTGAAGGCACATAAATTAAAGAAACGCAATTATTTTGTTACTTTTTAGTTTTTGCTTTTTTAAGTTTGTTTTTTATTTTTTATTTTTTTTTATTTTATGCCAACGAGTCTAGGTAAGGGTAGGAAGAAGCTCGATAATTCAAGATAGACATACACATAAATATAGACGTCTGAAGAAGGGCTGTCTGCGGCTGAATAAATTCCATCATTTCTAATGATAATTATTATAACGATGATTAGGATGTTGATGATAATCATGATGTTGATGATCGTGATACACTATAAGTAGTATTTATTAAGTAGTCAATTTCGATGGATATTCGCCTTAATAGCGTGCTTGGTAAGCGGGTTAGTGTCGGGCGGGTATTTTGGTCACTTAGTTTGTTTCTCGAATGCGTTTGAAAATGTTTTCTAGTAATACACAATAGAAATACATGAAGTTATTTTACGAGACATTCGATTTTCTTCTTAGTTGAGTTTTAAGTTCTTAGAACTGTGATAAAATACAATAAAATCTCTCTACACACAGGATCTTCTTTAACGCCGGGAAATGCTCTGAGGCATCCCGCGGGGAAGTGAGTCTCCCCAGGCGGGTATGTAGGACTCGTTGCACCCGAAAGGTGGTAAGGTGGACGCAGCTCTACCCAGTAAAACCCAGCGAGTGCCACCAATACCGCCTTTGGTGAGGTGACCCGAATCTGTTGAGCAAGTAGGGCATCTCGACGGCTAGTTAGTCCCTCAAGGGACCGGCGCCACCTCCACAGAAGGGTTCTCCCTGGCACAGAGCAACCCCTCCCAACGTCGGGACAATACAATGTGAGGTTCCCATCCTCGCTCCTTGTCCCCCTGCTCTTTTTTCCCCTCTTCTTATAAGAGGGGTACAAATAGCAGCTCCCTCGGCTTTACCCAAGGTGCTGGGCTCACCCTAGGCTACTGATCCCCACAGCCACAACAAGGCTTGAACCATGGTGGGGACACATAGGTATTACAATGATTGTTTAGACTTTAGAGTTATTTAAGTATTACAATATGTATACTTAATGATTTCATTCTTTACTTTCAAGAGTTTCAAGCTTACTTTTGTAGTTCATCATAATTCATCAAAAGTAAACGAAAATTAACGCAAGAAATATCAATATAACATGTATAAAAATTTACAAAGGAAATAAGTTACTTAACGTTTTAATTTCTGGACTCCCGCAACTAACGGGTGCTTTAGAAATCCTAGGCCCCAATTCAATCCTGCAAATAACAAAAGTTATACCTAAAAAATTGAAAACAAAACAAACAAAAAAATCTTCAATTTTTTTGTCTGAAGCTCCTCTTGAGACAATACACATGTACGTATGTATGATATTCGCACTATGTGTACACTTGTGATTTGTGTAAGAGGCACACTCACGTGCTCTCCGCCGAACCCTCACCGAGCCATTGTCGGCTTTTATACTGACATATGAAAAGTAGCATTGCTACGCCAACCCATCCGCGCGATTGTGACGAAAGTGCAATGTTTGATCGTACAAATAGAAACCGTTCACATAAAACTAAAGTACACGTAATTCTGTGAAAAAGAGGCCCTATTGAGGGTGACCTCATATCGTGAAAATAACAAGGAAATCGGATACAGAGAAAATGACTTATTATTTTTCCATTTATCTTACAAACGGCCTTATGTTATATAGAAAAATATTCGATTGGAGATTAGCAGCGTTATCAATTTGATTTGCGATTTGCTTACGAATGCGATCGCTAATCCGGCTACTCTGTGAATTGTCAGCTAGCGTCTTTGTAAGTTCATAAAAAAATCGACGCAATTATTAACTCACGCTATTGAACAATCTCTGAAACTCTTGTCGTTTTAAATGTACTAGTTTAAGAAAATGATTTTAACAAACAATCGAATCGGTCGTCTTTGTGTTTATAGAAAGAGGCCTATATCCAAAGATTGATATAGATATAGATATAGATATAGATATAGATATAGATATAGATATAGATATAGATATAGATATAGATATAGATATAGATATAGATATAGATATAGATATAGATATAGATATAGATATAGATATAGATATAGATATAGATATAGATATAGATATAGATATAGATATAGATATAGATATAGATATAGATATAGATATAGATATAGATATAGATATAGATATAGATATAGATATAGATATAGATATAGATATAGATATAGATATAGATATAGATATAGATATAGATATAGATATAGATATAGATATAGATATAGATATAGATATAGATATAGATATAAATATAGATATAGATATAGATATAGATAAGAAAGATTTGCAAGTTTACAAAAGTAACATAAGTAGCCGTAAAGATAGCGATTACAAATGTTTTATAACTTTGGTAAATCCGAGTTTGACTTGACTTTTTATTACTAAACATTATCATTTTTAGATTAAAGATATACCTAAAATAATAAATTTATATAGAAGAGTAGGTAATATTCTTTTATATATATTATATATATTTTTTATTATTATTATAGTTAAGAAAGATTTTTGTTATAAAGATTTTACTCATATATACAGATAAATAAAAATACTAAACTAAAAAGTAATAAAATAACAGTTTCTTTAATGTTTGTGCTTACAACATATAATCAACTTAATCTTCTACTAATGTACTAACTTTGCGTTTACCACGTCATTATAGTTACTTTTGGAATCGGTGTCAGCCAAGGTAGGTAGGTAGGTAATGTACAGCAACAAATACGACACCGACACGACGAAGGAGCAATGTAGGCTTTTATAGCCTAAGTTGCTCTTTATATAAAATGATTACCATCAATGCGGATACGGTTATAAATATGAGTTAACTAGTTAGCTAGTCCCAGCATATGCTTGAGCTTTTAACAGCTATGCAAAATCCAACGGGTGGCTAGTCTAGTGGTTAGGTGACTAGACGGTACAAGCAGCGGTCACTGAATATCTCCAAATTGTGACAACTACATGATGAATATGTCTGAACCGGGTCATAGATATAATATTTACTATATATTTTTGAAAGGCGCGACTAGCGGGTAACTCAGATTTTTTTCTGATGGAAGTAGCACTGGGTATTCTTTATTCAAAAATAGTAACTTGCATTGGTCATGAGAATAAAATTTCATATATTCCACGCTTCTGGACTTATATGCCAACTATTATAAAGTATTACTTCAATTGCAATGGCTTGGCTCTTCTTATAAGAGGGGTACAAAGAGCAGATCCCTCAGTTCATTTGACTTCGCCCAAGGGCTCAGTAACCTAAGGTGAACCCAGCACGGGTTCACCTTAGGTTACTGAGCCCCACCGCCACGACAAGGCTTGAACCGTGGTGGGGTAGCTAACGGGGCTACATTTACGTGGTGTTATTATTAGCTAGCATTTATTATTATTATAATATTATGTGTCCAATATGGTACATGAGAATACAAAAGTAAGAACTGTACCAAAGTTTGTACAGAAGCGTCATGTGAAATACAATAAAATATGAGTGCAACATTACTCCCAACACCTACCATCTGGTAGGGGCCGGCACGTACTCGGAACGAACAAAACTTTCGCAGACATTATGAGTTAAGTAGTTAGGGAAGTAATGAGAAAAATGGGAAAATGTTTTATTTATTATTAAACGTTTTTCCCCAACTTCTTCCCTTGCAAGGAAAGTCTATTCTTTAATACTTCAATCACTTAAGAGCGATTACGGCTTATATTTAGAAAATATATTATCATCGCCATTATTATTATATTACTTGCAATAACTATATATTTAAGTATTGTTAATTTATTCTAATATATTGATTGTCTATCCCTTTATAAAATTTTCGTGTCTAAGCTGCGCATTATAATATATTGATAAAACATCAGCAGCTCATGTAGTATCAGAATATCAAAGTTGATATTCGCTTTTCAAATAAAAATTAAAATATATTTTTTTATTCAAAATAGTACCAATAAAGTATATTTTTGAACGTTAATTGAATCTACCACCAGTTCCAAGGCAAGACCACTTAGAAGAACCGGCGAAACAAGCTCAGTGGAATTAATCTTTTCAAATAATGTGTATGTCGATGACCTCTGTGACTCAATGGTTAGAACGTTGGCGCTCAAGCCGGAGGTTGCGGGTTTGAATCCCGCCAGGGAACAAAAAAGTTTTCAGTGTTTCTGAGTCATGGATGTGTATTAGATATTATGATTATATATTAGATGTATTAAATAATAAAAATCTTAAATATATGTATAGTATAAAAGTATTAAATATATTTCCGTTGTCTGGTACCCGTAACACAAGTTCTTCGAGAGTTTACTACGGGACCAGATTGACGTGGTGTAAAAGGTCCATAGATATTATTAATGTATAACAATTTTTACATCTTATCCAGAAATGCCTGGATTTTACGTTTAGTATTGGCTTACTGACTTTTAATAACAAGATTTTTACCATTTAATGTGCAACGTGCACAAAAAGCAATTTTTAGTAAAGTATGGCATAAAAAAATCTTTAAAATTTGAAGAAAAAATTAATTTACTAACGCATTCTGTGAATAAAACTTTTCAATGTGAAGAACCATAATATAAACAAGACACAGACATCAAGCTTCGAAAGTCTTCGTACTTCGTAAAACAATTATTACGTACTTTTCAACAAGTTTTATTGTTTTCAAAAAACATTCCAATTTTTCATTTCCAATGTAACGAAAATTCCTAACAAAAGAAAAGTTAGTCAAGTCTATTAGATAGTAGATCTAATAGCCTTGACTAACTTTTGTTAAAAAGTCATATTTCAATTTTTGCATTCATTCCGTCCTCTTGTCTTTTTTTTGTCGAAAAAAATTTTTTATTTAGAATTTACATCTCCGGTCAATGTTTTACTTATTGTTACAAAGGTATATAATATAGTTTTCCTTATATGTGGGATTATTTATAACTTATGTTAAACACCTCACGCAGGAATATCCGATTAAAACAATTAAATCTTCTCGATCACAATATAATATTGGGGCAGAGTAAAGCCCTTCACAAGGTATACTTATAACATCGCCTCGTGAGACCGCTAGTCTTTATTAATTATTATAAATATCGCCATTATATTATAAATAAATAATGTAAATATATAATTAATTATTAGGATTTTTAATAATGTATATTTAGGTTTATTTGTGTTATACTTTAATTATTAATCTTCATGAATAACACATTCGATTAGCGCCACCGGAAGTATAGAATTTATATTACTTTAATTGATTTATTTAGATAGGTAAACGGCGTCACGTCCGTTTTGTAACACGTTAGGTTTAGGTTGTTCATAACATAGGCTAAATAATCGGTTAAACCTGAAATTCTTTTACAGTAGCAGACTCAAGTTAGATCCCCACCATGGTTCAGGCCTTGACGTGGCGGTGGAGCTCAGTAGCCTAGGGTGAGCCCAGCACCTTAGGCGAAGCTAATTGAGCCGAGGGGACTCTTTGTACCCCTCTTATAAGAAGAGGGGACAAAAGAGTGGGGAGCAAGGGGCGAGGATGGGAACCTTACCCCATTGTACTGTCCCGACGTTGGGAGGGTTTGTTCTGTGGTGCGGGGCAACCCCTACGTGGAGGTGGCTTCGGTCCCTGGCGGGACTGACTAGCCATCAAGGTGCCCTGTTAGCTTAACAGATCCGGGGCACCTCACCAAAGGCGGCACTGGTGGCACTCGCCGGGTTTTAGTGTGTAGAGCTGCGTCCACTTACCATCTTTGGGGCGCAGCGAGTCCTACATACAGTCCTCAGTGCATTTCCCGGCGTTAAAGGAAAAAAAAAGATTCAAATTAGATTATATCAAAATATATTTTTACTTACCAATTAGCCAAAGATTTAGCTATCAGCGTGCTAGAATGTTAAGTATTCTACCTATTGCTTTATTGCACCGAAAGGAGACGGGCGAAAATTCATAGAAAGTTGGGCCCGACGTTACAGTATCTTAATTTTTTTAATTGTATGTTAATACTTGTTCAAAAAAATCTAAAAATTTCATGACTGATCCTAGCCTGTTTATAAATTATTCTTAGTCCATATTCTAGTGTTACTTTAGGACAATAATTATAAGACCTTATTGTAGACTAGATTTACCAAACAATATACCAGATATTATTATAGAAAAGCAATTAATTACGTCATCCACCTAGATCTAAGATGTTTGATTATAATAATTATTAAAGAAGACGAGTTTGAATTAAAAACATTTTATTTTTTATTGATTTATTATCAACTTCATCGTAAACAATTAAAATATCGTCTAAATACTGTGCAGGTGGTATCAAATTATCTTGATGCCTTACCCAGCTTAGGTACCATATTATTGATATTACATGACAAACAGCAACCCACTGTTCTTTTCCCTACTAGGCAATTACAATAATATTGTTTTATGTCCCCTATACTATCGAGAGAACAGTCAATTATAATATAGCTAAAATGCGTTTTTGTCTTTTAAGATTAGGTAGGGATTTAAGGTAGTATGACGTGTGACAGGTGGAACTAAATATTATACTAAATGGAAACCTATGATGTTGACAATACTGGGCCGACAAATACTAGATTTTGAGTAAAGCTTAGTGTTTCAAATTTATTTTTAACGATTAGATTAAATTATCTTACTGATTTTCCATATTATGATGAGACTTAGGTGAAAGTGGCGCCCTCATTTTCTCCATACTCTTTTTTGCCAAGCTGTACTTTATTGTATCAAAGAGTATATATTTATACACTATTGTAACTCATAGCCAACAACAATTAGTTCTAGAAGTGTTTGTTTTTAAACGTTTGACAGTTCACAGTTATTGCCTGTATAAAAAATACTATTGATTGTGAAATCGATTTACTCATCAATTTCAGATACATTATACGATATTTCTAAAATTGTATGGATAAATGAATGTACATAAGATCAATGAACATTTTTTTAGGAATGTTGTAAGTATGTATTTTTGCTGGTAAACACAGAACTATATCAAGATAGAAGTAAAGAGTTCCGAAATTTGTATGGGGACCGAGCGTGTAACATTTTGTGTAGGTACGATGACGTCACGAGTGTAATTTAGTGAGGTGAAACACATAAGCCGCGCGAAAACAATTCACAGATCAATTATAAGACGGCACCGATTCTATCAGTAGTATAGGGATGTTGACAGTGTTCATATAAAAATATAATTTTGATGTTAATTGGTAGTTTCTATGATAAAATTCGGAAAAAATACAATGTTTTCCTTTATTTTTATATGATTAAATTAATATTTTATAAATAAAATGTAACAAAATTTAAAATAGGTCACGTGATAATAAACGGAAATGACGTCACCAGTTCCTATTTAGCGGAAGCGGAAGAATGTTGACGTACTTTTATACACCATATTCCCTACGCAGTACATATTGTAAAAACTATTTTTCAGGCGTTTTGACAGTGTACACACATAGGCACCTTACAACACTTATAAAACTTAGAAGCCATTTTTTATTAACGACAACTAGAACCATTTTGTCACTTTTACGATGTTTAACAACATATGACGTCACGTGACAAGTGTTAGCGTTTTGGAACGAAATTTAAAATGCATTATAAAATGCAACATTTTATAGGCATTAGACGTATTTAAGCAAAAGTTGATAATATTTAGGCCTCCGTTAGATATTTATAAATGATTTAAAAACATTTCTGAAAAATGTCAACATCCCTATTGTTCAAATAAACAATTTAATACAGCGTGCTATGGACTATAAACTATATTTTTATAAATTACGCGCTATATTATAGATTATATTATAACGTGATATAAATATAAAAAAAACGTGATAATATAAATATTATATTATAACAGATTATTTCGTAGTTTGTTTTTTATTATTATTGATAATGAAAATGTTGATTTGATCAGATAATATAGATAGGGCGCCGACCGTCCCCTGGCGCTTTTATTACAGGGATTGTGATTTATAATAAACCAATCAACTTCTTTAAAGCCATCAGTGATTAGTTGTAGTCCTTCTGACTCTCTAACTTTTGGTCTCTGTCACATAGTGTCATTTTGCTTATTTTTAGCTTCATCATCTAAACGGCAAACGGTGGCCACTTTTTTTATTTAAGTAATGAATCCAAAAATACGGAATATAATACTATATCAAATAAATTAATAATTGGAGAATGAATAGGACTATAAATAATCACTGCTGGATTGTAGAGAAAGTAACTGGTTTATTAAAAAACACAATCCATTTATTTATGAAGTTATACTTCTTTTAGCGCGTTAGGGAAAAATGATGAGGGTCGATTTTTAGGATGCGCGCTCACACCGTCATGAAAAACCGACACCCTGAAGTTAGCTATATAGTCAACATTATTAAATATTACAAAATATTCACATAATGATAATATAGACGTCAAAAGAAGATATAGTTTTTAACTACACAATAAGCAAATAGGTTACAGTGTAATGAAATTATATGTATTTTTAAACTGTAATAAAATTGTAATATAGAAGTAGCATAACCAGTTTATAAATAATATTTGCTTTGCATTAAAAATGCTAAAAATAAAGGTATTATTATTATTATCCGGTATATATATTTACCGGTGGGAGGGAAGCGCTGTGCCGCGCTCCTGGCTGCATGGGTACCACCATCTTGCTTATTTCTCCCGTGAAACAGCTTTGCTGTGTTTCGGAGAGAAGGGCAAGACAGGCAGTGTAATTACTGGCACCGAGACTTAACATCTTATGTCTCAGGATAGGCAGCACATAAACAAGTTGCCTGGGCTCGTTCCAGGTAAACTGGTTTATGTTCATGGGCGACGTCGACCACTTACCATCAGGTGGCACGTTTGCCAGTTTGCCTATCCAACTAACATTAAAAAAAAAATTATTACATAACATTATAGCTACATAATAATATAAAACGAAATTATAATTTCCTCTGCTTTCAAAATCGATTTTAATCGAGTAAGAAAATCGCAGTGTAGGTACAGCACTTTTGACAGAAAAATGAGAAATCGTCTTCAACGTGACTTGACAGTTTTAATAGCATATTTTACATCGCTGGTAAACAAATTTATGCCGCAATGGAAAAGTAGCGTTAGACACAATCGCCCGCTACTGTTTTGATGAAAATAGTAAAATAATTTGTTATTTAAATTAATAACAGATTTTTTAGGATAAATAGTACTTACTGGTGAAAGGAAATACCTAGATTAACAGCTCCAATTTTACTGGTAGTGTTTGAACAATTAATTATTGAACAACGAGTCATTTTGTTTTTAAAACCTTACGTCGTATGCTGCCCGCAGTCGGGAGCATACTAAAGTTCGAGGCGAGCAATGGAGCCGTTGAGGCGTCTTTTTGCCACGCGAGGTACATACACTCTTTACTTCTATCTCGATATATTTCTGTGGTGGTATATGTTTCATAAAAGAAGTTTTTTCAAAAACTTTTCTAAGAATAAACATCACAATAATGTTCAAAATAGGCACGGCACGTAGGTCACACTAATTTTTGAACTAACTTAAAAAAAGAAATATTTACAACTCGAAATACATACTTAAAATATTTCTAAAAAAGTTGTTGTATCGATAAAGTGTATTTATGTAGATGAATTTGATCAATCGATTACCTTTTTCTTACTCTGGCAACATAAAATAGTACCAAAATTAACATGAAGGAAATCAGTCATCTTATGAATATTTTTTTTAATTTGTTATCCCACGATAGAACTACTTCATATGTCACTGTTAACTTTTAAAAAATAGATAAAAAATATTGACATTTTTTTTATTTGCGTAACGTTAAGGCCCAGATTTGCCCGTCTCCCGCTTTACATAACAATTACATTTCAGAACGTCATGAAATACAAACGTTTATTATTCTAATATGATTTTTACAAAAACACCGAAGGAAAACTCACATTTGTTTGACAAGGTTCCTTTGATTAAAACGAACGTTGAAAAACAAGTTGGAAAAAACGCAGAGGCATTGGTCAGTTTTCCTCGTAGCGAAGAAATACCTGCGTCACGTTAACTGAGGCTATAAATCTCTACGACTTCCGAGGAGATTTCTCTTTGGGACGCCTTCCCTTGGAAACTTTTGGAAAGCGTGCTCGCGACAACCGACCCATATTTTAGAAATATCAGGGATTTTTTTATTGTGAAAATATTGTACTTCTTTTGGAAAGTCTTTTGATTTATCGCCGATAGTCACTATGGATGCTAACCATTTTTTATTTTAGACCACTTCACTCGGTACATCTCATTTGTACAAATTAAAAACTAAAAACGAATTTAAAACATTACCTGGTCAACATTTAGTCCAAATAATATTTAAACTGTATTTACTATATGATAAAAAAGTTCGCAGGAATGTGGGCATGGACGCTAATCAATATACTAATTCATGATTGCGACGTTTCGATCATATACCATCATCAGAATATGATGACCTTCATCAGGTATCTAAAATTTAACTGCAATTCACATAATATTACAGAAGCTACACATAACCAACTATATTATACTGTGATTATTATTTATATCTTCTGATATTTTTTTGACGTGACAACGTCTTATAATTCGATGGAGCCGGTTGCAAGAACGAAAAAACATGACGCATGCGGCGTTACCTCGCTCTGAGGCGTTCCATTTTCTTATGACGTTATCACGTTCAACTATCATCAGTAAACCGACTTTACAGACAACCGATTTATGACGTGACAACGTCTTATAATTCGATGGAGCCGGCTGTACGAACGAAAAACATGACGCATGCGGCGTTACCTCGCTCTGAGGCGTTCCATTTTCTTATGACGTTTTCACGTTCAACTATCGTCAGTAAACCGACTTTACAAACAACCGATTTTTTATATATAACCTAAAACCCCACCATGGTTCAAGCCTTGTCATGGCGGTGGGACTCAGGTGAACCCAGCACCTTGGGCGAAGCAAATTGAACCGAAAGAGTTGCTCTTTGTACCCCTCTTATAAGAAGAGGGGACAAAAGAGTAGTGGGACAAGGGGCGAGGATGGGTACCTCACCCCATTGTAATGTCCCGATGTTGGGAGGGATTGTTCTGTTGTGCGGGACAACCCCTCTGTGGAAGTGGCGTCGGTCCCTTGAGGGACAGACTAGCCGTCGAGGTGTCCTGTTTGCTCAACAGATCCGGGGCATGTCACCAAAGGCGACATTGGTGGCACTCGACGGGTTTTAGTGGGTAGAGCTGCCACCTTACAATCTTTCGGGCGTAGCGAGTCCCACATACCCGCTTGGGGAGACACATGCCTCAAAGCATTTCCCGGCGTAAAAGAAAGAAAAAAAATACCTAAAAGCAAAGACACCGTCAATAGCTAGGTGAAACTATTTTAATCACCGAGTATTACTTGCGTGTGCTTCAATTCTTTCGGTAACACGAAAACAAACCATAAATTACTTTCAAACAGAAGTCAAACACTTATTTTCTTAATGTAACAAATCTTATAGTCCAGTATTATACGCCCAAGGCTTTATATTAAATATTCAACTAGGCCATAATAATGTACTTATTAAGTTTAGTTCTCAAAACAAGGTTAATCAGTAATTGTAAAATGTTATTTGAAAGCTGATGGTTTATGCTACAAAAACTAAAATCAATTAATGAAACATATAATAATAATATCAACCCCTATATGCTACCACTGCTGGGCACGGGTCTCGAAATCAGGCGAGGAGGATTAGGCGATAATTTACCGATGCGCTGGCCCAATACGTAATTGAACTTCACACACCTTCTAAGACTTTTAATCTCATCAGTCATGCAGGTTTCCTCACGATGTTTCCTTCAACGGTGAGCAAGCGATAGTATCATGTTCAGGTGCACGTAGAAATTTAGAAACTCCCATTTCTAGGTATCACATGGGAGGGGGTAGGGATCGAACCCGGACCTCTCGGCTCTCACTCAAGAGGACGAGCCTATACCCACTAAGTCATCATCGCTCACTATAACGTGTAATATGGCTCATGAAACATATGTACGCATATTATCTATTTGGATGACTTTTATCATTATATAAATAATCCTTACTAATATTATAAATGTGAGTGGATGTTTGTTACGCTTTCACGCAAAAACTACTAAGCCGATCATCATGAAACTTTGTACACATATTCTTGGAGGTATTAGATGTAACATAGGATACTTTTTATGAAAAAAAACTAAAATCTTATTCTGCGCAGACGAAGTCGCGGGCATCAGCTAGTAGGTAATAAAGCCGCGACCTTATGGAAAATACGTGGTAATGGACTGCTTAACTACTACAACAAAAAGACATAAATAATCATCAATCTGCAATCAATCACTAACGGCCCGCATGTTTACTCTATTTCAGAGCTACTTTCGTTCTCTGACGAATGACGTCATTACGAATCTTCGTGAAAGAACCTCCGAGCATAGCACGTGATCGCACGTTTCGTTGCTTATTCATATCATCATCATCATCATCATCAGCCTCTATTCGTCCACTGCTGAACACAGGCCTCCCTCAATGAACGCCAAGACGGCCGGCCACTGCACCGAGATCGTCTTCCCACCAGGTTTAATGGCCGACCAACACCTAAACGAAGTGTTGAAACTACTGACGAATGACGTCATTACGAATCTTGTGAAAGAACCGAGCATAGCACGTGATAGCACGGTTCATAGCACGTTGCGTTACTTATTTATATTATAAACTTATAATTTATACCTACTAAATGCTTAAGAAATATTTAACAGACAGTGCAAAGTGTGGAATCAAAGTGAATAGCGGAATCAGTCGCTCCCAAGTGACCGCACAACACTTACACTCGATTCTCAACTCAAATGAACTGCAGCTGTGTTCGCACTAAATTCGCTTTATTTTCTATCTCAGTTGGCTACTTTTAAACTAGTTACATGTTTCTTACATCCTAACGGTTATAGTGTTCTTAGATAAATAATAATAATGTCGTTCATTTTGAACTGTCAAGCAATAGAATCGTTGCAATATTTTTATACCATTTCATACGTTACTAAGAAATTAAGAGCATGGAAACATTGCAAGAAAACAAAAATTTGACCACGTATCCCTTTATTTTGACATAAATCAAGACATAAATGCACGAAGAAAACCCTGCCATGATCTCCAATGCAACCAACGCCATTTATTAGACTAATTTTTCTTTTTGTATTAGATACATCTTAGTATAAAAGGCTCTTTCAAGCGAAATGCCTTTATAGAAAATCTCAATAAGAACTTGTGGGTTAGCCAAGATGCCATTCTACAATCGTAAACGCTAATAGGAAACTAGTAAATGAATTAATGAAAACGATTTTATTATTCTTCATTTAAAAAATATAAACGAATATCGCGGGCAAGTTTATTAAATTGCGCTACAAATTACCAAGAAACTGACCTCGAATGTTCTCTTTTCGCGTTTCCATTCAAACTTGTAATTACATCCAATATTATGCAAATGCATTCATTGTTGCCTGTGACAATACTTTTGAAATAGGTTATTATTCCACACTGCTATAAAGGCACGGCTCCACTGCGGCGCACGCAGACACTACGCACGTGTGTTAAAATGTAAATTGCAAGAAAATGTCAATTAATGTGTAGCGTTCCCGTGGATTTTAGTGGAAGAATCCCTACTAAAAAATAAGAAATACTAAGAAATACAATTTCTTGCGAAGCGAAACTTTACAAACGTGCGTGGCCTTTCCGTGCGTAGTGGAGCCGCGCCCTTATGGTAATTCTGGCTCATTTTTTAAAGTTTATATACATTTCGTTATATTGTAATTTTCTTTGTGTTTTAATTATATTTTGTCCGGAAAGCCAATCTTTAGAATTGGCATATTAACCGCAACAAAGAGAATTTATTCTTTATTAATACTTCATGCAGAATATGTTTATAATATATGAGCATAAAATTAATTTTAATTAGTATTTTTATAAGAGTTCCTCTAGCTCAATATGGCTATCACATTCCTCATTTTAATACTATTAAATGTAATCTATACTAATATTATAAAGCTGAAGAGTTTGTTTGTTTGTTTAAACGCGCTAATCTCAGGAACTACTGGTCCGATTTTAAAAATTCTTTCAGTGTTAGACAGCCCATTTATCGAGGAAGGCTATAGGCTATATAACATCATGCTGTGACATATAGGAATTGAGTAACGCGGGCGAAGCTGCAGGCAACAGCTACTACTACATATTTAGGTAACATAAAATTAATGTGTATACTATTATAAAAATAATGTAAGTTTGGATGAGGAATTAGTCAAAACTGTACATTTACCAGTAATACCAGTACAATTTCACCTTATTACTGAGTGACTGACTTTCAAGTAATCATCATCAATCCGGATACGGCTGTAAATCTAAGTTAACACGGGCGAAGTTGTTTTATTATAATAAAAAAGTTATAAATAAAATATTGTACATACTAGCAGCGCCCTGCGGTTTTGTCCGCATCTTTCCCATTCCCGTGAGAGCACGGGGATAAATTCTAGCCTATGTGTTATTCTAGTGAATAAGCTATATTTTAAAGCTTCATTAAAATCCATTCAGTACTTTTTGCGTGAAAATGTAACAAACATACATACAAACTTGCACGTGTATAATATACTAAAATATTTTTTTAATAAGTTAAATAATTTTACATAAGTATTAAATTTATTGAGTTACATATTACATTAAAAAATCGGTTGTATGTAAAGTCGGTTTACTGACGATAGTTAAACGTGACAACGTCTTAAGAAAATGGAACGCCTCAGAGCGAGGTAACGCCGCATGCGTCATGTTTTTTCGTTCGTGCAGCCGGCTCCATCGAATTATAAGACTTGTCACGTCAAAAAATAAATGAACCCGAAATTCATACAATCCGTTATATTCATCACACAAATTATGTGGCGAGCTGGATACCAACCCACTTTGCATACCAGCCAATTGTGTTTAGTTTCTTTATTCTTATACTTAGTCTCTATCTATAATGTACAACTATTTAATATACTTCACGGAACATTTGCGTCTCTACTTCGATCGGATACTTTTCACGAAATTATATCGGGATCATTACCCCTGGCAGCTGTCGTAACATAATACTTGTCTTCTTTTAAGCGGCCTTTTTGGAGTAGTAAATAAAGTGAACGCTTATAAATTTGTCATGCCCGTCCGTCCATGTGTCACAGATGAAAAAGACTATTAAAACTACCGAGCTATGGTACGTTGGACGTGTGATGTAGTGAAAAACATATTTGCACCATATTCCCCATAATTTGTGTTGAGAGAATAAGTTTTTAAATCAGTAATATAAAACTTTAATTTGTTATCTTACTTAATATTATAAATGCTAAAGTTTGGATTTTTGTTTATTGTAAGAGGTGGTACTATGCTGCTTTACAGACGGATTGGGCCGGCACACATAACACCGGCGTCAAGTGACAGCTATGCTGTCGCGTTACGAAAAAGGAGGGCAACGCATCTGCATCTGGTTGTGCGGATGTGTAAGGGCGTTAATAGTCGCCAAAAGGCTTCGGTTTGCCCTACTATGCTACAAAAATAAAATAAAAGTAGTTACCTATATATATAACACTTCAAAATGAGGAGCTGTAAGTAAGAATTGTATGACTGATTGTAAAACTAAATGTGATAGCCTACAAAGTACAAACAAAGTCAAATCATTTGTATTCCTATTTTAATTTTACACTTCCTTAAGAATTTTATATCCGTAACCGAAACTATGGGACAATCCCAAATAATTTATTATCCGTAACCTTAACCGAAACCGGTATTATATTTTACATAATATATCCGTATTCATCTCCAGATCCGAAATTTTATATCCATAACATCCCTGCCAGCAATAGTATAAGACGGATAAAGGTTAATAATAATGATGAAGTAAAATTGGCAAAAAACCATGAAGGGCACCATATTATTATCTGTTACACTAATAAATTATATAAATTACCTAACTAGAAATTAACGATAGATTATTAATTATAGTACAATGCAGATGGCGGTGCCGGGGCGAAGACAATCGCCCGATAATAATTTATCAGCCGATCGGTTCCCGCACTAAATTGAACCACCTTTTCTTATATTTCCAGACCTAGCCGGAGCCTGAGAGAGCCATTTAGCGATAACACTACACTGAGGTGCTGTGTTTTATTGTAATTTATTAGCGAGGCGAGGTATATTAAAGTGTCGTTTATAAAATAAGTGTCAATATAAGCTGTGAAGTAGTTGACTAGCTTTACTAGTAATAAAAAGCTAAATTAAAAATTTTGAAAAAAAACTTACGATGGTTAAAAGGTAATTGGAAAATTATAAAATAATATAAAAAATAAATAAATAATACATATTTGTGTTTGTGTGTGTGTGTGCATGCCTGCGTGTGTGTTTGTGTGTGTGTGTGTGTGTGTGATGTGTGTGCATGCGTGCGTATGTGTGTGTGTGTGCGCTTGTGCGTGTGTGTTTGTGCGCGCGCGTGTGTGTGCATTTGTTATTAAATGTTATTTGGCAATATTCCCCGAAAGGTACTCGTATTTAAATGTGTACAAACCTTAGGTACAAACGTATATACCTAAAGCCTCCATTACAACACATTTAAATATAATATGCTATGGATTACCGCAAAGTAGCAGATTCTTTTAATTACCATTAACAACGGTAATTACTTTATTACCTTTGAGCTTTAATTAAATTCGCTATTTACGTTCTGAATTATATTTCAGGATTAAATCCTGTATTTATAAGTAGGTTTACAATTTGCAATAAGAATATTTAATATGATTAACCTCAGAATAATTACCGGTGGGAGTAATGCGCTTGCACCGCGCTCCCGGCTGCATGGGTACCACCATCTTGCTTGTTTCTCCCATAGCTTTGCTGTGTTTCGTAGAGAAGGGCAAGACAGGCAATGTAATTACTGAAACCGAGACTTAACACCTTATGTCTCAAATTCACGTTTTGCAACATGTATGCAAAACATGAATCAGTTGTCTGAACTAGTTTTAGATTTAATATATTATGTTAATGTAAGTAAATCTAAAAAATAAATATGAAATATATAAGCTTAGTTACTTTTTTTACAGCATAGGAGGGAAAATCGAGCAGTCGAAGCCTTTTGGCGACTATCGATGCTCATACACATCCGCACAACCAGAGATTATGCAAATGCGTTGCCCTCCTTTTCCCTATCCCCAACCACATTTTTTTTCTTTTACGCCGAGAAATGCTCTTATTCTTTCAGTGGGGGAGGAGGGACTCGCCAGGTGGGTATGTGGCACTCTCTGCGCCCGAAATATGGTAAGGTGGACGCAGCTCTACCCACTAAAACCCGGCGATTGACCCAATGCCGCCTTTGGTGAAGTGCCCCGGATCTGTTAAGCAAACGGGGCACCTCGACGGCTAGTCAGTCGTCAGTCCCCTCAGGGGACCGACGCCACCTCCACAGAGGGGTTGCCCCGCACCACAGAACAACTCCCTAACCCTCCCAACGTCGGGACAGTACAATGGGGTGAAATTCCCATCCTCGCCCCTTGCCCCCCGCTCTTTTGTCCCCACTTCTTATAAGAGGAGTACAAAGAGCCCCTCGGTCAATTCGTTTCGCCAAAGGTGCTGGGCTCACCTGAGCCCCACCGCCACGACAAGGCCTGAACCCTGGTACACGGTACCTGGGACACGGTACCATATACCAAAATAGCATTTTTAAAATTTTTTATACTAAAATTTGTCTGTCTGTCTGTTTGTTTCAGCTAATCTCTGAAACGGCTAGGCCGATTTTGATGAGACGTTCACTGGCAGAAAGCTGATGTTTAAAGGAGTAACTTGTTGTTGCTATAAAAATATAAATATGATGCGAAAAGATTTTTTTTCGGAAAAGCACCAGTCAAATTTATCCAACTTTGAAAAAGAAGTGTCCATCAGTTTGTTACTGTGCCCCGGGTGACATAGCTTATATTTTATCCAACTTTAAAAAGAAGAAGTTAAGTTTACTCGGGCCCTAATCATAACCTTTTTACTTGTCATTATTATCTTAAAATGATAAGTTATCTTTAAATTATATTGACTCTGGTACAAATATTAGAAAATGTGAACTTTGGTAAATAAATTTATTATTTGCAGTATATATGTAGGTATCTTCGAGTAAAACGCTCTTAGAATCGTCTGGTAGTTCGGTGGTGGAACCGAGGGGGGAATTAAGTCGTGTAGACCAACAGCACATTCTCCGAAATGTATCCAATAAAATACCTTGCGGCACGGAGCAATTAACATAATGATAAAATAACAAAAAAAAACTAAATATAAAACTAAACACCAATTACATGTTTTCACATTATTATATACATTTATTTATATTACGTAGGATCGGTAACATAACCCCTAACAAACTTGCTATGGAATTAACCTATTTAAGTTATAAGCCGTATACAGATTGATGTTGATTATTTTTATAGCCTAAGTTACTCCATATAATATCAGCTATCTGGCAGTGAAAGTCCCATCAAAATCGGCCCAGCCGTTTCAGAGCTTAGCCGGAACAAACACACAGATAGACAGACAGACAGACAAAAATTGTAAAAACTGCTTTTTTGGTATATGTACCATGTAAACATACATATGCTTTTAATAAAAAGCGGTTATTTTAATATTACAGACTATTTTATTTATCTGTATAGATGATTATTCATAAATATTGCTTCATTATAAGAATTATTTTCAAACAATTTTGTTTTCATTTTGAATTTCAAATGGATCGCTGAAATATAAAATGAGCCAAATTCAATCCCCCTCAGATACACTTGGATACACAATATGTAGCACATAATAAATCATGTGACACACTTTGTAACTAATTTGAGTTTGATATAATTAATTGATTGGAAACCTGCCAGAACATTCGATACATCCCTCGCAAGTCTGCCCAAATTTGCACAAATAACCAAAACATGACTGCTCAAAAAAGGTTATTAATAACTTCATGAAACTTTTTTCTTAAAAACTTTCTTTTCTTTTTTCTTCTTTTTTTTCTAGTTTCTCTTGAGAATGTGAGAACTGTGGTGCAGACATTTGAACGTATTAATAGTTTTCTGCAGGGATTAATGTGTTTGAGGAGGAGTTTTAATCAATATCCGGTATTGATCTCTTTTTTAACCCCGTAAATAAGAAGCAGAGGGTCTTCGCGTTAAAAAAATCTATGTTCAGCTGTGGACGCATTCAGATAAGCGGTTTTATCAATATATATAATGACTTGGAACTTAATTGTTGGAAACCTTAGAGTTAGACTATCTATTAACAATGCTTATACTAATTTTAAAAAGCTAAATAATTTGTCTTTGAACACGCTAAGCCCGTGGCACGCTAAACTGAATGTAGGAACATTAATTTTTTCATTTCAACATCAACATTTAGCATGCCACGGATGCCATTCGTAAGAAGAACATTCTCAAGTAAAGCATGTAGGCTATTTATTTTAGGCCAGAGTATATATTATTTTATTTCTTAAGTTGGCAGATCCACGGAGTTTTATATAAATATAGCTCTCTAAAAATTATGAATATACTTAAAATTAAGTTACCTACTCTCTCAAACGTCTAAAACATCATAGTGGCTAATGGCCACATTGTTCAAGTTCAAATTACAAATGTTAAAATTAAGTTATGTTAAGTCAATTTCCAAAAAAATAAGAAACATTAAAAAAAGTTTTATCGAACTCGTTTAATCGTTAAATCCTTTGAATACACACAACGAACTCTATATATAAGTACAGAATTAAGGGTACGCGTGGGCGGGCAGATTAGATTTCGATTTGTAGACGTTGAGACGACCTACACTTTAATACATTAATTATAATAATTTATAATCTCATTCTATGTTTATTATAATATTCATTTATGAGCGAAGTAAATAAGATCATCACAACGATACCTAAACAAAATGAGTGAAATAATGCATTTTTGCATTTCACAGCATTCGGATATGACCAGGTTTAAGGTAACTGCTATTTATATGATCCTGATTATGTTACATGGAAAGGAAAACTGACAAACGAATCTCGTGTAGCAAGACACAACAGCAAGAAGCTCGTCCAGGCAACTAATAGAGTACTAATATGAGCCATAAAATTCCGAAACTGGTCAGTCATTTATCACTGACGTAATAGTAATTCAACCAATCTGTATGTACATCCCATCGGCCAATCATCCATCAATGGCCATCAGTCGGCCAATCAGAACGCAGAACTGCAGCGTCGCAGCACAAATTTGACGGAATTTGTTTTCTTACAAAACACCACTACCACTATTACGGTTATATGCTCGATGCTAACCTGGGACGTATGACCTTCCCTCCGAAACACAGCAAAGCTGTTTCATGGGAGAAACAAGCAAGATGGTGGTACCCATACAGCTGTAACTGTGGCCCACCGCATCCCTCCTACAAGTGTGCATCTTTGCCAGCAGTGGCAACATATAATCGCCAGTATAATATAAATGGCTCGTTCCAGACATTTTCTTTATTTATAGCGGCGCTCTATCGATCAAAGCACAACACTTTATCAGATTTTTACTTAAAGTGTCAAAAGCTACATTATTTGACCTAAATTGTTTGAAAGGCTTTTAAAATATGAAATATCAAATATCGAGGGATATAAATAGATTTTATTTTTATCGACAATTTTGAGCATGATTGAGTCAATTCAGTTATTTCAGTTTATAAACATTTTTTTACGTATAATGAGGATACGTAAAAAATTGTATTTTAAAGTATTATAACCTATTTTAAAGAAGCTGGTGGATAAAGAATAATTTTGAGGATTTCAATCATTATTTTATTTGGTGGGGTATCTCAATAGAATGTATTAGTAACTTTAATAAAAATTTTAGACGTCGAAGACTTAAGGTCAAATATACAAGCCACTAATCATATAATTCTATACAGCTGATTTCATAGAATTTTAGATGTCATGAGTATTCTTGATATGCAAATAACCTAGACAAGCCAGACTTATCATTAGGTACCCTACATTCATAACTAATATGCCCTACATTTGGATTAAATAGCGGACGGCCTTGTAAAGCTCTTCGTTCAATTGGATTTTAATACTACGAAGTTTAGCCTCCTTACGATATAATATCCATAATAAATACGACGTAGGCTCAGTTTAACATGAAGCAATATATACATTTCGATGTAATAAATCTTAAATCATATTCACCGGAAGCGCTGTGCCGCGCTCCCGGCTGCATGGGTACCACCTCATCACAACATCATCTTGCTTGTTTCTCCCGTGAAACAGCTTTGCTGTGTTTCGGAGAGTAGGGCAAGACAGGCAGTGTAATTACTGGCACCGAGACATCTTATGTCTCAGGATAGGCAACACATAGATGAGTTGCCTGGGCTCGTTCCAGGTAAACTAGTTTATACTCATAGGCGACGTCGACCACTTACCATCAGGTGGTACGTTTGCCAGTTTGCCTATCCAACTAACATAAAAAAATAGCAATACCTATCAGTATATATTAGCACTCTACAAAGATCACAGAGCTCTCTACATTACAATCGCCCCATTATTCTGTAATAGATTCGACAAGTCGTAACAGACAGTGTTCCTATCAGATATGTAATAACTACCGAGTCCCGACGCTCATTTCCATTCCGTAGCCATCACATTGTAATTATATTCCCGGTTACGTTCTAAGTGTCTGATGCAAGGCCCAATTATCTTGCCCATGACTTGATGAACTATATAAATAAATACTAGTCTTATGCTGAGATACTTCATTTCTACAACTTCATATGCGTTACTTTTTAATAGAGTTTGAGATCTTAGATAGACGAAGTGTTAATTGACCATTAATCAGGTGGGAAGACGATCTCCGTGCAGTAACCGGTCCGTGTTGGATGCGAGTGGCGAGGGATCGCGGTCATCTTGGCGTTCAGACAAAGAGGCTTATGCTCAGCAGTGGATATAGGCTAATGATGATGATGATGATGAATAGAGATCTTGAGTTGAGGCTTCAGGGCAGAGAGTCGTTCACCATCGACTATATAAGACGACGGTCTCCGTGCAGGGGCTGGCCCTGGACGGATGCGCGTTGCTGGGGGTCGTGACCCGAAAAACGTGTTTTTTTTACATTTTCGTCGTGAAATGCTCTTAGGCATCCCGGGGGGGAGCGAGGACTCGCTGCCGACTCGCCCGAACGATGGTATGGTGGACGCAGCTCTACCCACTAAAGCCCGGTGAGTGCCACCAACGCCGCATTTGGTGAGGTGCCCCGGATCTGGGTAGCAACAGAGCACCTCGATGGCTAGTCAGTCCCCCAAGGGACCGACGTCATCTCCTTAGAGGGGTTGTATATACAGAACTAATATAAAATACAGAACAACCCCTCCCAATGCTGGGACAGTGCAATGGGGTGAGGTTTCTATCCTCGCCCCTAGTCCTCCCTGCTCTTTTCTCCCCTCTTTATAATAGGGGTACAAACAAAGAGCAGCTCCCTCGGTTCAATTAGCGTCGCCCAAGGTGCTGGGTTCACCTTAGGCTACTGAGCCCCACCGCCAAGACAAGGAACTATGGTGGGAACCGAAAAAGGCTGATAACGAATAACAAATGCTAATGATCATTACTAAAATTCTTTATACTGCTTTAATTGCTCTAAATTTAATAAAAGTAAAACGATCAATTGTTTCACTAAAGACTGTTATATTACGTAAAGTCAAGTAGAAACTCTGACGTTGAGTGAATACACTATAGGAAATTGCAGTTTTCATTACTCTTCCTGTGAAGATGAATCTGCAAAGGGAGCTAAGCAATTAAAATAACAAGAACAAAGATCGTCGATAAAAAGGTTGCATAACAGAACATTTATAGCGCAGTGATTAATTAGTAGACAAACTTCGACTATAAATCAGCTCAAATGTTAGATATTCAAACTTTTGCATGCTATTTCCCGCAAGCAATCAACAAAGTTATACTTCGATTACTTTGTATTCAGTATGATTGCTTTTGAATAAAGTCGGAGCTCGACGACGTCGCTGACCGGACGAATTTTGTTTTTATTGTTGTATCGACTCCAATGGATCCATAGTTTACTGGAACTGATATGGGCGATCGCTGTCGTAAATAATTTCACGATAAGCAACTTTATTCAGTATATTTAATTTCCTTTACTATATATCGAAGAATGTACATTAAAAGTGACTAGTTTCTCTGTTTTGCGCTATGAAATGTAAAAAGATAAATTACGGAATGGCAAAGGATGAAACATTTTTGTGCCATACCAAAGCATGGATGTGGTAGCTAGTGTATTAACTCCGCATAGCAGTTTTGCTGTATTCTACATGAAATGACCAGCAGAGGTACTGACCATTAGAATTATTGTCTCATTCAATAAAACACACATAAAATAAAATGATAAAAACTGAATCTATTTTTTCTTTACATTCCTCACATGTCACAGGTTAAGAGGACTCATTGGAAATTTTGGCCTCAAGAATTTAAATTTATTTCAATAATGTTTGTTTAATATGCCACAGATTAAAGATGCAGTTAGCACTTTCTGCGTAGAGAGGACTAATTAAAATATTAATGATAATATTATGGTAGTTTCGAATAACTTTGTCAAGTGTGTCACCTCTGTCACCTCAGTTCTCCTGTGGCCATGGTTGCTGTAAAGTATCCGAAACGTCGGGCATGTAAAAAACTTAATAAACCGCAATAAAATCCGTAAAATTGTTTCATTATAATTATTTCA
The DNA here is from genome assembly GCA_963853865.1 of Helleia helle. NCBI lineage: Eukaryota > Metazoa > Arthropoda > Insecta > Lepidoptera > Lycaenidae > Helleia > Helleia helle. The sequence continues at coordinate 16,361,410 of OY971422.1, read as the reverse complement.
GTAATTCCAAAACGAATAAAAATTTAAGTTGGTGACCTAATAGTTCATGATACAAACCTTATTTTGGTAGTTTTCAATACGTGATTAGGTAACTTTTGTAACAGAGAAAAAAATATCTAACATACCTCTTTTTAAAAAGAGATTCATATCTTCGATCAATTCGATCTACCCGAAGATCCTGGCTGCATTTCCCTGCGATATAAAAAAGAGGTCGATGATGATAATCATGATGCATAAAATATTTACATTTATATTAACAAAGATATCATCATATTTTTCTCACATTGTTATATTCATTCAAATATGACCTACTTAAAGTGCTATCAAAAGCACTCCGAAATATTTTTCAGTTTGGAGTAACGGATTCTGAGGCTAGCGCAAGTTTATTATCTCCGGGGGAATACCTTCCAATTTCCTATTGCGGCGTGTTGTTTGCATGTTTATGTTGATTGTTTCCAGCCCTAAAAACTTTAAGTAAATTGAACATCTCTCAAGATCCTCTTTATATGCATAACCGAGTTGTCACGGGTTCTGATGCAAAAATGAGTACCTTTTGTTTTATAACGTGAATTTAATTCATTATAATTAAAATACTTATGATGCATTTTATTGCAGGTCAGTCGTGTTAATGTCGTCATGTTATTCGAAGTAACTCATGCTTTATTAATAACTAGCTTGTTTTTGTTATGTTATAAAGTTTTGATAGACAGAAAACTAAATAACTTTCTTCAAACCTCGATTCTCCTTCATCGATCCTATAGAAAATTATGGTAGAAGTATGTAAGAATGGTTTTTTTTTCTTTATTCAAGGGAAGAATTGTATTCATTTTATGTATTGTATGTATTGTCATCTTACTACTAACCTAAAGATTATAAGAATATTGTTACTAACAAAGTTTTGGCTATGTAGCCTGAAATAAAAATATTATTATTATAAAAAGGCAATAATAAATACACAGTCAAACAAAGATTTAAACGAACAATGGACACTTTTTCCATGCAAATTGAAAATATTTTGCATATCCAGCACTAGTCCAGCTCCAAATTTAGTTTACCTTACTGAATAAACAACTATTCGCAATACGAAAGTGATAGGACAACATTATTTTTAAAGCGATTTACTGCAAAATGCACTCAACACGTCGCCTACCCCTCCCCCGGGGCCGCGCTGTCCCGCCCCCTCGCCGAAGCTAGCCTCGCCTGTCCGAGCTTTTAATGCAAATCACCGACCACCAGACTCTATTTATTTTATTTGTCACCACGTCACGTTCCTAACAAATTCCATCGTGACAAAAACGCCACTTAACTGTATGGCTTACATACACGAAATTTGTTTTTAAAGCACCAATAGGAAAAGAAAGATATATTTTCTATGGCAAACATTCCTATCTTTGGAGGAGCAGGTTAGCTTGTGTGATTACAAAAGCTAAATCCTTTTTTATTTTATAACAGAAATCTGTTGACGAATCATATTAATATATCTCATTTTTTTCTTTTTGCGTCGAGAAATGCTCTGAGGCATCCCGCTGGGAAGTGGGTCTCCCCAGGCGGGTATGTGGGACTCGCTGCACCCAAAAGGTGGTAAGGTGGACACAGCTCTACCCACTAAAACCCGACGAGTGCCACCAATGCCGCCTTTGGTGAGGTGTCCCAGATCTATTGAGCAAACAAGGCACCTCGGCGACTAGTCAGTCCGTCAAGAGACCGACGCAACCTCCTCAGAGGGGTTGTCCCGCACCACAGAATAACCCCTCCCAACGTCGGAACAGTGCGATGTGGAGGTTCCCATCGTTGCCCCTTGTTCCCGGGGCTTTTTTGTCCCCTCTTCTTATAAGAGGGGTACAAAGAGCACCTCCCTCGACTCAATTTTGCTTCACCCAAGGTGCTGGGCACACCCTAGGCTACTGAGCCCCACCGCCTCCACAAGGCTTGAACCATGGTGGGGATATAAATATATCCTGCGATGATCAAAACGTCTTTTTTTATTCGAATTTTTTAAGAGGCGTTACTTAGTATACAAATTAGTAACTATATCGAAAGTACTTGCCAAACAATTGACTTAATTCTTTGGTAAGTGTGGGGACTTATTGTGTGTAATATTACCTACACGATATTGTGTGCACTCCCACATGTTGTGGACCACTGCGTTTACAGAATATTCTTGAAAATATTTGACACTACATGTCATACATTTCCGCAAAATATCGCCTTATTTTACGAAAATGTCTCGGCCTGGAATTCTGAGAGACAGGTGTGTCAAATTTACATTTTCGTGAAAAATGCATACAGCTTACCGCCGGATTAGAATCACTTGATGTGACGGGTTATAATATTAATTCCTGTTTTTATGTAAAACGCCTATTCACGCCTTGGCTATAAAATCGACTCGAATGTCGTGACGCAAATGGCACGACGCTGTCATGTCTCGAACTGTATTTTTATTACTTACTAGCTGTTGCCCGCAGCTTCGCCCGCGTTTACTTAGATTTACAGCCGTTTGGATTGATGATGATTATTTTTATGGCCAAAGTTACGCCTTATAAGCTATCTGCCAGTGAAAGCCTCGTCAAAATCGGCTTAGCTGTTTCAGAGATTAACCGGAACAAACAGACAGACAAAAATATATTTTTTTTTAATGTAAGGACCGTATATTATTTCAAAGCTTTTACCCGCGATTTCATCCGCATGTAAGAAGTATTTCTTTAAATCTTATTTTTCAAATAATATGGTTCCAATTTACAAACAATTATAATTTATATTACATACAGGATACAGAAAGGCGTGCAATACAAAGGTGAGATCCTCATAAGGATTCGCATCTTGTAATAGATAGCGTGATCTACATTTTGTGTTAACGCCATACATAAAAAACTTTTTGCTACACTTATACATCTTACATCTTACCTTGGGTCTCAAACTATCTCCATATCAAATTTCACTCTTATCGGTTCAGTGGTTTAATAAATATACAGTCCCAGCGTTTTAGCTGCATAACTCCCGTTCCCGTGGGATTTGCAGGATAACAACTATTTTATGCTACTACTAAAGCATCTTCATATCAAAGGAAACGGGCGAAAGTTCATAGAAAGTTGGGCCCGACGTTACAGTAACAATTACTTCATTATTTTATTTATATGTTCATACTTGTTCGAAAAAACTAAAATTTTCATGACTGATCCATGGGAAAAAAAAAATGTAGGGTGTTTTTGATTGAACAAAAAATGATATTCTAGCTTGTTTATAAAATATACATAGTCCATATTCTACTGTTACTTTAGGAAAATAATTATAAGACCTCGTTGTAGATTAGATTTACCAAAGAATATACCAGATATTATTGTAGGGAAACAATTAATTACGCCATCCAACCAACATCCAACTAGATCTAAGATGTTTCATACGGTTATTATTCAAGAAGACGAGTTTGAATTAAAAACATTTTATTTTTTATTGATTTATTATCAACTTCATCGTAAACAATTAAAATATCATCTAAATACTGTGCAGGTGGTATCAAATTCTCTTGATGCCTTACCCAGCTTAGGTACCATATTATTGATATTACATGACAAACAGCAACCCACTGTTCTTTTCCCTACTAGGCAATTACAATAATATTGTTTTATGTCCCCTATACTATCAAAAGAACAGTCAATTAAAATATAGCTATAGTGCCACAAACTTTTCTTGGCCGGTAAGAGCATCGCTGTCATGGATATTAGTATTGCTAGTAAATAAAAATTAACCATTATATGGGGAAAAATTTGAAGTGATGCAGGTTACCATAATAAGTAATTTATTGAAGTGTCTTAATAAAACAATGTATACTAATATCTAGAAAATTACAGTTCTAGGAAAATAAATGTGACATAAACTTAGGAACAATACTGATATGATAGATTTTGTTACCTGTACTATTAATATAATATCTTTTAAGATACCTAGCAATCGGAACCGTTCGATAATTAAAACTTTGCCATTGTAATTAATAATGCAAGAAATAAAAATAAATACATTTTAGTTGGATTTTTATTAGGTGTTGGTGGATAGTAAAATTATTTATTGTACGCACCAAGAAAGAAAATAAACACAAACGTTACAAAACAGTACAAATAGCGGGCTTATTGCTAAGAGCATTATTAATAAATCATTTTAAGCACTCTACACGTGTTTTGCCTCTATATTTTGATACAATAATTATGATCAAACAAAACAATATCTGAAGAATCACACTCTAGATGACGAACTCCATCAATTATTTGATTTTCCGAATAGTCAAAATGTTCATCTTCAGAATCACTGCTTTTGCTTTCACTATCGCTGGCCAAACTAATAATGAACGGTTCATCTAAAAACGCATATTTTTCTCTGTATTTGTTTTCATTATTTTTACATGACCGCAATGTTTTTTCCATTCTACAGCAGATATTCTGTCGAAGGCTTCTGCAATCAACTGAGGCAATTCAGTACTTGATTTCCGAAGGTTCTTCTCTGCTCATTCCGTTTCATTGAACTCGAGATCATTTCTATTATTGCATTAAGATCGCAATGATATGGTGGCAATCTTAACACCGTGTGTCCACTATCTTTCATCAATTTATCAATATCGTATTCTGGTGCCGCTTTGTGTCTTTTAATTAGTTCATAAAGCTGAGGTTTTGTATAGCTTTCGTGGAATTCCACGTTCTTTTCAGTTAGCCATTGTTGCATGGCTAACTACATTGCAATTCAATGCAATGCAACCGCATTGCAATGCAGTTGCATTTTCCAGCTGTGTGCGAAGTGTGAATATATGTTTCGTCCAAAAAAACTACAGGTTTCTTTTTGTCACTAAGTTCGTTTTCCTGATTTTTTTGTAAATATGTCGCCCTCCATGCGGATATATCATTACGTTCAGTAAGAACTATTAGATTGGGTCTTCTTGTATCGAAATCCTAGTTTATGTAATATTTTCCGTAGGGTCTCTCAGCTCCCCTTAAAATCAATTTCTTCTCGAAGAACATTAAGTAACTTCGGTAAAGTGGGAATTTCTTTTTTAACTGAGTAAAATTCGTGAACTTTCCTTCTTATGATACCGAGATCAAAGTTGTCGACTTCTATCTTTCCTGTTGTTCTTTTTCTTCTTTTCCCCGGAGTAGAAACTTTTGTCCCTGTTTCATCGGCCCGTTTCTTGTCATTTACCATTCGTCGCACTGACCTTTCACTAACGCCTGTAATAAAAAAAGTAAATAAGTAAGTTTCCGTTTCATTAATACGTAGGTAAATTCATCCCTATCTATGCTGGTAACACTAACCTATAGCGGCAGCAACTCGTTCATATACTTTTTGTAATGGTATAATTGACGCTTGGTTGCGTTTTTCTTCATTCATGAAAGAAAGAACGCGTAAAATAATGCTTCTGCCATCACTTTTCAATACTCTAGGCATGTTTGATGTTTATAAAAACCACAAAACACAAAACTCCGCAAGTTGTATTTGAGAGCTAACTGACATTTCAAAATGCCGATGGTAGTACCAATTCAGCCGCCGGCCAAGAAAAGTATGTGGCACTGTAAAATAGGTTTTCGTCTTTTGAGCTTACATGTCACGGTTGTTGTTTGTCCAAGAGAATGTAATCACTACGTTTAGTTGTTTGTTTTAAACGTTTGACAGTTCACAGTTATTGCCTGTATAAAAAATACTATTGATTGTGAAATCGATTTTATCATCAATTTCAGATACATTATACGATATATCTAAAATTGTATTTTTTGAAGAACCTTAAAAAAAAAATTACGACTCGAAATACATACTTAAAATATTTCTGAAAAAATTGTTGTATCGATAAAGTGTATTAATATGAATTGGAAAAATCGATTACCTTTTTCTTATTCTTAAACAGGAAGGAAATCAGTCGTCTTATGAATATTTTTTTAATTTGTTATCCCATGATAAAACTGCTTCATATTTCACTGTTTAATTTAAAAAAAAAGATAAAAAATATTGATTTTTTTTTATTTGTGTAACGTTTAGGCCCAGATTCGCCCGTCTCCTTTCACCCAAATCCATTTCGTGGTTAAGAAGATAGGCAGTCCTGGGGTTATACCCGCATATTTCCCGTTCCCGTGAGATTTTCAGGATAAGAAATATTTTATATCCTACGTTAAGTTTTAAAGTATCTTCATATCAAATTTCACTCAAATCTGTTCCGTGGTTTAGAAGATAGACAGTCTGGAAATTTTACCCGCATAGTTCCCGTTCCCGTGAGATTTTCAGGATAAGAACTATTTTTAAGTTCTACTTTAAGTTTCAAAGTATCTTTATATCAAACTTCACCTAAATCTGATCCGTGATTTAGAAGACAGTCAGTACCGGGGTATTACCCGCATAAGTCCCGTTCCCGTGAGATTTTCAGGATGAAAATTATTTTATGTCCTATTTTACGTTTCAAAGTATCTTCGTATCAAATTTCACCCAAATCTGTTATGTGGTTCAGAAGATAGACAGTCCCGGGGTTTTACCCGCATAAATCCCGTTCCCGTGGTATATCCGGGATAAAAACTATCCTATGTCCTTTCTCGGGTTTCAAACTATCTTTGTATCAAATTTCATTCAAATCTGTTCAGTAGTTTAAGCGTGAAGAAGAGACAGACAGACAGATAGACAGACAGAGTTACTTTCGCATTTATAATATTAGTAAGGATGTTTAAAATTTTATTATAAACTAGGTGGTGCCCGCGATTTTGTCTGCGCAGGATAAAAATTTTTCTCATAAAAAGTATCCTATGTTACTTTTAATACCTCCAAGAATATGTGTACAAAGTTTCATGATGATTGGTTAAGTAGTTTTCTCGTGTAAGCGTAACAAACAAACTTACTTTCACATTTATAATATTAATAGGATGTTTCATCTGCTGGACGTTTCTTGACGGCTTTCTTTTAAGTTTAGATTTTACTTTTTTACTCATTTGATAAAGCTCTAAAACCACCAACTCACATCTAACATCGTCTAGTATGACATCTTATTCATGTCCGTAATTCCATTTAGTAGCTATTACCTGTGTACAAAAAGACACTCTATTGTTCATAATGTAATTTCGCCTGTAAATTCCCGTCTCGCTCAGCAACAGCCTCTATCAGAGCCGTTAATTCAATTAAGTGGTGTATCTCATATTCACTAACCTATGCTAATTAGATACCTGTCCCCAGGTACTCGCTGTCGGAGTTACACAATCATACTAGCGTGCGACGTTCACCTTAATTAAAATTTACACGACTATTCTAGACTTGATTTAAAATATCATGTTTTGGTTATAAGTAAGGTTCATTGACAAATAACAATTAAGTTCAGATGCTATGTTTTGGTAAAATTGTGTAGTAAAGGCACATGAGAAAGTAAACGGACAGAGACAAAGCTTCCCTTGAAGACCTTGGTAATGCTTCTATGCAGCTGACTTGGCCCGGCACGACCGGGGTGGTACCTCTCCCACATAACACCGACGTCAAGTGACAGCTATACTGTCGCGTTTCGTGCGGTTTGTGAGTTTCCGGTAGCCCGTTGGGGGATAGGGAAAAGGAGGGCAACACATCAGCATAATCTCTGATTGTACAGATGTGTATGGGCGTCGTTAGTCTAAAGCTTCGACTGCTCGTTTGCCCTCCTCGTATATGATATAAAAAAAGTAGTGCAGCTTTTATTTTCTAATTTAAAGCGTTCTTTGAGTTAGACGTTCCTTACCTTGGAGGCTTTCTATATTTCAATCAAAAAATTAATAAAATTATAAATATTATCAAAAAAAGTAAAGTGATATGACATCTAACCAAAAATTAAAAGATCCCACATAAATTGACATCGTTATAAATTTCGCTCATAAGTGTCTATACCTTTTAAATGTTTTCATCAAATTAGATCTAATTACGGAAATTAGTGACAAAATATTCTAATTAAACCTATCAATTACATATCAACTAATTATTACTTTTTTGTGCCTGTTATTTAGATATATGCACATAATTGCCACGCTGAGCAGGCGGATTGGCTATCGCAGAGAATGATGGATCGGTTGTCTTGGCGTTCATTGAAAGGCCTATGTTCAGCAGTGGAAGGATAAAGGCTGATGATGATGATGAATCAATATTTACAGGTATTATTCAGTTGGATGAAATTAACAAATTTCCATGCTACTAACAAACATTACGTAACTAAATTAGTGCCCGGATATAGACGGTGAACTTAAACGAGTTAGAGTGGACATAGGATCCAGGAGATATGTATAATTAAAACTGACTCGTTAGCTGCACCAGCTCCCCATAGTTCTCGCCTCCACCAGGTGGGCGAAACTCAATTACCAACAATTACTCAATGACGGAGCAACGTCAACCCGAAACTTTCCTCGGCTATTTTGTAATTAATTTTGTTGGCGACTCCGAGTCGAACCGATGGCCTGACATCACTTAACTGTCGCTTCCTTCCTTTTATTTCGGGTATTTTTAATGATAAATGTTTATGAAAGTTTATCCATTACAAATTTTATAAATTTGAAATTGTATTTCAAATTAAGACTGGCCAGATTTGTAATTCCATTCCTAAATACATTACAACATGCAAGTGAAAAAGTTGGATTTTTACGTCTTATCTTTTTTGATTATTTTTTCTTAATTTAAACATTTGTTGAAAACTATTTTCTAAAATTTATATAATAATTACAATGTTGTTAACATTTTAAATATATCATCAAATTAGCAAACTTATTAGAGACAAGTTACTTTTTTGCGTAAGGACGTCATTGTATGAGAATTATCTGAAATGAGGCAATAAAAGGAAGTTTCCAATGGTTTTCACGCCCGCCCCTACATAGCGGTCCACAACGACCATATAAGGCCGATTGCTTTCTTAAACTTATCCCATTTGTAGCCCGACGTGAAGGTATTTGAACTTCTTTATTGTGCCAAAGTTACGAATGAGAACGGCCATTTCCATTTCTATCGAGTTAGTGAGCTTCGACCTATAAATTATACCAATATAGCCGAGCCAAATCCTCTCAAATGAATTTGTATGATATATGCCATACGAATGATACAATCAATACAAGGGCGCCACTGACTTACAATTTTCTTTCACATATCAAAAGATATTCCTTCCTTCCTTCCTTACATTTGCTCTGATTGTGTAATTATTTATGCTTATACATTCATAATGTAATATCATTGACAACCATAAAGCAAATTGGCTTATTTTTTATGTGATATGTATTTCCTAGTTAATCAAGTTGACTAAATATATAATATCATAAATAATAATACCAACCGTTATATTATGTCCCACTGTTGGGCACGGGTCTCCTCCCCGAAATCAGACGAGGAGGGTGTTGGGCCATAGTTCATCGATGCACCTATTCAATGCATTAAAACACTTTTAATCTCATCAGCATGCAGGTTTTCTCACGATGTTTCCTTCACCGGTGAGCAAGCGATGATATTATCATGTTCAGGTGCACGTAGAAATTTAGAAAAACCCATTTTACGGCACTGGTCGGGATCGAACCCGGACCTCTTACTCAAGTTACTTATATTTTCTTATGAATTACATAGGTCTATTCGTTTATTATATATTATTTTTATTAAACAATAGCTGTTGCCCGCAGCTTTGCTCGCGTTAAACTTAGATTTACAGCTGTTCCCGAATTGATGATGATTATTTTTCTAGCCTAAGTTACTCCTTATAACACCAGCTATTTGGTATATGTACCGTGTATGCACCCGTATTTAATAAAAGGCGGTTATTTTAATATTACAAACAGACACTCCAATTTTATTTATCCATATAGATTCGGAGTTAGCCTAAGCTGTGGCGTTCGGACTATTGTTAATCACAAAATACACACGCAACTTAAAACAACGCATGACCGATCCAGCGGAAAGTTCTGTATTAACATAGTAAGGAACCCATTTCCATTATCATCCCGATTTCGTGCTTGGAAGGCACTCAAGCACTTAATGGATCTCGGCTCTGTAATTTACCGGGACGCTAGATTGAATAAAATCGTAAATCTGAACATCACCTCACCGAACATTATAACCACGATTATTAATCACACCAAAAACCATTTAATTCGAAATTTTTAATTAACTTCCAAGCCGTTACTTGCGATTTCGAATCCGTGTAAGACATCTTAATAATCTCTTGATTAATTAGATTTCTTAATCGTAAAGGCCTTATTTTGGTATGAATGGTTTTATTTAATCGTAATTTCAGTAAAATTCATAATTCTCTATTTAAATAAGGTAGACATTGATAGCTTATTTATTAAAAACTTTACTATTGACAAATAAAAATATATTGGCTATAAATTACAAAGAACCTAAAACTAAAAACCTTAAATAATATAATAACTTAAGTATATTATTATAAAGGAGTCCCTTTAGGCAAGAATACCGAAGATTCCGAAGATACTGGCAGCGTTACCCCTTTGAATTGCTAGACTAATTCTTTGTCAGAGGTAGCTACCAGCTAGATTAAAAAATGTGGTTGCTTTTTTAATTGAAATCTTAAGCGTTTGCTACACAGTTTGCTACCGACGCCTGACAGAGGTAACATTGGTCAGCTACCAAAACGGCTGTTTCAACTACATGGTTGCCAACAAGCGATTGTGCCGTGATATACGAGCAGTGAATATGTGTCATGGCAGCGAATTTGTCAAAACTGATGAAAACAAACGGGATTTTTTGTTAAATTGTCTAATGTTTTATATATAATAATATTATAAAGCTGAAGAGTTTGTTTGTTTGTTTGAACGCTCTAATCTCAGGAACTACTGGTCCGATTTGAAAAATTATTTCAGTGTTAAACAGCCCATTTATCGAGGAAAGCTATAGGCTATATAACATCACGCTGTAACTTAAAGGAGTTGAGTAACGCGGGCAAAGCTGCAGGCAACAGCTAGTATATAATAATATGGAACCCTACATGTGCGAGTCCGACTCGTACTTGGCTGGTTTTTCTGACGTGTTGTAGTTTACACCAGATACGCGTGCGACCGATGCGACGAATCACAGCGACTGACATACTCGGGATTGCCAACCGCTGTCTACACAGTCGGATCAAACCAGGCGCCCTTTATTCGCCCTTGATAGGTAGAGCAGCTCTCATGACCAATGAGGTAGGAAAGTCAAGCGAAATTTGGTAGCAAACCACTATCTACACGGTTGGAAACTAACAAGGTCTCCTCTATCAGGCGTCGGTTGGAGACCGTGTAGGCCTTTTATCCTTTGATAAACAAAAGACTATCAATAAACCAAATATATAATAACTTACTTAAAAAATGACGTGTAATAACTCATTATAGATAAACAGTTCACTTCACAAAATCATTCAAATATTATGTGTGTAGATGTTATGAATTTTAGCACGCGCTTCGCAAATGACAATCAACAGTAGAAATCAATTCAGAGCAAAAGAACTAAAACTATAGCACAATAAAATACTACTCGTACAAGTAAATACTCAATAAACTAAAGTTATATAATCCCTTTCCGTGTTCCATTAGGTTAATGACGGTTGATAAATTAATAAATGAGTTACTTATTTCCCCCGACGATGCCCGGGATTATGATATTGCCCCTTACAGGTACAGCCGGAGCTGAAATACAAGAATCCGATAATATATTAATAATCTCGGAGCACAAAAACCATTACCATCTTATTTGGACCCATTGTCTCAATATGTTTGTGACTGTCAGCCAAATTACATTTTCTTTATGGTCTTCAGCTATCAAATAGTTAAACTGTCTTTAAAACCTCATAACTATTGGGTTTATTATTTAGGGCCGTATTAATAAATCGATCTCAGCTCTGAGAGCGATCTCAATCACGCTCGGCCTCTTGAGTGAGAGCTGAGAGGTCCGGGTTCGATCCTGACTAACCTGAATTGGTTTATCTAAATTTCTACGTACACGTGAACATGAGACCATCGTTTGCTCACCGGTGAAGGAAACATCGTGAGGTAACCTGCATGCTCGATGACATCAAAAGTCATAGAAAGTGTGTGAAGTTCACCAACCCGCATTGGGCCAGCGCATCGGTGAACTATGGCTCAACACCCTCCTCGACTGATTTCGAGGAGGAGACCCGTGCCCAGACTATTAGACTAAAAGGTAGACCTAAAGTGACTGATAATCATGATGAAAATAGATCATTTGTGTTCAAAACTTAATTCCGTGAAATGTAATCCATAGAATAGCTGTACTTAGCCGGACGAGCCTCCACAAAGGCGGTGCAAGTTTATTATTAGAGCTCGACTCTCATTTTGAATTCAGAATATTGGATCAGGTGAAGCACCAACGCGTGATATGCCTTAAGGTAAGGTAATTCTCTTAGAGTCACCGCCTTTAGAAGGGTTATATTAGATAAGGCATTAATATAGGAAATTGATGTGTCATCTTAGCTTCCTTTTCATTATGACGCCTCGAGTTAGCTGAGCTTAATAAAAATCGACATTTAAGCGAGGTTTTTTTGGATTTTATTGATGTGAAGTATATATAGAGTCTCAACAGTAAATTCCAGTTGAATACCGAGACCAAAAACGCTATGACACTGTCATATATTTCGTTATACCTTGTAATAGATTTTATAGTTTATGAATTCTTATATGAATAGATGTTTCATGTCTGCCGGGCGTACTGTTATAATAATAATATCAACCCTTATAAGTCCTACTGCTGGACATGGGTCTCCTCCTCGAAATTAGGCGAGGAGGGTGTTGAGCCATAGTACATTGATGCGCTGGTCCACCCCACCAGATAAGCAGGTTTCCTCACGGTAGTTTCCTTCACCTGTCCTATTATAGCCAACTTTTTTGAATCTTTCTTAAGCAGTGCGATTATTTTCTTCAGTCAGTCAGTAGGAAGAAACTTGGTGAAACCTATTTTCCGTGGGTCTAGTTGGCTCTTCCCAAGCGTATAAAAACCAGCGGCATTACGATTATGATGACATAACAATTTTATTATTCATTTATTTAAAGGACACCAGCAATACATACGCTGACACATTTATGATAAAGGATTATGTAAACTTAATACACGATTCATAATTCAAATAAAAATTATATTGTGTGCAATTCCTGAAGTAATTCTGACGCATGAGCCTATATAGGTGACACAACATTTTTAGAATTATTAATGGAAAACTAAGTAACACAATGAATAAATGTTTCCAATTTAAATTTACCTCGCATCTATAAGTGGAGGATAAACTCGCTGAACAGACATGAAGCAGACTCCGGTTATGCCGAAAGTCCACAAATAAACCGGATCGATACCGCAGCAGACCTGCGCTAATTTAACTTATACCGATCAGATTTACATAGCCCCATGCAGCTGTAATGTGTTTCACTAATTTTGTGTTTTAGCTTTACCTAGTGGGAAGCTTTAATTTCACCTTTGCTTAGTAGGAAGCAGGTTTGAATTCATCCGAGAATTTGTGTAATAAACTTTTTTTTTTTCAATTTTATCCAATTCATTATTGTCATTATCTAACTTTTTTCATAAATCCTTACTAATATTATAAATGCGAAAGTAACTCTGTCTGTCTGTCTGTCTGTCTGTCTGTCTGTCTGTCTGTCTGTCTGTCTGTCTCTTCTTCACGCCTAAACCACTGAACAGATTTGAATGAAATTTGGCACAAAGATAGTATGGAACCCGAGAAAGGACATAGGATAGTTTTTATCCCGGATATCCCACGGGAACGGGATTTATGCGCGTAAAACCCAGGGACTGTTTATATTCAGAACCACCGAACAGATTTGGGTGAAATTTGATATGAAGATACTTTGGCACTCAAGGTAGGACTTAAAAAAGTTGTTATCCTGAAAATCCCACGAGAACGGGAACTATGTATGCGGGTAAAACCTCAGGACTGTCTATCTTCTAAACCACGCAACAGATTTGGGTGAAATCTGATATGAAGATACTTTGGAACTTAACGTAGGAGTTAAAATAGTTCTTATTCTGAAAATCTCACGGGAGCGGGAACTATTCGGGTAAAACCCCGGGACTGACTATCTTCTATACCACGGAACAGATTTGGGTGAGATTTGATACGAAGATACTTTGGACATTAACGTAGGACTTAAAATAGTTGTTATCCTGAAAATCCTACGGGAACGGAAACTATGCGGGTAAAACCCCGGGACTGACTATCTTCTAAACCATGGAACAGATTTGGGTGAAATTTGATATGAAGATGCTTTGAAATCTAACGTAGGACTTAAAATAGTTGTTATTCTGAAAATCCCACGGGAACGGGAGTTGTGAAGCTAAAACGCCAGGATTATGTATTTGTTAAACCGCTGAACCTATTTGAGTGAACTTTGATATAGAGATAGTTTGAGACCCAAGGCATAAGATGTATAAGTGTAACAATAAGTTTTAGGCGTGTCAATAGATGGCGTTAACACAAAAATTAGATCACGCTATCTATTACAAGATGCGGATCCTTATGAGGATCGCACTTTTGTATACCACGCGTTTTTAATGAATACTGTTTCCGTATTTTAGTAATTTATCCAAAATGATTTATTAATAGAATTCTTCCTTTCTAATCCCTACTCCTTACTTATTACTTATTTGCTTATTTTACTTATTATTAATATTATAAATGCGAAAGCAACTCTGACTGTCTGTCTGTCTGTCTCTTTTTCACGCCTAAACCGCTGAACAGATTTGGATGAAATTAGGCACAAAGATAGTATGGAACCCGAGAAATGACATAGGGTAGTTTTTATCCCGGATATCCCACGGGAACGGAATTTATGCGGGTAAAACCCCGGGAGTGTCTTTCTTCTGTCATCTTCACGCAACAGATTTGGGTGAAATTTGATATGAAAATACTTTGAAACCTTACGTAGGGTATAAAATAGTTGTTATCCTAAAAATTCCACGGGAACGGGAAATATGCGGGTAAAACCCTAAGACTATCTATCTTCTAAATCAAGGAACGGATTTGGGTGAAATTTGATATGAAGACGCTTTAAAACCTGACGTAGGACATTAAATAGTTGTAATCCTGAAAATCCCACGAGAACGGGAACTATGCGGGTAAAACCCCGGGACTGTCTATCTTCTAAACCACTAAACAGATTTGGGTGAAATTTGATATGAACATACTTTGGAACATATCGTAGGACTTAAAATAGTTGTTATTCTGAAAATCCCACGAGAACGGGAGTTGTGCAGCTAAAACTCCGGGACTATGTATTTGTTAAACAACAGAACCGATTTGAGTGCAATTTGATATGGAGATAGTTTGAGACCCAAGATGATAAGATGTATAAGTGTAACAATAAGTTTTTTAGACGTGTCAATATATGGCGTTAACACAAAATGTAGATCACGCTATCTATTACAAGATGCGGATCCTTATGAGGATCGCACTTTTGTATAGCACGCGTTTTTAATGACATACTGTTTCCGTATTTTAATAATTTATCCAAAATGTATTAATAGAATAATTCATCCTTACTAATATTATAAATGCGAAGGTAACTCGGTCTGTCTGTCTGTCTGTCTGTCTGTCTCTTCTTCACGCCTAAACCACTGAACAGATGAAATTTGGCACAAAGATAGTATGGAACCCGTAAATTGCAACCATATTATTTGAAAAATAAGATTTAAAAAAATACTTCTTACATGCGGACGAAGTCGCGGGTAAAAGCTATGAAATAATATACGGTACTTACATTAAAAAAAAACAATTTTGTCTGTCTGTTTGTTCCGGTTAATCTATAAAACAGCTAAGCCGATTTTGACGAGACTTTCACTGGCAGATAGCTGATGTTATAAGGCGTAACTTTGGCCATAAAAATAATCATCATCAATCCGAACGGCTGTAAATCTAAGTAAACGCGGGCGAAGCTGCGGGCAACAGCTAGTTTACTATATTATATTCTATGTGAACATAATAGAGGTAATATTTGAGTGTTTGGATATACGAGGTAATCTTCG
Source organism: Helleia helle (assembly GCA_963853865.1). Classification (NCBI taxonomy): domain Eukaryota; kingdom Metazoa; phylum Arthropoda; class Insecta; order Lepidoptera; family Lycaenidae; genus Helleia; species Helleia helle. Next base: position 16,345,432 of record OY971422.1, on the reverse strand, counting down.
AAATTCTAAAATTCTTTAACTTACTAATAAAGATCTATCCATTTTTAGATTCATTTTATTGATTAATCCAATACTTTAGGGGTTATCAGTGACATATTTCTTTAACTTACTAATAAAGATCTATCCATTTTTAGATTCATTTTATTGATTAATCCAATACTTTAGGGGTTATCAATGACATATAACCGGTTTATTGAATAGGCCATAAATCATAAACGGTAAGTTTTACATAGACGTTTACAGGAAATAAAAGATGCGAAATTTTATTTTCTACAACAACGGTTTTTATCTTTTTGCCCTAAAGAACATAGTTTCTTAAATATCGGTCAAAAACTTTTTTTCAAAATGGCGCTAGAAGCTCCACCTGGATCTGTCAGCATTTTGAGATTTTATACTTAGTAAGTGACCCTTAACGTTTAGTGCGTGGTTAAATTCTATTTTTATTGTACCTATTTATATTGTTACCTTCTATGCAAACAAATCGTTATTCATTCACATCTATCTCTTTTAAGACGAATACTTCGTAAGCGAAATTCATGTACAAGTCTGTCATAAATGTAATTCATACAAAGGAAAAATGTTACAAAGAAAATTGAATCAGAACTTACAGCCCTCGTAATAACACAATTAAATATTATACGTAGCATTTAACACAGAAAAAAATGATATAAGCTAAAGATTAATCGTTATGTTAGTATAGAATATTTTGTGTCAATTTTCAAATGAAGTGCCACTCAAGTAAATATTATTCATTAAATATATCATAAAGAATTTATTGTATTCACAATACAATTTCAGCACTAGAATTTGTATATGAAAATTAGCCATTTTTTTAATGTTTTTCCTATTTTTAGTGGTCCGTGTCCATAAAACTTCTTATATATTCATTATAATAATATATTATTAACTCTTGTAATGTACCTCAAGTTTATAAATTTACGAGAACTTAGCTGTCTTGACAAACCATATACATTATAACACACTTGCGTTATAATGTATATAAAGTAAATTAATATTGGGTATCCCTTCGATCCTTAACAAACCATATTCACTCAAAGATATAAAACACAAGTGCCCTAAAATTTTCAATGGTTATCAAATGATATTAAAAATAATTCTTGAACAAATTCTATCATTTTGTCTAGCACGTTATCATAAGTTTCGCTTTGCAAGAAGATGTGTGTGATTGTGTCCGTGGATTACACTGCAACCCACGGACACGCTACGCTGCGGCGTTACGCATTAAGACAATTTCATGCAATTGAAATTTTACTACACGTGCGTTGCCTCTGCGTGAGCCGCAGTGGAGCTGCGGTGGAGCCGCGCCTTAAAGTTCTTAAAAAATATAAGTAAACTTATACATGAATGCTACGACTGAGATCTACTTGGTGTGAAAAATAGACTATTTGATTTTATAAGCGTTCTCTTTATTGTAAATCAAGTACAAATCCTAACATAAAGTCGAATATCTATTTACTTTTCCTAGGAAAGCAGTGCAGGTCAGGCAATGATAATAACGGTATGCTTTATAAACGATGAATATAAATAAACGCGTCATGCCGCTTAAGATAAAAACCACTTATCTTCACTATACCACTTTTGAAATGATCTCAAACAATACGATACTTCAAAGCAATTGCTTTGTTCAGATTTAAAACTTTATTTTTACATAGCTGGGTTATTAAGATTTATTTTAAAGCAATACGATGATGTTTATTGTAATAATGTTTGTGATATTATTTTTTATAATGAAATAGCTTTTAATGGAGTATATCGCGGTTTAATAAATTTGTTTAGATCCTAGCGTTTTTTCTCTCTCTCTCTCTTTTGTAGATGACTTTTTAAGGCATGCTTATTTTTTTCGTTTAAAAGAGATCCCAGAGCCAAACTCCATTTTCTTTCTGGTCGCTCGATAGAAATACAGCTAAGTTACGTCGTTCGTTACTACTTTTACTTTCGTACTAAATTTATACTTGACTAGTTTATAGGCTTTTCATTTATACTTCCTTTTTTTGTTGAAGCAGAGAAATGATTTATCCATGTATCCAGGGTCTGGGGTAGGCTCCTGACTCTATGTGGGACTCACACTTGCGCTGTGAATACCCAAACTAAAACCACTACGAGCGCCTTGAGCCGCTTTTTGGGGGTCCCGGATCTGCAAGCAACAGGAGCGACAGTCTGGCCCCGGGCCATTGTGAATAGCTTTCGGACATTATAAATCACTTCCTTCTCTGTAAGTAAATAACACTGACAATCGGATTTATTAGAAGTTCCTCAACATTAAAACACACTGATATTCGTAATTTCAGATACATTTGAATATTCCGCAGCTCCACTGGGAAATACAAACTCTAATAGAACACAGCAATAAAACATTGTTCCACGTGCGTATGTAAATCCCGTAACTACACTTGAGCCAGGATCCGTGGGCTTCTAGTTTAGGATTGGCTTCACGGATTCATTATATATACAGCTAATTCCATATTCAATTTGGATTACGGCCATTAGATTCAACAAGTTTGAGCTGTGAAGGAACTTTGAATGTGTGTGTGATCGCGGGTTTGACGAGGGCCTATCCACGAACGTCAAAATGACTTGAGTATATCAAAAACATATGTCATCGTTCAGAGTTGACGATAGATCATCAGAATATCGCTTTAAGGATGACACTGCTTACGCTTACGGTATATGCTTTAATTTTACTTGAGATAATGAGTTTGATAATAGGATAATTATACTTAAAAAAAATAAAAAACGCGCCTTAATAGCAAACCAAACTAAAAAAAAATCATACAAGAATTAAATGAACAAAAAAATGAGAATACGTATTGTAAAAAAGCGTGAGGTGCTCGATATTCATTTTTAAAATATTTCATCGGTATCTATTTCTAAAAGTGAAGCTAGTCTTAGTCCAAAGCACAACACGCTTTTTTACAATAATTAATATGAATTTTTTTGTTAATCCATTTAACTCTTGTAATTTTTTTCATTTAATTGAATGATTATTTTAAATTGTTAAGTTCGGTTTTCTATTAAAGTGTGTTTGTTAGTTTTTTTTAAACTATGATTATTTTTTACTCATTAGTACCTTTTTTTATTAATTTAAACTACTCAACCTATGGCAATCACGTTAGAATGAGTGAGAGACTAAAAACCACACAAGTGATGTAGGTGACTTTCGTGCCTTATGACTTCCTTAGATGTGCTATCCTGATTACCCTTATCGGGATATTGAAACAAAATTATTAAATTAGTGTGTTGTTGTTTAAAGTGAGTAAAAATCAAGTTCAAAGGAGTTGCTTACAAAAAATCATACAGGTGAAGCTAATAAAAAGCGTCTAAATTTAATACATTTCTTTCAAAGATCTCTTAAACTCGATAACTGCTAAGGAGTTTTTGAGATTCATAAGAGACGTTATAAATATCTCCTCTCTACGCAATCAATTCGTTCAATATTTGAATGACAAACACTTAAATACAAATTGCTTAACATTTTCTTTTACGTCGGACACTGAGCCAATATTATCATTATCTGCGAACGGAAGAATAGAATAATACGTATATGTTTGAACTTTTCTTTGTAAAAATTATTATTCAATACTTATTTTGTGTTTTCATTTTGGCTGTTCCCAAGAGATAAGCAATATTATTCAGTGGCGTCGTAATCTTTTGAAATTATTTCAATTTTAAGTCAAAATAACACAGGAAACTTTTTAATCTAATTTGGTGTAAACTTATTTTATTTATTGTATCGTATATTTCTGTAGAAGTCGTAAGCAACTAAAGGAGTTGCCATTTTTAACGATGTCTTTTGAAATTTTAAATTATTCTCTAGTAAAAGTGTCCGACTTGACTCGCTACTATCATCCTTTTTTTTCTTTAACGCCGGGAAATGCTCTGAGACATCCCGCGGGGGAGTGGGTCTCCCCAGGCGGGTGTAGGACTCACTGCGCCCGAAAGCTGGTATGTGGACGCAGCTCTACCCGCTAAAACCCGGCGAGTGCCACCAATGCCGCCTTTGGTGAGGTGCCCCGGACCAAATGAGCAAACAGGGCACCTCGATGGCTACTCAGTGCCTCAGGGGACTAACGCCACCTCCACAGAGGGGTTGTCCCGCACCACAGAACAACCCCTCGCAACGTCGGGACAGTACAATGGGGTAAGGTTCCTCGCCCCTTGGCCTCTGCTCTTTTGTCCCCTCTTCTTATAAGAGGGGTACAAAGAGCCCCCTCGGCTTAACTAGCTTTATCCAAGGTGCTGGGCTCACCCTTGGCTACTGAGCCCCACCGCCACGTCAAGGCCTGAACCATAGTGGGGCGCTGCTATCGTCCTTCTTGAAGCTGTTGTATAAATATAAAAAAAAAATTTTTTCGTACAGTACTAAATTCATTTTTTTTCGGATGGATCTATGCTAACGGCCAAAAGGCTCTAATGCTTCATCGGATGATTGTGTGCCGATTGGGCATACTTATGGTTTATTATTAGTAGGGGGTTGCCCCCCGCCAACCGTGAAGTCTACGACCGCACGGCCTCCTGGCGTCGGGTTGGTTTCTGTGGCAGGACTAAGCCGCAACACCGTCGGGTGGAATAGTACTAAATTCGCTTCGTACCAGACTGTAGTACTACTCTATCGTAGCCCATTTGTTGGTTCTGTAGCTGTTGTAGCACGGCGTAAGCTGTGCAAGAGGCGCGTAGCACTTACCTCGCGCGTTCGATGGCGCCTCACAACCCCAACTGGTAAAACGGGAATCCTATTAGTAAGACTCCGCTGACCGTCCGTCTGTCTGTCTGTCCGTCTTTCACCAGGCTATTTCTCATGAACCGTGATAGTTAGACAGTTGAAATTTTCACAGATGATGTGCTTCTGTTGGCGCTATAAAAAAGCAAATACTAAAAAAAGAATAAAATCAATATTATAATAAAGGGGGGGGGGGGGGGCATACAAAAATAATGTAGCTATGATATAAATGATAACTATTGTAATAATATTAAATCAGAGAAATCGTAAACGATCAATCCATAATAATAGTTTAATCATTACCTTAATAGATGATAATCACCGGTGGGAGGGAAGCGCTGTGCCGCGCTCCCGGCTGCATGGGTACCACCATCTTGCTTATTTCTCCCGTGAAACAGCTTTGCTGTGTTTCGGAGAGAAGGGCAAGACAGACAGTGTAATTACTGGCACCGACACTTAACATCTTATGTCTCAGGATAGGCAACACATAAATGAGTTGCCTGGACTCGTTCCAGGTATACTAGTTTATGTTCATGGGCGACGTCGACCACTTAACATCAGGTGGTACGTTTGCCAGTTTGCCTATCCAACTAACATAAAAAAATGGCGCTTTTTTAAATAACAATAGCCGTATATGACTTTACTTTAACAAAACAAATGTGATGTTACGGAACTACTACAACTTAGCTGGGTTTTTGACGTGACAACATCTTATAATTCGATGGAGCCGGCTGCACGAACGAAAAACATGACGCATGCGGCGTTACCTCGCTTTGAGGCGTTCCATTTTCTTATGACGTTGTCACGTTCAACTATCGTCAGTAAAGCGACTTTACAGACAACCGATTTTTTTCTTTCCGCTGTGAAGTGTAGAATCCCATTCGTTGCCACAGTTCTCATATTCATAAGATGATAATATTTAAAATTATAGTATGGATTGTAATCGTTAATAAATTGAAATTTATTGGTACGAAAACTGATGTGAAACAATATAATCGTATTAAAATATAATTCAATTTGTTTAAGCCTTACACCAATTTACATATTAAATATCATGCACTCACGTAACTACAAATTTATTTCACACAAACTATTGCGTTTATTTAGTTTATTTTATTAAAATGAGTGAGCTCAGGTAAATGTTCATCACATTGAAGAATAAAGTCTACATTCTGCCGTCTCGCTGTTCACAGGCTCCCATGGCGTCAAGCGATATGTACGTCGATGTACGATAGGTATTTGATATATTTTTAAGCGGTTGTTAGCAAACATGATTGGATATAGGAGGTATACATGGTCATTTGTTAATATCCTATGAATAGACCTGTCTATGAACTAAAAATATATGCAAATTGTGCGTGGCTTTACATTTTATTATTTGCTCCTAAAACTTTTTTTAAATGTCTCATGTATATTATGTACACTTACTTACGGGTTGTAATTTTTTTATTGAAATCCTATTAGCAGTAAAAATGAACATTTAAATCACTATAGACTCCTATAGGGTATAAAGAGCAACCCCTAGGTTCACTTGGCTTCGCCCAAGGAGCTGGGTGGACCTTAGGCTACGGAGACCCATCGGCACGACAAGGCTTGAACTGTGGTGGGGTCTATGAGAACTCTAACCTCACGCATTTATTCAAATGTTATTTCAAATTATATTCATCTAATATCGTTTTGAATGCGTTAATTGAGTATAAATCTATACTAATATTATAAAGATGAAAAGTTTGTTTGTTTGTTTGAACGCGCTAATCTCAGGAACTAATTATCCGATTTGAAACATTATTTCAGTGTTAGATAGCCCATTTATCGAGGAAGGCTATAGGCTATATAACATTACGCTGTGACTTATAAGAATTGAGTAACGCGGGCGAAGCTGCAGGCAACAGCTAGTGTTTTATATGATTTAAAATTAGCACGGTTATTTTTATTTCTCAAATTATTTTAAACGGGATAGGTATTTACAATCTTTCATTTTTATTTCACGGAGCTCAATATTTCTAAATGGTCTACGAATATCTTGTTCGAACAAGATATATGGTTAACATTCCGTTTTAAATAGCTTTAAATGATTTATGTCGATCGGCAATATATTGTAAAGCGATCCTTCAATTACATATGATCCGATGTATATCGTTACAATAATTCCATCTAGGTCGGCAATATTCGGAGCCTGTTAGAGCACGGCGTAAAATGTATTACCTCGTTGCGCTGTCGCAGCGTGCGTTGCTCCGGCGTTCAAACAGGCGTAAGCTAATTGGATTCCCGGGCCCACCGTACTTGATATTGCTGGGTCCATATTCCAAACAAACCCGTATGATGATGACAATGACCTTATTAGGTGTCGAATATTTCACGTTTGATGCTTCCAAATATAAGTTCGAATTTGAATAATTGAAGACAAAAAAGCGTAAAAAAATTCAGCATGACATTTTTATTGTTAATTCTGTTTTATATAATTGAATAACATGATTTAGATTTTAGCAAGAAATCGGAACAGCTCTTGGCGTTCATTAGAAGAAGCTTACGTCGATCGGTGGCTTAATAAAAAGCAGTGGATGATGATAAAACAGCGCTCATATAAAGTGTTTTAGAAGAACATTTTTATCACTCTCTTTATCACCCCACTCCATTTTAATATCACAAAATATTTAACAATGTATTGGCGCGAAAATGTGAAAACAAAATGAACAATCATATGAAAATGACAGGTTCCAAATTCAAATGTAATATTTTGTTTATGTTGTATTTATGGCCAGACTATGTACATACATATCAGATGACAAACTGTCGAACGGTGTTATAAGCCTAACAAACGTCACTCAAAGCACCTTGCAGGAATTCATTTTAGCAGTATTGCGCCCCGATGCTCACAGCCTGTAATCCGATTACAGAACAGACTGCGTTCAGGACACCTCCACATAAAGGTGACGATCATAGTAGGTATAATTAAAGAGATCCTACAATGGATTTTTGTATTTTATATTTTTAACCGACTTCAAAAAAAGAGGAGGTTCTCAATTCGTCTGTATGTTTTTTTGTATGTATGTGACACGGTTACTCCGCCGTTTGTGCGTGAATTTCAATGGTTATTATTTTGTTTGAAAGCTGGTATTTCCAACTTGGTTCCATATTAATTTTATTAAGATCTGACATGCCGTTTTTTAGATTTTCTCAATAATGCCTATTTGGTTGATTTCTTTTACCTCGATGATATTATGTTTATTTTATTACTTGTCGATGTAACAATTATATAGTCATCGTAATCATCATCAAATGCTTTTTGGGCGGGTCACCTTACCACAGACAATAAGACCCAGCTGCGCTCGGCATTGCGGCTCACTAACTATAGCAACAAAAAACGCAGAGTTAATAATTCAATAGCCCAAAACAGAGCAAAGATGCTTCGAAGAAGAATTAAGCAGAATGGTAATGTAGACATGTGCCATGACACAAACCGCATTAAAGAATAATAATGTTTTTTTTTTTCAATTAAATGAATATTTTTTATAAAATATATTAGTTGTCAGGACAACGTAATATTCTACAACCCTTTCATAATGTTTGCGTCCTTAATGACCGGCCAGGTTTAAATCTGAAACAGTTTATGAAACTTCACTAGCACTGGTGAGCGTTGTTTGCAAACATTTCCAACAAATAACTCGACATGGATTATTCTTTTTAGCCTTTCGTTATACCATGCTCACACTATTTTACACATACATTTACTTTATTTATAAAATATCAAAAATAAGCATGTCTTAATGATTAGTTCTTACACAATTATACATTGTATTATTATGTCTAACTATAAGAAACGGAATAAAGTCTGTAATCCACACACAATACAGCAATGTCACACTGTTGAAACAATGATCATCTCTTGTAAGAAAGTGAATTAATAAAATTATTATTAATTCTATTAATACACTTTCGGTTCGGTTCAGAACCAATTTCGAATATATATGGTCTCTGTTTATACAGATAAAAAAAATCTGCTGCTTCTAAACACTTCTAAACAGTCTATAACTCTATACGGACTCCGCGGATAAACACTATTGGGCTATTTTCTGAAAAATATGTGTAACACATTTTATACTATTGTTACATTTGTCTGGTCCTGTAAGTTGATAAAAACTTGTGACATGGAAATTAAAAATATCTACCTTTAGAGGCATACAAACCGCGTCCTATTGTGGCTATCACTCACTATTATAGGCTGCCATCCTTAATATCTTATTAGCATTTCCGCAAAATTCACTTAATATAATTAACTGAACCGCGTTTGCTGTAAAGTATCAAAAACATCACGCATGTTAAAATATGAACAAGCTGCTATAAGATTCGTTAAAAATTGTTTTATTAAAATCTTTTATGTTTTTAATAAGCCAAGATAAAATTTATCAAGTTTTGGTCAAAACCCCTGTACCAAACGCGCAGGAGACTTGTCAATGCCCGATGCGGTCTCGACGCGCTCCCATGCAATTAGAAATTCTGAATCAAATTTTGTTCCAATACCCTTTGATTGTTTTAGAAAATATTTTTTCCTTTTTAAATTCAACTTTAAATAGTCATTGGTTTTTAAAGCTAACAGCACTTTTGTTGTCTAGAATAAATAGGTTTAGTACCTATTCAAATTTTATTTCACCATTTAAAATGTGGGAGGGAAGCGCTGTACCGGTGGGAGGGAAGCGCTGTGCCGCGGTCCCGGCTGCTTGGGTACCACCATCTTGCTTGTTTCTCCCGTGAAACAGCTTTACTGTGTTTCTGATAGAAGGGCAAGACAGGCAGTGTAATTACTGGCACCGAGACTTAACATCTTATGTCTCAAGATAGGCAACTCATAGGGGTCGTTCCAGGTATACCTACTAGTTTATGTTCATGGGCGACGTCGACCACTTACCATCAGGTGGTACGTTTGCCAGTTTGCCTATCAAACTAACATAAAAAAATACATCCTTAAGAAAGTGTGTAAATATCTACAGTCTTTCCAGGAACTGCAGACAGCCATACGCAAGTAATCACTTCCTGGAAGCTTGCAAGATCGTTTGCCTTTTAACCCAACCCGACGCCAGGAGGCCGTGTAGTCGCAGACTGCACGGTTGGCGGGGGGCAACCTCCCACTTTTACAAACCAAAAGTGAGCCAAACTGGCACACACTAATCCGATGTAGCATTAGGGCCTTCGGGCCGTTAGCATAGATCCATCCGAAAAAAAAATTGCCTTTTAAGTATACACATAATGCGTAAATCGTAATATAGATACTTTAAAGTCATCAACTATCAGCTTGCATACATACATCTGAATACGTCCTATCTGAATATCAAAATCCGTGTACTACTCGCATCTAACTTACATCAGCAAGGAGATCGTAATTCTATTAAGTCAGAGATACACATCATAACAATAATTATTATTGTTATTATTAATAATAATAAATAATAGTAATTATTATTATTATTATGTGTATCCCTGACTTAATAGAATTACGATGTAAGTTAGATACACAGCATGTTTCCGATGTTTCCGTATGAAGCCGTTTCGGGAAGTAATTGGTTCAGGATCTAAAATTATACTGACACGTAATTGAATTTAAACAAACCGTTGATGTTAATACTGGCACAAGACCAACATAAGGGCGGCGTTTACTCACAAATATGATTCTCGATTTAGTTTACTTCAATTATACAAAACCAATCTGTTTCAAAATCTTGAGATAAAATAACATCGTAAATAATATTTTATGAAACAAGAAATTAGATGGTATATTAAATCAATTAGTATAATTGGTATCCCCACCATGGTACAAGCCTTGTCGTCGCGATGGGGCTCAGTAGCCTAAGGTGACCTAGTATATTGGGGGAAGCCAAGTGAACTGAGGGGGCTGCTCTTTGTGCCCCTCTTATAAAACGAGGGGACAAAAGAGTAGGGGAACAAGGCGAGGATGGGAACATCAGCCCATCGCACTGTTCCGACGTTGGCAGGGGTTGTTTTGTGGTGCGGGACAAACCCTCTGTAGAGTTGGCTTCGGTCCCTTAAGGAACTGACTAGGGGTCGATGAGCCCTGTTTGCTCAAGAAATCCGGGGCACCTCAACAAACGCGGCATTGATGGCACTCGACGGGTTTTAGTGGGAAGAGCTGCGTCCACCTTACCACCTTTCGGGCGCAGCGATTCCCACATACCCGCCTGGGAAGACCCCCTCCCCGACGGGATGCCTCCGAGCATTTCCCGGTGTAAAAGAAAGAAAATAGTATAATTAGTATCGATAAAATATATACTAATAATAATAGCCTGTAAATAAATGAAAATTAAAATGTTAAAAGTAATTATAAGCGACAATGGTTTAGTTGTAAAGACTCGAAAGTCGAAAGTGAGAAAGAAACCTGAGTTGGCATGTAGTGGGGGTCGTCCTGGCATTCATTGAAGGAGGCCTATGTTCAGCAGTGGACGGATAGGGGCTAGTGATGATGATAAATCGTCTGATTCTGAGGACGGCACCCTTGCCCAGCAGTGGGATAAAGGTCGTCTATGCATATGCGAAAGTACATTATCTATTTGTTTTTATCAGTAACACGATATACGTACTCAAATACACCTACAACAATTGAAAATTATTTAAGAATACAAAATGTGAACGCAAGGGAGATGCAATAGCAAAAACGTGAGACGTCTCCAAACGTGTAAGGTTATCATCCTGTTAGCGGAACGTAAATACGGGTCAGAAGTAGCTCCGGCAGCGATCGTGTTCCGACCATCTTTATCGATACTTGCACCGAACTTCGCTATCGAATATCGATAGAGTAAACCTATGCATATCTTTTGTGATAGCGTTCAGTTAGCTCTTGTACAACCTTCGTGTAAAGTTCAAACTTTGTCAAACTCCAAAGCAATAAAGGAAATTTTGTAACGTATATTTATTCAATCGAACAAAAGCATAGAAAAGCGTTTTTTTATTTACCATAATATTACTACATAACTCTGTTATGCGCTCTCGTGTTTACGCGAATTTCACTAAATGTAATAAAACTAAATTATACGAATTTTATCAAAACTTATTAAGATTTTTAAATTCTCAATTTTTCGGATACTTTACAGAAACTAGGGCTACTAACTAAACTGACTCCACGGAGGAATTACCCTCCTCTGATCGTATAAAACCGCAACAAACCGCGATAAAATCTATCTCGATCTATCTAGTACAAAATTGTTTTTCAACAAACATGAATAAAAATGGCGTTTCTCTTGTCTATAGACAGGCATTGATATTATAATTTTGTTGCCACGCTATCAGACTGCAGTAAATCGATCTATTTAACCTATCGGCTTTAGAGATTCGTTCGTTGATTTTTCTATGAAGAATAAGGATCATATTTTTATGCTTCTTGTATTTAGAATACATTGCAAACGTATTCTAAATTTAAAACTGTCTCAAAATAACAATGTGGTCATATTGTATTCATAACAAATCTCGCATTTTACCTAAATTGAACACCAAATTGGGAGACTTTCCTAATGCGGCAGTATACCTTAGAGTATACATATTATGTAGAGCGCGCGTCACTAAGTATGAACTGTAAGCCTGTAACAGGTATGAAAATAGACCCATTGTCTTTAATCACATTAGGTCCGCGAGCGATGTATATTTGTTTTTATGTTAAAATGGTGAAATGTGAAGTGCCAATTGGTAAGAATGATTCCCGGAAGCAAAATAAAAGAAGCAATAACATATTTTCTGTCTTAAGCAGTGGATGGATAGATGCTGATGATGATGACGATGAATGTCCTAATTTCAAATATCAATATTTTTTATGCATTACGCATGGAAGGTCACTCTCACATCGGTTTACTACAAATAAATATCTATAACATCTGCTTACGATCGGTACCATGAAAGAGCGTGACTAATAAATGACGTATACTAAGATACTAACACTTATACATAGAATTTTTGTACCACCTACAAAATCCCAGATAATCGTATTATCTTAAATACTCAAAAGTCCTTTACGTTTTCTTTCACAAGTATGAAGAGAGACCAAAATTATTTGAAAACTTTCTTTTGTTGAAATTATCATTGTATTCACCTCAAGCAGGCGCTAATTTACTGAGGAAACTTTTATATAGAACAACGAAACGAAATAAATAACGGTCCCCGTCATTGTTCTCTAGGTATTTAACAAAGATTTTCCTCTCGGTTACTCTCCAGCTTAAATCCGAATGTAAATGGCCTATGACGAAATTATAATGAAATAAAACCGTCAAAATTAACATAAAGGTACATTCAAATTGAATTTGTTGAGGGTTTTCTATTTTTAAGTGAATAATTAAATTCTTTTAACAATAAAATTATAAAGGGGTTTCTCTCTGGGAGTGAAATTTAATAAAATTATATTAGCATATCACACACCTGTTTTTTTTTGAACGAAAATTCCTTATGGAGCGTTGGAAAGGGGTAAACTAGCCGGCAAAAAACGTCCGTAAAGTTAACTAAAAGCGTAAGATTTTTGACTCAGAAACAAATAAAATTGAATCTACCATTGAAATACACATTTTTGACTCACACATCATTGCGTCGGTAGCTGTGTGTTACACTATTGAGGCTGCTTAACAAAAAACCCAAGTTCGAATCCCTCCGATCTCAGGTGACTTTTTTTTGTTTTTTTTTTTTTTTTTTTTTTTTAACGCGCGCTTTTAGATGTTTTACATCAAGTATCTATAATACGGATTTAGTTATAGCCAGGCCAGAAATATAAAAACCCTCGCCATATTGCGGAAAATTTCGGAACTAGTATCTGTATGGACTATACTATGTGGTACTCGACACTATATTATATGTCTATGGTGCGTATGAAAGATACAATGGCGGCACCAATGCAGGGCAATATATTTCTGGCATCGAGCATAAAACCGGAATAGATTGGTAATGTTAGGTATGTGTTTTGTATGAAAACAAATTCCGCCAAACTAGTGCTGCGACGCTGTGCTCATTCTGCGCTCTGATTGGCCAACTGATGGCCATTGATGGATGATTGACTGATGGGACGTACGTGCAGATCACTGATTGGTTGAATTGTTATTACTTCAGTGACACATCACTGACCAGTTTCGGATTTTATGACTCTTATTACTATTCTATCCGGTTATATGCTCGTACACGTTGAATTCAAATACTGAATATATTACTCTCTTTTAGATTACAACAATATGTATCAACATAAAAAGAAAACTTTGTTCACATTTATTCAACGTTTTGAACTCCTTCTGGTTTCCACCTGACTTACCTTATCCATTAGAAAGGGTTTGAATAAAGTAAATATATTTGTCTTTTATTCGCAATTCAAGGGAATTTAATTGTGCTCTTAAACGGATAAGATTTTAATCACTTGGTTTATTTTGTCTTTAATGAAACTTTTAACGAATATTTTGTAAAGGTTTAAATAAAAAGTTTTTGTATGTTTTATTAGCTGGTTCAAAATGGAGATTTCACTTCGATGTTTTGCGAGAACGAGCGTCAAACAAACCATTAAGAGAAGATATAAACTTGTAGTAAACTAACTTGTACACAAACATTAATTAGACTGGACACGTCGTCCAGTAGATACTTGATTAAGAATAAAATCTCACAGTTAGGTTTGTTTATGTTAGTTAGATAGGCAAATTATATATATAGGTTCTACGAACTTATCCACGCTTTTCTACTTCATCATCGCTATTGCTTGTTGACAATAATCCTTTTCTAATGAACTCCAAAATTCAAATTTTCAATATTCATTTAGATGAATTTGATCATAATTGCCAGTCCGATGTGTTCGACAAAGGAAAGTTAAGCGGATTATAACGTAAACACTGCTAGACGCTAGCAGTGTTTACGTTAGCACGTAAAACATTTTTCCTGGGTAGCAGAACTTCTATTAATATTTAAAATCCAGTCACATATTGAAAGTAAAAAACTAAATTTATTACTCACTGGCTGTTACCCGCAGCTTCGCCCGCGTTAACTTATATTTACGGAAGTATCCAGACTTATGACGATCCTTATTTTACATTATTATTGTTTGTTATATCTCTAAAGGAAATAAGATTGCATTTTCAATGTAAGCTTCCAAGTGGCTTAAATTTTTTTGACTCTTACAATAATTAGCCTTATATTATTTACCAATTTATCCAAATTTTGGCAAATTTTATTTATTTATTTATTTCAACCACAACTTAACTATCATTACAATTATATTTATTATACTATAAGCTAAAACTTGCCTCAGGAATTACTGTATCTTAAGTTGAAAACCGCATGAAAATCCATTTAGTAGTTTGTGAGTTTATCGCGTACGGACAGACGCGGCGGAGGACTTTGTTTTATATTATGTAATGATGATAAAAAGTAAATAGCTTTCCAATTACCGCTTTATAATAGCTCATTTTTTTATTAAAATGGATATTGTATGTTATCCTTAAGAGATAGACATATGCCATCGCAAACTTTCCTGTAAACCTATTTAAGATACACATTTCTGCCATACATTATTTTGTTATTTCTCAAAGGGTTTAGGCCGCATAGTTCCCGTTACCGTGGGATTTCCGGAATAAAAACTATATTATGTCCTTTCTCGGGTCTCAAACTATTTTTATACCAAATTTCATCCAAATCGGTTCAGTGGTTCAGGCGAGAAGAAGAGACAGACATATAGAGTTACTTTCGCATTTATATATATTAGTAACCTTTAAAAATATAATAAAGCTGACCTAACTATGAACCGATCAAATGCCGTACAAATTATAACGACTGGAATAAACTTGGAAATCTTGGAAATTTTGTAAATGAGGTAGCAAACAGATAATCGGTTCACCTGGTTGTAAGTGATTACCGACATCCATCGACACTTTGATAAACGCTGACAGCAGTTAGATTATGGCCTATAGTATGTGTTTGCTGCGTGTAGCCAGTGAAAAGATGCATAAATAGATTATGTAAAAAATATTTATATATTTTCAGTAAAAGTCAAAGGGTAAATCTTTTTTTTTTTGATATCGCAGGAAAATCCTTTTGTATGCAGCCAGGATCTTTGTGTAGATCCTTACCTAATGTGGGTCTCGCACCTGTGAGTGCCCAGCCTAACTAAAACCACTGCGAGCGCCTTAAGCTGCTCTTTGAGAGTCCCGGATCTGCAGGCAACAGGATCACCTTAGCGACAGGCTGGCCCCAGCGAAGGCTTACTCCTCGTAAGGGGGGACTGGCCGGACGCTACTAAACAGTCCCCGCGATATTTTGCCACACCTGCCCAGGTTCCCATCCTGAGTCTGACACGAACATTACGTAGCGCCTCCTACGCACCCCCGTTTGTCACCCGCGGGTGAGGCCTCGTTAACGCCCTTCTCTCTCACCCGCTTGTCGGCCTCCTTCTGGGACATTACTGCCTCGCAGAAGAAGACCATCGCTGGCCAGGACTCGTTGTCACCTAGCATCGTGGTGATGACGTTCCGCAGAGACAAATCCACTCCGATGACAACAAGATCCTATCATCCATCGTAGAATCAACTGAAGTTTGCACAATTTTCCCTCTTCATTAAACTTGTCATAACTTGTATCGCGGATGTACTGTGGAACTGGGATAGTCAAAATATTCAATTGGCGTATCCTAGTTTGGCCTGGAGCCAGGCGCCTGCATATTGATGTGCCAACTTTCAGCCAGCTTAGTCCATTCATGCAAACTCTCGCCCCCCGCATAGCCCAGTGATGATCACGAGTTTAATGAGTTCATTTCCACTACCCTCAATCGTTTTATGATTAATTTCTTTGAAAACAAAAGCCTTTATGTACTGTTTAAATTTATTATGTACTGTGTATCCACGGCTTCGTCTATTTGGAGATTGATCAATGAATTGATCTAGTTTCTTAACGCAAAGATAAGTTTAGTAAGAGGTAGTACCAATCTGCGTTGCAGCCAAATTGGGCCGGCACGATCGGGGACAGCTTACTGCCGCATTTCGTGCGGCTTGTGAATTTGCGGTGACCCATTGGGGGATAGAAAAAAGGAGGGCAATGCATCTGGATAACTATTGGTTACGTGGATGTCTATGGGCGTTGGTAGTCACCATAAGACTCCGACTGCTCAGTTGCCTCCTTATGGTATGAAAGAAAAAAGATAAGTTGCATGAACCCGACATGATAAAGGGTTAGTCACTCATGTCCAAGGGCCACATTGCCAACTCACTATAAGTTGGTTCTTGCTCATCGAAGAGGGGGCAAAAGGACTGTAGATTCACCTGATGGTAAGAGATCAGTGACATCCATGAACATTCGCTACACCAGAGGATCAGCGTCCGTTCCCAGCCTTTCAAATAAGAGTATGTTCCTTGGAGGTCCGTAAGTCGTAAACTCCACCAGCATATCTCGATCAATATAAAAAAGTGTGTGCGTACAGAGTACACATGTCAGAAGTGAAATTTATTTGGCAAACTAATTTTAAATCTTGTTAATATTTATACTAATCTAAAGCTTTAAATTTCCGAGACTTGCGACGCGACGTTCGCTCTATCTCACACTCTCTCTCGATCTTTCTCATTCGCTTGCTCCCTGCTCTCACTCCATATGTGCTTCAAACTACGTTCGCCCTTTCTCACTCTCTCTCAATCGGTCTCAATCACCCTCTCCCTCTTTTCGGACAAAAACGTTGCACATTTTCGTGACGTTTCATCCGTAAAAATTTTACCCTCATAAGCGCAAAGAAGTTTCACTTCAAAAAATGAAATAATTTTTTACGCAAACCTTATTATCTCCTTATTTGTTAATTTATACCAACGAGCAATACCAAAGCAGTCTAACAATATTGATTTCTATTTCTTCATCCCACCAGAGAATAACCCTACTGAAGCCTAAAAAGGAAAATAAACAGCCGCTATTCTGAATTTCCTTAACTGCTAAATGCTTGCTTAAGCTTATAGTGCTACGGAGTAGGGCCTGTACATAGATAAAATTATTCTTGCAAAACTAACTTGTGTTGTGTAGACGATAATTTGAATAATATTGTAAATTTGAATATTAAAACAACCGACTCTGTAACTGAGTATAAATATTATTACACCACACCAATAATTACAACCACTAACAAAGGCAAAACACTTAGCATTAAATTATGTATTTACATACGATACTATGGTGGAAATATAGTCACATAATAACGGTCAAGCCTGAGTCGGATTCGCAGTCGAAAGTTCCGTACGACCGTACAATATTTAATACTTTTTTCATTATGAACATCCAAGACCGTCCGTATCTCTTTCTATGCACATCACACAACTCTCATTATGGATCATAAAATACAGTCCGAGAACGGCAGCGGGATGAACCAATTACTTTGTCTTAATAATATTAGCTTATTCTAGTCCATCGCTTTATGGACTCCAATAAGCTACCCCGAATTTAAAAATATGGCATGGTATCGCAAAAAAATTTGCATACTGACTTTCAAATTTCAATTTCATTTTGAGTCTATAACCTAAGAAATTATGCAACCATATGCGGCTACAAACCCTAAATATCAAAGTTTAAATAGCAAGACCTAAATTTACGCGCCATAAAAAGTTACCCCGAGCGAAATAAGTACTAGAAACTTAGAAAAATAAATAAATTGTGGCAAAACAAAGTCTTTATCTGGGGTACATACTGTACAATGTAGATATCCTATTCAAATCAAATCAATTTTTTTTATTCAAAATAATACAAACAGAGTATCTTTTTGAACGTCAATTGAATCTACCACCGGTTCCAAGGCGAGCCCACTGAGAAGAACCGGCGAAACGAACTCAGCGGACCTAATCATTTCAAATATTTTATAACAAGTTTCACATGTTGTTATCCTGAAATGCTTAGAAGGAGCGCCCTACTCCCAAGGTGTGATATCTTAAATAAAAAAAATCGGTTGTCTGTAAAGTCGGTTTACTGACGATAGTTGAACGTGACAACGTCATAAGAAAATGGAACGCCTCAGAGCGAGGTAACGCCGCATACGTCATGTTTTTTCGTTCTTGCAGCCGGCTCCATCGAATTATAAGACGTTGTCACGTCAATATCTTAAATTAACTTTTTAATATCCTTGGACACACAAACGCTCTTTAATAACTTTATTGAATTTGTAATTGGAAGGTTTAGATTATTTTCTGAGATCCTATTGTAAAAGCGTATACAGTTGCCTTTAAAGGAATTGCTTACTTTTGTGAGTCTAAGTCTAGTCTACTTTTGTGAGTATTCGTCTGCACACGAAAAGAAGGATCAAAAATCCCTCAACTTTGCAAGGCGAAACTCCTAAAAACCCCAAAACAAATCTCATTAATATTTAATGAGTTCTAAGATAAAAGAGGTGACAGTTGTATTTCCTTCTGGCATTCGTTATAAGAAGCAAATAAGTGTTGATTCATCCCACAATAAAGGATGAATAGACCTCCACGTCGCCTTTCTACTCCGACGTCGGGTTGGAGTCTTCGGTAACAAAGAAACGTTTCTTTTAAAAAGAAACTTTAAAGAGCTGTAATAATACGAACCAGCAATTATAATATCAAAGAAATTGACGTTTCACAATGAACGCTTTTAAAATACGAACCATAATTTAAAAAAACGAATCTTAATATCTTTTTATTTCATCTACGGCCAACAATTTTAATTTATTCGAATATTCTTGATTACAGCTTCATTACAATTGTCATTGTTCCTCATTCAACACTCGACCCGCGTACAGTCATACATAAACATACATGTGTGTGTGAAGTCTTACAATGCATGGTGTATGTAAAGCCTTACAACGCATGTATATTATGTAAAGTCATACACCGTTTGTTTGTGATAAATATTTGATATCTAAGTACTTATTTAAATCTTTTAATGCGGGACTGACCTACCCTCAATATGAATAACAATATTTTATTCTAGTAACTGCACTGATTACTTACATATATATATATATATATATATATATATATATATATATATATATATATATATATATATATATATATATATATATATATATATCACCTCCACCCTTATTTACTACTTACGATACTAGTACAAACAAATAATAAATTGAAATATATTTTCCTTATTTTAACAACTTATTTTATTTATTACACATAATATATTATAATCAAAATATTATTAAACATTTAAACAGACTATCGGCTTAACCAACCTACCAGAACGAGTACGATACCCTGGCGGGGGCGGCGTGGCGGGCTGTCGTCGGCTCTGAGCCGCGGCCGGTCCCTGCTCTCGCTGGACCAAGTCATGCTCGCTCAGACTAGGATACGGCAAGCCCGATATACCAGTATAATTTTTTATTTGATCTAAATGCCTTTTCAAACGTAAATCATTTTCTCCCTCCACTATTACTGTCCGTGATCCATCTAAACTAGTGATTGTTCCTTTTACCCATCGCTCCCCTATACCGAAGTTCCTTGCCCATACCGTCTGTCCTACCGCGAACGCTCTCTCCGTGCCAGCGGCCAACTTTACGAGCCTCTGTTGCTGGTGGCGTACACTTTCCGCCGCACGGCGGGCGCCACCTTCCCGTAGCAAGTCTAAGCGCGATCGCAGGTTACGCCTTTGCAGTAACATTGCTGGCGATTCTCCCGTAGTACAATGTGCTGTGTTCCTA
The DNA here is from genome assembly GCA_963853865.1 of Helleia helle. NCBI lineage: Eukaryota > Metazoa > Arthropoda > Insecta > Lepidoptera > Lycaenidae > Helleia > Helleia helle. The sequence continues at coordinate 16,325,042 of OY971422.1, read as the reverse complement.
TATGCCATCAAATATGCTTGCAGAGCTACCTCCACGTCGCAGCCATCTCGCTCCGCTTTCTTTATAGCGCGCTTGCACAACTTTACGGCCCCTTCCGCCGCGCCATTCGAAGAAGGATGGTAAGCCGGTGTAAGAGTATGTGTTATACCGTTCTGCATCAAAAATTTACTCATCTCCGCGCTGGTAAAAACCGTTCCATTATCTGAAACAATCTCTTGGGGTAATCCAAATCGCGCAAAAATTTCCCTCAAGACTCTTATTGTTGCCGTTGTTGTGGTATCTTTCATTTTAAATGCTTCTATCCATTTTGTTGAAGCATCAATCAACACAAAATAATTATTGCCTCTTATGGGGCCTAGGTAATCAATGTGTAATCTACACCACGGGTCCATTGGGTATTGCCATGGTTGTGGTGGTGCCCGCGGAGGTGCTGGGGCTTCCATTGTACACGTGTGTTACTCCTTACACTCTCTTTCGATGTCGGCATCAATCCCCGGCCACCAAATATAACTTCTGGCTATTGATTTCATTTTTACTATACCCATGTGTCCCATGTGTATCTCTTCTAGCATTCTTTTGCGGAATACTGTAGGTATCACTACTCTATATCCCCACATAATACAGCCAGCATCCAGATAAAGCTCATTTCTTCTCGTATATATCTGTAAATTTTTATCAGCGCAGTGACCTGGCCAACCAGACTTGATGTATGTTACAATCCGTCGTAAATGCATATCTTCTTTTGTCTTCTGCTCGATTTGATCGTGAGTTATTGGTAAGTTATCGCATACAAAATTCAAATAAGTATATTCTTCTCCATTTCTGTTTGGTGGCTCGATTGGTAATCGTGACAATGCATCCGCCGCATTATCTTCTGACTTGATATACACAATGTCATAATCGTAGCCCGACAATATCACCGCCCACCGTTGCATTCTGGATGCCGCCATGGTAGGTATCCCTGTTTTTGGACCAAATATGGAAACCAATGGCTTATGGTCCGTCTTCAATAAAAAATTTCGTCCATACAAATATTGATGGAATTTTTTTACTCCGTATATTATCGCCAATGCCTCTTTATCTATTTGTGGGTATGCTTTTTCTGCCGCGTTCAACACTCGTGATGCGTAGGCAATAGGCCTCTCGGAGCCGTCAGGCATCCGGTGCGCGACGACGGCGCCCACGCCCACGCTACTGGCATCCGTGGTCAGCACCAGCGGCAGCGCCGGATCATAGTGAGCTAGCACCTCGCTCGACAACAGCATCTCCTTAACTCTGCAAAACGATTTATCATACTCATCTGTCCATTCAAACTTCGCTCCTTTTTTTAATAGTGCGTACAACGGACACAAAATCGTACTTCACTACCGACGCCAGGAGGCCGTGTGGTCGCAGACCGCACGGTAGGCGGGGGGCAACCCCCCAATCAAAAGTGAGCCGAATGGGCTCACATAAATCCGTTGAAGCATTAGGGCCTTCGGGCCATTAGCATAGATCCATCCGAAAAAAAAAAAAAAAAAAAAAAAAAAATCGTACTTATATTTTTTTTAAACTTACCATAGTACATTACCATTCACAAAAATGCTTTTACTTCTGTCCCTGTTTTAGGTATAGGCACCCTTGCAATTGCTTTCACTTTATCTGGATTTGTATGAATTCCGTCCTTGTCTATCTCATAACCTAGATAAATAACCGAGTCCGCAATAAAAAATGCATTTTTCTTTTTTTATTTTCAAACCGTAATCTTGTAATCTTTTTAACACTCTATGAAGGGTTTCCAGATGTTCCTTATCATCCCGTCCAGTCAAAATAACGTCATCAAGGAACAACCCCACTTTAGGGATATCAGAAAAAATTTGTTCCATTTTTCTTTGAAAAATACCTGGGCTCGAGGCTAATCCATATATTAGTCTATTGTATTTAAAAAGACCACGATGCGTGTTAATTACCGCATACTTTTTTGACTCCTCGGACAGACATAGCTGCGCATAGGCCTGTGACAAATCAATTTTTGTAAATTTCTTACCCCCTTGAATTTTCGTTAATAAGTCCTCAATACGTGGTAAGGGAAAACGGTCTACATCTACGCATTTATTTACTGTTAATTTATAGTCACCGCATATCCTAATCGACCCGTTCGACTTAATTACCGGTACAATAGGCGTAGCCCAGTCTGAGGTGTCAACTGGCGTGATGACGTCATCGCGCAACAGCTGATCTGGAAGGCGCGTTAACCGGCTCGCGCAGCGCGTAGGCCAGCGGTCGCGCCCGCAGCAACACGGGCCGCGCGCCGGGCCGCAGGCGTAAGTGCACCTCCCCGCCAGTGTATCGGCCTAGTCCGTCCGAAAATACTTCACAATATCTGGAACTGAGAGATTGTACATTCAATTTTAACTCTGAAACACTATTATTGAAACATGTTTTCTTTTGTAGTTCAATCTAGCCACTGTGTTCCTAACAATGGTTTTTTACCTTGGTCTACAACGTATAATGGTAAATACTTACATATTGTGTCTTTATATCTCACTAAGGGCGATATTTTACCTACCGAAGAGACCTTTTCGCCCGTATAATAGCACATAATCAAATTACATTTTTCCATTGGCAAATGTGAAAATAATCTTTTATAACATTCGGTACTTATACAAGATATCGCACTACCGGTGTCTATTTCCATGCATAATTTCGTGTTATCTACTAGTATCGTTATCATGAACGGTTCGTAAGTATTGACACTTTTTACCATAAATACATTAAAATTTACCTCCTCAGAATCCTGATCCTCGTCTGAATTAATCACCTGTACTTCTCCGTTAAACATGTTTTCCGTTTTATTGTTACGTAATCGTGGACACATCTTCTTTAAATGTCCTGCCGTAAAACACACTTTGCATACGTAATTTTGGTATTTGCACGTTTTTGTATTGTGCCGAGAACCACATACATTACACTGAGTACCCGTTGTCAGCGGTGGTCTACGCGGAGCACCCCCAGTCCACCTATAGGAGGGAGCGCGGCCGCCGCCGCGTGTCGTCAGCCGGTACCCTCTTCTGACCGTCACCGAGTTGCACGGAGCCTCCGCCTCTGTCATCCCACAGCTGCTACTCGCTACTCTGTCCTTTTCCACGTATGCTGCATTTGTCTCCGCCGCTTCCATTGAAATTGCCAACTTGTATAATTTCTCTAGCTTCGTGTTATCTTCCTCAGCAAACAGTCGCTGCATAATTGTCTCGCTGCTCAGACCACAGACAAATTGGTCCCTTATACTCGTACTCATACAGCACGAGGTGAATATGCAAGTCTTGGACAATTTCTTGAGTTCCGCCATGTACTCCGCTATAGATTCCCCTTGTTTTTGTACTCTTTGCTTAAATTTGTATCTTTCTGCCAATATGCTTGGTTTAGGTTGTAAATGACTTTGCATAATTGTGACTAACTCCGTAAAAGTTTTATTCGCTGGTTTTTCAGGTGTACAGAGATTTACCATTAATTCATACGTTTCGCTTCCCATCACAGTTATTAAAGTAGCCACTTTTAGTTCGGATTTCACATTATTCACCATGAAATATTGTTCTAACCTCTCGACGTACAAAGTCCAATTATCCTGTGACATTTTAAACGGTTCAATTTTGCCGATCGACATTGTTTTATTATATTATTATAATTCAAATATAACACCCGTAAGTCCTACTCGTCGCCACTGATAAATATTTGATATCTAAGTACTTATTTAAATCTCAAATAGGGAGCCAAAGAAAAGACCTGTTGCTAGATAACACTTTTAATGCGGGACTGACCTACCCTCAATATGAATAACAATATTTTATTCTAGTAACTGCACTGATTACTTACATATATATATATATATATATATATATATCAGTTTGTAAATTGTTAAATCATAAAACGCATGACCTGTATCTAATCATCCAATGCATCTGAATAAGAAGACATATTTGCATTTAAATGTATTAGATTTTTATTTCTTTTACGCCGGGAATTGCTCGGAGGCATGCCGCGGGGGAGTGGGTCTCCCCAGGCGGGTATTTGAGACTCACTGCGCCCGAAAGGTGGTAAGCTGGACGCAGCAGCTCTACCCACTAAAACCCAGAGAGTGTCATCAATGCCGCCTTTGGTGAGGTGCACCGAATCTAATGAGCAAACAGGGCACCACGACAGCTAGTCAGTCCCTCAAGAAACCGACGCCACCTCCATAGAGGGGTTGTCCCGCACCACAGAACAACCCCTCCCAACGTCGGGACACTACAATGGAGTAAGGTTCCCATCCTCGCCCCTTGTCCCTCTGCTCTTTTGTGCCCGCTTCTTATAAGAGGGGTACAAAGAGCCCCCTCGGCTCAATTCACTTGGCCCAAGTTGCTGGGCACACCCTAGGTTACTGAGCCCCACCGCTGGGGAATGTATTAGATATACTTCTAACCATCATAATCAGAAACATTTAAGATTGTATTAAAACTCCTTACTGCAGAACGGATTAGTGGTTGATAAGAAAGTTCAATATTAACATTATTCCAATGAAATTGTGGATTTTCAGAAGCAAGGCCGAAGTTTGTTCTATATCTAGTTACAAAGTAAGGTAAAACTTGTACCTTTTCGACTCGTTTATGCGGACGCCGCTTATCATACCCCAGAGGCCCACCTTTTGCCTTTGATACTAAAAGGACGTGCTCATCCTCAAATCCCTAGAAATTAGTAGATTATATCGGAAATTGTAATGAACTCTTATTTTACGTGATATAAATAATAAGGTCATATGATTATAATGACCTCTGTGGCTTAATGCTTAGCGCGTTGGCGCTCAACCCGGTGGTAGCAGGCTCGAATCCCGCCAGGGAACAAAAAGTTTTCTATGTTCCTGGGTCATGGATGTATTAAATATGTGTATTATATAATAAACATCTTAAATATATGTATAGCATTAAAGTATTAAATATATTTCCGTTGTCTGGTACCCGTAACACAAGTTATTCGAGAACTTACCACGGGACCAGTTGGACGTGTTGAAAAGCGTCCATAGATATTATTATTATATTATTTGATATAATGAATCAAACTTTTTACGGGATGACTCCTGTGACCATGATTGCTGTAAAGTATCCGAAACGTAAAAAGAAAGAAAGAATATAAAATAGAAAGAACCGCGCTATAATCATACATTACAAGCGATTTATAATACAACTAAAAATCGCGTAAACATTAGAAAACAATAGGTCATGCTTAGTTATTATAGCAGCCATGTAATTCCAAAGACACGAGTTAAGATTTTACAATCAAAAAGATTATAATGTCATATTATTAAGCGTGAGCGACGATGGCCCAGTGGGTATGGGCTCGGTCTCTTGAGTGAGAGCCGAGAGGTCCGGGTTCGATTCTGACTCCCCGTGATGCCTAGAAATTGGGGTTTTTCTAAATTTCCACGTGCACCTGAACATGAGACCATCGCTTGCTCACCGGTGAAGGAAACATCGTGAGGAAACCTGCATACATGAGAACCTGCATGAGATTAAAAAAGTCTTTGAAGGTGTGTGTAGTTCACCAACCTGCATTGGGCCAGCGCATCTGTGAAATATATAAGAGTTGATATTATTATATTATATTATTAAGAACGAGTTTAATCAATGCACTTCTATCTAGATAAAAGAAGTAGATCAAGTGTGTAGACTCTACACGTAGAACAATGATCTATGCCACCTAAAGTAAATGTCTTGAACAAGCATCGTTTCTGTTGAAATTTGCAGCTATAATAGAAAATATTGTTTTTTTGTGATTCACTCATTAATATTGTTTTTAATGTTTGCGCGAATTTCACTCATTATAATGAAACAATTTTTACGGATTTTATCGCGGTTTATTAAGATTTTTACAAGCCCGACGTTTCGGATACTTTACAGCAACCATGGTCAAGCAAGCAAAAATATTGTTTTTGGAAGCATTACCTTCTTCATTTCGCTTAAAAACATACACTTGAGATTGACCTGAAGATAACCCGGTAACCTGATGAAAAATATACATTTGACCCTGGCCTGCTTTATTTATAAAGTTTGACTTTAAAAGTTTTACCTTCAAAGTTATTATCCATGACTTGAATTTGTACATTTAGACATAAGCTTCTTTTAAGAATGTTACCTTCTCTAAAAATATTATACTTGTTGTTTGACAGAACAAAGTTTATTCAAGGGGTCCGTTTGTATACATCAATTTAATAGCAATAACTTTATTCGGTTTCCATTAACAAAACATAACACACATTCTTCGTTTCCATAAACAATAAACAGCAAAACACAACACACAAAAGCAGCTCATTACACGCCATCAATTGCACAGTCACGATATTCAAATATCATTAGACGTTGGTGCCGCGGTGTGGGGGCTGTGCGATGCTCTTTTGTCTACTCTGTGTTGACGCATTGTTGTATGATAAAATATTCCCGATACATGATTGATGATTCTTAATAACAGCTCATTCGTGTACAGTCGCGGATAAAATGGTTTCAACGTTTACTTAATGTTACATCATAATATCATTCAGTGTGTCCAACAGGATATCGAGGCGAGGCGAGGAAAATGAGGCGTTGTTTAGGTAGGTTTTATCGATGAAATTGGTGCGCTTTGCGTCGCGGCCGTCCCTATGCATAACACCTAATTTATTTTGAATATAATATTTAATATTATTTTATTTGCCAAACCTAATTTATTTGCAAATATGTTGTGCTTTTTTTAATGACATACAGCTTCAGATCCTTAAAAGTTTGTGCAACTGCACTTCTTTCCTGTCAATATACGAATACTGTCTGGAAAAAGTGCAGGAAAATCAGTGTAATTACTGGCTCTGGATCTTAGTAGTCTGAACTGAATAAAAGTACTGCATGAACACAATGTCCTTACAACGCGACCGTGGCCAGCCTGAAGTGTCTTGTCAGGTTAGATATAACTCACAGAAAAACCAAATTCACCGATTTTTTTATTAGTCGAACAATGTATGGAGTACACAAAAATATATATCTTTTATATTTATTGCATATCATCACTTTTCGTTACAAAATAAACAACGTGCAGGACGAAGCCAATTTTATGATATATTTTAATTTTATTACACAGCCAAACTATGATTTATTGTTAATGACATCAATCATCATATATGTTTGCATTGTCGCACTTTTTATACACTCAAATACAAACAAGGTTCTTTTTACGTAATATTTAATTTAATTTGTTGCAGTGTAGCGCAATCTAACTGTGGCATTTATGTAGTTTTATAAAATCACATAAATTTTTTTAAAGGTAAAACCTACAGAGGTAAACATTTTTCGTGGTAGCGGTAGTCTGTAGTGACACACTTAAAAAAGGTAAGAAAAAGTAAATATGGTAAGGAAAATATTAGCATCCTATTATAATGATACAATTGATACTGATTTCATCGCGATTCATTAAGTTTTTTACAAGCCGTTTATGACGTTAGGACGTCTGACACCTCAGTCCTCCCGTGATCATGGTTGTTGTATAGTATACGAAAAGTCGGGATTGTAAAAAACTTGATAAGCCGCGATAAAATCTGTAAAAGTTATTTCATTATAACGAGTGAAATTCGCGTAAGCATTGGAAAACAATAATAGCATCCTAGGTACTTTATGCTGGGATGAAAAAAAATCTAAAAGTAATAAAGTCCCATCTACATATAAAATGCAGTACCTACATAATATGCTTATTTTAAATGCGAGATATGAGATCCGCAAGTCGTTAACAAACCTGCCGTAGACTCCGCGTCGGGTCGTTAGGTAACTTTCCAAGCATGTCATTCTGAAAAATCAAGCAAACTAATTTTCAACAAAATATAACAAAACTGTTAAATAAAAATATACATAGAACTAAAATTATAGGGGGTGAAGACGCTTGCTTGGCCTTTGGTTTAAAGAGCTTTTAGATCATGGTTAGTATTTGGTCTAGTAAGTAACGATGGTCTAGTAATAATAATAAAACAATAATAATAACATCTATGGACGCTTCTACACCACGTCAATTTGGTCCCGTGGTAAGTTGTCGAAGAACTTGTGTTACGGCCTACGGGTAGACAACGGAAATATATTTAATACTTTTATACTATACATATATTTAAGATTTTTATTACATAATACACATTTTATACACATCCAAGACCCAGGAACACAGTAAACTTTTTGTTCCCTGCTGGGATTCGAACCTGCTACCTCCGGATTTAACCATTAAGCCACAGTGGTCGTCGGGGTAAGTTCGAGCTAGACCAGTTCAACTCAGAGAAATTAGGACTTCTAAATCTTCTCCTTAAACCTCTAGTGAAAATAAAAATTGTACAGAACCGTAACGTATCTAATATAAATTCCAACCGGTATTAGACCAACACACAGGCGAACTATGGCCTAATACTCTCCTTGCCTGAATTCGAGTAGAAGACGAATTATGCTCTTGAGTGGGACTTCTAAGGATAGCATACGTTCAAATACTGTACCCTAAAACTAAAAAGTGCTAAACACCGCGAGTTTCGCACTTAATTAAAATACATGTTCGGTAAAATTTTATCCAACTTGCTTAGGGACAAGTTTTTAACAAGCCAGCACAGAAACGAATTTAGAGCGTACCGGGTACACAATTAAGGCAGAGGAACTTCGTCTATCCCGCGAATAGTTTTAAGACAAATTAACGTATTAATTCCCCAAAATATGAATGTTCACGCGCCGAGATGAGCTCAGGATTAAGTCATTATGAGATCTCTGGGGAAAACATAATAAATGAATGAATATATTATATTTTAATGATTTGTATACTTGTGGTAATGTGGGACTCGATTATTAAGGGATTTTCGTAGTCCCATTAACGACCCATGGACACAGACCGTATCGAAAATAGAAAAAAAAAAATGTTTATTTTTATTTTTTATTTATGTGCCTTATATTACAAAATTAAAGAATTTATTGAAGATACCACACCTTGGGTATAAGGCGTTACTACGAGGCTTCTATGTATAATAATAGTATAATATGTACCTATATTGTAACACATTGAAAAGATAAGTTTCACTGAGTTTATTTCGCCGGTTCTTGCCAGTGGACTAGTTTTGGAACCGATAGAAGAGTCATTTGTCGTTCAATAAGATACTTTGATGTACATACAACAATGAATAAAAATATTTTACACATCACAACGATTCTATAGAAGTTTCACTTCAAACTTCAAACACTTTTTTTTTTTTTAATTATTAGAGCTGTGGATACATAACTTTGACATATTGCAGTGTTGTATGCAAAAATAAATTTATGAACTGAAAAACATGGAACTTGAGCGAGAGATAATTATGTAACATAATATGTTAAATAAAAAATAAAATATCTTATAAAATTATTAAACAAATAAACATTTTTTAATTATTCTACCCTTGCTATATATATTCATCTCATTCTTTTGTCGATTTACTGAAGTTTCACTTCTATCGTGTGTGAATCGCACACACGCCTCTTTTTTATTTTATTTTATTTTATTTTTATTTTTTAATTAATTACCCTGTCTTTCACTTTAATTTTGCGGAGCTCGATATTGCGATATTATCTACGAATGTCTTGTTCACGAGACAAACTGATTTACTCGTTAAGAAGATATTCGTAAATATGAATGTCACTATGTAAGAGACTAAATATGTGAGCGACGTTGGTCTAGTATGAACTCGGCTCTTGAGTGAAAAGTCTGAGTTCGATCTTGACCCATGTGACTTGAAATGGGGTTTTCTACGTGCATTTTAACATGAGACAATCGCTTGCTAACCGGTGAAGGAAAACATCGTGAGGAAACCTGCACGATGAGATAAAAAGTATTTGTTCACATGAACAGTGGCTTGATTTCGAGCAGGAGACTCGTGCCCAGCAGTGGGACATATAAGGGTTGATATTATTCTTATTATTTATAATTTCTCTATATTAACACCGCAAAAGAAAAAGACATGGTAAATACCCCTTTAACAGATTTAAAAATCGAATGTTGCTTATAGAGCCAATTTCAAAAAATTCCACGCTAAGGATTTCCATGCGAGTCCAACGAAAGTCATATTACGTGCAATTATTAAAGTTAGCACTGACGGTGTTAGTACTACGTCACTACATCACAAAATATGACGTTAATGAGGTTTCTTTGTTCAATATGCCTGACTTAAAGCACGCCAGCATCGTGTGCCATAGACAGCTCGTAAATATAGTAATATGTCACCGCCGAGCGCCGAATTTCATGGAATATACGCGAAATATACGTCACGGAATAACGTTGAATACAAGGAATTTTCGTAATTAAAATAGCAAATCATGTTAATGAGAACGACGCCTTACCTTAATATTGCTCAACTGGTAATCACTAACGGTAAATATGGGAAGATAGTGTTTTAATTAAATTCGACAGGATGATTTCACGCTTGGCAAGGCCAGACTGTGGCAGGACCGACGAAAATATTTCATCAGCCTATTATTAATAGCTATATATCAATTTCAATAAATTTAAGCTTTACAAGTTTTATTACAGGCTAGATGTACCAATGATTAGACTCACAAAAGTAAGCAATTCTTTTAAAGTATACGCTTTTACAATAGAATCCCAGAAAATGTTCAACCCTCCCAAATAAAAAATTTGGGAGGACTTTTCTCCCAGGCATTTCAGGTTAGCAACATCTGAAATTTGTTATAAAATATTTGATAAGATTAGTTCCACTGAGTTTGTTTCGCGATTCTTCTCAGTAGCCTTGCCTTTGAATCGGTGGTAGATTCAATTGACGTTCAAAGAGATACTTTATGTGTACTATTTTGAATAATAAATTTTGATTTATTAAAGAATGTCCATAAGGTAACTTTTCAACCAAAAAAATAAGAATTGATTTATTTTCTTTCTTTTGAAGTTCCTTATATAAGAAACATAAAAGCTTTGAATGATGAACATACATGCATAACAAACATATACACGTTCGTTAACAACAAAACCTCAAATTCAATGCCACTGCAAGCTCTGATTGTAAACTAGGATCGCCATACCTTTGTCAAATTTAAAAGCAAATTCTAACTTCAAAAATAAAGAAAATAGGTTGTCCAAGCACCGCAAATTATAAGAACTGTAAACTTGGGTTTGTACAAAAGTAGAGGGCAGTCGACAAAGAACGTAAACAAGGATTCGTTTTATTTGAAAAGTTTTTACGACTACGATTCTGTTCTATGAGAAGCCGAGGATTTATTGTATTGTACCAAAGTTATTGCTCGATATTTGATTGAGTTTTCGTAATTATTTCTAGGCCAAATAATATTTTATTTACAATATGTAATGTTACAATAATACTGAAATTATGTATTTTTTTAAGTCGCATATTATGTTTTTGAAAATCTCATAACAATAGATATTTTTTTATGAATATAAGCGTGAGGACCCGGTTCTTTTATTTTACGTATGAACAGATAAAATTTCTTAAATTATATATATAAAGGTTAACGTGAATTGTTGTTAATTATTAGTTTATATACCTAGTATAAAAGTTATATCTATACGGAAAAATAAAACTGGAGTGTTTATTTGTAATTTTAAAATAACCGCTTTTAAATAAATGCATATAGATGTTATCACGGTACATATACCAAAATAGCATTTTTTACATTTTTGTCTATCTGTCTGTTTGTTCCGGCTAATCTCTGAAACGGCCGATTTTGATGGGACTTTTACTGGAAGAAAGCTGATGTTATGTGGAGTAACTTAAGGTTTAAAAATAATCATCAATCCGGGTACGGTAAATCTAAGTTAGCTGAGGGGAAACAGCTAGTAGTTATGCGTGATAAGACATATTAAAAGCAAGTCTGTAAGGTTTGCATAACATTCATTATGTACACTAAATTCTCCGTTACAGAGTACAAAAATAAATCAATTCAAAATATCTTTATTTCGCAGATACATATTTTACACTTGTAGGTAAAAACGTGTGCATTTCACATTATTGGACGAGTGGATTGGATTGGACACTGTACATTATTGGACACTGTACATTATTGTACAGGTGGACGAAGCTAATTTGAACATCCAAAATGAAGTAATTAGCGAAATAAATGTAATTGATACGCTATATATTTATTTAGCCTCATTAATAAGTTATTCCTCGGATGAGCTGTGTGCCTGTGTACGCTTTACGCCGCGACTAATAAGTCATGCTGTTTGTAACTATTTTTACCCAATTAGGCGAGTGATAGTGATTATGATTTAAACATAGCTTTACTGTAGACAGACCTCCAGCTTTTACCGGTGAAAAGGATACGCTTTATGGCGCCCGCCGTCTGCATGGGTAAGTACCATCATGGCGCGGGCGAGGAACGGGGGTGCGTAGGAGGCGCTACTGAATGCTCCTCCAGTAACGCCCTTGTGCTCGTGTCGGGTTCACGTTGGAAACCTTTCCCAGTAAACGAAGTCGCGGGGACTGCTTAGTGACGGCCGGGCAGTCGCCCCTTACGAGGAGTAGTCTGGCCTTCGCCAGGGCTTACAGATCCGGGACCGGCAAAAAGAGGCTCAAGGCGCTTGCAAGTGTTTTAGTTCGGGTAGTACACTCCCAGGTACGAGTCCCACATAGGATCAGGAACCCACTCCAGTAACCTGGCTACATGCATACTAGTGGTACAGGTCCGAGCACAATAGGGGCTAGTCAGATAAAATTGACTTAGTAACGTTAACCACTTACCAACAAGTACTGTCTATTTCCTCTATTATAATAATTCAGATATATTATGATATCATCATCATCATCAGCCCCTATCCGTCCACTGCTGAACATTGGCTTATATTAAATATGATACAAGTGAATAAAAAAAAATTATCACATAGGCATGGGATGATGAGGTATTACAAAGTTTAAATACGTTAATGATCTTACTTGGTGTTATAATGTGTGAGCAAATATGAGTTATACCATTAGCACATATTAAAACTGGCCAAGTGCGAGTTGGACTCGGACACGATGGGTTCTGAAGCACAGAATTGCAAATATAAAAAAATACACAATTTTGTATGCTTTTTCGTTTAGTCTCCTAAATAGACTTAAAGAAGGACAAACTTTCACTAATTTCAGTTTTTTTTTTTTAGCAGCCGGATTGCCGGCAACACGTCACTTACTTAACACCAACGACTGTCCGTTTGGCTCCTCTCTTATAAAAAACTGTTTGACAGATACACAAAGGGGATGGCCTTTGTGTATCCGTCAAACAGTTTTACCTACTGTCGATCGAAAAAATAGACATAGGTAGGATAGATAACACAATTACTCGAAGGTGGAGGGAGGTCCTGGCGCAGTCGTCGTACGACCAACGTACGGCCGAGGCACTGCGTCCGGTCGTGGCAACGTGGATGTGCCGCCGGAAGAAACCCCTAACCTTCCGCTTGACACAGATGCTCACTGGACACGGATGTTTCGGTGCGATACAAGTAGTATCGGGTTGTCAGGAGGGAGCCAACGCCAGGCTGCTACGAGTGCAGCGCTGTGGAAGACTCAACCCAGCACACCCTACAGAGTACAGATGTGCTATAGACAGGCCACACAGTGTCAGCACCTCGTGGTAGTGCTTGTAGGGAACCTCCCGCTTTAGAGTGTGGTGCGCTGCATGTTCGAGAGTGCTGAGGCCTGACAGACGTCGGTCACCTTCTGCGAAACCGTTATCTTGCATAAGGAAGCCGCAAAGCGGGACAGAGAGGACGACGCCACGTCCGTCCCGCTCCGTCGATGTAGGACGGGAGTGATGAGGAGGTGCCATGCACTCCTCCTGCCTTCCGTCTAACGAGACTCGGGGTAAGGTTGGGTACCCGCCCGGTAGAAAAGTTCGACGCCGGCGGGGGTGCTTCAGCGAGTGCCAACAATGCCGCCTTGGTGAGGTGCCCCGGATCTGTTAAGCTAACAGGGCACCTCAACAGCTAGTCAGTTCCGCAAGGGACCGACGCCACCTCCACAGAGGGCTTGTCCCGCACCACAGAACAACCCCTCCCAACGTCGGGACAGTACAATGGGGTGAGGTTTCCATCCTCACCCCTTGCCCCCTGCTCTTTTGTCCCCTCTTCTTATAAGAGGGGTACAAAGAGCCCCCTCGGCTCAATTAGCTTCGCCCAAGGTGCTGGGCTCACCCTAGGCTACTGAGCCCCACCGCCACGTCAAGGCCTGAACCATGGTGGGGCCGGAGTTCCCCCATACTAGGAGGAAGCCCGGTTAGCCCTACTGAGGGAACCGGCCAGTCGCGGTTGGTGACCTGTGCTATTCAGATACGGCACACTCCCCTTCAAGCGGCTGAAGGCAACTCGCAATGGTTTTAATGCGGTATACCAGCGTTAGGGTTAGCGGGGAGCGCCGAGATACCCACATATCCCCGGAGATGACCCATCCGCGGGTGAATACGCAAAGCATTTAAACTGCGACAAAAAAAAGACACAATAATTGTTAACACCAAGACCTTTAGTCTCACGATGGGCAATGCAGTCGCCTGGCCTGGAATCACGTTCATGGGCGATGTCGATCCCTATTTGTAATCAGGTGATTATATATGTATAATAAACACTTCTTTTACAACGAGCAGTAGCGACTGATCGGATGTCTTAATAAAGCGAAAAGAAATGAGTACATCCGATGCAGATCAATAACGCCGAATAAGTTTGTTGAATCATTATTGGGTGTAATAAATCTTAGTCATTATTGTTCGATGCAGATCAATAACGCCGAATAAGTTTGTTGAATCATTATTGGGTGTAATAAATCTTAGTCATTATTGTTCGTGCTAACAGATCTACACGGAGGTTTTTGTGCTCGATTCTTGATCAAATATCGATAAGTCATTCTATGTTTTAACTACACACTACGTATATCTTATCTTTATATATCTTTATATATATATATATATATTTCTTGTGTGCGTGTGTATGTCACTGAACTCCTCCTAGACGTCTGGACCGATTTTGATGAAATTTTTTGTGTGAGTTCAAGGGGATTCGAGGATGGTTTAGATTCACAAAAAAAACTATTTTGTACAGGACATCGTCTGTCAGTGCCACTAGTGTATATATATATATATGTCTAGTGTGCGTGTGTATGTCACTGAACTCCTCCTAGACGGCTGGACCGATTTTGATGAAATTTTTTGTGTGAGTTCAAGGGGATTCGAGGATGGTTTAGATTCACAAAAAAAATTGTACAGGACAGTACGTCTGTCGGTGCCACTAGTCTTTTATAAAAAACAATTTCCTTAAAAACGACCGATAAAGCAATTAAAATAAAGCTTCCAAAGTTTCTACTAAATTTTATTACTCATTAAAAACAGATTACTTAATTAATATTAATTATATTTAAAAAAAACTAATTAGGTGGGATGATGCACAAGTCATAGTTGGATGCGTGTGCCAAGGATTGATTGTCCTGGCATTCTTTTAAGGAGGCCTATTTCCAGTACATCACCATCGGATCCGGGCCTTACTGATGTGAGGCTTAAGCTCAGGATGCATGCCCCGGATGACCTTCTTTTTTTTTTTCATAGAAGAGGGGGCAAACGGACAGTCGGTTCACCTGATGGTAAGTGAATAGCGACATCCACAGACACCCGCTATACCAGGAGATCAGCAGGTGCGTTGCCGGCCTTTTAGATGTGAGTATGCTCTTTTCTTGAAGGTCCCTAAGTCGGTTCGGTTCGGAAACACCATAGGTGGCAGCTGATTCCATATATTTGTAGTGCGAGGCAGGAAATGTCGTAAAAATCTAGATGTTGTGGATTTCCGGACATCAAGATGGTGTGGGTGAAATTTGGAATTCTTACGCGATGTCCGGTGGTGGAATTCTGCCGCAGGTATTAATCCGAACAATTACTTAGAACACTCCCCGTGGTAGATGCGGTAGAAGATGCAGAGCGATCCGACATCTCTACGCAGCGCCAAGGGATCAAGCCGATTGGAGATCACATTATCATCGACGATTCGATCCGCCCGGCGTTGGACGCGGTCAAATGGAAGGAGCTGATATTGGGGCGCTCCAGCCCAGAGGTGAGAGCAGTATTCCATGTGAGGCCGGATCTGCGCCTTGTATAATTGAAGGCGGTGTGAAGGCATGAAATACTGCTTCGCCTTATTGAGCACGCCAAGTTTCTTAGAGGCTAGTTTAGCCTTTCCTTCCAAATGACCACGAAACTGCACATCTCTCGAAATGTCGATGCCAAGTATCCCAATGCTGGCTGCGGCAGTTAGGGGAGTGCCTTCAAATCGTAGAGGAACGACAAAGGGTGATTTTTTGGCACATTGACACTCATCGACTTGTTCCCGAGAAATATTAGAGCGGCCAGTGTATAAGGCATCTCCAGTGCTTTCATCCGCATAACAATGAATGCCGCTGGTTTGCAGCATATCATTGATATGCAGAAGAAACAGGGTTGGAGATAGTACACAGCCTTGTGGAACACCAGCATTAACAGACTTGAGGTCCGAGCATGTACCGTCGACAACGACCTTGATGCTCCTGTCTGCTAAAAAACTGGTGATCCACTTACATAATTTCTCGGGAAGCCCATATGATGGTAGCTTCGCTAGAAGTGCTTTATGCCACACCCGATCAAAGGCCTTCGCTATGTCCAAACTAACCGCCAGTGCTTCCCCCTTGCTCTCAAGTACCTCCGCCCATCGATGTGTTAGGAATATTAGAAGATCACCAGCTGAACGATTCCGTTGAAAGCCATATTGGCGATCGCTAATCAGCTGGTGCTCCTCCAAATACCGCCGGAGCTGGCAGTCAATTATGGATTCCATAATCTTTGAGAACAAGGAAGTTATGGCTATTGGTCTGTAGTTGGACGGGTCTGAGCGGTCCCCTTTCTTAGGGATCGGGTGTACCAAAGCTGTCTTCCACGAGCATGGGACGACGCCTAATGAGTATGAGTGCCGAAAAAGACGCGTAAGGACGGGTGCCAACTCAGGAGCACAAGTACGTAGCACTAACGGAGGGATGCCGTCAGGCCCACTCGACTTATGGATGTCCAGCGAAAAAAGCGCTTTACGTATGGAGCTCTGTCGAAAAATTATTTCCGGCATTGAGGTATCACACCGAGGGATCGTCGGTGGTATTTTTCCCTGGTCATCCAAAGTCGAGTTGGAAGCAAAAAGAGAGCCTAGAAGATCGGCCTTCTCCTTCGCGGTGTGGGCCAACGAGTCGTTCCTCGTGGATGCAAAGATGGTAGGGATGGCTTACAGAAATTCCCTTGAACAGCCTTGGCGAGTGACCAGAATGCACGAGTTCCCGAAGGAAGTCGAACCAAACTCTCGCCAATTCTGTTCACGTACTCCGCTTTTGCCTCAGCAATAGCTCTTTTGAAGGACCTGGAGGCAAAGTTATACTCCTTTTTTAATGCGCTGGTCTTTACATCCTGTGACATCGATGCATTGGCCCAGGCTCGGTAGACTAACCGCTTGTGGCGTGCAGCCATCTTACAAGTTTGACCAAACCAGGGCTGGGATTTGCCGCCTATAGGCACTGAAGAGCTTGGAATAAAAAGCTCCATGGCTTGCAGCACCACCTCGGCGACAGAATCGGCAACGATGTCTGGATCATCCAGCGAGAAGCAAATTCGCCCCCATGGGTAGGATGCGAAGAAGGACCGCATTCCATCCCAATCAGCTGACCTATAGTGCCAAACATGGCGGCAGCTGGCAAAACGTGGCCATGATGGGCGGGCAACTTGCACAGAACTCCGGATCAGACAGTGGTCCGATGAGCCAAGTGGAGCGTCCACGGAGACCACGTAATTGTCCGGGTGAGAGGTCAGCAGAAGGTCCAACAGGGAAGGCGTATGATCTTCCACATCAGGGATACGAGTTGGTGATACCACCAATTGTGTCAGATCATATTCTGAGGCAAAGTCGTAAAACAGATCTTCCTGCATGATCGGTTGTACGTGAGCCGAGCCACTCGGTGTGATGGGCGTTGAAATCACCAAGTATCACGATCTCTGCAGATGGGATCTGTTGTAGTACGGAATCTGTAGCCATTTGGATGTGCTATGAGTCGATCGGTTTCGTCATTACCGCTGTGGGACCTATATAGGCAGGCATAGACGCGGGGATGGTCGTCGCTGTCTATGCGCAACCAGAGGATGGAGAGGTCCCTACCTTCAAGACTACCAAGGCGACGAGAGCAGACATCCTCTCTGACGTACGCGCAAACTCCAGCCCGCGGTACAAAAAAGTGTTCTAATTTGTACCCCGGACAAGAGAGATAGGAAGTATCAGCCGGAGAATATATCTGAGTCTCGGTCAAAAAGAGCAGGGCCGGCTTCGCCGTCTGGAGGTGGTAGTGAACAGCGTTGAAATTGCTATGAAGTCCCCTTATGTTACAGAAATCCACGGTCATACTTCTGCCGACTGCTCCGTTTACCCCGGGCAGTTTTTGTCTTGAGCACAGTTTCCCCCCCCCCCCCAGAATACCTGGTACCTGAACCCGGAAACCTGGGCAGCCCCGCAGGTTTCCGGGTTCAGGTACCTGTCCTGAGCCCGGAAGCCTAGAGAAGGATTCTCCGGTGCTTGTGCGACCGGTACCCTCCTGGGGTAGTCTTTGCGTAGTCTGTGCTGTCATGTATGTTGGGGGGGGGATGGGCCACCGGATCTCTCACAAATCGAACGAAACACGACGACATTTGCCGCCATTTGACGTCGATATTATGTGAGAGCGAAGTACTTCCCCGGACGCGCCGGCCCATTCAGCTGCAAGGCAGCATGGCGCTACTTCGTAACCTTCGTAATGACCTAATCGGATCCGCACCCCTGGAGAAATGCGTACCGGGTGCGAAACGTGAGCAGGAGGCTCTACACTTCGCTCCCAACGCAGGAGGCCGTGGGCAAAGGACCAAAACCTCTTTTAAAAACCACCTGGAGTCATGCGTACCAGGAGCTAAACGTGAGCTCTACAACTCGCTCCGGGGGCAGCTTCGTGGATGTGGCTTGCTACTAAACGGACCATGGGTGGTATGCATTAGGGGATGGCTGCTCGCACTAAGGTCCCGAGCTGGACGGCTCCTAGATATTCCTTGGAGCCTAAGGCGTAAAAGCGGGGGAATGGTGGCGTGAGATGTCACACCATCCGCACACGAGATTATGTGGAAGACGGTAGTTTTTCGTACACAATATGACCCAGTCGGTGCTGACGGTGGTACAGGGGAACATCATAGGGTGTAATTTAGGGTGAGATTCCCACACAATAACATTTTTCAATATGACTTTTTATTAATATATACTTATTTTTCGCCCTTCTTAATTTCATAGAGAACCAATAACATGGAATGAAGAGTTTCTTATTACATTTTTGTACGATCCGATAAAAAAATATAGCGTCAATTCAATTCGTCATAAAAATATATAACGTTTCTTTCAATCGATATCGATAAAATATTTATATTAAAATCTACATCCCTATGTTTCAAGGCCCGTTTCGTTTAATACCGAGGCATCAAAGAACGAAACGCTTTTACAAAACGATTGTTCTAAGCTCGCGAAACAATAAGGCATTACTTGCTTTTGTTTCCTTATATTTTATGAGTGATGAATTTGTGTGATAACCTATTCAGAGGTCTGTTTATTGGAGATAGATATCTTTTTTGAATATTTCTTATTATTTTAAGTGCAATCAGTACCCTGCGGCTAGTTTCTTCATGTGGTCAGTCTCTTTATCAATCATTTTATGCCTTTCCTTTCTTTTTTGTTTTCGCTAGGGAAATCATAATGATACCCCGGGCCCGGGGGAGCCCGGTGGTTATGTGCAACTCTCACCGGAACTAAAACCTCAGCGGTGTTCTTCTCATCTTCTGGCCTTTACTGGAGTAGAAAAGAAAGAAGTTGGTGGTGGTGGCTTACCACATTCCGGCTCTAAAATTCTAAGGACTTCATATAAAAAAGTATTTTAAAATTTTTCTCATATAAACAGATGTGCCTAATGATTTTATTAGTATTGATTCATTAATAATAATAAAATAACATAAGCCTTCATTCAGATCTCTTGGAAATTGAAACTGAATTTAAACTTACAAAGAAAAAAATTAATACTAGATTCATAAATTAAATAAAATACTTACAGAAGTAGATAGAAGAAATATTTGTTGCTTGGTTATCTTAGCTAGATTTGTTTGCTAGTCCAGCTTTTCCATTCTTTTCGGTTATGGGCTACTCTATTCCCAATGACTTCAGCGGCTTGTCAAATGATATCCCATCTTTTCTGCTGTCTATCTCTTTTCCTCTTGCCTTCTCCGGAGTACCACTGTGACATTATTTTACTCCATTTGTCGTGTAAATATCAATACATAAATTATAGTATCTTTAAGTTGTCGTGGTGGTGGGGCTCAGTAAGGTGAACCCAGCACCTTGAGCGAAGCCAAGTGAACCGAGGGGGCTGCTCTTTGTACCCCTCTTATAAGAGAGAGGAGAAAAGAGGGGACAAGGGGCGAAGATGGGAATCTCAACCCATTGCACTGTCCCGACGTTGGGAGGGTTTGTTCTGTGGTGCGGGACGACCTTTATTATTGTTTCTTTAGTTAATTTATTTTTCTCTGAACCTACGTAATAATAGTAAAAAAATAAAGGTACAGTTTTGACCCCTTTGAAAATTGTTCAATATAATTTCAAGTGATAAAATCGTAAAGTACATACAGTAATCACAGGCACATCGAGTACGGAGCACGCCGTATATCTATTTCGTAAGCGAGATTAAAGAGGCGATGCCGCGGGCCGAGCCATCCATCTCCCTTAAATGCTGTTTCGACGCCAGCTCTATCACACCCGACGTATGAACACTGAACACTGAACACTCTGATACAGTAACTAGTTTACAACGAAAATATTTCAATGTTTACTCCGAAATTTACTGTACACTTGCGCTGTTATTACACGCTCCTTACTGCAGGATAGAGATGGAAACTATAGCTGTTTCCATTAAAAAAATATCGTGAACGTGAAATTCTTTATTAAATTACACTAGCCAAAATCACGAACTTTTTTTAAAAACGCCAGGAAATGCTTTAGATAGCACCCAGGGGAGTGGGGACTCCCCAGGTGGGTATGTGGGGCTCGCTGCGCCCGAATAAATGGTAAGATGGGCGCAGCTCTGTAGCGGACCAATCAGCGCCACAATACTGAATCGCGCTATCGAAGTTCCACAGCTAGTCGCTATACCTACAACGCCTGAATTGATAGCAAGTGGGCTTCGCCCTGGCCGAGCATGCCATCTCGCTCGGTCGGAGATCTCCCTTTAGGGCCTCCACCAGTACATCTCACATTGGTGACCCCGACAGAACACGCCTCCTTCTGAACTTTCATTATCATCACTCCCCCACCCCTCGGCACCACGCCAGCTTGCTTCAGCCTCATCGGGTATCTCGACCAATCAGCCCAACGCGTCGCGGCCCTGGTCGAACCCTTATCGGCTTCAACAGGCAATCTCACTACACGACCGGTCAACAAGCGGAGCATATCTCTCCTGGTCAGCACGTAGCATCAGCCCCGTACGGCAGCACTCCGACTCACTGGAGCCCGTGCAGCAGCAGCACAGTTCCGACTCACAGGGACACTCTGGCACTGGCAACTCAAGCAAGAGGACTCAAGATTCGACCTCCGGTCTTCGGGGGGGAGTGATGTAGCGGATCAATCAGCGCCACAATACTGAATCGCGCTATCAAAGTTCCACAGCTAGTCGCTATACCTACAACGCCTGAATTGATAGCAAATGGGCTTCGGCCTGACCGAGCATACTATCTCGCTCGGTCGGAGATCTACCTTTGGGGCCTTCACCTATTCCCCCACAGCTCTACCTACTAAAACCAACGTCTTCTCTCTGGCGTAATGCTGAGCTACAGGAATAAACTCGATCCGCGGCTTTGCTGACGGCCGTCTGCTAGTGTGTGCAGACCCTTCGTCTACGGCTACGAGTGCCCCCATCGTCCTGCAGAGCTTTTTTTGTTTTCTTTTCTATACTCTTAATTTAATTTAAACTCTGAACGTGACAAGTTTAGCCTGGTTTGGCTCTCAAAAATTAAATAACTCCCGAGCTAACACGACTATCTCCAATAATGATTACGGACGTGACACATGCTTCTGAAATCACCGGTGATTTATCACGTGAAACGTGAATGCCCCGACCCTATTGCAGGAGCATAATATTGACTATGGGCATGCTGCTTAGTATTTTAATTAAAACCTGTCAAGTGCGAGTTGTACTCGCGCACGAAGGGTTCCGTACCATTATAGATTACTTAACAAAAATGACATTTGTTTTATTAAAGTGAAATGAAAGCGCCATCTAGGAAGCGATGATTGTACTATTATTGATTGTTAGCTCGGCTAAAATTTCTCTAATTTCATACTATACTAATAGGTGTCACTTATACATTAAATTATTTTTGTATGTGAAATTACCCTTTTATTTTCATTACTTATTTTTAAAGTTAATATATAACTTAATATTCTATGAATATTTCAAGCGTCTGTTTTCGTTATAAATATCGACGAAAGACGGCACAAAATCACGCTTCCGGCCCCCATACAAGAAGCCCTTAAATACTCATTTTATAGTTGTTATAGTGGTAACAGAAATACATACATTATCTGTGAAAATTTCAATTGTCTAACTATCACGGTGATGAGACAGCCTGGTGACAGACGGACAGATGGACAGACTGATAGCGTGGTGGAGTTCCAGTAATAGGGTTCCCGTTTTAGCCTTTGGGTACGGAACCAAAAAAACTATAACCAGTGGTTGCTAATGCAAAATTTCACACATTAGAAAAGAGTTACGTTTAGGTTTTGCAGTGTGCCAGTAAGTGGATATATTTAACAATAAGACATTTTCAAAGCCATGTTAATTTAGCCATAATAAACTCTGCACGAGCTCTTACTCTGTAACAGTTACTGGAGGTGCCTAATCTCCACCTTTTCTATCTGCCGGGTGCTGGAGAAATATCTTTCCTCGATAGCTCGTGAGGCCAGAAAATATATAAAGGAGATAATCCGGTTCGTTTAACCATATAGAATTAATACAGAAAATAAAAGAGAGTGGCCTGTATTTATGCGGTTGTTAGAAATAAATGAAAATTAACTTGGATTAGCTTGTAATATTATATAGGACAGACGTAAGTTCGATGAACAGGAGGAAGGCATTGTAGTGGTGTAACACCTTCCACCCATATTAGTCTATGTATCTTAATATTATGTATGTGCATTGTGCGCCCCCGAGGAGTTCAATATACGACGTTAAACAATAAAGACGTGTCTCAATACCATCGAACTTATTTGCCTCATTACATGGCGACCCTGCCAGGCCGGCCTGCATCTGGCAGTGCCGGAAGGCATAAAAAATAAATAATAATAAATACTTTTAAATAATAAATAATGTAAATATTTAATAATAATGAATATACATATAATCAATAAAAGTACATATTAAAATACATAATCAATAATAAAAAAAGAATAGGGGGCCACACCACAAAAACAAAATTAAAACGAGGACAGTACAGTCGTGCAGTGATTTTTTAAAATAAAAGTAAGAAAGAAAAAACAAAAAAAAAACAAAATTAAACCGGGTACACTTATGGAGAAAAATGCTAAGAAAAGGACTGGAGGTGCCGGGTGCCTGAAAGCTGAAATGATGGACAGGCGCCGGGAGTACCACGACGATCTCTTCAACGATCATATCTTCGAAAAATAGTGAAAGTGAAAGAAATCATTACAGCATAGGAAATGTGCGATTAACCTGGTATTCTGGTTCTTCTCCCAGGGATGCCAGGAGCTCTCGTGTCCCCTCGTATAATCTTCTAACAGTCTGTAGATATGAGGGAACTATATAATATACCGGGTGTATTTGGAACGCTTGCGAAGATTAAACCCTAATAATAATAATATACTATTTATATACTATAAAATGCATATAACCATTTATCTCAGAAACCCGTTTTAAAGAAAATTTTAGGACTTGTGTATTTTGCAAACCCGCAATGTATGTATACACACTATGCACTCATGCTAACCGCGAGACGCGCAACTAGCGGGCGCACTGAAGACGCGCGCGGTGCGGGAGTTCGTTCACCTCGTGCATGCGGCGAACGCTATCAGCTGATTCAGTCCGCTAGCCGTTTATTTAAGTTAAGTTTATTACATTGCTGTTTTTTTTTTTCAAAAAAACCATTATTTTAAAAGCATTATCATCAAATTCCTGTAACATTATGTTTACTAAACCGGATTATACAAGAAATATAAATAAAAAAGGTAAAAAAAAACGCGTTTTTTTCACTTGTATCATATCAGGCTATGCCAACACTATCATACCTCTTCGTTTTCGCAAGCATTCCAAACACACCCGGTATATATATAATTATGTAAGCCGTGTGCTAACGTGCTCGCAGTTTGAGATGATTTTTACGCAATAAATTTGCTACATAAGTCACGCGTGAGCAAATCAAAGACACAACTGGAGTTGAATGAAGTCGCTGTGGCCGAAATTGGCCGTGAGGGTTATATGTAAGCCGTTCTTTGTGGGTACAAGGAACGGCTTACATATAACCCCCACTCGTAATCGCAGTAATATATTAAACAAAATTATAAATCCAAGATCAGGTACAGACATCAATCAATCATACAAAATTCTAGGGGAATGAAGAAAACTTGAGTACATTTTACATTAAACATATGGAATCTTTTACATGCGTTGGCTCATGATCACATTCAGGTAGACCATGATCATGCAAAACGCAATACATCGATAACATAGCGTAAGTGAATACTATAATGATGTGTTAATGTCGTGGTGATGCTTGCGTCGATTGTTTGATATGTGGCCAGTATTGTGGTATGACACAGTCTTGGTTAAATATTTAACATATCGTTCTATGCTATGAATTTCCGATAAGTGTAGCTTAACGGAAATCCATAGATTTGTCTGTAGATTCATTTAATTTTTAAATACGTCAGTAAACTTGAATAATTTTCCTATTATAGGTGCATATAGGCAAATCTGTACAAGCGCCATTACCTTGCTACTAGCTAAAGTCAGTACCTCCATAAAGAGGGTTATTTGCAAAATACTAACAAACTCACAAGACTAGATAGCTAACATATAAACAATAATGTTCCACGACTTTTGATATATAACTGAATATAAAATAAAAATCCAGCCAGCCATCTTCTCTATTGAAATTTATGTTTTTTTTTTAATTTCAATAGCCTCACGGATCATCCTTGGTTGGAATCTGTGTTCTTTTGCGAGGACTTGTGGTTTATCAAATCTAATATAATGACGAGCTTTGTCAAGACTATATTCACAGATGGCAGACTTAGTGTTGCGACGGTGTACGTCTGCCATCGTAAACATATCTTCACAAAGCTCGCCATTATATTAGATTTGATAAACACATAAACCCCCTGTGGAGGTGGCGTTGGTCCCCTGAGGGACTGACTAACCGTCGAGGTGCCCTGTTTGCTCTACAGACGCAGTGCGGGGCACCTCACCAAAGGCGGCATTGGTGGCAATCGCCGGGTTTTAGTGGGTAGAGCTGCGTCCACTTACCAGCTTTCGGGCGCAGTGAGTCTCACATATCCGGGTGCCTGGGGATGCCTCAGAGTATTTCCCGGCGTAAGTATAGCCTTTTAATTAACATTGATAGGTTGATATTGTCAATAGCCTTTTTTATATCAATAAAGAAGCTGATGTGTGTGTGTATGTGTGTATGTGTGAGTGCGCGTGCGTGTGCGTGTGTGTGTGTGTGTTTTCTCGGGTCACTAGTAATGAGTATTATAAAACAATAAAACAAAGTTAATTTTTATGTCGTATATTAAATAAACTTATTCAGTAGCGAGACAGTCTGCATGCTCAACAGTCGCTGTAGTATCCTCCGCCGTATCCTCCGCCGTATCCTCCGCCGTATCCTGCACCGTATCCTCCGCCGTACTGGTATGGGATTGGTCTGTAACAAACATAAATAATTAGAACAACCTACGTTCATTAAAAAATAATCGGTAGGAGGCACATATTATTTCTTCCGACAAGAAGGGCAGGACAGGCAGTGGAACCGGCTATGTCTAAGGATGACGCATGAATTAGCTTAGATTAGTGTTAGCGTAGCATAGACTTAGATAAAAATACATTTAAGTCAATCTATAAATCCAAAATAAAATAAGTAAGTAACAACAGTATAAAACGTAACTCTCTCTCTCTCTTTCTATCTTCACTAAGGTATATTTTTAAGGCATTTCTTGCCTCGCACGACCACAGACCCAACCGATACGACTTAGGGATCTTCTAGAAAAAAGCATACTGATATTTGAAAGGCTGCCCGCCTTTAACCCACCTGCTAATATGTAGCGGGTGTCAATGGATATCGCTTATCACTCATCACCAAGTAAAACGACTGCCCTCTCTTTTATTAAATAATATCTCCCTCTCAACTTCCGTTCGCCGCGCCCGATCACACTTTTCGTAACTCTCTCGTCACGTATTCACCAGCCTACTCCCCAATTCAAGCGTGCGTAAAGAAGATTTACTTCAAGAAACGTAAGAGTAGTGATGACGATGATGACGTCGATACAAAGACGAGACCAGATCCAATAAAGGCAACAGGTAAAAGAATATCTTTAATTATTATTATCGCTATTGACATTTCAGATATGTTTATAGGTTTTATGGCCCATAAATACATAGCTTATGTTTGGGAATCTGAGGGATTTTTAATGCCAATAAAATTGATAAGGTCATAGTTGAAGGCCGCCTGGTGTAAGGTACAACTTGACCTTTATTGAATTAATTGGAAATTGTAAAAAGAAAACGACACCCGACTGGTAACGATCATTTTAATATCATTATCACCATTCGAGGGTAGATATTCTTGCACACTACTATGTGAGCCATAAAATTCCGAAACCTATCAGTGATTTGTCACTGTCAAACAATTATAAGTGATCTGTATGTACGTCCCATCGGCCAATCAGAGCGCAGAGCGCTGTATCATTGTAGCTATATCAAAGCTTTATTTCAATGTAAATATTGGTTTCTTTTTTTTTTTTATCGCAGAAAAATGCTTTTTACGCAGTAGCCAGGATCTCGGGTTCCAGACCCTATGTGGGACTTAACGATTACTAATCGTAGAGTCTACATCCTGAGGATGCCTCGGTGTCGGGGCGAAACGTGCGTAGATTGTTTGGTGGTGGTCTTTTACTGTGGTTGTGGTGCATGTGGGGTGGTGGTGCATGCGAGTGTACGCATATGCAGTGTGGGAAAGGAGGGCGGTGCTATATGCATGCATATGCGTGCACTTACACATTTGCTGTAAAGACTGCGTGTTTCGCGGGATAATTGCTAATTAATATAATTTAATATCTTACCCTATGTGGGACTCGTATCTGGGATTGCTCTATACGTAAACTAAAACCACTGCGAGCGCCTTTAGCTGCTTTCCCGGATTTGCAGGCAACAGGATCACCTCTGCGACAACCTGATCCTGGCGAAGGCCAGACTACTCCTATTGAACCCCGACCGCTACTAAGCAGTCCCTGCGACGTCATGTCATACTGGGCTCAGGTTCCCATCCTGTGCCCGACACGAACATAGGGGTGTTACTGGAGGCGCATTAAGTAGCGCCTCCTACGCACCCCCGTTCGCCGCCTAATAAATATTGCTCTCTATCATCCAGGCTTTTGAGTAAGAATCCTGACAGAAATTCCCATAGCAACGTCTTTGTTATGCTTATGATAAGACAAATCAGATTTACATACCTGTCATAGTAGTGGTAGTGGTATGAGGGGTATGAAGTGTATACTGGGTATCCGTGTCCATAACCACCTCCATAACCGCCTCCGTATCCATAACCACCTCCGTAACCGTAACCTCCGTAACTCCTTCCCTTGGCGATTGCTCCGCCGACGACTCCTCCGGCTAATGCGCCACCAATCAGACCAGCCTTAGCACCGATCAGACCAGCACCAACTAAACCGAGAGCGCCTGCAAAGATTACAAAATTATTTAGTAGTGCTTCAGGAAAAAGCTCTTTTCACTCATTATAATGAAACATTTTTTACGGATTTTATCGCGGTTTATTAAGATTTTTACAAGCCCGACGTTTGGGATACTTTACAGCAACCATGGTCACGGGAGGACTCTCTCGAGACTATGGTTAATAAACCGCGATAAAATCCGTAAATGTTGTTTCATTCGTGTTTCATTTTTTTAATGGGGAATAAGTTTAACAGACATTTCTATAGGACATCGCCATTTTAAAAACAAGATTCCGCCGGGGGTATTTCTAGGGTCAAGCAACGATCAAAATTATTTACTATTATAAAAACTGTGCCAATGTATAAATCTTGCTTACTTTTTGAGATAGGCAAATGATAAACAACTGAATGAATATGATAATATAATGTTACTTAAAATGCCTGTCCTATGAATGTAAAACAATCAGTCATTGATCCCTGAGCTACCGCTGGAAGCTCGTCAAAGCCCACCCCGGCCCCAATTTCATGGTGTATCGCTTACGTTTTTTTTTTTTTTTTTCGGAGGGATCTATGCTAATGGCCCGAAGGCCCTAATGCTTCATCGGATTAGTGTGAGCCCATTCGGCTCACTTTTGATTTATAAAGTGGGGGGTTGCCCCCCGCCTACCGTGCAGTCTGCGACCACACGGCCTCCTGGCGTCGGTTGTGTCGCTTACGTGTGTCAATAGCTAAGATTATGATTTGCATTGAGTATCATTTTATAAGGCCTCTTAAAGGCATATGCTTTGTAGGGGACGGATAAAGGTTGATGATTATCTACTTACACCGGTGGGAGGGATCTTGCTTGTTTCTCTCGTGAAACAGCTTTGCTGTGTTTCGGAGAGAAGGGCAAGACAGGCAGTGTAATTACTGGAACCGAGACTTAACATCTTATGTCTCAGGATAGGCAACACAGAAATGAGTTGCCGGGGCTCGTTCCAGGTAAATTGTTTTATGTTCATGGGTGACGTCGACCACTTTCCATCAGGTGGCACGTTTGCCAGTTTGCCTATCCAACTAACATAAAAAAAAAATTAGGTAAAGAGAAGATCAGTAACTTTTTTCTTTGTTTGTGGATTTTTTTATTGCAATCACGTTAAAATGGTAAGGCTTTGGTCGTTGAACGATAATTAAAAAAAAAGTTACTTTTTATACATAACTTTACATTGTTATGTTTACGTCCAGACATACAGGGTGACCTGAAATTCGATACATTCCTTTGAAAGACAGAAAGTAGACCTCATTTACAGTAATATTTTTCAGGGCATCCCCTATCCGAAAGTTGATATTTACAAAGTTATTGAAATTTCAAATTTTTTTCTTTATTTTCGACTTTTTGACTTTGACATGACGTATTTTTAAAAATGTTTGTCTTTTTAGTGATTTTTTTTATGTATTTTAACTATCAATGAGTCAAATAATATTTTTAAGGAATAAATAGGGACAAACTAAGCGAGAATTTTTCATTATGAGACATGAAACAGAATTTTCTTTTAAGAAAAATGTGTTGTAAAAAAACCGTTAGGCTTTTGCCGTACGGCTGTTGCGCCAGGTCCTCCCCCCACCTTCGCATTAACGCCTCTTGCCCTAGTCGGCGAACCCGAAGGATCCCGTCTAGCGTAAGGCTCTCGCCAAGAGACCTCCTATCCGAGACATAGGAGTGCGTCTCGGCAAGAACCTCAGCTACGAGTTCCCACGGGGGGTCACCGGCCAGGGCAGTGGCTGCCGCCCACGATACTGTACGGTACCCCCGGATCACTCTTACCGCGATGACTCGCTGTGCCGAGCGCAGCTGGGCCTTATTTCTCGTGGTAAGGTGACCCGCCCAGATGGGCGCACCGTAGGTTGCCATACTCCGGCAGAATCCAGAGTATAGCTGCCTGCAGGCGGCGCTGGGTCCTCCGAGGTTCGGGAGGAGTCTGCCCAGCGCACTTGCCGCCTTCACGACCTTCGGTCCCAACATTGAGAAATGTGGGCCGAAGGTCCACCCACCGTCAAGGATGAGCCCCAGATATTTGATATGGGGGCTCATCCTGACCCTCACCCCTCCGACCTGGAGGGCAGCCCCCGGTGGAAGTCCTTTCCGCCCGGTCCCGCGGAAGAGAAGGGCTTCGGTCTTCTCAGGTCTGACCCGAAGCCCTAACCTCTCTATGCGGCTGATCACGAGGTCGAGCCCGACCTCGGCCAGCCGCGCCGCCTCCTTATAACTTCGTCCCCGGGCATACACGAGGGTGTCATCCGCGCAGCATATGACACCCATCCCGGAGAGGAGGCGGCCTCGCAGGACCCAGTCGTATCCGATGTCCCACAGGATCGGACCCAAAACCGATCCCTGTGGGACACCGGAGCCGACTCGCCGCCACTCAATGGACCCCGACCGATTCTCGTAGGCCACCCTCCTCTCGGAGAGGTACGCCTCCAAAGCAATTTGATGATCCAACATTGATGAAATTTTGCGCATGGATAGGCGCTATCATAGACCACGTGACCTGAGCCTACGTTTACGTCAAACGGTAAAGTGTAATATAATTCTCTCTTATGAGAGTCTCTCTTAGCATCTACTAGCTGTTGCTTCACCCGCGTTAACTTAGATTTATAAACGTATTATTGATTATTTTCATAGTTGTGGCCAGGTTTTGCCAATTTTTGAAGTGAAAACTTCCTTAGGCGCGGTACGCATATTTTTAGATGAGATAAAATCTCTGAATTCGCGACACCGTTACCACCGTTATGAGACGCTATTTGACGTTTATATGACGTTTGATTTATTTATATAAGATTATGCAATATTTGTTTACATAACCAATCGGCAAACACACTGAAATGTCAATGTCATGCGGTCATTTTGTGCGCCGTTTAAATTGTATAAGTTTTCATAATCTTTACAGCCTGTATTATAGGTATTTGAATTTAATTGTTTTGTTTTCACTTCTATCGGCAGTCCCTGTGACTGGGTGGGATAGTTTATTTTTTAGTTTTGGCACGATAGGTGGTGTTGTCTGGCAGGAAGACGGCTCACTCTTATCGCAATTTATGTTTTCGTTATTTATGATTCTGGTGTCAATATATTTAAATCATTTTACAGCAGATTGACTTTTCTAATATCATTTTAGGCCTCTGTGCGAATCCTTAGTCCTTACCATTAGTAAGTCTGTCCTAAATTTAAAAAGCCGGTTTTCTATGATTTTTATTATTTTCTTTAGTGCTGAAGAGAGAAGAAGTTATGAGTAATTGCGCTATGCATACGTTGCTACAACTGCGCATAAAGTTAAACCCCTTTTTCTTTATTTATCCTTTAACATTTATATCTATTGAATGTGGCATGCCAGTTCAAGCCGGAGTCGCGGTTTTGGCCACACGTAAGTTGGCTGATTGGAATCCTGCCAAGGCTTCACTTTTGTATGCAGAATTTTTAAAATATCTATACTAATGTCATGGTCGTATTATATAATATGCAAATTTTCAAATTTATTTTCATTATCACGTATAAATTCGAAAACACTTCACACAAGTATTATTTTTGAGAACAACTTAGACCGCTCTTTATTTTTTAATTCCATTTACCTCTCACAATATTAAGATGGTCATTTTGGAATTCAAAGATTCCTTTTCATGTGAAAGAACCAACCGGCAGTAAAATGCACAAAAAACTCAAACTCCGTTACGACATACGGCGTGACGTTGTCGCCCTATATGAAAATGTCATTTTTAGGGTTCCGTAGCCAAATGGCAAAATACGGAACCCTTATAGATTCGTCATGTCTGTCTGTCTGTCTGTCCGTCCGTATGTCACAGCCACTTTTTTCCGAAACTATAAGAACTATACTGTTGAATCTTGGTAAATAATCTGTATTCTGTGATTCCGACTAGCGCTTGGCCGGTTTTTATTTTATTACATCTTTCACTATATAGTTTTATTAATGATAAATTCTAAAATTCTAATCTATACTGTGTATACTTACTAATATTATAAATGTGAAAGTAAGTTTGTTTGTCACGCTTTCACGCGAAAACTACTTAACCGATCATCATGAAACTTTGTACACATATTCTTGAAGGTGTTAGAAGTAACATAGGATACTTTTTGTGAAAAAAAAATCTGCGCAGACAAAGTCGCGGGCACCAGCCAATCTAATATATAAAATTCTAAAATTCTTATGTCTCAGTTTCAGTGTTTATACTCCTCCGAAATGACTTGACCGATTTTGATGAAATTTCATATGTATATTCAGTAGGTATGAATATCTGGAATAGCTTTATAACTATATTTTATAGCAAGTGCTAAGTGTTAAGGGTGACTCACCCCAAATTTTTTTAGCATTTTCATTTTTTGGACAAAAGTTAACTCGGGCGAAGCTGCGGCCAACAGCTAGTATTAATATATGTAGATGTTTCACATATCTCACGTTTCTCGTGATGGTCGATGGCCAGTTTTAAATGGACAGAATGATATGATGAAAGCATACAAAATGGACTGTAATTACCAAGAAGATGTCTTTTATCTCTGACTTGTCCATCTGCTACGGCCAGGTTCTGGGTGTCAATGGGGTTGATCTGCGCGGGGACCACCTCAAGGGCGAAACTTACGGCGCACGCCGCACATAACACCAGCAGAGCAACTGACAACTTCATGTTTATCTGAAAATAATTCACTGCGACTAAAAATTTACTGTTTTTTAAATTCACATTGTCATTACTAAATCAATAGATTTATCGACTTTGGTTTATGAACATAAACTAGTATAATATGTTATATAGTTTTTAATTTTCAATACGAACGATTTTAGTTACACTTAGATAAGAGATACGATATTATATTACACTCCATTTACACATATATTATATGATTGGAATAATATTTATAATTCTTACAACATTAATTTTAATTTTTCTCCACAAACCTTAGTTCACAAATATGGTGTATACTTTAAAATAAGTTCATATTAAAATAATTTAATCATTACGAAAAATTGAGCTTAGTTTAATTATCATAAAACACTTTCGTATAATTAGGCACCTCAAAAAAAATAATTTATTTAAAAAAAATTAAATCAGAGTCAATTATAATTTTGCACTTATATATCCACCAAAAATGCAAAAAAACATTACTTAATTACTTTCGATATAAACTTAAAAAGAAGAGAGAGAGAACTTAAGAGAAGTTTAAAATAAAATATAAGTATTGAGAAAAAAAATAAAAAGCTTAAGTAAAACAAACCTTAATGAAAATAGCTACTACTATGGCAATCCAAACGACACTGTGCGAAGATGTCCTGCCGGTACATATATATAGGTCGGACAGTGTGTCTGTTCGTGTGTGAATACACGAGTATAGTACAGCATCAATGACCCGGGGACTTCCTAAAGTGTAAGCGTTGCTGTATAAGACGTATTGCGTGTTTTAATAAGTTATATTATACTCAAATTTAATATCAGCAAGCGAGATTGTGAGTACTTGTGTTAGGGGTAGTAGGAATGGAATTATCCTAACTAATGCAGGAACGGGAACTACGCTGGTGAACACTCGGGCGCAAAATATCTGTGGCACCAAAATCTGTTTATCATAAAATTTTATGGATTTCAAAAACATCATAAATACTTTTTACTGAATTACCATTTTATACCGAGTTGTAACAACTAATATTATGGGTATTTAAATTCAACTGTTTACATATTAATAGTTTCACTTAATTTCAAGGTGTTCTGGTAAATAAAAATATTTAAAAAATACGCAAGAGAAGAATTTTTATGTACCTAATACCTAAAATAAGAATATATATTAGTATATTAGTTTATTATATATTTATTATATTATTATTATTATTTAGCCGACTGGTATTGCAAGAGACCGGACGGTATGAGTTTGATTCCATGGAAGATGGGCCGGGTGCTGGTGTGGGATGCAACCTGTTCAGACACGCTGGCCCCTTCCCATCTACATGGAACCAACAACAGAGCTGGTGCGGCTTGTGAAGCGGCTGAAAAAGCTAAAATATGCAAATACTGGGGTCTAGGCTCCGAATATGATTTTGTCCTATTCGGTGTCGAGACCCTTGGTCCGTGGGGTCCTAGCGCTTTAAGGCCCTTTAAGGAAATAACAAAAAAGTTAGTCGACATCACAGGAGACCGAAGAGCTGGCAGCTACCTCGGACAAAGAATTAGTCTAGCCATTCAAAGGAGGAACGCTGCCAGTATCTTCGGAACCTTGCCCTCCCTAAAGGAGTCCCTTTAACTCCTTTTTATAAATATACTTAAGTTATTATATTATATTTTTTAAGGTTTTTAGTTTTAGGTTTATAGCAAATATGTTTTTATTTAGTAAATATTAAAATTATAATAAAAAAAAATAGGTAACAAAAGAAATCTATTATTAAGTACATGTTTTTGGTTGTTAGAAATTAACACGTCTATAGATGTGAATTGGACGCAAATTTTTTATATAGGCTTCGTATTAAATGTAAATTTTGCTGAATCACAATGAATTTAGATAAATAGAACTCAAACATTTTTTTTATCCTTCTTCACATTAACACTTTACTAATTAAGATGACTTCTGTTTAATGATGACGTGTCTATTTAATAATTTATAATCTGAAAATCATAAACGATTAACGAATTATTGATGTGGAATTCATTATTTGACGCCATATTTTATTTTTGCTTTATATATTTTATTTACTACTGCAGCTGTAATTGCGGGTTGCCTGAATTTTCAAACTACAAAATGAATAACCCTTTTCAAATCTAACCTGTATTTAGTTCTAGACATAAAGTTATAGCACGTTTAACTACACTATATTTATTTATTACGTCTAAATATATATTTCGAATAAGACCAAGATGATTGTAATTTTCGTAAGCATTTTCTATCATTTTTAAAAGAAGTTTAAAAAAAAATCCTTGCTGATTATGACCAAAATAATTGCTGAAAGTGAAAGAATTTTACTTTTATGATTTTATTAAGTACTTTTTGAGTTAAAAAATATTTTTTTTTTTATAATATTAGTGTAGTTTATAAATCAGTCCCATTTTGAGGAGATTGTACCCCTCTTTTTGTATCTTTAAAACAACTAATTCGAGGGGATTTAAAGGATCAGACCTAACCATGCATGTTATGAATGCTGACAGATTTTCACATAAATAAAGCTCGTTGTTTTTTTCTAAAAATTCAAAATTTATATATTAATTATAATCTTAAAGTAGTATATAAAATTATTATAGTGTTTTATCTGCATAAGAGTATAGTTTCGAAAATATATGTCGGCTCTTAATGTGCCTAAAGTTAGCACGCCTTAACCTTAACGCCTTTTGTGTTTGTACATCCTATTTGCCTATCGAAATATTTCGGCCTTTTAGTGATGAAAATTTTCGATAACAGGAGTTTCTAGTTCCGGTTAGCGACCTGTTCACTGATCTTGTTGACAGAAAACCAACTGGTAATGAGTTTAGGAGGTAAATGAATAATTGATGAAGTTCAAATATTTGTTTATTATTTTTACATTACAAATTTTTACATTCTTAGACATTTATTTGCTTAACATAATGGCCGGGTGCGAAGATTTAGATCAGTGTGTTAGTGATTCGATGACGTTGACAAGTTGTCAGACGTAGTACTAATAATAATTGTGTTCTGTGTTGACAATGATTTAAGCGTTGGTTTCTGATTGTCATGAATGAGAATCAATAGTAGATAGAATAAAGGTTTTACGATTTTTATCGATAAAAAAGTCACAATGAAAAATGTATGCCCGAATAATTTTATGCATACCTCGAATAGAACTTGAAATTAATATTTTCTTTTTTTACATACCTGACGTTTCGGATACTTTACCCGCAAAGATCTTCAATCTGTGAGTCCCGTCCACAGGGGTGGCGCGAAGCCTTACTCAGTGGGTTACCGGCAAAATGTAGAGAGAAAGAAAGTCGAGGTTCGACCCTACAGTTGACTTAGACCCGCGCAAGTTTATCATAAGGTATTTCACAGGTCAATATGGTCACATAAACGTTCGAAAGCGCTTGGTGACGATGACGCGAGTTCCATGATTTTTGTTCATCCTGACGCCTTAATGTCACATAAGCGTTCGAAAGTGTTCGGTGACGATGACGCTAGTTTCACGCTTTTTCTGTACTCAAGCGTTCACCCAAAAAGTGCTGGACGCGCCAAAAATTTTACTTAGAAAATATTAATGTTGTGTTGCGTCATCACTTACATTTTACGACCACGCCTCCTTTAATGCTTCGAATATAAATGTATGAGAGCTTTTGAATAAATAATTCATAATGATAGTGACAATTTGACGTGGTTATAAATCCTGTAATTATTAATTCGTCTGTAAATTACTAAATTTTGGCTTCTATGATTTGGTTAAAGATGCTTATTATGTTCAAATTATTACTATATTTTAATTTAAGCAATATTAATATCGCAGGTATATTTATTTATTGTATTTCTCCCTTCACATAATACTGACATCGATGCCTCGTAAAATTTAATGAGTTTGTTGAGTCACAAAGAAATAACGTGTTCCGGTATAAAAAGTATTACATTAAACGACACGAAAACAATCCTATACTTTGAGTCTACCATTAGGTGGCCTTCCAGTTTGCCTATCTCTACTTATATTGAAATTAAAAACACCTGTATACCTCGTACAGAATTGGTTGCATGATGAATAATTCGAATTCATAGTACGTCAGTGATTATTGATTTGCGCTTATTGTAATAAATAACCTAACTAAACAAGTATGTATATTTTTTTTATATCGCAGGGAAATCCTTATGGATGCAGCGAGGATCTTCGGGTAGAGCCTGACCCAATGTGGAACTCACATCTAGGAGTGACCACCCTAATAAAATCCACTGCGAGCGTCTTCAGTTGCTTTTTGAGGGTCCCGGATCTGCAGGAAACAACTCTGAATCTTATATTGTTGGTCACGAACCAGAAATATCGTACATTGGCACTACATAAAAGGCGATTAAATATCGAGGTACATCCCTAGCTAAGCAGCTCTTTCCATGAACCCGGATCTGCAGCTGTGTCCCACTTATATGCTTGGATATATTGGACATTGGCTTAACCTCAAGTGATGGGAACACATTTATAAAAACTATGGAGGCTATATAAACTTTCTATTCTATTATTCTACTATTCATTAATATTGATTGATGTAAAGTAAAAAAAGAAGTCTTAATTTAAAAGCTTAAAAGCTTTTTTAATTTAAAAGCTCAATAAAAATATATCTTTTTTCTTACATTTTAAGTAGGTACCTCTAGAATCTTAAAATTAGTAAGCGCATGTAGAAGTTATTTAAAACTGCCTGAACCCGGCAAATCTTGTCCTGCCTTTACCCATGCTCTGTCATTATCATTTTTTTATATAAATCTTGTCCTGACGATAACGAACAAAACAAAAAAAAGAATTGTCTTATTTTTTTTAACATTCAACAGTCACAACCAAAATTTGTGCAGATGCGTTGCCCTCTTTTTCCCTATTCCCCCAATGGCCCACTGGAAACACACAAACCGCACGAAACGCGACAGCATAGCTGTCACTTAACGCTGGTATCATTTGAGCGAGAAATACCTTATACCACATCGGTTGTGCCGGCCCAATTCGGATGCAAAGCAGCATGGCACTACGTCTTAATTCTAATGAAAAAAAAATACGGATTTTATCTCGGTTTATAAAGATTTTTACAAGCCCGATATTTCGGATACTTTACAGCAACCATGGTCACGGGAGGATCCGTAAAAATTGTTTCATTATAATGAGTGAAATTCGCGTTAACATTAGAAAACTACGTCTTAATTTATTTAGTACAGTGGTTCTATAGTTACGTGCGTAGGTAAATACAATTCGGGATTCATTTTTATTTATAAACTAGTGAAACTTTCTAGGTAAGATCTCAACATTCTTTACTTTAATTAAGATTACAATTACACATTCTTAAGCTAATTGTAGAGGCAATCTGGCACACCACCTGATGGTAAGTGGTTGACGTCGCTCATGAACATAAACTAGTTTACCTGGAACTAGCCCTGGCAACTCATTTATGTATTACCTATCCTGAGTCATAAGATGTCAAGTCTCTGTGCCAGTAATTACACTACCTGTCCTGCCCTTCTCTTGCAAACACAGCGAAGCTGTTTCACGGGTAAACAAGCAACGGAGCGTGGCACATCCCTCCCACCGGTAGACATAAATATCATGGTATATACCTATGTGTAAATAATTATAAAGTGGACGTGTGAAAACTAGCCTCATTTGTTTTAAGGTTACACAAGTCGCTCATCTTTCCATACAAACGCAGAACAGTAATTACTACAATGTCCAAAATCGTAAAAAAATTATATATTTAAAAAATACAAGCTTCTAAACTTTCGTATTTCAACACTGATTTTAGCCCAACTTTGGGCGTAAATAAATAGTATACCGAGCACGAAAGCTCATAAATAAAGCCCTAACAGATATAGTTTAGTTATTCAAAAGATAAAATAAATTTATTTTGAAAAGATACACTAATTAGTTTTTCTATAATAACTGTTTTGCTAAAAGGACATTTTCGGAATGAATCATTGTGCATTTCATTCTAGCACGCATGTTCGCGCACTATATCAGGTGAGATAGCAATCATTTTGTTAGAGTTCGCGCCACTGACTTGTTCAACTTAAATAAACATGTTCGCTATAAAATTAATGAACATATTACATTGTTATTATGGATAATTGAAATCATGTTTACACGATAACGATCGAGGAAGTAGATAATGATAATTACCTTACGGGAGTGGCACATCATTTCTCTGTTGTGAAAACTTGCGATGACTTGGACGGTTTGTTTGGAAGGTCTTGTCCCAAGGCTGCACTGACGGTGCAAATTAATATGTGTACTATGTCATTAGTATGAGATGAAAGCTTATGTATAATGTTTTTTCGTCCTTACAATTACTTCATGTTTTTTGTTTATAAGTAATAAAATAACAATGACTTTTGATATTAATTACTCAGGATGCACACGACCCCTATAATAAATACTTGATGAGAAGTGAATAACTTTATATATAAAAATTAATGAACTTAACGATTTGTTTTCTTAGTTTACACTGTGTAAAACGAAACCCAGTCAAAATTAATTAAGTAGAAAGGAAGGGTTAGTCAAAACTTTTTACCAGTTAACAATAATCCTTAAAAGTTTTTCAAGATGTGCGTATCCTAATTCGCTAAGTCGACTTGGCTCTTACTAATTACGACGTATTACTAATGTATAGGCTGAGGCTATCTAGAGGTCCTCAGGTGGCGGATAGTTGGAGGTGTGGTGGCTTTTTACCAGTTAATAATAATCCTTAAAAGATTTTCAAGATGTGCGTATCCTAATTCGCTAAGTCGACTTGGCTCTTACTAATTATGACTAGTGGTATTACTAATGTAGAGGCTGAGGCTATCTAGAGGTCCTCAGGTTGCGGATAGTGGGAGATGTGGTGGCTTTTTACCAGTTAACAATAATCCTTAAAAGATTTTCAAGATGTGCGTATCCTAATTCGCTAAGTCGACTTGGCTCTTACTAATTACGAATAGTGGTATTACTAATGTAGAGGCTGAGGCTATCTAGAGGTCCTCAGGTGGCGGATAGTGGGAGGTGTGGTGGCTTTTTACCAGTTAACAATAATTCTTAAAAGATTTTCAAGATGTGCGTATCCTAATTCGCTAAGTCGACTTGGCTCTTACTAATTATGACTAGTGGTATTACTAATGTAGAGGCTGAGGCTATCTAGAGGTCCTCAGGTGGCGGATAGTGGGAGGTGTGGTGGCTTTTTACCAGTTAACAATAATTCTTAAAAGATTTTCAAGATGTGCGTATCCTAATTCGCTAAGTGACTTGGCTCTTACGAATTATGACTAGTGGTATTACTAATGTAGAGGCTGAGGCTATCTAGAGGTCCTCAGGTGGCGGATAGTGGGAGGTGTGGTGGCTTTTTACCAGTTAACAATAATTCTTAAAAGATTTTCAAGATGTGCGTATCCTAATTCGCTCAGTCGACATGGCTCTTACTAATAACGACTAGTGGTATTACTAATCAAAAGGCTGAGGCTATCTAGAGGTCCTCAGGTGGCGGATAGTGGGACGGTATGGTGGTTAGCTGGGAATATACTAATAAGCAGTCCCCATCCTTATAGCGACGAGATTACAACGATGTAGTGGGATGGGCTAACCTTTAAACTGTTACATAAGTCCTATGACGATCTTGTGACGTAGCGGTGGCGGTATCAGTACTGGCTAGAGGCCGAGGAAATGGATTCCGGTAAATCTCTGGATTAGATAACAACGAGCAAGAAATTGGTTATTGTACTGGGGAACAGAAGGCAAGTAAGGCAACCACCGTTATAAGCGACCTAATTATGAAGTATGTCATGCAAAAAAAGGAAGGATTAGCGACTCCTCTACCGACAAGAGCAAGGCTCTTAAATAGAGAGAGAATTACTAAATAGAGAAAGAGAGAGAGATAATTACTAATGTCAGTGATGTCGCTCCAAGCGAGTGATATTGAGGAGTCACTAAAATCAGCGTCTCACCAAAGCTGTAATGGTGTGGCAATGCTGAGTGGCTCCCTCTATTATTCGCAATAATCTTTGTAAAACTATACTTTGTGATTATGTTTAGATTTTCGTTGTGAAGAATAAAATATTTTTCATTCTTTCTTTCTATTAGTCCCCTTTGATATGTTGTATTTTCCGATCAATGTTTACAAAATATTTTTGATTCCTCACATTCATGGTAAATGTATTAATCACACCATGGTTCAGGCCTTGACTTGGCGGTAGGACTAAGTAGCTTAGGGTGAGCCCAGCACCTTGGGCAAAGCTAATTGAACCGAGGAGGCTCTTTGTACCCCTCTTATAATAAGAGGGGACAAAAGAGCAGGGGCCAAGGGGTGAGAACGGGAACCTCATCCCATTGGACTGTCCCGACGTAGGGAGAGATTGTACTGTGGTGCGGGACAACCCCTCTGTGTAGGTGGCGTCGGTCCCTTAGGGGACGAACTAGCCGTCGAGGTGCCCTCATTAGATCCGGGGCACCTCACCAAAAGTGGCATTGGTGGAACTCATCGAGTTTTAGTAGGTGGAGCTTCGTCCACTTACCAGCTTGCGCAGCAAGTCCCACATACCCGCATGGGGAGACCCAAACCCCCGCGGGATGCCTCATAACATTTCCCGGCGTTAAAGATTTTTTAAAATTAAATTATGTATTCTCGAGATAAAGCAGAAGTAATGCTTCTAGAATTTTCATACCTTCCTTTAACTTAACTTCCTTTAAATTAATACGAAGGACAAGCACTTACAAGCTTGTATGAGTACAGTTAATTAAAATAAGACTACTGTATGTATATATTTAGCTAATTTAAATATTCATACAAAGTCGATATCGTAACTATCTCATCAAATTCAAATTACGCACGAACTTCAAGTCGTGTGTTCATTTGCATACCCTAAAACATAAAAGATATAGTACATAGCCTAACAAATTTAATAATTACTACAGATGAAAGCTACTTAGTCTAATCCTTACTTCCTTACTAATTTAATAAATGCGAAAGTAACTCTGTCTGTCTGTCTGTCTGTCTGTCTGTCTCTTCTTCACGCCTAAACCGCTGAACAGATTTGGATGAAATTTGGCACAAAGATAGCTTGAAACCCGAGAAAGGACCTAGGATAGTTTTTATCCCGAAAATTAAATAGTTTTTATTCTGAAAACCCCACGGGAACGGGACCTATGCGGGTAAATTAAATAAATATATTTTATAAAAACGTACTATCGG
Source organism: Helleia helle (assembly GCA_963853865.1). Lineage (NCBI taxonomy): Eukaryota > Metazoa > Arthropoda > Insecta > Lepidoptera > Lycaenidae > Helleia > Helleia helle. The sequence continues at coordinate 16,283,168 of OY971422.1, read as the reverse complement.
GCCTTACAGTGGAAGTAAGTAGTATTCTTTAAATTATTATATTCTGTAAATTGGAACCATTTTTTTTTATGTCACATGGAGGTAACCGAGCAGTCGGAGCCGGAGGTGACTACTGACGCCCATAGACATCGGCACAGCCAAAAGTTATGCAGATGCGTTGCCCTCCTTTTCCCTATACCTCCCAATGGGCCACCAGAAACTCACATACCGCACGAAACGCGACAGCATAGCTGTCACTTGACGCCGGTGTTATGTGAGCGAGAGGCACCACTACGGTCCAATTCGGTTGCAAAGCAGCATGGCTACTACTACTTTATTTGAAAAATAAGATTTAAAACAATACTTCTTATACGCGGACGGAGTCGCGGTTAAAATCTATGAAATAATATACTGCACTTACTGTTGTTTGTACAGTCAAACCATGTGTGTCTGTTTGTTCCGGTTAATCTCTGAAACGGCTAAGCCGATTTTGACGAGGCTTTTACTAGCAGATAGCTGACGTTATAAGGCGTAACTTTGGCCACAAAAATAATCATTATCAATCCGAATAGCTGTAAATCTAAGTAAACGCGGGCAAAGCTGCGGGCAACAGCTAGTATTATTATAAAAGAAAGCAACATAGTCTAAGACCTAGGCCAAGATTACTATAAAAGAAAGCAGCATAGTCTAAGACCGAGGCCAATATTACTATAAAAGAAAGCAGCATAGTCAAAGACCGAGGCCAAGATTACTATTAAAGAAAGCAGCATAGTCAAAGACCTAGACCAAGATTACTATAAAAGAAAGCAGCATAGTCTAAGACCTAGGCCAAGATTACTATAAAAGAAAGCAACATAGTTTAAGACCTAGGCCAAGATTACTATAAAAGAAAGCAACATAGTCTTAGACCTAGGCCAAGACTACTATAAAAGAAAGCAACATAGTCTAAGACCTAGGCCAAGATCACTATATAAGAATGCATGTGTATGAATACCCTTGAATCGTTACGCACGGTATGTCCGGTTGCTTAGGGTGAGTCGCATAGCTATTGTATGACGTGGAGCCTTTTGAGTACCGAAACAAGGCCAACCAGGTCTGACTACTGTATTTAAACACGGATTAATGAATGTATTACAATATTTTCGAAGGCGAGTGGGTTTTTAAACAGGACTCTGTGAAATAAGGCATGGTGTCAAAAAAGCACATCAAAGGGACTTAAATCATCAAGAACTTCGCACAATATTCTAATAATATTAGTAAGCGATAGTAAGCATAAACGAGGTCACCCAGAACCAGCCCAGGTAACTCATTCATCCCCACCATGGTTCAGGCCTTGTCGTGGCGGTGGGGCTCAGTAACCTAGGGTGAGCGGTGCACCTTGGGCGAAGCTAATTGGGCCGAGGGGGCTCTTTGTACCCCTCTTATAAGAAGAGAGGACAGAAGAGCAGGGGGCAAGGGGTGAGGATGGGAACCTCACCCCATTGTACTGTCCCGACATTGGGAGAGGTTGTTCTGTGGTGCGGGACAACCCCTCTGTGGAGGTGGCGTCGGTCCCTTGCGGGACTGACTAGCCGTCGAGGTGCCCTGTTTGTTTTCTAGATCCGGGGCACCTCACCAAAGGCGGCAATGGTGGCACTCGCCGGGTTTTAGTGGGTAGAGCTGCGTCCATTTACAAGTTGTCAGGCGCAGCGAGAAATAATAGGATAGGAGATAATAAGAATACCCGCGTGGAGAGACCCACTCCCCTGCGGGATGCCTCAGAGCATTTCCCGGCGTTAAAGAAAAAAAAAAGGTAACTCATTCATCCCCACCATGGTTCAGGCCTTGATGTGGCGGTGGGGCTCAGTAGCCTAGGGTGAGGCTACTTAGCCCCACCGCCACGACAAGACTTGAACCGTGGTGTGGTACTCTCCTATGCTATCAAAATTCATACTTCTTTGCAAAGAACACCAAAGCTATTTCACGGAAGAAATAAATAGAATGGTACTTAATTCTGATTATTTTATACCCATGACGGGCGCGACAACCAGAAACAATAATAAAAAATATTACCAGTCCTTAATAAAAAATATTTTGTGTAACAGGGCCAAAGATAAGAAGATACCTAATAGGTAAATTAAGTATTTAGAACGCGTTCTATTTCGCAACTCTTGAAGTCACGTCTTTAATTAAGTTAATTTTAAATAAAATTTCTTTTTTAAAAGTAATATTAAATTAAGATCTACGTAGAGAAGAGCGTTCATTTTACCTGACTGCTACAGAAGGAGGGTAATGTTTAAAGTATCGAAAAAATGTTTAAAGTATCGAAAAAATGTTTTTCCCTTTTTAGGTAGTGGTTGTTGCAGTAGGATTTTATTATATTGTTTTCTAATGTTTACGCGAATTTCACTCATTATAATAAAACAATTTTTTACGGATTTTATCGCGGTTTATTAAGATTTTTACAAGCCCGACGTTTCGGATACTTTACAGCAACCATGGTCACGGGAGGACTGAGGTGTCATACGTCCTATTATTACAAAGTTATTCGAAACTACCCTATGATACATCAATATTTTGGTCAGTCCTATCTACGCAGAAAGTGCTAACTGTATCTTTAATCTGTGACATATTATGCTTGGATTTTGATTTGATAATTTTAATAATGGGATCCCATGCAGGTGGTAGAAGCCAGGGTTTTATTAATAATTATTTTTTATGAAACCTCATTATATTTTAAACCCCTATAATATCCTTATATAAAAGTAGTAGTTATAGTCCAATGAGGGAATCTTGCGTAAATAAAGTACAGTTGACATACTAACTAAAGTAAGTTCTGACGATTTTATAATAATTACATCATCTAATTAGTTTTGCAACTAAAAAATCTAAACCTGAACTATTATTCTCAAACAAATCTTCATCGTTCATCTTCGATGAGGTTTTGGAAAATCAATCAATAATTCCAGTTTATCTCCATTTTACAATCAAAGTCTAGAATTATAAAAGTGTAAGGCCGAGGGTACGCAGCTGCAGACGAAAGGTAACAATTTTCAATGAAACTGCACCTGTCAATTTTACATTTCACTATCTCTTACCTTAAACTTTTATATTAACTTTTTGTAAAATTTTTGTAGTTTCTTTGGCTACACTTATCTTTACTATAATAAAAACTCAACTACTGGACTGATTTCAAAAATTCTTTCACCATTAGAAAGCTAAATCATCCCCGAGTGACATGGGTTATATATTTTCAAAGTAATTAGAGATTCCTACCTCAATTAAAACAATGTAACCAAAAGTTTTAAAATCATGCTGATAAAAGTAAATATTTTGCGGACGATGCTAAAAGCATTAACGATATAATATAAAATAATGTTCTATATACCTAGTAGGGTAGACTGGGTACGGTTGAAATAAAGGACGGTTGAAACAGAGCAAATATGTATATAGTAAACGGTTACGCGGGGAGTGAGGGGTGCAAGGGAAAAACGAAGCAAACGACAGAGTGCTAAGTGCGAGTTTTTTCACCTACTCGATCACGTTTAAGCTAACTCCGATTTGTATGGAATTGAAACAGCGCCACCAAGCGATAAACATCTGAACCACGAACGGCGAGTGCAAATTCCATAAAAATCGGAGTAAATGTAAACGCGATCAAGTAAGTGAAAAAACTTGCAGTTAGCAGTCGGGTTCGAACTCCGAAGTCCAAACACGAATTCTGTGGAGCACCGCTTCCTGCGCGTTGTCGCTATGTGCTGGACGCAATATTGTTTTTTACCACCTAAAATTAAGTACTTATCTTCTGAAATTAACACTTATATTATCTGTTCACTTTATGTGAATGTATTGAGTGTGTGTTTGCGATTATCATGACGCTTGCAGAATAAGTGATAGTGATTATTTTTAATGTAATGATTAATGTCGTAATAATAAAGTATATTTTATTAAAAATATGGTTTAAACCACTGATCCCTGATAAGAAAGAAATGTGAAAAATAGATGTGTTTCATTTAGTTTATTTTCAGAGATTATTAAGTTTTAATTTTTATCGTTTTTGTAATTTCTTTAAATCTGTACTATTTTTCCAAGGCTGACGAATATTTTAGAAGTATTAAAATCTTGGAGAATGATTAATGGAGATGGTTAAAACCTTTTATTTTATTTATATATTTTGAAAAATAGTAATCCGGAAACCATAATGATACTGCCATATTATAGTTAAAACTTTACATTTAAATTTCACGGGTCATGATCATCATTTGGCTTATAAACAACAAAATTTTAAACGATAAAAGCTAAATTGTTTCAACTATACCCTCCCCATACTCATGATATTATTAATAACGGTATCAGGATATTATTATCCATTTAAATTGATAGGTAAATAAGGTTGATTATACCGGTGGGAAGAAAGCGCTGTGCCGCGCTCCCGGCTGCATGGGTACCACCATCTTGCTTATTTCTCCCTTGAAACAGCTTTGCTGTGTTTCGGAGAGAAGGGCAAGACAGGCAGTGCAATTACTGGCACCGAGACTTAACATCTTATGTCTCAGGATAGGCAACACATAGATCAGTTGCCTGGGCTCGTTCCAGGTAAACTAGTTTATGTTCATGGACGACGTCGACCACTTAACATCAGGTGGTACGTTTGCCAGTTTGCCTATCCAACTAACATAAAAAAAAACTAAATGTGAATTCCACTCTAAATTATTCGGATCGGACTTTCCGTTTAGAAGTTTATATGACGGGTATAAAATTGTCTAAGTAAGAAAAAAAAACTAACCCAACCAGTCACAGGGACTGCCGATAGAAGTGAAAACAAACAATTAAATTCAAATACCTATAATTCAGGCTGTAATAGATTATGACAACCTATACAATTTAAACGGCGAACAAAATGACCGCATGACATTCAGTGTGTTTGACGATTGGTTATGTAAACAAATATTGCATAATCTTAGATAAATAAATCAAACGTCATATAAACGTCAAACAGCGTCTCATAAAGGTGGCAACGGTGTCGCGAATCCAGAGATTTTATCTCGTCTAAAAATATGCGTACTGCGCCTAAAGAAGTTTTCACTTCAAAATGTCAGGATTTGAACAAACTGTTCTACGTTTAGTCACACATTTAGTCTAACCACCGAACCGATGTAATTGAAATTTGATATAGATATAGTTTGACACCCAGAAAAACTACTTCTATATAACAGTCATGTTGGTAAGTTAGGATGTATGAGATAATCTTCCAAACTACTACTATATAACAGTAATGTTGGTAAGTTAGGATGTATGAGATAATCTTCCAAACTACTACTATATAACGGTAATGTTGGTAAGTTAGGATGTATGAGATAATCTTCCAAACTACTACTATATAACAGTAATGTTGGTAAGTTAGGATGTATGAGATAATCTTCTAAACTACTACTATATAACGGTAATGTTGGTAAGTTAGGATGTATGAGATAATCTTCTAAACTACTACTATATAATGGTAATGTTGGTAAGTTAGGATGTATGAGATAATCTTCCAAACTACTACTATATAACGGTAATGTTGGTAAGTTAGGATGTATGAGATAATCTTCCAAACTACTACTATATAACGGTAATGTTGGTAAGTTAGGATGTATGAGATAATCTTCTAAACTACTACTATATAACAGTAATGTTGGTAAGTTAGGATGTATGAGATAATCTTCCAAACTACTACTATATAACGGTAATGTTGGTAAGTTAGGATGTATGAGATAATCTTCTAAACTACTACTATATAACGGTAATGTTGGTAAGTTAGGATGTATGAGATAATCTTCCAAACTATTACTGTATAACGGTAATGATGGTAAGTTAAGATGTATGAGATAATCTTCTTAACTACTACTTAATATAACGGTAATGATGGTAAGTTAAGATGTAGAGATAATCTTCCAAACTACTACTATATAACGGTCATGTTGGTAAGTTAGGATGTATGAGATAATCTTCTAAACTACTATTACATAATAATAATAATATCTATGGACGCTTTTACACCACGTCAATCTGGTCCCGTGATAAGTTCTCGAAGAACTTGTGTTACGGGTTACCAGACAACGGAAATATATTTAATACTTTTTATACTATACATATATTTAAGATTTTTATTATACAATACACATATTTAAAACACATCCATGACCCAGGAACACAGAAAATATTTTTGTTCCCTGGCGGGATTCGAACCCGCAACCTCCGGCTTGAGTGCCAACGCGCTTTACCATTGAGCCACAGAGGTAGTCATATAGTCATATAACAGTACTACTTTAAAACAGTAATGTTGGTAAGTTAGGATGTATCAGATAATCTTCTAAACTACTACTGTATAACGGTGATGTTGGCTCGGCTGCGCTGGATTCTGTGGCGCGCCCCTTTGTCTTCAGTTTCTGGTTAAAAATTTTCTTATAATGGCGTGGTCTCTGTTCTTAATTGCCATTTTTAAGTTGTAGTTGTTTATTTCTTGGTCAGGGATTGCTGCGACTTTTATCAGCTTGCCCAATGCGTCATCGCTCTTACAGGTGTAGTATGTGAAATTTTTGATATGACGCGAGAGGTCAGAGGGCTACAACTGCGTGAGACGCGCTGTCGTGTAGTTTTATCCTTGATTTAGTCTTTACTATGTACACCATTTCGTAGCAGAGTCCCTGGGCCTCATGGATAGTCAGGACTTTGGACTCTTCCCCCTTCCCATACCCTTGGTCTATCGAGCCAAACAACTGACCAGGACTTGAGGACAATGGGGTGCGCCACACCATCTAGCGCAGCCAAACCGAACTAACACTCTGACCAACTATGAGCGCGGGGAGTGAATCACTAGGATCCACACCCCGTGACACAAGTAACTTACTAATAACGGTGACAAAATAAGAGGAGCCCTTAACCACCAACTTCAGCGCGCGTGATCACTAAACACCGTGCAAACACTTTACCGTCTATAAGTTCTCTAAGAGAACTGAGTTTCATGCCGGTTCTTCTCAGGAAAGGGCTAGGGTTTGAACCGGTGGTAACATCGTCTCTCCCTCTTCCACCCCAGCGGCTCCTCTTAAGCTAATCAATCAATCATCATCAACTAACCTCCTAACGAACTCCAAACTCCAATTTTGCGGAGCAACAGAAGTAATAATCAATCATCATCAATGGTGCGGACCAATGGTCTGCAGAGTATTTAAAAAAAAAACGATGATAACGGTGATGTTGGTAAGTTAGTAAGGAGATTATCTCATACATCTTGTATGAGATAATCTCCTGAACTACTATTAACTATTAAGACGAAGAAGGTCGGGAAGACGATCTCCGTACAAAGGTCTATATTCAGCAGTGGACGGATGATGGCTGATGATGATGATGATGATGAGTAATGAATTTTAATATAAAAATTAATGGTTTACATCTATCGGGGATCCCGTGATGGACCACTTTTTTCACGCTTTATAATAGCTTCACCTGTATGTTTGTATGTATGTTTGTAACCGACTCCTTTAGACTTGATTTTGACCCACTTTAAACGGCCAGATTTTATTCAAACTTTGTAGATTTATCGAGCACCGATGACAATACAATAATTTGATAAAATTATTCCAATCATCCTGATCAGGATAGCACATGTTAGGAAGGCGTAAGGCGCGCAAGTTACCTACATCACTTATGTTGTTTTTAGTCTCACTCATTTCTAAAGTGATTGTTATTAGTTGAGTCCCTTAAATTAAGAAAATTTTTAATTAAAAAATCCACACTAAAAAGTAAAAAATAAATTATAGTTTAAAAAAACTAAAAAACACGCATTAATAGCAAACCCAACTAAAATTTGAAAATAATTTTTAATGGATGAATTAAATGGGTTAACAAAATTACTTATTGTAAAAAAGCGTGAGGTGCTCAATATTCATTATTAAAAATATTTCATCGGTATCTATTTAATATAAAAACTTAGTTACAAGCACCACGCTTTTCATCCATTAAAAATTATTTTCAAATTTTAGTTGGGTTTGCTATTAATGCGTGTTTTTTAGTTTTTTTAAACTATAATTTATTAACAATATGTCTACCATAATGTCCAACTATATTAAATGTCATACTCGTCTTTATCAATAAACATCAGAGGCAGTAAATTCATAGAGACTATTGTGTCACTGGTTTCTTCACTAATCTATGGAAACCAACAAATTAATAGATTATGTTTCATAAACCATTTATAATATACGTTAAGCTAATATAATATTATGTCCCTGCAATAATTTACGACGTGCCTCGCATTGTTGACCGGTCAACCCACACAGGATCCGCAACAAACACCACATAGCACGAACATATGTAAGCGGTGTCGATTTTTGGTTTTATATGAAAATCGATATGATGAACATTATAATGAAACTACTTTTACGGCTCTTATTATAATGAAAAAACTTTTACGGATTTTATTACAATGAAACAACTTTTACGGATTCTTAAGATTTTTACAAGCCCGACGTTTCGGATACTTTACAGCAATCGTGGTCACGGGATCTCCTTTGATAACAAGATAATGAAATCTCGTTCAGCCCATTTAACGGCTTCAGCCCTTTTTGTGCTGGGGAATGCGTTTAGGCATGCGGCCGGGCCCGGGAAGGGGGGGGGGGGGGGGGTGTAATAATGTATTCTCCGCACCCGAGAAGATGGTAAGGTGGACGCAGATTCTACTCACTAAGGAGCTGTGGTCGTCCACAGGGCCTCGACGGCTTGCCATCTGGAACTCTCCTCAGGAGGCATGGGAGGGCGTCTCCTCATCCTTTCCCGTCCGAGCAATACGCACGCGCGGCCGATCCCACGAGTGGCAGCGCACAGGTCCTTCACAGCGCGTGCAGCGGTGCGGCCGCCGTACTCTCCTGCGGGAAGACGCGCCAGTGCGCTCCCTCTCCCGCTCCGCCTCCTCCTTCTGCGACGTCACTACCTCGCAGAAGAAGAGGACTCCCTGCCATGCGCTCTCACTGACGGTCATCGCACGGATGACAGGTCCGCGCCAACCTCAGTGATGAGAGGCACACTTGTCTCAAGCTTGTCCCAAATCACCCAAGCTGGGAACTCTGCCAGAGTGTGGTCCGCAGTTTCTTCACAGCTGCTGCAGTGATGACAACCTGGCGAACCTCAGCCTCTGCCACCTTCCACAGATACCTTATATATGCCTTTGTTCCTCAAAAGTTTATAATATATAAAGTTAAACTGCATTAATCTAAGCTCGTAGTAAAATTGTAAGAACTTATGTTACGGGAAGAGTAAATACATAGGCCGTGTACAGACTTTATTCATAATGCAAATATAAGGGCATCGAAATTCGAACCTGCGATCCCTGCGTGTCACTCGGTCCGCTAAAAACTGCTAATCTACTTGGTTATCAAGTTTAGTTGTACATACCTTTATTTAATTTAAAATATGCTTTACTATATTATTCTATGCAGAATAAAGATCTCCGGGCGACAGCCGATCCAAATCGCATAGGAGTAAAGAGGATCGGTCGCTTTCATTGAAAGAGATCCAGCAGGGGCTGATGTTTTTCTTTACGTAGGGCTTTATGCATGTAGTCAAGACCAAGGTAGGTTCTTGACCCTATGTGGGACTTGGGCTGTGTATACCCAAACTAAAACCTCTGCGAGCCCCTTCAGTTGCTCTTTGAGGGTCCCGGATCTGCTGGCAACCGGATCACCTCAGTGACACGCTGGCCCAAGCGAAGGCCAGGCTACTCCTCGTATCATTCGCTGAAGCTAGGTTATACTGATGACGATGCATTTTCATGACATATCCTATTAACAATAACGACTTAGTTAGTTTACGCAATAACTCTAAATAGAATAAGCGTACATTTCCACTAGTACTTCCAAAGTTCCGAAACACGTCGATTTACATACCTAAATAACTTCTATATAAATGATTATCCAAGCTGGTTTACGTTGGTCAAGTTTGGGAATATAAATAGAAAACCAATCGTAATTTATGTCGGAATTCTCAGGTCAACCGAAATCAAACTTCCGAATTTGTAAATAAGTTTTAAATCAATTTATACTTAGCTCATTACGGCCTGTTAGGGAATAAACTGGCGACGGTAAACTTTGCTAAAAAGTCCGCAACAAATTTCGATGGAGTACATTGTTTACACTTCGTCTTTCCGGTTGGTGTCTACTCCAGAATTCTACAAACCCACCAGCCATCGGTTCTTCTGAGTATGTGAACTACCCACCGCTACTTGAGCATGCTTATTCTTCGCGAGAATTGGTAGTCGACCTCCAACGAAATAGGACAACGATCTTCGTGTAGAGGCCGATGCTGGTTGAATATGGTGGGCTGTCTTGGCGTTCAAAAAAAGCCTATATCATGCAGTGGACGGTAAAATTGATGATGATGAAACTGTTTAGTTTTTGCGTGATGATTCATTATGTAAATATATTGTAAGGGGTAGTGCCATGCTGCTTTGCAGCTGAATTGGGCCGGCACGACCGGGGTATGTATGACCTCTCGCTCACATAACACCGGCGTCAAGTGACAGCTATGCTGTCACGTTTTATGCGGTTTGTGAGTTTCCGGTGGCGCATTGGGGGATAGGGTAAAGCAGGGTAACGCATCAGCAGCTTTTGGTTGTGCGCATGGATGTATATGGGCTTCAGTAGTCACCATAAGGCTCCGTGTGCTCAGTTGCTTCCTTATGACATTAAAAAAACTGTGAAAGCAACTCGAAAACAGATTTCGTCGACATTCCACAACATAAAGCTTAACTTAATCATTAAGTTTAAGGTTAAAGCCACTATTAATACTATAAAAATAAACCACAAGATCGTGAAAAAAATGTCTCTTGTAACTGGTTTTTATATACAATTCCCTAGACATAATATCCTGATGAGTAAGATATGTTTATTTGTGCAAAAATTACACTTTATATTTTACTTTTAATATAAAAATTGATAAAGGTCCTGAATGGTGAGTTTTTCGGAAGGCCGTGATATTTCAGGTATAGATAATTCGCCTATTGTCTAACCGCAAGAACAGTACATCGTGGTGGCAGTAATTTTTCTAACCTATCCTGTCCCTTTTTTCAGAAACATCCATACGGTGGAAGAGATTTTGTAACTCGACAGATTGGTGAGAGTGCAGGTCTATGGATGTCGCAGATCACTGACCACTAAAAAAAGGTGAATACCATAAAGAGCATCCTCTTAAATTAGGGGGGAAAAAGGATAATTTTACTGGTAGAAAAAATCGATTGAAGTGTATTTAAGCAATATTTAATAAAAAAACCTTTTAATTAATACAAATGCTAATAAGTCAAAAACATGACTTAATACGATTACGGATCTAATTCATTATAGAAATTAGAAAAAGAATTATGCGAATTGTAAAAAAAGTTATATCGCCTAACCTGTTATGAAATGGATACAAGTTATTAATTACGTCTCAGGTGTGTTAGACATTTTAAATATATTGATCTTTATTTTATTAACTGTTTATTAACAAATATTCAACATTTTTCAACATCAAGTCCTCCTGTAGAATAAATAGTCTGCTTAGAAATACCTGGGAAGAAGAAAGACCCCGAGTAGAATTCTCTATGTATTACTCTGACTTACTGTTTTGCCGTTTTAGTATAAAAACATCGTAAATTGTGTGAAGCTTCATCCGCATTAACATGTCTTGAAAGTGTCTGGACTGATGTTTTTTTTTTAGTATTTATCTTTTCTTATTGTATAAGAAAAGACTAAGTTTCCTTCAGAAATGTTATCGAAATCCGATTAATAGGTTAGAAGTGTAAGAGGTTCGATGAAACAAACAAACTCGCTTTTGCGTTTATAATATTGAGAATAAAAACCTTTGCATACTACAAATTACTTTTACGTACTTGTGTACTACATATTCATAAGATTCATCTTTAAGGCGGTCTCAGCGATAAAGTAATATTTGGTAGGGCCATAACGTTCAAGGCAAACAAGTAATAACAATTTTGTAGTTCGTAAAGACAAGGGTTACTCCACCTTTATACGGTGGTGCTTGTGGTTTTCCCACCATGAGTTGTAGTTTACGATGTATGGCGGACTACTCCGAAAATTCTTTATAGCTTCCCTGATGTTGTGGCAGCCATATTTTAAGCGGTTACATATTATACATAATAATATGTGAAAATATTGTGATCTTCAGCATTATAGTAGTTCTTTATCTTTATCTTTATCTTCTTTATTCTTTATCTTTATAATAATAAAAACGTGAAAGTTTGTAAGAATGTATGGATGTATGTTTGTTACTCTTTCAAGCAAAAACTATTGAATGGATTTGAATGAAACTTTACAATAAATTAGCTTACACATCAAAATAACATACATGATATAATTTATCCCTGTACTCCCACGGGAATGGCAAGTACGCGGGCCAAATCGCGGGGTGCTGCTAGTTTCTTTAATAAAGTATTGTTTTATGATAGGTTATAAAATTGATCGGCAACTAGCGGATATTTTATATATGTTGGCAGTTATTTTATTCCTCGAACGTAAATGTGTACCTGTACATGTATGTACATGCATATGCACACAAAACGCATCTGCATATGCGTACACTAGCATGAAATCTCATGCAAAAACATAATTGTTCTGCGATAGTGTATTTGCCCTCTTGTCGTACGTATGTCGCCTTTGCGTCTTAGCTAGTATGTATTTATTATGTGTCTATTACATATACACAGCATGAATTCCTATAAAAGTAAATACTTGAGCAGACAACAAAAAATTTGGCTGCATTGATAGATATTACTATATCAATTTAATAATTTGCAATCCTGTTTCTTTACGTAGGTATGATGAAATTGACGAGATGACACGCTCGCTATTTAGACTTTTTTTACCTTATGAGTTATTGACCTTTGGGAATAAATTATACTCGATTAGATTACTTTTTATACCTTGCTATAAGGTAAAAATATCTATAACAATATTTTGACCGTTAAGGCACATTCTTATCACACCCTGTTACTACTACCCGGTCAAGCTAACTGCGAACCCGGCTCGTTTGATATTCTATATTGTACAGTGTGTAAAAAAATATCCTTAATAATTAATTATTATTATGTAAAAAAGCTAAATTTTTTTTGCACACTGTACACGACAGAATGTCAAAAGGCTCCCCGCCATGGTTCAGGCCTTGTCGTGGCGGTGGGGCTCAGTAACCTAGGGTGAGCGGTGCATCTTGGGCGAAGCTAATTGAGCCGAGGGGGCTCTTTGTACCCCTCTTGTAAGAAGAGGGGACAGAAGAGCAGGGGGCAAGGGGTGAGGATGCACTCGCCGGGTTTTAGTGGGTAGAGCTGCGTCCATTTACCAGCTGTCGGGCGCAGCGAGTCCCACATACGCGTGGAGGCCCGCTCCCCCGCGGGATGCCTCAAAGCAATTCCCGGCGTTAAAGAAAAATAAAAAATAAAAAGTCAAAAGGCTGGGTACGCAGTTAGCTCGAATGAGTTAGCGATGACTTATTATAAAACATAAGCATAATAATGTAATAAATACAATATTATGTTAAATGAACTATGTATATTATACAAGAAGTAAATTAATAAACTCCCACTGATATTGTAAAACGCAAGGGCATTTTTGTTTTTTTAATAAAGCTTCGTCGGTTCGTTGGTGATCCAGCTGGCTGAAGTATTTTTATGAGAAGGGGATTGCCCCCACCAATGGGTGTGTTTTTGAGCGATTTGAGATGTAAGGTTTGAGTTTATCTGCAAAATGATAGGCTGGTGGCCGTTGTAATCATTTTAGTCATTTGTTGTCATGATAAAAAAGTATATTTAAATAATAACCCCATCGATATGTTTAAATAAATAATATAGGATAGACTCATAATCTTTGATAATAGGATAGTTAGATCCTACTGAATAGTTATAGTGGAGGATACTACTTAATACTTGCAGCAATAAACAAAATCGGAAAAAATACAAAAAGGAACACAACTAAATAAAAATCGTTATACTTTAATATTGTTTTATTTACAATTTAACAATACTGTTCATCCTTGTTATAAATATTATAACAATCTCATGTGTTACAACAGATAAACATATATATGTCTGTATACTTAATATAATAAAAGATGTAACAAATGAAATAACTTGTACGAACAAATTTCAGTGAAATAACAACTAAAAAGCTTCGTTAAGATGAGAGCTTTAGGAACGTCCATTCAGAGAGCATTGCAATATAACTAATGAACAAGCATAAATTCACACTTCGTTTTTATCATGCATTTCGGACTTTAAACGTTAAGTGTTGAGTCCAATTTATTTATCATAGCAATCATTTTGAACGGATGCTTTGAATGCCCTCAATGGTAAGTCTGCTGACATAGCACGAAAGATTATTATAGACAAACATAAAATATATAGCACATAGGCTATTATATTCATGTTCATTTATGTATGAATTATCCAACGTAATATGTCATCAGCCTTATGATTGTAATAAATCCTGAGCAGTCAAAATATAAATCTTATCCAAGATTTGTTTCATACAAGTTCATTTCATCCCGTCTTCTCAATATATATGGTAGTTATATATAAATGTTCCATGTCATTTAACACAACTATGACATTTATTTTCTAAGACTGTACAGCAATTGGCATTAACTTTGCAACTTAGAACTAATTTAACACACTCCTAACATTAGCTAAAACAAACGTGCCGCGTCTCTTTGGTTAACCGGACCAGCTGAAAAAACATTAAATAAAATGTATTTAAACTGTCTTACACTGAAACCGTAGCCATTTAATGGTCTTTTGTTAGGTAATAAACATTACAAAAAATGCACTAATAGAGTCTTGATGGACGACTGTTTATGAAAAGATCAGATAAATTACATATTTTGGAGAAGTTGGATGGTTTTAAACAAATACTTCATACACAAAATTTCAATCAACGATATTAAATTTTAAAATAGTAACTTCGAGAATTTAATGGACCGGAACTATATGAAATATTGTTACCTACAGCCTTAATTAAGAATTAAGAAACACACACGCATTCCATATGAATCGTAAATCTGAGATGGATATTTTCATAAAATAATCTATTTTTTATTCATCATACACGTCCCATTATATTCAAAGGTAGATGGACACCTTCATTTATAGTTGATTGTCAACTTTTAATTTTGTTACCAGGATTGAACCGGTATCATTGACGCACGTAAACATGTATATTTGTGGCAACCTTCGACGTAGAGGCAAAATAATGCTCTTTTCATTGTCCGGCAAAACAATTCACTAGTATGTTTAATGTTTTAATTATTCTAAATCTTGTTAACTTTGTCTAAGTTTATATCCTAGAAACAATAGTTAAATAATAATTTCATACATTTGATCGAGTCTTGTCCTAACTATCCAAAATATTTCAAAAAAATTCAAAGATCAACACAGGTCATTTGGCCTGCTCTCAAATGTTTAGAATTTTAAATTGGGGAAGTAAGTAAACAAAATCGAAAAACTTATGTTAGTAATAATAAATAATAATAATGTATTAGTTATCCTTACCTGTGTACTTCAACGTTTGAAGGACGGCTGAAATATTGTTAAGGTTAGGTGAATATAAGCATATCATCATAAATAAATAATTATGAGATAAATTAAAATCAATTATACATAATTCAATTAGTAGTACTATAGTAATATAAATTATGAAATATGTATTATAATATATGTATTTAAAAATGATCATTAAAGCACTACATAAAACAAATAGCGTATTTTAAGATAAGCGTATTGCTACTTAAAATTAAAAGGCGCTTTACAAACAAAAGTCTTACGAGTACATAAGACCAACTGAACTGAACTCTAACTAAAAGTAGAAGTACCTAAATGCAGTTAAAATACACTACTTTTATTTCGGTAGTTAATAACTTACCTATGAATATCAATGTACCGCGTTGAACTGGAGTGTTTATTTTGACTGCAGAGCAAAAAATATAAAGCATATAATGAAATATGTCGGGTATTAATATGTCATTATAATAATGATTTAACATTTATAAATAAGATAAATGTGACCATATTAAAGTTTGATTAAGATATATAAAATTAGTACTTAGTTAAATATTGTGATGACAAATGGAGGTTAGTAATATAATGGTATTATAATGTTAGTAAATTAATAAATGTCCAATAATAAGTAACTATTACATAAGTCCTGACCTCTTTTTAAGCGCGGCTGCTCCTACAACACCTACTGCGCCAACTTTGACTGCCTTTAATCCTAACGCACCTGTAATTTGAAAACTTACTTGTAACATTCTGTAAGGCGCATCCTGATGACAGGTTGCAATTTCGTTTACCATATTAGACAAAATTGTAATCTTCATCTGTTTTAGGGAGCTTCATGTGTATGAAGAGAAGGTTAACTAATCTATTCGAATATAATAAAGTTGAAAAAATTAAAAGCGCTATCTCTATAAATCTCTATAACTACTAGTTGGATTCCAACCCGACGCCAGGAGACCATGTTGTCGCAGACTGCACGGTTGGCGGGGTCAACCCCCCACTTTTACAAACCAAAAGGGAGCCAAATGGGCTCACACTAATCCGATGTAGCATTCTGGCCTTCGGGCAATTAGCATAGATCCATCCGAAAAAAAAGAAAAAAAAAAGAAAAACTACTTAGTTGTTTTTTTTTTTTTTAATACTCTGCAGACCATTGGTCCGCACCATTGTTAGACTAGTTTTGATGATGATTGATTGTTTAGTTGTATTTTAAAATGTTTTAGCTTTTAATAGCTTAATTATTGAGGAACGTCATTGACTATATATTTAATTGTAACAAATCACCAGTACTTATTTAAATTTAAACAATTAATCGTCATAGGCAAGTCAATATTGCACCTGCTGTATTTTTATTAATTTTATACACTTGTGTGATGTATTTAATAAAATGGTAGGAACAAAATATATTATTTAATAAAATCAGCAACAGTTACAATCATACGACATGCGATTTCGCTTTTTTAATTAAAATATTTCCATATCGCTTTAATAATCCTACACGTGATTGTTTTAAGGATATTTTATGTTTTCGTTTAAGAAGAATAATTTATTTTACAATATTGACTGGTTTTTCTTAACATTCTCTGTATAATTTCAGACGATTTCAGAAGTTATATATTTATTTATATCCATAGAAGAAGGTATATTTTGACCTACGTTGCAGACAATAAAAAAGATAACATATAAATACTCCTTAGATTTGGCGGTGTAAATTTAATTTTACTAAGTGGCCATCTCGAAAGATTGGTGTCAACATGAATCAGTGTTGACTTCTCAGTCGTGTCCATTTGGCACAAGGTTCTCACAAGCTATTGTTTGTTTATCTAAATATTTTAATGATTGTTCAATTATGATCATAATTCATACATTAACAAGCCTTTTATAGCCCTAACTGCGACCGTGACCATTACGGACGGTTTTATTTGATAGACCTTTGCATATAATATGGTTTCGTAATGTTTTATTGACAGGACCATGTATTTTATGGGCGAAGTAAAGTAGCGTTAATCGTTTTCGTTCTACTCAGTGACAGTTCTATATGCATGTACATACTAAGGTCAAGAAGATGGGAGCTAGAGGCGAGGACGGGAACCTCACCCCATTTTACTGCCCCGACGTTGGGAGGGGTTGTTCTGTGGTGCGGGACTTACTAGCCGTCGAGGTGCCCTGTTTGCTCAACAGATCCAGGGCACCTCACCAAAGGCAGCATTGGTGGCAATCGCCGGGTTTTAGTGGGTAGAGCTGCGTCTTATTAGCTTTCGGGTGCAGCGAGTCCCGCATACCCGACTGGGGAGACCCACTCCCCTGCGGGATGCCTCAGAAAAAAAAGGCCAAGAAGATGAAAAAGAAATATAGAATAAGTGCACAAACTCTGTAAGTTTTCTTTACAAAGAAAAACTATGTAACCTTTTAATGTGTAACTCGGACTAGCGACGGAGTACAATAGAAATTGATTCGTATGTGACCTACCTGATTATCTGATGCCAGCTGATCTTTGTAATTAGCTGGTATGAGATAACCTCTCAGCTGGTTTGCCATGTCTAATCATAAACAGCATTATACTTTACTAAGCAATAACCATGACCTAAGATGCGTATTAAAAGAAGCTATCGTAAAATATTGTAATTTATTAATACGTCTTTTAAATTCGAATATAAAATGACTGAACTGATTCTTAACACGCACTTAATATGGAGTGAACGTGGATCACCGTGGATTGAACTCAATTAGAACCCAAGGCCTTGAACACGCTTTACCTAATCTGGTGATAGTTTGGGTAAAAGGAGTTCAAATAATTATGAATAATAAAATTAAAAACAAATAAAATGAAGAAATATGTAATAACTTATCGCCTTATCACAGAGAGGAACGACATATCGAGTCCAAAACTATCCTATCTCTGAAATTGGACCAAACTGCTCACAGTATGATTTTCAGGGTTCCGTAGCTGAACGGTAAAAACGGGACCCTATTACTAAGACTTCGCTGTCTGTCTGTCTGTCACCAGCCTGTATCTCAAGAACAGCGATAGACAGTAAAAAAATTCACAAATGATGTAGGCCGCTATAACAACAACTACTATAAACAAAATAAAATTAATAATTAAGGAGGGGGGGGTCCCATACAACAAACGTGATTTTTAGCCCTCGATATCAATAACAACAACAACCTACCTGTTAAAATATTCACAAAATACTTAGTTGTGTTATACTTTAATAATAAATAATATAATTAAAATAAAATATAATACGTACAGAACCCTTCGTTCGGGAGTCCGACTCGCACTGAGCCGGTCTTTTTAAAGGGGTTAGTATGTGAACTGAAAATTTTAAACAGCGAGACTGTATCAAAATAAGATAAGATGACCGATCCAGCTAGCATCTTTTAACAACTGCACCCCCTAACATAGTATATGTGAAGATTGGCAAACTCTTCTCCTCAACATAATCTATTTCTATCAAAGCATTTACCAAGAAGTAGTTTTTTCTTGAGCAGCAGCAGGCCTCTCTTCGTTCTCGTGCTCCTCTCGTTTTCGGGCGCGTCGTACACAGACTCGTACACTTGTTCCAGAGGCTGGGACTCGTAGGTGCTCGCTGCGACGACCGCCACGAGACAGGCCAGGACGATGAGGGTGGTGGGCTGCATTTTTATGGTTCTGGAACATTTCAATGTAAGATTATGTCTCCCGTCAAACTTTGCTGTTTCGGATAGAAGGGTAGGCCTGGCCTATTACAGACACCGAGGGTTACTGTCTTACGTCTCAGGGTAGGCAAGACCAATAATGGACTCATCCTATACGAACTCGACGACTTACCATCTGTTGGTTCGTCTGTCCGTACCTATCTAAGTAACATAAAAGATGAACCAGTTAATACTAAGTCCTAACATTTATAGAACTTGGTTGTAAAAAACATTCCAGCATATAACCGGATAGTGTAGTTATGTGAGCCATAAAATTCTGAAACTGGTCAGTTATTTGTCACTTATGCAATAGCGATTCAACCAACCAGTGATCTGTGTGTACGTCCCATCGGCCAATCATCTAACAGTCGCAGCACAAATTGGACGTAATTAGTTTTCAAACAAAACGCATGACACCGCTCTATTCCGGTTATATTATGCTCTATGTGTAAAACAATCAAAAACACATTCATAAGGCTAATGTGGTGCTTCACGGTCTGAGCCCTTTTAATATTTATTTAAAAAACAAGAAACATAAAACCTTAATTGACAGTAATGTGGTGTAGCTAAATTAATATATATTCCCTTGAACTTAACATCGATTAAATCAGAATTTCCTTTTATTTTTTATCTCTAAATCGATAATTTATAATCTGATGAGAATTGTAGGCAGAAGAAATGCTTCATCATCATCAGCCTCTATCCGTCCACTGCTGAACATAGGCCTCCCTCAAAGAACGCCAAGAAAACCGAAATGCTTACAACCTTTTTATTTTAATCATCATAATTCATCTATAAAATTCTTATAGGAGATAATTTAATACGCTCAAGGATTTAAAAAATTCAATCGTAATTATATCTAGCGGAAAAAGTAATTAAAACCTATATCAAGTTGCAAATAAATTCTCCTTACGAACGCCACTATTTTCTAACTTAATCAGAACTGAAAATTTAATGGAAACGCTCCGAACGCTTCTATCTTATCGCAAGAGATATATTTTGTTAGTGACTGATCGAATCTATTTGTGCAGAGTAATTTTCGCAATTCAAAAATTTAGTATGTGCTTACTCGTGAAAACACTATCTGCGTGTGTTTCAGTATTCACTTCTATTTGTTGTCTCCGATTCTTTATGGCTTATCGAGTTTAAAATGTTGTGTATCCCTGATGAAAATTTTTGGTGAAACATTCACCAAAGATTTTCATCAGCGATACGTTATCCCATTAGTTGATCACTGCGTCACTAACACAATGAATGATCTATTTTCAATTTTGGATACCCCTAGTAGCTTCTTTATCTATTTCTCTTTATATTTAGAAAATTGAGAACTTATGTAAAATTTTCCATAACATTTACTTATTTTAGTATTAAAATCTATATGCGATAAAGCTTAACAAATCACCAAATACATACAAACAACTTGCAAACGTGCATGTTTATCGCTAAGGACATACCAAATAATATCATAAATCCCTCTTATACAGAATGAAGGCCTTACGACATTAAATTAAATCTCATATGCATAGCGACGTTGCTAGTTGGTACACATTTTAATCAAATATCGCCAATATATCCAAAGGCATTCACGACTAGCAACAAGATATTAGTCATGCTTTCATTAGGACGTAACGTCTTCTCCATCTCCATGTGTGTCATATAATGTATATCTCTACATCATATGACACAGATGGCTAAATATGATTTTAGCCCTTGTAATAATAATTTAATTTAGTACATATGAACAAGGCTGTCAAGTAACCTCTGAACTTCGCTTATCAAACACTTTGTTTGTTCAGCCGACGCGACCAACGGCCTTGCCACTGCCCTTATGAATACGAAAATTTCGTAAGTAAATCTTGTTTAATGAATAAAATCTTAAGTATTACACAAAACGCCTACAAACCAAATATAACAAATATTGCATAAAGATTTTTAAATGATTTCTTGAAGGTTCTATTACAAATCAGTTTATATAACAAACAACATTAGAAGTTCCTTTAAAAGTCCGTTTCGGAGATTCTATCTTAATTTTCGACATCCAGAACCATAACATTATCAGTAGTACATGTCGCGTCAATAAAATATAAGTATGTTTTCTTGAAAGTCCGCCATTATTCGGTAATAGAGTACTCAGAGAGCGGAAAATTTAATAACTCTAATAGACTTGTTATGTCTTCTTTTTATGGTGTTTACTTGCTTTTATCTATATTCAAGTATATTTTTTCCTTTTTCCATAGTAAAATATATGTAATAGTTTTCTTTGATCTGTTCTATCAATTATTTTATAATTTGTAGGATTTCGAGTTTAATACAAGTGGTTATACGATAAAGTGAGTTTAAAACAACGAAAAAGAAATATAAACTGCCTATAATATAAATTTAAAAAATGCAAACAGATAATGATTATTTTATAACATAACCTATTCTAAATTATCTATACTAATATTATAAAGCTGAAGAGTTTGTTTGTTTGTTTGAACGCGCTAATCTCAGGAACTACCGGTCCGATTTGAAAATATATTTCAGTGTTAGATAGCCCATTTATCGAGGAGGGCTATAGGCTATAATAACATCACGCTGCACGACTTATAGCAGTTGAGTAACGCGGGCGAAGCTGCAGGCAACAGCTAGTTATCCATAAAAATCGCCGGTAGCTTTCATCCCAAAACTGTCTCATAATTTTAAAAGTTATTCATATCTACTGGTCTATTTTACTATTATGGATGCCATCATCATCGAGGGGAAATTTGGAATTTACTTTTTTTTTTACTCTGCAGACCATTGGTCCGCACTCCGCACCATTCCATGAATGATGATTATTATTTCTTTGCTCCGTTTTTTTTGTTTTGTTAATAATGATGATTTTTTTAATGTTTAGCCTAAGAGGAGCCATTGAAATGATGGAGGGAGAGTGAGATGTTACCACCGGTTCGAACCTGTCCTGAGAAGAACCGGCAAGAAACTCAGTGGGCGGCATCCCTATACTTAACACTTGGTAAAGTGTTTGCGCGGTGGATGGTGCTCACGCGCGCTCAAGTAGGTGCTTCTAGGCTCCTCTTATTTTGTCATCGTTAAATTGTTAGATTTAATCCCTGTCTGAAATCAATCTAAAATCTGCCTACTACTGGATATGGATCAATTAAATTTAAATTTTACTTTACTGATCCTGCATTATCATTCAATACCAAAGGCAGCATGAATACCATCTTCGTACTACATAATATTTATTTTACGATCGATAGTATTTTCGATAAAAACTCCTCTTTACCGATTCTGTTACATATGCACAGCAACTGGTCAGTTCAGTAATCAATGAGCTATTAATTTGGCTTCGTAGAGTAGTTCGGCGAACTACTCTATTGTAACTATTTATTTACTTTTTTTTTAATGGAAATGCTTTTTACGCAAGTAGCCAGGATCTCAGGTAGATCTTGACCCTATGTGGGACTCGCACCTGGGAGTGCCCTACCTGTAAACTAAAACCACTGCGAGCGCCTTCAGCCCTTTTTGAGGGTCTCGGATTTGTAGACAACAGGATCATCTCAGCGACAGGCTGGCCCCGGCCTCACGGGGGTAGGCCTCGTCGGCGGCCTCCTGTCTCACCCGCTATGTATTTACTATTGATGATTATTATTGATTAAGATTCATCATCATCATCTTCTATCCGACCACTGGTGAACACGGACCGGCCACCAAATTTAAGACATAGTTAACAATTATTCCCATCAAAAGTTATCGTCTATATTATTATTATGATTCTGCAGTACTGTTTCATTATTATCACGAGAAGTCCAGAGAAAGCCGAAAATAATTTACTTAAATTCAACCTGAACTGAAAGATGATTCTTTGAGATTTAGAGAATAAAGGAAATACTAATAAGCGAATTTTTTACTTCAAACACGTTTACTTTAGAACTTAAAAGCTTTGCCTTTCTAGAAAATGAAAAAGTACTTCGCTCAATCTTACTTTTCTCTGAACTCATGTAATAAGTCAGACTTCATAAGAACTAATATTTCTTCATTATTAATACTTGAACATAACAAATTAATGGTTTAGTATACCTACTCATGTAAAATGTGATAGCCTACTTAACGAAATATTTAAATAATTTGTTATTATAGAGTTCAAAACTTATATTTACCGACTTAGTAAAGAAAGCGAAAGATGTTTACGCGAATTTCACTCATTATAAGTAATGAAATATTTTTTTACGGATTTTGCCGCGGTTTATTAAGTTTTTTTCAAGCCCGACGTTTCGGATACTTTACAGCAACCATGGTCACGGCAGTGAAGGCGAGAGATGTCTTATAGAAAGCCTTTATCCTGTTTACTGTTTCTACATAGAAACATCTATTTCATGCCTCAGAAAGTTTATTCTGCGAACGTTTAATGTAAAATTAGATTCTACCTGAATTTAATATAGGTGGAAATAGAAAAATTTCGCAATGCGGAATAAGTAGAGAAATAAAAGATTGAAATGTTGCGAGGAAGCAGTCAATAGGAAATTGAGACATTTCTATTTGGTTTTCGTTCAACCTCCCCGACCGTGGCGTCTACTGCAATAGAAATACTCGGTGAATACATATATCTTCGAGACGTGAACTGTGTTGTTATTTGACTAATGTAACACAAAGGTAAATAATGTCAACATTGAATTTAAAAGAACGAAATTCGATGGACTTTTGTTTACTTTATTATTGCAAGTCATCACGACTCTATATTGATCTTGACATCTTACGACACCACAATATGGTTTCATCATTATAGGCTTTCTGACCTTATGTTACTACAATGACTTTTCAACTGTTATTTATGAATGACAAACTGGACAAATGTATTTAATAAAGGATTTTTCAGAACTAGTTTTGAAGGTTTAATTGTTTTTTTTTTTTTGCTGAAGTATTTTTTTATTTCTCTTTTATTTCGAATTTCCGTATCTTTGTATTTAATTAACTTAGGATATTCTTATGTCTTGAAACCCACAAGGAAACTAAAACTAAGATAATAACATTATTTTCATTTACAGCCTATACATAATTTTAATCTACTGAAACATTTTCTTTAATATGTAAAGATAAAACTAACCAAAATTACGGCTAAATTATAAGAAAATAATGACTGATAATTAACCTGATATTTAACCTAAGTCCTGATTATACTGTTATTAATTAAAGACTAATATTTTACCCTATTAATTAAAACTTAAAATTAAAATTAAAACTTTAATTAAACAAGATGCCTCATAAGATCGGAATGAAAGAATTTCTTTAATTAAAATCAATTGTAGGTACCTTGGTGGTTTGGACTGCACACTTAACACTGCAGGCACTCACAGATAGCGTTGTGGAGGCCGCCAATACTTTTATATGCACCGTTTGGGGTAGGGCATCGGTAACGCGCGCTGAACACGAACAAGAAAACATTACCACCACTTCTCCATTGACATAACTCATTTCGAATGAACTCCGTGTTAGGAGATTGGTTCCTTTTCGTACGGGAGAATAACTTAAAATATATTAAATGCTATACAAGGAATTTCTGAAGTGAAACATTTATTGGCGATCAGTAAAATACACTCGAATGTCGTGACGGCAAACGGCATGATGGTGTCCGTCTTTCGTTATAGATTAATGAAATCTAATATGAAAAATGAAAAATAAATGAAAAATGAAAAATATTTTATTTTGTAACAATATAACATAGATGTTGTACATCTCACGGCCTCTTTTTTATTACTCTAACTATTATTTAAATCCGAGAGTTGGTTTGTTACCTATTCACACATATCGATGGAAAAAAAAATTTTTCCTTACTTTTAAACTTACGAAGGGCCTAGATAATACACTAAGGATGGGCATATTTATTATTTAGGTAACCCCTATATGTATCTATATCTATACAGATAAATAAAATTGGAGTGTCTGTTTGTAACATTAAAATAACCTGGGCCGATTTTATTACGGGACTTTCACTGGAAGATAGCTTATGTTATAGGGAGTAACTAAGGCTATTAAAATAATCATCATCAATCTGTCTAAGGCTGTAAATTTAAGTTAACGCGGGCGAAGCTGCGGGCAACAGCTAGTAATAAATATGAGTGACTTATGTAGATTTGATGCGAGTGGCGGAGGTTTCTCTTCACCTTGACGTTCACTAAAGGAGGCCTATATCCAACAGTAAGTCGTGTTCGAGGACCGGTCGGGGTACCTAGCGAGGCCTGGACCTGGAAGGAAAAGGCCCCCACCACCAGCTTGACTTACTATTTGAGAGATGGAGGTCAAAGTGAGTCCCACGATGAAGTATCTGTGGCTCGCCCTCGACGGGAGGTGGACCTTGATTTCCAACAACTAGGACGATACTGCTGTTAGAGCCAGGCCGACTCCTGCCAAACATCGGAGGGCCAAGCGAAGCCTGCAGGCGGAGTAGCTGGAGTATAAATTCCGGAGTCTGTCAGAGTATGGCCACGTATATAGCCCCTATCTGGGCGGATTCACTCACCGCTCGCAATAAGGCTTGGCGGTGAGAGTAATCAGGGGCTACCGTAAGGTCTCCTGAATGTGTTACCTAGCAGGGAGGAGCTCTTACGTGCGCAAAGGGTAGGGCAACAGTGGCTGTTGCGAAGGTGGGGGGAGACCTGGCTCAGTCACCGAACGGCCAACGTACGGCCAAGGCACTGCGTCTCTTCCTTGGAGAGTCGTCACTGTCCTTGGAGAGTGGCCGTCCGAAGGTGACCTTCTGTGAAACTGTCATCTCGTAGAAGGAGGCCCTGGAGCGGGACAGAGAGGGCGACGCCACATCCGCCCAGTCGACGTAGCTTTCAACTTGGAGAACTTTGCGTCGTGACTTGGGCCTACACCCGTACAAAATGCAGCTCATCCAAAGTTAATGGCGATAGACAACGCCGTTTGTGGAATTGGGTTCGGAACGTTTGGAAGAGGACCGATTATCACCAAAAAATAATAATCTTTAGCGACGAGGCGCATTTTCGGATGAAAAGTTTTGTTAATAAGCACAACTGCAGTATATGGGATGACCTCAACCCACAGGAGGTTCACCAGGAGGCAACACATCCACAAAAAAAAACATAAAGACGAATTGGGAACCTCCTCTGTCTGTTTGGTGCGGATTTTGGTGCGAAGGCGTTATTCCGTGGACGGTCCGTACTTCTTCGAAAACGACGTTGTCGAAGCCAACACCATCAACTGTGAGCGCTACAGATCAATGATTAACTTTTTTTTTGCTTGAAGGACATGTGCCATAGCGAACGACACAATGGACATTCTGCATGAACGGTTTGAGGTTATCTCTCACATAGGTGACGTAACTCCACTAGATTTTTCTTGTGAGGTTTTCTTCACAATGATGCCCTGAAAGTCAACACAACGCAATCGTTCAAATTCAGCTGGATCTATGTAACAGAGTCATTGGAAATTGGACCTCTCGGATCCGTGCCACCGTTCAAAGCCGCGGCGGATATTTGAATGATGTCATATTCCATACACAATGGCATAAATGGGCCTTTTAAATAAAATAATAATTTCGTTGATATCTCACACACAGCTTGTTTTATTCAATTTCAACATCTACTCGCCATTGTTGAAAGACCCTGTAGGTACTTACACAAACTTTTTTTATGGTTAAGATAAGCAAATCTTTACTTATTAAGCGGGTCAAAAATACACATCGTAAGATCATTTAAGAAAGGTAAAATATTTGTTAAAATTCCTTTATGAGTAACGTATACATTTGAATCATTTTCTCATTTCTACTCTGAATGTGTTTGCAAGAGAGCAAGACAAAACAATTAAATTCGTTCTCCTCTACAAAGCCAAGTCCTGAAAACCAAATTGCTCGTATACATTGTCACTGTACAGGTAAATATCTCAAAATCTTATAAGTTTTATTTATTTTACCGTTGGGTTGCGCGGTTTCGCGCTCCCGTCTGCATCGATACCACTATCCTGCTTGTTTCTCCCGTCAAACAGCTCTGCTGTGTTTCGGAGAGAAGAGCAAGACAGGTGTAATTACTGGAACAGACACTTAACATCTAATATCTGATAGGCAACACATAAAGAAGTTGTCTGGGCTAGTCTCAGGTTAACTTATTTATGTTCATGGGTGACGCTAACCACTTACCATCATGGTGCTGGTCTGCCCGTTTGTCTATCCAACTAATATAAAAAAGTTACTACCACATCTATGAAAAACTAAGATTTGAATGCATCTAGAAAAACGTGGAATATTCCATAGATCTTTCAACCATTATGGTCTACCGCTGCATAAATATCGGAGCGCGTACAGGTCATAGCGCCATTGCCAATAAAATAGATAAGGAATAAAGCACTTGCCAATATGATGAATGGGCTGGCAAGGCGAGTGCGAGAGAAAAGAATAAGCGTCAGTGTATCTTCCATATGTACAAAATGTTTGCTTATTCATTAATAGGTAAGGGGAATTTTGCCTCCGCGCCCAGTCGGCTCCTATCAACGAGACGCTCCAGCCAGACCAACTGAGGAGGATTGTCGGGGAACTCTTCCCCGACACACCTGGGGACTTCACGCCCCCAAGGATGGCTCGGCAGACGCCGGACGAGGAGGGTGTTCCGCCACCCGTCACGGAGGCTGAAATGGAGGCGGTTCTGTCCCGCCTCCAGAGTAAAAGAGGGCACCGGGTCCAGACGGGGTGCACGGGAAGGTTTTGGCCATCTCCCTCGAGCACCTCGGTGATAGCCTTCGGGAGCTGTTCGATCGCTGCCTGCGGTCCGGACAGTTCCCGAGGGCATAAAAGGAGGGTCGGCTCTGCCTGCTTCCGAAGGCAGGGCGGACCCCGGACTCGGCATCGTCGGTGCGACCGGTGGTGTTGCTGAACGAGGCTGGGAAGGCCCTGGAGAGAGTCGTGGCTTCCCGCCTCGTTCAGCACCTGGAGGAGGGCCCTTGCTGAGGTGCACTCCTATGTCTCGGATAGGAGGTCTCTCGGCGAGAGCCTGACGCTGGACGGAATCCTGCGGGTCCGCCGACTAGGGCAAGAGGCGTTAATGCTGAGGTGGGGAGAGGACCTGGCGTGTGAGCCGTATGGCAAACGCCTAACGGTTGCCCTGCGTCCGGTCCTAGAGCGGTGGATGCGTCGTAAACGCAAACCCCTCACCTTCCGTCTGACCCAGGTGCTCACCGGGCATGGCTGCTTCGGTGAGTACCTGTGCCGGACGGCCCAAAGGGAGCCGGCAACTGTATGTCACGATTGTGGCGCGGCGGTGGACTCGGCCCAGCACACTCTAGAGCCGAGATGGGCGGCGCTGCGTCACGATCTGACGTCAGTTATCGGAGGGGACTTGTCTTTGCCGAGCATCATCACCGCGATGCTCCGCAATGATGAGTCCTGGACGGCGATGGTCTCCTTCTGTGATGCAGTAATGTCCCAGAAGGAGGCCGATGAGCGGGTGAGAGAGGAGGCCACCGACGAGGCCTCCCATTGCAGGCGACGAACAGGGGTGCGTAGGAGGCGCTACTTAATGCGCCTCCAGTAACGCCCCTGTGCTCGTGTCAGGCCAAGGCTAGGGTTAACCTGGGTCCAGATAGGCACGACGTCGTCGGGGACTGTTAAAAGTATCGTGAAAACGAACGGCCGAGCAGTCCCACCTTTCGAGGAGGAGTCTGGCCTCTCGCCGGGGTCAGCCTGTCGCCGAGGGTCCTGTGTTGCCTGCAAGATCCGGGACCCTCAAAAAGGCGGCGGAGGGCGCTTGCAGCTGTTTTAGTGGGTAACGACACTGCCCAAGTGCGAAACCCACACACGGCTAGGTTTAAAACCAACCCCGGTCCTAGTTATGGTTTGGGTTGCAAATTTCCGCTGCAGACCAAAAAAAAAAAAGGGGAATTTTGCCTGATACATTAGGAATACAGGAATTTTCTAGCACCGAAACCAGCCTGCTTATTTCTTCGATGCAACATTGCCTGTGGCTCTGCTGTGTTTGTGAAAAGGGCAGGGTAGGTAGTGTTGTTACTGGCACCGAGACGTACCATCTCGTTTCAGGAATCAGGATAGGCAACACGTGAGCAAATGTCTGG
This sequence comes from Helleia helle, assembly GCA_963853865.1. Lineage (NCBI taxonomy): Eukaryota > Metazoa > Arthropoda > Insecta > Lepidoptera > Lycaenidae > Helleia > Helleia helle. Next base: position 16,253,896 of record OY971422.1, on the reverse strand, counting down.
GCTAGTTTTAGGTTAACTTGTTTAAGTTCATGGGCGATGCTACCACTTACCATTATGCAGTTCATCTGTCCTTTTGTCTATCAAACTAACATACTATAAGAAAAGAGCATAATCTTATTTGAAAGGCCGGCAACGCACCTGCTAATGATGTAGCGGGTGTATATGGGTGTTGCATATCACTTACCACCACCAGGTGAAACGACTGACCATTAAATTTGCCCCATATTCTATAAAATAGGCCAACTAACCATCTTCTAAAAACCATCAATCTTGTGTTCCACATATCTAATGTGACGGGGCTGTCTCATAATGCTAGTGGAATAGACGTATTCTACGTGAGTAAGGTTCGTAATAAGTATGTGTAAGTGTCATGAGTGAGATATGAACATCGATCGCACCAGATGTTGGTAGCGTGTTTATTCTAGAATTGTTCGGCCAGCAGAGATCCAGATGTGATTTTAGTTATGCAATTGCCAGTCCAAAAACATCGTATGTTGGAGAGATATACAGGTTGCTTTTTTAGGGTGTCAAGCCTGCGGGGTGATTACCATACCTATCGATTGGACCCCCATGTATTTTTTGCGATATAATTTAACTTTCGAGTTAGATTTATTTATTCATTTCTTCGAAAATTTCACGATCGAGCGAATTTAAAAATGTCTATCTTTTTTGTATAAACTTTTCTATTTTTTCTCTTAATTGTTTTTTGTAAATATGATACGCATGAATTGTATTTTCATACATAAAATAATCATTTTCCCATTATAATTAAAAGTTACAAAAATTTAAAGTTATCGGTAACACCCCGGGCGTGCCGGCCCAATTCGCCTCATTACGTCTTAAATTTAAAATAAATTATTTTACACGTATTACTCTAGTTATTATGTTTCTTTATTATTTAGAAATTAATTTTATTCATTTGTAACGGAGATCGTCGTCTAAATTAAACAATGAAAGAAACTAAACTTTTCAGGAACTTCAGATGTCCCACAGGAGAGCACGGCGGCGACAGGCGGTGGCACGGCCGTGAGGGACCTGTGCGCGGCCGTGAGGGGGATCCGCCGCGCGCGCTTAAGGTCCGGGCTATAAGGCACCCTTGCATGTTCAGGGTGCCTGAAGCGGAGTAGGAGGAGGGGATGTCGACCCCCCTGCCTCCAGAGGAGAGTGCCAGATAGCACACCGTTGTGGCCCGGTGCGGACGTCAATAGCTCTCGCGCCGGGTCAGCCAGACGACGAGGTGAACACCGCTGGGGTTTAGTGGGTAGAGCCTGCGTCCACCTTACCACCTTCTCGGGCGCAGAGAGTCCCACATAACCTCCGGGCCCCCCCGGACCCCCGGTATGCCTAAACGCATTCCCCAGCGAAAACAAAAAAAAAAAAAAGGAACTTCAGATGTAAAATTAAAGATTAAAAACGAATCAATGGCCATCTTAGTCCATAATGGAAACACTCGTAAAAAATAAAATTTTATCTCAACTGACATAGATTTGTAAACTTTACATATAAAGATTTTTTTTAATGAATTTGGCATTGAATTTGACCCTTTGAAATGTGAAAATGTCATCAGAGATACATAACGAGATTGAACTTACTATAATGATGTAAGTAATTGCATTATTGTTCGTATGGTTTTTTTTCACCTTATTGCACCCTATAAAGTTCCTTCAACTTCGGCACGAAGTCACATAATCGTTCTTTTTGCGTGACAAAGTCTTATAATTCGATGGAGCCGGCTGCAAGAACGAAAAAACATGACGCATGCGGCGTTACCTCGCTCTGAGGCGTTCCATTTTCTTATGACGTTGTCACGTTCAACTATCGTCAGTAAGCCGACTTTACAGACAATCGTTTTTTTTGACGTGACAACATCTTATAATTCGATGGAGCAGGCTGCAAGAACGAAAAAAACATGACGTATGCGATGACGTATGCTGCGTTACCTCGCTCTGAGGCGTTCCATTTTCTTATGACGTTGTCACGTTCAACTATCGTCAGTAAGCCGACTTTACAGACAATCGTTTTTTTTGACGTGACAACATCTTATAATTCGATGGAGCAGGCTGCAAGAACGAAAAAAACATGACGTATGCGATGACGTATGCTGCGTTACCTCGCTCTGAGGCGTTCCATTTTCTTATGACGTTGTCACGTTCAACTATCATCAGTAATCCGACTTTACAGACAACCGTTTTTTTTTTCATTTAATAATATATTTCGGGGACAATAAGGTTCAAGAGTGGTGGCCGCTATAAGGTAGACGAAGTGTTGGTCGACCATTAACCGACCGGGACAAGACGATCTCCGTGCAGTGACCGGTCCGTCCGGATCGGTTGTCTTGCCATTTATTGAAGGTGGCCTATGTTCAGCGGATAATGGACGGATAAAGGCTGATGATGATGATGAATCTACTTCATCATAATCATTAAATATGTATAAAACAAGCTTGCTCTTTTAATGGTAATGGCGGTCGTGGCGTTCATCGATAAATCTACTTTAATTGCTATCATTGATAATAATAAAATGGAAATAATAAAAGTTAAAATTTGTTTAGTTAAAAAGTAAAACAAATTTCTCTGAGTTAGAAAGTGCCAATGTTATTTTAAGGTTTTTATTCTATACTGTTGATTATTGCTACTTCCAAGTTGAAAGTTTGTTAAACGTCTGAATATAAGTAAACAACACGACACATTGGTCATCGTGAACAAAGTTTGTGTTAGTCGGGTATTTGGCGACCTCCCAAGATATTTGCCCACTGCCATTAAGAACGGACCCTCAAGATTTCGACACGAATACATCGCCGCACCTATGTCAAACGGAGAAGTGTCCTTATGAATCACTGTTTATTGGAAACGAAGATTCATAAAATAGGCTGGATTGAGAAATGGAAACGTTCACAAATATTACTCACTAGCTGTAGCCCGCAGCTTCCCCCACGTTGACTTAGATTTACAGCCGTACGTGGATTGATAATGATTATTTTTACACCCTAAGTTACTCCTTTTAACATCAGCTATCTGCCAGTGAAAGTCTTATTAAAATCGGCCCATCCGTTTCAGAGATTAGACGGAACAAACAGACAGAGGGACAGACAGACGGACAGACAGACGGACAGACTGACAAAAATTGTAAAACAGGCTATTTTGGTATAAGTACCGTGTATCATCTAATATATACATTAAATAAAAAGGGGTTATATTAATATTACAGCAGACACTCCAATTTTATTTATCTGTATATGAGTATAGATTACAAGATATAAAGAGTTGTGTACCGTCTTGAAGTTAGGGGTTCTTAAAAATTGTTTGTACCTTTGTCAATATGAGGGGTCTTATCTATATGTTAAATACAGGCGCTTGAAGACTATTTTTCCTTATCATAATCATCATCATCATCATCATCATCATCAGCCCGTAGGACAACATGTTATACTGAAAGTCAGTGTGCAAATAAAAAAATACAGATAAATAAAATTGGAGTGTCTGTTTGTAATATTAAAATAACCGCTTTTTACTACATGCATATGGGTGAATACACGGTACATATACCAAAATAGCAATTATTACAATTTTTGTCTGTCTGTCTGTCTGTTTGTTCCGGCTAATCTCTGAAACGACTGGGTCGATTTTGATGGGACTTTCACAGGCAGATAGCTGATGTTATAAGGAGTAACTTAGGCTATAAAAATAATCATCATCAATCCGGGTACGGCTATAAATCTAAGATAAAGCGGGCGAAGCTGCGGGCAACAGCTAGTATGGTAACTAAAACTATATGAAACAAATTATTATGTCGAAATACAAATAAATTAATTAGCATAAATATTAGAAAATGTCAATTATAAAGTCATTTATATTATAATAACATTTTTCAGTTTTGAAAAATTTTCTTTGCTATGGCTTCAGGACTATTAAAGGTACTAGGTATACTATAATGCTCATCTCGATAAAATAAGTCTTACATTATAATCGTCAATATAATATAGTATTCATTCTCCTCAAACTCTAAAACATACCAACTAAAATACTATTTAACGTATAATCATAATATATTTAAATGGTTATTGAAAGTATTTTCATTGAAGATTCACTCAACGCAATTTACACGTGACAAAAATGATTGAGTTTGTGATTTGACACGTTTTAAATTATTCACCTGAAGACATGAATTAACGACCAAGTATGCTTATCGTATCTTTTTTTTTCTTTAACGCCGGGAAATGCTCTGAGGCATCCCGCGGGGGAGTGGGTCTTACACGGGTATGTGGGACTCGCTGCGCCCGAAAGCTGGTAAGCGGACGCAGCTCTACCCACCAAAACGGCGAGTGCCACCAATGCCGCCTTTAGTGAGGTGCCCCGGATCTAATGAGAAAACAGGGCACCTCGACGGCTAGTCAGTCCCCCAAGGGACCGACGCCAGCTCCACAGAGGGGTTGTCCCGCACCACAGAACAACCCCTCCCAACGTCGGGACAGTACAATGGGGTGAAGTTCCCGTCCTTGCCCCTTGCCCCTGCTTTTTTTCCCTCTTCTTATAAGAGAGGTACAAAGAGCCCCCTCGGCTCAATTAGCTTCACCCAAGGTGCCGGGCTCACCCTAGGCTACTGAGCACCACCGCCACGTCAAGGCCTGAACCAAGGTGGTGATCGTATCTTATGTCAACCCGTTATGGTGTCGCACTACGTTTTGGTGTAATTTCGTCACAACCAAACATCACGCAGAGATTTACCTTGGACACGAATAGTGGAGCATATTTTGTCTGTGATTTAATGGTCACTCTGTCCTTTGCCCCAATATTATCCTAAGAAAAATTATTGTGTAATTTGATTGAAAACTCAACTGAAATCCATTTCAGTACCTAGCGATCTTAATCCCAATTATCATGAAATTGTAAAGAAAAAATTCAGTCCTTTGATATTTTTGAACGACCTCAACCTTTATGTATCTGGCATTGGATAGCTAATAGAAATGATGTTTGATTAAGGAAAAGAAACAGGATTCATTAACATTCAGGCAGCACGAACTGTAACGATTACTAAAATCTTATTGAGTGTTAAAATCTCTTGGTCTGTTTGTTATTGGATTATAACTTAACGAATATGTGACTTTACACAAATCTACTGTGATCTGAAATTAAATTGGATAAATTTTATCGTAATAATAAGCATCTGTAGGATAATTTATTATTCAATTTTTATGATAGTTGGATAGGCAAACCGGCAGACAAGCCACACGATGGTAAGTGGTCAGCATCTCCCATGAACATAATCTAGTAAACCTGGAACTAGCCCAGACAACTCATTATTGTGTTGCCTATCCTGAGACATAAGATGTTAAGTCTCGGTGCCAGTAATTACACTGCCTATCCTGCCCTTCTCTCCGAAACTTAACAAAGTTGTCTCAAGGCTACACATGGGTTAGTTCCGGGTACTCGTTTCTGTTCATGGGTCACGCTGGCTACTGACCAACATCTTACCACCAGGTAGCACGTCAGCCAGTTTGCCTATCCAACTACAATCATATTCTTCAGAGTCCGATACATTGCGCAACGTACGTATATAACAAATATACATATAACGTTCTGGTCTTAGCTCGCCTGATCGCTGTTTCGTGAAGCGCACGCGTGTTTCATTTCTAATTACGTCGAATTGCGTGGCAAAGTGACATAACGTTACATTTTGTTTTAAAAACCCCGCACGCACCCAGGATGGCAAAACCGGCGGCGTTACAAGTGACATCGTTTTTAGTTCTGTATCATTTCCACTCCAAAATCATGTCGCAAAATGAGACATTGTAGTTACATAACAATGTATAAAATGAGGTAAATCAATTTCTAAGGTGATTAGTTGGCTGAGTGGCGAGGGATAGGTCGTCTTTATTACAACGCTATGTAATTGGTATTCCAATACAATAGCATCCTTATGAAGAAGTCATAGTCAGATATATGATAAGCGATTCATGTGAGCAATGTAAACGAATATTGTATATATCATCATTCATCATCAGCCTTTATCCATCCACTGCTCATATAGGTCTCCCTCAATGAACGCCAAAACGACCGATCCCTTGCCAGTTGCCACTCGCATCCAACGCGGACCGGCAACATATTATATCGTTACGTTTTATGTTTTAACTATTTTACAAGTCATTATTAATAATTAATAATAAATAAATTAATAATATTGGCACCGACAGACGTTGCCCTGTCCATTTTTTTTCTTTTTTTTTTGAATCTATAACATTCTCGAATCCTCTTGAATACACACATAGGTACATACGTGTAACGTAACATACACACGTACGGGAGAATTATATATATATATATATATATATATATATATATATATATATAACCGACTTCAAAAAATAAAATAACTAAAAAGTAATAAAATAATCCCGTTTCTTTAATTTTTGTGTCTTCAACTAATAATCATCTTGTACTTCTATTAATGCACAATTTTTGCGTTTACCACGTCATTATTGTTACTTTTGGAGTCGGTGTCAGCTAAGTTAAATAGGTAGTAGACCAGGTACAGCAGAGAATACGTCACCATCGTCCGTCACCGGTGTCGTATTTGCTGCTGTCGGTACCTGACACCGACTCCAAAAGTAACAATAATGACGTGGTAAACGCAAAAATTGTACATTAGTAGAGGTACAAGATGATTATTAGTTGTAGACACAAAAATTAAAGAAACGCGATTATTTTATTACTTTTTAGTTATTTTATTTTTTGAAGTCGGTTATGATTTTTGTTTAAAAAAAATTATTTCTTAATTTTTAGTAATTCATTAAAGAAAGACATACAAAGATAGACATTTTGGCATATTTAACCATATGAAGTTAGCCCAACAAAAGCTGTAAATCGTCGAGGAGTTCCCTCTACTGTCTATGGTCTCCATCATCAGACCTGTAATGGCACGTATCACCCATAAGGGTGCAAAGTTCTCATCAGTATAAATTAATTAAGTCCAATCACAAGGTTACTGAAGTAAATCGTCGAGGAGTTCCCTCGACTGTCTTCCAGCTCCAGCATCAGATCGACTCTAGACCTTCATTAAATTGTAGTGCTTTAAAATACTTATTTAAAAAATATTAAGCGCACTGACTAACCAAGATCTGATGCCATCATCAGATCTTGGTTTCCTTATCATGGGAATCATGGGATCATTTGGCAAGTACCTATACCATTTCAAACAAAAAAAGAATTTTGAAAATCGGTCCACAACTGACGGAGAAATCGGTGTACATACATAAAAAAAAATATCGGCCGAGTTGAGAGCCTCCTCCTTTTAGTTGAAGTCGGTTAAAAAGATAGGGATCTAGTACACTGGAACTAAACTATAATAATTTCACAATGCGCATAATTCAACTCCATTTATTTATGATAAGACGCGTTCATATCGGTGGTTTCAACATAAAATTATATTAACTTAAATTAGAATTTAAGATGATTTATTGGGAAACTGAATTTTTACTTATCGACATTTCATAACATGTTATTCATAGGATTTAAATATTTTATCAAGTAGAAGAAAACATGTAGGAAATAGAAATTAACACAACAAATATAGATATACCTAAATAAAATTCACGGACCAGTCAAGCATAAATGTAGAAAATAATATTAATATTACATTAAACAATTGTATTCAATAATATCTATTGTTGCACAATGGAGAAAAGTTATCATAATTACTGAGAAGGAATTTATATTTTAAAAAAAACAGCAATTGAAACTGTCGGAGCAGCCCTACTCGACGGAGGCAAGTATTTAAATGTAAGTCAGGTCAGATTCAAGTCAGATTAGAGTCTCATATTCTATGACATAGTACGGATTATATTCATCATACAAATAACTGCTCATGGCGGGATTCGAACCAGTATTCTTAATGTGTATCCAGTTCAACACATACATATATTTATGCCTAATTGTATATTCATTTTATAAATCTTAAATCACTGCTCCTACATAATATAAAACAACAGGCTACCAGCTACTAATTATTTATATAAACTTATTGAGGCACAACACGTGCCGTGAGAAAACGGCGTAAGAATATTCCCATCCGTAACTAGTCGTGTGAGACGTGAAAGACAAGTAAAAGACTTTTGTGTCATCCATCAATGGACGAACCCTTTATGACGGATCGGTCTCATTGCGACGGTGAGATATACCTGGACAAGAAGCGTAGATCTATCAGTAATTGGCTCAATACATACGTTCGTAATGAGACGCCAAAATCACCGATGTGATTTACTTACTTACTTCTTAAAGTTCCTATATTATAATAATATAATATAATAACAATTCTTATCATATTATGTCTTCAAAACGTTGAATCATTCTTTCAATCCGCAATGTAGAGTGGATAGTTTTAAAATTCTTAAAGAGTTTGACAGTGGATCATGGATAGTAGGTACCTAATAAGACCCCATCATTGTTCTGGCCTTGACGTGGCAGTGGGGCTCAGTAGCCTAGGGTGAGCCCAACACCTTGGGCGAAGGTTATTGAGTCGAGGGGGCTATTTGTACCCCTCTTATAAGAAGAGGGGACAAAAGAGCAAGGGGCGAGGACGGGAACCTCACCCCATTGTACTGTCCCGACGTTGGGAGGGGTTGTTCTGTAGTGCGGGACAGCCCCTCTGTGGTGGTGGCGTCGGTCCCTTGGGGGTCTGACTAGCCGTCGAGGTGCCCTGTTTGTTTATTAGATCCGGGGCACCTCACCAAGGGCGGCATTGGTGGCACTCGCCGGGTTTTAGTGGGTAGAGCTGTGCCCACTTACCAGCTTTCAGGCGCAGCGAGTCCCACATACCCGTGTGGGGAAACCCACTCCCCCGTGGGATGTCTCAGAACATTTCCCGTCGTTAAAGAAAAAAAAAAGGTGTACGTACCTGATTAGAAGTTACGTATTTTTACCCGCGACGGAACGGAGACTGTATATGCGTTGGGGCGTATATGAGAGGCAGTTTGTGTGTGCAAACCTATTTTGCCATTTATCTCCAAGACTACTAGTCCGATTTTGATGCGGTTTTCAAAGATGGGTTCGGATTTGATTGGTGCATGTTATTAGATAGGTATTACGTTGATAACTTACCAGAGGGCACTGCAGCAAACGTTTTTTGTATAATTATTCCAATGTTGCCATTTTTCTCCAAAACTACTATTCTAATTTTGATGCGATTTTCAATGATGGGTTTGGGTTTGATTGGTGCATGTTCTTAGATAGGTGTTACGATTACATCTTACCAGGGGACGCTGCAGTAAACATTTGTTTTGATGCGGTTTTTCATTTTTCAATTGACTTTTAATCGTCGTGGGTTTTTTCAAAAAATTTAATTTTGCTTTTATTATGAATAAGTTATGACTTCATACTTTCTGTAAGGGGACTTACTCTATTACAAATATTGCATAAAAACCTACTGATAGGTACTCAGCTGGTGCATGACCCAGACCTTTTCACCTTCTGTAAGAAATAGTCAATTGGAATTTATAATAAGATGAGGTCATATTTAAAAGTTTGTAGATATATTTAATAATCATTAATAATAATATGTTGGGACAGCTCACACACGGCCATCTGATACCAAACTATAGGCAAAGCCTGTTCTTATGGTAACCAGACAACTTATATTATATATTTAGATATTTCTAAATACATACATATTACCTATAGATAAATTACACCCAGAGACAGAACAAATGATCATGCTCATCACACAAACATTTGTCCTGGGTGGGAATCGAACGCACGGTTTAGCAGTCAGGGTCACTAACCACTAGATCAACAGGCCATTAGAAACACAAATCCCCCACCGCTTCTTTTGATACTGCAGCACAAAGCATTCAGTGAGTCATGTCAAAAGGTGGAAGTTAGAAGTATATATTTCTCTAGCCATAGTCCATTATCCTTGTAGTTATACATAGTAGCCATTGTCCTTGTCTACTTAAGTAGTACAAAAAGATTGGGCAGATCAACTATGTCTACCGTCCTTTTTGCTACGGAAGGAACTTTGTAATGCAAAGAATATTGCGTCGACAGCGTAAACATTGTTATTCAGTCGAGGCTAATGTACTCCACATGTGTAAGTTTCAGTTCCGTAGAGTAGGTACACTCAAATTAAAATCGCAGATATCCAAGAGTTTCAAGGATCTAACCTCTTCTCCGATAATAGTGTTAGTTCTGAGGTTGATTCCCATTTTCGCCTCGAGCGAAAAATTGCTTGAAATCATAATATTTAGATCTATGTTTAGATCCGAGGAACCAAACTGCCTAACTTCTAATGTCATTTTCTGTCAAAACCAGTATTATCTAGTTTAGTGGTGTGCCTCCTCTTTTGGGTGTGACGTTAAGACTGTGTTAAGACTATGAACAATATATAATATTATGTACATAATTATATAGGTACATGTCGCAGCTTCAAAATTCGCAAGAGCCATTTAGGAAATGAATAAATAATAAACATAACATTTAACATCTCATACATTTCCGTTATTAATTAGGTAGCACCTGAGGCACATGAGTAAGTAATTTATTTACTCATGTGCCTGAGGTGGCACCTAATAAATAAGTACCTATATCATCATATTATACCTACAGTACCTATATCATCATACGTCATACATATTAAGTTTTCATCTAGAACACAATAGTAAATATTAATTCACAGCAAATTCAGTTATAACTTGAAACACAAACATACATTTTATAGCAAACTAGGACATTTTATTAAAATGAATTCTAGACTTATTTGTTTAAAAAAGAAATATTGCCTCTAATATGACTGTAATTTGTAATATAATATGTATATTATTTTTTAGTAATGAGACCCATCTGTGGTAGTTACATTGATTCACAACAGATGTTATGCATGTACATAATCTTATTAATTTAATATTATGCCGTTAGATGGCGTTGAAAATAAGTTGTACTAAAATGACACTGACATCTATTGATTCAACATATAACTTCGTGATTCATCACTACCCTGCGTAGTGAAATAGGAAATTACATTTAGGTAACTTCTATATGTACCTCTTTCTATGTTTGAAAAAATATATAATAAGTGTTTATTGAAAAAATAAATAATATGTTATGGTTGTTTTCTTCTCGAAGTTCGTAATTTTTTAACCTTTGAAGCACAGAGTCAAAACTTAGGGTTGCTAGACTAACAAAAAATATTGTTGGTTTCTTCCACGGACTTACTATAAAGTTTATAGTAAGTCTGTGGTTTCGTCATATTTATCAGATAGGTATATTAGGGATGTTGTGACATTTTTCAGAAATGTTTTTAAATCATTTATAGATATCTAATGGAGGCCTAAATATTATCGACTTTTGCTTAAATACGTCTAATACCTATAAAATCTTGCATTTTATAATGCATTTTAAATTTCGTTCCAAAACGCTAACACTTGTCACGTGACGTCATATTATGTTGTTAAACATCGTAAAAGTGATAAAATGATTCTAGTTGTCGTTAATAAAAAATGGCTTCTAAGTTTTATAAGTGTTGTATGGTGCCTATGTGTGTATACACTGTCAAAACGCCTGAAAAATAGTTTTTACAATATGTACTGCGTACGGAAAATGGTGTATAAAAGTACGTCAACATTCTTCCGCTTCCGCTAAATAGGAACTGGTGACGTCATTTCTGTTTATTATCACGTGACCTATTTTAAATTTTGTTACATTTTATTTATAAAATATTAATTTAATCATATAAAAATAAGGGAAAATATTATATTTTTTCAGAATTCTATCATATAAACTACCAATTAACATCAAAATTATATTTTTATATGAATACTGTCAACATCCCTAATTATAATATTTTAAAATATATTATTGTTAACAAACTTTTAAAAAACATCATTGTATTATAGAAGAAGTGCTTTACAAATTACAAGCGTTTATGTAAATGTTGTTCTAAATATCTAGCAGCATTCAATTCACAATTTTGCCATTCGTGGAAAAATGATCAAAGCATGGAAAATATACGCAAGACAAGTATGAGCGTACTTCCGGTCACAGACAAATAGAGCCATAGTGTAGTTTAGTGAAGTGACACAAAGAGCAAAGGAATGAACAATATTAATGAGCCATAGACAAAAGTAAAATTCACTATTATTAAAATATTTAACGATACCAAGTTGCTGGAATTATTTCAAAAACTGATAATATATTGAATATTTCTCTTAAAAAAGAAGAATGTCAAGAAAATATTAGTCGAGCATCTTTATAAAAAACAAATTTACAAATTTATATTTCGTAAACACAAAATACCTATTAGAGATTAGTTCCTCTTTTAAGTCTTTTGCAATTTCTATAAGATAAGGAAAGAAAAGTGGCCCTAGAGGTATTTTTGTTCATTTTAAACTCTTAATTGTAAAATAATCGATAAAAAGACGTCACAAATAAAAATTTAACATAATAGAGCAGCAGTGCCTAGAAAAAAAGTCGATCGTCGATCCTAGTATTATTGTCACCTTATTTGTATTTACTATGATCAAAAATATTTTACTAAATTGGACAGTTCTAAAAAAATGGACTATAGTACATCTATTTTTTTTATAACAAGTATTAAATGAAATTGACATACCCGAAAGGGACAGGCAAATTTTTGCAGGGTTACCACATTCATGATAATAAGTCCACTTTTTTTCTTGAAACAAGTGTATTCAAAATAAAAATACTGGAAAGGATTTATAGATAACTATAGACATGAGCCCTACCCAAATATTTATTGTAATATAATACAGCTGCATTGTTCATGATTATCGAAAATATGTAATAACAAACAAACCGCTAAATCATAAATGACAAAAAAGAAAGCCAACGTCCTCATAATATGTATGTTCTATAGTATTTACTATTTAGCCTTTTATGATAGAAATAAACATATTTGTGCTGGTTTATTTCGATGATTACGGTCACCCTTTTATATAATACCACATACTTGGATAATCCACCTATAAAAAAATCTGGCATCGCCATATTTTATAAACCGACCAAATTAAAAAGTAATACAAAATGGCGGACATATTTGACAAATTGTTTTGCGAGTGAGAATGTTTATATGACATTCAAATTTAGTCGATTATTTTTTTGTAGGGCACATCTTTGTTGTGCCCAACAAACAAAAAGTGATATTCGTACAAAGACAAAAGAAAGTATCTATGTCTCTGTCCCTCTTGGAGTTTTTCGTATGTTGGTATATCTTTCCAATACGGTATTATTATTAGCTTGTCAAATCTATTTGATGCTTAATCTTAGGAGTACATCTCTGTGTATGAAAAGTGTCCGTGAGATTATGATGGTTATATTCTTAATTAAAAAATAAACCATTAAATTTAGTTTACTTCTACTGCGACTTATAAAAATCCGCTATTTTAATCTTATTTTTTATTCAAAATCTAGGGACTATTGCCTTAAGATCTGGGGACTTTTTTCCCTAAAACTTAAAAGGCAACACTGCTATAAACACTAAACAGTGAACACTGAATGATGACAGACGTCAGACAGTCAATCAAACATTGTTTCATGTGTGTTGTGTCGTGTGTTTAAAAAATATTGTCAATAATATATCTAGTTCATATGTGCCTAAAATTGTGCTTATTCTAATTTATTGGGTGCATATTTATAGAAATTCCCATTAAAAGTAAGTTTGTCGCGAGTGCAATTAAAACTGTGTTGTGGTGCTACTTTTGCCTTTCACAAATAGATTGGGTTACAAAATTCACAAGTTTTTTTTGCAACCTCTGATTTAAAATGTAAGTATAAAAGTTATTTGTGTTTATAGAATAACGTCGTTTCGGTATAATATTTACTTTTTATTTATTTATATATATATATATTTGTTAGATAATCAAATGGTTTTTAATAAAATGAAATAAACAATACATGTGTATAAGAAAATAGTTTATTAAAACAAACTAACAAAGCCAGCTAAGATGATTATGATCTTTATGCAAAAATTAGAATAACAATACTTATTATTTATGATTTTGCATTTCATTTATTTTAAAATAACGTTAATAGTTAATACAATTTCACTTTACTTTTAAATAAGCAAGTACAATATAAGAAATCTGTCTGTACTTAATTTTTATATATTCTCCTTAGAATAGGTTTGTATTTTGCATAGCTTTTATCAGTATATCTATTTACAGAAATATCCATTTACAGACTCTCTCTCTCTACCTGGTCAAGGTGTTTCTTAGTATTATGTTTTACATTTTATGTGAACAAAACAAATGCATACAATGCAATGCATGTACTCTCTTTCAATAGGCCAATAATGCTTGAGAATTTATCGACTATAATATAATGCCATATATTTATTGACTATAATATTATGCCATATATTTCTTTCTTAATATTGTTGTTTGGCTTTTTCATTTTTATTTTCATGATAAACCTAAGTAATATATTTTTTTAATATCATTTGTTAAGGTTTAATTAGATTTTTTGTCACAACCGACACCAGGAGGCCGTGTGGTCGCAGACTGCACGGTAGGTGGGGGGCAACCCCCCACTTTATAAATCAAAAGTGAGCCGAATGGGCTCACACTAATCCGATGAAGCATTAGGGCCTTCAGGCCATTAGCATAGATCCCTCCAAAAAAAAAAAGAAAAAAAATTTAGATTTTTATTTTTTTACCATTTTGTACAGTATAGATATGCAGTATATCTACTGCATGAAACATAGATATTGCAACAAAAGTGGGTCTTTGGTAAATTAAGTAAATACTCATCATGAAAAGACTTATATGTTTGAAGCTAGGACATACAGATTTGAAGACAAAATTATTTACATTTTTTAAGTGACAGTCAAGCAATCCCGCCTTCCTCTTATTAGTCACCTAATAAAATGAAACATTGGGTTCAGAAACTGATAAAGGTACAAATGCACACATTCTTGACAACTGCATCCACAAATATTTTTTAAACTAAGGGCCAATATATAGTGAAGTGGGTAGATGCGTAACTAAAATATTATAAAAAAAGACTAGAAGTTTCAACCTTATTTAATTTAGCACCCGGTGAAAGGTTTGGCACCATTAAAAATTGGTTGCACACATGATGCACTATTAATGACAAATGCAGAACTTTGACTGATACAAATTGTATCACACACATAGGATCAGTGTCATAACTAGACTTATGCGTCTAGTGCAAGAGTAACAAGATTGCACTCTTACACTGTAGACATTCTCTAATGCAGTGTTCTGCAAACATTTTGTATTCAAAGTATATCTAGGAAAGTGAACTTTTTAAAATGAAAAATCAGTTTTTAAGTACCAACTTTTTTATTCATCAACAAAACACAGATTAAGTAGAGTAAAACACTTTGCGGAACACTGCTCTAATGTATGTTTTGCCTGATCATATTTTCGGCCCAGTTAGAACATCAGCTCTTTGCCTAGCACTGCTAACTGCACCCTACTTTCCGCACTACATAGGATACTAGTACTCACTAGCCAGTGTTAAGAAGTTGATTGGATGCACATCCGCAAGTGCATATACATTCAAATGCACAATAACAAGTTTGGCACAAAAAAATAGATTATTGCCACAAATCATATGAACTTGCTAATTAAAGTTGTGTCCATTCTCTATGTTTGAGTGCAGTTAATATTCAGACCTATCTCTCTCACCAAAGATGGATCTATTATTATATGAGCAGTGCTATTGTCGTGGTCTAGATATTAAACCAGTCCATTATACGCTGTGCTACCTGTCATATGACTTTATAAAATGATAGCGTTAAATGATTATTTCATTGTGAAGTTACAAAACTATGTATAATGTTATTTCATACTTTGTTCATATTTAGTTTGGAAAACTTTACGAACTTAAAATCTTGCAATCAAGATTTTAAGCTCTTTAAGTCTTGTCAGTCTTGTCACTCTGGCGCTTTGATACATATTTTATCTTATTTGCTACTTATATTATGAGCCTCTAAATATATTTTCCAATTTTCAACAATTATTAATTTATTAGGCATACAATATAAAAAATATAATCCTCATGCTACTCCAGTTCTTGTGTTTGTCTAAAAGATTAGCATTTTCTTTTTCTAATAATGTTGTCCATTATTTTGGCTACTCTTTATGTATGTTTGGATATTATAATATTAAGAAGGATGCTTGAGTTATTACCGTACTTTTAGAGAACTTCCCTTTTTTACGCTGGGGAAATCATCAAAATACCCCAGGCCCGGCAGAGC
Organism: Helleia helle; assembly: GCA_963853865.1. NCBI lineage: Eukaryota > Metazoa > Arthropoda > Insecta > Lepidoptera > Lycaenidae > Helleia > Helleia helle. The sequence goes on along the minus strand of OY971422.1, from coordinate 16,237,669 downwards.
CTGTTGGTTATGTGGGACTCCCACCCTAACTAAAACCCCAGCGGTGTTCCGCTTCATCGTTCGGCCGGCCGGAGCGGGAACTGTATGTACCGCACAGGGCCCGGACGCTGTGGCCTTCGGCACTCTGGAGGCAGGGGGGTGGCTTACCCTTCTTCTCCGATTAAGGCACCTTGAATATATAAGGTTATTCTTATAGCTCGGACCAAACGTGCACGCGACGGATTCCCCGATCGGCGCGCGTGGAAAGTGATAACGCCATGCCGCCGGTCAACCTTAAAAAAGTATCCTAGGACTAAATGAAGTACATTGCAACCTCTGTCCCTACACCACCTACAGTAGCTTTTCTACAACTTTTTATATAAATCCACAGTTAAATTTACCACCTGTCACTCAACAAAATGTCGGAATAAATTAAATAAACGTGTTTATATATCACTCGATAGTATAGATATAGACTGTGGTATAGATTTATATGCAAGAACAAAGTAGAGAATGGGAGTGGGTCAAAACGGTTCCGTGTTAGACGCCGTCCAATATATAACAGACGGCGTTTAGCTTGCCAAGCAATAGCTCGACTATCTATAATCTATATGATACAATACAATAATAATACAAATTAATTTGGGTGATAGCTGACGATTTTGAGGCTTACGTTTAAATAACGGAATCTTTAACTCCCCACCATGGTTCAGGCCTTGACCTGGCGGTGGGGTTTAGTAGCCTAGGGTGAGCCCAGCACCTTGGGCGAAGCTAATTGAGCCGAGGGGACTCTTTGTACCCCTCTTATAAGAAAAGGGGACAAAAGAGCAAGGGGCGAGGATGGGAACCTCACCCCGTTGTACTGTCCCGACGTTTTGGGAGGGGTTGTTCTGTGGTGCGGGACAACCCCTCTGTGGAGGTGGCGTCGGTCCCTTGGGGAACTGACTAGCCGTCGAGGTGCCCTGTTTGTTTATTAGATCCGGGGCACCTCACCAAAGGCGGCATTGGTGGCACTCGCCGGGTTTTAGTGGATAGAGCTGCGTCCACTTACCAGCTTTCGGGCGCAGCGAGTCCCACATACCCGCGGGATGCCTCAGAGCATTTCCCGGCGTTAAAGAAAAAAAAAATCGATGGTACCTACACGAAATACTCGCATTTTATTTTATAATTCTGCAGAAGGTAATTTTCATTTCAGTCATATTATATTTCAAAGGCATTTTTCTTTAGTTACTGGAATTTTTAAAATGAGCGTAGCGTAATGCCGGCGTTCGAAGTTTGGAGTGATACAACAAACCAAGATGGACGTGCTATGTTAGTCTTGAACTCAGGCGGGTTACGGGGCTATTTGTAACCACATGCACATACTTACTAATCGACGATCCACTGTTATTCTTCAGTCAATTAAAGAAGAACGTGGGCTATCCGGCGAGGTCCTTCCTCGATGTTAATTGTCTAATCCACGATGCATTCGCCACTTCCACTGCGATTTCCAATCTATCGAAGGATATGAAACTAGGATGGGAAAATCATCATAAGTTTTGTTTAATTAATACGCAATAGAAACATACATTTATTTACTACACGATATTTTTATCTATCTGTATCTATATTAATACTAGCTGTTGCCCGCAGCTTCGCCCGCGTTATCTTTTAAAATTTGAGGGGTTGACCACCCTTATCACTTCGGGGTATGAAAAATAGATAGTAGCCGATTCTCAGACCTACTGAATACGCATATAAAATTTGGTAAAAATCGGTAAAGCCGTTTCGGAGGAGTACGGTAACTAACATTGTGACATGGAAATTTTATATATTAGATTATATAGGGGTAAAGTTTGTGAGGTTGTTGGGGTAATCTCTGAATCTACTGAACCGATTTTGAAAATTATTTCACTAATGGAAAGCCACATTATTTGTGAATGAATGTATTGGGCTATAAAAATAAACATCATCAGTCCGGTGACGTCCGTAGTCTAAGGCGAGGCCAAACGAGCGTAATTTTTTGAGCTGTGAGTCGCGTAAAATGAGTAGTGGAATTTACGGTTTTATACCATAGTCCTGTTTGTTCCACAACTCGCCGTGTGCATTAGTAAGAAACAGAATGCAGCGATTTACTTTACGCGACCCACCGACAAGGCTTGAACCATGGCTGGATGAGGAGATTCTGTCCTGATGTGGACAGCATCATTATAGGTAATTATGTACATAATTTAATAATTCCGTTTGGTTTATTAAGCCTCTTTACAATAAGCCTTATGTATGTCCCTTTCGGGTATCCTAAAACCCTTTTTTGTCCTCGTCAGTGGCTCATCACAGTAAATTATGAATACCCTTTGTTATTGTAACACGCGCCGTGTAATCTTGACCTACTTGCTTGGACCTAATTCGTATTAATTTACTTAATTCATACACAACCTGCTCATTGTTTATAAATGGACTATTGTGTGGTTAAAAAGGGCTCCGAATGTATGAGCATTCACTACATTGACTTCAGGGGTAAATAATTTGTAGATGGATATGATAACGCAATTCTAATTCTAAATGAAGTGCGGGCAACAAACGTTTTTACATATTAAAAAAAATGTTTTATATTATGTATTATACAGAATTGGAAGACAGAAATTTAAATTTCAATGGAACTAGTCACATAACATATTTTATATAACTAGCTGTTGCCCGCAGCTTCGCCCGCGTTAACTTAGATTTACAGCCGTATACGGATTGATGATGATTATTTTATAGCCTAAGTTACTACTTATAACATCAACTATCTTTCAGTGAAAGTCCCGTCAAAATCGGCTCAGCCGTTTCCAAGATTAGCCGGAATAAACAGACAGACTGACAAAAATGGTAAAAAATGCTATTTTGGTATATGTACCGTGTATACATCCATATGCATTTAGTAAAAAGTGATTATTTTAATGTTACAAACAGACGCTCCAATTTTATTTATCTGTATAGATATACTTAATCGTATTTTTTATATTGGCACAATCACTATTAAGGTTTTGATTTCCTCTAAATAATAGTCGACCTTAAACGTGTCTCTGTGTGAACGAGTCGCATGCTGACTTGTGCCACAATGTACTAAACAATTATTGCAGAACACATCCGGCTACCAGTGACGACATAATTAGCAATCATTGTAGTTTCACGGGCGGTCTTGAGTATTGAGAAGCTCAATTAAATATTTGATACACATTTAATGATTATTAAACAGCCGGTGTACTGATAGAGTTTTAGAATGGAGGCCATGTTCGTGACGGAGCATAGGCCGACCTCCGAATGGGATTGATGGCGATCGTGCATTGCCTGTCCTGGTTGCATACCGATAAGGGATCGGCTGCATGGCGTTCATTAAGGAAGGCCAATTTCCAATATAATAAATAGTAATAATAATAAAAATATCAACCCTTATAGCCCCACTGCTCCTCGAAATCAAGTAAAGAGGGTGTTGGGCCACAGTCCACCGATGTGCTGGCCTTATCCGGGTTGGTGAACTCCACAAACTTTCAAAGACTTTTAATCTCATCAGGCATGCAGGTTTTCTCACGATGTTTTCCTTCATCGGTGCAACCATCGCTTGCATCTCATCTCAGGGGTCAAGATCGGACCCGAACATCTCACTCAAGATGCCAAGTTCTTACCCACTAGTGACTAGGCCATCGCCGCTCAACAATGCCCAATGTCCAATAGTGGACGGGAAAGGCTGATGCCTGACGATAAAACAATCAAAATGTTACTTGACACAAATATCGCAAAAGGCGATAATTCGCCAGCAATTGCCGATTTGAGAAGGTTGAGCTTCTCTCCTGATTGTAAACTATATTACATATAACTTTATATTTTGGGGTGACTCAATAATAAGAATTCGATAAAGACACAAATACTGGAAAGATGATAAAAGAATGGATGAATAATTTATATAAGTGAATTGGTGTATAATTTAACAACATGAATTTACGTTTGGGTGGATTCGATATGAATTAGTGGGTGGGATTTGCGACCTTAAATCATTTATATGGCGATGTGAGACACGTGAGGAAGTCCTGCTCTAAAGTGTACCAGTGCAATAGAATTAAAAGTGAACGTTACAATCACTATCGAGGTTAGTCGATTTAGTGTGTGATGTTTAACTCTGTAAGTGTGCTTACTGCTTTATCGTGTGTTCTTTGGTGACGTATTATCGACTGTGGACGATAGGTAGATTATACCGCTTATAAAATTACAAAGAAAAGCGAATATCAATCACAGTACCTACGCATTTTAACTTGATTTTGCACGCACGCATATTATTTAGATGTCACTTTGCGACGTGACCAAATTAAAAAGTCCAACCAAGTTAAAATCCGCGAACCACGCGCGAACTGTATTTTCTATATGTAAACTTATTTATATTTCTTTATGCAATAAAGGGGGTATATGAATGAAAGGATTATACAACATTACGAATTTATAATTTTTAATCTATATTACAGATAAAAAAAAATTGGAGTGTCTGTTTGTAATATTATTAAAATAACTGCTTTTTATTGAATGCATATGGATGTATACACGGTACATATACTAAAATAGCCTTTTTTACAATTTTTGTCTGTCTGTTGGTTCCGGCTAATTTCTGAAACGGCTGGTACGATTTTAATGGGACTTTCACTGGCAGATAGCTGATGTTATAAGGAGTAACTTAGGCTATAAAAATAATCACCATCAATCCGCGTATGACCGTAAACCTAAGTTCTAACACGGGCGAAGCTGCGGGCAACAGCTAGTGTTGGATAAGTCATTAGCTAATTGTTTATAAACGAATTTTAAAAAGCGAAACGGGCTATATATTTCTCTAATAAAACAGAGAACCTTAGAACAGGTTCAGATTTTTAAGGTGAATATTTATACTGACATTAAATAAAAAGTCTTCTATGGAATGTTGTATTGATTTATACGGGTATAAAATATTTTGTTATGTAACAAATAAATATGGAACCCTAATCGGCATTAATTCGTGATATCGCCAAATTATTAACATCCTGAAAAATATCCTGTGTGGTAACATAAGTATCAATTTGTATTCAACGCCGCCTTCGCTAACATTATATATTTATAGATTTTATCTCGTATTTTTTGCACGATCGTCTTTTTAGTTCGGCATTAGGGTATTAAGATAGCATTGGTCCGATTTAAAAAAGGGGCGATCTCTTTTATCTATATTTCTCGGAAGGACCTGTTAAACAATAAGGTTCTTTTACATGCTTGCATGCATGTCTTTAAAAATAAAGTAGGTAGGTACCTACGTATACCAAGAAAAAGTTTAAGAGGTAAAATAACGAGGCTCTTACATATACATCCAATTCTTGAGCAGACCAGCGCTCGTTGGAATGAAAAAAACCCAATGCAGGTTGGCGAATTTCAAATGCCATAAAAAGATTTTAATCTGGATAGATTCCTTCACGATTTTTTCCTGGACCATTAAAAGGAAATAACGTTTACATCGTTCACAGCAGGACAATATTCTTTCTGTAAATATACTAATGACAATACACGGTCGATCCCTACCGCATTAAAACTATCATTCCTACTGAAATATTTTCGTGTCATGTATGTACCTGACCTAAGTAGGCCAGGATATAACGTTACAAAATCTAGTTGACAATTTACATTTACAAATAGAATATTGCCAAAAAAACATCTGCATGCAGAGAGAGTTCTATTAGTATAATTTTTATGTAGGGTTTGGGTTAGTTTCGGATAAAAGCTATTGTTTTATTACGATTTGAAATAATATGAACTTTTACTATTTATGAAATCTCGTGAAAAACGTTAATGAAATAAAAAAATGTTAAAATAATAGTAGGTTTTGAACGTCAATTAAATCTATCATCACCGGTTCCAAGGCGAGCTCAGAACCGGCGAAACCAACTCAGTGGTTAATAAAATGAAGATAATAATATGGTAAATATCCCTTTTTAAATAAGTTTAACGGCTGCTGTTTTGGTCAGTTGAAATGACCCTGTTTACGCGGAATCCATAATATTATTGTACGCGGTAAAATATTGGTGTTTTCTTAAAGAGCAAACAGGTAGCTAATGTTACATTTAACTGTGTTAAATAACGTTTTTATCAAAATATATGCAGAAAATGCATATTTATTCACATAACATATTTAACTAGCGGCGTAACGTTATTGTTTATCTGACTTCTTAATTGTATGTTAAATTACGTCTATATATTAAACTAGTTGTTGCCCGCTGCTTTGCCTCCGTTGACGTTAGAAATACAGCCGTACCTGGAATTATGTTTATTATTTTTCTAGCCTTTGACACTCACAACTAATGTGACTTTCTATTGGTAAAAGAACTTTCATAATCCGCCCAGTGGGTCCAGAGACTACAACCTCACAACCTCACAAACTTTACCTCTTTATAATATTAGTATAGATATCGTCGTGGGTTCGATCCCCACCCAGGACTAATGTTTGTGTGATGAGCATGATCATTTGTTCTGTGTCTGGGTGTAGTTTATCTATAATATGTATGTATTTAGAAATATAGGTATATGTATATATCAAGTTCTCTGGTTACCATAAGAACAGGTTCTGCTTCGTTTGGGATCGAATGGCCGTGTGTGAAAAAAAACATGTCTTTAAAAAAAACATGTCATCTATAAAAATAATAAAAAAGTTTGTCTAAAATCAAATTTTCACCATCATCTCATGCCCTTCAAAAATGATTATAATTGACTTATGTACATGAAAAGTGATTAGATATTTTCCTACAATAATTTAAAAAAAAAACGACTAGGAAGATCTAATTTTGTTTGCTTTTATACTAGCAAATAAAACTGACGTTATATCATAGGCTGTAACAATTTAAACGTTTCGTGTAGCCTAACACATAAACATTGAACGCAGCTTGCCTCGTAAAATAAAACGATACATAAAGTAGAGAGTAAGTCAAGTTGCACACGAGTATACCAGCAATATCATGGGACTAACAATGTCCTGTTCCTTATTCCATTTTACTGTGAACTTATTAGACATACCCAGGAACACAAAATAATAACTATATCCGATGTAAACAATTGCTCAAATCTTAAAGAATGCGGAGAGTCTTCAATGAAAAAATAATAACTATATCCGATGTAAACAATTGCTCAAATCTTAAAGAATGCGGAGAGTCTTCAATGAAAAAATAATAACTATATCCGATGTAAACAATTGCTCAAATCTTAAAGAATGCGGAGAGTCTTCAATGAAAAAATAATAACTATATCCGATGTAAACAATTGCTCAAATCTTAAAGAATGCGGAGAGTCTTCAATGAAAAAATAATAACTATATCCGATGTAAACAATTGCTCAAATCTTAAAGAATGCGGAGAGTCTTCAATAAAAAAATAATAACTATATCCGATGTAAACAATTGCTCAAATCTTAAAGAATGCGGAGAGTCTTCAATGAAAAAATAATAACTATATCCGATGTAAACAATTGCTCAAATCTTAAAGAATGCGGAGAGTCTTCAATGAAAAAATAATAACTATATCCGATGTAAACAATTGCTCAAATCTTAAAGAATGCGGAGAGTCTTCAATGAAAAAATAATGACTATATCCGATGTAAACAATTGCTCAAATCTTAAAGAATGCGGAGAGTCTTCAATGAAAAAATAATAACTATATCCGATGTAAACAATTGCTCAAATCTTAAAGAATGCGGAGAGTCTTCAATGAAAAAATAATAACTATATCCGATGTAAACAATTGCTCAAATCTTAAAGAATGCGGAGAGTCTTCAATGAAAAAATAATAACTATATCCGATGTAAACAATTGCTCAAATCTTAAAGAATGCGGAGAGTCTTCAATGAAAAAATAATGACTATATCCGATGTAAACAATTGCTCAAATCTTAAAGAATGCGGAGAGTCTTCAATGAAAAAATTCTGTCTGACTACAAACAATTTTAAGTTGATCATGATCTAATCTTTTTTTTTTCTTTAACGCCGGGAAATGCTCTGAGGCATCCCGCGGGTGAGTGGGTCTTCCCACGCGGGTATGTGGGACTCGCTGCGCCCGAAAGCTGGTAAGTGGACGCAGCTCTACCCACTAAAACACGGCGAGTGTCACCAATGCCGCCTTTGATGAGGTGCCCGGATCGAATGAGCAAACAGGGCACCTCGACGGCTAGTCAGTCCCTAAGGGGACCGACTCCACCTCTACAGAGGGATTGCTCCGCACCACAGAACAACCCCTCCCAACGTCGGGACAGTACAATGGGGTGAGGTTCCCGTCATCGACCCTTGCCCTCTGCTCTTTTGTCCCCTCTTCTTATAGGAGGGGTACAAAGAGCCCCCCCCCCCCGGCTCAATTAGCTTCGCCCAAGGTGCTGGGCTCACCCTAGGCTACTGAGCCCCACCGCCAAGTCAAGACCTGAACCATGGTGGGGATCATGATCTAATCCAATTTATATTAGGCCCGAACATTTCTAACCCTGTTAACATCCTGCATTACAATCTCGAAACCTAATCTCCAATAACAAGTATTAAATCATGGTCACACGTTTACTTTCTAAAAACTGTGGATCGAATGAAATAGTTGTCAAAGAGCAGGCGTCGGCCCTGGTGCAGTTGCGCAACCGTTGCGGCACCAGGCACCAGCCATCGAGCTCGTCCGGTTAACTCTTCACAACGAAATCAACTTTCCGCACTCCTAATCGTAATGATCTACATTTAAATTATATATGAAATATGTATTGATTCTTAGGATTCATTTCTTATTAAAGTGTCAAAATGGACCCGTTATAAGGTCGCTCACATATTATCGGGTACTTCCCATTGACATAGAACCTGGAAATTCGTCGAGAAGGCTTACAACTCACAGCATAAGTCAAAAAAACCTTACATATTGTCTATTCGTGTGTCTCAAATATTATCAAATTTAAAACGCTGTAAAAATGTATATATTTTCCCCATTTTCCATCTGTGCCTCGTAATAAGTTTGTGGTCGCATATCATTGGAGGTATTAAGTATTAGTAGATGTAAGTAGGTAACATTGATTGGACACAATAATTTGCCTGACGTAAGTGAACGTCATATAGACGAAATATAAAAAGATTACGCCCAATTTGGCACCTGCTTCTGCATATGTTAGATTTTTACGAAGTGTGTCGCTCCTAATGTAACGAATTATTTTAAATTCACACTCATAATAGAAAGGTCATTAATTAATGAGAATAATGGTGCCGTTTTACATGGTACTTGTTATGTCATAAAAATATTTGAATAGCATCATTTGTCATGTAACAAAAAGCGACACCAAAAAGAGGCAAAAATATAATGTGTTGCTGTAATAATGTTAGACTCTTTTTGGGTTTGGTGTCGCTTTTCGATTTTCGTATCGACGACTTGCACGCCTAATTCTAAAGAAACACACTGCGTATCAATATGAGCGTTCAATTCACTATCGTTTAGTTATTATTTATTTAAAAAAAAACTAAGATAGACGACTAACAAATGTGCATTTATATTAGACCGTTAATTCGTTGCTAAGCAACTGGCAGGCTTTTACAAATAATCATTTTAATTGTGGAAAATGAGATTATGTGGCGTGCACTTTTGGATTTTCCGAACTGTTTTCAATTCTCAACGCTACTAAAAACTTTCACAAGTGATTTGAATGTTTTGTGTCAGGTTGTTTGTGTTATCGTATTAATACTATTTGTGTGTGTTTATGTTGTTTATATTGTATGCTTTCAACATATGATTCGCATGTAATTAAGTAAAATGCGGAAGGCTTATTATCAATTCAATGTCGACTCCATTACTTGCAATACTCAGCCTTTGTTTAAAAAAATATATGATCCAAGAGCTATAAAATTATTAAATAAATGTAATATTTCGGTGGTTTTTGTCTTTGTGATATTTCGTTTATGCTTCAGTAGCATTTACAATTTGCGGTCCATTTTGTTTCACATATAGTGCACGTGCATATCCACTGTGGTTTGTACATATAAAATGAACAATACTATAGGTTTCAAACCCATATTATGTACCGGTACTTAAAAGGAAATTACTACTTACCGCAATGGGCAGAATATTATCTCATTTATACTAAATTGATACTTGAGGCCATGATTGTGTACAAGTGTTGCCACGTTGACACTCGGTTATGTTTTATTATTTTCGAAATAAATAGAATTTTCGAGAATGTTGATGATCTCCGACCGGATAGGACGATGACCTTCGTGCAGTGGCCGGTCCTAGGTGTGAGTGGGGGGTATAGACAGTCTTGCGGTTTAGTAAGAGAGGCATATGTCTAACAATGGATGGAAAAGGGTTGTTTATAAACGGTTGTGTACGTGAAACTGATATTTCTTTTGCAGAAAAACACATTTATTCGAATACTTTTTTTTTCACTTAATCTGAAAGCTTTTTACATCGGCTTGTTATTTTAACGCTTTTAAAATAAAGTTACGAAACATGAAAAGATGTGTCTTTTAATTAAACGCTCTCGTTTTAACCAGGTCTTTTGAGTTAATAAACTCAAGAAATATACACTTGCCTCTATGTTCTTATTATAACTTTTAGAAATCGCTGGGAAGTTATGTTATCTAAATGTGCTATCTTTTTAGAGTAGGTACACAATAATTAAAAATATACCTTCATGTTTTCTGTAGTAATCAGTAGGTACAGTTTGTCATCAGCATCAACATGTTTTCATCTACTACTAGCAGTAATCTGGTCTGGAAAAGGACTCTAGACATTCTGGAGTGGAGCGTAGGCCACGTTCAGGAAGACGAAGAGTAGTAGTCTTTGTTGTATTCGGGTAGCGGGGAATCGACCGTCTTGGCGTTTATTGAGAGAGGCCAATGGCCAGCACCAAACGGAATAAGACTGATGACGATTTCGATGATAAAGCAGCGAGAACGACATGTAGTTATCTTGTGTGTAGATGTTATAAATTTGTTTTATAACATCTACACACAAGATGATTATTGACTGGCCTGTTGAACTAGTGGTTAGTGCCCCTGACTGCTAAACCAGAAGGGCGTGAGTTCGATCCCCACCCAGGACAAGCGTTAGTGTGATGAGCATGATCATTTGTTCTGTGTCTGGGTGTAGTTTATCTATAATATGTATGTGTTTAGAAATATATAAGGATATAATATCAGTCGTCTGGTTATCATAAGAACAGGCTCTGCCTAGTTTGGGATCAGATGGCCGTGTGTGAGTTGTCCCAACATATTATTATTATATTTTAACTGAAGTCATTTTGTGTTGTGTCAACACTATATGATATCAGGCGACCTCGTTTACAATTTGCTTGTTCCTAACTTCGACAGCTTGTTATTCTTTGTTCGATTTTGACCTTTATGTGCGTCACGCGTAAGATAAATGGAATTTTATATTAATACTTCTATCATAATACACAATTATGTATAAAAGTGAAGATAAATATTTATTTAATACGCTTTTATTAGCTTTAGACGTATGTGCCTTTGTAACGGAAACTTTGAACATGATTTTTACCCATAAAGACGTGGGATGAAATTGAAACTGAGCCACTTTTTAAGGACCGATGATGACAATCCAATGATTTAATAAGTTTGTTCCAAAATCCTGTGGATAATCAGGATAGCACATCCAAAAAAAAGTGTGCAAGTTATCTACATATATCGAGCATATAACAGGATTTTTTTTTCGGAAGGGCTAGACTTTTCGGCCTGATGGCCTTTAAGCTCAATCGGTACAGTAAATGACCAGATGGCTCATTTAATAAATATTCGAAAGGGGGACGCCCCCCTCGGATCATCGCGCGCGCTGCTCGGGAGAGCAGGATTTGGAGTAGTCAAATCCGATACGGTCGACGAATCTTTTATGGTTGAATTTAACCTATCATCATGAGGGCCGGCCCTCATCCCTCCCTCGGGAGAGGGAGGCGGGTCATGCGCGGTGCCCAAGCAATCTAGCGGTAGCGTAGTGCTAGCGCTGTTTGCGCGGTCTGGGTTTGTGTCTACTCGTATCGGATTCGAACCTAAGCTTCTGCGATTGATCCGGATCGATGTGTATGGTTCGACGTCGCTTACGAGCCCGAGGCTCAAGCGGTGTGCAGGTGTACCTAGCACCGTGTGTTGTACTTCTGTATATGCTGTGACATTCGCGTCGCGCTTTTGCGACATATAACAGGATAAGAGTGGTAATGTAAGCCATGAAAATCCAAGAAGCTCACGCTCTCGTAAAAGAAATATCATATTTTTTGTTAATCCATTTAATTCTTATTTCTTATATTAAAAATTATTTTCTAATTCTATAATTTTTAAACATATTATGGTATTTAAGTAAACCACCTGTCTTACTTTTCTTAGCCAATCACACATACTAAATGTGCCGGATAAAATAATAAAATATATACTTTAATGGACTGGAAAAATGATAATAGGGCTTCTCAACCTTCTCAATTTGCATGTTAATTCCGTATAATATGTAATTTATGACATAGATTGGCATCCGTAAATGGAAATGGAGTAAGATGCCTTAGAAAGTTCATGACGACATAAAAAATATATTTAAAAGTCAAGGTGACACTTTGTATACATTATAATAACATTACAATTTCATATAATATATTAATACTAATTTCGTATCAAATTCGCACGACGTTGAGCAATATACAAGAGGCGGGCAAAAAAAACTGTTTCATAATATTCCAAGTAATTCTGATCGAATAAAATGTCCCACCAATTACAATGTGTTACATTTTTATAGTGTTTTGTTTTTAGTTTTTGTATGTTAATTTCTTTGGCACACTTTTTAGCCTTGATATTTTTAACATATTATGGTATATGCCATACGGTATATTAGATGTATGACGTGGGTACCTAAATGATTTTTTTTAATATGGATCAATTGGAAATTTATGTATTCAATAATTTATCCAAGTGCGTTTTGGATATAAATTTATTGGAAAGACCGTTGCATGTGTAATGTCGTTATAGAAAATTTAGATAAGTTGACGCAAAAACAAAATGGCTGATTGGTTAAGTGGAATAATACAACATTGTGATGTAGTATACATATACCTATATAGCAACACGACCGCCTATTTCCATGTACTCATTACAGAAAGTGTGTATTCTGTTTATCCTATTATTAATATTACCGGTGGGAGGGAAGCGCTGTGCCGCGCTCCCGGCTGCATGGGTACCACCATCTTGCTTGTTTCTCCCGTGAAACAGCTTCGCTGTGTTTCGGAGAGAAGGGCAAGACAGGCAGTGTAACTACTGGCACCGAGACTTAACATCTTATGTCTCAGGATAGCCAACACATAAATCAATGTCATTGTTGTTACTTTTGGAGTCGGTGTCAGCTAAGTCAAATAGACCGTACATCACCAAAACCGTCGTCAGTCACTGGTATCGTATTTGTTGCTGTACCTACCTACCTGTCTTTGCTGACACCGACTCCAATAGTAACAACAATGACGTGGTAAACGCAAAGATTGTAATTAGTAAAATAACAAGTTGATTATAAGTTCTAGGCACAAAAATTAAGGAAACGCAATTATTTTATTACTTTTTAGTTTATTTTTTACTTTTTGAAGTCGGTTTACATTTTTTTTACTTAGCGCTTCCCGATACTTAGTTGCTTGTTACAAAATGTTACTTCTATTATACTTAATCCAAGTCCAATAATATTTTTACTTACCGTTTATTTGTTTTGTAGACTTCAGGCGAAGAGGGCTTTAGGTCTTACAATGCTAATTATTAGTTATTACTACATACATTACTTTGAATAATTCATGTAGGGTAATTTATGAAAACCTCGATAAGAATAATAAAATATATCGTACAGGTATGACACCTAAATAATGTAGTATTTAATTTGGGCGGCAGTAACGACCTTGAAGGTGGCAGCGTTTTAACAGGGGTGCGCTACCAGCGCGGCGCACCTTGGTCCGCATAATGTCTATAAACTCATGTTTAAGTGAAAATATATAATAATAATCGTCTTCCTTTATACACAACTGATGATCGCAGTTTTTCAGCTTCTTCTTCTTTTTCAACATCACAGTAAAAATGATAAAAAGTAGCTGAAAGATTTTCTTGAATCAAATTCACTCTTTTGTGTGTGGTCATAAATTTTCTTGTAAGTTGCAACGACTCAATAAACGTAATGAATTAATTGGCTACTTGAATACTTCTGTCTACCTTCAATTTCAAGCCTTCAAGAATTCAAAGCTCATTATTTGACTATAGACGAAAGGTTATATTATATAACTCAGGCTTTTTAGGCTTTATCAAACGAGGTTAGATATTTTTAACCAGTAGTTACAATTTAGGCAAACGAGCAAGAAAGCTTACATTTGCTTTAATTTATCTTGAAACGTAAAAATACGATTATTATCAGTCACACCGCTGCTTCGGTTGTATGAACTACAACAGGACTCATATTGTTTTCTAATGTTTATGCGAATTTCACTCATTATAATTAAACACTTTTTTACGGATTTTATCGCGGCTTATTTTTTTTTTTACAAAGCCGACGTTTGGGATGCTTTACAGCAACCATGGTCACGGGAGGACTTCTCCCAAGTAGAAGTTGTTTCATAATTACAACAGGACTTGTTAAATCGGCGATAGCGTTTTTATAAATCTTTAATAAACCATTTTTGAAGTAAAATCTTCTTTAGGCGCGGTACGCCTATTTTTAGATGAGATAAAATCGCGACACCGTCAACACCGTTATGAGACGCTATTTGACATTTATATGACGTTTGATTTATTTATATAAGATTATGCAATATTTGTTTGCATAACCAATCGTCAAACACGCTAAAATGTCAATGTCATCCGGCCATTTTGTGCGCCGTTTAAATTGTATAGGTTGTCATAATCTATTACAGCCTGTATTATAGGTATTTGAATTTAATTGTTTTGTTTTCACTTCTATTGGCAGTCCCTGTGACTGACTGGGTTAGTTTTTTTTTATCTTATTGGAGTGAAACTTCTTTGCGCGCATAAGGGTATTTTTTTTACGGATGAAACGTCACGAAAATGTTCTACGTTTTGTCCAAGAAGAGAGAGAGAGAGAGAGAGATTGAGACCGATTGAGAGAGTGTGAGAAAGAAGTTGTTCGTTTTTGTCACTAAGAAAACTATGCAGGTCTGTTATGAATACTATAATGTTCATAATACGTTTTACCGTTTCTTCTTACAGTCCCAATTTAGACAGAATATGTGTTTTCTTGCTTCATGGCTTAGGCTTAAAAAATTACAGACACGACTTAAGTGTTTATAATATTAGTGTTGATATGTGAGAATTAATAAGATTGATTTATTGGTTTTCATATTATTCTACATGAAATCTTTATTATTGTGCGAAGAGGAAAACAATTATATTAATTGTAATAGGAAACTGCCGATGATTTGTGCAAATTAATGGCTATGTTGTTGTATACGATCGCTCATTTCAGACTAGCCCGCAGCTTCGCCCGCGTTAGCTTAGATTTACAGCCGTATCCGGATTGATGATGATTATTTTTATAATCTATGTCAATCAGTGTTAACGTTTCACTCTAATGGTGCTATTTTTTAAATGGTCGAATAGTTTTTGAGTTAAATCGAATCAAACAAAAAATCAAATCACTTCTCTGTATAATATTACATAGTATAGATAACCTGCCTTAGGAGTTACCGTATTTTATAATTAGAACAGCATGAAAATCCATCTTGAAGTTTTTTGAGTATATCGCGTACAGACAGACAGACGTGGCAGAGGACTTTGTTTTATATTATGTAATAATGATAAAGATTAATGCCGTATTTGTGTTAAGAGCTTTCCAATTACCGTTTATAATTGTCCATTTTTTTAGTATTAAAATGGGTATAGTCTGTTAACCTTAAAATATACCTAGACATAATATGTCATATGCTGTCGCGGACTTTTTTTAGAACTTTTAAAGGGGTAATATTCGGTCATACATAATTATTACGTAACGGTAGGTACACACGCAACGAACGACAACAACTTCTTCCGATGTAAGATACTAAAGCGCCCCAAGCTTTTTCCCCGTAGTTCTTGTTTCGGTGGGGATACCGGGATAAAATATAGCCTGTTACTTGCTGATAATGTAGCTTTCTATTGGTGTCGGAATTTTTAAAATCGGTTTAGTGGTTCAAGCGTGAAAGTGTAACAAACAAACTTACATTCGCATTTATAGTAGATACCTATTAGTTAGGATGTACATCTATACATCTATTATCTATACAGATAAATAAAATTGGTGTGTCTGTTTGTAATATTAACATAACCCCTTTTAAATAAATGCATATGGATGTATACACTGTACATATACCAAAATAGCATTTTTTACAATTTTTGTCTGTCTGTCTGTCTGTTTGTTCCGGCTAATCTTGGAAACGGCTGGACCTATTTTGACGGGACTTACACTGGAATATAGCTGATGTCATAAGGAGTCACTTAGGCTATAAAAATCATCATCAATCGGGGTACGGCTGTAAATCTAAGTTAACGCGGGCGAAGCTGCGGGCAACAGCTAGTAATTGTATACGTACGTCCGCCAAGTAATGGCTGAATTAAATCACTGGGGTTACAACTTGGAAATAATATATAAAAGTTTCATCCCTGATATCCTATTTTTATCACGTCCCTCTCGTCCTTTTTGGTGGCCTAGTCTTTTGACCCCATTCCTATATTGTATTCTATTTGGGATGGCTTCTGTTGGTTCAGTTTTATCTGTTTGTATATTATTATTTGTGGCAGTTTACGGCAGTGCAAATTGATACAAACTATTTCATGTTAAATCTCAATGTATGCTTTGGCGATATGGTATATACCTAATATAAAAAGAATTTACTTATCTTTTCTACTACAAAGTAGCCATGTTAACAATTAACACATTACGTGTGGCAACAGCCGGCCTGTTGCCACACGTAATGTGTTAATTGTTAAAGGCACCGGCTAATGACGTAGCGGGTGTCTATGAATGTCACTTACCACCAGGTGAAACGACTGTCCGTTTTCCCCCTCTTCTATAAAAAAGTAACGATTAATTTTCAATTCTTTAATTTTTTGTGTTCTCATTACATAGGATGGAGCGATATATTTCATTGTATTATGTAGAATATATGAGAAGCAAATAATTACTCTTAGCTATGAACAAGTATATTTAAAAAAAATCCATGAAATCATCCGCTGAAAATGCAGTATATAATTATTTTCTCATGTTTACGCGAATTTCACTCATTATAATAAAACTACTTTAACGTTCTCCTGTTCCCATGGTTGCTGTAAAGTATTCGAAACGTCGGGCTTGTAAAAGACCTAATAAACCGCGATAAAATCCGTTAAAGTTTATATGTAGCTTTAATCATGAACTTAACTAGTGTTTCTTATGTCCATGTGTTAAGCTGCACATCTTTAACTCATAAACATGTTCCATTTGCTCCAACGGTCCCAGACAGTGACGTGATCTAGCAGTCGTATCTCGTAAACAAATGACACCCGAGTCACGAACGGAAAACCTCAATACAATGCACTGGATCGGCCGCCGGTGATCGTGGACTCGTAGAGACATTCTTATGACTTTCCAAAGTTTCTCGGGATACATAAAATGTTTTACATGTTCTATTTACCTCACTGCAGTAACGTAACTAATGTGTATACACTCGGAATGTTATATTAATTTCACAGTTTACAGAATAGCATTATATATGCAACTGTTGAAACAATTGGATTTTTATAGCACGAATAATTGGCTTTTGAATTTTGCTGCATACATTTTTAGGGTAACTTAAATCTGTCACATAGTTTTCATAATATGGAAAGTGTGTAAACGCAAGCGATTTTTGAAGATGCATTCAATTGTATAGCCTGACCAGAAATATATGAACCCTGCGTGATGTCGCCACTGTATCTTTTTACGTCAACACATAGTATCGTCCATACAGAAATTTGTTCCGAATTTTTCCGCAATATGGCGAGGTTTTTTATTTTTCTGGGCAGGCTATAATGTAAAAATGTATTGTTACTGAATATTTATCAAAAATATGATTATTAAATGTTGATTATGAAGACACAGTTTTTTAAGCATTTATAAAAAACATACATTTTTATCATATCTTTGCGTAACCCACCCTCCCCCACCATGGTTCAGGCCTTGACGTGGCAGTGGGGCTCAGTAGCCTAGGGTGAGCCCAACACCTTGGGCGAAGCTAATTGAGCCGAGGAGGCTCTTTGTACCCCTCTTATAAGAAGAGGGGACAAAAGAGCAGGGGGCAAGGGGTGAGAATGGGAACCTCACCTCATTGTACTGTTCCGACGTTGGGAGGGGTTGTTCTGTGGTGCGGGACAACCCCTCTGTGGAGGTGGCGTCCGTCCCTTGCGGGACTGACTAGCCATCAAGGTGTCCTGTTAGCTTAACAGATCCGGGGCACCTCACCAAGGCGGCACTGGTGGCACTCGCCGGGTTTAGTGGGTAGAGCTGCGTCCATTTACCATCTTTCTGGCGCAGCAGGTCCCACATACCCACCTGGGGAGATCAACTCCCCAGGCGGGATGCCTCAGAGCATTTCCCGGCGTAAAAGAAAAAAAAACCCACCCTCGTAACATAGGTATCGTTTAAAAATAAATGGGCTACTTTTAATCCCTTTGATTTACCTTGAGAATATATTTTATTTCCAGTACAAATGCTTATCTCAGTGCAGTATGATGTCGAATTTATTATCTATAGTCAACACCGCATTGTTATGTCAACATTCTCAAGCATACGGTACATGCAACATGACCTATTCTTGACGTCGAACGTCGAAAATTCATCTCGTCTCTATTATTTTCAAAAAAATAGAAAAAGAAGGAAAGGGAATGTCAATTCATCTGGTAGTAAGTGATCATCCACGCCCATAGAAACCCGCCACACCGGACTCCGGGGGTATTGCAAACAACATAACTAACTGCAAGTCCAGCGCAAGAGCTACTGTCATGTGTATTTTTTTTTTTTCGGATGGATCTATGCTAATGCTTCAACGGATTAGTGTGAGCCCATTCGGCTCACTTTTGATTGGGGGGTTGCCCCCCGCCTACCGTGCAGTCTGCGACCACACGGCCTCCTGGCGTCGGTTGTGTGTCATGTGTATATATGTGGTGTCAGTACTTGGTACCGAGATGAGTCATCTGAGTGGTTGACCTATGAATGTATCTCGTGCCAGTAACCGGTGTGACATTTGTTGCGAAACCGTAAGTGTTCAAACAAATACAATGAATTATGAAAGCTATGCTGATTATGTTATTAAAATATAAATGCGCTCGTTTTTTTTCCGTCATAACGTTGACAATTTAATTCTTTCTTATTAGGTACTGTAACTGTCTCAAGTGAGGTCAATTTTTGCCTTATTATTAGTAGTAAATATTTATTTACGTCAGTTGAAATGTCAAAAACGATCTAATTGGCACATGCACAAAATGTTGTACCTACAGGCAGAACACAACAAGTCTTTTTTACTAAGGATATAATATTACTAAGGATAAACACAACTTGTTTGTTTTTTTCTATCTCATTCCAGCAAGGAAATACATATAAGCTACTTTTTCGAAGTCCAAAAGCTAGTACAAGTATAAAAATAAAATGATATTGGGTATTGTGAGTCGTAAGATTTGCATTAACTTTTAAGCTTAATATAAGACTGTTAAACCTAAAAGGTCTCGACTTAGATTTAAGCATTATATCAGTAAGCTTTTAAAACATACTACATAATCTTAGCTTTTATACAGAGTATCTATTTTGAATATACCTACAATAAATACTTAGCTATGGCTTACGTATGAGACATTGTGTGGACTTAGCGCTTTCCAATTAATCAATGCTTTTGCGGTACAGTAGGAAACTTATGGCTTACCTAATAAACCTAAATAACTGAATGACAGTACGCATATATATAGCAGTATATACGCATATATATAGCATATATATACAGGATAATTTTATGACGTTACCTCTACCCTGTGTTTTAATGTATTATTTTATTCAGTGGTATGCGGTGTACAATTGTGCTATTGTGTTGTACACAATGTGAACAAGAGGTCAGCCATTTGTGATGTTACTGATCGTTGAACTTTATACGTAGCAACAATTAAGTGGCGGAGTATTTCGAGGCAGCGGGTTCTTCAATCTTCAAGCCGTCACCACCTACAGACGGTCATAGAACACATACAATACAGACAAACAATACTTATTTATGTTATATATCGATATAACCGAATCGGAGGACCTCGTGGCCAAGTAATAACAGCCGCATGGGTCGATCCATCAGGTTAAGCTACGCTTGCCGGTGTTGGTCCGTGGATTGGTCGTGGACCATCTTTACATACCGAGATTCTTCTTCTGTGCCTCGGAAAGTACGTTAAGCCGTTGGTGCCGGCTATTGTTCGTGGATCTTAACAGTCGTTACGCGTTGTCAGAAGCGCCAAAAGTCTGACAGGTAACTGAGTAATAACGATACCTACTACGAGGTCAGATAGACAGTTGCTCCATTTGAAATACTGGTATTCAGTTGCATCTGGTTTGACTGAGAGCGGACACAAATATAGTTGGGTTTACCCAACGTTTAGGCTAGGCAGAAGAAGAGATATCAAATAATCAACTTTAATAATTTAAATGAAAATATTGATAGGGTGAAGTAGGTTTTTACGGTACGTTTTAATACGCGATATTGTTGTTATTTTTTTCTTTTTTAACATCATGTGAAACTCGCGCTGAATACCAATAAATTGATTTAAGTGTTCTGATTGTGATGAAGGGCATGTATGTACGTATGATAAATATCTATTAACAAGAATGCTTGTTTTTAGCCTATTAGAAAATATGCAAGCTCGTTCAGCCATGTTGGATTGTAGGGAGTAGTGACATCAACGGTATGTTTTGTTAGGCGACGTTATAGACTATAGAGTATAGACAGTGTGGCGATTACACGATGACTCACTAGTTATACTCCCGTCCGTAAATGTTCCTCGTTTTAAATACGTATTCTGCCCCACGGGGTTTTATGTGTTTCTATGATTGCCTCAGCCAATTAATAACGCAGCTGGATTAGCTATAGGCGGTGCTAAGGTGTGACTAGGTCAGCGTGCGTCGTATGATTTGGATTAACTTCTGGAACATTCTATAGCCTAGACTAACGATTCACTGTTTTATCTTTGTGATTTCAGATATAAAGCGTTTATTGATTTCTATGTGCAAATAAATAGCTATTTAAATCGACAATGCATAATATAAAAATCTAACAATAATACGCACTAATGTTTTTAGTTTTAACGCTTCTGTTTTTGCCTAGGTATTATCAAAAATGTAAACTGTATCATAATGATAGGAATTTTCGCCATTAATTTTATTTTAGTTATTTACAGTTGGTTACACAACGGTCCATGATGTTTTAGTGACTACTTTCTACAACTAAATACAATATGTAAATAATCACAAGCGGGTGAATGTAGAGCAAACGTTACTGGCATGGCACAATATGATTATGTGCAATGGAGGTCAATTGAAGACATGCTACCGATAGCGAACACGAGACGTTGAACCGGATCGAGACGATACCTCTTGTTACGATGTTTTACTGTCAATGCCTGGATCAGACTGAAACTATTATGATTTTCGTGCATTCGTCACGCCACTGAAATATCAAAGGTATGTCGCGATTAATAGCCGCCTTGTCCTTCAGAAGCGCAGAGCTTAAAGTTCTGCGATGGATTTTACTATTTCCCCTTCCCTATTTCACTGCACTGCAGATAAATCTCTTATGTGACAACCAGTCCAATGAGACTATAACAATTTATAGTATTTTTTATCGGATACACCATAGATTAAAAAAAACCTACAAAGTGCACATGTCAGAAGTGAAACTTATTTGGACCTTTTTCACTCTCTCTCTCTCAATCGGTCTCAATCACTCTCCCTCTTCTTGGACAAAAAACGTTTCATCCGTAAAAAAATACCCTCATGCGCGCAAAGAAGTTTCACTTCCAAATAAGATTTAGATTTTCGTTTTACCTTTGTAAGCTTACCGTAACTCAACGTATTAAGGTGCGTGATATGCTGGTTGTTTCTTTGACAGATAGGATTCGAAACGAAGACATCCGCCAGAGAACTAACGTAACTAATATCACACAAAGAATAAGCTCGTGGAAGTGGCAGTGGGCTGGTCACACACTCAGGAGAACGGATGGCCGATGGGCCAATAAGTTTCTAGAGTAGAGTCCACGTGGAGTAGACGAAGTGTTGGTCGGCCATTAATCAGGTTGGAAGACGATCTCTGTGCGGTGGCCGGTCCGTGTTGGATGCTAGTGGCAAGGGATCGGCCGTCTTGGCGTTCATTGAGGGAGGCACATGTTCAGTATTGGACGGATAGAGGCTGATGATGATGCTGATGATACTTTTGTTAGATCTATACTAACAATCGGTCGTCTTGGCCTTCATTGAAAGGGGCCTATGTTAAATTGTAGACGAGAAAAGATTGACAATGATGATGATTATCTTCGAGACCTTCGACTAAACGAGATTAGTATCTCCGTGCAGAAATGATTTAGGATGGGAGTAGCGTCGTTCATTAAATGAGGCCTGGTGATACAAATTTCATTATCAAATTTCGTCCTAAGAAATACTAATTAGATGTGATCAATAACATCCGTGTGACTAAGTGAGACACGCCTTAAATATTTAGGATACAGATTACAGACGTCACACACGGGGCCCGCCTTTGCATTGTTTATCGCGTGGACGAACTGACTGTATTAGTATTTTTTTTTCTTTAATGCCGGGAAATGCTCTGAGGTATCCCGTGGGGGAGTGGGTCTCCCCAAGCGGGTATGTGGGAGTCGCTGCGCACGAAGGCTGGTAAGTGGACGCAGCTGTTTTACCCACTAAAACCTGGCGAGTTCCACCAATGCCGCCTTTTGTCCGCCTCAAATCTGTTGAGCAAACAGGGCACCTCGACGGCTAGTCAGTCCCTCAGGGGACCGACGCCACCTCAACAGAGGGGTAGTCCCGCATACAGAACAACCCCTCTCAACGTCGGGACAGTACAATGAGGTGAGGTTCCGGCCCTCGCCCCTTGCCCCCTGCTTTTTTGTCCCCTCTTCTTTTAAGAGGGATACAAAGAACCCCCTCGGCTCAATTCTTCGCTTTGCCCAAGGTGCTGGGCTAACCCTAGGCTACTGAGCCTCACCCACGATAAGGCCTGAACCATAGTAGGGACTGTATTAGTATCTACTTTCTATATCAGTTGAGAAAAAATATAAACATGTACTCGGTTGTCGCCTGAAAACGACTACATTCGTTTTAGTCTTGGTAGGTAGTAAGTTCCTAATTAGAATTTATTGGAATATCGATCATGTTCATGTGGTTACTGGATGAATGGAGCGTAGAGAAATGGCAGGGGGAGGGCGTACGTACGTTTGCATTTCCGAAAAAAAATTAACGCGTAGATAAATTAACTGTTCCGAATTGCCATTCAATGATTCCCGTCTTCGGACGTATCGCGTGCGATCTCTTTATGAACTTTGACATTGATTTGTAATAAACCTCGCATGATTTATAACAATACGAATTAACTTTTATTGAAGTCATATAATTTTTAAAGCTTTTTTTTTTAAAGCCGAACCATTTGATAGCGGTTGATAATGTATGAATGTTTCAAATGAGACGTACCTACTCTACAATAGAGGATACTTCATGAGCTACCTAATTTCTACTATTATTTGACTTGATTCTAACTGACGTATGCCATTTTTTTTGTTGACTCTGGGAAATGCATATACGCATGCATCCAGGTTACCTCGGATAAGGCGCGTGCACCTATGTGGGACCTATTCACCCGTTTAAAGGGTCCCGGATCTGCAGGAAACAGGAGAACCTCAGCGACAGGCGTACCCCGGCGAAAGACCAGACTACTCGTAAGTCGGGAGACTGCCCGTTCTTCTCGGGCATTGCTGCCTCGTAGAAGGAGACCATCGCCGTCCAGGACTCGTCGTCACCGAGCATCGCGGTGATGATGCTCGGCAGGGACAAATCCCCACCGATGTCCGACATCAGATCGTGAGGCAGCGCCGCCCAGCTTGGGCACACGTCGAGGGTGTGCTCGTGCGAGTCCACCGCCGCGCCATTATAGTAACATATTGTCACCGGCTCACCGGTACTCACCAAAGCAATCATGCCCGGTTAGCACCTGTGTCAGACGGAAGGTGAGGGGTTTGCGCATCCACCGTTTGAGGACCGGCAGGGCAAGCGTTAGGCTTTTGCCATACGCCTGCCGCGCCATGTCCTCCCCTCAACTTCGCATTAGTGTCTCCTGCCCTAGAAGGAATGCGTCTCAGCAAGAACCTCCACCATGGGTTATCATCGGCCAGGGCAGTGGCTGCCGCCCACGATACGGTACTGACGTATGACCTGTATCAATAAACATCAATAAGCTTAGCACGGATCATCCCCTATTGTGTTCCAATGTGACTCATCTATTAGTGTATATTATTTTCTATAGATTTAAACTATTTGTTGTTGTCTCGTATGTGTGTCAATAAAGTTCTTTTTTTCTTTCTTTCTTTTCTTTCATCTGAGACACGAAATGTCCTTTAATGTCGTCCCATCATCAAGAAACATACATTTAATAGCAGCTAACAGGATTGCCAAAATCAAGAAGTGTTTGATATTGTTATAATATTCTATTGGATCGACTTTCTATTGCAATGTCCGGAAATCGGAACATGCGTGGTCCTGTTTCTTTAATAATAGATATACGAGGTTCTATTGTATACGTGAATATTACGTCAGTGACGCAACAGACTATCTTTATGTTTGTCTGCACCTATCTAGTATAAAACGGTGGTATAAATTGAAGTTGATTTTTATGTTGGTCTGTTTGTACTTTGTGTATCGATGTTTTCTAAACAAGGATTTTAATACGGTTTTCACTGTCGACTTTGTTATGTGGCAGGTTCCCAAGTTTGATACATAAATATTTTTTCCAAAAGTAGAGAAAAGTTTGTTAGTCACGAATTAACTCAAAAACTACTCAACCGATTTTAAAATTATTTCACCGTTACAAATCCACGTTAACACTGAGTCACGTAAGCTATACAAATAATCATCATCGATCCGGATACGGCTGTAAATCTAAGTTAACGCGGGTGAAACTGCGGGCATCAGCTAGTAATTCATATACATATAAGGAATTGACAAACTCGTATACTTATTTATTTACTGCGACTGATAAGGGAGAGGTACTCAAGGTGATTGTTATAATCGCGATAAAATATATCATAAAATAAACTTGAAACGGACTGATTGCGATGGTAACATATTTTAGTAATAAAACCTTGTTAATAAAACGTGTATAATATTACAATCCATCATTAACTTCTATAATTTATAATGACTCAAGTTACACGAATCTTACGACACAGCAATGAGGTAATAGTCACTTAATTTCAACTTGCCATCATCGGAGTCATAATTTATGGTATTGACCTATTGGTATATGACCCACCAATGGGGGAGCCATTGATATAGATATCGTGATATTTGGCTCGACCCCCTCCCCGTGCTAATCTCACTTGGAATATTTCATACATATTGGACCTATTTTACAAAAGACAATTTATTCAATTTAATCATTATTTTATGTAATGTCTAATGAAGAGTAGATATTTAAGTTCGCTGATCGTAATCTAGTTGATATGGTTAGAATATATATAAATATACAATAGAATACTAGAAAAAACCGGCCAAGTGCTAGTCGGACTCGCGCACAAAGGGTTCCGTACCATTACATAATATACAACATTAACACTTTAACAAAAATTAAGGTTTATGTTTATGGAATTAAATGTTTTTTATATATTTGAGTTGATTGCATGAAAGGTAAATTGCGGTTTACGATTTATGTCGTATAAAAAACTACGTAGGTACTAGATCTTTTTCAAACCAATTTTCGGTGGAAGTTTGCATGGATTACCATGTACATCATATATATTTTTTTAGTTTTATCATTCTCTTATTTTAGAAGTTACAGGGGGGGGGGGACACATTTTTCCACTTTGGAAGTGTCTCTCGCGCAAACTATTCAGTTTAGAATAAAATGGTATTAGAAACCTCAATATCATTTTTGAAGACCTATCCATAAATGGGTTTGATGAAAAAAAATATTTTGAGTTTTAGTTCCAAGTATGGGGACCCCCAAAATTTTTTTTTTTTTTTCTACTTTTATGTCAAATCTTAATGCGGTTCACAGAATACATCTACTTACCAAGTTTCAACGGTATAGCTCTTATAGTTTCGGAAGAAAGTGGCTGTGACATACGGACGGACAGACAGACAGACAGACATGACGAATCTCTAAGAGTTCCGTTTTTTGCCATTTGGCTACGGAACCCTAAAAAAACTATTAAAATTATTAAAGGACACTTATTCTAATTCAGTCCACTATCCGCGGAGAGAATTATATTCAAGAAATATGATTTACTATAATTTGACCCAATTTTCTTGTAATTCTACAGTTTCGTACGAAAAAAAATACGTGATATTTGCTGATACCCCCCTCTCCCCCACGTGAGTTTGGGCGAGATTATGCTCGACCCCCTCCCCCAATGAAAAACCTCACGTAATTAATGAACGCCCCCATACTAGTGGCCTTGGACAGACGTCTCAGGGCTCACCCTAGGCTAGCCCCACCGCTTCAACAAGGCATTAACCATGGTGGGGACAGCTGTAGTCTCTGGCAGACGGATGTGCAACCTTTTTGTCCTCTCTGTCAAGATCTATTAAACTACACGTGGTGTCTAAACATTATAAAATGGGCTATGTAGTTATAGGAGTTAATAAAAATTACGTGTTAGAGTTCACAAACAACGTGACACGAAAATTGTACATGTATAAAGAATAACTTGATTGATCTTGGCATTTATTAACGTTATGTCACTGTAGGTCAGTATGACAGACAAACATTAATTGTATGTGTTGAATAAAATGGTGTTGAGTTTAATTATACTAACATTAAAACCTGAACTTGACACTTGTAAAATTATTTATAAAAATTTAAAAATATTATACACAAAATGCTCTACTACCAAATAAGTCCTCTTTTAAGGTAGAAATGATGACAAAATAAGTACACTTATTTCCTAATTGACATGAGTCGAGAGACATAACTCATGACGCAGTCAATACCACACTAGAATCAAAATAAAACCATGATACGTCCAGGACATTCTGAAACGATAATAGATGTGAAAAGATAAATTAAAAAATAAATATTTGGCATTTTACTTGTTCCAATTCAGATTATATGTGTTAGACCTCCCACAAACAAAAATATTATAATCAAACTAGCAGACCTCACAGACGGCCTGTACAAAATCATTTTGTAGTGAACATAATTGTGAATTTAAAATCTAAACCATTCTCGAATCTTGTACACAAACAAAAATTTTATCTAAATCGGTCCAGCTTAGTAGGAGTTCAGCGACATACATACACACACACGAGAATGATATGTATATAAAGATTTAACATTAATATGACGTATTTTTCATCTAAACATTTTTATTAAATGCACATGTCACATTGACCCTGTATAGTCTACGGCGTTGCAATTTCGTCAGCTATCCCGTACAGGTACCGACTCCTAGACCTGTGTCATTGACCTCTGTTTAGTACTCGTCATCTATGATATTGCTGTTGTTGCACTTTTTATTACCTTATCTTATGCGCCCTCTAAAATGGTATTTACAAAGAAATTATATATCACAGCAAAATATTCATTTGAAGAATACAACAACATTGTAGACACTTTTAATATAACTAGAGGTCGTCCAGCGATCGAAATTCGATCTCAATTCAAAAAAATCATGCAACTTTAAATACAGTTTTACAGTACCTACCTAAAAACGAAAGCTTCACTTCTTTACTACTAAACTTTACTTCTTTGTAAAATTAAAACTAAACGTCATACATACGTCATCAGCTATTATTTGACTTTGTCGTAATTATATAACTTTGAATGTGTGTATCGTAAGGTGTGTAACATTTTATTTAATATATTTATAATGCATATTACACAAAAATAATAGCTTTCTCCACTCCCTCTCCACTAAATCTCTATCTGTATCAATTTTCAAATTAGCAGAATCAATAATATTCAACGTCAGCTAATCCCCTATTAGGAAGGTAATTACTAATTATCCCTAACTTAGTAATGTCATTACAATAGAATGGGTGCTTATTCACAAGGTTGTCAGACTATACGTAGGTATATAATTCTAATATCTTTGTGCGTATTAATTTTAGCAGTTCTACTTTTAATGTAGATATTTAAATATTTTCCAATGTTCAAATTTGACTGATAGTCCAAAACTGTATCTAGTCTAGTCAAGAAGTGAGTTTTCTGCGAAAATACGTTGGAATAGTCGGAAAAAACAATTTTTCGCCGAAAACCCACTTCTCGACTAGACTAATATGGGTATGTTAATTAATGAATTGTTTATTCACTTCCAAGCCTGAAGAGTCATCGTCCTATACGTTTCTGTGGCTACGCAAGAACTATGAGTTAAACTCTGTAGAATGTAGATCATTATTACTTTAATTTTATAATTTTTATATTGCAATACATTTCTGCGTTATTTACTTTAATTACACTGTAATCACAGTAAATTTAAAAATGATATAATATAGGAAGCACATTGATTTCGTCTCCCTTGACCAAAATGTGATGACTTTTTTCAAGGCTATAATTATTGGTGATCTCATCACCAATAATATGGATACAAAAATATATTATGTATACAACATTTCAAGACTGTTTTTTTGTTTCAGATTCCTATGCAAACATCACACGACTCGTGAAGGTTCGTGCATTAATGTAACACGTTTTTACATTTTATTTAAACATTCAAATATTATGTCTAATGAAAAAGATGAAGATAGGTCTGTGAGCCGATGTTACCAAATGTTTTTGTCTGGTGAGCATATAATGATACCATGATATTATAATAACATTATCTTATGAGTTCAAGAAACAAGATAACGTGGTTGATTGTTTAATAATAATGTATTATTATTGTATTTTAATGACGTTACTAATTTATCTACTAAAAACTGATGATGCTCAAATATGTCTGCAAATAGCAATTTATATTAATATGACGTTTATTTGACTCGACCACTACCTTATTACTATTATTTATTCTGCGCCGCTACATAAAAACTTTAAAGAATTTACTAAACAGCGTTATATCTGTGGTAATATTATGTATAAATTTTATATATTTAATTATAAATTCTAGTAATATGAAAAATCGTATGTCTAATTCAAATAATTTATGTATGTGACTATTAAGGCAGTGTGTAGTGGTTTTTTTCCATTCTAGAAAGAGTCACGCTATAATTTAATGGATGCTAACGAGTTCGTTTTGGTTGTGTATGGTGCTATAACATCCTTTTGTGGTTTAAGATCAATGTGGAATATATTTTGGCGAATGGATGAGTCAGACTGCGCTACGAAGTCATCACTTCAAGACAGTCAAAACTAGTTACTTAGTTTCGAGAATAGTCGTTTGGTTTCTAATCTGTAGATATATAATATAATTCTTCTATAAATCCACCTGGGATTTTTGAGACGGGTCAGTAAGGGCAGATACCTTAAACGGTTTAGTTACAGGAAAACGTTCCTAGAATACCATCCACAACTTTAAAGATATTCAGAACTGCATTCACAGATTTTTGAGAAAATGTACGGTTAGCGAAAAAGTGCTAAAATCCACAAAAAAAACTTTTTTATGTCTATCGATCCTATTTCGTATAGGATCAAAAGACTATGGGACCATTTAAGGTATGAGTACTAGACATGTCAGAAATCGCCAAAATTATTTTCCATACATTTTGTACTGTAAACAATAAATCAACTCTTTATATTCTTTACTAGCTGTTGCCCGCAGCTTCGCCCGCGTTTACTTAACTCTTATTAGTCACAGCGTGATGTTATGTAGCCTATAGCCTGCCGCAATAAATGGACTAACTAACACTGAAATAATTTTTAAAATCGGACCAGTAGTTCCTGAGGTTAGTGCGTTCAAACAAACAAACTCTTCAGCTTTATATTATAAGTATTTACTAGTATAGATAACAGCCCTGTAAGTATTTCAGTGACATGTACAAGATATGCCAGGGCTGTTTTTGATTCAATTATGCGTCTCTTGATACTTCATTCTTAATTGGATCCGGTTAGTGGCGTTTGGGTTTCAACTTTTTATTTTATACGCTTAACTTTTTTCAATTCGTTCACATCATGACATGTGTTATCTGTCATCGTTGGTATATTGTTGGACGTTTCAAACTCATGATTAATAAAAGAGGTCTAAAACAATTCGTTTTAGTGTTAATTTTGGTATATACTTTGTAATTGCGTGTTTATGGTGCACATTCTTCATTCGGTTTATCGACCCCGCTAGTCCATGGAGACCACAGAAGTCCACGCGGCACATGTGAATAAATACCATGTCGCTGACATTTGTGATGAGCAATGGTAGCAATGGAGTAGATGATGGTATTTACTGCTATAAAATTCCTACCTTTCCCAAGCGGTATCCTAAGTAGGTATACTATTTATAGCTTTAAACTATATTACAATAATATAGAATACGTTATTCAAAATCAATGCCATGATCCTCTAATTAAAATTAAAACTTATGGAGACTATTGTATGTTGTACTAATGGAATATTAGGATAGTATGAACATCGATTGCCCACGCAAAGAGGATGTCAAATTAATAAAGTCTTTAGCCAATTCAATGTTTCATACAGATCGAAGTAAAACACATTGAGTTATAATCGCAGTGCCAATGCCCAGGAACATGTCGACATTGGAACCGGTTCTCCCGAGACCAGCGTGACTCATCTGTCGGTCAATAGTCCTGATACTTTTACCAAGTAACCCAACCAACTTTGGGAGGCACATTGTCTCGATGATTGAATACATTATTCTAGAATTTTCGAAAATATTCCATAACATTCCAGTAGTGTTGACGTTGAATGAACATTATGTATGGTACTTTTACCCACATTTATCGTTATTATCCAAAGGTAATTATATCACTTGCTGAACCCATACACTGGTCTGCCATGAATAGAGGAGATATCGCATTTTCATGGTGATGTGCAGTTATTGTCAAAAATCATCGATATCTATGTAGGTACATGTTAAGGGATTATCCCAAAATCATTCTGACGAATGTAAGCCTCTTTTTAGTCGGATTATTTCATTGGATTCATTGCATAAGAATTTTAATGGAATTATATTGGGATGTTGCCTGGAATTTGCTTTATTTTAACAATTACAATTCCGTCCCATCTGTCTGAAGGATAGAGTTACATCTTTTAGTTTCTTACCCAAATCAAACTTAAATTCTAGAGCCATTGTAGATCACATTTAGAGAAATATTATATTTCGTATTTAAATCTCATAGTTGTAGTTTTAAACGAACAATTTTGTATAGAAATTATCCTATTTTCAATTTGTTATCTGTTACGAAATCGTGTATTAGTATTTTGATGTTTATCTATTGGTGTTCCCAGAATACTCGATAAAATATTTTTGATAGTTTTATATCACCATCATATCATCCATCACCATCATATCACACCATCATTTCATTATCATATTCTACCATCATCATTAGGTATCCAAAAGCCGTAGGTCCCGTAGGTAAGAACTCCCTCTCACAACTAGCCGTAAATAAAACGAGTGTTCTACCTTTTTTTCGGAATGTTCTATGCGACATCGGATTAGTGTAAGCCAATTTGGCTCACTTATGATTTGTTAAAGTGGGTGGTTGCCCCCCCTTCAACAGTGAAGTCTGCGACCCCACGGCCTCCTGGCGTCGGGTTGGGTGTTCTACCTATTTGATAAATATTGTACAGCAAATTCATAGCGTGTGGAATATTTTTTTATAAAATTCTCTAAATACAAAGCGAACAAAATACCGTACAATCAGTTCTCCATCGATACACAAACCGTTTTAATTGCAACTTACCGTAACCATATGTTCGTACAGCGTGTTAAGAGTACAGCAAGTAGCAACAAACAGCTGCATGTATGAATGCGCGTCTCAAGAGGTTTACACGAGGATTTTTTACATTACGTACTTTTTGTGTATTATGTATGTTTCACAGAATGTTGTGCTATTCTAGAATTTTATGATTTCAAAATGTGATATATTTGCTCAAAAGTATAGTATATACACTTCATAGTGGGACGAGCGGAAACTAGGGACCGTTTCTTGTGCCTGGTATTCTTTAAAGTCTTGGTCGACCACCAGTAGGGCTAGCATGCGTACACGACATAATTTTGTTTATCCCTTACTTATACCACTATTGTGTATTACTTATATCATATATGAAATAATACGAGAAAAGGCGTAGACAATATTTTGTCGTGCGCGCATGTTAGCCCTACAGAGGCCTTAGACAAAGTAACATTAAAAAAACGATAACGAAGTTCGAAAAGAATAAAATGTATGGGATTGACATAAGCCGTCGTCATTTATGTCACTCGTTATCGTTATCGCAAGTTGGTAGACAATATTAAAATTCGTAACAAAATCATAAACTGTCAATTGGTTATCGAACACTTATATGTCAAACTTATGTTATTTTATTATTGATATTGATTCGTTATCCGTAGGCGTGGGCCATGGAGGGAACATTTTCACAATTTTTATGAGTTATAGTGTATGAGGTCTATCTACATAGATATTAATTTTAATTTTTTGGTCCGTTTTGACACTTCTTGTCGAACTTTGTTGACACTTGACAGTTGTTGTCGTTGCACTGTCACGATCTTTGATTGATCATTGGCTAGAAAATTATTATCGTTATCTAAAAGACGATAACGAATTTCGGCTACAAAGCGATGTCACTTTGTCTACAGGCCCAGGTCAGTCAGGCGGGAAGACGATCTCCTTACAGTAGCCGGTCCGTGTTGGATACGAGTAACAAAGGATCGGTCGTCTTGACGTTCATTGAAGGAGGCCTATGTTCAGCAGTGGACGAATAAAGGCTGATGGTGATGATAGATTTAATATAGCACATAGAATCAGATTTTTTGACGTGACAACGTCTTATATTTCGATGGAGCCGGCTACAAGAACGTATGCGATGACGTATTCGGCGTTACCTCGCTCTGAGGCGTTCCATTTTCCTATGACGTTGTTACGTTCAACAATCGCCAGTAAACCGACTTTACAGACAACCGATTTTTACTAATATAAGCTGAACGCATTGATTTCAATTATTGTGGGCGTTTTTAAGGTTTCATGGTAATATAAATTATTGATCGTTTTGGCATATATTACGAGATTCATCCAGTAGTAGATGATAATTTATAATAAATCATTTTTTACGGATTTTATCGCGGTTTATTAAGATTTTTACAAGCCAGACGTTTCGGATACTGATTCGGAACTCATTCGGAACTCAGTCCTCCCGGGACCATGGTCCCGGGAGGACTGAGTTGCTGTAGGACTGAGGTGTCATACATTCTATCGTTACAAAGTTATTCGAAACTACACTATGACAACAATCAACATTTGTTTTGGTCCTATCTACGCAGAAAGTGCTAACTGTATCTTTAATCTGTGACATATTATGCTTGGATTTTGATTTGATAATTTTAATAATGGGATCCCAAACAGGTGGTAGAAAACAATAGATGATAAGTTTATAATAAAAATATATTTTTTTTGAATATACGTATCGTATTAAATAAAAAGAGATCAATAGTTATAACAATTAAACATAACGCGTTATGCATTGGAATAATTCAATGGTAAATGAGTTTGATTATTTTAATCAGCAATCTCGTAACAATAGCGACATCCGTCGTGGAAACGTCGCCCTAACAACCTTCGGTGAACTGGAAGGTTCTAAATATCGACCGGCGTAAAGAACGACAACCTTGAATGCACGTCCTCTTTCACATTCAATACTCCAATATTGACTACTTCACTTCATATGTCTTCAATCAAAGCAATCTCGCACGCTCACTTAATAAGTTCGAATTGTTTAAACTCGGAAATAAGCCTATTGTTCATTCATAAGCACATTATCATCATATCGCGAAAATATGTTGTTTATTGCCTTTTTCTATGAGCACTCTTAGTTTGACTTTTATACGTATATAGACTAGCAGCGCCCCGCAGTTTCACCCGCGTACTTCCCATCCCCGTGGGAGTACAGGGATAAATTATAGCCTATATTATGTTATTTTGGTTTTTTTCTTTTACGCCGGGAAATGCTCTGAGGCATCCCGCTTGGGACGAGGGGGGAGGGCTTCCCAGGTGGGTATGTGGGTCTCGCAACGCCCGAAAGATGGTAAGGTGGACGCAGTTCTACTAGTCTATCCACGGCAAAAATCAAGAGCTAAGGGTGAACTGTCTCAAAATGAAAGGTGTCGATTTTAGCAATCACAAGGCTTCTTCTCTACCCTCCAAATTACTGTTGAGCACCACAACACCAGTGGAAGATAAACTCCTAACAAAAGTTTCCTTCCCACCTACATAATATATGTACACTACCTTTCGACCTAGTTTTGCAAACTTGAATATAGTTTTAACACTACTTCAAGATATGTCTGGAATACTTGGTAATATTCAAGTTTGCGTCTCTTAAACTTTTATATGTCCTTACATATTCGTATATAATATGTATATTATATATTTATAATTTGTATATTCTTTTTTTATGTTAGTTGGATAGGCAAACTGGCAAACGTGCTACCTGATGGTAAGTGGTCGACGTCGCCCATGAACATAAACCAGTATACCTGGAACGAGCCCAGGTCACTCATTTATGTTTTGCCTATCCTGAGACATAAAATGTATCGGTGCCAGTAATTACACTGCCTGTCTTGCCCTTCTCTCCAAAACACAGCAAAGCTGTTTCACGGGAGAAACAAGCAAGATGGTGGTGCCCATGCAGCCGGGAGCGCGGCACAACGCTTCCCTCCCACCGGTTCACCGGTAATATTCATTTGGGATGTATCCTAAAAATCTTTTTCATCGTTAGAATGTTACTTTAACACAAGCTATAAAATAATCATCATCTAAGACCTAAGTTAAGGCGGGTGGAGCAGCAGGCACCAGCTAGTGTTTCTCTGGTTCTCTGTATCTATTCTAATCAACAATATTTTATTGACGAGCTAGATATTTTGAAAACATCTTTGTATGCTTTATTCATTGTTTTTTAGCTAGTAAAGAAACTATGCTACAATACAGTACTAATAGCATTTTATGACTGTCTCTAAATTTGGATGTTTATTAACAGCTGAAATTAATTTGATAAAAAATGTCACTACCTTAGGATACTACTTGGATCCCCACCATGGTTTAAGCCTTGTCGTGGCGGTGGGGCTCAGTAGCCTAAGGTGAACCCAGCACCTTGGGCGAAGCCAAGTGAACCGAGGAGGCTGCTCTTTGCACTGTCCCGATGTTGGGAGGAGTTGTTCTGTCATGCGGCACAACCCCTCAGTGGAGGTGGCGTTGGACACTTGGGGCTGACTAGCCGTCGAGGTGCTCTGTTGCTCAACAAATCCGGGGCACCTCACCAAAGGTGGCATTGGTGGCACTTAGTGGATAGAGCTGCGTCCACTTACCATCTTTCGGGCGCAGCGAGTCCCACAGTTACTACAGTTACTAAAATTATTTAAAACGGGATATTTACCATGTTTTTCACTTCTATTTCGCGATTTAGTAACTAGGTTTTGATGTCAAGGTATTCGCGTATAACATGTATTCTGTATCTTACTTGTGATCCAAAGTGTCGCTTTACACTAACCTCTTCGGTGACTAAAAATAATCAATATACTGTAAACTCGATTCTTTCCCTGCTTTCGTTTGCTTCAAAATTTGGCAACCGCTCAGCTCCGCAGAGTTATATAACGATGCAGGTACAAGACCGTCATTAATAACATTTTTCATGACCCAGCAACACCAGCAATCAAAAAGCACCATATTTATCAAAGTAATGTTAATAAACAACGCAACGTGCAAAAGCTGTTGTGTAACATGTAAAAAATGTTTAATGTTGGGTAGTAAAACTTAGTAACAAAGGAATATATTTTTAGAACTTACAACTTATTTTATATTCTTAGTTATGGTTTCCATTAAATTCGCTTTGTTAGTATTCATCAAATCAGTAAAGCATGAAATTACCAAGTAATTGTATGTACTCCATATTGTCAACTCAAAAACGCATTATTATGCTTTTTTCGTTCATGTTAATTACAGATTTGAGTATAGAAAAAAAATTAACATGTTAAGATTTATTTTGGTATAATTCTCAACTAAATTTATATTTGTTGACACAGCAAGAGGCCATCCAAACACTCTTTAAATTTGCTGAACCAGTTTTTGACTCAACATTCGGCGTTTAAATCCCCAAAATATCATTAACATATCCGGTAAAGTAGATATTTTGATCTTTGGATAAACCAAACCAGTCTCAGGTCAGGAAAGCTTTGCAGACTCATATATTATTATTATTATTAAGGATGTGTTGATACACCTTGCCGATACGATACGGATACTCTTATAAAAATATCGGCGATACCGATATATCGATAACTTCGAGTATCACCGATATATCGATATCGTTATCGGTTGCATCCCTAATTTACATACCTATATAAATATACACGGTTTTAGTAATTGCTATTAAAGTCATAATTTTATGTAACGGCTCCGATTTTAATTAGTGTCGTGAGTAGAAAAGATTTATATTAAAACCCGATCATACGCAAGACCTGAAAGGTAAGATTTTGGATTAACATAATATTTTCACTTCTAAAACTATTTAAACCCGATATTAACAAATGTCTTGTTCTCGAGACTCGTTAATAATAAATTATCCAGTTTTAAATAGCGTTAGAACTCAAAAATACAGTTCTGTTGAAAAGAATATGTTGCGATTTCTATTAATTATTATTAAACACTTTCAAAAGCTGACAAGAGATGACTCTTGCATATTTTTAATATTCTGAAAAAATAGTATCCATTTTTTTTAAATATACAACGTAAATACGTTTTAGAGTCGTGGATAGAATCATAACTGAAGCAAAGAAAACAACAAGATATTTGTTGCGGCTATAGAACCAGCTGCCACATGTCCAATCTTATCTGTCTGGTCGACCTTAGGAATATTCGTAAGGACAGAGCAAACACATGTTACATTATCTCTACACTAACCCACTGACAATGAATGTATTAATTTCTAGTACCGCTTAAAAGACATATGGGGATATATTAGTTTAATTCCGATAATTTTTACATTTTGATAAATATTTCTATTAAAGAAAGTGTTTGATCTAATTTAAAATAAAAGTACATGTTTTAGGATTCCTCGCAATTAATCTATACTAATATTATAAAGCTGAAGAGTTTGTTTGTTTGAACGCGCTAATCTCAGGAACTACTGGTCCGATTTGAAAAATTATTTCAGTGTTAGACAGCTTATTTATCGAGGAAGGCTATAAGCTATAAAACATCACACTGTGACTTATAGGAGTTGAGTAACGTGGGCGAAGCTGCAGGCAACAGCTAGAATTTAATAAAAGATTAAGGTTTATACATACATGTGTGTTTCGTAACAGACGCATGACACTTGAAATATGCATCCATTTGCATAAGTAGGTACTACGTTAATACAATACCTGTTTTAACCCTTAAGGGTTACAATACTACTTAAGGGTTATAATACATACATAGTTAGGGGTCTACGTATAAAACCGTACAGTCGTATTATAAAGTCATATCAAGGCCCACTCCAGACTCAACGCCTGTAAATTTTGATGACACTTAAACAAGTTACCACTCTTAGAATCGTAATTAACTAACTTACAAAAGATCGAATATTTAACTGTCGTGTAAGGTACACGACAGTTAAATATTCGTATGTAAGGGGAAAATAGTAACTCCAATAAAAAAATGAAAATACATTTAGCGACTCTAGCATTTTGTCAGGTGGGCTAATGTAGTTTTAATAACCAACACAACGTCTTTCCAAATGATTTTACTAAACAACGTTAAAACATAATTAACAGCACGCTATTGTCCATAACTCAAAATATTCATTTCTCAGAACGTGTGTTTAAATGAAGAAAATTTTGTTATAATGACATATGACATGACAAACTGAGCAAATTGTACAAGCAATCTTGGAAAAATGTTGAATATCCCGCAATCCTTCGATACGTATAAATTCTCCTTTCTCATAGTCACTGACACTGACTAGTTTTCCTATGAAAAGATTCAAAATCGACCATAAAATTGTATAAATTTACTTGACATTCAGCGCAAGTGTCGCTTTATGAGAACTAGTTTATATAACTACTCAATAATTGACCTCACATAAAACCGCTTATAATATAAACTTAATACAATCCACATAGGGTACATTACCACTTAAAACTAACATGAATTAGATCGAATGAAAAAAATCGATTAGAGAAAAGTACGTTTACCGTATCATAAAGTAGGTTAATATAAAATTCATGAAGTTCAAATGAAAACGTTAGCGATAGATCTGTGAACAGTTACGCGTCACCGTCTCACGGCCGTGGGACCGTTCTGGCGTATTAAGGCTGACGAGTCTCACAATAAAACTACAGCTAACGAATGCGAATACTTGCCTCCCGCCAACTTTGTACTAAATCTATTTTCTTATATAATACCATTGCTCTTTGTATTTCGCAAAAATATATGACCGACTCAGACACTGCAGTCTCACATCAGTCCGAAAACCTCTGAAGATGTTTTGGAATTATAACGCAATGAGCGTGCTCATTATGTTATTACGTTTGTTCTATATTGGAGAAAAACATCATCATATAGCTGACAAGATTGAAAGTCTGTGACGACTAGTTTAGTTTGTGGAACTGCGGCCTATTATCCTTCACCTGGTTTAGAGAACGAGATCAACAGCGTGAATTATAAAATCTAATTATTAAGTTATTATCATTGTATGAAAATAAACATAAAAACGAGTCACAAGTTTTTTAAATAATTTTGTGTCCCCACTTTAAAACCGACCGTGATTGAAATGCTATTCATTTCCAGTTTTGGACGATTTCGAGCTTGTTATATAAAAGCATATTGGCTTTAAATTACAAAGAACCTAAAACTAAAAAACCTTAAAAATATAATATAATAACTTAAGTATATTAATAAAAAGGAGTCCCTTTAGGCAAGCTTCCGAAGATACTGGCAGCGTTCCCCCTTTGAATTGCTAGACTAATTCTTTGTCCGAAGTAGCTGCCAGCTCTTCGGTCTCCTGTGATAGCTTGTTATTATGTTAATCCCACCACATTAGAATATACATTAAATAATATATTATACGTTATACAAGTTAGAGTGGTGGAACTTTAAAACACCTGATTATCTTATCGCACGGTAGATGTTTGTTCAGATGTGATAGTTTACATTATTCTGCCGTTCGGAACGAAAGCCATTGATAGTAAGACATGACGTCGGCTTTTATAAATTTAATACAATGTAAACTTGTTATTCTTATCTTGTTAATGTTATATTATCAACGCCATCGGTACCCTCCATTAGTGGACATGTGGACATGTGTTTCATGAATGTCTAGAATCTAGATGACTATAACTGCAATTTAGCGCCCGGTATATCTACTGTAAGCAATTTCGATCGATATTACTATCGTCATTATCATTATAGATTAGCTATACCATTTTTTCTCGTGATCGTCACCGAACAGACCGTAACAACGAACAATAGAAATACAACATTTTCTTATTAATGCTGTGTTTGCGGACAAAGTTGGCTATGAAAAAAAACTAGGTTTAATCATTTTTCATATGCAAAAAATCACTCAGAGATCCTCTGAGTGAGCATCGTCATATCCTCTGGTTTTGCTTCGAAGCTTCCTTAACGTTACGTTTTTGACAATCGCCTGAGGTCTAGTGATCCTATCTATAGATAGATTGGTAGATTGAAGATCTCGAATAAGCATCTGGTTCAAGTTTGATGTGGCTAGTCAATGGTGATGAGGCCAAATAAAAGTGATGTTCTGACTGAAGTGATGAGATAATACAGGTGGGGCAAGTTGATTGGGATATGGAGGCGATAAGTGACTTGGTATTCTCTAAGACGATTCTGGAACACGCTGATAAACGGTAACACGGTAATAAAGCTCAAACCATTCAAAGCATGCACAGCGGCTCAGAATATATTGCACTATCATATGGTTCGCGAGCTCGTATACAGACTACACTGGAGAGCAAAAAAATCGACTCAATTCATACTTTCGCACTCAAAGTGCTCTAGGTTTAAAATTAAGACCTAAATCTCAATTTAGGTCTTAAAATCTTTAATTTCTAGATGTTAGCTTTATAATGAGTACAAATACTCTTATCTTGCACAATTTTTTTGAAGAATAAATACTTTTAAACTTTGCGAGTACTGAAACTTGAAAAATTAAGGATAAAAAATTAAAAGAAAAAACAACATAACATTTTAAAATAAACTTTATTAAACATGATAACAGCTTTAATACCTGGTGTTACCCCCTCTTGCTCTGATTACAGCTTCTAATCGGTTCCTCATTGATCCAATGAGGTGCTTCACTGCGTCTTGTGGTATGCCCTCCCATTCTTCGGTCAGAGCCGCTTGTAGGTCAGCTCTTGAATCTGGTGCAGGATCTCTAGCCCGGACTCTTCTCTTTAGCTCATCTCATAAATGCTCGATAGGATTTAAGTCCGGACTACGAGCTGGCCAGTCCATAACAGCGATACCCACGTCTCGTAGACACTCACGCACGACATTTGCACTGTGTGGACGGGCATTATCCTGCATCAGGATGAAGTTTTCTTCAATAAAACCAGCGTATGGGATGACGTGGTCTCCCAAGATTTCTTCAATATACCGTTTTGCAGTCAAACCTCCCACATGGCGGCCAATTTCGATAAAAACCAGTTCGGTTTTTGCATCTATTGAAATGCCAGCCCACACCATGCAGGAACATCCTCCGTACGCAACAGTTTCTGCTATACAGCATTGTGCGTATCGCTCCCCCTTCTGTACACCCTTCTCCTTCTGTCGCTACCATGTAGCGCATACTCTGCTTTCATCCGAGAAGAGAACTGAGCGCCATTGGTCCTCAGTCCAATCGACGTGTTCTCTTGCAAAACGTTGCCGGGCTGCTCGATGAGCTGCAGTCAATTTGGGAGCCGTTGCTGGTATTTTTGAAGTGAGGGTTGCTGCCTTGAGTCTTCTTATCACTGTCCAAGAACTTACAGCTACCCCACGTGTTTCTCGAAGCTCCCGTTGAACTTGAACCCCGGTGAGAGAACGATTTCTCAGCGAAGTACTGACGATAAAGCGATCGTCTCGCTCCGAAGTGGACCGACTTCTACCGGAACCTCTTCGTCGGTGAAAGCCACCAGTCTCCTGGTGCCGTCGGTATATTTTTGATACAGCTGACTGGCTTATCTGCAAAGTACGAGCCACTTGTCGTTGACTCCAGCCCTGTTGCAAAAGCGTAACTGCTTGAGCCGCTACTTCTGCTGTTGTATCCATTTCCGGGAAATTTTCTTCCTTGGAGATTGAGAAGATGTGTACCTGTTGATGTTTCACGGTCAACTGATAAGGGTGACAGGGGTAGGTCACCTTTTATACCCATTGTACGCCCTAAGGTCGCGCAATGCTAACTGAGTAAACGAGTACGAAATCATATAGTGACCATTCCTCGACTATTGTGACGTTGTCTAAAAGTTAACTCTGCCATCATTGTTTTTATTTTTAAGGCTAGACCTAAAACTTTAAGAATTTATGACCTAAATTGAGATTTAGGTCTTAATTTTAAACCTAGAGCACTTTGAGTGCGAAAGTATGAATTGAGTCGATTTTTTTGCTCTCCAGTTTATATTATAGAAGTGATACAACTCTTATTGATTGTTTCTTGAAGGTATTAGTGAATGAAGCTTCTTTATATATAGAAGAGGGGGCAAAAGGACTGTTGGTTCGCTTGGTAGTAAGTGACCACGGACACACATAGATAGCCGCTACACCAGAGGACTAGCAGGTGCGTTGCCGGCCTTTCAAATATGATAAACTACTAAAAGATGTAGTTGCAGCTGGTAATATAAAGCTATTCAAGAATCGCTTATAATAATACGTTGCACTCGATAAATAACGTAACCAATAGACAACACCAGGATACAGGCATTTACCCGTTGTCTCAACTCCTTATAATCTATACCAGTGTTTTTCAATCTTTCGTCATAGGCGACCCCTTTACAGGTTCAAAATTACTGGTGAGCCCCTTGTGGCGGTTGGGCCACAGACAGCCATATGCAGTCAAATTGAAATACTACGCTAATTTATCAGTTATCTCCATTTTAAACTTGTGCGGGTCTAACTTTGCGGCACTGCCACAAAAAAATAATTTTGCGGAAATTATGTTTTGACTGTATTGTAGAACCTTGACTTTATTTCTTGACCTCTACATTTTTGCCGCTGACCGCCCGAGTCGATCTATTCTAATTATTATAAAGAAGAAAGCTTTGTGATTTTGTATGTTCCTAACGAATAAACTCTAAAACTACTGGACCGATTTGAAAAATTCTTTCACCATTAGAAAGCATCCCCGAATAACATAGGTTATATATTTCTTAATTAAAAATTCCTACCTAAATTGGAACAATTTAACCCAAGGTATTAAAATTTTGCCGATAAAAGTCATTAATTCGGGTGCGCTGCGAAAACCATTAACGATGTATAAAATAACTAGTGGCACCGACAGACGTTGTCCTGTACAATTTTTTTTGTGAATATAAACCATTCTAGAATCCACTCGAAAACACACAAAAAAAATCGTCATGATCGGTCCAGCCGCTTAGGAGGAGTTCAGTGACATACACACGTACAGAAGAATTATATATATATATATATATAAAGATTATTATTTATATATAAAGATTATCACGATTAGTCACAAATAGGTCTGCGATGGTATATATATCTAACTAATATAGTTAAGCCACGATATCAGATTTTGTTTAATTCTTTTAATTCAAATATCCACCCATATTTGAACTTAAAATAGTGAAATTGGTATCAAGATATTAATATTATCTTATTAAAAGTGTTTGGTAAATAAGGTTGATCTACGTGTTAATTCCACTCTAAATTATTCGGATCATACTTTTCGTTTTGATGTTATGACGGGTATAAAATTCTCTTAGTAAAAAAAAGTCACGATTTAAACAAACTGTTCTACGTTTAGCCTAACCGACGAACCGATCCAAATGAAATTTGGTATGGATATAGTTTGAGACCCAGAAAATCAGGATAGTTTTATCCTCAAAAAATCCCACGGGAACGGGAACTTAATCTACTCGTTCGATTGATAAAAATCTTTCATCAATAGAGTGCTACGTTATCACTGAGTGACGGAGGATGGAAATTGATCGTCATCCCTCCGAATACCGCTGTACATGTAAGTCGCCGCGGGGGAAGCTGCGGGAAACAGCTAGTACTTAGTAAACCAGTCTAACAATTATTACATCTTCATTCATTTTGCTAATATAATGCCTTTGTATCTGCCGTGGGAATAATTTCATTTTCCGGTTTACGTCACTTTCATAATCTAAGCGATTCTTTAAGATTATCTACAATCTTCAAACATCCTAATGGATTTCTTTTAAAAATTTACTATGGAATATATGTTTTATAATGAAGATGTTTGTTGTTGATAGATGGTGAACTGGTCAGTGCGTTCAATAACAGATGACGTTTAGTCAGGGTTTAGAAATTACGTACCCGAACGGGTACTAAGACATATTTTAGTAATTTTTTTATGTCATTAGGGGGCAAACGAGCAGTCGGAGCCTCACGGTGCCGACGCCCATACACATCCACTCAACCAAGGCACGCAGATGCGCCGCCCTCCTTTTTACTATCCCCCCAATGGGCCACCGGAAACTCACAAACCGCACCAAACGCAACATAGCTGTCACTCGACGCCGGTGTTATGTGAGCGAGAAGTACCATCTCGGTCGTGCCGACCCAGTTCGGCTGAAATGCAGCATGGCACTACCTCTTACATTATACATAAGAAATAATAATACAGTATATTATTATTATTTCTTATATTTTTGGTTAAGTACCTTTATCCAATGGCGTAAGCAAATTGGTTTGGTAAAAGTTCGTGATATTAAACCTACATTACATGAGATGAATTTATCTTCATTAATGAGATTGTTGCTATATTTAGCACCTTGCTGGAGGCGGCCAGTCCATTACGAAACAGATTTGGCTTAAATACTAATTATAGTATCAGGACCAACAGAGATCACATTTGAATTATTTTAAGATGTTCATGCAATACAAATAAAAACCGTTTATTTCACTATATATATATAATATAGTATATTACGTAATGTAGAAAAATCTTTTCATAATATCTATTTTCCGATTATTTA
The DNA here is from genome assembly GCA_963853865.1 of Helleia helle. Classification (NCBI taxonomy): domain Eukaryota; kingdom Metazoa; phylum Arthropoda; class Insecta; order Lepidoptera; family Lycaenidae; genus Helleia; species Helleia helle. Next base: position 16,193,140 of record OY971422.1, on the reverse strand, counting down.
TATTATTTTATTTTTTGTAAAAACTTTTATTGGCTTATTGTGTACAAATATTGTAACTTTTTAAACAGAAATAATGTTAAAAAAATCATTTTTTAAAACATATTATATACAATATACAATTTATTAGGCCTTTTACTCCTTACATAGAAATATTTTTGTACGCCGTAAATAAAAATATTTCTTGTACGTATGCTACGTGCAAGAAATATTTCTATTTACTAATAAAAAAATATCAGAAAATATTTCTATTTATATACAAATATATGTCTAGGCCTCCTTCAATGAACGCAAAAACGGCCGAATCCCTTGCCACTCGCATCCAATACGGACCGGCCACCTCACGGAGATCGCCTTCAGGTGGGAATCCGTATTGGATGGATCAGGAAACATCCGTATTGGATGATAATGGCCGACCAACAACACTTCGTCTACCTAAACGCGGCCTCCACTCTTGAACCTTATCGGCAGTGGGCTGATCACACACTCGGAGAAGAGATGTTCGACTTTACTGTAATGACAATTATCATTGCTAACCAATAAGGCAATAATCAATTTTACCATTTGTAGTACATAACATACATGTATGCTCCAACGAGTGTACATTGAAATTGCCACCTTAACTTCTTAATGAAATAACTTACTCTTGCCCGCAGCTTCGCCCGCGTTAATAACGACTTACAGCCGTATCCAGACTTATGATGATTATTTATATAGCCTATCTCACTCAGTCATGGTGATTTTTTAAATTGTATGTGTAGCTTCGAAGATCCTCGTACGTCAAAAATTTATTAAAAAAAGACCTTCATATTTTCCTCTTTATTATATTAGTATAGAGTTCTACAAACCATTTTTTTGCAGGTGGAGAACTGTCGCAGTGAGTGGAATGGGCGTGCGGTGAGGACAGAAGTGAAACATCATAATGACAGAGGGAGAGAAGCAGCAGAACGCGGGCGGCGCCAACGCGGCGCCGCAACACAGGAAAGGACACAGGTAATATGCACATATATTTTAATAGCCCCGCCAAAACGACCTCGGGTTGACCTTAGACGAAAGGCATGACAAAGGAACACCTTAATGTCGAGGACGTATCGCCAAAAACGTAGACGGTCTGAGCTATTGTTAATGTTGGTAAACATAACTTAATAGCGAAAGCACGTAGAATGAAGATTCAATTGTTTCCTCCAGTGAAAAAAGCTTGGTCATAAACTCCGTCGGTACCAGAGTATTTCTACTCAGAAGTTCTCGCTTGATGTATTTATTACATTTTCGAGGTTGGGTGACGGAAATACAATTAAACTAAATGTAACTCGACATAACAGATTAATCTCTTAATCGCATAGTACTTTAAGTATTGGAAGATCGCTACCAAAATGATATTGCGATAGTGCGTAATGAACAACTTCAATCAAATTGCTCTGTCAATTTTCGAAGTACCCGCACGAACAATGGTACGTTATATGATAGCATCAATAAATAATAATAATTTTAAAAGAGGATATGTGACGGAATATTATTATCACGCGAATGAAAAATAATGTTTTTCGTCCAGGTGCGTTGTTTGCATCCGCCATTCGACTTTATGTGTTTACTTTCGACTGTGCTTTTCATGGCTTTTAGTAACTGGTAAACGGTTTTACTACCGACGATCATAGGAACAAAAACAAACGATAAAATAGCCTTGTCTTCACATCTTCACTTGGAATAACTCATTATCATTGTCAATAACATTTTACGTCCATTTATAGACAGATTCGGTCATAATTGCCAAAATCTGATTGCCAATAAGATTTTTCGTAAATTGAAAGAGGTTATACTTTAATAGCTTATATTTCACTCATGTTATTGTGTCTAAGCACACACAGCATTTAATAAATCAAAACAAAACTATAATTCACTTGCATTTTCTCTCAATTTAATATTGATACAACAAGAATTATGTCATTTTTTTGGGTTCCGTAGCCAAATGGCAAAAAACGGAACCCTTATAGATTCGTCATGTCTGTCTGTCTGTCTGTCTGTCTGTCCGTCCGTATGTCACAGCCACTTTCTTCCGAAACTATAAGAGCTATACCGTTGAAACTTGGTGTAGATGTATTCTGTGAACCGCATTAAGATTTTGACACAAAAGTAGAAAAAAAAACAATAAATTTTGGGGGTCCCATACTTAGAACTAAAACTCAAAATATATTTTTTCATCAAACCCATCTATGGATAGGTCTTCAAAAATGATATTGAGGTTTCTAATACCATTTTTTTCTAAACTGAATAGTTTGCGCGAGAGACACTTCCAAGGTAGGTAATATGTGTGTCCCCGTCCCTGTAACTTCTAAAATAAGAGAACGATAAAACTAAAAAAAAATATATGATGTACATTATTACTGTGCAAACTTCCACCGAAAATTGGTTTGAACAAGATCTAGTAAGTAGTTTTTTTTATACGTCATAAATCGTAAACCGAAATTTACCTTTCATTATAGTTTCTTTTGGAGTGGAGGTGGAGGTTTTAATTTTTTGTAAAATGATTTTTATCAAATAGCAAACAAGGCACCTCGATGGCTAGTCAGTCCCCCAAGGGACCTACGCCACCTCCACAGAGGGGTTGTCCCGCACCACAAAACAAACCCCCCCCCCCCAACGTCGGGACGGTACAATGGGGTCCCGTCCTCGCCACTTGCCCCTGCTCTTTTGTCCCCTCTTCTTATAAGAGGGGACAAAAGATATTATAAGAAGAGGGGTACAAATAGCCCCCTCGGCTCAATTAGCTTCGCCCAAGGTGCTCGGCTCACCCTAGGCTACTGAGGCCCACCGCCACTTCAGTCCTGAACCATGGTAGGGATCTTCTGTTCCTTGGTTCATACCGACGCAAAAATATTCACACAGGCAAAGACTCGGGTATCAGCTACCATATAACATGGCCAATTGAACTAATGTGTTCAAAGATTAATGACTAAATTAATCGTCTATAATAAACATTCACACGTAACGTTAAGGAGCGGTGATTTGTTCGTTCAGGAGACGAATTATGGCGGAGTATTTAATGTAACAACAAACTATGACGCATCTTTATGCGTCACTCGGTACAGCTGCGTACTGAAACGCCTACGCCGAATTTTAAGCGAAGAAAGTATTGTCGTGTTTCGCATAATTTACTAACGAGTACATCGCCAAAATGTCGCATGGTATGAAGGATAGGTAGAATAGTTTTCAAAGAAAGCATATAAAATCCCTCTCTAAAAAATGTTATTAATTTATCACTTTGAGCCTTAATTTCCTTAGACATTGATTAGTATTAACTGCCATTAAGTAAATACTTTCCTAATAATGATTCGTTGAATATATTTAAATTTTAGCAGCCGAAATGTGTTTTGTTTATCATTATATTGTTTGTAGATGGTACCCGCGACTTTGTCTACGCAGGATTAAATTTTGGACAATTCACACAATATCTTTATAAATAGCTTATGTATTATTCCGATGTACCTATAAGCTATATTATTAAAAAGTTGTATTAAAAGCCATTCACTAGTTTTTGTGTGAAAGAATAACATACATACAAACTTTCGCGTTTATAATATTAGTGGAATTAGTAGGATTTAAATTTGAATCATCAGTTCTGTCGATTTCCTTATCGTTTTATTTACGTTTTGTGAAATACATACCACAAGGATGTATTTCATTTAATTCAGTATTCTGTTAAACAATATGAATAATGGTCTCCATCTACGCCCTGTGTCAGATAACGTCACCATTATCTGATACGGAACGGTTTGCGACACCTGCCCCATATACCTACCTAATCGCCGTGATATCATTCACAGTACAGAAAGCTCTAAGTTTAGACATAGATATCATAAGCTAGTTTGTATTTGTGTCGCGAGAAAGTGAAATCACCGAAAAGTTGGTGGCGTCATTGCGGTCAAAGTGCGCGACGCTTCACTGTGAGCATATTGTAAGGAGTTCGAATATTGTTCGGTTATTGCTTTTCGTGCCAACAATATGACGGGAATAGCGAGCGAACAACTGCAACCGCTGTTTGGGAGGTACATATGATACATTTTTAACATACTTAGACTGACTGTCTTTCAGCTCAATCATCAGATCAACCTTCATGAAATTGTAGTGCTTTAAAATACTTAATAAAAAAATTATTAAACGCACTAGCTACTCCTACGATTTTCGAAAGTTCCCCTCGATTTCTCTGGGATGCCATCATGACATCCTGGTTTCCTTATCATGGGACCACCTCGGAAGTGCACTCTTTTGAATAAAAGAAAGAATTTTGAAAATCGGTCCACAATTGACGGAAAAATCGGTGAACATACATTTAAAAAAAACACACGAGCATAATATAACCTCCTCCTTTTTTGAAGTCGTTTAAAAACTAAGATCGTTAGAGGTTGCCAACGAAAGAGTAATTAATATACATATATTATGTAGCCAATTATAGTTATAAACTTTGTTTTGAATATGTATCACGACACAATGTAATTATGTTAGTAATTTCGTAATAGTGATTTATACTTTAACACGAGTTAATCATAATTATATTAAAACTACATACATATAACAAAATTCTAACATTTCTTCCATCCTCCATTCTTTCAACCATCACACAGCCATTTGAACAAGACATTTGTAGAGCTCAGTTGTAAAATTAGAACGGAAAAAGTTTAAAAAAACTTCGATGACAAATAATAATGATTAGGTAAATAAGTACCTACGGTACGAAGAAAAAGTACAATTAACAACTAAGTCACGTGCGCGAGGCCTAACTCGAAGTAACGAAAGGCCGATTCGAGTTACACTTGATAATATTACAAAGAAAGCTCAGTGAGGTTAATGTTCTTGTTTCAAAACGTAGCTCCGAGTAAACATGCGGTCACAAACAATTGTCATATTGTAACAACGCTTAGCATCTGCTTTTAAATAGCGATGGGTCAAACCGTAAATTTTTCAAACCGATTAAACCGAATCAAAATTTGACTCAAACCGGTTTGCAACTCGGTTTGGCCAAACCGAATCGAGCCCGTGCTGCGGGTAGTAGAGATGTGAAAAACGGCTTTCTATGATCAACACTTATAACGAGCAAAAAAAAAAAAAAACATACCCATATTCATTTTATTCAAAAATTCGCGTCCGCCATCCTGTATCCTGAAATATATCGTCATATTTATAATCGGTACCCCTTAAAACCATGGAAACTATACCCATATTGATTTTATTTAAAAATTCGCGTCCGCCATCTTGAACCTCAAAATATATCGTCATATTCGTAATCGGCACCCCTGAAAACCATGAAAACGATACCCATATTGATTTTTTTTAATTCGTGTCCACCATCTTGAATCTTGAAATACATTGTCATATTGGTAATCGGCACACTTGAAAACCATTCTAAGAAAGGACAAAAATCTATTAAACAATAATATGCATAATTTGAACTAGTATCGTAATTAAAACTATTTCATTTAAAAAAATCATACAAAGAACAAAATACTCTTAAGTCAAAAGTATCTGGGAAAAAAAGAGACAGCCCTGACTGACTGCTCCAGAACGAGTATATGGCAGTTCGGGAGCTGCCCGCCCCTCCCTCATCCCGCAAACCCCGCACGATCTCTCTGTCTAGACGCGTCCGTTGGCCTATGACTTTGGTTATACTGTGATATTATTACTTTACTAAACCGAGTTGACACATCGCTACTTCAAACCGTCAAACCACAAACACGCAACTCGCATCATCTCGTTTGCATTGGCGGTAAGAAACCTAAACCGATTTGGACAGATAGTAACTTCGAATGAATCGAGTTACACTCAAACCGAGTTGACTCATCGCTACTTCAAAGTTCAAACCGTCAAACCGCAAACACGCAACTCGCATCGTCTTTCGCATTGGCGGTTAGAAACCTAAACCGAATTGAAAAGATAGTAACTCGAGTTACACTCAAACCGAGTTGACACATCGCTACTTCAAACCGCCAAACCGTAAACACGCAACTCGCATCGACGGTTAGAAGCCTAAACCGAGTTGGACAGATAGTAACTCGGTTTGACTCGAGTTACCTTCAAACCGGTTTGACTCGGTTTGCCAAACCGAGTCGACACATCGCTACTTTTAAATCCTTTTCCTGTACTGAGACAGCTGTAGCGCACCTCGGATTTGTTTGTTGAAATGTGTACACACGGTACAGCCGAGTCACAAGTGTCCCAATAAACACGTCTTTAGACCAGCTGTTTTGTGTAAGTTACAGCCATTAGAATTAACTCCCAACAGGCAAAATAAATATAAAATGTGGCCTGTGCGAAGAGTGCTCGGCTAGCAGCTGATATACAGTGGAGAGTATCAAACAACTTTTTGCTCATGCATGCCCTATGCGAATTAAATAATATGTGTAATAGTAAAACTTGAAAATAGTTAAAAAAAAACTCAAGTTTTAATATAATAATTAATTATGTAACAAAAAAATTTGTAAAAAAAGCGTGAAGTGCTCGATATTCCTTGTTATAAATATAAAATACTTCATTACTACATCGGTAGCTATCATCATTCCTAATAGTGAACTTAGTATAAAATGTAGTACAAAGAACCCTAGGTTTTTTTACAATAATATCACTTTTTTTTGTTATTTCTTTAATTCTTACATTAAAAAATATTTTATAAATGTTAATTCTATTTTCTATTGAAGTATAATAATATAATTTATTCTTCCAAATTTAGTATCGATTTTTTTTTAATAAATTTTATTTGGAGTGCACTGACACTACCTACAAACATATGTACACGTGATGTACATATGTTTGTAGGTAACTTGCGCGCTTTATGCCTTACTAGCATGTGCTATCCTGATTATCCTGATCAGGATATTGGAACAAACTTATTAAATTATTGTAATTTCATCAATACTTAAAAATTGTGTAGTTTCAATTTAATCAGAAATTATAAATATTGTAAAAATAACGTTTTAGAACTTCTTTACATAGATAGATAGATAGATATTAGATACAGGTGAAGCTAAAAGAGCGTGGTAAATAAAAGCGTGTTAAAATGTAAATTGGTCTTTATGTCACTATTCCACCGAAAAAGGACAAAAATAATAAAAAAATAAGTTTGAAGCAGAAATTCCGGGCAAGTGGTGTTAAAATATATTATTACTAGCAGCGCCCCGCAGTTTCAATCGCGTACTTGCCATTCCCGTGGGAGTTCAGTAATAAATTATAGCCTATATGTTATGATGATACATGAGCTATGTTATTGTAAAGTTTCATTAAAATCCATTTAGTAGCTTTTGCGTCAAAGAGTAACAAACATACATCAACAATCAAATCGAATGAAAATGAAAAATCGAACACAATCTCTGGTCGAAGTTTATGTATTGTATGTAACGTTTAACGTTCAATTCGTGCTGTATATTTCGATAAATGTAAAATTACCTTGAGCACCTTTCTGACATTAAGGTGCTACGTGAAACGATAAGGTCTTAAACCATAAGGTAAGTTTAAATCGAAACAAATTTTCATAGAACGGTATAAAAATTTACGTAACATGAAATTAAATTGGATGGGGCTAATGCCCCTTTTATTTTTTATCGTTAACATTGTTTAAATGTAGTAATTGTCAAATCACAAGCGCCGTGATACAGATCGGTGATGTGGCCTTTGAGTTTCACATCCCGTAGTTGCTCCATATCTAACGAGTATAGTCCTCTCATAGTGAGGTCTTAATCTAGATCCCATCCATCTCTAGCATCTAGAAATGTATGGAATCTAGATTAAGAATTCCAGAATATACCCCTTCCCCTTTAAACATAATAACTTTCCACTCTCACTCTCCACCACATACAAACAAAGCGTATAAATATGTATTCTCTATAAACGTAAATCCTACTAATATTATAAACGCGAAAGTTTGTAAGAATATATGGATGGATGTATGTTTGTTACTTTGTCACGCAAAAACTAGTGAATAGATTTTAATGAAACTTTACAGTAACACAGCTAATGCATCAGAATAACATATAGGCTATAATTTATCCCTGTACTCCCACGGGAATGGGAAGTAATCGGGTGAAACCGCGGGACGCTGCTAATAATAAACATGTATACTTATTGTATTCTTTCCTAATATGATTTTTCTTCAACAGGAGACAAGAGTCGATGTACGCCATGACAGGTTTGTACGCGGAGTCGGGGTGTGCGGAGGGCTCAAGCAACGACGCGGCCGGGCCCAGCACGCCGCCGCCGCCGCCTCCGCTGTCGCACCCGCCGCGAGAGTCCATCAAGTGCCACAGCAGGAACCCCTCGGCTGGTATATACGACAGGTAAACACTGCTTACTGGTTGAGATAATGAAAACGAATGATCTATGGCCTAATAATTGGTTAAATTTGGAGGAGGAAGTGAAAGAAGTTTACTGGTGCTGGAAGGTACTGTTGTAGGTAGCAGGGAGGATATGGCAAAAGGTGGTCAATAGCATAATTTTGTCAATTCTTCAATTTATTATCAATGTGGAGGAGGAAGATTATGTCCATTAGCACGTATTAATGGTAAGAATATCATCCATGCAATTAAAAAAGTTCCATTTATGCATAGTTGTCTATAGACTGCATGTGTCGAAATCATATTTCACACATTCTATACAAATGAACAATGGCAAAAGCTTAACGGTTACTCTGCGTCCAGTCCTTGAACGGTGGGTGCGCCGAACGCGCAAACCTCACCTTTCGTCTGACAGGCGCTCACCGCATGGTTTCTTTGGTGAGTACTTGTGCCGGACGGCCCGCAGGACCGCCGTTGATAGTGTGTCATGATTGTGGCGCGGCGGTGGACTCGGCCCAGCACACACTCGAGGTGTTCCCGAGATGGGCGGCGCTGCGTCACAGTGAAATCAGTCATCGGAGGGGACTTGTCTCTGCCGAGCGTCATCACCGCGATTCTCGGTGACGACGAGTCCTGGACGGCGATGGTCTCCTTATGCGAGACAGTAATTTCCCAGAAAGAGGCCGATGAGCGTTCGTGCGAGCGTGCATTCGTGTCGGGCTCAGGATGGGAACCTGGGTCTTTATGGCACGACGTGGTGGGGACTGCTTAGTATCGGCCGGACAGTCCCCTCCTAACGAGGAGTAGTCTGGCCTTTGCCGGGATAGCCTGTCGCTGAGGTGGTCCTGTCTGTTGCCTGCATATCCGGGATCCTCAAAAGCGGCTGAAGGCGCTCGCAGTTGTTTTAGTTAGGGTGGGTACTCCCAGGTGCGAGTCCCACATTGGATCAGGATCTACCCAAAGATCCTGACTGCATCCATAAGGATTTCCCTGCGATATAAAAAAAATACCCTTTTTCCAGAAATCTCACTCATGGTAGATAGTCTTCAAAATCTCTTCTCAAACGGTTCCCATGAGTTTTGCAAATTCCTTTATTCACGTAAATTATGAAGCTAGCATAACATTACCTCGTCCGCTAAATATAGACGGACAGAAGAACGCTAACTACGACACGCGTACGGCTGAATATTTTTTCGCTTGCTGATATGCAATCGGATATGGCAGCTTGGTTGCTAAGGCTTACGTTAGATTAGCACAATACCGCATTAACAATAAATAATAGAAAATTGTGAGTAAGGTTTCCAATAATAACCTAGTCCGCGTTACACGGATGGGACTGTCTTTAAGCAAAATTTCATAACCACTCAACCGTTTAAGCGAATGACAAAAAAATAAACATAAAACGCATAAACTTTCACTTTTCTTAAATTAGTGGGATAGGATAGTACCAGTAATAATAATATTTTGTTACAGAGATCGAGAGCGAGAAAAAGAAAAAGAAAAGCCTCACCAATTGTTTCCAGAAATATTAGACATTCCTCATGACGCAAGAGATTGCGGGATCCTGTCATGGAGACCGCTGTTCATACAGAGATTTTCTAGTATTAAAGTAAGAACCTTAACTATTTATTCATGACTAATATTACAAATCAGTCGAAGGGATGTTCGGTATTATCTTCTACGTAGGTCCACCATATTCTTTAATTTCCTATGTCAAATAGTTTTTCTGTTTTCCAGACAGAAAGTCAGAAAGGGATTTTCGTGCATTGGCTCAAACAATGTATAATTTAGCACAAAAAGTACCGCTTACGTTGCTTGTGATAGAACTATCTTACAGCCATCAACTTGTATTGAAAACTTACTTTAATAAAAGAAGTCCAATATATTTTATACCCATGGTTTGTGGAACCTAATTCCGAACCGAGATTCCTCGACAATGGGGCAGCAATTGTGTTTAATTTATAAAGTATGCAATAATTAATTTGGAATTTAGAACAACACCATATATATTTTGTACGGAACTCGGAAGCCAGCAATGTGCATGTCCATAGCCCCTCGGCATTAATGCTTTCGCTATATAAATACTTATATATATATATATATATATATATATATATATATATATATATATATATAATCTTGTGTGCGTTTTTTTATGTTAGTTGGATAGGCAAACTGGAAAACGTACCACCTGATGGTAAGTGGTCGACGTCGCCCATGAACATAAACTAGTATACCTGGAACGATTATAATCTTATGTCTCAGGATAGGCAACACATAAATAAGTTGCCTGGGCTCGTTCCAGGTAAACTAGTTTATGTTCATGGGCGACGTCGACCACTTTCCATCAGGTGCATGTTTGCCAGTTTGCCTATCCAACTAACATAAAAATAAAAAAAAACGAGCCCATGCAACTCATTTATGTGTTGCCTATCCTGAGACATAAGATGTTAAGTCTCGGTGCCAGTAATTACACTGCCTGTCTTGCCCTTCTCTCCGAAACACAGCGAAGCTGTTTCACGGGAGAAACAAGCAAGATGGTGGTACCCATGCAGCCGGGATGTTCCCTCCCACCGGTATTTATTTTCACGGTTGCTGACCAATTACCTGACGTCGGTGGCTTACATGCCCGTTTGTTACCTTATACATTACCCTTCACTTTGAGTGTGATCCAGAACTAAATGTTAACGGATGTTGCAGGTATTCGTATTTTTCCTCTCAATCCTCGTGACGCTACAGCAGGCGTTGAGCTCGGGATACATAAACTCTGTGATCACTACAATCGAGAAACGTTTCGAAATACCCTCCAGCCTCTCGGGGCTCATCGCGAGCAGCTACGAGATCGGCAACGTCATCACAGTCATATTCGTCTCCTACCTGGGGAGCAGGAGACACATTCCTGTGTGGATCGCAGTCGGTAAGAACACTCATATTTTATATTGGTAGTATAATAATTATCAACGAATTTTGACTGTCAAGGGACACCTGCCGGAGCCCAGATGTGATGACATCTTTTTCCGCAGACAAGGAAAAGGAATGTGTGAGGAAATATGCATACCTTATAAGTGTAAAAGTATTTCACACCTAAAGTATGCTAAATAATGTTACAGTCGATGAGTAAACTATTGCCTATTACACTTCTCGGATAATTTGTGAAATAGTAAATTGCTGGAGTATAGAAAATGAACCAATAAAATTCGTATTTATCATCATTATTAACCTTACTGCGTCCACTGCTGGAGATAGGCCTTTCATATTTGATAGAAAAACAAGCAAATTCAATTTTAGTTGTGGAAATTTCTAGAACACGTGATCATTATTCAATGTACGCCATGTAATTTTACGTTGTAGGTGCTGTTATAATGGGCATCGGATCATTAGTGTTCGTTGTACCGCACTTTATTGCGGAAGCGAACAGCGAAATGATGGCCAATAATAAGTCGTACGAGAACTTCTGCCGCCTGCCGGGGCTCGAGCGGGACATGGGGGGTCTGGGCCAACTCTCCCAGGGCATATCGCCCAGCAACTTGAGGCCCGATAACTGTATCAAGGTGAGTTCCAAACTAACTGCACGTTGATGTGGCGGTGAGATAATACTTCTTGGGTGGAGAGCTCGGTCGGGAAAACCAAGGTCGACCTCCGACTAGACGGGGCGACGATCTCCGTGCAGTGGCCGGTCCTGGTATTCGCGTGGCGCGAGGTGAATGAATGAAGTTCAAAATTAGTTGTCATGTACATTACATGCGCTACAACTTCGTATGTATAATAACGAACGATAAAAACGTTACTTTTACAGAGGTTCGAGTATTCGATGAGATGTCACTTAAGCTCTGTACCTCTACCATTGGTTTTTGTTACCAGCGCACATGACATAACTATAGTAGTTACGTAAAAACGCAACACGAATAGAAAACTATACCATACTACCTCTACATTACTCATGAGTTACATATTTCATAGATGTCACCCCTTACGTCTACCATGAGTTTTTGTTACATAGAAATACATTTATTTATTAATTTATTCCCATGAATGTAGTAAATACATAGGTGATATTAAGAAAAATAAACAAGTTCTATATACATTCTACCATGACATGGTGTGTGAAAATAAAACTTTACATAAATAAACAATTAATATAAATTAACAGGAAAAAATAGTTACAATTAAATAAACTTGATAAATACAACATGTCATTAAAATCATTGTCAGAGAATATCAGTTTCAAAATAATTGAGTATAATAGTAATTAGAAAGTCACATTTTATCAATACACAATTTAAATTAAATATATAATTTAATATAAGTTATATAAGTTAAAAATAATAAATAAAATGTCACTCGAAATTCACATTCACATAAATACATTTAATTTACAATAGAAAACTTAGGTATGGTATAGTTTTCTATTCGTGTTGCGTTTTTACATTAACTACTATTATAGTTATGTCATGTGTGCTTGTAACAAAAACTCATGGTAGAGGTACTGGTCAAATTAAATCGTGTATTTAAACAATATTTGTTAACTTACATTTTTTTTGGTTTTACTAGTATATAATAAATAGTGGATGTTACATTAAATAACAGATCTTAGTAGTTATATGTATTGAGATAGGTGGCTCTTGCATAGCAACACCCGGCGTGTTAAGGTCGTGATTACATAACGACTAACTTAGACCTAACACAGGCTGTCGGTGATAGTAATGTAACATAAAATATAATTAATTATTATTGTTTTCACGGTAGTCATATTACATTGTACGGCCTTTGTGATAGTTAAACAATAAACTGTAATGTATACAATTTTAATGTGTACTAGCTGTTGCCCGTAGCTTCGTCCGCGTGAACTTAGATTTACTGCCGTAGCCGGATTGATGATGATTATTTGTATATCCTAAGTTACTCTAGGGAGTAACTTAGCAAAAAGCTGATGTTATAAGTAACATCAGCTTTTTGCTAGCGAAAGTCGTTCAAAGATAGCCGGAACAAACAGATAGACAGACAGACAAAAATTGTAAAAAATGCTATTTTGGTATATGCACCGTGTACCTATACATCTATATGCATTAAGTAAAAAGCGGTTATTTTAATGTTACAAACAGACACACCAATTTTATTTAGCTGTATAGATGGAGAGCCACCCCAATTTTTCACAATTTACTAATATGTATAGCAGTACAAAGAAGAGTAAAATGGTTGTTTCATAAGTTAGGAGTAAAGATTCCGTTGTTTATGGTTACCGTATTAACCTTTCAAACCGTAAAAGTTGTACAAGAATTGGTACATTCGACTATACCGTTTATTCTGAAAATTGAACCGGCGTGGCAGAAACCGCCGACGTTTGATGGACGTTAAAAAAGCTCTCATATAAACGAGGTCTCCTCTATAGAGATCACAACATATGGAGAGAGCTTATTATTTCGCATGACAATAACATTATCTCATAGACCGGCCTCGCAGATCTGTCGTGGACACGCCCGATAACAATAATTAAATTATTTAAATGTCAACGTGTTATTGGCAAATGTCATGTGTTAGTCACAAGATTGGTCGCGGGTAAGCGAGTTGATCCAAGGCCGAGTTTTATTACAATTTAAAGATTATGGTGACTAGCTTTAGACTTCACGATCCTCTCGGGCACGTGTCAGGTATAAACGACCCGAATGCAAAATGGATCGCTTATACCAAATTTTTGATGTGAAACATATTGTATTGACGCGCCTTGGCCATCCATAAATTACGTCACACGAATTTCATGATATTTGGACCCCTCCCCCGTTCTTGTCACAGATGGTCACATTTATAAGACCCCCCCTAGTGTGACGTCACATATTTTGCAACATAAATAAATTGATAAATCTAAACAGCTGTTCCGAAATTAGTTTTATTTTGGTTTAAATTGTTTTTAATTTCGTTTTTTTAATTAGTACCTAGTCTTATGTGACGTCACAAAATCTGGGAGCCCTCCCACCCCCTTGTCACATAATGTCACACTTCGTCGGACGCCCCCCTACCCCTTAACGTGTGACGTAATTTATGGACGGCCCCTTGGCAGTAAAATCGACTCTAAGGCCGTGACAGCAAACGGCATGACTCTGTCATATATATTCATCATAATCAGCCCCTATCCGTACACTGCTGAACATAGGCCTCCCTCCAAGACAGCCGATCCCTCGCCACTCACAATCAACACGGACAAGATACCGCACGGAAATCGTCTTCCCACCTGGTCAATGGCCGACCAACAGTACGTCTCCCTAAACGTGGCCTCCACTCTAGAACCTTATTGCCCCATCGGCCATCTGTTCTCCTAAGTGTGTGACCATCCCACTGCCACTTCACCGAGCTTATTCTTTGCGTGATATCGGCAACGCAATAGTTCTCTGGCGGATGTTTTTGTTTCGAATACTATCTGTCAAGGAAACACCCAGCATAGCACGCTCCATAGCACCTTGAGCTACGACAAACTTTCGGACCAGTCGTAAATTTAGAGGCTACGTTTCAGCCCCGTAGGTGGTCACTGGGAGAACGCATTGGGTGAAGACTTTCGCCTTCAAACTTAACTCTGCGGTATAGACATTTAATTAATTATGAATTCTAATATTAGCATAGGTATTTAAATGCAATCTTAGTATAATATGAAGGGTAAAACTGTGTCCGATCGCCCTTCCGATAAAATAAAGCCAGAACACACATTCACGCTACAATTAAAATTTGTGAACAAATTTGACACTGAGGTAGACTAGTTCTGAGGAAGTACACAGTTCACAGGCTATATTTCAGGCGGATACGATTATAAATCTGACTCACATGTGCATAACCCCGGCGCCCCGGGCAGTAGCTAGAAGGGAGTTCTACAAAATGTATAAGGATGGGGATAACGAGCAGAATACTCTGTTTTGATAGAGGCATACTGCATCACTACCTAAAGGTCGTTTAAACAATCTGTCCAATTTATTTATGAAATTTGATTTATGAATCAATTTATATTCTATTGTAAGTGACCGCCAAAATGTATCATCGTTTGTATTACCACTATCGTCATGATGGTTAACATTAAAATCGTCTCAAATATGTGATTTCCAAACACATATTTACGCCATGACGCCCATAACCGAAACGAAAGTGAATTATGTAAGTTTATGGCGAAGTTCCCATTCCGTTAATATTCATGTTGCCGATAATGTCTTAAACGTAACATGCTAACGAAATAAACTGTTGTAATGCCTATTATTAAGGTTTTAGACGTTTACAAAATGTTATGATATAACTTAATTTGATTACGATTTTACTCGCACCAAAAAAAAAACAAATCGTCCAAAATAAATATATCCTGTACCTTCCTCAATAATTATACTAAACTAGCTGTTGCCCGCAGCTTCGCCCGCATTAACTTACTCAACTTAATTACTGTTAGTCACAGCGTGATGTTATATTGCCATCCTCGATAAATGGGCTATGTAACACTGAAAGAATTTTTCAAATCGGACTAGTAGTTCCTGAGATTAGCGCGTTCAAACAAACAAACTGCAGCTTTATTATATTATACTAGCTGTTGCCTGCAGCTTCGCCCGCGTTACTCAACTCCTATAAGTCACAGCGTGATGTTATATAGCCAACAAACAAACAAACGCTTCAGCTTTATAATATTAATATAGATTGATATCAAATAAAAATAGTTTGTTTTAATATGTCCGGTAGCTCATCCTGACACGATGATAATAATCATTAGTTAGGAAATCATCTATTTGTCATTCGTTTAAGCAAAAAACCCTTGAACTGATTTTAATGGGGCTTGTACCTTAATGTCCAACTTTTATATCTCAGTCACGTAAAGAAACTTGCTTCTATTGTGTAGGACCGGTGTTTGGTGCATTATCTGTATATAAAGTTACGCGGGTAATTCATAAGTATTAGTCTTTAGGGTTCATACCCAAAGGGTAAAACGGGGACCCTATTACTAAACTCCGCTGTCCGTCCGTCTGTCACCAGTCGATCTCATCGAAATCGTAACCGAGCTAACAATCAAAGGGTAACCTTTTCATCATCATCTCAGTAGATGGCGCTTTTATTAAAATAAAGTTAATATAACTGGTACGGCTTGTCTCTCTCTCTTCGTCTTGCATCTTTGAGACCGACACGCACTTGGCCGATTTCTTATAGATCACGTCACGAGCAAAGTCGCAGGCTCATGCCTGTGCTAGTACGAAATATTATAAAGGCGAAAGAAATGCAAAAGGCTAATCACGAACGAAAAAGTTTTGATTTTTTTATTAAAATCATTTTGGCTGGATACAATTTTTTAATAACAAAGTCAAAGTGCGAGGAACTCGCCCTTGTTTCACGTTAAGGTATTAAACAATCTGCTTGGTATTTAATATTCATTATTAAAATTGTCCATTAATTAATGTTGTGAAAGTTAAAAATAAATTAAAAAAATTATACGAATTGAATCCTACATAATATCTGATACGTAATTTAACAGAAGACTATTTTTGTCAGTTCTAGCTCTATGAGTGTAAAAACAGTAACGATAGGTCATATCATAGTCAGTATTCCGGTGGTGGAAGTTCGTAAATATTATGTCATAATCTCTGAACTGGTCATAACACTTAGTTGTAAAGCATTATGACCTGCCGGCCTAGCATGCGCGCCACGACAAAGATTTGTCTACCCATTTCTCGTATTATCTCTCTCTGTCTACAGTAGATAACATGCGTTTTCAATATACAACGACGAGATAAAGTTATTTATACTTATAAACAAAAAACAAAACCGGGTGCCTATTTTTGTATACTGTGGCGTTTCCCTACTATAATTGTATAATTTCGATATGCGAAGACTGTTCCCGTAATAGCAAACTTCGTATTACCCTAACGGGTAATCGAGAAAATACTCGATGTAGACATTATCTCACTCTATCTCGTCAATAGATATCTCGTTGTACGCATGCTAGCCCGGCATGTCTAGATACCTCTGCGGTTGATGATCATGCAGTGAAATGACCATAGTACCTAATAAGTTCTTATAGTATGATCTTTAGCGGTGGCCGTTGACAATAAACCAATTACGAGGTATATCGCTTAGAAGTCTCTGGCTTGAATACTGGCAAGGACAGAAACCGTTCAAATGGTAACAAACTAGGATTTTACTTCTGTATTTATAAAACAAAGATGAAGCCACGGGGCCGCCTGCAGATGTAAAACATATATATATTAATATTAGAATTCATAATTAATAAATTCCATAAAAAATGTTAGTGACATCACGGTGTCACGCCGTTTGTCATCACGCTATTCGTGTCAATGGCTTTAGCCAAGGCGCGCCAATAGATATTTTTCAGATAGAGATAAATTTCGTCATCTAGTATCTACCCTTAGCATAAGTTCTTTCCACCACGACTGTACTCGTCTAACGTGTTATATTTGACCACCAGAGTTCCCCGAGCACGTTCATGCCAGTGATGGTGTTCGTGGTGGCGCAGCTGCTGCTGGGCTGCGGCGGCTCGCCCCTGCTCACGCTCGG
The DNA here is from genome assembly GCA_963853865.1 of Helleia helle. NCBI lineage: Eukaryota > Metazoa > Arthropoda > Insecta > Lepidoptera > Lycaenidae > Helleia > Helleia helle. Next base: position 16,175,303 of record OY971422.1, on the reverse strand, counting down.
CACCACCTACGTCGACGACCACGTGCGCCCAGAGTCCTCCAGCATGTATATAGGTAACTATTTTCGAAAGGATCTATGCTTTTTTATACTAGCTGTTGCCCGCAGCTTCGCTCGCATTAACTTAGATTTACAGCCGTACGCGTTCATTGAATGTTAAGAATATTATTTGGGGCGGCTTATCTTAATTCAACGGAATTTTAATGATAAAATAGTATTTTTTACTTAAATTTTCCTGTATGTTTCATTCCTATATCTCGCTGTGTTATAGAATATACGAATATAAATAGCCTATAATAGTCATCTTTTTGGCTGTCATTGCGTACATGCCTACAATGAAAAAAAAAATACTTAAAGAGTTCATGAACTTGTAGCTAGTACTAAAATTGTAATAAATAGCACTTGAGTATTCGCACAGGTGGTCATCTGTATCTAGATGAAAACTAGACTATAGCAAGTTTGAACGCGTCGAGTTCGGTTACCTCTGTACCAATTTCCATAAAGGTCAGCCTTTGGGGTGCGGGGAGTCGTTATGCGGTTTACTTGGTCGCAAAGAAACTGGTTTTACTGGTTCATATTAGATGTTCTAGAATTCAATTCTATCAGTCGAGACTTAAAATCAATCATTGAAATCGTTAGTGTAGATTGGTACATGTACTAATTCATATGTATGTAATCTATTATCAAATTAAAAATATACATGCAAAAGTTTGTGATTTCTTTTGGGCACGCCTGACCAACTGAACATGCTTGTATTTAGTTTTGCAAAAACATGAATAAAACCATGATTTAGTATTTTAGGAATAATATTAATATAATAATATGTTGGGACAACTCACTCACGGCCATCTGATCCTAAACTAGGCAGAGCCTGTTCTTATGGTAACTGATACATACTTATATATTTCTAGATACATACATATTATAGATAAATTACACCCAGACACAGAACAAATAGGATAAAATAGAATAGAATAGAATAGAAATTTATTAAGGAATAAGCATCTATAGTTTATACACCGTTATACAATACACATACTTAATCTAATATACACTTACATGGCACATATAAAAACTTTAATTAGATACAGAGATATTAAGAACAGGTTAGATATAAAATACATACAATATAGGTATAAAATTGATAACGTAGACATAAATATGCGCCGGAAAACGCACAACAGTGTAACAATACAGACACTATTCCTCAAAAGGCAACCACTCAGTTTTGTGATTGTGGTATCCAGAGAAGCCACAATCCTGATATTATGTGGTCCAAATGATCATGCTCTTTCTTTGTACTTCTTCTTCTTCTCTGTACCCCTCTTATAAGAAGAGGGGACAAAAGAGCAGGGGGCGAGGGGTGAGGATGGGAACCTCACCCCATTGTACTGTCAAGACGTTGGAAGGGGTTGTTCTGTGGTGCGAGACAACCCCTCTGTGGATGTGGCGTCGGTCCCTTGCGGGTCCGACTAGCCCTCGAGGTGCCCTGTTAGCTTAACAGATCCGGGGCACCTCACCAAGGCGGCACTGATGGCACTCGCCGGGTTTTAGTGGGTAGAGCTGCGTCTATTTACCATCTTTCGGGCGCAGCGAGTCCCACATACCCACCTGGGGAGACCCAGGCGGGATATACTCACTGTGGCCTCAGGGCATTTCCCGGCGTAAAAGAAAAAAAAAACCAGGCCAGTCAACAGTGAATATATTTTTACTCTGGTAAAAGATGGGACAATTTTTATAATCCCCTATAAATGTTTTTATAAGGTGAATTTAACAACCAGATTTCCCTTGACACGATTATTAATCGAGAACTTCGCAGGCGAAAACGTGGAAAACAACTAGTATAAAATAACAAACAATAATAATTATTGTTTACGTAGATATGGATTTGGCCAATGTAATAATAACACGCTATTGCGTTTAACCTCCAAAGTATATAGCGACCTATAGGTCAATGTTAAGATAAAATTGATATTATATTCGTATACTGTCTCAAAGATTATTGAGATAGCGTATGTCCTTCCTCTTTCCATATCGAAAACTTATAATATATAAAATAGATTTAGACATGAAAAGGTGAATACTTTGTAAGAGGCAGGCCAGCACGACCGGGGCGGTACCTCTTGCTCAAATAACACCGGTGTAAATTGACAGCTATGCTGTCGGGATTCGTGCAGTTTGTGAGTTACCGGTGGCCCATAATGGGGGGCATAGGGAAAAAGGAGGGCAACGCATCTGCTTAACCTCTGGTTGTACGGATGTATATGGGCTGTGGCATTACGCTATCGTTTTAACTTTTAAGTATCTTTATATTATACGATTTACCAGGAATTGTAAACGACTAATGGGATCGAAATGAACTTTATAATTTATACTAACATAAGCTTAAATTAAAAATGAAAAAGAAATAACGACACAATTACAATAAATAATATTTTTAAAAAGTTCATAATATAATATTATGTTGCTATGACCAAGTCTGTAAGAGATATCGGCTGCAAAGTGCCATGCTACTGTGCATCCGAATTGGGCCGGCACAACCGGGGTGGTACCTCTCGCTCACATAACACCGGCGTCAAGTCGCAAGTGACAGGGAAAAAGGAGGGCAACGCATCTGCTTAACCTCTGGTTGTACGGATGTATATGGGCGTCGATAGTCACCATAAGGCTCCGACTACTCGTTTGCCTCCTTTTGACATAAAAATAATACTTTCGCTTTATAAGTATGGATCGAATGACCTTTTATGAAAACTGGTTATATGAGGCGCAACCTTAAATGTCCGATAAGGTAACTGTCCCCAACGAAACCTCATATCGACCTTTCGGTCTACTCATCCGTGTTTAAGATTCTCCGACTGGCGCTCGTAAAATGTCGCTCCCGAACGACTCAGACGCCTGAGTTCAATGAACCTGTGCTCTGTGGACCCGTACTGGCAAAATACACCTGCATTGTTTATTGGTCGTAATATGTGGTCACATAAATCCTGTCTTATGTTATATGGCCACCACCAATTTGCAGTCATACGGACGCCAACTATAACTCAACTATTTAATGTGAAGACTTTTACGTTTTAAACATATAACAGGCCTCCTAATACCCTGTGACTGGCTACTTAGTTACCGACTTAAATTACATATTAATATATATGTTTATATCAGTTTTGAAGAAAATACTAAATATTGCTTGAACTTACGCCTAAATTATTTTTAATTACATATTCAGCCGACTTCGAAAAGCAGGAAGTTCTCAATTCGTCGGAACCCTTTTTCTTTTTTACGAGGTGCACCAACAAATAAAGAGGCAAACATTTTAAATTCGTATTGTATTGGCTGCGCATAGTACATTATTTATTTTTTTGGTCACACACTCAGGAGAACGGATGGATGATGGGCCAATAAAGTTCAAGAGTGGAGGCCGCGTTTAAGTAGACGAAGTGTTGATCGACCATTAACCAGGTGGGAAGACGAACTCCGTGCATTGGCTGGTCCGTGATGAATGCGACTGGCAAGGGATCGGTCGTTTTGGCGTTTATTGAAGCAGGCCTATGTTCAGTAGTGGACGGATAAAGGCTGATGATGATGATGATGCCTAAAACTCATATCTAAAGGTCTATACAAAACAAAATTGGAAAGTAACTTATCGCATGCCAGTAGACAATGACTGCGACTGTTTGACGCAGTGTTAGCCTCGGAGGTTCCCCAACTTGCGTCCTTGACCTCTCTTAATCAACGCCAAGATGGCTTTACCACCCAACCCATTACCACACATGACAATCTTTAATGTACAATTTATTCTAATATTAGTAATTGGTAAAATGTTATTAAATCCATGTGACAGTGTCTATACGAAACAAAATTGGAAAGTAGTTTATCGCATGCTTGTAGACAATGAGTTACGGTCGTTTGGCGCAGTTACCCTCGGAGGCTCCCCAACTTGCAACCTTGACACGGCTACTTGCATTAATAAAAGGCTGGTGACAATTTAATCAAATGTCGCTTCCGCATCAACAATATTTCCACACGAGGCGCGGCTTGTTTCGACGAAGTGCGCAATATCGTGTGACAATTTTATAATTGAAATAAGGGATAGTGTTGTGTGATCTAATATATTATTACGTGTTCAATAATACCGGTGGGATTAGGTTTTGTGCGGTACCATTCCCACATATTTCTTGATCCAAACAGCTTTGCTAAGTTCCAGAAAGAGGGGCAGAACAGCTTTCCATCTTGCGTTTGCGAATAGGCAACGCGTAGATTTCGTTTCGTAGATTTCGTACCCAAAGGGTAAAAAAACGAGAACCATATTCTAAGACTCTGTTCGTCCCTCTGTCGCCAGGCTTTATCTCATGAACCGTGATACTTAGACAGTTGAAATTTTCACAGATGATGTATTTCAGTTGCCGCTTTAACAAAAAAATATACTGAAAAACTATAAAATTAACATTTAAGGGGGGCTCACATACAATAAACGTGCTTTTTGCTCGATATTAATACCGACAACAGGTATTCGCTTGAAATATTCATATAAAATGTAGTTATATATTAAATTTTAAAAATAAATACATAATTAAAATAAATATTTAAGGGGGCTCCCATACAAAAAATGTGATTTTTTGTTAGTGTCTAATGTTGTATATATAATGGTACGAATCCTTAGTGCGCGAGTCCAACTGGCACTTTTTTCTATAATTACATAATAAACTAGCTGTTGCCCGCAGCTTCGCCCGCGTTAACTTAGATTTACAGCCGGATACGGATTGATGATGATTATTTTTATAGCCTAAGTTACTCCTCATAACATCAGCTATCTGCCAGTGAAAGTCCCATCAAAATCGGCCCAGCCGTTTCAGAGATTAGCCGGAACAAACAGACAGACAGACAGACAAAAAATATAAAAAAGGCTGTTTTGGTATTGGTACCGTGTATAAATAAATCTATATGCATTCAATAAAAAACGGTTATTTTAATATTACAAACAGACACTCCAATTGGATTTATCTGTATAGATATAGATTAATACAAAAACACTTAAATTAAAAGACCATGTTCGGTATCCACCATGAGCGGGCTGCTGAGCTGGAGTCTGCCAGTTTGTCTGACCCTATAAATATAAAAAACTTAATGTAATAAAATAAATATAAAAAATGGCAGTTGTAGGGACTACCGATAGTAGTAATTATATATAACTTAGAATTATGCCTTTATGAAATTTCAAATTTTAATACATGTACTAAAAATTATAAATTTGTGACATCATAATGTCACATTAGCATGTCGCGAACCTATAATAATTATTCCCCTATCAAAAAGTGCTCAACGCGGCTTAAGAAGTTTTCACTTCATAAATGTATAGTCTTTGACCTAGTGTCGAAGTACAAATATCGATTTATATGCACTTATGTTTAATTATGTTACTTACGATCAGGTGCCTTCTTTACCTTTATTATGAGGTTACACTAATAAGGCTTCTACTTTCTAATATAAGCGTCCCGGTGCTATACAGGTGTCCTCAAAAACGCCAAGTGCCACTTGACTCCCTTTGAATTCCACTTATATTTTTCGATGCTAAGAATATACTCGAAACTCGAAAGCCTTTATTCATAAAAAGATTTGATCCAAGGAAAATTTGGTTCAAAAATCCATTGAATTTTATTTTGGTAATGGCAGGTATATTAATATCGAATTTATTCCTAAGAAAAACTTTCAATATTGCAGTTTGTAACACGAGTTACAGTTGTAGTATATTTAGGAAATTTTACAAATGACAGTGCTATCAAAATTGACCAATTATATCGGGGTCAGACTTTCTCCATTCTTGTTTTCACTTTAATTTAAAATTGTATCTAGTATTTTATATCAATGATATAATACAATAGCTGATATTACTCGATAAAGAATGAACTCTTTAAAAAAATATAGATTCCTAGATTCTCATAAGTATCCTTCTCGAGCAAGAAGTTAAAAACATTACTTTCACCACACACATTTTACACCGCATCCTTCAAAGGAGATGGCAGCTTTTTCCCTCTGCCACTAATTTAGAATAGTTGAAAAGCAACTCCAACAAACTAGGATTATCTACACTAATATTATAAAGCTGAAGAGTTTGTTTGTTTGTTTGAACGCGCTAATCTTAGGAACTACTGGTCCGATTTGAAAAATTATTTCAGTGTTAAACAGCTTATTTATCGAGGAAGTTTATAGGCTATAAAACATTACGCTGAGACTTATAGGAGTTGAGTAACGCGGGCGAAGCTGCAGGCAACAGCTAGTCATTTATATAATAATATATATATGTGGGATGGGTGATCAGCAGAAAAATACAAATAGTTATTTAATTACCACTTTTAATCAATTTTAACATGTTCCTTCCGCCCGGTCCCAAGTCAAAATCCGCCATCTTACCTTACACTCCATTGAACCAATCAGCGAACATCATTTACCATTCATACTGTCTCTTTCACACATAACTTCTTAATCACTTATCTATCTCTTTCATACAAATACACGTTCCAATTTTCACATCCTACATTCGGCCATACTGACAAGATGACTGTCCTCAGTCATACATCAATCAGTGTCTATCACATAATTACAACATTATCTTTGACATAATAGGTTACACTTTACATCTTTATATCTTAAATTTTTATCTTAGAAACGGAAAGCAAACAATAAATTTCTTTTACAAAACTTATTAAGTCTAACTTATTAACTTACATCTTTATAAAATAGGTTAGTTAGTATACTTGAGAAACTGCTCATACACTAATGCTCTTACTTTACATAATATGTAAAACCTTAAAATAAATTCACACAAAAACAAACATTAAATCTCTTATACAAAAAATATTAAGTACAAGTACATCTTTATTAAGTAGGTTAAGTAGTAAACTTAATGAACTGCTTTTACATCATTGCCCTTACTTCTTAATTATAATAGGCAAAACTTAGAAATAAGTTCATACACAGAATCTTAAAATAAATGAACACCATGAAAACCTTAAAATAATTAATAAACATCAACAAACTTTAAAATAAATAAGCATCAACTTAACTTTAAATTAGATAAGCATTAACAAAACTTTAAATTCAATAAGTATCAACAAAAGATCAGTCAGGTAAGTACAGGCCATCGTTTCATACAATCTGCAGCAGACAAAGTATTATTAGGTCCCTCAGTGTTAACACTTACCTTTTGCACTTCATAACGGTCATTGCCCTTGACACCTGTGACACGATAAGGTCCTAAAAACTTTGGCTTGAGCTTCATGGCTGTGCCATACTGCGTCCTCTTTATAGCCACCAAATCTCCTACGCTGTACTTAGTGCTGTCTTTTCTCCTTTTATTGTAGTTCCTACTATTTTCTTCTTGTATAAGTTGAATTTGCTCTTTGGCCTTTTGGCGCAACTGCTCTCTCTCTTCTATGAATAAATCCCTATCTTCTTGCATAAGTAGGTTTTGAATCTCTATATCTTCTTTAATCTTCATTCTCTTTCCTATCATCAGTTCGAAAGGTGTACAGTTTACACTTCTTTGGAATGTGCTATTTAGACATTGTTGAACTCTACTCACATGGCGATACCATAAATCAGGTTGTTCAATACATAACTTCGTGAGAACTGATATAATCGTTCTGTGAATCCTTTCAACTTGACCATTTCCTCTTGGAATGCCTGTGGTGATCTTAACATGTTGTATACCTTCTTCTTCACAGTATTGTTTAAATTCCTGGCTAGTAAATGCTGTACCACGATCGCTAATAATCCTACATGGGTTTCCAAAATGTTGTTGGTGTATTTTTAGTTTGTCCAATGCCTCCTTGCTTGTAGTGCTCTTCGTAGGAAAAATCCAGACAAACTTAGAGAATGCATCAACAATAGTTAATAGATAATTATACTGTTTCTTTGTTTCTGTCATAGGTCCCACGTGATCTAGATGAATTGTATGTAGAGGCGAGTCTTCTTTCTCTATGGGATGCAAAAATCCTTCTTGCTTCCCCTCCTTCCTTGAAGCTAAAATACATGGTATGCAAGTTACAATGAAGTCTTCAATACACTTAGCTAAATCTTTAATATAATAATCTTTATTTATTAAATCCATCATTTTCTTTTTCCCAAAATGACCAATGCTATGCACTTGTCTTATCACTTCGTTCTGCATTGCCTTAGGAACAACCAGTAGCTTTTGTGGCGTTTTATATAATAATCCGTTTTCTAAGAAGTAGTCTGAGTATGTTCCACTCTTAAGTATCTCAATTATAGCCTTTAGTCCTTCGTCATTCTCTTGGGCCGTTCTTATTTGGTCATGCATTTTTCTTGTGAGCACTCCTACATAGAGTGGGCTTCGGCTCAGGGCATCTACGTGCCTCATCCTGGATCCTGACCTATGCTCTACTGTGTAGTCATACTCTTGCAGAAGTAAAGCCCATCGTGCAACTCTGGTGACTAAATCCTTTTTGCGTAGAGTCATTTCAAAAGCAGCGCAGTCTGTGACAATCTTAAATGGAATTCCTAATAAATATTTTCGAAACTTCTTCACACCCTCTACAACAGCCAGAGCCTCCAGCTCATAACTAGAATATTTTTTCTCACTTTCAGTAGTCTTGCAACTTGAGTAGTAAACTGGATGTAGTTCTCCATCGTCAGGGCATCTTTGCATGAGAATACCAGAGTAGGCATATTTCGATGCATCCGTGTGTAACTCCGTGGGTAAATCAAAATGATAAATCTTTAATACCGGCTTTTCACAAAGTCTCTGTTTCAAAATATTAAAAGCTATTTTTTCAACTTCGGTGAACTGAAATGTTTGATTCTTTCTTAGCAGATTTGTTAATGGTGTAGCAATGAGTGCATAGTCTTTGATGTACTTCCTGAAATATGAAGTAAGTCCTAGAAAAGAGTGTAATTGCTTCAATGTTTTAGGCTCAGGAAAGTTCATGACAGCATCAACTTTATCAGATATCGGACTCACTGTACCATTCGTAATTTTGTGACCTAAATAGTCTACACTCCTAGTCAACAATTCACATTTTTTCCAGTTAATCTCTAGCCCATATTCAACTTTAAGTACCTCTTTCAACCTTTCTACTCCCTGTTTATAATCTTCTGACATTATAAGAATATCGTCAATAAAAATCAATAAATAACCCTTTGCTATTAAGTCTCTAAACACAATATTGATAAAACGTGTGAAATATTTGGGACAAATTGATAACCCAAATGGAGCTTTCAAAAACTCGAATTGTCCTGCATGCGTTACAAATGAAGTGTACTTTATGGAGTCTTCACTAACATCAATATGGAAAAATGCATTTTTTAAATCAAGCTTACTAAATACTTTGGCACGAGACAACTTATCAATATGATCTTCTATGATGGGTAAAGGAAACTCATCTTTCACCATCTTTGCATTTATCTTTCGGTAATCTACACAAATTCTTGTAGTTCCATTTTTTTTCTTTACTAGTACCAGTGGGCTGGCATATTCCGAAAAACTAGGTCTTATAATACCATGGTCAAGCCACTCACCTATTTGCTTATCAACTTCTTTTTCTTCTAAATAAGAAAGACGTCTCGGACGTTGCGCTAGAGGGATGTCGTCGTTTAGAATAATCTTCATTTCGATTGGTGATTTCTTAACTTTTCTCGGAACATAATTACTCACTAATTGCTGGACCTCGTCTTGTATCTGAGCATCTGTAACCAAATATTGAGGACATCCTGCTTCGTTCGCTAAAGCACACAAATGATTTAAACACAATATATCATTATTGTTTGATTGAGGCAAAACCGTGACTGAACCTTTGTTAAAAACTACTACTGCTTTACACAAAAACTCTTGACCTATAATTATTTCATAAGGCATAATCTCATGGGGAACAATATGAAAAACTGTATCACAACATTGTTTATCAAGTTGAACAAGTGTAACGAACCTTCCAAATGATTTATATTGCCTGCCACCTAGACCCGTAAACATCGTATCGTCCTTGTCAAAACGTCCAATTCCTAATTCGAAAAACAATCTCTCTGATATTAAATTTAAATCACTACCACTATCTATTAAACTAGTAATACTTTTACCACAAATTAACACATTCTTTAACGATTTATTGCAATTATGCTGCCCGTCATTGTTTACATCGAAGTTGACAGCCGCCATCACATCTTTGGAACATGGCCGCTCGTAGTCGCTTTGTGATTGGTCGTTGCTCCCGCACTCTTGACCCGACGGGAATTGTCTCTGCGCACAGAACTGTTTTGCCGACGCTGGTTTACCGCTTCCTCCGCTCGTGGCGCCACAGGACTCCATATGTGACTGTTTTATCGACACCCGATTCGTTGACTTCACGTTGTCTATGTTCTTCTTGCAACGCAATCCAATATGTCCGAATTCGTTACATCGGAAACATTTAAGTCCTTTTTCACGATCTGGACATTCCGTTGATGTATGATTCATTTTTCCACAGCTAAAACAACGCACCGTCGCCACTGGCCTACCTTGCTTCTTATGGCGACTTGTTTCGCCGCTGGCACTTGAAGAATCTTTCATGATATTGCTCTTAAATGTCTCGTATAACTTGAGTTTTTCTTTTAAATCAGGGTAAGTCGTAACACCGTATAACATCATCTTGTTCGTTTCACGATCATGGATGCCTTCTATTATGTATTGAATAGCTACATAATCTGCTAGCTTGCCTCGTTTGCCCAGTGCCTTCATTTCGAGCATGTAGTCGTAACAACTTTCGTCCTTGCGTTTTTTCCGTTCACTCATCATTTCGTGGATTTGTTTAGTACTGATAACATCTGGAAACTCTCTGAATAGTGCCGCCTTCAATTCTTCGTAGGTCTTAAAGGTTTTTTCGGTACGGAGCCACGCCGCTGCAGAAGAGGTTAAAGTTCGCCTGGCGATAAGTAGCTGCTGAATTGGATTCAAACCGAAAATTTCGGTGTTATCCTCTACTTCTTGAGCCCATTTCACCGCTGTGTAGGTCGCATCTTTACCGGAGAACTTCGGAATCGCCTCTTCGACGTACATCAGGTTATGATTGAATACCGGTGAAATTCGATCATCGCCGCCGTTGCCCGTTTTCTGTCGTTCATCAGGCATGTTTTCGTCGTAGTCTTGTTATTTCAGATATTTGAAACAAATGAATCAGCCGAAATCGTCGTAATAGTCGTAGTCGTTGCCGTCGTAATTTAAATTTCGTCGTTACCACGTGCCGTCGTTAGTCTTTATCGTCGTATCTTCAAAATCCACTTGCACAGGTAAATCTCTGCTCCATCCCGGCCGAGCCCCCAAAATTGTGGGATGGGTGATCAGCAGAAAAATACAAATAGTTATTTAATTACCACTTTTAATCAATTTTAACATGTTCCTTCCGCCCGGTCCCAAGTCAAAATCCGCCATCTTACCTTACACTCCATTGAACCAATCAGCGAACATCATTTACCATTCATACTGTCTCTTTCACACATAACTTCTTAATCACTTATCTATCTCTTTCATACAAATACACGTTCCAATTTTCACATCCTACATATATATATATATATATATATAATATAATATATATAATATATAATGGTCAAACTTAAACCTTAGGGACTATTAAATTAGTTTAGGCACGCCAGAGGTTTGCCCAAAATAATTTGACATAAAAAGCTTTTAATGCTGGAAACGTGAAAAATACTAATAAAATCATTCGATGAAAGCCTGGCATATTTCTTATAAGCTGCACGGAAATGGCTGGCGAAATTGATACAGTTGGCGCAACCACTGCTTTGACCTAGTTAGTACCGCATTATCAGTGGCCGGCTTGCGATATCTGCAGCTGCCCTTTTCGTCGCTGAGAATCTGTTTAGACAGTTTCTAATAGACTGCTTATTAGGCCTTGATTTAAATGGTTTAATACACGCTTAATCATGTGTTGAAACCTCGTCCACGATAAAGCACATTCATAATATATTAATTTCCGTAGCCTTAATATGTACTATTATTTACTTATTACTTTACTTATTATATAACACTAGTCTAGATATTATATCGGTCTTATACATAGTATACATAGTATAGCATAGCGATGGTTTACAAAAAAAATCTCTTCTCCAAGCTCTGTGTCGTGTACAGTAGAGTTGTATAATAAATTTGGTAGTGGCAATTACCTATAGTATCATCATCATCATCAGCCTCTATCCGTCCACTGCTGAACATAGGCCTATAGTATATGTGGTGTTAACTATATTTTCTTTATTTCAGGGTGTATGTACAGTATGGGTGCCTTCGGTCCAGTGCTGGGCTTTCTGCTAGGTGCATACTTGCTCTCCTTCCACATGGACTCGTTCTCCGGTACTATTATACCTTTAGGTGAGGTTCCACATAAATCTCTAGCGGGTGTCTGTGGATGTCGCTCTTCACTTACCATCAGGTGAACCGACTATCCGTTTGCCCCCTCTTCTATAAAAAAAAAAAATATCTCTTTGTAAAATCAATAGTGAGCGACGGTGGTCTAGTGGGTATGGGCTCGATCTCTTGAGTGAGAGGTCCGCGATCGATTCTGGCCCCTGTGATGCCTTGAAATGGGTTTTTATAAATTTCGACATGCACCTAAATATGAGACCATCGCTTGCACCGGTGAAGGAAACATCGGGAGGAAACCTGCTTGCCTGATGAGATTGAAAGTCTCGTTAATTTTTATTTAACGATCTCGATTAAAAGAAGATCGTTGAAACACTCAATGTTGAGCGTTGAGTGTTTCAACCACAGCAACGCTTCGCACAATAGAGCACTCTCAAAATTACTGCTTTCGCATGATGCGTAAAATCGATACCAACTCAGTAGTAGAAAATTAAAAAGTGTTGTTTCTTTAAGTTGGAATTGATCGAAATTTTATTTATATTATCGTTAGTATTTTTTTTAAGCTTTCGTCTCGTAGTTTTTTGGAAATACTTAAAAAATAAATCTGACTGCGCTAAAAAATAAATAAGTTTAGAAGAAGGCCTATTTAAACATTGACTACTTTTTTATATAAGATTAAATTATAATTTAATTAGCAATAATCCCGCAAAACACGCAGTCTCTACTGCAAATGTGTGAGTGCACGCATATGCATGCATATAGCACCGCCCTCCCTTCCAACACTGCATATGCGTACACTCGCATGCGTATACCCCACATGCACCACAACCACAGTTAAAGACCACCACCACACAATCTACGCACGTTTCGCCCCGACACCGAGGCATCCTCAGGATGTAGACTCTACGATTAGCAATCGTAGAGTCTACATCCTGCATCGCATGCGAGTGTACGCATATGCAGTGTGGGAAGGGAGGGCGGTGCTATATGCATGCATATGCGTGCACTCACACATTTGCAGTAGAGACTGCGTGTTTTGCGGGATTATTGCTAATTAAATTATAATTTAATCTTATATAATGGATTTCCGCAAAGTAACGCCTGATTCTATTAACTACTTTTTTATACTTATTCTACAAATAAAAAAAGGAAAACAAGTTCTCACACTATTTTTTTTTTCAAAATTAAACTTGGCGCACTCTGCTGGTGCACTTGAAAACTATTCACGTTCCAATTAAGCATTAGCACAATTCGGCATTGTGCGGCACTGAGTCGCATTATGCTGTGTAAATGGAAAACTACTAATAATATAATCGACCTACTAATATGTACGTTTTCTCATTATAGATTCTGGCGACCACCGATGGGTAGGCATGTGGTGGGGCGGTTTCCTGCTGTGTGGTCTGCTTCTTATTCTCGTTGCCATTCCCTTCTTTTCATTCCCCAAAGTGCTCGTGAGAGAGAAAGAGAAAATTCGTTTAGTAGAAAAAGCGGCGGCGGCCAGCGGCTCGGGCTCCGCAAAACCTCCGCCCAAACAGAAGGATATTAAAGATACCGGCTACGGGAAAGATATAAAAGGTATGTATGGCTCGTGTTGATTTTAAATCGATACAAACTTTGTTACAATTAATACTTTTATACACATATTTGAAAAGTAGATTTAACTTCCTGATACTAATGCACCCCGTTGATAATAATAAAAATAACTTTATACATATAATATATATATCTGTTTGTACAAGCTTTCATTCAACTCGCAATATTTGTATATATTCGAGTCAAGATTTAGAGGTGAATTTTAAAGCTGTCCTCCAACGGACCAAATTTTAAGACACTGGAATAATTAAAGTCCTTTTAATTTAAAGTTCAATTTCGTTAACTCAGTCAAAGATCTTTTGAAGCATTCGATGTTTTTAGTGTTATTTTAACCCTAGTTCAGAAGCTACTAGTAATAATTCTCCATTCATTCAATACAATACTGTTGACTGTTCGCAGACATCCCGGTGTCGATGTGGCGGCTACTCAAAAACCCTGTGTACGTGGTGACATGTCTGGGCGCGTGCATGGAGCTCATGATAGTGTCCGGCTTCGTCGTGTTCCTGCCCAAGTACCTCGAGACGCAGTTCAGTCTGGGCAAGAGTCAGGCTAGCGTGTTCACAGGTAACGAGCGTATGGATCACTACAAACACACTTCCTCGTATTCTCATAGTTAAAAGTAGTATGCTGCTTTTCAGCCGAATTGGGACGGCACGACCGGGGTGGTACCTCTCGCTCACATAACATCGGCGTCAAGTGATTGCTATTCTGTCGCGTTTCGTGCGGTTTGTGAGTTTCCGGTGGCTCATTGGAGGGGATAGGGAATATTTGGTTCTCCGGATGTGTATAAAGTGTCAATAGTCGCCAAAAGGCTTCGGCTGCTCGTTTACCCTCCTATGCTATAAAAAAGCATTATTAACTTTTTTTCCGTCCACTCGATACAGGGCTCTTTCAGGACACGCCAACGCATTCTATGAACACATAATTGGAATAAATTGCCTTCCGATGCTCTTATTCATGTTAGTTGGAGGCTAACGGGCAAGCGAGCCTGATGGTAAGTGGTAAGCCTATTCGAGACTTAACATGTTAAGTCACGGTGCCAGTAATTACACTGCCCGTCCTGTTCTTCTTTCCAAAACATAGTAAAGCTGTAATCTACCCCGCCCCCTCCCCCTTTCGCTCTTTCTCAATCTAACACTCTTTCTCTCTCCGTCCCTCTCTTTCTTTTTCTAAACCTTTATATATCTCTCTCTGCAGGGTCGATAGCCATACCAGGCGCGTGTATCGGCATCTTCATGGGCGGCTGCCTGCTGAAGCGACTGGAGCTGCGGCCCAAAGGCGCGGTTCAGTTCGTGCTCATCTCTAACACCGTGTGCCTGTCCTGCTACGCTCTGCTGTTCTTCCTCGGCTGCGATAACATCAAGATGGCCGGCACCACCATACCCTACACTAATAATAGGTATGTTGGAAGATAGAAGAAGTTTTTGATTTTTTTTTTAATTTTTATTATTTGATTCTACAATGTGAATAGGTATTTGATTCATATAAAATATTTTTGAAACATAAATCAATGCTTTTGAATAAAATATAATTCCTACTTATTGCTTATTTAACATTACACATACGAAAGCATGTCAACGTTTCGTCTAAACTGCTAATAAGATTGCAATACTGGCATTGGCAAGGATAGTGTCGAATATGACTGTATCATATAATCTAAGACCGAGACATATCAACGGGCAACGGCCAGTGTCACAGTGTGTATAAATCGTGAGGATTGTTAGTTGTAAATTATTGTTGAAAATATTATACAAGTTTTAACGGATTTTATCGCAGTTTATTAAGATTTTTACAAGCCCGAATGTTCGGGATACTTTACAATTTAAAAGGTGTAAGTTGTTCAAAGGTTTATTACACCACGATACAATCAGAACAAAGTACGGACTAGATTACGCGTTCCGAACACTCACTTTGTTCAACTGAACTGCAGTCCGTACACCTTACTTAAGTGTGATTTTAACAGTCGACATTGAAGCACGCGTGGGTGCGTACGGAGCAGCGCTAATAAGACGAAAATTTAAGTCAAAGTTTGAACCTGTTTGTTAGAAACCTTAATATTTATTTATTTAACTATTAATAAATTTTGAAATAGAGATTCCAAGTATTGTCAGTATTTGAACAAATTGTTTATATGAACATGCGTGTCTATCGGTAGAATATAAGTCTATGGTAAAAAGCCATTTTATAATGTATTCGATACTAATGTCACAACGTGTTGCAGCAACGTGGAGCCGTTCAAGGTGAACCTGACGGCGGCGTGCAACTTCAACTGCCTGTGCACGGAGACGGACATGGAGCCGGTGTGCGGCAACAACGGCCTCACCTACTTCTCGCCCTGCCACGCCGGCTGCGCCGCCTTCTCCTCGCGCTCCAACTTTACCAACTGCGCATGTCAGTAGCCAACACTACCTTTGAGCGTTGCATGCCTGAATGGACCCTCATCTCTCGCAGGATCGGTATAACAAAACGTGAGAGTAGGGAGCAAGCGAGTGAAAAAGATCGAGAGAGAGAGAGTGAGATAGAGCGAACGTCGCATCGCATGTCTCGAAAATGTAAATCTTTAGATTAGTATAAATATAAACGAGATTTAAAAATTAGTTTGCCAAATAAATTTCACTTCTGAGATGTGTACTTTGTACACGCATACTTTTTTAGTTTGTTTTTAGTATTTGTTTTTATAGCGGCAACAGAAATACATCATTTGTGAAAATTTCAACTGTCTATCTATCGGTTCTTGAGATACAGTCTGGTGACAGACAGGCAGCGAAGTCTTAGTAATAGGGTCCCGTTTTTAACCTTTGGGTACGGAACCCAAGAAAGGTAATATGGTTTAAGCCTGGACTTACACACGTCGCAGGTCTCGACGTCCCAGAACATTTTCTAGTCATTTAGTTATCTCTGGACCCGGTTTTGGTCGAAACTTGAAAAGAGTCACGGTTGTTGATATACATGATTCAATTTATAAGCTTGAACATTAATATAATATATACCGACCTCGTATAAACATTATTGGCTGATGGAAAGGATGATGAACTTGTAATCCGATATATCTGAAAGTGGCACCACATCTTTTAGCATTAGCCTGTATAACCGTATAATTTTTTGAAGAATGGAAATAATCATTTTCATTTTTTGAAGAATTGAAAGAAGCTGTCTTGGTATAAAGCTAAGAGACAGAGTGAGAAATGTCGAAATTCTAGTAAAAAACCAAGGTGAAAGATGCCCTAACCTTCTCACTCCAAAGAAAATGGAAGTAGGCAGGACACGTTGTCAGGCTCAAGGATCATCCTTGGACCAATGGACAGGAAGAGCCGGATAGGACCACGAGGCACTAGAAGCAGAGCAGACCTAGCGCAAGAAGGGTAGACGATATAGACAAGCTGACTCAAAAAAACTGAAGCTGACAGGTCAAAGCTGACTAAAGGCAGGCAGTGACAAAGATTACTGGCATTCCGTGAAAGAGGATTTTACTTGAAGGGGGTCCATACAATCTAACTATAAATTAATCAAACTGTAACTTGTACGGAATAAATAAAGCTTTATTCTTATTATTATTATTTATATCTATATTTAATAATTAAGTTGTGACTCAGGTGTCCACGAGCACGTGCGTGAGGACGCTGGGGCGGTGGGCGTGGCGGGCGTGGTGGGCGCGGCGGCGAGCGCGCTGACGGCGGGCGCGGCGCGCGAGTACGGCGAGGTGACGGTGGTGCCCGTGGCCACGGCGGGCGCCTGCAACCCGCCCTGCACCACTATCTTCCCCTTCCTCGTGCTGCTCTTCTTCATGACCTTCGTGGTGGCGGTCACGCAGATGCCATTGCTCATGATTGTGCTCAGGTGATTTATCAATATAAAACCATTGTTTTGAGGTGAAATCGAAGTGTGCAATAAACTAATGCTCGAGAGAAAATTTAACGAGCGAGTTCTTTATGATAATTATCATTATTGTATGTTAGCTGACAGTGGTTCCGATACAAATAATATTTAGATGTAAATATGTACAGTGTGTCCAAAGTTAATAATATTAAACTACTTACTATACAAAAAAGTAACCTATAACAAGACATGTATAATAAATATGAATTTCTCTAGACCCCATTTTAAATGTCAGTAATCAGTATACAAATTTTAATTCTATGTACTATTTCAGGTCAGTCAGCGAGGAGGAGCGCTCGTTCGCGCTGGGCATGCAGTTTGTGATATTCCGCCTGTTCGGGTACATCCCCGCGCCCATACTGTTCGGGAACTTAATCGACTCCACCTGCATCCTGTGGAAACAGTCCTGCAGCGGGGAGAAGGGCGGCCGCTGTCTGCTGTACGACATAGAACAGTTCAGATATAGGTTAGTTATTTTTCACTCTTGTTAAAATGTCGAAAACTAGAAAACTGATATTCGGAAGTACCTCACGGCTTCTAAGCCCAATCCGGGCGTGGCCGGCTGGCCCCAATACTTCCTTCATATTTTTAACTGTCATAAAATTGCGTACATTTGTTTTGGCACGTAAGAAGGATTATGCCCTATTGTTTCCCATACGTTTGTTTTCCTTTTTATCCACCTTTTTCGTCGTAAACCTAAATAAATAAAAATATACCTCATCTTAGTAAGAGGTAGTGCCATGCTGCTTTGCAGACGAATTGGGCCGGCACGACCGGGGTGGTACCTCTCGCTCACATTACACCGGCGCCTGTCACGTTTCGTTCGGTTTGTGAGAGTCCAGTGGCCCATTGTGGGGGATGGGGAAAAGGAGGGCAACGCATCTGCATAACTTTTGGTTGTGCGGATGTCTATGGGCGTCGGTAGTCACCATAAGGCTCCGACTGCTCGATTGGCTCTTCTCAGTTACTTGCTCCTTTGACACGTTATGATATTAAATAACATGTCTCTATGAGATACAACATAATTATAAATGATCGTTATGTAGGTACGTGGGTCTATGTGGCGGCATAAAGATAGTCGCGCTGGGTATATTCATGGCGGACTGGTGGCTCGTGCGGCGCCAGCGACACCTGGAGACTGCGGCGCCACTCGACCCGCACAAGGACATCGCCGGTTCCATAATTAGTCTTGACAGACGTAAGTAACATTCATGTCTTCTATGCTAATGTTATAAATGTGAAAGTAATTTTGTTTGCTACGCTTTTGTACACATAGGATACTTTTTATGAAAAATAAAACTAAAATCTTATCCTGCGCAGACGAATTCGCGGGCACCAGCTAGTTATATATAATTCTTCTGTGCTTGTGTATGTGAATTGTGACTGAACTACTTTTAAACAACACTGCCGATTTTGATTATTTTTTTGGTCTGTCGGGTCCACAGGGTTAGTGTGTAATATATGACTGATATTATGTTAAAACTTAAAATATCTGAACACCGAATATCTATACATCTATTCAGATAAATAAAACTGGAGTATCTGTTTGTAATATTAAAATAACTGCTTTTTATTGAATGGGTATGGATGTATACACGGTACATATACCAAAATATATTTTTTACAATTTTTGTCTCGGGTTTGCCTATGTGTCTGTTTGTTCCGGCTAATCTCTAAAATGGCTGGGCTGATTTTGACGGGACTTTCACTGACAGATAGCTGATATTATAAGGTGTAACTTAGGCTATAAAAATAATCATCATCAATACGAACACGGCTGTAAATCTAAGTTAACGCGTGCGAAGGTCGTGTTGATATTGTCATTCACCACTATTGTCATATTTTATTAATTCACTCGAACTTGGGCAACTCTTTAAAACTTATAAACTTTACAGTATTCGAGGAGCTGCCATCGACGGATAACGCGAGCGGCGTGCGCTCGGGCGCCAGTGGGAGCGCGGGCAGCACGCCGCAGGAGGGTGCGGCGGCAGCGGGCGGGAGCGTGGCGCGCGCAGACTCTACCCACTCGCACGAGGCGCGCGCACACGACCGCGTGCTTGTGGCCTCGCGGCATCTGCGCAACGACTCCAAGACCATCCAGCTGGAGCCGCGCGCGCGCCAACACCAACGCCAGCATTCGCGCCAACACTCGCTCGACGACGCGCGCCACGCCTTCCCCCGCTCCGCCTCCCACTCGCGCGACTTCAAAACGCACTCGCGCTCCAACTCGCGTGACTTTAAATCGCACTCCCGCTCAAATTCGCGCGACTTCAAGACGCACTCGCGCTCAAACTCGCGCGACCTCGGCCTCGAGCAGCTGAGGCACCTTGCCATCAAGAGCATGGAGAGCCTCGACCTGACCATGCTGCCCCTCGCCCGTTGCGCCGACGAGGAGAGCAAACGTCTGATCGAGTCCGGCGGCGTGCTGCGACACCGCCGGACAAACTCGAAGGATCTCAAACCGGAGACGAAGCACAAGCGGACGTCCTCGCACCACATCACGATGGAGCCCAACGACTTGAGCCTTCAGATCCAGAAAGGTCGCAGCGTCGACCAGCTGGCGCCCTCGCCGCTGGACCCTCGCGTCTGAACTCGCGCGAGTCGTCCGCGTGACGACGCGACCGAATCTCTTAGGTAAAATAGAGTTCCGCGAGCACGCGGCGCTGTGACGACGTGCGCTTGACCTGACTTTTAGTTGAATTAGGTGAGGTCGGATTTGGTGACCCTCGTTGAAATTTAGAGTGATATACAAAGTGCAATCAGTGAGAGTAGGATAGTGTTAGTTTCTATTTTCGCCTTAAACGGTCTTTACGGATTTGAAGAGGGAAATCTCTTTTGGACTCTTAACCTTTAATGGTGCGTGTAACTCTGTACGCGTAAAAGAAGCGGAACTTTGCAACTACATATTATTTCATATTTATAGTTTTATAAATTAACATTTTGTCCCCCTCAGAACCATTAAAACTATATTTTTTCTGTGGACTGCATTCAATATTCCCCTAAGAGGTTTCACTTCTGGAAAAATATTCTAATCTATAATTACGCTTACACAGTGCGAGTGATTGAATCATATCTTAAAGGTAAAATAAATTATGCTTATCGTACGTGGGAGTCACGCTTTATGCGGTGGTATAATTAAAGGATATTCTTTTTTTTTAATATTTTTGTGTTCATAGATAATAACGTAAAATAAATAGAAACTATAAATACTCGAATCACTTGCAACTTTTTTAAAATTTCATTTATCTTATTATATAGCTATAAGTTAAAACAGCAAATGTAATTTTTTTTGTACATTTTGTTACTGTTATTGTACTTAAGGAGTATATAGTTATATATATATTATAATAATTAATATTGTGGCCCCGAATAAAGTTATGGTGAACATATATCATATCCTAAAATATCACTGTTTTAAGAAAAAAAACTAAATAGCTTAAATGCAATCGATTCCAGATATAAGTATTAGGATATTTCCATTGTTAATTTTGTACTGCAGAACGAATGCAAATTAGCGTATTTACACATTGTTCAAAGTAACTAGTGAAATTTCTAAAAAAATTAGTGTTACCCCATTTCAAAGTAGTTGTATTGTTTTTATTAACATTCCTATTAGCGTAAACAATTTCATAGCACCAATTTTAAGCTCACACTTTTAAAACATGTAAAATTACTGTAAATATTTTACACTCTTAAAACTAGAATTCATCAGTGAAACTAATTAGAAAAGATGTCTCATTATATTCTAAATTTAGCAACGATCAAGTGAATGGTAACCCCAAATTGTAAAAAAAAATATTTTGTATAAATTACACAAGACGATGCACTAATTAGAAATTATTAGCAGCAATAAATTAGTGAGCAGCTGATAGGTTCCCAGTATTTGTGATCTCAGCCCATGTAACTAAATTATGTGTACAAGGAAACAGTGTTGTAATAAGTACTTTTATAGCCTGCCCAGACATTTATAAACCCTGCATTGGTGTCGCCACTGTCTTTTATACAGTACAATGCAGTATAGTCCATACAGAAATTTTCCGCAATATGGCGAGGGTTTTTATTTTTCTGGTCAGTCTATAATATGAATATTCATTTTCAATTTTGTTTTTACCTTTTGTTTTAAACATTTTTACAATGGCTATTTTTTTTTTATATTTATTTTCAAGAAGCTTGGGTAAATGTCTCATATTTTCTTTATGGCCTGCGCAGATTTTCATCTTTGCAGAACTAAGTCTGCTCAATCTTTGCGAATAGTGCTCATAATTTTGATATTTTTTTTTAGTAAAATTCATCGAACATAATTATAACTGAAATAGATCGATAATGTTATGTGTTTTGTATGAAGACAAATTCCGCCAAATTTGTGCTGTGACTCTGCGCCGACTGATGGCCGTTAATGGATGATTGGCCCATGGGCCGTACATACAGGTCACTGGTTGATCGAATTGCCATTATGTCAGTGACAAATCACTGACCAGTTCGGAATTTTATGGCTCACATTACTACTACATCGGGCTATATGCTCGACTGATTTGATCTACTTATATTTTTTTGGTGTCTGTAGTTGTTTGAGAGACTTTTGTACACTGTTTATAAAAAGATAAAGTTTTAAGACTTTTAAGAGACATTATAATGAAACAATTTTTACGGATTTTATCGCGGTTTATTAAGATTTTTACATCTAAATAAACCGCGATAAAATCCGTAAAATTGTTTCATTATAATGAGTGAAATTCGCGCAAGCATTAGAAAAAAAAATTAAGAGACATGTTGATGCTAACATTGACCCTTGTCTCATGTCTGCGCACGGCATTAATTATTGTAATTTAATTTTAACTTAGAATATTCCTAATTAATCTTTCCGGGAACATAATATGTATTTTTGTTCATATATCAATGTATGTGGCCTTTAAAATATTTTCTTTTTAAATTTATTCTTTTAACAGACAAAAATACAAAAAAAATATATAGCTAGAAAAAAATCACACTTTCAAATATTTTTTGGTTTATACTAGAACTAGATAATCTATTTAAATGAAAAGTGTGTACATTTATATTTTAATAAATCTTGTCAATTGATGGGCTGCTGTTATGTAGTAAAATCTCAATTACTACTGTAGTGTATTATTTTAGTATGAAATTTTAAATGATAATATAAAAAAGACAAAAGTTAAATAAATACATCAATGTACATTATTGTCGTATTATAATTGTTAAGAGAGGATTAGTTTGATATGAAGAATGTTTTAACTAAAAATGCCTTATTACAATAGGTTTTAAGACTTGATACTGACTTAATTGTACATTAAAGTTGTTGTCAATCACCATAGAGAATGATGATAGCAACACCCTAAACTAATTTGTTGCATTTAGTGATTAAATAAAACTGCATACCTGTTACTTTGTTTTACTTTATATTCCAATTGCCAATACAAAAACTCCAATTCTAGGGTTTTTTGAGCAATTTTCAGTTTTTCTTTTTCTTGAAATAATTTTCATATAGGATTTTAGTATATATATTGACTTTAGATTCATTTTGCAATGGTCAACACTTGAAAATTATTATATTTATATATCAAATCAAAATATAATCTATAATTTACATGTACTTTTGACTCCTATTGACATCTGCCACTGATCTCTGCCTTTTTTAACCGACTTCAAAAAAAGAGGAGGTTCTCAATTCGTCTATGTTTTTTTGTATGTTTTTACTGACACGATTAATCCGCCGTTTGTGAAGGGGTTTCGATGGTTATTTTTTTTGAAAGCTGGTGCTTCCAATTTGGTCCCATATAAATTTTATTAAGATCTGACAAGTCATGTTTTAGTTATTCCCAATAATACCTATTTGCTTGATTTCTTTTACCTCGACGATATGCTACTAAGCTCATTTTATTACTTGTCGATGTAGCAATTGTATAGGATGCTTTGGTAGCACACCATAGTATGTCGCGGTCATCGTAATCATCATCATCATCATTGTCTTTCATCCGTCCACTGCTGAACATAGGCCTCCTTCAATGAACGCCAAGACGACGAATTTCGGAATCACTAAAAATTAAGATATAAAAACGATTTACGAAAAATTCAAACAGACTTCAAAAATACTAATGTAAAAAGTAACATTAGTAGAAGATCAAGTTGACTATAAATTGTAAGCACAACAATTAAAGAAACAGTGATTTTTTAAATAGATAGAATTATTCAAGAGGATGGTTTATGTGTATAATACATGTGTAGCAGATTAATTACTGTCCTGACAAGGACATCGAGTTCGATTAAAACAGTGAGGTATATCCGTCAAGGTCGATTGAAACAGCACGTCTGTCCTGAAAAGGACAGCGGGCACGAAGTCTTCACACACAGCAATCGGCCAACACGTAGCAAGCTCCATCCACATTCCACAAGCAGTGACCGCAACCGCAAGCCGAGACAAGTCCACACACGAGAGCTGGAGCAAAAACGAAGCGCAATTTTTCGCGCCAAAATATATTTATATGCTCCAGCGACCAGCGACTAGCGAGCCGCGGATCGCTGTTACCGCGTGGCAACACGCAAGTCGCTCACACTTGGTGGAATTAGAATTATAGTAATAATAATTATCTGTAAAAAATGTATATAAACCGCGATTTTTGTAAATAAATTTATTACCATCGTCGGAGTCTCATAGGATTGTTTCCTTTATAACCAACCATTCCTAAACATGCATAATATAGTAGATAAACCAGTGGTTCTTAACCTTTAGGTCATGAGGGACCATTTTACCTAATATTTGTCCTGCCGGGGACCACCCAGTTGGCTTATTGGTATTATACATAGTCTTCCCCTAATATTTATTAAATAAATAAATAAAAACTTTATTTGGTAAACACAATCAATAGCACGCACTCTTTCCAAGGGAAAATTCTTCAATTATCATGGCATTTAGAGATAAATCATAATCCAGCTGATTAAGATCGGGGGTAGAAGACGGCCACTCCACTGCAAGCGCCTTCAGCCGCTTTTTGAGGGTCCCGAATCTGCGTTCAACAGGATTACTCCTCGTAAGGGGGGACTGCTGACCGCTACTAGTCCCCGCGACGTCGTGTCATACAGGGGCGTTTCTGGAGGCGCATTAAGTAGCGTTTCCTACGCACCCCGTTCGTCGCCCGCGAGGCTTCTCACCCGCTCGTCGGCCTCCTTTTGGGACATAACTGCCTAGCAGAAGGAGAATATCGCCGTCCAGGATATCGAGCATCGCGGTGATGATGCTCGGCAGAGACAAGTCCCCTCCGATAACTGTCGTCATCACACACGTCTCGGGCATGCCTCAGGGTGTGGGAGGACGCAGATCAGCAGTTAGGC
Source organism: Helleia helle (assembly GCA_963853865.1). Lineage (NCBI taxonomy): Eukaryota > Metazoa > Arthropoda > Insecta > Lepidoptera > Lycaenidae > Helleia > Helleia helle. Next base: position 16,150,129 of record OY971422.1, on the reverse strand, counting down.
TTTTGCCATACGGCTGCCGCGGGGTATCCTTTCCCCACCTCCGCATTAACGCCTCTTTCCATAGTTGGCGAACCCTCCTTACCATGGTTCAAGCCTTGTCGTGGCGGTGGGGCTCAGTAGCCAAAGGTGAACCCAGCACCTTGGGCGAAGCAAATTGAGCCGAGGGAGCTACCCCTCGTATAAGAAGATGGGCCAAAAGAGCAGGGGGCAAGGGCGAGGATGGAAATCTCACCCCATTGTACTGTACCGACGTTGGGAGGGGTTGTTCTGTGGTGCGGGACAACCCCTCTGTGGAGGTGGCGTCCGTCCCTTGAGGGACTGACTAGCCATCGAGGTGCCCTGTTTGCTCACCAGATCGGGGGTACCTCACCAAAGACGGCACCAAAGGCGGCATTGGTGGCACTCGACGGGTTTTAGTGGGTAGAGCTGCGTCCACCTTACCACCTTTCGGGCGCAGTGAGTCCCACATACCCATGCCCCCGCATACCGCGGGATACCTCAGAGCATTTCACGGCTTAAAAAAAAAGTCGGCGAACCCGCAGGCGGCAGGATCCCGTCTAACGTAGGGCTCTCGTAGAGAGACTGCTTCGAACGCAGTGGAGCCTTATTCCTCCGCGGGGTATGGTGACCCGCCCAGATAGGTTTATCGTACGTTGCCATGCTCCGCAGTATAGCTGCGTGCAGGTGGCGCTGAATTCTCCGAGGTTCGGGAGGAGTCTGCCCAGCGCATTTGCCGCCTTCACGACCTTTGGTCACAATTTTGAGAAATGTGGGCCGAAGGTCCAGCCTCCGTCAAGGATGAGCCCCAGATATTTGATATGGGGGCTCATCCTCACCCCTCCGATCTGGAGGGCAGCCGCCCTCCAGATCGGAGGGGTGGGGATCTTTTCCGCCCGGTCCCGCGAAAGAGAAGGGCTTCGTTCTTTTCAAATCTGACGCGAAGCCCTAAGCCCCCTATGCGGCTGATCAAAAGGTCCGCGTAGCAGATGACATTCATCCCGGGGAGGAGGTGGCTTTGCTGGATCCAGTCATAGCCGACGTCTCACAGGATCGGGCCCAGAGCCGATCCCTGTGAGACACCGCACCCAACACACCACCACTCTACGGACCCACACCGGTTCTCGCAGGCTACCCTCCTCTCGGAGAGGCACGTCTCCAACAGCCTCCTTAGATACGGGTGGACTCCGAAGTAATTCAGCGCCTCCCGTATCACACTGTGAGGGAGGCTGTTGAAGGCGTTCGCGATGTCCAAGGACACCGCTACCACCATCTCCCCTCTGTGTTCCGCCTCATTCGTCACAGTCCGAAAGCGTTTGAGGGCGTCGACGGTCGCCCGGCGTGCCTAGAACCCAAATTGGGACTGCGAGTCACGGTCCCGGGCCCACCTCCAGAACTAGAAGACGGCCAGTCTTAAGCTCTGATGAAGTCCAGAACGTTGGGTTTTTAATCAAGTTTGGGTGGATCGAGCGTTATGACCCAGCGCAGAGTCTTGCTGAAAAGACATTCTTGGTTATTAAACATGGTGTTGTTATGGGGCTTAACTACCTTCTCAAGAATGGTATCTTGATACACTTGTGCCGATGTTTTGATACTTTTTTCACGAAAATATAGCTCAGTTACTCCTTCGTAGCTCACAGCAAACCAGCACTGTTGACAAATTGTAATTGGGAAGCTTTCTTAGAACTTTGAGCATAAATACGGTCATTTTGTGTGTGTGTAAAATGTTAAATGCTAAATTTCATCCGTAAACAAAAAAAATCTGTGCGTACCTCATAATATATATACCGCATAATAGCAAACCAACCTATTTCGATGCATGTTTTTATTAATCAGAAGCGTCAACAGATGGCTTCGCGGACCACCTGAAATGCCTCCAGGGACCACGAGTGGTCCGCGGACCACTGGTTAAGAACCACTGAGATAAACACTGATAATTTTAAAGGTTTCTAATGTGATGTCGCAAATAAACACATTTTTTGCACTTACATTGCAAACGCTGGTGAACCCTAACAGATAGATCTAAAGAATGTACTACATTATTATACACCTTAGAAAGATCTACAAAAAAGTCCGCGATGGCGTATGTGTATCTCTTAAGAATAACATACTATATCCATTTTAATACTAAAAAAATTGGAAAGCTATTTACCCAAATGTGGTATTAATCATTATCATTTTAAATATGTTGGTTAGCTTGAGCATTTCATGAAGTATGTTTTTCCCGTGTACACCATGCAAATTAAATGCATATCTTAGGAGATATAGCAAAATAAAAATAATGCGACACCGTGATTTCGACCGAGCCGCGCGGGCCGGGCGCTCCGTGATGCCGCGCCTCGCGTCCGAGCCGGGCCCGGCCCCGGTTCCGAAAGTTAGGATAATTATTATTGTATCAATGTATGGTAGAATTGTGTATCCTAAATATGCCTACTGAAAAGTCCGCGATGGCATAATAAGTATAGATTAGTTAAATATAACATACTACCCACAGAGCAAGTAAATATAACGTAGTGTTTATATACTCTTTGATACTACCTATATCCATTTTAATACTTTAAAAATTGGCAATTATAAAGCGGTAAAGTAAAAGCTATTTACAAAAATACGGTATTGTTCACTTCATATTATAAAATGAAGTCCTTCGCCCGTCCATAGATAAATAATCATCATCAATCTGTATATGGCTCTACATCTAAGTTAACGCGGGCGAACTGCGGGCAACAGCAAGTAAAATATATTATTTTAATATATCAAATATTATCATCTTGTCTAATTTTATTCTAATCCAAATACCAATTTGGGTGATAAAATAACAGTTACGTACACAGAGTGCTTTTATATACATAGGCTGCACTAAAAGTATCGGAAATGGAATATTTCCACTGTTTCTGTCATATTAAAATCTTTTTAATTGAAAACTCCTTGGTTTTAAAAATCGAATACCATTTATTTATTTAAAAAAAGATTCTCGGTCTTGTCAAACTTGTTTAGTCGTTGAGAAAATGGAATTGACTCGAGAAAATTCTAGAGCGATGATTTATTATGACTTTTGAAGTGATTTAACACAAAAACAGTGTGTTGACAGGATGATTTCTGCATTTGGTGATGAAGCCCCATCCAAAACCACAATTAAATATTTATCGCTGGTTTGCTAAATTTCAATGTGGACGTGTCAAGCTCAGTGATGATCCCGTCAAGGTCGCCCAAAGAATAGCAAATGATGTTAATTTGCTTTTTGAGATGACGACGCTAAACATTTATTAATGAGGGCTACACCCGACAATGTTTGTCGGGTTTAGCTTGAATTTAATAAAGTAATACAATGAAACAATGCCATATTTACTCTTACTATATTAAAACATATCCCTAAAAGCTATTACAATAGTTTATTATTCAATCTAACTCTCCACAATCAGATATTACAACCTTCTTTGATGGTTTGCCACTCTTTGAACCTAAACTTTCCATTTTTGATACAACATCTATACCTTCAACCACCGAACCAAATACAACATGCTTCTTATCAAGCCATGGTGTAGCTGTCGTGGTTATAAAGAACTGTGATCCGTTAGTATTAGGGCCAGCATTTGCCATTGACAGAATTCCAGGTCCCGTATGCCTTAGCTTGAAGTTTTCGTCTTGAAAGGTTCTCCCGTAAATAGATTTTCCACCAGTACCATTATGGTTTGTGAAATCCCCGCCTTGACACATGAAACTAGGAATTATGCGATGAAATGAAGAACCCTTATATCCAAATCCCTTTTCACCGGTACATAGTGCTCTGAAATTTTCTGCAGTTTTCGGTACCTCGTCTGCATTTAGTTTCATAACAATTCTTCCCATGGGCTCTCCATCAGCAGTAATATCAAAATAAACCTTTTTTTCGGGTTGTGTTGACGCTAATCGTATTGCAGCAGCAGAATAAACTGTTGCGTTTATAAACGAGCGCCGCAATATTGCCGTCATTTTATTTATTAAGTAGTTACAAAGCTAAAATTAATAAATGAAAAATATAACCTCTAATTATTTTAAAATAATCCCAATTGAGAATTCCCAAATGTGAAATGACAAGTCATTACGTTTTTTTTTTTTTTTTTTTTAATAATATTTTATGGCCTGGTTACGAGACCTTTAAGCCAAGTCAGATTTTTGGGCACAAACTTTTATCCTTTAATGTATCAATTACGCTTCACTGATTTTATTTTATTCTATTACATATTTAAATTTTCACTACGGTATTTTTTATGTATTTATATAATGCACTATAACACTTTTTGTTTTTCAGCAAATCACACAAGTGGCGGCGGGAGGTATCACTAAATTCTATTATTTCGCTTGCCATTATTAGTCTTTGGAAAATAAACATTGGATTTTGACACTTGAAGAAAATGTGGTCAATGTCGGCGATCCCGTTGTTACAGAAAGTACAAATATTATTATTTATTATCTTGAGTCTTGCTAGGTGTGAGGGAGCAGTGTTATGGCCAAATCTTAATCTGTTGATTGTGGTGATGTACTCACGGCTAGCTATATCCAACTCATCATACCAGGGTTTTCTCGGTAAATTCTCTTGAATACTTCCGTACCATTTTCCTTTATGTTTTTGATCCTCTTTCCAGAAATCTAGCCACAATTTTTTTATTGAGATATTAACATTGTAATAATAGTCGGTCATAGGAACATGCACCACATTTTTGACGTCAAGAGCATTGACCCCTTTATATGCAGTTTTGTCTGCTATTTCATTACCAGAAATACCTTTGTGTGAGGGAACCCACATAAAGGCAATTGTGATTCCTTTGTTATGCAAACGCCAGACAAAATCTTTAATAAAATAAAGAATATAATTAGTTTTAAAATGAAAATTTACATATTTAAGACTATTTAGTAGACTTAAAGAGTCTGTTATTATTAGAAAATATTTATAATTGCTTACGTAACTAATTGCTTTTATAGCTTCAAAAACTGCATATGCCTCTGCTGTAAAAATGGAACACTGTTTATTTAGAACAAAGCTTTGAGCAACATTTTTTTGGGGATCATATACTGCACTTCTCACATATTCATCACTTTTACTGCCATCTGTATAGATTGTATAATATTTTTTATTTTCTTCTAAGAATGATAAAAAGTCTGAATTGTTATCAATTGACTTGGATAAAATCATAATAGGATGTATAATACTATTGTATGAATGATTATAACATGGCCAGTGAAAATGTTTTCTTATGTTCGAATAATGGGATTGTATTTTTAGATAAATTCGGGACAGAGTTGGAGATGTACCTTTCAGAAGATCCTTAGATGAAGTCAATGGACCTACAATATGGATTAGGTGAGGAATGATTTTATTTATAATTTGGAAATTATTTGATGAAAATAGTTTCAGGCAGTATCTTTCTGCAAGCATAAGTCTTCTCAATATCAATGGCATAATATTTGTTTCGACTTCCATGGCCCTTATGGGAGTTGAACACATTGCCCCTGATATGATCCTCAAAGCCCTGTTCTGTAAAACATCTAATTTTTGTGTATGAGTGCTATTTAAATAAGCTAAAGAACTATAGTCAAAATGACTTCTTACTATTGTTTTATATAATACTGACAGTATTTTAGGATCTGCACCCCATGCAATACCTGCTAGACATCTTAAAATATTAACACCGTTTAATGCATTTCTAGATATATATTTAATATGTTCTTCAAATGATAGTTTTTGGTCAATAATAATACCCAAGAATTTGTGTGAGGTTACTCTTTGTATAACGTCACCATTATATGCAACATCAATTATTGGTGTGTCTTTTCCAAATATCATGACACTGCTTTTGGCAGCATTTATTTTCAAATTTAATCTGTGTTGATAATAGTTGCACAACTGCCCTAAACTGGTGTTAACATTTTCGATGGCTAATGTCAAATTTACATCTGAACTATACAACACTAAATCATCTGCGAACTGAAGTATATTTACATTTTTAGTATTTACATATTTACATATCTCACAAGTATACAAGTTATATAGCAAAGGCGACAGTGTTGCACCTTGTATAGTACCCTTTGACACAATTCTAGGTCCATTCAATATATTGTTGTGCCTAACATATAATATTCTGTTATTAAGGAAATCATAAATCCATTTACACAATTGTCCAGGTACACTTGCCTCACTCAGTACCTTCACCAGTATACCAGGATCCACACTATCAAATGCGCTTTGTACATCTAGAAATACACAAACTGTGTGTAATTTATTGTTTTTTGCATTTTTCAGATCATATATGAGGGACATGAAACTGTCAGCACAGCTTTTTCCTCTACGGAAACCATATTGGACATGAGGGATAATACTCCTAGATTCTGCATACCAGTCAAGGCGAAACTTCACCATGTTTTCAAAAATCTTACCAAGACATGATGATAGTGAAATTGGACGATAGGAACTAGCCTGTTCAGGTGATTTATTTGGTTTAAGTATAGGTATTACACATTGCGTTTTCCATGAAATTGGTATTAATTTTTTATGCCAGAGACTATTGAGAATATTTAAAAATAACTTTTGTATAGATTCAGGTAAATATTTTATTAATAAATATGGAAAATCATCTAAACCAGGACAAGTATTCCTCCTAGATTGTATACTCATTAAAAATTCATTCCATGAAAAAGGTTCCATTAAAAATCTTGATTGAGGATTTTCATTGTTAATATTAAAATAATTGTCTAATGAATCTAGGTCAACTAAATTAGTACAATCTGATAATTTGTCTAAAAGTGGTTGTACAAATTCATCCCTATATGACTTATTACCAGCTCTGATACCCTTAAATCTTTTAATGAGATTCCATATTTTACTAATAGGGGTAGTTCTATTGAAACTGTTACAAAAACTATTCCAACTGATTCTTTTTTGTTCCTTTATAGTTCGCTTTTTTAAAGCATCTAATCTTTTATAGTTTATGTAATTATGTATTGTTGGATCGTTTCTGTAAAGTTTCAGTGCTTCATAAGATTTAATGACTGCTTGTTCACAAATACTGTTCCACCAGGGAGCTGGTGGTCTATTCCTAATGTTAGTCCTTGTGAATCTAGGAACCACGATTTGTTTAAGTTTATCAAGCCGATTACAAAACTCATCATAAGATTTTATTGGGTTCTCTTCACTAACCATCATGTCATGAAATATTGAATTAGCTAATTGACTATATTTAGTCCAATCTGTTCTATTGTATAAAAATCTGTCAACATGTTTATTAATTGTGTATCTTTCAATGCATATCCTAATGCTTGTGATGGTTGGATAATGATAGCTACCCAAAGCATCATCATGCACTGACCATTCACAAAGTGGGGCCAAATGTGGACTAATAAAACTTACATCTATTGCTGAGGGATTGCGTGTGGGATAATTTACTGTAGTGAAGCTACCATTATTTAATATGTATAAATCGCATTCATCAATTATATCGTACAAGTTTTGACCTCGACTTTTAGTAGACAGACATCCAAAAGCAATATGATGTGCATTGAAATCACCACTTACAAATACAGGTTTTGGTAAATCTCTTATAATATTGCGCAATCTATTCATTCTTATGTGTCCACTGGATGGAGGACAGTACACACAGAGAATAGACAAAGTAGTATTCCCTGTACATACACTTATGGCTATTGTTTGTATATCTTCATAAAAAGTAGTATTTATAACATTATGTTTCAAATATGGCTTAATTAATATTCCAACACCATTACAAGTGTTTTTAGAATTTTTATTGTAAAAATTATAACCAGAAATATGAAATGTTTGATGGTCTTTTAACCATGTCTCATTTAATAGACAAATATCAATATCTTTTTCGTTCAAGAATTTTGTAAGTAGAGGTTTTTTATGATTTGCACCTTGAACATTGAATTGCGCAATACTTAGAGAGGGTGTTTTATAAGATTGTGTATCCATTATGTTGACAGATTTTTAATTAATACATCTTTAATAAATGTTGTTGTAATTGGCTCATTATCAGTCTTATTACCTAATTGAACCAGTGTCTGTACTAGGGCCATAAGTACATCACTGTTACCAATTATTTGTGATTTAATATCACTAATATTTACAGTCTGTGGGACAGTCTTAATATTTACAGATTTATTTACAAGTTTCTGTACATTATTTACATTTTTCTGTGCATTATTTACAGGAATAACTCGTGATGGCAGAGGAGGGAAGTCCATATTCTCTTTGGTAATAGCAACGCTTGCATATGTAATTTTGTTTTTCTTTTCTAGAATTTTCTTACTTTTAATAGGACATTGTTTAGATATAGCCAAATGAGGTCCACTGCAATTTATGCAGCAGATCTCTTCTGGTTTACTACATTCTTTAAAATAATGTTCACCTGAACAAATTGAGCAACGCTGTTTGCCATTACATGTTTTTGCGGAGTGGTTAAATTTGAAACATTTGTAACATTGTTGTAGAGGAGCGATATATTCGAAAACTCTGTATGAAAATAAATCATATTGTACATTCTCGGGTAAAGAGTTCGACAAAAATGTGATGCTAACAGTTTGTGTTGGTATCAGTTCATGACCAACTTTTCTCATGAATCTCCTAACTGCAATAATTTCATATGTAGATGTTAATTTTGTAAATAATTCCTTATTTGTTATATTTGCAGGTACAAATCGTATGATACCAGTTTTTTCAATTTGAGTTGTTGGAATATAAGCTTTCATTTCATGTCTGTCAAGAAAATTAATATTGTTTATAAAATTGTTGGCCGTATTATGCTGTTTAAAAATCACCACAATTTTATTGGCGTTAATACGCCTTATTGCCACCACACCTTTAACATTCGAAAATATATTGTTTAAATAAATTGGACTTTTATTTCCCAATTTTTCATTTATGTTTCTGCTTTCAATAAAAACCTTAAATTCCGTATTAATTGAATTTTCTGGGTACAGTCTTTTGTAGTTAGGCTTGCGATATGGTACATAAGAGTCATTCTCACCACCTCCGCCGCCAGCACCAGGAACATCGCCAGAACCATCCCGGAGATTTTCGAGCCGCCGTGGTCTCTTTTTGGAGGAGGGCGGGTTATCCCCGTCCTCCTCGTTTCCGTCCATTTTTATTACTTATTTATTATTTATAAAATATAATTTGTCTATTTTAATTGTTATTTGTATGGAAAATATGTTCTAATAAATTTAAAATACAATTTTGAAAAAAATTTCAACCGCGCTTTTCGAATTCCCGCCAAGAAATCAGTCATTACGTCATATGTCTTTTTTTTTTTTTTTTTTAATAATATTTTATGGCCTGGTTACACGTCATATGTCTTTTTTTTTTTTTTTTTTTTTTTTTTTTGGCAGTTCTCGTACGTAGTACATTTGCCATTATCAAACGGGAGAAATTTTTCCATGTATATAAAGGGACGAGAGATGTTAAATTTAGGAATCATTCAGGGCAGGATATAGGATATGTATGACAAGATAATAATAATATTATTATGAAATATTAATTTATATAGCTATACATATATTTAAATATATTACTTATATTATAGACACACAAGACTTTCATCAAATAAATACTAAACCTAAATTTCTATATTATTAGTAATTATATAATCTGAAATTATTTTATATATGTAATATTTTTTTATAAATAACAGACAAGTAATTGAGGTTGGAAAAGGGATTTGATGATCTAGTAAGGATTTCAGGAAATCGGAACGGTCATATAAAGGACAAGAAAAGAAAAAATGATTTACATCGCCAGTTTCACAACCACACAAACAAGAAGAGTCATTAATAATTTTAAACTTGGAAAGATGAGCAGGTGTACAAGTATGGCCAAGTCTCAATCTTGAGATGATACTAGAGCACCTCCTATTAAAATTCATTGAGAAAAACCATGGTTTTGATAAAATATCAGGCTGAAGAGAGTAATAATAATTACCTTTTTGTTTACTGCTTTTTTCCCATGACGTTTTCCAACATGTATCAAGATCGAGTTTAGGTATTGATAACAAGTCTGAGCAGTAAATCTTATACGGAACAAGGTCACCACATGAAATAGCTTCATTAGCGAGAGCGTCTGCTATAACATTTCCTTGGATTCCAGAATGTCCAGGAATCCAAGAAAATTTAATATTGTAATGTTTTGCTATGCATATTGTTAGTAATTGTCTTGTGTCAAATATTATGGGGTTGTGTTGCTTAATTTTAAATGGGTTTTTTTCTAAGGCTTGTAAAGAACTAAGTGAGTCAGTAAAAATGATTGAATTTTTGAGTTTAGCTAGTATTATATAATCTATGGCTTTGAAAATACCCAAGCACTCTCCAGAAAAAACAGAAGATTCTGGAGGGAGTTTTACCTTCTGTACAATGTTATATTGAAGGTGGAATATACCTACGCCTACTAAACCGTTAACATTATGTTTCGAAGCATCTGTAAATATGAGATGGGTATTTTTAAATTTTTTCTCAACAATTGCATTAAATTTTTCATTAGCTATTAAAAAATCTGACTTAGCTATACCAATATTTAATATTTGTGGTGATAGAATAAGAGATTCGAAGGAACAAGAAAACAAAGGTAACATGTTAGATTGATGTAAAGGTGCAGAGAGAGATTTAAACTTATAATAGCTATTAATTAAATGTGGATTCGATTTATGTATCCAATACGGTGAATTAGATACTAAGTAAGCTAAAAGATGAAGTTTTTCAATAAGAGGGTGATTGGAAAGCTGTAGACGTCGAAAGAGAAATTTATCAGACAAATACTGACGACGTAGTTGTAACGGAGGATCACAGCACTCAATTTGTAAAGCGTTAATTGGGCTAGACTTCATTGCTCCACAAATGATTCTCAAACATTTGTTTTGAATTTTGTTCAACATTTTAAATCCAGAAAGAAGGCCCGGTTCCAATAGGAAGGTTCCATATTCGAGGACACTACGTATGAGAGCATTATACACGAGTTTCAAATAAAAGGGATGGGCACCCCACCAAACTCCTGCTAAACATCTTATGATGTTTATTATTTTTTCACACTTATTTGCGATGAAATTGCAATGAGGGATGCCTGTAAGTTTCCTGTCTAAAATGACACCTAAAAATTTAAAATCATTTTTTTGTGGTATAATGGTCTCATCGTAATAAACATGAACTGGAGTGATAGTTCGCATACGGGAGAATAAAACTACTGAGCTTTTAGATGGGGACAAATATAGTCCATGATCATCAAGCCATTTTTTTAAATATTGAAGTGATGACGTTAACTCTGTGCATGCTAATTTAATGTTTTTACTTTTTACATATAATAATAAATCATCCGCATATTGCAAAACTTCAATCTTTCTATCAATAGCTAAGTCTAGATCATATGTGTATAAATTATACAATAAGGGGCTCAAAACGGACCCTTGTGGAAGGCCTTTGGATAACACTCTAGAATGTTTTTGTTCACCATCAGTAAACAAAATCGATCTATCATTAAGCATATTTATAACAAAAGAAATAATTTTTCTGGGAATCTGAAGGCATAAAAGTTTTTGTTTAAGAATTGGTATCACGACATTGTCATAAGCATTAGATAAATCCAAAAATGCTGCAATGACAAAATTATTATCAGAAAAGGCTAGCCTGATATCGGTTGTAAGTAAACTAATATTATCTATACTACTTCTGTTTCGTCTAAAGCCAAATTGAGTTGTTGATAGCAAACTGTTGCTTTCAACGAACCATTCTAGACGATTCTTAATTAATTGTTCGCAGATTTTTAGGAGGACAGATGAAAGGGCAATAGGACGGTAAGACAAAGCAGAAGAAGGATCTCTATTAGGTTTTAATATTGGAATTACAATTTGTGATTTCCAATTTGCAGGAATGTGACCAGAGTGAAAAATAGAATTGATTAAATTTAAATAATATGTCATGCTTATGTCATTTAAATGAGTAATGAAAGAATAATATATTCCATCTGGACCAGGTGCAGAATCTGATGCATATTCTAAAACGTTCTTTAATTCTGTCATTGAAAAGGGAGAGTTTAATTCAGATGATTCATTGTATAAGGCACCGTTATCATTTAAGTTATCTTTACGAAAATTAACAGTGGGAGGAGCAATTCTATCAAGAAAATCGTCTACTAGAAAAGATGGAAAAGTTGGGGATGGGGTGGTATTATAAGCTGATCTAAATCTTCCAATGTTTTCCCAAACACTGGATGAGGGAGTATTGGGAGATAAAGATGAGCAGAACTTTCGCCAGCTGTCTCTTTTTTTTCTTTTAAAAAGTAATTTTGTTGCGTTTGTAATCTCCTTTAGTGATAAGAGGTTTTCTAATGTCATATTATTATTAAATATTTTTTCAGCATTTTTTCTTTTATTTAAAAATTCTTTGCATTCGACATCCCACCATGGAGGACTTGGAATATAAGGGTTCCCATGTTTTATATTAAAAACTTCATTGGCACTTTCAATTAATGTATCTAAAAAAATTTGGGCACCGCAAGAATCACTAATATTTTCTGATATTTTCTGACTAAGTTTTAAATCAACTTTACTACTAAATTGAGTCCAAGTGTCAGAATTGACTTTTGATATACCTATTGTATCTCGGGAATAGTTTATTGCAAGTTTTAATTAATTTGCCAGGAGGAAATGAGGTAATAATGGGATAATGATCACTGCCAAATGTGGATGTTAAAACAGAACTTGACAGCTGAGATACAAATTGGGGTGAGCAAATAGTTAGATCTACTACACTATTTCCTTCAGATAAGTTTGTACGTCTAGAATTACCATTGTTGATGATACACAAGTTGTTTTTATCTAGAATATCCAAAAGTTTATTACCATAACAGGTTGTCATGGAGCAGCCCCAAGACTGGTGATGACAATTAAAGTCACCAGTTATAATTAATGGTTTAGGGAGGGATAAGAATATATCCCCAACTTCATTTAATATATTAATAGAAATATGTGAAATATATACAGAAACAAAACAAACTTTATTTACAATTACGGCTAAAATAGAAATTTCAGAACTATGTACAGGAGTGGATATTATATTAAAAGGGTAGCCTTTCTTAATGAGAAATGCTACACCACCATATCCATCTAATCTGTCTTCTCTAACAGTATTATATTTTTTAATATTTAATGTAAAACCTGGTCTAAGCCAAGTTTCACATAATGAAAATAAAAAAGGGTTATATTTATTTAATAAGTAAATTAGATCACTTTTTTTATTAATTATGCTTCTAGCGTTCCATTGTAATATTTTGTTGGCCATTATTTATTTTGATTATATTTACAATTAACTCCATTAAGGGGGCAACGATGGACGGTATATTATTATTGGTCTGGGCAAAGGTTTGTAATAAAGATATAATATCTGATATTTTTGTTGGTTCTTGTGTGGAGGGAGTATCATTTGAAATTGGGCTATAATTTTTATCTAATTGATTAAAGGAAAATTCTTTTATGATATTATCATGTGCAGTTTTGTCGTAACCTTTTCCAACTTGTATAGGGCGGGAAGGTTTAGATATAACTGTTTTCTTGTAAGATTTTTGTGGAGTATAAGAAGATGGAGAATTAATATTTTGGAAAGATAATTTTCTTTGAGGACTGGACAAGGTTTCAGCGAATGATTTATTAAGTATAGGGAACATTTTACTTGCTTCTTGATAAGAAACACAATTTTGGGACATATATAGTTTTATTTCTTTTTGTCTGTTAAGTTCCGGACAAGATTTACTGTTTGCCATATGGCGACCAGAACATTGACAACAGTAATAGTCATCTTCAACATTACATGAATCACTAACATGATCCTGACCACACTTGAGGCATCTTGGTTTGGAACGACATTGCATCTTTGTATGACCATAACGACAGCAGTGATAACATTGGATGGTGGGAAAAACATATAAGTCTACGGGCAGAGAGTTGTAGCAGATAAATATTCTTTTTGGGAGTACCTGACCATCAAAATACATTACTACCGACTGTGTGGGTTTCCATATTGGAGACCCATCAACAATAGTTTTATAATTAAGTCGTCTAATTTTAACTATTTTGCCACAGCCAACAGGGGTTGAGATATTAGAAATAATTTCCTCAGGAGACCAATCTGTTGGAACTCCTCTAACAATGCCTATTCTTAAAATATTAAATGAAGGGACATATGCTTTATAATTATTGTCGGTGATTATACTATTGTTAATAAAAGAGTTAGCATCAACATAATTTGTGAAGGAAACAGACATACGGTTTCGACCAATTCTCTTAACACTACCATTAACTATATTATAAATTTTATTTTTTAAAAGAAAATTTCCGAAGGTTATCGGGTGCAATATTTTTCCGTCATTATCAGAGGATTGGATCTTCTGAACATGAATAATGTAAGGAGGTGCATCTAGTTCATTGTAAAGATTTCGACCAATTGGAGTATTTGGTTTACTGACTGAATCATTAATATTATGAGGCACTGGATTATCTGATTGTAATAAAGGCTGTGCAAGTGGAATATTAGTTAAATTTTTACCCTCATCTGATTTATCGGACTCTACACAACGACATCCAATGTCCTTTTGGTTTCCCGTATTTTTTCTTTTCTTTTTGTTACAATTTTTGCATATTTTATGCAGGCGACCACGTTTTAAACTAACTTTTTTGGAAGATTGGTCAGTGTCCATACTAGAATCATTATATTCTACTGTAACAAAACTGCAAGCTTCGGGCACTTTACATGTTCCCCCGGGATCCGGGGGTTCATTCATGTTGCAATAGAATGTAAAAAGAAACTTACCAACCAAGAATTTTCTAACTAACTATAATATATACAAATAAAATTTATAAAATAAATATTATAATAAACTGATCTGAATGACTAAAATAATAAAAAATTAATGAGAAACAAAAAACCACAACTGCGCGCCTTGAAATTTCCCGCCGTTTTTCGTCATATGTCTTAACGTCACTGTTGTTACTTTTTAGTGCTGCCAACTGCAAAGTGGCAATAGGGATGTTGACAGTATTCATATAAAAATATAATTTTGATGTTAATTGGTAGTTTCTATGATAGAATTCTGAAAAAATACAATATTTGCCCTTATTTTAATTTGATTAAATTAATATTGAATAAATAAAATGTAACAAAATTTAAAATAGGTCACGTGATAATAAACGGAAATGACGACACCTGTTCCTATTTAGCGGAAGCGGAAGAATATTGACGTACTTTTATACACCATTTTCCGTACGCAGGACATATTGTAAAAACTAATTTTCAGGCGTTTTGACAGTGTACACACTCATAGGCACCGTACAACAAATATAAAACTTAGAAGCCATTTTTTATTAACGACAACTAGAATCATTTTATCATTTTTACGATGTTTAACAACATATGACGTCACATGACAAGTGTTAGCGTTATGGAGCGAAATTTAAAATGCATTATAAAATGCAAGATTTTATAGGTATTAGACGTATTTAAGCAAAAGTTAATAATATTTAGGCCTCTATTAGATATTTATAAATGATCTTTAAACATTTATGAAAAATGTCAACATCCCTATTGGTGCCAAATGCCAATAGGTGATGTATCGTGCTAAATATCCTTTTTTTCAATTTAATAATAATTATCTCTTTATGAAAGAAAACAATAAAAGTAAAAACAATGTTGAAATGCAGTGAGAAAATATAATTAACAAAACAACTTAAAAAATTTAATTGTTGTAAAAAAGGCATATAACTTGGAAACTTTGCAACACCGTATATATATATTTTTCAATAGTAAAAACATCGAAACTATGGAGAGGGTAGAGACGAGGAAAACCATCTCTCTTTTTTCGGAATGATCTTTGCTAATGGCCCAAAAGCCCTAATGCTTCATCGGAATAGTGTGAGCTGATTTAGCTTACTTATGGTTTCCGGCCTCCTGGCGTCGGATTGGAACCATCTCATATGGGGCGAAAGTTGAAAAGTATGCCCTGAAGAACGGAAAAAACTACGATATAGTATGGAGGGTAGGGACACTGCTTTAGTTATTGTTCCGAGGGGACACAAAGAACCATTTGACATGTGGAGAAATTAGATTTTTTTTGTAAAAAAATTAAAACCGACTTCAAAAAACAAAAAACATTAATGTATTAAAATATTTGCGTTTCTTCTTCTTATCTTATGCCTTGAACTTATAATCAACTTATTCTTCTACTAATGTACAATCTATGCTACTAATGTACAATCATTATTGTTACTTTTGAAGCCGGTGTCGAGCCGATGTCGTATTTGTTGATGAACCAACCTCCCTACCTACCTTGGCTGATTCCTTTCATGGAAATTGGTTATGGAAGTGTCCCGCGCCGAATAACGGAAAACTACGATATGAGCATAGTTGTTGTAATACTTGAGTATTTTTTACGGACGCTTTTCATACACAGAGATGGTCCTTCGTGTCTCTACTCTCCACATATACCCCGTAGGTATATCGGAAGCCTAGAGCTACTTCACAGTCAGTTGACCAATACTCAATAGTGCTAAGTCAGTAGACCAACAACTAAAATAAAACCATACACTCCGCTACACCAGCACACTCTTTATTTCTGTTATTCTGGAATCTGGGGCCCCTTTTTGAACTATACACCCTTATGAGATTTTGCTCCTTGTCCCTATACCTACTCATTTTTCAGATAAAAAGCTTTTGTATTTTGACATGTCATGTGAAACATAATAGATATAAAAGCTAAGTGAAATATTATTATCAATATAATAATAATTGTCAAATGTTGAGCAAATGCAAACCAATGTACTCTTAGATAGTGACAACTTGAACTAGTGAACTCCATAATTTTTCTAACACCCGTTTTCACTAACCATAGGATACGCCTAAATCAGATGATTAAATATTTAGGAGTAACCTAGAGCAAAAATACGTTTCACTAACCCTTAAGTCACGACGCGTGACGTTGGCATAGTCTAAAGTTACGACACTGGTTTGGGACGGCGTAGTACTAAACTGACACCAAAGACTATTATTGTTTAACTAGAGATAGACTGGAAACTCGAATCAAATATATGTAAGCCGTACGTGGCGCCATCTAGTTGTTGGATATGGAACTAAAAACCTATACCTAGCTATAGCCTATATATACGTTTATTATTATTCTAAGGTTTATTATTTCTATTAATTATTATGTTATTTTATGCAGTTACCTGTGATATTTTTTGTGTCAAGAATTGTTTCATTACCTACGGTGTTTTATTTTCTATGATGTTAACTAATTAATTCGATAGACCTATGAGATACTTTTTACACAAAAATATCACAGGCCGCATCTGCATTCATCTTGTGCGCGTGTATCTGGTGCATAACTACCAGCAGAACCTTAAAATTGCAAGAACAAAATGCGCATGAGTTCGAACTTCCAAAACTTATTCTTTCCAAAACTTATTCCAGAACTTTAAATTATTGCAACAACAGCGGCCATTTGCATTTTTGCACTAATAACACGGTATGGAAACTAGGAACAAAATTTATTTTGTAATAAAAAGTGACATTATTCTTAATTATGATATAATTATTAATCATAATTAGTTTTATTTGTAATATGGTAGGATTTAGAATTTCGGATATAGCAATACTGTGGTAATACTTATTAGTGCGAAAATGGAAATGGCCGCTATTGTTGCAATAATTTGAAGTTCTGGTATATGTTTTGGAAGTTCGAACTCATGCGCATTTTGTTCTTGCAATTTTAAGGTTCTGCTGGTAGTTATGCACGAGATGCACGCGCACAAGATGAATGCAGATGCGGCCTGTGATATTTTTGTGTAAAAAATTATCTCATAGGTCTATCGAATTAATTAGTTAACATCATAGGAATTAAAACACGGTAGGTAATGAGACAATTCTTTAAACAAAAAATATCACAGGTAACTGCATAAAATAACATAATAATTAATAGACATAATAAACCTTAGAATAATAATAAACGTATATTTATAAGGCTATAGCTAGGTATAGGATTTTAGTTCCATATCCAACAACTAGATGGCGCCACGTACGGCTTACATATATTTGATTCGAGTTTCCAGTCTATCTCTAGTTAAACAATAGTAGTCTTTGACTAATAAGTAATAAGTATTACCACAGTATTACTATATCAGAAATTCTAAATCCTACCATATTACAAATAAAACTAATTATGATTAATAAGATTTAAGGTATTAACGGCACTTAAAATACGTTACAATATAAATAAAATATTGTTGTATTATTTAATAATTATGAAAATTATCGTATATTTAATTATTTGAATAAATAATTTTACCAAATTATCAATTATTCCTTTCTAATATTTTTAACACAGCAACACTCTGAATTTAGTAAAAAATCCGACGGCTAGATGTCACTTTTTATTACAAAATAAATTTTGTTCCTTATAGTTTCCATACCGGACTGACACGTTTTGTGAGTTGTGACAGTCGCCCGCGCTCCAGTATTTTTTTATAATAAACTAGCTCGCCCTTGACAACTAATTTATAAAATATGTCAATCCATTTTCATTTTGTCATTACTAACATTATTCTACACTAGCTGTTGCCTGCAGCTTCACTCGCGTTACTCAACTCCTATAAGTCATAGCGTGATGTTTTATAGCCTATAACCTTCCTCGATAAATAAGCTGTCTAACACTGAAAGAATTTTTCAAATCGGACCAGTAATTCCTGAGATTAGCGCGTTCAAACAAACAAACAAACTCTTCAGCTTTATAATATTAGTATAGATTTTTAGAATCTAAAATACGCTATCATCCGAATATTGTGGATATATTATGTTGTCGATTCAAAACCTTTATTTAAATACGTTATTTAATTTGAGAGGAGAGCTTACCGTATCGATGGGATGAATATTATATGTTTGACAGATACGAAACTCGTGAACATTTTGTATGGTTTTTTTTTTTTTAATTTTTTAGTCCATTTTCTAATGTTTTTAATAGTTATTCTGCTTTTTTATCATTATTATCGGTCCAGCGGTTTTCGAAGTTTTTGGAGTTTTTAGAAAATGTAAATGATATGGACATGCGCCCTAATACCAGGCCACGGGGTTTTCAAAATTCAACTATTTTCAAAATTCTGATGGTCTGATGGTCTAGACTTTTTCAAAAGATATTAGATATAAGGATGTCCAAGGAATATACGATAATACAAAATATGTCTATTGATTTATTTTCGTTCTGTGAGTAACGGTAGTCAATTTGTAGCATGAACAATCACAGTAGTAGTATAATGATATAATATGACATATGAGTTTCAAAAGAGGTTACGCTAAACAAGTAACTAGTTTCGTTACGTTTCGTGAAAATAACGTAACGACCCACGACTACACAGAACACAATAACAGACAGATAACTTGACTACAGATTAATAATAATAATATGTTGGGACAACACACACGGCCATCTGATCCCAAACTAGGCAGAGCCTGTTCTTATGGTAACCAAACAAATGATAAATACTGATATATTTTTAAATACATACATATTATAGATAAATTACACGCAGACACAGAACAAATGATAATGTTCATCACACAAACATTTGTCTTGGGTAGGGATCGAACCCACGATCTTCTGGTTTAGCAGTCAGCGTCACTAACCACTAGACCAACAGGCCAGTCAAACAGATTGACAATAGTTTGACGAATAAAACTACGGACAACTGTCAAAAAATTAGGCTACTCTAAAGATAGGACCAACCTATAATACATAACTTTATGCTAAGCATTGCCCTAAATTAGGACGAAATTTTACTTAGTAAGGTTAATCGTTAGTGAAAACGGGCATAAGTATGACTCTAGATTGGGTTACATAATATAGCTAAATTGGCGAATAGACTCAGTTCTGCAGCATATGCAGTAAGAAAAATAAGACAGTTAACTGATGAAGATACGGCGCGAATAGTTTAGTTACATTCACAGCTTTATGACTTATGGCATACTATTATGGGGAAATGCTGCCGATATTAACAATATATTTGTGTTAAACATCTTTAAGGTTGAACAAGTCGACGGCGCGAACTCTAACTAAATGAATGCTATCTCACATGACATGATGCGCGAACATGTGTGCGAGAATGAAATTCACAATGATTCATTTCTAAAATGTCCTTTTAGCAAAACAGTTATTATAGAAAAACTATTAAATGTATATTTTTAAAATAAATTTATTTCAACTATTGAATAACTAAACTATGTCTGTAGTCTGTAGGGGCTTTATTTCTGAGCTTGCGTGCTCCGTATACTATTTATTTTCGCCCAAAGTTGGGCTAAAATCAGTGTTGAAATACGAAAGTTTAGAAGCTTGCATTTTTTAAATGTATCATTTTTTCACGATTTTGGGAACATACAGACATAGATAATAACGAGATCAATTTATATTATCCTTAATTTTTGGTGGTCAACGTCAAACATTGTAGTAATTCTTCTCTTATATGTCTGTGTAGTAATTACTGTTCTGCGTTTGTATGAAACAATTTTAAACAAATTGGAATTCTGACTGTCGCATCTCAATACATCTTAGAAAATTTACTGTATGTCGGGAAAAACATAAGTGATTTCTGTAAAAAAGTGACATACATAGTACCTAGGGATATACGGAATAGGCACAAGCTAGATGTACCAGTGATTATACTCACAAAAGTAAGCAATTCTTTTAAAGGCTCAGCTATACGCTTTTACAATAGGATCCCAGAAAATGTTTAAAAACTTCCCAATAAAAAAATACAAAAAAGGGAATAAAGAGTGTTTGTGTGGTAAAGAATATTTTAAAGTAAAAGATTTTATAGAAGATACCACGCCTTGGGAATAGGGCGTTCCTCCCAGGCATTTCAGGATAACAATATGTAAAATTTGTTCGAAAAGATTAAATCCACAGAGTTTGGTTCTTCTCAGTGGGCTTGCCTTGGATCCGGTGTTATACCTGCAATACATGTTGGTCGAGCTTAGGCCAATGCGAGCGTAGGCAAATTAATACAAGGCAAGCGCTACTGCCTAGACGTTTGGCAAACCAATGCCAATGGCCAACATAGACAAGTTTTGTGTCAAGTTTTGAGAGATGCCCACACGTTGGACGCTATCAGTTTGTATTATGCATTGAAGTAATATGGACGTCGTAGTAGTTATTGCAGCTGCTGCTGTTTAGAGAGAAAAATAATGACGTGGTACATGCAAAAATTGTACATTAGTAGAAATCAAAGACGATTATTAGTTGTAGACACAAAAATTAAAGAAATGCGATTATTTTATTACATTTTAGTTAATTTATTTTTTGGAGTAGGTTTTAATTTATGTTTAAAATTTTTGTTTCTTAATTTATAGTGATTAATTAAAGAAAACAGACAAAGATAGACATTTTGGCATAATGAACCGTATGAAGTAAGCCCAACAAAAGCTGTAAATCGTCAAGGAGTTCCCTCGACTGTCTTTCAACTCCGGCATCAGATCTACTCTAGACCTTCTTTACATGGCAGTGCTTTAAAATGTTTAATTGAAAAAAAATAAGCCCATTAGTCGCTCCTACGATTTTCGAAAGATCTCGTTTTTTCTGAGATGCCATCTCAGACCCTGGTTTCCTTATCGTGGGACCATATTTTGGCAAGTATACTTTCAAACAAAAAATATTTTTTAAAAACTGGTCCAACATACATAAAATAATACCGATCGAATTGAGAACCTCCTCCTTTTTGTTGAAGTCAGTTAAAAAGAAGGTGGTGGATGTTGAGTATTCACAGAAACAGGACAAGTTATATATTATAGTGTCATTTAAAAAAAATGAAAATATTAGATAATACCTAGTATCTTCATTTTTTTGGTACAATTTTGTTGAATTGTATGGCGCGCGGACAAACATGTGAACACCATTGGCCAAGCGCGCGCGAGCGCCTTTGATTTGTGCAAAAAAACCGACACGGCTTCGAAGTGAGGCGAATGATCCCGAGCGGCATCGAGTTGTGACAAGCTACGCCAAATGAGTCCTATACACGTTGGCGCTTGCCTTCACTCGCCCAACTAGGCGAGCGACACCGAGCGATGGCAAGACAATGCAAATATACTGTCTATACGTTGGTATTGGCCTTCACTCGGCAACACTCGGCCAACATGTATTGCAGGCTTTAGACTCAATTGACGTTCAAAAATATACTCTGTTGGTACTATTTTGAATAAAAAAAATGATTTTGATTATCAGTGCCCATAATTTTTCTAACGAAGAGTTTATTTCTCTACGCTTATCCAACAAATTCCCAAATTCAGTATCGTGCTATTTTTTATTTGCTTTTGCATCCAAATATGGTGGTTTTAAATTGAAGTGGTTTTTCATAATTCTTTTTCACCAATGTAATAAGCAAATCGATGCAAAATAAAAATTGTTACCTAAATAAATTACTTATTACAGAATAAGTTTATCTAATTATTGTTTAGCGTGTAATTTGTGAGGAAATGTAAGGCCCTAATGTCCGAGTGCAAGTTCTGCAAGACAGCACAATATGCTTAAATTCAACTTGTTTAGGTATGTACAGTCCGTTCAAATGCTAAACTTTTTTTTTTCGGATGGATCTATGCTAACGGCCCGAAGGCCCTAATGCTACATCGGATTAGTGTGAGCCCATTCGGCTCACTTTTGATTTATAAAGTAGGGGGTTGCCCCCGCCAACCGTTCAGTCTGCGGCCACACGGCCTCCTGGTGTCGGTTGTGACAATGCTAAACTGTAGGGATGTTGACAGTATTCATATAAAAATATAATTTTGATGTTAATTGGTAGTTTCTATGATAGAATTCTGAAAAAATACAATATTTTCCTTTATTTTTATTTGATTAAATTAATATTTAATAAATAAAATGTTACAAAATTTTAAATAGGTCACGTGATCAAACGGAAATGACGACACCTGTTCCTATTTAGCGGAAGCGGAAGAATATTGACGTACTTTTACCATACCATACACCCATACACCATTTTCAGTACGCAGTACATATTGTAAAAACTAATTTTCAGGCGTTTTGACAGTGTACACACACATAGGCACCGTACAACAATTATAAAACTTAAAAGCCATTTTTTATTAACGACAACTAGAATCATTTTATAATTTTTACGATGTTTAATAACATATGACGTCACGTGACAAGTTTTAGCGTTTTGGAGCGAAATTTAAAATGCATTATAAAATGCAAGATTTTAAAGGCATTAGACGTATTTAAGCAAAAGTTAATACTATTTACGCCTCTATTAGATATTTATAAATGATCTGTAAACATTTATGAAAAATATCAACATCCCTATTGTAGCTGTTTTGCCTCAATTCAATATTGATGTAGCCAATACTCAATATTATAATTTTATCAGACTGTACGTAATCAATATTATGTGATGCCGTCAAATATAAATATTATAAGAAATTCAGAGCTATACCGACCGTCGGTGAGTATATGCTTAACAATACGTAGCATTCCCTATATAGTTTGTGGACATAACTCTGAAACTAGCAATGAGCGTTGAATCAACGAAACAGTTGATTTATTATCAACGTGTTAACGTAAACTGTTTACGAATTACGAATCATTGTTCTGCTCAAGTATTGACGTTCCCCACCATGGTTCAGACCTTGTCGTAGCGGTGGGGCTCAGTAACCTAGAGTGAGCCGCTGCACCTTGGGCGAAGCGAATTGGGTCGAGGGGGCTCTAATAAAAAGAGAGGACAGAAGAGCAGGGGACAAGGGGTGAGGATGGGAACCTCACCCCATTGTACTGTCCCGACGTTGAGAGGGGTTGTTCTGTGTAGGTGGCGTCGGTCCCTTGCGGGACTGACTAGCTGTCGAGGTGCCCTGTTTGTTTACTAGATCCGGGGCACCTCACCAAAGGCGGCATTGGTGGCACTCGCCGGTTTTTTGTGGGTAGAGTTGCGTCCACTTGCCAGCTGTAGGGCGCAGTGAGTCCCACATACCCGCGTGGGGAGACCCACTCTCCCGCGGGATGCCTCAGAGTATTTCTCGACGTTAAAGAAAAAAAAAGTATTGACGTTAGCCGTTGAATCTGTAGTAGTATTCTCTACAAAGTTTGTGGTTTTACTGTCGAAACCCTAGCAATGGTAGCCATGTTATGTGCCAATTTGAGTTGTAGGTATACACCTTTTTTTCGTAGGCATGCCTAGTCCTTCTATATTATGTCTATGGTTCAATCAACGAACTCGTAGAATCAACCGAAAATTCAACGTATCAACGTTAACTGTTTATGAATCAACTAGTTAAATCAGTCAACGAAGTTTATGAATCTCGCTTAAAAATCAACTACATTCGAGAAAGCAAACTCAACGAACTGAGAAAATTAAAAAGCTTACGTGGACGACAAAATGAAAAATAGCATACAATATTTAAAAAAATAAACAAATCTATAAAAATGAGGTTGATATAATTGTAATATATACATACTAATTGAATGCGTTATAGAATCAGAATATGATCTTTTAAATATACCCGAGTAAAATATTATACTTTATATCGAAAAAAATTCAGGCAGTCTAAGCCTGAAGAAAAATTGGAATTGTGGACCCGTTAAATGTCGCAGCGTTGAATTAAACTGTTCAACGTATGAACGATTTACGTTGTCAGTTGACAAACAACGCGTGAACTCGCTGACAAATTAACTATTTAGTTGATCGACTACCTATTTAAAAACGTAAATCCAAGTTGACGGAAAAACCGTCAACGCATCGCTATCTAAAACCGGCCTGAGCATTAGTACAATTTGGTATTGTGCGGCATTTAGTCGCAAGCTCTGTAATTGGAAAACACACACATGAAAGAAGATCAAAGTAGAAAGTAAAGGGTAAAGGTATCTGTCATCTGGTTTGAAGTGGGAAATGGTCATCTGTATCTCAAATCAATGAACAATTATCAACAGTTCAACACTCAACAGTGTCAACCTCCACTAGGACTTAGGAGTAATGTTCTTTGGTGGAATTTCAGCGTGAAATTTCCGGACGCGTGGTTGTTTTTGACGTGACAACGTCTTAAATTAGGTTGCGGCTGGGAGTCACTTATGAAAAAGTGTAACGCTCGGTAACGTTACGATGAGTCACCGAAACGATGTCACGTAAAATCTTCCCCCGTAAAACCGACTTTACAGGCAACCATTTTTTATTATTTCTCGTTAATTAATTATTATTCTGTATTTTGTTCATTCGGAGCGGTTTTATATTCTATATATCAATGATTTATTGTTATTGGTTAGTGAATCTTGTGGAAGACTGTTCTGGTTTTTTTTTCGGATGGATCTATGCTAACGGCCCGAAGACCCTAATGCAACATCGGATTAGTGTGAGCCCATTTGGCTCACTTTTGATTTGTAAAAGTGGGGGGTTGCCCCCCGCCAACCGTGCAGTCTTCGACCACACGGCCTCCTGGCGTCGGGTTGGAAAGTTCTGGAGTGGTTTTCTTTAGTAGGACTGTTCTGGCGGTTTTCTAGTGTTTGTTATAAAACTTAATCTCGAACTCCAACCAATCACAATATATACTATTGTGATTGGTTGGCGAATACTGTGGATGTCTGTTCTGGGTAGGTGAAGTGGGGAGTGATGGTTGAGTGATAGAGGACTGGAGGGGCGACGCCGCGCGCCTTGGGGTTTCCCGCCGTTTTTCCATATTAGAACTCGCCGTTGACAATACTAAGTGCAACTGTCAAATGTCAACAAAAAGAAGAAGAATAAGATCACTGTAAACATTAAACAATTCAAAAGTAGTAAAAAGTTATGTACCTACGTCGTATTTATTCTTTTTATATTTTAATCAAATTCCAATTTATCTATATGCTTAAAACTAAAACTTAATTTCTTTTTTTTGATAAAGAACAGATTAAAACAATTGAATTACACATCTCACTTAAACAATATTTTACATAAATGCATTCATTAAGATCGTTTGGTTCCTATTTACATTTTACATTTATCAGAAGTATTATTCGAAATAAAAGCTTAGCAGAATGTAGTAGACTTTATGCCACTCAAGTTGAAGATTCATCAGGTATATATATTTTTTATCATAAGCGATGCAACTTAACCTTAAAAATCATGTATAATAATTCATTAATACTTATGTTGCAATATCCTATTATAGTATATTACACTAATCTTCTACTGTCTCAGAATGTTTGTACTTTTTTAGATGCAATTGTACGGGAACTTTGTGATGGAGATCCTGATAAGGAAAAAAAATTAAGAGTTTTAATGCTGGAAGTTGAAGTAATGCGTCAAGACGGTCGTTTGGCCCCTGATTCTTTAAAAACAGAGCACTGGCAGCACTTGATGGATTTATCAAGTAAAAATCAGAGATCAAATTACTTGATGTTTCTATGGAAAAACGAAAAAAGAAAGGAAAATACACAAGTATGATTATATTCTAAAATTTCACTAGTTTTTTCAAGAGAGACTCCATCCATTCAAATGCAACATTATATGCTAAGTGTGGTATCTTGGTATGTCATAGTATTTTGTTAAGGGGTATCTACTGTAATTTATCTCATACAGCCATTATGTGTATCCCAGTATGTGTCCAAAATGAATGAGACCAGCTGATAAAGTTGTGTATATTACCTTAATGTTGACTTCTTAGTCCGGTCAATTTAGACAAAAATAGTGATCAAATAAAGAAAATTCCGACAGAGCCAAATCTTCGTAGAGACCTTAGGTTTACCACAAGGAATAAAGTGTCAAAAGTCCCCATCAGTCCCATGTGAGCTTAGGGACTTATTCGGGGCCCAAGGTCAAAAATTTTTGGATTTTTCTCGAAAACGGTAAGTTTTATCGAAAAAGTACCTTAGAGCAAAGTTGTAGATCTTAAAATTCTCTATAAAAACGGTCCCTATGATTTTTTCTCTAAGACCCACTATTTCCCAGATATTGCGCTTGTAAGAATCATGTTCTACATAATATGCACACATTTCCACACCACCTGTGAGGTAGTGTACTCGGCGCGTTTTTTTTAACGTGGTATCCCCGGTAGGCTTATTCCACGAACCTTTATGATGTTATTTTCAGGAACAATAATTATTTAATACGAAGATTATTGATATGGGTTACTGAGTTTAACTGTCGTTCTAACTTTTTTTATTGCTTTAATCTGACTCATACTCTTCATATTCAACTTCATCAATCATGTTTTCTTCAATTTCTTCTTGTTCTTCTTCTCCTTCCTGTTGATGAACGCTTAGAAATTGTTCAAATGAAGATGAATCAGTTGTCTCTTCATCAAAATCACATGAATCTTCCTCTCTTGTATTTAATTGAACATTTGAGCAAAAGACACCTTGGCAATTGGTACAAGCTGGAGAACACTGCAACCCTACTTTTTTACAGCCACATTTGGCACTACAACCTTTCTTGCAATTGCAAAAAATAGTGTTAAGAAGTTTTTCTGGAGCAGGGGCAGTAAAGTTCGAATCGGTTCCAAAGTATTATTTATCAATTTCCAACCCCAGTCTTCAGGGTTCAGTTCATTGCCTTGCCATGTCTGAACTTGATAGTATACTCGAAACAAATGTTGAGTAGCAGATGTTGGAGGAAGACAAGATAGCTGTACTTGCTTTTTGTTTCGTGTATTTTTTACAAATGTTAAATATCTGTACGTATCTATGCAATAAATTTTTTTTGGAGCTCCATAAACCGCAAGAAGAAACCGAATTCATATCACCGAATAAGTGAAGAATTAATTTCTGTAAATACTTTTGCGCAGTCAATCAAATCATTTTTTTCAAATAATTTTAATACTGAATTTTTGCCCCTTCTAAACATTACTGACGTAGTATCGCATCCGGTTATCGCATGTAAAAATAAAATAAAGTTTTGGCATTTTGGATAAGCTGATAAACTTTTCGAAGAATATATTTCTGACCGTTGCTGCGCCTTTCCAGGTTTTAAAAAGTAAATAATTTTATCAGATGGAGTCCTTGCAATGAGTAGTACTAATAAATCAACATCTTCACAGGGCATTTTTGCTTGCTTGAGTACCTAAATATGTATATACGTGGCATATGTGTGCCACATATGTATAATACCTTTTTCGAGAAAAATCCAAAAAACCTAAAATTTTGAACTTGGGCCTCGAATAAGTCCCTAAGCTCACATGGGACTGATGGGGACTTTTGACACTTTATTCCTTGTGGTAAACCTAAGGTCTCTACAAAGATTTGGCTCTGTCAGAATTTTCTTTATTTCAATTGTCTAAATTGACCGGACTATCTATATTCATCTAACAATATTGATAGCTAGAAAACAAATAAATATATGCTATTGGGTGGAACTAACTCTACAGTATTATAATTTTCAGGCAAGAAAAGAAGCTAAAAGAAGGGAATATGAAATGTCACCACCTGAAGCAACTAAAGAATATGAGGATGATCTTTTGTATGGCATTCAATATCAGTCTTTATTTCTAAGGATTCGTGATGCATCTATAAATGCTTTTGATAATTATAGGTATTATGATATCCTTACTTTTTATTTATAATAATAATAATAGACTAGCTGTACTTTTGAGAAGTTTTTTTTACAATTTTCGCCACTGGGGCTATGGTTTCACGCACCCCAAAATTGTAAAAAAAAAACTTCTCACAAGCGCAAATAGCCTTAATTTACAGGTAGTATAATATATCTGCCTGGTTCTCTTGAAGATTAGCACATTTAAACAGACTAAGAAAAAATCTGATAAATTCTCTAGCACTATTTTATAGATATTATGATGTTCTTTGAAAGAGGCTTATGTTGAGCAGTTGACATGTTGATATAGTGATGATAATGATAAATAGATATCAACTTATTTTGATTCTTAAAATTACTTACCCATTTTCAACTTCAATTTAAGTTCAAGATGGTGTCTATTAAGATTCAAGATGAAACAACTTTCTTCACTATCTTTAAAAGAAAAATAAACTTATTAAAAATCAAACAATTACAAGATTAATGGGCTTAATTTTCAAAATAGAACAGTTGTAAATTTTTAGAACTTTATTGATATAGTTAACAGAAAAAAAGATACAATGAATATAATATGTTATTAATGTACATATACAATAATTATATAATATCTAATATCTTACTGTTTTGATTACTGTAAAGTTTTGTGTAAACACTTGGGTTCTTTAAAAGATAATCTCATGTAGTGGTGAGGTTTGCATTGGGTACCTTTCATTATGGTGGTTTATTTAAAATTCTTTTAACAAGTTTTTTTTTTAAGTTATATTTCTTTAACTATAATATGTAGGTTAATAGTCTAGAAAGGGATTGTAAATGGTGGCATTTCTGTGACTTCCACGTGTATTACATACAATATTGTAGTCTACATTAGTAGAAAAGTCACTTTCTTGAGTATTTTTAATCTGTAGATCTGGCACATCTAACCTGACACTTATAAGATTTTTAAATTACATACTTCAGTATTTTATCATCAGTGTTTTTAGTAGATCTCGCATATCCACACTTACTGTCGATTTTTACATTTGAATAATTTTGTGTGCTCCCTTATTATTTATATTAAGGTTGTTTCTGGATTTAAAATTGTATATTTTTAATTTTACAACTAAAAATTAATTTGTTAGCTGTACAGTTTTAATTTACAGTCATTTACAGTTTTGTTCTGTTAATGACTAAGTGGAAACTTAAAATGTCGCTAAAACTTACTTCAAAGTTTATGTGTCAGCATGACGCTGGAGAACTCCTTAAGAACAATTTTTTTGAAGAGGCACAAAAAAGAATTATATTATCAATATGAATAATAAAAAAATAATTCAAAATAATTAGATGTGTTAGTAGCAGATGTCGGCAGCACACAGTATGCAAGATGTACACACATTACTAAAAAAGCAGCAGATGTCGGCAGCACACAAGTATGCAAGATGTACACACATTACTAAAAAGTGCAAGATACACAAAAAACATAACAAAGGATCACTAAATTATACTCTTCATATTTTCTTCATACCCATTATGATGTCTTATATGATAATCAATTCCTAAGGAGTAAACTGCAATAAGATAAGATATATAGATAACATGTGTTTTAGAGCCCTGCAAGCCATGAGGTACGGACAGTCAACAGTCATCGATTGTTCATATGAAGAGCATATGGTTTCGAGAGAAATATTAAATGCTGCAAAACAGTTGACTTATGTTTTCGGCGATAATAGGTATCACAAACAGCCGTTAAATTTGCATTTATGCAATGTTAATTTAAATGGACTGTTTATGAAACAACTCCGAAAAAATATTCCTAATGTAGACGAACCATGGTTTCCATTGAATATACATACAAAAAGCTATTTGGATATATTTCCAAAAGAAAAGTTAATTTATTTGACACCTCATTGTCGTGAAGAGCTCACAAGTTACGACCATGATGCTATTTATATCGTGGGCTGCATGGTAGATAAGGTAAATCTTTATTTTTATACGAAATGTGCTTTGTGTCTACAAATTCATCTCATTGTAAATTATTTAGTCATGGAGAGGATATGATTTCATCATCATCAGCCCTTATCCGTCCACTTCTTAGGTTGCCAAGACAGCCAATCCCTTGCCTCTCAAATCCAACATGGGATATTATGTATCCGTAGTATTAGTAATAATAGTAATTTTAAGCCAAAATTTTGGTATTATTTATTTATAATGCATGTTTTTAAACTAAAATGAAAATATTTTTTTGTGTTTTTTTAGATGAACAATGAACCTTTGTCATTAGCCAAAGCAAAAAGAGATGGTTTACGTATGGCCAAGTTACCTTTGGATCGTTATTTGGAGTGGGCCCCAGGTGCAAAGAAAAATTTAAATATAAATCATATGATTCCTATCCTTCTGGATTTAAAAACCACTGGTGATTGGGAATATGCACTTCGACATATACCACGCAGAAAGTTGATGGAAACCAAAATTTTGGCAATGCAAAACAGGTTCAACTCAGGAAAATTACAAAAAGAGGAAATTATTAAGAACATGCATATGTTTGGTAAACGGCGAATGCTAACATTAAATGAAAAAAAGGCTAATTCTAGAAAGTCGTTATATGATGATGATAATGTATAAATAAATAAACTCTAAATAAGTCTTTATTTCATGCCAAAGACATACACAATCTTAAAAATAATGTTTATAATTAGCTATTTAATAAAATTATTCTACACTTTTGTACAATATATTAAAATGATTCTGACCGAATTATATACATTTTTGTTTATAATAAAATAATGCATTCATGTTTTAAGAGATAAAAATCTAGTAAAACATCCCTCTTTGTTAGAAAACTATAAAACTCATAACTAAACAATAATATGACATTGCTTATTGCACATAATTAAGTCTATTATAAGCAATATGCTTTGCATATACATATGATATCTTTCACTAAGTCAATTATGTTTTATACACTCTTACCCTACAACACTGGTTATTAGCCCACATCTGTACAATGCAGAATGCATTAACAATAACACTCATCTTATAAACTCATTAGAAGTATCTGGAACTATATTACTTATGACATAGGCATAGTGCGCATATCTATATCAGCATTGACATTTTCCGTTCTCTGTTTGATGGTAGCCAGGATTTCTTGTAGATTTGATGGCAAAGATATATCCGACAAAGGCATAACTGGCGTAGGTGGCGTCAACGGTCGTGATGGTGAATATGCCTCATTCTGAAAATAAATATATGTATAAATTGACATACCCTTTTATTATAATAAGAACATTAATAAAAGTATTACACAAAAAATTAAAACCGACTTCAAAAATACTACTAAAAAGTAATAAAATAACTGTTTCTTTAATTTTTGTGCTTACTACAATGTACAAACTTTGCGTTTACCACATCATTATAGTTACTTTTGGAGTCGGTGTCAGCAAAGGTAGGTAGGTAGGGTACAGCAACAAATACGACATCGACTCCAAAAGTAACTATAATGACGTGGTAACCGCAAAGTTTGTACATTAGTAGAAGATTAAGTTGATTATAAGTTGTAAGCACAAAAATTAGAGCAACACAGTTATTTTATTACTTTTTAGTAGTATTTTTGAAGTTGGTTTAGATTTTTTGTAAAACGCTTATTTCTTAATTTTTAGTGATTCCGAAATTTGTCGTCTTGGTGTTCATTAAAGGAAGCGGTATGTTCAGCAGTGGATGGATAAAGGACGATGATGATGGTGATTACGATGACCGAGACATACTATGGTGTGCTACCATAGCATCCTATACAATTTTTAAAAAGCAACCAACCAAATAGGCATTGGGAATAATTAAAAAACGGCTTGTCAGATCTTAATAAAATTAATATGGGACCACCAGCTTTCAAACAAAATAATAACCATTGAAATCCAAGCACAAACGGCGGAGTAACCGTGTCACATACATACAAAAAAAACATACGGACGAATTGAGAACCTCCTCTTTTTTTGAAGTCTGTTAAAAAATAATATCAACCCATAAATGTCCCATTCTCTATATCAGGCGAGAAGGGTGTTGGGCCATAGTTCATGTAGCGATGTGCTGACTGGCGGCACCAGTGTGACACCTATGTGGTGAACTTCACACCTAGAAAGACTTAATCCCATCAGGCATGTAAGTTCCCTCACAATGTTTTCCTTCACCAGCAAGAATGTTATTGTTACCCCCAAATTGAAGTAATACTAAGAAAATTTAAAAATGCAAACCTCGCTAATAACAGACGTGTCGGCTTGAGCCATCTTAAGTATTTGCTGTTTTTGCTCCTCTATTTGTCGGTTCAGCTCCTCCATCTTGTTTCTGAGGGTGTTGGACGCGGGCGGTCCGATCGCGTTACTACTGCTTCCGGTCGATGAGCCGGGACTGTACGCCTCTTCGTCGTCAGCCGAAGCTAGAAAGGATTCATTATATATAGATTGTAAAACAGATTCAAAGGTCTACAAATCACCCCTCTCACTACTAGTCTGAAATTTTTCACGCTCATGAGTCATGACATTAAATTTAGAATTTCAGATTCAAAAAGATGAAACAGAGCTACAATTTCACAGTTACAGCCTGTTGAACATCACCCAAAAATTTGGAATTTGGGTATGATTTGACAATTTTAATAATTATTTAGCAGTAATAATGATAGTGTTGAAGTAAATTTATGCAGTAATACCTAAGGTGGCAGCAATTTTGTCCTTAACGGAGGTGGAGAGAGCAGGCGACGTGTACGCAGGCAGCGGAAGCGCGCGGTGTCGCGGCGACAGAGGCGGCGTGTAGGATTTCTTGCGTGACTCTCGCACCATCTATAATATCATACAATCAATAGATGTTCTTTAAGGTTTCAGCGGTTCACATGCAATCAATACTTATATTAAACAATGTAACATTGTAGAACCTCAGTATGCAACATAAGCATTGTAAGAACTTGTGTTAAGATCATGAGAATAACTCAAAGATTATCTTTATATATATAATTCTTCTGTATGTGTGTATGTCACTGAACTCCTCCGAAGTAGCTGGACCGATATTGATGATTTTTTTGTGTGTTCATGTTGATTCGAGAATGGTTTAGATTCACAAAAAAATATATATTGTACATGACAATGTCTGTCGGTGCCACTAGTATATATCTATATTTAGAAGCTATGCTACTTGGGCAAATATGCATTTGACTTAATATCTTTAAGTTATACAACAGCTAAACTTTATACTAGTAAAGCATAATTATAAGATTCTCAGGGCTTAGAATAAAAATCTCATTTCATTGCCTTTACGAAAATTTTACACATACTCAACAAGGAATGTCATATTCATAGTTTAACAAAGACTGTTTTCATATCCATCCACCACTAAATATTAAGCCATTAAATATGTATAAACATTAAATAATTATATTGAGATACTATGTTTCATTTTCTATTGGCATGGATTACGTAATTAAGGACTAGAATTTCTTCCTGATAGAGTACAATTTCAGACACAAGTTAGGTGTTGAAATTGTTTTAATTATATGAATGTTACTATTCCCAATAGGTAATTATTGTAAATATTGTAGCATGGATATCAGGTAGGCGATATTGTGTGTTTTTTAGTTAAACTCAAAATAAAACAAATTTGTGGCAAATAATTTCTCTAATGAACCTTTACATTTTCTAATTTTAAATTATTTACCATTTCGATTAATATTTTAATAAATATATCTAAGAACTATGCGGTGGGAACAGGGATAAATAAAATAACAACATGCATTTATTGAGACTAATAAGTAATAATTTGTGCGCCAAGGAAGACAATTATCATAAACACCATAATATAATATGTTGATGTTCAGACCAAGGGAAAAGCATATCCTACCAAATAAATGTCTTATTACAAAGTTAAAGGGCCGCCACACAATGTAAATACATATCAAGATCAATAATATTACAATAACACCTATCACAAACATTCTTCTTTCACATCAAATCTTATATAATTAAGATATGTTCCACTCACTATCTAAAGTTAACAGCACATAGTTCACTGTCGTATGTTTCAACAATAAAATGTGGAATGTACTATGAACATATATTATCAATATATTGTGCGCGAGAGCCTCGACAATTTGATGAAACTGGCAGCGTGGGCCTCAAATCGTTATCTCCGGCGGTCGGCTGCAGCGCCGTCAACTGACCTTGGCGGGCGCGGGGGCGGTGCCGGGGGCGGGGCGCTTGCGGCGCTGACGGATGACGATCGCGAGCAGCAGGTGCGTGCGCGAGTCGGGCGGCGGGCGGTCGGCGCGCAACACCTCGGGCAGTGCGGCCCCCGCCGCCAGCGGCACGATGTACACGTCCTTCACCGTCGCCGTGTTGCACACTTTCACCACGCCCAGTCTGGAAACACACCCAACTAAATATAAGAACATAAGCGTATAAGGTAAAGAGAGGGACAATGTCTAAAAGAACTTGGATTCAGCTCTCCCATAGGAGTCACTTCTGAACAGATCTAAAACTTCCAAAAGTTTTGCCTTCATATTAACATGTATTTGCAATAGATGCCTGTCTAACAGCTGTAAGCTCTATTAAAAAAACCATTCACACTTCTAGTCCATAAGAATATCATTATGGTAAACGTCACACACCATCAACTTTATATCTTATTAGGCGTTCAAAATTTCTCACCATGTTTCCCATTCGTTTCCTATTTTTTGTTTAAATAATAAGTAATTAACAATGTTACAAACCTATTGCGACTACTTAAGTAGCTATACAATGCTATGTACTGCATCTTTTCTTCATCATTAGCAGCTTGTAATCTCAATATTACTATATCCTTATTGCTAGCTCTCTTCATCTTACTAATATAATCCCACACTGTGTCAGGATTTATTCTACCAACTATGTCTAGCTCTGGAGTGAGATCTTCTTCTAAATCTACAGCATTACCCGATACCTGCAATTTTAATGTTACCATACATTACCATGCACATCAATAGGCAATAATATTAATGATATATACATTGGTATGTATTTAAGACCTACATAGAAAGAAAAATTGGTTTCTATTTTAGATTATAATGGAAGTTCCTCAATCATGTAGTTTTTAATTCTATATAATTCTCTATAATTATTAATAGTCATATGTTTTCAAACAATAATCAGGTAAAGATAAGAATAGTATTAAAGTTGTACCTCATGTGCGGCCACGTAGAATCTCGCGACATCTACCATATTGATACAACCATTCCATACTGTTGCTACAGAACTGTCCACTGTACTTGTCGGTTCTTGATCACTTTCCACTTCTGTAAAAGAAAAACAGAACAAGAGTTTAGTAAACCACTTTATCACATCTAAAATTCCATTAAGACAAGAAAACTGTAACAATTTGTTATTCCTATCCTTATTCATA
This sequence comes from Helleia helle, assembly GCA_963853865.1. NCBI lineage: Eukaryota > Metazoa > Arthropoda > Insecta > Lepidoptera > Lycaenidae > Helleia > Helleia helle. The sequence goes on along the minus strand of OY971422.1, from coordinate 16,114,184 downwards.
TTATTTGTAATAATATAACATCAGTTGTTTACAAAAGCATGCATACCAAACATGATCTCCATCAAAATACATATTCTCTAGGAAAAATGTACCTTGTTATTGAACTGGAAAAGTTTGCAGTTGGGTCCTTGGCCAATTCTCAATGTGTGTTCAGAAACAGATGTCTGTCTCTAATTTGTTATATTATATTACTAACGCTCATTAATTTGCTCATCTTAACACATTTTTTTGTTCATTATAATGATCTTCTAATAACTAAAAGTAATTTTAGAGTATAATTGTAGTTTTTTACCTGAACTCTTATCTTGTTTTTCAATATATCGGTCTGCCAGTACACTCGATCCAATGGAGAACTCCTTCGCAGAATCATAGTTGGCCATACCATACTCCTCCATATCATTCTTATAAGTCTCATCATACACGTCTTCCTTCGACTTCCGCAGATCTTCCTCAGAGAAGGCGGACGTTATCATGGGCTCATGCGGATCATATTCGGGATGAGCCTCCTTCATCATCGCAGACTTTGGCCTTTCTATTGAATCAGAATCGGTTGAACTGAAAAACATAAAAAAAGTGAACAGTTTGCAATATTTATAAAAGTAAATTGCACATGAGATAATTATTTAAGCAAATCCTTAGATAATTATCTCATGTGCAATTAACTCCAAAGATCAAAAACAAGATAATGTCTATTCTAGCAGAGTTAATCCTTCCACGTTTTATAAGGCATAACTAGACCAAAACGGCGCCATGAACAAGTCACAACATTTTTTTAATGTCATAAGGAGGCAACCAAGTAGTCAGAGCACAGCAGCCTTATGGTGATTACTAACGCCCATAGACATCCAAAAGTTATGCAGATGTGATGCCCTCCCTTTCATTATCCCAATGGGCCACCGGAAATCGCACGAAACGCGATAGCTATTGTCACTTGATGCAGGTATTATGTGTGAGATCCACCCCGGTCGTGTCGGCCCAATTCGGTTGCAAAGCAGCATGCCACTACCTCTTACTAAAATAATTTACATATGTAGGTACATCTACGAAAATAATGACATAATAAATTTACTTTGTATATACCATTATAAATATGTTGGATTATTATGCAGGTATATGTATACAGGCAGCATTACTTTTCTTGAAACTGAAATGGTTTTTTTGTTATCGTACTTATAGTTACATAATATGGCACTTATATCAAGTGAAATAATGTGTCTGGCACATAAAATATATTTCAATAACAATTATCTTGATCATTACATTAAAAATAATCTTTTATGGACATCCATTTTCGGTTTGTATGTAGCAGGGAAATTGTTTGACAAAATTATCATACCAGAATATATTTTTTTCTTATCTAAAGTAACAATGCACCGAGTTTCTCAATTAATATGAGCGTTTGTAAAAGGGAGGCAAACGGACAGTCAGTTTATTGTGGAAAATGGGATTATGTGACTTTCCAAACTTTTTTTGAACTTACTCATTCTTGGTCTTCCTAGAAACAGTCTCTTGAGATTTAGACCGATGTTTGAGGGTGTCGTCTGTGCTCTGCCGATGCTTGGAGGGCGACCGTCGGCGCCGCTTGGTGCTGTCCCGCGAGCTAGACCGCCGCGCCCGCCGCTTGCTGGACCGCGTCTGTTCCCGCCCCCGAGACACCGATCGCGAGTGATCCTTAGACTTTCTCTTCGACCTAGACCGGGATCTATGTCTCGATCGATCTCTGGAATCCGACTTGCTTTTAGAACGATCTTTCGACTTCGACCTCGATCGGCTCAATTTTCTTTCCGATCTATTCGACTTTCGCCCAGACCGACGAGACGAGCGGTGCTCTTTCACCTTCAAGTCTGATTTCCGTTTTGAAGATCGCGACTTTCTCGCGTCCGAGTCTCGCTTAGACTCCTGATCTTTTATCTTTAGGTGGCTAGCGCTCTCTTTATCTTTCTTTTTGATATTCTTTTTATCAACCTCTTCCTTTTTAGGTCTGGAATAGAAAAATCACTTGTTATAAAATAATGTTCCAATGATATCTAAAGATGGCTTTTAGGAGTCAAAAAGAAAAAGAAGAATCTTCGTAAATACCCCATAATCGATTCAGGTTATTACACTGTTTCGTCTATCTATCGTTATCTTACATTACATATATATCTATCTCAGCTACATTCGGTACATCATAAATGAACTGATGAAGTGAACTTACGTTTCTTGTGGTTCAGAGGGCGAGTCTCCGACGGCGTCATTCAACACTGTGACCAAATCCTCTACAGCTACGTTAGGATCCAGTTCCGTCGACACCGACTCCTTTGTCTCCATAACCTGAAGTTATTTGAATAAAGACACTAAATGCACACACACACACAGACAGACATGCCTCATACATTTACTATGTGCTACGATATTCGCGAAATATTGTGTAATATATAATATTACAATGGATACCTCATTAGAATCGTCGATATATTTATAAAACGCGCAAGTGTCTTACCTCTTCGCCTTTGTGAGTTTTCAGTACATATGTTTTGCTCGCCGCTAAAAGATCTAGTTCAGATTTCTTTATTAGCTCTAACTGGTATTTCGCTTCCTTATCCCTCCATTGTGCTAGTTCCTGGCTGGCCAACTCTTCAGGCGATAGTCTGACCTAAGAAGATAGATGAAAGAATATTTAAATAAATTATTATAGTCATCAAAATGTTATTGTCTACTGTTAAAATTGACCTATTAATAAAAATATTTTTAGTTATCACAAACTTGTTAAAATTCTAAGTACTTTTATAGTCTATACAGATAAATAAAATTGGAGTGTCTGTTTGTAATATTAAAATAACCACTTTTTATTGATATGGATGTATACAAGGTACATATAAGGTTTGGTAAAATCAATTACGGAAACTTTGGGCACGTGAATCGGCCCAGCCGTTTCAGAGATTAGCCGGAACAGACAGACAGACAGACAAAATAAAAAAGGCTATAGGAGTATGTCCCGTGTATAAATCCATAAATTTAATGCATTCAATAAAAAGCGGTTAATTGGATATTACAAACAGACACTCCGATTTTATTTATCTGTATAGATATAAAACAACAACTCTTTACTACTACTAATTAACACTACTTTGAGACGAAGACAAGTTTTAGCACAACTCACCAGTTGTTTGGGCGTGAGTGTCCGTTCGCATATCTTCTCCCACAGCGAGAGGTTCTTCCGATCCTTAATATTGAACATGAGCGACCTGTACTTGGCCTTGTACTTCATGCCCACGTCCCTATTGAACAGTTCATGCAGCTCCGACTCGGTCTCACAGGCGAACTCCCGTATCTCCTGCTCCGTGAACTTGGGCCCCTTGTTCTCTGCCATGCGGATGACCATTTGCTCCTGCAGCGCTTTTCTCACATTCTCCCTGATCGGCTCCTCCGAGCTCATCCTAAGTTGCCGCCTGTCCGTATCTTTCCGTCGCGATGGCGTCACTGGAGGCTGGTAATGAATTATCGTTACAGCGTGAACTTCAGTTAAACAAACAACGCAAGGCTAATGACATAATTTGTTGTCACACATCCTGATCGCTGTTTTATGATCTGATTGGAATATTTACTTAACCAACTTCAGTATAAGGTTCTGAATTAAGTTGAAATAAAGATTTTTGAACAAATGAATTGCTCATAAATCCGTTTATTGAGCGTAAAAGCGTTTACAAGAAAAAAATATTTATCGATAAAAAATACGTTAATTTAATAAAAAATATATAGATATAGTTACCGCAATATAAAATAAGAGCACACCTCGCCCGACAAGACTTGCAGTGCGAATGATACCTCATACCATTTACGAATTACGATTCGAGAAGCATGGTGTTATTAAAACGTTATTGTCAATTTTAAACCTTTATACGTATGCGAATAAAATCTATTTTCATCTAAACTACTTGAATTGTTTTGGGTGTGGAAATTTTTGATGACAAAGATTAGATGATAACGTTTTATGAGTGAGCTACCGTGAACAGGTGATCTCTATACTCAACTATTAGTTCAACTATTTTAAATTAGTAAAAAAGTTTTTATAATAGAATATTTGTTAATCTACAATTCTCTTTCAATTATAGGATATTAGTCATAAGACCTTTTACTCCGCTCTGTATGTGATATTTCGCAATTTCATGTGGCTGATGAAGCTAAGGGGGTACAACCACCCTATTTACTGGTAGGTACTCTTTAATAGGTACTCCAGTCACCGTGTAATCATGTAATGGATGGTATATATAATTAGAAAATAACTAAATTATAAATATGTTTACAATGTGTTGGTCTACCGGTCTCGGGATACTTTAGGAGGGTAAAATATGGTACTTTTTATGGACAAATCACTATACCAATTTTATCTACCCCCCCTCCATCAATTTTGTTTTTCTTTACCTCGAAGCGCAGGCCCTTGTACTGATGAAGTCATTGCTATCCATGTAGACGTCCTAGGAAAACGAAAGGGTTGCCTACCAGAACCGGTCGGGATCCATTGAGTGGAGGCGCGTCGGCGTTTTCCACAGGGATCGATTCTGGGTTCGATCCTGTAGCAAATCGGGTACGACTGGGTCCTGCGAGGACGCCTCCTCCCCGGAATGCGTATGCCCGAGGGCGGTGCGGCTGTTCGAGGTCGGACTCGACCTTGTGATTAGGGCTTCGCGTCAGAGTGGAAAAGATGAAAGCCCTTCTCTTACGTGGGGCTGGCCGCAACTCCCCCACTCCCACCAGAAACGTTAAATATAAAAAAGTACAGAACTAGACTCCTCATTTCGTATAATTCCAAGGGCGTTTTTTTAGGCAGACAGCTGTTCTTCGTGAGAGCATGTTAGAATTTCGTTAGCTTAAAAATGGAAAACCATCGTTATTTGAGCCAAGACTTGACCAACATCCATTTGCATACATACAAGGTAAACATAGACGGATTAGAGCTTTTACTGAATTCTAACAAATTCTTGAAATGAGACTTAAGCCCCGACAGAGTCTATACCGCGGTGTCCATAAGATATTATTTTCTTTATTATATTATTATTATGAATGTCCGAAATTGTCTCCACCCAAACCCGCTCATCGTGAGCGCGGTAAACTATTCCCCAGATAGCTCAGTTCCAATTAGACATAGGTTACCTAAGCATGTTTTAACAGATACAGCTGACGAAATCTCTCAGCTACTAATGCGCGACGCGAACGTCACAACATATACAGAAGTACAACACACGGTGCTAGGTACACCTGCAAATCGCTTGGGCCTCGGGGTCGTAAGCGACGTCGACCCCTACACATGGAAACCACATCGATCCGGATCGATCGCGGAAGCATATGTTCGAATCCGATACGAGTAGACAGACACAAACCCAGACCGCGCATGACCCGCCTACCTCTCCAGAGGGCCCCTCCAGAGGAGGGGTGAGGGCCAGCCTACTATACTTCTTTTGTTATTTAAAGGTTCATTTGTTTTACTTAAAATGAGATCACATTAAGAACAGATTTAGCGAGTAAAGGCTATTTGTGAAAAATGGTACATTTTTTAACTTTTCATGTAACCGGGAAAAGTGAAAATTAATATTAAAATATCAATTAATTAAATTAGAAAAATGGTGATTTATATCGCGTATTTCCTCCACGTTCTCTTATTAAAGTTTCTACCCGTCTAGGCATACTGAGAATTATATTATCGATGGTCTCCATTTTTTTTTCTTTAACGCCGGGAAATGCTGAGGCATCCCGCGGGGGAGTGGGTCTTCCCACGCGGGTATGTGGGACTCGCAGCGCCCGACAGCTGGTAAATGGACGCAGCTCTACCCACTAAAACCCGGCGAGTGCCACCAATGCCGCCTTTGGTGAGGTGCCCCGGATCTAGAAAACAAACAGGGCACCTCGACGGCAGTCAGTCCCGCAAGGGACCGACGCCACCTCCACAGAGGGGTTGTCCCGCACCACAGAACAACCCCTTCCAACGTCGGGACAGTACAATGGGGTGAGGTTCCCATCCTCACCCCTTGCCCCCTGCTCTTCTGTCCCCTCTTCTTATAAGAGGGATACAAAGAGCCCCCTCGGCCCAATTAGCTTCGCCCAAGGTGCACCGCTCACCCTAGGTTACTGAGCCCCACCGCCACGACAAGGCCTGAACCATGGTGGGGATCGATGGTCTCCTGGGATAATCTCCGCCATTCCTCAACTACGGCGATTTGCAGTTCACCCACGTTGGCAGGAGCTGGAATTTCCAAACGTGTTCTATTGGGTTCATATCCGGTGATCTCGCCGGCCACTTCATAACAGTGATATTCATATCATTAAGATAAGCTTGAGCGGTACCCGAGCGGTATGCGGCCGAGCATTATCCTGCATAAAAATAAAATCGTCACCGATATATGGGGCAAACGGTACGACATTTTCTTCTAAAACTTCTCTGATATAGCAGTCTGCAGTCAGACTCCCGCTGTCAATCACTACCAAGTCTGTACGAGCTCCCAAACAAATGCCCGTCCAAACCATTATTGATCCATCACCGTATGCAACTGTAGTTTCAAAATTTGTCTGAATGTATCGTTCTCCTTTGCGTCTGTATATTCTTTGCCTGCCGTCAATTTGATTTAAGAGAATTCTGCATTCATCACTTAACAATACCTTACTGCATTGGTCCGCGTTCCAAAGTCGATGTTCCTGGGCAAAAGTTAACCTGTTTCTACGATGATTTACCTCGAGGCTTGGAGCCTTGGCGGGCACAAATGAACCCAAACCAGCTTCTTCGAACCTTCTTCGTACCGCACGCTCACTTACGGTTACACCCCGCACTGCTTCTAACTCATGTCGGGCTTGGACGGCCGTCAAACGGGGGTTCCTACGTACACGAAGCCGAATGAAACGATCATCCCTACTCGAAGTGCGTCTTTTTCTGCCTTGTCCTGCTCTTCTCACATAAATACTGGTCTCCCTGAACCATTGGATACTGCGATGGATCGTTGAAACTGGTCGACGAAGATCTCTGGATGTCACTCTGTAGGTTTGACCATTTCTTCGCATTTCGAGTGCCCTGGCAATCTCCGTTAGGGCTAAGTCAGGCATAATTCAGTCCTCAACTCCAAAAAGATACGCGATTTAAAAAAAACTAACAAAAAACAGTATTTCAATGAAATCTTAAATCAAACCCAGAAGGAAGAAATACTCGAAGTTCGCTCCAGATAAGGTGTATTTGAATAAAATTAAACCAATTGCATAAAATGTGATGTTCAGTTGTTTTCTTAATTTGAAAATATTTCTTTTTAAATTAAATGACGTATAAACCAGCCAGCAACCTTATATGATACTGATATCAAACCTTTATTTTATGTTCCGCTAAATATGCCGGTGTGTGTATATAAAAAAGAAACCAAAAAAATTAACTTACCTTTTCCACAGGAGTCTGTGTGCGACTGGTGGTAGCTCTCGCAAACTTCTTCGGTTCAGGCTGAGCCTTGGATGATTTAGGTGTGTCGAATATGTTGGTCTGTTGTAGGCGGGGCGTTCCCGGCGTCTTCGGGGGCGGGGACTTCAACTCCTCAGTGGGCGTGGGGGGAGGGGCCACTTTCACCTTCTCCTTTTCTTTGGGTTCCGGGGATTTTATCGGGACACTCTCCGTTTTCTTTGGAATCCTAGCGAAGTTTAGAGTCGTTTGAATCTTGTTCGGTTCGGAGGATTTCTTCCGCACCAAATTCGGTTTGATCGTGCTCAGAGTGCCGGGTCGCACAACCTCAAAAGTGGGATTTTTCTGAAGCCAAGATTTTAGATTCTCAGCCGTTGGTGCGTTTGGGCCAGCCAGTAACCGCCCGGACTTTCGTTCGTACACAATCACCTACAAGATATTAGATATTATGTGAAATAAGAAAAAAAAAGGGACACCCTGCAGATGTGAAACATCTATGTTAATATTATTTATATATATAGTCTGAAACGAAAGATCGAATAAAATAAAGACACAGCGTTATGCTGTTTGCCGTCCAGTCGATTTTATTGCCAATATATATATATAATAAATGTTTCACATCAAAAATGTATTTACATTAGCATGCTTACCCTCGACTCGGCGTGTTTCTCCGCCGGTTTACCAACAGTTTCGTTTCTGGAAGTGCTAGCTTGGGTACCCAAGGAGTCTTGTGCGTGTTTCAATATACACGCGTCGCTACAGTATATGCTGCTAGCGCGGGCAGCTTTCTTGCATACAATGCAAGTGGACTTTGAAGTTACCTCTTTAGTATTAGCTGACAGTGGTGTACTTACTCCGGCTTCCTTATTTGTATCCTTTTGAGCTGCAACAGCCTGCACGCAGATATTACGTATGTTACTATAATATACTACTTAATTTTGTAGATCGTAATTTTTATTAAAGTAAGATATTTTGTTTTATATAGAAACATTACACAACATACAGGTATGAAAAATTTCAGCTACTGATTAGTTTTTGTTTCTGCTTAACTATTATATAGCCTAATGCAAAATGGAATCTATCAGTCAAGAAATAAGGGTGCTGACCATTGTATAAAAATGTTAAAGTTTTACCAAAAACAATGTGTTTTAAAATAATTGTTTTTTGTTACTGGACAGGATATACTAGCAGTCAAAACACCTCATGGTAAGTGGCTAGCATCACCCATGAGTATAATGAGTTCATCTGGAAACTTGCCTATTTTGAGACACAGGATGGAATGTCTTGGTGCCAGTTTAGTTTTAACATATAAAAGCATTACGCTAACCACATACCTTGACAGGGTTCTTAGGTGTTGCATGAGTCTTGGTACTCTTAACACAGTTAGGACATCTCCACTCCATACCCTGCTCCTCCATCTGCTGTCCCATAGCCTTTGTGATGTTAACGCACTTGCCGTGGAACCAGTCCTCACACCCATCACAACATATCATAAACCTATTGTTGTGCGGTTGCTTACAAATACACCATAGCCTGTAAAAAATTTCAACAAATGTGAATGACTTCGAGATATAAATAAAATTATGGTTATTATTTAAGGGTGGGGACACCAGCAAGGCCAGACGGGTGATCAGTCCTCATTACCGGGACCATTTTAACCTCCAAAGCAGCAGTTATAGTGAAAATATTTAAGATGTTTTTGTGTTTTGATTTTAAGATATGTTCAGAATAATGCAACTATTATTTACCTGTTTGGATCATCCTCTGAATTCCAGCTCTCTTGAGATTCTGCAGAGATTTTTTCAATGATTTCGGTCTGAGTTGCTGTTGGGGGCGATGTGACTAAAAGCTCCTGCTTTTTGTTGGCTAGTCTCTTATTTGAATACTGTTTAGACACCTGCGGCACTATGGGCTCTGGGGTTACCGAAACTGGTGGATTAGGAATTGGAGTTGGAGTAGTAGTAGCCTCAGTTGGCATCACAGACTCTACTTGACTCTTTCTTTTCGAAGCTCTAGTTGCAGGAGCCTCTATTGGTGGTAATGTTATAACTCTACCATCACGACGAATTATTTCAATAGGGTCCTTTTTAGGCTGAATACTCTTGGCAGATTTTATGGGTGTTTGTGCATATACATTAGAGTTCGGAGGAGTTTGTTGAATTTGTGGTGGTACTTCAGCTTTCACAGATACAGTGTCTACTTTGCCCAAAACTTGCTTATCTATTACTTCTTGTAAATTCTCTGAGCTTTCCACTAATTGAGCTACATGCATAAGTAGATCTTCGGTCAATCCGTCTTCTTCTGGTTGTAGCCCACCCAGTAAATCTAAAGTTGGTGAAAGAGGACCAGCTAAACCAGGACTGGTAATGACACTTGCAGTAGAAATGGTTGGTTGAGATTTAATAGCAGTTGAACTTGAATCTTGCAATATCTGAGCTAAACTTGCATCATCAAGTTGAGGTATATGATCAAAGTTTTTAACACTTTTGTCACTAATATTAGTTAGCTTCATCTGTTTTAAGCTTGGTTTATGTAAAGGCACTAGTTTTGGTTGCTCAATATTCTCAATCACTTTAGAGGGTTCATCTACTTTTTCAGGAATTGAATCAATTGATTTTCTATTACATCCAACAACTTCTTTCTCTGGTTTGCCTGATACTTTTGTCTCTGTTGATACTCTCCTGATTACATCAGGTGTTGAAAATAAGGAAGTCATATCAGACAATAATGCAGTCACATGGGCTGGTGTTTTCTTTTCCTTTTTTATTGGTTTTGGAGTGATTTTAGTAAACAATTTGTTAGGATCAATAGAAAGAGTAGGATTTCCTGATGTATTACTAACATGTGTAATATCTTTTATAGTCATTAGAGCAGCCTTTCGTTCTAGATTTAAATTCTTTGTCAAAACCCTTTCTTTGAGATCTTTTCTGAGTAGATTTTTGTTAGCTTTAAGCCTTGGTGTTAATTTAGGTTCTGGCTTAATACTTTTGGTTGATTGGACAGATTTCAGTATCCTTGGTTTTGATTTCAATTTTGTCTTTACTTTGTAGCCAGTCGATTTGTCTTTAGTGTCCTTGTAATCAGAGTCAGAATCTCTATCTGCTGGACTTTCACCCGAGGAACAAGCGGATGAAGAATCAGAAGGCTCGTCCAATCTTTGCTTTTTCTCTGACTTGTCCTCAATAGCTTTGCCTTTAGCCAATGGCAAAGGTTTATTTAGGAGATCATTTCCCTTTAATATAATTGCAGGTTCTTTTGGATTTATTACAATTTTCTTACCCTTTGGTATTATTTGCTGCTCTATAATTGTGATCTTTTTAGGAGTACCAACAGGTTTAGGTGGTGGTGTGTGGCTAATTTCAATAACAGGCTCGTCATATCCCATTAATGTGTCATGTCTCTGGGGTAGTGACTGGCTTGGTGATGTAAGTGGTGTATAACAGTGATCATTTTGGAAACCCACAAGACTGTTTTCTCTTGTTTCTATTCTTAAGGATTGTAACATTTCTGCACCACTATCTGTGAATAAAATATGGGATACATTATCTTTTTACAGATAGAGGTAGAGAGAGCAGTAAGAGGTAGTGCCATGCTGCTTTGCAGCTGAATTGGGCCGGCACGGCCGGGGTGTACCTCTCGCTCATATGACACCAGCGTCAAATGACAGCTGTGCTGTGGCGTTTTGTGCAGTTTTTCGCACAGGCAACACATTTGAATAACTTTTGGATTTACAGATGTCTATCGGCGTTGGAAGTCACCATAAGGCTCCAACTGCTTGGATGCCTCCTAAAAAAGCACATTTTATTTTCATTACAAACATTTTCATTCTATTCAACTTACCATACTTAATAATGCTGTCTGGTTCATCATAATAACTGTCCACTGACAGAGTGACGTGTGGAATTTTTTCATCATCACTTTCAGAGTCAGTTGCATCATCAGGTCTCCCTTCATGTCCAACACGAACTACACTTATCCCAGCAGCTTGAGAACCATCACTTCCTAATAGGAAATATTATGGTTAATTATAAAAACTTATTATTATTTCATTAATACACATTCATTGATTTTTGCTATTATGGATCTCAAATTTGTAGTAAAACATCTTTAATTGTCACTGGTTTCCTAAAATAGTTTCATAAACCCAACTTTGTAATATGTTACAAGGTATTTTATTTCTGTATAGTTCTCTCACTTCACATCTTGAATACTTTAATCAATTGTTTTAGACCAGTATTAAATGTATCTGTGTAGGTAATTTATATTTCTTTTAAAAAGAAAAAAAAAAAAAAAAAAAAACATTGTAATATTTATGGGCTAATTTAACAACTGTTTAGTTCAAGCATCAATAATGAAATATTTACTAAACAAAATTGTTTCAGTGGATGTGACTTCACATTATAAAATAACATAATACTTATTAGTTTCAAATTACATATAATAAAAAAATGCATATTAAGATTGTAAACATTTTGTGTGATGTTAAATGACTAGTTTAATATATTATATAAGTTTAATATATATATGTTTAAATAGATTTCGATAGCTTGGATGGCTTGGATGCAAACATGAAACAACGCTTATCAATAGAAGCTCATTAAGGCGGGAAAACGCGTATAAAGTAATATCCATAATATCACTTAAATATTATTGGAACTGAGATGTTTTTTCAAAAAATATAAGCTTTTACACCACCCCACCTGGTTAATATAGCATTTTCATTTAATAAATGATAAATAATAGTAATAAAATCTAACTATTTAGAATCTAACCCATCTTTTTGTTATTTGTAAATTATATTCGTCGACATACTGCATTTGCCATTTAGTTCATTTATTTCATTCATAAACCTAGTATAGTTAAAATAGTATTTACTTACCCATAAGAGTCCCAAGTAATTTTTGATCAACAGACAATGATCCATCTTTGTTTACAATAACAACAACCGAGCTGTCCGTCTTTGTTGAAGGTCCATTAAGGTCCGTATAGTTAGTAATCACAGTATTTGACATTTTTAAAAGTATTTTCTAGACAATCGCAAAGTAAGTTCTCTATTTTTAGCCAGTATTGGGTACATTTACATGGCGTCTATCTATAAACACGCTTGCCGCCATTTTGAAATCAATCGTGGTGACTGGTGGGTCGCACAAAAATCAAATAGAAACTTTACACGTAAACTGGTATTAACATCAAAACTTGCGATAAAGATAAATATTTTTCTTTTTATTTCTGACTATAGAATGTTTGTAATAATATTTTTATTGACATTTCATAATATTTTACGAAAATTGACAACGCGCACACCGCGCAATTAATTACATATGGCACAGATAATTTTTTTTTTTTTTTTTTTTTTTTTTTTTTTTTTTTTGGCAGTTCTCGTACGTAGTACATTTGCCATTATCAAACGGGAGAAATCCATGTATATAAAGGGACGAGAGATGTTAAATTTAGGAATCATTCAGGGCAGGATATAGGATATGTATGACAAGATAATAATAATATTATTATGAAATATTAATTTATATAGCTATACATATATTTAAATATATTACTTATATTATAGACACACAAGACTTTCATCAAATAAATACTAAACCTAAATTTCTATATTATTAGTAATTATATAATCTGAAATTATTTTATATATGTAATATTTTTTTATAAATAACAGACAAGTAATTGAGGTTGGAAAAGGGATTTGATGATCTAGTAAGGATTTCAGGAAATCGGAACGGTCATATAAAGGACAAGAAAAGAAAAAATGATTTACATCGCCAGTTTCACAACCACACAAACAAGAAGAGTCGTTAATAATTTTAAACTTGGAAAGATGAGCAGGTGTACAAGTATGGCCAAGTCTCAATCTTGAGATGATACTAGAGCACCTCCTATTAAAATTCATTGAGAAAAACCATGGTTTTGATAAAATATCAGGCTGAAGAGAGTAATAATAATTACCTTTTTGTTTACTGCTTTTTTCCCATGACGTTTTCCAACATGTATCAAGATCGAGTTTAGGTATTGATAACAAGTCTGAGCAGTAAATCTTATACGGAACAAGGTCACCACATGAAATAGCTTCATTAGCGAGAGCGTCTGCTATAACATTTCCTTGGATTCCAGAATGTCCAGGAATCCAAGAAAATTTAATATTGTAATGTTTTGCTATGCATATTGTTAGTAATTGTCTTGTGTCAAATATTATGGGGTTGTGTTGCTTAATTTTAAATGGGTTTTTTTCTAAGGCTTGTAAAGAACTAAGTGAGTCAGTAAAAATGATTGAATTTTTGAGTTTAGCTAGTATTATATAATCTATGGCTTTGAAAATACCCAAGCACTCTCCAGAAAAAACAGAAGATTCTGGAGGGAGTTTTACCTTCTGTACAATGTTATATTGACGGTGGAATATACCTACGCCTACTAAACCGTTAACATTATGTTTCGAAGCATCTGTAAATATGAGATGGGTATTTTTAAATTTTTTCTCAACAATTGCATTAAATTTTTCATTAGCTATTAAAAAATCTGACTTAGCTATACCAATATTTAATATTTGTGGTGATAGAATAAGAGATTCGAAGGAACAAGAAAACAAAGGTAACATGTTAGATTGATGTAAAGGTGCAGAGAGAGATTTAAACTTATAATAGCTATTAATTAAATGTGGATTCGATTTATGTATCCAATACGGTGAATTAGATACTAAGTAAGCTAAAAGATGAAGTTTTTCAATAAGAGGGTGATTGGAAAGCTGTAGACGTCGAAAGAGAAATTTATCAGACAAATACTGACGACGTAGTTGTAACGGAGGATCACAGCACTCAATTTGTAAAGCGTTAATTGGGCTAGACTTCATTGCTCCACAAATGATTCTCAAACATTTGTTTTGAATTTTGTTCAACATTTTAAATCCAGAAAGAAGGCCCGGTTCCAATAGGAAGGTTCCATATTCGAGGACACTACGTATGAGAGCATTATACACGAGTTTCAAATAAAAGGGATGGGCACCCCACCAAACTCCTGCTAAACATCTTATGATGTTTATTATTTTTTCACACTTATTTGCGATGAAATTGCAATGAGGGATGCCTGTAAGTTTCCTGTCTAAAATGACACCTAAAAATTTAAAATCATTTTTTTGTGGTATAATGGTCTCATCGTAATAAACATGAACTGGAGTGATAGTTCGCATACGGGAGAATAAAACTACTGAGCTTTTAGATGGGGACAAATATAGTCCATGATCATCAAGCCATTTTTTTAAATATTGAAGTGATGACGTTAACTCTGTGCATGCTAATTTAATGTTTTTACTTTTTACATATAATAATAAATCATCCGCATATTGCAAAACTTCAATCTTTCTATCAATAGCTAAGTCTAGATCATATGTGTATAAATTATACAATAAGGGGCTCAAAACGGACCCTTGTGGAAGGCCTTTGGATAACACTCTAGAATGTTTTTGTTCACCATCAGTAAACAAAATCGATCTATCATTAAGCATATTTATAACAAAAGAAATAATTTTTCTGGGAATCTGAAGGCATAAAAGTTTTTGTTTAAGAATTGGTATCACGACATTGTCATAAGCATTAGATAAATCCAAAAATGCTGCAATGACAAAATTATTATCAGAGAAGGCTAGCCTGATATCGGTTGTAAGTAAACTAATATTATCTATACTACTTCTGTTTCGTCTAAAGCCAAATTGAGTTGTTGATAGCAAACTGTTACTTTCAACGAACCATTCTAGACGATTCTTAATTAATTGTTCGCAGATTTTTAGGAGGACAGATGAAAGGGCAATAGGACGATAAGACAAAGCAGAAGAAGGATCTCTATTAGGTTTTAATATTGGAATTACAATTTGTGATTTCCAATTTGCAGGAATGTGACCAGAGTGAAAAATAGAATTGATTAAATTTAAATAATATGTCATGCTTATGTCATTTAAATGAGTAATGAAAGAATAATATATTCCATCTGGACCAGGTGCAGAATCTGATGCATATTCTAAAACGTTCTTTAATTCTGTCATTGAAAAGGGAGAGTTTAATTCAGATGATTCATTGTATAAGGCACCGTTATCATTTAAGTTATCTTTACGAAAATTAACAGTGGGAGGAGCAATTCTATCAAGAAAATCGTCTACTAGAAAAGATGGAAAAGTTGGGGATGGGGTGGTATTATAAGCTGATCTAAATCTTCCAATGTTTTCCCAAACACTGGATGAGGGAGTATTGGGAGATAAAGATGAGCAGAACTTTCGCCAGCTGTCTCTTTTTTTTCTTTTAAAAAGTAATTTTGTTGCGTTTGTAATCTCCTTTAGTGGTAAGAGGTTTTCTAATGTCATATTATTATTAAATATTTTTTCAGCATTTTTTCTTTTATTTAAAAATTCTTTGCATTCGACATCCCACCATGGAGGACTTGGAATATAAGGGTTCCCATGTTTTATATTAAAAACTTCATTGGCACTTTCAATTAATGTATCTAAAAAAATTTGGGCACCGCAAGAATCACTAATATTTTCTGATATTTTCTGACTAAGTTTTAAATCAACTTTACTACTAAATTGAGTCCAAGTGTCAGAATTGACTTTTGATATATTGTATCTCGGGAATAGTTTATTGCAAGTTTTAATTAATTTGCCAGGAGGAAATGAGGTAATAATGGGATAATGATCACTACCAAATGTGGATGTTAAAACAGAACTTGACAGCTGAGATACAAATTGGGGTGAGCAAATAGTTAGATCTACTACACTATTTCCTTCAGATAAGTTTGTACGTCTAGTAGAATTACCATTGTTGATGATACACAAGTTGTTTTTATCTAGAATATCCAAAAGTTTATTACCATAACAGGTTGTCATGGAGCAGCCCCAAGACTGGTGATGACAATTAAAGTCACCAGTTATAATTAATGGTTTAGGGAGGGATAAGAATATATCCCCAACTTCATTTAATATATTAATAGAAATATGTGAAATATATACAGAAACAAAACAAACTTTATTTACAATTACGGCTAAAATAGAAATTTCAGAACTATGTACAGGAGTGGATATTATATTAAAAGGGTAGCCTTTCTTAATGAGAAATGCTACACCACCATATCCATCTAATCTGTCTTCTCTAACAGTATTATATTTTTTAATATTTAATGTAAAACCTGGTCTAAGCCAAGTTTCACATAATGAAAATAAAAAAGGGTTATATTTATTTAATAAGTAAATTAGATCACTTTTTTTATTAATTATGCTTCTAGCGTTCCATTGTAATATTTTGTTGGCCATTATTTATTTTGATTATATTTACAATTAACTCCATTAAGGGGGCAACGATGGACGGTATATTATTATTGGTCTGGGCAAAGGTTTGTAATAAAGATATAATATCTGATATTTTTGTTGGTTCTTGTGTGGAGGGAGTATCATTTGAAATTGGGCTATAATTTTTATCTAATTGATTAAAGGAAAATTCTTTTATGATATTATCATGTGCAGTTTTGTCGTAACCTTTTCCAACTTGTATAGGGCGGGAAGGTTTAGATATAACTGTTTTCTTGTAAGATTTTTGTGGAGTATAAGAAGATGGAGTATTAATATTTTGGAAAGATAATTTTCTTTGAGGACTGGACAAGGTTTCAGCGAATGATTTATTAAGTATAGGGAACATTTTACTTGCTTCTTGATAAGAAACACAATTTTGGGACATATATAGTTTTATTTCTTTTTGTCTGTTAAGTTCCGGACAAGATTTACTGTTTGCCATATGGCGACCAGAACATTGACAACAGTAATAGTCATCTTCAACATTACATGAATCACTAACATGATCCTGACCACACTTGAGGCATCTTGGTTTGGAACGACATTGCATCTTTGTATGACCATAACGACAGCAGTGATAACATTGGATGGTGGGAAAAACATATAAGTCTACGGGCAGAGAGTTGTAGCAGATAAATATTCTTTTTGGGAGTACCTGACCATCAAAATACATTACTACCGACTGTGTGGGTTTCCATATTGGAGACCCATCAACAATAGTTTTATAATTAAGTCGTCTAATTTTAACTATTTTGCCACAGCCAACAGGGGTTGAGATATTAGAAATAATTTCCTCAGGAGACCAATCTGTTGGAACTCCTCTAACAATGCCTATTCTTAAAATATTAAATGAAGGGACATATGCTTTATAATTATTGTCGGTGATTATACTATTGTTAATAAAAGAGTTAGCATCAACATAATTTGTGAAGGAAACAGACATACGGTTTCGACCAATTCTCTTAACACTACCATTAACTATATTATAAATTTTATTTTTTAAAAGAAAATTTCCGAAGGTTATCGGGTGCAATATTTTTCCGTCATTATCAGAGGATTGGATCTTCTGAACATGAATAATGTAAGGAGGTGCATCTAGTTCATTGTAAAGATTTCGACCAATTGGAGTATTTGGTTTACTGACTGAATCATTAATATTATGAGGCACTGGATTATCTGATTGTAATAAAGGCTGTGCAAGTGGAATATTAGTTAAATTTTTACCCTCATCTGATTTATCGGACTCTACACAACGACATCCAATGTCCTTTTGGTTTCCCGTATTTTTTCTTTTCTTTTTGTTACAATTTTTGCATATTTTATGCAGGCGACCACGTTTTAAACTAACTTTTTTGGAAGATTGGTCAGTGTCCATACTAGAATCATTATATTCTACTGTAACAAAACTGCAAGCTTCGGGCACTTTACATGTTCCCCCGGGATCCGGGGGTTCATTCATGTTGCAATAGAATGTAAAAAGAAACTTACCAACCAAGAATTTTCTAACTAACTATAATATATACAAATAAAATTTATAAAATAAATATTATAATAAACTGATCTGAATAACTAAAATAATAAAAAATTAATGAGAAACAAAAAACCACAACTGCGCGCCTTGAAATTTCCCGCCGTTTTTTTTTTTTTCAGATAATATTTTTGAGTTTTGAGTTTTGACGTATCAAGAAAAGCACTGGCTGCAGGCCAATTCAGCCAATTGCCTGCAACTGCAACGAAACCTATTGGCTATTGGATATTTTTATTTTAACTTTCGTTGTCACTAGAACCCTGAATGTAAATATACTTTTATTAGGTTCTAATTATCATTCGGACAGCATTGCATTTTTTTAGACTATTATAAATACAGTTCATTAAATTAAGAGATAATTATAATAAAAGCATATTTACATTTAGAAATAGGGTTACAATGAGAACGAATTATTTATATTATTGTGGAATTAGTAAAGTACCTAAAGTAAAAAAACTAACCCAACCAGTCATAGGGACTGCCGATAGAAGTGAAAACAAAACAATTATTATTTCAAGATAGCCTTATTAAAAAAAATAGAATCAGAATTTTAGTGCAAGGTTAAATTCTTTTTTAAGGGCCTGTAAAGGAATATCGATATATGTACATAAACACCCCTAAAGGAAGCAACATGAGATCCGTAGATGAGATCACATAAAATTTTGCCGACTGACGTCCAAACTTCAGAAAATGACACCTGATGATGAGGAAGATATCCTCATTCTCATGGTTGCGTATACCACTTCCCTATTTACACGATTATTGCGTACGTACCCCTACGCACCCCTACGAGACATGTTAGCCATTTTGAAACATGTAAGTGGTAAAATTTAATTTGTAGTACTTATACAAAAATAATAATTATAAAGTAAAAATAAAACAAATAAAATTGTACTTATAAGTGAACGGTAAGTACATCCTTCTACAAACTAGATGTTTTAGAATTTTATTAACAAAAGAAGATGATGCTTCCACCTTTTGCAGAAGGGTAGCACCTACAAACTCCTCTAAGATTGAGCCACGCCAGTATGTTTTTTTTTTGTTTCCCGTTAATCAATTGTTATTTTGTATTTTGTTCATTCGAAGCGTTTTTCTATAATGTTTGTTTAAAAACTTATTCTGTATATAATGTAATTGGTTATAAAATATTGTGAAGGACTGTTCTGGACGGTTATCTATAGTAGGACTGTTGTGGCGGTTTTCTACTGTCTATTGTATGTATGTATATATGTTTATATCATGATAATGGTTGGCTAATGCCACCCAGAACAGTCCACCACAAGGACTGTTCTGGGTGGGTGGAGTGGGGAGTGATAGTTGATTGATGGAGACTAGAAGGGCGAAGCCGCGCTCCTTGAAGTATCCCGCAGTTTCTCCAAAGTACAGACGAAATATTGTTAACACAATGGACTTGGCAGCATTGCCTCTGGTCTTAGCCGGTTCTAACAGGAACAAAAATAACAAAAAAAAGACCAATTAGGCCCGTATTCCGACTCAGATAAAACTTTGATCAAGCCAAGATCAAGCATCACTCAAAACATGTTTCAAGTTATGTATATAGGGATGTTGACAGTATTCATATAAAAATATAATTTTGATGTTAATTGGTAGTTTCTATGATAGTATTCTGAAAAAATACAATATTTTCACTTATTTTTTTTTGATTAAATTAATATTTAATAAATAAAATGTAACAAAATTTAAAATAGGTCACGTGATAATAAACGGAAATGTGGAAACGTGACCTGTTCCTATTTAGCGGAAGCGGAAGAATATTGACGTACTTTTATACACCATTTTCCGTACGCAGTACATATTGTAAAAACGAATTTTCTGGCGTTTTGTCAGTGTGGTCGTGGGTTCGATCCCCACCCAAAAGTTTGTGGTGTGATGAGACAAATAAAACGTTCTTATCTTGAACTATTAGGTCACCAACTTATATTTTCATTCAATTTAAATTTCAATTTAAATTATTGACGCCAAAATTTCCTTATAATTTAATTAGCAATAATCCCGCAAAACACGCAGTCTTTACTGCAAATGTGTGAGTGCACGCATATGCATGCATATAGTACCGCCCTCCTTTCCCACACTGCATATGAGTACACTCGCATGCACCACCACCCCACATGCACCACAACCACAGTTAAAGACCACCACCACACAATCTACGCATGTTTCGCCCCGACACCGAGGCATCCTCAGGATGTAGACTCTCCGATTAGCAATTGTTAAGTGATTTTTTCCAATTCGTCCTCTTAACATCACCACACCACTACACTAATTATTCACAATACTATTACGATAAAAGTTCAAAATTTACTAGTTTGCTTTTCTTCAATCATGATAGTATAGAAAATTAATGGATTTTAAAAGTTAATATAGTCAACGTATAAATGAAATCTGTTTAAATCAGTAAACGCACTTGGTTGCTTATTTTGGAAAACAGTTTTTTTTAGAATTTATCGTTTAAACGTTTAAGCATTTATCGTTAAATATTTATTAAGAATATTTTTTTGCACACTGTACATCAACATAATGTCAAATGCCGGGTCCACAGTTAGCTCGACCGAGACCGACATTTACCCTCCATAAGTGAAGCTATGGAGAATAGAGGCAAGGAGCACAATCTCTATACTTCCAAAAATGCACTGGTGCAAAGTTAGCACCCCATCAAATGATTATCGAAATAAAAATGACCATAATCGATAGGTCTACGTTAGGTCTGTATAGTACTAAATTTTTTGTGGGGTATTAAATAATATTTATTTAAAAAAAAGCTTGTATTTCAGCACGTCATTTAAAAGGAAACTGATTAATTTTATTATTTTCTCATGTTTTATTGTCAGGTCAGTTTCAATCTATAGTTTTTGCTTTTCATATCCATAAGACAGTCGAGGGTACTCCTCAACGATTTACAGTGAGTAACCTTGTGTTTGGGCTTGATTAATTTATATTGAAGAGAACTTCAAGATGAAGAGATTGAAGAGAACACCTAGATGGGTTTTGACTGTCATTTGGAGTTTGATGATGAAGAAAAAATTAAAACTTTACTTTACTTTAATAATCACCTTATTATGCTACTAATGTACAAACTTTGCGTTTACCTTGTCATTATTGTTACTTTAGAAGTGGGTGTCAGCTAAGGTAGCTGACACCCACTTCACGGTAGGGTGAGCCCAGCACCTTGGGCGAAGCAAATTGAGCCGTGGACCCCGTGGGAGCTGCTCTAAAAAAACATACTAACATCCGAATTCTCAATTTGCATGTGAAGGAGGTGGAAAACATACTGTTTTCCACCTCCTTTTTTAGAAGTCGCTTAAAAAGAAAGAACTTTAGACCAATACTGACTTAACGATAAAGAATGCGAAAATTCCTTTCAAGAAATTTAAAACAATATCATTCAATGAGGTGCTAACTTTGTACTAGCAGTCAGAATGCAATTTTAAGATAGCCTTGGACCAGAGGACCATTTTTGACTAATAGTGCTAAGTCACTTGACTAAGAAATCATACACCCCGTCCTTTTTATTTTTGCTATCATGGGGCTACTTTTTGAGCTAAACACCCTTAAAGCCGGATTTTCACTATCTAAGTACTACTTGTAGTATACTTCCAGTATATTAAAATCACGGGGTTACCTCTCCGAGGAGCGTCCGATTGTACACTGTACTTACATATTGAAAAACTGGCTCTAGAGATTGTGCTCCTTGTCTCACACTAGTGTTCATTTGGCTTAAAGGTCTCGTAGCCAGGCCATAAAATATTATTTAAAAGGTAGGGGCTAGGGCTTATATTTGGTCTGTATCACTCCTTGAGTGAAGCGTAGGCACATGCAGGGTTGGTTTTCGTACTATAATTATAGTATTTATACTATAATTTCATGCTTCGTACTATATACTATCCATATCTAAGGATAGTACGAAAAAATACTATAATTTCATTACTTTACATACTTGACCAATATTTTGTAATCAGTAATCATGTTTTAATGTTCTAGAACAATACAAAGTCGATTTATCGATATTACCAGTAATGTTATAGTTGTCAATGTCATGGAGCTTGGATATAGAAGGAGAACGATCATAAATTGTAATGTTAATATCTACGCAATATAGAAAAAATAAAGTTTTATTGAGGGTCAAGGGTGCGTTGCAGTCGCAAAGATCCCCGATTATAATTTTGCGGTTGATTAATTATATTTTAGAAAAGGAACTAATAAAGTAATCATATAGGTAAGTGGTGATAAAAACGTGTAACTAAAAAAAAAATTATTTATATATTAGTAACAAAGTTATAATTAATTTGAATTGTATTAGTAAAAAAAAAAAAAAAAATTAGAATAAAAGTTTTCACGAGGAATGGCGGGAGGCATCGGGACGCGCGGTTGTGTTTTTTTGGTTTCCCGTTAATTAATTGTTATTTTGTGTTTTGTCCATTCGGAGTGGTTTTCTATAGTGTTTGTTTTAAAAACTTAATCTGTGTAATATATAATGTGATTGTTTGCCGAATATTGTGGTTGACTGCCTTGTGTGGATGGAATGGGGAATGATAGTTGATTGATGGGGGCTAGAGGGGCGAAGCCGCGCTCCTTGGGGTTTCCCGCCATTTCTCCGTATTACAGACCGAATAATTGTATTTTGTATGGCTAATAGCCTAGTAGCTAATGCCTTTAAATGAAAATAATAATATAAAAAAAAGTTTTCACCAAAGTCAACATTAATTGTATTAATTATTAGTTGCACACAAAAATAGACACTGAAATTTTGCCACTTTTTTAATATATTATAACTTATAAGCAATATATAATTTAAAGAGGAGTTTATTAACTTTGTACTTTAAAGATTTTATTGAATACCTATGTTAAATTCAAAATTTAAAAGTGTACTATAATTTTTTTACAAATACTATCTTTTTAAATTTTTTGTACTATCGTTTTCAACGTGCCTAAATCCAACCCTGGGCACATGTCACTTTGAGATTTTAGCTGTCATTTGACATTTCAGCTCGCTCACACGCGAGTGTTTTTGTAAATTGAGTGTATCATTAATAAATGTGATTATAAAAATTCTTTCACCATGAGTTATTCAAAGTTTGATTTGACCTTTAAAATTGGTCAGTATCTTGATCGACACTTAGTATTTCCTCTATTGGAATTTCTGGCTGCTAAAGAGGTAAGTGATAAAGCAGTACTGTCGTATGTTTTACTCACAAACTTACCGTCGATTAAAGGTTTTATTTACGATGGATGGATTTGTAATATAAATTCTCCAATTACAGTTTATATGATAAATAAAATTTATGAAGCTCGTCCTAACTCATTAATTTGGAACTATAAATTTAGGGGTTATCTTTCATGCATAGTTGGCAAGAAGTAGTATAATATGTAATATAATTTCACTTCTAGAATGTAATAAAAAAGTAAAGGAGAAATAACATAATTTTTTAAACTTTTGTGGTTATTTTTTTTGTTCTTAGCTAATTAAAAAAAAAATCTTTGAAAACAACTTGACAATTTTCAGGTTTTAGAAGTTCTTAAGACTAGTTTTAGTTTTAACTTCATGATTTATGAACATTTGTGTAAGTATCTATTATATTGCATAAATTTCCTATAATTTCAGACATATGACCAGTCAGAACTACTACAAGCAAAATTAGAGATATTGAGCAAAACCAACATGATTGATTATGTCATTGAGATAAGGAGTATACTATTCCCTAATGAAGAAACACCTGAGGTATGAGGAATATTAATTTACAATACATTAATTAATTCCTTAATATCACTTCTACTTCTCGTTTGAGAGACAAAAGCAAAATATTTTCTGTATATTGTTTAGATATTCTATTTTACTTTTTAAGATTATTATGATGTCACTTACGAAAAAGAGGTGTTACTAAGGGTGCTATGATTGTGTTTAAATATCATGTACTAGCTGTTGCCCGCAGCTTCGCCTGTATTAACATAGAAATACAGCCATACCCGGACTGATGTTTATTATTTTTATAGCCTATGACACTCACAAGTAATGTGGCTTTCTATTGGTAAAATAACTTTCAAAATTGGTTTAGTGGATCCAGAGATTACCACCTACAAACTATGCTATGACGTGTCAGATTCAAAGAAAAAAAGAGGGACAACACGAGTTTAAGTACGTCTTAAATTTGAGATTCGTTTGAGTATTCGGGGGTTAACCTCTTTTTAATATTAATATAGATTTGAAGTATATTTTTTTTCAGGTAAAGCAATCATAAATATTCATATAATTTTCTTCAAGATCTCAGTTTAGGACTTTCTCCTAATTCTTTATAGATCCATATAAAAAATTGTTGCCTTTTCTAATTTTAGGAAATTATGGAAAGGAGAGGATATGTATTGTCACAACTACAAGAGTTACAAGATGCCGTAGAACCAGTATTAAGACTTATGCAGCGTGATGATGTCATGAAAACAATGGAAACTATGCGCGATCCTAAAACCCTAATTAACTATTTAACAACTAATAAGGAATTTGAGGTAATAAAAAAAAATTGGTTGTCTGTAAAGTCGGTTTAGTGATGATAGTTGAACGTGACAATGTCATATAATGGAACACCTAAGAGCGAGGTAACGCCGCATGAGTCATGTTTTTCCGTGTGTGCAGCCGGCACCATCATTATAATTTGACGGTTTTAATTTAATATTACGCCATTAATTATTTTAACTTTTATTTCTGTTTGACCATAAAGACGACATAACAGAAGTTTGCTAAGAGTCTAAATGTATATCTAAATATTAATCCCAGATTAGATTGAAATTCAAAGTACATTAATTTGTTTCATTAGATCATCAGTCTGTAGTTTTGTGGAATAAACTTAATCACATACAGATACCTAATTTTAATGATGAATTTCTGCACTTTGAAGGATCCGGAATAATTAGATATTTTTTTTTTTTCTTTTCAGTTTAAAATCGAGATGATAGACAGCATGTACCGTTTAGCTAAATATAGATACGAGTGTGGTAACTATGTGGAATCAGCATCATATTTGTATTTCTGTCAATTGGTTATGTCTCCAACAGACAAGGTATGTACTTCAAAATTTATTGTTATTGCTAATAGCAGTTTTTTATATAACATGCATGCAAAATCACCACTTAAGAGATCTTGCTTGTTTGCTAATTGTCTGTTATGGATAAAAAAATCTTTTTTCTTTGTTTAATGCACTTAATCCAATCATCCTCAAGGAATCTACATTAATGCTGATGCAATATCACAAATTGTTGATGAAATCTGTTGGTATTGAATATGTAGGGATTGCTCTTTTAATTTCTTAGTATATGCAAAAAAATCACAAGCTTGTCAATAAACTTCTTTAATAAATTATAATAATATCTATGGACCCTTTCACACCACGTCAATCTGGTCCCGTGGTAAGTTCTCGAAGAACTTGTGTTACGGGTACCATACAATGGAAATATATTTAATACTTTTATACCATACATATATTTAAGATTTATATTATATAATACACATCTGTGGGAATGTGGGTGGAAGCCCCAAAGGGAGATCTCCGACCGAGCAAGATGGTATGCTCGGTCAGGCCGAAGCCCACTTGCTATCAATTCAGCTGTTGTATGTATAGCAACGAGCTGTGGAACTTCGATAGCGCGATTCAGTATTGTGGCGCTGATTGGTTCGCCACATCACTCCCTCCCGAAGATCGGAGGTCGAATCTTGAAGTCTTCTGCGTCGCCACACATCAATAACCCAGGACACAGAAAAAATTTTTGTTCCCTGGCAGGATTCGAACCCGCAACCTCCGGCTTGAGTGCCAACGTGCTTACCACTGAGCCACAGAGGTCGTCGTAAATGAGTGTTAACATTTTAAACCTGCGCTACTGAATAATAATGCTTTTCCAAAAAGTTCTGCAGAACTGTTCATATACATCTTAATGAAAGTTAAGATGTTTGTTTGTCTACAGCAAAAGTGGCTATTTATAAATACAATTGAAAAAGTAGGTAGTTAGTATAAGGCAGCGGTGGCCAACTTGATTATAACAAAGATCTACTATTGACTGACAAAACCCTGTGCAATCTACCAATAATTACAGTCTAGTCAATGAGTGCCTTTTAGGTCAAAACTATTTCACAGTCTCCTAAAAATATGGTTAGGGTGTCATTCGATTCATAATCGCATGTAGATAGTTATTGAAAAATTTGAAGATGCACTTGCAAAAATTACATAAGTTATAAATAATTTAAAGCACAAAAAATGGGTTTAGTTTTTTGCTTATATCATAAAAATTATTTGTGATATTACAAATTTAAAAAAAAAGTACAAAAAGAAGAGGATTTTTTTTTAAAAAGACTACTGGTACTGTAAGCCTTAGAAGTTATATTTTTTTCAAGGTCTGAAATTTGTATTATTCGTATATTATGTCTGAAAACGGGTACTCCGGCACGATTTTTCAATAAGTTATGCATTAGTTTCAATTTCATGTAGCTTGATTAACAATGCAAGTGCGATAATAAAATTGTTAAACTACAATTTATTTTCCTGGTGTGGAGCTATTCTTCAAAGGCTTAAGAATAGATTCCCGTCACGCGTCGGAAGACTAAAAGAATTGTTAATCTTCACATTGTTATAAACAATTTACGTCGGTGACTTTTACCTTATATAATTTATAATGCGCATCTTCAATTTAAAAAAAAACTATCTACATGTGATTCCGATTAGAATGACAACTCCATATTTTTAGGAGACAGAGAAAGAGTTTTAACGTAAAATGCACTTGTTGACTAGACTATTACATACTTCTTGAAATCTCAAATGGAACAGCATTATTATGAAGTAGATACATACTTTTCTATTTTATTAAGAGGGAAAACATAAAACTGAAAACTAACTACTTATTTATATTAGTATGAGCATTGCAGCTGACCGTCTTTGGCCAGATTAGCAAAATCAGGTTTGTAGTTGGAAATTGCCAATTGTTGGAACGGTGATTGAAAAATGATATAATATGATGCACGCAGCAGTCGGTGATTATATTGTGTAGTTCTGTTCCACGTATTTAATTTGTATGTTTTGCATGCCACGATCGACTGGACTAATAGTCGCGATTTAATTTACCACCCCTGGTATAAAGAATGCTGTAGTCTTAGTAATTTTTTTTTTCGTAAAGGGCAGAATTAGAGGAGGCTAGCTCTTTTCTAAGTGATTATAATATCTTTGATGTATGAAAACAATAAATATTCCAGTGTGTTTATTCACCCAAACAATATTTTGAGATTACAAATTTATGACAGAACTAAATTGTGGATGTTGCTGATTTCTGTGAGCTTCTAGAAAAGATGTTTCTATAAACCATTGACTGCAAATTTCACATTGATATACCAGCTTTGACATGTCGTTACCGTCGGAGCACTTTCCCATAAAGTGGCTTGCCTTATACCTGAAAATTGAACATTTAGAAAATATGTTATAATTTATATAAAAAAATATTTAGAAAATAAAAAGAATATACTTTTACCTATGGTTATATAGCTGTTCATAATTTCGAAATTTACGGTCGCAAGCATTACATAACAACATTTTTGGCAATGAAAATGTATAATTTGTCTTCAACCATGGGCATTGCAACCAATGCTGTTCTGCGCTTTTAAAAGATACAAAAGCGATGCTGCAGCCGTTACATTCATAATTATATTTTATAGTGTGATGTTTTAAGTGCCTCAGCAGTCTAGGTATACATGTGAATACTTTTTCACAGAATTCACATTGCAATAACAATGACGTTTTTATTTCCCTGATCACATCAGTGTTATATTGTTTGCAACAGTACTTTGAGTGTCTTATTACGGCATCCTGACGAGGCCAGACTTGGAAACACTCTGGACATGTCCAAACGGTTT
Source organism: Helleia helle (assembly GCA_963853865.1). Lineage (NCBI taxonomy): Eukaryota > Metazoa > Arthropoda > Insecta > Lepidoptera > Lycaenidae > Helleia > Helleia helle. The sequence continues at coordinate 16,086,010 of OY971422.1, read as the reverse complement.
GCCATCGAGGCAAATTGTTCATATTCCCATGCCTCATAAAGAAATGTCTTCTTAAACCTGTCTCGTAAACGAAACATTTTTCACATGCACTACAAGGATACGACCGTAACGGTTTCATGTTATTTATACTATCGCATATTTCTTTATTTTTGGTATAATTTAATGTTCTATTAAGGATTTCAATTTTCTCCATTATGCGAGCATTGTTTTGCTTAACTTTTTCGAGGCTATACTCTAAAGATGTTTGTAGTTTCATTTCAACTTTTGATTCAGAGATTATGTCGGTCTTGTAGCCTGACTGTTTATTATCATAGTATCCTGCGTCATACTGTTTTTTTAATAAGTCCTTTCCATTTATATCATCTGTGCAAAAGTTGATAGGTTTAATATCGTCGTTGTATATTTGGTCACCTACATTAAAGGCATCTTCTATAATTTCATTTGCACAAGAATCAAGGTTCAAATAGGTGTCCTCATCTTCTGTCGCAACTTTTATGAGCAACTTTGATTTCTCTAGGTCTTTACTTTTTACTTCAGCTTTCCCTTCTATCCATGCTCCAAATTTAGCTGGTGTTTCATTATCATTTTGTTCAATACAAATGTGTAGAGTTTTAAAATTTATCCCGTTCTCAAATTTTTGAACTATTAATTTAGTTGACATGTTGATAAATTCTATGTTGTTGACAGTTTTAAGTTTTTTTATTATAATTGTCATTAAGCCGGGTTTTCACTGTCGCATTCACATTCGGCCCGAGCTCAGATGAAGTAAAAAAAGGTAGATAGCGCACTTGGAACAAGAAAGTGAAGCCACTTTTTTAAGTATGTGTGAGTGAATGAAGGGCTGCCATTTTTTAAAATATCCCTTAAAATTGTATATTAATAAAAATAGGTAATAAGTGAATGCGACAGTGAATATTTTTATAAAATACAATAATATTACGAATATGTAGGAGGCTTGTAGGATCACTTTATAAACTGTCTCAATAGATATGTTATTGACACAATTGTTTTATTTATTCCCATGAATGTAGTAAATACATAGGTGATATAAAAAAAAAAACAAGTTCTATACATTCTACCATAACATGGTGTGTGAAAATAAAACTTTACATAAATAAACAATTAATATAAATTAACAGGAAAAAATAGTTACAATTAAATAAACTTGATAAATACAACATGTCCTTAAAATCATTGTCAGAGAATAACAGTTTCAAAATAATTGATTATAATAGTAATTAGAAAGTCACATTTTATCAATACACATTTTAAATTAAATACATAATATGTCGTTTTCCATTAAAAAAAACATTTAAATTATAAAAACATTTCTATGCAAGCCACACTGTTACATTTTTTTTAATTTATTAAATGGTAAATCTTTGAATTTATAAATAATTAAATACATAGTCCTGCTGTGGGTACGTGAGTCCCAAAAAAAATACAACATAGGTTATACGAGGTCATTTCGATTCAGTCATATAGCGATCAAATAATAAAATAATAATTATGTCACCTCTGTACTTAATTATTTTGCTATGGCTTTGCCTGCAATTGACTTACCCACTATTGGGCTATTAGAAATACTAACTTCTGGCAACACTCTTCCGATACGTCATTTCGGGGCAATAATATTATTTATGTTGATTAACCTCAAAATAGTGTTAAAATATCTTAAAAGAATATAGTCTTGTGTTTATTTATGTGTGAAACGATATTTCTTTAGACTCTTTGGTCACTTTTGTATTGTTTTTACTCCATTTAATTACACAGAACGGTATTTTTATGGCAAACTTACTGCACGACGACTCGTAAGATACTAACAAAAATGAGCTTAGTTTTGGTGTATCTGTGTGCGTGAGCGCGTGTATTTACATGAAGGAGCTTAGTTTTGTGGCTTCAGTATTAGCAAAGGCCTTGCGACATCTACCTTTTTTTACTTCATCTGAGGGCCCGAGTGCGCTAAGATGGCCACTCGGAGCATCAGAGTGGAAACCCCCGGTCCGAGTATACTCGGACCGAGTGTACTAAGGTGTACCCATCCAAGTTGACTCGAACGGCGCTTTACTTATACGAGCTGACTCGGATGGTTTTACAAAAAAAATGGGCGTAAATTAATAACAAATCTAAATCAGAATGGACGGAACGCGAAATGTAAAGGTTATCGATTTATATGAAAAAGAAGAAGTCTTATTTAATGTCAAACTAGATTAAATTATTTTAATTTGTTGTTTATATTATTATATTTTATTAACTGGTACCCGCGACTTCTGCGCCGGATTAGACTTTGCACAATTCACACAATATCATTATGAATTGCCTATGTGTTATTCTGATGTAGGTATACGCTATACCATTGTAAAGTTTCATTAAAAATGCATTCAGTAGTTTTTGTGTGAAAGAATATCAAACATACATTATTATTAATATAAAACTTTGACGCTTATAATATTAGTAGGATATTTGATGTAATATTATTTAGATAATATTTAAAATTTTATATTAAGTGTATTCTTCTTATTATTATTTTCATTTAAAGGCATTAGCTACTAGGCTATTAGCCATACAAAATACAATATTCGGTCTGTAATACGCAGAAATGGCGGGAAACCCCAAGGAGCGCGGCTTCGCCCCTCTAGCCCCCATCAATCAACTATCATTCTCCATTCCATCCACCCAAGGCAGTGCACCACAATATCCGCCAACCAATCACATAAAGATCAAGTTTTTAAAACAAACACTATAGAAAACCACTCTGAATGGACAAAACACAAAATAACAATTAATTTACGGGAAACCAAAAAAACACAACCGCGCGTCCCGATGTTTCCCGCCATTTCTATTCTTATTGTCTCAGATATTTTATTTTTTTAATATTGGCGTCAATTTGGATTCTCGCATTAACAGATCAGACAGTTATTATTTCCATTGCGAAAGATGATAAAATACTACACGGATGTAAAAACCAATTTTGTGTGTAAACCACAATCGGAGTGGACTCGGATACGACTTATTTCATCTTAGTGCACTCGGTCCGAGTGTACTAAGATAGTGAAAACCCGGCTTTATCGTCTGCAGCATTTATTTAGTTTCTTTTTTATTTCTTTTCTGTTTCCATAATGTTTTTTTTTGATGGATCTATGCTAACGGCCCGAAGGCCCTAATGCTACATCGGATTAGTGTGAGCCCATTTGGCTCACTTTTGGTTTGTAAAAGTGGGTGATTGCCCCCCGCCAACCGTGCAGTCTGCGACCACACGGCCTCCTGGCGTCGGGTTGGGTCCGTAACTACCTACTTGTTTTATTTTAAATTTACCCTCTAAATTGTAGCGTAGGGCTATGCCCCTTTTTATCCGACTACGGTGAAGTTTAAAGGAATGTTATGATTCTTGCAGATATTTACGCCCATATATCCATTACAATTAAACGTTTTATTCGAAATCAAAATCATTTTTTTTTAATTCAAAATAGTACTAATACAGTATATTTTTGAACGTCAATTGAATCTACCACCGGTTCCAAGGTAAGCCCACTGAGAAGAACCGGCGAAACAAACTCAGTGGAACTAATTTTTTCAAATAATATATATTATATAACAATTTTAACATCTTATCCTGAAATGCCCGGGAGGAACTCCTTATTCCCAGGGTGTGGTATCTTCCATGAAATCTTTTACTTTATAATATCCTTTACCACACAAACGCTCTTTAACAACTTTTTTGAATTTATTTATGGAGAGCTTTTGAACGTTTTCTGGGATCCTATTGTAAAAGCGTATACAGTTTCCTTTAAAAGAATTGCTTACTTTCGAAAGTCTAATCATTGGTGCATGTAACCTGTGTCTATTACGTGTATTCCTACTATGAATATCACTTTTCTTACAAAATTCATTTATGTTTTTCCGGACATACAGTAAATTTTCTAAGATGTATTGAGAGGCGACAGTCAGAATTCCTATTTCTTTAAATTTTTCTTTCAAAGATGAATAGGGAGGCAACTTGTAAATTGCACGAATAGCCCGCTTCTGCAGCACTGCAGATATTCGTTATATAAAAATGTTGTTTATGTCGGCCGCATTTCCCCATAAAAGTATGCCATAAGACATAATGCTATGAAAGTAGCTAAAATATACTATTCGCGCTGTATCTTCATCAGTAAATATTATTATTAATTTACTCAGTTTTGATTATTTATTTCTTCCGTTGTATACTTATGTCGAATACTTGCAGTATACCGTATTTGATAGCTTATTTCGTTTTCTACTAATTAAACGACAAAAAAGGAGGTTATAATATGTTCGTGTGTATTTTGTTTAAATGTATGTTCACCCATTTCTCCGTCAATTGTGGACCGATTTTCAAAATTCTTTTTTTATTCAAAAGAGTGCACTTCCGAGGTGGTCCCATGATAAGGAAACCAGGATCTGATTATGGTATCCTAGAGAAATCGAGGGGAACTTTCGAAAATCGTAGGAGTAACTAGTGCGTTTAATATTCTTTTTAGTGCAATTTCATGAAGTTTAATATTCTTTTGGAGCTGAATAAGTACTTTTAAAGCACTTGACAATTTGTATTGAAGAACTTCACCTAGATGGATTGTGACTATCATTAGGGGTCTGATGATGAAGACGAAGGACAGTTAAGGGAACTCCTCAGCAGTTTACAGTAGCTACCTTGTGTTTGGACTTAATTTATTTATATTGACCAGAACTTTGCACCCATATGGGTTATAAGTGTCATTACAGGTCGGATGATAGGGATCATAGATAGTCGAGGGAACTCCTCAACAGTTTACAGTAGCTAACTTGTGTTTAGACACAATTCATTTGTGTTGACCAGAACTTTGCATCCATATGGGTTATAAGTATCATTACAGGTCTGATGATGGAGACATAGACAGTTGAGAGAACTCCTCTACAGTTTACAGTAGCTACCTTGTGTTTGGACTTAATTTATTTATATTGACGAGTACTTTGCACCCATAAGGGTTATAATTGTCATTATAGATCTGATGATCGAGACTATAGACAGTCGAGGGAACTCCTCAACGGTTTACAGTAGCTAACTTGTGTTTGGACTTAATTCGTTTATATTGACGAGGACTTTGCACCCATATGGGTTATAAGTATCATTACAGGTCTGATGATGGAGACATAGACAGTTGAGAGAACTCCTCTACAGTTTACAGTAGCTACCTTGTGTTTGGACTTAATTCATTTATATTTACGAGTACTTTGCACCCATATGGTTTATAAGTATCATTACAGGTCTGATGATCGAGACTATAGACAGTCGAGGGAACTCCTCAACGGTTTACAGTAGCTACCTTGTGTTTGGACTTAATTCATTTATTCATAGATCGCCAATATGGCTTTCAACGGAATCGTTCAGCTGGTGATCTTCTAATATTCCTAACGCATCGATGGGCGGAGGCAGTTGAGAGCAAGGGGAAAGCACTGGCGGTTAGTTTGGACATAGCGAAGGCCTTTGATCGGGTGTGGCATAAAGCACTTCTAGCGAAGCTACCATCATATGGGCTTCCCGAGAAATTATGTAAGTGGATCACCAGTTTTTTAGCAGACAGGAGCATCAAGGTCGTTGTCGACGGTACATGCTCGGACCTCAAGTCTGTTAATGCTGGTGTTCCGCAAGGCTGTGTACTATCTCCAACTCTGTTTCTTCTGCATATCAATGATATGCTGCAAACCAGCGGCATTCATTGTTATGCGGATGACAGCACTGGAGATGCCTTATACACTGGCCGCTCTAATATTTCTCGGGAACAAGTCGATGAGTGTCGGAACAAACTTGTGTCTGAAATCGAGTCTCTGTTGACCAAAGTCTCGGAATGGGGACGACTTAACCTGGTCCAATTTAACCCCAACAAGACACAAGTTTGCGCGTTTACCGCCAAAAAATCACCCTTCGTCGTTCCTCTACGATTTGAAGGCACTCCCCTAACTGCCGCAGCCAGCATTGGGATACTTGGCGTCGACATATCGAGAGATGTGCAGTTTCGTGGTCATTTGGAAGGAAAGGCTAAACTAGCCTGTAAGAAACTTGGCGTGCTCAATAGGGCGAAGCAGTATTTCATGCCTTCACACCGCCTTCAATTATACAAGGCGCAGATCCGGCCTCACATGGAATATTGCTCTCACCTCTGGGCTGGAGCGCCCCAATATCAGCTCCTTCCATTTGACCGCGTCCAACGCCGGGCGGCTCGAATCGTCGATGATAATGTGATCTCCAATCGGCTTGATCCCTTGGCGCTGCGTAGAGATGTCGGATCGCTCTGCATCTTCTACCGCATCTACCACGGGGAGTGTTGTGAGGAATTGTTCGGATTAATGCCTGCGGCAGAATTCCACCACCGGACATCGCGTAAGAATTCCAAATTTCACCCACACCATCTTGATGTCCGGAAATCCACAACATCTAGATTTTTACGGCATTTCCTGCCTCGCACTACAAATATATGGAATCAGCTGCCACCTATGGTGTTTCCGAACCGATACGACTTAGGGACCTTCAAGAAAAGAGCATACTCACATCTAAAAGGCCGGCAACGCACCTGCTGATCTCCTGGTATAGCGGGTGTCTGTGGATGTCGCTATTCACTTACCATCAGGTGAACCGACTGTCCGTTTGCCCCCTCTTCTATAAAAAAAAAAAAAAAAAAATTCAACACCGACTCCAATAGTAACAACAATGACAATATGGTAAACGCAAAGATTGTAATTGGTAAAAGAACAAGTTGATTATAAGTTGTAGGCACAAAAATTGAGGAAACGCGATTATTTTATTACTTTTTAGTTTATTTTTTATTTTTTGAAGTCGGTTACAATTTTTATTCAATAATCAGCCTCTATCCATCCATTGGTGAACATCGCCTATGTATGTCAGGGGCGTAGCTACCGCCGTTTCTGCCGTATCAAACCCGCGTGCGTAAGCAAAAATTAATAAAAACTTGTCACTATTGTCCATACAGGTAGAAACTTTAGAAAAGCTAAAGTCATCATCAGTTATAAATGATTGTATAAATCAGTTTGTCGAAAAAAAGGCAAGGAGAGTGTATATTTAATTTGAATTGTTTGTAAAATTTTTGGAAAAAGTGACAGATTGATAATTATGATTTTTTTTTTAATTTTATGTAAACATTATTTTTCTTTTGTGAGAAATCTTTACCCTTCGTAAGGGCCCCCAAATAATTTTTTATACGAGGCCCGTCAAGGCACGCTTTGCCACTGATGTATGTCCTTCAATAAACGACAAGACTAGCTATCCCTCGCCACTCGCAACCAACACGGACCGGCCATTGCACGGAGATCGTTACCTGGTTAATGGCCGACCAGCACTAATGTTATACCCAAACATACAATTATTATTGTTTAATGTTTATTGTATGTTAACAGAATTGTATTTCAACAGAACTACCTTTCCGCCCTATGGGGCAAATTTGCGAGTGAAATTCTTGTTCAAAATTGGGACGGAGCTCTCGACGATTTGACGAAGCTGCGAGAGTTCATAGACAACGGAGGCGGCGGCGCCACCGCTAGCAACATGCAGGCGCTACAGCAACGTACGTGGCTGGTCCACTGGTCACTATTCGTGTTCTTCAACCACGTAAAGGGACGCGACCTTATCATCGAGATGTTTTTGTATAAGCCATTGTAAGTACTGCTATTATTATCTATACAGATAAATAAAATTAGAGTGTTTGTAATATTATAATTACCGCTTTTTACCAAATGCATGTGGATGTAACTACGGTACATACTTATACCAAAATAACATTTTTTACAATTCTTGTCTGTCTGTGTGAATTGCTAGTGATTACTTGTAGATATTAATTTTAAACAGTAAGATACAGTACAGTTGGGCCGGCACGACCGGGGTTGTATCTCTCGCTCACTAAACACCGGGGTCATGTGGCAGCTATGCTGTCGCGTTTCGTGCGGTTTGTGAGTTTCCGGTGGCCCATTATAGGGGAATAGGGAACTGGGAAAAGGAGGGCAACCATAGAAATATTAAGAACAGGAGAAGTGGTATGGAGGCGTGTCCGCGTAGATGCTGCTTGAGCAAACCGGGCATACATTTCAAAAATGACCGGCAGCGCAAATCAGTATGATGTCGCCCGCAAACGAGAAAATATATACCAATTCCGTCGTGTTCAGTGGTTAGTTGTAAGAACAGAAGTGAAATCAAACATTTAACAAGTTATGGAATATGTTATCATATCTAAATATTACATTGTTAGTATATTTTACTTAAAAATCTTAAAAAACAAGTATCCGTAAAATATCTGTAGCGCAAAATATATTGCTTTTTAACCACTAAAATAGTGTGTTGCGGAGTGACTGGACACGCAATGTAAACGATACTGTTTTTTGTCGTCGGGACAGTGATGTTCATACATAGCAACTGATTCAAGCTATCGTCAACACGTCGATTATCGATTGACTTATTTCTATTGCAGTTAATTATACATTTTGTGTACTCGTTTAATTTTAGTTATATGTTATGTATTTTTTATAAGTGTTTAACTGATTAGTGTATTATGAGTTAAGCATCTTTTTACATTGCTATTTTATTGTATGTTTGTTTAACGAAATAATATATGAATTATAGCCAAATTTTAATATTTGTCAACCGTATAGTTCTACAAAATATAGTTTTTTTTACTAATTTCTATCATTTTACTGTGTAGTTATGAGATATTCGGATAAGAAGCGATATTTAGAATTATGACAATGAAAAGTAAGCAAAATAAAACATTTTACTTCATTTTATTTCGTGCAACATATTTTTTATTTATAATAAATTATTTTCTGATCATTTTATTCTTATAGTATATCTGACCATAATAGTCTAAAAAATACAAAAATAAATCAAAGTATCGACATCCTTCCGATATAGTACATCGCTTTTCAAGAAACTACGAGAGAGAGAGAGAGTTGTTGCTCTGTTACTAAGATGAGCCCTTTGGTTGATAAAATAAGGTTTAAATTTGAATGCTTAGAAAGAGTCCGAGCTATCCGTATCGACGGTGCGTGTTGAATGAGCGCTGTGTAAAATAACATAAGGTTTATTTTTATTCTTTAGAACGTTGTGATTTATGTATAGCTATGTGTGTGCGCGGCCTTGCGAAATGTGGAAGGGAGAAATGTGACGACTTGAGTTCCCGCACATTTTGAATGAAATAACATATCTCCTTATTTCAAATATCTGTGAGGGCAACGCATCTGCATAACTTGGTTGTGCGGATGTCTATGAACGTCGGTAGTCACCATAAGGCTCCGACTGCTTGGTTGCCTCCCTATGACATAAAATTTTGCTTTTGCTTGGAAATCCTGTGTCCAGCAGTGGATTTTTTTTGGACGTGGACGTCATAAGGTTGATAATAATAATGATACCGGTGATAAAAATGTAGTCAGACAGTTACAAAGTTTTATTTTTTTATCAAAAGTCCCGTATATAATATTTTTTTTTACGTTTTAGGTATCTTAATGCCATCCAAACAATGTGCCCCCATATTCTCCGCTATTTGGCGACCGCAGTTATCATCAACCGATCCAGGAGAAACGCTCTTAAAGATCTAGTGAAAGTAATTCAACAAGAAGCATACACGTACAGGTAATATTTTATTATTATGAAACAATTTATTTTTGAGATAAATTTTTTACACTAGTATGATTAGGATACACCTACAAACGTATTATGAGTCAAATTAGTGTACCTAATAAATATTTCAATGTGAAACATGTATTGTGCGTCATGACATTAAAATCTACTCGGATGCCGTGACGACAAACTATATGACGCTGTCTTTTTTTTTATTCTGTGTTTCGTTATAGGTTCGAGATCTCTGAAATTATAAAAACGGGATATTTACCATGTTTTTGAATTTTTTCATTCGATATTTCGACATTATTTAATCTTTTGTTCACATTTAACACAATAATAGTAAAAAAATAATAGTAATTGATACATTGTAAACAAGGTGTACTTATCTCTATTACATATTTCTTCCAGCAGAACCTTTTTGAAAGTTTTGTGGGATATAATTATATATTGTGGGATATTCATAACAATATGAATATTAAAATACGAAAATCAGATTAATAGTTATATACATACATATATATTAAAATGAATACATATATAAATAAAGTAATAAAAATATAACAATCAATTATCGAGTAAGTTCAGAAAGTGTTGCTTTAGAGTTTAGACGATATTTGAAAGTAGTTATGGTAGTACTGTCGCAGATAGATGAAGGTTATTCCACATCCGAGCTGCGTTTACTGTAAAGCTATTACCATAAATTACCATTCTCTACGAATGTCTTGTTCACAAGACAGACCTGTGCGAAATAAAAGTGAAAAACGTGGCAAATATCCTGTTTTAAATAATTTTACAAATGAAAATAACCATATTAACTTAACATCTTACGACACCTGCCGGTCATAAGGCCAACTTTTTAAAATTTAATATTTCATTAATTTCAGGGACCCCATAACTGAATTCATCGAACATCTATACGTCAATTTTGATTTTGATGCAGCCAGAAGGAAATTGAATCAGTGCCAAGCTGTATTGTCGACCGATTTCTTCTTGATTGCTTGTTTGGAAGAGTTTGTTGAGAATGCCCGTTTGATGATCTTCGAAACATTCTGTCGTATCCATCAAGTTATCAGCATTGGGTGCGTTGTGCGTTTTTTTTTGTATCAAAGTTATATTTTATTTTCTTTTTTGCCAAACTTGTAAAATAAATGAATTATTGAAGACCTGTTAGTGTTTGGGATGAAAATTGATGGACACAACTTTTTAATAAAATAGAGATTACTCAAACATTAATAATTTATCTTCATCTTTCTTTATCTAAATTGATCCAAACTTTATTGATTATTGATTACTAAAATAGTGCCAAAAAGGCTATTAAAGCCCCTATATATTATTATCCAGATTGCCGTGGATTAAAAATAACTTTTATCTCCTCTATAGCATGTTGGCAGAGAACCTTAGCATGCAGCCCGATGAAGCGGAATGTTGGATTGTGAACTTGATCCGTAACGCTCGCCTGGACGCCAAGATCGACTCCAAGTTGGGTCACGTGGTGATGGGCGCGCAACCTCTCTCGCCGTACCAGCAACTCGTAGAGCGGATCGACTCGTTGGCCGTGCGATCTGAGGCGTTGACGTCACTAGTAGAGAAGAAGCAAAAGGCTCGCACAACTGATGTAAGATCAATATTTGTTATAGAATAATTTTAATTTGTATATCACCGGCATACAGACTTTCTCGGGGTTCTTTGAAAGAGACCTCCTGCAGTGGACAGAAAAATGTAGTAATGAAGATGTAGGTAAAGAAAATATTGCAAATTTTAAAATTTCGGATTTTATTTTTTCAGATTCGCTGGGGAGCTCAAGAGTTTTAAATAAAAGATGTTTTTCTTATATTTGAATAAAACCTCTAATATATTTTTTTTCTATGATTTCTCATCCCTAATTAAAAAAAACTGACACCAATTTACAGTGTTTAAGTGTCAGTAAAGTTTATAGACTGCCAGTTTGTTTAACTGGAATATGATTCACCTGATGGTAAGTGATTTACGTTGCCCATTAACTAGTCGAACGGGATTTGACTTATGGTTAGGGGCCTGGGAAATTCATCCTCGTCATCAGTGCAAGTAACTGTATTGCATGGTCTGCTCTTCTCACCAAAACTGAAAAGTAGATATACAGAATGTATAAGCATGACTTTGGTACTCATGCAGGAGAAAGCACGGCAATATGGTATTTTTTTTTGAACCAATTCCTCATATCCCAATATCTATCCCCTAGTACTAAAGTAAAAAATTTTCATGAGAAATGTTGAAGTAAACTATTTTTTTTAAGTCATAAGGAGGCAACCAAGCAGTCTGAGCCTAACGGTGACTACCGACGCCCATAGACATCCACACAATCAAAAGTTATGCAGATGCGTTGCCCTCCTTTTCCCTATCCCCCCCAATGTGCCTTCCTTCCTAACTCTGATAAATAGTGAAGTGAAGCTAGCCAACTGATCCCCAACCCAACGCCAGGAGTCCGTGTGGTCGCAGACTGCACGGTTGGCGTAGAGCAACCCCTTTTACAAACCAAAAGTGAGCCAAATGGGCTCACACTAATCCGATGTAGCATAAGGGCCTTCGGGCCGTTAGCATAGATCCATCCGAAAAAAAAAAACAAGTGATTGCATTCCTCAAAAATAGGTTCACTAAAATTAATTTTGTAGCTACCACCATGATTGGTTAAGGAAAATTGTAATGAGAAAACCTCATAATACTAAACATCCTTCACCTCATTTGTTTTCTCAAGTAGTGAGATGTTTTCAGATTAATTATATATACTGGTGCCCACAGCTTCTTCTGTATTAACTTAGATTTACAACCATATTCGGATTGATGATTTTTTGGTATAGCCTATGTCCTAATCCAAGGTATAAGCCATTACAATTTAAACTTTTAGCTAAATCTGTTCAGCTGTTTTACCATGAAGGATCAACAAACATCCAATTTTACAAACTTTTACCTTCATAATTAGTAAGATTATGAATGCCAGTCTCTTGCACAATATTGCAATCATGTTCATCAGAAGATATTAATTATAAAACCTAAATACATACTGCCTCTTATTACCTACTCCAGAGTACCAGTGTAAATTACATAGTTACTTTAGGGAAATATAATATAAGGAATTTGCTTTTAAAATACATGAAATGAATTAAATTATCATATATTTTTATTTATAATAACTATTCTAATAACTTTACACAAACAGCTTGAAAAACAAAAAAGGTATCTATGTGACAACTATAAGCTTACATGTTCATTTTAAATATCTTTAGTGCTTAATGGATTTACCCCAATCATTTTTAAACTTGACACTATTCTAAGGGTTTAATTGTAATGAATCTGGACAGTATAAAAGCAACCATTATAGTAGATAAAACAAATAGTGCAGCAAATATGTAGAAGGTGTCTTCTGAGAAAACATCAGTGAATGCTGGTATTTGGTTGTATATCTCTTCCACCACATGAAGATTACCCTTACGTGTCATGTTGATTACTTCTTCTTTTTCGATTTCTTCTCTAGTTTTGTTTGCACTGTATTTGTTAATTGTTCAACTGGTGCCTTGGATGATATATGTTTATTTAACAACTGCAGTATTTCAAGACAAGTTAAATTACCACATTTGAATGTAACTTTTTGAATTTTTGCAGTTTCTAAAACATAAAATTGTAATATTTTGTACTAAACCAATTTTAGTTATTTTTCCTATATTGACATACAAAATTAAAATATTCTTACCAGCCACAGATGGCACTAATGCTATGTCAACAATAGGTTCACTCCGATCACAAACTACTTCAGTTTTAAGAGTACAGTTCGGATTAGTTATTGCTATTTTTGGCGAGCTCATATAATATAAAAAGTTTCTGAAAACAGCATCGTAGATATTTGATTAAGTATGAAATTTAAAATGCAATAAGCTTGTATGATAATATATTATGCATTTATTTTTAATTGCTTTTTAATTCCTTGTTTACAAGATAATATGAAGACAAGTTACCTTGTATGTGTAACGTTATCTGCGAAGGGGTCAAATTTTACGGTAATTCTTTTAGCAGCTTTCAGATTAACAGATTTTAATTGTTTTGCAATTGCTGAAACAACCCCTCCTGATCTCCGGAAAGTTCCACTATACGGTATAGACATATCTACATATATTTTCAGGATAAATTTAATATCAAGAGGTTATAAAAACCAAAGATTATGATACAAATTTTTTAAATTTATTTAGAGCTGGATACAAGTCTTTTTCCCATTAGAATAGGGATGTTGACAGTATTCATATAAAAATATAATTTTGATGTTAATTGGTAGTTTATATGATAGAATTCTGAAAAAATACAATATTTTCCCTTATTTTTATATGATTAAATTAATATTTTATAAATAAAATGTAACAAAATTTAAAATAGGTCACGTGATAATAAACGGAAATGACGTCACCAGTTCCTATTTAGCGGAAGCGGAAGAATGTTGACGTACTTTTATACACCATTTTCCGTACGCAGTAAATATTGTAAAAACTATTTTTCAGGCGTTTTGACAGTGTACACACACATAGGCACCGTACAACACTTATAAAACTTAGAAGCCATTTTTTATTAACGACAACTAGAATAATTTTATCACTTTTACGATGTTTGACAACATATGACGTCACGTGACAAGTGTTAGCGTTTTGGAACGAAATTTAAAATGCATTATTAAATGCAAGATTTTATAGGCATTAGACGTATTTAAGCAAAAGTTGATAATATTTAGGCCTCCGTTAGATATTTATAAATGATTTAAAAACATTTCTGAAAAATGTCAACATCCCTATTGGGCCGGCACGACCAGTGTGGTCCTCTCGCTAACATAACACTGGCGTCAAGTGAGTAGTAACAGCTATGCTGTCACGTTTCATGCGGTTTGTGATTTTTCCACTGGCCTATTGGGGAGGGATTAGAAAAAAGGAAAGCAACGCATCTGCATAACCTCTTACCTCTGGTTGTACGGATGTCCATGTGTGTCGGTAGTCTAAAACTTTGACTGCTCGTTTGCCCTTCTATGCTATAAAAAATAATATTTTTTTTTAATTTACGTGATAACGTCATAATGCGTGACTCATTATCGCTTGTTCCGTGCTCTCGCTTGCACGCTCCACTCAGGTAGAACGTGACAATGAGTCATACTTTTTCGTGTGTGCAGCCGGGTTTCATCGATTTATAAGACGTTATTACATTGTAAGAACCAATGCTGGCAAAATAATGTGATATGGGCACAGACTTTGTATTTTAAATGTATAATAGTTTTGTTTAATATCTGTCCAATAAAAATTGTAAAAATAATTAATTATTTTTAGAAACTGAGACAGCCAGAATGCCATATTTTGTTAACTTAAAAAAAGTCTAGTGTCTATGATTTCATGTCAAAATAGCTAGTCAAACGTCAATCAATTTCTAGCATAGATTTGCAGTTCAACGCTTTAATCATTTAACCACATTGATAAATTAAAACACGAGGAACCTATTTTAATTCTTATTTTTAAGTTTTATTTAAATAAACTACACTTCAAGATGTACCCCGTTGGCCAACGTAAGCGAGTGTTCCGAAACTCATAACTATTACGAGACAAGATCATCCTTTGTTTGACTGTCCTAAATAATTTTAATAACATTTTCTTATCAAAATAAACTTGGTTTTGCTAAGAGTGATATTGAAAGTGTCGTTTTATTATGTCAGCTCCAGCGGGGGAGATGAGTGCAGGGGCGGTGGGTGTATCGGGAGCGGCGAGTGTAGTAGCAGGCACGACAGGTGCAGCTCCTGGGGCCCCGAGCACGGCGCCCGCCACAGGGGCAGCGGTTGCCGTGGCTCCTGGCGCTGCTGGAATCGCACTCGTGTCTCCTGCCGTCGCTCCACCACCGGACCTTCCAGTTTTAACATGCCCACGCAGGCCGAATCTTGGACATGAGGGCAGACCTATTATGCTCCGTGCTAATCATTTTCAAATAACAATGCCAAGAGGATTTGTGCACCATTACGACGTTAATATACAACCCGATAAATGTCCTAGAAAGGTTTGAACAGGTGCAAATGTTATTTTGAGTTATGTATTTTGTGTGATATGAACTAAGTGCTTTGTATTTTTAGGTCAATAGAGAAATTGTAGAAACTATGGTAAATTGTTATAATAAAATATTTGGTGCTTTAAAACCAGTTTTTGACGGAAGAAATAATTTATATACAAGAGATCCTCTACCCATTGGTAACGACAGAGTTGAATTGGAAGTTATTCTACCAGGAGAAGGAAAAGATAGAATATTCCGTGTTACAATTAAGTGGGTTGCACAAGTGAGTTAATGCATATTATATTGTCAATTACTTTATTAACCATTGTTTCATTCTGGATTTTTAATTACTTAATGTAGTTGAATTGAACATTGAAAAGATTGAAAATGCATAATTATTCTAAGAATTAAATATAATATTATAGAATTCATTAAGATTTAATAAACATGTATCTCTTTTTTGTATTAACATTAATTAATATCTAAAATCTATCTATGGACATTTTTTTATAATACACATCCATGACCTAGGAACACAGAAAACTTTTTTGTTCCCTGGCGGGATTCGAACCCCCTACCTCCACCTTGAGCGCCAATGTGGTAACCATTGAGCCACAGAGGTTGTCAATAATTTTTATTTATTTTATTTTATTTGGGAAATTAACAGAATAAATTACAATTTTAAACAAATTTAAATGTGAAGAACAAATATCTTAATTACATGAGACTACATATTGTTTAGCGAGCAAGTTAATTAAAAATTAATAGATATTAAATGTAACAAAACACATATTTTGTTAAATGAGTTCTGTTACTATGTTATTAATGTAAAAAATATAAGGAAGATTCCAAATAACATATTGTACTATTAGAATACAATTTTATATTCTCTATGAATATATTTATCCTAGCTTGACTGTTGTCATCATTGTAATCCACTAGATCTGTATTTTATGTTATATTATATTATTACTCTTTCAGAATATCTTTTAAGTGACAAAATTTTTAAGTAAACAATTATATTATTAGTATAATATAAAATATTTATAGGAGTTCCAAAAATAGTGCTTTAATAGATAAAATATGTATAAATACTTGTTAAGTAAAAAACTATAATAATATGGTTTTTCAGGTATCATTATTTGCTCTAGAAGAGGCTCTAGAAGGTCGGACAAGACAAATTCCGTATGATGCAATTCTTGCTTTGGATGTGGTTATGAGACATTTACCTTCAATGATGTACACGCCAGTAGGGAGATCATTCTTTTCATCCCCGGAAGGCTATTATCACCCCTTAGGTGGTGGACGAGAGGTATGGTTTGGTTTCCATCAGTCAGTGCGACCGAGTCAATGGAAAATGATGCTAAATATAGATGGTTTGTTTCTATTTATTATCGTATATACATTACTTTAAACACAAATATGAAATACTCTTATTAAGGAGATGTTTCATACTACACTGACTGATATTACATCTAAGAATGCCACCATCCTTTTTATTTCTATCCTACTTTATGATATAGCAGGCAACTAACATTGTTTTAAAAGTAGGCAATGTCTTGAAAATTTATCTGAGCATGTTACAAGTTGGTTTGTGTTGTGTTATTGTTAAAGTTGACGGAGATATTTGGAACTTTCACTTTGCATTTTTAAATAATATATTACAAATATTACAAATACATATGAGTGAAATACATTTCTCTTTATTTACCATTTGTGACATTTTATTTCAGTATCTGCAACTGCTTTTTACAAAGCGCAGCCAGTCATAGAGTTTATGTGTGAAGTGTTAGATATAAGGGACATTAACGATCAAAGGAAGCCATTGACAGACTCACAAAGAGTAAAATTTACAAAGGAAATTAAAGGACTTAAAATTGAAATAACCCATTGTGGTACCATGAAACGTAAATACAGAGTATGTAATGTAACTAGACGACCAGCACAAATGCAATCGTAAGTCATTTAATATGTATTACATTATGATTTTTTCAGATTAAGTAATCTAAAAATGACTATTAAAGTCATTTAAAAAACAAGACTAAATCAGGATGTTATTTATGCCTTTGTGCACATGTCTGTGTATATAAAACCATTGCTTATAATAGCTATAGGTATTTTTTAAATATACATTTCATACTCATCTCAATGTATATAGAGACAATATGCTATTAAAAGACCCTCTTTATATTCGCCTAAATTGGGCCAGCATTGGCCTTCAAATGTTTGCCGCTATGTAACTGCGTGTAACTGTCCACACATTCGGCCATTTTGGCCCAACAAATGATCATCAAAATATGAGCCAACATTGCCCAAATGATAAAATAATAATATTTTTATTTTCAATTTAATAAATAATTAAAATGAATATTTAAGTGGCTCCCATATAACAAACAGGATTATTTGTTAAAGTGTCTAATATTGTATTATATTAAGGATTAATTAATATTTATTTATTATAAAAATATAATTAAAAATTTATTTTGATATTGTATTAGATTCCAAATGCATGCATCTCTTTGGAATAGTTGTAACTTCTGTGGATGATGAAAAAAAACGACAATAGAAGATTAATAATCAAAAAATTTTTTTTTTGCTGCATTATAATGCAATTATTAAATACTATTGTAACAAAAAAAGAATATTATAAAAAATAATATGTTCAAAAAACCTTTTCAGCACTGAGAACCTCATTATGCATACAATTAACTAAATATGATGTGACTAACTGCATTGTAATTTGACAGTGTCATCAATTATGCTTATTTATACTGTAATTATATTAACTAATAATTACCATAATGATCTCAAATAAATGATATTTGATGAGATAATTGGATTGAAGTAGTTATTCAGATTGTTTATCTGAGGCACTTCAGTAACAAGACCAAGGCTGATGATAGTTATACCGGGTGTATTTGGAACGCTTGCAAAGATTAAACCCTAATAATATACTATTTATATACTTGTACTTGGATTACCCAGTTTTGCTCGGTTTTTTTTTTTTTAATAAAATGACATTTTCTAAAAATGATTCCTAGCTAGATCGATTTATCGCATATCGTCTAGGAGGAGTTCAGTGACATACACACGCACACAAGAAAAAAAAATATATATATATATATATATATATATATATATGTATATATATATATATATATTATATATAAATGAGCAATTCTTGTGTATATATATATATATAACAAGAATTGCTCATTTAAATATATATAATAATAATATAATAATAATAATATCTATGGACGCTTTCACACCACGTCAATCTGGTCCCGTGGTAAGTTCTCGAGGAACTTGTGTTATGGGTACCAGGCAACGGAAATATATTTAATACTTTTATACTATACATATATTTAAGATTTTTATTATATAATACACATATTTAAGACACATCCATGACCCAGGAACACAGAAAATATTTTTGTTCCCTGGCAGGATTCGAACCCGCAACCTCCGGGCTTGAGCGCCAACGCGCTTACCACTGAGCCACAGAGGCTATATATATATATATAATAATATAATGCATATAATCATTTATCTCAGAACGTTTTTTAAAGAAAATTTTAGGATTGTTGTATTTTGCAAACCCGCAATGTATTAGTAAAAACTAAAACGATGAACGGCTAAAGCGATAAATCGCGCTGAAGATGCGCGCAGTGCGGGAGTTCGTTGACCTCGTGCATGCGGCGAACGCTATCAGCTGATTCAGTCCGCTAGACGGACGAACCATAAACCAATTACATTGCGGTTTTTTTCAAAAAACCATTATCTTAAAGCATTATCATCAAATTCTTATAAAATTGTTTACTAAACCGGATTATACAAAAAAATAAATAAAAATGGCAACCAAAAAAAAAAAGAAAACGCGTTTTTTTCACTTGTATCATGTCCGGCTATCAAAATCAAAATCAAATTTTTTTTATTCAAAATAGTACTAATACAGTATCTTTTTGAACGTCAGTTGAATCTACCACCGGTTCGAAGGTAAGCCCACTGAGAAGAACCGGCGAAACAAACTCAGTGGAACTAGTCTTTTCAAATAATAATATGTATTCTATAACAATTTTAACATCTTCTACGAAGCTTCTACTCATGATGTCGGATCGCTCTGCATCTTCTACCGCATCTACCACGGGGAGTGCTCTGAGGAATTGTTCGGACTAATACCTGCAGCAGAATTCCATCACCGGACATCGCGGAAAAACTCCAAATTTCACCCACACCATCTCGATGTCCGGAAATCCTCAACATCTCGATTTTTACGGCATTTCATATATGGAATCAGCTGCCTCCTACGGTGTTTCCGAACCGATACGACTTAGGGGCTTTCAAGAAAAGAGCATACTCATATCTGAAAGGCCGGCAACGCACCTGCAAATCCACTGGTGTAGCGGGTGTCTGTGGATGTCGCTCTTCACTTACCATCTGGTGAACCGACTATCCGTTTGCCCCCTCTTCTATAAAAAAATAAAAAAATCTTATCCTGAAATGCCCGAGAGGAACGCCTTATTCCCAGGGTGTGGTATCTACCATGAAATCTTTTACTTTATAATATCCTTTACCACACAAACACTCTTTAACAACTTTTTTGATTTTTTTTATGGAGAGCTTTTGAACGTTTTCTGGGATCCTATTGTAAAAGCGTATACAGTTGCCTTTAAAAGACAATTCTTTCGAAAGTCTAATCATTGGTGCATGTAACCAGTGTCTATTACGTGTATTCCTACTATGAATATCACTTTTCTTACAAAATTCATTTATGTTTTTTCCGGACATACAGTAAATTTTCTAAGATGTATTGAGAGGCGACAGTCAGAATTCCTATTTCTTTAAATTTTTCTCTCAAAGATGAATTGGGAGGCAACTTGTAAATTGCATGAATAGCCCGCTTCTGCAGCACAAAAATGTTGTTTATGTCGGCCGCATTTCCCCATAAAAGTATGCCATAAGACATAATGGTATGAAAGTAGCTAAAATATACTATTCGCTCTGTATCTTCATCAGTAAACTGTCTTATCTTTCTCACTGCATATGCTGCTGAACTGAGTCTATTCGCCAATTTAGCTATGTGGGGACCCCACTGCAGCTTAAGATCTAGAGTTATTCCTAGGAAAACTATGAAGTCCACCAATTCCAAGTTTTCACTGTCTAAGAGTACATTGGTTTGCTTAAGATTTAGCAAGTAAAATTTTATGCATTTAGTTTTTTTTACTATTTAAAAGCAAGTTAGTAACGCTAAACCAATGTACCATTCTCGAAAGTGTGTTGTTTACCTCGTCATATTTAGTTTCTTGTCGTTTGATTTTAAAAATAAGTGAAGTATCATCAGCAAACAACACTACCTCTTGACTATCTTTAACAAGGTAAGGCAAATCGTTTAAATAAACTAGAAAAAGAAATGGACCTAGAATGGACCCCTGGGGTACCTCCATCTCTATTTTAGTCCCGGATGATCTTTTACCATTTATCTCGACCTTTTGAGTCCTGTTTTTAAGATAGGAATTCAAAAGATCCAGTGCCGTACCGTCTATCCCATAGTGGCGTAATTTCCTGATCAAGGTCTCATGCTGTACACAATCAAACGCCTTGGATAAGTCACAAAAACTCCCAAAGCATCACATGACTCCTCCCAGGCCTCATAAATGTGGTCAATTAAGTTTATGCCAACACTATCATACATCTTCGTTTTCGCAAGCGTTCCAAATACACCCGGTATATAAAAATATATAGAGCTGCATCAACCTTAAATATATAAAACTGATATCAAACTGAAACCTTAAATATATACCTAGAGCTAATTTTAAATATATAGAGCTAAAATCAACCATAATATATAAAAATGATTGATATGAATATGTGAAATAAGAAAGAAAAATTGATTGAACTATAACGAATACATGTTTCGGTCCAAAATGTTTTGTGCTTTACAAAATTAAACTTTCAGATTCTTAAAAATCTAATGTTGACCTTTCTTCTTAGTTCTTCTAGTTAGTAGTTAGTTCTTTTTCTATTACATATTCATTCAAAGGTGTTTTGTTTCTGATTGAACAGCTAATTAAAATTATAAAAATATTATTTCAGATTTCCCCTACAGTTGGACAATGGACAAACGGTAGAGTGCACTGTAGCTAAATACTTTTTGGACAAATACAAAATGAAACTACGGTACCCACACTTGCCCTGCCTGCAAGTAGGACAAGAACACAAACATACTTACTTACCCTTGGAGGTATGCAATATTGTACCAGGACAGAGATGTATAAAAAAATTGACAGACATGCAGACATCCACGATGATCAAAGCTACGGCTCGATCTGCTCCAGACAGGTATTTTTTTGTTTTTTAAGTTCTTGTGAAAATGCAAGTGCTTTAAATTATTGCAGTTTTGCCACAATACGAGTTGCGTGCTTGTTTGCATAGGTACCAATTACCATAAGCACATACCATCTTGCTGATCTTTCTCATTTCTTCCGTAAAACAACTTCGCTGTGTTTCGGAGAGAAGGGCAAGACAGATTCACTGCCTTTTAGACACTTAATTACTGGCACGAAGACCTTGTGTCTTAGAATAAGCAACAAATGAATATGTTGCCTTGACTAGTCTTGGGTTAACTTGTTCATGTTTATGGGAGATAAAATAACATGTTCGATGGAGCTGTGAAATTAATAAGAATTGTTTCAGGGAGCGTGAAATAAATAACCTCGTGCGACGCGCGAACTTTAACACAGATCTGTATGTGAAGGAGTTCGGACTGACCATTTCTAACAACATGATGGAGGTCCGCGGAAGAGTGCTACCGCCGCCTAAACTTCAGTATGGCGGACGAGTGTCCTCCCTCGGTGGACAGGTAATGTCTGCATACTATTGTACAGTGTATGCAATTTAACTTAAATAAGTAAGTGTAAATTTCCAGAGCTTTGAGCATGTGCCTCAAGTATTACACTCATACTAAGTATACTTCTATCCCACTAAGTAAAATGCCTCATACTGTAAATACACTATTTTAAAATCAGTCGAAAACATTTTCTTTCTCGAAGAATATAAAATTTTAAACAATTGTAACATATCAAAATATAAGTACTTAGGTTTTTTGAGTTATTTGGATAGGAAAACTGGCAGAAGTGCCACCTGATGGTAAGTGGTCGACGTCGCCCAGGAACATAAACTAGTTTATGTGGAACACGCCCAGGCAACTCCTTTATGTTCTGCCTATCCTGAGACATAAGGTGTTAAGTCTCGTTACCTGTAATTTCACTGCCTGTCTTGCCCTTCTCTTCGAAACACATCAAAGCTGTCTCACGGGAGAAACAAGCGAGATGGTGGTAGCCATGCAGCCGGGAGCGTGGTACAGCGCATCCCTCCCACTGGTAAAAATTAAAAATAATAATTAAATGTACCCCATAAAAATTTAATTGCAAATAATTTCGTGGTTTAATCTCGAGCATGTACTATATATGTACTAAATATCTATCTAATATAATGACGTGGTTATTTACAAACATTAAAAACCTTATTATGTAATTGCAGCAAGCATTACCAAACCAAGGAGTGTGGGACATGCGCGGCAAACAGTTCTTCATGGGGGTAGAAATACGCGTGTGGGCCATCGCGTGTTTTGCTCCACAACGGACCGTCAGAGAAGACGCCCTCAAGTAAGTAATCATTTTACCAAAGTAAGAGAAATTTACACATAAAGAATTAATGTAGGTACACATACAACATAGGAAATTTTAAACATTTATCAGGAAACATCTATGTTGTGTTTCGGATAAAAGGCCAGTGTCAACAATATAGTTAATGCAAGCTTATATTCTCTGTTGTAAGGACTGGTTTACGCTGAACTCATTTATGTTAATGTGCGCCATTGACTACTTATAATCATCTAGTTCGTGTGCTAATTTGTATATCATTACATTTTAGTAAAATGATTTTTTGAATCTTTCCTGTGCATATTTTTTTTTATGTAATGTAACATAGTGAGGAACCTTACATACCTAGAGGGAAAGAGGCTCCGGCAGGGGGACAAATAAACTAGGTAAGAATAAAAATATATTTCTCTGCAGGAATTTCACCCAGCAGCTTCAGAAGATATCGAACGACGCGGGCATGCCGATCATAGGGCAGCCATGCTTCTGCAAGTACGCCACGGGCCCCGACCAGGTGGAGCCCATGTTCAAGTACCTCAAGTCCACCTTCATGCAGCTGCAGCTCGTGGTAGTGGTGCTGCCCGGCAAGACACCCGTTTATGGTAAGTAATACAAAATGTGTATGCAGAAAACATCTGAAAAGGGACCGCCTTAAGAGAAAGGAAAGTAAAGAGGCCGTATTTAAGAAAGAAGCCTACTTAATATACTCTATTAATACTAGATATTTCGATATCTACGAATTTTAATAATTACTGAATACTCTTATTGTTTTTTAATGTTTCCGCGACGTCGGGCATATAAAAAACTTAATAAACCGCTACAAAATCCGCAAAAGTTATTTTATCACACTAAACACATTATAGTCGCGTTTTGTAAAATGAACGCTGGAAAAAAGAGGAGGTGGTGTTTGCGCATGGGTACACTCGCGCACGAAAGTACTAGGCCTATTGTTTTAGGCTTCGTATAATGGTGTTTGGTTGGTACATTGAAAAATATAGATAGAATATCATTAAATAAAATTAAAAACGTGTTTAATTCAGTGTAAAATGTTTAACTATGTATGTTAGGAAAAGGTATAAAGTTGTAGGGACGAACCTGGTTCCCGTTGCCCCGCGCAAGATGTTAAAGGCGCCTCGTCTTCTTTATACTGTTTTCCACACCCGGGATGATGTCGCACCGTGAATAATGATATACGCGTCGACGGGATGATGAGTCCAGACGTTTTTTGGTATTTATTTGAGGAGACATGCGAGAGCTCGACTCAACTACGCCACGGCGAAACGTTAACTCATTTCCGAATACCCCCAGATTCGTAAGAATGGAATTAATTTAGGATGAGGGTAGTAGGGAATGTTTCGTTCGAGGAGGTTGAATTAATTGCGTTCGGAAAACATAAATACGTTCACCGATTTTAGTATTTTATTAAGTTACTTTAAGAAACAATGTATAAAATTAAAGTAATGTTGAAACTCTTTCCATTAAGTCGTCGTGGGTGACGTGAAAATCAGATGAGGATGCCATGTTGGTGCTAGAGGTGGCCATTTCATCATCGTCGCTGTCGTCACTTAAGCTTTCATCATTACTTTAGTCAGACTCATCATCCTTTACGCGAATAATAAACGTTTCTGTCATCATGTCGACAGCATTATCGCATTTACAGTAATCTGCCTCTATTTTCTGTACCTTGGTGCAAAATTTCCCCCATTCTGTTGCTACTTTTTTCTGTTTAAATTCCTTTTGATTAACCATCCAAACCATGGATGGATCGATATTAAATTTCTTAAATTGCTCTTTGTATTTTTTATTAAGTTGTACAACTCTGGCTTCAGCATAGATTCTTCAAATTTAATTCCTTTTTTGATGGAGCCAGGTTTGCATGTCAGCTTTCTTTGTACTGGATGTTGGTATAGCATCAAGTTGGTTGTGGTCATCTTGCATTGCCCACTTAAAACCCTTTTTTATATTCGCCTGAGGCTTGCACTGTCTCTAGATCCTTGGAAATTTAGGCATACTGTAACTTCCTTTGCAACTTACCTATTGTAGGATTTTTTTAGTGAAGTAAGTTTTTTAGAGAAGTTAGAAATTGTGGATGATTCTTTTTATAACACCTGTCTGTTATTGGTTTTCGGAAGACAGAAATTCCGAATCTTTTGAACCTTTTACAATAAGGAAGTTTCCATTTTTTTTTATTTATCTTTTAAAAATAACACTAAACTCACAATAAAGCCCATTTTTTTTTTCAATTATCTCGCGTGGCCTCTGACGTCACAAGTCTCGCCCGCGGGCCGTGACTCGCTCGCTCGAGTCGAACTACCGCCTTACCCACACCGTTGACCCGGCAAGACTTGAGACGTCACAGAGCAAATGCTCCGCGCGCGTTGGGGATTCAGTAAAAGTTGATTCGTTTTGTAATTTTTCAAGTCAATAAAATAATTCTTTCACTATATAATATATTATAATTTATTTGCCTTTCAATTTATATAAGAATTTTATATTTTTGTAAAGATAAAAATTTCCTTATTCTTCATCTCATTGTAGACTCGGAACATTTTGTTGCCTCTGTGGTCCGTTTCATACAAAATTCTTAACTCAATTATTATCAGCCTCTTTCTTCATAAAATAGTATACGTCATAAGTAATTTTTCTCACTTCTCTATTTAAATTGATTTCGTAATTTAAAAATTTTGTGCGCGATGGTACTTTGAGAATTAAAGTAACGTGGGCTCAGCGCGGAAAGCAAACGTCGAATGATGAAGTATGACCCAGTGAAACGTCCACCCCGCGCCCTACCTCATGCCACAAAATAGATCAAATTTTTTTTTTGTTTTTTTTTTGCGCAGCTTGACTGCACATTCTTTTTACATGACGTGACATAATATCATATATACATTTTCATCGTCATAATCATGTAGGTTGTAATGTCAACATTCTATTTTTCAATTTATATTTTTTCAAGTGCAAAAAAATTATTTAATTAGTTCATTATACACATTTTATTATTATATATTTATGTGCATACTAGACAATACAAATATACACATTCAGCACCACAGCAATTTTTTTACTAGGATTAGCTTTGGAATTTGTTATCTCTTAAAATGTCTTCAAACTTTATACTTTTTACTTTTAGCGGAAGTCAAAAGGGTCGGTGATACTGTTCTGGGTATGGCAACTCAGTGTGTGCAAGCGAAAAATGTGAACAAAACATCCCCTCAGACATTAAGCAATCTCTGCCTGAAAATAAACGTCAAACTGGGAGGAATCAACTCGATCTTAGTACCATCCCTGCGTCCAAAGGTAAGTTTCAATATCACATGCAACAGATTGTAAGACTCGCAGTCTGCTAATCCTTTGGTATAATACTGATTCAGTTTTTTTTTTCATTTATTCCATTCTTCATTATCAATCACTTCACCTATACCTAATTACCGTTTACCCCTATACGTTCTACTGTTTAGTATGAGCCTTATATTTGAAATCAGGGGAGAGTATTTGACCATAGATTCCCTATGTGTTGGCCCATTGCGAACCAATTTTTCTCGAACCCAAACCTAGTGCCAGAACAAATAGATAACAAGTAATTTTAAACTTGAACTACTAATAAAACTAAACGTTATGTATGCAGGTGTTCAACGAGCCGGTGATATTCCTGGGTGTGGACGTGACGCATCCGCCGGCGGGCGACAACAAGAAGCCGTCCATTGCGGCCGTGGTGGGCTCTATGGACGCGCACCCCTCGCGCTACGCCGCCACCGTGCGAGTGCAGCAACACAGGTACATACGGACGCGAAAAAACTTGCGACCTACAAGAAAAAAAGCATACTCATATTTAAAAGGCCGCCAGTATCACCACCTGATGTTAAGTGGTCGACGTCGCCCATGAACATAAACTAGTATACCTGGAACGGGCCCAGGCAACTCATTTATGTGTTGCCTATCCTGAGACATAAGATGTTAAGTCTCGGTGCCAGTAATTACACTGCCTGTCTTGCCCTTCTCTCCGAAACACAGCAAAGCTGTTTCACGGGAGAAATAAGCAAGATGGTGGTACCCATGCAGCCGGGAGCGCGGCACAGCGCTTCCCTCCCACCGGTTCATCACGGTTTTCTTTGCATAAATTGTAATTATCGCGAATGAAAATGATCATGTATACTCTGAAACTACTGAAAACACGCGCTCGCTGGGTGTGCTGGTTGCTGGTATTGCCAGCAGAGATCTAGCGAGCGCGTTGAGCCATGGAAATATTATTTCCTTTTCTTTCCAGTAGATAAGGATATCTCCTACATCTCCTGATCTCATAGTAGCCAGAAACTTCCAACATTCTTGTGTTATTTCTTTGTCTTCTGAGTCTGACTCTGTGTTATCGCTGCTATATTCCTTGGAAAGTTTGGACAGCAAGGCTTGTCCAGAAGATGTGCTAGCAACAGGTTTAGAGCCAGAAGTAGCTGCTGACATATCTCCAAGTCGTCCTGCTACTAGATGATGATGCTTTCAATAGTTTTTTTGATGCAATCTGTCATAAATGCAGCGCGTGTGGTATGTTTACGCCCCAAGTCAGCTACTTGGATTCAATATCACTTAAGCCTGCAAATCTCGGGTCTAATAACGCCGCGGCTACAATTTTGTCCATTATTGGAAACCGTTTATCAATGTTTAATAACATTTTATATTTTAATGTCAACCCACAACAAACATGACTCGAACTAATGAAAGCGAAATGCAAAATGGCCGCGGACAGTGAAAAAAATTGGCGAAAATACTCAACATCGGCATACAGCGCGCCGGGTGGCTGATTGGCGGTGGCGGCGCGGGTCAAACGTGGCACGGCGCGGCGTGGCGTAGCCGGTGCAGCCCGCCTGTCTACACTGCATACACGCGCCGTGTCACGTGTCGTAATACTTTGTGAGAACCCTAGAAATATGACGGAGAACTATAACGTTAAAAATAGATGTAAGAGAAACAGGGGGTGGGGGGTCCATCAATCGCAATACATAGGACCCGCCCTACCTATACAAATACCGTGCATACTTAAGACCAACATTTTTGGAACATAAAATGACCACCTCTTTAGTGATGTACCATTTAAGATTTTCTTTAACCAATATCATCGATTAATGAAAACTTGTTGAAAGACTAGCACAATTTAAAAAATATTTAATAATAATAATATAAAAAGGCTAAGTCGAAAGTTGACTTTTTTGTATCTTAAATCGTAACAATACACATCTAGTTATAAGTCTTTTAGAAATATGAATAATAATAGAGTTAAAAAAATATATGTGTTGTTTAGTTTTTAAACTATTTAATAAAAAAATCAATGAAAAAGTAGAAAATAATTACAAAATAAGAATAGACTAACGAACAAAAAATATTTCTATGTTAATAGCGTGGGGTGGTACTCCAAAGTAGATATATTGACTCACCTGTAACAAAATAGTTAAAAATATTTTTTGCCATTTTTGCCAAACTTACAATGTACAATGGTTTTATTCAATGAAAATATTGTTATCAGTTTTATCTTGTAATACATCGCTATTCAATTTGTAAACAAAGATTCGATGTATAAAATTATAACTTTACAGACACAAACCTAATGCAAATCATTAGCATAAGCTCAATTCTTTTGAGCTTATGCAATGTCTTCGAAATTGTTATTTTGTAACAAAACACTGCATATTAACCAACGATAATGAAAAAAAAAATTACTAACCTGTAAAGTCGATCTCGAATTGTTATTATGTTTTCGTACACTGCACTGTTTTATACAACACGAAGGCATAACAATAGTTTTATGCAAAACTCTAACACCAAATGAAATCTTCTTTCTATGCGTATTTTTCTAAAAGACTTATAAAAACACCACAAGCGAACACCGGCTGACATCTACCACAAAACACGAACTCAACATGGGGGCACCGGCCGCGTTCAAGCGTATGTCACAACGTCACGGAAATTTTTTGTCAAAATTCGAAAAGACAAAATATTATCTACCTCATAAGATGCATTCAATAATTGCATTGTTAGAACGATACAACATGATATTTCACGTATCGCATTGACAATGTATCCATAGTAGAATAGGGCTTCTCCTCCTATTTATATTCCTACCTCTTTGGGCTCTTTGATTGCGAGTATGATTACGTGTATGGGGTCTAAGGTCTGTGACCTTTTATAAAAATATAAATCTCTCACTTTTCTTCAATTGCTGTCTCTTTCCATGAAATTCCAGGCAGGAGATAGTTCACGAAATGAGCAGCATGGTGCAGGAGCTGCTGATAATGTTTTACAAGAGCACGGGCGGGTTCAAGCCGCACCGCATTATCATGTACCGGGACGGCATCTCCGAGGGCCAGTTCATACACGTGCTGCAACACGAGCTCACCGCAGTACGAGAGGCTTGCATTAAGGTACTTTATTTCTTATTTACTTTTTTGTTTATAGCATAGGATAAGCAATGTAGTAAGAGTCAAAAATATTTGTGCTTTATTGTAACAATATTTAACACAGGTTTCATTAACTTCATATGTGATTCGTCTGCCAAGCCGCACTAAACAATATAATACTAATATGTGTTACTTTTGACTTACATTGTGTTTTCATGCAATGGCCATTCCGTAATTAAAATATTTATTTTAATTATTATTATATATTTTTTTAATTATTAGCATATAAAATTTATACACATAAACATAAGATTTTTAATATTGATATGACCACTATAATATTATGTTAGGTTGACTAATTGGGTAAGACAGAATAACTTAAGACAGAAGGTCATGTAGGGACGGAATAAATTAACCGACTTGCTATAATTACATGGATCTCACAACTTTTTACGGTAGAAGAACTGAGTTGCGAGACTTGGTTTTTTTAAAGTTTTTGATGGAATTTAGTTGAATTTCAAACAAAAAATATGTTTAGTGCACATTATGATAATATTTAAATAAATAAATCATCATCATCATCATCAATA
Source organism: Helleia helle (assembly GCA_963853865.1). Lineage (NCBI taxonomy): Eukaryota > Metazoa > Arthropoda > Insecta > Lepidoptera > Lycaenidae > Helleia > Helleia helle. Next base: position 16,055,718 of record OY971422.1, on the reverse strand, counting down.
ATGATTTTAACCAAATTCAGCTCACAGTGTGCAGTTTGATCCAACTTGAAAGATAATATATTTTATATCTCAATTTATGATCGCAATACTTTTTTATAGTAAATTATTTGTTTATTATATGAGAAAGAGTTCCATAAGATTCTAATAGATGGCAATGTAAAGTAATTTATTACCTGGATTGAGCAAGTGTTCAATATATTTTAATGTATACCTTTGACACAGCAACGCGTGGCAGGCTCTGCTCGTAATATCAACCATTATAATATATGTCCCACTGCTGGGCACGGGTCTCCCCCTCGAAATCAGGCGAGGAGGTTGTTGGGCCATAGTTCACACCTTCAAAGGTATGCAGGTTTCCTCTCGATGTTTACTTTCACCGGCAAGTAGGTGATGGTCTCATGTTCAGGTGCATGGAGTAATTTAGAAAAATCCTTTTCAAGCCACCACACAGGTCAGGATCGAACCCGGACCTCTCACTCAAGCGCATACCAATATACAAATCGCTCACAAATGACGTAATATAACGTGTAATATGTTGTAATACGTTTTAGTTGGAGGCGGAGTACAAGCCGGGGATCACGTTCATCGTGGTCCAGAAGCGGCACCACACGCGGCTGTTCTGCGCCGATAAGAAGGAGCAGTCGGGCAAGTCAGGCAACATCCCCGCCGGCACCACCGTTGACCTGGGCATCACGCACCCGACCGAGTTCGACTTCTACCTGTGCAGCCATCAGGGCATACAGGTACTGTATACAACCATAATTATAATAATAAACTGACCCAACCAGTCACAGGGACTGCTGATAGAAGTGAAAAAAAAACAATTAAATTCAAATACTTTCCTATAATACAGGCTCAAACAGGCTGTCGCGAATCCAGAGATTTTATCTCGTCTAAAAATATGTGTACCGCGCCCAAAGAAGTTTTCACTTCAATAATATCTATTGACGCTTTTACACCACGTCTATCTGGTCCCGTGGTAAGTTCTCGAAGAACTTGTGTTACGGACACCAGACAATGGAGATATATTTAATACTTTTTTTGTTCCCTGGCCGGATTCGAACCCGCAGACTTAGTATAAAATATATATATTAAGATAAAAGTTGGTCATTTAACATAAATTGTAAACTGTGTCAGAGCCCAAACAAAAAAAATGTTTTTAAAATTTTATATTAAACTTCAAATAACACTAAAATAATTTAAATAAAGAAATATTTTGATGAATTATTCACAAAATATTAATGTAGTTTTGTATTTATTTAAACTTAAATGGTAAATAGTTGCTTGTAACAGCTTGCCATGCAGCTTTGCAGCCGAATTGGGCCGGCACGACTGAGGTGGTACCTCTCGCTCACCTAACACCGGCGTCAAGTGACAGCTATGCTGTCGCGTTTCGTGCGGTTTGTGAGTTCCGGTGACCCAATGGGGGGATAGGGAAAAGAAGGGCAACCCATCTGCATAACTTTTGATTACTACTTTGTGTCATGATGTTTTCTGAGTATAGGTTAAACAATAGGGGAGATAAAATGCAGCCTTCTCAAGCTACCTACAAAAAGTGTACTTACGTGGATCACCTTGGTCATGTTTACAAAGTGACCCAATATTTGGCGGGCGTGCATTACATTGTGTGTGTGTGTGTGTGTGTGTGTCAGGGCACGTCGCGACCGTCGCACTACCACGTGCTGTGGGATGACAACCACTTCGGCTCCGATGAGCTGCAGTGCCTCACGTACCAGCTGTGCCACACATACGTGCGCTGCACGCGCTCCGTGTCCATCCCCGCGCCCGCCTACTACGCCCATCTCGTCGCCTTCCGGGCCAGGTAACACATGATATTCCTTACTAATATTATTTGAAAAGATTAGTTCCATTGAGTTTGTTTCGTTCTTCTCAGTGGGCTTGCCTTGGAACCGGTGGTACATTCATTTGACGCTCAAAAAGATACTATATTGGTACTATTTTGAATAAAAAAATTGATTTTGATTTTTTATTACTACTATGCCAATAAACAACTCTTATTCTATGACCCATGGATTATTCACACATTTTTGTTCTGCATTGAAAAAAACATACACACAAACAATAGTATAACAACAAATAATAATAATAATAAATAAATAAAAATAAATTATTTTTATTTTAGAAAAAGTTCCATATTTGGCAACAATGATAGCTTATAATAATATTCTATTGTTTGTGATTTTCATATTATTTGAACATTTTAAACGCTGTAAACATTACTGTGGAGTTGCACCCATCTCCACAGGACAGGGGAAACCCACCTATCAGAGAATACACTCAGGATACCTTTGGCGCTGCTGCGGAGGCGGTTTAATGCAGAAGCACAACGTTACCTTGTGATGGCTGCGAAGCCGTCAATCTGTACCTCAGCGAACATACCCGAGGCGCCACAACGCCAGGGCAGCCCCATCAGTACCCAGAATGCATTATTATACTGGACACGCAGATCGCTGTACGCCCGCTGGGTTCCGACCCACAGGCTGCACGTGTAGAAGGATTGACAATATGCTTTAAAAAGCATTCTTTTAACTGACACAGACATGCAAACCCGTGAGCCAGCATGTTGCAGCGGACAGCAGCGAACTGCGCTCCCTATGAATGTCAGCATCATCTTTAAAGACATCGGTCGCCCAATGACCGAGATATTTAAATCTTTGAACGCGGCTAAGATTCGGAATAGCTTAGAGTTCGTGATTTAAACAGAATCCACTCACTCTTATTGGTATTATAACTAAGTCCACGTGCCACGAATAAGACTCAGATAGCTAGGAACTTCTATAGCGCACCGATAGATGGGCTCAGCAGGACCATATCATAGCGGGTATTATTGATGCACACTTCTTCAACATGACACCCAACCCTGGTACTAATGAGCTTGAATAATCGAGACAAACTCAGTCCTCCTTGTCTAACCCCCTCATTTCAGCCCTGCCCATTTCACTCTATTTATTTGATTTCCGTACCAAAATTTAAATAGTGATATAATGTCATGGGTACAACTTTGATTCTCTCATCAGCTTATCCTAAAACATGTCATGATTTTATTTGTCCAATGCCTTTGATGAATCCAAAAAACAGGCAAAAATTGGCAAATGACTCTCTGTAGATAAATTGGGCTTGAAGTCAAACAGGCCGTCCTCAAGTTTGATATGATCAGCCAGGACTTTGTCAAACAGACTGTCCAACACCTTCTCAACAACTGTAGCCAAGGATATATCTGTACTTGGATATATCGGAGGCATCTCCCGTCTTGTTTTTTTTTGCAACAGGGGCAACAATTGTGTTTATTAAGTTCGTTGGCAAGTAACTATGTCTTATACATAAGTTGAAAACACCTGCATACCTTAGGTGCTCAATGCTGAGGCTGTCATGGCCGGAGGACTTGCCCCTTACCATAAATAATCAATGATTTATCGCAACGTCTAGCAGAAAACCTGAAGATAGAAGATATAGTATTATAGGGTGTTTTCCAATTACAGCATTAACGCGCATTTTGCGGCATAATGCTAATTGTTGATGTTCCAATTACAGCATCGCTTAGCACAATCGAGCACTCTCAAAAGTAGTGCTTTCGCGTGATGCGGTAGTAGAAAATTAAAACACATGTTTTTTCTCGTATCGAAGTTTTATTTATATTATCGTTAATAATTATTGTTTATTATTGAAAAAAAAAAGCTTTCGTCTAGTCGTAGTTTTTGGAAATAATAAAAAGTTAAAAGACTGTGTTAAAATAAATATAAGGATAGATGGAGGTATAAATATTGACTATTTATTTAAAATATAAAAAAAAAACAAGTTCGCACACTATTTTTTTTTTTCAAAATAGAACTTAGCGCACTCTGCTGGTGCACTTGAAAACTTTCACGTTCCAATTAAACATTTGCACAATTCGGCATTGTGCGGCACTGAGTCGCATTATGTCCTGTAATTGGAAAACACCCATAAAATCCATATCCTTAATTGGAAATAAAATAAGAGTATTTTGATACATTAAGTAGTATCCACTGGTCGCAGCTCCCTGCGTTACATCACACTACTACGGTCACACAGCGTTTTTTTATTGAATTATTAAACTAGCTGTTGCCCGCAGCTTCGCCCGCGTTAACTTAGATTTCAGCCGTATACGATATTAGAACATCAGCTATCTGTCAGTGAAAGTCCCATCAAAATCGGCCCAGCCGTTTCAGAGATTAGTCGGAACAAACAGACAGACAGATAAAAATGGAAAAAATGCTTCTATTTTGGTATATGTACCGTGTATACATCCATATGCATTTAGTAGAAAGCGGTTATTTAAATATTACTCCTATATGTAACATAATATATCCTATATATTATCTGTATAGATGTATAGATATAAATGATTTTTAGGGACCATAGAAACGAATTCTGTCAATCGACACATTAGTTTAATACAATGTTACGACACAGGTACCACCTGGTGGAGAAGGAGCACGACTCGGGCGAGGGCAGCCACCAGTCGGCCTGCAGCGAGGACCGCACACCCGGCGCCATGGCGCGCGCCATCACCGTGCACGCCGTCACCAAGAAGGTCATGTACTTCGCGTAAACCCCTAAGGGGGCCCCTAGTAGCTGCCAAAAATATCTTTATACTGTCAAAATCGGGGGCCCCAACGAGCCCACTGACAGTCATTGGGGCCCACTGTGCCCCAATGTGACCAAGTGCTTTACTGATCTGTTACGAACGTGACATGGCATGACTATCCACGGGGTGATTCCGTAAGTTTCAAGATATCTATCGGATGTAACTTTCGGTTGGTGTTGTCGACTAGTTGCTGTCGCTAGCTTCGGATCTTAGGTCGTGTGAGCGTGTACGCTGTACCGACGGAAGGTGGTGTGTTATATGCACATAATGTGCTTCGACGTGCAGTAGCCGAGGGAAAGTAGATTGTGCCCTAAAATTTTAAATTATAATTATCTAATAGATCCAAGTTATTTTTAAATTTACTTATAAAATACAAATTCTAAATGTTTACCAAATGCAAGTCTTACGAGTTTCTGAAGAAAGAAATCAATTATAATCTGACAAACAGAATTATATAATGAAAGAACAAACTTATTATAGGGGGTTTCCTATAAAACAATGATTTTTTTAAAGATAACATGGAAAAAGTAGCTTTAGATTTTGTTTATATGTCCCTTTAACCGATAAATATGTCGGTTTTGTCACATAACTTTCCTACATGGTACGTTTTATAAATCTATTTTCCCTGGACTATATCGGTGTTTCTGTTGTGTTTTGGTGATATTCTACTTAAAAATCGATATTTATGAAGCATTTTGAAATGAGACGACACATAATTTTATATTAGACATACTTTACACCTTTGGTCTTGTTGGTTCATTATTCGGTGATGATGTGAATGTGAAGGCATCATACCATTTCATAAGGTTTTATGCAATTTTATTTATTAATTGTAGGAAGATGCGAGGCCAATATTGTAATGGTCAGTCACAAACAAGGGGTTTAGCCTGAAGTCGTATCTACGCTTATCCATCCACGTTATGTAGTGAGCACAGAACGCTCCGAATTTGGCTTTAAAACTATGGACAAGAAATGTCTTTACTCGAAATGTGTAGTAGAAGGGTAACTCTAGAGCTAGACTAATGTGTGTACTGTACGGCGTGTTCATGAAATAATGCAATCGATTTTATTATTTGTGTAGATTTTTTTGAATGTCAGTTTGATGTTGTGATTTGATGACTAGTTCCACGTTGGGCCAGCACAGGTAATCTGTGACCTACGCTCCTCGCCCGATTTCGAGGAGACCTGTCGGACCTGTAAACTTCTATTTCTATGACTGAAAGAGACAGTACTAATATATCTGTTGTGTGCGATTTCGAACTATGTCATATGACATTGATATTTTTAACACTTTTAAGGATAGATAACATGCCAAACTTCAAGGCGACACTTTACAGAATAAAACTTAAATAGAATTTGTTCCATCAATTACATAATGAAAAATCTAATTTGATATGTTGCGTTGCTTCATAAACACTTTTTATATGTGAATCGCTTCTCTTAACTAAGCGAATAACCGTATGAACAGTGAAATAAATCATTTAATAGATAAATTACTAGCAGTTACTTATAGTTAATACAATGTACATACAATCATTAGAAGCATATTCTCACCCCATACTATTGAAAGGATCAAGGTCTCTAGTTTATAGGATGTCTTATAATGAATGAGTACATCATGGAAAATATACATTTAGATTAAGATATAAAGAATATTAAAGTTATAACGACATCGACCGGGCGGTAGATGTGGGCGCGCTAGCTGCTCACTTCGATCTAGTTCTCTCATTCAGAACTTTATGAGAGTATTTATTCAACTGTTTTCTTTATTTTAAATAATGACATTGCAATTATTATATATGTTTTTAAACCCATACAAGTATCGAAATTCTTTAAACCATTGTAAGTTATGGGACTACTCTAATAAAATTATCAGCCAGTTGCCATCAAAAAAAAGGGTTCGACTCTAGCGAAACAACTGGTGTTTCGCTGGAGTCGAACCCTTTTTTTAAAAAATTGATTATGTTGATTTTTTTTTAATTCTAGGCTAGAAAAATAATAAACATCGGTCCCGGTACGGCTGTATACTACGTTAACGCAGGTGAAACTGCGGGCAACAGCTAGTATCTTATAGTTATGAATGAAAAACATAATTGAATTAGTGCGATATCGTTATATATATAATCTATAAACATTAAATCTAAACTACTAATCAATCAAAATCAACAGATTACGTAACATAAGTAGTTCATAAATAAAAGGTTTTGTTCTATTTAATCGTAGAGATAGGCTTCGTCCGTGTTAAGTGAATAATTGATAATTTAAAGGTTTCATGAGGCCACAAAAGTAGAAGTCGACTGAAATGTACAATTCTCATCTTCATACAAATATTTGGAAGTTAATTTGACTTAAATATTGGCTATTTATTTGTACTTTTTTTTTTAATATGGACGACGCCTTTAACTTGACTTCTTATATCTGTATCATACAAATCATATATTGTGATTTATGACTTATTTCAATACAAATTCTATTCTTAAATGATTTTTACCATTTCAATGGTCTTGACTTATGCCGTGTAGAATCACTATTATTTTGGTTTGATTCTTTCCAGAAGTTTCTACATCTTTTCATTTTCCATTTCATGTAAGCTTTTTTAATTAATTTTAGAATTGTTTATAAAATAATTATTGTTTTGTTTTGTCATTTTCACGACAGCTAAGATTTAAAACGAATGAGTTTGATAGTTTAGACTTAATGAACTTTTAAAAAAAAATATTTAACATTGATGGTGTTACATTATTGACAACGCCAAGTAGTAAGAAATAAGTGCAAACTCTAGCATCAGTGTACATGTGTACTTTAACCCCCGACGCAAAAAAGGGGTGTTATAAGTTTGACGTCGATGTCTGTCTGTCTCTGTGTGTGTGTGTCTGATGGACCGATTTTGATGCGGTTTTTTTCATTTGAAAGCCAGTTTACTTACGGTGGTTCTTAGTTATATTTGGTTGATATCGGTCCAGCAGTGTAAGTATCAGCTCTTTTCCAAAATGATGTAAGACATTTTTGCGTATGATTACTAGATTAAGTGCACGCGTACCAGTATAATCTTTAAATGACATTTAATTGATAACTTCGACCTGATGCTGCGACCTGAATCTCCAGAGAACCCAACTTTTTCGAAAACTCAAAGCAGACATGTTGTATTTTTGGGTTCAATGGATTAGTTTCAATGACCTTGCAGGCTACGGTACCACTGTTACCGCCTTCGCCGCTGAGGTTCCTCGCTTGTGTCGTCGTTATTTATTATACTCGCTTAGGTAATATTTATTGTATTGCTCTAAAGTTTAGTTCACTTTTTTAATATTAATTAATTTTTTTTTGCGTAGGGGGGTTTTACAGTTTTTAATAATAAAAAGGGCATGTGACGCTTACTTAACCTCGTGTAAATTATTGTAATATTTTATGTATCTAAGGCATATCTCGCACTGCTCGGCAGTATTCCGCACGCGTGCGAGTTAATACAACTCGTCGTATCGTGCACGTGTAAGATCAGTGCAGTGCGAGACCAGATATTTTTATATTTGAAACTAGTGTGGTGTATTTGAAAGACATGTAAACTAAAATCTGCACTTAAAATTGTATTTTGAATCAATTGACTATAGCTTATTGCCACGTTAAATTAGTTTGTTACGTTTGGCGTAATTTTACAAACTATTGAATTAAATTGCGTCACATTTTGTGTCGAGTTAAAACCCAACCAGGTTAGCAATATTTTATACGCCTTAAGAATGTTATCGTGAGTAAACGGCACCAAAGTGCTCGGGCGTCATTCTACCTCTGTGTTGTCTGTTTTGGTCATTCAACCGGACATTTTGTGAACCAATTCATACAATCAATTTACACCATCTCTCGTATTATCGGCGTCAGCGCTATATCTTTCTCACTCTAAACATCGCACGTTTCCACAGAAGGAACGAGTTGCGGTAAAATGTTATTCCAAATGGTTCGGTTGTGTCGACAAGTAATTGAGACACATTTTAGCCACCTTTCGTGCCGCATACTCCACTATATTCAGTTTTAGATATATTCGCAAAGCCTGCCTTGATTTATTTTAAATTATGAATTACTTTAATGTATTAGAAGTACGTTATAAATATTGTAGAATTAGTCGTAAGTTATTTTTAATATAAGGTTCTAAACAAGGGACTCGGTACCGTTGATAGCTCTAAGTGCATTTTGAAAGATTAGATTAAAATAAAACAATGACTACCAAGTTTGAAACGAGATCTTCCTAGAGTATATAATGATAAAGAATATTTACATATACATTATGTATGTTATTATTATTTTTTCAAAATAAAATTTGGTGTTATTTCAACAGAAATCCTATACTTTTTTATCAGTTACTGCTTTTCACACCGATTTTGTTCAAAAATGCGTGTCCCGGTGCGCAACTGCTTTATTATTTCTATCATTTAAGCGACTTGTTCCAATAATCGGACTTACATTTTTTTATCCACGTCAACTTTTTTGCGATGTAATTTCATTGTTTAATAGGATTGTAATAAAAGAATTAAAATATATTTTGTATTTGTATGTATGTTATATACACTTCAAAACATAGCAGATCTATTGCGCTCCAAATTTACAGCTTTTTACTTGAAACCGCATTTTTACAATTTATTATTATTCATTGAATACAAAATATATTATTTAAAAAATTTATTAAATAATTGTTTTAGATGTTAATTTAATTTACATACAAGTATGTATTAATTTCTAAATTTAGTATAAGTATTATATACCGAATATCTCTACTTCGTGTCTATTTAACTTATCTATTGCAAAACGATATAACCATACTAAACTTTAAATTTAGATGACTTTTGACAAACGCTGCCTTCTAACTCGAGTCATTTCAGCTTAATTTAATACGAGGCTATGTTTGTTAGTACGCTTACTGAAACTATGATGTTCAAGGCAATAATTGTTTCATATATGTAATGTATGTGGACGTGTGTCGTTGTGCAACGATCGCTTAGAGTGTAACGGTGACCAAAGCACTCGTGCCAATCGCATATATTTTAAATTTCGCCTTTGATGTCGTTTAAATGTTAAGTGATTTTATTGAATAAATTTATTGTTGAGAAATTCTATGTCGTCTAGATTATCGTGCGGGAGTTAACGAAAGTTTAAAAGTGCTTATCGAAAAACGAAATACTTAAAATGCCGAGGATTAATGTAATTGTAGCACTAGAGACATGCTACTCGTAAGTAGAATATTTAAATGTTTATAGTCCAATACGCAATATTAATGTTCTATACACCAACCCCTCCATACCAAAATAAGGTTCTCTACCGCCTTTTAGTTTTTAAGTATTTTTAATGTATTTCGCTTCTCTTTATATTTTTATAGACAATATCGTACGGAGCTCAGGAAAAATATCGTTTTTGGTGTGCGAGGACAAAAGAAAGCGCATTTCGCGGGATCGTCTGATAAATTTATCAATATATTATTACGTTTTAGCTTTTTTGGACTTTCGGAAGAGGTGCCGGACTTTGTCCATTTTTTTTTAATTTGGTAGTTTTGACCCGTTCACGATTCTTTTGTTCTGAAAATAAATAACATAGTTTTGACTTTATACATATATATGTAGGTATATGTAGGCGTAGGTAAAAGTTAAAACAGTAGTTAGTGTATAATTTTTCGGTGTAGCGTATGAATTTGTTTAGTATTCAGCAGTACCAGTAAGGTTGTAATGTAGATTATTAAAGATTCCAAAATTCTTCGTGCAGGGTAAAATGTATGATTCAAGTAAAGTAATATTAATCGGCGACGAGCGTCGTAGATAGCTCAAGGGCCGCTCCGGCGGACGTTAGCCACTCCTGTAGCCACACAACATATATATAATACAATATTCACATTAACCGTCTTACAATAGTTTTACTGATTCATGTATGTTTATCGTTGTAATCTCCTGTACTGTATTTTTGTATATTTTATAAAAATTAAGTGACTCAAATACAATAGGTCGTTTCAAGAAATATATCGTATAGAACTTTGTGGGTTTTAAATTTTAGTGAGACATATGTATAAGAGCCCCGTGTCCCACGAAATGACTATTCCGCCTTATTTTCAAATCAATTGAGGACCTCAATATATCCTTATATTAATATTATCTAATCAATGTATAAAACATATCGTAATGAAATCGATGTTTTAACTCCGCCAACGCTCGCTTATAATTTCAAAACAATTATAAATTGTTTTAGATCGTTTTATGATAGATATACATAATTCAGGTAAATAAATTAAGTTTTTCTAAAAATACAAACTGTATCTTTGGGTGACAAATGAATCAAGTGTGGGAACCATGTACTAATGAGAGAATAATAAGCAATTGTAATTTGTTATTTTATTACATAAAATTTCTACTTGAATAACAAAGTAATAGTATATGTATTGCCGCTGACAACAAATATATGTAAGGGTTGAAATGCAATCTGTTTATTTTAGTACGTGTTTTATTTACAATCCTTATCCCAAATCAACACTTGAAAGAGCTATCGGTGCATACGACACGAATCACGATGCGTATCTGTGCAAAAGAGGTTTCTGTATTTACCTATGTACGATAATAAAAAATACAATTCCAAAAATATAAATAAGGATGACTTGTATGGAGATCCTTAAAATATATCAAATGTTATGTAATTACATTCAGTATTGAGTTTGGTCGAATATGGCCAAATACCATTATTCCAAATACTAAATTAATCCTTATCGCGACCATAAACATAAGTCTATAATCGCGATTAGCGACTATAAATTGTCGCTAATGCCCCATGTATCGGAACTACGGAGGGTAGAGACAGGAGGACCATTTTATGAAAGTTATGAAACTACTCAGGTCATTTTCACATCGGTTGTCCCGCACCACAGAACAACCCCGCCCAACGTCGGGACAGTACAATGGGGTGAGGTTCCCATCCTCGCCCCTTGCCCCCTGCTCTTTTGTCCCCTCTTATAAGAGGGGTACAAAGAGCCCCCTCGGCTCAATTAGCTACGCCCAAGGTGCTGGGCTCAGCCTAGACTACTAAGCCCCACCGCACGTCAAGGCCTGAACCATGGTGGGGAAGGAGGCAACCCTCGCCTATAGACGCACAACCAAAACTTATGTAGATGCGTTGCCCTCCTTTTACCTATCCCAAATGGGCCACTGGGAAGTAAAAAACCCCACGAAACGCGTCAGTATAGACGCGTCTTGGATGCCGGTGTTATGTGAGCGAGAGGTAGGAACCTCTGCCGTGCCGGACCAATTCGGCTGAAAAACAGTATGGCACTACCTCTTACATTATCTAAGCTTATTAAACAACATATTATAAATAGTGCTTGTTTTCACTTCAAGTTTTAAGTTTCTCACTCAAGTCACTTTATTATCATTTATAGATTATTAAGATATTATTGATTATATTTTCTAGGATAACGGATGACTAGTTAGGAAGATCCTGGTTGTTAGCTAACAAATTATAAAAGCATAAGATAAAAATAAAACAGCATGTTCGCATAAAACTTTATTTACCATTTTATTATTTATATGTAAATAAAAGGATTACTTTAAAGAAAGCTAAGCATCTTATAAAAATATCTTATACATTTGAACTGGACCAAACGGGCATATCGGCGAGTCCGTATACAAGTATTACTACAGATATATGATTTTGTAACCGATAACATGTATATATTCTTTATAAAAGTGAACTAGCCACCTCTACCCGTGTTGACAAACCTCACAGAGTAACAAATTGTAGTATGTATGGAATGCTAGTCAAAGTCACGACTTCGAAGACTATAAATTTGAAAACATCGTCAATAAATATCAGAGTCTTATCTAAATATCCACGCCGCGAACGGAATGATATACAAAATAGTGAGTTAAATGTTACAATTTTGAATTTTCATTTTACAAGTGTAGATAAATAAATATATTTAAGTACTTCAGCGAATACGACATAATAGTACGAACTTAAGACCTCGACAATAATCTTTAAGGCAACATAATTATTGTGGGGTTAATTGAACTATGCGGTATGCCGCAAGCACCGAGGACCTGGTTTTAAATATTACAAATCAACGCTCATTTTGATATCTGGTATTAAGCTATTTTACTCCGATATAGCTTAATCAGTCAAATAATTTTCGACTTTCATCTTAAATACTGTTTTCTAATGTTTACGCAAATTTCACTCATTATAATGAAACAATTTTTTAAGAATTTGATCGCGGTTTATTAAGATTTTTACAAGTCCGACGTTTCGGATACTTTACAGCAACCATGTTTTGACCGTTCGTTGTGGAGATCCTTGGGGGAGCAGTGGACTTGTTATTTCTGAATGAATGGATGAAACCATGGTCACGGGAGTACAGTCCTCCAAACTGACCCACGAAAAATCTTAATAAACCGCGAAAAAATCCGTACAAAGTAGTTTCCTTCACTTTAAAATTCTTACAGAGGGCAAGTAATAAGTATATTTATTATAAATTTCGTCAGTATATAAAGTTCGTTCGTAGAACGCATTCGAAAGTCGTCGGGTGCGGTCGCGGCGTGGGCTGTTATGGGCCGCTCTGCAGGGGCCACTAAGGCAGCGGCTTGTTCTCGGGGATGGAGGGCGAGGTGGCTCCGCTGGCCATACGGCCCTCGCGCAGCGCCTCGTCGAAGCTCTGCGTGGAGCTTGACCTAGATGTCACTTTGCCCTGGAATTTATAAAACGTAACGAATATTAATTTGTACACACGGGGAAATAACATCCACGGGAATCGTATTTTTCTTTCAAAACCCTCTAGGACCTAGGTTATGGAAAACGATATTTTTAAAAGATGCTTTTTTTAAATCGCAGGGAAATCCTTTATAGATGTAGGATCGTCGGGTAGATCCTGACCCTATATGGCAGTGCGGTGAGAGCCTGTCTTGAAGAAAATTTAATAAACGCCAAGATAGCTTATCCTTATTACTGGAATTTTAGCAAATTATTATCCTTTTTTGACGTGTTACAAAACAAAACTAATACATACAGACAAAGCTAGTAAAATGCGAGTTTTTGAATATAAGTACCTCAGGGTACATAATATGTTAACATATTATTATATGTATCTATGTACATCTTATACTATAATCGCCAGATTTTTTTTAGCCCCACGTGACTTATATTTTAACTTTTTGAACACAATATGGTCTTTTCCAAGGAACGCTAAGACGAACCGCGACGGTAAACGGTTAATAATTCATAATGATGGTCATATCATCGTGGCTGTGGGAGGGATGCGCCTGTGCCGCCGCGCTCTCTAAATGTGTATCACCTTCCTGGTTTTTCTTTCGTCAAACAGCTTTGTTGTGGTTTGGAAACCATCTCACTCACTCCATGGCTATGTGCTCACTCTCTCTCAATCGGTCTCAATCACTCTCTCTCGCTTCTTGGGTAAAAACGTTGCACATTTTCGTGGAGTTTCATCCGATAAAATTTTACCCTCATGCGCGCAAAGAAGTTTCACTTCAAAATATGTTGAGTTTTGTACACAATGCTTACCTTAACATTGTCGTAAGCGGAGCCGACGCGCTCCTCGATAGAGCGGAAGGACTCTGAGTTGCGCATCTGTCCCAGCTTGTGGGTGACGCCCGCCGTGATACCGCCGAAGATGGAGGTCGTCTTCTCCGCAGTCGTTTTTATCACAGATTCAGTTTTTTGGTATCTGAGTGACAAAAATACGGTTCGAAATAAATACAATGCAAAAAATAAAGTAGAACATGGTTAAAGAGAATTTATTTATTAAATTCAAGTAAATAAGCGGGATTCGAATCCGCGACTTCGTGTGAAGCTCTCGCATTACTGACTATCTACAGGTGACTTAATTCTGATAAAGCAGTCTCATGAAGATAAATGATCCCAAGAGTGTTATTGGATGCTTAGATGTAACTTAGTATTTCTAACGTTCAGGAGTCTCTAAACAAATTGAATTAATCGTAGATTTTTCATTTTAATTTTATTTTATTACGTTATACATAATAATATACGGATTATTGTGTTAAATACATACAACTAGTCTTTAACCCAATATTTAAAAAAAACTCCTCCAAAATAAATAGCCTAAAATGTTCAAATCCGAATAATACATCCGAAACCGGTAACTCCAGAAATAAGTGTACTCAAACAAACACCTTTAATATATTAGCGTATTATGTAGTATTTGCGTTCATTGAAGGAGGCCTATGTTCAGCAGTGGACGGGTAAAAGCTGATGATGATGATAGATACATAAATTATATTTGATGTTTCATTTCTTCACGGTTTATCACCAAAGTGTCTAAACAATAATGATTCATCTACTCCACGTAGATGACGTATCCGTTATCGAACAATACTTCTATTTAATCGAAACCGCCCAATCTATTTCTACCTCGTATCGTTACGCGTCATGTTTCACAATTTTCAAGATACGATTCAAATAATGATAAAATTAAGATTAAAGCCGTAAATATTTCAACACGTGGTAATTGTTAGTAAACTTAATTTCAATTTTAAATAATAGATATTAATTCAATTCTTTTTTTTTATTTATGATTCTACGACAAAAAGTTACAGGACCAAAGTTGTAGAGAATTTAATTTGCAACAAAAAATGTTAACTTTTTTTATGATATAAATAGTTTAAGAGATATATCGTAAAAACCATTTCAACCCCTATTTTCAAGATGGCGGTCGTGGGACAAGGGTGGCGACCCCACAAACTTGGTTTTAGCTTTACACTGACACCAAAAAAATAAAATTGCGTCCTCTAATAAACGCAAGGTAAGGCCTAAAAAATTTAACATTTCAATGGACTATTAATAATAATGAATATCAAGCACCTCACGCTTTTTTACAATAATATCGTTTTTTTTGTTAATCGATTTAATTCTTATATTAAAAAATATTTTCTAATATTTAGTTAAGTAGGTATATTTTATTCTATTAAAGTGTGTTTTTTAGTTTTTTAAACTATAATCCTACTAATATTATAAATGCGAAAGTTTGTAAGAATATATGGATGGATGTATGTTTGTTACTCTGTCACGTCAAAACTACTGAATATATTTTAATGACACTTTACAATTCAATTACATAGCTTATACAACAGAATTATAAATAGGCTATGATTTATCCCAGTTCTCTCACAGGAATGGGAATTGTGCGGGTGAAACCGTGGGGCGCTGCTAGTTTAATATTATATTATGATTTTTTTATGTTCTCATTATAAATGTTGGAGGACATTACGTATAGTAAATCGATAACAAAATAGATACCTACATGAAACAAATGTTTACAAAATACAGACATTGTTTAAATTTTTGTTATTATCTTGTACGGATGACGGACAGACGAGTTTAACTTTTCAATTCCGAGTATTTTAGAGAAGTTCTTATCGTTTTTATTTTCCCATGAATCATTGTAAGAAATTTTCACAAGGTTTACGTTTTTCTACGGCTACTACTATACGGGTTATTTATTCCGTAAACGTCGCACCAAGATCTACCTTGAGTCTCAGGAAAGGTTACGGGGGGAGGGTTGCGCGGTGCCGCGCTCCCGTCTGCATGGGTCCTCCATCCTGCTTATTTGTTACGGAGAGACGGACAGGACAGGCAGTGTAATAACTGGTACAGAGACTTAACGAAGCACACACAGTTGTCTGGGCTAGTTCCAGGTTAACTTATTTATGTTCATGGGCGACGCTGACCACTTACCATTATGTGGCTCGTCTGGCCGTTTGACTATCCAACTAACATTAAAAGCACCGCATAGCGTTGTTCGCATTTAATATGTATCTAGGTATAGCCCATACGTCCTAGTCCTTTTCTTTTTCACAGTGGAAATTATTTGCGCATTCACCAGTGGATGGGCCTTTCCCGGGATATGTAGGACTCCCGGCTACAGCGCCGGTATACCACACTAAAACCAGTGCGAATCGCCTTCAGCCGCTTGAAGGGGAGTGTCCCGGATGACTAACACAGGACACTAATCCTAATCCTAACTGACTTACTTATGCATAAGCGAAAAGGACTACTTACAATTAGTTGGCTCGACAGACAACCTATCCAACGAAATAGAAACAACATAGGTACGGAGTCTGTCCTATCTCAAAACTACATTTCATAAAGATGTATAGTTAAAAAGTCAATACGACTTTTTAACGTAATTGAGGAATACATATAAAATTAAAAAGTACGTTCTTGTTGAAGGTCGACACATTATTCTACGAGCACTAATTGGAAAAATCAATAATACTGATGTCACTCAATAAGAAAGCATCACGACCATCATCGTTTATTAATAGGTCCGTTGTGAGCCCCACCATGGTTCAGGCCTTGTCGTGGCGGTGGGGCTCAGTAGCCTAGGGTGAGTCGGCACCTTGGGCGAAGCTGACTGAGCCGAGGGGGCTCTTTGTACCGCTCTTATAAGAAGAGGAGACAAAAGAGCAGGGGACAAGGGGCGAGGATGGGAACCTCACCCCATTGTACTGTCCCGACGTTGGGAGGGGTTTTTCTGTGGTGCGGGACAACCCTTCCGTGGAGGTGGCGTCGTTCCCCCGAGGGAGTGACTAGCCGTCGAGGTGCCCTGTTTGCTCATTAGATTCGGGGCACACCAAAGACGGCATTGGTGGAACTCCCACATACCCGCCTGGGGAGCGGGTCTCCCCAGGCGGGTATGTGGGACTCCTCAGATGTATTTCCCGGTGTTAAAGAAAAAAAAGGTCCGTTGTGAGGAATGCTTGAATCGTACATTATAGTTTTGGAATGTTATGTTATGTTTTAATAAATAAATTAATTTCTGAATCTGCATGGTGGTACTCTCGTGTACTTACACGTGGGATCGTCGCGAAAAGCGTACGTGTAAACGTAAATACATTTAGGATAATAAATAACTCTAAACAGGTAGGTTTACGTTAAAATTATTTTAATTAAATGTTAATTAAATAAACAAATTTCCTTTGGGTTAGAACATTAAAATAAGCTGTGTATACAAGCACTACGTGCGTTATACTTTTTAATTAAAATCAAAACCAGCACCATAATAATATTACAAGTTACATACGTGCGTAAATCCTTTACGTGGAAAAAAAACAGAAAGTAATAAAATAAAAAATAAAATCTACACTCGCAAAATTGTTAAAAATTTACTCTTATTTTTATATATATATATATATATATATATATATATATATATATATATATATATATATATTATTTGGAATAAATTTATAAGTGTATAAATGTAACCGTACTTACATGGGGGATTCAGTCACGGCATTTGTAAGGGCAGCCACCCGACTTTCTATCGTTTGATAACTGTTTACAAGAAACCAAAAAAAAATCAAATGATAGAAACTAAAAAGCCACCATCACCTACAAAAATATAATGGGAAGGCTCAAGCAAAATGGATACTGGAAGCAAAGCGAAGGTGCATAATGCATTTACGTTCTAACCCGCGAGAAAATAATATGGCGATTTGTGAATACTGTGTACTTACACTTGGCTTTCTTTCACATTTTTTATACCCTGGTTAACGTCTTCAGTGATCTCCTTCCATACCGTGATGCCAAGTTTGCGTTTCAATTCGGAGCTCTGGCGAATCTGTATACAAATATTGATAATATAACCACCATATCAATGATTCGACAAATTACACCATTTTAAGACTTTTTTTCTAGCATAGGAAGGCAAACGAGCAGTCGAAGCTTTAGACTACCGACGCCCATACACATCTGTACAACCAGAGATTATGCAGATGTGTTGCTCTCCTTTTTCCTATACCCCTAATGTGCCACCGGAAACTCACAAACCGCACGAAACGCGACAGCATAGTTGTCACTTGACGCCGGCGTTATGTGAGCGAGAGGTACGACCCCGGTCGTGCCGGCCCAAGTCGGCTACATAGCAGCATGGCACTAATTCTTACTTTTACATTTATTTAATTTTACAACACAAGAAATGAACCATAATGTTATGGAAACTTCTGAACCTTTGTAAAAGGCTTTACCGATTTTTTTTAAATTATAATAACTAGCTAATTTTTAAATAATACGTAGTACCTACGTTAAATAAATACATACTGTTATAATAAGTCCGACTTCTTGTGACGAATGTATTGTATGCAAATAACAGTTAAAGTTAGCATTTAAAATCACATTGGCAAAGTAAAACTTGGAAAGAGACTATCTTTTACAAATGTGAAATGTCAATAATATATTTAGCAGCACAACTGTCCTTTATAATTAACAGCTAAAGCATAATCATAGAGCTCGCCTAAGCAATTTGAAGTGGCAATATTAATAGGCGATTTATCATTCGTCAAGTGGGCTTCTGCTTACAAGCTATCTTCTGAGACTCACATTATGCCCGTTGGATAATTGTATGAACTCGGTGCTCTCCAACACGCATCAGTAGCCGATAAGTTAAGGTAAGCTTATCAATATGAACTACGTCTTTATGACACATCGAAAGTCAATTGGATTAAAGAGATAAAAAGCTATTTTAAGACATTTACTTAACTACTGTTGGAAACAAATTAATAATTAGTAACATTCATAAAATTACAAAAATTGCGTGTCAGTTGATAAACTTAACAAGGACAATGGATATACGCTCTAATAACTATGCAGTACGTGTGTGTACTTAAATAGGAAATATTTTATAGCGATTTATATATTTTATATCATTTTTATTAAATACATACACAAACATAAAAAAGACGGGCAAGGCACATAATATTACATACATCAAAATGTATTCTCTAGTTTATTTAATGTGTCTAATGTGCAATTTGCATCAAATTACTAGCCCAGTAGGAACAGGTTTATATAAACCTCACGAGCAGGTTAATAATGCGACTAACTACTAAACAGAAGACTTGCTATTAATAAATCCTACTATTCCCAACACAAACTTGAACCGGCTTCTGCACAAAGGTTATTATCGGATCAACTCACATTAGATAAACTGATCTTGAGAAAATATTAATATTTTTTTAGACTTACGGACCGTTTCTTAATTGATCAATATTTAATCACAGGTGATATAGTTTTTAAGCTATGACCTTACTTTACATTGATATTTCATTCATTTCATTAATATTCTTATGTCTCAGGATAGGCAGGCAACACATAAATGAGTTGCCTGGGCTCGTTCCAGGTATACTAGTTTATGTTCATGGGCGACGTCGACCACTTACCATCAGGTGGTACGTTTGCCAGATTGCCTATCCAACTAACATAAAAAAAAACTTGATATTCGATTAAATGGGAGCAGTGAAAGGTAATCAAATCACCAGCGATTTATCACGTGTATTTATTTATCTTTATCTTACTTTGCTCTGTAACACGGTGCGTAGAGTGGCGATCTCGTCTTCGACCCTCGCGAGCTCCCGGCTCCACTCGGCGCGGAGCTGTTCAGCCTGCTCGGGGGTGAGGCCCACCAATTCGTCGGGCGTATGGATATCTCCTGCCCCGGTGTTCGCTGTCGCTTCCTCAGCTGAAATAGACACAACATTTAGTTGTATGGGAGTTGATTCAAAACCCGCACTCTAGAACGAACCAGGACACGAAACACTAGGAAAATCAACGTCCTGACGCCTAAGCCTCATGTTACAGATGCAAGTCTTGAGTTAAGCAACACAATAACAGGTTGCCGATGTGTGGTAATAATTACTGCTAAGAGCTTCTTCAGGGAAGTAATAAGATGGAGTGGTACCCATGCAGTAGGGCCCGCCGTATATATCGCACGCCTCCCACCGGTATAACATTTTAGTAAGATACGTATTCCACATAACAGCTACAGTATATTTCGGAGCAATTAAAAAATCGATACTGTCATATTGAATATTTTAGAAAAAGTGAATATGTAATGGAAACAATATGTAGAAATAAATATTAAAATTTGAAGGGTTTGTGTGTCTATTTATTTTGTCTACACATCAAGGAGGCTACGCTCTGAGAACGAGATTTATAAGAGATAAATATAAAAAAAAAAATCGAAAATAAACTTTGTTACATTCGTCGCATCTGTCTGTCACTATACCGGGTGTATTTGGAACGCTTGCGAAGATTAAACCCTAATAATATACTATATAATGCATATAACCATTTATCTCAGAAACGTTTTTTAAAGAAAATTTTAGTACTTGTGTATTTTGCAAACCCGCAATGTATGTATACACACTATGCAATCATGCTAACCGCGAGACGCGCGACTAGCGGGCGCACTGAAGACGCGCGCGGTGAGGGAGTTCGTTCACCTCGTGCATGCGGCGAACGCTATCAGCTGACTCAGTCCGCTAGCCGGCGTGAAACATTAACCAACAAAAAATTACATTGCTGTTTCTTTTTAAAAAAAAAAACATTATTTTAAAGCATTATCATCAAATTCCTGTAACATTATGTTTACTAAACCGGATTATATAAAAAACATAAATAAAAAAGGCAACCAAAAAAAAAAGAAAACGCGTTTTTTTCACTTGTATCATGTCAGGCTATGCCAACACTATCATACCTCTTCGTTTTCGCAAGCGTTCCAAATACACCCGGTATTTGGAGATTTGACTCAGACATTCAGACTCAAAATGAGGATATTAATCATTAAAATTACGAAGGAAAATCGTTATACAAATATACTGGAAATATTAATTACGGTCAACAACGTTGTCATATAAAAATATATACTTAACTCATTATATCATAATTATGGTTAAATTGTGTACCTAAATAGTAGCGCGGTTTTATTTTAAAGTAAGGTCAACAAAACCAGCCATAATAATTATTCAAATCGAAAGTTCGGGAGGACCTTGTTCGCCATTTTTTCACTTTACGTACCTAGTCAATGCCGATTGTTACACGGCGTAGGAATCCATCGTGTGTTATCTTTTTGACACTTTAGTTAGTATTTTAAACCCCAAGCCCAATTAGGAAACAGCCTAATGAGGCTAACAGGCAGTTCCTTGATTACAGGAATGTGCCAATGTGTATTGTTAACCAAGACCAAGTTCACAAGTCTTAAGTACAATAGTCCAATCATATGGAAAACATATGCCCTAGTAAAATATGGTCCAAGATACGAACCTTAAGCGACCTTCACCGAGCTGATAATAGAATAAAACCTAAAGTGCAGTTCGCTTTAGTATTCTTATGTTTACGCGAGTTTCACTCATTATAATGAAACAATTTTTAAGAATTAAGAATCTATTTAAAAAATACAAGCTTCTAAGCTTTCGTATGTAATTCGTAACACTGATTTAAGTCTAACTTCGAGGGAAAATAAGTAGCATACGGAGAAAGAAAGCTCTAAAATTAAGCCCTAATGCCCGTACGGACATAGTTTGGTTATTCAAAAGTCGAAATAAATTTATTTTGAAAAGATACGCTTAATAGTTTTTCTATAATAACTGTTTTACTAAAGGTGGTTTTAGGAATGAATCATTGTGCATTTTATTCTAGCACACATGTACATACATAGGATTCATGTAGTTAGAGTTCGCGCCGTTGACTGTTCAACGGCGTAGTTGGATACACGATAGTCTAGAATCTAAATCTAAAGATTCACGATTGTCCAGATTCAAACTTCACTCGAATCTAAGCCGTGGTGGATTTCGATAACATAAAATAATTTTACCTAACTTTCATGAAGCGTAAACATATTTTCATTGATTGTTTACAATTTTAAATTATCACACGCGATCCGCTGAATATAAAGCTATTAACTTATTAGTAATTATACTATTAAGCAAGATTTAATATGACACTATTTTAAAGCGAACGTTACTTTTATATCGCATGATTAATTTGCAAGTCAAGAGTCTTTACACCGATAAAAAACACATGACGAGTAACAGAGATTTTAATACAAACCGGTTATCTAAAATGAGCTTAATTTCCAAACCGTTACGTAGCCTCTTGCGAGATATTTTTGAACGAATAGGTAAGTTGCACACATTTAGAAAAAATGTTCTAGAAAACAATTGGTACATAAAACATTAGTAAATAAATACTTTAGTTAGCGCATCGTGATGGATTTATTTAATGACAACCTACACAAGTGCAAGGCTTGAACTTGGGCCTAGTTTTAGTGAAGATAATATGTCAATTGTCAAGAATTAATATCTCATCGTTTTTTTATAATGTAACAATGTGTAAAAGCGTAGGAATTATTTAATGTAGAATTGTACCTACACATTTTTCAGATATTATACATTAGAGAAGCTGTAGAGCCTATCTCAAAGAAATTTATTACGATAAGAAAATATAATTTACTTGTATGACAAAAATCTGATTTGTCAAAGTAAAATCTTTTCTTACATAAGACGATTCACTTGTTTATTTCTAAATTGTTTGCAGTGGAGCAAATACAGTGAATCAGTTTTCCACTTCATTGTTACGTACTGACATTGTTATACTCCTATGACCTATCGCTTCAACCATCTCCATAGATGAAATAAATCTTTCGCTTGTAATGTAGGCTAAAGTTCAATTAGTTCATAATAAAAACGTTATAATTTCAGGGGACCGATACACCGTACACGGTAGACGTAAACAAATTCATTAATGTACGTTATGCACGCAAGCTGTACGTACGTAATTCTCTAAGAATTCTTTTAAATAAATAGCTCATATGACGCTAATCACACGGTTACATAATTTATTTAATTAAATATGTGTATTATATAACAAAAATCTTAAATATATGTATAGTATAAAAGTATTAAATATATTTCCGTTGCCTGGCACCCGTAACACAAGTTCTTCTAGAACTTACCACGGGACCAGATTGACGTGGTGTGAAAGCGTCCATAGATATTATTATTATTATTATTTATTTCTATTTGGGAAACAAACAATTATAATTTTACTCATAGTTTAGAAATAATAAAAAAGTACAGAAATCAGTTAAGTTTCCACTAACAACTAATACATATAAAACTATTATAAACTATTACGAAATAATAGTGCAGTCACAATAGTAAAAGCTTTTTTAAATTTTTGCAATTGCAAAATAGCAGGGTGCCGCTTATCACTGCTATTGCACTTAGAGTTTATTGGGAGTGA
The DNA here is from genome assembly GCA_963853865.1 of Helleia helle. Classification (NCBI taxonomy): domain Eukaryota; kingdom Metazoa; phylum Arthropoda; class Insecta; order Lepidoptera; family Lycaenidae; genus Helleia; species Helleia helle. Next base: position 16,032,026 of record OY971422.1, on the reverse strand, counting down.
GTTTCAGGATATTGATATTTGTAATTAATTTTCAAACATTCTTCACTACTTACAATAATCATTAGTGCTTTAAGAACTTAGTGATCGGGTTTTTATAGACATTGTAACAGAACCTCACTATTACAAAACGTCTAATAACTCCGCTCTCAGATAGCCAAAATATATAGAATTTTCAGCGAGGGATTCACAATTCTGAATGCATTAATTGATACCATTTTCTTTTTATTACATTCTGGCCTACAAATGAATGGATCTCCTTTGGTGGTTAGTTTTCCTGTGCTCCAGTACATATATGAATACAAAAATAAAATGAAAATATATATTTCTCTAATATGAAATATAATGTTATTTAGTAAAAGAAATTGGATAGTTTTAATACTTGGATAGGTTTAAAGGTTATATAATATATAGAACAGGCTTTCTCAAGAAAATATTGGTCTAAGCAAGTTATAACTTTATTGAAATATTTTAGAAATATTTTTTACCAAGTTATGTAATCCTACTCTGCGTGAGCTGTACTTTCGACACGCAATTAGTCCATTTTATATCGATTTGAATTTGAAACTAAACTACAACATGATATCAGTATACAACAGTTTTTTTTTTGGGATGGATCTATGCTAACGGCCCGAAGGCCCTAATGCTACATCGGATTAGTGTGAGCCCACTTGGCTTACTTTTGGTTTGTAAAAGTGGGGGGTTGCCCCCGCCAACCGTGCAGTCTGCGACCACACGGTCTTCTGGCGTCGGGTTGGAACAGTAAAAATATAACTACTTACATACCTACGACACAAGCTATATAGTCCAACCTTGTCTAATTTTTTAATGGCCCAATTCGGCTGCAAAGCAGCATAGCACTAACCTATTTCTTACTAGATACTATATAGATTACATATATGTGAGGGACAGCAAAGCAGTAAGCGGTGTTTCCGAAAGAAAGGGAAGCCAGGCAATTTGCACCGAGATTAACAATTTTGCGATAACGCATAGATTGATCGCCTTTCGGGTAATGCGAAAATAGCAGTCTTACGCGAACTCGCAGACATTCATGAGAGAAATCCGTTAGTTGGTGTCAGTTTCATATGTACTAAAAAAAAATTTAAACAAAACAAAAATTTCAACCGACTTTAAAAAATTAAATTAAAATTAAAAAGTAATAAAATTATCGCGTTTCCTTAATTTTTGTGCCTACAACTTATAATCAACTTGTTCCTCTACTAATGGAAAATCTCTGAATTTACCACGTCTGTTACTTTTGATGCCGGTGTCGTATTTGTTGATGTACCTACCTCCCTACCTTCTACTACTACTTCTACTTCTAAAGTAACAATATAATGACGTGGTAAACGCAGAGATTTTACATTAGAAGAGGAACAAGTTGATTTAAGTAAGTTGTAGGCAGGTAAGGAAACGCGATTATTTTATTACATTTTAATTTTATTTTTTTAAGGCGGTTTTAATTTTTGTTTAAAAAAAATATTTCTTAATTTTTAGTGACTCCGTAATTCAATAACTGACTTTATTTGTCTTAGATATGGGTAAAAAATTATACTATAAACACGTTGCTTATATTAGTCAGGGCCGTTTACGAACCAAGAATGGCACTTATTTACCATATGGGTGCAAAGTTCTCATCAGTATAAATTAATTAAGTCCAAACACAAGGTAGCTACCGTAAACCGCTGTGAAGTCCCCTTAACTGTCCTTCGTCTTTATCATCAGACCCCAATGACAGTAACAACCCATCTAGGTGTAAAGTTCTCATAAATACAAATTAATGAAGCCCAAACACAATGTTATTGATGGAAATAGTTGAAGAGTTCCTTTGACTGTCTTTCGGCTCCAGCAACAGATCGACTCTAAACCTTCATGCCATCGGGATGCCATCATCAGATCCTGGTTTCCTTATCATGGGACCATTTGGAAAGTATGCCCTTTCAAACAAAAAAAGAATTTTTCAAATCGGTCCAGCCATCTTCGAGTAATCGGGAATCATACATAATAATAAACAAAAATTGAAACGACTTCAAAAAGTAAAAAATAAACTAAAAAGTAATAAAATAATTGCGTTTCCATAATTTTTGTGCCTAGAACTTATAATCAACTTGTTATTTTACTAATGTACCTACCTACCTGTCTTTGCCTTGCTGACACCGGCTCAAATAGTAACAACAATGACATGGTAAACGCAAAGATTGTAATTCGTAAAATAACAAGTTGATTACAAGTTCTAGGCACAAAAATTAAGGAAACGCAATTATTTTATTACTTTGTAGTTTATTTTTTACTTTTAAGTCGTTTTATTTTTGTTTAAAATTTTTTTATTTCTTAATTTTTAGTGATTCCGAAATTCGATAATCGATTTTATTTGTCTGAAATATGGATATAACTGTTAAACGCATTTCCACTGTCTATACTCCTGTCTATTATACTCCATCATCAGACCTATAATGAGACTTATGACCCATATGGGTGCAAGGTACTCGTCAATATAAATGAATTAAGTCCAAACACAAGGTAGCTACTGTAAACCGTAGAGGAGTTCCCTCAACTGTCTATGTTCTCCAGCATCAGACCTGTAATGATACTTATAACCAATATGGTTGCAAAGTTCTGGTCAACATAAATGAATTGTGTCTAAACACAAGGTAGCTACTGTAAACTGTTGAGGAGTTCTCTCGACTGTCTATGGTCTTCATCATCAGACCTGTAATGACACTTATAACCCATATGGGTTCAAAGTTCTCGTCAATATAAATGTATTAAGTCCAAACACAAGGTAGCTACTGTAAACAGCTGAGAAGTTCCTTATAACTGACCTTCGTCTTCATCATCAGACCCCTAATGATAGTCACAATTTATCTAGGTGTAAAGTTCTCATCAATACAAATTAATCAAGCCCAAACACAAGGTTACTGCTGTAAATCGTTGAGGAGTTCCCTCGACTGCCTTTCAGCTCCATCATCAGATCAACTCTAGACCTTCATGAAATTGTAGTGCTTTAAAATACTCAATTAAAAAAATATTGAACGCACTAGTTACTCCTACGATTTTCGAAAGATCCCCTCGATTTCTCTGGGATGCCATCATCAGATCCTTTTCTTATCATGGGACCACCTCGGAAGTGCACTCTTTCGAATAAAAAAATAATTTTGAAAATCGGTTCACAATTGACGGAGAAATCGGTGAACATACATTAAAATATATATATATATATATATATATATATACACACGAACATAATATAACCTCCTCCTTTTTGAAGTCGGTTAAAAATAAGCCGTAATCTTAGCGGCGTAGCTTTCCGTTGAGAAATATGGTAAAGTTGTGCTGCTGTCATTTTTAGCTCAGTTCCGCCCTAGCATAACAAAGTCGTGGTTAAGTGAGTTTAGGGCCACCCGTTGAACTTGTCAAACACATGGCGTGGCATCGATCGATGGGAAAACGGGCACTAGTAACGAAATAACAGAAACACAATATGTTGTTAATTATAATTTTGAATGCTTGTACCTATTAATGTAATCGTTTATTTAGAGTTTTTGAGACCAACGCCCGAATACTCAAACGAATCTCAAATTTAAGACGTACTTAAACTCGTGTTGTCCCTCTTTTTTTCTTTGAATCTGACACGTCGTAGCATGAGTTTAAGTACGTCTTACATTTGAGATTCGTTTGAGTATTCGGGCACAAGACATCAAAAATTATAGTAAAAAAATTATAGTAAAAAAAACTAAAAAACATGCTTTAATAGCAAACCGAAATAAAAATTTCGAAATACTTTCAATACAAGAATTAAATGGATTAACATAAAAATGATATTACCTACTTATTGTAAAAAGCGTGTGGTGCTTACTGCTTTGTTGTTTGTACTCAGTTAAAAACTTAGTATGTACTTTTAAAAATAGATACCGATGAAACTAATAAAAGCGTATTAAAAAAAATAAACAAGTATGTATTAGACATTATCTGAATATATCAGTTTAAAAAGAGTTTGTTGGCTATTTTCATAAAGCTTCGCTTCTTACATATTAGAAATACAAATCATTAAGAACAGATTTAATCATATATCTTATTTCAAATATTTGTTGCTTCTTAACTTTAAGTTTAAGTTGGATAGGCAATCTGGCACACATGCCACCTGATGGTAAAAGGTCAGCTTCGACCATGAACATAACGAGGTACCAGGAACTAGCTCAGATAATTCATTCATCCCCACCATGGTTCAGGCCTTGATATGGCGGTGAGGCTCAGTAGCCTAGGGTGAGCCCAGCACCTCGGGCGAAGCTAATTGAGCCTCTTTGTACCCCTCTTATAAGAAGAGGGGACAAAAGAGCAGTAGGCAAGGGGCGAGGACGGGAACCTCACCCCATTATACTGTCCCGACGTTGGGAGGGGTTGTTCTGTGGTGCGGGACAACCGCTCTGTGTAGGTGGCGTCGGTCTCTTGGGAGACTGACTAGCCGTCGAGGTGCCTTGTTTGCTCATTAGATCCGGGGCACCTCACCAAAGGCGGCATTGGTGGCACTCGCCGGGTTTCAGTGGGTAGAGCTGCGTCCACTTACCAGCTTTCGGGCATAGCGAGTCCCACATACCTGTGTGGGGAGACCCACTCCGCCGCGGAATGCCTCAAAGCATTTCCCGGTGTTAAAAAAAAAAAGGTGCCAATGCTACGGACCAAAGGACCATGCTACGTGGTCGGCTCCTCACGGAACGATTGTCCTGCGTACAGCGTACTGCTTTGAAATATTTGTTTTTACGATATTAAAAATAAATGGATAAATGTATCTATACATAATAGCAAACAGATAAGCATGTACCTACTAATATTATAACAGGAAAAGATTTGATTTTTTGTTTGTTTGTTACGAATTAACTCAAAATTTTCTCGACCGGTTTAAAAAACTCTTTCATCACTAAATTAATAAGTTAACACTGAGTGAGATAGGCTTATGTGGCAAGAGATCAGCCATCTTGGCGTTCATCGAGGGAGGCCTATGTTCAGCAGTGGACGGATAGTGGCTGAGGATGATGAGGATGATGATGATGAGTGAGATAGGCTTATGTAAATAATCATTATCAATCAGGTCGTAAACATAAGTTAAGGCGATCCTATACTCTATCCTGAACAACATTCCGGAATGAACAAATAATGAATTTCAAAGTTGTCCAAGGAAATTGTCAATAAATATAGTGTAATTTTCAGATTTTTTATACATACATTGTTCATATCGTTTAAATATCAAAAGTCACCAATTAAGGGACACGCTAAATACTAAGAAATTGTAATTATATTGACCTAATCCGAGAAAAAGTAAAAATAATAATTATAAGCTAAATCAGGAGACACGTTAGTGTCTTAGCGCCAAGAACACATCCAAGTATTTTGGCGTGAGGCACTCACTGTGTATAATATATTCTCGAGACATATGTAAACATAACCTCCTCATATTTTTGGGGCTTTATTTTGTTATTATTGCCAAAACACTAACACTTCACACTATTTTTAATAAGTTTCATTTTACACATATTACAAAAAATTATTGGGTCTCAGCAATTATTTAATACATTTCAAACATGAAAATTATTGCTTGCGCCGTTTTGAGATTAGAGAAAAGATTTTATGACGTTACAGTGAGAATTTTGACATCGAAGTTGGTTGCTTGTTTTTTAGTTTTATCCTATCGGAACAGGCAAAGGCAAGAGGCCATGCTGCCTATTCTATCGTTATCAATATACGGTGTTGTATTATTAAGTATTTCGTTTTTTTTCTTGTATTCTCTATAGCTTATTTTTATTTTTTTTTTTCTGTCATATTTTATATTTGATAAACGTCTTTCGTATAATATATTTTTTCTGTCGTATTTTTTATTTGATAAACGTCTTTTGTTTCATATATTCGTTTCTGTTAAGAGCTCAATCTTCTTCGTATCTTCCCAGTTTCCCGTTAATTAATTGCTAATTTATGTTTTGTTCATTCGGAGTGATTTACTAGTGTTTGTTTTAAAAACTGTATATATTGTAATTGGTTGGCAAATATTGTGGAGAACTGTTCTGGAGTGGTTTTCTATTGTAGGACTGTTATGATGGTTTTCTATAGTGTTTGTTTTTAAAACTTAATCTGTGTAATATAGAATGTGATTCGTTGGCGAATATAATGGTGAACTGTTCTGGGTGAATAGAATGGGAAGTGATAGTTGATTGATGGGGGCTAGAGGGGCAGAGCCGCACTTTTTGGCATTTTCCGCCGTTTCTCCAAAGCACAGACAATATATTTTTGTTAACACAACAGATATGGCAGCATGGCCTCAGGTCTTAGCCGGTTCCAACAGAAAATGCCTATTGGAAAGAAACATAATAATACAGTCTAATTATTTTTCGAGAAATAACAATATTATTTAACAAAGTGAGATGTACTATCTAATTGTGGTGCTTAAATGTGATTTTAATGTATTTTTTTATTTAGTTTCAACCGATTTTATTCGGTCAAAACTCTAAAAATTAGACATAACCTATACAAACTTTAAAAAATAATTTCTCGAAAACTATACATTTCCGCATAAAATGCCGCTGGAGTTTGTTTCTTGACTTCATCAACCAATTAAATTGGTATTAAATTTTTGCTATACTCTACTATAGCCAACCCTTGATTTACATTAGTCAACTTATCAAGAATGGAAACAATGTGGAGTTAAAGGAGAAATGCTGTTATGTTTACAATAGAAAAAACAGTTTGGTGGCTGTAGCAAACCAAGAAGATGGTGTTTATAAGTTGGTCATGGAACATAAACAATGTTTTTTTACTCCTACTTCAACAGTAATTAGTGAAGAGTGTCATAGGAGATTGGTCATTTGAATATAAATGACCAGAATAAAATGAAAGATGGAGCAGTTACGGGAATATCATACACAGACAGCAATCTGAAGAAGAAAATGAGGAACCAGTACCATTTACTTTTAGTAAAGGGGGACCCAAATTAAGTGAATAAAAAATCTGCCAGAGCGTTATAGATTTCCAAATCTATGTACAACGTTGAGTCCAAATGTTACTAATGATCCAGTCTGTGTCCATGAAGCTCTGGAGAGCCCAGAAAGAGACAAGTGGATTGAGTCAATAGAGGAAAAGCTGCATGCAAGCTTTTGAAGAAAATGATGCATGGGTTCCTGTGAGTGAATTACCTTTTGATTAAACTTTAGTACAGTGCAAGTGGGTATATAAAAGGAAATTAAATAGTGATAATAGTGTATGTTACAGAGCATGTTTAGTGGCTAAGAGCATAAGGTTACACAGAGGCCTGGTATTGATTATGAATAGACTTTCTCACCAGATGTCAGATATTCTACTTTGAAATTATTGTTCGCACTATCTGTTCAGTTAAATTTAGATGTCACTCATTTAGATGTTAAAACAGCATTCTTAAATGGTTTTCTTAAAGAGGACATTTATAAGGTTCAACTAGTTATTAATTGTGATTCAAATAAGAATAAGATTGTTAAACAAAGTAATTTATGGTTTAAAGCAGTCATCTAGATCATGGTATTAGAGAGTGGAGCAATGTTTATGTGACTTAGGTTTCAAAAGGAGTCGTATAGAGCCATGTGTTTTTACAAAAATCAATAATGATGTAAAAATTGTTATAGCATTATATGTTGATGACTTATATTTGTTCCAATAATCAAATAATCCCTTTGCCTAAAAAACTAAAACCTAATTCTGCTACTGATTTCCGTCCTATTTCTATACTTCCATTCCTTTCTAAAGTTCTCGAACGCCTGGTTCATCATCAAGTGTCGCACTATGTAACCTTAAATAATCTTCTTAGCTCCTTTCAATCAGGATTTCGGCCTGGTCACAGCACTACTTCTGCCCTTGTTAAAGTCACTGATGACATTCGATTGGGAATGGATAATAAACAGCTTACGATACTTACTTTACTAGATTTTAGTAATGCTTTTAATACTATTGACCATGATATTCTAGTAAGCAGGCTACTAACTCTTAATTTTTCGCCATCTGTGGTTGACTGGTTTAAGAATTTTCTTGTGGACCGACGACAGCGAGTTCGATTGGGTGACAGCTATTCATCGTGGTCCAACATCGCTGCTGGCGTGCCTCAGGGTGGCGTTCTGTCTCCTTTGCTCTTTGCTTTGTTCATAAATACAATTACTCAATCAATATCGTCTCTCTTCCACATGTATGCAGATGATCTCCAAATCTATATCCAGTCTACCGTTGAGAATCTTTCTAATATGATTGTTGTTATGAATAAAGATCTAGAAATTGTATGTGAATGGAGCAAATGTAATGGACTTGTTATTAATCCAGTTAAATCCCAAGTTATAATTATAGGTAGTCCAGGGCTCATCTCGCGGATAGACTGGGTAAGCTTACCTCCGGTGCTCGTGGGTGGTGTCCCTCTGCCATTTAGTAAAACCGTTAAAAATTTAGGAGTTCATATAGATAAAAATCTGTCATGGTCACATCATATTGATGAAACTAGCAAGAAGGTGTACGCGGTGTGGCACTCTTTAAGACGCCTTAGGAATCTCTTGCCTATTTCGACTAAAATTTTACTCGCAGAGTCCCTGTTCCTATCAATTCTAGATTATGCCGATGCATCCTAATACCTTGCAGAAGAACAGCTTAATAAGCTTGAGCGCCTTCAAAATATTGCTATTCGTTTCATATTTGGGTTGCGCAAATATGATCACATTTCTGAGTTCCGCGCTAAACTCAAGTGGCTTCCCATCCGCCTTCGCCGGAATGCTCGTATTCTTTCCTTTTTATACAGCATATTAAATGATCCTAAATCTCCACCCTACTTAAAAGAAAAATTCGTATTCCGTACGTCGAAGGTTAAAGAACTTCGGTCTACTACAAATCTAGTTCTCCACATCCCCGCTCACTCTACCCATTTCTTTAGTTCCTCCTTTACGGTTAAATCTATTAAACTATGGAATTCATTGTCTACAAACATTAAACAAGCAAAAACTTTAAATATTTTTAAATCTTTAGTCAAAAGTTATTACCTAAATATCTCTTAATTTATTACTAGATATTATATATTTGTCTGTTTATTTTTATAACTTCCTCTGAAATATATCAAGAAAGTTCTATATAAAATATGTGTTTTAGTACATAATATGTATGTATTAAGATTTATGTATGTTGTGCATTTATTATTATTATTGTTTTGTATGTTTGTGTAGGTATATTTATATATATTTATATATTTATAAATATATATATATATATATATATATATATATATATATGTAGGTATATATTACAGGTATATATTATCATATGTATTTTACAGTATTCATTAAAATTTGTTATGTGATATAAATCATGCATAAAATATATAGTTGCACCTGCCTTATAATTTTTATAAAACATTTCCATTACCCAAAGGTTACTTGGAAGAAATCGCTTTTCGCGATAAAGTCGCCTTTATGTCCGCATGTTTCTTTTTGTTTTGTTATTATGTTATATTTTAGTAATGTGTGTGCATAATAAAGAATATTCATTCATTCATTCATTCAAATAGAGACGACAAGTTAATTTCAGTATTGATTATGATATTATGTAAGTAATTTTACTTCAAATTTCTGACTTGTCATACTTTTATTATTGTCAATACAATTTGTTTTCCCATTGTTACAGACCGTGCAATAAAAAAAAAACCTTTAAGCGGAAAAGGGCTGGTTGTAAACAAAAATTGCGAGACATTATGTGTGTAGTATTTCTTCATTATAATTATTTTCATTTGAAGTTATTTCCTTACTGTTTTACATTTTTTTAGCTTCAGGAAAAGAGAATGTTTAAAGGCCTTAAAGGACAATAAACATAATAATAAGTACATTGGTATCAAGTAAATTTATGACATTCTTCGTATGGAGTTGGATTTGAATTATTCTTAAGAAAACAATAAAGAAAGTAATACATCTAAAGTTTTGAATTCTTTTTTATTCTGAAGGCATGGTAGTGTGCAACAATAACTTAATAAATTTAGGGTAAATAATAATGAATCATATATTGGACAAGAACAAAAAATATTAAATTTTTAATTACTTATATTATTACATGATTTACTAATAAGCAAATATAATAATTTACTTTAATTTAATTATTGATTTGAACTGCCGGTCAAGTTGCATGTTGCGCCATCTGGTATCTAACTTTCCCTTTTACACTCTAAATATTTAAACAGGAGGAATAACAGGAACGCATGCTCTATGTTAATTTTGAAAATCAAAATAACATTTAAAAAATATGACGATGTTGTATTGGTCACTGGTTAGTCACAAGCGTCATTTAAAGTAAAAGTATTGTAATAGTACTAACCTCTCTTATTATTAAATTATTTGAGAAAATTTATGAATTAAAATTTTGACGAATTTTAACTCAAGAAGTTTAAGTTTAAAATTTCAAAGTATTTGAAATGAATTACTCAAGAAGTATAAATATTTAAAATATTTGAAATGTAATTATGTTAATTAATATGTATATGCTTTACAAAAAAAAGAGATATCCCACAAAAAACAGTTTCACTGTAAAATGTCGCGCCAAGTACACGTCTTAACTATATACACGTATAGCAAAAATAAAAAAAACTAATCTTTACAAAAAATATGAAATAAAAAAACCAAGTACACAAAATCTCTCGGATTAAAAGAAACACTCATTAAAAACTGTGAAAATTGAAAAAACAATTGGTGTAGTATATTTACAAAAAAAAAAGAAAATTTTCTATTTACAAAAAAATATAAATAAAAAAAAAGTAATCATTGTGATTTTCAATAATTGCAAAATTTTGTGGCAAATTTTACAATTGAAAACAATTTTTTAAACGTACTTGGAGCGCGTCATTTTCAATGTATTGTAAATGACTTCACAATATCACTAATATAAATTATTAATGTCAACTAGTCGAGAAGTTTGTGTTCCTCAAGCATTCATTAATGTTATAATTTTCAAAAACAATTTAATAAACATTATCTAAGGTAAAGTACCCAGTAGCTGCTCAGGAACCAGTACCTGCCCACTCTGCATTTGTATATCTATATTCAAAAATGCAGATATACAAATAAAAAGAGTGGAAAGGTGGTTCTAAGCAGTTACTGGGTACTTTACCTTACTAGTAATAAAATCATTTCCTTCTTTCTTGATTCAATTAAAAGGCAAGAAAGCGTCATATTCATATGAGTATAAATGTAATAGGAATAAGAAATATATAAAGAAATGGGTACGAGCTTGAATTTTAATTTTAATAGATTTGATTGAAGACAATAAAATAATCATTAGTGAGGCCAACTACATGGCGTAGAAGGGGTGCAATAATTGTTGTTTTTATACTCCTTTTCCATACCAATTTCCTGGCTGTAGATCACAGAATAATATTACCCTAGCTCTAGATTAGCCATGAAATTGGGGTACTCAAAGACGCGCGCCAAGTACGTTTAAAAAATTGTTTTCAATTGTAAAATTTGCCACAAAAAAATTTGCAATTATTGAAAATCACAATGATTACTTTTTTTTTAATTTATATTTTTTTGTAAATTGCAAATTTTTCTTTTTTTTTTGTAAATATACTACACCAATTGTTTTTTCAATTTTCAGTTTTTAATGAGTGTTTCTTTTAATCCGAGAGGTTTTGTGTACTTGGTTTTTTTATTTCATATTTTTTGTAAAGATTCGTTTATTTTTTATTTTTGCAAGAATAATGTTATCATTCTCTCTGTTACAATAGTTAGACGTGTACTTGGCGCGACATTTTACAGTGATACTCTTTTTTGTGGGATTGAAAATACATATCAGTAATAACTAACGTATATACCTAAATTTATTATTATTTGGACGAATGTTATTACATATTTACTAAGCTAAATTTTATTTTCTTCTGAATTATATGTAGACTGAGTAGAAATATCAATTATACCTACAACAGACACAAGCATATATACCAAGTTATATGAAATATTGTAATCGTTTTCTTTTTTTGTTTTTGTTTTTTGTTTTGTTTTTTCTTTCTCTTTTGTATTCATTTTATGTAAATATTATTTATAAATATGGAAGATAGAGGCCTTCTGACACAGGTTCATTAAACCTACTAGAAGGACTCGACCACTAGATTATACTACAGTGTATCGTTAAATGGAAATAAAGTTATTATTATTATTACCTACATCATTTGTGAGGAATAGAAGTGCGTAGATTAAACAAAAATTAACAAGGCTTTATAGGATGTTTTTATCAATTTAATCGGTCTGTTTCTCATTATAATGATGATAGGTACTACTCTTATATCATTTTTGTACTGCTAAAATAATAAAATATAATGCCGAAATAATTGTATGTTCGAATGTTTTAATCTTAGCAACTTATTGATTTTTTGCACTTCGTATTCCTTAGATGCGGCTAATACGATAAGACTTATACAATATCCAGTTTAATCTTAAACCAGAAGAGACCGCGGGGCATAACAAGTTACAACTTACTTGTAATAATAATACTTGTAAAAAGTAGGTATTATATCTTAATTGTGATTGTACCTTATGCAAGAGCCTATTTATAATTTACCACGGTAATTTATGTAGATGCTGCAACACATACATAATTATCACGTAATAAATTATTCGCATTTTGTATGAATATATTCTTGCGTGGTCCATATTTAATATTTAGTTATATACAACACTGATTATTTATGTTATACTTAAGCTTTCCCCTAAAAACATACCCATAATCAGTTATCAAGAAACATTGCGATAGAATAATTATAAATCACGACCAACCTCCAGAACCCGGTGTGATACCAAGGAACTTTTTATAGTTCGTGTGACTGGACACTTTGGCAAGATATGGCTTTGATAAATCTTGAAATGTCACTCTAACTTCACGCATCTTCTTCTTAAATATTCGAAGTCTCCGCCGCCGATTGTCCACATAAAATTCTGTTTCGATACAGAGAGCGGACTCGGCGAGGTCGGGCAATGTTTTCCAGTCAGCCTCGATGTCTTCTTGAGGCCAGTTGGCAAGGTCTTCAAGGTCGTCTAACTCGTCTACGGCCACATCAAAGCTGGGGGTGGAATCGTTCTCAGGCACCACGAAGTACGGGTCTTCCATATACTCCAGACTCGTCGGTTCCACGCTTGCCAACGCATGGTCCGCCATTCCATTTAATCTATCTACCTCGTCTTCCGCGACTATCTAACATATTTTTAACAGAACAATAAATCGTCGAATAGTCCTCTCTTAAAACACATTGTTGAACGCACATTGGCAAGAAATAAATCACAGACGGTGCATGTAAACTAAATTATTAGGAACGATATATTATATAACAAGTACGATATTAATTATTATTGCAATATGTTTAGTTATTGTTTCCGTTTTTTTTTCGCCACGTCGGGAGCCGTACTACAAGCTGCACGAGCGCCCGCGCACGTCTCGCGCCGCTACCTGAGTGCCTGTATTGGCCACTTTCACCGACAGCTACGAACACGGATCTGACAAATTACAAATCATGATCTTGACCCTCGAATTAGAATAATTCCAAATTTGATTTTCAATATAACTCCATCTCACTGATATATTCCGAATCAAGTTATGGTGTATGATGTTAGCTTATATGTGTGTCGGAACGAGTGACGAGTTTTGTGTGCGTACATAATGAAGGCTTGTGTGGCAAGTTTATTGACACTGACAGCGCCAGCGGCGAGTGAGCGGCGCGCGCGCATACAACTGGACGGTCGACTTTGAAAGACTGTTTACGTCATCGCTTATTTAGCAACCTAACACAAAAAACGCGAATTTCTAATGTTACAATGACTCACCGTTCATACCGACAGTAGAAAAACATTCATTTTCAAAGTTAAAATGATGAAAGGTTTATATAAACAGTCACAATTATAAAAGCAGAGTGTTTAAAATACATACATTCATTTGTATGATAATCTTTTAATTTAATAACATAAAAATTAATTGAAACAAATCTGAGTTGTTTAAGTAAGAAGGCTTCTAACTAGAACATATTTTTATTTTCAAATTATAAATTGATATTTACGACCAAGTAGTTTAAATGTAAAACAAACTATCCATAACCATCCAATAAAAAATAAAAATGATAAAACAGAAAATATAACAGAACATAAGATTAAGTTTTATAATTTAAACAATATTAACCAAGTACTAAATCATATATTGTACATAATACATATTAAGTACTAGCTGTAGCCCACAGCTTCACCTGCGTTAAGTTAGATTTATAGCTGTACATGGAATGATGATGATTATTTTTTTAGTCTAAGTTACTCCTTATAACATCAGCTATCTGCGATTGAAAGTCCCATCAAAATCGGCACAGCCGTTCCAGAGATTAGCCAGAACAAACACACAGAGACACAAAAATGGTAAAAAATGCTATTTTGGTATATATATATATAGTATTTTTGGTATATATATATATAGTATATACCATCATACTTTTAATTTTTTATTTTTTTTATGTTAGTTGGATAGGCAAACTGGCAAACGTACCACCTGATGGTAAGTGGTCGACGTCGCCCATGAACATAAACTAGTATACCTGGAACGAGCCCAGGCAACTTATCTATGTGTTGCCTATCCTGAGACATAAGATGTTAAGTCTCGGTGCCAGTAATTACACTGCCTGTCTTGCCCTTCTCTCCGAAACACAGCAAAGCTGTTTAACGGGAGAAACAAGCAAGATAGTGGTACCCATGCAGCCGGGAGCGCGGCATAGCGCTTCCCTCCCACCGGTAGACATACATCCATATGTATTCAATAAAAGGCAGTTAGTTATTTTAATATTACAAACAGACACTCTAAATTTATTTATCTGTATCTATGATATAGTGTGCAACATCCAACAGATAACAAAGTTATACCATTTGTAGTCAGTGTAAGGTAAAAGTATAATTTTATTTAAATGAACTTAACAACAATAACAAACTGCTGATTATTGAACATTGATGTTCAATATTGAACATGATTATATATAAGTTAAATTTTACAGGACCTAACTTCCTACTCATATATATTTTACATGTAAATTATATGTAAAAATGAAGAATGTACAAGCATCATAGTGTTATTTTTTTATATTGTACTATATGTTGATTATAGCTTTTTTTTGTTTTTTGTTTTATTACTCTTAGTAAACAAAATAAAATTTTTTTTGGTTTTTTTTTTTAACAACTTACAACTATCCAATGCGATAGTGAAACACACATAATTTAACTAACATAACAAATAATGCTATGCTTGTGAATTCATTTACTGTACAATTAAAAATATCTGTCTCGTTTGCTATAAGGTTAAGAGTGTGAAGCGCCCACGTCAGTGGTGCTTCGTTCAATAAGTTTAATAAAAAAATAAAATAGTTTATAAAGAAATATCGGTTTGTGGGTAACTAAAACTAAAAATATGATTAAAAAATTTATAAAACAGTAATGTACAATTAAATTTTAATTACCGTATGTAACATCTGTTAGTCAAGCATGGACAGAAAAAATATTATAGTAATAATAATGATCTTAATTTGTGGAAAAATAATTTACAATATGATAATTGACAATAATTATCATATTATACATACATTTTTTACTATTCAGTACTGATGTTGATCCTGTTAATTTTAGAAAACAATACCTATTCTTGAGATTAAAAATAATATGCCACCTTTATAAATACTTTACTTTAAATATACTATATGTTTTGTAACCTAAATTATTCACCTAAGAATATTATTAACCATAATATTTTGCCGAATTTACCAATTAAGGTTGAATATGAATTCCACAAGTTGATACTATAAGCATTATGTGTCGTAATGGATTTGAGTTGGTGATGATGAAGCCAATTATAAGAAGGAATGAGGAAGAAATAAATAAAATATATATATACAGGTAGATCATGCAGTTGTATGTGGATAAATTGCAATCCACATTTACTAAAATGTATGTTTATGAAGTCCATTATATTAGAAAGAAAAAAGAAAAATATTTTATTGTTCACAATAAAAATCAACAAATAGTTTCACATAGATATTAACATTGCGAACAATAGAAGTCACTCAGTATATGGGTACCACTGAACACAATCCTGCTTATTTCTCTCGTCAAACAGCTATGCAGCAGGATAAGTAATTTCCTACTACATAGCTGTTTGACGCAGCAGAAAAAAAATGTCTCAGGATAAGCACATGAATGGGTTGCCTAGCTAAGGTGAAGTAAAATAAAAAAAGAGTAGTGGCTACTAGCAAAACTATGCTGCATTTGTATTTCTATATTAATAATTAATGGTGCATATTGTATGTATATAATATAATGTCGTACATATTGGTAGGAGTCATTCTGTATTCAGTAGTAAGCTTAAATTACTTACAAAAAAATAATTCAGATATAATGCATGTTGTTGTCAAATTTTATTACATTTAAGGATACATATTTAAGCCGTTAATGGCATAGGCATGTAAATAAAAAAGTACTGACCTGTTTGGACACCACTCATTCTGGGAAAGTATTTTATTTATCAGTCTTTAAAGTAGGTTCGATTTGTCGCAGACGATTGCTTCCACGATTTTCAAAAGATATTTAAACTGTGCGCTTCGATGTTAAAATTTGGCAAGCGGCTGAAGTACAATCCAAGTAATTTCAATAGAACGATGCAACAATTCCCTTGAAAGTTCAATACAGATTACAGAATACAGAATAAAGCAAAGATTCGATCATTTCAGAATTCTTGTTTTTTTTTTGACATACTTTATTTGTCAATTGTCATATTCTTTTTTCATTAATGGCATAAGCTACTAAGCTATTAGCCATACAAAATACAAAATTTAGTCTGTAATGTGGAAAAGCGGCAGAAAACCATAAAGAGCGTGGCTTCGCCCCTGTAGTCCCCTTCAATCAACTATCACTTACCACTGCACCCATCCAGAACAGTCCACCACAATATTTATAATAATTTCTTTTAATATTAATTATTTACAGATTAAATATTGTATTTTGCATGGCTAATAGCCTAGTAGCTAATGCCTTTTAATAGAGAAAAAAAAATGAAATTTGTCACATCATCTAGCTACTTATTAATAATCTGTGCAAATCATTCGTTTTGCGGTTTGACGTCCATTCGTGATTCGTGAATATTAATTTGTTTCAAAAATTTCATCTTTATTTTCAATTATTGTCTTTCAAATCGTTCCATAAATTATACTATTATACGTACGTACGTAATTCATCACTTATTCTCTTATCCTGAAAGTAAGTTTTAGTTTATGTAATTACTTTTTGTGAAAATTATTAGTGTCAAAACTCATAATTTTCCTTTTCTTTTTTAAGCAAGACGCCAAGAAGCTAAAAGATGTCTGCCACAGCATTATTTGGTAATACATCTGGACTGGGGGGGAGTTCTGGAGGAAATAAGCACCTAGTTGAGTTTCGTGCTGGAAGAATGACATTAAAAGGACGCATGGTACACCCAGACAAAAGGAAGGGCTTGTTGTATGTCTATCAGGGAGAAGATTCATTGATGCATTTCTGCTGGAAAGACCGTACGACTGGTGAAGTTGAGGATGACTTGTTAATATTTCCTGATGACTGTGAATTTGTTCGTGTTAATGAATGTACCACAGGCCGTGTTTATGTTCTCAAGTTTAAATCATTTGCTAAAAAGTACTTCTTCTGGATGCAGGTAAATAATTGAATTTTTATAGATATAATAATAAAATATAATAATAATTTATAGCTTTAATGCCGGAAATGCTCTGAGGCATACCACGGGGGAGTGGGTCTCCCCACGAGAGTATGTGGGACTCGCTGCGCCCGAAAGCTGGTAAGTGGGTGCAGCTCTACACATTAAAACCCGGCGAGTGCCACCAATGTCACCTTTGGTGAAGTGCCCCGGATCTAATGAGCAAACAGTGCTCTGTTTGCTCAACGGCTCTGTTTCCTCGACGGCTACTCTTTCCCCCAAGGGACTGACGCCACCTCCATAGAGGGGTTGTCATGCACCACAGAACAATCCTTCCAACGTTGGGTCAGTACAATGGGGTGAGGTACCCATCCTCTCCCCTTGCCCCCTGCTCTTTTGTCACATCTTATAATAGGGGTACAAAGAGCCCCCTTGGCTCAATCAGTTTTTATGTGCCCACTTGGCAAGGTTGATTTTTAATTACAAATGCTTCATTACGAACAACTTTTGTAATGCGAAGTTTTCACGGGAGGGGCTTAGTTTTCGAGATGTTAAAATTTTTCGATTTTGTTTTCTTTGCATAACCCCCTAATTTAATGTCCCCATCGCACAGGGCTCATCATTATGAACAACTTTTGTCATGTCAGTTTATGCGGCAGTATTTTTTAAATGAGGTATTTTAATATTATTAATTTAATGAAAATTATTAATTTTTTATTCAAATACAAAACACCTGTTAATTTTGAGCATAACACCTTATAGTACTTTTGTGTATGGAAAGGACAAAAGAAGGGAGAAATATATTGACCTAGTTATACCCTAATTAATAATTTTCAAGGCATTTACTTTTCATTACAATGTTTTTTTGTAACAATTAAAGTTCCAATAATCATAATATTTCAGGAGCCCAAAACTGATAAAGATGATGATTATTGCCGAAGAATCAATGAAGCATTAAACAACCCACCCACATCTGGTGGTAGGGGAGGAGGAAGCAGTGGTACTCAAGATGGTGAATTGCAGAACTTGCTCAACAACATGTCTCAACAGCAGTTGATGCAGTTGTTTGGTGGTGTTGGCCAAATTGGCGGCTTATCCTCTTTACTTGGAACAATGGGGTAATTTTTATTTTTATACATAATATTTTACTTTTTTACATCTGCCTACTGATACAATGGAACTGTATTACACTGTTGTGCATTTTATTACAGTTTATTGATAATTATTAATAATAATTAAAATACTAACATTTTTATTATTATTAAAATAAAATCATATCAAGTAGGTATATATTACATTTTATGTTTGTTAGTTATTACTTTTGTTATGATTGATATGTAGATACCTTAGAATAATTAAATGTTTTTTTTTTGTCTCTTAGTAAACTTGTTATAACAGTGTAATAATCTACCTAAATGAATTTTCTTCTGTACTCATGCTAGCTCTATTGGTCATAATTATAACTGATGTCAAAAATATTCAAATTGTAGTTAAATAATATATCATGTGTTGTCCACACTTAGTCACCTGATTGAGACGTACATGGATATCTAGTTAGTATAAATTTCTGTAAATATAATTATATTATATGTAACATTTATGTTCAGACAGACGTTGTCCTGAACAAAACATATTGTAGTATAAAAAATAGTGAATTAAAACCAGCCTCGAATCCACTTGAACATGCACAAAAATTTGACAGCAATACATATATGTAATACTTTTTAAGATTGTTAAAATTACACTACTGAACACATTTATAAATATTTGAGAACCAAGTGACCGTGGAGACCCGAATTTACTCAAACAACAGGCCAATTTTTTTTTACATGTAGCAGTTACTATAGGGATGTTGACATTTTTCAGAAATGTTTTTAAATCATTTATAAATCTCTAATGGAGGCCTAAATATGTATTATCAACTTTTGCTTAAATACGTCTAAAGAAAATCTTGCATTTTTTAATGCATTTTAAATTTCGTTCCAAAACGCTACCTAACACTTGTCACGTGACATCATATGTTGTTAAACATAGTAAAAGTGATAAAATGATTCTAGTTGTCGTTAATAAAAATGGCTTCTAAGATTTATAAGTGTTGTACGGTGCCTATGTGTGTGTACACCGTCAAAACGCCTGAAAATTAGTTTTTACAATATGTACTGCATATGGAAAATGGTGTATAAAAATACGTCAATATTCTTCCGTTTCCGCTAAATAGGAACAGGTGACGTCATTTCCGTTTATTATCACGTGACCTATTTTATGTATTTTTTCAGAATTATATCATATAAACTACCAATTAACATCAAAATGATATTTTTATTTGAATACTGTCAACATCCCTGTTGTAAAATTTAATTGTCCTGTACAAAATTTATTGTAGTGGAACAAATTGTAAATCTAAACCATTCTTGAATCCAATTGAAGGCGCACAAAAACGGTCATCATCATCGTTTTAGTTGTTTAGTAGGACTTTAGTCACCTACAAACGTGCAGAAGAATTATACATTGAAAAATACTTTATAGATACAGAGATTTTTTTACAGTTAGGTAAATTTGATAAACATTTTTTATTCCTTTATTACACAGCAACAACAGCAGCAGCAGTACTACTGCTAGCAGGCCTTCTGCTGGTAGTGGAAGCAATTCGAGAGGTGGCAGTGCACCTCGTACTACTGAAGCTGCGGCTACCCGGACTCCATCTCGGGCTAGGGATGTACCAGCCCCAACTGCTACTCCACCAAACACTGCCACAGCAGCTCAGCCAAGAAGTAAGTTGCTTTACTCATATTGAAGAGATTAAATTCTTAAAAGCCTTTTGTAGCATAGCAAAATCCCAACAAAGCTTTTGTAATCTCTGTATGAACAATACTAGCAAAAAAAAATACATTTTTCTAAGGATATTTTTCAATTCTACATTGAAAAATAAATATTTATTAATACAAAAATCTCAATGATAGTTAAGATGGAGCATTCTGAGGTCAATGTAAAAGTTGGTGATAATCAGCATGTGGTGATAAAAGATCATCAAACTCTTTACTCTCAATTTGCGTGCTTTGTGAAGAATGCCTTTGTTTTTTACAAAAAGTCTCTTCTAGTTGAAACTGATCTCGCGTTTCACAACATGTCTTACATAGATGATTATGTTCATGGTCAATATTGACCAGTTAGCATTGGCTTATTTGTCACTTCGCTATATAAAACCATAAAAATTAAAAATCTAATTTTTAATTTTTATGGTTAACACAAAGGAGACGGGCGAATCTGGGCCTAAATGTTACACAAATAAAAAAGAAATCAATATTTTTTATCTTTTTTTTAAAATTGAACAGTGAAATATGAAGCAGTTTTATCATGGGACAACAAATTAAAAAAATATTCATAAGATGACTGATTTCCTTCATGTTTATTTTGGTGATATTCTATGTTGCCAGAGTAAGGAAAAGGTAATCGATTTATCAAATTCATATCAATACACTTTATCGATACAACAATTTTTTTAGAAATATTTTAAGTATGTATTTCGAGTCGTAAATATTTCTTTTCTTTAAGTTTCTTCAAAAAGTAGTATTACCTACGTGCCGTGCCTACTTTGAACACTATTGTGATGTTTATTCTTAAGACATATTGATATATATATTGATCATAAATATATTAATTTATAAATACAATTTTAGATATATCGTATAATGTATCTGAAATTGATGATAAAATCGATTTCACAATCAATAGTATTTTTAATACAGGCAATAACTGTGAACTGTCAAACGTTTAAAACAAACAGCAACCGTGACATGTAAGCTCAAAAGACAAAAACCTATTTTAGCTATATTATAATTGACTGTTCTCTCGATAGTACAGGGGACATAAAACAATATTATTGTAATTGCCTAGTAGGGAAAAGAACAGTGGGTTGCTGTTTGTCATGTAATATCAATAATATGGTACCTAAGCTGGGTAAGGCATCAAGAGAATTTGATACCACCTGCACAGTATTTAGATGATATTTTAATTGTTTACGATGAAGTTGATAATAAATCAATAAAAAATAAAATGTTTTTAATTCAAACTCGTCTTCTTGAATAATAACCGTATGAAACATCTTAGATCTAGTTGGATGTTGGTTGGATGGCGTAATTAATTGTTTCCCTAAAATAATATCTGGTATATTCTTTGTTATATCTAATCTAGAACGAGTTCTAATAATTATTTTCTTAAAGTAACAGTAGAATATGGACTAAGAATAATTTATAAACAAGCTAGAATATCATTTTTTGTTCAATCAATAACACCCTACATTTTTTTTTCCCATGGATCAGTCATGAAAATTTTAGTTTTTTCGAACAAGTATGAACATATAAATAAAATAATGAAGTAATTGTTACTGTAACGTCGGGCCCAACTTTCTATGAACTTTCGCCCGTCTCCTTTCATTTATTAATAATTTGATACCTTTTTAGGTGGTCAGATATTCCTGTCGGACTTGCAGCGCTACTTCTCCGGTCTGGGCACAGCGCCAGAAGGCGAGGGTGCAGAGGGTGGCGCGGCGCGCGTGGAGCTGGGCTCCGCTCTGGCGGCGCCCGAGGTGGTGGCGGCCGCCAGCGAGCCGGCGCACGCGCAGCGCCTGGCGCCGCACATGCCGCCCACGCACGATGATGTAAGGACCACCCTGCTCTCCCCGCAGTTCGCTCAGGTGAACACATAGGGTATACATACGAAATAAGTAAATGTATACAATTACTAGTTGGTCTCTGTGGTTTCACCTGCCCTAAAATTGAAAAAAAAAACTAACCCAACCAGTCACAGGGACTGCCGATAGAAGTGAAAACAAAAAATTAAATCAAATACCTATAATACAGGCTGTAAAGATTATGACAACCTATATAATTTAAACGGCGCACAAAATGGCCGCATGACATTGACATTTCATTTTGTTTCATTTTCATTCATATGACGATTGTCAAACACACTGAAACTTTATTTACTTAAGTAAACAAATATTGCATAATCTTTTATATAAATTAATCAAACTTCATATAAACGTCAAATAGCGTCTCATACAGGTGGTAACAGTGTCGCGAATTTTTTCTCATCTAAAAATATGCTGACGGCCCATAAAACTTTTATTCAACATAAATAGCCTATAACCCTTGTCACTAATTGGGCAGTCAAATATAAAAAGATTTTTTCCGACTAATAGGTCCGGAAATTAGCGTGTTTAAACAAGCAAACAAACTCAGTTAAGTATAGATAATTAGGTGTTTACGTTCAAACTTCTATGTAACTGTGGAACTGAAAGAGATTTAATGACCCGAATATTAACAAAGGTTCTACGGTTTTATTGAAGAGGAATGTTTCTTTTGTATTTTAGGGCAGGGCAAATTACATGAAACAGCTAGTAACAAAAATATTTAAGCTTCTTTGTAGACGGGTACAAAAAAACATTGCAAGGTAACCTGCACAGGTTGTTATAATATGTTACACATATATTTGAATATATATTTGTCTTTGAAGGTATATCAAATTGCATGGCAACATCCTTGGGATCAGGTCCCGGTGGGGCCTTGTTGGCGACTGCCACAGCTAGCCCCTTTTCTCTCGATGACGCAATGGCGGTTCTCGTGGCCTTCGCCAGCTCTTCTTGGTCCCCAGCAAGTAGAGGACAGCAGGGAGGAGCGGCTGGGAGCTGCAGGGCCGCCTGGCGGTTGTCTATGTTGCCGCATAATTCCGCGACCCCCTTCATTAATACGGCCGACCCCGGAGCCCCTCTTACTCTTGGCCGCATATCCCCCCTGAGGTTCTCTGATTTCCCCGTTAGGCCAAGAATCAACTGCTGGCTTGCTTCGCCCACCCGCATCTAGTCCTCCGCCCCCATCCTCGCTACATCCAGGTCCAGAGGGATCGCCTAAGCCTTCCTAGTAACCTCCATAGCCGCTTCTGCCCTAACTCTGACTCGGACAGCGATGTTCTGCCTCCTTTTTATCCTTTGGGCGACCCTTGGCCTCATTTCCTCTAACCGCCCTCCTACATTACGTCTTCTGTCCTCTACTCCTACTATGCCTACTCAGCCGGCATTGGCCAAAACCAACTGCCGCCCGAGATGCGATTGGTCGCCCAAGGTACTGGATTGCACCCTAGGCTTAAGCCCCACCGCCGCGACAAGGCTGCCGCTTATCTTTTCGAAAACTGACGAGAGTAATAAAAATTAAAATATGTTAAAAAATGATTGAGATGTACAAATAAAAGGACCAAACCAGATTTTTACTGTAATTAACATTAATAATAATCCGTCTGAAGAATTAATTTATTATTAATTAAAGCTACTTGTATATTTTGATTGATATAACTTTTATGTAATCATCATTACAATAAAAAGAGTTATATACTTCAGCAGTCTTACGACAAATATTATAATTCCCAAATGTCTTGATGATATTAACCCTCGACGTAAATTTTTTACCGCTAAGTGTGTTCAAGTTGCATTATATTTTATGTATAAACAGGTGAATCGATTTGGATGTAATTTTTTAATCGGAAAGTAGGTTTTCTATTCGTGGCTCTAGAAATCAAATTCTGTTTTGCTGTTTTTAAGACCAGCAACTCTTGTTATTGGTTGTTTTTCAAAGTATAAACTTAGTATTTTTAGAAAGCATTATTCGGGCCATAGGTACAAGAACTTCACACCTGTTGGCAATACCACCGTCGATCGTTGGTAGTAATAATTAATTGTAATACTCTAAATACTTTTATTTTTTTCAGGCTGCCAATCAGTTTTCGTCCGCATTAACGTCTGGGCAAATGGGACCGGTGATATCTCAATTTGGCCTCCCCACAGAGGTCACTTCGGCGGCCAACAGCGGAAACATGCAAGCATTTTTCAAGGCGTTAGAAAGTTCATCCAGTTCTGAAGGGAACAAGTCGCAAGAGGAAGATAAAAAGAAGGAGAAGCCCAAAGACGACAAGAAAGATAAGAAAGATGACGACGCTATGTCCCTTGATTAAATGTATTCGTTTATTCCTGTGTGTCTTGGTAAATAAAATATTACCACGCCCTCTAATTCTTGCTTTGTTTAAATGACATAGTATAAGAGTGTAAGAAATTAGTTCTTATACTGAATAATTTGGTGTTTCAATTGTTTGCAATATAAATAAAAATCTATATTTTTTTATTTCTTTGTGTACATATTGAAAAGGTATATAATTTTAAAATATGACTTCTGGTGCCCCGGATTAGCCTCTTTAAGCTGCACAAAGATATCTTAAAGAATCAGCAATTTAATTCGCGAAGCTTCATTTGACCACTAAGTTCTGCCTACTTGCAACATCATTGTTATCTTCAACATAGTCAAACATAAATAGGTCTCTTTCAATGGACGCCAAGACAAGCTGTCTTATTCCAACAGTACTAGATTAATAAGTAGCCTTCAGAAGCAGTCCTTCCCAAAACTGTTCAATAGCATTCAAATATTTTCGACTCCTCCGTTATGTCACAAACATAAGTCTTGTTTTTGTTTCTTTGACCTCTTCCTGTGTCTCGTTAACATAATACAGTAGGTACTCAACCGCTCCCACCGGTTAAACCGGACTGGAGGCGCCTCCTACCCACCCCCGTTCGTCGGCGGCCTTCTCTCTCACTTGCTCGTCGGCCTTCTTCTGGAACAGTACTGCCTCGCAGGAGGAAACCATCGTCGTCCAGTACTCGTCGTCGCCGAGCATCGCGGTGATGACGCTCGGCAGAGACATGTCCCATCCGATGACCGACGTCAGATTGCGACGCAGCACCGCCCATCTCAGGCACACGGCACACCTCGAGAGTCGAGAGTATGCTGGGCCGTGTCCACCGCCGCGCCACAATCTTGACATACTATCAATCGGCTCTCTGTGGGCCGCCCTGCACAACTACTCACCAACGCAACCACGCCCGGTGAGCACCTGTGTCAGACGGAAGGTGAGGGGCTTGCGCTTACGGCGCATCCACCGCTCGACCGGACGCAGGGGCCAAACGGCTGCTGCGCCAGGTCCACCACCGCCGCCTAGTCTGCAAACCCGCAGAATCCCGTCCAACGTAAGGCTCTCGCTGAGACGCACTCCTATCCGAGACAGGAGTGCGTCCCGCCAAGCACCTCCGCCACAAGTTCCCACGCGGACGCACAACTTTACTCCTAACTTTGCCTATCTCAACTAAAGAATAAAAGTAATATTATTCATTCAGAAATCAATTGTTAAATATAAATAAATATAAAATACGTAAATACTGTTAAAATTTGCCGTTGTTCTCGTAATAACTACTTGATAATTGGTATGACGTAGGCAATTGTCGACACGGTGTGGTCGAGTATTTTATATTCGCGGCAGTTTTGATTCGGCTGCGCGTGACCTCGCATGTGCGGGGAGTGAGGCGCTGGGGAATCCTTCTGGCGCCAGACCGGCCGCATCGGCGTCTGACCGCGCCCCGCGCTCCGCACTGCTCACTTGAAATAGATGCACGGTGATTTACGCCTCGGCCGTATGAGTAAACATGTTGCCTACTCGCCTTGGCACGTCCGCCCGCCCCCGCGCGCCGCCACCTAATCCGATGCACGCCTCGCTCCAAGCGATCTAAAAGTATTACGCGCGAAACGGCGACTTTTTAAAAACACATGACGAAGCAACTGATGGAGCCGGAAGGTGAGTTCTTATTCACAATGTATTGCCACAGACACGAGTTGACACATAAAGATTATAGGTAGGTATACTGGCTTGTGCAGGTGCTCTCGCGCAATGTGCATGATTTCGTCCGCTCTTTTTATGTGCTTCAAAGATAGATACATTTGCTAAAAAATATGCTAATTAAGGAATTTCGTGAATTCCTTAGCAATAACGTCAGGAAAGTTTATAACTACATTCTAAACTTCATAAAACTTGCTTTAGTGGACCGGCGATGATGATTCACTAACGATTATTTATGTAGATTACCTATATAGTATATAATATAATATCCTCACTAACAGAGTGCATTGTGGATAAAGTGGAAACTGGAAATCTGCATAAACTGTGCGTGCGAGTGTGACGACGCTTCATTTTATTTACGTCAGACATCATTAATTTACAAGTTTTATTCCATTAAAGTATTCAATGATATAATAATAATATCAACCCTTTTATGTCCCCCTGCAGTCCACGGGTCTTCTCCTCGAAATCAGGCGAGGAGGGTTTTTGACCATAGTTCACCGATGCGCTGGCCCAATGCGGGTTGGTGAACTTCAAACACCTTCAAAGACATTTAATTTCATCAGGAATGCAGGTTTCCTCACGATGTTTCCTTCACCGGTGAGCAAGCGATAGTATCATGATCAGATGCGCGAAACCCATTTCCTAGAAATGGGGGGATCATAGGAGGGTCAGGATCGAACCCGGACCTCTCGGCTCTCACTCAAGAGGCCGAGTCCATACCCACTAGGCCATCGACACTCACAAGTATCCTGATCAGGATATTGAAATAATTTTATCAAATTATTGTCTTGTCATCGGTGCTCGATAAATCTACAAAGTTTGAACGAAATCTAGCCTTTAGAAGTGGGTCAAAAACGCGCCCAAAGAAGTCGGTTACAAACATAGGTACATACATAGGTACAGTAGAAGCTAATATAAAGCGTGTAAGCCGAAAGTTTGATAACGAAGCTGTTGCCGCAGCTTCGCCGGCGTTAACTTACTCTTAGTCTACTTAGTACTTAATTTCTGTTAGCCACACCGTGATGTTATATCCCATATAGCCTATAGCCTTCCTCGATAAATGGACTATCTAACACTGAAATAATTTTTCACATCGGACCAGTAGTTCCTGAGATAAGCGCGTTCAAACAAACAAACTGTTTAGCTTTATATTATTAGTATAGATTCGCAAACTATTTTAATACTGTTTATTATTTGGTAAATGTTTTGGCTAAAATCTCTAAATTTTGTTCATCTATAGATACTTTAGATCTAATCTGGCTGACATGACATTTGTTGTTTTTTATGCTACAACGGGAAACTAGAGTCCAGAGAATCGAAATGCTGGGGAGGCCGGGACGATGACAGTTTCTCCTAAATCCAGTAGGTACAATATAACAATTCTCAGTATTAACTATTATTTATAGTAATGTACTTATTATACTGAGTGAGTCATCTCGTCTTGACCGAATATCGACTAGGTGCGGTATCCAATTCCGCATTCGAAAGTCGAAATCTCGTAATATCATTTCACACAGACTTAATATTGGATACTCGTTCCTTATCAATTCCTCTCTCTCAATAAACGCCAAGGCGTATAAAGTACGTTTATAAATATTAAATTGATATTAAAAAATGCTTACATCATTTATTTCTCAACATTTTCTGTGACATGCTTCATAATATAATTATAACAAATTAAAGTTATAAACCTAATATACATTATATAATACTATTGTTTTGACGTAATAAAGATGAACGCCGGCTGCACGCTCGAAAAACTGTCACGTTTCGCCTGAAAGTTCAGCTGGCGACGCATTTTGACGTTATCACGTAAAATTATCGTCCGTACCCGACTTTACTGATAACAGGCAGGTTTTTCCAACTTTTATTTAAAAGGATTTTTATCCTACATTAGGTATGTCAGTGAGAAACATCAAGTTCTAAGAAACATATTGAATTAGGTAAAGGTCATTTAAGATACTTCTATTTCCTTCAAGGAAATTTATTTCGTTTGATAAGTCAAATTATAAAGGTTACTACATCAAATCGTAAACGGAATCATAATATTATAATGAACTTCAAAACAAAAGTGATTGATTAGGTACATAAAAATCAAATGGAAGTAATTGGATTTTAAATCCAATTAAGTATGTCTTTAGTAGCTAAATGTTAACTCTATATGTTTCAGAACGTGTACCTCCATAATAAAAAGCAATGTGGAGATACCGGTCTCGCGAGTTGAAGCCTTTGGTCATCTCCATTCATTATTACGTCGTGCATCGTCCCTTCATGTCCGTTTCAGTCGAGACACTTTCTCTATAACAATTTTTGTACTTATTCATTTTGAGCTTTTTTGTACAAACTGGTATGGATTGTTTTCAAGTTGTTCAACACTGTTTGCTATTCATTGGTCTTATAATACCAGTGATATTAATACGAAACTAAACGTTAGAATCTACAAAAAAAGCGTAGATATATAGGCCTGAAATATTATGTATGGCAGAAACGTGTCATTTGATACTGTTAATTGTGATGATAAAGGCTTTGGGAAATCCAGTGACTACTTTAAAATGCATCTTCACTTTTTGTCCACGATGAACTCCAAAATCTGTGCAGTTTGATTCTTCAGAGAGACGATAATTTTGGACGCTATATAATGGGGTGTAGTTGTGTGTGGCAGAACGTTTAATAATATTCTACAAATAATAAAAGCCTTACTTTTTAAATACAACGTGACAAGCCACAATATGAGTCACGGAGGGAACATTTAATATTGCAGGAAATCAGTATATTGGAACAAATTTCTGATATACCAGCCAGTTTCTTAGTGATTGCCTGTCTATAAACAGAGTAGAGACAAATGCCGTTTTGTACTCCTCATGAACTCTACTGATTAAATTCAATACGGGTCCCAACAGTTTTAACGTATCCCTCCGGCTCCCTGGTCGTATCATAGGGTATTTTGGTGTTACCGCTGTCGAATCTGGTTACACAATACCTATTTGCCGCGGTGGATGACCTTCCCATCGCTAAAACACATATGAATATAAGCTAAAGTGGTATGGTATCAATCTGTAACATAAGATCGTTCAATCAAGAGGAAACGAAGAGAGCTGCATTCTCAGCATTATTGTATTATATATATATAGCTGTATTATAACTTAGACGATGTACAGTTTATATATACATAATGCTTACTCCATAGATGTATGTAGTCCGGACGTTATTGCAAGACGCTGTAGGAGCAGGTGCACTTCGTATTACTGGTTTAGTAATATGCCAGCCAAAAGTCAACGTGCGTCGTAAATACACACCAACACAAATAAAAATTGTATATGTAGATGCTTATTAACTCTTAGCCATCGTCTTTATCATTTATCGTCATATTACAACTAAAACCCTATTATAAAAATGCAATTGCAAAAATTGAAAAAAAAAACAAAAACCCTGCTAAACGAAAAAAGCCTAAATTGCCAATTTTTTTTTCTTTTATTTTGATATAGCCAGAGATACTGTCATAATTGAGACGAATCTAACGACGTCTTTCAAGCTACAATACATCAGTAATCAAGCTGTTCAGGTTACGGAGCGTGTCATACAAATATAGGTACATAAGTACATACATACACTTGAAAGATATGTGGGAAATATAGGTGGAAGGCGTAAAGATCTCCGACCGAGCGAGATAGTATGCTCGGCCAGGCCGAAGCCCACTTGCTATCAATTCAGCTGTTGTATGTATAGCAACGAGCTGTGGAACTTCGATAGCGTGATTCACGAATGTGGCGCTGCTTGGTCCGCCACAGATATAAAACTCTGCATAGTATTTATAAATAGGCTAACAAAAATTGTAAGTAATTTGAGCAGTACCTAAGTCCCTTACAAAGTCATTGTATTTGTAACTAGAGTAAACTATTATTCAAAGACTAAATTATTCACTTTAATTATAATACAGAAACAGGTCATTCACAGAAGTCATAAAAATACTTGGAATCCCAATAGTACCAACATTATTTTACAATTCAAAACAACATAAATTTTCCATGTAGGTACACATATTTTGCTGTACAGTTTAAAAATATACACAGGTGTATATTATATTATAGCATTTATAGTAAACACGGTGTGCTGGTGAAGTGACAACATTTCGCGCGAGGTGAGAAGCAAAAAGCCTCCTTTATTTGTTTTCATGGAAAAAATGCATCTTACGCATACCAATTGGGCGAAAAGGGCGCCTTTGACTCCTGCGCTCCGACCGTGTTCCTCAAAGTCAGGAGTCCAAATCCACTATCGACGGCATACCGTACTGGCGTAACGACCCTAACGACTTACCCTCGGGTCTGGATATGTTGTAGGTACATCTTTAGTTGTAGGTACAATAGTGTGATGTCTGAGTATAATTTAATTTCTTATGAAATACTTATTAATTATAATCGTATTATTTAAATCTTACAAGTCTTTACGGTACTTTTATGTAAAACAATATTTAGAAATAATTTGTATAGTTTGATTACGAGACAAACTTCAGACG
The DNA here is from genome assembly GCA_963853865.1 of Helleia helle. NCBI lineage: Eukaryota > Metazoa > Arthropoda > Insecta > Lepidoptera > Lycaenidae > Helleia > Helleia helle. Next base: position 16,001,086 of record OY971422.1, on the reverse strand, counting down.
CTTAATAATGTATGAATCGCAAGGGGTGATTTCGTATTATTATCGGCCCACTACTGGATATAGCCATCTTCGAAGGCATGGCATGGCGATTTAAGACGGCCAATCTATTTATCTATACTCTACCTTACGTTGGACGGGATCGTATGATTTCGCCGACAAGGTAGAAGGCGTTGATGCGGAGGTGGGGGAGGACCTGGGGCGGCAGCCGCATGGCAAAAGCCTAACGGCTGCACTACGTCCGGTCCTCGAGCGGTGGATGCGCCGTAAGCGCAAACCTCTCACCTTCCGTCTGACACAGACGGAAGGTGAGGTGAGAAAGGGTATTGTTGTTTGATGAGTATCTGTGCCGGACGGCCCACAGGAAGTCGATGACAGTGTGTAATGACTCACGCTTCTGGCGCGGCGGTCTCCTTATGCGAGACAGTAATGTCCCTGAGAAAGCCCGACTATGTGGGACTCGCTGCGCACGAACGATGGTTAGGTGGACGCACCTCTACCCACTAAAACCCGGCGTGTGCCACCAATACCGCCTTTGTTAACAGTGCCCCGGATTTGTTGAGCAACAGGGCACTTCGATGGCTAGTCTACTGACTGGGGTACTCCCCAAGGGACCGACGCCTCCTCCACAAAGAATACCCCTCCTAACATAGGGACAGTGCAATGGGGTGAGTTTCCCAATCTTGTCCCTTGTTCCCCCTGCTCTTTAGTAAGCTCTAATTATAAGAGGGTTAAAAACAGCAGCTCCATCGGTTCAATTTGCTTCGCCCAAGATGCTGGGTTCACCTTAGGCTACTGAGCCCCACCGCCACGACAAGCCTTTAACCATGGTGGGGAAAACGACCACTTTATAACAATGTTCGCTTATCGGCCATATTATTTTGATTGTAATTGAATTTAATCAATGAACAGTCGATATCTTATTTCGTACGTAAATACTTGATTTATTGTGTACATAGATTCCTGTACGGTGGTGTTTAAAAATAAGCGTGTCTCTACATAAAAAAAATTAAATGTTATTTTAGTACATGTTATATGTAGGTACCTTGTATATATCCATATGCATTTAAATTACAAAAAAGCGGCTATTTTAATATTACAAACAGACACACCAATTTTATTTATCTGTATAGTTAAAAGAAAACCTATAAGAAGCCATCTCGTAGTTCCCATAATTGCCGTCCCCACAATTTAATACAACGCCATAGCGTCTGATATGTCACCTGCCTTTAATGGATCGATCGTATCTTTGTTAAGCAAATTGAGCAATTAATATCTTCTATTTATAGACGATGATGCTGGTTTCAATTCACAATGCTTGATGTTTAAATTAATCTCATTTTACAAGTAACGTACGCAAAACTACGCTTCATATGAGATTATGTTAGACTGCATTACGTACGTACGTACGTTACGTAGATACGCTTTTTTCCGCCGGAAAATGCTCCTTCTTGGGCATCCCGCGGGGAGGGAGGACTCCCTAGGCGGGTATGTGGGACACGCTGCGCCCGAAAGATAGTTATTATAGGTGGACGCAGCTCTACCCACTAAAACCCGGCGAGTGCGACCAATGCCGCCTTTGTTGAGGTGTCCCGGATCTGGTGAGCAAACAGGGCACCTAGACGGCTAGTCAGTCCTTCAAGGGACCGACGCCACCTCCACAGAGGGGTTGGTCCCGCACCACAGAACAACCCCTCCAAACGTCGGGACAGTGCAATGGGGTGAAGTTCCCGTCCTTGCCCCTTGCCCTCTGCTTTTTTGTCCCCTCTTCTTATAAGAGAGGTACAAAGAGCCCCCTCGGCTCAATTAACTTCGCCCAAGTGCTGGGCTCACCCTAGGCTACTGAGCCCCACCGTCACGTCAAGGGAAAAAAAAAAAAACATGATCTCAGAGCGGCTGGGCCGATTTTGACGGGACTTTCACGGGCAGATAGCAGCTGATGTTATAAGGTGTAACAAAGGCTATAAAATAATCATCATCAACGCGGATACGGCTGTAAATCTAAGTTAACGTGGGCGAAGCTGGGGGAAACAGCTAGTTGGTAAAATTGTTACCGGCCTTTGACCTTCATTGAATTTCACTTGAACGCGTCAGTCCTACGCACTTCATTGCATGACTATGTCAACATACAAGTTTTTTAGCCGACACGACAATTTAACTATCAAGAAATTAGTTTTCCTGCTTTTGCATTTTAGGGTTCAGAAGTTGGAACTCGTCTCGATTTATAATAGAGTATATTAATGCGAATAATGAAACAATAACGTCTACTTTTAAATCAAAGTAATGAAGGTTCATCATCACCATCATCAGCCTCTATCCGTCCACTGCTGAACATAGGCCTCCCTCAATTAACGCCAAGACGGCTGATCCCTAATGTATATTAGTAATTCATTATAAAATATCTATACATAGTTACCGTAGAATGTAGATAGTTTTTGACGAATATAAGGGACTCTTTTTCTGTTTTGCCCTTTACACAGACACAAAAAAGCACATATAAAAACCTCTACAACTATATAAGTGTAAAGTATTTCATCGCAAATTTAATTATATTATTTTATTATATAATAAAATAATATAATTAAATTAATTTTATTATATAATATTATATGTTAGTAGCCGAGTCACCGTGTAACTGGAATTAAATACCTCTTTGTTCACATTAAAAGTTTGACGTCATATTTGGTCGCGTTCATGGTAAGAAATAAACAAGTTATAACACAAAATACTGTATTAGGTACTTTATGTGAACATTTTTGGTATATCTGTCTGTTCTCTGTCACACTGGTAACGTTGCATGTAACTCTTTAAAAAGGCAGGTAATAATTATTATAGTCCTAAACATTGTGTGGCTAATAACAAAAGTCTGTATCAGGGCTAGGCTAAGTTTCATTAGGGGAACTCGTGACTCTCCTTGCCATGGTTCAAGCCTTGTCGTGGCGGTGGGGCTCAGTAGCCTAAGGTGAACCCAGCACCTTGAGCGAAGCAAATTGAGCTGAGCGAGGGAGCTGCCTTTGTACCCCTCTTATAAGAAGAGGGGACAAAAGAGCAGAGGCATATGGGCCGAGGATGGGAACCTCGCTCCATTGTACTGTCCCGACGTTGGGAGGGGTGGTTCTGTGGTGCGGGACAACCCTCTGTGGAGGTAGCGTCAGTCCCTTAAGGGACTGACTAGCCGTCGAGGTGCCCTGTTTGCTCAACAGATCCGGGGCACCTCACCAAAGGCGGCATTGGTGGCATCGCCTGGTTTTAGTAGGTAGAGCTGCGTCCACCTTACCACCTTTCGGGCACAGTGAGTCCCTCATACCCGCCTGGGGAGACCCATTCCCCCGCGGGACGTCTCAGTGCATTTCCCGACGTAAAAAAGAATCTCGTGACTCTACCATGAAACTTGGTGGTGTTTAAATATAATATTTTCCCATTAGATCCTACGTATTTGTATGTTTATCGAATAAGATGAGCCCAATTGTTTTCTTAAGTGAGCCATCTGCTCATTTACTGTACCGATTGAGCTTAAAGACCATCAGGCCGAAAAGTCTAGCCCTTCCGAAAAAAATAAGCCCAATTGTAGTAAAAATCTTCCCCGCATGACGCATCATTCTTTATTTCCGATAAGTAGGTAGTAAGCTTTTTATCTTTTTAAATGTTTTTTAAATATAAAAAATCCAAGATGGCAGATACTTTGGATTATGCATTAAGTATTCATAAGGAAAACACTTAGCATGCCCATTAATAAATAATTAATGTCTAATTAATAGAAGTTTGTTTATAATAATATATTTATATACATAATACGTAAATAATATTTACAAGGACATAGATATATTTATAACAGTAGCTGCCTTTCATAAAACTTTGTATTTCACAATCTCTAAGTCGGTTGAATTTTTGATAGGGGCGTTTCGCATCAGGTCACAGGTGTTCTTCCTTTTGGTATGACCCCTATTGTACTAATAGCCGCTTAAAAAATTGAAAGTTTTTATTTATAAGAGAGAATTTTTAAAAGTAGGTTAGTGTACGTCGGAACATGCAATTCGTATTTAAATTGAAGAGGAGAGGTAGTTTCGAATTGAGTTATTTATAGGCTATGTTCAAATACATTTGGTTTTGATCTTAGTCTTTATCAAAATATGTCTTTTTAACAGACGTCTTAGGTCGAGTTTGAAACGAGAAGCTTTACCTTTACGAAGGTTTACCTAACTTTTAATAAACCGAATTATGAAGTAAATTTATTTATTAATCCAGTTATTGGGACTTTCCTAAAAGTAGGAACAATTTACCTCTTCCCTTGAAAAGAGACTCGTGTTTGATTGATAATAATTATACCTTTTTTATATAGCCGATTTGTGCCAGTTTAAATAATCATATCGTAAAATGTTTGCTCCTAGAGTATTTTTGATCGAAGCTCCTAGAACTCCAAACCTTTAATTGCATAGATTTCTGTTTGAGTTTGAGTTGATGAACTTTTTAATAACATTGTTCCCGAGCAATGTATAGAAGACTCTCGCTCCAGCGATATTCACGAGATCACCATGACAACGGGTGGGACACTGGGGCGCCACTCGTCTGCTAGCGTCGGCCGTCGCATCTCGTTATACGCATTCATCCACTTGTTGTACTGTTTATTTACAAAGCCTCGCCGTATTGGCTCTAGACGCCATGTTTTTTACCTCGCTACGTTGCGAAAAAATAGTTAGTGAAATTCAAACTTTTTTTATTCAATATAGTACTTACAAAATAGCTTATTGAACGTATTTGAGTCTATCAAGAGTCGAGCTCTATAAGAAGAATCGATAAAACAAACTCTAAATTTAATCTTTTAAACATTATCCTTTAATGGCTTGAGAGTTGAGAGTAACACCCATTTCCAAGATGTTTATTATAATATACTACGTATCTGCTCATTTAATTGTGATTGGGTTGATTTAAATAAAATGAATGAATAACATAAATAATGTTTAATGTACGAAATATGAATTGTTTCACCTTAAAGAAATATGACCTATGAGTCATCAAAATATTTAGCATTAAGTTACACTGTGATGATCTGACAATACAGTGCAAATAGAGAACAATTTATTTTATGGAATCTATAATTTACTCGTTACAAGTTGATGTGTGGTCATATACATTAACATGAGCAGGACAGCGCCTTTTGCCTTAGGCCTTAGGGCACAAGGTGAACCTTTTTTTTGACGTGACAAATAACAACGTCTTATGATTCGATGGAGCCGGCTGCAAGAACGAAAAAACATGACGCATGCGGCGTTACCTCGCTCTGAGGCGTTCCATTTTCTTATGACGTTGTCACGTTCAAATATCGTCAGTAAGCCGACTTTACAGACAACCGATTTTTTGTTAACATGGGGAAACGCCTTTACGCGGCGTGAAGGCCCCGGGTGGTGTCCGATGGTGTGTAGGACTCGCGGCACATATCTGTGCCGAATACCCACTATAACCCCGTGAGTGTCACCAATGCCGCCTTTGGTGAGTTGACCCGGATCTGTTGCGCAACAGAGGACCTCGACGGTTAGTCAGTCCCCCAAGGGACTAACGCCACCTCCACAGAGAGGTTGTTCCGCATCACAGAACCACCCCTCCAAACTTCAGGACAGTACATGGGGGCGAGGTGCCCACCCTCGCTCCTTGTCCCTCTGCTCTTTTGTTCCCTCTTCTTATAAGAGGGGTACAAAGACCAGACCCTCGGTTCAATTAGCTTAGTCCAAGGTGGCGGGTTCACCTTAGGATACTGAGCCCCACTGCCACGACAAGGCTTAAACCATGGTGGGGTACAAGGTACCTTACCTAATGCGAAATTTAACACAAAAATTTAGAAATTATAGAATAGGTTACCTATTAGAAAACCTTAAAATCATATAAAATAAGATACGCGTATCGCTATCACATGTGGCATGATGAATGATTATTGCTGTTATCAACGATTTTAGAATACAGAATGATAAAACATTTGTATGACGTCATTATAGTAAGCGAAATATGAATATCAATTCGGCAACGTCAACGGGGTCGAGGAACATGCAACGGAAGACGTTCTTTATCGTCGAATGACAAGTTGTCATATTTAATATGTTCTGGATAAATCGCGAAACGAATGAACTAACTCGAGTCTTGTAGGAGTACGGATCATCGATCATCTTCCTATAAAAGAAATAAGTACTAAATAAGTCATTGAAAGAAAGAAAAATCTCAATAGAGCTTTCCTATAAAGGGAACTAAGCTAACTACGCTTACTAAGCTATCAAATTATATATGCATCTCAAGACTAAGACGATGGAAAATTCCTACAGACATGGCTTCTGGCTCCCAGGTGATCGTTTCGGCGTTCATGATGTTTATGTCCAATGGCGATACTGATTTAATAAGATGGCATAGTAACAGGTAGTGGGATCTTCAACAAAAACGCTGTGGAATCGTGGATTCTCGGTAATCCAAAATAACTTTGCAGTAATGGGAAGGCTCAAGGCAGGTAGATTCTCGGAATTATCGGAGACGTCGATGAAAAAGCAACATGACACGGCAGGCGGCGGCTCGTGCTCGGGGCTGTTCTGAGAATCGGTTCGGCGCTATCATAGTTATTGTATCATGGCTTCTCCGTACATCACGTATCTGTTACGTTAATTCATTATTAATATTGCGACAAGTGATAGAATACTGAGAACAACGATATGCGTCTTACTTTGAAATATAATTTCTATTAGGTAACTTAAATGTTTTTTATATATATATTTTTTAATTATTACTACTTAATTATTATTAAAATTAGTATGTGTAGCCGCTTTTTGAGGGTCCGGGATCTGCAGGCAACAGGATCAACTCAGCGACAAGCTGGCCCCGGCGAAGGTCAGAACTCAGACTACTCCTCGTAAGGGGGGACTGCCCGGCCGCCACTAAGCATTGCAGTCCCCGAAGTACCTATGTATACCTTATATTATGTATAATTTATTTAGCCGCCAGCCAACATTTCTATGTGCACATGGTTTTTTTTGCCTGATATATTTAAGTGTTATAGGTATTTTGATAACGTATTGTTTTTTATATCATATCGATTTCTCCCCAAAAAAAGGCGACAAATATTTCGTTACGTTATTTCAAAGAAACTCTCATAAATTAGGATGAACTTCTTAGATAGATCTATATCCAGGGTAGCTGAAACAGTTCCCTTTTTGGTCCTTCAGTGGGTGATGTGCCGGGTAAGGGATAAGATAAGCCTTTGAAGGCCAAAGATTAGACTATATCATTGATATGGCTAATATGACAGCATCTAGGCCCCTGTATAAATCCCCTAGGTATATATAAAAGTCTTTTATTAGATAAATCTGTCGATCCAATCTATTATTAACACGATCCTTTCAATCTAATGACAATAGATTCAGTATTCTTTTGTTACATGTTATCATCTCTTTCTGAACTATGTTCAAATGATTGTGGCGTTTATCCAGTTCTTTTAAAAGTTTAATAACAATAATTGTTTCAAACTTTACAGCACAACGAAAAGTTGTAAAACAGGTTGGGAAGAGCTACGATAAAAGGTTAAAACATTTGAACATGTGCGAAAGTCACATATAATCTATTATTTTACATACCAGCTATCTTTTATCAGTTATTATCAGCATTAGAGTAAATTTTACGGAAAAATGCGCAAAATACCACATTCACCGGTTAGTCATCGCGATATTGAATTTTAACATAATGTAGTAGGTAAATAGAACTGTATATTTGTTTGAGTTTCTCTATTAGTGGTTATGTCATTGATGAGCCTACGTTGTTGATACCACCAGCGCTGGCAGCCTTACTTTGGCACAGTAAAAACATGAATTCGATTGTCTTGCATAATTTTCATAGCACGAAATGTTGGTCGACCATTAACTAGGTGGGAAGACGATCTCCGCGCGGAGGCCGGTCCGTTTTGGATGCGAGTGGCAAGGGATGTGGCGAGGGCCAAGCTTGGCCTTCATTGAAGGAGGCCTATGTTCAGCAGTGGACGGATAAAGGTTGATGATGATGATGAAATCTCTCACAATTTAAACAAATTTCTAGACCCTCAGAACGTTCAATAATTTGGTATTATTTGACAGAACAAAATAATGAACAAATGTGTCGTAAGTGTTCATTTTAATTCAGTTACGACACATCTGTTAATTAATTATCTACTCCACTCCAGCCCCTCACGAAGGTTGTTCATTAAGGAAGCTATAGTATAAACATTTGTAAAAAGATTTGATTGAGTATTTATTTATTATAACCCTTTTTCATCCATGTTGGGATCGAAAAGTACTAATTCTTTTGAAGCTTCCAGCCATTTAACGATAGATTTATCTAGGATTATAAAATATTTACACGGATTATAATATATCTTGTAATTCTATGTTATCACTATACGTATAAAGCATATTCACATTCATAGAGGATTTATAAAAGGTAAAAACAAGAAAAAAGGAAAATAAGACATGGAGAAAGAAATGACCTGCATTTTAGACCATGGTAGGTGGTAAATATAAAGAAACCAAAAATGCAGTTCTTTGGTCACGTAAATACGTTTCTAGAACAATAACAGGCATGGTATAAATTAATATCCGAAGTGATCTGTGCAATACCTTATAATCTTTTGCTTAAACTTCAAGAGCAGTAAATCTCAGAATATTAGTTTTTTTTGTTATTTGCTAAGCACTGCGCCATAATAACTTAAATTCTTTGGAAATTTCAACCGGTTACGGTTGAAGGAGGCATTAAGCTGGTTGAATCGACAGAGAAACAGAGGAATAGACGGCGTAGACAGGATGCAGGATTCTTTTCTTTAAACTTAATCATCATCCGTCCACTGCTGAATAAAAGCCTCCTTCAATGAACACCAAGACGCTTAAACTTAATACATACTTTCAATTTTAAGCTTCTATCTCTCATTTATTCGCTACAAACAAATTAATTTAATGTGTTATTAGTTTTTATTTAGGTATTTGGAACGCTTAGTAAAATAGTCTGTCACGTTTCGTCGATCTCCTTCTGGGACATTATTGCCTCGCAGAAGGAGGCCATCGCCGTCCAGGACTCGTCATCACGGAGCATTACGGTAATAAAGCTCGGCAGAGACAAGTCCCCTCCAATGACTGAGCATGGTACACAAGTAAAGTAAATAACTTGATCTGATTGATATCAAACTAGCAAATTCAAACTAAGTACATACGAGTACTTAAATCTAGCGACAAGTTTTTATATCTTATTATATTATAAATTATCTAATGACGTTATAAGTTGATAATAAAAGTTTTAAAGGAAAAATTTATTTTTATTAATTATAGCACACTTGTCTTTTAAAAGTTATCTTTACTATTATTTATATATTATTTATTTAAATCAATATCAATTGTCTTAGATTTTAAGCTTTATAAAGGCTTTATATAAAAAAGTAAAAAATGTCAACTACCTACCTAATAGTATTATGAATTGTAGCTTTGTTCGTAAAATATTAACTGTATATTATATTGTAGTTAAACGTATTCTCATTTTGCGGACGCGATAACATAATCAACATAGTAAATAGCTCTATCTGTAACCACCAAAAATAGTAGAATACCTAAAGTAAGTAGGGGAGACTGGGGCTGGTTGTTACAATCTTTTTACAAACGCTCATATTAGCTTTATATTTTTACATGAGTATAGGTATGTTATTATTGTCATTGAGGGAGGCCTATGTTCAGCAGTGGACGGATAGAGGCTGATGATGATGATGATGATGATAGGTATGTTTGATTAAGTAACTATTCATGATATTTCTTAAAAATAAATTTTATATACCAGACTTATAGCAATGACATAAATGTATGAATTCTGAAAAAAAAGCCGTGTAACTTTCAGCCCCGTGCTCGGGGCTGGTTGTTAAACTACATGGGGCAAGTTGTTACAATTAAAAAACAAACGTATTATAGGAGTTTTTATTATGAACAATCATTACAATTAGTTACTTTTTTTAAGCAATCTTTTGTCTCATTATAGCGAAAAAATAAAAATCTAAGATGAAACAAAATTAAAAACTTATCATTTGGTCTTCTACATCGTAAGAACTGTTGTTCTGTATAAATGATTTCCCACCTATAAGATTATAAACCTCTGTATAAACAAAACCTTTGTGTTTACTAATGAACAACATATTTTAAAATTAAAGATAAACTATACTTTAAAAATTATCAGATCTTTACGGAAAACCAAGCAGTTTAGTCACTGTAGTCTAATGAATCACTTTCGCAATTCAAACATAATATTACGTAATCTGCAATGTTTCCTCTTACACATTTCATATGTGATCAATTCTTACAAGCTCCACACTCTACCAATCATATCAGACAAAAATTAATCATCCTCTACTTTACTTTCTTCATCAGTGACATGCAATACCTTCCTCTTAACGCAAGGCTTTTTTTCATTACTATTTTTTTTCCTTTTCTTATTGGTATTTGCCTATTCTGGCTTCTTTCCTGTAGATTTTTCCCCTTAGTTTGCTTTTCCTTTTTTGGATTTACTTTCTTTATTCTTATTCTGTTCCAGTGCCAAAGCATTTTTTTCTTAAGTCCCCAAAACAGCCTCTCGCTCATCGTTAAAAACTTGTCTATTCTTCTGGTAGCCCACTGTGAGAGTAGAGTCAACAAGTGTGCCCTTCTCTTTTGCTGCTTTTCTTTTATTTAAATATCTTATTAGCAAGATATGACATTACATAGTTTTTTGCGATGCCACGATTTTTTTAGTTTAGTTCTCTTCCAAAATAGCTGCTGCTGCTTGTTCATAAATATCTAGATATTTTGCTCGGCTCCGTTTTCATTATATATGTCCTACAAAAAAGACAGAAACTATGTAAAACAAATAATGTCCGTTGGCAACAAGCACTACGGGGCAGGTTGTGATTTGAGCCCCAACACCAAATCTGACCTTTTAAGGTTATGCCGTGCAAAAGGTAATAAACATAGCTGTATATAACTTGATTCGTTGCAAAACGAAAGCATTAGGGCGTAAAAATCACAACAAGGACATCTCTGCCTTTATGAAACATAGGCTGCAAACCAATATTGTAAAAGAGTAAAACTTTACGAACCTGCGATTTTAATGGCAACGCGTGCAGGCTCCTCTCACAAAAACGCTGGCGCCTCTGGCTCTCGCAGAGTGCTTGCCAGTGGCGGCAGGAGTATTTGTCCATTTCTAACGTCAGTATTGTGTTCTCTGCTTCGCGACCATTGCCACTGTCACAACCTACCCCTGTCATATCTAGCCCCAGTCTCCCCTAAGTCATTTTCACTCATAATTTATTTATTCTTACACAAATTACTGTAAATACTACAAAATCTGACGATTAACGCATTACTTCGTACTATTGTAGTTGGTATACCTATAATATATGCTTTGTGCAAGTAGCCTCCGCTTGGATACAGATATGGTGAGGCAATCTAATTAACTACAATACCAGGCAATGAATGAATGAGTCACCTGACATAGTAATGGCATTCCTTACAGATGGTTCTGCCTTAGGAACAGTATGACAAACATGTCATCCTATGTTTTTTTCGGAAATCACAAACAAGCAATTAATAATAATAATATTTCGCTTCGCTTTCACACCACGTCAATCTGGTCCCCGTAACCCGGAAACCAGACAACGTAAATATATTTAATGCTTTTATACTATATATTTATATATATTTAAGATTTTAATTATATAATACACATATATAATACATATCCATGACCCAGTAACACAGAAAATATGTTTTTCCCTGGCGGGATTCGAACCCGCAACCTCCGGCTTGAGCGCCAAAGCGCTTACCACTGAGCCACAGATGTCGTCGTGACATGCAAAATTGATATTAATTATTATATTCTATTAAATTCCAATAAACAGTAGACCAAATGTGCTGTCTCGTTATAATAACAATATATTAAACGAAGTACTCGTAACAGACTCCTAAGAAGCTTGAATAATGACGAGGAATTTAGCTCGGAAGCGCAAGCGAAACATCTCTACGTCTCATAATTGGCTATTTTCCAAAAGTTCAGAACGATATCCACGGCTTGGTGTTGTCGCATCATCGCACTCCAAACTATTCGTGATGTAAGGGAAATACGCCAAATCTATTTGTGGAAAGAACAACTTCGTGAGATGGAAGAATTGATAAAGTTTTAGCATAATATGGATGTATAGTATGTTTACTCCTACTATATATTTTTCAATTTATTCAAGAGTTTTATGCTATTCAGCAATTTGATCACTTGTTGGATTTTTTTTTGAATTCTCTACAAACAAACCCAATCAAATGAAACCCTACAAGCAATCAAAGGCATCGAACCTTGGAAGGCAACGTAAGTTTTGTCACCAAACTCTACTGCTTATAAAGCGTTTTTTCGTAAAAGATACCAACTATTGCTCCTATCATAATGATAATTTATTTTACTGTTAATACTTGAATTCCATTTTCTGTTAATCGTTTATTTATTTCACTGTTAATAGTTGAATTCCATTTTCTGTTAATCGTTTATTTTTTTGTATTTCATTGTTTATTTATTCATCTATAAATCTATATAGAAAAATAAAATTGATGTGTCTGTTAGTAATTTCAAATTAACATCTTTTTACTAAATGCATATGAAAATATAAACGGTACCTACCTACATCAAAAAAGCAATATTTATTTTTTTGACATGGTATATTATTCCAAATAAATGTGTCAAGGCCTGAATCATGGTGGGGACTCTCGACTCTATCTGCCCTGAACCAATGATGTCATCGATTATTACTCACATAAAATATAAATCTATATATAGGCTACTGAGTCCTACCGCCACGACAAGGCCTGAACCATGGTTGGACTCTTGACTCTACCTGTACTGCAACTGAACCAATGATGTCATCGATTAATACTCACAATACTCACATAAATCTATACAGATAAATAAAATTGATGTGTCTGTTTGTAATTTCAAATTACCAGCTTTTCACTAAATGCAGAAAGTATAAACAGTAGGTTACCAGTACTACAGTACCATACCATCTTGCTTGCTTGCTACCATCTTGCTTGTTTCTCCCGTGAAACAGCTTTGCTGTGTTTCGAAGAGAAGGGCAAGACAGGCAGCGTAATTACTGGCACCGAGACTTAACATCTTATGTCTCAGGATAGGCAACACATAAATGAGTTGCCTGGGGTCGTTTCAGGTATACTAGTTTATGTTCATGGGCGACGTCGACCACTTACCATCAGGTGGTACATTTGCCAGTTTGCCTATCCAACTATCACAAAAAAAATTATTAAAATTTTTGTCTGTCTGTCTGTTTAAGCCGCTTCGGAGCTTACATTGAAAATGCAGCTTTTTTCCTTTAGAACAATTACAAAATTAAGTTAAAAAATGATCATCGTCCATTAATAAGTTAACGCGGGCGAAGCTGCGCGCAACAGCTAGTATTATATAAACACGAAACTTTGTAAGAATGTATAGATGTATGTTAAAATCTTTCACGCAACAACTACTGAAAGGGTGCTAGTAATCTATATGGAAAGCACAAATTCACGGATCTCAATAATAACCTTCGATAATGATTTTATTAAATACTAGCTGTTGCCCGCAGCTTCGCCCGCGTTAGTTTAGATTTACAGCCGCACACGGATTGATGATGATTATTTTTATAGCCTAAGTTACTCCTTATAACATCAGCTATCTGCCAGTGAAAGTCTCATCAAAATCGGTCCAGCCGTTTCAGAGATTATATAATAAAAAGCTGTTATTTTAATATTACAGACACTCCAATTTTATTTATCTATATAGATGTATAGATTATATTCATCTGATCTGAATACTGAACATAAGTTAACATTTCAAGTAGGCAGCGCTAGAGCGTCAGTAAAAAATGTAGCGTCAACGACAAATAGTTATTTGGTCAAGTGGTGTTTAGAGCTGTGAGGTGCGGCTGAGTCATCTATATTATTGTCTCAATCGCACATGTTTGACTCGCTCATATTTGCTTGGATGACGGTATCACTGAAATAAGTATTTTGCACTGCATACTTTTTTAATCTGTATTAATATAATAAAGCTGAAAATTATGTTTGAACAATCTAATCTCCAGGGAGTTATATTTGAAAATGTATTTTTTGTATTCCATATCCTAATCATTTAGGAAAGCTAGTAAAGGCTAATTATTTTGGAGGTAACAAAATATTTTTTTCAATTATAGGACATGTATATATCGTGTAGCTCGACTGCCCGTTTGCCTATCCCACTATCATTAAAACCTCTTGTCTTATCCACTCGGTCCTCATCAACGAATCAAACGATTCAAAAACCATGTACCAAACAGACTGCAGGTCATGTGTCAGAATATGAAAAAGGTTATCGTTTAATATAAACGATTGAATATGTTTGCATCAATAAGATCAGTCTGAGTTAAAATATATGTATTATTAAATGACCATTGACGTGGTATGTTTCATTGAAATATATATTTTACTAGCTGTTGCCCGCAGCTTCGCCCACGTTAACTTAGATTTACAGCCGTATGCGGATTGATGATGATTATTTTTATAGTCTTAGTTACTCCCTACAACATCAGCAATCTGTCAGTGAAAGTCCCGTCAAAATCGGTCCAGTCGTTTCAGAGATTAGCCGGAACAAGCAGACAGACAGACAGACAAAAATTTTAAAATTTGCTTTTTTGTTGTAAGTACTGTTTATAATATATTGTTTTAAACTAACGCGATCACTATTCATATTTATATTAATATTATTACGGGTGCTTACCGCGTTTAAAGATTTATTGAGTTCCCGATATTTCGGCAATGTTTCAATCGCCATGATCACGGGGAGACTGACGTACGGTGCTGGTAGATGGTGACAGATCAGAAAAATCTGTCTACCGTCTTTCTTCTTCGTTTCGGACGACTAGTTTCGGCACACGGACGCACTTGTTCACCACGACACACTATACTGACAGTGTCTTTTTTGGACTTTGAGCATCTATATCGTCACGGACCTTCACACAAACTAATCACGGGATTCCACATACTCGGTATTCTGAATCCGTCTTCCCTATTGAAATTCGGATATTTTTCGCATTACGGCTTGATGTGTTCTTTGATGCGACATAATATATCTATAGCATGTCATATATATCATGATATATCATGATATATATGGCATCAAAGAACACATCAAAGCCGTCACAAAGAATGACCCCCAAAAATCGGCCATAGCTCAACATCTGCTAGAAGCGGGTCCTAATCACTGGATTGAGTTACTTAAGCCACAGGTTTTTTCATCCGAACGTCATCATTTCCCTCGATTAGTAAAGGAGGCAATTGAAATTAAAAAATATCATATATATATATATATATATATATATATATATATATATATATATATATATATATACAGGCTACGAGCCCCACTATTATATATAATATTTATATATATATAAATATTATATATATATATATATATATATATATATATATAAATATTATATATAATAGTGGGGCTCAGTAGCCTAGGGTGAACTCAGCCTTGGGCGAAGCGAATTAAGCCGAGGGGGCTCTTTATACCCCTCTTATAAGAAGAGGGGACCAAAGAGCAGGGAGTAGGGGGGGAGAACGGGAACCTCACTCCATTGTACTGTCCCTACGTTGGGAGGGTTGTTCTGTAGTGCGGGACAACCCCTCTTTATGTAGCGTCGGTCCCCTGAGAGACTGACTAGCCGTCGAGGTGTTTGCTCAACACACACACAACATCCGGGGCACCTCACCAAAGGCGGCATTGGTGGTCGCCGAGTTTTAGTGTGTGGAGCTGCGTCCACTTACCAGCTTTCGGGCGCAGCGAGTCCACATACCCGCCTGGGGAGACCCACTCCCCCGCGAGATTCCTCGGAGCATTTCCCGACGTTAAACAAAAAAAAAGGTAGAGTCAAGAGTGGACTTCGCGAGAGAAGAAAATAATGTATACGAGACGTTGTTTGTCCGCAAGGAACTTCTAAATTACTCAAGCCATTTTAATGGAATTTTGCACAATATGTAGATGATTCCAACTGGAAAGAAAATGCATACGATAGGTGGAATGGATGCTCGGAGCACTTGTTTAAAAATGAATTCCTGGTATTACTGTAGGTTGAAAAATCTATGTTTAAATTAACGAGAGTTCGAAATGAGGAAATTGCCCCACTTGGGTGGGATGCTGGCGTTCAAAAGTGTATTGGTATTTCGTAATGTAAAATATCCCAAAATGAGTCTAATTTCATAAGATACTAGCTGTTTCCCGCAGCTTCACCCGCGTTAACGTAGTATGCAGCCGTACCCGGACTGATGTTTATCATTTTTATAGCTTCTTACAAGTAATGTGACTTTTTCTATTGGTAAAAGAACATTCATAATCCGTTCAGTGGAGCCAGAGATTACAACCTCACACACTTTACCTTTTTATAATCTTTATATATATATTTCTTATGTGCGTGTGTATGTCACTGAACTCCTCCTAGACGGCTGGACCGATTTTGATGAAATTTTTTGTGTGAGTTCAAGGGGATTCGAGGATGGTTTAGATTCACAAAAAAAAAATATTTTGTACAGGACAACGTCTGTCGGTGCCACTAGTATTAGTATAGATATTTTGGCACGTCGCAAGTTATTTTTGTTATTGTTAGTGTAGGTACTGGCTGCCTTGAGCTTTGCGTTTTTGCAAATTTATTTCTGGCATCCAGGAATGCTTATAAACTTTAAATAAAGTCATGCCACCGATATCGGCCCGCCTACGCTTGTACCTACGGGTTTCCCCACGCTTTCGATTCAAACGAGAATTCCTTCTTATACTTTGTAGGCATGAGACGTCTCTTACGTTATCTTCAGGTTCTAAAGAGTTTCATAAAGAGGATACGAAAATAATAAATATAGGCAGACAGACTTATATTTAACATAATATAACCTCACGCAATCGTAATTTAAAATTATTGGGAATTTGTAATAATAAAATGTATTATGATGTATTATGATGGTCACATCTCAAACGTATTTAATTTTTTTTTTTTTTTTTTTTAATTTATTAATTTATGATGCAAATGGTTCATTTGGCACTTCAAATTAAAAAATCTAAATCCTCCTTAACAATCAGACGAACTTTAGTATGTACTTTAAATTAGTTTAAATTAAATTGTATTTTATACAAGCGGTTTAATTGGAATTCGGCAACGTCTTTAAAAGTTTTAGAGCCAAACGTTTAGAAATTCCTTTGTGATTGCGTACCTACTTGTATGCTATAGATTACAATATATGTAGGCGTTACTTAAGCAGCCAGATTACTGAACAGTGCCCTAACGAGGTGCCCGGGCGCGGTCGCACGTCGACTAGCGGTCGCCGGTGCCTTCGGCTGTCTGCAGATGACCTGGTTACGAGGAAAGCCCAATTGAGATAGGGAGCAGGGGAGGGGAGTTGATTTCGCATGGTATGGTGGACGACCATTTGAAAGTAGCTGTCCATTTGTCTTCTCTTTCATATTCAAATATAAAAACATTAAATTCACGTCCTTTTATTTGTTGTTCTTTTTATGAGACGTCAAAATTATTTGCATGCAAATTGTTGTGCGTCAGTATGCCGAATACCTAATAACAGTCGTCAACGACCTAAAAAATCAGCGAATGTGGACATGCTATACGTCGGTAGGTAAATACTGTGTTCATTTCAACGAGTCGCTACTAAGACGGGTTTCCCGCCCACGCGACTTTGTGGCGCCTGACCGGAGCAACACATTTACTCTATCGCTACGTTTCAATACTGGTGTTATTAAAATGTTCTGATGAATATTACATCACGTTTATGGATTGACTCATATCGCTCGAGTCTCGTATATTAGTACTAAATTGGGGTAAAAATATATTTATGAACAAGACGTTGTAATGGCACGTGTTTCAAGGTCATGATGTGACGTGGCTGTTCAGCAACAGGCGAGAATGCCAACGAAATAACGCAACAAGTGCTTTGTGCCCCACTGCCTGCTACCGCGCATAAAACACTACATTAGCTAATGCTTCTAAATTCTGATAGTGTTGTGGGTGTGATACATCATACAACAGAATGATAAATTATTACGTATAACAGTAAACTGCTTATCTATAATTCTATACTCTACATAACTCGATGGTTTTTTTTAAACTAAGTTATTTAAATAGCTAGGTAAGTATATAAAAACCAGCTAGGCTTGTATAAACTTTTCTAAGAAATATCCATTATATTCTTAGAATTACTTTCAGAAAGAAATTTTAACCATCTATAGGATGTAGATACATACCTACTATAATAAGGATTATAAATTACTTTAAAAAAATGCGTATTGTTGTACAAAAACACGCACACGTTGTTATACACTGTGTATAATTAAGTAGGTAAGTATATTAATATTATCACATTTATCACTAGTTTCCTGGGCAAAAATCGAGCGGTGCTGTTGGCAAAGCGCGTGCGTCATCGCCTTCGCAGTTCGCATTGCTGATAAGCGCTTACAATAATCATCGCAAATAATTTGTTTATACATTCATAATATCTTCTTACTCTGATACGGAGGATTTTCTTGATGAAAATGTGAATTTAGCCCTAACAGCGTTATTATGTCCATAATGGCGAGAGCCAAGTCTGCGAGTTAAGTTGTGCATACAAATTTGATAAAGAGGTCCAAGCTAAGCGATAGCGAGTTCACGCGATAAGTCAAAGAAAAATACCGATTTCATAAATATTCATGATTAAATTATAGGTAGGTTTAGAATTAAATTTTTTTGGATTCTTTGTTATTAGGTACCAATTCAGATGTATAGTAGCGTTTAGTAGTGTCTCTTTACTCAGTAGCTGCCGACTGGTGATAAAGAATGATAAAATGAATGGCTAGTAGATACACGTTCTATTCGAGCGCAACCGTTACGAAATCAGCGCTGCATGAAAATTATACACAATAGTGCTAGCAATGCAATGAATTCTTGATTGAGGATCGAGGCACAAATCGAGGTGTCTGTCATTGCTTTTGATCCCGTGTGATCTTGTTGTAATGTTATCTGATTCATACTTTCGTTAACTAAAACATGATAGATGACAAAATAAAAGGTGCATATAAAATTATTAACAGTATGACATAAATTTCGGTTAATAAGTACACATCTACTATTATTGTTATATCATGTAAAGATGGCAATGTTAAAGTCCGTGCATAGATACGTATAAAATATAAATAGATTACGAAGAGCAACCGATCCGGTTGCGACGAAGGAAGGAGATAGATACAACGCGCCATGAATCACTTCTCAGCGAGCGCACACTCGTACAGGCAGGGAGCGCGCGGAGAGAGCTCGGCACCGAACGCGAGGGACGGGGAAGTGTAGCCGACTGCCGAACGGAACGTAACGAACCGACGACAAAGTACAACTAAAAACAGTTGAACAGACAACCGCGGTGTGGTTGCGTGTGTTTTTTGTTTCTGGAATGTGCGTTCATCCGATATACATTTATGGCTAATTTGTGTAGTAAATAAGACATACTACTGTCAAAAAATATTTTACAGTTTAGAAGAAAGTAGTATTTCAGTATCGGAGTGTAAGTGAGAACGAGTGACGACATAGAAGGTGTATGTGCGTGTATGTGTGTGTGTCGTGGCGTGGATCGTCGCGCAAATATTAACGATGATTCACTTGCGCGCGGGTGAAATGCAGCCTATCGGACTTGTTGACATATGTTCAGGAGGCGTAAACAAATGATATCAAGATAACTTCATAATATGATGGTGGACTGATTCATTTTTCCGCGGCCGGTAAGAATACATTTTACGATCATCTGTTGCTAAATTCTATAATCAATTGAGTAGTTGCGGAACCTATGTACTCTGTGTTCATTCGGTTTACGTCCGAATCCGATCGATGGGTCAAGGACTGAAACATCTTGAGCGTAGTAGGTAGTATTTTGAATGTAAAATAACAATATATAAGTACCTATGACATTTTAATTCGTATGAACTTGTTTTTAAAGACCAAAACCTTATACTTATATTAGTATATTATATGTAGGTACCATCGTAAAATTTACTGTATAATACATGATCTCGTTATAGATTTGATATAACAATATTTTAGAAACATTAAATACCTACCTACAAATATATTTAAATAAAATTTGTATTTATAAATTTAAATGCTTATTTTAATAATACAACCAGTTTTGGAATTTAGATGTAATAATAATTTATTAAGTTCGATTCTGTTATTGAGTCGGGGCACCTCTCAATTGTGTAGAAGCGAAACACTGGCGGCCGACACAGGCGTCGCCAGGGCCGCCTGGCTTGGCGCCAGGCCGGCGGACAGCCGACCGCCGGGATTCCTTTGTCTTAATCCAACTAGTAGGTGCATAACCAACAAATATAAGTATTTATTTTTAAGAGCAAGTAGACATTTCGGAGCGGCCAGTATTTTTTATTACATGTAGGTTTATTACACGCGAAACGGGTAAACCATAATATATGTTATTGTTTATATATTCTATGAACATTATAATAGCTACTCGATAATAGAAAGCATACGTTAGCATTGAACGGCAATACACTGATTTAGACGGAGTGGTCGTCGGTCGACCTACAGGCTACAGCTGTGTGCGTAATGCGTATTGCGCTTATTTGCCCGCTCGTTAAAAACGAACGGAGCGGCTTGCCTGTCTCCGGTTCTCGGAAATTATAACGCCTTCTCGGAACGCAGCAATGCAGCCGTCCACAAATGCTTCGAGTGAGCGAGCGAGGTCGGCGGTCGTCATTCGTACTGATACACGTTATTTCGATTGTACTTAGATCAACACCTACTTTTGAAACCGAATTTAATTATTGTAATCTGATGACGACGGTACGTTACGCAATATGAGTATGGAAATTCGTATCGAGTAAAGTGCGGTCTAGAAAGTTAATAATTCACTTAACAACTAATTGTTTTCAACACACGAAAGAGTAAAATAACTAGAAATAAATAATAATATAAGTTGTCATTATAAAGACACGACGGGGATATCCTTGTTAGTTGTTTCTAAAAGCGCAAGTTCGAGCTTACGTCATATTGATGTCATATTGTATACATTATACATAAAGCAGTCTAGCACAGCGTTGTGCGTCAAATCATTTGCGAAATGCCATGTAGAAAACACTTTAAAATATCATTGTACAAGTAAACCGTCATGTACCTATTCTGATTACATTATCCACCTTTTAATAAAATGCATAATTATAGTAGTAATACCTAGTAGTAAGTATTTAGTTATACTTTATTTAAAATAAAATAAGAAGCATATATATGCTCATACGAAGTTTTATACGATGAGATAACATAGTTCTTATTAGGTATACTTTCAATTATTAAGAAAAACATTGTTATATTTCACTTCAAAACAAATTTCTTTTATTTCAGACCTAGAATTAGATTTATTAGGACATACTTTTAGATAGTCGTCAAATACAAAATTTAACATCAAGTCAATTGATGTAATATAAATATTCATAAAATCCGACCCAAGTTCAGTGAGTATTTGTTGTTATGGCCTATGGCCTATCAGAAAACAAAACATGTCACCTAAACTCTGCACTAAGCACGACATAATACATCGTCTGAAAGACATGCAATGCCCTAACTCTTTTTTTTCAATGGCTGGAATACTTGACTTGATATAAATAGGTAATACATTTCATGTAATGTTAGAAAAAAAATACATGTAAGACTGGTCCTTTTTCAGGTACAAAAGTCGCGGGTAAGATGCCGCTGACACAAGAGAAACGTTTGGACAGTAATTTCTCAAACAACAATGACCACAGCTACCTTCATAAGAAGTTCAAAAAGATGGCCTCTACCATTTCGGTGCTTCCAGTGAACTCGGTGAAGGGTGAAGAGAGTAGGCAAAAGGAAACAAATCTAGCACAATTCGCTAGTAATACATCTATTTCTAATGGAAGCATTGCAGCTGCGCATCCCGAAATAGAAAAGATTAAAGAAAATTACGACAAACAGCACACTGAATTGGAAAATAATGTACAAATTAATATTAAAGATGATAATAGTAGATTAAGCGATGTTAGTAATATTGTTCAAGTATCTGGTAAAACCAGTGTTGCAGATGAATTTTTAAATAAGACTGAAAACCTTGAACGTGATTATATCAGGGAAGTTTACGTGGGTGGAACAGGGCGATATGTATGCCCGTATTGCAAAGTACCATATGCCAAGCCTTCGGTTCTTGAGAAACATATCAGAGCTCATACAAATGAAAGACCGTATCCGTGTAAACCCTGTGGATTTGCTTTTAAAACAAAATCAAATTTATATAAACATAGAAGATCGAGGACGCATGCTCTTAAATTGCAGGGTGCAGATGTGTCTGTTGCTAATGATGAAGATTTGTCTGGTGGATCTGAAAGTGATACTTCAACACCCCCTATGATTCATACTGATACAATTTCAGACACTCCAATAAACCGACTAGAAAATAATAGGCCTAATGATTTTTCTTCTCCTGAACTTAATGGTGACATCAGCAATACATTAACTAATAATTTTGGTAATTACAATGAAAACTCGAGAGTTAAAGGAATTTATAAACCCAAGTTCAGGGCAGCGCTTTATCAAAGTAACGAAGAAAAAGAAAAGGTAAAAAAAAATATTTCACATAATGCAGATTTTCTCACGGAACATATCTCAAAAATTATATCAGATAATGAGGCTATAGTTGATGTTATTGAAACACCTTTACAAAAAAAGTACGGTAAAATAAAACAAATTGCAGAAAGTAAACAATTTTTAAATGACATAGAAATTAAGTCTGAGGTTACTCCCTTAAACTTAACGAAATCCAGTACAGATATAGATCATATAAGTAGAAAACGATCTCACTCGGAAACATTTACTCACACTCTTAACGACGATCATAAACATCCTTTAAATCCAGAAGGATCAATTATTAAGGACTTGCTATTAAAGACCAAGGCGAATGGTCTGAACTCCATGAATAATGAAGTTATGGTCGAAGACGTAGGTCCTCTATATATGTGTCCGCTGTGTCAGATAGTATATAGAAGTGCAGAAAACTTAGATGTCCACAAGATGTACTATTGCAAAGGATTTTCAAGAAGTTCTGCTCTAACAAGTTCTCAAAAGGAAAACAGGACGCAAAGACCTGAAAATGTGTTTGTACGAAGTAATTCTATAAATGTGAGAATGCCAGAAACGCCTATCACTAATACGTCAAAAATAAGCACTGTAGCACAATCACCGCCATTAAAAACAAAACCAGATAATCTTGTAATTTTTAAATCAGAATGTAATGATGTTATTGCACCATTACCTTCACCAGGACCTCTTCTAGGTAACACAAGACTGGTAGACTCTAGAATTCCTTCAGAACTTCTGAAAAAGAGTGAGATTATTAAAATAAAATCAAAAGAATCCAGTCCTAAGAGACGACTTGACAGTAGATCCGATACATATAGTCCAAGGATATTAGAGAATATGTCACCACGATCGGCTGATTTATACTCCCAATCTAAAATAAGGTGTTTGGAATCAAGTCCTATTGCACTGAGATCGTTAGAAGAAATGTCTCACCATATGCGACATAATTCCACATCTCTGCAAATGTTCGGTGGCGAAGTAAAAATTGTCGACCACTTGGGAAGCACGACTACTCTACGCATCGAACCTAGTAAAAGCCAATTATCTCCCATTATAATTCAACAAAATTTATCTCCATCGAAATTTGCGAATGACCCTGAAGCAAGCAGTATAGTAGTGCGTTCAGGATTACATTCAGGTGGAACCATAGTTCATATTCCACCTACACCGAAAGAAACTACAACGCCTCGAATACAAACTCCAAGAAATCCGGTTTCCACACCAAATATTCATTCTTCGAACTTGATCAATATTCACGATTTTTCGCATTTTCAATTTCCACCTCTTAGTGCTATTACAGCTTATAATCCATTAACTTTGCCGCCGTTGAGTCCTACATCATCACCGAGCGGAACAGATACTATTTTGCATGGTGGAAAATTAATACCACATGTGCCTGGTATACCGGGACCAAATACTTCAAGTTTATTCATTCCCAATGCATCAGGCTCTAAAGGTGATGTTTACAAAGCAGTACCTAAGTCAATCTCTGATGGTGTTCATGAAAATTCATCGTTATCGCCTTTACCCGGCAAAGGAAATATTGAATATTATGATCAAGGTCGAAAATCAAGAAGCCCAAACACGAGACTCGTAGAGTCTGAAAAATATAATTTAAGTAAAGGTAATAGTAACGTAGAAATACAAAATGTTCCTATGATACCTATAATTAAAATTAAAAACGTCGATGAGCCAACATTGTCGAATAATATTAAACCAACTATTGCTAGACCCGAAATATCATTAAAAAGAAATGCAGAGGGTCTTCTGCAACCGGCTGTAGTCAAGGAAAATACAAATTATCAACTAAGTAAACAGAGAAACAAAGAACCTATTATTTCATCAAGCAATAAAAACTTTGAATTAAAACCAGAGAATGATATAAAAAACTTCAATTTCGAAAACCTCATCACTAAAGCAGAAATATATAATAATCAAATTCAAACTTCTTCAGAAGCACAAATACATACTAAGGAAGCTGCCACACCATCACAGCTAAACGAAAGATCGGAAACTTTTTACTTTCAGAAAAATGTAACTGCAAAATCTACACCAGAGGATAGGAAGCCAAAATTTTTAAGACCTTCCACCCTACCTCTGAAACCCGGAACTTTTACGCCAAAACGTCACCACGGAATTACTCCCAATGCTAATACTATGCCTTTGGTTTCTCCTGAAACTCCGCGTCCTGCAAAAGCATACGGGCAGTTATATTTAAATGGCAATGCATATACGTATTTGGGACTGAAATGTTCCACCAAAGTATTCTACTGTACTATTAATCGTCCACAACCGACATATGTACCGAATCAACATTTTCTTTCGATGTACAGTAACTGGCAGGTAATTATTTAGTTTTTATTATTATTCATAAACAGGGTGAAGGACGTTACGACTTTTAATTGAACCTCATATGTATAATGACGTTTCCAATCTCTATACATTTCAAATAATATCTCCATTTTTTGGATTTTCAACACGTGGATCAGCTATCATCAACAGGTTAAGGTACATGCTGTTCATAAAATCCTGTAAATATTTGCGATAAAAATTGAAGGATTTAATATTTAGTTTTTTTTTTTTTTTTTTTATTCTTAATAAGTTTCAAATATTGCTTTATTATTTGCCGTGTTTTCGTTTACGCGTAATGTCTTTTTCACTCGATATATTGCGTGTATATAACCATAATCATATATTTGGTATATTTACAGTTATTATCAGATCTGACGCCGGATCCACTTGGTTTGTCAGCGTCGTCTGCTATGTCCTTATATGACTCACGACATCGACCACAAAATATAACCACTGCTGTTATTAAACACGATATGATATTGACTCATTCTTCACAATGGAATAAAGGCTCGAAAGACAGTAAACAGGTAAGCAAATAATACAACTGACAGAATTCATTAGTTATGAAAAAACAAAAAAGTCGTTTACAATAGCCGCCCGCCCGTAATCCGTTTCATCCATTATAAACACATCTTTATCAAAAAACAAATAATTTTCTAAATGAGATTAAGAGAAGAGATTTAAGCATTTTCATCAGTTACTCCGAGTAATGTAGGTTTCTTAGAAGTCTTTTTTAAAATGGATCCTTCCAAGTAATAATGTTTCTGGAGTGAAACAGTAATACGCTTATTAGTCGGTTCTAATTAAACATGATTCCCGTACGTCAATAAGACTCGTGCAGTATATTGTTATGCCACTGTTTAGTGTTTACTCATCTGGGGGAATGCTTCTTATATATGCTATTATTTACTAATGAACGACATAATTTATATTAATAACTTATGTGTATCGATCCATCTATATTTAGATATTTAATGGTTAATTGATTTATTTAAATTCCAAACGGAAAGAAATATAATATTTATGGAATGTATTTTACGGGCTTATTTGTTTTACCTATTATTTTATTTTGAAGCTCATAATTTAATTATATTATCGAACTTTAATGTCAAGCGGGCCTCAGTTGATTAGCTCAATGTTATCAAAATATGTGGTACTATTTGATATGGAGTGAGTCAAACTCCCCAAACTATTTATTATTTGAATATGCTTCAATGTGGCGTGCGTATAATTTTCAGGCTATGCAAGCTTTAGATTCTAAAACGGCGGAAGACTTGAAAAACAATGCTGACAACAATATACCAAAAAAGGAACTGACTGGAGGTTTTGAAAGTAACGAAGAATACACATACGTACGCGGCCGTGGCAGGGGTCGGTATGTTTGTTCTGAATGTGGTATTCGTTGCAAAAAACCTTCCATGTTGAAAAAACATATACGCACACACACAGACGTGAGGCCGTATACGTGCATCCACTGTGTTTTCAGGTAATTATTAGTCACGCAATAACGTTTTACACATACATATCATTAATGGTAAAAGATAATATTATTCCTTTCGAAATTGCGAGAAATCTAAACATTGATAATTATTTTTTACAGTATCAGAGCCATTTTTATATTTATTTTTATTACTTTTAGTTTAATTAAATGTTGAGTTTTTTTTGTAATGCGAAACTTTTCTAAAGTTACGATAAAAAATCATCTAGAAAATAGATACAGAATTTTTTGCAAATGTTTTATTTTAAATGTTATCATATGTTAGCCAGAACATACACAAAATAATGTATACATCTCCGTTATTTGTCGCTAATGTTATATCAAATTATATTTAGTCAATCGTATTTGATACTGATTATATGATTTCCAATCTTACAGTTTTAAGACCAAAGGCAATCTAACGAAGCACATGAAAAGTAAGGCACATTATAAAAAATGTTGCGAACTGGGTATAAATCCCAATGAGGGCAATGATGCCGAAGGCAACGAAATGGCGCAGTGCTCTGGGGAAACTGATGATGAAACTGATTCTGACGGTGATGAAGGAAATGAAGGCGAAACGGAATCAAGCGGTAATATATTTTATATATTGTTTTTTACTTGTTGATAAGTTGTACTAGTAGTAGTACAATAATTATGTTAATTAAAGATATATTTTTTTTCAATGAAATATGATTTTTTTTATTAGAAACATATTAAAGATAAATACGCCATTTCTAAGTGTACTATGGGCACTAAAGTAAATATATTACTAAAATGTACACTAAAACTAAGTCACCATATAAGTAATAGCATTTTATTAATATTATTTTAACAATATAAATGCAAATAAAAGAATTTGATTTTTTTTTTAATTACCTATCGTTGAGAATAATCTTCAATTGTAACATTCTCATTTTAATTTAAATCCACTTCCATAGTTTCTAAACAATTTTTTATTTTGTCTGAATCATTGTTACCAACTTCTTTGTCAAAATCTTTGATTTTAATGATTATTTTGTCTCTAATTTCAGATACCGAATTTTATAAGTCTCGGCTCCCAGAACATGAGGCAGCGCATTGTCTATTGTCCTTGGGTAGCAGTAGACCGGCCACTTCAGCTACACCAGGACTTATAACCAGTGCTAGACCAACTACTTACCCCTACACACCTATCATTTTAAACGATACAATAAGTGAGCCCACATTAGAAAACTCCCAATCCTTAAGGCCCAATACAACAGACACTAGGATAGACGCCGAAAATGAGCCTATGGATTT
This sequence comes from Helleia helle, assembly GCA_963853865.1. Classification (NCBI taxonomy): domain Eukaryota; kingdom Metazoa; phylum Arthropoda; class Insecta; order Lepidoptera; family Lycaenidae; genus Helleia; species Helleia helle. The sequence continues at coordinate 15,973,277 of OY971422.1, read as the reverse complement.
AAGTAAGAACGATTTAAAAGTAAATAGCAGTGTAGCAGAAATACCAACAGCAAGAGAATCTAGTGTTCTCGCATCATTGGCTTCGAATACTGCAAAGCTGCCACAACAGCAAAGTCAGTGGGCAAATGGTGAACCAATGCTACATACTTATTTGACCGAAAGAGCACTATTAGATACTAAAATTAAACAAAGTCAACTTACAAGTACCTTAAGCAAAGTCAGGAAGGTTGAGTTAGAAAGTCCCAGTTTTGCAGAAAAAAATAGCATTGATAATGCTAAGAATGTAGTTATTACATCAAAACATAGCAGTGATAAGAAAATTTTCCCATCTACTCCAGCGGAAAACATTAAATCAAACGAGTCTTTACAAATGACAATTACGACATGCAGCAGTGAGCCTATCCGAGCTCGAACGCCAAACAACCCTAACGCCGAGAATGCTAAACATGTCGTTTCAGAATATTTGAAACATGCTCGAATAAATCATATGAAGACTCATGACGATTCTTTATCTAATCATCCTGATATATCAAGTGACGAAAGTAATTGTGGTAAAGCCTATTTAGAAGATAAATCGAGAAACGAGGATAATTCTTCGGAACCTGATATTGTTAAAACACCTTCATCAGACTATGATCCCGTGGCATCTAAAGTGGTAATAGGAGCTGGCGGAGTAGCATTTAAAGTTAAAAGAAAAGATTTTGAAGGAACCTCTTATTCACCAGGAAAACTTATGGAAGATGGACGCAAAGTGTGTGACTTTTGTAACAAAACGTTCACGAAACCATCACAATTAAGGTTACATCTTAATATCCATTATATGGAGAGACCATATAGGTGTGACGTGTGCGCAGTGAGCTTCCGAACAAGGGGACATTTACAAAAACACGAACGCTCTGGTTCCCATCATAATAAAGTTTCAATGACATCTGCATTTGGGGCTGCGACAACATTCAATCCGAGGCCCTTCCGGTGCTCTGACTGTAATATTGCTTTTAGAATACACGGACATCTAGCCAAGCATCTAAGAAGCAAAATGCATGTTATGCGGCTTGAGTGTCTTTTTAAATTACCCTTTGGGACCTTTACGGAGATTGAACGAGCAGGACTTAGTTTAACAGATATTGACACTACAGATTGTGCTAGTTCATTAGCAAGCTTGCAATCATTGGCGCAAAAGCTTCATGAGAAGGATCCCTCTAAGCTAGAATATCGTGAACCGAATGGGATGATGTCTTCTGTGGGAAGGGAATCATCCGAAGACGAAGACACTGCAATTAGCGTGATGGGATTGGAAAAGACATGTGAAAGTGTAAAAGATAGTGAGATGAAAACTATTGGAAATTGTGAAATACAAGAAATAGAGACACGAGTTATTTATAGTGCCACAGATAATTAGTGCCAAAAGTAACCTAAGTAGTATATTATTTTAATGTGCAATTTTGTTAATATTGTTAATTTAATTTAAGGTGTAACTATTCAAGCTGGGGTTTAACTCAGAAACGTGTGAAAACGAAATCATTCGCTTAAATTATATTATACACTTGAAATTTTTCATTTCACAGTGAACTTGTAAATAACTCAAATTGATATATTAACATAATTTTAATATTATTGTTATATTTGCTTCCAGTATAGGGCTCACTTATTGTTATAAATAGCTCTTTTAATTTTAGTAGGATATTAAATTTGTTAAATATTCTTATATTTGAAACAAAAAAAATGCAAAACAAATATTGCGATAAAATTTATTACATTTTCAGGGACTGGTATGGTCCATGTTTAAGAAAAAAAAGCTTAAAATATCAACGAAACATATTGCAAATATAAAAATGTAGTAACGTCTTGATAGATTCTATATTATTGCTCTTTTGTATGTATTTTTGTAAAATATATACTATATTGTATTTACACTGAGTAACTTCTACTTCCAAAATCCTTTATCTTTTAAAGTAATTGGCATATCAATTTCCGTAAACGAATATTAGGTAAAAAAATAAATCCTTGAAGAGTCTTCCATATCGAAAAATAGTACTTGTGCTAGATATTTGTTTTATATGTTACTCTTCATTTGGGTAAATATTTGTACAATTTGTATCCATTTTCAAAGAATTTAAATTCATATATGTAATAATGTACGTGTTAAAATGTAAGCCTCCTTTGCCTGAATATTTTATATATACAAATTATGTAATATGTTAAGATTGTTGTCATAATTGTAGTATTAATGTCCCTATTTCTAAACGTCATAAAGGTGAAATTATTTTAAATACAACTATTTTTGTTTCTCTCCACAAAAAACATCTGGGGTTTGAGACCATGAAGTAAACAAATAGTAAATCATATTATATCATTGGGACGTCACATGGACAAATATAGTGACTCATGTCACAAGTCAGGATTAACTATATGTCAACTTTGTGGTCATCCATCCATATTTGTATCTGCAAGTACTCATTACTGCATAATAATAAAGAAATGATTTTTTATATTTATGTCGAAGGCAACAGAATAACTGTTATCCTTGATTATCATAAACCCCTATGACATACATCTCATTTGTAAATAAAACATATTTCAATTGTCTTTTTTGGTTTTATGAGTTTCTTATTAGGTTACCAATATTATATAATTTCAAAGTTATTCAACTTGTGATACATCTATTAATATATAATTCCAAGAAAATTTTACTCCGCTGTGCTGTAAACCTCCAAAATCAATCAATTTTCCTTTCTTATATTTAATTATTTTATAATTAATTAAATTTATATATAGTTACTTCAGAATAAGGCTAGTGTTTTAACTATTTTTTTTATCGACAAGAATACAAAAAAAGGAAGCATTCTATTATGTCTAACTACCTACTAATTTTACAAAAAGGGAAATACATTTAACATTTTCATACTATTTGATTCTGTGTAGCATTAGGTTTACACAAGAATATATAAAAATATATTATCATTTAACATTCTTAATTCCTTCTCATTACTTTATTATATCACTGGAACATATTTTGGCTATGCCAGATTTCAGAATGATTAAATTTTTTATACATATATTTAGAATATGTATTACTTTGACTAGATGCAAAGGAAGTATTGACCCAGGCACCAAATATTTCAATATATTTGTTTTAATTCAAAATAAGAAAATAGGCATAGGGAATTTTTACTTATTATAATAGGGTAGAAATAAATAAGCAGCATGATTTTATTATAGTAGTTTTCTAGGAATTATGTATGATTTACGTATATCATTTTGAAGGCCCATTAAATAAGACATTTTTTATGTGAGCAAATGTAGTTGATGTGTATTTAAATAGTTTTCACCTCATTATAGGCAATAGCCAGTAGTATGACATATGACTTTGTTATTTTTTATAATACATATGAATGTATTATGTTATAGGCTATATTGTGTAAACATAGTTTAATAAGAGAAATTAATGATACAAAATAATTTTCGGAAATTGTTAATGCTATTATGAAAAAAAAAACAAACTTGTCAAATATTTGCCCATTTATTGTTTCTTATACACAATATATGAATGGATATTTTATAACGATAAGATTAAAGTAAATGTAATATTAATATGTTTTTCATTCTTTTATTTCACCGAGCATCAAACACAACCACTGATATATTATTCAGGAAATATAATGACTACTAAAATTGTCTTATAGCTAACACACAAAGTTCGAAATGAGTTTGTAGTTATAAATTAATTTTAGTTTGTAAGAATCAATCATCATCCTTTTCCCGTCTACTGCTAGATATAATCTTCTTTCAATAAAAGCCAAGAAGGCCGATCCCTTGCCAACTTTAACTAGGTCCACTCAATACACATTTGTGCAGTGCAGTAAACATATGAAAGCAAAAGGTATAAAGTTAGCCTTTAAGCCTGCTATTTGCAAAATCTCATGTGATATTAGTAGAAATTGATAATAATTTTATATGGCAATAACATTGACTCAAATATTGTGACCATTCAGAGTACGTAGTGATAGTTTGCTTAGGTATTTCAACTTATTTTATAATAGGATATCCAGAATCTGGTAACTAAATACACAATACAATATCATGGAAGTTCGTCATAAATCCAACTACTTTATTGTGTTGGTGTATTATGTAATCAATCTTTGTGAAATGAGCTTTGATTGACAAAAGATTAATGCTTACACAAAAATCGGGTTTTTATTTGTACAAATAAAGTTACCTTAAGAGACCAATTAGCTCCATTAACCAAGCATAAGGTCAAGTTTAATGTCCAACTTTTGAAAACATAACTGAAAATCTACAGAGACTAATTAAAATTGGTCAATATAACTTACCACTAATATGTGGTAGCCTGTAGCCATATTTTAAACCACATACATAATTTATCCACCTTGTTCTACATTGTTAGCTACATAATTGAGCTAATGTGCATCCACATCCTAATTAATATTTTGTTCTAAATGGGAAGGAAAATATTAAGAATACAGTAAAATAAATGGGTAATTGTAGATGTTTAACTATGATGAACTATGAATAATTTATTAATTAATTTGAATAATTTAAAGTATTATAGTTCTTTATCCAAAGAGGACCAACAGAACCCTAAAGAGAATAAAATATAACAAGTAAAATATGGTACCACTTTCTTTTTAATTAATTGAAACAAACAAACTGGAAGTCAATACCTCTGTTCATAAGTGGCATCACCAATGAAAGTAAACTATTTTATAAGTTACTCCCATTCACAAAACATGGGTATCTTAATGTTACCTAAGGGTTAGCCTTTTGGGTGAAATGGTCCCGGTAATGAGGACTGATGGGGACACCAGCACACCAGCGACACCAGCGAGGCCAGACGGGTGGTCAGGCCTACATTTATTTTAGGGACCAGCAAATTTGAGGAATAAAAAACAGCAAGATGATGTTACACTCTCCTATCCTTAGATTACTCACAATATGTTAGGTAACAATTAATACAATTGAATCTACTAAAAAAAATTTATAAACATATTTAAAAGGATACATCTTTTTGTTCTCTTTTTGTACATGATTCTGTAACCGCATTCTCTGCATCGAATGGGATCTCTGGGTTTTATTTCATTTTCACGATGACATTCTGAAATCAAATAGAATCAATCGAATTTACGCAATATTGCCTTGAAACAAGAAGCCACACAATGTAAATAGTAATCCTGCTCCTACAATTCGTGCGTAACTTTCATAATAATATATTGTGTAGTCTAGTATGTCTTATAATTTAGACCATAATATTATAAATATTTTATTATTTTTATTAGATTTACGTTTAAAAAAATAAAAGACCACGCTCTTCTCGCTTTTTGTGTTTAATTCTCATGTATCAGTTAACCTTATATTTTTGATAGTTACCTCCACACACATATATCATAGGGACTTTTGTTACTGATGATTCTTTGGAACTTGTATCAGCCATTATTACTGATATTAATAGAATTATTCGGTGTAATGAAGAATTTAATCCCTTTTATGGTAGTAATATTTGTTTTGTTTCAACTTCAACTTTCAACTTTTATCAACGATGACGAGTTTATGTTTATCCTAGTTTATCAGTTGCGAGTTGAGTATACTATAAATTATAATACCATAGAGTATAATAAAATATTATATTGATATAGACACTTTTTTTTTTTTAATAATATTTTATGGCCTGGTTACGAGACCTTTAAGCCAAGATATAGACACTACTTTTATAACATGTATTTTTTTTTTATTAGTTTTGTTCCTGTGGAACCAGCCAAGACCTAAGACCATACTGCCATGTTGACAATATGTTGTCTATGCTTTGTAGAAACGGCGGGAAATGACAAGAAGCGCGCTCCACCCCTCTAGCCCCATCAATCAACTATCACTTCCCATTCTATTCACCCAGAAAAGTCCACCACAATATTTACCAACGTATCACAATATATATTACACAGATTAAGTTTTTAAAACAAACACTATAGAAAACCACCAGAACAGTCCAACAATAGAAAACCACTCCAGAAGAGTTCTCCACAATATTCGCCAACCAATCACAATATATACGGATAAGTTTTACAGCCAAGGGTACAGCAACAAAGATGACACCGACTCCAAATGACCGACGCCCTCATGATGATAGGTTAAATTCAACCGTAAAAGATTCGACGACCGTATCGGATTTGACTAGTCCAAATCCTGCTCTACCAAGCAGCGTGCGCTATGAACCGCGCCCTTCCGAAAAAAAAACCGACTCCAAAAGTACTATAATGACGTGACGTAGTAAACGCAAAGTTTGTTCATTAGTAGAATATTTAGTTGATTATAAGCTGTAAGCACAAAAATTAAAGAAACACAGTTATTTTAATACTTCTTAGTTTAGTTTTTTGAAGTCGGTTAAAATTTTTTGTAAAAGCTTTTATTTCTTAATTTTTAGTGATTCCGAAATTCGTCGTCTTGGCGTTCATTGAAGGAGGCCTATGTTCAGCAGTGGACGGATAAAGGATAATGATGATGATGATGATAACGATGACCGCGACATACTATGGTGTGCTACCATAGCATCATATACAATAGGGATGTTGACAGTATTCATATAAAAATATAATTTTGATGTTAATTGGTAGTTTCTATGATAGAATTCTGAAAAAATACAATATTTTCCCTTATTTTTATTTCATTAAATTAATATTTAATAAATAAAATGTAACAAAACTTAAAATAGGTCACGTGATCATAAAAGGAAATGACGACACCTGTTCCTATTTAGCGGAAGCGGAAGAATATTGACGTACTTTTATACACCATTTTCCGTACGCAGTACATATTGTAAAAACTAATTTTCAGGCGTTTTGACAGTGTACACACACATAGGCACCGTACAACAATTATAAAACTTAGAAGCCATTTTTTACTAATCCAACTTAATTATCAACTAGAATCATTTTATCATTTTTACAATGTTTAACAACATATGACGTCACTTGACAAGTGTTAGCGTTTTGGAGCGAAATTTAAAATGCATTATAAAATGCAAGATTTTATAGGCATTAGACGTATTTAAGCAAAAGTTAATAATATTTAGGCCGCTATTAGATATTTATAAATGATTTATAAACATGTATGAAAAATGTCAACATCCCTATTGTTACATAGACAAGTAATAAAATGAGCATATCATCGAGGTTAAAAAAACCAACCAAATAGTCATTATTGGGAACAACTAAAAAACGGCTTGTCAGATCTTAATAAAATTAATATGGGACCAAATTGGAAACACCAGCTTACAAACCAAAAAATAACCATCGAAATCTATGCACAAACGGCGGAGTAATCGTGTCACATACATACAAAAAAAACAACATACAGATGCATTGAGTACCTCCCCTTTTTTTGAAGTCAGTTAAAAATATGCGAGCAAGAAAATACTTTTTTTTTTTCGCAGGGAAATCCTTATGGATGCAGTCAGGATCTTTGGGTAGATCCTGACCCAATGTGGGACTCGCCCCTGGGAGTGCCCACCCTAACTAAAACCACTGCGAGCGCCTTCAGCCGCTTCTTGAGGGTCCCGGATATGCAGGCAACAAACAGGATCACCTCAGCGACAGGCTGGCCCCGGCGAAGACCAGACTACTTCTCATAATGGGGGACTGCCCGGCCGCTACTAAGCAGTCCCGACGACGTCGTGCCATACAGACCCAGGTTCCCATCCTGAGCCCGACACGAACACAGGGGCGTTCAAGTGAAGTATCAGAAACGTCGGGCTTGTAAAAATCTTAATACACCGTGATAAAATCCGTAAAAATTGTTTTATTATAATGGGTTTATACCAAATTATTTTAATTATGTACTACGTAAATCAAGATAAGATTTCTATAAACAAATATTTTTTTGCACATTGTGCAAGACGTAAATGTCAAACGAGCTGGGTACGCATTTACACTTGTATTTTTTTTGTTACAGCTTCACTACTACTGCATGATACTTGTAATTAGCCTTATAGGGTACTGAACTACGAACAAGTATCTTATGGAATTGCATTCGCGTATACCCGAAAGGGACAGGCATATTTTACAGGGATACCACATTCATAATAACAAGTCTACTTATTTTCTTGTAACAAGTGAATTAAAAATAATAAAAAACTGGTAAAGGTTGTAAGATAACTATAAGCATTAGCCCTAACCAAACATTTATTGTAATTTTAGACAGCTGCATTTTTCTGGATCATCGAAAATATTATGTAATGACTAATAACAAACCGCTAAAATATAAATAATAAAAAAGAAGGCTTTATAAGGCAATTCAATGGACGCTTGATCCATAACTCAAGATTGACACAACCTAAGTATATGGGCAGTTATTATTTTAACGGTTACTTTAAAATTATACTGTTACAAACGTAAAACAAGTAATTTAATTAAAATTAAAAAAAAATGGGTAGATGCTACTGTCCTTTAAACAAAATAATATTATTCTGGTGGTTCCTTACAGTCTCCTTACTCAAATTAAGTAGCTTACATTCGTATTTGAGCCGAATATCGAACAGATGTCTATAATACTTCATTATTAAGTATCTGTGCCCACTTAAAACTTATTGGTCCATATTGTGGCTCGTCAAACACAAAAACAAGTCGGAAATATCTTCCGATATTAGAATCGTCGCTTTGCAAATTGTATTGTTGGGATCCCAACCAACACACCCAGTTAATATCAGCCATTTTCCTCTAATTATAAAATCTTGAGGGAATCTGTAAAACAAAATGATTATGATTCATCACTAACAAGCAAACAGTCGGAGAGGACATTAGTACGGGAGCGGATTTGACAGCGAGTGTAGGAGATTGGTGGCGCTGCAGTGTCAATTCAAAAACTTGTGTTAGGATTGGCAAGAATATGGGCTGGACGGCCGAGGCGTAGGGATGTTTGTATTACGTCATAGACACACCCGACTACTACCTTTAAAAAGCGAGGTCTTTTTCGTAGAGGGGCGTCACAACCGACGCCAGGAGGCCATGTGGTCGCAGACTGCACGGTAGGCGGGAGGCAACCCCCCACTTTATAAATCAAAAGTGAGCCGAATGGGCTCACACTAATCCGATGAAGCATTAGGGCCTTCGGGCCATTAGCATAGATCCCTCCGAAAAAAAAAGTAGAGGGGCGATTTATATCTGCGACCTCAAGGAGGACGAAAGTCTGGCCAAATCACTATCGGCCATGTTAAGTTTGTTAATTAATGTTGGGCCAACCTCTATATATGTGTGAGGTTCGTGTATGTGTACGCATGTGCAGTGTGGGTAAGGACGGAGGTGCTTTAATGCATGCACATGCACACGCACCTACACATTACTTCTGGACCTAAGATTGTTATTGTTTTATCAGAATGTAATAAAATGATTGTTATTATTATTTAAAACGCATTTCCTTTCTGATATTCCCGTTACATAATATAAACCTTGCTCTTGAGTCACTCTATATTATATCGAAAGCTGTTTTATTTTTTGTTGTTTTTAGATTAGTTTCAAATTAATGATATTATAAACCAATAAGCATGTCGATAAATTTGAATCAAGCACTAGCGTATATGTATAAAATATTGGTGAAAATTAATCTTCAAATATTGTGTAATTTAGGAACGATTGTATCATTAATTACGTAAAATATGAAAGTAAATAGGACAATTGACATTATTTTATTTGAAATAGAGAAGTAAAGATAGAATATAGCAAAAAATAAACACATCTTAGCAATTAGGACATGAAGATGAATTACCTGTGAAATGTATAATTTTCAAGATTGTTTCTATGATTCACATTATACCGCATCGTATAGTATGTTCATCTTTTTACATGCAATAGTATTTATTGCAAATATATCTGGAACAACGAAATAAATTGCAAATACTGAGAGGCTCTTTTAACGCTTGGTGACTTTGGCTGACCTGTCAAATAAAAGTGGTTACACTTGACATTAGATTGCTCTCTCTTTTCATCTTGTTATAATTCCATAAAGGACTGTCTTCTCTTTCCAACTCTTTATTGGTCTCGTAGACAGAGAATACTATAGACTGCTGGATAATTCTTACTCCTTCCCACATAAAAGAGATGTGCTTATTACAATAATTAAGGGAAAACAAGGACAAGACTATACTATTGGCATCTCTCAGTGCGTGCTGATTTTTTCAAGGTCAACAACATATTATCTTGCTACACAAATTTTGACATTTGTAATTTGTTTACAACATGTAGTCAATTGTGAAGTATTGTTTTAGTATTATTTTAATGTAATTAACGAATTTGTTGGTAATTAAAAAAATAAGAGGAATAAAAACATATTCTGGAATACCCTAACAATGGTTTGGTACAGTTTAATTAATTGTAAAAGTGGTAGTGACCGGAAAATTCCAACATTGACTTTTCACGCGTAAGTTCATATTTTATTTCATATTGTGGTTAATAGTGGTTGAATAACGATATGTGTGATCAGTCTTTATGTATATATACTGTCATTGGTTTATAATTCATAAGTTAAATTGAAAAAAAGGTAATAATTGATATTGATTTTGTGACGTCTTTAATGTTAAAATTGCTAGTATTATGTTTTTCCTTTTCCCAGTAATGTATGTTATTAATATTTTGAATTGTGTTGTTTGATTGAATTTATCTCCAAAAGCTATCCTTAAATTAAAAGTGAGATATTTTTATTTAAATCGTAATAGTTTTAAAGAACTTTTGGAGGTTTTTTTTTAATAAGAAACATATTATAGAAATATAAATTAGGTTTATTTTTTATACAATATTCTTACTTACTTAACTTAATATATAAATGATTATAATAATACTTAGATAATAATTGCGTCATTTTAAAATTTTCTAGAATAGGTTAAGGATTCAATTTAATTAAGTTTAAATATTTTTACAAAATTGAGGCTGGACTCCGCAGGACAGGTGATGTAAAAAAGAGGTTGTAGCAGAGGAATAGAGTTCCCTCTCTATCTATCCCTATTCCCTCTACTCCCCTTTGCCGCTAACTCATATTTTAGGAAAAAGGGGGGAGGAAGAAAAATTATCCCTGAAAATAGTTAGCACCTGGAAAGTGAGGAACAGAGGGTGGGAAGGGATAAAAAGGATGTTCTTTATTCATCCCATCACCTGCCTTCTCGCTAGGGAGTTTATTTAAGAAGAAAAGGGGAAGGGGGAAGGAATATTTGCATTAATTACAAAAATGCAGGTTTTATTTCCAATTAAATAAAGTTTAAATTATGTAAATATTCATTTGTATCTACTATTAATACCATAAGTTACCAATTTCTCAATTATAAATAATTGTTACTCATAATTTAATCTGACATAACAGTTTCAGTTAATCCTGACATTCGGAAGAAATGGATTAAAGCCTCTGGTCGAAATGACTGGATTCCAAAGAAGTGTTGTTTGTTTTGTTTAGTCTTCCAAACAATGGAAGAGCAACCAACGCATGTGAAATTTGATGCAGTAACTGTGCCGTTACGTACGTTTCTGTGTAAAAAAAAATTTAAAAAAAATACGTGTTCATATAAATATCGTTTTTGTTTAATTTTTTATGCCAATTTTTAACCTATAGTATGTAAATAAATCACATCTATTTTAACTATTTTTATATATAGAAAATTAGTGATAAAAATAGTTTAATGGATGTGCATTTTAATTATTTTTATTACTAATTTTCTATACTCTTATTTTCTTCCTTTCCTCCTTTCCTTTCCAGTACTCTTATTTTTATAGTAAGACTTTTGAGAATTTTATGTTAAAATTCTAGATGTTTATGCTAATATGATAAATTTTCTTGTTTCATATTTATCGACTTTATTTTATTATTTACTAGCTGTTGCCCGCAGCTTCGCCCGCGTTAACTTAGATTTACAGCCGTACGCGGATTGGTGATGATTATTTTTATAGCCTACGTTACTCCTTATAACATCAGCTATCTGCCAATGAAAGTCCCATCAAAATCTGCCCAGCCGTTTCAGAGATTAGCCGGAACAAACAGACAGACAAATATTGTAAAAAAAGGCTATTTTGGTATATGTACCGTGTACACATCCATATGTATTCAATGAAAAGCTGTTATTTTAATATTACAAACAGACACTCTAATTTTATTTTTCTGTATAGATATATAGATACCTATCCAGTTCTAAAACATTAGAGTTCTAATATACATTTTTATAAAAGATCATAGGGTCTACGGGAGCTAAAAGTATGCCCTCGTATCAGTTTAAATTAAATACGCAATAAAGGTATTTAATTTAAACTGATACGAGGGCATACTTTTCTCAAACATTCGGGCACAGTATAAAATAATTTGTCAAAACAAAAAAAATACCAATAAAAACATAATAATATGTGTAATGTTTTAGCTTTAAAAAAGATGACAGTTTTTTATATTTAGCGTTTTGCCTTAAAGTAGGCAAAAGGTTTTTGTATAGCAACCCCCATTTCAGACGTCACTTCAATATATCTATCTCATGTCGCCACGGCTGGCAGCAGTCTATAGTATTCTCTGTCTACGATTGGTCTATTATATTATACGTTTATGGGCACATCATTGTTGTGCCCAATAAACAAAGATTGATATTCTGACAAAGACAAAAGAAACTGTCTATGTCTCTGTCACTCTTGGAGTTTTTCGTATGTTGTTATCTCGTTCCATACGGTATTATTATTAACTTGTCAAAGCTATTGATACTTGATCTTAGGTACTGAAGGGTACCATATTCTTTAGTTTTGAAACCATAGACATAATATAGAAGGACTGGGCATACCTACGAAAAAAAAGATGTAACCTACAACTCAAATCGGCACATAACATGGCTACCATTGCTATGGTTTTGACAGCAAAACCATAGAGAATATTACTATGATCTATGAATGTGCACTCAAGGTGGCGGGCGGATCAGGCACTCATTTGACATTTACAGCTGTAAGTTTAAAGAAAGGGGCCTCTCCTCTTCCTAACTTCATGTTTGAAACTGATAAAATCTAGGATAAAATAGATAAAATATAAACAATAACAAATAAGATTATAATAGTTACATATTTATTTTTACTTTTTAATTGCTAAGTGTCCCTTTTTAATTGAATTCTTGTTTGCTGATAGGATAGACAATGACTCGATCATCAAATTTTTTACAAAATTTCGATCCAGAAACTTCTGCACGAGAACGACGAAAATTAAATCGTAAAAGTTACTTTACAAAGTATGTCCTATATCATAGTATTCGCGTTGTAATAATTGACATCAAGTGGAATCAATAAATAATTTGTTGTTTCAGAAAAGATCGTAAATGTACGAAGCTGTATAATGAGAATGGTCACTTAGCAGCCACGGGGAAGGACTTTTGCGATTGTTTAGATGAAAACTGTCCCGGTTGTCACTTCCCTTGTAGAAAATGTAATTCAAATAAATGTGGACATGAATGCAGGTAACTTTAATAAATGCTGTATGCTGAATTTATTGCTATTACTGCACTTAATATGCAATAATTTATTTTTAAGGGTTAACAGAAAGTGGATGTATGACAAAATTGAAATTGAAGGAAATGACTTCGTGATAAAAAATGTTTATAAAAAATAATAGGTAACAACTAAAAAAGAATACATAGTCAATCATTTGTTAATAATCTGAAGAAATATTCAACTTCCATTTCTCCATCTTCTGGAAGATCTGTACAGTGAACTGCATTGTATACAATAGACTTTCCATACTGTGCTCTTATAGAATTTGGATACAGCTGACGACACACATCCTGAGGCAAATGTTATACTTTATATAACTTTAAATTATAGAAGTAAACCTTTTGAAATATAATTGTATGTAAAAATAAATTGGATAGTTTAAACATTTAAAAAAAATAAACTGTCCATTAAAAGTTGAGTGTTTTGTGTGGAAATGATCTTGTGTTTTAAATTATATAGAATTAAAGTAATGCTTATCACCTTTCGGACATATATTTTTCAAAACCATTATAAAGACTGCCTATTAAATAACATTATTAAATTCGTTAGTTCTATACATCAAGCATATAACCGAAATAGAACAGTAATTATAAAGCAATAATAAAGTTAGGTGTTTTGTATGAAAACAAATTCCGCCAAAATGTTGCTGCAACGTTGCACCAGTTCTGCTCTCTGATTGGCCGATTGATGATCATTGATGGATGATTGACCGATGGGATGGGCTGTTCATACAGGTCACTGGTTGGTTGAATTGCTATTACATCAGAGACAAATCACTGACGAGTTTAGGAATTTTATGGCTCACATTACTACTCTATTCCGTTATATGCTCTATGGTTCTATATTATTTACTAGTTCAATAAATGTTTAAATAAATTTATAAAATTGTTTTAATTACTACAATTTAGCTAAGTGTTTGTATATAGTTAATGTAGTTTGTTAGACATATTTCTTTCCACGAATTTTAAATTTTACACATTTCTGACATTATAATGTCAGAAATGCTTAATATCTAAGAGGTAGTAGGTACCATGCTGCTTTAAGAGGTAGTGCCATGCTGCTCTGTGAGGTAGTGCCATGCTGCTTTGCTTCCGAATTGGGCCGGCACGACCGGATACCTCTCGCTCTCATAATACCGGTGTCAAGTGACGGCTATACTGTCGAGTTTTGTGCGGTTTGTGAGTTTCCGGTGGCCCATTGGGGGGATAGGGACAACGAGGGCAACGCATCTGCATGCCTTTTGGTTGTGCGAATGTGTATGGGCGGCGGTAGTCACCATAAGGCTCCCTGCCTTACAGGTCGGTTGCCTCCTTATGACATAAAAAAAATGTTATTTAAAAAGTATTACTTACAGGATCTCTTGGGCCACATACTTTTCTGAATTCACAAACACAGTTTAAATTAGGATCAGTACATTTTACTTCTAATGCGATACATTTTCCTTCAGCCAAATGGACACACATTGCCTGTTAATATGAAACAAGTGAAAGTTTTAAAAGTGTGACGAAACTATGAAAATATTATTCCCATCCTTTCAAATCGGATTTATAGTTTAGGCGCTACTATGGAATAACGGTCAATAAAAACAAACATTCCCCTTCTGTTAAAAAAAAAAAAACCTTTCTTACATAGTTTGCTAAAAATATAACCCTTCCTTTTTGCTTTGTCGTATAAGCTAAAAATTTGTTCAAATAGATGGAAACTTTTTCTTATTGCACAAGGTGTCGAACAAGCAGCGGCTCAAAGTATTGTGCGCAATTAACGTTGCAAACAACGGGATAAGAGGATATGGAGATTAGCACTGGCCCGAGCCTACTTACTGCAGCAACACAGCATATAATACGTACGTAGTGGTGTAACTTAAACCGCCGTGGCAGGCTTAGGCTTTATAGCCTTCATTCTTGCATCCTGTACAATGAAAGCTTTATGTTGTTCAGTTTTAAAGCGACAGGATGTATCATGCAGTGGCGGAGAGGCTGAGTAGGCTGGAGCCTTGGGTGGCTGATTTAGTGGGCCGGCAGTCTTGGGTATAAAGGGGCGGCAAATCTTTGGCTGGAATTATTTTGTTACCACTTCCTACTATAAACATTTCCACATGACGGTTTTCTGATGCTTTGAAAGTAAAAAAGGGAAATACAAAGGTCAGCAAAATCTTTACAGCATACACATTGGAAATGCCACTGCCATTAAACTTCCACCGCCTTATTACAAAAAACTCATCTAGTACCGGGATTAAACCAAGACTAAAAAGTCCAGGTTTGTTACGGTATTAACGTTAGTCCATGGACTAAAATTCATTCTTATTACAAATCGAGGACCAACCGTGGTCTAGCTAGTACCAAAGATCGTCCCTGGTTTAATTGTATCCACAGATTATTGAGCAACATATCATTCATTTTGTTCGTTCAATATTTGATTAGTTCGGTACATCGTTCCTTTTTATGCAAAGCTCGCTAATTTATAATTTAATATAATGTGGAAAATACATCAATATTTTGATAATAAAATTTATTGTGTTATATAAAATATCTGAAATCTTTACTTCTTTGTACTTTGAAGTAGTCTGATTTAAATTCTTGTTTATTACACACAAATATTGTAATATTTCGCTGTTAAGTTGTTTATATAGCTAGCGTATAAGGGAATGAAATACAAAGCGCGCGTAGTTCTAATGTCATCGAAATGTTTATTGTTTAGATAATGCAATGTAAGTCGAGTTACCACTTAAATACCAATAGTTACAATACAGCCAATATTGTTCTTTGATTCTAAATAGACGGTGCGTTGTTCATAAGAATAGTATAATATTTTTTGTTGTGAATTTGTGTGCCACGAACATTACTTATGCTGTAAAATGAATCAACAAAATAAAAAGGGATGATAATTAGACTTCTCAAGAAAAGGTTAGTATTTTATATATAGTAAATAGTAGTATATAGTATTTATTTAATCCAAACATACATGAAAAATATCAGAGTTAATTAGAATTATTACATATAATATATAATAGGTATGTATATCAATGACAAAATACAATACAACAAAATTACAGAAATAGAATGTTAAATTATATAAGGATGTCAGATTAATTATTTTAAATGTTACTCCAATTCAACAATGTTGTCTACATCGAGTTCATTTAATTACCTTTCAATACAATTAATACGAAAAAACGCAAATTCAACGCATAAGACATCTGATAAGTTGAAGTTTTGAGGTTAGTACCGAAGTTAAACTAGAGGTCACGGTGGTCTAACTTTAGTACCATAGATAGTCCTGGTACTAGCGTTAAACTAGTTTTTGTAATAACATTTATATTAGTCCATGGTTTAAAGCTGGTATTAAACTCGGTACTATATTTAGTCTTCGTTTTGGAATAAGGCGGCCAAATCTAGAGTTAAAAAAGCCTACATTCAGAGGCGGCAAAAATTTAATAGCCTAGCCTTACAATCTATATAACTCTGAGACCTTCAAGAAAAGAAACTACATACTTATTTCTAAAATGCTAGCAATACACTTGCAGCACTGGTAATGGCATTCATAGACGTGCCAGTTTTTTGTTTTTTATTAGCATAGCAGGGCAAACGAGCAGTCGAAGCCGTTTGGCGACTATCGACGACCATACACATCCGCACAACTAATGATTATGCAGATGCGTTGCCTTCCTTTTCCTTTACCTCCCAATGGGCCACCGGAAACTCACAAACCGCACGAAACGCGACAGCATGGCTGTCACTTGACGCCGGTATTATGTGAGCGAGAGGTACCACCCCGGTCGAGCCGGCCCACTTCGGCTGCAAAGCAGCATGGCACTATCTCTTACTTTCACTTAGTGCCCGTAAATTTTCTCGGTCGAGCGTAACCATGAATTCCGAATTGTCGTAGGTACCTACCTCATACTCTGGTAGAACACCTTTGTAAATTTCATAAAACTCTTCAGCATTAGCAAGTTTAACTGAAAACATTGCTATCGCTGAAATATAAAACTTGTCTGAGGTTGCTATTTGCTCAAGGATTGCTCCGACGTTGCCATCAATGATTACATGTGGTTTGATTACGCAGCAGGTACTATTTTTGAATGTTGCTTGAAAAGGTACTCTTGGTACGCCGTTCTCATAACCAAAATATAACTCAAGCATCTAAAATTAAATAAATAATTTATAGGTTATAACTGGCTCACTTTGGGCGCCAGTTATAGTTTGTGGGGTTCGGAAACTCAAAGAATTCTTTTTGCGCACAAAAACTATATTGAATTTAGAATGGCTTACAAGAATTTAATACAGTACAGACTTCACTATTAATACAATTAATCTAAGAATACTGGGTCCGTTACGACGGTCTCAGGAACGACGCAATCGTATTAACTCTCCGCGGACTACTCAAGTACTGACTATTGTAAAATGCGGCCGTTAATGTCGGACGCAAAGTCTCGGTCATTCCCGATATCGTGCCGGCGGTCGGCGTAATCTCCCGACGCGGCGAATGGTGTTGCCAGCCGTGTGTACACCATGCGCTATAAATTATTTATTATGAATGTTTTTATTATGAATAGAAAAAAACTAAGTTTAAACTTAGTTTTTTTCTATTTAATAAAAGCAAAACGATTTGCATTAGTCACAAAGACAGTGACGAAGCAGAATGTAGCGTGGTGCAATACCCAAGAGCTTCGCTATGAAGAAAAGGACCACAAGAAATAATTATGATACGGGACTTATCAAGGTCTTCAGGGTGCATGCGTTTTACCATGTCAACCTTGGCTTTAAGACCTATCATGTATTTCATCATCATCAGTCCACTGCTGAACATAGGTCGATGATGCCAATCCCTCGCCACTCGCGTCAACACAGACCGGCCTCAGCACGGAGATCGTCTTCCCACCTGGATAATGGCCGACCAACACTTCGTCTACCTAAAAGTGGCCTCTGCTCTTGAACCTTATTGCCCCATCGGCCATCCGATGTATTTGCTACAATGTAAATGTAACAAAATTAATTTTATAAAAACATTTTACAAAAAATTAAAACCGACTTCAAAAATACTAAACTAAAAAGTAATAAAATAACAGTTTCTTTAATTTTTGTGCTTACGACTTATAATCAACTTAATATCCTTATAATGTACAAACTTTGCGTTTACCACGTCATTATAGTTACTTTTGGAGTCTGTGTCGTATTTGTTGCTGTACACTACCTACCTACCTTTTTTTTTTTTTTTTTTCTTCTGCAGCGGAAATTTGCAGACCAAACCATAACTAGGACCGGGGTGGGTTTTAAACCTAGCCGTGTGTGGGGTTCGCACTTGGAGATGCGTTACCCACTAAAACCGCTGCAAGTGCCCTCAGCCGCCTTTTATGAGAGTCCCGGATCGTGCAGGCAACGCAGGACCCTCGGCGACAGGTTGGCCCCGGCGAAAAGGCCAGACTCCTCCTTCTAAAGGGGGACTGCTCGGCTATTCGTTTGCACGATACTTTTAGCAGTCCCCGACGACGTCGTGTCTAGCTGGACCCAGGTTAAAACCCCATCCTGGGCCCGACACGAGCACAGGGGCATTACTGGAGGCGCATAAGGTAGCGCCTCCTACGCACCCCCGTTCGTCGCCCGCGGTGGGAGGCCTCGTCGGCGGCCTCCTCTCTCACCCGCTCATCGGCCTCCTTCTGGGACATTACTGCCTCGCAGAAGGAGACCATCGCCGTCCAGGACTCGTCGTCACCGAGCATCGCGGCGATGACACTCGGCAGAGACAAGTTCCCTCCGATGACCGATGTCAGATCATGACGCAGCGCCGCCTCGAGGGTGTGCTGGGCCGAGTCCACCGCCGCGCCACAATCGTGACACACAGTTACCGGCTCCCTTTGGGCCGTCCTGCACAGATACTCACCGAAGCACCCATGACCGGTGAGCACCTGTGTTAGACGGAAGGTGAGGGGTTTGCGTTTACGACGCATCCACCGCTCAAGGACCGGGCGCAGGGCAACCGTTACGCCTTTGCCATACGGCTGCCGCGCCAAGTCCTCCCCCCACCTTCGCATTAGTGCCTCCTGCCCTAGTCGGCGGACCCGTAGGATCCCGTCCGGCGTCACGTCCTCTCCGAGGGACCTCCCATCCGAGACATAGGAGTATACCTCGGCGAGAACTTCCGCCACGAGTTCCCATGGGGGGTCGCCGGCTAAGGCAGTAGCTGCCGCCCATGATATTGTACGATACCCCCGGATCACTCTTACCGCGATCACCCGCTGCGCCGAGCGCAGCTGGGCCCTACTCCGCGCGGTAAGGCGATCCGTCCAAATCGGAGCACCGTACGTCGCCATACTCCGGCAGACACCGGAGTATAGCTGCCTGCAGGCGGCGCTGGGTCCTCCGAGGTTCGGGCGGAGTCTGCCCAGCGCACTCGCCGCCTTCACGACCTTCGGACCCAATTGTTCGAAATGTGGGCCGAAGGTCCATCCACCGTCGAGGATGAGCCCCAGATATTTGATGTGAGGGTTCATCCTGACCCTCGCCCCTCCGATCTGGAGGGCAGCCCCCGGAAAGGACCCCCTTTCCGCCCGGTCCCGCGGAACAGGAGGGCTTCGGTCTTGTCGACTCTGACCCGAAGCCCGAACCTCTCAATGCTATTGATCACGAGGTCGAGCCCGACCTCGGCCAGCCGCGCCGCCTCCTTATAGTCTCGTCCCCGGGCGTAGACGAAGGTGTCATCAGCGTAACAGATGACACCCATCCCGGGGAGGAG
The DNA here is from genome assembly GCA_963853865.1 of Helleia helle. Classification (NCBI taxonomy): domain Eukaryota; kingdom Metazoa; phylum Arthropoda; class Insecta; order Lepidoptera; family Lycaenidae; genus Helleia; species Helleia helle. The sequence continues at coordinate 15,953,055 of OY971422.1, read as the reverse complement.
ACGACCTCGCAGGACCCAGTCGTACCCGATGTCCCACAGGATCGGACCAAGTACCGAACCCTGCGGGACACCGCAGCCGACTCGCCACCAACACTACCTACCTACCTACCTTGGCTGACACCGACTCCAAAAGTAACTATAATGACGTGGTAAACGCAAAGTTTGTACATTATAAGGATATTAAGTTTATTATAAGTAAGTTGTAAGCACAAAAATTAAAGAAACTGTTATTTTATTACTTTTTAGTTTAGTATTTTTTAAGTCGGTTTTAATTTTTTGTAAAATGTTTTTATTTCTTAATTTTTAGTGATTCCGAAATTCGTCGTCTTTGCGTTCATTGAAGGAGGCATGTTCAGCAGTGGACGGATAAAGGATGATGATGATGATGATGATGATGATCATGGTGATGGTGATGATGATGATGATTATGATGACCGCAACATACTATGGTGTGCTGCCAAAGCATCCTATATAATTGTTACATCGACATGTAAGAAAATGATCATATCATCAAGGTAAACAAAACCAACCAAATATACATTATTGGGAATAACTAAAAACGGCTTGTCATATCTTAATAAAATTAATATGGGACCAAATTGGAAACACCAGCTTTCAAACAAAAAATAACCATCGAATTCCATGCACAAACGGCGGAGGAATCGTGTCATATACATACAAAAAAAAAACATACAGACGAATTGAGAACCTCCTCTTTTTTTGAAGTCGGTTAAAAATATAAGTATTATTGTTATGTTGTTTGTTCCAAAATCCAGCTTTGATATTAAATACATTTGGCCCTCCTCCGCCCTAGAAAAAAAGGTTGCGTATGCCTGGTGGGTTAGCCAAGATGACATACTACAATCGTAAACGCTAGTAATGGTAAAAAGTATGGAAATGACATTTTACATCTATAAATCACGTGGTCTTAAATGTCTTTTCCATACATTTATTAGATTTTTACTGGCTAGTTTAGGATTGTAGAATGACATCTTGGCTAACCCACCTGTATTGAACACTGCGAGATCTGTGACTCCGAAGATGTAACTTTTTTATGTATTTAACCGACTTGTAAAAAAGGAGGAGGTTCTCAATTCGGATGTTTGTATGTTTTTTAAATCCAGTTCAATTTTGATATTAATAGAAATTCCTTAACGATCGAACTAGCGACTTATATTACCTTCGTTGCATCTTCAAAATTATCACAGCCATGAGCTACATTCTTTAATTTATTTTCTCCATATATACTGCGCAATGTACCAGGTTTTGCCTCAGCAGGATTCGTAGCTCCTAAACATTGGCGCCATTTCTTAACTGCATTAGGTGCCACAAGCTCTAACCCGATCACTTCTCCGGTTGTCACGTAATCTATAATAATCCTTTTAAGACAAGAAAAAGTACAGTGGAATCAAAAGCCGAATAATTTATTCTATTCTGGTCAGTAATAAGGTTCCAGTGTTGTTTATGTAGTACAAGCTGTTGCCCGTGGCTTCACCCGTAGATACATATCAGTTATCATAGACAGTGAAAGACAAGATGCAAAAAATAATGCTTTTTTGATGTAAGTAGGTACCGTTTATACTTTCATATGCAAGCTGTTAATTTGAAATTACAAACAGACACTTCAATTTTATTTATTTGTAAAGATTATCAAAAGTTCCCTTGTTTCGACTGTTTTGGTGTATGTCGAGTGGCTTATTATTATGTACTTAACAGTGGATGATGGGGTGATGATGATATCGCCGAACGACGTCAGGGTTATTTAATAAGATAAGAGTAAATTTGTTATAAGGGAAAAATAGGAGATACATTTTAGAAAGTGTACCTAAATAGTGTGAACTGTGAACTATAGGTACCTCAATTGGATACGTACGGTAGCATGTTGCTTTCCGAAATATTCCGATAGAGTTCCATCGCAAAATCCTTACTTATTTTTCCATTTTTCATACGAACTATACGAAAACCTTGTTTCATAATGAATGTTATGACTTTGCCGTGAGCGCTCGGTGGTATTGGTTTGATCAGAGCAAATGTGCTGAAAATGTTGAATCATACATTGGGCTTGGCACCGCACCAGTCTAAATATTATGATATTGATTCAGACATGTTTTACCGGTGGGAGCATAGAAATATTAATTTCAAATTAGCACTTAGCGCTTAGCACTCCCGGCTTCATGTGTAAACAACTGCCGTTAACAGCTTCGCTGTGTAATTACTAGCACCGACGCTTAACATCTTAAGTCTCAGGACAGGCAACAAATAAATGAGTTGTCTGGGCTAGTTCCAGGTATACTAATTTCCCCACCACGGTTCAAGCCTTGTCGTGGCGGTAGGGCTCAGTAGCCTAGGGTGAGCCCAGCACCTTGGGCGAAGCTAATTGAGCCGAGGGGGCTCTTTGTACCCCTCTTATAAGAAGAGGGGACAAAAGAGCAGGGGGCAAGGGTTGAGGATGGGAACCTCACCCCATTGTACTGTATCGACGTTGGGAGGGGTTGTTCTGTGGTGCGGGGCAACCCCTCTGTGGAGGTGGCGTCGGTCCCTTGCGGGACTGACTAGCCGTCGAGGTGCCCTGTTAGCTTAAAAGATCCGGGGCACCTCACCAAGGCGGCATTGGTGGCACTCGCCGGGTTTTAGTGGGTAGAGCTGCGTCCATTTACCATCTTTCGGGTGCAGCGAGTCCCACATACCCACCTGGGGAGACCCACTCCCCAGGCGGAATGCCTCAGAGCATTTCCCGGCGTAAAATAATAAAAAATAAAAAAAACTAATTTATGTTCATGGGCGACGTCGACCACTTATCACCAGGTGGCACGTCTGCCAGTTTGCCTATCCAACTAACACAAAAAATGTTATATAATTTGTTGCGAGATAGGATTTTTTAGTAATTTTGACCTTATAGCTTCATAATTTTAATTATTTGTAGATATAATATATAAGACAGCTCTTAACTGCCTGACCTTATTTTTCGAAATGGCTAAAATTTTTCGGCCTGATGGCCTTTAAGCTCAATCGGAACTGTATCTGTACTCGACTGTAACTGTAATCGACTGCCCGACCAGCCTTACACCTTCATCTAATTATTAATTGTCGTGCTATAGCGTGGAATGTATTTCCTCACATGAGTAGGATTACTTCAGTGCCCATAAACCTGTCCCATCCTATAACTCATGTCACGGGATGCAATGTAAGTCGCACGTCTGCATGGAGCTTCACACCCTTCGCACCCTCCTGAAGCTAATGTTTCGCAGAAGATAGGCAGTCTTTATTATTGGCAATGGGTGATGATTGGCAATGGCTAAGCCCGATTACATTGGTTAATATTTAAAAAGGCGACATTGATCAATTATTATTATAACACACCGGGTTTTGGCTTCAAAAAAAGAGCAAGAATCCCTTTTCACCTTTGAACGTTATCAAAGAGTTGTCTTTGAGTAGCTGGAGCACAATCTTTTATGTGAAGTAATTTTGAAAAAATATTGACAATATTTCCAATTTGAAGCATTTCCAGTTTTAGTACGGGTAGTTGTACTCTTCTTACTAAGTTCTTTCCTTTTTTGCTATCTATTACTTGAACGGAATTGTCGAACGGAAAGAAGTGTAAAACCAGATCTTTTATTTCATCCGCATCTTCATCATACATTTCGCAAAGGAATGTATATTTATCGAAATAATCGTAAACCTTAAAAGAGAATGTTACAATTGGCTTATTCAGAATAAGAGATGGACAAAAAGGTGATCTAACGTCGTCCCTTCCACAACATTTCAGGAGTCATAAAATAGTAGCAAAATATGTTTTGAAATGAGACATATTTCTGTAATATTAATATTATATATAATAATATCAACCCCCCGTATATGTCCCACGGGCACGGATCTCCTCCTCGAAATCAGACGTTGAGGGTGATAGGCCATAGTTCACCGATGCGCTGACCCAATGCGGGTTGGTGAACTTCACCCACCTTTAAAGACTTCTAATCTCATCAGACATATTTTGTGTTATGGGTGTAATTGTGTAATTTATGCCGCCCTGAGCCACAAAACATATAGGCAATATTTATCTTTCGACGTCTTATCCATGATGTTCGTGTTAATGAAAATCAGACATAAGGTATAATTAGGTATATCCTAATGCATGTGCGTTACTTAGGTTATGTAAGTACAACATAATATTATGTACAACACATACCATTATGATTTAATTAAAAAATTGGCTAGTCAACAATTATTTATATATAGAAAAATATATAACGACGTGACTATCTTGTTTTGACGTACTTGACAATAAAAAAAATATTTTTAATACAAAAAGTAGGATGACTATAAATTATAAACACAGTTTATAAGTTTCACCTCAGTTTTACAATAAAAAAATGTCTTCAAAAATACAGAACATAATTGAGATTTAAATGAAGATAGGTACTCATACTTGAACTAACAGATAACTGTCCTATTCGCTTACACCGAAGACCTAATTTTACCTAAGAATATTATAATATATTTTTTTACTATATTATACATTTCAAGAGATTTCAAGTTAAGTTTTATAGTCCTATACTCTCAGATGAAGTAAAAAAAAGGAAGATGACGCACGGCCTTTGCTAATACTGAAGCCACAGAACAGTAAAAGAGAACCTCTTTTACTGTTCTGTGACTGAAGCCACAAAACCACAGAACAATATTACCCTAGCGGCAGGGTTGAATTTAGGTACGTTGAAAACGATAGTACAAAAAATTTAAAAAGATAGTATTTGTAAAAAAATTATAGTACACTTTTAAATTTTGAATTTAACAAAGATAGTCTTTTAAGATTAATCTTTAAAGTTCAAAGTCAAAAAACTCCTCTTTAAAGTAAATATTGCTTTTTTAGATCGTCCATTGAAAAAGTCGCAAAATTTCAAAATTTCTAAGTGTCTATTTTGTGTGCAACTAATTAACACAAATGATGACTTTGTGAAAACTTTTATTCTAATTTCTTTTTTTTTTTTTACTAATACAATTCAAATTAATTATACCTTTGTTACTATTATATAAATAAATTTTTGAAGTTACATTTTTTATCACCACATAAATAATTACTTTATTTAATTATTTACTTTTTTATTTATTGATTATTTTTTATTTAAATTATATATTTTTTAATAAATAAGACTCAAGTTCCTGTTCTAAAATATAATAAATTAAATCGCAAAATTTAAATCGGGGATCTTTGCGAGTGCAACGCACCCTTTGACTCTTCAATAAAACTTTATTTTCTCTATATTCCGTAGACATGAACATTACGATTTATAATAATCGTTCTCCTTCTATATCCAAGCTCCGTGACATTGACAATTATAACATTGCTGGTAATATCGATTTTGTATAGTTCGACAGCAATAAAACATGATTACTGATTACAAAATATTGGTCAAATATGTAAAGTAATGAAATTATAGTATTTTTTCGTACTATCCTTAGATATGGATAGTATATAGTACAAAGCATGAAATTTTAGTACAAATACTATAATTATAGTACGAAATCCAACCCTGCCTAGCGGCCACAAAACTCAGCTCCTTCATGTAAATACACGCGCTCACGTACACAGATTCACCAAAACTAAGCTCATTTTTGTTAGTATCTTACGAGTCGTCGTGCAGTAAGTTTGCCAAAAAAATACCGTTCTGTGTAATTAAATGGTGTAAAAACAAAACAAAAGTGACCAAAGAGTCTAAAGAAATATCGTTTCACGCATAAATAAACACAAGACTATATTCTTTTATGATATTTTAACACTATTTTGAGGTTAATCAACATAAATAATATTATTGCCCGATTAGAAATGACGTATCTTGAGAGTGTTGCCAGAAGTTAGTATTTCTAATTAGTGGTGGGCGTTGAATGAACGAACAGTTTTTTTCAACTGTTTATAAAGCGTAAACGAATAGACTAGTTTATAGTTCACTGATAAACACGTTTACGTATGAACCATATTTCATTGCGTCGAGCGTCGACGATAAAACACGAATGCGACGACGAGCGTTAAATGAACGATTCGTTTTTCTCAACAGTTTCTATACCGTAAACGAATAGAGTTTAGACTAATATAATATAGTTCATTGTTAAACAGGCTTACGTATGAACCATATTTTGTAGACGTCGAACGTAGACGATAAGTAGTTTTTAATTGCGTTTATTATAAATTATGTGGAGTTAAAATTTCGTTTGTTTTCATTATTTTTAAATTATTACTTACAACCAATAAAGTAAAAGAGGTAATGTTCTGAAATTTAGATTAGGATGAAAATAGATTTAAAAACTACGTGTTAAAACATGATCATAAAATGAAATGAACTTTTAAATACGCCAGGTTTATTAAATTTAACTCAAGTACTCTATTCTTATTACTTTTTTATTAGTTGGCTGTAAAAATATAAAGGCAAGTTCATTTCAATATAATCGTTAATATTATTATTTAATTCTTCTTTGTTGTTGTTTACTGATCGACGATCAACGCACGTGAGCGTCTAAGCGTGTATGGCGTAAACTAATCGAAAATTAGACTACTTTTTCAACTAGTCTATCGTTGACGATTAACAGTCTCGTTGCGTCGACAGTAAAATCGTCGACGACCCACCACAATTTCTAATAGCCCAATAGTGGGTAAGTCAATTGCAGTAAGTACAGAGGTGACATAAATATTATTTTATTATTTGATCGCTATATGACTGAATCGAAATGACCTTGTATAACCTATGTTGTATTTTTTTGGGACTCACGTAGCCACAGCGGGACTATCTATTTAATTATTTATAAATTTAAAGATTTACCATTTAATAAATTTAAAAAAATGTAACAGTGTGCAAGCCGCAGAGAAATGTTTTTATAATTTAAATGTTTTTTTTATGGCAAACGACATAATATTATGTATTTAATTTAAATTGTGTATTGATAAAATGTGACTTTCTAATTACTATTATAATCAATTATTTTGAAACTGTTATTCTCTGACAATGATTTTAATGACATGTTGTATTTATCAAGTTTATTTAATTGTAACTATTTTTTCCTGTTAATTTATATTAATTGTTTATTTATGTAAAGTTTTATTTTCACACACCATGTTATGGTAGAATGTATAGAACTTGTTTTTTTTATATCACCTATGTATTTACTACATTCATGGGAATATTTAAATAAAAAAAGCAATTGTGTCAATAAGATATCTATTGAGACAGTTTATAAGTGATCCTACACGCCTCCTACATATTCGTAATATTATTGTATTTTATAAAAATATTCACTGTTGCATTCACTTATTACCCATTTTTATTAATACACAATTTTAAGGGATATTTTAAAAAATGGCAACCCTTCATTCACTCACGCATACTTAAAAAAGTGACTTCACTTTCTTGTTCCAAGTGCGCTATCTACCTTTTTTTTACTTCATCTGAGCCTATACTAAATGTATGCGAGTGGCAAAGGATTGGCCGATTAATGTTTATAGAAAGACTAAAGAGTATGTCCAGTGTTGAACGGAGAAAGGTAGAAATTATGATGAAGAAGTTGGTTTTGAATAAGTTGAATAACTAGGTCCCAATGTCGTACACGACTACTGACACATATTCCAAATGTCCGCGTTTATAAATCAATAAAAATGGTATACAACAGGGATTTTTTTTCTTTAACGCCGGGAAATGCTCTGAGGCATCCCGCTAGGGAGTGGGTCTTCCCATGGGGGTATGTGGGACTCGCTGCGCCCGAAAGCTGGTAAGTGGACGCATCTCTACCCACTAAAATCCAGCGAGTGCCACCAATGCCGCCTTTGGTGAGGATGCCCCGGATCTAATGAGCAAATAGGGCAAACCTCCACCCATAAAAACTTTCACGTGACAGTCATTTCCGTTTATTATCACACGACCTATTTTAAATTTTGTTACATTTTATTTATAAAATATTAATTTAATCAAATAAAAATAAGGGAAAACATTGTATTTTTTCAGAATTCTATCATATAAATTACCAATTAACATCAAAATTATATTTTTATATGAATACTGTCAACATCCCTATTGAATGTAGCTCAAGTTTGAATTATGTTGGTAGTTTATACTCTTTAGTCTTTGATGAAGTTTTTTTGAGCTTTTGGCATTACCGTATTTCTGTCACTATACTGTCACTGTTCAATAATCTAACGACTTTTGTTTACGTTTTTACAAAATAAAACTTCGACTATATTATAATGTTTCTACTTTATTAATATTTTGAATTTGAATTTTAACATTAGTATGATATTAGTGAAATATACTTAACATTTCATCAATAACTTTAGATGATAATAATTGATATTAATTAACAATGGTAACGATGGCAACAACATTTATAAAAAAATATATATTTTATGATAAATACCCAATAAATACATACATATTAATTAGAATCAACTTGAACATTTTTCTAGGAGGGATGTTACAAAGACAAGTATTCTTTTATCGGAGAATGGTATGACAATCAAGCAAGTATTGTTCGGCGATTTAATGTGTTTTATTATAGTACTGATGATACCCTTGAAATGTTTGATCTACGAAACCGCAAAACGTTCTTACGTAGAGTTAAAGTTAATGGTGTCACTTTAGACAACTTTTACATTGGAGCAACCATTCAAATACTAGGTAGACTCATTAAAGTTGTTGACTTTGCATGTGAAGATACTAAAAAGAAACTGCACAAAGACATGCAAGTGTAAGTTTTTATTATGATATCCAATGTTATTTTTAAATTATTTTTATATGAGTTCAAATTTTCGTTATTCTTTCAGAACATTTGCTCTTATAAAGCCTATTGAAACAAAAATTGTAGGTAAAATAATTAGTCACTTTTATGATTCTGGTCTCCGCATAACGAAAATGAAAAAAGCTGTTCTTTCTGCTGATGATATTAATTTTTTATATAAAAATGAAGTTTCAGATTCAACTTTTCCGTAAGTTATTTTAATTTTCCTATAGTATCTGAAAATATATATTACTGATATATTAAAATAACAAGAAAACATTTTGACTCTATAAATCTTCAATTTCACATTAACAGTGTAAATGTGAGTACCAATGGTCTAGTCTAGTGGGTATGGGCTTGGCCTCTTGAGTGAGAGGTCTGGGTTCGATCCTGACCCCTGTGATGCCTTGAAATGGATTTTTCTAAATTTCTATGTGCACCTGAACATGAGATCATCACTTGCTCACCGGTGTGTGGTTACCTATATAGAAAAGTGATCTGACAGTCTAATATTATCTTGTATATAACTAGGTATATTTAGTTTATATTTGTGACTAATATTATTACATTTAATTTTACTCTGGTGTAAGTGATACAAATTTTGTGAATATTTCAGAGTAGTAACAATAGTTAATCATAATTTATTCTATTTGCTTCTTTAGATTCCTATTAGATTATTTAAGTGGCCAAATGGCATATGGCTTAGAATTAGTAGGAAGGGATGCAGTAGCAGTATGTGAAAGATTACTTGGAAGTAAAGATCCTATGAAAGCAGAGCCAGGCTCCATAAGAGCTCTCTATGGATCAGATCCTGTAAGAAATTGTGTGGATGCCGCAATCAATCCAGAAATTGCTGTGGAGGTAAAAAATGATACAAATTATTATGGTATATTATATTAAGTTTGCATAATATGCATACTATGTTATTGTTTAGTACAATGTGGATTATTATTTCAATCAATATGACTTTGGGACTTGCACGAAACAAGCATTAATTGAAAAGCAGGGAACATCTACAATCCCTTTTTTGTTCTTTTCTTTTCTGCTGTAAAATGCTTTAAGGCATCCTGCAGGGGAGGGGGGCTCCCCAGGTGGATATGTAGTACTCTGAGCTGAACTAAGTCCGAAAGATGGTAAGTGGCAGCTCTACCCAGCGAGTGCCACCAATACCGTCTTTGTTGAGGTGCTCCGGATCTGTTGAGCAACAGGGCACAACGATGGCTAGTTGAGTATAGTAGTAAGTTATAACTTATAAGAAGGGTCTAAAGAGCAGCCCCTTGGTTCACTTGGCTTCGCCTAAGGTGCTGGGTTCACTTTACGCTACTGAGCCTCACCGCCACGATAAGTCTTAAACCATGGAGGGGACACCTACCAACCCTCCAATGTTGGTGTCTATGTCTATGTGTCTATGGATGTTAGTGGCCACTTATTTATATCACAAGGAGGCAATTGAGTATGGTAGCTACCGATGACCATAGACATCCACAGTCCGCACAATCTTAAGTTATGCAAATGTGTTGCCCTCCTTTTCCTTATCCCCCTCCCCAATGGGTTACTGGAAACTCGCAAACCGCACGAAACGCGACAGCATGGCTGTCACTTGACGCCAGTGTTATGTGAATGAGAGGTACCACCCCGGTCGTGCCAGCCCAATTCGGCTGTAAAGCAGCTTGGCACCCACCTCTTGACAAACCACCAAGTGAACCAACTTTTTTTTAACAATCTGGTTTAACAATATAATAATAAAAATATCTACTAATAAAATTTATTTTCGTGATACGGGTATTTTAATAAAAGTTACATGTCTCAAATTTCCAGAATATAAACTACTTCTTCCCACCACCATCATTGCGCTCCATGCATTTGAGTTTAACAGCAACACTATCAAATTGTACTCTTTGTATTGTAAAACCTCATGCAATTCGCGAAGGCAAGCTAGGGGCAGCTTTAGAAGCAATAGATGAAGGTGGTTTCAATGTGACAGCTTTAAACATGTTCATTGTCGAAAATATTAATGCGGCTGAATTTTATGAAGTATACAAGGGTATTGTGCAAGAGTATAAGGTAAAAATCATTTTATGTTGCTATCTAAAAATTGGTCTGCACTAATTTTTTGAGTGCCAAACCACTTTTTTTTCTTTTACGCCGGGAAATGCGGCGGGTATGTGGGACTCGCTGCCGCGCCCGACAGATGGTAAGGTGGACGCAGCTCTATCCACTAAAACCCGGCGAGTGCCACTAATGCCGCCTTTGGTGAGGTGCCTCGGATCTAATGAGCAAACAGGGCACCTCGACGGCTAGTCAGTCCCTAAGGGGACCGACTCCACCTCCACAGAGGGGTCGACCCGCACCACAGAACAACCCCTTCCAACGTCGGGACAGAACAATGGAGTTCAATTCAATTAGCAGTTCAATTAGCTTCGCCCAAGGTGCTGGGCTCAAGTTAGGCTACTGAGCTCCACATCTACGTCAAAGCCTTCAACACAGCAAAGATATTTTACGGGAGAAAAAAGCAGAAGAAACCCATGCAGTCGGATGCGCAGCATATCGCAAACCTCCCACTGGTTCTTAATATTGTTCTTTAAAATTTGCAAAAAAATTATTATAAACAACCAATGTAAATAAAACAAAAAATACAAAGTTATAATAAAATTTAGAACCAGTAACAGTTACTACCATTTTTGACCCAGAATTAAAAAAACAAGGTAAATGGTAATTAATGTATACTATTTTTAAAAGATTGATTCCAGAACGATTTTGAAGACAAAAAATAATGAAAAAAAATATTTACTATTTTCAGGGAATGGTAGAGGAACTGGCTAGTGGTTCCTGTGTAGCGATGGAAATTGTTGCTAAGGACAAAAGCGTTAACACAGCTGTGGAGTTCAGAAAGCTGGTCGGGCCTTCAGATCCGGTATGAGTTATATTTTTAAAAATATTCATGTAAAAATATTTTTGTGAATACTTGATTAAACTTTTTAATTACGTAAAGATTAACTGAAAGAAATTAAGATAAAATATCAAAATAATTATGAAAATGAGCCCTTCTCTATTTCCTGTATTAATCTGTTAAATTCAACTGATAAATAAATAACAATAATATTGAATAATAATATAAGTATTGTTTGAATGCCGATGCGAAGCCTTATTTGCTGTAACTTATAAACAGAATTGCATCAAATTTATAGTTGCTTCAGGCCACATCTAACTGAAAATGTATTGATTGATATCCATCCTGTATCAATGTCTATACTAGTTGGATATACATTGACGATTTTGATTTCATAATTCATAAATGTATATTGTATATACTTATCAACTTTTTTTCACAATCCTAATAGGAAATTGCGAGGCTGTTGCGTCCAAATACGTTGAGAGCGAAGTTAGGGAAGACGAAAGTACAAAATGCGATACACTGTAGCGACCTCCCTGAAGATGGACTACTTGAAGTGGAATACTTCTTCAAAATTTTAAATTTATAAAAGGCTGATACTTAATTATTATGCTGCCAGTGTGTCTGTGTTATTAATTAATTGCTCAGAAATGAATTGAAATAAAGAGTTTATAACATATCATTGTTTTTATTGACCTGTGTTATAGACCAGATATATTAGCTGTTGCTAAAAATTCTTTTCTAGCCTTGCTGGCGTTAACTTAGTTTTATAGTCGCTCCCGGATGATGATTATTAACCGACTTCAACAAAGAGGCTCCTCCTTTTTGTTGTTGTCAATTCGATCGGTATTTTTTGTATGTATGTATGTACACCGATTTCTCCGTCAATTGTGGACCGATTTTCAAAATTCTTTTTTTCTTGCTTGCTTGCCAAATGGTCCCATGATAAGGAAACCAGGGTCTGATGATGGCATTCCAGGGAAATCGAGGGGAACTTTCGAAAATCGTAGGAGCAACTAGTGCGCATAATATTTTTTTAATTGAGCATTTTAAAGCACTGCAATTTAATGAAGCTGATCTGATGCTGGAGCTGAAAGACATTCGAGGGAACTCCTCGACGATTTACTTCAGTAACCTTGTTTGGGCTTGATTAATTTGTATTGATGAGTACTTTACAACTAGATAGGTTATGACTGTGGTTGGGGGTCTGATGATGAAGACGGAGGACAGTTAAGGGAACTCTTAAATAGTTTACAGTAGTTACCTTGTGTTTGGGCTTAATTAATTTATACTGGTGAGAACTTTGCACCCATATGTGTGATACATGCTTATTACAGGTCTGATGATAAAGATGAAGGACGGTTGAGGGAACTCATCGATGATTTACTTCAGTAACCTTGTGTTTGGGCTTGATTAATTTGTATTGATGAGAACTTTATACCTAGATGGATTGTAACTATGATTGGGGGTCTGATGATGAAGACGAAGGGTAGTTAAGAGAACTCCTAAATAGTTTACAGTAGCTACCTTCTGATTGGACTTAATTAATTTATACTGATGAGAACTTTGCAACCATATGGGTGATACATGTCTGATGCCATTACAGGTCTTATGAGGGAAATCATACAGTCGACGGAACTCCTCGACGATTTAGCTTTTGCTGGGCTTACTTCATACGTTTCAATATGCCAAAAAGTCTATCTCTGTATGTCTTTCTTTAATCTATACAGATAAATAAAATTGGAGTGTCTGTTTATAATATTAAAATAACCGCTTTTTACTAAATGCATAGGGATGTATACACGGTACATATACCAAAATAGCCTTTTTTTTAATTTCTGTCTGTTTGTTCCGGCTAATCTTTGAAACGGCTGGGCCGATTTGATGGAACTTTCACTGGCAGATAGCTGATGTTATAGGGAGTAACTTACGCTGTAAACATAATCATCATCAATCCGCGTACGGCTGTAAATCTAATAACGCGGGCGAAGCTGCGGGTAACACCTAGTGAATTACTAAAAATGAAGAAATAAAAATTTTAAGTAAAATTATAACCGATATACTTCTACTAATGTACATTTTTTGCGTTTACCACGTCATTATTGTTACTTTTGAAGTCGGTGTCAGCCAAGGTAGGTAGGTAGGTACCTACAACAACAAATACGACAACGGTGACGGACGACTGTGGCGTATTTGTTGCTGTACCTATTTAACTTAGCTGACACCGACTCCAAAAGTAACAATAAGATGTAACGACGAGATGAGCGGAATTGAAGAGCTAGATTCTGATTGATTTTTTGTCACTTAATCTCTGTAAATAAATTTAATTTAAATAAAACTTTTTTGCCCACCCTACCTATCTGGTTTGAATTGACAGCTAAGTCCGTCCTATTCTCATTTGAAACGCACAGTATAAGATTATTATTAGTTGTAGACACAATAATTAAAAAAACGTAATTATTTTATTACTTTTTAGTTATTCTATATATTATTATATTATATATATTATATATATATTTAGTTATACTAGTCGGTTATAATTTTTATTAAAAAAAAATCTACGAATGTACAATGAACAATCTTTGCGTTTACCACATCATTTGTTACTTTTGGAGTCGGTGTCAGTCAAGGTAGGGAGCTTTTATAAGAAAAGGGGACAAAAGAACAGGGGGAGACAAGGGGCGAGGATGGGAACCTCACCCCCGACGCACTTGCACTGTCCCGACGTTGGGTGGAGTTGTTCAGTGGTGCGAGTCGCAGTGAGTAACAGTTGCAGCGAGTCCCACTAACCCGCCTGGGGAGTCCCCCCCTCTCCCCCGGAATGCCTAAGAGCATTTCCCGGCACAAAAGGTAAACAAGAGGTGGGTAGGTACAACAACAATACGATCAAAAGCAGAGGATAGAATACATTTTGATAGAATCATGATTTCTCGTAAACATTGCGTGTTCAAGAAAATATATTATATTAATTGCCGTTGTTTCTCGAGTAGATCATAAGTGAGGTGTACTTAGTGTAGCATCAGTCATCACATATGTGATGTGAAAGGTACATATGTGATGTAACAATTTTGAAACCTCTTTAACTCTTGATTGAAAGCGCTACTAAAATGTATTCTTCTTGCTTGCTTGTTTCTCCGGTGAAAAAGCTTTGCTGTGTTTCGGAGAGAAGGGCAAGACAGGCAGTGTGATTACTGGCACTGATATGGATAGGCAATAGATAGGCAACACATAAATGAGTTGTCTGGGCTCGTTCCAGGTATACTAGTTTTCCCACCATGGTTCACGCCTTGTCGTGGCGGCTGGGCTCAGTAACCTAGGGTGAGCGGTGCACCTTGGCCGAAGCTAATTGCTTTGTACCCCTCTTATATGAAGAGCAGGGGGAAAGGGGTGAGGATGGGAACCTCACCCCATTGTACTGTCCCGTCGTTGGGAGGGGTTGTTCTGTGGTGCGGGACAACCCCTCTGTGGAGGTGGCGTCGGTCCCTTGCGGGACTGACTAGCCGTCAAGGTGCCCTGTTTGTTTTCTAGATCCGGGGCACCTCACCAAAGGCGGCATTGGTGGCACTCGCCGGGTTTTAGTGGGTAGAGCTGCGTCCATTTACCAGCTGTCGGGCGCAGCGAGTCCCACATACCCGCGTGGGGAGACCCACTCCCCCGCGGGATGCCTCAGAGCATTTCCCGGCGTTAAAGAAAAAAAAAAGAAAAGGTATACCTAGTTTATGTTCATCAGGTGGTACGTTTGTCAGTTTGTCTATCCAACTAACATAAAAAAACTACATTCCTATACATTTCATGATCTCTAATTATATTAGATATAAATGTAATACTGCATTTACAGAAGAGTACTATTATAGAGGTTAGTCTTTAAGGATGCTAGCAGTAAACAATAACAATTAGAAATAAATAATCCTATACATATGCGATGCAGATGACACTCGAGTACTCCTGGGAACGATCATACTAGGAGGCTGCCATGATAGAGCGACTGGGGTGGCGTCAGCGCTGAGCCGACTACTTCCTAATATAGAAGGGCCCAGCGAAGCCTCAGTGGTTCAGGTAAGATGGTCATCTTCTGGCGAAACCGAAAGGACGTTTTGAAGGAGGCCGCAGAGCGGGACAGAAGACGACGCTACGTCCTCTCTAACGGGACTCGGGTTAAGGTTGGGTACCTGCCCCGGTAGAAAAGTTCCGGCGTCGGCGGGGGGCTCTAGGTTGTCGGAGTTCTCCCATATGAAGCCCGGTTAGCCTTTTTGAGGGAAACGGCTGTACGTGGGGGTGTCCTGTGTTAGTCAGATCCGGGACACTCCCCTTCAAGCGCCTGAAGGCAACTCGCAGTGGTTTTAGAGGCATACCGGCGCCAAGGGTAGATTGGTGAGGCGCCGGGAGTCCCATATATTCCCGGAGATGACACATCACGGGTCCAAAAATGCCTATGTTCGGTAGTGGACGAATAAAGGCTGATGATGATGATACCTACATAAGCTTCCTTACTTACATTTACCATTATTATTATCATGCTGTTTGTATATTGTAAAAGAACTGTAATAAAGAGGTATTTTTCAATGACAGTGAACTTGGTTATGTTTCAATACTTTCAATTTTCAATAGTTTATGAATGATATTATGCCCCCATGTATTTTAAATTGTAGGTATTTATAAATTTTTTCTTCATTTTACACCCAACGTTGGTTTCCTGTTTTGTTCTTTATCATATTCTTTTGCATTAGGACAAAGTTTTTTTCAATTTGTGTGGTTTTGTGTGAGTGAAACTATGGTAAATTGCTATTATAATAAATGCGAAAGAGAGTAAAGAGGTTTAAACGATATATTCATGAATTTTTTATTGGTAGTGATAGAGATTCTGATAAACCTTTTCTACGCGAAGATCAAACTTAAAGGAGGGAAATGAATATGGACTTTATATGTATGAAACTTCATTGAGACGTCCAAATTAAAATTTTGAAATTGTTTTGATAATAAATGATTGCTTATTTTTTTTTAAACTTTTAGAAGAAATTTTGAAGCAAGTAACAATGCTAAATAAAAAATAATAATATTGATGATGATGCTAAATAAAAAATAATAATATTGATGAATGAATAAAGTATCTTCAAATAAATTCATTCAGCTAAGGCTCGGTCCGTTCACCCCGTTAAGGTAATCAACTATTCATATCTGCTTATCTGCTTTTAAAGTTAATGGTTTTTGCCTAAATGTTTCCTATATTGGTCGATAAACACAGAACAGATTAAGAAAAACTATATTAACACGAGTGAAGACGGGCAAAAGTTAGTAATGAATAGAAGTAATTGCGGAAATAAAAGTAGGTAATTCTAGATTCCATAATGATCAGGGACATGATCCATTTGCAACAAAATATAGCAGGTAATTTTATACCCCCAACCAATCAACTATTTCCAAAGATACTGAATTAATCGTTCGCAATTGTATTTTATGCGAATAATTTATGATATGAATGCTAGAGTGCTATGCAAAACCTTTCACTACGCTAAGTACAGACATAATATACCTACACGTACAACGTCGGAACGATTCTACGTATGGCGTACATATGGTTGCTGTAACTCTGAGACTTGTGCAGGCAGGGTTTAGGCGGCGACCGGCGACCAACCTCGCAGTGTCGTACCACGTCGTACCGAGCCAAGAGTCGATTCGCGCGTGCGTCTCATGTTTATGCGCAAGCGCATACGGACAGTTTGCAATTTTAAAATTCGAACGACTATTGAAAAAATTTCAAAGTTTTTCCAGATCGTGTTTATTTTGTAAAACAGTTTTTATGCGATGTTTCGTTTTAAATAGTGTTTGGTAAGTAAAATTTCAATTTTTAATTTTATGTGTGAAAATTAATGTACGAAGAAAATGATTTCATTTCTTTTCGTCACACTTAGAGAACAAACTTGCAAAATATACGAATGTTAATCGAAGTATTTTATCACCTGCACAAAAAGTGACTTAGTCATAAATATTTCTATGAACGTACATTTATTTAATTTTAGTATCATAACCGAACAAGTAGATGATATAATATTTTTATAATATTTTTCTTAAAAGAAAAATCTGTTAGATAAAATTTAATTTAACACAATAATATTATGTCTAAATAAAAATAAATCTTTTGAGGTTGATTCCCAATTCCAATATAATTGGTAAGTACCTATAATTTAGAAATTCTCTTTATTCTGCTGCATTCTCATTAACATTAATTAGGTCATAATTAGTTTTACTGGACATTTGCCTATTTCTATGGGCAGTTCCACAGTATTATCATTGCTGCGCTTAATAAGCGGGTTGGCAAACTCACACACCGGAAATTTCGCCATCATTCTATGCGATGCTTTGATAAATCGTTTCTGTTCATTCACGGCCACCATTTGACCACCACGGCAAACCACTTGTCCGGTCATCTGATGACGATGTGGCACAAAGGCACAAGACTGTCGTGTGCTAGACCGACAATTTCCTCAAAATCCAGCTCAAAGGACCATGTACAAAACATATTATTAGTTCATCATTAAACATTACATTAAGAATATTTATTTTTCATAAGTGTTAAATTAAAAATATTTGGTACATATCAAAACAGACTAAACGTTAAATGTGAAAATATACAAAGGAAAAACCTTTTTGAAATATAAACATTTAGCAGTTCGTCTTATTAGGTAATGGTGCGATGTGACATATTCATATTCTTAACAATGCGACTTCCGTAATACTTTAGTAGGTCCTGTAACCAACTAGCTGACAGGGCTTCGGGCCTTAATCATCAACATCAGCCTCTATCCTTCGACTGCTGAACATAAGAACACCAAGACGGCCGATCCCTTGCCACTCGCATCCAGCAAGGACTGGCCACTGCACCGAGCTTTCCTACCATATTTTAAAGTCGCATAAATTAGCTTCACCAGTAGTAACAGAATATTTAAAAACGTGATTTTGACCTACTTGAAAACGTTGAAACAATTTAGAATTGATCGTTTATAATTATGTTGTTCATAAACCAAGTGACGAATATGATCATATATTTTAAATGTGAAGTTTTAGCATAGCTATCTATGGCTATATACCATAATGATGGTTCCCGGGCTTATATTTTCAGAAATATATTATGAAATGAAAAAAAAAGGATTTTCGTTTCAAACGTACCCAGTCTTAAAAAGTTAATTAAAACAAAACACAAAAAAAATTGGAAAAAATCTAATATTTTTTTAAGTTCACATTGCTAAAAAGGCGTGTTTTATGTTTTTTTTGCTAGCCCATGCTGTCCCACTGCTGGGCAAAGGCCTCCCTCAAGCTCTTCCATATCTTATTAATCTTTATTGTTTTCTTATACTATAATAATATATATTCTTAATCTTAATTAATTTTATTTATTGTAACTATATTTAAGCTTATTTATAAAAGTTATGAAATCTGATTGCGGGTAGATTGATGTTTTTATTGTACTTTGGGTATTTCATTAAAACTTCAAAATTCCGTAATTTTTAACCGACTTCCAAAAAGGAGGAGGTTCTATGTTCGTCTGTATGTATCTTTATTTTTATATGTTCATCGATATTTATCGCCAATTGTGAACTGATTTTAATGATTCTTTTTGTTAAAAATGAGATTTTCCAGGGGTGGTCCAATGATAAGAAAACCAGGATCTGATGATGGCATCCCAGAGAAATTTAAAGCATTAAGTAATTTAAAGCACTACAACTTAATAAAAGTCTGGAGTTGATCAGCTGATGATGAAACCGAAATAGAGTCGTGGGGACTCCTCAACGATTTACAGCAGTTACCTTGTGTTTAGGCTTGATTCATTATGTCCTCATTGTAGTTTTATACCGTATTTATACGTTATAAAACTACAATGGTTTAGTTACAATAAAAATCTATATATATATATATATATATATATATATATATATATACTACGTACATATTGTAGTTACCCATGTGGGCTATAAGTGCCACTACAGATCTGACTATCGAGACCATAGACGGTTGAGGGAATTCCTCAACGATTCACAGCAGAGTTGCCTTTTGTTGCACTTACTTCATACGGTTCAGTTTGCCAAAATATTCAGTTCGCTAAAAATTGTGACATAAATTAAGTATAAAAAAAAAATTGAACTGACTTATAAGTATAATATAATATAAATAGTATAATAATATAATAATAATAAACAACAATAAGCACTCAAAAGCGAAAAATAAAGTAATACCTCGTTATAATTATTATAAGCGCTACTCACTCGTATTTAAAGTCGGTGCCAGCCAAATCTAATAAGTAGTAGATAGGTACTACCTACAAGCATACCTACTTGCTACGTTTTTTTTTTTCTATGATAACGGCCCGAAGGCCTTAATGCTACATCGGATTAGTGTGAGCCAATTCGGCTCACTTTTGGTTTATAAAAGTGGGGGGTTGCCCCCCGCCAACTGTGCAGTCTGCGCGACCACACGGCCTCCTGGCGTCGGGTTGGAACTTACTACCTACTTGTCTATATCTGCTATTGTTCGAGGCATGTAACTTGCATTGGCTGGCACGGGCTTCAAATAAGTACATGAGTGGGTAGTGTTTATATTTTATAATAATTATACCTAGGTTTTAATTTATTTTTGAAGTGAAACTTCTGTGCACGCATGAGGGTAATTTTTTTACGGATGAAACGTCATGAAAATGTGCAACGTTTTTGTCCAACAAGAGAGAGAGAGAGTGATTGAGACCGATTGATAGAGAGTGAGAAAAGGCTAACGCATCGCAAGTCTCGGAAATTTGAAGCTTTTAGATTAGTATAACTAAATATAAACGAGATTTGAAAATTAGTTTGCCAAATAAATTTCACTTCTGACATACCTACGTACGTACTTACCTACGTACCTACGTACTTTGTACGCACGCACGTTTTTTCGCTTTTGAGTGCCTATTTGTGGTTTTGAAGTCGGATTAATTAAAAAAAAAAATTATTAATGAATGTAATTCGTAGCTTTAACTTTCGTGGATTCAACAAGCCAATGCATTTCTTTGAACATTTACACTATCACTACATAGTATAAAACAAAGTCGCTTTCTCTGTCCCTATGTCCCTTTGTATACTTAAATCTTTAAAACTACACAACGGATTTTGATGCGGTTTTTTAAAATAGATAGAGTGATTGAAGAGAAAGGTTTATATGTATAATAACATCCATTAAATAGTGGAGAAATACTGTTATTTTTGAGGTTTCTAATGTGATGTCGTAAATAAGCACATATTTTGCACTTACATTGCAAACGCTGGATGAACATTAACAGATAGATCAAAATAATGTACTACATTATTGTACACCTTAGAAAGATCTACAAAAAAGTCCGCGATGGCATATGTGTATCTCTTAAAGATAACATACTATATCCATTTTAATACTAAAAAAATGGGCAATAATAAAACGGTAGTTGGAAAGCTATTTACACAAATGTGTTATGTTACACAAATGTTTACATAAATTTTAAATATGTTAGTTAGCTTGAGCATTTCATGAAGTATGTTTTTCCCATTTACGCCATGCAAATGAAATGCATATCTTAGAAGATATAGCAAAATCAAAATAATGCCACACCGTGATTTCGACCGAGCTGCGCGTGCCGGGCGCTCCGTGATGCCGCGCCTCGAGCCCGAGCCGGGCCCGGCCCCGGCTCCGAAAGTTAGGATAATAATTATTATTGTATCAATGTAATATGGTAGAATTGTGTATTCTAAATATGCCTACTGAAAAGTCCGCGATGGCATAATATGTCTATATTAGTTAAATATAACATACTACCTATATCCATTTTTATACTTTAAAAATTGGCAATTATAAAGCGGTAATATAAAAGCTATTTACAAAAATACGGTATTAATCACTTCATATTATAAAATAAAGTCCTACGCCCGTCCATAGATAAATAATCATCATCCATCCGTGTACGGCTGTACATCTAAGTTAACGCGGGCGAAGCTGCGGGCAACAGCTAGTATACACTAAACTATAATCTGCATTACTACAATATACTGCTCAATTGTACCCTAATGTATGTAAATTGTAATTATAAAATAAAATATACTTAAGTGACTACAGACTGACTACCTCTCCGCTTGCAACATAATATGTAAAATTTCCATCAAGGTCTCGCAAGGGAAACTCTCAATGCCATTTAATTTACGTTAAAAATAAAATGTAAAAATCTGGGGATTTATTTTTTAACGGATTTTTATACAACCTTTTGGTTGGAGTTGATGGTATGCAACTCCAACATTCAGTATTTACCAACCGTAACCTTTGAAAGAATACCCAGTATAGATACAAATCTTGTACGAATGTTATTTAACCTTTAGTTAGGTTTGAATTTAATTTACTGAAGTTTATTTATAAGTTCCAATCACTGTCGAAGGCTAAAAGAATAAATTTATATTAAAATGAAACACTGTTTAAAAATTCCCAATAGATTCCATGGATGGATTCAGGCCTTGTCGTGGCGGTGGGGCTCAGTAGCCTAGGGTGAGCCGCTGCACCTTGGGCGAAGCTAATTGGGCAAGGGGTGAGGGTGGGAACCTCACCCCATTGTACTGTCCCGACGTTGGGAGGGGTTGTTCTGTGGTGCGGAACAACCCCGCGTGGGGAGACCAACTCCACAGAGGGGTTCTCTGTGGAGGTGGCGTCGGTCCCTTGCGGGACTGACTAGCCGTCGAGGTGCCCTGTTAGCTTAACAGATCCGGGGCACCTCACCAAGGCGGCACTGGTGGCAATCGCCGGGTTTTAGTGGGTAGAGTTGCGTTCATTTACCAGCTCTCGGGCGCAGCGAGTCCCACATACCCACCTGGGGAGACCTACTCCCCAGGCGGGATGCCTCAGAGCATTTCCCGGCGTAAAAGAAAAAAAAAGAGCTGGATATTAAAGTTGCACTGGCTGGTAATAGAAACCGAAGAAGACATTAGGGTCTGAAATGGAGTTTCCATTTAAGATGACGGTCAAGGAAAATGCAAGACCTCTAGAATAGGAATACAGGTAAAGATATCAGCCCAGAACACAGGAGGCATGTTACGTATTTATACGTTTCTATTTCATGGCTATTTTAGGAAAGCCTCGAGACCTTATTGAGGCTTAGTCGGACACATGGAGGTAGATTCTGGAGTAACTTGCGTATCAGGATTTATTCTCGTAAATAATTACCTGGAATGAGTCTTAAGTAACTGTTTATTTATTTGAATACTATCAATTATAAAAGTTGATAATTACTTACAGTTACAAAATATATAGTAACAATAACTTACAATTAATGTAAGTACATAATACGAACTATGTAAATGAAAACAACGTTTTCAAATCAATATTTGCCGAAAGATTTATGCCTTGTAGTACTGATACTTTCTTATCTACAATTTAAAGTTCCTAATACTTATATATATTCCATTACTAGATGTCAGAAGTAATTTTACAATTAAATTTTATGGTTTTGCAATAAGATTCTTAACAAATTGTTTCAAGTATCTAATACCACAAGAATGCATGAGAACATTTGCTGTTACGAAATATGAATAAAATAACAATGCGTTCCTTCTTTTCGATAATTAATGGCACCAAGAGAGAAGATATTTTTAATGGAATGACTGAATATATGTAAGAAAAAACATTTTACAAAAAATTAAAACCGACTTCAAAAATACTAAACTAAAAAGTAATAAAATAACAGTTTCTTTAATTTTTGTGCTTACAACATATAATCAACTTAATCTTCTACTAATGTACAAACTTTGCGTTTACCACGTCATTATAGTTACTTTTGGAGTCGGTGTCAGCCAAGGTAGGTAGGTAGGTAATGTACAGCAACAAATACGACACCGACTTAGCTTGCTAATTGCGATTATACTTCACTAAATTTTGTAATGACTGAATTAAGTCGACTAAATTTAGCCAAGTGTAATAAACTCTTAAGTTAAATCGCGTGTGCTGTAACTTAATTATCATTGGATCATCTCGCATTTTAGATAAGGCGACGGTTGAAGTAATAAGTTAATGTAATAAATAAAGTTACACTTGTAGTTCACTCGTATTAATTAAGTTAATATTTATTGCGTTAAAGGAATATAATAAAATGTATATTTATAATTACAGATAAAAATGCCATTGTCGTCAAGATAACTGATGCCTATTACATATCTATAATAAATGTAAGAACTTTGTACGTATGATCGAAGGGGCTTTATGTAAAACTGTTTGTGTTTTCCGATGGGTTTATTTATTTATTTTTTATTATGTTAGTTGGATAGGCAAACTGGCAAACGTGCCACCTAATGGTAATTGGTCGACGTCGCCCATGGACATAAACCAGTTTACCTGGAACGAGCCCAGGCAACTCAGTTATGTGTTGCCTATCCTGAGACATCAGATATTGAGTCTCGGTGCCAGTAATTACACTGCCTGTCTTGCCCTTCTCTCCGAAACACAGCAAAGCTGTTTCACGGGAGAAACAAGCAAGATGGTGGTACCCATGCAGCCGGGAGCGCGGCACAGCGCTTCCCTCCCACCGGTTAATAGAAAATAGAGCCTAGGTAAAACAACTGGTAACCTTAGTGGTTACCAGTTGTGTTGTGCAAACACTCTAAGCTTATAAAATGTAATAAATAACTAATTTTATTATATTTAATAAGCACAACACAACTGGTAACCTTAGTGGTTACCAGTTGTGTTGTGCAAACACTCTAAACTTATAAAATGTAATAACTAATTTTATTATATTTAATAAGCTTAGAGTGTTTGCACGTGTACCTATTACTAGCTTTGTAGTAATAGGTACTCGTAACCAGTCAGAAATACCCGTAGTAGTTTTGCGAACCACAAAATTCGTTTAAAGTATTTCTTCATTTTAGGATATTTTAATATTTTAGGATAAGTTGTTATCGCATAGTGGGTATCCCACACATATTAGAGGCTTGTATATCAAGAAAGCTCAACATTTTTATATTGTTTTTTCTTTATGCCGGGAAATGCTTTGAGGCATGCCGTGGGGGAGTGGGTCTTCCCGGGCGGGTATGTGGGACTCGCTGCGCCCGAAAGCTGGTAAGTGGACGCAGCTCTACCCACTAAAACCCGACGAGTGCCACCAATGCCGCCTTTGGCGAGGTGCCTCGGATCTGTTGAGCAAACAGGGCACTTCGACGACTAGTCAGGCCCGCGAGGGACCGACGCCACCTCCACAGAGGGGTCGTCCCACACCACAGAACAACCCCTCCCAACGTTGGGACAGTACAATGGGGTAAGGTCCCCGTCCGCGCCCCTTGCTCTTTTGTCCCCTCTTCTTATAAGAGGGGTACAAAGAACCCCCTCGGTTGAATTCGCTTCGCCCAAGGTGCTGGGCTCACCTTAGGCTACTAAGCCCCACCGCCACGTCAAGGCCTGAACCATGGTGGGGTGAACATTTTTACCTGACTGCAAGGAATGGGTAATGTTTTTCGCGCCTATTTTTGTTTCTAATATTCTTTATTCCCTCATATCTTCCAAATCACCTAATGGATTTCTTTAATTAAGGTATCGTTAGATTCATCTCATTAGTTCTGGTGTTCTTGGATAGGTGAATGGACGTAATATGAAAATCATATAATATATCATAAAATGGGCGTTGCTAGATTTCATTGTGCTAGATGCTATGAATGATGTGCTAGATGCTATGATGCTATGTGCTAGATGAATTTTTAAGTAGGTATATACCGGCTCTAGCTGAAACTTAAAACGTAAAAGCTTGGGGACCTTATTTTTAACGTATATTATTTACATTGTATCCACTGTTTTGTTATTAAATGTTATCAATAAAAAACATCATGTACTACTTATACGTAACAGTTATTATCGTTCCCACATACCGTGTTCTCTTTTTATATCATAATATTGTTATCATCGCCAGTCCGTGTGTCACATCACATGAAGATGACCTGTATTAAATAAGTTTAGAAAAAACAACCTCTCTCGTCGAGGCAAACTAGATCAGCTTGTACGTAACTAATCTTGGTATGAAATCTTAACAAGCACTTGTAGTTTTTTATTCTATACATTAATCAATGATAATGAGTCAAATAACTGTTGGTTTTGGGCTTTAAGTAGGACTGGACCACAAGTTTTGTGACCCCAGACTTCATAGAACAAGTTTGAAATCATTTGGTTGTATAAGTAAAATTAAAAAGTTTGCATTATAACGTGTAGAGTATAGAGAATAAAAAAAACTAACCCAACCAGTCACAGGGACTGCCGATAGAAGTGAAAAAAAAAAACAATTGAATTCAAATACCTTATAATACAGGCTGTAAAAGATTATGACAACCTATACAATCTATATATTAAACGGTGCACAAAATGGCCGCATGACATTGACATTTTTGTTTGACGATTGTCAAACACACTTAAATTTTGTTTACTTAAGTAAACAAATATTGTATAATCTTATATAAATAAATCAAACGTCATATAAACGTCAAATAGCGTCTCATACAGGTGCTAACGGTGTCGCGAATCCAGAGATTTTATCTCATCTAAACGTCAACTCATTTCAGCTCAATTGTGTCTTCTCTAAAAAATACACAAAATTTTATTTAAACTTACAATATAAGCGAACAGAATTTAACACATATATCAGATGTATGTTTTGCTAAAATAGATATAATTAGACCAACATCTGAGTTCTGACCTATTTAAATTAAATTGTGTTACAATAACTTCTCTTTCACGTTTGTTCCGAACACAATCCATCAACATAATATGTTGCACATCTTCAATTTTCCCGCATATTATGTCACAATTAGGGGAGTCTGCTTTCCACCTCCATTTGTTTATTTCTTAGAACTATTATGATTTATATATTTTTATAAATATACCTATAATAGGTACAAGTAGGTACCTATCAGTAGTCCTGTCAGAGCGATTTATATACATACTAGCCGATTGAGTTGTGTTGACAAGTTTATTAGAAGTAAAATTTTGTTTAACATAATAATTAACTTTGTTAATTCGAATTTCGACCGGCGCGACGCGACGTAAATAGTAAACACAACAGTTGATGTATGTTGACTGTCGTAAAAAGTAACATTTGTCGTGTTTGCCGCTCTCAAGCAAATGTTATGTTAGAGCTAAAAGGCAATGTAGCTTTTAGCTCTCTCTCACAGATCCCCAGTTCTCACCGATCTACTGATCTACTTAGCTATTTTAATAATAGCTATAGAATATTCTGGGTAAATGATTGCGCTCAATTATAGATTGTGTCACGCCACGATGAGACGGGTCTTTATTGGGTACGTGGCGGGGAACTTCAACGCCAAGCGGGGTTCCCCGGTCACGGATCTGAAGGGAAGGGAAGTGGAGGAAAGGAGAGAGGACCCTGGCCTCCCGTATCGTTCGGAATCTGGAGGAGGGCCCGGGACCTGGACTGTCCTGGAGTGGAGTTTAGAGAGGAGAGGAGTTGGAGAGAGGAGTGGAGAGTGTAGGCTAAGACTGGGTCCTTCCTGGGGTGATGACACTCTAGTCTTAACACGGGGACGATCATAAAAGGAGGCTGCGTGGCTGGCCGAGGCGGGAGTATTCCTCGTTGCCAGTCGCATAGAGCAGCTGGGGTTTCGGCTCCGAAGTCCTGCTTTTCGCGTCCGTAGTCCCGGTAGAAGAGTTCCGCGGGGGTGCTTCAGGTTTTTGGAGTTCTCACATACTAGGAGGAAGACGAGTTAGGCCCTTTGAAGAAACCAACCGGTTGCGGGAGGTGTCCCGTGTTAGTCTGATCTGGGAAACTCCCCTTCAAGCGGCTGCGCATTGCAATGCGCATGCGCAAAGCATTTCCACAGCCACAAAAAAGTGCGCAATGACTTAGTTGTTTTTGTAAAAAAATGTTTTTATTGTTTACCGAGCTCCACGAATTATCTTAGCTTGGTATTGACTGTTTTTTATTTGAGGTCAACATACTTTATATGTACCTATAATTAAATTTCAACGACCATCTACCACAACGCTTGAAAATTGGAATGCGTTTGGTCCTATCTATTATATCAGTGTATACAATAGCCTTATAGAGTTCGAGTGAATCTAAAACCGTTATTCGTAGAAGGGCAATTGATAAATATAGCATCAAAAAGCCAATCAAGGCTGTTGTTTTAGTCCGAACAATCGTTGCTATACTCAATCTGTACAGTTTATATTACATTACACATCTTAAATTCATGCATTTATTCATGTATTAGCTAAGCAATAAAATTCTTTGTAAGATTTATATATCGACAAGTAGGTACCTACTATATGTATATAATATAAGTATAAATTTAGATTCTAAACAGGTCCCACGTTAGTCAAGATAAATCAGCATTACAATTATGTTAGTTACTTCATACTATTCAATAGTTTGTATCGGACGGCGCAAAAATCCAGCTTCAGCTCTAGGAGACGTAAGAACCAGTGCCAATTTTGTTGCTATGCTATCGCTGTCCTAATGTGACTGGCCTGTAGGTCTAGTGGTTAGCGACTGCTAAAACAGAAGGTCGTGGATTCGATTTCCACCCAGGACAACTGTTTGTGTGATGAACATGATCATTTGTTCTGTGTCTGGGTGTAATTTATCTACCTATAATATGTATGCATTTAGAAATATATAAGTATATATCAGTTGTCTGGTTACCATAAGAACAGGCTCTGCCTAGTTTGGGATCAGATGGCCGTGTGTGAGTTGTCCCAACATATTAAAAAAATGTTATTTTACACCTGCATGACGTTAGAATATACGTGTACATTTAAAAATTATCTGAAATAGCTTTAACAATGATTCTTCGTAGAAGATAGAATCAGATTGCTAACAAGAACTCCTCATTTGTTCTTTTTATAATCGCAAATGCACCAAACGTATTTTTAGTTTTATATTACATTGCAGTGCAAATGTATTGTTAGTCATAAATATTATCATACAATTTTTATCCACAGTAACAAAAAAAAAAAAATTGTCAAAGTCAGGGGTATTAACTCGTATTTTTTGCTGTAGGAATATACAAATATTAGGGGTTAAAGTATGAAATTGCCGATTTGTAATGATTTTTTTTTTAATTTAACATTATTGGTAAGGTAACGTTAAACCATGCCGCTAATTCCTGGGTAGTTTGGTTCGGATCGGCTTCCACCATCTCTTTCAATTCATTGTTATTCATCTGTGTGGGTGCTCTTCCACGTGGTCCGTTATTCAAATTTTCCATCACGAAAGTGTTTAAACCATAATCGCACGGTGCGTTCATTAGCACTCCCCTCTCCAAACGCAACATTGATATTGCGAGCTGTTTCTGCGGCTTTGGTTCCGCGTCGGAACTCGTATTCAAGAATAATTCCAATTTTCGAAGTATGAATCTTTCTTGTCTAAGCTGAATAAAAAAAACAACTGAAAGTCGATAATCGAATGTTGCACATTTTTTAAGAGAAGAACTACATAGGAACCTAGTGAAAAAACACAACCACAACCGACGCCAGGAGGCCGTGTGGTCGCAGACTGCACGGTAGGCGGGGGGCAACCCCCCAATCAAAAGTGAGCCGAATGGGCTCACACTAATCCGATGAAGCATTAGGGCCTTCGGGCCATTAGCATAGATCCATCCGAAAAAAAAAAAAAAGTGAAAAAAGTTTCACTCAAAAATCGGTTGTCTGTAAAGTCGGTTTACTGACGATAGTTGAACGTGACAACGTCATAAGAAAATGGAACGCCTCATAGCGAGGTAACGCCGCATGCGTCATCTTTTTTCGTTCGTGCAGCCGGCTCCATCGAATTATAAGACGTTGTCACGTCAAAATCTCAAACCATGAACGTTCTATGTCAATTCGAAGTACCTATTACGGCAATTACAACATTATATATAACGGCAATTTCATACTTTAACCTCTATTATTATCGAGAAACATTTATCATTTATTCGGTCCTATATTTTGTTTACCGTTAAAATCCATCGAAAAAATGGAGGTCGCGTCGAATTGATTTATTCATCGGCTAATAGAATAGAATTTGATAATTCGCAGTCGACAAAATGGCGTACAGTTTATTTCCTGTTTTTACTAACCGGTAAGGATTGTCCTCGTTACCGCGACTGGCTTTTGTTTGATTTTGTTATGAGGTGAGAGTTCCATTGTGTTCCTCTATATCGAGATTGTAAACGCCCGCATGGAGTTCGCACGGCGAGCGGTCGTCGTGACATTCAATAACACTAACATTAACTTTACATTCGAACACATAGATTAGATCTTAATTGAGATAATGAAGGTCTCAACGCATATGCCTAAGTATTTCACTACAATATTAAAAATTATATAAACTTGAAGTATATTTTTCAAAATTAAAGTCATTTAGAAAAATATGAGTGAAAAGGTTCCAAACATTAAAAAAAAATATTCCACCAAATGAAATCTGTACTAATCACCGAAGGTTATTAATAATTTCTTTTTATTAGATTGTCAGAAATATTCACAATTGTACCTAATTACATTTTCTTCTAGATTCTAGAACGACAACTATATTAATATAAATACTGTTTTTAGCATATAGCGCCTCTACCTGCCCTGAATGTTGAAATTGTAAGAAAATAAAGCAACTCAAACTAAACAAAAACAATAATGAATCTCTGGTAGATAACTGCCCCAAAATCACTTCTGGAGAAAATAATGATAATTATATTATAATAAAAACACCACCGTTACTTATTTTTAAGTGACATTTAACGAGATTCGGTCCTACCAGTTCTATCTGGTTAATTATAGAAGTTACTTTGGAATAAAAAAAAAGAAAAGATTTTTTTTTATTGTAAACTTGTTTTTTTTATAGAAGAGGGGGCAGACATACAGTCGTTTCACCTAAGTGGTAAGTGATAAGCGACATCCATAGACACCCGTTACATCATCAGCAGATGCGTTGCCGGCCTTTCAAATATAAGTATGCTCTTTTCGTGAAGGTTTTAAGTCGTATTGGTTCAGAAATACCGTAGGTCGCAGCTGGTACTATATTATAGTGGTCGTGCGAGACAGGATGCCGAAAAATTAGAATTGTTTTTGGATTTCCGAACATCGAGTCAATCATCGTCATCATCATTATCATCAGCCCCCAACCGTCCACTGCTGAACATAGGCCTCAAAGAACGCCGAGATGACCCATCCCTCGCCACTCGCTTCCAACAGGGACCGGCCACTGTACGGAGATCGTCTTCCCATCGAGCCAATTATTTTTACTGTTGTAAGTTGTTCTAATATAAGTATTACATTGAATGTTATACAAACCAATAAAGGATGATTTAGCCTTTGTAGATGGATTTCGTACTAATAAGACTTGGTACATCAATTTACATTTAGGACAGACGATAAGGATAAACGATAATAATTACAATTTGTATTAAGATTATAGGTAAACGAACTGTACACAGTCTCACATTTAAGTAGGTATATAGGTTGTTTCATTGTAGTGACGGGCACAATGTGGTATGCAACACGTTTATTTGATGTGAAGCGGGCGATAAGCCATGTATGCATTACATTGTTATTTTGTTTTATTCCAATTCATCATACTTTTATAAACGAACGTGTGGCCAGCCCTTTAGTATCACAATTTTATCAATGAACGCGAAATCCTTTATATCGGTAGCTCACGTTAAAGTACTTTTTTTTCCTTTGACGCCGAGAAATGCTCTGAGGCATCCCGCGGGAGAGTGGGTCTCCTATAGAGAAACAGAGCACCACGACGGCTTGTCACTCTCACAAGGGACCGACGCGACTTCCACAGAGGGGTTGTCCCGTACCACAGAACAACAGTACAATGGGGTGAGGTTCCCATCCTCGCCTTTTGTGCCCCTGATCTTTTGTTCCCTCTACTTATACGAGCAGCTCCCTCGGCTTAATTTGCTTCGCCTAAGGTGCTGGGTTCACCTTCGGCTACTGAGCCCCACCGCCACGACAAGGCTTAAACCATGGTGGGGACACTAAAGTACTATAATTTATACTCACCTATTTGTTGTGTAACCTTTTAATGTGAACCATCTATTGGCGCGCTATGGCCTCGAATGTCGTGACGGGAAATGATAGGTCACTGTCATGTCGTGATATCTCCAGAACGACGACGACTCCACTCTTAAATCCATAAGCACAAAAGAAATACTAATTTTGTGCCATAAGTGTGTGCGCGCGCGTATACTATATTTCTTTCTTTTATTTAATCTTTAATTATGGTTTTATATTTGAATTGCAACATTTATACAGATGTTTCATATTAGCCAGGCATTTGGTGGCGGCCAAATTTTTATTTTTTTAAGGGTTCATTGACCCATTATCTGTCCCGTCAATGAACGAATTTACTTATTGGGAAACATTAATATTTTGTTCTTGGCCAAGCCTAGTTCCTATAACTTTTTTATGCCATAAGGAGGCAACCGAGCAGTCGAAGCCTTATGGTGACTAAGAATGGCCATAGACATCCACACAACCAAATATTATGCAGATGCGTTGCCCTCCTTTTCCCTATCCCCCAATGGGCCACCGGAAACTCGCAAACCGCACGAAACGCGACAGCATAGATGTCACTTGACGCCGGTGCTATGTGAGCCAGAGGTACCACCCCGGCCGTGCCGGCCCAATTCGGCTGCAAAGCAACCTTTTAATATTTCGAACATTCTGGATGTTTAATTAGTATAGCACATATTTTTGTAAAAACAAACATTGTTTTAAAATTCACTTAGTAGCATTATCACTTGTCTGCTGGGTGTGCCGGCGGGTTGCACTGAGAGCTGACATCAGTTCACTCCTTGGCCCTGGCATTCAAGTGAAATAATACGGTGCCAGTTTAGATAGAGGCTGATGATGATGATGATGTCAAATGCATTTGAACGTTAGCTTAATATGTTAACTCATCATCCCAGCAAGCACATAGGTCAACTATGGTCTAAAATTCTAATCACCTAATTTCGTGAAAGACACCTTTACACAATTAGATACTAAGATAAAATCAATAAATAGTAGCGTGGCATATATATCTTTCAGAAGGTTTTATCATAATTTTTAATTTTACTCTCAACATTTACTGTTTACGCAGCGATAAAATAGATTGCCTGTACTAATATTAGCTATAACGCAACATTAAATTTTAGACGCTATCAATTTTTTTCAGTTTCAATCGGAAACACTGTCTTAGAAGGTTTTAAAAATACATATATTTTCGAATTCGAAATTCGAATCTCTCTACGAATTTGTAGAAAAAAATTCGTAGAGAGTATGAAGCCACGAAGATTGTGCCTGTGCAGAAATCAAAAACAGTGCGTCACTTACTAAAAAGAGCAAAGTATTTTGTTGGACAAAATGTTATATTTATATTATAGATTATACAACATCTAATATTATATTATTAACTCTGTTATACTTTCTTAAAAAATTGATAATGATGATGATAATGATTAGAAAATAGTGCTTATGATATCATATAAGAAGAATGTGTGTTTGTACTTTTTTGTTCAACTTGCGCCCGTCATAATCCTACCGCAGTGAAATAGCAATTAGTGACGTTAGTATATTTTTCTTTGTTTCAGATCCTGCCTTCCCATGATTCGAGCACTCCGACGAAAAGCATCAATGCAGGGCTCTCTGTTAAAGAATTATCCTACGTAACTCAATACTCAAATATTAACTAAAAAACAGATTTGACACAAACATTCAAGATGCATTTTATACGCTTATTTTTCAAGAGAATCACTGATGATCTCAAACAGAAAAAATTGATACCTTTGAAGATATTATTTTTTGTACATGTCTCAAGTGAGTAAAATTTCTTTACAATTATTTTTGAGTAGAATATATTTTGTCCACCATACCCGCCTGCATAATGCTTATCTTTACAGTCTTACTTATTTCTTTCGTCAAAAAGCTTTGGTGTATTCTGATAAAAAGAGCAGCATAAACAACTTATGTACTTACTAGCGAATGAATTGGCAATTGGGAAGTCACCCTGTGCTAACAGACGGTTCCGCGTAACTCTATTTTGATCCTTAGTGACGTTGACTAAAATCTGCTTTGCTTGGCTAATATATAAGAACTGTGATAGAGTACCACAAATCTATATGATAAGACAGTTGCGAAGTTTGTAAGATGCTTCTGATGATGTATGACACGGTAATTCCAACATGAGCTTAAGTTATATTGATATTTCAGAAGATAGATGTTTCCGAAGTACATGTCTGCGCTTGCTCAATTTTAAATGTTTTCAACTATGACCTGCTTTCTCTTTGTCTGCTATTGGGAAGACGCCTGCTTTGGAACTAGGATGTACATAATACTGAACAGCACTTAGTAGATATAATGATTGTCACGTCATGTATATTGTTTATACAATAAGTGTTGTTTTCTTATAACGCGGTAATTGCAATTATTACAAGTAATTAAGTGTTACGTTTGCTTCAATTCATCTGAAATGAATTACAGTTATAAATGTGTTAATTCTATTGTTACAATAACTGAATCCAACTTCACGAACTGACTTCATGACTTATAATATCGAGATAGAAAAACCGTCAGATGAACAATTTGATAGAAAAGGTTTTTGGCGATTTTTGATCTTTCTAG
The DNA here is from genome assembly GCA_963853865.1 of Helleia helle. Classification (NCBI taxonomy): domain Eukaryota; kingdom Metazoa; phylum Arthropoda; class Insecta; order Lepidoptera; family Lycaenidae; genus Helleia; species Helleia helle. The sequence goes on along the minus strand of OY971422.1, from coordinate 15,918,797 downwards.
TACTTACACCTTAAATGGCCCCATACAGTCTTTTGATCCCTATACGAAGTAGAATCGATAGGCATAAAAAAAATTATGGATTCCAAAATTTTTTTCGCTGGCCGTACATTTTCTCAAAAATCTGTAAATGCAGTTCAGAATATCTTAAAAAGTTATGGATGGTCTCCTAAGAACGTTTTCCTGTAACTATAACGGTTAAGGTACATGCCCTTACTGACACGTCTAAAAAATCCACCTGTATAGTCTTTGCTGCTCTTCCTATTGTACTTAGTTCTTTCCGTATATATTTACTATATTTTATAAATATACATATAATTTGCTTTGCACTTTCCCGTTTGTGAGGAATCTACATATTTTAAAAGAAAAATGTTCTCCGGATTCAGGTCTAACTGTCCTAAATCAGAACGAGATCTAAACCAAAATTTCCATTCAGAGTTGAACTCTTACACTTTTATTACTTTTCGAATAGCAACTATGTATTGGGTTTTAAGCCACATCACAATCATTAACATCATCATCATTTTCGTTGACAGAATCATTTTAGGTAACGCTTAAGACTACGAACTGTCAACTGTTGCTTTTTAACATTGTATTGGAAGCCATACACACCATGGCCAAGCAACCGCGACCGTTTTTAAATATAGAACATGTTTCAGCGCTTTTCGTATTGTACCCGTACCTGACGATACACATGCGGGAGCTGGGCATAGACGTGGAGGAAACGGCCATTATGTCGGCCGTGACGCCCGTCATCTCCATTGTGATGCCCCCGCTGGCCGGCATGCTCGCCGACAAAATCGGCAACTTCAGGGTCAGTATCCGCTTCCTAATTGTTTGATTATTGTACCCGATGATAATACAATTACTAATAAATGCAATCATGATATTTTTATGTTAATTGGGTAAGCAAATGGGCAGATGAGCCACATGATAGTAAGTGGTCAGCGTCGCCTAAACTCTTTTTTGACTGGCCTGTTGGTCTAGTGGTAAGTGACCCTGACTGCTAATCGATCCCCACCCAGGACAAATGTTTGTGTGATGAGCATGATCATTTATTTTGTGTCAGGGTGTAATTTATCTATAACCAGCTGTTGTCCGCAGTCGCCCGCGTTAACTTACATTTACAACCGTATCCGGATTGATGGTGTTTTTTTATGTTACTTGGATAAGCAAACTGGCAAACGTGCCACCTGATGGTAAGTGGTCGACGACCCATGAACATAAACTAGTTTACCTGGAACGAGCCCAGGTAACTCATCTATGTGTTGCATATCCTTAGACATACGATGTTACGTCTCGGTGCCAGTAATTAGTAATTACACTGCCTGTCTTGCCCTTCTCTCCGAAACACAGCAAAGCTGTTTCATGGGAGAAACAAGCAAGATGGTGGTACCCATGCAGCCGGAAGCGCGGCACAGCGCTTCCCTCCCACCGGTAAGTTTAAGTTACTCCTATAACATCAGCTATCTGCCAGTGAAAGCCCCGTCAAAATTGCTGCACCCGCTACCCCAGAGAATTAGCAGGTACGTTGCCGGCCGTTCAGATATGAGTATGCTCTTTATGAAGGTCCCTAAGTCACAAGTTACGAGGCAAGAAGTCCTTCCACCATAAAAAAAATTAAACTGTTTTATGTAGACTCCCTAGATTCCATTAGAGTTGGAGTTCTTTCTGATGATATTCTTGGGCAAACTGAAAGACGAGGCTCATAACAGAACACGAGTGCTCAATGTCGCCTGTGAACATGAGTTTACTAAAGACTCAATAATTACAACACGGACATACATCTTTGGTCACATGGCACATAACGGTTTTAACTATTGAAAATTGGTTATGTCCGTCCGTATTTCTCATTAATTAAAATACCTGCAGGAAATTAAGGGAAAACAGCGACTGGCTGTCACTTTGGAAGTATTTTTCCCACAAAGTCCTCATCATTTAATTAGACTTCTAAATATGCCATGTATTGAGAAATGTTTGATTAAATTGTGAAACTAGATTTAAAAAGAAATTTATCAGTAAGGTTGACAGGGTTTTAACAGGGCTTAAAGATCCCTCACCTTTAACAAGTATAAGGTTCAGGGTCTGAGGACGGAAGACATATACGTCCGCATATTCTGTTTAGACCTTGAACCGTCGTGACATGGAAACATCCGGAACGTTCTCGATTCATCCAAATGCACGGATGAAATACAAATACGGACGTCCGGATGTTCACCTCTATCGGAGCCGATATATTTGTTTCGTTGAGCCACCAGATAGTATTTGGTCAATATCGCCCATGAAAATTCAAGCGTTGCTCACATATTATATTGAGACGTATTTGAATGAAGACGTAAGTATGTATGAAGAAGAGACTGGCATCCCGACTTACTATAGCTATAGTAAGTCGGGATACCAGTCTCTTCTTTCATAATATACCAAAACGGTTTCACAAAAGTAATGAATTACATTCTTATGTAATGTACATACATATTATATTATTCTCTTGGCTGAAAATTATGTCTTTTTAACATTGCTGGCCACAATCAAACGTCAGAGCAGTATTTTAGAACATTTAACGCAAGTTAATAATAATAATATCTATGGACGCTTTCACACCACGTCAATCTGGTCCAGACAACGGAAATATATTTAATACTTTTATACTTTACATAATATGTGTATTTAAGATTTTTATTATATAATACACATATTTAATACACATCCATGACCCAGGAACACAGAAAATATTTTTGTTCCCCGATTTTTGATTCGAACCCGCAACCCGCCCCCGGCTTGAGCGCCATCGCGCTTACCACTGAGCCACAGAGGTCGTCTTCAAGTTGATCGTTAACACGTGATAAAAATGCAGTTTTTATGATCTACTTATAAAAACTGTTTTTGGGTTCCTAGGAGTTAACAGGTTCGAAACAAAATAAGACGTTTATAATAATTGCAGTGTGTAATTAAGGGCACTGTCCACACCACGTTTTTAAACAGTAGTGTGCAAAGGTTAATAGGCTGTGTCTGCCTCGCGCGTTTAAGAAACGTGGTGTGCACAGAACTTAAGTCATCTGACATAATGTGAATATTGCCATTGATGAAAATTAATATATTGATTTCGTCTTAAAGCGAGGCTTGTTTTGGCATAATATTTGGAAAAGATATTGTACTTTTCCAAAGGTACCTTGTATTTGAAAAAAGACGTTGAACTGCAGTGCAGTGGTATAATATGATAAATAATATAATATCAACCCCTAAATGGGACATAGATATGGGAGTGCTGGGCACGGGTCTCCTCCTCGAAATCAGGCGAGGATGGTATTGAACCATAGTTCACCGATTTGCTGGGACAGCGGGATACATGTTCGTGACCTTTACAGACCTTCAAAGACTTAATCTCATCAGGCATACAGGTTTCCTCACGATTGTTAATTTAAAACCTATACTTCTATATTCCTTGCATACCCCTTCATTACACTCACATCTTGGTAATTAAAAGTCAGATTTTTTTGCTGAGTAAACCCTGTGAAGAAAAGGCCTTTTGAAGTGTAAACTTCTTTTAGCATACGGTTTATATACGGTATAGATACGCATATTTTTAGATGAGATAAAATCTCTGAATTCGCGACACCGCACAAGAAACGCTGGTGACGCAGTTTGACGTTTATATGACGTGCACTCGCAACACCACACGCGAGCCGCTGGAGACGCAGTTTGACGTTTGCTTTATTTATATAAGATTATGCAATATTTGTATTGCAAATTATGTTGCTTCTAAATTATGTCATGCGGCCATTTTGTGCGCCGTTTAAATTGTATAGGTTGTCATAATCTATTTCAGTCTGTATTATAGGTAATTGAATTTAATTGTTTTGTTTTCACTTGTATGGGCAGTCCCTGTGACTGGTTGGTTTTTTTTGTTTACATAAATATTTCATTGAGAACGATATAATAGCGTCATACATAGAGTTCCATCTCGTTGTATTTGGAAGGACGAGTCGCGTGCTTAATTCAGCGCGAATGCTATCTGCTGCAACTGTACTACGTGATTAACGGTTTAACGGACTTGAGGAAATTTAACGGAAGTGAACGAGCCCGTTAACATTAAAGTTAACTTAAAAGTTAATCCGTAGTCGAAATGTTAATTAACTATTAACGGATTAACGAGTTAATGCTCAGCTATACTTTTTTATATCCATGGATATACGATTCTTTGGAATTGGGACTCGCTCCAGGCTTGTCGCTCGCTCCTCCTACCAGTGAGTACTAAATTGTATCACAGAATGTAGTGATACAATTTAGTTTTTTGCAAACACATCAGTTAAATTTTATTCATTATATATGAATAATAAATAAAATCTAAATGAAATGAAATGTGCCTTAGTAATTCGGCCATAAATAGTTACATGTAATTTCAGTAACAGTAACCCCTGATTTATTATCGGGACGGAATTATAGAGGCCATAGAGTATAGAGCCCAATACATCTATATTATATTATAAGGCCGACGTAGAGATAGGCGAAGCGATTTGCACAACTGATAAAGGTATTTATTTTTATTTCGTATGATGCTTATTTGAATGTGAAAATGTCACAGGAGTCGATAACATGTAAGAAAATAAATAGCAAATACAATGTATGCACGTCTGTGACCCCGGTCGGTCCATACATCTATCATCTCATGATTTGTGAAGGCATATACCATATAATATAGATAAACTGAGAGAACATGTCAAAATCACTTGCTTACCAGTGGAGGAAAATATGGAGAAATTTGCGCGCCTGATGGACTCTTCTGATTTTTTGATCTCCGTAAAGATCATTACTTGGCATTCAGTCTGCGCATAGATAAAAAAATATGGCCCTACGCCCTTCTCGCTTGATTTCGAGCTGAATACAACCGGTAGGAGGGTGCGCTGAGCCGAGTTCCTGCATGGGTACCACCATCCAGCTTGTCACACCCGTGAAACAGCTTTGCTGTGTTTAGGAGGGAAGGGCTTAACACAGTTGCCTGGGCTAGTTCCAGGTAAATTTGTTTATGTTCATGGGCGACGCTGACTCGTCGGCCCGTTGGCCTATCCTACTATCATAAACAAGGACATATCAGGGTCGGTATGATAATAATGATAAATACTAGCATATTCTAAACTTGCAAAACTGTCCGCTACACCAAATCGTCGCCTACAGACTTGCGTGTGCGTCACAACTCACAACAGTTGATGCGAACAGGAAGTTTCGCTAATGTACATGTAGTGTGGACGTACCAGAGGAACTGCTTTTGTATGCTTTAATAACATTCAATCACTTTAATTTGTTGCGTAATGTTTTATGTAATGATTTCGGACATGTTTTCACAGTGAGAGGCTAGGTTCGACCTTGATTACAACTAGTGGGATGAGCGAATATACCTACTGAAAAATGGCCTTGATTTAAACTCTAAACTGATTTTGAATGTGAGCTAGCGATCAAATGATTGCATTTAATATTTTATATATTACAACTATTGTTATCAATATTTTAAAGCTTTAATCTGTATTGTTTTATAAGTATGAATATAATATATTTCCCACCTCAAAAGAATCAATAGACTCGACATTTTTATATCACTCCTTAAATATTAATTTTTAATAAAATAATCGAGTAAGTTAGCGACGGTGGTCCAGTGGTGTCCGGGTTCGATCCTTACTCTTGTGGTGCTTTGAAATGGGTTTTTCTAAATTTCGACGTGCACCTGAACATGAGACCATCGCTTGCTCACCGGTGAAAGAAACATCGTGAGGAAACCTGCATGCCCGATGAGATTAAAAGTCTGTACGAGAAATGCGAGTTGGTGAACTATGGCCCAACACTCTCCTCGTCTAATATCGAAGGGGAGACCCGTACCGAGCAGTGGGACATTATATAGGGATTGATATTATTATTATTATATATAACCTTTAATAGAACATTATAATTAAAATCGTGGTTCTTTCTGAGGCAGATGCTTCGAGGTTTAGTTACTCTTTCCTTTGGTATTATTTTTTATTTTTGCTATTGTTGTTAACTTAAGAGAGGTCGCTGCCGTACTCTTATGATCTCAAATTGCATATTGGGGCTAACGCACAATTACAATTATAAATGCTTTTAAAAAAAATGTCTATCATTCATTTAAAATACCTCATCCTGTTTTTTGCCTCATACTTGACTTTATGATAATTTGATAATTAACCGTTTATTGATTTAACTGGGTTGTTAGCTTCCTTCTCAACTGAAATTGCATTATTGGTTTAATTTCATTGGTTTGAGGTAAGCTTTTTAGGACATGCGTAATAATTACGATAAAGAAGACTAATTATCCAATAATTTTTACTAATACATTTGTAATGTTTGTTTAAAAGGATGATAAACATAATTATATTCAAAAACGTAATGTCGTATTTGAAAACTGAAAAGGTAAATTATTTATATTAAGTATTATACTATTATATACTCCATTAACATACAATGAGCAATGATATCAGATACATAAAACTAAACGTGTCTTCCGCTAGGAACCGTTAGGGTTAAATAAATTAATGATTTAATCTTCAATAAAATATGACAAATCTCGACAAACAATATTCAATAATATAATATCTATGGACGCGTTTACACCACGTCAATCCAGATTGACGTGGTGTAAGTATATCCCGGAATAAGTTCTTGAAGAAGTTGTGTTACGGATCCAGACAACGGAAATATATTTAATTCTTTTATACTATACATAATATATTTAAGATTTTTATTATATAATACATATATTGGAATCAGCTGCCTCTATGGTGTTTCTGAACCAATACGACTGAGGGACCTTCAAGAAAAGAGCATACTCATATTTGAAAGGCCGGCAATGCGTCTGCTAATCCTCTGATGTAGCAGGTGTCTGTGGATATCGCTTTTCACTTACCATCAGGTGAACCGACTGTCCGTTTGCCCCCTCTTCTATAAATATTTTTTTTTCCGATCATTTACGTCTGTCTAAGGCGGTCTATATTGGGTTGTGTAATTGTATATTTAATCTGAGAAGTCTCAGACGAAGATTGTACTAAAGGCACATACTATGTGTTAACTCAAATGCGCGTTTTGTAGAACCTTACAACAAGGCGAGCATTTAATACCTATCATTATTGTCTTATTATTATTATTATGTCATTAGGGGGCAACCGAGCAGTCGGAGCCTCACGGCGCCGACGCCCATACACATCCGCACAACCAAGGCCACGCAGATGTGCCGCCCTCCTTTTTCCCTATCCCTCCAATGGGCCACCGGAAACTCACAAACCGCACGAAACGCGACAGCATAGCTGTATAGATGTCACTTGACGCCGGTGTTATGTGAGCGAGAGGTACCGCCCCGGTCGTGCCGGCCCAGTTCGGCTGCAATGCAGCATGGCACTACCTCTTACTACTACTGTGCTACTACTAACAATAAAGCTTTAAAAACATAGGTTTTTAAATATTAAAAAGATTTGGATTTTACAGATATATCATTTTAAATATTGTTTCAGTTGCTGTTGGCATTATCTTCTGCATTAGGGGGCGTGTCTGCGCTACTCCTTTTGGCCGTTCCGGTGGGTCGTATAACTTTGACGTTTCCGTCCGACGTGGATCTGCTGGTCTCCTGTGACGGGTCATCACTACGCTTGAACCATGTCCGTGACTATCCGTGTGTTCCACGACATCCTTATGCATATGATATTAATCTTACGTAAGTAATTTCGTTATGGAAATTGTTCTCGGTAGATGCATGTTTTGTAATAATCATTAGATACTGATATTTGCTCTCACAGTAAATCGCACTACATGAAATAATGTAATTGTGGCAGCATGTTGAAGAATAATCTAATAGCAATCACATAGCAGGTATGCGTCAAGTGACAGCTATGCTGTCGCGTTCGTGCATTTTGTGAGTTTTCGGTGGCTCATTGGGGGGATAGGGAAAAGGAAGGCAACGCTTAGCTTTTGGTTGTGCGGATGTCTATGGGCGTCGGTAGCTCGGTTGCCTTCATATGACATACAAAAACAGTGTCCTAAAGTCTAAACAATAAAGTACAATAATATAGTTGTTTCAAACAATAAAAAGTATAGCAATTCGTAGCACATGTTACTGAAGAAAATAGTGAAGAATTTATATGTTGATAAGGAAAATGATTCTTGAAACTACATGTTTTATTAGCGCTCGGAAACTTTTTGTTTTTACAGAGTATTATCGTGCGGTTTTGTTTGCGAGTTGCCAATTGGCGTGACACAAGAAGACACGCTACACACAAACTCGTATGACGTACATTTTGAGTCACAATCCGACCCTCAACGGCTCGTCTTCCGCAACACTGTTTCCGCACCTCTGACCATGAAAGAGACCCCAATGAAAGAACACAGCACGTCACGAGTCCTCCGAAGCGATCCGTTTTTCAACTCGACAGTGTCAAGGGTGTCAGACGGTCAAGTATTCTTCCCGACCCCTCAGCTATATCAAATCAACTGCTCGCTCGAAGATAGTAATGCAACATGCACATTTGGTAATTTTTTAAGCGATTTCACTGAAAATGATAATAGAGAGACTCAGTATCGTGTCAGAGTGTCACACGATGCCCAAGTAAAAGACAACGATGTTAGAAGTTACTGGGTGAACGCTGTTGCGTTTGGTAACACTACTGAGTTCGACCAAGACTTTGACGGCATTGATAGTACCATGTGTTACGATAGTATTCGTCAGGTACGTTAAAATACATATTCTATTTTTTGGTTTATATATAAATAATAATAATATCTATGGATATTTTTACACCACGTCAATCTGGTCCCGTGGTAAGTGCTCGAAGAACTTCTGTTACGGCTACCAGTCAACGGAAATATTTAATTTTAAAACTGTTATACTATACATATATTTAAGATTTTTATTATATAATACACATATTTAATACATATCCATGACCCACGAACACAGATAACGTTTTGTCCCCTGGCGGGTTTTCAAGCCGCTACCTCCAGCCTGAGCGCCAACGCGTTAACCATTGAGTCATAGAGGTCGTCAAACATACATAAAATATTAAACGTCAACTATACACATATTAAAGATTTTCATTATACTATAATGCCCATATTTAATACACATCCATGACCCAGGAACACAGAAAACTTTTTGTTCCCTTACGGGATTCGAACCGTTTGAGCTTGTTGAGGTTTGAGCGCCAACACGCTAACCATTCCCACAGAGGTCATCAATGAGAGATAGAGTTCGCTTTAGTCTAAAGAATATACCTAATATTTTTAATTTTAACCTTTATTAATTTATATATTTTGTTGTAGGAAAATGGCGGTGAAAAAGTTTGGGTACGGGTAGGCTCGGCGCGTCTAACCGAATGCTCGGCAGCCTGTGCCGCGTCGGTACCGAGAAAAACTTTATGTGATAATCAGAAGCAGAGGATTGAAATCGATCCAAGTTTCACCTTCTGGACATATCTGGCTGTGAGTATATCCATTTATAACATGCAGTTCATGGTGAGAGTTGTAGGTGTGACGCATAGATGACATCGACCTTCAGACACAGAATGTTATGAAATTAGTCTCGGAGTGTATAATTAAGTAAATAAATTACTAATATCGCGTACCGCTAACTCTACTCGCTGAATGTTAATTAAATGCAATAGCTTAGAAGAAAATCAACAACATTAGAAAAACCTAATACCTATTTGAGGTTTCTTAAGGAGGGCTAGATAAGGATTATTTTTATGACCCCATCATGGTTCAGGCCTTGACGTGGCTCAGTAGCCTAGAGTGAGCCCAGCATTTTGGGCGAAGCCAATTGAGCCAAGGGGGCACTTTGTGCCCCTCTTATAAGAAGAGGGGACAAAAGAGGATGGAAACCTCACCCCATTGTACTGTCCTGACGTTGGGTGGGGTTGTTCTGTGGTGCGGGACAACCCCTTTGTGGAGGTGGCGTCGGTCCCTTGCGCGTATGACTAGCCGTCGAGGTGCCCTGTTTGTTTACTAGATCCGAGGCACCTCACCAAAGGCGGCATTGGTGGCACTCGCCGGGTTTTAGTGGGTAGAGCTGCGTCCATTTACCAGCTGTCGTGTGCAGCGAGTCCCACATACCCGCGTGGGGAGACCCACTCCCCCGCGGGATGCCTCAGAGCATTTCCCGGCGTTAAAGAAAAAAAAAGGATTATTTTTATGAGGTACAAACAAAACTGAGGTATAAGTTATAACGTATCTGATAAGTATTTTAACGGCCACATCAATTATATATTGTTATATAAGCCCATAGATTTAGCTTTCTCTTTTAAATACCAGCAATACATATTCTCCTTGTAAGTTTGAATGATGGATTGCATATTTCGCACAACATTCAAATAACAATTATGTAACTGAGTGTACCGACTATCCAAAATTACCGCAAAGGCTTAGTTATTTTACTATCTCTATGTGGCTCTATCTTGATGTTCATTCGAGTAATTAACATGACGTCATACATTCAGTTTAAGCTGACTGTAGAAATGATGTTCTTGATTAATACGACAGTTTTTATTCTAGTTGAAGTTCGTCCATACTGTGTTTTAAATATTACAAATTACGGGCATCGCAACTAATTCATAGGCGCTAGTAATCAAGTCTCTTTTGCTAACTTCCTAAATAAATAAGTTCGTATATTTCGGATTTCATTGCCATAAATTCTTTACAATGGTCACATATGTCAATGATGTGACTCATTCAGCCCCAAATTTGGTAGAGGCCATGGTGCTAAACAATGGTAAGAGATTGTGAAGCGGACTCCTTGATAGAATGATTGCCGTTTAGTAGTCACTAACTAGGTAATGACGAACTTGATACTGGGTATTGTGCGACCCAATGACGTTTGTATCGGCCTGTAGTATGTGTAGGTAATTACATCTCATATGAGATCAATGCTATCATATTACTACGACTTATTTCTGCATGATTTGATTTAATAATTGTTCGATGGATAAGGAATATTGACACGATGAATGAAGCAAAATGTTCCGTCGTGAATAAATATTTTAATGGAAATTTTGTTTCTAATGTTTCATTCTAAGTTTGATAAATTCTCAATTTATATGCGCAGTTGTCTAACGACCTAAGTTTGGACAGTTAATGGAAATTTGGTTATTTTAGTTATTTGATGAATGACTGAGAAAACATGTGTTAACTGTATAACATTTTGCCGTAATTCGATTCGCCAAGATGAGATTAAATTAGGTGCTGTGTTCAGCACCTTGGGCAAAGCCAATTGAACCGAGGGAGTGCTCTTTGTACCCCTCTTATCAGGGGGTGGGGGACAAGGAGCGAGAATGGGAGCCTCACCCCATTACACTGTCCCGACGTTGGGAAGGGTTGGGAAGGGAAGGACGAAGGGAGGGATTAGCCGTCGAGGTGCCCTGTTGCTCAATAGATCCGGGGCAGCTCATCAAAAGCGGCATTTGTGGCAGAGCTTAAGTGTAGCGTAGCGTAGCTTAGCGTCCCATCTTTAGGGCGCAGCGAGTCCCACATACCCGTCTGGGGAGCCCCCCCTCACCCACGGGATGCCTAAGAGCATTTCCCGGCGCAAAAGAAAAAAAATGCCCGACAGATGTGAAATGTCTATGCTAATAATAGAATTTGAAAAAATCTAAAAAGAGAGAAAGAATTGAATCAGGGCCAGAGTCATGGCGCCGTCACGGCATCAGAGTTGATTTTATTTCCAAGGCGCGCCAATAGATGTTTCGCATTTCAAATTCGTTTCACGCAATTACTAGACCCGAGAGACCTGTCGAGTAGATACGGCTCACTCCGGCCTTGTCCGCGATGGTTGTGGGGTCGGCTTGAGACGATGTATGGTCGGAAATATTAGGATTATTACCTATGAAATTGCCGTTTTGTATGAAAAAATTTAAACGTTTTTTTTCAGGTATTTTTTATTTGTATTAATCGAAGTCATCACCCATGCAATCAATGCATCTTTGCCAACGCTGTGGCAGTTTACCCTACCCCAAAGATTGAAATGCGATGAAAATGTAACACAAATCAATAAACAAATGACTACTTTCGGAAAAAGAATTCCATGTTTTTAAAATAAAATTAATTTGATATTAGAATTCTTGGCCAAACAAAAATTATTTTGATTTGAAATGGCCAGTACTGCAGAACGGCAATTTCATAGGTAAAGACCTATTACATATTCGACGTGTGCGATATGTACATTTTTTATGTTTGTTGGATGGGCAAACTGGCAGTCGTGCCACATAATAGTAAATGGTCGACGTCGCCCATGAACATAAACTAGTTTACCTGGAACGAGCCCAGGCAACTCACTTATGTGTTACCTATCCTGAGACATATGATGTCTCGGTGCCAGTAATTACACTGCCTGTTTTGCCCTTCTCTCCGAAACACAGCAAAGCTATTTCACGAGAGAAACAAGCAAGATAGAATATTTTTTTTATGTATACTACATATTTAAAACCTTCACTTAGAATGAATAAAAATGTAGATATCGCAATTACTATATATTTATAATATAATGTACCATATTACATACCTATTTAAAAAAAATATGAATTGACAATGCACATTAAAAACTATTAAAATAACTATTTTCGCCAAATTATAATACTTTAAGATTTCTGGTTTAATTTAATGCTTGTACATTATTTAGGAACTTGTAAAACATTGTAACAATTTTCTACTTTATTCAAATTATTTATAAATAATTTAATTTGGCATTAGGGTTATATTAATGGTCTTAAATTGGAACGATGCCAGTAGCAGGCTTTTGTAGGTATATAAGAAGGTGACGCCGTAGTAGGCTTCCTAATCATACTTGGTATATAAAAATTACAATTTATTAAATGTACAACTATTTGTGCGAGGAGTTACGAAATTATAATCGTCAATTGCTCGACCTAAGATTACACTCGTGAACGTGATGCGTCAAAAACGTGAGAAGCAATGGATTATTGAATTTGCAAAGTGAACGGGGAAGTGGTCATTATTATTAGGTAATCATACTTATATCAAATCACAAAAAACAAAAAAAAAGATTTTGAATTTCTTCTCATATTTTGAATTCAATTATAGTTAGACGTCTGTGTCTTATATGTTGACTAAAAATAAAAGTTATTTTGTATGTAGATAATATATAGCCAAAACAACACATTCAACAAATTATTTTTATTACAAAATAAACAATAATTACTTGCGTAAAACCAAATTTCCTTGTGCGGTAATTATGATTTATCTGAAGATATCTGTGGAAAATATGATCGCGATTCGGGCCGAGTAGATTTATGTCGGCTATTCTATCAAAATGTGACTCAAAACAACTATCTCAAATTACGTGACACGTAAATAAGGATGTTATTGAGTCGATCTTAACTGCTGTTACATTTGAATTGCACCGAGCTAGGTACATTAAAGTGCAAAATTTCAGTTTAATCCGGCCACAGAAATTGGTTCAAGATCAAAAGCGTGTCACTGATATTTATCTCTTTACGAGACGTACCTATACTAGTTTTAATATTATAAATCTAAAGAGTTTGTTTCTTTGTTTGTTTGGTTGAGCGCTAATCTCAGGAACTACTGGTTCCCCACCAAGGTTCAAGCCTTGTCGTGGCGGTGGGGCTCAGTAGCCTAGGGTGAGTCCGGCACCAAGGGCGAAGCTAATTGAGCCGAGGGGGCTCTTGATACCTCTTTATAAGCAGAGGGGACAAAAGAGCAGGGGGCAAGGGGCTAGGCCAGGAACCTCACCCCATTTTACTGTCCCGACTTTGGGAGGGGTTGTTCTGTGGTGCGAGATAATAAAATATTTCTTTGAGACCTTTCGTTGCGTGCGCTGCGTAAACCGTTAAAGTTACGTAAATATGTATGACGGAATTGTACCCCTTTAAAAGTTGCATTCTGCGACAGCATAATGTCTATCTTTTAAGGTTATCTCACTACATATAATCTTTTTTATAGTTGTCGTTCTAAAGTAACGTATGATTGCGTAGCAGTTTTTAGAAACATGATATTAATCATGTATTACTAACGTAAATTATGGATCTTTGGCCTGAATTAAATTAAATTTTGGTCTGAATTAAATTATTTCATTATGTATTATAGAGGTCGATCCCGCCGAGGCCAGCAGCGCCGCCTCCTTATAGCTTCGTCTTCGAGGGTGTCATCCGCGTAGCATATGATACCCATCCCGGGAGGAGGCATGTTAACACTGAGTGTCATAGGCTATAGCAATAATCATCATCAATCAGGATACGGTTGTAAACTTATATAAGTTAACGCAGGCGAAGCTGCGGGTAACAGCTAGTTTCTTATAAAGCTGTAAAAAGTTACATTTGACGCATTATGTATAAAAACAAAATAGGAAAACCGCATGACTTTATAATAAAATTTATAATATCTTTATTGTCAGAACTCGAACAAAGAACGTAGTAAACCAGGATGTTTATGTCATGCTTTTTTATTACACTTGGATTAAAATAGGCTTTTTATTAATTCGTGGCTCGAGATATTCTTCGTACTTAATTAAATGTATCTCATTGGTATAGCATTAACATTATCTATATTTAGACATTTCAGACTTAGATTTTAATTGAAGGTTTTGCAAGTCTTAAAAAGCTATCTTCTATGGAATACGGAAAAAAGACAGGCAGTGTAATTACTGGCACCGAGACGTAACATCTCATGTCTCAGGATAGGCAACACATAGATGAGTTGCCTGGGCTCGTTCCAGGTAAACTAGTTTATGTTCATGGGCGACGTCGGCCACTTACCATCAGGTGGCGCGTTTGCCAGTTTGCTTATCCAACTAACATAAAAAAAAGAATATGCGATGCGAATTTTACTCAGAATTTATATATTAATGATTCTAAATTTGAAACATTGCAGGTTCGAGTGTTCATAGGCATTATCAGCGGGACAGCATTCGCAATGTTCGAGGGGGCTGTGATTGCGATCGTGAGGGACCAAAAAGCAGATTACGGACTGCAAAGGCTATATGGAAGTATCGGAGGCATGATATCTTCTCCCCTCTCTGGGCTTCTCATCGATTATGCAAGTGGAGGAAAAGGATATACAGATTTCAGGTTAGCAGTACATTTCATTTGGTCTAGGGTGGGTGAACCCGTTCGGTTTGACAATGAGGATTATTAATACGACTTAGGATTATAAGAGGTGCTTAGGCTCCTGAATAATATGTTTGAGACCTATTTTCATCTATCATTCATCATCATCTTACGTATTGTAACTTGGTGTTGGTGTTCATAGATTAAAAATTGGTCTCCGCTACGCTACGACTAGATACCGCGCTCTACAAAAAACAATGGCTCAATTATGCGGCAAGTAAATATCATTGTGTGAGGAATTGTATTGCCAGCTGCTTAACTATACCCTAAATTAATGGGAAAAAATATTTCATGCAATGGTCTAGTTACTAGTATTTAAGTACTGATTGGAAATATAGCTCAGAAAATATGTGTAAGGTCAATTTATATGACAAAAAAAATTGAATTTTTGACAACATGTCAAGAGTAGAGAGTAAATATTTTTAGTTGTAAGTAAAATATTACTTTTACTCATACGCTTGAATCAAAAGCTCTATTAGATTTTGTGTTAAAAAGGGGCGGTTACACTTAACCTTTATATACACACACATTAACCTTATTAAATAATTGGTTAAGCGTAGGTTTTTTCTTCATGAAAAATGGTATAGGTAGTATATCAATGATTAGGCCCTCCTTTTTAATAGTTTTATATTTATTTACGTCATACATGTATTTTATTAACAATATTCAATATTTTACTTTATTTACTATTTGTTTTCTAATTTTTACGCGAATTTCACTCATTAAAATGAAACAATTTTTACCTCCTCCTCCCTCCTCCCATGACCATGGTTGCTATAAAGTATCCGAACCGTCGAGCTTGCAAAAATCTTAATAAACCGCGATAATATCCATAAAAATTGTTTCATTGTTTACTATTGATTAAAAGTGTTAAGTAATTAAAATAATTTATAAATAGTTCAGCTATAATAATGACTAGGATAGATAAATGAAGTAAGATTTTTATATAAATTATAATAAAAATAAATCAATATGTAAAAAACGCAACCACGGGAATTTGATTTTTGTATACGCGGCAACACTGAATGGCGTGACATGAACCCTAAAGTTTCATGTCATTTTATGATTAAATTTCGAAATTATATTATGATACTTACAGATGATATGTGATCCCCGAGTTTTTCTTATTTCTTGTAGTATTATTTTTACACAGTTTCACTACGCAAACTGGCATTTTACTACAGATAATGACCAAAATTGAAAATTGAATAAAACACTGTACCTCCACCTTACACAACGATTGCAATGAGACTGGCTCGGGTACGCCGAATTCGGCGTGGTATTTGTTGCCGCGCATTACAAGTACGGCGCGGTATCTAGTCGTAGCTTAGCGGAAACCAATTTTTAATCTATGCTTGGTGTATATTTTTATGTACTTAATTATTTTTATTGCACGGTTTATTCATTGATGCCCACGATTTATTTATATATTTTTATCTATATGTTGTATAACTTGATACGTTTATAATAATTGTAAACATGTATATTAATATCCACGCCAATTTAATTCAATGCGACAAAAATACTTTATTCGAATTTAATTGCAGTTTATTACAGATGTACGTCACCGACATAGGTACTTTTTAGGTACTAGTTATATAAAAAATCTTAAGTTTTTAGCTATATTTCCGGTGTAGAGTCGGAAACATAGGTACATATGCCTTAAGATTATAATCTCGTTTTTATTCAAATTTTATTATGTAAAGTGACATTAAAGTATAACATGAAAAAAACCTCAAGGTTTGTGATTGTGGTTATAAGTATCTGAATATTACATTGCACCTGGATACATTAAATCTTTTATGCTTGGTTCGTCCAAAAAAGAAGAAGCATCGGAGATCAAAAATATGTTCATTTTTATACATCGATATGCTATATTAAATACTCTTACTAAATGATGTAAATGCGAAAATAAATGGTAAAATTTAACAGATTTTTGCATTATATTCAGAGGACTAAGCCGATCTAAATAATTATTGTCGCCGAAAACGTCTGTAATTGTCAGTCAATTGTTGATGGGAAAAGCTTATAAAAATATAGCAAGTATAAAAAATCTGTTCTTTTTCAACAAAATTCGGCCATGGTCGCGACAAATTTTCATTTCAACAAAACTTGTAAATAGGACACATTTTTAACATTCTGGAATGTTCTGATTTGTATAAAGGTTCTTGATTTCGTAATATCCACATAGACTTAAAAAGCTTTTCTTACAGTAAATATAGGATATACTAGCAGAATTTTAAAGGCTCAATAAATATATTTATTATACTAGACACATAACGACAACACCAGGTGTCACCGTTTAAGTCACGTACATGACCCACAGAACAAATAAAGCTTATTTATCTATAGAGGTCTGTATGAGCTAATAGATTGTACATTGACGTATTTAGATGGTCAAGTGCTTGTTATAGAGATGCTGTTGACCTTGGGGGGATATAGTAGATGCGATTATCTAATGATTTATAATTAATTATTACCATAATCAACCTGTATCTGACCATTGCTGAGCATAGGCCTCTTTCAGTGGACATTTTTCTTTTATATGTTAGTTGGATAGGCAAACTGGCAAACGTGCCACCTGATGGTAAGTGGTCGACGTCGCCCATGAACATAAACTAGTTTACCTAGAACGAGCCCAGGCAACTCATTTATGTGTTGCCTATCCAGAGACGTAACATGTTAAGTCTCGGTGCCAGTAATTACACTGCCTGTCTTTCCCTTCTCTCCGAAACACAGCAAATTGTTTCACGGAAGAAACAAGCAAGATGGTGGTACCCATGCAGCCGGGAGCGCGGCACACCGCTTCCCCCCACCGGTAGACATCAAGTCGAACGATCCCTTGCCCCATTCGAAATTCATTGAAATACGATGCAATATATAACATTTAGAAAATAACATACGCTTTTTTCTTTTTTTTTATGTTAGTTGGATAGGCAAACTGGCAAACGTACCACCTGATGTTAAGTGGTCGACGTCGCCCATGAACATAAACTAGTATACCTGGAACGAGCCCAGGCAACTCATTTATGTGTTGCCTATCCTGAGACATAAGATGTTAAGTCTCGGTGCCAGTAATTACACTGCCTGTCTTGCCCTTCTCTCCGAAACACAGCAAAGCTGTTTCACGGGAGAAATAAGCAACGCTATAAAGTTTTGTTATGTTATCCATTTTAGCCATGACGAAGTATCGCATGTGTGATTGCTACCGTATCGGTACCGTAGAGTTATGTGGTTTCCGTGGACGCTCCACTTGGCTCGCCGGATCTGTCTTGTACGGAGTTCTGTGCCAGTTATCTTATCTGTCCGTCATCTCTTACCTTGTTTCTTCTGTATATCAATGATATGTTGCAAATTATGGAGACGATAGTACCGGAGATGCCCTATACACAGGCCGTCGTAATATTTTTCGGGAACAAGTCGATAAGTGTTGGAACAAACTAGTGTCTGAAAGCAAGTCTCTGTTGGCCAAAGTCTCGGAATGGGGGCGACTTAATCTAGTCCAATTTAATCCCAACAAGACACAAGTTTGCGCGTATACCGCTAAAATCACACTTTGTCGTTCCTCTCCAATTTGAAGGCACTTCCCTAATCACCTCGGCCAGTATTGGAATAGGTACTTGGTTTCGTCATATCACATTGCTCATGTGCAATTATGTTATCATTTCGAAGGACAGGTTAAAATAGCCTCTAAAAACTCAGAGTACTCTACCTACCCTAATACACCTACAATTAAAATACAAGGCGCAGATGGAATATTACTCTCACTTCTGAGCTGGAGCGCGCTAATATCAGCTCGTTACATTTGACCGTATTCAACGCCAGGCGGCTCGAATCGTCCACTGCATCAACCACGACGAGTGTTCTGAGGTGAGGAGGCTGAGGAGGAGTGTACGGTCTAATAACTGCGGTAGAATTCCACCACCGGACATCGCGTCAAAATTTGATATTTCACCCCGACCACCTCGATGTCTGAGGAAATCTACAACAACTCAATTTTTATGGCATTTCCCGCCTCGCATGACTACTATATGGAACCAGCGTACATACAAGTAAGGGAACTTCAAGAAAAAAGCATATTTATATTTGAAAGGCCGGCAACGCACCTACTAATCCTCTGGTGGTCTATGGATGTCGCCAGGTGACCCGAGTGTCCGTTTGCCCCCTCCTCTTAAAAAAGTATTATTATGTTTTTGTTACTAAATTACTATGAAACTAAATATTCTAAAAAATGGTTCTTCAAACTAAGGCTATGTATTATAAAACTAAAATAATGTTCCGTTGAGGTTTGAGAACTATATAATATGTGTTGTTAAAAAGTGTGTAAGAAGGCGTGAGTAAATACTAAAAACTACTAGTGGGAAACGATTGGTAGCTTTTTGTTTCTATGTCAACTTATACATTGTATTTTCAGCTGTTGTTCCTCCCAAAATAGAAAATAAACGTGTGCGTCTCGGGATGCCCAACAGAAGTAATAACTTGAACTAATCTAAGTTGAACTATTTAATATTGAAATTGTTTAACTTGAGTAAAGCTTAGGTTATTACTTCAATTTTGTGTATATTAATATGATAATATACGGAAAGGTTATTTATTAATAAAATCTTTTATTTATTATATAATATATTTTATTCTTAGTTACAATTCTTGAATATATACAACTAGCGATGTGGGTTAGGGTAAGGGAAGCCAGACAGATTGGCGCCATAACGCATTACGTAACGAAATGGTTTACCCTAACGTAAGAACTTATCACTTCAATAAATAAATAAATGGACTAGACCCATGGGGGTGACATCGTCATATGTGACCAAACCCTTTTTGTATAATATAAAGAAAGTTAAATCGGCACTTATACATTTATGATTTGTATTTCAGGCCAGCATTTTATCTATACGCAGTATTGAAAGTTCTGTCCGGTGTGCTGATGCTGAGCATCGACCTCGAGTTCAAGCAACCGGCCCAGAACCTTCTAGAAGATGTCATCACCGTGTTCCGGAACGTTGAGCTGGTCGCCTTGTTCACTGCGTGTTTTGTTATGGGTAATTGGAAAACGCAATTTAATTGTTACGTTCAATTTATGTGCGGTTAGCCACAAAAGGGTGTCTTATGGTTCTATATATCTCCCGAGGTATACGTGCACTAGTTTAGTATATTTAAGAAAAGCACTAGAAATTATAATTATGATGATTATGATTATTTTGTTGTCTTTTTTATACTGCGTATTTGACTACGCAACTGCTTAGTAGTATCTTGTACTGGTTAGAACCACGGTACAGGTCAGAGTTCCTTCTTTTATCTTCTATGTAGATAAAAATGCTTCAAGTTTTAGATTTTATTACAGACATACGATTTAATTTAATATATTACGGAGAAGCAGTATTTCATGCCTTCACACCGCCTTCAATTATACAAGGCGCAGATCCGGCCTCACATAGAATACTGCTTTCACCTCTGGGCTGGAGCGCCCTAATATCAGCTCCTTCCATTTGACCTCTTTTGGCTTTTTTTTGGCTCGAATCGTCGATAACAATGCTATCTCCAATCGGCTTGATTCTTTGGCGCTGCGTAGAGATGTCGGATTGCTCTGCATCTTCTATCGCATATACCACGGGGAGTGCTCTGAGGAATTGTTCGGACTAATACTTACAGCAGCATTCTACCACTGGACATCGCATAAAAATTCCAAATTTCACCCACACCATCTCAATGTCCGGAAATCAAAAAGATCTCGATTTTTACGGCATTTCCTGCCTCGCACGACTAATATATGGATTCAGCTGCCCCCTAAGGTGTTTTCGACCGATACGCTTTAGGGACCTTCAAGAAAAGAGCATACTCATATCTGACAGGCCGGCAACGTACCTGCTAATTCTCTGGGGTAGCGGGTGTCTGTGGATGTCGCTTTTCAATGACCATCAGTTGAATCGACTGTCTGTCTTCTATAAAAAATAATAATAATACATCTTAGCACGAGGACGGCCAGCCAAGCATGAAGAAAATTATGGGAAAATTAAATAAGTATAGAATGAAATAACTAGTTTGTTAAAAAAAATTGAGAACGCTTCTTGATAATATTCTTCGTTCACTTCAATTATGTATTCGAGTTTTTTTATATAGTTGGATGGCCAAACTGGCAGACTTGTCCTCTGATGGTTAATGGTCAGTGTTGTCTTTGAAAATACACGAGTTCTTCTGGGTTGTCATTTATTTTGGGGGTTTTAGGGTGCTTATTTTATTAGGTCATTTTGGGTAGCATTCACTTGTGTATGTTTTAAGTGTCAATAAACATGTTATTTTCCATAGTTTCGCGGTCGTATCGTAAGCATTTAGCTTTAAAACGACAATACAATTGCAACATCGTTAATAAATAAGAAACAAAATTTTATTCCAATGAGCCAAGGGAATAGACCAACATATTTCGAAACAGACTATATAGTTAAGGATAGATTTAGGAATTAACGACCTCTGCAGCTCAATGGTTAGCGCATTGGCGCTCAAGCTGGAGGTATCAGGTTCGAATCCTGCCAAGGAACAAAAAGTTTTCTGTGTTCCTGGTCATGGATGTGTATTAAATATGTGTACTGTATTATAAAAATCATAAATATATGTATAATATAAAAGTATTAAATATATTTCCGTTGTCTGGCACCCGTAACACAAGTTCTTCGAGAATTTACCATGGGACCAGATCGTCGTTACCAACGTCCATAGATATTTTATTACGGATTGTTAAGTTGGTATGCAAAAGGAAGTTTTTAATATGGAAAATCTGTGAGAATGTCCATAAGTGGACCGTGGAATCATTCACTTCCGATGAGATGAGATGACAAAGACCATCTTGTAACTGCTTTCGTCGAGTTGTTAGTTGTTGACGAGTCAATTTGATGTTCATTGAGGTAGGCATATATCACATTATTTCACAGTGGCCAATATCAATCTGTATAGTGAAGTTGACCATGGAAAAAAATCGTTATGTATATCTATCAATCTTACCGACCGATACGCTTTAGGGACCTTCAAGAAAAGAGCATACTCATATCTGACAGGCCGGCAACGTACCTGCTAATTCTCTGGGGTAGCGGGTGTCTGTGGATGTCGCTTTTCAATGACCATCAGTTGAATCGACTGTCTGTCTTCTATAAAAAATAATAATAATACATCTTAGCACGAGGACGGCCAGCCAAGCATGAAGAAAATTATGGGAAAATTAAATAAGTATAGAATGAAATAACTAGTTTGTTAAAAAAAATTGAGAACGCTTCTTGATAATATTCTTCGTTCACTTCAATTATGTATTCGAGTTTTTTTATATAGTTGGATGGCCAAACTGGCAGACTTGTCCTCTGATGGTTAATGGTCAGTGTTGTCTTTGAAAATACACGAGTTCTTCTGGGTTGTCATTTATTTTGGGGGTTTTTGGGTGCTTATTTTATTAGGTCATTTTGGGTAGCATTTACTTGTGTATGTTTTAAGTGTCAATAAACATGTTAATTTCCATAGTTTCGCGGTCGTATCGTAAGCATTTAGCTTTAAAACGACAATACAATTGCAACATCGTTAATAAATAAGAAACAAAATTTAATTCCAATGAGCCAAGGGAATAGACCAACATATTTCGAAACAGACTATATAGTTAAGGATAGATTTAGGAATTAACGACCTCTGCAGCTCAATGGTTAGCGCATTGGCGCTCAGGCTGGAGGTATCAGGTTCGAATCCTGCCAAGGAACAAAAAGTTTTCTGTGTTCCTGGTCATGGATGTGTATTAAATATGTGTACTGTATTATAAAATCATAAATATATGTATAATATAAAAGTATTAAATATATTTCCGTTGTCTGGCACCCGTAACACAAGTTCTACGAGAATTTACCATGGGACCAGATCTTCGTTACCAACGTCCATAGATATTATATTACGGATTGTTAAGTTGGTATGCAAAAGGAAGTTTTTAATATGGAAAATCTGTGAGAACGTCCATAAGTTGACCGTGGAATCATTCACTTCCGATGAGATGAGATGACAAAGACCATCTCGTAACTGCTTTCGTCGAGTTGTTAGTTGTTGACGAGTCAATTTGATGTTCATTGAGGTAGGCATATATCACATTATTTCACAGTGGCCAATATCAATCTGTATAGTGAAGTTGACCATGGAAAAAAATCGTTATGTATATCTATCAATCTTTTAATTTTTTTTGAAAATTGTAATGATATTTTCCTCGTATATAAGAATAATGGAATTATTTCAATAAAAGTTTCCTCTTAAATTATTAATGTTAATGCCCGTTTTAATGATAACTGAAATGTACAATATTACAGGGCGGAGACCAAGTGTCCTGAAACATAGGACTCGAGCCTCCCCACCAAGGTTCAAGCCATGTCGTGATGGTGGAGCTCAGTAGCTTAAGGTGAACCCGTGGGCGAAGAAACGAGGGAGTTGCTCTTTGTACCCCTCTTATTAGAAGGGGGACATAAGAGCAGGGGGACAATCCTTTTATTTGTTCTCTCATAAGAGAGATGGGGTTAAGTCCCAAAGAAATAGGAAATGTAATTATATTCGTGCAGTCCCCCCGTGACCATGGTTGATGTAGACTACATTGTAGAGTATCCGAGGCCATCATCCAAAATATTATTTTTTATGAAAAAAGTGTTTTCATTATAATAAGATATTTATTTATTGATATACTTTGTCTTTTCTCAGGTACCGCGTGGGGCTACATCGAGAGCTTCCTGTTCTGGTTACTCCAAGACCTGGGCGCCTCCCGCTCCCTGATGGGCATCACCATAACAGTAGGCGGGGTGGCCGGCTTGCCTCTCCTCGTGCTGTCGGGGCCCATCATTAACAGACTCGGGCACGCCAATGTCATATTCATTGGCTTCATATTCTACGCTATAAGGCTATTAGGTATATATTAAGATATACACGCAAATGTCCTAGATTCGAATTCTGTGGAGGGTTTAACTTTTATAATGCGAGGTGTCCATTGTGGATGTCCTTAAGGTTCTCTCGTAACAAAATTTCTGGCAGTGTTTGGTGTAGAAAACTATGTTCAAAATACTATTATTTTTATATTAATAAATATATTTTCAGGTACTGAAATATTCGGACTTAAATCGAAGCTCATTTTCAAGGAAGTTAAATCTTTTAAAGATCCAATTTTTTTACTCGCTTAAAGCAAAGAACGGTTGGCTTGTCCACAAGATCCATAACTTGACAGCGCAGGCCATAATAATTCCAATATACACTAATATAGTAAAGCTGAATAGATGCTTTGTTTATTTGAATCCGCTTCCCGCGAATTGAAAGTCGAATATTGAGAAAGTGTAAAGACTATGTATTTTAGAGTACAGTTTTTGAAGTGAAACTTCTTTGCTCGCATGAAGCTAAAATGTTTACAGATGAAACGTCACGAAAACATGTAACGTTTTTGTCCAAGAGTGATTGAGACCGATTGAGAGAGTAAGAAAGGACGAACGTAGCATGAAGCACATAGCCATGGAGTGAGGAAATTTAAAGCTTTAGATTAGTATAAATATAAACGAGATTTAAAAATTAGTTTTCCAAATAAGTTTCACTTCTGACACGTGTTCTTTGTACGCACGCAATTTTTTTTAAACACAGAAGAGTCCAACCGCGGGGAATATTATTATATATAGACCAGTATATTGTGAAGGCGTTACTACGCATTTTATATACTAAATGTTACGACATCACTTCCAGGCTACTCGCTGATATACAACCCGTGGCTGTGCCTGATCTTCGAGGCGCTGGAGTCGGTGACGTCATCTCTGTCTTTCACGGCCGCGGTGACGTACGCCGCGCGCCTTTCGTCCACGACCACTGACACGTCCGTGCAGGGCCTGCTCGGCGGGCTGTACTACGGCGTCGGTGAGACATACTACCTCCTTGTACGATGCATCCACCACTCCCGATATATCCCGCCGAATAATACAATATATAGTAATAATATGTACCCTTATATGTCCCACTGCTCCGCATGGGTCTCCTCGAAATCGGGTGAGGAGCGTGTTGGGTCATAGTTCACCGATGCGCTGGTCCGACATGGGTTGGTGAACTTCACAAACCTTCAAAGATTTTTCAAAGCCATTTTTTTATATAATTACAGGTAAAGGATCGGGCAGCCTGATCGGAGGTTATCTCATGAAGTTCATAGGAACAAGACCCACGTATCAACTATTTGCTGGAGCGACCTTAATAACTGGATGTATTTATTATTTATTCAACAAGTTTTACATCGGCAAAAGGAAAGCTAACGACGACAACGACATCTGCAAGAAAAAACAGGTAGCTTCGGATATCGAAGCTACCAACAAAACAACTACAAAAGATGCCTCTCCGCTAGATGTCGCGACTAAGATGGAGAGTAAAATTCATTGCGCTATAGAAGAACCGAAGGACATTCACAAAGCAAAATTAGTTCCTGAAAGTGTAGATGGCGGCAGCGACTCTGGAGTAGAAAACCCTGCATTTATTGAAAACGAAACCGACGCGTCTTCTAACGGAACAAGGAAAGAAGAAAATAAAGGCAGCGTTTGACATGCCACTATGTGATATTTTAGATTTAAAAACAAATGTTTCTATGTAATATGTATATAAATTGTAATGTAGAATAAGTATATTCAAAGTAACATATTAAAATGTGTTTAAGAAGTTTCTTTAATTTATCTCCAAAAAGAAAAACGCAAAAAAACCGACTTCAAAAAATAGAAAACTAAAAGTAATAGCAGTGTAGTAATGTAATTATTTACCTAAATAAATTTTCTTCTATTCTACTACTCTATTCTAATAAAACAATTGCGTTTCTTCAATTTTTGTGCGTACAATTACAATCAACTAAGTAATTCTTCTTCTAATGTACTACACTATGCGTTTACCTCGACATTTTTAGTTTTCATCCACGTCGTGTTTGTTTCTATCAAAATGAATATATTTCGCGAAGTAGTGTAAACCTACCTTGGCCAACACAGCCTCCAATAATAACAACAATGGCGTGGTACGCGCATAGATAATGATTTATTAGAAGGAGAATAAGTTGATTGTAAGTTGTAGGCACTGTAGTATTTATCCACCTCTACATATATTAATTACTAGCTGTTGCCCGCAGCTTCGCCCACGTTTACTTAGATTTACTGCCGTTTGGATTGGTGATGATTATTTTTATGGCCAAGGTTAAGCCTTATAACATCAGCTATCTGCCAGTGAAAGCCTCGTCAAAATCGGCTTAGCTGTTTCAGAGATTAACCGGAATAAACAGACAGACATTTTTTTTTAATGTAAGTACCGTATGATATTATTTTAAAGCTTTTACCTGCGACTTCGTCCGCATGTAAGATGTATTTTTTAAATCTTATTTTTCAAATAATATGGTACCAATTTACAAACTATTATAATTTTAAAATACTATTTACTTCCACTGTAAGGCCCGATAGTACGTTTTTATAAAATATATTTATTTAATTTAGAAGTACATTTTTATTATATTTAAATAACTTTCGTTTCAACGTTTCGGATACTATACAGCAACCATGATCATTTGAGGATTGAGGTGTCACACAACCTAACGTTACAAAGTTATTCGAAAATCGAAACTACCCTTATGATACATCAATATTTTAATTCAATTCAAACATTAGTACCAGCAAAAAAAAAAAAACTACGAAAAAGAAATGTTATATTTTTTGATTCATATACTAGCTATGAATACCCGCTTCGCTGGGTCATTTTTAATTGTATACTTATTTGTTAATGTTAATAATCTATCACTACATATTTACTTCACAATTTTTTCACATAAAAGACACAATATTTTCTTTTTTCTTATTGATCTTACTTATTTTTACATTAAAATCTTACGACTAAGTAGACATTAATATCTTTTATCATCTAACATTAACTGATATACTAAACAATATTATTGAAATACATTCTTATATACTACGTTTACAGTTTTGCATTCTGGTGCATAAACAAATAAATTTTCTTTCTGTCCCACGCGTGAAAAAGCTACATAGAGTTGACTATGTGAAAAACAGGATTCTTTTAAATTAACTCCACAAAATCAGAACGTCTGACCTTGCGCCTTATTGATAGTCATACTATAAGAATGGTAAATCATTCGAAATTATTGGAATTCTTGGTATAAAAACCAAGTTTCCTTTTTCTTTGCCAGTGAGAACTTCTGCCTCAATGATGTTGTTTAAAATTTGTTTTACGCATAATCTTGTACCATTGCACAATTTTGGCGTATTAAGATTTCGCATTAATATGACTGGTGATCCAATTTTTTGCTTTAATTCATGAGAAGGCATACCAGGTGGGTTTAATGAATTTAAAAATTCCGTTGGAAAGTTTAAACTTTCATCTTGATTCATCATTGTATCTATTGATTTATAGATTTTTTCCTCTCCCGGTATCATTTCCTGTATTTTTTCATTTATTCGTTTTCTGCATCATTTTTTGTAACCAAAATTGTTCGCTCAGACAGTCATGTTTTATTTAAACAATTTTGTTGTA
Organism: Helleia helle; assembly: GCA_963853865.1. Lineage (NCBI taxonomy): Eukaryota > Metazoa > Arthropoda > Insecta > Lepidoptera > Lycaenidae > Helleia > Helleia helle. The sequence continues at coordinate 15,891,138 of OY971422.1, read as the reverse complement.
TCGATGGATAAATTTTGTCTATAAGGTGTTCTTCGGCGTCTACCACATGACATATCTCTTCAGTTAAAATTATTTTGCCAGACTGTGGATCTAGTGGGTAGGTGCCATTCCCAATTTTCAAAAGATTGTCGGCAAACTCTTGTGCTTTTGGATCTCCAGTAATTAACGCTCGCATATTTTCTGTCAGTGATAACTTTTCAACATTGTTCCAAAAAATTGATCGCTTTAAACACGCATTTATTTCGTCAGCTGGTGTTGATTTTGGAATAACTGGTAATGTTTGTCTAAAATCCCCTGATAGTAGCAATAAAGCATCTCCCATTAGTTTTGTATTTTTCCGAAGATCCTGTAATGTTCTATCCAGCGCTTCCAGTGATTTTCGATGAGCCATCGTGCACTCATCCCATATTATAAGTTTGCATCTTATTAAAATTTGGCCACGTACAGAAAAATTTGTAATATTACAGACTGGGAATTCTTGTTCAGCTACATTTAATGGCAAATTTAATGCAGAATGTGTCGTTTTTCCACCTTCCATTAATGTCGCGGCAATTCCAGAGGATGCCAATGCTAATGCTATTTCATTTTTCACCCGAATTGTAGCTAGGACCAAATTAATGAGGAAAGTTTTTCCAGTACCTCCGGGTGCATCTAAAAAGATTATTCCTCCTGCATTCGTCTCAATACGATTTATTATTGTGTTATATACTATTCGTTATGTTCGTGTTAATTTTCTTCAATGTAACGTTGCAATTCATCTTTATTATAATTAAGTTCTTTTATTAATTCAGAATTAGTCACGCTTAATTCGTTTCTTTTAGGAGATTGCACTTCGAGAGTAACTAAAGTTTGATTACATATTGCGAAACATCGATCTTCTAAAATTATCAAAGCTTCATTATAAATATTATCGTTGAATGTAATATTCATATCTTGATTTTCTCTACGTAGTCTTGCTAGAATATCATCACTCAGTCTATTCAGATCACATAGTCTATTCAGATTTGAAGGATTACACGATGTTAGAATTATAGCAAAGAGTTCTCGCAGTTGATTCGCTGTTGCTGTTTCTGCTGCCTCTTTCATTGCCTGCTCCCACTGATTATCATTTTCTAATAAACCACGACGCTGGCATGCTTCACGATACGTTTCGCAAATGTAACCATCTACTATTCGAAGATCTTCAAAAGAAGTTGGTCTACGTACTTCATGAAGTAGTAGACGTAAATAGAAACATTCAGCATTCTTTGGATGTACCATATATATATACCGTATATACTCGACCAATAGCTTTATCTTTAAAGACACCTTCAAATCCTTCAACCGAAACTCCTTTCTTTCGTCGATTAAATACTTTTCGAGATGAGTTATTACACATATAACTGGGAACATCTCCATAAAGATGAGTTCTAGCAAACAGATCACTTCGACACAATTCGAAAAATGCAGTTAACGTAGTATTAACAGGTTGGTTTGCAACTTTTTGTGCTGTTTGATTGGTAAAACCCGTTGCCCAGTCTCAAGGTGAACTGCTAAGTGAAAAACAGCTGGATCCCTGTCATGAATCGGAAACCCCAATATAAACCAAGCTGCCTTATTACTATTTATATATCGTCCCATTTGATAACTTCAAATTTCATCATATCTATTTTCATCAGTAATTTCAAAGACAGCCATATCACTTCCTTTGTTAATATAGTTACACACATATTTAATTGACTGAACTGAACTACAATATTCTACATTTATATGTGCATTAAACATTTTCGATAATAACGGATTATAAGGGACAACCCATTGATTATCAATTTCGATTTCTTCACCGCATACTCTAATTTTTGCTGTAAATCCTCCTTCACTCGGTGGTCGACGTCGGTATTGCGGATATCCATCATCTCCCGTTTGCGTCTCACTCAAAAATGATCTTGGAGATCGGATTTGGGAATTCTGGTTTAATAACGTCATCGATTTGATTTGGGTGAATTTTTTCTTTCAGCCAAATTAAATTGTGTGAGTGTGGCAACCCTCTCTTTTGCCACTCAATGGAGAACATCCAGCTAATAACATTTTTAATAGTAAATAAAATCGTTTTCTTGGATAACTGTATATTTAATCACGTTGAAATGTAATGTATAATAAACACAATCAGTTGCTATGGGTTACAATATAATACATTAACACTCGACCGTTCGCAACCGAGTTCTAAAACCGACTCTGGCGGTGCCGGGCCTGGTGCGCGTGGGATGCCCACCGCGATCCCGTGCGCATGCGTAGCGTTCCGCTTCTCGATGCATCTAGAAGCGGGGGTTCGTGCGGTGCGAGACGCGCTAGCGTCGATTGTCATATTATATTATACTCTTTCCGGCGCGCTGCGATTTACAACTGGCCACTCGCGTTACACATTTCCGAAAATACAAATCTTCACAATTGCATTAATGAATTTTACTTGTTTCTGTTTAAACACGCGCGCAATTAAATCATGTCTGTCATGTGACTTTTGTCCAAATTGTAACTCATCTTTAATTTCCTTCCATGACGAATTGCACGTAAACGTTATGAATAAGTCAGGACGACCATATTTTCTCACATACGTCATTGCGTCTTGTGCATATTGAAGCATATGCCTAGGGTTACCAGTGAATGTAGAAGGCAAAATTACTAATCGTTCCAAATTTTCAATATCCCCATCATTGGCTACCGCATCTCGTAAATGAATATATTCATCCGTTCGTAATTTATTTTGATTTTGACAAATAAATAACAATCTTTCTGCTTCTATTTTTGCTTGCATATCAACAATAAACTGTAAAAACAATTTCCGACAGTTGAGTATATGATTGTATTTATTCACTCTCTCCTAATGGAGATATCCATCGGATAATTCCGATATGCATAAAATTCCTTGGAAGAAACTTTTTTGTTTGTAGGGCTATTTGTTTGTGGATCAACATGCTGAATATTAAAATGGTAACCGTCTTCACCATGACAAAATATTAGTGGATACTGTAAGGCGTCATACATATGATGAGTTTCAGCGATGCGTTCCAACTTATTACTGCTTCGTTGTACCACAATATCCCTATAACTACTTTCATTGTCTACCATAACTACGGCTATTTCATTTACTTGAGGTGCATTAAATCGTCTTTCGTGTTCGCCAATTGGCTTTTTATCTGCCCGAATTATTATTTTATAATTATCCGAAACCATTTTTTCCATCGCAGTCTTAAATATCTTTATCAACTCATTATTTTCATGTAGAAAGCGCTGTAAATGAAGAATTATATCTCGACGCAATCCTGTAAAATTTGAAAGCCTTTGATCCAGTTCGTCTTCTTCATTTCCTATAAAGTAAACTTGTAAAAACTTCGGAGTATTATTTGGGAGTGACAATAATGATCCAATTCTATGATATACTTGTCCCTGTATTTAAATACTGGATTAAATCCTTTTTCTTCAATTACTGCATTCTAGAAATTCCGGTGGCAGTGATTTTAACTCTGGTAATTTAATTTTGCCACTTGAACAGCATATACTTGGCGTTTCTCCTTTGATTTTTTTAGCTTCACAAAATTTGCATACTTCATTCATTCTTCCGATCACTATACTTGAATGTTCAAAATAATTTCTAGTAGGATTATAATGATCTCCTCTTGACGCCTCTTGTTCAAGCCTGAATGAACGCCTCTTGTTCAAGACTGTATTTTTCCCGACGTTTTTCACGAACAGAATATACAGTTGTTTCAGAAACTTGAGCCTCCATTTGTTCATTTAGTCGAAGATCACGCATTCTTATTGTATTTTGTATTCTTCTATCATCTGCCTGTTCATTTGTCTCTCTTTTTCTTTGCAATCTTTTTCTGATTCGGTCCGTTTCTCTAGAATCATTAAGCTGCTCTTCAGTCTGATTATTTCGACTTTGATGATAATTTTCTCGAAGTAATGTGAGACGTTGTTCTCTTTCGTCTGTAGTTTCATTTATCCGTGACATTTTTTACCTTTTCGATACAATTCGAGAACGTGAGAATACGCATTTACGTTTCGGCATCGTGAGTAATATTTTAATACTTTTTCACCTTTTTCACACTGCACTAAAATAAAAAAAATAAAAATAAAGAAACTGTATTGTGTATTACACTGCACGTTAAAACTTTTGATTCTTCACTTTAAAAAACACTATACGCTGTTATTTATGATTATTTAACATTTAATATTTATTTCGTTATACAATTCTTATAAAAAATCGACTGAAGCACGGGTTTGACATTTCGGCTTATATAGTCGCAAAAATTATCTCCACTACCGACCAAATTTTCCGGATTGTTCTAAAAATTTCGACTTTTAAGTATCTCAAGAAATTTTAAAAGTTTCTAGAACGATCCAGCATATTTCTAATCTATCAGAAAGTTGAGATACATTTTGGAGCTTTCTAGATCATTGGAGGAATTTCTAGAACATTCTATATTGATCAGAAAATTAGTATACAATCTAGATCAATCTAGTAATATATAGAACATTCTTAATCGTTCAAAACCGTGGCACATAAATCATTTCTAAAACATTCTGGAATATTCTAGATCATTCTAGAAATTTCTAGGTGATTCTAGAATTTTTTGAAACATTTCAAATATGTTTGATCAATCAGAGCCTTGGAATACATTCCAAAGATATCCAAATTATTCTTGGATGTTCTAGATTATTCGATAAATTTCTAGATCATTCTAAAATTTTCTAAAACATTTTTATTTGATTCGAGTATATACTTACATTTGGAAACTTTACAAATAATTCTAGAAATCTCTAAATCATTCTAGAATTCTTTAGAAAAATCCAAATCATTTTATATAGCTGTGAACACCCGCTTCGCTGGGTCATTTTTAATAGTACACTTATTTGTTGATATTAGAATTTTTTGGGATGTTTAAAAAGTTACTAAAACACTCAGCATGTTTTCGATCGATAAGAATGTTAATGTTTAAAAAGTTACTAAAACACTCAGCATATTTTCGATCGATAAGAATGTTAATATACATTTTAAAGCTCTCTAGTTTACTCGGAGTTATTCTAGATCATTCTAGAATTTTCTAGAACATTTTCGATCGATCAGAACATTGGTATACATATTAAAGCTTTCTAGAACATTCCAGAAATTTCCTGAACAATCCAGACCATTTTAAATCAATAATAGTCACATTTTCAAAGTTAACATCTTTCAACCCCCGTATCTTTTACACCCTTATAATTATCGACTTGCAACCACCATAGTGCACAATGGGAACCTTGTACCTATTGCCACACACAAACACTTTTCGTCTGCAATGCGTAGTTTTGGCTGCAAAGTGAAATATAGGGACACACCAATTTTATATGTATAAGAGATTTATATAAGTATTCCTTTTTTATAATATCATGAATTCTATTAAAAAATCATTTTGGATAATGACTACTATATGGATACAGTATTCATTTGAAAGTAATACAAAGGTGCGATCCTCATAAGGATTCGCATCTTATAATAGATAGAGTGATCTACATTTTGTGTTAACGCCATTATTGACGCATCTAGAAACTTCTTGTTACACTTATACATCTCACATCTTACCTTGGGTCTCAAACTATCTCCATATCAAATTTCACTGAAATCGGTTCTGTGGTTTAACATTTGTTAAACCACTGAACCGATTTCATACAGTATTGTTTATTTATACAGTCCCGGTGTTTAAGCTGCATAACTCATGGGATTTGCAGGATAACAACTATTTTATGTCCTACGTTAGGTTTCAAAGCATCTTCATATCAAAATTCACCCAAAATCCGTTCCGTGGTTTAGAAGATAGACAGTCCAGGGGTTTTACCCGCATAGTTACCGATCCGTGGGATTTTCAGGATAAGAACTATTTTAAGTCCTACTTTAAGTTTCAAAGTATCTTTATATCAAATTTCACCCAAATTTATGCCGTGATTTAGAAGATAGATAGTCCCTGGATTTTACCCGCATAGTTCCCGTGGGATTTTCAGGATTAGAACTATTTTAAGTCCTAAGTTAAGTTCCAAAGTATCTTCATATCAAATTGCACCCAAATCTGTTCAGTAGTTTAAGCGTGAGGAAGAGGCAGACAGACAGACAGACAGAGTTACTTTCGCATTTATAATATTAAGTAAGGAAGTAAGGATTTTTAGTTTCAAAGTATCTTACTATCAAATTTCACCCAAATCTGTTCCGTGGTTCAGAAGATAGACAGTCCCGGGGTTTTACCCGCATAAATTTCCCCTTTCCCGTGGGATATCCGGGATAAAAACTATCCTATGTCCTTTCTCGGGTTTCAAAATATCTTTGTGCCAAATTTCATCCAAATCTGTTCAGTAGTTTAAGCGTGAAGAAGAGATAGACAGACAGACAGATAGACAGACAGACAGACAGACAGACAGACAGACAGACAGACAGATAGAGTTACTTTCGCATTTAGAATATTAGTAAGGAAGTAAGGATTCACGTTTATCTATACTAATATAATCATTATAGTAAAAAAAAGTAGAAAACACACTTTAATAGGAATTTTTTATACAATAATTAAATGTTGTATATAAAATATTGTATAAACAAAAATTTTATACAATAATTAAATGGATTAACAAAAAAAAGTGTGTGTGTGTCAGCTCCGACGCACAATTGGAGTTTACTCCTTACGAACGATAATTATGATATATATCGAGTAGAAAAAAAGGGTAAATAAACGCATCTGCTAAAATGATAAGAGAAACAAACATATATCTGTAATTATTCGGATTATTTATATTACTTCAATAAAGCGTATTACATAAAGTATGTTACATAATAATAATAATAATAAAAAAGAGGAGGCCCCGAGAATAAGATCAGGGAGGATCTGGGGCATTTCACTTAGTATATTTGGTTTTTTGTATGACATTGGAAAGTCGTTATATTGCGTTATTTTGGTTTTTTTTATGTCTATGAAATTTTTACATGTTTTATGTTGAAGACTAATTATTCTTATATAAAATATAGGTGATTTATTTTTTAACAATTATTTAACAATTATAGGTACCTAATACTTAATCGAAATTAAATTCTTTACTTGACAAGTTTGTACAATTAAACTTGAAGCAAGTGTTCAATGGTCACACCAAATAATATATTTAGGGAGGCAACATTAATATTTTAAAGTTTCTGATTGGTTAGTTATCAAATTGAAGAGTTTTAATTTATTGTATTATTGTTAGAAATAAATTGCAAATTATAAATATGATTTTGAAAATATGAAAAAGTATATTTGAAAAGAATAAATATTTATATTAAAATTGCTAGACTTTTCTGGGCTGAAATTTAAAATAATTTTAAAATCGCCGCGAATATTGGAACGTAATGACTTTTTTTAGTCTGTGCTAACATTTCTCAATTTTGAAATCATTTTTGTTATTACGTAGTATTCCATAGTTTGTGTTTTTAATTATTCAATATTGAATGTGCTCTAGTTGTTTTATTTTCTTATCCACTCATGTTTTAAAAAACCATTGTGAGTTGTGACTATACGTAAGAAATTACATGAAGACAGTTTTCTATACGGAAATTAATACAATGCCAATTACATAAAAATCAAAATTGTGATTTCATATGCAATTTGGTTAGTAATTTTTTCACATACATTTGTGGTGCAAAGATATAAATAATATATTAAGTGGACGCAGAAAAGACACAGTGATAGTGATACAGTAAAAATTTACCTAGTCAATATTTTAATAATAGACAAAAAAAATAAAATAATAATTAGTACATACCTACACATTGTTTTATTTAAAATCCTACATAATAACGTCACGTCAATTTTAGCTATAGGGATACTTATTTGTCTTGCAAATCATTGCAACGGAATAAAGTATTATTCCCATTTTTTTTTTAAATATCTTATAATATTGCATATATAATGGTCGTGTGATTGACTTTTAGTGCTGTAATATCGTGTTAGATGGCGTTGGCGGCATTATTTTAAGATACGCTGTGTAATGTATTCCATCTCATTCTTTTACACGTTCAATCATACAGATTTATATGTTTGTCTCTTTCTACGTAACGCCTCAACTTTTGTGTTACACTTGATTTTACTCCTCATAAAATTTCCGTACCGGGCCGTATAACTCAAATCGTTTCTTAAGGGGGCTTAGGCGGTCAGCGAAAATTCAGATTTCGTGCCGTGAGGTGTGGGGGACGGTCCGTGTGCGCGGGGGACACGCACGAGCCCCGCGCTAACCCCGCGCCGAGCCCCGCGCGAGGGGTAATCAGTGTACTGTGTAGGTCACCGAACTTAATAATATCAAGCGATCCTATTTCGTTGTATTTTGAAAGATAACCATTACATAATGTTTAGCCCTTTCGCTATGTATACCGCAACCTATTTTATTTATTTATTAAAATGTATATTATTATATATAATTATTATTTAAATAGCTATGTTGTTAGTGTAATCTATACAGATAAATAAAATTGGAGTGTCTGTTTGTAATATCAAAATAACCGCTTTTTATTACATTTAATAATTTTATGGATGTTTACACGGGACATATTATATCCAAATAGTGTTTTTTCAATTTTTCTTTGTCTGTCCGTCTGTCTGTCTGTCTGTTTGTTCCGGCTAATCTCTGAAACGGCTGGCCCGATTTTGACGGGACTTTCACTGACAGATAGTTGATGTTAGGTATGTTGTTTGATATAAGGAGTAACTTAGGCAAAAAATTGGTGTTCAGTGAGAGAGGCCTATCACCAGCCATGGGTGGATCATGATATATCATCGGTAGTCGGTACAGCAGTATTTGAATTGATGATGATTAGTTTTGTAGCCTAAGTTCCTCCTTGTAATATCAGTTATCTGCCAGTGAAAATCCCGTCAAAATCGGTCCAGCCGTTTCTGAGATTAGCCAAACTTCCGGCTAAGTAAGATAAACAGACAGATTTTAAAAATGGTTTTCGATGTAAGTACCGAACAAATAAAATCTATGGACTCTTTTTACACCACGTTAATCTGGTCACGTGATAAATCCTCGAAGAACTTGTATTACGGATACCAGACAACGGAAATATTATATTTAATACTTTTATACTATACATGTATATATAAGTATTTTATTATATGTATAATACACATCCATGACCCAGGAACACAGAAAAATTTTTGTTCCCTGGCGGGATTTGAACCCGCTACCTCGGGCTTGAGCGCCAACGTGCTAACTATTGAGCCACAGAGGTCGTCATATTTAGTGAAAAGTTTGAAATTACTCGTATATAATACGATACAGACACTTCAATTTTATTTATAATAAAATAATATATTTGTATAGTTTTAATATTTTTTTTCAAATTCAAAAAAAACGAACTAATCTTTTCAAATAGTATGTATTCTATAACAATTTATAGTATTTACTCCTCCACACACCACTCTTCACGTTCGTATCTAAGTAAATTATGTAAGTATTTCATCATCATCATCAGCCCTTATCCGTCCACCGCTGAATATAGGCCTCCTTCAATGAACGCAAAGACGGCCGATCCATTGCCATACGGTCCGGCACATGTAAGTATTTACAATTTAAAAATTACTAAAATCCATTACCATACCATATATTGTGATATTTAGCTAAACATTATTTTGTAAAGACAGACAAGTAGGTAGTCAATATCGATAGCGACTTTCTTTTATTTCCCAAGGTAATATTAGTTTGTTTACTCTTGCTTTGGACTCGTAACTTTCGCGGGTTCCGCGTGACGAGCGACACAACCCCCGCATGCGAATGCCGAAGCGGTACTGGGTCTCACAAGTGATGCCTGGCCCGAGGTCGGTGGTTAGTATGGAAACTTCGAATTTTTATCAAAAAGTTTTTTTTTTTTTTAGTTTTTGGAAATCTAAAACTGTTAACACATCGTCAGGGTAAAAACCTATGTGTTTGTGATTTTATAAGAATGATTATTGTAAAACACGGTCGTAATATTCATTTATATGAAATTTTAGAGGTTACTTCAGATTTTTTTTCTATCGAGCAAAATTTTTCCAATCGTGTTTTGAAAACTGTCATCACCTCATACATACGTTCTGTAATACATATTAGAAATTTTAGTGCCAGAAATCTTCAAGTTGTTAAATAGCAGCTAATAGAAAACAGCTAATTTTGCCGTTTTCACCTACCAAGGGCCCTTAAGGAGTAAACTCCAAAAAATATTTATTGTAAAAAAGCGTGGTGCTTAAGTTTTTATACTAACTTTACTTTTAGAAATAGATACCGATGAAATATTTTTAACAATGAATATCCAGGCACTTCAAGGATTTTTAGTTTTTACAATAAGTAATATCATATTTTGTTAATCCATTTAATTCTTGTAGTAATAACTATTTTCATTTTTTTAATTAAAGCCTGTTTTTTTTACTATAATTTATTTTTACTTATAGTTTTTTTTGTTAATTTAAAGTAAGTACTCAACTAATGGCAAGCACTTTAAAGTTTAGAATGAGCGAGAGACTAAAAACCACACAAGTGATGTAGGTAACTTTTGCCTGATTATCCTGCTCAGGATATTGGAAAAACTTATTAAATTATTGTATTGTCCTTAATAAGTGTGTAAAGTTTCAATTTAATCTGATGTCTTAAAGTGGGTCAAAATAAAGTCTAAAGGAGATGGCTACAAACAAACATACTGTAGGTATACAGGTGAAGCTAATATAAAGCACGTAAAGAGGTTAAGATTTTAAGTTTGTATGTTTGTAGGTCCGATCCGATCATAAAAAATCTTTTATCAACAGAAAACTACACAATTCAGAAGTGACACAGGCTGTCACAGGCTATATCATATTTTCGAAAAAAAATATACCTAAATTGAAACAATGAAGCTTTCTAATGAAGTCTATAATATGTCAATTATAGTACCCACTCATGATTAGTCATAAAAAAGTCCGCAATGGTATACACCTAATTATTATTTTATAGTGGTGAAATTGATATCAGGATATTAGTCCTTGTCCATTTAAATTGTTTGATAAATGTTAGGTTGAGTATCTACATGTAAATCCACTTTAAATTATTCGGATCTAACTTTTCGTTCAGAAGTTATGACTGGTATAAAAATTCTCTATGTAAGAAAAATGTCACGATCTAAACCACAAAACAAACTAGTCTAACTACCGAGTCGATCCAAATGGAATATGGATATAGTTTGACTCACAGAAAAGGTGATGGTATAGTTTTATCCTGAAAAAATCTCACGGGAACGGGAACTACGCAGGTGAAATGGCGGTGACTGGTATAAATGATTTATGCTAAATTACAATGAATAATAAAAAATTGTAAATTTTGCGGATGACACTAATTTTATATGACGTATGAAGTCTTCAGAGAGTTCAGTCATGGCTCGAGAATAACTTTTTTACCATAAATATGATCAAGACAAAGTATAATATGACCTTTAGCATTCGAAATAAAACGCAACATGTCCAGACTTCTTGGCGACAATGAATGTCGTCTGCATACAAACTCGAATAACAATCAACGGTTTTTTTTTGTAAAAAAATATTGGTTGTCTGGTTTACGGACGATAGTTTTACATGATAACGTCAAGAAACACCGATGAAATATTAATTAGGTACCTTTTTTGCCGCTGTTTTGAGAAAAACATTGAAGTGAACAAAATGAAATTAGACTGAAAATTGTGGAGGAAATCAATTACATTTTATTAAATTATAGAAATAAACACAAAAACACAAAACACGTTGTCGCGTATTAATAACACTTGTCTATCGTTTGACAGCGGAACTGGATGCTTATTCGTGCGCGCTGCCGGTGTTCATCAATTTATAAGACGTTATCACGTCAAAAAACTGCCATTATACATTTTTTAAATATCTATTTGTCACTTAGAATTTTGGCCTCCGGTAGTAAACATTGCAAATTAATATAATTTTACACAGCAGTATTACGGGCGTACTTTTACAACTCACGTTTTTCCAGTTATTTTGTTATTAAATTCATTAAAAATATAATATTAAAAAATATGGAAATACCTACGTCAATACTAATAAAATTTTAAAATTAAGTTTTCCGAAGTCAACATTTTTATTGCTTGAAACATGAATTTGATATGGATTAGCATATCGTATTACGTATTAGCAAGTATATCGGGTATAGTTTTAAGTTTTTTCATCAATTTTACGATATATTATGTATTTATCACTACAAAATAATTTACTTTGAATAAAATTTTACAAAATTGTTGAAAAAATTAATCCTATTTAGACACTTACACTTTCTTTATTTATGAGAAACTAGTGTTTATTTATATTCTTCATGTCTTCTGCACAAAAAGAAAACAAAAAAATATGAAAAAAAAATATCTATAAAATTTTAAAATTTTTGTATATACGATTTTCAGTTAAACCTTTGGATATTTGAATTTTTTATTGAAAAATTGAAAATATTTTGTACAAATATGTGACACTTTCTACGGATACAGCTCGTTCGTGACATTAATTATCCCGCTAATAGTGTAAATTGTAACTAAGGCTCGGGTCACAGCGATCGTGCTTCAGGCGCTCTACATACTCGGGTACCGCTAAAAATTATCACAATTTCCTTCCCGACTTGTCAATTTTGAAGCTCATGCATATCAGTACACCTCATTATATTCCACATTTTTACACCAACCATTGAGTAGACCACTTGTTAAAGTTGTGGTAGATAAATGTATACTTAGTCAAAATGAAAAAGTTAACGATAGTAATTTTAACGTTTGTGGTGTGTTTAAAAATTAAAGATGTAAGCGCTTTAAGACTTCCCGGACCTCAAGTGTTCGTAGTGACACCTTCACCTCGTCCACTACAAATAGATGAAGGTAAATCGGCACCTTTTTACTATCAAAGCTGGATGAGAAGAATGGATACCGCCCCATCTAGCACTACTACGACGACAGCTGCCCCGAAAGTTAAAACACCTGATCTCATTTTCGCTGAGTTTGAATCTGATGGACAAATGCAAAAGTCAATTAGAAAATTATTGGAAAAGGAAAAGATTACACCAAAGACAACTACACATCGGCCAATATATGTACCTGATGATGAATCAACGAAAGTAACTCGTATTGTTAATTATGGTCTGCCAGTGAAAACTGAAACAGATGTTGAAGAAAATAATGAATACGACATTCCTGGAAGCGAATCTGATATTATTAAGGGACAAGGTCCGGTTTACCTACCTCCAATGACTACCACAACAACTACACCGAAAATAACCTCCACGCCTCTCGTTAATATTGAAAATATATGGCACATTATTGATAATGAAAAATTTAACCAACAACCGGGAAATTGGGAGGAAATAACGTTTAACAGTAATAATGACCATAAAGTACATGATACGAAAGAAAACCCGAATGATATTATTTTAGAACATAATTCAGAAGAGCAGGTCAATGATGAAGATGATAATGACGATGTCAAAATTGATGACAATTTCGCTTTACCAGGGTATGTTTGTTTTTAAAATTAAATTATTTACGACTTAATTTTAATGATCCTATAGTTATTAAAAATAAAAGCTAACATTCATATTTTCTAAATATATTAAATTAATTTCAGGTTTGGCACAAATCCTGGAAGTGGAGCTGAAAATGAATCTAGAGCTATTCGAACGGAACCAAACATGCGATTTCCCTATATAAATTTAAAACCGTTCCAAATGAAAACAATGAAGAAACCATTGTCGAACAATAAAAAGACTAACATGTTTAGCTTGGACAATTTCTACGAATTAAAAGATCCTGTGCGAGGAGAGGCGCAAGATATAAGTTCTGTAAGTCAACAAATTGATCGTTACAATCCCGCCCAACCCTATCTACCCAATAAACAAGAATATGGAGGCGGCTACTCTAAGCAAAGTAGTCCGGTTTCTACACCAGTAAGAGCTACCGCTAATTTGGTACCCCCTCCTCCACCACCTAAAATATCCAGTGACGATTTTCCCGCCCCTACTAGTTATGAATCATTCCCTCCTTATCCACCCTCTTCTGTTAGTTTTCCGTCAGCACCGGCCCCAGCACCAAAACCAAAAGCACCTTCTGTAAACCCATTAATAGCTCCGTCCATGGAAGTACCAGTTGATGCAGATTCTTCCGATAATGGTGATGGGGATGACAACACAGTAGTGGATCTAGCTTATAGATATAAACCACCATCAGCACCGGTTCCACAATTTATCCCTACGGCTCCAACTCCTCTGAAATTTGATGGTTACTCATATAATAAGCCTAGCATGGCAGCTGACATGGGCCCGCCAGTTGCTGATAAGCCTAATTTCCAAGGATATCAATATAACAAACCCGAACCTGCTCCACCAAGTGACGATAAACCAGATGATTTTCAAGGATATCACTACAGTAAACCTGATGTACCACAGTTCTTTAACAACAAACCATCAAGCTATGGCGGACATCACAGCAATGGAGATCACGATTTACCACCACCTAGTCACGATTCCGATTATCCCGAGTTGATATTCAATAAGCCGCATGGCGATGTAAAGGGAGGAGATGACATGAAGGGAGATGACATGGGAATGATGCCACCACCAGCTCCAGCCGATATGAAGCCCGCGTATGGTGCACCGATGGATGATCATGGTTTCCCTAGTGATTTTCCGGGAGACTTGAAATTTCATCACGATTTCGATGAACACGATCACGACCATGATCATTATCACTATCATCACACAACAACAACTACCACGGAAATGCCTCGAGTCAACAGATACAGTTACTATTATTTGGGAAAGAAATTGTACTATTTGCCCTTATATTTTAGTGTTTACTTCATAGTTTATGTCGGAGCTCTCATCATCAAGGCAGTGCTACGTCACAAGATTGTATATCCCAACAGTTGGAGACCAAACACTACGACAGCTTCATTCTTTTCAAAGAGATCAGTAGATTATTTGTCTAATAATGATAACTTGCACGAGATTACAGGAAGAGTGACCCACGCCATAGCAACCGCGGCAGAGAAATATATGAGAAACACGAGCAAAACGAAATAATATTTTAGGTTACGAGACATTATTATTATTATTGTATATTTTTTTACCATGTTTGTTATGTTAGTGTTGCGGACTGGACATATTTAAAATATTTTCTTTTTAAATATTTGTTCATTATCACAACGATATTATGATAATTAAATAAGTGCTGTATATTTTGTGTATCGTTCAATATCCTAAACTTAATCCAGTTAATTATAATTACAACATTCTTAGTAATCAGAATCAGAATGTAATGTAAGAATTAAGATTCTTATTTTTGATTGTTTTATGATAGTTGTAATTGGTCAACGTCGCCCATGATCATACCTACACAATGTCTCAGCCCTCAGGATAGCAACTGTGTTGCCTATCCTGAGGGCTGAGACAAAAGATGTTAAGTCTATGCCTTTAATTATACTACCTGACCTGCTCTTCTCTCTGAAACACAGCAAAGCTGTTTCAAGGGAGAAAAATGCAGGATGATGGTACCCATGCGGACGGGAGCGCGGCACAGCGCAACCCTCCCACTGGCAAAACAACCTCATTCTATTTAAATATATTAGAAATACTTTAGATTGATGAAAGGGGTTTATATCAAACAAAACAAGAACTATTATATTTTATGTTTACGACATTGAAACTATTGTATAATATTCTCGAAACACAAATAATTTTATCGTAATTCAAACCTACACCTCCACAGTCTCGGTTAT
Organism: Helleia helle; assembly: GCA_963853865.1. Taxonomy (NCBI): domain Eukaryota; kingdom Metazoa; phylum Arthropoda; class Insecta; order Lepidoptera; family Lycaenidae; genus Helleia; species Helleia helle. Next base: position 15,875,362 of record OY971422.1, on the reverse strand, counting down.
CGGATGATCACAAAAGTATGATATCTAATTATACGTCATGTTTATTATCATAATACACTAAGATAAAAGACCGTGGCATCGACTCGTGGGCACGAGTTTTGTTAAGTTCATGGCGTTACAGGGTCGAAATTATAAGGACATTATTTTGTAAATAACCTTATAGATAAATAAAGAACTTCCCACTTCCTGTTATATGTCAAATATGATAAAAATACCTAAACAATAACTAATTAGCGTAAACACTTTCCATGGATTAAATCTTATTATAAAAGCAAAAGTTATTTCAAATATTATCCTTCCACGCCTTTACTAGTGATGTGACTGATTGAATTTTGTCAGGTAAGATTAAATTAGAGCATTGGCATAATTTATCAAATTAAACATGATTTAATAATCTGTGAACGATTATAAAAGATGACGAACTCTGTGGCTTAATGTTAGCGTGTTGGCGCTCAAGCCAGTGGTAGGAGGGTTCGAATCCCGCCAGGGAACAAAAAAGGTTTTCTGTGTTCCTGATCTCACAATCTCGTACATTATTCTAAATCGGAGTATTTTTTGTATACAAGTCACACAAGTGCGTCCACTGATTCGCACTGTAAGGATCGCACTTTCTATTACACTTTTTTTTCTCTTTAACATCGGGAAATGCTCTGAGGCATCCCGCTGGCGAGTGGGTCTCCCCAGGCGGGTATGTGGGACTCGCTGCGCCCGAAAGGTGGTAAGGTGGACGCAGCTCTACCCGATTAAACCTGGCGAGTGCCACAAATACCGCTTTTGGTGAGGTGCCCCAGGTCTGTTGAGCAAACAGGGCACCTCGACGGCTAGTCCCTCAAGGGACCGAGGCCACCTCCACAGAGGGGTTGTCCCGCACCACAGAACAACTCCTCCCAACGTTGGGACAGTACAATGGTTTCCCAATTTTATATATTATAGGGAATATATAATTTTATATACGTCCAGCACAGAACAAAAAAATCCTGTATTATCTTAACGATACTTTACTAACCAGCTGGGCTATACAAGTTTTTTCATTTATTTCCAACAATCATTAAGTAATAATTAAATCGATAGTTAGACTATTTAAATCGTTGTCATCTAAATTTTATTAAAATTTATCTTAGTTAAATTTTTATAAATACTCTAATAAAGTACTCTAACTTTGATACTAATAATTACGCGAGACCTCTGTAACTAAGAGACAGGCTTGTTATCAAGTGGATGACTACATTTTTTTATAGAAGTAAACGAACAGTCGATTCACCTCTTGGTAAGTGATAAGCGACATCCACCGACACCAGACGATTAGTAGGTGCGTGCTTTCAAATATGAGTATGCTCTTTTCTTTTCTACATGGTCTAGTTATGGTATGGTTATTATTCATCTTCTGAATCATAGTCATAATTATAATCTATCGTTTCATCGTTGGGTATAGGGAAAAGGAGGGCAACGCATCTGCATAACTTTTGGTTAGGGGCTTATGGGCGTTGATAACCTTAAGGCTCCGTTGCCTCCTTGTGACATAAGAAAAATGGTCACCATTAACTATTATTTACTAGCCTGTATGATCTTGCCAAATAAATTATAATTATTATATTAATTATATCTGCGTAATTTGACATAGCTTTGAGAGAATTTAAGTAATAGAGAATACATCATTTTTTTGTTCCCAAATATCGCCACAAATTCTTTTTTTACGGACTTACTTTTTCAATGAACATAATAAGTTATTATTAAAATGTCATTACTTTCTCCTAGGTGTCCTATAATTAGGTTTTAATTAGCATGAATCATGAAAGTCTACGAGTAGTTAACAAAGAGGATTTATATCGTCGCATTGGAGCTAAGAATCCACAAATTTTCAAGTTCACAGTCCTCCCCTTTTTTACATGAAGATTGACCTTTGGCGTATTCATTGTCTGGTTCATATAAATTTTGATAGGAGCTTGACATTCATATGAAAGCTTTACAATGCAAGTAAAGCTTTTCACTGGCGAGGTTGAACTTGTGAGACATATATTAATGCGCCTCGCTTAAATTTATTAGTTTTTATTATTTTATTGACTTGAATTAAGCTTTTAGTAGAAATATATTAGTATTAATATATTAGCTTAGCATTTATCAAAAATATTTAGAGCTTTAGTTTCATTATCAATTTTAATTGGACTAACTTATTGAATTGAATCTTGGTTGAATCATAAATTATTGTGCGACTTAGTTCAAATTAACTGACGTATAATTATTTATTATTTCCATAGAGGTATATATATTAGTAAGTCGTTGATTATTTCTGGTCAGTGAAGCTTTTTTCGTTCACTGTTCTGACAATAAAATATTCTTCTAGCCTCACTGTTTGTTTTTCTAATGTGTAAATATTTGTGAGCATAACTTTTATATTTATCTCTTTTCTGTCTCATAATCATTCATTATGTCAATTCATCAGTCATTTCTTGAACAATTTTGTTTCATTTGAAATTAAACTTAGAAAGCCCTATAAAGTATGTTATATTATATAACATAATAATAATAATATCTATGGACGCTTTTAAAACTTCTGTTACGGGTACCAGACAACGGAAATATATGTAGCGGGATTCGAACCCGCTACCTCCGGCTTGAGCGCCAACGCGCTAATCATTGAGACACGGAGGTCGTCAGACACAATTAATATAATATATGTATAACAATTACGTGGTCAGAAAATGATAGTCCAATTTGTAATGAATTTACTAAACAACCTTATTAATAAAATAAATCTAATATCATCTGTTAAGCCAAAATTGGATTAGTGAGAGGTTTATGAAAGGATTTATAGGAGGATTACTCGGGGTGTAAATTTAATCTAATATTAGGTTAGGTAGAGCGATAGATATTTATAATACCAATACTTTCTCTTTTATAGGAACGTGTAGATACCGACAGTCTACATTCCTGTAAATTAAATTTACACATCACTCAGTAACGTGTACTCGATTTGTTTGCGGAATCTATATTTCAGTTGGTCTCTTTACGGGGTTAGCTGAGACGAGACAATCTGTGGCGGTCAGTGTGTTTGTCGTCATTCAACTGTGCACTACAGCTGGCACAGTAAAGTACATTAGTTACACGATACTGAATTATAGTGGCAGAGTTTTACAGTACCTATGACAAAGTGTATAGTCGCGATGTCTTTTCACGGACTGGTGTTAGCGGGGGCTATAGCGTTCGCGCTTTGGGCGGTGGGTGTGAGCGCGGGCGCCGCGAGATACGACACCGCTACGCCGCATTCGGCGCCCTACAACAGGCATAAATATATACCGATACAGTAAGTATTCCTATATATTAAAATAAAAAAGGGAAAAGGAGGGCAACGCTCATTAGATCCGGGGCACCTCACCCAAGGCGGCATTGGTGGTACTCGCCGGGTTTTAGGGGGTAGAGCTGCGTCTACTTACCAGCTTTTGGGCGCAGCGAGTCCCACATAACCGCGTGGGGAGACCTACTCCCCGCGGGACGCCTTAGAGCATTTCCCGGCGTTAAAGAAAAAAAAACCAGATATTTAAAATCTTGTTCTTAATATTTTTTTTCATTGAATATTTAATTTTATTAACTTCATAAAATAACTATGAACGTATTGATCTCTAAAATATCTTTCTCTATATCTATATCGTTGTATTTACAGTGGAGAGAAAAATAGAGAGGACGTCACACTAATAGCAGATGACGCTGTACAAGGTTCCGAACAAAGTTCCGGAATGCCAATATCCGAGATGATACTGACGGCTCTTCGAACAGCGCTGGATGTGGTACGGAATATCAACAAGAAACGTGCCAACAACACCGTACTGCACCCGACTAATACCAACTCGACAGCTGTACAGGTAAGTCTTTTTTATTACGTTTATTACAATCTTCTCGGCTTTCTATTACGACTGTCAGATTCTTAACTCTTAAGCGTCGTCTCGTCCACTGAACACACAATGAACGCCAAATCTCAATTTGGAAGGAAGCAAAAGTACTGGATATTCAGCGTTTTATTCACACAGCTCGATAAAACAGTTTCGGATTTTGTTAAAACATCGATTCGATCGATTTAAATTGTTTTACTAATTTTATAGTTAAAAGTGAATTTAAAAATAACAAAAATAATTCGAATAAAATTATATCTCACATGATTTTATAGCCACTGAATTATGTTAGCACAATATTCTGCAATTAAAAGTATGTATTAGTAATATTTTAACTCAGTAGCTAGAATAGGACAAAAACTTTATATATAATATGTATTATACCTATATTAAGTTTTTTATTCAATTTAATATACATATACATAGTATGTATTATTATTAGTCGTAGACTCGTAGAATATGTAATGGTGTTGTAATTTTTACAGCGTAAAAATGTAGAAAATTACTTCCGCTTAGCCTATTATTACAGATAGAATTGTTAAAGCTAACTAGAACTAGTGACCACGTGGTCAGGTGGAAATAGACACAGCAACGGTACCGCCTGAACTGGGTGACCGGGTGACGGCGCTAATTGTAGGTTTCGTTAGCGCCCTTCTTTGGATCAACTGTTTGACACAGTATTAGTAAAAAAATATTTTTTCCATCGAGCATATAATCGGAATAGAGTGGTAATAGGTAATAGGTGTTTTGATTTTGAAAACAAATTTGTGCTGCGACGCTGCGCCGGCTCTGCGCTTTGATTGCCCGACAGATGGCCATTGATGGATAATTGGTCGATGAGACGTACATACAGATTGAATTGCTATTACGTCAGTGACAAATTACTCCAGTTTCAGATTTTTAAGGCTCAAATGACTACTCTATCCGGTTATATGGTCGATTGTTTTTGCTTACGTCTGTTCCTTAGCTGAAAAGTTTTTTTGTTTGAACGCGCTAATCTCAGGAACTTCTGGTCCGATTTGAAAAATTCTTACAGTGTTAGGTAGCCCATTTAAGGCTTTAGGTTGTAAAACATCACGCTGTAACTAAATGGAGTTATATTAAGTAAGTTAAAGCGGGCAAAGCTGCGTGCAACAGCTAGTAAGAAATATAACTTCCTTGGCGCTTGAAAGTCTTGAAACTCTTAATTCTCGATTAAAGATTTTTGCATTGTAGGAATTGCTTCAATATTTTCATCTTGTATAGATTTATGTCTGGGTTTTCGTTGATGAATCCCTGTTTGCAACACATTTTTAGCGGTTAGGAGTCTATCGGCAAACAGCTTTCTATGTTTCTTCTGTGTGTATATTGAGTTTTCAATTTAATAACAGATATTCAACACACAGTGTCTGACAAAACACAATATTTCAGCTTTATCTATGATAATATTATCAACCCTTATATGTCCCACTGCTGGGCACGGATCTCCTCGTCGAAATCAGGCGAGGAGGGTGTTGGGTTTAATGCGGGTTGGTGAAATTCCCACACCTACAAAGACTTTTAATCTCATCAGGAATACAGGTTTCCCCAGTGCGCAAGCGATAGTCTCATATTCAGGCGCACGCAGAAATTTATAAAAACCTATTTCTAGGCATCACAAGGATCAGGATCGAACCCGGACCTCTTACTCAAGAGGCCAGCCCATACCCACTAGACCATCGCCCATGATTTATCTACAATTATTCTCTTTATGCTATGTCAACATATTTACTATTAATTCCAGCTCCGGCGGACAAAACCAAAAGAGGGCACTGCAGTAGTGAGCGGCCGAGGGTTCGAGGACTACTACGATGAGCACCACTACCACGAGACCACCACCGCCAAGCCCATGAAGCAGGGCCGGTACACAGACCCGTGGGCCGGGTACTATGACTGGATCATAAACGAAGGTTCTTTCAAGTTCTGGAGTGTTTTCCAAGTAAGTAACATGACACATACAACATTTTTACCGGTGGGAGGGATGCGCTGGGCTACGCTCCCTGCACGGTTACTACCATCTTGCTTGTTTCTTCCGTGAAACAGCTTTGCTGTGTTTCGGAGAGAAGGACAAGACAGGCAGTGTAATTACTGGCACTGACTTAAAATCCTATGTCCAAGGATAGGCGACATATAAATGCCTGGGCTAGTTTCAGGTAAACTAGTTGTTGTTGTTCATGGGCGACGTCGACCACTTACTATTATGTGGCTCGTTTGCTCGTTTGCCTATCCAACTAACCTAAGAAAAAATAAAATAAAAGAAGTTTATACGAATATCCGCCTGATTGCTTTATGATCATTTTTTTTTCAATTTCTTGCAAATAAGTTTCTAGTTATTATACATTGATGGAGAGCTAAAAAACGTGGCACGTGTGCCAGTTTGCCACTAACATAAAAAAAACATAATTTGTTTACGATATTATATTTTCAATTTAGTAAAAATCATATCTTTTATTTTATTCTTTAATTTTCTTTCATTTATATGTTTTGGGAATATTTTTTTTATACCAATAGCTACGAGCTTTTTTATACCAAAAATGGGAGTTATATCAAAAGCTTTTAGCACATATATATTATATTAACCGATTTAATTATTTCTTTGAATATACTTTTACAAGTATACAATTTAAAATCGTACAAAAATAAAACAGATGTGTCCATCAAAGCTTTATAGTTTGTGCACTTGTGGAAAATTTATGCACGCTCTACAATAAATAAATAATCTCTGGTTTTGCGTAATTTTATTAAAGTTACAGTTTTAAGATTTTTGTTAGTATTTTATAAGACAGTTGAAAATGTAGGTAAGTAAATATTCTATGCGAATAAAAATAAAATGCTGACTGTATAGCTTAAGGTTGAACTAGTCGACGGCGCGAACTCTAACAAAATGATTGCTATCTCACCTGACATAGTGCGCGAACATGTGTGCTAGAATGAAATGCACAATGATTCATTCCTAAAATGTCCTTTTAGTAAAACAGTTATTATAAAAAAATAACTATTAAGTGTGTGTTTTTTAAATAAATCTATTTCAATTTTTTAATAACTAAACTATGTCTGTACGGGCTTTATTTTTGAGCTTTCGTGCTCCGTATACTATTTAGTTTCGTCCAAAGTTGGGCTAAAATAAAACGAAAAATAAACGTTGAAATACGAAGGTTTAGAAGCTTGTATTTTTTAAATTTATAATATTTTTACGATTTTGGGTACATACAGACATAGATAACGATAACGAGATCAATTTATATTATAGGTACTTAGTTTTTGATGGTCAACGTCAAACATTGTAGTAATTACTGGTCTGCGTTTGTATGGAAAGATGAGTGACTTGTGTAACCTTAAAGGTAAGCGTCCACATGTCCGCATCATTCGCATCGCAGGCACCGCACGCATCGAATCGAACGGTTCGATGTTATTCTAAATCGGAGTATTCTTTGTATAGAAGTCACAAGTGCGTCCACTGATCCGCACTGTAAGGATAACACTTTCTATTACACTTTTTTTTTCTCTATAACACCGGGAAATGCTCTGAGGCATCCCGCTGGCGAGTGGGTCTCCCCAGGCGGGTATGTGGGACTCGCTGCGCCCGAGAGCTGGTAAGCGGACGCAGCTCTACCCAATTAAAACCCAGCGAGTGCCACCAATGCAACCTTTAATGAGGTGCCCTGGATCTAATGAGCAAACAGGGCACTTCGACTACTAGTCATCTCCTCAGAGGACCGACGCCACCTCCAGAGAGGGGTTGTCCAGCACCACAGAACAACCCCTCCCAACGTCGGGACAGTACAATGGGGTGAGGTTCCCGTCCTCTTTTGCCCCCTGCTCTTTTGTCCCCTCTTCTTATAAGAGGGGTACAAAGAGCCCCCTTGGCTCAATTAGCTTCGCCTAAGGTGCTGGGCACACCTTAAGCTACTGAGCCCCACCGCCAGGCCTGAACCATGGTGTGGTCCTATATTACACTATTATTAACTATATACAAAGAATGCTAACGCGATGCGTACGATGCGGACATGTGGACGCTTATCTAAGTCTGACTTGATTATGTTGCATTTGTTATTGTTTTTTTTTTATGTTAGTTGGATAGGCAAACTGGCAAACGTGCCACCTGATGATAAGTGGTCGACGTCGCCCATGAACATTGTCATTGTCGAAAAAGCCTTTTATAAACATAGATGGCGTCATGTGAATTTTCATGATAATTTCTATTTAAATAGAGGAAGGGATATATTAATTAGTAGGACGAGAAAAATCTAGAGTCTATGGATATAACTATCATCATCACTTTGTTATCGGTCACTGAAGGAAAACTTTCAGCTATAAAAGAAAAAAATTATAGAAATTTGTCTAAATATATATTAAACAATATGAACAAACGGGTTATTATGAGTTTATGTATTCCAAATAAAATACGGTTCAAATGAAAGTACGGAGGTACAAAAATATCCATGCAGAGGTCGGTCCTCATTTATTCTTGTCAAAGAGACTTACGTTACAGTAGAAGAATTTGTATTGTATTCTTCTTCTTTGTCCTTACACTCTTGGCAGAGTGGTCGTGGTCGTTACTTCAGCAGCATCGGTGTTGGTGGCCCGCTTCACAATTCCACGCCATTCCTCTCTTGAAGCTGCTTTTTTTGAGCACACATGTAGAGGTTCTTCTGTGATGGTTTTTACTATATCGATGGACAAAAACAAGATGGACTTGTGGGTGCCCTGCCGCGTGCTCGAGTGCCGTCGACTCTACCCTCGATAATCAGGCGCTCGATGGAGGTTTCACTTCGGCGAGACACGTGTCCAAAGAAGGTGAGTATACGAGCCTGCACGAAGGAAAACAAACGGCCTGTAACGCCGAGTTCCCGAAGTATCGAGACATTTGTTCGGTGTTCAGTCCATGACACTCCAAACATTCTTCTCCAGCACCACATTTCGAGAGCATCTATCTTTCGTCGCTCAACTTCTCGTAGGGTCCACGTTTCTGAGGCATACAAGAATATAGGAAACACTAATGCTCTGACGAGCCGGATCTTTGTGGCTTTGGTTGGTTTGGTTGGTATTGTATATTGATGGTCAAAAAAGGATCTATGATAGGTTATTGAGAATTAAAGAATACTTAGTGTAATACTTAGTATGTATAGTATATACTTAGTATTTGTAGTACTTGAGTATGTGTATACTCAGTGTAATACTTAGTGTAATAATTAATGTAATACTCAGTAAATACTAGATTATATATTTCAAAGTGAACTCTTTTTTGGTCAGATTATTATAATAAGGAAGCTATGACATAACATCACGTGACCTGCACTTCGGCGTCGAATGACAAGTGTCAGGTATAAAAATTGCCCCGACCTCAGACGCATTGTAGCGCATCGTAGCGATAAATCACAATAAATGACAAAAACACTTCATTCCGTTGTCTTATAATAATGATCATAACATTGACATACTTTTGTATGACGGTCACTTATCGTTTATAGAAAATTTGTGACATACTCAGCATAAGGGGAAATACTCATACATGGATGATTGAAATAACTCGTCGAGACTCTTTATAGTTATTATAATGTTGTTTTATTTACATAACAAGTATATACTATATGTATATATCATAAATATTGCACGCCTGATCTTATAAGTCTGATACACTGATATGTCAAAGTAATGATAGCAAAAGCTTAACACAGCAATTTGTCAGTAAAGTTTTGTTAGGCGCTCGGTGTTAACAAAATATGTATCGTTAAAAACTATTAATATAAAGATGATAATATTGTACATGTTAATGATAGGTTTCCTTAAGTAATATTTTGAATACGCGTATGTAATTGAAGTCATCGAAGAATGCGATACAAATCTCATGGCCGCATTTTAAGTGCTTCTTCTTACAAATAGTTCCTTATTTTTTGTATGCACGTAGTAGATTAATTACTTCATCTTCCTAATATGAATTAAATACTTAACGTGGGAAGATAATTAAATATACTTTTGTCTGTTTTATTTATGGTAACTATCTTAATGAATAAATCCTTCCTAAAGACCTAAAGACGGAATCCTAAAGACGGACAGACAGACAGACATCACTGTCTGTCTGCCCGTCTGTCCGTCTGTCACCAGGCTCTATCTCAAGAACCGTGATAGCTAAATAGTTGAAATTTTTACCAAATGATGTATTTTTGTTGCCGCTATCAATAAATAAAAATAAAATAAATATTTAAGAAATATATTCCCATACAACAAACGTGGTTTTTTGCCCTTTATTGATCAATTTCAATAAGGTAGGCATTTGAAATATGCACAAAATACTTACATGTAAGTTAACTTCGTAAAATAAATATTTAAGTGTCTGATATTGTAAATACGTACGAAACCCTTCGTGCACGAGTCCGACTCACACTTGGACGGTTTCTTATTATTACGCTATTTGGGTAGGCAAACGGGTACACGAGTCACCTAATGGTAAGCGGCCAGTAACAACTCTGACTGTCCTGCCCTTAACTTTGAAACACATGCGCAGCTGTTTCACGGGAGAGATATGCATGATGGTGGTATGAGGTATATGCCTATCATCGGGCATATAACGGGATAAAGTAGTAATGAGAGTCATACAATTCCGAAACTAGTCAGTGATTTGTCACTGACGTAATAACAATTCAACCAACCATTGAACTATATGTACGTCTCATCGGCCAATCAGAGCACAGAACTGGTTTAGCGTCGCAGCACAAATTTGGCGGAACGCAGAAAAACATATACACAAATATTCATATATTGTATATTTATGCATATAATATATATTTTTATTTTATTGTACACGCTAATTTAGCGGGTCTTTTTTATGGTAGGACTACTGGAAGAGATTCCATCATAGGATAAGTAGTGCCTTTATACCAGCATTGTTTGTATGTGTTATTTCTTTGTAACTATCCTAGTGTACATAAATAAATAAACATAACCGATCTATTCCGGTTATATATGCTAGGTGATGCCTGCCAATGTACACGCGGTTCCTTTTACATAAATCCAACAGGGTTTTTCAATCACACTGTCACTCGTAATGTTGTTTCATAGTCAGGGATTATTTTCCAATTAGTTTAGTTTAGAGTTTTCGCCATTTCTTTGCCTGATAGATTTCAATTTGTATTTATTTATATTTCAGGTTTATTCGAGTTAGGTGCTGAATCTGATTCATGTGCGTAATAAGTTAAAGAGAACCTAAAAGATTATAATTATTCAAAATCTTATGACTATTCGGATACGTTCCAACCTCTTTTTACTAATTGACATGATAAATCCGTCTAGGTATTATTTAATAAAGATAGAATGTTTATTAAATTATACCTAGACATAAAAGAAATTAGAATATAAAAGCTGTGTTTAATTAAAATTGGTTCAAACTGTATGAACGGTTTGAACTGGAATAGGAATAACTGGAATAGGAAAAAATAAGGAAATAAGGAACTGGTGAATAGGACCTTTTTAGAATGATATTAAAGCGTTTCCTTCTATAGTTTTATTTTGTTTTGGCTTAGTTAAAAAAACAACGAATGAATAAGACATGTGAAATATTTGATTCGTGTAAAGTTCATCGACCTTTTTTGGCATAACAAATTGGTGTATTACCATAGTACATAACCATAACACAATTACCAAAATATATGTAAAAATCGAAAATAAAATAATGGGAATTCGTTGCCAAAAAAGAAAATAATACTGATTAAATACTTTGACATCGTTAGACGAGAGCTTCAGATTACTACAGATAATAATTAAAGTTTAAAATGGAATACTGAATAATTACTGAGACTTACTGACACGATGATTTATTATTTATACTTATTAAATTGATTTAAAAAGTGATTTGTTTTTATTAAGATCTTCTAACTCTCATACATTATTTCTCATAATATGTCTTGTATACAAAGATTTCTTGTATGTTAAATTCTTTAAACTGTGCACGCGGCACTCGCTCTTTAAAGTGAAAAGTGAAATATTTCAATATATATTTCGAAATTATTTTGGGTAGGAATAATATTTAAACTCCTGGGATTGAAAAGGTCCTACTCACGCACTACGTAATTGGTACAACTTAAGAGGTATATGATAATTTTAAGTTGCAGTTAATCATTATTCATCTTCAGCTTTAACATTGAGTTTTTTTTTATAACACGCAGTTGAGCACGTTATTCTGGTAGAGCACTCCGCGCGTGTAGGTCGTGATATTGAACTCGCTCAAACCGGTTTTCCTTATGTTTATATAATAAATAAATTACTTTAATTGTGTATGCGGTTAGGGCATGCATCATCATGGAAGACGTCATCCTTAAACAAAATGCATTTCCTTTATTTTATGTCGATAACGTTTGGTTTGATAGCCATTATTCTATAACTAAGCATTTCCCGCGTCGTTGTGACCTACTGGGTTCAGGTTCACGCCTGAACCCGACACGAGCACGAGCGTTACTGGAAGCGCACCTCCTACGCACCCACGGAGGTCTCGTCGGCGGCCTCCTCTTTCACCAACTCGTGGGCCGCCTTCTGGGATATTACTACCTCGCAGAAGGAGACTATCGCCGTCCAGGACTCGCCGTCACGAGAATCGCGGTAATGACGCTCGGCAGAGACAGGTACTCACCAAAGCAATCATACCTGGTGATCACCTGTGTCAGACTGCTCGAGGACCGGACGCAGAGCAGCCGTTAGACTTTTTGCATATGGCTGCCACACCAGGCCCTTACCCTTGCTTCGCATTAGCGTCTCTTATCCTAGTCAGTGAACCCGCAGAATCCCGTTCAGCGTAAGGCTCTCACTGACACCTCCTATCCGAATTTTTAAAAATTTCTATTCTATTCTAAACATAGGAGTGCGTATCAGCAGAAACCTCCGCCACGAGTTCCCATGGAGGGTCGCCGTTAAGATTAGTGGCTGCCGCCTACGATACCGTACGGTAGCCCCGAATCACTCTTACTGAGACGACAAATCACGTGTCGCGTCTGACAGGTTGTCTATCTTAATATGAAATCTTAATTAATATGATATAATTAATATTATATGTATAATTGCTACAAATGTAGGATTTATTTTAACGATGATTAGAAGGTTGATAATTAAAAAAAAACAGCTATATAATTTGTATTTTGGTGTCAAACTTCTATTGACGAGCCTTGGAGCTAAAATCGACATAAATGCCGTGACGGCAAACTACATGACGTTATAATTCTCTATTTTAATTATTGAACTATATTATTTATATAGTTCAATAGAGTATAGAGTTTAGTTATAGTAGTTTCGTAAGAGGTAGTGCCATGCTATTTTGCAGCCGAATTGGACCGGCACGACCGGGGTGGTGCCTCTCGCTCACATAACACCGGCGTCAAGTGACAGCTATGCTGTCGCGTTTCGTGCGGTTTTCTAGTTTCCAGTGACCCATTGGGGGGATAAGGAAAAAGCATCGCATGTGCATAACTTTTGGTTGTGCGAATTTCTATGTGCGTCGGTAGTCACCATAAGACTCCGACTGCTCCATTGCCTCCATACGACATAAAAAAAAGAGTTTCCTAAATTATAAATTCTAATATTAACATAGATGATTAACATCTGTAGATGCCAGGGCGTACTGTGATGGCCAACTTTTACTATAAGTATTACCAATTTTTTGGCTGTTTGTTTTATTTTATCAGAAGTACACTTCTTGCACATGTTTACGTCGCATGTGTGTCGTATCTCGCTCTACTTTTTACACTGCAAGGCACTCTACAGCAAATATTTTTATGAGTAACGCGGCGATCATTAAACGCTGTATTCAGTCGGTGTTATCGCTCGTCCAGATTTAATTAAAATTCACTGTCAGAGCTTATAAAAATTGTAAGCGTTTTTGTGTATAAATATCGCGTCGTCGTTGGGTGTGTTCACACCAGAGGCCCTACAAGTTCCTTCACGCTGTACACGAGAAGCTTCCTTAATTACATAAGACAAATGTAATTTTAATTGTATCCGCATATTGGAGATCCTAAAATGTGATGTGACTTTAATGGTTGTTGAACTTGCCAAAACTTAAGAACACGTTTAAACGTCATTAAAAATGTTACAAAGTAAATTTGTACTTGGTATTTTTAATAGAGGTAGCCTTCTCTTTCTTCTTTAGTCTTTTATTTTTCAATTATATAAAGAGGTCGTTGATTTATCGTAAGAAGGTTCTATAATATCTATGGACGCTTTCACACCACGTCAATCTGGTCCCGTGGTAAGTTCTCGAAGAAAGGTTCTGTTAAGGACTGACACAAGAATAGATTAAAAGTATTACTTCTACTATAAATCCATTGTTACTACAACTTGATAAGGGTTTCTGAGTCTTGAAGTTCTTTTAGAACCACTGAACATTGAGCCCGAGCCCACTATAGTAGACTATGAAGACTTAGACTTATTGAGAGAGATATATGAAGACTTATACTAGTTGAGGAGAAGGTTATGAATAATATATTAAATTTAGTAAATTTAAATAATAAATATTTAAGAAAAACCATTCAACACTTGGTTCGGAGACTAGTCGATACTATAATACAAATACACTATTGTTTCTGTGACTTACTAGTCTAGCAGTCACAATAAAAATCGAAATCAACAAAGGAGTAACGCTAAGCGAATATTCCAGATATCATCATCACCAGCCCCTATCCGTCCACTGCTGAACATAGACCTCCCTCAGTGAACACCAAGACGGCCGATCCCTTGCCTATTATTATTCCTATTCCAAATATACTCTTAATCAATGTCACGTTATGTAAAATAGTCTCGACCATAGATTATACATATTAAACTGAGAGTCTCGACTAAATAAAACCTTTCTTCATTTCAGTTATTCACTGCTGCCCTCTTGCTGTACGCGTGCTTCTCGGCTATCTACTACGCGAAGTTCAACCCTATTCTCCCCGACTACAGCATGGAGTACGACGACTATTTCCTGGAACGGACAGTTGGTAGGAAAGCTAGAAGTCTAGACTCCTCAGAATTGCCATCTGGTCTGAGCTGGATCAACCCCAAAACTTTCCAGTTCATATTAGATGCGATATCCAAGCACTACGAAGAGTCATAATAATTTAATATATTATAGTTTATTACGGGGTAACGACTGGATATTAGGTAAGACTATTTATACATTTTTTAACATTCTTGTTACCCCGTATTAAAGTATAATTTTGAATGAATCTGAACGTTTGACTTAAATCAAATCTTTTGTATAATTAATTTATCTGTATTATATTTTATTAAGTATTTATTAATAGCTATTCTATTATTATTTATTGGTAGCTCATACTGCGTCTGACTAATTAGATTGCTCCATTTTTCTTTCTTTTCCTATTAAAATATCAATAAACAGAAATTAAAAATTTTAGTTTTATTTCAAACGATTGAATATAATTATCGCTTTAAATCATCAATCCAGGGTTCAATACGATTTTATTAATCTATTTTTTGGCTTCCTCAAGTTTGCTAATAGCAACATCATAGAATAATAATAAAAAACAAAAGATTCCGACGAATTGAGAACCTCCTTTTTGAAGTCGGTTAAAATAGAAATGAAATGACATTCCTGTTTTGCTATTAGATAGAAAGAGCTGTGCTCGTTTTCCAACAACATTTCCAAAGTGCAATAAACTTGCAATCAAAGATGTATCACACGTACTAATCTAAAAATTGCCAATTTAGATTTGATTAAAAATATCATTGACTTATTATAAAATCATTATAAATATAAACATATAACTACTTTTCGTTATAAAATAAAAATGAACAAAATATTTATTTTTGGAATAATTTAAATTTATACGTATCATGTTTTAACGAGGATGTCGAATAATTATTATTTTTTGTCTTAAAGTTTTCTTTGTGTTTGAAACAAAGGCATCGTTAAAGTCAAAGTGCGATTTGAAAAACGTACATGTGTGTGTGTTGTCACGGCGGCTAGCGGTCGGCGTCCCGGTCGGTTCGATGCCCGGTCGACGCGGCGACGGCGACTCCGCCTAGGATACTCACAGGATATCGTTAATAGCAGCTTTGCGACCCAGCCTATTGTTATTTTTAGATGAGCCACTGTTTAACTGTATATATATTTAATGGTTTTGTATAGCTTAGACGTATTAAAATTGAATAGTTTGGATAAGAGGCAAAGGTTCAAAATATTAGTTTGTCAGTTTTATCAAATTGTATCATCATCATCATCAGTCTATTTCTGTACACTGTTGAACGTTAAAAAACATAATATATTCTTTTTCAAAGAGTAAAATTAAACACTTAAACTTACTTAAATAAAAACAACAAGGGCGCGGCTCCACCGCGATACACAGAGAGGCTACCCACGTTCGTCAAATTTCGCTTTGCAAGTATATATTTGATTGTTTCCACTGCACCCCACGAACACGCTACGCATTAATTGACAATTTTTTGCAATTGACATTTTAACATACGTCCGTAGTTTCTGCGTGCGCCGCAGTGGCATCACGTCTTTAATCAAATATCAACTACATATTTAAAACAGAAAAACGAAAGTAACTTTTATATATTAGTTGTGTATTAATTATTTAAGCGAGGCCAATGTTCTGCAGTGGACGGATGAAGGCTGATGATGATGAAATTACTTATAATTACATTATTTTAAAATATTTTTTATCCACTCACTTGAAAAAATGTATTTATAGATTTTATTATGAATTTATTAGATAAGGTCCAATACTCTACTATTATAGTTATTATATTATAGTTTATTAAAGTTGGTCATCATATTTTTTCTTATTACAATATAATAATTTCTATACTATTTCTATAATAATAATAATAGATTACTTAGTCTAATAGATTATAATATCATTATTATTATTAATTAGTCCAGCTCGTTCTGGGGTCCCGTGCTGTTTCTGATGTGTGCTCCTTCCATCAAATACACGCCTACATTAAACAGATATGCACTAGTTGCTGAAATATTTAATAATATTTCATATCCGACATTATAAATAAATTTAATTCCAAGATGCCTAAGTCCATTCCGAAATTATTTTACACGTAGATTATTTTGATCTTCTTATACATTTCATGCAGAAAAATAACTAAAAATAAGTTTTTATTTTCAATTATTTTATATTCGTATTTAGAGGTTAAATTTTATCAACTGTGTAGGGCCTTATATAAACTATAAATGTGTACATTTACATAAATTACGATACCAATATTTTCACACTATATCTCATAAACGATAATTCATAATAAAAATGACCGTAACTAACGAAACTATTTTTTTTATATTTAATTTATAATAAATTAACGAAGTTTATGTATTTGTTATTAAGAATTGTAACATATTTATATAAGATAAGGAACACATTATCAAGGATAAATGACCAGACGGTTGATATGTTTCGGAAGTTGAACAATTTTTATTATAGGAAATAGAACCACATTACCTCAAATATCGATCATACTCTCCTGTCGATCACACGTAAAGACGTGTAGAGCATCTCAGAGCGACTCCGTTATGTTGGAGAGTCTGAAGTTAGTACTGGATGAGTGCGATGCAGTGTCCAACTGTTCGTGGGCGGGTTATGTCAGTTCAACGATCAACTGCGTGAACGCATCGAGTCAGTATAGTTAGTGGCGCTCGCTCGTGGTGCGCTCGTACCGTAACCTGGAACTGGGACACTTTTTTTATAAGTAAACAACAAAGACTAGCAGTGAATAGTGATAAGGTTTTACTGTCAAAAGGAATTTCTAGGAAACTTATGACATGGTGAGTCCAAACAGATAAGATAAAAATAGATATAAAGGACAGATGAAATATTAATAATTGAATATAATTTAATACCTAAGTAATAAAATTATCCAACAAATGTAATAAGTCGCATTACATTATTTAATACTGTTTTAAAAGTAATTGTTTTTTTAATATTTTTTATAATTAAATAAAATTATTATAATAAAAATAATTACTAAGATACATACCAATATATTTATTATACATTAATTTGTTTATCTGCAAAATACTCTTAAAATATTTTTAGCATGTGTAACTTCCTTAAAAAGACTTCAACGAATCATCAAAGCTTTTTATTTCTGATAAGAAGCGTTTACGTTAGCGGAATGCAAAAAACATCAAAGTTGTTTGAAAACATTATATGTGATTTAAAGAACTGATTAAAATGAAACTTGTGTCATTTATTACTTAATGACAATTTACAAGTTTATGGCTGCCAACTCCCAACCGTGCCAAGACCGGGGATATACAAAAAGTTTGGTCTTTTTGGAAAAGGTTTATCCCTAATATTTGTTAAGACAGTCTTATGTCTAATCCTTCAAGCTCATTCATAATAATTCACATCCCAAGAAAAAAACATGATAGTCTTTTTAAAATGATACGATAAAGCTCTCTACGCTTTAACTCCTTTCAAATGATATAACTTAATTTTCCATCATTAATAAAAAGGAATTGTATTTTCCAACTTCGTTTACTCGTTTGAACAGCTTCAACTGGATTATTGAGCTAACAAAGGATCAGGATCAAAGTCTTCCGGAGGAATTAAGGAGAATAAGAATTTCCTGGGGGAAATCTTTGCTATGAAATAAGGACTTGGAAGTACAAAGACGTCTTGACTGAATGCGGTGGTTACAACTTGAACTCAAAATATCAAACGGTGACCGAAAGTCGTACACGGTTGTACTTAAAGCGGCTTGTCTTCACTATCACATGGCTAAGTCGGCGAAATTGTTGATAAAAGGAGAGCGATTGTATTATTGCTTACCATGAGTTAAATATTTTAAATTTTCAAGCTAAATCAATCATATCCTAAATAATCTCATTGACGAGTCAAAGTTAACCGTTAATTTAAGTTCTTTAATAAGTTAATAATTCTCTTTTTCAATTCTATAGTTGTTTGTATCAGGAAATCTCTATATTTATCAAGCCCAAGGGGGTCGAAAAGTTGTGTCGATAAGTGAGCTTTTAAAAAAAATAAGGTACTCTAGGCTATTGTTGTAAGGCTTCTACATAGATGTATTGTGGATGGGTCCAACAAGTGGGCCGTTAGCCTGTCTTTCACGTATGGGCGAAAGTTGCTACACAACAATAGAGAACGATTGCCATTTCACCTGGTCTAATACTGGGAACGAAAATAAAAAACATCTTGTTTAAATACTTCGGATTTTTTGACAGTTTATCTATCTATGAGATCATAACAAATCTGCCTATCTTGAAATTTATTGCCCCCTCATTAAATATCAAAAAAACTACCGACTCTACTACAATTTGTCAAGAAAGCTATGTAGGCAATATGCAAATTTTTTTTTTTAACATTCAAGCCGAATTACTGACTACTGCGAATTTATATTATTGATTATTAAATTAATGTTATTATTATATTAATAATAAAATAATAACAATAATATAAGAGATTCTGTAATTAAAGAAAGAAGCTGTCTAATGGTAATAGGTAAATGAAACCTCAATACGAATCATTGGTTGGATCGAGTACTGCATGAGTTTTTTGACTCTACGATTGCGAAGCCGTTGGATGTAGGTTGGATGTCAATAACGAGCAATCAGCATGTCAACAATTTTCCAACTAACTTCAGATATGTTATTCGAATTTATTAGGAAAAACAGGGGCTTAAAAATAAAAAGCATATTTCTAGAAGTGAATCACAAAGAGCAGATGATGTTAATAGGTATTAATCACACCTTTATTATCACGAGAAAGAATACATATAAAATAACTTTAAATCATAGTAGCTTTTATATAGGAATAAAAATTCATTTATGAAAATTCTTAGTATTTG
This sequence comes from Helleia helle, assembly GCA_963853865.1. Taxonomy (NCBI): domain Eukaryota; kingdom Metazoa; phylum Arthropoda; class Insecta; order Lepidoptera; family Lycaenidae; genus Helleia; species Helleia helle. The sequence continues at coordinate 15,855,653 of OY971422.1, read as the reverse complement.
GAACATCTGAATCATTGGCTTTTGGGAAATATTATTGAGACAATTATACAAAAAAACCTAACCAGTCGTAGGAACTGCCGATAGAAGTGAAAACAAAATTAATTATATTATTTCGTTTCTTAGAAGAGGTTTATATTTGTGTCAATAGATGTCGGTTGTACTTCAAAGTAATATATAGGTCGGATTTTGTTTCGTATATATAGGTTTCAATAGCAGTGATATATCACATTGTGAAATTACGCAGCGACAGTATCTTTCTGGCACGAGCACGCCCGGCAGTCCCGAATTGTCCCGATCAAGCCTTTCACCTCTGGGCGTGACGGCTCAGCCTGATTTATACCCCACAAAAATCTGAGGGCGCTGCATCAAAAGAAGTTTTTACATTAAAACATACTTCAAAAATATGTAAATAGCAATTGACGTAGAATCCCTTTAAGGGTTTTTGATGTCTCATACAATAATTAAACAATTATTATACGATTGCCAATGTCACAATCACGAATTGTGTTTTATTTAATAAGTGGTATTATTATTATTTCCGTTATTCTGCGATTACTCGACTGGTAACACAAGTTCTTGCGAGCATGACGTGGTGCGATTGAATATTATTTATTATTTACTAGTAAGTATTATTATAGTTATATGAACGTGTTAGTTCGTTTATTTATCAAAATGTTCTCTTTCAATGTTTGACTATCGGTAAAAACATCGAGAAGAATCCCGTATGCTGGATACGATTAAAAGATTTTTAATACTTGCCGGTTAGGTTGAGCTAATTATAGACCCAAGTCTGAGAAAAATAAGGATCGCTACGGTAACATTATCTGTATGTAATATACGAAAAATCAATTTTTTTGTTTGTTTATATTAATTGCTGATATAATATATAATATATCTTATATTGCGTATTTAGCGCTAATGAGGCCATTAACAGTGGTAGTTTTACGACTAAGCGGTATTATATTCAATGATCGTGCTGATCTTGTAGGATCTAATTCCTCTCGCATCATTTGACATTACTTAATATCATTATGCTAATAATATAGCCCCAATATTGTCAAAAGTTTTAACCTATACTTGTATATCCGTATTAGAAATAGTGTTACTCTAATAAAACATATTTCCTAGCGTAAGACTTAAAATTCTTAGCTAATGTTTTTGTTTTGATAAAAATTAAATTTATAAATACATTTAACGTATTATAACGTACATATAAGTGGCACACGATTTTAATAATAAAGACATAAACGTTAAAATGCCAACACTCTAAAAATATGTTAACTAAAGATTATGTTTTAAAACGCTAATCTTTGGGAATCTGGATTGAAAAAAAATCACTTGATATATGGTTTTCTAATGTTTACGCGAATTTACTGAACTTTTACAGGTTTTATCGCGGTTTATTGAGATTTTTATAAGCCCGACGTTCCGTATATTTTACAGCAAACATGGTTTCATTATAATAATTGCATTTGATGTTTGTAAAAGTTATTTGACTTCGAGAAAAAAAATCCAGTTTTAAAACCCATATGGTGGCTTGTTTAATATAAACTTGCTACGTTATAGTATGTGGATATAAGACGGCGTCATTCGTCTAGTAGACGCTGTTATGTGAGGTTTACGTGGATAAGTAAACTAGCACAAGGCGTTGAAGCAGTATATTTTATTTGTTTTTAGTATTTAATCTTTAAATTATGAAAGAAATAATCACACGTAGAAGAGCACGTCCGCCCTTAAGATGTTTTATTTTTCTACGGAAACATCAAGACCTATTATAATTTAAAAAACCTTCATTCTTTAAGAAAATTTAAGAATATCTTTGTTTATATCTTACTAATATTATAAATGCGAAAGTGAAGATGATTGGATGTTTGTTGCTCCATGACGACAAAACTACTGAACGGATTTTGATGTAACTCGGTAGTGTTGTTACTTATATACTAGAATAACATATATGCTACATTTTATCCCGAAAAAATCAGTTCCTACGGAAATTACATTTGCCGTATTATTAGTATTAATTCATAATTCGTACTGGCCGAACGGAACAAGTCTTTCAATATAGTATATTATAGACATGTGTTACATTAACACAGGTATGCATTTTATAATATTGGTAGATAATAAAAGATAATAATAAAAACGAATTATTTGTTTTTTTTCTCCATTCTAGCAAGGAAACACAAAAGCTGCGGGCACCACCTAGTTTGAAAAAAAATTAAATCCACATAAATATCTCTAGTTTCTGCTATAGCTATCTTATGGCATAAGAGTAATTGTGAAAGTTGTGTATGTGTAACGTGACCATATCCCACTTTGGGCGGGGCAGTCACGCTTTGGGCGGGACAGTCCCGCTTTCAGGCAGTCTGTCCCAATGTCCTCAGCGAGATCAATATTGTCCCGCTTTGGCAAACAAACTAAACGATAATAAAATTATCCCGTTCTTTTCAAAATCTCATGATTTTTTAAATGCATTTGAAAAAAATTAAGTGTAAAAAATTAAGACAAATATCTTATCTTATCAACAATAATACATTATCTTATCTTATCAACTAAAAAGGCACTGTTAGAAAAATGTAGTAAAATAGAACATGAATTTGTATTACGCTAAATTGTCCCCTTATTTCAATATGCGATAAATTGTTCATCTTAACTAAAAAAAAGTCATGATTATTTTACAAAAATAAATTATTTCTTATTTTGAACATGAAGAATTGACAGCAAGTAATAATTATGCTTTAAATCGCCGACGGCTGTTATTGTAGATACAAAGGGTAGTGACGATCGCGCTCTTATCGCTTATATCGACGTTATTTGCCTGGTTCTGCGATAGGTTGTGCACCATTACTCATGCAAACGCCGACCATGTAGAGCAATTACGGCTTCTAATAGATGGGTTGGACACATCGACTAAGTGTTCGTTGGGTTTTCTCAATGAACGGGTCCTAGATATTAAATAAGGTTAGGCCGCGTAGCACTTAAAATAACGTCGTCATCAGCTTGTTATTTCCCACTGTAGATAGTGCAGAACAAGCCTCCCTATTGTTCTGCCAATCATCTCTCTTGATTGTCTCATAAAAGTTTTGCCCACAAATTTTGTTTGACCATGATATCAGTCCATTTAGCCATTAGTCGTCAAAATAACGTTATTTTCATAAATATGACGTCACACAATTTAAATCGACCAATCACAAGAGAGGACGATCGACTACGATATGACCTATTTTTATATACTACTTATTTTTTTACAAAGGAATGCTGCATAATTATGAATAGCAATAAAGAAACGTTTTAAATGCCAAAGGTAGTAACTCTACTCGTATACACTTTAGGCGATTAAAGATGGCCTAACGGTGTTATTAATTAGATATTTCCTATCAATATATGATGCAAAACAATAAATAAGTAAGTTTGTACATACGTGCACCGTTAGAGTCCACACAGTAATAATCAAGACCAGTTCACAAGACAAATCCATCCGGTGACTCATACAAACACGTTTATATGTCCAATGTAATTTTGAATTAATTAGATAACTTCCTTTGCCCTTGAAAAAATATCAGAGGAGCTAAAAAACTTTTGATTTTATAAGGTCACGCTGAAAACTTACGTAAATAATTGGGCTATTTTTGTCCGTTTACTAACACGTTTTATGTAGAGCATCATAATAGCAAGCAACATCTATACACTTATGTGATGTTGATGAGATGTAGATGTTCACGAGGCCCATCTCGTGAACATCTACACGAATTACTACCCCCTGTGAACACATATTGTTTTCTAATAGCTTTTTTTATATATTAATAAACTGAAAAAACATTTTTATTATTATTTCATTTGAACTTATTTGTTTCCATTCAAATTTTATCTTATCATACATTAAGTATAGGAAACATTTGATAACAATTAAGTTATCTCTTCTATTAAGATAAGTAATAAGAGACAAGACTATTAGACATTATTATTACTAAAGACATTGAACTAGGCGTCGCTAGCGGCGTCGTCCGCATGCATTCTTTTTTTTCTGCCGGGGTGGGGGGGGGGACTCCCCAGGCGGGTATGTGAGACTCCCTGAGCCGTAAAGATGGTAAGGTGGACCACTGAAACCCGGCGAGTGCCGCATATGCCACCTTTCGTGAGGTGCCCCGGAGCAACAGGGCACCTCGGCGGGTAGTCAGTCCCCCAAGGGACCGACGCCTTATTCCGCACGATTTGCGAGCGGCTCGAATCTCCGATAGCAAGGTTATCTCCAATCGGCTTGATTCTTTGGCGCTGCGTAGAGATGTCGGAGCGCTCTGCATCTTCTACCGCATCTACCACGGGGAGTGTTCTGAAGAATTGTTCGGACTAATACCTGCAGCAGAATTCCACCACCGGACATCGCGGAAAAGCTCCAAATTTCACCCTCACCATCTCGATGTTCGTAAATCCACAACAGCTCGATTTTTACGGCATTTCCTGCCTTGCACATCGAATATATGGAATCAGTTGCCACTTACGGTGTTTCCGAACCGTTACGACTTAGGGATCTTCAAGAAAAGAGCACACTCCTATTTGAAAGGCCGGCAACACACCTGCTAACCCTCTGGTGTAGCGGGTGTCAGTGGATGTCGCTATCACTTACCATCAGGTGAACTGACTGTCCGTTTGCCCCCTCTTCTATAAAAAAAACGACAGAACAATCCCTCCCAACGTCGGGACATTGCAATGGGGTGAGATTCCCATCTTCTTATAAGAGGGGCACAAAGAGCAACCCTCTCGGTTTACTTGGCTTCGCTCAAGGTGCTGGGTTCACCTTAGGCTACTGAGACCAGCCGCCACGCCAAGGCTTAAACCATGGTGGGGAACCGCGTACATTTTGGATTTATATTCGTTTGGTAGCAGATAAATACCGGCCTATTATGCATTATGCATAAGGTTTTCCTTATTTAGACTTGCTCGATCTGTCAGACTCACATCCCTATACGAGCTAGGCACGACTGGGAAGGTCCTTATGGCGTTCCCATGTACGCTATACGTTTGTTTTATATTAAATACGTCAACAAAATTTATTGCTATTTGCTTTAAAGGTGGAGCTTAGCAATGAATGCAAAAAAAGAAGCTAAGAATCCGACGATCAGACGACTCCTAGATACTTATTACGGAGTCTGGATAACACTGGACGATACTGGATAAAACCGGTTATAGAAAAGGTTCACAATAAGAGGTTAACGCGTAATAACATGTATCGATTGAAAACTTGTTACAAATACACTTTGGTCCTTTGAATATAAAGAAACTGTTTATCTTTTTACGTCTAAGCCATTGCTCAGACTTGGATAAAATAACAAGATGATATGTTTAGGACATATGAAGAATGAGAAAAGCATATGAAGATATGCATTATTAGTCAGTTTATGACCGTAAACTTAATTAACAAAGGCGAACCTGTGGGGGGCAAACGCGGTGGACACAAAAAAGGGGCGGAGACAAAACGAGAGATAAGGCCTAATCCTATAGTTCACGTCATAGGTAACACACTTCTATACGGGTTCACGTGGTAGTCTCTCGTTCTCAGTCCATACGTTGTATCCAATAAGCGATTATACATCGCAGTGCCTTTTTTTCCTTGGGGAAATCTAATAGATACCACGGGGCCCGGGGGAGCCCGGATGGTTTTGTGGGACTCTTACCGCACTACAACCCCAAGGTGTTCCTCCTCTTCGTGCTGGCCCGGCGCGGGAAGTGAGATTGCGCCGCACCGGCATCTCGGTGCCAGATGTTTATCAGTGTACGTCATTGGAAGATGTTATCGTGGCATAGTGGAGGGGTTGACAAGGCATTTCACTACGCAATTTATTTATCTTTATATATATAAATCAATGCCACTTTTCGTTGTAATTTTATAACTCAAGAACGGGCTCACCAATCCCAACCAAAAGTTTAGGCTTTGTTCGGACTATTTAGTAGATGGTTTATGTGAAGTATGCACAAAATCGGTCGAGCGGTTCTTCATTTATCACATTTTTTTAATTCAATAAATGGCGGATCATTTTGTTAATGGAGATTTTGCTGTCAAATTGAAACTTTTTCAGATGGGGTCATATTGAAACTTTTTTCAGTGCTGACAGTACAACATTAAGTTTTAAAATAGCTAGCAATCCTTACTAATATTATAAATGCGAAAGTAACTCTGTCTGTCTGTCTGTCTGTCTGTCTCTTCTTCACGTCTAAACCACTGAACAGATTTGGATGAAATTTGGCACAAATATAGTTTGAAACCCGAGAAAGGACATAGGATAGTTTTTATCTCGGATATACTAATGGAACGGGATTTATGCGGGTAAAACCCCGGGACTGTCTAATTTTTGAACCACGGAACAGATATAATCATCATCAATACGAACGGCTGTAAATCTAAGTAAACGCGGGCGAAGCTGCGGGCAACAGCTAGTTAATAATATATTTTTTTGTTTGAATAAATTAATTTGATGTTCCAATTTTTTTTATTTCACTTTATACGTAGCAAAGCACGTACCGGGCCGCTAGTCACTTATATGCAACGAAGGTTCTGAAATGGAGAAGTTCGAGTTTTGGAAGGTTTTGGATGACTGTCAACTAGTGGAGGATTTTATGGTACATGTGTAGGGACAATTATACTACAATTTGGGATAGAAGCTGATGATGATCAAATGTAGAGGCCAATAAACTACTTGAAGAATTTTTAAACCAAATTATAATTAATTTTGTTCGTATGTATAAAATGGGTTGTCCAAAAACTAAAATAAAATTTTACACTGAATCTAATTTATAATTTGTACATATTTAAATGCTAGCAAAAACACGAATTGAAAATTAAACAGTAACGGAATATTTAAGTACTCGTTACTTTTAAGTATTTATATTGTATAACTTTCGCTTTTATACACTCAACTTTAGGTAACTGTAATGTTATTTTTTTGTTTTTTGTATTAACCATTTTCTGTTACTTATGTCATTATTCGAATTTTGCATTTTACAGCGCTTAGGTAAATAATGAATTAAGAAAGTAATTAATACAATTCTTCAAACATAAAATAAATAAACTTAATTTATCAAGACGTGTTATCAACGATCCTTTTATTTGGGCATAGAGCTGTGCGTCGTAACAACTAACAAAAATATTTGACTATTTATAATTTTTCTACGAGTCATTTCCTACTGAACTTGCTAAAAAATAGACGTTACTTAGCGTATTTTTTTTTAACGCCGGGAAATGCATCTGCTGAGGCATCCCGCTTGGGGAGTGGTTCTCCCTACGCGGGTATGTAGGACTCGCTGCGCCCGAAAGCAGCGGGTAAGTGGACGCAGCTCTATCCACTCAAACCCGGCGAGTGCTACCAATGCCAGTCCCTCCACTAGTCAGTCCCTCAGGGGACCGACACCACCTCCTCAGAGGGGTTGTCCCGCACCGCAGAACAACCCCTCCCAACGTCGGGACAGTACCATTGGGTGAGGTTCCCGTCCTCGCCCCTTACCCCCTGCTCTTTCGTCCCCTCTTCTTATAAGAGGGGTACAAAGAGCCCCCTCCGCTCAATTAGCTTCGCCCAAGGTGCTGGGCTCACCCTAGGCTACTGAGCCCCACCGTAACACAAGGCCTGAACCATGGTGGGGTAGCGTATTATTTATTCTATTCTATTGTACTATTCTTTTTCACTTTTTTTTCACGCCGGGAAATGCTTTGAGCTGCAGCTCTCTTCCGCTCAATTTGCTTCGCCCAAGATGCTGGGTTCACCTTAGGCTATTGAGCCTGACAAGGCTTGAACCATGATTGTTATTCTATTGTATTCTATTCTATTCTAAATATGAAATAAAATTACAAATCATATCACAGTTATTACTAGGACTACAGTTATCATACATACATGTGCCTAATTAAAATTAAAAATGGAATAATATTACCGTTCGTGGGAAACATTCGAAAATTAAATAGAAGGAACGTGCGCGTGTCAGTGACCCAAATGTCGACGCCGCGAAATCCGCTATTTTTACAATATTTTGTACAAGCGACACAGGAGTAACGTTACATGGCGTGTCGGAGCGTCGGTTACACAATAAAGAGGGGCAAGTTCAACATGCATTACGTACACTTACAACACTGTTACCCATTCAATGTTAATGTCGACCGTTCAATGTCGGGTAATATCACTTGATGCATCTATGATCGTGCACTCTGTGACGTCACATATTCATTGTTACAGCTAATACTCACTACAGTTCATAATCGTAGAAACTACCATTCAGTTTGTATAATAGCTATACAGTAATGTCATAGTTCAGTAGTCTAATGGCAATAGGTCATAGCATTCAACTGTTTGTAATCTTAATATTTAGTACATTTTGTACAGTTTGACGACCTCTGCGGCTCAATGGTTAACGGGTTAGCGCTCAAGCCGTAGCGGGTTCGAATCCCACCAGGGAATAAAAAAGTTTTCTGTGATCCTGGGTCATGGATGTGTATTATATAATAAAAATCTTAAATATATGTATAGTATAAAAGTATTAAATATATTTCCGTTGTCTGGTACCCGTAACACAAGTTCTTCGAGAGTTTACTACGGGACCAGATTGACGTGGTGTAAAAGCGTCCATAGATGTTATTATTATTATATAGTACATATTATATTAATAAGGAATCTTTGATATGGGCGCGCTCTAAGACGTGTAAAAGTGTAGGCTATCGTTCGGAATCGAATGCTATACTTATTGCTAGGAGATTCTCAAAGTGTTATGAGGTACACTTTTCTTTTTCTTTAACGCCGGGAAATGCTCTGAGGCATCCCGCGGGGGAGTGGGTCTCCCAAAGCGGGTATGTGGGACTCGCTGCGCCCGACAGCTGGTAAATTGACGCAGCTCTACCCACTAAAACCCGGCGAGTGCCACCAATGCCGCATTTGGTAAGGTGAAGGTAGAAAACAAACAGGGCACCTCGACGGCTAGTCCGCAAGGGACCGACATGCAATGGGGTGAGGTTCCCATCCTCACCCCTTGCCCCCTGCTCTTCTGTCCCCTCCTCTTATAAGAGGGGTACAAAGAGCCCCCTCGGCCCAATTAGCTTCGCCCAAGGTGCACCGCTCACCCTAGGTTACTGAGCCCCACCGCCACGACAAGGCCTGAACCATGGTGGGGTTATTAGGTATACTTACATTCATAGTCTCGGGAGAATTATTACACCACAGGTTTATTTCGTTGTTTAATGTGTACTGTGGATTCATGCAGGAAAGTGCATATAAGCAATATCTTTCACACATTCTCATTGCGTTACATACCTACAGCATTAACCTCATAGTCGCAGAAAATGGTTTCCTATCAGATAATCTTAAGTGTGCTAGAACTCCCCAGCATGGTCCAAGCCTTGTCTTGGCGGTGGGGCTCAGTAGCCTAGGGTGAGCCCAGCACCTTGGGCGAAGAAAAAAAACCCACAAAAAGTGGCTGAAGGTGCTGAAGTATGAGTTCCACATAGGGTCAGGAATCTCCCAGGTACCTGGCTATATGCATAAGGGATTTTTATGCGTAAAAAACAATTTAAAAAATAGTCGATGTTGATCACTTACACAAGTAACTCATTTCCTACGTTCTTATGCTATAATAAAAAAAATGTATGTCTTTTATGTATTTGATATTTACGAAATATAATAAGTATTTGATACGACTGAAACATAATGAGAAGACTTATTAGTTGATTGTCAGCGTCACGGCAGTTGGCGGTGCCGTTCTTTGTTATTATTTATGATTTGCGGTACGTGAGGCCGTTGGTATTTACGTCATTATACTTTGATTTAGGTTTTTTGGCCAATATACGGCCCTGTGCGCTTCCGTGTCGTTATAACTTGTGTCGTTGATGATTATACTGTGATAATAGTGGCCGAGGGAAAAAAACTATTATGTTGTATTTATATATCCATTATATTTTATTCTATTTTTTTTGTATATGACGTGCGTATAGCTTTAATCTTTATGCTCGTTTCGTTAGCAGATGCAACTTGTATAAAAATCAACTATGAAATTGACTTCCGAACTTGAATTATGAGAGGTGTTTGCGAATAGCACTCTAAGGCCAAAGGAACTCTCAACACCATCGAGCATCATAGAACCGTATAGAATAGTACCGTGAGCCAGAAAATTCTGAAACTGGTCAGTGATTTTTCACTGACGTAAGAGCAATTCAACCAACCAGTGATCGGCCAATCAAACATCAATGGCCATCAGTCAGTCCGTTGCTCACAGACTATTAACCGTAATTAATCTCACAAAATAAAATTCATTCGACAGCCAGAATAAGTCCCCTGCTGGACGTAAGCCTTCCCCTAGGATCTCCACAACGCCCGGTCCTACAAAATAAGGGGGAAAATAAATAAAGGGAAGAATTTTTTTTAAACAAATAGGAATTTCTAGCGTGGCCATTAGTTACGTTCTATAAAACTGAATAGTTGGCGACTGGGTATTGTTATTTAGTAATCATCCGTGGCCATCACATAACAGTGACGAAGCAGATTACCCCCACCGGCCCCTGTACCTGTTTAGCTAATTACCAACAGCAATCCGGACTTTAATCAAAAATCACATCACGTGTTATCTAGTCCACGATGATCTCACGTCGCGTCGCGTCTGTACAATATCACATTCTAATTTTTCAAACGTTTTATGGGACTCGGTGTGAAGTTATGTCAGAGGGATACGTGCTATGCTCTTGTTTCATGTGTACCACCTTCTTACTTATTCTGGTAGTGTAATTATTACTGGTAACATCTTATGTCTCAGGATCGATAGCACACTCTCGGCGGTCCCGAGTTCACCCGATCGAGCCTTTCACCTCCGAGCGTGACGGATCAGTCTCACTCATAGCCTACAAAAGTCTGTGTGCGGTGCGACAAAATAAGTTTTCACTTCAAAAAGTATCATGCGATCTTTGGTTGTCGTTTAATGGTCGTTTGGCGCGGATTACCCGCAGGTATTGGCATGTATTGCGGTCACGGTGCAGGTCGGTGACACCCGATAAATTACGATACTAAGTGATACAAACGGGGAACCGGCTTCACATGGAAATATCCAACAGGAAACTATCAGTAACCTACGAATACGGGACATCTATAGCTTCTGAATTCCCCTCACACTTCTAAAAAATATTATATGTGATAAATAAATAAAATAAAAATCATTTATTTCGAGATTAACAAATACCCATAAAGTGTTAGTAACAATATAATCTTAAAACTATGTTAGTATGTTATTTTAAAATTATGAAAAAGTCTGGTATCTTAGACCAAATGTACACGAGTCCAAACGCCAGCTTCAGCCATCATCCCCGACGCGGTGCAGACCCGTCAGCACTCTAAAAGCATTGTTATATTGAGTGCGCTGGGCTCTGTGGCCTTGTGTTGTCTTTCTGTTGCCTTGTGTTGCTCTGAGGCCCTGCGCTCTCGCTCAATATCCAGGTCATCCCTGATAAAGAATAAACATATTCATTTCTATGACAACTAAATCAAACAAATGTATTTGATTATTTCGTACCTCTACTATCATACAAAGCCTTTCACGCGTTCTCAATCGTGTCCTAATGTAAATCACTTATCGGTAGCTTGCTTACTGGTGCATCGCACGCGCCGGGTACCGTACTCCGAACTCCGCCACATTCGCGGCTCACCCACTTACAGCTCATTTATTTAAGCTATTGTAAATCTGACCGTGACCCGAACCCAAAACCAGCTCCAACATTTTATGATAATTCATTCAAATTAGGCGGGATGGGATGTCGTCATGTTAAATTTATTACCAAAGCGGGGATGTTTTGGTGTTAATTTTTTTTATGGATTTATGAATATATTGCTTGCTGATCGATCTCGAAAATTCATCTTATGTTCATTAATTTGTTTTCAAATTGAAGTCGAATTAATACAATTGGGTAATTTAGTAAAAATAATAAATAGATAAACCATTTAAAAGTAAAAATATGCTATAAAATATATACGCTTGTTATTCAAGACTTGTGGTAGTTTTTGATGAAGATATGTACAAAGGATACCTACGTGCGATCAATATGTACCCTAAAGTAATCTTACAAAAGAAAAGAATATTCCTGAGTTTGATTTGAAGATAAGAAAGTTTTCCTCTTCCTGTGTACTGCCTCACTCGATGGACAAAGTTTCGTTGACTTAAACTGAATAAAGTTTTCTTATTTCAAAAATATTTCATACGCAATGTGTACGTAAATGTCAAAGTTAACCAAGAGCCTTATCTTATTTAGTCATTCCTGCATCCATCGCTCCATTTAATATTTATAATGCTAACATAAGAAGTTTGTACAGTAGTATCGGACATCATACATTTTTATAGCATAGGAGCAGTCGAAGCTTTTTGGTGATTATCGACGCCCATACACATCCGCGCAACCAGAGATTAAGCAGATGCGTTGCCCTCCTTTTTCCTATCTCTTCCCAATGGGTTACCATAAACTCACATACCCGCACAAAATGCAACAGCATAGCTAGTCGTGCTGGCCCAAGATTGTTGCAAAGCAGCTTGGCACCTACCTCTTACATTTGTAATTTTGTCCTAATATCATGTCTGGGTGACATTATTGACACAGTTTTTTCTATACTTTTGTTCGATTTTTTTTTGTTTCGATTTTGTTCGAAAATAAATAGTATACGGCACGATAGCTCAAAAATAAAGTCCGTACAGACATAGTTTATTTATTCAAAAGTTGCAATAAATTTATTTTAAAAAGATACACATAATAGTTTTTTCTATAATAACTATTTTGTTAAAAAGACATTTTAGGAATGAAGCATTGTGCATTTCATTCTAGCACACATGTTCGCGCACTATGTCAGGTGAGATAGCAATCATTTTGTTAGAGTTTGCGCCGTCGACTTGTTTAACCTTAAAATAGGAAATAGAACCTGCCAATTGGCAGATTGTAGGCTTTCAGTTAAATGTAGTAGTTGACGATATCGTACTCATGATAATGATAATCACTTTGACGACATTCATTTGGAATTTCAACGAAAATCAAAATTATCTTAAGAATTTGGGTTTGTGATAGCAGCACACCTTGAAAAGGGCAAACCTCACATAAAATTTTGAAAAATAAAAGAAGCGATATATTCAAAGTATATTGGCTAACGTTTATCTGATCCTCCCAGAGGCCATTTAAATCCATTTAGGTCATTTTTGAAATCAGATGAAATAGCTTTTCAGGGTGAATGTATAAGATACCCTTCATTTACCCTGAAGGATTTAGTTAAGAACCTTTAGATGTACAAGGTCGCAAGGCTTGGAATTTTATTGGGTGACGTCAATTTGTTTGGAAAACTAGCATGGAGTAACCCCTACAAGGATAAATTCAGAACATTCCTTTGTCGTTCAAAGTGAAAGGTCAATAAACTCAGTCTTATTGATATAATACATAATTTTTATCTATGGTATATATACTAATATACTATTTCAATTTGGGGTTTCTTATGAAATTGTTTTTTCGTTGATGCAAATAGGTACATTGTTTTTATGATACGTTCGTTTGTATGTAATTTAAGAAACTCTGTAAGACATTTTTATATCCCTTTTATTGAGTTTTAGGGCTCAACTATTCTAAGCTGACTATAGCATGGCAGAAAAAAAGGATTTATGATATTTTTAGTAGATTATGATGTACTAGCTGCTGCCCGCAGCTACGCCCGCGTTAACCTAGATTTACACCGGTACCCGGATTTATGATGATTATTTTTAGAGCCTATGTTACTTATTATGACATCAGCTATGTGCCAGTGGAAGTCCCATAAAAATCGGCCCAGCCGTTTCAGAGATTACCCGGAACAAATAGACAGACATACAGACAGAGAGAAAAAAATTGAAAAAAAATATATATATTTTATGCATCCATATGCATTTAATAAAAAGCGGTTATTATAATATTACAAACAGACACTTTAATTTTATTTATCTATATAGATGAATGTGTGTTTATTGTATCACGCATGTTACATTGTAGCGCGTTATCCGATTTTAATGAATGAAAATCAATCGATTCGTTATTGTGGGTTGTGTCACATTCGAAGTTAGGTCATAGTTTTTTAAGGTTTTTACTATTTAAATATTATTCTACTATTTAAAACATATTAATATTCAATACAAACGAACGTCCGGCGATTGGTATCTCTTTAATGTTAATTGAACTCGGGAGATTGCCTCCGAGTAGTCATGATATATTTAGACTTCTTTGAAGGCAATACCACAGATTATCATATTATAGCTCTAACCAGTACAAGGCTGAACCAAAAGGATGCGGGTTTTGATCGTCACAGATCAACGTTATGATGAATATACGTCTTGTATCAGTGGTGTAGATTAATTAGATGGTCGCTAATATATGACAAAAAACGTATGTTAAATGATCACTAATATTTTAAAAACTATTTCGACCACGGACTTATTCCAAAAGATTTATTTTATAAGTGATCTTTTTTTTTTTCTAATGTTTACCTACATAGATGGCACTCATTATAAAATGAAACCTTTTTTTTAATAACTCATAGTGGTTTAAGATTTTATATTTCTCCCCAGCATGGTTCAAGCCTTGTCGTGGCGGAGGGGCTCAGTAGCCTAAGCTGAACCCAGCAACTTAGGCGAAGTAAATTGAGCCGAGGGAGATGCTCTTTGTACCCCTCTTATAAGGAGTGGGGACAAATTAAAGGGCAGGGGGACAAGGGGCGAGGATGGGAACCGCACCCCATTGTACTGTCCCGACGTCGGGCGGGGTTAAACTGTGGTGCGGGACAACCCCTCTGTGGGGATGGCGTCGGTCCCTTGGGGGAATGACTAGCCGTCGAGGTGCCCTGTTAGAGCCAGTGCACCTCACCGAAGGCGGCAGTAATACCCGCGGGATGCCTCAGAGGATTTCCCACCGTAAAAAAAAAGATTTTATATTTCTGTCGTTTCGGATACTTTACTGTAACCTACCAACCATTTGTCATTTCCCAGTCATTTACACACTTACACATTGTCCTGCGCTTGCAGTATTACACACTTTTACCAACATTGTCTCATGGAAAACGTGAAAATGGATTCGTACTATGTGTATTCTCCACAGGATATCCGATTACAGCTTCGCAAACATTACACGACCCGTCCCAAGCAAAGGTACGAGGTACCTTGTGTCGCGACATCCGTAGACAGCTGTTTACATTGTCGCCAGTATACACATGACACTTGCCTTGTGAAACTTCAAAGTACTAAATGACAGTCATTTCAAGTGGCTATTCTTATCTTATCTTATATCTTTAAATGAGCAATTCTTGTATATATATATATAATTGGAATCTCGGAATCGGCTCCATCGATTTTCATGAAATTTGGTATATAGGGGGTTTCGGGGGCGATAAATCGATCTAGCTAGGAATCATTTGTAGAAAATGTCATTTTATAAAAAAAAAAGAAAAGAAATACCGAGCAAAGCTCGGTCATCCGAGTACTATCTTTAAATGAGCAATTCTTGTATATATATATATATATAATTCGAATCTCGGAATCAGCTCCAACGATTTTCATGAAATTTAGTATATAGGGGGTTTCGGGGGCGATAAATCGATTTAGCTAGGAATCATTTTTAGAAAATGTCATTTTATTTAAAAAAAAAAAAAATACCGAACAAAGCTCGGTCATCCGGGTACTATTATTAAATTGTAGAAATAAACTCAAGAACACAAAACATGTTGCCGCTTATTCAACATTTGTTATAAATAATGGTTTCCAAGACACCTCTATCGTTTGACAGGCTCAAGCAGAACGGGACACTTTTTTCGTGCGCGCCGCTAGTGTTCACCAATTTATAAGACGTTATCACATCAACAAACTCTGGGATTAACAATTTCGTTGTTATAATATTGAATTGGTATGCGTAACTAAAGTTGTTTATTCATACACCTGTAGAACTTTCGTACGTACAATATAAAACAGTAATTAGTAGGAGAAACCATTGTTTTCAAGATTTTACATAATAATGAAATAATAACTATTATAAGATAGCGACTTGAAATGACATTATAAAATTTAAATTTTTTTGTATTAAAAATTTAAATTTCATGATATAAGTTCATAAAATAATTCTAAATTATAAGTTTTCAATTCTATCGGCAGTCCCTATTACCTACTGGCATTTTTTTCAAGGAACTGTGTAAACTATTAAAACTAAACTATAAGCCCTTCATAATATAAAGGCTCACGTTATCACAGTCTAAGTGATATGTATTTACGCTGTGACGTTATGATGAAATAACGAGATAGATAGAACGAGTATTTAAATCTAAAATACACGCGATCGACAAGTCCACGCGGACAAAGATTGAGTACCAGTTATGAACATACATACGTATCTCGTGTACTACGAATTGCGTCTAATTGTTTTGCATATAATTATTTCATAGTCAATGCGAAGGCTACACAGCGTTTCCCACGCTACGTGAGTCAAGCGATGAACAGGGCAAGGTTTTGCTCGACTTAAGCAACGTACGTGTTAACGATGTAAACAACCCGCTTTGATACCACCGCGAAAAGGTAAGCATTGTTTAGAACAAACACTGTCAATAAAAGTCCGTACAGCCTTCGTAACACAAGGTTTTATCCTTGTCTATGACTTCTTTAGTACAACATATTGTAAAATGTATGTATGTTTATGGTTTCGTTAATCTGTTGCTACATTGTCGTGTCTTATGGTGTATTGGGATTTTCACAGTAGTAGTAAGTTCTAAACTTGGAGTGACAGTACTTGATCAATGCTATACGTATGTTACAGATATTCGAAAGGCCGGCGACATACCTACCTGCTAATTTTAATACATTGGGACAACTCACACACTGCCATTTGATTCCAAACTAGGCAGAGCCTGTTCTTATGGTAACCAGACAACTGATACATACTTATATATTTCTAAATACATACATATTATAGATAAATTACACCCAGACACAACAAATGATCATGCTCATCGCACAAAGATTTGTCCTGGATGGAGATCGAACCCACTAGTCTAGTCTACAAGTTCAAAAACGTGAAAAATAGAGATAAAGGTCCTAAAAATATGAGCGATGGCTCATTCGATTCGGAATCACCTCTAGAAAAATGTTTTTGAAGGATTTTGGTGCAGGTAAAAAATTGCAATTGTTATTAACAAAATAAGATGGAAAAAAAACGATATTTAGTTTTTTGTTAATAACTCGAAAAATATTAATATTTAAGCAATTTTGAAAAAAGCCCGTTAAAGAGGAGAAAATTTCCAAGAAAAAAGTCCGTACTCCCGGAACTCTATCTCCTTTATTTATAATTTTAATTTGACGTTGAAAATAGGGCTCCGCGCGGCTGTTACGGCATGCGCGCGCCGCCGCTAAAGAGAGCTCAGCAATAAAAATAATTTTTTTATAACATAAAATGTGATTTTAAAAATTTGAAAAAATTCTAGTATCTTCTTAACACTTGAAAGAATCGAGCCGCGAAGAAAAAAAAGTTTAATCACCATTTTTGAAAAAGTTATCTAATTGTTAACTAACAAATTTTTTCCCAATCTCCGTTGGCATAAACAATGGGATAAAAGGTATAAATAATTGGCCTATAAATTTTAAACTTCGTGGAGCCCTTTTGATATATATACTTTATAAGATCCTGCGATAAATTTTCATTAAAGTTTATTAATTTGTTAATTATGATTTTTTATAACTATTGAAAAATTAAAAATCTAAAAAAAGTTGATAAAATTTTTTTTTTCAACTAATATTTAGCTATGCCTGTTTTCACATTAAGCAATGGCAGTAATTAATATAGGTTATGAATTTTTTACGTAATTTGTTTATAAAATTGTTTTAAACAAATAGAGAAATTCAATATTTTTGAAAAAATTTTTTTTGCTATTTGGTTGTCCACAAAAAATTATGATTTAAAAAAAAAAAAATTTTTCTTAATTTTAATTTTTAATTGTTTAAAAACGATTTTTTCATATTTCGATTGTTTAAACAATTAGTTAAGAAAAAATTTTGCTTTTAAAAATCATAATTTTTTTTGGACAACCAAATAGCAAAAAAAAATTTTTCAAAAATATTGAATTTCTCTATTTGTTTAAAACAATTTTATAAACAAATTACGTAAAAAATTCATAACCTATATTAATTACTGCCATTGCTTAATGTGAAAACAGGCATAGCTAAATATTAGTTGAAAAAAAAATTTTTATCAACTTTTTTTAGATTTTTCAGAAAATTTTTTTTGGAACTTTTTTATATATGGCTGTTTTTATAATTTTTTTCTGCTTCAAAAAAAAATATAACGTTGGTCAATATTTGTTTATAACAAATTGTTAAACTAATAAACAATTAAATAATTAATAAAAAAAATTTTTTTTTTGGCCAAACCATTTAAAAGTGTAAATTATGATTTTTAAAAGCAAAATTTTTTCTTAACTAATTGTTTAAACAATCGAAATATGAAAAAATCGTTTTTAAACAATTAAAAATTAAAATTAAGAAAAATTTTTTTTTTAAAAATCATAATTTTTTGTGGACAACCAAATAGCAAAAAAAAATTTTTCAAAAATATTGAATTTCTCTATTTGTTTAAAACAATTTTATAAACAAATTACGTAAAAAATTCATAACCTATATTAATTACTGCCATTGCTTAATGTGAAAACAGGCATAGCTAAATATTAGTTGAAAAAAAAAATTTTATCAACTTTTTTTAGATTTTTAATTTTTCAATAGTTATAAAAAATCATAATTAACAAATTAATAAACTTTAATGAAAATTTATCGCAGGATCTTATAAAGTATATATATCAAAAGGGCTCCACGAAGTTTAAAATTTATAGGCCAATTATTTATACCTTTTATCCCATTGTTTATGCCAACGGAGATTGGGAAAAAATTTGTTAGTTAACAATTAGATAACTTTTTCAAAAATGGTGATTAAACTTTTTTTCTTCGCGGCTCGATTCTTTCAAGTGTTAAGAAGATACTAGAATTTTTTCAAATTTTTAAAATCACATTTTATGTTATAAAAAAATTATTTTTATTGCTGAGCTCTCTTTAGCGGCGGCGCGCGCATGCCGTAACAGCCGCGCGGAGCCCTATTTTCAACGTCAAATTAAAATTATAAATAATGGAGATAGAGTTCCGGGAGTACGGACTTTTTTCTTGGAAATTTTCTCCTCTTTAACGGGCTTTTTTCAAAATTGCTTAAATATTAATATTTTTCGAGTTATTAACAAAAAACTAAATATCGTTTTTTTTCCATCTTATTTTGTTAATAACAATTGCAATTTTTTACCTGCACCAAAATCCTTCAAAAACATTTTTCTAGAGGTGATTCCGAATCGAATGAGCCATCGCTCATATTTTTAGGACCTTTATCTCTATTTTTCACGTTTTTGAACTTGTTGACTAGACTACACGACCTTCTGGTTTAGCAGTCAGGGTCACTAACCACCCTACCATGGTTCAGGCCTTGACGTGGCGGTGGGGCTCAGTAGCCTAGGCCCTAGGGAAAGCCCAGCACCTTGGGCGAAGCCTATTGAGCCGAGGGGGCTCTTTGTAGTCCTCTTATAAGAAGAGGGAACAAAAGAGCAGGGGTGCGCTCTTTTGTTCCCTCTTCTTGTGGTGAGGACGGGAACCTCACCCCATTGTACTGTCCCAAAGTTGAGAGGGGTTATTCTGTGGTGGGGGCAACCCCTCTGTGGAGGTGGCGTCGAGGTGCCCTATTATTTGCTCATTAGATCTAGGGCACCTCACCAATGGCGGCATTGGTGGTCCTCGCCGGGTTTTAGTGAATAGAGCTGCGTCCACTTACCAGCTTTCGGGCGCAGCGAGTCCCACATACCCGCGTGGGGAGACCCAATTCCCCGCGGGATGCCTCGAAGCATATCCCGGCGTTAAAGAAAAAAAGGGTCACTAACCACTATATCAACAGGTCAGTCAAAATGAGGTAGCGGGTGTCACCCCACCTCCTAAAATCGCCACTACGTCTCCGGTGACTCGCCTTAAGTACGCTATAAAAACCGACAAAATAAATGGAACAAATTAAATTTGTGAAGTCAATAAATTACAAAAGATAATATTTTTTATAATAATAATGATAATATCAACCCTTATACCGGGTGTATATGGAACGCTTGCGAAAACGAAGAGGTATGATAGTGTTGGCATAGCCTGACATGATACAAGTGATAAAAACGCGTTTTCTTTTTTTTTTTGGATGCCTTTTTTTTTGTATAATCTGGTTTAGTAAACATAATTTGATGATAATGCTTTACAATAATGGTTTTTTGTAAAAAAACAGCAATGTAATTGGTTTATGGTTCACACCGGCTAGCGGACTGAATCAGCTGATAGCGTTCGCCGCATGCACGAGGCGAACGAACTTCCGCACCGCGCGCATCTTCAGTGCGCCCGCTAGCCGCGCGTCTCGTGGTTAGCATGAGTGCATAGTGTGTATACATACATTGCGAGTTTGCAAAATACACAAGTCCTAAAATTTTCTTTAACAAACGTTTCTGAGATAAATGGTTATATGCATTATATAGTATATAAATAGTATATTATTAGGGTTTAATCTTCGCAAGCGTTCCAAATACACCCGGTATGTTGTAACCAAAGTATAAGCCTTTTTTTTTCTTTTACGCCGGGAAATGCTCTGAGGCATCCCGCCTGGGGAGTGGGTCTCCTTAGGTGGGTATGTGGGACTCGCTGCACCCGAAAGATGGTAAATGGACGCAGGTCTACCCACTAACACGGCCGCTAAGTGCCGCCTTGGTGAGGTGCCCCGGATCTGTTAAGCTAACAGGGCACCTCGACGGCTAGTCAGCCCCGCAAGGGACTGACGCCAACTCCACAGAGGGGTTGTCCCGCACCACAGAATAACCCCTCCCAACGTCGGGACAGTACAATGAAGTGAGGTTCCCATCCTCACCCCTTGCCCCCTGCTCTTTTGTGCCCTCTTCTTATAAGAGTACCCCTCTTGACAAAGAGCCCCCTCGCTGCAATTGACTTCACCCAAGGTGCTGGGCTCACTCTAGGCTACTGAGCCCCACCGCCACGACAAGGCTTGAACCATGGTGGGGAACCAAAGTATAAACCTATTTTAAGTAAATGCTAATTATAAGATTGATTATTATCCCGGTACTAACATAATTATTAATTGAAATAAGCTAATTAAGTAAAGTCGTAAGTGAGCTTATTCGTGTGCATCACACATGAACACACATTTCAGCTACTTGGAAACTGCTTAAGAATTTAATTGCGAGGCAAAGCTAAGTTAATTACAAGTCAAATTATTTAAATTAACGTGTTCAACTTCACGATTTTGCTCGTGAATCGCATAAGCTGTGCCTATTATTCAGCTTCGTGAGGCATCTAAAGCCTTTGATTGATGGTCGACGCTAACTTTACAAAAATATGCTACGAATGAAAACATCCATTAAAAAAGTATTAACGTTTTCCTGTTCTGTGAGATATTTTAAGTTTATTGAATATAAACGTTAGTGGTGCGAAGAAATGAGAAGAAAACCGTTATTAAAAAAAAAACAAATTTGTTCATACTTCTACTTTATATTTAGAAAATTGTTATAAATTATTTTTGCGGACCATAAAGCCGTATAATTAGTTATAGCTATTATTGTTCTTATCGATCAGTGACACATAATCATATCTCCGCGAAATATTAAGCTTCCAAAATTCCAAATTATAAAAGACGTTAGTGATGAAGCTCAATATATGAATGCTCAATGAATCAATATACGTAGTACCTACAAAGCAGTTTTCGTCTACGCTAATTAAACGCTAGCAAAAGCACGAATGCATATTGTTGTAGAGGGGCTCTAAAACTATAAAGATCGTTTAAATTATTCATATTTATTTTAATATTTCTATGTATTTTGGCATCAACACATTGGCCCTCATACCATAACACGCTAACTGTGTTTGATTCAAATACTCAAAAAACTTAGTCAAAAAATCCTTAAACCGTAGACGAATTTTGGCGACCGTGACATGACACGAATCTTGAAGAAAAATCAAGAAGCTTAGTTTAATCCAAAAAAATAATAATTTATATTAGTGAACTCAGTATCTAGTGTCATCATTTTATAATGACTACAAACTGAATTGTTTTGGAAAGTTGGGCCGTTGGGCTGTTAGGCCGTTGGGCCGTTGAGCCGTTGGACCGTTGGGCCATTGGGCCGTTGGGCCTGTAATGATGGGGATAATGGATGATAATTATTATTTTTCTCATAACTTTCATTCTTTTCACTTTCTCGTCCTAAATATAAGAAATAACGATAATTCAATGGAACCCAACTCCGCGTGATCCGACGTTTATTGCACAGATTTTACGAATTATCACGACTTAAGCGGCCTTCGAATTTTAAGTTCGATATCTTTTCACTCAACAAACGATCCTAAACAAATGTTTAAATCTATTGCAATTAATCTTCTGTAATTGGAATTTGTATCCGAAGTGTTCACTTCGTCTTTCGTTGACTTATTGGAATCAATCAGCTTGTTGCTTTCAACGATTTTATTAGTCTACTGTTTTATTGAAAGAAAAAGTTTAAGTTGTATTATTAATGGACCAACTTTAAATGGACATCGATATCTAACAACGATTTTTTTATTCGTTCTAGCTGGGCCGGCAAACGTTGTTCTGCCATATAAATTATTTCTGGATATCTCTAATTACCTAGCGGTATGAAATGTACTTTATGATATATGCTCAAACCTACCAAATACACAACAAATTTAAAAAAACCGTTGAGATGTTTCGATGGAAAACGTTTCTTGCAATTGACATGAGATCTTTATATATATAATTATAGATTTAGATTGAAGATATAGGCTATGAAAATATGATATATGTATAATAGTAATATTATTATAGTTTGATGGAGAGCGTCTTTCAAAATAACCAATCACTGCCTCACCCTGCCATTAAATAAAATGGAGATTATTAAAAACCGTTATTTTACAAATAAATCTATAAATACGGTTATAATATCAGGTATTTGACCTAAAGTTTCAACGACTTAACGCTCGTCTGTTTATAATAATCAAACAAATAACCGGAATTTCTGGAACTGGAATAATCCCGTTACGGTCTTAATTCGATGTTATTGGCTTGTTAGAAAACAACTTTAATAAATTCCTTGGCCTTTTGTTTCACTGGAATTTCGCCAGACGAATATTATTAGGTTTCTGGTGTCTAAAGCTGAAATGCCTAAAAATATTCTAATTTTACGTACAAAATGATAATTGGCAAATTGGATGTGGAAGTTGGATGTAAAAATCTTAATTAGGTATTTAATTTTGGATTGTCGCGTTTTTTCGTCTCCTCTTGATGTATTTTACATGTTATATGATGTAGATACATTTAGAATGAGACATGCTTTGTGCTTGTAATGTCAAATGCTGGAAAATACATTGAAAAGTAGCATCAATAATGATAAAGTTATTTCAATGTATTTCTTTAGCTTTTCCTGGTATTATCCACCTACAAATTGAATAATCAAGTATTTTTTTTATGATTTGATAATTAGGGTGCCGCTCCACCGCGGCGGACGGAGAGGCTACGCACGTTTGTCAAGTTTCTTTTTTTTTTTCGGAGGGATCTATGCTAATGGCCCAAAGGCCCTAATGCTTCGTCGGATTAGTGTGAGCCCATTTGGCTCACTATTGGTTTGTTAAAGTGGGGGGTTGCCCCCCGCCAACCGTGCAGTCAGCGACCACACGGCCTCCTGGCGTCGGATTCGCTTTGCAAGAAAATATATGTGATTGTTTCCACTAGAAGCCACAGATTGGCATTAATAATATATTAATAATTTTTTTCTTGAAATTGACATTTTAACACATGTGTGTTAAATTGTGTGTGTGTGTCAATTTTAACACTCACGCAGAGCCTTTACCTTATACGATAGTTCAGCGTTACGTCCTCGTGGAAACCTTATTTTTTTTTTAGGTAACGCCGAGAAATGGGCCGCCGAGGGATGCCACCCGCGGGGGAGTGGTTCTCCCCAGATGGGTATTTGGGACTCGTGCGCCCGAAAGCTGGTCGCCCGCACTACAGAACAACCCCACCCAACGTCGGGACAGTACAATGGGGTGAGGTTCCCGTCCTCGCCCCTTGCCCCCTGCTCTTTTGTCCCCTTGCCTTGACGTGGCGGTGGGGCTCAGTAGCTTAGAGTGAGCCCAGCACCTTGGGCGAAGCTAATTGAGCCGAGGGGGCTCTTTGTACCCCTCTTGTAAGAGGGGACAAAAGAGCAGGGGGCAAGGGACGAGGATGGGAACTTCCCCCCATTGTAATGTCCCGACGTTGGGAGGGGCTGTTCTGTGGTGCGGAACAACCCCTCTGTGGAGGTGGCGTCGGTCCCTTTGGGGACTGACTAGCCGTCGAGGTGCCGTTTGTTTTTTAGATCCGGGGCACCTCACTAAAGGCGGCATTGGTGGCACCCGCCGGGTTTAGCTAGCTAGGTAACGGGTAGAGCTGCGTCTACCTTACCTACCACCTTTCGGGGGCAGCGAGTCCCACATACCCGTGTGGGGAGACCTACTCCCCCGCGGGATGGCTCAGAGCATTTCCCGGCTTTAAAGAAAAAAAGAAATGAAGTTTATTAGTCAGCTCATTTTCATTATTATAATCGCAGAATCAAAAATTACAAAACTTTACGTTGGTTCAGGAATTTATAATTAGAAATGATAATTCCTGGCTGTATCCGAATCCCCGCGTTACTAATAAGTAATACTAGAGAGCCATGAAATATGAGATATAAGGAATATATTTTGATGGTCGTAATAATTCAATTATTGCCTTAACAATAATATGTGTGACCTTTCGGAATGTTTCCGTACTTACTCGTTGATTTTAAGTAATTTTTCACGATTGGGGAAACGGAAATATTATTTGTTGTTTGAAGACATAAATCCTGTACAAATATTTTATCAACTTTGTTGAACTTGATTTTTTTTATGTCATAAGGAGGCAACTGAGCAATCGGAGCTGTTGACTACCGACACCCATAGCATCCGCGCAACCAATAATTATGCAGATGCGTTGCCCTCCTTTTTCCTATCCCCCCCCCAATTGGTCACCGGAAACTGACAAACCACACGAAACGCGACTGTCACTTGACGCCGGTGTTATGTGAGCGAGAGGTCGTGCCGGCCCAATTCGGCTGCAAAGCAGCATGACACTACCTCTAACTCTAATAATACTTTATTGTTTTTAATCTGCGCCTTAAATTTAGTTTAGTTTACTTTTTACGCGAGGTCCTATTAAGTTTTAAAATATTCATTTCAATCTGCGTGTCGGTAGCCGTCATGACACGATACAACGACATCGAATTCATACAAATCTTGTGAGAAAACGGAAGTACGTTTGGTGAAGAATGTTGTTCTACATTAGCTTTTGTTATACAATCGTTATTTTCAATACTATTAGAGGAGCGCAAGAAATGGCGCAAGAAATTGAAAGGAGAAATAGAAATAGGGAAACTTACTCCAAAAAACGAGATAAGCTTGACGATGATGGTAAATAATAAATAAATATTAGCCAACAATCACACCACGTGATGGTGATTATGAATCTACTGTAAGCATCAAACTTCGACGTAAAACATTGGTATGGAACGATCCCCATGAGATTAAGATCTAAATTCTAATAAGATAACTTTTGCGCTCTAAATTAGCATATAATATGTGTCTGACATTTGTTAGTACGATTCGAAAAGTATGAATAATCAAATTTTCCTATTAACGTCCCAGTGGACTATATATAGAAGATAGTATTAAAGATTTTAATACTTTTAGAGGACTCTTTTGCACTTATTTTTTACTAAACTAACACAAGGCAAAAGATTGAAATATTTGAAACTCATCATGCAATAATTAAATCATGTTTAATTTTATTAATATTATCTAGAGCCTGACCACCTCGTCATATTGCGGAAAGTTTCGGAACTAATTTCTGTATGGACTATACTTCACTATACTATGTGTTGTCGTATAAAAGATACTGTGGCAACACCAATGCAGGGTTTATATATTTCTGGTTAGGCTATTCATGATATCGTGGCCTCCCCCCGTGGGCGACGAACGGGGGTGCGCAGGATGCGCTACTTAATGCGCTTCCAGTAACGCCCCTATGCTCGAGTCGGGTTCAGGATGGGAACCTGGGCCCAGTATGACACGACGTCGCGGGGATTGCCTAAGCAGCCGGGCAGTCCCCCCTTATGAGGAGTAGTCTGGCCTTCGCCTCGCTCGCCCGAGCCTGTCGCTGAGGTGATCCTGTTGAATGCCTATCCGGGACCCTTAAATTAAAGCGGCTGAAGGTGCTCGCAGTGGTTTTAGTTTACGGGTAGGG
Organism: Helleia helle; assembly: GCA_963853865.1. Classification (NCBI taxonomy): domain Eukaryota; kingdom Metazoa; phylum Arthropoda; class Insecta; order Lepidoptera; family Lycaenidae; genus Helleia; species Helleia helle. The sequence continues at coordinate 15,829,249 of OY971422.1, read as the reverse complement.
CACTCCCAGGTGCGAGTCCCACATAGGGTCAGGATCTACCCGAGATCCTGGTTACATGCGTAAAAAGCATTTCCTTGCGATAACAAAAAAAAGGCTATTCATTATATTAATGTTTTAATTATTGTAATAGGTTTCATTTTTGTTTCAGTTGCAGTCATGTAAATGACGGAGGTCTTTGAGTGTTGGATGTAAGATATGAAATAAAGTGCTGGCAAGATGCACACGATGGATACGCTCGGCTACGGCCACAAGAAGTACCGGCCGCCACTCTCGCCCACCAGTTTCTACCAACCAGACTACTATTCCAGACACACAACATTACGCCCACAGGTAAGACTTACTTTCCTACGTGCCTTTTATAGCTCCTTTTCAAATATACACGAACACGATATGGAAGCTGCCATCTACGGCATTTCCGAACCGACACGACTTCTATAAAAAAACATGCATCAAATGCTAAAGATTCCTGCAAACGTTTATGATTTTGTAGGATTCATCAGAAATATTTACTACTGCTATCAGAAATATTATATCAGCTGCTTAGCGGTTTCGGCCGCGTTAATAAGAGTTACAGTCGTATCATCATCATCAGCCTTTATCCGTCCACTGCTGAACATAGGCAGTCGTATACGGATTGATAATTATTGTCTTGATAGCTATTTATTCATCCTTAGTATCAAATTTTATCAAAATATTTTAATACTCTAAATTAGTAGGATTTCTAATTTGACGTTAAATTGTAATTGGGTTATTAGAAAGAAATAGATAACACACAGCTTCTGTAATATTGGCAGGGCTGGGCTAATATTATTTATTGCTTTATTTTCCCGGGTACAAACTTCTTGGTTATATGTCAAATTAAAGAAACTATGTAAACTTATGGTTGAACAAGTCGACGGTGCGTACTCCGACTAAATGAATGCTATCTCACCTGACATAGTGCGCGAAAATGACGTGTGCTAGAATTAAATATATTTTTGGTCAACGTCAAACATTGTAGTAATTACCTACTGTTCAGCGTTTGTATCAAAATCAAATCAAATCAAAATCCAATTTTTTTTTATTCAAAATAGTACTAATACAGTATCTTTTTGAACGTCAATTGAATCTACCACCGGTTCCAAGGTAAGCCCACTGAGAAGAACCGGCGAAACAAACTCAGTGGAACTAATCTTTTCAAATAATATATATTAATAACAATTTTAACATCTTATCTTGAAATGCCCGGGAGGAACGCCTTATTCCCAGGGTGTGGTATCTTCCATGAAATCTTTTACTTTATAATATGCTTTACCACACAAACGTTCTTTAACAACTTTTTTGAATTTTTTTATGGAGAGCTTTTGAACGTTTTCTGGGATCCTATTGTAAAAGCGTATACAGTTGCCTTTAAAAGAATTGCTTACTTTCGAAAGTCTAATCATTGGTGCATGTAACCTGTGTCTATTACGTGTATTCCTACTATGAATATCACTTTTCTTACAAAATTCATTTATGTTTTTACGGACATACAGTAAATTTTCTAAGATGTATTGAGAGGTGACAGTCAGAATTCCTATTTCTTTAAATTTTTCTCTCAAAGATGAATAGGGAGGCAACTTGTAAATTGCACGAATAGCCCGCTTCTGCAGCACAAAAATGTTGTTTATGTCGGCTGCATTTCCCCATAAAAGTATGCCATAAGACATAATGCTATGAAAGTAGCTAAAATATACTATTCGCGCTGTATCTACATCAGTAAACTGTCTTATTTTTCTCACTGCATATGCTGCTGAACTGAGTCTATTCGCCAATTTAGCTATGTGGGGGGGGACCCCACTGCAGCTTAAGATCTAGAGTTATTCCTAGGAAAACTGTGGAGTCCACCAATTCCAAGTTTTCACTGTCTAAGAGTACATTTGTTTGCAGTTGCTTAACATTTGGCAAGGAAAATTTTATGCATTTAGTTTTTTTACTATTTAAATGCAAGTTATTAACGCTAAACCAATGTACCATTCTCGAAATTGTGTTGTTTACCTCGTCATAATTAGTTTTTTGTCGTTTGATTTAAAAAATAAGTGAAGTATCATCAGCAAACAACACTACCTCTTGACTATCTTTAACTAGGTAAGGTAAATCGTTTACATAAATTAGAAAAAGAAATGGACCTAGAATGGACCCCTGTGGGACCCCCATCTCTATTTTAGTCCCGGATGATCTTTTACCATTTATCTCGACCTTTTGAGTCCTGTTTTTAAGATAGGAATTCAAAAGATCCAGTGCCGTACCGTCTATCCCATAGTGGCGTAATTTCCTGATCAAGGTCTCATGCTGTACACAATCAAACGCCTTGGATAAGTCGCAGAAAACTCCCAAAGCATCACGTGACTCCTCCCAGGCCTCATAAATGTGGTCAATTAAGTTAACGCCAGTATGGAAAGATGAGCAACTTGTATAACTTTAAGACTAATTCATACATAAAATTAGCTTCGCAATTTTATATTTTATTTTTTTCTTATCTCAATCTCAATTTGTATATCAACACATCTTATTCTGTTACCGTTATCCAAGTCTGTATTTAATCTTTAAAAAACTCAATTCCCATCATAGACGTACCCGTTATTTACGTTTGATGCAGGGATCTTATTACCGAAGAATGGGATGAATTAAATGGCCCTAGGGCACCGTTATCTCCACGGACGGTATCGAGGTCACTGGCGATTGTTCTGATCAACAATTATTATGAGACCCTCCGAAGGTACGTTATCAAGAAAATCTAGAACGGCAATACAATTAAACATGCCTCGTTTAGAAACCCTGATAGCCTAAATAAGATATTTGTCTTTAATTATATGTAGTTGAAAATCGATTTAGAAAAAATGTACTTTTTGAAAAATATTTGGACGAATAATAGAGATATATAAGATCTGAGATATTATTCACATTTTTTACGTACTGCACGGTTCTAATTGTGATCTGTATCTTCTCATAAATAACGTAACGGTGTAACTGGTCAGTTATAAATTTGGACATAAATTCATGTAACAGAATCAACGTTTCCTGTGTAACTTGTATAACATAATCTGTGGCTTTTTAATGATGATTGTAATTTAATTTAATAAATTAACTTTTTTATTACCTTATAACGAAAAACTTGCAATTTTTTTCTTAAATAGCCAACTGTAATATACCTATAGATCAATTATACTACAGGAAGTAAAAACTACACAATAACATATAGTAGATAAGTCACTGAATGAATCTACAGACGAACATAAAACCACCTCCTTTTTGGAAGTCGGTTAAAAAGCATGTTGAAAGAAATAATAAAAACACTGAGATAAAATATTATAAAAGAAGTTTAGAATGATATACCTACCTACGATAAAAGAAAATTATTATAACTATAATTAAATTATAATTAAAATTTCATAAAACCATGAAAATAAGGAGGAGGCATAAATTCAGTTTCTCTACCTACATAATTTTCTACAACCCTCTCTATGTATCTCACAAAAAATTGTAATTACAAAGTAAAAGAGGAAATAATGAACTATTCGGAGGCAGTGCAATGGAACCAATGGGTTGTATAATAATTTGACCGTTTTATGTTTATAATTTCAACTCTTAATTTTACATTATCTGAACAGATAGCTGTGTGAAAAAATCTTAAGCAAAACAAAACTACATAAATGTACGTAAATTAAGTCTTCCTTTTAAAAATATTCTAGTCAAATTATATACGTCGGTATTTCCTTATTTTAAATCAAACAATTTTTGTGTAAAATTTACATGATACAATAAAAATCTTCACCCTATTATTTCCTTATTACATGGGATTATGCATTTTCGGTCTTTGCATTGTTTCTTCAATTGAGTAGCGAGATGTTATCTCGAACAAGAAGCTCGTTGAGCACAGATACCGTTAAAATAATTTTATTCGATTACCGAGCGTGACGATTATTATGTGCAAAGCAAACATAGAAAATTATGTAAGTGTGTGCATGCGTTACGGCACGCGACCGTGATTCCTTTGCCATAAATCAAAAAAAAAAAACTCGGGAAGGGTATAGATGCTGCTAATGAATAATTATTTTATACACTTCCGCGTTTATATTGTATTTAATTATCCACACGTGAGCGCATTGTATGGCATGGCACGCTGACTATAGAGAATCGCGCCGGTAATGGCGATTAACAGCAATTATGAAATAATTTAATTGTAATAATTGATTATCTGTAGCTATGAGCCGAGATATTTTAACTAAAGTTGCAACAGGGTATTTATATAAATGTAACCATAGAGTAAGGAGAGGTACAGTGTTACAAAAAAAAACTACAATATAGTAACTAAATTATTGTTTTAATTAGCTTGTTTTTGGCATGGAACAAGATTGTTTGTATCTCTTTAATTAAAATAACTCAAACATTAACATTATTAGCAACAACTTACTTTAAATTGCACTTTAAGGGCCCCTTATCCCAAATTGTTGTTTCTAGATCGAGGTGTTTTCATAGAAGTCGTCATTTTAAAATAATAATAAAAAAATAGGGTATAGATACATCTTTGATCTAGGGATTTTTTTGGATAAAAATACAATATTTAACATTTTACATGATCAAAAAAAATTCTAAAGTAACGTCGATTTTAAAAGCAAATTGAGTAATATGAGACTTCGGGTAACTCAATTTTAATGAAACTTTTACGTTTAAATTGCTAAACGGGGATGACGTGGAAATGATTGGATAGATCTTTATTATGTCACTTCAAATTTTTTTGAAAAATAAAAAACGATAAAAATGGCTCTCGCGCATCGCACCACGTCGCACCAGTAGTACCTAGCCGGTCGTCATCGAAGTAGGACCTGTGCCGCTTTTGCTCGTGACTACGTTGTTACCGCGCATTTTATATTAATTATTACGTCTAAATAAATAAGACGACACAGTGTAAATAATATAGCTACTTAATACATACTAACAATTGTTGTTCTTAGTTGTAATTAGTTTGCAATACAAAACCTTTAATTAGTGTAAATAAATAGATACTTGAGTTTGTGTAGTACCTAGTTATTTAATTGAAATGGCGAATAAAAAAAGTAAAATAAGGAAAAAGAATCTTAATACAGTTTTATCACAAACTAGCTGTTGCCCGCAGCTTCGCCCGCGTTAATTTAGATATACAACCATACACGCATTGATGATAATTATTTATCTATGGACGGGCGTAGGACTTTATTTTATAATATGTAGTGATTAATACCGTATTTTTGTAAATAGCTTTTACATTACCGCTTTATAATTGGCAATTTTTTAAAGTATTAAAATGGATATAGGTAGTATGTTATATTTAACTAATGTAGACATATTATGCCATCGCGGACTTTTCAGTATGCATATTTAGGATACACAATTCTACCATACATTGATACAATAATAATAAATTCGGATCCGGGCTCGGCTAAGGTGTATAATAATGTAGTACATTATTTTGATCTATCTGTTAGGGTTCATCCAGCGTTTGCAATGTAAGTGCAAAAAATGTGCTTATTTATGACATCACATCAGAAACTTCTAAAATTATGAGTGTTTATCTACTATATTATGCATGTACCTATTACCTTCCTCTTGAATCATTCTATCTATTAAAAAAACCGCATCAAAATCCGTTGTGTAGTTTTAAAGATGTAAGCATACATACAGTCAGACGCGGGAAGCAACTTTGCTTTATAGTTTATACTATGTAGTGATGTCTTCTTCCAGAAATTGTTAACACTTGAAGAATTCAAATTGTCCGACAATAAAGAAAATGAGGAACCTTCATCACAAAATATTTCTGATTTGCAATCATTTCCTAGCCCCCTACCCACAGGGCAGTGTCGTGAAGACTATGGCCTTGACCCTCTTCTCAGAGGAGACCCGTGTCTAACATTAATCGATGATGTATGGGTCGATGAAAATGAACCTAAAATTTTGTTGAATTTTAAAACAATTAATATAGTATAAAAGAATATGTTTGTCTACAATTTTTTAATCTCCTACAAGCATTCTTAGATTGATTGATTTTTTTTATAGCTTAGGCCTTGGGGGGACAAACGAGCATTCGGAGTTTTAGATGACTACCGACTCCCATAATAATAATAATATCTAAGGACGCTTTTTGCACCACGTCAATCTGGTCCCGTGGTAAGTTCTCGAAGAACTTGTGTTACGAGTACCAGACAATGGAAATATATTTAATATTTTATATTATACACATATTTAAGGTTTTTTATTTATAATACACATATTTCACACATCCATGAACCAGGAACACAGAAAACTTTTTGTTCCCTGGCGGGATTTGAACCCGCAACCTCCGGCTTGAACGCTAACGCGCTAACCATTGAGCCACAGAGGTCGTCCTCGTAAACATCCACACAAGAGATAATGCAGATGCATTACCCTCCTTTACCCCATCCCCTGCCATGGGACACCGGAAACTCATACACCGCAAGAAACGCGACAGCATAGGTGTCACTTGACGCCATTATCATGAGAACGAGAGGTATCCCTACGGTCGGTCGTGCCGGCCCAATTCGGCTGCAAGCAGCATGGCACTACCTTTTAGACCTATGTAGCTAATTCATCCTTACTAATATTATAAATGTGAAAGCATGGATGTTTGTTACGCTTTCACGCGAAAACTACTTAACCGATCATCATGAAACTTTGTACACATATTCTTGGAGGTATTAGAAGTAGGATATACATAGGATACTTTTTATTAAAAAAAAACTAAAGAGAGGTGTCAAGGGACACCCGGATGGATCGAAGTTCCTTTCGATTAAATAGTGAAGAAATAAAACTATCTTATCCTGCACAGACGAAGTCGCTGGCACCAGCTAGTATTTCTATACATCCAAAACTAGATAACTATAACAACAACAAGATTTTGTTATGCATAATTATTAATTATCACATCTAAGAATAATTCGAGCATAGTCAATCTACTGCATATTCGTATACTGTGGCGTGCTTGCCGGCCGTGGTAGGTCACCGGAGTTCATATAAAGACATCTCCCGCGCAACGCAAGTGCAAGCCGATTCGGTGCGTTAAATACCTATAGTTTTGGGAGAAGGGGCCCTTAATTAAATTAGTCGACTGTAACACGTTGCCCCGTAAGTCATCTTCTTATCTTCCCATTCTTTGAAATATTCCAATTACAGTAAACAGCCATCTAATCATAAGCTAATCATAAGCTAGGTTTCTGCACTCAACGGTATCTAGGTCGTCACAGCCTGGAACAGTTTACTAAATATTCCTGCAATGTGTTTTCTTAATGGACACTAAATACGACCTTATTGGCATTATTAGGAGTAAGTCGTAAGTCTCCGGCTTCTTGCTCCGAAAAGGTTTTCTTCTTTTGAACATTTGCAATGTTATACCATTAACATGCTTTCATTTGCTGCTTTTCGAAAACTACACCACTTTCAACCATCAGAATTGCTTCTGAAATATCTTTTTCACTTTTAAGACAGTATCCATTTTCCTTTAATACCTTGAAAAAGTAACTACAAAAATATTTTAATTGGGGCTGACTGATACAGTATGACAGAGTACACCGTAACACAGTGCCCCGGAGAGGTTAACCAAATAAAAAATCGTTCATTTTAAAGACAAAGTGCTCTGCAGCACAACTGCATCGAGAACAATTGTTCAAAGATGACTGGTTGTGAGCTTGACAAATGTGTATAATAAATGACGGAGACGAAGATATGTGTATTGTAACATTGTACCCCGTGTAACGCTGTGCGGTGTGCCCCACCTTACCCCAAACAATTTGCCTATTATATCAATAACTAGCTGTTGCCCGCAGCTTCGCCGGCGGTAACTTTGATTTACAGCCGTATACGGATTGATGATGGTTATTTTTATAGCTTAAGTTACTCCTTATAACATCAGCTATCTGTCAGTGAAAGTCCTATCAAAAGCGGCCCAGCCGTTTCAAAGACTAGCCGGAACAAACAGACAGACAGACAAAAAATTTAAAAAAGGCTATTTTGGTATATGTACCGTATATACATCCATATGCATTTAGTAAAAAGTGGTTATTTAAATATTACAAACAGACACTCCGATTTTATTTATCGTTACCAAAGATATAAAATAATATATTTAAGTTTGGACTTTGGTGCTTTTAAAACTGTCTTAAAGCCATTGTTAAGAAATGATAAATTGATATTCAGGTTTGTCTTAAAAATTACAGATATTTAAGTAATTCTACTTCATTTGCTGTAACTATTTTAAATTTTTTGGTGAAATATGCGGGGGTCAAATGTCGTACAACGGTTCATAGACAAACGAGAGTCAGTGACAGCAGTTTCAACTTTCAACATTTCTATTACAGTCAACGGTATATAAAAACGAGTTCCCACAATAAAGCGTTAGTGTGCTTTTTGAATGACATCAATTCACTGGTAGCTCACGGTTGCGCGGCGGCGCCTTGGATTGTTCAGTTTTATTATACATTGAAAATTATTATAATAAAAAAAATGTAGAAACTAGCAACATCTATTGGGCTAAAAGATCTATTTGAAATTATTTTTTGTGTGAAATAAAAAGTACATGAAAACGGACGAGATCGAAATTTTTTTTTTCCACAGATTATTATTTTCGAAGTTGATTCACAACAATGCATGGTATTGTAAAAACAATCGCTACAAATTGTATAATAAGACGCAATAAAACATCTTTGTTGTAACTCTTACGTATCTTGCACAGGTATTTAATTATTTTGTACAAACTTCTTTATAAAATAGTTATAAGTCGAAGTCTATTGAAAATATCATGATTGTAATGTGATAAAGTATGTAAATAAGCATTTTCAAAGGCAACAGTTTTTTAAACTCCTTTTATTTGTTTCCCGATATGAAGGTAATCTATCAAATTGAACTTTTCAGATTAAACGTATTGTAAACTTCGAAGATTAAATTACTTGGAAAAGAAAAATAGGTTACGGACCCTTAGATAATAAATTAGTACACTCCATTTTTGCTACAGAATCAATGAGAAAGTTTTATGAGTTACTGATTTTTAAGTAAAAAGCATAAGCGGCCATTGATTGTCGTGCCAAGTGAGACATACAGACAGTTGCCCAAGGCTACATATTGTAAGTCCTCAGTACGGAATTCTTTTTAGCTAGCCTGTCTAAGGGTTGCCAACTCGATATATCGGTGGTTGCTAAATGACGTCTCAAATACTGCTAGATTGATATAAAAATACAAAAATAGTGCTAATTTTTTTAAGACACGAAAACAATTGTTAAATTTTTAATCCGCTGATAGTAATATTACATTTCAAACTACATCCATCATCTACACTGCCATCTGTTTCCACTACTGTTAAAAACTTTAGTCGTTTTTTTTTTCGGAATGATCTATGCTAACGGCCCAAAGGCCCTAATGCTAAATTGGATTAATGTGAGCCGACCAACCGTGAAGTCTGCGATCACACGGCCTCCTGGCGTCGGGTTGGGAGAGGTTTCTTGTCGTAGTACTGCTACAGATTGGTACCACACATTAGATGATTATCGTTCAATGCTTGAAGACTCTAGGCCTACTAAATATTAGACTTTTTTATTGCTGTTAACCTAGCACCTAGCACTAAATCTAGGACTGCTTTAGTGCTATTCACACAATACATCTAGTATTGTGATTAATATTGAGAGTCGGTAATTAAAAAAGCTGGAAATGATATTGGAAGGTTGAGCATTGAGTGAGAGTGAGCTACATACGTTGGCAAAGACGCCGGAGGGCGAGCAAGATTTTCAAATTGAGGACGCGTTCGACATATTCGAAAAAAAAACTAGAATAAATTAAACTTATAAACATTAAACATACAAGACTTATATTTAAATAACTTTATTGGACTTTTTTATGTTAGTTGGAAAGGCTAACGGGCAGACGAGCCACAAGAAGACAGACAACTCTTGTATAACCACTTATAACATATAACTCATAACCACGGTTCAAGCCTTGTCGTGGCGATGGGGCTCAGTAGCCTAGGGTGAGCCCAACATTGGTGAAGCGAATTGAGCCGAGGGGGCTCTTTGTACCCCTCTTATAAGAAGAGGGGACAAAAGAGCATGGGGCAAGGTGTGAGGACGGGAACCTCACCTTATTCTACTGTCCCGACTTTGGGCGGAATTCATGAATCTCCTTACTATTAGTAAGTAGAAGACATGACCTATTTCCCCGAGCCGGTCTTTAAGCATTTAATGAGTGGTGCTTTCTGATGGTTGATCCGCTTAGACAGAGCCACTATGTCAGAGGTAAATTCTAGCAAATCTTTATTTACAGATAATACTTAACTATAGCAAAATAATAGAGATATTAATAGTTAATTATAGAAAATGGTTAATTATAGCAGAATAAAGTTTTTTTACCGGTCCGTGTTAGAGTGGCAAGGGATCGGTCGTCTTGTCGACGGTGAAGCAGTGGACGGATAAAGGCTGATTATGATGAAAGTTTTTTTTTATGTTTGTAGACATTGCAAACTAGCACATGAGCTAACTTGTAGTAAGTAGACAATATTGCTCATGAACATAAATAAGTTCACGAGACTTATTTTATACTAGCTGTTGCCTGCAGCTTCGCCCGCGTTACTCAACTCCTATAAGTCACAGCGTGATGTTTTATAGCTTATAGCCTTCCTCGATAAATAAGCTGTCCAACACTGAAAGAATTTATCAAATCGGACCATTAATTCCTGAGATTAGTGCGTTCAAACAAACAAACAAACTGTTCAGCTTTATAATATTAGTATAGATTAGACTAGCTGTTGCCCTCAGCTTCGCTCGCGTTAACTGAGATTTACTTTGTACCCGGATTGATGATTATTATTTTTATAGCCTTAGTTACTCCTTATAACATCAGCTTTCTTCCAGTTAAAATCCCATCAAAATCGGTCCAGCCATTTCATAGATTAGCCGGAACAAACAGACAGACAGACAACAATTGTAGAAAAAAAGCTATTTTGGTATATGTGCTGTGTATACATTGAATAAAAAGCGGTTATTTTATTATTACAAATAGAAACTCCAATTTTATTTGTCTGTATAGATAGTAAAATGGAATAATTTTGCAATTTACGTAAAGTTGTATCATATTTCATAGCGTATCCAATTAACCTGCGCCACTAGTAATGGTTAGCGCGTAGATATTTATACCCCAAGTACAAATCGAAACCCGTTCTCGTTGCGAGTTGTAATCGTAATGTCGTGTTACGTGCGAGTTTACCTTGCACTTGGATCGTCTTCAGTGCAACAGCCGACCGTGGCCAGAACCGGTCACTAAGGCCTACTATTCAACGATGTTTATTTTTCATACTTTTTATTCTTATCAACCAACCTAAATATAGACGATATGTGTCAGGTACATGTTTAAGAATTAAATTTTAGCGATTTAGGTGCAAGAATTTTGTTGGGAGATAGTTATTTTTAGCGATTTAGAAAATTTTCATTCCACGATTACACTCACGATTCTAGATAGAAAATTTAATTACCTACACTGTCTTTACACAAAGCCTTCAAGTATTTGGTAATTAAATTAAAATGGAAAGTAATTTAGTAGTATATTTTTATAAGGCTGTATTCTTTCATATTTAACTACGTATTACGAAAGCATTATCTGTAAAATTTGAATATCACGTTATGAAAGAATAAGCTTAAAGCATAAAATATTATTAGTAAAGTTTATATCATCAGTAAAATTTCATAATATATAATTAAGTGCAGTCTGTCAACCTTGTAACTTGGTGATATGTCCGCAAGATTAAGGTAAGGATAAATATATCCAGTCGGCTCTGCAATTACCGACACAAATGGCCAAGTCAGCAATGTCTTGATTAAAATGAGATCATTCCTTTATTTGCCAGTCATCGAAAATGGTCTCATAAGAATAATAAAATAGATGATATATTTTTAACCGATTTCAAAAAGGAGGAGGTTCTCAATTCGTCGGAATCTTTTTTATTAAATACTTAAACCAAGAAATGTTAGAGAAATTAGGGATATACCTAAGATTTTTGTTTATATTTATTATTCTATGTTAAAGTTAATTTAATAATTTAATTAATGTTAAATAAATGTTAACGTTGTCTATGGATTTCGTTTATCACTTATCTTCAGGTGAAACGTTTGCCCCCTCTTCTATAAAAGAATGTTATAAAAATTATGAAGACAAAAAGGCTAATTCTTAACAGTATTATTACTTTATCACCAAAGTTCATTTTAATAGCAATATTTTCTATTTATTTTGATGGCGCCTACTAACACTCGTAGCACCTCGTAGTATGGAAAATAAATTCTTATTGTATTATTTTAATTAAATAATATATAATTAAATTATATTATAATTTTATTGTATTCCCCTCCTCCTTTTCCTTATTTCAATTCACATTACTAATGTTTGAAATCTACATTTTTTATTTCCTGACTTAGAATGAATGTAGGTAATATCTCTATCTTTATTTATTATTTTAGTTTTACCCCTGTAGTTCACTTATCACCATTTTGGGTACCACCACTTTTATTCCAAATAACTTTTCTAACTAATAAAATACTTATCAAATAACTGTTAAAATAAACGAAGTCGACAACATTATATTATGTATTTTAATACGTCTGTGTTAATTACATTTTTTTATTTATACTATATATTATATATATTACACCTTCTAATTTTATATTGTTTGTCAAAGTACGAATAACGAAGGAGCACGAACGGATATTATAAGAAACGTGCGTAGAAATTATAAATCAGTTTTAATATGCTGTGCGCTGTACGCAGTCAAGATGAAGAGATTTTATCGCTGTAAAAATATTACTCAAAATCAAGCCCCTTACAATTTTGCATGCTTGCAGCGAATACGTAATATTTAACACGATATTAAACATGCTCACTTGTTACATAATTACACATGCAATATTAAATATTAAATTGTATAAAATTCTTACAAACCAGAAAAATAACGGTAGTACATTTTACAAGTTTTAACGTCATATCTTTCTACTAAGGTTATTAACATCACATACTACTTGTACTGTGTTATAAATATTTAAGTAGATTCTAACAGTTTACTTTTTGTTGTAATATATTCCATAACCGGTATAATCTGGTAAAAACCAGTGGAAGGGATGCGCTAAGCTTCCCGGCTGTATGGGTACCACCATCGTGCTTGTATCTCCTGTCAATCAGCTCTGCTGTGTTTCGAAGTGTAATTACTGGCACCGAGACTTAGCATCTTATGTCTCAGGATAGGCAACACATGGATGATTTGCCTGGGCTAGTTCCAGGTAGACTAGTCATGGGCGACGTCGACCACTTACCTTACCTTAGATGGTAATATGTTGTTTGCCAGTTTGCCTTTCACTAACATAAAAATATATATCTTTTATAATATCGAATCTCAAGAAAATCCTAGCCTTTTTTTTCTTTAACGCCGGGAAATGCTCTGAGGCATTCCGCGGGGGAGTGGGTCTCCCCACGCGGGTATGTGGGACTCGCTGCGCCCGACAGCTGGTAAATGGACGCAGCTCTATCCACTAAAACCCGGCGAGTGCCACCAATGCCGCCTTTGGTGAGGTGCCCCGGATCTAGAAAACAAACAGGGCACCTCGACGGCTAGTCAGTCCCGCAAGGGACCAACGCCACCTCCACAGAGGGGTTGTCTCGCACCACAGAACAAACCCTCACAACGTCGGGACAGTACAATGGGGTGAGGTTCCCATCCTCGCCCCTTGCCCCTTTGCTCTTCTGTCCCCTCTTCTTATAAGAGGGGTACAAAGAGCCCCCTCGGCCCAATTAGCTTCGCCCAAGGTGCACCGCTCACCCTAGGTTACTTAGCCCCACCGCCACGACAAGGCCTGAACCATGGTGGGAAGAAATTCCTAGCCTGCTCTAGTTCAGTATATCTTTCTATGAATCAAAATTGTTTCTGTCTTTTTACGTCACTAAGATAATCTTTACAATAGGTAGATGTTTTTATTGTAGCTATCTCAGTGTCTTTTAGTAGTTCTCTAATTGAAATTAAGGCATAAAGATATAAGTCTGTTGCTACTCTAATAAAACAAGGGGTTTTAATTTATTGTCATTTTTTAAGGTTATGTTATAATCTTTTCATTTCATGTACTTGAATTTTTATATACATATATGAGAATATATGATAAGTTTTTTAATCGATTCAATAATAACGGTTGAGATTCGGTAAAAATATCATAGATATAAATTCTAATACTTAGGGTTGTGATTACCTAAAGACTTAAGACTGTCAAGTATTGTCGGTATCACACAAAAATGTCGATAAAATATTTAGCTAATATGACTAACGATAATGGTCGCAAGGAAAGTCGACCGCAACTATGTCAGTGGGTCCTACCTTTCTCCTCGCCATGTACGAAATAAAAAAAAACCATTTCGATTCGTGATATAGATTGATTGTTTTCGCAAACGTAACGATGTCACTTTCCGTTGTCAGCTGATCTTCTCTCGTTTGACTAGTTTCGTTCTTGCTACTCAAAAGTTTAAATAGCTTTTGTGTTCTTACTTTCTCTCATAGACAAAGTAATAACTCTCCATCATCATTATCATCATCGTAATCATAGCTAATTGTTACAATATTTGTTCAAATCAACAATCTGACAGCTTCTTTAGTTAGAGCTTCAAATCATAGAGCTAAGTGGACTTCACCAGCAATGCTAGTGTCTACTTATCTCTATCTGCATAGATCTCAGATGCCCCTCCCTTGAAATGCCTGCCCTTGATTTTAAATCTCCTGTCACTGTGACATATTTAAAGTATCTACATATAACTTGATACGATATAAATAATTCATGCAAAAATTTAATAAAAATGTTTTTGATGCAAAGAAACAATGTTTTATCGCTAAATGTAGAACCTACAAAAAACAAAAGAAGACCTCGATTAATGTTGATGCACTCGTAAAAGAAAGACATAAAATAAATTGGTGTAATAACAAAAGCAATAAGACCTGAGGCTTTGACCGATGCGGGTTCATCGGACCGGCGTAACTAAAACTTCCAATTACCAGGTGAACGATACCATCGTGAATCAGAGACAACAGGAGATTCGCGACGACTCCATCAACATAGACAATAGAACCGCACCGCCAACAATTACCGGCCAACAGTCCTCTCTCACTTCAACTTTCTGAATTTATTTGTAAAAAAACGAAGAAATATATATAAAAAGTAAAAAAGATTAGCTAACGGGTTGATGAAAGGAAAATATGGGATGGTAGCTTACTATAATACCAAAAAAGGTAGTTGCAAATGGCAATAAATTATAGATAGTTTACGATTCAGCGGAATATAACCATTGCTAATAATATTATTCTTTTATTGGTCCTCGTCTAAGGCATATATAACGTAACATATACTTGCTATGTTTATTGAATTTATTACTTTTAAAATTAAAACACTAACCCTTTCTGTATTTATTTTGTAAAAATTCTAAAATAAACAAACATAAGTACCCAAAACATGTCATATACCTCAAATTGTATCGATATAAATATTTTGTGGTCATAAAATTTTATTTTTTATAAATAAACATCTAAATCGCAGCATCCTTACAAAAATGCTGGCCACATTTTATCCAATCCGGCTTTTTAGTTTCTGAATAGCGTGTTTTAATGCAGCCTACTTATTCATATATTCTTAAATATTGGTCCATAAAAGTACATTTTTTAAACTTTGTAAAACTGTTTTTATATTATTATAAGTTATAACTTGTAGATACACAACAGATGTTACATAAAATGAAATAATATAAAATAGTGTAACTATGATAAAGTATATTTCGTTACATTGGCAAGACACGTTTAACATTAATAACTTAAATTATTACTTTTATTATTTAAACAACGAAAAAATGAATAACAATAATATCGAGTCCTGTTGACCCAACGTTAAGAAGTTATTTAATTTTTCCTGGTTTCTCCACCTGTTTCTTGCTCATTTAAATCAAAGTCACCAACCTAGAGGGAAAATACTGCAACTCATATTTTATGAAAGTTTGGTATAAGTCTTGTCTGATTTTTTTACCACTGTCTGTAGAATCCTGCAACTTAAAAAAAAGACAACGACTAGCATCATTTTATTTTACTTTCATCATTCATGGTCATATGTAATAAAAAAAAAGAAATATTGGATATAAGTTTTCGGATATGATACATATTCTACTGACATACCAAAACAAAGTTCGTGGTACACTATTTCACGGCAGTATTAAAAAGGTAGTATGGCTGATCGCTTAGATGCGGTATAGTAACCTCCCTCTTATCTAGTTCAAATTTTCTACTTCTTCTTTTTTTCAGTTAGTTACTTAGTTATAGTACTATATTATTTAAGTTCTTTTCCGAAAATGAGAAATAAGCAATCAAAATTCTGATGCATTTAAATGTAAACGCTTCTTCTATTTAAGCAGCAATGGCACAATATATACTCAAATATATCCTTGTAAGGCATATTCCGGGTTTAATGTTTAAAATAATTATTTTAGGGCTACATAAACTTGACCACTACCGAACAGGATGAATGGCACATTGTATTCGTACTTTATGTTTCTCTTCCCGACAACCTCCCGAGCCCCGGTATAATATATCGTAAATTTTCATTATATTCAAATTCCCTTTATGTCTTTTTATTCCGAGGTGGGCAAAATATACACTTTTCACTTGTCAAGCCTGTGCGTAACTTATTAATGTTTGCCGACACATATATTCTCATATTTTATTATGAATAATTAAGTATCTATAATATTATCTGACTGTTTATTGCCGATTGCCTTTGGGCATTTCTTTGAAACATGCCGAGATTGTAAATAATGATTTTAATATAATCTTCACCTGGAGCCCGTCGCAATTACCAAAACAATGGCTTGCCTAATCCAAGATGGTTTCGTATCCGTTGTAGTGAGGAAATGAGAAAAACTACAACCGAACGAAAGAGATAATAATATTGAGCTAATCTTGCATGAAATGAAATAGTTTTTGGAGTCGAGCTGTTTGAACTCAAGTAAAGGCTTTGTCGCTGTCACTAGAGGATAGGTTCGTTTTCAAGTGGTCAATACACCGTCCGCCTTTGTAAAGAAAGTTAGCTTCACAATGCCTTTGTAAACGAACGCCCTCTCAGAGTAGTTATTATTACTAATACTTTGAAGGGTTCACAATCTTTATTTTTTATTTTTTTCTTTAACGCAGGTGGACGCAGCTCTACCCACTAAAACCCAGGGATGCCACCACTGCCGCCTTTGGTGAGGTGCCCCAGATCTGAGCAACAGGGCACCTCGACGGGTAGTTAGTCCCCCAAAAGACCGACGCCACCTCCACAAAAGGGTTGTCCCAACCACAGAACAAGCCCTCCCAGCCTCGGGACAGTGCAATGAGGATGAGGTTCCCATCCTCGCCTCTTGTCCCTCGCCTCTTCTTATACAAGGGGTACAAAGAGCAGCTCCCTCGTTTCAATTTGCTTAGCCCAAGGTACCTACTGCGTTTACTTTAGGGTACTGAGCCCCAACCTCACCCCATTGTACTGTCCCGACGTTGGGAGGGGTTGTTCTGTGGTGCGGGGCAACCCCTCTGTGGAGGTGGCGTCGGTCCCTTGCGGGACTGACTAGCCGTCGAGGTGCCCTGTCAGCTTAACAGATTCGGGGCACCTCAGCAAGGCGGCACTGGTGGCACTCGCCGGGTTTTAGTGGGTAGAGCTGTGTCCATTTACCATCTGTCGGGCGCAGCGAGTCCCACGTACCCACCTGGGGGGAGACCCACTCCCCAGGCGGGATGCCTCAGAGCATTTCCCGGCATAAAAGAAAAAAAAAGGCTACTGAGCCCCACCGCCACGACAAGGCTTGATCCATGATGGGGAAGTTTCTATGTATCTTTTAACTTTTGATAAGTAGGCTGGCATCAAATTATGTCTGCTTTTACGTTAATCGATAGTATCGTACATTAATTAATAATTATCGTCTTTAATTAGGTTTCGACTTATCTTCACCTCTTCCATTAACGCCCGAGAGCCGGCGCTGTTTTTGACTTGCCGTGGGTCAACGACCGAGTCCTTGACCTACACATGTACATATTTTGACTAATTTCGAAAGCGGCTTACATTTTATCTCACACGTCCATTCTCTGGTGGTTTCTTGTAATTATCTCTTATAGTTTAATTTTTAAATGTGTTATTTTAAACAGTTGTGTTGTTAGCGTTTATAGAATTATTAGTTGTTTTTGTTAGCTTAAGCGTATCTTTCACAAGTACCCAGCAAAACCAAATATTGTTTTAAAACTCATCGACAAACTTTTTGTTTTAGTAAAAAATCGTGGACAAGCGTAGAATCAAAAATAAATTATAATAATGTAAAAGTATTTTTTCTTTAACGCCGTAAAATGCTCTGAGGCATCCCGCTGGGGAGTGGACGCAGCTCTACCCACTAAAACCCGGCGAGTGCCACCAATGCCGCCTTTGGTGAGGTGCCCCGGATATTAGATCTGGGGCAAACAGGGCACCTCGACGGCTAGTCAGCCCCTCAGGGGACCGACGTCACCTCCACAGAGAACCCCTCTGTGGAGGTGACGTCCCGCACCACTGAACAACCCTTCCCAATGTCGGGACAGTACAATAGGGTAAGGTTCCCATTTGTCCCCTCTTCTTATAAGGTGGGTACAAAGAGCCCCCTCCGCTCAATTAGCTTCGTCTAAGGTGTTGAGCACACCTTAGGTTACTGAGCCCCACCGCCACGTTAAGGCGTGAACCATGGTGGGTGGTATGTAGCCCTTAGAGTAGGTATACATAGCTTGCTTATGTATACTCTAAAGTGTAGCTGAAGTTGAGGGAAGGTGTTTGATTGAATTCATGGAAAGGTGACAAATCTGGCTGGGGAATTCCTTGATACCTCATCTCATTAAAGACATGACGTCACAAATATTCTCATAGACCTTTCCCTGAGACACACATCTGTATCCATTCCGGATAGGCACAGACCGAAAAAAATACTCTACTTGGTTGCGTTTCTATAATAACTCCATAAAAAATCACAAAGATATTTACAAAAAGTTGAAGCTTAATCAGAGTTAGAGCGTGGCTGAACCGCGCTGGAGCGTAACGCACGCCGCGGTCCCGTTACTGACACACTCAGGTACCACGACACACTGACAGGCCAGTACACATACACTTATAATAAATCCCCTTTCAAAAACTAGGCGACACTTGTACCGGAATTTTAAGAAATGCTGCGTGGGAAATTTTGCATGGTTAAAAAATATGTGATACTACCAAGCACGTATTCCCGATTCAAGATAGAGACGTTTTATTATTTTGCGAAGCTGCTTTGAACCGTCAAACAGGATAAGCGATGTATTTTCTAGCAGCAAAATCTTGCTTTTTAAGCAACCTATCGACGACTATCTTTGCCCACGCACACGCAATAGTCTCGAGTGAATTTGTGAGATTAACCACACACCTGTGTCTCGTGTGCTAATTTGTCTATTTCAACTAAAATGAAATAAATCTCATTATATACTATGTATTACTGTTTAGCGTAGACGACCGGCTTGAAATTATTGTAATCCTTGGCGTTGAAGCCTTGTATATATTTTATGGGGTAGGCAGAAGCCTATAATCAGAAGATTATTTAATAAAAATATATAAGTTCCGTATATGAATTGTTCTTATAAGTGACATTGTGATTGATTGATTCTCTTTTGGGAAAATATTTTTTTTATTCCGTATTCTGTTGGAGGTAACAAACCTATTATGAACAACAAAACCTTAATATCAGTCACTCTGAATGTTCAAGGAATTTCGTGAAAGCGTATACGAGGCGAGACATGTACATACACACTTAGTTAATCAAGATGAGTCAACAAGGAGCCAACTTTGACATATCGGTGTCGTTGGTCCAATGTTAAATTTCTCCCCGATAAGTTTCATTTTGGTGAGACGTTTTAGTACGGTAGTAGGCGATAGGATTATCCTATTTACTCTCCCCGATACTAAAACATATGTCGTTTTATTACGATAGTAGGTGATAGAATTGTGATATTTAATTTAATTTTTATGCCCGATACTAAAATATACCTATATCGTTTTAATACGGTACCTAGTACTTAGTAGCCGATAATACTACTCTTAACTTTACTTATTCAAAACTGGAAATGAGGAGTGAAAAACCGCCAAGTGCATGAACATCGCCTTTCCATCCATTTGGTAGAAGACCAATTCTCTATCTTTTCCTTCTCTCCGCGAATCCCTTCGTTCCGTTGACTTGTTCTTCGGCGTATTTATTAATAAGTTTATACAATGTATACAATTAATGATGTGAAAATTATATTATTGTACACGGTGTCGGTGTCATTATATTATACAGTTTAAATTGAATCTATATAAGTAGCGTATACACCTATTTATTATTATTAACGAGAAAAAACTTTCAGTCTCCTTGCATACATCATCTTTAATACTAGCTGTCTCATCGCACTATCTGATGTCCATACCGATCATTAAAACATGAGTAACAGTTATTGCTTTGTCAATAAAATGAAGCATATAATTGGAATTGTCTATCATTGCGGAATGCCGGGATGGCATCATTATAGCAATCAGTGTCTTCGATGTGATGGTTGGCATTCTTCATTTTTATGGCACATTCTTGGTGACTGACAACCGTTGTAACAGGTGGGCTAATGGCGTCAAAACCGTTGTATACAAATGAACCCAATGATCCCACGTCCCATTAGATTTTCATATCCGTTTTATAATATGAAATGCCCGTTGGTTGCTCTTTGATTTGAGGAACGGTAGTGTTAAGTTCTTTATTATTTTACTCTTGGGATGAAGTTAGCACTGTAATACGTTTCAGATATGACGAATAAATAATTCAAAACTATTGTTTATAAGGTACAATTTATTGAAGTGAAACTTCTTTGCGCGCATGAGGGTAATTTTTTTTACGGATGAAACGTCACGAAAATGTGCAACGTTTTGTCCAAGAAGAGGGAGTGAGTGATTGAGACCGATTGAGAGAAAGTGAGAAAGGGCGAACGTAGCATGAAGCACATAGTCATGGAGTGAGAGTAGGGAGTAGTGGCAAGCGAGTGAGAAAGATGGAGAGAGAGAGTGAGATAGAGCGAACGTCGCATCTTAAGTCTCTGAAATTTAAAGCTTTAGATTAGTATAAAATATTATTAGTATTAACAAGATTTAAAAATCAGTTTGCCAAATAAGTTTCACTTCTGACATGTGTTTTTATTTCACTCAAGTTTTCATCTCATCCAAATGTTATCTTAAGACTTCTGAGATTGATCTCAGGAGCTGTTTGGAAGAAAAGGATCTGATAGGTGCCTACCCCTGTAGATAAACTGCTACTACAGCCTAAGCCCTAAAGCGTATTGCTGCAGCGATAAACATTCTTGTTTATCTCTTTAATGTAATTCGCATTTAATTGCCGGTTGGTGTTTTTGCTGACCTCTTTAGACGCCCCTATTGTTGGCATACGCCTATATTTATATTGTATATTCATTATTGTTTCGTGGTTTAATAAATCGTTGCTATGTTTCATGCATTTTACCTCAGTCGTGAATAAGTAAAGATACTTCTATGTAGAGGTACACCTTGTATACATTGTCATGTATTGTAATTCTTCTTTTCGTTCATTGAAATGGACCCTACTGCTTCTGCAGTGGATGGAAAGATGCCACATTATGTTGACGGCGATGATATTTCAATTCTCGGTGTTCATTTAAAAGGACTTGTTTCTAGTCAAAGATAAGTGGATTATACCGTCAAAGAAAGTAACAAATGTAGTTTACCACGGGGTTAATGTGATTGTTAATAAACATAAAAATAGCTTATACAGATATATCAAATTCATATCGCGAAACTGACATACATGAGATAATATTTAACAATAGAAGGATAAGCTGGAATAAGTGATATAATAATGTTGGTAAAAAATGGCCTCGTATTGATGTAGTACGTCCTACGTACAAAAACAAAACTGCTGCAATAGCTGACACTGACCTTGATATAGTTCAAAGTCATTATTTCTTATGTCTTATGATTTATTAAGAGCAGGTGATGTATTATTTTTTGTGATGACGAGCTCAGATATGTTTATTATAATAGACTTTTTCTAGTCGTGCTTATATCTTGAATAACTCTTAATACTGTTTTTTTTTTCTTTAAAGCCGGGAAATGCTCTGAGGCATCCCCCGGGGGACTGGGTCTCCCCACGCGGGTAGACATACAAAGCTGGTAAGACGCAGCTCTACCCACTAAAACCCGGCGAGTGCCACCAATGCCGCCTTTGGCGGCATTGCAAAGCAAACAGGCCACCTCCACGGCCAGTCAGTCCCCCAAGGAACCGACGCCACCTCCACAGAGGGATTGTCCTGCACCACAGAACATTCCTTCCCAAAGTCGGGACAGTACAATGGGGTGACGTTCCCGTCTTTACTCCTTGCCCCCTCCTCTTTTGTCCCTTATTCTAATAAGAGGGGTACAAATAGCTTCGGCTCAATTAGCTTCACCCAAGGTGCCGGGCCCACACTAGCTACTGAGCCCCACCGCCACCTCAAGGCTTGAACCATGGTGGGGAACTCTTAATACTGTTACTAATACACTATAGACAATATCAACCACAAACATGTGAAAATATCTTCTCTCGCGTCACTGGAAGATACTTAGGCCTCTGGGGAGGTTTTAATGGTTTATGCTTATGTATATCATAGAAGTTGTATTAGCCGTATCTTAGCTACGTTCTTTGATATTTTTTACTTAGTTCACAAAAAGAGACCCATCAATTGACCAACTTTGGATTCCAAAATTTTCTTTATTCCGGAACTTTACTGAGTGAGGTAACTTTTAACTAAGGAGTTGTGAAAGCTATCTAATATGTGTTTTATTTGGATTTTCGATGTAAAATAAAGAAGAAATAAAAAAGTGGCAGTCATATTATGCTGCCGACAGAAACTTATAACTTAGAATTATGGACATTATGAAATTTCAAATTTTAATACTATTTTCTTTTTAAATTTGATTATGACGTCATGTCACATACGCCTATCGCTGACGCGAACCTATAAAATTTTCCCCTACCAAAATGTGCTCAACGCGGCTAAAGAAGTTTACACTTTAAAAAATATCAAAGTTGTATATTTTAGAATTATTAAGATGTTAAAACATTGCGTGCATCGACCGGATATAAAGGCTGATTGAGATTATTATTCACCATTCCAAATATCAAAACAGTTCTTAGGATTCGAACCGGCTACCTCCCTTGATATTCTTTCGCACTTAACCACTATACCATGTGGTTACTTAAAATATAATATAGTTAAAGCTGACTCACGTAATTCATAAAATAAATGATCGTGTTTTGTTTTGGCATAGAAAAAAAAACGACGAGTACACGTTCTCGCTTTGATATTAATTCCTTTGTAATATACAAATATGATAACAAAAACGTTTTTATCCCTTTAGAATTCAAATCGAGTCACGAACCTACAGCGAGACGCCGTTTATAATTCGGGTATAGCATTTTTTTGACGACCTCTGCGGCTCAGTGGTAAGCGCGTTGGCGCTCAAGCCGGAGGTTACGGGTTCGAATCCCGCCAGCGAACAAAAATATTTTCTGTGTTTCTGGGTCATGGATGTTTATTAAATTTGTGTATTATATAATAAAAATCTTAAATATATGTATAGTATAAAAGTATTAAATAAATTTCCGTTGTCTGGTACCCGTAACACAAGTTCTTCGAGAACTTACCACGGGACCAGATTGACGTGGTGTAAAAGCGTCCATAGATATTAATATTATTATTTATAAGCGTGTACAGCCGCCGTATCTATGAAATATTATAAATAGGTTATGTTTGTGTATGGATGTAGATGGGGGCTTAAAGAATAATCTTCTTCAATCCGGATACGGCTGTAAATTTTGGGTTGACGCGGACGAAGCAGCGGGCAACAGCTATTCTGTACTAGCAGCGCACCTCGGTTTTGCCCGCATACCGTTCCCGTGGAAGAACAGGGATAAACTATAGCCTATATGTTATTCTGATGTTATAAGCTATGTTATTGTAAAGTTTCATCAAAATCCATTCAGTAGTTTTTTCGTGGAAGAGTAAAAAACATACAATACATACATTCTTACAAACGTTCTGGCTTATGACATTAGTAGGATTTCTTTTTTTTTTTTGCTGTCGTTGAGGTGATCCTATTGCCTGCAGATCCGGGACCCTCAAAAAGCGGTTGAAGGCTCTCGCAGTGGTTTTAGTTAGGGTGGGCATTCTCAGGTGTGAGTCCCACATAGCGTCAGGATCTACCCGAAGATCCCGTCTACATCCATAATGGATATCCCTGCTATATAAGAAAGGGTTGTTTTTCTAACAATAATTGTGATAATAGCAATGTTAATAACTGTGTGATAGTGAAAAAACCCTACTAGCAAGTTTTACCTAAAGCGTAAATAGCTTGGTTTTCTTAGTCGGAACATTTTTCCATCTAGCGCTGTAACATTGTAAGCATATCTTCAAATCTCTTTAGCGAATGTAGTAATTTCATAGCTCGCTTTGTTCTTAATCTTCTTATTTAATCACTAATCGTATTATAGTAATTCTATGTAATTGTAGCTAGTGCTTACGTACACTTAAGTGCTTGTAGGTTCTGCTTTACTTTATCATAAGTTATTAAAATAAGTAATTAAATAATCGGCAACAATTATACCACGTTAAAGTAGTAGCGAAGTAAGTTCGTAGCAACTTATTTTGTACGGACACATGCTCGATGACGCTCATGGACACTTATTTAGAAAGGATATAAATATTAATTTATATTAACACATCATTGACCAGGTACAGACTATACAGCCAAATATTTTTTTATGTCATAGGGAGGCAACTGAGACGCCCATAGACATTCGCACAACTAAATGTTGAGATGCGTTGCCCTCATTTTTCTGTAAAATGGGTCACCGGAAACTGACAAATCGCACGAAACACGACAGCATAATATGTAGCTGTCTATAATCTTTATATCTATTATTCACCGACATCATAAAGCAGGAGGTTCTCAATTCGACTGTATGTTTTTTTTTTTATTATTGCATCAAAACCCTATTATAAATTCTCCTTCTTCTTTGAATCCTTCTTTGAAATAAAGAAGAATAACGTAGAACTATTCAGTATTTACATTTGCAAGTAATCGTTTTGTGTTACCGTTTAAATTAAAAAAGTTATAATGGCTCCACTGAGCGCATGGGGTGGTAATTTCAGACAGCTATTTACAGTGATTGATAACGATTGAGCGAGCCTTTTCCCCTGGCAATTAGAGTCTTTAACGGGTACTGAGGTACATACATATCAACTGCTTAATGGTGTATTTTATATTATAACAAATAAAGTGGTAGTGAGCCTTAAATATGAAAAGAGGTCAAGTTTTTATTTCTTACTATTACTTGGATCGGCAACCGGGAAGCTAGATAGTGAGTTTACTGACAAGTTCACCAGGAACTAATCCAGGCAACTCATTATGGGTGTCCTCTGTTAGACAGATCCGGGACACTCCCCTTCAAGCGGCTGAAGACTCGCAGTATTTTTAAAGTGAAAACTTATTTAGGCGCGGTAGGCATATTTTTAGATAAGATAAAATATCTGGATTCGCGACACCGTCACCACCTGTATGAGACGCTATTTGACGTTTATAGGTTTATGTTATTATGATGATGGTACTACCACTGTATATTACAATATAGTTCAGAAGGGGTGTGTAGTAGTAGATATTCGTATGTACCTTTAAGCAAGCCGGGTCGTCGTACATAGAAAGGAAAGTCCAAAATCAGCACTAGGATATTGTTTATTAACTGTTTATATCACAACACACATTGGTTAAATAACACAGAGTCACAATAGCAATTTAAACGTAATATTTAAATAAATACAAGCGAAGACATTGATAGTTTGCGATATGTTAGCACACTGCCGGTAGGGTGCAGACGGTCATTCCGATCAGCGCGTACGTTGCGAAGTTAAACAATAGGCCGAGGATGCTTACATCGTACGATATTTTTATGTGACATTATTATATTATAGTATTTAATTTATTTACTGTTTAAATGAAATACCTATTTAGTTTATATATACACATATGTGTATGCGTGAGTTTGTGTGTGTGTTGTGTGTGTGCGTGAAATATGTTTTAGCGGAAAAGGATGAATGATGATGATGATTAATCATATGATGCCGATGATGATGATCGTGCAAATATTAAGGGTTCTCCACATCACTCCCCTCCGGAGACCGTTACTACGGGCGAAAATAATCCGGGAAAGTTACTACACGACCAGAGCGCGTTGTCTTTTTAATTCCCGGAGGAATGTGGTTTGCCTCTGATGGTTCGGGGAAGGCCGTTTGCTGGTATGAAGGGTTGGAATTAGGCATTGGGTTGGCATTTTGGGTAGGATATGGATCAACCATTGTATAGGCCGGCTTAAGGCGATCTATGGAAACGGTGACCATTTTACCTTTTATCAATATCTTAAAGGTCTTGTCGCCTCTTTCAACAACCGTGTAAGGACCAGAGTAAGGGGGCTGTAATGATGCACGTACCGAGTCATCCCTTAAAAATACTTGTTCTGAGGAATGTAGGCCTTTGTGAACAAATATTTTACCGCTTGTATGATGAGCGGTCGGGGAAGGTTTCAGCTTAACTGTGAAATTACGAAGGCGGGTTGTGAAATCAGAAATATCGGTGGAGTCTGGAGGGCTAGTCTGAAAAAATTCACCTGGCAAACGCAACGGTTCACCATATACTAACTCAGCTGATGATGATTGTAAATCCTCTTTGTACGAGCTTCTAATGCCAAGAAGTACCAAAGGCAATGTGTCAACCCAATTAGGGTCGGCGTGACACATGATTGCCGCCTTAAGCTGGCGGTGAAAACGCTCCACCATACCATTACACGCTGGATGATATGCGGTAGTGCGGCGATGTTTAAATCCTATCACTTTTCCCAGGTATTGGAAAAGTGAGGATTCGAATTGACGCCCGCGGTCGGTGACAACATCAGTTGGACATCCGAATCTGGATATCCACGATATTAGCGCTTTTCCGACAGTTTCAGCGGTCATATCTGCCATTGGTGTTACTTCTGGCCAGCGTGTGAAGCGGTCTACCACTGTCAAGCAGTATCGATTGCCTTGTGATATTGGAAGAGGGCCGACGTGGATGAAGGCAAATCTGGCTCGCGGTAGACTGAACGTACCAACGGGTGAGGATATATGGCGACTAACCTTACAGCGCTGACAGGCTAAGCATTGTCGTGCCCATAGTCGACAATCCTTACGTACTCCAGGCCATACAAAGCGCTCAGCGACCAATTTAGCTGTAGCATTGGCACCTGGATGACTGAGATTGTGAAGACTATCGAAGAGGGGTTTTCGTAAGGCCTTAGTAATAAAAGGTCTAGGTGATGAAGTGCTGACATCACAGTATACTTCCAGTTTGCTGTGGGGAACTTTCACTTTAGCCAAACGAAGTGACGATCCACTGTTTAAAAGGTGTGCCAGCTCTTGATCGGAAGCCTGAAATGCAACTAATTTGTCCATGTCAATTGGTATTTGCAATTCGTCAACACGAGATAATGTATCGGCAACAATATTGTCTTTGCCTGATATGTGTCGAATGTCGGTTGTGAATTGCGATATATAATCCAGATGACGATACTGACGAGGCGAACAGTTATCTTTTCGATCACGAAAAGCATAACTGAGCGGTTTGTGATCTGTAAAGACCACAAAATGCCTGGCTTCTAACATATAGCGAAAGTATTTAATGCTCTCGTATATGGCTAGTAGCTCGCGGTCATAAGGCGAATACTTTTGCTGGGACGGGCTTAAGTTTCGTGAAAAGAACGCAAGAGGTTGCCAGGAGCCGTTTTTAAGCTGCTGTAAAACTGCGCCCAAAGCAGAAGAAGATGCATCTGTTACCAGAGCAAGCTGAGCATTGCAGTCGGGATGTGCAAGTAGCGCGGCACTTGACAAGCTTTCCTTGCATCGCTTGAAAGCCAGTAGTGTTTCGCCAGAGAGATCGATTGGGTGAGACGATTTCACAGAACCAGTTAGCAAAGCGTTCAGAGGAGCCTGAATTTGGGCGGCGTGTGGTAAAAATCGCCGATAAAAATTGACCATTCCTAGAAATCTACGAAGTTGACGCACTGTCGTAGGTATAGGAAAGTCTTTGATTGCCTGGACTTTAGTATTTAAAGGCTTGGGGTACCTGCGGCAGAAATATTGTACCCGAGAAATGTAACCTCGTTAGCTCCGAAAATACACTTTGAAGTGTTAACGAGGATACCATATTCCTTCATTCTGGTGAAGAGTTGATGAAGGTGGGACTCGTGCTCTACCTCATCTCTACTAAATACCAAAAAATCATCAATGTAGCAATAGCAAAAGTCTAGGCCCCGCGTCATCTCGTCCACGAATCTTTGAAATGTCTGTCCAGCATTCCTCAGGCCAAAAGTCATAAATGGGAACTCGTACAGTCCAAACGGTGTTGTGATGGCGGTCTTGGGAATGTCTTCCTTACAAACCGGTATTTGATTATATGCGCGCTCTAGGTCGATGGTAGAGAATATTTTACATCCAGAAATAGCGTGAGCGAAATCGTGAATATGCTTAATGGGGTACCGGTCTGGTATGGTCCGTGCATTAAGCATTCTATAATCGCCGCAAGGTCGCCAATCACTATCCTTTTTGGGAGCGAGGTGCAAGGGCGAAGCCCAAGGGCTTTTAGATGGGCGTGCAGTTCCGTTGTTCAGCATAAGCTCGAATTTTTCTTTCGCGATTTTTTATTTGTCGGGAGCTAATCTGCGTGGAGTACAAAAAATTGGTGGGCCAGGTGTAGTTTTGATAAAGTGTACGGTGTTATGCTTTATATCCATGGGTATGCCAGAAGGGCGTGTAATTTCTGGAAACTTATTTAAAATAGTATGGTACCTGCTGTTACCTGATATAACTTTAACAGAGCATAAATTAACACTATTAACATGAGCAGCAGGAATACACAAAGAAGTAACATTATCGATTAATCGTAGATTACGACAGTCCACAATTAAATTAAAATGTTTCAAAAAATCTACACCTATGATGGCTTTACTCACGTCAGCAACAATAAATCGCCATTGAAAATTTCTCCTTAAACCTAAGTTTAAAACTAATTCACAATAGCCGTAAGTGTCTATTAATGAGCCATTAGCGGCACTCAGCTGAAGATCGGTCCTCTTGCGGCTTTCGCGCAGTGCAGATCGAGGGTAAACACAAAGGTCACTTCCAGTGTCTACAAGGAAGCGGGTTCTTGTGTTCCGATCGATGACAAATAGACGACCGGTTGAAGAAGGGCAGCCGTCAGTCGTCATTAACGACCGCCTTTGGAGTTTCCCGGTTTATTAAAATCGCATGGCTGTATGCATCGATGCGCGTTGAAGCTGTACTTCGAGTGGTACCAGCATATAGGGTACCGCTGGTAGCTGGCATTTGACCGTGATCGTTGTCGCGATGTTGAGCGGTTTCGCTGCTTTGGTCTAGAACGGGAGTTATCTGCTTTCCTGTTATAACTAGATCTGCCTTGAGTATGCTCCTCTAATCTCAAGGCTAGGCGTTCTACCATTTGCTTCAGTTCCGAAATCTCGCTATGCTGGCAAGGCTGTGCAGAACTTGATGACGTAGATGCGACAGTAAAGGGTGTGGTAAGCTCGTGAATACGATCCGCTAAGTCTGCGAGTTGTTCCAGAGAGTGGCTTGGCTGGGATGCTAGTACAGTTTGGAGGTTGATGGGCAACTGGTTACTCCAGATCTGCTTAATAAGGTCTTCAGTGGCAGAGGTACCAGCCAAATCTTGAAGATGGCGGAGAAACTGTGATGGTTTTCTGTCGCCTAGCTTCTCTTGGTTTAACAGTTGTTTGACCTTGAGTTCGCGGGAAGCCGAAAGACGTCGAAGAATTTCACTCTTGATCTTGTCGTAACGATTTGTGACTGGCGGATTCATTATAACATCTTTAACTGACTTCGCATGTGAAATGTCTAAGTTGTTAATTACAGTGGCAAATTTAATTAAATCGTCGGTGACATTGCAGCTTTCAAATTGATTTTCTAAAAGTGCAAACCAAAGTTCAGGATCTTCAGATGCAAATTGAGGAACTTTAAAATTAATTTTATTCGTATCGTGCGATATGTCGTGTCGGACGCTGCTAAGGCGACTCTTTTTAGTTCGACGTATAGTGACATGTTCACTTTTCTTAGATGTGACGGTATCTGCAGAATCGTTGCTACTACTCATCTTTGTGTTCTACGGGGTCACCAGTTATAGGTTTATGTTATTATGATGATGGTGGTAGTGGTGGTTATGACTAGGTTTCTCACTACCACTGTATATTACAATATAGTTCAGAAGGGGTGTGTAGTAGTAGATATTCGTATGTACCTTTAAGCAAGCCGGGTCGTCGTACATAGAAAGGAAAGTCCAAAATCAGCACTAGGATATTGTTTATTAACTGTTTATATCACAACACACATTGGTTAAATAACACAGAGTCACAATAGCAATTTAAACGTAATATTTAAATAAATACAAGCGAAGACATTGATAGTTTGCGATATGTTAGCACACTGCCGGTAGGGTGCAGACGGTCATTCCGATCAGCGCGTACGTTGCGAAGTTAAACAATAGGCCGAGGATGCTTACATCGTACGATATTTTTATGTGACATTATTATATTATAGTATTTAATTTATTTACTGTTTAAATGAAATACCTATTTAGTTTATATATACACATATGTGTATGCGTGAGTTTGTGTGTGTGTTGTGTGTGTGCGTGAAATATGTTTTAGCGGAAAAGGATGAATGATGATGATGATTAATCATATGATGCCGATGATGATGATCGTGCAAATATTAAGGGTTCTCCACACGTTTATATGACGTTTGATTTATTTATAAGATTATGCAATATTTGTTTACTTATGTAAACAAAGTTTCAGTGTGTTTGACAATCGCCAAACACACTGAAATATCAATGTCATGCGGCCATTTTGTGCGCCGTTTAAATTGCATAGGTTGTCATAATCTCTTACAGCTTGTATTATAGGTATTTGATTTCTTTTTTGTTTTCGCTTCTATCGGCAGTCCCTGTGACTGGTTGGGTTAGTTTTTTTTTTGTTTTAGGGCGGTATACCGATGCTGGGGTAGCGGGGAGTGCCAGGAGTCCCGCATATCCCCGGGTACAACCCATCCCCGGGTGAATGCACAAAGCATTTCCACTGCGACAAAAAAAATCTCATAAAAAACTCCTAATGTCCTTGAGACTTAAGATGGTAAGTCTCGGCGTCCGTAATTATACTGCATCTTTGTCCTAAGCATAGAAATCTTCTTCAATGCAAATATTATATTAGTTGTACCCATGCAGTTGGCGCGCGGTAGTCGCATCCCTCCCGCGGTATTACGTGCATAGTCGTGATATTGTAAATTAACAGTAATTTAACGCTAGTGTGGCTAACATTAGTTACCGAAACAATTACGTTCGCCATGACCTGGGCATATACAGCCTTGTCCATTAATTGCCACAACAACGTCTTCTTTATCAAATGTTTTCATTTCAATGGCAATTATTTTAACCTACTTGAAATAATAAGCCAAAGAGAAAAACAAATAGTCATTTATACGCGAGTTAGTTTACCAATAAAAATTAATAATAAGATAAATAAGTCACTACACTTAACAATTGTACTAAAAATATTAGGCTCTACTAGCGGTCCCTCCCGGATTCGCGCGGGTATAAATTAATTAATTAATTAATTTAATTTTTTGAAAATGATTTAATGATAAATTCTAATTGATGTTTTGTAATTATCATAGTTATAAGTTAGGTATAAGCTTTTCTTTCTTTTATTTTTTTTTGTATATGGATCTTTGATATCTGAGTTGCGAATAAATAAATAAATAAAACAATTTATAGCCTTTTTCTTCTTTAACTGGTCTCTCCAGTCGGGTATATGGGACTCGCTGCGCGCGAAAGATGGTAAGTGGAAGCAGCTCTACCCACTAAAGCCCGGCGAGTGCCACCAGTGCCGCCTTTGGTGAGGTGCCCCGGATCTGTTAAGCTAACAAGGCACCTCGACGGCTAGTCAGTCCCTCAAGGTACCGACGCCACCTCCACAAAGGGGTTGTCCCGCACCACACATACAGAACAACCCCTCCCAACGTCGGAACAATACAATAGGGTGAGGTTCCCATCCTCACCCCTTGTCCGTCTGCTCTTTTGTCTTCTCTTCTTATAAGAGGGGTACAAAGAGCAGGGCCTGTAGACAAAGTGACATCGCTTTGTAGCCGAAATTCGTTATCGTCTTTGAGATAACGATAATAATTTTCTAGTCAATGATCAATCAAAGATCGTGACAGTGCAACGACAACAACTGTCAAGTGTCAACAAAGTTCGACAAGAAGTGTCAAATCGGACCAAAAAATTAAAATTAATATCTATGTAAATAGACCTCATACACACTATAACTCATAAAAATTGAGAAAATGTTGCCCTCCATGGCCCACGCCCACGGATAACGAATCAATATCAATAATAAAATAACATAAGTTTGACATAAGTGTTCGATAACCAATTGACAGTTTATGATTTTGTTACGAATTTTAACATCGTCTACCAACTTGCGATAACGATAACGAGTGACATAATTGACGACGGCTTATGTCAATCCCATACATTTTATTCTTTTCGAACTTCGTTATCGTTTTTTAATGTTACTTTGTCTAAGGCCTCAGGTCCCTCGACTCAATTTGCTTCGCCCAAAGTGCTGGGTTCACCTTAGGCTACTAAGCCCCACCGCCACGACAAGGCACCTTACCTTGAACCTTAGTGGAGAAACAATTTATAGCCAGTGTTACTCGCTGATAACATGGCTTTCTATAGGTCAATTTTTATTCGGTCCAGTAGATTGTTTGGTATAGTAAATCTATACTGGACTGCTGAAATTTATCGACGCCATAAACATCGATAAACAACGATATCGATGAACCTTGTTTACGTCATGTTTTCGCGTACAGGTTTTTTATAGCGTGTAAGGATTTGTTAGGGTTACCATAAATAATATAAAAAGTGGACCTGAAAATTCATAATTGATAAAAATCTGCAACGAAGGGTAATAAAAAAAGAAACGACAACGTCATGCCGGTTTCCATCACTACATCCAAGTTTATTTTACTGCCAAGGCACAAATAGTTGTTTCAAATCGAAAATATCCTTATCATTTTCTTTATACCGAAACGACTTTTCGGATTTTGCGGTTTATTCAGTTTTTTACAAGACGTTTCAGATATTTTACAGCAATAATAGCCATCGAAGGACCGACTGACTTTCTTACACTATTGTTAATCGCGAAATATATAAAATGACGTAGTATGCGCGTGTCCTGTTGAAGGGCATAGTTAGTCTCGGTCGTTGGACATAAGATCACGAGCAGAGGCTTCGGCCCCGGACTCCAGAGGTCAAGCGCATCTACAAGCCACAAGGCCGGAGTCTGTAACATTATTATTATGTACATTTACAGCCTATTATTAACCCTGATGGGCGTGCAATACAAATACTTACGATTAAACTTGTCTTATTATATGTTTAACCTAACTACTATTATAAATTCCAATATCGGTTTGTTTTTAACGCTTTCACGCCTAAACCACTTAACCTATTTCAAATATATTTTCATCAATGGAAAGCTACACTATCAGCGAATAACACAGCTTATAATTTATTCCTGTATTCCCACGGGAGCGGGAATTACGTGGATGAAACCACGGGGCGCTGCTGGGTGCTGCTAGTGCGAAAGCATTAATCATTGGTACAATAACAAGTATGATTTGAAAAATTCTTTTTCTATTGATAGGCCAGTAATTTAGAGGTTTTAAAAGGTTCCTTCCAATTTAATATCAGATGAACTGCGTAAATGCTGGTCGTAATGTCCAACTTCCAAGTTATCTAAATTTCATTTACGGAGGTCGAACGCATTTAAAACTCTTTTTACTGTGTAACGTCATATTATTATACATATATAGGTACAGGGATAGGGAGGGATGAGGACCGGCCCTCATGATGATAGGATAAATTCAACCGTAAAAGATTCGTCAACCGTATCGGATTTGACTAGTCTAAATCCTGCTCTCCCGAGCAGCGCGCGCGATGAACTGCGCCCCCTGCCCGCGGAGGGGGGCGTCCCCCTTTCGAATATTTCTTAAGCCATCTGTTCACTTACTGTACCGATTGAGCTTAAAGGCCATCAGGCCGAAAAGTCTAGCCCTTCCGAAAAAAAAAAGAACATATATATAGCATACCTATAGTGATATATGCTACTAGTGTCAGTCTATGAATAGGAAAGCATATTACTTTGAATAAAGTATAATAAACACAGCACTTCATATTGAATCTTATTCGCCAATTAATCTTTAAACAATAAGATTGATTTGCCAATCAATCATGCTTTACATTCGCTAAACCGTTTCGTAAAATAAAAGAAATAAGCAAAAATACACATGTACCAACATGCTGTACAATGATAAAGTTTATTTGGTATATTAGTAAATTTGTGTTTTCTTTAAAAGATATTACTCTATATTATGACGATTAATTAAATCAAAATAATTTCTTATGTTTATTTTTTTGCACAAATATTTTAAACCACATTATTAACCCGCACATCTTATCTAAACATTCATCATAGAAAAAAAGTATTTAATTATATTAAGAAATATACATTTACTAGCAGACCCGGCCACGCGTTGCTGTGGCTTTACCATTGATGATTGAACCATATAAGTCGTCCAACAATAATGAAGGTCTAATACATCTTTCTGTCTAAATGAGTTTTGGATTTGACATCATCTTGACAATTTGACATCAGCATACAGTAACAAAATGTAAACAAATAATTTGAAATAAATAAATATTGCGATTATAAATTGACATATAAACTACCCTATCTCCCAAGTTGGATCAAATTACAAATGCTTACAAAATTTGGTTCAGTAGTTTGGAAGTTTATCGCAAACAAACATCATGACACGATTTTTTTATATATACATATAAGACTTTGTAATGTCGTGTGATCTCGTATAGTATTGTGTATTATGTAATAATACTCGAACCATATTGATGGGTTGAAGTAATGTTGAGGTGATAAAGTGGAAACTGGCATGCCAATTTACAAAATAGTCTTGCGCCAAGGGCTTTATTTTACACTATAAATATGTCTATTCCGGAATCACGGATGCATAATATATATTTAGGCCCGGTTTCCATTAGGTCGGATTGACTCTCGTTCGGAAGTCGGATATCGAAGTAGATGTTGACTTCTACCATTACCAAATAATATAAAAGAACTAGATCTGTAACAATTTAGAAGAAAACTTTTTAAATTTCTAATGGAACAATATTTTTAATCTTTACAAGAGTTCTTTAATTATGAGTATATTGTAATGATTAATTTAATAGAAAAAATAAATGTTTGGACTTCGGTAACGACAGAATATGTGATACTACTGAAACACCATGTAAGACCTAAATTGTACCATATTTCAGCCAAATAAAATATTATTATTAAAAGAAAACATTGTGTTCATCCTATTTTGCGCGAAAGATGTAGTTGAAAAAAGATGGGAATATTTGAAACATGGGAACATTTGGGACCTGAGAAGGGATGAAACAAAATTCTTAAATTACTTTCGCATTTCAATATCGTCTTTTGATACTATAAATATATACTATATGTCACGATTGTAGCGCGGCGGTGGACTCGGCCCAGCACACTCTAGAGGTATGCCCGAGATGGTCGGCGCTGCGTCACGACCTGACGTCAGTTATCGGAGGGGACTTGTCTTTGCCGAGCATCATCACCGCGATGATATATATATAAATATATACTTTTATATCAATAAACTACTGAGACGGCTTTCAATTTAATTGACAAAATAGATACAAAATTAAAAATCGCCAACAAAATATGCCGGGATTTTCGTTTCCACTATCCGGATATGTCGGAACCGAGACTACAATCCGAACTTCCGATTAAAACAGATGGAAATACTCGGCACGGGTTTCAATATAAATTAAGAAGCCACTAGAACATCCCGGCCCGATCTGACCGGGAGTCGGATCCGACATAATGGAAACCGGGCCTTATAGACCATAAAAACCTAAGACCAAAAAAAAGAGGTAAAATTATTTTTCCGAACCTCTAGTATTATTTATTTATTTTTTGGTCTGCAGCGGAAATTTGCAGCCCATACCATAGCCAGGACCGGGGTTGGTTTTAAACCTAGCCGTGTGTGGGGTCCGCACTTGGGCAGTGTCGTTACCCACTAAAACCGCTGCAAGCGCCCTCCGCCGCCTTTTTGAGGGTCCCGGATCTTGCAGGCAACACAGGACTCTCGGCGACAGGCTGACCCCGGCGAGAGGCCAGACTCCTCCTCGAAAGGGGGGACTGCTCGGCCGTTCGTTTTCACGATACTTTTAGTAGTCCCCGACGACGTCGTGCCTATCTGGACCCAGGTTAACACACGTGACACGAGCACAGGGGTGTTAATGGAGGCGCATTAAGTAGCGCCTCCTACGCACCCCTGTTCGTCGCCTGCGGTGGGAGGCCTCGTCGGCGGCCTCCTCTCTCACCCGCTCATCGGCCTCCTTCTGGGACATTACTGCCTCACAGAAGGAGACCATCGCCGTCCAGGACTCGTCATTGCGGAGCATCGCGGTGATGATGCTCGGCAAGTCAACAGACAAGTCCCCTCCGATAACTGACGTCAGGTCGTGACGCAGCGCCGCCCATCTCGGGCATACCTCTAGAGTGTGCTGGGCCGAGTCCACCGCCGCGCCACAATCGTGACATACAGTTGCCGGCTCCCTTTGGGCCGTCCGGCACAGGTACTCACCGAAGCAGCCTTGCCCGGTGAGCACCTGTGTCAGACGGAAGGTAAGGGGTTTGCGTTTACGACGCATCCACCGCTCTAGGACCGCAGGGCAACCGTTAGGCGTTTGCCATATGGCTCCTACGCCAGGACCTCTCCCCACCTCAGCATTAACGCCTCTTGCCCTAGTCGGCGGACCCGCAGGATCCCGTCCAGCGTCAGGCTCTCGCCGAGAGACCTCCTATCCGAGACATAGGAGTGCACCTCAGCAAGAACTTCCGCCACAAGTTCCCACGGGGGGTCGCCGACTAGGGCAGTTGCTGCTGCCCACGATATCGTACGATACCCCCGAATCACTCTTACCGCGATGACCCGCTGCGCCGAGCGCAACTGGGCCCAACTCCGCGCGGTAAGGTGACCCGCCCATATGGGAGCACCGTATGTCTCCATACTCCGGCAGACACCGGAGTATAGCTGCCTGCAGGCGGCGCTGGGTCCTCCGGAACCTCTAGTATAATT
Source organism: Helleia helle (assembly GCA_963853865.1). NCBI lineage: Eukaryota > Metazoa > Arthropoda > Insecta > Lepidoptera > Lycaenidae > Helleia > Helleia helle. The sequence continues at coordinate 15,791,736 of OY971422.1, read as the reverse complement.
CAACTATTGAAGGTTATCAATTCTTTTAAAATTCATAACTATGAAGATTATTTAAACGATTAATTAATAACTTAATATCTTATATCGCTAACGTTTTCATCACACAAATTGGCTAGTCTTTGGGGATATGATTGCTTTCTCTATAAACTAAATTATTATATTATAGGCTCATGATTTGATTCGTAGCGCAAAAAATATTCTATCCTAATAGCAATAGACTTGGCAAACGGCCGAGAGCTCTCAAACTAAATGATAAAATAAATAACCAGTAAAAGAGATGCGGTTTGTGGCGTATGCACCACCATTCAGCCTATTTCCTCTGTAGATTTTCCGTGCGGGTCCCGAGTGGGTCCCCAGGCGGGTATGTGAGACTTGCTGCACCCGAAAGATGGTAAGTGGACGCAGCTCTACCCACTAAAACCCGGCGAGTGCCACCAGTGCCGCGTGCCGCCTTTGATGAGGTGCCCCGGATCTGTTAAGCTAACAGGGCATCTCGACGGCTAGTCAGTCCCGCAAGGGACCGACGCCACCTCCACAGAGGGGTTATCCCGCACCACAGAACAGTCAGGTCCTGAACCATGGTGGGGTTCCTGTGAAGTATATTATTGGTAGGCAATGCCAAATCTTAAAAAAATCTTAAAACCTAACTTTATTAGCATTAACTGTATTCTTCCGTAACACGTACATACACGTATGCGCTGTTAACGTATGAAATTCCTTTAATAATTGAGCGATCATCCGCATTGCAGGATCATCTAATATTAATATGCAATAACCAGAGCACAAGCAGTATTGCCTAATTGAGTGGTAATACGTTTATCAATGAACAGCGTGCTAGCGCGTCGAAACCTTGCGTGAGGAGTGCGGCGCGCGGCGCGGAGCGTGCAGCCGAGCGTACAGTGCGGAATTGTCATTATCATTAGCGAAGTTCAAAGTATTGAGACCAGGGTCAGTGCGTCATCTTTCAGTAATCAGACGCTACCGGAAAAATATGAATTCAGTTTTTCATCTTATTTTTGTTCATTGTGTTTACTTTGTTCTATTTTTGAATATAAATATTTTTTTAATTTATAATATTTAAAAACTATAAGCTAAGGAATTTGCCAACTATTATTAAGTTAATTTTGATATTGTGAGCTTAACGGTCCCATGGTGTAATGGTTAGCACTCTGGACTCTGAATCCAGCGATCCGAGTTCAAATCTCGGTGGGACCTTGCTATTTTTTTAACAAATAATTCTAAGGCGAATCATATTCAACGAAAGATTGTTTTTATTTTTAACTGTTTCTTCTTTTTTACTTAAAAGAAGAAGCTTTTCACTTGACTAAAATTAGTACAAGACACATAGTTTGTGCGTGTTGTACAACATAATATTATGTATTCATACGATTAAATATAGCCCGCTGATTATAAACAGTTTTATTACATTTTAAAATAATAAGTATTTTTGAACAATTTAAACACAGTTTTTTTACATTTCTCCAGTTACTGCATCTGGCGAGCAATAGCCGTATAGGTATCTGGTGGTATAATGTTAAAACTAATGATGTTCGGGCGTCGCGTGCTAATCGAACTTTGATGTCCGAGGGCTTCTAGTCACGAGAACATCAATTACTTAACTGGCGCTATGATTCTTAATTTATTAACCAGCTGTTTTCCCGTGGCTTTATGCGAACTACGAGTAACAGGCTGAATTTTTGAGACGGGTCAGTAAGGGCAGGTTCCTTTAACCGTTATAGTTACAGGAAAACGTTCCTAGGAGACCACCCATAACTTTTTTTGATATTCTGAACTGCATTTACTGATTTTTGAGAAAATGTACGATCAGCAAATAAAATGCTAAGTAAAGAAAAACATTTTTACACCTATGGATCCTACTTCGTATGGGGATCAAAAGGCTCTATGGGATCATTTAATGTATGAGTAGGTACTAGAAATGTCCGCCGTTTTCACCTATCGGGGCTGCGAGGTGGCCACTTAATTGGACTGTGTGTTGTTATATTCCTAGTAAGAGGTAGTGCCATGCTGCTTTGCAGCCGAACTGGGCCGGCATGTCCGGGGTGGTACCTCCCGCTCACATAACACCGGCGTCAAGTGACAGATATGCTGTCGCGTTTCGTGCGGTTTATGAGTTTCCAGTGGCCCATTGGGAAAAGGAGGGCAACGCATCTGCATAATCTCTTGTTATGCGGATGTGTATGGGGTTCGGTACCATAAGGCTCCGACTGCTCGTTTGCCGCCTTATGACTTTAAAAAAACTACTGTGTCCCGAATTGTCTGTTCAAATTAGATCGCGTGAGATGGCTGTTATGTGACGGTTCGCCATCTTGTTGAAAATACCGCCGTTTTCACGAATACATTCAAAAATTTCAGTTCAGAATATCTTAAAAAGTTATTGATGGTCTCCTAGGAACGTTTTCCTGTAACTATAGCAGTTAAGGTAGGTGTACTTGTCCTTACTGAACCGTCTTAAAAATCCACCTGTACCTATACATATAATTTTTAAATCAATTTACATCTTCATTCAACATATATATAAAAGTACATAATTATTTGTGCTGGGCTCGAATTTTCTTCGAGAGATTTTAAGAGACAAAAGCTTTTAGGCCTATTAGGCTTGAAGGTTTCCAAACAAAGTTTTTCTTCACCGATGAGCGAACTATGTTGACAAAGTTATGAGTATGATAATTAAAACTCATAAGGGCCATCGTTCAGTGTCGAGCCCTCACGAGCCCGTCCTTATGACATGACTATCGTTTATTTTTTTAATGAAATATAATTATAAATATTTTATTTTTCCGTAAAATACAACTTTAAACAAATATTAGTGTTTGTTCTGTCGAAAGCTATACCGCGGTAAGTACAAATGTAGAAGCGGTTAGCGGAGAGAACAATTTCGTAATGGAAGTTTTGCGTTGCTCCTTTCAGATATTTTTCAGAATATAATAATAATAATATATATGGACGCTTTTACACCACGTCAATCTGGTCCCGTGGTAAGTTCTCGAAGAACTTGTGTTACGGATACCAGACAACGGATATTTAATATTTTAATACTATACATATATTTAAGATTTTTATTACATAATACACATATTTAATACACATCCATGACCTAGGAACACAGAAAACTTTTTTGTACCCTGGCGGGATTCGAACCCACTACCTCCAGTTTAAGCGCCAACGCGCTAACCATTGAGCCACAGAGGTTGTCAAAAGAATATGAAATGTGAAAATAAAATGATCATCAAAATAGTCAATATAGAATTATATTCTAATAAGAACATTGGTTTTAATATAATAAAATCTTAGTTTGAAGTTAAGGTAATTTTACTTTTCTCGTTTAAAGATATTTCTTTTTTTTTATTCTTACCGGTGGGAGGGAAGTTATGTGCCGCGTCCTGGCTGCATGGGACCTCCATTTTGCTTGTTTCGTTCATCAAACACCTTTGTTGTGTTTCGGAGAGAAGGGCAAGACTGGCAGTGTAATTACAGGCACCGAGACTTAACATCTTATGTCTCAGGATAGGAAACACATAAATGAGTTGCCTGGGCTCGTTCCAGGTATACTAGTTTATGTTCATGGGCGACGTCGACCACTTACCATCAGGTGGCACGTCTGCCAGTTTGCCTATCCCACTAACATTAAAAAAAGATATTTTTGTATTATATCTATATTGTATTTAAGTTAACAAACATACTATTATCATTCTGAAAATAGCACACAAGTATATATTCGGACTCAAGCTGAAATGTGTTTATATTTTTTATAACAAAATAAATAAAAGCTGTTAATAACAGCATGTTGCTATGCTGTGCTCATTATGGAAAAACGTATCCACTAATATGTAGGAATGCTGGCGATGCCCCGTGAAGGTTTGCACTAACTATGTGCGGTTGTCTGTATCGTGTTACGAGGAGCTGGCGCTCACAAAATTAATATTACATTAAGATGTTAAAGATAATTTTAAATATTAAAACTTAAAACGTTATTATAAAAGAATTTTTAAAGATTATTCTTAAAATTTCCTTTATTATAACGAATATTATTTATAATAATTACTTACTTGTTCTTCCATAATGAAAAAGTACCCGGATGACCGAGCTTTGCTCGGTTTTTTTTTTTTTTTTAAATAAAATGAATTTCTAGCTAGATCGATTAATCGCCCCTGAAACCCTCTATATACTAAATTTCATGAAAATCGATGGAGCCGATTCCGAGATTCCAATTATATATATACAAGAATTGCTCATTTAAAGATATAAGATTAATTATCCGATCTTGTGGCAAAGAAAAATATATAAATTTGTGATGGCTACATATTTTTCAATATTATGTCAATTTATTTAATTTTTTGTTTGAACGCGCTAATCTCAGCAACTACTGGTCCGATTTGAAAAAATCTTTCAGTGTTAGATAGCCCATTTATCGAGGAAGGCTATAAGGCTGTGACTTATAGGAGTTGAGTAACGCGGGCGTAGCTGCAGACAACAGCTAGTCTGAGATAAAATTTTTACCTAAATTCGAACTTAATAACGGAATTTAAAATTAAAAAAACACTATGTTTTGATGATGGGCGTATCTTCGTCTGTGGCTCATTCAACGATATAGAAATGCGAAACACTTTATAATGGTTGGCGCTGCTGGTGTAATCGCTTCTAATAAAAAAGAACACGACAAATATTTGGCTTGTAATTACAGCTTTGTTATTTAAAATGTCGCGGTGCCTTATGCTAAGGTATTTAAGGCATGCCTTTTGGCATCGTCAATTACGTTACTAAGTTACATACGTTTATTCAGGTTTAAACTAAACGAACATTACAGGACTTTTTACATAGCTAGGCTATGTCCCGGTCAGAAATTGCCACACCACCTGCTCAGATCAGAGTATGACAGATAATAATTGACAGGATATTAACATCACATCACTTGGTAACCAATCACTCAAATTAACTGGTATTTGATCGATCAAAAGGCATTGAGTGATATTAACATCACATCACTTGGTAACCACTCACTCAAATTAACTGGTACCTATTTGATCGATCAAAAGGCATTGAGTGTTATTAACATCACATCACTTGGTATCCAATCACTCAAATTAACTAGTATTTGATCGATCAAAAGGCATTGAGTGATATTAACATCACATCACTTGGTAACCAATCACTCAAATTAACTGGTATTTGATCGATCAAAAGGCATTGAGTGATATTAACATCACATCACTTGGTAACCAATCACTCAAATTAACTGGTATTTGATCGATCAAAAGGCATTGAGTGATATTAACATCACATCACTTGGTAACCAACCACTCAAATTAACTGGTATTTGATTGATCAAAAGGCATTGAGTGATATTAACATCACATTACTTGATAACCAATCACTAAAATTAACTGGTATTTGATCGATCAAAAGGCATTGAGTCTATTCTTAAATTTATAAAATGCTGTTATTATGATAAGGTTACAGAGTGCTATAAATAGAGTATAAAAGCATATTTTTAAAAGATATTTGCTAATTGCTACTTAAGCATTGTTCAAGGGGACTTTTGAATCCTCTTTATATATCAAACACGTTTCATCGTTAGATGGATAACTCAATTTGAATAACAAGGCGATGAGAGATAGATCCATAGACTCAAAATATAGCCCACCGTCGGCGATTCTCAGGACACGAAATACAATGGATATAATATGTTTGTTCCCACCCACATTGGCACGATAACGAGCGGTCAAAATCGTCTGGCAATTTGCAACGCTGGTATTTGACGACGAGGCATAATTTTGGTTTATTATTTGTAGTCCTTTGATATGCGAACTTAAAGACCTTTTCACATTAAAATCCTAAATATTTTGTAAGTAATTAAATGTGCTTTCGGAAATAATTCATACACAGGAAAAATATTTAATAATAATTAGAGTGGCACGAGTTAATGCCTCGAATGTCATAAGATGACTTTTAATGGTTTTGTCGAAAAGGCATTAATTACGTTTGTATATTTGTCACTGATAGAATGTTGTGAATAGTGATTTTATCCAAATAAAAGGACGAAAAGTATTAAGTTTGTGTAGACGTAAAGTATTTGTACGTGTCAACTTACAGTTATAAATATTTGTAACCTCTAACAAAAAATCCTTACTATAAGTTTGACTACTATGTGTGTCTGTCTGTGGCACCGTAGCTTTCTCAAACGGGTGAACCGATTTAAATGCGGTTATTGAAGTGAAACTTCTTTGCGCGCATGAGGGTAAATTTTTTACGGGTGAAACGTCACGAAAATGTCCAATGTTATTATCCAAGAAGAGGGAGAGTGATTCAGACCGATTGGGAGAGAGTGAGAAAGAACGAACGTAGTATGAAGCACATAGCCATAGAGTAGGGAGCAAGCGAGTGAGAAAGATCGAGAGAGAGAGTGAGATAGAGCGAACGTCGCATCGCAAGTCTCGGAAATTTAAAGCTTAAGATCAGCATAAATATAAACGAGATTTAAAAAGTAGTTTCACTTCTGACATGTTTTTTTTTTGTACGCACGCAGTTTTTTTCATTTGAAACCAGCTTTTCTAGTGGTTCTTAGACATGACTTATGAAAATCTATTCCGCTGGTTCAAGATTTGTTATTGCAATGAGTTTTTAAACATTACTTTTTAATTATTACAGAGTGAATATCGTTTTGCTGGAGGAGGCTACCCTCGCACGTCGAGCAGCGGCAGTAGAAGTGGGGGGTTATGCTCTGCAGCACTCGTGGGAGGAGCTCTCCTCGCAGCAGTGGCTGTGCTCGCGGTCGCCGCACTCGCGTTCTACATGGGAGCCTTGAGGCCCGACAATGGACAACGTAAGGTCAAATTTAATAAACATTTTCAATTAATATCTTTTTTAATGTGTTTCTGATATAATTATCTAATGAGTAGGTTTTTATTATTTCATTATTATCTTACAGCAATATCATTATAATTATTATGACTGTAATTCTCTTAAAATCGTTGTTTTTTTTTTAATTTGCTCCTAATTGATTGCACACAGATCTTAAATGTATACCATACACACGCTCTAATCCGTCACCTATTCAGCCTATTCTCTAAATTTCAAATTGATATTTTGTTATAATTATGTGCAACAACGTCGCATTTCACCCTATTTCAGATCCTTTCTGACCTTGCTTGTCGGTGGAGTAGTCATTACATACTTTATAAGTAGGGCGCTTAGAACGGTGGTGAACTTGCCTTCCGTTCCGCAGTACAATGACCAATTTCTTGTTCGTTGGTATCTAGTCCAGAGCTCTACCGAAATCCATTTCCTCAGACTCTAGCTGAGGAGGCCAGTACTGATACCGCTGCTGCCCGGAAAGAGGGGGGGGGGGGGCTTTATAGCCTACGGGCCCCATAGATAGTCAGTCAGCTCAGCCTCTACACCTCGTCGCATGCTTGGTATAAATTACTGCTCTAAGTGATAGGAAAATCTAAATTGATATCCTATAGATATATTAAGGTAGGCAATTAGGTACACTAATTTCGTTCAGCGTATAATTAAAAATGCATTTTTTATTTTTTCAGCTATAATGGCATTTGAGGGTACTTTCCGGGTAACACGAGGAGACGTGTACGGCGGAGCCCCCGGTAGCCCGGCGTGGAGGGAGCGGGCCCGGCGGTACGGCGCCTCGCTTCGACAGGTGTATGCAACACCGTCTCTGTTGAGGAATGCCTTTGCCGGAGCAGTCGTCACTGGCTTCGGTGATAGACGCTTAGATGTACACTTTAGACTTTACCTCGATAGAAGAAAAATACCTAGGTATGATTTTCTTATACTTTGCTCAACCCTAACTCATAATTAATTAAATTAAAAAATATTATAAGTAATATAAAATAAATAATAAATATAAATACAACGTTTTATTTTATTTTCAGTTCTGTAACAAATATAGAAGAGAGTTTAAAAAATATTCTAGTTCAAGATTTAGTATCAAAAAATCCTGCTTTTGGACAAATAAAAATAGATACAACTAGTATAATAATTAAAAGAGATTTAGAACACACATATCATTCAGAACAATATGTTAAAGAGACATTGAATGAAACGATGACATCTCCTAATAGTAATCCAAAGAGCTTAACATCACAAAAAGATAAAACTGCCCCAAGTAGAACAGGAGTTGTAAGAAAAACGACAATAAAACCTAATCAAACTATAAAAACTGATGATCCAGACGAACCAATTATTGATACAGAAAACATACCAGTTGTACAGGGTTCATTTCAGATAACTAAAACCGAAGCCGATATAACAGAAAACAAACACGTTTCAAATCCCACACGATTTGAAGACAAAAACAATCATAAGCAACAATACCCACAAAAACTTATTACAACAACCAAATCTCCACCGATAAAACAAACTACGATACGTACTTCGACTTCCAAAATCATTCCGACGAGTACACAAAAAAATCGACCATTTACTATAAAATCATCAATTAATATTAAGCCTAAAATTGAGAACGAAGGAAGCAAACAAAATGAACGAACTACACATAAACCCATATCTTCTACTACAACAAATCCTACTACGACGTCCACAACGTTATCTACGACTACAATTACGACAACTACCCAAAACGTATCACAAATTCTACTTGATTTACTTACTAGTGAAAATCACGACAAAGATTTACCAAAAATCGATACACTTTTTACAGTTTCACATGTCATTGATAATGAGCCATGGCGTCCAATAACACGACCTTACTTTGAAACTACCAGTAAATCATCAATGTATGTAAAAGATGTTATAGATCAAAATGCTAAAGACAGAATAGGAGTGGCAGAAGTTGTCGATGATATTGCTATATTAGACAGTATGCTGACACCTTCTTTACCAGAAAAGCATAAAGAACCAAGTACGCAAAAACCTATTGGTCTACACAATATAGATTCATATTTAGCGGCTGATGTGTATGTCCCTAGTCCCGTATACACAAGTTTTACCCTTCCTACGTTTGCTCCACCACTAAGAGATATGGAAACCTTAGGTTCTAACTATCCTAGACCTCATCCATTGCCAGTTGACAAAATAAGCAGTGTGGTCGAAGTTATACCTGAAGATACACCAAGTGATGATTTAAATGACGGTAAGCCCGTAGAAAGACCGCCAAAAGATAAAACGACGTCAGTTACAATAAACGTTATACAATATGACCAACCAGACAATAATACTGAAAAAGTGTCGGTCGACGGCATATCAATACTTAAAAAACATAATGGTTCAAATGTTACAACTTTGCAAACTAGTGTAACAACTACTTCAGAAGAAATTATTGCAGTAACAGATGTTATAAGTACAACTGCATCAACACCAAAAGCTTTATCGAGTACAGCAACCAACATAAATAACACTTTTCATAAAATTAAGGAGCAAAAAAAAGAAAGTACTAAGCGGCCTAATAATAAAGTATCAATAATTCCAACAACAGGTTTACCTCACCATACTTGGGAGCTTGTTAATACTTCGACAAATAATAACGAATCAGCTAGTAAAATATCGCCACAAAAATACTATAATGACACATTACAAGCCATTATAACAAAAAATGATGCAATGACTCCAAATACCACACCAAGGTTTCCGAATAAAATATCGATTTTTAAAAATTTAACAGACGTCATAAAAAGATTTTCTCAGAGTCCCGCAGAAGGCAGTAACAAGTCAACTTCAATTGAAGATTCTGGTAACGAGTATATCGTTCAAGACCTCGAAAGCAGTAAAATGAATAATGAAATGAGAGGCTCAGTAGAAGTAGTATCTGATGAAGAGCTGGAGACAACAACGCCTCGAATTATAACATTGATGCCTGCTAAGTCTAATGTAGGTGGTAATCGTCCACTTCGACCAAAGCCAAAAATAGAGGCAATTCCTTCGAAAGAAAGTCCAAAACCGTTAATGCAATCTGAAAATAGTTTTGAAAGTTTATCCCATAATTTAGCGAAATCGTCGGAAACTGTCACGACTTCAAATGTAAATCAAGATAATAGGTTTTTTAGGAACAACAATAAATTAACAACGGGAAGCTTATCAAGTGGAAACAGATTACCTAAATCAAGTGATCATTTATTTGAGGAGAGCGCTGCCAGTAATTTAGTTGACTTTATGATCAGAACTAATAAATCAAATATACCCGAAGGCACTTACAGAGTTTCTTATCATGTGACAGGTAGCGTAAGTAGTAAAAAAGCTAATAAAACACAAACTCTTCCCGCTTACGAACTTGCTTTAGAACCAGACGTTGTACTCGAAATCCCCGTGAACCAATCAAGTTCCCTTACAATAGATAAGCTTAAACAGCTTGCTAATCTCGCAACTATATCTGACAACTACAACAGTAGTTTATTTCGTGCACCAGGAGGAATAATATCAACAAAAGCAATCCCATCAAGCTACACATTGAATCAAGCTGGATTTAAAATATTAACTAAAACTTATAACAAAATACATGGATCTAAAGATGACGGTCATTCCAAAGCAGAAAAAACATACGAAAAGACAAATGTTCAAAAAGTTTCTACCGAAAAAAATATAGTTACTGAATCAGTACAAGAAGGTAAGGAAATATATTCAGTAATAAAAAATCATCATTATCATCAGCCTTTATCCGTCCACTGCTGAACATAGGCCTCCCTCACCCCACCATGGTTCAGGCCTTGTCATGGCGGTGGGGCTCATTAGCCTAGGGTGAGCCCAGCACCTTGGGCGAAGCCAATTGAGCCGAGGGGGCTCTTTGTACCCCTCTTATAAGAAGAGGGGACAAAAGAGCAGGGGGCAAGGGGTGGGGATGGGAACCTCACCCCATTGTACTGTCCCGACGTTGCGAGGGGTTATTCTGTGGTGCTGGACAACCCCTCTGTGGAGGTGGCGTCGGTCCCTTGCGGGGCTGACTAGCCGTCGAGGTGCCCTGTTTGTTTTCTAGATCCTGTTAGCTTAACAGATCCGGGGCACCTCACCAAGGCGGCACTGGTGGCACTCGCCGGGTTTTAGTGGGTAGAGCTGCGTCCATTTACCATCTTTCGGGCGCAGCGAGTGCCACATACCCACCTGGGGAGACCCACTCTCCAGGCGGGATGCCTCAGAGCATTTCCCGGCGTAAAAGAAAAAAAAAAGGCCTCCCTCAAAGAACGCCAAGACGACCGATCCCTCGCCACTCGCATCCAATACGGACCGGCCACAAAAAAATACATAAGATGATTCTAAATTACTAACTACACTCAGAAGTATTTTTTTTTAATTCAATACTTTAATTACAAAGCACACATTTAAAAAGATAAATATTTAAATAATGTAATTCAATATACATACCTTTTACATGATCTTTCGCTTCATTTCATAATTCAGAAGAATGTAACAATGCAACGTCATTCAAGTGTTCTAACGGAGCGTGTATACCTTCAACTTCTCGCTGCAATCGGCTAGTAGACTGCCCGGAAGGAGAAGACGAACGACTGTGTAGCTGCGCTGACTACTTACGCGCCGAGTTTTCGCAAGCTAAAATTTGTGATGGATTTGTTGACTGTTGGGATTATTCTGATGAAAATAAATGTGGTAAGAATACTAAATACGTTACTTACGTAAAATTTGTAAGTGCGAATTCTAAATTTGAAGCGAAATGGTTTTATTTTCAGAATGGTGTAAAGAAGGTCAATTCGTTTGTGCAAATGCTCGACAGTGTGTAAACATGACAAATGTATGCGACGGTAATCCAGACTGCCCGTTGGGTGATGATGAAAAGAGCTGCGTTGCTCTAGGTGATGATATAGAAAGCAACGAAGTGATACCATATCATGAAGAAGGTAAAGTTACATAAAGACTTAATCACAGAACTATATCAAGATAGAAGTAAAGAGTTTCGTAATTTGTATGGGGACCGAGCGTGTAACATTTTGCGTAGGTACGATGACGTCACGAGTGTAATTTAGTGATGTGAAACACATAAGCCGCGCGAAAACAATTCAAAAGTATCGATTCACAGATCGATTATAACATGGCACCGATTTTATGAGTAGTATTGTTCAAATAAACTATTTAATGATAGCGTGCTATGGACTATATTTTTATTCATTGAGTAGTAGTAATATATGTATATTATAGACTATATTATAACGTGTAATCATTTAAATGCTTGTTTTCTATTATTATTGATAATTAAAATGTTGATATGATCAGACAATATAGATAGGGCACCGACCGTCCACTGGCGCCCTTGTTAGAGGGATTGTAATTTCTAATAAACAAATTTCTTTAAATTCCAATCAATTTCTTTAAAGTCATCAGTGATAATAGTTGTAGTCCTTCTGATTCAACTTTGGTCTTTGTCACATAGTCATTCATTTTGCTTATTTTTAGCTTAATCATCTAAACGGCAAACGGTGGCCACTTTTTTATTTAAGTAATGAATCCAATAATACGAAATCTAAAACTATATCACATAAATCAATAATAATTGGAGAATAAATAGGCCTACAAATAATCACTGGTCGATTGTAGAAAAATTAACTGGTTTATTAAAAAACACAATCCATTTATTTTTGGAGTTATACTTCTTTTAGCGCGTTAGGGAAAATGATTAGTCACGAAAAACCGACACCCTGAAGTTAGCTATAGTCAACATTATTTTATATAAAAATATTCACATAATGACAGTATAGACGTCAAAAGAAGATATAGTTTTTAACTACACAATAAGCAAAAAGGTTACAGTATAATGAAATTGTACTATGTATTTTTCTTTAAGGAGTATTACTTCTAACGCGTATACATAAGTACACACACACTTTTTTAAATAAGGATCATTCGGAACCCTGAAATATACTTGTAATATAGAAGTAGCCATAACCAGTTAGAAAACAATACATAACCAGTTTCTCAATAATATTTGCTTTGCATTAAAAAATGCTAAAAATAAAAGTTTATTATTTTTATTTTACACTTTACATACATTACATTATAGCTACATAATAATATAAAATGAAATTATCATTTCCTCTGCTTTCAAGATAGATTTTAATCGAGTAAGAAAATCGCAGTGTAGGTACAGCACTTTTGACAGAAAAAATGAGAAATCGTCTTCAACGTGACCTGACAGTTTTAATAGCATATTTTACATCGCTGGTTTTGAACGCCCGCCAAGTCTGGCTCGTCAATTAAAAGCCGCAATGGAAAACTAGCGTTAGACACAATCGCCCGCTACTGTTTTGATGAAAATAGTAAAATAAATGGTTTTTTAAATTAATAACAGATTTTTTAGGACAAATAGTACTTACTGATGAAAGGAAATACCTCCATTAACAGCTCCAATTTTTCTGGTAGTGTTTGAACAATTAATTATTGAACAACGAGTCATTTTGTTTTTAAAACCTTACGTCGCATGCTGACCGCGGTCGGGAGTATACTAAAGTTCGCGACGAACAATGGAGTCGTCGAGTCATCTTTTTGCCAGGCGAGGTACATACACTCTTTACTTCTATCTCGATATATTTCTGTGGACTTAATATTTAATAACATGTTTTGCAAGTTATAGTAAAGGCCTTATGACGAGAAAGATGGTCTTCAATTAATGTAAGCTAAAGTTAATAATTTCAGGAATGGTAATTGTAACAAAATAACAAAGTTATTTACTGACAAAACTGCTATTCTAAAAGCGGAAATTGCAATACGCGGTATGGGAAGGTTTATAATTCTAAAAGATTCAATAATTTTGTACGATAAAGCCCTTATATGTGATTCAATAATTTTGGGAAGTTTTAAATTATTTCAATAGTGCCATTAAACTGATAATATTTATATTATTAATTAACCCATCTTTTCAGGTTTCGTGATGGTCCGCAAACGTGGCGTGTGGGGCAGACTGTGCGTGGAAAGATTCGACGACGTCGTTGCTCAAGCGCACAGTAGTCTCAAATTGCCTGACTTGGGCAAAGCAATTTGTAGAGCTATGACATTTGAGTAAGTTATCGTTATCGTTCTTTTCAAATAAATTGTTTGTTTTCCGGATAATCCTATAAATAAGACTCTTTCATGTGAGATACTGGAATCAGAGGAAAAATCTAGAACTGATATTGTAACTGTAGCTTATATATAACTTTAAAATATTTCAGGGAGTCGCCATGGGTGAGGGAGGCAAGGGAAGGCAGGAAAGTGAGTTCGGTCGGATACTGGGAGGTGTGGCATAACGCCAACGCGCGCGCCGCCGACACGCGCCTCACCTTCAAGCGTTCCTCGTGCGCCCGACACCGCGCGCTGCGGATACGCTGCAAGGACCTCAACTGTGGCATACGACCGCATGCGGACGTTCAACAGCCAAGGTATGACAATTAACAGATTAATATACCTTCAAGTGGCTATTTTTTTTTTTGTTAGTTGGATAGGCATACTGGCAAACGTGCCCCCTGATGGTAAATGGTCGACATCGCCCATGAACATAAAATAGTTTACCTGGAACGAGCCCAGGCAACTCATCTATGTGTTGCCTATCCTGAGACATAAGATGTTAAGTCTCGGTGCCAGTAATTACACTGCCTGTCTTGTCCTTCTCTCCGAAACACAGCGAAGCTGTTTCACGGGAGAAACAAGCAAGATGGTGGTACCCATGCAGCCGGGAGAGCGGCACAGCGCTTCCCTTCCACCGGTTTATTAATGAGCATCAAGTACCTGGACGTCGGCCACCTTGGCTTGCATTGAGAAAGAATGCTATTTTTGAGGATGTGTTTTAGTGATAATAATGATAGCTTTAGAGTGTTAGCTATGTAGGCATTTCTACGCACGCGTGGGCACCACTAACTTGCTTAATTATTGTGCGTTTTATAAATATAATAATTATAATATTAGCCTTTACATATCCCACTGCTGGGCACGGGTCTCCTGGAAATCACGCGAGGAGGGTGTTGGGCCATAGTTCAATAGTTTCATAGTGGTGCGTTTCGGAAAGAAGTACCTAATTACTAGGAAGCGAGATTTCAAATTCAGTTCAAATCATCAATGTCAACTTAAGAATTGAAATTAAAATTTAAAAATAGCAGTTTCTCCTTATGCACCATGAAACGACATGCATACGAAAAACCTTTGTAAACGAAGAGCTCCCGGAGAGAGAAAAGTCCATGAGTCGATTCGAAGGGATGAGAATCTTACTAGTCTTATATTAATTTCACAAAGGAGAAAGTTTGTAAGTTTAGACGTTTGGATGTTTGTTGATCTTTCACGGCAAAACGGCTGAACGGATTTGCCTGATAGTTGAAATGGTAATAGCTTATACCTTGGATTAGGACATAGGCTATAAAAATAATCATCATCAATCCGGATACGGTTGTAAATCTAAGTTATCGCGAAGCTGTGGGCACCAGCTAGTCCTTTATAAATGCTGACGACATGGCTTTGTCGGTACCGGTAGTATTGTATTGTATTGGCTAGGAGTGTATCTCACGAGCGGGTCCGGTGGGGCAGGGTGGTGGGGGGAGGCGGTGCGGCGGCGGGCGCGTGGCCCTGGCAGGCGGCGCTCTACCGCGACGGAGACTTCCAGTGCGGCGCGACGCTCGTCTCCGACCAATGGCTACTCTCCGCCAGCCATTGCTATTACCAGTGAGTATTTCTTGCTTTTAGGGTTCCGTTTAAAATTATCTTTACAGGATCCTATAAAATCGTAACCTTTATACGATCACTTTGTTGTTCGTCTGTCTGTCTGTCTGTCTCTCAAACCAAAACCTATAGGGTAGGTACTTACCATTGACATAGAACTATAAATATGGTGAATCACAACACAAGTAAGGGAAACATTTGAGAACCATAAATTTATTCTTATGTTACACAAAAAATACGTTTATCGAAAAATTGTCTGTTTTTTCATAAAAGAGGAGACAACATCGGTTCACCTGTTGATAAGTGAACACCGACACACAAAAGGATTTGCAAGTGCCATGCCGGCCGGACGTCAATGATTCGTAGCTCTATCAATGATTCTCTGGCATCAAATTGGATATGAGTTTAATGGTTTCATGTCCAGACAAAATGGAATTCTGACTGTCGCGTCTCAATACGTCTTAGAAAATTTACTATATGTCAGGAAAAACATAAGTGAATTCTATAAAAAAGTGACATCCATAGTAGAGATATAAGGAATAGCCACAAGAGAGATGTACCAGTGATTAGACTTACAAAAGTAAGCAATTCGTTTAAAGGCATCTGTATACGCTTTTACAATAGGATCCCAGAAAATGTTCAAAACCTCCCAATTAGAAAATTCAAAACAGTTATTAAAGAGCGTTTGTGTGGTTTAGGATATTATAAAGTAAAAGATTTAATGGAAGATACCACACCTTGGGAATAGGGAGTTCCTCCCAGGCTTTTCAGGATAACAACATGTGAAATTTGTTATAAAATATTTGAAAAGATTAGTTCCACTGGGTTTGTTTCGCCGGTTCTTCTCAGTGGGCTTGCCTTGGAACGGTGGTCGGTGGTAGATTCAATTGACTTTAAAAAAGATAGTCTGTTTGTACTATTTTGAATAAAAAAGAATATTTGATTTGATTTTGAGAAGCAATTATTTATGCTGCAATCTTGAGGGAAGCCAATTGTAGTCCACAATTGGCTTCCCTAAACGATCTAAATTATATTAGTTATCAAAACACATGAAATACCAGAAGCAATAACATAAATTTTAAAGCTGTTCATGTATATGAAATGAAAATACAAAATATGTGAAAATGTAACCAACGACTACGTTCCATACAGTCAAATTAAAAATGTCATCTAAATTTCGTAGACCTCGAAATGACATTCATTCCGTATTCCGATAACATTGTTCGGCGAAAAATACGATATTCTCATTTATGTACTCTTCATTTATAAAACCTTAGTTTCATTTTTACAATATTGGGTTCAAATTTGTTCAAAGTTGTAGGTATATTTGTTTGCATAGTTAATTTAATTTATTATTAAATAATATTTATGAGATAGAATTCTGATATGACATGAATGTTACAATGTGTTTTGTGTACAGGGCAACTGAGGCTCACTGGGTGGCTCGCTTAGGTGCCCTGCGTCGTGGTGCTTGGCCGCGGGGGCCCTGGGAGCGGGTGACGCGCGTGCGGCAGATCATGCTGCATCCGCGATACGCGCCGCGCGGCTTCCGAAACGACATCGCGCTGCTACGGGTAGACCCGATCGCTCTGCACGCGCGGCTCCGGCCCGCCTGCATACCGCCGTCGAGAGCCGCTCCCCCCGCCGGCAAACATTGCACGGTCGTCGGTTGGGGACAGTTGTATGAACACGAACGAGTGTTCCGTAAGTGTATTATTTTACTGCAATTACCAATTCTTGAATTTTATAGCATGAACTAAAATAGTTGCCTCTATGTACCCTGTAGTGTTGCCATGAGATGTATGAATCTTTGAGAACAAGTAGGTTATAGCTATCGGTATGTAGTCGGGCGAAGGTACGCTAAAGCTGTTTTCCACGAGCGTGGGTCGACGACTTATGAATAAGAGTGCTGTATAAGACATTTTAGGACGGGTGTCAACTCGTAATTCACACTGATTTGCGCAAACAAAGGCTCTTTCTTGGCTTTAACACTGAACATCCACGCGGGTGTACCGTTGAAGTTAATGAAAGTTTAATATTAAAAAACGCAGTCCCGCACATTGTTTTGCGGACTCTACTTAGTCACCTTAGAAGTACTCATAGCAAAAAGTAAAAAATGAACGTCTAATAAGAATCTAAATGAACTTTAAATGTCTCTTATTATCTCCAGCGGACACGTTGCAAGAGGTGGAGCTGCCGGTGATCTCGACGGAGGAGTGCCGGCGGCGCACTCGGCTGCTGCCTCTGTACCGCGTCACGGACGACATGTTCTGCGCCGGCTACGAGCGCGGCGGCCGCGACGCCTGCCTCGGCGACTCCGGTGGACCGCTCCTGTGTCAGGTAACGTAATATAAAGCCATCTTCAACATTTTTGATGTGACACATCAATTAGCGCGATATTAGAATGGACTCAAATTCCATGATGCTGTAATGTCATTGTATTCTCTCTCTCTCTTCGTTAAGATTTCTATTAATTATGAATTCCAATATTAACAGAGATGTCTCACATCTCCCAGGCGTCCGGAGCCGTAAATTTTAAGCCCTCCCACCGGTAACTTTTTTCTCTTAGGTCAAATCTGTTATTGTCACACACAACAACATAAACAAGTGAACATAACATTTATTTAATATAAAGTATATTCATCATCATCGTCATTATCATCAGCCTCTAATATATCTTCAAAGTATATTAAGACAAAATTAAAAAAAAAGATTCCGACGAATTAAGAACATCCTCCTTTTTGAAGTCGGTTAAAAAAATAGATGAACTTCAGTCAAAAATGTATTAAAGGCTTGTTAATATCAACTTGTACGTACAATTTACATGGTCATAAATTTGCTATAATTATTGAAGTGAAAACTTCTTTAGCATCGATGATTTGATCGATGAAACGAAAAAGCGACAGTAAAAAAAGACATACACATAAATTCATAAGATTTAACGTGGGAGAAAATGAGATGGGAAGCTTTATACAGTGTTTCTTATGTTTGTGATTTTTTAAGGTTTCTAGTTTCTACCATGTGTGTACCTATTGCACATATGTTTTTTATTGAGTAACTATTATCTATCTAAAACCACCAGATAGTTGTTATAATTTATAAACATAAGCGACATCCATAGACACCCACTACATCATTGGCAGGTGCAGTGCCGGGCTTTCAAATATCAGTATGTTCTTTTCTTATATATACGACTTGGGACCTTCCCAAGTCGTATCGGTTCGGAAATATGCAACGACTCACACGACAACTGTATGGAACCAGCTGCCACTTGTAATATATCTGGTATCTTGGTTTTCTGTTGCAGGAGGACGACCGCTGGTACATCTACGGAGTGACAAGCAACGGGTACGGTTGTGCTCGAGCCAATCGCCCCGGCGTCTACACTAAGGTTTCCAATTACGTAGAATGGATCGACAGCGTCATGTCCTCGCAGACACCCGCGAGGAACGTCACTACTTACACTGAAGAGGACTCCAATGAAAACTTCTACGAAGACCTGGATGTATCTGAAAACAGGAGGTTTAACAGCTACGACAGTTGTAGAGGCTTCAGGTGCCCTCTCGGCGAATGTCTTCCAGCATCGAGTAGATGTAACGGTTTTATAGAATGTTACGATGGGAGCGACGAATGGAACTGCACTAAGAACTCGATCAATTCGAGCAAATTAAATCCTGATTAATATTATTTATAAGCCCTCTTATTATAAAATGTTAAATTCTGACTGATACATTGTAAGTAGATATAAGTGATATGTCATAGAATCTTTACATAAAATTGTTTTCTTGCAGGAATAACTATGCCATAATGTCTTGGGCCTTGTAAATATAGCTTTAATCACTCTTCGGGCCACCGTATTCAGTATCCCTTATTGTAAACTATTTATTTAAACATGGAATGCCTTTTTCGTTTGAATGTATTTTTCAAGTGGACGATGTAAGCCATGAATAAAATGATACTGTAAACTTTTTGTTTTCTTTGTATCTCACTCAAATATTTATATGTAACGATAGACAAACAACCGTATATCTAACAAATTTACACGTTACGTATAAGTTAATGAAACACCCATTAATTAAAAATGATTTATTATCTCGACAAATAAATTAAAAAATCTTTATCAAAATAAGAACGTAATAATAAATAATTACAAGTCTCTTAATTGAATTCACAATAATTATATTAATTGAAACATAAAATACACATCAATTTAGCTATCATAATACTTGCCATTAATACAAAATTATCATAATCAAAATAAAGTAGCATGTCCTAATATAAAATATAATCTGAGAAATTACAATTAAATTATCAATTACGCATAACTTACAGAGTTGATAACTCTTACGAATGGTTCACGTAGCGGGGTTTTAGAATCACTCTAAAGTTACAGATAGCCAATACTGAAAAAACACTTCTTACAATTTAGTTTCGAGACAATCACACACTTACATCTAATCAAACTCGACTCCCGTACCGAACGGTACTCCGGTATACTTGTCCAATATATGTCAAAAACAAATATAAAACGTGTAAGGAACATTATACTTAAAGGCCAGTAAATACTTGAATATACTTTATGTCATATTTGATGATATTACTATCTAAATCGAGCGAAATGAGCAAGAAAAATTTAAATTAAACGAAAAAACGCACCGCTGATTGCATTTACGTTTGAGGTGAGCGAACAAGTGAACTAAATGTTCGAACTAGACAGTGATAGAAAGAATAATGCTCGCCTCTCATGCTAGATATGTAACGGTGTCAGGTGTCCGCGAGCGGTGATGTCCGACCTAACCCGTGTTCTCGATTGGCGAGGTGACGAGCCCGGTGGGGGGCTTGTTCAGTACAGTCTTGAATTGTTCCGGAACCGGCAGTTCCGTCTGGAATAAAACAAACATATGAGGCAAGCCAAGAACATAGAACAATGTTGTAGTTCAGGTATTTAGCGACTTTGTCACTGTATTCCGCACCGCAGCTGTAAGAGGTAATGCCATGCTGCCTAATTGGGCCGGCACGAGCGGGGTGGTACCTCTCGCTCACATAACACCGGCGTCAAGAGACAGCTACGCTGTCGCAGTTCGTGTGGTTTATGAATTTCCGGTGCCCCATTGGGGGGGATAGGGAAAAGAACCAGGGCAACGTATCTCCATAGCTTTCGGTAGTCACCATTTGGCTCCTACTGCTCGGTTACCTCCATATTATGACATAAAAAAAGATACTCACATAATCGCCGTTGCCCTTCGGTACGAGCACATTCATCTCAGACGACTTGGAGCTGACGATTTCCACGTCAAGCGCATCCGGGGACAGATAGATCTGACAACCATCCGTCTTATCGATCGAAATAGTTGGCACCTTGCCCAGGACCTGGAACAAACAAACATATTTGTATAACTTAGAAATATTTCAGGGGAATGACACATAGGCGCGTTACTAATAAATCAATAAGGAAAAAAACAACATATCTACATCGAATGTCGAATTAAAAGATGAAAGGAAACCAACATCGATGGTATACGGAGGTGACACCAACGCAGGGTTTATATATTTCTGTTCAGGCTATAAGTAATAAATCGTTCTGTCGTTATTTCATTTTCAACCTTTTTTCCGTTCGCTGCAGGACATAAAACATCATTCAATAAGCGCCAAGAGTCAAGACTCGTATCCAACTACGGCCGGTCATTGTACGGGCGGTGTTTTATCTCGTGGGAAGTCCCTAACATTACATATAGAACCTTCGAGGTCTTAATTAGTTTTCTTGATCCAATCTGTCATATGACACAAACGTCAAAACTTGCTAATTCTCTGTAAAAATGTCTTTTATTTTGACCAATGATTTCTTTTAATGCGTATTTTTATATAGGATCGTTTAATCAGTACAAAACTGAGATGGGAACAGACATAACAAATGGTGCGACGGCTCTTTTTGGAGAATACTGGGAACCATTTGTAAGAGAATGTAGACATTATTTTGATGAAATTATGTATATGATTTACACAAATTTAACCATTTATAATGTGGTAAGTTTTCATTAGACAAAGAACATAATTTTATATGTTTAATATACAATATTACAATATGGTTTCATTTTATTAAATATAAGTATTTATTGGCATCTATTATAAATTATGAACAATAAAAATCTTTCGCTATGCTTCTCCTCGTTGTTACTACAATGTTGTTCAAAGGCAAAACTAACACTGTAAATACTTAATTTACAGTGTTAGTTATGCGAACACGACCAGAGTAGGATTTGAAAATGAACGGATATTCTTTGACCTCCGTGCAGTGGCCGGTCCGTGTAGGATGCGAGTGGTGCAGGCAATATTGATATCTTGTACATAGCTCAGTCATTTAAAGAAAGGATCAAAAATGGCTGCTTTATAATATACAAAGCTTACAAAGTGAACCTCCTAAAACACAGTTGTTTCATAATTGCTATCTTAGAAAGCATTTTAGCCTACGTAGCTGATGCCTTCACGATCTGCCTCTAATCAAAGTTAATGAGAGAACAAACTTCTCAAGTTGAAGACGTAATTATACTTCTAGTGTCGCAATTATTATATATATTTTAGCTCTTCTCAGCCGAAACCATAGTTTGATATAAATATTTGTTAAAGGTTTTGTTCGTTTTCAAATTACCTATGATAGTATACATGCAGAAATTCGTACGGAATATGTACACGGAAAAACGTGAAAGAATAAAAAATAAACAAAGAGAATTAGAAGATATCTTATTGAAAATTGAAATTTTAAAAGAAAAAATAGCGTGTCGCGATGCAGACATTATAGAGCGGCAAAGAAGACTTAGTGAGTGCCTGGAACAGCTGCATACTGTACGTGATCGAGTGCGACTGATCATTTATAAGAACAAAAACCACCAGCGAGGATTACACACAATATCTGCTAGCAAAACGTCTATGGAAGGTAAATATGATCATCAGCGTATGACAGTGAAATATGACACACAACATTGACCACCTTTTATATTCGTCATCATCATCATCATCATCTATCCGTCCACTACTGAATATTGGCCTCATCAATGAGCTTCCTCGTCAGCCAATCCCTTGCCACCGCACGGAGATCGTCTTCCCACCTGGTTAAACACTTTTTATCTTACGAGTGGCAAATTGTAAAACGATAGTATGAGTTATTTGACTGAAGTTTAAAAAGGCATTTTCAACTAATGTTAGCGTAAAACAATCAGCTGAAAGTCTGCATGTCGCCTAGTATAGTCGAGAAGTAAATCCATTTACATTTTAATACATGAAATTGGTATGAAGCGAGGACATAACGGGAAAGTTTAAACCAGGCTTAACTGTTCCCTTAATAATATTCCAACAACGTACTGATTACGAATTATGTTACGTATTATATTATATTATATATTTATACTCTATATTAGATTTCGAACTATTCCAGAATTAAAACTGATTGAAGAATTATTACAAGGAGTTAAATATGAACAGCGAAATGATTCATTAGAAGAAAAAAATACATTTGACAATCGTTACGACTCAGTTGGCCATCAGCCTAACAATGCCGCTACGAATGCAGGCGATAACAGGGATTATAATATAAAAATCGTGAAGGTGACGAACGTTTACAAAATGTCATATCTCCAAAACTATTTAAAAGTCAAGAAACAACACGCAGTCTTGAAGAAACGGGTAATTTTTTTATCATCACAATAATAGATTGACAACATAAAGGCACATTTACCAATCATCTCCTTAAATTAAAATATCCAATCAAAATACTAACAGAAACACTAACGCAAATATTAATATCAATGAATAACGTTTAGTTTCATGATGGAAGCGCAATCAGAGCTAACATTAATATATTGCGCTGTGCCGCGCTCCCGGCTACATGGGTACCGCCATCTTGCTTGTTGTTTCGTGAAGCAGCTTTGTTGAGATTCGGAGAAGGGCAAGACAGGCAGTGTAATTATTGGCACCGAGACTTAACATCTTATGTCTCAGGATAGGCAACACATAAATGAGTTGCTTGGGTTCGACGTCGGACGTCGACGACTTACCATCAGGTGGTACGTCTGCCAGTTTGTCTATTCAACGAATATAAAAAGGTTTCGATTCGAAACGGAAGCAATCCTTCAAAGAACTAAAGTCGCCGGTTAATTTAAGCGGCAGTGATAAATCGTACATACCTCTAAAAAGGAGGCATGAAAAGAGCACAGAAAGTGCTGGGGAATGGGGATGCGCCGCTACAAAATAATCATATTAACGTTTATTACAGAAAATATGTACAGTAAGCTAATGATGAAAAGTAATCGCAAATAAGCAGTAGGAATGTAACTGTAGTAAGAGGTAGTACCGTGCTACTTTGCAGCCGAAATGGGCCGGCACGAGCGGGATGGTTACCTCTCGCTCACATATTAACGCCCGCGTTAACTGACAGCTATGCTATATTATGTCGCGTTTCGTGCGGTTTGTGAGTTTCCTATGGCCCACTGGGAGAGGGAAGAGGAGGGCAACGCATCTGCATAACTTTTGGTTGTGCTGATGTCTATGAGCGTCGGTAGTCACCGACTCCTTAGTCGCCTCGTTATGACATTAAAAAAAACTGAGAAACATTAACAATAAAAGTTTCATTTCAGGTCAATAAAACCAAGAAAACATTAGAAGACTGGCATAGAGTTCTAAAGATGGTGACAAGAAATAGACATGTGGACTCTGACCCGACGTCGGACGAGGGCATGGGCGACTACAACAAGGAGTACTCTCGAGAGTTACTGGAGTCTGCCGACGTCGGGGACAGCGCAGACAACTTTTGCGAGGATTACAATATTGAAACACAAACTCAATGTGAAGCACTCACCAGTTACGGGTACGATGTAAGTTCTACATAATATATATCAAGTAAAACATATTTAATTATTAATAAAATATTAAACAATCATAATCCGCGTAAGTAAGTCTTCCGCCGCCGCCGAACCGTACCTATATATAGATAACTTAACTTCAATACTGAAAATAATTAATATGTCAAGTATTCGAATCCACACCCTATATTATCGGCTTATAGCCCTTTAGTGGTCGTTTGCTACCTTATGTAAAACATATAATAAGGAAAAAGAATCTTCATTGTTATAGCCTTGCGGTGAGCCCAGCACCTTAGGCGAAGCGAATTGAGATTCTTATAAAATGAGGGGACAAAAGAGCCCCCTCGGGGCAAGGGGCGAGGACGGGAACCTCACCCCACTGAGTACTGTCCCGACGTTGGGAGAGGTTGTTCTGTGGTGCCGGACAATCGCTCTGTGGAGGTGATGTCGGTCCCCTGAGGGACTGACTAGCCGTCGAGGTGCCCTATTTGCTCAACAGATCCGGGGCACCTCACCAAAGGCGGCATTGTTGCACTCGCCGGGTTGTGGGTAAAGCTGCGTCCACTTACCAGCTTTTGCGCGCAGCGAGTCCCACATACCTGCCTGGGGAGACCCACTCCCCCGCGGGATGCCTCAGAGCATTTTCCGGCGTTAAAGAAAAATAAGTAATCACTATTACTTAATTCTATAAAAGAAACAATAGGTACTAGTTTATGGTAGGTAAAATTGTAGTAGTATTAGTAGTATACTGCTAATATTATTTAAATTGAATGATTTCTTTTTACTACAACGCACCTATATTTTTGTAGGATACTACATCTGAAAATATAATGCCAGTGGAATACGACACACGAATCTACGACAGTTGCCAAATGTCATTAGAAGGTTTAAGATCGACGCTGTGTGTACTTCCAGAGGAAACTAGTAGTGAAATTGATATAGAAATAAACGAATAATATATTATGTTGTAAAATATTTTTCTAGGCGTAATCATTGGTATAATACATACATAATATTATTATAATAAGTTTTTGGGATAAAAGCCGGGAAGGTAACAAAAACTGACTCAAGGTTGGTTACGTAAAGCGATGAGTTTCTTATTATTCGAGGGCTTATAGAAGTTCAAAAATTTTGTTCAATTTTGCAGATATCTCGATGATGTTTGTAATTTGTAAGACAAGCCATATACAATATATCCAAGTATCCAAACCATATACATATATAGTGAGGATAAACCTCTCCGAATTTATAGCTAGTGGGATATAAAATCGAAGAGGTTTATCCTTACGCATTTATTAGACACGTTTAAAATACATAATGCCGGCATATTTATCAGACACGTGCATTACTCGACTTCTGAATACGACGTCGGTATACTTATCGCATATCAACGTCATTCTTATACGACCCTTAATCCTGGCGTTTCGCGAGGCGTCAATCGTTTTGTCGTTCGTTAGATGCACAGAACGATAACAGTAAAAATCCTACGTATTTTATGCAAATGAAAGTAAATAGAAAGATTTTCCTACATACTTCCTTCGGTTAGTGATGAATAAAACAGGTGAATTTTAGAAGTGAGTTTATACAAAAATTGACATAGCCTGGGTGTATAATAGAGAACCTCGAGATTTTCTGTGCCATACTCGCTCTCAATGAATGAATTAAAAATTCAACGCTGACATTCATGCATTTTGTACCTTATTAGGGTTAGAAAAAGTATAACCCTCATTTTTTTATATAATGCGCATATTTGTGTTTTTTTTTAATATCACCTCATTGAAATACATATAAAAATATTTATCGCTGAAGAAAGATAGAACATATCTTAACTATTAATAACTTACCCTAAGGAAAAAATGCTAAGATGCGAAACACATACAACTTGATTGAAATATTATTATGGATTTTACTAACCTAATTATTGAATAGTCAATTCAATCATGTCAATAAATACTGTTGATGGGAATAAATTATGATACTATAATTTACCAGAACCTATAAGTTTGTCAATTTACGTTTTATTTATTTATATTAAACTTTCGTAACTGGTTAATTTAAGACTTTGACCTTTTTCAAAAATATCCAAACGCTGCTAAAATTAAATTACAAGTTTGTTTATTTCTTTTATTTTTCTCAAATTTCTCTTCTACTCTGACCGCTATTTTTTTTTACACTTAATATTACCGAGGACTGGTACGGATTATCCGGTAAGACTAGGCTATAATTAATCTGCACGATAATTTCATAAATATTTTTGCGTAATGTAGGATCCGATTCTGTATATCCGTGGACCAGTAAAAGACGAAAAGTATAATAATAGGTTCCTTACTTTTGTCATTCTCTTTCACCCGCTTTAACTTTTCGCATGTTGCTTTACCAGGGACTACCATATTAGTCTAGCTCTAGCAAGAACTAACTTAAGATATTATATAGAACTCTGCTAGAATTAGAATGCCGCGCTCCCGGCTGCATGGGTACCATCGTCTTGCTTGTTTCGCCCGTCAAACAGCTTTGCTGTGTTTCGGAGAGAAGGGCAAGACAGACAACAAGTTTAATTACTGGCACCGAGACTTAACATCTTATGTCTCAGGATAGGCAACACATAGATGAGCCTGGGCTAGTTCCAGGTAAACTAGTATATGTTCATGGGCGACGTTGACCATTTACCATTAGGTAGCGCTGCCAGTTTGCCTGTCCAAGTAACATAAATCAGAATCAAAGTAAAGCCTGGATTATATTGAGTACTAACCTGCATCTGCACGGACTGGCAGTTGACGAACTCGACGCTGGAGACGAGGTTGTCGAAGACGACGGCGCACTTGGTGCACGAGTCGAGCACCACGCCGTTGATCTTGCCGCGGACGGTGAGCGCCGAGTCGCGGCATCGGAACATGTACACCACGTTGTTCATGTCCGCATTCTCCACGACAAGGTTAGAGTTGCCTTTTTGGTATTCCTGGACGGAAAGGTTATATGTTAGTTTAGGTAGCGACGAGTATGGACTCGGAAAGGGTTCCGGGTTCGATCCTAGCCCCTGTGATGCCTTGAAATGGGTTGTTCTAAATTTCTACGGGCAACTCAACATGAGACCATCGCTTGCTCACCGATGAAGGAAACATCGTGAAGAAACCTGCATACTTGATGAGACTAAAAGTGTTTGAAGATGTGTGAAGTTCACCAACCCTAGGACCAGCGCATTGGACCAGTGGCCCAAAACCCTCTTCGCTTGATTTCGAGGAGGAGACCCATACCCATCAGTGGGGCGTATAAGGGTTGATATTATTATATCATATTAAATAGGTAAACCAGTGAAGGAAAGCCCGCAAGATCGGTAATAAACCTGCATGATGAATTAATTAAGACTGAATGTGTATGAAGTTTTCATTGGAAAAACTTTGGCCTTATGCCTTCCTCGTCTCATTCAACAATGGAACGGATAAGGGTCGTTTACGCTATGCTTAAGCTTGGGTAAACTGTCAGATGAGTGGTGGAAACCATCGACCGTGATAATTAATAAGTTTACCCGGGATACCTATAGTCCCGGTAAAACTATGCAAGATCCAAGTGACTCGTTAGTATGGTTTATCGAGCATAATGTAACCGAATAGAGTAGTAATGCTAAACATAAAATACCGAAACTGTTCAATAGTTTGTCACTGACATAAGGGCAATTCAACCAACCAGTTGGAAACCAGGATGGGAATCCACCAATCATCCATCAATGGCTACCAGTCAGCCAATCAGAGCGCAGAACCGGCGCAGCGTCGCTGCACAAAATTGGCGAAATTTGTTTTCATACAAAATACGTAACATTACCGCTCTATTCTGGTTATATTCTCGGTGGTGTGGTCTGACCTTAAGGAAAGGTGGTAAAATCTGTTCCATTGGTAATCATTTATTACTTTTATTTATATTCAGTATTGATTACGTGTAGGTATTTCTAGAACACGGTCGATAATCTAAGAAAGTCAATACCATCATTACTTACATACATAATGTTCTATAATAATGATTACAATAATGAGTACTAATGATAAAGACGACCTCTGTGGCTCAATGGTTAGCGCGTTGGCGCTCCGAGCCGGAGGTAGAGGGTTCGGATCCCGCCAGGGTACACAAAGTTTTCTGTGTTCCTGGCTCATAGATGTGTATTAAATAGGTATGTGTATTATATAATAGAAATCTAAAATATATGTATAGTAAAAATAGAAAAGTATTAAATATATTTCCGTTGTGTGGTAGCACAAGTTCTTCGAGAACTTACCACGGGACCAGATTGACGTGGTGGTGAACTGAACTTTCTACACCATTAGGTTTGAAAATGTTTAAATCAATTGTAACAACGGATAAGGGAATTTCATATAACAAATACGTTGGCATAACATTGTCGATGGCTTTCACTATAATTTCCTTCAGATGTTCCGGTGTGTGATAACTAGCTACAATATTTAACTAGGTCACAAGTACCTCAATTTGCAACTCCCTCAAATATTCTATTAACACACTATTTATATTAAAGATGTGTCGTGGAGCTTTTATCGTTCATATTGTTTTTCACTCCGTTGCACGATTGACTGTTATGCGTTTAAGCCTTTTCTGCCAGTCTTCCTCCTGCCAGACTCCCAAACAATAATATAGTAGAGCATATAAGATAAAATAAGTAGAGCATGTATGTAGGTGACTTTAAAAAAAAAGTGCGTGTGTACAAAGTACACATGTCAGTAGTGAAACTTATTTGGCAAACAAGTTTTTAAATCTCGTTTATATATTTTATACCCATCTAAAGCTTTCCGAGACTTGCGATGCGACGTTCGCTCTATCTCACTCTCTCTCTCTCGGTCTTTCTCACTCGCTTGCTCCCTACTCTCACTCCATGGCTATGTCCTTCATGCTACGTTCGCCCTTTCTCACTCTCTCTCAATCGGTCTCAATCACTCTCCCTCTTCTTGGACAAAAATACCCTCATGCGCGCAATTAAGTTCCACTTCAAAATCAAATGTTATGTATTTATGTATAAAACTCCGGATTAGGTGGAAATGTACCATATTTAGGGTACTTTGGGAGGCGTATGTTCAGGCGGTGACTGATAAGGGATCAAGATGGTATATTTAGTTCTAAGAATACGTAATTCGTCGTTATAAATACACCCTTTTAGAGTATGAAATAATTTATACGACAGCCAAACCATTTTTGAGGGGAAGGAAAATTTATTTTCATTTTCAATATTAAGTAGGTACCTAATAATTATTGAATTCATAATTAAAATGAATTACATTAGAAATAAAATATGAAATGAGAAACGCAGTTATTATTTTATACTATAGAAAAACTTTTAATTTTTATCTAGAATATTTTTTATCCCTGGAATATTTTTTTTTTTATTCATGACAGCGTTACTTCAATCCAGCAATATAAACAAATGTTAACATTTAATTACATTTGAATCAAGGATATAACTTTGCCCGTGGTACGTAAGAAACATCGACCTGCACAGGGACTTCAGATTAGAGTCCGTTAGGGGCCACTTCAAAATGACGTCAGAACGTCACTTTGAAAAGGCACTCCTCCACCCAAACCCGCACATCGTGAGCGCGGCAAACTATTCCCCAGATAGCTCAGTTCCAATTAGACATAGGTTACATAAGCATGTTTTAACAGATCCAGCGGACGAAATCTCTCAGCTACTATTGCGCGACGCAAAAGCGCGACGCGAACGTCACAGCATATACAGACACACACACGGTGCTAGGTACACCTGCACACCGCTTGGGCCTCGGGGTCGTAAGCGACGTCGAACCCTACACCCTACACATGGAAACCACATCGATCCGGATCGATCGCGGAAGCTTAGGTTCGAATCCGATACGAGTAGACACAAACCCAGACCGCGCAAACAGCGCTAGCACTACGCTACCGCTAGATTGCTTGGGCACCGCGCATGACCCGCCTCCCTCTCCCGAGGGAGGGATGAGGGCCGGCCCTCATGATGATAGGTTAAATTCAACCGTAAAAGATTCGTCGACCGTATCGGATTTGACTAGTCCAAATCCTGCTCTCCCGAGCAGCGCGCGCGACGAACCGCGCCCCCTGCGGGGCGTCCCCCTTTCGAATATTTCTTAAGTGAGCCATCTACTCACTTACTGTACCGATTGAGCTTAAAGGCCATCAGGCCGAAAAGTCTAGCCCATCCGAAGAAAAAAAGAAAAAAGGATATAACTGTCTAGAGGAGAAAAATATAAGTTCCACTCGACTAATAATGTAGGTCACATCAATATTGTATTGCACATTTCACAAACACACTTTCACGATTGATTAATCCATGGAAACAAATGACGAACACTCAATACTCGTACATAACGAGGGGTATGAAATTAATAAGCTCGGTCTGGGAGCAGGAGGCCTGTGGGACGACCCTCGCCTACAAATTACTTGTTTCTTATATCAAGGACTTTGATCTACGTTTTTCTCATAAATATATCTTTTATATAATGTATTCCGTAATATATTTTACATATTGTTTAACTAACAGCTTACCTGAGGGGCTAGATTCAATATAAAGAATATGATTAAATCTCGGTTCTACGTAACAAAGACTAAACGATTTTTGAAGCCATATGTTTACTAAACTAGGTTCTGAATTAAATTCAACTCTGAATAATCCCTAAACGATTAGTATTCTGAATGACATTCCAAAGTGGACAATAAGTCTTACTTATTAACATCTTAATTTATAAAATGCTATCTGTACCTCTAATGTCTCATAAACCTAGATGACATATTTCATATAGGAGATTCAATGTAAAATATATTTCAGGTAAAGCCGTGGGTTTCAGCTAGTGAAATTATATAACGGCACACAAAAACGAATTAGTACAGGAACTCTCAAGAGGCTAGAAAGCATTTGCCAACCCTTGTGACATTAAATTAGCTTCTCAGAGCACGCCTACCCTGCGGCCGCTTTATATTACTACTATAGTGCCCTATTACGTTAACAGGTATTCCATACCGACAAATGTATAAAAAACCTTCCATGTTTCCCTCAGGGATTCGCTAGAATCGGCAGGTCAGGTTTGAATTGAACTATAATCAAGAGTTCGGCGTTCGGCGCTGTTTTATAAATGTTTTCATCCGTTACGATGGGCAAAACAAAAAAGTAGTAACAGTTTAAAAGTATTACTTGATTGATTTTCTTTTCCCTAGCGTGAGATATTGTACACGTTTTACGACGACCTTGTATGTGGCGTGCACTGCTTTTTCTTGGCATGTTAATGGGGCACGATATAATAGTTGAGACCTCGGTCACTTTACTTGCACCTAAGTCGTCTGACTAATAGTAGAAGGTTTAAAAGCTTGTAGTTTTAGAAACTTTTGCTAATAATAGTATACTCTCTTTAGGATATACTCTAGTCTCGGAAGGAATTGGAGTTCCAGCTTGTAAATTTGGCCAGCGTATAGGAGAATTATCGCCTAATATTAGAGGGGAAG
Organism: Helleia helle; assembly: GCA_963853865.1. Classification (NCBI taxonomy): domain Eukaryota; kingdom Metazoa; phylum Arthropoda; class Insecta; order Lepidoptera; family Lycaenidae; genus Helleia; species Helleia helle. Next base: position 15,759,781 of record OY971422.1, on the reverse strand, counting down.
GGCTCGGCCACTTGAGTGAGAGGTCCGGGTTCGAACCTGATCCCTGTGATGCCTTGAAATGGGTTTTGCTCACCGGTGAAGGAATCATCATCAGAAAACCTGCATGCCTGATGGCACTATAAGTGTGTGAAGTTCACCAACCCGTATTAGGCCAGCGAATCGACGTACTGTGGACCAACACCCTCCTCGCCTGATTTCGAGGAGACCTATGCCTAACAGTGTTCATATATAATATTTTATACCAATATTTTCTTTGCGGCTCATTTTTTATATTCTAATCTCGAAATATTTAGCAAAGTCTAAGATAAACCTAAAAGAAAATGTCAGCCATATTTGTAATAGACGCCGTATGCGAAACACAGCTAAGTAAGCTTCGCTCCACAACGAAAGATCAAAATTACTGGGGTGCGAAGTGCCATTTTATTTATGAATAGCTGTTGCCCGCAGCTTCGCCCGCGTTAACTTAGGTTTACGGCCGTACGCTGATTGATGATGAAAATTTTTGTAGCCTAAGTTACTCCTTAATACATCACCTATCTGTCAGTGAAAATCCCGTCAAAATCGGCCCAGCCGTTGCCGAGATTAGCCGGAACAAACAGACAGACAGACAAAAATTGTAAAAAAAATGCTATTTTGGCATATGTACCGTGTATACATCAATATGCATTTAGTAAAAAGCGGTTATTTTAATATTACAAACAGACACTCCAATTTTATTTATCTGTATAGGTGTATAGATTTTTGTCTGTCTGTCTGTCTGTTTGTTCCTGCTAATCTCTGAATCGGCGGGGCCAATTTTGACGGGACTTTCACTGACAGATGAAGCCTAAGTTACTCCCTATAACATCAGCATGTTATAGGGAGTAACTTAGGCTATAAAAATAATCATCATCAATCCATACGGATTGATATACAGCCGTATACACGGCTGTATATCTAAGTTAACGCGGGCAAAGCTGCGGGCAACAGCTAGTTTTTTAATATATCTGATGTCGCAACAACTCATTATAATGTCAAATAAATATAAATAACAGTATTATAATACTATAACATCAAATTTACAAGCGGCCAAAATGTTATTTCTAATGGACATCTAGGGACACCTTTACACCACGTTCATCTGGTCCCGTAGTAAGTACTTTGAGAACTTGTGTTACGGGTATCAGGCAACGAAAATATATTTAATATTCTTATACTATACATATATTTAAGACTTTTCTCCCACATTGTGCATTTCGTTAGCCTAACTTAATAAATGGCTGGATATTAAAACTCCATAAATACCGGGTGTATTTGGAACGCTTGCAAAGTTTAAACCCTAATAATATACTATTTATATACTATATAATGCATATAACCATTTATCTCAGAAACGTTTGTTAAAGATAAAGAAAATTTTAGGACTTGTGTATTTTGCAAACCCGCAATGTATGTATACACACTATGCACTCATGCTAACCGCGAGACGCGCAACTAGCGGGCGCACTGAAGAGTGAAGACGCGCGCGGTGCGGGAGTTCGTTCACCTCGTGCATGCGGCGAACGCTATCAGCTAATTCAGTCTGCTAGCCGTTTATTTAAGTAACTTAACTTAATTAACATTATTTAACTAATTACATTGCTGTTTTTTTCAAAAAACCATTATTTTAAAGCATCATCATCAAATTCCTGTAACATTATGTTTACTAAACCGGATTATACAAAAAAAAAGGCAACCAAAAAAAAAAAAATGCGTTTTTTTCACTTGCATCATGTCAGGCTATGCCAACACTAACATACCTCTTCGTTTTCGCAAGCGTTCCAAATACACCCGGTATAATAATTAACTCTGCTTAGAAGATAAGTTGATGTAGTCTGTACAAGTATACGAATTAACCATTTAAGCTTTAATTAAATTAATTAAACATGATATTATTCATATTTTAATTTTTAATGTCACTGTTACAAAGGTACTCTGTCTATTTTCCTACTAAAATAAGCTATAGATAGGATGTCAATAAAATATGGTAATAGGATATATAATATCCTACAGAAGGATTATAATTTTCAAGATAATTATCAAAATTATAAAAATACAGTCATATTATTTAAAATAAACACAGGAGAAGTCACGGGCAAAATATAGATTCATTGCTTGCTTGGATAGTAAATATATTAATGCAAAACTACTTTTCATTGATATAACTTCATATATAGATGCTTATTAAATATATTAATAATATTGATGATGTATCTCTTGAAATAGAGTGAGGTATTTTACATGGCCCATGCAAGACACAAAAATATAGCCGTAGGATTTTCTCATTTATCGATATGGAAATATAGGTTAAGCCTTTTTCATTTCAACCGTGCAATTTTTAGGTCAAGAATTTCGATTTATGAATATCTATGAATGCATTATTTTTTCTATTTTTGAATTAAATTAACGATTCCATTTATTAAAAAAGTTATTTGTTTTACCAAATACTGACGTGTTATATATTGGAGTAAAAATCTAAAAGTTAATAATAAAGAAAATATATTTTCTATAACGAATATATGCCGATGAAAATTACTCGCCTACAGAATACAGACAGGCCCAAAAAAGGAAACAAAGATTCATTAACGTTTATAACAAATAATAGTCGTAGATTACGTATTTCTAAAGGAACAATGGCCTTTATTTCTATTTTATATAATAAAAGAGAAAGAGTCTGCTACAGATACGGTCACAAAATATGTATTAATTTTATTAAATGTTTGATTTATTAGCTGTCAACTCTTTAAAGGAATGTAAATTAAAATATTCTAGCATGCTGATTATGTCAATAAAGAAAACAAAGTTCTTTAAAAATGCAAAACTGAAAAATTCCATGTAAATCCACTACTGTTCAAGAGGCGACCGAGCTCTTGCGATTGTAACATATGGAAGCAGATTTTCTATGCATAAGAATTTTACTAATCACAATCATCGACCCATATTTGACCCAATTCTGGGCACGGGTCTCCTGGAAATCAGGCAAGGAGGGCGTTGGGCTATAGTTCAGCTATGCGCTGGACCAATACGGGGTGATGAACTTCACACACCTTCAAAGTTTCCTCACGATGTGTCATTTAAGGAAAGGATGTTTAAAGAGATTATGAAATACTCACAATAAGCCATTTCTTTCCGTCCCTGTTGAAGACTGGCGGCTTGTCTGGGATGGTGCCCGCGCCGGGGGTGGGCAGAGCCTTCGTCGGAGTCTTGGAGGCGGGCGCCTTGAACGGTGCCGGACCCTGTCGCAGCTGAGGGTTCTTGTGGGTCTGCATGTCTGATGTCACCTTGCGCAGAGCTGGAATATACATTTCAATTAGGTATACTAAGTATATACTCATAACATTGGTTCTGGAAACCGTTACATAAGTCTTATAAAACGGTTTCCAGAATTATTCCTTACCAATGTTATGAGAACTAGCTTTTTACCAAATTTCATGATTATCTGTCAAAGGGAAGTACCTGTAGGTTTTGGTTTCACAGGACAGACGGACAACGAGGTGACCCTATTAGTTCCGTAGAAAAGGAAATATGGACAGAAAAACGTTGAAAACGTTGATGTTACTTATGTTATACTAACTATCTCTCTCTCAGCATCTCAGCATCGTTCATGTTATAACTAATACACTCGATTATGATGTAACTCTGAATTTTGACGAGAAAGCAGCGTGTGAAGCGTATAATATTCAATAACCTACTAACGGAACGAAAATATTCTTATCTGGGCTTAACTATGTGACAAAATTCTATTCAAATCCGTCCAGCTGTTGACGTGTATTAATACACTAGAATATGATGTATAGGGATGAATAAGATGTGTTGCTTATGAATACATTATCTTATTTCCATATTTTCGCCATCACCATATTTTCCTAGACTTTCACACGTAGAACTAAAGAAGTTGAGAGCGCTCATGCTCGTCAATAATTAAATAACATCTCGGGAGCCGCATCACAACAAGAATTTATTTAAATAAATTCTTGGTAATATCAATTTATTTACCAAAACATGTTTTATTTAATTAAACGTTACGGACGTGTTTTGCTAGCTAGGGTACCCATCCGCAACTTAACATAAGGAACTTCGTTACAAAAAGTTTCTTGTTTTTATGTTAACATACAAAGCAAGAAAAGCAACGCAAAGAATAACATTATTTAAGAACCCCTTTAAGTCACGAATTCATTTTGATGAGGCTATCAAGTATGAGTGAAAAACCATGTCAGCGCCACATTAACCATTACGTCGAAACTGAAACCTTTCGAGCGTCGAACATAAAATATCGCGCACTAAATTCGTTACAATGTCACCGTCTGTTTGTCAAAATATTTATTTAACACCGGTTGACTGAATAACATTGCCGTGAGCAAAGCTTTTACGAAAGTGTAGTAAAACTCTGTTTTCTTCGACTCGTATCTTTAGCTATAAAATTGAATAAACGATAAATTATGCAGTGGTAACTGCAAACTGCACGTAAAAGTAGCATAAATTAAAACATGTGTAAAGATCTTGTACTATTATGGCTATGAGCTTGCAAGTGTACACATTTCTAAAGATATTAATGAAATCCTAACAATAATTGGTTAAATTTATTTTATTTTCTAGTACCTGTAACACAAATTCCTGCAAACTTACCACGGGGCTAGGTTAAAGTGATGTCATTATTGTTGGTTAATATTTATTTAATTTTCTTTTTGTCTCATATTCGATATCTTATTCGGAAAGTTTAACACTGAAATACCATATCATCAAGCCTTTATCCGTCCACTGCTGAGCATAAGCCCCATTCAATGAACGGCAAGACGACCGATCCCTCGCCACTCGCGTCCAACACTAACCGGTTACTGTACGGAGATCGTCTTCCCACCTGGTTAATGGTCGACCAACACTTCATCTACCTGAATGCGGCATCCACTCTTGAACCTTATTGGCCCATCGGCCATCCGTTCTCCTGAGTGTGTGACCGGAGCTGTTTCTTCGCGTGATATCGGTAGCTTAAACTATCCTTAGACCAACTAGATTTGAAAAATAATTTATAGATTTTACTTATGAATTTATAAGGAATATCCAATCCAATCCTATTATCTTAAGGCTTTAAAAGGTCTAAGGGTACTTGACCCCGTTATTAAAGCGACGCTGATCAGACTTTCTCAAAAAGGCACTCACAGACTATACTTATAAGTATCGCCTTTAACATCAAAAAACTGTCATACTTAGTGATAATAAAAGTATATTATCATAACGGCCACTCCGTAGTGAGCAAGTGGACTGCTATTCAGAAGTCACGGATCATTACATTTTTATGACGCCATATTTATGAGACATTTATACTAACAGGTTAACGTAGCGTGAACTAAAAATGCTAACATACATATAAACTAAGTTGCTATAAAAAGCTATTTATAAAGACTTTCACGGGCCTGTTTAGTTTTCGAACACAAGGAGCTTCAAGCCCACGCTCTTAACCCATTTCAGATTATAGCGCTTCTATAGCATTAAATTGTGTGCACTAGTAAATTCTATTTATCGCCAGTAATATAATAATAATGTTTATAGTATAGTAAACTTAACAGAGAAAACACCCCAACCCTCACAAAAAGTGGAAATCGTTAATAGTTTTTTGTCTCACGCTAAACACGCGAAGTGTTCGGTTAAGCGAGCTATTTGTATTATGAAATTTATTCATCATCATCATCATCAGTCCCTATCTGTCCACTGCTGAACATAGGCCCTCAAAGAAATCCAAGACGACCGATCCCTCGCCACTCGCCACCAACTAGGAGCGGCCACTGTACGGAGATCGTCTTTTTTTATTTTTTTATTCTGTATTTATTTAGGGGCATTTGTCTCTTTGGCGGCGGCGATGGCCTAGTGGGTACGGGCCCACACGGGTAGTCTCTTGAGTGAGAGCCGAGAGGTCCGGGTTCGATCCTGACCACCTGTGATACCTAGAAATGGGTTTTTCTAAATTTATACGTGCACCTGAACATAAGGCCATCGCTTGCTCACCGGTGAAGGAAAACATCGTGAGGAAACCTGCATACCTGATGAGATTAAAAGTCTTTGAAGGTGTGTGAAGTTCACCAACCCGCATTGGGCCAGCGCATCGGTGAACTATGGCCCAAAACCCTCCTCGCCTGATTTCGAGGAGGAGACCCGTGCCCAGCAGTGGGACATATAAGGGTTGCTATTTATATTATATTTATTATTTATTTGTCTCCAAGGACATGAGAGCCCCAACGTTCCCTAAACTTAATTACTTACAATTAACATTACAAATTACAACAGGCCCAAGAGGTTGAGAATCATTGATGCAAACCTATAACATCTACAATAAACTCTGCTGCGTCAGATGTTGGTTCTGCTAAAATACTTAAGAAAGCCCCTTGATCGTATTTGTTTATGTTAAATTTTTGCATCAAAGCTTCCCTTCCCCTTTGATGTGATCGTCTTCCCATCTGGTTAAACTTATTCTAATTGTAGTCTGAAATTCTGAAATCTCTCATCTCAGTCTGAAATCATTTATACATCGCATCTGTAAACTTCAAACAATTTATATTCGGTTTCATAATTGTTTAACCCGAGCAATAAATGAGTAGCATCTGTACTTGATGATCATTTCTTCAAACTTTCCTCCTGGGCCCTGGCAGTCCCAAGTGTATAGCTTTCCATTAAAAAAATGAAAGGGGTCTTACTGTTCGTGATGGCTTCGCCTTTGTTGATCTCGGCAAAAAGAGCGCTTCTGTCGTCAACCGACATGTTGGCGAAGTCAGCCTCGGGCATCGGCGGCGGGGGAGGCAGGCCTCCAGGAGGGGGCGGGGGAGGAGCTCCGGCGCCCTTGCCTGTTCAAAATTATCAAAATTACCATACTGGTCGAGAACTTATATTATTACCATAGTTTATATTGAATATTTTATACAGGGTGTTTGGAGGGTGAGTAGCCATAGGAAAATGTTGGATAGGTGTTGGCTACTTGTTGCGCCTAATTAAATAACATTTTGCCCCAAGTTTAACGGGTATAGTGCGTTTCAAATGAGAATAGGACGGGCTTAGCGCCATGTTGTGACGTCATAGCTGTCAATTCAAACCAGTTAGGTATGGTGGACAAAAAAAGTTTTCTTTTAATTAAATTTATTTACAGATATGAAGTGAAAAAAAAAATCAATCAGAATCTAACTCTTTCATTCCGCTCATCTCTGCATTTCCGTCCGAGTGCACGTCGGATACATGTTAACGTGTTTTTATTTATCCCGTAGCCAAATGTACTCTCATGGTCACTTTATTTGCATTTTGCAGTGTTTAAATGGTAGAGTACATTTCACGAGCCAAACTTATATTTCCTTCAGATCCTCACGACGGAGCACACTACTAACAGCAAGATGGCCACCAGCGTCCTTATTTTCATTAATAATTTTGACATGGCTCCAGGGCCTTTGCGGCAACAATGAAATAACAAAATGTTATTTTATGGTTTTAAAAACGAATTATGACTTCATTTTTTTAAATAGTTCACGACTATTTAACGTTTTTATTTAAATTCGATTTAAAACTATTAATTAATTATGCAAATAAGTTTTTGTGCAAACTGTACTTTTCAAGTGCTATTTGACAGATAGAGGTCATTGACGTTCCTATTCTTATTTGAAACGCATAATAATCCTCATTTCGCTTTTTTTCTAGAAATTCTCCATTTTTTTGATAAAATCTCTAATTTTTTTTTATTAATTATTACAATGTCAAAAAATAATTTAACTTGTTAGTCTAGCCTTGTTTTATTCATATTTAATCATAATTTCATACAAACAATTTAAAAAGAAATAACAATGACGTGTTAAACTTCCAGAAATCGAAAAGAAAAAATGTAACTTCAACTTTAGAAGGTAAAAATATTAAAAAATACGAAGTTTGCGATTTTAAAATGTTTTATAAACTTCTCTAGTTAATGCTCTTTTGATCGGTGTGTAGTATGTACCATAAATAATCAGGTAACTTAGCAAAAACCGGTTTGTCTTGAAGGATAAAAAATAGAGTACTTGAAAAAAAAACTTGATATGTATTAGAAAGCCTGGCCACATCCGTACTATCGTTCACGACGATAGTAAGATTCTAGAGTATCGAAAACGTCGGTGGTGTGATTAATACAATAAAAGAACTGAAGTGAACACATAAAGCATTTAGTACTAAAATATTTGTAAACATTAGATAAAACAATAATTTATATAAAAGTGCAGAGTTAACTGATGTTGAACAGACAGTCATTTGTTATCAATAAGGTAGGTAGCTCTTATATCACTCGATAAATAATTAATCCAGCATCATTTTCTTATGGACAAGTATGTTTATTCATATTGCTCTTACACCTGGCATAGGCATCATAATTACTCTGGAGGCGGGTCTAGAGAAGAGTGCCGGATGGCACACCGTTGTGGCCGGGTGCGGACGTCCACAGCTCTCGCGCCGGGTCACCCAGACGACGAGAAGAACACCGCTGGGGTTTAGTGGATAGTCTTCGTCCACCTTACCACCTTCTCGGGCGCAGAGAGTCCCACATAACCCCCGGGGCCCCCCGGACCCGGTGGTATGCCTAAGCGCATTCCCCAGCGAAACCAAATAAAAAGGCATCATAATTATGAGAGGAACTTATTTGTGACATTTAGAAGGTACCTACTTGACCTATAAAAGTTGTGTTATAGAAAAATGAAAGCATTTATTTCACACTATGTATTATCGTCACCTTGGTAATACATACAAATATTTATAAATATAAATAAATATTTGATGTATTTCATTTATAAAGCAAATGATTTAAAACATCTAAAGAGAAAAACAGCTCACATAAAGGGAAAATGTATTGCTGTATGAAAATATGGGAGAAAATATTATAGGTACTCGAGTGCGATATTGAATATTTTTATTACCGCATGGCCATTGAAAATTGATGTTTCGCATTATTTATCACTCTTCTAACGCAGCTCCAAAATCCAATAAAGATGTTTTATCCCCTAACCCTATTTTGTCGTAAAAGTAAAATTGTATGACGCACGTGGGGACAGTATTGTACCTACTATGTTAACGATCGACTGGTATCTTCGACTTGATCTTAAACCATAGACATTTAGACACATTTTCTGATTAATCGAAAATGGCGACTCTGTATATAAACATAAATACGTATTGAGACAATTTTTATACGTATTATAAATATTTATTCCATTGTATAATTCCCTTTAAAGCCGAAGGCTCATGAGTCACTCTGTCATTCACATTTGCGAGACATGATATAAATCTGTATTGTACTAGTAAAATAATTAACTGAGCATAAATAATCTCATTTACATCTCATAAGTCCGACAAGTCAATTTCTGTGAAAAAATGAATTTATTCTAAATAAATATTTATGTGCTAACTTCAAAGAACTAATAGATTACGAAGTACCTTGGCAAAATTAATTAATAGGTAAATGAAAATATCATTATATAACATTTTTATTGGTTTGCTTCAAATATTTTTAACAAAATTATTAACATACTAACCACCAAAGCAATTAGGCGCATGACAGCGACCGCCCGAACCCTTCGCCCCGCGCATCCCGGGCTGGGAGCAGGAGCAGTATACTGATGTCTATATAATTTGTTTCAACGTGTTTTATATATTTAAATATATAAATAAATTAAAAAAAAATATTTAAATATCTAGTAGCTGTTGAATAGTATTGTAGTACATTTGTTGCAATTTGTGTCTTTAAGTGGATTAGAGAATGATTTAGACTTTAGATTCACAATTCAGTCCACTATTACAGTCGGGTCCGCTAATACATATGATAAAGTTAACAAATTCAGTAGTAACTTATAACTGTAGTGACTAGTGGCTGGCGCAGTAATCTCGCCGGTATGATTTATTTAGCTGAGATGGCCCACCTGCTAACCTGACATTGGAATTATTAACAATTCCTCTCATAACTTTATAAAACGACCGCAATTTCATGACCAATTTTCGTGCTAAATTTTCGAAGCCTCCCAAAAAACTTTCTGACGTATGTTGTGATGTAAATAAATAAATGTTATTTTGTTTTGGTATTAACTAAGGCAATCCCAATATATATGAAATATATAATCCCATAATGAACTAATGATATATGGTTTACGTGTGTGATACAATTTGTCGCGTTTTGTGTGGGTAGATGAATAATTATACCTCTGATAGTTATGAGTATAATTTCAGCCCATGCCTTGTTCACGAGACTCTTGAATATTATTTATAACATTAGTAAAAATAATCACATCAATCATAATAAAACATTTCTAGATTTACATTATTTTTCATACTAGTAGTACTATACATACGTATATTGAGATTGTCCAAAAAGCAATTGGATTCAGTTTGTCCGGACAAAATCAATTTTCGGTTTTACAGCGGCACGCTTTTCGAGGCAGTATTGTGTATTCACATAGCAAACTTCGGTGAGATGGAAGCTCTTCGTCAACGTAGAGAAAATGTACCTGACCTAGTTAACAGCTTTTAAATCGCATTTCATTCTTTATTTTTTTCCACAACCCCAAAACGAAAGGGGCTGCGGCGAGCTCAATTTATTGAACTAAAGATGACCTAATAAAGCTACTTTTTTATCTTTTGTTTAACAAGTTTTTAAGAAGTAGAAAACATTGGAAACCTTAATATTTAGTTTTTTATCATACTATAAAAATTTTGTAATAAAGGTTTTTTTTATGTCATCAGGAGGCAACCGAGCAGTCGGAGCCTTATGGATGACAAATGAAAAGGGGAAAATATTGAAACTTTGAATGGTTTAGATTTTGTTTCCATAAATATACTGTAACTTATTTAATTTACATCACTTGTATAACGGGTAAATTTATTAAGGACTACATCCCCAAAAATATCCTAAAGAGGATTTAATGGCATCCGACTTACTAGCTTGTTCAGTCACAGCCAAACTTTTGTATGATGAATATAAAAGTTGGTTACGGAGACTGTGCGGAGACTATGTGTAGAGAATACGTAAATTTCATATTTTGTTTCCGTTCCTTGCACGCGGGTGCTACACACGTGCGGTAATTGAAAAATTATAGTTCAAAAAACTAAAAAACACGCTTTAATAGCAAATCGAACTAAATATTAGAAAGAAATATAATATAAGAATTAAATAGATTAACAAAAAAATATACATTTTGTAAAAAAAACGTGAGGTGCTCAGGCTAATCGCGAAGGACCAGACGCAGCTAATCAGCTACATATGTCTTTTTTTATATTTGGTGGAAAAATTGCTCACTTACAATACAAGTAGCTTCAAAATGTATAGAGCACATGGGAAGACGTAATACTTTTATATACAGAGTTTCTATATCCTTCATGGTTCGTGCTATATTTTTCGAGACATTTTGAAGGTAGCTACGATACTTGGCCACGCCCAAGTCCCAAGTCGATACTAATAATAATATTATACCTTCGATCCTTACTGGCCTTATTGAGAAAAATTCTTACGTTTCCGAAAATCACATTTTCAATCTGATATTAATCTTGAATCTTAATTAACACTTGAAGTGACTTTAAAAAAATGGTGTATAAATAAGAGATTCTTAAAATTAACCACTGTAATAAGCTGATGGCCAAAAGATTCTAAAATTGTCGACTTTCGTACCTGTTGTATAGTCTATAATATTGAGTACTGATGAAACTGTTGGCTTTCAAATTCACAATAAAGTAAAAATATTTATAAAGAAAAGCCGTAGATTTAACGGTCCACAATTGAATGTTCGTTAACAAAGACTCCATTGTGTCCATAATGTTACCGTTGAAGGTTCGGCAATCGGCTCTATTTACGATGTTATTTTGTTCTCCGATGATTTGACGATTTTTAAATTGTTATAAATATAAACAGGAATAAAATAGCAATTACTTTATACAAAACACTTAAGATGCTACCTATTTTAACAAAAGTAATGCAGTAATCTATACTAATATTATAAAGCTGAAGAGTTTGTTTGTTTGTTTGAACGCGCTAATCTCAGGAACTACTGGTCCGATTTGAAAAATTCTTTCAGTGTTAGATAGCCCATTTATCGAGGAAGGCTATATAACACCACGCTGTGACTTATAAGAGTTGAGTAACGCGGGCGAAGCTGCAGGCAACAGCTAGTCCTTATAAAATGAATTCAATACGTTGCTGATTTGAAGTTGCAGCTGAGAAGAAGAGAAGCCGATTGCTAGAACACCGTGCTCAGAAGTTTACATTGTCTATCCGTTTCTTCTATTCATTGTTAATAAATCCACCATTATTTTAACCAACTCTATCTAATTGGATACAGTTTACAATACATATGTAATGTTAGCTATAATATTATATACCAACGTACAAACTTTTGACGACATATAAGCAAAGTTAAATAAATTTCGTATTAGCTACGAGCACAATGTAAATACTTAATGACTTTAAAACTTTCTTCTGTTCAGTTTAGCTGTTAAATATAAATAACAATGGAATAAAAAAATTATACAAATTCCCGTTAATTATATTCGATTTGGTCTTTCATTAATTCTTATTGTAGTTATATTCAATAAATATATCAGAAGTCAGAAATTCAGGTAAGTATAGTAATGATGTCGACGTAGTGATGCCAATTAGTGCCTATCAGAGTTTACTGATGAGAAATATTAGCAAGATTTGCTTGAAACATACCTACTGTGAAACATAAAATTACTTTCTGATCACTTAACTTTTATTATTGTTAATTACAACTTATAATCGTAAGCACATTATAAGTTATGACATTATCATTATTATCAAGCAAAATGATGCATAATGATGTTCAGCAGTTAAAACACAGGTCAATGAACATGGGTTTTAACCGCTGGACATACTTAATGTATCTTGATCTGTAGCTTTCATTAAACTTGGACTTTTGAATACATATTTCGTCGACTTTACTTTAGCCCTATAGTAAGAGGTAGTGCTGCAACCGAATTGGGCCGGCACGACCGGGGTGGTACCTCTCGCTTACATAACACCGGCGTCAAGTGACAGCTACGCTGTCGCGTTTCGTGCTGTTTGGGAATTTCCGGTGTCCCATTGGGGGATAGGGAAAAGGAGGGCAACGCATCTGTAAAGCATTTGGTTGTGCGGATGTCTATGAGCGTCGGTAGTCACCATAAGGCTCCGACTGCTCGGTTGCCTCCCTATAGAGGCCACAAAATATACCTACTACTACTAATATATATAGACACTAATAGATAAAATATGTTGCTGGTCGAGATGAAAATGTTATTGAATAATGATCAATAACATTTTCATTTCAACCTACAACATATTTAAAATGAAGTAGTATTATAAATAAACGTTAAACACTCACCAGACCACACGAGTCCCGTCGTATGGTACTGTTTGACGTACGCCTGCAGGTCAGAGAGTAGCTGCACCCACGCGCGGCACCACTCTACATGGGTCTTGTTTTTCTCCTTCCAGTCTTTAAGCACGCGGTTCGTGTAGAACTGGCCGGCGTCGTTCATCTCTTTGACATACGGCGCTGGTGTGGGAGACACGGCCACCCATCCTAGAGCCGGGATACTCTCCGATATAGCGGAGAGGTGGTTGAAGAACGCGGAAGCTCTGTTCTTCTCGCGGAACTGCTGTATGGCGGATATCTTCTCGCTGGTGGGCGCTAGCAGCTGCATCTCCTCGGTCTGTGAGGGCTTAGATCGCGATGCGGCTTGTTGTATGTAACTGAATTGCGCCCTGTGTTACAAAAGTGAGTAAAATTATAAAGCTATTACGAAAAAATAACTACCTATTATGTATAAGATATGATTTTTTAATTGTTTAAATAATAAAATTTAAATATATCTCGACAATCAGAATAGTACACACATACATTGTATATATAAATCATAAAAATTATTATCATCATTAGCCTTTATCCGTCCACTGCTGAACATAGGCCTCCTTCAATGAACGCCAAGACGTCCTATCCCTTGCCACTCGCATCCAACACGGACCGGTGATCACGTCACGCACGGATATCGTCTTCCCACCTGGTAAATGGTCGACCAACGCTTCGTCTACCTAAACGCTTAAAAATTGTTTTGTTTGATCGAAATTCGAATTACAGAAGTTGGCCGGATAAAATTCTTAATATTGTATTAAGGGCCCCTTATCCCAAATTGTTGTTTCTAGATCGAGGTGTTTTCATAGAAGTCGTCATTTTAAAATAATAATAAAAAATAGGGTATAGATACATCTTTGATCTAGGGATTTTTTGGATAAAAATACAATATTTAACATTTTACATGATCAAAAAAAATTCTAAAGTAACGTCGATTTTAAAAGCAAATTGAGTAGTATGAGACTTCGGGTAACTCAATTTTAATGAAACTTTTACGTTTAAATTGCTAAACGGGGATGACGTGGAAATGATTGGATAGATCTTTATTATGTCACTTCAAAATTTTTTGAAAAATAAAAAACGATAAAAATGGCTCTCGCGCATCGCACTACGTCGCGTCAGCCCAGTACCCAGCCGGGCGTCATCGAAGTAGGACCTGTGCCGTTTTTGCTCGTGACTACGTTGTTACCGCGCATTTTATATTATTACGTCTAAATAAATAAGACGACACAGTGTAAATAATATAGCTACTTAATACTTACTAAAAATTGTTGTTCTTAGTTGTAATTAGTTTGCAATACAAAATCTTTAATTAGTGTAAATAAATAGATACTTGAGTTTGTGTAGTACCTAGTTATTTAATTGAAATGGCGAATAAAAAAAGTAAAATAAGGAAAAAGAATCTTAATACAGTTTTATCACAAACTAGCTGTTGCCCGCAGCTTCGCCCGCATTAACTTAGATATACAACCATATACGCATTGATGATAATTATTTATCTATGGACGGGCGTAGGACTTTATTTTATAATATGTAGTGATTAATACCGTATTTTTGTGAATAGCTTTTACATTACCGCTTTATAATTGGCAATTTTTTAAAGTATTAAAATGGATATAGGTAGTATGTTATATTTAACTAATGTAGACATATTATGCCATCGCGGACTTTTCAGTATGCATATTTAGGATATACAATTCTACCAAACATTGATACAATAATAATTAAATCAGAACCGGGCCCGGCTAAGGTGTATAATAATGTAGTACATTATTTTGATCTATCTGTTAGGGTTCATCCAGCGTTTGCAATGTAAGTGCAAAAAATGTGCTTATTTATGACATCACATCAGAAACTTCTAAAATTATGAGTGTTTATCTACTATATTATGCATGTACCTATTACCTTCCTCTTGAATCATTCTATCTATTAAAAAAACCGCATCAAAATCCGTTGTGTAGTTTTAAAGATGTAAGCATACATACAGTCAGACGCGGG
The DNA here is from genome assembly GCA_963853865.1 of Helleia helle. Taxonomy (NCBI): domain Eukaryota; kingdom Metazoa; phylum Arthropoda; class Insecta; order Lepidoptera; family Lycaenidae; genus Helleia; species Helleia helle. Next base: position 15,744,380 of record OY971422.1, on the reverse strand, counting down.
AAGCGACTTTGCTTTATAGTATATACTATGTAGTGATGTCTTCTTCCAGAAATTGTTAACACTTGAAGAATTCAAATTGTCCGACAATAAAGAAAATGAGGAACCTTCATCACAAAATATTTCTGATTTGTAATAATTTCCTAGCCCCCTACCCACAGGGCAGTGTCGTGAGGACTATGGCCTTGACCCTCTTCTCAGAGGAGACCCGTGTCTAACATTAATCGATGATGTATGGGTCGATAAAAATGAACCTGGACCTAGCATACGACAACTAAATTTTGTTGAATTTTAAAACAATTAAAACAATTAATATAGTATAAAAGAATATGTTTGTCTACAATTTTTTAATATCCTACAAGCATTCTTAGAATGAATGATTTTTTTTATAGCTTAGGCCTTAGGGGGACAAACGAGCATTCGGAGCCTTAGATGACTACCGACTCCCATAATAATAATAATATCTAAAGACGCTTTTTGCACCACGTCAATCTGGTCCCGTGGTAAGTTCTCGAAGAACTTGTGTTACGAGTACCAGACAATGGAAATATATTTAATATTTTATACTATACACATATTTAAGGTTTTTTATTTTTAATACACATATTTAATACACATCCATGAACCAGGAACACAGGAAACTTTTTGTTCCCTGGCGGGATTCGAACCCGCAACCTCCGGCTTGAACGCTAACGCGCTAACCATTGAGCCACAGAGGTCGTCCTCGTAAACATTCACACAAGAGATAATGCAGATGCATTACCCTCCTTTACCCCATCCCCTGCAATGGGACACTGGAAACTCGTACACCGCAAGAAACGCGACAGCATAGGTGTCACTTGACGCCATTATCATGTGAACGAGAGGTACCCCTACGGTCGTGCCGGCCCAATTCGGCTGCAAGCAGCATGGCACTACCTTTTAGACCTATGTAGCTAATTCATCCTTCCTAATCCTTACTAATATTATAAATGTGAAAGCATGGATGTTTGTTACGCTTTCAGGCGAAAACTACTTAACCGATCATCATGAAACTTTGTAAACATATTCTTGGAGGTATTAGAAGTAACATAGGATACTTTTTATAAAAAAAAACTAAAGAGAGGTGTCAAGGGACACCCGGATGGATCGAAGTTCCTTTCGATTAATTAGTGAAGAAATAAAACTATCTTATCCTGCGCAGACGAAGTCGCTGGCACCAGCTAGTATTTCTATAAATCCAAAACTAGATAACTATAACAACAACTAGATTTTGTTATGCATAATTATTAATTATCACATCTAAGAATAATTCGAGCATAGTCAATCTACTGCATATTCGTATACTGTGGCGTGCTTGCCGGCCGTGGTAAGTCACCGGAGTTCATATAAAGACATCTCCCGCGCAACGCAAGTGCAAAGCGATTCGGTGCGTTAAATACCTATAGTTTTGGGAGAAGGGGCCCTTAAAATACAATTTACATTAATATTTTTTTTAATCTATCAAACTAAATATGAAACTTAAAAACATAATCGAAAGCAGAAATCAAGGGTGAAATTATTTATACTATGCATGTATAAAATCTGTAACATATTAGTAATCCATCGATCCCAAAGATCTAAAACTACAGTCACAACCCAAATCCCTCGAGTCGAAAGTCCAACTATAATAAGTTGCGTAACATGTGCACTTGACTAAAGTTCAGAGAAAATCGCCCTACTTTTTTATTTGTGCTCTGAAACATCACTTTCAGAGAGCCTCTTTTGACATAGAGACAATTTTTATGCGATCAAACAAGGCAAAAAGGTATAATAGTCGAATATTGTCGACTGTCGAGGTTGAATGAAAAATTATTCTCTAATATATTTTTGTTTCATTACGAAGGGGTGGGTTTATGTTATGCGATATTGAAACTTCGTACATTTTTTAGATAACATTTGGAATCTCAGAAATCCACAGCTCCGCGAAATAAAAGTGATAAGCATGGTAAATATCCCGTTTTAAATAGTTTTATGAGACAAAACGAAGTTAATTTATAATCTTATAAACACTTATTATTTTTTGAAATTGTAGTTTAGACTTATGTATCAATCGTAGACGTACACAGGCTGGATACGTAAACTAATTAATCAAATACATAGGCTGCACTAAAAGTATCGGGAATGGAATATTTCCACTGTTCCTGTCATATTTTTTTTTTTTCTTATTGAATTTTTTTTTTTTATGTTAGCTGGATAGGCAAACTGGCAAACGTACCACCTGATGGTAAGTGGTCGACGTCGCCCATGAACATAAACTAGTATACCGGGAACGAACCCAGGCAACTCATATATGTGTTGCCTATCCTGAGACATTAGATGTTAAGTCTCGGTGCCAGTAATTACACTGCCTGTCTTGCCCTTCTCTCCGAAACACAGCAAAGCTGTTTCACGGGAGAAATAAGCAAGATGGCGGTACCCATGCAGCCGGGAGCGCGGCACAGCGCTTCCCTCCCACCGGAAAAAAAATTGAAAACTCCTTGGTTTTAAAAATCGAATACCATTTATTTATTTAAAAAAAGATTCTCGGTCTTGTCACAAGGTCTTGTCAAACTTGTTTAGTCGTTGAGAAAATGGAATTGATTCGAGAAAATTTTAGAGCGATGATTTATTATGACTTTCGAAGTGGTTTAACACAAAAACAGTGTGTTGACCGGATGATTTCTGCATTTGGCGATGAAGCCCCATCCAAAACCAAAATTTATCGCTGGTTTGCTGAATTTCAACATGGACGTGTCAAGCTCAGTGATGATCCCCGTCAAGGTCGTTCAAAAAACATTGATGCTGTGCGTAAGCTGATTGAGGAAGATTGACATGTGACATACCGCGAAATTCAGGCAACTTTAGACATTGGCAAGAGTCAAATACAAATAATCTTGCATGAATAATTAGGTGTAAAAAAGTTGTTTTCCCGATGGATACCATATTTGCTCTGTGAAGAGCAAAAAGCGGCTCGCGTTTTTGGTGCGTCAGAACTCTCTAAAGATTCCACGCAGGATCCTCAAATGCTGTATACAACATCGTATCAGGTGACGAATCCTGGATATACGCGTACGAACCCGAAACAAAAAACCAGTCACGAGTTTGGGTGTTCGAAAATGAGTTAAAGCCAACAAAAATTGTTCGTTCACGGAGTGTTGCAAAAAATATGGTGGCCACGTTTGTCTCCAAAACCGGCCATGTTGCGACTATTCCTCTTGAGGGACAAAGAACGGTTAATGCAGAATGGTATGCTAGCATTTGTTTGCTACAGGTCGTTTCAGAACTCCGTAAAGAGAACTGCAACCGCCGCATCATCCTCCATCACGACAATGCGAGTTCTCACACCGCGCACAGAACAAAAGTTTTTAGAGCAAGAAAACATAGAATTATTAGACCATCCGCCGTACAGCCCCGACCTAAGCCCTAATGATTTCTATACTTTCCCTAAAATAAAGAATAAATTGCGTGGTCAGAGATTTTAATCGCCTGAAGAAGCTGTGGACGCCTACAAAACGGCCATTTTGGAGACCCAACTTCCGAAAGGAATGGTTGCTTCAATGCACAAACTATATAGAGAATACGACGTATTCAGACGCACCACTCACCAACAACGATCGCAGACATCCCGCTGACAGGCAAAATAGAGTTTGAAGTTTATTTATTGTTCCTTCTTCTTCTTTTGGAATAGGCTAAGACCAGAGGCCATGCTGCCTGTTATTTTTTTTCCGAAATTGCTCTTTAATATTGATTATTTTATATTAATTTAGGATAGAGAATCGGGGCAAAAAAAACTTTTATTTTTTTAGGAACTTATTATTTATTTTTAATTAAATAAATTATTTTTCACAAGTTTCTTCCCAATTTTTCATGTTTCTTTATCTTCTTTATACTTTCCTCGTCCTACTAGCCTATTGATCTTTTTTTTGTAACTGCCAACCATCTGAAACATAAAAAAGAATATTCAAAACATATCTACATATAGAAATAACTGGCCCTTTTTTTTCTTTAACGCCGGGAATCGCGCTGAGGCATCCCGCCTGGGGAGTGGGTCTCCACAGGCGGGTATGTGGGACTCGCTGCGCCCGAAAGATGGTACGTGGACGCAGCTCTACCCACTAAAACCCGGGAGTGCCACCAGTGCCGCCTTGGTGAGGTTCCCCCGGATTTGTTAAGCTAACAGGGCACTTCGACGGCTAGTCAGTCCCGCAAGTGACCGTCGCCACCTCCACAGAGGGGTTGTCCCGCACCACAGAACAACCCCTCCTAACCTCAGGACAGTACAATGGGGTGAGGTTTCCATCCTCGCCCCTTGCTCTTATGTCCCCTCTTCTTATAAGAGGGGTACAAAGAGCCCCCTCGGCTCAATTAGCTTCACTCAAGGTGCTGGGCTCACCCTAGGCTATTGAGCCCCACCGCCACGTCAAGGCCTGAATCATGGTGGGGGAAGTGACTGGCCTGTTGATCTAGTGGTTAGTGACCCTGACTGCTCAACCAGAAGGTCGTGGTTTCAATTCCCACCCAGGACAAATGATCAAATGAAATGTGATGAGCATGATCATATGTTCTGTGTCTAGGTGTAGTTTATCTATAATATGTATGTATTTAGAAATATATCAGTATGTATCAGTTGTCTGGTTACCATAAGAACAGGCTCGGCCTAGTTTGGGATGAGATGGCCCAACATATTAAAAAAATATATTTTTTTAAATTATTGAAAGTTTTTCATAGATAATGGACTCTTATGTAAAAATATCATATTTGTATTAATAATATTATTCTAGTGCAGTGGACTACACTATGTTAGATAAAGAATCTCATTCACTTTCTAAATACAAATTCAGTAGAATTAGAAACCGTTGTATTGAAGCATTCACATATGAAAATGTGGTTCCAATTTCAGGTCAATTTCTCAGTTACATTTACGTTGGGGGCCATATACTTAACTATAACTTATTTAAAATTTATAAAGTTGCATTCTATACAGAGAAAATAAATTATTATTAATATTCACTTAAATCCATTAATAACTTACCAATAAGACTGACACACTAAATGGTTTTCCTCTGAGCATCTTCAATTTGTCTGTCTCAACATTAGATATTCTATATTTTAAGCATCAGGCGGTCGTTATATTATTAACAAAATGTTCTCCACTGTAACGGCAACTGAAACAATTGTACTCACAATTTATTCCAACACTAGTTTCGTGCCTTGTTGCACCAACTAATAAATAAGAGATCAAATATAATTTAGATAAATATAAATACCAATTTAATTAAATTCTAACAAAAACTAGGTAAATATTTTTCATATATTATGTGAACGGAGATTCCTAAACGCATAAGAGAAGCAAAAAGGCAAATACTACAAATGATTTTCCAATGTTATGGAAGTAATAACACTACTAGTAGATGTCTGGCTACTAACAAACATTGGATATTAATAAATAATAAGGATTGCATTTTAAGTTTGCCAGTCAGAAAATAAATTTATTATTAAAGTTAGTAAATTCTATAATGGATTCTCATAATAAATTAAAATTTTTGAGAAAGTTATGAAACCATCATTTTTCCTTTAATTTTATTGTACTGTATATTTACATATTATTATATTCATACTTACAGGATCAGTTAAATAGTTAAGAACTGTAGATACAACTTGGTCAAGCATTTGCTCCATCTGTTTGTGACAGTCTTCTCCAGCTGATAATTTATTATATTACATGTAGGATCCAACAATTTGCAATGATCATAGTACATAAGTATATAAATTCTCTTGCAATTTAAACATGATCAAAGAGTGGCACAGATTCTGTAACATGAAAATATATGTTTGGGTACATTAATATGTAAGGAAAGTTTATGGATTATTCTAGTAGATTATATAGGGACTGTATGATAAGCTTAAAAAATTGGGGGTTATATTGACAACAAAAATTTTCGTAAATTTTCTAAGTCACCGCCCATAGCGCCAAGGCTACACCTCAACCGATTATTGGTTCGTAATATAAAAACAAATATTCATAACGAAAACAAGTTCATATTCACTCACCAGAAGTCACAAGAAGAGAATTTGTTGGAGACTGGAGTCCCGGTATTTCTGATTGCAGGAACAAAGTGGGACAACCAGAACTCATAATACGTGTCTTTCCTGTGTTTGTGGTATAAACTCGCCATTTCCATTTTCGAAGTCTTTCTCACAATTGGGCATTTTGTGTAAGAAAATCCCCCCGCTTACTAAGACATTAGGTTCACAACTTAAAAGTTTTAGTTTTTTGTGATATATGGACCGAAAATATATGGAAATCACTTTCACATGTAAGTTCAACACAAAAATAGTAAACACAAACAAGTTTACTAAATACAAATATAACATTATTGTAATTTTGTAATACGACGTAATACTAAGACTAAAATATGGCGGCTATTTTTGACATAATATACTAATTGAATTTAGTTCCATAAATATTTAATAGAGGCGCTTCAATTTTGCTCTCAGCCGCCATTCCTGCGGGAAGTCTACTTGTCAATGTTAGGTAGTTTGTACCCCGTGCTTCAATGATTGGTTCCATCGTATGGAAAAATGTGTCAAAATTTCGCGGAGAATACTTCGTAAAGCAATAAATACATTTTTAAATAGTAATGTTGTGTCACTTCCTTGATTCCCGAAATTTTCAGTGCCGCCCTCGTAGTCTTATAGACAAGTAAACAAATATATGATCACTTTCTCGACAATCTGTTAACTCGAGATAATTTCTGCCGATAATCGATACGTCAATTGGATTATAAATCCATCTACAAGTGTGTATCTATACAGATAAATAAAATTGGAGTGTCTGTTTGTAATATTAAAATAACCGCTTTTACTAAATGCTCAGTATACACGGTATTTACATCAAATAAACATTTTTTTTTGTCTGTCTGTCTGTTTGTTCCAGCTAAACTACTGAACCGATTTTGACGGGACTTTCAATCGCAGATAGTTGATATTATATGATTATACAAATATATACAAATTGATAATATGACTATAAATATATTTTTATATGCACTCTTTTGTTTATTTTCACTCTTTTTTATATGCTCCAAAAGGTTGGAGTAAATGCATTTTTATTCTACAAATAATTTCTCGAAGACAAGCAAAGTTTTATCACAACATCGACCTACTCGACAATGAATCTTATGAAGAAGTTACCAGAGAATAATTTTGCAGTTTAAGTTATTCTGAAATAGTGACGGCGTCGGTGAAATGCGCCCCAATAAACTAAAACAACTGAATAGGCGATTCCACGCAAACCTACATTTCTTTGTTTTATTACTTCTTGTATGAAGAATTTTGTTGACGTTGTTAGAAAGTTACGTTATACCATGTTATGTACAACCCAACAGTAAATGAAAATTAGAGATAAAAAATAAACATAGATAAAAAAATAGGAAATATATCAATGGTCAATGAATGAAGCATTTTATGTACATTTATTTTATGACTTAAGAGGTAATAAATTATTATTTATTACTAATAAAAATAAATAAATAAACATTTATTTCGGGTTAATCACCCATATAAGTACAATATAAATAATGACAAAAATAATACCTAATACTAAATAATAGTAAACATTTACAGAAAATAGAAATAGCACGCAAACAAATGCAAGTTTAATACGACTGACACTGAGCAAAAAGCTCCAGTCTTTGACAAATGTTGAAACAGCTCTACACAAAGAGTAAGAAGCTAATTTATAATTTACAAGAGATTAAAACTGTTCAGCTTCGGCCTTTGAGAATTAAAATATAAATGAGTCAAAGGTATCACTTGAGTTTGCGGTTAATTTGCGGGTGTGCGAGGGCTTCACCGCATTCAAAGATATTTTCCTAAGACCGAGTTCAAATGATTTGACAGCTTTATCGTGTTGATTGCTTTTTGCCCTTTTATCCGTGAATACAAATAATATAATAATGATAATATATATTATAAAGAAATTTATAAATATACAGTTCTATAACCCAGCAAGACCAAATAATATACTACCTAATGATACATATTATGAACAACTTTAACCTGCACTATCAGGATTCGAATCCGCGACTTCTGTGTAAAGCACAAGACACCTGACCCCTACAGCAGTCATCAAGTGTCTATTAGATACATTACTATAAATACTCACTTGAAGGCATCGTTGACGAGGCTTGCGTGTGTGGCGACATCTCCGCCGATCTGCTTCGATAACTCCAAATACGTCACCAGGGGGCCCTGCGTACAATCGACGAAAGTATAAATATATTAATAATTTGTTCATATAATACATCAGTAATTTTGTTATTCGGAATGTTAGTGTACATTGAAAGTAGTCTATGTAGAGCAACGAAGGAAACTGCTCTGATGATGGCGAACACAATAATAATAATATATATGGCCGCTTTTACACCACGTCAATCTGATCCAGTGGTGAGTTCTCGAAGAACTTGTGTTACGGTCACTAGAAAACGGAAATATATTTAATACTTTTATACTATACACATATTTAAGATGTTTATTACATAATAAATATACTTAATACTCATCCATGGCCCAGAAATATAGAAAAGTTTTTGTTCCCTGGCAGGATCCGAACCCGCTACCTCCGGCTTGAGCGCCAACGCGCCATTGAGCCATATAGGTCGTCAAAAATATACCCAAACATTCTGTTTCGCACAGGATTTTAATTTTAAATCTTTCATCGCATTTTATAATAAAGGATTTACTGATCAAATTGATCGCTAGACACTAGTGTATGTTTTTTTTTATGTTTCTGACTAGAAGGTTAGCAAACTACCAAACCACGTCATTATTGTTACTTTTGGAGTCGGTGTCAGCTAAGTTAAATAGGTAGTAGACCAGGTACAGCAAAAAATATGTCAGCATCGTCCGTCACCGGTGTCACATTTGCTGCTGTAGGTACCTAACTACCTTGGCTGACACCGACTCCAAAAGAAACAATAATGACGTGGTAAACGCAAAAATTGTATATTAGTATAAGAACAAGATGATTATTAGTTGTAGACACAAAAATTCAAGAAACGCGATTATTTTATTAGTGTTCAGTTATTTTATTTTTTGAAGTCGGTTATAATTTTTGTTTAAAAAATTTTATGTCTTAATTTTTAGTGATTCCTTAAAAAAAGACATACAGAGATTAGACATTTTGACATATTTAACCGTATGAAGTTAGCCCAACAAAAGCTGTAAATCGTCGAGGAGTTCCCTCGACTGTCTTCCAGCTCCAGCATCAGATCGACTCTAGTCCTTCATTAAATTGTAGTGCTCTAAAATGCTTATTTAAAAATATATTAAGCGCACTAGTCGTTCCTACGAATTTCGAAAGTTTCGCTCGATTTCTTTGGGATGCCATCATCAGATCCTGGTTTCATTATCATGGGAACATTTGGCAAGTATAACCTTTCAAACAAAAAAAGAATTTTGAAAATCGGTCTACAATTGACGGAGAAATCGGTGTACATACATAAAAAAAATACCTGCCGAATTGAAAACCTCCTCCTTTTTGTTGAAGTCGGTTAAAATAGCTACTTTTAATGTAATTCGTATGTTTGAATAAAAATATTTTTTTCATATGAATATGATATAGTTTAATGAACATTATCGCATAAATTATGAGAAGCTTTGAAGTTTGTCAGGAATTTTCGTAATAGCCCTTGCCCTTGCCAGAACCCCATCACTAAGTCGCTATAAATAATGGCGAGGCATTCCAACAACGCTGAATATTTCATACCATTCACAAACCTTCAAAACCCTATAATAAAAAAGCCATATTTTCGTCTTATGCGTTCACTAAATTATGTACCGTTGATATATACACGAAACCTTTTATAAGGCCCAGTTTGACAGGGGTCTTCCACAGGGTGGGACCCATAATATTGAATTTAAAACTCTAATAAAACCTTACTGCTAATACTTCGAAATTAAAAGCTATCCCCAAAGAACAGAAATTAGTTCTTACGTTGTTTAATAAGAATTTCTAATAAAACCTACCTACGCAATATTTTTGGAACAAAGCTTTAAGAACCTCCATAATAATAGGTATATACCTATGAAATTGCCGTTCTGCAATACTGGCCATTTCAAATCAAAATAATTTTTGTTTGGCTAAGAATTCTAATTTCAAATTAATTTTATTTTAAAAACATGGAATTCTTTTTCCAAAAGTAGTCATTTGTTTATTGATTAGTGTTACATTTTCATCGCATTTCAATCTTTTTCGTCATCATGGATACGTTAAAAATTCGAGTAATTATGGAATATGAGTATCGTCGTGGAAGCAACGCGGCACAAGCGGCACGCAACATCAACGACGTTTACGGAGCTAACACTACAAAACAATGCACCACCTGTCATTGGTTTGCTCGCTTCCGTTCTGGAAATTTCGACCTGAAAAATGAACCTCGCGGTCGTCCGAAGAATTTGGTCGACAATGACGAATTAAAGGCGATTCGTGGAAGCTGATGATACACAATCTACGGCTGAATTAGCAGCAGCTTTCGACGTTAGCGTCAAATATTTATATATAAATAGTATTGGTCCATTTGCGTCAAATTGGCAAAGTAAAAAAGCTTGACAAATGGGTGCCTCACGAACTCAATGATCGCTAGCGCGAAGTACGCGTCGAGACGTGCCTTGCACTGCTCAACAGACACACAAATTAAGGAATTTTGAATTGTTTTGTGCATTGTTACCTGCGATGAAAAATGGTTTCTGTTTGATAACCGCAAGCGCTCAGTAAATTGGTTGGATCCTGGTTCAACACCTAAAAAATGCCCTAAACGAAAACCTACCCCTAGAAAAGTGATGGTCACTAGCGCCGGTGTGATTCATCACAGCTTCTTACCAAACAGGGTGAGCGTTACTGCAGATATGTACTGTGAAGAACTGAACACAACGATGGAGAAGCTGGTACATCTCCAACTAGTATTGGTCAATCGCTCGTCTCCGCTGCTCCTGCACGACAACGCGCGACCTCATACTGTACAGTAGACGGTCTCCAAGTTGCAAGAACTGAGGTTGGAAGCTCTCCATCATCCGACCTACTCACCAGACCTTGCACCAGACTACTACTTTTTCCAGAATTCAATACCCGAGAGGCAGTACAAAATGCCTTTGAAGAATTTGTTGCCTCCCGTCCAGCTGATTTCTTTAAAATGGGCATCAATAAACTGCCACTGCGTTAGAAAAGATACATTGATTGTATGGGTGATTACTTCAATTAATACAAATAAAAAATACATGAAAAAAAAATCGTTTAAATTTTTCATACAAAACGGCAATTTCATAGGTAAAGACCTAATATCATCGTTGCTTTTATTCCATCTAGGCAAAACATAAAAGCATAGACATAAATTTTTATAATTGTAGAGAAATTAATATTTGTCGAGTCTAGCGAAATCTAAATTTGAAATGTTTCTTAGCTACGCCGAGCCATTCTCGTGTTCCATTAATTCTCATTTATAATGTTTTATTTTTCGATCAGATTATATTTTTGATTTTGTTGATTATATTTTTATTATTATTACAGAGACTATTACTAAATTTAAAGATTGTTATGATATAAGAGAGATATAATACCTTGATGAAAAGTCGGACAAACGACAACATTAACACGCAATGTTTATGGATGGAAAGATAAGGTAGTTTTTTAAGTAAAAACTTCTTTAGACGCGTTGAACACTTTTAGGGTGAACAATAATCATGGAACACGCGTCATCGTCACCAAACACTAACGTGACGTCATAATTCTAAGTTTTTTCTTTGGTCCGAGTACTTACTTAATTGGCCCGGCCCGCAAAATTCTCTGCAAACCACTGATCCGCACCATTGCTACATTAAGTTTTGATGAATGTTGATTTGATTTTTAACTTTCAAAATTCGTAGGAGCGACTAGTGCGCTTAATATTTTTTTAATTAAGCATTTTAAAGTACTACAATTTAATGAAGGTCTCGATCTGATGCTGGAGCTGGAAGACATTCGCGGGAACTCCTCGACGATTTACTTCAGTAACCTTGTGTTTGGGCTTGATTAATTTGTATTTATGAGAACTTTACACCTAGATGGGTTGTGACTGTGATTAGGGGTTTGATGATGAAGACGAAGCTCAGTGAAGGGAACTACTAAATAGTTTACATTCGCTACCTTGTGATTGGACTTAATTAATTTATACTGATGAGAACTTTGCACCCATATGGGTGATACGTTCCATTACAAGTCTGATTATGGAGACCATAGACAGTCGAGGGAACTCCTCGACGATTTACAGCTTTTGTTGGGATAACTTCATACGGTTAAATATGCTATAATGTATATCTTTGTATGTCTCTTTCTGTAATGAATCACAAAAAATTAAGAAATAAACATTTTTAAACAAAAATTATAACCGACTTCAAAAATATAATAACCATAAAGTAATAAAATAATCGCATTTCTTTCATTTTTGTGTCTACAACTAATAATCATCTTGTACTTCAACTGATGTACAATTTTTGCGTTTACCACGTCATTATTGTTACTTTTGAAGTCTTTGTACCAGTAATTCCACTGCCAGATTTGCCCAGCTATCTATTGAAAACAACAAAATATTAACTGCAGGATTGTACAATCCGTGCTATTAGCTGCTGCATTAAGCACAATTTTTCCTATAGTTAAAAATGATAGGCCTAGCAGGATATGACCAAACAAGATAAGCGCGAATAGTTTATTCTGGTTCAAAGTTCAAGTTTCTAAACTAATAATAGTATTTTATTTAAATTAATTCGAATAAAAGTTTTCTGGGCTCAAGCTTAATTTTGTGAATCTTTAATGTAAAGCTTGCTCACCGGTGAAGGAAAACATCGTGAGGAAACCTGCACGTCTGATGAGATTAAAAGTTTTTGAAGGTTTGTGAAGTTCACCAACCTAATTTCGAGGGGGAGACCCGAGCCCAGCAGTAGGACATATAAGGGTCGATGATAATTAGTGTAAAAATTGGAATGAGTCGGCACATTCACGACTTTCGAAGCAAAATTCATCTTTTATTTTTATTAATGATATATCTATGACCTCTGATCTATTTCACTTGTGTTGGATAAGTCCTCTAGGGATCGTGGATCCCTTTTGCACATTTTATCTTATTTATACCTTTTTAGTATTAATATCCATGTGGATTTAGATAAAAGATTCTTACTACTTAGTTTAATTAGAACCATTTTTTATTCTTGGAAATTTTGCGTGCCTTTTCAATTATTTGCTTGTATTACACGATCTTTAAACTTCTATATATGTAATGGCAATTTTGTGCCTGTATTAAACTTACTTAACGAGGCTCTATTCTCATAAATAAACGTTTGTTTGTAAACTAAAAACCAGTAACGACTAGAGCAAATAAAAGTTTTAAGCTTAGTCAATAATCGAAGCATAGAGCTAAGAAAATCCATAAACTTTTTTTTTTCGGAAGGGCTCGACTTTTCAGCCTGATGGCCTTTAAGAGTGCGCCCAACGCGAAAATTGAGAGAAACGGTCTATTTTTAAGCCCATAGTTTAATGGGAAAGAACCAAATAATTCAGATTAAAAAAATTATATAGGTAGGCAAAAACTCTGTAGAAGTCGATTAACCCAGTAGAATTATGAAAAAATATCTGGTTTTTGTAAAAAGAAATAAAAACTTCGCATAGAAAAAAAAACGGTATTAATTTAAATTCTCAAAATTATCAGCGACAACACCACATTATTTTTTACTATTTAAATAGCTAGACTAATGTTTTAATAAAGTAACCCAACCCTTTTTTTATTTCATGCCTATATTTTGAATAATTAAATAAAATATCAATTAAAATTATAACCTTGAGCTCAGAGCCACTCAGAGCCAACTTATCGTTAACAGTATCATGCGATTTTCGACTCTAAACTAAGCGGATAGATGAAAAAATTATGCACGGAAACTGGTCACATGTCGAGCAACGCTCGATCAGAATGGTCGGATCCGCGCGCTCTTTTCCAGACCAAAAAGACGTAATTTATTTAGAATGTTTTTAAGTTTCTAGTGTAAATAAATATTGTAAATTAGACTGTATGACGTTAGTATAGGGTACATAATAAACATAACTACTTGGTCACTCAAGTTCTATAACCCCGGTTTCATTCAACGCTTCTCCTAGTAAAATATGTTTTATGGATTTTAATAGAATACGGAGAAGCGCGGGACGAATTCGAACGGGCGCGCGGGGGGGCGTTATCATTTACTACGTAATAATATAACCGACTTTTAAAAAAGGAGGAGTATATTCGAACATAGCTCCGTCATTTACCAACCGATTTGAAAAATTCTTTTTTTGTTTGTTTTTTTGTTTTGTTTGTTTGCCACTACAGGTCTGATGATGGAGACCATAGACAGTCGAGGGAACTCCTCAACGGTTTACAGTAGCTATCTTGTGTTTGAACTTAATTCATTTATATTGATGAGAACTTTGCAAACATATGGTTTATAAGTGCCACTACAGGTCTGATGATGAGACCATAGACAGTCGAGGGATCTCCTCAACGGTTTACAGTAGCTATGTCGTGTTTAAACTTAATTCATTTATATTCATGAAAACTTTGCGCATATACAGGTTTAAAGTGCCACTACAGGTCTGATGATGGAGACCATAGACAGTCGAGGGATCTCCTCAACGGTTTACAGTAGCTATGTCGTGTTTGAACTTAATTCATTTATATTTATGAAAACTTTGCGCATATACAGGTTAAAAGTGCCACTACAGGTCTGATGATGGAGACCAGAGACAGTCGAGGGATCTCCTCAACGGTTTACAGTAGCTATCTTGTGTTTGAACTGAATTCATTTATATTGATGAGAACTTTGCAAACATATGGTTTATAAGTGCCACTACAGGTCTGATGATGGAGACCATAGACAGTCGAGGGATCTCCTCAACGGTTTACAGTAGCTATGTCGTGTTTGAACTTAATTCATTTATATTCATGAAAACTTGGCGCATATACAGGTTAAAAGTGCCACTACAGGTCTGATGATGGAGACCATAGACAGTCGAGGGATCTCCTCAACGGTTTACAGTAGCTATCTCGTGTTTGAACTTAATTTATTTATATTTATGAAAACTTTGCGCATATACAGGTTATAAGTGCCACTATAGGTCTGATGATGGAGACCATAGACAGTTGAGGGAACCCCTCAACGGTTTACAGTAGCTATCTATATTCAGCGATGGACGGATAAAGGCTGATGATGATGATGATGATGATGACGATGATGATGATGACGACGATGATGATGGTGATAATGATGATGATGATGATGAAATACTTACATATTTTACTTGGATAAGCGATGGACGGATAAAGGCTGATGATGATGATAATGATGATGATAATGATGATGATAATGATGATGACAATGATGATGGTGATAATGATGATGATGATGAAATACTTACATATTATTTTACTTGGATAAGCGAAGGACGGATAAAGGCTGATGAAGAAGATGATTATGATGACAATGATGATGGTGATAATGATGATGATGATGATGATGAAATACTTACATATTTTACTTGGATAAGCGATGGAAGGATAAAGGCTGATCATGATGATAATGATGATGACAATGATGATGGTGATAATGATGATGATGATGATGATGAAATACTTACATATTTTACTTGGATAAGCGATGGACGGATAAAGGCTGATGATGATGACGACGATGATGATGGTGATGGTGATGATGATTTAATACTTACATATTTTACTTGGATACGAACTTGGAGTGTCGTGTAAATAATATAAATTATAAATTGGCATAGAATACATAATAGTATTATTACGTTATATTGTAGTCGTTGTCGAAGTCAGTCCTATAAGTTTGGCGATGTTGCTAATATTATGATTATAACATCGAGCATATAACCGGATTGAGTGGTAATGTCAACCATAAAAATCCGAAACTGATTAGTGGTTTGTCACATTACGTCAGTGACAAATCACTGATCAGTTTCGGAACAATTTAAGTGGTAATGTGAACAAAGTAGTAATGAGAACTTTACACCTAGATGGATTGTGACTGTAATTAGGGATCTGAAGATGAAGTTGAAGGACAACTAAGAGAACTGCTAAGGGAACAGGCCAGTCAAATTGCACATTTCGTTTTATATTGGCATTATAGTTGTTTTTCTGACAGAGTGCCTGCGTACCTACTTACATTACGATTCACGCCTAAACTTTCGTAATTTCTCTCTTATTCATAGAAAAAACTCATTATTTAATTTTCACATTGAATTTTCCACATTGCTTATTAATAATATAATTTATAATAAAGTTTCTAAATGATCATTATCATCAGCCTTTGTCCGTCCACTGCTGAACATAGGCCTCCTTCAATGAACGTCGAGACGATCTTCGTGCAGTGGCCGGTCCGTGTAGATAGATATTCGAGTGGCAAGGGATCAGCCGTCTTGGCGTTCATTGAAGTAATTCGTATATGTATAAGTTTATAAATAAAAAAATGATATTTTTCAAACACCCTATTAAACATTTCGTTTTATGTATATAATAAGTACCTATATAATATTTTTGTTTCAAAAAATGCTAGCCGTACGCTAGCAGTCTTACATAACGATAAAATTTTCGTAATTTTTAAAGTCTTAGCTCTCTCTTATTCATAGATAAAAGTTTAATATTTAATTAAAATTTAATATTTCATTATTTAATTAAAGAATTATAATTGTAACTTGGTTGAAAATACTACATCTACTCTTCAATTAATTTACTGTACTACTACTATGACTGAATATTTCTGTACCACAACCAACTGTATCTGACTGTATCTACATACACACTTACTCTTCTAAAAAAACTACATAAATATTTCATTAAAAATAAATATAAGTATTAGATTTTTCTGACTTCACTTTTTTGACGTATATAATAATATATAATACATCATAATATTGTATGCCGCTGGCCGCGGCCTGCGCCGGGCGAAGTGCGCTTCGGGGCCGGCCGCGGCTGGCGCGAGACGCAACTACGCGAGTCGCGAGCGACATGTTGGATAATGATTTATGAATGGAGCATCGACGGCTGTGTGTGTGATTGCATTACAACGCAACCGGCGCTTGGCGCGTGGCGCCTCGTGGTCATTTTTAGAACTAAAGCGGAGAATTCGGAATTTTTGTTGGCGTAGAGCGCGCTCTTAAGCTCAATCGGTACAGTTAATGAACAGATGGCTCACTTAAGAAATACCCTTAAATCTTAATAAATCCATAAACGTTTCAACTTATGTTAGGTATACAAATCTTCACAATTAGTCTCCTTTATTGGAGATATAAAAAACTTTCGTGTATGAACAAACGCAAACGTAAAATATATTTCTTATCAAAGATATGAAATTGGAATACAAAAATATTTGAAGAGTAAAATAAAATAAAATACTAGCTAGTTATGTGTTTAACGTAAACAAACATATTTCTTTCTTCGAATAAAACAATCATGTTACCTAATTACATTTATTAAAGTTCTCTATCGCTTGTTCCGCGCTCTCACTTGCACGCTCGGCTCAAGCGGAACGTGACAATGAGTCATGCTTTTTCTTGCATGCAGCCGGTGCGGCGTTTATCGATTTGTAAGATATCAAAAATGTCAACATCCCCATTGCTACACAATATAGTAGTTCAATGAAATTGCTAATAGTAGGGGAGGCCATGATGCTAAATGGGGATTTCCTCGAGCGTCATAGAGACCTATTGCGTAGCAAAGCTTGCATGATAAGAAAAAATGTTATATAACATATACCTATTCATCGGTGGGGGAAGCGGCTACAGATTTTTTAATATGTAAAAAAATACTGTTGCATGGACATACTCGAGCGCGTCAGATATTGATAGCATCAATGTCCTACGTATTTTTAATAATGTACGTATGTTGTTAATCTGATCGTTTGCATGATGCGGTAGGTCGTACGTAACGGTTGAAAATGAAAAAAAAAAAAATTAATCGAGCGTGTCAGATTTTTAAGGGGGTGTTAAGTGAACCTAAAAAAAGCTCTCATTCAATAATCTGACGATTTTGATGTGACGCAAACTCGCGGCCATTATTATAATATGCACAAAATATTCGCCATTTTGAAATACTCAAGCGCGTCAGATTAAGATATATATAGTTCATCTTTATGTCCTATACGTGCTGTATCATAATCTGACAATTATCTAGAGGGGTTCGCCTAATCTGACAAAAAAACCGTTTTATTTTTTTAAATCATTGAACTTGATTAATTGAAAAGCTAAGGAAATAGCATGCAAGTAAAAAAGTGTATGTTCTTTTAAGTAGAATACTTGTATTTATAAGAAAATAATTTAGGAACAAAATGCTCAAAAAAAATTCAATTTTTTTATAATAAATTGATAATTTAATCATGATCTTTTGTCTTTCAGATGTATTGTGAATGTGATACAATTTAACTGCACAAACCATGATTATTAATTTTCCCAATCTAATCAGGTATTTGGAGCCATTTATCGCTCCAATAAACGTGCTTCAAAATGGGCGCGCGGTCTTAGTTCCTATAATAAAATTATTCTAAGGTCAAAAAACGTTTTGGTCATAGAATAATTTCCAACGGGAAACACGTTGTAAATAATATGCCACGAACGAGTCTCTGTGATCAGCTGTGATGACGTCATATGGCAACAAAAACCAGAGTGGGGACGGAGTGATAGAGAAAGAGTGAGAGAGGAATAGAAACGCAGAGGGAAATATAAGTATTACGCAGCTGCATGCATTAAACTTTATCGACGAATTTT
Organism: Helleia helle; assembly: GCA_963853865.1. Classification (NCBI taxonomy): domain Eukaryota; kingdom Metazoa; phylum Arthropoda; class Insecta; order Lepidoptera; family Lycaenidae; genus Helleia; species Helleia helle. The sequence goes on along the minus strand of OY971422.1, from coordinate 15,725,545 downwards.
TGTTATTTCGACTGGCGGACATCGTCAGATTATATATTTTTCGCTATCCTTGAAATATTTCCTTCAAAATAAAAAAAAAATTAGCTACGCTCGAGAATGTCAAGATGTCGTTTTTTTTTTACAACTTTGTAGCCCTTCCCTTTCTTTGCGTCACTCTCAAATTGTCAGATTAGTGGAATGTATACTTTTTAGCATGTAACTAACTCACCCTACCTTAATCTGACGCGCTCGAGAATTTCTGACGATCAGTTTTTTTTTACTTATCTGATCCTTTATTCTTGACGGGCGGCCTCATATATGGGGCTCATATATAGTGAAGGTACTCAACTGGGTGCAAGGTAGCCCTCCATATATTAATCTGCCGAGCTCGAGTAAATCGCCAAATCCCCTCTTCGGCTCCCCTACTATAAGTGATATTTTGTATTGAATACTGTGGTCGTGATGTAAGCGAATTGTTTGTTTAACAGCGGCTAGTGCTAGCGGAAATTGAGTGGCAAGATACTTCCGACGGGAACGAGGCGCCACGCAGCGAACTTTATTTGTTATTGTTGCCTGCCGAATGAATTCATACTGAGCGGAATGTATTGATGTTTCAATTAATTCTACACCCGATAGCGATTGCAATGCGAACCTTCTTACATAAGTACACGAACATATTAAATTATTTGGGTCGACTTATTTATAAGGAAAATATTTAGTAGAAATAAAAATTCTTAATGAAAATAATCTCATGATTGTTGTTATCATTAAATCGTATGTCGAACGCGAAGCTTTTTTTATATAAGGAATGTATCTTAGTGGAATACATTATAAATCTACAGGCTGAGACCCATATATATATATATATATATATATATATATATATATATATATATATATATATATTTCAACTCTGTAAAATTAGTTAGGTTATATAAAAAATCATTAAAATGTACGTAAATTCTGAGCTTTTCGTTATCTTCCTAGCCGTCTACGTAAAAAAATATGATATAAAAGACAAAAATTGATCAATTCGTCAACTAACCTGAACCAAATCCTGATAGCCGTTGACACTCATGCTGTCAACAATAAGCGCTTCGTCTATGAGCGGCGGCGGCGTGACAATGCAGACCGGTGAGGGCACTGGTGATGCGGGCGGGGTGCGCGCGCGCAGCAGTGGAAGCCGTTCCAGGCGTGACGTCACGCGCTCCAAACGCTCTATGAGGGCCTCGAGGTTGGCCGGGTTTTGAGATGCAGATATCTGCTCTAATTCGCTACCTGTGTACAAATACTATAAGTTAATAACGAAAAATAAAATATTAATATTTTTCTTTCGACTATGTTAAAATTGAATTAATTTATTTATAAATAAAAAATAATACAATTAACGAACAATTTGCCCGTTCATCTAAGGATGTATAAATGGATGTGTAAACTACTTTATTAATACCTACATTCATGTATGAACTGGCAAATTGTACAAATATTATACTTATTATATAGAAAAAATCATACTGCTTTTTACGACTATATTAAAAGTGAATAGATTCGTTTATTAGTATAAAATAATTTAGAAAATCCAAAAGTGCACGCCACGTAATCTTATTTTCCACATGAAATTGCTTATTTGTAAAAGCCTTTCAGTTGCTTAGCAAAGAATAAACAGTGATATTATATGCACATTTGTTAGTCTTATTTCTACAAATATTTTTATTTCTTAACAAATAATAATTTGATTGTTAATTGAGAAAGTCCGCAGTATATTACTTTAAAAAATATTCCGGTACAAAAATGTCTTCAACCAATTTCCCTGCCACATACACTGATCCACAGACACACGGACGTCCATAAAAGATATTTTTTAATGTTACTTGATATAAGTGTACTCATATTAACCCATAAGTGCGATATAAATAATGAAAGACCTATTTCAGTTTCGAGAAAACTGCTTTTTTGGCATGCCGAGTGTAGAGCACTACCTCTGCGCTTTTCTTATAAGGCGTTCAATAATACAATTAACAAACCAATTACCAGTTCATACAAGAATGTTTACATACAGGCGATGTTTAAATAATAAATACCTTCATAATTATGAGATAAATAAATGCAAACTTCTAAAGCGGAGAACGTTCTAAGTTTCTCGTTAAAGAGTTACAAAACAAAGACAAAGACGGAGAACTTAAGCATGTTTCTTAATATTTAAGAAAAACATAATGATTTATAGCTTACAGTAAAATTTGTGTATTTAGAGAATAATTTTGGGTAGAGTAGAGAGTTAATGAAATAAAACGGTATTTTACTAATAATCAAAAATATAGTGGTCTAAATGCATTAAGAAATAGTAGCAATAATCTTTCGTGGCATAAACAAAAACGCAGAACGTATATAAATGTCAACAGTATGGACGCGCCAAGTTCATTTATCGATAGGAGTTGTATCATAATTCGTAATCGCATCGGCTATCAGTCATAACTACCGACGAGGTAACATCTGCATTTAGTAGCCAAAGAACAATTCATTTGAGTACTAGTCTTAGAGTCCCCATTTCACTAACTAATATAAACAATCTCAATAAACATACGCATATCATTACTATTATTCACGTAAACATTAGAAAACGAAGTATGTATTTCGACATGGAAATATTTAATATGATTTCGTAACATAACGATTATTCGACATATTGTAGTTTGGTAGTATTGGAATTCTTTTAGGACAGTCATTCATATTATATCCTCATTTGAGCGCTAAATAAGTTTTACCTTCTTCAAATTCTTCGGGTTGATTATGTTCAACTAACACATTAATAGCACCTTGCTCCGTTTCACTAAGGTTTGTACGTTCTTCAAACAACTTTATAAGATTTCGCATATTCCTAGCGACACTTTCACCACTCATTTTTAAATTAAAATCAATTAAAACTATAAAATCCCTCAAAAGTGTGTAAAACACATAAGATACTGGGCCGTACGAATGGCTCGTTCGACGCGCTATCACCAGATGACTAAGTGACGAGAGATATGAAGTGATAATAATACTTGGAAATATTATAAATAACGATAAAGTACACAGACATTCCTAAATTGATTTGTGCAAAAAAAAGATCGTTAATAAATCGTAGGGTTATTTAGATTTGAACATTATGTAACTCTCCTAATTATAAAGGATATTAGTTTCACAATGATATGGATTGAAAACGTTTTTGGTACTAAGTCTATTAAAAAAAAAAAAAAAAAATCGTCAATCCGGATGACAGTAATTATTGAAGTACTTATGGGCCGATATTAACGCTAACAAATTGGATCTCTTCTCGTATGATCTAATTAAAGAATCACAACCGTGTCTCATCGAATGGAATTACCATTCGATGAGCCACGATTCCTTTCCAGATCTTGTCTATTATTTTATATTATTTGAATCATCTACTTAATGGCTGCTTTATAGTAGCACCTACTGCGTCATTAGGTTTGTTTAGCAATAAGCACGTCCGCTTCACGAGATCGTTTACGTGAAAACGCTCTCCGTCTGAAGACAGTTATGATCTCTTTATGGACAAATCATGGCTCCCTAGAATAGATATAAAACCTGTACAGCTATTCTAAATGTACATAAAACCGTACGATTTTATTATATAATTAATAGTATATTTAAAAATATAAAAAAAAAATATTCCAAATAAAATAGCTTCGAGTATGATTTATTTTGGCACCAAGTCAAGATGTTTCGAGGCCAACAGTGTGTTGTTTACGTAGCCGACGCTTCCAGACGTTTTGGATATAGTTTAGATTTTGAATTGAGCACATTTCAATGTTTTCAGACGTCGTTTTTAAAACAAAATATATCTCCAACTTTCTAAAAGAAGCAAACGCATACTAATAAAATTAAACCACAGATATTATTATCTTAATTAAACCTTGCATTATATAGGGACATGCATGAGTGCAACAGTAATGAGCCGTAGGTACATCAACACAATTATGGTAATACTAGCTGGTGCCTGCGACTTTATCTGCGAAGGGTAAGATTTTAGTTTTTTTTTTCTTCATAAAAAGTAGCCTATGTTACTTCTAATACCTCCAAGAATATGTGTACAAAGTTTCAAGAAAGTGTAGCAAACAAACTTACTTTCACATTTATAATATTAAGTAGGTATAGATTTATTTTTTACAATTTTTATCATAGAAAGCTCAGGTATTTTACAATTCACATCTTGCGTGTACATTTTATAGAATGACAGTGAAACATAATCCGAAATTTTTGAAGCATCCTCCAAATATTCACAAAAAAATTGACTCTGTCACTTTTAAAGAAGACAGAATGAAGAAGAAGAACACCTTAAATTTTATATTAAATCCAAACGTCAGCATCTTTAAGTAGCTAATAAGTCGGCTTTCTACAAAATTTTTGCCTAGAAGTCTATCAGGTTAATCACTGCTACGTAGAGACGAACAAGATCATTTTGTGTCTATCAAATGCTCAAACAGGATACCGTCTCTATCTGAATACATACACACTTTTAGAAAGATATTCTTCACCTAGAGAAAATAATATATATGATAGTTATTAAGTAATAACACCATGTTATTAGTACGAGCTGACATGACAACAACAACAAGTGCAAATTAAAACGGGAGCCGTCTACAGATTTGTTAAACGGCTCGTTTGACGACTGTCATTAGAGTGCAGTCAGACGAGAATCTTCAAGATTATGATTGAAACATAAATTTTTGCGAACCCAGACTGTTTACTGTTGTGCTCATAATTTACGGTACTTATAGTTTACCGTTAGCAAGGCGTGTTGTTATTTCTTAATATAACACATTATCTATGATGTTAGTACAGCTTTATTAAGTTGATAAACTAACCAAAACAAAACATAGCTAATGCGAGTCTACTAAATATGCAATTGTTCATTTCAATATTTGAAAATTTCAATTGATTATTATGAATTAATTATTTCTAATAAACATAAATACTTATGAAAGCTTAATAACAATTATTATCACAAAAATCAATAATAGATTAATCGTTAAAAAAATATCAAAGAAGCATAAAAATAATTATAGTTAGGAATCTGAAAACTGAAGAGGCTGATTGATTAGGATGGTAAGATTCATTATGATAATAATAATAATAAAAGCGATGTGGATTGCTAGAAAACAGCTATAGACCCAGTAACAATAGATTTATGCAATTGAGACTCATTTTCTTACTTAGTTCCTGATGTATATATCAGCCACTAAGTTTCATTGACTAAAAGTGGGGCAGTGGCTTCGTTATTTAACCCGAGTAATACATAAATATTATAGTAGCAATTCGAGTTTTACTATAGTGTATAGAATATACACGCTCGTCCGTCTCGTCACAGTACAGTACTCAATTCTATTACATCATCTCTTTTTTGGTTTAGGGATTCACAATATTCACTTATCCATTAAGAAAATATTTTTATGCCAATCGATAAATCACTTATTGCTGTAGGGCTTATTTGCTTCGAGTCTGTCTGCCTTTATTTGAATTTGGTGATTACGTTTTTAATTAAAAATTAATATTATAACTTATCCTTCCGTGTCGCAACAATGTTGATATAAAATATTCCTTCATCTGAGCTCTTACATTTATATCAAGTTCTTTTCTATCACTAGCCTTCTTTAAGCTACATAATACCTTTCTGGCTTTTCAATAATATTATCTCTTACATTTGGATTTGAGATTTTATATGTTGGATCGGAAATCTCATGTAAGATTATCATTATGATGTTATGTGTCATTACACATATGTTAGCGAGTCAGATACGGTGTCCTACAGGGATCGGTGCTGGGTCCGATTCTGTTTTCTGATTTTTGATGGGTGTCATCTGCGTAGCAGATTAGCTGCATAGAGGTTAGGCCTTCGGGTCAGGATGGAGAAGATTGCAGCCCTTCTCTTCTGTGGGACCGGGAGGAAAAGACCACCCCCACCGGAGGCTGCCCTCCAGGTCGAAGGCAGGAGGATCAGGATGAGCTCCCATATTAAATATCCGGGGCTTCGGCCCACATTTCTTAATGTCGGGATCGAAGGTCGTGAAAGCGGCAAGTGCGCTGGGCAGACTCCTCCCAAACTTTTGAAGGACCCAGATCTAGGCTTTGAAGGTTATAGACTAGAAGTTTAATTACACAGAAAAGTATTTTTTGAGACGGGTGAATCCGCGGGGAACAGCTAGAGTGTATTATTAGGATTAGAGATTTACCCAATCGTAATAATCGTTTTAATTGCAAATTACATATTATAATAACTGCTTTGTATTTAAGAATAATGTACCAGTTTAATGACATAATATAAAGAAATATACGCCTGAAATACCGAAGTTGTTCCTTTGTCAATATAGAACAGACAAGACGCTACGTACGCAAATTCTCAGATCTGACGTTACATTTGTACAAAGGAACAAAGACATTACTTTGCAACAAAATAATATTATAGCAGTTGGAATTTACTTGATACCAAGTCAGAAGCTGTATTCAAGCCTGAACCAGGTATCAGATATATCTTGAAGAATAGGATAAGCTATCAAATAATAAACATAATCCAGCATATTATGACGGTTAGTGTAAGTTAAAGCAAAGACGCGAACCCCACCATGGTTCAGGCCTTGACGTAACGGTGTGGCTCAGTAGCCTAGGGTGAGCCCAACACCTTGGGCGAAGCTAGTTGAGCCGAGGGGGCTCTTTGTACCCCTCTTATAAGAAGAGGGGACGAAAGATCAGGGGAAAGGGGCAAGGACGGGAACCTCACCCCATTGTACTGTCCCGACGTTGGGGTTGTTCTGCGGTGCGGGACAACCCCTCTGTGGAGGTGGCGTCGGTCCCCTGAGGGACTGACTAACCGTCGAGGTGCCCTGTTTGCTCATTAGATCCGGGGCACCTCATCAAAGGCGGCCTTGGTGGCACTTTGGCCGGTTTTTAGTGAGTAGAGCTGCGTCTACTTACCAGCTTTCGGGCACAGTGAGTATGTACCACATACCCGTGTGGGGAGACCCACTCAATCGCGGGATGCCTCAGAGCATTTCCCGGCATAAAAGAAAAAAAAGGCAAAGATGCGAAATTTCTCCATCAAATAAAAAACTGTGCAGACTTTTCATTTTATATTTATAAATATAAAATGATATTAAAACCCGAGATCAATTCTCTTAAACACGAAAACTTGATTAACATTCAAAAAATGGTTATTAAAGAAACCTTACGATTCATTAAAACTTGTAAATTAATTTAGGCGCCCACCAGACATGTAATGAGAACGGATCTTTATCTCGCGTTTATTTTCGATAGCACTGCCAAGGCCAGCACAAAATGACTAACACTGTTACGTAATGCCGTTTACGAACCTAATTCGGGACGATAATACATTAGTACCTATCTACTATTTATATGAATCATTTAAGGATTAATAAAAAAGTCCTGTTAATAGTAAAAAATGGTATTTTGTTTTGATGAATGATAAATCTATACAAATAAATAAAATTGGAGTGTCTGTTTGTAATATTAAAATAACTGCTTTTTATTAAATTCATATGGATGTACATATGCATAACCAAAATAACATTTTTCACAACTATTGTCTGTCTGTGTGTTTGTTCCGGCTAATCTCTAAAACGACTAGGCCGATTTTGATGGGACTTTCACTGGCAGGTAACTTCACTGGTAGGTAGGAAAAATAATCAACATCGTTCCGGGTAACGGCTGTAAATCAAAGATAACAAGAAAACCCAATTGTAGTGAATGTTATGTACGCCTTAATTGTCATATATATCTGATACAATACTACTTGTAAGTTGAATGTTAAAATGTTTCAATATATATGATGTGGTTGTACTTATTAAATAAATAAATAAATAAATAACGCGGGCGAAGCTGCGGGTAACAGCTACTCACGAATAAATATAGATAAACCATGGCACGGACATGGTTGTATAGATGTATCAATTAATTAAATGGCGGGTCTTCCCCTTCATTCTCCATGCCGATTGTCGCTGCTCTACCTAAGCGACGCTAGATGAAGAATCTACCATTTTTTTACAATATAGTAACACAATATGTAAATCTACAGGCAACAGCTAGGATATAATACTTCTATTTTCAAGATTAAATAAGCGTCTACGACGGTATGTGGCAGTGACAATCTAATGAAACAAAAAAAAGATTCCGACGAATTGACAACCTCCTTTTTGAAGTCGGTTAAAAATGTAAGTACATATGTAAAGAGATCATCACAGAAAGCGATGAAGCATCACATACGTAAAGATACGGACGTGGCGCCTCATCCGATTGCCTATTTCCGGACAATATGCCATGAAAGGTCCTGACACAAAATCTTCGCCACATTCTCTGCCGCTAGTCGCTACGTGAAATTATTTTTCGATACGTTATCTATTCTCTAACACAAGTAAAGCTTTGCAATTTATAATTTGTTAGTAATATATGGAATATTACTAACAAATTATAAATTCCGCGATTCTATGAACTATCTTATGACTTCTATTTTTAAACAACATCAAAAAAGGTCTACCAAACTAAAATTGATGACTATGAATAAGTAACGTAGGTATTTTGTGGATTTAAATATGTATAGAGATACGAATACGAACGAGATACGAATGTCTTGTTCACGAGACTCGGTCTTTACTAGACGTTTAACAAACACTTTTCGAATGCCGCAAACTATTACTCACTCATCAAATGATTTTTTATTCTAAGCACTGACGCTTCATTATTCATAATCGAGGACGAATTAATCATTGATCATTGATGATTAATCCTAGTGTCGGAGATCGCTATTAGCTTTTCAAATATTCAATATGCAAATTTCAGACTTTCACTAGAAAGATCATTAGTCAGAATTCAAAAATGAAGCATTATCATGATTTTAAATAAATAATACACTAGAAATACAAACCAGTGTATCAGGTCACGCGGTTTACAAATCGAAGGTGAAAACGTATCGATAACCGACATTTCACTACAACCATACGGTGTGAAATAGCTTGTATTTCTTGTTGTACATGAAGTATAAGTTTCTAATGTATTAGTTTATATGAAATAAATCAATAATAACAAATAATATACTAAACTGCACACTATAGAAAATGCATATTTTTTTTTCATGTTAGGTGAATAGGTATATGGCAGACGTAACATCAGATGGTAGATAAGTAGCCGTTGTCACCCATGAACACAAACTAACCTGGAACTAGCCAACTCATTTATGTGTTGCCTATCCTGAGACATAAGATGTTAAGTCTCTGTGCCAGCAATTACACTGCCTGTCCTACCCTTCTCTCCGAAAAACAGCAAAGCTGACGGGAGAAACAAGCAAGATGGTGGTGCCCATGCAGCCGTGAGCGCGGCACAGCGCATCCCTCCCACCGGTTTCTTATGATAAAACAAGTGTAGCAGTTTTAACCAGAAGTATATTTTTGCACGAAAATGAGATTATTGCACTGTGACTAAAAAAAAATCTTATAGGTACTATTTCAAAACGGTTGCGATATAGTCGGATTAAGGATCAAAAAAGAGTACAGAGAGGAAACAGAGAGTAGACCTGTATTTATTTTTATGGAAGAGGGGGCAAACGGACAGTCGGTTCACCTGATGGTAAGTGATACCGACATCCACTGACACCCGCTACACCAGAGGGTTAGCAGGTGCGTTGCCGGCCTTTACGAACAACTATTTAACTTTATGAAAAACTATGGACACCATATTCTAGCAAATAAAAGATTATTCTATTAATCTATATAGTTTCAAACACATCTTTAATATAAGTACCATCATTTTAATAGGAATACGTGGCTATGTAACAACTAACAAATTATTTAAAGCATCTGTTCTGTAAGTAGGAGCATGTGTTAGCCATCACCAGATGGCACTCAACAAAAGTGACTTGAGCTAAAGGTCGAAGTAACTGGCACGACCCGCCAGGCCCGCTCGAAGGCCCATATCTGGGTTTAAGGTAAGCGACAATGTCATACTATAAACGTAGCGCTGCTTGATAGCATTTGTAAACCATATGTGTATTAAAACGACCGAATGATTCGTAATTGAGATATTATTATAACATAGTGCTAATTATTGAAACATACTACGAATATCAGAAATTTTAAGTTATTTTCATGAACGACACGTTTTTGTCCTTGTTGCAACTTAGGATTAAAGTGAGAAGATTTGATATAGGAAGAGTACAATTTACAATTAACAAAAATGTATACAAACTTAATTAATACCAACTTACATAAATTACTTCATTATAATATATTTATCTGTATTAGCATCTATACCAAAAATAGAAATATAAAATAACCGCTTTTTATTGAATGCATATGAATGTATGAGGAAATTTTTGAATCTACTCGTCCAATTTGAAAAATTCTTTAAAATGCGTGTTACGTTATCACTGAGTAACGCATGCTATAAAAATAATCATCTACAATCCGAACGCGGCTGCAAATCTAAAGCAAATAAAAGCGAGCGAATCAGTAAACAGCAGCTAGTTGTTATTATTACCATACTGGCTTAGAGTTGGTCAATAACCTATGTAAGATATTAAGATAAAGCTTTAATCAAGTCAAAATATCCACCCGAGATTAGATACAGAAGATCAATGGCAACATTGTCTACGACGACGTTGTGGTTTATGGGAATGTAATGAATGAGAAGTTTAGCTACTAGGTCAGAATATTGAGATATTACTCTGACTAGATATGAGTATAGAAGAGGTCAGGAAAAGCGTTGTATTCTACTTAGCTCTGTGATTGGCAGCTTGCTTGGTCGTCCACACCATGGTTCAGGCCTTGACGTGGCGGTGGGGCTTAGTAGCCTAGGATGAGCCCAGCACCTTGGGCGAAGCTAATTGAGCCGAGGGGGCTCTTTGTGCCCCTTTTATAAGAAGAGGGGACAAAGAGCAGGGGGCAAGGGGTGAGGATAGGAACCTCACGCCATTGTACTCTCTCAACGTTGGGAGGGGTTGTTCTGTGGTGCGGGACAACCCCTCTGTGAAGATGGCGTCGGTCCCTTGCGGGACTGATTAGCCGTCAAGGTGCCATGTTAGCTTAACAGATCCGGGGCACCTCACAAAGGCGGCACTTGTGGCACTCGCCGGGTTTTAGAGCTGCGTCCATATACCATCTTTCGGGCGCAGCGAGTCCCACATACCCACCTGGCATCCCGGCGTAAAAGAAAAAAAAAGCTTGCTTGGTCGTCGCAACAATTTCGACCGAATTCTTCATAACATAAGAAGAAGAAGAAATATACTTTATTGTGCATATAATATATTACACATATTACATATACATATATAAAAATTTCAAAACATAAATTAAAAAATAACATTATGATATATTGTTTACTAATGTTTACTGGTCCTCTCGAGGCCATGGTTGCTGTAAAGTATCCGAAATGTGTCTGGCATGTAATAAATCTAATAAACTTTTATAAGATTTTGATAGCTTGATATAAATAACCATCGCATACTTAAACATTTCACTAGTAGCACAAAAGTTTGCTTTTTTGCAAACTTTTGTGCTACTAGTGAATGAGTATAAAACATGTCGTAGCTAAAGCACTTAAAAATATTTTCACTTTTGAATTTTTCAGTAGGCAAAGTGGCGTTGGATGAGATACTCGTCATTTTGTCCTACTTTAGCAGTATGTCTTGTTTATTTTAGAGTCTTTTTCATGAAAAGTGTATTGTGCATGTGAAAAACAATGAATACTGAAGGTAAACAGACATTAATTCAATGGATGTAACATGAACGACACGTTTTACACTTATGAATACTGATCATTTCGTATCTGGGATTCTTGCCAGATAGGCCAAATGCATTGTCAGAAATAATCTTACCATATTATAAATACGTATATAAATAAAAATGCCTGTACGTACCTTGTTATTTAAAATTTCCTTTACTTCAGTAGTAAATATGATAACTAATTATATAATCCAACAAGTATTCTATCCTATTTTTATACGTACAGCATCGAGCATATAACCGGAATGGAGCGGTAATCTTATGTATTTTGTGTGAAAATAAATTCCGCCATATTTGTGCTGCGACGCTGCGCCGGTTCTGCGCTTTGATTGGCCGACTGATGGCCATTCATGGATTGGCCGATGGGACTTACTGTGAACTAGTTAACTGTATGTTCACTAGTTGGCTGAATTGTTATAGCGTCAGTGACAAATCACTGACCAGTTTCGTAATTGTATGGCTCACATTACTACTCTATCTGGTTATATGCTCGATGGCGCACAGTATATTGATTCGAAATAGGCCTTAGGTTAAGAACCTCCAGGCCTCTAGTGATCCTTAGATCAGAATACCTATCTATGTGTTGACTGTTGACGTGTGTCTGAATGCCACGTTAGCTCACACTAGGAAGTCGGAAGATACAATGGACAAATAATGTTCCAGTCCAATTGCAAACAACAAAACCGTTTAAAAACGATTTATCTCAGCCCGAACGTTTCCCCATGGCTGCACATTATAGGAATGTGATTTTTTACCGAGAAATTAACGAATAATATTAGAAGTTGCTTTAAGTCTCATTCCAAGTAATACCTCGAAAAAACGAGGTATTACTTGGAAAATTATATGAAGAGCAACGTGAAAGCGAACGAAATCGAGAGCATAGGTACTCAATGAATTGTAAACATTGAACCTTTTTGTCGTTTGTTTTGACCACATATCCAATTAAGGATATATTTAATCAATTACTTTTTATGCTGAGTTAAAGCCGATGATATAATATTGTAATGGTTGATAAAATGGGCAAGTGAGTTGGGCCGCAATTTCCAATTCTTGAAAAAAGGACAAACAGTTAGAAGTGTATAAATGTATAGTGTATGTAAGTACGTATATTTCTATTAAATATGAGTTACCGTACGTACATACCGCAAGTTTCACTTTTTAAACCTTCCACTCTTACAAATTCTTACGAGCTCACCATGGGACTACGTTAACGTAGTGTAAATGTTATTGTAGCGCGCAGTGTGGACCTACATTTATATTATGATATAGAAATGTAACAGTAGAAGTAGAACAATAGTTTAGCTATAAAATAACCGCGTCAATCTTAAAAGAAAAATTGAAAGCCATTTCGGTGCGACATTCGAGATATTTACATCTGATAGACAGACAAAACAACTGTCATTTTTGGTAATGACTTATCACAATACTTATTGAAATAGCAGTTTTCAATAAAAAAAAATATAATTAATGTCAAGGGGTACGTCGACCACCAATAAGATGGGACGACTATCTCTGAACAGTAGTTGGGTGCGAGTGGCGGGGGATCGGCCGTCTTAGCGTTCATTGAATTAGTCATATATAGAGCAGAGAACCAAAAGAGATTGATTATGATGACGACATTTCTATGAAATTCAGTAGGTTTTAGTTACCATCTTAGATACCGGTCACCTGGTAACAGCGATTACAGTAAAGTGTCATACCACAAGCCTTTACGACCTCAAAACTTTACGTTATTTATGTACAAAGGACAAGAATTTATTTGCCCACTTTAAAAAATTATTTTACCTATCGTAAATAGGGAAACAACTTTGAGTAAGGTAAATTAATCCCAAAGTAGGGGATGCTTGGAAGAACTGTTCTCTCCTAATTTAAGATAAAGTTACAGACTATATACCTAACAATCTACTTAATATATCTCGCTGTTGTCCGGTTCTTTCCTTGCGTAAAATTATTGTAAAATGAATGTTAAAACTTAACCTACATAATATAATGTAATGCGAATTATATATTTAAAAGGCTAAAAAAGCTTTTCCTTAGGGTTCCCGAAGAGTAAAAACGGGACCCCATTAAAACTTTGCTGTCTGTCTGTCACCAGACTGTATCTCAAGAACCGCGATAGCTAGACAGTTGAAATTTTCACAGATGATGTATTTCTGTTGCCGCTGTAGTAACAAATACTTAAGGGCTGCTTTAATAATAAATAATAAAATTAAAAGTGTCGGATGTTGTATGTATAGTAGTACTAAACCCTTCGTGCGCGAGTCTGACTCGCACTTGGCCGGTTTTCTATATTATCACGAGGTTTTATCACGGCCTCTTTCAACAAACGCCAATACAGTTCAGTCTCCGCTATTATCTTTCGCATTTATCATCTGTTGCAAGGAGATCTTGGCATGAATCTTATTGTAATTAATCCATGTCCGAATATTTTGCTTAGTTAGCTAAATACATTTTATAGAAAATAATTTTAGAGTTTTATTTTTAATGACGTAAGCTTATTATGTTATTTATGAACATAACAAACATATGACGACCTCTGTGGCTCAGTGGTTAGCGCGTTGGCGCTCAAGCCGGAGGTTGCGGGTTCGAATCCCGCCAGGGAACAAAAATATTTTCTGTGTTCCTGGGTCATGGATGGTGTATTAAATATGTGTATTATATAATAAAAATCTTAAATATATGTATAGTATAAAAGTATTAAATATATTTCCGTTGTCTGGTACCCGTAACACAAGTTCTTCGAGAACTTACCACGGGACCAGATTGACGTGGTGTGAAAGCGTCCATAGATATTATTAATAATATTAATATTATAACACAACGACATAAGGAAAATAGAAGCGCTTAGAATTAACCGTTATAACAACATATCTAATCTTTATATATATAATTCTTCTGTGCGTGTGTATGTCACTGAACTCCTCCTAAGCGGCTGGACCGATCTTGATGATTTTTTTTGTGTGTGTTCAAGTGAATTCGAGAATGGTTTAGATTCACAAAAAAAAAATTGTACAGGACAACGTCTGTCGGGGCCACTAGTATATATATAGGTACGTATCATGGTTGTTTAATATTTATTCAACCAGATTTTATTGTTAACGATCATAAAAACGGAAAAGCATTATTTTAATAATCATATTTATACATTACTTAAAAAAAGAATGTTTATAATTAAGGGTTTCAACAATTTGAATGTTGACGCATAAAAGACCTAATAAATATTTAAAAAAAGCTACGTCAACCTTGTAAGTTCGTAAGAATTTACGATCAGTTAATAGGAACAGAAATTTATCTACATAAGTGAAATGCGAGTATTACGGAATGGCTCATGGTGGCTTCCATGGTCATTAACTAATAATAATGTAAGTGAAAATGATTCCAGGAATAGATAATATGGCTCATGAATGACGATGCTCTTCAAAATAATTATATGCTCGACAGCCATTTAACATTCGTTTGACACTACCGTAATTAATTTAACATTATTTACGCTGGCTGATTATTTTAAGTATCATTAAACTAGAGTTTATGGCAATTAATATGAATAGTGTCAATGAGATTATGACAAATTGAATGGGGGGTTGTTCTGTGGAGGTGACGTCGGTCCCTTGAGGGACTGACTAGCCGTCGAGGTGCCCTGTTTGCTCATTAGATCTGGGGCACCTCACCAAAGGCGGCATTGGCGGCACTCGCCGGGTTTTAGTGAGTAGAGCTGCGTCCACCTTACCACCTTTTCGAGCGCAACGAGTCCCACATACCCGCCTGGAAAGACTCACTCCCCCGCGGAATGCTTCAGAGCATTTCTCGGCGTGAAAGAAAAAAAAAGACAAATTATATGAAGCAAAAACATACAAAAATAAACAAAATTTACTTCTGACACATGTGACAGTAGTAGGGATGGTTTGACAGCTGTCATTCCAGTGAAACTATTGAAGTACAGTCCAGCATCGACTATAGTCGATGCTGACTGTACTATATAGTTTATATATATATAGTTTATATATATATATATATATATATATATATATATATATATATAGACTAACTACTATTTATTAATTTTATTACTTACATGATATGAATATAAACTATTTTGTTGGTATTACATAATTGTATTTTCCTTTTTCACTCATTTATTATTTGATTACAAAATCATAATGTGCTCTGACGCGCTACTGACATAATTTAAGGTTAAATTACTGAATCATTCGGCGATAAATAATAATTAAAACTTAGCAACTATAGTAAATAATGAAGTCTAATTATGGTCATAACAAGCGATATTATCAGCATATTAAATTGCTTTCCACATTTATAAGCGTTCTTCTCAACTAATTTACCTCTAGATGACTTGGTCATTACTTTTCCAATTAATATTTTCAAACTTTACTTCATACCTATAAATTTCTTTAATATTTTAGAACGCACACGCTAAAATGATACATGTTAATTACAGTTTTAAATTAATTAGGCTACCATGTCACGTGATCAAGTTTAATGATATGGCCTTAGCAACATATTATGAACAAATTGTAACAATAACTAATAATAAATACAAAACAATATGACATCACTGCGATAAATACAGAATACTAATTTTAAACGGTGTCATATGATACAAACGTCCTATGTAATAAGTCAAAAATTATCCTCAAA
This sequence comes from Helleia helle, assembly GCA_963853865.1. NCBI lineage: Eukaryota > Metazoa > Arthropoda > Insecta > Lepidoptera > Lycaenidae > Helleia > Helleia helle. The sequence goes on along the minus strand of OY971422.1, from coordinate 15,709,127 downwards.
ATGAGGTATCATTAAAAATTACTGTTATGGCAATCTCACCGTATATCAATCCGTAAGTAGTTTGATCCACTGCACAGTGTAAAAAAAAACACAAATATCATGCGTTGATAGAGCACATATGCGTGCAGATGTGCGCGTGCGCCGACAAATACTGGCTGGAATCGTCCGTGGACGGATGTTACTGTGAATCAGACCAACGGGCTGCTTACCGGCTACTTGTTCTCTAGAAATTCAGCTGACAGCCTCGATCGCACGGATTATGGAGAATGATTCATGCGATGACGTAGGTTAGCGCGCGTCACGTATCTCATGTTAAGACTAAAGTCATTTTGATAACGCAACTAAACCAGTACGCAAAAAAAGAGGAGGTTTTCAATTTGTCACACGATTTTTCAAAATAATAATAATTTTTATGTAAACCATAGGTTTATTTATATATTAACCAAAAATTATAAAATAAACAAATCTCTGTTTAATTAATCTTTTTATTATAAAATCGACCAGTGACTCGAGCAAAAAAAATTGGTTGTCTGCAAAGTTGGTTTACGGACGATAGTTTAACGTGACAACGTCATAACAAAACAAAAGCGTACAATGAGCGTAACGGGACAATGAGCGATACGGGACATTTTCGTGCATGCGGCCGGCGTTTATCGATTTATTAGACGTTGTCACGTCAAAAATTGCTTAAAAGTGCGCCAATTGAGAGAAAAGGTCTATTTTTATGCCCATAGTTTAATGGGAAAGAACCAAATAATTCAAACAATTTTTTAATAATTTCGGATTAATAGTAAGCATGTGTAGTATATGTGGTTTAATTTAATGCCTCTCGCTTTTATCAACCTTGTATAATCCCGTAATATTAAGGCAATCATACTCATTGACAATCTATAATCTTGAAAATTTTAACCGTATTGTGATGATAAGTATAACTCGTATTAATGAGACACTATTACTAGCGACCGACTATTGTTTACGAGCTTTATCGCCGCTGCAAGAAGCAAATCCTACCAAGTGTTTCCGTATTAGAATATCCAGCAGGTTATAGCTTCAAAGGCAATTATAAAAATGTTAAAATGAACTTTATACTGCGAAGAGCTTAAAGCTATTAAGTTAGGCTTGCAATACGAAATGTTAGTTTGCTTCAAATTGTGTATTTCGGAAATCTAGGTTGACTGTAAGCTCAAAGGCAACTTGCTGAGAATGGGACGCTTATTTGGGCAGGAGCCAAGCAAATCGATTTTCGCTTGTCTTAAAAAACTGTGTGTCATAAATAATTAAGAGGCGGGTGGCCAAAATTACTTTAATCATCGAATATAACTCTCGCACTATTAAACATTTTATTTTAGGTAGCGTATCTAATATGTAATTTATAAAGTATGTAATATACAAAATTATCTACTATTCTTTAAAAATCCTAGCGGATTATAACATACTTAGCTTTTATAGAAATACCATTATCAACTATTAATTAAAGTCCAAGGGTAATATTGTCGTATAATGTGTGTGTAATGTTTCAACGAAAGACGTTTTCATAAATCTACCGGTGGGAGGGAAGCGCTGTGCCGCGCTCCCGGCTGCATGGGTACCACCATCTTGCTTATTTCTCCCGTGAAACAGCTTTGCTGTGTTTCGGAGAGAAGGGCAAGACAGGCAGTGTAATAACTGGCATCGAGACTTCACATTTTATGTCTCAGGATAGGCAACACATAAATGAGTTGCCTGGGCTCGTTCCAGGTATACTAGTTTATGTTCATGGGCGACGTCGACCACTTAACATCAGGTGGTACGTTTGCCAGTTTGCCTATCCAACTAACATAAAAATAAAAATAAATCATTTCATAATTATTTGTAATTACTTCGAATGAAAAAAAATATACGTCATAAATATGTTATATCATTTCGTTTTCCATCTTAGTTCAATTATTAGGCTTATTTTAAATTATATTCGGCAGGTTTTATCATCTAAAAATATTTGATAGAATTGCAAAAACTCTTTGTTTTTTCTACTTAGTTTTAAATATAAGAATGTGTGAAACATTTGTATTTGTATTGTTTAAAGAATCCTCCGCATCTGTCTATCACCAATCACACTTACCAGTATCGGCAACTACAGGTCCCAATGGATCGAACCTGACGCGATGTTCCACAGCAGCTCTTGCAGCACACACGAGGTCCGAGAAAAAGCGGTGTCTTCTCAGGGCCAACTCATCACGTCCCACCGGAGTGGCCGGGGGCTCTTTAGGTCCCTCCGATTCATCTACAGATACGTCTTTCTCAAACACGTCATCATCATCTGAATACGAATCTAATTTTTGTTGTGGACGCTGCTCTGCTATTTCCCCACTGCCTTGAGTAGATTTTAGAATACCACTGGACTTACGTCTAACGGGACGTATATCCACATTTGTACGCGCGAGTTCGTTTTCCAGTTTCGTAAGCTCATCCAATGTTATGGCATTTTTGCTACAATCAACAGAATATCTTTTGAATTCCATTCTACTTCTTTTATAATCTATTGAAAATCGCTTTTTATTAAAATCTGGTTTCAATAACACTTCATTCACGTGATCTTCGTCAGTGCGACGGTTTATGAGATCTGTTTTTGTAGATATTTGCCCAGCTTCCGGGATTTCACAATTATTTTTTTCAAGTTTAGGTGCTAAAATTTCTTCTTTTGTATCATCCTTCACTATCGGCAGAAGCGCAACATTATCCTGAGATTTGAAAACATTGTAGACAATTTCTTCTTTAGGTTCTATTTCTTCTTTAGGTGACTGAGAATCTGTTAATGCATCCATATTTTCTGGTTTTGATTTGCTTTTACTTAATTTTTTGTTCGGTCGTGCACAACAACTTTTGAACATAATTTAAAACAGGAATGAAATGTAACTTAGCTTCTATTTATGAAACATTAAATAAACTTTCTAGTTGAATAACATTTAATATGAAAACTATGTGGTAAATATACTTTAGAGTTTGGTAACTTATGCGTATTTTTAATACAGCATTATATTATTTTATCAGATCATAACAAACAAATTATCAATGTGGATGTAACAAGCGTCGGCTGCCGGCCGGTCCAACGGCAGCGGACGACTAACGGCACTGACGCAGGGCGGATGCGCCGACCGCCCGCCCGGCGCATCCTGCCACCCTTTGCCATTACTAGCTAGTATGAGCAACCCCATAGGCTATGTGAACGTTGCTTAAATTATTCAAAGCGTTAAAATATTTTGTGTTTATAAATTAATAAATGTTGTCTTCACTACATATTATAAAATAAAGTCCTACGCCCGTCCATAGATAAATAATCATCATCAATCCGTATACAGCTGTAAATCTAAGTTAACGCGGGCGAAGCTGCGGGGAACAGCTAGTCAAATTATTTAAAACTGTATTTTAAACGATAAACAAAATTGAATAACATTTAATTTATAATACTAAAAATAATCAAAACTCATAAACGCACGCTGTAATTTTTTTTAAATTGCTTGTTAGTTTAATACTATATCTTTTAATATACTTTGGTAATATTGCAAATTAAAATGTTTCGCAATCGCATTCGATGGAACCACTGAGAAAAGCAGTGGGCCCATTCTTCCTTAGGAGTCTCTTCTATGGCATTTTCGTACGCTTTCACCGCATCTTCAGGGCTCGTAAAGCGAATACCTCGAATTTTATCTTTAGTTCTTGGGAATAAATGAAAGTCGCAGGGCGCCAGGTCAGGACTGTAAGGCGGATGACTCATTATCTCGACACCTGCCATAGTCAAATATTCAACAGTCCGTTTTGCGGAGTGCGCTGAAGCATTGTCGTGGTGAAGGAAGATCCTGCTTCGAGGGCGCTGCTGTCGAATTTTTTCCAAGACAACAGACAAACAGCGATTGACATACCAGTCTGCAGTAACTGTCCTTCCATCTTATAGCACAACTGTCGCGAACTGACCTTTCCGACCAAAGCATGAGGCAATCATCTTTTTTCCTTGACTTCTTCCTTTCTTTACCTTAGTTGGCGGATCCTAGAAAGGAAACACCCACTGAGCTGATTGTCTTATGGTTTCGGGTTCATGGCAATATATCCAGCTTTCATCACCTGTGATGATGACAAATACAGCATTTGAGTTACCGCCGTTGAACTTATCTAACATTTGGCGACACCAGTCCATGCGGAAGCGTTTCTGGTCGTCGATTAAAGTATGGGGAATCCATCTGGTACAAAGCTTCCTGACACCTAAATGTTCGTGTAATATTTTTTGAACTTGACTCATACCAATGCCTAGGCTTGCCCGTATCTGCTGATAGGTCACTCTCTTATCTTCCTCTATCATGCGTCGCACAGCACTGATGTTATCTTCAGTAGTCGCTGTTAAAGGACGTCCCTCACGCGGATCATCACTGAGATTGCTACGTCCACGCTTAAACTCGTTAAACCAATTGTAAATAGTGGCACGAGATGGGGCTTCATTAAAAAATGCTAATCGCAGCCTATCATAGCTTTGTTGTTGAGTAAGCCCACAACGAAAGTCATAATAAATCATTGACCGAAAATTTTCTCGCGTCATGTTCATTTTCACGTGTAACAAGAGTTTTAGATTTGCCGCCAATTCACAAAAACAAATGACAAATGAATGCAATATACTACATTAGGTTACCAAAGAGATCTAAAATTGAAATTCAAAAATAGTTTTCATTTTCAATGTTTCTAACTGGCCAGTTCTAAACATTTTCAGTGTTACCCACGTTATCTGATGTATACCTAAGCTTTGTTATTGTAAAATTTCATTAAAATCCATTCAGTAGTTTTATCGTGAAACGGAGACAAACATACATCCATACATTCTTACAAACTTTCGCGTTTATAATATTGGTAGGATATTTAAAATAACAAGATGGCATGCAGATTAGAAAAAAAAATTGGATTAAAATAGTATTAGGTACCATACTCCAATAGTTAAAAATGTAAAAAAAATATTATGATTATGAGTTGCGAAATTTGCACTGCTAGAGATGGGTCGAATGTTATTTGAACCGTATTCAAGTTTTTAAACCAAAAACTTGATTTTTATTACAATATTCGAATGGTAATTAAGATGTTTGTTAGAAGAATGATGAGTTTATTTAATTTTTATTAAATGACTGATTCCGTGTTAAATCAAAAAGTAATTTTATTGCATACAATTTAGGGTTTCTAATCAAAATAAAACGACCTTAAATATACTACTACTAGCAACAGAGTAGGAGGAGGGGATGTTAGCCCCCTCCTCCAGGGGAGAGTGCCGAATAGCACGCCGTCGTAACTCAATGCGGACGTCGCTGTACCCGCGCCGGGTCGGACAGACGACGAGGAGAACACCGCTGGGATTTTAGTTAGGTTGAGAGTAGTATGAGAAATGGAAAGTAATCGATACACACTATATGTTCAACCATATTGGATTAAAAAAATATATTAAACATGTTATTGGAAGTCTATGCATTAATTGATTTACATAAAAGTCATCATCAAGTATCAAAGATAGCAAATCCAATAGTTTAATTATGAAATGGATGCATTGATGTGTATTGGAATAATAAAACATAGTGCATCATTAAATATGTCCTTTAGACTTTAGAGAACTCTCCAACACCGTAGCCACTGTCAGAACAGAGAGGAATGCCAATTGCTTTTGACATATTCTTTTAATAATGTTTATGTGAATTTCACTCATTAATATAATGAAACGAATTTTACGGATTTTATTTACGTTTATTAAGTATTTTACATGCCGTTTCGAATACTTTACAGCAAACATGGTGTACTGAGGTGTCAGACATCCTAATGTTACAAAGTTATTCAAAACTACCCTATGATACAACAGTATTTTAATTAGTCCTCTCTATGCAGAAAGTGCTGAGTCTTTAATCTGGCATATCATGCTTGGTTTTTTTAATTTAATTATTTTAATGATGGGCTCCAAAGCATGTGGTAATGGCCAGCCATCTTGTCTATGAAAATTAGGATGTTTTTCTTAATTCCAATAGCCTCACAATCACCTTTTTTTAGAATCGGTGTTTTGTGAGGACCTGTGGTTTATCAAATCTAATATAAGGACGAGCTTGACCATTATAATGCTTTTGATAAATTAAATTTAGTTAACAAAATGACTCGTAAAAGTAAAATCATCAATTTGCAATGGATTCTATCTCATATAGGAATAATGGGAAACAAAACTGTTGATAAGCTTGCAAAGGCAGTATATGGTGATGTACTGGACTCCAGCCTATACTCTACTGAGATTCTGTGGTCTGGGCACATTCCAGCAAAGTTTTACTACTTGATGGGCATCAAACAGTCAGCTCTGTGTGATGTATGCCAAAAGCCGGACAACCTACTTCATATTATGTTGCTGGAATGTGGTAGGAATGCAGCTCTGAGAAACAGTCTTGGAGGATTCGAAAAGTCTGTCCAATTTCATGTTGGCAGATCAATTCCATGTTTGCAGATCCTCCAGCTATAACTATACATAGTTAATATGTATACTAACTATACATAGTTCATTGACACGTCTGTTGAGTAGGTCAATATGATGCCTTTAAAAAATAGACTTAAAAAAACTGTCCTTTAAGTTAATAAATACAAGTAAATCTATTTATTTATCACTTTTATAAGCTTTGCCTGTATTGTATGAATGTACGTAATGGAACCTCTGGTCTCTGTTTTCTAATACATGAAAAGGTTAGATTTGTTTAAAATTTTGCACACTAATATCACTAACAGATTACAAAGCAAAATCTAAACAAGTTTGTCCTATTACCTATATACGAGGATTCGCAATTGAATATTTGTGAAATTACTAAATAATTACGACGTAACACTCAATCAAACTGGATTATTCAATTAAAGCATCGATTTTAGATTATTATCAATTACTTATTTATTGATTTTTCCCCTTAATGAAAGTAAACAATAAATTAAAATTAAGAATGGAATCACAGATTGGGGATAGGGTTCTGGTGAGATCCTACTTGCATGCCAAAACATAGGCAGTTTCAAATACCGTGATAATATTGTAATAGCACATGGTAACCCCTTATTCACAAGTTTCTAAAACCATAGCATAGCGAATTTTTTAATGGAAACGTCCGCTACGTTTTTCTTCCATTCTACCATTAAAAAATTCGCTATGTACGAAAATTTATGTATTTAACATACTGTTAATAACTTTTAGAGATGAAGAGCAAACGGCTGATGGGATAATTTGAAGGTTGAATAACAATAATTAACATCTAAATTATGTTTGAAGAACTGGTTAAATGACCGCGTACTAGTTGTGATGACGGCACCGGTAGAAATACAATACGGAATCGGTCGTTTTAGCGTTTAAGAAAGTAAAGTATTTTAAGAAAGGTCCAATAAGAATATAGATTGAAATTTGTTATTCTCCGTTCTAAACAAACATTTTTTATTAATAACTGATATCCGTAGCTTCAGATCATATAAATAATAATGATTAGGCGTAGTTAAATGAATAAAACTTACGATTTCTGTTGGAACGGATCTTCTCACTATCATACAGAAGAGTCACGGTTACTATTATAGCGTATAAAATTTAAAAATCAGTCTTTTTTTAAGATTCAATAAATATTAACAGTTAAAAAAAGCACTGTATGTTTGATTTTATTATAGATTGTAGGTTATTATTTGTCAAATTCTCCAATCTCCATTGACATTTTCGCTTTGTCTGTGGTCTAGCTTTGCCCATAGTCATAATAATATAGAAGGACTAGGCATACCTACGAAAAAAGGGGCTCTCTTAAGTTGGCGGGGGGAAATTAATTTTTTGCACTTTTTTTTGGCTCTATCAACTGTTCGTTAACTGTTCTTCATTGTTCTATCAAAAATTTTTTTTGTTCGTTTTTTTTTTTTTTTTTTTAATTATAAAAAAATTGACCCTCAATTTGGCACGAACTATAGATATTTTGATATTTTTTTTTTTTTCTAATAGTTTAGAACTATTCAATAACTGTTCGTTCAAAATAAACAACTGTTCGGCTTTCATTATCCTGTAATTTAATAATTAACTTTTTTTTATAAATCTTAATTAAATGTTATTGCGCATGCGCAGTATCAATGCGCATAGTTCTCATAAATTATGCGCGGCCTATTTGAATTCGATTCAAAGAGACAACACAACAATAACAGCAGCAACAACAAAATCATCATCATCACCCGGTTTTTACTTTCATTTATATTTTGTTATTTTATACAAACAAAATGAACTCTTTCTTAACATCTAAAGTCGTATTTCTTGTACTCATCCATTCTTTTAACATTCCTGATTAAATATATTGATTGAGAAAAATAGAAAAGGATTAGTCCCATGCAAACTATATATTTATATATTGATACAATATATTCTAGAACCAATTTCTTTTTCATTCTCAGTCAATATTTTTAATTATTCATTTAAAATAGATGATAATATAATTTCATTTTCGAATACGAAAACTTTAACAAATTTTTTCTGTACTACTTACGTTATAAGGACTTAACAAGATTTTTACTTCAAAATTAATATAAAAGAATTTTAATTTAATATTAATATCAAAATCTAATAAATAAACTTTGCAAATAGAAAGTAAATTATGTATATTAAGTAAAACAATAAAGTTTAATGATACGATACTTTTAATAGTTAAAAAAAAAAAATTTTTATCGATAATAACATTTTCTTCAGCATACTATTTATTAAAAAAAAATATCGTCGTTTTTCTATTAGTCTCATCAACACATGTTAACAAGATTTTAATTATAACGTAAACAACGCGTAACATTAAGTTATTTCCGTATTAGCGATTCATCTCGAATGACAGTTTTCATATTATACTACTATTTTATAAAATAGCATATGGATATTTCTTATTTTGTGAATAAACAAATCAGAAAAAATACACAATTAATGAATAATCTATTAGACTTTTTCTCAGATAAAAAAAATAACAAGAAAAGTTCTTTATTATCAATACATTTTTTATTGTTGTTAAAAATAATCACATCGTAAGCCCTTATTATAAATTATTCATCATTATGTGAAAAATATAGCAAAAATCAACTGGTTTTGAATAGAGTTTAAAATGCTGTACACCGATGCACTTAAACTAGCCAAAGAACAATCATTAAATAACGATAGATATATTAGTAAACTAAACACTTAAGATTTTAACTTTATAATAAATAACTATGACAGACAACATTATTGAATTAATCAAATATTTAAATTTTTATGAACTTTTCTCTTCATTTTTTGACCTAAGCATATATTTGAGTATAAAATAATATTTTTAATAATCATGCAGAAAAATAATCTAAGAAATTAAATTTTTAATATATTTTTGGTAATATATATTAATAAAATGTCTTGAAAATTTAAGAACTCTGCTTTAACAATACTACCATTACAAATATAAAAAAATTTTTAAAATAAAATTTAACATTAAATAGTATGTTTTTGGTAACATAATAAAAATCATTTTGACATCGTAATAACAAAACATAAAATTACAATAAAAATACTTATTCGTCTACTGAATTTTCTCGTAAATAAAGTACTCCATGTGGCACAATTTCAGAATGATCACCTATTATTTGTGATGCTGGTAACATATCGTTATAGAATCGCCAAATTCCTGACAATCTTCGACAATATGCAATATAATGATTCACATTATGACCAATAGCTCCACACAAACTGAAATAGAAATTAATATCAATATAAAAATTTTTGTATCTTACAAAAAATATAATAAAATTATACTTACCGAAACCGTATGACTTTAGTTTGACTTTCTTTGATATACCGCGCATAATTTATGAGAACTATGCGCATTGATACTGTGCATGCGCAATAACATTTAATTAAGATTTATAAAAAAAAGTTAATTATTAAATTACAGGATAATGAAAGCCGAACAGTTGTTTATTTTGAACGAACAGTTATTGAATAGTTCTAAACTATTAGAAAAAAAAAAAATATCAAAATATCTATAGTTCGTGCCAAATTGAGGGTCAATTTTTTTATAATTAAAAAAAAAAAAAAAAACGAACAAAAAAAATTTTTGATAGAACTGTTATGGGAGATTTTGAAAATCACTTTTTAAAAAAAAATAACTTTTATTACACTGAAAGTTAATTCAATACAAATTAAAAAGTTAACTGGCAAAAGGCAAATGTCGCGCGCGGATCTCTCAAAAACTGAGGAATTGTCTGGATGAGGACTGGAGATGAACTAACTAGTAGGACCGAGTGCAGGGATTATATATCAATAGGAAAGGCTTACTCTAGGCACTATTATATACAGGACTGGTATATAACAGCCCCCGGGGTTAGAAATAAACTTATCCCAGAAGGGTTAAGTTTATGGGAGAGTAGAGCGGATTTTAGGAAGTGGAGTTTCATTTATAGTTTCGAGTGGGATTTCAATATGGGACTCAGGAAGGATTTCAGAAAATTCTTCAGTTTTATTTATTTTAATATTACGTTTATTTAGAATTATTCGACATGTGACAAATTTACGATATAGAATGATTAAAATAAAAATTATTACAAGGCAACTTATTACAATTGTAGAAAAAGAATAATACTGCCCATATAAAACAATATGGGGTTTTGCAATCATTTTATTTAAATTCTTTACAATATCATGATTTATTTCTATATTTTTCTGTGTTTTAATTAAGTCAATATTAATATCAGTTAGGTTTAATGTGGGGACAAATGGTTTTATTTTATTAAACATTTCTGAATTACAACAGGTAGCATTTAATAAACTTTGCAATCTACTGATAATTTTGTTGGATTTGTATTGACATATAAAAATTTATTATTCGATAAACGGTGGAAAATGTCTAGAAAACCCACAAAAACCTTTGTTTCACATATAGAGGGCACGGACTTTAAAGGTTTTACAATGACTTCCGATTCGCAGATGGGGGATGTTGAGCTAGAATAAACATCAACATCGTTACATATATAGTTTGAATCATACAGAGACTTACAACTACTTAAACTATCCAGCTTACAATAAAAAGTCCTATCTCTACTTAATGCTATGTATTTAGCTGTTGGTACTATTGTACTATATGTATCGTTAGCCACTAATACAGGGTAGGGTATGTTATGATACAAGTGATAATTCCTTAAATTTACAAGTGGTAAACTTAACACAAAAACTATCTTATTATTACTGTAGTAAGAAGCAATTTCGCATATACTTAACAATGTATATATATTTTCTATAGATAGGGTTATAGGGAGCTGATGGTAATCAGCTAAAAATCTGTAATTTTCGAGAAGTTCCGAAAACAGTTGAGTCGGAGTTATTATGGAGGGATACAAAACATTTGATTTACTAAACATAATTGCGTTCATAATATCTTCTAATTTAAATGATAATGCCAACATACTACTCTCTAAGGTATTTAGTAATTGATTAAAGTTCGATTTTATTACTAAATTATTTGACATAGTTGTCAAGTTTTGTTGAGCAAGGATGAGAGTCTGAACAACCTTATTTATATGTTGTTCATTGACGCTTATTTTCTTTATAACATCGTTTAAAGATGAAATTGTTGAGGTAGTGACTAAAATATTCTGTTTTACCAATTGAGATAATTTAGTTTGATCGCGTTCAATAATTTGAATAGCTGTATTATAACGAAGAGCATCATCTTCGTCCATGGTACCGAATAAGTGTTTGAATGCTGTGCCAATTCCGCCAAACCACGCGGATCTTTTAGATCTAATTTCTATTAAATGAGAAATGGAATCAAAGTCGCGAATTATATCGTTTAGTCTAACAGACAACGGTTCTAGTAGGTTATGACATTCGATATCTGCATAGAGAGTACTTTGTTTACATATCATCTTTGAGCTGCCTATTACACCGTTCAAGTTTTTAATATGTGGCTGTATAAAAGAAATATCTATGGGTATCACAATGTTAAGATGTCCATCTATAATTCTGAGTGACCCAATTGGATCAAAATATATCCCAGAAGAATTCATTGACGTATCGATGAATGCCTCTTGTGCATAGCTTTTGAAACTGTAAAGAATAAGTAATAATAACGTAAATGTCTAAATATTATCATTACTTTAACATTTAATATTAACTTAACTAAAAATCGCCACGACGGGCTAACTTAACTTCGTCAAAATGATGAGTGACGTGTCTTCTATTTATTAATAAGGTAAGACTATTTCTACCATTTATTTTAATTACTTTGTACGGGCCCTTCCAAATTGGCGAGAGGGCTTTACGCATACGGATATGGTTTTTTAAATATACATAATCACCAGTATGATAGCTAACAGGTCGAGAATGCGAGTCGTAATAATTTTTTGAAGATTCTTTAGATTTATTTATATGTTCAATAGCTTTGTCTCGCGTGACTTTCAGGCGGTGCTGAAGCATTCTAATATAGTCAGAGTAAGTAGCGTTTGGAGCTGGTTCATAGAGGGAGTTAGGAAGGACAGCTTTATGGCCAAAAACTAACTCATAAGGAGTATAATTTGTTGTTGAGTGTGTAGCTGTGTTATATGCCAGCATTGCCGTGTACACATACTTAGGCCAGTTGTCTTGCGTTTCAGATATATAAGATTTTAGATATTCTTTTAATGTTGAATGGCTTCTCTCTAACGCACCTTGTGTTTGTGGGTGGTAGGGAGAAGACCAGAGCTGTTTAATTTTAAGGAATTTACAAGTCTCTTTAAACATATCTGATGTGAAATTGGTTCCCTGATCAGTCAATATGGTTTTTGGGATACCAAATAAAGAAATAAAGTGGATAAGGCAATCACTGGTCTCTTCGGCGGTAGTACTGCGAATAGGATAAGCTATTGAGTATTTGGTTAAATCATCCTGGAGGGTAAGTATATATTTAAGTTTAGCTGTACCGGATTCAGGAAGAGGACCTACTATATCCAAGGATAGTCTCTCAAAGGGAGCAGTGGAGGTTGAAGTTATTTGCATCGGAGCTCGGTTAATTTTCCTAAGGGCTTTGTTTGTTTGACAAGATGTACAGTTCTTTACATAATTTTCAATTTCACTTCGCATATTTCTCCAATAGTATAACTCACGAATCTTATTATACATTCTACTAGAACCAAGATGTCCAGCTATTGGTATATCATGGTTTTCTCTTAGGATTTTCAGGACTTCCGAGGGACTAGGATAATATATTTTATTACGATAGATATTAATTTGGATACGGGTGTTATGAAATAGATGAGCTAGCATTGTATAAATTTTTATGTATGTGTGTTTGTCAAAAGGATTCTTAAAATCCGTAATACTTATTTTGTCGATATGTTCATCCCTGGATGTTAAATGATTTCGAAGATTGTATAAAGATTCGAAAATATCTTTATAGGAACATGTATCAAAGTGGTGAACTTTATAAAATAAGTAATATGTTTTGTTGGTTATATTAATGTATTTATAAGCAAATAATTCTTTCTCTGAATTTATGAATGTTTCAGAATCTGCGTAATTTGAAAGGATATCTTCTACATACGGATTAACTTCGTCGAGATCAAGTGACGTAGGTATTATTATTATTTTATTTTGACTTTTAATTATACTATCATTGTGTTCAACTATGTCAGTATCGTATTTCACAGATGATGAAGTCTTTAAGAATTTAGCGTAAGTATCAGTTGGAGGTGTATTGTTATCATTTATAACATCATTGTTTTCTGTTTCAGATTCACAGGGTGCTGGTGGAGACTCAACCAACGTGGGAGGAATTGGACCATGTTATCATTGGAAGACTGCGAATCTGGTTCTACATCAGGTAAGGGTTCGATAAGTAGAGGATCTGCCGAATTAAACTGCAGTTCGTCTAGATTTATAAGTTCATCTGAATGAAAGGAAGGGGGGGATATGAGAAGGTCCATTAAGTCTTTATCTAAGTTGTCTGGATCGGTTTCAGTAGGATTCGGATGCAATGAGTCAGCGTTTTTGGGTTGAATAGGATTTACAGGATACCTAGATAACGCGTCTGCTGCAGAATTTAGTTTCCCTTTTCTGTATACAATTTCATACTCATATTCTAAGAGTTGCAGACGCCAGCGTTGCAATTTGCTGCTTGGGTCAGTGTGGTTAAATAACCACTTTAACGGACGGTGATCGGTTATGATGGTGAATTTCCGACCGAACAAATATGGTCTGAAGGTTTTGCAACCCCAGACTATGGCCAACAATTCTTTTTCTGTTGTGCTATAATTAGTTTCACATTTATTTAGGGTCCTTGACGAGTAGGCTATAGGGTGGTCTTTGCCAACAGGACCTTGAGACAGGATGGAAGATATTGCGTAATTAGAGGCGTCACAAGTGAGATTAAATGGTTTTGTAAAATCTGGATAGATAAGGACAGGAGCAGTTAAAAGCTTGTTTTTTAATGTTTCGAAGGATAACTGATGCTCGTTGGTCCACTCAAATGGAATATCCTTTTTTAGAAGTGATGTAAGCGGTTTTGAAGTTTTGGAAAAATCGGGAATAAAGCGTCTATAGTAGGAAATAAGTCCTAAAAAGGATTTAATGTCCTTTGGACATTTAGGAGTTGGAAATTCTTGTACAGATTTAACTTTGTTAGGATCAGGTTTTAGCCCATTTTCGGTAATGATGTGTCCTAAATATCCGACTTCCTTCCTCAGGAACTCGCACTTATCCGGCTGTAGCCTGAGGTTGAAAGTGCGGAGTCTTTCGAAAATGGAGGTTAAATTTTGTATGTGAGTGGACAGATCGCGGGAATAGATGACAATGTCGTCAAGGTAAACAAAACAACGTTCTCCCTGGAGGCCAGTTAGGACGTTATTCATTAGTCTTTGGAAGGTTGCTGGTGCATTTTTTAAGCCAAATGGCATTCTGGTAAACTCGAAATGCCCTTGTAGGACGCTGAAGGCTGTTTTGCACGCATCTTTGGGCGACATATTGATTTGGTGGAAACCGGAAGCTAGGTCAAGGGTAGAGAAATATTTTGAGTTTCCTAATTGGTCAAGGATTTCGACTATATTAGGGATAGGATAGGTTTCTCCTATTGTGATGTCGTTTAGGCGCCGGTAATCGATTACAATTCTCCACTTTTTCTGGCCGGAAGCATCAGTTTTCTTCGGAACTATCCATATTGGTGAGGACCATGGGGAAAGTGAAGGTTGGATTATTTTCTGGCTAAGCATTTTGTTGATTTGGGAATTTACTTCTTGTTTATGCACTTCAGGGAATCTATAGGATTTAACATTAATAGGCTGGTCAGAAGAAGTTCGTATCTCATGCTGGATGGAATCGGTTGAGGTAAGTATGTCATTGGGTAAGTGAAAAATATCAGAGTATCTGGAGCAAGTTTCATACAGGGCGTTGCATTCTTCCCGATTTAGATGTGAGGTCCGGAGTAGTTTTAAAACTTCATTAGTTCTATCCAAGCAAGGTTTGTTAGAAAAATTAATGTGGTAGGATGCATTATCAATTGGGTGTAGAATAAGTTGAAGATCTGAATTTAGAGTAGCTAATTTTTCAGAGGTATTGAGTACTGTCAAATTGATTCGATTATTTTCTTTTACTTTAGCTAAACAGTTAGCGACAAATAAGTTTTCACTTAAATGTTGATCTAAGATGGCGCCTTCTTTCAATTCTGGATTTTTTACAGTACATTCAATAGTTATTTCAGTACGAGGAGGGATTTCATAAATAGGTTTTGAAAATTTTAGTTTAATTTTGTTTTTACTAAGATTTAATATTTGCCTATTATAATCTATGGAACATTGGTATTTGCTAAATAGATCACTTCCTATTATGCCGTCATATGCAAGGTTGATGTCTTCTACTATGTGAAATGTAAAAGGTATTGATTCTTTGCCAAATATTAGATTAATTTCCAGGCTCCCTATAGTGGGAACAGAGTCTTCAGTATTATCAATGCCTTTAAGACTAATATTATTATTTTTTAGCTTTAATTTAGAAAATGATTGAATTGCAGACTTTCGAAGGAGACAAATTGAAGATCCAGTATCGACAAGTAGTGAAAGTGGTTTATTGGAAACTGAGGTTTGTAATGATATATGAGGTAAGGATATTTTATTAGGAACACAGTGTATTTCATACACTGCACTAATTTCTTCATTTATATTTTCATTAGGAATTGAGGATTTTCGGACTCTTGTTTGGGGCTGGTTACCCGTGTGGTCCTTGGATTTTGAGGATTGGACTCTTGCTTGGGGCTGGTTACCCGTGTGGTCCTTGGATTTTGAGGATTGGACTCTTGCTTGGGGCTGGTTACCCGTGTGGTCCTTGGATTTTGAGGATTGGACACTTGCTTGGGGCTGGTTACCCGTGTGGTCCTTGGATTTAGATGATTGGACACTTGCTTGGGGCTGGTTACCCGTGTGGTCTTTGGATTTAGAGGATTTAGAAGTGGTGCCATTGTTGGAAAAGGGTATTGTTGGTTGTTGGTTGGGTCTCACGAGACACCTCCGTGAGTCCCTTATTCGTTTAAAGTATCGTTTTCGTTATAATCATTTTGAGCATCAAAGCTTGTGGATGGTTGTGGTTCATCATGAATTTTGTCGTTGTTCTCAACATAATTGATTCGCGCGGGCCTAGATTTGTAGTGTTCCTGGTTAGATCGTTGTTGTGATGGGAAAGGTTGATTTATCCTATATCTGTTGTTATTAAACTCACGTTTTCTACATTCTTCAATGTTGTGTCCCTGGGCTTTGCAATATCGACAAAATAGGCTGTTTATATTTTGCTCATTAAATCTTGGTATTTGAGGCCTAGAAAATGGATTAGGATTAGTAGGTTTAGAGATGTAGCGATTTGATGGTGAATGACGCTGAGACGAAGATGATGGATGCGGATTACGCTTGTTAAACAGATTTATAATTGCTTCTTCAGAAAGCGCTACGTTAATGGCTTGGTTGAGATTAGCCGGGCTTTTACTGCGCACTAAATTAGAAACTTCAGGCTTAAGACCTATTAAAAATGTGTGTAGGGCTAAATCTTCCATAGCGCTTATACGACCTTGTAATTCACATTTCTTTTTATTTGATAAAGTTATTTCCGTCAATAATTTAGACAAACAAGTCTCTACGCGCAAAGCAAATTTATTTACTGGTTCATTATTTAATTGCCTACATTCTTGTAAATCTGTTAACAAGTGAGCATAATGTTTTCTTTCCCCAAATTGAGTGTTAAGAAAAACATTTAATTGCTCCCATGATTCAAATTCTTTGATGGAGCATGTGGATTCAGCTTTTCCCTCTAACTGTGAGAGAATAAATTTAAATAAAATATGTTTTTGGTCTTCTGACGCTAATTTCATTGCATTATCACAGTTTGATATGAATGAGTTTAATTTTTCCCTTGTTCCATCAAAGGGTTTTATGAATTTGAACAAGATTCCTATATCGAGGTCTACTCTCGCGATTTGGATTTGTGTTTGTGATCTTTGTTTTAATTGTGTTGGTGGTTGTTGTTGTGGTTGCGGTTGTGGTTGCGGTGAAGCCATTTTCAGACCAGTTACTAGATAATTACAAAATTAAAAAATTAAAATATTATAAGTGAAGGTTTCGGTGTAATAGGCGGCCACAGTGCAGCGAATGCGATATGCTTCTTGGCTAATTCTAAGAATTATCTTTAAGCGATAACAATTCTCTCAACTCGTGAGAGTAATTTAATTAAATTTATCAAACAATTTATTTATAATTGATTTTTACACGCACTTTAATGTTATATTCAGGATTTCGTAATTTCACTCACACTCGCGGTCGTCAACAAAGGATGATTATAGTTATTATTTTCTAGGACTTACAGCAACTTGCAGGATACAAACAGGAACAAGAACAGGAACATCACTGGATCACTTATCGAAGATTTTATTATTATAATATATTTTTTATCACTGGATCAATTATTATTATTTACTGTTTAATCACTTTGTTATATTATATGCTTTTCAATATTTTAGCGCATAGATTTTAATTATGCACAATTTAACACAGGATAACACTGAATATTATGATTAATAATTCCACTCGATTTGGAATTTAGGATACACACTGGAACACTGGATACGGAGACGTTTTCCAAGGATACCTTTTTCGGTATCCCACCGCTGCCACCAATTTGTTATGGGAGATTTTGAAAATCACTTTTTAAAAAAAAATAACTTTTATTACACTGAAAGTTAATTCAATACAAATTAAAAAGTTAACTGGCAAAAGGCAAATGTCGCGCGCGGATCTCTCAAAAACTGAGGAATTGTCTGGATGAGGACTGGAGATGAACTAACTAGTAGGACCGAGTGCAGGGATTATATATCAATAGGAAAGGCTTACTCTAGGCACTATTATATACAGGACTGGTATATAACAGAACAATGAAGAACAGTTAACGAACAGTTGATAGAGCCAAAAAAAAGTGCAAAAAATTAATTTCCCCCCGCCAACTTAAGACGGCTGAAAAAAGGTGTATACCTACAACTCAAATCGGCACTTAACATGGCTACCATTGCTACGGTTTTGACACCAAAACTACAAACATTTATAGAATACTACTATGAAAAGGGCACTCAAGATGGCGGATTAGGCACTCACTTACAGCTGTAAGTTTAAAGAAAGGGGTATCTCCTCTTATTTCCTAACTTCATGGCTTTGCCTTCTTCTTGTTTTTTTTTCGTTCGTATTGGAATAGGCTAAGACCAGGGGCCATTCTGTCTATTCTGGATAGCATAGTCTGTATTTGTTTACTAAGAATAGGGATGTTGACAGTATTCATATAAAAATATAATTTTGATGTTAATTGGTAGTTTATATGATAGAATTCTGAAAAAATACAATATTTTCCCTTATTTTTATATGATTAAATTAATATTTTATAAATAAAATGTAACAAAATTTAAAATAGGTCACGTGATAATAAACGGAAATGACGTCGCCTGTTCCTATTTAGTGGAAGCGGAAGAATGTTGACGTACTTTTATAAACCATTTTCCGTACGCAGTACATATTGTAAAAACTAATTTTCATGCGTTTTGACAGTGTACACATAGGCACCGTACAACACTTATAAAACTTAGAAGCCATTTTTTATTAACGACAACTAGAATAATTTTATCACCTTTACGATGTTTAACAACATATGACGTCACGTGACAAGTGTTAGCGTTTTGGAACGAAATTAAAAAAGCATTATAAAATGCAATATTTTATAGGCATTAGACGTATTTAAGCAAACGTTGATAATATTTAGGCCTCCATTAGATATTTATAAATGATTTAAAAACATTTCTGAAAAATGTCAACATCCCTATTCGTTTCAAGAATCGTCACGCATTTTTGGGCTGTCAGGTGGTCTAGACAATATGTAGTATATAATAAGTCTATGGGCAGAGCCGCATTCTTTGGCATTTTCCGCCGTTTCTCCAAAGTACAGACAAAATATTGTTAACACGACAGACATGGCAGCATGGCCTCAGGTCTTAGCCGGTTCCTATAGAAACATAAAAAATCTGTGCCAAACGTAGACGGAGTAAAACGGACGGACAGAGTAGAGGATGCTCTGTCCATAATATTGGAAAATCATGTGGCATTTGCTCCCTTTTTGCTTCTCCTATGTATTTAGGGATCTAAGTTCACATACATGATAAATAGTTTAGGTAAGAATTTAGATAAATTTGTATTTAACTATTTAAATATATTTGATCTCTTATTTATTAGTTGGTGGAACGAGGCACGAAACTAGTGATGGAACAAATTGTGACTGCGATTACTTCAGTTGCTGACGCGATGGAGAACGATTTTGTTGAATATTACGACCTCCTGATGCCCTGCCTAAAATACAGAATCTCTAATGCTACAACAGATGAATTAAACATGCTCAGAGAAAAAACTATTGAGCATGTCAGTCTTATTGGTAAGTTATTAATGGATTTTAAATGAATAATAAAAAACCTAAATGGCACTCGGGGACTGCACGGGTAAAGCTATTGCATAACATATTTTATCAACTTATATTAGTCGGGTGTTGGGTTTATTTTCGTTACGGAATTTCTTGATAAAAGCTATGCAATAGCTTAATAATAATTTACTTTCTCTGTACAGAATGCTACTTTATAAATTATAAATATGTAGTTATAAAAATATAGTTATATATGGCCCTCAATGCAAAAGCAACAGAGAAATTGACCTGAAGGTATTACCTGGATGCGCTCTGCTGCGCTCCCGACTGCATCGCCATTCTGTTTGTTTCTTCCGTGAAACATTTTTGCTGTGTTTCGGAGAGAAAGGCAGGACAGGCAGTGTAATTACTGGCATAGAGACTTAACATCTTGTCTTAGTATAGGCAACAAATTAATGAGTTGCCTGGACTAGTCTCAGGCAGCTTGTTAATGAATGAGATTCTTTGTCTTGAATAGTGGAGTATTAGAATATTATTAATATAAATATGATATTTTTAAATAATCTAGTATTTATGAAAAACTTTCAATAATTTCTACATGTTGATTATATATTTTTCTTTTAATATTTCTTTTTTTTCTATTTCAGAAGGTTAGCAGTAACAAAAAAAGATCAACAGGCAATGTACGACGAAGAAAATATAAAGAAGAACAAAAAAAACGAAAAATTGTGAAGAAACTACAGTTCAGAAGACTGAAAGCTTGAGTTGAAACAACCTCATCACACAAGTGTGAAATTAATTTATTTAATTAAAAATAAATAATAAGTTCCAAAAAAATAATGTTTTTTTTTGCCTCAATTCTCTATCATAAATTAATTTAAAATAAAAATATTAACGAGCAATTTCGGAAAAAAAAAACAGGCAGCATGGGCTCTGGTCTTAGCCTGTTCCAAAAGAAGAAGAAGGAACGATAAATAAACTTCAAACTCTATTTTGCTTGTCAGCGGGATGTCTGCGATCGTTGTTGGTGAGTGGTGCGTCTGAATACGTAGTATTCTCTATATAGTTTGTGGCTCTGTCTACGGTGCCAAACTAAGATCAAGTATCAATAGATTTGACAAGCAAATAATAATATCGTATTGGAACGAGATAACAACATACGAAAAGCTCCAAGAGTGACAGAGACATAGACACTTTCTTTTGTCTTTGTCAGAATATCACTTCGATTGTTGGGCACAACAATGATGTACCGAACAAAAAATTATCGACTAAATTTGAATGCCATACAAACATTCTCAGTGGCGAACAGTTTGTCACATATATCCGCATTTTGTACTACTTTTAAATTTGGTCGGTTTATAAAATATTGTGATACCAGTTTTGTTATAGGCAGATTACCCAAGGATGTGGTATTATATAAAAAGGGTGACCGGAATCTTCGAAATAAACACAATAAAAACAAATATGTTTATTGCTATCCTAAAAGGCTAAGTACTACATAGCCTTCTTTTTTATTATTTATGTTTTTAGCGGTTTTTATTAGTAATTACATATTTTCGATAATCCGGAAAATGCAGCTGTCTAAAATTACAATAAAGTTTGGGTATGGCTAATGCTTATAGTTATATCTATCAACCTTTTCAAGTTTTTTTTATTGTTTTAAATACACTTGTTACAAGAAAATAAGTAGACCCTTTCGGGTATACGCGAATGTCAATTCCATATGATACTTGTTCCTAGGTGCCAAATGCCAATAGGGATGTTGACATTTTTCATAAACGTTTATAGATCATTTATAACTATCTAATAGTATTAACTTTTGCTTAAATACGTCTAATGCCTATAAAATCTTGCATTTTTAATACATTTTAAATTTCTCTCCAAAACGCAAACACTTGTCACGTGACGTCATATGTTGTTTAACATCGTAAAAATGATAAAATGATTCTAGTTGTCGTTAATAAAAAATGGTTTCTAAGTTTTATAATTGTTGTACGGTGCATATGTGTGTGTACAATGTCAAAACGCCTGAAAATTAGTTTTTACATGCGTACGGAAAATGGTGTATAATAGTACGTCAATATTCTTCCGCTTTCGCTAAATAGGAACAGGTGACGTCATTTCCGTTTATTATCACGTGACCTATTTTAAATTTTGTAACATTTTATTTATTAAATATTAATTTAATCAAATAAAAATAAGGGAACACATTGTATGTTTTCGGAATTCTATCATAGAAATTACCAATTAACATCAAAATTATATTGTTATTAAGGATTGGTGGTCGCATCGGAACGCCGAACGGGAGTTTTTAAATGAACAATTTGGATCCCGTTGGATTGGCCGTGGTGGACCCGTAGCGTGGCCGGCCTATTCACCAGATTTAACTCCTATGGACTTTTTTTTATGGACTGAAAAACGGCGGGTCTAAATGTGTGAACCAGGAACAGAGCAAGTGCTAAAGCAGCGCATTATTGACACTTGACGAAGTGAAACTACTAGATGTTTTAATTGCTTTACAGAACAATTTTATTAAATGTGCCCGTGTGTGTATTGACAATGATGATGGACATTTTGAACAATTACTAAAATACCTGTAGTATTTTAGCTGTTTGTTAATAAAGTAGGTAAGAACTAGTGTAAATAATACCAATCGTTGTAAATAATTGATTCTAACTTTTTAAATACGCCAAAATTACATTCTTTGTTCACTTACTTGTTTCACTTAATAATCTCAAGTACCTATCGACTTATTATTACATCTCAACCTAATTTAAATAAAGATTATTTGAATATTAGAGTAACTGAAAAAAAAGAAAAAATAATTGTCAAGTAAGTAACTAACAGAGTACATAATGTTTAAAAGTAAATAAGAATAATTAATTTTTTAATAAATTTAGCACAAAACTTTTCTTACTTCATCTAGATACTTACCTAGGTAGTAAAATATTACTTCTTCTTCTTCTTTTATTTTGGCATGTCGGCGTCGCAACTTTCGTTGTGCAAATATTAGATTGCATACTCATAAAATTATTATAAGCGCCAAGTGCGAAAGGTACAACAAGGTGCGCAATAGCTTTTTTTTTTAAATGTTGGATAGGCAAACTGGCAAATGTACCACCTGATGTTAAGTGGTCGACGTCGCCCATGAACATAAACTAGTATACCTGGAACGAGCCCAGGCAACTTATTTATGTGTTGCCTATCCTGAGACATAAGATGTTAAGTCTCGGTGCCAGTAATTACACTGCCTGTCTTGCCCTTCTCTCCGAAACACAGCAAAGCTGTTTCACGGGAGAAATAAGCTGTGATCTCGCTGGTTTTTCATTAATAAAATGACACAGTATTTTTGTTGTACAATTATTAGTGTCCATGATTTTAGAGAGGATTTTTGGAAACTTTAATTAAAAACTAAATTACTACATATTTATGATCTCATATGCATTCTATATTACCCGTTTCTTTTACTGGCAATTAAAAAATAGTGGTGTATAATTAATAATAATTTACTAAAATTGATGGTGTAGATGTAGAGTAGGTACTAGGTACCTACATGTAAATTATTGCATACTTACTTACTATAGTTGCCACGAATATTCGGCTACTATTCTGTATTCGGCCTATTCGGCAACTTCTTTTGGTATTCAGTTAGTACTTATTATTCGGCCGAATACCGAATACCTAAAGTTAATCAGTGGTAAGTTGTGATGGTTAAAAACAAGCTTTTCAGAATTTGATGGTAGCCAACGATTACGCTTTTCATCGTAAATGATACCAGCTTCAGAAAACAACCTCTCACTATACACGCCACTCCCGGGAGAAGAAAGATAAACTTTAGCAAATTTCGAAAGGTTTGGGTATTGTTTTTCATTTGCTGAACACCACTTGTAAGGATCAGCTTTTCTATCTAGGCGAGTCGTTTTTAAATAAAAATCTATATCATTTGCCACAGTATTCTTCTCCATGATCTCCTCATCATTACTATTTCGTATATTATTAGTAACGACTTCCTCAAAGCAGTTCCAGAAACTGTTGTGTATTTCAAATGTCTTATCATTTTCATTCAAGTTTCTTTTCTTATGAAGTGGAGAAGAATCTTCATCTGTACTACTAGATTCATCATTACAACTTAGTTTCAGAGCTTCTAGAAGAATTTTTTGTCTTGCTCTTTCTGCTTGAACCAATCCTAGGAAACTTGTGTTGAAACGTGGATCAAGAAACGTAGCGACCAGATATTTGTTATTTTCATCAAAGTTAAATTGCTTTTCAAGCTCAGCTTGCAGTGAAGATCTCACTGTCACTAAATTTGGTACTCTCTCAATTGTCTCTGCCTTTCCCAGATATTTTAATAAAGTAACTGCATGTGGAATCACTTCAGAGATGCAGGAGATACCTGAGCTGGTTATTTTGGTAAGCTCTTCGAATGGTTTGAGAAGTTTGAAACATTGTTCCATTAGTTCCCATTGAGCATGAGCTAGATTATTTAAAGTTTCATGATCTGTTATGTACAAGGATACTGCTCGCTTTTGTTCTAAGAATCGCTCCATTAAATCATATGTAGAATTCCAGCGAGTGCTCACATCTTGTACTAGTTGATGGTTAGGCAAGTTAAGTTCTTATTGAATGGATTTAAGTTTCTGCTCTGCTAAGCTTGAATGGTTAAAAGTTGATTCGCCTTGCAGCAGCTACCATCTGTAGTACCTCTGGTTAAGATTTCAGCGACTCCTCTATAGCTCGTTGCAATGAATGAATAAAGCACCTACCTAAATCATATCCTGCATCTCGCACACCTTTTATCATATTAGCCCCACTATCATGGACAAGTAAATGGATCTTGCTTTTAGGTATATTCCATCTTTCTGTAATAGCCTCGAGTTCTTTTGCAATATTGGTACCAGAATGTGAGCCGGGAAACGATTTCATAGCTAAAACGCCATGTTCCAAAATGAACTCTGGAGATATCCAGTGCGCAGTGAAGCTCAAAAAGCTCTCGTTATTGTTGTGACATGTCCATATATCAGATGTCACTGATACTGCTGTTGCCTGCGAAATACTGACTTCTATTTTAGACCAAATTCTGTTGTATATATCAGGAATAACTTTCTCTATCATGTAAGTGCAACCAGGTACTTTATAATGGGGCACAGCGGTTGCCATAAGCCTCTGAATAGTTTTTTTTTCACACATTTCTATCATTTTACTGTGTAGTTATGAGATATTCGGATAAGAAGCGATATTTAGAATTATGACAATGAAAAGTAAGCAAAATAAAACATTTTACCTCATTTTATTTCGTGCAACATATTTTTTATTTATAATAAATTATTTTCTGATCATTTTATTTTTATAATATCTGACCACAATAGTCTAAAAAATATAAAAATAAATCAAAGTATCGACATCCTTCCGATATAGTACATCACATTCACAATCACAATCGCTTTTCAGCGATAAAGTCGCCTTTATGTCCGCATGTTTCTTTTTGTTTTGTTATTGTTATATTTTAGTAACGTGTGTGCATAATAAAGATTATTCATTCATTCATTCATTCACTTTTCAAGAAAGAACGAGAGATAGAGAGTTGTTCCTCTGTTACTAAAATGAGCCCTTTGGTTGATAAAATAAGGTTTAAATTTGAATGCTTAGAAAGAGTCAGAGCGATCCGAATCCACAGTGCGTGTGGGATGAGCGCTGTGTAAGATAACATAAGGTTTATTTTTTATTCTTTAGAACGTTATGATTTATGTATGTGCGTGCGCGGCCTTGCGAAATGTGGAAGGGGAAAAGTGACGACATGAGTCCTCGCACATTTTAAATAAAATAACATTTCTCCTTATTTCAAATATCTGTGAAACAAACAGTCAAATGGCCGCACGCCGCACGCCCGCCCGCGCACGAGTGAGACAGGTCGCGACACGATTTGTTGTATTATTATTTTTTACGCGTTCGACAAGCATGTACTTAATGCCGAATATTCGGCGCTTCGGCCGACAACGTTGCAGAATATTCGGTATTAGGTAATCGGCCAAATCACTATTCGTGGCAACCCTATTACTTACAAATAGGTATTGCCACACTAAATAAAAAAACATTGCATACCTACTTAAAAAATGTTTGCCACTTATCTAGCACACCATTGTTTACTGGCATGAAAAACCACATCCATGCCACGGCGTTGTGTAATAACTAGTATAGATAATACACCATTATATATCACTAAATTTTAGCAAAATTTTAACTAATCATTCAAGAATAGATTAAAACTATAACTAATACTAGTTGCTCGGGTAGACGTTCTGCCACATAAAATCTCTCACATTGAAAGAAACTTGTACATAAAGTGTGTATTTTTTATTAAAATTGATCCTGTAGTTAAGGAATTTAAGGATGTATCAATAAATAAAACAATATTTTTTTGATCTATGTATATATTTAAGTTTTAAGCTTTTTATAAACTACTTTTCATAAACAATTAGTTCATTGTGCATATTACGTTGCATTACAAGGCACAATAACTTATTTCTATAGGCCTGTGCTAATAATAACCTATCATTAACACTAAGTCTCTTTGGAAATCTGCATTTTACCAACACTTTTTTAGACATATCCATTTTATATTATCTAGATTACAAATATTCATGCTAAACAAAGAGTCATTTCAAAAATACTTGGTGTTGCTATTCTGTTGTAAAAAATTATAATTACAGATCGTCCATAAAATATGCCATAAAAATAATTATTTTATAATTAAGTACATACAACAACAGTCGCACTACCACTACCACTACCGCCCTGTTTTCTTTTCTACGGACATATTTTATGGACAGCCATCTCTTTAGCAAATTGTTTTGAGTAGCCAAATTACAGTTTACATTTATATGAAATTAAAAAAATATATTAAATTGTAGTTTTTTCATCTTAGCCTATATTTGTGCACGATTTTATTATTGGATTTAAATTATGATATTTGTTCAATAGTAATATGTATATAGTTATAGAAATATAAAATATAATACAATAACGGGTTATAATAATTTATAAACATTTTTACTGATGGGTTTACAGTTTTTCTGTATACGCATTCAATCACTGCAAGTGAAATAGGTATAAATTATTTTGTCACAAAAATATTCATCTTTGTATACTACCTAGCATTTCTAGCCTCCAGGAGATTTATCGTGTCCGATAAAGATTATTAACCACAATTATGTACAAATTACTATAGACTAGCAACATAAAACAAGTCGTAATATAACTGACATATTCAGGGCATGATGTGTACAAACATCTAAACTATAACAGCAATGCCGTGGAAAGCTTTTGGGAAGCTGTGAAGTGGAAGTATTTTTAGTATAATGAATTATGTCAAATTTACGCAAACTATACACCTCCCCAGCAAGTTTGCCACTAGAATGCCGATATACCACTCTCGACATTGAATTTATTGACCAAGCAAAAATATTGTAGTTACTTACGTAGCGTAGGAAATGAGCAAATCCTTTTAAAATCTAGATCATTTGTACACTTCATGCTCTTATTAGAACCTAACTATATAAACATTTATCAAATATCACAAACATTATATGTACTTTCTATAACATCCACTAATAGCAATTTATTATGCTAGACACAACTTGAGTATACAATTTATCAATTACAATGGGCAATATTATATGTACTTGTTGTAACTTAAAACAATAAATTGTAGAAACATTTTGTTTCGAGAAGTTCATACATTTTTGTATACATTAAACAAAGATTTCTAGAAACATCTATCTATAAGTTAAAGATTAATATGAACATTACTGAAAAACACAAGTAATGATTTAAATTAAAAAATGAATTAGTTTTTAGTTAATTAATTATTCTTAAATTATTGCCCCCATAAAAATTATTTATATTATTTGTACAACTTTCAAATGGCCGCAAATTTAGAATATGACATAGACAATAAAAAATGGGTTAAAGCGTATTGAATATATTGATTGGTACTTATATATTGTATACCTGTCTTACATATATATATATCATTTCACAATAATCAATGTAGCCTTGACACATCCAGGCCTTATCATCAAGCTTAACATTTATTCAACTTAATAATTATAAAATTCTTAACATATTATATAACTTTCGTTGTACTTAAATTTTCTTTTCTTTTTTTTTGCCTTATAAGGCCTATAATAATATCTATGGATTTGCTAGCAATGTTTATGCTGAATAAAAATTGACTATGTATCTTGGAAATATTTTTAATATTACACAGCACATAATAGAAATTAGAAGCCTTTCCAAATATACTCCAATGACAAGTCATTAATCACGGATTAATATATATACTGTAAACAATTATTGTAATATGGAAAAGATAACCATTACAAACTATTTATAGAGAAATTTGCATCTAACACATCAAATCCTCATAGGTTAGGATTTAAAAAAAAAAGTGTCGTCTAAATACCGGAATAGCTTTCTAAAGTCAAAAATATCAAATGCTCACTGGAAATAGGATAATTTACAATTATACTTAGAATTAGACTGGGAATACATAAGTTTCTCTAAGGAATGGACAGTTAAATTGATTCTCATAAATACTCTTAGTTTACCTGCCATGCTGCACTAAGCTTGCCTTATAATAGATTACATCTAATGTCTAAATAACTATTTTCAAATATATTTTTTAAATGTAAAAACACATTTACATTATTGTATGGTTAATGTTTTTTCAATACATACCTATATGTATTACTAATTCTTTGATTTTTAACAATTACGACCCAGAAAAGAATAGGATGATTTTATAGTATATTTATAATTTCCTTATATGTTTGAAAGGATTTACCTTACATTGTAAAATATAGTATATTTTATTTATTGTTCCCAATATTGTTGCATGTTTAAAAAAAAAGTAGTCACAAAACCTCTTTTATGGCTATAAAATACCGGGTGTATTTGGAACGCTTGCGAAGATTAAACCCTAATAATATACTATTTATATACTATATAACGCATATAAACATTTATCTCAGAAACGTTTTTTAAAGAAAATTTTAGGACTTGTGTATTTTGCAAACCCGCAATGTTGTATACACGACGCGCGCGGTGCGGGAGTTCGTTCACCTCGTGCATGCGGCGAACGCTATCAGTTGATTTCAGTCCACTAATTACATTGTTGTTTTTTTTTCAAAAAAACATTATTTTAAAGGATTATCATCAAATTCCTGTAACATTATGTTTACTAAACCGAAATACAAAAATAAGTAAATAAAAAAGTCAACCAAAAAAAAAAAAAAGAAAACGCGTTTTATTTCACTTGTATCATGTCAGGCTATGCCAACACTATCACTACTCTTCGTTTTCACAAGCGTTCCAAATACACGCGGTATATCTATGTTGTTTAGCCTACATCAAATTTATTGATCGAAATAAACATAACATTTTTTATCATATAATATATAAAACATATGAAAAATGTACCTAATTCATAAATAGATTAACGAAACGTTTTATTATTCGTCCTGGGATATATTATTTGTCTTTTCAACAATATACCTAACATACATAAGTAGTGGAACCTACATTACAGCTTATTATTAAATAAGTTTTAGTTTATCTAGGATACTTCATATATATTTTTTGGGTAATTCTCCAAATATTCAATACGGCCATGAATATTAACAAACGCCAAGAAAGAAACGATTCGAAAATGGCGTCAACCTCTAATAAATTCTTTCTACCAACCGCGTAACGCAGGTATTTTATATCGAGACAACAATTTATATTGTCTGAAAAGTCATTTAATTGGTGCGCTTAAAACGCAGGTTTTATATCGATTCGATATTTAGTGTGTAGGAAGGTAAATGCTAGTATATCTTTCGCCGCTTACAGTGCGTGGGCAGACTTCACGACAGCTCGCCGATGGGAGCGTTCTGCAGCCACAAGTCGTGGATGAAGCTGTAAAGGTCGTCGCTTACTGCCACCTGTCAATGACCATACAATTTGTAAAAAAATCAAAATCATTTTTTTTATTAAAAATAGTACCAATACAGTATCTTTTTGAACGTCAATTGAATCTATCGCCGGTTCCAAGGCTAGCCCACTGAGAAGAACCGGCGAAACAAACTCAGTGGAACTAATCTTTTCAAATAATATGTATTCTATAACAACTTTAACATCTTATCCTGAAATGCCTGGGAGGAACGCCTTATTCCCAGGGGTTGGTATCTTCCATGAAATCTTTACAATATACTTTACCACACAAACGCTCTTTAACAACTTTTTTGAATTTTTTAATGGATAGCTTTTGAACATTTTTTGGGATCCTATTGTAAAAGCGTATAGTTGCCTTTAAAAGAATTGCTTACTTTTGTAAGTCTAATCACTGGTACATCTAACCTGTGTCTATTACGTATATCCCTACTATGAATATCACTTTTCTTATAAAATTCATTTATGTTTTTCCGGACATACAGTAAATTTTCTAAGATGTATTGAGAGGCGACAGTCAGAATTCCTACTTCTTTAATTTTTTCTCTCAAAGATGGATAGGGGGAAAGATGGATGGATAAACTTGTAAATTGCACGAATAGCTCGCTTCTACAAAAATGTTGTTTATATCGGCAGCATTTCCCCATAAAAGTATGCCATAAGAAATGATGCTATGAAAGTAGCTAAAATATACTATTCGCACCATATGTTCATCAGTAAACTGTCTTATTTTTCTCACTGCATATGCTATGCATATCTATGTTGATATGTTTACACGTATATTAGATCCACCTTGTATATCATTTCGTTATTCTCAATATACACAATAACCACTCCTTCTAGCGTCTTATTTTTGACCTGCGTATACGTTCGTCGAACGCCTTTTTTTTCTTTAGTGCAAGGAAATGCTTTGAGGCATCCCGCTGGGGAGTGGGTCTCCCCAGGCGGGTATGAGGGACTCGCTGCGCCCGAAAGCTGGTAAGTGGGCGCAGCTCTACCCACTAAAACCCGGCGGGTGCCACCAATGCCGATTTTGGTGGTGCCCCGGCTCTAATGAGCAAACAGGACACCTCGACGGCTAGCCAGCCCCTCAGGGTCCGACGCCACCTCTACAGAGGGGTCGTCCCGCACCACATAACAACCCCTCCTAATGTCGGGACAATACAATGGGGTGTGGTTCCCGTCCTCGCCCCTTGCCCTCTGCTCTTTTGTCCCCTCTACTTATAAGAAGGGTAAAAGAGCCCCTTCGGCTCAATTAGCTTCGCCCAGGGTGCTGGGCTCACCCTAGGCTACTGAGCCCCACCGCCAGGTCAAGGACTGAACCATGGTGGGGTTCATCGAACGACTACGCTAGACTTAGGCTAGTGTGAAGGGGTCTTAAGTTTGTTAATGTCTATATAATACCAGCGGCAGACGATGTCCTTTACATTACATTTTTTTGTGGACCGAATTGTGAATCTAAACCATTCTTAAATTCACTTGAACACACACAGAAAAATGTATCAAATGGGGTCCAGCCGTTTAAGAGGAGTTTAGTCACATAAACAGCAGAAGAATTATTATATATATATATATATATATATATATATATATATAATATAAATACAGATAATCAAATATGATTGTTCGGGCATCCACGGCCCCATCTATCAGCGACTTAAGAAAACAGACGGCGGCGCTATAATCTCTGTCAAAACGGTTAAATCAAATTACGTCTAACTTAACTAACCAATAAGATTGTACCAAACCTGTTTCCCCTTCCTTCGCTTTACCTCAACCGACCAATTTTGTATTTAAAACTAATCTCACTAGAACCAACAAGAATAAACGCAAAGTCACAAAAGGAGTTTTAATTTTCGCTATTACATATTGTAAGGGATTATACGCCAGTTCCCCTACATAAATTTTGGTCTTCGAGCCGAATATAAAAGAATCGGTGAAGAACATTCGCAATCTGGAAGGCGCGTATGCAGATTTTCAAGACGGTACCTACCAACTCAAATCGCACTGTTGAGGCCAGGACATCGGAGTAATCATATTATATATGCAAAGGATTTCCCGTGTGTCACCTCAGGAGTCAGCTGTGTGCCGGAGCAAGCATAGACTGTGGTGGTATAGTCGAATTTTGCACTAACGTGAGTATCCATCCCTTCTTTAAACCGCCAAAATGAGCATGGATAGCATTAATAGGCGCGATAAATCTCCATACAAGGTTATTGATAACGAAAGCACCGAGCTTTTACTTCGGGAGCTTATTAAAAAACGTGGCATAATCAGGGCAAGGCTTAGCAAGTTTTCCAGCTATGTTTCTGCATGTACCTCTGATCAGCCTGATAATTTATCTGTAGATTTAAAATTGCGCACTCAAGGAGCTACGAGCTTATTTAATGAATTTGACGCTGTTCAGAGTAAAATCGAAGAAACGGTTTCCGAGACTAATCTCGAGGAACAATTAACATACCGGGAGCAAACCGAAAATATTTATTATAACGCACAGTCATACGCCGAGTCCTTGATAGCTAGCAAGGTCAACCCTACAAGCACGAAATGCAAAATAAATAATGTTAACGGTTTACACTCAATTAGATTACCCACTATTTCTATGCCCGAATTCGATGGATCCTATGAAAATTGGCTTGAGTTTAGGGATACATATATCTCAATGATTCATAATTCCGACGAACTTAGTGACATTCAAAAATTTCACTATTTAAGATCATCCTTGATAGGTAGTGCTTTACTAGTAATTAACTCGTTAGAAATAACTTCAAATAATTATTTAATTGCGTGGGAGCTTTTACAAAATAGATATAATAATAATAGACTATTAATTCAAAATCATATAAAATCAATATTTAATATTCCGTCATCGTCGAAGGAATCACCTAATTTAATTCGAAAACTAATTGATAATACCCTTAAAAATCTACGTGCGTTAAATTTGTTGGGCGAGCCTACCGACGCCTGGGACACGCTAATAATTTATATTATTGTTTCAAAATTAGATAAAATCACAGAGCGAGAATGGGAACAATATAAGTGTAATCTTTTTACTAATGATAATAATGTTAAATTAACTTTAAATCACCTGTTACAGTTTCTAAGAGGTCGCGCAGATATGTTGGAAACATTGTGTAAGGAGCAAATTGAAGTTAAAAAACCAGTTCACAGCATTCATTTACACAAATCACATTGCAATGTCGCCACTAATAAACAACAGGAACGCCCGTTCAATAAGTCACTAAGGCCGTGTGTAATGTGTAACAGTAATCATCCACTTTATTCGTGCACTAAGTTTTTACAAGCTAGTTTGGATGTTAAATGGAAACTAATACGTGACAATAAACTATGTTCAAATTGCTTACGCTCAGGACATTCTACACAAGAATGTAGGTTTGGGCCCTGTAAGAGATGTGATAAAAAACACAACACTCTAATTCATTCCAACTGTGCGATTTCGCCATCCGTAACTATGCATGTGTCATCTCGTACTGAAGAGGCGCGTACGGCGAGGCTAAGCGATCAACCCGAGACTACACTCACTAACCAACCCTTATCGTTCAATGGTCACACGCACACAGCCACCTCGCATCCATCTCAATTTACTACATTGCAGCCGGTATTGCTATCGACTGCACTCGTTCAAGTTGCTGATAAGAATCAAACATATCAGATCGGACGGGTTTTACTAGACTCGGGAAGCCAGCGCTGTTTCGTAAATAAATCCTTTTGTGATAAGATAGGCGTACAATTATTACAGTCCACTCACGAAATTAGAGGTGTAGGAAACACAGTTACGCAATGTACTGATATTTGCGAGCTAACAATTAAATCGCGCATTAATACCTACACAACTAATATTAAATGTTTCGTTTTACCACAGATTACATGTAAAATGTCTAGTATAGTTAATCTCACACACAAATCTTTCTGCATTCCAGAGAACATTCAACTGGCCGATCCCCAGTTTCTTGAGTCTCATGATATTGATATCCTGATTGGCGCAGATATATTTTGGGACTTGCTCACACAGGGTAAAATAAGGTTACGGAGCGGACCTTATTTACAAAATACCACATTCGGCTGGATAATATCAGGTTCTATATATCATAACGCGCGCAATGATTTAGACCACAGCCAATGTAATTATGCGAACACAACAGATACATTATTGCGGCAGTTTTGGGAGCTTGAGGAGCTACCTAAGCATCAGAGCACACAGACTGATGAGGAGAGGGCGTGCGAGGAACACTTCGTCACGACTACAACACGCAATCATGACGGTAGGTTCTGCGTTTCCATTCCTTTTAAAGGGTCACCTGATGTCTTGGGAGACACGTTCGCTCAAGCTCAAAGGCGTTTCTTCGCCTTAGAAAGGCGATTACAGCGCTCGGAAACATATAGGCGTATGTACACAGAATTTATTAATGAGTACGAGAACATGGGTCACATGACGAAGATATCATCTTATGCTACTCCGCACTATTTTATGCCACATCATGGCGTTATCCGGGAGGATAGTGTAACCACAAAACTTCGTGTGGTATTTGACGCTAGCGCTGCATCTGGTTCGGGTATATCTCTCAACGACATTCAACGTGTAGGACCAGCCATACAAGGTGACTTATTAGCCATTTTTTTACGCTTCAGGCAGCACCGGTATGTGGCCTGTGCAGACGTTGAGAAGATGTACCGTCAGGTACTAGTAGCCGATGAGCAGCGCCATCTACAGCTGATCCTCTGGCGAGATCAACCATCAGACCCGCTGAGTATATTTCGCCTTAACACCGTCACTTATGGGACAGCGTCAGCCCCCTTTTTAAGTGTGCGATGTTTAAGGCAGTTGGGGACTGAATCAGCTGACCTTGATGTCCAGAGAATCATAAAAGAGGATATCTACGTTGATGACCTCTTGACTGGTGATGATGATCAATGTAAGTTATTGTATCTGTGTAATAAAGTAGTTAATACATTACAGTCAGGCTGTTTCCCACTTCGAAAGTGGACGTTTAATTTTACGCATAAAGATTCAATTATACAATATGATGCATTGAATAAGCTATCATTAAAAAATTAATAGCAGTTCTAAAACGCTAGGAATCGGTTGGTACAATACAACAGACGAGTTGTATTTTAAAACTCAGTATGACTTTAGAAACCACCCTTCTGAAGTTGTAAACAAGCGTTTTATTTTATCTCACATTTCTCAGATTTTCGATCCGTTAGGTTTAATTAGTCCTTTCATTATGCAAGCGAAGATTCTATTGCAGCGTCTCTGGCTACTAAAAATTGATTGGAATGATGCTGTACCTGAGGATGTTAGACGTATTTGGGATCGGTTCTCGTCGTCGCTGGCCGTTCTAGATACAATACGCGTGCCGCGTAACGTATTGGGTGATAGTAATAACTATACGCACACAGAACTACATATATTCACAGACGCCTCACAGCTGGCGTATGGCGCTTGTATTTTTATTCGCACGATCAGTAACGAGTTATGCGTATCCGTTCGCTTGCTATGTGCTAAGGGTAAGGTAGCACCTTTGAAACCAGTGAGCATCCCACGCTTAGAATTATGTGGCGCGCTTCTAGGAGCCCGACTTTACAACAAGGTTATTTCTTCCGTTCATCGCAAGTTTGATGCTGTTTCGTTTTGGACAGACTCAACAATAGTTTTGGGTTGGTTACGCATGTCACCAAATCTACTCCAAACGTTTGTCCAGAACAGGGTAGCGGAAATCCATGAGTTGACGGGGGATTTACCATGGTATCACGTTAGCGGCAAGCATAATCCTGCTGATTTGGTTTCGCGCGGCATACCGTTAGAGGAGTTGTCTAAATCGAGTTTATGGTGGATAGGGCCTGAATATCTACATAACAACAATTTTAACATCGCAACCTTATCTCAGCCAGCTTCTATCACACCTGACGACTTGCCCGAAACTAAAACTAAGTATCAGTATTCGATTGTAGTTGCAAACACACAGTCGTTCATCCAATTCGAACGGTTCTCAAATTATATGCGTTTGGTACGCGCCGTCTCGTACATGTTGCGTTTTATAAATAATAGTCAAAATAAGAACACTACAGAAACCGGCAGTATCAGTTTACATGAGATACGGGACTCTGAGAAGTTGTTGGCTAGGTTATCACAAATACAATCGTTCCCAACTGAATACAATTTGTTTGTTAAAAATTGCAAACTTAAAACTAATCACTATTTGAGCAAACTTAATATTTTTTGCGACGAAAATAATATTTTACGCGTTGGAGGCCGATTAACTTATTCACATACATTTTCATACGACAAAGGGCATCCCATACTATTAAATTGCAGTCATTATTTTACAAAATTATTATTCCGCTATGAGCATATTAAATTATTACATGCAGGATCACAAGCATTATTATTTAATATCCGCGAAACTTGGTGGCCGATAGGAGGAAGAAATCTTGCTCGAAAGGTGGCGCACGAGTGCATTATTTGTACACGGTTAAGAGCAAAATCACTCAATCCTCAAATGGGAAATTTACCCATTGAACGTATAACACCGACCTATCCGTTTTATAAATGCGGCGTTGATTATGCTGGGCCAATTTTCATGCTCAATCGCAAGGGCAGAGGGGCACGTACAGTTAAATGCTATATTTGCTTATTTATTTGTTTTGTTACGCGCGCGATACATTTGGAGCTTGTAACGGACCTAACATCTGACGCTTACTTGATGGCTTTAAAACGGTTTATTTCTCGCCGTGGAAAACCAGACGAGATATTTTCCGACAATGGTAGAAACTTTGTTGGGCTTAGCCATGATTTTGCCAAGTTTTTGTCTTCGTGTAGCTCTGACATAATAGATTACGCGACTAAGGAACAAATTAAATTCAAATTCATCGTTCCTTATGCTGCTCATTTTGGTGGTCTTTGGGAGGCTGGAGTACGATCGTGCAAACACCACCTTCGTCGAGTCGTCGGAAATGCACACCTTACATATGAGGAGTTGAGTACAACACTAACTCAAATAGAAGCCATTCTCAACTCTCGCCCTTTGTCGCCCATGTCAACAGATCCAAACGACTACTTACCACTCAGTCCAGGTCACTTTTTGATCGGCCGCACCTTGACGTCACCTGCTTGCGAGGATTTAAATGACGCCAACACTTCGCGCCTTACGCGGTACCAGAGAGTGGAGCAGATGAGGCAGCATTTTTGGTCACGATGGATGAAAGAGTATGTCTCAGAGCTGCAAGTTCGCACCAAGTGGAGGACGATGACAGACACTCTTCAGCCAAACACGTTAGTGGTCATTAAAGACGACCATCTTCCCCCACTCAGGTGGCACTTGGGACGAGTGACACGTACTTTACCAGGAAAGGACAATGTCGCGCGCGTGGCTGAAATTCGCACATCGTCTGGGATCATCAGGCGCTCATGCACGAAAATCTGCCCTCTCTTTACACCCGAAGAAAATAATTGAAAGTCAAGACTTCCAAGGCCGGGGGCATGTTCGGGCATCCACGGCCCCATCTATCAGCGACTTAAGAAAACAGACGGCGGCGCTATAATCTCTGTCAAAACGGTTAAATCAAATTACGTCTAACTTAACTAACCAATAAGATTGTACCAAACCTGTTTCCCCTTCCTTCGCTTTACCTCAACCGACCAATTTTGTATTTAAAACTAATCTCACTAGAACCAACAAGAATAAACGCAAAGTCACAAAAGGAGTTTTAATTTTCGCTATTACATATTGTAAGGGATTATACGCCAGTTCCCCTACAATGATGTTAATGAAAATAAGCATAAAATGTAAATAGCGTTATTACTTGGTTATTGCTACTTTTTTCTTTATTTCCAACAAAATATAACGTAAGTATACCTTATAGGGCGTAGGGTTGAGATTTCTCTTGATATCCTGCCGTAGCGTCCGCAGCGACGACTGCACGCGCTCCCGCACCTGCGACAGCGGTTTGGGGTGGATACAGATGCGACCTTCCTTCCAATATTCCTGTCAAAACCAATACCATACTGTTAATAAAACAAATCAAAATATCTTTATTTCATAGGTAACAACTTGTACACTTGAAATATGTCAAAAAAAAGTCAATAAAAAGGTGTAGTATAATAAAAAAACCTCGTTTGGAATAAAGATAAACGAGAAAAGAACTTAGGGGTAGCTCTTATGTCATCAAAATAAAACACATAGTTTATAAATAGGTAAATTATGTCCATGCAAAACCTGAACAGTTAATGTCTTATTCCCAAGGTGTGGTATCTTCAATAAAATCTTTTATTTCATAATAGCCTCTACCACACAAGCGTTGCTTAACAGTTTTCTTAAATTAAATCTTAAAAAAATATTAAATTAAAATAATAATCCGAATATTTATATTATAACTAGTGGCACCGACAGACGTTGTCCTGTACAAAATATGTTTTTTTATGAATCTAAACCATCCTTGAATCCCCTTGAACTTACACAAAAAATTTCATCAAAATTGGTCCAGCCGTCTAGGAGGAGTTCATTGACATACACACGCACACAAGAAATATATATATATATATATATATATATAAAGATAAAGATATGACAACGTTTACGGATTTCATCATTATCATCATCAGAATTTTATCCATCAACTGCTGAACATAGGCCTCCTTCAATTAATGCCAAGACGACCGATCCCTTACGGATTAAAACTTAAAGGTCGTATCGTATCAGGAGGTGAAGGTGTTAGCGGAGAAGGAGGGATTGGCGACTGCTCCACCGACAAGAGCAAGGCTCTTAAATAAAGAGAGAGAGAATTTAATAGCGGTTTACATGCATGAAGATAATAAAATTGTGTTGTGTCAATAAGATAATATATTATACACTAAGAAAGTAGCATCACAGTTTACCTAACAGAACATGAAAGATTGTTCAAAGATTTTAACTACATTAAAATCGAAAAATTATTTGTTAAAATAAAGTAAGTAATCAAGGAAAAATTTGCATCCACCATAAATATATTAAAAAAACTTAATACATAAACACTTAATTTGTTATAGTATTGAATAGGAATTGATTCCTGAATTGCCAATATAGAGAAATCGACTGCCTCGTTTATTGATAGAAGAATAGCAGCAGATGAATGATGAATGATGTTAATTGTGAAAATTAAATGCTTATGATGAATTTCGTGGACATAAACGCATTTTATTCTCTAGTTAGTTTATAAATCTATTAGTTAGGTTTGGTGGTTAAATAAGTAAAATATATTGTTTAAAAATAACACGCTCTGCTACCATGTTGACGTGAAGAAAAGTTTATGAATCTATATTTTATTTACACAATTATGGTAATCTAATGGTTTTATTATAACTTACACAAATTTTACATCTTACTGCGTTACAGCGAAAAAGACAAGAGGCGCCATGACAGGTATTCTTAATAAACTAAACAATTAAGATATTAGATGGCGCTATGTGTAACATTAATGAAGATCGATTAATGAAGACCAGATTACAACAAGTAGATAAACTTCAAAATACAGACAAACCTTATACAAATGCTCGACTTTGCTCGGGATCACATACGCTCGCTTAGACTCCTGGAAGGGATGTCGACACAGCACTTTCTGTCCCACCTCGGGCGCGCGCTCCGACGACCGCTGCAACAGATCGATGAGCGCATGCCCGTCCGCACCGAATAATCTGTACGCCTGAAATAAAAACCATATAACTATAGACAATATACTTGGGTTTTTTTATAGAAGAGGGGGCAAACGTACAGTAGTAGTTTACCGGTGGGAGGGAAGCGCTGTGCCGCGCTCCCGGCTGCATGGGTACCACCATCTTGATTGTTTCTAACGTGAAACAGCTTTGCTGTGTTTCGGAGAGAAGGGCAAGACAGGCAGTGTAATTACTGACACCGAGACTAACATCTTAAGTCTCAGGATAGGCAACACATAAATGAGTTGCCTGGGCTCGTTCCAGGTAAACTAGTTAATGTTCATGTGCGACGTCGACCACTTACCATCAGGTGTCACGTTTGCCAGTTTGCCTATCCATATACAGCCTGATTTTTTGAAGAACGGACATATTCAAGTAGCGTATAGAGCTAAAGATCCTCATTCCAAAAATATATCACAAGTGGGGTCTTATTTTTTTTCAAAATTATCCTTCACACTTGAATTAAAGTAAACACAATATTATGAAATAGGTAAGATACGATGCATCAATTACGCCGAACCACAAAAAAAAGTGGCCGAACGTTCTGCCGCCAGCCAAACCTAAGGCCCCGTTCGCACGAGTGTTTTAGTGTGTCGCGGTAAAACCCGACTTTGGAGTTTGGTATGCTCAATTCGATGAAACGCCAAACACTTAAGGTCGAAAACCCAACAGCTCTTGACAAAAAAGCGCCGCACTTTAAAAACGCTTTCGTATGAACAGATACATGGTTATCCATTTGTCCCATTCAAACTCTTTTTTAACGGTCGGTCAAAAAACTCTCGTGCGCACAGGGCCTAAGAAAGTCCGGCGCAAGCGATGCCGTTGTCGGCTTTTCACAAAGACACGGCAGTGCGATACGCGTCATTGTCCAGAGCGTTTGTTTTGTTTGTGTCAACCGCGTGTCGCGTATAATACGTAATTACTAATTACGTATTAAATCATGTCGAATGAATTTTCAAATGGAGAATATTGGGAGATGGTAAGAGCTTATGCTCTATCTGGTGACAGTGTACGTGGTGCGATAGACTTGTACCGCGAAAGGTTTCCGAATCGTCGCGTGCCTTCATACAGCGTGATGTTGGGGGTTAATCAACGTCTGCGGGAATTCGGGCAGTTTACAGTGCCAACGCATGCTCAAGGGAGAGGGAATCAGCCACTCCCCGTTCGTCTTCAAGTTGCCATTCTGGAGTATTTCGAGCATCACCCGCAAGAAAGTACTCGAGAGGCCGCTAGATGGTTTGGCATTGCGCAGTCGACAGTATGGCAACTTTTACACCGAGAAGGATTACATCCATATCATTTTCGGCCCGTACAAGAACTTGGACTGAACGACCATGAGCCCCGGGTGGAGTTTTGCCGTTGGTACTTATCCAACCTGGACAAGAACATTTTATTTACGGATGAAGCCACATTTACAAGACTGGGAGTGTTTAATGTGCACAATGAACATTGGTGGAGTGAGAATAACCCATATGTGACGCGACAGGACGCTTATCAACATAGATTCAGTGTAATCGTCTGTTAGGGCCATATTTCATTGACATATAGACTCGACGGTGAAAGATACTTGACTCTTGTGTCAAATGTGGTGAACGATATGTTGGATGACGTGCCTCTCATCTATCACCGTAACCTCTACTACCAGCATGACGGTGCTCCCGCGCATTACCAGGTTCGTGTTCGTGAGTATCTCAATTGTCAGTTTGGCGAGAGGTGGATAGGTCGTGGAGGCCCCGTGTCTTGGCCGGCTCGTTCGCCTGATTTAACACCCTTAGACTTTTATCTGTGGGGCGAGATCAAACGCCTAGTCTATGTGACAGAGTACGCAGATAGGGAGGAATTAAAAACACGGATAACAACAGCGTTTGAGACTGTGAAAAGTGATCCATTTGTACTAAACCGTGTCAAAGACAATATGCGCAAACGTACCGAACTATGTGTTGACCGGGGAGGTACTCATTTTGAACATTTACTTAGATTAATTTAGTAGTTATGTAAGTTGTGTAAATATGTTATTTTCAATTGTTGTAAATAGTATGATTCCACTTTTTAAATGCGCCAGAAGTACATAGGTGCTACAGTTTCTTTTATCTAACGTCATGTGAATACATTAACCCCTTGGCTTTCGTTAAGCACGCGCGCACCCAGACACAATGAAAAATCAAATGCGTCTCAAATTCGTAATGCAAAGGATTAACGATAAAGATAAATCAATTTAATTAAATTAACTTGTATCATTACTTTAGTACCTAGGTAGTTTTGCTTGTCCTAAGCCAGGATCAAAGTATGAAGGAAAACTGAGATCATATTTACTTTACATTACATACATTATTTATTTACCACTTATACAAAGTTCATTC
The DNA here is from genome assembly GCA_963853865.1 of Helleia helle. NCBI lineage: Eukaryota > Metazoa > Arthropoda > Insecta > Lepidoptera > Lycaenidae > Helleia > Helleia helle. The sequence continues at coordinate 15,667,138 of OY971422.1, read as the reverse complement.
GATTATTTTATACCTACCACTACCGTCTGTCTAAATTTAGCGCGTAAAATGCACGTGATAATACAATAGGGTGACCATATTCTGAGGCCAACAATGCATTATTTACATTTGCCTATATTTTGTTATTTATGTGGTTTTTTTTGGTGAATATAATTTTCTTTGATTGGTGAAACCGTGTTCTATCACGTCCATGATTATGTCCGTTCTTCAAAAAATCAGCCTGTATATAGCAGGTCCATTGCCAGCCTTAAAAATTTGAGTAGATATGCTCTTTCCTTAAAGGTACCGAAATCGTATCCAAAAAATCGGTTGTCTGTAAAGTCGGTTAACTGACGATAGTTGAACGTGACAACGTCATAAGAAAATGGAACGCCTCACAGCAAGGTAACGCCGCATGCGTCATGTTTTTTCGTTCTTGCAGCCGGCTCCATCGAATTATAAGACGTTGTCACGTCAATACCGTGGGCGGCAGCTGGTTCCAGGTAGTGGTTAGGCGAGGCAGGAGATGCCGTAAAATCGAGCTGTTGTGAATTTCCGGACATCAAGGTGGTGTGGATTAGGGCTATAGGTCTGGGTTTGAAAATTTTATAAAAACCCATTTCTCAAGTGGAGTGAGGCCACCTGAGAAATGGGTTTTTATAATGTCTGTCTGTCCGTCCGTATGTCACAGCCACTTTTTTCCGAAACTATAAGAACTATACTGTTGAAACTTGGTAAGTAGATGATGATTTTTTTTTCATCAAACCCATTATACGTGTGGGGTATTTATGAATAGGTCTTTAAAAATAATATTGAGGTTTCTAATATTTTTTTTTTAAACGGAATAGTTTGCGCGAGAGATACTTCTAAAGTGGTAAAATGTGCCCCCCCCCCATTAACTTCTAAAATAAGAAAATAATAAAACTAAAAAAATATATGATGTACATTACCATACAAACTTCCACCGAAAATTGGTTTGAACGAGATCAAGTGAGTAGTTTTTTTTTAATACGTCATAATTCGCAATATACAATATACCTTTTATTCAATCAACTCAAATATAACATATAATTTAATAAGATAAACCTTATTTTTTGATAGTGTCTAATGTTGTATATTATATAATGGTACGGAACCCTTCGTACGAGAGTCCGACTAGCACTTAGCTGTTTTTTTTTGGGATAAAATGTAGCCTGCTTGTTAGTAAAGCTATCCATTTCGCATTTGGAGTTATATAAATATATTTATACTCAACAAGCGTCACGCGCTCTAGTTAGTTTTTTTTGTTACTTGAATAGGCAAACTGGTAGATGTGCCACCTGATGGTAAGTGGTCGACGTCATCCATGATCATCGAACTACTCCCACGCAACTTATTTACGTGTTACCTATTCTGAGACAAGATTTTAAGTCTCTGTGCCAGTAATTACACTGCCTGTCTTGCCTCTCTCCGAAACATGGCAAAGCTGTTTCACGGGAGACACAAGCAAGATGGTGGTACCCAAAGGACGGAAGCGCGGCACAGTTCAACCCACCCACCGGAAAAGGTAATGCTTGAATAGATTTCTATAAAGATATTTTTTTGATGAACTAAATAGATGTAAGTATAGTAATAAAGTACCGATTCGTGCAAATGAAACAATGACATGCGTTTTTAAGTATTACATAATGTAAATGAAAACATTCAAGATAATAAGCTCAAGGCCTCAGCGTCGGTTGTTTATTTATCAGGCCGCTACTTCGCAGACCTGACTACAGATTAGCAAATTCATAATTAAATGACTATTGATAAGTGAGTCGATTTACGGAACAAAGAGTAGTTAATGTCACTAGCATTTAAAGCTTATAAATTTTATTTATTAAGTATATTGTGATAAGTGGAACGATTGACAGACTAAATTTTTTTTTCTTTTTTTTTTCTTTACACTAAAAATTACAGATTATTTACTAAATTGGAGTTACTGTGAAGAAATACAACGCGCAACGTTTCGAATCTTTAATATTTTGGTTTTGAATACTGGTGTCGAGTTGATAATAGCTTGATAATTTAGCAATATCTTTCATGTTGTGAGGTGGAATGTGTACAGTGTAACTACGAAAATATAATTAAATCCCGGTTTTATAGCAGAGTACGTGGAACTGGAAATAATTAATCAACCGTCATATAAAAAGTACTTCTACCTATTAAGTAGGTGGGAAATAGAAAAGTATACCTCTTTATGTCCAGGAATGGTGACTTTCCCGACGTCCTGGCTGAGCTTGATCCGCGGCTGTCCGTTGATCTCCACCAACTTGTACACGCAGCCCAGCGCCGGTTGACGTTGGCATGTCACTGTCACAATACATAGTTAAAATCATCCTCTTTTTTCTTTTGTGCCGGGAAATGCTGCTGAAGGGTATGTGGGACTCGCTGCGCCCAAAAGATGGTAAGTGGACGCAGCTCTACCCACTAAAACCCGGTGAGTGTCACTAATGCCGCCTTTGGTGAGGTACCCCGGATCTGTTGAGCAACAGGGCACCTCGACGGTTAGTCAGTCCCCCAAGGCACCTCCACAGAGGGGTTGGCCCGAACCACAGAACAACCCCTCCCAACGTTGAGACAGTGCAATGAGGTGAGTTTCCCATCCTCGCGCCTTGTCCCCGCCCCCTTTTAAGTCCCCTCTTCTTATAAGAGGGGTACAAAGAGTAGCCCCTCGGTTCAATTGGCTTCGCCCAAGGTGCTGGGTTCACCTTAGGCTAATTAGCCCCACCGCCACGACAAGGCTTATACCATGGTGGGAATTCAAGTCATCCAGCTGATCCCCCCTTAATATTATAAAAGCGAAAGCAACTCTTTAGTTTGTCTTTTCAAATAAATCTGATGAGATTTCATTAAATTTTTCGATATCAATCGAGCATCAATTGTAGGTCAGTGTGTCAAGAGCGTTCGTTTTTTTCCTTACACACTGGGAAATCATAAGAAATATACATATTTATGATATTTCATCCGCCGTGACAGGCGGAGCGGCTTCAGAGCGTAGGGTGCAGTGCGACAGGCGCGACATCTACATGTAGGGTTGGGGAAAAAGTTCACCGATTATTTTCAACTTTACGCACAGCTTCGCGCGGGTTCACTTATATTATTAGGTAGGGAGCGACGAATTTTGTCAAAGTATTCGAGCAATATCATAATTATCTATTATTTGGTAAGAGGTTGTGCCATACTGCTTTGCAGCCGAATTGGGCCGGCACAACCGGGGTGGTACCTCTCGCTCACATAACACCGGCGTCAAGTGACAGCTATGCTGTCGCGTTTCGTGCGGTTTGTGAGTTTCCTGTGGCCCATTGGGGGGTCTCTATAGGGAAAAGGAATGTAAGGCATCTGCATAACATTTGATGGTGCTGATGTTTCACTAGATTTGTTTAGTAAGAAGACGACGTAAATTAGAATATTCAACATCTATCGGGATTTCGCGAAATCTCTGATATCCTCATTTCCCTGCGACAGCTTACAAAACGCGCGAACGAAGTAGGTACGCTTGAACGTGTGAAAGCCTGTCTGAACTAATCTAAATTAAATTGTTATCTAAGATCTTCTGAAATATTGCTATAATAATCTACTTACTTTATAAACGCTGTTTACCTTATAACATAATAGGGTCATTTCGCCTTTTTGCGTCCACTTAGTGGAGTTGTCAAGTTTGAAGGAGGAAATAAAAATGTTTCAGCACTAGTTTTGAATGAAAAATCAGTTTAATGTAATAATTGTATAGTCTTTTTACGTTTAACTCAATGTGTTGGTCAAAACATCTGGTTATTTTCTGTAATAATTGAAAAAGACCAGAATTAGGCGATTACTGTTTACGATTACAGAACTGGGTAACAGTTTGCGTCCACAAAATCCAAATTGCGTCCACCCTTGGACCAATTCGCGTCCACCGATTTAAAAAAACGAATGTAGGAGAGATTTTTATGAATAATTGTAAAGAAAGATTGGATTTTAACAATTTCTTTATTCAAGAATATAGAAAAACCACCTTTGGACATATCAAGAAGCCATTGAACTACTTTTTTCACCAATTATTCCCAACGAAGGCTCCGGTCCCAGTTTCTTTGCTCTATCTGGTCCGCGTATATTTATTTTGTCCTATATAGTAGTCTTGGGAATGCCATACTCTTTGCATATTTTGTATTTTGGATTTGTTCTTGTCACGAATATCACTTAACCCTTTTTTAAATTTTCTTCTGCATATGATATATTATATTTTTAATTATTTGTAGTCTCCAAGTGACTCGTCTTAAACGAAAAAAAAGATTAAAAATGCAGCACATTTAAATTTTATTATTAATCGTAATAAGATCTTTACTAATATTATGATATTTACATTATTATTTGTATTACATTAAAAGATGGACGCAATTTGCTGCATAGTATCCACTATAGGAATAGTTTGCGTTCATTGCGGACGCAAAGTGGAATATTTATAAATTTGGTGTAGTAATTCGCGTCCACCATATTTTAACCGTTAACAATAAAAAAATCAAACAAATTAATGATTATTTTTATTTCTTGTTTTATTATTAAGGTCTAAGAATAGCTATGTATCTAAATTTCAGATGAAACAATGAAAAACTTACCGAGAAACGCGCTGCTGCTCCCTATTTTTTAACTATTATTTCACACTTCCGCTCTCTTTTTTTACAAAACAGATACTAAATTTTTTTTTTATTAGGAAAAATTGCACATAGGGAAACTTTGCCTATGTGTGTGTGCTTCTTATATATTGGGGTCTTGGCAGAAATGACTTTTAGTTATATTTTTGTGTTAATATACTTATTCTCAAGCTTTTTCAAAGGATACCCGTCAAATGGACACGAACTGGGCGATGGACGCGAACAGGCGAAATAACCCTATATCCGATAAAATATAAACGATAGGGCTTAACAGATAACCAAATTGTGTGTCATGTTATGATCTCGATGCGTAATTGTACTGATAAATGTCATGTTCTAACAATCTAGTCACACTACTGAATACTGATACAGTTGTTTTATTTCACAAACGTGGGTGAGCCATATTTGTAGTTGCGTTGCGTACAGACGCGCGTTCTTGTGCACGTACAGGGACGCTCCCTGTACGTGCTAAGCTGAGTGCTCCCGAGTTTACGCACACAAAGACAATGTGCATGTACATTTACAAACATAAGGATAGCCATCCTTATGTTTCCATGTTCACCCGCTTTCGTGAAATAAAACATCTGTACTTATAATGTAATATGCTTAAAGTTAGTAAGGATAGAGATATACCGAAAGTTTACTACCCAACTCTAAGGAGTAACTAATTCACTAAGGGGATTTTAACCAAAATTTTACAGCCTATCAACTAGAAGAAGAATACATCTTTACTTATAATATAAATCTGAAGAGTTTGTTTGTTTAAACGTGCTAATCTCAGGAACTACTGGTCCCATTAGAAAAAATCTTTTAGTGTTAGACAGCTCATTTATCGAGGAATGCTATTATAGGCTTTCACCTTAGCTTAACATCACGCTTTGATTAATAGGAGTTAAGGTAAGTACGTTAAAGCGGGCGAAGCAGCAAGCAACAGCTTCAGCAGTTCATAAAAACAATCATTATATAGCCGTGTATGATTATGTTAACTATTGTTTGCAAGTGTTTACGGGAATTTCACTCATTATAATGAAACAATGATAGGTACTTTACAGCAACCAGGTCCGTGACCATGGTTGCAGTAAAGTATCGGAATCGTCGGGCATCTTTTGTTAACTATTTAGACTGATTTTTCCAATCTAAATCTTGTTATTGTACACTACAAGACTGGCCCGCTATTGAATACTGGGGTGAAGAAGAAATAAATCAAATCAACTCTGACCGCCTTTAATGTTCAGGTAGCCGTGGATACACAGACCGTATATTGTTTGATAGGTTGGTAAAACATTATATCTGGGCTAGACCAGATATAATGTTTTACCTTGATAAAACATCATATCAATAAACACATCGGAAAATATATAGCTTTCTTATCTTTTCCTCATTGTTTCTCATATTATCATCTGTAATTTTAAAATGAAAGAAAGTAAAAGAGGCAAAACGCTTATAAGAAATGATATTTGCGTTTATTAAATTTAAGTATATGATCTCCTTTCTTACATAATACCAATAAAGAGTATTAGATACTACCAGTAACGGATAAAAAAATACAATCTTGAGACAGCTTTAATTTTTTTATAATTGAATTATGATACTCCAAAATTGTATCGCGAATTATCAATTTAACACTCAAAATTTTAAAAAAATGGTTGAGTATAAAATGAGGCTGTTTGAACATGATCCTCGTGCCTCAAATAATAATAAAAAACTAAAGCTTACCCAAATGCGTTCCAATTCCAAAACAGTCAATCGCGTGTCCCTGCTCATGAAGACTGAGTATAGTCTCTTCGTTGATATCATTGGACGCGACGATCGTCAAGTCTGCGAACCACGGCAGGTTGAAAACTTCGGCCACTTGTTTGAACGTGTCTCGCGCCAGGATAGACAAGTACGCCAGATCGCCGCTGTCGATGCGTATACCCACCGCTCTGTACCCGCAGTCGTTGAGAGACAGCGCTACAGCACAGAAGTTTAATAACCCACTCCTGTGGGGAAAGTTGCAACTACATAAATTATTTTAGCAGATATTATGTGGTGACAGTTTAAAAAATGGTGGTAAAATTAAAACATTTATTCATTAAATTTGTCTTTTGCTGATTTTGTGAATGCTGAAACACAAACCACTTCCAACTCTTAAGCTACTACATACTTAGAAACAGCGAAAAAAACTACGAGCCTTTTATACGCATAAAATATCTTAAAGCGAACACCACCATAAGATATTGTAGCTGTAAAGTTTTTTTTTTACAAAAATTTTTTTCATAAAGCCCTTTTTTATAGAAGAGGTGGCAAACGGACAATCGGTTCACCTGATGGTAAGTGAATAGCAACATCCACAGACACCCGCTATACCAGAGAATCAGCGGGTGCGTTCAGCGTTGCCGGCCTTACTAAAGTCATCATTGACGAAATTCCTAACAAAGTCATTTAAATTATTGGAAACATTTTCAAATATATGTTAGACCTCACAGTCAATAAATCAATAATATATGCACATTTAATAAATTTTAATATTCGCTTGCAAGTATTTTGTATTCGTACTTCTACATCTAACTTGCAATACATGAAAGTTAGTTGAGCAATTTCAATAAATACGTTTTTTGATCTGATGAAAAGTAACAAGAACCAATTAGTATTTTTATATTAAGTACTTGAAAATGTATATGACGTATGGCTACAATTTATTTATATGTTATTTTTAATTAATAAAACACTCATGCTGATAAAGAAACAAAACAAATACATTATCATTGCATTGTTTGCAGTAATTAACTCGTTAATCATCTCTCAGATTTCCCTAAATAAACTCCTGTTAATATAAACAGTATTATTATTATCTGTCTCGGTATGATAGCGGTCAAATTAATTTGGAATTTGATTGATGATTTTCGAATTATTTGAAACCAATTAAATTACACTATTTTGAAAGTTAGAAATAGTTTGTTAATTTTTAATAGAAATAGTTGCTAGATTGAAATCAAGTCTAGCCGTATGTTACGAAGTTGTATTTTATGAACAGTTTTTTGTGAGTGTAGGTACACCATGAGTTAACACATGGGTTATAGTAAATATTATTTGTTAGTATCAAGCTGTTATTCGTTATATAAAACTGATATTATTGTGTTAATGACAACAAAAGCACAAGATGAGGATATCAGTAAGATGCAATTCAAGGCCAGTCATTTTGTTTGTCTTTAGCATTGTATAACTATCGTGAGACTGATAAAGCGATTACGTTTGTTAACGAATGAGGTACGTATATGAAACATGCATCTATGTGAATGTGCAATCCCTATACAATGCAACTGTGCCCAATGACTTTAATGTTTCTTTGCTTTATATTTAGGACAATACGTCACACTGAAGCAAAATATTGTATACTGGACGTGTTTATTTACATCTCATTACGAATGAAGCGCCGTCCACACACGCTCCATCGGAAAGCGATATTTCTCAAAACTACGTACGTCTGCGCGGACAGCGTCGCGTCCGACGCATGTGTGCGTGTATACGACACCCGAGTGAATTCATGCCCTTTGGGTAAATGAGCAATCGGAACCCCGTACATAGTTATTTAATGAATCATACACGAATAATGCAAACAATAACATGTTCATCAGACACCAAATGCGAAGAGCGCTGTTGCAAGTTTACCTCAGTGTGCGTTCGACCGTGCTACGTCCACGCGCCTTACGCACGCTCGCAGTTTGTATTCTACCATTGGATCCACAGTTGCTATTGTAGTCAGAATGCCCATTCATACGCTGTCTGTGACGTGTTAAGCCTTGAAAATTATACCTCTTCACGTCGTACGTGTCCACTAGTGACAAAAATCCCGTGGGAAAAGCTTGGGCATATGATATCAGAGCAGCAAGTTCTCCATCGCTCGCTTCTTCTGGCGACGCATCCATAACATTGGAGAGACGCTTCCGCCATTCGGTGGATAGATCTAGAAGGTTGCATTCTTCCTGCGTCTCAGCATGTCTCAAAGTGACAGACTTTATGTCGTCGAGCGAGCTGAATGACGTCACGAATGAATGCGCGTGCGTCCCTTTTACTGGTATGTTGAACATCTTCCCAGCCAGCACGTTACTAGTTCCATCGAATCCACCTGTAAATCGTGTAAGCAAATCTAAGCCAGCAATAGCTAAATTGAAAATATTGCAATATAATTCATATTTGATGTTTACAGACTAATATTATCGTGGCTGCGTAACATAAGAGTTGGACTTCGCGAGCGCCACCGAAGGGAACGCCAAAAGACAAGGAAAAAGGACTACCAACCTTCACAAGTTAGAGATGCACCTCAAGAAGAATAAGAATTATTTTTATAATTTTGAATTATAATTATAAATTTATAGAACTCGTCGTATAATTTTGCAGGGGTGTTAGAAAATTTTGTCCGGATGTATACATAAAGGCTCTCTTTCTTTTTCCATACGTTTTTGCTCTGGGTAATAAAAGTGTACAGCTACGATACGTAACATACAGTCTGCGTGACACCCGTCAAGGCAACAAAACCGATGTGGCGTGCACCCAACACCACATTTTGTCTATCGGACCGCCCTTGAGTTTTGTTTCCAACTTAATGATAGGTAATCGATAGTTTTACTGATTCTAGAGCTAATATGTAATGGGAAAAGTGTTCAATGTCAAGGTTCGCATGATAGGGCTAAATTAAAGAAAGTTATTCGTTATTCGGAACTTCTTGTGAGTCAATAGCGCATTTGGGCGTGTTTAATACAAGGTGGAATGGTCTTGGGCCGTACCAGGCACCGCTAGCTCTGGTTTCACAGCAACATTAGCCACAGGAATACGCTATTATAATCAATAACATGGGAAAATTATTATTTGGTTCAACCAGCAGTTCCACCGCCAATTATGTTAAATATGTTTTTTATTTCGTTTCAATAATTCGACCTCCTATTTGGTCTCCTTAGCGTGTACGAAGTATTCGTTCAACGTCCTTTCCAATATTTTAAAGGCATTTTATGTCTATTATTCTAGCATAGGAGGGCAAACGAGCAGTCAAAGCTTGAGACTACCGACACCCATACACACCTGCACAACCAGAGATTATGCAGATGTGTTGCCCTCCTTTTCCCTATCCCCCAATGGGCCACCGGAAACTCACAAACCGCACGAAACGAGACAGCATAGCTGTCACTTGACCCCGGTGTTATGTGAGCGAGAGGTACCACCCCGGTCGTACCGGCCCAAATTGGCTGTATAGCAGCATGACACTACCTCTTACTACTATAATACTGGACTTGCATATCGAGATACTTTTGACTGTCTTCGCTTCTAGCTTCTTTATTTTTGTCTAGTGGGGTCTAGTAGGTAGACTACTAGACCAAAATACATCTCAAATCTTAGTTACTCAGTAGCTCTATACTCCACACTAAATGCGGTTAAAGTAAGCTAATGTCGACTATTCCATATCCAGCACTTCCAGCAGGGATATAATGCAAGTGATGATAATACATATTATAAACGATATGTTTGAACTAGCTTTATTAAAGGTTTCGTGATAAAACCATGATTCATGGAATGTTAACAATGGACTATTAAGGATTTGTGACAAGTCATTATTACGAGAATATAAATACATCAGATGTAGTATAAAACGGATAAATTCACTAAAAGGTGACACAACTAATAAAATTATTATTTATCCTTTTTTATATAAGAGCGGGCAAACGGACAGTCGGTTCACCTCGTCCCCCCCATGGTTCAGGCCTTGACGTGGCGGGTAGAGCTCAGTAGCCTAGGGTGAGCCCAACACCTTGTGCGAAGCTAATTTGCGAAGCGAAGGGCTCTTTGTGCCCCTCCTATAAGAAGAGGGGACAAAAGAGCAGGGGGCAAGGGGTGAGGATGGGAACCTCACCCCATTGTACTGTCCCGACGTTGGGAGGGATGGTTCTGTGGTGCGGGACAACCCTTCTGTGGAGGTGGCGTCGGTCCCTTGCTGCGGGACTGACTAGCCCTGTTAGCTTAACAGATCCAGGGCACCTCACCAAGGCGGCATTGGTGGCACTCGCCGGGTTTTAGTGGATAGAGCTGCGTTCATTTACCATCTTTCGGGCGCTCGCTGTGCCCGAAAGATGGTAAATACCCACCCACATTGAGTATGTGAGACCTGGGGAGACCCACTCCCCCGCGGGATGGCTCAGAGCATTTCCTGGCGTTAAAAGAAAAAAAAATCTGTTCACCTGGTGGTAAGTGATAAGCGACACCCGTTACACCCGAGGATGCGTGCCTTTCAAATATGGGTATGCTCTTTTCTTGAAGGTCTGGGTCGTAGCGGTTCGGAAATACCGTAGGTGGCAGCTGGTTCAATATAGTCGCCGTGCGTGGCAGGAAATGCCGTAAAATCGAGTTGTGTTTTCCGGACATCGAGGTGGTGTGGGTGAAATTTGGAGATTTGACCCGATGTTCCTCAGAACACTCCCCGTGGTAGATGCGGTAGAAGATACATGAGGGATCTGACATCTCTACGCAACGCCAAGTAATCAAGCCGATTGGAAATAACCTTGCTATTGACGATTCGAGCCGCCCGGCGTTGAACGCGGTGAAATGCAAGGAGCTGATATTGGGGCGCTCCAGCCCAGAGGCGAGAGCAGTATTCCATGTGGGGCCCGATCTGCGCCTTATATAATTGTAGGCGGTGGGAAGGCATGAAATACTGCTGCCATTAGCTTCTAAGAAACTCGTTGTGCTCCACTAAGCCTTTCCTTCATTGAAAACGATGTCCGGATCCACCGAGAAACAAATTCGCTTACATGGGTAGGATGGAAAGAAGAACCGCATACCACCCCAATAGGCTGACCTATAGTGCTAAACGCGGAGCTATGATGGGCGTGTGACTGGCACAGAACTCCGGACAAGACAGTAGTCCCGAAGAACCAAGTGGAGCGTTCACGGAAACCACGTAACTGTCCGGATGAGAGATCAGCAGAAGGTCCAACATGGAAGGAGTATGACCTTCCACATCAGGGAAAATCCAAGGTGATGCCACCAGTTGTGGCAAATCATATGCTGAGGCAAAGTCGTAAACAGATCTTTCCGCATGATCGGTTGTACGTGAGCCGAGCCACTCGGTGTGAAGGGCTTTCAAATCACCAAGTATCACGATCTCTGCGGATAGGATTTGTTGTAGCACGGAATATTCCGTCATTACCGCTGTGGGACCTATATAGGTAGACATAGACGCGGGGATGGTCGTCTCTCTCTATGCGCAACCAGAGGATGGAGAGGTCTCTACATTCAAAACTGCCAAGGCGACGAGAGCAGACATCCTCTCTGACGTACACGCAAACTCCATCCAGTGGTACAAAAAGTGTTCTAATTTGTACCATGGACAGAAGAGATAAGGCGTATCAACCAGAGAGGATATCTGTGTCTCGATCAAAAAGAACAAGGCCAAGTGGGTTGGGTCACCGGACTCTCGCACGAAACCGAACCAAACACGACAAGAGCGCCGTCATTTTACGGCGGTCTTTTCGCTAAACCAATAGGTGCAATTATATCAATGTTAGGAACAACGATCTTATAACCGGGATAGAGTGGTAATGATAATATCAAGTGTTTTGTATGACAACAAATTCCGCCAAATTTGTGCTGCGACGCTGCACCGGTTCTTCGCTCTAATTGGCCGACTGATGGTCATTGATGGATGAGCCGATGGGACGTACATACAGATCACTGGTTTGTTGAATTGCTATGACGTCAGCGAAAAATCACTGACCAGTTTCGGATTTTTATGGCTTACATTACTACTCTATCCGGTTATATGCTCGATGGTTAGGAATCTTGCCACTCACACAGTCACCACCAATAGCAGCAGACGATATGGAAATAACGTTCTTTTTAACATCATAGACAGAGAACTGATAAACAGAACGGTTGATATGTCGGGATCTAATGTAACAGTCGAGGGGGGAAACTATTTACTAAGTAGCTCGACGAATATGTGTTCTCACGAGTTATCACGAGTGTTACCAATTCCAATGTATTAAGAAATAAAATAATAATAAAACTAAAGCGCAGGAAATATGAAACAAGCCTATGAATTTATATCAACACTGATAAAGAACATAATATACTAAGATTCGCTTCTTCATATTTGTTTCACAGTACTGTGATAATACTAAGGACATGTACACAGCGCAAGTAATTTAGAATTGGCTATATTATTACAATTTGCAATCCTTAATTGTATAATAGCGAAACATACAATACCACTTGCTGATAAACTATGAAATGTATTACAATAATCATGAACTTTGGCACGTAGATTTCTCGATACCCATTTAAGGGTTTTTTTTAATCATTACGGAATTCAAAAAAATCCAATTTTGCCACTTACCGATATATGCGTACTTAGACGCTGACAGCCCGCCGTCGGGTCCTTGAGCTCGTCGCAGCCCAAACTCGAGCAATGATATGTTTTTCCCGGCTACCATACGGTAGCGCGCTGCATTCGTTGCCATCAAACTGGAATTAATTATATATTTAAAAATATACCCTATTTCGCGACGGCTAGCTGATCTTGTAAGGTAACTAAATACATACAACAAAACTCCAAGTGCGGATATTTTTTATGCCGAATACATACGATATGCAGTCATAGATGTGTTTTTTATTATAGTTGGATAGGCAAACGGGTAAGCGAGCCACATGATGGTAAGTGGTTAGCGTCGCCCATGAACTTGATGTGAATCTCTTTTTAAAAAGAGGTATGCTTGATATTTTTTTCTGGTACAAAAGTTACCTAATCATGTATTTAAAACTAAAAAAATAAGGTTTTTATCATGAACTATTAGGTCACCAACTTATATTTATTATTTTCATTCGTTTTGGAATTACTGAAATAAATCGAAATTATTGACGCCAAAATTTCCAATGCGTCCTCTTAAGGTTCATACGTAAGTCCAGAGTTTTAGACTATATAGTCTGGTAGAATGTAGTTAGTACGGTAGTAAGAAGTATGGGTTTTTAGAGAAACCGACCAATAACATACATTTTTTAGGAAAACTAAGTTTTTAGCCAATAGTAAAACTTTATTTGACTTGTGCGTGTTCGTGTAACATGATAGGGTGCTACTTCATGTCATAGTATTTGATATCGTGAAAGGGTCGTATCAAAATATAAGCAAAATATCTATAGAGGATATTATGATTAGCCACTTACCATACATGACCCGTTTTTAAGAAATATCATAGAATGGAGAATTTTACAGGAAAACGGGGAAGAGGTAGAACAAGAACTTATACAGGGCACGAATATCACCAAGGAAAAGGTACTGTGAAGGAATTGGCAGAGATTAGCGATTACCACCCACAAGAGTAAGGCAGGTAAATGAGGAGAGAACATCTTATGTCTCAGGATAGGCAACACATAGATGAGTTGCCTGGGCTCGTTCCAGGTAAACTAGTTTATGTTCATGGGCGACGTCGACCACTTACCATCAGGTGGCACGTTTGTCAGTTTGCCTATCCAACTAACATTTTAAAAAATGTATTGAGTAGGTGCTTTAGTAGGGTAAAAACAACATTAACCCATTTCATCGCGCACTCGCACTTGATGGAGCATGATCCATGTTGGATCGGCCGCAATTAATTAACCAAGCGAAGCTTGACTGGTATCTACTGATACCGCTTTGTAAACAACCAGTATGACGTGATGTAATCAATATTATCAATCTAGCATTTTTTTTTATGTTGGGACAACTCACACACAGCTATCTGATCCCAAACTAGGCAGAGCCTGTTCTTATGGTAACCAGACAACTGATATATTCTTATATATTTCTAAATACATACATATTATAGATAAATTACCTACACCCAGACACAGAACAAATGATCATGCTCATCACACAAACATTTGTCCAGGGTGGGGATCGAACCCACGACCTTCTGATTTAGCTATCAGGGTCACTAACCACTAGACCAACAGGCCATTAACAAATGAGTGTAGGCCGACCTACGACGACGAAAACCTTATTATAAACTACCAGTGCCCCGCGGTTACACCCGCGTACTTTGCATTCCCGTGGAAGAACAGGGATAAATTATACGTTCTTCTGATGTATAAGCTATGTTATTGTAAAATTTCACTAAAATCCATTCAATCGTTTTTGAGAAATTAGCGTGAAAGAGAAACAAACATGCATTTATACATTCTTACAAACTTTCGCGTTTATAATATTAGTAGGATCTACAGGCAATTCAATAGGCAAAAATCCCTCAATAGTAATTAGTCTTTCGCAATAATTTTCAATCAAATGCATAAAGGTTTTTCAGACTGATTATTATCATCGTAACACTCAGTCTAAGGGTCCATTTAAACAACCCCTTTCCTTTATATCGAGTTTAGATTGCATAACCGGCACTGGGTTCTAAAAACCAAGTACATACACACGTAACAAAACGTGACAAAACAAAACGACGTACGTGGCTCACCTTGCAAAGTTCACTAGAGTCAACAACGTCGTCTCTAGTATCTGCGTTATAATAAGCGGTCCTTCGATCCTCATGAGTGGAACCCTGTAACATTATATATTTGTTAACATACACTGCAATTATGTAAAAACCTAAAGTGGGTGATAGACGTACGAACTTAAAGTAATAAGAGTTTTTAAGATCGCGAACTTACTCGGCTGGACGTCGGTGACACGTGAAAGTTACTCTGTATTGAGATGTCGTCGATAGAAAAAGCTTTGTGTTATTTGGGAATTTTATCGTATTTCCTTTTTTAAAAATTATATATATATATATATATATATATATAATATTATATAATTATTTATTTTTAAATTTATTATTAATAAAAGTAATAAAAACTAAAAAAAAAGCTGAAAGGGAATTAGCAGATTAGATTAATCTACATGTATGTAACACTCATTAATATGCTGTTATAGCATATCACATGTCCTGCTATATCCATTATTTTTACAAATTTATGACGTGCTTATTCCATTTACACCACACGATCAATTTACATCAGATGTGATGTCGAAGCGCCGTTGTATTGTGGTATACTATTTCTGTGTAGAATATTTATAACTACCAATAAATAAAGCGTAAATCGCTTTATAAATAGACATACATCTCTTGCCAACGTAAAGGAAAGTAACAAAAAGTATGAGTCATATCAATACTAATTTGTCGTTTATCAGTTGTTGCACTTTTTAATGCAACTACTGATAAATGACTAGTAAGCATTTTGTTGTTTAAATGTTTTGTAACATAGCAACGATATCTTTTGCGTCTATGTATCTATAAAAGTTATCTAAATAAAAAAGAAAGTTGTAATAGAAGACTTTTTATGATTAGTGCTATGTATATGGGAATCGTACTTATATGATGAAAAAAATAAATCATTTTTACTTAAACACATATTACTTATGAAAAATTATATTTAAGTCAATTAACTTTTTTTTTCGCTAACCTATGCTGTCCCATTGAAGGGCAAAGGCTTCCCCAATTAACATGTAGAATTTTTTATTTAACCACTTTTCATAGTTACTATTTAAATCGAAAATGTTAACAATTCAGAAGAGTAGGTATGTGATATGAAAAAACTAGAAGGTCCGAAACATGTTTATATATTTTATCATCACCAGCTTTTATCCGTCCACTGCTGAACATAGGTCTCCTTTAATGAACGCCAAGACGACCGAGCCCTTGCCACTCGCATCCTTTTACTTACTGCATGCCGCATGGAGATTATCTTCCCACCTTTTTTTTATTTTTCACCGGCAGATGCTGCTGAGAGTCCCAAATCCCGCCTGGGGGGACTCCCCTGCCGTATGTGGGACTCTGCGCCCGAAAGATGGTAAGCTGGACGCAGCTCTCTTGGGCACCTCACCATAGGTGCCCCGGATCTGTTGAGCAACAGGGCACCTCGAGGGCTAGTCAGTCCCCCAAGGGACCAACGCCGCATCCACTGAGGGGTTGTCCCGCACCACAGAACAACCCCTCCCGACGTCGGGACATTGCAATGGGATGAGGTTCCCATCCTCACCCCTGTCTCCCCATACTCTTTTGTCCCCTCTTCTTATAAGAGGGGTACATAGAGCAGCCCCCTCGGTTCACTTGGCTAACGGTCTTTCCACCTGGCTAACAGACGACCAACACTTCATTCAATAATTGGAATGGGCAGCATTCAGGAAGCTTAGCCATATTCTTACGACTCTATATACCACAGAGTTTGAAGACCAATGCATTCTCCCCATGATGACCTATGGGAGCAGGGGCCGAAAGTTTGCCGTAGCTCAATATGCTAATCGGAGCTGGGTGTTTCCTTGACTGATAGAATCGAATCAAGGCTAGAGAATTAAAGTTACCAACATCACACGAAGAATAGCTTGTTTAAGTGGCAGTGGCACTTATGGACACTCACTGGAGAATGGATGGCCGATGGGCCAATAAGGTTCATTTAATTGTACAAAAAATGTTTACCAAGAGTTTCATGAACCTTAGTGTTTAATGTAGCTATAAAACATTTTAATTTGTACTATTTATATACAATACATTAAAAAAAAAATGACACATCGTTAAAGTATCTGTATCATTTATACAAGTCGTATTTTCTTTTTATCTGTCGGAGTGCTAAATAAAACAAATAATTATAAGTTGTGCTAAACAGTAAGAAAAAATGTTATGATATTGGAACGGTAACCATCAACATTTATCACCATCATTATCAACAGGCCTCTACATAGGCTGAGTTTAGAATTCGGGTGCAGGAATTTAATAACAATTTTGGTTTTATTTGGTAGAAGATGAAGCCATAAAACAAACTCCAGTGGCTTTAGAAAAATTTAAAAATTAATTTTTATAGTTTGTGTAGGTTACGTTAGAATTTTCGAGCTTTGATACTAGATGAAGAAAATTGAAATTGAGTTAATTAAAAAAATACTTTAACAGTCACAAGCACTACAATACGATAGTATATCTCATTTTATACTTCGTAATTTTATTTTATTTTCCTCAAAAATATTTGTTTTCCTAGATGTACATTGAACACAAGAAGTTTGTAGTATGAGATGTGTAGTATAAGATGCATGACTAATTTACAAATGCCAAGTAAAATGTTATCATACTAGTATTATGTCTCAATATCAAAACACATAATATAATAAATAAAACAATTATATTCACCTCGGAAATGCAACTGAGCCTTCTTCGATGGCACTCAATTTGACATCCTTGCATGTCAAGTCTTGCAAGTAGTCAAAAAACTCAGATTCAATGTTTGCTGGTAATGTCTGTCTCAAATATTCTATATCTATAATAATCACAATAACAACATAATTTTAACAAATGATATAAAAGAATTAATAGCCAAGTAAATGAAAATTTAAACATATCATACCGCTTTGAGAGTAATGAAAGTTTTCTAAAAACTTGAGACATTCTTCAAGACCAGCAAAAATTGTGAATTCGCCATGAAATGGATTAGTGCGGAAAAATAAATCAAAAACTGCAACATCATTTGCTTTTCCTGATTTCCAATATGCATAAGCCATAGTTATTTGATATAAGTCTGCAATGAATTATAGCAAAGGTTATGTTCCAATAAAGTTATAACTGTTCTAGTAACTAACAACTCATTTAATTAAATCCAAAACTAATTGTTTGATTTATTTAAAATAGGTAATAAAAATATTCTGTACAGACATAAAACAATAATTTAGTAAGGTACACAAACACCGAGTTCATTGAATAACTTTGAATATTCATTTAAATTTAAAATTTCGCTCCAAAAGTATATTATTATAACTTACCTGTTAATAGAGGTTGCACTATACCATTTTGGCGAGCCATTTTATATGTACACAACTTATCACTAGACATTTTCGATTAAACCTGTGGGAGCCGAAGAAAATATATAGACGTGAGGAATGGATGAAATCTGCAACACGATTAATACGTAAAATAGTTTCATCGTGATGTTGTTCACTCAGAGTTCGACTTATCAGCGCGCGAAACACTTTTGACAGAATATATTATTCGTATTCGGCATTACGCATGCGTTAAAATTTTTATCGACTCTATCAACAAGTTTTTACTTTTAACTTTTCATGTTTATTATCAACCTTGAGGTCGATAAAGGTCAAACTTTTATTTTTTGACTTTCAAGTTGTTTGAAACTTCAAGATTGAACAATTTTTTATGGTCGGTTAATTGTCATATTGACAGCCGAGTTTCCTTCTCCTTCCTAACTGAAACCCGGTATTTAGACTTAGCAATCAGCACACTCATGTTTCTAATGTTGTTTGTTACATAGTCTTTTAAATTGAAGAATCTACGTTTATTGCTGTTATTTTCAAGATGTAGCAGATTAACTGTCCTGACAAGGACATCGCACGACGAGACACGACGAGAGCCGGAGCAAAAAGTAAGCGCAATTTTTTTTTTTCGGATGGATCTATGCTAACGGCCCGAAGGCCCTAATGCTACATCGGATTAGTTTGAGCCCATTTGGTTCACTTTTGGCTTGTAAAAGTGGAGGGTTGCCCCACGCCAACCGTGCATTCTTCGACCACACGGCCTCCTGGCGTCGGGTTGGAAAGTAAGCTTGTGCGTAACTACTGCTTACTCGACTCCATTCTGCAAGCGGAACTTACGTGTGCAGAGAGTTACCGGACAGTGCGGCGCGATGTCTCTGTGACGTGTGTAAAACTGAGTGTTTTTTTATAGATGAGGTGGCAAACGGAAAGTCGTTTCCCCTGATGGTAAGTGATAAGCGACATCCACAGACACCCGCTACACCAGAGGATTAGCAGGTGCGTTGCACTTTACATACTCGTGGTTCATATATATTTTTTAATGTCCGCTCAGCTCCACCTACCTAGACGCGACCATTGATGCGAAATGGAGATTTCGAGCACTGTGATTGGCTTATATAGGTACGGTCCGTTCTTCTTCTTTATTCCAACCAGCTCCACGTTAGTGCAAACGCTATTAAGAGGCGATTTAATAATAATATGTGCAGAATGAGTGTGTATTAGGTAGTGCTGTGGTAGTGTACACGTAATTATAGATGAATCTATACTAATATTATAAAGCTGAAGAGTTTGTTTGTTTGTTCGTTTGAACGCGGTAATCTCAGGAACTACTGGTCCGATTTGAAAAATTATTTCAGTGTTAGACAGCTTATTTATGGAGGAAGGCTATAGGCTATAAAACATCACGCTGTGACTTATAGGAGTTGAGTAACGCGGGCGAAGCTGCAGGCAACAGCTAGTTCCATATAAATACTGTTGTCGTCAAGTCGGTTTACGGACGATAATTTTACCGTGATGACGTTATCATAATCATCATCACGTTATATCTATAATGCGTCACAAGCCGAACGCTTAGGCCGATCGTGCCTCTCTATCGCTTGTTCCGCGCTCTCACGAAACGTGTCAATTTTTCGTGCGTGCAACAGGCGATCATCGATGTATAAGACGTTATCACGTCAGATTTTTTTTTTTTAAATAAATACGGTTAACAGTGTGAAATTAAAAGAATTTGCATAAGTCTGTACGTGACTGTATAACCTTTACAGTGTACCGCTTAGCGAAGCACACCATAGTATGTCTAACTAATAGAGCTAGAGTCACATCTCACCAGTTGTATTTTTTGACATAGCGTGGTGGGATGTGCCAAGGAGGGCTGCGCTTGTGGCAGAACATGGGCAGAACTGTGTGCGCTTTGAAGGCACTTCAAAAGAGACATGAATGATGAATTATACCAATTCACTGGTTGCACAGACAGATAAATATGTACCAGATCCTGAGATACAATCAATGTATGGGATTTTCTCCTAGGCATGTTACAGTATCTAACACTTTCCCACTATCTTCCCACTTAAATAACGCAAATGAATAAAAAAGAACGCAATGAACAAACTACATGTACAGACAACACCACATTTCCAGAAGACGACGTGTTGATTTCCTGAGACTAGTAGTGCGGTAAATAATAAATAAGCTCTACATTTACAAAATAGCTAAGTAGTGTTTCGTATGTATTGACATACGGAACACTATTCTAATTTACATTAATACCTAACAAAGAGAAACAAAAAGAACAAAAAACAAGTGTATAAGGTAATATTTTACAGATTTCCTAATCTATACTAATATTATAAAGCTGAAGAGTTTGTTTGTTTGTTTGAACGCGCTAATCTCAGGTACTACTGGTCAGATTTGAAAAATTCTTTCAGTGTTAGATAGCCCATTTATAGAGGAAGGCTATATAACATCACGCTGTGACTTTTTTTTTCTGTTGGGGAAATCTATTAGATACCACCGGGCTCGGGGGGACCTGGTGGTTATGTGGGACTCTCACCACACTAAAACCCCAACGTGTTCGCCTCGTGTCGTTGGGCGGGCCCGGTGCGGGAACTGTGTCTTACCGCTCCGGGCCCCGACGCTGTACCCATCAGCACTCTCCGCTAGTAAGGCACCCTGAACACCTAAGGGCGCCTTACTGCACAAACCTTTCTTGCGCGCGGTGGACCCCCCGATCAGCCGCGCACAGGTCTCTTGCGGCACAACATTCTTCATTCGCCACCGCGTCTCTCTGCCTGCCAGAGGTTTCCAGGGCTACAGCTCTGTCTTGACATTTTAAGTTTCTAAATTCCCGCCAATTCTCTCAACGCTCACTGCGACCCACCTCTTGACTTGGGTCGTCGTGAGCTCCGCGCGGGCGTAAGTCGTACGTCATCGATGACATATTCGCCGCGACCACAACGACCGTAGTCGCACTTGTGGACACTTCCCCTTTTGAAGGGAAAGTAGGGTCAGAGGGGAAGAGAAAGGGGAAATTGAGAAACAATAATTTCGTGCATTATCTTTTAATTTGAACTTAAATAAATAAAAAAGGTCTATAGAAGAAACTAACTACAGTAATTTTTTTGTTGAGGGGAAATAAGACCTGAGAAGGGGAAATTTCAATAAGGCGAGGGGAAAATAAATCTTTAAAGTGGAAACACTGCAAAAGAGCGTTTTGGGCGTTGTGAACGTCAAGTGGAACGCACTGTTGGTACCATAACGCCATTTTTGACAGCTAACATTAATACTTTTATGTCAAATTTAGCAATCTTATTAGACGTTACTATTGTACGACGGATTTATGATTAATTTGTGAGATATTTCATAAAAAAAACTATTTTTTACCATATAAAGTAAGTGTAATATCGAAAAAGTTGTATTTCTGGCGATTTAGTGACTGAAAAATTAATTTTCTGAAAAACTGAAATTTGAAATTTTTGAGTTCTTGGAAGCTGATGCGTATGATTCTAGAATCAAAAATACACAAAAGCGGCGTCGTATGATGTTGCGAAGAGATTGCAATCCGTTTTACTTAAATGAGGCGGAATTTGTAAAACGATATCGCCTTACTAAATCTTTAGCACATAATCTATGCGATGAGTTGAGACCTCTGATGAAGAATACAAAAAAATCCACAGATTTATCCGTAGAAACGAAGGTACTCATTTTTTGTAATACTTATCCTAATAAGTAAAATTTAAATTAGATGTGTTAAACATGCGATTTATTTATTGTAATAGACAATAATAGTACTATATTAAAATTTGTAGATATTTACTAATTGAATAGATAAATAAATTGCCACTTCAATACAAATTGAATAAGATTCCTATTCGTCTATGCCTACAAAATACATAATATTCAATATTTTTTTAGGTATTAATTGCATTATCCTTCTATGCAACTGGATCGTACCAACGTCCCATAGGTAATAATGAGGGTCATTTGTGGCTCAACAGACTGTCTCCTCTGTAATTGCGCAGGTTACAGAGTGCCTTAATACCCAACAAATGCACCAAAAATATATAAAATTTCCCATGACTGGTGAAGAGCGAAACAGAGTTAAAGCTGAGTAAGTATTTATTTTTAATATTTGCGAGGTTATGCTACAATGTCTCCCTAATTACTTTAGAAAAAGTTTATCAATCAAGATACAATTCATTAACACCTCAGCAAAACAAGAATAGGTGGGGATGTGGAAATCATACTTATGAAATAAAAATACTTTTCACTGAATCCTTTGGATTATTTTTTATGGGGTTACTTCAAAGAAGCAGTTTATGAAACGAATATTTCTGATGAAAGAGAGTTACGACAAAAATTAAATCATGTTGCTGAATCGATAAAAAATAATGAACGGGCTCGACGAAGTTTACAAAGAAACTTTATACGAAGATGTTGGTTATGCATAAGAGCTAGAGGAAAACATTTCGAGCACTTAATGTAAGAAAAAAAATGTGTAATAAAAGCTTTTCCATAATTAGCAATGTATTTTTATTTTCTTGCAAAAATGTCCTTTGGTTTTGATAGTAATTAAAATAGGAAAAATACTTATTTGAAACCTAACGATAACAATAACCTAACCTAACGACCTAACTAAACCTTGGACGATAATTTCACCTATTTATTAAAAAAAATCATAACTTCAAAACTATAATACATAGAACAATAATTTTTAGTGGTTTTGGTAGATAATAGTTCCCTCTATCACCCACACCCCGTTGGTCCACTACTTACGTGACAGCCTGTATACAGCCTCAGGCAAGTGACACACTGTGGCCATATTTTAGTTTGTGAAGTGAACCAATATTATTTTGTTGTATGGTAAGTACCCATTCTTAATTTATGGTCGTTATTTTGCTTGCAGCTGCTACTTATTCGTGAATATGTATACTAATAGTAAGCCAAAAACTCATGCGCTCTCGAAATAATAGATAATAACGAAAGTGTAAGTGTAATAAGAACCATGTAACCCAAATTCAGACTAGCTTTATTAGTCCGCAGTGCTTTAAATGGTAAAGAAATTAACTTTTGTATTGTGTACAAGCAATAAATATCGCCGAATTTTTCAAAAATATACATATAAATATGTTAATTATGTTAGCATAATTTTTAGGTTATGGTTTAATGGCGTCTTCAATTATACAGCTGTTGCCCTTCTAGTACTCCAATATGAAGCTTTAGGCGTAACAAAGACGTAATTTAAGTATATATATACAACAGCCTAAAGAGTAATGATGCCTGTACCTTAGAGTTTAATTGCTATAGTAGCTGCTTAAAAGAGTACGTTTAGTAAATATTACCTACAGCAATTCAGGGTTTTATTGAAAGCAAAGAAACCCATTCTTTATATCCAATGTACACTGGAGATTACATTAACTTTGACACTTTAGATTTACATCCGTTGTTATGACGCAATCATAATTAATTTATTAATTAGGTTTAACATGTAGGTGTATTTACAGCACATTTAATATTTAAGGTTTTGTACCGACACACTGCTGTTTGAACTTTTTTATTTAATTATAATGTTTATTCATTTCAGGTACTTCATTATTCCGGTACCTAGCTAGATTTGACAAGTTATTTTCAAACCAAAAACAAATTCTGGATAAAGAAGAGGGAGAAAAAAGAAGATGAAAAAAACTTATAATTAGTATTAGGTACAAACAAAATTTTGTGACTGATCGTGTCATTATTGAAACAAATAACTTTTTTTTTATTAATATTTTATGACCTGGTTAAAACAAATATCTAAAAGTATAACGCATTTTTTTTTTATACAGTACTTATGTCTGGCCACAATATATATATAATTAACTACATATGCAAAACTGTCATTTCCAGTTTGACTCATTAAAATATTCGATAAGCTACATAGTTCTCTATTTAAACACTATTAGCGTTAAAGTCATCTACTGTAACACCGAGGGCTGTACAATAGATAAAAATTACGCTTATCGCGTTAGCTTTACAATAGAGTAAGACTAAACTCTTATGCAGCAGACATCATATTTTTTTTTAGTCTTATACAGAAATTTGCTTTCTAAGGGTTTCCTAGATAACCATTGAACAGCTATTATCCAGCCTTATATGATGACTGTACTACAGAGTAATTATACACTAATATCCAGAAGGTAGCAATATTCAATGCTCTTGTACAGCATTAGGCAATACAAAAGTAGATTTCTAGAGCACTATTCAGCCGATATACTGCTCTAGTCTTATAAACTTGCTGATAGTGGTTTTTTACACCATACGCTGTATTTTAGAGTTTTTACGTACCCCGTATACGTGGGGCAGACCTCCGCCGATACCGGCGGGGTGCGGGATTCTCCCTTTCGGGGACCCGCCCGGGGATTCCTTTTCACTTTGCTGTCTTCCATTTTTGAGAATCTACTCATTTGGGTTGAGCAAACCCGTAGTCACCTCGAAACAGCGGTGCGCTAATGACTGGATCCCCTCCAGCCATTCATCCCCTCGCCACGCACCAGAGCTTATATTGGGATTGGGGTAATTTTTTTGAGTGGTTTTCTTCCACGTAGTCCCCATGCCGACGTGGGATGGCGACCACCACCCCCGGCCCTATGGACCAGAACCAACTGCCGCCCAATTCGGATCCGATTAGTTCACCCGGGGTTCGCACCCCGAGCTTAAGCCCCACCGCCGCGTCAAGGCCCGGATGCGGATGGTGGGGATCACGCTGTGACTAACAGTAGTTAAGTTGAGTTAGTTAAGGCGGGCGAAGTTGCGGGCAACAGCTAGTTATTGTTATATTGAAAAACAATAATAAAAAAACAAAAATATAAATTTCAAATATAACATTAAATTATAATTTAATTAGCAATAATCCCGCAAAACACGCAGTCTTTACTGCAAATGTGTGAGTGCACGCATATGCATGCATATAGCACCGCCCTCCTTTCCCACACTGCATATGCGTACACTCGCATGCACCACCACCCCACATGCACCACAACCACAGTAAAAGACCACCACCACACAATCTACGCACGTTTCGCCCCGACACCGAGGCATCCTCAGGATGTAGACTACGATTAGCAATCATTAATATTTTTGTGGTTGGAATTATAAGAAAAATTAAATTTTATAAGGAATATATTTTATTATGTCTTATACTGTATACAAGTATTCTCGAAACTAAGGTATTCCAAACAAAAATGAGCAAAATAACAGATTATTGTACCAACATGTATTATACATATACAGCTAATTCTTTAATACATAATAGCATAATATTATTTGGTAGTATAAAAATTGACTTTGAGAATTGTATTCATAACATTAATTGTAACAATATTATATGTTACATAACTAAATAAAATATTTCGTTACTGTAGTAAAACATTTTTAGACACTAATCCTAGTGGACGATCCTTGCTTGGATGTTTCAATTCATGATGCAAACATAAACCTTTTCTAGTTACAAACTCTTCAGAACAAAATGTACATTGAAACGGTTTTTTTCCTGTATGTTGATACATATGGTACTGTAAATAAAAACACAAACAATGTTAAGCCCTCAAGTAGTGCAATTAAGAAAGACGTACACCTTTAGGTTCTAATAATATATAATAATAGTAATAATATCTATGGACGCTTTCACATCACGTCAATCTGGTCCCGTGGTAAGTTCTCGAAGAACTTGTATTACAGTTACCAGACAACGGAAATATATTTAATACTGTTATACTATACATATATTTAAGATTTTTATTATATAATACACATATTTAATACACATCCATGACCCAGGAACTCGGAAAATATTTTTGTTCCCTGGCGGGATTCGAACCCGCAACCTCCGGCTTGAGCGTCAACACACTCGCCACTGAGCCACAGAGGTTGTCAATGTCTAATAGGTGTTCACTTTACGGTTTATTAATTTTATTCAACATGACAATAAGAATTAAGATCGACAACTACACAGATCAATATAATACTCAAAATGCATTCACTGCTAAGTTTTCCTAGCAGTGTTTTACTATTTTGTTACTATAACACCTAAACCGTTGATCAGAATATCAGAATAAATAATAACATGTACTATAATATATAAAATAATATTAAGGTAATAAAAAATATATATTATATGCTATCAAAATAATTATCATCAGTCCACATACACATCCAAACCTTCTTTTTTTTTGACGCAGTGGACATGCTTTGCTCATTCACCTGGGGATAGGTCGCGGATCAACTGACTAACACAGGACACATCCCGCGACTGGCCGGTTCCCTCAAAAGGGCTTACCGGACTTCCTCCTAGTATGGAGGGAACCTAGATAACCCCTGCCGACGCCGGAAGTTTTCTACCGGAGCAGGTACCCAACCTTACCCCGAGTCCCGTTAGACGAGAGGCAGGAGGTGCACATAACGCCTCCTCCGCACTCCCATCCTACGTCGACAGAGCGGGACGGACGTAGCGTCGTACTCTCAGTACCACTCCGCGGCCTACTTCTGCGAAATGACGGTTTCGCAGAAGGTAAGTACACTCGACAGCGAGAGGTCTCCTTCAAGCGCAGCCATGAGATTGTGACGCCGTCTGTGCGACCCATCTATCGCACACCTCTAGGGTATGTTGGGCCGAATCCTCCATAGCGCCGCACCTCGCCGCCGGCAGGCTGACGTCGGCTCCCTCCTAGCAAACCAACAAAGGTACGCACCGAATCCGTGTCTGGTCAGCATCTGTATCAAGCGGAAGGTGAGGGGATTCTTCCGGCGGCGCATCCAGGCCAGGAACTGACGCAGTGCCTCGGCCGTACGGCGACTGCGCCAGGACCTCCCCCCACCTTCGCAACAGCTACTGTTGCCCCAGCCTCCGCACACGTGAGGGCTCCTCCCAATACAGATCCAAACCTAATTAATGTGGACAAAGGTGTGAGCAACAACTTATATGGTATTACTAAAGATAAACTATAATACTTGTTTTATTTTCAATTACCTGGGGGGGCCTTGTCGTTCGCGTCCGTAAGCGAGACCTAACCACCACCCTACACTTGCCCAGGGTGGTATCAAACACTTCCACCCGCCGCCTGGGCCTGTGGAAGAAAACCTCCCAAAAAAGAAATTACCCCAATTCTATGGGGTAAAAAAGAAATTACCCCAGAATTATATCTGCGCCAAGAGAATGCACGGCTGGTAGAAGAACAATTACTAATGCCAACCTCGACGGACCCGGGAAACGTCGTTGAATCAGCCTTCCTGAGGGAATGGGCGTTCAGGCGACCTTTTATATCGAACCTACTCGTGGGTACAAAAGTGACACTTGGGCACAGATACTTATGTAGCGGCCTACTACACAGAGGTAGAAAACTAAAGAAGCCTTGATAGGTACATATTATAAACTTCACGTTCACGTTTTCACTAAAACCCAGCGAGTGCCACTAATGCCGCCTTTGGTGCGGTGCCCCGGATCTATTGAACAATCAGGGCACCTCGACGGTTAGTCAGTTCCTCAAGGGACCGACACGGAACAGTGCAATGGGGTGAGGTTCTCATCCTCGCCCCTTGTCCCCTGCTCTTTTGTCCCCTCTTCTTATAAGAGGGGTACAAAGAGCAGCTCCCTCGGTTCAATTTGCTTCACCCGAGGTGCTGGGTTCACCTTAAGCTACTGAGCCCCACCGCCACGACAAGGCTTGAACCATGGTGGGGAACATAGAAACACTGCGCCACAAGTTACTCAGCATCAAATAAAACTAGAAAATAACAAGTTGGCTCGAAAAGATGACGAACGTGCTAATGCTTTCGTATCGTTCCTAGCAGAGGTTTTCGCTCCCTAATGATGGTGATGCCACAACAGAGACAGACACACAAAAATATTTAGAAAGTGACCTTCAACTTAGCCTACCACTGCAGTGTTATTCACCACACGACGTCTGGAAAGTGATAAAAGGTCTTAGAGACACCAAGATCATCCCACAGCATCAATTCCACTTTAGATCGGGGCACACAACCATAGAACAGGTACACAGAGTTGTTAATAAGATACGAGAGACACTCGAAAAAGGGAGTATTGTTCAGCCTTCTGGACGGCTAAGGCTTTCGATAAGGTCTGGTCATACGGTATTTAGCTGTGGGGCTCGGCCAGAACTCCAATGTCGAACTTTCCAACTATTCCAAACAAAAACCTTAAAAATCATAACAAATGCTCCATGGTTTACTAAGATCTCTGGACTGCATGATTATCTACATATAATAACAGTTAAAGAGGAGTTACAACTCAAGACAAAACAATACAAACAACGTATAATATAAATGCACATGTTAACAATCTAGCCACAGCTCTAGCTCAACGCTCAACAAAAAAAAGACTCTAAAGCTTTGACATATGGGATTTCGCTGAATATTCCCGTAAATTATAAAAGAGGAAGATTCTTTGGTGGCAGAATGAGCCTCGCACGCCAATGATCTTACAAAATATCTGCTAATGGTTTTGAAAACCGATCGCAAGATTCAAACAAAAAAAAATTCAATCACCTTTCGAAAACTTACCATATAATTATCTTTTATCAAAAAAGTATGATTGCATAAAGTACACTGATATCTCGCTACATCTTTAGATTTGTGATTTTTTTGTTTTCTAATCAAAAGAGGTTGATTCTCATGAGGTACTTGGCGTCGCACCCTACTATCAGTATTCCAGTCCAAATGCATTCGAGTCCTATGAGCATAGCAGTCCCCAGAACTTGCAAAACTTTTATCACAAAGTAGACATTTATAAGGCTTTTCTCCTGTGTGCTGGTTCAAATGATACTGAAAATATTATAATTCAATTAGTAAATTGTCCCAATTTGATTGTGTCTATAACGCTGTATATAAAAACAATATGATATTTCCAAACCGATATAACTCATCTACGGTTAACGAGCATACTCATATTTGAAAGGAAGGCAACATACCTGCTCTGATACGATGTAGCGGGTGTCTATGGATGTCACTTATCACTTACCACCAAGTGAAACGACTGTCCCAGTTTGCCCACTCGTTATTTTGGAGCCCATTGGTGTTAACTGATAAGAATGTTATCGAAGATTCGAGCCGCCCGGCGTTGGACGCGGTCAAATAGGAGCTGATATTGGGGCGCTCCAGCCCCGAGGTGAGAGCATCCATGTGAGGCCGGATCTGCGCCTTGTATAATTGAAGGCGGTGGGAAGGCATGAAATACTGCTTCGCCCTACTGAGCACGCCGAGTGTCTTAGAGGCTAGTTTAGCCTTTCCTTCCAAATGACCACGAAACTGCACAATCTCTCGATATTTCGACGCCAAGACGGCGGTTAGGGAAGTGCCTTCAAATCGTAGAGGAACGACGAAGGGTGATTTGTTAGCGGTAAACGCACAAACTTGTGTCTTCTTGGATTATTGCACGATAGTTCATGCAAAATATGGAAGCCGCTAATGTGACCACAGCTTTTATCGCGCTAACTTTTTAGTGTTCAAACGTACGAAACTTCGGTTCGCATTACTTTGGGACGATACACTTAGGTGCGGCCGAAGCATTAAAAAGCAATTAGTATAAAAACTAGCTCCTTTTTTAATCTATGTAAATATCAGGTACCTTAGTTTAATAATACCTAATAGGTATAATTAAAAATTTATAAAGAAAAATGAACATTATAATTTAATATAGTACATTCTAATTAACCTAGCTGGACGGATGTTAGCTACAGTGACATTACAAGCTTCATTGTTAATATACAAAATCACTTGCATTACTTTAGCACTTGCTAAAACTGATGTAAATTAATTCAGCCAATTATTAGTACCTTCAACTCTTGGTTCCTTTTAAAATCCTTCTGACATATATGACATGTAAACGGTCTCTCAGTGCTATGGGAGACACTGTGGCTTTTTAGACCGCTATGTGTATTGTAAGCCCTTCCACATATTTTACAGGTGTACGGTTTTCGTTCAGACTTGTGATTTGCCATGTGGATGGCAA
Source organism: Helleia helle (assembly GCA_963853865.1). Taxonomy (NCBI): domain Eukaryota; kingdom Metazoa; phylum Arthropoda; class Insecta; order Lepidoptera; family Lycaenidae; genus Helleia; species Helleia helle. The sequence continues at coordinate 15,636,714 of OY971422.1, read as the reverse complement.
GATTTGGAGTGCTAAAACTGAAATTGTTGATATTAGTCATGTGCCATTAACAAGTATTTCTCTCGGTCACTATTGTGCATATTATTTTCTAATATTTACCAATTTTCACTTATTATTTTTTAAAGATTTTTATATGCCCGACGTTTTGGATACTGCGTTTTGGATATAAAGGATAAATATTTACGAATTATAAAAAATATTTATAGACACTGCTGCTTGTATTCAAATAGAAAAGGATGGAAATATGTGCAATCAAACTTTTTTTTTTTTTTTTTTTTTGTCCATTTACAATCAGCCTCATAGCTTTAATTAAATCTGTTGAACTTTCTGGAACTTTCGGGATTCAGCACACCCAGCGATGTGACATCCCTTAATAATTTACTTCAAATGGAAGCTATTCTTGGTCTTTTAAGTCGAAATATACTATTATCAGTATCCATCAGTGTTCTAGCCAGCTGGTTTTTGTGCTGGTTTAATTTGTGTTTGTAGACTTTACACGAGATATCAATCTGCTCCTTGATTGTGGGTATTTCCAAGTATTTGTGCATTTCTGTAATTCGGGTAAACCAGGGAGCATTACTTAAAGATTTTAGGGCTTTGTTCTGAAACCGTTGTAAAATTTCAATATTGGAGTTGCTGGCCGATCCCCATAGCTCAATTCCATACATCCATACTGGTTTTATAATGCATTTATATATCAATAGTTTATTTTCTAAACTGAGTGAAGACTGTCTTCCAATAAGCCAGTACAGGTTTTGAAGCTTAAAGTTTGCCTGATCTCTTTTGGCTTTTATGTGTTCCTTCCAAGTAAGCCTTTTGTCAAGATGCATCCCTAGGTATTTGACAGTATTATACTGAGGCAGGACTGTTCCATCAAGTGTTACTGGTGGACAGCCACCACTCTTCAAGGTAAAGGTAACGTGAGTAGATTTTGCAGCGCTAGCTTTTATTCTCCATTTCTTTAACCATAATCCAACTTTTTCTAGGTGACTTTGAAGTTTTTCCGATGCTTTACAGGGGTCCCTATGGCAAGATAGTACTGCCGTGTCATCTGCGTAGGTAGCAATTACGACATTATCGGAAGTGGGTAAGTCTGCAGTAAAAACTGTGTATAATACTGGACCCAGCACAGATCCCTGGGGAACTCCAGCTTTAATGTCACAGATAGGTGACATCGAACCTTCTATTTTTACTTGGAACATGCGGTCCCGTAAGTAGGATCTTAGTAGCATATAAGCAGTGTTGGGCAAACAGAGTTTCAATTTACATTCGAGACCCTTATGCCACACACGGTCAAAAGCTTGTTGAACATCGAGGAATACAGCAGAACAATATTCCTTTCGTTCCAGTGCTTGGCGGACTGTAGAAGCCACTCGGTGTATCTGTTCTATGGTCCCGTGATGCGCGCGAAATCCAAATTGGTGTTCCGGTATAATATTTTGCTCCTCAAGTATCGGATGGAGCCGCCGCAAAAGAAGTTTTTCGAAGAGTTTAGACAATACAGGAAGAAGACTAATTGGCCTGTATGAGGTCACCTCAGTTGGGGGCTTTCCAGGTTTGGCAATCATATTTATGATCGAAATTTTCCATAGAAGTGGATAATATTGCAATCTTAGGACAGCATTAAATAAGATTGTCAGAAGGACAATTCCTTTCTATGGTAATTTTTTTAATACTTCTGCGGTTATAAGATCAAACCCTGGTGCTTTTTTATTTTTTAGCTTTATTATGGCCTTTCTCACTTCAACTGGTGTTGTCAACTTCAGGGGTAAGGACATTTGTTGGTCGGTATTTAATAAATCATCGACCTCTCTTTCAGAGTCCATGTTTTCGGATTGATTTGGCTTAAATGAATCTTTCAAATAGTAAGCGAATAACTCAGCCTTTTCTGAAGGTTTCCTTGCCCAGCTACCGTTAGCTTGTCTCAGTGGAGGCATATGTTCCTTAGGTCTTTTCATAGATTTGGTCATTTTCCAGAGTGAATAATCTTCCGCTTTGCTTGTAGATAAATTTCTAAGCTTGTCTTGTAAAGTGTTGTTTTCATTTTCTTTTAACATTACCTTTAATTGCTTCTGTGCTTTATTGAGTGCCCTTTTGTCATGTCGGTTCCTACTTGTGTGCCACTGACGCCTTAGTCTTTTTTTTTCAGCTACCATTTTCCTGATTTCCAAAGTAAAATCTTTACTTTTGTCTTTAAAATTAATGTATGGAGTCGATAGCCACGCTGCTTTTTGAATTAAATTAGTTACGTACCAAGTCGTGTTTTCTATGTCTTTCTCTGACTTCAGAGGTAGCGACAGGTTTATGTTATCGTCGATGTAGCTTCGGAAGGATTGCCAGTCAGTCTTATTATTGTATAATAAATCAGGCGGTTCTTTATATATAACAGTGGTACTGATTGTACAGATGACTGCTGTGTGGTCAGAGGTGCCATCCAGACACGATTCGGTTTTAAGATTTCCCTTTTTAGAAGCCCTGACATTCCCTTCGTAATAAAAAAGTCAATTAGGTCAGGAACTCTGCTAGCATCTGTTGGCCAGTTAGTAGGTTGAGTGTGCATGGAGAAAGTTTTTATCAATCGCCTTCTTTAGCTCTCGTCCTCGCGGCGTGGTAAGTCTGGAGCCCCAGTAGGTGTTTTTGGAGTTCCAATCGCCCCCAGCGATAAATTTAGAACCAAGTTCGCGAAAGAAGTCGGTAAACATTTGTTCTTTAATTGTATGTGGAGGTGGGCAATATACAGCAGCAACAGTGAGAGCACCCTGCCAATCATCTACTGATATCACAGAAGCTTGTAGGAAAACGTGGCTATAATCAGGGAGAGCGTGATGTTCTACATTTTCTTTAATTATCGTTGCAGCTCCACCATGTGATGTTCCATCAGGATGATTGCTATAGTATATATTGTATCCTTGTATTTTGATAACTCTTTGCCTAGTCAAATGCGTCTCAGAAACCAAGAGAATATCAATCATATTAAGGCTGAGAAATAGTTCAACTTCTGCCTTGTTAGGGGCTAATCCGTTAACGTTCCATGTCGCAATACGAAGGAATTTCATTTTTGTTGTTGGGCTATGAGTGTTGTAAGCAGTCCCATTAAGGTGCTCATTTGTTGTATGAGTATATAAATTTTTTCAGATTGTTTGATAATAATTTGCTCAAGCAAATTTGTTGGCTGAGGTTGAATATCCTCTGTGTTTATTTTGTTCGAGTATCTTGCGGCACTACTGTATTTCAGTGTATGATGGGGGGTCTTATTTTCTATGAAATCATTCAAGGGTTGTGTGGAGTAATTTTTTGTTTTAAGTGGCGGAAAATCTTGAATTCGTGGCGTAAAGGGCTGTTTGTGTGTCTTATCTGATCTCAATGCCGATTCTTTGACTGCTTGAGCCATTTTTTGTGCTCGTATCTCTTTATAAACTTGGCAGCCTTTATAATTGGCCGGATGTTACCAAAACAGAGTGTACAGGTAGCTGGTGTGTTCCTGTCCTTTTTGGGACATTCTGCAGTTTTATGACCTTCAGCGCACTTGACACAGCGATAAGGACGCATGCAATTGTTTTTAGTGTGCCCATATTGCTGGCATCTAGTGCACTGAGCGATATCATACGTCTTTTTGGGATCTTCAATTTTGACTTTTGTGTGATAGATATACTCGATATTTTTCACTTCCCTGTTATTTAGGCTAGGCTCGAGGTTTACAAAGAACATGTTTAAAGGTTTCTTATTTCTCCTAGATATGGCACAAATGACTTCACCTCTAACTTTATTTCCAGTTTTTTCTATTTCCTCTACTATAGCTAGTTTAGGGGTAGTGTGATGTAGGTTTTTAATAACAATCCTATAGCACTTCTTATCCTTTTGAGTGAAAGTGTGTCCAATTAGGCCATTTTTCCGAATATGTCCTATTAAGTCTTTGTATGTTTCGCTTGATTGTGTTGAAATTCGAAGTTGATTTCTGTTGATAATTTTATAGGAATAACTGCCACAAGGCACACCTTTATTTAGTAGTTCCGTTAGTTGTGCTAGGTCTTCTATTCCATACAATATAATAGGTGGAGGTTTGCTGTCTTTCTTAGGGTAAGTAGTCTGAGTTGAATTTTTTGTTTCCTCTACTGGGTCCTCAGTTATATCTATTGGTAGACCACTAAACCTGTTTGAGGTACTAGCTTCCATCTGCCGCGAACTAATATGTCTTTTTGGGGTAGGTGGACTATTTGCTAGTCTTCTCTTTTTTACCACGCGTTGGGATGGTACTCTTTGCCATGTGGGGTGACAATCTTTGTTCTCATTATCAGAGACTTTCGCCTCGGTTGGTATATAGGATTGGTTTCGCTTGTCACGCAAGTCACTTCCTAACGATGATGATCTTGGTCTCTGGGTGAATAGACCTGGATGAAATGCCTGCTGCACTAGTTTTTTATTATTGCTTCAAACTATGTGCAATCAAACTAATTTAATTATGTATCACGCTGCTGAATAATTATTATTAAATTAAAAAATGTGTGTGCAAAAACCTATGAGAGAATTTTATAGGTATACATATATATATATATTAAATAGGTAATATAAAATTATACTAATATTTCTATTTATTAAAAAAATAAAATTATATCTTCTTGTTATTTATCTTCAATTACAGACCCAGATACCATACAATGGTTACTAAAATCAATGGAAATCTTTTACAAATGAATGATTTTGTCACCCATTGAAGTTCATAAACATAATATGTAAGTCCAGCCATTTGAAATAGAAAATATCTTTTTTATTTCTTCAATGTTTAAGTTTTTTTGTAATTTGAAATAAATTATACAACTTCACTGCTCTTACAAACCAGCGCCTTACGGTTTCACCCGCTTACTTTCCATTCCTGTGGGATTACAGGGATAAATTATAACCTATGTTATTCTGATGCTATGTTATTGTAAAGTTTCATCTAAATCCATTCAGTAGTTTTTGCAAAAAAGAGTAACAAACATGCATACATTCTTACAAACTTTCGCTTTTATAATATTAATAGGATCTTTTTTTTATGTTAGTTGGATAGACAAACTGGCAAACGTACCACCTGATGGTAAGTGGTCGACGTCATGAACATAAACTAATATACCTGGAACGAGCCCAGGCAACTCATCTATGTGTTGCCTATCCTGAGACATAAGGTGTTAAGTTTCGGTGCCAGTAATAACACTGCCTGTCTTGCTCTTCTCTCCGAAACACAGCAAAGCTGTTTCACAGGAGAAACAAGCAAGATGGTGGTACCCATGCAGCCGGGAGCACGCGGGAGCCGCGGCACAGCGCTTCCCTCCCACCGGTCATTATCTTTACTGTTAATATATAATTTAACACCATCTACAGTCCAGGACGAAGAACACTGTATATTTGCATTCAATCTTATCCACTTGCAGGCTAAATCCTATTAATGAATGCCCCTTATACATGTTTCTTTTTATTTCATAAAAGTTTCAAATTACGATACTTAAGAAGTTTCACTTAATAAATCAGAGAGTTGCTCCATACCGATAAAAAAATGTATATTTGCAGTTTAGGCAACTGATTAGTCATGATGGTTCATTCTAACAATCACAGCCACATGTAAGAGTATAACTATTGTTACTTACACTCTGCCACATATTTGACACAAATCAGTACCTCTAAATTCCTTCAAATGTAATAATGAATCACCATTTGATTGACATTGATCACCACAATTTGATTCTAAAGGTGGTTCATTGTTTTGGTCGTCATTATGTATACATGAATGGCTTTTAAGTGCCAATTCAGTATGATAGCTTTTCTTGCATACTACACATGCAAATGGTTCGCTTAAGTCATTGTCATCAGTAGGATCAGTCTGTGATTCACCCTTCTTAATTAATTTTATAGTAACATCTCCATGTAAATATCTCAAACCATCATCAGATTCAGTTGAATCACACAGTTCGTCGCTCCTGAGCAGTGATAGCTCTACTCCTCCATCGTCCAAGTTTTGTAACACAATCATGGGATCAACATTAACCTCTATCGTGTTTAGTTTTGTATAATTATTTAACCTCGACTCATTTACTGTTTTCATTTTAAACAATGTTTGTTCATTTTGCTCAAAAGCTGTCCTCCTATCTAGTAGTATATCTTGTGACTTTTGAGATGTCTCAATAAAGTCACATACCATTTGTAATTTTGAACAACATCTAATACATATGTTTTTTGGTAACTTGTCATCTTCAGCAACCTGCAAAAGTTTAAATCACATTTAAACTAATAGTTTGTAGTCTTATGGTTAGGATGAGATACTTATTGTGTTGGGTAGTTACAATGGTTTTGTGGTAGTGTTGATTTGACTAGACTACAAGAGGCATTGGTCTATTATGGTTATTCTAGTAGATCCCTAAGAGTTGAAATTTTAGTTCGAGTTTTAAAGTCGTTGAAAGTTTATATTACAATACTAAACACTAAATATGCTAATTCTAAGATACCTCAATGAGCAAATATTTATTCATTTTATTTTGTAGTTGCATTGCCTCTGCTTCTGCGCTAAATATTAAAATGGTAGCTTCTTGCTCCTCTGCGCATAGACGACATGTTTCGAAACTGTATATTTCAACCATTGTTTGACTTTGTGAAAAAGCCAATGATATATTATGTTATTGAATATTTTTGTGGGGATTTCGGAAATATATGTTCCATACGTGTTCCATATCACCATAACGCATGCGCGTTCGGTTAAAGCGAAGTTTACTCTTGTATAGTTGTTGTACTTGTAGTTCACTGTTCATTTTATTGATGTGCATTGTACGATTGTGCGGATTGTGTGAACAGGCGGAAATGCCGAAATGCGCAAACTCAGGTGTATGGTATAGTTTGTTTTTATTAGAACTCGAAGAATTTAATCGTTGCTTTTCATGTGTAAAGTATAAACCAAAGAATAATTATGTTTAAATAATTAAAAATATTATTGGACGGTACTTATTATTTAAACGGTCAATACTCAATTGACTTGACACCGATTTTTTTTGTTAGTTTTGTTCCTGACTGATTCTCAGTTAAGACCAGAGGCCATGCTGCCAAGTCTGTGGTGTTAACAATATTTTGTTTGTGCTTTGGAGAAACGGCGAGAAATGTCAAGGAGCGTGGCTCCGCCCCTCTAGCCCCCATCAATCGACTATCACTTCCCATTCAATTCACCCAGAACAGTAGACCACAATATTCGCCAACCAATCACATTATATGTTACACAGATTAAGTTTTTAAAACAAACACTATAGAAAACCACCAGAACAGTCCTACTATAGAAAACCGCTCCAGAACAGTTCTCCACAATATTCGCCAACCAATCTCAATAAACAGATACGTTTTTAAAACAAATACTATAGGAATCCGCTCCGAATGAACAAAACACAAAATACCTAACAATAAATTAACGGAAGACTAAAAAAACTCTTTTTATTTTATTTTTGTCCCTTTTGGAACCGGCTAAGACCATAGGCCGTGCTGCTAACTCTGTCGTGTTAACACATGAAGTTAGGATATAAGAGGATATGTCCCTTTCTTTAAACGTACAGCTGTAAGTGAGTGCCTGATCCGCCATCTTGAGTGCCCTTTTCATAGTAGTATTCTATAAATAGTTTGTGGTTTTGCTGCCAAAACCCTACCAATGGCAGCCATGTTGAGTGCCGATTTGAGTTATAGGTATACACCTTTTTTTCGTAGGTATGCCCAGTCCTTCTATATTATTATGTCTATGTGTTAACAATATTTTGTCTGTAATTAGGATGTAGAAACGGCGGATGTGGATAAATACATTATATTATTATATTACACAAAGTTAAGTTTTTAAAACAAGCACTATAGAAAACCGCCAGAACAGTCCTACCGTAGAAAATCGCTCCAGAATAGTTCTTAACAATATTTGCCAACCAATGACAATATAATTTAAATTTTTAAAACAAATACTATAGAAAACCACTCCGAATGCACGAAACACAAAATAACAATGAATAAACAGGAAACCAGAAAAACACAACAGACGCAATGAGTAATGACAGTTCCCGCCTAGGAACAAGTATAATATGGAATTGACATTCACGTATACCCGAAAGGGACAGGCATATTTTACAGGGATACCACATTCATAATAACAAGTCTACTTATTTTCATGAAACAAGAGGCATTAGCCCTAACCAAACATTTATTGTAATTTTAGACAACTCCATTTTTCCGGATTATCGAAAATATTATGTAATGACTAATAACAAACCGCTAAAAACATAAATAATAAAAAAGAAGGCTATTTACGTCTTAATATGTATGATCTATAGTACAAAGCCTTTTAGGATAGCAATAAACATATTTGTTTTTTTTTGTGTTTATTTCGGAAATTCCAGTCACCCTTTTTATATAATACCACATTCTTGGGTAATCTGCCTATAACAAAACTGGTATCACTATACCTATATAAACCGATCAAATTAAAAAGTAGTACAAAATGGCGGCATATTTGACAAACTGTTCACGAGTGAGAATGTTTGTATGGCATTCAAATTTAGTCGATAATTTTTTGTTGGGCACATCCTTGTTGTGCCTAACAAACAAAGTGTGATATTCTGACAAAGACAAAAGAAAGTGTCTATGTCTCTTTCACTCTTGGATTTTTCGTATGTTGTTATCTCGTTCCAATACGATATTATTATTAGCTTGTCAAATCTATTGATACTCGATCTTAGGTTCCCGCCGTCCTCACCTTTTTTTGATATTTTCGTTCCTGTTGAAACCGTCTACGACCAGAGGCCGTGCTGCCGTCTGTCGTAAACAATATTTAGTCTGTAATATGGAGAAACTGCGGGGAAACCCCAAGGAGCGCGGCTTCGCGTCGCCCGTCTAGTCCACATCAATCAACTATCACTTCCTACTGCGCCCACCCAGAACAATCCACTACAATATTCGCCAACCAATCACAATATTATATTATACAGATTAAGTTTTTAAAACAAACAATATAGAAAACCGCTCCGAATTAACAAAATATAAAATAACATTTTATTAACTGCAAACCAAATAATATCACAACCGCGTGTCCCAATATTTCCCGCAGTTCCTGTTATATTTTGTAATTTGACCGTATTTATTTTTAATGTTTTATTTTTTTAAACTTAGAGCACCCTGCTGGTTCACTTGAAAACCTTTACGTTCCAATTAAGCATTAGCACAATTCGGCATTGTGCGGCATTGAATCGTATTATATAATTGGAAAACACACTATAAATAATATAGTGATATTAATGTGTTTATAACGACACAAATTCATATATCATACGTAAAAAAAGTAGTGGTACGTGGAACACATTACATATGCATTTTTCTTATATCTTACTAATTATAAATCTCATCAGTTATAGATTAGTCGACCGTATCGGATTTGATGTCTAAATCCTACTCTCCCGAATAGCGCGCGCGATTAGCGGCGCCCCTCCTACGGGGCGCGACGGGCGGTGACCTCTGGTGACCCCTTTTCAAATATTTCTTAAGTTACCCATCTGTGATAGCTGCTCATTTACTATACCGATTGAACTTAAAGGCCATGAGGTCGAAAAATCTAGCCCTTCCGAAAGAAAAACTTATTATAAAGTGGACAAAAATATATTTAAATTTATCTGTCGAAGAGTACGAGGGGTACCACCATCATCATCATCAACTCATATATGTCCCATTGCTGGGCAGGGGTTTTGGTCATTTCCTTCGAAAATGTTGAACAGAATAGAATAGAATTTTCTAAAAGCCCGTCCAAGCTTAACTACTACAAGGAACTAAAGAAACTCGTAGCCCAGGCCGTCAACGCCGAAAAAGAAGCCTATTTAAAAAAAAAAAATCCACAAATATACAAAACTCAAGAGCCATGTGGAAACACATTAAAGAAAATGTAAATTTTAAAAATATAGATGTGCCCCTCCCCATAAATTTGTGTGATGCGTAGAAGATAAATATGCATTTCATGAACGTACCAGGAGATAATATAGTAGATTCATCATAATATATGGACTACTAAACAAATATGATTCGTCGAGTTCCTTTAATTTGCATGTAGTGACGGAGAGAGAAGTAGCTAGCGCTGTTCGTGAACTGCGATCTAACGCCGTCGGCGTGAATGGAATTTATAGATCTATGTCTAATACGCGTATAGTCGTGTCCCTCAATAATGTTATAAATAATAACTCCCTCTTGTGAGTGTGATCGATGACGTGGTTCATGCCCAAGATAGCGGAAACGTTACTATAGTTGTTCTCCTTGATTTCTCTCGAGCATTTGATGCTATTAATATTAACTTACTTTTAGCAAAACTACTGGTAAAAACGACAACCGATTACGAGTCCCCCATTGGGAGATCGAGTGCAGAACGGTAAAGCATTTCTGCTTGATAGAAGCGCGGGACGATGCCTCGCGTCACGTCGACTGCATTTGCCATGATCCTAACTCTATCTGGCTTTGGCAATCTCAGCACATCGTCCAGGGGGAGGTTCCATAACGTCGGGCCCAGAATTGATCCTTGGGGACATCCGATGTGTCAAATTTCGCGGAGAATACTTCGAAAAGCAATAAATACATTTTTAAATAGTAATGTTGTGTCACTTCCTTGATTCCCGAAATTTTCAGTGGCGCCCTCGTAATAAAGTATGCTGCATAGGTATATATAGTACGTTTATTCGATCATAATATATACTTAATATAAAATTTATATACATAAATATTATATACATGTATATGCACATGAATATACATACATACACACACATACACATTACTAAAATAAAATACTTAATATATTTAGGTCAGTACCTATGAAATTGCCGTTTTGTATGAAAAAATTTAAACGAAGTGGCAGTGGCAGTTTATTGATGCCCTACTTAAAGAAATCAGCTGGACGCGAGACAACAAATTCTTCAAAGGCATTTTGTACCGCCTCTCGGGTATTGACTTTTTTCCCGCCAAGAAGTTATCCAAATTCTGGAAAAAGTAGTAGTCTGTAGGCGCAAGGTCTGGTGAGTAGGGCGGATGACGGAGAGCTTCTAACCCCAGTTCTTGCAACTTGGACCTCATACTGCACAGCAGATGTGCAGTATGCAGTGGTCGTCGCGGAAGCTTAGGTTCGAATCCGATACGAGTAGACACAAACCCAGACCGCGCAAACAGCGCTAGCACTACGCTACCGCTAGATTACTTGGGCACCGCGCATGACCCGCCTCCCTCTCCACAGGGAGGGATGAGGGCCGGCCCTCATGATGATAGGTTAAATTCAACCGTAAAAGATTCGTCGACCGTATCGGATTTGACTAGTCCAAATCCTGCTCTCCCTAGCAGGGCGCACGATGAACCGCGGCCCCCGCGGGGCGCTGAGGAGGGCGTCCCCCTTTCGAATATTTCTTAAGTGAGCCATCTGCTCATTTACTGTACCGATTGAGCTTAAAGGCCATCAGGCCGAAAAGTCTAGCCCATCCGAAAAAAAAAAGTATGAGGTCGCGCGTTGTCGAGCAGGAGCAGCGGAGACGAACGATTGACCAATGCTGGTTGGAGATGTGCCAGCTTCTCCATCATTGTGTTCAGTTCTTCACAGTACACATCTACATCTACAGTAATGTTCACCCCGTTTGGTAAGAAACTGTGATGAATCACACCGGCGCTGGACCACCAAACAGTGACCATCACTTTTCTAGGGGTAAGTTTTCGTTTAGGGCATAATTTAGGTGCTGAACCAGGATCCAACCAACTTGCTGAGCGCTTGCGGTTATCAAACAGAATCCATTTTTCATCGCAAGTAACAATGCGGTTCAAAATTCCGTCATTCGTGTGTCTGTTGAGCAGTGCAAGGCACGTCTCGACGCGTACTTCGCGCTGTCTCAAACCCGACGACAGGAGGCCGTGTGGTCGCAGACTGCACGGTTAGCGGTGAGCAGCCCCCCACTTTTACAAACCAAAAGTGAGCCAAATGGGCTCACACTAATCCGATGTAGCATTAAGGCCTTCGGGCCGTTAGCATAGATCCATCCGGAAAAAAAAACTTCGCGCTGGCGATCATTGAGTTCGTCGGGGGGTGCCCCACGAACTCAATGATCGCCAGCGCGATTTGTCAAGATTTTTTACCTTGCCAATTTGACGCAAATAGACCAATATTGTTTTGACGCTAACGTCGAAAGCTACTGCTACTTCGGCTGTAGATTGTGTATCATCAGCTTCCACAATCGCCTTTAATTCGTCATTGTCGACCAAAGTCTTCGGACGACCGCGAGGTTCATTTTTCGGGTCGAAATTTCTAGAACAGAAGCGAGCAAACCAATAACAGGTGCTGCGTTGGTTTATAGTGTTAGCTCATGGTTAGCTCCGTAAACGTCGTTGATGTTGCGTGCCGCTTGTGCCGCGTTGCTGCCACGACGGTACTCATATTCCATAATTACTCGAATTTTTAACGTATCCATGATGACGAAAAAGATTGAAATGCGATGAAAATGTATCACTAATCAATAAACAAATGATTACTTATGGAAAAAGAATTCCATGTTTCTAAAATAAAATTAATTTTAAATTAGAATTCTTAGCCAAACAAAAATTATTTTGATTTGAAATGGCCAGTACTCCAGAACGGCAATTTTGAGGGAGGTCTATGTTCAGCAGTGACCGGATACAGTCTAATGAAGATAATGATGATAAAACTTTGAACAAATAAACCGATGGGAGGGTTGCGCTGTGCTGCGCTCCCGGCGCATGGGTGCCACCACAGATGTTATCACCATCCTGCTTGTTTCTCCCGAGAAACAGCTTTGTTGTGTTTGAGAGGGCAGTGCAGAGACTCAAAATCTTATTTCTCAGAATAGGCAGCACATGAATGAGTTGCCTTCTTTCCTTTTTTAACCGACTTCAAAAAGGAGGAGGTTATCAATTCATCGGAATCTTTTTATTTATTATGTATAATTTTTTTTTTACTTCTACCTGATTACTCGAAGATGGCTAGACCGATTTGAAAAAATATTTTTTTGTTCTAAAGGGTATACTTCCCAAATGGTCCCATGATAAGGAAACCAGGATCTGATGATGGCATCCCAGAGGAATCGAGGGGAACTTTCGAAAATCGTAGGGGCGACTAGTGCGTTTGATATTTTTTTTATAAAGTGTTTTGAAGGACTACAATTTGATGAAGGTCTAGAGTCGATCTGATGCTGGAGCCAAAAGACAGTCGAGGGAACTCCTCAACGATTTACATCAGTAACCTTGTGTTTGGGCTTGATTAATTTGTAATGATGAGAAATTTACACCTAGATGGGTTGTGACTGTCATTAAAGGTCTGATGATGAAGACAAATGACAGTTAAGGGAACTCCTCAACAGTTTACAGTAGCTACCTTGTGTTTGGACTTAATTAATTTAAATTGATGAGAACTTAGCTTAACTTAGACAAGAACAAATTGATTATAAATATTAGGCACAAAAATTAAGGAAATTATTTTATTACTTTTTAGTTCTTTTTATTTTTGAAGTCGGTTTTAATTTTTGTTTAATTTTCTTTTGCGCTGGGAAATGCTCTTAGACATCCCGCGGGAGAAGGAGGACTTCCCAGGCGACTCGCTGAACCCAAAAGATGGTGAGGTGGACGAAGCTCTACCCACTAAAACCCGGCGAGTGACACCAATGCCGCCTTTGGTGAGGTGCCCCGGATCAGTAGAGCAATAGGGCACCTCAACGGCTTCAGTCCTCCAAGGGACCGACGCCACCTGCACAGAGGGCTTGTTCCGTACCGCAAAACAACCCCTCTCAACGTCCGGGTACCCATCCTCGCCCTTTGTCTCGCCCTGCTCTTTCATCCCCCCTTCTTATAAGAGGGGTACAAAGAGAAGCCCTCTCGGTTCGATTGGCTTCGCCCAAAGTGCTGACTTCACCTGAGGCTACTGTAATATAATATATTTATATTCTTTGGGCTACTGAGCCCCACCGCCACGACAAGGCATGACCATGGTGGGGATGAATACGTTGCCTTTTTTTTCCTTTAACGCCGGGAAATGCTCTGAGGCATCCCGCCTGGGGAGTGGGTCTCCCCAGTCGGGTATGTGGGACTCGCTGCGCCTGAAAGATGGTAAGTGGACGCAGCTTTACCCACTAAAACCCGGCGAGTGCCACCAGTGCCGCCTTTAGTGAGGCGCCCCGGATCTGTTAAACTAACAGGGCACCTCGACGGCTATCAGTCCCGCAAGGGACCGACACCACCTCCACGGAGGTGTTGTTGCGCAAACAGAACAACCCCTCCCAACGTCGGAACAGTACAATGGGGTGAAGTTCCCATCCTCGCCCTTTGCCCCCTGCTCTTTTCTCCCCTCTTCTTATAAGAGGGGTACAAAGAGCCCCCTCGGTTCAATTAGCTTCGCCCAAGGAGCTAAGGTTACCCTAGGTTACTGAGGCACCCCGCCACGTCAAGGCCTGAATCATGGTGGAGATGAATGAGTTGCCTTTTTATTTATTTTTTTCTTTCCGCCGGGAAATGCTTGAGATATCCCGCCTGGGTATGTGGGACTCGCTGCGCCCGGCCAAGACTCGTCGTCACCGAGCATCGCGGTGATATGAATGAGTTGCCTGGGCTAGTCTCAGGTAAACTTGTTTACCCCACCACGGTTCAAGCCTTGTCGAGGCGGTGGGGCTCAGTAGCCTAGGGTGAGCCCAGCACCTTGGGCGAAGCTAATTGAGCCAAGGGGGCCTGGGGAGACCCACTCCCCAGGCGGGATGCTTAAGAGCATTTCCGGGCGTAAAAAAAAAAAAGGTAAACTTGTTTTAAATGTTCATGGGCGATGCTGTCCACTTACCATAATGTGGCTCGTCTGCCCGTTTAACCAACCAACACTTAAAATTAGTTAACATGTAATAACAAATTTTGAAAGCTAAAATGTAAAAACTCAAATTAGTTCACTGACCGGTTTAATTTAAATAAAACTGAATTCTAACCCACTTTCAACAATATGGGTAAGGATTTTGTGATTTGTATCCAAGTTGTGTTAAACGGTGCTTTTTGGTGTATAGTTGGTCATGGTAGTGTCTAGTCGAGGGCAAGTTAAAGATACTGGTTGAATGGTTGAAAGGTAGATAGGTGAGAAAAGCGGGTTGCGGGCATCGTTCTCGAAGACCGGTCCGCGCGGGGAGGGGGGCGGGTGCGCGTGGGCAGGCAGGAGCGCTGCGCGGGCCGCGGGCGGAGCATGCGTCAGTCGCGCACCGAGCGCTATACGAGTACATCGGGTGGCGCCGCGCCAACCCGTCGCGCACTAGTGTTGTGTCACAGCGGTGGGCCAGGTCGGTTTCGAGATTTAGTCGTTCCGACTCAACCATGGCTCTCAACTCGGACGCTGAACAGAAATCGAAACTGGTCCTCCGCGTAGACCAGGACTCGGACTCGGTTCTACAATCATTATTCGACACAGTGCTCAAGCCAGACTCGAAACGACCGCTACAGGTGCCTCTGCGTATGCGACAGCTTCCGAAGTCGTTCTTTAACCCGCCGTCGACCGGTTCTAAGTCGCCATCTGTGTCTCACTCGCGGGAAAACTCCGCCGATTCGGCTTTTGGATCGTCGTCCGCCACTGGCACTACTTCAGTGTCCCACTCTCGCGCGCATTCGTCGCCAGCGAGTTTGCAACAGACTTACGCCGCGGGGCAACAGACGCAGCAGCCGCCGTTGCCACACCAACATGCCAAGCAGAGGTCTTATGATGTTGGATCACACCTCCCGGACGATCTCGGGCCTTTACCAGCTGGTTGGGAACAAGCCCGTACTCCAGAAGGACAGATATACTATCTCAAGTAAGTTATCACCTTTTCATTATTACTAATATGATATGATGAAAGTATAGGATTTCAATAATGTAAAAAAAATGAAAAGTGAAAATGGCTTGTCCTAAAAATATACACCAATGTCATCGGCCCTTCGTTACGATGAATGAAAGTAATTTTTTTGACTATTACTTCTGTTGAAATGGAATATTATGCCTACTAGTTTTTCATTTCATACATTACACCTAACAGCCTATAGTTAATAAGTTCGAACAATATCAAACAATCGAATGAACTACGTAGGTATACACTATACATGATATCAATCACGTTTTCAAACGGTGTTTTGTTTTGAAGTACCTACTTGTTTACGTAATACCTTTACAAATTACAGGTATACAAAATATTATGTTGTTTAGATACAGAAACTCACGTACCTACTGTAATGATGGCGTCTTTGTCTCTGCGTAAAGCATTGCAAATAAAAAAACTTTCAAGAAAACCAGAATAAAAAGAACATTCTTTTGTTTTTAGTAGCAATGAATGATTTAGCTTACTTCTATTGCAAAAAATCTTAACATTTCTCGTTTTTCAACCGACTTCAAAAAAGGAGGAGGTTTTCATAATTCAACCGTATATTTTACATAGAATTATGAGCTATGTTCTACCTTCATCCAGCATTCTTAGTCCTGAACCAGTTTTTCTCAGAATTTTCACAAATGTAGCTCTAGTTTCTGGTAACTATTTTTCTGCGGACATATTACAATAACATTCGCATTTTGGTGTGAATTTGTCTAGGTCTTTTAAAAATTTTCCGAAACGTATTCTTGTCACTAAAAAGACTAGTGTCAACAAAACCTTTCTTTTTACAAACATTCGCACATTCTTGTAGGATTGCAAACGTTGTGTTATCAATTCAATTCATGTATGAATTATGATGTAAAAGTCAATAACGATACAAAGAGAATATTATGTAGGTACAGAGTTTTATTCAAAGCCTGTGCATATTGCAGAAGGTAGCGGTCATACGGCTTCCCTTTATCCTTACTTATTATACAACTGTATAGTGGTTAGTAAGGAATTAATTGTTTTATAATATTATGATTTACACTTGGTGATTTTTCTTTGAAAGAGACAGGAAAAGTTTTCCTTAACTTTGAACACAATTAATATAAAATAATATGTAATAGAACACAATAAAATATATCAGTTAATGTAGAGTTGACATACTACTCTACTGTCTACATACATACTACTCTACAGTCTACACTCTACACACTATTCTACAGTCTACATAGTAGGTACATACTTTTTTTTCTTTTACGCCGGGAATTGCTTTGAGGCATCCCGCGGGTGAGTGGGTCTCTCTGTGGTATTCGCTGCGCCCGCAGGACATAGCTCTACCTACTAAAACCCGGCGAGTCCCGCCAATGCCGCCTTTGGTGAGGTGCCCCGGATCAAATGAGCAAACCGGGCACCTACACGGCTAGCAAGTCCCTCAAGGGACCGACGCCACCTCCACAGAGGAGTTGTCCCGCACCACAAAACAACCCCTCAATGTCGGGACAATACAATCGGGTGAGGTTCTCATCCTCGCCCCTTGTCCCCCTGCTCTTTTCTCCCCTCTTCTTATAAGAGAGCTACTAAGAGCAGCTCTCTCGGCTCAATTTGCTTCGCCTAAGGTGCTGGGTTCACCTTAGGCTACTGAGCTCCACCACCACGACAAAGCTTGAACCGTGGTGGGAACATTAATCTGGCTAAATTGCCTAATAATAAGTATAAATGTAAGCAGCGACCGTTGTCCATCTGAATAACCTGTAAATTAACGCAGTCATTCTCTGGTACAATGATAGAATATCCACCTGAGATTAGATAAATCTATTTTGGGCTAGATGATGGGAAAACAAAACCTTATTGTTAAGTAATATGATAAAAATAGTCGCCAAAATTACCTATGACACAGAAAGGCTATCTTGTGATTGTATGCACGATTTTAAAATGACGCGTTCTTCATTTCGTATCTTATCACCATCATATTCTTTCGTCACAAACCACTTAGTGATAAGAAATATAGCGGCCAAAGTTGATCACGGAACAAGACAAATTGGGAAAAATACGGGAACTTCAGATAAAGGACATTCTTCTGAGAATTGAGATTATGAGAAAGTTATTTAAGTTCTTAGAAAATGATATTGCTTTCTGTATTTTGTGAAGAGTATGCGTATTTATTAGAAACGCCAAAACGTAAATCTGAAATAAGAAATCTTCAACCATAATCCATCGGGGATACATAAGATACGAGATATGAGTAGTTTTATCTCGACATATTGTTTTCTAATGTTTACGCGAATTGAACTCAATTTTATCAGGGCTTATTAACATTTTTACATATATCCGTCATTTCGGATACATTACAACAACCATGGTTTACGGAAGGACCAATTAATTCACATGCTGATAAAGGGCATCTAAGACAATGAGGCAGATCCGTTTCAGACTTTGACTCCTTTCGTCTTCTTCACAAAGACCTATCAACTTCTCTGTTCCATGGACGATGTTAATTGGTGTGTTCTTTGAACGCAACATTCATAAATCATAAGTAGGTACATGGATTAATCTAATAAATAACAAAGATTAATTTAAGTATTTTATTTAGCATTCATACTATCGGATCGGCCGTGTTGGCATTCATTGATAGAGGCCTATATCCAGACCGGGGTCTTATCACTGTAGCAGTGAAGAGGACACTGCTGACAACACCCTGGTGGAGTGCCCTGCGTGGGCGCTAGAAGACCTTTCACTCCCTGCGGTCATCCGAGATGACCACCATTGAGAGTACATGGGAGGCGGTTTTCTTCTGCGAAGTCGTGATGCTGCAGAAGGAGGAGGTGGAGCGGGAGTTAAGCAGCGCAGGAGGTGGGTGTGGTTACCCTCTGCCTCCAGAGGAGAGTACCTCCAGGCACACCGTCGCCGTGCGGACCATACCTACAATAGTTCCCGCAGCGGGCCAGCACGACTAGGAGAACACCGCTGGGGCTTAGTGGATGGAGTCTGCATAAAATTTACCATCTTACTAATAAACATAATAATAACATAATAATAAACTTTATTGCACACATACATATTAATTTACACATTAATAAAGATAAAGTAAATAATGTACTGGCGGCACATACACATACATAATGTACACATACCCGCCTGGGAAGTCTCCCATCTCCCGGGGGATGCCTAAGAGCATTTCCCGGCGCAAAAGAAAAAAAGGCCTATTATGAGAAATAAGATTTTGAGTCATAATAATAATATAATAAGTACAGAAAAGTAATAACAGGACCAAGATAAATTTTGTCGTTTATATATTTTACACCCAGTGTGATGTAGATGTAAAAAGTATTACCATAAATTAAAAATAATTTATAAGCTGACGCCCAGTGAACGATCAGATGACGCCTAGTTTATTTTTATTAATTACTAGCTGTTACCCGCAGCTTCGCCCGCGTTAACTTGCTTAACTTCACTCCTGTTAGTTACATCGTGATGTTTTATAGCCTATAAGCCTTCCTCGATAATTTTTTTTTCTTTAACGCCGGGAAATGCTCTGAGGCATCCCGCCTAGGGAGTGGGTCTCCCCAGGTGGGACTCGCAGCTCTACCCACTAAAACCCGGCGAGTGCCGCCAATGCCGCCTTGGTGAGGTGTCCCGGATCTGTTAAGCTAACAGGGCACCTCGACGGCTAGTCAGTCCCGCAAGGGACCGACGCCACCTCTTCAGAGGGGTTATCCCGCACCACAGAACCACCCCTCCCAACGTCGGGACAGTACAATGGGGTGAGGTTCCCATCCTCACCCCTTGCCCCATGCTCTTTTGTCCCCTCTTCTTATAAGAGGGGCATAAAGAGCCCCCTCGGCTCAATTAGCTTCGCCCAAGGTGCTGGGCTCACCCTAGGCTACTGAGCCCTACCGCCACGTCAAGGCCTGAACCATGGTGGGGTTCATCGATAAATGGGCTATCTAACATTGAAAGAATTTTTCAAATCTGACCAGTAGTTCCTGAGATTAGCGCGTTCAAACAAACAAACAAACTCTTCAGCTTTATAATATTAGTATAGATTTTTGTTATTACTTTGAGTGTTATTTGCTATTAAAATTATATATGTAGGTATATAGGAAAGACGTCAAATACCTAAGTATAATAATATCTCAGATGGTGAAATATGTAGGGGTTACGTGTGGCTCCCCAATATAATTGACATACATGTAATTTGTCAAGGTAGCTGGCGTTAGAGAGGATAAACTTGTTAAAGATTGGAAAGACTGATATGCCCACTTCTGTGATATGCTAGACTCGGACCCTGTCAGCCTTACTGGATGGTATGGCAGTATCCACTTCACCATTGTTGAAGGCAGACTGAGTCGGAATCATGATGATAAAAATTGCCGCCAATGTTGGCCTCAATCAGAAAAAACATCATGTATAATAACCGAATGTATCTGTGTAATGTGAATCAAATAATAATATAAACGAGTCTTACTTCATCTGCACTACTTATGAGCTGTTAATATTTCGGCAATAGTCCAATTGACACAAATAAATGGCAGCTGAATGTTTTCCGTGATCAATAAAATGAAACCTTTTAATAATTATTTTTGTTCCTAATGTAATTACTGACGGTAGATGTCTAAAAAACTTTTTAAGAGAGGACCGTGGATGAGTGATTGTAAGTGAACATAAACGCATTAAACACAGCTTTTTTGTCGTTAGACAATAAAAAATATAAAAAACATGTTTTCTTTATAGGTTACTCTTGAAAGAATGACATATATTTGGCCATGTGAAAGCCCTCAATGCTCAAATCTAAGCCTGCAACGTTGAAAGTTTGACCCTGAAAATAGGATATCCCGGCCGATACCGCCGCAGCCGCTATGTCCCTGCATTTTAAATCTGTAATATCTTCGAAAATATTCATTTAAATAACATTCTGTAAATGGCCATATTGATCTTAATTAAATGCACAATGTATTTAAGGTACTTAATTGGACTAGCATTATCGATGTTTTGCTTAAAATAAACCTTCCTCTTGAATCACTCTATCTATAAAAAAAACACATCAAAATCCGTTGCTTAGTTGTAAAGATCTAAACATATATGGACAGACAGACAGAACTGTCCGTTTGCCCCCTCTTCTATAAAAAAGCTACTTTGTTATATACTATGTAATCATGGTATGGGATACTTGGTGCCTGAGTTCGACTTGCACTTGGCCGGTTTTTATTATATTAAAATCCAGGAAAGAATATACAAGACGTGTGTCTTGCACAATATTCCAGTTACATAATAAAACATGTCTCTGAGCCGCCGATTTGCATTAAATTACATTCGTCATACTTTTGTAATTTACGATCTAAGCTTAATACGACACCACCCTCGTGAATGACAAGACGAAACACACGTAGGCCCATAATTGTTTTCTAATGTTTATGAGAATTTCACTTATTATAATGAAACATCGTTTCGGATACTCTACAACAAGCACGTGTCCTACGCTTTACTAAATAGTCACGGGGGGATTCCCGTAAAGATTATTAAATTATAACGCGTAAGATTCATAGATTTTTATAGAGATTAGAAAAAATAGATGACTAAAGAGAAATGAGAGGTGAAGATATGATAGAGCTTACATTTGTTTATTGTAAATCATTATAGTATTTCCAGTAAAGTAAAGGGTACACAAATAAGAACTTGGCGCACTTTTGTTATGATCAAAATTTGTGAACCATCTCAATGAAATCATTGTATTTTACACATTTATTTCTCAGTAATAACGAAATAAATGTCAATTAATTTTAAACGGGAAAATTCTGGTATCCTATTATAGTGCAAATATGACTTACAAAATATGATGGTTTTTAATAGTTTTTATTTAGAAAAACAACACTGGGCTCTTTTCATGGGCCAAGTAACCTAAATAACATGGTCACGAGGCTTGGACTATTTCGCGTCGTATACAAAATACGACAGCTCACATCCGGGAATAACATTTAAAATAATTACAAATGTCGGTAATCTGTAATGGCTGCCTGGCGCCACAGCCATTATAGTTAGGTTGTTTCGCTCGCGTAGTCTAGGATCATATCGAATTGCGTGGGCGAAATTCTGCTTCTGGTTAGAGTACATTAAACAGAACGTACTTAACATTTTTAAATACTCTCACTACGTATGTACGTCATATTTGAAAGTCCAAATTAGTCCATAAGAATGTAAGTAGGTACCTATGTATCGAGGTATTCGTCTAATAATAGGTTTTGTTGGAAATGCAATTCCATTACTTTTATAGGCTGTTAGGTATAGGCGACTCGTTTATTAATAAATCCGTCGTAAAACTAAACCTTCGGATATTAATTCTGCGTAGATTCGATGGCAAATACCAATTTCATATGTTGTTTGCCTGCAATTTGCATTTAAAGTTTGAATGAACTCTATTTTCGCTATTTATGATGTGTATTAAAAATGACTTTAATCTTGAGTTCAGGTTTTATTAATTTCCTATCTATCAACAGACAAGCAATGGCTCGGCGCCATTTTAATCCCTTCCAACTAAAGGCTTAAAATGTGAGGTCATTCTTCGTTGTTCTTATTAGTTTTTTTGGACCATTTTTGCTGATATTCAGATAAATGTTCTATATTTAAAAAAATAACAAAACTTATGAATATTGGAAGGTAATTCTATAATTTCAGTAATTAAAATTACTAATCTTGACATTACTGTCTAGTTAATAGGACTTAGATTCAATTTGTCTAATAATGTTCGCGCCTGGCAGTCGGCTAGTGAATGCCGTAGACAATAGATTAGTGTGTAATTACAAGTAATACCAACAGCAGCGGTATATCTTATGTCACATAAGCTATCTGTATTCTGTAGGACTATAATAATCTCGTTTGTTTGGTAACAGAGGTAGTTACCGTGTCGACGCTCGTCTCACCGGTGGACGACAGCCAATCTAACATCAAAGCTTTCGCCACCTCATAAATAAACCCAACCAACATAATACGCACGATACAAATGGAACATAAAACGCAAATTAAAAACATAATTATGCTAATTATAACATTTACATAACCATGACCGAATTATCAAAAGCCCTTTGCATTTTTCATTAAAAAAAAGTTACTAAATAAATGTTCTTTTTTTAAACGTGCATGTGTTGTATCTTTTGTTGAGCTAATGATATTATGTAAAATATTATTGACGCTTCGTTAGCGTAAGTTAATTGCCAAGGCGGAAGGCCTATATGTATCAACGAGGCACTTCATAAGCTCGAAAATATTGATATTTCTAATATCAAAGGTATTAATTTAGATAGTCGGCTTGGCTCCGGCTACCAGAACGCCGTCTGCTCGGGGTATGAGACGGACCATTGCAAGCGATGCGTTTCTTCCGTGTAACAAATATACGTGCACTTCGTTTCTTAATTGCAAGCTGGGACCATGTTTTATAAGATCCATAACGGCCAGCGTGTCTCGCCTGCGAAATGTTTGCTTTAATTATTATTGGAATGGAGGGTAATTCTCTGTGGTTTTGTTCGGCTAGACTTGGCGATGTTCCGAAACGAGTGAAGATGCAAATTGCCTTGGCGGACGCCCAACGCGGCGCTATCAGCCTGCTAGCTTTACAGAAACACCTTACTGGCTGTACACAATTTTGACCCGCCCAACTATTGCTTTTAAAAACCTATATTTCGCGTTTTAAAATTTTAATAATAAATAAATACCTATTAAACAACAATCACACCAGGTTAACCTTTTTTTTTGTGCCGGGAAATGCTCTTAGGCATCCTACGGGGGAGGGGGGACTCTCCAGGCGGGTATGCTGGACTTCCTGCGCCTGAAAGTAAGGTGAACGCAGCTCTACCCACTAAATCCGACAAGTGCCACCAATTCTGCTTTTGGTGAAGTGTCCGGATCTTTTGTGCAACAGGGCACCTCGACGGAAGTTGCAACGCCGAAAAATCTATACTTATGTCACACCTACCGAAACAACTCAAATATTGTTTATCTAAGATAAAAAGGTAATGGGTATGTTAAGTAGGTATCTTAAAAATAAAATAGTACTTAAATCTATTTTGTTAAAGCCAGTTACCGTGTGATAAGATATTAAGAAACAATGTCTATTTCTTATAATATTTTATTACTTATATTAATAATATGTATGTATATTATTAATATAAGTAATAAAATAAAATATTATGGTCAGAGATTTAATTAATATAATCGACAAAATTATGAGCAAGGCGAACTTAAATTAGATTTAGTGATATATGTACATAACTAACCCACTTCTTTAAAATGGCTTTCAATAAAGCTTTCAATAGTCAATACACTGTCGCGCTGGTGAACCATTCATGGGCACCTGAGCTCAGTGTCAGGTGGCCATTAAAGCTCGTCCCTTGTAAAATAACCAAATCTCATAACTCATTACAAATCATTATCACGTATTCGTTGGGTTTAACACACAATTTATACCTATACATAACTTTATGATAAAGTCCACGCTCGGAGCAGCGGACTATGAGTTGTAATAATAATTTCGAAATAACAAAATTCAATATTCGTTGGAGACCTGTGCCCGAAGTTCACGTGGAGCTCATAAAACCTAGTGATTAGGCCTCGAACAATATTTCCTTTTAAGTTACGTCCTTTGAATCCTTAATAAGAGAAACTTCCCATGCTGAATATAAAGAGATAGCAGAGTTCAGTGAACTCCATTTAGACAAGAAAGATTAACTTGCTGAGTACCCTAGTGTTAGCCAAAGGGATATACAAACAGCACATTCATTTTAACCGACTTCAACAAAAAGGAGGAGGTTCCCAATTCGATCGGTATTTTTTTTCAACAATATTAACAAGCACTTAAAATCACATATCTATTTATTACATTAAATTTTATATTCAAATTAAAGTATTGTACTAAAATAATATAATCATAATTTTAGTGTTAATTTGCATGTAAAACTAAGGTAATATGATTTTATTTATCAGTATATTATACGGCGAAGATTTATAATAATATACATAAATACAATTGCTTATTAAAATTTAAGAACGAAAAAATATGTTTTAACACGAAACTCACAATATGTTTTTGGGAAAATGTAGCCTATATGTTATATATATTTTAAAACAGTGTTCTTCAATCTGTGGGTCGCCAAGCATTGCTGGGGGGCAAAATGTAGAAGTGTAAAGGGTCTGCATTACAGTAAACACCTTGTGTATTTTTGAAAATATATCATTTAAGTAATATTTAATTAATAGTTCTAAGTTTTGGGCTGTGTATGGGTCCAGTGGTTGCCAGAAATTTTGAACATGTTAAAGTGTCGTGTATTTAGAAGCACTGTTTTATAGTATATCTGTGGTACTGTTTCTTACTATTAATACGAGCTTGTGCGGCTTTCAAATTATTTTTAATTATGCTATAGCTTTCATAATGCTTCTTAAGTCCATCCAACACGAATAATCAATTTATTGTAAACTAGCTGTTGCCCGCAGCTAAGCCCTCGTTAACTTACTTAACTTAATTTCTATTACTCACAGCGTGATGTTATATAGCCTTATAGCCTTCTTCGATAAATGGGCTATCTAACACTGAAAGAATTGTTCAAATCGGACCAGTAGTTCCTGAGATTAGAACGTTCAAACAAACTCTTCAGCTTTATATTATTAGTATAGATATGTGACTATTAGGCACAATCTTAAACCACGCGGCTGAGTAGGGCGGGGTTAGGTCTCGAATCGACCTTCTATACCTCACCATATTGAATTGCTTAATAGTATTACGTATTTAAGTCGCAACAATCACACAGTAATTAGCTTATACTTCACGATCCCTTCTACGAAATGCACAAAGCAGTTACACACGTACATACGAACTTATAATAGTGTTGAAGCGATAACATTCGGTATAAGTCGCACTATCTCCTTCTGAGAACCCGTCCATTTAGCGACGCGACAGGTAACTTCTATAACGGAACTCGCTACAACGATGTATTTTGAACTGTGATTTTGAATTTAAAATGTTCTTTATACGCGACTTGATGACGTCATGTTTTAGACCTAAACATTTATATTCTCTATATAGGTCAAATTAATAAACATACATTCATTTTTAAACTGTCATAGATAATGGCCATAGAATTTTGCTGGAGACTACCAAAGAATTTAGTACGAATCTCATCTCCAAACTGTTAAACTTAACAGTTTAGAAGACTATAATATATAGATCTATGTCATCGAGCATATAACCGTATAGAATAGTAAAATGAGCCGTAAAATTCCAAAACTTGTCAGTGATTTGTCACTGACGTAATAGCAATTAAACCAACCAGTGATCTGTATGTACTGGCCCATTGGCCAATCATCCATTAATGACCATTTTTATCAGTCGGCCAATCAAAGCGCAGAACCGGTGCAGAGGCGCAGCACTAATTTGGCGAAATTTGTTTTCATACAAAACACATAACATTACCGCTCTATTCCAGTTATATACTCGATGATCTACGCATTCATAAATTATCATCAACGATCTTTGATGGGCATCAGGATTGACACCTAGTACTACCATTGTCAACAATCTCCAAATTGATTCACACAGTCAATTGATAAGCTTTGGCAATGTCCGTTCAGAGCAAAAATGATCTTCTAATTTCCATACTCATCCTTGTAGACGTATAATGTCATCATTAATTCATAAGTGTATATATAGGCTAGCGTAAATACTTACTCTTATGTAATGGTAAACAAAATGAAGTCTTAATACGTATCGCACAGTATACACAATTGTATGTGGATTAGCAAGCGTCTAGGTACTCGCTCAGTTTCCACGCTCTGATTGTTGGATGTTGGCTCTCTAGCATCTTTATCGAAATCGATCAGAAATTTTGTTCACTGGCTGAATTAACTAATATCATGTGTTTGAATATTGGCAAAAAACAAACAGGATGTTCTTTTTTCAATTTTTGAATTACTTATGCATTCTTTATTTGAACCATTTTTTATTTTAACTTCTGTCTTTATAACCTGACACTGGCATTTAGTAAATACTCATTGCCATAAAAGAAGAAAAAAAACTTCTGTCTATATTAATTCGAAATCCATTTTTTTTTATTGAAATACATATATTTTGAAAACAAAATTATAGAATGCATAGTACTTGATATTTGTCATTTAACATGACATTTAATTAATATTTATCATATGCAGTGTTTTGTCCTCTCGGTGGCGGTGGGCCTCAAGGGTAGATCTTTGTTCGTTCCACATTATGATAGTCTGTGGACACAGATGGCTGTCATCGGTATTAATGTACCTCTGTAATAATGTTTAATCAACAAAGCTGTTTCGAGCGATAACAAGTGAGTGTTTCTCTTACCCAGACCACACCTATCGTCTGTTTCTCTTACCCAGACTTTAGGGACGATATACTTGGAGCGTTCTACATATTATTGTGATGAGATGGTTAGGCAGTATATTCCTAATGGAATAAGAAATATTTGTTAACATCATGTACCTATATAACTTAAGTTGATGTTTTTAAGTCCATCGAATGTACGTACTAGTGTGTGTACTGGGGGAAAGCAGACTAGGAAGGGATCAAGGTTGAGAGAACAAAAATAATATTTTAAAAACCCCAGTCGTATGGACTGCCGATAGAAGTAAAAACTTATAACTTAGAATTTTAGTTTATCAGTAGAAAGTAGGTACTAACATGTGAAATACAATTATCATTTTTAGGTTCTTATGGAACTCACAGATAAATAAATTCTTGTCACCTAAAGGCTACATCATTTGTTGTCCCTTTCGCACTAATTTGAAAACCCAACACTCGGCAGTGTGAACAGCTGACTCTATCTTTCTCGCATACTCGGCGGTTCCGAGTTCACCCGATCGCGCCATTCACCTCCGAACGTGACGGATCAGCCTCACTCACAGCCTACAAAAATCTGTGTTCGGTGCGCCAAAACAAGTTTTCACTTCAAAAAAGCAAACGTAAAACAACAGTCTTGATAAAGCATAATCTTTGGTTACACATTGATTGTAATAATCATACTGATAACTATGTACCTCGAAGTCGAGAGTATCGCCGTGCCTAATTGTAGGATCAAAAGGGGTCAAGTGTTGTACATTGACGGGCGCCTGAGGGCCCACGTCATAGGGTCCTTAACACTCCAATTGGTGGATGACGTCACGGAGTTATCAATTAAATCATGCATTTGTATGCCCCCATTCATTCCTTGAATTACCTTAATGCTCCTCTGTTGCGGCGTCTATCTTTAATACTGAATAATTATCGTGAGTATTCATAATTATCTTTTGACGCAGGGAAATGCTTTATGCATGTATCTAGGACCTGGGCTGGCCCTATGTGGGACTCACACTTGGGTTATGTATACCTACCTAAATTAAAACCACTGCGAGCGGTTTCAAGCGCGTTTTGAGGGCCCCGGATCTGCTGCAACAGTGTGTATGTGACTGAAGTCCTCCTAAACGGCTGGATTGATTTGGATGACGTCTTTGTGTGGATCAACACTGGGTTATGTATACCTACCTAAAAAAACCACTGCGAGCGGTTTCAAGCGCGTTTTGATCTGCTGCAACAGTGTGTATGTGACTGAAGTCCTCCTAAACGGCTGGATTGATTTGGATGACGTCTTTGTGTACAGGACGAGGTCTGTCGGGTTCGGTAGTTTTATTTATTTCTCTTTCTTTTGATTCACTTATTGAGTTTTCTTTATTCAAATGAGCAGAAATAATATTTATTGTATGGAATCAGCTGCCACTTACGGTGTTTCGAATCGATACGACTTAGGGACCTTCAAGAAAAGAGCATACTCCTATTTAAAAGGCCGGCAACGCTCCTGCTAACCCTCTGGTGTAGCAGGCGTCAGTGGATGTCGCTTTCACATATCAGGTGAACCGACTGTCCATTTGCCCTCTTCTACAAAAAAATTGGAGATATTTTGTTCAAAATTTAAAAGGTAGTCTGCAAAGGCGTATTTTGCTGCTTGTTATTTTGCGTTCGGAATCATAAAAAATAAAATGTTAAAATGAAAATTAAAAAGTATTATTCAAATTTTTTCGTATGCATAATTTTGTGATAATATTTTTATTTAAATTTAAAAATATTTTTTACCTATTTTGTGTAATTATTTTTTAATCGACTTTAAATTAACTTGAAATTTACGTAATTACTCGTAAGTTTTTCTTTTAATGTTTTATTATAATATTATATGAATATACATAGCTGTGCATTTCGTTTTACGCGTTTAGATGACGTCACGTCTCTAACATTCACAAATGAAAAATTACCTGTTGGTTATTTTTTATAGCATAGGAGGGCAAGCGAGCTGTCGAAGCCCATACACATTCGTACAACCAGAGATTAAGCGTTGTCCTCCGTTTCTCTATCCCCCCAATGGCCACTGGAAACTCACAAACACGAAACGCGACAGCATAGCTGTCACTTTACACCGGTATTATGTAAGCGAGAGGTCCCCCGGTCGTGCCGGCCCAATTTAGCTGCAAAGCAGCATGGCACTACCTCTTACTAGAATTGGTTGGTGTTAAAAATGGTGTAGCTTTATAGCTGTTGTCTTTAATTTGGTCTGGGATAGTCTATAGGTTATAGATTCGTAATAGTTTTCAGAATTGTGACAATCATTACCACGCTTTTATTTTTAAAACCTGTCTTATTCTGGTTACTAATGAATCATCAATAGCTATAAATTAGCTTTTTTGTGTGATTAAATATCACAAACACAAACAATTACAATCTTTTGAATCTTTTTTCTATATGATAATTAATTAATAAATATTACCCAACAATCACACCACGTTAACCTAGCCCCGTGGTAAGTTCGTAAGAACTTGTGTTGGGGGTACCTACTAGGAACGTATGTTTTTAAATGAATACACGCCCCGACAGACCCGGTGCAGACATCTATAATACCAATTATCTGCACTTGGCGGAATTCGAAACTGCGACCGCTGCGTAAAGTGTCCAGTAGCCTGACCACTCGTCCAGCCGGTGATTATGACGTTTTAAAAATATATTAAAGTTGGTTGACATCTAGTCAGATGGGGCGACGGTAACCGTGCAGTGACCGGTTCCACTTCCAAGTCATATCATAGTGACGGAGGTTCGCCATCTTGGCGTTCATAGAAAGAGCTTTAATATTGATGCTGATGATGCTTTCATAATGATGATCACGATAATTCAATTATATTATTATTCTTCCAAAATAATGTATATATCTAAAGGCAAATTATCATAATTGTCCAATTGTGAGGACACGATGTTTTACATGTCATGACTACGGTCGGTCCGTGCTTGTGTAAATTTAAATTATATTACAGAAAACTGATCACGCGAAGATGCATTTAATGATTAAGTTTTACAAAAACCGATGAGATGTCTTTCGGCTTTCCTCATGCATTTCACGGAATAAAGAATATAAATCTTTTGAAGCTGTTCGTTTTTACACCGATCGATCGATTCATCATAAATCATAATAATCATCCTGATGTATTTTGTGAAATAAACTTTTTAAATAGAAATTAATTTACTGAGAGCTGAATATTATTTCTAGAAAATATTAATAAACACTAAAACGTAGACTAGCTATTTCGATGTTTCTATTGTACTCAAAATATTAATATTAACTTAAAAAAAACCAATGTTAAAAAAAAAAATGTTTGTTTTGCTAAAGTAATATACGGTTATTGATATTATAATGATAGCGCCGTCTAGTGACGTGATGATTGAACTATTATTGATTTTGTATGGGAGCCCCCCTTGAATATTGACTTTATTCTGTTTTTATTTTATTATATTAATATGTATTTGTTGTTGTAACGGCGACAGAAATACATAATCTGTGAAAATTTCAACTGTCTTACTATCATGGTTCAGGAGGTACAGCCTGGTGACCGACGGACAGACAGCGGAGACTCCGTAATGGGGTTCCCGTTTTACCCTTTGGGTACGGAACCCTAAAATTCAGACTGCTTTTTAACACGTTTTTATTAGCTCTACCTGTATCTATTTATCTATGTAAACGAATCTTTAAACGTTATTTTTACCCACTTTCAGACGTCAGATGTAATTAACACTTTGCACAGTTTTCAAGGATCGATGATAATACAATAATTTAATAAGTTTGTTCCAATATCCTGATCAGGATAATCAGGATAGCACATGCTAGGAAGGCTTAAGGCGTGCAACATCACTTGTGTGGTTTTTAGTCTCTCACTCGTTTTCTCAAAGCGATTGCCATAAGTTGAGTTGTATAAATTAATTTTAAAAATTCGATGCTAAAAATGAAAAATAAATTAATTAATTAAATTAATCGAAATAAATTTTTACACCGAATATAATTTTAAATCCCAGAAATAAATGGATTAACAAAAAAATATATTTTAAGTTCGGTTTGCTATTAAAGCGTGTCTTTTAAGTTTTTTTTTAAACTACAATGTATCTAGTTTTCATTTTAATTCGTTTTGTAATTATTCTGACTGAGACTGTCATTAGCGAGAATGGTATTATATTCCACTGCTGACGCTGAATGGATGCTGACGCCATCTTTTAACCGAGATTATGCACACATAATCTCGGTTAAAAGATGGACTAGCCGGACGATGATCAAAGCCCCTTTGCTCGTTTACAGTATATAACTGTTATTAATATGGTGTAGGGTTATAATACACCCATCGTTTAATCGAGGCGAACAACGCGGTGGCGCCTGTTCTTAGTCCTGTGATGATTATAATGTAGGGTGTATTTATTACATTGTCGGATAATCGAGATTCCATCGGTGACTGTTCGTTTTGGGAATATGATTAAGATTTAGGGTGAACATATCGTCGGTTAATTGAGTCTGAATGGCGGCGCATGATTTCTTCATGTGATGATTATTAAGTAGGTTCATATCGTCGGAGATTTCATGCGTCGAAATTCGTTGCTCGTCTTGAGAATAAGTGTGTGTCTTGATAAAGTGAGAGAGCTCTATTAAAATCTATCATGTTAAAAAGAAAATCTCGTGTATGGATGTTGGTATGTTATGGTAATTTCACGTGGTGGGCAAGGACAAACAACAAATATGTACTACATACTTGTAACCATTTTAAATACCGACATCCAACCGTGATACCTCAGTTAGATGTATATTATAAAATATTCAAGGTATTTGTTGTAAGAGGCCGGGTAGTCGGCGGCGGTATCATCACCCCTCCGAATACCGCTGTAAAGCGTAAATGTAAGTTGACGCAGGCGAAGCTGCGGGGAACAGCGACGACTACGTCGAATATCGTATCGTCGTAAGTTCCGTACGTCGAAAACCGTTGTTCGTTTTGAGTATGATTATAATGTAGGGTGTACATTTCGTCGAATAATCGTACGTCGGAGATTTTACGTCAAGAACCGATACTCTTCTTGAATATGATTATAATGTAGGGTGAACATATTGTCGGCTTGACGATCGACACGGCGGCGGCGCCTGTTGCTCGTCTTGTTTACGTCTAATTTTGGCGCGAGCGCCGCGACGCCCGCCTCCGCCACCCCCGCGCCTGCCCATTGAACACTACGCGTGCGGTTATTTCGGAATAACCAACTGCGTCGACGTGACACAACGCCGTTTATCGTGCTCTAAAATACTACTTTCATTATACACATGTAATGTTAACGTCCTAAACGAATACTACGAAGAAGCTCGGTTAGCCCGGTTTTGAGGGAACCAGCCAGTCGCGGTGGGTGTCCTGTGTTATTCAGATCCGGGACATTCCCCTTCGAGCGGCTGAAGGCAACTTGCAGTTGTTTTACGGTAGTATGCGGTATACCGACGGCGGGGGTAGTTAGCGGAGAGTTCCACATATCCCCGGGGACGACGCATCCCGGGTGAATGCGCAAAGCATTTCCACTGCGACATCAAGTGCCGTTTTGTAAGCTTATAGACTGTCCGTCGATATTTCGAAATGCATGATCATCATGTACATATTTATACTAAGCTAAGAGTCAATATAGGAAACAGCACTGTAATTCACAGAAAAAGCCATATAAATTAATATAACTCACGTCAACTATTCTGAGCAAGTACATAATAAATAAGGAAGAAACCATTACAGACTTGAGACGATGACTCGAAAAGACATTATCCCTTATTCGGATAAAAATATATCCTGTGTCGCGCACAACAAAGACGAAATTATAGATAAAATGAGTCAAACCTATGAGGCCATAAGAAGAATTAGAAGGGACCCATGGCCATACATAATACAAGGAAAAGAGAAGAAACTCCGTCAAAAAGAGTAAAGTTTTTCGAGTATGTCTAGTAATGAGAATTTAAAGTTATTAAACGATTATATCGATATATAAAGTTAATCTTTTGCAAATAAAAAAAAACCATTACACTGATATGATTCATCTCATTCTTAATATAAAGTGTAATAAAAACACCTAGGTATATATGTGTGATATAAATACATAAAAGAAGCTTAAAAATGAGTGAAGATTAAAATTTAATTGACTATTTTACTGGGGAGTGTTCGTTTTTCACCTCGGCGTTCGCTAACGAGATCTCTCTGTGTGATGTTGCCGCTGCAGCCTCCGAGGCTTCTCGGAACCGAGTCCCTTGCCCCTGTCCCTACATCCCGCCTCCGCAGCATCCCGCCGGGATCGCTTTTGTCCGGCTGTGCTTTCTATCGATCGTTTATTTTTACCCATTTACATTTTTTACACAATTTCCGTTTTAAATTAAATGTTTATGTGAGAATGAAAATACAATAGAATTTGCTTTAAGGCTTCGTAATAAATGATATATAATTAAAACTTAGTAATTGACGTACATATTATGTGCTTAAATAAATACTTAACTCTTAGTAAAAATAATTGAGAATTATGTGAATTATACTATGTATGGATAATATATTATGTAGTATGGATACTACTAAAACAATTTCATAACAGAAGCTTAATTTTCTCTATTAGATCATCATCATCATCAGCCTCTATCCGTCCACTGCTGAACATAGGCCTCCCTCAATTAACGCCAAAAACGCCTCTATTGGATAAATATTAATGATTAATTCGTTGGACGATATTTTTATACATTTTTGTAATCAGTTTACACATACAGCATAACATTTGTTATTGTACCGTTGATAATGAACCAATATTCTTGCACACCATAGTTTTTTTCAGTGCCTTAGAATTTGTAAAAAGTTATAAATACGTGAGTAGTAACAATATGCCTACACCTGTATTGCTTATATCGATATGCGTTGGCGCCTCCCTGCTGTAGTTGTCTTATTTTACTTCGGTACACCTGAGTTGTTAGTAACAAAGGATTCGATTTTTTTTCGTCTCCGCCCCGGCCTTTGCGTCTCGCCGCGTTCTCGGAACCAGAGGCGATCATTCAGTAATCTTCAATAGATCGGCTTCGAGCGATTCTCGCTTCGTCCTACCTCACTAGAAAAAACTTTGATAAAAACCTTTTTTGTGTATTGCTGATTACACTTTTACAAGACGCTAGTTAAATGGTTTTAATGTTATAGTAACGTGGTGTTATAGGTTGTAAATGTTGCCTTATTTTTATCTAATTATAATATATTCATTGCGAATATTTGGTTTAATCGATTATTCAAAAATTAATGACTAACGCTAGCGATGTTATCGGTATTTTTTTAAAATCAATCATTGTTTTTCTGCCATTTTCATGACTGTGATGTTTACATTCGACTCACAGCTGGTCTATTCAATGGATGTTCAGTATTTTGGTCTAATTTATTCTATTTGATATTTCACAATGACGACGTTAGAACAACCTGAATGGCAGCTACAAGACGTTGCATAAAAATAACCAGCCCTCAAATATTGAACAATTGAAGGTTGCGTAAATATTCAAATTGATTTTTGCCATTTTATTAAATGTCATATCGCATATGCCGCGTTCTCATGCTTAGATTTCATCATAATTTTCGTAATATTTTTATATCTAAGATTATATTTAGAAAGACATTATCTGATTCTAAATTGCAATGTTGTTTTACTGCCTTTGTTGTTTTGCCATTCTTTCAGACAGGAATAGGTAATTTTTTATGCAA
Organism: Helleia helle; assembly: GCA_963853865.1. Taxonomy (NCBI): domain Eukaryota; kingdom Metazoa; phylum Arthropoda; class Insecta; order Lepidoptera; family Lycaenidae; genus Helleia; species Helleia helle. Next base: position 15,601,780 of record OY971422.1, on the reverse strand, counting down.
TAAGATTTCATTAGAATACAAATATCTAAAATTCCACATTACGAATTTAAAATCATGTCTAAGTAAGAAATTAAAAAGATCATAATGAAGCACACGTATTGAATACACGAGAAATGCGACCGTTTTTGTTGTAAGCAACACTTTGGCTCAAGACAGGTTGACGGTGACAGCAAAAAGTACACCGACATCGAAACGAATCTAGCGGTGAAGTAATGGATTAGCAGGGGAGGGAGAAGGGGCATTCGCCCGTAGGAGGGAACGAGACGTGAATATAAACAGTCGGGTCCAAAGTCCGCAGTCCGCCCGACAGCCGGCAGGACAGTAGCCTCGGTGCAGCGCTGCACTCCCGGCTTCGAAGTTTGAACCCGTTTAATCTTGCTTCTAATGATTGCAAAAATATTTTATGTTAATATATATATATATATATATATATATAATACTAGCTGGTTCCAGCAGCGCCGCCTTCAATTTAGAACCATATCCGGACTAATCATAATTAGTGATTACTTTTATAACTTATTCCATGTTAAGGAAGCATTCTAGTGGTGAAATATTTTTTTTTAATCGGAGAAGTAGTTTCGAAGACTACCAAATATCCAAACTTATAAACATGTATTACCTTTTTATTATAAATACTATAATAGCCTGACCAGAAAAATAAAAACCCGCGCCATATTGCGGAAAATTTCGGAACTAATTTCAGTATGGACGATACTATGTGTTGACGTAAAAAAAAACAGTGGCGTCACCACTCATCACGCAGGGTTTATATATTTCTGTTCAGGCTATACATGGTATAGATCTGAGGAAAATTATACTACATTTTTTTGTATAACATTATTTTGTATAAATTCGATATAATAATATTACAGAAGATTCGGCGAATTCTAAAACATTACATGTGACCGATATATATTTGTATTATGGTTTTCCTCAAATGCAATTTTTTTTTCTTTAATTCACTTCATGGTTAAAGCTCGACAGAGAAGTGTTTTTAAGTTGAAGTGACTTATGAGTCACCAAAAGCAATACTTAACTAATATTATTTTCGACGTAAGGTAGTTAAAACAAAAAAATAGACGCTGAAAACAACACCCAATATTATGTGGGCATACCTACACTCAAATAAATTTTGTGTTTTTAACCGACTTCAACAAAAAGGAGGAGGTTCTCAACTCGGCCGGTATTTTTTTTATGTATGTACACCGATTTCTCCGTCAATTGTGGACCGATATTCAAAATTCTTTTTTTGTTTGAAAGGGTATACTTGCCATTTGGTCCCATGATAAGGAAACCAGGATCTGATGATGGCATCCTAGAGAAATCGAGGGAAACTTTCGAAATTTGTAGGAATGACTAGTGTGCTTAATCTTTTTTTAAATTAGCATTTTAAAGCACTACAATTTAATGAAGGTCTAGAGTCGATCTGATGCTGGAGCTGGAAGACAGTCGAGGGAACTCCTCGACGATTTACTTCAGTAACCTTGTGTTTGGGCTTGATTAATTTGTATTGATGAGAACTTTACACCTAGATGGGTTGTGACTGTGATTGGGGGTCTGATGATGAAGACGAAGTTCAGTTAAGGGAACTCCTAAATAGTTTAAAGTAGCTACCTTGTGATTGGACTTAATTAATTTATACTGATGAGAACTTTGCACCCTTATGGGTGATACGTGCCATTACCGTTATGATGATGGAGACTATAGACAGTCGAGGGAACTCCTCGACGATTTACAGCTTTTTTTGGGCTTACTTCATACGGTTCAATATGCCAAAATGTCTATCTCTGTATGCCTTTCTTTAATAAATCACTAAAAATTAAGAAATAAAAAAAATTAAATAAAAATTATAACCGACTTCAAAAAATAAAGTAACTAAAATGTTATAAAATAATCGCGTGTACAATCTTTGCGTTTACCACGTCATTGTTGTTACTTTTAGAGTCGGTGTCAGCCAAGGTAGATAGGTAGGTACCTAGAGCAACAAATACGACAATGGTGACGTATTTGTTGCTGTAGGTACCTATTTAACTTAGCTGACACCGACTCCAAAAGTAACAATAATGACGTGGTAAACGCAAAGATTGTACACGCGATTATTTTATAAAATTTTAGTTACTTTATTTTTTGAAGTCGGTTTTAATTTTTATTTAATTTTTTTTTTAACTTTAGTTCACACTAGAGATGCGCCGAATGTAGGTTCAACCGAATACGAATGTTCGGCCGAATCATTCGGTTCAATTTTTTTTCATTTCTGAACTAGAAATTGTAACGGAAGATATCTGTTCATTGTTGATTTCGTAGAATTTTATTTGACTTGAATGAATGATTTTTTTGAATGTATGTCCCACTGCCGAGGACGGGTCTCCTCCTCGAAAGCAGGCGAGAAGGGTTTTTGGGTCACAGCTCACCGATACGCTGGCCTAATGTGGATTGGTGAACCAGCAGGTTTCCACACGATATTTCCTTCGCTGGTGAACAAGCGATGGTCAGGTGCAGGTAGAAATTTAGAAAAACCCATTTCTTGCCATCACAGGAGGGGTCAGGATCGAACCCCGACCTCTCAAAAGGCCGAGTCCGTACCCACTAGGCCATCGTTGGTTCCTGAAGATGATGAAAAGAATTGTTACTCAAAGCAAGTGTTCTTAAAATTGTTAATTTTATAGAAATTTGATTTAGTTTAATTAATCATTTGTAAAAAAGCTGAAGTTTATTTTATTAAAATATTAATAAAATATATTTAAATTGATTTTTTAAAGTTAATCTTTTTATTTACAAAAGGTACAAGTAGTGTTTCTTTTATTTACGCAGGACTATATAACTTTCGGAATAAACCCAGTCCGCCTTATTCCAAAACGAAGACTAAATATAGTACCGAGTTTAATACCAGCTTTAAACCATGGTCTAATATAAATGTTATTACAAAAACTAGTTTAACGCTAGTACCAGGACTATCTATGGTACTAAAGTTAGACCACCGTGACCCCTAGTTTAACTTCGGTACTAACCTCAAAACTTTAAATTATCAGATGTCTTATGCGTTGAATTTGCGTTTTTTCGTATTAATTGTATTGAATGGTAATTAAATGAACTCGATATAGACAAAATTATTGAATTGGACTAACATTTAAAATAATTATTCTGACATCCTTATATAATTTAACATTCTATTTCTGTAATTTTGTTGTATTGTATTTTGTCATTGATATACATACCTATTTTATATCATATGTAATAATTCTAATTAACTTTGATATTTTTCATGGATGTTTGGATTAAATAAACACTAACCTTTTCTTGAGAAGTCCAATTATCATCCCTTTTTTCTTTTGTTGATACATTTTACAACATAAGTAATGTTCGTGGCACACAAATTCACAACAAAAAATATTATACTATTCTTATGAACAACATACCGTCTATTTAGAATCAAAGAACAATATTAGCTGTATTGTAACTATTGGTAAGTGGTAACTCGACTTACATTGCAATAACTAAACATTAAACAATAAACATTTCGATGACATTAGAACTACGCGCGCTTTGTATTTCATTCCCTTATACGCTAGCTATATAAACAACTTAACAGCGAAATATTACAATATTTGTGTGTAATAAACAAGAATTTAAATCACACTACCTCAAAGTACAAAGTAGTAAAGATTTCAGATATTTTATATAACACAATAAATTTTATTATCAAAATATTGATGTATTTTCCACATTACCTATATTTAATTATAAATTAGCGAGCTTTGCATAAAAAGGAACGGTGTACCGAACTAATCAAATATTGAACGAACAAAATGAATGATATGTTGCTCAATAATCTGTGGATACAATTAAACCAGGGACGATCTTTGGTACTACCTAGACCACGGTTGGTCCTCGATTTGTAATAAGAATGAATTTTAGTCCATGGACTAACGTTAATACCGTAACAAACCTGGACTTTTCAGTCTTGGTTTAATCCCGGTACTAGATAAGTTTTTTGTAATAAGGCGGAGTGAGTTTAATATAGTAGTAATAAACCACACTTATTTAGTAATATTTAGTTAACATTACTGTTTTATAAGATGTTATTTTTTAAATATGAAAAATAATTTAAATATTCGGTAATTATTTGGCAAATGAACCGAATATTCGGCCGAATACGAACATAAAAAAATATGCCGAATACGAATATTCGGCCGAACATTCGGCGCATCTCTAGTTCATACTAAATATTGTCAAAAATGTTATTTCTACTAACTGTTGCCCGCAGTTTCGCCCGCGTTAACTTAGACTTACAGCCTTACCCGGATTGATGATGATTATTGTCATAGCTTAAGTTACTCCTTAAAACATCAGCTATCTGCCAGTGAAAGTCCCATCAAAATTGGCCCAGCCATCTCAGAGATTAGCCGGAACAAACAGACAGACAAACAAAAATTATACATCCACTTCCATTTAACAAAAAGCGGTTATTTTAATACAAACAGACATTCCAATTTTATTTATCTGTATAGAAGATGTATAGATAATACTAATCAAATAGATTTTAGAGGTAGCAATTAGTAACCCAAAAACAAACTAACAGTCTTAAGGTACCGCAGACAATGGCCATGACATGATATTTGCTAATCCGGTGGACTTATCAAGAGGCGGTACTTCCTTTCGTGAATGGACGATCTTGCTAGGAAGCTTCATGAATGGAGTGCGTAAATCGTAATACAATGAATTATCGTGCCAGGGCGGCTTCCGTTGGCCGTTCGTGTTCTGCCTTCTTCTGATTACCTTCTAATTATAGGGCGAGCTCACAATCCCGGTGACTCAGTCTCGCCGCTTCAATACTCGTTACTAATGTTCGGATATTAATATTGACTCATTTAAATTTAATTTTAGAATGAAAAAAACCTGACGAGAGTCTGACTCGCGCTAAGGGTTCCGAAAAAAGAGTTTTTCTTGTGTAAGAACAACAGGAGGCAATGTTCACCACCATAATTATCAGTCCGTGTTCGTCCACTGCTGACCTGGCCAGGTTTGAATGACTTTGAAACCTATCAACTTTTGTCTTGAAGGAGTCATCTCAATTGAAGCTTTGAAATTGATATTTATGTAATCTATTTTGGCACGCAAATTGAAGTTGCCCGAAATCAATTTCTCACGAAATTCATTCATCATTTCATTCTATTTACATTTATAAGTTTTCCTGATTCCTTACACTCTTTCAGGCTTATTTTCAAAATGGTTAATGAAGCACTCTCCTTATTGCAGCGTCCAAGACGGCGTCACTAACACTTGCTAACACTAGCGAGCGCAACCCTTGTCTTAGCAAGATGCAGGGCAGCAAAGCAGTCTGAATGCGCTAAACCAGTGCTTTACTGAGTAAAGCATCTTTGACTTTAAATTAATTTAGTATTATAATTCTGCTTAAGTTTCAGCTAAGGTTGATGAAGAAAGACACAAACAAGTTCGTTATCGGGTACATTTTCTTTTTTATCGGGTTCAAAATATAACCACTTGTATTAAATTTTTAAGCACCTATTATAAAAACTTATACATATAATATGTAGTTTATATTTATAATTTCCGTGGTTGCGCTATGTAAGTAGGGTTGCCAACTTTATTGAGAAAAATTTAAGCAACTACTTACCTTTTTTAAATACTTGAACATTTTTGAAGTAAACTTATTTTAGCGCGGTACGCATATTTTAAGTGAGATAAAATCTCTGAACTCGCGACACCGCACACGAAACGCTGAAGACGCAGTTTGACGTTTATATGACTTGGACTCGCGACACCGCACGCAAGCCGCTGGAGACGCAGTTTGACGTTTAATTTATGTACATAAGATTATGCAATATTTGTTTTGCAAATTGTGTTGCCTCTAAATTAAAATATGTCATGCGACCATTTTGTACGTCGTTTAAATTGTATAGGTTGTCATAATCTATTACAGTTTGTATTATAGGTATTTCAATTTAATTGTTTTGTTTTCACTTCTATCGGCAGTCCCTATGACTGGTTGGGTTTTTTTTATTTAAAGCTATTATAAAATTACATAATATTGACCACTTTACGAAATTTATTATTTATACTCTAAATCATAGTCTCTCCACAATTCTGTCATACTGAAATTTTCGCGCTACAGTTGATATGGTAGAAAAACGGCATTGAACTATAAGTGGAGCTGAAGAAGACGAGACTACCATCTGACTACCAAGTACCATATACAAATATGACGTTGAGGGATCAGTATTATATGACGTTGAGGGTTCAGTATTTCTGATTTATATATACATTTTTTATTTTATTGATTTAGTTTTCTCTTAGTGAAATAGAGAATATGATATAGTTGGCAACCCTATCCGCGCGTAACAAGTGTTTGACGCAATTAGCTACACTCACTCCCTACACGTTTCTAAAACGACGTCCATGAGGCGTTTTTGTGAAATGTTTTATTGCTTAGAAGTAACGCTGCTATTATACATTTACTATAATTAACTCCTGAGATTTTATACAGTTATAAATCACAATTTAATTTTTATTAACGTACTAACTACTGATGAAACTGAAAAGGGCTAAAAGGCCGACATTAGTCAGGAAAAAACGAATTAACCGCTTTATAGCCATCGAAGAGTTGTAAATAGAAGGGACCGTTTTATAGCCGTCGCAGTGAGGACCTATGACTTGCACCTATGGGTTGCAACGAAGAGAGGAATAATTGGTAAAAGTATTTTTCATTTTCCATTAAACAAAAGGTTTTGTCCAACAGTTGGACGTAATCCTTGATAATCTTATTTTATTCAGTATCAATCCCGTATCATCACCATCATCGTCATCATCAACCTTTATCTTCTCCTTCAAGACGACCGATCCCTCACCACTCGCATCCAACACGGACCGGTTACTGCACGGAGATCGCCTTCTCTGGTTAATCCCGTATAATCAACATTTTTTAATAAATATATTTACGTGTTATGTAAATGTATCTTATTCGGCCATTTTGATTTCGAACGGAATATATGTATCGGAATTAATTTACAAATATTATCGGTGTTAGTTGCGAACGACCTCGAAACCGGTTTTCGGGTTAATATCGTTGAAATTTGTGTATTTTTTTGCGAACCGAAGGTTTAGATAACACGTTTAGCCGACCCGGATGTGGTTAAGGCCCGTGTCATCATAGATCACGACGCCTGTCCCACCACTGACGTTTGATTCATTTAATATTATAAAGGCTAAATTGTAAAGACAATCAATCGTTGAAGCATTTAAAACGCTCAGTTTATATACACATTGATATTTATATTGAAAAAAAAAACTATTCCGTCAAAATTTAGTAATGTTTTTATATTTAGAAGCGAATTAAAATATCCAATCACAAAATACATAATGAAGTTTTAATTTCGTATAAAATTAATCACACAACCTTGTAAGCTAACATAATTTAATAATGTCTATTTATTGATATTTATGTGGGTCGATCGGCGAGATGTAGAGAGTTAATTTCCTTAAGATAACATGAACGTGTTATCTTGTTACTTTCTAAAGTTAGATGAAAAAAACATGTTGTTAACCTCTGTCGGCGAGAGGCGGACCACCTACTGGCCACCGCAAGGCCGACGGGTCCGCACTCCGCTTGCACTGCCTTGTACTCACACACCTACGTATAACGTAGCTTTATCACTTTGTTGTTGTTGTGTACCATCTAATCAAAGTAAATAAGTAATCAAAAAGGTAGTGCCATGCTGCATTGCAGCCGAACTGAACCGGCACGACTGGGGTGGTACCTCTCGTTCACATAACACCGGCGTAAATTAATAGCTATGCTGTCGCGTTTCGTGTGGTTTGTCTGTTTCCAGTGGCGCATTAGGGGGGAATAGGGAAAAGGAGGGCGGCGCATCTGCGTGGCCTTGGTTGTGTGGATGTGTATGGGCGCCGTGAGGCTCCGACTGCTCGTTTTCCCTCTAGTGACATGAAATAAAAAAAACCTGAGCTAAAATTTGTAGTCGAAGCAAAATTTAAATCTATTTGAACTCAGTGTTTTTTGAAGTCAGTGTTCTTTTAGGCATAAATGTTGAACACAAAATGCTCAAATATTGTTATACTATAACTAAAATCCAAGTTAAAGTTTATAGAAACTTTAATTTTCAGATTGTATAGTTTTCATTCGAAATTTCTTCATAATTTGTTAATAACCATTCAGGAGCAGGTAATTGATAGTAAATCGAGCAGGTGTGCGGTGGACCCATTATTTTTTTCATAAGAACGAATTAATGACCTTACCTTACCTAATATTAGATTAAATATGAGAGAGGCTAAACGAAACCCTAATTTATATTGCCATAATAATAGTATTAAGCCTTATTTTCTATGATAATAAATTCGAAACAACATATTATTGGTATATTATTTATTAATAATTTGGGAGAATGATGCAGGATTATAATTTGGAAACGATCTCATAATATGTTCTTTAACGGGAATGAACACGAGTGATAAGACACGTTAGCACAATGGTTTATAAATAAGTGCATTCTATTAAATGAGATAATATACAGGGTGGTTTTTAAGTCGGGTCAGTAGGGACCTTAACCGTTATAGTTACAGGAAAACGTTCCTAGGAGACCATCCATAACTTTTTAAGATATTCTAAACTGCATTCACAGATTTGCCAGCCAGCGAAAAAAAACTTTTTATGCCTATCGATCCTACTTCGTAGGGGGATCATAATACTCTATGGGACCATTTAAGATATGAGTACTAGAAACGTCAGTACGTTTTCCTGTAACTATAACGGTTAAGGATCTTACCCTTATTGACCCGTCTCAAAAATCCAACCTGCATAATATATAACCCATTATATTTATACTGTGAAAAGTGTTAAAGGAAGTCGGCAATAAAACTCGAGAAACATTGATGTCGCCCGGCACTTAATGATATAAATAAATCAATCGGTCCTTTGTCACGAATGAGAGCGACTTGGCGCCACTCGCTAGGCCCAATTCGACGATCCTGATTTGGCCACACAAATATTAGGAGCGACTCCGTTACCTCTTACAAAAAAGATTTTGACAGCTCACTAATTAAAACTCATAATCTACTGAAAGTAAAATCATATATCACTTTTTAAAGTTAATAATAATAGTTATTATTAATAAAAAAATACATATTTATCAATCTTTTATTATCAATGCTATATTTTATAGGACATGGAGGACGTAATTTTAGAATATTATTAATAATAACATATACCCACAACCGGTATAACTTATTAGATCCCTAAGAGATGAATAACGAAATTCCAGTGAAAGATTGAGATTTATATGATGCGACAATAAATTTGATGAGACACCAGATATAATAAAATGTATTAAAGTATTTTGAGAATATTACATACATCCACCAAACAACATTGAACTGTATACTAAAAAAACACGTATAAAATTTAACTAAATGATCTATGCTAATTGCAAAATGAGCAGTTTGGCTGGAACAGGAGATCCCGTAATAAAATTATGGGCCGGAAGTCGATGCGTCATTCGTACGTTTTCGTCCTACTTCGTTTGTGTGGGTACACACGAACTTGTAACACATACATAATAATATACAAACTAATTGGGCTAAACATCGATAGTTTTTTTACAAATGGGACTATCCTAGAAGCCTTTCGGCCGTTTTCAGCTTAGGATAGTGGGTGGGCTGAAGACGCACCTAAACTTTTGATAGTACTTTTTATCTATATAAGTTATCAGCTACCAGTTTTTACTCTATTTCAATAAAATGATGGTGTTATTTTCTTTGATTTGTGTAGTGTTACTGATTTTGTGTGTGTGCGTTTATTTACGTACGCGAGCGCCGACTCGTCCGAGATTCAAATTTAGAACGCCGTCTCCGCCATGTTCTTCTTGGTGAAAAACCTACGAACCATCGTGGAAACCATAAAAATGTCACATCTGTGACGTTTGGATAGATAGGACATAAAATCTTGACTAGTATCTTAATAGATCCATACTAATATTATCATAATATAATTCATATAAACAATAAAACAAACATTAGGTACACAACGCGGTAAAAGAAAATGTAATACTAAATACAATGGATAGTTTTTTTTGTGAACTAAATCTCATATTTCCATAACAACGCGCCAGTTGGTAAAGCGTACATATTTATGTGAATGAATGAAGTCACGATCAGAATTGGTTCATTTATTCACCAGATGGTTACGAAGCACTATCCTCGCTCGTAGTTGTTTGATCTACAAACTGGTTGTTGCGTTCGAATATACATTACTTATATTTTTTTATCTATCTTACTAGCCACTATCGGCGTCTTGGCTAGTAGACATAGATTTACAGTATACGATAATGATTATTTTCTATTCTTTTTGCTATCATCATCAGCTTTTATCTGGCCACTGCTGAACATAGGCCTGTTTCAATGAACGCCAACACGGACCTGCCACTGCACGGAGAGGCCTGCCCAACCACAACGATTGTCGACCAACACTTCACTTTTAAACCTTTCTGGCCCAACGGCCATGCGTTTTCCTGAGTGTGTGACCAGCCTATTGGCATTTCAACGAGCTTATTCTTCGCGTGATACAGTAATTTTAGTTCTTTTTGCTACTTTATATAAAATAGATTTAAGAACGATTTATAATTTATTAAATGGATAAGTAAATAGTAATTTTAATATTACGTTAAACGACTTATAAATACCATTGACTTCTAAAATGAAGGGTTTCAAAATTTTAATTTTTTTTAATAATGATTTTTTTTTAATAATTAATATTTAAAATAAATTTATTTTAAAATTTTAAAAGACAAAATGACTGCCACTATCTATCTAATGCTAAAGCCTAATATTTGATCTTTGCAAACGCAGAGATCATAACAAAATGATAATTTCAATGGAATGAATAGTATAATAAGTATATCCGTTTCGATTAAACTTAAGTAACAGTATCCTGTATCAGGAGATAAGATTGGCACGGTTTATAAAAATCGATAAATCCTTTATCGCGCGTAGTACGTCAGATACACCAATTCATTGACAATATGATTCTTCGTATCTTTTCGTCGAATGAAACAAGCGGCACTATCAGTGCATTCACCAGACATTCACACTTATTTTTTTAAATTAATTATCATCATCAGCGTGTTGCATAAACTTTCCGCAGACGACGCAACTCACGTCTAGTTACAGACAAGTATCGACTGCGGGATCTTGTGCCGGCTCCGACAGATCCATTTCGTTGTACCTTGAGACACCAGATGGTAGATTTCGGTGCCAGTAATGCCGATATAGTTTCGTGTTGCAAGGCTAATATCTATTTCACGGTTTTTAGCACTCCTTACTGGCTTGGCTATGTTTGAAACGATTTGGCTGTAGAAATAGGGAGTGCTATATTAGTCTGATATGTATCGACATTTTCCGGTATAGATGTTGCATACTAATGTGCTCGCAAAAGTTGGCGGATAAAATGGATGTAAAAACCGACTGGTCAGGACTTGGGAAAGTTAATGGATACTGTCCAAAAGAGGCTCATTCTTTAAGTCGAAAGAGTTACAGATTTTTTACATGAAGAATTTTAGATATTATGTTTATAAAATAAAATTGAGTTGTAAGATTTAATTAGAATTTAATCATTATGTTTAAATGTATAAAAAATATTCATTAAGCTCACCTTGTTTTAATGTTATAGATAACATGTAAGAGAATGGTTATTTGTTATTACCAAAAATAAATATATTGAGATATAATTACCTCAAGACAACACTAAAATATTTCCGGGGTTCAAATCATAAGGCGGGTTACGTAATCGATCCTAAAGAGTAAATAAACGTTCGAGGCTACGAGCGTTGTGTTATCTATAGTTAGGTATTGTAAGTGAAGTGTAAAAGCGGTAAAATTACGCACAAGACGGATGAGGATGTGCGTCCGACGTGACGTGTGTCCGGCTATCAGAGCCAACTTAGGAGCAGCCATATTAAGGAAGACGCATGGACCAATTTTTATTATAGCTTCATTTTAGCTTATGATTTTGGCAGGCAGGGAATACGGACAGATTTTGTTTATAATGATTTGTTTTGTATTCGTAAATGTTACTCCTTTCTGTAATTATACCAGTCATTTATTTATTGACGAAGATTATTCATTTGTTTTTTAAGATTCTAATAATATAGTATTTAAAATGTTTTATTTTACTGACTATCTTTTTGTAAACATTTAAGCATTTTGTCGCCGTAATTTGTTTCGATGAAGTTAATAATTAATATTTATTTCTCATGTAAGAGATAGTGCTGATGCTGCATTGCAGCCAAATCGGGCCAGCACAACCGGGGTGGTGCCTCTCGTTGACTCGTTCACATAGTACCAGCGTCTAGTGACAGCTATGCTGTCGCGTTTCGTGCGGTTAGTGAGTTTCCGGTGGCCCAATGGGGGACAGGGAAAAGGAGGGCAACACATCTGCATAACCTCTGGTTGTGCGGATGTGTATGGGCGTCGACCGTCGGTAGTCAACATAAGGCTCCTACTGCTTGTTTGCCGGGTTATGACATTAAAAAAATTATGCTTGTACGATTACTTACAAGTGAAACATATCCATCACATATACATTAGTGCGCTAACACATTAAGCGTTATTTATATTGATATTTTGCGTGATTTATCACCAAATAACCACGATTCACTGCATGAAAACATTAAAAAATACACTTAAGATTCCCAAATCGACAATTACATTTAATATTTATTACATATATAATCGAAGTCGTTATTTACAATTACGGAGTACTTTGATGTTGGCGAAATCATTTCACTGATAAATTAATTGCGTCTTTATACTTATGTTCGGTAAAGTATGGACACTGGACAGTGAAAAGTTTCACTTCGTATGAGTAAACTAAGTCGACCTCCTTTCTTAATGGATGAGAGCTTTTTGAACATGAGCTCGTGTTAAGTGATGCAACTCCCAAGGACACCAGCGAGTAGCGGACTTAAGAATTATTGATGGGTTGGGTGCAATATTACGTTTGAATATGATATGGTTCAGGAGTCAGATAAACCCCACCATGGTACAGGCATTGTCGTGGCGGTGGGGCTCAGTAGCCTACGGTGAGCCCAGCACCTTGGGCGAAGCGAATTGAGCCGTAAAGGCTCTCTGTACCCCTCTTATAAGAAGAGGGGACAAAAGAGCAGGGGCAAGGGGCGAGGACGGAAACCTCACCCCATTGTACTGCCCGACGTTGGGAGGGGTTGTTCTGTGGTGCGGGACAACCCCTCTGTGGAGGTGGCGTCGGGCTCCTGAGGGACTGACTAGCCGTCGAGGTGCCCTGTTTGCTCAACTGGGATATATAGCAATTTCAAGTGATTAAGTAAATAATGTTCAAGTGAAGAAACTAAATACATAATATGTTTCTATGTTATCATAATCGTATACTAATTGCTCTGTATTATGCAGTTTATTAAATTTACGTACAAAACATGACAAGGCCTTTATAATTGACACGTTCATTATTTTGTAGTAACGAATATTTTCCGAATGTAGTACTTTGAGGGTCTTTAATTTGTACGACGATTATAGATGTCTGCAGCAGTAGTATTTTAAATATAATAATAGTAATAATATAGCTTTATTTATCCCTTAAATTATACACACATTATGCATTTGACAAAACAATAATTACAGATAAAATAACTATGGTTTGTTAGTATGGACTACGGTAAGTATTAATCTTAATTCATACGTTAGTTAGTACAAGGTTAGTTATAAGGGCTGCCAATGGCGGTATAAGCCTCCTCCAAACCACTCCAGCAAGCTCTGTCCCTCGCCAGTCCAGTCCACAGTCCTCCAGCTACTTCGATCAGGTCATCACCCCTTAGAAGATAAACGACCAAGAATAATCAAAACAGTAGATGCTCCCAGACTATAATATTTGAGATATCAGTTCTAGCCTTTTTTTGCTAATTTCTAATAGTTTTTTCTTGTTTTAATACTGGCACACTCAAGTGTATCTTATTATCTTTAAACGAGCTCTTCTTCTTCTTGTATGTATATAATCTGAATCTTGGAAACTGCTCTTACAATTTTCATGAAATTTGGTACGCGGGGAGTTTCAGGGGCGATAAATCGATCTAGCTAGGTTTCATTATTAGATAACGTTGTTTTATCCTTGTTTTCAGGCAATGGAAAACTGATACAGTATCATTAGAATACGAATGTAAATTACGCCACTATACCCAATAATATTTTTTTCCAAGTTCCTTCTTTTGTGAGAAAAACTAATATTGGGAGTTCCAATTCTCAACTAAGTATAAAAAAACACGAAATGTGTGTTTGGTTTGAGGTAAGACCAAGAAAATCAATTGGATACAACAAAAAAAACCGAGCATTTGCTTTTAATTTGTTTTTAATGACTTTAAGTCATACAAATAAACTACTGTCCTTTCTGTCGTAGGTGATCCAGTTGATCGTCCAACATTGATAATTAATACAGCTAATTACCAGGAAACATGTTTAAACATATTTAAATTCAACAGAAACTTAATTATCTCATAATATATGCCCAATGAAACTATTTTGAGCCTATTGTTAAGTATGGTGGCAACGATATATGTCATCGGTGAGAGAACGAAATCAGTGGACCTGTTAGTCCCATAAACGTCATATTGTTTTAAATTGTGGGCCCTTTCTGGTCGACTTGAACTAGGTGGGTACTTAGGTAACCAACCTAAGCTGGATGCGAATCGAGGAAATTATTACCATTGAAAAGCTAAAGATTACAAGTCGACGTCGACAAACACTGAAAACGATTGTATTTTTTCTAGTGACTCGCTAGTCGCTACACCTAAGAGTATTTTGAGAGGACATGTATGGGATACCACCTGCATCCTCCCACCCTGTACCCATATAATATACCGACAATCACCTTAACCGATATACATTAATGAGATGTTGAAAGAATTGAAAGATTAGAGGGAGTGTCTTTCGGCATACAGTCGCTCTGTATAATGGTAATGTTACCTATGTTTAGGAGGTCGTAGTTTCGCTAAGGTAGAAAACTTCTCTTAAGGGGTCACGGGTTTAGGTTATCATGACTTGGATATTAAGAAAATATAGATACTTCTTTCGTTAAGTCCTGACATAATATTATGTTACATACCTAATTGAATATAAATATTTCCATGCAACTAGGTATATATATAAATAGATGGTGGAGAGAAGTTTTAGAATAGAGTGAAAATCAGAATGACAATAACGCTATGTTATCTATATATCACGGCACGCATATGAGATGCGTTTGCCGTGATATATAGCTAGATATAGCTATGATCTATTAATGAATATGTATTTAGGGACTTACTTTACCGCTGCCTTATATTGTAACAGTTTTGCGCAAAGTTATGCAATCAGTCCACATAAAGCTGGATTAGTGCTTAAATATAGATTCCAGCATTAATATACATACTCTTTGTTCAGCGCCAACCAAACCGGTAAGCCCGTGCTATCGAGCCTGCGAGTATTGTGTAACAGTGGTAGGCCTTCACGGGAGAGACATTCAGTTTCTCAATAGTTGTCATCTGGTAATTGTTCATGTGTATTTATGTTATAATTTCCTTGTGCGTATGCCATGCAATATGCATATTCATGGCAATGTGTCCTGTTCAAGCTTTCTAGACTGCTAATTCTAGTTATAATTATTCTGTACAACAGCTGCATTAAAATGTAACCTAGTTGTATTACAATTTAACTAATGTTTGTACACACTTATTGTTCTCCCGACTGCATTTCCGTAAACTTATTTGAATTTTATACATCTTATATAAAAAAATATATTAGGAAGAATGGAAATTAATACTTACCTTAAAAACAATTTACTATACAATTATCAAACATTTCGTCATTAACATGAAATGCTGCCTGATGTTGTATCAGACAGAACCTACGCTCCGCTCGCTGACATGAAAATTGCAATACCACAATGTTTTTTTATAGCAAGAAGGGCAAACGAGCAGTCGAAGCATTTTGGCGACTATCGACGCCTATAAACATTCGCACATACAGATGCATTGCTCTCCATTTTCCTATCCCCCCAATGGGTCACCGCAAAATCGCAAACCGCACGAAACGCGATAGCATAGCTGGCACTTGACGCTGGTGAAGTGACTTTAAAAACACTTATTATAAAACAACATTCTGTATTGTTTAGGGATTAACACGTTTTATAGATCAGACATTTTTTTTTGAAATAATAAATATATCTATGGACAAAATTTGTTGTTAATCCATTTCGGAAGTGAAAGGTTTATAGGAATTGTTTGAATGCTAACAAGCGATGTTGATTCGAAGATTGTCTTTTGTATCAAGGTACAACGTGATCTATATCTATACATACATACATACATATACATACATACATACAGATAAATAAAATTGGAGTGTCTAATTGTAACATTAAAATGACCGGTGGGAGGGAAGCGCTGTGCTGCGCTCCCGGCTGCATGGGTACCACCATCTTGCTTGTTTCTCCCGTGAGACAGCTTTGCTGTGTTTCAGAGAGAAGGGTAAGACAGGCAGTGTAATTACCGAGACTTAACATCTTATGTCTGAGGATAGGCAACACATATATGAGTTGCCTGGGCTCGTTCCAGGTAAACTAATTTATGTTCATGGGCGACGTCGACCACTTACCATCAGGGCAACAACTAGTCTATAATAAGTTTTATTATCATAATATATTATCCGATGACTTGTGTGCTTATTTACCCATAAAAAATAAGTTAGCGAGTCATTCCGTTAAGGGCATTTGTATGAAGAATATAAATGTCTCTTCCGGGGTAATGTAAGTACCTATGTGTATTTAGTACTATACATCTTAAATTTATTCTAGACTCACACGAGACTGGTGTGTGTACATACAGACACCAAGTTAATTGCTTTTGATTGCAACTCGTACGCGCGATTTAAGTTGGCGTGACTGAAGTAAGCTTAAGTGATGGCACCTGAAAAAAAAAAACCACCACCACCATACCTGTGTGCATACCACTGTCCTGCCTTTCGTGAAACAGCTTTGCGGTGTTTAGGAGAATATGACAGGACAGCCGATGAAATTACTGGCACAGAGACATAACATTTTATGTCTCAGGATAGGCAACACATGAATAAGTTGCCTGGGTTGGTTCCAGAAAAAACTCGTGCATTTTCATAGGCGACATTGACCACTTACCATCAGGTGGCACGTCTGATAGTTTGCTTATGCAAATAACATTAAAAAAAACCTGTACCTATCCTGTGTAAAAAATGACCTTGCTTGATTTTAACGAAGAGACTCGTCGACTCGGACGTATGACGTAGAAGGGTCGCACGTATGCTTGCGCACGCCACGTCCAGTTGTCCAAGGAAATTGATGATATTGTACCTGAAACAACACAAAACAGCGACAGGGTGATACAATGTGATTGTATACAAACATGATGAGTTGGTGCAAGACTTGTATAACAGTTTGGCTGATGTTATGCAATCCGAGCCGCCGCCGCCGCTGCGCCCGCGCACCTCTGTAATTACACGCCGCGGCACACACGCCCCTCTCTCCTCAATCCCTCACCCCCTCCGCACACACCGCCCCCTTATCACCTTCTCATTATGGCTGTTATTGTATGAACTTTATGCATACCTTATTATAATAATACAAGATCCTTGGAGCTTTTTGCTATGCAAACTCGCATCGAGTTTTTGCTGCTGTAGGAATGTGTATGAAGAATAACAATGCTTGCTGCATGTGAAGTTTCGCAACGTAATAAAACATATAATTTAATAATAAAAAACGTATTTTTTACAATTATACCATGCATTTTTTACAATTATCAGTTATCACTCACAATAGGTGTAAACTTAGCATACATAAATACTGGTGAATGCTAGCGGCAGGGATCGTCTTGGTGTTCGTTGAAAGAGGCCAACAGTGTATGCATGATGATGATAATGATACGACTATTGACATAAAACTTGTCAACTATCCAATTCATCAGAAAAACGTAAAGGTTTAAAATAAAAAAAATCACGCGTCAAGACAGGAAATGTCAATTCTCTTTTTTTTTTCACGGAAAGACCCTGTCATGACTTATATTGATATTGAGAAGGAATATAATATGTAGTCTTGTTACTTATATGAATGCTTTAAGTCTGTGGGATTTACGGATTTAGTGCTACATGCTCCGTGCCTGCACGGGTTTATCATCTGCATCTTGTTAATTGTTTTTAAGAAAAACAACATTAACTTTGGTCGTTACACGCCACTTCCTTTGAGAGGTAGAGTTTGAATCGAAATTAATAAAATGTTTATACAGTTGGTTTAATATCGAAATTAGAAATCGAAGTAAATAGTCCACTTAATATGGAATTGGAAAATATCGAGGGTTTTTCTTAATTTTTTTGATGAGATCTTAAAAGCTACTAGATAGTTGAGGGACATAAGAAACTTATGTAGCCTCAATTACAGTTAGGATGTACTCATACCAACTGTAAGTGATCATAGTACGAATAATAAAGCTAAAACTCCATCAAGAGTAAAACTATTGAACAAATAACAAAAAATACTATATAAATGAATTGAACAAACAAATACAACGAAAAACATTGCCAAAAATTAGTGATGAGCAGAGCATGGTCTTGCTGAGTTAATTATGGTCTTGGTCTAACATCCACACAAGAGATAATGCAGATGCATTACCCTCCTTTACCCCATCCCCTGCCATGGGACACCAGAAACTCATACACCGCAAGAAACGCGACAGCATAGGTGTCACTTGACGCCATTATCATGTGAACAAGAGGTACCCCTACGGTCGTGCCGGCCCAATTCGGCTGCAAGCAGCATGGCACTACCTTTTAGACCTATGTAGCTAATTCATCCTTCCTAATCCTTACTAATATTATAAATGTGAAAGCATGGATGTTTATTACGCTTTCACGCGAAAACTACTTAACCGATCATCATGAAACTTTGTACACATATTCTTGGAGGTATTAGAAGTAACATAGGATACTTTTTATATAAAAAAAAACTAAAGAGAGGTGTCAAGGGACACCCGGATGGATCGAAGTTCATTTCGATTAATTAGTGAAGAAATAAAACTATTTTATCCTGCGCAGACGAAGTCGCTGGTACCAGCTAGTATTTCTATAAATCCAAAACTAGATAACTATAACAACAACAAGATTTTGTTATGCATAATTATTAATTATCACATCTAAGAATAATTCGAGCATAGTCAATCTACTGCATATTCGTATACTGTGGCGTGCTTGCCGGCCGTGGTAGGTCACCGGAGTTCATATAAAGACATCTCCCGCGCAACGCAAGTGCAAACCGATTCGGTGCGTTAAATACCTATAGTTTTGGGAGAAGGGGCCCTTAAGATAAGCCCTTCAATATATATTTTTTTGGGTAAACGTGTAACACGTGAGGAAGTCATAATTATTTTTCACTTTTGTTTTCTTAATGAGTCCGTTTTGTTTCCGTTATTCCTATGTATAAATTATAACAAATTAAGAATTTTTCGTTAAGTCGCGCGTATTTGGTCTTGGTCTTGCTTTTTCTCAAGACCAAGATCCATTTTGCTCATCACTACATAAAATGCATATAAAGATGCAGGTGCACTGAGGCATGACAACAGCTGACGGTCAAGTTCATTACCGCCGTGCTAATCGATCCACCGGGCCTTAGCTTAACGCTACGCATTGCGAAATCATATTCTTACAAATTACAATACCACCTATTACTTCTTTCATTTGAAGATACTCTATGCCCTTTTAGTGCCCTCCTTGTATTTTAAAATCGGACGTAAAGTGTGTGATTAATGTAACTTAATACTTATAAAAAAAGTGTTGCATGGACTTTGATTAAAGATAGATATAATAAAAATTAAAAAAAAAACTTTATATTTAATTTCGCTTTACTGAAAAGAAACGATCAATTACAATTTTTTCGTATAAAGTTGATAAGAAATTAAAAAATAAGGAACCATTATAATGTAATAAAAAGGTAATATTTTTAAGATTGAATATAACAGGGATTATCTTACGTATATTGTCTAAGTTAAATGTTATTACTATTATTTATATTTAAAAAAAAACATCACTGCTTTCGTGTAGACAAAACTTAATCATTAAAAACTTTACTTTCTTCGTGCAGACAAAACTAAATAATATTTAAAAATGGAAACACAAGTGATTGGCTGTTTAAAGGCTGCCTACTTTCAGTGTAAAGAAAGTAAAAGAGCCATTGAGTGTTCGGCCACTGGGTCGCGTCCGGTTCCTACAATTGGTCACATCGACCGGTAAGTAGGAAGTCTCGTCTGGTGTCTGTTACTCCTATGTTCTATTGAAACCGCACAGACCTTGTGCGTTGCCACTTGTATGTAATATCCGTATTACATTTACGGCGTTCGCTTCGAGGTATATTAATATTGTGAAATATTTAAAAGATGAGTTCACTGATTTTTTTTGCCAGTTCTTCTCAGCTTTGGAACTGGTAGTAGACTTAAGTTGACGTTTAATAACTTTTTATGTACTACATTAAATATGTATATATTTTTTGCTTTACTTTAGGTATACATGTGTATAAGCTGATGGATATACGTGGACCTAGATATTTTGATAAGGATGTAATTTTTTCAATATCTGATCTGAAGTTTAGAAAATTCGGAAATTGGCCTTAAAGAAGCTAAAATTGAAAGAAGAAGTTTAGAACGTATAGACAAAGCTACAATATTTTATAAATTTTGTGTTGTATGGATAGGGTCTAATAACGGATATACCATTATTATTTATTAAGATTTCTAAGATCTAGATCTAAGATTCCTTTATATTATCTATACAGATAAATAAAATTGGAGTGTCTGTTTGTAATATTAAAATAACCGCTTTTTACTAAATGCATATGGATATGGACACGGTATATATATTATACCTACCAAAATAATTTTTTTTGCAATAATTGTCTTTCTGCCTGTTTGTTTCCGTTTATCTCTAAAATAGCTGGGCCGATTTTGACGGGATATTCACTGGCCGATGGCTGATGTTATACGGAGTAACTTAGGCTATAAAAATTATCGTCATCAATTCAGATACGGCTGCAAATCTAAGTTTACACAGGCGAAGCTGTGGGCAACATCTAGTATATTTATTAATAATCTGAATCTCGGAAACGACTTCTATCGATTTATATGACATACTATACGAGCGCATACTAATTCGGTGGCTTTCGATAAATCGATCTAGCTAGGTTTCATTATTAGAAAACGTCGTTTTACCCGTGTTTTCAGGCAAAGAAAAACTGCAACAATATCATTAGAAGAAGAAGGTAAATTTCGCCATTAATTACCATGTTATAATAGCTCAGATGGGAAATCGGGCAGTCCCGAAATCAGAAGACCCCGATTGTCCAGTCGGTTACTCTTTTTCTTTAAGTTCCTTCTTTTGTGAGAAAATCCACACATCTAATTCGTATATCTAAGTATACTTTTTTAAAGATAAAAGTCAAATCGAATAACTATAACGATAATAATCAACAAAAATATGACTCTTCCTGACATCTATTGGCGAGTAGTGATACTATTTTTTTTGGGGAGCAACTAACTACTTTACCGACTTTATATTTCAATTAACATTATCAATTTCAATATTAAAACTAATAACGGTATATTTACCATGTTTTTCATTTGTCGAATATGAAGGTTCACCTTCAGTGAAGTCAGAGGAAAAAAGAAAAAAAAGAAAAATTTCAATTTTTACCAAACAGTATCAGAAAGTGTCATACAATATGCTCATAATATTCTTTTTTCTTTCCAGTCACATAACAAAGACGACGACATGGGAGGATCCACGCAAGACTCTTGCGGCACAGACCGTGACCGCCGGAGTCCAGCACCAGAGCACTGAGACGATACTCACACAGACCCCCGCACCACAGGCTATTGCCACATCCAGTAAGCATTATTAATTATTGTCCTTTACGTAAAATAACAGACTGTTTGTGAACTTTACTATCTTGAAGTAAAAGTGAAGTAACTAGTAAACAAATTCAACCACCAATAAAAGTCATAAATCATAATACATAATATCAGAATTGATACCTAGTATCAGAAACGTTCTCAATTATTTGAATTCGGAATGATTGTTTTTTTTTCTAGCTTGCCTTTTAATTAAGTGCATACGTCTTTCTTTATAAAGCTTATTTCTTTAGAAAAGTCTATAGTGTTTGAATATTGTAATGCTTTTGACGTGTAAAACTAATGGTTTCAGTTGAACATCTTTCAATATTAATCGTTGCTAAAAATTACTATGTAGGTAACTGATTTAATGATTCCGATACCAAAACAAATCTTAACAACCCCGCTTTTGTAAACTATAAATCAGAAATAGAAAATCTTTTATTGACGTGTAGGAACACTGCGGCTTGGAGTTTTAAAGAAAACATATTTCGATTTCGCCTTCACGTGATCTAATTGGCTTCGGAGCGACGTTTAAAATTATCATGAAACTAAAATAAAAACAAGTAAATAACCCGAATTCTAAAATTGATTTTATGACGGGAATTAACGCGTTGTTTCCGTCGGTCGATGCGAGACGAGCGTTGAAAGGTGCTCGGAAAATACATTGAAGTCGCGGCGCCAGCCCCGGCTTCAGTACTTCAGCGACGGCGACATCCGCTATCTACATATGTCGTTTCAACCAAAATAATTATGCGACGTTCGACCTAAGATTATGCAACGTTTCAACCGAAATTATTATGTAATAGATGCAATGTTCTTCCTCAGCGGCTGGACGGAGAGTGAGTTCGAATGTATTCCAAGAAAACGCAAACCCATCTCATTCGCACCCGTCAGCTATGGAAGTCGTTGAAGGTAAATAAACATGGACCCTTATGAATATTGGTTTCTTTAAATAATCTGTATTTAGCGACACGAGAACCATTATTTTCGGAATGTATCGAATAGTGTGTAAATAGCAACAATTTTCAATCAGTTTGAGATTGAGTAACAAACATTAAATTATATAAAACGAGCACAATTACGTATATTAAATACTCTTTAATTATGGTACACTAATTAAGGCGTTATTCATAACATATAGATACGCTGTTTTTCATGACAAATCGAAGGCTCTGTTGAAATATAGTCCTTCAAATTAAACACTGACCGAATTGAAATAATCACGTGTGGGCAGTATACCTGTACTTACGATAGTTTACGTTACGTGACATTGTCACGTCGGAGCACAAGCCTGCACGGGCCGCGAGTGCGCTAACCGGAGCAGACGAGCCAACCTTATCTATCTTGTGACAAACGCAAACAATCACGTTACGTAGATTACCTGACATACGAATAATGTTTTTACAACACATTCTTCTATAATCTAAGGCTTCTTCGGGACATAGATTAACAAACAAAATACTTTCCTCGAGAGACATGCATTGTAGAATGGAAAATAAGATATTTATAAAAATGATTTAATATTTTGATAATTCGTTAATTACCAAAAATGTTTTCGAATAAAATATGTAGTATTTTTTATTTGGCTAGCCAAATTTTAATATTGATTATATCAAGTAGTCAAATTGAGTTCGAAAGGAGTTGCCGGAGATCAATCGCATTAATTTGCTTACCTCTTTTAGGAATGCCTAAACTGTGAAAATCATCAACTTTGTCCTTTGTGTAAAATATCTTTCTTAAATATATGCTTGCTTTTAATTTGAGAAGTTAATAATTAAATTTAATTGAGAAATATTATTTTCCTACCTAACCTTTCAACCTAAAAAAATCTATCAAAACAGTTATACTTCTATGTATATTTAAAATCATTTTTTTACCAAATGAAAAAGTAAAAAATCATTTTGGTTATTAATGTATTACTTACAATTATTTTCTCAGTTAAGCACCCGTGAAAAGATATATATTAAAGTTATTTTTTTAAACCTGTAATTGCTAAATTAGCATAAAATATACAATCTCCAGACGCAAATGTCGTTCAAAATAATGAGCGTGTCACAGTTATTATATAAAATGAACATTAAGGGGCATTATGTTTTAATTTAGTAATAATTATAATCTACTAATTAGTATGTTCATCGTCTTGTCACTTCGCGTGCTCGAAAGTGGTACCAATATGTAAATCATAGTAAATATAATGTTACCTATGTGGATTTATATTCTACTTCCATTCAAAGTCGTCGATTGTTTTAAGTCCACTGGAGGACCTGACATACATTGTCGTGTACAAAATATCGATTGATCAAATTGATAATCTAAACAATTTTCGAATCCACTTCAACGTGCACAAAATGTGTCATCAAAATCAGTCCTGACGAAGCTTTGTGACATACACACGCATAAAAAGATCTTCTATCCATATAAATAAAAATAAATCGCCAAAATGTATGTACGCTCATAAATCATAACTTCAGAATCACTGCTATTAAATTACATCATTCATATTTTGTTGTATTGGTTATCGTAATGACAAGGTTTGTATAAAAAAAACTAACAGTCAACAAAAAACAAAAGTCACAGGGACTGCCGATAGAAGTGAAAACAAAACAATTAAAATCAAATACCTATAATACAGACTGTAAAAGATTATGACAACCTATACAATTTAAACGGCGCACAAAATGGCCGCATGAACATTGACATTTCAGTGCTTGACGATTGGTTATGTAATAATGTAAACAAATATTGCATAATCTTATATAAATAAATCAAACGTCATATAAACGTCAAATAGCGTCTCATAACGGTGGTAACGGTGTCGCGAATCCAAAGATTTTATCTCATCTAAAAATATACGTGCGGCGCCTAAAGAAGTGTTCATTTCAAAAATCCATCGGACGAATGTCGAACAATTTAGGTATAAGTAAGGACAAGACGTTTGCCGAATTCAGTTTGCTATATGTATAGATATTAAATGTTTGCAATTAATAAAGGCTTACCGACATTTTCGACTTCCCGATTTCATTGCTAAGTTAAAACGTACAATTTAAATAATATGTTTCATTTGAAAATTTGGTGAATTTCTACGAACGATTTATCTTTAGTAAGTAATGTTTAGTGCGAAATCCGACCATATTATGCAGATAGATTTAATGTTATTACGCGTAAGATAAATATATTCCTATGTGACAGGTGTTGCTCAAAGTAAGTCTAGCTTGTGTATTGCGCGCTTGTGAATATTTTTTATTCATATTTTTATTTATGTGCTCACAACAGATATATCATTTCATTAAGGACACACGGCTTCCTTTATTTAATGTCTTTCTTATAATAACGACAAAATATTTTTGTTGTGCTATATTTTTTTAAAGAAATTTAATATAGATACATTTTAGATTTCTTTTTGTGCAAAATAATTATATTGTCCGAGGACAAACAATCATATTCATCATATAAAAATCTTTGCGGGATTCATTTATCTATCTTATATTGGGAAATACAATTGTAAGAAACATGTACATTTAACCCGATATTGAATGTAATATAGAAACACGTCATTAGGTTGTCTTCATTTTTCCTAGAACAATCACTACAATTTATTATATAATGCGTGTTATTTATGAATGGATTATTTGTTACGCTACACACATCTAAATATAAGCGAACTTGTACGTAGATGCGGTGGCACAGCGCCCTGTGATTCATTTAGTTCTCAGTACAGAATCACCAAGTCTTGTCAATATTTCCGCTGGCTCGTGGTACGCTACTGTATTTAGAAACAAGTTTCAATTTTACTTCTTCTATACACTTTAGTCATCAGTTATTCTGAATTTATAATACTTTATTTATGTGTACTTGAAACAACTATGGCGCGCTTGCAATACAATCTTTTCGAATGTCGTGAGGGCAAACGGCATGACAGTGTCATCACGGCATCATGCCTACACTACGCTGCCGCTCTCGACTCCTTTGTATGCGCGCGTTTTTATCTTCTTTAGTTATAGATTTTTATTACTCCGCCCGCGTGAACTTAGAATTACAGCTGTACCCGGATTGATGATGATTATTTTTATAGCCTAAGTTACTCCTTATAACATCAGCTATGTGCCAGTGAAAGTCCCGTCAAAATCTTCCCAGCCGTTTCAGAGATTAGCCGGAACAAACAGACAGACAGACAAAAATTGAAAAAAAAAAAAGTTAATTTGGTATATGAACCATATACATCGATATGCATCCAATTACAATAAAAAGCGGTTATTTTAATATTAAAAAAACTAAAGAGAGGTGTCAATGGACACCCGGATGGAACGAAGTTCCTTTCGATTAATTACTTAGTGAAGGAATAGTAATAAAATCAAATTCTATTCGAGGTGTAACGAAAATAATTATTCGGGTAGGTATAAATTTTTTATGATATTTTTATCGATAAAAATCAGAGCATCTCCCGGCGTAAAATAATTAAAAAAAAAAACAAAAAAAGTCACTGAGATCGGTGGGATTTGAACTGGGGGTTTTTAACTAAGCAGCCCCAATTGTGTAACAGAAACAGCTACCGAAGCAGTAATGTGTCAGTCAAAATGCCGCACGGCTTACAACTATAGCAAAAAGTGTCGTTACAAATTTTCGTCTTAATTTTTTCCGTCTAGCCCCCTTTCGCAACGCGCGATAAGGAACCCAATAAGGAACTACGTTCCAAAAACAGACACTCCTATTTTATTTATCTGTATAGAAGATGGATTATAATATTAACACAGATGTTTCATATCTCGTTGCCTTCCTGTGACGGACAAACTTTCTATCCACTAATAAAACTAATTCCTTGCTCTAAAGTCTAAAACTATCTAGGTTATTAACTTCCCGCTTGCAACTAGTCGCTGTTGAGACAATCTCACAATGTTTGCCAGTCAATATGGAGATTCAATAAGTAATCAAACACGTGTGATTATTTTCAGCAGCGAAGAGTACAAGCAGTAACACGACGACAGACCCCCTGGGACCCTTGCCGGAGGGCTGGGAACAGGCCACTACACCTGAAGGAGAGGTCTACTTTATTAATCACGCTGCCAGAACGACGTCTTGGTTCGACCCAAGAATACGTAAGTATACAATATGATGCGGAGGAGTTCAATCAAAATTCAATGCTAATCAAACTGTGCTTAATGCTAATGCCTTCACGAGTAATAAAGTTGAAAAATGTTTTTTTTTATGTTAGTTGGATAGGCAAACTGGCAAACGTACCACCTGATGTTAAGTGGTCGACGTCGCCCATGAAGATAAACTAGTATACCTGGAAGTTGGAACGAGCCCAGGCAACTTATTTATGTGTTGCCTATCCTGAGACATAAGATGTTAAGTCTCGGTGCCAGTAATTACACTGCCTGTCTTGCCCTTCTCTCCGAAACACAGCAAAGCTGTTTCACGGGAGAAATAAGCAAGATGGTGGTACCCATGCAGCCGGGAGCGCGGCACAGCGCTTCCCTCCCACCGGTAAATATCCTGCTCTAAATATTTTTTATGTATAATATAATCTGTAGTTGTTTATTTAAAAAAAAATGTTAACTTGCACAAAAGTTACAAAAAACGTCGACTGAAATCGTTAAATGTTTTTTTCACTAATTTTTTTTTTTTAATTCCACGTGGCTGGCGTTGGCATCAACATACATAGATCACCGAGCGATGACATTGAGGCCAATTTTGGACGTAGCTTTCGTGAAACAGCGCCGGATGAGCTGTCCGTATTACAACTAATTATAACTGAGCTTCTAAAACAAAAACAACTTATTTAGCCAAACTTATACGTAACTAACGACTAATATATAGTTATTTTGTCCAACAGTAAACGAGATGAGAAAACGAAAATGATAAAAATAAATGTTTGTTTTTGCCCGTTTACATCGAAGTTAACTTTTTAAATTTTGTATTAAAAAAAGGTATTTATAGTCCATAGTCCGATAGCAATAATAATGGATAATTTAAAACCGGTTTAATGAAATGACCGGTATTATTTGTGTCGGAGTGACGGTGTTCTCCTTGGTATAGACTTGGAGCTGGTAAAAGCTGGGTTGTGTCCAGATTAATTTTATTTCCCTTGTCTCTTGTTCATGTGGTGAAAGAAAGTTTCCTGAGAAACGCTTCATTATGGTACATTAAAGTCTGTATTAGTAATATGGGCTAGCTTGGCCTCGACTATTGAGCCATGCCGAAGAAAAAGATGTTTAAGATTTGAGTACCTACCGAAAGAGCCTTCGTTTACGTTGGGCGCCAGGATATCAGCTATATAGCACCTGCTGACCCTCTGGTGTAACGGGTGTCAGTGAAAGTCGCTATCACTTACCATCAGGTGAACCGACTGTCCGTTTGCCCCCTCATCAGCCCGCTCTTGCTGTTTTCCATCTTTTAAGAAATATATTTATAATTCAGGTAAAGCCTTAATGGTAAGTGGTTGTCGTTAATAAACATTAATGTTCCCGAGGCCAACTCCGTGCTATGTCCCTGAAACGCAACATTATATCGGTAATATTATTGTAATGTATGTTGTCTATGGCATAACGACTAAATGTGTTTTGTGTTTGTTTCCAGCACAACACTTGCAGCGCACGCCGGCGGGCGGGGCGGGTCTGGCGGGCGGCGGCTGGACCAACGCGACGCTACAGGCGAACCAACAGAAGTTGCGCCTCCAGTCCCTGCAATTGGAGCGGGAGAGGTTGAAGCAACGCCAGCAGGAGATACGCCTCCAGGTAAAATGATGCAGACTCAACGATAGTTGGCGGTGAACTTATTATTATACATACATACATATACATATATGTGGTGAAGATTAAGACCCCGGGTTGATAGTGGTTCTGGTATCCCCTAGAAGAGAAGGCAAATGTCCCCCACCATGGTTCAGGCCTTGACGTGGCGGTGGCGCTCACTAGCCTAGGGTGAGCCCAACACCTTGGGCGAAGCTAATTGAGCCGAGCGGGCTCTTTGTACTACTCTTATAAGAAGAGGGGACAAAAGAGCAGGGGGCAAGGGGTGAGGATGGGAACCTAACCCCATTGTACTGTCCCGACGTTGGGAGGGGTTGTTCTGTGGTACGGGACAACCCCTCTGTGGAGATGGTGTCGGTCCGTTGCAGGACTGACTAGCCGTCGAGGTGCCCTATTAGCTTAACAGATCCGGGGCACCTCACCAAGGCGGTACTGGTGGCACTCGCCGGGTTTTAGTGGGTAGAGCTGCGTCCATTCACCATCTTTCGGGCGCAGTGAGTCTTACATACCCACCTGGGGAGACCCACTCCCCAGGCGGGATACCTCAGAGCATTTCCTATGTAAAAGAAAAAAAAAGAAGGCCACTAAATACTATTTTATAACAAAATTTATATTCATAACGTGTCTTCAGTAGGTACTGCTTTCGGGTCGTCAATAACATTCGATTTTTAGTTGTAACACCTATCGACTTTCAGATTAACCTTAAAAATCATTTATTTTAACAGACTTCAAACACACCGACAATGGTTAGTCTGTTAATCTAAAAATTATTAAATATGTATATGGCACTGATAAGAACTGTACATTCAATGTCAGATAGTAAACGATTGGAGTGGATACATAGTGGATATACTCCACGATTCATCACTTACTAAAAAAACATACCTAAAAAGCAAGTTGATTTCCGTGAAAAATAAACCATACTTTCACATTGACAGCAAGAAATAATGGCGCGCCAGTCCTCGTCGATCGTGTCGTCGCTGAGCACGGAGCTGCCCATGGACCCGTTCCTGTCGGGGCTGAGCGAGCACCAGCGCCAGGAGTCGGCGGACAGCGGGCTGGGCATGGTCACCTCGTACCTGCCGCCCGATGACTTCCTCAGCGGTATCGACGACCGCATGGACTGCACCAGCGAGGCTGGCGCCAGCCTCACCACTGACATCCCGCTAGGGGACACGGAGGACTTGGTAATGCTATTTATAGTGGCGGAGTCATCATTATTATAAAAAACCTTTTTCCGTCCTGCTAGATGTAGATGGCCTCTTTATACACCAATGGTTGGGACCATTCTTATACATTTAAGACTGGCCGCTGTCTTTCATCCTCTTCAGTGTGAGGGTGTATCGTCTACTACAGGACAAAGTTTACAATGAATGCCATGTAGGCCACTCGGCCCAAGCCCAGTCGCCCGGAAGACTGAAACGGAAAGTTCCTAATTTTTCTTTCACAAAAGACGATTGCAGGTGCGCATTTCAATCAGAATAACAGTCAAATATATTAAAGATGCAGCGGCCCGCGTAAAACACAGATCAAAAAGGTGTTTTTTTACCATAACACGTTACTTTGATACAAATAACTCAAAAACTCAATAATATTTAATATATGTACAATAAATAACACGAATATAATATTAATAATTTCCTCTTACGTGACACTCCACTAGGCGCTGTATTAATTAATCACCATGAAAATCGGTACATATACTTAAATGAAGCTCAGAATCCAACCCGATGCCAGGAGGTGTCCGTGGGGGTCATAGACTTGACGGTTGGCGGAAGCAACCCCCCCACTAATAATCAATCTTAAGTGAGCTAAATCGGCTCACAACAGTCAGATGAAGCATTAGGGCCTTTTGGCCATTAGCATAAATCCATCCGAAAAAAAAGCTCAGAATCAGCTAGTATTAACATATGTGTGATTTGTTTCAGCTAGGCGAGTTCACCAACGACATTCTGCTGGATGACGTCCAGTCGTTAATAAACTCGACGCCGAGCAAACCCGACAACGTGCTCACATGGCTGTAGGCCCAGCGTCCGTGGTTCACAAACATTTATCTAGGATATATTATGTTAGTACTTACGGTATACTATCGAATGTCGTTGTGTTGTCGAATGTGTTGGTGACAAATGGTGAACACTAAAGATGTGTCCGGTCGACGTGTTTGTACGTGTGATTTTGTTTAGCTCTAAGTTGCCCAATGCTGTAATTAAGCGATGACGGATTGTCAAATGGACAAAAACTACTCTGAGAATATGTGACTCTTCATTTTACTCTAAATGGTCTCAAGACATGTTTTTATACAGAAAATTATTATATAAATTATCATTTTAACATAAAATATACATTTACAAGGATTCAAATGTATACAAATTTTCTTGTCTCTGCATTTACAAATATGATAAGAAATGGTTTTTATCGATTTTGTTAATATAAAGTTTCGATATATTGTCTGATGGGCATTGGATATACCAAAATAATTATACGCTGGCTATTGTTATGTGCATTTGTATGGAATGTAAATAATGGCAGAGAAAAGATTTTGATGGTTCTTTCGGTCCATCGGGAGTCGTAGCATAAGAGGCATCTGCGATTGCAAGTCTTCTTTCTTAGCCGAAAGTAGAACATTGCAACAAACAACGTGTGAGCTAGGTTTCCTATAATCTCCCACCGAGACTAATGGAAATCCTATAATACAACTTGTACGACAGCAAAACTATGACGATATAAAATTATAATAATGTGATATCATCTTGATTCTTGATGTAACAGTGCCTTATTGTGTCTTTAAAAATTATTTATTGTGTTTTTAATTAAGATAATAATAAAATATTTGTACGTTTTACGACCATTCTATTGGTGTTGCTATTAACATTTTAATAGAATAAAAATACTTATATACATGTTGTAGTTAATGTCTGTCTAATGGTCTACTTACACCGTCCTTGTGAATTTTTCGAGATTATTGATAGGTTAGGTATAGTGTAACTGTCTGGTTAGTAACTTGGCAACTATTAGGTGTATTGTTTTGTGTACTGTGGTTCAAAGTGCGATGTATTATTGGTGTGCACGGGTGCACGGTGCCTACGTGGAAGTACTGAAGTAAGCAAATTGTTGCAGGCTTACAATACCTTGTATAGTAATACAAGTATAGTAAATCCGCAGTGTACTAGTACGTTTTTGTGTATGTGTGCTGAGAGTGCAATATCGTGCCTGTCTATTTAATGGCAAATAGTATTTGAAGTATTCTATTTTGTACTCGTGTAAAATATTCTTCTCGGCTACCGTGATTTGCATAAGTGCCTTCTGATTTACAATTGTATATCAGATATTATGAAATTGTTATCACATTTAGATTAAAATCAAATATATTTATAATGAAATTATTTGTTACTCGTTAAATTTTTGGAACATATTTATAGTGTTCGTTTTTTAAATTTGTTCGTGTGCTATTAGTGGAACAGATAACCGCGGTAGCTAAGTCCCATTGTAGTTGACATGTAAGTAGGTATTTCCGAAAGTAAGAAATCTAATATCAACGTGCTTTATTTAACACGGCCAAAATCCTTTCAAAATTTGATTTAGCCCACCTAGTCTCTAGAATTTTTAAATTCAGATTGTGGTTTGAGATATTTTTAGGCCTTTAAAATTAACATGCTACATTGAAAACTTTGCCATATTAGTGAATGTACTTTATTCTAAGACTTAAGTATAATCTTCATTTTTATAAATAGCAGTAAATATCCTCTGTATAACTATTTTTAATTAGGTGTAACGGTGCTGGGTTTTATAATATGTTCTATTTTGTATTCTGTTGGACTCCTATTTGTGCTTTATCGTTTATGTCATATATTTTATATTTCATAAGTGACGATGCTTCTTATATTGTTCAGTTCATTATTCTATGCGCTCTTTTCTTTACCTCTAGTTTTAGGATAAACTGTGGTGTCATTGATTATTTTATAGCTGTGGCTGAGTTCTTTTTGTATTTATATATAAGATAAACAAGACACGCACTACATTGTGTTAGTGTCAGTAAAACTTAGTAGAGCTTCAAGAATCTATTGCATTCTACATTAGTCTTGCCTATCTGTAAAATATATATCTGTAAAAAAAAAAAGAAATATTCAGTCTACTAAGTTGTGGCTACTAAACATGATGTGTAACATTCCATAATGCTAACGCTCGTCAGCGCCCCTATAGTTTATACCCGTGGTGCTATTTCGCTAACAGAAGAATAATAGACGGAACAATATTTTAAGTGCAAATTATACTTATTATGTTTTATTTCGTAAGTAGACTATATTTTACAAACATATCTTTTCAGTCTGACAACACAAGCAAGTTTTCTCTGTAGTGTATATAACATAAGGTGTATCAATGTTATAACAATGAAATTATAAATATCTTACACTAAAACAAATTGTAATAATTTCATTGTACATAATTTGGTATTCTTATATGGACGAAATAAAAAAATGTTTTAATATTTACTGTCGTTTTTAATTTACCTTATGGTCGTAACCTTTTCCATTTTGAACCTTACAATTCGGTTTTCCCAATTTTCTGTAATAAAATACATTCTATAAATATAATTTCGACGTTATAAAGTTTTAAAAGGTTATATCATCGACCGAGGGTTTTTGTTAACGAGCATTGCGATGGTTAGTAACATGCATGAAATTTAAGAGGCATTCCATTACATGTAAATGTAATTACAAATCCTGGTTGTTACGTTATTGGCATGACTAGACTAACGTGATGTGATTTTTTAGATTTTAGAACAAGTCACGGGAAAATATATCAATTTGGACAGAGAACGTTTATATTAACGATAATAATTAGTAAGAGGTGAGTAAAATGCTACATTGCAGCTGAATTGGGCCGGTACGACCGGGGTGGTACCTCTCGCTCACATAACACCGGCGTCAAGTGACGGCTATGCTGTCGCGTTTCATGCGGTTTGTGAGTTTCCGGTGGCCTATTGGGGGGATAGAAAAAAGGAGGGCGGCGCATCTGCGTGGCTCCGACTGCTCGACTCCCTAATGACATTTAAAATAAATTAGGTCGCTTTTTACGTCAGAGCTAGTTTTAGTATTGCCTACTTTCTGTGCATGCCGTGGATTAAACTTTGTTACTGGTTGGTTTTCAAAGTACCTATACTACAGTAACTAGCTCCTATAATTGTCTATGGAATATGGATATTTAGCATGTTTGGACATCTAATGAAAAGTGTTTTTTGAATCGTCATTCGTCATTCCTTATCCTAAACTTATGTACTTAGGTATTTATACTTCTTAGTATGGTGTCTAACAATATTTTAAGAATTTAGAATAGTTTAATAAGTATCTAAGTACAATAACATTTTTTGTCAATACATAACACGAATACAATATTATAAATTTCCTCGTGACGGTCCACTAGATGGCGCTGTATTGATCAATCACTTTTATTCACTATGAAAATCGGTACATATACTCAAATGAAGTTCAGAATCAGCTAATGACTTTTAAGACTCCCAGGCAGTAAGGGGTAATGTCGTACAATAATGTCATAATTGATGAGAGTCGCGCCTCGTCATGTCTTCCGCGTGTTACCCGATAAATAAATTAAATCTGGCCCTAGGTAGGCCTAGGGCCAGATTCCATTCCAGAGATTGGATAGGTCCAATGACCGCCTCATATTCATGAGGTGCGTGTGTTCCAGCTTCAAGTGGGCCATACGCCCCGATGCAGCTACCTCGAGCCTCGAGCGGGGCTCGAAGAAGAAGCTGGTAGAATCAGCTAGTATTAACGAAGGCATAGACAACAACAAGTATAATACGAGGCTAGGTATAATATAATATACGTTAGTTGTCGTTTATGGGTTCTCTCTAGTAATTTATAAGCGAATATGTTGTGGCAATGTACCTACGTCCTATTGTAAT
This sequence comes from Helleia helle, assembly GCA_963853865.1. Lineage (NCBI taxonomy): Eukaryota > Metazoa > Arthropoda > Insecta > Lepidoptera > Lycaenidae > Helleia > Helleia helle. The sequence goes on along the minus strand of OY971422.1, from coordinate 15,567,122 downwards.
TTGTAACTTTAGTGCGATACTTAAGGAGCTAACACGCTAAAGTTACATTAAAATATATTCAATACATAGTTTTATATGATTTATATAAACGTTCATTCATCAGTTCAGTTCGATAGTTATAATCATAGAAGGTTACCAGAAAAAAAAATATTATCAAGGGTACCTAAATAGGAATAAATAAAAAGCATAAATAAATAGGTTTTCATATCTTTATATTTAATTTATTTTCTCTTTACATCTATTAGCATCAGTTTTGCCCCCTCACCTGTTAAATAAAAAAGCAAATTTGTTAATTGTAAGCAAATACTGCACAGTGTTAGTTACAAACACCACTATATATTTTACCATTTACATCATATAAAATTACCGGTGGGAGGGTTGCGCTGTGCCCCGCTTCCGTCCGCTTGGGTATCAACATCAACCATGCTGTTTGTTTCTTCCGTGAAACAGCTTTACTGTGTTTCGGAGAGAAGGGCAAGACAGGTAGTGTAATTACTGGCCGACCGAAACCGTCTCATGATAGGCAACACATGAATGAGTTACCTGGGATAGTCTCAGGACTCTCGGGTTAACTTGTCTTGTCTCTTTATGTTCATGGGCGACGCATATCACTTACCATCATGTGGTTCGTCTGCCCGTTTGCCTATTATAAAAATAAATCATCATATTACATCTATAGGCTATAACGTATAAGACCTCGTTTAGACACGGCCAAAATAAATATCAATGTTAAGACCCACATTGTTCCTACGAAATTCTAAAACCGCGTCGCCGTGTCTGAACGAAGTTGTTCATACACATGGGAACCACAAGATTACGTGTCAAACTGAATTAAGAGTTCTGAAACTAGCGGTTGTCGCCGAGTCTGAATGACATCGACGTGAAATAAAATACCACGGTTCTTCCTGGTGTAACTGTTACAAAATATACAAGTTACTCATTATTACAAGAAAGTTATACTTATTTAATTTTCTTTTATCTTTTTTGAACAGTTTATATAACTAAAATATGCGGTAAATTTAGTTTAGGTATACATTATCTAGGTATAAGATTTTTTATTTTGTAACAATATTCATACATAATATATTCTTTACTAGCTGAATTAGACACTTTAAATTTATAAACTATAAATTTCACTACCAAATGATTAATTAGTATGATCTAAAGATCAAAATCTCAACTAAGTTTTATTTATTTATTAGTGATTATAACAACAGATGTTACAAAAAATAACAATAACAACTTTAATATATCTCATGATTAAAACCGACTTCAAAAATACTAAACTAAAAAGTAATAAAATAACAGTTTCTTTAATTTTTGTGCTTACAACATAATATAATCAACTTAATATTCTACTAATGTACAAACTTTGCGTTTACCACGTCATTATAGTTACTTTTGGAGTCGGTGTCAGCCAAGGTAGGTAGGTAATGTACAGCAACAAATACGACATAATGATGTGGTAAACGCAAAGTTTGTACATTAGTAGAATATTAATTGATTATATGTTGTAAGCACAAAAATTAAAGAAACTGTTATTTTATTACTTTTTAGTTTAGTATTTTTGAAGTCGATTTTAATTTTTTGTAAAATGTTTTTATTTCTTAATTTTTAGTGATTCCGAAATTCGTCGTCTTGGCGTTCATTGAAGGAGGTATGTTCAGCAGTGGATGGATAAAGGATGATGATGATGATGGTGATGGTGATGGTGATGATGATGATGATTACGATGACCGCGACATACTATGGTGTGCTACCAAAGCATCCTATGCAATTGTTACATCGACACGTAATAAAATTATCATATCATCAAGGTAAACAAAACCAACCAAATAGGCATTATTGGGAATAACTAAAAAACGGCTTGTCAGATCTTAATAAAATTCATATGGGACCAAATTGGAAACACCAGCTTTCAAACAAAAAAATAACCATCGAAATCCAGTCACAAACGGCGGAGATATCGTGTCACATACATACAAAAAGAAAAAAAAACATACAGACGAATTGAGAACCTCCTCTTTTTTTTGAAGTCGGTTAAAAAAATATATAACTACCATTTATGCTGAACTATTAATTTTCTACTCAAGTATACCCATTTTAGTATAAACATATTAGTTATATCGTTATAATTTAAATACCTACGTAATTAAAACTCGATGTTTTTAATTTTTAGTAGAAAAAATATAAAAATAACTTCAAGGAGTCATAAAAAAAAACATTGACCCTAAGATACTTACACTTGGGTGTTTGAATCGTTTGTCTTGAGGCAGCTCTCGGGCGGCGATGAGTTGTTTGTAGTAATCTGCTGACAATTTAGGTGTCCTAGGGCGGCTAGGGTCAGTAATGTCGACGTGGTAGAATCCAAAACGTTCCCTGTAAATAACAATTCAAAATATTTTACAAATATTCTCCTTTAAAAAAGCAATTGTTAGCATTGTTACATTTCTTGGCTGTCTATATTTCTATTTTGCCATGAAATAAGCACGATTATGATGAAAAAAAGATGAAAATAACTAATAACATGAAAATCACGATGGTAGATGGACTACGCTACAGCCTACAGCCTACACATCAATCTAGTCTTCGATGTGTAGCCTAACTACCTAGTCACAGAAGAAGGTTTCACCATCATCATCATCCGTCTTTATCCGTCCAGAGGGAGTAGCAAGGGATCGGGCGTCAAGGCGTTCATGTTCAAGAAGGTTAGGTTTAAAGAATTTATTCTCAAAAAGACAGATTCACTTACATGAGAACATTTGATAATATCATGTATAAATATAATTTTAATGGTCGTCACACAGTTATAGGTACTCACTACTCAGGTGCTCACTTAACATAATATTGTATTGATTTGATAATTTACTTTTTTATTTATTTATTTAGTCGAGAAGCATTGTTTTTACATATTCTAATAGTTTTTTTTTGTATATGTTTAATGAGCACACATTTTTTATGTCAGATGGTAGCTTATTATAAAGTTGAGCTCCTTCAAAAGTTATGCTTTTTTTGGCGTAATTGGTTCGTACCCTAGGTAGTACAAGCAAACTTGGTCGGCGAGTACTGCGTTTCGTAATTTGTATTTTTTAATAAAAGTTAAGTTTATATTAATAGTTTTTTCAATGATTTTCCTTATAATTATGCATGTATTATATATGTATATGTAAAGTTGATTAATATTAAGTAAAGGGTAAGGTCAGGTTTAAAATTTAATTGCATGTTTTGTTCTATCTGGGAATAGGAAGGCCTTCTTTCCCAAACGCAACAAAGTAGTGCCATGCAAACAAAGATATGATAATAATCAAACGGTATTATATTAAAAGTCTTACGAAAAGCCAGCTCGCCATTCAAAATTGTCCATCAGTGTCCACGCTGTGTAACCGAGTACTTTGACGTCGTCGTCGTAAATAACGTTTAATATTTGAGATAAGTAGTCCTGGAAAATAGAAAAGCGTATACTTCCAATCCGACGCCAGGAGGCCGTGTGGTCGATGACTAAGCGGTTGGCGGGGGGCAACCCCCCACTTATAACAAACCATAAGTGAGCCAAATCGGTTTACACTAATCCGATGAAGCATTAGGGCCTTTGGGCCATTAGCATAGATTATTCCAAAAAAAGCTTATAATTAATAGCTATAGGAAGAAGGAAGAGTAAAATATAAAAAGTGTAAATCGAACTCTAATCACTAATACACATCATCGATAAAATTACTAACATTAAAATACTGTATTCTTCCATAGTCCTCCAACGTTCCGCGGTCCGAAAATCCATTCTCTGTTATGTAAATGAGAGGATCGTTGTAAGATTTTTTGCACCATCTTAGCAGATTTGCAAAACCAGTAGGTACCACCTGAAAATTTAATACTTTAATTAAAACCAATTAAAAAATATACTTGAAGCTGGTCTATTACCCTTTTCAAAGATGCGTGTGAAGCATTGGGATGTTTTTTTATAACATAGGAGGGCAAAAGAGAAGTCGAAGCCTTTTGGCGACTTTCGACGCCCATACACATTCGTACAACCAATGATTATGCATTACGGTTGCCCTCCTTTTCCCTTTCCCCCCAATGGGCCAACGGAAACTCACAAACCGCACGAAACGAACCAGCATAGCTGTCACTTTACGCCGGTGTTTTGTGAGCGAGAGTTACCACCCCGGTCGTGCCGGCCCAATTCCAACCTCTTGCATGTTGCAACAACCTTATAACAGGTTACTTTGTAATAAACTATTAACTTCCAGTGAACGAAAAACTTTTTTCGTTCATTGTAAACCTCATATAATTAAAAAATAATCCAAAATATATTACCCTAAGCCATTCGGACGCTGAATCTCCGCCAACTTCCATAGTTGTGACGGCGCCGATGTCCTTCAACCATGAAGGCGATTTAGCGGTGGGGTCAACTCCTGAGCCCGTTATCAAATGAGTGGTGTAGTGGTTGATGCCCAGGAAGTCAGATGTGCCCTTAATTCTTTGAATCCAGTGGTCATCAAATTGTTCTAAACGAGATTTGGATAATCCTTCAGCTCTGCTTTGTGCGGCAACGTTATCGATCATCTCTTGAGGGTAACCGCCATTTTCGCTAAAGATAGGGTGAGCAAACCAACCGAACTGAAAGTAATAGGAACTATTTTTGAAATTTGTATTCATGATTATCTACTTACAAAAATATCTTACGGGTCTTAAGTCAATCAATAAAACTTAACTAACTTGGCTACTGGCTATGAGTCGCGAAAATTCGTTCGTTTTGAGTTTTTTATAACCATCGAGCATATTATAATCGGAATTATATATTATACTGATATCGGAATCATATAATATACTGTCATACAGTATATTATATGTTTATGATCGGAATGGAGCGGTAATGTTATGTGTTTTGTATGAAAACAGATTCCGACAAATTTGTGCTGCGACGCTGTGTCACTTCTGCGCTCTGATTGGCCGACTGGCAGCCATTGATGTAGAAAAAGGAAAAGAAGAATCACTGACCATTTTCGAAATTTATGGGTCACATTAAATTTACTTCTCTATCCGGTTATATGCTCGATGATTTGAACCTGTATATAAGGCGGAAAGACATGATTTTTAAACTTACCTTGAATTGGTTGGCTACTTCAGCTAATGCAACTTGCTCGTCATTGGAAGGATCTTGAGGCTCGTACCAGATCGAGTTGATTGAGATCATAATTTTTCCGTTCTGGGTAGGTCGGTACACGTCATTGTATAAGTGGTAAGATTCAGCGTGTGCTTTCAGTAGAGTGTCACTGCACAGATAATTACCGACTCCGTGGCTGTCTACAGCCGGTGCCTTCTTAACATCACCGTATGCGTCTTCGCAAATCTCATAAGGCTCGTTGAAAGTAATCCAAGACTTAATTCTGTCTCCAAACTCCCTAAAGCAAAGATCTGAGTAATCACGGAAGTAGTCTATCATCTTTGGGTTGGCCCACCCACCGATGTCTTGGAGAGTTTGAGGTAAGTCCCAGTGGAATAATGTGACCTGAAGAAAAATTGAATACCTATTACTTGACCCTCAAATGTTTACAATTATATTTAACATTCTTATTTGATTACCCACATAAGTACATGACAAACTACAGTTTACAAAATAACTAACATGCAATTCTGTATGAACTGCATGTTAATTTATTATTCAGGAAGTATTTATAGTTATTCTTTAGGCTAGTACCTACATAAAAAATATAAAATGTAACACAAACCAAAGGTTCAATATTTTTCTCAGCCAAGGCGTTTAGAAGGTCATTATAATATCGAATGCCATCTGGATTGACTTGGTCGATGCGACCCGTGGGCAGAATTCTTGCCCATGACAGGGAAAAGCGGTAGAAGTCAACACCAAGGTATGCTAACTCTTCTACATCCTCTTGGTATCTGTTGTAGGAGTCGCAAGCTATATCGCCGTTGGTACCGTCAGCTACCATCCATGGCTTAGTATGCGTTAAGCGGTCCCAGACGTTTTCAGATTTACCTAGAAGTAATATTAAATATATTAGATTTTATTATTTATATATGGTCCAAAGAAGTTAACGAATAAAATTTACAGGCATTAAGTAGTTTATGAAAATACTTTTACAGGAATCTGAAACAAAGCATTCGAATGGTTGGGTAGGTATTGAGAAACAATTCATTTAAAAATAGAGTCTTATATGAGAATTATACAAAATCCTTTTAGTATGACCAGTTAGTAAGACTTTACAAGGATATTATTAAAATTGTAAAATCTCTTATATTAATTATTAATTACTATCATAAAAATCAGAAGTCTACGATAACAGGAAAAAAACGAACAAAATCTATCATAGCTTCTCTTTGCTCAAGTACTTGTAGTTTTTTCGTTTTTGAAATTGTTCATCCACTTATTGATGTCAAACTATCAAATGTAATATCGGTCATGGGAGATAAAAAGATTAAAATATCAGATATTTTGTAACAAAATTCACGGGAGACGCGATAAGATAAGATAAAAATAATGTCTCTTGGACAGCTATTATAGTACAAGAGAATGCTGAGATTTGGTTCCAATTGTTAAAGTAACATAAATTAACTAAGTAGCTGTTCCCCGCGGATTTACTCATCCAAAAATAATACAATAAAAACAACTTTCCTCTACAACAAATTGTCTTTGTTAATAATTGGGCCATAAAATACAAAATATTCTTTTAAATCCAACAGCTAGTTCCAGAACAAACAAATAATGAAATGCAAGAGATGATTTGGCACAGGAACCTTCCTTGTTTAAACAATAGATACCTAATTTATATTCCAATTGTAATTATGGTTGGATAAATAGCATTGGAATTAGATGATTAAGTCTGATTTTATTATATAACGTTTTATGGTTTGAAACATTCGTCGATTTACCTAACGATAATTTTATTTGATAGGTACCTACTTGACAATTTGACAATGGAATACATTTAGCATTAAACTTTCTATAATATTGTTTATTTAAACGTTGTGCTATTTTTCCATTGAATATTTTACTACACGAGTCGAACTTCATAGCGTATTTTCATATACAGTAGAACCTCGTTAAGTCGAACTTCGATAAGTCGAAAACCTCCATATCTCGAAAAAATGTTTGTTTCCCTTCCCTTCAAACACCAAAACCTATGTTACTCGAAATCGCAACCCTCTATATGTCGAAATAATCAGTGAGTCCCTCCAAGCCATTTTGGTACATATTTTCCCTCCATAACTCGAAAAATTAAATACCTCTGTATCTCGAACATAGCAATGTTTTATTTTACAACCTCTACAACTCGATTATTTGAGACTGATATTACGTCTATAGTTCGAAGATAAATAAGTTAACGACTTTAAGAATTCGCCGACAGTGTTAATACACCAATACACCATTGTTTCTTAGAAAGCATTTTATACCTTAGACTGACTGACTTTTTGTAATGCCATATTTTTTATTTTAGGATGCTTTGAAATGATGTTGATTTATAATAAAAGAAAATATGTGTGTCACCTCGGCAACTTGAATTTTTATATTTTATTCTACCTCTTACGAAACTAAATAAAAATGAATTTTTCTTTATGTCGAATCAAAGTCCACCTAAGTCGAAAACTCTATAACTCGAATTTTTGGCGTCTCCCTTGATGTTCGACTTATAGAGGTTCTACATGGGTTCTACTGTATTTATTACGTTACGTTTGTGGGAGAGTTGCGCTGCTGCTGCTTTATTTTCCGTGAAACGGCTTTGGTGTGCCTCGGATAGAAGCGCAGGACAGGCAGTGTAATTACTTCACATCTGATCCTCCCGTTCTGTTTTCCCGACAAATGTATTGCATCCTTACATAACTTTTATCAGAAAGGTGACATATAAACGAGTAAATTTTTTACAATGCTTAAAATCACGTGCTTAATATTCTATTTGATTGATACATGTATAAAAACAAACAAATATACCGTTGACGTCCCAAGCGCCTTCTATCTGGTGAGCGGCGGTGGCCACACCAAATGTAAAGCCCTCTGGAAACTTCGTGTGAGCCTGGCTCCTACAAAATAAAACTAGTTTAAAAGTTCATTCAACTTAAACACAACCTAAAAGTTATAATAATAAGCGATAAAATCCGTAAAAAATGTTTTATTATAATGAGTGAAATTCGCGTAAACCACAAATCTTTCAATTTCTATATGCAAGGTATAAAAATGTAGTGTACCTATTCACTGGATTAAGCTCAATTTATGTTTTATATCTAAATTGATGGCCCGTCCGTGCTGGGTGCGAGTGGCGAGGGATCGGTCGTTTGGCGTTCATTGAGGGAGTTCAGCAGTGGACGGATAGGGGCTGATGATGGTAATGATGGTCTGAATATACATGTAAAGTGTTCATCGTTACAAATACAAAATATGTACTGTCGACGTTCGGCAATTAATTCAACTCTTGGGAGTTCTAATCCACCAAAAGTAAACATTTGTATGATGAATATAAATATCTGTTTCGGGGTCATGAATGTGTTCACGAGTATTTGTATAAATTCACTTCCGTTATCTTCGATCAACAATAGCCGAAGCAAGTTCATCGAAACCCGTTACTTAGCACCCGGCAAGTTACCTAAGCACCGGACTTGAGGTGTTCATAAATAAATCATTATCAGACCATTTCTATCCACTGATCGATCCGATTGCATCCAAGATCACGCTACTGTCATATTTGGTACCGTTTATTTACAAAAAGAAAAGTACTTACAAGTGAGCTATTGCTAAGACGCTAGCGAGAACCGTAAAAGTTGACATTGTGACGAGTGACGACGACAAACGTCGCTCGACTACTAACAAAAAAGGACAACGTGACTCTTTATAATCTCAATATTCAAGTATCACCCTCCCCAAGGTAACCTCATGAGAGGACTTGGATTAAGCATAAGTATTTCTTATCTTTCCAATAAACAATATTATATAAGATATACATATCACAAATGATATAAAATCTTCAAGACTGTCAAAAATAGATAATATTTGACCTTGTAAAGATTAATTTTCAGGAACCAACCAAATAGGCATTATTGGGAATAACAAAAAAACGGTTTGTCAGATCTTAATAAAATTAATATGGGACCAAATTGGAATCACCAGCTTTCAAACAAAAAAATAACCATCGAAATCCAGTCACAAACGGCGGAGATATCGTGTCACATACATACAAAAAGAAAAAAAAACATACAGACGAATTGAGAACCTCCTCTTTTTTGAAGTCGGTTAAAAACTTTCTTCAATAATTAGCTATTTAATGCAATACCCTCACCATGGTTCAGGCCTTGTCGTGGCGGTGGGGCTCAGACCTCAGTAGCCTAGGGTGAGCCGCTGCACCTTGGGCGAAGCGAATTGAGCCGAGGGAGCTCTTTGTACCTCTCTTATAAGAAGAGAGGATAAAAGAGCAGGGGGGGGACAAGGGGCGGAGATGTGAGCCTCATCCTATTGCACTGCCCCGACGTTGGGAGGGGTTGCTCTGTGGTGCGGGATAGCCCCTTTGTGGTGGTGGCGTCGGTCCCTTGGGGGACTGACTAGCCATCGAGGTGTCCTGTTGCTTAACAGATCCGGGTCCTCACCAAAGGCGGAATTGGTGGCACTCTCCGGGTTTTAGTGGGTAGAGCTGCGTCCACCTTACCACCTTTCGGGCGCAGCGCGTCCCACATAACCCGCCTGGGGAGACCAACTCCCTTGTGGGATGGCTCAGAGCATTTCCCGTCCTAAAAAAAGACTGCAGTTCCCGCACCGGGCCGGCTGAACGACGAGGCGAACACTTTGGGGTTTTAGTGCGGTGAAATACCCACATTAGATTTCCCCAACAGAAAAAAATGAGATGATGAATATTTTTATAATACATGTCATTCAGCGATAGCATAGCATTTTACTGATGGAATATTTTTTTAACACATGAGTAGTCTTGAAGATACAAACTCACACACATAACTTGTTATTATACTACCTAATATAAATTAAGAATACACGTTACTTGATGTATTTTGTTTTTAATTGAAGTAGGTAATTTATTTGTTTCAGGAGAGCACGGCGGCGACAGGCGGTCGCACCGTGAGGGACCTGTGCGCGGCCGCTCGGGGGATCGGCTGCACGCGCGAAAGGTCCGAGCTGAGAGGGAGGTGGGGAATGGGGATGCCACCCCCCGCCTCCAGAGAAGAGTGCCGTATGACACATCGTTGTGGCCCGGTACGGACGTCCACAGCTCTCGCGCCGGGTCACCCAAACGACGAGAAGAACACCGCTGGGGTTTAGTGGGTAGAGTCTACGTCCACCTTACCACCTGCTCGGGCGCAGAGAGTCCCACATAACCTCCGGGTCCCCCCGGACCCGGTGGTATGCCTAAACGCAAACCAAAAAAAAAGGTAATATTTGTCTAAAATTTATTCATTGAATAGGTATGGCGTAAATTGTAAAACATTTTTTCTCAGTTTCTTTAAAAAATCATCAATTTTTTCGAGCTTAGTTCATTAAGCTTCATCCAAGAGTCCCTGCATCACGCACAAATAATCCACGGAAGTAGCCAAAGAGTGCGCAAGCAGTAGACCACGGGTCAGCACATCACGCACTTTCCACATGTCTTGAGTACTGCAAGAACGGCATGTGACAGATACTGCGTCCCGGAAAATGTGCACTGGATACAACCGCCATGGTTGGTCTAGCCAAAAACTGGAAAAAAAATCGGTTGTCTGTAAATTTGGTTTACTGACGATAGTCGAACGTGACAATGTCATAAGAAAATGGAACGCCTCAGAGCGAGGTAACGCCGCATGTGTCATGTTCGTTCGTTCGTGCAGCCGGCTCCATCGAATTATAAGACGTTGTCACGTCAAAAATGATGTAGTGAATATACACAATGATAAGTGGCCGGTGAAGAAAAATATCGTAAGGAAACCCACATGTCGGCAAACGGTTTCTTAACCGTTCCAGACATGTAGGTTTCTTTACGATGGTTTTGATTAAAGGTACCCAGCATGGATAGATATTGATCTCGGTTCTTAAAATGCTAACTTACCTTAAGAAAATACCTTTGAATGTGAAATAAGTGACGAACAGCATAAATATCGGATAAAATATGGGCATTAGAGCGATTAAACATAGAATGATGGTGCCAATAATTTTGAGAAATGTGGGAAAGGCTGATCCATATCGCCACAGAGCATGTAAATCGCCTGCGAATTCTTTCAGCAATATCAGAGCTTTTCGTAAAGTACCAGCTGTACGTAACTGTAAAGTTATAAAAAAATATATGAAAGATAGGATTTATAGGTACAAGCGACCCTACCACAGTTCAAGCCTTGCCGCGGTGCTGGGGCTCAGTAGCCTAAGGTGAAACTAGCACCTTGGGCGAAGCCAAGTGAACCGTGCTTTTTGAACCACTCTTATAAGAAGAGGGGACAAAAGAGTCAGAGGAGACAAGGGGTAAGGATGGGAACCTGGGTGAGGTTCCCATCCTTACCCCTTTACGCCTGGCATTGTACTGTCCCGACGTTGGGAGGGGTTGACTGTGATGTGGGACAACACCTCTGTGGAGGTGGCGTCGGTTTCTTGAGGGACTGACTAGTCGTCGAGGTGCCCTGTTTGCTAAACAGATCCGGGGCACCTCACCAAAGGCGGCATTTGTGGCACTCGCCGGGTTTTAGTGGGTAGAGCTACGTCCACCTTATCATCTTTCGGGCGCAGCGAGTTCCGCATACCCGCCTGGGGAATCCCCAGCATTTCCCGGCGAAAAAGAAAAAAAAAAGGAAAACGAAAAACAAGCGTGAACGCATTTATACACAGAAATATATCGAGATAGAAGTAAAGAGTGTGTGTACCTCGCGTGGCAAAAAGACGACTCGACGGCTCCATCGCTCGCCGCGAACTTTAGTATACTCCCGACTGCGGTCAGCATGCGACGTAAGGTTTTAAAAACAAAATGACTCGTTGTTCAATAATTAATTGTTCAAACGCAATGGAAGACTAGCGTTAGATACAATCGCTCGCTATTGTTTTGATGAAAATGTAAAATAAATGGTTTTTTAAATTAATATCAGACTTTTTAGGACAAATAGTACTTACTGGTGAAAGGAAATACAGGTCTCCATTAACAGCTCCAATTTTACTGGTAGTGTTTGAACAATTAATTATTGAACAACGAGTAATTTTGTTTTTAAAACCTTACGTCGCATGCTGACCGCAGTCGGGAGTATACTAAAGTTCGCGGCCAGCGATGGAGCCGTCGAGTCGTCTTTTTGTCACGCGAGGTACATACACTCTTTACTTCTATCTCGATATATTTCTGTGGTCCCCATACAAATTACGGAACTCTTTACTTCTATCCTGATATAGTTCTGTGCATTTATATGTCAGTAAATAAAAAAAACAAACTAGATGATACAAAGATCTCCGTGCAGCCGGACCTGATCGGATGCGTGTCGGTATATCATATGATAAGGCCAAATCTGTGGAACGTGTAAGATGGTGACACTACAACCTGTAACCTTTAATAGATAAAAATATTCCATATTATATTTATAAAAACAATATTATATTTAAATTACACTCAATTTAGCTTGTCCAGACTGAAGCTACTTATGAGTGACGTCGCAAGGATATTTTTAAAGGATAATACAATATGTGTGACAACCTCAAAGCTCTGTGATACTAATTTCAATCCTTTTTTTTCTTTAACGCCGGGAATTCCTCTGAGGCATCCCGCGGGGGAGTGGGTCTCCCCAGGCGGGTATGTGGGACTCGCTGCACCCGAAAGCTGGTAAGTGAACGCAGCTCTACCCACTAAAACCCGACGAGTGCTACTAATGCCGCTTTGGTGAGGTGCCCCGTATCTGAGCAAACAGGGCACCTCGACGGCTAATCAGTCCCTCAGGGGACCGACGCTATCTCCACGGAGGGGTTGTCCCGCATTACAGAACAACCCTGTCAATACAGTACAATGGTGTGACGTTCCCGTCCTCGCTCCTTGCCCCCTGCTCTTTTTAACCGACTTCAAAAAGGAGGAGGTTATGTCCCCTCTTCTTATAAGAGGGATAAAAAGAGCCCCCTCGGCTCAATTCGCTTCGCCCAAGTTGCTAGACTCACCCTATTCATACTAATTTCAATCCTGCCGAGTTAAATTATAATATGTTTTAAAGATGTATTAATGGACAATGGTTGTTTTTATGTCTGTAGACTATGTTATTTCTATCAGCAGCGATAAACATTCAAACAATTACAATTATTACGCTATATATAGTATCAATTAAATGGGTGATAAAGGGCTGCCATCAGTGTTATAAATTGTAGGTCCGGGGTTATCTTTTCACTACATCATAAACGAATAATGGAAAATAATATTTACAATAACAAACTCGAGTAAGTATATTATTTACATTATTATAATTATACTAGCTGTTGCCCGCAGCTTCGCCCGCGTTAACTTTTGTGCAAAAAACGAAAAAAAAATTATTAGGTGGACTTCCCTGAACATTTAGGGGGGATGGAAAATAGACGATGACTGATTCTCAGACCTACCCGATTTGCACACAAAATTTCATCTGAATCGGTCGAGTATTTCGGAGTTTTTTAATTACAAATACCGTGACACGAGAATTTTATATATATATATATATTAGATAATGTTTAGGTATATTACTTATACATTTTGCATTTACATTTATTTAGCTTCTAGGGTCATTTTTATTTTTAAGAATGGATACAAGTCTTTGGATTATAAACGAAAACATACTTGAACCATATATTTTTTGTTTGTGATTTTGTAAGGCTTCATTATATATGGATATACCTATAAATGCTTGATATATCGTTTTACTTTGTGTGAGCTCCTTAGATTTTCGGTTTTAAATGTTTTTTTTATATGAATGTCATTTTGATATTTGGATTAACGATAGATTTGACATTATATTTATTTTTTTTTTTTTTTTTTTTTTTTTTTTGGCAGTTCTCGTACGTAGTACATTTGCCATTATCAAACGGGAGAAATTTTTCCATGTATATAAAGGGACGAGAGATGTTAAATTTAGGAATCATTCAGGGCAGGATATAGGATATGTATGACAAGATAATAATAATATTATTATGAAATATTAATTTATATAGCTATACATATATTTAAATATATTACTTATATTATAGACACACAAGACTTTCATCAAATAAATACTAAACCTAAATTTCTATATTATTAGTAATTATATAATCTGAAATTATTTTATATATGTAATATTTTTTTATAAATAACAGACAAGTAATTGAGGTTGGAAAAGGGATTTGATGATCTAGTAAGGATTTCAGGAAATCGGAACGGTCATATAAAGGACAAGAAAAGAAAAAATGATTTACATCGCCAGTTTCACAACCACACAAACAAGAAGAGTCGTTAATAATTTTAAATTTGGAAAGATGAGCAGGTGTACAAGTATGGCCAAGTCTCAATCTTGAGATGATACTAGAGCACCTCCTATTAAAATTCATTGAGAAAAACCATGGTTTTGATAAAATATCAGGCTGAAGAGAGTAATAATAATTACCTTTTTGTTTACTGCTTTTTTCCCATGACGTTTTCCAACATGTATCAAGATCGAGTTTAGGTATTGATAACAAGTCTGAGCAGTAAATCTTATACGGAACAAGGTCACCACATGAAATAGCTTCATTAGCGAGAGCGTCTGCTATAACATTTCCTTGGATTCCAGAATGTCCAGGAATCCAAGAAAATTTAATATTGTAATGTTTTGCTATGCATATTGTTAGTAATTGTCTTGTGTCAAATATTATGGGGTTGTGTTGCTTAATTTTAAATGGGTTTTTTTCTAAGGCTTGTAAAGAACTAAGTGAGTCAGTAAAAATGATTGAATTTTTGAGTTTAGCTAGTATTATATAATCTATGGCTTTGAAAATACCCAAGCACTCTCCAGAAAAAACAGAAGATTCTGGAGGGAGTTTTACCTTCTGTACAATGTTATATTGACGGTGGAAGATACCTACGCCTACTAAACCGTTAACATTATGTTTCGAAGCATCTGTAAATATGAGATGGGTATTTTTAAATTTTTTCTCAACAATTGCATTAAATTTTTCATTAGCTATTAAAAAATCTGACTTAGCTATACCAATATTTAATATTTGTGGTGATAGAATAAGAGATTCGAAGGAACAAGAAAACAAAGGTAACATGTTAGATTGATGTAAAGGTGCAGAGAGAGATTTAAACTTATAATAGCTATTAATTAAATGTGGATTCGATTTATGTATCCAATACGGTGAATTAGATACTAAGTAAGCTAAAAGATGAAGTTTTTCAATAAGAGGGTGATTGGAAAGCTGTAGACGTCGAAAGAGAAATTTATCAGACAAATACTGACGACGTAGTTGTAACGGAGGATCACAGCACTCAATTTGTAAAGCGTTAATTGGGCTAGACTTCATTGCTCCACAAATGATTCTCAAACATTTGTTTTGAATTTTGTTCAACATTTTAAATCCAGAAAGAAGGCCCGGTTCCAATAGGAAGGTTCCATATTCGAGGACACTACGTATGAGAGCATTATACACGAGTTTCAAATAAAAGGGATGGGCACCCCACCAAACTCCTGCTAAACATCTTATGATGTTTATTATTTTTTCACACTTATTTGCGATGAAATTGCAATGAGGGATGCCTGTAAGTTTCCTGTCTAAAATGACACCTAAAAATTTAAAATCATTTTTTTGTGGTATAATGGTCTCATCGTAATAAACATGAACTGGAGTGATAGTTCGCATACGGGAGAATAAAACTACTGAGCTTTTAGATGGGGACAAATATAGTCCATGATCATCAAGCCATTTTTTTAAATATTGAAGTGATGACGTTAACTCTGTGCATGCTAATTTAATGTTTTTACTTTTTACATATAATAATAAATCATCCGCATATTGCAAAACTTCAATCTTTCTATCAATAGCTAAGTCTAGATCATATGTGTATAAATTATACAATAAGGGGCTCAAAACGGACCCTTGTGGAAGGCCTTTGGATAACACTCTAGAATGTTTTTGTTCACCATCAGTAAACAAAATCGATCTATCATTAAGCATATTTATAACAAAAGAAATAATTTTTCTGGGAATCTGAAGGCATAAAAGTTTTTGTTTAAGAATTGGTATCACGACATTGTCATAAGCATTAGATAAATCCAAAAATGCTGCAATGACAAAATTATTATCAGAGAAGGCTAGCCTGATATCGGTTGTAAGTAAACTAATATTATCTATACTACTTCTGTTTCGTCTAAAGCCAAATTGAGTTGTTGATAGCAAACTGTTGCTTTCAACGAACCATTCTAGACGATTCTTAATTAATTGTTCGCAGATTTTAAGGAGGACAGATGAAAGGGCAATAGGACGGTAAGACAAAGCAGAAGAAGGATCTCTATTAGGTTTTAATATTGGAATTACAATTTGTGATTTCCAATTTGCAGGAATGTGACCAGAGTGAAAAATAGAATTGATTAAATTTAAATAATATGTCATGCTTATGTCATTTAAATGAGTAATGAAAGAATAATATATTCCATCTGGACCAGGTGCAGAATCTGATGCATATTCTAAAACGTTCTTTAATTCTGTCATTGAAAAGGGAGAGTTTAATTCAGATGATTCATTGTATAAGGCACCGTTATCATTTAAGTTATCTTTACGAAAATTAACAGTGGGAGGAGCAATTCTATCAAGAAAATCGTCTACTAGAAAAGATGGAAAAGTTGGGGATGGGGTGGTATTATAAGCTGATCTAAATCTTCCAATGTTTTCCCAAACACTGGATGAGGGAGTATTGGGAGATAAAGATGAGCAGAACTTTCGCCAGCTGTCTCTTTTTTTTCTTTTAAAAAGTAATTTTGTTGCGTTTGTAATCTCCTTTAGTGATAAGAGGTTTTCTAATGTCATATTATTATTAAATATTTTTTCAGCATTTTTTCTTTTATTTAAAAATTCTTTGCATTCGACATCCCACCATGGAGGACTTGGAATATAAGGGTTCCCATGTTTTATATTAAAAACTTCATTGGCACTTTCAATTAATGTATCTAAAAAAATTTGGGCACCGCAAGGATCACTAATATTTTCTGATATTTTCTGACTAAGTTTTAAATCAACTTTACTACTAAATTGAGTCCAAGTGTCAGAATTGACTTTTGATATATTGTATCTCGGGAATAGTTTATTGCAAGTTTTAATTAATTTGCCAGGAGGAAATGAGGTAATAATGGGATAATGATCACTGCCAAATGTGGATGTTAAAACAGAACTTGACAGCTGAGATACAAATTGGGGTGAGCAAATAGTTAGATCTACTACACTATTTCCTTCAGATAAGTTTGTACGTCTAGTAGAATTACCATTGTTGATGATACACAAGTTGTTTTTATCTAGAATGTCCAAAAGTTTATTACCATAACAGGTTGTCATGGAGCAGCCCCAAGACTGGTGATGACAATTAAAGTCACCAGTTATAATTAATGGTTTAGGGAGGGATAAGAATATATCCCCAACTTCATTTAATATATTAATAGAAATATGTGAAATATATACAGAAACAAAACAAACTTTATTTACAATTACGGCTAAAATAGAAATTTCAGAACTATGTACAGGAGTGGATATTATATTAAAAGGGTAGCCTTTCTTAATGAGAAATGCTACACCACCATATCCATCTAATCTGTCTTCTCTAACAGTATTATATTTTTTAATATTTAATGTAAAACCTGGTCTAAGCCAAGTTTCACATAATGAAAATAAAAAAGGGTTATATTTATTTAATAAGTAAATTAGATCACTTTTTTTATTAATTATGCTTCTAGCGTTCCATTGTAATATTTTGTTGGCCATTATTTATTTTGATTATATTTACAATTAACTCCATTAAGGGGGCAACGATGGACGGTATATTATTATTGGTCTGGGCAAAGGTTTGTAATAAAGATATAATATCTGATATTTTTGTTGGTTCTTGTGTGGAGGGAGTATCATTTGAAATTGGGCTATAATTTTTATCTAATTGATTAAAGGAAAATTCTTTTATGATATTATCATGTGCAGTTTTGTCGTAACCTTTTCCAACTTGTATAGGGCGGGAAGGTTTAGATATAACTGTTTTCTTGTAAGATTTTTGTGGAGTATAAGAAGATGGAGTATTAATATTTTGGAAAGATAATTTTCTTTGAGGACTGGACAAGGTTTCAGCGAATGATTTATTAAGTATAGGGAACATTTTACTTGCTTCTTGATAAGAAACACAATTTTGGGACATATATAGTTTTATTTCTTTTTGTCTGTTAAGTTCCGGACAAGATTTACTGTTTGCCATATGGCGACCAGAACATTGACAACAGTAATAGTCATCTTCAACATTACATGAATCACTAACATGATCCTGACCACACTTGAGGCATCTTGGTTTGGAACGACATTGCATCTTTGTATGACCATAACGACAGCAGTGATAACATTGGATGGTGGGAAAAACATATAAGTCTACGGGCAGAGAGTTGTAGCAGATAAATATTCTTTTTGGGAGTACCTGACCATCAAAATACATTACTACCGACTGTGTGGGTTTCCATATTGGAGACCCATCAACAATAGTTTTATAATTAAGTCGTCTAATTTTAACTATTTTGCCACAGCCAACAGGGGTTGAGATATTAGAAATAATTTCCTCAGGAGACCAATCTGTTGGAACTCCTCTAACAATGCCTATTCTTAAAATATTAAATGAAGGGACATATGCTTTATAATTATTGTCGGTGATTATACTATTGTTAATAAAAGAGTTAGCATCAACATAATTTGTGAAGGAAACAGACATACGGTTTCGACCAATTCTCTTAACACTACCATTAACTATATTATAAATTTTATTTTTTAAAAGAAAATTTCCGAAGGTTATCGGGTGCAATATTTTTCCGTCATTATCAGAGGATTGGATCTTCTGAACATGAATAATGTAAGGAGGTGCATCTAGTTCATTGTAAAGATTTCGACCAATTGGAGTATTTGGTTTACTGACTGAATCATTAATATTATGAGGCACTGGATTATCTGATTGTAATAAAGGCTGTGCAAGTGGAATATTAGTTAAATTTTTACCCTCATCTGATTTATCGGACTCTACACAACGACATCCAATGTCCTTTTGGTTTCCCGTATTTTTTCTTTTCTTTTTGTTACAATTTTTGCATATTTTATGCAGGCGACCACGTTTTAAACTAACTTTTTTGGAAGATTGGTCAGTGTCCATACTAGAATCATTATATTCTACTGTAACAAAACTGCAAGCTTCGGGCACTTTACATGTTCCCCCGGGATCCGGGGGTTCATTCATGTTGCAATAGAATGTAAAAAGAAACTTACCAACCAAGAATTTTCTAACTAACTATAATATATACAAATAAAATTTATAAAATAAATATTATAATAAACTGATCTGAATGACTAAAATAATAAAAAATTAATGAGAAACAAAAAACCACAACTGCGCGCCTTGAAATTTCCCGCCGTTTTTATTATATTTATTTTAAACTCGGTTATTATTTTTATTATTATTTTCATTTAAAGGCATTAGCTACTAAGCTATTAGCCATACAAAATACAATATTCGGTCTGTAATACGGAGAAATGGCGGGAAACCCCAAGAACGCGGCTTGGCCCCTCTAGTCCCCATCAATCAACTATCATTCCCCATTCCATCCACACAAGGCAGTCCACCACAATATTCGCCAAACAATCACATTATATATTACACAGATTAAGTTTTTAAAACAAACACTATAGAAAACCGCCAGAACAGCCCTACTAAGAAAACCACTCCAGAACGGTACTCCATAAGATTCACCAACCAATCACAATATATAAAGATCAAGTTTTTAAAAGAAAACCACTCTGAATGGACAAAACACAAAATAACAATTAATTAACAGGAAACCAAAAAAACACAACCGCACGTCCCGATGCTTCCCGCCATTTCTTTTAAACTCAGTGGTAAATAACAAACTTTTTTTTACTAGATTATCACATGAGCCATGATCAAAGAATATGACACTTAGTAGAATGATTAGTTTTGGAAAATAATTGTTTTATAACTTTCAAATGGCGGCATCAAGAGATTGCATCAGTGATGTCCATGGTATTTTATTTTAAAATACACTCAATGTAACTTTTTTTTTTTTTACGCCGGGAAATGCTCTGAGGCATCCCGCGGGGGAGTGGGTCTCCCCACGCGGGTATGTGGGACTCGCTGCGCCCGACAGCTGGTAAGTGGACGCAGCTCTACCCACTAAAACCCGGCGAGTGCCACCAATGCCGCCGATTGGAATTGGTGAGGTGCCCCGGATCTAGTAAAAAAACAGGGCACCTCGACGGCTAGTCAGTCCTGCAAGGGACGGACGCCACCTCCACAGAGGGGTTGTCCCGCACCACAAAACAACCCCTCCCAACGTCGGGACAGTACAATGGGGTGTGTTCCCGTCCTCACCCCCTTGCCCCCTGCTCTTATGTCCCCTCTTCTTATAAGAGGGGTACAAAGAGCCCCCTGGGTCCAATTAGCTTCGCTCAAGGTGCAGCGGCTCACACCGCCGCTGCACCTTGCCGCCACGACAAGGCCTGAACCATGGTGGGGACACTCAATGTAACTTGGTCGGAGCAAATTTTGCTGAAGTGACGTCGCAAACACCACTCTTATTATTTTTTTATAAATAAATTTCGTTCCGTTGTCTGCCCAGATTTCCGTTGGACAGCTCTTCTTGCCATCATTCTTCTTAACGCCATGACTGCCAAGCTGCTACTGAGTGAGCCGGCTACTTCGAGATGTATCGCTCTCGTAGAACACGTGAAGATGGCGACGTATCTCTTTTGATGTGAATGTCCAACGGTGACTGAGAGGGTCTAAAATAGTCCACCTCTGTGAACGTGAATGGGCGTTGATGATGAGCTAGTCAATACGCTGGTAGGTCTCCGGTTTTCGAGTTATCGGGCGTAGGCGGAGAATCCAATATTGTTGACGACATTCGTTGATAGTAGTTTATACGCCGGCGTGATGTAGCTTCGGGGACTGCCTAAGCAGCCGAGTAGTCCCCCCTTAAGAGGAGTAGTCTGGCCTTCACCGGGGCCAGCCTGTCGCTGAGGTGATCCTGTTGCCTACAGACCCGGGACCCTCAAAATGCCGCTGAAGGCGCTCGCAGTGGTTAATGGCGTGATGTAGCTTGTAGTGAATGTTCTTAATCCATAGTTTTACCGTCAGATGATTGCCATCTATTATCATAGGACTCCTTAAAGCTTCCGGAACGTTCAAGGTTGCGATGCGGCTTCTTAGTTTGGTATTCTATACTTAATTGATAAAGTCTGCTGTCCTTGCAGATGGGTTTCCCTTTTCGAATGTCTTGGAGTTCTTGGGTGAAGGCTTCTTGCTGAGAGGACAACATCAGAAGTTCTTCGACCTTTGTCAGGAGTTCCGCAAGCATCGGGATGAATTTTCTATCTTCTTTCTTCTGTTCTTGTTGCGGTAGTACTTTTTCGTTCTTGTTATGTTTATTCTTCCAGTTTGGATCCGTTTCAAGGTTCTTTGAGTTTCTCTTGTAGTGGAGGGTTTCTTTGGTAGGCCGGCAGAGTTGAAAAAACTGGAGTACTCTAGTTGTGGTGTAGTTGTAGTCTGTCCCAGTTGGAGAAGCGGGATACCTCGGGTAAAGCTTCTGCGAGTCTCGGACTATCGTCGACTGAGCTGTGATGGATTATTTCTTCTCCTGTTTCTTCTGTAGCTGTACTGCCAGGTTGTTCTGTTGGCCATGAGTCTTCAGGTTCTTAGAGAAACCCTGGACCTTGTACCATCTGTGGTCCTTGTTGAAAGAGAAAGAGGTGGTACGTTACTCGTGACGTCATCGCTGACATTGAGCTTGGTTGGACCCATCTCCATTCGTTCACTGCAGAGCAATTTTCTATGACCGCTAGGCGGTGCACGACGTATGGCTTGTATGAGCGGAATCCAGTCTTAATCTAGGTGAGTACTGTTTTACTGTCAGTTCAAAAGGTCTTCGAGTCTGGTTTCCTTTCATGTTCTCCTATGGCGGCTTCTGCGAATCTTGCTCCTATTACGGTGGCTTCCAATCTAGGGATTGAGGTGGCCTTCAACAGAGATACTCTTGCTTTGGCCATGACAAGTTCTTCAGAACAGAGCCGTGGAGTATGCAGACTCACTTGCGTCTGTGAAGACATGTAATTGAAGAGACACGGCTTCACTGTAGCCTAAATAACATCTTGATATGGCCACATTCGAGAGGTTTTTCAGGTGGAGTAGCCAGTTCTGCCAATCTTCTGTAAGTTCTTCATCAATCTCGTTGTCCCAGGATGTTTCGCGTCGCCACACTTCTTGCAGGATCTGTTTGGCCTTTATGGTGACCGGTGAGGCAAAGCCAAGTGGGTCGAACAGAGACAAAACGATCCTTAAAGCCTCTCTTTTTGTTGGTTTCTTCCCTTCGGATAGTGATGGAGGTATTTGAGTCAGGTCGAGATTGAAGGTGAACTCGCTCCTTTCTGGCTTCCAGTAATCTTTCGATTATATCTTCAGTCTTGAACAGTTCGATGTCCTCTTGTCCTTATGTTTCCCTGATGGTTTCTAAGAGCTTAGGCGAGTTCGACTTCCATTGTTTAAGTTAGAAGTTGGCTTCCTTAAGAATGTTCCGGACTTCGGTTGTGATACGTATTGTGTCTTCGAAACTTTTGACTATCCAGGTAGTCGTCAACGTAATGCTTCATTAGATTTGATTGAGACACTTCACGAAGATTGCTGTTGCATGTGAGCTGGATGCGCCAAAGATGATGTCATTCGGTATTCATTTAGTGGCTGGTCATCTCTTCTGTCCTTTCGCCATAAGTACCGCACGGCGTCTCTATCTTCTTCTCGAAGCTTTACTTGCATAAACGTTTCTTTGATGTCTGCAGTCGCGTATATGGAATCTATACTTTCACACAACGCTCATGATGTTGGGTATATGGAATCTATACCTTCACTCAATGCTCTGTAGTGTTGAGTTCGGATATACTTTAAAAATATTCCGCTTTCTGGATTTGAAATTTTACCCGACCGCAACACGGTCTCTGACGTCATGAGCGTTGTGCGAAGGTATAGATTCCATATACGCCATAACGTTAGATACCGTGTTGCGGTCGGGTATATTTTCAAATCCCGAAAGTGGAAATCATTTCATTAAAGCGTACCTTTACCTTTGCATTATATATAACATTTGTGACGTCACTGGCGCGTGTTGACATCGGGTATACATTCAGAATAGGATACGCGCGACCACAAAGAAGCAATTGTTTAGTACTTTTTTGTCACGTTACTATTTCAATCGTTCTTTCCCTTTCGTCCACTGAATGACGCATATATATGCAATGTTCATGAAGACTGCCAGAAATATTAAAAATATTTAAGTCAACGATAATGAGTACACTGTGAAATCGGAGATTGAGACACTGTGGATCAAACACCAAACAATGATTTGGACTCGATAGTACTACTCTTCCTCCAATACACAAGAGCCGATACTGGATGCGGCCAATTTTTCATCTTACTCGCAACAGGTGGCTGTAGAATTTACGCAACAATACAAAAATGTACTTGCAAAGTTTAATACTGAAGTACAACGCTTCACACAGTTATTTGAAACTAACCCCACAGTCCACAATCTAAGAGCACTAGGAAAATTCACAAATATGATTAAACAAATAAATATGTCAGAGCAAGGACAAAACTTCATTTTACATCAGATAAAAACAAGGCGTGTACCTAAGAAAATTAAAGTTCAAGGTACAGCCCTGAGTAGACGTAAGGAGAGGAAAATAGGAAAGACCAAGTCTAGGATTCAAGCAGGCGGCCATCTAACACAGAAAGCAAAACTAAACGAAAGCATGACTTAGGACAAATACAAAGTATTCAAATGAATGTCCATAACGCGCGCTATATTCTCATTTTTAATTTAATGATTAGTTCATGTCAATTGTGTTTTTATAGCAAGTCCCTTTGTAATAAACGTTTATTATTCACATTTGTTCCATGCAATGTTCCAAGCATCCCCACCATGGTTCAGGCCTTATCGTGGCGGTGGGGCTCAGCAGCCTAAGGTGAGCCCAGCACCTTGGGCAAAGCTAATTGAGCCGAGGGGGCTCTTTGTACTCTTCTTATAAGAAGAGGGGAAAAAAGAGCAGGGGCAAGGGGCGAGGATGGGAACCTCGCCCCATTGTATTGTCCCGACGTTGGGAGGGGTTGTTCTGTGGTGCGGGACAACCCCTCTGAAGGTGGTGTCGGTCCCTTGAGGGACTGACTAGCCGTCGAGGTACCCTGTTTATTTATTAGATCCGGGGCACCTCACCAAAGGCGCTATTGGTGGCACTTGCCGGGTTTTAGTGGGTAGAGCTGCGTCCACTTACCAGCTTTCGGGCGCAGCGAGTCCCACATACCCGCGTGGGGAGACCCACTCCCCGCGGAATGCCTTAGAGCATTTCCCGGCGTTAAAGAAAAAGGCATCTGAAGCATAGAACATCTTCCGTGATCACATCTTCTGTCTTGAACTTCTCGCAGTCTGTTATTGAATGTCCTGTGCCTTCACATAAGTGTTGTCACAACTCACACATAAGTGTTGTACGGTGCCTATGTGTGTGTACACTGTCAAAACGCCTGAAACATTGTTTTTACTATATGTACTGCGTACGGAAAATGGTGTATAGAAGTACCTTAATATTCTTCAGCTTCCGCTAAATAAGAACAAGTGACGTCATTTCCGTTTGTTATCACGTGACCTATTTTAAATTTTGTTACATTTTATTTATAAAATACTACTTCAATCAAATAAAAATAAGGGAAAATATTGTATTTTCTCAGAATTCTATCATATAAACTACCAATTAACATCAAAATTATATTTTTATACGAATAGGTACTGTCAACATCCCTATTGCCTATACATTTCCCTATCCTTAATTCTATTTATAATCATACTATTTACAAATTATAATGGGATTAAATACTGTTTATATATAAGGTAATGGCACCTATGTTGGACGCGGACCAGCCATGGACATTTTTTTAATTTTCTTCCAAGATTAAGTAGACGCGCAATATTTTATTTCTAATATAAACCGCGATATATTGTGCCAGTATTTTAGTTGTCATACGAACTGTTTTTGACAGCCTACACCCATTTTGAATGCGGCAATAACGGTTATTAGTTGCGGGGTGTCATTTGGTGTCGGGAATCGTAATTTCTTATAAGAATCGTGATGCAAGTAAGTAAACTTAACATTTTATTTTGTGTCAGGTATATCGTCGTTGTTGAAATTCATATTATTTAATGATTTGTGAATAGTAAGTAATACATTATGGGTGTCCATTACTGGATATCAGACAAGCATGTATACCCAATCATGGACAGAGTGTCCATAAAGTGACCTTCCTTATTTTTACTTTTTTTCATGTATCATATATCTGTTCCTGTACATCTTCATGTTTCTCTAGAAATCTCCTATACATTTTTAGTCTATCCAATAATAATATGCTGTCCATGACTAGGTGTCTGAAATAGGTTCAAAATATTTCTAATACAAACAAATTTGTTTTCAACCGAGAAATGGCACCAATAAAAGACTACACAGAAGAACAAATGGCCAAAGCTATCGAAGAAGTAAGAAAAGGAGAGAAAATATCTGTTACCGCTACAAGATAAGGAGTCTTAAGGATAACTTTACATAATATATAAACCAGAAAAAATTCTATTAATTGTTATCTAGGTCCAGCTACTTACCAACATATGGGTAAGAAAGGATACTCGTGAAATAGATATAGTTAAATATAGCTCAACAATCACACCACATTAACCTAGCTCCGTGGTAAGCTCGCACCTGAAATGGAAAAATATTTCCATAAGACTGGATTATTACTGTCCATTGATGGCTGTTCATAATAAGATAATGTCCATAATTGGGGGTCCATCACTGGATTATTAGTGTCCATTAATGGGGTGGGGGGAGGACCTGGCGCAGCAGCCGTATGGCAAAAACCTGACGGTTGCTCTGCGTCCGGTCCTTGAGCGGTGGATGCGCCGTAAGCGCAAACCCCTCACCTTTCGTCTGACACAGGTGCTCACCGGGCATGGTTGTTTTGGTGAGTACCTGTGCCGGACGGCCCGCAGGGAGCCGTTGACAGTGTGTCACGATTGTGGCGCGGCGGTGGACTCGGCCCAGCACACCCTCGAGGTGTGCCCGAGATGGGCGGCGCTGCGTCATGATCTGACATCGGTCATCGGAGGGGACTTGTCTCTGCCGAGTGTCATCACCGCGATGCTCGGTGACGACGAGTCCTGGACGGCGATGGTCTCCTTCTGCGAGGCAGTAATGTCCCGGAAGGAGGCCGACGAGCGGGTGAGAGAGGAGGTCGCCGACGTGGCCTCCCCCCGCAGGCGACGAACGGGGGTGCGTAGGAGGCGCTATTTAATGCGCCTCCAGTAACGCCCCTGTGTTCGTGTCGGGCCCAGGATGGGAACCTGGGTCTGTATGGCACGACGTCGTGGGGACTGCTTAGTAGCGGCCGGGCAGTCCCCCCCTACGAGGAGTAGTCTGGCCTTCGCCGGGGCCAGCCTGTCGCTGAGGTGATCCTGTCTGTTGCCTGCATATCTGGGACCCTCAAATAGCGGCTGAAGGCGCTCGCAGTGGTTTTAGTTAGGGTGGGCACTCCCAGGTGCGAGTCCCACATTGGGTCAGGATCTACCCGAAGGTCCTGGCTGCATCCATAAGGACTTCCCTGCGAAAAAAAAAAAAAAAAAAAAAAAAAAAAAGTGTCCATTAATGGGGTCTAAGTAGGAGTGTTTGTAATATTTGAAATTTAAATTAAACATTGAATATTGATTGAGAAAGGTGCTTTTCATTTACTTCCAAATTACAACGAATGTATATTGAAAAATGAAGAAATTACAAAGCAAATACAAAAAAAAATCCCTTATACTGTCCATGACTGGTGACTTTACCTTATTCTAGTTAGATTGTTACGTGGTTGCTGCGTCGTTTAGAAAATTTTACAGAAGGAAATGTTAGATTCAATTATAACAATATGATATTTGCTTCATTGATTTGTTTCATTTTTTTAAGAAGTCCAAAAATAACATTTAATTGAATGTGTAATTTCGATGACATTGATGCGATATGAAGACGTTGACCTCGCTCTGCAAACAGTGAATAAGTCACAGTAATTAGCTTATTGATAACTCGGAACAGACATAATATTGTGCTTGAACCTTACTGTCTCCATCCTATGTAGCAAAGAAATTTCTGTTTATCTGTCCGTCATTTGTAGAAAATGATTTACCCCATGTGTTTGCATTTTCTTAATTCATAGCTATGTTAATAATAGAGGTATTTTTACAGCAATTTAATCAGATATGTTCTAAGTACCTACATATTATCATATATACGAGTGGTAAAATTTAAAAAAATCTGTGCTCCTTAGATTTTGGAGGAGCCTTTCATTTAAAAATCCAAAAGTATGTAAATTAATACATCTTTCATCATTAATTTTTATGAATATCTTAGAATTTGATGATATCACAGAATAAAATTAATTTGGTACACAAATTAATTGTTCGTCGACATTGGGTACGTCTGGTTCCAAATCGTCGTCTAGGATAATTCAGCCGTGATCCAGCAGTAATAACTTTTTTCTTTAACGCTCTGAGGTATCCCGCGGAGGAGCGGGTCTCCCCGCGCGGGTATGTGGGACTCGCTGCGCCCGAAAGCTGGTAAATGGACGCAGCTTTACCCACTAAAACCCGGCGAGTGCCACCAATGCTGCCTTTGGTGAGGTGCCCCGGAACAAACAGGGCACGGCTAGTCAGTCCCCCAAGGGACCGACGCCACCTCCACAGAGGGGTTGTCCCGCAACACAGAACAACCTCTCCCAACGTCGGGACAGCACAATGGGGTAAGGTTCCCGTCCCCGCCCCTTGCCCCCTTCTCTTTTGTCCCCCCTGCTTATAAAAGGGGTACAAAGAGCCTCATCAATTAGCTTCGCCCTAGGCTACTGAGCCCCACCGCCACGACAAGGCCTGAACCATGGTGGGGAATAGCTAGTGCTACTCGTACAAAGTCGCGGGTCGCTAGTAAAATTGGTGATGAATATCAATCAGTTTAATTACGTTTCGTTCACGGTACCTACATATTTATTGACATGTAATTATCAAGCTGAGCTATTTACACCCTGCTTACTGACTTACGATAACAGTAGTTGTGAGACATTGATCGTTTTCACTTTACTTCACTAAAGTACATACCATTATTAATATTTAATATTTAAACCAAATGTTGCACATTCCGTATTGGGCGATTTTATTATGCGTGTTATTACTTTTGTACATTATTTATCGAAGACTATTTAAAAAGGATGATTTGCATAAAATTCCGGGACCGAAGGGCATATTTTTACTCGGGAACTCTTTGGATATACTCAAGGATACGGGTCAGTAAGTTTGAAAGTTAAACATATGCCAAGGCAAAAGACAATAATAGACAACCAATAACGGCTTTAGCTTAGGGACTATAAAATTTAAGGACCGACTTTGCATTAGTTATGTTGTAAGTTGAGAAACAGTCCAAATATTGGTAGTTTTATGTGTTACGTGCTACGGTTAGGTATCCTCTAGCTACGTAATAGAATTACATAGTCTAGTAAACGTTTCTTTTAATTTTTTTGCAGAAAAAACATTTACTTACTTTCAAGAAAATGCACGAAAATTTAAAGATATGTATCTTGTGCGGCTAGCACATAAAAAAGTTATTGTCGTTTATTCTCCTGATTGTATAGAGGTAAGTGCTTAAACGAGCATCAATGCTTGTCTTTGCTTAATATTAATTTTATTATTCACGTAATTTGTTGATGATAACCCCTTCTAAGATCAACGTATAATTTGTCATAAGAAAACTTGACATTTTCATGCGCAGTTTTAATACTGATAAGATTTAATAAAATGTAAAAAGAAATATTGATTAGAAAAAATTATTATATTTTTTTTCATTATACCACGTATGTATTTTTTTTACATTATTAGATATAATTAGATACAAGGCCGATCACGGTGTGAAAATAGTATCCTATGCCTAATGTTGCCGAAATAAGATTCAGCAGACACCTATTGGCAAAACATTTTCATTGATTTAGATTTTATTACACGTAATTTCTTTATTTTAGGCATTATTAAGTGGTATAGCCTACAGTAGGAAAGGAAATTTCTACCGGTTTTTGAAACCATGGTTAAAAGATGGCTTACTCTTAAGCTACGGTTTGTATTTACTTTTTTAATTTTGAGGTTACAGGGATACTTGTTAAAATATGATAGAGTATGGGCCTGTGTGCACAGCGTTATTTCGGCGCGAGATTTTTTTGAAATTATATAAAACATTGAATTGAAAGGACGTAACCCCCCTAGCGGTAAAAAAACCGTGATTTTATGTAAATTTAACGCGATGCGGTGCGATTTATTTCCGCACGAATATCTTGTGCGGTATACAATAAGTGTGCTGTATGGCTATGTCCGCACTACGGAATAAAACGGATAACACGCGCGTTCTTTAGTATTTTTTTTTGTGGTTCTACTCAGTCGTGCAACGGCGCGACGCTATTGAAAAGATGTCACGCGCTTTTGCTCCCGATTATCGTATGATTTTTTGTACTTCTGTAATATAGCAAAACAACTTCCTATATTTTCATAACTCTTAATATTTTATGTAGAAAAATTCTTTTGTCAATCCAATGTTCATTATACCTTTAATAGGTCTATTACACCGCCTTCGTATTTCCTCGTGCGTCTTAGACGAGAACTGAATTAAACTAACACACTTGTTAGTTTAATTCAGTAACTAGGTATAATACCAATCGATGAGATTTAATAAGCGAGAATAAAAACTCCGCAGTGAAATGTCGCTGTGCGGACAGACAGAAGAGCTCATACGCTACTCGCCTTGCAGGTGACCGCGGGATGCATGACATATTTATTATTTTAAATTTAAACAATTGTTATTAATCAGGTTATATAATTAGATGAAAACATACCACATTTTATTATTGTAGGAAAAAAATGGCAGCAGAGAAGAAAAATTCTTACTCCCGCCTTTCATTTTAACGTCCTTCGACATTTCAGTACTATTATAGTGAAAAATTGTGATAGGCTCGTAGACCAACTGGAGCCTGAAACGGACAAAGAACAAACTGATGTTTTATCGATTGTTGCTAACTTCACGCTACACTCCATATGTGGTACGTTTATTACTATGCACATATTATATTAATTAGTTAGTTCAACATTCAACATTATAATTTACAAACGAGAAAATGTGTTTCCCTTAAATCGTAATATGTAATAAGTACGCAAAAAAAAATATTACACATTATTATTTTGTAACGACGTATTTGTAGACTTTCAGAGATTAATGTAAAAAATCGGTTGTCTGAAAAGTCGGTTTACTGACGATAGTTGAACGTGACAACGTCATAAGAAAAAAGATTTTACAAAAAATCAAAACCGACTTCAAAAATACTAAACTAAAAAGTAATAAAATAACAGTTTCTTTAATTTTTGTGCTTACAACATATAATCAACTTAATCTTCTACTAATGTACAAACTTTGCGTTTACCACGTCATTATAGTTACTTTTGGAGTCGGTGTCAGCCAAGGTAGGTAGGTAGGTAATGTACAGCAACAAATACGACACCGACTCCAAAAGTAACTATAATGACGTGGTAAACGCAAAGTTGAAGTCGGTTAAAAATGGAACGCCTCAGAGCGAGGTAACGCTGCATGCGTCATCTTTTTTCGTTCGTGCAGCCGGCTCCAGCGAATTATAAGACGTTGTCACGTCTATTTTTTTCCACACACTCTTTCAGCAATAACACAATAAATGCATTGTTACTATGAAATATAAGCACAATATTATAAGTCCAAAGTATATTATTTTAAATAAAGTTCTTATGAATATAAATGAAATGTCGTTATTCAAATACGTTCACATTACAGAGACGGCCATGGGCACAAAATTAGAAGGATTAAGCGACTCAGGAGAAAAATATAAAAACGCAATTCACGAGTTGGGTATGAATTTGTACAAGAGATTTTCAAAAACGTGGTTACATTTTGACCCAATTTTTAAATATTCCAACCTGGCGCGTTATCAAAACAAATTGTTGCATCTTACTTCTACGTTCAGGGATAATGTTTTGAAAAGCAGAAGACAAAACTCAGACGGAATATTTAGTCATGTCCCGATAGATGAAGACAGTGATTTTGATATGGGAGGAAAAAACTTGGCTATGCTAGATATCCTTTTAAAGGCTGAGAGTGAAGGCAAAATTAATGAAGACGGGATTAGTGAAGAAGTTGATACGTTTATGTTTGAGGTACTACTCTTACATGTTATGTATGTACTCTTCTTTAGTTCTAAATCGATGACCATTTGCGACTGTTGCCATGAGGTTTTAAATAAAAATGTTTCATAACCAAAAAATTTTAGGAAATCCTAAATTACGGAAATGATTTTCATTAAATTTTGCAGACATGTTTACTTTAGTATTAACTATTAAGATGTGATAGCTTTGGGTGTTTATAGATCATCTGCTTGGGCTGTTGATATTGTATAATTTAAGTGTAGAAATAAATTAAATTGAACTCGTGTTCAGTATATTGTGTATATCTTAATTTTCCAGGGTCATGATACTACCGCAACTGCTCTTCAATACACATTAATGTTACTGGCCAACAATGAAGAAGCTCAGGTTTGCAGAGCTTGAAATTAGATGCAACCCTTGTGGAAATAATTGTATTTTTCAACCTTTTCATATAATTGTAGGACAAAATCTTGGCAGAACTTGATCAGATATATGGGTCGACAGATCGAGTACCGAATATGAGTGACCTAAGTGAGATGAAATATTTAGAATGCTGCATCAAGGAGTCCTTGCGGCTTTACCCACCAGTTTATTTCATTTTAAGAGATGTTGATGAACCTCTGACATTAAGTAGGTTCCATATTAATATTCTAAATTGCCTATTAGCATGCATACTACTGGTATCATCATGTTCTAGATTGTGAACGAATTTTTCAACTTCACTGCTGCATTGACTAAAATATTATCCTCGAAAGTGAAAGGCTTCTAAGAACTAGATGAACTAGCGAACCTTGAAAACCTTAACGCATAAAAGTCGTGGTTTTTCTATCATTCCATATCCCAATGCTAACATATAAATTGTTTTAACTAGTATTATTTTTGCAGATAACAATATCAGTATTTCTGGGTGTGAAATTACTATTTTCATTTATCATCTACATAGACGTGAAGATCAGTTTGTCGAACCTTTGAAGTTTATGCCAGAGAGATTTTTGACAGAGCCTACGTGGCATCGCTATGCGTATATACCATTTAGTGCTGGACCGAGAAATTGTATTGGTAAATTACATGACTTTTTAATTCCTAAAAAAATGTGACGTTTACGTTGTTATTTTAAGCAAATAGAAATTATAGCCTGATCTGAAATATATGTATAAGCACTGCATTGGTGTCGCCACTGTATCTACTATCTATACATAGTATAGTCCATACAGAAATTAGTTCCGAAATGGCGAGGGTTTTTATTTTTCTGGTCAGGCTACACCTACTCATTTTATGTACACTGGACTTAATTTAACGATACAATTGATGTAAATGTAATATCTAGTGATTTTTATTTAGGTATAGTTCCAAAAGCTTTTTCAATCAAACTATAACAGTATGTAATATTTTAGGTCAAAAGTTTGCGATGATGGAAATGAAATTAGCAATTTCATCAGTTCTTCAGAAGTACCGACTGCTACCAGTGACCAAACCTGAAGACATGGTGATTACTTCCGCTTTGATATTGCGAACAAAAGATCCTGTTTATGTCAAATTTGAAAAGAGGCTCAAAAAGTATTAGGAGATCATATGGTGCTTCAACAAAAGTATATGCTTATTTCATGTAATTTTAAAAATATAAACGAATCAAAGTAAATTTGTGTTTTTTATCCAATTGATCTTAGAAAGACAACTTCAAAGAGTAACTTTTGAGTTTACTACCATATTGACTTGAAACAATATCAACAATACACAATATCAACCATTATACATAATATGTCCCACTGCTGGGTACGGATCACCTCTACGAAATCAGGCGAGGAGGGTGTTGGGCCGTAGTTTACCGATGCACTGGCCCAATGAGGGTTGGTGAACTTCACACACTTTTAATCTCATCAGGCATGCAGATTTCCTCACGATGTTTCCTTCACCGGTATTGACTCGAAAAGTCTAACAATTTTTTTTCAACTGCATATCATCATCATTTTTATGTAGATAAATAGTAAACTATATATAGTTTAATAGTCGGACTTCAAGATAAACAATGTAAACATAAACAACTTCGATATCTCTGCAAAACAACAACTTTCGCAATTGTAGGTATATATTGACTGGCCTGTTGGTCTAGTGGTTAGTGACCCTGACTGCTAAACCAGAAGGTTGTGGGTTCGATTCCCACCCAAGACAAATATTTGTGTGATAAGCATGATCATTTGTTCTGTGTCTGGGTGTAGTTTGTCTATAATATTATGTATGTATTTAGTAATATATCAGTTTTCAGGTTACCATAAGAACAGGCTCTGCCTAGTTTGGGATTACGTACATGACATATTCACGGTTCACGAACCGTGAATATGTCATGTACGTAAGCTTGAATTAAAAGGTTTGCCTTGGGCTTGCCTTGGAACCGGTGGTAGATTCAATTGACGTTTAAAAAGATACTCTGTTTGTACTATTTTGAATAAAAATGTTTGATTTGATTTGATTGTAAAAACTGAGTCAATATTATTTACCCCCATTCTCTTCGTCTCTCACACGAACATATTCTCAGTCTTACACTCTTGGCAGAGTTGTCATCCCTCAGTCGAGTCTTGCACCACTGCTTCTCTCGTGATGCGACGCCATGTATCTCTATGCTTGGCGGAGTGCAGTTGTCATTTATGTTGGCGTGTGTCAGTATTTGATGAGATCTGTCCATCGCATTGGAAAGCACCGATCAGATCTTTTGCCTGATGTACCCTCTTACTTTTTTTTTCTTTAACGCCGGCAAATGCTCTGAGGCATCCCGCGGAGGAGTGGGTCTCCCCACGCGGGTATGTGGGACTGGCTGCAACGAAAAGCTGGTAAGTGCACGTAGCTCTACAGACTCGAGGGGTACAAAGAGCCCCTTCGGCTCAATTCGCTTCGCCCAAGGTGCAGCGGGTCACCCTAGACCCACCGCCACGACAAGGCCTGAACCATGGTGGGGGTATATCATTCGCCTAAGAATATTGTATGCTATGTATTTTTTTAATTATTTTCAATGTACAGACATTGAAAATAATTAAAAAAATATATAGCATTATAATGAAACAATTTTTACGGATTTTATCGCGGTTTATTAAGATTTTTACAAG
The DNA here is from genome assembly GCA_963853865.1 of Helleia helle. Lineage (NCBI taxonomy): Eukaryota > Metazoa > Arthropoda > Insecta > Lepidoptera > Lycaenidae > Helleia > Helleia helle. Next base: position 15,532,551 of record OY971422.1, on the reverse strand, counting down.
CCCGACGTTTCGGATACTTTACAGCAACCATGGTCACGGGAGGACTGAGGTGACAGATGTCCTAATGTTACAAAGTTATTCGAAACTACCCTATGATACATCATTATTTTAATAAGTCCTCTCTACGCAGAAAGTGCTAACTGCATCTTTAATCTGTGGCATATTATGCTTGGTTTTTGATTTAATTATTTTAATAATGGGATCCCAAGCAGGTGGTAAGAGCCAGCCATCTTCTCTATTGAAATTTGGATGTTTTTTAATTTCAATAGCCTCGCGGATCATCCTTGGTTGGAATCGGTGTTCTTTTGCGAGTATCTGTGGTTTATCAAATCTAATATAATGGCGAGCTTTGTCTAGACTATGTTCACAGATTGCAGACTTAGTGTAGCGACGGTGTTTTAAGTCAGCTATATGTTCTTTAACGCGAGTTTTAATTGATCTTTTGGTTTGGCCTATATAAGAGAGGCCACAATCACAATCAAGCTTGTATACTCCTGCATCTTGTAAGGGTATATGACACTTGACAGATGGTAAGAATTGACCTATCTTTTTAGGCGGCTTGAAATAAGTTTTTATAGAAGCTCGCTTTAGGATGAAGCCAATCTTGTCAGTGACGCCTTTCATAAACGGTAGCACAGCAGGTACTCGCTCGACGGTGGCTGGTTTCACACGTTCACTGTGACGGAGACGCGGTACCCGAAGCTTGTTGTCACGCAGTACTTGCTTGACATGTTGAAGTTCGGTCTCCAGGTGCTGCTCATCACAGATCCCTTGTGCTCTCTGTAACAAAGATTTACCCACGGTAGCTAACTGTGTTGGATGGTGGTGTGATTCGCCGTTTAAATACCTATCCGTATGGGTATGTTTCCTATACACTGTGTGGCTTAAGGTGTTATTGGGATTACGGATAACTAATACATCTAAGAAAGCTAAAGAATTATTTGCCTCCAATTCCATTGTGAATTGAATTTTAGTATTGATGGAATTGAGATGGTTTAAGAATATGGTTACTTTATCAGATGGCAATATTGTGAAAGTATCATCTACATACCGCTTGTAGAACCTGGGTGTTATTGGTGAGGTATGCAGAGCAGTCTCCTCGAAGTCCTCCATGAATATGTCGGCAACAACGGGGGATACTGGTGAGCCCATAGCTACGCCATCTACTTGCTGGTAGAACTGGTTATTCCACAACATGTAGCCAGATGTCAGGCAATGTTTTAGAAGTTCAGCATATTCTATTGGCATGTCATTCTCTCTTAGCTTTCTTGATACAATATTAATGCAATCTTCCACCGGTAAGCATGTAAAGAGTGATTGCACATCAAAACTAACCATAGTTTCATTGTTGCTGAGATGTAGGTGTTTGATCTCATTAACAAAGTGGTATGAATCCCGTGTATGTGCTCTGGTTTGTCCACGCAGCGGCGAAAGTACATGGGCAACATGTTTAGCCAGTCTGTAGGTTGGTGAGTCGATCTGGCTTACAATTGGACGTAGTGGAGCATTAGCCTTGTGTATTTTTGGCAGCCCATACAGTTTAGGTGGCTTTGGACAAGAAGGAATCAATGATTTGACGTCTAGATTCAATGAACTGGAGTGCTTCTTTATAAGGTCACTGGTGATTTTCAAGACCTTGTTAGTTGGATCGGCAAAGACAATGACAGCTCACGCGCAGTTGTCAATCTGTCAAAATGTCATTTAGACTAACACAATAAAAGTTTTGGAAAAGGGATTAAATTTCGCTGTTACACCTCGCAAAATCCCGTTCGAAGAAATAATTTGTAACGTTGAACATTGTCTGTCGATAAATAATATAAAGAAGGAAGATTCGGAGGCCATCAGACAAGATGTATCGTCAGCATTACGACGAAGTTCTGTGCCGAAACTAAATCTTCCTCGCGAACAATACAAAGCGTTAATAAACCTACGCAACAGACGAGAATTAACGGTTCTTCGTGCGGATAAAGGTAATGCAACGGTTGTGATGGACACGTCAGATTACAATGATAAAATTCAACAACTATTATTGGATGAAAGCACTTACACGGATCTCAAAGCCGATCCAACTAACAAGGTCTTGAAAATCACCAGTGACCTTATAAAGAAGCACTCCAGTTCATTGAATCTAGACGTCAAATCATTGATTCCTTCTTGTCCAAAGCCACCTAAACTGTATGGGCTGCCAAAAATACACAAGGCTAATGCTCCACTACGTCCAATTGTAAGCCAGATCGACTCACCAACCTACAGACTGGCTAAACATGTTGCCCATGTACTTTCGCCGCTGCGTGGACAAACCAGAGCACATACACGGGATTCATACCACTTTGTTAATGAGATCAAACACCTACATCTCAGCAACAATGAAACTATGGTTAGTTTTGATGTGCAATCACTCTTTACATGCTTACCGGTGGAAGATTGCATTAATATTGTATCAAGAAAGCTAAGAGAGAATGACATGCCAATAGAATATGCTGAACTTCTAAAACATTGCCTGACATCTGGCTACATGTTGTGGAATAACCAGTTCTACCAGCAAGTAGATGGCGTAGCTATGGGCTCACCAGTATCCCCCGTTGTTGCCGACATATTCATGGAGGACTTCGAGGAGACTGCTCTGCATACCTCACCAATAACACCCAGGTTCTACAAGCGGTATGTAGATGATACTTTCACAATATTGCCATCTGATAAAGTAACCATATTCTTAAACCATCTCAATTCCATCAATACTAAAATTCAATTCACAATGGAATTGGAGGCAAATAATTCTTTAGCTTTCTTAGATGTATTAGTTATCCGTAATCCCAATAACACCTTAAGCCACACAGTGTATAGGAAACATACCCATACGGATAGGTATTTAAACGGCGAATCACACCACCATCCAACACAGTTAGCTACCGTGGGTAAATCTTTGTTACAGAGAGCACAAGGGATCTGTGATGAGCAGCACCTGGAGACCGAACTTCAACATGTCAAGCAAGTACTGCGTGACAACAAGCTTCGGGTACCGCGTCTCCGTCACAGTGAACGTGTGAAACCAGCCACCGTCGAGCGAGTACCTGCTGTGCTACCGTTTATGAAAGGCGTCACTGACAAGATTGGCTTCATCCTAAAGCGAGCTTCTATAAAAACTTATTTCAAGCCGCCTAAAAAGATAGGTCAATTCTTACCATCTGTCAAGTGTCATATACCCTTACAAGATGCAGGAGTATACAAGCTTGATTGTGATTGTGGCCTCTCTTATATAGGCCAAACCAAAAGATCAATTAAAACTCGCGTTAAAGAACATATAGCTGACTTAAAACACCGTCGCTACACTAAGTCTGCAATCTGTGAACATAGTCTAGACAAAGCTCGCCATTATATTAGATTTGATAAACCACAGATACTCGCAAAAGAACACCGATTCCAACCAAGGATGATCCGCGAGGCTATTGAAATTAAAAAACATCCAAATTTCAATAGAGAAGATGGCTGGCTCTTACCACCTGCTTGGGATCCCATTATTAAAATAATTAAATCAAAAACCAAGCATAATATGCCACAGATTAAAGATGCAGTTAGCACTTTCTGCGTAGAGAGGACTTATTAAAATAATGATGTATCATAGGGTAGTTTCGAATAACTTTGTAACATTAGGACATCTGTCACCTCAGTCCTCCCGTGACCATGGTTGCTGTAAAGTATCCGAAACGTCGGGCTTGTAAAAATCTTAATAAACCGCGATAAAATCCGTAAAAAATTGTTTCATTATAATGAGTGAAATTCGCGCAAACATTAGAAAACAATATGTGAACCAGTACGGACTGGAAACCGCAAACAAAATTCGCCGCCTGGAAGCTCTTATGACAAAGCGCGCAAGATTTATAACATCATTAAATTTCTTGAAGAGATGCAGAGACCAAGATCTCATCCCTACGTGTGTCAAGATTTCACCAAAAAACGACATCCGAGGGAGCGCAAAAATCTTAAACCAGGCGAGTAAAAAGTTATTACGGACGGTGATTCATCAAAATCGTTCCGATCTAGCAGCTTGTGAAAAAGACATTGGATGCTTGACCGCCGCGTTAAAGATAATTTTAACGACATTTGATTTCGATAATTGCATAGAAACTTTAAATAAGCGCGAAATATCTCAATACAATAAATGCAAAAAACAACAAATTTTAAAATTCGAAAAGTTAAACAGCAAATCAAATGTCAAAAATAACGAAACGAAGACCACAGACAATGACAGCTCACGCGCAGTTGTCAATCTGTCAAAATGTCATTTAGACACTAACACAATAAAAGTTTTGGAAAAGGGATTAAATTTCGCTGTTACACCTCGCAAAATCCCGTTCGAAGAAATAATTTGTAACGTTGAACATTGTCTGTCGATAAATAATATAAAGAAGGAAGATTCGGAGGCCATCAGACAAGATGTATCGTCAGCATTACGACGAAGTTCTGTGCCGAAACTAAATCTTCCTCGCGAACAATACAAAGCGTTAATAAACCTACGCAACAGACGAGAATTAACGGTTCTTCGTGCGGATAAAGGTAATGCAACGGTTGTGATGGACACGTCAGATTACAATGATAAAATTCAACAACTATTATTGGATGAAAGCACTTACACGGATCTCAAAGCCGATCCAACTAACAAGGTCTTGAAAATCACCAGTGACCTTATAAAGAAGCACTCCAGTTCATTGAATCTAGACGTCAAATCATTGATTCCTTCTTGTCCAAAGCCACCTAAACTGTATGGGCTGCCAAAAATACACAAGGCTAATGCTCCACTACGTCCAATTGTAAGCCAGATCGACTCACCAACCTACAGACTGGCTAAACATGTTGCCCATGTACTTTCGCCGCTGCGTGGACAAACCAGAGCACATACACGGGATTCATACCACTTTGTTAATGAGATCAAACACCTACATCTCAGCAACAATGAAACTATGGTTAGTTTTGATGTGCAATCACTCTTTACATGCTTACCGGTGGAAGATTGCATTAATATTGTATCAAGAAAGCTAAGAGAGAATGACATGCCAATAGAATATGCTGAACTTCTAAAACATTGCCTGACATCTGGCTACATGTTGTGGAATAACCAGTTCTACCAGCAAGTAGATGGCGTAGCTATGGGCTCACCAGTATCCCCCGTTGTTGCCGACATATTCATGGAGGACTTCGAGGAGACTGCTCTGCATACCTCACCAATAACACCCAGGTTCTACAAGCGGTATGTAGATGATACTTTCACAATATTGCCATCTGATAAAGTAACCATATTCTTAAACCATCTCAATTCCATCAATACTAAAATTCAATTCACAATGGAATTGGAGGCAAATAATTCTTTAGCTTTCTTAGATGTATTAGTTATCCGTAATCCCAATAACACCTTAAGCCACACAGTGTATAGGAAACATACCCATACGGATAGGTATTTAAACGGCGAATCACACCACCATCCAACACAGTTAGCTACCGTGGGTAAATCTTTGTTACAGAGAGCACAAGGGATCTGTGATGAGCAGCACCTGGAGACCGAACTTCAACATGTCAAGCAAGTACTGCGTGACAACAAGCTTCGGGTACCGCGTCTCCGTCACAGTGAACGTGTGAAACCAGCCACCGTCGAGCGAGTACCTGCTGTGCTACCGTTTATGAAAGGCGTCACTGACAAGATTGGCTTCATCCTAAAGCGAGCTTCTATAAAAACTTATTTCAAGCCGCCTAAAAAGATAGGTCAATTCTTACCATCTGTCAAGTGTCATATACCCTTACAAGATGCAGGAGTATACAAGCTTGATTGTGATTGTGGCCTCTCTTATATAGGCCAAACCAAAAGATCAATTAAAACTCGCGTTAAAGAACATATAGCTGACTTAAAACACCGTCGCTACACTAAGTCTGCAATCTGTGAACATAGTCTAGACAAAGCTCGCCATTATATTAGATTTGATAAACCACAGATACTCGCAAAAGAACACCGATTCCAACCAAGGATGATCCGCGAGGCTATTGAAATTAAAAAACATCCAAATTTCAATAGAGAAGATGGCTGGCTCTTACCACCTGCTTGGGATCCCATTATTAAAATAATTAAATCAAAAACCAAGCATAATATGCCACAGATTAAAGATGCAGTTAGCACTTTCTGCGTAGAGAGGACTTATTAAAATAATGATGTATCATAGGGTAGTTTCGAATAACTTTGTAACATTAGGACATCTGTCACCTCAGTCCTCCCGTGACCATGGTTGCTGTAAAGTATCCGAAACGTCGGGCTTGTAAAAATCTTAATAAACCGCGATAAAATCCGTAAAAATTGTTTCATTATAATGAGTGAAATTCGCGCAAACATTAGAAAACAAAATATATAGCATGTTACTAGATCCAACCCAAAAATGTTTTTAGAAAAATTTTCGTCTGTCTGTCTGTTTGTTCAAGCATCACGCAAAAACTACCGGTTCGATTACGATGAAACTTGGTATAATTATACTTTACTATCCGGGGCACCACACTGGGTACTTTTTATCCCGGAAAAGTATACACATTAAAAACAAACTTATTTTTGCGGTTCGATCCCTAGACTTGGTTACTGTACCAACATATATAATAAGTTTGTCGTAAGTTGCGTCAACCGCAGTGGAATTTATGCTGTAACAATAGGGCCGAAGGTCCAACTTGGCTTAAAGCGACGAGCGGGGGTCGAGGACCTGCCAGCGAGCACCTAGCTAATGTCAGAGCCTCAGGCCGCGCGTATCGTATCATACATTTTTGACTGTTATTGCGGACGGACGTGTCGAGCGGGGAGTGTTCCTTCATAATAATTATTCTTCTAGACATTTTAGAAATTGTATGCCTGTTGCTTGCAACCGTCCTTTTCAGCGCGCACTTTTGGATTTCCTTTATTTTTTATTAAGTACAGTTTGGAGTAGTTACTTATTAGATTTATTAAAGGTGTAGGAATAGATTTTAAAGTTAACAAAATAAAGTATATATTATTTAATACTGTTTAGCTGAAGTGGGCGCAGACCTGTCGCTTCCTGCGGTCATCCGAGCGATGACTGACAGTGAGCATGCGCATGACTACTTTGCAGAAGGAGAGTACCGCCTACGCACTTTCTGCGTAGGCGGTACAATCAAAGTTACTACTTAAGGTAAGTTACGGTTAAGGTAGTGATGTCGCAGAAGGAGGAGGCGGAGCGGGAGAGAGAGAGCGCACTTGCAACTCTTCCCGCAAGAGAGCATGGTGGCAACAGGCGGCTGCACCGCCGTGAGGGAACTGTGCGTGGCCTATCGGGGGATCCGCAAGGTCCGGGCTATAAGGCACCCTTATGTGTTCAGGGTGCCTTAAGCGGAGTAGGAGGAGGGGATGCCCCCCCCCCTGCCTCCAGAGGAGATTGCCGGAGGGCACACCGTTGTGGCCCGGTGCGGACGTCCACAGATCTCGCGCCGGATCACCCAGACGACGAGGAGAACACCGCTGGGGCTTAGTGGGTAGTCCACCTTACCACCTTCTCGGGCGCAGAGAATCTCACATAGCCCCCGGGACCCCCTGAACCCGTGGTATGCATAGACGCACTCCCCAGCGAAAGAAAAAAAGATAGGATTATTCATTCGTGTATTATGTTTTAGTAGATATTTGTTTTACGTAGACCGTACGTAGGCATTATTATTTTAATTTTATTTAGTTTTTAAAAATAATCTTTGGTATAGGTATTTGTTAATTATTAATATATAATTCAGTTAAGTAATAGGTAAAGTTTGTTAGTTATTAATTTTCATTCTCTAGATTAGGTGATTCTTTTTCTATAAGGGTAATTTTAAAGATTTCTATATTTTTAATACGGTTATAATACGATGTCTTCCAGAAAGAAAACTTTTCTTTCTGCTACATCGAAATACGCTAAGCGAATGAGATAGTTAGATCACAAGAATCTGCTAAGGAGCGAGAGTCCCGGTTAAACCACATGCGAGAGAGCATGACTGAAACAAGAGCACGCGAAAGCAGCGCCGATCGAGAATATAAAAGAAAACATAAATAATATAAAAACAAAAAATATAATTTAAAACAAAGTCTTTCCTCGCGTCTGTCTATCTGTACAACCAGGTACAAACTAACTAAATGGATTTTCATGCTGTTGTCAACATGAGATAGAGTAATTCCCGAGGCAGGTTATAGTATATAATTTAGCAAGACTGTATAAAATGATAAATAGTTGAATAATTAGTGTGAAAGTTGGAAAAATTTAAGCCGCTTGGGAGCTTACATTAAAACCACAGCCTTATTCCCTTTAGAGATATAACAAAAAGTAGAAAAATGCCCATCATCGCTCCGGATACGTCCGTAAATAAAAATTAACGCGGGCGAAGCTGCGGGCAACAGCTAGTTTAGAAATAAAGTCGTAGACAGTAGAAGGCAAAACCCATACATGATACTGAATGACATTACAATGGAAAGTAAAATATTTCCTCCACGTGCTCTTATTAAAGTTTCTACCCGTCTAGGCTGATATTCATATCATTAAGATAAGCTTGAGTTACCCGAGCGGTATGCGGCCAAGCATTATCCTGCATAAAAACAAAATCGTCACCGATATATGGGGCAAACGGTACGACATTTTCTTCTAAAACTTCTCTGATATAGCGGTCTACAGTCAGACTCCCTCTGTCAATCACTACCAAGTCTGTGCGAGCTCCCAAACAAATGCCCGCCCAAACCATTATTGATCCATCACCGTATGCAACTGTAGTTTCAAAATTTGTCTGAATGTATCGTTCTCCTTTGCGTCTGTATATTCTTTGCCTGCCGTCAATTTGAATTAAGAGAATTCTGCGCTCATCACTAAACAATACCTTACTCCATTGGACCGCGTTCCAAAGTCGATGTTCCTGAGCAAAAGTTAACCTGTTTCTACGATGATTTACCTCGAGCCTCGGAGCCTTGGCGGGCACAAATAAACTCTAACCAGCTTCTTTGAACCTTCTTCGTATCGTACGCTCACTTACCGTAAGTGAGCGTACGATACACCCCGCACTGCTTCTAACTCATGTCGGGCTTGGACGGCCGTCAAACTGGGTTCCTACGTACCCGAAGCCGAACGCACTTCGTCGTTAGTTGGATAGGCAAACTGGCAAACGTACCACCTGATGTTAAGTGGTCGACGTCGCCCATGAACATAAACTAGTATACCTGGAACAAGCCCAGGCAACTCATTTATGTGTTGCCTATCCTGAGACATAAGATGTTAAGTCTCGGTGCCAGTAATTACACTGCCTGTCTTGCCCTTCTCTCCGAAACACAGCAAAGCTGTTTCACGGGAGAAATAAGCAAGATGGTGGTACCCATGCAGCCGGGAGCGCGGCACAGCGCTTCCCTCCCACCGGTTATGCGAAATGCGAAGAAACTCCGTTGGGAATCTTCGTTGGGGCTAAGTCAGGCATAATTCAGTCCTCAACTCCAAAAAGATACGCGATTAAAAAAAAACTAACAAAAAACAGTATTTAAATGAAATTTTAAATCAAACTCAGAAGGAAGAAATACTCGAAGTTCGCTCCAGATAAGGTGTATTTGAATAAAATTAAAACAATTGCATAAAATGCGATGTTCAGTTGTTTTCTTAATTTGAAAATATTTCTTTTTAAATTAAATGACGTATTTAAACCAGCCAGCAACTTTATATGATACTGATATCAAACCTTTATTTTATGTTCCGCTAAATATGCCGGTGTGTGTATTTATGATGAACAGACGTGAAGATCAATTTATCGAACCTTTAAAGTTTACGCCAGAGAGATTTATAACAGAGCCTACGTGGCATCGCTATGCCTATGTACCATTTAGTGCTGGACCAAGAAATTGCATTGGTAAATCTTCATCTTTTAATAAATTTCCTTTAAGGTTACACAAGTTGCTCATCTTTCCATACAAACACAGAACAGTAATTACTACAATGATAGACGTTGACCATGAAAAACTAAGTATAAAATAAATTGATCTCGTCGTTATCTATGTCTGTATGTACCCAAAATCTTAAAAAAAATATACATTTAAAAAATACAAGCTTCTAAACCTTCGTATTTCAACACTGATTTTAGCCCAACTTTGGGCGAAAATAAATAGTATACAGAGCACGAAAGCTCAAAAATAAAGCCCGTACAGACATAGTTTAGTTATTCAAAAGTTGAAATACATTTATTTTAAAAAGATATAGTTAATCGTTTTTCTATAATAACTGTTTTTCTAAAAGGACATATTCGGAATGAATCATTGTGCATTTCATTCTAGCATACATGTTCCCGCCTTATGTCAGGTGAGATAGCAATCATTTTGATAGAGTTGGCACCGTCGACTAGTTCGACCTTAAAAGTATCTTCTTAGCATCTTTTAAGGTGCTTCTAAACGGGCAATACTTTTACTGCAATATGTGACTACAATATTGGCTACGGCCTACGACAGCCCGGTTATGAAGTAGACATTTTATTGCAGCACATTGCTGCAAATTATACATTTCGGCAACATGTCTGCAACTATATGTCCCATAATTTTGTCTCGTAAATGGGTAGCCCATTACAACCGCACAATAATGATTGAAATACGCTTCGTAGCGGCTTATATTGTTTTCAAAAAGCAAACTTAAAACGAAAACGAAAAACTACTGTCTTTCTGTTACTTGCTTAGAGTATACATAACATACATATTATATTATACATTATATACAATACATAATATACATATATGGACGAGTCATACTAAAATATTGTTGTATATTGCACAATCTGGCTGTCATCACCGGCGATGTTGCTGGCCATCCTGTAGCAGCTACACACTGCAGTGTAATGATTGCCCGTTTAAAAACACCTAGATGAACAATTAAAAATATTTTGAAGTTAGCAAATAAAGAGTTTTTATTTGTATATACTCACATAATCTGATCAATCAATTAAGTCATACCTTTATACTTTTAGGTCAAAAGTTTGCGATGATGGAAATGAAATTGGCAATTTTATCTGTTCTTCGGAAGTACCGACTGCAATCATTGATCAAACCTGAAGACATTGTGATTACTTCCGCCTTGATATTGCGAACAAATTCTGTTTATGTAAAATGTGAAAAAAGATTTACAAATTAATTCTAAATTTAATTTGATTGTTGGTTTAAAATAATGTAAGAAAATATTCGATATATTTATGAAAGGGAATGAAAGATTGTTTACTACGCTAATAGCGGGCAAGGATTTGACTTCTACGGCGTAGATATTTTGGCACCTTACAAAAAACAGGGAGATTTACATTTTTATAATACGTGTAAAATACTTGAAGAGTAATATCTTTTTAAAAATGAAATTTAAATTACTAAGTACTTCATCTCTACTCTCTATCACATTTATAACAATTCTATAAATTTTAAATAAATAATTAAAAGTTGGTGAATCGACGTCGAAGTAAAATAAAAAGAAACTTGGGATCCATGATGAGCAGTGATAGTTGATACTACCCCACCATGGTTCAGGCCTTGACGTGGCGGTGGGTTTCAGTAGCCTAGGGTGAGCCACTGCACCTTAGGCGAAGCTAATTGAGCAGAGGCGGCTTTTTGTAAAGAGCAGGGGGCAAGGGGCGAGGACGGGAACCTCACCCCATTGTACTGTCCCGACGTTGAGAGGGGTCCTCTATGAAGGTGGCGTCGGTCCCTTGGGGGACTGACTAGCCGTCGAGGTGCCCTGTTTGTTTATTCGATCCGGGGCACCTCACCAAAGGCGGCATTGGTGGCACTCGCCGGGTTTTAGAGGGTAGAGCTGTGTCCACTTACCAGCATTCGGGCACAGCGAGTCTCACATACCAGCGTGGGGAGACCCACTCCCTCGCGGGATGCCGCAGAGCATTTCCCGGTGTTAAAGAAAAAAAAAGTTGATACAAGTTGTTTTCATTTTATAGTGAATCGGCAAAATTCGAGTTATGTAGAATAAATCGAATTTTGCCGATTCACTCACCAAAGATTCTGCGTGACCATAATACAAATTGTATGTTTTAGCGAAAATGTTTTTATTTGATAATAGTTTAAAAGGCCATCGTAAGTTTCTATACCCTTTTATTTAAAAAAAAATATATGTAAAACTATTTAGATTTTATAAGATAAGGGTCGACCATCGAGGATATTCACTAGCCAATCGCTATACTCATAGTTGAAAGGCCGGCAACGCACCTACTAATACAGAAGATTGCGGGAGAGTGTAGCGGGTGTCTATGGATGCTGCTGCCCACTTACCACTAGTCCGTTTGACCCCTTTTCTATAAAAAAGCCATACCTGCGGTCATAGGATATAAGACGGTTGATGGTACACACTATATGACAACTAAAACTGATTCTCAGCTGTGGTGATAGCTATGAATCACTATTAAGAAACTGAATTAATATATTATGTACCAGGCATTTCAGGATCACAACATGTAAAATATGTTATAGAATATTTGAAATGATTAGTTCCACAGAGTTTTTTCACCGGTTCTTCTCAGTGGGCTTGCCTTAGAACTGGTGGCAGAGTCAATTGAAGTTCAATAAGATACTCTGTTGGTACCTACTATTTTGAATTAGAAAAAAAATATTTTGTTTTTTTTATATTGATTTTGTACACTTAAAAATATAATTGTAACTACAAACATTGATAACTCAATTAATAACAAAAGAATTTAAGATACATTTTGCTAGATTTTGTATAAATATAAATAATATTGAAGCATTCTTGCAAAATTTTTTGCAAATCTTTTGCTGATTTGTTGTACCAGAGTCTATTAATAGTTTGTATTTGGTCGTGTGTCTTGGCACTCTAGGAGCAGTATTTATACGTGGCATGCTGAAACTGAAACTATGAAACAGTGTATGAGATCGCCGGCTCGGACTCTGACATACATTGTGTCCCGTGGTTTAAAAAAAAACTGCATGCGTGTGATATCCAATTGTAGTTTTGACGATTTCGTGATGGAGTCCGGCAATGAATTTGAGGTATTTTTTTATTTTGATAAAAACAAAATTTAAATATTTTATAAGCGGTTCATATTAATTTTCTGATAGATTTTCAATATTTTTGAATTATGTATTCAAATTTCATTTATTCATTCATTACAAAATAAAGGAGGCCTATTTTCAGCAGTGGACGGATATTGGCTGATGATGATGATGACAAAATAAAGACTTGTTGTAATATAAAAAAGGTATTTCGGGAGGTAATAATAATAATAATAAAATATGCTTATTTAGTTTGTTGTATTTGAATCAATAACTTTCTTTAATATTATAATTAATTAGGTACAATTTTACACTACGTCTCGTGACCGCGGTTGCTATTTTTAAAAACAATGTAATTTTATTTCATAAAGTAAAATTTGGGTAAAAATAAGAAAACTATAATAAAAATTAGCCTAACCTAATGTTTTTGCTGTTGCACAAGCGGTTTTTTTTAATCGCTTATATATGTCTAAAATAACATTAACTGTGTCTTTTTTAATTCAAGGTTATTTTAATTCAATATTATAGAATCATTAAACATTTTACAAATTATTTTACGAATTGAAATCCCGATAGATCAAAAGATGCTGCCTTATCGTCATTGAGGATTTGGTACTGACTAGATAAAAAAATATAAAATTTAGAATTTATATTTAACCTGGTCCTGTGGAAGCAAAATATTATAATTTAAATACTACTGTATCACATATAGGTACAACATAGGTGCAATAACACATGGCGCGTGTATCGCAAGAATTACTACTTTCAGGAAGGTGGCTTTGCATTTACATACTATTCGAACTATGCATTTAAGTTATTTAGACAGCAACCTAGAAGTTGCTTATCAAAAAACATCTTAATCTTCAATGTATTTTCTTTCTAACAGAACGCCTACTTCAAAAGTTGATCCTTGAATCTTTCCTTCTTCCGTCCTGAATTTCTTGAATCAATCCTTGAATTGATCCTTTGAAAAAGTTGATTGATTGACCCTTTTCCGCTCCATTACAGAATTTTACAATAACTGATGACACATTATTAGTACACACGTATAATATATGTATAGTTAGTTCCCCACCATGGTTCAGGCCTTGACGTGGCGGTGGGGCTTAGTAGCCTAGGGTGAGCCCAGCACCTTGGGCGAAGCTAATTGAGCCGAGGGGGCTCTATGTACCCCTCTTATAAGAAGAGGGGACAAAAGAGCAGGGGGCAAGGGGTGAGGATGGGAACCTCACCCAAATGTACTGTCCCGACGTTGGGAGGGGTTGTTCTGTGGTGCGGGACAACCCCTCTGTGGAGGTGGCGTCGGTCCCTTGGGGAACTGACTAGCCGTCGAGGTGCCCTGTTTGTTTATTAGATCCGGGGCACCTCACCAAAGGCGGCATTGGTGGCACTCGCCGGGTTTTAGTGGGTAGAGCTGCGTTCACTTACCAGCTGTCGGGCGCAGCGAGTCCCACATACCCGCGTGGGGAGACGTACTCCCCCGCGGGATGCCTCAGAGCATTTCCCGACGTTAAAGAAAAATAAAAACATTTTACAAAAAATTAAAACCGACTTCAAAAATACTAAACTAAAAAGTAATAAAATAACAGTTTCTTTAATTTTTGTGCTTACAACATATAATCAACTTAATATTCTACTAATGTTAACTTTGCGTTTACCACGTCATTATAGTTACTTTTGGAGTCGGTGTCAGCCAAGGTAGGTAGGTAGGTAATGTACAGCAACAAATACGACACCGACTCCAAAAGTAACTATAATGACGTGGTAAACGCAAAGTTAACATTAGTAGAATATTAAGTTGATTATATGTTGTAAGCACAAAAATTAAAGAAACTGTTATTTTATTACTTTTTAGTTTAGTATTTTTGAAGTCGGTTTTAATTTTTTGTAAAATGTTTTTATTTCTTAATTTTTAGTGATTCCGAAATTCGTCGTCTTGGCGTTCATTGAAGGAGGCATGTTCAGCAGTGGACGGATAAAGGATGATGATGATGATGGTGATGGTGATGATGATGATTACGATGACCGCGACATACTATGGTGTGCTATCAAAGCATCCTATATAATTGTTACATCGACATGTAATAAAATGATCATATCATCAAGGTAAACGAAACCAACCAAATAGGCATTATTGGGAATAACTAAAAAACGGCTTGTCAGATCTTAATACAATTAATATGGGACCAAAGTGGAAGCACCAGCTTTCAAACAAAAAAATAACCATCGAAATCCATTCACAAACGGCGGAGATATCGTGTCACATACATACCAAAAAAAAAAACATACAGACGAATTGAGAACCTCCTCTTTTTTTGAAGTCGGTTAAAAAATATATATGTATAGTAATCATCATCATCATCAGGTGCCATCTTCATAATGAAGTTCGGAGGTCAGTTGGCAAAATTTTCTGCGATCGCATGCGGCTTCCTTCAGTTGCGTGTAGCTATGTTTGGTCCAGTCTTTAATGTCGTCTCGCCAATTTCTCCTCTGACGGCCTGGGCTTCGCCTCCCTGGGATCTTGCTTTCGAGGATCAACCTAGGAAATTCATACAGGGATCCTCTCTGCATGTGTCCAAAAAAGGCAACTTTTCGTCTCATGATAGACGACATCAACTCTCTCCTGCGGTTTGTTTTTTTAAATTTTTAACATTCTACGTAGAGTCCACATTTCAAACGCCAGTATCCGATCCCGTATTTCCTTAAGTAAAACCCATGTTTCACATCCATACAAGAGAGTGGACCAAACATAGCATCTCATGATGCGGTGTCTTTGTATAGTAAAGAGTACTGAAAAAAATATAGTACCCACTTCGGAGCGCTGTAAGACCTTAGCTATTGACTTAATGAAAAAATGTTGCGTATAAAAGATGTTCCTCAAAAAACGATCTACAAAAATGGTCTGATATCATTTTTTCGTAAAATGATAAATAATTGTAAAATTTATAATAATATTTTTTCTCGAATTTCTGAACATTTTCGCTTATAAATTTTTTATTTATAGTTCAACGACAAAAAGTTACTGGACCAAAGTTGTAGAGAATTTAATTTGCAACAAAAAATGTTAACATTTTTTTATCAGATAAATAGTTTAAGAGATATATCGTAAAAACCATTTCAACCCCTATTTTCAAGATGGCGGCCGTGGGACACGGACCCCACAAACTTGGTTTTAGCTTTACACTGACCCCCTCTACACATCAAAAAAATAAAATTGTGTCCTCTAAAAAACGCAACCCCAAAAGTAACTTTTCAATGGGCTGTATTGGTATGTACATAAACCTTGGGCTACCAATTTTTGACGACCGCCGTGGCTCAATGGTTAGCGCGTTGGCGCTCAAGCCGGAAGTTGCGGGTTCAAATCCCGCAAGGGAACAAAAAGCTTTCTGTGTTCCTGGGTAATGGATGTGTATTAAATATGTGCATAATATAAAAAATCTTAAATATATGTAAAATTAAAAAGTATATATATAAAAGTATTAAATATATTTCCGTTGTCTGGTAACCGTAACACAAGTTCTTCGAGAACTTACCACGGGACCAGATTGAAACCCGTCCCTGCTACTTATTTATCCATTTTTATGACAAATTTTGTAAACAATTTCAACCTTTTAAGGTTCTCGCTAAAAATAAAACTACGTAAAGAAAAAGGCATAAAACATTGTAGATCTTTAATTAATTTTATTGAAAATTATTGTTAAAATAATAGATAATGGACAATATCATATTTAGAAAAATTAAATACATCTATTTTTTGGTTGGAATACTAGCCCTTGCACACATTATAATATTAATTTATTTTATAATGAGTACGGGGATAAATTATAGTATATAATATATGTGTTATTCTGATATTGCGTGAAAGAGTAACAAACATCCATACAAACTTCCACATTTATAATATTAGGAAGATTATATAAGATAGAATATTAGAATACGAGGAAATAAATTCTAATGATCCTATCATTAGAATTTATTTCCTCGTTGAACCCGCGCGTGCGTCACACCTCTGTCTCAAGTGATATAAAAATGTTGCTATACACAGTCTTGAGTCTGCCATCGTTTAGTCGGCCTATCACATAGTTGTAAAGGAAATAATATGTAGTATGCTTAAAATGTTATCACTTTCAACATCACGTGTATGTCACTAATAGACATGGAACTCTCAATGAACGCCTATGACACAGATTGCGGGCACTTCGCCAGGAATTCGGGGCCGTTTCATTGTATTGATATTCGTAACAGAAAAATTTGCACATCCTTATGAGTGCGGTGTGTAAAAGTGTAGTGTGAGAGTAAAATCGATGATATTTCCAAGTGGCTTGGGTGTTTGTTATATATTATGTCGCTATGGTAACATCATTATTATTTACTTCACTTCTAGCGCTTCATGATCATAATCATCATCTTCATCATCATCATCAACCCCTATCCGTCCACTGCTGAACATAGGCCTCCCTCAATGAACGCCAAGACGGCCGATCCCTTGCCACTCACAGCCCACACGGACCGGCGACCTCACGGAGATCACCTTTCTACCTGGTTAATGGCCGACCAAAACTTTGTCTACCTAAATGACTTAACTTTTTTAGGGCAGCATTCAGGAAGCTTAGCCATATTCTCACGTCGTCTAATACCGCAGAGTTTGCAGCCAAAAGTTTTTAACCAACGCGTTCTCCCCGTGATGACCTACGGGGCCGAAACGTGGCCTCTAAATTAACTATACGATACAGATAGGATTCGAAACGAAGACATCCGCCAGAGAACTAAAGTTACCGATATCACGCGAAGAATAAGCTCGTAGAACTTAAAAGTGGCAGTGGGCTGGTCACACACAAATGTTATGTTCAACAGGAATTAAAATACCGTAGCGTACCTTAGGTATTGATTTTCTGGCTAGTGGTCAAGAGACGAGACGATAGAACCAGACAGTCCCAAAACAACAACGGACCCTAAAATGTCCTACAAATAAATGCCCTAAATATGATAGACATGTATTAGATATTTAGAACGTCATATGGAGGAAATCGAGCAGTCAGCAGTCGCCTTATGGCGACACTGCCGACGCCCATATCCGCACAACCAAAAGTTATGCAGATACGTTGCCCTCCTTTTACATATCCCCCCAATCTGCCACCGGAAACTCACAAACCGCACGAAACGCGACAGCATAGCTGTCACTTGACGCCGGTATTATGTGAGCGAGAGGTACCACCCCGTTCGTGCCGGCCCAATTTGGATGAAAAGCAGCCTGGCACACTTACTTATTATATCTTATTAGATATTTAGGACATAACGTATCTATTATTATCATATAGTTGTCTCTAGTGTTGATCTTTACACAGGACGTTTTTACAAGTTAACATAAAACAGGGTTTTTTCACGCCGAGGGATAGCATAATCACACACAATATTTGATTTTCACGTAAGGCCGCGTCATAGTAAGGTAAATAACGTCTACTAGATAAACGTGAGTGGAGGTAGGAACTGGGGGCGTTAGTTAGCGCCTGCGCGTTGACCGTGATCCGTAAACTGAGCTATTTATTCATTTTCGGTGGCATTTCGTCGCCATGAACAGCCGTCAGCTGCGGAAAATCGCCGCGATCAGCGGACCCCTCCTGAAGAACCCGGCGTGTGCCTGCCGTCTCTATAGCCAAGTGAGACCCGTCTATGTTATAGAGCGTGCTGTGAGTGTCCATTGGCTTTCCATTGATCCGTCGATGACCTAAACGTGGCCGGTAGGATTGAAATTTACAAGTATTTATTTTTCAGAAATGGCGCAATTCGGCACCTCAGTTTTATGCTGTCCAATCTATAGATACGAGGTAAGAATTTATTTATAGCTAATGCATAGAATAAAGAGCCATTACGATAGAGTTCTATTGGAAATAAATGATTGTGAATGACACACATCGACTTCTATTGATCTGTCTAATAAAGCCGGGACGTAAGTGATACTTGCAGGCGCCATGCGGCGGGCCTTGACATTTAGTATGCAATATACATCATGTAGTTATTACTTTTACAGAAAGAGTATCGTGACTGTAAGTCGTTAATAAATATGCCAGACTCAGTATTTCAGGAGACTTGTAATAATTACATTATATAATTTTACGTTATTTAAAAGAACAATTGGTTTCTATGTGGGTAAGGTAAAGTTTTGTAGATATTTCAAATACATTCTACTTCATCTACTATAGTCCTTTAAATTATAAACAGTATATGAATACATTTATATAATAATATATTATTCCTATGTGTTAAAATATCTTGGATTTAATTCAATTTACAAATAAATTATGTAATGTAAGTATATAATTCAGGAATAATATTGTTATCGAATATTTTGTAATTACGTACGAACGTATATATCTACGTAGCTATGCAATTAGGATAAAGTTAAAAGTAGTGACGATTTTATCATTTGATAACATTTCGTCTCATAACCAGTGTTATCTAGAGAAATTAGTCAACCCAAACGCAAGATATGTACCCAAGATACCATCAAGATCTGTGATCAAGATACTAAAGTCTTTATTGGAACCCAGTAACTATATTATAATTAGGTACTTACAAGTAAAAATTGAACAAATTCTTCTCATATAATATAATATATCAAATAATATAAATACTAATAATGAATTTACGTAAATATGATTTTGACCTTTTTGGAGTTCATTTTGAATAATGATAATAAAATAATTCAATGGGTTAGAAATTGTTAAATAAAATATTATGTTCACATTTCATGCTGCAGAAATTACTCGTTCGTGAACAACCTTGATCCGGCGTGAGTATATAGCATATATTTTGCTTGTATTTAGATTGTTTTTAAAAGCAATATGTAATTTATAATATTAACCTGGTTAGCATATCGATTGGATCAGTTGTTTTAACAATATAATAAATACATTATCAATTTCAACCCAGCTGATCCATTCTGCTTTAGAAACATGTATCTACTTTCTACCAGTAAATAATATTATTCATATTGGTATGTCCAGTTCATTCCAGGCAGTCATGTTGCAATGAGCTGCATGGTGGGAACATAAAGCGATGTAGTCCATAATCGTCTGGGTATCCATTGCTTTTCTTGGTGTTGTAGGAGATTCCTATTGTTATACACGCTATTCTCTTTTGCTACGTAATTGCACACCACGTAGCTACACATATTATTTTAGCTTTTACTACTTTGCCTAATTATTACGACCATTTTTTATCCCCACTACAGTAGGTATCTAAAAGTGTTATGATAGTTTGAACAAAACGCGACCAAAGCTTTAGGAGACTGGCCTGATATTTAATCACTGCTGAAAATAAAATACATACATAATATATTATATTGCAAGACAAACAATGGCAGTTTTGTCCCTTCTTCTCCGCTATTTGTCGTTTTATTGTTGGACAACTAAAAATAGGAGTCTGGCAAGACGGTCTGGACCAAACATAGAGATTATATTACTGAATATTAAATAAATTATGATTTTGAGACAGTCTGTTGGTTATGTAACATTTTCAGAGCTTGGATTTAATTTAGATAATAACAAACGTATTTGAATTATTCATGCAACATGCTCTAGCCTCTTTACAGGCCAAAAATACTCGCATCAGGTGACTGAAGTAAATTCACAAAACATGTTACGTACTATTTACGTCGCAGACACACCCGCCTGACGCGACGGAACATATAATTAGAACGTAACGAAATATTGGTTCTTCTCGTCTCTTATGTTTATCTTCAACCTATTT
This sequence comes from Helleia helle, assembly GCA_963853865.1. Taxonomy (NCBI): domain Eukaryota; kingdom Metazoa; phylum Arthropoda; class Insecta; order Lepidoptera; family Lycaenidae; genus Helleia; species Helleia helle. The sequence goes on along the minus strand of OY971422.1, from coordinate 15,511,784 downwards.
TGTTTATGTTGCCAATTAATTAAGTTCAATTTACAGTACTCTGGTAATTTCTTTTATTGTTGACATTCTGAAACGTATATACGATTGTCTTTCAGGGTCCGTGAAGGGTCGCACAAGTATGCTGACGATGTCCTGTTTGATATGTTTAAGAACGATGAGACGGGTCTACTTCCTGTTGGAAAATTTTTGGCGGTAAGCATTTTTTATATGTCATAAGAAGGCAAACGACCAGTCGGAGCTTTATGGTGACTACCGACACCCATAGACATGCGCATAACCAGAGGTTATGCAGATGCGTTGCCCTCCTTTTCTCTATCCCCCAATGGGTCACCGGAAACTCGCAAACCGCACGAAACGCGACAACATAGCTGTCACTTAAAGCTGGTATTATGTAAGCGAGAGGTACCAACCCGGTCGTGCTGGACAAATTTGGTCGCAAAGCAGTATGGCACTATCTCTTACAAAGCAGCATGGCACTATATCTTAGCATTCTGAAGTTGCATCTAATCGCCTGGATAAGAACTCCAGTCTCCTAAATATACTTGTCTTCTATCTGAGTCCATTCTGAAATTCTGGTAGACAATGCCACAGAACCACGAAAACTAAGATGCTTATTTTATAAATGCAATTAGCTTGCACTAGACTGATGCTTAGCACGGAATAGATAATAGTTACTACGTAATCCTTTATGTTATTTTCCTAAAGCCTAAATGCATATTTTGAGATGTATTATCAAGTATAGATATACAGCGTTCATAAGACAATATATCCATTATACGTTACTGTAACATGTATTAGCTGGTGACTTAAAGAATTCATGACCATAGGTACCTATTTCAAGTGCAATAAGTAGAATTTATTATAATAAAAGAAAACGTTTCAGGCATTGAGAACAACTGGTATAAGGAAAAATGATCCGCGAGTCAAGGAGGTTATGCACAATTTATACAAAGCGCACAAAGAATCAAACTTTGAAGGAGGTTCACCAGAAACACTCAAACTGGATAGAAAAACATTCAAAGAAGTGATATCACCGAACATTGTGCTAATCACAAGAGCCTTCCGCAGCCAATTCGTAATTCCCGACTTCCAAGATTTCATCAAAGATATTGAGGAGATGTATTGGGCGGCAAAGAGTAACACAGATGGTAAAGTTGCAAGTTACATCCCACAGTTGGCTCGAGCTAGTCCCGACAATTGGGGCGTTAGTATCTGTACGATCGATGGCCAGCGGTTCTCTATTGGTGAGTTGAATGTAAAGGTATTTTTAAATGAAGTCCTCTTTAAAATCGATGAAACGAAAATGACCTGTTAAGATCATAAATTAATATTTAAAGGATTAAGTCTGCAAAATAAGAAGATAGAGAATAATACTTTTAAACTGGATGCTAATGTTGAAATAACTAAGCTCTATTTTACTGCATTCGTCTCTATTTCACGCAGTTTTCCCAAGTTGATTTCTTTCAATCTTTTTTCAACAAATTATTTCTTATAGGTGACGTGAACGTACCATTCACATTGCAATCTTGTAGCAAACCTTTGACATACGCCATGGCACTTGAGACGCTTGGCCCAGACGTGGTACATCAATACATTGGCACAGAGCCCAGCGGTCGTAACTTCAATGAACTCGTCTTGGATTATAACAGTAAGTGTTGTAACATATTACATATTTTGTAGGATCTCACAATATTAAGGTAACCCACTTCAAAAGGGTTGTTCATTGCTGCTAACAGAATGTAGGTCAATAAAATCCATAGGTAAGTAAAGCTGGAGCTAGCTTTTAGGAGAAATCAATAGATTTCGATCGTGCCTGTTTTGGGCTCGTCTCCCGCTAAGTATGTATGTAATGAATATGTATGTATATAGTATGTAATATCTATGTTGTAACCTGGGCAAGTTTTTTTTTTGTTTTTGTAATAAATACAAGATGTAACTTATTTTATATTATTTCTATATAGCTGGTTATCTTATTGTCGTTACACAAGGGTACGTTATTAAGATAGATATACATATATACGCATACATATGTAGGTACACTACTTAATATTATTTTAACATTGACTATTCTTTGTTCACAGTGAAACCCCACAACCCTATGATAAATGCTGGCGCAATCTTAGTGTGCTCCTTACTAAAAACGTTAGACAAACCAGAGATGACTTTAGCGGAGAAATTCGATTATGTCATGTCCTTCTTCAGTCGGCTGGCCGGTAATGAAGTATTAAGCTTCAATAACGCCGTGTTCTTATCAGAGCGAGAGGCTGCTGACAGAAACTATGCGTTAGGTTTTTACATGCGCGAATATAAATGCTATCCAGAGAAAACAAATTTGCGAGAATGCATGGACTTCTACTTTCAGGTATGTGTTACATTAGGTGTGAATTCTAGATATCATCATCATCATCATTAGCCTTTATACGTCCACTGCTGAACATGGACCTCTCTCAATGAACGCCAGGACGAACGATCCCATGCCACTCGCATCCAACATGCATCCGTTAATGCACGGAGATCGTCTTTCCATCTGGTTATTGGCTGACCAACACTTCGTTTACATAAACGCGGCCTCCACTCTTGAACCAGAGATACATTAGAATAAAATTTGGTTAAGGAAACTATATACATAATTTTCAAGTTGTTCATGATCATTAGTTATCATTTGTCTTAGTCATCTAGTCTGAAAATCAGTGGGTCATAACCACAGAATGGTCATAACAATGATCTTAATAATTTTCAATTTGACTTTAATTAAAACGATGCTTATTTTTAGCAACCCAATCAATTAAAATACACATCACCAAGGACACAAAATTGTGATAGACGTAATTGACAAAAGACACAATTTGATAATTAAAATTTATTCAGATTAGGTATGAAGTCATCATTCAAAAATATTATTTTTCAAGGCTTCAACGTTATCATCTTAGGAAAAAGATGTTATACTTATTTAAACAAATAAAAATCTTATTGGCATAATAAAGTTAATCTGTCTGAAAGTATTTTATATGCGATAGCAACATTACCTATGACTTGTAAGATGCATCCCAAAAACATGCAAATTTGTTGTGTGTGGAATGATTTTACCCGGCTTTTATACCGAAACGTTAAGTTAGTTCTTATTTTCTTATATTTTCTCCAAGGAATCTGTATCTAAATAAGAGCCCAGTGCCATATCTCCCATTCAAAATGAAGTTTTATTATTTCCTAAGTCTTTCTCTACTAAGTACGTAAACTTTTTTCATAAAGACTGGGTGATGCAGTGCTCAAATCACAACCTCTGTAGGACCTCTGGTTTACATGACTTTTAATTTTAGCAATTATAATATATCCATCTTCCAGTGCTGTTCCATGGAGGCTAATTGCGATATCATGTCGATTATGGCCGCTACCCTGGCGAATGGAGGAATCTGTCCCATAACAGACGAGAAAGTACTGCGACCAGATTCTGTACGCAACGTGCTGTCGTTAATGCATAGTTGTGGAATGTACGACTATTCTGGACAGTTCGCATTCAAAGTGGGATTACCGGCGAAGTCTGGTGTCTCCGGAGGCATGTTGATTGTGGTGCCAAATGTTATGGGCATCTGTACGTGGTCACCGCCTTTGGATCCGCTAGGCAACAGTTGCAGAGGGTTACAGTTTTGTGAGGTTAGTAATATTACCTACCTAGATATATATATATATATAGATATATATATATACCTAGATATATATATATACCTAGATATATATATATATATATACCTATATATATATATACCTAAATATATATATTTAGGGACAACGATATTATCCTCACCACTAATCCCAAATTTTTCCACGGTGTTAGTAATTAAAGCTTCTAGATCTTCTTGAAATAAAGGATCTGTTTTTATTCTCTTTTTTATGTTAGTTGGATAAGCAACCTGGCAGACGTGCCGTCTGATAGTAAGTGGTCGACGTCGCCCATAAACATAAACTTGTTTACCTGGAACTAGCCCGGGCAACTCATTTGTGTTGCCTATCCTGAGATGTATGTGCCAGTAATTACTCTGCCTGTCTTGCCCTTCTCTTCGAAATCCATAACACAGCAAAGCTACATTATAATATATTATAACACGCTACTCTAACATTTATGTAAAAAAAATCTCATATATCGTGAACCATCAACGCTGCGTTTTTCATTGGTTTTTAAAATAGAATTTCATCATTTTAGATAAGTCTGCTATTTGAAGTTTCATATAATGACTTCTATACTCTGTTCATACTTACTTAGATTATCTTAGATTTTTTTGTTTATTATAATATCTACTTATGTGTTACGTGATTTTTTGTGTTTCAGGACTTAATTAAAAGATTCAACTTCCACAAATACGACAATATCCGTTACGCGAGCCACAAAAAGGACCCACGCAAATACAAGTTTGAGTCCACCGGTCTCAGCATTGTTAACTTGCTCTTCTCTTCTGCAAGTGGCGACTTAAGCGCTTTAAGAAGGTAAGCAAGCGTTGTATAATCTATCTACATAGAATTAAAATTGGAGTGTCTGTTTGTAACATTAAAATAACCGCTTTTTACTAAATGCATATGGATGTATACCAAAATATTTTTTTTTACCATTTTTGTCTGTCTGTTTGTTTGTTCCGGCTAATCTCTGAAACGGCTGGTCCGATCTTGATGAAACTTTGACTGGCAGATAGCTTATGTTATAAGGAGTAACTTAAACTATAATATAATCGTCGTCGATCCAGGTACGGCTGTAAATCTAAGTTAACCCAAGCAAAGCTACGGGCAACAGCTAGTACAAAACTATTATACAAGCATAAGTTAATTCAAAGCTGAATTATTTTTTTATTTTATCAGCGCTACCACTGACTCGACAGAGTCTGAGCGTCCAGCAGAAGAAACATCTTCTAAGTGAAGTTACAAGTAAACAATAAAAATTGATACGTTGCCTACCAGATCGCCTTCACGAGTTTATTTTACCAGTTATCTCATCACAATCTATTGACTAAAAATGTACACATTTTAGGCGTAAAATAAGCATTTTATAAGACGTGTTGATGAATAATAAAAGATGAGACGGTTTAAATATTTGCTTAAGCAAAGTATTTACTTACATAGCGTGTTGACTAAATTGTTACTAAACGGTGATGTGCAATCACTTCGATGATATTACTATTACCATGTTAATATGTATTTTATTTCTCTGACCCGGGTTTATTTTCCTTGCTGCACAATCGGCAGACATGACAGTTTTGATAAACCTCATTTACACATCACGATCTTCTTATTCGTAGTACACACAATGTCTTTCTTCATGAATTATTTTGCAACGCTATGCTTGCTTTATTAACACAAAACGCTTTTAATGTATTGATTACCCAAGGATTACGGTCAGTTTCATTTTCATTTTTAACCGACTTAAAAAAGAGGAGGTTCTCAATTCGTCTGTACCTGTTTTTTTTCAGACGTAAACTTGTCAACAGATAAAGATCTTTTAATTATTTATGTAGTTCTCGATTATCAGTATTTTAAATATACATGGACTGTAGGTAGGACATGGCATATTGCCACAATGTACTACGTAATTTTTTTTTTGGCGATTTCCATAATTTGATTTAATATTTGTCATGCAATCCTTGGGTTTTTCACAAAAAAAAAGCTATTAAAATAAATATTTATACAGTAATATTTTATTTTATTCTAGGCATCATCTGTCCGGTATGGATATGACTCTATCGGACTACGACGGCCGCACAGCACTCCACCTGGCTGCTGCTGAAGGCCACCTTAATTGCGTTGAATTTCTCCTAGCCCAATGCTGTGTTCCCTACGACCCACAAGACCGTTGGGGAAGCCGACCACTCAACGAAGCAGAGACATTTGGACACACGGCCGTCGTACAATATCTTAAAGAATGGGAACGCACGCATCCTCTGAACAAAGAGGAAATTCCAGCCGATACAACCGTTGATGAAATTCTTCATGTAAAGAACAAAGCGGACGAAGACCTAAAAGATCCTAGTACACAAGAAATTGTTTCGAGAAACGGGGACAAAATTAACTAAAACGTATAAAATATCGTCTCTATTATGGACTTACCAGACCCTTTTACGTTGTTTTATAGAAGAGGGATTCCACCATGATTGCCACGCAAAAGCAGATTACCAACTGCATTGCGATGCTGTAAGGATATTTGATTGCCTCGTTGCTGCGTTAATGTACAATGTAATAATCATTTATGATTTACAAATTATAATATGCATAACATTACGAAAAATCTCATTAATGGATGAGTTCTTCAAGTCTTTATAAATGTTTGGACTCGGAGAGGTAGATGAAATGCATGCAAAGAAATATGCTACAAATATTGTGCATAAAATATAAGTTCTTTATGAATTTATTTCCTGCAATACTGTTTCCTTTAGATGTGATTTTTTTAAATTTTTGATACTATGTTTAACAAAATATTCACATAATTTATATTACTTATATCTTTTTTAAACAATCATGTTTGCAAATGTATTCAATAAGTTGATACCAAAAACTTTACTCATACAATTTAATGACTTATTAGTCAATTAAATAAATACTTAGCTAGGTAAAAGTAGTAATTAGGTAATTATTAAATCCACAATAAGTCTTGTGTATCTTAACATTCCACAAGTATTAATCCCAAATGAATTAATGTAAACTGAATTTTAGTAGTCAAATGTATGTTATGTACCTATATCAACAAAAAGTAGCAATAAATCTACTATACTTTTCTACTAATATAAATAAGTAGATAAAAATGTCCACAATATCCGTCATCTATTTTAATTGTATTGCCATCAACTTTTTAGAATCAGGCTTTGGAAAGTCTCATCCTGTTCAGAAGAGTGATCTTCAAACATCCATTTTATTGTCACCTTAATATTATATTAGCGGTTATTCTAAAAGCAAATGCTAAACCATTATTTTTCAATGATACATGGTTTAGCCATATTTACTTCAAAATATGTTACAAGCTTGAAATGTATTTAAGAATGTATTATAGGAATGTTAAAAATGCTTTTATTAGAATATATACTGTGCTGTTTCAAAGATGACAATAAATGTTTTGTTAAAATTATTCTAATATATTTTTGTCTGATTATATAAAGTCAATTAAACTGTTAAAAATAAAGTTATCATTTATTTTGAGAATTTCTCTGGTATTTAAGTTGCAGGATTAACAATTAAGCAGTTAATTCTGTTAATAATATAAAACAAACCTAAATAATTAGTTCCCTTATGAGTTATATAATATGGCAAGCCTTTGCTCCATAATGTTTCTATCCACAATGAATATCTTGTCAATATCATCAAAGATTTCAATATCAAATCAAACAAAATGCTCATTTAAACTTGCCTAAAATAAGTTAGACTTAGCAACCTCAATTTTTTTTATGCAGATTTAAGATCTATTAACCATTGAGTCAAATAGAAAAGATGTTTTACATTTTAGAAGCTGTATAAATAAAACACCTATAATATATTTAATTACCTTTATTGCTAAATACTAAAACTATTATTTTGACTAATTCTTTTCACTCACTGATCCCTTGACTGGCGAGGATACAATACCTAGTAACTTACAATCTGCTTCTAATAATGTCAGATCAGTGCTAGACCCAAGAAATCTAGAAGATAGTTCTAAATCCTTAATTTGTAACCTAACTCTAGCTCCTCTGACATACTCTTCTCCTTTGTTTGACGGCCTGGTACACACACAGTGGAACTTCCAACCGAAGTCTATATATAAGTCATCTTCAACAATATGAAATATCCTTCCAGTGACTATTTTGCCTACGGAATCTCCAAGCTAAAAGAAAATTGTGTATTATTAGTATTATCTCAAAACACATAAGCCTGAGTTAAGTAATGGGTTTATTTTCAACATTATTAGTAATACCTATACAGATTTCAAGGGCAGATCAGGACAAACTTATTTACTTATTAAATGTGCCTTACTATACCCAAAACTTATAGTAATAGCAGTTTGTAATTTAACCCTTATAGCCATTGTGAAGTGGAGATGAACATATATTACATGGCTTACCTGAGCAAGTTAATTTTAATATTAAGAGTATCTTAATATTTAAAAGTTTGTATACTATCATTAAATAAAAAAACAAATTTTATATCACTAGAGAGAAGTAATAATTACTTACATCAACAAGTTTTGAATTGCGTAGAAGCGAAGCAAACGTGAAATTTTCTGTACCCTTATTTTGAAGTAACTGTGTTTGTTTATCAAAAGATTTAGCAAAACCTCCGAGTGCAGAGTTATTAGTAGAATCAACTGTGTCGTTATCGGTAGTATTAAATTTTGGAACTGTAGTGCCAAAACATCGTGGACTTGCTTCAGTCACATACTTTACAAGATTAACAATATGACGTTTTCCAAGCATTATTGATTTTAAATAATGTATATACTTATATTCAGTAACGTAGAGTATGTACTAATAATAAAAGATGTACATATAGATAACCTAAAATGTCTTATATAACCGTTGAATAAATTATGTCTATAACAGTTTTACACCAAAAATCAGTACAGCAATGTAAATTATAGTGATTTATATTATTTACTTTATTACATAGAACCAAATTAATTGCTGCACAGTGCAATAAGAAATTCCAAACTCTAGAGCTCCATATGTCAAAAAAGTAAATACAATTGTTTTTTTTAAACATTGTGACTAGTGAGTTAGTGACTATAACCAAGAACTCCGAAAGTCCAAAGTCTAATTTTATGAATATTACAGTCAGTACAACTCACTTCTTCAATAATAATATATAAGAAAAAAAAAAACAATTAAGAGAAATATAAAAAAGTGAAACTTAAAAGTTACAAGGTTCTAATATTAAATATAATACTACATATATTGTGTTATTCTATAATCTAAACTCACGATGATAACTTATTGTTTACCTATTTATAATAATACATACAGAACAAATTCAAACAAAAAATAAGAAATAAAAATAACATGAAAAACAAAAAAAAAATATAACTAGCAGAATGTATTAATAGCCTAAACCTTTACGTATACACTATACGGTATAACTAAAAAATGTCATAAATCAATGTCAAATTAAGATTTTTAAATACTAGATTTGCGACAGTGTGTTTAATTTTGATAATGTGGATCTACTAAATAATATAAAAATCTAAAATGACTGAAGATCAAGATGCTAAGGACTCGCAATCAGACTCAGGCAGCAAAAGTTTTGCAAGTAAAATTAAGGATAAAAAGGGAAAGACTCATCGGCCACTCACTAAAGTAATTGGATGTTTCACAAAAACATTGTGTCGATTACTTGTGTATTCTTGTCCTAATTTACTATTTATTTCAGATAATTATAAGACGATTGCCGCCGACTATGACCGAAAAAGCATTTTTAGAGCAAGTATCACCAATACCAGAACATGATCATTTCTACTTTGCTAAGCCTGATCTATCTCTTGGCAATAATGTTTACGCTCGAGCTTACATAAATTTTGTAAATATTGATGACATATACATATTTCGAGACAAATTTGATGGATATGTTTTTTTGGATGAAAAAGGTAATTCATAACACACACATTAAAATATGTTCTACACAATATTATCCTTTTACAGCTTTTAGCAATGTTTTTATGTATGTATGTTTGGGTTGAAACTTGAACTATTCAATATGAATTTTTAAGTAGTTGTCTTCAACTTATGCAGATGTTTTTTTTTATTTGACTTCACCTTCAATAGTCATGAAAAAAAAAATTATAAAATAGGAGAGATATTTACACTATTTAAAAATGAATATAATGTATTGTGTTTTAAATACTCTAAGTGATACAGAGAAGAATAGTATAAAATATAAATTTACGAAAATATATCCCCTATATATACTTTGTTATGTTGTAAAGTGTGATATTTTATATCTAAATTCTGCTCTTTGAATTATCCTCTGTCTAAATAAATAATAATCTAAAGAAAGAAAAGATAGATCATAATCTTTTTAACCATGTTCGCCAAAAGATTGTGTTAAAAGATTAACAAAGTAAGTTTGTGTGTGGCACCACAGTTTTAAATGGGGTAACCCGAATTGGATGAGGTTTTCTTATTGCTAGCAGGCTTTCTACATATAGATCTTAGACATGCTTTATCAAAAGATGTTCAGCAATTCCAAGGTCCTTATGTTATTGTGAGGAGGTTTTTTAAGTGTAACCTTCACATATTTATTACACATTGGTAATAGTAGGTTTGTGCTCTTTTTTATAGGAGTAGAGTATGTAGGCATAGTTGAATATGCTCCTTTTCAAAGAATCCTCAAAAAGAAGAAGAAAAAAGATCCTAAATGTGGAACCATTGAAAGTGACCCAGTGTATCAAGAGTTCATAGAAAATCTTAACAAAGATCAAGAAACTGAAAATCAGCCTAAGCTTGAATACTCATATCCAATTAGTGACCGTAAGTAGAGTATTTTTTTTCGCAGTAGAAATGCTTTGCGCATTCACCTGGAAAGGGGTGTCCCTGGGGATATGTGTTATATGTGTGTACTCCCCATTCTCCTTCCCAGAACTGGTATACCGCACTAAACCACTGCGAGTTGCCTTTAGCCTTTTTTCTTTTTTTCTTTTACACCAGGATATGCTCTGAAGCATCCTGCTGGGGAGGGCGGACTCCCCAGGCAGGTATGTGGGACTTGCTGCGCCCGAAAGATGGTAAGGTGGACGCAGCTCTACGTCCTGGATCTATCGAGCAAACAAGGCACTTCGACGGCTAGTCAGTCCCTCAAGGGACCAACACCACCTCTAGAGAGGGGTCGTCTCGCACCACAGAACAACCCCTCCCAACGTCGGGACAGTGCAATGGGGTGAGGTTCCAATCCTCGCCCCTTGTCCCTATAAGAGGGGTACAAAGAGCAGCCACCCACTTGGCTTTGCCCAAGAACTTGGCTTGAACCGTGGTGGGGAGTTGCCTTCAGCCGCTTGAAGGTAAGTGTCCCGGATCTGACTAACAAGTAACACAGGACACAAGTAGTCCCAATATAGTATATGTCCACAATATATTACAAGAGTATATGTCCTAATCTTGGCTATGGGTCTCTTGTGAGTCAGTCACAGGTCAGTGTCAGAGTGTTGAGCCATAGTTCATCAACAACTCAATGTATTGACCCAATGCAGGTTCGGGAATTTGACACACAAAGATTACATATTATATACCGGGTGTATTTGGAACGCTTGCGAAGATTAAACCCTAATAATATACTATATAATGCATATAACAATTTATCTCAGAAACCTTTTTTAAAGAAAATTTTAGGACTTGTGTATTTTGCAAACCCGCAATGTATGTATACACACTATGCACATAGCTTACCGCGAGACGCGCAACTAGCGGGCGCACTGAAGACGCGCGCGGTGCGGGAGTTCGTTCACCTCGTGCATGCGGCGAACGCTATCAGCTGATTCGGTCCGTTTATTTAAGTTAAGTTGCGGTTTTTTCCAAAAAAACATTATTTTAAAGCATCATCATCAAATTCCTGTAACATGTACTAAACCGGATTATACAAAAAAAAAGACAACCAAATAAAAAAGAAAACGCGTTTTTTTCACTTGTATTATGTCAGGCTATGCCAACACTATCATACCTCTTCGTTTTCGCAAGCGTTCCAAATACACCCTGTATTTCTATGATTTATGATGATGAATGTTTGCTTAATTTAATAGCCTGAGCTTGTAAAAAAACCTATGCTGTCCGAATTATATTTTTTGTATTTATGGTAACATTTAATTTATAGCAAATGACAAGAAAGTACAGACAACACCATTGCTGGAATACCTTGCTGCTCGTAAGCAAGACAAGCGTGGACGGGATGAGCGTCGTAGGCGTGAGAATGATAAGAGGAAGATGAGGATTGAAAGGAAAACTAAGGACATAAAGGTAAAATTGTTGTTAAATTACTTATGTAAAATTTTTTTTAAGACAGACTAATTTTGGCTTGATTATTTTATTTTAATCACCATAGAAATCTGGTGACATATCAGAAGATGATAATTTAAGTGAAAGCTATGAACAAAATGAAAATAAACCACAATCAATTTGGTATAGAGAAGGGAAGTCACATCGGAAATGTAAAATAAAGTCTCCCTCAGAAGTAAAATCTGTATCTGGGAGAACAGAAGATTTTAAAAATTCTGATTCTGACTGGGACACAAATTTCCCAGCATTAACTACACGAACTCACAATACATTTACATTAACGTCTAGTAAAATTGGTGATAAAAATATACTAGAACATAGTCAAAACAGTGGTGGGGATACAAATACAAAGGTTAAAAAGAAATTATTGGTAGTAGCTTAGAAGTCAATTGTGAACGCCATAAGTCCAACAATTAGATGGGAGTGATATTTTTGTATCGCGCGCCCGTCTCTATGGGTCCGCAACCCTTTTTTGTGTTTGGTAAGAAAGGCAGTGTAATTTCATGCTAAGCTCGTACGCCAGTTTTCTATCAAACTAATATAAAAAAATCTGATAAAGAGCCGGTTTCACCTGTCCCTTGTTACATTAGGAGGGTTTTGCTTATGGCGGCCACACTCATGTAACTTAGTTCTGTTACAGTTACTTAGTAGATAAAAGTTGGTAGATTTAAGTAAGTTAACATGTTCTAAATATAAGTAGTAGTAAATATAAGTATTTGCAAAAAAGTATGTATGGATTTATATAGATTTTAAGTAGAAATGTTGATTTTAGAATTAGGGTATTTTTTAACAATTTAAAATCAAATGTTGATTTTAGAATTAGGGTATTTTTTAACAATTTAAAATCAAATGTTGATTTTAAAATTATTTTTTTTGAACAACTTAAAATATTAATTAGTATAGTACAAGCTGAAGAGTTTGTTTATTGAAACATGCAACATTTCGAAGCTTGTACAAATTTTTTTTACCGTATTTTTATCCAATTTAAAAAAAATGATTATAGACTTTTAAAAATGGCAATGTTTTATAATTTTTGGGCAAATGATTACCACAGGGAATATTAATAATACCAATAAAATATGCAATATACAGCCACATTGAATTTAGTTTTACAAAGGCTTGTTTATGTGGAATTATGCATTTCATGTCTTTTGCATATAAAGTAGTTTTTCAGAAAAGTAAACTATATGCGCTACAGTTTATTGTCTTTGTTCATGGGTTTTCAGTAATTAATAAGTTTTCACTTCAAACTAGCATACTAATAGGCGTGTATTATAAATAGCCCGTCAATATTTCAATCTATATTACAGGAGGACGAGTTTGCGGACAATGATTTTAAAAAGATTAAACATAGGGAATGGGAGAAAGATAAAATCACTGAAGAAAAAGACGATACAATTAAGATTGAAAGTAAAGATGGCATTGTTTTCGAATCTAAAACATTCAAAGACCAGCGTAAGAATATGATTGGCATTGCAAGTGAAAAGAAGAAGGCCAACGACGAACAGAATAACGACTATGATAAGGATAAAAAGGAAAGGAGGGATAAGATAAAAGAAATACCACGTGAACCTAAAAGCAAGAAATACAGCGATACAAGGAAGGAGAGACTCAAACAACTTGAGCCCGGTAAGGCAGAGAAACAGGCTGTAATTAACAAAATAATATCTTCCGATGTGAAGTCAAAGTTAAATCATGATGATATCAAACCATTTACTCAATTACCGCAAGTGAAGACAGATGATTTATCTAAATTAATCGAAGATATGGATCGGAAATCAAAAGCAGATGACAAAGTACATAATAAAGTTGAGAACGATTATGAAGAATTCAATCACAGTGATGTATCTAATGGTACAAAGATGAGGAGAAACAGTTTAGATTCTGGTGAATTACCAAGTAAAGAGTCATCTATATTTAAGAAACAGAAATCCCTTGATGACAGAAGTAAATCTACAGATAGGGAAGAGTCGGAAGAAAAAGAAAAGAGTGAAAGTACAGATCGCCGCACTGCTAGGAGAACGAGGAATAAAGTAAGATCATATAATGTTAATTTTTGGACACATCAAAGCGAAGCGTTGAGGTAGTGGTCTACTCGTGACATGACAAAAAAGCAATTTTTTCGAAACTGAAATTGATTTTTTGTCATTTATATCGCACTTATAGGTTAATATGAGTAACAAATAATCTGTCCGGCAAAAAATATATTTCAATAACAATTATTTTGATTAACATAGTAAATAATAACATTAAAAATAATCTTTTCTGGACTTCCGTGTCTGTATGTGGTAAGAAAATTGGTAGAAAAAAATATCGTACCGGAATATTATAATAATCGCATCAGATAGTTAATATCGTGCCGGAATATCATCTAAAGTAACACACCGTGGAATTTCTCAATTTATATGAGCGTTCAATTCACTGTCGTTTAATTATTATTTATAAAAAAAGATAAGACTTACAAATGTGCATTTATATAAAACTGTTTATTTGTTGCACTTTTATTGTGGAAAATGAGATTAAGAGCTAGTTCAGACACGGCGGGCACTACGCGGTTTTAGAATCGCATGGGAATCGTGAAATTTATCGCGGGAAATTTATGTAGATTTCATAAGATTTTTTTGAATTATATCATTTTTTTCGCTAAACATTTTCTCAATAATCTGTGAATGCAGTTCAGAATATCTTAAGAAGTTATGTATGGGAACCCTAGAATACTAGGTCTAACAATTACGGTTCAAGAAACAGCTTGGTGACAGACGTACAGACAGACGGACAATGGAGTCTTAGTAATAAGGTTCCCGTTTTATTCTTTGGGTACGGAACCCTAATTTTTTTTAAAATTTTTAAACACTTAAATAACGTCTTCATTTTAAAGAAGATCGTTGAATTTTGGTGCGACTGATGAAGCATTTTTATAAATATTTTCTCAAAATTCCTATTTCAGGATCGTCCCAGCCTACCGATCTACCAGCCGGGTATGGGTAAGTTCAGTAAACAACGTCTGGCCAAGGAGAGCCAACCGGCTGGCACGGGAAAAGTGAGCGACGGCGAGAAAAAAGACACTTGAGACGACCGATACAGCTCCCACAAATTGGAAACCATTCAACTGACGTACCCAAAGTTGGCATTCAAGTCTTAGCGGATAGAGGGGGACTCGCCAATGAGGGAAGCACTGTTCGAGTTTACTCAATGCTGTTTCTATTATTTTATATTACGTGAATGCCTTGACGTTATTTTGTAACTATAACATTATTGCAGCGTATTTTTTTAGTTTGTGACCGGTTGTATTCAGTTTGTTTTATTACATTGAAATATAATTCATTTATTATTGAATGTTCTTTTATTTTATTAACATTATGAGATTAAATCGTGATTTTTCATTTTTTAATATATTTCGTATTGAGATTCCTTGTGAAAAATAGCATCAGTGTGTATATATTATACAGAGTGATGTTATTTTTTACCAGGCTTATGCCTGACCTCAGATGAAGTAAAAAAAGGTAGATAGCGCACTTGGAACAAGAAAGTGAAGCCACTTTTTTAAGTATGTGTGAGTGAATGAAGGGTTGCCGTTTTTTAAAATATCCCTTAAAATTGTATATTAATAAAAATAGGTAATAAGTGAATGCGACGGTGAATATTTTTATAAAATACAATAATATTACGAATATGTAGGAGGCGTGTAGGATCACTTTATAAACTGTCTCAATAGATATGTTATTGACACAATTGTTTTATTTATTTATTTATTCCCATGAATGTAGTAAATACATAGGTGATATTAAAAAAAAAAAAACAAGTTCTATACATTCTACCATAACATGGTGTGTGAAAATAAAACTTTACATAAATAAACAATTAGTATAAATTAACAGGAAAAATAGTTACAATTAAATAAACTTGATTAATACAACATGTCCTTAAAATCATTGTCAGAGAATAACAGTTTCAAAATAATTGATTATAATAGTAATTAGAATGTCACATTATATCAATACACAATTTAAATTAAATACATAATATGTCGTTTTCCATTAAAAAAAACATTTAAATTATAAAAACATTTCTCTGCAAGCCACACTGTTACATTTTTTTAAATTTATTAAATGGTAAATCTTTGAATTTATAAATAATTAAATACATAGTCCTGCTGTGGGTACGTGAGTCCCAAAAAAAATACAACATAGGTTATACGAGGTCATTTCGATTCAGTCATATAGCGATCAAATAATAAAATAATAATTATGTCACCTCTGTACTTAATTATTTTGCTATGGCTTTGCCTGCAATTGACTTACCCACTATTGGGCTATTAGAAATACTAACTTCTGGCAACACTCTTCCGATACGTCATTTCGGGGCAATAATATTATTTATGTTGATTAACCTCAAAATAGTGTTAAAATATCTTAAAAGAATATAGTCTTGTGTTTATTTATGTGTGAAACGATATTTCTTTAGACTCTTTGGTCACTTTTGTATTGTTTTTACACCATTTAATTACACAGAACGGTATTTTTTTGGCAAACTTACTGCACGACGACTCGTAAGATACTAACAAAAATGAGCTTAGTTTTGGTGCGTGAGCGCGTGTATTTACATGAAGGAGCTTAGTTTTGTGGCTTCAGTATTAGCAAAGGCCGTGCGTCATCTACCTTTTTTTACTTCATCTGAGTGCCTGACTTAGTACTTTTAACGCCTTGACGTGTTTTTTATAGTCACCGTATGTATAGTCGGTTGATAATTATTTATTCTCTAGAATCTAGATCTTATAACAAAGACTATTTAATTTTTTTATGTTAATGAACTCGCTAAAAGGATAAACAAAATAAAACGATTTTTCTATATGTATTCATTTTTATTATATATCACAGTGATTTAGCCAATAAAATATAAAAATATTACGTGCGATTTAGCAGGTAGTTGCAACATAATATAGTTGACATAATCTATCTTTGGCAAAATAAAATGTATTTTAAAATTGTGTCTTATAAAAATTACATTACTTATTTATATCTAAGTTTAATGGACTTTTATTAGCAGCAACGTGCAAATCTATATTATTCTTTTCTCTTAACTTAAATGTATACATTTAGTTTTATATCGGAAATATAGCTAATTAATTAGTCCAGTTATGATAAGTGTTAGAGTAATCCATAATGTGGCAGCTAGAATATCAAATGCGAATGAGATGATAATGGCTAGCTAAGGAATCAAGATTCAATAGACACAAGAAATAAAACTAAAAATATTTTAATATTATATCATTTTCGATATATAACTATACATTTCCTTTTTTGCAATATTTCTGTTAGGATATCAAAATATAATACCATTCTTATATATTATTAACTTTAACTTATTATTACTAATTAACTTATATATATATTTTTTTCTATTCTATTCTATTCTATATTATTCGTAAATAAATTGTGGTATTTAATTATACTTATGTAAAAAACGTCTAAACTAGGAAAAGTTAACTAGTCAGCCTTGTGACATACAGCATATAAGAGCTTATAATTATTAGTAATAAGGCACGCTTAGGATTAACAGAAGTGCGTAATTGGGTTTATATTTTAGTCGCTTTATAAATAAATTAAAAAACCATCATCGTAATCCACAAATTTCGTAACCCTCCTTTTATTTGATTTTGAAATAAATCCAATGTAGTTTAATTTAAGTGACATTAAAAAAAGCGTATACTTAAACGTAACAAATTTTGGGTAGACTCTATTTACAGTAACATACATCCTTTCGAGAACGTTCTAGACTAAGAGACATCGTTAAGTAACACGACAGATGCGTTTTTATCTCCGGGAAGAATTTTTGTGGTAGTCTTTGATAATTTTTTAGTCTGTGCCACGTTATGTCTGTGCATGATGTACAACATCAAGACGAATCCAATAAGGAATCCTGCTAGTCCGCCGCCAATAGTTAGCCATGTACGTCGGTAGGTTTTCACCTTTTGTATCTGAAACATAGAAAATAAACTTTCAGGTTTTTTATGTTAGTCGGATAGGCAAACTAGTAGACGTGCCACCTGATGGTAAGTGGTCGACGTCGCTCATGAACATAAACTAGTTTACATGAAACTAGAACAGGAACCTCCCCACCATAAGGTAAAACCAGAAACCCACGACAGTGTTATATATTATTTGAGGACAATATTCCACGTGTCCCGTTGAATCTATCAACAGTTATAGCACGGTAAAGTATGATTAACGTTTGTTTTTTCTTTATAGACGAGGGGGCAAACGGACACTCGGTTCACCTAATGGTAAGTGATAGCGACATCCACTGACACCCGCTACACCAGAGGGTTAGCTCAAATTAAAGCGTACTTGCTACATGCGTAAAAAGCATTTCGCTGCGATAACAAAAAAAAGGTGCGTCGCTGGCCAATTGTATCGATTGTTTCTCAATTCTCTAGGCAAATAACATCCAACTGTAGTGACAGCCGGTGCCCGGTCTTGCTTTTGTTGTTCTCTACAATTAATAAAATCTCTACTCTAGCCAGAGTGTACTTTAAGCCCCACCATGGTTCAAACCTTGACGTGGCGGTGGGGCTCACTAGCCCAGGGTGAGCCCAGCACCTTGGGCGAAGCCAATTGAGCCGAGGGGGCTCTTTGTACCCCTCTTATAAGAAGAGGGGACAAAAGAGCAGGGGGCAAGGGGTGAGGATGGGAACCTCACCCCATTGTACTGTCCCAACGTTGGGGTTGTTCTGTGGTGCGGAACAACTCCTCTGTGGAGGTGGCGTCGGTCCCTTGTAGGACTGACTAGCCGTCGAGGTGCCCTGTCAGCTTAGCAGATCCGGGGCACCTCACCAAGGCGGCACTGGTGGCACTCGCCGGGTTTTAGTGGGTAGAGCTGCGTCCATTTACCATCTTTCAGGTGCAGCGAGTCCCACATACCCACTTGGGGAGACTCACCCCCCAGGCGGGATGCCTCAGAGCATTTCCCGGCGTAAAAGAAAAAAAAAAAGAGTGTACTTTAAGCGCTCTACTCTCTCTTTTTCTTTTACATTATACAGTACAGACATTGTGTTTTAGATCAACATGCGGACGCAATAGTTTTTATTGTGATGTCATTTATTGTATTGGAATTAAAAGCCTCAATTTAACATACCTGAGTGTAGGCTGAACGACATTGGTGATAACTGACGTTAAGAGTTCGTGGAATTTCTACATCCGGACAGTTCTCAAATTCTGAAAGTAAAAATAAATATACAAACATCCGAATTGAGAACCTGCGAGAGGCTGCTCTGTGGTCACCCCATCTGTGGTGCCGTACAACCCCTCTGTGGAGGTGAAGTCGGGGGTAACAGATCCGGGGCATCTCACCGTCACTAAAGGCGGCATTGGTGGCACTCGCCGGGTTTTAGTGGGTAGAGCTGCGTCCACCTTACCATCTTTCGGGCGCAGCGAGTCCCACATACCCGCCTGAGGAGTCCCCCCCCCTCCCACGCGGAATGCCTAAGAGCATTGGAAAGAAAAAAATATAATAGAGAGAAGAGAATAGGTAATCTTCTAAATAACTGACCCGATTTAATAATTTCTTAAACCGCTGTAACGATATTATATAACTGGATGACATAAGCTATGAAAACTCTCAGCGTCAGTTCGGATACGGTTAGAAATGTACCTGGGCGAAGCTTTGAAGAGTAAGTTATAAAGAAGAAGACATAGTAGTCCTAAATAAATAACGTCAATAGTTTGTAATTTGTTAGCTCTAAATTCGAGGACGACTCTTCTGATATAAATTTTTCGTGGAAGATATATGTAGATATATAAGTGCGTCATCTAGATCATCAAAGATAAAATTTTTATACCTAAATTCTCTTTACTACATACGGTGTTGTATAAGTTTGGTAGAGTCATCATTCGTCAACTATAAAAATTTAATATGTTGATGTTAATCGCCATATTAATTTTTACGTTTTCATAATGTTTCAAAACAATATTATAAAGCTCTTACCTCTCGAATTAAGTCTGGAGTAGTCACTCAGTTGGAAGTAGATTTCTTGCTCTCGGAACCACATTATAGACAATTTCATGTCGCAGAGTTTGACGTTGTCTATTGATTCAGTTAGATCCACTTTGGACAGTTTACACATCGAACTGAATGCCTGCGCATCGAGTGATGTTAAGGGATTATGAGATATATTGTAAAACATCATTTGGGGCAGAATTCCAAAGTCTGGTAACGTCTTAATCTTACAATCAGAGAGATCTAAAATCTCCAATGGCGCCTTGATTGGCTTCTTAATATCTAGATCGTCCAACCTTAAATGTAATAATGGATTCCCACTTAAATATAATATTCTCAATGAAGTTATTTGAAATATGGTATCTGGAAGATCTAGAATAACATTTTTGGACAGATCTAAAGTCTCGAGATTGGTTAAATACGCGAACGCGTCCTTCTCTATAGAGTATATTTGATTCTCTGACAAGTATAACAGTTTTATACTTGTGTAAGAAGAGAACGTGTCACTCTGAATTTCTTGCAACTTGTTATCACTGAAGTCCAGGATCTGAAATTAAAATTGAAAAAAAAACATATTGTAATGTGTAATGTCTTATTTGCCACTAAGCAATTATGTCGTCATTTACAACTTTATATCTAAACTAGACAGATACTAAGAGATTACTCAAGCTGCTAAGAGATTACGGACTTAGTTGCACATTGGCGACCATGTTCTGACAGACCAATTTGTCCATTGATTACAGTTGGGTCATGGAAGTTGTCAACATCTATCTTTATTACGTACGTACTGAGTTGCCGATCACCTATATTCTAAACTCTATCACTAAACAGTCTTATGATCTCGGCTATAATGGATTAGATTGCCTGTTAATTACACTATCTTATCCTTTTGACATGTCTGTATTTGGATACTTCCAAAGTAAATAGTACCTACCTATACTAATTAGATAGGATTTGTGAGTCGCAGAAATTTCTGAATCCCTGCCGCATAAAAGCGTTGCATGATTATGCAGCGGGATGCAGATAATACCCAATCAAAATGTCAAATAACAACAGCAATGAACTAGCTTAGAAGTATATCAACGTTAATACATGACATTACATGGCTATGTGGCTCAAGGTAATAGGTATTATTACTTGTTATATTTTATGTCAGTCTAAAAATAAAAATGTTTGTCATCTCAAGCCTCTTTATATTAATTGCAGTCACTTTCTGCTGGTAAATGTAACGGCCAATTAATGTCAGTAAATGTGTTAGATAAGGAATGATAAGATAATTATTCTAGATAATTCCACACAATGATATTTTGAAGTGCGTGTAAAATGCATATTTTTTTGTAATTTTTGCATTTGCAGGTATGTGTATATGTGTGTATTATTGCTATCCCTGGATCATTTTGAATAGAACGTGCGTTTGCAATAGTGCAACAATATCATCTGAATGTGCATATAAATAAATAAATCTTTTCCATCAATCACACCACGTTAACCAGGTTAACCCAGCCCTGTGGTAAGTGCGATAGAACTTGAATTACGGGTAGGTCTACCTACTAGGAACGGAAGTAAATCTAAGAAATTTATATAAATACAATTATACAGGCTGGATTTTTGAGACGGGTCAGTTCTTACTGACTCCTTAGTAAGGACAGGTATCTTAACCGATATAGTTACAGAAAAACGTTCCTAGGAGACCATCCATAACGTTTGTAGCTAATACATTACCTCAATTCCTGTTCTCAATGAGGGTATTTTGTTAAGACGCAGACCCGCACAGTTCGCACCGTACATGTCAAAGGCGTATTCGTAGTTGCACCTGGTGGGGGTTGCTGCCAGGGCTTCTATGTCCGTCATGTCCTTGGCGCGAGCCCATAGCGCGAATAACACCGTTAGAGTTATCGGGGAACACCAGCTTCTGGAAACGGGAGATATACATTTTTAATATACAAAAATGAATAATATTCTATATCTAGGTGTATCATGTCCAATGACTGTTCTAGAAATAGATATTGGAAATGAAAAGTTAGTCAAAATTTGTGTAGGGTTCATCATGGTTAGGTGAGAGTGTGGAATCGCTCCTGGACGGCGATGGTCTCCTACTGCGAGGCAGTAATGTCCCAGAAGGAGGTGCCTATTTAATGCGCCTCCAGTAACGCCCCTGTGCTCGTGTTGGGTTCAGGATAGGAACCTGGGCCCAGTATGGCACGACATCGTGGGGGCTGCTTAGTAGCGGTCGGGCAGTCCCCTCTTATGAGTAGTAGTCTGGCCTTTGCCGGGGCCAGCCTGTCGCTGAGGTGATCCTGTCTGTTGCCTGCATATCCGGACTCTCAAAAAGCGGCTGAAGGCGCTCGCAGTGGTTTTAGTTAGGTAGGGTGGGCACTCCCAGGTGCGAGTCCCACATTGGGTCAGGATCTACCCAAAGATCTTGGCTGCATCGATAAGGATTTCCCTGCGATAAAAAAAGTGTGGAATCGCGATAGAGCAATCCAGCACAAAGTTGTACTCGTATCATCATGGAATTCAACATGAATCTTGTTAATTAAGTATTAGAAATGGAAGAGTTGATTCCACTTTCTCGAGAAAACAGCAATATAGAAAATGAGTTTTTTTTTCATATAATATTCATAAATATTTATTTTTATTGTCCAATATGTTCAGCTGGAACAGGTCTCGCCAAAATTTAATTTAAAAAATTGCACCTAAGTACTAACTAACCTTTTTTTTCTTATACGCTGGGAAATATGTGTTTATCTTGTTGGTGCAACTAAATAAATAAATAAATAAAATAAAATAAAATACTCTCGGGCATCCCGCTGGGGAGGCGGGGGACTCCCCCCAGCAGCTTTGGTGAGGTGCCCCGGATCTACTGAATAGACAGGACACACCCACCCACAAGGGATCGACACCACCTCCACAGAGGGGTTGTCCCGCACCACAGAACAACCTCTCCCAACGTCGGGATAGTGCAATTGGGTGAGGTTCCCATCCTCGCCCCTATCCCCCCTGCTCTTTTGTCTCTTCTTCTTATAAAAGGGGTACAAAGAGCACGACGACGGCCTCCGTGGCTCAATGGTCAGCGCGTTGGTGCTCAAGCCGGAGGTAGCGGGTTCGAATCCAGTCAGAGAACAAAAAGTTTTCTGTGTTTCTGGGTCATGGACGTGTATTAAATAATTATGTGTATTATATATTAAAAATCTCAAATATATGTATAAGTATAAAAGTATTAAATATATTTCCGTTGTCTGGTAGGTACCCCTAACACAAATTCTTCGAGAACTTACCACGGGACCAGATTGACGTGGTGTAAAAGCATCCATAGACAAAAAAGAAAAAAAAAAGAGCAGCTCTCTCGGTTCAATTTGCTTCGCCCAAGGTGAGCTGGGCTACTGAACCCTACCGCTATGACAATGCTTGAACCGGTAGGGAAGTACTAACTAAACTGACCTAACTAGATTTGACTGACGATGAAAAGGTAAACAGTTTATAACACGAGTTTTCTGAGGGCTATGAAATTTCAGTCAAGACATTGACGAAATCATACCGACGTGACATGGTCAAGTTAGAAATATTTATGTTTCGCTCAAGTCAAGATTCATACCCGGTCTTAGAAAGTTGAGAACTTAACGCATCATTATATATTACTATTAATAATAAAGTCGCTAGGTGGATCATATTATCAGTGACATGGTGTTATCAGCCCACACTCTGCGCTGTTCGTCTTACTCCCTCAGACTTATCTCGTGCCCTTTAACATTTACTGCAGTCGTAACATATTAAAATGGAGACTGACGCTTTGTGTATTATAGTTAACAGTGAGGTCTTTCTCTCATTTCGCTTATCATGACCTCATAAGCATCATCTTATCTGTATAACCTGTGTCTACATGAATACAACCATAAAAAAAGAGAGTATCAAGTTTTTTATATATTTTTGGATAGGCAATATGGCTGACCTAATGACATCTTCAACATACCCCATGAACATAAACGACTTCAGAGATAGAGACTGGCTCTACCATTGGTATACGCTACCATGGTATTATTGTACAAGGATCACGTTGCCCATCCTTAGATACAAGATGTCCTGAGTCAAGTCATTCCCCTTTTTCTAAAACACAGAAAAGCAGGAACATGGATTTCAATTATCCATTTGATTTCGATGAAAATTGAATACATTAGAACAGTACCTAATCTAACTAAAGGCTTGGTGTAGGTGTGTTCCCCTTCAATATCTTGCACGACTCAGAAAATCTACACAAGCAAATTTACGAGCTAATGTCATTTTAGCCCCTAAAATAATTTTGAGATGCTCAAAGCACATTTTTATAGAAGAGGGGGCAAACGGACAGTCGTTTCACCTGGTGGTAAGTGATAAACGGCATCCATAGACACCCTACATCATTAGCAGGCGCTTTGCCGGCCTTTCAAATATGACTATATGCTCTTTTCTTGCACATAAATAATTTGCAAATAGCTATTTTGTTTATGATAAAAATTGAAATAACGTACAATATCAACTGACCACTCAATTAGGACTATCTATTAATCCCAGGGCTTAGCTAGAGCCAAATTATCAGAATCTAACATTACGAATCGCGTTTGATTTTTATTATGTGAGTCTTAATATTTATCTACATTTTATTTTTAATAGATTTAACAGGAATTATGTTATCTATTTTATAATTTATATATACCTAGATAGGAATGTGATTGAAAATGAAAATTTGGTTTTATTTAATCAGATTCTTATGCGGTTCAGGCAGGTCATACTTAAAAGTCGTATTTTGTAGTAGACAATTTTAACTCGAGTGAAAGATTTAAAAAAAGCTTAGGGTCAAGCATATTTTGGCCATCGCCTTTTTACTTTAAAATTTATTTAGAACTTCCAGTTTTATTACGATCCGTGCCTGAAACACTCATTATATTTTTATTATACTGTCATGAGATAGGTTTGCTTTAAGCTTGCTACTGCTGAAAGGTATCCGTCCGAGATATTTTTTCTTTCACGCCGGTAAATGCTCTGAGGCATTACGTGGGGAAGTGAGACCCACTCCCCCACGGGATGCCAGGCGGGTATGTGGGACTCGCTGCGCCCGAAAGATGGTAAGGTGGACGCAGCTCTACCCACTAAAACCCGGCGAGTGCCACCAATGCCGCCTTTGGTGAGGTACCCCGGATCGATTGAGCAAACAGGGCACCTTGACGGCTAATCAGTCCCTCAAGACCACAACCACCTCCACAGACGGGTCGCCCCGCACCACAGAACAACCCCTCCCAACGTCGGGACAGTGCAATGGTCACTCCATTGCACTGTTTGTGCACCCCATTAGTTCCCATCCTCGCCCCTTGTCCCCTTACCTTGTCTTATATCAGGGATACAAACTCCAACTGGGGCTACTGAGCCCCACCGCCACGACAAGGCTTGAATCTTGGTGGGGCGTCCGAGATAACCTCGCCTAACCTATTTTTTATTATTAATTATTAATAAACTTTCAGCTTACTTCTAATGTTATAAATTGTCCCGTAAAACTGTTTACATAATTTGTCTGCGGGATCAGAGTCCCTTCATAAACATACGATAACAAATATAAAAACGTTGTAATTAAAAATTAAAAAGTTATTTTAGTTAGTAATTTTCCTTTAATTGGCTCCATTCGTCAAGATATTAATAAAAATACTAAAAATAAAAGAAACCTACAAACAATATGCTCGCCATCGCTTGTGTCTTAAACCATCGTGTAAGGGTGACCGTATTTCTATGCGAGATGTGAAATCTATTACGAAAACTAGCTGACACCTGCGATAACGAAGATTGAGGAGAAGTATGTAACCTTTTGTGTCTACCAAAATCGGTCTAGCTATCTTCGAGTAATCAGGTAACACACATAAAAAAATAAAAAAAAAGATTCCGACGAATTGATAACCTCCTCCTTTTCGATTGATAGTAATAGGTTTATTAAATTTTAATTTATTGCCCATATTATTGAAGAAAGGAATTCTAGAAATAAATAAAAAATCATTCTTTAATCCGTGTAATAGTTTTGTTAATTTATGTCATCATGTTATCTATTCTCTTAGCTAACGCCTTATTGGTATTTGAATTATTATAATGAAATAACTTTATATGCCCGACGTTTCGGTTACTTTACAGCAACCATTGACCATTGTCATTGAAGGACTCTTTGACTTTCTATAACTCTTATTATCATCATCATCGGCCTTTATCCGTCCACTGCTGAACATAGGCCTCTCTCAATGAACGCCAAGACGGCTGATCCTTTGTCACTCGCAGCCAACACGGACCGGCCACCGCACGGCCAACCAACACTTCACCTACCTAAACTCTAATGCTTATTATTCTTATGCTTAGATGATAGTAAAACCTGTAGAAGATGTTTGAAACGGATTTTGAAACTATTTAAAAGACTACTTTTACCTACTTTTGGAAAATATATCTTTGTTATTAGGTATTATCTACATACCACTCCGAATTGGTTGAACACCAGAATAGCCCTTGGATTCCCTTACTTAACCTCATAAAAGCTATTAAGAATGTTTTAAAGTTCCAATTTGCCCGTTTATCATTGTACAAATATTCTTAATAGTACACTGTTATCAAACGAAGTCAATGTAGAGTCATATATCTTACTTGATACCTAGTTTGATCTACGTCAACTTGAAATATGAGTTTCCGAGCCTTTGTCCTATCAATGGACGCTTCTGATTTGCGTGCACTTCTGTGAAATACGTGTACCTACATTCCTATGTCAACTGCTAAGGTGTTGGAACCAGAAGATGAAATTCACATTTTATGTTGTTGTGATTAGTAATTCGTTTACCGTAAACGAAAACAAGCGGGTTGCCTGCTTAATTTTTAAGACAATCGTAACACATTAATTACATCAACCATAATCACTTCAACTTCGAAACTACAGAAAAAACACATAACACCGGCGTCAAGTGACAATTATGCTCTCGCGTTTCGTGTGGTTTGTGAGTTTCCGGTGGCCCCCATTGGGGAGATAGGGAAAAGGAGGGTAACACATCTGCATAATCTCTGGATGTGCAGATGTATATGGGCGTCGCTAGTCTAAGGTTTCGACTGCTCGTTTGCCTTCTTATGCTATAAAAAAATCTTGATAAACTGGCAACAAGGAGTTTTATGACAAATATAAATTAGTTTCGAAGAAAATGAAGATACTTCATAAAATTCACTAAACTGTCGAAGTTTGATTAAATTAGTCGTGTTTTACCTTCATGCAAACGATGACGATACAATGGCGATAATAATGATGAAATTTACAACAACATAATCTAGTGATAAACATATTAAACGCCGATAAGAAAAAAAACTCCGCACATTCAACTTTTTGGTACCGGAAGCAGAATCTTAAACACTAAAATTAAGCAATCCATTAAAACATTAATTTATGTGAAATTACAGGCTTTTCGTCGGCACTGCTGATACATTAGTTGAAATTATATGTTTATTCATATGACAAAACGTATGACGACCACGTGAAACCGCTTCCTGAAACATCATTACGTAGCCTCACCTATAATTTGCAACGACATTGTTATAAAACTGATATAAGTACATACTTGTCAGCTCATATAATTAATATAATTGTGCTAAAATTAATAGCAAATTAGTAGACCTAAAGTTATATTGTACAGACACGCTGAAAGATAATCGCACGGCTACTTCAAGAGGGTTTATGGCGGAAAATAACAGAGATGGTATTTATTACGATCACATTTTTCTTCTTTAACGCCGGGAAATGCTCTGAGGCATGCCGCGGGGGAGTGGGTCTCCCCAGGCGGGTATGTGGTCGACTCGCAAAACACAAAAGATGGTAAGGTGGATGCAGCTCTACCTGCTGGGTTCACCTTAGGCTACTGAGCCCCACCGCCACGAAAAGGCTTGAACCATAGTCGGGACGTAATAGATAAGATATTCTTATAAAAGAAATGAACGAAAGAGGCAATAGAACATAATATGGCTTGCATTTTGCTCTGGTAAGCGTCTCTCTCAGTCAAGAGTCAGGCAGAGACATCGCCGAGATACCTTGTTGTTGACAGATTCGGCACCTCACTTATGATGGCCGAAGGCATTCACGGGTAGGGGTTTCCGACTGCAAGAAAGCAGTCAGAGACAAAAACGAAATCCCACAGAACCACATCTTCTCTCACCAGTAGAAGAACTGGTGGTATGGGTAAAAGCATTTTCCCCGCGAAAAAAAGTAAAGACATGAAAAGACGTAAAAAGTCTTATCTTCTATGTTATGACAGTTATGGTGATAGCAGCATGTTTCATAATCTTCACAGTAATTGACCATGCCCCAAATATACTCGATACAGATATTGTGGTCTCATATCTCTTTTTGGCGCGTTAAATGAAAACCAAGGTTAAGAACTTCCATATCTCAAAAAGTGACTCGCTTTCATTTAGCATTAATTTGATTGTTCTTATAAGGAACCAATTATGATTAAAACGATGTTTAACATTACAATTTTCCACAATATAATATTTAAGATTCGGTGAAATTGCCAGTACAAAGCGTGGTACAAAGCTTTTGTCCATTTGCTTGTCCTTTTTCTTATACGAAATACTCGGAATCCTTAATTATGTCGTCTCGTCTTAACATTTATTAATATATATTAATTTTATTGTTATCATTAGTTCATAGGTCGTATCGTTCGTAGTATGTTTCATCATCATCATCACCAGCCTCTGGAGCATGTTCAGCAGTGGACAAATGTCTACTGCTGAACATAGGCCTCCCTCAATGAACGCCAAGACGGCCGATCCCTTGCCATTCGCATCCAACACGGACCGGCCATCGCGCGCAGATCGTCTTCCCACCTGGTTAATGGCCGACCAACACTTCATCTAACTAAATGTGGCCTTCACTCTATATCTTAGTTTATGTGTGAGGGTATTCATTGCGAGTTGCGAGATTTTATTCTAAAACACACTGAAGAGGCGTTCATTAATCTAAAAACAATAAAGTACAATAATAAATAGAAAAAACAGCAAAAGGTGGTACTGTTTTATCATAACGCGATTGTATATATTTTAGTCATATATAATAATTTTAATCCCATTATAAAACCATACTTTTATAGGATTTTTTATTTTGTGTAATATTAAGATTTAAGATTGTTTCATTTCTGAAATTTTGCTTAGTTTGCAGCAACCATGGACCGGTAGTATTCCCGTATAAAAAGCAGAGTATATATAACATGGCTTTATATGTGTAATGTGTATGGCAAAAATAGTAAACATTTGTAAAAAACATGAGCGTCGTAGCATCTTAGCTCTTAGCAAACTCAACACGGTCATCTTAATTGGTAAAGGTCAAATTAATTCCTTTAATTGATGACTTGAACTCCGTACTGCTTGGACAATTTCGCAGAAGAGCAGATGAGTCACTAAAAATACCCACTTGCCGATCCCTGGTTTTCTTTAAGTTACTATAAGAACAGGCTCTGTCTAGTTTGGAATCAGTTGGTCGTGTGTGAGTTGTCCCTACATATATATTATCATATTATTTTTTATTGTGGTTTTAAGACCTCTATACGTACTGAAATACCAAAGATTTTCACATATTTTAATAATACATTCTGCCTTTAATGTCCAATTGAACGGAAGCGCTTCATATTGTGAGGGCCACTCCTGCGCAGCGTGCGTGGCGGCCCCAATTGTCTGATTGATCTTTATGATGTGCTCTGATGTGCTCACGCCCCTGGCAACGCATCCAAATAAGAATTGACCCATGAGCATGAGGTAGGCTTGTTATGACATAATATGACAAAATATGCGTGTTACTTTTTATCCGATCAAAAACCGAAACTCGAAAGAAAGGATTATTATTTTGGCATTTTATGTATGTTGGTATTTGTGTGGAACATGCATCGTAGCCCCTAAACCGTTTATCGATTTCAATAAAAGTGTTGTCAATTTTTACGCAATTATCAAGACGACGTGTTATGCTACATTTGAATAGAAGAAGATTAATAGTCCATATGTTATGCTACTTTTCATTACAAACTTCAAAAAGGAGCTAAGATTTTCGTAGACAGGGTTGAGGGTCATAGTTTTCGCGCTCACTAGTCACCACTCGGATGGAGTTTCATAACGGACCTTTCGTTACGAACGGTTTTGTAAAATTTTGGGGACTATTCAGCAGTTTCTGTATGATTGACAAACACTCATACATACGTTAAACTTTCAGATTTGCTTTATTAGAATGCCTATGAGGGATAGTATATCGACCTCCAGGAGTTGTAACGAATAATTATTATAATTTATAATGAAACAACTTTACAGATTTTATCGTGTGCCTGACGTTTCGGATACTTTACAGAAACATTGGAAGCGGGACGATATAGGAGCATTAGAAAGCGGCATGGATGTTAACATTTTGAGGGGTCACTTGTTCTTATCCCGGCAGTGGTATAATGATCTGAATCCAAATAATGTTTGCACCACAATCATGAATTCTTATACATTTATTTTAACACTTGAAATACCTATGTTACACAGGATTTAGTAAATATTCCCACCATGGTTCAAGCCTCGTCGTGGCGGAACTTAGTAGCCTAAGGTGAACCCAGCACCTTGGGCGAAGGTGATTGAACCGAGGGGGAAGCCCTTTGTACAAATCTTATAAGAAGAGGGGACAAAAGAACAGGGGGGACAAGGGGCGAGGATGGGAACCTCACCCTATTGCACTGTCCCAACGTTGGGAGATTTTCTGTGGTGCGGGACAACCCCTTTGTGGAGGTGGGGTCGGCCTCTTGGGGGACTGACTCTGATCCGTCGAGGTGCTCTGTTGCTCAACAGATCCGGGGCACTTCACCAAAGGCGGCATTGGTGGCACTCGCCTGGTCACTCATCCGCAGGCACATACCCGCCTGCGGATTTCCCTTTCCCTGCAGGATGCCTAAGAGCATTTCCCAGCGCAAAAAAGAAAAGGATTTAGTGAATATATCGCCCGTCTCGATTTCTGTAGTGCGTAAAAGTTATTCTTGTTTATGTATTAGGCTCGGTATAGAATAATTTTTGACCTTGAAGTCTTTCTTGTGTGCTAGTTTGTTAGAATGTTAAAAACATAAATGATATAGACAATTAAATGGCTGCTTACATTTAATAATAGTATCTACTAATGACTGTGAAATGGATGGAATTAAATAAATTCAAAGTAAAATTCACATTATTATAAAAATTTACCTGGGTAACCAGAAGAACTGGTGGTTATAATGTACAGTGGGAGGGATGCGCTGTGCCGTGCTCTTCGCTGCATAGGTACCACCATGCTGCTTTTTCCCCGTGGAACAGCTTTGCTGTATTTCGGAGAGAAGGATAAGACAGGCAGTGTAATTACTGGCACCGAGACTTAACATCTTATGTCTCAGGATAGGCAACATATGAATGAAGCTCCCTGGGCTGTTCATGGGTGACGTCGATCACTTACCATCATGTGGCTTGTCTGCCAGTTTGCTTATCCAAATAACATTTAAAATGGTATACATCGTATAAACAGTATAGTACGTATTTTTAATAGATTACAGCATAAGTATAATTATTGCATATTTAATACATGGATGGAAAATATTATGGAAGATGATATAATATTGAATAGGGGTATGAAAACAACGATAAAAGTAAAGAATAGGTAGGTATGTATTAAATAATTAATTAGGAATATTTCAAATTTAGTAACAATTATTATTTTTAAAGGTCTACAAACATATTAAAAAGATTGCTTTCCAGTTTATATTAACAGTAGTAGGTAAATGTACAAAATGTGCATTTTCATTTTTAGTAAGACGATTTGGGAATTTCCGGAGGTAGTTTTCCGAAAATGTCCTTGTAATACCGATTAACTCCGAAATAATCGGTAAAAAGACTTATCAGTTTCATAGATATAAGTTGATTCATATTTTTCGAGTGTCTTAGAATTGCGTAGGAAATACGCAGTAAGTATTAAGACGTCTAAAAGATAGTAGGTAAAAAAGAAGTTAAAGAAACATAGTAGATAGGTAGGTAAGTAGAAAAAGTAACGTATCTGATATCTGATTATTTGAAGCCTTTTAAATTAAGAATGTTGCATCTTATTCATTAAATCCATTATGTTTATTGAAAAGAATATTACAGATAAATTCTTCAGTAATATTTATTCGTAGGTAATATGAATATCATTAAAAAAAGATGATTTATTTGTAATTATTACTTTAAATTAAATGTGAGTTGCATTCAGCAGTATTTAAAACTAAACAGTTTAATGGCATTCTACTTTATGTGGCGAAATTGCGTCTAGGTGGAAGTCCAGGTTCGAATCTCACCGCTGGTGGACATTCTGAGTAAAATAAACCACTCGTAATAAAGGCGGAACTACATATTAATAACACACATATAAGATACCAACGGATAAGGTGAATTTTAGTTTATAGCCAGGAAAAACAGCTTCAGTGCTTCGAAATTCAGTAGTTACCTACATCTCTTACACAGTTTAGTAAGAAGAAAAATTAGCAAGGATCATAAGACCATGGTATTGATATTAATGTGAATTTTTAATTCATTTTACATTTGATATACTAGGCAAGTCTTGCAAATACATTGAGCATATTATAAAAATTGGTATCTGAAAAATAAAATAGTCGAAATATTCACTCTATTTTTGCTTTTGTATAGGAATCAAATTACCTGTACATCTTGCCAGCACACAATCACCTTATTTCAAACACAATATCACATCACAATGAGTATGGTCCTCATACTGGAACACTATTGAGAGGAAACGGTTATTAGATTGATTCAATTAGTTCACGGTTCACTACGGATTCCTTGATAGAGATGCTATTTGGCCGAAGGATCAAGAGTCACTGTCGCTGTATCTTTTATCAGTACCCGTCCTTCTGTGACAATCTGTGGGCTCCCGCTTGAGACAATGACTGCACGATCGTCGCGACCAAATATCTACAGTAATTGACGAACTCATATCTAAATGCTCCGATTGGCCATATGATTATTTATTCTTGAAGAGCGATAAGTAAATAGACGTCTTTGTTTTTATATTTAAATAATAATTCTATTAAATTAACGATGACTTAGCTAATGGCGTTTAATGATGGATAAATCACTTTTACTAATTACTTATAATGACGTGTAAATTGTTTAACATTTGTGAACAGGAAATTTAATAAATTGTTTCATAACAACGTGTTTCACCACTCATTATCCTACTCTCTCTAGGCCACTCTCAATCCTGACCAATCTCGGGTTGATCCTACCATCGTCACGACAGATAGCGCATGATCACAGGGCATATTATATTCACTATAAGACAGGCTTGTTTTTCCTAATCACGCGTGTGATGAGGTCGTCAACTTCTATGCCTTGATGTTCAAGATAACTAATTTAGTGGGTAATAAAAATAAGTATAGTTTTCTTATCGTCTAGATAATGAGGATATTGAATATCAAAAACGTAGGGGATTACCGATCTTATCTCCTGTAGCCAAGTGCAGTCTTTCATCTGAATGATGACGATGTAATCAAATAAGTGTACCTATCTTCAAGACGCAGAGAAGATGTAACTATGAAACAAAACCACACTCTACCGATTGTGAGGAGGGTCTGTTGTATGCAGAAAATTGGCTTGGTGAAGGAAATGAGCGGAGTGGTGGTTTGTAAGAGGTAGTACCATGCTGCTATGCAGCCGACTTGTACCGGCACTACAGGGGTGGTACCTCTCGCTCACATAACACCGGCGTCAAGTGACAGCTATGCTGTCGCGTTTCGTTTGTGAGTTTCCGTTGGCCCATTGGGGGGGATAGAGGAAAGGAGGGCAACGCACCGGCATAACTTTTGTTTGTGGTGTCTATGATGTAAAAAACCCGACCAAGTGCTAGTCGGACTCGCGCACAAAGGGTTCCGTACCATTACGTAATATACAACATTAGACACTTTAACAAAAATTAAGGTTTATGTTTATGGAATTATATGTTTTTAGGGTTCCGTAGCCAAATGGCAAAAAACGGAACCCTTATACCCTTCCGTATGTCACAGCCACTTTTTTCCGAAGCTATAAGAGCTATACTGTTGAAACTTGGTAAGTAGATGTATTCTGTGAACCGCATTAAGATTTTAATACAAAAGTAGAAAAAAAAACAATAAATTTTGTGGGTCCCCATACTTAGAACTAAAACTCAACATTTTTTTTTCATCAAATCCCCATCCGTGTGGGGATATGATGAAAAAATCTAAAATCGAAAAAAAGATCTATGGATAGGTCTTCAAAAATGATATTGAGGTTTCTAATACCATTTTATTCTAAACTGAATAGTTTGCGCGACAGACACTTCCAAAGTGGAAAAATGTGTGTTTAAAATAAAAGAATGATAAAACTAAAAAATATATGATGTACATTACCATGCAAACTTCCACTGAAAATTGGTTTGAACAAGATCTAGTAAGTAGTTTTTTTTATACGTCATAAATCGTAAACCGCAATTATTTACCTTTCATGCTGAGCTTTGTTAGAAAAAGCAAGGTATACGCGATAGAAAGAGAATACTTTGTAATTTAATATCTAAGTAGGTAATTAGCCGCCGTGCGGCCTGAATTGAAAATCATATTGCAGAGAGAGTCTCCTACAGCGCATTATTCTGCGCTACTTATATTTTGTAATACTTTAAATCACAATTAGTGCCTAAGAAACGCAGTGGTTAGACAGCGTACGTCATGGAACACCTATGGTGCATGAGTTAGTTTTAATAATTAGCCTAGATTTTATTATTTCCCCCTAAAATTTTAAAGTATCTCGTTTCTCGCTAATATTTTTACAGTGTTACAGTTACTACCTTCAGTGCGATAAAGAGTTGCTCGCTGTCATAATTGACTCTTTTTCTTTTGTATGATAAATGGAACACATTGATTTAAAAGCAGAAAATGAAAATACAAATGTGATAACATAAATAAATTATCTCTTAATTTTAGTGTATAAATTAGTCTGATAATTCACAATTGCTAGACGAAGGATTCTTATGAGAATAATATGTCAAATGTCATTATGACATTGGCATTTAGGTTTGGCATCTGACAACTGTGTGGAGCGTTTGCGGCTTTTTGTCTATATTTGTAATATTTTTGTTGTAAACAATTTTGGTAACGTTAATGCTTTAGAAAAATTATTCTATAAATGAAAATGAACGCAACGAGTTTGTATGTTTCTACGTGTCGGCTAATCGTACTAGCTGATGCAGCAGATAAAAGTTCATGGACTGATTTGTTTCGTTTAGTTCCATATTTAAGGCAATCATTGTCTTGTACAGTATGTGGTAATTTACTAAAGGAGCCTTATACTCCAACAAACTCTGGATGCCAACATCATGTGTGTAAAAATTGTAAAGGTGGAAGAAAAAAATTAAAACCATCGTGCGGTTGGTGTAAAGATTATGATAATTATACAGAGAATCTTCAGCTGCGTATACTCCTGCAGTGTTACAAAAAATTGTGTGAATATTTTATGGGAACCGACACATACAAAACACTATTAGAAGAAGATGAAATAGCTGCAGGCTTAAACGGTGGCACTGTTGCAAGTTCAGGCTTAATAGATTTAATACAAGAGGGAGCGGGTTTTAATGATGATTACAAAAGTAATGCTGGTCTTTCTAAATCCGCATATAGCATATTACCATGTGTCTATACAAATTCAGCATCTACACAAACACAAGTCGGCACAAATTCAACAAACTCGGAAACAAGATCATCAAGTAAAGATTCACCCAACTCCAGAGTGGTGTCAAATGGTTCTCCTTTATATTCAGTTATGTACGCAGGATCAGGTAATAAAATAACTATTAAAAGGAAAGCTATTGAAGAAACAGACTCATCACACACAGAAAGCCATAAAGAAAGCAAAGTATGTATTGTTTTTATTAAACAATAATCTCTTCGATAGTGTGACATGTTTTAAATTGCTTACTTTTTATTTCAGAGCAATCAATTAGGTTTTAAGAAGCCATCTAATCGTTCTAGAAGTTCAACAAGTAGCAAGAGAAAAGGTTGTCGCTGTGGTAATGCTACAGCTACTCCGGGAAAGCTAACTTGTTGTGGACAAAGATGCCCGTGTTATGTGGAGAGTAAACCTTGTACTGAATGTAAATGCAAGGGATGTAGGAATCCTCACAGGCCGGATGGCATGAAGGTAAATAACATTTAAATAACATAATGTATAAAATGCAGTGAAGTAAACAATGAAAGTTACAAAGAAAAAAAGTTGCTTACATTTATTAAATCACAATAATTATGTATTCTTATATGTATTCTTTGAAAATATGTCTTTAGTTTGTTTCACAAGTTAATTATTAGTTTATTTAATAAAAAAAATTGCTTTAGTGAAAAGCAATTGGTTGCATAGAATTTTAATAGAATAGACCAACTTAGACCAACCGAATCTGAAATAATTAAAAATTTAAGCTTATAATAATTATTAATACTATTATTCAATTATAATAACAAATAAAGATATCTCTTATTTACTTAGTGAACAGTGACGAAAAACAAATTTACCTATTATAGTTTTTTTATATTTATTTTTTTCATAAGATTATAAATAGTGTGTGTGAAGGATATACTAATCTGTTAATTCAGTTGTAAAATATGCATCCATTTAGAGTTTTGCATATGTACTTTTTCTTTCAGTGAAGTTTTAAAGATATTTCTTTCTAGGCGGTTATGCACTGCATCTGTTCCGAGTCCATTAAAATTGGTTCCCAAGTAGTATGGTAACATAGCACTAGAATTGAACTACAAAATACTTTTAATGAAGAAAATTACTAAAAAATTATTATGAGTTTTTTAAATTAAGTATATTTGTTTCGTCAACTATGTTATTTACATTGCACATTTTTTTTATCGGTTTAAATAAGTTTTGACCCTATTTTTAATTATGTGATGAATTTATTTATTGTTTAGTAAATTATTATCCTTTAACAATTCCAGGTAAGACTCCATATACCTCAATTAGACACTTTACAGTTGACGTTGAACTCAAACCCCGAGACATCTCCGTCATGCTCTGGTTCAATGGACAGCTTAGATACAGATACTCTTACAATGGAAGCGATGGAAGAATCTCTAAGTTTTACATCTGAATTAAAATCCTCTAATATTAAAGGTAAATGAACTGCTGTTTATTTGTAATAATTATGTACATACATTATATATTATAGTGTCTATATTATTTGTTTATTTCACATACATATATAAGTACCATGACTTTTATATACTTACAAGAATTATTTTTATAACATGATGCAAACTAATCATAAATTTAGTATTTAACTTATAATATAGAAGAGATATTGATAAGGATACAAATAAAATGTAGTACCACTATTATGTTCATATTTTACCAGAAAACAGCTGTTTACTAGAGAGAAGATCAGGTCATAATTATAAGCAAAACGATTATCTTGGTGCGCTATTAAATTAACAACACAAATTCAACAAAATCTGCATTTAGGAAAGCCAGTACTGAGATGACATTTTTATTTAATTTAGTTTACTTAAGATTAACATTGACCACTTAATCTTAAATGTGCGATGACGACATGCCAAAAATAAAAGAAGAAAAATAATCTTAATGATATTTACTTCTTTGTCTATTAAATTATTAAGAAATACATTAGGTTTATGTTAGACGTACAATTTGTAAATTTCATAAGTTTTGTCTCATGTTAATGTAAAGTATTATTTTTACAGTATATACAAGTCAATTACAAGATGTGTCTCCTTCATTACCCGCCACTATAATGATGGACGAGGATCTTGGCATATCACCCGATGAAGATCTCAGTTCACCTCACGAATACATGCATGGCTCTCCGAGATACTCTCAAGACCCTGATATGGAGTCCCCTACGTCAACAGGCACACATGATGTTACAAGCGATATAGAGATAGATGTATGACAGCAACTTTCCCTCGCGAGTGATTAGTGCTCCAATTGTTGTTGGACTTATATGCAATATATTTTGGAATTGTTACAAGACACTCTTCTTGCCACATTTATTTGCATAAGTTACCTCATTATGCATAACATCTAAAATTACTTAAAGTGATACATTCTAGTGATAATTCAACAAGTTATGTAGAAAACAAATCTGTAATAATAGTTTTTTTTACGTATAACATTTTAAAAGGTATAATACGGAACAATTATTGCTCAGTGGGGGTGTGCATTTAATGCTGTTCAATATTTTATGCTAGATGTACTTCTTAGACCAGATTTGTAGTTAATGGCTAGCTTTTTTGGACTTGCTTTTTGTAATGTTGGTCTGCCTGTATATCAATCCTGTCATTTTTAAACATTTTTGTTGGGCGTATAAGATTCTTGTACAGAAGTACACATATCTAAAAATTCTTTCTTTCTCCTCTCATAACAACAAATGTTTATTATGATTTTTATGTTGGATATATGGAATAAAATATTGTTAGGTTATATATTATTATATCCAATTATTTTTTATTTGGTATCGGTACCACTGGTAGGTATCATGTTATGCTTTAAATTATTTATATATAAGTTATAACACTTATAACCCACCTAAAATTCTTCTCTTCTTATAATTATTCTTTTACATAATTATTTAAAATCATGTTGATTACTACGACTACAACATTATGAAAATATATGTTCACAAAAATTTATTTATAACAATTGGATACAAATTTAAATAAATAATGGGATTGAGAAATATTATTATAAAAACTTTATCTATGTTCTATCAATAATAATATAAGGGTTGAATTTTTTTAGATCTTTTATATATGAAGTTTCAAGAATGTTTCCTTCCCACTTCATAATTGTTAGCTAAAAGCTGCCCTGCCTGCTCGAATAATAAACCCATACCATGAAATACTTTTTTTACTTTGAGTAAAAATGATAGTACTTAATTAAACTTAGTAGAAACTATCCAATATATTTTTATCGAGATCATTGTAAATACTATTATAATGAACACCAATAACAGTATTCGTTCTTGTAAACTGACACTGCGGTTGCTTGTACCAAATAATTTAAACTCAAATATGTTAATAAACCATCTTGATTGCTGGATCCACTGCATCTGCTAGTTTAGTTAGTAAATTTATCAACTAATATTAAAAAAAAACTAATTCTTCCTTGTATCATGTAGCAACTTTAGTCAGTGCTTCATAATTTTTCAGTTAAGTCATAAATTTTATTTTATTTTGTTATTTTTGTTTGTGTCGGTCAGCACAATATTTGACCAGATGTGAAGACAATCTCCGTACAGTGGCCGGTCCGTGTTGGATGCGAGTGGCGAGGGATCGGTCGTCTTGGCGTTCTTTGAGGGAGGCCTATGTTCAGCAGTGGACGGATAGACACTGATGATAATGATGATTTTTGTTTCAGTATGGTTTTCTTAACAACAATATTTATAGGCTTCTAAATTCTATTAGCCTTCCCGTGATGCCTTCAATATTTATTGTGATTTTTTTATCATTTTATATTACATTGAATTGAATGGAGTGATCGGCAAATGGGTAGAAATTCTGTCAATGATGATCAATAATAATGACATAACATTTCAACGTTATAATGAGTGATAAAACATTTTCTATGTCAACGTTCTTATTTCCTATTATTATTACAACATCAATCTCTTGTATTGAGAGTGCCGTAATCACAAAATAAGTATCAAGATAATCACAAAAGATAATATTTCCAAAGTCTATTAATGACAGGATTTTTATAATCGTCACTGTAATTACATTATTTGTAATTACATTTATTGTAAGTTCATACTGATAGTTTTAAGTAAACCAATTGTAAATACGCCATTGTGCCCTATTGTATATGGATAAATGTATTTAGCGAAAGGATACAAACAATAACTGGTATCGTCTAATAATTCATAGATCAGCCAAAGATAATTTAATATTTGAATTACATTTTGTTCTTATCGCATAAAGCCATACACCAATTTTATTAGTAGAGTAATATATTTAATGAATTTTCAAAAGAATAATTTTTAAATATAATGTAAATATAAATGAATCTGTGATAAGAATATCACTGATAATTTAAATAATATTGTGGTCAAAATAGAATTCGGTATAGAAGCACTGGAGTACAAATAAATTATGTAGGGTAATTTATCTTTGTATAAAATGTACGACTTTGCTTTATAACCTCTTAAAAACGAAAGGAATAAAATCACATATTTTTATTAGATCCATATCTTTTATTTAAAATCCTTATTAATTTTAATTATAATACTTTTTTATTGTTTTCAACGTCAAGCAGATTTCTCCCAAATTCTCTCAAATTCCCGTTTCAGTGGGATGACGACTTTAGTATCGGAGATCAGCAGCGTACTGTCCCTTTTGATATTGACATAGTTGACATCATAGTCAATCGATCCAATGATCGCGACGGCATCTTGACAGGATTCTGCATCGATCAAAATAAACTCGTGTTCTAATTGTGTTTTAGAATGCACAACTTTGATCTCCACTCCGTTTTTCTTCATCAAGTCCATATATTTTGTATTATCGTCGTATATAATCAGTCTTATTGTAACACTCTTCTGGCGGACGTGTGAGAGACATTTACATATTGTTTCACTTTTAAGTTTCGGTACGCATATGTCTAAGGACTTGCTCGCGTGTATCATAGTGTAGTAGATACAAAAGAGGTTGTTCAAACCTACTTGCCTGCGTTGCTCCTCATCATCAGCACCATAGAATAGCACTTCATTGATGCAAGTAGCCTGTCCAAACTTAATACTTAAGTTAGATATATTTTTCATGAAGAATGCGATCTTAGAAAAAAATGTTGCGCACTCATATAATCCAATTTTCCATTTTGTTATCATTTTCAACTTAAGGCTTAAAACAATTTTTTTTAAATTAGTAACAGACAATTAATTAACGTTTTTTAACGAAATGCTCTATGTAATGATTAAAATGAACTCAGATATAAATTTTTAAAACTACCCTCCAAAAAAAGAATTAAAAGTAAACATTATGTATGGAAACTATAACCGCTCGCATACGTTCACGATTTTAATTATTATTATTATTAAGTACTAAGAACATCAATGTGCCCACAGTCGAATAGTAGGTATGTATGTATGTATGAGGACACCATACATACATAGTTGACGCCAATTAAGATAGTCCTAAGAGTTGTATGGGCGCTCATACAATTTAGAGAACTAGCCACCAATAAAAATGATACTCTCCGATGAGGGGGTTGCGCTGTGCTGCACTTCCACCTGCTTGGGTACCACTATCCTGCTTGTTTATCCCGTGAAACGGCTTTACTGTGTTTTGGAGAGAAGGACAGGACAGGCAGCAATTACTGGCACCCAGACTTAAACATCTATTTCAGGTTAGGCAACACATGAATGAGTTGTCTGGGCTAGTCTCAGGTAAACTAGTTTATGTTTCAGGTGGCACGTCTGCCAGTTTGCCTATCCAAATAACATATAAACATAGTTAAACCTTTACAGGAATACCGGACTTAACAAATAAATTTAAAAATCATACTTCAAATTTGACATAATATTTTTTATATTTCCATTTCCTATAATTTTTAATACTCAAAATTTACACATAGGCTTAAAATGAGCCAGCCTTTAAAAGAAGTTTAAAGACGTGCACTGCTCAACCACCAGGCAGCAACGAGGCTTCTGGCGACGGAGGAAAAACACTAAATCAGAAAGGCAAATGTCGAAGCAACATCCCAAAAAGCTTACGATATGATTTGGAAAGTGCGTTAGTTGGGGTAAGTTGTAAATATAAATTTTAATTTATTTAGAAATATCACTGGTTTTCATAATTTCCGAAATTTTCATTACCTATAATTGTAATAACTTATTCTATTTACCACCATTGTGAGTGACGATGGCCTAGTGGGTACGGGCTCGGCCTCTTGAGTGAGAGCCGAGAGGTCCGGGTTCGATCCTGACCACCTGTGATACCTAGAAATGGGTTTTTCTAAATTTCTACGTGCACCTGAACATGAAACCATCGCTTGCTCACCGGTGAAGAAAACATCGTGAGGAAACCTGCATGCCTGATGAGATTAAAAGTCTTTGAAGGTGTGCGAAGTTCACCAACCCGCATTGGGCCAGCGCATCGGTGAACTGTGTCCCAAAACCCTCCTCGCCTGATTTCGAGGAAGAGACCCGTGCTCAGCAGTGGGACATACAATGGGTTGATGCTATTGATATTTATATTGCTATAATTACCACCAACAATATGATTGTAGATTTTAATGTGAAATATGTTTAGATCTGCCATCTACAGTGTTTCCGAACCGATACAACTTAGGGACCTTCAAGAAAAGAGCATACCTACTCATATCTGAAAGGCCGGCAACGCACCTGCTAATCCTCTGGTGTAGCGGGTGTCTATGGATGTCGCTTTTCACTTACCATCAGGTGACCGTTTGCCCCCTCTTCTATAAAAAAAGATAAAACTATGTTATTTACTAGACAAGTAGGTTTCGTTAAGTTGTCGCTGAGGTGATCTTGTCTATTGTCTGCATATCCGGGACCCTCAAAATACGGCTGAAGGCGCTCCCAGTGCTTTTAGTTAGGGTGGGCACTCCCAGGTGCGAGTCCCACATTGGGTCAGACCATCTACCCGAAGATTCTGGCAGCATCCGTAAGGATTTCCCTTGGATATAAAAAAAAGGTTTTGTTAAGTTGTCATCGGTAAAATAGTTTTTTTTCATCAGTGGTCCTATATTAAAACTACAACAGCTAGTTTGTTAATAATATCAATAATTTTCAGCTGTGTGACGTGTGGTTTGGTGAAATAAAACCGTATCTGGTGCGCAATAACATCAAGGTCCACGTGAATAAAGACGAGGCTGGCGACCAGGGCTCCCGCGCGGACTGCTCTCACCTCGACCCAGGTAGACCTCATGTACGCTGAACGTACTTAATGCATTAAACAACGATTATAGGTAGCAGTATCAATAATAATCGTCCTACCGTTGAAAACGCCACTTATCCAAGCGTTCAAAACTAAACTATTTCGAAAATTAGACAAAACATTCAGTTTAGTTTATGAGTTCATTGCGAGCAAACAATGCGAACACGATTTTTTGATATGATATAAAGATTTATATTCAATTAATAGTAAGCATATTCACTTCGCTGTATCAACTCGAAGACGATTTGTTTGTTTTAGTGTTTTTATTTTATTTTATGTATTATAATTAATGGAGCAATTACAGAGAATTATATAGGTACTTACTAAGCAATTATGACTGGCCTGTTGGTCTAGTGGTTAGTGACCCTGACTGCTAAGAAGGTCGTTGGTTCGATCCTCACTCAATGTATATTATTATAGTTATGTCAGTTATAATTATCGGTACACAATTAGCGTCCTTCCTGGTCAGCGTTGACCCAGACTTGCTACTCGCGTCTTTTGATACAACCTACACAAAAAACACTTTAAAGTTATTTAAATAAAAGTCCTTTTTGTTGTAAACCTACAACAATGTGTCCAGTAAAGGGTTGGTAACGCTGATGATTATGAATTAAACAGTAATAAAGGTATGTCATGTAGCATCATCAGCGTCCCACTGCAGCCTGTGCCAACTCCTGTTCAACGCCGCCAACAGCATCGAGAGCGCCGTGTGCCAGGCGACCACCAACTTCACCGCACCCCACATTGCGCCGATCGCCGACAGTAAAATCACTAAAGAATGTAAATATTATTATTATATATTTGTATTATTCAAACTTCTTTCGTTGTATGGAATTATTCTTATTTCAGTAATTTAGCATGGCTGACTTGAAGCTATAAGATATTAAATTATATTATATTAATTAGCAATTAACGATTACTAATCGTAGAGTCTACAACCTGAGGATGCCTCGGTGTCGGGGCGAAACGTGCGTAGATTGTTTGGTGGTGGTCTTTTACTGTGGTTGTGGTTCATGTGGGGTGGTGGTGCATGCGAGTGTACGCATATGCAGTGTGGGAAAGGAGGGCGGTGCTATATGCATGCATATGCGTGCACTCACACATTTGCTGTAAAGACTGCGTGCTTCGCGGGATAATTGCTAATTAATATAATATAATTTAATATCTTATATAATGGATTTCCGCAAAGTCTGATTCTATTAACTGACTTGAAGCTAGTTTGATTGATAGCGAATTTTTCATAGCAAAATTACTTAGCGTCTTTCACTCTTAGCTAACTGCTGGATAAATAGACGACTGATCGCTTGCCCCTCGCATCCAACACGGATCGTCTTTGAACGTGGTTAATGGCTGACCAACACTTCGTCAATCTAAACCCGGCCTCCACTCTTGAACCTAATCCAACATTACTACCTTGGATTACAGGCACGAAACTGTAAATTAGAGAACGAGTCGACCCCGCGAAGACGAAAAAAATCTTTCGTCAAACCAAAATCTCGGAAACATCATGTACCACGCTTGTGTTACACTTATGAAG
Source organism: Helleia helle (assembly GCA_963853865.1). NCBI lineage: Eukaryota > Metazoa > Arthropoda > Insecta > Lepidoptera > Lycaenidae > Helleia > Helleia helle. Next base: position 15,467,286 of record OY971422.1, on the reverse strand, counting down.
TGCCTGTTGCATCAGAACCTACAAATAAAGCTTCCCGAAACAAAAATACAAAGAAACAAAATTACAAGCCTTGTGTCATGAAATATGTAAGTATTTTTATTTCCTTACTTGTTCCATAATGTTACTCTTTTAGTTTTAAATAATAATTGTATTTATAATAATAATTGCACTTTTTCAACATTTTATAAATATTAAATTCAATCTTTTTGTTAAATCTAATTTATGTAATATCTTAATTTTATGATCATCTTATCAAGAAAATTGAACCGAGGGAGCTGCTCTTTGTATCCCTTTTATAAGAAGAGGGAATCCCATCCTCGTCCCTCGTCCTTGTCCTGACGTTGGGAGGGGTTGTTCTGAAGTGCGGGACAACCCCTCTGTGCAGGTGTTGTTGTGCCTCAGTGTTTGCTCAATAGTTTCGGGGCACCTCACCAAAGATGGCATTGGTGGCACTCGCCGGGTTTTAGTGGGTAGAGCTGCGTCCACCTTACCATCTTTCAGGCGCAGCAAGTCCCACATACCCCCCTCCCGAGCGGATACCTCAGAGCATTTCCCGGCGTAAAAGAAAAAAAAATCATCTTATAAAAAAAAAATTATAATTTTTTAGGTATATTTGTCAAGACAAACATGCTAATATTTTCTATTACAACTCTTGCTTATATTATAAAAACAAGTGCAGTATTTAAAACAATGTTATGTAAATGTTATTTTCAGATATCTGCTAATGAGATATTTACCTGTGATAAATCTACCCAAACTGATTTCGTAAAAAGAGTAATACCAAAAAAAATAAAAAAGAATACTAACTGTGATTATCGGTCCATTTCGAATAAAATTGCTATCCCAGAACATAGCAACGAGTCTCCATTATTTAAGGAAGTATGTAATCTTTATTAATTCTCATATATCTTATAGTATATCGTACTCATAATGAGCCTTCAGTTGTTTATAGAAGGTTGTTTACTGAAATTGAAAAATAGAAAAAGAAACTATCAGTGACCGGATTAATAGTTGGATGTGAGTACGTAGATTGGCCTGTTTTGCGTTCGTTGAAGGTGGCCTACGTTCGCATATTCGTAGATCGGAATAGGTGATGATGATGAAATGAAAATATAAAGCTCCTTATAGCTCTGCTCATATTTAATTTAGGTGCGCCAAAATAACACGAATTTGTGGTTTAGGTAATAACTTACTTTTTTACTACTTGAGAAAATTGCTCATCCATGTATGTCCACTGCTGTTCGTTCCAACTCCGCTCCTACAGAACGAAGTCCTCCTTTCTCATATCTCATTCAATCTTTAGTCTTATGTCCTTAATACCAATTCAGCCACAATCTGTTTTAAGTACTTTAATATTAAATTATGTTTTAGGATCTTATCGACATTATTGCTGAAAACGACAAAATATTGAAAGTTTTGTATAAAAGCCCAACAAGAGAAGAATGTCCGTCATTTTTAAATTTATGTCCTGCAATTATTGTAACACTCTTCTGGCGGACGTGTGAGAGACATTTACATATTGTTTCACTTTTAAGTTTCGGTACGCATATGTCTAAGGACTTGCTCGCGTGTATCATAGTGTAGTAGATACAAAAGAGGTTGTTCAAACCTACTTGCCTGCGTTGCTCCTCATCATCAGCACCATAGAATAGCACTTCATTGATGCAAGTAGCCTGTCCAAACTTAATACTTAAGTTAGATATATTTTTCATGAAGAATGCGATCTTAGAAAAAAATGTTGCGCACTCATATAATCCAATTTTCCATTTTGTTATCATTTTCAACTTAAGGCTTAAAACAAATTTTTTTAAATTAGTAACAGACAATTAATTAACGTTTTTTAACGAAATGCTCTATGTAATGATTAAAATGAACTCAGATATAAATTTTTAAAACTACCCTCCAAAAAAAGAATTAAAAGTAAACATTATGTATGGAAACTATAACCGCTCGCATACGTTCACGATTTTAATTATTATTATTATTAAGTACTAAGAACATCAATGTGCCCACAGTCGAATAGTAGGTATGTATGTATGTATGAGGACACCATACATACATAGTTGACGCCAATTAAGATAGTCCTAAGAGTTGTATGGGCGCTCATACAATTTAGAGAACTAGCCACCAATAAAAATGATACTCTCCGATGAGGGGGTTGCGCTGTGCTGTACTTCCACCTGCTTGGGTACCACTATCCTGCTTGTTTATCCCGTGAAACGGCTTTACTGTGTTTTGGAGAGAAGGACAGGACAGGCAGCAATTACTGGCACCCAGACTTAAACATCTATCTCAGGTTAGGCAACACATGAATGAGTTGTCTGGGCTAGTCTCAGGTAAACTAGTTTATGTTTCAGGTGGCACGTCTGCCAGTTTGCCTATCCAAATAACATATAAACATAGTTAAACCTTTACAGGAATACCGGACTTAACAAATAAATTTAAAAATCATACTTCAAATTTGACATAATATTTTTTATATTTCCATTTCCTATAATTTTTAATACTCAAAATTTACACATAGGCTTAAAATGAGCCAGCCTTTAAAAAGAAGTTTAAAGACGTGCACTGCTCAACCACCAGGCAGCAACGAGGCTTCTGGCGACGGAGGAAAAACACTAAATCAGAAAGGCAAATGTCGAAGCAACATCCCAAAAAGCTTACGATATGATTTGGAAAGTGCGTTAGTTGGGGTAAGTTGTAAATATAAATTTTAATTTATTTAGAAATATCACTGGTTTTCATAATTTCCGAAATTTTTCATTACCTATAATTGTAATAACTTATTCTATTTACCACCATTGTGAGTGACGATGGCCTAGCGGGTACGGGCTCGGCCTCTTGAGTGAGAGCCGAGAGGTCCGGGTTCGATCCTGACCACCTGTGATACCTAGAAATGGGTTTTTCTAAATTTCTACGTGCACCTGAACATGAAACCATCGCTTGCTCACCGGTGAAGAAAACATCGTGAGGAAACCTGCATGCCTGATGAGATTAAAAGTCTTTGAAGGTGTGCGAAGTTCACCAACCCGCATTGGGCCAGCGCATCGGTGAACTGTGTCCCAAAACCCTCCTCGCCTGATTTCGAGGAAGAGACCCGTGCTCAGCAGTGGGACATACAATGGGTTGATGCTATTGATATTTATATTGCTATAATTACCACCAACAATATGATTGTAGATTTTAATGTGAAATATGTTTAGATCTGCCATCTACAGTGTTTCCGAACCGATACAACTTAGGGACCTTCAAGAAAAGAGCATACCTACTCATATCTGAAAGGCCGGCAACGCACCTGCTAATCCTCTGGTGTAGCGGGTGTCTATGGATGTCGCTTTTCACTTACCATCAGGTGACCGTTTGCCCCCTCTTCTATAATAAAAGATAAAACTATGTTATTTACTAGACAAGTAGGTTTCGTTAAGTTGTCGCTGAGGTGATCTTGTCTATTGTCTGCATATCCGGGACCCTCAAAATACGGCTGAAGGCGCTCCCAGTGCTTTTAGTTAGGGTGGGCACTCCCAGGTGCGAGTCCCACATTGGGTCAGACCATCTACCCGAAGATTCTGGCAGCATCCGTAAGGATTTCCCTCGGATATAAAAAAAGGTTTTGTTAAGCTGTCATCGGTAAAATAGTTTTTTTTCATCAGTGGTCCTATATTAAAACTACAACAGCTAGTTTGTTAATAATATCAATAATTTTCAGCTGTGTGACGTGTGGTTTGGTGAAATAAAACCGTATCTGGTGCGCAATAACATCAAGGTCCACGTGAATAAAGACGAGGCTGGCGACCAGGGCTCCCGCGCGGACTGCTCTCACCTCGACCCAGGTAGACCTCATGTACGCTGAACGTACTTAATGCATTAAACAACGATTATAGGTAGCAGTATCAATAATAATCGTCCTACCGTTGAAAACGCCACTTATCCAAGCGTTCAAAACTAAACTATTTCGAAAATTAGACAAAACATTCAGTTTAGTTTATGAGTTCATTGCGAGCAAACAATGCGAACACGATTAATATTCAATTAATAGTAAGCATATTCACTTCGCTGTATCAACTCGAAGACGATTTGTTTGTTTTAGTGTTTTTATTTTATTTTATGTATTATAATTAATGGAGCAATTACAGAGAATTATATAGGTACTTACTAAGCAATTATGACTGGCCTGTTGGTCTAGTGGTTAGTGACCCTGACTGCTAAGAAGGTCGTTGGTTCGATCCTCACTCAATGTATATTATTATAGTTATGTCAGTTATAATTATCGGTACACAATTAGCGTCCTTCCTGGTCAGCGTTGACCCAGACTTGCTACTCGCGTCTTTTGATACAACCTACACAAAAAACACTTTAAAGTTATTTAAATAAAAGTCCTTTTTGTTGTAAACCTACAACAATGTGTCCAGTAAAGGGTTGGTAACGCTGATGATTATGAATTAAACAGTAATAAAGGTATGTCATGTAGCATCATCAGCGTCCCACTGCAGCCTGTGCCAACTCCTGTTCAACGCCGCCAACAGCATCGAGAGCGCCGTGTGCCAGGCGACCACCAACTTCACCGCACCCCACATTGCGCCGATCGCCGACAGTAAAATCACTAAAGAATGTAAATATTATTATTATATATTTGTATTATTCAAACTTCTTTCGTTGTATGGAATTATTCTTATTTCAGTAATTTAGCATGGCTGACTTGAAGCTATAAGATATTAAATTATATTATATTAATTAGCAATTAACGATTACTAATCGTAGAGTCTACAACCTGAGGATGCCTCGGTGTCGGGGCGAAACGTGCGTAGATTGTTTGGTGGTGGTCTTTTACTGTGGTTGTGGTTCATGTGGGGTGGTGGTGCATGCGAGTGTACGCATATGCAGTGTGGGAAAGGAGGGCGGTGCTATATGCATGCATATGCGTGCACTCACACATTTGCTGTAAAGACTGCGTGCTTCGCGGGATAATTGCTAATTAATATAATATAATTTAATATCTTATATAATGGATTTCCGCAAAGTCTGATTCTATTAACTGACTTGAAGCTAGTTTGATTGATAGCGAATTTTTCATAGCAAAATTACTTAGCGTCTTTCACTCTTAGCTAACTGCTGGATAAATAGACGACTGATCGCTTGCCCCTCGCATCCAACACGGATCGTCTTTGAACGTGGTTAATGGCTGACCAACACTTCGTCAATCTAAACCCGGCCTCCACTCTTGAACCTAATCCAACATTACTACCTTGGATTACAGGCACGAAACTGTAAATTAGAGAACGAGTCGACCCCGCGAAGACGAAAAAAATCTTTCGTCAAACCAAAATCTCGGAAACATCATGTACCACGCTTGTGTTACACTTATGAAGTGCCTGTTGCATCAGAACCTACAAATAAAGCTTCCCGAAACAAAAATACAAAGAAACAAAATTACAAGCCTTGTGTCATGAAATATGTAAGTATTTTTATTTCCTTACTTGTTCCATAATGTTACTCTTTTAGTTTTAAATAATAATTGTATTTATAATAATAATTGCACTTTTTCAACATTTTATAAATATTAAATTCAATCTTTTTGTTAAATCTAATTTATGTAATATCTTAATTTTATGATCATCTTATCAAGAAAATTGAACCGAGGGAGCTGCTCTTTGTATCCCTTTTATAAGAAGAGGGAATCCCATCCTCGTCCCTCGTCCTTGTCCTGACGTTGGGAGGGGTTGTTCTGAAGTGCGGGACAACCCCTCTGTGCAGGTGTTGTTGTGCCTCAGTGTTTGCTCAATAGTTTCGGGGCACCTCACCAAAGATGGCATTGGTGGCACTCGCCGGGTTTTAGTGGGTAGAGCTGCGTCCACCTTACCATCTTTCAGGCGCAGCAAGTCCCACATACCCCCCTCCCGAGCGGATACCTCAGAGCATTTCCCGGCGTAAAAGAAAAAAAAATCATCTTATAAAAAAAAAATTATAATTTTTTAGGTATATTTGTCAAGACAAACATGCTAATATTTTCTATTACAACTCTTGCTTATATTATAAAAACAAGTGCAGTATTTAAAACAATGTTATGTAAATGTTATTTTCAGATATCTGCTAATGAGATATTTACCTGTGATAAATCTACCCAAACTGATTTCGTAAAAAGAGTAATACCAAAAAAAATAAAAAAGAATACTAACTGTGATTATCGGTCCATTTCGAATAAAATTGCTATCCCAGAACATAGCAACGAGTCTCCATTATTTAAGGAAGTATGTAATCTTTATTAATTCTCATATATCTTATAGTATATCGTACTCATAATGAGCCTTCAGTTGTTTATAGAAGGTTGTTTACTGAAATTGAAAAATAGAAAAAGAAACTATCAGTGACCGGATTAATAGTTGGATGTGAGTACGTAGATTGGCCTGTTTTGCGTTCGTTGAAGGTGGCCTACGTTCGCATATTCGTAGATCGGAATAGGTGATGATGATGAAATGAAAATATAAAGCTCCTTATAGCTCTGCTCATATTTAATTTAGGTGCGCCAAAATAACACGAATTTGTGGTTTAGGTAATAACTTACTTTTTTACTACTTGAGAAAATTGCTCATCCATGTATGTCCACTGCTGTTCGTTCCAACTCCGCTCCTACAGAACGAAGTCCTCCTTTCTCATATCTCATTCAATCTTTAGTCTTATGTCCTTAATACCAATTCAGCCACAATCTGTTTTAAGTACTTTAATATTAAATTATGTTTTAGGATCTTATCGACATTATTGCTGAAAACGACAAAATATTGAAAGTTTTGTATAAAAGCCCAACAAGAGAAGAATGTCCGTCATTTTTAAATTTATGTCCTGCAATATCTTACCGAAAAGGACCAAGAAAGTCGAGGAAAAGTGTCCCGTGGAAATAAAATTAAATGTTATTATAGATCTTTGTGTACCTATTTGCATCGAGCATATAAACGGAAGAGCGGTAATGTTTTGTATGACAACAAATTCCGCCAAATTTGTGTTGTGACGCTGCACTGTTTCTGCGCTGCGATTGGCTGACTGGTGGCCATTGATTATTGGCCGATAGGACGTACATGTAGATCACTGGTTGCTTGAATTGATTTTACTTCGGTGACAAATCACTGACCAATTTCGAAATTTTATGGCTCATACTACTCTATACAGTTATATACTCGTGCCTATTTTTAAATATAATTTTATTTTTATGCGTTAGTAATATACAATAATGTGTGCATGAACTTAGAACAGTTTTTTATTTAATTTAACAAACTGTCTATGGTCGTTATTATATTATAGTTATAAATTATGAAATCTCCTGTCGAGAGCTTCGATACGCCAAAACCCCGCCAAAACGTTCGATACGCTGTAACTTATGCCAATGGCTTTTAACACTAAATGTCTTTGTTGACCAGAGTTTGCTCATAACCTACAGCTTCATCATCATTATCAGCATCACCGCTCCTATATGTGTCCCACTGCTGGGCATGGGTCTCCTTGAAATCAGGCGGTGGTGTTGGACCATAGTTCACCGTTCACACACCTTCGAAGACTTTTAATATCATCAGGTATGCAGATTTCTACACGCTGTTTTTTTTATGTTAGTTGGATAGGAAAACGATGTTAAGTGGTCAGCGTCGCTCATGAACATAAACTAGTTTACCTGGAACTATCCCAGGCAACTCATTCATGTGTTGCCAATCCTGAGACATAAGATGTTAAGTCTGTGCCAGTAATTACACTGCCTGTTCTGCCCTTCTCCCCGAAACATAGCAAAGCTGTTTAACGGGAGAAACAAACAAGATGGTGGTACCCATGCAGCCGGGAGCCATGCATTAAGATTGAAGGTATTATTTTTTTCATTTCATAAAACCTCTTAATAGAAATGTCCTCACGTGAGATCACATGTGACCGGTGTGGAGGTATCCAGTAGGTCAGGATCGTGGCACAGCGCAACCCTCCCACCAGTTTCTTGAACGGGAGTTTAAACAAACCTATTTTAGGTCCACCCGGACAGGATCGCATCTATACCACTCTCACTTTGAGACCGAGTACTTGGACTTTGAGACTGAATGGTAAGCCATTAGGCCCTTGTCGTTCTCGTAATCTACAACCTGCGAAAACAATTGGGCTATCCTTACTATTCCTCGATGCCAAAGCTTCATTGTCAAACCCCCGACCATAATTTATGAATATTGAGCCTTATTCATGTTACAAGTACATACAAGTTGATCACAATGGCCTTATATAGGTCTGTACTTACCCACCCGAGAATTCTATTTGTTAACTAAAACGTGGGAACTCATTTGCAATTTTCTTTGTTAAATATACAGTATCTTTACTTTCTCGATACAAATGTGATACAATTATATCATTGGATAAATAATTATATACAATGCGTTTTCTAATCTATTGTTTATAATTACTGCCACTAAAATTACCACGTGTCAAGTCTATCTCACAGCTCTAGCGTCTCGTGAGATGGAACGAAGATGGGCATTATTTTAGACGTGTCTGGATCTAGGACTAAACTTACCACGTGTCAAGTTTGTCTCACAGCTCTATCGTCTCGTGAGATGGAACAGACATGGGCGTTATTTCAGACATGGCTGGATCTAGGACTAACATTACCACGTGTCAAGTTTGTCTCACAGCTCTATCATCTCGTGAGATGGAACAGACATGGGCGTTATTTTAGATATGGCTGGATCTAGGACTAACATTACCACGCGTCTAGTCTGTCTCACAGCTCTATCATCTCGTGAGATGGAACAGAGATAGACGTTATTTCAGACATGGCTGGATCTAGGACTAACATTACCACGTGTCAAGTTTATCTCACAGCTTATCATCTCGTGAGACGGAACAGACATGGGCGTTATCTTAGAAATGGCTGGATCTAGGACTAACATTACCACGTGTCAAGTCTGTCTCACGGCTGTATCATCTAGTGAGATGGAACAGAGATGGGCGTTATTTTAGACATGGCGTTTTAATCATAATAATCATTAGAAAAACAGTGTCCTTCCGTAGGAATACTCTTATATAATTAGATTAGATATATCAGACCATCTACCCGAAGATTCTGGCAGCATCCGTAAGGATTTCCCTTGGATATAAAAAAAAGGTTTTGTTAAGTTGTCATCGGTAAAATAGTTTTTTTTCATCAGTGGTCCTATATTAAAACTACAACAGCTAGTTTGTTAATAATATCAATAATTTTCAGCTGTGTGACGTGTGGTTTGGTGAAATAAAACCGTATCTGGTGCGCAATAACATCAAGGTCCACGTGAATAAAGACGAGGCTGGCGACCAGGGCTCCCGCGCGGACTGCTCTCACCTCGACCCAGGTAGACCTCATGTACGCTGAACGTACTTAATGCATTAAACAACGATTATAGGTAGCAGTATCAATAATAATCGTCCTACCGTTGAAAACGCCACTTATCCAAGCGTTCAAAACTAAACTATTTCGAAAATTAGACAAAACATTCAGTTTAGTTTATGAGTTCATTGCGAGCAAACAATGCGAACACGATTTTTTGATATGATATAAAGATTTATATTCAATTAATAGTAAGCATATTCACTTCGCTGTATCAACTCGAAGACGATTTGTTTGTTTTAGTGTTTTTATTTTATTTTATGTATTATAATTAATGGAGCAATTACAGAGAATTATATAGGTACTTACTAAGCAATTATGACTGGCCTGTTGGTCTAGTGGTTAGTGACCCTGACTGCTAAGAAGGTCGTTGGTTCGATCCTCACTCAATGTATATTATTATAGTTATGTCAGTTATAATTATCGGTACACAATTAGCGTCCTTCCTGGTCAGCGTTGACCCAGACTTGCTACTCGCGTCTTTTGATACAACCTACACAAAAAACACTTTAAAGTTATTTAAATAAAAGTCCTTTTTGTTGTAAACCTACAACAATGTGTCCAGTAAAGGGTTGGTAACGCTGATGATTATGAATTAAACAGTAATAAAGGTATGTCATGTAGCATCATCAGCGTCCCACTGCAGCCTGTGCCAACTCCTGTTCAACGCCGCCAACAGCATCGAGAGCGCCGTGTGCCAGGCGACCACCAACTTCACCGCACCCCACATTGCGCCGATCGCCGACAGTAAAATCACTAAAGAATGTAAATATTATTATTATATATTTGTATTATTCAAACTTCTTTCGTTGTATGGAATTATTCTTATTTCAGTAATTTAGCATGGCTGACTTGAAGCTATAAGATATTAAATTATATTATATTAATTAGCAATTAACGATTACTAATCGTAGAGTCTACAACCTGAGGATGCCTCGGTGTCGGGGCGAAACGTGCGTAGATTGTTTGGTGGTGGTCTTTTACTGTGGTTGTGGTTCATGTGGGGTGGTGGTGCATGCGAGTGTACGCATATGCAGTGTGGGAAAGGAGGGCGGTGCTATATGCATGCATATGCGTGCACTCACACATTTGCTGTAAAGACTGCGTGCTTCGCGGGATAATTGCTAATTAATATAATATAATTTAATATCTTATATAATGGATTTCCGCAAAGTCTGATTCTATTAACTGACTTGAAGCTAGTTTGATTGATAGCGAATTTTTCATAGCAAAATTACTTAGCGTCTTTCACTCTTAGCTAACTGCTGGATAAATAGACGACTGATCGCTTGCCCCTCGCATCCAACACGGATCGTCTTTGAACGTGGTTAATGGCTGACCAACACTTCGTCAATCTAAACCCGGCCTCCACTCTTGAACCTAATCCAACATTACTACCTTGGATTACAGGCACGAAACTGTAAATTAGAGAACGAGTCGACCCCGCGAAGACGAAAAAAATCTTTCGTCAAACCAAAATCTCGGAAACATCATGTACCACGCTTGTGTTACACTTATGAAGTGCCTGTTGCATCAGAACCTACAAATAAAGCTTCCCGAAACAAAAATACAAAGAAACAAAATTACAAGCCTTGTGTCATGAAATATGTAAGTATTTTTATTTCCTTACTTGTTCCATAATGTTACTCTTTTAGTTTTAAATAATAATTGTATTTATAATAATAATTGCACTTTTTCAACATTTTATAAATATTAAATTCAATCTTTTTGTTAAATCTAATTTATGTAATATCTTAATTTTATGATCATCTTATCAAGAAAATTGAACCGAGGGAGCTGCTCTTTGTATCCCTTTTATAAGAAGAGGGAATCCCATCCTCGTCCCTCGTCCTTGTCCTGACGTTGGGAGGGGTTGTTCTGAAGTGCGGGACAACCCCTCTGTGCAGGTGTTGTTGTGCCTCAGTGTTTGCTCAATAGTTTCGGGGCACCTCACCAAAGATGGCATTGGTGGCACTCGCCGGGTTTTAGTGGGTAGAGCTGCGTCCACCTTACCATCTTTCAGGCGCAGCAAGTCCCACATACCCCCCTCCCGAGCGGATACCTCAGAGCATTTCCCGGCGTAAAAGAAAAAAAAATCATCTTATAAAAAAAAAATTATAATTTTTTAGGTATATTTGTCAAGACAAACATGCTAATATTTTCTATTACAACTCTTGCTTATATTATAAAAACAAGTGCAGTATTTAAAACAATGTTATGTAAATGTTATTTTCAGATATCTGCTAATGAGATATTTACCTGTGATAAATCTACCCAAACTGATTTCGTAAAAAGAGTAATACCAAAAAAAAAAAAAAGAATACTAACTGTGATTATCGGTCCATTTCGAATAAAATTGCTATCCCAGAACATAGCAACGAGTCTCCATTATTTAAGGAAGTATGTAATCTTTATTAATTCTCATATATCTTATAGTATATCGTACTCATAATGAGCCTTCAGTTGTTTATAGAAGGTTGTTTACTGAAATTGAAAAATAGAAAAAGAAACTATCAGTGACCGGATTAATAGTTGGATGTGAGTACGTAGATTGGCCTGTTTTGCGTTCGTTGAAGGTGGCCTACGTTCGCATATTCGTAGATCGGAATAGGTGATGATGATGAAATGAAAATATAAAGCTCCTTATAGCTCTGCTCATATTTAATTTAGGTGCGCCAAAATAACACGAATTTGTGGTTTAGGTAATAACTTACTTTTTTACTACTTGAGAAAATTGCTCATCCATGTATGTCCACTGCTGTTCGTTCCAACTCCGCTCCTACAGAACGAAGTCCTCCTTTCTCATATCTCATTCAATCTTTAGTCTTATGTACTTAATACCAATTCAGCCACAATCTGTTTTAAGTACTTTAATATTAAATTATGTTTTAGGATCTTATCGACATTATTGCTGAAAACGACAAAATATTGAAAGTTTTGTATAAAAGCCCAACAAGAGAAGAATGTCCGTCATTTTTAAATTTATGTCCTGCAATATCTTACCGAAAAGGACCAAGAAAGTCGAGGAAAAGTGTCCCGTGGAAATAAAATTAAATGTTATTATAGATCTTTGTGTACCTATTTGCATCGAGCATATAAACGGAAGAGCGGTAATGTTTTGTATGACAACAAATTCCGCCAAATTTGTGTTGTGACGCTGCGCTGTCTCTGCGCTGCGATTGGCTGACTGGTGGCCATTGATTATTGGCCGATAGAACGTACATGTAGATCACTGGTTGCTTGAATTGATTTTACTTCGGTGACAAATCACTGAACAATTTCGAAATTTTATGGCTCATACTACTCTATCCAGTTATATACTCGTGCCTATTTTTAAATATAATTTTATTTTTATGCGTTAGTAATATACAATAATGTGTGCATGAACTTAGAACAGTTTTTTATTTAATTTAACAAACTGTCTATGGTCGTTATTATATTATAGTTATAAATTATGAAATCTCCTGTCGAGAGCTTCGATACGCCAAAACCCCGCCAAAACGTTCGATACGCTGTAACTTATGCCAATGGCTTTTAACACTAAATGTCTTTGTTGACCAGAGTTTGCTCATAACCTACATCTTCATCATCATTATCAGCATCACCGCTCCTATATGTGTCCCACTGCTGGGCATGGGTCTCCTTGAAATCAGGCGGTGGTGTTGGACCATAGTTCACCGTTCACACACCTTCGAAGACTTTTAATATCATCAGGTATGCAGATTTCTACACGCTGTTTTTTTATGTTAGTTGGATAGGAAAACGGGCAGACGAATCACCTGATGTTAAGTGGTCAGCGTCGCCCATGAACATAAACTAGTTTACCTGGAACTATCCCAGGCAACTCATTTATGTGTTGCCAATCCTGAGACATAAGATGTTAAGTCTCTGCCAGTAATTACACTGCCTGTTCTGCCCTTCTCCCCGAAACATAGCAAAGCTGTTTAACGGGAGAAACAAACAAGATGGTGGTACCCATGCAGCCGGGAGCCATGCATTAAGATTGAAGGTATTAATTTTTTCATTTCATAAAACCTCTTAATAGAAATGTCCTCACGTGAGATCACATGTGACCGGTGTGGAGGTATCCAGTAGGTCAGGATCGTGGCACAGCGCAACCCTCCCACCAGTTTCTTGAACGGGAGTTTAAACAAACCTATTTTAGGTCCACCCGGACAGGATCGCATCTATATCACTCTCACTTTGAGACCGAGTACTTGGACTTTGAGACTGAATGGTAAGCCATTAGGCCCTTGTCGTTCTCGTAATCTACAACCTGCGAAAACAATTGGGCTATCCTTACTATTCCTCAATGCCAAAGCTTCATTGTCAAACCCCCGACCATAATTTATGAATATTGAGCCTTATTCATGTTACAAGTACATACAAGTTGATCACAATGGCCTTATATAGGTCTGTACTTACCCACCCGAGAATTCTATTTGTTAACTAAAACGTGGGAACTCATTTGCAATTTTCTTTGTTAAATATACAGTATCTTTACTTTCTCGATACAAATGTGATACAATTATATCATTGGATAAATAATTATATACAATGCGTTTTCTAATCTATTGTTTATAATTACTGCCACTAAAATTACCACGTGTCAAGTCTATCTCACCGCTCTAGCGTCTCGTGAGATGGAACGAAGATGGGCATTATTTTAGACGTGTCTGGATCTAGGACTAAACTTACCACGTGTCAAGTTTGTCTCACAGCTCTATCGTCTCGTGAGATGGAACAGACATGGGCGTTATTTCAGACATGGCTGGATCTAGGACTAACATTACCACATGTCAAGTTTGTCTCACAGCTCTATCATCTCGTGAGATGGAACAGACATGGGCGTTATTTTAGATATGGCTGGATCTAGGACTAACATTACCACGCGTCTAGTCTTGTCTCACAGCTCTATCATCTCGTGAGATGGAACAGAGATAGACGTTATTTCAGACATGGCTGGATCTAGGACTAACATTACCACGTGTCAAGTTTATCTCACAGCTTATCATCTCGTGAGATGGAACAGACATGGGCGTTATCTTAGAAATGGCTGGATCTAGGACTAACATTACCACGTGTCAAGTCTGTCTCACGGCTGTATCATCTAGTGAGATGGAACAGAGATGGGCGTTATTTTAGACATGGCTCGATCTGGGTCCCAGACTTAGCTCAAAAGAAGTTTAGAGGCTTGCGTCACTATTGACACTATTAAAATTAGAACAGCTGGTCATCATCAGAATTTCTTTAATTAATATTTTTTTACTGTTATTTTTTAATAGAAGAGGGGGCAAGCGGATAGTCGGTTCGAAGGGTCGGTTACTGTTGTCTGAGGGCTCAAACTAGTGCACTAAGATTTCTTTTTATGAGCGTTTTAGTCATAATAATCATTAGAAAAACAGTGTCCTTCCGTAGGAATACTCTTATATAATTAGATTAGAGATATTAGGTACCTATATAATTATTGACTTTTAATCAGCAGATAAGATGTGAAAATATAAGAGACAGGCAGCTACTTTCCCATTTATAATATCACCATGAATCAACATAAATTCAATTTCTCCTCAAGCGTCGAATATCATAATCTGCGTCTGCCCATTCTTGTAGGGAAGACGTATTCACAACCACACCTTTAAATCTGGCTTTGATTCATTCGGTAGATTATACAGAAAGTGAAATAATATAAAATTTCTATAGCTGTAATTTTGAAGATTAAATGAAATAACAACGTAACTCGCACACGACACTTTTAATTGGTATACAACTTACACACTATTCTTAAAAAACGACTCTTTACAAAATTACAACAGACGTATCGACTATATAAGGCAGTACAGTGAGTGTTTCCACACGAATAAAATAATTTACAAAAAAGCAGTCGCACAACATCACACTCATTACAAAACTAAATAAATAAGTCACATGTCACCGAGGTAGGGTCGCGACCGACCTGCCGCCGCCGCCTGTCGTCTACCGGCCCAGCCGCCCGGTCGCGATCATAGCCCGCCAAGCTCTTTGGATCTGAGAAGAGTTAGAACGTCCACGCGTCACCTTCGTTCCTAATACTTTAATTCGAATGCTTCACGTAATCCGTTTCATAATACGCGGTGGCGCCGTGCGCACCCTTCCTATCGAGCGCACGAACGCGCACGAAAAGAAACGCGGCTACCAGCGATGCCACCACTAAAACTAAAAGTAACATGACCAGACCCGCCACGAACGATGGTACGGACATGCATATCGTCTCGGGATCGCTTGCCGGTGACTGAATCACTACTGTCTCGTTTTGTGATGCGTTGTTTAATGCGAAGTTGACATCGCCCGGTGCGACTACTTGAATCGTTCGGCTCGTGTTCACGTCGGTCATTTCTTGAGCATCCCTCTTGTATATGCGAGTGGGAGTAGAAGTTTCTCGTCTCCTTCTAATTCCTACTAAGCTTTCTGGTAAATCTTCAACAGATCTAGGTCTACCGCCTAATGTCGCGAGGTTTCCATGTCCTTCGTCTTTCCTCTTAACTGTGTTGTAGATTCCTCGTCGTCCTGGAGGAGGAGGTGGCGGGAGGTTCACGTCGTCTTCCTCACGTGCCGGCGCTGGTGAGGATGGACTGGGGGCGTTGGGTGTTGATGACACTTGAGCTTGTGGGGGTGGAACTGCGTCATCCCGTTTTTCTGAGTAAGCTCCTGCAGAGTCAGCAGGATGTCTTGGATCAGGGAATGCTGGTGGAACACCATATTCAGCGTGTGGAGCCGGCGGCGGTGGACCGTATTCACTATGAGGTGAGTTTGCTAGACCATATTCGCCTGCGCCGAGTGCATTTCCACCTAATAATGGAACGCCGTAGTCACCTCCCAGTCCTCCTGCACATTTTGGTTCAGGACAATTGTATCGGCACACTTGAATTACGCATTGGAAGTGCACATTCATAGAATCGGGGAATTTGAATGCTTGGAAGTATGCGAACGACACGACAGACGCTGATGGTCCAAAGTTCTTTATCTTTTGGAACTTGCTCATAATTTTAGGCCTGACAACACATCCGTACTGATCGACTAGTTGTATAGGTGCGCGTTTACCGTCATGTGCTACACAGTTTCGTACTAACATGTCGAACTTGTTCTCATCATCTTTGATCGCAAGGACCATTGTCATGGTTTGTCCAATTTTAACTATTCCTGAAACCTCCGAAGCCCACGGCCCCTTTCCTACTTGTATCTGCATCCAGCACTGCAAGTTGTCCCCGAGAAAGTTAGCCGTGACTGCGTGTAACATATCGACTTGGAACGGTCTGAAAGTGACTGCCTTTTCGTAAAAGTCATACCAAGTGCATCTTAACTTTCTCGCTTGATCCCATACTTCTTGTACATAAGGATCGTATTGGACAATGATAGTATTTTCAACATATGAGCCGCTGGGAGTAGGGCTTCCGTACGCCGCTACATTGTGATTTCCTGAGCTGGACATGCCACAACTGTTGAGGAATATTTCAAACGTTGCGCTCAGATGACCAGTGCCGGGTTTCAAGTGCATGCAATGAGGGTCACTGTAAAAGCCTTTCGAAAATATCATTCCGTAGAATGGTCTATCGAATTCAATGTTGACCCTCATATGCGTTTTTTCACATTGTACTTGGAGGTGTTTGATTTTCGGACTGTCAGGAGAGGTCAGAGGCCACGGGTCGTCTGTGTTGGCGGAAGGCAAGGGCGGGCCGTAACCGCCGCCTCGATGTTCCAGGGGCAGCGAAGCGGAGTCCACAGGAGGTTCGCATGTTGCTTCCTGGAAAAGAAAAAGTAGAAAATTAAGTACAGTTCAATATACAGGTTGATATTACTCTAAGCATTTAGTACTTTTTTAAGACATGTATTCTAGTCAGGACGTTTTACGAAATACGCTCAGAATGCAGATAGATACAATTTTTTCTAAATAAATCTATCCATTATAGTCCAATTACTAATATCGTTGAGATGGTCCCATCAAGTATATCGATGAAATCTAATGTGATTGGATTTGAGGTTAGTGGGTATTGTGGTTTATGAGATTTCATGTTTGATCAGTTCAATCAAAAAGTGATAAGTAATTTCGTATCAAGTTTAAGATAGGTATAGAAAATTGGGAAGAGAACAGTTTTTTTTATATATTATTTTCCTTGCTTAGATTTTTTTCATCTATTTCAATTGATTATTCTACACTTGACACTTGATACTCGATACGTCATAAAATGGTCCTCTCAAATGATATGTATGTACTCGGTATGTTATGTATGAGGATGTTACGATGCCCAAAGATAATAAGGTGTACCGGCTGACGGCACATTCCGGCGGCGCGGGCGCGTCTCAGTCTAGTTCGCCGCACGCGTCTCAGCCATTCTTTCCCACTTTCTACACTTGATAGCTCGCGAGATCAATTATAATATTAATCAGCACAATACAGAGATGGCTTCCGCTGGCTTTCTCAAAGTTTTACAGGTTAAAATTATAATGAAACTTTTAAAAGGTAATTTCACTTTTCATTACAACAATGTTTGTTTATAAATTTTTAATATGCATAGTGTTTGTTCGTTTCTAACGAGCCTAAAATAGCACTTTCCCAAAATTCAAAGTAGAAGCACCAGTGCTAAAACTTATGAAGAATAAGGCAGCAATAAAAAAGTATAAAGAAACAAGTCTATTTCAAAATGATAAGCAAATATGTTATTTATGTTTCAACCAAACATTTTATTATCATAACTTAATAATTACAATGTGAATGTTAAGACATTCGATGATCGATCTGCGATTATATAATTATATGTAATAAATATCTCGTGCATTATATAAGCGAAATAACACTAATTAAAATATCTAAAAAGCTACGAGAACATTATTATGTACGTTAATGTAGAGTTTAGTTTTTGAGAAAGTAACTATTATGAAGTTTAAGTGAAATTCATCGCTTTAAAATTGAGCACAGAGAAACATTATATACAATTTTAATAATTATGTAAGTTTTTCAAAGATTTTAATGAAGACTTAAAGCAGAATTTATGTATGTCATTGCGATAGAGCAAGGAGTCCTGATAAATCGCGCTTCCACGAATAAATGTAATTATTACTATTCAATTGAGGTAATGTTTAGCCATACAATAAGTAGCGAGTGTTTAACTTTTTCTACACTCTGCCACATTTAGGAAGATTTGGTAGGTGCTTTTAAATCTATAAATTCGTGGAGTTTTGCCTTTAAAATATAGTTTATAGAGGACCTAGAAAATCACTCTAAAGCGATAAGGCCTCAGATATCTACGTGGGTAACACTGAAAATGTTTAGAACTGGCCAATTAGAAACATAGAAAATGAAAAAATTTTTTGAATTTCAGTTTTAGAACTCTTTGGTAACCTAATGTAGTATATTGCATTCATTTGTCATTTGTTTTTGTGAATTGGCGGCAAATCTAAAACTCTTGTTACACGTGAAAATGAACATAACGCGAGAAAATTTTCGGTCAATGATTTATTATGACTTTCGTTGTGGGCTTACTCAACAACAAAGCTATGATAGGCTGCGATTAGCATTTTTTAATGAAGCCCCATCTCGTGCCACTATTTACAATTGGTTTAACGAGTTTAAGCGTGGCAATCTCAGTGATGATCCGCGTGAGAGACGTCATTTATCAGCGACTACTGAAGTTAACATCATTGCTGTGCGACGCATGATAGAGGAAGATAAGAGAGTGACCTATCAGCAGATACGGGCAAGCCTAGGCATTGGTATGAGTCAAGTTCAAAAAATATTACACGAACATTTAGGCGTCATGAAGCTTTGTACCAGATGGATTCCCCATACTTTAACCGACGACCAGAAACGCCTTCGCATGGACTGGTGTCGCCAAATGTTAAATAAGTTCAACGGCGGTAACTCAAATGCTGTATTTGACATCATCACAGGTGATGAAAGCTGGATATATTGCTACGAACCCGAAACCAAAAGACAATCAGCTCAGTGGGTGTTTCCTTTCGAGGTTCGGCCAACTAAGGTAAATAAAGGAAGAAGTCAAGGAAAAAAGATGATTGCCTCATTATTTGGTCGGAAAGGTCATTTCGCGACAGTTGTGCTAGAAGATGGAAGGACAGTTACTGCAGACTGGTATGTCAATCGCTGTTTGTCTGTTGTCTTGGAAAAAATTCGACAGCAGCGCCCTCGAAGCAGGATCCTCCTTCACCACGACAATGCTTCAGCGCACTCCGCAAAACGGACTGTTGAATATTTGACTATGGCAGGTGTCGAGATAATGAGTCATCCGCCTTACAGTCCTGACCTGGCGCCCTGCGACTTTCATTTATTCCCAAGAACTAAAGATAAAATTCGAGGTATTCGCTTTACGAGCCCTGAAGATGCGGTGAAAGCGTACGAAAATGCCATAGAAGAGACTCCTAAGGAAGAATGAGCCCACTGCTTTTCTTAGTGGTTCCATCGAATGCGACGATGTGTAGAAAGAAACGGAGATTACTTCGAAAAATAATAAAAGTATTGGCAACTTTCTACATTAAGCCGTTTTTCATTTTCTAAAAATTTTCAGTGTTACCTAGGTATACTAATATTATAAAGCTGAAGACTTTGTTTGTTTGTTTGTTTGAACGCGCTAATCTGAGTAACTACTGGTTCGAATTGAAAAAATATTTTTGTGTTGGATAGACCATTTATCTAGGAAGGCTTTAGGCTATATAACATCGCGCTGCGACTAATAGAAGCGAAGAAACAGTGGAAAATGTGTAAAAAACGGGGAAAATTATTCATCTTTGAGGGCTTCCGTTGCGTGCGCTGCGAAAACGGTTCAAGATACACAAAAAATATGTGTGAAAAAATTATTTCTCTTTAAATGATCTAAAAAAAGTCCGTGACAGAAAGTAAAAATATATCGACATACAGTCGGGTATAGAAATATAACAAAAAAGTAGAAATCGATACGGATACGTCCGTAAATATAAAAAAACGCGGGCGAAGTTGCGGGCAACAGCTAGTTTGAAATAAGTTCTTAATATTTCTATGGATAAGGCCGTCAATTGTACCTATTTACTATGTTTTGTTTAATGTGTAAATGATGTATGTGTGCAATAAAGTTTATTATTATTATTTATATTTTTTATATATCAGATACATTAAGAAAAAGCTAAGGATCTTCACAGTTATGCAAACGAGAGTTTTGGACCTTTAAAAACAAAAATTACAAATTATCTCAAATATAGACCATAGCCACATTTCTCTGAAATCACTACAAAAAAGTAGCTTATCAGGCAGCGTTAGGTGAGTGGAGGGAGGGGGGATGCGCGCTCCATCGTATTTTCTAAACCAGTTAGAAATTACCCACTGCTCGACATTAACATTTGCGAGGAAAACGTACCTGTAGTATGTACAAATATGAACAGTGGCTTGCACAAATACAACTTTCTTTGAAGGTAATCAGGTTAATCTATCAATATCACAATTTGAGTACACGAGGAGTTAATGAGTGAGTGTTTTATTGTGAATGGAACACGGATATCATTGAGATTTGAGTGATTAATAATTAATTAATTAATATTCTATGTTTGCCAAATTTCTACACTTCATTAGTTTTGTTCTGGCACTTAAAATCTTTTCTAGGCTTTGGACTCGGCAAGATTTGATTCTATTCATGAGATCACAAAAAAAAATCAACACGATGTACCTAACAAGTGTCTTAGTACTATGTTTATATTTCAATTCTGCTAAATAGAGATACTTATAGTTAATAAAGCTTTACTTTCAGAAAATATCACATATCTTGTGCATTTATAGGTTCTTGATTTTGAAAAAAAAATTTGAAAAAAACCCCCGACGGTTAAAAGTCAATTGAAAAATGATAAAATAACTAAAAACCCCCGACTAAAAGAATTTGTGTTTAGAGATAATAAACGTAAAAAGCTTTTATAAGTAGATTTGATCTCTCGCAGTGTCGGACATATGAACAAAATAGTATCAGTTTTCATAGCACTTTCCTACGCACCTATTTGGTTCACGAAGATGTAGATGTGGCAATAATATATTATTCAACTCACAATGAACTTAATAAAAAACTCAATAAAATCCGTCGGGGGCTGCCATTAATTGCCACAATTAGCTAGTTTTGTAGTTTTATAGTAGTGTGAATAATTTGGAGATGTGATTTTTTATTGCTTTACTTATTTATATTTGTTAAAATTTAAATAGCGATGAAAACCGCATCAAATTGGATAGAAATAAATAGTATTGTTTAGAAATGACGACATTGGTTTGCACACACAATTCACAAACATCCTCTCCGTCCGTACCGCCGTAGGTAAAAAGCTTTTTACATTCACTATCTCTAGTTACATAAATCATGTAAGTCGAGGAGAGTCAATTTCTTACATTTTAACCATCGTAGGTTTTCTTAATGTTTAATTATGCTTTTTTATATTTATGTTGAAGTTTAAAATAGTGATGGCAGCCCCCGACGGATTTTATTGAGTTTTTTATTACGTTCATTGTGAGTTGAAAAATATGTTATTGCCACATCTACATCTTCGTGAACCAAATAGGTGCGTAGGAAAATGCTATGAAAACTTGATACTATGTTGTTCATATGTCCGAAACTGTGAGAGATCAAATCTACTTATAAAAGATTTTTACCTTTATTATCTCTTAACACATAAATTCTTTTAGTCGGGGTTTTTAATTATTTTATCATTTTTCAATTGACTTTAAACCGTCGTGGGTTTTTTTCAAAAAATTTAATTTTGCTTTTTATTTCAAAATTTTATAAGAGCTTAATACCACGGTAACACTTGTTTAAGAATCTTCACTAATCAATCACAAACCCATTATTAAAAGCCGCATCCAAATCGGACTAGTAGTTTTGGATTTGTATAAATAAGGTTTACTGTAGCGCCCTCTAATGAGTTGTCACAGTAACGTATTATATATGTATAAGAACATACAACACAATTTAAACCAAGCCTATAACCGGAAATCACATCCAAAACGGATTTAGTTATAGTAGTTGCACAAACAAAATATTTTTACTGCAGCGCCCCTTGGTAAATTTTCCTCGTCATAAATATGTATATGAATATGCACCAATCAAACCAGAACCCACCACTGAATGAAAACCGCATCAAAACAAATATTTACTGCAGCGCCCCCTGGTAAGTCGTAATTGTAACACCTATCTGATAACATGCACCAATTAAATCTAAGCCCATCATTGAAAACCGCATCAAAATTAGACTAGTAGTTTTGGGGAAAAATTGCAGAATTGGTTTGTACAAATAAATGTTTACTGCAGCGCCTCCTGGTGAGTCGTCACCGTAACACATTTAAGAACACGTACCACAATTAAACCCGAACCTATCACCGATAACCGCATCTAAAACGGACTAGTAGTTTTGGTTTTCCACAAACAATCATTTACTGCAGCGCCCCCTGGTGAGTTTTCATCGTAACACAATACAAGAACAAGCACCTATCAAACCAGAACCCATCACTGAATGAAAACAGCATCAAAATCGGACTAGTAGTCTTGAAGATAAACGGCAAAATAGGTTTACACACACAAACTGCCTCTCACCCCAAACGCATATACAGTCTCCGTTCCGTCGCAGGTAATTAAAAATATGTCAGTTATTATAATAAAACGTTAAATAATTACTCGTTAAAATATACAATTCGTAAGAGATTTGTCAATTATGTGTAAACACAGTAATGATGTATAATTGCACAGAAGTGCGGCGTTATTAGAGTACCAGTGACAGGTGCGCCCGCGCAGGTGAAAGCCTCCGACTTGAGCATCCGTTTCCCTTAATATGATCTCATTTGCTTACTATTGTATTGTTGTGTCATGCTTGATGAATTAATCTTTATATTTGAATATATAATTATTCTGTGCCCGTGTATGTTACTGAACTCCTCTTAAACGGCTGGACCGAATTTGGTTAAATATTAATATAATTTTTAAAAAAAGTTTCGAAAACAAAAATCAAAATTTAGAATTTGGAAGGATATTTTGTAAGAGGTAGTGCCATGCTGCAGTGCAGCCGAATTGGGCCGGCACGACCGGAGTGGTACCTCTCGCTCACATAACACCGACATCAAGTGTCGCATGCTGTCGCATTTCGTGCGGTTTTTGAGTTTTCGCTGGCCCATAGGGGGGGAGGTAGAGAGGGAAAAGGAGGGCAACGTATCTGCATAACTTTTGGTTGTCCGGATGTCTATGGGCGTCGGTAGTCACCATAAGGCCCGACTGCTCGGTTGCCTTGTGATATAAAAGAATGCATAATTTTTTGTACATTGAAGAAAGTTACGCGTGAGATATAAAATCGTATAACCGTTACGTGTTTATTTATCATATTTTTGTGTAATTATAAAAAGTATGAATGTGGTTATAACTCCATTTTATTGCTAACTTTATGGTTGCGTATAAAGCGTGCAACTTTCTTTTATTATAAAACGTTCATTGGTCTTATCTTTGACAGTTCAATTTATTAATATAATGCGCGCGACATTTTATTACAGAGTTGCGTAATATTTTCACTTGGGTTTTTACTTTAATTTTGTAGAATCGGTACAGATTTGGTGTTCGAATAGCATGTTTGAGATTAATTAATAAAGCGTACGAAGGTATTGGTTTTAGGTAAGTGTTCCCTGTGGTTTTTGTATTCAAGTTAATAAAAAAGGGCTTTTTGCAACTAAGGTTTCACAAGAAAATCAATTAGAAGCGAATTATCTTATATCAAATTGTATAATTTCATACAGATTGAATTCCTTAATCCTAATTTAGTTAATTTAAGTTCTGCATTACCAATTTTCATTTAATTTAAACCGCACAACCCAAAATAGAATTAAATCATTAATCACAGCCCAAAATAGAATTAAATCTACTTTTTAAGAAAATAATGTAATTTCAAACTCTGAAGCCAGAATAGAATTTAAATTGAATTTTCTTTTAGATAATCAGTTATGAAATGTGACTGTGTGAATAATGATGACTCAAAAAGTCTTCCATCCTTAGCTTCCATCATATATTATTAATTTTGATGAAGCGCGGCTAACTTTTGGCCATACTCAATTCTCGTCCGATGTTGTCGCTATCGCGCCCGAACGCTGTGAACTTGAACTTCGCGCACGAAGGGCCCCGGCCCCCGGCTCCCCGACTCGTGAGTACTTTCCCTAAAGGTAAAGTGAAAGTGACTTCCTAGAGATACAGGAACGCATTCATGTCTTTATTAAAATGAAATGTTCTTGTAGTAACTCATAATTAATATAATAATAAATACTTATATAACTGCAAGCTTTGGAATTATGTTAAGCTGTTTAAGCTATTTAGACAATAATAATTACTGAACACAGTCATTTTAAAAAGCTATTACTATACCATTGCCCCGACAGACGTTGTGTTGTACAAAACTTTTTATAGTGTAGCCCACTATAAAAAGTTTTGTACCACGTCATTATAGTTACTTTTGGAGTCGGTGTCAGCCAAGGTAGCTAGCTAGGTAAGTAATGTACAGCAACAAATACGACACCGACTCCAAAAGTAACTATAATGACGTGGTAAACGCAAAGTTTGTACATTAGTAGAATATTAAGTTGATTATAAGTTGTAAGCACAAAAATTAAAGAAACAGTTATTTTATTACTTTTTAGTTTAGTATTTTTGAAGTCGGTTTTAATTTTTTGTAAAATGTTTTCATTTCTTAATTTTTAGTGATTCCGAAATTCGTCGTCTTGGCGTTCATTGAAGGAGGCATGTTCAGCAGTGGATGGATAAAGGATGATGATGATGACGGTGATGGTGAAGATGATGATGATTATGAAGACCGCGACATACTATAGTTTGCTACCAAAGCATCCTATACAATTGTTACATCGACACGTAATAAAATGATCATATCATCAAGGTAAACAAAACCAACCAATAAGGCATTATTGGGAATAACTATAAAACGGCTTGTCAGATCTTAATAAAATTAATATGGGACCAAATCGGAAACACCAGCTTTCAAACAAAATAATAACCATAAAAATCCATGCACAAACGGCGGAGTAATCGTGTCACATACATACAAAAAAGAAAAAAAAACATACAGACGAATTGAGAACCTCCTCTTTTTTTTTAAGTCTGTTAAATAAATTTAAAAGGAAAAGTAATTAAATAAAGTTAATTAAATTAGGATTCTATTAAAATTTGAATGGAATTAAGTTTATTAATAATAATAATCATTATATAAGTGATCTCGATGAAGGTCACGACTGAAATGGAAACTGTACGAAAACTCTTGCGTCACTGTAAGCCTGTGAACTGTAGCAGTGAAAGTGCCAAGGTATTTTTAAGTTGAACGACTGCACGTAACTATTGTAATTTTCTTTTTATCGCGTAAAATTGTTATGCAAATGTGACACGAGCCTAGTAAATTTCTATTTTGTTTCCAATGCGCGTATACATATAGCGAACTTACTAATTAATATCCTTAAAAAGACTATTCTTTTATTTAATACTAGCAGCGTCCCGCGGTTTCACCCGCGTACTTCCTATTTCTGTGGGTACTCCCGCGGGGTAGGGATAAAATATAGCCTATAGGCTATATGTTATTCTGAAGTGTAATCTATATTATTGTAAGGTTTCATCAAAATCTATTCAATAGTTTTTGCGTGAAAGAGTAAGAAGCATACATCCAAACATCCATACTTTCTTACAAACTTTCGCGTTTATAATATTTGTAGGATTAACTACCTCTGTCGGAGTAGTAAAAATACATATAAGCTGTTACAAACTGCTTCTAAATGTAAATTTCGCTACAATTTATCCTTAATGAATAAATTGAAATGAGCTATATTTATCTGAAATTAAAACATCATTTAATGTGAAACACGTAATAATGGTAATAATTACCTACACACACTATTATCATATAAAAAAAATATTTTGAACGTAATAAAAATCGACAATAAGTTTCACAACCAAGTGCATCTTGTTTTATTAAGGCAATGAGTGGCTAAATTTTTTAAAAGTTTTTATCAGCTGAAACTAAACTACTTATTGAGGGCGATTTCGGTTCGGATTCGACGATTCGGCCTCGTGGCCGAAATCCCACACGATGGTCAGACCAGGTATCTGAACAACTTGGATTGACGGTCAGCGCTGCACTACATCAAGCGACGGAGCGCAACCGATGGCGACAGCTGACAGACAAGATGAAGATCACGAGTCATGTCAGCCGAGTCAGTCAAGAGTCACGATCCTCAGCAATGAGGGAACGATCAAGAAGAAGAAGACTGAACTACCATCAACTAAATATTCCATTTACATTTTTAATTTATTTTATCTAATTTGACATCGATTATTTGTGAATTGTGGTTATTTTGTTGACTATGCCAAGTATCTATACTATCTTCGTAGAATGCAATATGTTAATGAACGTACGCAGTTATATTCCAATGGTCCACTATTTAGTGGATGTGCTAGCGGCATCGTTACAAGATCATTACCAGTATAACAAGAGAAAACTATGTATGCGTGTATCTATGACCTAGGTATGGTATCGACCTGAAGATAATGTGGTTTCCAAGTGTTTTTTTTTAGTTTAACTATATTTAAATACAATAAAATAGTAATCGTCTGCTTATTATTCTTCTAAGTAAAAGCTTACATTTTGAACTATCTAGTATGTATTTTATTTACTCTTATATTTTTTAAAATATCAATATAAATATCCTATGAAAGTGTTAAATGAAAGGCGTGCTAAAAATAAAAAATAGAGTACGAGGTAAGGGCACTCTATCTAAGTCCCTGGTGACAGAGGTACATACGTTATATTTTGAATGTACTCAGAAATATCAGACGTAAATAACTTACACTCCAATAAGGAATAAATGTGTAACGTAAATATAAAGGTTGGTACATACAAACGTAGTACAATAAAAGTACACTACACTTATAAGAATAAACTTATTAGGCGTATGTGTAAGTTATATTTGTTATGTTGCAAAACATTTTGTTATTGTTTGTTTTGTATAAAATTATAATCTGAGAGGACATATCAACGTTTTAAATTGTTAATTGGGAAAATCTTATTATTACACAATACGAATTTTGATTTTAATTTTAAAAAGCTCATTTAAGTTGCTAATTGTTAAATAAATTAGACATGATTATTTCATAAATAGTCATGTCAAAAATCTATCTAATTAGACAAATTGGAAATAATCAAAATGAGATAAGATAAGCTGTAAAATATTTTTATATTATTAGGCTTAGCTATTTGGAATCATAAATATTGAAAATATATTTGGAATCATAAATAAGAAAAATAAATATTGTTAGATATAATAAAAGGGTTACGTTTCTCGAATTCATAACAATGATCCCATCATAGAACTATAATATCATACCAATTAATATGCCAAAATAATAGTAATATAGAAACTAACATAAATAACACCTATATCAAAGTATCTTCATCAATGCTTTAGGAGAGCAGAGAAAATTTCAGTAAAAATAAATTCCCACAAATATTTTTGTATTCAATCTCAACTAATTTTAATATAATATATACGAATTATCTAAGCTACTCACTACGTCCATGTTATATACTTTTAAAATTATGTTACAGTGTATTTTTGCCTGGCAGTTTTCAAATGGCACAGTCACGACATCACGAATATTTCACCAAAAATATACCATCTGACTGACATTGGCAAATCCTCGGGGAAGATAAAATTAAAGAAAATATAGTGTGTACAAGTCTTAAAAATATAGTGTGGTTAGGTGTTTAGTGACGGCGCTCATACAGCCGCGCCGGACGGTTATCTCGGTGTAGCTGTACCACACACTCAACGGTATTACGAGAAATATAATAATTAACTTTTTCTCCAGCGAAACATGCTTGATGCTACTGATCTTATTGAATTCATATTGACTGATGGTAACTAGAGCGGTTTATGTTAAAAATGTGCATCTATAATTATTGTATGCAGCCAGTAATTATATTATGAGAAAGATTATTCTTTAATGTAAATAGAATGCCACTCAGTTCTAAAAAGATTTTTATTTTACGCTAACTTTTATAAAGTTTTTTTTTTCAAATGTGGTTTTATAATTATTTATATTTAATTAATTATTTAACAAGATTTTCAATTATATGAACCAAATAATAAAAATATTTTTGTTTTGACATAAGATTCCAAATAAAATAACGCATTACAGTCACTATAGTTTAAGTAAAAGCT
Source organism: Helleia helle (assembly GCA_963853865.1). NCBI lineage: Eukaryota > Metazoa > Arthropoda > Insecta > Lepidoptera > Lycaenidae > Helleia > Helleia helle. The sequence goes on along the minus strand of OY971422.1, from coordinate 15,438,673 downwards.
CGTTAAAGCTTAATAATATTTAATCACTTTTAATTTCAATTATTAACAAATATAATAGATCCTCACCTTCAACAGGAGCGTCACGAGCAACAGTAACAGTCTGGTCCTCTTCATAGTCACAGTCCAGTCAGCAAGCCTGCAAGCAAGGCACATTGATGTAGCACTAGAAAACACGCTATACGTTCACCGGCGCTATGAGCGCTACGCCGCGAGCGCAAACGCAGCTCGCATGGCCGCGTAGAGTTGTGCACACTGCGGCGGCCTCTCGCTCGCCCCTCCCGCCCTCTGCCGCCCCCTCCCTAGGCCTCGCTATGTGGGGCTGAGTGCTGACCCACTGACCGAGTGCAGAGCCACCGGAACTGCACCGGCTCCTATTGATGCGCTCCCGTTGCGTCGAGAGGAAACCGCACGCGGCCTTCACGACCAAGGTCGAGCGATTCGCTATCTTATTGTTATTTATAGTCTTTTTGTCATCTCCAATTAAGCTGAATATTATTGAATTTGATCTAAAGAGTCTGCTTGATGCAGCGTGTGCGCTAATTACTAAATACGGTTGATCATTATCGAGTCAAAACTTGTTATTACACGTGTAAGTAGGTACTGTATAACAGTAATAATTACCTATCATGTTTTTAATTACGAAATAAGTATCCTTAATTTTTTTTTTAAACATCAATATATAGGAATTAATAATTTTAGAAGATCTAAAATAATTTAAAAAGTGTCAAAAAAGAAGAATCATTTAGATTGAATGTTTTTGTCACATCTTTAACAAATATTACAACACATTTGTTTTTGTCTGATTTTAAGTTGCAACTGAATATATTTAATTTTTATAATGGATATCATGTAAAGCTCGTGGGTGCGAGCGCGCCCATGTCGCGTCACCGTCCGTACGTCGGTGCGGGCACGGCGCGGCGCGTCGGATGATTTCACCCCAGACGAGCGCTCGCCAGTTAGAAAGTCACATCTCGCTATTAGAGATCGCTTACTTTTCTGTAAACGTTAATTTTTAATTTCAAGTAAGAGCATTCAAAATTTTGTTACGAAATTTAACGATCGCAATTATTTTTTAGTATCACATAAAATTTTAATACGAATTATGTTGAATTGTTATTTCGATACCTATCAAAATCACTTGCACATACTATATATGTATATTAATTAGACAAGCTCTGGAGTCTAGTTATTTATATTTATGTAGCTGTTGTTTGTTATATTGAATTCCAGAAAAAATAAATTTGATGCACTAATATGAATGGTCGAACGAACTTTATGTTTTAGTTACGTCTGAAATATGATTGAAAATCGATCAATGATAATTCTTATTGCACTCCTTCCAAATAGATATCTTTCTATAGAGTTTCTATATGTTAGTTAGATAGGTGAACTGGCAGACGTGCCACCAGATGGTAGGTAAGTGGTCGACGTCGCCCATGAACATAAACTAGTTTACCTGGAACTAGCCCAGGCTCATCTATGTGTTGCCTATCCTGAGACATAAGATGTTAAGTCTCGGTGCCAGTAATTACACTGCCTGTCTTGCCCTTCTCTCCGAAACACAGCAAAGGTGTTTGACGGAGGAAACAAGCAAGATGGAGAGAGGGCGGCACAGCGCATCCCTTCCACCGGTAAAGTATTTTGAAAGGCCTTTTTAAGCTATTGCATAGCTTTTATCGCGGGCCTTGAGCGCGGCGACCGAATCAAGAAATTCCGTAACGAAAAAAACCTACCACCCGACGAGAGACGAGCTGCTCCGAAATCGGACGAATAAGTAAGCAGCTGTTTGTGAAAGTTTGTGAAGCAAGAAAGTATATAGGTGTGGGATACGGTAAGTTCTCCTCTCAAATTAACGCATTTAAATAAATGTTTCGAATCGACAACATATATCCACAATATTCGGATAATGGCGTAGTTTAGATTAAAAAAATGTAAATAATGAAAAAGAATTGACATAATATTATAAGTATAATAGTTGTCAAATTTTTATGCGTGTGTCACGGAGCTTAAATAGAAAGGAGAGCGATCGACATAGGCGTTATATACTATACATTGTCCATTGAAAGATCATCACTGGCAACGATGTTACTATTTGCGGATGATTTGCGGTTCTTGCTGGAAAATGTTCGTGGGTGTTGACCCACGAACACTGAACGATCATTTGAATCACTGCGAACTATTAATGGTATAGTGTGCCCAACATTTCGTGTAGCATGTTAATAACTCAATTTGCTTGAAAACGAAATTCACATGGACACGACAATCGCTGAATCTTTAGGTGTCATTATCTTAATAAAGTACTGAACTTCTTATTTATTTTGCAATCATTGTCTTACTTTCATAAACTCATAAAGTACATTCAGCTAATCTGTAACGTTATTGGCCCATCGGATATCTGTTCTCCTGAGTGTGTGACCAGCCCACTTTATCAGGCAAAGGCACAAAGTGGCAGTCCACTTTAGCAACGTGCCTATTATTTGAATGATATCGGTAACCTTAGTTCTCTGACGGAAGCTTAGGTTATATAAGGTTCAAGACGTTTAGGTCGACAAAGTGTTGGTCGGCCATTAACCAGGTGGGTATGGACAGATAGGGACTGGTGATATTGATGATGATGATACTAATGATGAATCTAAAACACGACATTAATTAATTGTTAGGCGGTACGAAGTTCGCCGGGTCAGCTAGTATTATAATATATTATTACCTAATTTTTTTAAATATGAATAAACAAAGTGCATTTATTAATGAAGAAAGTGATATGATTTTGTTTGTATCTTATCTATACAGATAAATAAAATTGGAGTGTCTGTTTGTAATTATATAAAATTTGTAGTATTATATAAAATAGCTGTTGCCCGCAGCTTCGCCCGCGTTAATTTAGATTTACAGCCGTACGCGGATTGATGATGATTATTTTTATAGCCTAAGTTACTCCTTATAACCTATCTGCCAGTGAAAGTCTCATCAAAATCGGCCCAGCCGTTTCAGAGATTGGCCGGAACAAACAGACAGACAGACAGACAGACGGACAGACAGACAAAAATTGTAAAAAATACTATTTTGGTATATGTACCGTGTATACATACATATGCATTTAGTAAAAAGCGGTTATTTTAATATTACAAACAGACACTCCAATTTTATTTATCTGTATAGATGTATAGATTTGAAATGGTTCTTGAATTGAAGTTTTACAAACTTCAATTCAAGAAAAGAACCATTATGAATTTTAGTCATAAGAAAATTATCTCTTTGTTGATTATTGGCCATTCGCATTAAATCATAGAATTGTTGATAATCCATTAAATATAAAAATATAAAACAAAAGAAAGAAAAAAAAAACTGCATAAATAAAAAATAATTAAATTATTATAATTGCATAAGTTGATAAAAAATGCTATGCAATAGCTTTACCGCGGCAGTCCCCGAGTGCCACACGTTTTTATTTTTTTTTCTTTGTCGTCGGGGAATCCTCTGAGGCATCCCGGGAGGGAGTGGGTCTCCCCAGGCGGGTTTGTGGGACTCGCTACGCCCGAATGCTGGTAAGTGGACGCAGCCCTACCTACTAAAACCCGGCGAGTGCCACCAATGCCGCCTTTGGTGAGGTGCCCCGGATCTAATGAGCAAACAGGGCACCTCGACAGCTAGTCAGCCCCTCAGGGGACAGAAAAACCCGTCCAACGTCGGGACAGTACAATGGGGTGCGGTTCCCGTCCTCGCCCCTTGCTGCCTGCACTTTTGTCCCCTCTTCTTATAAGAGGGGACAAATGTGCTGGGCACACCTTAGGCTACTAAGCCCCACCACCACGTCAAGGCCTGAACCATGGTGGGGATTTTGAAAGGCCTAAACTATGAGTCTAGTAAATAACCTTAACATTATTTACTTATAACATATACTTAACACAAACGTAATTCAAAATTTACACTCCATTCAGATTTAGACCCTTTATTCTGGAAATTGTAAATAATGTTTAACATAGCTTCGTATCAAATGTGTCAAGTAATTATATTTGATTGACGTCCATAATCCATTTTACGACACTGTAAGAGAGTGTTTGATGTAACTGATAGATATAATTAAAGTATTCAGATGGGCTTGATGAATGTGATCGGACACGTTTTCCGAAGTAAGAGCGGCAAATAGATCAGCTCTCACTGTAGCATGCGTTCTCTTGCGGTTTCCGTTTACTTGTTCATGCTTCGCTTTCTTTTGACATTTTTACCGTAGGGCTTAAAGTAGTAAATCTACATATATGAATAATGTTCGTTTGTTTCAAACAAAATGTTTTTCACAGTAATATAATTCATTGTATAGAGAACTAGCTGTTGCCTGCAGTTTTTACTCAACTCCTATTAGTTAGAGCGTGATGTTATATAGCATATAGTCTTCCTCGAAAAATGGGCTATCTAACACTGAAATAATATTTCCAATCGGACCATAGTTCCTGAGATTAGCGCGTTCAAACAAACAAACTTATAAGCTTTATAATATTAGTGTAGATAGGACTGTCAATATGCCAGAAATATATAAACCCTCGCCATATTGCGGAAAATTTTGGAACTAATTTCTGTATGGACGATACTATGTGTTACCCATAGACTTAGAATGTACTGTCAGTGTTACCGTATATAAGACACAGTGGCGACATCAATGCAGGGTTTATATATTTCTGGTCAGGCTATACATATATGTTCATTAAACAAATTAAAGATTTTCCCGTAGCGATGCTCATGCATTCGTTAAAGATGTTATATAAAGGAAAGTTTTAATAAACGACACGTCTAAAAGTAAATATTATGAACACGTACCTTGTAATAAGAATAATATCTATGGACGCTTTCACACCACGTCAATCTGGTCCCGTAGTAAGTTCTCGAAGACTTGTGTTACGGGTACCAGACAATGAAAATATGTTTAATACTTTTATACTATACATATATTTAAGATTGTTATTATATAATACACATATTTAATACACACATTCACTCAGACTCAGAAACACAGAAAATAAGTTTGATCCCTGGCGGTATTCGAACCCGCAACCTCCGGCTTGAGTGCCAACGCGTTTACCACTGAGCCACATAGGTCGTCGGTAGATATTATTATTATAGATATTATTATTATTATTATTACGTACCTACTTTTTAAGGATAAGTATAACTTTTTTTATCATTCTATTCTTTTAGTAGCGCTTACATTCGAAACTATAATTGTTATATTTTCGAAGAAAGTTCAGAGCTTTTTATTTGATAGTCAATTCATATTAACAAATAACATCTCATCTTATATTCTAACACGAAAATTCCGTTACCTCGAAATAAAAAAAATACAATCATACATGTCCAAACAACAATGACATTTAAACAGTGATTCTGCAAAAAGTTTAATTGTTGGCCATTCTACCAACCCTGATTGAACTTTATTATTTTTGTAATCATGTACAGTCAATTGCAATAATAAGAACACATTATAATTTTTTATGTGAATATTCTATTGGCTCGCCATGGCAATATGACATGACAGCAAACGGCACGACAATGACATGTGGTGATGCTCTCTCGACGCCTTTGTGTATTATTTACCATTACCATTTTTGTTATAGATTTTTTAAAATTATGAATTCAAATAATAGGTTGGGGAAAAAGAAATCCATTATTTTTGCTCCTGGGCGATGCTCCGACTACTAACATGCTGGTCAACTTTAATTAATTTGTGATTTGATTGTAATTTTTGACGACGGGCCTGCCTGTGCGAGGTGCTTCTTTTACGACAAAAATGCCTGAAGGGAATCGTGGAAACCAAAATTGCACGTAGTCATAGAAAAACTGTAAAATGTACCGAATTTTCTCTTTATTGACTTCCATTTTAACACCCTGTAACTATCAACTATAAATGGATTGTAAATGGACGAAACAAAAAACAACAAAACAATTTTAGTGTGAAATGTCACCTTGACAACGAGTATAAATATGAAATTGTTTGATAAACTTTACGAGACATCGTTCACTACAGTCATCTATCGAAAAAATGATGGAGTTCTTTTACCCCAAACTGTTATTAGCATTATTGTTTCACATATCCCGGTTGACCTGTGACGACAATTTTTTTTAAATGCATCATAACACTAAATTGATGATTAGATGATGATTTACCAGTGGGAAGGATGCACTGTGCCGCGCTCTGACTGCATGGGTACCACCATCTTGATTGTTTCTCTGTTCAAACAGCTTTGCATTGTTTCGGAGAGAAGTTTAGGACGATATAATTACTGGTACCGAGACTTAACATCTTGTCTCAGGATACACTTGAAAGAGTTGTTTGAGCTAGTTCCAGGTAAACTAGCTTATGTTCATCGGTGACGTCGACCATTTTCCATCAGGTGGCCTGCCGGTCATAGTGCCGGAAGATGAGTGACAAGGATTTTAACGCAGTGACAATAAAAATCATAGAATGTGGATATAATTGCAAGCAACTGTACCTAAAAATCTTTATTAAGCTCTACAATAGTGTTAGTGGGCTTTTATAGCCTGAAGGTTGAATGTCAAGTTCTGAATGAATACGTCCATGATTGTTGTGTCAAAATACTGATTAGCGGTCAGCCAACTGGGTCGTGCATATTATCTCATTTAACAAGTCGTTTATCAACCTGGAGCAATCAGTGAAAGCGGTTTCAAATTTATTCATATTTTCTTCTTCGTCAAATTGTTTATTAATTTTTAAACGCAATCTGATTTATATCTTGTTGTTGATGTTTTTATTTTGTTTTAGATTATTTATTTTTATGCAACTTACATTGTGGTTTTATATTAGACAGTACTTTAAAGATTAGGATTTTATTTAATAGAATATAAAAAGAATATAAAAAAACAATGAGTACCTAGTTTTAAAATTGTTTTTTGACGTGATAACGTCTTATAAATTGATAAACACCGGCAGCGCGCACGAAAAAGTGTCCCGTGAAAAAGTGTCCCATTCTGCATGAGCCTGTCAAACGAAAGACAGGCCCAAGCGTTGGCTTCGAAACCATTATTTATAACAAAATATGTTGAATACGCGACAACGTGTTTTGTGTTTATTTCTATAATTTAATAAGATCCTGTGTGATTTCCTCCATAATTTTGTCTAATTTCATTTTGTTCACTTCAATCAATTATTTTTCTCAAAAAGGTAATTAAATTTTCATCAATGTTTCTTTATTACATTATCATGTAAAACTGTCGGCCGTAAACCGACAACCAATTTTTTTTTGTAAAATATTTTTTTACGTATGGAAGGAGTTGTAGGTTTACATTGCTTAGTAGATGAAAGTAGCACTTAGTAGCCCACCAAATGAATGTTTTTTAAGTTATTCGAATAAAGCTCATCAAAATGATTTAGATATATTATAGTAAGAAAACTTTTTATAAGATATAAATATGTTTGCTAAAAAAACTTCTACTATTGCTGCATTAAAACAAAGAAAAATTAAAACTTACTCTTTTAATTCCATTAAAAGTCTTATGATGATTTGTTAAATTTAATAACATACTTTAATAAAATAATATCATCATCATTATAAAAAAGACGTGTGGCACTCGGAGACTGCCGCGGTAAAGCTATTGCATAGCATTTTTTATCAACTTATGCAATTGTCAGTGGACAATTTATAGTATATAACTCCTATGTCGATCGCTCTGCTTTCTATTTAAGTTCCGTGACACACGCATAAAAATTTGACAACTATTGTACAGCTTGGCAAAAAAGTGTATGACGTGTTGACAGGTGGAACTAAATATTTTACTAAATGGAAACCTTGATGTTGACAATACTTGGTTACAAATACTAGATTTTGAGTAAAGTTTAGTGTTTCACATTTATTTTTAACGATTTGATTAAATTATCTTACTGATTTTCCATATTATGATGAGACCTAAGTGAAAGTGGCGCCCTCATTTTTTCCATACTCTTTTTTGCCAAGCTGTACTTATAATATTATGTCAATTCTTTTTCATTATTTACATTTTCTAAATCTAAACTAAGCCATTATCCGAATATTGTGGATATATGTTGTCGATTCGAAACATTTATTTAAATGCGTTCTTTAATTTGAGAGGAGAACTTACCGTATCCCACACCTAAAGACTACTATTGTCCCACACCTATATACTTTCTCACAAACAGCTGCTTACTTATTCGTCCGATTTCGGAGCAGTTCGTCTCTCGTCGGGTGTTAGGTTTTTTTCGTTACGGAATTTCTTGATTCGGTCGCCGCGCTCAAGGCCCGCGATAAAATCTATGCAATAGCTTAATAACATACTTAGTAAAATTAAGTTGAAATACAGAACGTAGGTCACGACAGATGGGGCACTTGAGTAAAATCGTTCTAAGAGCTATTTAAAATAAAATTATACATATAACAGCGTCAAAATTAGTGTCGAGAATAGAACATAATTAGAATTGTAGAAATATAGGAAATATTAGCAATAATAGAAAGTAGTGTGTTACGTCAATAGAAAGTTAATCTCATTATCACTTAAAAGTAAATTATGAGAAAATTCACTGCACATGCCCCCACTATAGGTACATTCTTTTAAATAAAAAAAAATGGTATATATATATTTTGCTAAAATATCTTTCACATCAGCACACTTTTACGTGAGTTCATCGAGCATATAACCGGAATAGAGCGGCGGTGTTTTGTTTTGTAGGAAACAAATTCCGCCAAAGTCCTGAGACGTTATGTTTCAGGCAAAGAACTCATGCATTGAGCATACAACCGGGTAGAGTAACTTAATGTGAGCCATACAATTCCGAAAGTAGTCTGTGATTTGTCACTGACGTAATAGCAATTCAAAGAATCAATGATCTGTACGAACATCCCATCGGCCAGTCATCCATCAATGGCCATTAGTCGGCCAATCAGAGCGCAGATCCGTCGACGGATCGCAGCACAAATTTGGCGGAATTTGCTTTCATATAAATCATTACATTATCGCTCCATTCCGGCTATCTTGAATTCGTAGGTTAACTCAATAGATAAAAGTGCGTAAGAGATATACAAATTTAAATGATAAAATCAAAGAGTTATAAAGCGCTAAAAGCTTGTCTTGTTGTCTGTTAGTTACAGTTGTCATTGACAGTCAATCTTGTAGAGTCACGTAAAGTTTCACACAAACCACCGATGGTGAACTAGCATGAGTTGCTATTTTGATACTTTCATTTTCTGCCACTATTAACTTTTAATGCTTAAGATTTTTGTTTAATGTTTATTACTTAACATTAGCTTAAATGTTTAGTTACCTGTATGACTGAATGACATAAGTTGATAAGTTTTAATTAATAATTATTATTTAATGGTAAAGTAAATGTTAACGTAGTAAGTGTAAATAAAGTTAACTTTAATATTTTTAATTATTCGTAAATAGATCAACTGTAAGTAAATTAGATAAACATAAAGACAATCATACTAGTATTGTTAGCGACGACAGCCTAGTGGGTATGGGCTCGGCCTCTCCGAGAGGTCCGTGTTCGATCCTGACTGTGATTCCTAGAAATAGGTTTCTCTAAATTTCTACGTGCACCTGAACATGAGATCATCACTTCTCACTGGTGAAGGAAACATAGTGAGGAAACCTGCATGCCTGATGAGTATTTTAAAGGTGTGCGAAGTTCACGAAGCGCATTGGGCCAGCGCATCGGTGAACTATGGCGAAAAACCCTCCTCGCCTGATTTCGAGGAGGAAACCCGTGCCGAGGGTTGATTTTATTATTATATTATTATTATCACACTAGTATTTGTTGTCTAAGTATGTCTGCGCCGTGGCATAAGTTATAGATAGAAGATATTATTCATATCGTAATTGTACACAATATCATAGATATCGAGGAACTAACAATTGGTTTTTACATTAATAATAATTATTTAAATTGAAGTAACACATTCACCGGTAGTCTGAGAAAATTACGTAGTGAGTAGTGAGACTAAATTCTTATCGAAAGTCATGTACATATCTAAAACATGTTTAGTCATTGGAAAATGACCATTCACAGATGATAGCTATAGATACGCTTGCATGGTGTGCATATCGTACTATAGATATGTTTACGTGTGCATGTTGTACTATAGATACGTGATTGGAATATGTGCTAATATACAAGATGCATTTGAACTAAATTCTATCTAAATCTAGAATTCTTACATTAGCAAAATCCCCTAAGCACAATAATATTTTGACAAAAAACTAACAACAAGAGAAATTCAATCATATATAGAATTCAACGCGTATCAGTGAAATAATTAATAAATATTAGCCAATAATCACACCAATTGTATTACGGGCACTAGGAACGGAAAATACATTTACATACACGTCCACGACCTGGTGCAGACTTCTGAATTCATCATACAAATTATCTGCACTTGGCGAAATTCGAACCCGCAACCGCTGCGTAGTGTCCAGTACCCTGACATCTCGACCAGCCGGCCGTCAATGATGATGAAATGAACATTTACTAAGTTAAAATCTGGAAGAGTCAGATAAATTGAGAAATGGATGCTGTTGAACATATCTATATACATACTAATATTATAAAGCTTATAAGTTTGTTTGTTTGAACGCGCTAATCTCAGGAACTACTGGTTCGATTTGAAAAATTATATCACTGCTAGATAGCCCATTTATCGAGGAAGGCTATAGACTATATAACATCACGCATGGACTAACAGTAGTTACGTTGAATTAGTTAACGCGGGCGAAGCTGCGGGCAACAGCTAGTTTAGTATATAGGGAGAATCATAGGTACTTGTTCAACTATTTAACATAGAAATATACATATTTAGATTAATTGCTTATGACTGGGATTATAAGTTTGTTAAGAGTCCGAGTATAATCTAGATGTAGACTCTCTGAATGAAAGCCCTCCCTATACGGATAGAAATGTGCGTTCACCTTAAATGTTTGCTCAGTCACTTTCGGGTCTGATTAGCGTCGCGAGTGCTGCGACTCATAATTACTTGGTAACGAGCTGAAAGTTTTTCTTAATTAATGAATAATGCTCCGAAGGCTTCACCGCCGCATGTTAGAAAGTGACCACACCGATAACATGTGATCTCACGTGAAGACATTTAGAGGTTTTATGAAATGAAAAAAATAATACCTTCAATCTTAATATACACTTATCGGTGGGAGGAAAGCGCTGTGCCGCGCTCCCGTCTGCATGGGTCCCACCATCTTGCTTGTTTCTCCCGTTAAACAGCGTTGCTGTGTTTCGAGGAGGAGGGGACAGGCAGTATAATTACTGGCACCGAGACTTAACCGCTTATGTCTCAGGATAGGCAAAACGTGAATGAGTTGCTTGGGCTAGTTCCACGTTAACTTGTTGTTCATGGGCCCGTCTGTCTATCATTAAAAACAGTACTTATTTATTGATTATATACTTTTTATACTTAAATGGTTGCGGGTCTGATAAATAGAGGGGGATTAAGGTATCTTCATAAAAATAGTATTTAAATATAATAATTGTCTTCGCAGCCGTTACTGACTTTTTCTCCGAGTTTAAAAAAATATAAAATAAGGATGGTTTCTCAAAGATAATTCACGACAATTTCCGAAAAATACATATACCTAGGTAACACTGAAAATGTTTAGAAAATGAAAAACGGCTTAATGTAGAAAGTTGCCAATACTTTTATTGTTTTTCGGAGTAATCTCCGTTTCTTTCTACACATCGTCGCATTCGATGGAACCTCTGAGAAAAGCAGTGGGCCCATTCTTCCTTAGGAGTCTCTTCTATGGCATTTTCGTACGCTTTCACCGCATCTTCAGGGCTCGTAAAGCGAATACCTCGAATTTTATCTTTAGTTCTTGGGAATAAATGAAAGTCGCAGGGCGCCAGGTCAGGACTGTAAGGCGGATGACTCATTATCTCGACACCTGCCATAGTCAAATATTCAACAGTCCGTTTTGCGGAGTGCGCTGAAGCATTGTCGTGGTGAAGGAGGATCCTGCTTCGAGGGCGCTGCTGTCGAATTTTTTCCAAGACAACAGACAAACAGCGATTGACATACCAGTCTGCAGTAACTGTCCTTCCATCTTCTAGCACAACTGTCGCGAACTGACCTTTCCGTCCAAAGAATGAGGCAATCATCTTTTTTCCTTGACTTCTTCCTTTCTTTACCTTAGTTGGCCGATCCTCGAAAGGAAACACCCACTGAGCTGATTGTCTTTTGGTTTCGGGTTCGTAGCAATATATCTAGCTTTCATCACCTGTGATGATGTCAAATACAGCATTTGAGTTACCGCCGTTGAACTTATCTAACATTTGGCGACACCAGTCCATGCGGAGGCGTTTCTGGTCGTCGGTTAAAGTATGGGGAATCCATCTGGTACAAAGCTTCCTGAAGCCTAAATGTTCGTGTAATATTTTTTGAACTTGACTCATACCAATGCCTAGGCTTGCCCGTATCTGCTGATAGGTCACTCTCTTATCTTCCTCTATCATGCGTCGCACAGCACTGATATTATCTTCAGTAGTCGCTGTTAAAGGACGTCCCTCACGCGGATCATCACTGAGATTGCTACGTCCACGCTTAAACTCGTTAAACCAATTGTAAATAGTGGCACGAGATGGGGCTTCATTAAAAAATGCTAATCGCAGCCTATCATAGCTTTGTTGTTGAGTAAGCCCACAACGAAAGTCATAATAAATCATTGACCGAAAATTTTCTCGCGTTATGTTCATTTTCACGTGTAACAAGAGTTTTAGATTTGCCGCCAATTCACAAAAACAAATGACAAATGAATGCAATATACTACATTAGGTTACCAAAGAGTTCTAAAATTGAAATTCAAAAAAAGTTTTCATTTTCAATGTTTGTAACTGGCCAGTTCTAAACATTTTCAGTGTTACCCACGTATACGAGTTAAGGTTCAATCAATAAAATGATTAAAACTTTAACTCAAAATACATTCAATATATTTGGGAGAGCCCATTATTACGAAACAAAGTAAATACTCGTTGAATGAATGAAACATGAGTCTAACATCAAACAGAGTTCATCATTTCGCTGGAATTGTGAAAAAGAGCGAAACCGCAAAAGTTAGAAATCCAAATGAAGCAAAATATTGACTGTATTTGCTCACGTTCCATTTTCTATTATATAGATAATATTAAGAGTATAATATAACTATTCTACACTAGCCGCGATACTATGTTAATTCCGCACGCTCAAAGTTTCTCTCATCTGTCGTCAGCTCTCAGATATAAAAACATGAAAATAATCGACATCCATTGAAGCGTAAGAGAATTTAGCTAACGTGCTCACAACGGGAATCTCATTAATCTTTCATCATATATGGAGCCATTGAATTTGTTTTATCGGCTTTCGTTTCTGACGAAAAACCGCCATAATATCACTTTCATTGTCATTTGCTAATTGCTGAACACTCAAAGGTTATTATTGTATTACAATTGTTACGCTTTTTATCTATTCTTAGTGCCTTCGTTAATGTTGTGCGACATTGAAACTATATTATGTAGGGTTTTAATGAAACTTTGTTTGAATTTTTAATTTTGATTCCAGAATATGTACTCATCATCATCATTATCAGCACCTATTCGTCTACTGCTGAACATAGTCCTCCCTCAATGAACGCCAAGAATGAACCTATAAACAATTGCTGGCACTCGTTAATTACCTTATTTTAAAATTTCTCGGGGAATCACCATTTACGCACACAACTTAGTCACGTATACGATCTGGCGGCTACCTGGGGCTGAGCTCGGGAGCCTCAAGTCGAAATAAAAACTCCAAGGGAGTCTTCAGCCATTGAGGTTCTATTTATCCCGGAGTCATATAAACTTCGGCTAATCATTCTTCATTCATAACACTGCCTTTTAATCGGGTACTTAATGTATTTACGGTAATTATGAATTTTAATATATTTTATTTATTATTATTACTAGTGATAAAGTGTATACATCAGGTTTTAATTTTGTATCTCGTAACCTTATCCATATTACAAATATGGTTTATTAATGCATATGAAACTATGAATACCATGTAATTTTGGTAACGCAGCTTTTAATCAGGCCTCTATTTATATATTAATTATATTTAACTAACGCAGTTTGGCGAATATTGAAGATATTTTTAGACCTTTAAGCAATTTTAGTTATATTATTTTATTGGGGATTGTATATATTGCTATGGTCACATATATTTAAGAAATACTGTACTCGTTGATCATATTTAGTATTCGTATGTCTTCAATAACGGTTGCAATTTCATAATTTTTATTTGCAACATTAAAATATGTACCTGTGCGAATTACGTTTTGTTATGCATACGTTAGACATCAATGAGGAGCGCCCGCTCAAGGTTACTCCGCAACACTTTCTCCGTTTTCAGTTCGTTGCTCTCCAAAATTTTCGTCTTAGCGACTTCACCCGTCCGTATGCGACCGCAAACTCGCATTGCATTTTCAACCCAAGCTATGGCGACTTTAAAGTGTATTACACACTGTTATCGGCACTCAAAGTTTGCATCCGTAAGTTTACGTTCAATGCTCGTGATAATGGCACTGAGAAACATAACGTGGCCCACTTTCTCTTTTAAGCACACCGAGTCTTTCTCTCACATACCTGCACCAAACATGGGAGAACGAGATGACTGTAGTTAAGAAGCTTCGCCACGGAGGCTCGCTTTCTTCGCCGCACCTGGTATTAGAGGTGCGCGGAGTCCGGTAACTTTCGTTAGTATGACAAAGTGGATTCTGCTCGCATTACTATGGGTGACGCCAGCGGTTTTGCCCGCCCCGATAAAATTACCTGATCTTTCATATGTTACATAATTCTACATTTGACATTTGTGAGTCAATGAATGTTAAATGAGAGCTTTCACAAATGATGTATTTGCCCATCATGGAATTGAATAATAAAGACGTAGAATAAAGATTTAGCGATTTGTCGCATTTCAAATATGGTTTTCACAAAAACTGATATAATGTTATGTAAACCATAATCAAAACAATTAAGTAATTAAGTTGTTGCCTAATAGAATCAAATAATATAATAGTAGTTATATATAGAATAACGGCAAGGAAATAAGATCAGTTTTTTAACAATATTAGTTAACTAATATTGTTAAATTGACTTAAGTTTTTCCCTTTTTTAAGACTTTAGGTCTGGGGAGACCCACTCACCGGCGGGATGCCTCAGAGCAGTGCCCGGCGTAAAAAAGGAGGATAAGAGGCTCTCACAATTACCAGCTAACATACCCAATCTACCTTTACAAGATATATAATGTACTAGCTGTTCCCGCAGCTTCGCCCGCGTTAATTTAGATTTACAGCCGTAAGTGGTTTGATTGTTTTTATAGCCTTAGTTACTCCTTATAACATCAGCTATCTACCAGTGAATGTCCCATCAAAATCGGCCCAGCCGTTTCAAAGATTAGCCGGAACAAACAGACAGACAGACGGACAGACAGACAAAAATTGTAAAAAAGGCTATTTTGATATATGTACCGTGTACACATCCATATGCATTTAAATAAAAAGCGGTTTATTTTAATATTACAAACAGACACTCCTATTTTATTTATCTGTATAGATTACAATTGTATATTACATAGAAAGTAAGACCACTAACGAACACAATTTTAAACGGTCGTCAATTGTACATATCTTTCTCTTATTTGAATTTCAAACGACATTATTCTCAACTAGCTCAAATAAAACCTTATCAGTTCTAGTACTAGATTAATGGTAATCTGCTTTACTGAGCTAATGCCGATGTGTGTCAGGCAAGAGCGGTTTATCCGAGAAATTTCCACGGACTGTCGGAAACATTTACACAACCTGATACTAGCTAAATATAGCTTCAGACTTCATTTATGGAATACGGATGCTATTTTTGTTTTGTTGTGTCGCTTTCAAATTGTTTGTATTACAATAATATAATAATAATAATAAAAACAAGAAGAAAAAAACAAAAACACACAAGAACATTCAACATAAACACACTACATAACATAATTTATACACCAAAACACCACACCTTCAGTCACTTGGCAATAGCTCGTGAATGTAGTAGGAACCAGCTATAGGCTGAGAAAAAAAAAACCACAAATAATAATAATAATATCTATGGACGCTTTCACACCACGTCAATCTGGTCCCGTGGTAAGTTCTCGAAGAACTTGTGTTACGGGTACAAGACAACGGAAATATATTTAATACTTTTATACTATACATATATATATATATATATATATATATATATATATATATATATATATATAAGATTTTTGTTATATAATACACATATTTAATACACATCCATGACCCAGTAACACATAAAATATTTTTGTTCCCTGGCGGGATTCGTACCCACAACCTCCAGCTTGAGCGACAACGCGCTTACCACTGAGCCACAGAGGTCGAGAATATAATACGTGTAAGATTGTAATCTATGCCCCCTTTAACCTATTGGAGGCCCTGGGCAATAGCATACTGGGGCCCCGACGAAAACAACGATTTTGACATTGTGAGACTAAGTGAACATAGTATTAGGTATTCTAATCAGCAATCATTGTTTTATTTTCTTAAAATTATCACTCTTTTGATAGGAATAATGGGGCCCCATAGATCCGGGGCCCTGGGCCCCTGCCAAGAGTGCCAAATAGGAAAGAAGGGCCTGTAATAATAATAATAATAATAATAATAATACTTATTCGAGGGATACTTAAACTTTACATGATTGATTGCTTGAGTATAATATGAAAGTTTTTTAATAAAATAAAACTTTTTTACTGTGTAAGATATTTTGACGTCGTGTGGTTCTGATTGTAATAAGAAGCGTAATCGTACAGACTCGAAACTTGTTGTCCGAGTTCTATCGAGATTTTATCACCATTTATTAATTTTCTCAAAATTTTTACGCAACTTTTCGGTCCACCTCTGATCGTAAGGAAAAATATTATGATGGGAAGTTTCTAGAAACTTGTATGCCTAACAAGAATAATATAGGCCAGCTAATAGGTAGTATGGCCTATAAAGTTCTCGCCTGATTGTGAAAACGGCAAAACGATGCCTGTAATTGTAGAATTAATATAACACAGTTTAACATTTAATAATAAACATTCATTAACTAAAAATCAGGTTTATGTTGTTATTTAGCAATTGATGTGTTTATTTAAGCACTATCGTTGAAAATAAATTTCAAGAGAGAGTAACAAACATCAATGTATACAATTAATGACCCCTGTAAACTGCGCACCCGAGACTATAAATCGAATTAGTTTAAAATTAGAAATGTAGGTGAAAGAGACCGGTTCGGTTTTCCTCCCAATTTCCATTCCCGCCCATCCGGAACCCACCGGAGAAACTTGTACAATCGCAATTTCGCTACTCGACACCCGGCTATCGCATATCATTCGATCTCGCTGCATGCACCTCATGCATCGTCAACTATTACTTCGTAGTTTATGATAGTTTTTATCGCTACTTTAGTTTTGAGTGTGAGTCTAATGACTAAAATGTTGCTTACATTTATCTATTGTGATTATTGCAAATGTATATTAGCTTCGGGCGTACTTTGTGTTATAATTATATTTAGAAGAATATAACAAATATATTACAGTTTATTTTTAGCGTAGGGGTTTTTTTAACGCTTCTCCGAATCCTGTTTAATGGGACCCAGTCTGATGATTTCTTAGCCCACAGCTCGTTGGGAGATGGCGTGATGACCTCGACGCTTTTAGAAACTACTGGCGTAGTGCTGCTCACGGTAGAGATGCGTGGGAAAGAGAGAGGGAGACCTTTGCCCAGCAGTGGGACAGTATAGGACAAAAAACGTGTTTTTTTAATTTTAAAACGGAAAATGGTGGATAGAAAGAGTCTTTCCGCATTTATTTTGACAACATAAACTTTGTGTATGAGTGAAAGTTACTCACAACATAAAAAACATTTGTCTTTGTTAAAATGGAAAATTGTGTATATTTTATATTACTAGCATCCATAAGCTGTGCCACATACGAACAAAATTTAAATATATTTGTATAGAGCAAGATAGAAGATATCCCCACCATGGTTCAAGCCATGTCGTGGCGGTGGGGCTCAGTAGCCAAAGGTGAACAGGTGGCCAGCATCTTGGGCGAAGGCAATTGAACAGAGGGAGCTACTCTTTGTACCTCTCTTATAAGAAGAGGGGACAAACGAGCAGTGGGGCGCAAGGGGCAAGAGTGGGAACCTCATCCCATTGCACTGTCTCATGGTCTCATGTTCAGGTGCACGTAGAAATTTAGAAAAAACCATTTCAAGGCATCAGAGAGGTCAGGATCGATTCCGGACCACTCACTCAAGAGGCCGAGCCCATACCAGGGCTGGCCAATCTTTTCGGCAGTCGGGCCCAAATTCTGAAATAGAATTTCATACTGGGCCGCACTAGCAAATTTTATGTAGGTAGCTATTACCAACGCACAAAAAAACATTATTTTTGAAGAAATTTTTGAGAAAGTATGTAATGCTTTATGCTTATGCACTATAGAAGGTCAGTCTTCATACAAGCGCGCTGTCAAAAATGAAGCACTAAATTGATTCAATGTTGCCAGTAGTGGTGAATTTTTCCGAAAACGGGAAATGATTCGGCCGCTGATAACAATTTGTTATAGCAATAATATTTAATACATAAATAGCTAGGTGGGCATATCTATTTATGTATTAATTTATAACAACTTTACTTAACCATGTATACACAAGCTATATTATTATTTATTTATGTATAATTGTTATATTACAATAATGTTTATTTATATGAAATGAAGAAAATATAACAGTAATTAGTAATATATACATTTTTATATTTCTTTTTTATTGGCATGAAACACAGTTGTAATGTAAAGTTGTTATACATATTACTATTTAAACTTGTAACTTTTAATATAAACGCGAAAGTTTGTATGTATGGACGTATGAATGTTTGTTACTGTTTTACTGTTTGTATTTGATATCGTTAAATCACACAACACAATAATTCGAGAACGTGTCACGTACCTACGTAAATATAGCAACTGTTTTAAATTTAATCAGTGAGGGAAAATAATCAGTAAAAATATTTTCACAATCGGGCATTGAAAAAAAATGTATTTATTTAAACCTAATTAATTACAAGATACTACGAAATATTGAAAGATTTCCTGTGAAAAGTGATGTTATTACATTTATTTTGTTATTCAGATGTATTGTCATACAATTAAACTGCACAAATCGTCATAATTATTTATTTTACGGAGACACGTTTGGTGCGGTTTGACATAGAATACTGCGGAACTTCCCGGCGCTTGGTGCAAAAATGGCTCCATGTGAGTTGCTTTAAAATGGCCGCGCGGGGACTAGGTTTCTATTGTGTTTTCTATAATGTTTCTGTAGTATTCTAAGTTGTAATGTAACTTTAGTATAGTAAAATATATTTTTTTAATATAAAAAAATATTCACCTCTGCGGGCCATAATTTGACAGTCGACGGGCCGCGGGTTGGCCACCCTTGCACTAGACCATCTCCGCTTCAGTGATTTATGGATGGCTCCTAATAGGCCTACGAATTAACTGTATATTGATCAGTATTATTTGTGCTGATTCTTCATTGTTACAAAATGGATATCGAGATCAACTAGAATTCATGCAATGTATATAAATAAGATCTTATTCCATCGGCGCTCATCATTCAACGAAAACAGAACACTACAGATTTTAGTGACGCACATTTTTTACAAGCGGATATACGGTGTTGGGATTTCGGACTAAAGAGGTCGTAGAAAGCTTTAGTGTCTCAAGGACGAGGGCGACGCCCGGTTGCGTAACGTGATTGATGTCGAAACCACAATGCGCTCGCGATGATGATCACGGTCACGCCGCACCAAATACTTGACGCTTTCTTTACAGACATTCTCACTTAATCTTGATGAAATTGAATGATCGTTATGTAATTTTGTGATGGTACTTTTTATATAATACAATGTATATGCTTTTTTAATTTTATACTCATATAATTGCAAGTTTTATATTTATTAACATTAACATAATTAGATAGGCCTTTTATAAATGTCTCTATTTCAATTAGTTTTAGTAACAAAATTAGGTGAGCGAAGATAGCCTATCCGAGAGGTCTGGGTTCGATCCTGACACTCTGTGTGAGTATTTTAAGACCAGTAAATTATAAAATGATATCCGACGTAATTCAATAAACTTGACCAATTTAGCTGTAACATAATTATACCCAAAATAGAGATTATTTTGGGTATAATTATGTTACGGCTAAATATATCTCGACATCCTTCCTAATACTTTCACTTGCCCATTAAATTCACTTACAAACATTACGTAACCGGCTTTAAATTAAACTTGTAACATGATTATGAGCAGTGAAAGTTATGTGTTTGGGCCGAGAGAGACAGAGCTTTGGTGTCCACGTCATCAAATAAAAATAATTAATGATGGTTTGAATAAGGACGAATGGCTGAAGGTATATTGACCTGATTACTATTTTCAATACATTAAAAGGATTACAATGTTCACGTATTTTCTTGTTATTTATATCAAGTAGTTAGTTATATATAGTACTTTCTATGAACTTTAGTTTTGAGTTTCTGAATGTTTGATCGCATTTATTTTTAGCCACTTCCAAAAAGATGATTAATAATAAAGTTATACTTACGAAAATGAGTGACGGTGGCATAAATTTTTGTCCGATTATAGTTGAGAAAACCTGTAACAAAATAAAAAAATAAAATGAGTTTTAAAATAAATTTTAACTTATCCTAAAAAACTATATTCATAATTATTATGTTAAAGGAACGGGTCTTTACCGTGAACAAAAGGACCCCTCACCCTCTAGCACTAAGTACGACTATTTTACAAAATTACGATAATTATTGTGATTGAGTATTTTTTATTAATGAACTCAAATAGCAGAAGCAGAATAATTGTTTTAAAAATATACCTATATTGTTAGTAGGAATATAAAAACATCTTCTGATTGCAAGAACTATTAAGTATAGAAGTTATTCGATAAAATGTTGGAGGGTTGGTATTATTCTACGTTTATTGATATCGCAGATAAATCCTTTATGGGTGTAGCCA
Source organism: Helleia helle (assembly GCA_963853865.1). Classification (NCBI taxonomy): domain Eukaryota; kingdom Metazoa; phylum Arthropoda; class Insecta; order Lepidoptera; family Lycaenidae; genus Helleia; species Helleia helle. The sequence continues at coordinate 15,417,551 of OY971422.1, read as the reverse complement.
GGGTCTTTGGGTAGATCTTGACCCTTAGGACTTACACCTGGTAGTGCCCTACCCTAAACTAAATCTACTGCGAGCGCCTTCAGCCGCTTTTCGAGGGTCCCGGATCTGCAGGCACGAGATCGCCTCAGCGAGGGCCTTATTCTACCTAGATAGAAGACATGACGAAGCAAAGAGGGATCAATCATCTTGGTATTCAAAAGAGAAAGCATATGTGGCCGGCAGGGGACGAATAGAGACACGATGGTGATAGTTTTGACCTAAATGTTGCCTTGTAAACGGGATTAATGAATCTATTTATTAAGGTACATCAAGGTCTTTGTGTATTTTGTAAACAGGTTTAGAAGTACATCAGAACAAGTGTCATTATATACAATAGATTTTATATAACAAAATAATTATATGAGTGTGAGCGTGCACTGTTTTATCAGTCCGTAATAACTTCTTTGTCCTTACGCTGACAATACGTTGGAAATACAATGAGCTATATTTGCGATAAGCTCACTGCCGCGGAAATGAAAGTGAAAGCATTCCTAATATGCATTAGTATTGTTACAAAATATCCACCTGGCAGACAGTGGTATGAAATATATATTCCGATGCTTAAAATAGATAAATCTTATATCTTTAAATGAGCAATTCTTGTATATATATATATATATATATATATATATATATATATATATATATATATATATATATAATCGGAATCTCGGAATCGGCTCCAACGATTTTCATAAAATTTAGTATATAGGGGGTTTCGGGGGCGATAAATCGATCTAGCTAGGAATCATTTTTAGAAAATGTCATTTTATTAAAAAAAAAAAAAAAATACCGAGCAAAGCTCGGTCATCCGGGTACTTGTAGTATAAATGAGAACTACATTTCGGTTCGCAAAGGACTTGTATCTAGTTTATGCAATTTAAAGTAGGCAAATATTAACAAATACAATTTGGCTAAGGCGAGAAAAGGAAAGAAATAAAAGGAGAGAAATAGCATAGCAACGACATTTCGATCGAAGCAAAAGACTTGTATCAACAGCTTTTTTTTTTTGAATACTAATCACAACAGTGAACTCTTGTTATCAATATTATCTTGATATTAGCTTATATATATATACGTATACAACAACGGTAGTTCCCATATTATCGAGCACAAGAATTCTTAAGGTTACATGATGATTTGAGGATTTTTTCGCCCCAATATCAACATCACGAAATATAAAATGAATGCCACGTGTTTTCTCTACATCTCTAAACACCTACTCGTAACTCTACTCATAAAATATGAAGTAGGTTAAAAAGGGATTAAAGTTTCTAAGAACTTGATTTCGATTTCGACAAAACCTTTTTTACGATATCTCTAAATAAGTTATGTTAATTTTCCTAATAGGCGTCGGGCCGTCTGCTCATCCACTTGGCCTAAAACGTTATTGTTTTTTGAGATTTTGACCAGTGAAAGTTATTGTTTTCTGATGTTTACCTCCAAACTTCAATATGAAGATGGCACCCCGTGATGATGATGATCATCATCATCATCATCGTAAATATCACTCATTATATTGAAACAACTTTTAACCTATTTTAGACTGCTGTGATGTATAAAGAAAATTATCTGAATCGTCGATCATCTAAAAAGTTTAATAAAACGCGATAAATCCAGTAAAAGTTTTTAATAATAATAATAATATCTATGGATGCTTTTACACCACGTCAATCTGGTCCCGTGGTAAGTTCTCGAGGAACTTGTGTTACGGGTACCAGACAACGAAAATATATTTAATACCTTTATACTATACATATATTTAAGGTTTTTATTAAATAATACACTTATTTAATACACATCCATGACCCAGGAACACAGAAAACTTTTTGTTCCCTGGCGGGATTCGAACACGCTACCTCCGGCTTGTGCGCCAACGCGCTAACCATTGAGTCACAGAGTTCGTATTTCATTATAATAGTAAATATAATAGTAAGTTATGAATAATTATTGTAAATTTAAAATTCTTTCCCTCTATATACACTCCTGGAACCATGAGGAAAATCTCATTTCTTATAATCACCCACATATTTTAATTTCCGTTTTTAGGACTTTTTAGGAATTTCATAAAATTTTATAATATTAAAAAATAAATAAAGTTTGGTTAAAAATTTAGATATAATGGATATCTATTTCTATTAATTTACAAATTAATGGAATTGCGAACATGAGAGATATGTGATAGGTACACAATTTCTTAAACTTCTTTCAAGTCGTAGATAATCCACCCATTTGTATATTTAAATTTACTAATCTTTGAATTGAAAAATAAAACCAAAGAGATATTTATTATAAGAAAACATATCAAATAACAAATCTTTTGCAGTTATATAACAATACTTACATAAAATGCAAATTTAATTATGATCAAACCGCGGGGCGCACCTTTCCAATAAATCATAATCTTTTATAAATATATAAAAGTTTCATGGTTTATAAGAATAAATATAAAGAAGAAAGTGGTGAAATCCTAAACGACTTACTAGAAATCGTTGCCATAAATAATGCACTAGTTCGGTCGGGCCCTACGCCTAGTCTTGTCTGACTAGTTTCAACTACCTACAACTAGTTCACACACTCCTAGTTGCTCGCATTGGGTGCTACAGACTGCCACTGTTTCTATAACTTCGAGGACATACTGAGGCTTAACCTTAGTAATATTGTTTGTACTGTCTCATACTAAACAATTGAGCGATGAAAAGAAATGATTGTGAAATCATCTGGTATATGCTATTATACAAGAGCATATGTACATGTAATATATGTACATGTAGTACATGTAAGTTTAGTTTCCAAGCTCTTTAACTGACTCTGAAAAGCCACAGTTTTTCAAACTTCGCACCTTGATTGAATATCATATGTGTAAACATGACAAAATTTTAAAGTAAAAATTGAATGTTGCATGAAGAATATTATCGACAAAATAGGCAGCTTTATCTAATTAAATATTACTGCAAGTACTTAGGTTTTTCATTCGATTTTCTTACTTTGTCTCCTAAAATCTTTCAAAAGACAAGGTTTTCTGTCTGGAGTAGGTACGTGCACATCCCAGTAAACATTTTTTTATTTTCTTATAATAACATATAAAATTTTCCTTATTATCAACAATTAAGGGGCGAGGATGGGAACATCACCCCATTGTGAACATACCCCTCCCGACGTTATGAGGGGTATTTCTGTGGTGCGGGACAACCCTTCTGTGGAGGTAGCGTCGGTCCCTTGCGGGGCTGATAAGCCGTAGTGGTGCCCCGTTTTCTGAACAGATCCGGGGCACCTCATCAAAAGCGGCTAGATCCGTGTAAAACAAACTTTCGAATATCTTAAATCAAACAAGTGAAATCAGTACCAAATCTCCATACAAAACAAGTGAAGCATGCGGGTGCTATCTTTTTAGTGGCAATATTTTATACGGGCGCTTTATTAACGAGCATCGTTTTGAAATGCCTATATAGTTAACATCAATCATGTAACGACTTCCAACGTATTTTATTGTCAAAGCACATTGATGTTCAAACTACTTTCACGGTGGTACTTAAAATATTTCCTATACCAATTATAACATGTTAAAATAATCGTACAAAATCATTTTGCGGAATGCAACATATTCAAGATATTGCTTAAGTAAAACTTTCTAACATATTAATATTATGTTTATAGACAACGCGAAAGCTATTGTGAATCTTTTATCTATGTTATCTTTAAAGAGGTTTCATAGTTTATTGAGTACTCTTTGAAAGCAGATGAGTTTATCAGGCCATAGATCATGTAGATTTAAGGCGTGACATAGAGTAAGAGATAAATACGATGTAAAATTAAATGAAAATTTAAAGCACATTTAGCAATTCAGGATTGAACAACACGAGCTGATTGGAAGCAAATATTTCTGATTACTTTATTTACTTTTGAACCGCCTTATAAAAAGGAGAAGGTTCTCAATTCGGATGTTTGTATGTTTTTACTTTTAGTACCTATTAATTGAATCAGAATGAACGATAATCGACTATTATTATTATCATGTACTCGTTTACCTTATGTAAAATAATTTATGTTTTCAGGACTAGACATAAAAGTGAAAAGCACAACATATTTTTTTATAATATTTATATATTGCAAATAGCAAAAATATTTGCATTAATTAAAGTCGATGTATTTCCATTCATAATTTATTTTATCACAGGGCGGCCGGCAAATTTGAAACACCTACTATATAAAAATCTATAACGTAATATGAAATAAAACAAAGAAACATAGTATAAGTACTCGGAAAGATTCGAAGGCGGCGGCATAAGGGCATCACGACATGAAAACGTTGTCATTTGCCGTCATGGCATTCAAGGTCAAGGTGCGCCATTAGATTTCCATTAAAAATGTATATATAACTACTGATAGATATCTGCTGATTCAACAATCACGCCACGTTAACCTAGCCCCATGGTAAGCTCGTTAGAACTTGTGTTACGGGTAATAAGAACGGAAATAAATTTAAAAAAATTATAATAATTACATGTCCATGACCCGGTGCAGACATCTATATTCATCATACAAATCGTCTACACTTGGCGGGATTCGAACCCGCGACCTCTGCGAAGTGTCCAGTAGCCTGACCACTTGACCAGCCAGCCGTCAATGTTTTCATATTTATCGACGCTAAAACTACAATGCATGTTTATTGGTGTTCATTGGTCTAGAGGTCGCGACAGTTCCCAAGCTGAGCCCTAGATCAGTCAAACAATGAACAACCCCACTGCGCTGATTACATCGCACCTCGTCGTAAAGCGATTCAACTTTTCCGCGACGTAGACACGGTTCGCTGCGCCGTACTAATTTGTGTTTCGATGTAATTAAGATTATATCGAAATATTAGTCGTTACACCTATTGTTTTGTAGAAATGAAACTAATTTCTCTCGTGCGTCGTATAGCGCGCAGCGAGAGCTATGACGAATGTTATAAACCACTGGCAACACCAGTCGGATATGACGTTGGTTACCTATCTAAATACATCTATTATAATAATAAACCTCAGGGCGCCAAACGGATATGTATTGTTTATTGATAATGTTAAATAATAATTAGAGTATAACACTAATAAATCTTAATGTACATAATTAATATAATAATAATGATGCTATAATCAATAATGTATTTACAGTAGTTATTTATAATGCTAAGACGACATTTATAATAAATTTAAGTTAATGAATAACTGTCTATAGACTAAATCAATGTAGTATAAAAAGGCGCCAATAGCGCACTTAGAAATATTCTACGAGTATATTTTGTGAAGGGCGTTACTCTGCCCAAATATATTGTAATGGATAAGAATCAATTGTTTTAGTATCAGACATTCCTCCGGCGAGCCGTTAATACGATGTTATTCATCGGTCAAGTTCATCGTTCAATTTATATTACCAAAAATTAAGTTATCATGTAACTTATTCTCAATTTTTATTATTATAGGGAAAAAAATACAGATAATATATTATAGTTAGTGTGAAATTATTTAAGAAATTTGCAATGCAACCTAAATTAGGAAGGCATTTTCAATATTTCAATCCATTTCATTAATACTCGTTTCAGAAAATAATTAAAGGACCTTTTCGTAATAATAATAAATAATAATTAACCTTATCGTGAACAAGACATTCGTAGACAATCGAGCTTTAGAGCTTTATATAGTTTTAGTAGTGAAAATAAGCGTTATGTGTGTTTAAGATTTTATGTTGGTGTAATATTAACGATAAATAAAATAAAATAAATTTAATTTAATTTAAAATTTAAGATCGATCGTTAAAATTTAACAAATATTAGTACCTACTCGTAGCACAAGTGTACCTATCAATAGCTAATGGGTGCGCTAAGCCAGTTTAACGTAAGTTCTCTGTTCTGTTTTTGATCTATGTTACTAAACTGTCTATTTTCTTGTCCTATACAAGTTTTCTCCTATCTGTAACTAACACTTAATAATAGTATATTAAGAGTTAGTTACAGATAAGAGAAAACTTTCTATATTAAAGGAGTGACTACAATAGTCATTATTTTTACTGAAGAAATTCTCAGTTCTCAATCTCAATGACATAATTTTCTCGTTTATTTATACACATATGATAAAATTATTTTTTATTATGACATTTTCTTGGAGTTTTCCCTTGATCGTGATTGCTGTAATAGTGATAAACTGTAAAGTTATAAAATCCTTATTATCCTTTAATTAATACTTCTTTCATTACATTGAGTGAAACTCGCGTAAGCTTTACATGGCTTTTATTCTTATTTAACCCGTACCAAGTGTTACAAATTTGTCAACTACGAAGTAAAGATATTTTGGATTTTGATGGGTTTATTAAACAAATGTTTTAAGACGATCACTTGTTACTGAGACGGCGAGACGCGCGGCTATGACATACTGACTTGCTTTCCACTGACACGCCGCACGCTATCTCAGAGGCATGCGTACATCAACCAAGACATATTTTAACTAATCTCTTATCTTAAAGAATACCGTTTTCTTTTTAATTTATGCAGGATATGCATAACTTTATCAAATATAAAATAAAAAGTTATCTGCTGTAATATGTTTTTACTATAATTCTTTACTATTGATATTATTGATTATATGACTTATTGCTTTCTAATGTTTACGCGAATTTCACTCATTATAATGAAACACTTTTTACGGATTTTATCGCGGTTTATTAAGATTTTTACAAGCCCGACGTTTCGGATACTTTACAGCAACCATTGTCACGGGAGGACTGAGGTGTCATACGTCCTAATGTTACAAAGTAATTCGAAACTACACAGATTAAAGATATAGTTAGCACTTTCTGCGTAGATAGGACTAACCAAAATATTGATGTATCATAGGGTAGTTTCGAATAACTTTGTAACATTAGGACGTATGACACCTCAGTCCTCCCGTGACCATAGTTGCTGTAAAGTATCAGAAACGTCGGGCTTGTAAAAATCTTAATAAACCGCGATAAAATCCGTAAAATGTGTTTCATTATATTATATGACTTATTACAATTATAGTAAAAATTGTTATCAAAATATATCACTTAACTACCGGCTGTTACAAAAGTTTTGATTGATGATATACAAGTCATATTCCGTAAAAAGATAATATTTATAAAAGGAATAGGAAAACTTGTAGAAGTTAAAAAATACGTGATTGGCATTCATAATCTTAAGGCGTCAGTTAAATGGCGGAATTCCTAATAATTAACGCTTTGTTTTTTAAACTCAAATATCGCATGCTAAATATAAACAGTCGTAGACAATTTTCGACACCAAGAAACACTTTTCACACACGCGCTTTACGTACTTTGGATGTTCACGTCGTGTAAATGAAAACCGTGCATGTGTGAAAACTTACTAAATGTGTCATTCTACAAGATTATAATGAAAGGTAGTAAATTTTAGATATTATGTTAATAATTTAATATGATTTCGTTAGCACACAATTTGAGAATTCGAAAGGAATAACGGCAAAAGCTAACGTGGTGATCTACATATTTCTATGTATTATATTTAGTGAATGCATTAATAAGTTATTGCGCTATATATGTGCACCCAAGCATAATTTAAAATTTAAACAACGTTTATACCGTAATATTTATTATATAGCTATAAGTATGTAACTAGTTTCTATTTATATTAAAAAAAATACCACTAAAAAGTAATTTATATTGATACTAAGCCCCAATCATTTAACCTCAGTTTCACGACCAGTTAAATACGGATCGTCATAGGTAGGCTAATTTAGAACATAATACGGGAAACCAAACATTGCGTACAACTTTCCCCACGACGTTGTGCCATACTGGGTCCAGGTTCCCGTCCTCAAGTTGACACGAGCACAGGGGCGTTACTGGAGGCGCTTTAAGTAGCTGTTCGTCGGACGCGGGGGTAGCCACGTCAGCGGCTTCCTCTCTCACCCGCTCGTCGGCCTCCTTCTGGAACATTACTGTCTGACACTCGGCAGAGACATGTCCCCTCCGATGACCGACGTCAAATCCGGACGCAGCGCTGTCCATCTCGGCTACACCTCGGGGGTGTATCGTGACATACTGTCATCGGCTCCCTGTGGGCCATCCGAAACAGTTACTTACTCAACAAAGCAACCATGCCCGGTGAGCACCCGTGTGAGACGGAAGGTTTGCTCAAGGACTGGACGCAGAACAGTTATTAGGATTTTTCCATACGGCTGCCGCGCCAGGTCCTTCCCCCACCTCCGCATTCCCGCAGGATCCCGTCCAGCGTAAGGCTCTCACCGAAAGACCTCCTATCCGAGACATAGGAGTGGCTCTCGACAAGAACTACCGCCCCGAGACCACCATTGACAATCACACAATTGATAAATGCCGTTTTGAAACGTGTATACATCTACTAACGGCTCCCTAATGTGTCTTCACAGTCGACGATCGTACATGATCGATAACTACAGAGTCTAGTGTTAATACAGAAGTGATTTCTTCGTCCACTTGTATAATGTCCATCACCTCAGCTGCAGCTGTACTGGCACGAAGCGTTTCAGCGCGAACGTTTGGCGTCCTACAGACGTGTGGACGCACGTCGACAGAGCATCGGCAGATGTCGTCCGATGTATCTGCCGATGTCTGCGGTGACTCTATCAACGTGAGAGGGGACGTATACGTAATAACTCTGCCAGTCCTTTACGGAAAACACCATAGCTACTTTACAGAATAAATAAGTTGAAATCGGTTATTAAGTTAATATAGCATTATTAAATTACACTGCAGACCACACCCTGGCGAAGTGCTCAGCTTGGGCGCCGGATCCGCCGCGCGCGCATAAGGTCCGTGCTATAAGGCACTCTTATGTGTTTAGGGTGCCTTAAATGAAGAAGGAGGAGGGGACGCCACCCCCTGCCTCCAAAGGAGAATGCTGGATGGTGAACCATCGTGGCCCAGTACAGACGTCGGCCAGACGACCGAGGAGAACACCGCTGTGGTTTTAATGGGTAGAGCCTGTGTCCACTTTACCATCTCTTTAGGCGCAGAGAGCCCCACCCATCACCCTGGTGCCCCCCTGAGCCCGATGGTATGCGTAAGAGCATTTACACGCACCATCCCACAGATGATCATCATCAACGAATATCATCTTTATTCCAACTCGATCCCCAGCGAAACAAAAAAAAAACATTATTATATTATGCAGTCGACATGTTTCCTTAATCTTCGCGGACTAGCTACCGTGACGCGTTACAAAATTAGTGTTCACCCAAACAATAGAATGGAGACATCTGTTTCGTAAATTTCACAATATTTAAGTACTTGTGCCCATCGGCAGCGATTGTGCAACTTTGTCATATCCGCTTTTGCAAAAAAAATACAAAAGTATCAGTACTTTGTGAAAGGCTTTTAAAGTATTGAAGGTTTTTGGGGTCTAATGAGTTGGATGAGGAAAGCAGCACCTTTATGGAGAACACTTGGGGAGACCTATGCAGAAATGCAAGACGATCAAGAATTAATAAACCGGCGTCTAATTTAATTATTAAGTTGTACACAAAATATACAAGAATATAATAGTTAAAAAAACAGTTAAGAAAATGTAATTTTAAGATTGTTAATAAAGGTTATCTTTATCTGCTATTTTTAATTCTTACACACGATAAATATATAAATTGTCTCCAATTTTTATGTACATTTAGCCTTTAGTACTACTAAAGAAACCAATCAGTATTAGCTAAGTAAAGTATGTGGGCAACTTCGACTATGAACATAATTTACCCATTACAAAATTAAATGACAATCTTATGTATGTGAGTATATGCTTTTATCGATAACAATTACGTGGCCTAGTGACGAATATTTAATTACAAAGCAACGCAAATAATATATAACGATAAAGAACTTAGTGAAGCTTTTAATTTATTTCCAGCATCCTAATTTAATTTATATTATCTTAAACAAAATACTATATTGTTCTCTTATTATACTATCACTAGCCGTTGCCCCCAGCTTCGCCCGCGTTAACTGACTCAACTTAATTACTATTAGTCACCTCGTGATGTTATACAGCCTTTCTCGATAAATGGGCTATCACTGAAAGAATTTTTCAAATCGGACCAGTAGTTCCTAAGATTAGCGCGTTCAAATAAACAAACTTTTCAGCTTTATAATAGTAGTATAGATATGGATATTTGTATAGATTTAAAGTCTGATAAAGTTGTGAGTGGCGAGGGATCGGTCTTTTTGGCGTTCTTTGAGGGAGGCCTATGTTCAGCGGTGGACGGATAGGGACCGATGATGATGATGATGAAAGTTGAAGACGAAAGAGCAAATAATTTAAACTTGGATAAACGTAGAGTCTGTTCGACGAATACTCTATAGAGAACCTTAAATAAAATACTACATTCATTATTACTAGAAATCAATACTATATTATAATAATTAACTATTTTATTAATTAGAACCAAATAAATCTTTGGAAATAACATCAAATTAACGAAAATACTACTGGAAGTGTTTGTATACAATCTGCGAATATTGTTTCTGTAATTTATCACAAATCATCGTAAAATATAATTTGTACAAACATATAGATATCGAAAGAAAATTATTATAAAATTTCATACAAACCTATAATCGTACGTCAAGATTCTATAAATGTTTAATACAAAGTGTACACAGTCATTTAAGTATCGCAGTAAATGAGAAACCCCACAAACACCTATAAAATGCGAGCTGTGTGACGCTTGCCCCACTTTCCACACATGGCTTCTACATATCTACTAGAGAATCTTCACCGGCTCATAACTCTTATTATTCCGCTCGTAAAGACGAGTTTGGTGTAAATACTCGCTAATTGAAAACGTATAACCAGCTACATGACGGCAAAAAGCGTTAAAACATGCAAATACGGTATTCAAACGGTACGGATACGAGGGATCATTTCGGTTAGCGTAAGTGAAAGTGAAATTATGCAACTTTCTAGAACAAATATTTCATATTTTATTTATTTATTTAAATATATTTTAAAAAATCCGTCAGATAATATTCATATAGATACCCGCCAAAAAAATAATTTCATAATAATGATCATACTATTTTTTAGAAAATTGTCACTTAATTTTTCAGTAAGAGCTTTCTTTAATTTTTTTTATGTTATTCATATTATATACTATAATAAACTATAATAAATAATTATTAATAATATAATATATACAAACTATATATTATATTATTAATAATTATTAACAAGATTAAAACATAACATGGGTATTGGGTATATAAAACTTGTATGTATATATTTAACAACTCGGTAAAAATAACTCTTACAAATTACTAATTCTAGAACACTAATGTAGCCGGTATCCCGTTACTATTGAATAAATATTTTATATAAAGGAGAAAAATAAACAATTCATACACAAAATCACACAACACGATCCAGAAATAATCACACATCCAATACCTTTTCAGGTGAGTTTTCCGCGCTGTAAGGGTTCGAAGAAACAGTTTCAGGATAACACAAGCTACACTGTTCCATGCACACACAAAGTTATATTTTCATATCACAGTCTCGTGTCACTTTCGTTTTCGCGGGGGAGTGCGCGCGCGCGGTTTGGCGGATGTTGAATGGACTGGTCGCGCCTGCCGGTGCTTGCGCCGTTTTATACGCGTGAAAGTTGCGCGCCACCTGCGGCATTTCCACTCAACTTATCCCGGACCGAAACTCTTTGAGCGGATTTGAATTTTGTAACAGTGCGCCAGTGATGTCACCTCCATGTGTGGCCATTTCATAATCGGTGCAATTCCTGTATGACGAATTGGAATTTTTGTCATTTCTTAGTTCTGACCAAATTTGTTAGTTTTCAGATTAATTATTTAATATTTTGAAATATAGTTTAGTTAGTTATTATTTAATTGAATTTTAATGAAATAATACTTTATTATTAAATCTATGACCTATTGGGAAAATTGCAAAATAAATTGCAAATTAAAAAACATTTGCCATCTTCTGAAAATGTAACATTTTGAGTGCAGATTACGTTCATGAAAATGTATTTTAGATAGTGAAAGTAACATGTCACAGCCCCACCACGGTTCAGGACTTGACGTGACGGTGGGGCTTAGTAGCCTAGGGTTAGCACAGGATCTTGGGCGAAGCTAATTGAGCCGAGGGGGCTCTTTGTACCCCTCTAAGAGGAGACAGAAAGGGGTGAGGACGGGAACCTCACCCCATTGTACTGTCCCGACGTTGGGACGGGTTGTTCTGTGGGGGTGGCGTCAGTCCCTTGGGGGACTGGGGACTGACTAGCCGTCGAGGTGCCCTGTTTGTTTATTAGATCCGGGGCACCTCACCAAAGGCAGCATTGGTGGCACTCGCCGGGTTTTAGTGGGTAGAGCTGCGTCTACTTACCACCTTTCGGGCGCAGCGAGTCCCAGATACCCACGTGGAGAGACTCATTTCCCTGCGGGATGCCACAAAGCATTTCCCGGAAAAGCATGTCACAGTACGATTAAATATAACATGAAACTAATAAAAACGTTAATATTATTCCAGTAATGACAGCTCTATATTCTTATATCTTTAAATGAGCAATTCTTGTATAATATATATACATAATTGGAATCTCGGAATGGGCTCCAACGATTTTCATGAAATTTAGTATATAGGGGGTTTCGGGGGCGATAAATCGATCTAGCTAGGAATCATTTTTAGAAGATGTCATTTTATTAAAAAAAAATATATATATAATCGGTCATCCAGGTCCTATTATGTTAATACGCTCTATAAAAATAAAATAATATAATAACCGATTATTGTACTTAATATATAGATTGTATTGATTACCCGCTTATTATTCGTTTATGTTTGCATTCGTTACGCATTGGAAAAGTAGAGAAAAGGAAATAATATTTGCATGTCAAGTTATATTCGCACATTTCAGATGACTTACATACTTAATCGACTATGAACCGGCGCAGTGACACGGGGATATTTTCACAGTAAGTGAGCACTGCAATTGTGGAATTAGCCTATGCAGTTCCGGTCCAAAATAGAGAGACTGACTCGAACAACATATATATGCCAGTTTTTTTGCCATAATTTCAAACGAGTCTTTTTTAAACAGAACCTAATATATATAGCCTAGTATAATTTAAGGACCCCTAACATGATCCGTATGTAAGGGATTTTTTCAAATTTCAAAAATATTTCTATGATATAATTAGTTATACTTTAGACTTTAGAGTTATATATATATATATATATATACTTTAGAGTTATATAAACTTTAGACTATAATACTTTTATACTATACATATATTTAGGATTTTTATTATATAATACACATATTTAAAACACATTCATGACCCAGGAACACAGAAAACATTTTATTCCCTGGCGGGATTCAAACCTCGTACCTCCGGCTTGAACGCCAACGCGCTAACCATTGAGCCACAGAGGTCGCCTATGGGACTATAAGACGTCGAACTCACTTAAGTTTACAAAAATATGTTCAAACACCTCAACTGTTTTCGAGATGAAATCGTCACATCAACTGTATATCAAGTACTTAAGTAAATAAATCTCTAGTCGTCAATAACAAGTAGTTCCTGTCAATTCATTGAATTGGAAAGCTAATTCAATAAACAGAAGCAAACGTGTTTTAATTCCTGGCAAATAACCGGAGAATGTTGACTTTACTACAATCGAAAAAGGCTTTCCGGCGGCAGAAGAAAACAATTTCGGAAGTATTTAAATTATTTGATTGATAAATTATTTCAACGTCGGTCGATGTTGGGTTCAGATAAATGGGTACACGTAACAATCATGGGTTTGATACCCGTCGAGAGCAGACAATTTGTATGATGATATAGATGATATAATATATGTATATCTTTATATATATATTTCTTGTGTGCGTGTGTATGTCACTGAACTCCTGCTAGACGGCTGGACCGATTTTGATGAAATTTTTTGTGTGAGTTCAAGGGGATTCGAGGATGGTTTAGATTCACAAAAAAAATTGTACAGGAGAACTTCTGTCGGTGCCACTTAATATATCGGGAAAATTAATGTGTTTTTCGTTTCGTTGACAATATTATCACTGGTTCTTTTTTTATTGATGCAGGGAAATCCTTTATGCATGTAGCCAGGACCTGAGGTAGGCTCCTGACCCTGGATGGGACTCACATTTGGACTGTGTATAAACAAACTAAAACCACTGTGAGTGCTTTCAGACACTTTTTGAGGGTCCCGGATCTGTAGGCAACAGGAGCACCTCAGCAACAGGCTGGCCCCGGCGAAGGTCAGACTACTCCTCGTAAAGAGGTCTGCCCGGCCACCATTAAGCAGTCGCCGTGACGTCGTGCTATACTGAGCCCAGGTTCCCATCCTGAAGCCCGGCATGTATAATCCTCCAGTAATTAAGCGCCAGGCGCATTAAGTAGCGCTTCCTACGCACCCCCGTTCGTCGCCCGCTGGGGGAGGCTTCGTCTACGTCCTCCTTTCTCACCCGCTCATCGGCCTTCTCCTGGGATATTATTGCCTCGCATAAGGAGACTATCGTCATCCAGGACTCGCCATCCTCGAGCATGGCGGTGATGACGCTCGAAAGAGACAATTTTCCTCCGATGACGATGCCAGATTGCGACCCAGCGCCCCCCATCTCACACTTTGAGGATGTTCTGGGACGAGTCCACCGCCGCGCTACAATCATAAACACTGGCACCGGTGACCAGCGTAAAGTTCTCGCCGAGGGACCTCCTATCCGAGACATAGCAGTGCGTCTCGGCAAGAACCTCCGCTACGAGTTCCCGCGGAGGTCACCGGCCAGGACAGTGGCCGCCGCCCACAATACCGTAAGGTATTCCCGAATCACTCTTACCACGATGACCCGCTGCACCCACCGCCGCTGGGCCTTATTCCTTGCAATAAGGTGACCCGCACAAATGGGTGCACCATACGTCGTCATATTCCTTACCAACCCCAGATATTTGATATGGGAGCTCATCCTGACCTTCACCCCTCCGATCTGGAAGGCAGCCCCCGGTTCCACCGGGTCCCGCGGTAAGGAAGGGCTTCAGTCTTCTCCGGTCTGACCCGAAGCCCTAACGTCTCTATGTGGCTGATCATGTGGTCGAGCCCGACCTTGTCCAGCCGCGCCGCCTCCTTATAGCCTCGTCCCCGGGCGTACACGAGTGAAGGTGGAATTCAATCACAACAATATCACAGGTTTAATTTAACGTTTCACAGCACTTATTATTACTTTAATTTTTTCATTTTTCATTTCTTTATTAGTTTCATTTTTTAGTAAAACATTTATAAAATCAGTGTTTACTAGAACATTTCAAAATTTCTTAACAAAAGATTTCAACGCGTTTGAATAATTTAGATCTATTTTTACAGTGAAGGTTGCTCGCGTGGACTTAATAGTAATGGTTTTAGAGCTGCTAATGAAAATTTCAATATTCTACTCTATTTTATAAGATACTAGCAGCGCCCCGTGGTTTCCCCCGCGTACTTCCTGTTCCCGTTTGAGTATAGGGATATATTATAGCATATGTCATTCTGGTGTATAAAATGTTGTTATAAAGTTTCATTAAAATCCATTCAGTAAATTGTGAAAGAATAGCACACACCCATACATACAAAGTTTCGCATTTTTTATATAAAAGGGGGCAAACGGGCAGTCGGTTCACCTGGTGGTAAGTGATAACGACATCCATAGACACCCGCTTCATCAATAGCAGGTGCGTTGCCGGCCTTTTAAATATGGAACCTTCAAGAAAAGAGCATTTTTCTTAAAGGTAAATTCATATCGGTTCGGAAATACCGTAGATGTAATTTATAATATTAGTAGCATAATCACAATAAGTATATTATATGATATGCAAGATCTCATCAAAAGGTTTTATGTTTATTAACAATTTATTAACAAACAAATATAAAAAAGTGAGCGACCATGGCCTAGTGGGTACGGGCTCGGCCTCTTGAGTGAGAGCCGAGAGGTCCGGGTTCGATCCTGACCCCCTCCCATGTGATACCTAGAAATGGGAGTTTCTAAATTTCTACCTAAACCTGACCATCGCTTGCTCACTGGTGAAGGAAACATCGTGAGGAAACCTGCATGCCTGATGAGATTAATAGTCTTTGAAGGTGTGCGAAGTTCACCAACCCGTATTGGGCCAGCGCATCGGTGAACTATGGCCCAAAACCCTCCTCGCCTGATTTCGAGGAGGAGACCCGTGCCCAGCAGTGGGACATATAAGGGTTGATATTATTATATATTATATAAATATAATAATATAATTATAAAAATATATATTATATAAATATAATAATATAATTATAAAAATATATATTATATATTTATAATAATAATAATAGGACAATTCAGTTGAACTGCCCTTTATAAATAAATTTTACTCTCGAGGGTAAACTTAAGTAGGTCAAACATGCACAGTTGTGCGGACGTCGATCCACTTCCTGAGGGTAGCTCAAATTACGACGAAAAAACCAACGAACTGGGCGGCGGTCGTTACAACATCCTTCATGGAGGCACGTGTTCAGTAAGAATATAAACGAGCTGTAGTAGTAGTAAGTAAAACAATTTATAAACACTCACATATTTTGTGAGATTATAACACATATGGCACTTTTATCTGTTACATTGATGTTTTAGGGTTCCGTAGCCAAATGGAAAAAGACGGAATCCGAGTTCTCGTGGAAATTAAATTAAAATAAAATGAATATTTAAAGAGGGCCGCACAAAAATCGTGTATAGTATAAGAATTAAATCAGAGAAATCGTTTTTTTTTTTAATTAAACCTAGCTAACAATCAATAATAGTTCAATCATCGCGCCACTTGATGGCGCTTTAATTAAATCAATAATTATAGCCGTATATTAATTTACTTTAGCAAAACAAAAGTGTTTTTTTGTTTTATTAGACGTTGTATATATAATGGCACGGAACCCGTCGTGCGCGAGTCCGACTCGAACTTGGCCGGTTTTTAGTTGATAATATATCATAATTTAATTACATTAATTTGTTTATTTACATCATTTTTGTTGCTTTTATTAAATGTTGAAAATTATTTTTAAACCAAAACGTAAATGTTTATATTAATATAAATTAATAAAGTTTATTTTTAAAAGAGCTATTTCTATTACTAATATTTTTAATAATATAAATAAAATATTATTAAATTTATTAAATACAACAGTTACAGTTCGTTACAGCTCAAAAAGAAAATTTTAAATCATTTGTGATTTTGTATGAAAGTATTATTTTAAACAACTTGCTTTCTAATAAGATGACAATATCATATAAGGTATAAAATATTCTCTTAAATACTTTTAATTTACTACCTATTTATTTTTTTAGTATATAAAATAAAAATACACAACTCTATGTTCTTACTAGCAGCGCCCCGCGGTTTCACCCGCGTACATCCCATTCCCGTGGGAGTAAAGAAATAAATTATAGCCTATATGTTATTCTAATGTATGATCTATGTTATTGTAAAGTTTCATTAAAATCCATTCAGTAGTTTTGGCGTGAAAGAGTAACAAACATACATCCATACATTCTTACAAATTTTCGCGTTTATAATATTAGTGGGATAAGATAGTTAAATATGAGGACCTCTGTGGCTCAGTGGTAAGCGCGTTGGCGCTCAAGCCGGAGGTTGCGGGTTCGAATCCCGCCAGGGAACAAAAATATTTTCTGTATTCCTGGGTCATGGATGTGTATTAAATATGTGTATTATATAATAAAAATCTTATATATATGTATAGTATAAAAGTATTAAATATATTTCCGTTGTCTGGTACCCGTAACACAAGTTCTTCGAGAACTTACTACGGGGCCAGATTGACGTGGTGTGAAAGCGTCCATTCCTGAATATTTTTTTTATAATAAAGTTTTTGTGTTTGTTTTTTGTACAACTGAACCTCGGTTAGATATCATTATTATTATTATTAATATATAAACAAAAAAAAAGTTGTTTCTTTAAAACTAAAAAACGGTGTGGGTTATTAATTATTACCAGTCCATATATCAAAGGTTTTATTGGTATACATGAAATCTACACTGCGGAAGCCGCAGGCAGCCTCTTGTATCTCGTATATATCTTATCTATAATTTCTTGCCTATTCAAACGAGTAGTATATATGTATTGGTGAGAGGTCCTCGGGTTGGGAGGGCTGTTCTGTGCCGTGCCACATAACATCGTGTGACTCGTGATCTCTTTGGCTATCCAACTATCATTAAAACATTAGTACAAATGCCTAAAAAATACGTCCAAACGAATCCAGCGCAAGGCAATCCTATTATTATTTAAGACTAGCTGACAACTAGCTGACAACTAGCTGACAACTAGCTGACCCGACAGACGTAGTCCGGTCTTAATTATAAATATTGAATTCGAATTGATATAATTAATAAAAAAATGTTTTAAAAAAGTGTTTATTATTCTAATGCTATACGACAATTGTAAGAGTGATTCGGGGGTATCGTACGATATCGTGGGCAGCAGCAACTGCCCTAGCCGGTGACCCCCCGTGGGGACTTGTGGCGGAAGTTCTTGCTGAGGTGCACTCCTATGTCTCGGATAGGAGGTCTCTCGGCGAGAGCCTGACGCTGGACGGGATCCTGCGGGTCCGCCGACTAGGGCAAGAGGCGTTAATGCTGAGGTGGGGAGAGGTCCTGGCGTGGGAGCCGTATGGCAAACGCCTAACGGTTGCCCTGCGTCCGGTCCTAGAGCGGTGGATGCGTCGTAAACGCAAACCCCTCACCTTCCGTCTAACACAGGTGCTCACCGGGCATGGCTGCTTCGGTGAGTACCTGTGCGGGACGGCCCAAACGGCAGGCAACTGTATGCCACGATTGTGGCCGACGAGGCCTCCCCCCGCAGGCGACGAACAGGGGTGCGTAGGAGGCGCTACTTATGCGCCTCCAGTAACGCCCCTGTGCTCGTGTCGGGCCGAGATTGGGGTTAACCTGGGTCCAGATAGGCACGACATTGTCGGGGACTGCTAAAAGTATCGTGAAATCGAACGGCCGAGCAGTCCCCCCTTTCGAGGAGGAGTCTGGCCTCTCGCCGGGGCCAGCCTGTCGCCGAGGGTCCTGTGTTGCCTGCAAGATCCGGGACCCTCAAAAGGCGGCGGAGGGCGCTTGCAGCGGTTTTAGTGGGTAACGACACTGCCCAAGGGCGAACTCCACACGCGGCTAGGTTTAAAACCAACCCCAGTCCTAGCTATGGTTTGGCCTGCAAATTTCCGCTGCAGACCAAAAAAAAAATACGACAATTATTTCTAATCTAGCCTTATCTAAAATTGTATATGGTGGTTAAGTATTCTTAAATTTTCTTATTTTCCGCGCAATGTTCTAAATATTTTCTTTCATAAGAACCTTCTCCTAGCAATAACAAACACAACAAAAAAAGAATTAGCGAAATCGGTCCAGCCGTTCACGGGTGATGGCGTGACCAAGGGAAATAGGGATTCATTTTTTATATATATATAGATAAACAAACCACGTTACATCGTATCACGTAAAGGAAATGTAAAAGCGGCGTCACTAATCATAGGTGGGTATTATCTGGCCGCTTCCACCGCGCATGTCCAAATTAAAACAGAAAGTACTTGCCAAATTCGTGCACCACAATGGGCAATTTATTCGATTTCACTCTTTCCGCCAATTTCATATTTTTGTGCGGGCGCATCGTGACGCTACGAGACCGATATTATTGTTTTAGTTGATGTCTCTGTTACGTATGTAATGTATGAGCTGCGTAACCTATAGTCATCATAGGGAATGTGCTAGAATACAATAATGTGCGCAGGTGAAACGGGAAAAATGGTTTGCTAAATCAATTTTTGAGATATGCACTAGTAAATAATGGTCTCACAAAATGAGACACTTAAAGATATTGTCTAAAGGATGTGCTATTTGGTTACACGATGAGATATAATAATAATAATAATAATATCTATGGACGCTTTTACACCACGTCAATCTGGTCCCGTGGTAAGTTCTCGAAGAACTTGTGTTACGGGTACCAGACGACGGAAATATATTTAATAATTTTATACTATACATATATTTAAGATTTTTATTATATAATACACATATTTAACACACATCAATGACCCAGAAACACAGAAAACTTTTTTGTTCCCTGGCGGGATTCGAACCCACAACCTCTGGCTTGAGCGCCAACGCGCTGACCACTGAGCCACACGTCAAATATACTTTACTGGATCATCAACTAAATGTAAAATTTACTAAATAAATTTAACCTGTTTTAAGGATTGCATATCAATTTTGAATGAAAATATTTCATTATCAATCTACAGAGAACCTGCTATTTTTGTAATCTCAAGCCCTATATTTTTTATTAAAATTTTTCTCAAACTTAAATGCTATGTAGCGTTTTCACAAGACACCCCGCCAGTCCCGGTGACTCGCCTTAAGAGCTTACATAAGGGAATGGTAGGCCAAAAAATTAGAATTGAAACGTGGTCAGTATTTAAAAAAAATGCAGAGTTGTGCGTAATTTGTAATTAAAATTAATCAAAAGAATACATCAATCCAATAAATATTTAAAGGAATTTTGTTTACTCTACTGTATACTTATTAGATTACAATTTTAAGATAATATATTAAGGACATACCGAATATATTGAATGATATCTAAAATTATTTAGCGTTATAATAATATACTAGCTTTTGCTCGCGGCTTCGCTCGCGTTAAGAAGTATTATTATTAATTAGGTATAGTTTTTGCGGCTTTACTTTTGTTTAGCGTGTGTAAAAATTAGGATATTTTTTTAATTTTTGGGCTGTGCGTTGATAGATCACTATGTCAGTCAGTCAGTCGGTCACCTTTGAGTTATATATATATATATATATATAGACTTTGGCTGTTCTTTTCTTGGCATATTTTGATATTTTGGATTTATATATATTTAGATGAATACGTGAAGCAAAAACTTTGCACCCCTTTTTAAGAGGATTGCACAAACTGAGAAATTTGAAATTTGACTCAGTTAAAGATTAAGTGGAGAGGGAGTACAGAAATCTATTATTTTTGTGTAATATGCATTATAAATACATTAAATTAATTAAATAAAATATTACATAATATATCGTATCGTAGTACATACACATTCAAAGTTAAATAATGGCAATGTTAAACAATAGATGACGTATGACGCTTAGACGTTTTTAGGCACTGTCAAACTGTATTTGAAGTAGAAGGTTTTTTTTTAAATTGAGTTCGAATTTAGATCGCTGGGTGACCGCTAGTTTTAATTATTGTAAACAGGAAAACCTTTAACTGTAATTTTCAACCAAGTTAGAACTAAAACTAAAAGATATCCCCAATTCTTCATTCCAATTGTTCCGCCCCATTCCGATGTTCAAATCTAGAGGAGATTGCCAAATAAGTTTTCACTCGTATTGTGACTTCACGTTCCAAGTTCCACGGCAAGTCCGCCTTGCATAACAATATGTGTCACAAACGTACTGGAACAATATGCTCGGTATTGGGTCAAATTAGTCATCACTGACGTGACGTCGTAACGAGGGGTTAAGCACTTTCCATAAAAAGAAGACAATACAACTGATGTAAATTAATCTATTATATATTTGTGTGTAAATATGTGGTAATATTATCTTCGTATTTTAGCATAAATGCATGCATTCTATTGGCATGTATTCGAGATGAGGTTGGAATGAAACTTTATGTAGTTCAAGATAAAATTTCCAAATTTGAATTATTTACTATAGAACTATTAAGAGATAATTACGTTATTAGTAATTACTAATCAAGTCAATAATACTAATAATTAGTTATGCATAATAGTACAATTTTCAATATTATTATTATTTTTATTTCATAGGGAGGCAACCGAGCAGTCGGAGCCTTATAGTGACTACCGACGCCCATAGACATACCGCACAAACTATCCTATCTAACTGTACGAAACGCGACAACATAGCTGTTGTCGCGTTGCATGTGCATGTATATTTTTTTAAAGAAAGGCAGGGCGTACAATGGTGTGTTAATTTTAACGTCACTGGCACTAAGAGTAAGCTTGAACGAGTCACGTGATCTAACATAATAAGGACCTTGCGGACTAGTACATATATATTAATATCCATATTGTCTATTTGTTATCAGGGATCTTGAGTGTCAGTTTGCCTTTTTCATCTTAATTAGTATCCTTACTAATATTATGAAGGCGAAAGTTTGTAAGTTTGGATGTTTGGATGTTTGTTGATCTTTCACGGCCAAGCGGCAGAACTGATTTGGCTGAAAGGTAAAATGGTGATGGTTTATACCTCGGATAGGCTATAAAAACAATCATTATCATACCGGATATGGTTGTGAATATAAGTTAACGCCGGCAAAGCTGCGGGCACCAGCTGGTATAAATAACTTTTTCTTTAGTTTAATGGATTGACTAAAGGTTAGAAGCGCAGTTTTCCAAATAATAACACTGTAAGTAGCAAACGGTTTCTGCTCTACCATAATGCATTAGTCCACTTTATAAGTCGTCAAATACGTTCACAATTTTCTAATGCACTTAAGTGTAGGGCTTTCCGTGCAGCGTGAAAGTGATATTACCATATTGAAGTGTCCTTGAAATATATGCCGGTTTACATGACCCAAGTTTCATGTATCCATTAAGGTCAGCTCCTAAAGCTACTCCAACTTCAAAATTCAATTAGTTTAATTTTCATAAAAGATTATTTTGAAACGTATTAAATGAAACCGTTTTTTTTCCATTTGTATTTGGACAGAATCATGAGATTTACAAAAACGTTTCAAATTGCGCATTTTCCCTACTATTTACAAATACTTTATAACCCTAAACTTGAAATCATTATTTATTCAAATACTTCAGGAATCTATCGCTGCATCTTTACAATTAAATAGCTAAAATGATTAATATCAACCTTTGTATGTCCCACTTTTTTTTCTTTTAAACCTACAGGGTCTCCCCAGGTGGGTATGTGGGACTCGCTGCGCTCGAAAGCTGGTAAGTGGACGCAGCTTTACCCACTAAAACCCGGCGAGTGCCACCAATGCCGCCTTTGGTGAGGTGCCCCGGATCTGTTGAGCAAACAAGGCACCTCGACGGCTAGTCAGTCCCTCAAGGGACCGACGCCACCTCCACAGAGGGGTTGTCCCGCACCACAGAACAACCCCTCCCAACGTCAGAACAGTACAATGTGGCGAGGTTCCCATCCTCGCCCCTTGTCCCCATGCTCTTTTTTCCCCTCTTCTTATAAGCGGGGTACAAAGAGCAGCTCCCTCGGCTCAATTGGCTTCGCCCAAGGGTTTTTTTTTTCTGGTTTATGGTTATTGCTGGGTTCACCTTAAGCCACTGAGCTCGTACCTTGAACCGTGGTTGAACTGCTGGGCACGGGAATAATAATAATGATAATGCAAAATAATGTATTACTCAAATATCATTCTAAACCAACAAAGGTTTATTATCATAGACATAATTCATTATGCCGACAGACTCATTATTGTCTGATACAGCGTGTTCGTAATCGTTACTTAATATTTGATTATGATTATATGCTTGAGCGGCCTTTGAATGCTAATACAATAGTCCCTAAGCGTCTGGCGTACGTGCCATTGACCCTAACACCTAAATTACGGCATGTGCAATTGACATACGTCAGCAGCACATTGGAAATGGGTATTCCATTATAATAGGGGCAAGCGGACCTAAGCCGTATTTCATAACAGCGATAGAACCTTGGGCGAAGTGAAAGTACAATGCGTAGAAGGGAATACTTCTGAGTTAGGATTAAGTTATTGCTTGAAAGCTTTACGGATGTCCGGTTTGCGTAATATTATTTGAATCTTAAAAGAGATTCAGTATACATCGTAGTCTTTTATCTACTTTTTGTTCGTGTTATCTAAAATAATTTAAGATAGCTATTGATGATTATCGATCTGTTTTCCATTATTGAACATTTGCTTGTTTTAATCGATTTCAAGGGTTTGGTGAATCTAACTTTTTAAATTATATTACACTTTTTTATATATTATATCGTTTATTCAACTATATAACATGATATTTCTACATCGACCTGGTAATAAACAAAATAACGTATTTGGTTGTTACAAATATTATATCAATTGTATTAAAATTATACATTTATAAAATTAGAAAACATAATTTAATTTACGATCAAATGTAATCTAAGTTGTAATCCAAGTTCACATTGGATGTTTATTCAATTGTCTCGCGATCTTATAGAATGGATTAAGTCTCACATTTTTATCAGCCATTCATTAAATGTATGGGACTTGTTTTCACATACCTAAATATAATTCTACTTTCGCTAAGTTGAAAAGAATGTGTTTGAATACAACAACAAATGATCCGCTGTTGTTTGGAGTCCCTTTTGTTTCTTTTTAAATAGGCTGCCGTTATCTTATTCACATTGTTCGCTCAGACGAGCTTCTTAATTAAGTTAATAACACTAAACACAGCTGACGTTCAAATTTGATAGTAGACATTTTCCGAAATAGGTTTTCTTAGTAAGATCTCGCATGATGCATTATGCTATGTATAGCCTGATCTGAAAAATTAAAACCCTCGACATATTGCGGAAAATTTCGGAACTAATTTCTGTAAGGACGATACTATGCGTTGACATACAAAAGATATAGTGGCGACACCACGCAGGACTTATATATTTCTGGTCAGACTATAGAAGTTTAATTGTAATGTGTTTTTGTGTATTGTAGATGCATTAGGGCGTATCCATATTAGTAGATGAGTTGTTTCTAATAAAAGCCCAAGTGACCGTTTTGGGCTATTTAAGCCGTCTACTAGATGAATATTGTCAATGAGACAGTCTATACTTATAGAATCTTATTAACTTAACAAATCGGTATATGCATGCAAACAGAAAACGTTTCACGGTATTATCATCATAGCAAAGTGATTTATCATTGTAGGGCGTCGGTCGGGCGAGCAGTCGGAGCCTTACAGTGACTACCGTAAGGCTCCGACTGCTCGGTTGCCTCCTAAAGACATAAAAAAGTACATTTTTTCCTTAATGACAATGAGCTGTAATACATTTAAACCCAAGTTATTTGAAGGATGCGGTCCTTTAACAATTCGGCTAATGCGGTCGTACGTATATTTTTATTGAGGTTAAAAATTACATCACGCGCCATTTGCATTCAATTGTTTATCATCGACAAATCGGATATAGAGAAGTTGCACAATAGAATAGCGGGCAGGCTGCAAAAGGTCCTGGCCACGTAACACGTGACTCACACGGAGAGTGAAAGTGGCGTGCTCGGTCTCTGTTACTAAATTACTCTGTATTTAAATGATAGTATTTGCTTCTTTTGGTTCCGTCTGCAATGAAAGTACTTAATTGTAGCTTTGTACGTATCGTAGACGTGAGTGAGTAGATCGTAGTGTCTTGAAGCAAAATATAGCTTGGTGGAAAATATATAGGGTATATAGGTGCTGGATACTAAATATTTTACTAAGAAAAAAATAAGATGGCTTCCTAGATACAGCAAATTGGTTACTATTATCAGCTATTTGGATTTTGTTATTTTGTCAAAATTGTAACATAATAATATATGTGCTTTACAATAAGGCAATGTCACTTTTTCCATTTTTTAAACAGTATACAAACATCCAGTTTATATTCTAACCTATTATCAATAAACTAAATCATATATTATGTTTTCAACCTGCATACAAAACATACAATAATTATTATTTAAATCAGATTTAAATAATTATTGTATTATTACTTATTTGTATTATTATATACCTATACTAAACTAAAAACTTTAGCTAGTTTCTAGTTTTGTAAAAAAATAATACTAATTATATATAAGTACCTGGATGACCGAGCTTTGCTCGGTATTTTTTTTATTTTTTTTAATAAAATGACATTTTCTAAAAATGATTCCTAGCTAGATCGATTTATCGCACCCGAAACCCGTTAATTTATTGTATTAAAGAGGGACTTATTTAGAATTAAAATCTTTTTTTTTTACTTTATGCATGTAGCCAGGTATCTGGGTGATTCCTGATCCTATGTGAGACTGATTATTGGGCTGTGTATACCCAAACTAAAACCACTACGAGCGCATTCAGCCGCTTTTTATTATGAGCACTTCAGCGACTGGTTGACCCCGGCGGAAGGACAGACTACTCCTCGTAAGGGGATTGCCTGACCGCTAATAAGCAGTTCCCATGCCGTCTTGTCATACTGGGCTCAGGTTCCCATCCTGAACCCGACATGAGCACAAGGGCGTTATTGGAGGCGCATGAAGTAGCGCCTCTTACGCACCCATGTTCGTCGCCCGCGGGGAAGGCGTCATCGACGGTCTTCACTCTCACCCGCTATGCATCACTGTCTCACCGAAGGAGACCATCGCCGTGCAGAACTCGTCATGAGATGACGCTCGGCAGAGACGTTCCAGACAGTGCCCTCCGGTGACCGCGGATGTCAGACTGCGACGCAGCGCCGCCCATCACCTCGGAGCACACAAGCACTAATTAGAAATTGGTCTCAACTTTTTTCGGGAAAGTAACTAATCTAATTTTTCTGTCTGCTTATTTATTTTATCTTTATAATCATCCTTTTTCATCTTTATAGACATCTTAGCGCAATCCTTGTCGAATTGAAAGAAGACATGAAGACATCACTTAAAAAAGAAAATTATAAGGTAGGTATTATATTATATTATATATGAGCATCAGATAAAAAAAGACAGTCCCGTCGAATCATAAAATATTATAAAATCAGCAGACAGCAGACAGCAGACAGCAGACAGCAGACAGCAGACAGCAGAAAGCAGACAGCAAACAGCAAATAGCAAATAACATCAGCTATCTGTCAGTGAAAGGCCTTTCAATTTTTTTAATACATATTTCGACAGCTTATTTGCCCTCCTATAGCATAGGAGGCCTTTTGGCGACTATCGACGCCCATACACATTCACTCAACCAGAGATTATGCGGGCAACGCATCTGCATAATCTCTGGTTATTTCTTTCTGGATTTTTTTCCCTATGGGCCACAGTAAACTCACAAACCGCGCGAAACGCGACAGCATAGCTGTCACTTTATACCAGTATTATGTGAGCGGTAGTGCCGCTTTGACCAATTTGACTCCAAATCGGTATGGCACTGCCTCAATACAAATATCAGTCCAGACGTTTCAGAGATAGAAAAGCCAGACAGACAGAAGACAGATAAAATTTTTAAAAAATCATTTTTTGATGTAAGTACCTACCTACCTAGTACTACTTAGTACCTACCTACCTACCGTACCATATACATTCATACGCATTTAGCAAAAAAGCTGTTAATTTGAAATTACAAACAGACACTTCAATTTTTTTTGTATAGATATTTGTACCATTAAGTATTATGCGTTTATAGTACAAATAATATATTAAAAATCTTAATGCGTAACTACTTAAAACTTTTTTTTTCTTTTACGCCGGGAAATGCTCTGAGGCATCCCGCCTGGTGAGTGGGTCTCCCCAGGTGGGTATGTGGGACTCGCAGCGCCCGAAAGATGGTAAATGGACGCAGCTCTATCCACTAAAACCCGGCGAGTGCCACCAATGCCGCCTTGGTGAGGTGCCCCGGATCTGTTAAGCTAACAGGACACCTCGACGGCTAGTCAGTCCCGCAAGGGACAGACGCCTCCTCCACAGAGGGGTTGTCCCGCACCACAGAACAACCCCTCCCAACGTCGGGACAGTACAATGGGGTGAGGTTCCCATACTCACCCCGTGCCCCCTGCTCTTTTGTCCCCTCTTCTTATAGGAGGGGTACAAAGAGCCCCCTCGGCTCAATTAGCTTCGCCCAAGTGCTGTGCTCACCCTAGGCTACTGAGCCCCACCGCCACGTCAAGGCCTGAACCATGGTGGGGATGCGTACTTAAATCTAACATTTTATGTTGCTTGCATTTTTATCTTTTATCATAATTTTCTAATATAATATTATCTTTCATTATAATATCCCATTTATGATTTGTCAACAAAGGTGAAAATTTGGATTGTGAAAGTGAAAGAATTTAGGATATATTATATATCATCTTCTTTCGGCACAAAGTCAATATCCTGATTATTAATTAGATAGCCTTCCTCTTTCTTCAGTTATAATCTATCGTACGTGACAAAAGATACCAGATAGACAAATATAAACTTTCAATTAATTAATAATTGTCCTTATATCAATAATATTTATCAATTTACGCTCCATAGCACGCAAAGCTACGGCAAACTTACAGACCTGTCGTAGATAGGATTCGGAACGAAGACATCCGCCTGAGCACTAAGGTAACCGATATCACGCAAAAAATAAGCTCGTTGAAGTGGCAGTGGGCTTGTCATACAGGAGAACGGATGGCCGATGGGCCAATAAGGTTCAAGAGTAGAGGCCACGTTTAGGTAGACGAAGTATTAGTCGGCCATTAACCAGGTGGAAAGACGATTCCCCACCATGGTTCAGGCCTTGACGTGGCGGTGGGGCTCAGTAGCCTAGGGTGAGCCCAACACCTTGGGCGAAGCTAATTGAGCCGAGGGGGCTCTTTGTACTCCTCTTATAAGAAGAGGGGACAAAAGAGCAGGGGGAAAGGGGTGAGGATGGGAACCTCACCCCATTGTACTGTCCCGACGTTGGGAGGGGTTGTTCAGTGGTGCGGGACAACCCCTTTGTGGAGGTGGCGTCGGTACCTTGCGGGACTGACTAGTCGTCGAGGTGCCCTGTTAGCTTAACAGATCCGGGGCACCTCACCAAGGCGGCATTGGTGGCACTCGCCGGGTTTTAGTGGGTAGAGTTGCGTCCATTTACCACCTTTCGGGCGCAGCGAGTCCCATATACCCACCTGGGGAGACCCACTCCCCAGGCGGGATGCCTCAGAGCATTTCCCGGCGTAAAAGGAAAAAAAAAAAAAAAAAAGGTGGAAAGACGATCTCCGTGCGGTGGTGGTTAGCGAGGGAGCGGCCGTCTTGGCGTTCATTGAGGGAGGCCTATGTTCAGCAGTGGACGGATAGGGCTGAAGCTGATGATGATGATGATGATCAATTTAAACAAAGTCTTGGTATATTATGTATGCCCACACCTTCGTCCGCGTTAACTTAGATTTACGGACTTACCGAACTGATGATGATCAAGATAATGTTCTTCCTTTATTTTTTGTTTTATCTCTAAAGGAAATAAAGAAGCATTTTCAATGTAAGCTCCCAAGCGGCTTACAATTTTCTGATTCATACTATAATTGTCCTTATATTATATTTTACCAATTTACACACAATCTTGGTAAATAATATACTTTAAGTTATAACCTGTCTAAGGAATAACTGTATCGTCATCATCATCATCAGTCCCTATCCGTCCATTGCTGAACATAGGCCTACCTCAAAGAATAATAATAGGCCTAATAACTGTATGTTATGTTGAAATAGCATGAAAACCCATCAAGTAGTTTAGTAGAGTGGACGCCGTGTTTATGTAGACGAAGTGTTGTTGTAACCAGGTAGGAAGACGATCTCCTTGCAGTGGCCCATCCGTGTTGGATGCGAGTGGCAAGGGTTCGGTCGTCTTGGCGTTCATTGAAGGAGGCCTATGTTCAGCAGTGGACGGATAAAGGCTGATGATGATGATGATTTAAGATTTTTGAACATTAGTCCAGTGCTGATGATAATATTGTGGGTTGAGCTTCTTCAGCACAAAATGCAGTACCTATAATAAGCATTTATTTCTAAATAAATTATACATCACAACGTAATTTGAATTGCCTTTACCAGCACAAATCTTCTAGAAAGAGCTATTGTCGAAAGTTATAACAATATCTTATTTAGTTTTATATAATCACCTTTCCTTTTTATCTCAAAATGCCCTTCACCAGCTAATAATATCAGTAATGAAGTCAAACTTAAGCAGATGTTACAATACAAACATTTATTGACTATATTCACCCAGTACGTTTGTTCAGATGCCTTTAGGCGGCATTGGTGGCACTCGCCGGGTTTTAGTGGGTAGAGCTACGTCCACTTCGTAGTTACTAGCTTTCGGGCGCAGCGAGTCCCACATACCCACGCGGGGAGA
The DNA here is from genome assembly GCA_963853865.1 of Helleia helle. Classification (NCBI taxonomy): domain Eukaryota; kingdom Metazoa; phylum Arthropoda; class Insecta; order Lepidoptera; family Lycaenidae; genus Helleia; species Helleia helle. The sequence continues at coordinate 15,387,397 of OY971422.1, read as the reverse complement.
CCCACTTCCCCGCAGGATGCCTCAGAGCATTTCCCGGCGTAAAAGAAAAAAAAAAGATGCCTTTATTTATGCTAAGGACAGTTCAATTATATAATACATATTGTTTACGACGAACTTCTGAATCTGAATTATCTTATATCTTTAAATGAGCAATTCTTGTGTGTCTTGTGTACACAAGAATTGCTCATTTGTGTCTGTTTGTAATTTCAAATTAACAGCTTTTTTGCTAAATGCGTATGAATGTATATGGAACGGTAGGTAGGTAGGTACTAGGTGCGGTAGTTACTAAGTAGTACTAGGTAGGTAGGTACTTACATCAAAAAATGATTTTTTTTAAATTTTATCTGTCTTCTGTCTGTCTGGCTTTTCTATCTCTGAAACGTCTGGACTGATATTTGTATTGAGGCAGTGCCATACCGATTTGGAGTCAAATTGGTCAAAGCGGCACTACTGCTCACATAATACTGGCATAAAGTGACAGCTATGCTGTCGCGTTTCGCGCGGTTTGTGAGTTTACTGTGGCCCATAGGGAAAAAAATCCAGAAAGAAATAACCAGAGATTATGCAGATGCGTTGCTCGCATAATCTCTGGTTGAGTGAATGTGTATGGGCGTCGATAGTCGCCAAAAGGCCTCCTATGCTATAGGAGGGCAAATAAGCTGTCGAAATATGTATTTAAAAAATTGAAAGGCCTTTCACTGACAGATAGCTGATGTTATTTGCTGTTTGCTGTCTGCTTTATGCTGTCTGCTGTCTGCTGTCTGCTGATTTTATAATATTTTATGATTCGACGGGACTGTCTTTTTTTTATCTGATGCTCATATATAATTTAATATAATACCTACCTTATAATTTTCTTTTATAAGTGATGTCTTCATGTCTTCTTTCAATTCGACAAGGATTGCGCTAAGATGTCTATAAAGATGAAAAAGGATGATTATAAAGATAAAATAAATAAGCAGACAGAAAAATTAGATTAGATACTTTCCCGAAAAAAGTTGAGACAAATTTCTAATTAGTGCTTGTGTGCTCCGAGGTGATGGGCGGCGCTGCGTCGCAGTCTGACATCCGCGGTCACCGGAGGGCACTGTCTGGAACGTCTCTGCCGAGCGTCATCTCATGACGAGTTCTGCACGGCGATGGTCTCCTTCGGTGAGACAGTGATGCATAGCGGGTGAGAGTGAAGACCACCGATGACGCCTTCCCCGCGGGCGACGAACATGGGTGCGTAAGAGGCGCTACTTCATGCGCCTCCAATAACGCCCTTGTGCTCATGTCGGGTTCAGGATGGGAACCTGAGCCCAGTATGACAAGACGGCATGGGAACTGCTTATTAGCGGTCAGGCAATCCCCTAACGAGGAGTAGTCTGTCCTTCCGCCGGGGTCAACCAGTCGCTGAAGTGCTCATAATAAAAAGCGGCTGAATGCGCTCGTAGTGGTTTTAGTTTGGGTATACACAGCCCAATAATCAGTCTCACATAGGATCAGGAATCACCCAGATACCTGGCTACATGCATAAAGTAAAAAAAAAAGGTTTCAATTCTAAATAAGTCCCTCTTTAATACAATAAATTAAAAAGAGTTACACGTACAGTAATTGTTTCAATTGCGCGGTGTAATGTGAAACTGTTAAGTCATCGAACCCACACCAGCCGGATATATCTCGTGACATAAAAGCCCATAAGGCAGTAAAACAATTGTTGCAAGGCCTCCGTCAGTGAAAGTTATGGCAAACGAACAAGAATGTTAGACATTTTCTAATTTACACGAGTACGAGTCGTTTTGTTATATTTCGTAAATATAGACGATTTTGGAATATAATTATAATAATTATAATAAAACTTGTTAAAATGCGCTCATATTTATTCATTTGTTTAATTTAAATAAAAGCTTGTTTTATGTTTTTTTATCATTGCACTTATAATGCTGTAAAAGTAAAAGGAGAATTGTATAAAAATGTACGTGATATCCGTTTTAATATTCGATTTAATACCAATTTCTTTTCGATTTAATACCAAGAATTAAAGCACAGCATAACAACGCTTTTGTTATGCTCCCACTCATTACAACGTTCGTTTGTCCAAAGTGGTTTGACGAACTTCATACACAGTGGCTTGACGAACTTCATACACAGTGACTTGACGAACTTCATACACTTTTAATCTTATCGGCTTTGTACATTTTTTAGGATATATAATAATACATATTATGTATGTGAGTAAGTAAAAGGAAATTTATGAAAACAAATTTTCGGGTGCCAGTCATTCACTTCAGCTCAAATCACTTCGATCGTCATAGTAAGAATGAGCTGGATGATGATGATGGTTATTTGACAATTCATTAGGAACAAACCTGTCATAATTTAAAAAAAAATCATTTGTGAGTTGTTTAACTAGACACTTTTTTAGCTTTCATATTTTTAAAGTATAATTTGGCGCTCAAGCCGGAGGTAGCGGGCACGAATCCCGCCAGGAAACAAAAAGTTTTCTGTGTTCCTAGGTCATGGATGTGTATTAAATATGTGTATAATATAATAAAAATCTTAAATATATGTATAGTATAAAATTATTGAATATATTTCGGTTGTCTAGTACCCGTAACACAAGTTCTTCGAAAACTTACTACGGGACCAGATTGGCGTGGTGTAATAGCGTCCATAGATATTGAAAATTCAATAGCTTGAAATGAATTTTAAAACGGGTAAGGCGAGACTGTTTACTATCATGGATGAAGATGATGACGGCTGGCTGGTCGAGTGGACACTTTACGCAGCGGTCGCAGGTTCGAATCCTGCCAAGGTCAGATAATTTGTATGATGAATATAGATGTTTGCACCGGGTCATGGACGTGTATATAATATGTACTTATATAAAATTCCTAAATTTATTGTTTTCTGATGTTTACGCGAGTTTCACTCATTATAATGAAACAATTTTTACGGATTTTATCGCGGTTTATTAAAATTTTTACAAGCCCAATGTTTCGGATGCTGTTCATTCTTAAATTTATTACCATTAATAGTAGGTACCCGTAGCATAAGTTCTAACAATCTTACCACGGGGCTATGTTGACGTGGTGTAATTGTTGAATAATATTTATTTATATTTTATGATGATCAATACGACTTTACTTCTGTGAGACGACTTATTTACGTGGTAACCTATCTAAATAATATTTAAATTAAAAGTTATCAATCCAGATGAAAAAGCAAATAATTTCTGATTCTTTTATTCATAAATAAATAAATAAATATAATAAATAATAATAATAATCATACGCGTTCACACCAGGTAAATCTGGTCCCGTGGTAAGTTCTCGAAGAACTTGTGTTACGGGTACCAGACAACGGAAATATCTATACTTATAATAAAACTGTAGAGAGGTCAATTCAGTACATTGAATATATATTCAAAATTAATATTGGAGGATGAATGGTGATCGATACTGATGCCAAAAATGCAATCAGTAAATTTTTTGTCTGTCTGTCTGTCTGTATATGCACACATGGGTCGAAAACTACTGAAGGGATTTTAACCAAACTTGGTACGATTGTAGTCCATACTCCTGGGCAGGTTATAGGCTATATAACATAACGCTAAGACACATAGGAGCTGAGCAGTGGCGATAAATTTGAAGCAAGTCGGATGAAAATGCGCTTTCGAGCTGTTATCCTCGCATACGTTGATCATACACCAAAAGTATGTATTACAAAGATGATGGTCTTCAAAAGATCTACAAAAAAGTCCTCAATAGTATATATCTATATTTTATAAATTAGCCACAATAATGTGTTTAATCGTAAGCATTTCTTCAAATTGTATTAAATGCATAAATATATTGTATTTCACATAGATATATCTTTATCAAACTCCCATATTCAAAAAGTACACTTTAATATCTATTTTATAAAAAAAATATTATAGAAATCGGTTTATAAACACACAAGATATAGATGAAATAAAACTTTCAAATCTCGCCGCGCCAGTATGGGTACGGCTATACGGTTGATTTTTGTTTAACGCGCAAAACGGCCATCCGCTGCATCTATAAAAAGGCGAGGGCGCTCACGCGCCGACTGAACTGTTTTAGGTAGAAGCCATCAGCTCTCCTACTTTTCCGATTTCGCATAAAGGTCTTTGGACCATAGCATAGGTCAATTCGAAAAAAAAAAAAAAAAACGCGCCGACCTCACTCACATTGTCACTCTTAATGACTCTTAATAAGCGCGCTGCAGATTTTAAAAATACATAGATATTTGTTTAGTGTTTTTGTTTGTTTCTCCTTCTTTTCTTTATAACTTTTTCGTAGTTTTTTTTTTGCTGGTAGTAGGTACTAATTTGAATTAAAATATTGACGTATCATATGATAGGGTAGTTTCAAATAACTTTGTAACGTTAGGACTTCTGACACCTCAATCCTCCATGACCATGGTTGCTGTAAAGTATCTTAAACGTCGGACATGTAAAAGTCTTAATAAATGGCGATAAAATCCGTAAAAAATATTTAAATATAATAAAAATGTACTTCTAAATTAAATAAATATATTTTTTCAAAACGTACTATCGTGCCTATAAGGAAATTATCGGGAAGTTAATAGTATTCTTTAAATTATAATATAAGGTGGTAAATTGGAACCATATTATTTGAAAAATAAGTTTAAAAAAATACTTCTTACATGCGGACGAAGTCGCGGGTAAAAGCTGTGAAATAATATACGGTACTTACATTTTAAAAAAACAATTTTGTCTGTCTCTTTGTTCCGGTTGATCTCTAAAACGGCTAAGCCGATTTTGACGAGGCTTTCACTGGCAGATAGCTGATGTTATAAGGCGTAACGTTGGCCATAAAAATAATCATAATTAAGCCGAACAGCTGTAAATCTAAATAAACGCGGGCGAAGCTGCGGGCAACAGCTAGTATTTAATACTTTTATAGTATACATATATTTAAGATTTTTATTATATATTATGTAATATGTACACATATTTAATACACATCCATGACCCAGGAACACAGTTTTTTTTTGTTCCCTGGCGGAATTCGAACCCGCGACCTCCGGCTTGAGCGTCAACGCGCTTACCACTGAGCTACAGAGGTCGTCGAGAAATACTGGAGAGATTTAAAATATATTTATTAACACAATTGATTTAAGACAGACATAAATTTGTATTTTACTATTAATGTATATTTTATACGTTCAACAAAGCTCATTTGAACATAGAAGAAATTATATATAGAATTTACAGTTTACTACAGTTTCCTCTATTTATTACATTGTGGCAAATATAGGTAACAGTATTAAGATATTCATGTCAGAAAATTTTCACACTAATCCACATAGTTCCATACTATAATCGCAAAACTAATTATGTCTGCCTATTATTTTTTTCACACCTTAACTACTAAACAGATTAAAAATTGATAGGAAATAAATTATATTCTGAAGAAAGACAATCCTACTATTATAAACGCGAAAGTCTGTATGTATGGATGTTTGTTACCATTTCACACAAAAACTACTGAATTGATTGTAATGAAACTTTACAATAATATAGCTTGTATATCAGAATAACACATATGCTATAATTTACCCCCGTACACCGACGGGAATGAAGTACGCGGGTGAAATCGCGGTGCACTACTAGTTAATAATAATAACTGCGGAATATTACTTTTATGCAGTGGCATAAATTAAAATGAAAAATAAAAAACATTATGAAACTAGAGTTTCATAATTATATATACATATTGTTTATTAGGCAGTACATAATATCTTTATAATCTATCCTTGTTTAACCGCTTGACTGTAGGTGTAAGGCCTGATTGGACTCGCTTTTCCTTGGCTGTCATAGAAATTGACCAGCTGTTTCACACTACCTGGACCAGGAGTGGTAATAGGAGTGGCAGAATGTGGAGGGTACACAGGCTTAGGTGGTATCTGGTTAGGGGAAGTTGGTTTCGGGGCTGCAGTCGGTTGCATTGGCACAGGCTTTGCTGGTGTAGGTGCGGGCTGAACTTGGGGCGAAGATGAAACTGGTTTGCCTGTTGTGGGCGCGGGCTGGACTGGTGCTGGCTTTGCCGGCGCAGGATTAACTTGGCTGGGACCAGCAAGACCACCAGACTCCATATTTATAAAATCTATGTTCGCACTTTTGTCGAGCGGTTTCAAAACTTTCCGGCCTGAAAAAAGCAATGTGGATATGTTTATAATTAATGTTATGCAGTGGATCATAAATGCCCAGCACCTTGGGCGAAGCTAATTGAGCCGAGAGGGCTCTTTGTACCCCTCTTATAAGAAGAGGGGACAAAAGAGCAAGGGACGAGGATAGGAACCTCACCCCATTGTACTGTCCCAACGTTGGGAGGGGTTGTTCTGTGGTGCGGGACAACCACTCTGCGGAGGTGGCGTCGGTCCCTTGAGGGACTGACTAGCCGTCGAGGTGTCCTGTTTGCTCAACAGATCCGGAGCACCTCACCAAAGGCTACATTGGTGGCACTCGCTGGGTTTTAGTGGGTAGAGCTGCGTCCACCTAATATTTGGAGCCGCGAGCGGCAAGATGATTATTACTAAATTTACAGTTAAACCTTGATTGTAGGCACAATTTATGTAAACGTGCAATGGTCTTCAAACAGATGTCCTCCTATTAAACAAATTGAAATAAATATTATACCGACTTCAACGGCAATCATCTATACGGTGTACTGATTGATATCTACAGCGAGTACAACGCCATCTATTGGCAATTACCGCAAAAATACCTAAAAAACAACTCTTCATTACAAACACACAGGCTTAGATTACACAATTATGTACAAATATCAATGAACAAATATAATATGAATATTACCTACTGTAGAAGTGCATATTATTGATAGTGAGTGAGTTTTATCACATTTAGTTTAAATACTACTAATATTAATGAAATATTAATATGCTGAAAATGTGAACAACTATTTAATATTTAAATATAATACACAACATTTTTACGTGTATGTATAAATCTATATTTCGAACCATATACTAAGAAGAAGGAATTAGGGAATCTAAATATATATGATACTAGCTGTTGCCCGCAGCTTCGCCCGCGTTAACTTTTAAAATTTGAGGGGTTGACCACCCTTATTACTTAGGGGTATGAAAAATAATAGTAGCCGATTCTCAGACCTACTGAATACGCCTATAAAATTTGGTAAAAATCGGTAAAGCCGTTTCGGAGGTGTACGGTAACTAACATTGTGACATGGAAATTTTATATATAAGATTATATTACGACTATAATAAATTTAGTTTATATTTTTAAAAACAAAATAAATAAACATAAAAAAACATAAAAAAGAAAGCGTTTATGCACTACATACTTGTAATATTTTTTCTTTACAATTAAACTAGCGACCCACGGCTTGACAGTTGATACGTTTCTAAAACGCATTAATTTACGCAAGTCAGATGTTATCATGTATAAAGAAACTAGAAAAATACTTACATTCAACATAACAAAAGGTTAAGAGCAAAATTAAAGCGAACACCTTCATGTTTTCTCACAAACGACTAGATAATATCAAATACTAAGCTAACGTGCCAGCTTGTCCAAGTTGGAAGCTCAATGAACGATTGGTCAGTAAGTTAGCTCATCAAATGACCTTTGCTAGTTTGACCTTCACGATAACTTGTCATGTTATACGCTTGTTTTGAATTCGTTGATTTTACCAACTCACAAATCCGTTATATAAAACTATCTTAAAAAAGAAAGTAGTTATAAATGCGCATACAATTCAGTGAATGTTATTATAACTTGCAGATTGTGTAAGCTATCATTCCGTCTATTTTTAGGTGGCTAGAAAATTAATGATTAAAAAAAATCATTACACTATAAACAAGGTAATTATTTCACGCTAAGCGAAAAAAAATAGCTTTGCATTCATTGAGAGAGGCCATGACCAGCTCGCCACCACGGTTCAAGCCTTGTCGTGGCGGTGGGGCTCAGTAGCCTAATATATGCCCAGCACCTTGGCAACAGAGCAACCCTCAAGTTTTTCTCGTTTTTATTGGGGGAGTCGGCATTCCAAACGAGTTTTTTTTATTACTACACCTTTTTATTGACTTCTTTTTTTGACGTATTTCAAGTGGTTACCTACGAAATAAAGATATTTTGATTTGATTTGAAGCAAATTGAGCCGAGGGAGCTGCTCTTTGTACCCCTCTCATAAGGTGTGGGGAAAGACTCACTCCATTGTACTGTCCCGACATTGGGAGGGGTTGTTTTGTGGTGCGGGACAACCCCTCTGTGGAGGTGGCGTCGGTCCCTTGAGGGACTCACTAGCTGTCGAGGTGCCCTGTTTGCTCAACAGATACGGGGCACCTCACCAAAGGCGGCATTGGTGGCACTTGCCGGGTTTTAGTGGGTAGAGCTGCGTCCACTTACCATCTTTCGGGCGCAGCGAGTCCCACATACCCACATGGGGAGTCCCCACTCCCCCACGGGATGCCTAAGAGCATTTCCCGGCGTAAAATAAAAAAGGGTAAAAGGATATTTACGTTATAAGCATTTTTTTTTAATAAATTATAATATGTTTTAAGTATATATATATAGTAAATAATTGTTATAAGAACTTTAAGGCAGTATTTCTGTATCTAAAATGTTTACATATGTAGTTTAATTTATATGTACTACGAGGAAAGGAATCATATAAAAAATGACATGATAAATTGATAATGTCCAAAATCATCAAGTTTTCTACGTGTATAAAACATGATTGACGTTGATAACTAAATTATGCCTCCACTCGACAATCTACACTTTTGTGGAGCGATTTAATTTATTCGTTTAAAAATGAAATCATCCATTTATTCTCTTGTCTGAGATAAACATGTCTGAGAACTAGCCAATTAAAGTGTTCATTTCATCTACAGTTGATGAGCAGTTATGTTTGAAGTTTAAGACGCCCATAGGTCATACTTTATATGTGTCGGTCGTCGAAATACATTTTATATTATTAACTTAGGCAAACGATATAGCACATAGCCTCTAGTCTTAATTATAAGTATTTAGAAAGAATATAATATTAATTTTATTATTAAAAGTCTTACAATATTGTTTAAGACATGGCGGGTAAAAATATTACTAAAGAGTTATATTTTACTATAATCACCACCACCAGCATTTTCAAGAGATTTTAACTTACTTAAATACATAATATAATAGAGTAGACTAAACTTATTACATATATTTACACTGTACTCTTTAGATTATAATATACTAGCAGACCCGGCCACGCGTTGCTGTTGCTAAGATAATAGGTCTTTACCTATGTAATTGCCGTTCTGCAGTACTGGCCATTTCAAATCAAAATAATTTTTGTTTGGCTAAGAATTCTAATTTCAAATTAATTTTACTTCAAAAACATGGAATTCTTTTTCCAAAAGTAGCCATTTATTTATTTAGTGTTACATTGTCATCGCATTTCAATCTTTTTCGTCATCATGGATATGTTAAAAATTCGAGTAATTATGGAATATGGGTACCGTTGTGGCAGCAACGCGACACAAGCGGCACGCAACATCAACGACGTCTACGGAGCTAACACTACAAACCAACGCACCACCTGATATTGGTTTGTTCGCTTCCGTTCTGGAAATTTTGACCTGAAAAATGAACCTCGCGGTCGTCCGAAGACTTTGGTCGGATTGTAGAAGCTGATGATACACAATATACGGCTGAAATAGCAGCAGCTTTCGACGTTAGCGTCAAAACAATATTGGTTCATTTGCGTCAAATTGGCAAGGTAAAAAAGCTTGACAAATGGGTGTCCCACGAACTCAATGATCGCCAGCGCGAAGTACGTGTCGAGACTTTGCACTGCTCAACAGACACACAAATGAAGGAATTTGGAACCGCATTGTTACCTGCGATGAAAAATGGATTCTGTTTGATAACCGCAAGCGCTCAGCAAGTTGGTTGGATCCTGGTTCAGCACCTAAACAATGCCCTAAACGAAAACTTACCCCTAGAAAAGTGATGGTCACTGTTTGGTGGTCTAGCGCCGGTGTGATTCATCACAGCTTCTTACCAAACGGGGTGAGCATTACTGCAGATGTGTACTGTGAAGAACTCAACACAATGATGGAGAAGCTGGCACATCTCCAAACAGCATTGGTCAATCGCTCGTCTCCGTTGCTCCTGCACGACAACGCGCTACACAGCAGATACGGTCTCCAAGCTGCAAGAACTTGGGTTGGAAGCTCTCCGTCAGCCGCCCTACTCATCAGACCTTGCGTCTACAGACTACTACTTTTTCCAGAATTCGGATAACTTCTTGGCGGGAAAATTTAATACCCTAGAAGCAGTTCAAAATGCCTTTGAAGAATTTGTTGCCTCCCGTCCAGCTGATTTCTTTAAGAAGAGCATCAATAAACTGCCACTGCGTTGGCAAAGATGCATTGATTGCATGGGTGATTACTTCGATTAATACAAATAAAAAATACATGAAAAAAATTCGTTATTTTTTTTTCATACACAACGGCAATTTCATTGTTAAAGACCTAACGTTAAAATATATTGTAGTATATAGTTAATATACATAGTAAAATTATTATTTATTGCGATTATAAATTGAGATCTATCCTATCTCTCAAGTTGGATCAAACTGTACAGTGTGTGCAAAATTTGGTTAAAATCGCTTCAGTAGTTAAGGAGTTTAACGCGGACAACCAACGTGACACGTAATTTATATATAAAAAAATTACATCGTGAATGTAATCCACAAAAAACAATTTCAAATTATTATTCGTTAATCGACTGAAAAAATTACTTATAAACTTTTTTGATTTATAATAAAATGAAGACCAAGACCAAGACCAATAAACAGACGGGAAATTGAGATATAATATACGACACAAGACGCGCGCTGCCCAACGCGCATAAAACACATTTCAAAATTGTATAGCAAAATAATAGGACCTAAATATTTTCGATGGCCGGTGCAGTAATGAATATTTTCTGCTATGCCTAGGCAGCATTAAGTGATGTTCTTAATGCATAATACATAAAGTAAAATAAGATCTTTCTCGACGTGCATATGTTGGACACGCAAGAGCTGCATTGCAGGTGTGCGCTCGCCTGGGACCGTATATTGTAGGTAACGCTTCAACTTAACTTTCTTTCAAAATGTCTATTTGCTCATAATGCTTTCTTTCTGTGAGAAAAGCGATAGCATCGGTGATGACTCTTAATAAACATCGTAGGTCGCTTAATGTTGCTGTTGCAGTGTGTATACTTTTTATGCTATAGTAAGAGGTAGTGCCATGCTGCATTGCAGCCGAACTGGGCCGGCACGACCGGGGCAGCTGTGCTGTCGCGTTTCGTGCGGTTACCGGTGGCCCAATGGGGGGATAGGGAAAAGGAGGGCGGCGCACCTGCGTGGCCTTGGTTGTGAGGATATGTATGGGCGTCGGCGCCTTGCTGCTCCGACTGCTCGTTTGCCCCCTGATAGCATATATATGCCAAATTACATATTATATACATAATACAACTGATTATATATTCTTTTAATATTAAGTCCACTCGATTTCATCTGTTCTTTTCAGTGGGGTAGTTTTGAAACTGATGGACTTACGATAAGCTAATTTATGTCTGTGTATTTTGAATCAACTGAATGTTAGATTAACGTTCATTAATACATATCAGGAGCTTAATTCATAATTGTTCAATCATAACCACAATATTGCAGGAAGACGATCTCTTTTTACAGAAGGAAAACTATTTGCAATTTTCTACAAGGAAATTTGGACTATGGCCATTTTTATCAATTTTTCGAACGGCATAATTTAACTAATAGCATAGGCAAACAATTAATTTATAGATATCGGTAAATTATTATAGCGCTGACATCATACGAATAGAAAATACTCCATCTATATTTGTTTACTAAATCCCATAACATATATTTCGTCATTTCGATTTGCTAGGTCGGCATAACTTCGAGAGGGAAGCCAATAGGAATATTCCAATTGGGATGGGCAGCATTCAGGAAGCTTATAGCCATATTCTTACGTCGTCTATAATACCGCAGAGTTTCAAGACGAGTTCTCCCCGTTCTCCCCGTGACGACCTTTTTTTGCCTGCCGGGAAATGCTCTCAGGCATCCCGTGGGGGAGTGGGTCTCCCCAGGCGGGTATGTGGGACTCGCTGCGCCCGAAAGATGGTAAGTGGACGCAGCTCTACCCACTAAAACCCGGCGAGTGCCACCAGTGCCGCCTTGGTGAGGTAGCCCGGATCTGTTAAGCTAACAGGGCACCTCGACGGGTAGTCAGCCCCGCAAGGGACCGACGCCACCTCCACAGAGGGGTTGTCCCGCACCACAGAACAACCCCTCCCAACGTCGGGACAGTACAATGGGGTGAGGTTCCCATCCTCCCCCCTTGCCCCCTGCTCTTTTGTCCCCTCTTCTTATAAGAGGGGTAGAAAGAGCCCCCTCGGCTCAATTAGCTTCGCCCAAGGTGGCGATGGCCTCTGTTTTTACGACCGGTCTGAAAGTTTGCCGTACCTCAACGTGCTGTTTAGCATGCTATGCTGGGTGTTTCTTTGGCAGATATAATTCGAAACGAAGACATCCGCCCGAGAACTAATGTTACCGATATCAGGCGAAGAATAAGCAAGTTGAAGTGGCAGTGGTCGGGTCACACACTCAGGAGAATCGCAAATCGGCCATCCGGGCCGATGTGCCAATAAGGTTCAAGAGTGTGGAGGCCGCGTTTAGGTAGACAAAATATGTTGGTCGACCATTAATCAGGTGGGAAGACGATCTCTGTGCAGTGACCGGTCCGTGTTGGATGCAAGTGGCGAGGGATCGGTCGTCTTGACATTTATTGAGGGAGGCCTATGTTCAGCAGAATAGATAGAGATACAGATACAGATAGATACAGTAGCAGGACGGATAAAGGCTGATGATGATGATGGTATTTCGATACTACTTTTTGAAATATATTTTACAAATACCAATTTGAATATTACACAAAATTAACAACAATAAAACTAGACCCAAGGTCGAATTTGTTTACCGGACAACGTAGTTTGCATTACTTATTTAGTGCGGCCAACGCTACTAAAACTGGAAATCCGCAAGTTGAATCTCAACCACCGTATCATAGAGTCGAGGTGACGTCATCCAAAGGTCGTACAGTATCTCGTATTGGGCGCGGGCGCAGATCACTAGTGCGCCGTGATCGCGCCGCACCAAACGTTACTTCTGCCAATATGAAGATAACCCTAGTTCTCCTGCTCCTTGTGGCAGCATGCCGGTCGGACGACCTGGCATCTGCCGCCGGTCAAATCTTCAAGGGGATTTTGCCAAACCTAATATCCAACTCGGTGACCGGCCAGCAAGGGAATTCTGCCACAAATACCCTCCAAACTATCGGGACCGTAGTAGGAGGTGTGGTGGATTACGCGAAGAAAAAGAGCTACGACGACCTCTTGAAACAAGTGCGAGACTCGACCACGGACGAGGACTTGGTGAAACTTAGCGAAGAAATGTTTAACACGGATATAAACAATGCCATCAACTACATACAAGTTAATTTGCAAGGCAAAACTAGTCCGATGTCCAAGAACGATGAAGCGCAAACAAAGTAAGTAGAATGTGCCACTGCTAATTAGTCTATTGCTGATTCTTATTCCCAATCATATATATTTATTTATTGTAATTGTAAGGTATAAGTCTTAAATTAATATTTTGTATTAAAGTTTAATGCCTAATACCTATATTTTTACTAAAATTATTTAAAACGGTACATTTACCATGTTTTTAATTTTAATTTCGCGGAGCTCGATATTTCGACATAGACTGAACTATCTCGTGAACAAGACATTCGTAGATAATGTCGAAATATCGAGCTACGCGAAATAAAAGTGAAAAACATGGTAAATATCCCGTTTTAAATAATTTTAGTAATGAAAATAACCAAGTTAACTTTAAAAAAGTCAATAAATTTAAGAATAGATATATATATAATATATATAGAATAGATATAGATATATATATATATATATAATTAGAATATATAATTAGACTATATATATATATATATATATAATTAGAATATATATATTACATACTACTAAGAGATTTTTTATTGATATTAATATATTTTACAGCCTCTTGAATATTCCTGAGACCGTTTGGAATGGACCAACAATTAAACCTTTCGTGGCGCTGTTCGACAATTACCACAAGAACATCATCAGGCCTGAGTTCGTTACACCAAACGTAAGTTATAGTTTTTTGTGTCGTACGGAGAAAACTTTAGTTTATATAACAAGTATAGATATTTATTTTTCGGATGAGATTTTTTAATAAGATTAAAATGAATTTGAAAGGATAAGAGAATTAACTTATTAGTAATGTGAGCAAGATAACATGATTTATAGAATGGGCTTATCTATGACTATATCTTGTATATGCTGAGTATTTTAAGCAAGTAAGTGAAAGCAATACAAATTGCGACATAACTATTATGATATAATAACAAATATACATAAATGAAAGCATAAACTAAATTTTTACTTTCTTACACACACATTTGTGATCATTTTTTTTTACTATCTTATACACATTAAATTAATGATGATTAATGAATAAAACGTGCAAGTGCTATAATCAAAGAATATTTGGTAACATCAATAGTATTTTATTCCGCTCTTTCTATTTATCTTACCTTTTTTATTATATGATACTACAGCGCCCCATAGTTTCACCCGCGTACTTCCAATTCCCATGGGAGTAAGGGAATAAACTATAGCCTATATATTATTCTGATGTTTATGCTATGTTATTGTAAAGTTTCATTAAAATCAATTCAGTAGTTTTTGCGTGAAAGAGTAACAAACATTATTACAAACTTTCGCGTTTATAATATTACTAGGATTAGTATTGAATGTATGATTAATAATATTTATAAATTAATATCTGAATGTTAATACAGGAAGAAACCGAGCAGGTGACATTTATCAATACCATCCTTGCCACGGGACCAATTAGGAGTTTAATGACCTTCCTCGTTAATAAAGGTAAGATTTACATACATAGTTATCGGCAGTGTAATGTTATGCGAAACAGTTCTCGTCTACTTAGCTTTTTTTTTATTTTGACACCGGCTTAGGCTAACCGACAGAACTTTTTCAACCCGAAGATCAGTTCTTTGGCATAACCGGCAGAGGAGCCGATAACCTTAGGTTAAATTTGTATGAAAAAACTCAGAAATATTAAAGAATCTTATAATGATGGACTGAATGATAAAAAATATAAAGACAATAGATAAAAACTAACGTCTTGGAATGATGATAATGATGATGACGATTCGACATCTGTGGCTATATCAGGTTTACAATCAACAGCTATGATGACGATATGAGGTCACTTATAAACAACTCCGTAGAGGTTAAAACATACACGGAATTGTAAGGCTAAATCCTATTTCCTTTGTCTATATTTAATGATATATTTTTTTACATTAGGTATGTATATCTTATTATTTAATAAATAATTACGAATTAGAATTTATCTTTGCATGAAATATACCTACATAAAAGTGCTTATCGGGAAAATGGTAAAACTGGAAGTGGCATAATATGTAGTTTCTACTTTTACTAATGATAATACTTACTGAAGTAGTAGGTACTGACCTACTTACAGTTATTTATTAAGGTTTAAATCATTTGAAACTCGGCCAGACGGAAGGTGCGCCGCGGTGGAGCCGTGCCTTAATGTCATTTTTAGAACATGTCCTTTCCTTTAGAACATGTCCGTCATCTCATTTCAAAAGTCTCCTTACAACTGTATTAAGGTTTTCCTTATAATATCACATAAAACAAAATATGGGCCACGCGAGTCCTGCCGTCTATCACTAGTGAGGCGTCACTTTAAAACAAGAGGGCCCAAATTACCCCACATAGTGCTCTAAGCCTTTAGTTGATCTGGTTTTCGGCGCACCAACACTGCCGTTTTCCACATATGCCCCGAACACGTTGCTCTTCTATTTGTTTCTTCTACCCTGTGGTAATTCAATATAAGATTACACACACGGATAGACACAGCATTAAAAATAGTTTATATTGATTTGAACGCCCTCTAATTTTATGGATACACAAGTTTGTTTTTGAATACCGTGTCAGTACCTTAAATAAGTCGGACCCATCATACGAAACATACAAGGTTGATAAAAGCGAGAGGCATTAAATTAAACCACGTATACTATGTACCATTTTCAGGCTACACACCAAAACTTAGACCAATAGAATCGATAGTTTAGTCACAGGATATTTTTAAAGTTTTAAAGCCGCTCCGCTTTGTTCGACCCGGTGAGACGCAACGTGCTGTGCGACGTTGCCTTTTAGATTTGAAGGACATTTTACAAAGGTTTACAAAGAGTTTTTACGTTTTACTTTGACTATTCACGTATTTAAGTTCTTTGAAAAACTTTTTTTTATTGCTCTCAAACTATTTTTTTATAGTTTCGGATTAACCGTAAGCATGTGTAGTATATGTAGTTTAATTTACTACCTCTCGCTTTTATCAACCTTGTATGAAAGTCTTCAACAATTGCGGCACCAAACTTTCAGAGTAACTTAACTTAAAAAAAAAGGTAAATCCGCCACCGAACTGCTATGCAACTCTATGCCATTGACAATGTGAGATTATAGAATTATTGTATTACTAATACGTGATACTTACCTTACGCCAGGTCTAACTCAACTGAATGAATACCCGGAGCAAGTGGAACTGCTGAAGAAGATATGGTTCACAAAGTACGCCCGCCACTGGACTGGCCTTTGCAAATGCAGTTGTGCCTTCGAAAACATTTTCATGGCAGAACTGAATTCTAACGAGGTTTTAGGTGAGTTGATCAAGTTTGTTTTCTCAATACTAGCTTTTGCCTTTTTTTTTTTTTCATTTACGCCGGGAAATGCTCTGAGGCATCTCGCCTGGGGAGTGGGTCTCCCCAGGTGGGTATGTGGGACTCGCTGCTCCCGAAAGATGGTAAATAGACGCAGCTCTACCCACTAAAACCCGGCGAGTGCCACCAGTGCCGCCTTGGTGAGGTGCCCCGGATCTGTTAAGCTAACAGGGCACCTCGACGGCTAGTCAGTCCCGTAAGGGACCAACGCCACCTCCACAAAGGGGTTGTTCCGCACCACAGAACAACCCCTCCCAACGTCAGGACAGTACAATGGGGTGAGGAGGTCCCATCCTTACCCCTTGCCTCCTGCTCTTTTGTCCCCTCTTCTTATAAGAGGAGTACAAAGAGCCCCCTCGGCTCAATTAGCTTCGCCCAAGGTGTTGGGCTCACCCTAGGCTACTGAGCCCCACCGCCACGTCAAGACCTGAACCATGGTGGGGTACTACTATCTTTTGCCTGCATTGATATAGATTTACAGTGGTGTTCGCGCTGACGATGATTATTTTTAACTTTTATGGCCTAAGTTACTCAGTGGGGACGTAGCATATACCGGACAAAGAATTTTTATAATATGTTAAGTAGTTTTGAAGTACTATTTCATCCAAACTTACAATGGTGCCCGCAGCTTCACCGCGTTACGGATTGATAGTATTGGAGATATGGTTAGATACACCAATTTTGTCAAAAGTGTAGTTCGTGATATATAAGTTATAACATGATACCTATCATTTTGTTATAAGGTGGTGCTAGGTAAACTAATTAACTATAGTGTAACATTTATCGTAACAAGAATTATACACCTACATATTAATTATTATCGCTTTCAATTTCGTTTCGAGTTTGTTTATGTTACGAAACTGCCTTTAATGTTTGAATACCGCATTTTATTAATCGGTTGTATAAATTTCAAAAAAATTTTTGCTTTTCGAAATGATTTTATGTAGCACGTTTAAACGGTAGTGCCATGCTGCTTTGGGTGCTGTGGGTGGTACATCTCGCTCACATAACACCGGCGTCAAATGACAGCTATGTTGTCGCGTTTCGTGCGGTTTGTGGTTTCCGGTGGTCCATTGGGGGGACAGGGAAAGGGAGGGCAATGCATCTGCATAATCTCTGGTTGTGCGGATGTGTATGGGCGTCAATAGTCGTCAAAAGGCTTCGACTGCTCGTTTGCCCTCCTATGATATAAAAAAATATCCTTTTCATAATTCCACAAGTGTTTGAGTGGGCACTTCTTTGATAACTGCCTTATCAGTTATCATATTTTGTTACAGGTCTTCACAGCTGGCTTTTCTTCGCTAAGAGAGAATTGGACCATAAGGCCAACTATTTGGGTTACATTGATAAACTCGACCTCTCTGGAGTAAGTACTAGATATACGTCAAAAACAATTCGTTTTAACAACATAATATATTTTATGCAAATTTCTTACGTAGCATTAATGTTATTTTTTGTTAGTTGGATAGACAAACGGACAGACGAGCCACATGATGGTAAGTGGTCATTGTCGCCGATGAACATTAACAAGCTAACCTGAAACTACTTAACTTCAGGCAACTTGAAGCCTATCCTGAGACATAAGATGCTAAGTCTCGGTGCCAGTAATTACTAATTACACTGCCTGTATTGCCCTTTTCTACGAAACACAGCAAAGCTGTTTCACGGAAGAAACAAGCAAGATAGTGGTACCCATCACAAGAGCGTCGCAAAATCCCATCCCTCCCACTGGTAACAGCGCTACGTTTTCACAAATTAATACGTAATCTAATCTAGCTTCTACCTAACTTTGTAGCTTCAAGGGTAGTGGAGCAAGGCTTACACAAAGCGGCAGTAACTAGCTAGGCAGAGATGAGAATCGGTTTCAGTGTCATGGAAGAACCTTAGTCCAGTAGTGGACTGATTAAGGTTAATGATGATAATGTAAAATTATCTCGTTGGTCCGGTCATCATTATAAATGACTGCATATCGGTGATACACAAATCCACAGACTGAAACCACGTGCTTCATTCGACACGACTTTATCCATACGCAATTCTGCAATTCCGACAAACAAATGTTTTAGTTTATCAACACCGGGACATGTTACCGTCCACTACTAGACGTAAATATCTCAATGAATGCCAAGACGCCGTTTTCTAGTTTACTTACATATTCGACGATCTCTGTGACTCAATGGTTAGCGCGTTGGCGGGTTTGAATCCCGCCAGGGAATAAAAAGTTTTCTGCGTTCCTGGATCATGGATGTGTATTAAATATATGTTTTATATAATAAAAATCTTAAATATATGTATAGTATAAAAGTTTTAAATATATTTCCGTTGCCTGGTACCCATAACACTAGTTCTTCGAGAACTTACCACGGGACCAAATTGACGTGGTATAAAAGCGTCCATCGATATTATTATTATTTTCATACATACGCGGAGTTATATTTTGCACTTGTACATAAATGGTAAGCAATATTCCTTCATTTTTATAGAAAGGCCTGATCCTGAAGCAGCACTCGGTTCTCAGCGAGACGAAGGACGCTCCACTGATAACCATGTTCGTGGGTACCTCGCCGGAGATAGAACTGGCCTTATACACCATATGCTTCATGGCCCGCCCAGACAGTCCGTGCAAGCTGAGCGCCAACGGCGTCCCCTTCACAATACAGACCAAGACACTTAAGACCGACAACGTTCAGCTCATCGACACCGCATACCCCGTATTTTAAATACTCTTCGTTTTGTACATAGGTTTTTATATTAAATTTTAGTACCTATGGGAGCTGTGGTTTTATTCGTATTACAGAAGAATGAAGATACGTATTATTTTATATTTTTTTTTGGATGGATCTATGCTAACGGCCCGAAGACCCTAATGCTACATCGGATTAGTGTGAGCCCATTTGGCTCACTTTTGGTTTGTAAAGTGGGGGGTTACCCTTCGCCAACCGTGCAGTCTGGAACCACACGGCCTCCTGGCGTCGGTTTGGTCATTATCACGAGCAATCGACTGTAAACTATGGAACTGCCTCTCGCAATGTATCAGATGCGTCTTAGGCAAATGTGTTGAACCACTTACCGTACTAAATTCCTCTATGTAATACTTTCGTATATAAATCATATTATTATACATATTATGTATAATAATATGACTTCGATACTGTGTGTTTAAACACAGAAGCGAAATATTTTCCAATCATAGAACCGGTTTAAAGCCGAGAATATTCTTTTACCATTCTCACGCAAAAGTGTATTAACAGAAAGATATTTATGAGATAAAATAAATAATCTGTGCGACAGTTTTAAATAACACGAACAAAATTTTCAACATGTTTATTGTCTATAATGGCACAACAGGGTTATCTAGGGTTACATGTGCTAAGCTACTTATTACGGAGAAAATTATTATCTTATCGACACAAATACTACATAATGAGGTTTAATATTTATCAAGACTTAAGTAAACAAAAATATTTTAACAGTCCAATTGGGTTTTATTAGTTCTCAACATGTAAGAATTCATAAAACATTCTACATTTCTACAATTTTAGGATCTAGTAATAACTGGCAAGAACGGCTTTGTTAATTAACATCAATTTCATTAAAATCATAAAACTAGGTAAAATTTGAACTGGTAAAAATGAGGTAACATAAAATATGAAACATCTAAATGCAAAAAAGCTATAAACAAAAATATCCCTAGTAATATTCTAGCCTCAAAAATATCGTAGTTAATATAAATAAAAATATATTTGACATTTTATAATAATTATTGATACGACTCTAGAAAAGGTACAGTCAACAAAAAATTATAACAGGTTATTTAGAGGACACATGTACCATGACAGCCAAACTAACATGATCTATGAGCATTGCTTAATATTTTGATAAAATAAAATGTCAAAAGTTGTTATTGCCAACACATGGCAGATACGATTTATCTTCACTGAATACAATGTAAAAAAAAAATCTGTGTAAAAATATGATTTTAAATTAATATAAATTTAATATAATTTTATGCCGACACGAGCAGTGCATGACTAGAAATGAAAAACAGTAAATAAGAACAGTGGGTTCTCTTATGTATACCTTTGTACATAATTCAAAATATACAAAACCTCTATAACATATGTATCAAATTCAATATTCACTTATCAAAAACGATTGCCGTACAAACCTTCGTTGAATTATATTTACAATACTTTATACACCTATAAAAAGTAATTCAACATACAACGATAAGATCATTTGAGATTTACTAAATCGCGTAAATAGGAAATCGCTTTACTAAAATAGTAAAGAAAATTAATAACTACGATATAGCCTAGATACCAAAAGTCCATTGATTATGCGTTAATAAAAATCTTGGGGTTATCGTTTTCTACAAACTACTCGAAGATTCTATTTCGAAATATTTTTGCCTTTCAGTGTCGAGAGAAATATTCTTAAGGAACTATTATCGGATTTAGCTTTTAATGAAGTTCATTTAGAAGCCGACAGATTTGGAGCAATCGGGTCGATTCATATAATATATGCAAATATTGGCTTTATTCTGTGAGGTTCTCTCTTTAAAAACCCAAAAACTGATATGTTTCAGTCTTCATATGGCACTTGCATTATCATTCTGGTCAGTTGTTGTATAAGGTACAACAACTAACAGATGTAACTTATTATTAACTTAAGCTGTTACAACGATATTGAGAGTAGAAATTATTCAATGTATACGGAGAAAAATATTTTACACGGGCGTTTTAATACATAAGAGGGGTTTGCAATTGATTTGAATATTCCCCTATTTTTTTATTTTTTTCAGACTTTATATCATACAAAGTTATTATATATTAAGTCTATAGATCATCAAAACACTTTAAGATATGTTTTTATTAGTTACTACAAGCTTGTCTGTAAAATAGTAAAATATACTACTTGTAAAGTGTCAACAAATACTGGTTTTAAATTAATACTTATAAAAATATTCGAATCGTGATCGAGTTTCGCTTATTAAAACTAACATTGAGTTTGGCTTAAATTAAATCGTATAATACAGTAAACTTCCTTAATAAATACAGTAAACTTCCTTCAGTGAAAATTTCAGATAACAATTCGCAATAATAAAATCGTAATTAACAGGAACGATGATCTTTGTCAGATAGATTTTTTTTTGTCGGTATGCCCACACGAGCGCACTCGATATAGAACTGAGCCGAGTAAACCCGACTCAGAGATTACCGACCCGAGCACGCTCGATGTCGAACTGAGCTGAGTAAACCCGACTCAGAGATTACTAGCCCAAGCACGCTCCATGTCGAACTGAGCCGAGTAAATCCGACTCAGAGATTACCGACCCGAGCACGCTCGATGTCGAACTGAGCTGATTAAACCCGACTCAGAGATTACTAGCCCAAGCACGCTCGATGTCGAACTGAGCCGAGTAAACCCGACTCAGAGATTACCGACCCGAGCACGCTCGATGTCGAACTGAGCTGAGTAAACCCGACTCAGAGATTACTATCCCAAGCACGCTCGATGTCGAACTGAGCCGAGTAAACCCGACTCGGAAATTACTGACCCGAGAGCGTCCGGTGTCGATTCAAGGACTACGGTGCGTTCACTCAAAAGTCTTAAGAAGTTTTCACTGACTTGAAAATTATATTACACGAAATAAGAGCCATACTCGTGGGGCATCACCCCCCGGCGCGGGTAAAAGGTGTGCGTGAGCGAGTAATTGAGCAGATTGCGGATATTTGACGTGTAGATGTCGGCGAAGCGGAACAGCCGCCTCGAGAAGTACGTGGGGTTATGGTACGTACGGAACACGCTGCCGAACTGCGGGTTGAACACAGACTTCGTGTCGTTCCTGAAAATTATGTTTCGTTAGTACATCGAATGGGGGCACGAAATATGATGAATTAGTCAGATACAATACTTCCTGCTTTTGCCGGGTTCGGGCAAGCGTGAAATTAAAATTTCATATAATTTAGTTTGAAATTATTAATATAATATAGTACCAATTCAATATGCCTACTAGTTTGGTATATTTTAATGTGAATGAAATGAAACTTACATCTACAATCATAAAATCATGTATCTAGAAATAAATAAGTACCTACATACATACCTTTGCAACCGTCTTGTCCTAGTTAATGAACAAATTAATTATGTCTGTTGTTTTGTTAAAGCATTGCTCATGCAGATCATGACTGTTAAATAAATTTGTTAAGAAATAAAAACATGAGACTTTTTTATTCATACCAGTATTTTATGCGGGTAAAGATAAGTTAAATCTAGTCTATACATAATTTTTATTTATTTTTTAATCAAAAATTTTAGTATAAGAATTTGTTATGTCAAATAATCCTTAAACAAATAGAAAGAGATACCTGAGGATGTCTCTCTCCGCCATCCACTCAGCCAAGACCTCTATGGCCTCAGGATCCTTTTGGTCCTGATGGTCCTCTATAAGCTGGGTGAGCATCTGCAGCCAGTTCGCGTTCTTCTTGAACTTCTCCATGTTCAACGTGTTTATTTCGTGCTGTAAATTTATTATATTCTTACGTTAACTCAACTAGCTTGAATTGTTGGGTACAGCCGATTTTTTTTATAAAAGCAGCAAAAGATGCAAATTAAGGATGAAGTAAGAATTTCAGGATAGCGATAGAAAATGGTAGTAGGCACTGGTGCGAATTACACATGTACGTGATGTGAATCTTATCCGATCTCTAAATGGAGACGGAAGTATCGTGGCTAGTCGGACACGCTAATATTGAATTCAGATTTAGTACATAGCCCTACTCAAACTAACATTTAGGATAAGCTACTAACATCAACTACACTCAACTCAACAAATGATAGAATAAATTATTTTGAAAATAGTGTTGTAGTATTTCACCAATGACAAAAATACCTACTATCGCGTTGATGCGTAATCTAATACTCCGCGGGAAACAGGAAGTAGTTAAACGCAGCTGCCGCGCGAGACAATGTAAACGATACACGGCTTTACCTGTCGTGTAACGATGTGTGCGTGTACGTGCATGTTTGCGTGTGCGTGTACGTGCACGTGTGCGTGTACGTTTACGTGTGCGTGTACGTGCGTGTTACATGTAAGTCCGCGTTCATGCGAGTACCGTGAGTTCATTGATAATGGCGCCGGTGCGCCAGCCGTGCTCGAGCGTGACATCGGCGAGGTCGCTGTAGGGGTGGTCGCCGAAGTACAGCACCTGATGCCCGTGCCAGCCCGTTAGCTCTTGCAGCTGCTTCACCGTGCCCTGGAAGAACGTTTATTATATTAACATGATATTGGACCCTATTGAACTCTGCCACGGTTGGGCTTTGTCATACCCTCGTCAGCCTGCGTACGTCGGGCAAGCAATATGAGAGCATAGACAAAAAATTATCTTCATCATTATGAGCTGGTATCCATCTACTATAGGACGTAGGTATACCTCTTTCAATTAACACCAAGTATAGTCAACATCGCCCAACACGAAACGGCTACTGCACTCACTCACTAGACCATTGTCGCATTAAACTATGTAATGTAAAATTAAACTAACTTATTGATTCTCGTGTTTTTTATTACAAGGGCGATACTGAATTTTTTTGGAACGGGCAACTTGTAAACGATATGATAAAAAATAAGTTTAATTTTTTAAAATGAAACGCTACCAACATTATTGTATATTTGTCAATTGTTTAGTGTCACGTCATGAATTTAGCGCCAAAAAAATTTCGTGCGATAATTTTTTATTACTTTCAATGTCATTTAAGTCAACGGGAAAGTTATAATGATATGATTGGCCTTTCACGATTAAGTCTCATCTCGTGCCACTGTTTACAACTGGTTGAGTTATTTTAAACGTGGTCGCACTAATCTCACGATCTGCGTGATAGAAGGCCTTCTACGGCCGATGATCATCCTATAGGATGCAGCGATGTATTGATGTGAACGGACACTATTTTGAAAAGGTATAATTAAACTAGTAATTTGCTAATTTGTAATTTTTTTTTATTTTCTAAGAACTTTCAGTGTCGCCCTCGTATTAATAGGCGAAACGAATGAAGGTTTCTGATATACTTAATATACTTAATATAATTTAATTAATATACTATGTATATTAATTAAATTATATTAAGTTACTAACTACTAACTATTAATATACTATGTATATTAATTAAATGTTAAAATATTGCGAATATTTTCACGCTATGCCGAATCGGCTAGTACTAAAAAAATTACTTTCAATGTTCCTAAATACGACAAATAACTTACTTCATAATATATAATCCCTTTCTCTAGCGAAGTGACCTTCTCCCATATGTGGCAATTGGCGTTCTTGTCGAACACCCTGATTGGGCGCGATACCTCAGTGAAGAACTTGGGCTTGTTGGCGTTCACGATCACAACGTCGAAGAAGTCCCGCCACTCCGGTCCCACTAACATTTCCATACCCGCGTTCCTGAAATAATTTATAAATATTATCAATATTAACAGATTTTTCCTATATTAATATAATAGAGAGCATAGATTTGATTTTTAGTTTGTCAGTTTGTTACGACTTAACTCAAAAACTACTCGACCCATTTTAAAAATTCTTTCACCATTAGAATGCGTTACATAGGCTATTAAAATAATCATCATTCATCCGGATACGGCTATAAATCTTTCTTTTTTGTTTCCGGATCGAGGGGACCCGTGGGTTATGTGGGGCTCTCTGCACCCGAGAAAATTCAGATTTCATCAGAAATAGTAAGGTGGACCTGGTAAATGGTAATGGTACAACCATTACCATTTCTGAGTCAGAGTGAGTGGAGTCAGAGTCTGTACCCTAGCCACTACACCCCAGTGTTGTTCTCATAGTGTGTAAATCTAAATTAAACTGGACGAACAATTTCTTAAGCTTTTTATATGAGTATATATTATATTAACATCAACGGGAAGTACACTTGATTTGGACTTTTCAAAATCCTAAAGCCACACGCCATTCTGTTATTGGATGTTTGCGAGCCATGCGACCCCTAAAATAATACTTCGCCTTCTTAACAACATTAAATACTTCTTTAAAGAATCACGCTATCATAATATAATATCACTATGCCAATAAAATTTTAAACATATCGCAAACTATATTTACATTACTGTGCTACGTTTAAACCTTGAAAAAAAGACTAAATTACGAGCTCGTATAGAGGCACTCACTTGACTCCTACTGGCTTCGCCATAAGAGCAATATATTCCCAACGTCCAATATAACTTCAAGAAGTCTGTTGTATATTTTGACAGATTAATATTAATTAACATGTTTATTTAATAGTTTCACTTCTAAAAACATTTAAAGCGGGACTTTTTGTTCTCGTGAACAAGACATTTATAGACAATGTGAGAATATAATATAAAAGTGAAAACATGGTAAACATACCGTTTTAAAGCGTTTAAGAAGAGATATTCTTATCTTAGACAAAATTATCCTATTTCAATATATACTTACACGAAATGATACGGGCTGTTGGTAACTAAGAACAGCTTTTTGTCACTCTCCTGTAGTAAACGGAAATATTTTTTCAAACCAGAATTAGGCCGTATATATTCTTCCACGTTTTTCGCCACTATTTGGTGCATTATCGGGTGACAACTTTGTACTGAATTCTAAAAATAATAATAATAATATAATAATATCTATGGACGCTTTTACACCACGTCAATCCGGTCCCGTGGTAAGTTCTCGAAGAACTTGTGTTACGGGTACCAGACAACGGAAATATATTTAATACTTTTATACCATACATATATTTAAGATTCTTATTATATAATACACAAATTTAATATACATCCATGACCCAGGAACACAGAAAATATTTTTGTTCCCTGGCGGGATTCGAACCCGCAACCTCCGGCTTGAACGCCAACGCGCTTACCACTGAGCCACAGAGGCCGTCAAACAAACATTAATTTCATAAAATAGATAATTCTATTTAAATTAAACCCTATTTATACACGAAAAAATACTTTTACGAAGAAATATTATGTCCGATTCTAATAAAAAAAAAGACGTAAATAAAAATAGTTTTTAAAATTCCAGCTAAAACGCTCCAACCTGTCACGTGAGCATGATTACGTCACAATTCACAAAGCAATAAAAATACTCGCGCTCTGTCAAACTTGCAGTTCGCCGGTGATACATAAAACTTGGTTATGACAGTTTGTTTACTGGTCAGTGACGTCATCGGGCTTTTTCAGTCACGCAATGGGTGATAAATAAAGCATTTTAAATTAATTTTCTTTAATTTAAGACAAATAAATAGACTCTTATTTTAGGTTTTGAAATAATGTCTATAATGACTGTGTAAAACATAACTCTACATGAATTAGTAACATCCCTATACTATAGATTCGTCATCGGTGATCACGTCGTTTTATTGTCACGCCTCGTCTTATTATAGGTATTTTAACTTACCACACTAATTTTGCTTTTGTTTTTGAATATCAGATTTGAGATTGAATATTAGAGCATTAATCTGCAAGTTATTACTTTTTTACAAATATTACCTTGACGTCTAAAAACAAGATCTCGGGATGATAATCTATTTGATTCTTGATAAAATATTCAGCGACGTTACACAGCAGGCCCATTTCTGGTACCGAGAACAGATCTGCCAAATGTACCATTTTTGCACGACTCGCCTGAAAACATAGAAGACATTTTTGTAAAAAAATCTCATTATTGTTATCTGTTCGCAATACAATTATTATTACATATATGTTCATGGTTAAGTCATAAATCTAGTTTTGGAGTGTTGTGTATAATATTGGGTTTTTTTTTAACTGAAATTAAATAAGATTTTTTCATGCCATAAGGTTACACCGCGCAACTACACGCGCGAGTTATTGACGATACAAAGCCATATAGCGGCAGATTTATGGAAACGTCATTAAGAATAATAATATGAAGAATTATACAGTGTAGATCTAAGTGATTGCCATAAGTTGAGTACTTTAAATTAATAAAATAAATTACTCATTGTATTTGTATGTATGTCTATCAGTGTAATGAAATTGTACATGTATTTGTATAACTTCTAACGCGTGTACATAAGTGCACACACACTTTATCTTTTTTTCATAGCTTATTTCACAAAGGGTTTAAACGTAGCATTCTACTGGTGAAAGAATTTATAAAATTGGACGAGTAGTTTTTTTATGTCATAAGGAGGCAACCGAGCAGTCGAAGCCTTATGGTGACTACCGACGCCCAGAGACATTCGCACAACCAAAAGTTATGAAGATGCGATGCCTTCCTTTCCCCTATCCCCTCCCCCTATGGACTACCGGAAACTCAAAAACTGCACGAAACGCGACAGCATAGCTGTCACTTGACGCCGGTGTTATGTGAGCGAGATGTACCACCCCAGTCGTGCCGGCTCAATTCGGCTGCAAGCAGCATGGCCCTACCTCTTACTAAAGATCGAAGTAGTCCGAAGATTACCTACCTCCTACAATTCAAACTCACAAATATTACCACTTAATAATATTAGTATAGACATGAGAACAAGGTTGGGGGAAATATTGATCTAAGTCAATATCGAACCTTGTAAACGTTAACCCCCAATTATTTAGTCATTAGCAACACCCCCATTATATATGCCAAAGTATAAATACATCCAATAATGGACATCAACTTTTGATATTATGGACAATATCATGTGAACGTGTATCTAAATTGTATAGCTATTCTACCGTTCGCAGGATCACAGGTCAGGAACATGGTCATCTACCGGTGGGAGGGAAGCGCTGTGGCGCGCTCCCGGCTGCATGGGTACCACCATCTTGCTTGTTTCTCCCGTGAAACAGCTTTGCTGTGTTTCGGAGAGAAGGGCAAGACAGGCAGTGTAATTACTGGCACCGAGACTTAACATCTTGTCTCAGGATAGGCAACACATAAATGAGTTGCCTGGGCTCGTTCCAGGTAAACTAGTTTATGTTCATGGGCGACGTCGACCACTTTCCATCAGGTGGTACGTTTGCCAGTTTGCCTATCCAACTAACATAAAAAAAAATCGCTTCCTTTGAATGAGGCAATATTAACACGTAGTATGCTGTATGTTCATGAACTAAGGTTACCGATATCACGCACAGATCAAGCTCGTTGAAGTGGCAGTGGGCTGGTCACACACTCAGGAGAATGGATAGCCTTGAATGGAACGGTCTGGATACCGCGTTCGGGTAAATGAAGTGTTGGTCGGCCATCAACCAGGTGGGAAGACGATCCCCACCGTGTTTCAGGCCTTGACGTGGCGGTGCGACTCAGTAGCCTAGAGTGAGCCCAACACCTTGGGCGAAGCGAATTGAGCTGAGGGGATTCTTTGTACCCCTCTTATAAGAAGAGGGGACAAAAGAGCAGGGTGCAAAGGGCGAGGACGGGAACCTCACCCCATTGTACTGTCTCGACGTTGGGAGGGATTGTTCTCTGGTGCGGGACAACCCCTCTGTGGAGGTGGCGTCAGTCCCCTGAGGGACTGACTAGCCGTCGAGGTGCCCTGTTTGCTCAATAAATCCGGGGCACCTCACCAAAGGCGGCATTGGTGGCACTCGCCGGGTTTTAGTGGGTAGAGCTGCGTCCACTTACCAGCTTTCGGGCGCAGCGAGTCCCACATACCCGCCTGGGGAGTCCCCTCCTCCCCAGCGGGATGCCTCAGAGTATTTAACGGAGTAAAAGAAAATAAAGGTGGGAATACGATCTCAGTGCGGTGGCCGGTCCGTGGGATCGGCCGTCTGGGCGTTCATTGAGGGAGGCCTATGGTCATCAGTGGACGGATAGACTGATGATGATGTTCATTATAGTGTGTATTTGTGTACATGTGTTTATGGGTATGTATAAACATACCCTGAATGTAAATAAAATATAAAGGTTGTCATAAATCAGAGTTCTAAATGTCGGTGATCACGTCGCTATTCCCTGTAGGTAACAATGGTAGGGGGAGCCGACAAATGAATGATTGCTTACAAGTGCTATGATTGTCGCACGATACTAAGTACCAGTTTATGTAGGAATATATATAGTACTAGTGGCACCGACAGACGTTGTCCTGTACAAAATATGTTTTTTTGTGAATCTAAACCATCCTCGAATCCCCTTGAACTCACACAAAAAATTTCATCAAAATCTGTCCAGCCGTCTAGGAGGAGTTCAGTGACATACACACGCACGCAAGAAATATATATATAAAGATATAGGATATATATGGAAATGTTTTTTAAACTTTATTTCTATTACTATATTTTTATAAATCATTAGGTTTGCTATATACATATAATGGACGCAAATAAATAAAATAATTTTTATTAATTAACAACCACGTTAAACAAATACCGTGGAAAACTCGTAAGAAATTTCGCACCAGCAACGGATACAACTTTACGAAATGTATTCATAGTAACAAAGAAAGAAAGAAAACATTTATTATTTAGTACTTTTATATAATATCCAGCAGACATCGACATACATCATACTAGTTATCTCGATTCGGGAGGTTTGAACTTACGACCTTACGGTATACCGGTTATCTGGCCACAATACCAGCCGCTCGTTAGCGAATGTTTTTATTTGGGCCCCAAAAATATGTTTAAAGGCAAATAGTAAAGTAAGGGCTACTAAAATTTATTGGGAAGGTGGTGGGAAGACGATCTCCATGTTGGTTCGGCCGGTCCGTGTTGGATTCGACTGGCAAGGGATCTGACGTATAGGCGTTCATTGAGGGAGGTTTATATTCAGAAGTGGACGGATAGAGGCTGATGATGATAATGATGATGAATGTTTAGACTCAGAATTTGTTTTACATATTTTAGAGCTGTTACCCCAATTAATGTAGGTATAGTGCAATATTAAGTTTGTCACAGGCAATCAAGTAAGAAAACCTTACTAGTTCATGTGAAGTTTATGCTTTGCCAATTTTTATGCACATCATACCTACATCGTATTCTTACAATAGCGTGGTATGTGTATGATGACCGACACGTGCGCC
Source organism: Helleia helle (assembly GCA_963853865.1). Taxonomy (NCBI): domain Eukaryota; kingdom Metazoa; phylum Arthropoda; class Insecta; order Lepidoptera; family Lycaenidae; genus Helleia; species Helleia helle. Next base: position 15,356,437 of record OY971422.1, on the reverse strand, counting down.
GGTTATTACGCCAATTGTGTACAAAAATAATCACAGATGTCGACCACGTAAACACTGACGACTTATGATAAATATTAATGATTCAAATATGGTAGGTAGTAACTATTTCCATTACATTTAACTTTTTGCCTTTTTCTTTAATTAAGACAAGTCTGTTTACCTGGTGGTCATTGATACGTTACTGGGGGTTTTGTAGGTTTTTTTTATTATAATCGGGCTAGGCCCACCACTTGTTCCCACTGCTGCTACTCCTGTATAGCCAGGATCGACAGCGGTAACCACTAAATGACCCTTTGATACGATCTCAGGGAGCACGAGGGATACGTTAAAACTGCCTTGGGACCCACAACAAATTTAATCAGAAGAATTAAGGAGACATAGTTATTATTATAATTTATTTTTGAGTATATGTTTTGTTTTGTTTTTCTTTTTTTTTTCATTATTAAACATTCAACTTAATTCTAAGGTAACAAATTGTCCCGCAAAACTATTTACACAATTTGTCTGCGGGATCCGAATCTCTTCATAAACATATGAAATACTTAAGTACTTACAATAAATAATAACATTAAAATAAAAAAAATTAAAGTTTAAATGGTTGATAAAATTATGTTTAATGATATCCTTGTTTCTTTTTTTTTTATGTTAGTTGGATAGGCAAACTGGCAAACGTACCACCCGATGTTAAGTGGTTGACGTCGCCCATGAACATAAACTAGTATACCTGGAACGAGCCCAGGCAACTCATTTATGTGTTGCCTATCCTGAGACATAAGATGTTAAGTCTCGGTGCCAGTAATTACACTGCCTGTCTTGCCCTTCTCTCCGAAACACAGCAAAGCTGTTTCACGGGAGAAATAAGCAATATGGTGGTACCCATGCAGCCGGGAGCGCGGCACAGCGCTTCCCTCCCACCCATGAACTTATGTCTAAGGATTTCATATCATAAATTAATTGCAACTGATTAGACTGCATGTTATGTAAATGTACTTTTTACCCAACTACGGTAAAGCTAAAATAAAGGATTATTATTTTAGAAGTCTGTTATTATGTATGTTTGTATTTACATATGTTTCATTGAAGAGCCTAAACTACTTATCCTATTTTGATGCATGAGGTATCAATCAATTTATTATCTGGATCCAGGTAACATATGCCTCATTGAATCAACTTTGTAGTCAGGCTAGTTTTATACTTTGAATCTGTTACCAGATGTACTTGATAAATATTAGTAATGATGAAAATACAAACCTTATTTGCTCTCATGTCACCTTCCACATATGCTATTGGAATTATTCTGTTCCTGTATATTTTTAAGACTTCTTCCGTAGAAACAGGCGTTAGGCCTCGGTAAACAGCACCAAATTGTATTTGAAGAAATGAATCCAGTTTCAAGAGTAAACCCTTTTCAATATCATAGTGCAAACCTCTTACAGCAAAATGGGGTTTATATTCCAATTTCGAAATCTCTGGGGGATACTAAAAAATACACATGATTTATAATATATTATGTAAAATACATCTTGTAAGGTCTATTTGCTAATTCCCAGTAATTTGTTAATTTCATTCATCATTGATGATAGAGGCACATCTCTGACAATAATAAAATGTATCGAAATTTACTGCATAGCATTGTCATAAAAAGTCTGCATATAAATTTGTGATTAATTAAACTTACAAAATACTATACTGGTATACCCTTTTCAATATCATAGTGCAAACCTCTTACAGCAAAATGGGGTTTATATTCCAATTTCGAAATCTCTGGAGGATACTAAAAAATACACATGATTTATAATATATTATGTAAAAAACATCTTGTAAGGTCTATTTGCTAATTCCCAGTAATTTGTTAATTTCATTCATCATTGATGATAGAGGCACATCTCTGACAATAATAAAATGTATCGAAATTTTCTGCATAGCATTGTCATAAAAAGTCTGCATATAAATTTGTGATTAATTAAACTTACAAAATACTATACTGGTATACTACATTATTTCTGTTAATCATACCTTATATTTTTCCAAGAGCATGTCCCTTCCAAGATTGTAAAGTAAATGCTCTAAGCTGGGTTTGTAATGTGCTAAAGTATAATCATAATCAAACCCGTAGACTTTAACTTCAGAAAGATCCAACTCATTACATGCAAAAACTCCTTGGGGATTAACATCTTGTGGTAACTTTTTGGCTGAAAATTATATAAAATCTCTATATTCTATAGTAAAAATATATCATCTAGATAAAGTACAAAATTTTATTATACTTACATGTATACTTAAGTCTCGTTCGGCAATATGCTTCTTTTAGTAGTTCTCTCGTAGAGTAACGTTTACAAAAAATTCCAAGCTTATTGGAAACATTCTTCTGTGATAAACTCGCCTTGAAATTATTGGCACCGTTGAATACTAAAGTCCTTAGACTCATTTTGTTTCCCTTATTTAATTTACATTTATTTTTTAAACATGACTAGAATAGCTAACACTATTCAATAAATAGGGATTTGTTTATATTTCAGCGGTGATAATTTATATAAAATCACGTAACGTTGCATAATTCGAAATATAAACCTTGAATAATCATTGTATAACTAAGCAAAAATTTGAAATGTAAAATGATTTTTATGAACACTACTGACTACCCCACACAAATACACTCGAAAGTCGTAGGAATACGTAGTATTCTCTATATAGTTTGTGGTCGTAGGTACTAGAAAGTCGAAGTCTCATTCATGTCAATTGTCATTTGTCAGTATTGTCAGTTTATTACATGAAGTTAGGAAATAACAGGATATGCCCCTTTCTTTAAAATTACAGCTGTAAATGAGTGCCTGATCCGCCATCTTGAGTGCCCTTTTCATAGTAGTAATCTCCTAAGATTCTTCTTCTTCTTTTAAGTACTAGCTTCCTTTAGGATTTGCCAACATCCGAGTGCTTGAATATTATGTTCGGTTAATTAAAAAAATTGACTCTACTAAAGGTGTGGTTTTGTGTGAATACAAATTTTTGCCAAAAACACAAACAAAAGACAAGTTTAGAAATTTAAAATCTGTTGGTCCACCTAAAACAAGACACAAACAAATATATACAAACATTTATGGGTTAGTTTAAGACAAACAATTTTATAGCCTAATGTTATTTATTGAGATAAATGAACATAAAATATCTACAAATGGAGTATGTACATATGACAAAAGAGATTTAAGGTCAATAGGGCGGGGTATGTCAGAAGGGATATAATCGTAAAGAGAGGACATAATATTCCTTGGGCAAGTAAAGAAAATGTGATCAGGGGACCCCTCGTCCAGTCCACACTCACAAAGTGAAGTGTCTTTCACTCTAATTTTAGCCAAGAAAACAGGAGTACAAGAGTGGCCGAGTCTAAGACGACAGATGGTGGAGCATACTGGTTTGTTTGCTTTCCTATATTTGAAAAACCAAGGTGTCTTTGGAACTAATTGTTGTATGTCTGCATAATGCTTGCCCTTGTTTCTGCTAGACTGCATCCAAAGATTATTCCAGTCTGATGTCAAATGAACCTTGGCTAGTGGTATGAGGTCCTGACAGTGAACCCTAAATTGGCTAAGACCTCCGGACACTGTAGCAGCCTTAGCATAGGAGTCTACACTTTCATTTCCCGTAATGCCACAATGACTTGGTATCCATGCAATCGCAACCTGAATGTTTTTAGAATGGCAAGCAAAAAGAATTTGTTTAATTTTGAAGATGAGAGGAAATTTGGATTTGGATCTAAAAAGGTTAGATTGGATGGCTTCCAGAGAGCTTCTGGAGTCCGAAAATATAATAGATTTATTAAGACAATGCGATTCAATAAATCTTAGTGCTTCAAAGATGGCCAAAACTTCTCCTGTAAAAACAGAAGCCACTGGTGGTAATTTAAAATTTAAGATGACATTCACTTTCGGAATCCAGACTGCCACTCCTACACATCCAATCTCAGATAATTTGGATGCGTCAGTGTAAATACGAAGCCAGTCGCTAAATTGACTGTTGATGATTGAATTGAATTTTGAATTGGCTACGGGGTCAAATTTATCAATAGGAAGATCGAAAATAATATTAGGGGAAAATATGAGAGAGGCAAAGGGAGTTTCATAGAGGGGATTTAGACGAGACTGGACAATCGGGCAAGGGAGGCTGACAATTTTTTTTAAAGTTTTTACTAAACAAGGTGAGTCCTTATGGGACCAATAGGAGGAGGAGGAAGTAAGTTGAGTAAGTGTGTGAAGTTTGTCAATGAGAGGATGAGAGGAGGATTGCAATGCTTTAAAAAGAAACCTATCTGAGAGGTATTGCCGTCGTAAATGGAGGGGGGGATCAACACACTCCACTTGAAGAGCGTTGATTGGAGAAGATCTCATAGCACCTATTATGATCCGAAGTGATTTAGCTTGTATTTTATCTAACAGTTTTAAGGATGATTTACTGCATGGTTCGATGAGGAAAGATCCATAATCAAAGTGACTACGAACTAGGGCATTATACAAAAGTTTCTGGGAATATGGATGGGAACCCCACCAGACCCCAGACAATGATCGAATGATGTTAAGATTTTTTTCCGACTTCTTTAGAACATGGTTAATATGGGGGATGCCTGTCATTTTAGAATCAAGATATATTCCCAAAAATTTTACCTTATTTTTTACTGCTAAAACATGGTTATTGAAAGTAATAGCTATATCTGGGACAGACCGTGCGCGAGAAAATATGACCACATTGCTCTTCTCTACGGAAATTGAAAGACCATGTCTTTCTAACCATTCATTAAGGTAGATAATGGCAGAATTAAGGCGATTCGAACCAACTATCAAATCTTTACAAGGAGTATACAATAACAGATCGTCCGCATATTGTAAAACACTACAGAAACAACTGACAGAAAGGTCGAGGTCATGTGTGTAAATGCTATAGAGAAGAGGACTAAGGACCGAACCTTGGGGGAGACCTTTCCAAATTAGTCTAGGAGGGAGGGAATAATTTTGACAATTAACTATAAGGGAACGGGGAGACAAGTAGTTAGAGATGAAATTCACTATCTTCACAGGGACACTCAGCTGTAGCATTTTCTGCCTGAGCACCGGAAGCAGGACATTATCATATGCGGACGATATGTCAAGGAACACTCCTACTACGTTCTCGTTCTTTGAAAAAGAAATGTGAATATCTGTGACAAAGATACTTAGGCTGTCCATCGTACTAAAGCCTTTCCGAAAACCGAATTGGGTCTTTGCCAAAATACCCTTATTCTCCATTATCCACTCTAGCCTATTCTTAACAAGGTGCTCCAGTATTTTAGCCAGAGTTGAAGAAAGAGCAATAGGGCGATAGGAAGAAGGGTCCCTACTATCTTTACCGGGTTTTAAAATGGGGATAATGATCTGAGTTCTCCATTCTTCTGGAGGGGTCTCGGATTGAAATATTTTATTTAGAAATTCCAGGCAAACTTTTTGAGCAGATTCACCACTTTTTACAATAAAAGAGTATGGGATACAGTCCTCTCCTGGCGAAGAGTCCTTCAAGGTACCCAGTACCAGTCGAAACTCCTCCAGAGAAAAGGGGCCATCGAAATCACTGCAGGCTGTTGATGGGGGAGATAGGTATGTATAACAGTTTTCTAAAGTGGGTACGTATGGAGGAGCCAACCTTTGTGCAAAGGCATCTATCCAAACCGATGCATCATTAGAGGGAAGGCTATCACTTACTCTAAAGGAACCTCGAAATTTTTTTATATTCTTCCAAATTAAAGAGGGGGGTGAGGAAGGAGATATATTTTCACAAAAATTTTGCCAGCCTTTCTTCTTTTTCTGCGAAAATAACCTGGCCACTTCTGCTGCAACTCTCTTATAGTTTAAAAAATTTTCATAAGTCATGGACAGAGAATACAAGCGCTCAGCACGTTTGCGGCGCTTACATGCATCTGTGCATTCGGCATCCCACCATGGAGGAGAGGAAATTCGGAAATTGGTAGGGTTTTTGATAGGGATTGTTTTTTCTGCAGTTTGAATAAGTGCATTTTTAAAAAGAGGGTAAAGTGAATGAACATTGCTAGGGTTCACTGGAGGGATACATGATACTTCTTCATTAGAGACCACAGCAAATTGGGTCCAGTTAGCCTTATTTAGTTTAAATTTTTGCCTTGGTGGATAATTTATTATAAAGGGTCTAGGTGAGCAAATAAAAGATATGACTATAGGGTAATGATCACTACCAAAGGAGTTAGGGAGAATTGCCCAAGAAAGTTGAGATGAGAGTGAAGAGGAAGCTAGTGATATATCCACTGCACTTTTAGGGTTTTGCAATGGTGGGACCCGTCGAGTGGGTGATCCATCATTAAGTATCACTAAGCTGTTATTATCAACTATGTCTAGAAAAGGAGAGGATAAATTATCACAAAAATAGGAACCCCAAGAAGTATGGTGCAAATTAAAATCCCCCAAAATAATAAGGGGAGAAGGGAGTGATGACAAAATTGTTGAAAGTTGAGAAAGAAGGATATGGCTGGGCCTAGAAATATATATACTCACAAAAGAGACATTTAATACACGCACAACTACAATATTAATTTCATCACTATGTGATGGAATAGGGATTAAAGTATATACACATTTACTGGACACTAAAATGGCTGTTCCAGCTTTGCCATCATTCCTGTCATCCCGGAGGGCTGAAAAGCCAGGGACTCTAAAATGAGAACCAGGTCTCAACCAGGTCTCCTGGATGACAACAACAATTGGATCATATTTTTTAAATAAGTACATTAATTCGTGTTTTTTATTTCTGACGCTACGACAGTTCCATTGAATGATCCTGCTGGGCATTTTGTGTTAAAAGAGAAGTAAGCTGAGTTAAATTTTTAAGAGTTTCGTTCGGTAAGCCGGTATCACTAAACCGGGAAATCATGTTAACGAGAATAGAAATTAATTGTTCTATTAGATTATCGTTAGGGGAGATTGTGTTTTGTGGGAAAGCACACCCATTAGGTGTGGTTGAAGGAGGGTTTTCAATGATTGCCTGATGGGCTTGTTTATCATAACCAGGGCTAGTAGGTAAAATAGGGCGTCGTTGTGTTGTTACAGTTTTTTTGTATGAAGTTATTACGGGCAAGGATTGTTTTATAGCACTAGTAGATGATGATGATGATGAAGTGTGAGAAATAGTTCTGGTTGAGTCGGCAAATGATCGCCTGACCTGAGGGAATCTAGCTGAGGCTTCTAGGTAAGAGATGCTTTCTTGTGACATTACAAGCTTAATAGATTTTTGTCTAGAATGCTCAGGGCAGGTTGAGTCATTGGCCATATGTCGACCAGAACAGAACAGGCAAGAGGGGATTTGTACTGAACAGGTTTCTCCATCATGCATTTGAGAACACTTGTAGCACCTAGGTTTAGACCTACATTGTGCCTTCACGTGACCAAAACGACAGCAATTATTACACTGTATAGTAGGCAAAAGGTAAGTTTCAACAGGTAAGGATGTGAAAAAACAAAATACTCGGGGAGGTAGTTTCTGGCCTGTAAATGTAAGAACAACAGACTGTGTAGGGATCCATACAGGGGTATTATTATCGTTAAATGATTTCCGGCTCATTCTCCGTGCCCGAACTACTTTTCCATAACCATCTGGGATTTCTAAATTTTCCACTAACTCCTCCATTGACCATTCGACTGGCACTTCTCTAACAATTCCCATACGAGAGACACTGTAAGAGGGGACTGAAGCTATGTACCCCGCAGCACTGATAGCTGGTAAGTCTAAAAAGTTATTGGCATGTTCAGCTGTCTTAAATTCAATCGAGATTCGATTGCGACCTATCCTCTTAATGCCATCCATAACTACATTCTTTATATTATTTTTAAACAAAAAGTGCCCAAACTGTATTGGTCGGAGTGTTATTCCACTATTAGGCTCTGATTCACTTTTCGAGACATGGACCACAAAAGGAGCGAAGTCATTCACAGAATAGTGTAATTTTTCATTATTAAAATCCGGGTGGATGTAAGTAAGTTGTATGGAAGGAGAAGTTAATGTAGAAGTAGCCGCTTTTTTGGGATGAGATGTATTTTTATCCGTTAAATTATCGTCATTTGGACGCCTTTTTCTATTACTTATTGAATTATTTGAATTTTCAGGATTATAACCTCCACCAGGATCTGGCGGTTCAGTATCCATTGCAAAAATGTAGTTTAGTATATACTTACAGTTAAACAATCACAATATAAACAAAAACACACAGAAAACAGACAGATATTACAACAGATATTGTTAAAAAACAATAATTACGTAAAATTAATACCAAAACAATTGTACGCAACACTCAACCATAGAGTAGAGTCCCGACCAAAAAGTCATCTCCTAAGATCAAGTATCAATAGATTTGACAAGCTAATAATAATAATACCGTATTGGAACGAGATAACAACATACGAAAAACTCCAAGAGTGACAGAGACATAGACACTTTCTTTTGTGTTTGTCAGAATATCACTTTGTTTGTTGGGCACAACAATGATGTGCCCAACAAAAAATTATCGACTAAATTTTAATGCCATACAAACATTCTCACTCGCGAACAGTTTGTCAAATATGCCGCCATTTTGTACTACTTTTTAATTTGGTCGGTTTATGTAGGTACGGTGATACCAGTTTTGTTATAGGCAGATTACCCAAGAATGTGGTATTATATAAAAAGGGTGACTGGAATTTTTGAAATAAACACAATAAAAACAAATAAGTTTATTGCTATCCTAAAAGGCTACGTACTATAGATCATACATATTAAGACGTATACAGCCTTCTTTTTTAATATTTATGTTTTAAGTGGTTTTTCATTATTAGTCATTAGATAATATTTTCGATAATCCGGAAAAATGCAGCTGTCTAAAATTACAATAAATGTTTGGTTAGGGCTAATGCTTATAGTTGTCTATCAACCTTTACCAGTTTTTTTTTGTTATTATGAATGTGGTATCCCTGTAAAATATGCCTGTCTCTTTCGGGTATACGCGAATGTCAATTCCATATGATACTTGTTCTTAGGTAATCTCTATGGTTTTGCTGTCAAAACCCTTGCAATGGTAGCCATGCTAAGTGCCGATTTGAGTTGTAGGTTGCACCTTTTTTCGTAGTTTTTCGGCTGTGCAATTTCCAAACCTAATAAGGGCCTTGAGACAAATTTTACAGGAGAGCCAAAAAGAGCAACATAGATGGGAGTTAGATCAAAACATGCGGGTAATCCTTGGCTTTGCACGTAGTTTTACTATTTTTGCGTCTAAATAATAGATCACGTTTTATAGCACTTACTAAGGATTAAAAAAGAATAAGCCTGTTTGACAATTTTATAACATAGTAAGTACCGTTACTAGGTTTTTAATATTGTTGAATAGGTAAACGTCTATCGCCAGTCACCACCACGACCATTGAAATATAAAGCTAGTAAGTACGAATTTTAAAATAAACTCAGTTATTTTTACAATACTTACTTATATATAATTTAAAGTAGGATAGTTATATGATATGTATTTGCGTTCACGAAACGTAAAAGAATTATTAGTCATTATACATAATATTTTCGATAATCCGGAAAAATGCAGCTGTCTAAAATTACAATAAATGTTTGGTTAGAGCTAATGAATATAGTTATCTATCAACATTTACCAGTTTTTTATTATTTTTAAGTCACTTGTTTCAAGAAAATAAGTAGACTTGTTATTATGAATGTGGTATCCCTGTAAAATATGCCTGTCCCTTTCAGGCTCTTTCGGGTATACGCGAATGTCAATTCCGTATGATACTTGTTCCTAGCTTACCGCCATTCCCTCATGTCAAGACTGTCACATAGAAAAGACTTTTTAATATTGAAGACCTTTGACGTGGGAAATAATTATACTCATACCTACTTGTTGTGATGACTAAAACGTAATCTAAATGTTTTTACTACTGAATTTTGTAAAATAATTAATTATTTTAATGTATATTTATTTTCAGTACCTAAAAACCATGATATCAGCAAATATTAACTTGAATAGTTTTTAGGAACACTTTTCATACACAGAGATGGTCCTCCTTGTCTCCATACTTTTTACGAAACGAAAAGACCAAAAATAAGAAAGACAAGAAAATATGAAAGTTTTTGTCTAAATAAACAATATGGAGTCTATTATGTCTACCTCAGTCCAGTCCATTTACTCACAAGAATATTAACGTTATAATAGCGATGTGAAAAACCGACAACCTAACGAATACCTAAATAATCTTTTTCGTATAAAACATTTGTTAAGATTATACACTTGCCACCCTTTAATTTGGTAGTCTATAAAATAGCATAAAGTACCTAGCGGTAATCAATTACTGTCGGTAATTTTAAATAATTTCTATGTCAAATACAGGCATGTGTTTCAAGTCAGTTCAAGTGGATACAATCTATAATCATAGTGATTACATTCTCTTGGGATACAATAATAGGGATGTTGACATTTTTCATAAATGTTTATAGATCATTTATAAATATCTAATAGAGGCGTAAATATTATTAACTTTTACTTAAATACATCTAATGCCTATAAAATCTTGCATTTTATAATGCATTTTAAATTTCGCTCTAAAACGCTAACACTTGTCACGTGACGTCATATGTTGTTAAACATCGTAAAAATTGATAAAATGGATTCTAGTTGTCGTTAATAAAAAATGGCTTCTAAGTTTTATGACTATTGTACGGTGCCTATGTGTGTGTACACTGTCAAAACACCTGAAAATTAGTTTTTACAATATGTACTGCGTACGGAAAATGGTGTATAAAAGTACGTCAATATTCTTCCGCTTCCGCTAAATAGGAACAGGTGACGTCATTTCCGTTTATTATCACGTGACCTATTTTAAATTTTGTTACATTTTATTTATTAAATATTAATTTAATCAAATAAAAATAAGGGAAAATATTGTATTTTTTCAGAATTCTATCATAGAAACTACCAATTAACATCAAAATTATATTTTTATATGAATACTGTCAACATCCCTAATAAAACCCTGGTTCAATTATTTCAACGAATAAGAATAAAACATATTATTATAATATGTTTGTATCACTGCCCAGTTTTTTATCAACAAATTAAATTTATATCAAGAATGTATGCAAATAAAAACTCCCAACTGCATAAAATAAAAATTTATTTCTTTAAAGTAAAAAAATATATACTTAATTATTATGGCTCGACGAGACTTCAATAGTTAAATAAAAGTTTAATCATATTAAATTTGTGGATACGCACTGCCTATGTAATTTTTGCTGCGATATCTGAAGTTATATGTTACTATATTGACATCTTTTGACCCTAACGTAAGATTACAATCACTGTCCACTCTGGTCACATAGCATAAAGTATAGAGCGCCATTTCTAACTCGGGCGACGTTCCAATAAACATGGTTCCCACAGGCTTATCAAGGCCCTGTTGATTATAGTGCAATTTAAGCACTGCTCCTTTCTGAAATCATAAAAGTTATTTGTTATAGGTATAAAAGTTTTTAAATGATTAAAGGCCATTGCCACTCTTACTATATTTTATATTAAGTAAAGGTGATGCTTAGAAACTACGTTTATATTTTAGGCTCAGTTGCTAATGACTGAAAACACCGAAAATATTATAAGCTAAATTAGTCAGTCATTCATGAAACAACCAGTCGGTGAATTATTATGGATGTCGTATTTTTCGGGTTTACGTATGCTAGACGATGTCTGACCTAATAACCTTCTTTAGACAGTCATGGCCATGAATTTAACGATGTGAATGAAATAAGATGTGGACTTAAAGATTTTAAAAACACTTTGGATCTATGTATAAATAAAGATGTCTTATATTTTGGTGAATAAAATCTTGTTTTTTGTGAATTACACATCGTCTAAAGATTTCTATTTGCTACTCTTTTATTTTAGAGTGCTAATGAGAAACTTGATCTGTAATAATAAATAGAATATTGTACAAATTAGGTACTAGGCACATTTTATAAAAATGCGTAAACACAGATAAAAATGGTTTTTAATATGGATATGGACTGAAATCTGAGTATATAGAATGCCATGGGCCAAAATTTGCATTATGATTGAGTCTATTTGGAGTTATTGTTGATTAAAACCCTTATCATAATATCACCTAATTTTACGAACCTAGTTACCATAATCTTGTTATTAATTTTAAATAACTTAAATAATAATAATATCTTAATATTTTTTAAATATACTTCAAACTCAAGACTTATAAATAATGGTCCTTCGAACCACAACTTACATCATTTAATGTGACATATTTGAGGTAGCCTAAATAGTTTACTCTGTTGGCTTGTTCTTCCTTTGAAAAATATATCCAATTGTGAAGCCCTGTAAAATGGAAATTTTTGGCTATAAAGTACGTGAAGTTTCAACATTTTACATGCATTGATACATTTTTAGCTGAGCATTTGAAGCATACAATAAAGTAGTAAGTACCTAGTATTATTTTTATAGTATAGGAGGGCACGAGCAGTTGAAGCCTTTTGGCGACTATCGACGCCCAAACACATCCGTACAATCAGAGATTATGCAGATGTGTTACCCTCATTTTCCCTATCCCCGCAATGGGCCACCAGCAACTCACAAACCGCACGAAACGCGACAGCATAGCTGTCACTTGACGCTGGTGTTATGTGAGCGCGAGGTGCGGTTTTGCGGTTTTGCGGCCCAATTCAGATGCAAAGCAGCATGGCACTTCCTCTCCAAAAAAGTAGTAATAGTAGAAAAAAAACTTTTAACCTTAATTAAATTTTACTCAGGTAAGGAGGATAAAGGTTATATGGTAGGTTAATATATTTTTCACATTAGTAATCTTACCAGAAAGTTCTCCTCGGTTGAGCTCTGACACAAAGACATGTTCGAAACCGGAACTGCTAATTTTACCTTTTCCTCTTGAATACATTCCAAACCACATCTGTTTTACAAAGTCTCGCTGCTGCTTGGGGTCAGGTGATACGTAACCTACAAATAGAAATAAAAAAGTTTGAAAGAAAAGGGTTTGTAAAAAACGTCTGAAAAAGTGGATGCCTTTTTTAACATATACTTCTGAAAGTCACAAAATATACTTATAGAACGAAAAATTTAGCTTCATCAGTATAAAGTTAGTTTTAGTTACTAGCGCATTCTGCATGGAGTATTCATTTTGTGACGATTTTGGAATCGTAAGTCAAAAGTGATACGCTTAGTTATTCGTTAACTCGTAGTAATGGAAAAACTTTACCTTTATCTTTTAAGAAAGTCATTAAATGGCGCATCACAGGTGTAGCCATAACTGCATCCATAAAATTGTTTTCTTCATTCCTTTCCTGTTAAAAACATGACGATTTTAGAAATTGTAAAAATTGCTGAATTATGTAAAACCTCTATCTTAGAAAGTCAATGGTGCCGCATTGTGAATAATTGCTTCAGTAACAAAATGGATATGAACAGAAGGCAATCTACATACAATGTACACTCGAGCAATGCACACATAGACATCGTTCACGGACACGATATCGTGGAACATTAGGAACAGTGCGAGGCGCGATTGAGACACGCGTCTGTGAACTTTTTTGTGCAAAAATGTAGGGTTAAAAAGAAGTTTTTATAATTGTTTAGTGGTCGGTTATTGTTTTCTAATGATTACGCGAATTCTACTCATTATAATGAAACACAATTTACGGATTTTATCGCGGTTTATTAAGTTTTTTACAAGCCCGACGTTACAAAATTATACGAAACTACCCTATGATTCATTAACATTTTAATTAGTCCTCTATACGCAGAAAGTGCTAACTGAGTCTTTAATGTGTGGCATAATATGCTTGGCTTTTGATTTAATTATTTTAAAAATGGGTTCCAAGCAGGTGGTGAGAGCCAGCCATCTTCTCTATTGAAATTGGGATGTTATTTAATTTCAATAGCCTCCGTGATCATCCTTGGTTGGAATCGTTATTCTTTTGCAGTAATAAGAGTGAATTATTGTTAGTGGTTACTGATTAAAATTGTAGAGGACAGTGACTTTATATCCAAAATGTGTGGACTGATGAAAGCACATTCATTAGAAACGGAATGTGGAACCAGCACAATCTACACCATTGGACACCCAAAAATTAAAATCCCCGCATTTGACGGGAGTTAGCCCATCAGTAAATGTTTGGGCATTCATGGTGGCAACATAATTGGACATGTATTCATTGATGGGGCTTTGAACGGAGAAGTTTTTTTTTCTACTAAATGATATGATGCCAGAATACACACAACCTAAACGTTCATCGATACCAACGAATGTGGTACCAATTAGATGGCGCGTCAGCACACTCTGTAACAACAGCCAGGTAGTGGCTAAATGATACGTTTGGTGCACAATCGATTTTTACCTCGTAGGTGGCCAGCAAGATCGCCAGACCTCTAGCCACTCGATTTATTTTCTGAGAGTGAGAATGTGGAATCAGTGGAACAATTACGTTATGGAATAATAAATTCGTTTGAGAAATTGAGGAAAATGGCATAAGTGACAATTTATTTTCAAATGTACAAGAAAACATGAAACGCGGTGGTATCGATGATCTCATAGAAAATGATGGTCGCGGTGGTCTCATAGAAAATGTGAAAATCAATACAGATAAAGAATATTGGAGTGTGTTTGTAATATTAAAACAACCACTTTTCACTAATATCAACATCATTCCAGATACGGCTATAACGTGTACGAAGCTGTGGGCAACAATTAGTCTTTAATATTTAATATAGACACTAGAGTTAGACGGTATAGAGATTATATAATCTCTATACCGTCTAGACTCTAGTACTAGTCTAGGCAGGCCGCCGTACTCGCATAATATATAATATATACGGTTTCTTTCTAATAGAATACTTTTTTAGTTATTACACTTTCGAATAATTATGTTATAAAATTGAATGTAAATCACATACCTGTGACGTAACATATTCATTAATTAAGGTATCTCTTTCATAATTATCTAAAAGAGGTACAAATGCTTGCACTGTTGGAATGTTCCACGCGGCAGGTGCGATCGTGAGTAATCTGTAAATACAAGTTGATGGATTATATTATACTTACAAACATAATAATAACATCGATAACAACTAAAAATATGAACATTAATTGTTGGAAGTTTTAAGCACGTATGTTTTAATATGAGTAGTTTTATCGAAATGATCTCTCGTAGATTTTCATTGTAAAAAATAAATACTAAAAATGATTATTCTAACTCTTAAAGTATAAACATATATATTAACACTTTATAAAGAACCTAAAACTAGAAACCTTAAAAAATATAATAAAATAACTTAAGTTATTAATAAAAAGGAGTCCCTTTAGGCAAGGTCCCGAAGATACTGGCAGCGTTCCCCCTTTGAATTGCTAGACTAATTCTTTGTCCGAGGTAGCTGCCAGCTCTTCGGTCTCCTGTGATGTCGACTAACCTTTTTGTTATTTCCTTAAAGAGCCTTAAAGCGCTAGGACCCCACGGACCAAGGGTCTCGACGCCGAATGGGACAAAATCATATTCGGAGCCTAGATCCCTGTATTTGCATATTTTAGCTTTTTCAGCCGCTTCACAAGCCGCACCAGCTCTGTTGTTGGTTCCATGTAGATGGGAAGGGGCCAGCGTGTCTGAACAGGTTGCATCCCACACAAGCACCCGGCCCATCTTCCATGGAATCAAACTCAAACCGTCCGGTCTCTTGCCATCGTCTCTTGCAATACCAGTCGGCTCAAGTAGACTTGGCACGTTGATGGTGGCAAGGGACCGGCGTATGATATCGTTGAGTGCAGCATGTCTCGAGAAGCGGCCTGCACTTTGGCATGACAGTCCGTGATGTCCTAGCCTGTCGACATCACTGCCACAGGGACATTTATAAATAAAATGATTTCACTTCAGACATTTTATCTTTTTTTTATAGCATAGGAGAACGAGCAGTCGAAGCCTTTTGGCGACTATCGACGCCCATACACATCCGCACAACAAGAGACTATGCAGATGCGTTGCCCACCTATTCCCTATCCCCCCGGAAGGGCCACCGGAAACTCACAGAACACACAAAACGCGACAGCATGTCACTTTACGCCGTTGTTATGTGAGCAAGAACCACCCGGGTCTTGCCGGCCCAATCCGACTGCAAAGAACCATGACACTACCGCCCGAATACTCAAACGTATCTCAAATTTAAGACGTATTTAAACTCGTGTTGTCAGGGCCGGATTTAAATTTGTGCCGCCCTGGGGCACTGAAGAAAATGCCGCCCTATGACTTAAATTTTATTTTAATAGTTTTGATATCTTATTTTTTAAGAATTAGAATAACTAAATAAATACGATTGCAGGAAATTTATTATATATTATATAGCATTTATAATACATTATGTTTTATTTATATTTATTCTTTATTTACTCATATATTATATATTATTTATTATATACTATAGTAATATAAAAAAATATTTGTATTTTTCTTAGAATTATAAGTTTTGCACTAAGAACGACTTAGATAAGTATTGCATATTTTTTTTCACAGGCAAACTCGCCTAACTTTTTGAATTGCAAACATCTTCACAATCTAAACGTTGAAGCACATCTGATTCTATGCATAGAATAGTTAAGCTATTGAGTCTATTTGCACCCATTGTAGCAATAACTTAAATTTCCTATATTATAATATACAAAATTTTAATGTGATACATAATACTTGAATTATATTTCTTGAAAGATAAAATGTTTATTTAAAAGAATTAGTTAATTATATATTGTATAGAAAATTTTATCTCACTTTCCAAATTTTGCCGCCCTAGAAAAGAAAATTTGCCGCCCTGGGCACTAGCCCCGACTGCCCCTAGTATAAATCCACCACTGCGTGTTGTCCCTCTTTTTTTCTTTGAATCTGACACGTCGTAGCATGAGTTTAAGTACGTCTTAAATTTGAGATTCGTTTGAGTATTTGGGGGTACCTGTTACAAAATCTACTCATGAATCACTCACTCGACTGTAAATGGCGGCGTTTCTAACAGTCATTGACTCACATAATATGTCGTCTATATTCGCAATTCAATCCGCAATGTGTCATTGGCTCACACAATATTCGCAATTCAATTCGCAATATGTATTGTTTTTGCTACTTATTTAATTATGTACTTTTTTGGTATTGTAAATTCGTAAAAGGTAAGTAAATAATGAAAATATACTTACGCTAATGGAGCTTTATCAACACTAGACATTGAATTTGTTTTGTCTTGATAGTTTATTGTAATGTATTTAGCTGCATTATTGGTGTCCTTTTTCAACAATTCTTCGCTAAGTGTCTGCAGTTCTATGTCACTAGGTCCGTTATTTTTAGAGCCTTGATTACCGTTATTGTTGACAATAGAACTTGGAAGGACGGGTTTGTTGGGCACTTTCGTTGTTGCTGTACCACCACTTGCTGGTTTATTGGGACTATTAGTACTCAATGTAGGGACAGGAGTAGGAGAAATTCCACCTTTATTTGTACCAGATACAGCGGCACTGAAGCTCAGGGGCTTGGTTGGTGAACTTGGACTACCCGGGGTTGATTGGGTTGGTGTAGAAGGTTGTTGTTTTCCTTGCCCTTGTAAAATTGAACTAAAGCTTGGTTTATTTGCCATATTTGGTCCATTTTGACCCTTATTGTCATAAAAATTAATCAAATCTTTGACGTTTCCCGTGCCATGCTGATTCAGTGGTGGTGTAGGTGGTGTGGACGCAACAGGTCTCAATGTTGGAAATTGGGGGGCGACATAGTCTCTTTTAGGAGGTGAATTGGGAGGGTTAGTTGCTCTATTAATAGTGGTAAAAGCGTTCGAGGTCGTTTTCATTGTCGTTGTCGTTTGAGTGTTCGTTGGTCGCTGAGGAGCCACATAATCTCTTTTACCACTCGGCGGTTTTGCCGTTGGTACTGGATTCACGGGACTGGTTGCGCCTTGTGCTCCATGACTAGAGGGTTTTAATGCTGGGAACTCTGCTACATAATCTCTTTTAGAATTAAATGCTGTTCCACCATTTTCGTGAAATAAAAAGTCACTACTAGGGTTGTACCTTTGATCTTTATTTAAGCCTGAAACACAGAAATTCAGCTTCTCAAAAACATTAATTTATTGTTTTCTAATATTTACGCGAATTTCACTCATTATAATGGAACAAATTTTACGGATTTTATCGCGATTTACTTTACGCAGTCACGGAATGACTGAAGTGCCAAACGCCCTAGCGTTACAAAGCTATTTGAAAGTACCCTATGATACATTAATATTTTGTGGTTAGTCCCATCTACGGAGAAAGTGGTAACTGAGTCTTAAATCTGTAACATTAATATGATCTTTGGATTTTGATTTAATTATAATTTTAGTAATGGGATCCCAAGCAGGTGATAAGAGCCAACCGTTTTCTCTATTGAAATTAGGATGTCGTTTAACTTCAATAGACTCACGGATCAACCTTGGCTGGAATCAGTGTTCTTTTGCGAAGACTAATTGTGGTTTATCAAATCTAATATCTGAAACGTAAACGTATCTGTAAAAATCTTAATAAACCGCGAAATAATCGGTAAAAGTTGTTTCATTAGGTAGATATAGGTAACATTAATGTATCTAAAATAATACTTTAAATTGTACGATCTGCTTGTGATTTTAAAATTAAAGTGTAATTATTTATACGATGCAAAATAACAATAAAACATAAATGCTTATTGTCCATCATGTTGGAAATCTGAAAGTTTTCTAGGCTAAAGTTTGAATGAAAATCTTGGAAATTAAAAGAATTATCTAAATTTTTGTGTATTTTTGCTACTTTATTAAGTTTAAGCGGGAAAAGTTGCGAACAATAGCAATTTATTTATATTTTCCTTTATTATGTACAGTAATTATATAAGTATAATTTGATAGAAGGTTTATTTTTATCGCTTGAGCTTGATCTTATAAACTGTTTTACAAGGAAAACATAGTTATGTAATCTGCGAGACTGATGAGATTCAGTAACTTTTAGGTTGCGTAAAGTTCATCATCTCGCGCTTGGCTAGGTTGGCCTATTACGTGCCCTGTGTTAGCCAGATCCGGGACACTCTCCTTCAAGTGACTGAAAGCAAATCGCAGTGGTTTTAGTGTGGTATACCGGCGCTGGGAGTCAGAGAGCGCCAGAAGTCCCACATATCCCCGGGGATGCCCCATCCACGGGGATATGTGGATTGATTTCGTGAGCAGTGAAACGTTCAAGGTTTAAGTGTGTTAGGCATTATGTAAAGGCCTAAAATATTTGAAAAGTGTGTATATAATGTTTTATATTCATGCTGCCTTCATTTAATTATTATATAATTCTTCATCTTGAGAAAAATACCTTCATCTTTCTCATCATCACCTGAGCTGGTAGATAATGACCCTGACCTGACCCATATCCATAGGATTGAGAAAGACAATGTATGTATTATAAAATATAAATATTACAAGGACATATTATAATGACAATTTGATGAAACCTCTGAGTATTATTGTTGATCTATAGACCTAGAATATGGGTCATAAAGTTTCGTAATTATGTCAATCGTGGATATCCCGTTGTTGAATAATTCATTATTATCAAAATTTACCCTAATCGGTTATTCCGTGTGTACGTGAAAAAGGATTCATACCTACCTATATCCCTTTGGGTGAAATGGTTCCGGTGATGAGGACTGATCACCCATCTGGCCTCCTATATCCCTTCTAAGTAGGTACCTATGTACCCAATATTTGGCGCTGGGTTAGGGGGTTTGCCTATGCCCTGGCCTAACGCGACTATACGATTTATCCAAGATTTTTTAATGTTTCTTATCATCGAATATGCAGTTTGCTCATGTTTTCTTTTACCTAAATTGAGAAAGCGATGTTGACAATTCCAGATATAGGACGATTTAGATAGAAAAGAACATCGTAAATCGTATTTTCTTAGACTGAGACCATGGAATCAAGGCCAGTAACATCTTTATCTTCGTCGCTCACGATCATAACGTCGTAGAGACTGGGTGACTGGGTTATCGTGCAAACTAAAGAAAACAATCTCGCTATAAACAGAGAAGAGGATGTTTGACGAAACGGAATCAATCATAATTATTTATCTAAAGGTTTGTTAATCTCAGGAATAATTAACTACACACTTAAAATTGAAAACAAAAATTATCTTGCATCAGTTTTTTATCTAAATATTTTATAGCTACAGATTGAGGAAACACGAAGACAAAATAATGGATCTCGAGATTTATATAAGTAGGTAGGTACTGAAGCCAGTTTGACCGCTTAGCATAGACTCAAGACATGAAACTTCATAAAAATAAGGATTCGTACCATCTCAACCTTATATTCACGCATATTGTAATAGAAAAATGAAATCACCGATATGCTTAGCCTTTATGAGAAATATACCTACTTATTCAACGGAACACAAATTTGATTAAAACAAAATAATTACTTAAGTGCTAATACTGCAAACAGGTAGGCATCTTTCCTTTACTTGTTCAACTTTCCTAATCTTAAAATGGTAAATACGTATTATTAATTATACTTACATATATTTATTTGAGATGTAAACAAAATAATGAAAACTAAAATGTATGATAAACTTCTCATTTTTATAATCATTTAATCTTATTCTCTTAATGTGACATAATCTAACTAACTAGTCATATTTGATAAAAAAACTTGTGTATAAAAAAATACTTTAAATTGCGCTAAAAACGAGGCGTCACGAGTTCCCCATAACGCGATTTAAACTGATCGTACCACAAACTATATAGAGAATACTACGTATTCAGACGCACCACTCACCAACAACGATCGCAGACATCCCGCTGACGAGCAAAATAGAGTTTGAAGTTTATTTATCGTTCCTTCTTCTTCTTTTGGAACAGGCTAAGACCAGAGCCCATGCTGCCTGTTATATTTTTTTTCCGAAATTGCTCTTTAATATTTTTATTTTAAATTAATTTATGATAGAGAATTGAGGCAAAAAAAACATTATTTTTTTGGAACTTATTATTTATTTTTAATTAAATAAATTAATTTCACACTTCTGTGATGAGGTTGTTTCAACTCAAGCTTTCAGTCTTCTGAACTGTAGTTTCTTCTCAATTTTTCGTTTTTCTTGTTCTTCTTTATATTTTCTTCGTCGTACATTGCCTGTTGATCTTTCTTTGTTACTGCTAACCTTCTGAAATAGAAAAAAAAGAAATATTAAAAGAAAAATATATAATCAACATGTAGAAATTATTGAAAGTTTTTCATAAATACTAGATTCTATTTAAAAATATCATATTTATATTAATAATATTCTAATACTCCACTATTCAAGACAAAGAATCTCATTCATAAACAAGCTGCCTGAGACTAGTCCAGGCAACTCATTAATTTGTTGCCTATACTAAGACAAGATGTTAAGTCTCTATGCCAGTAATTACACTGCCTGTCCTGCCTTTCTCTCCGAAACACAGCAAAAATGTTTCACGGAAGAAACAAACAGAATGGCGATGCAGTCGGGAGCGCAGCAGAGCGCATCCAGGTAATACCTTCAGGTCAATTTCTCTGTTGCTTTTGCATTGAGGGCCATATATAACTATATTTTTTATAACTACATATTTATAATTTATAAAGTAGCATTCTGTACAGAGAAAGTAAATTATTATTAAGCTATTGCATAGCTTTTATCAAGAAATTCCGTAACGAAAATAAACCCAACACCCGACTAATATAAGTTGATAAAATATGTTATGCAATAGCTTTACCCGGGCAGTCCCCGAGTGCCATTTAGGTTTTTTATTATTCATTTAAAATCCATTAATAACTTACCAATAAGACTGACATGCTCAATAGTTTTTTCTCTGAGCATGTTTAATTCATCTGTTGTAGCATTAGAGATTCTGTATTTTAGGCAGGGCATCAGGAGGTCGTAATATTCAACAAAATCGTTCTCCATCGCGTCAGCGACTGAAGTAATCGCAGTCACAATTTGTTCCATCACTAGTTTCGTGCCTCGTTCCACCAACTAATAAATAAGAGATCAAATATATTTAAATAGTTAAATACAAATTTATCTAAATTCTTACCTAAACTATTTATCATGTATGTGAACTTAGGTCCCTGAATACATAGGAGAAGCAAAAAGGGAGCAAATGCCACATGATTTTCCAATCCATGTAATAACACTACTTGTAAAGTGCGACTACTAACGAACATTGGATATTAATCTATACTAATAATATAAAGCTGAAGAGTTTGTTTGTTTGAACGCTCTAATCTCAGGAACTACTGGTCCGATTTTAACAATTCTTTCACTGTTAGATAGCTATTTTCGAGGAATTATTTTATCGAGGAAGGCTATGGGCTATATAACATCACGCTGCGAGTAATATAAATTAAGTTATGTAAGTTAACGCGGGAGAAGCTGCGGACAACAGCTAGTAAGTAATAAGGAAGAATAAGAATAGATGTTTTAAAAAAAGAGTGAAAAATAATATAATATAATACCTCTTTAAATTTGGCAGTCAGAATAGCTTCCAGTTTCCCCATCAATGATCCCAAATAATGAGTTAGAATTGGTTTGGGACAGTCTTCACTGACGTTCACCAAGGCTGCAGCTGCCTAAGGCTCATCTAAACAAGTAGAAATGGATGATAAGACTTCAATGTATCATTGAAAAATAATTCTAAACGTTTTGGAAATAATAGGGAAATAACTTTACCTGTACTTGTGGATTGGCAAATATGTACAGGTGCAAAATCAGTTAACATTTTTGTCCAATAGCATCACATGCAGCATAGAGGACACGTGGATGTTTGAAAATAAATTAGGACATTAATTTAAAAAATGTTATTATTATTTGTAAGTACAAGCACAATAAGGCAGGCAGGCATTTAGTAATAAGGAATTCTCATAATGAAATTATTTTTTTTTGAAAAAGGTTATGATACATCATCATTTTTGAAGTAAAACTTCTTTAGGCGCGACTAGAGAGTAACTCAGATTTTTTTTCTGACGAAAGTAACGCTCAGTATTCTTCATTCAAAAATCACCTGTCACCTGATCATCAGGTTATGCATTCAGGAGAGTCATACCACGGGTCTACGGCGACATACCGAGCATGTTGACACTAGGTTGACACATTATTCTTTAGAGGGCTTTATTCTAGTTAGCTTGTGTCAAACTTACTAATATTTTTCTTTGAATACCCTTATTCATAATTTAGTATCGCTTCCTGCCAGAATGCGTGATGTGTGCTATTGGCTGTAACAGCTGAACGAAGTAGTTTACCACTCTTTTTCCGGTTGAATACAGCAGCTCCATTGACACTGTCAAATAAGTCGTCAAAGAACGACACTACTTCAGCGGTGTTTTCCAAGCTGCTGCTGACTGGTCTTCCATCTGAGTAGTGAGCTGGAAATGAAAGAAAATTATTTTGAATACTAATATTTGTTATAATGAAACAATTTTTACAATCCCGACATTTCGGATACTTTACAGCAATATTATGCATGGATTTTCATTTAATAATATTAACAATGGGATCCCAAGCAGGTGGTAAGAGCCGGGTCACCATGGTTCAGGCCTTGACGTGGCGGTGGGGCTCAGTATCCTAGGGTGAGCCGCTGCACTTTGGGCGAAGAGGGGCTCTTTGTACCCCTCTTATAAGAGTGGACAAAAGAGCAGGGGGCAAGGGGCGAGGACGGGAACTTCACCCCATTGTACTGTCCCTACATTGGGAGGGGTTGTACTGTGGTGTGGGACAATGCGGGAGGACAAATGTTCGCGTAAACATTAGAAAACAATGTACTAATATTTGATTTTTTTATAGTGTTGATACTCTTACAATTTATTACTTACAGAATTCTGAAGTATAATTTAAAACACTAGCCATGGTTTTGCTGAATACTCGCACACAATTCTTCACCTGAAATTCAACCAATATTTAGATTAAAATACACATTTTGTTTATAGCATAAGGGGACAAACAAACAGTCTAGACTCAAAAGCCTTACTATTGACTACCGACGCCACACCACAATCAGACGTTATGCATGAGCCTTGTCCTTCTCCTACTCTGTCCCACATACAATGGGCTAAACAAAAACACATGATAACACAGCCTTCACTTGACATCAATATTATACGAGCGAGAGGTACCGTAAGACATAGAGGTAGCTGCAATGCAACAATGGCACTCTTACTAAAACATAATAGTGAATTAGGTACCATATTCTTATTTATTTTTTTCAATTCTTCAAATGAGCATTTGACTTTGATGAAACTTGATTCAGAAAACATATTGCATAATGATATTGCAAGCATACCTTATTTTTTTTTATCTTTTCAGGAATAACATGTTCATCATTTAATTTATGGAGTATCCTTGATTGAGTATGCTGGCAGTCAGTTTTATACACGTCGACTATGTCTGTCCATTTAGCAATTTTATTGTCAAAATATATATTTTTGACAGCAACATTATTTCGAAGTCCTTTTATCAAATGACATGGATCATAAATAACATTTAAATTAAATCCAGCTAATTGAATTGTATCTATCATCTGTAAATATATAAATTAAAGAAAATTGACAGGAATGATACACTAAAACCCGGCGAGTGCCACCAGTGCCGCCTTGGTGAGGTGCCCCGGATTTGTTAAGCTAACAGGGCACCTCGACGGCTAGTCAGTCCCGCAAGTGACTGTCGCCACCTCCACAGAGGGGCTGTCCCGCATCACAGAACAACCCCTCCCAACCTCAGGACAGTATAATGGGGTGAGGTTCCCATCCTCGCCCCTTGCTCTTATGTCCCCTCTTCTTATTAGAGGGGTACAAAGAGCCCCCTCGGCTCAATTAGCTTCGCCCAATGTGCTGGGCTCACCCTAGGCTACTGAGCCCCACCGCCACGTCAAGACCTAAACCATGGTGGGGGAAATGACTGGCCTGTTGGTCTAGTGGTTAGTGACCCTGTCTGCTTAACCAGAAGGTCGTGGGTTCAATTCCCACCCAGGACAAACAATCAAATGAAATGTGATGAGCATGATCATTTGTTCTGTGTCTAGGTATAGTTTATCTATAATATGTATGTATTTAGAAATATATAACTATGTATCAGTTGTCTGGTTACCATAAGAACAGGCTCTACCTAGTTTGGGATGAGATGACCCAACATATTAAAAAAAATATATTTTTTTTAATTATTGAAAGTTTTTCATAGATGCTGGACTCTATGTAAAAATATCATATTTGTATTAATAATATTATTCTAGTGCAGTGGACTACACTATGTTAGATAAAAAATCTCATTCACTTTCTAAATACAAATTCAGTAGAATCAGAAACCGTTGTATTGAAGCATTCACATATGAAAATGTGGTTTCAATTTTAGGTCCAATTTCTCAGTTACATTTACGTTGGGGCCCATATACTAACTATAACTTATTTAAAATTTATAAAGTAGCATTCTATACAGAAAATAAATGATTATTAATATTCACTTAAATCCATTAATAACTTACCAATAAGACTGACACAATAATGGTTTTTCCTCTGAGCATCTTTAATTTGTCTGTCTCAACATTAGATATTCTATATTTTAAGCATCAGGCGGTCGTTATATTATTAACAAAATGTTCTCCACTGTAACGGCAACTGAAACAATTGTACTCACAATTTATTCCAACACTAGTTTCGTGCCTCGATGCACCGACTAATAAATAAGAGATCAAATATAATTTAGATAAATATAAATACCAATTTAATTAAATTCTAACAAAAACTAGGTAAATATTTTTCATATATTATGTGAACGGAGATCCCTAAACGCATAAGAGAAGCAAAAAGGCAAATGCTACAAATGATTTTCCAATGTTATGGAAGTAATAACACTACTCGTAGACTTCTGACTACTAACAAACATTGGATTAGTAATAAGGATTCCTTTTTAAATTTGCCAGTCAGAAAATAAATATATTATTAAAGTTAGTAAATTCTATAATGATTCTCATAATAAATTAAAATTTTTGAAAAAGTTATGAAACCATCATTTTTCCTTTAATTTTATTGTATTGTATATTTACATATTATTATATTCATACTTACAGGATCAGTTAAATAGTTAAGAACTGTAGATACAACTTGGTCAAGCATTTGCTCCATCTGTTTGTGACAGCCTTCTCCAGCTGATAATTTATTATATTACATGTAGGATCCAACAATTTGCAATGATCATAGTACATAAGTATATAAATTCTCTTGCAATTTAAACATGATCAAAGAGTGGCACAGATTCTGTAACATGAAAATATATTTTTGGGTACATTAATATGTATGGAAAGTTTATGGATTATTAGTAGATTATATAGGGACTGTATGATAAGCGTAAAAAATTGGGGGTTATATTGACATCAAAATTTTTCTAAGTCACCGCCCATAGCGCCCCTAAGGCTACACCTCAACCGATTATTGGTTCGTAATATAAAAATATAAGATTCATAACGAAAACAAGTTCATATTCACTCACCAGAAGTCACAAGAAGAGAATTTGTTGGAGACTGGAGTCCCGGTATTTCTGATTGCAGGAACAAAGTGGGACAACCAGGACTCATAATACGTGTCTTTCCGGTGTTTGTGGTATAAACTCGCCATTTCCATTTTCGAAGTCTTTCTCACAATTGGGCATATTGTGTAAGAAAATCCCCCCGCTTACTAAGACATTAGGTTAACAACTCAAGTTTTAGTTTTTTGTGATATATGAACCGAAAATATATGGAAATCACTTTCACATGTAAGTTCAACACAAAAATAGTAAACACAAACAAGTTTACTAAATACAAATATAACATTATTGTAATTTTGTAATACGACGTAATACTAAGACTAAAATATGGCGGCTATTTTTGACATATTATACTCATTGAATTTAGTTCCATAAATATTTCATAGAGGCGCTTCAATTTTGCTCTCAGCCGCCATTCCTGCGGGAAGTCTACTTGTCAATGTTAGGTAGTTTGTACCCCGTGGATCGTACGACGTACAGTGTACTGTCAACTGTCATGTGTCAACTGTGTTTTTTTTTATTATTTTCATTTAAAGGCATTAGCTACTAGGCTATTAGCCATACAAAATACAATTATTCGGTCTGTAATACGGAGAAATAATGGCGGGAAACCCCAAGGAGCGCGGCTTAGCCCCTCTAGCCCCCATCAATCAACTATCATTCCCCATTCCATCCACACAAGGCAGTCCACCACAATATTCGCCAAACAATCACATTATATATTACACAGATTAAGTTTTTAAAACAAACACTATAGAAAACCGTCAGAACAGCCCTACTAAGAAAACCACGCCAGAACGGTACTCCATAAGATTCGCCAACCAATCACAATATATAAAGATCAAGTTTTTAAAACAAACACTATAGAAAACCACTCTGAATGGACAAAACACAAAATAACAATTAATTAACGGGAAACCAAAAAAACACAACCGCGCGTCCCGATGCTTCCCGCCATTCCTCTGTTATGTTGATACTTGAGCCGCGTTCCGATATATACTGGACCACTGTAAGGTGTGACGTCATTGCAGTATACTGAGAAGCCGTTCCTATATTATAGTGAGCTATACTGGTTTCCGTCTATAACGGAACGCGGTACAGTAAACTGTGAACTGACATCTACGTTTTTTGGGGTTGCAATATCAATATAATATTTTATACTCTATATATTTTGAGGGGTTGTTTTATGGTTTTTACAATACGTGAAAATATATAAAATTATATTATTGTATAATTAAGTTAGTAAATTATGTATACTTGTTAGTATTAAAGAAAATATTGCTTTTCAAGCAATTTAATGTATAATATCTTAATAACCGAATGATTGAAATTAGGTAAGGTCAATAAATGATGAACTTATTTAATTAAATAATTAGGTATTTATTATCTAACTGGAAAAATAGCTAATGGAACACGCAATAATTGCAACTGCAATTGCTGGTGCAGTCCAAAATTTATTGGAATCTTCCGATAATGACTCTGATGACGATGATGAAGAGCTCATATCTTTTGTAATACAGTGGGTCAAAATATTATCCCCAGAACAGAATATTATGCACAGACAACTGTTTTCTTAATGACTGAATACTGATAGCGAGTTTTAAAAGTCATTTCCATACTTTCAGAGTTATTCATACCTATTATAACTATCGAAATCGGAATATTTACCACGATTTTAATTACATATCGAAAGCTAACAAAGCTTTTAATAAGTAAGTAGGTACCTATATCAAAACTTTTTACGTTCATTTTAATACCTGCTTCTCCATTATCGTCGTTTGCAACAGAACATAAATATCGAGAGTTGAAAAGGGGTTCCAAATTACCTAATATTATTACACCTCCCTGATTTGGCACCAAAAAATAAAATTTTTAAACTTTTATTTAAACGATCCGATTGTCCGTCGTTTGTCCGTCAATGTCCGATGTAATTGTTTATTTGTCCGATAATTGTTTATTTCTAAACAATTAAACAAATTTTTACTTGCAAGATAGCACTTTCTTTATCAAATCGATTTTTTTTTTCATTTGATCGGTAATTATTTTTTATTGATTGTCCGATCAATATTTTTATTTGTCCGATTGTTTTTCTATTTTTAATAAAATTTTTTGTGAAATTAATTTTGAATACGTAAAATTTATTGCGCATGCGCGTAAGTATATGACGTCACAGCAGGGACCGCCATATTTATTTATATCTATTGTGGGAAGCGTTCTATCTGATTATTATTACTGTTATTATTATTATTTTTTATTATTATTATTATTATCGTTGTTGTTGTTGTTATTATTACTTTTAGTTTCAAATAGTTTTGCATACTAACTTACGCACAAATCGTAAGATCTGTAATTACTTATGACTTTCCAGGAGACTAACTTACGCACAGGTCAATAGAAACTCCAAGTTTCATATTTTTTTTGTATTAATTATTCCTAGTGATTATTTATTATTTTATTATTATCAAAAACTATTATTATTTTTGTGTCATTGAAATCTGGTCTGGAAGTACTGAGATGATTGTTATCTTTTTACTTGAATTTAATTTTTTTTCCTGACACATAGTAATCGATAGACGCTATGAAGTTATTGTTGAATAAAAATATTAAACAAATAATAGAGGATAACAATTAAATAGAAAAAAAGAGAGAAAGTGAGCTTGAGTGAAAAGAAAGTAAAAGTGAATAATAAAAGAAAAAGCTTATAAGTCGCAAGTGATAACTGCAGGAGGCTGCCGTACATTAGCGTATTCTCTCTGTCGTATTTATAATTACACTTAGATTTTTTACATTAGCAAAAAATAAATAAATTAAAAAGTTATTATTATTATTATTAAGAATAACTGATAATTATTTTTTGAAAACTGATAAGAGAAAATGAATAAAGAAATGTTTTTAAAGAAAATAATAATCTTAAAAACGACTGAAGGTACGTGTCAAAACACATGATCGTTTTTTTTTCTTCATTACTCAAACAAATGCTCACTTGCTTAATTTATTGTTATGATTAGTATTATTTATATTAATATTATTATTATTATCCTGCAGTTTATTATTAAATTAAATTAACAATTACGTATTCAAAATTAATTTCACAAAAAAAATTAATTAAAAATAGAAAAACAATCGGACAAATAAAAATATTGATCGGACAATCAATAAAAAATAATTACCGATCAAATGAAAAAAAAAATCGATTTGCTAAAGAAAGTGCTATCTTGCAAGTAAAAATTTGTTTAATTGTTTATAAATAAACAATTATCGGACAAATAAACAATTACATCGGACATTGACGGACAAACGACGGACAATCGGATTGTTTAAATAAAAGTTTAAAAAAATTATTTTTTGGTGCCAAATTCAGGGAGGTTATTATTACCTGGTAAAAATTCCGGTTTTAAGCAAATTCTAGTGTTGGTGACCACGATATATTAAAATCTTAATTCTTATATTAGATAATTTCATAAAAAATAATATTTTTATATATTATCAAGTTACTTTGTTAATGATTTTATTTCCAATTATAAAAAAAGTCTCTTTCATATGGTCAGAAATCATTCATCACGTGAACGCAAACCGTTCGTTTTCGGACTCCTACTGAAGAAATAGTTTTTAGGTCTGACATATACATTTTCAATATAATATTAATTTTCACATAACATAACAGTCTTATGTAGGTATAACCGATAAGAAGTAAAAACAAAATTAATTATTACGTGTCTTAGAAAAAGTTTCTATTTGTGTCAATAGATGTCACTGTAACGGAATTAAATCGTGCTATCGGTTGTACTTCAACGTAATTTAAGTGTCGGATTATAAATACATATAAGGTTTTGGTAAATTGCAACTTGCAACATCAGTCAGCAGTGATGTTTCAATTACTATGATGATACGCAGCGACAGTAGCTCTCTCGCTTTATAAGAATGAATAACAATTAACAAATAATGTCAAATAGTAGCGGCGAACAAAGTCAAAAGTTGTTAAAATAAAAATTACAATTAAAGATACAAATTTTAATAATAAAGAAATGAACATCGAACAAACTATATTTTTGACGTACCTGCGCCTAATAAATCGATGAACGCCGGCTGCATGCATGAAAATGACCCGTAATACTCATTATCTTGTTACGCTCATTGTACGCTTGCGTTATGTTATGACGTTGTTATTTGATTTATCTATCGTCGGTAAAACACTTTATAGACAACCAATTTTTTTCTCGTCAATCACCGAAAGTCGGCAAATAAACAAATTAGCACAAAAAAAACAAAAAGTTGATTTGTCTCCGTCAGGCGCCAACTTCAGTTAGCCAATTAGCCAATCACTGAGCGCATCGTGCATGCACCGTACCTCGAAACCACCAGTACTCACAGTAGAAAAATGGCGACGATGTATGACGTCATATATTACGACGTCATACTGCAACTGTATACTGTCAGTGTAAACGGAACGAATTTCTCCCAGTAAGAGCACTGTACAGTGCTCGCAGTGCAAAAATGGCGTCGGTTCATGACGTCATATATTGACTAGAGCACTGCGACAGTATACTGTCAGTCTATAACGGAACGAATTTCTCCTAGTAAGAGCACTGTACAGTGCTCTCAGCTTAAATCGGAACACGGCCTTGATCTAATGATCTTAGGTGTTATGTGTACTGTGCGTTTCAAATGAGAATAGGACGGACTTAGCGCCATATTGTGACGTCATAGCTGTCAATTCGGACCAGTTAGGTAGGGTGGGCAAAAGTTTTATTTAAATTAAATTTATTGACAGAGATTATGTGACAAAAAATCAATCAGAATCCAGTTCTTCAATTCCGCTCATCTCTGCATTAATTCTGTCCAAGTGCGCGTCAGATACGTGTTAACGTGTTTTTATTTATCCCCGTAGCCAAAAGAACTCGCTTGGTCACATTACTTGCATTTTTCAGTGTTTGCAAAATGGTAGCGTACATTTTACGAGTCAAACTTATATTTCCATCAGGTCCTCACGATGAAGCATATTAATATAACGACAAGATCACCCGTCCCCCACGCGACCCACGTCCTTATTTTCTTTAATAATTTTGATATGGCTCCAGGGCCTTTGCGGCAACAATGAAATAAAAAAATTAAATAGTATGGTTTTAAAAACGAATTATGACTTTAATTGTATAAATAATTTACGACTATTTAACGTTTTTATATAATTTCGATTTAAAACTACTAATTATGCAAATAAGTTTTTGTGCAAACCGTACTTTTCAACCCTTAATATTTTAAACTGTTACTTGCGTAACATATTATGGGAAAAAGCAAAAATCTCTGGGTAACATTACCCAGTAATTTATTTACAAATACGTATAAACTACATACATCATTTTGAAATCTAAGCCAAGATTGTCACAAATTCTGGTCGAGGTATTGATGCCGTACTTATACGAGTTATATTTTGGTAAAAAACCAACGTGGGCAATGTTGCCCGTCATCAAAATTTAATAAAATTCTTTTTAAATTCTAACTTATTACAAAATTTGCACAACAAGAACGTGCACAAGTTTACAAAGTTGTTGCAAATGACAAAATATACCTACCTTTCTGTACAAAATTCATGATTTTTTTTCATTTTTATTAAAAAAATGGGCAAAGTTGGCTAGTTTCACGGTACGGAAAATGGTGTATAAAAGTACGTCAATATTCTTCCGCTTCCGTTAAATAGGAACAGGTGACGTCATTTCCGTTTATTATCACGTGACCTATTTTAAATTTTGTTACATTTTATTTATTAAATATTAATTTAATCAAATAAAAATAAGGGAAAATATTGTATTTTTTCAGAATTCTATCATAAAAACTACCAATTAACATCAAAATTATATTTGCGTATGAATACTGTCAACATCCATATTATAACCCTGGTTCAATTATTTCAACTAATAAGAATAAAACATAATATTATTAAAATATGTTTGTATCACTGCCCAGTTTCTTATGAACAAATAAAATTTATATCAAGAATGTATGTAAATAAAAACTCCCAACTGCATAAAATAAAAATTTATTTCTTCAAAGTAAAAAAATATATACTTAATTATTATGGCTCGACGAGACTTCAATAGTTAAATAAAAGTTTAATCATATTAAATTTGTGGATACGCACTGCCTATGTAATTTTTGCTGCGATATCTGAAGTTATATGTTACTATATTGACATCTTTTGACCCTAACGTAAGATTACAATCACTGC
The DNA here is from genome assembly GCA_963853865.1 of Helleia helle. NCBI lineage: Eukaryota > Metazoa > Arthropoda > Insecta > Lepidoptera > Lycaenidae > Helleia > Helleia helle. The sequence continues at coordinate 15,323,593 of OY971422.1, read as the reverse complement.
CCACTCTGGTCACATAGCATAAAGTATAGAGCGCCATATCTAACTCGGGCGACGTTCCAACAAACATGGTTCCCACAGGCTTATTAAGGCCCTGTTGATTATAGTGCATTTTAAGCACTGCTCCTTTCTGAAATCATAAAAGTTATTTATTATAGGTATTAAAAGTTTTTAAATGATTAAAGGCCATTGCCACTTTTACTATATTTTATATTAAGTAAAGGTGCTGCTTAGAAACTACGTTTATATTTTAGGCTCAGTTGCTAATGACTGAAAACACCGAAAATATTATGATAAGCTACAGCTTGGCAAAAAAGAGTATGGAAAAAATGAGGGCGCCACTTTCACTTACGTCTCATCATAATATGGAAAATCAGCAAGATAATTTAATCAACTCGTTAAAAATAAATGTGAAACACTAAGCTGTATTCAAAATCTAGGATTTGGCGGCCAAGTATTGTCAATATCATAGGTTTCCATTTATTAAAATATTTAGTTCCACCACGTCATACTCTTTTTTGCCAAGCTGTAAATTAGTCAGTCATTCATGAAACAACCAGTCAGTGAATTATTATGGATGTCGTATTTTTCGGGTTTACGTATGCTAGACGATGTCTGACCTAATAACCTTCTTTAGACAGTCATGGCCATGAATTTAACGATGTGAATGAAATAAGATGTGAACTTAAAGATTTTAGAAACAACTTTGGATCTATGTATAATATAAAGACGTCTTATATTTTGGTGAATAAAATCTTGTTTTTTGTGAATTACATATCGTCTAAAGATTTCTATTTGATACGCTTTTATTTTAGAGTGCTAATGAGAAACTTGATCTGTAATAATAAATATAATATTGTACAAATTAGGTACTAGGCACATTTTATAAAAATGCGTAAACACAGATAAAAATGGTTTTTAATATGACATACGCCATGGGCCAAAATTTGCATTATTATTGAGTCTATTTGGAGTTATTGTCGATTAGAACCCTTATCATAATATCACGTCATTTTACGAACCTAGTTACTATAATCTTGTTATTAATTTTAAATTACTTAAATAATAATAATACCTAAATATTTTTTAAATATACTTCAAACTCGGAGACTTATAAATAATGGTCCTTCGAACCACAACTTACATCATTTAATGTGACATATTTGAGGTAGCCTAAATAGTTTACTCTGTTGGCTTGTTCTTCCTTTGAAAAATATATCCAATTGTGAAGCCCTGTAAAATGGAAATTTTTGGCTATAAAGTACGTGAAGTTTCAACATTTTACATGCATTGATACATTTTTAGCTGAGCATTTGAAGCATACAATAAAGTAGTAAGTACCTAGTATTATTTTTATAGTATAGGAGGGCACGAGCAGTTGAAGCCTTTTGGCGACTATCGACGCCCAAACACATCCGTACAATCAGAGATTATGCAGATGTGTTACCCTCATTTTCCCTATCCCCGCAATGGGCCACCAGCAACTCACAAACCGCACGATACGCGACAGCATAGCTGTCACTTGACGCTGGTGTTATGTGAGCGCGAGGTGCCACCACGGTTTTGCGGCCCAATTCAGATGCAAAGCAGCATGGCACTTCCTCTCCAAAAAAGTAGTAATAGTAGAAAAAAAACTTTTAACCTTAATTAAATTTTACTCAGGTAAGGAGGATAAAGGTTATATGGTAGGTTAATATATTTTTCACATTAGTAATCTTACCAGAAAGTTCTCCTCGGTTGAGCTCTGACACAAACACATGTTCGAAACCGGAACTGCTAATTTTACCTTTTCCTCTTGAATACATTCCAAACCACATCTGTTTTACAAAGTCTCGCTGCTGCTTGGGGTCAGGTGATACGTAACCTACAAATATAAATAAAAAAGTTTGAAAGGAAAGGGTTTGTAAAAAACGCCTGAAAAAGTGGATGCCTTTTTTAACATAGGTATACTTCTAAAAGTCACAAAATATACTTATAGAATGAAAAATTTAGCTTCATCAGTATAAAGTTAGTTTTAGTTACTAGCGCATTCTGCATTTTGTGACGATTTCGGAATCGTTAGTCAAAAGTGATACGCTGTTATTCGTTAACTCGTAGTAATGGAAAAACTTTACCTTTATCTTTTAAGAAAGTCATTAAATGGCGCATCACAGGTGTAGCCATAACTGCATCCATAAACGTGTTTTCTTCATTCCTTTCCTGTTAATAACATGACGATTTTAGAAATTGTAAAAATTGCTGAATTATGTAAAACCTCTGTCTTAGAAAGTTAATGGTGCCACATTGTGAATAATTGCTTTAGTCACAAAATATATATGAACAGAAGGCAATCTACATACAATGTACACTCGAGCAATGCACACATAGACATCGTTCACGGACACGATATCGTGGAACATTAGGAACAGTGCGAGGCGCGATGGAGACACGCGTCTGTGAACTTTTGTGTGCAAAAATGTAGGGGGAAAAAGAAGTTTTTATAATTGTTTAGTGGTCGGTTATTGTTTTCTAATGTTTACGTGAATTCTATTCATTACAGTGAAACAAAATTTACGGATTTTATCGCGGTTTATTAAGTTTTTTACAAGCCCGACGTTTCGAATACTTTACAGCAACTATGGTCACGGGAGGATTGAGGTGTCAGACGACCTAACGTTACAAAATTATACGAAACTACCCTATGATACATTAACATTTTAATTAGTCCTCTCTACGCAGAAAGTGCTAACTGAGTCTTTAATGTGTGGCATAATATGCTTGGCTTTTGATTTAATTATTTAAAAAATGGGTTCCAAGCAGGTGGTGAGAGCCAGCCATCTTCTCTATTGAAATTGGGATGTTATTTAATTTCAATAGCCTCCGTGATCATCCTTGGTTGGAATCAGTATTCTTTTGCAAGGACCTGTTTTTTTTGGGTGGATCTATGCTAATGGCCAAAAAGCCCTAATGCTTCTGCTTCTCTAATCTGTCTGTTGTGGGCCGATTTGGCTCACTTAAGATTGTTGGGTTGCCTCCCGCCAACTGTGAAGTATACGACTTCACGGCCTTCTGGCGTCAGGTTGGTTGGCTTTGTCCTGACTATGTTCATAGATTGATATGACACTAAGCCCTACCTACTAGTGTGTTGTCAGGGCCACACCATTTACTGGAGTCCGCTTGAAGTTAAGTGATTGTACGGCAAATTCGCTTATAAACGACGCATGTGAGCCTTGATCCAAAAGTATGCAGTATTTTTCTCCGTTGGAACCATGAGCATTAATCAACGCTGTAGCTATATATACATTGTGACTCTGTACTTTTTGTGAAAAATTAGCTACAATCCTCGTTTAAGTATTGTTGTTGTTTTCCTTGTTCTCTTTGTGTGCAGGCCCATTTTTCTCAATATGTAGTATGGTATGATGGTACTTGCCACACCTCCTACAGCTTGTAGTGTATCGACGTTTATTTACTGTGTCATTTGGACACATGCAGTTAAAACACAGTCTAATGTGCTTTACAAATTCGTTTCTTTCTTTTACTGGCTTTTGTTCAAAGTTACAGTGATATACAACGTGGCGCTACAATTACATTTAATACACATATTCAGATATTAATGTAGGAATTAAATTTCTTTTATAATTTAGGATTAATGAAGGAAAAAGGCCGACGCAAGCGCCTTATTTTTATTTTTCTGCTTTTCTAATTTCTAGTATTTTCTAGTGCTAGCCGAAATCATGTCCTTGACACACTTCTTCACAGTAGTACTCATTATTATGTCTTATGACGATATGATTGCGTAGGTAATTAGGATAGTGCCTAATTAGATTATTGTACTGCAATAAAGACGTTTTATTTATTTTCTTTTTCTAATCTAGTTGGTACGTTTACAACATCCGAACTACACAGCAGCTGAATATGCGTACATGATCCAAATTTCCGGAGAACGTCGCAAAAATGCTGCCCTTGCGGTATGGACATATCGCGAAAGATATTATGGCGATTCTAGACAATGCCCTACTCTATTATTATTTATATCAGTTCGGCTCTCGCGTCGCAGGGCTCTCTGGCGAAAGCCTCGACGAGCGCTGGGGCGGGGGAGTCGAGGAGGCCTCCGAAAGTCAAAAGACAGGGGACGGACCCTGAAGAGGGCCCGTCGCAGCAGCGCCCGGCCAAGCGACAAAACCGAGGTGAGGCTCTGGCTGAGGGACCGCGCTGCTCTGCAAAGGAGCAGAGCGATCTCGCGGTCATTGTACACCGGGAGGATGGCGCTAGGGTGGACGAGGCTGCGGCGGACCTCATCAGCGACAAGCTGGCGGATCTTATATTCGCCAAGATGGAGGACCCCCAGGAGGACATGGGGAGATCCACTGCTTTTGCGACGTCGGGACTGGTGTCGGAAAGTTTCTTCCTTGTGACACCGCTCACGATGGAGGCGAGGGAGTGGATCTTGACATGCGATTTTGGTGTGTATAACGGGACCCCACTAAAGGTTAAGCCACTGAACCGGAGCAGAGTAGCAGTATGGCTGCCCGGTAAAGTGGATCCAAGAGCGCCGAAGTTTCTGCAGGGGCAGAACGCCTACAAAACCGAATTGAGGATGTCGGAGTGGAGCCTTATCTCTAGGGAGAAACTCCTCGCTGGGGAGAGACTGGTGATGGGGTCCCCAACGACATCTTCAAGGATGACACATTACAAACAATGACTCTTCACAGTGACACTACACACGCACACACACATACAAACACAACACAAAATAAAATAAAGATACTTCAGTTAAATTTGCACCATTGTCGCGAAGCCATAACAGAGCTTTGCAGATTTGTGGTAGTAAATAACATAGACATCGCCCTGCTACAAGAGCCATATGTTATTAATGACACGGCCATTTTGTCTGGGTGATGTCATTGGCTGTCTGGGTGGTGAAATTATCTACCATCGTGTTGGTGAGTCCGACCCCAGAACATGCATCTATGTTAGCAACAGAGCTAGGGCGTTAGGACTAATGGAAGTTGAATGTTACAGAGATCTCACGGCTGTACTAGGCACACTATGTATGGCAGATGGGAATACAAAGAAAATGGTCTTCATGTCGGTCTACATCCCGAGTGAGACGGACTACGAACCACCAGGACAACTTATAGCAGAGATAATGTCGAAATATAGAGGTATGGGTATCCCGATTGTTGCGAGCTGTGATGCCAACTCCCACCACAAGGTGTGGGGCAGCACGGATTGCAACAAGAAGGGAGATTTATTACTTGAATATATTCTTAGCACGGACCTGGAAATAATGAATGTAGGCAACACACCCACGTTTGTAACTAGAACAAGGAAAGAGGTTCTTGATATAACATTAATGTCAAGCGATGCCTCCCATCTGTTGAAAGATTGGAAGGTTGACACCTCTTATGCCTTCTCAGATCACCGCAGAATAACATTCCACCTGAACTGCCAGCTGGAAGTAGTAAAATTTAGAAATAATAGGAAAACAAACTGGGAAACGTTCGATCTAGCGCTGAGTGAGTGGATTCCCGATAAAAGAGAATTAAGAGGAAAGGAAGAAATAGAACAAGAAGCCTGTAGGCTTGAGAAAGCTCTTAACGATGCCTACCTCAAAGCCTGCCCACAGAAAGAGATAAGACCGGGGAAGGGACAACCCTGGTGGAACAAATCCCTGAACAAAGCAAGGAAAAGGACCAGAAGGTCACTTAGAGTCGCCTTGAACAGAGACGACGACGAAAGCTGAAAAAAATACAAAGAAGAAAGGAACAATTTTAAGTACCAGAGCCGCAAAGAAAGCAGAAACGGGTGGAGTACATACTGCGAAAGCGTTACTAAACAGCCAGAAGCGGCCAGGCTGGTAAAAACGCTATCAAAGGACAAAACCTGCAAACTAGGAAGCCTAAGAAAAGGTGATACCCTAGTAGTGGAACCCAAAGAAATACTTGCAGAAATGATGGCCATACACTTCCCGGATAGCACAAGCTATTCAGAAGAAGATATGGTTGTCACATCCGGCGATAATCTAGCAGAAGCGAAAGCAGAAGCGGAACTGATTATCACCGAAGAAGCATTAACATGGAGCATTTTATCATTCCTACCGTATAAAGCGGCGGGACCCGACGGCGTCTTTCCCAAGAAGCTACAAGTTGCCCTTAGGTACATCAAAGATGACCTCCTCACCATATACCGGAGTAGTTTAGCAACAAACTACATCCCTAGTAGCTGGAGAAGAGTCAAAGCCGTCTTCATACCTAAACCAGGGAAGGTCACATATCACGAGGCGAAATCCTTCACATGTATAAGCCTTTCTTCGTTTGTATTGAAGACACTCGAGAAGATATTAGATAGACACATGAGAGCAGGGATACAAAAGAGTTCAATGCCGCTACACGCCAACCAACACGCCTACATGGAAGGAAAATCCACTGACACGGCATTACACAATGCGGTAATAAGAATTGAAAGAGCTATAGAGAACAAAGAATATGCCCTTGGCTGCTTCTTTGATGTAGAGGGAGCCTTTGACAAGGCCACCCCTCAATCCATCGTGGAAGCACTTGACAGAGAGGGGATATCTGGACAGATAAAGGGATGGATAACAAATATATTAAAACATCGCTTGATACAAGCTGACTTAGCGGGAACAGCATGCACCATTCGAGCAAGAAGAGGATTTCCGCAAGGAGGATGCCTGTCTCCGCTCCTATGGTGCATTCTCATAGATGAATTAGTATCAAATATTAACGCCATGCACATTTACATACAGGCGTACTCAGACGATGGTCTAATTCTGGTCACAGGTAAAGTACTGAGCGTGACCAGAGACATCATGAAGCGAGGAATCGACACAGCGCTACGATGGTGCAGGGATAAAGGGCTAAACCTAAACCCTGGAAAAACCAAGCTAGTGTTATTCACAAACAAGAGAAAGATTGACAGTATGATTCCACTGAGAATCGATAACGAAAATCTAGTGGTGGTCAATGAAATAAAATATCTGGGGGTAATCCTAGATAGAAATCTAAACTACAAAGCCCACGTTAAAGAGATCTGCACAAAATCAAAATGTGCCCTTGTGCAATGCAGGAGAGCGGTAGGTAGAACCTGGGGCATGAAACCAAATGTGGTTCATTGGATCTACAAGGCCATAGTACTACCAAGAATTCTACATGGAGCCTTAGTGTGGTGGCACAAGGCACAATTAGGAACGAACAGGAAAGAACTTACAAAAGTACAGAGATTAGCCAGCATCATGATATCGAGTGCTATGAAAACAACACCAACGGCGGCTCTAGAGATGATACTCGGCCTCAACCCAGTTGATCTCACGATCAAGAAGAAAGCGACTGAACAATGGTTCAAGCTCAAGAGCAACAAACTATGGAAGGGAGGGCACTATGACAAAGGTCATGCCGAAATAGCAAAACAGTACGAAGAAAATCTATCCATGATTATATCAAACAATGATTTGATAAAGAAGGAGAGAATCTTCGACAAGAAATACAGGATAAGCATAGGCTCGAGAGATAACTGGAACATTGACATAGACCACCCAAAAACAACGATGGTCGGCTACACAGATGGATCCAGGAAGGAATCGACAAAGCTGTCAGGGGCTGGCGTATATATCAGCCATCCAACTGAAATGAAAGCATCGTTCAATCTAGGCAGATTCTCCAGCGTATTCCAAGCGGAGATATTCGCAATACGAGAATGTGCCAACATGATTAAACAAAACATCATTAGCGCACATAGGATTGAGAAGGCAGTCATATACAGTGACAGTCAAGCGGCACTGAAGGCCCTCGGTAAGAGGGAGACTACCTCAGCACTGGTCAAAGAATGCAAAAACACCCTGCAAGATCTAGCAGACCAGACTGAGTTAGAAATTGCCTGGGTACCCGGACATGAGATAAATGCGGGCAATGAAGAAGCAGATAGATTGGCGAGAGAAGGCACCGATGAGACGTTCATAGGCCCTGAGCCGAGACTGCCAATAGCACACAGGATAACAAAAAATGTTACCAAAGAATAACCCTAACCCGTATTTGAAATTACAGTTGAGTTGTTGGGTGTCTTAAGTTTTCAAAATTCGTTCGTTCGTGTCGTTTAAAAGGTCTTTCTTGGTTTTAGTATGTTTGTCGTTTGATAATTGGTTCTTTAATCTTTAATATTTTCTAGAATAAGAATATGCCTTCTAGAAAAAAATCAAACCTATCGCAAAGTAGGTAGCCGAAATGCTAAAAGGTTGAGATTAAGTAGGTCTCAAGAATCGGAGGAAGATCGTGAAGTGAGGCTAAATGCAATCCGAGCGAACCACATCAGAACTCTTGCATCGGAAACGCCTACTCAGCGTGCGTCTAGGCTTTGCATACAGCGTGCACTTACAGTAGCTTCTCGCTCCCAAGAGAGTATTGACGAACGTGAAGCGCGGTTATCGGCTGACAGAGAGCGCCACGCCCTCTCACGCGAGTCTGAGACTTTTACCGAAAGGAAGTCGCGTTTAAGTTCGCAAAGAATCCAGACCGCAACTTTGCGCTCCCAAGAGAGTATCGAGGAACGCGAAGCGCGGTTGTCAGCTGACCAAGAGCGTCACGCCTCTCACGCGAGTCTGAGACTTTTACCGAAAGGGAGTCGCGCTTAAGTTCGCAAAGAATCCTGACCGCAACTTTGCGCTCCCAAGAGAGTATCGAGGAACGCGAGGCGCGGTTGTCAGCTGACCGAGAGCGTCACGCCCTATCACGCGAGTCTGAGACTTTTACCGAAAGGGAGTCGCGTTTAAGTTCGCAAAGAATCCTGACCGCAACTTTGCGCTCCCAAGAGAGTATCGAAGAACGCGAAGCGCGATTGTCAGCTGACCGAGAGTGCCACGCCCTCTCACGCGAGTCTGAGACTTTTACCGAAAGGGAGTCGCGTTTAAGTTCGCAAAGAATCCTGACCGCAAATTTGCGCTCCCAAGAGAGTATCGAGGAACGCGAAGCGCGGTTGTCAGCTGACCGAGAGCGTCACGCCCTCTCACGCGAGTCCGAATCTCTCTCAGAGAGAGAACGGCGATTAACAACAGCCAGAGATAATTATGTAAGCGCCCGGATGAACGATGTACGTTATTTAATATCCGAAAGGGAAAGGATAGACAATCTGCGACGAGCAGAAACAGGAGAACAGCGACAATCTCGCCTGGGAGCTGACCGGGCTCGATACCACATGAACAGAATTATAACTGGCGAGGCTGATGATGAGTCCTTAGAATATAATGTTGTTGCGAACATTATTCTGCCTTGGGAAAATAAGGAAAAATCATGATTTACATATTCAACAAGAATTGACTACGCCTTCTACGCCTTTGTGGGTGGTATGACAGAAATTTGCAATTTTTGTGATGCTCTGAAATGGAGAAAAGAGGCAAATGGAATGTGCTGTTCAAATAGAAAAGTTGTTGTTCCAAATTTTCAAGATCCCCCAAACATTATTAAAACTCTTTTAAATGGCGATCACCCCCAGTCTAAACACTTTTTAGAAAATATCCGTTCCTATAACAGCGCTTTCCAAATGACATCCTTTGGGGCAAAACAAATAACGGAGGGTCCGTTCATGCCAACCTTCAAAGTGCAAGGTCAAGTTTACCATCTCATCGGATCGTTATTGCCAGATAATGAGCCTAGATTTCTTCAAATTTATTTTGTGTTCGATTACACTGAACAGCATAATATTAGGAATCGCCATTTCCCCCAGCTTAATGGTGCGCTTATATCAGAACTACAAAACATGCTGCATCAAGTAAATCAATACGTGGGGAATTTTAAAGCTGCGTTAGATTCCATTCCACAAGGCAGCAATGATTACAAAATAATCATCAGCGCAGATAGACGTCCTGTTGGTGAACACCGCGGGAGGCACAACGCACCAATGGCAAATGAAGTCGCAGTTGTTTTAGTCGATCAGGAATGTGAGAGGCGTGACATCGTGTTACGCACTCGCGACGATCGCCTGCAACGCATTTTTGAAACTCACCGAGCTTACGATGCCTTGCAATATCCATTAATATATTGTCATGGTGAAGATGGGTACAATTTTGGATTGCACCAAGTGAACCCTACTACGAGGGTCACTAACTTTAATAAAAAAATATCGGCTCTGCAATATTATTCATACCTTTTGCAAATAAGGCGTAACTGTTTTGTTTATTTGCAATGTTTTCGTGGTTTGTTCAGTCAATTTATTGTGGACATGTATGCAAAAATAGAAACTGAACGTTTAGTGTACATTCGCACTAACCAGCGTCGTTTACGTGCTGAAGAATACGTGCATTTGCGGGACGCAATGCAATCAGATAATAATATCGAAAATTTGGGGCGGTTAGTCATCTTGCCTTCCAGTTTTACAGGCGGTCCGCGATATATGCACGAAAGAACGCAAGATGCCTTTTGCTACGTCCGTAAGTATGGCCGGCCGGACCTATTCATAACGTTCACAACAAATCCAAAGTGGACCGAAATTTGTCAGGAACTTCTCCCAGGACAAGCGTCATATGATAGACATGACATCATTGCGAGAGTATTTCATTTAAAACTTAAATATATGATTGATCTTCTTACAAAAGATAAAGTTTTCGGCTCAGCTCTTTGTTTCATGTATAGTGTTGAGTGGCAAAAGCGTGGCTTACCTCACGCCCACATCCTCCTGTGGCTGGCAGAAAAAATCCGACCCGAAGCTATTGACAGTGTCATAAGTGCCGAGTTTCCAGACCATGATGCAGATCCAATTTTGAATGACATCATTAAAACACACATGGTTCACGGGCCATGTGGCGGTTTAAATAGAGTATCACCATGCATGCAAGATGGTAGGTGCTCAAAAAGATACCCTAGGGCACGTACAGAACAAACTATATCGGGAGAAAATGGGTATCCGCTATACCGGCGTCGATCACCTTTTCAAGGTGGTTTTACGGCTTCCATCAGGTTCCGTGGGCAAGAAATTATATTGGACAATAGATGGGTGGTACCGTATTCACCAGTTTTATCTAAAGCATTTCAAGCTCACATTAATGTTGAAATATGTAATAGCGTTAAGTCTATAAAATATGTATGTAAATATATCAATAAAGGTAGTGATCAAGCAATGATAGCGCTGAGAAATAATGAATATGACGAAGTCACAAGATACCAGTCTGGCCGGTACATAAGCTCCTCTGAGGCAGCTTGGCGTATTTTAAGTATTTTAAGTAATGAAAGGCATCCGCCGGTCATTCACCTGGCCGTGCACCTTGAAGGCGGGCAGCGAGTGTACTTTCAGTCTGAAAATGTGGTAGAAAGGTTGGTCAACCGGAGACAAACCACCTTGCTTGCATTCTTTCGTATTTGCCAAAGTGATCATTTCGCGAAGTCGCTTTTGTATAATGAAGTGCCATGTTATTATACTTACAACAAGCAGCAAGGTATTTTTGTTCGTAGGAGACGTGGAACTGCTGTAGATGGTGAGCCTGGTATTTTTAAAGAGCACGTGATTGGACGGGTGTACACGGTACACCCGAATAATCCCGAGTGTTATTATTTACGCCTTCTTCTTCATATAGTACGAGGTCCTACATCTTTTGCAGAACTCCGTAAATTGGACGATATTGAACATCCCACCTACAAGGCCGCTTGCCGCGCACGCCATTTATTAGATGGAGATCAGCATTGGGATGATGCTCTAGCTGAGGCATGTATTAGTGACAGTCCACATCGCTTGCGACATTTGTTTGCCATTTTATTGACCTTTTGTGGATTATCAGATGCTAGACTGTTGTGGCAAAAATACCATGACAAGTTTGCTGAGGATTTTTTGAGACAAGTTCAACTAAGTACTGATGGAGAAATTCCTCATCAGGTACGTGAAATTTGTCACAACAGGTCCTTATTAGCTATTCAAGAAATTGTTATAAGTATAGGAGGAAACTCGGTCAGTCAATATGGTTTACCAACACCGACATTCGATGGGGAACGTATAAACAGGGAGTACTTCCAGCCCATAAAATAGTTTTAAAGGTCGGCGTACCGATAATTCTTCTTAGAAATTTATGTCCTCTAAAACTTTGCAACGGCACTCGGCTCAAAATCACTAATTTGCAGCAAAACATCATCGGTGAAATCCTGTTTTAGACCGAAATCTTAACTGGTTGCGGAGCTGGTGATGTTGTTTTCATTCCAACATGTTTAATTCCCCTCATTCCCAATAATTTTCCTTTCTCCTTCAAAAATTATTTGAGTGCAATTTCCTGTCAGCCTCTGTCCTTTCTGTGGTGATTTTCGGCAGACACTCCCAATCATACCGCGAGGAACAAGAGCCGATGAAATTTCTGCCTGCCTGAAAAGCTGTATTTTATGTTATTGTTGTATTTTATGTTATTTATATCATCGAAGCCGAAATCTTTACTGGTTGCCATGGTGATGTTGTTTTCATTCAAATTCCTCATTCCCAATAATTTTCCTTTCTCTCAAAGTGCAATTTCCTGTCAGCCTCTGTTATGCCATGACCATTAATAAAGCTCAGGGTCAGACATTATCCGTTGCTGGAGTTGACCTAAGTACTGGTTGCTTTTCACATGGCCAACTCTATGTGGCTCTTTCGCGAGTAAATAACCCCAATAACCTTTTTGTATACGTTCCAGATGGGTCCATATTTAACATCGTTTACAGAGAAGCACTTGCATAAAGATAAGAATGCCAAAAAGTAGACCGTACAGTGTAAGCTTCATATAACGTCACTGAAGTCTGAACGTACTGTACATTCTGAAAGTTATAGAAAATTGTTGCTATATGGAGAGAAGAAAAATCAACATCATTTGTAACAATTTTTCTCAAGATTTTGTCCTTCTCGCCATGTTATCAGTTGGAAATTTCGTAAACAAAAAAATATGATAACGTACTATGCAAGCCCAGTAACAATAGCCCTCTTATAATAATTATATAATTATTAGAGTGGTATTTATTACTATTTCTGTGGATTAGTGATCAATGATCATACATTTTTGTAAAATTGACTGATAATGCGGATTGCGGACGGTTCATACATTTTATAAATAATTGTAGGTATGCCGTGCAGTGTCCGGTCCGCGTTGGATGCGAGTGACAAGGGATCGGACGTCTTGACGTTCATTGAGGGAGGCCTATGTTCAGCAGTGGATGGATAGAGGCTGACGATGATGATGATGATAGCTACAGTATAGTTACCTAAGTAGGTAGGCGCTAGGTGATTCTTCTTCTCTATGGGTAATTTCTAAAGAGACTAGGTGCTATGAATAAAAGCGATCAATTATATTAAAAGTATAAGGGTTTTAAGTTAGAGAGTAAGTTTTCAACATCCTCTATTTATACAGCTCTTCACACTAAAAAAACTCATTGTTAAATTACGTAATCTACGCGAACGAAGTCGCGGGCACAGCTAGTAAATTAATAAGAGTGAATTATTGTTAGTGGTTACTGATTAAAATTGTAGAGGACAGTGACTTTATATCCAAAATGTGTGGACTGATGAAAGCACGTTCATTAGAAACAGAATGTGGAACCAGCACACTCTACACCATTGGACACCCAAAAATTAAAATCCCCGCGTTTGACGGGAGTCAGCCCATCAGTAAATGTTTGGGCATTCATGGTGGCAACATAATTGGACATGTATTCATTGATGGGGCTTTGAACGGAAAAAAGTTTTTTAATCTACTACATGATATGGTGTCAGAATACACCCTACCATGGTCAGGCCTTGACGTGGTGGTGGGGCTCAGTAGCCTAGGGTGAGCCCAGTACCTTGGGCGAAGCCAATTGAGCCGAGGGGGCTCTTTGTACCCCTCTTATAAGAAGAGGGGACAAAAGAGCAGGGGGTAAGGGGTGAGGATGGGAACCTCACCACATTGTACTGTCCCGACGTTGGGAGGGGTTGTTCTGTGGTGCGGGACAACCCCTCTGTGGAGGTGGCGTCGGTCCCTTGCGGGACTGACTAGCCGTCGAGGTGCCCTGTTAGCTTAACAGATTCGGGGCACCTCACCAAGGCGGCACTGGTGGCACTCGCCGGGTTTTAGTGGGTAGAGCTGCGTCCATTTACCATCTTTCGGGCGCAGCAAGTCCCACATACACACCTGGGGCGATCCAGTCCCCAGGCGGGATGCCTCAGAGCATTTGCCGGCATAAAGAAAAAAAAAAAGAAAATAATGGTGTCAGAATACACACAACCTAAACGTTCATCGATACCAACGAATGTGGTACCAATTAGATGGCACGTCAGCACACTCTGTAACAACAGCCAGGCAGTGGCTGAATGACACGTTTGGTGCACAATGGATTTTTACCTCGTAGGTGGCCAGCAAGATCGCCAGACCTCTAGCCACTCGATTTATTTTCTGAGAGTGAGAAGGTGGAATCGGTGGAACAATTACGTTATGGAATAATAAATTCGTTTGAGAAATTGAGGTAAATGGCATAAGTGACAATTTATTTTCAAATGTACAAGAAAACATGAAACGCGGTGGTATCGATGATCTCATAGAAAATGATGGTCGCGGTGGTCTCATAGAAAATGAGAAAATCAATACAGATAAAGAATATTGGAGTGTGTTTGTTAATATTAAATTAGTTGTTTAATATTAAAACAACCACTTTTTACTAATATCAACATCATTCCAGATACGGCTATAACGTGTACGAAGCTGTGGACAACAGTTAGTCTTTAATTTTTCTTTGAATCTGACACGTCGTAGCATGAGTTTAAGTACGTCTTAAATTTGAGATTCGTTTGAGTATTTGGGGGTACCTGTTACAAAATCTACTCATGAATCACTCACTCGACTGTAAATGGCGGCGTTTCTAACAGTCATTGACTCACATAATATGTCGTCTATATTCGCAATTCAATCCGCAATGTGTCATTGGCTCACACAATATTCACAATTCAATTCGCAATATGTATTGTTTTTGCTTCTTATTTAATTATGTACTTTTTTGGTATTGTAAATTCGTAAAAGGTAAGTAAATAATGAAAATATACTTACGCTAATGGAGCTTTATCAACACTAGACTTTGAATTTGTTTTGTCTTGATAGTTTATTGTAATGTATTTAGCTGCATTATTGGTGTCCTTTTTCAACAATTCTTCGCTAAGTGTCTGCAGTTCTGTGTCACTAGGTCCGTTACTTTTAGAGCCTTGATTACCGTTATTGTTGACAATAGAACTTGGAAGGACGGGTTTGTTGGGCACTTTCGTTGTTGCTGTACCACCACTTGCTGGTTTATTGGGACTATTAGTACTCAATGTAGGGACAGGAGTAGGAGAAATTCCACCTTTATTTGTACCAGATACAGCGGCACTGAAGCTCAGGGGCTTGGTTGGTGAACTTGGACTACCCGGGGTTGATTGGGTTGGTGTAGAAGGTTGTTGTTTTCCTTGCCCTTGTAAAATTGAACTAAAGCTTGGTTTATTTGCCATATTTGGTCCATTTAGACTCTCATTGTCATAAAAAATTATCAAATCTTTGACGTTTCACGTATTTAATTATGTACTTTTTTGGTAATGTAAATTCGTAAAAGGTAAGTAAATAATGAAAATATACTTACGCTAATGGAGCTTTATCAACACTAGACTTTGAATTTGTTTTGTCTTGATAGTTTATTGTAATGTATTTAGCTGCATTATTGGTGTCCTTTTTCAACAATTCTTCGCTAAGTGTCTGCAGTTCTGTGTCACTAGGTCCGTTACTTTTAGAGCCTTGATTACCGTTATTGTTGACAATAGAACTTGGAAGGACGGGTTTGTTGGGCACTTTCTTTGTTGCTGTACCACCACTTGCTGGTTTATTGGGACTATTAGTACTCAATGTAGGGACAGGAGTAGGAGAAATTCCACCTTTATTTGTACCAGATACAGCGGCACTGAAGCTCAGGGGCTTGGTTGGTGAACTTGGACTACCCGGGATTGATTGGGTTGGTGTAGAAGGTTGTTGTTTTCCCTGCCCTTGTAAAATTGAACTAAAGCTTGGTTTATTTGCCATATTTGGTCCATTTAGACTCTTATTGTCATAAAAATTTATCAAATCTTTGACGTTTCCCGTGCCATGCTGATTCAGTGGTGGTGTGGGTGGTGTGGACGCAACAGGTCTCAATTTTGGAAATTTGGGGGCGACATAGTCTCTTTTAGGAGGTGAATTGGGAGGGTTAGTTGCTCTATTAATAGTGGTAAAAGCGTTCGAGGTCGTTTTTATTGTCGTTGTCGTTTGAGTGTTCGTTGGTCGCTGAGGAGCCACATAATCTCTTTTACCACTCGGCGGTTTTGCCGTTGGTACTGGATTCACGGGACTGGTTGCGCCTTCTACTCCTTGACTAGAGGGTTTTAATGCTGGGAACTCTGCGTCATAATCTCTTTTAGAATTAAATGCTGTTCCACTATTTTCGTGAAATAAAAAGTCACTACTAGGGTTGTACCTTTGATCTTTATTTAAACCTGAAACACAGTAATTCAGCTTCTCAAAAACATTAATTTATTATTTTCTAATATTTACGCGAATTTCACTCATTATAATGGAACAAATTTTACGGATTTTATCGCGATTTACTTTACGCAGTCACGGAAGGACTGAAGTGCCAAACGTCCTAGCGTTACAAAGCTATTTGAGAGTACCCTATGATACATTAATATTTTGTGGTTAGTCCCATCTACGGAGAAAGTGGTAACGGAGTCTTAAATCTGTGACATTAGTATGATCTTTGGATTTTGATTTAATTATAATTTTAGTAATGGGATCCCAAACAGGTGATAAGAGCCAACCGTTTTCTCTATTGAAATTAGGATGTCGTTTAATTTCAATAGACTCACGGATCAACCTTGGCTGGAATCAGTGTTCTTTTGCGAAAACTAATTGTGGTTTATCAAATCTAATATCTGAAACGTAAACGTATCTGTAAAAATCTTAATAAACCGCGAAATAATCGGTAAAAGTTGTTTCATTAGGTAGATATAGGTAACATTAATGTATCTAAAATAATACTTTAAATTGTACGATCTGCTTGTGATTTCAAAATTAAAGTGTAATTATTTATACGATGCAAAATAACAATAAAACATAAATTCTTATTGTCCATCATGTTGGAAATCTGAAAGTTTTCAAACGGCTAAAGTTTGAATGAAAATCTTGGAAATTAAAAGAATTATCTAAATTTTTGTGTATTTTTGCTACTTTATTAAGTTTAAGCGGGAAAAGTTGCGAACAATAGCAATTTATTTATATTTTCCTTTATTATGTACAGTAATTATATAAGTATAATTTGATAGAAGGTTTATTTTTATCGCTTGAGCTTGATCTTATCAACTGTTTTACAAGGAAAACATAGTTATGTAATCTGCGAGACTGATGAGATTCAGTAACTTTTAGGTTGCGTAAAGTTCATCATCTCGCGCTTGGCTAGGTTAGCCGATCCGGGACACTCTCCTTCAAGCGACTGAAAGCAAATCGCAGTGGTTTTAGTGTGGTATACCGGTGCTGGGAGTCAGAGAGCGCCGGAAGTCCCACATATCCCCGGGGATGCCCCATCCCCGGGCGAATGCACAAAGCATTTCCACTGCGACAAAAAAAGGGCTGGCCTATTACCCTCGATGACTGATTTCGAAGAGGTGTCGTGAGCAGTGAAACGTTCAAGGTTCAAGTGTGTTAGGCATTATGTAAAGGCCTAAAATATTTGAAAGTGTGAATATAATGATTTACATTCATGCTGACTTCATTTAATCTTTATATATATAATTCTTCTGTGCGTGTGTATGTCACTGAACTCCTCCTCAGCGGCTGGACCGATCTTGATGATTTATTTTGTGTGTGTTCAAGTTGATTCGAGAATGGTTTAGATTCACAAAAAAAAAAATTGTACAGGACAACGTCTGTCGGGGCCACTAGTCTTTATATATATATTTCTTGTGTGCGTGTGTATGTCACTGAACTCCTCCTAGACGGCTGGACCGATTTTGATGAAATTTTTTGTGTGAGTTCAAGGGGATACGAGGATGGTTTAGATTGTCTGTTGGTGTCACTAGTTATTATATAATTCTTAATCTTGAGAAAAATACCTTCTTCTTTCTCATCATCACCTGAATTGGTAGATGATGACCTTGACCTGACCCATACCCATAGGATTGAGAAAGACAATGTATTATCTAATATATAAAATTTCCATGTCACAATGTTAGTTACCATACTCCTTCGAAACGGCTTTACCGATTTTCACCAAATTTTATATGCGTATTCAGTAGGTCTGAGAATCGGCTACTATCTATTTTTCATACCCCTAAGTGATAAGGGTGGTCAACCCTTCAAATTTTAAAAGTTAACGCGGGCGAAGTTGCGGGCAACAGCTAGTAAAATATAAATATTATAATGACAATTTGATGAGACCTCTGAGTATCATTGTTGATCTATAGACCTAGAATATGGGTCATAAAGTTTCATAATTATGTCAATCGTGGATATCCCGTTGTTGAATAATTCATTATTATCAAAATTTACCCTAATCGGTTATTCCGTGTGTACGTGAAAAAGGATTTATACCTACCTATATCCCTTTGGGTGAAATGGTTCCGGTGATGAGGACTGATCACCCATCTGGCCTCCTATATCCCTTCTAAGTAGGTACATATGTACCCTATATTTGGCGCTGGGTTAGGGGGTTTGCCTATGCCCTGGCCTAACGCGACTATACGATTTATCCAAGGTTTTTTTATGTTTCTTATCATCGAATATGCAGTTTGCTCATGTTTTCTTTTGCCTCAATTGAGAAAGCGATGTTGACAATTCGAGATATACTTAGGACGATTTAGATAAAAAAGAACCGGTGGGAGGGAAGCGCTGTGCCGCGCTCCCGGCTGCATGGGTACCACCATCTTGCTTGTTTCTAACGTGAAACAGCTTTGCTGTGTTTCGGAGAGAAGGGCAAGACAGGCAGTGTAATTACTGGCACCGAGACTTAACATCTTATATGTCTCAGGATAGGCAACACATAAATAAGTTGCCTGGGCTCGTTCCAGGTTTACTAGTTTATGTTCATGGGCAACGTCGACCACTTACCATCAGGTGTTACGTTTGCCAGTTTGCCTATCCAACTAACATAAAAAAAACATCGTAAATCGTATTTTCTTAGAGTGAGACCATGGAATCAAGGCCCGTAAGATCTTTATCGTCGTCGCTCACGATCATAACGTCGTAGAGACTGGGTGACTGGGTTATCACTTATCGTGCAAACTAAAGTGCGAAAACAATCTCGCTAAAAACAGAGAAGAGGATGTTTGAAACGTGTTAACGAAACGGAATAATTTATTTAAAGGTTTGTTAATCTCAGGAACAATTAAATACTAACTTAAAATTGAAAACAAAAATTATCTTGCATCAATTCTTTATCCAATTTTTTGTTGGGTTTGCTATTAAAGCGTGTTTTTAGTTTTTTTAAACTATAATTTATTTTTTACTTTTTAGTGTCGATTTTTTTAATTAAAGATTTTATTAATTTAAAGTACTCAACTATTAACAATCACTTTAGAAATGAGTGAGAGACTAAAAACAACACAAGTGATGTAGGTAACTTGCGCGCCTTACGCCTTCCTAGCATGTGCTATCCTGATTATCCTTATCAGGATATTGGAATAATTTTATCAAATTATTGTATTGTCATCGGTCCTCGATAAATCTACAAAGTTTGAACAAAATCTGGTCGTTAGAAGTGGGTCAAAATCATGTTCAAAGATTCCATTACATACATAGATACAATCAAAGCTAATAAAAGCGTGGTAAAAATGAAATCACCTATATGCTTTTTTTTTTTATAGAAGAGGGGGCAAACGGATAGTCGGTTCACCTGATGGTAAGTGAAGAGCGACATCCACAGACACCCGCTACATCAGCGGATTAGCAGGTGCGTTGCCGGCCTTTCAGGTATGAGTATGCTCTTTTCTTGAAGGTCCCTAAGTCGTATCGGTTCGGAAACACCACAGAACTATATCAAGATAGAAGTAAAGAGTTCCGTAATTTGTATTGGGACCGAGCGTGTAACATTTTGCGTAGGTACGATGACGTCACGAGTGTAATTTAGTGATGTGAAACACATAAGCCGCGCGAAAACAATTCAAAAGTATCGATTCACAGATCGATTATAACATGGCACCGATTTTATGAGTAGTATTGTTCAAATAAACTATTTAATGATAGCGTGCTATGGACGATAAACTATATTTTTATACATTGATTAGTAGTAATATATATATATATATATATATATATATATATATATATAGGTATTATAGACTATATTATAACGTGTAATCATTTAAATGCTTGTTTTTTTATTATTATTGATAATTAAAATGTTGATTTGATCAGATAATATAGATAGGGCACCGACCGTCCACTGGCGCCCTTATTAGAGGGATTGTAATTTCTAATAAACCAATTTCTTTAAATTCCAATCAATTTCTTTAAAGTCATCAGTGATAATAGTTGTAGTCCTTCTGATTCAACTTTTGGTCTTTGTCACATAGTCATTCATTTTGCTTATTTTTAGTTTAATCATCTAAACGGCAAACGGTGGCCACTTTTTTATTTAAGTAATGAATCCAAAAATACGGAATCTAAAACTATATCACATAAATCAATAATTGGAGAATAAATAGGCCTACAAATAATCACTGGTGGATTGTAGAAAAAATTACTGGTTTATTAAAAAACACAATCCATTTATTTTTGGAGTTATACTTCTTTTAGCGCGTTAGGGAAAAATGATGAGTCACGAAAAACCGACACCCTGAAGTTAGCTATAGTCAACATTATTTTATATAAAAATATTCACATAATGACAGTATAGACGTCAAAAGAAGATACAGTTTTTAACTACACAATAAGCAAAAAGGTTACAGTATAATGAAATTGTACTATGTATTTTTCTTTAAGGAGTATTACTTCTAACGCGTATACATAAGTACACACACACTTTTTTATATAAGGATCATTCGGAAAACTGAAATATACTTGTAATATAGAAGTAGCCATAACCAGTTAGAAAACAATACATAACCAGTTTCTCAATAATATTTGTTTTGCATTAAAAAATGCTAAAAATAGAAGTTTATTATTTTTATTTTACATTTTACATACATTACATTATAGCTACATAATAATATAAAATGAAATTATCATTTCCTCTGCTTTCAAAATAGATTTTAATCGAGTAAGAAAATCGCAGTGTAGGTACAGCACTTTTGACAGAAAAAATGAGAAATCGTCTTCAACGTGACCTGACAGTTTTAATAGCATATTTTACATCGCTGGTTTTGAACGCCCGCCAAGTCTGGCTCGTCAATTAAAAGCCGCAATGGAAAACTAGCGTTAGACACAATCGCCCGCTACTGTTTTGATGAAAATAGTAAAATAAATGGTTTTTTAAATTAATAAAAGATTTTTTAGGACAATTAGTACTTACTGGTTAAAGGAAATACCTCCATTAACAGCTCCAATTTTACTGGTAGTGTTTGAACAATTAATTATTGAACAACGAGTCATTTTGTTTTTAAAACCTTACGTCGCATGCTGACCGCGGTCGGTAGTATACTAAAGTTCGCGACGAACAATGGAGTCGTAGAGTCGTCTTTTTGCCAGGCGAGGTACATACACTCTTTACTTCTATCTCTATATATTTCTGTGGGAAACACCATAAGAGGCAGCTGATTCCATTTATTAGTCGTGCGAGGTTGTGGATTTCCGGACATCGATATGGTGTGGGTGAAATTTGGAGTTTTTCCGCGATGTCCGGTGGTGGAATTCTGCTGCAGGTATTAGTCCGAACAATTCCTCAGAGCACTCCCCGTGGTAGATGCGGTAGAAGATGCAGAGCGATCCGACATCTCTACGCAGCGCCAAAGAATCAAGCCGATTGGATATAACATTGTCGTCGACGATTCGAGCCGCCCGGCGTCAAAAAAAGCCCAGAGGTGAGAGCAGTATTCCATGTGAGGCCGGATCTGCGCCTTGTATAATTGAAGGCGGTGTGAAGGCATGAAATACTGCTCCGCCCTATTGAGCACGCCGAGTTTCTTCGAAACTAGTTTAGCCTTACCTTCCAAATGACCACGAAACTGCACATCTCTCGATATATCGACACCAAGTATCCCAATGCTGGCTGAGGCGCTTAGGGAAGTGCCTTCGAATTGTAGAGGAACGACGAAGGGTGATTTTTTAGCGGTAAACGCGCAAACTTGTGTCTTGTTGGGCTTAAATTGGACTAGGTTAAGTCGCCCCCATTCCGAGACTCTGGCCAGCAGAGACTCGATTTCAGACACAAGTTTGTTCCGGCACTCATCGACTTGTTCCCGAGAAATATTAGGGCGGCCAGTGTATAAAGCATCTCCAGTGCTGTCATCCGCATAGCAATGAATGCCGCTGGTTTTCAGCATATCATTGATATGCAGAAGAAACAGGGTTGGAGATAGTACACAACCTTGGGGAACACCAGCATTTACAGACTTGAGGTCCGAGCATGCACCGTCGACAACGACCTTAATGCTCCTGTCTGCCAAAAAACTGGTGATCCACCTACATAATTTCTCGGGAAGCCCATAAGATGATAGCTTTGCAAGAAGTGCTTTATGCCACACCAGATTAAAGGCCTTCGCTATGTCCGAACTAACTGCCAGCGCCTCCCCCTTGCTCTCAATTGCCTCCGCCCATCGTTGCGTTAGGAATATTAGAAGATCACCAGCTGAGCGATTACGTTGAAAGCCATATTGGCGATCG
Organism: Helleia helle; assembly: GCA_963853865.1. NCBI lineage: Eukaryota > Metazoa > Arthropoda > Insecta > Lepidoptera > Lycaenidae > Helleia > Helleia helle. The sequence goes on along the minus strand of OY971422.1, from coordinate 15,300,822 downwards.
CTAATCAGGCGGTGCTCCTCCAAATATCGCCGGAGCTGACAGTTGATTATGTACTATTTTTTTTTGTCTAGCCGATATGAGAAATATACCTACTTATGTGCTAATACTGCAAACAGGTAGGCATCTTTCCTTGACTTGTTCAACTTTCCTAATCTTAAAAATATGATAAGTACATAATATTATTAATTATACTTACATGTATTTATTTGAGATGTAAACAAAATAATGAAAACTAAAAAGTATGATAAACTTCTCATTTTTATATTAATCATTTAATTTTATACTCTCAATGTGACATAATCTAACTAACTAGTTATATTAAGCGAATTATTTGATAAAAAAACTTGTGTATAAAAAAATACTTTAAATTGCGCTAAAAAGTAAAAACGAGGCGTCGCGACTTTCCCCTATCGCTATTTAAACTGATCGCCAAGAGAATGTAATGATGTAATCACTAATCACTAATCACTAATCAGTATGGAAGTACGGGACTCCCTTATTAGCCAATGGAATCGATTTACATGGCATTCTAATACCAACTTAAGCTACAAAGATGTCAAACAACAAAAGTGCCAACCTATCAAACCCGATAGTGCTTATCAAATAGCTTTTTATCGATATCGATAAAATATGCAGGTTAGAAACAGGGGTTACTACTAAATATTTTTTAATGAATTTTACTGAGGGAGTGTGATAGCAATATCCGTCATTTTTCGCCACGTAAATTTCATAGAATTTTTTTTTGTTCCCGAGTTGGGCTAGGCTGACTGATCGTACCAAAGATCGTACAGTGTACACACTACACCACAGAGTACTTTTATTATTTATATGTCGTATACACTGTCTAAAGTCATACGGTAACTCGTAAATTGTTGGAAAATGTGAAATGACATATTTTTTTAATAGAAGAGGGGGCAAACGGATAGTCGGTTCACCTGATGGTAAGTGAAGAGCGACATCCACAGACACCCGCTACGCCAGTGGATTAGCAGGTGCATTGCCGGCCTTTCAGATATGAGTATGCTCTTTTCTTGAAGGCCCCTAAGTCGTATCGGTTCGGAAACACCGTAGGAGGCATTCTTTCACTCACTTTTTTCATTCACTGATTCCATATATTAGTCGTGCGAGGCAGGAAATGCCGTAAAAATCGAGATGTTGTGGATTTCCGGACATCGAGATGGTGTGGGTGAAATTTGGAGTTTTTCCGCGATGTCCGGTGATGGAATTCTGCTGCAACTATTAGTCCGAACAATTCCTCAGAGCACTCCCCGTGGTATATGCGGTAGAAGATGCAGAGCGATCCGACATCTCTACGCAGCGAAAAAGAATCAAGCCGATTGGAGATAACATGACAGTCTCGTTGCTGGACGTTTCATTTGCCAGCTAAAATATCTAACAATGTCAGGTTATTTACATACAGTTCACAACGCAGGCTCTCTAATAATAAACAATATTACTTTAAAACAATATTAATCTTACAGTCATTCGACTGCAAGCACACTCTTAAAATCAAACTTGCAGTGTTGAGGGTGTTTACTTGCAAAGTAGACGCTCAACACTGCCTGTTCCTTGCAATCACTTGGCTTGCAGTCTTTATACAATAATTTATAAAAACATTTCTTAAATTACCATCAGCTATTAGTTTTTCTACATTTTGCTGACTAACTTCACAATCTAGAGCCTGCTCAGCATCAAATCGCACTCCCGCTGTTACGGGACATTCAAAGAGTATGTGTGCTACAGTTTCTTCCACTCTAGGTTCGCAGATGCACGATGGGGTATCCTTACACTTAAAACGGTGCAGGTAACCTGAAAAACCACCGTGCCCCGTCAGAACCTGGGTGATTATACCGGCTGGTTTGATTTTTCGAACAATATTATGGGCTTTAATCACATCGGGGAAGAACATTCGTGTCACGGCCGCTGTCTCACCCGACTGATAGCGCCGGTTCCACTCGTCAAGGGACTCCATTCGGATGCACCTCTTGACGTATGAAACCTGGCACTGATCGTAGTCGGGTTTCCTCTTTAGTTTGAGAGCGGCCTCTTTCGCTAGATGGTCAGCGCGTTCATTCCCTGTAAGTCCAGCATGTGCTTTGATCCAGAACAGGGATACTTCCTTGTTCTGGAGGCTGCTCTCATAAATAGTCTAGTTTAGCCTTTCCTTCCAAATGACCACGAAACTGCACATCTCTCGATATATCGACGCCAAGTATCCCAATGCTGGCTGAGGTGGTTAGGGAAGTGCCTTCGAATTGTAGAGGAACGACGAAGGGTGATTTTTTTGCGGTAAACGCGCAAACTTGTGTCTTGTTGGGGTTAAATTGGACTAGGTTAAGTCGCCCCCATTCCGAGACTCTGGCCAGCAGAGACTCGATTTCAGACACAAGTTTGTTCCGACACTCATCGACTTGTTCCCGAGAAATATTAGGGCGGCCAGTGTATAAAGCATCTCCAGTGCTGTCATCCGCATAGCAATGAATGCCGCTGGTTTTCAGCATATCATTGATATGCAGAAGAAACAGGGTTGGAGATAGTACACAGCCTTGGGGAACACCAGCATTTACAGACTTGAGGTCCGAGCATGCACCGTCGACAACGACCTTAATGCTCCTGTCTGTCAAAAAACTGGTGATCCACATACATAATTTCTCGGGAAGCCCATAAGATGGTAGCTTTGCAAGAAGTGCTTTATGCCACACCCGATCAAAGGCCTTCGCTATGTCCAAACTAACCGCCAGCGCCTCCCCGTTGCTCTCAACTGCTTCCACCCATCGTTGCGTAAGGAGTATTAGAAGATCACCAGCTGAGCGATTCCGTTGAAAGCCATATTGGCGATCGCTAATCAGCTGGTGCTCCTCCAAATATCGCCGGAGCTGGCAGTTGATTATGGATTCCATAATCTTTGAGAACAAGGTAGTTATGGCTATTGGTCTGTAGTTGGACGGGTCTGAGCGGTCCCCTTTCTTAGGGATCGGGTGTACCAAAGCTGTCTTCCACGAGCATGGGACGACGCCTAATGAGTAAGAGTGCCGGAAAAGACGCGTAAGGACGGGTGCCAACTCAGGAGCACAAGTTCGTAGCACTAATGGATTGATGGACTCGACTTATGGATGTCCAGCGAAAAGAGTGCTTTGCGTACGGAGCTCTGTCGGAAAATTATTTCCGGCATTGAAGTATCACACCGAGGGATCGTCGGTGGTATTTTTCCCTGGTCATCCAAAGTCGAGTTGGAAGCAAAAAGAGTGCCTAGAAGATCGGCCTTCTTCTTCGCGGTGTGGGCCAACGAGTCATTCCTCATGTGCAGAGATGGTAGGGATGGCTTACAAAAATTCCCTTGAACAGCCTTGGCAAGAGACCAGAATGCACGAGTTCCCGAAGGAAGTCGAACCAATCTCTCGCCAATTCTGTTCACGTACTCCGCTTTCGCCTCAGCAATAGCTCTTTTGAAGGACCTGGAGGCAAAGTTATACTCCTATTTTAATGCGCTGGTCTTAAAACATCCTGGGACATCGATGCTTTGGCCCAGGCTCGGTAGCTTAACCGTTTATAGCGTGCAGCCATCTTACAGGTTTCACCAAACCAGGGCTTGGATTTGCCGCCTATAGGCACTGCAGAGCTAGGAATGAAAAGCTCCATGGCTTGCAGCACCACATCAGCAACAGAATCGGCAACGAAGTCTGGATCATCCAGCGAGAAGCCCCCCATGGGTAGGATGCAAAGAAGGACCGCATCCCGTCCCAATCAGCTGACCTATAGTGCCAAACGCGGCGGCAGCCCGCAAAACGAGGCCGTGATGGGCTTGTGACAGGTACAGAACTCCGGATCAGACAGCGGTCCGATGAGCTAAGTGGAGCGTCCACGCTCCAGATTGCAGATGTACGAAAATACGAAATAACTCATTTATCTATTTTAGTTTAAACAAATTATTTGTTCAGGTACGGAACAGCCGCTGTTGTTGCAATAATTTTAATTAATTTTGAAATTTTCGAAGTCATGCTCATTTTTTTCTTGCAATTTCCAAGGTTCTAGTGGTAGTTATGCACGAGATGCACGCGCACAAGATGAATGTAGATGCGCTCTGTGATATTTTTGTGTAAAAATTACCTCCTAAAAAATATCTCTTATGTACGTATCGTAACGTATAATAATTAGTTAACATAAGGACACAACCGACACTAATCCGTTGAAGCATTAGGGCCTTCAGGCCATTAGCATAGATCCATCCGAAAAAAAAAAAAAATAATAATAACATAAGGATAACATCATAAAAAGAAAACACGGCTTGTAATGAGACATAATTCTTTACATAAAAAATATCACAGGTAACTGCCAACTGGATATAATATCATAATATTTAATAGAAACTCAGATGAAGTAAAAAAAGGTAGATGACGCACGGCCTTTGCTAAAGTGCGCACCAGATAAGTCTGCGCGCGACTGGCGGCGTATCTAATATTGCCAGTTACGGGAAATAACTTTCCGATCATAGATATAAATAGGGGGGATAAGGAAAAAATATAACTGGCTAAATCAAGTGAATTATGACCAAATAATAATTCTAAAGTAATAATAAAGATAGGAATATTAATAATTATCAACCTATTTAAATCTTCAGCGATTTAGCTTAATAATAAAAAAAAACATTAAGTATTTTTCAAAATTTCTTATTAGGTATCTAGCGCTACTTTTAAATTTTTCATATGTGTGGTCCTCAAGTGGGTTAATGCCTTCCATTATATTATTTTCTAAATCTTCACTCATTTCGTCGTCCGAAGAGTCTGAGCTTCCAATTCAATCAATTATAAATTTGTCCAATTCTATATCCAAGAGCCTGTCGGATTGGAAATATTGGTCTTCGATTCTTTCCACGTGTTGACGTTGACACACATTACTCCATTCCTCCGTAGTGATAGTACTAAACGCTGCTTCAGTTAGTGAGGATATTTCGCTTGTAGCTTGACTCACATTTTTCTCTGCAACACGTCTTTTGACTGTAGCCCATATTTTTTCGATGGGAAGTCACAGTGATAAGAAGGTAAGCGGACCACTTCATGTCCATGTTGATTTAATACATATTCGACTTCATATACTGGTTCTCCTTTGTGTTTTTTTATTAATTCGTACAATTGTGGTTTTGTCCAGTAATCTTCAAATAGAATACTATTATTTAAAAGCCATTGCTGCATTTCTGCTTTTAAATTGCTCATTGTCGGTGCCTTATTTATTTGAGTGCAATGGTTTTTTTTCAGTGGGAGAATTTTTTCAGTCATCCATCGCATGAAGTTTTTTGCATTCATGTCATCATAATAGTCGCTCGATTTTGTTTGTGTTTTAAACAATAGCATTCCATTTTCGATAAATTCTGTTTTTCCGCCAGCATGAGCTATAATCCATCTCGCACCGGTACTATCCATGACAAAACACCTGGTTCTTCATTCGATTGCCAACATTAAGGTGATATGAGGCATGGATATATGTTTCCTCAAGGTAGATGACAGGGCGATTTTCTTCCCTGTTTTTACGCATCCTTAAAATGAACTTAGCTCTCCAAGCTACAATGTCATAACGTTCCATTTAATATTTTACGTTTGGACTGACACTTTTTATATTTGTATCCCATGCTTTTCAAAATGCGCCTTAAAGTCGTTTTACTGTATTCGAAATCAATATCACATTTCAATGCAAGCCATAGCTTATGAATGGTCGGAATTTCTTTTTTGACAACATAAAATGAGTGTATCATATGCCTTATAGCACACTTATCAAAATCGTCGATTTCCAAAAAACTTTCTCGGATTCTATTTTTTCCTGGGGTTACAATTTTCGAAGTCGAAGCTTCAGCTTTTTTACCTTCTTGGGTTATTTGAGTGACAGTGCGTTCAGAAATACCTGAAATGAACATATGTTTGAATATCCAACAATATACCAATAAAACGAAAATACCCCACACGAAGGCAAAATACCAAGCAATGGTCTCACCCCAAATATTACCTGTTAAGAAAGCAACCCGAGCCCGTACTTTAGAAAATGGTACAATTGGCCCCTTATTGTCCCGTTCTGCTTCACAAGAACGTTTCACCTTCAGAACTATCTCTCTACCAGCACTTTTAACGACATTTGGCATGATGATTACGAAATTTAAACAATTAGAATAAATACACACAATAACACGCTCACACTTGTCACAACAACAACAACAATATGGCGGCCTGGGATTAGTTCCAATTTTGGCCGCGTGCAGACTTATCTGGCGCGCACTATAATACTGAAGCCACTAAACTCAGCTCCTTTGACCTTTCATGTCAATAGTAAATACACGCGCTTACGCACACACATGTACCAAAACTAAGCTCATTTTTCATTAGTATCTTATGAGTCGTCGTGCAGTAAGGTAAAAACTTACAAAAGTGACCAAAAAGTCTGAAGAAATATCGTTTCACACATAAATACACACAAGACTATATTGTTTAAAGATATTTTAACGCCATTTTGAGGTTAATCGACATAAATAATATTATTGCCCCGAAATGACGTATCGGGAGAGTGTTGCCAGAAGTTAGTATTTCTAAATAGCCCAATAGTGGGCAATGGGCCCAAAAGTCAATTGCAGGCAAAGCCATAGCAATTTTTTTTTTTTTTAATGTTAGTTGGATAGGCAAACTGGCAAACGTACCACCTGATGGTAAGTGGTCGACGTCGCCCATGAACATAAACTAGTACACCTGGAACGAGCCCAGGCAACTTATTTATGTGTTGCCTATCCTGAGACATAAGATGTTAAGTCTCGGTGCCAGTAATTACACTGCCTGTCTTGCCCTTCTCTCCGAAACACAGCAAAGCTGTTTCACGGGAGAAACAAGCAAGATGGTGGTACCCATGCAGCCGGGAGCGCGGCACAGCGCTTCCCTCCCACCGGTAAAGTTAAATACAGAGGTGACATAATTATTATTTTATTATTTGATCGCTGTATGACTGAGTCGAAATTACCCACAATGACATCCATCCTGGCTGGCCAAGGCTGGTATACACAATATAGACTTCGCCGAATTTATAGAACAGTATATCAAAAAACAAGATATTTTAATTGAATTCAAATAAAATAAGTCTTTCTCTAATCTTCCTCTATATTTATGTTATGAAAAAAGGGTAAAAAATAATAATTAATAATTATAATAAGTAAGTATGGTCTATTTTTTTAAAAGGCCATCGGTTGTCCTCCCTTCTAAGAAAAAAAACGGATATTTGATTTACCTAGTGCTAAGTGATAAGCGAAAGCTTTACAACCGAATTGGTCTGGCACGACCGGTGTTACCACCCCCGTACCCACTCGCTCATATAAGCACGGCGTCAAATGACTGCAGCTATGCTGTCGCTTTTCATGCGGTAGTTACATATCATTAGCGGATGCGTTGTCAGCCTTTCAAATATTATGAGTATGCTCTTTTCTTGAAGGTCCCTAGGTTGTATCCGTTCGAAAATACTGTAGGTGGCAGCTCGTAAAAATCGAGGTGGTATGGGTGAAGATTGGATTTTTAACGCGATCCTGTGGTGAAATTCTGCTGCAGGTATTAGTCCGAACAATTCCTCTGAATACTCCCTGTTGTAGATGCGGTAGAAGATGCAGAGTGATCCTACACCTCTACGCAGCCCCAAGGAATCAAGTCGATCGGAGAGAACCTTGTCATCGTCGATTCAAGCCGCCCTGCGTTTAACGCGGTCAAATGGAAGAACCCACAACGGGATTATCTATTTAATTATTTATAAATTTAAAGATTTACCATATTTTAATAAATTTAAAAAAATGTAACAGCGTAATGTAACACACATACTTAAAAAAGTGGCTTCACTTTCATGTTCCAAGTGCGCTATCTACCTTTTTTTACTTGATCTGAGAATAGAAATAATAAACCTTAGAATAATAATAAACGTATAATATGTAGGCTATAATAGCTAGGTATATGTTTTTAGTTCCATATCCAACAACTAGATGGCTCCACGTACGGCTTACATATATTTGATTCGAGTTTCCAGTCTATCTCTGGTTATACAATAGTAGTCTTTGCATAATACTGACATTTTAATTTGCTTTTATTATATGGTCTTAATGTTTATGAAACTCCCTACAAGATGGCAGTATTCTCAGGCTTGTGGGCATGTGTCTTCGTAGTTCTACTATGACACGCAAGATGGTGTGAAAACCGTCATGTAATCAGCCCTCGCTCAATTTCAGTTACCACGTTAGCAGTAAATCCATAAAAAGCATACAAATAAAAATATTTTTGTAAATAATGCTCAATAATTAATGTTTTAAAATGAAATAAAAAGTACATAAATAATAGTACATACATTTGCCAGTTTGCCTATCCACTAACATAAAAAAAAAAACATAAAACCAAATTCAAGGCATATTATCCCATAAAATATTAATTAAAAAAAAATAAAAAAAAAGGCATATTATTCGTGAATTTATTTTTGCGTGCAACACAGAACACTGCAAGCAGGAACATTGTCATTTGTCATTTGTCAAAACCCAAGTGTTTTTGAATTCTAGAGCTAAAAGCCGGTATTTTTAAATTATTCCTTTAAATTCCCAAAGAGCAAAGATATGTAAACAGGAAACACTTAACACTCCGTTTCTAAAATCCAAGGGGGCATTCATTATTATTAAAAAACCAGCGATAAGCAATTCGATTTGAATAATGTATCAAAATCAGACAAAATTACGGTTCGCACAGTGAAGATTACAATTGCTTGCAAAATAAAATGAAAAATAGTATTAATTCTTTAGAATTGTATTTATACTTTTGCATTTGGACATCTTCTACATTATATTCATTATATAGTTTGTTTCAAGCTCAAGAAGGTATTTTACTATGTCAATCCTAGATTTTTTTTTTAAACCTGATCAAATAACCTAAAATATTTTTTATCACAGATGTATTAGAAAAAAATAAGGAGCTATTGCCTACGTTGTACGACTTACAAACTGGTTGGACTTTTACTTCAAGACTTAGAGATGTTTCGGATTTCGAATGGAGCAGTTGGAAATATTTCATACAGACCTCTTGGTATTACCTGATTATGCAGTTTATTATCTCTGAAGTTATACGATCAACATTTACGAGCATTTTAAAGTATTGGTATATTATATCCAGTATTATTTTTATTGTGGCCTATATGGGTTTGAAACAAACTTTCATAATTATATCACAGCCTGTGATTTATGTTGTAGTTATTTATTTTGGTGGGAAGAAATTAAGTGTATGGTTTATTAGTATATTATTACTCCTCAGTTATAATTCTCTTAAATACAAATATTACATCTGGAGTTTTTTGGACCATAAAGATATCAATGATGAGGAAGTCTATTTAATATTGTTTAGCCTAGCTTGGATTGAACTTCGTTGTATAAGTTTTTCTTTGGACCATATAGAGAATAGAGGACAAATTCCTATGTCTTATGAATATGTGCTGAATATAATTACATATGTATTATACTTGCCTTTACTATTCACTGGACCAATTGTATTGTATGAAGAATTTGAAAAGAGCTTTAAAACAAAACAAGAAAAACTTGTAATAAAACTAAAGAGATTCATTAAAGATGCAATACTGTATTTGTTTTACACATTTGTACTAGATCTGTTTTTCCATTACATCTACTTCTTTGCTATGCAGAACAATATGGAGGTAAGCTACATTATTATAGTGTCCAATATAGTCCTTACGACTTAACCTATGTCGATAAACTTTGTATATTGTGAGGACATTTGGCCGGGAAAAGGATTTGCAAATCTTGATCAGTAACCATAAAAATTACAATATTTAAAACTTGATGGATGTTTACTGATAATTAAACCTATCATGTCACATAATAACTACAAATAAATCCTAAAATTACCTACTAAGTTAAAAAAATAGTTTGGAAATACTGCAGGGCGGTAGCTGGTTGTTCAAAGTGTAATATAGTATATCGTTCAAAGTAGGATTTTTTGACCCAATTGATATGTAATTTTAATAATTTTTTGTTTTCAATCAGATGGTTCGTCAACTTCCAACATTTGCCCTGTGTGGTGGAGGCTTTTGGATGGGTCTTGAATTTCACATGAAGTATGTCATTTCTTATGGGACAGCAGCTGCATTTGCTAAACTAGACAATATGGAACCTCCGCCGACTCCAAGATGCATAGCAAGAATTCATGTTTACTCCCAGATGTGGAGATACTTTGATGTGGGGCTTTATAGATTTTTAGTAAAGTAAGTTTACATTTTACTATTGATTATTTTTAAGCTTCAAAGATTTTCATAGAATTTAAGGGATCAAATTAGGCATCATTAGACGTGAAACATATTTTGTTGCACGTCTAATGATGCCTAATTTGATCCTAATTCCTTAAGGGAAATATTTTAAGATATGGTAATGAATATATAATAACCGGTGGGAGGGAAGCGCTGTGCTGCGCTCCCGGCTGCATGGGTACCACCATCTTGCTTGTTTCTCCCGTGAAACAGCTTTGCTGTGTTTCGGAGAGAAGGGCAAGACAGGCAGTGTAATTACTGGCACCGAGACTTAACATCTTATGTCTCAGGTAGGCAACACATAAATGAGTTGCCTGGGCTCGTTTTAGGTAAACTAGTTTATGTTCATGGGCGACGTCAACCACTTACCATCAGGTGGTACGTTTGCCAGCTTGCCTATCCAACTAACATAAAAAAGAATGGTTTGACGTTTAAAACTTACTGGGCACCACCTTCAAATTATACATATTATGTAATAGTTATTCTGAAATTTCCGAGATTGAGTATACAATGAAACATATTTTGCAAATATTCCAACAAAATAGGTAACTGCGTGTTATTTATTACACACTAAAAATATATAATATGCCTATATTTAAAAAAATGTTAAAATAATAAAATTGTATTATATTTAAATTATGAGTTTAATAAATAATTTATATTTCTAATAATATCATCATAATAAGTCTTTATCCGTCCACTGGTGAACATAGGCCTTTTATAGGCATTACTTTTTTTTCGGAATGATCTATGCTAACGGCCCAAAGGCTACACATCGGAGTAGTGTGAGCCGATTTGGCACACTTTTGGTTTGTAAAAGTGGGGGGTTGCCCCCCTCCAACTGTGAAGTCTGTGACCACACGGCCTCCTGGCGTCGGGTTGGACTTACTTTATATTTATAGTCTAGTCAACAAGTTCAAAAACGTTTTTAACGTCAAATTGAAATTAGAAATAATGGAGATAAGAGTTCCGGGAGCTGAGACTTTTTTATTGTAAATTTCCACTTCTTTAACGAGCTTTTTTAGAAATTGCTTAAATATTAATATTTTTTGAGTTATTAACAAAGCATTTTTTCATCTTATTTTATTAATGATTACAATTTTTAACCTGCACCAAAATCCTTCAAAAACATTTTTCTAGAGGTGATTCCGAATCCAAAGAGCTATCTCTCATATTTTTAGGACCTTTATCTTTATTTTTCACGTTTTTCAGCTTGTTGACTAGAATATTAACAAATATTTATATTTTAATAAAATAAAAACTGTTTTGTATTTTAATTTGTTATTTGATAAAAAAATTAAATTTGACGTTAACAATAACTTTAACCGGCCGATTGTGAGCGGTTAAAGTTAGTGTTAAATTATGATGTTTTTGACCATAGTCAAATGCAACACATAAGTCGTATCGGTTCAAAATTACCGCATATGGCAGCTAAGTGATGATGACAATAAAGTAAAGACTGAGTAAGCTATTTCCCACTATTATCATTAATATCTTTATTGTTTTCAGGTACATATACAGACCAAGTTATAGTGCTATATGTGAAAACTTAATATTACCTAAAGTTGTGTACAAGTTGCTAGCCTCCTTGTTAACATTTCTTTTCATCTTCATGTGGCATGGGACAGTGTGGCACATATTTTTATGGTCAATATTCAATTATTCCGGAATTACCTTGGAACATTTTGGTAAAATTGCTGGGAAACACAAATTGTATTTAAACTTTAAGAAAAACTTTTTAAAGACTGATGCAATGGAGGCTCGATTTATTGCTATGTTATGTTCACCGTTGTTAGCCCTATCTGCTATTTCTAATTTTTATTTATTTGCTGGAAATGATGTTGGCAATTTATTTTTTGAATGTTTTTCTAATCCATCATTATTTAATAGTTTTATTTTAATAACATCTCTATACTGCTGTTGTCATGTCTCAATGGCATTGGAAGATGTTCCTTCTAGAGGTACAAAAAGAGAACTTGATATTAAACAACTGTGATCTGACTCATAAGTTTTTTACTATATACATTTGCACCTTATTATAAATAAAACGATTTTACAAAAATAATGTTTATTACTTAAAATTAATTAAAACACAGGAATCAATTATTTTAAAGTGCAATGAATTGGTATACATTTGATGCTTTGAGTAATAAGTACGAATTTACATGCATTATTTCAATTAAGTCGTTTGCATCTCCTGCAATGCCAGCTGACTTGTGTATCTGAAGTAGCTCTTGTCTTGTAAATATGTCTTTATTCAATTGTTGAGATGTTCTAGTTATTGCATCTATAAATTTCTTTACCTAAAATATATAAGTCTATTATTACTGATATGTGTTTTATTACAGAATTTGCTGTCACATCTATGTTAATACCAGAGTTTATAAGTAATAAAAATCTATAACGAAAGATGGAATAAAATAAAAAAATGCAGTTTTCCGTCACGGCAATCGAGCCGATTTTACTGCCAAGGCGCGCCAATAGATATTTCACATTAACTAAATAATCATTGTATTATATCGTACCTTACTTTGGCGACCAGTACTGGATTTGTTAACTGTTCTGGGGAGTTCTATATTGCCATACTCATCACTGAATGTGTCGATGAGGCTGTGCTTCATAAGACTTATAACATCCTCTGCATCCTCAGCCGTGGCTTCTTCCCTGAGTTCTGCTCTAGCTCTAGCCTAAAAATATTTTAACAGACTATCACAAAAAAAAATACAACAACCGGAGTGCGAGTCGGTCTCGCACACGAAGGGTTCCGTTCCGTTTTATAATATACAACATTAGATACTAACAAAATACATAATTCATTTTATTTTCTTTAATACAATCATCACCATCATCAGACTTTATCCGTCCACTGCTGAACAATTTACCTTATTTGAGTACCTATTTCAACATTTAAGTAGTCGCCTAAGTTGTATAGGAGCGCCTTAGATACAACTCAGGCGACTATCCTAATTGGCCATGGTCTATATGTATGTGGAGTGTGGACACCCTTTAATTTTCAACATTTTTATTTTTTTGAAGTTTTTCCTTTAATTGTGCTGTAAGACCTTGGCTTTTTGCCAAATTTCGTGATTCTAGGTCAACGGGGACTACCGTATACCGTTTCGACTCTAAAACTATAGGGTACTTCCGGTTGACCTAGAATTGTGAATGTTGGTTAAGTGCAAGGTACAAGTAAACAATTAAAGGCAAAATTCCGAAGTATAAAAACAAGTTAAAAATCAAGGTAAATTTTGGTTCTTACAAGTTTTCGTAAAAAACTAAATTTGCTCATATCCTTGATTTTATACACCTAATAAGGACTATAAATCTCGGTATCTGGTATAAATTTCATCTTGATAGGTCCACCCGTTAATGAGAAAATCGGTGGTGACACACGGACAGACAAATAAGTGGGTAATAAAGGTTCCCCTTTTCACCTTTTGAGGAACTCTAAAAATGAACCTGGAATATGGAACACAAAGACCTACATCATTTTGGCGTTCCTGTATTATGGATTCTATAAACGAGAAATACAATAACAAAAAAATGTTAGTACCTATATAGTTTACGTTACTGTTATCGGTTATGCAAGTTGCGTAAAAAAATACAACTTTGAAGGTAGAAAGGCATTTCGGTAGTCAACCTCATCCAAGAGCAACCTACCTTTTCGTGCCTCACAAGTAACCATGTTATAATAGCGTGGCCAGAAAAATAAAACCCTCGCCATATTGCGGAAAATTTCGGAACTAATTTCTGTATGGACGATACTACGTATTAACGTAAAAAATATACAGTGGCGACACCACGCAGGGTTTATAATTATATTTCTGGGAAGACTATACTAATGTTTACCCTAATTTCGTAAATGAAACAACTCTTACGGATTTTATCGCGGTTTATTAAGATACTTCATAGCAACCACGAGAGGACTCATGCGTGTACTGTTTGTTGTATGTTAAAATCTAAGCCGCTAATTTGTTTTGCCAGTGATTATACAAGGTCGTTCCAATTCTATTTACTAACCTGGGTTAGTCTGATACAAGCCTCGAGTTGTCTAGTTGTAATCGGCGTCCCATCGTAGCCGACTCCTTGATTCTGACGTAGTTCTAAATAAAAGTTTTGTAATGCATTGGCAGCTTCCACGCTGAGTTTAGGATGGACATATCTCCTAGCGTACGCGATGTATTTGCGTAGTAACACCATCGGTAGCACATCAATATACTCTCCTGGCTCGAGCCGTAACCTATTACTGTAATTATTATTATAAATTAATTCATTAAACCAATCGAGCATATAACCGGATAGAGTAGTAATGTAAGCCATACAATTCCGAAACTGGTCAGTGATTTGTCACTGAAGTAATAGCAATTCAACCAAACAGTGATCTGTATGTACATCCCATCGGCTAATCATCCAATAGTCGGCCATCAGAGCGTTTTTGAGTAAATAAAAAAGAAATCATACTTTTAATAATTGATTGTAAAACCTACACTTAAATGTATTTACCTGAACGAAAGCTCATGTTCAGTTTGGTTTGCACCAGAGTTTGCGTTATTTTTAGGTTCCCCGTTAGTTTTCTTTCTCCTTGGATTCTTGCCATCAGTGTGAAGGGCTAAGATATGTTCTGATAACATGGCGTCCATTTTCTAAATGGAAAGGAATGAATAATGAATTATTTAGGGTTACATAATGCACCACTGTAGACGTATAATCAGTACGGCAACTACGAACACGCGCTCGAAACGGCACACTCATACAAACATGCGCATCGACGAGAGCACTCGTCGGCACTCTGCATACTAACAGTATGCTTAAGGCGTTAGGCCTCTTATAAACGATACGTTATCTTAGCCGTACGGCGTGTTAGCCGGGCGGTTAACAAAACGTGTAAGCTTGTACATGGCACAGCAGACAGTTCGTGACAACAGTCACGAAAACGTGAAAACGTCCGGCCCCATCGACACGCTCGCATGGACAGTGATACAACACTGACGAAAATCACGCTGTGCGCACTGACGCGGCGCGCTAAAGGTTTGCACGATGAACACGACGGCGGTGCCGTGACGTAGCGCCCGTCGCGCCATCAACAAGCCCCATAGTCCATATAACACTGTCAACCGTGGACAAGAAGCCTTACGCGTTTGTTCGTATTTGACGTACTGCTGTCTATGTCTACTGTGACAGTACTATGCTGTAATTAGATACGTGTTATCCATACAAACCTCATTGGGTTGGTCCAATAAAATGAAGACTAGGTCAAATCTTGATAGTAGCGCGGAATGAAGCTTTAAATTTTCTACAACTGTTTTAGCTCTGTAAAAGAGAATATTTATCACTGCCAGTGAGTCGATGAAGTTAGAATTAAGAGGTCTGATGAAGCAGAGTTGAATCGTGTTACATAGGTTACGCATGGCAAATGGTTCGACCACCTTTGCAGCGTGGCAGCGGTGTGAATGAATACCGCGATAGTAGTTTTAGGGTATACCTAGTATCGTCTCATAGCATAAATGAACTTAGGGCTTATGCCATTGAAAAGTTACATTTTTGGGAGTGCAAAAGTCTGAGGCAGCGATGTTATTGTTTCGATGTAAAGGGAAGGTTAGTTGAAAGCTAAATGCAAGTTTGTGGGGTCACAACTCTTGAACTTTAGACTTCAGCTTTCAAAGTCCAACATTTCAATTTATCAAATTGACATTTTACAACAATCTAGTATGCATGATGTACGGTCAGTTTTTTTAATGTTCGATAGTAGCACACCTGTTATAACTGCCGGCAGCGGGGTTGGCGGCGGCCATGACGGTGGCGCGCGCGGCCATGCTGCAGACCACGCCCCCCCGCGCCACGCTCACGCGCTGCTGCTCCATCGCCTCCAGCAGGCTGCTGTGGTGAGCTGACATCTGGGGAAAACATATATTTTTTTATTATTAGCGCTCATAACGATGTTTGCTTTTTATTTGTCATGGTTTTTGACAATTACTGGATAATCCCGCCTGGTTTATATTTATGAATCTAAAAATTTTATACAAAAAACTCCTAACGCAATAGGAAAGAGCTGATGACTCAAAACCACCAGTAGAAAATCTGCTTTATTTGCAAATAAGAAACCGCATCCAAATCGGTTAAACCCTTTGAGGACTAAATTATACCACAGTCGGACGGAGCGGTCAAAATTATAAAACCCGTGACTTGCGTCGAGAGTTAAATAATAAGTCGTTCATCAGCTTTTAAACTACAGAATTTTCTAGCAAAAAATCTTCTAGTATGTAAGTGACCTTATCCAGCTCGTCGATGCAGCAGACGCCCCTGTCGGCGAGCACGAGCGCGCCCGCCTCCATGGCGAGGTCCTTGCCCACGTGACCCAGCGCCACCGTCAGACCCACGCCGGACGCCGACGCGCCGCATACGTACACGCCTGCCGGAACGATCGACTGGGTCTATAATACAACTACAGTAGAATCTCAGTAATCCGCCACTTCAATAGACCGAACGTCCAATAATCCGGCACCCTTCGCCCGCGCCTCCTTCGCTCCTCCCTACGCCTCACACATGCGCTCTGACGTCGTCTAGCAGTCTAACCTCAAAACTTATCATATAATGTATAATTGTGCCGAATTCGTGAGATTCATCTGTACTGATTATTTGGGTGCCGTCGTGATGTGGACAAGCCACCACCACCAAGACAGTTGGATTGCTATTACGTCAGTGACAAATCACTGACCAGATTCGGAATTTTATGACATATTACTTTTCTATGCGGTTATATGGTCGACGTTTATATTAGACTTTATAATTAATAAAATCTTTAACCTAAATTAGAATAATATAAAGAAATGTAGCACACCCGTGTTATGCTGTTTGCGATCATGGCATTCCAATCGATTTTACTGCTAAGGCGTAAAAACTTTACTACGTCACTCTTAGCCAAATTTCAGTCCAGCAAAGTTTGCCGTGATATATATTTTTTTTGACAATCGTAATATATATGTGATATAAATTGTACAATTAATATCTCATAAGGAATTTACTTCATGATTTACCTCTTGGAGATGCATTAAGAGCTGCTTTTAGAAGTTGTGACTTCCCTAGTCCAGGATCACCGACTACCAGTATGTGTGGATTGGACCTAGTTCCATCCTCTTGCTCCGTTCCTCCGAACAAACCAAGTAGAAATCCTGCTTTCACAAGCTCATGACCAAATATTGCCGGGCACAATGAATGAACTAGAAGCCTAAACACATTCTTGTAATCATGAATTTCCTACGGAAATAAAATAGAACAATTATTTTCAAGCTGAAAAGTTGTTTAATGATTAATTAAACTTATATTATCTATACTAATATTATAAAGCTGAAGAGTTTGTTTGTTTGTTTGAACGCGCTAATCTTAGGAACTACTAGTCCGATTTGAAAAATTCTTTCAGTGTTAGACAGCTTATTTATCGAGGAAGGCTATACGCTATAAAACATCACGCTGTGACTTAAAGCAGTTGAGTAACGCGGGCGAAGCTGCAGGCAACAGCTAGTTATTAATAAAAGTAATATTGAATATATTATCGGTCTCTGCAGCCACCACTGGAAGTGTCTCCCTTAGTTGCTTTAAGGAATCATATGGTAAATATTATGTAGAGAACTGACTGATTGAATATAATATTTATATAAATTAAAATATGAATAAAATATTCAATCATTACTGTAGATATCCACCAGTATTGTTTTCTAATAATTGCGCGAATTTCACTCATTATAATGAAACACTTTTCTTAGATGTATTAGTTATCCGTAATCCCAATAACACCTTAAGCCACACAGTGTATAGGAAACATACCCATACGGATATGTATTTAAACGGCGAATCATACCACCATCCAACACAGTTAGCTACCGTGGGTAAATCTTTGTTACAGAGAGCACAAGGGATCTGTGATGAGCAGCACCTGGAGACCGAACTTCAACATGTCAAGCAAGTACGGGGTGACAACAAGCTTCGAGTACCGCGTCTCCGTCACAGTGAACGTGTGAAACCAGCCACCGTCGAGCGAGTACCTGCTGTGCTACCATTTATGAAAGGCGTCACTGACAAGATTGGCCGCCTAAAATGATAGGTCAATTCTTACCATCTGTCAAGTGTCATATACCCTTACAAGATGCAGGAGTATACAAGCTTGATTGTGATTGTGGCCTCTCTTATATAAGCCGAACCAAAAGATCAATTAAAACTCGCGTTAAAGAGCATATAGCTGACTTAAAACACCGTCGCTACACTAAGTCTGCCATCTGTGAACATAGTCTTGACAAAGCTCGCCATTATATCAGATTTGATAGACCACAGATACTCGCAAAAGAACACCGATTCCAACCAAGGATGATCCGCGAGGCTATTGAAATTAAAAAACATCCTAATTTCAATAGAGAAGATGGCTGGCTCTTACCACCTGCTTGGGATTCCATTATTAAAATAATTAAATAAAAAACCAAGCATAATATGCCACAGATTAAAAATACAGTTAGCACTTTCTGCGTAGAGAGGACTTATTAAAATAATGATGTATCATAGGGTAGTTTCGAATAACTTTGTAACGTTAGGACATCTGTCACCTCAGTCCTCCCGTGACCATGGTTGATGTAAAGTATCCGAAACGTCGGGCTTGTAAAAATCTTAATAAACCGCGATAAAATCCGTAAAAATTGTTTCATTATAAACCACCAGTGTTTTAAAAAATTTGTTTATATATATCTCCTGCAGAGTAGGACTCTTAGTAAACATTACACAACCAACCTGTATAGCATAATAGTCTTTTAATGTGAAGGAAAGTGTGGGGTTACTAAGGTTTTTATCATTGTGTACAGAGACAGCCTCTATATATAACAAAAGTAGTCTTGCTGCTTTCCTGCCATCTTCTCCTCCTTTAGTTTCATTTCTAACCTGAAAGTAATTTCCAGAACATTTTAATAAGCAACATTGATTTATTTAGTAAGTTTATTTCTATTTTACTTGTTTTTTTGTAGCGGTTTCCAATATGTATAATATAAAGATACAATTTAACAACTCGCTATCTACATATCTGATCATTAAAATAAAGTCTTTGTAAATAAAAGAGTTCCATTATGGACAGTTAATAGACACAGGCGTTACTTTGCGAAAAACCATTATATAAGATATTAGAATATATATTCATTTGCAATCATTGCGCGAACTACGCAGTACAGCAAATGTGTGAGTGCATGCATATCATTATGCATATAGCAATCGTTAAGTGACAATCGTTGCTATAATTGTAGAGTCTACATCCTTAGGATGCCTCAGTGTTGGGGCGAAATGGTGGTTTTTATTGTGGTGTGTGCAAGTGTACGCATATGCAGTGTGGGAATGGAGGGCGGTGCTTTATGTATGCATATACGTGCATTCACACATTTGCTGTAAAGACTAAATGGTTTGAGGAATTATTGCAAATTAATATAATATATTCTAATATCTCGGTTTAATTTATATATATTATATTCATATATTATCTCAAATTAATATATTATATTCTAATATCTCAAATTAATATATATTCTAATATCTCGGTTTAATTTATAGTACCTGGATGACCGAGCTTCGCTCGGTTTTTTTTTTATTTTATATTCTATTCATATATTATATTCTAATATCTCAAATTAATTACCTGAACAATGCCAGTAACAGAGAGAAAATCTCCTGGGCGAGTGCATCCAACCAAATCTCCAAGGAGTTCAACTTCTATACTTTTTGGAATGGTTCCAGTTGAGCTCTGAAAAAGATGAAGTAATCATTTTACATTTATAGAGGGAGCATTTTCTTCTCCGAGAGGCTTATAATTGTCACAGCTATATATTTTTCAAGCTGGCCATGGGTACAAAGTGTGAGCAGAGAAAAAGGTTGTCAGTTTGGTCAATGATAACGATGGCACCTTAACCTTAAGATTATATGAAGCATTTTGTGTTTTAATTTGATTTTAATTAAGATTTATGAAAGATTATGGTTATTAGAAAATTGCATGGAAGATACTAAAAAAAGAACTTAAATATAATAAACCTGAGATTGTAGTTCCTGAATTATTACAATTTGTGAATCTGTTGTAATTGTAAATGGAGATGATTGTAATGGCTGAAACTTGTTACCGCTTCTACAATTTGGACAAACATTTGGTGCTAAAAATAAAATATTAGTGGAGTAAAAAAAGAAAAGAAAAATACATAATTTTTTGCATAACACATCAAATGAACATGAGATAAAATAAAAATATGGATTATCTTTACAAGGTAAAGTAAAATGTTTCCACCATGCAAAGATGTGTATTTTAATAATGAATAAAAAAAAAATTCAGAGTGCAGAAGAACTGTAACTGTAAAAACGAACTACTGATATACATTACAGAATAATAATATCATTATATAATAGTGTTTCTATAACCATATTTTTCAAATCTGCCTTGGTTCATAATTATTTTTTTAGTTTATTAACAGCAACATTGAAAAAAGCTGTATCTTGCACCATGCGGACTGCATTAACATAAACTATTTCCATATGCACCAGTGCCAGGAGTGTGCTGTGTCAGCTGCATTTTTTTTATCCGTGAAACAGCTTTGCTGTGTTTCAGAGAGAAGGGCAAGATAGGCAGTGTAATTACTGGCACCGAGACTTTACATCTTATGTCTCAGGATAGGTAAAATATGAATGAATTGCCTGGGCTAGTTCCAGGTAGTTTATATCATGGTCGATGTCAACCATTCACTATCAGTTGGCATGTATGCCAGTTTGCAGATCCAACTAACAAAAAAAAAATTTGGACTGATGATTATTTTTATATCACTGTTATAACCTAGCATTTCACTGGTGATTTTTTTTCTCATATATCTAAACTCACAATTATTATCTATATATAATATACTAGATACCTGTAAATATTCCTTGTGGTTGCATTATAGCTTGAACATTGTGACAACTGGAACATTCAAAGGCCATTGATGTGCAAACTAGACCGGCACAGCCAATCCTAGTAACGGTTCCTTTAATACTCACTAACTTTCCTGCAACACGTCGAATTGGAATTTGGAATACTGAGAAAACTTGTTCCAACAATCATTTAAGATTCTATGTTTAATTTTACATAACAATACTACTAAGTACAGTAGAAAAAGGGGGTACTTGTAGTTTATTTATGCAACAAAATAGAATATAAGCATGCTACTCACCAAAATAGTTTAATTTGAGATCTCCTATTAGGATTGGCGGTTGATGATTTGATATCCTTACTTTTATTTTTGATTGACAGTTGAAATTCTAAACATAAACATAGCTTAATATTTAAGCACAAAAAATATAATTAAAAATTAGATATTTAATGGTATCTATTTACCTCATGTATAGAGAATTCTAGAAGGTGCAATGTAGTTTCTGGTTTATCAAATAAATCTGATTGAAATGTTGCCCAATTGCTTTTAAAATCCTCGTCATTAAGGAGAATTGAAACATCTAAAGGGACACTATGAGTTTGATTTATTTTTTCCAAATCAAAGGTGCTTCTGTATTTGTTTAGAAAGTTTTGAAAACATTTTATATTGTTGATTAATTCAGGACTGCTTGGTTGATCTGTTAATATTGTTATCAAATATTTAATTAAAATGTTGCTTGGTGTCCGACTGAAACAGGTTATTCAGCCGAAATCAAAACTGAGCTTTCAGTCTTGCTCAAAGTTTTGGTTTCGGCCGAAACTCTGTGCAAGACTGAAAACTCGGTTTATATACCTACTTAAGCATATTAAAATTCATATTGTGTACTGAGATGAGTTTTTACACAGATCAATTAAAATAGTGCTATAAAATATAGAGATAGTTATTAAAGTACCTACATAAAATCATATTTTTATGTCATGAATATGTTCTAAACATGTAAACTAAATAAATAATAAATACGTAAAAACTTCAATAGATTCTTTTTAAGCTCTAAAGGATTACAACTAAAATTTATCAATAATTTTATTAATTATTTAAGATCAGTAATAGCAATTTTACTGTTTATAGGCAAGTCTTCTTAGTTTCAAGTCTTATTAAACATAGGTACCTTCTGATGGAAAATATAGTTTCCAGGTGTTATTTTCTGAGTTGATGGGAATAACAATGGGCAATTGATTTGCTGATGGTCTTGATGAACATGAGCCTGCATCTGATACTGAAGCCAGAACAGAACATGATGCATTATTTACACTTTGAGAGTCTCTCTTTTTATTTGATCTGTTATTCCAGTTGCTTCTAGTTCGACCTCTCCAATTACGACGCATGTTTTTCTTTATAATTTATCTTTAAAAAGCGATATAGATTCCATTCATTAGATATTATGATGATTGTGGCACAAACAAGGTATATAATAATACTACGTATTGATTGTGGTTTCAGTAATTATACGTGAATTCAGATTACGAATATGTATTAATTGTAATTGTCAGTCAATTGTGTTTACTGTTTATTATTATTTATTATTTACCAAATGGCAAATACTATGGAGTATAGAAGTAAGGAGTAGAAGTAGTTACTTCTCTTTGTATAAAAAGTATTCGCAGAAAAGCGTTAAATGATAAATAAGGGTGGCGCCACAAGAGCAAGAGGGTAAATTTTTAAACGCGTTGCGGCCAGTGAGTTTTAATTACTACGTATAGAGAAGCTATTAGCTGCTATACCAAACGAAAAACGTGTAGCACCTTGGCGGGGCGACACAAGGGGGCGACTTGCGCGGGAGGAGCGCGACGTGAGCTCCGGACTGCGCTGCAGCGCTCAACCTAGCGGCTGATGCCGTAGAAAATAATGTATAAAATTAGTTTTAATTAATAGTTGTGTTTACTGAACGATGATAAGTCACACGACTTTCTTTTTTCTTCGAAGTAGATTGATTTTTATACGCATACTGGCATTTCTAGACTATTGTTAGTCACAATTTCGGCACGCATTACACTCACACTCGTTTAAGCGATAAGCGTTCGGCGAGTGACTAAATGAGTTGTTGCCGGTCCCCGGTCGGCAACGAAGCATGGCGCAAAAAAACTGGTGTGCGGCGTCATTTCTATACGTAAGTAATCTATTAGTAATAATAGTTCCATGGTTGCGGCCAAAAATTACGCATATACTGATACCGGCGTCCGGCATACACACACATTTATAATTAATAATAATCGTTCTAGATTAAATGGGGAAGAATACTGCCAAGTTTAGCCGTTAGTAGCGCTGGTATCGCTTGATTCATAACAACGTTCAAGTTACAGCTTGGCAAAAAAGAGTATGTCGTGGTGACAGGTGGAACTAAATATTTTACTAAATGGAAACCTATGATGTTGACAATACTTGGCCGACAAATACCTACTAGATTTTGAGTAAAGTGTTTCACATTTATTTTTTACGATTTGATTAAATTACCTTCTTGTTTTTTCATATTATGATGAGACCAAAGTGAAAGTGGCGCCCTCAATTTTTCCATACTCTTTTTTGCCAAGCTGTAGGTACGTCATATATATATATATATGACGTACCTACTTTTACTATTATATATATATATAATAATTATATATATATATAATTATTATAAAAATGACTTATTGTGCTGCAATTGGGTACAATAATAATGGTAACCATTATTTCCCTACACAGAGACCACAGTTTTGCTACAGGTAGATATCAAGCGATGGTAGGTCTATTTTAGTATCATCGGCCGTGATACTTATTCAAAAATTTAAATTACGGTCGAATGATTCGAGCCTGCAAAAGAAAAATATGGAATAAAAATAAGAAATAGTTTTTTATAGTTTATGTTCCCACCATGTTCCCACTGGTCCTGAAAAATGATATTTAAATCATAAATGTTAATGTTGTTATTTAGGTATATAATACGCTTGCTGTACATAATAAAGACAATCAAATGAGACTAAATTATGGTATAAAACGTTCATGAATTCGATGTAAAAAATGTGAAAACAAAAAAAAAAAACATTGTGTTACCTGCATGCGAGATCCACAGATCTGCCTTTTTTGACGTGACAACGTCTTATAATTCGATGGAGCCGGCTGCACGGACAAAAAAATCGGACCTCGCTCTGAGGCGGTCCATTTTCTTATGACGTTGTCACGACTGTCAACTGTCGTCAGTAAACCGAATTTACAGACAACCGACTTTTCCTTTTAAAGAGCCTTCTCGAGTCCTCAACTCAGCTTTCAACTGAGACATAGACTATGTTGAATACATTTTTGGAACGTAGTTCCTTATCGCGCGTTACGAAAGGGGGCTAGACGGAAAAAATTAAGATGAAAAGTTGGAACGACACTTTTTGCTATAGTTGTAAGCCGTACGACTTTTTGATTGACACATTACTGCGTCGGTAGCTGTTTTTGTTACACTATTGGGACTGCTTAGTAAAAAACCCCAGTTCAAATCCCACCGATCTCGGTGACTTTTTTTTGTTTTTTTTTTTATTATTTTATGCCGGGAGATGCTCTGATTTTTATCGATAAAAAAATCACAAGGAAATTATACCTACCCGAATAATTATTTTCCTTACACCTTTTTCCTCAAAAAGGCCTTCTTTGTTTTTTATTACAATTCCTTCACTAATTAACCGAAAGGAACTTCCATCCGGTTGTCCCTTGACACCTCTCTTTAGTTTTTTATTCACAATTTATCACAAAACGTGGTAATCTGGTAAATTATGCGAAGAATTAAACAAACTAAAAGGCACCACATATTTACTTTGAGTCAAGCGAGTGCAACGACATCTGCAGTTAGCCTTGCGTTTTCTTCCCCATTTATATTTTTTGTGTTGTGTTCGGTTTGTGTAGGTTAATTTCCGGTTAAGTTTTCGGTGTTATTATTTATAATTAGTAATTTCATAATAATCTACTTAGTAAATTAAAATAGTACCTTTACGAAAGTATATGTATTCCGTAATTTGTATACTCAACTTAACAATATAATTTTAATAAATGGTAAGCTTCTCATATAAAGCAACCATAGCAACTAACAAATAATGCGAAACCTCAAAATTTTGAAGAAAAAATGATGAATTCAAAAAATAGAATACTGATTGTCATATAATATTATTGATTCTCTGATTGACAATAGTTACATATAATTATATGTTATAGTTTATCAATTTTATGTACTAAAAATGTCTGAAGGAGTTGAAGCATTGCCTGAAGATGAAAATAATGAAACTGCAAAAGCAGAACAATCCACGGCTGAAGATCATACAGCAGACGTAGAGCAAACAGCTGCTAAGATAGAAGAAATAGAGAAAAGGATATTAAGGGGACAATCTGATGCTTCCGAATCGAGCGAAGTAGACGTTATTGCTATCGACAGAACTGCATTAGAAGCCATTTTGGATGTTAGCTCACGATTGCAAGATATGCAAAAGAAAAAACTTTCTATGAGTACAATGGCTTTAGGTCACGAATCCTACAAGGATAAGCAAGTAAATTATCCAAATTAAAATGTCTTTTATTTATGTGTACCTTTAAGATCTATCATATCAAACTCATATTTTACAACTTCTAGGCCAAAGCCAAAGAAGCACGCAATAATAGAGTTGGTGGACTGAAAACGCAGCATAGATTTTTACTTGAATCTGCGGCGGCAGTTTTGAACCGAAACATTGAATACGTATTGGTTGGTAATCATTATGCGAGTTTTTTTATAATGTTAAACTTAGCGGTCCCAACACGTTGTTCTGTACAATTTTTTTTGTAATGGACCGAATTGTGAATCTAAACTATTCTCGAACCCACTTGCACATACACAAAAATTTCATCAAATCGGTCCAAGGCGTTTAGGAAGACACGCACAGACTTAGCGCACAGAAATTTTTAATTTTTTTTTAAATCAAATTTTTAGGCTATTAAAAAAATATAACTATGAAAGACTGATAACGTCTGAAAGAGAATATAGACAGATTGGGGCCCTATATAATAAGGCTCTGTATAGAATTGTAGACCTGGGAGCTTGTATGATTGATACACAGATCACAGAAATACTAGATTGATACAACTAATACACCCTGTTATTTGCTTGCTCACCGGTGGAGGAAGCTAATTTCGTAAGGAAATTAATGTGACGAGATTAATCTTGAAGGTGTGTGAAGTTCACCAACCCGCATTGGGAAAGCGCGTCGGTGTACTATGACCCAACACCCTCCTCGCCTTATTTCAAGGAGACCCGTGTCCAACAGTGAGATAGATATAGGGGTCAATGATGTTGACCCTGGCAAAAGGATCGGATTTATCATAGAGATATTTCATAATCATCGTCCGTTTTTCTGATTTGTATCGGATGATCACAATATAAGAAAACGGATTTTGTTTTACAACAAAACTGACATACCTAACAAACAAAGTAAAAATAACTTAAGGTTTAGTAGCTCCGTATAGGTATACAAACAGAATTGCTAAATTATTTAAAACGGGATATTTACCATTTTTTTCACTTTTATTTCGCGGAGCTCGATATTTCAATATTATCTACGAATGTCTTGTTCATGAGTACAAGTTAACGGGATATTTACCATATCCCGTTTTAAATAATTTTAGTAATGAAAATAACCATGTTAATACAGAATATTTTGTGGAATTCGTTCACCTAAACTCAATTCGTAGTGTGCTATTCTTTCTAGTCTACTAATAAGTCTGCTGTATTATTTTACTTACATTCTGATTCGTGAAGCTCATAAACTGGAGAAATATGTCTGACGACTTACCTACTGGTCCGGAAAACAGGTGACTGAACACTATACGCAGTGGACGCGTGTTCGAATCCAGTTTCTAGTATATGAAAAGTTCTTATTACAGAGAATCAAACCAAATCAAACATTTTTTATTCAAAATAGTAGGCAATGAAGTATCTTTTTGAACGTCAATTGAATCTACTACCGGTACCAAGGCAAGCCCACTGAGAAGAACCGGCGAAACAAACTCAGTATCTTTAACGTAGTATCTATTTTTTATTCATCTTGGTTTAGACAATTATTAGGCTGTCATTCACAGGACGGAGTATTCGATGCCGACGTTCACATTGACATATTAGATGATGCTGTGAGCGAAGGAGGAAGGAACTGTTTCGTGTTATGCGATGCGTTGCTGCCGCCGTTGAAAATGGGTATATTATAATTATTAATCTTTCTTTTTTATGTTATAAGGAGGTCCAATGAACAGTTGGAGCTTATGGTACAGACGCCCATACACATCCGCACAAATAGAGGTTATGCAGATGTGTTGTCCTTCTTTTCCCTATCCCCCCAATCATGGGCCACCGGAAACTCACAAACTGTCATTAGATGCCGGTGTTATGTGAGCGAGAGGTACCACCCCGGTCATGCCGGCCCAGTTCGGCTGCAATGCAGTATGGCACTACCTATTTCTAGTATTCCATCTTTTTGATTTTGGCCTTCTTATTACATATTATTAGGTTCTTATTACATAGTCATCATATTACCTTAAATATAGCTGTCTACCTCATCGACCTCATTGGGTACATTTTATATATTTCTTTGGTATAATATTCGGAAGAAATTGGATTATTTTTTATCAATAAATATAATATCCAACAATCACACCAAGTTACCCTACTAGGGTAATATAGAGAATTAATTTCACATTACAAAAGATGATCAAGTTTGGCTCTTGTATTATCAATAATAATTGTTATCAGCACCGTATACCTACCATGACGAGTCGAGTTGGTACTTTTTTTTTTGCGCTGGGATATGCTCTTAGACATCCCGTGGGGGACTCCCCAGGCCAGTATGTGGGACTCGCTGCGCCCGAAAGATGGTAAGGTGGACCCAGCTCTACCCACTAAAACCCGGCGATCGCCGTCCAGGACTCGTCGTCTCCGAGTGATGATGCTCGTCAGAGACAAGTCCCCTCCATTGTAGGTATTTATGTTTCTATGAAATTGTAGTAAATTGTAAAAGTATAGCGTGCGTAGGTTTTAATATCAAATTTATGTCAGATTATTGTATAATCATACATTACAACCCCCGTATGTAGCTTACTGACCGCCTCTTATTTGATTTAAGAATCTGGCCGTTTTGTACCCAATCAGAAAGGAAAAATGGAAAGAACTTATATATCCGACGCCAATTCTATAGGAACGGAAGGAATGTGTGTGGCGTTGTATAGGATCAAAAATAAAGCCATAGATACTAAGAATGTTGCTGATGTAAGTATAGTTATAGATACCTACATCATTGCATATTTACTGACTGTTAGATCTATACATGACAAAAGGGTATATGTACAATGTTACAATAATATGTTATCCGATTTTTTACTTTATTATAAATTAAACTTAGGTTAATTCTTAGTTAGGAATTTAAGGGTCAGAATGTCTGCACACTTGGATACTATGATTTAAGAATGGCTTGGGTATAACTTCCAAGCGATTTATTATAGAATATATTCGATTCATTATACATTATTGATAAAAATTAAGTTTTCAATTTTGAAGTGATGTTATTTGATTGGATTTTAACAGGATTATTACTTGGTAATATTTGATATGAACCAAGAAACAGAGAACGTAGTTTCTGGTATATTCAAAACCATGAAGCAGACATACATTCCTGCGTTGCAAGTTTGTGGAGCTTGGGGTGATTTGAATCCGCCTAATCCGAAAAGTAAAGACGCAATAGCTACGTATATATCTAAAATAATGCTGTTTATTGATTACTTGGCAAGTAAGTATTTTATAGTTATTAACGATTATGATGTACTACTAAAATATTAAAAAAATACGCAAAAATTGACTTTGTCCTTTGTCTTCATTGGTTCAAGTTATACAGCATATAAACGGAATAGAGCGGTAATGTTATGTGTTTTGTATGAAAACAATATCCTCCAAATTTGTGCAGCAACGTTGCGTCGGTTCTGCGTTCTGATTGGCCGACTGATGGCCATAATTGTATAATTAGCCGACTGGACGTACATACAGATCACTGGTTGGTTGAATTGCTATTATGTCAGTGACAAACCACTGACCAGTTTCGTAATTATATGGCTCACATTACTACTCTGTTTGGTTATATGCTCGATGGTTCAAGTAGACCTATTTTTTTCATTGCTGTTACAGTTTTCTGGCAATCTTTCTCGTTACCTCATTTCCTTTAGGGCTGTGGTAACAAATATTTCATACGATAGTACATATTTAATGTCGGGTTTTAGAGACAAAAATAGATTTGGATTGTTGTACGAAATTCAAAATAAACCTAACTTTATATGAAGAGGAATTATGTGATGCAGAGAAAATGAAATTAGCGATAACGAAGACGCACGTATTGGAAGAAATTTGCTCGTATGTAAAGCAATGGATGAAACAAATTACAATGGTACTTTTGTTATATTTAAAGCATTTTAAGACACTAGGTGAGATAATAAATGTAATAATATTTTAATAATTTTAAACAAAAGTAATAAAAAGCGGAAAGCGACTGCAGATGAACACGTTTTTCTTAATCTCCAATACTAATACTATAATTATTTTGCAATATGAAGAAATAAATAACTTTTAGTATGAGAACTTTAAAATGTTGAATGTATTTGGTTAAGGTACTGGTGCAAAGTCAACAGCTTCGTCGTGAACCCTCGAATATTGGTCCTTTGGCGGAATTAGACCACTGGCGACGACAACTGACAACGTTCACCTCTATAATAGAGCATGTGAAAAGCGAGCCTTGCCAAATGTACATACACACGTTGATACGGGCTAAATCGAAACTTATTAAGGTAAATATAATATGGTATAAAGGTACAGTAATACAAATACATCGAACAATAGACGTATGAATATATTTTACAGGCATCCCGACGTTGGGAGGGGTTGTTCTGTGGTGTGGGACAATCCCTCTGTGGAGGTGGCGCCGGTCCCCTGACGGGCTGACTAGCCATCGACTTTTTGCTCATTAGATCCGGGGCACCTCACCAAAGGCGGCATTGGTGGCATTCGCCGGGTTTTAGTGGGTAGAGCTGCGTCCACTTACCAGATTTCGGGCGCAGCGAGCCCCACATACCCCCCTGGAGAGACCCACCCCCTGTGGGATGCCTCAGAGCATTTCCCGGCGTTGAAGAAAAAAAAAGGCATATTTCTTATTAACTTGGCGGCTTGTTCCTTCATGTCCCATTTTGGCAAACACAACCGGCAATTTTTGAAAACCGTGGGAAATGCATTTCGCATGGATCCAGGTTACCTCGGGTAAGGTCCCTAAACCCGAACTGACCACCTGCTAGTACCTTCAGCCGCTTTTTGAACGTCCTGGGTATGCAGGCAATAGAGTCACCTCAGCGACTGGCTATCCCCGGCGAAAGGCCAGACTACTTCTCGTAAGGAGGGACTGCCCAGCCACCACTAAGCAGTTTAGCAGTCCCTGCGACGTCGTGCCTACTGGAGACATTAAGTAGCGCATCCTACGCCCCTCCGTTCGTCGCCCGTGGGGGGAGGCCTTGTTGGCGGCCTCCTCTCTTACTGAGATGTCTCCTGAGACATTACTGCCTCACAGTAGGTAGTGAAACTTTAATAGAAATTCTGAAGTCCATCCGTTACCTAATTTTTAAGGCCATAATTTTTTTGGTTAACGTATCAATTTTATTTTTAGAAATGGCGACTTCTGGATAATCAAGTCACTGATTACTACAACGAAGCGTACGACAATGTGAAATACCTATATGCGCTGGAAAAGTATTGTGAGCCGTTGTATAGGTAAATAACTAACCTTTAGCTTATGAATTAACTCTATTTCTATAAACGCAGAAACACTAAAACATTCAGCTTATGTACAGAGATCATAATTTACACTAGATGAAAAGGTCAACCGAGCAGTCGGAGCCTTATGGTGACTACCTACGCCCATAGACATCCGCACTACCAAAAGTTATGCAGATGTCTTGCCCTCCTTTTCCCTATCTTGCCAATGGGCCACCGGAAACTCACAAACCGCACAAAACGCGACAGCATAGCCGTCACTTTACGCCGCTATTATTGAACGAGAGGTACCAATTATTATTTAGCCATTAGACGTACTACCCTTTGTAATTGCTCCATGGTACTACCTATAATATATCCAGCTATCTACCTCACCAACTTCATTGGGTACATTTTATATATTTTTTTGTTATAGCATTCGGAAGAAATTGGGTCTTTTTTATCAATAAATATTATCCAACAATCACACCACGTTATTCTATCCCATTAGTAAGTTCGTCAGAACTTGTGTTACGGGTACTAGGAATATGGAAAGACCCCTAATTTCATACTATTTGTTTAGAAAACATGTACCTTTGTGATTTGTAGATGTGATCCCATGTCCATGCAACAGTACATCCCAGGCCTGTTGTATACCGTTCGTATGGTGTACGCCACGTCCCGCTACTACAACACCACTAAACAGATATCCACCCTGCTGGTGAAGGTCACGAACCAGATACTGAACATGTGTATGGAGTACCTCACTAATGGCGGCAAAAAGACTATTTGGAATCAGGACAAATTAGGATTTATTAACAAAGCAAAGGTATCATGAGTGTTTTGGTGTATTTTAGTTCTAGTATTGTGGCCTGGCTTCTATAATTTGATGTCATAAAACGTCATTTATGACCATTTATGACACAAAACGTTTACTCTATCTACGTTTTGATCATAAATCTCACAGGCACGTACCTACAATGAGAATTGACACATTATTATTGTGTCTAAGAAAATCGATGTCTTTTAAAAGCCTGGGCTGTCTTATCCATCGAGTATAACCGGATAGAGAAGTAATGTGAGCCATAAAATCCCGATTTT
The DNA here is from genome assembly GCA_963853865.1 of Helleia helle. Lineage (NCBI taxonomy): Eukaryota > Metazoa > Arthropoda > Insecta > Lepidoptera > Lycaenidae > Helleia > Helleia helle. Next base: position 15,268,695 of record OY971422.1, on the reverse strand, counting down.
TCAGTGTTACTGTTCAGTGATTTGTCACTGACGTAATAGCAATTCAACCAACTAGTGTACGTCCCATTGGCAAATCATCCATGTGATCCATCAATGGCCATCACTAAGAACCGGCGCAGCGTCGCAGCACAAATTTGGCGGAATTTGTCTTCATACAAAACTCATAACATTACCGCTCTATTCCGGTTGTATGCTTGACCGTCTTACCTCATAGGTGTCGACAAGTCCTATACGTTTAATTCCGTTGCAGACCCGGACTGACTGGTTGATTGAATGGGATTAGAAATTAGATAAATGACAATATTAACGATACTGTTGAATAGTTCTTTCATCATCATCATCATCATTATCATCATCATCGTCATCATCATCATCATCATTATCATCATCATCGTCATCATCATCATCATCATCATCATTATCATCATCATCATCATCATATTATCAGCCTCTATCCGTCCACTGCTGAACATAAGCCTCAATTAATGCCAAGACGACCGATCCTTTGCCACTCGCATCCAACACGGACTGGCCGCCGCACGAAGATCGTCTTCCCACCTGGTTAATGGTCGACTTACACTTCCTCTACCTAAATGTGGCCTCCAATCTTGAACCTTATTGCCCCATTGTTCTTTTGTCCTTACTAATTATTATGTTTTTTTATTACTAAGGGATATTAGGGTAGTAAAAACGTGCTCAATGTATGTTTATAAATTATTTGTTGCAGCTGTGCTTGCTTCTCTATAATTTTTATAGAGATTGTTACGATGAGACACAAAAAGAAATGCAGGAAGCAGCAGATGAAAGGCCCTTCGATTGCTCGGATATGTACATTTTTGGAAAATTCAAAACCTTTCAAAAGCGATTACTTAAGGTCTCTATCACTAATTGAAATTAAAGCATTTTGATCATATTATATTATTATTCGATCAATATAATTCACATTTTATATTTCAGATAGTAGATCTTTTTCAAACTTACATAACATATTATGTACTTAACAAAACAACTCTTGAGGGTATAGAAGAATATGCAGCCATTTTTAACAAGTTGTTTAAAACCATATCTACAAAGACTTACGATGCACTAGATCACAGGTAAGTTTATTTTGTAGTTTTAGGAGCTAGAAGAAGAATTGCATCGTGTCAAGTATAAAAGGGTGGGTGAAACAGGCTTTATAAGCTAGAAAATAATAAATTATCTTTACATAATGCTTTTGTGAATTTAGGGCCTCTAAACATGTTAAGTATGGTTTATTATTGAATAGCAAAATTAAGCGCTCACTAAGTAATACCAAAAAAGAACTATCCTATGATACATCAATATTTTGGTCAGTTCTATCTACGCAGAAAGTGCTAACTGTATCTTTAATCTGTGACATATTATGCTTGGATTTTGATTTGATAATTTTAATAATGGGATCCCAAGCAGGTGGTAAGTAATGATAGGACGTATGACACCTCAGTCCTCCCGTGACCATGGTTGCTGTAAAGTATCCGAAACGTCGGGCTTGTAAAAATCTTAATAAACCGCGATAAAATTGTTTTATTATAATGAGTGAAATTCACGTAAACATTAGAAAACAATATGTGAACCAAAAAATAAATTAATCAGACTATAGGATCAGTAGATAATATACAACCATAGACAATACTTGTTACATAAGCAGTCTACTAGACATCTATTTCATCTCTATCTATCATCACGACTTTTCGATAATATTGCCACAAAGGCGGTAGTATGCCTATAATATATAGGAATACATATGTTGTTAAAAATTACAGACGCCCAGATTTTGACAGAGACTACAAAATATATAAAGATGCCGTTTGTGCTCAGGAACTACTATTGGAAAACTTTATGATAAGCGTAAGTTAGAAAGTAAATTTACTTTTAGTAAGTAAGTGACTTTTAAGAAATTTAAATTTTTTTTCATTCGAATGTTTAAATGCTAACTGAGCATTATATTCGAGCTACATTTGGTATAAAGTAAAATATAAACTTCATTTATTTTAGCTTGTTCTATTTTAATAGGCTAAGCGGGCTACTTACTATAGTTATTCTTGTAGGATAGGGTGTAAATTCACGATCGCTGGTTGATAATTTATAATTAGGTAATGCAACGGAATGATATTGTATTAATATTAAATATAATAATCAATACAAATGTATTTACACATTTTAGAGTGTGAATAAATGTCCTACAACCGAAATTGCATTACATTTGCTGGCGCGGTTTGAGACTCTGAAACTAGACTGTCTGTACCTGGAGGATCAATATTATGATCTAATTAGCAAATACACTGCAGAAATTGAAAATATACGGGACAGGTAAAACAGCAGTTTTATAAACAACATTTTTTCTACGGCTTTAACCACGAGGCTTGAGGGGTTTAATAAGTGGCAAAAACGATGACAGTGCATTTTTTTAATTCAAATTTCTAATTCTGTTGGGAATAGAATTATTTATTAGAAGTTTGGTTTTTCTGGTAGAATACATTGCCTAACCAGTTTTCATAATTTCTCGAGAGAATGACTTGTTCCTTGTATGAAAACAAATTCCGCCAAATTTGTGCTGCGATTCTGCGCCGGTTCTGCGCTCTGATTGGCCGACTGATGGCCATAGATGTATAATTGGCCGATAGGACGTGAATACAGATCACTGGTTGGTTGAATTGCTATTACGTCAGTCACAAATCAATGACCAGTTTCGGAATTTTATGGCTCATTACTACTCTATCCGGTTATATACTCGATGGTCTTCTAATACAAATGAGTTTACGTCTAAATTCTTTTTATCATATCTACTTTTCTGTCAAACTGATATAAAAAATACTATAGCAATAAACAAATTCTATTTCTAACTTATTTAATTTATTTTAATCCCCAACATATAGATACAACGAAGAAAGAGAAGATCCAGAGTTACCAAGGAACATGCCTCCTGTAGCTGGTAGGATAATGTGGATACGTTTCTACGACCAGAATATAAGGACACCGATGGACGAGTTCAAAAAACATCATGAAGTGATCACACATATGGTGTGCACATTACAATTTACACAGTTTATATGCATGGTATCGATCTCCGTGCAGTGGCCGATCCTAGATGAATGCGAGTGGCGGGAGATCCGCCGTCTTGGCATTCATTGAAAGAGAAAGAGAAGTGGGCGACAACAGTTGTAAATGTATTTTTAAGTTAGTCTGAATTCCTACATTGACATCGATCTCTTGCAATAAAGCCATTAAGCTCTTGCACTCGCATTCAACTTAGATCAGGTGTAGATACCTAAGGCATTTTAAGATATCATTTAACATTTTTTAAGTTTCCTTTTCGTATACTATCCTGTTTTGTGAGCGACGATTGCCTAGTGGATATGGGGTCGGCCTCTTGAGTGAGAGCTGAGAGGTCCGGGTTCCTAGGAATGGTTTTTTTTTGAATTTCTAAGTACACTTGACCATGAGACCATCGCTTGCTCACCGTTGAAGGAAACATCGTGAGGAAACCTGCATGCCCGATGAGATTAAAAGTCTTTGCAGGTGTGTGAAGTTCACCAACCCGCATTGGGCCTGCGCATCGATGAACTATGGCCAAAAATCCCTATTTCTTGATATCGAGGAGGCGACCCGTGCCCAGCAGTGGGACATATAAGGGTTGATATTATTATTATTTTATTATATTATTATAGGCACTATCTTGTACATTGCTTGATTAGTAGTAAGGTTTCTTTCAATATACGTATTTAATTTCATAAAGAACACACAACGATGCATCAAGCTGTTCAATGTGATGAGAATCGTCTTCACGGAGTTCGAATTTATCTACCACAGCGCTTGGGCGGATAACGTTGGTCAGGTAAGAATATATTATAAGTAGGTTTCCATCACGGGAAATTCTAACACATTGTTTTATTAGGTAAAGTGGTAGTAGGCATACAGGCAGCAACTCCGGAGATGGTAATTAATTACCGCCACACATACACCCCTTCATGAAGGTGGCAATTACTTTTTTCATTGCAGGGGTTAAGGAAGAAATGAAAAAAGGGAATTATAATGGGACGAATTATGAGATGAGGTTTTATCCGAGTCTCGTGTCGAAACAATGACATTTTATGGCATCGATTAAAGAGCTGTGCCCTCTATATGAACGTATTATCAGAATTTATTAATCATCTTCAAAGACCTACAAAAAGTGTAAGAAAGTCTTCATAGTCTTTAGAGAAGATCCTTCTATTTATAAGCCCACAGTTTATATATATTAAACTGTTTAAGGTGAAATTGGGTCTAACGGCACCGCTACTGATCCGACACCCGACGACTAACATGTACATTGTGAACTTTAGCGTGTACATACCAGAGTGCATACGCGAAGTGGAATACATGTGGCAGCTGGGACTCAGTAAGTTAGACGACACTTTTTATGAAATATAGATCAAAGTTCTCATTTTTAAACTAAACGCAATCTACCGGTGGGAGGGATGGGCTGTGCCTCGCTCCCGCTTGATGGGTACCACCATCTTGCATGTTTCTTCCGTGAAACAGCTTTGCTGTGATTCGGAGACAAGGGCACGATAGGCAGTGTAATTACTGGCACCGAGACTTAACATCTTATGTCTCAGGATAGGCAGCACATAAATAAGTTTCCTGGTCTAGTTCCAGGTAAACTAGTTTATGTTCATGGGCGACGTCGACCACTTACCATTAGGTGGTACGTCTGCCAGTTTTCCTATCCAACGAACATAAAAAAATGTCTCAATCTTGCAACTATAGCTATGACAGCTATAGTTGCAAGATTGAGAATTTTTTGGAAATACTAATAAAGTATAATTTATTTGTATTTCCACACATGCATTATACATAGAATACTAATTTATCGATTTTTTTTCAATTCAATTAGTACAGTGTAAATACAAACAGTGGTTCAACTCGTTGGAAGCCACGCAAAATGCTACATTTGTTTTGACATTCTTTATTATTCATCTTTTATCTCTCACAATATTTACATCAGTTTTTATCCTTTTAAATTAATTATTTTATTTTAGTAATGTGTTTGTGTGTGTGTGTGTGTGTGCGTGTGTGTGTTCGTATGTATATTATTATATATGCATAATATTATACTTATATTCCAACTTATTCAACACGTATACACTACGTACGTCACACGACGAATTAAAAAAAAAACTATTATGCAGTATTCTTTATTATGTTATCCATATAACATTTTTTATTAGTATATAGATAGTAATTTGTAAGTATGTATGTTTTTTATTTTGCGAATGCCGCCAAAATCACGAGTAACTACTAAAAATAGTGTGGTTATAGTTGAATCAGGTCGTGAAGAGATATAATTCTAAAGGTAGAAAAAGTGCGAGATCTAGGAGTTATCCTTGATACAAAGTTGAGTTTCTTGCCTCACATAGAGGACACGGTACTTTCTGCAGTGAGGTCACTCGGTTTCGTCCTAAGACACTCTAAAGAATTCTATCATAGTTCCACTGTTTTAACACTGTACAACAGTTTTGTTAGAAGCAAGCTAGAATACTGCTCAACGGTATGGAATCCGCAATACGCGATACACATTGATAGAATCGAAAAAATCAAAAAAAAAATTGATTCGGCATCTTACTTATAGATTTGCGAAACCCCTACTTCACTTTTCTTATCTAAAGAGACTTCAAAACTTTAGCCTAATGTCCCTAGAATCGCGTATACAAGTGTTAGACATGGTATTTTTATATAAATTGATAAATAATAAAATTGATTGCATGCCACTTCTGTCTTCATTAAACTTCAATCTTCCAACTAGACTCCCGCGAAAACCGTTGAGCCTTCTTAGAGCCCCCATGCATAAGACAAATTTAGGTAAAAATAGCCCCATAGCTAGATTATCGCGCACCTATAATGAGCTTGCGTCGGGGATTGCGGATCTTGACATCAATCACAATGATCTTATAGGTTTTAAGAATAAAATTTGTGAGTACTTGGATCAAACATGTAGAAAAGACTAATTTTTCATATTTATAATTATAAGAAAGTATAATTGTTTTGTGTGTGTGTGTGTTTTATTTTATTTTATATGTATATTTTTTTATTTTTCATTAGCATTATTTTGATGTTTATTAACACTGATTATTTCGATTTTGTTTAATGATATAGGTAATTTAAATTATTTTTCATGGGATTTTTTCTTTTTTCTGACATTGTTTTTCTGTTTGAGAATTATAATAAGATGTTTACGTTACATAATTGAATTTTGTGATTTGTTTTAATTTTGATATCTTTGTAATTTTTATTTCTATTTTTGGTTGCCAATTGCATGATGTAATAGCCTATAAGTAAAAGTGCAATTAGCTGTACCCACACTATAAATGCTAGCAGTAGAATTATTATTGTAACTTTTGTTGGCTGTTCATATTAAATAAATAAATAAATAAATAAATATCACTACTTCATATTCGTAATCGGCATCCCCGAAAACTATGGAAATAGTCCCCATATTGATTATTGTGTATTACTGGGTTAATATTTTTGAATTTCACTAAATAAATCATACAAAGAATAAATATATACTCTTTAATCAAAAGCATCAGCAAAAATTTATAAGTAACGAAATACTTAAACAATCAATATAAAAAGAGACAGCCCTGGCTGACATCTCCCGAACGAGTGTATGGCAGTTCGGGAGATGCCCGCCCCTCACTCATCCCGCAGACCCCGTACAATAGCTCTGTTTAGACGCGTCCGTTGGCCTACTGTATGAATTTGGTTATACTGTGGTATTAGGAACTGCTGAAATATCAAATATTACAATAATTTTATTTAGCATTATGAAAAATAAGTTCTTTAAGAATGGACGCCTTGAGTTCTGCGATTAGTTGGTTAATAATTGTATAATTTGTGCATTTGACAGGCGTACCAGATGCAGCACAAATAGTTGCGTATTGTAAAGACAAGATATTTGGAAGTTATGAGCAAATTAAATCTTTGGTAGATCGCAACGATCGTATACGAAGGTTAACCCCTTACCTATATAATAATTATTGTTAACATACCTTACCCAATATAATATACTACCGCATAATAATAAGTAATGATTAAAGTCTTAATAGATAGAAATATTATTTTAAATTGTTAAAAAGAATTACTAGGCCAATAACTTCAAAATAAATAATGTCTCGAATTCTTTAAAATAAGTGAAATATTGTAGGGATATGCCCAAATTGTATTTACCGCTTCTACGGGCACAACTTGTGAAAATGGATAAAGCATTCCAACCTGGACTTTCTACTATCACGTGGACTTCGTTGGAAATTCCAGCGTATTGTGAGAATATAGAGAGGGTTTTGAATGAAGTCGATCTATTCGTTAAAGACGTACGTATTACGTAACTTTATAAGTTTACTAGCTGTTGCCCCCGTTACTTACATTTACGGACGTATCCGGACTGATGATGATCATTTTTCAACTTTTTTTTGTTATTTCTCTAAACTAAATCAGGCAGCGTTTTCAATGTAAGCAGCTCCCGAGCGATAAGCGATAGTCTAGCTCCAAGATGGTAGTTTATTTATACTTTCTCATTTCTTTAATTTTTCCATCTGTAGAACGGTTTACAACCATATTACTGATATTACTAAGAATATCGGACTCTAATGTAACGATATTATAGATTTATTAGTTATTCCATTCACAATTCTGCTAGATGAATACAAAAGCTAGCATAGATTTTTGTGAAAGAATTTTCAATGTGGCTTGACCTGGGTTTGACTAATTACTTTATAAAGATAACGTATTAGCTTCGTTCTGTTGGAGTTATTTCATTTCAGTGCTTAATTTTTACTATCATCTTTTGATGTTGTATAGGTGGTGGATATGAAAGAAGCTCGGATTGATGCCATACTACAGTCTATTAGTAAAATGATGTTGGTTTATTTGCCAGAAAATGCGGTAGATCCAACTGTGTTTTATGATGATAATTTAGTACGTCGAGATGAAATTGGTTAGTCATTTATATATTTGGCTTCGTTGTTGTACAACTATGAAACGTTTTACTAATTTAATTGATATTTTACTAATACTTAAATAATTTTAGCGGAAGAGTTGCAACAGAAATCATGGAATGCTGAAACAGCTGTGATTGAGCTTATAAATAAATTCTTAGATAGTGTTCCATCGCAGCAAATTAGAGATCTCAAAGATAAATGGTATGAATTTAATACATACTTTTAAATTATTAGTACTTTAAGAGGTAGTGCCATGCTGCTTAGCAGCCGAATTGGGCCGGCATGACCTCTCCTCACATAACACCGGCGTCAAGTGACAGCTATGCTTCGCGTTTCGTGCGGTTTGTGAGTTTCCGGTGGCCCATTGGGGGGGTTAGGGAAAAGGAGGGCAACGCATCTGCATAATCTTTGGTTGTGCGGATGTGTTTGGGCGTCGGTAGTCGCCAAACGGCTTCGACTGCTCATTGCTCTACTATGCTATAAAAAAACCCTATCTTAGCAAATAATATGACGAAACCGTAAGTAGCTCCTATAAAAAGGAAATAAATATACTAAAAATATACTTTCAAGTAATGAGGAAATATTTATTTTTACAAAATTATAAAATTCTTATATAAATTGTAAGGCAAAGTGATATATTTATTATGGTAAAAGAATTATATCAATAACTCGAAAAATGACAAAACGAATCAACTTTTACTGAATCCCGAACGCGCGCGGAGCATTTGCTCTGTGACGTCATAAGTCTCGCCGGGTCAACAATATGGGTAAGGCGGTATTCGACTCGAGCGAGCGAGTCGAATAGAATAGTCGAGCGGCCCGTGGGCGAGACTTGTGACGTCAAGAGGCGGCGTGCAGAGAAGTTTTAAAGCGGACGGGAAAAGTATTATAACTTCTTTATTTATTGAGATAATTGAAAAAACTACGTGCGTACAAAGTACACATGTCAGAAGTGAAACTTATTTGGCAAACTAATTTTTAAATCTCGTTTATATTTATACTAATCTAAAGCTTTAAATTTCCGAGACTTTCGATGCGACTTTCGCTCTCTCTCGATCTCTCTCACTCACTTGATCCTTACTTTCACTCCATGGCTATGTGCTTCATGCTACGTTCGCCCTTTCTCACTCTCACTCAATCGGTCTCAATCACTCTCTCCCTCTTCTTGGACAAAAACGTTGCACATTTTCGTGACATTTCATCCGTAAAAAAATTACCCTCATGCGCACAAAGAAGTTTCACTTCAAAAATCACTGGGATTTATTGCAAGTTTAGTGCTATTTTTCATACATAAATAAATTAAAATGAAAACTGTATTTTTGCTGTATTCTAAGACGATTCTTGGTGCTGTATGTAGTTAATTTATTTATGATGTTAGAAAAGTGGGATTTTAAGATTTTAAGTAAAATTATTATGTTTATATATTTATTAGAATTGTATTTTTTTCCCATTCCACTGAAGGTTGGATCCGGAGAAAGCTTTGAAACAAGTGACTTCTGCCACAAGAGTATTTCCTGAAGATGCTGGTATGACTCCTTGATAATTATTTTTCTACTAGCTATGTTAATTATATGCATATATATCTTTATATATATATTTCTTCTGTGCGTGTGTATGTCACTGAATTCCTCCTAGATGGCTGGACCGATCTTGATGAAATTTTTTGTGTGAGTTCAAGGGGATTCGAGGATGTTTTAGATTCAGAAAATAAAATTGTACAGGACAACGTCTGTTGGTACCACTAGTATATATATATATATATATATATATATATATATATATATATATATATATACACACATACATATACTGAGTAAGTATATAAGAAGTACATATGATAATCTATATTTTTATTACAAATCTTCTCAGCTTTTATGGAAATTGAAAATCCCGACCGTTTTGAACCATTACACGCCATCAACGAATGTAACGAATTATTCGCTTATTTTGCTACAAAATGCTTGGAATCTTTAATCAAATGTACAAGGCAAAGTTTAGATATGTTGAGGAAAAGGGCTTCGGTGTCTAGGTAATATTTTGAGATACATTTCAATATTTTTACTCGTAAGTGACTGAAATGAAACTACTGAGAATGAACTTCACGAATTTTGCATACAAACATCGCAGTGTCATTTAATACTTTGTTAGTTTCATTTTGGGCCATTACTTATATACGCGTTAATAATTTTCTATGACAGTGTCTCAAACTTTGTGCTGCTATAGCCCGGTATTTTTCGTACAATCCCTTCGTGACTCACTCAAGTTCTTAAACCCCCTGAAATATGGGTAAAATAAAACATTTATTGCAAATAGAAGTATACTTAAAAGTGTATGTACTTATAACAATAATTAGTGAGAAGTATAAAGCTGCTTATTTTGACTTACATATTTTTGTCTCATCAGTTACGCTCTCCTAGTATTTGTTTAATTGCTCCTAGTATTGCCCCCTCGGCAATGGTCGACCCGGTATTTTTTTTCGTGGCCCGGTACCGGGTCGCGACCCACCAAATGGGAAACGCTGTTCTATGATAAATTATATACATTTAGTCACGGAACATTATGATTGCAGTTTTCTCACAATGACAACCGACCCCGAAGAACAGAAAAAGTTAAAGCCTCTCATGTCGACGATGATGCACCTCCAAATACCAATAATAGTAATAAAGCCTACTTTAGAAGAGATACAAACTGCGTTTTCTCAGGTATGTTTGTGAGTTAAATAAAATTTTACTTCACCAAGCCTTTTTCCCACCTGGTTTTATCGCCGACCAACACTTCGTCTCCCTAAACGTGGTCTCTACTCTTGAACCTTATTGGCCCATCAGCCATCCGTTCTTCTGAGTGTGTGACCAGCCCACTGCCACTTCATCGAGCTGAATTCGGGAACTGTTTTTTATTCTCAGCTCATGGCTGGTTTTGCATACATTTACGGGCCGAAATCAAGTAAATGAAGGATGTGGTGTGTTACAGTAAAGGAGGGTTATGTTGTGTTATTTCATTTTTCTAGGTGGGAAGACGATCTCCGTGCAGTGGCCGGTCCCTGTTGGATGCGAGTGGCGAGGGATCAGTCGTCTTAGCTTTCTTTGAGGGAGATCTATGTTCAGCAGTGGACGGATAGGGGCTGATGCTGATGAAGTTGAAGCCTTTTTTGTCTATCCAACTAACCAATCTGTTTTTTTTGTTTTTGTTGTTAATTGCATGATTTAATAAGAATTGTATGTTTCTTTCTCATAACTTTAGGTGGTACTCAATTGTATCATGGATGTCCATCGGTACGTGTTCATGTGGGGACAGCAGGATTTGATCAAGGAGGAGCGATCGAGGGCTAACTCATTGTTGACAACTAGAAGTATGAGTAGTAAGTACAGCTACAAATGCTATTGCTTGTAAACATCGGGCATGTATCCAGAATAGAGCGGTAATGTTATGTGTTTTGTATGAACACAAATTGTGCCAAATTTGTGCTGCGACGCTGCGCCGGTTGGCCGACTGATGGCCGTTGGGACGTAGATACAGATCACTGGTTGGTTGAATTGCTATTACTTCAGAGACAAATCACTGACCACTTTCGGATTTTTTTATGACTCACATTACAACTCTATCCGGTTATATTATGCTTGCAAAATATGACATTTCTTTCCTTAATAGTATCCTATACTCTATGTTACATACTTAGGCTATATTAATTTTTAACGACAACATTTCCTTATCGATTTGTAAATTTAATTTCACATAATAAATACACTATATCATCAGAACTTGTAAAACGAATTGTAATTTTCAGTGGGATCGAGGACAGGTTCAAATATTGGTGGCATCAGAAATTACTTTCGAATGGTTTCCGAGCATAAAGATATAGTGCGGTCAGTGATGGCCTTGCAAGGAATGATGTTTATGTACAAGCCAGATATTCAAAAACTACTAAATGTGTGTAAAATAATATTAATTACATAGACCATTTCCTTAACTCCATTGTTGACCTAAATTAATGTTTCAGGTGTACCTTAGGTTCTCACATTTATGGGCAGAAGACAGAGTGCAACAAATTCAAGCGTTTGTTGATTCAAATCCATTAAATGTTATTATAAGAGACATGCTAAAAAAATATGAAAATCAGACAGAGGAGGTCTTGAGTCTCCCTGAACGACATATTATTGGCTCCATAGAAATAAATACAGGTACGTTTTTACAATTAACTCAACCATCTGTCTCTAGCTTGGAAAGAAGGATTGAATTAAGAATAAGTTCAGCTTAGATCATACAAGTCTACATTTAAAAAAATCAAAATATTTCTAAAATATTGACACTGTTTTAGATAAACTGAAATTGGCGTTACATGTAGAATCTGTCGAATGGAAGCGGATTTTAGGCAAGCTACTGAGTCATGCGTATAAAGAGCGTGTTGTAAAACTAATGCAGTTTATAAATGACCGTATGAAGACGATGAGTAAAAAAATTAAAGATTTGGACGATGTTCGTGTGGCTATGATGTGTTTAGAAATGATACGCGAGGAATTTATAGGGTACTTATTTAAAGTATTACAGGTTAAATATTATATGTTCATGTTCCTATTATCTCGATACTTAGCGATAATCATATGACTAGTTTTAAAGTAAAACAAATTATTATGTTCATTAAATGCATACGATTGATTCATAAGTTTCTTAAATTAAAGTTAAATAAAATTGAAGTGTGTGTTTGTAATTTTAAATTAACAGCTTTTCACTAAATGCATATGAAAGTATACAAGGTTGATAAAAGCGAGAGGCATTAAATTAAACCACGTATACTATGTACCATTTTCAGACTACACACCAAAACTTAGATCAATAAAATCAATAGTTTAGTCACAGGATATTTTTAAAGTTTTAAAAGCCGCTCCGGTTTGTTCGACCCAGTGAGACGCAACGTGCTGTGCGACGTTGCCTTTTAGATTCGAAGGACATTTTATAAAGGTTTACAAAGAGTTTTTACGTTTTACTTTGACTATTCACGTATTTAAGTTCTTTGAAAAACTTTTTATTTATTGCTCTCAAACTATTTTTTTATAGTTTCGGATTAATCGTAAGCATGTGCAGTATATGTAGTTTAATTTAATGCCTCTCGCTTTTATCAACCTTGTATATTAAAGTACGATGCTTACATCAAATATCAATTTTTAAAATTTCTGTCTTTCTGTCTTTCTCTCCGTCTGTCTGTCTGTCAGTCTGTTCCGGCTGTTCTCTGAAACGTCTGCACGGGATTTTCACTGGTAGATATCTAATATTAGTAACATAGGCTATAAAAATAATAATAATTAGGTAACGGTTCTTAGTGTTATTTTTGTTTGATTTTAATTGTCACTTCCTTATTGGCAGAATGGATATGGAGTTAGATTTAATAGAAGAAAGCTACACGACGTTTAGTCAGTTCAATATTGATATTCCCAAGGAAGATGCCGATATGGTTTACGGATTACGTTATGCTTTCCAGAATATGCTCTCAACAGTAAGTATTTTTATGGTATAAGGAAGCAAACGAGCAGTCGGAACTCGGAGCCTTATGGTGACCACCTACGCTCATAGACATCCAAAAGTTATGCAGATGCGTTGCCCTCCTTTTCCCTATCCCCCCAATGGGCCACCGAAAACTCACAAACCGCTCGAAATGCGACATCATAGCTGTCACTTTACGCCGGTATTATGTGAGCGAGAGACACCACCCGTGCATCGTGCCGGCACAATTCTGTTGCAATGCAGCATGGCACTATCTTTTACAAGTTGAGCTCGTTGAAATTATTTTGCGATAGTATATTTTGTTGATACATTCCTTAATTATTCTTTTAACGTTTATTCTAAAAATAGCCATTGCATGAATTTTTAAGTATTTCTCATTTTATTTTGAGTACTAGAATTTATTTCCCTCACAAATTGATCGACACTTACAGGCTCAACAAGTGCAACAAAGAATTGTAGAAATCCAAGGTCCCTTACAAAAAGAGTTAACAGACGGCGTTGCTTCTTTCAACGCAGAAGTGTTAAAGTTCGATGCTGATTATGATGCATTCGGACCTATGACACCTGGTCTATCTGCAAGAGATGCTAGCGACAGGTAATTTGTAATATTGAAAGAAAGAAAGAAAGAAAAATATTTTATTGTTCACACCAAAGACCAAAACATAATCACAACGTAGTTTCACATACATTCATTATTGTGAACAATAGAGGTAGCCAGTCAGCATTTGCCACACCATTACAGCAATGAGTACAATGTGAGTGAGTACAAAAACAGTGAGACAATAATTAAAAATTAAATTAATTAAAAATTATTGGTATATAGAATAATATTTTAAGCCACTGGTTCAAAAAGACGCGTATTTTAAGTTTGACCGCTAAGTCTGTCACGCTTAATACCGTAGGTCACAAACGGGTGAATCGATTTATGGTCCTAGATATGTTTTATCAAAATTGGTTCAACCGTTTCAAGATGGTTAGCCTTTTTGTAACATATTTGGGTTTTTCTTTTTGAACTACCTTTTAATATTTTTATATAATTTTATAAAATGAGAATTTTTTAATGAGATCTTTTAAACAGAGTGATGATGTTCCAATCGCGATTTGATGAACTTTGGCGGCGCTTCGAGATGTATTCAAACGGGGAGAAGTTGTTCGGGATGGAAGTTAAAGATTATCCTATTTTGCACCAAAAGAAGAAGGAATTCAATCTACTAAGCAAATTGTAAATCATTATTACATTTTGAACTGCGTAGTAAAAAAATATGGTAACAGATCTATAACTCAAAACTTTTGCATTATAGATATAGCTTGTATTTGGCGGTTATGAATTCCATAGACGGTTACTTTGATACGGCCTGGGTGGACATCGATATCGAGCAAATCATTGCACAACTGGCTGACTTTGATATCAGGTAAGTGTACACACTTAAACATATACGTGTTAGGGATAGTGTTACTAGATTATACACAAAATAATGATTTTAAAATACACAATACTTTAGGCACAGGCATTTTTTTTTTCATTTTCACAAGTTTTCTACTAGTAGAAAACGTGTGCATCTAGTGTACGTAGGTGCACTAGATGCACATGGTAAACATATAAAAGTTTATTTATTTGTTATTTTAAACAGGTGTCGTAAGTTACCAAAAGGTATGAAAGATTGGCCCGCTTATTTGGAATTAAAAAAGAAGATCGATGATTTTAATCAAACTTGCCCATTATTGGAGCTGATGGCAGACAAGGCGATGAAAGATCGTCATTGGCGAAGATTGGAGAAACTAATGAGTACGCGCCTCGAATGTATTTTACTGAGTCGCCGTGGTTTTAAATGAAAAGTGCTTGCACTTGAACGTTTATGATAAACTAGCTGGTGCCCACAGCTTCGCCTGCGTTAACTTAAATTTACAACAGTATCCGGGTTGATAAGATATTATAAGCCATCACCATTTCAACTATCAGCCAAATCAATTCAGTCGTTTTGCCGTGAAGGATCTTGCATTGCAGCCGAATTGGGCCGGCACGACTGGGGTGGTACCTCTTCCTCACATAATACCGGCGTCAAGTGACAGATATGCTGTCGCGTTTCGTGCGGTTTGTGAGTTTCCGGTGGCACATTGAGGGGGATAGGGAAAAGGAGTGCATTGCATCTGCATAACTTTTCGTTGTGCGAATGTTTTTGGGTGTCGGTAGTCACTATAAGACTCAACCTGCTCGGTTGCCCCTTTATGACATAAAAAAATGGCTTAAGTCCAGTAGGGCTCGGAAAAAGAAATATATTAATATTAATGGCGATGGAATTAAAAAAACCTGATATTTGTTACTCTATTTTTGTTGATAATTTAATGATGAGCATCACTAAGATAATGACTAAGAAGAACTGTTATGATCATCATTAATACTTTTATTACTCAAAATAAAATATAGGTTATAATGACGAATGATGAATATTATGTTAAACTAGCTGTTGCCCGCAGCTTCGCCCGCGTTAACTTATACGTGATGTTATATAGCCTTCCTTGATAAATGGGCTATCTAACACTGAAATAATTTTTCAAATCGTATCAGTAGTTCCTGAGATTAGCGCGTTCAAACAAACAAACTCTTCAGCTTTATAATATTAGTATAGATAAATGTGTCTGTTTGTAACATTGCGTATTTTGTACTGTATTTCAGATTGTGTGTTAGACGTAGAATCAGAATCATTTACGTTAGCAAATGTTATGGAAGCACCTCTTCTTCAAAATAAAGAAGATGTAGAAGTAAATATCTTTATTGTTCTAATGTTAAATCTTTCATATAAATTATTGTCTTATGAGGAAACTATTTCATTACAAATTATTTATTTATCTCATTTACTCACCATTTAAGGATATATGTATAAGTGCAGTCAAAGAGAAGGATATAGAAGGGAAGTTGAAGCAAACTATAGCTGATTGGGCTGTAGTAGACCTAACGTTCGCTCCTTTTAAAAATCGAGGAGAATTACTCATTAAACCACAGGAGACTCTGGACATAATAACGATGCTCGAAGATTCACTAATGGTGCTCAATTCTTTAGCATCAAATAGGTAATGTTTATTATTATGATCAGAGTTTTACACTTTTTAATTAAAGTTTATAATCATAATTTTTTTTAAATAGATACAACGCGCCATTCAAAAAAGATATACTACTGTGGATCAATAAATTGGTAGGGACATCTGAGATTTTGGAGAAATGGTTACAAGTACAAAATTTATGGATGTATTTGGAGGCTGTATTTGTCGGCGGAGATATTGCTAAGCAGTTGCCAGCTGAAGCAAAGCGTTTCGGGGTAAATATCTTTTACTTATAGCTTGGTGTCTTGGCAACACGGATTTTTTTACTTTTGAGCAAAGCAATTTAAATATTTTAATTTTATTATCTTTTTTTACGAAGTGTACTAGTTGAATTAACTAAGATTTTTTTTTAGTCTATTGATAAATCATACGTTAAAATTATGTACCGTGCTCGGGACATAGTTAATTGTGTGGAGACTTGCGTATCAGATGACACCTTGAAACAACTACTACCACACCTCTTTGAACAATTGGAGGCATGCCAAAAATCACTTACTGGTTACTTGGAGACCAAGCGGCTAATTTTCCCGAGGTTCTTTTTCGTATCAGATCCGGTACTCTTGGAAATTCTTGGGCAAGCGTCCGATCCTCATTCAATTCAGGTATGTGTTTGGATTTCAATTTTTTATTTAATGACAAGATTTTAGGACAAAAGATTTTCTAAGCTCTTCGAATTATTGTATAATTGCTCATATATATTTTACTTTGTAGCCACATTTACCAAGTATTTTCGACGCGATGTACACAGTCGACTTTGACGATAAGGATCGAATAGTAAACATGAATTCTGACAATGGAGAAACGATTCCTTTGGACAGACCTGTTGTATGTTTAGGAGGAGTCGAGGTATGAAATTGAGCTAATGAAAATAATAATTTAAGATTTGTTTTAAGAATCTAAATAAAGTAATGTGGTAAATTACAGATATGGTTGAATACGTTACTAGATACAATGAAAGATACAGTAAGGAATATGATAGCAAATATTGCTCAGACTATGTCAGGAGATCCAGAGTTTGAATTCTTATCAGGTTTTTGGAACTTCTCTGGACAGGTGATGAGGGATATTTATTTTTATTTAAACAATAACAAGTTCAATTGTTAATTTTTAAATAAAAATAAATAATTTAATTCTTATTTTTTGTTTTACGCTATTTGATTTATAAATATTTCTTTAGGCTAGTCTCTTAGGAATGCAAATATTATGGACAAGTGATGCAGAGTATGCATTAAAAAAGGCAAAAGTTGATCGATTTATAATGAGATTAACGAATCAAAAAAATCTTGATTTATTGAATGGGCTCATTGATCAAACAGTCAAAGATATAGCACCATTGGACAGAACAAGGATAGAGACTATGATTACAATACACGTGCATCAAAGGTACGTATAGAAAGGACCGTTTTCTGTAGTATTAATATACGTGATAGAAATTATATTTTGTAATAAAAAAGGGAGTTTTTTTTTTAAATAATACTATATTATGGTATTTTAGAGACATATTTGACGATCTTGTAAAGATGAAGATTAAAACTCCAAAAGATTTTGAATGGCAGAAGCAAGCTAGATTCTACTATTTCGAAGATACTGACGATTGTTTAGTCTCCATTACAGATGTAGATTTCCTGTATCAGGTATAATATTTCGTATATTTTATATTGCATTGTTTTAAAAATGGTAAGCTTCAATATTACTTGTTATTTAAAATAGGCTAGATAATAGTAGCTTAAAAAGTCATAAATAGGTTACAAGTAGGTTGATAAAAAATAAGGGGCTCATATACAAATAACGGTATTTTTTTCAAAACAAACTTTATGTAGAACTAAAAAAAATACTGACTGTATTCTTCAGGGGTCAGCTATTCTATGCGGTATTTTGCCCGTACTAATTGTATGAATAAAAGATTTTGGTTTCTGTAACTGCAATAATCTGCAATACTAACAGCATTAATAAAGTCAAATGTTATCTCAAGGAAATAGGAACTACAGTCTTAATGTCTTTTAATATTTAGAAACGATAGTTATTAATTATTTTTTCCCAGAACGAGTATCTAGGCATCACAGAGCGTCTAGTAATCACGCCTCTGACGGATCGTTGCTACATCACACTGTCTCAAGCCATCGGCATGAACATGGGCGGAGCGCCCGCCGGTCCTGCAGGAACTGGTAAAACAGAGACCACGAAGGACATGGGACGAACGCTTGGAAAACTAGTCATCGTTTTCAACTGCTCCGATCAAATGGACTTCCGAGGTAAATATGTATTGTAAAAGGATAAACGAGTAGGTGCTGTCAGAGTTTTTCAACCAAGTTTTAGCAACGAAGAAATAATGAAGAATATACCATTTTACAAAATCTTGAATATGTAAAGTGTTTCCAGCATTGCAAAATGAAAAGTAGTGTTGAATTTTCTTTAGGGGATGCTATAGTTTCTTTTAATAAAAGTATCATGTTTTAAAGGTCTTGGACGTATTTACAAGGGACTAGCACAATCTGGTACGTGGGGCTGCTTCGATGAATTTAATCGTATCGAGTTGCCAGTGCTATCAGTGGCGGCACAGCAAATCTATATTTGCCTTACTGCCAGGCGCGAAAAGAAGGAATTCTTTATATTCAGGTATATAAATATAAAAACGTGTAAAGAATGTGTATCGTAAATTAATATAGAGCTTACGATATTTACACATGTTAAAAATATAAAGGCAAAAGTCACGGTTAAAGAAATAAAACGAGAATTTGGATTAGAAAGGCTTATAAGATCAACATACCTATTATGCACGGCTACAGTTTTGTTTTGTTTTTTATTGTACTTGCAGTGTTTTGTTAACATTAGTTATATGAATAGTCAGTTGCTATTCAGTTTTGTTGTACTTATAGATAATATTGACAAAGATTTATTATATTATATATTTTTACTAGTGACGGCGATACGGTCAGTTTGAATCCAGAATTTGCGTTTATTATAACAATGAACCCGGGATACGCGGGAAGACAAGAACTTCCAGAAAACCTTAAGATACAATTCCGATCCGTGGCAATGATGGTGCCCGACAGACAGATTATCATCAGAGTCAAATTGGCGAGCTGTGGCTTTAAAGAAAACATACTTTTAGGTAATTTTCATACTAGAAATATTAAAAAATAGCCGGTCTATAAAGTTGGTTAACGGACGATAGTTTAACGTGACGACGTCATAACAAAACGCTTGCGGCCCAAAAATTGGTGCCAGCTCTCCTACTATAACGGGACAATGACGCAAATAAAAAAATATGTTATCTATCTGCTTTATTGCGTTTTTTTATTTACTTTAAGAAAGCTGTATAGCTTAACAAAATATTTTAAGACAAGTTCCAAATAACCAATGAAAGAACTAGTTTTAATGAGTTTAAAATGAGATCAAAATTCTTATTAACATGACTCCTTCTAGCAACTAGAAGGAATCATGTTGATAAGAATTTTGCTTGAATCTAGCTTGTTTGTTCGGTCAACATTTTCTTTTATTTCCTCTGAATTTGGCGTAAATCTTATTCTGTGCCTTATTATTGTAGCTCGCAAGTTTTTCACGCTGTATAAACTGTGCGAGGAACAGCTATCGAAGCAGGTGCACTACGATTTTGGTCTGAGGAATATTCTCTCTGTATTGCGAACCATGGGCTCACAGAAGCGGGCAAACCCAGACAGCACAGAAGAAAACATCATGATGAGAGTATTAAAGTATGAGAAATT
This sequence comes from Helleia helle, assembly GCA_963853865.1. Classification (NCBI taxonomy): domain Eukaryota; kingdom Metazoa; phylum Arthropoda; class Insecta; order Lepidoptera; family Lycaenidae; genus Helleia; species Helleia helle. Next base: position 15,248,375 of record OY971422.1, on the reverse strand, counting down.
TAGATGCCATTTTATATGAATCTTTGATATTTTCCTAAGCCATTCAGATAATAGTGAAGTGATCAATGATAATAATGATCCATATAAACAGTTACAGCTAGATGGTTTTTTAGTAATTCCTATGACAAATGCAGTTTAAATAAAATGTAACTGAAATATGATAAATAGTATTACAGTTATTAGTTATTATTACTATTACAGTTTAAATATTTTGACCGTTGGGAGGGAAGCGCTGTGCCGCGCTCCCGGCTGCATGGGTACCACCATCTTGCTTGCTTCTCTCGTCAAACAGCTCTGCTGTGTTTCGAAGAGAAGGGCAAGACAGGCAGTGTAATTACTAGCACCGAGACTTAACATCTTATGTCTCAGTACAGGCAACACATAAATGAGTTGCCTGGGCTAGATCCAGATAAACTAGCTTATTTTTATGGGCGACCGACCACTTATCTACTATCTGATGGCACGTCTGCTAGTTTGCCTAACTAACTAGCATAAAAAAAGGAAAAATTCATAATTTTGGTCACATAAAAAGTGATGACTTCTATGGGACCCATTAGTATGTATATGAAATTCAGGTAACAAATAATATTACCACCCAAAGAGTGGCTTTCACTTACCTTAGTAGAAAATAATTTTATCCTCAGAGAAATGAATGTTTCAAAGCTCGTGGACGAAGATGAGCCACTATTTATATCGCTGATCGAAGATCTCTTCCCGGGAATGAAATTAAGTCAGACAGTGCACAGGTATGTCAATATGTATGATAATAAACCCATTTTAAGAAAAAAATGGTATTTAAAATCATACAAATGATTTAGGGAAATGCAACGTGCCATAACAACAGTGACAGAGAAAAGCGGTTTGATCAACCACCCCGATTGGAACTTAAAAATTATACAGCTGTATGAGACGTCTCTGGTGAGACACGGTCTCATGACGATGGGCCCGACCGGATCGGGGAAAACGACGTGCATACATACGCTCATGGCGGCTCTCACGGTTGTTGGTAAACCGCATCGTGAAATGAGAATGAATCCAAAGGTGATATATTTTATCTAAAATTAGAATAATTTTAGGGTTTTCAAAATACAAAAGGCCTTTACTTCGCCATCATAGAAATTCCTCGAAAATTGGACTGCAAAGAAACTTTTAGTAGTAGAATTCTTTTCATATCAAAAAACCCGTTGACCTAAAAGAAGCCTTTAATTAATTTCATGTTTATTTAGAACTCGCTGGTGCCCGCGATTTTGTCTGCGCAGCATAAGATTTTAGTTTTTTTCTTCATAAAAAGTATCCTATGTTACTTCTAATACATCCAAAAATATGTGTACAAAGTTTCATGATGACCGGTTAAGTAGTTTTCGCGTGAAATCGTAGCAAACAAACTTACTTTACATTTATAAGATTAGTAGGATTATTTAATTTGAAGTGGATTTAATATTTTCACTTTTACATTAAATAAAAAAAACATAAAATTTTTGTTTCAATGTTGCCTGCTATGTAAATAATATTTCATCAGTTTAATTTAGACACTAAAAAGTTATCTCATATCAAAATTTTTAATATGTATAATATCTTATTGCATATTTTAATATGTTACGTTTTTTATCAAATCAACCGAGAAGAAAAAGAGATAATTATTAATTAATTAATTAATAATAATGATAATAAAGGCTTTTACGTTTATGTAGACGAAGTGTTGGTCGGCCATTAATCAGGTGGGAAGACGGTTTCCGTGCGTAGGCCGGTCAGTGTTGGATGCGAGTGGCAAGGGATCGGCCGTTTTGGCGTTCTTTGAGGGAGACCTCTGTTCAGCAGTGGACGGATAGGGGCTAATGAAGATAATTATGAAAGGCTTTTATGCCTGTTATATTTCGTGTTACTTTTGTAGGCCATTACCGCACCGCAAATGTTTGGTCGCTTGGACGTGGCTACCAATGATTGGACTGACGGTATATTCTCTACCCTGTGGCGGCGAGCACTGAAGGTGAAGAAAACTGATACGACGTGGATTGTATTAGGTAATGCACTTATCTATGTATCATCCCGAATCCGTTTTTTATTGGTCAAACAATATCTAACTTCTCGTATACAAATTGAACCAGCTACTGCATAGCGATCGCCATCCCATATAGTTGATGGGCGAGCAATTCGCCTTCTTTAACTGATCTACACTCCAGAAGTTGCGAATCTGAAGTTTTTTTACTCTATGAAGTTTACAGGCTAACGAAAGTAAATATTGTAGTATAGATGTTTTATTTCACGAAAGCGGGTGAGCCATCCTTGTGTTTGTAAATGTACATGCACATTGTCTTTGTGTGCGTAAGCTCGAGAGCGCACGCAATAATTTGACGTTGACGTATCGACTTCGAAATCGAGTATGGGATCAAATGACGAAATTACACAGTTCAACGTCAAAAAATTGTAATACTAATTTCAATTAGTTACATAAAATTCCACTGTGATCGAGTCAAACCGTGAGCTAGTGTAGCGTACAAGAGTACCGTTTGACAAGTTCTCGATCCCAATCCTAAATTTCAATAGGATCAAGTGTCAAGAGTAAGTCCGCTGCACGCTAAAACGCTCCTGTAGGCACATAAGAACGCACGTCTGTACGTATTGCAACTACAAGTATGGCCCACCCGATTTCGTGAAATAAAACAACTGTACAATAACGCCTTTATACTTTTTGTCGTCTAGCTAAACTAGATACTAGCATATTTTTCGACCCCCAACGCATGCTATAAGTTTGACTGCTAGTGTGTCTGTCTGTGTTCTCAAACAGGTGAATTAGATGCGGTTTTTTAGTTTGAAAGATTTTCTAGCAGCGGTTCTTAGACATGTGTTATAAAAATCTATTCAAGCCGTTTCGATTAGCCCTATTGTTTTTGCTTATTTTTTATAGTCACCCATTTTTGGGTCTTTCTCTTCAACTTTTTTGTTATTTATAGATGGTCCAGTGGACGCGGTTTGGATCGAAAACTTGAACTCTGTGTTGGATGACAACAAGACCCTGACCCTGGCGAACGGGGACCGCATCTCGATGGCTCAGAACAGCAAGCTGGTGTTTGAGCCGGACAACGTTGACAACGCGTCCCCGGCCACGGTCAGTCGGATGGGCATGGTGTTCTTATCTTCGTCGGTACTGAAGTGGCAGCCTATACTTGAGGTTAGATTTATTTCAATTACTAATGAATTCAATGATTAATTGATTAATTCAAATTAATTCCAATTATTAATTAATTCAATAATGTATAATATTAATGTATTGGAGGATGGATGGAGGGTCGAGTATCCTTTGCCCGTTCGTTCGCCAGTTCCTAATCGTATGGGATAATTATAAGTTTACTTTTACAGTTTTTTTACATGCTTTTCTTCGACAATTCGACCAATTATATAATAATGTTTGTTAGATTTTTTTGTCACGACTTGTTCTTATGTAACGTAATTTGATAAACTGTGAATTGTGAACTGTGACTGCTATGTACTATATGGAAAATATTTTATCTAATTTTACATTACACACGAGAAATGAGTTTTAAAATAATGTATCTATTTCAGGGATGGTTAAGAACTCGCCCTCCAAAGGAGTCTGACGTATTGCGCACGGCGTTCAATAAAGTGTATGACGAGGTACATTCATTTGTACAACAAAAGTTGCCGGCGAAAATGAAATTGCTCGAAGCTATTTATATACGGTGAATATATTTTACCTTTTTGAATTGAACTATTATATAGCCCGCCTCGGCAGTCAAACTGACTCGAATGGTATGACGGCAAACGGTATGACCACGGAAATACGCATTTCTATGGTCTGTGGGTATGACGCGGTCATTTCTGTATTATTTATTCCATCTTTTGTTATAGATGATGTACCTATGATCATTTTTTTGTCCTGTGACGGACATAAACAGGTATTTAATGTAATGAACAAACATGCAGACCATGAAATGCTAAGTTTTCACCGCCCACCGACGTCCACATTTTTTAATCCTTCCCTAAACCTACAGTTTCATCATCATCATCAGCTTTTATCCGTCCGCTGCTGTATAGGCCTCCTTCAATGAACGACAAGACGACGCATCCCTTGCCACAGTTTATACTTCGATAATTGTAACTATTAAACTAAATTTAATTTTTTTTAGACAATGCATTGACGTCTTAATGGGTCTTCTGCAAATAGAAATACCGAGCGGAAGTAAGTTTTTGTCTATTAACATAATAGTACCTGGATGACCGAGCTTTGCTCGGAATTTTTTTTTATTTTTATAAAATGACATTTTCTAAAAATGATTCCTAGCTAAATCGATTTATTGCCCCCGACACCCCCTATATACTAAATTTCATGAAAATCGTTGGAGCCGATTCCGAGATTCCAATTATATATATATATACAAGAATTGCTCATTTAAAGATATAAGATAAGATATAAATTTATAATGCTTACACTATAATATGGTACACAAAAATTTACGGCTTGATTATGTAACTGTGGTTAACATATTCACTATTTTGCAACTATCTTTGCTGCTACTGAAATAGATAGCTTTTAATAACAACTTTAATTAAGAACACATTTGATTGATATTTTAATGAGCTGCGGCTGGAGGCATTATACAGTACTTATAATATATTTATATGCCTTATAGCCCGTCTACTCAGCAGACGCGTCCGCTGACGTGTAGATGGGGTGATTAGATCGTCTTCCCTAGGTACTCAACGTTGGCAGATGCATCCGCCACAAATCCATTTGTTGTCGGTTTTTGATACGGATCAAAGGGTTTCAGCGCGAGCGTTGACTTTGGATACATCGAAATTATAAAAAACTAAATGACAAATTTTTGTTACCAAAATATAAGTACAGTTTAGAAAGAGACAATCGGCTAGTTTCGCCTTCGTAGAGCGTTATCTCAGTCGCATATACAGAGTGGATATTTGAGACGGGACAGTAAGCGCAAGTACCTTAACCGATTACAGGAGACGTTCCTACTTTCGTGGGCGGCAGCCACTGCCCTGGCCGATGACCCCCCGTGGGAACTCGTGGCGGAGGTTCTTGCTGAGACACACTCCTATGTCTCGGATAGGAGGTCGCTCGGTGAGAGCCTTACGCTGGACGGGATCCTGCGGGTTCGCCGTCTAGGGCAAGAGGCGTTAATGCGAAGGTGGGGAGAGGATCTGGCGTGGCAGCCGTATGGCAAAAACCTAACGGCTGCTCTGCGTCCGGTTGAATGCTTTTTAAGAATATACATAATATTGTTTGCTATGTATGTAGGTACTAGTTACTATATAATATTATGTAACTTAAAAAAAATCTTTTATTTTATATTTCCACAGCCTAAAGACGGCACTTGTAAAAATATATGTGTTTTATGTAATTACACAGCAAATTATAATTGTTTTAACAGCTCGTAATCTAGATATCATACTATTTGTATTTCGTGCAACAGAGATAGTGAGGGCTCTGCGAAGCCTAAATTTGCAGATTGTCTCTTTCCAAAAGTCGATGTACAATATTTGTCGCCGGGTAGTGGGTACTGTATGCCACAGTGGGGCTTATTTTTTTTAAATTATACTTCTGCTATGTTTCCTACTATAAGAGCAACATACGGACCGCCATTTGGAGCGTCTGTTCATATTCGCGATGATGTGGTCACTTGGAGCTGTACTGGAGTTGGACGCTCGGTCGAAGATGGCCGAGTTCATGACGAAGCTGCCCGTGAGGATCGACTGGCCCGGGGCCAAGTCCAAGGAGTGGGTGATGCCCTTCGAGTACAGGGTCAACGAGACCGGCTTCTGGCAACATTGGTCAGTGCAGTATTTGAAATAAAATGATTACTTTAGAATTTTGGAGATGTTTTGATTGATAACCGTATTCGGGATAGGGGATTAATATGGAAAGACGGGAAAACTATATTTTTATGATATAAAGTGGTGCATGAGCAATGTGACTGAGGTTCTGATCACTTATAACATTTTCAAAGGTAGAGATCGCGACACTTACTTAATTTTCTTGAAATATATCTCTGTCATAAATGGTTTAATATACAATTTTTTTTAACACGAAATGTTCTCGTCTTTTTCTCTCGCATATAAACTTCTTATTTCGTAGGTCTGAAATCGTCGAAGACTACATTTACCCGTCCGACAGTGTACCAGAATACGCCTCCATACTGGTACCGAATATCGACAACGTGTGCATTTCGTTTTTGATCGACACCATAGCGAAACAGAACAAGGCGGTGCTGTTGATCGGCGAGCAGGGCACAGCAAAGACGGTGATGTTAAAGAGTTACATGATGAAATACGATAACGAGGTGAAACTGTTCAAGATGATAAACTTCTCGTCCGCCACCACGCCGAATATGTTTCAAGTAATTACTTTCATAATAATAATATCAACCCTTATATGTCCCACTGCTGCGCACAGGTCTTCTCCTCGAAATCAGGCGAGGAGGATGTTGGGCCATAGTTCACCGATGCGCTCGCCCAATGCGGGTTGGTGAACTTTACACACCTTCAAAGACTTTTAATCCCATTAGGCATGTAGGTTTCCTCACGATGTTTCCTTCATCAGTGAGCAAGCGATGGTCCCATGTTCAGGCGCACATAGAAAAGAAAATCCCATATCTATGCATTCAAGGGGGGGTTAGGATCGATCCCGGACCTCTCAGCTGTCACTCACGAGGCCGAGCCCGGATCCATTAGGCCATGGTCGCTCACAGAATCGACAAAAATGTATTATATATATTTATAAATACTTTCATTACATTTCTATAAATTTAATTTTAATCTTTAGTATTTGAAATGGCAATGGGCTGGTCCCAGATACAGGAGATCGGATGGCCTATGGGCCAATTAGGTAATCACGTTTAGGTAGACGAAGTGTTGGTCGGCCATTATATTCAACGTTGTTTCTATAGTCAAAGAACGTACATCTTTGTATATCTAAATAAATGGCCTCTTTACCCTCGCCGCTACATATAGGTTCTGTGATTCTTAATGGATGTACTTTTATTTAGCGAATCATTGAGTCGTACGTGGAGAAGAGAGTGGGTACAACCTACGGGCCGCCCGGTGGTCGCGGCATGACGGTGTTTGTGGACGACATCAACATGCCGGTCGTCAACGAGTGGGGGGACCAGGTGACTACTCCTGACTTATCTTAAATGTAGTACAGTGCAGTTGTACCCCAAGTAAATATTCGTTCATACATTCCAGAGAGTTACGCCATAGGTATGTTTCTATCAATCAAATAGAATATGACGTAATCTTCCAATTTTCCACCAACATTCTGAAGTAGTAAGGGGTAGTGCCATGCCGCTTTGCAGCCGAATTGGGGTCGGGGTGGTGATCTATCGCTCATATATAAACAGCGGTAAGTGCTGTCGCGTTTCGTGTGGTTTGAAAGTGAAAAGACACATCAACACATCTGCATAATCTCTAATTGTGTGGACTGCTCGTTTGCCCCCCTATGCTAGAAAAAAAAAAGTTCGAACAATAAAAACTCATTACTTTTCCCTAATATCCCAACAAGAATTATTAGGATTATAATGATTGTTAAACCAACGGTGGATTAGATAGTGCTTTTATAGCTTCATCAGTAATTTTAAATTAAATGTAGGTCACCAATGAAATAGTGCGTCAGATGATGGAAGGTGGTGGTTTCTATTCGCTGGATAAGCCGGGAGAATTCATCATAATCGCTGACATACAAATGTTCGGAGCTATGATACACCCCGGTATGTACGGAATTTGTTTCATATATTTTGTATTCCGAAACTTGCGGTGCTAAACCAATCAACAACTTGACTACAGGTGGCGGTAGAAACGATATACCTCCGAGACTGAAAAGGCAATTCAATATATTTAATTGTACATTACCAAGTACTGTTTCTATGGATAAAATATTTGGTAAGTTTGGAATTTTATACTTGAGATACTTATATATAAATCTCCGTCTGAATATCTGTACTGATATCGAATTTGTTATTATAAACTTTAATTTTTAAATTCAATGAAACGTAGTTAGAATTACTTAATAGGTTGTAAAGTATGTTTGATATCTTGATTGTAAATATTATTAAAATATGTTGAACATCTTTGATTAATAAAATCAAAACCCAATAAAATATAGGTACGTAACGAAATCTTATCTACAGAATTATTATATTTTATAAAAAATAAATTAAAAATATTTTTCCTATTTCACACAGAAACTATAAGCGCGGGATATTTTTGCAAGACACGATTTGATAAAAAGATAGTCGACTTCATGCCCCGTCTCGTACCCGTGACTAGAATAATTTGGCAGCAAACTAAGGTGAATAAATCATGCTGACGACGGAGATCTGACTCCCAACCCTTATCAAAATATTGGTTATGTCACCTCGTAAAAGTGTATTTACATAAATTTGTAAGTAGGGTAATATGGGATAAAATCTTATTTGATATTAGCTTTTGCTAAAAATAGACCCTTGTCTTATTTTCTCATTCTATTTTTGTCGAATATATGAAAGCCACCAAGGAAAAATGAATTTAATTCAAATTACATTACGGTGGCATTTGGATGACCAATATTGAAAAATCCTTTTAGTGTATTGTTGAGATATAATTTAATAATATCTGTTATATTTTACTTTGTGCTTTGCATTTAGAATAATTACTGTGCTGTTTCAAACGATTTATTTGTGTAGGTCAAAATGCTACCAACACCAGCTAAATTTCACTACGTTTTCAACTTGAGAGATTTATCTCGTATATGGGAGGGGATACTTTTTATCAAAAGAGAAGAAATTCAAAGTATCAGTACGGCTCTGAAGTTGTGGTTCCACGAGTGCTTGAGGGTTATCTCTGACAGGTAAAGGGATCTTGTTACTGTAATGAATTCAATTACTTTTCGTTCAAGGTGATTAAATGTTTTCATATAATACACGATGGTCGTATCTTTCGCTCATATTATAATACCCGAGTAAAGTGAAAGCTATGCTGTCGCGTTTCGTGCGGTTTGTGAGTTTCCGTTGGCCCATTGGGGTGATAGGAAAAAGGGGGACAACACTTCTGATTATTCTCTGGTTCGTCTGATCGTTTGCCCTCTAAAAAAAAACTTTAAAAAATACTACTAGCTGCCCGCCCCGGCTTTGCACGGGTGCAATATATAAAATGGATGTGTATTTATCAAAAATATACATATCATGTCAAGCATGTGATATATTATTAATCAGTGGTTAAATTGGGTGAAATTTTGATCTGTTTAAAATAAAAATGCAGTTTTAAGAGTGTCATATATACGTACACACACGGATTTATTTTGGCGCGCGTTATATTTTCGCGATAACTTCTCAAATATTTAAATTACATGGTACACGTATTTATTCCTAAAACTGCTAATTATGTGCATGCAATGCTTAAGGTAATAGACGTATTTAAATAGATAAAGATTAATACTGTATCCGTCTGTTTTATCTTTTCAATTAACGCGATTTTGATTTTAGAAGATAAAACGCATCTAGTGACTAGTGAGTTATCCTCAAAAGATAGATATGTGCCATCGCGGATTTTTGTGTAGATCCTTAAAAGATTCCTCTTTTTCCATGATTAATTTTTGAGTAAAAACAGTATTTAGTACTTACATTTGAAATTCAGATTTACAACGTTCAAGGACAAGTCAATAGGAGCTAAATTTTTAATACAGATTCACGACGTTCGAAGACAAGGATTGGTTTGTTGCTAACTTTTGGAAGACGGCCACGCAAGAGTTGCCAGACTTGGTCAGCGAGTTCCCCGAGGAGGAGGTGTACTTCGTCAATTTCCTGAGAGAAGCGGTCGATCCCACCGGCGACGAGGACGAGGACTTCAGCTTAGAAGCGCCCAAAATATACGAAGAGCTACCTTCGTGAGTCTTACCACGTCTTACATCAAGCAAAACTTTCTCTTTGGGATTGCAATCATGCTGAAAAAACAGCGCTTCCCTCCCACCGGTACTTTACGTCAATATCATTAATAAATAAATAAATATCATAATATATTCTTTACATCTTATTCGATTGTCGCAATGTCTGTCAGTCGGTCATTTCCCGCCAAGATCGCGTTCAGGAACTTTAATCGTCGGACAATTTGAAGACACGACAAATTAGAAAGATTTCAGTCATAGGAGTCAGGTCAAATCTCCTAATTTCTTAATTAGATGATTTTATATATTTTGTACTGCTATTTATTTTAACCAATATGATTGCAGATGGGAATTCGTGCTGTCGAAGCTGGGTCAGTTCCAGGAGCAATTCAACGATCAGATCCGTGGCTCGCACCTGGACCTGGTTTTCTTCCACGACGCCATGGTCCACCTGTTCATCATATCGCGGATTATAAACACCCCACGGTAGTATTATCGAAAATTCGTCGACAGTAAAATGAATAGACGTCAAGATTTTTAATCAACCATCACCATAAAAATCCACATGATAGCTTAGCTCATAATGTGTTCAGTTTTATATATTTTTACGTGCAGCATCCGAAGAGTGCCAATGAATCTCTATGACTATAACTTCGCTATTGGTATTGGTCCATCTGTCACAGAGTTAATACTTGGAACATATGTTTTTTTTCGACGTTGTTTGTTCAATCTTATTTATTACAATTCTTCTTACAAACATCTAACATATTATTCGGTGGCATAAATACTTTCGTGTGCGAGCTCAACTCTTTTACATTGCCAATTTTTTGGAATGTAAATACTAGGCGCAATTGAGGATTTTTGAAAATGACAGCCGACCGCTAATATAATTTAAAATTCAATACAAATTCTATTTTAACTCGCCTTGCTGTCTGTGTGTCTATCACAGGACCGTATTTCTTTAACGATAACAGATAGATATTTTCTTTTATTTTCATAAAATAGTATAAATAATATGAAGGAATGATCATTAAAATAAGTCACCATTTGTATTTGATTTTAATTTTATTATGGAGTAGATAGACTGTATTACGACGAATCTGGATTCTGGATCGAATTTGGAACACGACGAATACGGACCAAACGATTTTAAATAGTTGGGGCCCCACTTTATTTTTTTCCCCAGTGTTGTCTTTGGTTACCTAGTTACGAGAATAAACCAACAACCTGTTACTTTTAGGGGAAACGCGCTACTGGTGGGGGTCGGCGGATCCGGCAAACAAAGCTTAACGAAATTGGCCTCGTACATCGCTAACTTCTCGTTTTATCAAATTACCTTAACGAGGTTTGTATAACAAATAAGTATTTCTTTATTTGAAAATGTGATGAATATATATTCTAATTTATTCCTCATGATCAGTTTGTATCCGTCCAACACTGTACATTGGCATTATTTAATTAAATCTAAGGTGAATGGATTTTAGTGATTAATACCGGTGGGAGGGAAGCGCTGTGCCGCGCTCCCGGCTGCATGGGTACCACCATCTTGCTTGTTTCTCCCGTGAAATAGCTTTGCTGTGTTTCGGAGAGAAGGGCAAGACAGGCAGTGTAATTACTGGCAACGGGACTTAACATCTTATATCTCAGGATAGGCAACACATAGATGAGTTGCCTGGGCTCGTTCCGGGTGGGCTGGTTTATGTTCATGGGCGATGTCGGCCACTTACCATCAGGTGGCACGTTTGCCAGTTTGCCTAACTAACATAAAAAAATAGAGCTAATAAAATAATATAGCTAATCGTTACATAATCAATTTAATAATTTAGCTTCTATAAATAATCAGGCGGCCGTCTGTCTGCTGTGTGAAAAATGACATTGCAATAGACGCAATAAACGTTCTAATTCCTAAAGAAAATAGATGAATTGTCTATTATTGTACTACGATCAAACAGCGCATACACAACGCAGCGTTTCCCTACCCTATACCAAAACTCTTGTTCTCTTAGTTTCTTTCCTTCCTTAACACGGAAGCGATTTCTATTATTAAAGTTGCGTACGTCTGTGCAGCAATAATCACCATCTAGGGAGAAATTTCTTCGTTTACTACCTTAAGGTACCGTCGCGATAGCTTTTAACTTACGAAAGTTTTTGTTTCTACCAGGGCATATAACGTGAGCAACTTCATGGAAGACATCAAAATCTTGTACCGCATTGCGGGCCTTCAGGGGCAAGGTGTTACGTTCATCTTCACGGATAACGATATTAAGGACGAACAATTTTTGGAGTTCTTAAATAATATCCTAAGTTCCGGCGAGATTGCTAATCTCTTCGCCAAGGACGAAATGGGTAAAGTTTGACTTGATTACTTGTCAAGTAATTTGATCTTTGTCGTGGAACTTGGTTAATTATCTTTACTGTCATACTGAAGTTAATTATTAAAAGGGATCTCCATACAAGAAACGTTTTTGTGGAGACCTCCTACAAACTAAATTTATTTAAATGTGTAGGCTCAATTGTAGCACGATGGCCTGGAACTCTTCGTAAGCTACTCCGTAGTAGGAACATAGTATTCAAAAGCGGAAAAGTGCCAGTTTTTTAAATATAATTACGATATTTTTGCATATTCTGTGGTCCTTCTAATCCTATACATAGAAGCAAGAATAATATCTATTCAATTTTACAATACTGTTGTGCGAATAATGAATTAATCAGCGTCTTTAAATCCTTAAAGCTGTATAGTATTTGTTTTTCGCAACTTATGCCTTTGAACTGTGAAAATTTGTCCCAAAAAAGAAATAAGACATTTCTTGTTCACAATAAAACATTATTTACGCATTTTACAACGGTTTGTTAAGTTTTCTACATTTCCGATACTTTGCAGCAGTTTATTTCTTGATTACAACAATAATATACTTTCAGATGAAATATTGAACGAGCTGACACCGATCATGAAGAAATACGAGCCCAAACGTATTCCGGTGCCCGATGTGCTGTACGAATACTTCATTACGAGATCCAGATCCAACTTGCATGTCGTCTTATGTTTCTCGCCGGTAAATATACAAACGACAAATATATCTCAAAATATTCCATACGTTTTCCACAACGAAATCGATTTTAATAACGTCTAAAAGTGTATAAAATATTTGAGAAAGTGAACGGATTTTTACATTCTCGTTGGTATAATAAGGCTCGGCTATGTCGCTGACAACCAGTGGCTGTGGTCGGTAGCCTGTTTGTGCCAAGCCTAAGATTTTTACATCTCGGACGTTTTGGATACTTTATGGCAGCCTTTATACTAGTCTACTTTAAAAACATTAGATAAACAATCGTCTGAAATAGTATAGCATCAACGCTGTTACATATACATATTAAGCTTTAGCTTTCACTGTAGGATAAAAAATATATTAATTATAATATCATACAATACTGGCGGAGAGAAGGAGGGATTGGCGACTGCTCCACCGACTAGAGCAAGGCTTTTAAATAAAGAGAGAATATAATATTTTTTTTTATTCTACAGTGAAGTGCGGTGAAAACTGACTAGGTTTATTCCGTTTGTATTTATAAAACACATGTAACATATTATAATGCTATAGGTCGGTGAGAAGTTCCGCAGCCGCGCGCTGAAGTTCCCGGGACTTATATCAGGCTCCACGATGGACTGGTTCCAGAAGTGGCCCCGGGAAGCGCTCATCGAGGTGGCACAACACTTCCTATGGGACTTCCATGTGAGTCAATTTTGTATTTCACTGCAGATAGTTTAAATATTATATTGTTAAAAATTTGGGGCGTACTCTTATTATTATTTCTTTTATGATGTACCTAAAAATAATTTATAAAAAACACTATCTGTGCGGGTTCTGGTACAAATAGACAATACAAAAGATGCGGCTCCAACCCGACGCCAGGAGGCCGTGTGGTCGCAGACTGCACGGACTGCACGGGGGGCAACCCCCACTTTAACAAACCAATAGTGATCCAAATGGGCTCACACTAATCCGACGAAGCATTAGGACTTTTGGGCCATTAGCATAGATCCCTCCGAAAAAAAAGAGATGCGGCAAAAGACTGGCGTAGGTAAAATGCGACCATAGTGTTTTTCTTTCTCTTTTTATCTTTCTCCGCGTAAATTTGATGTTGGAAATGATCTACATTCTCAGGTAGTCTGTGCAGCGGAAACTAAGGTTCAGCTTATAGAAATAATGGGTATGGTGCAAGACAACGTGGCCGACACGTGCATCAGTTACTACGACAGGTTCCGGAGACAGACTCACGTCACACCCAAATCCTACCTGTCCTTCCTGGTGGGGTATAAGGTTTTGTACAAGGAGAAGCACGAAAGTATCGCTGAAATGGCTAGAAGGTAAGGTACAAAAGTTGGCTCACTTCATATTAGAATTTATGGTTGATAAAAATGTACAAAGAACGATGAATAAAATAAATAAAACACAATGTATATAGCATACACGCATACACATATACACACATAGGAGTCGACAGCGGCAACGATGTGGGAGCATCACCGCATGAATCTGTTACGGCATTTGGGTCGATTTCACTGCTAAGGCGCGCCAAAAGATCTTTTACCGAAAAACCTATGATGTTCAAGTTTCGTGGACAGAAACACGGGAGCATATTTTTAAATATAAATGTTTTAATTGTAGAATGACTACTGGTTTAGACAAACTGGTAGAGGCAGCGGCGAGTGTGGACATTCTCAAGAAGGAATTGGAGCTGAAGGAGTTGGAAATTAAAGAAGCTACTGCTGTTGCCGAGGAGGTAATTTAAACGGCATGCGTTTGTGTCATTGGATATGTGTCAATAATATAGATCGTGTTGAAGGAAATCTAACAAGACTTTTTTTTAGTATGTATTTAAATACATACTGACAAAACTCTATAAGTATACTTCTACCTATTTGCAGTAAATGCGTTTTATTTTACCAAAATTTTAAGGGGGTCAAAACTTGAGTGGGTTACAAAGGGATTTGTATGAAATTTACCAGGCCATAGCAGAAAAATGTTTGCGAAACCCTGGAATAAGGGCTTGTTCAATACGAAATTGTTATATTGGTAGGTACTAGCAGCGGTAGCGGAGTCTGCGGCCGCGGCGGAGGCGGTTAAGACAGAGGTGTTAGAGGTGAAGGACCGCGCCGTGAAGCTCGTGAGCGTCATCGCCGCGGAGACCGCCGTCGCCGAGGACAAGCTCGCGGCCGCCAAGCCCGCGCTCGACGCGGCGGAGGCTGCGCTCTTGGTGAGTCTAGCGCTTGTCAATACATGTTAGTTTTATAATTGTGACAATTGTACGATAAAAGCTACTTCAACTGAAATTTAAGAGGTAATGGCAGCCGAATTGGGCCGGCACGATTGGGGTGGTACCTCTCGCTCACATAACACTGGCGTCAAGTGACAGTTATGCTGTCGCGTTTTGTGCGGTTTGTGAGTTTCCTGTGGCCCATTGGAGGGGATAGGAAAAAAGAGGGCAACGCATCTGCATAACTTTTGGTTGTGCGGATGTCTAGGGGCGTCGGTAGTCACCATAAGGCTCCGACTGCTCGGTTGCCCCCTTGTGACATAAAAAGAAAGTTTAAAATATTCGTAGACTATCAACGCAGCGGACATAGCGACGGTCAGGAAGCTGGGCAAGCCGCCCTACCTCATCACACTCATCATGGACGCCGTGGTGCTGTTGTTCAGGAAGCGCATCGACCCCATCAAACCCGACCCCGACAAACAGTTCCTGATGGCCTCTTGGGCAGAGTCGCTCAAGGTTTGACTGTTTTGATTTCCTTAAAAATATATTTTAATTGAGAAAATTTGGATTCATAAAAAGTTGAGTTGTAGAGTTGAACTATTGAACTTATTCTTTATTTTTCTTCATTCTTTTTCTTTCCTTTTCTATATAAATAAATATGAAATTACATAATAACATATATGACCGATTAGCTATATATGCAAATTATAAATGTGCTTGTAGGTAATGGCAGATACAAGATTTTTGAACAACTTGAAGTTTTATCCCAAAGATGAAATCAACGCTGAGATGGTCGACTTGCTGCAGCCTTACTTCAATTTCCCGTAAGAATAGAATTTATATTCTATAACTGTAGTATTTTTATCGACCTGTTTACATTTTTTTATGTTAGTTAGATAGGCAAACTGGCAGGCGTGCCACCTGATGGTAAGTGGTCGACGTCGCCCATGAACATAAACGAGTGGAACATAAACGACCCTATCCTAAGACATAAGGTGTTAAGTCTCTTTGCCAGTTATTACGTTATCTGTTCTGCGGACTCCTGCCCTTCTCTCAGAAACACAGCAAAGCTGTTTGACGGGAGAAACAAGCAAGATGGTGGTACACATGCAGTCGGGAGCGCGACACAGCAATACTAAATATTTAAACTTCAGATATTTGTTGATTTTATGCCAGTAGGTTGTTGTACACATGCGCCTGTAAACAATTACCTTTGGATATTACCCAGGTAAAAATAAAACATATACGGAGAATAAAATATCGATGCCTATTCTTCTGTAATTTTATAGTCAATACACGTACGAAGCGGCTAAGATAGCGTGCGGTAACGTGGCCGGTCTGATATCGTGGACGATCGCGATGGCTCAGTTCTACGGCGTCAACAAGGACGTGCTGCCGCTGAAAGCCAACCTCGCGGTTATGCAGGGCAAGTACGAGGCTGCCAAACGGGAGCTGGACGCTGCTGAGGCGCAGTTACAGGCCAAAGAAGTGAGTGTCTTAACTATCTATGGTTTACAAACAAAATTATAGTACCTGAATGGCAAAAAAAAAAACAAGCATCTGCTTGGTTTTTTTGGTAAATCCAATTGATTTTCATGGTCTAACCTCGAACCAATCACAAATTTTTTTTTTAGAAAATATACTTAGACACGAATTACGTAGAACTCCGAATACAAGTTTTTCTCATGAAAGAAGGAACTTGACAAAAAAGGGAAAAAATATACCGGACTGGAGATTCGAACCGGGCCCTTCTGGTTTTGAAACCGCCAGATTCCACAGAATTTGCGTTCATGTTGCTAACGAATGCTCAGGTGGAGTAAAGATGGAGAAAAACCATAAAAAACAGAGAAAGATATGCAAAAACCGCCAGCATTAAAGATCGCGACGCAAGGAGGAGGAGGGTTGAGTACCTTGGTGGCTCGATATCTAGAAATGAGTGGGGGAGACGTAGTGCTCTTTTTATGGCTTCTTTATTTACTACAATTTGTCTCCTCCATGGGACATTCAACAGTATTTTGGATAGACCTGTGACACATCCTCATAGTTTGGAAAGTACTTATAATACTATAAATAAATAATAAAGTAATAATATTAATAATAATTAATTAGTGCTAATAAGTAGTGCTAATGAAAACAAAATCGTTAGCGCGAGCTGGCGGAGGTGCAAAAGAAGTTCGAGGAGGCGATGACGTTAAAGCAGGCGGTGCTGGACGACGCGGCCCGCTGCCAGCTCAAGATGGACGCGGCCACTGCGCTCATCAGCGGACTGAGCGGCGAGCGCGTGCGCTGGACAGAGCAGTCCGCGCTCTTCCGCTCCGAGATCGAGCGGCTGGTGGGCGACGTGTTGCTGCTCACCGGGTAACTTTTTATGTTAATTGGATAGGCAAACGGGTTGATAGGCTTGCACGTTAATATCCGACTCGAAGGACCATACACTTGTAGAGTGGACAGAGCAGACCGCTCTGTTCCGCTCCGAGATTGAGTGGTTGGTGGGAGACATGCTGCTCACCGGGTGAAATCTTAGTGTGATAGACAAACGGGCAGACAGGCTCGCATGTTAATATCCGACTCGAAAGACCATATATTCGAAGAGATGTGTAGTGAAAGAAAAGACATGTTACGAGTGTAGATATGTGCGAATAATCTATTTGGATATATAAAGGTATTTAAGAGGATTATGATATAATTGTTCTTAGTAATATTTTTTTGATTGTTGGATAGGCAGACGTACGAGCCACCAGGTGGTGGTCATCGTCACCAATGAATGAATGTAGGATGGTGGTACTAATGAAGATGCCGAGTAGTTATTTGCACCGAGACTGCCTGCCTGGGATCCTCCCAGCTGGCCTAGCATGCACTCACGAAAAAAAATTGTCTACCCCCTTTTCTCGTATTATCTCTTTGCCTATAGTAGCTAACATGCGTTTTCAATATTAAGGATGAGATAAAGTAATTTAAACTTAAATAAATAAAACCGGGTCCATATCCGTGGCGTTTCCCTACTATAATTACATACATTCTGTATACGAAAAGTATTCTCGTAGTAGCACTGTTCTCGATTACTCGTTAGGGTACCTAATACCTAAGTATTATGTACCCTAATAAAATGACATTTTCTAAAAATGATTCCTAGCTAGATCGATTTATCGCCCCGAAACCCCCTATATACTAAATTTCATGAAAATCGTTGGAGCCGATTCCGAGATTCCAATTATATATATATATATATAATTGGAATCTCTATCTAAATATTAGGTACCCTAACGAGTAATCGAGAAAATACTCGATGAAGACATTATCTCTCACTCTCTCTCTCTAGTCAAGAGATATCTCGTTGTACGCATGCTATCCCAGCAGGTGAACTTGTTTATCTTCATGGGCGACGTCGACCACACATACCCTCAGGTGGTTTGCACATCGTACTTAATTAAAAAAAAATTGAAACTTCATATTCCAGATGCTTATCATTCGGTATGTTCCAGTTTCCTGTCGTATGCCGGTCCCTTCAACCAGGAGTTTAGAATGTTACTAAACAACAACTGGCTTCATGAGCTTCTCAGACGGAAAATACCAGTGTCTATGAGCTTAAACATTACCGAACAATTGACAGATACTGCTACGGTATGATCTTATTATTAATTTATGGTATGTTGGCCAATGTGGTTAACATTTGGGAAAACGGAGGATCATTCAATCTACATGTTGATGGAATGTCCATCCATGTCTTTCCAATCTTTGTTAGATTTTTTTTAATTTTTTTTTATTTAGTTAGTTGGATAGGCAAACTGGCAAACGTACCACCTGATGGTAAGTGGTCGACGTCGCACATGAACAAAACCTAGTATACCTGGAACGACCCCAGGCAACTCATTTATGTATTGCCTATCCTGAGACATAAGATGTTAAGTCTCGGTGCCAGTAATTACACTGCCTGTCTTGCCCTTCTCTCCGAAACACAGCAAAGCTGTTTCACGGGAGAAACAAGCAAGATGGTGGTACCCATGCAGCCGGGAGCGCGGCACAGCGCTTCCCTCCCACCGGTAAACGCGGTTAGATGCGAGTGTAAATGAATTGACGTTATTGATGATTATGATGATAACAGCGATGATGATAATGAAGTTGATAATATTGGTATAAATGTTTTAGATTGGGGATTGGAACCTATGTGGTCTGCCGACCGACGAGCTGTCTATACAGAATGGTATCATCGTCACCAAGGCGTCTCGCTTCCCGTTACTCATCGACCCACAGACGCAGGGCAAGATCTGGATAAAGAATATGGAAAAACACAATGATCTTATTGTTACCACGCTCAATCATAAATATTTTAGGTATGTTTGTCTTTTAATACATCAACTGACTACCTAACATAAATAAATTACATATTGTTTCTGGATTTTGGATCCTTTAACAAACAACAAAATTATCGCAACGTAAGTATTGCCATCACTTCTAAAGATACTGAAAGAGATGAGAGTCTCAATATATGAGGAAATATATCCAATAAACTTATCCAGGTAAAGAAGGAAGTACTATTTTAAGAACAACTTACGACCGTATGTATGATTATGATCTTACAATAAGCTCATCTGCAATTATGTCTACTATTAATACAAACTAAATAGACTATGTTCTGCCATAGATGCTCACGTCGTGATGATTGCAGCAATTTTTATTTTTTGTATTTTACCACAGGAATCACATAGAAGATTGCGTATCATTAGGAAGACCTTTGTTGATAGAAGATGTCGCAGAGGAGTTGGATCCAGCTTTAGATAATATTTTAGAAAAGAATTATATCAAAATCGGGTCGTCATATAAAGTAAGTCCTCTCATTCTAGCCTAGTTTGATTTATCCCATGCAGTATATTAAACCTTTTATGAAATGATATAAATATTTCTTTGTTCATTTTGTGATATATTGCAGGTTAAATTAGGTGATAAAGAAATCGATGTGACTGCTGGTCACAAGATATACATTACTACCAAACTTCCGAACCCGGCTTACACGCCGGAGATATCAGCGCGCACTTCCATCATTGACTTTACTGTGACTATGCAAGGTAAAGTAACTTACCCTTTCTTCTGTCTAATCGAATAAGTTTCTGCAATAAAATTACCGGAGTTTTTGTAAGCCTAGACTTGGAAGAAATAAAATATTAATTTTATTTCTTTTATTTCCAAAATTTTCTTAGCTTCATGTAACATGTGATAGTAAGAAGGCAAAAAGAAATTTTTGATCCACAAGTGATGAAATTTGTAGGTTTGGAGGACCAACTACTGGGTCGTGTGATATTGACCGAGAAAGCAGAAATGGAAGCAGAGAGGACGCAACTGATAATGGACGTGACGGCCAACCGCCGCAAGATGCAGGAACTCGAAGCCAACTTGTTGCACAAGCTTACCACCATACAGGGCTCGCTAGTAGAAGACGTTTCGCTTATACAAGTGCTCAATATCACTAAAACTACAGCGACTGAGGTATGCTTTTTCTTAATATTTAAAAAATATAATGCCATTGATTAAGACTTGTCGTTTGTCATTGAATATTTAATTATATATTTGATGGAACTGATTTTAAGTACACGCTGAATTTGAGAATCAAAACCTATTTAATATTATCTTTTCTTTCTTCTTGTCTCTCTAAATTATTATCTACAATGATAGATGATAATTTAGATACTTACCATTCTATTACAGAACATGCTTACGCTCCTAATAATTTGCAGGTGAGGGAGAAATTGGACACGGCTAAAGAGACAGAGATAAAAATCAACGCGGCCCGGGAAGAGTTCAGGCCGGTGGCGACGCGAGGCTCCGTGTTGTATTTCCTCATCTGCAACATGTCGATGGTGTGCAACATGTACCAGACCTCGCTGGCGCAGTTCCTAGAACGTTTCGACATATCCATGGAACGCTCGCCGCAAAGTCCTATCACGTACAAGAGAATCGCGTTCATCATTGATTACCTGGTTAGTTTTGTGTCATGTTTTTATCAGATGATATATGCTCATAATTTATGCGAAAGCAATAGCTACTACAGCTTGAGTAAGTAATTGTTATTATTACAAGCAAATTACAAAAAATCTTTTTCAATGTCAAATGTAGTCTTTTGAATTTTGGACTTACGGAGCAGCTTATGATTTCTGCCCGTAATTGATCCTAGATCTTTCTAATTATGGGGACTTACATTTTGTGCAGACTTACGATGTTTGGAAATACATAAGCAGAGGATTCTACGAAAAACACAAATATCTATTTACGTTGTTATTAACATTGAAAATTGATTTACAAAAGGAATATATAACGTTTGATGAGTTTCAAACATTTATTAAAGGTAATATGAAAATCTTGTTTAATCTGTAATATTTTTTTATCACGTGAGTTAAAAGTGAAAGGCCAAAGACTAGTTCAGTTGAATGCAATATCGTCATAAGTATAGTCTCCAGAAAATATGAAATTCAGTAGATACCCTGTTGCAGGCTGTTATGTATTTATTTATGTTAGTTGGATTGGCAAAATTGGAGACATGCCACCTGATGGTAAGTGGTAGACGTCACCAATGGACATATTAAGCTAGTTTACTTGGAACTAGCCCAGGCAATTCATGTATGTGTTGCCTATCCTGAGTCATAAGATGTTAAGTCTCGGTGGCAGTAATTACACTGCCTGTCTTGCTATTCTTTACGAAACACAGCAAAATTAGTTCACGTGAGAAACTAGCAAGATGGTGGTACCACTATAGTTCGAGTTTTGTCGTGGCGGTAGGGCTCAGTAGCCTAGGGTGAGCCCAACACTTTTGGGAGGGGTTGTTCAGTGGCGCGGGACAACCCCTTTGTGAAGGTAGTGTCCCTTGAGGGAATGACTAGTCATCGAGGTGCCCTGTTTACTCAACAGATCCGGGGCACCTCACCAAAGGCGGCATTGGTGGCACTCGCCGGGTTTTAGTGGGTAGAGCTGCGTCAATCTTACCACTTTTCGGGCGTAGCGAGTCCCACATATCTGCCTGGGGAGACCCACATCCCCGCGGGATGCCTCAGCGTAAAATTTCCCAGCGTAAAAGAAAGAAAAAATGGTGATAGGTACCCATGTAAACGGGAGCGCGACACAGCGCATCCCTCCCACCGGTAATATAATTGTATTAATTATCATAGGTGGTGCTGCGTTGGATTTGAATGCGTGCCCTCCGAAACCTTTCAAATGGGTAACAGATATGTCTTGGCTGAATTTAGTACAACTGTCTAGTCTGAGACAATTCACTAATATTTTAAACCAAGTAATGAACAACGAAAAAGGCTGGAAGTCTTGGTTAGTGTACCTACTGTAACTTATTGATTAAATTGTGCGATAGGGCTTTAAATGAATGTAAATTGCTACGATTCGACCACTCCTTACTGGACGAGTGACAATATTTAAATAGATAATATATTTTTCAGCAATGTTTCAATCGCCATGATCACAGTGAGACTAGTATCCCCTACGCGGTCTTGCCCTAGCAAAGGCCGCGTACAGATACAGCGACAACCGCGCGATTTCAGAACTCTACATTCAAAGACATGTAATCGTGCGGTTCCCGAGTGTCTGAACAAGCCTTTTTTTATGTTAGTTGGGTTGGTAAACTGGCAGACGTGCCACTTCATGGTAAGTGGTCGATGTTACCCATGAATATAAACTAGTTTACCTCTAACTAGCCCAGGCTACTCATTTATGTGTTGCCTATCCTGAGACGGAAGATTATAAGTTTCGGTGCCAGTAATTACACTGCCTGTCTTGCCCTTCTCTCCAAAACACAGCAAAGCTGTTTCACGGGAGAAAATAGCAAAGTACCCGGATAGTCGGGAATGCAGCACAGCGCATCCCTCGCACCGGAGGGAAGAGAAATATCTACATATAAATAATATCCGCGCGGTTCCCACGTGATTCTGAAATCGCGCGGTTGTCGCATTGTCTGATCAAACCCTAAATGTCGATAATGCTGGATTTAATAATAAATTGTTTTTGACATGTTTTAAGGTTTGATAAGGAAGCGCCGGAGGATGAGCCTTTACCTGACGGGTACCATACTATGGACGTGTTCAGAAAACTCTTGGTTGTCAGAGCGTGGTGTCCCGACAGAACTCTGGCGCAGAGTCTGTGAGTGATCTTATTTTATTAGAGATATATAAGATCAGCCAATCCGTCTATTGATAGGCTTCGTAATTATTATTATATTCCATTAAGTTCAACTTAGCGTTTGACAGCCTCTTGGCGCAGTAGTCAGGGCTGGGTTGATAGGCCGCTGATTCGAAACCCGCCGGGTGCAGAAAACTTGTATTATGAATTTATAATAATGTATGTAAATAATTAAAATTCCTTTGAACATAGTTCTTACTGCTAGTACTAAATCCTAGTGCTTATAGGTATTTAATAGTGATTTTTATATTTAAATGTTTAAATTACTTTTGCAAAAATAATGTGTAAAAGACATATTTCAATCTGTCCTTGAGTTTAAATCTTGGAAATATTATATGATTTTATTTAAGTTAGGATGAAAATTATGACCACATATTAAAATGACCTATTTTGTTTCACAGTAAATACGTTATCAATTCTATGGGTGCCAGGTTTTCAGAAGCAGTCATTGTAAATTATGAGGTAAATATGGATTGAGTAATTGGTAATGCAAACACTTTTTTTTTCTAATAAATGTTAGGTAAAGAGAAACGAAAATAAAAATTGTAAAATATTTTACTATATTATGTTATACTAGCCCGCAGCTTCGCCAGCGTTAACTTAGATTTACAGCCGTACGCGGATTGATGATGATTATTTTTATAGCCTAGGTTACTCCTTATATCATCAGCTATGTGCCAGTGAAATCCCATCAAAATCGCCCCAACCGTTTTAGAGATTAGCCGGAACAAACAGACAGAGAGACAGACAGACAGACAGACAGATGGACAGACAGACAAAAATTGTAAAAAAAAAATTGTTTTGGTATATGTACTGTGTATACATCCTTATGCATTTATTAAAAAGCGGTTATTTTAATATTACAAACAGACACTCCAATTTTATTTATCAGTATAGATGATCATATACTTTGAGGGCTCGCGGGTCGTGCAAAATAAAATTATTAAGTTTGGCCTTTCATAAACCCATTGTGGTTTACAAGAACAAGAAAACTGGGCTTGTCCCCAAATTCGTGCTTTTTTTTGAACGATATTTACCATTGTGGCCTTTACTTTGCCACCCTCATGTTGTGGCGTATCCGATCCGGCGGTGATCTTTATTTTAGTACATTCTATCGTCTATGTAACTTTTATTTTAGCAAATGGTCTTGGAGTCTCGACCTCTGGTGCCAATGATAGGCTTTCTGGCTATGGGCTCCGATCCTACACCATCTATCGAAATAACAGCGAAGCGGCTGGAGTGCCTCTGTTCCTCTATATCCATGGGTCAAGGTCAAGAAGTGCATGCGAGGAAGTTGATAGATCGTGCTTTAAAAGAGGTATGATATTTTTTTACTGTAAAAGACGGGCAGACGACCTTATGGTAAGGTCAGTCTTGCCCAAAACTATTGCAGATACTATGGTAAGTCTTGGTGCTAGAAAAGCAGCAAAGCTGTTTCACGGAAGAATTTAGCAGAAATTAGAAACGTGGCTCAGCACATCCCTCCTACCAGTTTGATACAAAAGTTTAATTGGCTACGACTTTCTACTAGAGAAAGGCGTATCTTCTTTGGGCTACATGCTTGTATCTACATAAACATCTGTAACGCCATCCTGTTTATTTCTACTGACAAACAGCTAGAACTGAACTACAAATTCATCTGCGACGGACGTATACGGATCTTGTGATTTTCGTGTAAACAAAACGATATTTTTAATGTTCACCTGTAGCTTAATATTTAATACTACATTCGGTTCCGAATATCGTAGGGAATGTGGGTGCTACTACAGAACTGTCATCTTGGACTAGAATATATGGTCGAGGTGATGGAACAATTTGCAGAGCTTGAAAAGGATCCAGAAAAAGTTCACGAGACATTCAGGTAATTTAATTCTCATACGTCTGCTCAGAATGATCCATCTATAAAATATATACCTATTGTTAATACTTAATGTTTCATTTTACCAGGCTTTGGATTACGACCGAGGTGCATCCGAAATTTCCAATAACTCTTTTACAAATGTCTATAAAGTATACGTGTGAACCGCCTTCAGGTAATCTATAGAAAATTTGTCTTGCTTAATAGATCTAACTTTAGATTGACAAATTAATTAAATTTATTAAATTTGAAGGTATCAAAGCTGGTCTCATGAGGACGTACGATTCGATGAGTCAAGATTTCTTAGACTACAGCGATAGCCCCTTCTATCTCCCCCTCATATATACGATTTCATTTCTTCACACGGTGGTGCAAGAGAGACGCAAGTTTGGGCCGCTGGGCTGGAATATACCTTACGAATTTAATTCGGCTGATTGGCTCGCTTCTTGCATGTTTATCCAGAATCACTTGGACATCTTAGAACCTGGACAGCTTGTAAGCTGGACTACAGTCAGGTAATTAAGTCATTTCATAATTGCTTACGAATATAATTTCGTTTCTGATGATTGATCTCTTGTACCTCAATGGATCCTTATAAATTAGACTATAGTTCTTCTGAGCTGGTCCTAGCGAATGGCACACCTGCACCTGCGAATACTTATTAGTAAGAGGTGGTGCCATGCTGCTTTACAGCCGAATTGGGCCGGCGTGACAGAGGTCTCTTGCTCACATAACACCGGCGTCAAGTGACAGCTATGCTGTCGCGTTTCGTGTGGTTTGTGAGTTGGCCCATTGAGGGGTGGGGGGCATAAGGAAAAAGAGGGCAACGCGTCTGCATAATCTCTGGTTGTGCGGATGTGTATGGGCGTCGATAGTCGCCAAAAGGCTTCGACTGCTCGTTTGCCCTCCTATAGTATAAAAAAATCCAGGTATACAAGCTTAGTAATGTTTTACTTCACCGGTACTTGGGATGTTGTCGAAGTATACGTGGAATTGTAGAATATTACATTTATAGGAGTTCACATGTTAGGCTAAATCATCGACTTCGCATATATGGAATTTATTGGCGTATATTATAAATAAAAATAGATCATTTTATATTTTAGTATTAATATAATACATTTTTAAGCTAAGAATAAGTATGCTTAAGATATTTTTTGCTAGAGCGACATAATTAAAGTGATTTTTAATGCGGTTTTTTATCTAGGTACATGGTCTCCGCGGTGCAATACGGCGGTCGAGTGACAGACGATTACGACAATCGTCTCCTCGTTACCTTCTGTAGAGTTTGGTTCTCAGATCAATTGTTCACGGACACCTTCCAGTTCTATAAGAACTACGGCATCATGAAGTTCCGGAACATTCCGGAATACATTGAGGAGATAGAGACGATGAAGACGGTGGATCCCCCGCAGGCGTACGGGCTACACAGCAACGCCGATATCACGTGAGATATTTGCACGCATTGTTTTGTGTTTTCTCAATAACAATACGTGTTTCATCAGTTTGTATACGTTACCTGAATAATTTGTGCGTCTTATTTGCGTCTGCTCGACTTATTCTGAATATTTTTTTTGCATGAAAATCAATGAAAATAATTATGACACATAATATGAAATAGGAATAGCATCTATAATATCATACATACTGTACGAATAACAAAACACTGTGTTTATTATATAGTATAAGAATATATAGTATATATACATAGTGTACGAATTAATTTAAGTATCACTCTATAACTATTTCATTCTATTTTATCAAAACCTACATCTGAGATATGTATTAAATTCTGTTATATGTCTGTCTATTATATAAGTTTCAATAGTATTTTATGTATTGTATAATTAGTAGAAACAATGGAGTTGACATGCCTTGTTGGTCAAAAACTCCTATTTAAATAAAGAGAATAAAAAAACTACCTATTTCATATTTCAGGAGTGGTACCCATTTTAATTCTAACAATATCCGAATTGTGAATCTTCTCCTTTTTAGAAGTTGGTTAAAAATTGCGGCTATTTCTTATAACGAGATCATTGCTAATTTACTTATTGTGCATAGGAAATGATATACTCGTACAAAGCTAGTTTTATATTCATATTTATATGTATACATATTTATTTTGTTACTTAGGCAAACTGGCAGACTTGCCGCCTGATGAGTAGTCGACATCACTAATCAACATAAACTAGTTAACCTTGAACCAATGCCGTCTTTAACCTATTTGGGGCTCTGGACACTAGGATATTGGGGCCTCTATTACAAATCCCAAAGGACTGGTCTATTTAAATTCTGACAAATTACGGGGCCCCATAGATCGCGGGGCCCTGGGCACATGCTGAAAAGATGGGCCTGCCTGGAACTAGCCCAGGCAACTCATTTATGTTAAGTCTCGGTGCCAGTAACTACACTGCTTGTCTTGCCCTTCTCTCCGAAACACAGTTGTAGTTGTTTCACGGGAGAATCAAGCAAAATGGTGGTACCCATGCAGGCGGGAGCGTGGCACAGCGCATCCTTTCCATCGGTGAAATATACAAATTGTATCAAGTGGTAGAGTGTAAAGGTTATCATATAATTGACATTTATATCAATTTGTAGTTACCAACGTAATATAACCCAAGATCTACTGGACACAATATTGTCGATCCAGCCTAAGGAGTCTAGTTCTGGAGGGGGGGAGACGCGCGAAGCGTCCGTGTACAGACAATCATTGGAAATGCTTGAAAAAGTACCGCCCAACTTTGATCCACACGAGGTTAAAGAAAGGTATGTTATACAAGTATACGGAAATCTATTTTCTTGTCATTATAAAAGTATTTTGACTGAGGGCGTTATTTTTGCCTCAAATTATATTTGTTACCGCGAGATGACATTGTCCAAAGGCTGTCTTCTATGTAGACCGTATATAAACATAAAAAAAACTAATAAAATATCAACCGCTCTTCGCTTGAGGACTACAGTGCCCCAAACAAATACTCTTAGTGATCAATGTCTTAGCGGGTGTTATACACCCGTCTTTTCGTGTCGGGGTTTAACAACTAAATTAGATATTGCCAAAAGCGGCACTTATCGAGTTTTAATATTTCCAAGTCAAAGCAAAAATTTCGGAGATTAGTATGGTCCTACATTGCGACACGTGATTTGTATCACTTGTCCTATTCTTTATGTCAAAAAGACCGAACCTGGCTTATCGGTCATAGTTTACCAGCCAATGTTAAAACAATAGTAGGCCTTAGTTTTCGATGGCTAAGATGCTCACATATATTTACAGACTGAGATTTTACGGTATACTGAATCCTATGGTAATATTTTTACGTCAAGAGATTGATCGGATGCAGAAAGTTATCTCGCTTGTGAGGGCCACTCTGAAGGATTTACTGCTAGCCATAGACGGCACAATTATAATGAATGAGGTAATTGTTGTAACTTGTATCTTTTTTAAGGTATAAGGAGGCAAACAAGCAATCAGAGCCTTATGGTGACTCCACAAGGCTCCGATTGCTTGTTTGTTATGCAGATGCGTTGCCCTCCTTTTCCCCATCCCCCAATGGGCCACCGAAAGCTCACTAACCGCACGAAACGCGAGAGCATAGCTGTCATTTTACGCAGGTGTTATGTGAGCGAGACGTGCCACCCCGGTCGTACTGGCCCTATTCGGCTGCAATGCAGCAATGGCTCTACCTATTACAAAAATCCCTGTAAAAAGTATAATAGTAGGGGTCGCGAGTGTATCTTCATTTTATTTGTGTCTTCCATGGAAACACTTTGCTGTACTTAAATGCTAAAACAACTGAAATGCAGTGTAATAACTTATTATCTTGCAGAGGAAGTAATAGATAGTCTATTCTTGACAAAAAAATGACATTGAAATAAAAAAAAAAGATATTAAATAGATAAAGAATAATAGAACAAACGATTATTATGTTAGCTATCTAGTCTTGCATCTGAGGCTTCAACAGACAATCTAAATACAGTACCTACATGCACACCTAACATGCATCAGAAGAATTTAATATTTTAGTGCCTTAAATACTTTGATTTCAAATTTCGAATCGTATGTTTCTATGTGATGTGACGCAGGCACTACGCGACTCCCTGGACAACATATACGACGCGAAGGTGCCGGGGTTATGGCTGAGGAGCTCCTGGTCTTCTTCCACTCTCGGCTTCTGGTTCACGGAGTTTTTGGAGCGGAACATTCAGTTCTCGACATGGTGCTTCTCCGCTAGACCGCACTCCTTCTGGATGACTGGTTTCTTCAATCCGCAAGGTATTGTTGCTATGTTTGTACATACGTCATTTGTTATGTATGTCATCATTAGTCGACGGGTCTCTTGCCTGATTTCGAAGTTTTTTGGGCGTGGGTTCACATGCGCTGGCCCAATATGAGTTGGTAAACTTTAAACCTCATATACTTTTAATCTCATTTAGCATGCTGATATAGTCAGGATGGTTTCCCATTTACTCACCTCTAACTCAGGGCTTATGACCTCAAGTTGTACATATTGAATACTTATGGCAGAAGAAGTCACGGTAAAAGTTAGTTGATAATAAACAGTATCAATTAATGAAACAATTTTTACGGATTTTATCGCGGTTTATTAAGATTTTTACAAGCCCGACGTTTAGGATACTTTACAGCAACCATGGTTACGGGAGGACTGAGGTGACAGATGTCCTAACGTTACAAAGTTATTCGAACTATCCTATGATACATCATTATTTTAATAAGTCCTCTCTACGCAGAAAGTGCTAACTGTATCTTTAATCTGTGGCATATTATGCTTGGTTTTTGATTCAATTCTTTTAATAATGGGATCCCAAGCAAGTGGTAAGAGCCAGCCATCTTCTCTATTGAAATTTGGATGTTTTTTTTAATTTCAATAGCCTCATTCAACTAATTGTTTCATTATAATGAGTGAAATTCGCGCAAACATTAGAAAACAGTATCAATTAAGCAAAATACGATTGCTATTATGATGCCTTGCACGTCAATTTTGATGACGTATTTTGACGGGCGGTGTTGTACAATTAACATGGCTATCAAGTAGAAGTCGGTGCTGCCAGCTCGAATCCCGCCACAAGTAGACAATTATATGAATACAAGTTTTATTTTAGCACGTAATATTTTCTTGTATTATATTTTCCTGTTTAAGTGCATATTAACTGATTGCTATACAAACTGTTTTAAGTTGTGAAAACTAAGAATTTAATATAGTTGTAATTTCATGGTGTTCAGGTTTTCTGACGGCGATGCGGCAAGAGGTAACGCGAGCCCACAAGGGTTGGGCGCTGGACATGGTCTCCCTACACAATGATGTTACCAAGGCAATCTACGAGGAAGTGAAAGCTCCACCCCCAGTTTGTATTCCTTTTACATTCAGCTTAATACCATTCCTAACCCCCGACGCAAAAAAAAGGGTAATAGTTTGACCGTTAAATGTCTTTGGCGCCGTAGCGCGAGAATAATTTGCTTATTGTTTATTGTTATTCTTCACATATAGGATATTTATAATGATCACTTATGATCTTCTTAGCGGCTAAATTTATAATGAGGGTGCCCATGTCAGAGAAGATACCCACAAGAAACTCTGCTGGGTTCCTATCATTCTTTTAGCTGTTGTGATCATTATTTCACAAAAGTCAATTAAATCTAAATCTAGAGCAATTCATTTCCAAGCGTTTTTGTCATTTACATAATCGTTTACATTATAATAGGATTTTGATATTAGTTGCGGTTTTTTAATTTAAAAGCTGCTTTCGCGTTAGTGGTTTTCAAGCATATTTTATCAAAGTCAGTTCAGCCGTTTCAAGGCCATAAGCTCTTATGTTATTGTGTTGGGGGATTTTTTAAAGTTTTAGTTATAAAGCGATGTAAGTACCTATTGTATTGAAGGGATGGGTTATCCATAACATCCCACAGATCGGTGACATTTGACTGCAATTTTTTGGTACGGGCCAATTTTTTCATATAAACTTCAATTTGTACGCCACATCGCAAGTTCGAACTCCGCCAAGAAAGACAAATTTGTATGATGTGCCATAAGTGTT
The DNA here is from genome assembly GCA_963853865.1 of Helleia helle. Classification (NCBI taxonomy): domain Eukaryota; kingdom Metazoa; phylum Arthropoda; class Insecta; order Lepidoptera; family Lycaenidae; genus Helleia; species Helleia helle. Next base: position 15,217,149 of record OY971422.1, on the reverse strand, counting down.
TATGTATCCTTAATTATTAATACTTCCTACTACCTAGTAGTCTAAGTTATGGTGTTGTTAATTAAAAACAACAAATGTTTATTACTTCATTTCATCACACCACAATGTGTCTTCAAGACGACGTAGAAATAGTGGCATATTGAAATACTTTATTTTGATGTGATACATCTATTGGCATCTATTGGAACTCGAACGGCAAATTGTCATCGTTCGTCACAAATTTTTATTCATTATGATTTTTTTAATAGAAGAAACGGACAGTCGGTTCACTGATGGTAAGTGATAAACAATATCTATAGACACCCGCTACGTTATTAGCAGGTGCGTTGCCGGCCTTTCAAATATGAGTATGCTCTTTTTTAATGCTATGTTAGATGTCCCGTGACGGCCAACATTTTAAATTTGTGTTACTTTTTTACGTCCATTCATCGTAGAGTATTTGCCCGCAGGAGGGAGTGTTCATCCACGGTCTATACCTGGACGGCGCGGGCTGGGACCGACGTAATATACGCCTCACCGAGTCCACGCTCAAGGTGCTGTACACGGCGCTGCCGGTGGTGCATGTATACGCGATCAACTCCACCGCGCCCAAGGATTCCAAACTGTATCAGGTGATGGCGGCCGAGTTGTCTGCGTTCTAATCTAGGGGCTTTACACAAACTTTGATTTAATTTGTGATGTTTGTATGTATTTGGGTCAAATCTTGCAAGTAAATTAAAAACTTGTCCTCAATCGATTCGATCGATCGATATGTAATTTTGTATACCTACTTATTCGTTCAGTTTTAATGACAATGCATTATGTATATTTAAAAAAAAAATCTCTTTTTTTCGTTCTCACATAATTAAATGCGCGTTGCCTAGCCTATGTTCAGGAGTGGATGGATATAGGCTGATGATGATGATGATGATCCACCTGATAATGAGTGGTTCCTTACTATCAACAAGATCGCTAACGTGCATAATATTTATTTGAGAAGAAGGTAGATCTGTCAGGGATTTCTCTACCAGACTTTCCTCTTGGCAAATAGAAAAGATGCATAGCTATAAAGAGTACGTGTCAGTAGTATGCGAGTAGCGTGTAACATCCGACTGCATCATACCCGCATATCACGGGAACTGTCTCTATATTTAGAAACAAGTTACGATGTTATGAGCCCCGCTGCATAGAATTTAAACTACGTAATAATTGTGTTTAGTTCGCCATATTTATGTATTTTATAGTTTTCTTTTAAATTATAGATTTCAAGGATATGTCAGTAATCAAGTTTGTTTTTGTACTTATGCTTGTATGTGCAAATACTTAACTTTTTTAACTCACAAGGAGGCAACCGAGCAGTCGGAGCCTTATGGTAACTAGCGACGCCCATAGAAATCCGCAAAACCAAAACTTATGCAAATGCGTTGCCCTCCGTTTCGCAAGAAACGCGACAGCTGTTACGTCTTGACGCTGGTGTTATGTGAACGAGAGGTACCACCCCGGTTGCCGGCCCAATTTGGATGCAAAGCAGCATGGCACTACGTCTTACTAACTAGCTGTATAATATCAGTTTATATACCTAGTAAGGAAAAGGCAATATTAGTAGAAATCTTGAGTGATGCCTCAGTAGAGTAAACATATATGACACCTTCAGGATAGATGGGGGATTTTTCTTTTTTTTGTTTTTTCTTTAACGCCGGGAAATGCTCTGAGGCATCCCGCGGGGGAGTGGGTCTCCCCACGCGGGTATATGGGACTCGCTGCGCCCGACAGCTGGTAAGTGGACACAGCTCTACCCACTAAAACCCGGCGAGTGCCACCAATGCCGCCTTTAGTGAGGTGCCCCGGATCTAGTAAACAAACAGGGCACCTCGACGGCTAGTTAGTCCGCAAGGGACCGACGCCACCTCCACAGAGGGGTTGTTCTGTGGTGCGGGACAACCCCTCTGTGGAGGTGGCGTCGGTAGTCCCAACGTCGGGACAGTACAATGGGGTGAGGTTCCCATCCTCGCCGCTTGCCCCCTGCTCTTTTGTTCCCTCTTCTTATAAGAGGGGTACAAAGAGCCCCCTCGGCTCAATTCGCTTCACCCAAAGTGCTGGGCTCACCCTAGGTTACTGAGCCCCTACCGCCACGACAAGGCCTGAACCATGGTGGGGAGCATTGGGAGATGTCCAGCAACGACCTCATACAGGAATCATGATGATAATAGCGAAAATGTTAAGAATGAAATGTCGCCAACTCCTTTTAGTCTACTGAAGTTAGCATTTTCCAATCAACGCTAAGGCGGTGATTCCCCGCCACTCGCACTCAACTTATCACCATTTCTCAATAAAATAGGAAAATGTGTTTTATCTTTTCAGTGCCCGGTGTATAAGAAGCCATGTCGCACGGGCCTGACGTTTATCACACCACTCTGGTTACCCACCATCAAGAACCCCGACCATTGGATCTTAAGAGGCGTTGCTATTTTATGCGACATTAAGTAGGTAGGAGAATAAAATGGCGCTTTCAGAAATACTTTTCTAGTTGCCAGTGACAAAGATAAGCTTTTTATATTTATTGTTGTATTTTTATGGTATATTGTAATAAAACTCGTGAATATTTTAAAACATTTTTTTAATTTTTAACGTACACTTGAAAGCATTAAGAGGTATCGCGATATTTAAGTTTTAGCAATACTATTTTTTTTACAATTTTTCTTTATTATTTACAAATATGTTCGATTTTGAGTTCGTTTAACAATTTTCGCTGTTCACAATAGTAGTATTAAATCGAAAATCAATAAACTAACGAAAACAATAATTGACGTTCCCAATTATTATTTATTAGTGGACGGAGCTTTGTGGCTGTATGAATATTGAATACATATTCATCGCTGCATTGAAATCGAGTTGATAGAATCAATAGAAGAAAACAAAACAGAATTTGATAGAAATGAATACTATACAATTTTGTAATCATCGTAAAATCTATATTTATTGCTTGAATCATCACAATATTGATTAGAATAAGAATCATGAAAACAGTAAGGAATTAAGAAGTACGTGAGATATCTCTTCAGTTCTTTTATAGGTATAATACATTATTTTACTCACATTATGACTAAGACTTTGGTAGCAAGCATAGGTACACGATAGAGAAAATTCATATCAGTCTAAATGTAAGTGATGGGCCTGGAGTATCGATTAGTACTAATTTATCATATTTACTTTACAAATTATAGTCTGACCAGAAAAATGAAAACTCTCGCCATATTGCGGAAAATTTCGGAACTAATTTCTGTATGGACAATACTATGTGTTACCGTTTAAAAGATAGAGGCGACACCAATGCAGGGTTTATATATATCTGGTCAGGCTATACTGCATATAATATCGAGATCTTCTTCTTCTTCTTCTTCACTTCTAACGAGATATAACAATAACCATAATATTATACTATTCCTGTCTATGAGTAATCGATAATATTCGTACAGTCTTATATTCACATGTTATTTGTAATTATACAATATTTAAAATGTGTTTGCAACCACGCTAACGAACTTTAGCGGGGTCACAACGCGCGTAAATAAATCTTATAAATACATTTATTCTCTACGTAGATGACAAAATTCGTTGTGTCGACAACCTTCTAAACATCGTTATGATTGCAGTACTAGGTACTTTAACTAATAGACATATAATACTAATATCAATAAAGTGTAAACAAGCATTGCCTTTGGCCAAACGAAACAGCAAAATATTCATTATTGCACTCAAATATAACAGTCTCTCTTTGGAGTTGCACGATTTGATTCGTTAATCCCTTTTATTGTCGTTGCGAAAATTTCCGAGAGGTTCCACAGATCTTGACCTAGGAGCTCTGAAAACAAAAGAATAATAAAAAATATGATATATTTTACTATCTAAGATCTTAAGTTAATATGGTTATTTTCATTACCTAAATTATTTAAAACGGGATATTTACCATGTTTTTCACTTTTATTTAGCGGGACTCTATATTTCGAATGTCTTGTTCACGAGATAATATCGAGCTCCGCGAAATAAAAGTGAAAAACATTTTACTATTTTATTATTTATTCAAAAATTGAAAATATTTACCTTCTTCTTGAAAGCGTCAATTCTATTTTCCCTTCCTTCACTTGTTTGAATAACGATATGGCCCCAGCATGACTTAATCCACGCGTAGGTACATTATTTACTGATAAAATTTCGTCACCTAAAAACAAACGAAATAGTATATTACACACCTAGGGTAGTAAAATAAGAAAAGCATCAGATCATATACTATCGGGAGGCTTTTTATTTTTACGGAGGTGGAAAACGACAACTTCGTTTACCGCTGTGGGCCGAAAGTTAACGCTTTCTACTCGGATGTAAGAAAAATTTAAGTTTCTAGTTTGAAAGGATTTAAATATAAATTTACTATACGTCAATTTCCATTGATTTTGCTTACCTTCATAGATTGTGCCTTTATCAGCTGCTTGACCATTTGGGAATACAGTCTTAACGAATATTCCCATCTGACCCTTTGGAGAGTCGGTTCCTCCTACGATACTGAATCCGAGGCTTTTATGTCCAGAACCTTTCCAAAATTCTGCTCTATGTAAGGTATTATGTGATATCTGGTAATTTTCATGCTGAGCCGATCCATTATAATCTTGACAACGTGGTACGTGTGGCGTATAATGTTGTGAAGACCGTTGTGATCCTACCCTATTGAAGAATCGACTTCGACTGCTACATCTTAATTGATCGGGAATGCTTTCAAAAGATCTATTCTGGTAGAGTCTTGGAACGTGTTTAATATAATGTGTAGAATTTTCTTTGATCTCATTAGTTGCATTTTCATTATGAACTGATAAACCGATTGGTTGAGGCCGAGAGCAATGTAGCGAAATTGGTCTATAATTATTTCCCGTATGTCTTGGGGTGGGTGACGATCTCATTGAGATTTCTATATTAGTGATATTTTGTAAAGAAGAATGTGGTTGCACAAAATTATTACGCTCTAATAACTTTTCGTCGTCACTTTTTTGATTCGATAACAATAGACTATTGTTCACTTGTACCCCGACTTCACATTTTTGATTTGTGTCGTCTCGATTGTTACGATGATGTATTTGTTGATTTTCATTGGGGAAATGTGTCTCTAAGCTGATATGATTAGGTGAATTGGAGGAATTTACCATTTGAGAAATGATATCTGGCGGTACGTTTGATTTTAAAAGCATCGGCTTCGTTTCACTAGTTTGATTGTTGATAATACGACTTAGTGTAATTGGAGTTATTTCATCATGCGCCATTACAAGATCAACTTGATATCTTTGGAATAGTGCACCTTCTTCAATAGCAGCCTCGGTGGAACAAGAATTTACAATATGCTGCACATCACGTAACGATGATAGACCCCGTAGAACCCTGCCGTTGACATTCACAATTTCATCTCCTATTCTAAGCCTTCCATCCCTGTGGGCAATACCGTCAAAGTCTAGTTTGACAACAATGTATCGGATTTCATAATTAGTGCCGCTGCTATCAAAATCTACCCTATGTTGTGCTAAATAGACTCCCAAGCTTTCGTCTAATCTTGACTTAAGTAGCCTTATTTTCCTGAATCTTTTTGTACACGGTCCTCTTCCTAGTATATCTGTCTCCTGCCTTTTATTTCCACTTTCGTCGGATATATTGCACATGCTACGATTGAGATTAGGAGTTGACGAATGTTCAACAGGCATATGTGAATTTAAGAATTTTGATTTTCTAGTTTGTACACGCTCATCTAATGTGATGGTTTTATAAATATAAGGAATCTTTTTATTTAAAGTCTTTTTCGGTAAAGGAGGAGGCTTAGCATCATTATAGTCTAATCCTATATGTTGTTGATTTGGGCTTTTATGCCTATGGTTATCTTCATTTCCGTTTTCGTATTCAAAGTTAACACTTTTTTCGACTGGAAACAAAGCGCATGGAGTTGAACTTCTTCTAGCGGGAATTTGCACTCGGCTAACATTTATTTTATGGTTAAGGCTGAGCTGTCTTGAAAATGTCATATGGCTAGTTTCTCTATAATTAGATGAAGCCATATTATTATTATATCGCGGTGGGGAGTGATTAGTATGTTCATCAGTAGGCCTGCCATCACTGTCATACCCAGATTCATTAGAACTTACATAATTGCTAAGGCGATGAGCTTGCAACACGTCTTGATGAATACTTTGGTTCGAAGAAGCCAGATCTGTTTTTAAGTCTTGGACGGAGCCCAGGAGAGAACAGTAATCATAAACAGGTAAACTATTTCTATTCCTGGGAATTAACATCGGATCGTAATCAAAGGGTGGTCTTTGTGATATCATTGACGATCGTCGGGCTACTTCCTCGATGTTCCTTGGCTGAAATATTTTTTCATCTCCATCGTTGATACTTCTGACGGAACTTCTGGCAAACTCACAATTACTTCTTAAACCAGCATTTATTTGTATATGTTCTTCATGGACGGATATGTTATCACTACTTTGGTATCGTTCTTCGGATCTAGAGTTGGTGACGTATATCCTTTCTCTTAAAAATTTTGGTGATTTGCGGTCTAATCTCTCTGAGAAACTCTGCCTCACAGATATAGACCTGTGTTGAGAAGCAATACTATTCTCTTCAGGCAAAACAGATAGTTTAGACCTTAAAAATGCATATGGAAAATTAGGCTTCTTACAAGTACCTGTATTTTGTTGCCCATCTAGCTTGTTAATATTATCACAACTAACTGCTTTCGTTGAAGAAGTAACTAGATTGTCATCAGATAGGTTGTTGTTTGGCTTTTGTTTAGATGGAGACGTTTTGTTTTCAGAATTTTGCAAGTCTATATCGTCTGAAGGATCATCGGCTTTAACGTACGTTGATAAATGTGATGTAGAGCAGCTGCGATATAAAGTCGCCCCATTTGTTACGGGGTAAGACTCGGAAGTTTTAGAATTGTTAAGAGATTGTGATTTAGATGGATTGAGCATGCCCGTCGACCCCATTCTGTGAAAAAAGGATTTGAAAGGGCTCGGAGATCTATCCCTTGAGCCACTTCTGATGGAATCTGTGTCGTTGTCTTTTTTCAAAGACGCGGAGTCTGAACTGCTGCGGCCCATTTTCCAATTTTGTTTCTTTTTATACTGCCCAATATTAGGTGTCGTGGAATTGTCTATTTTGGACGACTCTTCGGACGTTTCTTTTGTTTCTACTTTTTTTAACATGTCTAATTTTTTTCCCATACGACGTCCCCACGTTGCAAACACTGAAAATGATTAAATAAATATTTATAACGTAAATTGCTTTTGTATGAAATGATGAAACAATTTTTAAGGGATTTTGTCCATGACGCTTCGTGACCAAGGTTGCTGTATCTAAAACGTCGGGAGTATGAAAAACCATAGTTAATCGCGATAAAATCCAAAAAAAAATGTTTCATTATACCAATTTTGTACCGGTGGGAGGGATGCGCTCTCGTCTGCATATATATAACCATCCTGCTTATTTTTCCGTGAAACGGCTTTGCTGTGTCTTGGAAGAAAGGACATGACAGGTAGTGTAATTAATTAATTATTAATTACACTTACTATTATGTGGCGGAATAGAATTACCATCTTCCGTCTCGGTAAATAGACAACGCATGAATCGGTTACCTTTTTTGTCGCAGTGGAAATGATTTGTACATTCCCCGGGCATGGGTCGTCCCCGACGATATGTCTGGGACTCTCGGGGCTTCCCGCTATCTCTGCGCCGGTATACCGCACTAAGACCACTGCGAATTGCCTTCAGCCGCTTGAAGGGAAGTGTCCCGGATCTGACTAGCACAGGACATCCCTCGCGATGAATCAGTTGCTTCGGCTAGTCCTCGTTAAGCTTGTTTGTGTTCATGAGAGACGCTGACAACTGACCATCAGCTGGTCTGACAGACCGTTTTCCTATTCGTAAAAACAATAATTTTTAGTATGGTACCTTTCTTCATCTCCTTAACATCATCCTCCATGACCATGGCTGGGAGTGCGGTGACGAGCGTGTAGTCGTGTGGGGCCTGCGAACCGGCGGCGACGTCTCGTCTCGGAGACGCCGTAGCCACGTGCTGCCCGGTCACTTCCCTGCGCTTCGGCCCACGGAAGAGGCGCATGATGACCAATTACGCAACCATCGCGCCACACCACATGCGCAATCTGTGCTGAAATAACACAACTACTGTTACATTTTTTTATTGGTTTACACTAACATAATTAGTATTGTTAAAATACGGGATATTAAATAGATATTAACATAAATACATTATTTTGATGTAGATGAGTATAATTTGTCACCATCGTTGTCCAATGCAAGACAAAGGCTGGACATAAACTGGACGGGGTTTTCTTACAATAAGACTAAATACGATTGTTGGTCTTGGTGTCAGTAATTACTCAGCCTATTCTTACCGAAACTCACGAAATATGCAGGATGATGGTACCTATATGTATCCTTATCTAGTATACAGTTGAAAACATGACGAATTGTAAAGGCAAATCAGACCTTGATATTCATTGACAAAGAAAAGACCCAATTTATTTATGATGCCTATGCAATTCTTAGATAAGGATTTCGCTAAAACATAATTCCACTCAAACTGATAACTTGTGAGGTAATCCGGTAATATTTACGTCAATTATGTTTATATCTAGACGATCTAAACATAATTTCGTAATGAAGGTTGTGGTAATTGATTCGCCAGATTGTTACGTAATAAATAATTTACACGCATATATATCAGTGTTTTATTACGTGTTGCAAGAAGCACTAGTGTGTATCCTCAACATGCTTGCACGCGATTCCATATGTAAATAAACAACTCGACGGGTTTTTGTATTTTAATAATGTTATTTATTTAAAGTCAATAAAGATGGCTCGCGGTTTAAAGTAATATGTTTTTATCCCGATGTAGTTTATTATAATTTGTCATGGCTGACGGCGATCGCGCTGCAATAATATTTATACATAGACGTTTAGATTTATACTTGTATTTATGCATAGAGCTGAGGGTGTTTACGATTTTACTTTAACTTCTTGTATCTTAAATAACTTATTGTGGGTATTTCACTTTAATAAGCGTGGCCGTCTTATCATTATGACAATTGACATTTATACGACTTGGTCCAAATTGTGACGCTAAGGTGGCGTCCATTAATTACTTGAGGTTTTTTAGGGGGGGGGGGGGGTCGAGCAGAAGCTCACCCAAACTCACGTGGGGGAGAGGGGGGATTTTAACAAATATCAAGTATTTTTTTTTTCGCAAGAAACAGTATGTAATTACAAGAAAATAGGGTCAAATTATGGTAAAACATATTTCTTGTTTAATTCTCTCCACGGATAGTGCACTGATTTAGAATAAGTGTTCTGTAATAATTTTGATAGTATTATATTGTTCAACATCACTATGATTTTAGATTACAGTCAGCGAACTTAAGACTCGTACGTCTTTATTAACTTCATTAAATAAAATGTCTTTTGTAAAATAGGGCCACGACATTTACATTAAAATACACGTTTAGAAATATCTCACGTGAGATTAGAACGGGGCGGAGGGGGTCGAACCAAATCTCACCCATGGGGGGGGGGGGGTCGAAAAATTGTCAAATTCACCTCACGTAATTTATGGATGTCCCCTAAGCTTTCAAGTGCAATGATGATAAGTAGTAAATAAAAAGCACCGGCGACGCTAATGCACACTTTTCTCCAGAATTCTAGAACTTCATTATTCGAGGACTTATTCAGTTAATTTGTACGAAGTATACAATACAAAGAACAAACATCAAAGCACGGAGGTACCTAATTATAAAAAAATGAAACTTGAGCCAGTACTAATAGATAACATTGTACCTTGGCTTCTTAAAATGTACGCAAATGTATTTGTCTTGACATCCGTGCATGTTATATTTGTAACCTCCGCTCGCGGACGACTACTATTTCAATATAATTGCATAACTAGCAGTAAGTATATTTGTTGCGGAAGTGAGATTAACTGCAGTAGTGGACAAACAACGGTACAGTCGAAGGATGTACTGAAGACCATCATTAGAGCTTGTTTGACGGACACGCAGTTATCGTAATTAAAAAACCTGCCAAGTGCGCATTGTAACGCTTAGAGCACAGTGTTCCGTGATTTAGTAATAAAAATATTTTTGTGAAACATTTATAGGTACATTAATTGGTCACCTTTTAAAACTGATATGCATTTTTTGAGATTGTGGAATATACCGATAACTATAGACCTACCCAAAAATGACGCCTAAGAGCCCTTTCACACTAATGTTATTTTGACCACATGACATGAATTGCAGAGGAAACGCCGCGAAGACGCGACGCGAGTGTTACGTTGTCGCGGCGTCTGCGCTGCGCGTACGTCCATCGAACGCCTACGTTAGACAAACGCTGGTGCGAAGGGGCTCTAAGAAATAATTTGTATACGGCTGTTTTAGTCAACAGAAAATTTTTTTCCTCAATAAAATTGAAATAATCTTGGTGGTCGCGATAATACTATTATTGGTTATGAATGAGATATAATAGATGAGAGAATTAATGATGAATGACTTTGAATTTAAATTAGGTTTCTCATTTTTGTAATGTTGAAAAATTTATATGATTATTGTTTATATTATATATGTTTGTTGATATATTGTTCTTCCTAATTTATGGTTACGGAACCATAAAATATCAACCATCACGTATACGAGTATTCATTAGAGTTTATTTATCTAGATTGGCGTCCCGGTGTGAGTCAGTGATATCAGTGATCACGACTGCGCCGGAAATCCGCGCCACTCTAAGCGCCTGTAATTTTCTTCAACTCGCTATAATATCGCCTAATAACTCACTTTTTATAGTAGTCTACTTAAGTATACTTGCTTATGTGACTCATAATAAAATATCCAACATTTTAATACCGGCCATTAAGAGAATTATTCTAGTGTGAGGAATAAAGTTATGACTGCCATATATCTGTATAGACATTAATTTTGGATACACTAAGTTATACCTATCCGAATTATTATATTTATTGAAAAATATATCTTACTTCCATATTTTGTAAGAAACTTTCAAGTTTTTGTAGGGTATGAATGAGCCTGAACTGTCACGCTCGGAGATGAAAGGCTCGGCGGTCCCAAGTTCACCCGAGCCCCCAGCTAGAATGATATTGTCACTACGTAACTTCACAATAATTGAAACATTACTGCTGTTGAAACCGATTTAAAATTATATACGAAATAAAATACGACCTTTAGACTTTGAAGTACATTCGATTGTGCGATTTAATAACGTTACAGTGACATCTATTGACGCAAATAGAAACCTTTTCTAAGAAACGAAATAATATAATTAATTTTGTTTTCACTTTTATCGGTAGTCCCAATGACTGATTAGGCTTTTTATTACTTGTAGCTTTCCATACTAATCAAGTTTAGTTATTCCGAGGTTTCTTACCAATTTCGGGCTTGTAGCAAAACTTAAAAGAATATACAATATAACCCCCACATACTCAAACAAATCTCAAATTTAAGACGTACTTAAACTCGTGCTGTCCCTCTTTTTTCTTTGAATCTGACACGTCGTAGCATGAGTTTAAGTACGTCTTAAATTTGAGATTCGTTTGAGTATTTGGGGGATAGACGTCCGTCGTAAACTTATCAGTGTTATAGATACGGGGTTAGTATTTTCTCTAAACATAACCAGCTTCAAACTTTGGATTTTAATGAGATTATAATATTTCCTAATTGTAAACACGTTTATTTCTAAATTCTAGGCCTTTTATCCAAATCCAAAATTTACCCATGTGCTCTAGACTCGTGAAATTGTGGACAACCATGAGTGGACTTGACAACTCCCTATTTCTTTTTTAATCGTATATATGTTTGCCATTTTTTATTTAAAAATGTGTGCCTATAATCTGTACGAATTTCACAAAAAAAAAAATGAACACTGAACTAGAAATTTTATAAACAATTTAACTTGAAGGTAGAGTTGCTTCTGCTAACACTAGATATATAAAATTCATTATTATAAATTTCACATTTGAAAAGAATTTCACTCATTAAATAAAATAATTGAGAGTAAGACATTGAAGTTTAGATCATCATCATAAACATAATCATCATCATAAACATAATCATCATCATCAGCCTTTATCCGTACTCTGCTGAACATAGGCCATATTACCTCCTCAAGGTTAGATTAGCATATTATGTTATATAACTTTGTTATTGAATATTGAGCAATATCGTCAGAAAATTTATTAATAACTAGTGGCCCCGACAGACGTCCTGTACAAAACATTTTACAGTGGCTGAATTATGAATTATTTAAGTTAATATACGCAATCAAACAAATGTGCATTTATAGCAGACTGTTTATTCGTTGCTGCAACTGCGATAACTACTAACTAGTAACAAACAAATTAACACAGGTTGATTACCAACGAATATGATGAACGACGAAAATAAACCAGTCAACAACGGTAACAGGACACATACAGCTGATTTAAAACACCGTCGCTATACTAAGTCTGCCATCTGTGAACATAGTCTTGACGAAGCTCGCCATTATATTAGATTGATTAACCACAAGTCCTCGCAAAAGAACATCGATTCCAACCAAGGATGATCCGTGAGGCTATTGAAATATAAAAAAAAGTCTAATTTCAATAGATAACTTTATTTTAATAGATGACTGGCTGTTACCCTTGCTTGGGATCCCATTATTAATATTATCAAATAAAAATCCAAGCATAATATGTCACAGATTAAAGATTCAGTTCACACTTTCTGCGTAGATAGGACTGACCAAAATATTGTTGTATCTATATTATGGTAGTTTCGAAATGGTTTCGAATAATTTTGTTAAGTTAGGACGTTAGGACGGACTTCAGTCCTTTTTTTTTTTTTTTTTGTTCTGCAGCGGAAATTTGCAGACCAAACCATAACTAGGACCGGGGTGAGTTTTAAACCTGTGCCGTGTGTGGGGTTCGCGACAGGCTGGCCCCGGCGAAAAGGCCAGACTCCTCCTCTAAAGGGGGACTGCTCGGCTGTTCGTTTGATTCGGTACTTTTAGCAGTCCCCGACGACATCGTGTCTAGCTGGACCCAGGTTAAAACCCCATCCTGGGCCCGACACGAGCACAGGGGCGTTACCGGAGGCGCATTAGGTAGCGCCTCCTACGCACCCCCGTTCGTCGCCCGCGGTGGGAGGCCTCGTCGGCGGCCTCCTCTCTCACCCGCTCATCGGCCTCCTTCTGGGACATTACTGCCTCGCAGAAGGAGACCATCGCCGTCCAGGACTCGTCGTCGCCGAGCATCGCAGGGATGACACTCGGCAGAGACAAGTCCCCTCCGATGACCGATGTCAGATCATGACGCAGCGCCGCCCATCTCGGGCACACCTCGAGGGTGTGCTGGGCCGAGTCCACCGCCGCGCCACAATCGTGACACACAGTTACCGGCTCCCTTTGGGCCGTCCTGCACAGATACTCACCGAAGCACCCATGCCCGGTGAGCACCTGTGTTAGACGGAAGGTGAGGGGTTTGCGTTTACGACGCATCCACCGCTCAAGGACCGGGCGCAGGGCAACCGTTAAGCCTTTGCCATACGGCTGCCGCGCCAAGTCCTCCCCCACCTTCGCATTAGTGCCTCCTGCCCTAGTCGGCGGACCCGTAGGATCCCGTCCGGCGTCACGTCCTCTCCGAGGGACCTCCTATCCGAGACATAGGAGTATACCTCGGCGAGAACTTCCGCCACGAGTTCCCACGGGGGGTCGCCGGCTAAGGCAGTAGCTGTAGCCCATAATATCGTACGATACCCCCGGACCACTCTTACCGCGATCACCTGGGCTGGCAGCTGGGCCCTACTCCGCGCGGTAAGGCGATCCGTCCAAATCGGAGCACCGTACGTCGCCATACTCCGGCAGACACCGGAGTATAGCTGCCTGCAGGCGGCGCTGGGTCCTCCGAGGTTCGGGAGGAGTCTGCCCAGCGCACTCGCCGCCTTCACGACCTTCGGACCCAATTGTTCGAAATGTGGGCCGAAGGTCCATCCACCGTCAAGGATGAGCCCCAGATATTTAATGTGAGGGCTCATCCTGACCCTCACCCCTCCGATCTGGAGGGCAGCCCCCGGTGGGGGTCCTTTCCTCCCGGTCCCGCGGAAGAGGAGGGCTTCGGTCTTGTCGACTCTGACCCGAAGCCCTAAACTTCTCAATGCGGCCGATCACGAGGTCGAGCCCGACCTCGGCCAGCCGCGCCGCCTCCTTATAGTCTCGTCCCCGGGCGTAGACGAAGGTGTCATCAGCGTAACAGATGACACCCATCCCGGGGAGGAGACGACCTCGCAGGACCCAGTCGTACCCGATGTCCCACAGGATCGGACCAAGTACCGAACCCTGCGGGACACCGCAGCCGACTCGCCACCACTCTACGGACCCACACCGGTTCTCGCAGGCTACCCTCCTGTCGGAGAGGTACGCCTCCAACAGCCTCCTGAGATAGGGAGGCACACCAAAGTAGTTCTGTGCCTCCCGTATCACACTGATGACACTTCAGTCCTCCCGTGACCATGGTTGCTGTAAAGTATCTGAAATGTCGGGTTTGTAAAAATCTTAATAAACCGCGATAAAATCCATAAAAAATGTTTAATTATAACAGTAACAGATTTTGAATATAGAATGAGCGTTACTTCCGTCAGAAATAAATTTGATTTACGCAGAAAGAAGTTTTACTTCAAAATTTTCTTTTAGAGCCATATTAATAGATAGCTTTAGTAATAGATATAGCTACAGAGGAAATATTACGCATACCTTTATTATAATAATGACTCTAGTATGATATAATAATTCTACGGATATAAATGTACTGGGTGGCCTATAATAACCAATATAAACTATTTTATTGAACTGCATGCATTACTCAGCGCTCTTGATTGGTAGGCAATCGTTTCTTGAAGCCATAAATTAATTCAAGTAGACCTTGGTATCAATAAAGTTCTTTGAATAAAAAGTGAATATTTTTTCATTTGAGTTCAATCATCGTTAAATGACTTTATTGATTTAAAAAAAAAGGTTTTATTTGGTACAAAAAAGTAAGCTTGGATATGAACGGAAAAAAATATATCCAGATAGGTCAAGATCACTCCTTAAGATCTCTTATTGAATTTGTATTATTGTTACATTTACATTACAATGAATTAGAGTCAAATATTTACACTAAATAATCTCTTTTAAATAAATCAGGAAATATTTTTTGTCACATAGAATGTAGGTAGAGAAACGCGTTTTTTGTGGCACCCTAAGTCACCTTTCTACTCATTTCTCCTTTTAAGTATCATCGCCTTGTTCATTTCGATCCCGATAGGATAGAGGAGACTGTATAATTTACGTCTGGTCCTGACATAGGTACATTTTTTTTCTTTAACGCCGGGAAATGCTCTGGAGGCATCTCGCTAAGGAGTGAGTCTCTCAAGGCGGGTATGCTGCGCCCGAAAGCTGGTAAGTGAACGCAGTTCTACCCACTAAAACCCGTCGAGTGCCACCAATGCCGCCTTTGGTGAGGTGCCCCGGATCTAAGCCCAGATCTCAGCCCCTCAGGGGACCGACGCCACCTCCACAGAGGGGTTGTCCCACACCACAGAACAATCCCTCCCAACGTCGGGACAGTACAATGAAGTGAGGTTCCCGACCTCACCCCTTGCTCTTTAATTCCCTTTTCTTATAAGAGGGGTACAAAGAGCTCCCTCGGCTCAATTTGCTTCGCCCATGGTGCTGGGCACACCTTAGGCTACTGGGCCCTACCGCCACGTTAAGGTCTGAAACATGGTGGGGGTCCTGCCATACATGCCAGTAACTGGATGGTTTATGATTTGACTCATCTGACAATTAGCACATCTTCACATACACGTATAAAGCTTTAAACTTTAAGCTTCTAAACAGAAGGCTTCACAAAGTACACAATACAATGCAGCATTGCATACGAGTCGTAAGACATTAGACAAATTCGCGCTAAGTGACAGAGTCGACGTACTGGTAATTGCATCATTGAAGGCACAAACACGCACTGTCGACGAATCTTACCGGTCCAGGATTCCTAGATCGCCTCACACTTAAGATTCCTTGGTGTAGAACGGTAGGTTCTTGGAAGTGATTTGTTTCACGTGTTTACTAATTACGATTTGAACGGCGCCTGCGCATGTACATGAACACTTCATTTTGCTACTGGAAACGTCTTTCAAGCTATTAAGTTAGACAGTGTAGCTCCTAAAATTTGTATTTATTTGCTTTTTGATCGGTTTCATT
Organism: Helleia helle; assembly: GCA_963853865.1. Lineage (NCBI taxonomy): Eukaryota > Metazoa > Arthropoda > Insecta > Lepidoptera > Lycaenidae > Helleia > Helleia helle. The sequence continues at coordinate 15,200,832 of OY971422.1, read as the reverse complement.
ATTGAAGTGACCATCCTTACTTAATAAATTATACACTAGTGGACTTCAGCTTTACTCAATTAAACTTGTCGTTTTATAGTGTTATATTTCATATTGCTGTCGCTAATATTAAGTTTTCTTTACACAAAACAACGAAATATATAACTTAGTTCAAAATTTTTAAGCTTGTAAGTCCTCTGGCAAAATTTTAAGTCAAATAATTCAAAACGTATTTTAAATAACTAACTATGTGGAAAAGAGACAGGAGGCCTTTGGCTAGCAGTAGGACAGCATAGTCTAGGAAACATGCAAAATAAATATCATTATAAATAGGCTAGTTGGCTTGACCCAAATACATTTTATCCATCATCTGTGCAAAATGTCCACATAGACGTATTCGAAGAAAGAAAATAAGACATCAAAATTAAAGTCTTCAAAATTAAATTCTTCATATGTTCCAGTTCACGTAGTTGTATTCGTGGAAATGGAGCAGCTCAGTACCGCTTATCCTACTTTCAGCGTACCGTACTGTAATGGCTAATCGTGGAGCCAAAACGCGACTGGCATACTTCATTTCTTGCAATAGCTTTTGCGCATTTATTAGTAACTAGATGTTGCCCACTACTTTGCCCGCGTAACTTAGATATACCAGGTCCTTATCCAGGGTGAATATGAATAATTTTATAGACAATTTCACTCGTTGATAACGTAAAAACATACTGGTGAAAGAATCTGAGTTGGATGAATAGTTTTGGGTATAACCATGTACCTACATCAAAACTTACAAAAAAATATCTCTTTGTAGTATATGAATAGTCAAAAAACACTGCGCTTTTGGATATACATTCCTACATATACGCAAGGAACATAATATGCACTTCTAATCTTTAACTCTAGAAAAATTGCACGCTTTTTGTGTCCTAAAAATATTGCATAACTTTATGTAGTTATTCTAAAGTCCTAAGCATCTTGTAATTATTAACGCTAATTAAGATCGCAAATAAAGTTAAGTGTAATGGGTTAAATTTTATCTTTAAAATCTTTACGCAATTACGTGTACTTGAGCTTTGTTTGAGATGTAAGCCGTGTACCACCACGTTTGACGGGCGTTGACATTGTAGCCGGCCAACGAGCTCTTCGCTAATAGTTACCTCACGAATCATAATCTTTATATAATTCTTCTGTACGTGTGTATGTCACTGAACTCCTCCTAAGCGGCTAGACTGATCTTGATATTTTTTTGTGTGTGTTCAAGTGGGTTCGATAATGCTTTAGGTTAAAAAAAACAGGACAACGTTTGTCGGTGCCACTATTATAATTATTCTACTGTGCTCATGTCACTGAACTATTCCTACTGGTCTGGGTGAATTTATTTGTGTCAAGTGAATTTGCGAATTTTTTTTAGGTTTAGATTCACAATTCGGTTCATTACATTTTTTTGTACAAGACGTCTGTCGGGTCCATTAGTGTAATATAATACAAAACTTTTAACTTCGGAAGAACACAACATTCAGCGATTGGATTCAGGCTAAAGTTTGTCATCAACCTGCGTCCATCATATATTATTACATTGCAACAACAACAACAACAGCTGAAGAAATGATTTGTTTACTCGCCTATTATACTATACTTTTAAAGATTACCTATTTAATATTATACAATATAGGTCCCCGTACTTTTAATTGTAGAAAAAATTTAAAGTTCCTTCCAAAAAATTCTATAATTTATCTTAATAATTGAAATAACAAACTCTAGCTTTATAATATTACTAGATTATAACTCTTCAGGGATTGATAATATCTTTTATATTCAAAAGTAGATGTCACTATAAGAATGGACCGTCATTAAGAATCCTCTAGATATACAATTATACGGGATGACGACAGAAATTCAATTTGCTAGAAAATCGATCGGACCTATTGGGAATTGGGCAGCGCGGGCCTCTCAATTTAGTTTTATTTATTCATCGAAGTACTGTGAATAGTCTGAAACCTTCATCTCTTTCATTTTAAAATGTATTATCCATTGTGGTTTCATATTTATTACTATAATACACCTTTTTTCTAACTCTTAGAACTCTTAATATATCAAAAATAGATATTGGGAAATAATAAGTATGTAGTATTCGTTTTTCCGTCTGTTTTAGCAATTAGTTAAATATCTTTTCGAGATGTGTCTGTTTTTTTATATAAAAACATAAGCACCAATTATCACTTTTCAAGCTTAAAACGCTTAAGAAAAACTTAGATCCCAATCCTTATCGAATTTACGACAATTCCATTCAGTGCCCATTGTTTATTCGGTCACGCTATAATGAAAAAAGTAATTGATGTAAATAAAATGATTAATTAAGTTTCTTATGTCCTGATTTTTTTTTCTTTTCTTTTATGGCAATGAGTATTTAATGAATGTCAGTATCCTGAAAAAAGTTTTTTTTATGGCAATGAATTTACTAAAACTGAAAAAAGTTATTTCAACTTGAATTAATTGTTTTTAAATTTAAAAGTATTTAAACCGGGATATTTACCATGTTTTTAAACTTACGTTTTGTTGAGCTTAATATTTAACCATTGTCAGTATCGTCACAAGACAATGTCGAAATATGGAGCTCAAAAGACAAAGTAAAAAAAAAATGTTTTAAATGGTTTTAGAATTATAATCCCAAATGCTATGACCGTAATATCGTTATTTAAAATTAAACCCATCAATATGGTGTAAATATTTTAGATCCATAATTTACAAATAACCTACGATGACTCACCTCGTACCAGGAATGCTCATGGGGCAGCGCGCATGCGACGCGCGACTGAAAAAGAAAAAAAACCGTTCAATGATGTACTGTGTGTTTATTATGTTCAGACTCAGCTAATTAAAATATTACTTTCTCGTTAATTGGTTCTGATTAGCGAACTTTTAGTTGTTATTACAATTTACTTGAATATATTATTATTAAGTAGACGAAGTGTTGATCGGCTATTAACCAGGTGGGAAGATGATGCAGTGGCCGGTCCGTGTTGGATGCGAGTGGCAAGAGAAAGGCCGTCTTGGCGTTCATTGATTGGCCTATGTTCAACAGTGGACGGATAGAGGCTGATGATGATGATGATAACATTATTAGGTTTCTCCTCAACGGGACCCTTATACGATCACTTCGTAGTTCATATCTCTGTCTGTTAAACCAACATCTGTGGGAGCTGTTGACATTAAATCATGAATATTGCAAGGAGCTAGGTCTCATAGCTTATAAGAAAGAAAAATTTGATATCCGTTAATTTGTGTTACATAAAAAAACTTTTTAATGAAACCCCCCGCGCGTATGTAAAATTCGCATTTGTCTGATTTATAATATTAGTTGAGATGACGAATTGACGTGTGAGGCACCATATGAACACAAACAAGTTCACTCGATCTCAATCATAGTTCAGGCCTCGTGGCGGTGGGGCTCAGTAGCCTAGGGTGAACCTGGCACCTTCAGCGAAACGAATTGAGCTGAGGGAGCTGCTATTTGTACCCCTCTTATAAGAAGAGGGGACATAAGAGCAGGGGGCAAGGGACGAGGACGGGAACCTCATCTCATTGTACTGTCCTGACGTTGCGAGGGGTTGATTTGTGGTGGGACAACCCCTCTGTGGAGATGGCGTCGGTCCCCTGAGGGACTGACTAGCCCCAGATCCGGGGCGGCATTGGTGGCACTCGCCTGGTTTTAGTGAGTGGAGTTGCGTCCACTTTACCAGCTTTTGGGTGCAGCGAGTCCCACATATCCGCCTGGGGAGACCCACTCCCTCATGCCTCAGAGTATTTCCCGGCGTTAAAAAAGGCGTTGCCTGCCCTAAGACCCAAAATGGAAAGTAGGTAGTAATTATAGTACTTATTTGTTTAGATTATCGCAAAAAAATGCAAAAATATTAAGGTATTTTGTATATCCAATATACCACTTGACGATAATTGTGACATCATAATGTTAAATTACTACGTCAATTATTGTGACTTTGAAATATGACTATAAAATATATTAAGTGCCTAGTCCTAAGCTAGGATAATTGATTATAAAATATCAGAACTATTTTGTCTTGTCTTGTCTTTGAAGAAAGCTTTTATGTCAGACCCATTCTGAGAGTCCAATACACTATTTTATATTAATTTATGATACACTAACATTTACTATCCAATTTAATGTTCTTTTTAGCGTAGTTCAACTGCGTTTATGACTGCATCATCGACATTATCATTATGACTTCATCATTGACATCATTATTATAATAATATAATATCTATGGACGCTTTCACACCACGTCAATCTGGTCCCGTGGTAAGTTCTCGAGGAACTTGTGTTACGGGTACCAGGCATCGGAAATATATTTAATACTCTTATACTATACATATATTTAAGATTTTTATTATATAATATACATATTTGATACACATCCATGATCCAGGAACACAGAAAATATTTTTGTTCCCTGGCGGGATTCGAACCTCCGGGCTTGAGCGCCAACGCGCTTAGCACTGAGCCACAGAGGTCGTCAATTTTAAACGAGTCGTCAAAATTATGACTTCATCATCGACATCATCTTCATGACTTCATCATCCCCACCATGGTTCAGGCTTTGACGAGGCGATGGGGCTCAGTAGCCTAGGGTGAGCCGCTGCACCTTGGGCGAAGCTAATTGAGCCGAGGGGGCTCTTTGTACCCGTCTTATAAGAAGAGGGGACAAAAGAGCAGGGGGCAAGGGGCGAGGATGGGACGGTTTGGGAGGGGTTGTTCTGTAGTGCGGGACAACCCCTCTGTGGAGGTGGCGTCGGTTCCTTAGTCGGGACTGACTAGCCGTCGAGGTGCCCTGTTTGTTTATTTGATCCGGGGCACCCCACCAAAGGCGGCATTGGTGGCACTCGCCGGGTTTTAGTGGGTAGAGCTGCGTCCATTTACCAGCTTTCTTAGGTTTCTTTCAAAGAAGATTTATTATAAGTTCGTCTATATATATATAAGTACGTTGCTGCTGGTGTGTATACATCTATACGCGGGCTCAAAGCGGAATAACGAATTTTACGGTACAGACAGTGGGTATTCCTAAGACGTTTTTCTGCGCACTGTACTTACTTACATCGTGTACGACTTATATACATTTCTTAATTGTTTTCCGAGTGCCTATAACAAATATTCTTGCAAATACATCATAAGATTAACTTCTCTTTGTTTCTGCATATTTATAATCACATATAAACTAAAACGTGACATATTTTAATACGTGTAATTAATGACAATATAAGCGCTAAGGTGTCAATTTATCGGAAACATAGAAAATTCCATCACGTAAATAATTTATCGCCATCAACTACAGGACAATGGGGCGGCGTTGTTTCTATGACTGGCGACTTCGACTGAGCATCGTACATAAGAAAAATATTAATGATTCAATTTAAAATACTTTTAATATAATTATTAATGATTCAATTTAAAATACTTTTAATATAATTATTAATGATTCAATTTAAAATACTTTTAATATAATTTAAACCATATGAACTGTCCAGTTCCGAAGAAAATAAGTGATCGATTAAGAGTGCATTCTTAATCGATCACTTATTTTCTTCGGAACAACCACTGCAAAGTTATTTTAAGCTTTACGTTTAACTTAAAACTGAATGGATTTTGACGAAACTTTATAAAATCTCATGGGAATAACATATAGGCTATAATTTATCCTTGTGCTCCTGCGGGAATGGGAAGTCCGGGGGTGAAACCGCGGGGCGCTACTAGTACTATAAAATACCTAAGTACATCATGTGAGATAATTTCAAGACCTCGTTTAGAATTAGGTTATCTAAAGCTCTTTGTTTATCAACATGGCAATAATAATGATGAAACAATTTTTACGGATTTTATCGCGGTTTATTAAGAATTTTTACAAGCCCGACGTTTAGGATACTTTACAACAACCATGGTCACTGAGGTGAAAATCTTAATAAACCGCGATGAAATCCGTAAAAATTGTTTCATTATAATGAGTGAAATTCGCGTAAACATTAGAAAAAAATATGGCAATTATGTTCAATTAGTTTCTTTAAAACTATACCTACTTATTACAGGCATTTTATGGTATTTGGCGTTAATTGAACACCCTTAATAGTAATGATTGATGTTCATAATCCCTCAGAATGGTATCATCAACGATTGATGATCTAAGTCGATTCCTTAGAGCCGTATTAGATATTCAAACCCAGAAATGACTACTGAGGGATTGCGGGCAGTATATCTCATAATCAAGACAAGAGGCTGTGTCGGATATGACAGGCACGCCAGCTATGGACTATGATTAACGCGGCCCGTTCAGTTAGAGAAAAATGGCTCAGTTGCGTTTAGTGAGGAATGCGTTGGGTTTACACAAGAATTTACTTTAAATAACGCATTTAGGTGTCTGTTGTGTGGTATAATTTATACTAACTCGTTTGCATAGCTATCATCTTTGTAATTAAATGGTGCTATTTTCTACATACCGTCGAATTAACTGGAATTTCGCTTCTACCACGTGTGGTTAAGAAAAAAGGATTATCGACATCGGTGTGTCTTGATATTTTACCATAGCTTATAATGTAACATGTTTTTTTGTTTAAATTTCATTCAATATTTGGATCTAAAGAATTTTAGTTTTCGATCTAAGTTACTGGTTATAAATGAAATAAGTATGACTACGAATTTTTGAAGTGTAAACTTTAGCGCCGTGCGCATTTTTTTTTTAAATAAATATTTCTATAAACTACCGATAATATCTCTATATTACCGGTCTAGATTTAGGAGAGGAAGCCCTAACTTTAATTCTCAGTGATCTAAACTTAGTAGCTTGGAATGTTGGAAAATTATGAACCTTCTAGTAACTTAGGGCTTACACCGCAAGAGGACCCTTTTTTCTCTCTTACGCCGGGAAATGCTCTGAGGCGTTCCCCTGGGGATGGGGACGACGACTTCCCAGGCAGGTATGCAGGACTCCCTTCGCCCGAAAGATGGTAAGGTGGTGCAGCTCTACCCACTAAAAGGGCGAGTGCCACCAATGCCGCCTTTGGTGAGGTACCCCGGATCGATTGAACAGAGCAAACAGGGCACCTCGACGGCTAGTCAGTCCCTCAAGGGAACGTCACCACCACCATAGCGGGGTCGTCCCGGTGCGGGACGACAACTCTACAGAACAACCTTTCCCATTTACTTCGCCCAAGGTGCTGGGTTCACCTTAAGCTACTCAGCCCCACCGCCACGTTTAGTTTAGGGTAGGGCACTCCCAGGTGCAAGTCTCACATAGGGTCAGGATCTACCCAAAGATGGCTAAAACAGGACTTACACGGCAGAAGAACAAAAAAAATGTGATGACAAAATAAAGTAAAGAAACTTTCCTTTTGTTTACTACATTTACATTCTTGTACCCAAAGAGTATATCATGGCCAATTAAATTATTCATGTCTATAATTTATTAAGTGACTTAGAAAGTGAGAGACTGTAGAGATAAAATCTCATTAGTGACTAGATAGTTTTCACTGACGATAGCATATTTATGCATCAGAGACGAAACGGTCTATGCGACGTCTGGTGGTGACGGGGCCTAAGCGGTCGCAGGTTCGAATCCCGCCAAATCCGAGATTTTTTCATAATGAATAAAAAAAATGACATGGATGTGTATACATGTATTTTTTTAGAAGAGGGGGCAAACAGACAGTCGGTTCACCTGATGGTAAGTGAAAAGCGACATCCACTGACGCCTGCTACACCAAAGGATTAGCAGGTGCGTTGCCGGCCTTTTAAATATGAGTATGCTCTTTTCTTGATGGTCCCTAAGTCGTATCGGTTCGGAAATACCGTATTTATATTATCTTCTTAAACTTATATCTGCTTCTGGCACCAGTGACACAATACCGTGTCCCTTACCGCAGAATTGAATCAATCTGTGATTGTTATTTATTTATTTTTTCGAAAGGGCCTGGCCTTTTCGACCTGATGGTCTTTAAGCTTCTTTTTATTTATAAGAATAAAAAATATTAAGAAAGAGTTGTTGTGAGATGGATAATTTGTCGTAAGTATGAGAACAATTTATACGTACGTAGGCTGGCGCTCGTCGTAGGCGGACACAGCCATTGACAAGAAATACCCTTGCAAGTGGATCCACCTACGCCAATACAGCTTTTACGATACTACAAAAGAGCCTTTAATAAAACTCGTAACCTTAACGATACCTCGAGTAAACAATGAACACAATGTAGAATCTTAGTGATTGTTAAACTCGAAACTATTCTAGTACAATATTGACGGATTGTTCATAGGAAGTACGTTGGCCCGGGTTTAATCGATAGCAGATCAAACGTGCCAGGTTAATATAATTACTAACTGTACTATTTTAAGATTTATAACATTCATGAGTCTGCATTAACATCACCTCTTACTAGTAAAAAATCTCATCAGACATATGAACGAGACACTTGATATCTTCTCCTACGGAACTTTGAAGACTATAATGTGACATAATTTATTGAGTTACTTGCCATACAATTCCGAAACTGGTCAGTGACTTGTCACTGAAGTAATAGCAATTCAACCAACCTGCGATCAGTATGAACGTCCTATCATCTAATCATCCATCAATGGCCATCAGTCGGCCAATCAGAGCGCAGAATCAGCGCAGCGTCGCAGCACAAATTTGGCGGAATTTGTTTCCATACAGAACACATGGCGTTACCGCTCTATACTTCTAAAGAAGGCGGATAGGAGCGGCTATACGTAATCGTCTTTCATAGACGCGAATGAAATCTTTTTTTAAGGTTGTATGGATAAAAATACTGTATTTGGCATGAATTCATAAAATGATAGTAAACGATTATACTCATAATGGCGCATCGAGCATAAAGCCAGAATAGAACGGTAGCGGTTTTGCGCTTTAACTGGCTGACTGACGGCCATTGATGTATGATTGACCGATGGGACGTACATACAGATAGTTATCTGTATGTACGTCCTGTATCTCGTAATGTACCTAACGTATGTTACGATCTGTAACAATTACGTCAGTGACAAATCATTGATTAGTTTCGGAATTGTATGGCTCACATTATTTCTCTATCCGGTTATATGCTCGATGTAATGGCGTATGTTGAATTAACCTTAAGGCTTAATCCAATCCACACAAACTCATCGTCTGTACAATCAAAGGATGAGAAAGATTTATAGAAAATAATTCTGGTGACGTCTTAGTATGATGTTTACCTAACTGGTAATTACAATATAATAGTTGTTACTAAATATTACAATATCCATGTTTTAAATATTCAAACGAGGCCAGTAGAAAGTGAATTCCATTTGAAACCCATTTTAAATGTTAATTACAATAGGATTAATTTTAAAATAAAATCGATCCATGTTGATCAAATCGAATTAATGAAGAGACATATTCTAGGATATTTTTACTTGTGTGGGCGTCGATAGTCTAATGAATATGGGACCGAAATGGGAGGTATGGGTTCGATTTTTTTATAGTCGTTCGACCTGCTGGTAAGTGATAAGTGACATTTATAGACATCCGCTATGTGCCCACTACATCAGAGGATTAGCAGGTGCTTTGCTGGTTCATCGATCCTGACTGCCGAATGGTGCATATAAAATGAGTATTTCTAAGTTTCCCGCGCTAAACATGATAACTTTATTTTCTCTTCCTCTGGGAAATCCTCTTAGGCTGGGCCTGAAAGCTGGTAAGTGGACGCAGCTCAACCCACTAAAACCCGGCGAGTACCACCAATGCCGCTTTTAGTGAGGTGCCACGGATCTGTTGAGTAACAGGGCACAAACATGACAACTTCGCTTGCTCACCGGTAAAGAAAATATAGTTAGGACACCTGAATAGAAGAAGGGGCAAACGCTGTCAGTTCACCTGATGGTAAGTGATAAGCGACATCCATGAACAACCGCTACATCATTCGCAGGCCTTTCAAATGTGAGTGTGCTCTTTTCTTGTATGTATGTGTAGTCGTATCGGTTTGGCAGCTAATTGTGTGAAGTTGATCACGGACTAGTACCTCGGATTTCGAGAAGATGTATGATGGTAAGGGACCAGTGGGACATATTATGAGGATTGCTTATGGTGATGATAATTTTACTTTTACAAAACAAGTAGATCGGATCACGCGAGTCATCCGGAACTGATGATTGGTTCCACGTGCGGTGATGAATCCGGTGATTAAAGCAATTATCGTTACGTTCGTTTTGCTTCACGGTCGTGATATCAAGTTGTTAAAAAAAGTAAGAAATCAAAGTCTAAAAATGTATCAATTACGTTCCGTTTTATAAATGATTTAAGAGAATGAGAATCGGAACGGATTATTCTATTTCAATATTAAAAAAACACTTCTAATAATAAATAAAATCACGTCATGTGGTTTATGGTTGAAATTTCCTATAATATATGATATCCATCTTTATTCCTTTAATGAGTAGAGTTGTAGCACCAAGTTAGTTCGTTCAATTTATTTTTTTACATTTATTATAAAAATACCTATACCCCGTTAAGGAGACTGTGTTCGTGATTCAACACGCACTTCGGTGATTTTCAAAAATTTATTGTAAGATTCTAATATAGCTACGATAAAAAGGCGCAACTAAATTTTTAAATGATCCTTTTCGTTGAAATTGAAGAGCATTTATTGGTCTTAAGGCTACGCGGTGCACGCAGAGGCTACACAAGTGTGTTAAAATGTCAATTGTAAGAAAAGTGTAAGTTGCAGCGGAAACAATCACATATATTTTATTGCAAAGCGAAACTTGAGAAACGTGCGTAGTCTCTCCGTACGCCGCGGTGGAGCCGCGCCCTTATATTGAAAATCATGTATTTATTGTATACCTCGACCCAGACTGTATGTTCACATTGTTTTCAAACGTAATTTGAAATGGATTTTCGATGTTTTTAACATGTACTTAAGTTTTAAAGTAAATACTTAATAAATATAATTAAAACGGAATAATCTAAATAAAGTAATCGTATTGTTTCAATAACTATCAATTTAAAATTAATCCCGATTTAAGAAACTTTAATAACTGCTCCCAAAATACATTGAACATTTGGATAATCTTTGTTTAAAGCTTTTATGTTCCTCGAATGAACTTGAGCTGAACTTAGAAACAAATGTTGATCGCTTCGACTATTAATAGAAGGCTGCAGATAAGATTACGTATCTTAATTTTAGTGGAATTGGAGATGTTATATTTTCTTATACAGCCTTTATTGTTTGTATTTTGTTATTTAAGATGACTTGTCTTGAAATATGATTAATGAAAACGTAGAATACACTACTTATAAATGCTAATAAGCCACAATTTTGTTAAAGCTTATCGTAGCAGCAGATCTGTCGCAGTGAAAATATACATAAAATGACAGTATAGTGTTTAGGAAAAAAAATCAACAAAAACCAGATAAAAATATAGACTGCTCATCATTGAAAGTCTTGCGATTCAGTCTCAGTGAAATTATTCTTAAATCACTAACAGTGATGTTTCGGATGTGTATCTATGTTGTAAACGGTAACAGACGTACATAATTCAAACTGAAACGAGAAGGGAATATTAACATTATTTGTATTGAAGGTATATTGTGTATATACTTATGTAGTAGCATTTGATGGCCGTTCTTTCTTTTCTTTCTTATTGAAAATTATATTTTTAGTGCCTAACAGATTAAGTGCACTTATATTAACCTTTATGTGCGATATAAATAACAAAAAATCGATTTCAGTTTCGAGAAAACTGCTTTTTTGACATATCGAGAATAGAGCACTCTCAACGCTTCGCTTATGAGGCATGCACGGTGCAATACTAGGTTTCCTAGTATTATCCGATATAGTCCTAGAACAATATAAGAAGTCAGTCAAGAGTAGGATTACTTCATAATTAATTAATTATTCTTCCTTACTTGATTATACACCTAAAAACGTGTAGAATAAAGGTGTAAGGTGCGTGTCAAACAAATATAAAGTATTAACAGATGCCTCCCGCATTTGTGTCTAAGCCGCTCTTTATTACCCCTTAAGATGTGTGAACCTATTAAATAGGACTAACACGGGAAATAAACCAATTTATGGTACTATAAATATCGGACCTTTCAAACCTACGCTAAGATACTTTCCCTTCTACTTTCTATGCACCAGAAATAATGACGGTAAAAAGTGTTGTCTTCTGGCATCTCGCATCTGGCAATCATTATGTTAACACGTTATTTCGGTAAATCTTGTAAAATTCCTAAGGGAAATAAAGATTGTATCTTATGAGATTTTTACATATAGAAAGATGAGCGTTTCTGAAGACATTTTGTTTAACAGTATGTTATGTGGTTTTTGTTTGATATTTGCTTGGTGTGTCTTTTTTTCGATTTTTCTTATATTGTTTAATCCTACTATCATACCAATATTATAAACGCGAAAGTTTGTATGGATGTTTATTACTCTTTCACGCAAAAACTACTGAATGGATTTTAATGAAACTTTACAATAATATAGCTTATACATCACAATAACATATATGTTATAATTTATCCCCGTATTCCCACAGGAACAGGAAGTACGCGAGCGAAACAGCGGGGCGCTGCTAGTTGAGTAATATTTTTAGATTACATAAAATTATTACTAATATTTTATATAAATATTAGTAATATATAATTGTATAAATATATCGAAATTGTAATCATAGTTCATATAACTATGAAAAAAGCTAAAATTTATATTTTAAAATTTGAAAGACAGTGCTAGTTAAATGGTTCATTACCCATATTTTATATAGATATTTAAATGATTACCATTTACCACCATTGATTTTTAAGAAATAAATCAGCCAAGTGCGAGTATGGCTTATTTAAGAGTACTGTGTAGTTTACAAATTTTTGTTCAATTAGTATAATATGGTAAAAAATATTGTTCATAAGTTTTTTTCTTTTTAATACCTTTTCAAACAATATTTATTTTCTAGCTGTCCTTTAAAATGTCTACATATTTATTGCTTATTTTACGTCAGCCAAATTACTAACACGCTCAAGAACACAACAAAATATATAGGTACAGTCTGAAATAAAATATCGACAAATACTAGACGACAAAGGTAACACAAGATGCGAGATATCGATATAAGCTGTATCGCTATTGCCGTCTAGACGTCTAAATTGTTCTTATGGATAGTAGATATTATTTGGTGCTAACTTATCTATCCCGTGTTGAGACTACTCCTAATAACTTAAATGCTTTGTAATTTAGTTTACACATAGCTTGGGCCCTATGCCATTCATAGCCCGGTATAATTTTTTGGTAGTTTGGTTGTGCGAGGTAATCTTCTTAAATATTCATACGAATTGATTTTTTTTTCATCTACGTAATGCTTATCACTGAATAACAAAGGCTATGGAATAGTTATTGTCAGAAATAATACCGCTTATTAAATTAACACAGACAAAGCAGTAGGGTGTAGCTAGTGGTTTGAGGTCATCCATAAAGTACGTCACACGAATTTCATGATTTTTTATCCCCCGTCCTTGTCATCGATAGTCACATTTGTGAGACTCCTCTTGACGTCACACATATTGCAATTTTCACACATAAATTAATAAATTATAACAGTTTTCGGAATTAGTTTTATTTACTTACTAGCTGTTGCCCGCAGCTTTGCCCGCGTTAACTTAGATTTACAGCCGTATCCGGATTGATGATGATTATTTTTATAGCCTAAGTTACTCCTTATAACATTAGCTATCTACCAGTGAAAGTCCCATCAAATTCGGCCCAGCCGTTTCGTAGATTAGCCGGAACAAACAGACAGACAGACAGACGGACAGACAGACAAAAATTGTAAATAAGGCTATTTTGGTATATGTACCTTGTATACATCCATATGCATTAAATAAAAACTGATAATTTTAATATTACAAACAGACACTCCAATTTTATTTATTTGTATAGATAGATAAATTATTTTTAATTTCGTTTAATTGTCCAAAATTCTTGTAATTCATCAGGGAATTCAAAGAATCAGCTCGTTGAAGTGGCAGTGGGCTGGTCACACACTCAGAAGAACGGATGGCCGATGGGGCAATAAGGTTCTAGAGTGGAGGCCACGTTTAGGTAGACGAAGTGTTGGTCGGCCATTGACCAGGTGGGAATACGATCTCCGTGCGGTGGCCGGTCCGTGTTGGATGCGAGTGGCAAGGGATCGGCCATCTTGGCGTTCATTGAGGGAGGCCTATGTTCAGCAGTGGACGGATAGAGGCTGATGATGATGATGATGATGATGATGAGTCCAAAATTCGTATTTTGATAACTTAGATATTACCGTACGTTAGATGTTGAAATGTGACGTCAAAAAATCTTTGAGTAATGAGTTTTCCAGAGGACAATATAGGGAATATTGTGGTGACACAAATTCTTTGTCTCCAATTACTCAGGCGCAATATAACGTCACCGGCCACCGCTCATGCAGTCACGTCCAATAGGCTTGTACTTCCTGATGTAGGAATATAAATTGAAACGTACGTTCCACTGCCTGTAGGACGGTGAACTTGTAGAGTTCAGAAGGAATAAGAAATACTAGAGGAATTTAAATTACAATGTAAAAATATAGTAAAATAAAAATTTTGTTGTTTCACAAAATTAAAGCAGATTACTTGAATTCTATTTAAATGCATTGTCTCGAAAACTGCGAAAGGGTTGTGTGCTATAATTAAATAAAAAACCTCCCCGTCACGGTACGTACGTCAGATGCGAATTATCAGTGTTATGAAAATTCATCTAGATATATTCTATACAGAAAAAAAATTGGAGTGTCTGTTTGTAATATTAAAATAACCGCTTTTTATTAAATGCATACACAGTACATATAATGTACAAAAATAACATTTTTTACCATTTTTGTCTGTCTGTCTGTTTGTTCCAGCTAATCTCTGAAACGGCTGAGCCGATTTTGATGGGACTTTCACTGGCGGAAAGCTGATGTTATAAGGAGTAACTTGTGCTATAAATTTAATCATCATCAATCCGGGTACGACTGCAAATCTAACTTAATGCGGGCGAACCTGCCTGAAACATTTAGGAATTAATAAAAATCTGTAGCGAGGGATAGAATATAATAAAGGAATAACAGCGTCATAATTGACTACTTGATATTACATATAAAAAACTTATATTTCAATTCGCAAAAGTTACTAGCAAAAGGCCGAACAAAGAAAAAATTATGAACGTTAGATTCGAACGTTGAATTTCCGTCAACGAGTTGTTAAACAACCAACACAATATGGATTATAAAACGATGGAAATTCAATGGATCGTACACATTAAGTAACAAATCACAATCAAACGTAACATGGTCACAAATTATCGTTACCTAAAACGTTGCGTGAGGGATCCGACTTGGAGTGTAATAACGAGTCTTCAGTGAAAGTTGCATTACTTCATCCACGTAATCTTATCAAATTTTGATAAATTCGTATCCATCCGTTTATGGAAATATAAACGTAGATTACCAAACATTCGTTTAAATCAATGCAATTTTCACCATATAAAATAAAATAATTCTTTAGCCAATAAAAAATCCCTATAAAGTCAGTTGTAATCTGTAGTATAATTATTGTTTTATTTATACTAAAATGATCTTGAGCTAAAAATTATACTGTTATTAGATGGTTCTTATCTTTCGAATACATTGAAATTATTTAAGTGTAAAACGTATGTTTATAGTATAAATATACACATTATTATAAATTATTACATACTTACAAAAGTTTATTAAGACGAACATGAAAACAATTAATTAATTCGAATGAAAGTAAGATATACAACACAGAGATTAAAGTGTCTTAAATTAATTAAGAAAAAAAAACTTTGAATTACTTTTTATTGCGCATTGTGCATTATCTGCGATAATCTGTCTGTCATAAATTGAATTCTCATCAGGTGAATGTTAAGCTGTTAAATAGCAGAAGTAAGTAAACTTACTATTCAAAACAAATCTCTTTCGGAAATAAGTAGTAATGAAGCCTATAAAACTAATATTTGTTTAAGTGTAAACTTCTTTAGGCGTTGAGCACTTTTTGGGTGAACAAAAAACACGTAACTCGCGGCATCGTCATAATATCGTCACCGATGAGTATTTATATATGTTCTCTTTGCACCAAATGACGTCATTGTGAAATTTTAATATTTCTGTAAAAGAAAATTGACGACCTCTGTGGCTCAGTGGTAAGCGCATTGGCGCTCAAGCCGGAGGTTGCGGGTTCGAATCCCGCCAGGGAACAAAAATATTTTCTGTGTTCCTGGGTCATGGATGTGTATTAAATATGTGTATTATATAATAAAAATCTTAAATATATGCATACTATAAAAGTATAAAATATATTTCCGTTGTCTAGTACCCGTAACACAAGTTCTTCGAGAACTTACCACGGGACCAGATTGACGTGGTGTGAAAGCGTCCATAGATATTATTATTATTATTATTATTTGTAATTTAATTTCATAATGTTATAATGTCATAAAGTTTTTACTTCTATCGGCAGACTCTATGACTGCCAGTATTTTTACATCTTCAAAACCACGAACGTTCTAATCTTAAGCTGATATATTCCTCGCACCATTATTAAATAGACCTCCAAACTGTAATTACTCTAATTACAAGTGCACCGAATTACGCTACACAGATTTGTACTGCGGTGGCTTAAGTGGTCATACGAAACGGTGCCACAGTCCACACTACACCTATACTGCATTAGATTAGAACCGCTTAGAGACTGCCGCATTCATCATCATCATCATCATCAGTTAGGTTTATCTTTTTTTATTATAGTCGCTAGACCTAAGGCTTTTAGACTTCAGAAAGTAACTTAATTTCGTTTGATGTAATTCGGCCATTTAAAGTGAACGATCAAGGAATGGAACTCCGGCTTATAATAATCAAGCTGGCAACTAAACGGTAGTAAATAGCCAACGGTATTATAATTAAAATTTTAATTTAAGTTGACGTCATAAATCAACAGGAGGTATAGCTACTATGGTCAAATCCCATACCGTCTAAGAGTATGTTGATGGGGATCCGCGTTTTAACATAAAAACCAAATACGAGATTAAAGATGGAAGTAAGAGTTATATAAAAAAGCAATTACATATGTTATTTAGGCTTGGAACCAGTTGGCTTCCGGAGTTACTCCGAACCGGCAAGAACGTAATTTCTTTTAAATATATTTTTTAATGATTCCTCTCATCTCGTTCTCGACTCATTATGCGAGGCAATTAAAAGTATTTTAGAATCATTTAAATTAATATGATATTGAATGGGTCCGAGACATATACAATGATATATGTGGACGATAGCTACTATCTAAATGCTAATTGATATCAAGTTCTTTACTTTAATTTAAAATATGCAAGTTCGTAATTATTTATAGCTCGTTAGTATTTTACTGTCCGCATTTCTGTATTTATTATAAATTGTATTTTAAGTATTCCTATAATTGTTTTATATGACTGTCAGTTTTTTTATTATTATGTCAATTTGTGAATCTCTTTTTTACTTGACGCGAGTTTGTGCAAAAATAAGCAATAAAACAGGCATAATTATATTATATCAACCATATATCAACATACTTTAAGTAGGTAAGTATTTTGACGTGACAACGTCTTATAATTCGATGGAGCCGGCTGCACGAACGAAAAAACATGACGCATGCGGCGTTACCTCGCTGTGAGGCGTTCCATTTTCTTATGACTTTGTCACGTTTAACTATCGTCAGTAAACCAGGTAAGTATTTTGACGTGACAACGTCTTATAATTCGATGGAGCGGGCTGCACGAACGAAAAAACATGACGCATGCGGCGTTACCTCGCTCTGAGGCGTTCCATTTTCTTATGACTTTGTCAGGTTCAACTCTCGTCAGTAAACCGACTTTACAGACTTTACATTTTTTTTAAATAAGAATTAGGGAGCGAGAAAACTTCTTAAAGCAGTAACGTACTAATGAATAATGCTAATGAAAATGTTTATTACAATGTTTATAATGTCATCATCATCAACTCCTACCCGCCAACTGATGAACATAGGCCTCCTTCAATGAACGTCAAGACGACCGATCCCTTGCCACTCGCACCCAACACTATAATAAAGATTGGAAAAAATAGCAAAGTGGATTTCTAAAACTTTAGCGTTACATTTTAATGGTACATGTAAGACCAGCAGTTGAAACTTGTAAGACTAGTGCAAAAACTAACAATGCCTGAGAAATTTATTTTAATATTAACACAGAATATCGTAATACTCGGCATCAACTGTTTATGTTTAATCGTTTTATGAATTCCATGCTAGAACTCCGAGAGTATAACATAGCTGTAATAAATATCACCACGTAAAAACCCTTCAAAATAAATGCATGCTTTCATAAACGTATATAAAAGTTATAAATACTATGATATGTACAAGTTAATAAATAAAATGCTATGATGTTGCACGTAAATATACATAAAAGCCTTTATTCTAGTAATTCAGTAGTTTATATTCGCAGTTCATTATACTGATCTCATACTTCATTCGCCTATTATAGTTCATCGTTGCTGAATATCGTGTATATAACCTACTAACGCAGGAATAGATTTTGGAAAATTCGCATAAAACCTTTATAAATAATAGCCTGTGTTATTTTTATTTTTTATTATTATTTAACGCCGGGAAATGCTCTGAGGCATCCCGGCGGGTATGTGGCACTCGCTAAACCCGAAAGATGGTAAGTAGACGCAGCTCTACCCACTAAAACCCGGCGAGTGCCACCAGTGCCGCCTTTGGTGAGGTGCCCCGGATCTGTTAAACTAACAGGGCACGTCGACGGCTAGTCAGTCCCGCAAGGGACCGACGCCACCTCCACAGAGGGGTTGTCCCGCACCACAGAATAACCCCTCCCAACGTCGGTACAGTACAATGGGGTGAGGTTCCCATCCTCGCCCCTTGCCTCCTGCTATTTTGTCCCCTCTTCTTATAAGAGGGGTACAAAGAGCCCCCTCGGCTCAATTAGCTTCGCCCAAGGTGCTGGGCTCACCTACTGAACCCCACCGCCACGTCAAGGCCTGAACCATGGTGGGGACCTATGTGTTATTCTGATTTATAAGCATTAAGCTATATTATTGTAGTTTCTCTAAAATCCATTTAGTGGTTATTGCGTGAAAGAGTAACAAACATCTATTCATATAAACTTTCGCGTTATAATATTAGTATGACTCCACCAGTATCCAGGACGAGATACGGTTCTCGTCTCAGGCGAGAATGGTGTTGGGCCATAGTTCACCGATGTGCTGGTCCTATGGGGATTCTTCCGTCTGACAAAGGTGCTCACCGGGCATGGGGCAGGTGAGTACCTGTGCCGTATGGGCCACAGGGAGCCGGTAACAATTTGTAACGATTGTGGCTCGGCAGTGGACTTGAACCAGCAATCCCTCGAGATGTACCCTAGATGGGCGGCGCTGCGTCGTCGTCGTCGTCGGTCGTCGGAGGGGACTTGACGTCTCTGCCAACCATCTTCACCACGATGTTCGAATTTGGACGCCGATGGTCTCCTTCTGTGAGGCAGTAATGTCCCAGAAGGAGGCCAGACGAGCGAGAGAGAGAGAGGAGGCCGCCGACGAGACCTCCTGCGTGGGCGACAAACGGGGGTGCATAGGAGGCGCTACTTAATGCGTCTCCAGTAACGCCACTGTGCTCATGTGAGGACAGGATGGGAACGCCCAGTTAGGTTCGACGTCGAGGAATAGTCTAGCCTTCCTTGGGCCAGCCTTTCGCTGAAGTTATCCTCTGCCTGCATCCTGCTCCCGGCTGCATGGGTATCACCATTTTGTTTGCTTCTCCTGTAAAACAGTTTTGCTGTATTTCGGAGAGAAGGGCAAGACAGGCAGTGTAATTACTGGCACCGAGACTTAACATCTTATGTCTCAGGATAGGCAACACATAAATGAGTTCCCTGGGCTCGTTCCAGGTAAATTAGTTTATGTTCATGGGCGACGTCGACCACTTACCATCAGGTGGTAGGTACGTTTGCCTATCCAACTAACAAAAAAAAAGATCCGGGACCCTCAAAAAGCGAATGAATGTTGCAGGTGCATGGGTCCAATGCAGGCTGGTGAACTCCTACACCTTCAAAGACTTTTAATCTCATCAGGCACGCAGTTTTCCGACTAGACCATCGTCACTCACACACAGTCTGAAGTATCCCAAATATAAAATTAAATATATTATATAATAATATGATCAGTCCCCCAACTATAGTCTAGTTGGGGGACTGATCATGGAATGACGATCAAGCAGTGGCCGTTCATGGTTGGTTCTGGAGGTGGTGGATCAGCCGTCTTGGCGTTCATTCAAACGGGACTATATCCAGCAGTGAACTGAAAAGGGTTGATAATTATGATGATTGTATTCTTATTTCAAAATATTATTATTTCATATAAATCAAAGTCAACCAAAATCAATATAATTTGTTCATTCATTGTAGGATTGTCCTACAATGAATGAACAAATTATATTTGAAAAGAACAACACAATTCATTCCCAGCGAGATATAAAATAAGGACTGCTATTATCTCGGAAGACAAGTAATGAATGTTTTATGGTGACCCATTTTGTATAACGAGTGTTGTATTCAGGTTAAAATGTCCTGCGATATGAGATGACATCACATCTATTATAACATTTATTATAAGACATTATGTAGAAACCAAGTTTTTTAATTGCATATGTGGTTAATTTGACATCTATTTATATCTATATACAGATAAATAAAATTGGAGTGTCTGTTTGTAATATTAAAATAACCGCTTTTTAATAAATGCATATGAATGTATACACGGTATATATATCAAAATAACATTTTTTAAAATTTTTGTCTGTTTGTTTGTTCCGGCTAAAACGTCTGGGCCGATTTTGATGGAACTTTCACTGGCAGATAGCTGATGTTATAAGGAGTAACTTAGGTTAAAAAATAATCATAATCTATTCTTAATCTATTGTCATGGCATCGAGGCGATTTTACTGCAGAGGCGCGTGAATACATGTTTCATATCAAAAAATCATTTTAACTATCGCTGTAAATATTCTTGGACAAAAATTAATGAAAATGGACCATCCTCAAAATCTAATAAGTCCATGTTTATCAATCAATTCCAAGTTATAAACAAACTAACCTGTCCACTGTATAATAAATAATAGTTACTAAATTGAAATAAACACACTTAAGATTTTTTATCCACGAAGTGGCTACCGTTGATAAATAACAAGGATGTTAAATACTTCCAGTAAATAACTTTCATAAATCAAATCCAATTAAGTAGCTTATCTAAATCAAACTGTAATGTTTCATCTCCACGTTGGTTCTATGTTAATGTGATTTTTTATCGCTTAATCAAAAACCAGATACTTTCAACCAGTAGTAATATACCACATAAACTGGCAATAGAAATATAACCATTTATTAAATTGACTATAAACTCTAAATTTCAATTCTCCTAAATTGATGAAAATTTTATACGCGATGATTGTTATCATAAAGATATTTCGATGTGAAACATCCATTGCCAAGACTCGGCAGTCAAATCGACTCGAATGCCGTGACGGAAAACGGTATGGCGCTATATATGCCGCTGCTCTCGACTTTTTTGTATGGGTGGGTGCGTGTGATATATTTTAGGGCATCTTTCGTTATAGTTTTTATTAATTATGACTTCTAATATAAAGAGTTGAAATGAAGTCAGAAGCGAAGAAAGCTTCGACCAAGTAGGTTTTATATTTGAGAAAGTGGTCCAAACGGACTCACAATAGTCCTTCTTCGTCGACTTCAAAATTACATCATTTAATTTTATGAAAAACTCGAAGCGTATTAATGAGACGAGTGGGACCCGTCACCACTAGTCGTCCATACGTCTCAATAAATAGATGAAGTGTACGGGATAAGACGTTGACACATGCTTCACTTTTACTTTAATTAGTCTGCTTTAGTGGGCTGGCCGCAATCAGTGTTCGCTCGGTCGCATCCAGGTCGCAAGCATGTGCGTGCGAGTATTGCGGACATAGCGCCCCCTTTGTCTATAAAAGGAGTATAATCGTCATTATAGTTCTTTGATTAATCTTACGCCTTACTTTATGTGCTTGAATTAATTTTGACCTTTGAATATTATAAAAAATTTCAGTCTGTAAACTCTTTGCGAAAGCGAAATTCATTAACATATTTGTACTGTTATTTTTCGAAATTTATTATTTCACGAAATATTGTGTAAAATGTGAAATGATATAAAAAAATATTTACATCAGTAAATAAACAGTGATTTCGTTTGAATATTGTACTTATAACCATGTTAAATTATTATTTTATACTATATTATGATGTACACATGAGTTCATGTACCTACTTTGTACAGAGAACAAAAATGTGCGCTCCAGATTTCCAAACTGTTTTTTTTTTCAATAAAATTGCGTCATCTACATGTACGAATCACGTATGTGCGATAATAGCAATTTTTATCTTAATTTCTTCGAAAAAAATAGATTTCGTAAAAAAATCGCATGAAAACATTTGATATGATAACGAATTTTTTTTTGACAGGTCTGTCTCATTTGAGCGCCAAATTGGTAAATCATAATATTATGTTGTATTAAAAATATTTTTATTTTAAGTGCTCCGTTCCTCTGTATGTTTGTTTGTCCCATTGACATATAATCATGAAAGGAAAAAATGTCAAAACCGTCAATTTGTTACTATATTACACAAATTCAGAACCTTCAGGTCGTGACTTGAGCTTGTCTGGTTTTTTTCAAGACCACAATACCATCTGTAAAGTATACCACGAACCTGCGATTTCCCAAACGTTTCATGAATATGTTGAATTTATAATAATAATTGGATCCACCATAATTAACATCACATTATAGTGGCCGGGTGTTGTAAGCAAACATGTAAACGGCCGGTCCATTTAGTTTTTATGATATCCAGTAGTCTTACAACGGTATTGGATATATTATTACCCTTTATAAAAACTCTCATGCTCTGGCACGAGAGCACTCAGACAGAGATAATAGAACTAGCACTTTATTTAATAATCTCGTAAACAAAGCTAGTTAGGTCTTTCAGATAAGGTCGTGTCATATACGACTTTTAAATTAGATGCCATATTTGAATAATGTAATCTATATATACGTTCAGCGGGGGCGTATTACTGGAACCAGTACTGATATGTAAGTGTCAACAAAGCAAGGTAAAATGATTTGCCTTTACTATAATATAAAACGTAAAGAGGTAGTGCCATGCAGCCGAATTAGGCCGGCACGACCGGGGTGGTACCTCTCGCGCACATAACACCGGCATCAAGTGACAGCTTTGCTGTCGCGTTTCATGCGGTTTGTGAGCTTCTGGTGGCCCATTGGGATGTATACGTGGGGGATAGGGAAAATGAGGGCAACGCATCTGCATAATATTTAGTTGAACGGATGCGTATGTGCATCGACAGTCGCCAAGGCCACTGCTCGTTTGCCCTCCTATGTTATAAAAAAGTAGCGTGGCATATATTTTTTTACTTATAGGTGAACCGACAGACGAGCTTCCTGGTAAGTGGTCAGCGTCGCCCATTAACATAAACTAGTTAACCTGAGACTGGCCTAGAAAACTTATACATGTGTTGCCTATCCTGAGAGGTATGATAGTAAGTCTTAATGTAAGGTATGATGGTAAGTCTTGGTGCCAGTAATTAAGCAGCCCTTTTTATATCGCAAGGAAATCCTTTATGGATGTAGCTTTCACGTAGATCGTGACTCGATGTGCGACTTGCACCTGGGAGTGCCCTAGCCTAAACTAAAACCACTGCGAGCTTGTTCAGTCGCTTTTTGAGGGTCCCGGATCAGCATGCAACAGGATTTTACCCTAAAGCCCGACACGAGCCCAGTGGCGTTACTGGAGGCGAATTAGATAGCGTCTCCTACACACCCCCGTTCGTCACCCGCGGGGGGAAGCCTCTTCTATCCGCTTGTCGGCCTCCTTGTGGGACATTACTACCTCGCAGAAGGAGACAATTGCCGTTCAGGACTCGTCGTCACCGAGCATCGCGGTGATGACGTTTGGTAGAGACAAGTCCCCTCCAATGACTGATATCAGATCGTGACGCAGCCCCGCCCACCTCCGGGGTGTAATGGGTTGAGTCCACCGCCGCGCCACAATCGTGACATACTGTCACCGGCTGCCTTTGGGCTGTCCGGCACAGGTACTCACCAAAGAAACCATGCCCGGTGAGCACCTGTGTCATCCGCCGCTCGAGGACCGGACACAGAGCAGCCGTTAGGCTTTTGCCATAGGTACGGCTGCTGTACCGGGTCCTCACCCAACCTCCGCATTAACATCTCTTGCCCTAGTCGGCGAACCCGCAGGATCCCGTCTAGCATAAAGCTCTCACCGAGAGACGTCCTATCCGAGCCATAGCAGTGCGTCTCGGCAAGAACCTCCGACACGAGTTCCCGCGGAGGTCACCGGCTAGGGCAGTGGTCACCGCCCACGATACCGAAAGATACCCCCGAATCACTCTTACTACGATGACCCGCTGCACCGAGTGCAGCTGGGCCTTAATCCTCGCGGTAAGGTGACCCGCCCAGAGTAGTTGCCATTATTGTGGCAAATCTTGTTGATAAAATTATTTACTATTTACAAAAGGTTTAGGTAAGAGGAAGATACCTATGGCTCAGTGGTAAGCGCGTTGGTGCTCAAGCCGGAGGTTTGGAGCTCCTTTATATCCTGGCAAGGTCGCCATGATATAAAGGTTCTTAAGCAAATCAAAAAAAATCTTTACTACGATGATAATTATGATCCATCAGTTATATACGGGTATGTGTTATACGCAGGTTAAACACCGATGAATAATCAACACATGATTTGTTGATAACGAGAAAATTCTGCGGACAGTACATACTTGTACAATACACAAAACAATGCTACAAGTCTATTTTTAACCCTCCACTCAAAAAATTGGGTGATATATTATATTGATTTATATATTTAGATCGTCCGCGAAGTGTGTCTAAGTCCCTTTTCACACGAGCCAGTTGTCGGATACCCGGCGCCGGCTACCCGGCAACCGGCTCGTGTGAAAAGGGACTAACTGTAGCTAGGTCTCGGTGGACCGACGCGACGTTTGCTAGAGGGATCCAATATGTGGTCCTCTGACTGAGCAAGACATATTAATACGTCAGACGGCTTGTTATATGGCAAAAAACTAATTGTTAACAATATGACGTATCTAGATTCTTGGCATTGCATGCTATAAAATTAAGTACGAGCTTTACTTTAATTGTCTCAAGTTATTTCTTTGTCAAGGTAACATAGAAGTAAACGTGTGACCAATCTATTAAAATAGTCATTGTAATTACATAAATGTTTATTTATAACATTATGAAAATAACTGTTTACATTATACAAATCTATACTAATATTGTAAAGCTGAAGAGCTTGTTTGGTTGAACGCGCTAATCTTGGGAACTACTGGTCTGATTTGGAAA
The DNA here is from genome assembly GCA_963853865.1 of Helleia helle. Lineage (NCBI taxonomy): Eukaryota > Metazoa > Arthropoda > Insecta > Lepidoptera > Lycaenidae > Helleia > Helleia helle. The sequence goes on along the minus strand of OY971422.1, from coordinate 15,175,297 downwards.
ATTCTTTCATTGTTAGCCCATTTATAGAGGATTATAATATCACATTTATATAAATATTATAATATAAATTAGGTTTTATAATATCACACTATGACTAATAGGAGTTAAGTTAAGTAAGTTAACGAGGGCGAAGCTGCGGGCAACAGCTAGTAACGTATAAAACTCAGCAGCACTCAGCTAGTAACGTATAAAAACAGCGACAGGCTGGCTCCGGCGAATGCCAGACTACTCCTCGTAAGGTGGAACTGCCCAAACGCTACAAAGCAGTTCCCTCGACGTCGTGCCATACAGGGCCAGGTTCCCATCCTGAGCCTGACACGAACACAGGGGCGTTAATGGAGGCGCATTAAGTAGCGCCTCCTACGCACCCCCCGTTCCTCGCCCTCGGGGGGAGGCCTCGTCGGCGGCTTCCTCTTTCACCCGCACGTCGTTCTCCTTCTGGGACATTACTGCCTCGTAGAAGGAGACCATCGCCGTCCATGGGTATCAATCCTTTTTTTTTTTTCTTTAACGCCGGGAAATGCTCTGAGGCATCCCGCGGGGGAGTGGGACTCCCCACGTGGTATGTGGGACTCGCTGCACCCGACAGCTGGTAAATAGACGCAGCTCTACCCACTAAAACCCGGCGAGTGCCACCAATGCCGTCTTTGGTGAGGTACCCCGGATCTAGAAAACAAACAGGGCACCTCGACGGCTAGTCAGTCCCGCAAGGGACCGATGCCACCTCCACAGAGGGGTTGTCCCGCACCACAGAACAACCCCTCCCAACTTCGGGACAGTACAATGGGGTGAGGTTCCCATCCTCACCCCTTGCCACCTGCTCTTCTGTCCCCTTTTCTTATAAGAGGGGTACAAAGAGCCCCCTCGGCCCAATTAGCTTCGCCCAAGGTGCACCGCTCACCCTAGGTTACTGAGCCCCACCGCCACGACAAGGCCTGAACCATGGTGGGGATGGGTATCAATCCCTATCTTTACTAAATGTCTTATATTCTACGAGCTATTTCATAAATATTTATCACCATTGTGACATGACGCCTAATTCATTGTTTCTTTTACGACCGGGCAGTTAAAATTTCACACCAACATAATAAACTTAAATCAAGTTAAGTGTAAAGTATGCTATTAATAATTTATTTGAAGCCACTTATTCTAGTTTAGAATTTTAAGTTTCACATCCAGAGATGAAACTATAAAAAATGGTAATTTTTAGGGTTATGTAGCCAATAAATGAAATTTTAAGTGACTTGAATTTGATATGTTGTTTTACCTATTACATTATTATTCCTATTTAACTATGATACCTACTCAAAGAATGCTGTACAAATTGTAAGATCATAATTATTTTGGTCGCTTTTGTAATCACCGTCAATGTGATTTTACATCTGATTTAGATGATAGTTAAGAAGAATTTTAATTAACCTAAAACATAAAAAATGTTTCGCTGATTCTAATCAATTGATGATAAAAGATTCATGTTTTTCACCACATTTAAGGCGAGTCACCGGGACTGGCGGGGTAGCGGATGTCGCGACGTCTTGTGAAAATTCAAGCATAGGGTTCAAGTTTTGGGATAAGTTTGAATTAAAAAATATATAGGACTTGAGATTTAAAAAAAAATAGCACGTTTTCTGTGGTATTAAAAATTAAATATTTCCATATCAAAATGATGTGCAAACTTTCATATTTTTATGTAAATTATTCGTTTTAGTTTTTATTTTAGCCTGTTTTCAGGATTTCTTATGATGGAGTAAAGTACATCTTATCGTGTAACCAATTAGCACATACTTTAGATAATATCTTTAGGTGTCTCTGATATTTTTTGTGAAACCGCTATTTAATACTGAATATCTCAAAAATTGATTTGGTAAACCATTTTTCCCGTTTCGCCTGCGGTGACTCGCCTTAACGCAGTAAGCTCGTGAAAACGTACGCACTTTACCTTGTATTTTAATGTTATATCTAGGCAATGCAGTGAAAATAAAAAAAACGAAAATAAAACAATCTATTGATTTGTAAGTATTCATAAAACCTGAGTGCCATATGCAAGGGCGTTTTAATATGATCATATCGGTTATCCGAGAACTGGTTGCCTTAAGTTCTTTTATTTTTATGGTTAATTGACGCTATTCAAGCAATTTTTTTTTTAATTTTTTTGATGTACAAATTACACGAGACAGGTCAGTGGTCTGGTATTAAGTGTTTGTATATTATGTATTGTACCATTCAATATCTATTATGCATTGAAATTGGCATTTACGACGTACTTTAAATTTTACGATAGAGAATACTTGTTAGAATAAACTCTTTAGATTTATAGGTATGTGTTTTAGAAAATTTATTTGGAGCTATAATTTTGTCAACATATAAGTCGTTTTATTTAGTTTTTAAAGTTTTTATAAGAGTTTGAACATGATCGTCATGCTGAGCAGGTTTGAATATATTTATTCCGTAACTTCTAGTCTTTACTAGTATTAAAACTATAGGTTGTAAAGTAACATTTTTTACCATTCATTCACCATGGAGAAATAGGGATGACATACAGACAGATGGATAAACTCATCGATAAAATCACCAGATATTTTTTAAATTCTTCGTTTATAGGTAATATACAAAGAAAAACATTGATTTTAAATAAATATTTAAGGTTTGTTTGTCTTAAGGTATGAAAATTCATACCTTAAGAAAGTGTTAATGTTTGTACGCTTAATGCTATGTTTAAGGTTAAGGAAGGTTTAAGGTAATAGTCCCATGTTATATAATTTATAAATAAGGATATAATAGTAGCAAATGCTTCTCATTAACAAAACATTTATACAACATTCTAAGAACCTTCTCTAAATAAGATATGAAGATGGAGTTTTGGTTCGAGGCACGCATCTTTTTCGGTAACTCTTTTAATGTTTGTACCTATTCGTTGGGTAAAAATATACACCGCTTGACACTGCGCCACGGATATGTCTTTTGTCTCTTCCCGGTTTTGAGAAATTTTATTTCTACTACTGACAAAATTTATTATCAAATTTGAAATCATTATAATATAAATTATAATGGATATTCATAAAATAAATTTGAATGCCGCATACATTATGTTTCTTTTGAATAAAATTGTTTCTACTTATACGATATATTTACGATACTAAAATAAACAAAAATCACACATTTTTTATTATTTATTTTGAAGTGTAATTTGTATTATGATAATACTATTCTTAACAACATGAGAATTGCGAAGTGCATAAAATTATTTTTTTAAGATACTTACTGTAAATGATTAAACTTGTAACAAAACAAAAATCCAAAATCTGATAACCACAAGTCATAAGTCACAACACTAGGCACTCGCTACGTCACTAGGAGTTGGGTTGCGTAGCGTACGTTTTATCGCGGTGTACAGACGTGCGGATCGATTCCAATGCGGGACTGTTTTGATAAGGGCGGATACAGAGTACAGCGTGCAGGGCGTGCGGGCGCGGTAGAGGGAACTGAGAGGAGGTCTCAGCGCGCCGTCTGCCGAGCGACTGACTCGCGCGGCGGACGGGCCCTCGCACTCGCCGACTCGCATATCACAGTCACTAGGATTGCCAACTATACTTTATAATATATCCTACTTTATTTTCGATAAACATATTTATTATGTACGTGTCCGTGTGATCGAAGGAGTCAAACACAGGAGTCAAACGACTGGACAGATTTTGATGAAATTTTTTGTGTGTGCTCAAGTGGATTCGAGAACAGTTTATATCCACAATTCCCTACACTACAAAATATTAATTGTTTAATGTAATACTTAAGTATTTCATTGTACGGGGTGGTCTGCCACCCCGTACAATGAAATACACCCGGTACAGAGTACCGATTGAGCTTAAAGGCCATCAGGCCGAAAAAAAATAAACATTCCGAAAAAAAATGTGTCTGTCGGGTCTGCTAGTGTACTTAATTTTTTTTATGAAGATAAATTATGTGTAAATACTTTTATTTTCAATCTATACTGTGATGCGTAAAATTTAACACGCATATCGATTACTGAACATGCTGTAGACAATCCATCTGCTAGCTATCCAAATGTAAAAGTTTATTAGTCTTTATTCCCGTCAATTCAGAATTCACTAATTCAGTAATGAGTCGGAAATAGGAGTGGAACAGAAGTTTGCTAAATTTAATAAAAAACGAGTTCCTTATTTGTTAATTTAAATTTAGATTGTGGTGGGGGTGTTTTGTACTAATTTTTATACCATCTTTACTTTTGTAAATAGCTAGCGATGAAATATTTATAGCAATTAATATTGAGCACTTCACGCCTTTTTCTTATATTTATTAATATATATTTTTTTTATCAATCCATTTAAATAATATATTTAAAAAAAAAAAAAATTTTTTAGTTTGAGTTGCTATTAAAGTTTTTTTAGTTTTTAAACTAAACATTTTCTCAAACAAGTTGACAGCCCTAAGCGCCACACCGCTGCGGCAGCTCACTCGTACATCAACGATTATGGAAGCGTTGTATTGTACTCGATTCGTTTGTACCGCTCATAATATGTATCTAACGCTGATAAGCTAAACACACACGACAAGTGCATCCATTCATTCCTAACGTTAATGTAATATTAAGTTTCCATTAACTGACGATAAATCATAGCGATTAAAACATTCTGTTATCTACTAATTACGTTGAAATTAATAATTTATGTACAGATAATAATTATATTAAAGTCCCGTTGAGAGATCAATAAATTTAACGGGTTTAAAAATGAATGTATTTAGTAGGCACTAAACTTTTGGCACTTTATTGGCTCGATTATCTTTCATGGAATGACTAAAGTCGCTAAGAATTGAGGTCAGTATATCAAAAACCGCGATATAAAACTGAAAGTGAAGGAATTAGATACGACATATTTTGTTACTGATATAAGTTTTCATATGTATTATATATATATATATATATATATATATATATATATATTGTAACTATTAGTGCTCCGATGGCCCTTTGTGAAACTAAAACTTTATTTTTACAAGCTTTTTTGACTGTAAAAGTTGATATTCATTTAGCAATAAGTTTTTAGATAGGTTTTAAACTACCAGATGCAAAGAGAACGATACGATACGATAACCTGCCTGATTTTCGTGTGATACTATATTATGCTTTGTATTTTTTATTTTTTTATTTTTTTTATTACCAAATAAAAAATACAATACAGAAGATATCAGAGATTTTAGCAGCAAAAAACCACATAGGGTTTAAACAAGTGCTAAACTTTGGTGTACACCACTTTAAACTTAATTAATTAATAACATCAATTTTATTTTCGATAGGTACGCGCTAAATGTTAAACTTAGGAGTTAGGTGACTATTTTCTATAAAATGTATATAAGGCCTGGTCGAGTGGTCAGGCTACTGAAAACATCGCAGCGGTCGCGGGTTCGAATCCCGCCAAGTGTAGATGATTTGTATGATGAATATAGATGTCTGCACCGGGTCATGGACATATATTATATCATGTATTTGTATATAAGTTTTAGAGATGCGCCGAAGGTTCGGCCGAATGTACCTAATACTATTCGTATTCGGTACATTCGGCATACTTTTTCATGTTCGTATTCGGCCGAATATTCGGTTGCTTTGCCGAATTATTTCCAAATATTTAAATTATTGTTAATATTAAGAAAAAAACATTTTATTAACCAGTATTTTATGGTTAACTAATTACTAAATAAGTGTGGTTTATTCCGAAAGTTGTACCTACATTGTTTTTTTGTAATTGAAAGAAACACTACTTTTGTACTAATTATTTATTGACAAAATGAAAAAGATTAACTTTAACAATCAATTTAAATAAAATTTTAATCAAGTAAACTTTTGCTTTTTTTACAAATGATAAATTAAATTTCTATGAAATTAACGATTTTAAGAACACTGCTTTGAGTTACAACTTTTATCAGAACTGACATAAATTTTTAAGAAATATAAATAAAATATGTACCTACCTATGCTATATAAAATTTATGAAATCAACAAAAAAAACCTAAGTAACAAATATGAATTTGCAATATAAATACTAAGAATTGTCATATCTATTTTTAGTTTTAACCTAATTAAGTTTTTTTTAAGTAAAATAATACAGCTCGAAATGTTCTATGAAATCTACAGTGAACAAAATATATTATAGGTAATATCTTCCGTTACAAATAGTAGTTCGCAAATGCAAAAAATGTAAAGGATCTCGTAGAGCGCCGTACCGATGAATAAATAATAAATAACCGAATGATTCGGTCGAACGTTCGGTTCGGTACATTTTGGACCGAATATTCCGACGAACATTCGTATTTGGTTGAACCTATATTCGGCACATCTCTAATAATTTTCGTAATGTATTTCCGTTCCTAGTACCCGTAACACAAGTTCTTATGAACTTACCACGGGACTAGTTTAACGTGGTGTAATTGTTGGATGATATTTATTGTTATTATTATTTTAGTAAGTCTGCAAGGTGGAGTCATGGTGAAGTCACTACCAATCCCAGTAGTACATCTGTCATTTATACAAGTCCTAAGTCTATCTTTTAATAAACTAGAGTCTAATTCTTTATCACTCCTTTACCTATCTTAGATTTTTCAAGTCGATACGATCAAGTCGAGATAATTCTTGACAAAACATTAAGAAGGTGAAGGATCCATAGCTAGATTCTATCTGACGATAATTGATCTATAGTGACTTTGACCTCATGTTTTATGTGGTATTAGATTTTGGTAATGTGTTAAAAATGGTGTGTATTATTCGCACTCGCATCTTATTGTTTTTATTAAATTCGAGGTGAAACGACTGTCCGTTTGTCCTCTTCTATATAAAAAATATAAATACGGTACAGACTCGTTAGTTTCGTCTCGAGTCTAGGCAAATTCTTTCTTTCTGGAAATTCAATCGCGGAGAGGGGAAGTAATGCTACCAAACGATGATCATGTATTTGAATATACGCTACAATAAAACGCAAGCGAAAATATTGTGAATTGTCTGGTAAGATTACAATTTTTGGGGTGTTAAACTTAGCTTGGATAAACTATTGATAACCTTTCTATCAACCATCTTGATTTAAGAGGAAAAGACTAGCAGTGGTACAGAACATAATACATGAGGACAATTTTTTTTATTGAAATAAACAGTAAAAATAAAAATAAGGTATAGACGATTAAATCGCGATTTGCAACCAAAAGCAGGTAACTTAACTTTCTATAATTAATTCTTTGGTTTTCAAGCATTTTAATTAAATTATTTAATGCAATAATAATTCAAAATAATGTGGCCGCCGATAATGAAATATAAATTAATTCGCTTGGCTGCCATATTTTGTTTTAATGAAGCCATTAAGGTTTTTTTTGATAATGTAATTTGATATGATAAATGTATGAAACACTTTATAATTAAGAAATTAAAAATATCAGAATGGCCATATCGATATTCCATGCAGGTCGTGTTTGGGATATCATTCTAGATAACATTGAGTTTCAGACACAAACAATACTGTTTTATAACAACGCAATTGAAATCAGTGAAATATATGAAAATATAATATATAATCATAAAATTAGTTTGTTTAAACTAATACCCCAAACAATAATTCAAACAATTTGAAAAGAGAATACTCCTGTGGAATAGCTAGTAGTTCTCAAATTGATAGGATCTTGTGAATAGTAGGCGTATTTGATATCAATGATAAAGGGATAAACGAGCATATGGATGACGAGATAGTAAGTGATTAACGTCGCCCACCACCGCCCACGGCCACAGACCCAGACAAGACCGTCACGTCTCTCTTTTGTTTTGGTGTTGAGGATAGAATGTATAGATTTTAGGATGGAAAAAATAAGCTTTAAAATAAGATGAAAATTTACAATGATCCTTGGAACGATATTTTCTAAGGTAATGATAAATAATAATATCTATGGACGCTTTTACACCACGTCAATCTGGTCCCGTGGTAAGTCTCGAAGAACTTGTGTAACGGGTACCTGAAACGGAAATATATTTAATAAAATAATATAATGATAATCTTTATTGATCCAAAAATCTTTTATTTAATACTTTATTTTTATAAATTTATTCTTTGTCCGAGGTAGCTGCCAGCTCTTCGGTCTCTTGTGAAGTCGACTATCCTTTTGCCTATTTCCTTAAAAAGCCTTATAGCGCTAGGACCCCACGGACCAAGGAACAAAATCATATTCGGAGCCTAGACCCCTGTATTTGCATATTTTAGCTTTTTCAGCCGCTTCACAAGCCGCACCAGCTCTGTTGTTGTTTCCATGTAGATGGGAAGGGGCCAGCGTGTCTGAACAGGTTGCATCACACACCAGCACCCGGCCCATCTTCCATGGAATCAAACTCAAACCGTCCGGTCTCTTGCCGTCGTCTCTTGCTATACCAGTAGGCTCAAGTAGACTTGGCACGTCGATGGTGGCAAGAGACAGTACCTTCGGAACCTTGCCTAAAGGGACTCCTTTTTAATAATATATTTTAGTTATTATATTATATTTTTTAAGGTTTTTAGTTTCTTTGTACTTTATTATATCTTTATATTAGTATAATCTCACTTTAGCTTATGATATTGTAATATTTAATTCTAATTTAATAATTTACTTACGAAGATTTAAAGTTGGAATTACATTTCGCGTGAGTTTTCTAGATTTTTATTATAAATACACATATTTAATACACATCCATGACCACGGAACACAGAAAACTTTTTGTTCCCTGGAGGGATTCGAACCCGCTACCTCCGACTTCAGCGCCAACGCGCTAACCATTGAGCCACAGAGGTCGTCGATAATCGTTTCGTCTTCATTATCAGCTCCAACCATCCCCCACTACACGCATGGAACTTGATCGGTCACTGCATTAGTAGGTAAATAACAGCAGATTATGCATAGAATATATTTTAATATTCCATGATGTGAAACTTTGCCAAATATTGTACTTTTTGCGTGGTTGATTAAAACATTTATTCATAGTCCCCTCTCAACATTAGCATTTATAAGTAGGAATAGGATAAGCTAATACTTTAACTTTCACCTTTATCTCGAGATTTTATCTAAGAAGTGTTCCTCGTTCCTCGCTTTCATAAAATAAACATATCTATGACGGCCCTGCGTCGCGTGACAGGAAGACGGAAGTCGCTTTGTTGTTTCTTTTAGTAAGCAAATTGACATACGGCGAACAGGTTATAAATATAGCTCAGAAATATAAATACGAACTGGAGAGATAGATAAGTATGAACTCTATAGAGATAGCTAAAATATGAACTCTATAGAGACATATAAATACGAACCCTATACAGATATATAAATACGATCTCTATAGAGCTAGATAAGTACGAACTCTAAAGAGATAGTTAAATGCAAAATCTATAGATATGGATAAACACGAACTCTATAGAGATAGATAAATACGAACTCGGTAGAAATTGATTAATACGTACTCTATAGAGATAGATAAATATGAACTGTATAGAGATACATAAGTATATCATTTTTGATATCATGCATAACCTTTAATTCAGGTTTTTATTTTGTGATAGATGGACATGCAACTTTACATACTATACCTACGTAGATTATTATTATATTAGAAAAAGTAAGCGTTTTTCAAACTTGTGATAGGACTATTTTTCACGCTATGTTATCATTCTAATACCATAAGGAAGTTCCCTAAGCGATGGATATGAAAAATAAAGGCCCCTTAAAGAGGAATTCTTAAATAATATTTTTATTATATAAGTGTTTATCTGTAAATGATAATATAAATGATTGGTCGTCTTGGCGTTCTTTGAAGGAGGCCTATGTTTAGCAGTGGACGGATAGAGACTGATGATGATGATGAAGTGTTTATATAATAAGAGGGTGAGAAGAGTAATCTTATCTTTAATCTTAAAATCTATCACGATTCTCTTAGAGTTATCATAAAAGAATATTCTATTTACATTGCATAAAATCTGCGAGGAAGTGCCTTGTTTAAAATGCAAATATCCGATAGATAAAACGTATCTCTTCGTGGGAATAGTTGAATTATTGTAAGCGAAACTACAACTTGGAGTGCCTTCACGATGCGCCGAGATCAACGGCGTGAGTCTTGTAATTCTTGCTCATTATATGAGAGGAACGTTTTACTTCAATACTAAAATGTCTTACAATGGACATATTGAAGTGATAACTTCTTTAGGTGCGTTGAGCACTTTTTGGGTGAACAAAAATCATGGAACTCGTGTCATCGTCACTTCGTCACCGAACGCTTTCAAAATGACATTTATAACGTTATTATTAAGTTTGAAAATTTTTGGCGCCGACCCCACCGCGGTCCGCGCGTAGTCTAGCGGTCCGACTCCGAGTTCTGCGTTCCGAGTCAGCGCCTTGATCAAAATTTGAAATTTCATAATATCATAATTATAATTTACTGGCTGTCCCGACAGTTACGACAATTATTTCTAATTTAGCCTTATCTAAAATTTTATATGGTGTTTAAGTAATCTTAAATTTTCTTATTTTCCGCGCAATATTCCAAATATTTCTTTTTCAATAGAACCTTCTCCTGACAATAACAAACACAACAAAAAAAGAATTAGCGAAATCGGTCCAGCCGTTCACGCGTGATGGCGTGACCAAGGGAAATAGGGATTCTTTTTTATATAATATATAGATAAGTTTGCCCTTCTATCGGCAGCCCCTATTTTTCATGGTGCAGTATGTTGAGTATTTTGCTACACCACTCGTTTTGTCACACATAATTAATACCACGCGTACGTGAATTAATGTCTTGATTTAGGCTTCTCCTACAAAGTTGTAGCAACAATATAAAGCACCTCTTGATCTGAGTGACACATAGACCTATAATTGGCTTAATAAAGCATTGTCGTCATCACCTTAGCCAACTTTTACGACTGACAATTCAACGAATAATGATAGGTCACGTAGACAAGGCATTAATCTACACTATCGATTTATCGAGCACCGCGAAATAAAAATAAAAATTAAAAATAGTAATAAATCGCGATTTAAATAACTTTAATTGTAAAAATAATCATGCTATTTTCTAATGTTTCATGTCATGTCATGGTCAGGACAGGTTGCAGCTGTTAAGTATCCAAAACATCTTGCTTGTAAAAATCTTAATAAACCGTCAAAAAATCCGTAAAAGTTGTTTCATTATAAATAGCCAATCTTATATCATAGGTTGTCATTACCCGACTGCAAAGAAAGGTTTATGTTTTTCGCGCCTACTTTTGTGTTATGTCTTCCAAACCACTCAATGGATTTCTTTAATTTTACCCTTATATACCTATTACTTATATAAATAAAGTTTTACTTCAACCCCTACCTCGGGCTAATCAATTATCGCTAATATTAGAACATTTAAAATAGATTCTACAATATTCTAGAACATAAAAAATATTTATCAATATCAAAGTCCTAAACCTCCTACTATACAATTATGAGGTTACTATACTTTAACTTAACTATAATATACAACTAGCTGGTGCCCGCGACTTCGTCTGCGCAGGAATAGATTTTGGAAAATTCATAAAATATCTTTATAAATTATAGCTTATTATGTGTTATTCTGATGTATAAGCTATATTGACGACCTCTGTGGCTCAATGGTTAGCGCGTTGGCAGAAGCCAAAGGTAGCGGGTTCGAATCCCGTCAGGGAACAAAAAAGTTGATGTTTCATAAATATGTGTATTATATACTAAAAATATTAAATATATGTATAGTATAATAGTATTAAATATATTTCCGTTGTCTGGTACCCGTAACGCAAGTTCTTCGAGAACTTACCACGGGACCAGATTGACGTGGTGTGAAAGCGTCCGTAGATATTATTATTATTATCATTGTAAGGTTTCAAAAAAATAATTCATTGGTTTTTGTGAAAGAGTAACAAACAGCCGTACATATAACTTTCACTTATAGTATTATATTAAATAAGATAGGTATTTCTTAAAATACAAAACGGCTAAAATAAACTGTGCGTGTTACGAAAACAAGAATATCTAATTAAACCATTTGAAATTAGCCATATAAAATGAGCAATAAAATTAGATAATTTAATAATAACATGACATTAATAAAATATAATATGTTATAAAATTTAAATGTTAATTTTATTCCACGAATAAGTAATCTATATGGTAATTATGTAAGTGTACACTTGTGCATGTGTGTAGCACTCTCTCCCGCGTTGCATATGCGTATTAGCATGTATTGTCATCCAAAAAACAATATACACTTCCGGAAAGAAAATATTAAAAACAAAGTTTTAATTTAATTTATGGTTGGTAGAGTAACCTTAGTCAAAAAAATTGATGACTTATTTTGTTTTAAAAATTGTTTTTTTAATGCACCATTACCGTACACAATCCATTCCAAAAAAAAAAACCAATTTTGTAGATTTTCTGACTAATTGTTTAACTATAATTAATTCGATTATTTATTGGTTTCATATTCAAGATATTTTAATTAAAAGTTGTATGTACGTATCGTTTTAATTAAAAACAATTTACTTGCATGCCATCAACAACAACCAACAAATCTTACTTTACGAAACTTTTGGGATTTCTCCTGTATGTTTTTTCATAAATAAATTAAAAGAAAATATATAAGATTACCTGCGAAATAACATCATATTACAAGAGGAAATAATTACCATAACTGCTTATAAAACCTTCCAATCATGGGCACAATTAATTTATTGTTCAGTTATATTCATAGTCTCTGGACAAAAAATGTAACACAAATGATTAGTTTAACATACATTAGAAAAAAATATCAGTGAGCCAAATGATGTAAATGATGGTTCTTCATTTTCGAAATCGGCTAATAAAGAGACATCTCCCAAATATTAGTTTTTCAAATATAAATAGTGGTTTTATAATGAATGTTTAATTTAATTATTTGATTTCACAATTATAAAAAAATAATAAGAGCAAGTATGTTAATATTAATAGCTAGTGAGAGCAGACAAAATATTCATGACAAAAAGTTGAAACAAGAAAAAATTATCATAATTAATTAGTCTTCATGATTTCTTTCACAAAATAAATGATTTAGATTGATTAATGTATTCTAAATTTTTCCTTTAAGTGTTTATAAAATTAATACGCGGCATTAATTTTTGCAAACATTATATGTTTTTACGTTTACCGGTAATCAGCAGCTTCACCCCAGGCTTAATACATTTTTAAATAAGAGATTGAAATGATACAACTAACACTTGGATTTTAACTATCTTAATCTCCCAATTTTGAAACATTTAAATATCTATAATATGTTTTAAGTATATTCAAGAATTTATAGAAAAAAAAAAAAAACGAAAAGTCATCACATTTTGGCAGAAAAACTAATAAAAAAAACAATTTTTACTTTTTTGGCATATTTTATTCTAAATTGCCGACATAAAAATTTTATTAATTAATATTTTTTTTTTTAAGGTTAGTTGGAAAGGCAAACTGGCAGTCCATGAACATAAACAACACAAACAAACATAAGTTAACCTTGTAAGTAAGCCTGGGCTCGTTCCAGGTATATTAGTTTATGTTCATGGGCGACGTCGACCACTTACCATCAGGTGGTACGTTTGCCAGTTTGCCTATCCAACTAACATAAAAAAAACCCGGAACTAGCGCAGGCAACTCATTTATGTGTTGCCTACCCTGAGACATAAGATGTTAAGTCTCGGTGCCAGTAATTACACTGCCTGTCTTACCCTTCTCTCCGAAACACAGCAAAACTGTTTGACGGGAGAAACAAGCAAAATGATCGTACCCATGCAGCCGGGAGCGCGGCACAGCGCATCCCTCCCACCGGTGAACATTATTGGCAAATTGCATATTTCAAAATTGCTCGTAACATTCAATGTAATAGGTATATTGCTACGGATCGTTTACAATAAAGTTTCAGAGTAAGGCGTTGCGCCGTATGTTATCATAGGCTGTTGCCGGTAAAGTTTAGCAACAGATGATAATGGCTATTGCTATCCTCAAATAACTGATAAGCCTGGAACGTGTTTTGTTCCTTTGTAATTCTTATCACGATATTGTTTACTCGAGAACTTTCGATAACTTTATCTTACCACTTGGTGACTCCATATTTTGATACTTTTTTTATTGTATACGCATCTGAGGAATATTTTTTCCTTACATGCGTGTTTATTTTATATGGGTCGGACATGACAATATTAGTCATGGTACTGATATTTGATTGGGACTTTAGACTAACTTTTATTACATTTGTTTGAGAGAAATTTGCTCATTTTCATTATATTAAGCGGGTAGATTTGCATTTGCTAGATATATGAATCACATAAGCATCCATCGCTGGAGGATATATTTACTAATCTCACTCGATCAGCCTTGGGATAGATTTCTGTGAGATGAATGTTTAATAAACACTATCTTCTGAGGCCGATGAGAGATCATAACTACCTATTTGAAAAAGATTTAAGTAATTTATTATAGTATTGAGAAATTTACTTATGAATAAGTTAGTATATGTTGGGTATAATGTAATAGCTAGTCATAACTATTGAAGGATATAATACTTTAATTGATACTTTTTATTGCACGCCCCATAAGCGAAGCGTCGAGAGTGCTCTACTCTCGATATTTCAAAAAAGCAGTTTTCTCAAAACTGAAATTGATTTTTTGTTATTTATATCGCACTTACAGGTTAATATAAGTGCACTTAAATCAAATCAAATATTCTGTCCGGCACGTAAAATATCATAAGATATTAATAACAATTATTTTGTTTAACATAGTAAATAATAACATTATTGATTAACATAGTAAATAATAACATAATTATAATAATATTTAATTGTGGCAGTGAAATTGGTCGAAAAAAAATTCGTACTGGAATATTTTTTTTATCATCTAAATTCTATAGTACCTAAGTAATAATGCGCCGAGTTGCTCAACAATACACTGTCGTTAATTATAATTATTTACCTATATAAAAAAAAACTAAGATACGAGTATGTATTTTACAAAATATCACAACTGTTAATCCGTTGCCAAGCAACTGGCAGGTCAATTGCTTAGACGTGTATTTTACAAATAATAATATTTTTTTATCATTTAAATTAACACACTGAGGAATTTCTTAATTAGTAGCGTTTAATTCACTGTCGTTCAATTATTATTGTTATTTATAAAGAAACTAAGATACTACTATCAAATGCAATGCGTTTATGTATCAGACTGTATTTGTTGCTAAGCAACTGCTTTTGTGCTTTTACAAATAATTTTAATGGTGGAAAATGAGATTATGATGGTGCACATTTTGATTCTCCAAACTTTTTTATGTTATTTAAATAATGTAACCAAAGCTTATTTATTGTTATCTCGTTTTTTTTCAATTACCATAGATTTTAAATACATACATATTATCAGCTTGTTCCTATAATTAGTGGTTAGCAAAGTTATGTTCTTTAGTGAATTAACTTTTAAACTAATTTCATGTAATTCGTATTACCTCCTTACAACAGTATATTAACCTCGCTCTACTTTATATGAATTTTCATACATTAAACATTTTATATTTAGAAATTTTAATATAAATAAAAAAGAAACTATATTCTTCTTCCAATGTTTTTGCTTTCTTCGTCATTTTTTACGACAACAGTATGTAAATTTTATAAATTTTTAAATTGCTAAATAAATGTTTTTTTTTTTTTTACTTTACGATATTTTCTACAAGGTATCTATTATTTATTATTTAGATATCTGCTTTCGTATGGACAACTATTGCAAATATTTTACTGTGCACCTAGTACAATAGACGCTGGATGAAACACATTTTACATGGCTTTGTTTCCAAAACCAAAATGGCTTTGTTTCCAAAAGGACCACAGTCAAATTACAAATTTGACTGTGGTCCTTTTTTTTCTTTTTCTTTTACGCAAGGAAATGCTCTGAGGTATCCCGTAGGGGAGTGAGTCTCTTCTAAGAAGAGGGGGAAAAAGAGCTCCCTCGGTTCAATTAGTTTCGCCCAAGCTGCTGGGTTCACCTTAGGCTACTGAGCCCCACCGCCACGACAAGGCTTGAACCATGGTAGGGATTGACTGTGGTACTAGATTTGTCGTGTTTTGTAGTAAAGTATACTAATCATATAATTTTATAATATTGTTAGGATGTTCATATTGAGCTTCAACAAAGATTAATGTTCTTAATTTCCTGCGTCATTACGAGTAAGTGATCAAAGAAAAGTACCACGTAAAAATGAAGAGTCGGAAATTTTGCCATCATCATTATAATAGCGTGTAACCAAACCCTGTTGAAGGTCTCATTTAATGAACACCAAGATTGTCGATTACTCGCCACTCGCACCTTAGACCAACGAGGTGCTAGCCTGATAGTGTTTCTTCACGTTTACACAAAGTTAATAACTTATTACCTGTGGCACCTCAAAATTTAACTTGACTGATTGCAATTTTACAAGACATCAGGTATTAAATTCAAATTTTAGTTGTATAAGACGGATAAACTAGCTTTAATATAAGATCCTGTTTTTAATATATAATAAGTTTGATATAATACAGAATGAATAAAGAAAGTTTATAAATAATAATATAATTATGGCGGTGATAGCTTTGAATGTTGTTATTAACATAGATATGATGTTATTTTCATGCTGTTTTCGCTAATATGTACATATTAATTTTAAAGGTCATCAGTCGTTATTTATTTCTATGAATTTTAAATTATAATTTCTTGGATTTACTTATTGTCCATGGTGTGTACTAGAATAGAACCGTTAGTGATACTTTATTTATAGGTATGGTATATTATTGTTTTCTAATGTTTACGCGAATTTCACTCATTATAATAAAACAATTTTTACGGATCTTATATAGGTCAAACTAAAAGATCCATTAAAACTCTCGTGAAAGAACATATAGCTGATTTAAAACACCGTCGCTACACTAAGTCTGCCATCTGTGAACATAGTCTTGACAAAGCTCGCTATTATATCAGATTTGATAAACTACAAGTCCTCGCAAAAGATCACAGATTCCAACCAAGGATGATCCGTGAGGCTATTGAAATTAAAAAACATCCTAATTTCAATAAAGAAGATGGTTGCTCTTACCACCTGCTTGGGATCCCATATCAAATCAAAATCCAAGCATAATATGTCACAGATTAAAGATACAGTTAGCACTTTCTCCGTAGCTAGGAGTTAGGACTAACCAAAATATTCATGTGTCATATCAACCGCGATAAAATCCGTAAAAATTGTTTTATTATAATATATGGTATATTGTCTTTTTTAACAATACCTACGCCAAAAGATACTATTAATTTATACTCTAGCTATCTAGCCAAATACTTTTTTTTCATTAAAAAAAAAATATATATTTTGTTTAAACAATACACTGGTAACTTAATGCCCCCAAAAAAAAATGCATTTTTTATTTTATTTATTATTCAAATAATGCGTTCCTAACCAATATTAATGACCAGCTACTGAACCATACATTGTCCATATTTCAAACGCAAATAGATATTTTTACAGTTGTAGAAGCTGGACTAGGATTTGTTAAATGTCATTAATTTTATAGTAACTGCCTTTACCTGGAAAGCTACGCAGTTAGCCAGGATTTGATATTATCTGGAAGCATTCTGTATGTTTAGTATTCTTAAAATATTCTAAAATACAGCTTGTAGGAGTTAGCTTCGACTATTACACCTATACGGGTGCCGTTTTATACTAAACATCTGTGATAACTTGCGCGAATAACGATAAAGGGATTCTTATGTTAAACATTATGTATAATCAAATACATTTAAATGTCTCCCTGGCTTTTTATGTTATTTTGATAGGGATAGCAGCCGCCATGTAATAGCAAGTCCATGTCAACGAAAGTAAACCCCAGCCAGGCACTGCAGGCAGTATGTCTTTGTTTCTAATCGACGGCCTATATTAAAATGCAAGATGTGTCTATCCTATCCAACCTTTCCAAGTATAGCAACGCTGCTTCATGAAAGAAGAAAGAATAGCGGTACTCATACAGACTCTTTTTTTTCTTTAACACCGGAAAATGCTCTGAGGCATCCCGCGAGGGAGTGGGTCTCCCCACGCGGGTATGTGGGACTCGCTGCGCCCGAAAGCTGGTAAATGGACGCAGCTCTACCCACTAAAATCTCACCAAAGGCGGCATTGGTGGCACTCACCGGAGTGCCACGAATGCCGCCTTTGGTGAGGTGCCCTGGATCAAATAAGCAAACAGCGCACCTCAACGGCTAGTCTGTCCCCCAAGGGACCGACACCATCACCACAGAGGGGTTGCCCCGCACCACAGAACAACCCCTCCCAATGTTGGGACAGTACAATGGGGTGAGGTTCCCGTCCTCGCCCCTTGCTCTTTTGTCCCCTCTTCTTATAAGAGGGGTACAAAGAGCCCCCTCAGCTCAATTAGCTCCGCCCAAGGTGCAGCGGCTCACCCTGGGCTACTGAGCCCCACCGCCATGTCAAGGCCCGAACCTTGGTCCGTCACGTCCGAACAACCAGAGAGCCCCTAATGGGCCACCGGAAACTCACAAACCGCACGAAACGCGACAGCATAGCTGTCACTTGACGCCGGTGTTATGTATGGGTACATTTTGGAACAACTAATTATCAACCTTTTCCGCCCGTTTTTCATATTCATTTGTAATGTTATTTCTGTTGTAAGGTTGTGGATGTGTTTTTATGTTTCTTCCGTTTCCTAATACACACTCAAACAGACGTTCTTACAATCCTGCTTTGGAGTAATTGGAGTACATAATAATGTATACGCTTCAATTACGGATGTATATATATGAAAATAATCGATTAATATTTGTTTTTTTATAATCAATCATTCAATCAATTATTACTAAGATTTTTCATCCGCAATAGAGAAGTGAAGGTGACGTTTGAGAAGACAGAGGGTAGGTTGACCTCCAGCTTGATGGAGGACAATCTCCATACAATATTCGGTTTTAGTAGGATGCGAGAGGCTGGGGATCGGCATTGGGCCGTCTTGCCATTCATTGAACAGTTCATAATTATGAAGATTATTATATAATATAATTAATCATTGCATGGACACCAAATTAAACTATCAGACCATTAAACAATAGCACCTATGTGTTAATTACATACGTATAACGTAGGGACTATGCAATTTCACATAAATATTAAAAAGTATAAAACTAGCTTATCAAAATGTGTGCCAATGACTAATATTATTATACTTAGTATATTTGTTTGTTTGTTACGCTTTCACGTCCTAACTAACCATCAAAAATCTTGAAATATTGCACATAATGTCAAGTACAGAAAAAGATTTTAATATGAGATGACATGACATTAAGTTTTTTTTAGAATGAAGGATCGATTTCTACAAAAATGTCATCTCTCATCAGCCTGAGGCCTCCTGCAATGAACGCCAAGACGACTAATCCCGCAGTGCCTTATATATAAAAATAATTTCCATAGAATTATGAATGTATGTGTGATGTCACGAGCAACAACACGTGTTACATGAAATACTATTAAATACTTAACAAAATTACGATAGTTGGATGAGAGTGGCAAGGGATCGGTCGTCTTGGCGTTCTTTGAGAGAGGACTATGTTAAACAGTGACTGTGGACTGATAGGGGCTGATGATGATGATTATGATGATGATGATTAATATGATGATGATGAACGCAGCATAAACATTTTTGATTCTAGAAATAGAAATATATTTTCTACGGACTTCATCGTTGGTACATAAAAATGAATTGAAGGCTTTTAAGCGACTTTTTGCTTAAGATTCGGTTTGATGCGAGCGTTTGAACGTCGTGAAAAAATTGCCTTCCCCTATTCATTTGTCACCCGGAGTATCAATAAATCTAAAAAAGCGAGTAACTTTCTAACAGATAACTTTTTTCGAGGTATCCTCGGGATACCATAATTATCACTTTTTTCATATACGTATTTAAGTGTTTATCATGTCATCTGAAATATGCCAGTCTGTATATTGATATTTTATATACACGGAATATTATCAAAACATCGAATAGATGGATTCTGAGCTTTTTATAGCTTTACTAGGAATTACACAGAATTATACAAGGAATATTTATATTAACGTCACATAATCATCAGCCTTATTCCGTCCACTGCTGGACTTAGGCCTCCTTGCTGGACTTTGGCCTGCCACTGCACGGATATATTATTTGAATAAAAACGCGATTTGACGACCTCTGTGGCTCAATGGTTAGCGCGTTGGCGCTCAAGCCGGAGGTGCCCGCCAGGGAACAAAAAGTTTTCTGTGTTCCTGGGTCATTGATAAATAATATATTATATTATGATATAATAAAAATATTAAATATAAAGGTATTAAATATGGTCCGTTGTCTGGTACACGTAACACAAGCCTTTGAGAAATTATCACGGGACCAGATTGACGTGGTGTAAAAAGTGTCCATAGATATTATTATAGACTAATATTGCTCCAAATCCTTTTAAATGTTACGATTAATCGCACTAGTCATAAATCTCTTGGGTTATATAAAACTGATGTGCCATAACGATGATAAGTGAGATGCGTTTTTGCTATTATCAAGATATCAAGTTTGATTGGATTAACTCATAATGATTTACGTTATAATGGCCCAGTGATATAAGCACGCAACATTGAATAACCGAATCAAATATAACGTACCGTGTAGTTGTGCATAGCTCTGCATCTGACGATGTACTTTTAAGAAATTATTTAGAACGATTTACCCACGATTTTGATCACGTAAATTCTACGCCATCGAAAACATAGTTAGTAAAAATAATTAAAACCGACTTCGTAAATAAAAGACTTATAGGTATAATATAAGAAAATAATTGCGTTCCTTTAATTTTTGTGCTTACAACTCATAATCAATTTATTCTTTAACTAATTAATGTACAAACGTTGCGTTTACCACGTCATTACAGCTACTTTTGGAGTCGGTGTCGTATTTATTTCTGTACCTACCTACCTTGGCTGACACCGACTCCAAAAGTGACAATAATGACGTATAAGTTAAGCTTCTTGTCAAATTATATGATCATGTCAATAGGAAATTCCCTATAGGTAGCAGACACATATTAACCCCCAAATACTCAAACGAATCTCAAATTTAAGACGTACTTAAACTCATGTTGTCCCTCTCTTTTTCTTTGAATTCGACACTTCGTAGCATGAGTTTAAGTACGTCTTAAATTTGAAATATGTTTGAGTATTTGGGGGTTAGACAGACACATGGACTACGAGGTGATGCTATTTGGGTATCGTTTTGTCATTTTGAGTAACGGAACTCTGAGCCCGAATGCTTCATTATCAAATATTTATTTTGTTGCTGTTTATTTGTACTTTAGCATTTTGAATTGGTAAAGGAATTCATCGTGAGGAAACCTGCACGACTGATGTTGACAAAAGTTGAGAGGGAGATAAGTTAGTGAAGATAGAAAGAGACACATTCACCTTCAGGATGGTCATGATTATCCAGGAGGCCCATGCTACAAATTTATGGCGACATACTGAACACGTTGAAATATTATTATGAAGATTTAATTTTAAAATATGAAGCTTTTCCACAACGTTCTACATGCGAACTGTGAAGGTTTTGTATCCAATTTGGCAAATCACTGTGTGAATTAGGTTTTTCCTTAATTTCCTGTGGGAGCTCGCTAATATTCCGATGTGTCAAACTATATCATTACATTAAACAGAATACCACGTTATTTTTCGATAAAAATAGGATTTATCTACACATAAAAAAACATATTGCAAATTGCTATCATAAATTTGAAGTTGGAGAAAAATCAACTGTAAAAAATGTTTTTTTATTTCATCCAGCTATACAAATTACATGTTCATTCGGAGTTAGACTTGTTGGTCAGCTCCTCTACTTAGCACATGAACTTATTAGGCATTGAAACAAAAGCCCACATTAGTTATAAATATTTTTATGTAGAAATCTTTGTATTGCACATTCACTCCTTATACGATGTATTGATTTATTGTGAGCGGAAATTTATACGTAACTCAATATTATTTATTATAACGTAGGTAATGAATGAGTAGCGCACATTTCGTAGATGATATCAAACTATTATGCAATAGCGAAGTCAGAACTCAACTATGAAAATTCGTAAAAGCTATATTTTAAAGACGAAATCAGCATCAGTTATGTAACAGCCTTTGTTCGCTTATTGATGTTATAACTGTTGCTATATGAATATGAAAATCTTGAATCTTTTCTTTTAACTGTAGCTAGTAATATTGATTCCATCATAATACTAGGTATACATGCGACGACCTCTGTGGCTCAATGGTAAACGCGTTGGCGCTCAAGCCGGAGGTTGCGGGTTCAAATCCCGCCAGGGAACAAAAATATTTTCTGTGTTCCTGGGTCATGGATGTGTATTAAATATGTGTATTATATAATAAAACTCTTAAATATATGTATAGTATAAAAGTATTAAATATATTTCCGTTGTCTGGTACCCGTAACACAAGTTCTTTGAGAACTTACCACGGGACCAGATTGACGTAGTGTGAAAGCGTCCATTGATATTATTATTATACATCTTGATTCATTTGAATTGATGATTTCATTCAAAAATCTAAGCTAGAGGCTTAAAGTCAAATCCTAATTCTTTCTTTTACTATTTCATAAAACTTGAACGAGATGTAAATACTATTCGGTCCAGTCTTCACACTTCTTCCTTTTGGTTTTAAAATATCGATTCTAGACAAAGATGCGCTTCGAAAGTATATAGCTATTACATAGCTATTTAAAGATGGGACACATCGTGTGAACAGAAGCAATTGAAGTGGTATGAGATAAATATAATTATTTCCTAAGTGGCTCCTGGCAGGTGTATCGGCAGGATTCTTGAGCTCGTCCGTCAAAAAACTAAAGTTTACAGGTTGGAATGGTCGTACAATTGACGACAATTAAACGTTAAAAATGTCGTTAGGCATCAGAAATAGTGCTCAGTTTTTGCTTTTCTTTTTCTCTACACCGACGATCGATATAGATATACCTGTTTTGTGCTGAGTAAAAAATCTGTTATTAGACTAGATATAATGCATTCCATCGTCTATATATACTTGACAGTCACTTAATTATTAGATCAAATTGTTGGGGTAATAATTTCGAGTATATTTGATGAATACTATATTACTATACTTATGTTAAATCTCTAGGGGTTGTTTGTTGATTTTAATGCGCTATTCTTCGAGTCTAACCGGAGAGTTGGATTTTCAAGATTTGATAATTATAGTATCGAAAACTGAGTTTTAGACCATGGTAATATTTTTAGATTATGCAAACCAGGATAATCGTCCACTAATCTTATATCTTTTTATCGACGTCGTTAGTTTATAATCAAGCCTTTAGCCTTAGAACTACGTGTGATAATCGTTCATAAATATTATACCTAATTAACTCATACATTTTGTAACATATCGAAGTTTTATCTATGTCCATATTTGATGTCCCGTTGTCCCGATCTACACCGGTCAGTCGCGCACATGTCACTTGTGTGTCCCAATGCCATGAATTGCTCGAATAAATTTAGTCAACGCCTCACATAGCGTTGGCTGATTGAATTGCATATAGCCTCGATATCAAGCCTTTACTTGGCCTTGCATATAATTTGATAATTTATTGTAACTTAATCGCTATGACTGTCAAATAAGTTAATAATGTAATAACTTGTTTTGTAATTCACTTCGCTTTGACTAAGGAACTAATTATAGTGGATATTATTTAATAATAGAACTTAAGAACGTTATTAACCTGTCACTAGAGGCCCTATTTCATAAACTGGAGATTGTCTCTCTGTTTGACTTACAACTGCGGTTGCCCGTCTTATCAAATCAATACCTTCACTTTGTGTATCTTGCCTTCCCAGCGTTGGTCAAGATTTAAGTAGTCTTATCCATTCGTACGCTTCTAAAAGTTAGCATGACTGTTCTGTTAGCAAGCGATTTTCATAGCACCATACCATGCTATGTAAAGAGCTCTTCTTTAGTTTGTGCTACACTAATTTTTTTAAATATATTTCTTAGAGCTCGGTTTTTGTGAAGGTTATGCCCGGAAAATTTGTTCGTTCATGCCGACATCCTCTGAGGTCAAGGTCTCAGATCTGTTTTCGTATTTTATTTTATTTTATTGCCAAAGCATTTTACCTTGAAATTTAACGTTATCAGTATAAAAGTTTTGCAATATTTTTAGTAGGTACTATTATACAAATTAAGGGTATAGAAGTAAAAAAGCAGCTGTTAATAATGTATTTAAAAGGCTTGCGTGAGTGACGGGCAGATAACATAGTAAGCTGTAGGTGCATAGATGTAAAGACCCAGTTGGTTAATTCAACTCTTAGTTTGTTTTCAAACTAAATTCCTAACATAAAATTAAGTAGTAAAAGAAACAATTTATAAAGTATTTATATTAAAACTTTGTAAAAATAACGCCGTCACGAGACACTCGGATAATGTGAAAAATTTATGGCAATATGTAGGGGGCGTCCATTAATTACGTTTTTAGGGGGGGAGGGAGGGGGTCGAGCTATATCTCACCCAAACTCACGTGGGGAGAGGGGGGGTCTCAACAAATATCATGTAAATTTTTTTTCGCAAGAAACAGTATGTAATTACAAGAAAATAGGGTCAAATTATGGTAAAACATATTTCTTGATTATGATTCTCTCCACGGTCCAGGGAGGTCGAAAAATCGTCAAATTCACCTCACGTAATTTATGGATGTCCCCTGTATAATTAATAAATGTCTATTAGGGTGCAGCTCCACCGCGGCACACGGAGAGGCTAAGCACGTTTGTCAAGCTTCTCAAGATTGCAAGAAAATGTATGTGATTGTTTCCACTGCAACCACAAGACACACTCCTCATTCATTGAAATTTTCTTGCAATTGACATTTTAACAAACGTGCGTAGTTTCAATGCGCGCCGCGGTGGAGCCGCGCCTTAATGGTGGCATAAAATAAAGAAATAGCAGCGTCCTTTTAAAATTAAGCCATAGCGAAAATGATAATAGATAATTTTGCTTTCTAATGTTGACGGATTTTATCGCGGTTTATTAAGTTTTTTTAGCAATCGTGGTCACGGGACAGAAGCGACCATGGTTGCTAAAAAAACTTCCGAATCGTCACTTCAGGCACGTATAAACGGAATAAACATCGATAAAATCCATAAAAATCGTTTCATTATAATAATAGATGTTAAAATGGTACTTTAGCCAAATTCACAATGGATTGGGAATGAAATGTAACAAACAATGTGTAATGGGGTAATTGCAGTGTATTTTGACGGATGTTTCGAAACAAACATTAAAGATAGTAATGGCTTTCATAACAACATGGCGTCTTGCGATTTATTCCGTGAAATCTTGCGAAAAATTATGAAAAAAATACGAGAATAAATACATACTTATTAAATGTAACATAAATATATTTGTAATTCATAAGTATTTAAAAACATTAGACATATTCTCACGTTGGCTTAGTTCGCCAAATGTAAATATTAATACAGTAAATTTTGCATATTTTTTATAAGATTTTTTCTATTCTATGTTTAACAAATATGTATTCATAACTATTATGTGCGGCCGTTTTTCAATTAATTACGCCAAATAGCTATACAATGTTTTCCGCTGTGAAAAACATTACTTAACCTTAAATGGACCGTCGATTCGTTTTTCTGTGTATTATTAAAAAAATCGTAAAACATATTTAAGGAACTGACCTTTACTAAAGGTCTAGTAAATAATTAGTTTAATGCTAATGTCTAATAATAATGTATTTCATATCCTTAAGCATTAAAGTTTTACCTACGCAGGATTTCAATCAAATGCTTATAGGTATTTTCTCATCATTATCTTATCATTAACTAGTTCCATTAAAAGCCAGACTAGTATTCGGAATAGTACTTAGCCTAGTAGATCATCAAGGGGCTAATATTACATTATTAATACTAATCATTTTATTAATAATAATCATATATGTATAATAACTAAAACATAATTAAAACATACATAAACAACTCTCAAATTACAATCGTTCCAGTGGACAGATATAAAGATTGCGCGTTTTGATATGTTACGATAAGAACACGTGTAATAATAAATGATCTTATGTACACTTATGTACTATTACGCAAAAACCACTTTTAAAATATGTCTGTTTCAGTCATCGCTAAATATAATTAACTAGCAGATCCGACAAATACGTACGTAATACGTATTATAATTAATAATTAATACGTAAGTAGTTACGTAATAAGGATATATGTATTACAGATGAAATATCGTTTGTCTCGTGTGAATCATGCGATCACGTGAGCGTCCCATTCATGATCACGGATTTGTAAAATGAATGAAAAGTGTTAATCATAATGTGTTTGTAGGCGTTTCTGCTCACGCAATGGCATTGGGTTAAGGCTGGAATCACACATTTCAACTAATTATATATTTATTAGCTCTCGCTCGTGGATCTTTCGCATCTGTCTTATTTTTATGCTTGATTATCTCTAATATTTAAAAAAAATCATAATGATCGGTCAATGCATCGGCCAATGCGGATGTCATACGTCTTATAACTTACCCCAGACAACAGATTTATCTAGTAGGTATTAAAAAAAAATTGGGTTAAATAAGGGAATATCATTTTATTATGTAAATCAGTTACCTACTGTTTTGCTTACATTTCAATTTAACCGTTGCGTTGTTAAAGCGAAGTATGACTTAGAAAAAATATGCAAGAGCAATACTAATTCAGGTCTTATTCTAGTTTATACGCTTTATCCATTAAGTTTTATTTAAATCAATACTACTACACCGTTTGGGGCCCGTGTCAAAATAATCAAGGAGCCTAAACTAGAGACTAAAAACTAAAAGAGAGAAACAACTGCGAGAACAAAAAAGTTCCAAGACATTGACTGGCCTGTTGGTCTTGTGGTTAGCGACCCTGACTGCTAAACCAGAAGGTCGTGGGCTCGATCCCCACCCAGGACAAATGTTTGGGTGATGAGCATGATCATTTGTTTTGTGTCTGGGTGTAGGTAATTTATCTATAGCATGTATGTATTTGGAAATATATAAGTATATATCAGTTGTCTGTTCTTGTAACAGGCTCTGCCTAGTTTGAGATCAGTTGTCCCAACATATTATTATTATTTATTTACCGTGTAAGCGTTTTGTTATACATAGTATATTATACATAGAAAAATATATTAATTCACTTACATATGCTTATATCTGCTGCATTTATGTACAGAGAAGTAAATGATATGCATAGTTCAATTTCTCTATTACGCATTATACGACTAATTCGGCAAGCATTTGTCATACACAATTATGAATCAATAATTGTATTGTATTTGTTCCGGCAGGCGCTGGGGTGTATGAATCTCATCGAACATTCCAAATTAGTCGCATACCATTTTAGATTTGCATTATAATAAACAGATGGTATCTAACACGTGTTATGTTTATAGACTAGATATTTCCCGCAGCTTCGCCCGCCTTACCTTGATTTACAGCCGTATACGGACAAATGATTAGGTACATTTATAGTCTACGTATATATAAGGTAGCATTCTACTGGTGAAAGAGTTTTATAATCAGATATACAGTTTACAAGATTACATCCTACATCCAAACTCACATCTATTAACACTTTATTCCCTATCTGTTTCTTAAAATAACTTAATAAAAAACTAAAATCGGCGAACGTATTTATGCTTTCCGAACGCAATTAATTCAACCTCCTCGAACGAAACATTCCCTACTACCCTCATCCTAAATTAATTCCATTCTTACGAATCTGGGGGTATTCGGAAATGAGTTAACGTTTCGCCGTGGCGTAGTTGAGTCGAGCTCTCGCATGTCTCCTCAAATAAATACCAAAAAACGTCTGGACTCATCATCCCGTCGACGCGTATATCATTATTCACGGTGCGACATCAACCCGGGTGTGGAAAACAGTATAAAGAAGACGAGGCGCCTTTAACATCTTGCGCGGGGCAACGGGAACCAGGTTCATCCCTACAACTTTATACCTTTTCCTAACACTATCTAATATATAAAATTCTCGTGTCGTGGTGTTTGTAATCAAACTCCTCCGAAATGGTTCGACCGATTCTCATGAAATTTTGTGTGCATATCGGTGGGAGAAACGGTCAACGTCGATTTTTCATTCTTTTAAATGGTAAGAGTGTCCACCCCAATTTTTTTTATTTTTTTTGACAAAAGTAAAAGCGGGCGAAGCTGCGGGCAACAGCTAGTATTAATATACATAGATTGAACTATAAAGTATGTTTTTCGTACCTGCCTAGACGTTAAACTAGAAATTGATATTTGTACCACGTATATATTTTAAGTCACGAATGCTAACGGAACAGGATCAAGAACTCGAAAAAAACTTAATTGTGATTTACTTTGAAATTCTTCGTTTGTAATTTTGCTTTATTACATCCGTAAGTTCTTAATTATAACTTTCTTTCAGTATAAGGAAGGGCCTTTCGCGTTTCAAAATTAATTTACGAATTCCGATGAATAACTGCTACATAATATATACATTGATATCCTAAAAGTTTAAAATCATTTCATTTAATTCATAACGAAAGTTTAAATAAGCTTTATGAAATGTAAATTTTTTAAAGCAACTGGCGTCTTTATCTATACATATAATAACATTAGAGTGTATGTTTGTAATATTAAAATAACCACTTTTTACTAAATGCATATTGATGTATACATGGTACATATACCAAAATAGCATTTTTACAATTTTTGTCTGTCTGTCTGTCTGTTTGTTCCGGCTAATCTCGAAAACGGCTGGGCCGATTTTGACGGGACTTTCACTGACAGATAGCTAAAGTTCCAAGGAGTAACTTAGGCTATAAAAATAATCATCATCAATCCGTATACGGCTGTAAATTTAAGTTAACGCGGGCAAAGCTGCGGGCAAAACATCTACCTAGTTACAAAATATAATCACGACTAAATAACTGACTTATATAAATCACTAGCAGCGCTCAGCGGTTTCACCCGCGTACCTTTTTCTGTGGGAGTACAGGTATAAAGTATAGTCTATGCGCTATTCTGATGTATAAGCTTTATTATGGTAAAGTTTCATTAAAATCAATTCAGTATTTTTTGCGTGAAAGAGTAACAAACATTACAACATACAAACAAACTTTCGCGTTTATAATATAAGCAGGACTAGTAATCTGGGCAGATGTTCTTTCATATATCATATCTTATAAATGAGACAAAACTGCAAACTGTGAAAATGATCATTAGAATCGGTTCACTAATTTAGAAGTTAATCGCGGACCATCAATTTCACAAGAAATATAAAGCTTAATATTTACGTGAGTAAATAACCTTTTCTAAGTTCAACTAACCGATGCATTCGTAATAATCGTACATATAAATAGGTTTGACATTAACGTGCCAGTCGCGTCCTGCCGCTCACGTAACCTGCCCAAAATGGCACGCAGGAAGGGCCACTGACTCAACGACCTCAAACGCCACTACCTAACCATAGGCGTTACCTTTCACAAAGCTCAATACTATGACGCAGCGTGATTACTGATTAGACGATAGATATAACCCTGCAGTAGGTGTGCTCCTCTAGCTGTTCCTCGCAGCTCTTCTCGCGTGGGCTCAGATTTACAATCTATGTGATGTCGATGTCTGTGTTGACAAACAAATAGTAGAATAATGTTAATCAGGTTGTATAGAGTTCGGTGCATTTGGTAATAACAAGCAAATAGTAGATGGCCCTTAAACCAGATTTTAAAGTGCGGTGCATGTTGTAATAATATGCAAAACAAACAAATAGTAGAAGATTTTAAACGTGGTTGTAGAGTTCGGTGCATGGGGGCATGACAAGCAAATAGTAGAAGATTGTAAACGTGCTTGTAGAGTTCGGTGTATAGGGTAGTAACAAGTAAGTAGTAAAGATTGTAAACGTGATTGTAGAGTTCGGTGCATGGGGTTATGACAAGCAAATAGTAGAAGATTGTAAACGTGCTTGTAGAGTTCGGTGTATAGGGTAGTAGCAATTAAAAAGTAAAGATTGTAAACGTGATTGTAGAGTTCGGTGCATGGGGTCATGACAAGCAAATAGTAGAAGATTGTAAGCGTGCTTGTAGAGTTCGGTGTATAGGGTAGTAACAATTAAATAGTAAATATTGTAAACGTGATTGTAGAGTTCGGTGCATGGGGTTATGACAAGCAAATAGTAGAAGGTTGTAAACGTGGTTGTAGAGTTTCATGCATGTGGTAATAACAAGCAAATAGTAGAAGGTTGTAAACGTGGTTGAAGAGGTCGGTGCATGTAGTAATAACAAGCAAATAGTAGAAGATTGTAAACGTGGTTGTAGAGTTCGGTGCATGTGGTAATAACAAGCAAATAGTAGAAGATCGTAAACGTGGTTGTAGAGTTCGGTGCATGTGGTAATAACAAGCAAATAGTAGAAGATTGTAAACGTGGTTGTAGAGTTCGGTGCATGTGGTAATAACAAGAAAATAGTAGAAGATTGTAAACGTGGTTGTAGAGTTCGGTGCATGTGGTAATAACAAGCAAATAGTAGAAGATTGTAAACGTGGCTGTAGAGCTGTAAAAAGTGGAAGATTGTAAATAATCTCACAGAAACCTAGATTAGTGATAAAAAGTATGTTACATGATATTCTGGGTCATGGTCTGCCTATATGCAAAATCATGCAAATCTGTTCAAACGTTTACGCATCGTGTAACAAACATACCTAAAAAATTACATAATAATATAAGGATTTTGTACATAGTATTAAGGTATGTTGCATACAGGTGCAATGTTTAATGACGGCATAATTAAATAGATGGAATAGATTGATATGGATATGACCTTAGCGGAATTATTGTTATTACAACAGGTAGCTGGTAGATAGTTGCCGAGAGATAAATCTTACAACATTTGCATGTCTGTTATTATCTGATTATATTAACACTCTAAAACTATGACACAATGACTGAGATAAAGTAAGTAATTTTTATGCAAAGTATGTACACACGGCAGCACATCAAGCTTTACTTTTCCAGTATAACGTGGCCTCGTTTTGTACATATTTTCTGCACAATAGGAGATCCTCATAAAATGGTTCCGTATAGCTTGATCAACCGTTACAATTACGTGATGTACACAATAAAAAGTCATAGATTTAATTACTATTAACGTTAACTTGTGTCCCTTGGCTGTGATCATGCCATGTAGGCCATGTCGTAAAAGAACCTTAAATACAGTGTATTCAAGGTTCTTTTACTACATGGCCTTAGAATTAGTGAATTTTCACTGGCTGTAGAATATGATGTTGGCACTATATCTATGTACAATAAATAGTATGTAATATATAAGAATTGTTACACATTATGATGTATGATGAGTACAGCTGTTTTTACAACAAATCGATTCACATGATTTACGTGAGTTAAAATATTAGTGATGTTCTATTTTATATTAGCATTAATATTTCAATTTATGTCTGATTACAAAACGGTAAAAATTTCTAAAAAAAAAATTTAAATTATACACGAACGAAATATTTTTATTTACATAAAAATAAGCTTCTAAGTATAATGATATTCGGCGCCTCTCTTATTAGCTTACTTATTTAATACCCTGAACAACGCCCTTGACTTCACGGTGAGAGGTTTACATGATCTCAATAGTTTGAGTGTTGAAAGTGAAGTTTACAGTTTTGTGAAATGAAAGTGTTGAGTAGCTACGGAACCTCTGAGCTAGGATTAAATCGAAGAAACATGTGCTTGTATTTTACAAAATCCTCCTCAAGTTTCATCAAGTTTCAAGGTTGTATCTCAATCAAAACGGAACCAAAAATTATCATTGCGACCATAATATGAATGAAAATATATCAAATTTTATTCAAAACGGAATATATACCATGTTTTTCATTGTTATTACTCGAAATTTGATATTTCAACATTATCTACGTATGTCTTGTTCACGAAACTAAAACTATACTATATGTTAGACATCTTTTTTTTGTTTTGGACGAGATATGAGGCCAGCCCGCATTTGGGACTCATTCAACACCGCCCTCATGTCACGATCCATGCATGAATAATCTTAGATAAAAACTATAGATACAGAATCTACTACAACCTAGAAAAATCGGCCAAGTACGAGTCGGTGTCACGCACGATGGGTGCCGTACCATTATATTTAGAACATTAGACACTTAAACAAAAAATCACGTTTGTTGTATGGGATTCCCCTTAAAATAATTATTTTATTTATTTATTTTTGAAGTTAATTTATAACTAAATATTGTGAATATTTCAAGCGTCTTGCCATTATTAATATTAAGCAAAACAGGGTAATAAATGACTTTTACTGTATGGGAGTCCCCCTTAAATATAAATTTTATTCGGTTTTTAATATTTGTTGCTAATAGCAACAGAAATAACATCATCTGTGAAAATGTCAACTGTTCAACTATCACGGTTCATAAGATACAGCCTGGTGAAAGACGGACGGAAGGGGGAGTCTTATTAATAGGGTTCCCGGTTTACTAACAAGAACAACTTTTATAAAAATCTTAATAAGCCACGACCCCCATAAAAACATTTATATTATTCTATCATTCAGATAAATAAAAAATGGTTATTTTTACACAATATAACATACAGGTACTGAGGTATATACATATGTACATAATATAATACTTCTTAAAAACTTCAATTCTACTACGTATCTTCATATCAACACTAGAAGGCTAAAGATCTCTAAAAGCCAGGATTCCAATCACACAACCCTATCACGATTATGCAACGTAAACAGCTATTGTACTAGTTCAGGTTGTTTACAAACCGGCTGGTTATTGCACGCGTGTCCGTTGACACTGCATTCGGTGACGTACCCCGGACTTTCTACAATGATTCTCTCCAATTAACGGAATGATTGGCGGGTGGAGAGCATCTTTACACGCGACACACTTTGCTCTTGTTACGAATGAAGCAAAATTCACGGATCCGCTGAATCGCCGTCCGTGAAATGATGCTTGCCAATTCATCGTAGACGGTTGTTGTAGGTTTATATATTTTTTACGGATAAAGTACTTTATTTAATTCCACGTTTTATATTTGTTACAAATTAGATTTTTTTTTTGAAATAGTTAAAATGTTTGTTTTCCTCAACAACAATAGTTAGAAGCGCATTATCAATTTTTGAGGTTATTACAAACATATAATAGATTATTTACTGCTTACCTGCTTGGTGAAATAATAAATCGAAGCAGAGCATTCCCTAGCGTACAAGATAAAAAAGAACTAGAGTTTTGTACTCACCAGCCGAGTATATGGGACTACTCGCTGCGCCCGAGAGAAGATGGTAAGATGGACGCAGCTCTACCCACAAAAACCCGGCGAGTGCCACTAATGGCGCCTTGGGTGAGGTGACCAGCTAGTCAGTACCTCAAGGGACCGACACTACCTCCACAGAGGGGACGTCCCGCACCACAGAACCACCTCTCCTAATGACGGGACAGTTCAATGGGATGAGGTTCCCATTCTCTCCCCTTGTCCCCCCTGCACTTTTGTCCCCTCTTCTTATAAGAGGAGTACAAAGAGCAGCTCTCTCGGTTCAATTTGCTTCGCCCAAGGTGCTGGGTTCACCTTAAGCTGCTGAACCCCACCGCCGCGACAAGGCTTGAACCTTCGTGGAGACCAAACTCCTGGGTATGGAGTAGTTTTATCCAATATATACCCTAATACGTTAAACCATAAAGTATTATTTAGCATACATTCTGGGCTCTATAAAATAATATTAAGGAATCATATTTTGACCTCTATTGCTTCTCTCAACTTGCAATGATGAACCAAATGAGAAATATTAATAATAGTATATGAAGGAAGATAATGTAGCATGGAAGTATTCAGGGGTAGGTCATTATTATATACATACAAGCACGTATAATGATATTTACATAAAAACCATTCAAGTGTTGAACATTACACATACAGTTTAATCTTATTAACTTGAAGGCTATTGACTGACATGTCGACTTCACATCGGGATTTATATGACATTCATTCTAATAAATCGATGAAAACCGGCTGCATTTTTGGGAAATATCGCGTCATTGTCCCGTTACGCTCATTGTACGCTTGCGTTTTGTTATGTTGTTGTCACGTTAAACGATCGTCCGTAAATAAAAAAAATCGTTGTCTGTAAAGGTGGTCTTTACAGACAACGATTTTTTTTTTAATTTAAATCTCCCCTATTATTGGCGTCCGTTTTTATTTTGATTTTTAGCCCTCGACGTTAAAAAGAGGAGTGTTATAAGTTTGACCGCTATACGTGTCTGTTTGTCACGCTGTAGCCCCTGAACCGATTTGGATGCGATTTTATATTTGAGAGCAGGTTTTATAAGGATGATTCCTAGACATGTTCTATTCGGTTCAGCTTTTTCAAGGTATTATTATTATTATTTATTCTCTTTGGTTACTACGTTAGGACTTTTTTAAAGGACGATCTTTTGGTTATGAGGATTAATGTAGTCTTCACTTCACTTTATCATTTCCAAGAGCCTTTTATCGTTCACTAATAGGTTTCTCTAAATGAACGCCATAGTTCATTAAGGCCTTATGGTTGGCACGTGGTAATGACATTCACGTGAAAGGAAATCGCTCTTAATAGCCAGACTGAGCAAGCGATCGAAGTGGTAAATATTACTTGCTTTGTATGACTAATGATGACTTTGTATGGCTAATGTTGATTTTGTATGGTTGATGATTTTGTGTGTATTGATTATAGCAGTTATACCATTTATACCAATTTGCTTCATCCTTGAGGCACACTATACTTTATTGTATGATTGTAGTAAATTAACTCTAGTTATATGTATCTGTGATATTTTAATATTGTATATCTTAAACTATTTTCTAGTGTGTGGACAAATAAAATGCTTTTCTTTCTTTTCTTTTCTTTCTTTCATTTGGATTAACTACGTCTATCTCAAGCCCACTATGATCGTGAGATTAAAAAAGAGTCGGTGTCAGCCAAGGTAGGTAGGTAGTGTACAGCAACAATACGACACCGACTCCAAAAGTAACTATAATGACGTGGTAAACGCAAAGTTTGTACATTAGTAGAAGATTAAGTTGATTATAAGTTGTAAGCACAATAATTAAAGAAACTGTTATTTTATTACTTTTTATTAGTTTAGTATTTTTGAAGTCGGTTTTAATTTTTTTAAGATGTTTTTATTTCTTAATTTTTAGTGATTCAGACAAATCTAAAACTCTTGTTACACGTGAAAATGAACATAACGCGAGAAAATTTTCGGTCAATGATTTATTATGACTTTCGTTGTGGGCTTACTCAACAACAAAGCTATGATAGGCTGCGATTAGAATTTTTTAATGAAGCCCCATCTCGTGCCACTATTTACAATTGGTTTAACGAGTTTAAGCGTGGACGTAGCAATCTCAGTGATGATCCGCGTGAGGGACGTCCTTTAACAGCGACTACTGAAGATAATATCAGTGCTGTGCGACGCATGATAGAGGAAGATAAGAGAGTGACCTATCAGCAGATACGGGCAAGCCTAGGCATTGGTATGAGTCAAGTTCAAAAAATATTACACGAACATTTAGGCGTCAGGAAGCTTTGTACCAGATGGATTCCCCATCCTTTAACCGACGACCAGAAACGCCTCCGCATGGACTGGTGTCGCCAAATGTTAGATAAGTTCAACGGCAGTAACTCAAATGCTGTATTTGACATCACCACAGGTGATGAAAGCTGGATATATTGCTACGAACCCGAAACCAAAAGACAATCAGCTCAGTGGGTGTTTCCTTTCGAGGATCGGCCCACTAAGGTAAAGAAAGGAAGAAGTCAAGGGAAAAAGATGATTGCCTCATTCTTTGGTCGGAAAGGTCAGGTCGCGACAGTTGTGCTAGAAGATGGAAGGATAGTTACTGCAGACTCTTATGTCAATCGCTGTTTGTCTGTTGTCTTGGAAAAAATTCGACAGCAGCGCCCTCGAAGCAGGATCCTCCTTCACCACGACAATGCTTCAGCGCACTCCGCAAACGGACTGTTGAATATTTGACTATGGCAGGTGTCGAGATAATGAGTCATCCGCCTTACAGTCCTGACCTGGCGCCCTGCGACTTTCATTTATTCCCAAGAGCTAAAGATAAAATTCGAGGTATTCGCTTTACGAGCCCTGAAGATGCGGTGAAAGCGTACGAAAATGCCATAGAAGAGACTCCTAAGGAAGAATGGGCCCACTGCTTTTCTCAGTGGTTCCATCGAATGCGACGATGTGTAGAAAGAAACGGAGATTACTTCGAAAAACAATAAAAGTATTGGCAACTTTCTACATTAAGCCGATTTTCATTTTCTAAACATTTTCAGTGTTACCTAGGTACCATCTATCGCAATAAAATACTCTCTCGTTGAATTTAATTTTTTTATGTCATATGGGGGCAAATAAGCAATCGGAGCCTTAGGCAACTACCGATGCCCATAAAAATCCGCACAAGAGGCTATGCAGATGCGTTGCCCTTTACTCCATCCCCACCCACGGGCCACGAGAAACTCACAAGCCGCACGAAACGCGACAACATAGCTGTCACTTTACGCCAGTATCACCTGAGCGAGAGGTCATCAATGAACCCTGTCATTGATGATGACATTGGAACAGATACTCAGTTTTCTTATCGCATATAAAAGAGCAATGGACATAATTATTTTGCAGAGTAGGACTGTTCGTCAACACATTAGCAATACAGGTTTTCTACTCACAGGAAATAATGTCGCTCAAAGAGAAATGTCATTAAGTGTACGGTAAATGTGTTTTACATCCATACATGGCCATATAAATAATTAAATATCCCCATGTATGTCTGTTTGTTTAATACACATTGATGCATGTGCTAGATAGCATTCAAAGGTCGCGCATATGCTGCCGAGTATGAAGAATGCTCTTATAAACATGCATAGCATACCTCTTTGCATTAATATGCAAAGAGGTATGCAATGGGTAATCCCATTGCATATTTTGTAATATTAATTGAAGCCTGTAATAGCTTGGATTTCCATTAATGCATAAAGAGGCCGGCTAAAATAAAATGAACACTGTGATAGGATACACTTTTCATACAGTAGCAATTAATAATTTTTATCCACCATAGATTGAATTATATTAAATATTCATCTGTATAATAACTTTTATAAATTACCATCATAGGTATCATTCATTTCATAAAAGAATTTATTAAAATAGAGCCGCATTCATACCGTGACAGCTCTGGAATAGTTTTGAATTTACGAATGTTGACAGGATTTCCAACCATTCCATTCGAAAACTTTTTGAAAAACCTGAAGGTAAGGCGGAGCGGTAGATGGAGCGCACCGGCACCTCTTCCCGCAGGAGAGCGCAACGGCGACAGGCAGTCACACCGCTGTGAGGGACCTGTGCGCGGTCATTCGGAGGATCCACCGCGCGCGCCTAAGACCCGGACTATAAGGCACCCTTACGTGTTCAGGGTGCCTTAAGGCTTACGCGGAGTTCCTTCGCCGTCGAGGCTCTGCGGACGTCCATAGCACAGGGCCGACTAGACGGCGAGCAGAACACCATTACGTTAGTACGTCTAAACGCATTCCCCAGCGAAAACAAAAAAGACGGATAACTACGGATGAATATACCACAAACTTATAACGATAAGTTTGTGGTATATTTGGGAGTCCCGAGAGGGTTCACACGATATTATAAGAGACAGGGGCTTAATTAAGTAGGGTAAGGTTAGGGAATTTATTGTACTCGTTCTCTTTTATATTACTTACGATCCGTGGTCTGCCATATTATGCTATCTTGGGCTTCCATTTAAAGGCTTGTGTAGTGTATATATAATTAATCGTCTAATTTGTAACAAATGTTTAATTTATCGAAGTCCAGTGACGTATAATTGAGTAAAAATTCGTCATCCATACATCTTTAACAGTCGTATTTGTATTATTTAATATTATTAAATAATAATAATATGTTATTATTTGTATTATTACTTATTCTATCATATGTTTTATGTATTTGCTTCCATCGATAGATTATTATGTCTGTACCATCATAGATATAAAATTTGACATTGATAATAATATAAATTAATCTTATATCTTATATCTTTAAATGAGCAATTCTTGTATATATGTATATATATAATTGGAATCTCGGAATCGGCTCCAACGATTTTCATGAAATTTAGTATATAGGGGGTTTCGGTGGCGATAAATCGATCTAGCTAGGAATCATTTTTAGAAAATGTCATTTTATTTTTAAAAAAAAAAAAAAAAAAAAAC
This sequence comes from Helleia helle, assembly GCA_963853865.1. Classification (NCBI taxonomy): domain Eukaryota; kingdom Metazoa; phylum Arthropoda; class Insecta; order Lepidoptera; family Lycaenidae; genus Helleia; species Helleia helle. Next base: position 15,136,864 of record OY971422.1, on the reverse strand, counting down.
ATCATCCGGGTCATCCGGGTACTATAAATTAATAAGGTCAAAAGTTATCTATCTATGTTATATTAGTAAAATAAAAAAATTGCGAAAAGTAGTAATTTGATAACAAGTATTATCGTATAAAATCACCGTTACACGCAAATTAGGGTTCTAACTACTGTGGAGTATGGGTAGCAATTAGAAACATTGCATAGGCAAATGCGGTTGAAGTAACTTCGCATTAGCAGTAAAATTCTTTAGAAAATCACATAAATTGCGGGTTTTAATGATGATCTTCCGCAGCGTGGTTTGCGCCGCCATTTTTCCACACAGGCTAAATAATTCCATACGCAAGGCATGCGATGTGGAGCAACTATGCGTCATTATACTTCATTTAGTAAAATGTATACCACAGAAGCTCCAGTTGAATACGGTGTAAAGATTTTCTTTTTATAGATGCTAACAAAGTATTTTTGTATATCTATGGACGCTCTTACACCACGTCAATCTGGTCCCGTGGTAAGTTCTCGAAGAACTTGTGTTACGGGTGTACCAGACAACGAAAATATATTTAATACTCTTTATATTTATACTCTACATATATTTAAGATTTTTATTATATTATATTACACATATTTAATACACATCCATGACCCAGGAACACAGAAAACTTTTTTGTTATTTGGGCGGGATTCGAACCCGCTACCTCCGGCTTGAGGCCGTCAGTATTAGTGGAGAAGATCACTTTTGACGAATTTATTAACTTAGAACATGAAGTGATAAGAGATCAACTGATCGACGTCATATTTAATATTAATATCACAAACTATATAGAGAATATTACGTATTCAGACGCACCACTCACCAACAACGATCGCAGACATCCCGCTGACAAGCAAAATAGAGTTTGAAGTTTATTTATCTTTCCTTCTTCTTCTATTGGAACAGGCTGAGACCAGAGGCCATGCTGCCTGTTAATTTTTTTCCGAAATTGCTCTTTAATATTGATTATTTTATATTAATTAATGATAGAGATAGAGATAACTTATTATTTATTTTTAATTAAATAAATTCATTTTCACAAACTAGTTTCTTCCCAATTTTTCATTTTTCTTTATCTTCTTTATACTTTCTTCGTCCTACTAGCCTATTGATCTTTTTTTGTAACTGCCAACCATCTGAAACAGAAAAAAGAATATTCAAAACAAATCTACATATAGAAATAACTGGCCCTTTTTTTTGTTTAACGTCGGGAAACGCTCTGAGGCATCCCGCCTAGGGAGTGGGTCTCCACAGGCGGGTATGTGGGACTCGCTGCGCCCGAAAGATGGTACGTGGACGCAGTTCTACCCACTAAAACCCGGCGAGTGCCACCAGTGCCGCCTTGGTGAGATGCCCCGGATTTATTAAGCTAACAGGGCACCTCGACGGCTAATCAGTCCCGCAAGTGACCGTCGCCACCTCCACAGAGGGGTTGTCCCGCACCACAGAACAACCCCTCCCAACCTCAGGACAGTACAATGGGGTGAGGTTTCCATCCTCGCTCCTTGCTCTTATGTCCCCTCTTATAAGAAGAGGGGTACAAAGAGCCCCCTCGGCTCTATTAGCTTCGCCCAAGGTGCTGGGCTCACCCTAGGCTACTGAGCCCCACCGCCACGTCAAGGCCTGAACCATGGTGGGGGAAATGACTGGCCTGTTGGTCTAGTGATTAGTGACCCTGACTGCTTAACCAGAAGGTCGTGGGTTCAATTCCCATCCAGGACAAACGATCAAATGAAATGTGATGAAATCACTTTCACATTAGTATACACATAAGTTCAACACAAAAATAGTAAACACAAACAAGTTTACTAAATACAAATATAACATTATTGTAATACGACGTAATACTAAGACTAAAATATGGCGGCTATTTTTGACATAATATACTAATTGAAATTTAGTTCCGTAAATATTTATAGACGGCGCTTCAATTTTGCTCTCAGCCGCCATTCCTGCGGGAAGTCTAGTTGTCAATGTTAGGTAGTTTGTATCCCGTGATTAATATAACACTTGGAGAAACGTTATTTATTGTTTTCTAATGTTTGCGCGAATTTCACTCATTATAATGAAACAATTTTTACTTATTTATGAATAACTTTGTAACGTTAGGACATCTGTCACCTCAGTCCTCCCGTGACCATGGTTGCTGTAAAGTATCCGAAACGTCGGGCTTGTAAAAATCTTAATAAACCGCGATAAAATCCGTAAAAATTGTTTTATTATAAAGAAACGTTATTTGTTCAACAGGATCAGTAACAATGGTAAAAAAAATTATATTGAATCTTACAGGACCAAATCTTATTTTATTCTGGAAATTTAACTTTAATAAGTGGCGATGGATCGGTCGTCTTGGCGTTATTTGAGGTGATTTTCAGCAGTGGACGGATAGAGGCTGATGATGATATATTTTTTTCTAAAACATTAATAAAAGTCCACATAAATACAAATAATTATTTAAATTTATTAGGTTTCGAAACAAAATATTTTATCATTCGGAACAATCGAATAAATGATGTGTTGAAAGTGTCTGTAAAGATCTAATTGATAAATAAAATATGTGAATTTTAAATCAATATTAATTATGTATACTAATTTCTTTTTTTATTTAAATTCTAGCATGTTTACTAAAAATGGTTGCTAATTTTACTATCAAGAATTTCTATAAATTACCATTCTCCTAGAAAGCTTTTTATTTATTCAATACATTGTAAAGTGTAAAACACTCATCACTTATATAATAGAGCTTTCGCCGAGCGCGTGGTTAGGCGACGGGTATCGGAATGCGATTATTTCCTGCGGATAGGTTACTGATCGCATTTTTCCAATCGGTAATATCATTGTTCATTTCTTGGAAACGAGGAGGTAAATGGAATTTATGGGTATTATTGCTATTTCATATTGGTTATGGGTTAATCTCTTTTAATTAAAATATCTAATTGATATGACTAAACTAGGTGGACATTTTTTTATGTCATAAGGAGGCAACCGAGCAGTCGGACCTTATGGTGACTACCGACACCGATTGACATCCGCACAACCAAATGTTATGCAGATGCGTTTCCCTCTTTTTCCCTATACCCCCAGCGACAGCGTAGTTGTCACTTGACGCCGGTGTTATGTGAGCGAGAGTTACCAACCCGGTCGTGCCGGCCCAATTCGGCTGCACAGCAGCATGGCACTACCTCTTACATATCTTTTTTTATACCTACAAACAATTTTGGCTGCATACACAAGGGTGTTAAACAACAGCTTTCCTGAAATTACTTATAAAATTAATATCGTAAAACTACTTATGCTACCAGTTTCGTGATGTAGATTCTGTATAACTAAATTGTTAATAAAATTCAATACTTTGACCTTTTTTGTTAGTTGTATATTAAACGTTGTAGTTTAATTTCAAACCTTATTCTCACGTCTTATTGAGTTCAAACTTACAGTTTTTGTCTCAGTCCAAATGAAATAACGTGTGCAATAACGAAAAGGCTGCGAAAAAAGTAAATTGCTTGGAAAAGATCCAGCGTTTGATGATTGTAGCGTACTATGAATGCTATTAAACCCTTAAGGCGGTTACATGTTAAATGCTTTTATCGAATTAAAACGTAAAAGGACATGTCAGTACCAAGCACTACGTAGTCTTTATCACATTACCTACTTCAAAATAATGGGCCCTTCACATCAGAATGACTTAAATCTAGAAAATTCTTTGCAATAAACTTTTATCCACTTATAGTAATTTAGTGCAAAGCAGAAGCTGATGAGTACAATAAATGATGCTGCAGGCTATTTCATGTAAAGCTTTTTATTACTGTTTACATGTTCGTAAGTATTATTTATATTTAAAAATATTTACCTGTGAAGTTGCAAAAACGCAAAAGTAGAGAACAGATTACTATAGAATAGGGCAGATGGTGAACCAAGCGGGCTCAGGATGGGAACCTGGAACCAGTAAGTAAGACATCGCGGGACTGCTTAGTGGCGGCCGGGCAGTCCCCTCTTACGAGGTGATCCTGAGGTGTGAGGTGTGTCACTGAGGTGATCCTGATGCCTGCAGATCCGGACCTCAAAAAACGACTGAAGGCGCTCGCAGTGGCCAGTTAATTTGGGTAGGACACTCAGGTGCGAGTCCCCAAATTAAAGCCACACAAATAGGGCCAAGAACCTACCCGAGGATCCTGGCTACATGCCTAAAGTCATTTCCATTCGTTACGTTCGTATTTTACGCGTGTTCAAGAAGATCTTTAGATAATTAGATGGAATCACAACTCGCATCCAATTCAGATAATTTTACAATTAAGACTGTTTTAAATGGAGTTGGCCCTTCTCCAGAGTGACCGGTAACGGGATGGTCCTGATAAACTATCTCGTGGATAAACTTCAGACAAAGCTATTTAAAGTTTTCTATATTTGCGCGATGTTCGCTTATTATAATAAAACTACTTTTACTTGTTTTATCGCTATTTATTCAGAGTTCATTTTTTATTTATAATAATAATATAATAACATCTATGGACGATTTAACACGACGTTAATCTGGTCCCGTGGTAAGTTCTCGAAGAACTTGTGTTACGGTTACCAAGCAACGGCAATATATTTATATTTAATACAATGTGTGCAAAATTCAAATTGGTTCATTTATAAGTCCAATACTATACATATATTTAATTTTTTTATTATATGTATAATACACATATTTAATACACACCCATGATCCAGGAACACAGAAAACTTATTTGTTCCCTGGCGGAATTCGAATACGCTACCTCTTGGCTTGAGCACTCTCGAGCCGCAGAGGTCGTCGATTTTCTTAAATGGCTTCTTCTTAGAATTATAAAAATAAACCGCAATGTCTTTTTTGTTTTATACGTATAGTAATTTTAAATTTGCCAGTAACTATTAATTAGAAACAGACAATAGAATTCAAAAAAGTCATCGATTTTTTACATACCTGCTAATTAACCAACTTCAAAAAGGAGGAGGTTATCTATTCGTCGGAATCTTTTTTTTAAATTTTTTTTTTATGTATGTTACCTGATTACTCGAAGATGGCTGGACCGATTTGAAAAATTCTTTTTTTGTTCTAAAGGGTATACTTCTGAAATGGTCCCATGATAAGGAAACCAGGATCTGATGATGGCATCCCAGAGAAATCGAGGGGAACTTTCGAAAATCGTAGGGGCGACTAGTGTGTTTGATATTTTTTTTATAAAGTGTTTTGAAGGACTTCAATTTAATGAAGGTCTGGAGTCGATCTGATGCTGGAGCCGAAAGACAATCGAGGGAACTCCTCAACTATTTACATCAGTAACCTTGTGTTTGTGCTTGATTAATTTGTAATGATGAGAACTTTACACCTAGAACTTTAGATGGGTTGTGACTGTCATTAGGGGTCTGATGATGAAGACAAAGGACAATTAAGGGAACTCCTCAACAGTTTACAGTACCTTGTGTTTGGACTTAATTAATTTAAATTGATGAGAACTTTGTACCCATATGGGTTATAAGCGCCATTACAGGTGTGATGATGGAGACCATACACAGTCGAGGGGAATCCTCGACGATTTACAGCTTTAATTGGGCTTACTTCATACGGTAAATAATATTATGCCAAAATCATGTAATTTTAATACTTGTCGTTGTTAAATGAACAAAAAACAACTGTGGCTTGGAAGCGCATCATAGTTTTTCAAGGTCATCATAATATCCATTCTATATCTATATATTGGTGATGTTCTATACATATATATAATGGAATTATTTAACGAATAGCAGCAAATCTGCCGTGATTGCTTTCGATTACATGTATATAAAGTTTTACGCAATTCCATTTCGGTTTTTTCATTTGTTATGCAATATTATAAAAAGAGCAGAGAAATATTATAAAAAGTATAAAATTAATCACACACATCAAGATAACATCGAAGTATGAAAAAAAGCTTAAATTAGCTAAACATTCTTTGACTAGTTGAAACTCGCGGCTTCGCCCGAGTGAATTCAAATTATAATGTCATAGTAATGGTTGAAGCATAGGTTATATACTAATACATATTAGTAGCGCTTTACCAACCAAATAATAGGCAAAATTATTTATACCAATACGAAAAAACTGATACAGGCTGTTCATATAAACCAATACCATAATATTTAATACAATATTGTTCAGTTGCAAACAGACGATTTTTAAATTTAAAACTTAAAAATCATGTTATTTTAAATCAATTTTATCTTTTCATTCAATCTATATTTATATTTTGCTGTAAAGTAAAACTAATGTACAACAATGTTTCATTATAGTGAAATTCGCGTAAACATAGCAACATATTCACGTAATAAATGTTCAAATTAGTCCATATGCTCTAAGTATTTCTAAGTATTAATTGTACGGTCGGCCAGTGAGGTATGCGGATATCGCGCAACGTGCCTGCGGGCACCGCGCCGTCCTTCGAGGTCGTTCGTCGAGGGCAACCAACCTCAATCAACACTTGACAAATAAACAACAATAACGAGGGAATCTTACTTTTTTGGGATTTTAAAAATACAGACGCGCAATGGCCATACAGATTTAACATTTTATATGGCATATTATACAAATCAAACAAAAATTGGTTCAACAAACTTTTTACCTATAAAATAATATTATGTGTATAGATAAAAATTTGGGCGTGATGGCAGGGCAGAAAGAAATATGTATGTTAATTTTAAAATTCATAAATAATAAAAAAAAAAATCTAACAAAAGGTATTCGCTGATTCAGTGCAAGATTTTATAACTATACAAATTGTACGTTGTCGTGTGTTTTTTTTTAATATAATTTGTATTATTTAGTTTTTAGTACTTGTTATTATTTGTTTTTATTTTATTTTATATTTGTTTCGATGTTATTGTAAAAACTTGTTATATTATGTATGTGTAATCTGTAATTTTTTCTTTTTAGCACTGAATAAAGCATTTCTATTTCTATTACTTATCCTTTTATAGGTCTATGGCTTTATAAATAAAGAATTAAAAAAAAGGTATTCCACCTTTTGTTTGATATATTTTTTAAAACTTTGAAAATCCAAAAAAAAAAAAGTATAAGCGCGCACACACAAACAATTCGATAGCGGCGGTGTATCACAACATGATAGCACAGTACATATATGCAAAGTCATATTACACTGTGACGATAGCGTCATGGTGTTTAACGTCACGGCATTCCATTTTATTGTTTATGTTCGCCAACAGATGTTTTATAGCCTGACCAGAAATATAGAAACCCTGCATTGGTGTCGCCACTGTATTTAAACATAGTAAGTAACACATAGTTATATTATATACAGAAATTACTTGCGATTTTTTTCGCAATAAGGCTATGGTTTTTATTTTTCTGGATAAACAATACTCCAAAAACTCCGTTTTCTCTGTTTGTTAAAAAATACTTTAAAAAGATTTTTTTTATGTCATAGGGAGGCAACCGAGCAGTCGGAGCCTATTGGTGACTACCGACGCCCATGGTGACTACAGACAACCGCACAAAAAGTTATGCAGATGCGTTGCCCTCCTTTTTCCTATCCACCAAATGGGCAGCCGGAAACTCACAAACCGCACGAAACGCGTCAGCATAGCTGTCACTTGACGCCGGTGTTATGTGAGCGAGAGGTACCTCCCCGGTCGTGCCAGCCCAATTCGGCTGCAAGGCAGCATGGCACTAACCTCTACTAAAGCATTGATACCAGATAAATAATTAATAGGTATCTTATATTGATCACTTGCTCGATACAACTTATTATAATGAAACAATTTTTACGGATTTTATCGCGGTTTATTAAGATTTTTACAAGCCCGACGTTTCGGATACTTTACAGCAACCATGGTCACGGGAGGACTGAGGTGACAGATGTCCTAATGTTACAAAGTTATTCGAAACTACCCTATGATACATCATTATTTTAATAAGTCCTCTCTACGCAGAAAGTGCTAACTGCATCTTTAATCTGTGGCATATTATGCTTGGTTTTTGATTTAATTATTTTAATAATGGGATCCCAAGCAGGTGGTAAGAGCCAGCCATCTTCTCTATTGAAATTTGGATGTTTTTTAATTTCAATAGCCTCGCGGATCATCCTTGGTTGGAATCGGTGTTCTTTTGCGAGTATCTGTGGTTTATCAAATCTAATATAATGGCGAGCTTTGTCTAGACTATGTTCACAGATTGCAGACTTAGTGTAGCGACGGTGTTTTAAGTCAGCTATATGTTCTTTAACGCGAGTTTTAATTGATCTTTTGGTTTGGCCTATATAAGAGAGGCCACAATCACAATCAACCAAGGATTCCAACCAAGGATGATCCGCGAGGCTATTGAAATTAAAAAACATCCAAATTTCAATAGAGAAGATGGCTGGCTCTTCTGTCTTCTTCTTGTTCTTCTTCTTCTTTCATCTCTCAAAATGTTTTGATGTAAGCTGAACGATACTATATTCTAAATTAGCTGTTACCAGCAGCTTCACCCACGTTATCTTAGATGTAGAGTCGCGTCTGATCATGATTATTTTAAAGCATAGAACTAAGCGATAACAAAGCACATGAGTTTAATAGTTTCGTAGATTACCTCTAAGCTTTTTTTAAGGCAACGCATTGTTGAACAATAATTCGAGTATCGGACACGTGCCAGAGGGGACTGAGAGTCCTGAGCGGGACGAAGGCTTGCCATACGCGCGCTAGCTTATAACTTAAGGACGTAAACGACTAAATGGTTTTTGTTATTTTGTTTCGTTAAAAACGATAATTACGATGATGAATACGAAGAAAGTTAAAACTTAAACCGGACCCGTTTGCCCATAAGATGTGTCTGTGTCTCTTTTTAAAAAGTGGCTTATTTTTTTTTTGTTACAAAAATTTCCTAAACATGTACCTATTGAAAACTAACAAAGTCAGGTATCATGAACTGTTAGGTCACCAACTTATATTTTAATTCGAGTTGGAATAACTGAAATAAATTGAAATTATTGACGCCAAAATTTCTAATGCGTCCTCTTAAGTTCCGTTAATATGATACTTGCGCACATTTATTTACTTATTAACTTACAAGCAAGATTATTTACATAGCGACGTATATCTGATATCTATGTCTCATTAGAGTAATTCCAGTGTAAGCCATTCGCAATACTAAGTAATATATTACCAGCGTGTACGTATATCGTCAGCTTACAAAGAAAACACATTTATTATAATGGACATAATCTTGTGCAGAGATTTGTTCCGTAGAATGTTCATTACAAGTGTGTGTTACACTTCTTACAGAGGTTGCTTTATGTGGTTTTTAGGGTTTTTATATTCGTCACCTTTAGGCAGTTTTTGATTTACTATAGAGAGGAATATCGTCTCTCTCTATCTAGAACTTCGTGAAATATCACGCGAAATAGAAAAAAAAATCGGTTGTCTGTAAAGTCGGTTTACTAACGATAGTTGAACGTGACAACGTCATAAGAAAATGGAACGCCTCAGAGCGAGGTAACGCCGCATGCGTCATCTTTTTTCGTTCTTGCAGCCGGCTCCATCGAATTATAAGACGTTGTCACGTCAAAAAAATATTTTGCAAAATAATAATGTAAGCTAACCGCAAAATATTATATCACATTTGAGAACCATCTCCTCACTATCCATGCGTATGAAATGTACGTCATTTTCTTACATATGTAACATAATAGTTCGATAGACTGACATTAAAAACTAAATGTAACTCGATATAAATTATAAATAACCTGTTAAATAACTTAATCACCAAAATTGCGACTCAAGTATGGCAACTTATTTTCTTAATCTCAAAGTATTAATATAATACTTTGAGATATATAATTATATATCTCAAATAATAGATAATATATATATTATCTATTATTTGAGATTAAGAAAATATAGATTAAGAAAATACATAGTAGAATTACAAGAAGTTTCCAACAAAAGTGTATTTAGGTGTGAAGTTGGTAACAAATTGCAGCGAGACAAAGGGACAGATTGCGTTTATTACGTGAATTACGTACTGATGAGAGCATAGACACGCTAATGGCTATTGAAGATTACTTTTCGTCTGGAATCACCGGCACATCCGCCTTTACATGTAATTGGTCACTTGCTTTGTGTACTTCGAAACGAAGTACTTCTCACGTATTGGAAATAATTTCTTCCCATCCAAGCTATATACAAAGAAATTCACACTTTTATGTAATGTTCGCAGCACTTTATTAAACTAATTTTAGTCGTCAGTTATAAAATACAATAGAAATTGAACAAAGTATTGAGTTCGGTTAAAACTTGGATCATGAGGACTATGAACTCTTAAAAACTTTGTCCTTCCAACGAGAAAATGAGCTTGCCTTAAGAATGTGACATTGAGGGCTCACTTTTGGATACACTTAACAAAGATCCACTTTGTTGTTCTTGATGAAACATAATTTATAGAGATGCTAATGAGATGCTGATTATGATAAAATTGAAAGAATCCCTAGAGCCAGGCATGTAAAAGTCTTATTTTTGCCGGTTAAACGGTTTGTTAAAACAATTTTTACGCGGTTTATTAAGTTTTAACATTAGTTTAAATATTCATGTATCATAGGGTAGTTTCAAATAACTTTGTAACATTAGGACATCTGTCACCTCAGTCCTTCCGTTGCCATGGTTGCTGTAAAGTATCCGAAACGTCGGGCTTGTAAAAACATTAGAAAACAATATCCGTAAAAGTTATAATATATATAATAACTAGTGGCACCGACAGACGTTGTCCTGAACATTTTTTTTGTGAATCTAAACCATCCTCGAATCCCCTTGAACTCGCACAAAAAATTTCATCAAAATCGGTCCAGCCGTCTAGGAGGAGTTCAGTGACATACACACGCACACATTTAATATATATATAAAGATATCAACCCTTATATTATGTCCCACTGCTGGGTACGGGTCTCCTCCTCGAAATCAGGCGAGGAGGGTTTCGGGCCATAATTCACCGATGCGCTGGCCCAATGCGAGTTGGTGAACTTCACAAACCTTCAAAAAAAAATCAAACCTTTTAATCTCATCAGGTATGCAGGTTTCCTTACGATCCCCACAGTAGCCTAGGGTGAGCCCAGCACCTTGGGCGAAGCTAATTGAGCCGAGGGGGCTCTTTGTACCCCTTTTATAAGAAGAGGGGACAAAAGAGCAGGGGGCAAGGGTTGAGGATGGGAACCTCACCCCATTGTACTGTCCCGACGTTGGGAGGGGTTTTTCTGTGGTGCGGGACAGCCCCTCTGTGGAGGTGGCGTCGGTCCCTTGCGGGGCTGACTAGCCGTCGAGGTGCCCTGGTAGCTTAACAGATCCGGGGCACCTCACCAAGGCGGCACTGGTGGCACTCGCCGGGTTTTAGTGGGTAGAGCTGCGTCCATTTACCATCTTTCGGGCGCAGCGAGTCCCACATACCCACCTGGGGAGACCCACTCCCCAGGCGGGTTGCCTCAGAGCATTTCCCGGCGTAAAAGAAAGAAAAAAACAGGTTTCCTCACGATGTTTTCCTTCACCGGTGAGCAAGCGATGGCCTTATGTTCAGGTGCACGTAGAAATTTAGAAAAATCCATTTCTAGGCATCACGGGGGGGGGGGGTCAGGATCGAACCCGGACCTTTCTGCTCTCAGTCAAGAGGCCAAGCCCCATACCCATTAACCTAAGCCTGGGGGATTGGGTGAAATGGTCTCGTGTATGAGGGCTGATCACACGCTGGCCTCGCTGGTGTCCCCACCCTTAAATAATAATAATAAGCCCCATACCCACTAGGCCAACGTCGCTCACAAACTCCGTAAAAGTTGTTTCATTATAATGATTGAAATTCGCGTGAACATTAGAAAACAATTATTAACACAAAAATAAATTAATGCAAACGATGCCCAAGTTAAACCTCTCTTATACGTTCGAACTCGCTAATCTTATTCTTTTTAATGATTTATGATTATTCGCGTCTATTATTTGAGGAATGCTAAATAACTGAATCCAAATATAAAATACCATTTTCAATAAATGAAAATACCGTTTACATTTTTTGCACAAATCTTGCTATGTATCCTAAATACGTGTTAATTTTAAAATTTACGGTAAACATTAATTAAAAACGAAATAGAAATTAGAGCATTTTACGCTCCAGATAACACGATTTGCCTGCGCTATCTCAAGTTACCATTAGCTTGATGACTATAGTTATGAGAATGTACGACGTATTTTTATTCCCAAACCGCAAAACCTCAGAAATTAAAACATGGTGGAAAATAAGTAATAAAACGTGTGGGCAAATTCCTTTCGCCGATCAGCCTACTGTTTATGTAATACTAGCCGGTGCCCACAGCTTCGCCTGCGTTGACTTAAATTTACAACTTTATTAGGATGATTATTTTTATAGCCTATGTCCTAATCCAAGGTATAAGCCATCACCATTTTAACTTTCAGCCAAATCATTCAGCCGTTTTGCCGTGAAAGATCAAGATCAACTAGCGGTAATTCGTGGCTTCGCTTGGTACGATTTTTTTACAAACCTTTTGATCGCCAATCCTCAATAAAGAGCCTCATTTGGACTTTTAAAAGTGTAAGGTCTTCCGTCGTAAGAAAAGTCAATTAAATTGACCTGTTTTACGACGGAAGACTGTTCCCACCACAAATCTAAGCTTTTTTTTACGCCGGGAAATGCTGTGAGGCATCCCGTCTGAGGAGTGGGTCTCCTCAGGTGGGTATGTGGGACTCGCTGCGCCCGAAAGATGGTAAATGGACGCAGCTCTACCCACTAAAACCCGGCGAGTGCCACCAGTGCGGCCTTGGTGAGGTGCCCCGGATCTGTTAAGCTAACAGGGCACCTAGACGGCTAGTCAGTCCCGCAAGGGACCGACGCCACATCCACAGAAGAGGGCTTGTCCCGCACCACAAAACAACCCATCCCAACGTCGGGACAGACCTCACCACATGATATGGGGTGAGGTTCCCATCTTCTTAAAAGACAAAGAGCCCCCCGGCTCAATTAGCTTTGCCCAAGGTGCCGGGCTCACCCTAGGCTACTGAGCCCCACCGCCACGTCAAGGCCTGAACCATGGTGGGGACCACAAATATAACCTTCACTAATAATACGTGTTATATTATTATACGTGTAAATAAAACTAAGAAAGATCGTGTTTTTGCGCGATTTCTTCTCAGTTATAGTTCAGTGATCATTTTAATCGCTGTATCTAATTTCTATCACTTTTATAGATAAATATCTACAAGAGCTCTATGTACAATGCGATCCCATACAAAACGGAGGTCGAGATAGTTCGGTGTTGCTACATAGATCGATACGCAAGCGTAGTCTTGGAACATTTATAGGCAAAACTTATAAATATGTGAACAAAGTATAATTAATATTATATAATATTCTTAATAAAGCCGTAAAATATTAATGTGTGTAAATAAATACAATTAATAAAGTAACATTATATTTAAGTTGGCTGTTTCTCGCAGTTGTGTCTGCTAAAATCATCATCTTCTACCGCATCTACGACGGGGAGTTATCTGGGGAATTATTCGGTCCATCGAGCATATAGCCGGTAGAGTAGAAATGTGAGCAATACAATTCCGAAACTGGTGAGTGATTTGTCACGGACGTAACAGCAATTCAACCAACCAGTGCTTCTATATGTACTTCCCATCAGCCAATCATTTATCAATGGCTATCAGTCATCCAATCAGATCGCAGAACCGGCGCAGCGTCACAGAACAATTTTGGCAGAATTTGTGTTCATACAAAACACATAACATTACGCTCTATTCCTATTATATGCTCGATGGTTTGGTCTGATACCTGCAGAATTCGCGTCCAAATTTCACCCACACCACCTCGATGTCTGGAAATCCACATCAACTCGATTTTTACGGTATTTCTTGCCTCGATTTTTTTTTTCGGAAGAGCCAGACTTTTCGGCCTGATGACCTTTAAGCTCAATCAGTACAGTAAGTGAACAAATGGCTCACCTAAGAAATAATCGAAAGGGGGGTGCTCCGCGCCCCGCAGGGTGCGTGGTTCATCGCGCGCGCTGCTCGGGTGAGCAGGATTTGGACTAGTCAAATCCGATACGGTTGACGAATATTTTACGGTTGAATTTAAGCTATCATCATGAGAGCCGGCCCTCATCCCTCCGGCGGAGGCCCTCATCCATCCTCATCAGGCGGGACACGTGCGGTGCCTAAGCAATATAGCGATAGCGTAGTGCTACTGCTGTTCTTGCCTCGCACGACCACTATAATAATATAGAACCAGCTGCGAGCTACGTTGTTTCCGAACCAATACGACTGAGGGATCTTCATGCAAAGAGCATACTCAAATTTGAAAAGCTGGTAACGCACCTGCTAATGATGTAGCGAGTGCCTATGGATGTCGCTTATCACTTACTACTATTATCTTCTATAAAAAATATTATACATTACTGATACCATACCATTTTTTTTTCTTTAACGCCGGGAAATGCTCTGAGGCATCCCGTGGGGGAGTGGGTCTCCCCACGCAGGTATGTGGGACTCGCTGCGCCCGACAGCTGGTAAGTGGACGCAGCTCTACCCACTAAAACCTGGCGAGTGCCACCAATGCCGCCTTTAGTGAGGTGCCCCGGATCTAGTAAACAAACAGGGCACCTCGACGGCTAGTCAGTCCCGCAAGGGGCCGACGCCACCTCCACAGAGAGGTTGTCCCGCACCACAGAACAACCCCTCCCAACGTCGGGACAGTACAATGGGGTGAGGTTCCCATCCTCACCCCTTGCCACCTGCTCTTATGTCACCTCTTCTTATAAGAGGGGTACAAAGAGCCCCCTTGGCCCAATTAGCTTCGCCCAAGGTGCAGCGGCTCACCCTAGGCTACTGAGCCCCACCGCCACGACAAGGCCTGAACCATGGTGGGGACTGATACCATACCATAGACTAGTTTTTATTAATAAATAACGTAAAACTCAATAAATAAAGTTTTATTCATATTAATTGTAAAAATTTTCTGAATAAATATGCTAGTAAAAATGTAATGAATATGCTAGCTCGATTCCAAGATTAAAAAGCAGTATTTAAAATATTATTTCTTTTCAGTTCTACCATGACATGTGCTAATTCTTAAAATAACATTATTTTGCGTCCATATTCCATAACTATAAAGCTATAAATATAATATATGAAAACGTATGTCATGTTAAAAATTAGCACATGTCATGGTAGAACTTTGAAAAGAAATAATATTTGAAATACTGCTTTTTAATTTTGGAATCGAGCTAGCATAATCAAGCACACATCGAGTTTC
The DNA here is from genome assembly GCA_963853865.1 of Helleia helle. NCBI lineage: Eukaryota > Metazoa > Arthropoda > Insecta > Lepidoptera > Lycaenidae > Helleia > Helleia helle. Next base: position 15,121,548 of record OY971422.1, on the reverse strand, counting down.
AATCGCGAGCCCTTTCATCGAAGTCGTATTGCGTGTCCTAAATAGGGTTTCTTCATATGCATCGTAATAATTCCATCGGAACACATAATGCATACTAAATTATTTTGTTACGAGCGAGTACGTAATACTGACTGCATTGGTTAATTTTATCATAATGTGTCCCGTGATTGGGTTTGTCAAACCTATTTACAATTACCGTTTTAGTATTTCCATATTCAGAATACGCGATTGAGTTTCATAATAATTATGAAAAGATATGTGTCTAGTGTTTAAGCTAAACTAGAGGAGGTACCTAATATTATTAAGTACTAGCAGTGCCCCACGGTTTCACCCGCGTACTTCCCATTCCAAATTATAGCCTGTTATTCTGATGTATAAGCTATTTTATTGTAAAGTTTCATTAAAATCCATTCGGTTATTTTTGCATGAAAGAGCAATAAACATATATCCATACATCCATAAATTCTTACAAACTTTCGCCTTTGTAATATTTAGTTTGTAGATGGTTTGTAGGAACTTGGAACTCGACAACTCAATTCTATCTTCTATCTTCTTAGGATCTTAGGATTAAACTAATTAAGAGGTTTAATCTTAAGATCTTTTTTCTTAATTTTTGAATTTGTCAAGACATCAATCGAACGTATTTAATGTATAATATTATTATATTTAATTTAATTAATAAAATTTAAAATAAATTCCTGTAAAAACACATGGACTTGAATATTTTCAAGTCCATGTGTTTTTACAGGAATTTCAAAAAACGTATTCTCGCGTAACATATACAAGTACCTCTCTTACCGAGACATTATTCATTTCATAATTGAATTTATTCCCAACACAAAAACGTACGCATTACTAATTTGGTAAGCAAACAGATGCCATCCAATAAGTCGTCATATTTTTTGCGATTTAGGTGGCATCCATAAAATTCTATGTACTTTTAGAGACATAACAATGCGCTAGCGTCCAGGAACGTGTAATTAAACCATAGAACCGGATCGATGGGATGGCAATTCATCGTAAATGAGGTCCTTGCTGAGACGTGCTATTTCGCTACCTAATGCAGTCAGCTATCGGTGTTACCAGGCATTGTTGTCGTTTCCCCACGATTATAATATATATTGATCATTATCATCATCAACAACATCACCGTCTTCACCAGCCTTTATTCGTCCACTGCTGAACATAAGATTCCTTCATGACTAAAATTAGTACGCTATATTCTTAACCGACTTCAAAAAAAAGAGGAGGTTCTCAATTCGTCTGTATGTTTTTTTTTGTATGTATGTGGCACGATTACTCCGCCGTTTGTGCATGGATTTCGATGGTTATTTTTTTGTTCGAAAGCTGGTATTTCCAAGTTGGTCCCATATTAATTTTATTAAGATCAGACAAGCCGTTTTTTAGTTATTCCCAATAATGCCTATTTGGTTGGTTTTGTTTACCTTGATGATATGATCATTTTATTACGTGTCGATGTAACAATTGTATAGGATGCTTTGGTAGCACACCATAGTATGTCGCGGTTATTGTAATCATCATCATCATCACCATCACCATCATCATAATCATCCTTTATCCGTCCACTGCTGAACATGCCTCCTTCAATGAACGCCAAGACGACGAATTTCGGAATCACTAAAAATTAAGAAATAAAAACATTTTACAAAAAACTCAGAGTCGGTGTCGTATTTGTTGCTGTACATTACCTACCTACCTACCTTGGCTGACACCGACTCCAAAAGTAACTATAATGACGTGGTAAATGCAAAGTTTGTACATTAGTAGAATATTAAGTTGATTATATGTTGTAAGCACAAAAATTAAAGAAACTGTTATTTTATTACCTTTTAGTTTAGTATTTTTGAAGTCGGTTTTAATTTTTTGTAAAATGTTTTATTCAATACAAATTCTACCAAACTGCTGATAGTTCTTTCTGTAATCTAATAAATATATACCTATGTTGATTTGTAATGTTTACTATGAAAACCACTTACTCCCGGGAACATGGTTGCTGTAAAGTATCCATAAAGTCCTCATGTAAAATTCTTGATAAACCCTGTAAAAAGTTGTATTGCTTAAAGTATAATAAGGTAAAAAATCGTCACGTTAAAAGATGCACGTACTTGTTTTTGATACATGCGTCGGAGCAACATTATCTTACAAAATGTGACCTAGAAGAGTTTAATTGAGTAGGTTACAATTGTTCAGAATTAAATGAAATATTTTTCTTGACAAACATATTACGGCCTATGTTCATCAGTGGACGGATAGAGGCTGATGATGATGATGATGAAACATACTAAGTTCAGAATTACGAAAAATTTATTAAATTCGAAAATTGTGAATGTATGATTTTATGTAATTAGGTACATATACAATATTCTATACTAAATTCGTAATACAATTTATAGCCATTATTATCTTAATTGTAAAATAAACAATGTTTGTGACTAATGTGTTGCGCCATACAGAAGGACATTAATTATAATTTAATAAATTAAAAAAAACACGCTTTAATAGCAAATTGAATAAAAATTAGAAAACTATTTTAATATAAGAATTTAATCGAATAACAAAAAAAAAATATTATTGTAAAAAAAGCGTGAGGTGCTCGATATTCTTTATTATAAATATTTCTTCGGTAGCTATTTCTAATAGTAAAATTAGTATTAAAATATAGCACAAATCACCTTAAAATATAGATAAATAAATAGATAGATACAGGTGAAGCTAATAAAATTATGTTAAAAATATTTTGTCTCTTTATTTTATTTTAGCAATGTTGAGCTTTCGCTTTCTAATACTATAATATGCGACTTAATGTAAACATATAATATTGAAATATATTTATTAACAATAATGTAAATTTATGTACATAGATAAGAATTCTCCAGTGGACTTTTTATATAAAACTAGAACATAACATTTACAAGAAAAAAAAACTATTAAAGTACAAATCATTTCGTAAAATATATAATAATAAAATGTATACACAACATTTCCACCACAATCAGGATTCTAAGGAAGTCCAGATTTGATTGTGGCTAACTAAAAATGTAACTCAAACGTTTCGGTACACATTTTCTCCATTAGGTGGGTACTTGGCGTAGTTGAGGCAACATAAATCCATAGTTCGATTCAGGACGCATTCCCGATTCGTTCCCTGTTGTTTTTGCAGCTAGCCTCACTAATGGGTACAGGTTTAGCGTTAGAGCCGGACTGGGCTGGACTCCCTTTGGTCCAGGTAAGGTAAGAAAATAGACGCAAAAATGAACAGTGAAGACTTATAAACAGTTAGGTGTGCGTAAGCTATTCTTTGCGGTGTAAAAAGTGCGCGCGCTTGGATACACTTTTTATAATGTTTATAGCGATGTACATTATTTGTGGTTTATACCGTAAGTTTTATGACTTTATTGTTGTAAATATAACAATAATTTTAGCTCTATTTAACGGACATAAATAGACACATAATTGTTACAGGCGATCTTAGATACAAAATACAATGATAATATTTAATTTTATAGGCATGAATATTTCAAACCTATTTACCTACTCGTAACGAAAATAAGTTTAAAAGCACGTCACCGTCATCATCATCAGCCTCTATCTGTCCACTGCTGAACTGCCTTCTTCCCATCCCATCCCACCGATCCCGATCACCGATCCCATGTCACTCGAGTCCAAAGGCACGTAAACAGACAATAATATTCATCACTAACTGTTGCCCGCAGCTTCGCCCGTGTTAACTTATATTTACAGCCGTATCCGGATTAATGATGATTATTTTTATTGCTTAAGTTACTCCTGCTATCAGCTATCTACCAGTGAAAGTCCCGTCAAAATCGGCCCAGCCGTTTCAGAGATTAGCTGGAACAAGCAGACAGACAGATAGAAAAACATTTTAAAAATGTTATTTTGATACATGTACCGTGTACATTCAATAAAAGGCGCTTATTTTAATATTACAGACAGACACTCCAATTTTATTTACCTATCTGTATAGATATTAGTAGTTAACTTGATAGTATATTTTGAGGTCGTAATCTCAACCACTATTTCATAATTGTAAAACATTATTATAAGTTGACCATAAAAACGTCTTCTTCTGATATTACGAGTTATTATACTACTAGCTGTCTCCCGCAGCTTCGCCCGGGTTAACTTAGATTTACATATATACGATAACTATTCTTTGCATAGACTTAGTTACTATAAGTCAGTGAAAGTCCCGTCAAAATAAATGTTATTTTGGTATATTATTTACCCTGTATACATCCATATCCATTTAGTAAAAAGCGGTTATTTTAATATTATAAACAGACACTCTAATTTTATTTATCTGTATGTATGCATGGATTTTAGCTAATATCTCCATCTAACTCACTCAGAAGCAGTCGGTAGTACCTAGGTAGTTTGCAAAATCGAAAATCAATATTTAGGATATTTTTTTGTACCTAACATATCGTTATCTAGGTAAAGTACGTTTCATCGACTTAATCCCTTCGTTTGGCGCATACCGTTGTATAAAGTAAAAACAGTCTGTGTTATTTGACAGCAACTCGACACAAATATCTAATTCGACACAGAGCCACAACAGAACAGTGGCCGAATTAGTTCTAGATAATTTAATTAAGATTTGATATTAACCATTGATTGAAATGAATGAAATATGATTTATTGCGTATACTACAAGATTATACTTTAAACATAAAACAAACAATAAATAAGTAGCCAGTAGCTCATAAAGGCGCCCTAATCCCTTAAATAGAGCGTTGTAAGTTTAAGATATTTGATTTCAGTTTTTGAAGTGAAACTTCTTTGCACGCACGAGGGTATAATTTTTACGGATGAAACGTCACGAAAATGTGCAACGTTTTTGTTTAAGAAAAAGGAGAGAGTGATTAAGATCGATTGAAAGAGAGTGAGAAAGGGCAAACGTAGCATGAAGCACATAGCCATGGAGTGAGAGTAGGGAGCAAGCGAGAGATAGAGCGAACGTCGCATCGCAAGTCTTGGAAATTTAAAGCCTTAGTAATAGATATTTGTAGATATAAACGAGATTTAAATATTAGTTTGCCAAATAAAAAACGTTTTACTTTGTACTTTGTACGCTACATTTTTTTTAAACAACTAGCGGACCCGACAGATGTTGTCCTGTACGAAACATTTTGTAGAGAATGGAATTGTAAATGCCTGCGGCCGAAAGATGGTAAGTGGGCGCAGCTCTACCCACTAAAACCCGGCGAGTGCCACTAATGCCGCCTTTGGTGGGGTTCCCCGGATCTGTTGAGTAACACGGCACCTCGACGGCTAGTGAGTCCCCCAAGGGACCAACGCCACATCCACAGAGGGGTTGTCCCTCATCACAGAACAATCCCTCCTAACGTCGGGACAGTGCAATGGGGTGAGGTTCCCATGATCGCGCCTTGTCCCCCCTATTTTTTTGTCCCCTCTTCTTATCAGCAAAAGATCAGCCCCTCCATTCACTTGGCTTCAGCCACAGTGCTGAGTTCACCTTAGGCTACTGAGCCCCACCACCACGACAAAGCTTGAACCATCAACATAGAACCTCCTCCTTTTTGGAAGTCGGATAAAATATTAACAATATGTGTGTAAGATATACTCTTAATGTGATTACATTCAGGTTTTTTATTTTTGAAAATGATGGTTAGCTTTAGATTTTACAATTTTAATAATAATAAATTTATTTGTGACACATGCTGAACTACATATAATTAAGCATAGGTAAACGTCAAACAATACAGTAAAAAAACAAATACAGGATACAAAAATACCTAATAATAATAACCAAAAAAAATACACCTAGAAAATTAATAAAGAAAAACAATTTTGTGTTACTATACCCACCCTGTAATTATGTATATCCAAATGTATTTAAGATTTAGATATATATTTTTTTGTAATAAAATAAATATCGATTAAATATGTGGTGAGATACTGAACGAATTTGGTGAGATATGTAAGATTTCAAAATTTTCTAAACATTTTCGCTCTTAAGTTTAGCTGCAGCCAACATAATGTTAACGTTAATATTTTAAGCAAACAAGCTGCGAGGAAAATCCACTGCACTAATAATAGGATGTGGGATTGTTTCGTGCAGGTATGTAAATTGCCAAATTCCTCAATTACACCTGAAGGTTTGAGTGTATATTGTTGTGATGTGAGACGTTTACGTTTTTTTATATTCTATTATTTTACAATTTTTAAATTTAGAAAAAAAAACAAGAAAAAAAATATAATATAGATAAGATATAACATAGTTGCTATAAGTAAAACACCTTATTTCATAATAATTGGACTATCAAATAATAAATAAATTATCTCCGCCTGGTATTTTAGCGCGTTCGAACAAACAGACTCTTTTTCAATTTTGGTTTATTATCAACATCATTTTTGACTCTTACGTGTGACTCCTACCGGGCACTCTTCCTCGAAATCACGCGTAGAGGGTGTTGGCCTGTTGGGCCTTCATTCATCTATGTGCTGGCCCAATGGGGAGTGGTGATATTCACACACCCTCAAAGACATCTAATCTTATCTGGTATGCAGGTTTCTTCACGATATTTTCCTTCACCGGGTTCAGGTTTATCACATGAATAAACACAAATAAAATTAAAATTTTCTTTATATATTCCTTTCTTTATTGGAACGTAGTTCCTTATCGCCCGTTACGAAAGGGGGCTAGACGGAAAAAATTAAGATGAAAAGTTGGAACGACACTTTTTGCTATAGTTGTAAGCCGTGCTTTTTGATTGACACGTCACGGCGTCGGTAGCTGTTTTGTAACACTATTAAGGCTGCTTAGTAAAAACCCCCGTGTCAAATCCCACCGATCTCGGTGACTTTTTTTGGTTTTTTTTTATAATTTTACGCCAGGAGATGCTCTGATTTTTATAGATAAAAAATCATAAAAAAATTATACCAACCCGAATAATTATTTTCCTTACACCTTTTTTTTTGTTTTTAATACAATTTCTTCACTAATTAATCGATAGGAACTTCGTTCCATCTGTGTGTCCCTTAACACCTCTCTTTAGTTTTTTTAAATACTTCAGTTTATTAACTTAAATTAGATTTATACACGAGAAAAATCATTTTCCTAAGATGTACATTAAAGGTAAATGTCCACATGTCCGCATCGTACGCATCGTACGCATCGCATCAAACGGATCATCTTTGTATAGAATGTCATACGAGTGCGTCCACTGATGCACGCCATACGGATCCCTTCTATAAAATAAAAAACTAAACACGCTTTAATAGCAAACCGAACTATAAATTTTTAATAGAAGAATTAAATGGGTTAACAAAATAAAAACTGATTATCCTGATCAGGATATTGGAATAATTTTATTAAATTATTGTATTATTGAACGAAATCTGGCCGTTTAAAGTGGGTCAAAATCGCGCCCAAAGAAGTCGGTTACAAACATACAAACACAGGTGAAGCTAATAAAAAGCGTGTAAAAAAAGAACGATACGATCCGTTTGATGCGATGCGAACGATGCGGACATGTGGACGCTTACCTTAATTAAAGTACCACTGAGAGTTCCATTCTTACCCCTCTTTTTAGGGTCACCTTAAAACCACTTTTTAAGGTTTATTCTAAGAAACATAAAATGCAGAACATTAATTATTTTCCAATCTTATTATCGTGTTTTATGTGTAGCAGTAACAATCATTCTTGTCTTACAGATATTGAAGCAATAGCATTTTTATTAGCCCCGTTTTAATTTATTACTTGCGACTTTCACGTTAATAGTTATGATAAAGATTTTTAAGAACAAATATATGTTTTGCATATTATTCCGTATTATTTCAATGCCTCAATTTAAATAGTACATCTGACTTTAAATATGGCGTCGAAACCTAATTATATCCTCAAGAATCGCATGTAGTTTTGTTTCTATGACCTACAAAGTGAGATTAATTAATTTATATTCCTTTTCTTTTTCAAAACAATTCAATTATCTACAGTCAAATAATATTCTTAAGCTGTAGATAATATTAAAAATACATAATTGTTGGGAGTTCTTAGAAATAAAAAAAATAACCAGCAATAGCAACAAAATGAAAATGTTTAAATAAAAAATTATAACCGACTTCAAAAAATGAAATAACTATAAAGTATTAAAATAATCGCGTTTCTTTAATTTTTGTGTCTACAACTAATAATCATCTTGTTTCTCTACTAATGTACAATTTTTGCGTTTACCACTAATGTTACTCTTGGATTCGCTGTCAGCTAAGTTAAATTGGTACAGCAATAAATACGTCTCCGTCGTCCATCGCCGGTGTTGTATTTGTTGCAGTAGGTAAAAAAAAGTAACAATAATGACGTGGTAAACGCCATTAGTAGAAGAACATGGACTATGGTATCTATCATCAGACTTGTAATGGCAAGTATCGCCCATATGGATGCAAAGTTTTCATCAGTATAAATTAATAAAGTGCAATCACAAGATAGCTACTGTAAACTATTTAGTAGTTCCCTTAACTATCCTTCGTCTTCATCATCAGACCCCCAACCACAGTCACAAACCATCTAGGTGTAAAGTTATCATAAATACAAATTAATCAAGCCCAAATACAAGGTAACTGAAGTAAATAGTCGAGGAGTTCCCTCGACTGTCTTTCAGCTCCAGCATTAGATCGACTCCAGACCTTAAAAAAGAATTTTGAAAATTGGCCCACAATTGACGGAGATATCGGGTACATACATAAAAAAATACCCATCGAATTGATAACGTTTTGGTTGAAGTTGGTTAACAAGTAAGTTCGTATAAAATATGTTTTATGGATACTAGGAACAAAAAAAAGAAATTCATAAAAATGCATCGTATATAACACACCCATGACCTAGTGCAGACCTATAATCATCATACAAATTATATGATGCGAGTGCCACCAATGTCGCCTTTGGTGAGGTGCCCCAGATCTCTCCCGAATATCTGGTCATTGCTTTTGTAAATAGTCTTAAACCTTAATTATTACATCCAAAGATGCTTAAACAAAAAAGGGCCATTTAACACAGTTTAAGATCCTTGAACGCACTGTTTGTTTTGATTGTAGTATTAAGACAAGGGGCAATGAACTTAGGCCGTGACTTCCTTTTTAACGGCAATGGGAAAATGTTTGAGGGTTAACAGGAGCGTGGAGGCCTTTTGTTCCTCACCTGGAACCAATCGTGTGCCATTCAATGGGGCTCCATTACTAGCCTCTTTGTAAATGCATACATTTGTTTGTCATTTAAGCATCACTTTGTTTGGAGACAGTTTAGCGTGTGTTGTTCATAGTCTCTTCGAATGAATATGGAAATTGTGGTGAAGATTTATAAAGAAGAGCTCTTAAACTGCATATTATATATGTAATATCTATAATTGTATATGTTTTAAATGGGATATTTTTTCTTTTGCGCCACGAATTCTCTTAGGTATCCCGCGGGGGAATCAAACTCCCCAGGTGGTTATGTGGGACACGCTGCGCTCGAAAGATGGGTAGGTCGACGCAGCTCTACTCAGTAAAACCCGGCGACTGCCACCAATACCACCTTTGGTGAGGTGCCCCGGATCTGTTGAGCAACAGGGCACCTCGGCGGTTAGTCAGTCCCCCAAGCGACCGACGTCACTTCCACAGAGGGGTTGTCCCGCACCACAGAACAACCCCTCCCAACGTCGGGACAGTGTAATGGGATGACGTTCACCTCTTTGTAACCCTCTTAGATACAAAGAGCAGCTCCCTCGGTTCAATTGGCTTCGCCCAAGGTGCTGGGTTCACCTTAGGCTGCTGAGCCCCACCGTCACGACAAGGCTTAAACCATAATGGGGCTAATGTGAAATTTACCACTACTCAGGTTAATTTAAAATATCATATAAGTAGTTAAGCTCTGATACTAAAGTAAGATGATCTCCATGAATTATTCAGACTAGCTGTTGCCCGCAGCTTCACCCGCGTAAACTTACTCAACTTATTTATTGTTAGTCACAGCGTGATGTTATATAGCTTATAGCCTTCCTCGATAAATGGGCTATCTAAGACTGAAAGAATTTTTTAAATCGGACCAGTAGTTCCTGAGATTAGCGCGTTCAAACAAACAAACTCTATAGCTTTATAATATTAGTATAGATAAGTGCGACGAACAGGAATCAAGGTTGAGTGAAGGAACCCTATATTCAGATGAAGAAGTATAGGTGTAAATCGTGACCAAATAAAATTATTTACACCAAAAAATCCCATAATGTACCTACAAGACACAATAAACGTATGAATGATGTTCTCAATTAATACTGAACTCATTGAAATAAAGGAACAAAAATGTACATCATATATCATAATTTATTACTTAAATAAAACGAGAGATTTGCTTTATTATATCGCGCAATATACCCGTCATATGTGAACAGGGAAAATAACCTTTTATTACATTTTAGTCCGAGAAAGCAAAATACATTTACTACCAATGATAATTTATATACATCATTAAAACGGTCACGTAGGTTTTTGAAGGGCACAGTCATTGAAAATCATTAAAGGTGTAATTTGTATGGTCCGCATCGAATAAATGTAGTTATGAAGCGTCATCTAGCTAGAGTGAAAAATGAGTTGTAATCTTCGTTTGTCTTTGGTTGTCTTCTTTTCAATTGATATTTTTATTAGCTTCTAATTTTTATACTTAATATTCACATTAATTTGTCGACCTCTGTGGCTCAACGGATAGCGCTTTAGTGCTCAAGCCACAGGTAGCGGGTTCGAATCCCGCCAGAGAAACAAGAAAATACTTGGTCATGGGTTCGTATTAAGTATGTTATATATAATAAAAATCTTTAATATATATAAAGTATAAAAATATTAAATATATTTCCCTTGTCTGCAGGTACCCGTAACACAAGTTCTTCGAGAACTTACTACGGGACAAGATTGACGTGGTGTGAAAAGCGTCCATAGATATTATTATTATTATTAATGTGTATTTAGTTTTGAAATTGGCACGCTTGAAATGTGCTTGTCGTTTGACGTATATTTGAATTTGAAGAGCGAAGATTTGATCAGAGAGCTTTATTTGAAATACAATCATAAAAATAACACAAAAATCGTGTAACATTGTAAGTCGAAGCTATCAAATTAATGTAATTTCTTATAAACCTCTGTTCCTTGAGAAGAAAACAAATTTACAAAGGGATAAAGATTACATCGTTGTAGCGCACCGAATTTGGGATACCCGAAGGCGAATACACAGGGGCGTATTAATAAATTAACATCCTGAAAAATTGTGAAACAATTTGTGATGTCAACGGAACTCTTAGCAACGAAATCTACTCGATCTTATTTAAATATACGTGAGATAACATTGATACGCGAATTAAAAAAGAGATGCCAACTTTATATAAATATTGAGGCATGCAAAGAGTCTTCGTATGCCTTCATTGATGCACCATAATACGTATCTCAAATCAAATCAATTTTTATTATTCAAAATGTACAATTTTGAATAAAAAAGAGTATGTTTTTGAACGTCAATTGAGACTACCACCGGCTCCAAGGCAAGCCCACTGAGATGAACCGGCGAAACAAACTCAGTGGAACTAATCTTTTCAAATATTTTATAACAAATTTTACATGTTGTTATCCTGAAATGCCTGAGAGGAACGCCGTATTCCCAAGGTGTGGTATCTTCTATAAAATCTCTTCTATCTAAACTGCCCCTCTAGATTATAATAAAACAATTTTTACGGATTTTATCGCGGATCCCATTATTAAAATTATCAAATCTAAATCCAAGCATAATATGTCACAGATTAAAGATACAGTTAGCACTTTCTGTGTAGATAGGACTGACCAAAATATTGATGTATCATAGGGTAGTTTCGAATAACTTTGTAATGATAGGACGTATGGTCACGGGAGGACTGAGGACACCTCATGGTTGCTGTAAAGTATCCGAAACGTCGGGCTTGTAAAAATCTTAATAAACCGCGATAAAATCCGTAAAAATTGTTTTATTATAATGAGTGAAATTCGCGTAAACATTAGAAAACAATATGCCCCTCTGGATAATTGGCTTTTACATTTATAGAATAGAATAGAATAGAAACATAAATATATGAGATTGACGTTCGCTTTCGATAACTTGACTTTTGCTTTCGACAACAATGTCGAAAGCGAACACACGCACATTGATGTTTCTATTATATAAACGTAAAATCACTTGTCGAGATGGACTGATGAGAATGATTTAGACAGTTTTTTCCTAAAGAATATAATTTACGAGTACGTTCCGTGGTTAATGAGAAAAACGATAAAAGGCAGATAAAAAGGGTTCCCTGCTAATTTTTCATAATGTACAATTTTGAAGCCAGTAAGTAAAATAATATTTGGCTGATTTTTTGGAAACAGGATGTTTGTGGTTTTTGCCGTTTTGGAGGCTTCTGCCTCTGTAGCCCTCCCCTAAATGCGGCACTGCGTGTGTAAATCACCCGGAGCTTCCTGGGGTACTTTTGCTGATTGAAACTGTATTTACATACAGATTAAACATTTTCGTTCCTTTTTAGGCCTAGTAGACTAGTTTGATTTCGTAGACGATACTTAAAGATTTTTTTTTTCGTGAACAAGACATTCGTAGATAGGTAATGTCGAAATATCGAGCTCCGAGAAATAAAAGTGAAAAACATGGTAAATATCCCGTTTTAAATAAGCTTAGAGATGTTTTCAAGAATCTTATTCTTATAATAGTTATTATATGTTGATGTACATTAATTAGTCTGATAAATGTGTGCAAATACTAGCTGTTGCCCACAGCTTCGCCTGCGTTAAATTAGATTTAAAAAGCTTAGCTTAGTTACATTTAGAAAGCTGGTAAGTGAAGGCAGCTCTACCCACTTAAACCCGGCGAGTGCAACCAATGCCGCCTTTGCCCCAGATCTAATGAGCAAACAGGGCACCTCAACGGCCAGTCAGTCCCCCAAGGGACCGACGCCACCTCCACAGAGGATTTGTCCCGCACCACAGAACAACCCCTCTCAACGTCGGGACAGTACAATGGGGTGAGGTTCCCGTCCTTGCCCCTCGACCCCTGCTCTTTCGTCCCCTCTTCTTATAAGAGGGGTACAAAGAGCCCCCTCGGCTCAATTAGCTTCGCCCAAGGTGCTGGGCTCACCCTAGGCTACTGAGCCCTACCGCCACGTCAAGGCCTGAACCATGGTGAGGATTATTTTTATAGCCTAAGTTACTCCTTACAACATTAGCTATCTCCTATCAAAATAGGCCCAGCCGTTTAAGAGATTAGCTGGAACAAACAGACTGACAGACAGACATACAAAAATAAAAAAATGCTTATGTTCATGTATAGGTTATATGCATATATATACTTGTATATTTAGGCTAGGTTACAATGGGCGCCACATACCTATAGCTATGTTACATTACCTATAGCAAGTAGACTCGGTTCTGCAGCCTTTGCGATTAAGAAAATACGAAACCTATCTGACGAAAATACAGCGCAATTAGTATATCATGCATACTTCCATAGTCTAATGTTTTACGGCATTTTTCTATGGGGGAATGCCGTGGATATTAAAACGATTTTCGTGTTGCAGAAGCGAGCTTTTCGAGCCATTTACTGTTTGCCCCCCAAGGTATCATTAAGAGAAAAGTTCAAAGAAATTGCCATCTTGACTGTAGCCTCTCAGTACATACTAGCAAACGTGATTCGCAAATATTAATAAATTTGTAAAAAAATGCGACTATCACAACCTAAATACAAGGAACAAACATAAATTGAATGTACCATTTTTTTGACTTCATAAAGTTAGTAATTCTTTTATGGGACAATGTTCGTTCCATTAATAAATTTAAGAAAACTGTTAAAGAACGTTTGTGTGGTAAAGGCTATTATGAAATAAAAGATTTTATTGAAGATACCACACCTTGGGAATAAGACATTCACTGTTCAGGTTTTGCATGGACATGATGTACCTATTTATAAACTATGTGTTTTATGTTGATGACAAAAGAGCAACCCTCAAGTTTTTTTCTCGTTTTTCCAAACAAGTTTTTATTTTATTTTATTACTACACCTTTTTATTGACTTCTTTTTTTGTTTTTTTGACGTATTTTAAGTTTACGAGTGGTTTCCTACGAAATAAAGATATTTTGATTTGATATGCATTGAATAAAAAGCGGTTATTTTAATATTACAAACAGAAACTCACACAGATTGCACATATTAATATATTTTGGCTGTTTGAGATGGAGAGAGTGTATGCTTTCTATCTTATTTCTGTACGTTTGTATTTTTTTACACGCTTTTTATTAGCTTCACCTGTATGTATGTTTGTAACCGACTTCTTTGGGCGCGATTTTGACCCACTTTAAACGGCCAGATTTTGTTCAAAGTTTGTAAATTCATCGAGGACCGAAGACAATACAATAATTTGATAAAATTATTCCAATATCCTGATCAGGATAATCAGGATAGCACATGCTAGGAAGGCATACCGCATAAGGCGCGCAAGTTACCTACATCACTTGTGTTGTTTTTAGTCTCTCACTCATTTCTAAAGTGATTGCCATTAGTTGAGTACTTTAAATTAATAAAATCTTAAATTAAAAAAATCAACACCAAAAAGTAAAAAATAAATTATAGTTTAAAAAAAACTAAAAAACACGCTTTAATAGCAAACCGAACTATAAATATAAAAAAAAATTTTAATAGAAGAATTAAATGGGTTAACAAAATAAATAAATGATATAACTTATTGTAAAAAAGCGTGGTTCTTGTAACTAAGTTTTTATACTAACTTCACTTTTTTTAAAATAGATACCGATGAAATATTTTTAACAATAAATATCGAGCACCTCACGCTTTTTTACAATAAGTAACATCATTTATTTATTTTGTTAACCCATTTAATTTTTCTATTAAAAATTGTTTTCAAATTTATAGTTCGGTTTGCTATTAAAGCGTGTTTTTTAGTTTTTTTAAGCTATAATTTTTGCCCTATTCGAAGTTGACCTCGGCCTAGCACAATAAGGGCAAGTAATGAACTAGCATTCGTTCGTGAACGATGTGGACCACTTAACATGGCCCCTCTGCCGGTTGCCCACAAACATAAAAAAATACTCCATAACGGCATTGAAGTTTATTAGATTACATAACTTGGAAGTTGCTTCAAGAGAATTTTTATAAGAGCATGATTTATGGAGCAGATAGCGTTGGCGCTATCTACTGATAAGTGATATGCATTAGGACACCTGTAGTTGCAGCGCTCCATCATCCGTGACCGGGTCAATGAACCTTGCCACACCGTAGTAGATAAGATACCACGTGCGAGGGCGTGGAGGAGGGATTTGTGTGAGCTTTTGTTACAGTACGGGATGTGGCTGAGATTTGTAGAGTACTGATGAAAACTGTGGGACTTATAAACTGTTAACATTTTACTGTTATTTTGCAGTTCGATACTTTCACTATCAACTGTCGAGCTTTGCTGTTTTTTTGCAGTCGGATCCCTTCCTTATTTTCAAGGCAATTTTTACTACAGCAATATAATATTATACAACATTTAAAATTTACTAAAATATATAAATACTAGCTGGTGCCTGCGATTTCGTCTGCGCAGGATAAGATATTAGTTTTTTTCATAAAAAGTATCATATATTATTTTACTTCTAATACCTTCAAAAATATGTGTACCAAGTTTCATGATGTCGGTTAAGTAGTTTTCGCGTGAAAGCGTAACCAACAAACATACATTTGTAATATTAGTAGGAAAACTTTAACACATTTAATTTTGATAGTTTTTTTTTTATAATAATAAGAAATAAAGTTCTGGGGTCGGTCGAGTCTAGGATGACAAAGAGCCATGGTTCAAGCCTTATCGTGGCGGTGAGGCTCAGTAGCTTAAGGTGAACCCAGCACCTTGGGCGAATTAAATTGAGCCCAAGGAGCTGCTCTTTGTACCTCTCTCTTATAAGAAGACGGGACAAAAGAGCAGGGGGTACAAGGGGCGAGATGGGAACCTCACCCCCTTGTACTGTACCGACGTTGGGAGGGGTTGTTGTGTGGTGCGGGACAACCCCTCTGTAGAGGTGGCATCGGTACCTTGGGATACTGACTAGCCGTAGAGGTGATCTGTTGCTCAACAGATTCGGGGTACCTCACCAAAGGCGACACTGGTGGCACTCGCCGGGTTTTAGTGGGTAGAGCTGCGTCCACCTTGCCATCTTTCGGGCGCAGCGAGTCCCAATACCTGGGGGGTCCTCCCCGTGGGATGCCTAAAAGCATGACGACGATAAAAAAAGGATGACGAAGAGTAGATGATATGACTATCTCCGTACAGTGGCCGATCGTCTAGGCGTCTATATTGGTCCAAGACTATGGATATGGGTGCATAATAATAATATAATATGCATACGGATACAACATATTAATGGCAATATTATTAATACAAATTAATAATTAACTATTCATGCGAACATCTCACCACATAACAAACATTAAATTACAAAATAAATTTAGAACAAATATCTAAGTCCAAAAAAATATTTTTTGTATGTACAAAATCACAATTCGACATTGCCCTACGCCAATTTCACAATCGGATTCTCATTCGGTCATCATTCCTTCGACCACACAGGAGATGCCGTACGGAGAACGCAGCATCGCAGCTCGGGTTACCTTGTGCTTTCATCGGCTCCTTGCCCAGTCTGTGAGACAGCCACACACAAGGCTGATTATGTTACTAAATATTTCTCATTAATAATTAATGGCCTTATTCCTTAGTTGTACTTTGGAGTATGGACATAGAAAAGATGTGATGTGACCATAGAAATCTGAATAATATGTTTGCCTTAATCCTAAGATTTCTATGGTTGCGACTTCAAACTCCGTAATCAGCAGTCTTTATACAACCTTAAATCTATAAGCACTGGCAAGAACGAGCTTTTTGATTTTATACCTTACCCATAATTACCTTAGGTTGATTACTTTAGCCTTTTTTTTTCTTTAACGCCGGGAAATGCTCTGAGGCATCCCCACGCGGGTATGTGGGACTCGCTGCGCCCGAAAGCTGGTAAGTGGACGCAGCTCTACTAAAACCCGGAGAGTGCCACCAATGTCGCCTTCGGTGAGGTGCCCCGGATCTAATAGGGCACCTCGACGACGGAGGGATCGACGCCACCTCCACAGAGGGGTTGTCCCGCACTACAGAACAACCCCTCCCAACGTTGGGACAGTACAATAGGGTGAGGTTCCCGTCCTCGTCCCTTGCCCCCTGCTCTTTTGTCCCCTCTTCTTATAAGAGGGGTACAAAGAGCCCCCTTGGCTCAATTATCTTCGCCTAAGGTGCTGAGCTCACCCTAGGCTACTGAGCCCCACCGCCACGTCAAGGCCTGAACCATGGTGGGATTGATTACTTTAGCCGACCAATTAGCGTCATTGAGATGTTGTATCATAATTTATGTTATTATTTTATTTATATTATTATTATAAAAGCGTTATACTGTAACAACATCTTATATCAGTCACACTTAATAATAATTAAAAAGTGTGTGTTATGTACACGCGTTAGAAGTTATACTTCTTAAAGAAAAATTGTACATAGTACAATTTCATTACAATGTAACCTTTTAGCTTATTGTGTAGTTAAAAACTATATCTTCTTCTGAATATATAAATAAATGTTGACTATAGCTAACTTCAAGGTGTCGGTTTTTCGAGACGGTGTGGAAATTTAACACATTACTTGTATATTAGAAGAAGTCGGATGCTATCAAAGTATCATCATAAATTGAGAACTACGCAGGTACAAAAACATAATCGCGTAAACTGGTGCATGAATCTAAATTCATGCACCAGTTTAAGAACCCATCTTTTGTATCTTAACAATCCAACCAGCTGCGTGAGATGAGCGACAAACACAGCAAATTTTATTTGTCCATAAAAAACATAAAAACTTTGGCAAGAAGTACCAAAATAAGAATAAAAACTTTTATAAGAAAGTAACGAAATCGAACGGTGTATAAATTCTACCGATAGCTGTACGAGCATTCCGAGAACTTCGCGAGCTAGCGCTCTCCTGTGAATAATAATCGAATTGGTCCTTCCGATTCCTAAACGCGAGTTATATGCCATCTCCAAATACCAATAGTATTTGATTTCTTGTTATATATTACTAGTTATTTCTTGAGGTTTCGCTCGCATGAACTTATTATTCCTAGACATAGGCAATCTAGCAGAGCTGCTGGGAAGTGTAGCTGCTGAATAGAAGAGTAAATGGTCAAGATCGGCCGTGAACATCTAAAAGTTGACACTGGCCCTTATGTTGTTGGCTCTGAGACTGAAACTTGCCCAAACTTACCTTAACGTGAAAGAAAATGTTATAATGAATCAAAAACGCATGTTCTGCCTATCTATTTGCTATAGGTTACCTCTGAGTAACAACTATTTTGGATTTGAAAAAAAGTTGTTTGTCGGCTTCATTCGCCCTAAAATATAATGTTTTGTTCTCCTAATATATATTATATATTTTAATATTTATATAATATATATATTAATATCTTATCACCCTCTTCAGTAAATGAAGGATAGGATAATAATAATAATATTATTATATGTCCCACTGATAGGCACGGGTCTCCTCTTCGAAATTAGACGAGGAGGCAGTTGGGCCATAGTTCACCGATGCGCTGGCCCAATGTGGGTTGGTGAACTTCACACACCTTCAAAGACTAGACTTTTAATCTCATCAGGCATGCAGGTATTCTCACGAAAAGAAACCCATTTCAAGGCACCCCCTGTGGTGGTCAGGATCGAACCTGGATCTTTCATTTCATTCAAGTGGCCGAGTCCGTACCCACTAGACCATCACCGCTATTTATTTTATATTACTCTATTAGTACATTAAATTTTATGTATCTATATCATCATCATCAGCAGCCTCCAGCCATCCACTGCTGATCTCCCTGAAGGTCTCCCTCAATGAACGTCAAGACGGCCGATCCCTTGCCACTTGCATCCAACACGGTCCGGCCACCGCACGGAGATCGTCTTGGTGCTAAGAATCCCCGGGCTACGTATCGCTACCACCAACTTGACCTAGCTACCGGCTACGTATCTATATACTATATATTTAATGTTCTTTTACATAATAACTTTAATAATACCAAATACTAATTAGCTTTAAATAAGCTTATTAGTAAACACGACTTACAAAGAAACTGTATCCGGTTAGCTACGCGCGATTAAAAAATAAAGGGTAAGGACTACCTTCGATTACTAATTACTACATAACATAAACACAAATGTTTTATGTCTGTCTGTTGTATGGGCACCAGATAGTTAATAAACTAAAAACATGTACTTGGTAATCATCAAGATATTCATATCTACAGATAAATAAAATTGGAGTGTCTGTTTGTAATATTAAAATAACCGCTTTTTATTAAATGCATATGGATTTATACATGGCACCTATACCTACCAAAATAGCATATTTTACAATTTTTGTCTGTCTGTCTGTTTGTTCCGATTCTGATGGAACTTTCACTGGCAGCTGATGTTTTATGGAGTAACTTAGGCTATAAATATAATCATCATCAATCCGGATACGACTGTAAATCTATTGTATGTAGTGTATCGCGAAGCCAGCATTTTTAGGTAGTTTTAAGGCGCGGTAGTCCGTTAATAAACGTAATCATTATTTAAGGGCATTTAAAAATCCTCACCATGGTTCAGACATTGTCGTGGCGGTGGGTCTCAGTAGCCTAAGGTGAACCCAGCACCTTGAGCGAAGCGAATTGAACCGAGGGAGCTCTATGTACCCCTCTTATAAAAAGAGGGGACAAAACAGCAGGGGGCAAGGGGCGAGACGGGAACTACACCCCATTGTACTGTCCCGACGTTGGGAGAGGTTGTTCCCTGGTGCGGGACAACCACTCTGTGGAGGTGGCGTTGGTCTCCTGAGGGACTGACTAGTTGTCGAGCTGCCCTGTTTGCTCAACAGATCTCAGGCACCTCACCAAAGGCGGCATTGGTGGCACTCGCCTGGTTATAGTGGGTAGAGATGCGTCCACTTACCAGCTTTCGGGTGAAGTGAGACCCACTCCACCGCGGGATGCCGCAGAGCATTTCCCGGCGTTAAAGAAAAAAAAGGGCATTTAAAGATGAAAATGGTGGGATTAGTAGAGTTACTAAATTGTTTGCTTATACTTTAAGTTTGGGCCGGTTTACGTTTGTTCCCTGTGGATCAAACAAAAACGGTACTTACACTTGTTTGACTTAAACAATTGCATAAACATAGGCCGGAGCTCGGAGGGGTGAATACACTACACTTAATAATGCAATCACGCGTACATCTTCACGGTTTTGTATTACAATGTGCACACAACTTAAATTAAACAAAGAATCGTGGTCACGTATATGTAATGAATGTAAAAACGCTTATAAACTGATGAAAGACACCGGTTGGGGTTTTGTCAAGGTTTGTTAGACGTTAATTTTCCTTTTTAACCAAAGATATAATATATGTTTTGTCGAAACCGTTTCAGCCGTTTTAAGTTATTTTTTCAGCTCTTTTATTTTTCGGTTGATTTTTTCAATCTTTTACTTTATTAATATAGTATTTAATGAAGATTCTTTTTTTACAATCTAAAATATTGTGTAAAACGTCTATGACATGTGAATATATAAGAATTTTAGTCATGCGAGACATTGTGCCTGTAGAATATATAAAATATCGATAAACCACGTGGTCTGACACGTGATAAACAAACTGTGCAACATAAAGAAAGATTACGTGATTGGAAACCTTGTTCTTTTATAAGTCGGTTAAAATATGGTAATTTATTTGTTTACGATCGAATATGATATCAATGTCATGGCCGAGCTCTTAAACAACCTTCTAATTGCCTTGACCATTTTAATACACCGAATCGATTTACTTTTACGCGTATTTTCGCAATTCAATACTTAAAAACTTTAATCTTTACTTAACACTAAATTTCCAATAGATTCGAAGTGAATACTTATGTATAAGTATTCGTCTGAAAAAAACATATCGATAACAATATCAGTAAATAAGTAGTATTAATTAGAAAATTGTTAATGTCACTTCAGTAGCATTGGTTTTTTATATCAGTTCGTTCTTCGTAATAAAAAGTGTGTTTTAAAAACTAGACATGTTAAAAATTACAAACCATGGAATGTTTGTAAAAGTGATTGTTAAGTGATTAAGATATGTACCTAAACAATATAATTAAATAACCATCTTAATCCTATAAGCATCCGTGTTGGTTGTAGCTGCAGTTTTAATGCAGATCTTTTAGCTTGGCCTCCTTGGATTGGCTCTTCTTAGTTTCTGATTTTACAAAAGTGTAATAAATAGTGAAAAAGTGTAATAAATAAGTGTAATAAATAGACCAATAAAAGTTATTAGCAAAATTTGTTTTGTCTACTATTTTAGGGGCAGTTTATAAAATGTTGTACTAGGGATGGCAGTTACTAACATTATCATTAACATGTGATGTAATAAACTTCTGCATCATCAAAACCTTCAAGATACGTCAGTCTAGTGTGGGCTTGATATCTTGGCTTACTAGAAACCTTCATACCAAATATGTTAATTAAAAAGAAATGACAATTTTAATATTAACCTGGTTTCCTTCTGAATTTTGACGCAGTATTGGAAAGTAGAAGAGCATTCACTATGAACAATACCTAAAAGGCATTTGCTGAAGTGAGCGTTTTATTACTAGCGGTCCGTCCCGGCTTCGCACGGGCAATTTTTATAGCCTGTGTTACTACCTCTATGTTTTATAGGTGAAAGAATTTTTCAAATCGGTCCTGTAGTTTCAGAGACTATTCAATACAAACAAACAAACAAATCTATCCTCTTTATAATATTAGTATAAATTAGTATGTTTGGAATACAAAAATATTATCAAAATTAATTATAATATCAACCTTTATATGTCCCACTGCTGGGCACGAGTCTCATCGTTGACCCTCCTCTCCCTCCTCGACTGATTTCGAGGATGGTTTTGGGCCATAATTCACCGATGCGCTGGCCCAATGCGGGTTGGTGAACTTCACAAAAGACTTTTAATCTCATCAGGCATGCAGGTTTCCTCAGGATGTTTACTTCACAGGTCAGCAAGCGAGAGCAGCAGTACAGTACGTAGAAATTTAGAAAAACCCATTTCTAGGCATCACAGGGGTATGGGCTCGCACTCAAAAGGCCGAGCCCATACCCGCTTGCCATCGTCTCCCAGATATATGAGTCTGTAATTAAACTTTTAAGTAAAATGTTTGCAATACCTGGAATAGGACTCCGCTATAATATTCTATTACTACTGATCTCAATAAATTATATACAAGGAGTTTCAATTTGGGACATTTTCACTATAAGCTTTGGATATGTAATTTACGTCATATATGGAATCCAAGTAATGAACCTCCAAGAATGCCTAATATTGCTTCATATTACTCATTGACCTAAATTCTTAGAGAGGAATACCAAACCTTTGGCACATACATCATTAGTGACATAAGAAATGTAGCGAACGAGAGAGGAAAATGCAAGAAAAAATATTTAATTAAGCATATACCTAAGTACGGAGTACACATTATGTTACTTAATATTGTCACCAAAAAAAAAATGAGAAAATTGGACGTGAATGTAAAAAGGTTTACAATCCCCGTCCTCCGCAATTCCTTACGTCGTCCTCCCAATAGAATAAATGGGGCAGGAAAATTTATGAAGCCTCCTACTACCGATACCCCCCGAAATAATGTATTTTTCCTTTCCTTTCTGGGACGTGTAAACAGCAAACACGTTTTCCTTATTATTTTATAAAGCAACACAGATTCTTTTTACTGTTTTATAAGGCAACCTTCGGCGGTATTTATGTTGCTAATATATTATGGTTATATGGGCTTCTGTTTAGACTTATTAAAGTCTTAGGTATATTCTGGCACAAACTTTATGAAATCTTAAAATGTATACCGTTTTGTTCGATTTTTTACTAAACTAAGGTCTTATCAGTATCGTCATCATCCCCACCATGGTTCAGGCCTTGTCGTGGTGGTGGGGCTCAGTAGCCTAAGGTGAACCCAGCACCTTAGGCGAAGTCAAGTGAACTGAGGACGCTGCTTTGTGTACCCCTCTTATAAGAAAAGGGGACAAAAGAGCAGGGGGATGATGGGAATCTCACCCCATTGCACTGTCCCGACGTTGGGAGGGGTTGTTCTGTGGTGCGTGACGACCCCTCTGTAGAGGTGGTGTCGGTCCCTTGAGGGACTGACTAGCCGTCGAGGTTCCCAGTTTGCTCAATAGATCCGTGGCACCTTACCAAAGGCGGCAAGGGTTGCACTCGCGGGTTTTAGTGGGTAGAGCTGCATCCACCGTATTATCTTTCGGGCGCAGCGAGTCCCACATACCCGCCTGGAGAGTCCGCCCCTTCCCAGAGGGATGCCTCAGAGCATTTCCCGGCGTAAAAGAAAAAAAAAAGTATCGTCATCATAATTGTAAGCTTGTGATAGACGCTATTAAGTAGGTATACTAAATACTCTTAATAAAGTCATGCAAGCTACCATAATTTATTATATTTTGATGGCGCAGGGAAATGCTTTTTAGTTGAGTTGTGACCCTGACCCTATATGGGGCTCTGGGAGTAACAGACCCAAACTAAAACCACTACGTGCGTCTTCAGCCACTTTTTGAGGGTCCTAAGTCTGCAGGCAACAGGATCTGTCTGAGCTGTCACTTTACGCCGGTATTATGTGAGCGAGAGTTCCCACCCCATTCGTGATTCGGCTCCAAGGCACTACTTCTTACAAAAAAAGATGTTTATTAATGTATAAAATCTACATTTCCTCACACTAAGCCCAGTTTCATAATTATTTAAAAACTTTTAGTTCAAACAACGCTAGCTTCGTGTATGCTCTATCACCGCTGAGTCAATATTGGTTGCACGTTGTTTAAACAACAGCTCCAACCTAATTTATATCATGCACGTGGAATATTAAACACTATATCTTCTTTTTTTCTTATTACACTGTTTGAATCCAATTTTCTGTTCTACACGTCATGATGTGCCTTGTACTGTAGATTGTATCCAAGTGTGGGACGAGGCAAGGCAGCTTTATAAACGTGAAGTTTGGTCTCGTTTTCTACTAAACTAAGAGACAAAATATGACGATCGAATTGGAAACACTTCCAAAATGTTAAAACAAAAAAAAAGTTATTCAGTTTTTCCTATTAAACATTTAAAAAATCACCATTCTATAAATTAGGAACTTATAGTCGTTTTAAGTTGTTGACGGTCGCTTAGAAGTGATTTGGTTTCAAAATTAGATACATTGACTACGTAATATAACATTTTGTTTATTAAAAATTAAGAATATATTTTTGTTGAGGACTGTACTGTTCCTCTGCAGACATTCTAAACCTTTTTATTAAAAATAATGCATGAATAAAGGTAGTCATAAAAATAGATGTTATGACCCCTGTATAAGGCACCCCGGCATGTATGGTTATCGCACAGACGTAACTTAAAACGGAATGAACCAGTGCACTCTAATCTGGACTGATAAAGGGCGGGGACATCTGGCGCGTCTCAAGTGTCCTGGCTGGCTAAAAAACGGACCTCAACTAGCGCCCAACATTATAAATAGCTTTATTTTTTATAGCTATAAGCATGGTAATTATGTATCAAGATTTATGTACCAGTTAAAACAACCGCCTTTCCCATTATATTCATATAGGTACAAACCACATATGATTTCCGAATGAAACGAACATACACGAAATTAAAGGTAAAATTATTGTATTACCTTAAAAAATCAATTAAATCAATTGGACCGGCTTGAAATCTATTCAAAACAAACTAAAACAGAATGGCCATTATAGAGGGGTCATGTTACGTGTTTTGTATAAAAACAAATACCACCAAATTTGTGCTGCGACCCTGCACCGGTTCTGCGCTCTGATTGGCCGACAGATGGCCATTAATGGATGATTGGTCGATGGGACGTACATACAGGTCACTGGTTGGTTGAATTAGTATTACGTCAGTGACAAGTCACTGACTAGTTTCGGAAGTTTATGGCTCACATTACTAGTTACTACTCTATCCGGTTATATGCTCGAATTGTTTCCGTAACATAAGTAGCCATATCTAAGTACATTCATATACCAGATTAACTTGATTATGTTTATTAAAAATATGTAATAAATAAGTGTGACTAACCCCCTCGCCCACCGCCTGCCCCGTATTAAATGATAGTAAGAAAAATGTTATCGACATCATCCCTCAGATGATTAATGACGGAGTTTATCTTACAAAAGATAAGTGGATTTAGGGAAATGATTCAGATTGTTTCAAAGTGGATAGTATCAGGTGTCGATATTTTTATTGCTTTCTGCTTCAAACAAACGCAGTCGTATAAATCCGCTAGGGTTCCATGTTGTTCAAAAGATTGTGTGTTTTAATTAACAGAGTACGTACTAACGTATTTGTATACCAGTTCTATATAGAATACCAACAGCTTCAGGATCTTCAAATAATAAAAAAACAAAATGGGATGATTACCGTTTAATAAAATAAAAATTAATTGAATATAACCCACACAAAATAACTTTGAGACTGTTAACGAAATTTGAAAATTGAGCGACGCGTCTGGACCATGTCACTTTTTGCTAGCGATCCGTCCCGGCTTCGCGCGGGTAAACATTTTATAGCCTATTCGCTGATTATGTGGCTTTCTATAGGTGAAAGAATTTTTCAAAACGGTCCAGTAGTTTCGAAGCCTGTCAAATAGAAACAAACGAACAAACAAATCTTTCCTCTTTATAATATTAGTATATAATCTCATTTTCTATGAAAACATTTTATTCTATCAAACCCACGAAACCAGAATTCATATCGATAAAATACTTAGTAAAAAAATTTTAAGGAATCGAGCCGTGAATTTAAACCATTCCCCAGCTGTTCAGAGGGCGTTCAGTGACATATCACGCATGGAAGAATGAGATATAATATAGAATAAAGTAAAAGAAACTCATTTTTAAATAACAGCCATATTTCACTGCCTTGTTCACAAGACGTTTGTAGACAATATCAAAATATCGAGCTTCAATTCACGTCCAATAAAAAAAAATTACTGAAATATATAATATAATGTCTAACGATATCATATAACACAAAAGACATTAAATAGTCGCGTCACACCGTACGTATACATTACTAATAAGATGGTTGTTACTAGTAACTCTACACGGAGGGAAGTTGGACAGTCACTGTAAAAAATTGCTATCAATTAGGAAGTCGAGGCGTGAGTTGCGAGTTTGTCGTTTTGGCGCCGAGCCAGCTTCGCCTTTGAATACTGCAGTACAGTTAGGCAGAAATAACGCCAATAGCACCATTACACTTGACACCATTGTTTTTCGTGAATGACGAGCACAAATTACTTATTCGGAATTATCTTCACGATTATACTCGATCAGTGATCATCACTATCTCTAATCATGCTCACTAATAGAGTATATTATATAGTATCTCTAGACGTTTGACTCAAACGATCAACTCCTAACTACCAATCAGAAATTATAATAAAACATTTTTTTACGGATTTTATCGCGGTTTATTAAGATTTTTACAAGCCCGACGTTTCGGATACTTTACAGCAACGTATATACGTCCTATTATTACAAAGTTATTCGAAACTACCCTTTGATACATCTGTAAAGTATCCGAAACGTCGGGCTTGTAAAAATCTTAATAAACCGCGATAAAATCCGTAAAAAATTGTTTTATTATAATGAGTGAAATTCGCGTAAACATTAGAAAACAATATACCAATCAGAAACTTTGGATTGGCTACAAAACTAAGTAGACCGCCATCCAATTTTGTTGGTCGCATCCAGTTGACTTGTGTGACGATTCACATTACGGATATCTTACAATCTATCATGACAGACCTATTATATGGCCAATTAGCTGTAGTTCGTGAAGCTCTTTAGGACTCTTACTTGCCTCACCAAGTTTCAAGCCTTTTCGTGGCGGCGACTCAGTAGCTTAAGGTACTGGGACCTTGGGCGAAGCAAATTGAACCAAGGGAGGTGCTCTTTGTAACCCTCTTATAAGGGATAAAAGAGCTGGGCTAGAATAAGAGGCGAGGATAGGAACCTCAGCCCAATGCACTGTCCTGACATTAGGAGGGGTTGTTATGTGGTGCAGGACGACCTCTCTATGAAGGTGGTGTCGGTCGGGTAGAGCTGCGTCCACCTTACCATCTTTCGGGCGCAGCGAGTCCAACATACCCGCCTGGGGATTGCCCCTCCCCCGCAGTATGCCTAAGAGCATTTCCCGGCAGAAGAGAAAGAAAAGACTACTGGCACTTTACGCAGCAGCTGGCGGCAAATATACATGTCTGCACTTGGTCTTCACCGTGTATGGACTATGTGTGTATTTATATAAAATTAAATTTATTTCCGTTCCTTGTACCTATAACACAAGTTCTAACGAGCTTACCGTGAGGCTAGGTTAACGTGGTGTGATTGTTGGCTAATGGTTATTTATTTCTTTAATCGTTACGAGTGTCCACCTATTTGTCCAAAACAAGTGAACGTACATTTACATATTGAATGTAAACCTATTTTATAAACACATTGGCATTTTCAAATACACTTTAAGTTCAGCAAATGTGTTTGAAATAACACCAGCATTAGCCCGATCAGTAACATTCTCTTATTAATATTATGGTTATGAGTCAACAGGATACATTTGCGAGTGCGTAGGAACAAGATTATCCGACTCATACTACGGATTACTTAACGACTTTGGGTATTTTGAAATTTCTCTTCATATCCTTGCTCATTTAAGGAGCGAAATGATCGTCATTTGACACGCGTACACAGCTTAATAATACATAGTATTTATGTTTATATTATTGTAGTTGTAACGGGTTTGGTCGTTTGGTTACTGTTACAAGTGATTTGGTAGGAATTCTATAATAGTCGTTATTAGTTGGTATGTACTTACAGGGACTGCTTTAAGCTGTTAAAACAATTCTAGGAACAAGAGAAAATACAAACACTAAAGTATCGCTAAAGAGCAAAAAAGATAGCACTTTTTATTTTAGTACTTAAGTGTTTGTATTCATTTATAAAAAGTACAGTAAGTATATATATTCTTACATAGTAAGAATATATATATATATATATATATATATATATATATATAATAGCATACAAAAGAAAAAATACGCGGGTTTTTGTTTCTTTTTAAATTAGATAAAAGGCAAAAATCCGCGTTTTTTTCCTTTTATCCGATTTTCAAAATAAATTATTCAATAGCAAAAAATATTTTATGTCGAAATAATCTATTTGATGTGTTTCATTCATATTATTATTGTTTCAAATGAAATAAACCCTCATCTGCAACCAGTACATAATACAAGTTGTTACGAGTTCATTGCTGTTCCAGGAAAATACTGTAGTTGTGCGTTGGTCATACAATCATACTTGAACATTTTTCTGCATATGTCTATTTCTTATCGAACATACTTTATTTTTTTAGTACTAAAGGGACACCTTTTTAATAATATCTTTAGTTTTTTTTAATATATATTTATTAAGGTTTTTAGTTGTAGGTTCTTTGTACTTTATTAAGTCTATATGTTAGTATAATCTCACTTTAACTTATTTACTATTATGAAGTGTGTTGATCATATTACATAGTGAATTATGTTTTATGAAGTAAGTTATCATATGAAGGGTATTTTTAGTACCTAGGTACTAAAGGCCTTACTTCTTAGACATAAAAATTGGCGGACGAATCATCGCATGTTAAAAAGTAAGTGTACTGTGCCCAATCCCAGTGACCAATAACTTACTCTGCTAATGTGTTCTTACTTCTAATCAATAACTTATCTAACGGATGATATTTCATCCGTTAAATATTATTATTATCCGTGTAGACCCATAAACTGTAAACCTTTAGATTACACTTTAATTATAGATAATAATAATAATAATTAATCGTTTATTTTCAGGCACTATGGCCCATAGATATATACCTTATAGACTAACATACATATATTATATTAGTATAATAACATACATATATAATATATAGTGTTAGTAAAACCTTAAAATTATGTTAGTAAACTTCCTAATTAAATTCAAACGTATTTATTTGCATAAAAATACATAAAAGGTTGATATTATATAGTTTTATTAAGATGATCGCGTATTCTGCCGTACAGTGCAGCGTGCAAATTGATAGATCATATGATAATATTACAAAACACATCCCACAATAATTATTAATTAATTATTATTCCATATTGTTTCTTTTATTCATGTCCATACTGTTAGCTTGTGTCAATTTTTATGGAAGATATATAAGTTAAAAATAATAAATAAAAAAATAAAGCGCTATCCTAGCGTAACGTTTTCGTACGTTCCGGTGGAATTGTTCCGCGGAAGCACATTAGCTGCTGCCATCTATACCTACTAATAACATACAGAAGAAAGCTTTGTATTTTTGTATGTTTGTAACGAAAAAACTCAAATACTTAAAAAAGTACTAAATATACATAGTGCTGAAATTGGTATTAGGAAAATCCTTTTAAATCCATTTAATTTTTTGTTTTTTTTCCAATTCCAATTCCACTTTAAATTATTTGATTGGATTTTTCGTTTAGAAGTTATACCACCGATCCATATGTTTGGTATGGATATAGTTCGAGATCCAGAAAGGGTATAGTTTGCTAGTTTAGTAGTATAAAAAAACCCATGGGAACGGGAACATCTTAAATATAACGGTGATGTTTGTAAGTTAGGATGTACGAGAAAATCTTCAAAACTACTCGACCGATTGATAAAAATCTTTCATCAATATAATGCGACGTTATCACTAGATATAAAAATTATCATCAGCCCTCCGAATACCGCTGTACATGTAAGCTGCTGCTATGTTTTTATTTTCTCTCAATATTTCGGCATACCATGCCAGAAGACTGGACCACGAAATAAAAGTGAAAAACATGAAAAATGGGATATTTTCAAGCAGTTCCAATAGTAGAAAGCATAACCATTTTAATTAACATCTTATAGCTGCCATTTCTTTTAATACACCATAATGTTAATGAACTTCAGACTCATCAGCATCACGCTATCGCATGTCAAAGTTCAACCACTCGTAATATTTAAGGACGACGTTACACATCTGAATACTCAGACATAAACATTTATCAGAACTTCAGTATACAAAGCGATCTATTTTAGTCCGACGGAAACGAACTTACCGCTGAGATGTATGGCTTACTCAATACTTATCGTAAGTTAATAGTATATATTAAAGATAATAACAACTATTTGTTTTAATTATTCCTTGAGTATGTAGTTTAGCTTGATAGAAATAGTTTTAGACACAGAAATATTGTACTGTTTAGATAGGATACTATTGATATATTGCTTACTAACATTACACTTTAAGCATCGTTCAGTGAAGTTTTCTGAGCGCTTGCCAACATTGTTACGAAATTCTGAATTAAGTATTCAGTTAAGTATGGAACATTTTTTTTTCTTTAACGCCAGGAATTGCTTTGAGGCATCCCACGGGGGATTGATTCTCCCCACGCGGGTATGTGGGACTCGCTGCCCGAAAGCTGGTAAGTGGACGCAGCTCTACCCACTAAAACCCGGCGAGTGCCACCAATGCTGCCTTTGGTGAGGTGCCCCGGATCTAATAAACAAACAGGGCACCCGAACGGCTATCAGTCCCGCAAGGGACCGACGCCACCTCCATAGAGGGTGTGAAGGTATACTCTTTATGATATGTTTTATATCTATGCATTATGTTAATCTTTATATTATAACATTTAGCTATGAAATATAATCTGTATTATTCGGGCATCCAAGCGTTTCAATTGTCTCCAACATCGCACCTTATAAGGGGTTGTCCCGCACCACAGAACAACCCCTCCCAACGTTGGGACAGTACAAAAGGGAGAGGTTCCCATCCTCGCCCCTTGCCCCATGCTCTTTTGTCCCCTCTTCTTATAAGAGCCACCCTCGGCTCAATTAGCTCTCGCCCAAGGTGCTGGGCTCACTCTAGGCTACTGAGCCCCACCGCCACGACAAGGCCTGAACCATGGTGGGGAAGTATGGAACAGTAGAAGATGCATATTGTTATCATGTTTATTATTTTTTAACTTGAGATATTAATTAGATGGCTCACCATGAGACATATCCTTTATCAATAATACTATACAGTACAGCACGATCAATTAATCTTAACTGGGCTATAAGTGACATCGCCTGATCACAAAATAGTGGCCTGATGTAAAAAAACGTGGGATGTGCATCCTTAAAACTCTACTCACTTCACTGCGTCCAAATCACATAGATAGCGCATTCCGTACATTATAAGCATTATTTATTCTGCGGTAGCCTTGGGAGTTTGTAGGTGTTCAGGACGAGAAACCGTTGCTTCCGATTGGCAGTGCTAAAGCTCGCTCCACACATGTCGGTGCCGGAACTCACGTTTTTGTTACTTCCTTCGCAACGCTGTTTTATGTCTGACTTTTATAATCGTTAAATGAATAAATTACGCTTTGCACGGTTAAATATTTTGATACCCAAGTTAAAAAATGACTGGTTATTATTATCCTCATATAAATATGATTTACGAGCTTTCTTACGTTTTCCGCGACTAGAGTGCGAACACAGGTTTTATTATATAATGTTATTTGTTTTTAAGAATTATATTATCTTTTATTTGTATTTATTCATATTAAGTAATTAAATCGTTACCAATATATTGTAATAAAATAGCACATTTTTGTTTTTTATGATATTAAAATATGTGTAGGTCTAGTCTTCCCACACGACGTTTTGATGTTCCTATACAAAATCATACATCTGTTTTAAATACAGGCTGACATCATTAAGGTTGAACTAGTCGGTGGCGTGAACTCTAACAAAATGATTGCTATCTCACCTGACATACTGCGCGAACATGCGTGCTAGAATGAAATGCACAATGATTCATTCCGAAAATGTCCTTTTAACAAAAGCAGTTATTATAGAAAAACTAATAAGTGTATCTTTTCAAAATAAATTTATTTTATCCTTTGAATTCCTAAACTATATCTGTACGGGCTTTATTTTTGAGCTTTCGTGCTCTATATACTATTTATTTACGCCCAAAGTTGGGCTAATTTTAAACACTGATTGTGTTGAAATACGAAAGCTTGTATTTTTTGAATGTATATTCTTTTTACGATTTTTGGAATATACACACATAGATAACGACGAGATCAATTGATATTATACTTAGTTTTTCATGGTCAACGTCAAACATTGTAGTAATTACTGTTCTGCATTTGTATGGAAAGATGAGCGACTTGTGTAACCTTAATTGTTTTACATAGAAATAAATTATGGATAGGCGTACCTTGAAGGACCTTGTAACCGTTGTTTCGGCACGTAGGTTGTTAACACTAAAGCGTATATTTAACCGACTTCAAAAAGGAGGAGGTCATCAATTCGTCGGAATCTTTTTTTTTTAATTTTTTTTATGTATGTTACCTGATTACTCGAAGATGGCTAGACCGATTTGAAAATTTCTTTTTTTTGTTCTAAAGGGTATACTTCCCAAATGGTCCCATGATAAGGAAACCTGATGATGGCATCCCAGAGAAATCGAGGGGAACTTTCGAAAATCGTAGGGGCGACTAGTGCGTTTGATATTTTTTTTATAAAGTGTTTTGAAGGACTACAATTTGATGAAGGTCTGGAGTCGATCTGATGCTGGAGCCGAAAGACAATCGAGGGAACTCCTCAACTATTTACATCAGTAACCTTGTGTTTGGGCTTGATAAATTTGTAATGATGAGAACTTTACACCTAGATGGGTTGTGACTGTCATTAGGGGTCTGATGAAGACAAAGGACAGTTAAGGGAACTCCTCAACAGTTTACAGTAGCTACCTTGTGTTTGGACTTAATTAATTTAAATTGATGACAACTTTGTACCCATATGGGTTATAAGCGCCATTAGAGGTGTGATGATGGAGACCATACACAGTCGAGGGGAATCCTCGACGATTTACAGCTTTAATTGGGCTTACTTCATACGGTAAATAATATTATGCCAAAATCATGTAATTTTATTACTTGTCGTTGTTAAATGAACAAAAAGCAACTGTGGCTTGGAAGAGCATCATAGTTTTTCAAGGTCATCATAATATCCATTCTATATCTATATATTGGTGATGTTCTATACCTATATATAATGGAATTATTTAACGAATAGCAGCAAATCTGCCGTGATTGCTTTCAATTACATGTATATAAAGTTTTACACAATTCCATTTCGGTTTTTTCATTTCTTATGTAATGAATTAAACCCTTTCTACGGTCATCTCATTAATACAGCGCTATTTAATCTGAGCAACGCGTTTAATAGTTCAACCCATATTTCAGACAAATAAAATCAGTTATCAAATTTTGAAATCACAAAAAATTAAGAAATAAAAAATTTTAAAAAAAAATTAAAACCGACTTCAAATTAAAAAAAAAACTAAAAAGTAATAAAATAATTCCCTTAATTTTTGTGCCTAGAATTTATAATCAACTTGTTCTTCTACTAATATACAATTTTTGCGTTTACCACGTCATTATTGTTACTTTTGAAGCCGGTGTCCTATTTGTTGATGTACCTACCTCCTAACCTACCTTTTTTTTTTTTTTTTTTTTTAATGCTGCGGAAATTTGCAGACCAAACCATAACTAGGACCGGGGTGAGTTTTAAACCTAGCCTAGAGTTCGCACTTGGAGATGCGTTACCCACTAAAACCGCTGCAAGTGCCCTCAGCCGCCTTTTATGAGAGTCCCGGATCATGCAGGCAACGCAGGACCCTCGGCGACAGGCTGGCCCCGGCGAAAAGGCCAGACTCCTCCTCTAAAGGGGGACTGCTCGGCTGTTCGTTCGATTCGATACTTTTAGCAGTCCCCGACGACGTCGTGTCTAGCTGGACCCAGGTTAAAACCCCATCCTGGGCCCGACACGAGCACAGGGGCGTTACTGGAGGCGCATTAGTCCCCCCGTTCGTCGCCCGCGGTGGGAGGCCTCGTCGGCGGCCTCCTCTCTCACCCGCTCATCGGCCTCCTTCTGGGATATTACTGCCTCGCAGAAGGAGACCATCGCCGTCCAGGACTCGTCGTCGCCGAGCATCGCGGGGATGACACTCAGCAGAGACAAGTCCCCTCCGATGACCGATGTCAGATCATGACGCAGCGCCGCCCATCTCGGGCACACCTCGAGGGTGTGCTGGGCCGAGTCCACCGCCGCGCCACAATCGTGACACACTGCCAACGGCTCCCTGCGGGCCGTCCGGCACAGGTACTCACCAAAGCAACCATGCCCAGTGAGCACCTGTGTCAGACGGAAGGTAAGGGGTTTGCGCTTACGGCGCATCCACCGCTCTAGGACCGGACGCAGGGCAACCGTTAGGCGTTTGCCATACGGCTCCCACGCCAGGTCCTCTCCCCACCTCAGCATTAACGCCTCTTGCCCTAGTCGGCGGACCCGCAGGATCCCGTCCAGCGTCAGGCTCTCGCCGAGAGACCTCCTATCCGAGACATAGGAGTGCACCTCAGCAAGAACTTCCGCCACGAGTTCCCACGGGGGGTCGCCGGCTAGGGCAGTTGCTGCTGCCCACGATATCGTACGATACCCCCGAATCACTCTTACCGCAATGACCCGCTGCGCTGAGCGCAACTGGGCCCTACTCCGCGCGGTAAGGTGACCCGCCCAAATGGGAGCACCGTATGTCGCCATACTCCGGCAGACACCGGAGTATAGCTGCCTGCAGGCGGCGCTGGGTACTCCGAGGTTCGGGAGGAGTCTGCCCAACGCACTCGCCGCCTTTACGACCCTCGGACCCAACTGTGCGAAGTGTGGGCCGAAGGTCCATCCTCCGTCAAGGATGAGCCCCAGATATTTAATATGGGGGCTCATCCTGATCCTCACCCCTCCGATCTGGAGGGCAGCCCCCGGTGGGGTCCTTTCCGCCCGGTCCCGCGGAAGAGAAGGGCTTCGGTCTTAGATGGTCTGACCCGAAGCCCTAACCTCTCTATGCGGCTGATCACGAGGTCGAGCCCGACCTCGACCAGCCGCGCCGCCTCCTTGTAGTCTCGACCGCGGGCGTAGACGAGGGTGTCATCCGCATAGCAGATGACACCCATCCCGGGGAGGAGACGGCCTCGCAGGACCCAGTCATACCCGATGTCCCACAGGATCGGACCAAGAACCGATCCCTGCGGGACACCGCAGCTGACTCGCCACCACTCTACGGACCCACACCGGTTCTCGCAGCCCACCCTCCTGTCGGAGAGGTACGCCTCCAACAGCCTCCTGAGATAGGGAGGCACACCAAAGTAGTTCAGTGCCTCCCGTATCACACTGTGCGGGAGGCTGTTGAAGGCGTTCGCGATGTCCAGGGACACCGCGACCACCACCTCCCCTCTGCGTTCCGCCTCACCCGTCACCGCCCGCAGGCGTTTGAGGGCATCGATGGTCGACCGGCGTGCCCGGAACCCAAATTGGGACTCTGAGAGTCCCGGTCCCGGGCCCTCCTCCAGGTGCTGAACGAGCCGGGAAGCTACGACTCTCTCCAGAGCCTTCCCAGCCTCGTTCAGCAGCACCACCGGTCGCATCGACGAAGCCGAGTCCGGGGGTCGCCCTGCCTTCGGAAGCTGACAGAGCCGACCCTCCTTCCATGCCCTCGGGAACTGTCCGGACCGCAGGCAGCGATCGAACAGCTCCCGAAGGCTGTCGCCGAGGTGCTCTAGGGAAAGGACCAGAACCTTCCCGTGCACCCCATCTGGAC
Organism: Helleia helle; assembly: GCA_963853865.1. Classification (NCBI taxonomy): domain Eukaryota; kingdom Metazoa; phylum Arthropoda; class Insecta; order Lepidoptera; family Lycaenidae; genus Helleia; species Helleia helle. Next base: position 15,085,628 of record OY971422.1, on the reverse strand, counting down.
CCGGCGCCCTCTTCTTACTCTGGAGGCGGGTCAGAACTGCCTACATTTCAGCCTCCGTCAAGGGTGGCGGAACACCCTCCTCGTCCGGCGTCTGCCGAGCCATCCTGGGGGGCGTGAAGCCCCCAGGTGTGTCGAGGAAAAGTTCCCCGACAATCCTCCTCAGTTGACCCGGCTGGAGCGTCTCGGTAATAGGGGCCGACTGGGCGCGGAGCTTGTCCCGCGCCCATTTGTACGGTCGGCCCCAGGGGTCCCTATCGAGACCATCAACGAGCTCCAGCCAGGCCTCCTCCTTGGCTCGGCAGATGGCCTGTTTCAGGGTCTTGACCTTGTCAGTGTAGACCCTGTACAGGCCGTCGTCCTCTGTTGACATCCTGGGGGCGCCGCCGCCTGCTCCGGGTATATTGCCTCCTTGCCCGTTGGCAGGCGGCCCGGAGGTCGGCTGGTTCAGTCGACCACCAGTAGAGCGCCCGCCGCAGGGGCGGACGTTTCACACGCGGCATGGCCGCTCCGCAGACCGCAGTGAACGCGTCGCAGAGCCGGTCAGCCGCCTCGTCCACCCCAAGCTCCGACAGCGGCGGGAGGGTCCACCGGCAGACGATTGCCGCCTCCTCTGCCAGTTCCCGGTCGAGCTTCGTGAGCGCCCAACGCGGAAACTGGCTTCGCCCCCTTGATGTCGACGACGACGACGACGCCGGATGGACGGGAGTCGGAGACACCTCGAACCTTATATAGCGGTGGTCCGAGAGAGTCTCCATTCCCGCCTCCACCCTCCAACCCTCCACTCTGCGTGCGATGGCCGGCGTGGCGAAAGTAACGTCCACCACGGAACCTCCTGACCAACGCACGCACGTCTGGACTGCCCCTCTGTTGAGCAGGGACAGTCCGGCAGCTAGCGCCCACTCCTCTACTTCCCTCCCTTTCGGGCTCGTGACCTGGTTACCCCAAGCCGTGGACTTGGCAACCTCCTAACCTACCTACCTTGGCTGACACCGTCTCCAAAAGTAACAATAATGACGTGGTAAACGCAAAGATTATATATTAGTAGAAGAACAAGTTGATTATAAATTGTAGGCACAAAAATTAAGGATTTTTTATTTTTTTTATTTTAATTTGAAGTCGGTTTTAATTTTTGTTTAAAAATTTTTCCTAATCCTATAATGTCTTAATAAAACCTATACGGTTCTAAACTATACTTTTTCCTTGCTTATCCCAAATTCCCTGTAATATATCTTGTAAAATATGGGGAACATCTTTTCTACTTCTGTATTTCACTAATAACAGTGCGTTACGTGTTCAATGTCGGAAGACGACCTTTTAGTTTATTACCTTTACCCGGGATTCTGTTGTTGAAGAAGCTACAGTGCTGTGTAGTAATAAATAGGATTGTCTCGATAAATACACATGAAATGTGCGTCGGATGAATGTATTATGACCAGTTAAGATCCTCGAATAGGATAGTAAAGGCCTCTAATGTATCCACAGTGTAAACAACTTTGAAACGCAGTTTACCTGACTCCAAGATAAAGGGTATATATAACTTAAGGTAGACTTAACGTCTGGCGGCATTTAAGGCCACTCGGGGCAAGCAAATAAAGATCAACGACCGGGTTTACGCGCAGACCACCTGATCCTGATTCGACCCCAAAAGTTTTTATTAAATTCGTTTTTGGAGACAGTTTTGAGGAGACAGTTAATTTGTTGTTAGATTATTAACCTAAGTTTTACGCAATATTATGTGGTGAAATTCGTCTAAGTAATTTCAGACTAGAGACTAAACAATCGGCGGGAGTTTATCCTTTGATTGTTACTTATGGATTGGACCTTCGAAAAAAGTATCTAATATTTCGAGCCATTTTATTGACTTTGATGGCATGAGTAACCATTCCATTCGTTCTACAATAAAACATAACACTGCGTAAATTCTTTTTTCAATATTAGGGCTAGGCCAAAGCGTTCTCTATCCCCCGGCTTTCAGAGGAGAGTGGCGGATGGCACGCCACCGTTGAGGAACGCAGAAGTCTACAGCTCCCGCGTTGGGCCGATCAGACGACGAGGAGAATACCGCTGCGGGTTAGTGGGTAGAGCCTGCGTCCACCTTGCCATCTTTTCGGGCGCAGAGATTCCCGCACGCCCCAGTCCGATGGTATTCCTAAAGGCATTCCTACTTAAACAGAACTTTGATAATTCAAATTGGTCCAGCGCTTAGTTGAATCCCCCTATCTGATTTTAAAGAGAAGACGCGTGAACAACAATAAGGCGTGAAGTGTTGAGTCGTCATTATTTTAGCAATTAATTTTAAATGTATTCAAAATTAGCTCTACATTCAATATTGGAGCATGATTGTTTCTTTGACCTTCGAATGTGGCTGTCATTTCAATCAGAGAGCATGTCAGCAACTTTTTTTGATGACGTAGGTTAATGCTTTTGCATGATCCAGGTTTACCTCAGATAAGGGTCCTGGACCTATGTGGGGACTCGCATTTGGGAAGGCGCTACTCCACTAAACCACGTCTGGCGAGCACCTTCAGCCGCTTTATGAGGGCCTCAGATCTGCAGGTAACAGGATCACCTCAGCGAAGTACTGGCCACAGTGAATACCAGCCACCATAAGCCACTCCTCGTAAGGGGGGACTGCCCAGCCGCCACTAATCCGCCCCCGCGACGTCGTGCCACATTGGACCCAGGTACCCAAACTGAACCCGGCATCTTCGATCTAACTGAATCAAGTTAGCTTAGAATTATTATCAGAAGGTTGCGTGTTCAAATCACGTCGGGGTCACCACTGTGGAGTACTATGTAGTACTGTTTATGACTGGCCTCTTCGCAGGTAGCAGGAGTTGGGACACAAGTGAAACGCTTGGATGCTAGATGCCAACTGTTTATTGTATTAAACTTAAAACTATATCACACATACGTCACACACACAAATACATCTTGCACGCGTCATCATTCGCACACCTATGCAAGATCCTCACACCCGACTGCACCAGAAAGACGTTATATTTTTCGAACTTATTTATAATTTTTGTACATGCTCTGTAGTTTAGAATAAAGTAGTTTAGATGCCAGCTTGAGAGTGACCTTAGATTGGTTTTAATTGTGAAAACGACGCTGGGTTCATGGAAATTATTAAAGCAAATTCACGTTGTCTTACAATTTTTATTATTTTCACTGACTTTCGTTTAAAAACATCGAAATTAAAAAAAAAACAAATTTTATAATATTTATTTATATTATAGAAGATAAAATAGCGTAGGGAGACCCACTCCCCCCCAGGATGCCTCAGAGCATTTCCCGGCGTAAAAGAAAAAAAAAAGGGAGAACGTGTTCGTTGAACATGACTTTCATCTTGTCCAAGTTCATCCTGAGGCTCACACCTCGGGAGGATTCATTCAGACTGCACAGTCTGAATACATATTATTATGTTATAATTATATTACTATTTTAGTTCCATATATTCATGAAAACAATATCATGATGGATACATCCGAATTTTTCCGATTGTGTCAGCTCTGCTGCAGTAGCTGCGAACAAAAACGTTTTAAGTCAGTGTATGTGTGAAAAACAAAATATTATGTTTGAAGTAGTTAACCCTGCATTGATTTCTAAATTATGAGTGTTTAAGCCTCGAAAACCTCGGGAATCTATACAGGTATATAAGTTGGAGTGTCTGTTTGTAATATTAAAATAACCGCTTTTTATTAAATGCATATGGATGTATACACGGGACATATACCAAAATATAAAAAAATACAATTTTTATCTGCCTGTCTGTTCATTCCGGCTAATTTCTGAAACTGTGTTTCGGCTGTGCCGATTTTGATGGTACTTTCACTGGCAGATAGCTGATGTTATAAGGAGTAACTTAGGCTATAAAAGATAATCATCATCAATCTCGGATTGATACGGCTGTAAATCCAAGTTAACGTGGGCGAAGCTGGCAACAGATAGTTAAGAATAATTTTGTATCATTGATCGTGACCAAGACAGTTGTCAACCCTAATAATGATAACGATATAATTGATACGCTATAATGATTACATGTCCATGGTGTTCCGTCGTACTCCAAAGCCCTTTTCCATCACCAAGAGATAATTATAATGAATAATCAACGTTTTAAAAGCTATAATCACAATAATCAAAGTTATTACAACCTTTTTATATTTCAACGCCTTAAGTATTTATTATTCAGTGGCGGTCCGTGTAATAAATTGGGCGGTTTGTATTCGGCTCGGGATCGCAGACGGCGGCATCGCAGCGGTATCGATCCGTCCCACACCGACGCGACGTCTCTCGCGCCGCAGACCAATATAAGGCTTTTGTACAGAAACGTGTACTGTGACGCTGGTGAATGTATCAGATTCATATGCACATGTATGTTATGAGTAATGAAATAGTACTCTGTTTTACCCTCACAAAATATAACATTCCCAATATTCATATGCTGAGGTATCACATACATAAATACAAACATATACACACTCACACGCGCATGTACTGTAACATACACCCAAGCTTGTATATTTCTGACAATGTTCTAGTTTTTATTTTTTAATCTTAATCACCTAAGTTTACTTTAGATTAATAATAATATAAAAAAATAGTTTCATATTTGAAAGTTTATCAGCAAGAGCGGTAATCGCAGGTAGATTCTAGAAATATCTTGTATCTTCATGTTTATAGGTAATAGACCAGAAATTCAATTTAGGATTTACAAGCAATTCTCGTGGCTTCCCTCGCCCTATATGCCATCCCTTTATAAATATATTTAAATTTAAAATATATTTATTTTAAAAGCAATATTTTTAAAAGGATGGATTAGTCCTCAAAATTGGACTATCAGATACAAATATATTTCCAGAGATAAGCGCATTTTTACTTTACTATAGATATCTTAACCAACTATCACAACAACAATTGAAGCGATTCATACATAATTCATAACAAACAAATACTGTAACATAGACCAAAACATAACTCACCTCGCAGGCATTCTAAGTCGAAGTAGCCGTAAATTAAAGTTGTTTCGTAAAGCTCTCATCTGGTGAGGCTGTCGTCGGATCGAGGATTATATTTTATTTATTTAGCCGAGGATATAATTACAGCTCACGAAAACACGTCGACCTGTTCTGAGACTCAGATGATCTCGACTATTCTAGACTTCGTATAAACCTTGTTTTAGTATATTAGCGACTGCGTCAGGAGATTAATGTTTTTTTTCCCACCATGGTTCAAACCTTATCGTAGCGGTGGGGCTCAGTAGCCTAAGGTGAACCCACCACTTTGGGCGAAGCAAACTGAGCCGAGCGAGCTGCTCTTTGTAAGAACCCCTCTTATAAGAAGAGGGGACAAATAGCAGGGGGGCAAGGGGCGAGGATGGGAAACTCACCTCATTGTACAGTCCCGATGTTGGGAGGGGTTGTTCAGTGGTGCGGGACAACCCCTCTATGGAGGTGACGTCGGTCCCTTGAGGACTGACAACAGATCCGGGGCACCTCACCAAAGGCAGCATTAGTGGCACTCGCCGGGTTTTAGTAGGTAGACTACTAAAACCCGGCTACGTCCACCATACCACCTTTCGGGCGCAGCGAGTCCCACATACCCGCCTGGGGAGACCCACTCCCCCGCAGGATGCCTCGGAATATTTCCCGGCGTAAAAAACAGAAAAAAAGGAGAGTTATGTTTTTGCTTCGAGTGTAATGATTGAAAAATTTGAATGAATGGTGAATTTCTGACGCCAGTTCTATAATTTTCCACGCAGTTGGTGTTTCATTCTTTTTGTATTTTTTTTCCGAGATAATTTATCTTAAAAAAATATATATACGAAAAATAATACAAGCTAATGATTTGTATACATTTTATTCAATTATACAAATATTTGCGTGGAATATAGTTAGAATGCTTTAAAATAACATGCTTTACTTAAAACGAAGAGGTCAAGTTGTATTTTTAGATACGTACACAACCTTTCAATGTAAATAAAATAAGAATTTATAAAAATGCATGGCCATTCAAAACCCTCTTTTATTAAAAGCTTGCAGTTATGGTAAATGTTATGAATTAGTAATAACCATATACCTTAAGAATGGCAGGGTCTTATTTCGACTGACCGTGCAATTTGTTCCCAATAATCCGCCTAATCCCACAACCTTGACACTATACCTCCGACCCGGGGAAACCCCCCACTTTAATAAACCAAAAGTGAGCCAAATCGGCTCACACTAATCCGATGTAGCATTAGGGCCTTTGGGCCTTTTTTAGCATAGATCATTCCGGAAAAAAAAGAACACAATATCTTGAACCCATTTTGTTTACACATTTGGTGTAATGAACGAATTTTATCTCGGTTTATTAAAGTGTAAACTTCTTTTAGCGCGGTACGCATATTTTTAGATGAGACAAAATCTCTGAACTCACGACACCGCACACGAAACGCTGGAGACACAGTTTGACGTTTATATGACGTGGACTCGCGACACCGCACGCGAAACTCTGGAGACACAGTTTGACGTTTGATTTATTTATGTAAGATTATGCAATATTTGTTTTGCAAATTGGGTTGCTTCTAAATTATGTCATACGGCCATTTTGTACGTCGTTTAAATTGTATAGGTTGTCATAATCTATTACAGCCTGCATTATAGTCTAATTGTTTTGTTTTCACTTCTATCGGCAGTCCACAGGGACACTGGTTGGGTTTTTTTTAAATTACTTACATACCCGATGATTGAGATAGTTTACACGGTAGGATTCCTGTGATCACGGTTGCTGTCAATAGCGTAAAAGTTGTTTCATTATAATTAGTGAAATTCGGGTGAATATTAGATTACTTACTTACACAGAATATTAGTTACTATATTAGCTGTCAAATATTTATATTGCAATCATGTCACCAGTACCTACATAACACATTGCAAACGAACCTCATGAAGAACATCAGAATTCCACCACCGGACATCGTGTCAAATCTATATTTCACCCACACTACCGTGATGTCCGGAAATCTACAACAGCTCGATTTTTACGGCATTTTCTGCCTCGCACGAATACTATATGGAATCAGCTACCACCTACGGTAATTAGGTTTAGTTTTAAAGAACTTTATTTCTCAAAAAAGACATTACATGTCACTTATATGAGAACAATTTAATTTTTATGATAACTTATTACTAAAACTAATTCGCCATGTCACACTTTCTGTTTTCAAGTATCCTTGTAACTCATTTATTCAAAAGCTGGTTGTAATTATATATTCATATAATTTTGTTTTAAATACGTTATTTGAGTGTACATTTTTTATGTTCTTCGGCAACTTATTATACAGTTGTACTCCATCAAAAGTAATCATTTTTTTCCCATGATTTGTTCGCACCTTAGGTAGAACAAGTAAGCTAATTCCGAACCGATACCTAGTCCCTAGAAAAAAACATACTTGAAAGAGCATATTTGAAAGTCCAACAACGCACCTGCAAATGATGTAGCGGGTGTCTATTGCTGTCGCTTATGACTTACCACCAGAAGAATCAATTGTCCGATTACCCCTATTAAAAAAAATATTAAATCACTGCAAAAAAATCGTTAGTATGCATGTCTTTATCAAAATTCTCTGTAATTAATTACAAAGGTGCGGACGCAAAAGCTTCTACTAATAAAAAATAATATACTTTTTTTTCAACGAAATACGCCTCACATGGAGAAAGAGCTTTCAATACACGAACACGAATCGTGTCGAGTGTACTAATTATTGAAACGGGATATTCGACTGATGCAATACTATTACCTGATTCTGAGAGATATAGAGCGAGAATGTTAAGCTTGTACGACTATTTCAATATATTTACATTTACGATGAACATGTTCCAAACATTGTTACACAACTTGCCTTGGATCTTAGTTGAAAATTTCAATTAATTACAAAATATCATTTAACCCGTTTCCACGAAGCGCTGCAAATTATTTATCAGTTAACTCTTAACAAATCATATTCATCGCTATTTGTTCTTAATGTTTGTTGTCTTTAACTGATGTCCATTTTTCAATGCCTACCTAAAGAAATGAACCTATAGCTATATTTTTATACGAACAGTTAGCTTATCAACTGTCGCCTATATTCTTTCATCTCAAAATAGGCAACGCATGGACATATTGTCGCCAGACACAATGAATAACCCCCTTTGTAAGAAGAGGGGACAAAAGAGCAGCGGGGACAAGGGGTGAGGATGGGAATCTCACCTTGTCCCCCACCAGGGGAAATTGGCTTTGGTGGGGGACGTTGGCTTTGTTGACAGTTTTTTTAACGGTCAACGTTGACCACTTATTTAATAGTCTTTCAGTCAATTTGCCAATCACTAGGAAAAAAAACGCATATTATTGATGTAGCGTAATAGTACACCAGCGATGTTAATTTCGTCAATAGATTAATGTGGTTGTTACATGAATACGCGAGCAAGGTGCAAGCCTCCTCCAGATAGTATAGCGGATGATGAACTTCGAGGATAATTTGCATTCTCGATCTATTTTAGAATGCGCGCTTCGAAACATATTTGATAGTTTCACTATAAAAAACATAAACATGGGACACCGTGCAAATATATACAGAGTCGTAATGTGAGCCATAATGGTCAGTCAATTTTCACTGACGTAATATAAATTCAACCAACCAGTAATCTGTTTGTACGTTCCATCGGCCACTCATCCATCAATGGCCAGTCAGCCAATCAGAGCCCAGCACCGGCGCAGCGTCACACAAATTTACCTGAATTTGTTTTCATACAAAACACGTAGCATTACCGCTCCAGTTCGGTTATGTACTCGATAATGTAGAGTTAATTTATATTCAAGTATGAATACAGACGGTGTGGCCTGCAAAAGTGTAAACAACGGATGCATACAATCTGCAGGTGTACCCTTATCTAACTTAATGCTGAGCGCGCGGTGTCCATTAGCTTCGTCTGAATGTCTAACATGCAGGCTGTTCATAATCTCTATTATAGTCGTATTAAATCCTATTTCATTATTACTACTTGCATATAATATAATATTTAATGTCTTTTAATTAAAAGTATTGCGTACTTAGACTTAATATATATTGAGTTTTATGCTTTTACATTAATGTATAAAACTTGCCCATATTTCAGCAGTCATTATGGATACAAAATTTCTGCTGCTTATGGTGCTGCGACGCTGTGCCGGTTCTGCCCTCTTCTTTTTTCTTTAACGCCGGAAAATGCTCTGAGGCATACCGCAGGGAAGTAGGTCTTCCCACGCGGGTATGTGGGACTCGCTGCGCCCGAACTGACCACTAAAACCCAGCGAGTGCCACCAATGCCGCCTTTGGTGAGGTGCCCCGGATCGAATGAGCAAACAGGGCACCTCGACGGCTAGTCAGTCCCCGAGGGAACAACGCCACCTCCACAAAGGGGTTGTCCCGCACCACAGAACAACCCCTCCCAACGTCGGGATAATACAATGCCTGCTCTTCTATCCCCTCTTCTTATAAGAGGGGTACAAAGAGCCCCCTCGGCTCAATTAGCTTCGCCCAATGTGCAGCGGTTCACTCTAGGTTACTGAGCCCCACCGCCACGTCAAGGCCCGAACCATGGTGGGGCGCTTCTGCGCTCTGACTGGCCGACTGATGGCCATTGATGGATGATTGGCATACAGATTACTGGTTGGTTGAATTTCTATTACGTCAGTGTCAAATCACTGACCAGTTTCGGAATTTTATGGCTCACATTACTACTCTATCCGGTTATATTGTAATCAATGCTGTAAGGTATATACGTCGAGATTGTAAAAATCTTAATAAATTGCGATAAAAATTATATATTAAAAAAGATTTTTTTCGTATACATTTTGACTGTATGTAATATGCAACATGCCAATATGGCGTAATACAAGTATGGGATGCAGATTATTAATAACAAATTACATGGACAATCTCAATAAGAGTCCTGCAGTTCTGAAAGTATGTTATTATGGGTAGCATTTACCACAACCGCAAACTTTTCATATATAAGAGGGTGTCGAATGGCCATGTAAGAAAGATTTTTTGCAATTCGTTTTTTTCTATCCTCACCCGACGGTTCTGGATCTAAAGATACAACTTAGTGGCTACGTTTTGTATATCATCTCCACCTATATATATAACTATTAAATATTTACTCGACTGTAGTAAGCGGCGAGTCACTGCAGGCGATACGGAAAAAAGGGTTTGCTAAGTCAATTTTTTGAGATATGTATTAAATATCGCTCTCACAAAAAATATCAGAGATACCTAAAGATATAGTCTAAAGGATGTGCTAATTGGTTATACGATATCTTATCGTACAAGTATATCTGTACTTTACTCGATCATGTGAAATCCTGAAAACATGCTAAAATTAAGTAATCATAGCATATAATAATGTTTGAACTGTAATAACATTCATTTTGATTATAACTTGGGCACTGTTGTGCCACAAGAACAGATGTTGTTCTTGTTGGGAAAACTCTAAACTAAGGAGGGTACGTTAGTATACTTGTATAATATAATATGAAGAAGTTATTTAGTAGAAATCCTAAAATAATACTCTAAAAACCATGAATTTATTAACAAACTTTGTCAAAATGTTATCGAAATATTGAAGCTGAGGGTTACAAAAATATAAATTTAAATTTTAAATTAGACCTCCCGCGGCTTGATGAGAATGCGTAAACTTTTAATCTTGCCCAGAAATTTATGAGTTAAAGAGGTGAGGAATACAAACAGCGTAATAGCACTTACATCAATAACATTACACAAATGTATATATGTTTGTTTACAATGTATACACGGAGTTACTCATTTGCGGAAATTGTATACGGCTTTGTGATCATAAAGCTATCGAAACAAGTTATTAACATGTTCGAATGCTAAATTTGTAAGAGATAATTAAGTGTAAACTATAAAGATAAGAACTGTTCATCATAGCTAGAAAACCTTTAAATAGTGACCGGTGGGAGGGATGCGCTGTGCCGCGCTCCCGGCTGTATGGGTACCACCATCTTGCTTGTTTCTCCCGTCAAACAGCTTTGCTGTGTTTCTGAGAGAAGAGCAAGACAGACAGTGTATTTCTGGCACCAAGACTTAACATCTTATGTCTCAGGATAGGCAACACATAGATGAGTTGCCTGAGCTCGTTCCAGGTAAACTAGTTTATGTTCATGAGCGACGTCGACCACTTACCATCAGGTGGCACGTTTGCCTATCCAACTAACATAAAAAAAAAACTTTCCGGTGGGAGGGATGCGCTATGACGCACTCCCGGCTGCATGGGTACCACCATCTTGATTGTTTCTCCCGTCAAACAGCTTTATTGTGTCTCTGAGAGAAGGGCAAGACAAGCAGTGTATTTTCTGGCACCGAGACTTAACATCTTATGTCTCAGGATAGGCAGCACATAAATGAGTTGCCTGGGCTATTTCCAGGTAAACTAGCTTATGTTTATTGGCACGCCTGTCAGTTTACCTAGCCAACTAACATAAAAAATTCATAACTTGTGTGCAATTCACACGTAGTAGAAGTAAAACCTTCAAAAATCACGAACATAAGTATTGTGCTTCCTATCTCATTTTCTCCAAGCAAGCGATGGTCTCATGTTCATGTGCACGTAAAAATTTAGAAAAACCCTTTTCAAGGCACCACTGTGGTCAGGATAGAATCCGGACCTCTCACTCAAGAAACCGAGCCCATACCCACTAGACCAGTGACCACCGTCGCTCACAATTATTACACAGCAAGCTGATTTAAAGTCATACTGACCAAATTACTTGACATACTTATTACTCCGAGAAAACAGAACTTTCGAGCATCGAAATCAAAATTGAGAATGAAACGTTATACAACTAATTATAATGAAGCTTGTCGCTTTTATTTTGACTCGAAAGTACATATTATAAATAATTTCATAATTATCTTCTTAAAGTCTCGGCGAGACATTAAAAATAACGATCTTACGTTAATAAGACATAAATAACCGCCATACATACCTACCCATATTAATTAGGAGATGAAAGACGAAACGGAAGAATGAGATTCAGGCTTTAGAGTTTAGAGTGAGTAATGTGTGTTATGACTAGATGGGATCTATCCCTCGTCTCAGTAGCCGGTAATATTTATTTCAAGGTGGTAAAGTGGTACTAACATCTTACATCAGGACAGTGCAATGGTGTGAGTTTCCCATCCTTGCTCCTTGTCCCCCCTACTCTTTTGTCCCCTCTTCTTATACACAAAAAGCAGGATACAAAGAGCAGCTCCCTCGGCTACATTGGCTTCGCCCATGGTGCTGGGTTCACCTTAGGCTACTGAGCCCCACTGCTACGAGAGGGCTTAGACCATAGTATGGATGAATGAGTTGCCTGGGCTAGTCTCTGCTTAACTTGTATATATTCTTGGGAGTTGGGCGATGCTGACCACTTATCATCATGTGGCTCGTTTCCTCATTTGCCTATCCAATTAACATAAAATAAGTTGCCAGGGCCTATCTTGTTTCTTAGGTTCTTCTTGTTAGACGCTGATTTCTGATAAATTAGATTTAATCTATGAATGATGTTAACTATGTACCATCGTGCGGAAGATTTTTTTTATATCATAGGAGGGCAAACGAGCAGTCGAAGCTTTTTGGCGACTATCGACGCCCATACATATCCGCACAACTAATGATTATGCAGATGCACTGCCCTCCTTTTCGAAACGCGACAGCATAGCTGTCACTTGACGCCGGTGTTTTGCGAGCCAGAGGTACCATCCCGGACGGGCCGGGCCCAATTCGGCCGCAAAGCAGCATCATCATACCTCTTACAATCTCCTCTGCTAATATGCCATACACATTTCATAAAAAAATACAAAATTTTAAGAACGAACGTCGAGCAAATATAATACGAATTTTCCAGAAGTCGCAGTTAATGTGGTGTAATTGTGATGTTTACTTTTCAATTTTTCTTTTCTCATAAATTTTAAAGGATCAAATAATGGATGTTTAGTTGTTTCTTATTTTATTGGAACGTAGTTCCTTATCGCGCGTTGCGAAAGGGGGCTGGACGGAAAAAATTCAGACGAAAAGTTGTAACGACACTTTTTGCTATATTGTGTATGTATAAACACACGCACACTTATGTATGTGTGTGTTTATTATAAAAGTTTGATACCTTATCGAATAACTTCATGTCACCAATAGCGTGACGTTGATTACTAAACAACACCACCATCTATTGGTAAATTCACGAAGCTTTTTAATAATTACACATAAATGTACCATATCTATTGAAGGCGGATTTTATGTTAACTTTAAATAATTATACATATGTACCACGCCATCTATTGGATATACATAATTTCTTTAAGAATTATACAATTTAAACATGTTTGAAAAATTAGATATGTAAGTAGTTTTCATTAGAACACATTCCACGTACCTACAGTTGACTTAATTTGATTGCAAAAATTGTTGGTAATGTGTTTTATTAATAGATCTTTACCTTTTTTTAAGACGAAAAGTTGGAACGACACTTTGCTATAGTTGTAAGTCGTGCGGCGTGTGTTTTCCTTCACTAATTAATCGAAAGGAACTTCGTTCCATCCGGGTGTCCCTTGACACCTCTCTTTAGTTTTTATATATTTTATTATAAAAGTTGGTAACACAGGAATGTCTAGAATCAACATAATATATGCAGCGAGACGGACTGCGGCTGCAATATTAATAGAGTCGCTAAAATAGTCTGCAATCGTGACGTTTAACTGACTAGTGACTCGTACAAATATCTTCCACAAATCTTACGGTGGAATCCTATTGATGTGCTCTCCTTTATGTGTTACATTTTTACTTGACTTCAAAAAAAGAGGAGGTTCTCGATTCGTCTGTATGTTTTTTTTGTATGTATGTGACACGATTACTCCGCCGTTTGTGCATGAATTTCGATGGTTATTTTTTGTTTGAAAGCTGGTGTTTCCAATTTGGTCCCATATTAATTTTATTAAGATCTGACAAGCCGTTTTTTAGTTATTCCCAATAATGCCTATTTGATTGGTTTCGTTTACCTCGATGATATGCTCATTTTATAACTTGTCGATGTAACAATTATATAGGATGCTTTGGCAGCACACCATAGTATGTCGCGGTTATCGTAATCATCATCATCATCATCATCATCATCATCATCATCACCATCATCATTATCATCATCACCAACATCACCACCACCATCATCATCATCATCATCATCATTTATTCGTCCACTGCTGAACATAGGCCTCCTTCAATGAACACCAAGACGACGAATTTTGGAATCACAAAATTTTAAGAAATAAAAACATTTTACAAAAAATTAAAACTGACTTCAAAAATAATAAACTAAAAAAGTAATAAAATAACAGTTTCTTTAATTATTGTGCTTACAGCTTATAATCAACTTAATCTTCTACTAATGTACAAACTTTGCGTTTACAAGGTAGGTACCTACCTAGGTAGGGTACAGCAACAAATACGACACGGACACCAACATATATAATAAATTTGTCGTACGTTACGTCAACCGCAGTGGAGTTTATGCTGTAACAATAGGGCCGAAGGTCCAACTTGACGGCCGGGGACTTGCCACGGAGCACCTAGCTAATGTCAGAACTCAGAGCCTCAGGCCGCCGCGCGCGTAACGCATCATACATTTTTGACTGTTATTGCGGACGGACGTGTCGAGCTTAGAGTGTTCCTTTATAATAATTACTAGTTGGATGACCGAGCTTTGCTCGGTATTTTTTTTTTATTTTTATAAAGTGACATTTTCTAAAAATGATTCCTAGCTAGATCGATTTTTCGCCCCCGAAACCCCCTATATACTAAATTTCATGAAAATCGTTGGAGCCGATTCCGAGATTCCAATTATATATATACAAGAATTGCTCATTTAAAGATATAAGATTTTTAAAGACATTTTAGAAATTGTATGCTTGCAACCATGCTTTTCAGTGCGCACTTTTGCATTTCCTTTATTTTTTATTAATTACAGTTTGGAGTAGTTACTTATTAAATTTATTATATGGTGTAGGAATAGATTTTAAAGTTAACAAAATAAAGTATAGGTTATTTATTACTGTTTAGCTGAAGTGGGCGCAGACTTGTCGCTTTCTGCGGTCATCCGAGCGATGACTGACAGTGAGAGCGCATGACTACCTTGCAGAAGGAGAGTACCGCCTACTCTCCTTCTGCAAAGTAGTGATGTCGCAGAAGGGCGAGACAGAGCGGGAGAGAGAGCGCACTTGCGCCTCTTCCCGCAAGAGAGCATGGCGGCGACAGGCGGTTGCACCGCCGTGAGGGACCTGTGCGTGGCCTATGGGGATCCGCCGGGTCCTGGCTATAAGGCACCCTTATGTGTTCAGGGTGCCTTAAGCGGAGTAGGAGGAGGGGATGTTACCCCCCTGTCTCTAGAGGAGAGTGCCAGGTGGCACACCGTTGAGGCCCGGTGCGGACGTCCACAGCTCTCGCGCCGGATCACCCAGACGACGAGGAGAACACCGCTGGGGTTTAGTAGGTAGAGTCTGCGTCCACCTTACCACCTTCTCGGGCGCAGAGAGTCCCACATAACCTCCGGGACCCCCTGGACCCGGTGGTATGCATAGATGCACTCCCCAGCGAAAAAAAAAGATAGGATTATTCATTCGTGTATTATGTTTTAGTAGATATTTGTTTAGCGTAGATGCCTAGGCATTATTATTTTAATTTTATTTAGTTTTTAAAAATAATCTTTGGTATAGGTATTAGTTAATTACAGAGTGCACATAACCAATATATTAGTCCAAGAGCCCGCGAGTACCAGACCTTCGGATTTTTATAAAAGCTGAAAATTTTTCTATGTGTGTCCCTAGTACAGGTAAGAATTATCCCCACCCATGAAGCTGAGGCAGCGGTGGCTTTGGCAGGTAACAGGTAACAAAGGTGTATATAATTCCATCTCAAATTTATCATAAAATAAAACTGTTTTTTTTATATATTTGATTCATAATAATATCAAAACTCGCGTTGCTCATTGCCAGACAGTTAGTATGGTTGCAACCCTCTGCCGGACACCCTTAAACTATTATAATTTATAATTATACTTACGTTATATTATAAAACCTAAATTTTATATATAATTTTTTGGGGGCCTATTAATCTATGTTTACATAATAGCCGGACAGATTCGACGGTTCTATCATCTTGCCAGACGCATTCAAAGTGAGCAGTAGTTCGGAGAGCAAGGAGCGTATACAGTAACTAGTGCGAGTGAGACAGAGCGCTTGGTCTATTGCGGCCTTTAACTGCGCATCCACTGTTATTAAGTTCAAATTGTGCAGTTTATTATTTTTTTAATCAATAAATTTCATTAAATAAATTTTTACAGTTTGAATAACAAATATTTAAAACAATACTCAGTAAAATTGTTCTAATACAACTTCAATCATGTCGAAACTCTAATAATTTTATTTATATTATTTTTCATTTTTACGAAGTTTATTATTTTCAATTCTATCAAAATTGTAAAGCCAACGAATTAAAGTAAATCAATTTTTATTGTTTATTATATCAAAGGGCAATTTTTTTTTAAACAGAGAAATACATTTATTTTGATTAAATCTTTAAACATTTTCATCATTTTCATTGTCGTCGTCAATACATCCATATTCCTCGTCACTATTATTCCATTCTGTGGATTGATCGTCTTCAATATCGCCTTGTTCATTGTTTTCTGCAATAGTAAAAAAACCAAGTTAATTTAATTACAAATAGTCCAAAATTAATGTACAATAATTAACATAATTATCAAATACCTGGAACTGTTTTTAGAGATTCGCTGACATAATTCGGTAATTGATCTCCTTCAAACCATTTAAAATAGTAGTGGTCATTTTCCAGTATCCAACCATTATTTACTGGTTTATATGCTGTTGGCTTTTGTAAGTGAGCGTTGTTCCATATGCTACATATGTAATTCGCTCGCAAAAATTGCTAATATTAATATTAAGCAAATATTAACATCTTGAGTTACAAAATTATTATCACTAACTTCTGGTTCAAAAACGTCAGAAATATCTTGAAGATTGTAGATCTATTGATTCACAAATTGGAGCTGGCTGAGATTTCGTGGGAGATTCTGTGGATACAGACTGTAAATGAGATTCATTCTCAGATGTCGAAGGTTGTGTTTCTGTGGACTGGGATAGTAAAATTAGTTGAGATGAAGATTCTGTTGACGGAGACTGTGGATCAGGTAGTTCGGAACTCGAATCTCGTATCGACGACAAGGTTGAAGATGAGTTGCTTGTTATTACACAACTCCCTTCTTTTTTTCCTTTTTTTTTCAGCACTCAATGGTTGAGAGGTGAAATATTTTTTTATAAGACCTGTAAATACCTTGTAACATACTCTGTGATAACCACTCTCGGTGTATTCACTGGGTAAAATAATGTCTCTGTATTTTAGGTTATGTATTTTTCGTAATTTAAGAATAGTCTGGCATTTTTTTAAAGTTTCCTCAGAAAATATTATTATATGTTCATCACTTTTCTTACAAACAAAGCAAACTATTTTTTCGTCACTCATGATAGCACTTTATTACAACTGATCACATTTATTTTATAAACTGCGCAGAAAAATAATACATTTATTATGAGCATAGCCGTTCACCAGATAGTTACAATAAACAACAGCTGATGCGCAATGAAGGGCCGCAATAGACCAAGCGCTCTGTCTCACTCGCACTAGTTACTGTATACGCTCCTTGCTCTCCGAACTACTGCTCACTTTGAATGCGTCTGGCAAGATGATAGAACCGTCGAAACTGTCCGGCTATTATGTAAACATAGATTAATAGGCCCCCAAAAAATTATATATAAAATTTAGGTTTTATAATATAACGTAAGTATAATTATAAATTATAATAGTTTAAGGGTGTCCGGCAGAGGGTTGCAACTATACTAACTGTCTGGCAATGAGCAACGCGAGTTTTGATATTATTATGAATAAAATATAAAAAAATTCAGTTTTATTTTATGATAAATTTGAGATGGAATTATATACACCTTTGTTACCTGTTACCTGCCAAAGCCACCGCTGCCTCAGCTTCATGGGTGGGGATCATTCTTACCTGTACTAGGGACACACATAGAAAAATTTTCAGCTTTTATAAAAATCCGAAGGTCTGCACTCACGGGCTCTTGCTCTATAAAGTCAATGGTTAATTATTAATATATAATTCAATAAAGGTTAAGTTGCTTAGTTATTAATTTTCAGTCTATAGATTAGGCGCTAGGTGATTCTTTTTCTATAAGGATAGTTTTAAAGATTTCTATATTTTTAATACGGTTATAACTCGATGCCTTCCAGAAATAAAACTTCTCTTCATCACAAGAATCTGCTGAGGAGCGAGAGTCCCTGTTAAACCGCATGCGAGACAGCATAACTGAAACAAGAGCACGCGAAAGCAGCGCCAATTGAGAATATAAAACAAAACATAAATAATATAAAAACAAAAAATATAATTTAAAACAAAGTCTTTCCTCGCGTCTGTCTATCTGTACAACTAGGTACAAACTAACTAAATGGATTTTCATGCTGTTGTCAACATGAGATAGAGTTATTCCCGAGGCAGGTTATAGTATATAATTTAGCAAGACTGTATAAATTGATAAATAGTTGGATAATTATTGTGAGAGTCGGAAAAGTTTAAGCCGCTTGGGAGCTTAAAAACACAGCCATATTCCCTTTAGAGATATAGCCAAAAAGTATAAAAATGATCATCATCGGTCCGGATACGTCCGTCAATAAAAGTTAACGCGGGCGAAGCTGCGGGCAATAGCTAGCAATATAAATAAGTAAAGATTAAACAAAAATATTTACTAACTTAAACAACAAACTTAATTAAAGTAGGTAAGATTAATGTTTCGTTTTCATGCTTCTTTTTAAGATACGAGATGAATTTACCATAATAATTAATTAAATATTAAGTCACATAGGTACTTATAAAAAGTTGTATAACATTACTTAACTGTCTGGCATTACAGCCAAGAGACCGGTAGTGCGAAAGGCGCTTCAAACCCCGCCAAGGACACATTTGACATGTTAATGTTTCTTCCGGGGATAATGTGTAATTACATACATATAGTAATGTACTTAAAATAATTTTACCTACGTTTTATTACAGTTTTTTCGTTTTTTTAACGTTAAATCAAAAGCAAAGCCTTTGAAAGAGTAGTAAAATTTTCATACATATTTAAATCTACACTCCCCTTGGAATGGCTACAAGATTCTGTAATGGTAGTTAGGGTAAATTAATGACAGAAAGGTCACCTCAGAAACAACATCGTCTAAATGATTACATATTAGGTATTTTTAATTTAATCAAAATTATTTAATAAACTTACAACCTTAATTTATAATGAAATTAACTAAACTTATTTAACATAATATAAACAAAATATACAAAGAACCTAAAACTAAAAAACTTAAAAAATATAATATAATAACTAAAATATATTATTAAAAAGGAGTCCCTTTAGGTAAGGTTCCGAAGATACTGGCAGCGTTCCGCCTTTGAATAGCTAGACTAATTCTTTGTCCGAGGTAGCTACCAGCTCTTCGGTCTCCGGTGATGTCAAATAACCTTTTTACCTATTTCCTTAAAAAGCCTTATAGTGCTAGGACCCCACGGACCAAGGGTCTCGACACCGAATGGGACAAAATCATATTTGGAGCCTAGTCCCCTGTATTTGTATACTTTAAATTCACTTTCATCTAAATCATGTCGCTACATCTAACAACAAAGCATTATTAAAATAATAAAAAAAATTAAACTTATGTTAAAAACCACAGGACGCCGTTTTCCTGTCTAAATGCATCAAATAAAGTAATCTAAATTATAGACTTCCGGTGGCGCCAAAAGGATGTGCCATTCGTGAAGATAATATTGATTAATAATTAAGGTTTAACAGTAATAAATCTAAAAAAACGTGATTAATAATTATAATAATTAATAATTTAATTTACAATAGTTAATTATTTGTAATATTATGGCCATATTTATAGTAATTAGATGTGGTATATAAGGACGCCAAATGGCGGTCTTGGATGCATTCTACTAGTATACTTTTATGGCAAAAAACGGAACCCTTATAGATTCGTCATATCTGTCTGTCTGTCCGTCCGTATGTCACAGCTTTTTTCCGAAACTATAAGAACTATACTGTTGAAGCTTGGTAAGTAGATGTAGTCTGTGAACCGCATTAAGATTTTTACATAAAAGTAGAAAAAAACAATAAATTTTGGGGGTCCCCATACTTAGAACTTGAAACTCAAAAAATTTTTTTCATCAAATCCATCCTATGGGTAGGTCTTCAAAATAATATTGAGGTTTCTAATACCATTTTTTTCTAAACTGAATAGTTTGCGCGAAAGACACTTCCGAAGTGGTAAAATGTGTGCCCCCCCCCCCCCCTTTAACTTCTAAAATAAGAGAATGATAAAACTAAAAAAAATATATGATGTACATTAATTACTATGCAAACTTCCACCGAAAATTGGTTTGAACGAGATCTAGTAAGTAGTTTTTTTTAAAAAACGTCATAAATCGTAAGCCGCAGTTTAAGGTAAACTGCGGTCAATCAACTCAAATAAAAAAAAACATTTAATTTCATAAACATAAACCTTATTTTTTGTTAAAGTTCCTAATGTTGTATATTATTTAATGTTATGGAACCCTTCGTGCGCGAGTCCGAATGGGACTTGGCCGGGTTTTTTTTTTCTTTAACGCCGGGAAATGCTCTGAGGCATCCCGCGAGAGAGTGGGTCTCCCCAGACGGATATGTGGGACTCGCTGCGCCCGAAAGCTGGTAAGTGGACGCTCTACCCACTAAAACCCGGCGAGCCACCAATGCCAATTTGGTGAGGTACCCTGGATCTGTTGAGCAAACAGGGCTCCTCGACGGCTATTCAGTCCCTCAGGGGACCTATGCCACCTCCACAGAGGGGTTGACCCGCACCACAGAATAACCCCTCCCAACGTCGGGACAGTACAATGGGGTGAGGTTTTCGTCCTCGCCCCTTGCACCCTGCTCTTTTGTCCCCTTTTCTTATAAGAGGGGTATAAAGAGCCCCCTCGGCTCAATTCACTTCGCCCAAGGTGCAGCGGCTCAACCTAGGCTACTGAACCCCACCGCCACGACAAGGCCTGAACCATGGTGGGGAAAGAGCTTTCCTCTGCTGAAATATATTGTGATCGAGAAGATTCAATTGTTTTAATCGGACATTCCTGCTGAGAGTCGTTACACTTATTTATAAAAATACAAATAAATGAACTATAAATAAAACGCAATACTAGAGCAAACTTTCTTCGCTTATTAAAAACTCCTTTCAGTACGTCTCTGTAAAAAAAAAATTGTGTTTTCACGACAATTTAAACAAAAGCTATGGTGGTTAAATAACCTCAAAGGCAATTTCCTATTAGCTGGTCTTTTGCTCGACGAGTTACGGCCCAGCTTATAAATTATTCATCCATAGAAATACGTTGTAAGCAATTGTAAAATATGATGTGTGTTATTAATTTGCGTGGAATTGCGAGGTCCTTATATTTAAACTTACCATTTAAATACTGAAATGACGTATCGCGGGATTAATGGTAACATTAAATTAGAAACATTTTGTAATAGACTATCACGGGTAAAGAGGAATTACGAGTATTAGAGAAAAGATTTTGAAATAGGATAGTACGGGCATGGATTAGTAACAAAATCCCGTCAAGTCAAGTCAAAATATAATTCATAATGGTATAAGACACATTATGTATTCGTGTATGTCACACGATAAGACAGAAGAAAAAAAGACAAGAGCTGCTGAGCTTGTTCTTGGGGGACCGACGCCACCTCCAGAGGTGGATCGTCCCGCACCACAGAACAACTCCTCCCAACGTCGGGACAGCCCTCTTCTTATTAGAGGCGTACAAAGAGCAGCTCTTTCAAATTGGCTTCGCCCAAGGTGCTGTCAATTATGGATATAAACCCCCAAACCCCACATTAATTATATCTAATTTATTTCAAATTACCCATAATAGTATTTACAGTGGGATTGTAAATCCAGACACGTTTCCATTTATATCGGTACGACGATATTCACGTTATTCCGTTTATGATATCTTCCTGTTAGGGAGTTTCGCTCGTAAATTATAAATAGGAACGGGATGTCCAAATTATATCACGTCTGTTTATGGTATTACTCGCGTTACACCGCAAATGATTCTGTTCGGAGACTGAAGCGTAATAAAGTACATTTATATTATGATACATTCATTCATTATCAGGATTTATCCGTTCACTGCTGCGCTCCACATAGGCCTCCTTCAATGAACGGCAAGACGACCGATCCGCTACCACCGTTGGATGATACATTATTAAACTTTATTATTAGTCTAGGCAACAAATTCTTTATTGACGAAAACAGCTGCAAACTTCACCGAAAACTTTTGGTCTCATCAAAAGTATAGTTAATAAAAAAATTAGGGCAATTTTTTGGCAGATTATTAATTATTCTTGTGTATAGAATGTAACGATTTTTTTATTCTTTATTATTTATATTTAATCGTTTAAAATATTTTTTTTGATCATGCTGTTGATTCAGTCGTGAGTCGACGGACGTGCGCGCGCCGCTATCCGTTTTTTAATTATAAATATTGTCAGTGCAACTCGGAGGAACAGAACTTTTTTTTGGGAAATTTCCTCTTCATTAAGAATCTCTTTTAAAATTTTAGATATCTTAAATAGTTTCGTCTGACTTTTCTTGTTTGTCTTATTATTGAAGTTTATGCCCAGCATTGGACAAATAATGATGATTGTTTAAATGTTACGAACATTTAAGATCAAGATACAAATAATGAAAAACGAACACCAAAAACTGGAAGTACTGCTTTTATTTAACAGTTTTTAGTGCAGTAACGTAAATAATAATGAAAATAATAACGGAGCAACCACATTCTTATTTTGAATGGCAATTTGCCAAAATTTGTATGTTAATATTCCATGATAAAAATCTGAGATAAATATCAAAAACCAATTAACAAACCAACGAAATATTTGGACTTCAATCAGCGTGTTTTAATTAAAAATAATATATAGAACACGTTATTTTAAAGTCGGTTAGTAATAGTGTTTAACACATTTTTTTAGTATGAAGTTTATACACAAAAACTGTGCTGTCAATATCAACATAAAACATAATATACTTTTTGTGATATTTTCCTGACAGTTCTTTTAAAGCCAAGTGAGCTGTAGTTGTTTGCTCCAATTTTTCACTGCAGGCATAGCTTTTATGATGGATTTACTAAAATGAAACCTTTTAATGTTGCATCATACTACAGCTTGACAAGGTTTAAACATTTCGTACAATGGACAGAAAAATCATCACTTAATACAAAATAATGGCCCTGCAAGAGTATCTTTGTTCTGGCTCAGGCCATAGTCATTAAATGGATTTAGGAAAGGTTCTCAATGTTTTCACCATTTCTCATTGAATCCCCAACTATTTATCAACCATGATGCTGTTAATTTCTATTACCTTTGTACAGGTTATTTAATATGAATTTCCGTTGTGTATTAGGTAAAGTTTCTTCAAATGTGTTTTATTTTACTAGCGGTTCCCCGCAATTTCACTCGCTCTTAAATTTGAAAAAAAAAGACACTCCTATAAAATGTAACCATTAACTTTCCACAATATCATAGGCTAAAAAATATTTAGCCTGACCTGTATCCTGCCTGACAAGTATCAAGTAAGTAGGCTAAAAAATAGCGACTGCAACTATAATAACTAATAGTTCATACGTTATAAAATACAAAATTGTTTTTTTTTTAATTTTTACATAATGCTCTCGTCGATTACTTTAAATCATTATTTGTATTTGAAATTCTAACGCACTTTTGGCTGGATACTAGAACTATAAAAAATCGGTTGTCTGTAAAGTCGGTTTACTGACGATAGTTGAACGTGACAACGTCATAAGAAAATGGAATGCCTCACAGCGAGGTAACGCCACATACGTCATGTTTTTTCGTTCGTGTAGCCGGCTCCATCGAATTACGTTGTCGCGTCAAAAAACTTCAAAGTAAACAAATGATAGAAGATTTTTATAAAGCTTAGAACTTAGAAGTGTTATGTCGCAAATAATGAACAAAGGAAGGAAATGGATTCGGTTGGAGTGTGATTCAATTGTTTTAGTATTGTCAAATATTGACCTACTTCGGCTTCCTAAACCTGTTGACGAACATATTGCCTGCAAAGCAAATATTGTGTAAGATTATTATTGTTTTTATGTGGTAATATTTTAGTATCAAATTTATCTTGAATTGGCAATCATCATCATCATCATCAGCCTCTATCCATCCACTGCTGAACATAAGTCTTTTTTTTTTTCTATTACGCCGGGAAATGCTCTGAGGCATCCCGCCTGGGGAGTGGGTCTCCCCAGGTGGGTATGTGGGACTCGCTGCGCCCGAAAGTAGGTAAATGGACGCAGCTCTACCCATTAAAACCCGGCGAGTGCCACCAGTGCCGCCTTGGTGAGGTGCCCCGGATCTGTTAAGCTGACAGGGCACCTCGACGGCTAGTCAGTCCCGCAAGGGACCGACGCCACCTCCACAGAGGAGTTGTCCCGCACCACAGAACCACCCCTCCCAACGTTGGGACAGTACAATAGGGTGAAGTTCCCATCCTCACCCCTTGCCCCCTGCTCTTTTGTCCCCTCTTCTTATAAGAGGGATACAAAGAGCCCCCTCGGCTCAATTAGCTTCGCCCAAGGTGCTGGACTCACCCTAGGCTACTGAGCCCCACCGCCACGTTAAGGCTTGAACCATGGTGGGGAACATAAGTCTCCCTCAAAGAACGCCAAGACGACCGATCCCTCGCTACTCGCATTTTTATTTATTTTATTGGCAATACATGTGGAAAATCTGATTGTTGACTTTAAGGTTGAACTAGTCGATGGCGCGAACTCTAACAAAATGATTGCTATCTCACCTGACATACTGCGCGAACATGCGTGCTAGAATGAAATGCACAATAATTCATTCCGAAAATGTCCTTTTAGCAAAACAGTTATTATAGAAAAACTAATAAGTTTATCTTTTCAAAATAAATTTATTTCAACTTTTGAATAACTAAACTATATATGTACGGGCTTTATTTTGAGCTTTCGTGCTCCGTTGACTATTTATTTACGCCCAAAGTTGGGCTAAAATCAGTGTTAAAATACGATAGTTTAGAAGCTTGTATTTTTAAAATGTATATTTTTTACGATTTTGGGTACATACGGTCATAGATAACGACGAGATAAATTTATATTATACTTAGTTTTTCATGGTCAACGTCAAACATTGTAGTAATAACTGTTCTGCGTTTGTATGGAAAGATGAGCGACTTGTGTAACCTTAAGCTTTAGATTTGGGTATAACGAAGCTACACCATATTTAAACACAAGACCTTAAATCTATAACGTAACGTCATTTTATAAAAATCGTAAGTAACACATTTATATACAGTTTTTATCCTTATTAATACTAATCATCTTATCATTATATTTTTCCAGTCATATTGAAATAGTATTTTCACGAATATAGTTAAAATTCAATAGAGCTTTCACATTACGACATCATTACCACACCCAGTCCCGCCAGTGTAAAGGTTTTGATGACATTTACCGTCGGTTCACCAGAGCATTCCTTCATCGTAAAATATCGACCGCTGGCCTTCCTCGGATGCATTCTCCGATTGTTCCATTCTGTTATGTCCACATTGCAACATGCTACAATGTATAGGTTTACCGTAAATCAATTCTCTTGGATATTCAATAGTTGTTTTGACCATAGTAAATGAAATCCGAAAATCAAGTTGGAAGATTTGCAAATGCCTCTTTTACTTTCAAGTGCTTTTAAAATCGTAACTACGTCTACGGGTAAGCGTTTTCTCGTTGAAGTCAGGCAAGGAGAATCTGCGATCGTTGCTACTATTGATCGAAGAGGAGAAGACTATGCTTATAGTTTTCCTATGCTGGTTTGGCCGCAAGCTCATCAGGAATACAGGTTTTCTTACAATGTTTTTTTTTTTTCACTTTAAATAAATGCGATAATGACGATGTTAGGCACACGGAACAATTGAGAAAAATCAATATTTGTTTTAAAAAATCAAGCTAAAACAGGGAACTCTTACATCGACGCCGAGTCTACAAATACTAGAAAAGTTTAGAAAACATCATCGTTCAAAATGGAAATAAATTAAGTATTTGATTTCGTTACATAAATTTATAATATATTGTATAATTACTATCCTACAAATAATATAAACGCGAATGTTTGTATCGATATTATATAGTATTATATAGTATAGATATATGTTTGTTGGCCATTCACGCAAAAACTACTGAATGGATTTTAATGAAACTTTACAATGACATAGCTTATACATCAGAATAACATATAGGCATCATTCACCAACATAATATATTTATCCCTGTACTCCCACAGGAATGGGAAGTCCGCAGGCGAAACCGCGGGGTGCTGCTAGTATAAAATAAATAAAGATAACACCTTCAAGTATTTGTCACCTAGAATTTAGTTAATAATAATGTATTATAATGACTGATCCCAATAAACATTCAAGGTGAATGCCGAAACGAATTTTAACATCTGTTATATAAAGTTATACTTTAAGGCGAAGGCTGTTTGATTCTGTAATGAGATACGACCACAGACGACGCTCGCAAGGTGTGTCCATGTTTTGTTAAAGGGCATCGAATGCACAATCGTTACCTAAACATGCTAAATCCGTCAATAAATTGCTAAATGCTAAACGTTCAACATTAACATTATTGAACTTTATTTAAGATTATAAATTGACATGGCTATTTTAACTACTAAAATTATTAAAAACGGGATATTTACCGTATTTTTTACTTTTATATCGCGGAGGATATAATATTTCAACATTATCTACCAATATCTTGTTCAAATAACCATGTTAACTTAAGCGTTCGTAAATGAAAAGCCGAATATTTAGTTCTCGACATATTTAGATAGAGGATATGGTTTTTTTATATGTATATCGACGCCCATACATATCCGCACAACCAGAGATTATGCAGATGCGTTGTCCTTCTTTTTTCTATCCCCCCAATGGGCTCTCTCTCCAAATTTTTCCTTTAACTGTACTAAATTTCAAAGTCCTAGTTTGCGATATACTTTTAAAAAAGGGTACAAAGTTTTTTGCTTCACGTAACATTCTATATATTATAAAGAACCAAAAGCCAAAAAAAAGCTTTAGAGTAACCATCACAAAAAATTCAGCAATAAATGTTCAGTTCATTAGTTTGTTGTTCATTTAAAATTATCTTCATCAAACGTACATATATTGATAATTAATTAATTTCTATAACATAGAAAATATATCATATTGAATTATCTCAAGATAGACGTGCGGCGGCCGTTTTAGTTAGACGTACTTAATTAGAAGCGATAAGAAGATGTGATGGTTTCAAATTAACTTAATAACTGCGTGCTTCTACCACTTTCATATAAAGAGGATCATATTTTAATATATTCTTATCTAAACATAATATATGATTTATACAAACTATTATAATTAATAAGTGCATTTATGGGTGAGTTCTTTGCTTGATGCTAATAGCATGGGGGACTCCCAAGCACCTATAATGAAATTGAGTGCTTAATAGTTGCGTCCATTATCCGATGTAGCCTTAAGGCTCGCTACATTTGTTAATCTAGGGGTGTTAGAGCTGTAGCTTTAAGTCCTTCAGAAAAAAAAGGTAATTGTGTCTATCGTTTTGGAAGTTTTGCAAGTATTTAATATCTTTAACTGGATAATTTGTTTCACTTCAAATATGAAGAGTAATCTGCCGTGACCTGGCAATATATCTACTATATTGCCAATAAAATAAAAGATTTTACCTTATGTATTTCTATATCAAAATAGGTAAACAGGTGAGTCACTTGTTCAGTGTTTAACGCCATCTAAACGCACCCACAAGTAGCACTTATTCTGGCAGGCCCAGGGGCCCATTTATGCCAGTCATTCATATCTGCGGTCTTCATTTCTATCCATACGACGACGTTTAGGATGAAAAATGTGGAAGGGCTGCCATCGAAATAAATAATAATACCATAGTACAACATGATTAGATTACACTCATTCAATCATATGAAGACGTATAATTAAAACGGAGTCTAAATACGCAAGGTACCAACCAATTAGCGATTACAACAGGGCACGTAGCTGGGTGCCTGCATTCCAGACTCTGCTATTATTTGATTTCGTCAAACGGAAGCTATTGCATGGAGTATGCACATTGCGCACTTCCAGTAAAGATACATCAATGTATGGTGAGGAAGGCATACGTTATACGTAATTATGGTTATCTTTATATCGAATCATATTTACGTTTTGCATAATGCTGCTTTTGGTATAGTTTTGTTTGTAACGGTACGAAATCGAATAATAGGATTTATCATCAATCTTTTATCCGTCGTTGTCACTCAAGACCTATTGAAGTCATTTTAATGAGAGTTAATTTGTATAGACACAATCTATGATAAAGGTGTAATCGTCAGATTTATTATCAAGTAACAATCTAGGTCGGGGTTGGTAGGTATATTATATAAGTACTAACCAGTGGAAGGGTTGCGCTGTGCAATTCTCCCGGCTGCATGGATCCCACCATCCTGCTTTTTTCTGCCGTGAAATAGCTTTGCTGTGTCTCGGAGAGAAGGGCAGGATAGGCAGTGTAATTACTGGCACAGAGACTTCCAACTTGTGGCTCGTCTGCCCATTTTCGACGAAAGTTTGATTGTCCTTATAAATACCTACTAGATGGCTTGGCGATTCCTGTCCAAGTTAAATGTAAGGTAAATAAATGTAAGAAGAATGTGAGGTTTTGGTAGAAAAGAAACGGACGTCTTGGCGTTCATTGAGGGAGGCGTATGTTTAGCAATGGACGGATAGAGGCTGATGATGATGATGATGAAGTCATGGATACCTTTTATTGTGATGACTATGGGTTTTTTAAGGTACCATACTCGTGGAACAAAATAACAAATATTTTACAATGTCAAATCAATTGCTACTAATGTAGCTAAATTATTGTAATTTACCGGTATCATTATAATTTCATTAAGCCCGCGGTTTCCTCAATCATTTAAAGTGCAAATCATCTCCCCCGATATCCATTAATAAAGCTGACCTAAGCGGAATTAAAACTAACTCATGTATCATCACCCACTTGGATTTAACGAGAAAGGTTGCAATGAAAGAAAATAAAATACTTAAAATATAAAACGTGTATAGTTATAAAAAAGCTATTTTTTTAGATTTCTCAGCTTTTAATTGGAGTTACCATTATAACGTTGGAAACATCTGAACTAAGACTGTTGAAACTACCAACAAAAGGCCAATTTTAGCGGACTATATTATCTTTATATATATATATATAATACTTCTGTGCGTAATGTGTATATCAGAGAACTCCTCCTAAAGTATTTTCAAGTAAGAATAGCTGAGATTCACAATCCGGTCCACTACATTTTTTTTCTGCAGGACAACGTCTGTCGTATGTAGATTGTGTAGTATACATGATGTAGTGTTTATAGTGAAATCTATCGTTCATTATAGACGCGTCCTCCATAACAGTGTCACCATGTCACACAGACGAGGTCTGATTACCTGACCTGGTCATATTAAAGGCAGTTCATTGATGCCCGATTAATTTTGAAGTAACCCATATAACTCAGATGAAGGTACAATCCATAAGATATAATCACTTCGATTTTTTGCAATACAATTTACTTATAGTCAAATTCCAAATTTTGTGTAAAAAATATGTACCTACCTTAAGTAAATAGGCAGATAAGTGTGATGGTTAACGTCAGCGTCACCCATAAACCCAAACAATTTAACTCAGGCTCATTTGGTCCGGGATATAAGGCACCCTTAAGCGGAGCAGGAGGAGGGGACGTCACCCCCCGCCTCCAGAGAAGTGCCTCCCGGCACAACGTCGACGGTGCGGACGACCATAGCCCACCGGCCTAGCACGACGAGGAGAGCACCACCGGGATTTAGTGGGTAGAGCTGCGTCCACCTTAACATCTTTCAGGCGCAGCGAGTCCCACTAAAACCCACAAAAAAATTCACCCACACCATCTCGATTACTCACATCATCCAGAAATCCATAACAACTCGATTTTTATGGCATTTCCTGCCTCGCACTAAAATATGGAAACAGCTGCCTATGTTATTCCCGAACCGATACGACTTAGGGACCTTCAAGAAAAGAGCATACCTAAGAACATTTCCTAGCAAAAAAAATGAAAGGTAACTCATTCACGTGTCATCCTGAAAGGTAAGATAGTAAGGCTCAGTGCCAGTAATTACACTGCCAGTCCTCCCCTTCCTTCCGTAACAAAGCCAAAATGTTTCATGAAACAACGTCTTCTCAGTTCTCACTGATAATAAGAGTTATTTATTCAGAACAACGACGTCACAAGTTTATCTATAAAAATATTTTATATGGTTCGGGTCATCAATGACATCTTATCGTCGAAATCTTACCAATATCGTATTACAGACATCGACTAAACTGATTAAATGGTTTATAAAGAGCATGCGTCCGCGCAGCGATGCGTGCTAGCGAGTTACAAGACGCGTGTGATGACACACAAACGACATGCTCTGTTATTTTGGAATGCATCGTTGAGTAATCGATTTCTAGGCCGATATAGCTAGTGATACGTACAAAAAATGGCCATGTGCGCTTCAAAGACAGAAAACATAGAGACAAGTGTTTGATGTTTAGACATGCGATTCAGGGAGAGGAAATAAAAAATGTGACAATGTGACGTAACATGAACTTGAAGTAAACCATAATATATAATACTAAGATTAATATCTATGCACGCTTTTAGACCACGTCGATCTAGACTCGTGGTAAGTTCTCGAAGAACTTGGGTTACGGGTACCAGACAACGGAAATATATTTAAGATTTTTATTATATGATGCACATCACTAGATAGTATAAAACAAAGTCGCTTTCTCTGTCCCTATGTCCCTGTCCCTTTGTATGCTTAAATCTTTAAAACTACGCAACGGATTTTGACGTGTTTTTTTTTAATAGATAGAGTGATTCAAGAGGAAGGTTTATATGTATAATAACATCCATTAAATAGTGGAGAAATACTGTTATTTTTGAGGTTTCTAATGTGATGTCGTAAATAAACACATTTTTTGCACTTACATTGCAAACGCTGGATGAACACTAACAGATAGATCAAAATAATGTACTACATTATTGTA
The DNA here is from genome assembly GCA_963853865.1 of Helleia helle. Lineage (NCBI taxonomy): Eukaryota > Metazoa > Arthropoda > Insecta > Lepidoptera > Lycaenidae > Helleia > Helleia helle. Next base: position 15,054,248 of record OY971422.1, on the reverse strand, counting down.
CATCTTAGAAAGATCTACAAAAAAGTCCGCGATGGTATGTGTATCTCTTAAGGTTAACATACTATATATGGTTTAATACTTAAAAAATGGGCAATTATAAAACGGTAGTTGGAAAGCTATTTACACAAATGTGGTATTAATCCTTATCATTTTAAATATGTTAGTTAGCTTGAGCATTTCATGAAGTATGTTTTTCCCGTTTACGCCATGCAAATGAAATGCATATCTTAGAAGATATAGCAAAATCAAAATAATGCGACACCGTGATTTCGACCGAGCCGCGCTCCGTGATGCCGCGCCTCGTGCCCGAGCCGGGCCCGGCCCCGGCCCCCGGTTCCGAAAGTTAGGATAATAATGATTAATTATTATTGTATCAATATAATATGGTAGAATTGTGTATCCTAAATATGCCTACTGAAAAGTCCGCGATGGTATAATATGTCTATATTAGTTAAATATAACATACTACCTATATCCATTTTAATACTTTAAAAATTGGCAATTATAAAGCGGTAATGTAAAAGCTATTTACAAAAATACGGTATTAATCACTTCATATTATAAAATAAAGTCCTACGCCCGTCCATAGATAAATAATCATCATCAATCCGTGTACGGCTGTACATCTAAGTTAACGCGGGCGAAGCTGCGGGCAACAGCTAGTATTAAATAAACATAATACACATCTATGAACACCTAGAAACACAGAAAACTTTTCGTTCTCTGGCGGGATTCGAACCCGCTACCTCCGGCTTGAGCGCCAACGCGCTAACCATAGGGCCACAGAGGTCGTCATATATTCAGAACTCACGCCAATAAACAAATAGGTAAAAGATATCATAAATATGAAAATGTACACCTACAGAATTGGGAATTCAAGAAACATTATCCCCTAAAATGTTGGGTCATAAATCACTATCACGACGAAAGAACGGAACATAATATATTTAAAATAAAGGTAAATATTTTGGAAGAAAATGCCTTCGTCTATTTCACAAAAAAGGTTGTCCATAATTAAGTACTTATGTTAATATCCATCGGTTTTTACTTCAGGACGTGCTAAGGAAATAAGCCAAATTTCACAGGCATAAACATTAGCTCTCTTTGCTTCTGCGGATAAAATGCATATTATTATAAAGTATGTAGTATATTCCTTAAGAGTATACTTTATACCTAAAGAGTCTACACGAATTCTTACTTACTAGTTTTTTACAAGTTTTATTGTAACTTAATTACTCTATAAAACTTCTTTATTGGTCTTTTTAAACACTACTCAAGCTAATTTTATTGGCTTTATAAATAGGTATCGATACGTTGAACTTGTACTGGGTGTCTATTTTGATGGAAGCAGACGCCGGTATAAGATATCTCTTCAACAAAGAAATGCTTATTAAGTTTATCAAATACAATGTATAAAAACCCACCAAGTGCCAGTCGGACTCACGCACGAAGGGTCTCGTAACATAACACTGTAACCATAAAAGCAAAATAGAAAATTTTGAAAAAACCCACGACGGTTAAAAATCAATTGAAAAATGAAAAACCGCATCAAAACAAATGTATACTGCAGCGCCCCCTGGTAAGTTGTAATCGTAACACCTATCTAAGAACATGCACCAATCAAACTCAAACCCATCATTGAAAATCGCATCAAAATTAGAATAGTAGATTTGGAGAAAAATGGCACCATTGGATTGTACAAAAAACGTTTGCTGCAGTGCCCTCTGGTTCTCAACGTAATACCTATCTATGCACATGCACTAATCAAATACGAACCCATCTCTGAAAACCGCATCAAAATAGGACTAGTAGAGTGGAAATAAATGGCAAAATAGGTTTACACACACAAACTGCCTCTCACCCCAACGCATATACAGTCTCCGTTCCGTCGCGGGAAAAAAATCACGTTTGTTGTATATGAGCCACCTTAAATATTTATTTTATTATGTTTGTAGTATTTGTTGACACAAATGATGTATTTTATTAAGGTTCCACAGGAATACATCATTTGTGAAAATATCACCGGTCATGAGATACAGCCTGGTGATATACGGACGGACGGCGAATTGTTAGTAGGTAATAGGGTTCCGTTTTACCCTGTACCCACAGGACGTGTACGGAACCCCAAAAACACCTGATGTCTGTACACTCGTTTTATGGACGATAATTTTAGGTGATAACATCAAATTGAAGGTTGAATTTTTGCCAATGTATTTTTATGAATTGAGATGCCTTTTAACTAGATACATAAAAACCTACCCTAGGAGTTCTTATCTCAAAAAAATATTAAAATAGCCTAAAAAAATAAGTTTTTTTTTTTATATTTAAAATTAAATATATACCTCCATAACTTTAAAAATTTCGGACCCCATATGATAGAATCAAAACCATCGGAAATGACCTGAAAAATAACGTTCTTTAATGTTCAGTACGACTTTCCCTGTAACCCTGTAAGTACCTCTATAACAATTAATACTTCTATCAATAAAGCTTATTTAAATAAACTTATTTTTTAAGTCATCATATCAGTACCACAATATTAATAAAAGCTTTGTTAGTAGTAGTAATATAATAATAACGAAAGTTTTGTTTCATTCCATACAAAATTATAAACAAAGCTTCGATATATTAAAGCATAATTGGTGAATGAAAGTTTCTAAGCCCGCTTGTCACCACTGTCCAGTTAGGTCAATGTGAAATCAATACTCAAATGGGACATGGCTCCTACATGACACAGCTGATAAGACAACACATGAGGCTCCTGCGCCATAAGCTTTTGTACCATTTACGTTTTCAGGTCATGCAACCAAGTGAAAAAACAAAAACTTTGTCATTTGCCGTTCACGACATGGCAGGGTATATATTTTTGTCAATGCTATTTCGAAATTTATATATGTGAAAGTTTAATTTAAAATGTTGAAGATTTTTTATCGAAGAAGCAAATTTTTTGCAAAGTTTTTGTTATGCGTTGCTAATGTGTTTTTTAAGTAGGTACGTCTGCCGTATAATTTGTATAAAACGTAAAGAGACGTAAGTATATATAGTTATAATAGATATAAGTATGTATAATACATACTCCTTAGACAAAAAAGCACAGACAGAAAGGAGGTTTTGTGTAAGTAACGTGTGAGGATCGGGGATAGCTTATATTAGGTCTTTACCTCTGAAATTTCCGTTTTGTATGAAAAAATTAAAACTAATTTTTTTATATATTTTTTATTTGTATTAATCGAAGTAATCACCCATGCAATAAATGCATCTTTGCCAACGCAGTGGCAGTTTATTGATGCCCTTCTTAAATAAATCAGCTGGACGGTAGGCAACAAAATCTTTAAAGGCATTTTGTACTGCCTCTCGGGTATTGAATTTTTTTTCCGCCAAGAAGTTATCCAAATTCTGGAAAAAGTAGTGGTCTGAAGGCGCAACATCTGGTGAGTAGGGCGGATGACGGAGAGCTTCCAACCCCAGTTCTTGCAACTTGGAGACCGTCTGCTGTGCAGTATGAGGTCGCGCGTTGTCGTGCAGGAGCAGCGGAGACGAGCGATTGACCAATGCTGGTTGGAGATGTGTCAGCTTCTCCATTATTGTGTTCAGTTCTTCACAGTACACATCTTCAGTAATGCTGTGTGTCTGTTGAGCAGTGCAAGTGCACGTCTCGACGCGTACTTCGCGCTGGGGATCATTGAGTTCGTGGGACACCCATTTGTCAAGCTTTTTTACCTTGCCAATTTGACGCAAATGGACCAATATTGTTTTGACGCTAACGTCGAAAGCTGCTGCTAATTCAGCCGTAGATTGTGTATCATCATCTTCCACAACCGCCTTTATTTCGTCAATGTCGACCAAAGTCTTCGGACGACCGCGAGGTTCATTTTTCAGGTCGAAATTTCCAGAACGGAAGCGAGCAAACTAATAACAGGTGGTGCGTTGGTTTGTAGTGTTAGCTCCGTAAACGTCGTTGATGTTGCGTGCCGCTTGTGCCGCATTGCTGCCACGACGGTACTCATATTCCATAATTACTCGATTTTTTAACGTATCCATGATGACGAAAAAGATTGAAATCCGATGAAAATGTAACACTAATCAATAAACAAATGATTACTTATGGAAAAAGAATTCCATGTTTTTAAAATAAAATTAATTTGGAATTAGAATTCTTAGCCAAACAAACATTATTTTGATTTCAAATGGCCAGTACTGCAGAACGGCAATTTCATAGGTTAGACCCATTAGTTCAAGAGCCCGTAAACAGTAAGATTATTCTTTGATCTTCCTTTAAATCTATGACTAGTATTGATCTATGTCTAGATAGTCAATAGGAAGGGAAGCGCTGTGCCGCGCTCCCGGCTGCATGGGTACCACCATCTTGCTTGTTTCTCCCGTGAAACAGCTTTGCTGTGTTTCGGAGAGAAGGGCAGGCCAGGCACCGAGACTTAACATCTTATGTCTCAGGATAGGCAACACATAAATGAGTTCCTTCCAGGTAAACTAGTTTATGTTCATGTGCGATGTCGACCACTTACCATCAGGTGGCACGTTTGCCAGTTTGACTATCCAACTAACATAAAAAAACCTACGGACACGAGTAGATAGACTCTTCCGTCTCATGACATATGAACTCTGGAAGGAAAAATTATTTCACTGATGGGTATGCTTTCAGCTAAGTGCCAGTCCATATGCGTATGAAATGCTTATTGGCGTCACTAAGTAGGTTTCCTAAAAATAAGCATAAACGTAGTGTAATTACCTATTAGCACCAGGATTTATCTTACGCCATAGGATAACGTTGGCACAGATCTTGGGGGTGATCTGTGACACAGGTAAACGTCGATCAAAACAAGCAACCTAGTCTTCCAGTTCGCTAATCTCAAGTAACAAATAACTTCCTATCCTTAAAATCTTAAAAATAGTGTACGTTAAAGGCACCATACAATTAAATGCTAATAACAGTGTTACAAAATATTCTTAAACTAAAGTCACGCTTGCGGTTTGTAGTAGCACAATTAAAGATGTCGCTGCATGTTATTCTTTAAAATACTTTTAAATCATCATCACGTTGTCAATGTTGTCATATTTTCTTAGTAAGGAAGTTAAAACTCATTTACCTTTTTTATGCCATAAGGAGGCAACCGAGCAGTCGGAGCCTTATAGTGACTACCGACGCCCATAGACATTCGCACAACCAAAAATTATGCAGATGCGTTACCCTTCTTTTCCATATCCACCAATGGGCCACCGGAAACTCACAAACTGAACGAAACGCGACAGCATATCTGTCACTTGACGCCGGTGTTATGTGATCGAGAGGTACCAACCCGGTCGTGCCAGCCCAATTCGGCTGCAAAGCAGGATAGCACTACCTCATATAAAACGTATTTGGTTTCTACATCTAAAAAGTTCATAAATAAGAAATGACACCTTTTTTTTAGTTTTAAGTCTCGGAATAGCCCCTCAAGCGACGTTACTGTAATACTTAATTTTAAATATCAATCGTGAATATGTCTTTTTTCTTTAAAAAATTTGCCAATTATGGCAATCGTCAAAGTCTTCGCATTTTATCTAAATTGTACCTCGTGATATGTGTAATAATTGATAATACATTTAAAGTTACAACTCAGATCAGGGCCAAACTTGGGCCTTTAAATTCTGTGGACCGATTATTCGTCCAGCAACTAATGTAGAACCTTGAACTGCAGACTTAAACGGATTTTTTGTGTGAATCTCCATTATCAACAAAATTCCCATGTTTTTACACAATGTTCAGCCATTTGTAAATGCAATGATGTCATAGTTGTAAAGTGGATTATCATTGTAGTTACATCACACATCCGATTGCATAAAATTGTTTTTATTTAATTTAAAAACACTTTTTGTCTGCGATTGTGATCTTAGTAATTGGTGTTATTAATTCTTATTATTAATGAAATATGAAGGTGAAAACAGTATTTAATAATATAAAAGTTTACAAATATCTATTTCCGAACAATGAAAAAAGTCAATTTTGTCAAAAGGAGAGCAACGCATCTGCATAACTTTTGGTTGTGCGGATGTGTATGGGCATCGGAAGTCACCATAAGGCTCCGAAAGCTCCCTCGCCTCCTTATGACATAAAAAAAATCTAAGTCGACACAAGCCATTTTATTTTTGTCATTATCTTATATCTCATTTTTATATTAATTGTCTCTTAATATCTTGTCTCATTTTAATATTAATTGTTTATGGTCTGGGACCTGGGTCATTGTAAGTTCTGGCGTTTTTTCCATTTGCACCATCTACGAAGATTTATAGATATATTAATAACCCTATGAGGGTACAAGATCCGAAATGTTTTAATAGCTTAAGTGATTCTATACTCCCAAGTTTTTTTTTTCTTTTACGCCGGAAAAGGCTCTGAGGCATCCCGCGGGGGAGTGGATCTCCCCAGGTGGGTATGTGGAACTCGCTGCATCCGAAAGGTGGTTGCAGCTCTACTCTCTAAAAATAAAGAGAGCCACCGATGCCGCTTTTGGTGAGGTGCCCCGGATCTGTTAAGCAAACAGGGCACCTCGCCTATTCAGTCCCTCAACCGACGCCACCTCTACAGAGGGGTTGTCCAGCACCACAGAACAACCCCTCCCAACATCGGGAAAGTACAATGGGGTGAGGTTCCTATACTCGCCCCTTGTCCCTTCTCTGTTGTTCCCTCTTCTTATAAGAGGATTACAAAGAGCAGCTCCCTGGCCTCAATTTGCTTCGCCCAAGGTGCTGGATTCACCTTAGGCTACTGAGCTCTAGCGCCACGACGAGGCTTGAACCATGGTGGGGATACCTCCAATTACTTTAATGTAGAGCAAGGTATAATATTTTAAAAATAATTATTATAAGGTAATTTTCCATTGAATTTTTTTGAGCGAGATAGTCAAAGGTAAATTTACAAGAGGCATAAATGTCTGATGGACCAAAAATATGGATGGCAGAAGCTACATTATTCCCTTACCCTTGTAACGTCTTTCAGACAGACCCTTATAATATAGTCTAATATCTACACAAAATCGACGCGAACCCTTAATAAAACTTGCAAATTGAGTTCACATATTATACTCTGAACACGGGCGTGATTCATTTGACCCATATAAAAGGGTTATTTATAGGAAATATAAGACATGTTCCTTCCCTAAAAAATTTATTATTAAGTACCGAAGATATTCAAAGGTTGTAAAAGCAAAAAACCAACAAGACAGTATAATTTCCCTTTAATTCATATGATAGCACATCTCTCAATGCTTTGTAATTAGTGGTTCGAAATTTATACATTTTGATGATACCACTCTCGGGAAGTTGTTCTTCCAAAGCCATTTTAAAATAACAAAAGGTAGGATCTACGATAAGTATAGAGTATGTAAAATATTATTTAAATATTTTTGCGCCAATTTTTTCCCCTGTTCTTCTCGTTATTGACGTTGAGCTTGTTCGTAATTAGTTATTTACATTGAATAAAAAATGCAATAGAAATACCATAATAAAAAGTTAAATTTATTGGGTTCTGCCTAATTAGTTGAATATAGTTCCCCACCATGGTTCAGGCCTTGTCGAGGCGATGGGGCTCAGTAGCCTAGGGTGAGCCCAGCACCTTGGGCGAAGCCAATTGAGCCGAGGGGGCTCTTTGTACCCCTCTTATAAGAAGAGTGGACAAAAGAGCAGGGGGCAAGGGGTGAGGATGGGAACCTCACCCCATTGTACTGTCCCGACGTAGGGAGGGGTTGTTCTGTGGTGCTGGACAACCCCTCTGTGGAGGTGGCGTCGGTCCCTTACGGGGCTGACTAGCCGTCGAGGTGCCCTGTTAGCTTAACAGATCCGGGGCACCTCATCAAGGCGGCACTGGTGACACTCGCCGGGTTTTAGTGGGTAGAGCTGCGTCCATTTACCATATTTCGGGCGCAGCGAGTCCCACATACCCACCTGGGGAGACCCACTCCCCAGGCGGGATGCCTCAGAGCATTTCCCGGCGTAAAAGAAAAAAAAAGTTGAATATTTTAGTTTATATAATATATTAGTTGTAAGGAATATTTAGATGTAGCCATTAGGAATTAATGTTAAAAAATATTTAAATAGTAAGTACTATAGAACTCTCACCACTCTTTCACTCATACCTATTAATCCAAATTCAATATGTCATCCGCATAAGTTAAGGTAAGCTTTTAATCCTCACTAAGTAAATGTATCCATAATAGTTAAGAAAGGCGGGGCGACCCTTTGATAGTTGTCGCTCCTAATGCGCGACAATTTCCGCCGACGCTGACGGCTTCCTTGAGATTCATAACCTTATGTCACATTTGTATCCTATACTATAAACGCGAAAGTTTGTAAGAATGTATGGATGTATGTTTGTGTCTTTTTCACGCAAAAATACTCAATGGATTTTAGGATATAACTTCTCCTTGTACTTCCACGAGAATGGGAACCGAAAATGAAACCGTGGGGCGCTGCTAGTCCTATATCATTCATTTTCCGAGCAAAAATGTGAAAATTATGCTATGCAATTTTGAAGGGATCTTGGTTATCAACTAGAGGCGCTTACGTTGAGATGCTTAAGATTTATTGCATACCTATATAATATAGAAACAAGCCTGCAATCATTTGACGGGATGCATCATACAATAAAGTGTTTTTAGAAAGTTAGAAGTTCCAACGTGATTATTGTCACATCAAGGCACTCCGGTGGGAGGGAAGCGCTGTGCCGCGCTCCCGGCTGCATCGGTACCACCATCTTGCTTGTTTCTCCCGTGAAACAGCTTTGCTGTGTTTCGGAGAGAAGGGCAAGACAGGCAGTGTAATTACTGGCACAGAGACTTAACATCGTCTCAGGATACTCAACACATATAAATGAGTTGCCTGGGCTTGTTTCAGGTAAATTAGTTTATGTTCATGGGTGACGTCGACCACATTAAAAAAAACTCCAACAAAGACCTAGGTCGATCACTACGACTTTCCAACATACACAATATTTACATAATTTTTTCCTGTTTTCAGAGAGTAACATTTCGCCACACACCTCGATTTCCTGTCATCTACAGGATCTTTACGGAGATTTTCCCCCAAAAATATTCAGATATCAAAATGGAAGCATAATGACATGACATGGAGTGGATGTGACGTGAACTTGTTTTCACCCGCGACGTAAATTACATTCCGCCATCTTGTATTGGCCAATATTACATCGACTGTATAGTAGACATATTTATTAATATTATAACATTATTCCATATTCTTCTTTCATCATTCTTCATCATCATCAACCTTTATCCGTCCACTGCTGAACTCCAAGACGAGCGATCCCCCGCCGCTCGTATCCAACACGGACCAGCGGCCGGTCACTGCACGGAGATCGTCTTCCCCCCTGGTTAATGGTTGACCAATTCTTCGTCTACCTAAGCACTGTTCCACAATTTAGATGAATATTTACTTCTTTTATGTCATAAGGAGCGTCGCTCGTCCCGCGCCACGTCTAATCAGGAAAGCGCGGAATTCGGGCGTTGCATATTATGCGCCTAATTGTTGTGGTCTAATAGTGTATATAATAAGTGTATTATTTAAGTTGTTAATATGTATTTTAATTTACCGATTTCATCGTAAAATACTTATTTAGACGAGCTAGCCCAGTTATTTCTAACTCAGAATTTTCATATATAGACAAGTGAACCACAAAGGTATGAAATTTAATCTCCCAACTATAAAAGCATTAAAACCTAGGTTCCGAATTAGTACCGCTTGCATGACCTAAAATAGACGACGAATGCAAATCACCTCAAGTTCATCATCCGCGCAGCTATTTGGAGCAGCGGGCGTGCAAGGTGCATGCTGCATGCTGCATAGGTACTGCTACTTATGCATCAATTAAAATTTTATTACTAGTTATATGTCTCCTTTTATTACGCTTATCCTATTCTTAATATTTTTCGAAGACTGAGTCGAGTGGTCAGGCTACGGGATCATGAACGCAGCGGTCGCTTACAATAAACATAACAGCAGTCTTGTAATAGATATATTTACGACTTTCACTTATTATATTGAAACAACTTTTACGGAGTTTATAGATTTTTACAAGCCCGACGTTTCGGATACTTTACAGCAACCGTGGTCACTCAGTCATGTAAAAAACTTAATATACCGCGATAAAAAGTGCAAGGATGCTGTCGGGTCTCGGGGCTTATTAACATTTTAACATATTGTTTTCTAATGTTTACGCAAACTCTTTTTTGCGGATTTTATCGCTGATCGTGTATGTAGTGTAAAATATCCGAAAGAGGAATGTGCATTTCCAAAAATATAATCTGTAAGAAGTTATTTCATCATCATATTTTACCACTTTAATTCACAGCAAGGTTCGTAAGGGTTCGATGATTCCTCAGTAATAGCATAAAATAACTTTGACCATTTATTTCACAAATGACGATTTGATTTAATAAAATAAATACCTGCAAAATAATAGGTAACAAGACGCTATAATTTCACTCTTCAAAAATGTATTATAAAACTGAATCTTACCTCTAAAACACTATCAAAAATGCTATAATTTCACACTTACAAAACTTACATTATACGCAATCTAATCAAACGTGTGACGTAACCTTGTCAGATCGAAGTCACGTCCCCATCAGCATGATTCCTCGCCTGACCCACTTGTTATTGTACCACGATGACAAATGGACCCTTTGTTGTCATTGCGAAACGATTATGCATCACTTTTGAGCATATTATACTCGCGGTCGATAAAAAACAAGTGACATGTGATATGAAAAATCATCAATTTTATTAGTGCATTTTTAGTTACTTCTTTTACCTTTAACCCGTCGTTGGATGTGTCAGTCCATCCGTCTATATGTCTATCAAGACCTTTTTCAAAATAGTCTCTTGTAAATGCGGATTCGGACCCAAACAAACATCATTGAGACTCCAGTCCCGGAAGGGATGAAGCTATACTAATATAATAAAGCTAAAGGTGTGTTTGCTTAAACGTGCTAACCTCTGGAACTGGAAATCAAATCAAAATTTCTTTGTATTTGATAGGGTTATCAATGTGTAAGAAAGTTATAGGCAATTTATTTTAGAGTTTTTTTCATTTTAAGGATTGTAAATGCATGGCGAATAGCCAATTCACAAAACCTTTTTTTACTATTCATAAATACAAAAAAAAACATACTTATTTGTAAGCTTGCCGCAAAAAATCACAAGAGCTTATTTGAACAATTAGCCACCGCGTCGCTTATGCACCTATCATATTACAATACCTACAATATATTTATACCCTACCGTACCTTATTATACCAATAACTAAGGTAATTTCTCTGATTATTAAATGCTTTTTTTTATAGAAGAACTTAAACAAAAACAACAAACGGACAGTCACCTGATGGTAAGTGATAGCGAAATCCACAGACACCCGCTACACCAGAGGGTTAGCAGGTGCCTTGCCGGCCTTTCAAATAGGAGTATGCTCTTTTATTGAAGGTCTTATAAGTCGTAACGGTTCGGAAACAAGGTAACTGGCAGCTGATTCCATAAATTCGTCGTGGAAGGCAGGAAATGCCGTAAAAATCGAGTTGTTGTGGATTTACGAACATCGACATGGTAAGAGTGAAATTTGGAGTTTTAACGCCATGTCCAGTGGTTGAATTCTGATGCAGGTATTAGTCCGAACAATTCCTCAGAACACTTCCCATGGTAGATGCGGTAGAAGATGCAGAGCGATCCGACGTCATAATTAATGTTCTTTTAGCAATCTTCTATATTTGCGTTTGTCTCGATATTATAATTCTTGTAGGTTGGATCATTAACGAATGCAGTTATAGGTATTTATACTGGCTGGCTCATAATGGCTTATAATGGCTCCGTATACATTTCTACTATTTGGTGTAATAAATTTATTTTAACTTTTATGAAACTCAACTCACACTTGGCTGGTTTTATCCACAAAATCTCAAAGACAATAGCATAATTTTACTGACTTTTTTTTTTTGCTTCGTAAAATCACGCACCAACAAATGATCAAGTCCGAGTCGGGAAGTAAACGACCAGGACAGCTGACGCCATTTCTGAATTCCATCCCGAAGTTATTTATGTTGGCCATCTCTTTTATACGGTCATCTTTCCTTTTTTTTTTTTAGTTCCCGCTGGGGAATGCTCTGGGGGAGCATACCACCGGGCCCGGGGGAGCCCGGGGGTTATGTGGGACTCTCTGCGCCCGAAAAGATGGTAAAGTGAGCGCAGACTCTACCCACTAAACCCCACCGGTGTTCTCCTCTTCGTCTGTGCTCTTCGCGGATGACCGCAGGGAGCAACAGGTCCGCGCCAACCTCAACGTGAGGGGCGCCCTTTGATCCGTCCAAGCAGGACACTCCGCCAGGGTGTGGTCTGCAGTGTCTTCCCTGCTGTCGCAGTGATGACACCCTGGTGAGTCCTCCGCCAGCTGCCACCTTCCACAGATACCTTCCGAAGCAGTCGTGCCCCGTCAGGATCTGCGCAAGGTGGAAGGTTATTATCCCGTGCCGCCGGTTAACCCACTGCTCTAGGATTGGACCGACGGCCGACACCGTGTGATGACCTGCACTCGGCTCACGGTCATCTTTCCTAGACTGACCCTAGTATAACAGAAAAAAAAAAAAAATACCAGCAAAAATCTATTTTTTATCCCATCAGCTTATTTTGTAATTTATATTCAGCGCATTCACGGCGGCGGCACTTTCGCATTGTCCCCGCGTTGTGGAGGAAAACACGATATTAAAAAAGAGAATACAAACGTTTCATTCCAACAGAATAACTCTCTTGTAAAACACATTTTAATCAATAAATGTGGTGATGTAAGATGTTCCATTAATATATACTTTTATTTAAAAAAATATGAATACTGCGACTGTTACATATTTACACTATATTGTATTCTCATTGGTGGCCTTCGCCTTATAATCAAGAATGAGCTGCTAATCATAATTAAAAAAAAATAAAAACTGTTTTGGATCTTCGTAATCTCTACCTTCAAACATATTTCTTTTTTTTTTCTTTAACGCCGAGAAATGCTCAGAGGCATCCCGCGGGGGAGTGGGTCTACCCACGCGGGTATGTGGGACCGAAAGCTGATAAGTGGAGGCAGCTCTACCCACTAAAACCCGGCGAGTGCCACCAAAGCCGCCTTTAGTGAGGTGGCCCCGATCTAATGAGCAAACAGCGCACCTCGACGGCTAGTTAGTCCCTCAGGGGACCGACGTCACCTCCACAGAGGGGCTGGCCCGCACACACAGCACAAGGTGCTGGGCTCACTCTAGGCTACTGAGCCCCAACGCCACGTCAAGGTCTGAACCATGGTGGGGTCCTTCAAACACCTGTTAAGGAAACGACCACGACCTGCGAGTAATTTACAAACAAGCAGAATTATTTGGGGAATGGCATATTATACTAATAGATACGCTTTATAGTTTTCATTGAGAAGTTTTTTGTTGATGATGATAATTATGACGAGCCTGACGAGCTTTTCGTTAGGCTTGCGAATAAAATATCGATAATAAGCCAGTGTTGACGGCTCACGGCTTCGTCCTTGCCCATACGAATGCGTACAGAGATTACATTTTTATGAATTCCCGACACATGCATGTGTGGGGTGAATATTTATCATAAATACGTCACGAGATAACAATGCACCGCTGGCCCGGGAACAATGGTGTAAAAGCGTTTCCTTGTCAGAGCAGTAAAGTCACGGAGACTCACGGAGTTGAGCATAAATTTGATTTGTTACTATTTCCATATTGATAGGATTTCCTACGTGGCGTTTGTTGATAGAGTTCCGGGGTTTGATTTAGTTTTACTTTTAACAATAATAAATTGAGCGACGGAAGTACATTTTTTATGTTAGTTGAATAGGCAAACAGACAGACGTGCCACCTGATGGTAAGTGGTCGACGTCGCCCGTGAAGATGAACTAGTGTACCTGGAACTAGCCCAGACAACTGCAGCTCATTTTATGTGTTGCCTATCCTGAGACATAAGATGTTAAGTCTCGGTGTCAGTAATTACACAGCCTGTCTTGCCCTTCTCTCCGAAATACAGCGAAGCTGTTTGACGGGAGAAACAAGCAAGATGGTGGTACATTCAGCCGGAAGCGCGGCACAGCGCATCCCTCCCACCGGTACGATGGCGTTCGTCGCAAAATGACGGACGATTTTGTTTTTACATGACGCACTCAATTTTACTGCATCAGACTAATATATGACTAGTAATGTAATTAGGTACTAAGATATTCAATATTACTTTATGTAATATATATATAATTAATAAAAGAGCCTAATAAGTGATATTTGAGGCCTTCGTTTCTCTCCCCACCATGGTTCAAGCCTTGACGTGGTGGTGGGGCTCAGTAGCCAAAGGTGAGCCCAGCACCTTGGGCGAAGCAAATTGAGCCGAGGGAGCTATTATTTGTGGGTCTTATAAGAAAAGAGGACAAAAGAGCAGGGGGCAAGGGGCGAGGACGGGAACCTCACCCATTGTACTGTCCCGACGTTTGGAGGGGTTGTTCTGTGGTGCGGGACAACCCCTCTGTGGAGGTGGCGTCGGTCCCTTGATGCACTGACTAGCCGTTGAGGTGCCCTGTTTGATCAACAGATCCGGCGCCAATTGGTGGCACTCGCGGGGTTTTAGTGGGTAGCGCTGCGTCCACCTTACCACCTTTCGGGCGCAGCAAGTCCCACATACCCGCCTGGGGTGACAAACTCCCCGTCGGGATGCCTCAGAGCATTTCCCGGCGCAAAAGAATACAAAAGGCCCGTTTGTCTGGGATCATACAAAAAAATATATTTACGATAAAAATCAACTATTGACGTGTAAATCTATTTCGTAATAGATACACTTTTTATGTAATCGTTTTAAGTCTTTGTTACATAAGTGGCAAATACAATGATAAATCTTAGATTCTTTACAAAAAAGTGCAATTAAAAGTGAAAGTTCACACTCCGCTCGACTCGATCAATTCGATTTCATTGAAAGAAGGGGAACTGATAACAAAACTAGTTGATTACTCATATAATAAAGATGTTGCTGAAGTGAGGAAATCTTTGAACCTACTAATGCGATTTAAAAAAAGGTTATAAAATTATCAAAATCTTTTTTTTTTACAAAATAGTACTAACAAAGTATCTTTTTGAACGTCAATTTAGTTTACCACCGGTTCCAAGGCTAGCCCACTGAAAAGAACCCGCGAAACAAACTCAGTTTACTAATCTTTTCAAATATTTTGTAACAAATTTTACATGTTGTTATCCTGAAATGCCTGGGAGGCACGCCCTATTCCCAACTTCCGTAAAATCTTTTACCACTCAAACGCTCTTTAATAACTGTTGAATTGAATTTTCTAATTGGGAGGTTTTGAACATTTTCTGGGATCCTATTGTAAAAGCGTATACATATACAGTTGCCTTTAAAAGAATTGCTTACTTTTGTGAGTCTAATCACTGGTACATCTAACATGTCGCACGCTTAATAATAAACCGGAATATATCAAAAATTAAGGATTTCCACTTTTGTTAATAAAACGAACTAACTCCGATTGAAGAAGCTATTGGTACAATCATGCCACGCAAAACAAGCCAAAATGGCCGGTTCTTAGATCACCCCTCTCTTTTTTACAAAAGCGCGTGAAAATTCATTTCGTGCAAAAGAGAATTATTTAGTGTTATGGCGACCGTGATGTGAGATAGGTGTTGCTTTTTTGTGCCTAGTGTGGTGTAAGGTGAAATAATTCAATTTATTTTCAAACGCAGGTAAGACTATCCTTCTTCATTTTATTTCTAAAAAAGCATATTTCGTTTTACTTTACTTTAGTTGAAAACGGTGATATAATACAGCATGTACTATTTAGACTTGGTGCAGTTTATCATTTAATTATAATTGTACAGTTAAGGGAGATTGCGTATTACTACGTTTTAGTATAAAATTATAACTTTTATTCGTGAAGCAATTCATTTTACATCACTTTATTACCAAAATTGTCGATAATTTTAAATATTACTTGTGTTTATTTCGGTTTACGTTTTAAAAATATTCTAAAGCCTTTAATTGATCTAGTAATTGCTGCAGTTTATTACAAAATGTCCTTTCCATTTCTGTTGAATACCTATTAATAAAAAATATTAAATTTCTAGTTCCATAGTTTAATCCTGAAGATGACGTCTGCAAATAGGAAGCAGCGGTGCCTGAAACTTCTTATGTGATGCCTATGTGATGAGTAATAATGCTGTATGTACTGATACGAATCTTATGATGAGTATTGATTATGAAAGTACTGATACAGATTGTAAGCCAGTCGAAACAAAAGTAAGTAAATAACATCGTATTTAAGTAGTTACAAGTGCAGTACCCCGACTGTAAATTTGCAAGAAAGTAAACATAGCTATTGCGTTTACGATATGTTAAGTCAAATTATAAGTGAAACAAAATAGTTACGTTTACTCTTTTGCAAACTTACACTCGGGGTATAGTATCCATTAAGTTTTAATTTTTTATTCATTGTTTTGTATTATTTATTTTAGAGTTTGTTCCATGAAACAGACGATAAAGTTCAACACAGTATAAAGGTAGACAAAGTCTCCACCACACCATGCAGTAAATCAAGGTCACCACGTAGTATATCAAGATCACCATCATTCCGGAAATCCAGGTCGCCAACGCCACAATGCAGGAAGACCAGGTCCTCATTAAGCAGTTCTTCAAGTACTTCAGACTCGTCTTCCTCGGACTCATCTTCCTCAAACTCATCTTCCTCAAGCTTTAATAAAGTTTACCAAAAAAACCGTCTCTAATGCTATATAATGATGACGAACATAGTAACGAAATTATTGAAGATACTCCTCCACGCCTTATTAAGAAAATACCAGCGTAAGTAGCAATGTGTTATTAGTACATAAACAGCTAATTAGAGGAGCATTATTTATATTATTTTTTATTGTTTTAGGACCCAACTAGTCCAACAGCAAATCTGAACGCCATATGAAATTATGCAATTTCTCCTTTATATTCTGATTAGCTGTTTCCCGCAGCTTCGCCCGCGTTAACTTACTCAACTTAATTACTGTTAGTCACAGCGTGATATTATACATATAGCCTTCCTCGATGAATGGGCTATCTAACACTGAAAGAACTTTTGAAATCGGACCAGTGGTTCCTGAGATTAGCGCGTTCAAACAAATAAACTCTTCTTTAAAGCTTTATAATATTAGTATAGAGTATAGATGAGAGCGAAGTAGATCTCAGTGACGATAATCCTAGTTATGATATTGTGTACACGATAAACCAAGAAACTTCTTTATTCCGCCATCATCATCAAGTTCCTGTGTCTCTGATGTTCTAAATACTGTCGTAAAAAGAGGCCGAAAACGAGAGGGGTTACTTCAAAGTGGAAACAAAATAGAGCCAAATGTTCACGTTAAAGCGGTCAGTCATACACGTTTATATAAAAAAAGGGAAAAAAATCCAAGTCGCTGTCTTCAACCACCGTGTACGTACAAATGTAGACTAAAATGCGCATTTCGAATTGGCAATAAGTCTAGATATAAGCTGTTCAAGTTTTATTGGAGATTACGGGACTTGAACCAACAAAGAGTTTATGTCAAATCATCTATGGTAGCTATCAAGCCAAGATATCAATATACGAACGCAGAAAATCCACGTAAACCAAACAAAGCCTATCATTTTACTATCGACAATCAACTAATAAGAGTCTGTAAAACTTTTTTGAAAGCTACTTTGAACATTTCAGATCGAATGATATTCACCACATAGCAAAAACAAACAGCAATAACTTTATAGAAGATGACTTACGTAGAAAACATGGTGATCATTAAAAAAAATCCCGAATTGATAAAGGATATTAAAGAGCACATAAACTCTATCCCGCGAGGAATCTTATTGTGTAAGATTGAGCTTCTACCTCAAAGGAATACATAGACGGGGAAAAGACAATCAAAGACAATAAAGATAATAATTGTGCGGGTCAGAATAAAAATAACTTTATAATGACAATGTATTTGTATGCAGTTTATTGTTTTAACATCCAAAATATCACTCATGATCCGAGGGCATACGCAGAATGAAGAACATACACAGTTTGATAGAAAAAGAAGTAAAAAAAATCTTAAGTCCGGCCCAATGTATACCCCAATTCCATACTTAACACTAATTAAATACGCAAAATAATGTAACCCCCCGATCAAAATCCATGAGCTAACATTCGACAGTATTGTGGACGTTAAACTGTTGCAAGAGGAATGGGGCTTTAATTTTGGTACAGATGAAAGCAATCAAAATGTCAACTGGAATGATATAAAGGTGTTAAAGGTCACAAAAGAAAATCCGTTTCTATTTTACTTTAAGACATCTTACAAGGACGAAAACTACTAGAAGTTAACATGCGAAATAAGCGAAGGAAGATGAAATCAGTCACAGAAATAATCATGAAGGCAGCATATACGCAAAAACAAGAGATAAGCGCTAATAAAAAGAAGGACTTGAAAGAGCTAATCGCAAAGGGGCGGATTCCATCTTAATTATGCTAGTTTTTACAACTCAATTCTTTATTTTTTTTATACTCATTTTTTTCGTAGTATGTATTTTAAATATTTTAGAGTAGTCACAACTTACGAGACTGATTAAGACTAATAGGTAAAATCTACTTACCTACTTCAGTAGATTTTAATTATTGATTATACCTACTTGTACTTGGTACATCTACCAACATTATTTGTTGGTAGATGTACCGTATTATTACGTAAAACCTACTTAGTTCAGTAGGTTCAAATTATTTCTTATAATTATGGTATGGTATGATGTATGATGGTAGATGTATCAAACTGTACAAGTTTATAAGAATTTTTTATTCTCTTAAACTACAATTTTTGTTTTTCTTTAGCATAATTACGTAAATCTTAAGCATATCGTGATAACTATGAAACTTTAGTTACTATTTTGTTATTGTTAAAAAATTACGTTCATTATTAAGTACATATGATTAAAGGTTCCTATTACAACTGATTATTTTAACTACTGTTGTTGTTAGGTTAAGAAAGCAGTTTATATAAAATTTAAAATCTAAACTGATATTTTACGTTAACAAGTATAAAGATTTTTTGCGAAATATTTCTGTATTTTTATTTCCATTTTACTTTTAAAGTGTAATAAGTATTAAACATTTAAATAGATTATACTATTTATGAATACTAAACTGATTTATTAAATATTAGTTCGCAAATATTTTGAAAATCGAACATTAATTTTTATACTAAACTGACATAAGTCGAAACATTAGGAAATAAACTTTATTTATTAATTTGATATTAATAATATAATAAAACTATTATGTCAATTATATTCGCTATACATCTCTCTACAATTTAAGACCAAGAAAATAAAATTAACACCTTAAACATGTCAAAACCATCACAATGTATTCAACTAGGTAGAGTCTCAAAACTTTGATCGCGATTTCTCGAAAATGTGAATTTTTGTATTATTCCGGTTTATTATTAAGCGTGCGATGTGTCTATTCCGTATATCCCTACTATGGATGTCACTTTCTTTACAGAATTCACTTATGTTTTTCCGGACTGACTTGAAAGAACTTGAAATTAATATTCTTATAATAAGGAACTTCGTTCCTATCTGGTGTCCCACGACACCACACTTTTTTTTTATTTAAAGAAAATTTATCACGCTTGATGCGAGATCTTAGCTAGTTTTGTTTTTTGTAAAATATGCCGAGATACCTCTTTAAACTTAATTAATATTATTGTAATATTATGCAAAAGTTTTAACTTGAGGATTATTTATATTCATCCATAAGTTAGGACAATAAGAAAAGCGCCATCTATTCCACACGATGTCAAATTCTTTAACATAGTATTTTATAAACGTATTTATAGATGTCACTATTTCATTTAAGTGCTGCCATCTATAAATAAACGTATTAACTATTTGAAGAGCCACATACATATAAAAACGAGAATTGTAATAAGTTTTAGTTATAAGGCACATACTTAGTGTTTAAATATGACAATAGATGTCGGTATTCGTGTTATGTAGGTATAATGTTATGAATTTGTTAAAATATCAATTGTTAATTAATAAGCATATTAACATTGTAGGTTATATAGCAGTTTTTTTATAGACAAAAGATTTTATTTCTAAGATATCGAATTAAAGACGAAAAAACTGAACTTTTTTAAATATCTTATGACTAAAATAAAAAAAGGAAGGTTATTAAGTTTAAAATTGTTTCAAATACTTTATTACGATAAATCATTGATATGTACAATTCAAATGTTCAAAAATTTTAAACTTCTCTAAATATACTTAATAACAGACAAATCTACTTAAAATACCTATATAGATCTTTAATATGGCGATTAAACATTTAAAAATTTGTGTCTCCATATTTTTATTAGACCAACTAAATATCTAGCAAAGTTCTTTTATAGATTCACGAAATAAGTTCCGCAAAATTAAGATGCAATGCAAAAATACTTATTTAAAAAATCGACCATCCCTGCCACTTTTTAAAATGGTGAAAAATGTGTCTCTGTCAGGGAACGTGAAAAATTGTAAAAACGTTTTTACAATTTTTCAACCTCCTCACCTCCCTTAGTGTCAATCTGTAGTATTTGATAAGACCCCTCCCTTCCCCCTTCCCTCGAGATTTCACGTAGTAATTCTTCTGAATTACTACGTGAAATACTACGTATGGTTTAAATTTTTTTTGCAAACAGAAAGAAAAAAAATATTTGGGTCACGTTTGTCTTTAATATGAGTTTATAGTTTTTTTTTGATTTGAGTATATATTTGAGATTTGAATATAGCTCGAAAAACGTGAAATTTTTCTAGAGATTCTACGTGACGAAAACCTACTTCCCCCCTTGTGAAAAACAAGTTATTTATTAAGACCCCTCCCCCCATGAACGGGTCACGTAGTGGGTGGATATGTTCCCTTACTATACCTACTAAAGGACAATAGAGGCAGTTATATTTTGGGCCTAGTTGAAAGCGCGGCACATATACAGTCTTTTTCCATGAAAATACGAGATAAAAGCTTATGTATTTATAAAAACTAAAAATGATAGGCCGTAGAACAAGTTATAATATGTAATTTAAAATGAACTAACAAATAAGTGATTTTCATAAAATGGGCTGTGGAAAAGAAACAATAATGATAACTTATGATTCTCATTTCTCATTACATTTCTCTCTCTTTTCTCCTCATTTTAATAATATATTTACAATTTTATTGAACTGTAGAAGTCGACAGACATAAATGAAATAAAACATTATAATAAAACAATTTTTACGGATTTTATCGCGGTTTATTAAGATTTTTACAAGCCCGACGTTTCGGATACTTTACAGCAACCATGGTCACGGGAGGACTGAGGTGTCATACGTCCTATCATTACAAAGTTATTCGAAACTACCCTATGATACATCAATATTTTGGTCAGTCCTATCTACGCAGAAAGTGCTAACTGTATCTTTAATCTGTGACATATTATGCTTGGATCGTGATTTGATAATTTTAATAATGGGATCCCAAGCAGGTGGTAGAAGCCAGCCATCTTCTCTATTGAAATTAGGATGTTTTTTAATTTCAATAGCCTCACGTCCTTGGTTGGAATCTGTGTTCTTTTGCGAGGACTTGTGGTTTATCAAATCTGATATAATGGCGAGCTTTGTCAAGACTATGTTCACAGATGGCAGACTTAGTGTAGCGACGGTGTTTTAAATCAGCTATATGTTCTTTCACGCGAGTTTTAATCGATCTTTTAGTTTGGCCTATATAGAAGAGACCACAGTCACAATCAAGCTTGTATACTCCTGCTATTGTTTTATTATAATGATTGAAATTCGCGTAAACATTAGAAAACAATATGAAATAAAACATATTCAATTAATCACATTTAATAATAGTATCTTAAGAAATTTTAAAACATTACATAATTTGTTCGAAGACGGAATTTGAATAAAATGTTATGATACATTATACAAAATTTTAAATCCAATAAATATTTTCATGACAAACCTATCACAGTATTCAGATCTTTCAAACAAAACCAAATTGTTTATAATTATTTTGTTCATTCATTATATTGCACTTTATACAATCTATTTCCAATATACTATTCTAAGAATATACTTAATAAATTTCTAATATAAAAATCATACATTTCTTGGATTTTTCATTACAATTTATCCATTTTATATAAATTTTCTAATATACTATTACTTTTTGTAGAAGTGATAACCTAAACATTACTTTACTGGAAACAGTTTGATATACAAAAGCAGTCTTTATTTGTATAATACATATGGCTAAAAGTCGTGAATGTTCTTAGTGTTACAGATAATTAATCCTATCTTTGGGATTGTGTAAACTAAGATGTGAGAATTAAGACAGAAAGTCAGGTACAGTACAGAAACAGGCAGGAAAATAAGTGTTTTATGTGCGAATGTTTAATGGCACATTTTTGTTAGAATTTTTTAACGATTTATTTTATTTTATTTTTAAAACGTTCCCTAGTTTAAACGTACTAATTAAAACTAAAATCCGATTCTCTCTTAATTGGATATATCCTATCTGAACGCGGTGCGCAACCCATGTCCCAATAATTTATATTCTGTGAACGCAGCCAAATCTAGTCTAGACTAGTTATAATGAGCCTTTTTGCTCTTGTGCCAAATGTTCAGGATTACGACGTAAGTCGTGCTACTACGGAACAACAATAATGAAATACTTTGAACTTTGTCACTACGAAATTGGCGGGAAAATGGCATGGCTGTAGGTTTTATATATTTATTATTTAGTCTAGACGTAATAGACCTAGCTTTGGTAGAATAGACGTTGTTACTAAGTGTCTATAGTATTAACAGAACCGGCATATTTACAATTGTTTTATACAATCACTTTTCAAAATTTGTTGATACTCGAAACAGCTTATTTTCCACACCGTCTATTTAGCGATCTTGAAATTTTGCGTGTTTTATTAATCGTCGTCATTCAGAAGGTCTGTGCAGGATTTCGCTTTGGCAGATCTGTAATTTAAAATATATATTATATTATTGTATATCAAGCGGTCCGTGTTGGATGTGAGTGGCAAGGGATCGGCCATCTTACGGATAGAGGCTGATGATGATGATGATGAAGCAAGGCAATGACACTAAGCCCTAGTTCAGATACGACGGGAACCGCGCGGTTTCAGAATCGGTGCTTTATAGAGACAATGTTGCATTTTCGGTGGACAGCTGTCGCCGAAAACCGAACTGATTATTGTGCAGCGCTATATGCGGCGACTCATCAAATTTAGTCGTTTTTTGGATAATACTTCATAGCTGACTCTAGATTCATCACTGTATACGCTGTTATCAAATACACGGCCATGTTGCATTATGACGAATATACGATAAACCAAATACCACATTAAATATATCAGTAGGAATATCATGCTTATGTCTGGGTACCATCGGGTTCTTATTTCTATCGTGAAACAGCTTTTTTCTGTGCTTTGGAAAGAACAAAGAAAAAGGGCAGTATAATAATTAACACGAAGACTAGCCATATATGAAGTCTCTGAGTGGAGTCTCTTACAAGTTGCCTTTTTTTAACGCCGGGAAATGCTCTGAGTCATACCTCGTGGATGTCCCCAGGCGGGTATGTGGGACTCGATGCGCCCGAAAGATGGTAAGTGGACACAGATCTACTCAATAAAACCCGGCGGGTGCCACCAATGCCGCCTTTGGTGAAGTGCCCCGGATCTGTTGAGCTAACGGGGCACCTCGATGGCTAGTCAGTCCCTCAGGGGACCGACCCCACCTCCACAAAGGGGTTGTCCCGCATCACAGAACAACCTCCTAACGTCGGGACAGTACAAGGGGATGAGGTTCCCGTCCTCGCCCCTTGCCCCCTGCTCTTTTGACGCATCTTCTTATAGGGTACAAAGAGCCCCCTCGGCTGAATTAGCTTCGCCCAAGGTGCTATGCTCACCCTAGGCTACTGAGCCCCATCGCTACGACAATGCCTGCACCATGGTGGGGCTCTTACGAGTTCCCTGGGCAAGTTAATGTTTATGTGCATGGCCACTGTCAGGTTCGCCTGCCAGTTTCTCTTGGTCTATATTCCGTCTCACTCACCGCCTAATTTGCCTATCATAAAATAATAAGAAATCCACAAAGTACTTACTGATTCTTGACTCGACGGCAGATCCTTAGTTCAATAGATCCATTGCGGACAGATTTGAAAAGAGCCAAGGCTTCCACGTGGGCTAGTTCATGGCAGGCCTGCCCGTTGACTGCAAGCACTTCGTCGCCTGGAAAATAAATTTCTTCGTATAAATAATATACATTTATTGCTCATAGGTTTTATGGTTCAGTTCCTCAACATGGAACAACGGAACCCACTCCGTTGTCTCTCTGTATGTGTGTCAAACCAAAACATATAGACATTCCATTGACATTATCATGAAATTTGGCGTGACGCTAGATGGTCTCACAGGATAATGAAAGGAAAAACTCTGGACGCTGTTAATTATTAGTTTTTATTATTATATTTAAAAAAAAAACATCCTCAACACGCGAGTCAGGCTTCATCTTTACTGGGTTATTAATTTTTATCGCACCACACTCCAGTAGCCACAAAATATTTCGTGATATATTTTGTGTATTCAGAGGCAGACGCCTAAAGTGTCGGACGGTTTTTATCAAATGAATATTTTTATTATATATAAAAGCAACATTGCTTTAAAAGTAATTGTTTAAAACGTACGTGACTAGATATTCGGTTTCATTTTTACGAAACTAGTAAAGTACGAGAAAGAAAATTAGAATATGTTTGTGGCGAGTTTTTTTTTTGTGTTATTTAGATAGACAAACTGGCAAACGTGCCACCTGATGGTAAGTGGTTGACGGCGCCCATGAACATAAACTAGTTTACCTGGACCGAGCCCAGGCAACTCATTTATGTGTTGCCTATCCTGAGACATAAGATGTTGTCTCGGTGCCAGTAATTACACTGCCTGTCTTGCCCTTCTCTCCGAAACGCAGCAAAGCTGTTTCACGGGAGAAACAAGCAAGATGGTGGTACCCACGCAGCCGGGAGCGCGGCACAGCGCTTCCCTCTCACCGGTAAATATCAATTTTAAAATATTAAATAAGAGACACGAAGGATATATTTTGACGGCCAGCTGGTCGAGTGGACAGGCTACTAGCAGCTACGCAGCGGTCGCTGGTTCGAATACCGCCAAGTGCAGATAGGTAATTTGTATGGTGAATATAAATGTCTGCACAATGTGTAAAATTATTTAAAACGGGATATTTACCATGTTTTTCACTTTTATTTCTCGGAGCTCGATATTTCGACATTATCTACGAATGTCTTGTTTGGCAATGAACATAACCATGTTAGCTTGAAATTGTGTATTCATATTTTTTTTAAATAGTTCCTAATACTCGTAATACAAGCTATAATATTTATTTATTATACTTGGTCAATAATAATATTTACACGTTTTGTTGTTTTTTGTACACAATTAATTCATTTAAGCGTATATTTAGTGAAGGCTAGGCCATATTATCGGCAAGAGATTTAATATAAATTATATAAAGAACTGTCAACTCCAGTGATTTAATTTGGACGAGGAGCCCGAGATGCCCTTAAGGAATCGAGTCAAATTGACATGACTCCACAGCTCTATATCAAACACGATACGGACACAGATAAGGTTGTTTCGTGACAAAACAAACATAAATAAAACAAATATTAATTAATGTTAATTAATGTGTTTGTCATAACACCCTCGCAATGTTTGTTCGTGTCCATTAACTGAACAATGCAATATCGTTCCATATAATGTTAATATTATGCACTATTACAAAGTTATCGATGACAACGACTAGTTTTTATGTATAGGAAATTACAAAACTATGAACCAATACATACCTGCTTTAAGTCTTCCATCATCAATCGCTTGCCCCTGAGGTAGGATGCTTTTGATGAAGATGCCCAAGGGTCCGCGAGGAGAGTCGCGGCCTCCCACTATAGTGAATCCCAAAGGTTTCTTCCCATGTCCCTTCTCAAACGTGATCGTGTGGTACGTGTGTGTGGGCGCACGAGGTTTTCGCGGTAGCGTGCAAAAATTTGCAGCGTTCGGTGTCTGTATGTCACTTTCACTTTCATGTTTATCCGTGGGCCGATTCACTGGCACCGCCGCGTCTGGCACATCAACATCCACGACATCACTGGCACAGCTGAAGGTTAGACCGTCTTTCGCACCACCGTAGCTGACGACTTGCCTGCGCAAGAGCTTGTTGTTCATACTGCTATAGCCCGCGTTATGCCCTTTCAGAAAATGTGTGTGCGTGTCTACGCTTTCCGGTTCGTCAGTCGCTGATAGTGGGCCGCGATTACACACGGACTCGTCCTGTATGTGACGCGGGTCAATCCTGATGTCATATTTATCAGTTCGTCTTTCTTTGCCCAGAATCGAAGCGTTCTCATAATCAACTGAACTTTCTCGCATGAGTACCGGATTAATTTTCGGTAGCTCTCTTTGTCTACTTTCAGGTGCGGTTTTGTCACGTTGCCTACACACAACTATGTCGATTTCTGATGAACCAGATCTGAGAGCTTCCTTAGCCTCAGCCATAGTTAAGTCACGTAGTCTGCGTCCGTTGACATTAAGCAATTCGTCGCCGATACGTAATGTCCCTTCTCTGTAATAAGAGAAACGCTAAACTTTATCATCTTTTGTTTTTCTTTTAATAATAATTCTTTTAATATTTTTTTATTTATAAATATTATAATATTGGAATATATTAAAGCAATCAATCTAAAAATGGGTAAATTACAAAGTATTTCTTGTTCCAATCGAACTGAATACATCGTCGAATTAATTATTAAAATATAGGTACATTCGTTTAAGCCATTTTAGAAAGATACTGCGGATAGATAGGTTTTCAGTACTACAATACTGTGGCAAAGAACAATAATCAAGGAGGCAATTCCGATAATTTGTGACATGTATGTAACATTCAAGAAGTAATATTTTGTTGATGATTGCAAACGATTATACCTACTACAATCCTCACCATGGTTCAGGCTTTGACGTGGCGGTGGGGCTCAGTAGCCTAGGGTAAGCCCAGCACCTTGGGCAAAGCTAATTGGGCCGAGGGGGCTCTTTATACCCCTGTTTTAAGAGGGGACAAAAGAGCAGGGGACAAGGGGTGATGACGGGAACTTCACCCCATTGTACTGTCCTGACGTTGAGAGGGGTTGTTCTGTGGTGCGGGACAACCCCTCGGTGGAGGTGGCGTCGGTCCCTTGGGGGACTGACTAGCCGTCGAGATACCCTGTTTGTTTATTAGATCCGGGGCACCTCACCAAAGGCGGCATTGGTGGCACTCGCCGGGTTTTAGTGGGTAGAGCTGCGTCCACTTACCAGCTTTCGGGCGCAGCAAGGCCCACATACCCGCGTGGGGAGACCCATTCCCCCGCGGGATGCCTCATTTCCCGGCGTTAAAGAAAAAAAAAACCTACTACATTAATTAAATGTTCAAGATCAATACAGTATATAATAACTTACTTGTCTGCTAATCCACCAGGAACGACATGCGCAACTAAATATCCAACATGGCCTTCATCGGAAAGTTTAGTTTTTGCAATGAAAATGCCTAATTCTTCACATGGATTGTTCTTAATTATCCTCACTACTTTAAAATCTGATTGTACTTTGTTTAAATTTCCCGCTCTCGTAGGCTTTCGGCATGGTGGAATTGGTGGTATCCCACAATCACCTTTGCTAGCGTCCCTTTGACGCATCTTCTGTTTTTCTGTTAGTTGCAGGAACTGAGCTTCGCCGTAGTCACAATTTTTGGGCATCCTTCTTAGTATTTCTTTGCGGTCTAGTGATAACGCTCTTTGGTTATAGCGAGGTTTCGATTTGGAATCGCCTTTGTCTCGACTTCTCCTACTTGATATACGTGCTCGCACATAAGTTTGATCACCTGAGACGCTTCTACTATGACACGGTATTTGAGCATTTGAATGAGAGGCAGAACTTTCACAACGAGATGATATCCTGTCGCTATCGAATAAAGAAGAACTTGCTGATTCATTGACTAGAATACCTGAATCTGCATCTTCGCAGTCTTGTATTAAAACGTTCTCATCGTCACATGACACCTGATATACATCATCATGAAATACTGAATTATGGCCCCTTTGAAATTCATCCAATCCCGGTAAAGCACCGTAAGAAAAACTTCTTAGTTTGGCTTTGACTCCATTTCTTTTCTTTCTACCTTTATTTGAAGCGTTTACTGGTTTCAGAACGTTATCTGCTTCATAATTAACACGAACATCTTCACCACTTTGTTTATATAATTTGGTAAAAAACTTATTTGTGGAAGATCTCAAGTATTTATCTGACATGGCTCGAAGTTTGGCTGAAAGACAAGAATTTGGTCCGATCGTATCTTTATCAACTTTGTGCTTATATTTATCAGTCTTCTTATCAATTCTCATCGAAATCGGTTCAACTTCATAAGGTTCATAATCGTCATTAAATATTTGGTCACTTGATTTAGATAGCTTGGTACCAACTTTTGGAACTGCATAGTATCTATCACATTCCGAGCCAGAACTGTAGCACCGGGTACCGCGATTTGTGAATGATTTGTCTTCTCGCCAATTACACTCAATATGTCTTTTAGTAAAGAATACTTCATCGTCGTAATTCTGCATTTTCCATACGTTATGATTTTCGAATTCCAAGGGAGCTTCGGGATACTGATCAACATATCGTCCAAGTGTCAAATCTTCGACATGACCAAATCCACTACAATCACTCCCAGATGTCGACGCAGCATCGTCTCCATGACGTAAAGGGTTATTTGATTTAAAACATGACAGTTTAGTATTTTTCACTTTATCGAGTAAAGGATTTCGTTTTTCTCGGCAAACTATATATTCTTTCTCTAACGAGCTGCCACGGACTTGGCGGACATCACCACAATTTCCTTGTGGAACTGAAGAGTTTTGCAGTGAAACTCTTCGAGTTACAGGCGTCTGATCTCTACGAGGGCATGGATGAGGCGACCTTTCAACGATTATGATTTGATCATTGAGGTTGTAAAAATTGGTTTCCACTGAACTGCTGCTGCTTTTTCTATCCGGGCAGGGTACAGGAGACACATCTGAAAAAAGGATATTGAATTTATGATAATGCTCAAATGACATGTCAACGTTACAGAGAAATCAGAGATTTACTTACGTGATTATGTCTGTACGCGATAACCTCAAAAACTACTTGAAGGATTTTCATGCTGTTTTCAACATGAGATACAGTAATTCCTGAGGCAGGTAATTTACAAAGATTTTGTGTAAATTGGTAAATAATATTATAAGGATAAAATATATTGTGAGAATCGGAGAAATTTAAGACTCTTTACATTATAAACACTGCCTTATTTTCTTTAGAGATATAAAAAAATAAAGTAGAAAATTATCATCATCAGTCCGGATACATCCGAAAATATAAGTTAAGGCGAAGCTGCGGGCAACAGTTTGGGTTTTGTATAATGTAATGGCCCAAAATAATAGAAAACCATTCTTACCAATTCGAGATCTTCTAGTTGAACGACTTTCGTCTTCAGGTGATACAGCCAAAAGCCGCGGCGGCTCGCCTCTCTTGAACCACCGCATGTCTTCTTTTTATTACACCATCTTATTCACACACTGCAACAAAAGAAAAATCTTAATGTATCGAGAAACGCTACTAAATGTTGGCACGATGATGTACCTTTTCGTATCTTTATTCTGAGACGATAGTAGTAGACGATACTAAGACAAAGTCCTAGCTATTGTTAGGTAAGGCTAAGTAGTTTATTTATGCAAGTATCGAACTACCTCGATTCAATCACGTAACGATGGTTAACCTTGCTCGTGACTAAAGTATATTGTGTAATCGACTTGACATATTTTGAGGCAATCAATTTTATGATTGCGATATTTTCTTCTCAGAACTCCTACCTAATAAATGCTTAGCGTTACCCCAGTGTATTCTGTTATTGTGGTATTGACTTTAGAGGTCGCAGTTATACCAACCCGCATGTCGGATGTAAATTTTCTCGACATATTGAAAACAGATATCTAACAATAGGCGTTACAGGTAATTTTGTCGGTTCTTTCTCTACCACTACTATTTATTATTAAAAAAAATGTTCCTTAGTATTTGTATTTCATCATATGTTGTGTGAACACAATCGCACTATATAGAGAGCAAATAAAGATATTATTATTATTATAAGCAATAACAATCGCAATTTTTTTTAATTGGAATAATCGTGTATGAGATTTGCTCGTATATCTTCGGATCTACAATGCATAGAGTGGGAAAGAAAAGTAAAGACTTTTTAAAGTAATATTTAATTGAATTGTGTTTGAAGCAAGACCCAAATCTTTGAAAATACGTTGTGTATGTTTTATGAACGTAGGCCGAATACGAATTGTTGCGTTTCTGTCGCCATTACACAAGATTAGCAATTCATGAAACTACAAGTAAGGCGAGCAATAGCTTCAGTTCGAGCCAGTAGGTTCGATGAACCTAGCGCTAAAGTAGGTATTTTACATCTTATAATTTATGCACATGCAAACGTCGAGATAAATTTCAGTTCAGGTTATCTGGTGTCATGTCACACGTCTTATCGTCGGCTTTGCAAACGGACATCTTGTTAATAATTTACTGTCCATAACTTACTGCGTAAATTATTGACACCGATATATTGTTTGTTTTAAGATAACTGCAATTAATGCTGATGGAAATATTTGTATATAGTGGCGTCTGTATTTTTTTTTGGTTGTAGTTAAATCACAAAAGACGACCCTTTTTGAAGCTGATTTTGTAAAAATGTTTCCAACATTTCTAGACAGGATAGGATAGGCTCAAATAAGGTATGTTATCATAGTATCTCCAGTTTGTGCCCTGTTTGCTCAACAGATCCGGGGCATCTCACCGAAGGCGGCCGGGTTTTAGTGGGTAGAGCTGCGTCTACCTTACCATCTTTCGGACGAACTTCTCACATACCCGCCTGAGGAGTCCCCCTCCCCCCGCGGGATGCCAAAGAGCATTACCCGGCGGAAAAGAAAAAAAAGGATCTCGGAAAAGAAAAAAAGAAAAAAAAGGAGAAGAAAAAAAAGGAAAAAAGGATCAGTTTAATCCCCATAAAAAATTTAGTTGGAAAACAAACATCGTTTAGGATACCGTCGGACGAGTAAACCTTGACGTGTTTCTGTCATGTGTTGAGTCCTATAGGGTAAAACCGGGATAGATGCCGCAGCGGGATAGATGCCTCATATCCTGAAAACCCAACTTCCCGAACTCGCAATTAAAAATTAATCGCATAAGCAGGAGCCGCAGTCACCACGCACCTAAGTTACCCACGGACAATCCACGAAAAAGAACGCATTTAGTTCGAGTGTGTAATTATATCCGCGGCGAAATTTATAAACACGTCAAAGATTTAAAGGTTACTTACTATTTCGCGTTGTCTAACTTTTTAATTAGTAATAAATTTAGTGCTATTTCGTATTAAGCTAATATATTGGTTCATTGAGTCTGCGTCTAAGTGTAAATAGATGCTATTTTGTATATAATTTGTTTAAAAATACGTGGGCATCTATCCATATCAAAAAGGATAGTTGCCCTGATTTTTCGAGGTATAGGTGCATCTATCCCTCCATACGTACATATACGCATTAGGTGAATATTTTAAAACATTTTCAGTACCTGTTATATTTTTAAGTATAGGTATAATATGTATCTATATTTATATTTGGCCTCTTTAATTATTCTAGCAGAACTATGCCACAAAAACAAATTAAAACTAAGTTACACAAGAAAAACAAGACTGGAACAAGCAATGGACTTAAGATAATAAAGAAAGAAACCACAAATAAAGAACAAGACAAAAAAATAATTCTTTTAGTGAAAATGACAATGACAACCTCGCTGACTTGTGTGATAAAGAAAATTATAACCGGATGGATTAGTAATGTAAGCCATAAAATTTCGAAACTTGTCAGTGATTAGTCACTGACGTAATAGCAATTCAGCCAACCAGTGATCTGTATGTACGTATAATTATCCATCAATGGTCATCGGTCGGCTAATCAGAGTCGCAGCACAAATTTGGCTGAATTTGTTTTCATACAAAACACATAACATTACCCCTCTATTCCGGTTGAGGTTCTCGATGAGAACTATCTAGCATTTGGTTTTGGTTTTTCGTTAACACGGTATAAAGGGCATCTATCCTTCTCGGTATCTTCATGCTGGGGCAACTATCCATATAGGTAGGCATCTATCCTCAAAAAACATGTCCCACGAAAAGCTAATTTATGCAAAATCTGTATATGATAGGTAAAAGAATAATAGTAGAAATTCAACATAAAGGATTAAACTAGCTATATTAATAAAAAATATTCGTATAAAATTATTATTTTTTAAATTATGAGGCTAATTCAAAAAGTGGGGCATCTATCCCGGTTTTACCCTACTCTACACTACACCATACACATTACATATACATTTTTATCATCTATTTTTAATCATAATAAATATATTTAGGTCATAAACACTTTAATGGGAAACGTTAGAACTCTCTGTGGATTAGAAGCGATAAGCGATATAGACATTAAATTCTATCAAGTTATGTAATAGGGTAGTTAATTAAAACAAGTCGAGACGTGTTAACAAGATAAGACATGCAACACTCTCGCTAATGACATGCCGTACGTGTAATGGTGTCCTTACGTGGTTTCCGTAAACTGTACCTTAGTAAGGAAGTCACAGAAGGAACAAGCCATAAGAATACTTACAATGTTTGTGCAATCAAGCCTATTCTTTATGCGTACGATGAAGCTATTTCGCAATTTCGTATTGAGCATTTTTATAGCTAAGCTCCTAAGCTATAAATGGTAGATTTCTTCTTTTGTTTTTATTTTTTGACTAACATGTCACAGCTACTTTTGCGAGTAGATTAAAATAATATTAATTTTAAAATACGAGCCGAAATATAAACGCAGAAAATAAATCTGGTATAGTGTAAAAGAACCATAATCTATCACACAGATCAAGTGTTTGGTGAACTCATTTAGAATCGTTGACAATTTTATTTCAGTTCAAGTGTTGAGGACAGTTCCGCGTTCGTTACCCTGACTGGATGACTCAAGCGTGTCACGTAGTTTTCCATATGGTAAATTTACGGAAAAGCAGAAAAAATTACTATTTTTACTAATTACTTGTTAGCCGGGGCTTCAAAGAAGAAAATAACTTGAAAGACTTTGAATACGAATAAAAAAGGGTTTCTGTAAAAATATTTTTATAATAGTTAAGAAAACTTAATATTAAAAGAACACAAACTGCCAAGTCTTTTCATATTACTATTTATATTAATTATCCTAATTATAACACTGGTTTACGAATTTTGACGTTAATATTTTTTAAAAAATATGCTGGAATAGTTTTTGAGTTTAATTCGTAACAACCAAACAAAAACTTTTTTTTCTTATTTATAATATTAGTATGGATAATAGATAATATAATGAGCGATCGAACCTTCGAATTAATAATGTCACACAAGGCTGCGGGTTCTATCCCGCAAAGGGCAAACATTTATATAATGTCAGTTCCGGGGCTATAGATATGCATACTTATATGTGGTTATATTATTTACTATCTATTCTCATCATGTATCACCTATGCATATCAGATTTCATAATCCAACTAAATTATCTTAACCCTTAGTAACGATTAAGATAGTAATATATGAAAACTAATAGAAAGTATGAGAGTACGAAAATACTTCATGAATAAAAATCTCTAATATGCTGCGTTTATATGAGAGAACAATGCGGCAATTCAATATGAATTTGGTTTAATAATCCGTCTATTGAGTTATCAACCTGTTCTTCAAAAGTGGTCAGAATTGTGAGAGCAGGGATATTCAACTTTTTTTATTGGACCATTTTTTTTGTTGTCGTTGCTACACCGGGTCGCAACAAAAACAATAATTATTTATTTAAAAATTAACACAGCTGTGTCGGGACAGGCCACAAAGAAAAGGTTTGCGGGTCGCATGTACGTTGTGTATGAGAGTAATGTTTCGCAATAACGTTGTCTCTACACGTACATAACTTCCCCGCGTTAATTTAGATTGACAGCCGTCTTTGTACCAATGATTAGCATTTTCATATTCCATATCATTCAGTTATACAAAGCATTATATTAGTAAAAAAACCGTATGAGTAGTTAAAGTCCTCACTTAAAAACCACATTATTATATTTTATGTAAAAGATTTTAAACTGGATTAAATAGACTGCTTGAGTGCATTGTACGGTCTTTCCTTCTTTTTTTTTCTTTAACGCCGGGAAATCCTCTGAGGCATCCCGCGGGGGAGTGGGTCTCGCCACGCGGGTGTGTGGTACTCGCTGCGCCCGTAAGCTGGTAAGTGGACGCAGCTCTACCCACTAAAACCCGGCGAGTGCCACCAATCCCGCCTTTGGTGCGATGCCCCGAATCTAATGAGCAAACAGGGCACCTCGACGGCTAGTCAGTCCCCCAAGGGACCGACGCCACCTCCACAGAGCGGTTGTCCCGCACAACAGAACAACCCCCACCAACATCAGCGCAGTACAATGAGGTGAGATCCTCGCCCCTTGCTTTTGACCCCTCTTCTTATAAGAGGGGTACAAAGAGCCCCCACGACTCAATTAGCTTCTCCCAAGGTGCCGGGCTTATACTAGGCTACTGAGCCCCACCGCCACGTCAAGGCCTGAACCATGGTGGGGATATTGCATGTTCTACTAGGACGCTTCCCAGGTAAAAATAATAATAAGGTGTTAGTTATATATTAGTCCAAGATGCAAAAAATTCAAGGGAGTATAGCGTCAATATAAGAAAACAAAATGAAAAATATACCGCTTGATTGAAGCATCATGCGTCCAATAATTTAAATACTAAAATACCTAATAATGTAGAGGCTGAACTATAGATTTTGTAACGCCATCATTTGCCCGCATACTAGCGTGTACTTTTAAAAGGAAATAATGTATATTCGATTTGAATAACTCACTATGTATGAAGTAATTAAGGCTGAATTATCACAAATGCACTCTACAGTCTACACTAGTGTGACACTTACTGTGTAAGTTATGGTAAGACAGATAATTATGGTAACCTTATCCAAAGTTTTATTGCTGAGAATTATTTTCTGAGTAAGCAAAACGTGAATACTAGCACTATTTTATCTTAACGACAGTTTAGTATGTATTGCAATAAATCATTTAAAAATTAGAAAAAAAACACTGCAACATAATTTATACATTAGT
Organism: Helleia helle; assembly: GCA_963853865.1. Taxonomy (NCBI): domain Eukaryota; kingdom Metazoa; phylum Arthropoda; class Insecta; order Lepidoptera; family Lycaenidae; genus Helleia; species Helleia helle. The sequence continues at coordinate 15,018,810 of OY971422.1, read as the reverse complement.
AATGTTTTTTTTTCTTTCATTTAAGCAGAAAATATAAAAAAAAAATGTTTTTCTTAACATTTCAGAAGTATTTAAATTGCTCACGGTATTTAATTTGCGGAAATGTAATGGATACTATAAATAGATAGTTGTAACTCGGTATCAATATTATGTTGCAAAATGAGAAACTTTTCTTATTTTACTTCGCTGGTTTCTATTACGATATTGATATTATATTAAGTTAATATTACAAATGAGGATTCATATTTTTTCGATGCTAATGCTTTCAAACTGGATTATATAGTTTAGGTATGTAAATATAATATATTTTATGACATAGGACGGCAACCGAGCAGTCGGAGCTACCGACACCCATAGACATCCGTACAACTAAAAGTTATTCAACTGTGTTGCCCTCCTTTTCCCTATCCCCCCAATGGGCCATCCGAAACACACAAACCGCACGAAACGCGACAGCATAGCTGTCAAGTTTAGTGTAGACTGTAGTAGTTTCACGAGGTACCACCCCTGTCGTGCCGGTCAAATTCGACTGGAAAGCAGCATGGCTCTACCTCTTACAAATAATATAATATAGGAATGTAAATGTGCCCAAGGATCCGCATTGCGGGTTACACATGGATAAACCTAAGTAAAAATTGTTTTCTGTACATTACAAATCTGATTGAATAAATATTGAGTTTATGAAACTAAGAAATAACTACATGCATGGTACAAACGATTTGTCTATGAGTCTTGGTTATAAAAATAGAGCATAAAAACGACAAATAATTACATTTTATATTATGTCGTCACTTGTAAGATGATATTTGGACAATATTATGTAAAATGTAACAAATGTTTAAATACCTCAATTATCTATTTATATTTCTAATGAAGTGACACAATAATTTAATAAAAAAAATTCGTTACTCGCAGAATCAATTAAAGTTGAAGTGCACGTCTGTCCTAACTCTCTGTGAATGTTTGTCGATGCACGTATTATAAGTGTTTTGTGTCACAAGCATGTCATTGGCGTCTACTTTTACAGTCTTGTGAAATAAAACAGAGATGTTTCGGTTCTAGTTCTATCCTACAAGGAAGTCTTGGAATGTAGTAATGTCCATATTAGGATGTACGTATCGAATATTTTGTTTTTACAATCAAATTTTGCCACAAATGTTGGTAAATTATCATCATAAAAGCTGTTTTACCACAGAACATTTCGTTCTGGTAGTTTGCCAAAAATATAGTATAGAGAACCGATACCATTTAGGGATCTTCAAGAAAAGAGCATACTCATATATGAAAGGCCGGCAACGCATCTGCTAATCCACTGGTGTAGCGGGTGTCTGTGGATGTCGCTCTTCACTTACCATCAGGTGAACCGACTATCCGTTTGCCCCCTCTTCTATAAAAAAAAACTATATAGATCAGACTGATAGGTGAATCTGTGTAAAAAAATATTACAAGTCTGTAAGTACAGACTAGCTAAGTAGCTATCTTGTTGATTTCGCCTCATGTTGGTGCGTTCTGCAAAGTCTCACCCATAAAGTTGTAATAACATTTTTCAAGTGAGAATTTAATTTTTGTAGCATAAGCGATGACCGTGTTGTTTAAATTATTACCTAATAAGCATTTAATATACCTGTAATACTTTACAAACCTAATTCACATGGGTATTTCACAAGTCATCTGGTTGATAGCTAAGTGGATGGGGCTTTGGTGAGTCTAAAGAATATTACCACAGAAAATGAATAAATCAGTGAGCGTAAGATCTTATGACAAGCAATTTTGTACCCCATAAAGCTTGAATTAGTTTTATGTCGATACAAATTTTACGGCCAGCATAATTTTACAGTATGACTGTAAATAAATTAAGTTTTTGCTACATAAAAATTAAATTGTATGTTCTTGTAAAATTTTAAACTGAAATGAAGATGATTCCAAACAATTCCATACAGTATTCATATATAATCATCATAAGGCCGTAATCGTGTACCGCTAACATCGAACATATAACCGGAATAGAACGGAAATATTATGTATGTATTAAAACAAATTCCTCCAAATTAGAGTTGCGTCGCTGCACCAGTTTTGCACTCTCTTTTGGCCGACTGATGTATGATTGACCGATGGTCAGATACAGATCACTGGTTGGTTGAATTGATATTACGTCAGTGACAAATTACGGACCAGTTTCGGAATTGTATGGCTCTCGTCTCTCCGGTTATCTTATGATCGATAACTGCTAATCAAGGACCTATTAGTTTTCCCTAGTTCCCTAGTTTTCAAGTTTCTATCTTAATGTTTGACATTAAGATTGAAACTTGAAAAAAATACTTTCACGTGATGACAATTATTTATTATTCATAGATATTGTTGTGTGCAAAATCTGTTTTCTGCTTCCGCTTTTCTTCTTTTATACCCCACAATAAAGTATTGAGACAAAATGTTATAAATCACAATACTACTACGGTTTTCTGTTTCGGAAACTAAGCGTTTTTATCCCTTATTTGGCAGAAACCCAACATTCAAAGTGGAGGGACACATTATGCTTTTCCTGCTATACAAAGTTAAATCGCTGGCTCGGTATTACAGAACAATGTAAGTACAGGAAACAATTTTATACTGCAACAGATGTGTATATTGTCCTTACTTGAATTATCTTAAAAGGTTTCATTTATTGTAATGTTTTATTTGTAATAAAACAAAATTCTTTCACAAAAACCAATATCCAAAAGCATTAGTTTATATTGTTTAATTAAAATATCAAATGCATAAAAATAAGGATAACTCAGTTTTATGGAAATATAATAAATATAATATAATAAATACATAAAAATAAAACATTAGAAGTTGAAAAATATAGGAATAACTAATAAAAATGTCTATAGATATACCAATTATTATCGGGATACAAAAATTCTCTAAGGCGCTAGTTTATTAACATTTACCTAACTTCTTAGTATTAATACATAACATGGGAAAAATAAGTTTCTATTGGTATGGCGAGTGAAATTTCCTTATTAGTTCCACTCACGTATCTTGTTCAGTATTTATGTCGCGATCGAAAAACGATACGAATACTTAATATTACGGATGTTTTAAAACGAACTTTTCTTTTTAGTTACGGCGAAGTAAAGTCTCTTATGTATTGTGAAACATCTATCGGCGCGATTTGGCAGTAAAATGCGTGACGGCAAGCGGTATGACGCTCGCATGTCGTGACACCCCAACTACCCGCCGCTCTCGAACTACTTTGTGTGTGCGCGAGCGTATTTTATTCCATCTTTTTTTTTTTTTGCAATACCAAGACGATTTCCGTGTGGTGGCCGGTCCGTGTTGGATGTGAGTGGCAAGCCGCAAGGGATCGGCCGTCTTGTCGTTCATTGATGTAGACCTATGTTCAGCAATTATAAAACCATTTTAAGGTATAATTTATTCGGGAATCTCACTTGGTCACAACTTGGTCCTGTCATTGAAATATGTCGTTTTATAATTTTTTGTTTGAAATTTTTGGTTGTTGATTTTTATTCGCATGCATGCCATTGGCTAACTCATATAATTGAATAATTCCTTTGACATTCAAAAGCTTCATCATCAAAGTATAATTTAATAAAATGTTTATAATTGGTAAAATATAATATTTGAATTATACTTACGTTCCTATTAATCGTTGAATTAAGTTTTATATAGTTGTATCTAGGCGTAGAAGATTCAGGTCGTGAGATCCGTTATATTAAACTTTTCGCCTTTGGAACTATTTACGTATGTATGTGGGATCAGTGCGTAGCACTTGAATATACATGAGGTTATACCGAGCGGGGTAAAGATCTTGTTTAAATCTGCTTCTAAGTATGACTTAATATTGCGAAATCGAATGTTTTACAATGGCATATTATTTAAGTACGCATTGGAAAATTTGGCGTCAATAATTTCAATTTATTTCAGTAATTCCAAAACGAATGAAAACATAAATTGGTGACCAATTCACGATAAAAACCTTATTTTGTTAGGTAACTTTTGTAACAGAGAAAAAAATATCAAACACACCTCTTTTTAAAGAGATTCACATCTTTTGGGCAAACGGAATCGGTGTAAACCTCTTAACTTTCTTCGTAGACGTGCCATCACATGTTCTTTAAAATAATAGAAGGAATTTCTCCAATTATCGTTTTTAATGCAATAAAATAACAAAAACCATTTTGTCGTTTACGTCCTTCAGTTATAAGCTCGCACGCGTATGGAGAGCCTCACCCGCTCAGGACGCTCAACCCCCTCTGACACGTGACCGGTATTGGAATTATTGTTTAACAATGCGTCGCCTTAAGTGGTAAGGGTGCGTTTTTTGAACTAGTATATTTCTTCATAGCTTTGTGTTTCTGTAAAAAGACACCAATTGTCAGCTTAACAAATGATAAAACAGCTTGTTAATATTCATCACTTTGCTAAATTAAAAAAAAAATACGCACACGGCAATTCCTAAACGATTGCAGAATTGCATTGTTTTTTTATTACATAAATATTAAATACACAGATACAAAATAATGGCGTTATTTTTTATCATTTATTTGAATCATTGTTTATATTTTTTTATTTCAATTTTCAATCATATCATACTGAAGTTCCTAGAGCTATGTCGTGACGAGATCATGATGCGTCACCACGATGCTGTACTGCATATCTAACATTAGCGATGACGCACCAGCTTCAGGTAATGTCTTCAACCTATAGGTAATAAAACTACGTGTCATGTTATGTTGGTACTTACTGGTAAAACCGACGCTGTCATTACTCGAGAATAACTTTGGCGACGACAAAGTTGTGTAAGGATAAGTTTAGTAAGACTTACGTTTATGTAATAATAATTTGTTGTTAACTTTGTCACTTTTCTGTGAATTGTTATTCATGAATATTAATAACAATTATAATCATGAATAACACCCGTTTATCTTGATACAATTTATTTTTAATATGTTTAGCGACGATGGCTTAGTGGGTATGGGCTCGGCCTCTTCAGTGAGAGCCGAGAGGTCCGGGTTCGATCCTGTGATGCCAAGAAATGGAATTTCCTAAATTTCTACATGCACTTGAACATAAGACCATCGCTTGCTTATCGGTGAATGAAACATCGCGAGGAAACCTGCATGCCCGATTAGGTTAAAAGTCTTTAAAGGTGTGTGAAGTTCACTAACCCGCATTGGGCCAGCGCATCGGTGAAATATGGCCCAAAACCCGTGGAGGAGACCAGGTTGATATTATTATAATAAATGATTATATACTTTAACTGTGTACACAGTGGTATAACGATTTTGGAAACCGCGTACGGCGCGATGATCGAGTTTAAATCCCGCCAAGAAAGGAACATTTTTATAATTAAAAATGTATTGCTAGGATCATGTGTATATATTTTCTCAAATTGATTGACACACATATTGCCACGGGAAAGGGGACTAGGTCAATGTATTATGACTAGATGAAGTATATAAATATTTATTACCATTAATCGAATATGTTACATAATGCATACACATCGTTTTAAGTAAATACGATGGATCGGTGACTGGCAGAAACCTCGGCGATGTGACCTACTAAGTTATGCGAATGATAACCTGCTTGCTTGGCAACTTTGAGCAAATTCCTATAACGTCATTATTGCAAAACGATAACATTCTGTGAAACTCGCGTGTCGAAATTATAGCTTTGGAGACCCATAACTGCGCTGGTTGATAATGGTTTTATGGTTATGTCGAAAAAATGGAATGGATTTTGAAAATGTATAAATTTAAGATTGGATCTAAAATGTAAATTACAGTAGAATCAAATTACATGAGCATAAATAGACGCGTCAAAAAGTTGATTTAGAGCTTGTCATTTTTGTACTGATATTAGATTACTAAAGCGTTCCTTGTTTTGAAACAAAATAATATAGTAAGTTTGTGATTCATCGTGGTAGTTCCATTACGGAAATACGGAATATAATACTTATACGGAAATACTCAATCTTTTTTAACTTTTATTTTATTTAATTCTTTTATTTTAGATAAAGCTATACTTATAATTTTTTAAAATATTATTAAATTATAAAATTTATGCCTAAGAATTTGGCTGTAAGATTTTGCAGAGTAACGTCTGTTGCCATCAAAACTAATTGAGATTTTTTCGACACCCTTTTAAAGAAAAGAGGGCGAATTCTTTTAGGAGCGGTCTCTATACAAAATTTTACGGTCGCAATGTCGGTTACAGCGCTCTTTATAAGAACCCTTTAAAGGGTCTTTTCTTATTTTCCTCAAAGAGCAATTATATTGAGAACGGTATTGTGATATTGAATAAAACTGCAAGGCTGCTATTGTATTATTGGATACCACATGGTTCCTGTTGGAGGAAGCCAAAAAGTGGAAAATAGTTTTAAATGTTCAGTTACTAATGAATATTATGTCTAATACTTCTTCTAGATGGAATTCGCCATGTTTATTAGATGAGCCAATAAAGATTCGGATTGTATAATGAGTTTGCTAGTAATTGCAATACGTACGGTAGATCAGTTACGCACTGCGTCCTATCCGAACCCGATCCGAGTGCGTTAGTCGATTCTAGATCAGTTACGCACTGCGTTCTATCCGAACCCGATCCGAGTGCGTTAGTCGATTCGGATACGATTGCTAAGTCGCTTTTACAAGTTATGTTAGCATTTACCTTCGACATGCTCACCGATAGTATTATATATCTAAATTCTAGGGTAATAATTATAAATGTACTAAAAGTTCCTACTCAAGAGTACTGAACTGATATTAATAGGAAAAACAAGTAAGTATCGCATTTATGAGAAAACATATTAGTTTCTAAGAAAGTTTCACTGTTTGCCATTGCGAATGGAAAGGCATCTGACAAGTTTCCGAGTAAGGAATTACTCTAATTAAATACCTATGAAAGGGAAAACGTTATATACTTTGGAAACAATTATATAACTTGAAAATGTTGCTTTATTAAGGTTGTGAGGATAATATCACGCTAAACGAGAACTCTAAGAAAATGTTATTTTTCCAAGGGAAAATTAAAAGATTGAGGTTTTCTGTACCATTGCGCCTTTACTTTTCAATCCGTCAGTTTGTTTTGTTGACTAGTTCTGTAATGAATGAAGTAAAAACTGAGCTATAAACAGGTCCAGAAATATTTTATCACTTCAAAAGAACTATGTCAGATAAATATGTTTACCACAAAAATAGCAGCAGAAGTAGTAATGTGGTTATTAGAAATTTTAGCGAAATATCTGAATAGGATAAAAAATATATCTTTAGGTCTAACCGGTGGGACGGAAGCGCTGTGCCGCGCTCCCAGCTGCATGGGTGCCACCATCTTGCTTGTTTCTCCCGTGAAACAGCTTTGCTGTGTTTCGGAGAGAAGGGCAAGACAGGCAGTGTAATTACTGGCACCGAGACTTAACATCTTATGTCTCAGGATAGGCAACACATAAAGGAGTTGCCTGGGCTCGTTTCAGGTAAACTAGTTTATGTTCATGGGCGACGTCAACCACTTACCATCAGGTGGTACGTTTGCCAGTTTGCCTATCCAACTAACATAAAAAAAAACTAGGTACTAGGTAAATTGAAAAAAAAAATATGAAAGTTATTACATAAATAAAATGCGAAATCTTACTTCTTATCTTACTAATATTATAAAGGCGAAAATTTCTAAGTTTGGATGTTTGTTGATCTTTCACGGCAAAACGGCTCAACTGATGTGGCTAAAAGTTGAAATGGTGATGGCTTATACCTTGGATTAGGACATAGGCTATAAAAATAATCATCATCAATCCAGATACGGTTGTAAATCTGAGTTAACGCAGGCGAAGCTGTGGGCACCCTTTAAACAGCGTAACATTCAATTTCGATATGCAGCACAATCATCAATGTTTTTCGAATTATGTTACATCGTTAGTGCACAAAGTTGTAACATTGAAAATGATTTATTTTAAGAACGTTATACTAATAGAAACTAATAACACACAAGTGTGACAATGTTACATGCGAGGAATAAATCTTACGTAAGCAACGAACACATTTGACAAGACTAAACGCTTGTAAAATAACGTTTCTAATTTCCTACAGACAAACTTAAGACAACGCATGAAATATTGAATATTCAATATTTCATGTCTTTGTCTTAAGTTTTAAAAGATTTGTAAACAAAAACATAAATATTAAAGCTGTGTTTCAATTGACGGTAAAAATTGACCATGGAAATATTTTAACATAATAAAAGACATTTATGGCTGTTTAACGCAAGATGTTTGTGTAAAGAAGTGTAAGAAAAAAAAATCAAAGAATTGAAGCAGCAATGTATTGCTTGCGCCATTATTATCAACATTTTACCGTCCCCTGCTGGAAATAGGCCTCCTTCAATGAAAATAAAGACGGTGATCTCCGGCTATTCTCATCCAATTCGGAATTTTGAACATCTGCCTGTTTTTGACTATATCTGATGCCCGTAGGTATCCTCTCTCGCTCTCTCCCTCTCTCTTTGTTTATTAAGGGCCTTGCCTTGCTCTTGTCGGTGGAGTAATCGCCAATCCCTCCTCTCCGTCAATACTTTCACTTTCTGTTACGATACGATCTCTGATTTGATCTGTTTCTTATAAGTTCTCCTCGATCTACCTCTTCCTCTCTTTCTCTCAATCTTTCCTTCTATGATATGAAACGAGTCATATCGTATCCAGTGACCTATCACATTTCCTCTTCGGTTCTCTATATATGCCTGTATCATGTTCTATAAAACCTAAGCCCATATACCGTAGGTTGATTTTGATTTAGAATTTATGTAACTCTATAGAAAAATCAGTCGCATAGAATTTATAACGTCCAGTCGCTGATCTGGAATTAATATGGAATGAATGGTCATTAGCTGAGTTCAGTGATCATGAACAAATACACGATATTTGTAAAGAATAAAGATAGATAATTTTGTGGCGATCGAATAAACCGAATTTCTAAAAATGTCACGTAAAGGTTTGATTTAATGAAAAAATAAAGGATCAGAAACAACTTTTGTGTTATCCACGGTAAAGAAGTTTTACTGTACCCACTAACCCGCGGATTAGATAAGTCTAATTCGTACAAACGGTACAAGGTACAAGCAGTAGACCTGGACAGGACTACTGCTTGTACCTTGATGCGGTGGCATTTCATTTGATTCAAAGATCAAATGAAATGCCACCGCATGGAATACCCAGTGAATTGCCTAACTAGTACATTTTTTTTTATTCAACGTGGTACCAACAAAGTAGCTTATTGAATGTCAATGGAAGGACTGACAAAGCAAACTTAGTGTTTTTTATATCGCAGGGAAACCCTTTATGGATGTAGCCAGGATCTTTGGGTTGGTTCCTGACCCTATATAGGACTGGCGCCTGGGAGTGCCCTACCCTTAAACTAAAACCACTGCGAGCGCCTTCAGCCGCTTTTTGAGGGTCCCGGATCTGCAGGCAACAGAATCACCTCAGTGACATGCTAGCTCCTAGCTAGTATGGCGAAGGCCAGACTACTCCTTGTAATGGGGAATGCCCGGCCGCTACTAATCAATCCCAAACTTAGAGGTACTTAACTTTTGAATATTCCCAAATTGGCATTTTGTTATTCTGAAATTTCTTACATAACTATACCTTTATCTTGGTTAGGTTAGGTTTAAATAATATCAGCAGATACTTTTTACGATTAATTCAGCGGAAACTGCACAAAAAACGAAAAAAAAACTCTAAACATACATTAAACGGCGTTAATATCTTACCATACCCATAGATGGCAAATAGGAACTGGCGTCGAGAAATACGTGGGAAAGTTCCTATCCACCTTTGATACTGTAAAGTCTCGCGTGGCATTTTTTTCTCAACGTTATTAAACAATTTCCCAGTTTACAAAAAAGGCCTACTAAGGTTACTAAGCCGTGTTAATGGTCCCGTTGGTACATCCATTTAATATGTCTCTAATAATCCTCTATCCAAACTAGTCGGACCAAAACTAATACACACAGACACAGAGATAAGTTTTTAAGAGCTTGTTCATATAGTTGAGTAAATATATATTTTATGAAACGTCAATAGTTTACTGTTTTTTATGAATATGGTAGAGAGAGGCCTATACCTCTAGCCTTGCATATTAAAACATTCAAAAGTAAATTACCATCACAAAAGTCATACATCCGAATTATTACGAACGTTATCAGCTCTTCTGTGATTGGTAGCTTTTGCTTGCGTGACGTCATATTCCATGGTGCTTTGATCCACAGAGTAATTAATAGTAAAAGTACGAGGAAAACCAAGAATGAAGAACATACTCTTTACATAGTACAAGCTACATGAATCATGATACATTTTTTTTAATTGAATTCTCATTAAAATGTATATTTTCTTATTTCTTGAACAATAATCGTTTTAATAAATTATTTATTACGGCCTTAGCCGCAATTAATGACCCATTTTATTATTTTCGCTCATAGAATACGCAAGTGACATGTCATTGAGTGAGAACCGGTGGTATTACATTCCTGATTGTTGTTCGCAACTTGTTTGAGAGTATTTCGACACCTGACAGCACCTGGGTAACTAATTAGTTTACAAACTAAGCTTATTAAATGACATTTACTATTTAGTAATTTACTGTTGTCTGTGCGAAGATAGGACATTTTGAAAATGTAAATTTGAATTTAGATTTTCTTTCTAATGAAACTATTTTTACAGAAACCACGGGAAGACCATGGATGCTGTAAAAAATCCGAACCGTCGGGCATGTAAAAAACATAATAAAACTTGATAAAATCGGTTTTTAAAAGCTTTTACTTGCAATGTAAGTGTGTTTGTTCGGGTGGAATCTTTGAACTCAATTTTGAAGTAGGTAGATATCTTCAACCGATTGAGCTGAATTTGTTTCATTTCAATGAATGAAATTCACGGATTCATTATCAAACAATGTTTGATTTTATTTGATGTCTGAACACTGTTAATGTGGGACAATTATGACCAAATTCGTCTTAATATGTCGTAATTGTCAGCTCGGATACCATTTAGAGAGGAGTATGTATTGGTGATGTGATTTGAATCAAATACCCATTTTGACCAAAGATTTATAACAATTTTAAATGTTAAACAATTTAAACAATTAAACATTTTAAAATTAACAAACAATCTTAAAAAGAGAAAAAATAATCGTCAAAAGTTTTATTCTAATTGTAGAAACTCATATAGTGGCCTAAAACTAAATGATTTAAATCATTTCTCTAGTTAAATAATTAATATTGAATATATTGAAATACTTATTTCTAAAAATGTAGCATCTAAAACATAAGTGAACTCTGTTCTATCGTTTCAATATTTATCATATTTTACCTCTAAAATAGCGGACCTAGCAGACGTCCTGTACTAAGCATTTTTAGTGAATTAAATTGTGAATCTAAACCATTCTTGAATACACTAGAACACACACAAAAATTTTAATCGATCGATTCAGCCGTTTGGGAGACTTCAGCGACATACTCACGCGCAGGTACTATATATAATGTATATATCATACAGATGCATTACACGATATAATAGATAATATTATGTTGCGCAATATACTTTCTTGTCTCAGCACGACTGATCTGAAGCGATTAGATATAGATTCTATATTCCTATAACGTGCATCGTGATATGTTGGTGAAAGTCATAGGCCATAACTGCTTTAGTATTATCTTCTCAATTACAACTTCTTGTACCGTTCATTAGACGAACCAGCGGATTAGGCGCTTGTGCAGGGCTCCCGTTAAGGGTACCGCCATCTCGTGTGAAACAGCTTTGCTGTGTTTCGGAGACAAGGGCAGGATAGTCAGTGTAATGACTGGCACCGAGACTTCTTATGTCTCAGGATAGGCACGTGAATGAGTTGCCTGGGCTAGTTACAGGTTTTATTTTTTTTCTTACTGTGGCTCGTCTGCCCGTTTTCCTATCCAACTAACGTAAAGGATCTGGGGAATTGGGTGAAATGGTCCCGGAAATGAGGACTGATCACCCGTCTGGCCTCGCTGGTGTCCCCACCCTTAAATAATAATAACGAGAGGGACCAAAAACCCAATTAATTTAAAGGGTATCTCTTTAAATTATTAATCTTTTTTCGTTAGGGAATACCTTCTGAACTAAACCAAGCCGCTGTATACAGTCTTATAACGTAAGAAAATCTATAGGGTTCTGTAATTACTGTCCTGTCCTTTTTCCCTCGTGGATATAAAACTAGAAACAACTTACTAATGACATAACGAATATAATTTATACTAACAGAAACATCGGCTTATAAAAAAATCATTTGTAAATCAAAACTGGTTTTAAGACAGATAAGTTTTACGGTAAATATTTTTTTTGTAAGAATAATTCGAATCATGGTGAAATAACGCGGAACTAACAAATATATAGACACGAAGAATTTAATTGAGTAAAAGAAACAAATTACTTTGACAAAAAATATATTAATCATAAAATCAATAAAATATAATACCGACATCAAGGACATGCTAAGTTAAAAAGTTAAACTAACTCGTTTATCAAGAGCTTAATAAATCTTAAGACAACCCGATCAAAATAAAAATAATATAACTATATTATTATATAATATAAAATTAGGCCGACAAAATTAAAAACACATCAATTCTGAAGTCCATTATTAGAAGATTAGGGTTTTGAGATACGGGGTTTTTGATGATAAAAATAAAAGAGTATAGCGCAATACTCTTGTTTTTTTCCTATTCAAAATGCCCATAATGCATTTTGAATCCAGGATACAGGGTCCATTTTTGCACTTGATTACCATCAAACTAATTTTCGGTGAGTAGCTTCCTTGTTATTTTCCTATTCAAAATATATTATGGTCCAGGATACAGGGTCCATTTTTGCACTTGATTACCATCGAGCTGATTTTCCGTGAGTATCTTCATTTTGATGAGACGCCCAACAATTTCCTGTGAAAATTCTCGATTGTGATAGCTAACAAAGGAAAAAATATATAGATTTGATGATACTTAACATCACATTCAAAGATTTAATAAATGGTTTACGAAGAAATAATTGAACTTTGGAACATAATGTAAATGCTGTTTATATTTAATTTAAGATAGCTTTATTTGTATTCTTCGAGGAAGAGATATTATGTAAAATGAAACAAAATAATTTCCGATATTGTGGTTGGTCGCGGTCAAACAGACACACATTGCCCAGACCGGATGTTTGTTTGTTCTTATTCACCTAAAACTACTATGTATTATAATAAAGTTACAAAGTTGTTTTATTTTATACTAGCAGCGCTCCGCGGTTTCTTCCGCATTCTTCCCATTCCTGTGGGAGTATGGGGATAAATTAGAGCCTATATGTTATTCTGATGTACCTATAATCTATATTATTGTAAGGTTTCATTTAAATCCATTTCGTAGTTTTTGCGTGAAAGAGTAACAAACATTCGCGTTTATACTCATAATATTAGTAGGACAGAGGACTAGCTATGATTTTTTCCGTGGTATCTCGCATTAACTTTTAGGTTTTGAAGTTATACAGTCATAACCGGATAGATGTTTTTAATAGGATTTGTTAAAAGTATAATCTATGACTTTGTCAATTTTTGTCAAAATCTGTTCAGCAATAAAAAAATAAAGATAATTTATACATTTTCTAATATAGAATATAACATATTTAATAAGGATTAGTAGTGGCATATTAGGAGTTTTTCTATGTATTAATATCCAAAGTATAAGCACATCAAAAATCCTAATAATAAAAAATAATAAATAAATAAAAACTATAATGAATTCAGAGTTTGACATCACATAAGAAACTAAAATTCGGGATGGCACTGGATAACTCTAAATGCCTTCAAATCCCAAGCAAGGGATGAATCCCATCAATAAACAGTGTCACCGGTGCCTTTTATCTTATAAGAGACACTAGGAATAAGCTTAATCATTTCGCCTTGGCAGACTCGACGCGACACTCGTTTGACGACTCTAGAGCCTTTCAAGGCTGTATTGGGACAAAATGTATTCAAATATTTTAAAATTTGGTACCTTTAAAAAACATAGGCACTAGAAAATATATATACGATTAATAAGGAAATTATGTTAAATTACTCAATAAAGATCAGGTTTACTTTAGCGGCAGTTATAGGTACCGCTAAATATGTACTTTACTTACTTATATTTACTATACCAGTATCAACATCGACCTCTATACGTTCTGCTGGTCTCCTCGAAATCAAGCGAGGAGGGTGTGGGCCATAGTTAATACCGTTGGGAGGGATGCAACGTGCCGCGCTCCCGGTTGCATGGTACCACCGTCTTGCTTGTTTCTCCCTTGAAACAGCTTTGTTGCGTTTCGGAGAGAAGGGTAAGACAGGCAGTGGAATTACTGGCGCAGAGACTTAAAACCTTATGTCTCAAGATAGGCAACATATGAATGAGTTGCCTGGGCTAGTTCCAGGTAAACTAGTTCATGTTCATGGGCGACGTCGACCACTTACCATCAGGTGGCACGTTTGCCAGTTTGCCTATGTACCCCACCATGGTTCAGGCCTTGACGTGGCGGTGGGGCTCAGTAGCCTAGGGTGAGCCCAGCACCTTGGGCGAAGCAAATTGAGCCGAGGGGGCTCTTTGTACCCCTCTTATAAGAAGTGGAGACAAAAGAGCAGGGGGCAAGGGCCGAGGATGGGAACCTCACCCCATTGTACTGTCCTGACGTTGGGAGGGATTGTTCTGTGGTGCGGGACAGCCCCTCTGTGGAGGTGGCGTCGGTCCCTTGCGGGACTGACTAGCCGTCGAGGTGCCCTGTTAGCTTAACAGATCCGGGGCACCTCACCAAGGCGGCACTGGTGGCATTCGCCGGGTTTTAGTGGGTAGAGCTGCGTCCACTTACCATCTTTCACGCGCAGCGAGTCCCACATACCCGCCTGGGGAGACCCACTCCCCAGGCGGGATGCGGCCTCAGAGCATTTCCCGGCGTATAAGAAAAAAAAATTGCCTATCTAAGTAACATTTACAACTGTATACGCCTTCAAAGACTCTCAATCTCATCAGGTTTCCTTATGTTTTCCTCCACCGCATTTAATATCTATTTTCGTGAATTCCTTCGCTTATGTCCGGATAGCCGCATTATTTACTTATGATCGATAATGAATCATATATAGGAATGCATCACGAGTGATGACCGAATACAATATTTGTATGACCATTGTACATCCGTATATAGATTTATCACTGGTCCAGTGGTCAGGTTGCTGGACACTACGCAGAGCGGGTTTGAATACCGCCAATTGCAGATAATTTGTATGATGAATATAGATGTCTGCACCTGATTAAGAACGTGTTTATGTATTTAACTATATAGGTTTCTTAAATTTATTTGATATTTCCGTTCCTAGTACCCGTAACACAAGTTCTAACGAGCTTACCACGGGACTAGGTTGACGTGGTGTAATAGTCGGTAAATATTTATTATAGATAAGTTAGCTCCTCCAAATAATGGAAGAAAAAAATCTTGTTTTCAAGATTATACAAACATGTGTCCACGGTATAACAGTGTACAGACTATACGTTCAAGATGTAATTTTTTAATATACCTAGTTGTGCAGTGTGCTAGGACATACTAGATCTTAAAAAGAAGAATTTAGTTGCAATTGATTCTAATTTTTTGTTTCATATATTAATAAAATGTGACATACATAATATGTACCTATGTCCATTGTCTTCAACGAAAAATAATAAAATCTGAACAATGCAAGCAGAGAAAGCATATAAAAACAAATTAGACTTAAAATGTAATGTAAAATAATAAAAACAAAATAGAAAAAGTAGTACATTAGAGATTAGATAAAGAGCCGATTAAAAGCTGAAAAAAGACCAATTATACTAAATATAATAATATATTTTATCTATTGTCCTAAACAAGTAGGTATCTAAGATCAGTCAAATTATGAACATTTCAATTTTTTTAATAATTATTATATACAAATAAAATTATAAAAACAAAACACGAGAGTCACAACATAATCAACCAGCTTAAATACAAGATTAAAAAATATGAAACAAATTTTCATCTTTAAAAACTGAGTTTGTGTTTAACAAAGAATAATAAAAAAAAACTTAGTTAATTACCTTCAATAAAAATTTTGACCGGAAAAAGAACAAATCCTCACTTTATATCCAACAGGATCGATACACAATAATTCACTTATCACTTATCAATCAACAAAGAAACTCTGATACGTTTACTTGGACGAGAACGCTGGACTCGACTGAAGTTATTTGACGACATCGCTATTCGCTTGACGCTTCATGTCGACGAACCTTGATTCCTTTACGGAGATAGCGATGGCATACTACTACATGTTCTGTTTCGATCCAAATTAATTTTTTTCCTTCATACAAAAGCGGCAATGGAAGTTAAAGACCAAGGAAATCTAAAAATACGCTTTCACGTGACACGAGTTTGTACTCGGGGGATTCTCACGTAAACAAATTCGATTCGAGAATGAGATTTTAATATCCAGGTAAATTGAGCAAGCGCCTTCAGTCCTATTACCTATAAGCTCTTGAGAAATGTTTCACTCCCTTATAAAATTACTAAAGTATACATTTTGGGGCGATTTCATGGAGAAATTATGTGGGCAATGTAAGTAAATTATATACGCATATTGAGTAAACTATTCACTTCACAAAAACAAACAACAGTTTTTTCCCCCTTTAATTAGTAATTGCTAAATTACTAGTAAAAGCGATTGTAAAATTAATACAGTTGTACTCGTTTGCCCACGTCTACCCCCAGGTAATCAATATCGAAATCGGAATAACACGGAAAACTAGATTAGACATTTTGTACACCTGAAAGTTGCTATTGTTGATAGAGGACTTCAAACTTACTTTTCTACTAAATTACAATTTTAAAACGTATTTGAAATTGAATCAAAGGTGGATAAAAGTAATTTCATTAATTAAAAACTTTAAGTTTAAAATAAAATATATATAAATATTATATGGATATTGCTTAAAATTATAGAGCCATTTTTTTCATCAAACGGACGATCAATATATAATAATAATATCAACCCTCATATGTACCAGTTATGGGCACGGGTCTCCTGCTCGAAGTCAAGCAAGGAGGGAGTTGGGCCATAATTCACCAATGCGCTGGCCCAATGCCGGTTGGTGAACTTCACAAATCGTCAAGACTTGTTCCCATCAGTCATGAAGGTTTCCTAACGATGTTCTCCTTCACCGGTGAGCAAGCGATGGTTTCATGTTCAGGTGCACGTAGAAATTTAGAAAAAAAGACAATAGTTGGTTCATCAAAAAGTATAACTTATCCTAGATATGTAGTGGATTATTTGCAGAAGAAAAAGAAAATCTATGTATGTGACAGCTTCATGGTGTAAAAGTGGATGAATTATGTATGATGCTTTAGAAGTTCACGGAAGCTATTAGGTAATGGATCACATTTATTTATTACCCAGTCGGTGCCCGTATAGTCACTTGCAACTGCTTCAATAAATATTAAATACCATAAAAATGTTAAGTAGGTACATAATATACGCTGTGATATCACTCTCCTTATTGTTTTTATATATGTTATGAGTTATGACCATCAAATTCACCTAAGAAATGACCAATGGGTGCGATAAAACTATCATACAGCTTATATGCTCTAGCAATACGAGCCTGGAATATTTTTTCCTTTGTTTTGTTGTTGCAGTTGAAATATTTTGCGCATTCACCCGGGGATGGGTCGTCTCCAGGGATAATATGTGGGACTCCCGCTTCCCTCCCTTCCGGCACCGGTAATTATACTAAAATCACTGCGAGATGCCTTCAGTCGCTTAAAGGGGAGTGTCTTGGATCTGACTAACACAGGACACCTTCCAGCGATCGGCCGGTTCCATCAAAAGGGCTAACCGGGGTTCCTCCGGCTCCTAGTGAAATATTTTTTCCTATGGCCAGGACAAAGGTTTGTGTGATGAGCATGATCATTTGTTCTGTGTCTGGGTGTATTTTATCTATAATAGGTATGTATGTATTTAGAACAGAATCTGCCTAATTTGGGATCAGATTGCAGTGTGTGAGTTGTCCCAACATAATATTATTGTTACTTCCAGCTACTGACATTATAAAACTTTAATATTAGATAACTGCTACTACAATATTAGCAATCATCATCATCATCAGCCTCTATCCGTCCACTGATGAACATGGACCTCCCTAAAAGAACGCCGAGACGACCGATCCCTCGCCACTCGCAATATTAGCAATTAGAGACGTAAATTGGTCAGTATGCAAAGTTATAACCAATTTTAGACAACTGTATTAAGTTGGATAACTCTTCACCCTACAGCGCCACAGTACTTTGAAATTACTTAAACTCTGTTCATACTTAAGTAATATAATTTAAATTATACTTAGTTGAACAACAATAGCAAAATGACGCTTAAACCACGAAGTTTTCGCTCGAATTGTAAGCCAAATACAGGGGTTCTACCCCGATTATTCAAAATATACAACAATGTAGGTACTATAGATACACATTTAACTATAATATCATGGCTGCGGGAAAGAACAACATTGTTATAAGGCAATAAAGGCATAAGCCTGTTTTGTGGTCTAAAATGATATAGTGAAGCATACCTACATTAATTTCGTCTTTGTTGTTTTGTTATTTAAATAACTAGATACTATTAAAATATTAACTTTTATCTAGATACAAGTTTTTTTTAATAAACAGTACAAATAAACAACGTGACAAACGTGATCGTGCAGACTACGTCATAGCTTTTTTATGTTAGTTGGATAGGCAAACTGGCAGAATTGCCACGTGATGGTAAGTGGTCGACCGACGTCATCCATGAACATAAACTAGTTTTTTTGGAACTAGGCAACTCATTTAGGTATGTGTTGCCTATCCTGAGACTTATGTCTCTATGTAAGTCTCGGTGCCAGTAACTACACTGGCTGTCTTGCCCTTCTCTCCGAAACACTGCAAAGCTGTTTCACGGAAGAAACAAGCAAGATGGTGGTACCCATGCAGCATGGAATGCAGCACAACGCATCTTTCCCACCGGTAAGTGTAAATGAGCAGCACTTAGTTGTAAATATATCGACTAAAAAGGGATGCTTAAAAGTTGCATTCTTAATCCGTGGGCACTGGGCGATATTTCGTCTAGAAAATTCAATTTCCTTCCGTCTTCAGTGAATTCAAACTGATTATTAATTCATAGAACAAAGTCCTAGCACTAACGTTTATTCAATTTTATTATATTAGTTTGGTTTCAACAAAAGAATAAGTTAATACTTGACGAACGCAAACACACATATATATATACAGTATATATGTGTGTTTGCGTTACATATATACAGTATAAACTCTAACTTATATAAATGCGAAAATGTGTTTGTTCTACTTTCACGTCGGAAAGGAAAATCGAGTGGACATATTTTTACTGGTAGGTAAAATCAAATAACTGGATTGTTATATTTTTATAATAATAGCTGGGTAAGGCTAAACCTACAAATCGCAAGGGACTGAACTGTAATGAAATAAGAGCCTTCGCTGTGATGGAATTAAAATGTTAAGGTTAGGTTAGGTTTCTCTTTTTTTATCTTTATGTCTTATATATTATGTCTAATGTATCTATATATAAATACATTTTTGAGAGTATAGTCTTCTCAGTTATAATTTCTATTTTCGTATCAAACTCAAGGGAAGCAACAAGAAGTTTGTCGTATCGACGATATCTGTGGCTCAGTGGTAAGCGCGTTGGCGCCCAAGCCGGAGGTTGCGGGTTCGAATCCCGCCAGGGAACAAAAATATTTTCTGTGTTCCTGGGTCATGGATGTGTATTAAATATGTGTATTATATAATAAAAATCTTAAATATATGCATACTATAAAAGTATAAAATATATTTCCGTTGTCTGGTACCCGTATACAAGTTCTTCGAGAACTTACCACGGGACCAGATTGACGTGGTGTGAAATCGTCCATAGATATTATTATTATTGTTTTGTCAGTTGTTAGCTATATCATAAAAAATAATTTTGACAAAAGTTTATAACCCGTACGTGATTATGGCATGAGAACCAAGAGCTCATACGGAGCAAATTACAAATATGGCGCTCAAATGCTACTCATATTAATGCTTTCTCAGAAGTATTGTTTAAGTTGCTTCGGTGTCTATAGCATGTAATGGAAGGCGTTGAGACTCTAAAATAAAGACATGTTACTAATATGGGTGTACTTAAAGTACTGTAGGACGTTACTGTCCTTCAATAGTCCGAAAAGGTCCTATCTTTGGATCTTTATTTTGTTAAGACTTTTATGGACCAGAATTTAGTGGTACAAGCCTTGTCTAGATTTGGAATAGATTGCAGAACGACTAACTGACCTTTGAACGTTATCACTGCTTTTAGGACTTCTGTTTATCTATTTTATTTATTTTACGAGCTTATTAGGGGGTGTCCATTAATTACGTGAGGTTTATTAGGGGGGGGGGGAGTCGAGCAGAATCTCACCCAAACTCACGTGGGGGAGAGGGGGGGTCTCAACAAATATCACGTATTTTTTTTTTCGCAAGAAACAGTATGTAATTACAAGAAAATAGGGTCAAATTATGGTAAAACATATTTCTTGATTATAATTCTCTCCACGGATAATGAACTGATTTAGAATAAGTGTTCCTTAATAATTTTGATAATATTATATTATTCAACTATATTATCACTATGATTTTAGATTACAGTCAGCGAACTTTAGACTCGTATGTCTTTATTAACTTCATTAAATAAAAATAATGAAATAAATTATCTTTTGTAAAATAGGTCCACAACATTTACATTAAAATACGCGTTTGAAATATCTCACGTGAGATTAGAACGGGGGGGAGGGGGTCGAGCCAAATCTCACGATATCTCTCCAATGGGAGAGGGGGGGTCGAAAAATCGTCAAATTCACCTCACGTAATTTATGGATGTCCCCTTATATGAGACGTAAATAAATATTTAAATATAAAAAAAATTGTCGAATTGAGATAAATCTATTCATATCGATGTATGAATGGAACATACATTTTTTATTTAGTTAAATTAACATACCCACACTATGAGCCCTCTAAAAGCTACAATAAATTTATATTAAGACATTAAATATATATAAGGACAGCAATTGCCTATCAAATATCACAATACATGAATACATTTAAGCTGTAAAGCCATATGCAGCGATAGCCTTATCGCCCACCGTATCAAAAGATACAGACGACGAAGACGATGACGAGAGTATTATCTGTACCGTCTAAAAGATCATTAATTGTAAGAGGTAGTCCATATTGTAAGAGCCAAGCGGCAGTGCCATGCTGCTCTCCAGCCGAATTGGGCCGGCACCAGCGGGGCTGTACCTTTCGCTCACATAACACCGGCGTCAAGTGACAGCTAAGCTGTCGCGTTTCGTGCGATTTGTAAGTTTCTGGTGGCCCATTTTCGGGGATAAGGAAAAGGAGGGCAACGCATCTGCATAACTTTTGGTTGTGCAGATGTCTATGGGCCTTTGTAGTCACCATAAGGCTCCACACAAATCCATTTTTTCAGCCTACTAAACAATATGAAATGGATTGTGACAGGTCAGTTGCGTCCACCTCGACCAAGCGAGGTCACATCCGGGGCAGGAATAACCAGGAATCCGATTACCAACTCATGCCTGCTCTTCCGTTCAACCCGCTACAGGCTATAAATAAACTACTATAAATCTATTATTGCTGGCATTACTTTCCTGTGTATTTGATTACGATTAAACAATGAATTGCACCGGGTTTTATTGAAGTCCCTTTATATAAAGGCCTGTCGTCTGGTTTTCGTCCTGACACTGTTTGAATCCCCATCATACATACATAGTTTTAAGAGGTAGTCTAGTGCATTTTGCTTTGCAACCGATTGGGCCGGCACGACCGGGGTGGTACCTCTCGGTTACATAACACCGGCGTAAGTGCAGCTATGCTGTCGCGATTCGTGCGGTATGTGAGTTTCCGGTGGCCCATTGGGGGGAGAGTGGTAAAGGAGGGTAACGCATCTCCATTATCTCTGGTTGTGCCTATCTATGGGTATTGGACGTCGATAGTCGTCCAAAGGCTTCGAATGCTCGTTATTATTTATTCTACTCCAAGCCTATGCTTTTTATTCTAACCTACCACTATTCGTAGGTTGTAACTTGTAAAGGTTGAGATTTATTAAGGTGTCGGTAAAATAAACACCACAAAAACGAGATCATATTTCAACCTTTAAAAATTTCGTACAATATTATTATTTACATCGGCGTTTATTGAATGAAGCCTCCAGCAATGGACTAAATAGATGGATAGTGATATTGAAGATGATTCATATTTCCTAAGAAAACTCGTAATACAAATGATACAAATAAAGTGTGTCTTTAGACCTTGATATTTCATATTACAGTGTGAAGTGTGAGTAATATTTACTTTTGTCCATGACCTTCCGCGGTCAGTTCATACGATACACTAATCTGAGATTCAGTTGAAATCTATACATCTATGTATAGATGTATAGATTTCAACTGAATGAATGAATTAAATTGGAGTGTCTGTTTGTAATCTTAAAATATTCAGCTTTTTATTGAATGCATATGGATGTAAACACGTTACCTAGACCAAAATAGCCTTTTTTACCATTTTTGTCTGTCTGTCCGTCTGTCTGTTTGTTCCGGCTAATCTCTGAAACGGCTGGGCCGATTTTGATGGGACTTTCACTGGCAGATAGCTGATGTTATAAGGAGTAACTTAGGCTATAAAAACAATCATTATCAATCCATATACGGCTATAAATCTAAGATACCGCGGACGAAGCTGCGGGCAACAGCTATTCAAAATAAATGAGCGTAATCGTCGTTCAGTAGACATTCAAAGTTGAGAAACTTATCGGGAGTTCTAACGTTCTTAGGATAAGACAATCTAGTAATAGATTCAAATTTCATGAAAAAATAGCGAAGAAAAGAACTATTCAGTAACACGTAAAATTGTAATACGCACAAAACTTCAAATAATAGTATTTTTTTATAAATAATAAAATGTAATAACATTTCGCGACATGCGTTCAAATATTTTTATTATTATTAAGTAATTTGTTTGTTAGTCACGTTTCACTATATTTCATAAAATAGGTATACGATTATAACAAAATAAACGAATTCTAAGCATTTCTTTTGTTATTCTAAGCGTTCTATGAACTATTTACTTGAAATTAGTTTTTAATTACTACATCTGAACGGCTCTATTAAAATAGTGTTTTTTTGACGTGACAACGTCTTATAATTCGATGGAGCCGGTTGCAAGAACGAAAAAACATGACGCATGCGGCGTTACCTAGCTCTGAGGCGTTCCATTTTCTTATGACGTTGTCACGTTCAACTATCGTCAGAAGGTAAAATGACAAAGGTATTACGTCTAATGGAAATAGGTTGCCATAATTTGTTAGATTCAAGTGAGTAAATGTAAAAGTTATGTAATTTAGGTAATATTCATGTTTATTAACTTAATCTAATCTAAAGTGAGATTATACTATTAAAGTACAAAGAAACTAACCCTAAAAACCTTAAAAAATATAATATAATAACTAAAATATATAATTAAAAAGGAGTCCCTTTATGCAAGGCAATTGCTAGATAATATTAGAATCAAATTTAAATAACAAAAAAAATTATTATTGCTAGAATTATATTCATGTTTATATATTTTGTTATATACTTAAAATAATAATAGTGAATTATTAAACTGAATAGGTTTAATAATTCACTATAGGATTTGGTCATAAGAAGGTAATAGTTATGATCATAAAGAAATACTTTAAGTTCAAGTGACAAATAATGTTTTTTTTGGACTTATCAAAGCGCTTATTTTAGTAATTTCATTGATGTAGATACTCTCGTATAATTATTTCTACATAGTATTCTGTATTCACGGAGTGTTATAAATAACAAAGCTTATATTGGTGTTTGTAAACTAGATTTATTCTACTCCGAGCATAGTCGTAGGTTGTAACTTGTAAGGTTCAGATTTATAAAGGCGTCGGTAAAACAAACACCACAAATAAGAGACCATATTTCATAACTTCAATTGATTCGTATATTATTATTTAATAATTTTACGACTGTGGAAACTTGCTCGTGCAAATTTGTATAATATATATTTTTCATTCAAAACCATACAAAAGCTTTGCTAAGACAGACAATTTAAAATAAAAACATATCACTCATACTTAAAAGCAGGCATACGCTTAAACCCCACCATGGTTCAATGCTTGTCGAGGCGGTGGGGCTCAGAAGCTTAAGGTGAGCCCAGCACCTTGAGCGAAGCAAATTGAGCCGAGGGAGCTGCTCTTTGTACTCCTCTTATAACAAAAGAGCAGGGGAACCCTTGTCCCTTGGCTAGGATGGGAACCTCACCCCATTGTACTGTCCCGACGTTGGTAAGGGTTGTTCTGTGGTGCGGGGCAAACTCTCTGTGGAGGTGGCGTCGGTCCCTTGAGGGAATGACTAACCGTCGAGGAGCCCTGTTTGCTGAATAGATCCGGAGCACCTCACCAAAGGCGGTATGTCAGTGGTACTCGACGGCTTGTAGTGGGTAGAGCTGCGTCCACCTTTCGGGCGCAGCGAGTTCCACATACCCGCCTGGGGAGACCCACTCCCCCGCGGGATGCCTTAGAGCATTTCCCGGCGTAAAAGAAAAAAAAAAAGGCTAATCCATAGTGAATTCGTTTATGTATTGTTGTTAATGTAAATTAGTTTTACGTAAATATTTTTTAAGTATCACAGTTAAAACCAAACAATTTACTGTAACTGTAAAAGTCCATGACTTTGGTAACCAAACATGTTTACGTTTTTTATTGTCTTTGAATCATGAATAAAAATACTTTTACCAATTTACGCTTAGTTACTTTAGGACCACATTAAATAATAATAAAAATAATAATATTTTGGGACAACTCACACACGGCCATCTGATGCCAAACTAGGCAGAGCTTGTTCTTATGGTAATCAGACAACTGTTATATACCTACTTACATATTTTTAAATACATATATATCTGTACAGATAAATAAAATTGGAGTGTCTGTTTGTAATACTAAAATAACAGTTTTTTTATTGAATTTATATCTGATGTATGATTACACGGTGCATATAACAAAATAACCTTTTTTTTAAATTTTGTCTGTCTGTCCGTCTTTCTGTTTGTTCCGGCTCATCTCTGAAACGGATAGGCCGATTTTGATGGGACTTGCACTGACAGATAGTTGATGTTATAAGGAGTAATTTAGGCTATAAAAATAATCATCATCAATCCGCGTACGGCTGTAAATCTTAGTTAACGCGGGCGAAGCTGCGGGCAACTGCTAGTTATAGATAAATTTCTCCCAGACACAGAACAAATGATCATGCTCGTCACACAAACATTTGTCCTGGGTGGGAATCGACCCTTCCCTTCTGGTTTAGCAGACAGGGTCACTAACCACTAGACTAATAGTCCTATATTATATATAATTTGTCAATACTTTATAATTTGTCATACGTTTTGTCATTTATGCAAAACTTTTGAATCCAACACATCTGTCTGTATAGATATACTTTTATATACTTTTGACGACTTATATAAATAATGTAAAAATATCAAATTATCAACCCTTATATGTCCTACTGCTGGGCACGGGTCTCCTTCTCGAAATTAGGCGAGGAGGGTGTTGGGCCATAGTTGACCGATGCGCTGGCGCAATGCGGGTTGGTGAACTTCACACACTTTCAAAGACTTTTAATCTAATCAGGCATGCAGGTTTCACGATGTTTCACGGTGAGTAAGAGATGGTCTCATGTTCAGGTGCACGGAGAAATATAGAAAAATCCATTTCATGGCATCAAAGGGGTCAGGTTCGAAGCCAGACCTCTCACTCTAGAAGGTATAACTTGTCAACTTACTAGCTACTGTTCTGACGATGAAATAAATATCTTAGAATAATTTAGGTAACGATTAAAATATAAATACGATTATAGGCGAATAACAATATACAACTGTATGTTCAAAAAAAACAATAAATTTTCTCTTTAAGTGAGTATATTATGTTCACACTTTTTATACGAATAAATTAATCACATTACCTATAATCCTTATAAAGATTTTTATTAATACCAATGATATCTTACATTCCACAAGACTTGGCCAATAGGCTCTACTTACATAACCATGGGCCATATAACTTTATAGCGGGTATGAAGAAAGCGCTCCGTATTGACATGAGGTATAGACAGGGTCCATGACCTCTCAAGGTTGAGTTATTACCGAGTAATGACTCGATGATGTTTTGTATTTGGTAAGGTGTACAAGAGTTACGTTGTCTTTAGTGTTAGGTACTACTTACCTTACTTAACCGTGTCAGTGTTTGACAACTGGTGGTAAGTGATAAGCAACATCCGAGAATTGGGTCTCAGGCAAGATGTCGCGAGTTTATGAATAACAATACCGCGAGATCTCGTCAATTTTCTCAACTTTCGTCTTTCTATTATTTTCTGGTTCTCAGGTTCTAGGTAGACATAACTTTGTATTAAAATTATATTTCAGTATATTATAATTAACTTCATACCGGCCTATTAATAAAGCTATAATTTATCCGTTTTGCATTATAAAACGGCTATCTTTAGAAGTGTAACAGCAGGTTGAAATTTTCCCTAGTGTATTATAATATGTATTATGACGAATTATGTAATGAAATAAAAAAAAAAAGTTCAAAATTGTGTAGTTTCCCATACGATAAACGTCTTTTATTTTGTTAGTCTGTTATACTCTTTAGTAAAAACTAAGAGCTGATGTATTTTTAGCGCAAGGTTTAGGCTAAGGCTAAAATTAATATAAATTATAAAACCGATAAAAAAAAACCGACAAAAAATAAAACCGACGAAGTATAAAGTTAAAAAAAAATTGCGTTTCTTTAATTCTTGTGTCTGTGGTCTGAACTTGCTATAAACTTATTTTTCGACTCATACAATCTATGCGTTTACCACGTAATTATTGTTCGAATCGAGAACCTTCTTCTTTTAAAAGACTGATCATAAATTATTTATAAATTTCGTAAAATCGTACATTTTCTCATCCAAGTATAGTCTTGTATATAAAATGGTAAAAACAGCCTTTATGAAATAACATATGAAAGGATCGCATCAAATGGTGGGGCTGACATCGTATAAAACAGTAATTAGTGTGAAAATCTCGAAACAAGAGTCTCGGAGGTTCAACAACTCTCTCGGGGTTGCGTGGGGACTTCACCACCTAATAGTCCTCCACGCAGCTCTAATGATGGCTATTTATATCACAAAGGCCACCACTTTTTCAAATGTTTTAACTATTTTCGAACTATCGAAAAATATTGTGAAAACTTTTTTTGCTATCGTTCCATTCCTTCATTTATAAGGCTGAGACACAGAATAAATAATAGTACTAAAGTAGCTGAGTCTAATAACTATTGAAATTGTTATTAACTATTGTTTGGACAAGAAATTATATTCGGAAGACATATTATATTTTCAGAATTATTATTATTATCAGTTCCATAAACGATTGTAAATGTAAGTTAATGAGGATAATAAAACGGACAGACAACCAGATTCGTAAACTGCACACGTCTTTAAAGTTAGATTTCGACGTATAAATAGAATACAATTTACTTGGCAAAGATACATTGTATATTTTAACTAAGGCTTGCGTGGATTTAGATTGAAAGTCAAGTAAGCCTTACCCCATAAAAGAGTATATTTAATCAACGCTAAAACGTGCAATGGTTTATTTTTAATCAAAAGGCCGGTTCAGGCAATTTGAAGCTTTAGGTTCAAGAAAGATGGAATTTTGAATCATGGTTTTAACCCCTTTATATCCTAAAGTAAATTTAAAAAAATCGGTTGTCTGTAAAGTCGGTTTACTGACGATAGTTGAACGTGACAACGTCATAAGAAAATGGAACGTTTCAGAGCGAGGTAACGCCGCATGCGTCATGTTTTTTCATTCTTGCAGCCGGCTCCATCGAATTATAAGACGTTGTCACGTCAAAATATGACTAGGTACCACAATATATTCACGATTTTTTTGTTCATTTTTAAAACTTCGCAATTACCTACTTAATAATTTTAGATAATTTTTGTTCGATGTAATTAAAAGAGTGGTAATTTATAGAAGTTACAAAAGGAACTAAAGAAATAACGTTATTATTGCTACGTTTTAAGACGGAACAACGATCTTAATACATAATAATAAATAAAACTTATCACCAAAAGAGAACAATATTATGATACATTTTCACACCTACACGTAACATACCGTGAGATGCTTTTAATATAAACTTGAAGCATTTAAAGCACTATTACATAATTTAACAATAATTACTCTAGTCTTCAAGTATAATATACAACCATCGGAAAAGAAATCTCACGCATTAACAGTGGAACTAAACTGATAATTGAGCATTTACGTCAAGCTTCGTTCCATTTGATGTAATCCAAGATGGCGTCGGTTCTCAAAATATACTATTCCCGAAATACTATTCCCCTAAATAAGGCTAAAACAGGTGCAGGGTACAAACAATAGACATCGCGTGCATCGCCAGAACGAGTTTAGAGTTCGATATACTCAAGGTTCTTTTGGTTGTAGTTCGAGTTCGATATTTACTAGGAATAAATTTTTAATAACTTACACTACTTTACAAATCAGTAATAACCAGAGTCCTGTCGCCTAAGCGTAAATTGAGAAAAACTTTATAGTAAGTTAATAGTAGGTACCTAATAATGTTTGAAAACATAATTGAAAAGCTTGTCAATTGGTAAAGAGACAAAATCTGGTTTTTAGTATCCTTATATCTTGGTTGAGGTCATATTCAACATCAATGCTAATATTTGAGTAGTTATTATTATTATTATTATTATTATTTGCTGCAGAAGTTATTATTGTCATTATACAAAATTATTAAAATGTAACAACCACAGGAACAACGATTTTGACGGGACTTTCACTGGCAGATAGTTGATGCTATAAGATGTAACTGAGGCTATAAAAATAATCATCATCAATCCGGATACGGCTGTAAATCTAAGTTAACGCGGGCCAAGCTGCGGGCAACAGCTAAGTATTGTAAAAGTTCATAACATATTTCCAACAGACAATTTATTGATTCACCGCAAATACCGCACAAAATACGAACTACCTATAAAATTAATCGTTTATTTTCAGTACGTAGATCAATCAGTAAACAATTAATTTTAGTACCTAGGTACAATTTATGTAGTACCTACCTAATGTGTGGATGGACATCACTACAACCCATAAGTAAAGCCTATGACTTATTACATAGTGCTTTATAATAAACCCATCCATATATTATGATTCTATTGTTTTAACCTACAGTTGAATTCCTTAATTGTTGTTCTTATATACATTAAGAAACACTTAAAAGAATGGATACTGTATATGTAACATTAACATGCAATTAGGTTGTTAAAATTTCCCACAAAAAATTGTTCGTGATTCGCCAAGATTTATTTTCGTATTTCCTTGTCTCTTTGTTAAAGCTTGAGCAAAAATCTTATATAATGAATTAAGAATTGATGGAACAAGATATCATATCTTTAAGAGACCTTTTTATGTACCTACATACGAATTTTGTATATTGTTTATCTCGGAAACCCTTTCTAGAATCCCTTTCAGAAACGGCTTTATAGATTTCATCTAAATGACGATCACTGTCTAATCCCTAAAAGGATGATACGATAAAAAATTCGCCGATTTTTCGTCAGTGTACTTACGACATTTACTTTTAAATCTCAGACCAAAGAATAATCTTATTCTTCAAGTTGAATTTGACCCCAAAAATGTATATAAAAAGGTCAGATCTGAAGGAAATACATTATAATTATTTTATTTACTCCGCTATAAACCATCCAGCGTTTTATACATGGAAAAACTCGTCGAAGTTTTGATCAAACGTGTCCGTAGGCAAGCCACATAATTTCCGGAGAAAAGATCCTTGTTGTAGTGAGTAATTATTAATTAATATCATGTACCTATTTTGATAACTTCTCTGACTAAATACTCAAACAAATTCCAAATTTAAGACGTACTTAAACTCGTGTTGTCCCTCTTTTTTCTTTGAATCTGACACGTCGTAGCATGAGTTTAAGTACGTCTTAAATTTGAGATTCATTTGAGTATTTGGGTGTTAGTTCCACATATAAAAGTTCTTATGTCATAAATTTCCTTAACAATCATATTATACCACGTAAACATAAGGCAGATCATAATCCCAATTCTGCGTTCCGTCAGGTCTGATACAGGTCAATGGAAAAATGGTGGACCATCTCCGTGTGTGTGTCAGTCTTATACTGAATTAATTAAAAATTTAACATCTGAAAGGCCGGCAACGCACCCGCTGATCTCCTGGTATAGCGGGTGTCTGTGGATGTCGATATTCACTTACCATCAGGTGAACCGACTGTCCGTTTGCCCCCTCTTCTATATAAAAAAAAAAAAAATTGATCGGGCTATAACGAGTACTGAAGAATGAGGGTAAAGATATCCTATTTGCTTAAAAGGACTGAAGATTCTTGTCGTAATGGTAATGATAGTGAACACACGTAACATAAACCTGTTCGTTTTTCGTCAATACTAGCTTAACGTTGAACAATAGCTAATTATTATTGTTTGTCGTTCAGTAACACGTCTATCTCAGCTATAAACACCCGGAACTAACGACTGAGTAAACCTAAGGTGGAGAAGAACTCGACAAAGTTCACTGCTCCCTCATTGAAATCGCGGTAAAGCAAATGAGACTTTACTGCTTCAGCTTTGAGGTGTTTTTTTTCTTTTCTTACTTCCTTTCAAAATTATTTCCATCAGTAATGAGACCAGCAGGTCGGCTATTAGGGGTGTAATTAAACCCCCAAATTATAAAACCTTTTAATTTATTCATCTTTACGACCAACACCTACAAAATTAAAAATACTTTTTCCGCACATAAAACCTAAACACGGTATGTTTGGTAATTGTTTATGAAGGCAGATTTGATGTATTACTAACAAAATATAAATGTATCGGTTAATAGTAAAATACAGGCATACAGAGTATAAAATAGTATTTAATTTGTTTGCTCATTCATATTATTCGTTCATATTCATTATATTATGTATTATCATAAAAATAAAATCTTGAAACCGGATGATAATATTTAAAGAATTCGTAAATTGAAAAAAGAAACCTGTGTCATACATACCCGCTAAACCATATTACCGTAGATTTTTGTGAAAAATATTAATGTTTTGCATGATAAATTACTACTACACGGAGGTTCACTGTGGTTCTTGTCTTGTTGGTAACACAAAGCGTTACATTTCTTAGTAAGTACTGTACGGCCTTGCGGTCATTCGTTTGCCGCTAATTCCTATAAAGTACCGCGTTACATAGAAATATTTATACCTCAAGTATAAATGAGAAATAAAAAATTGGTGGTCTGTAAAGTCGTTTTACGAACGATAGTTTTACGTGATAACGTCTAATTGAAGTGAACAAAATGAAATGAGACTGAAAATTATGGAGGAAATCAATTACCTACATCTTATTAAATTGTAACAATAAACACAAAAATACAAAACACGTTGTCGCATATTCAACATTTGCTATAAATAATGGTTTCCAAGCCAACACTTGGGCCTCTATCGTTTGACAGGCTCAGCCGCAACTTTTTCGCGCGCATTCCCGGTGTTCATCAATTTATAAGACGTTATCACGTCAAAAACTAGTCAAAAATATAAAACTATGACAGGTTCACGAAATATTTAGCCGCTATTTTGACGTGACAACGTCTTATAATTCGATGGAGCCGGCTGCACGAACGAAAAAAGATGACGCATGCGACCTTACCTCGCTCTGAGGCGTTCCATTTTCTTATAACGTTGTCACGTTCAACTATCGTCAGTAAACCGACTTTACAGACAACCGATTCTTTTAAATTCTGTCAAAATGTAAACAATATCACACGGACCATAATAACAACGATTTATTAAAATCAGAAAAACGGTTTAGGTCCTAATCACTAACATAATGTAAATACAAAAAATTTCTGATCTCACATTTCGTCTAGGTCTAATCAGAATTCATGAATCATTGATTTGACGTCACATACGAGTAGGTATAGTCCTAATGATTTATCTCTTTTTCTCTGAAGATACATAGACAATCGGACAAACCGTACCGATATTATATCTGAATACTGAACATTTGTAAAAAACTAAAAAGTTATAAAATAATTTCCTTAATTTTTGTGCCTACAATTTATAATCAACTTGTTCTACTACTAATATACAATCTTTGCATTTACCACTTCATTATTGTTACTTTTGGAGTCGAATCCTGAACGAAATGGGTACCATTAGGGGGACTGACAATACTTAATAAGGATTTCAATTGAATTTCACTCAAATTTACCTTAAATTAATGAAGCCAAAAAAACCAAATTTTAGTAATGAATGTATATCATCGGAGGTCTACGAGAAAATGTAATTTTCTTTTTATTAAAAAATAAATTTCAGGTAATTAAAATTATCGCTATTTTATCATTTACTTATAATGAATGAAATTGTTACACGTCAATAAAAGTTATCTAATTTAAAGATGGAATTTTCCAGAACATTTAGAACATCCAGAAGGTTGCGAGATGATGATATATCATCATCTCGCAACCTTCTGATTGAAGTAGTAGTGTTGTGGGATGCCGCAGATGTAGCTAACGAGACACATTTGCAATTTGCAAACGAGGTTAAAATCACTTCATCGATACATACGATTCTCCTTCTGCGAGGACGTGATGTCGCAGAAGGAGCAGGCGGAGCGGGAGAGAGAGCGCACTGGCGCCTCTTCCCGCAGGAGAGCACGGCGGCGACAGGCGGTCGCAACGCCGTGAGGGACCTGTGCGCGGCAGCTTGTGTGTTCAGTGTGCCTTAAGCGGAGAAGGAGGAGGGGATGCTACCCCCCGCCTCCAGAGAAGAGTGCCGTATGGCACACCGTTGTGGCCCGATACGGACGTCCACAGCTCTCGCGCCGGGTCACCCAAACGAAGAGGAGAACACCGCTGGGGTTTAGTGGGTAGAGTCTGCGTCCACCTTACCATCTTCTCGGGCGCAGAGAGTCCCACATAACCACCGGGCCCCCCCGGACCCGGTGGTATGCCTAAACGCATTTCCCAGCGAAACCAAAAAAAAAAAAAAAAAAATACATACGATTAGAATTACGAAGCCAATTAGTAGTGTAGTGGTTGAAGATACTTTTTATATGTATTTATAAGTAAATTATTATTATGACGACTTCTGTGGCTCAATGGTTAGCGCGTTGGCGCTCAAGCCGGAGGTAGCGGATTCGAATACAACAATTCGAACAAAAACTGGTGTGAACTGGATGTGTATTAAATATGTGTATTATAACTAGGTATATAATTAAATATATATATATATATATATATTATGTTTAATAAAAGAAATAAAATAATAAAAAAGTATTAAATATGTTTTCGTTGTCTGGTACCCGTACACAAGTTCTTCGAGAACTTACCAAGGGACCAGATTGACGTGGTGTAAAAGCGTCTAATAAATATTATTATTTTTATTATTGTTTGTATATAATATCTAATGTAGCGTTACTCAAAATTTTCATGAGCCGCGCATCACGAACTATATTTCACATTTTTTTCTGAAGACAACGTATTATTCATTCATCTATCATCGTTTTTAATCATTTAACTTCCACTGCCGGATATACTTCCAAGACGCTATTCATGTATCAATTAAAAAATATTAAACCTCAATTACTCAATTGAATACGAGACCGATTCATCATTCATATCTTAAACCAGGGTGGTAACCAGCCAAATTACTTCAGTCAGTGAAGTTCAAATTCAAAAAGAAATAGGTACATAAAATAATTTGAAATGTAACATTGTTCCGAAAGTTAAAACTAGGTATATTGCAGTTCTCAAAATGTTTGCCAATACGGTACTGTAGTTTAACCTACGGTTAACTTAGGAACTAAACGAAATATTTTAAAATGTAACATATTTCCGAAAGTATAATGCAGTTCTCAAAATGTTTACTCAATGATACTGTAGTTTAACCTACGGTTAGGTTAAAAAATAACCGAAATATTTTAAAAAGTAACATAGTTCCAAAAGTATAATGTAGTTCTCAAAATGTTTACTCAATGATACTGTAGTTTAACCTACGGTTAAGTTAGGTTAGAAAATAACCGAAATATTTCAAAATGTAACATGGTTCCGAAAGTATAATGCAGTTCTCAAAATGACGTTAACCCATATAATACTGTAGTTTAACCCACAGTTAGGTGGCAACGTCCTCAAAGTCGGTCGGCGAAAATCCTAGCCCCGGTAGAATTAGCGCATTATTTATAGCCGTGCTCCACCCCCGCTCAGGTGTTCTGACCGTTTCCTTTACCAGTCATTTTCGCGTGGGCTGTTTTTACAAATTAATTGCTGCCAGTAGGAAGATGTGTTTTGTAGGCGATTCTGGAATCGCCTACAAAACTGGTTGCAACGGGTTGCATAAGTGCAATTGGGAAGTCCCTCCCGCCACCTTGGTCTTTCGTCAGACAGTTTTTGTTTAGGATAAGACTGCAGGATAAGCAGTGAAATGATTGACAACGACACCTATCTTGCGTCTTAAGTTCTCGGTATGTCTGAGGTAAATAATACAAAGAGTAAATAATAAAATAAATGAGATTCTCTTATACACATTGACTGTTTACCATGAATCGGTTCGACTGTTGATAAAAAAAAGATATATTAAGGCGAGTCACCGCAGGCGAAACGGGAAAAAAGGTTTGCAAAATCAAATTTTTGAGATACTTATAATTGTGTGAAAGCGTCCATAGATATTATAAATAACGGTCTCACAAAAATATCAGAGACACCTAAAGATATTGTCTAAAGTATGTGCTAATTGTTTAAACGATGAGATGTACTTTACTATATTATAAAAAAATTTGAAAACCTGCTACAATAAAAACTAAAACGAATAATAATTTACTAATAACACTTTTTGCACATCACTTTTATATGTATGAAAATATTTAATTTTCAATACTACAGAGAACGTTGTATTAATATTTTTATATATTTTTTTTTAAATCTCAAGTCCTATTTATCTAAAAACTTGAATACTATCTAGGGTTTTCACAAGACGCATGCCGCGACGTTCCCCGCCAGTCCCGGTGACTAGCCTTAATATATAATTAATTTTAAGGCAAGGCACACGAGCCACAACCAACATCACAATCCCAAATAAAAACTTTGTTATCCATCGTAACATCGTGCAATTTTTTGCTTTTGGGAAATCCAATAAAACTCGTTGTATTCAAATAACATGTTAAACTTGATATGACTTATAGCCGTATAAACTTTGTGTATGGTAAGGTAATGCAATTGATTCTGACCAATGAAAAAAGTCGGCAAAACTTAAAAACAGTCATGCACGTCCTATACGAGTTGCCTGTAGGTCTCGTGGTGCAAAACACATAGCCGGTGGGCTAATGACTTTCTGGGATGGTGGCATTCGTAAAAACATCTTTCCTTCCACTCATGTCACTATCTTTACGATCAATACACTACTACTTTACTACTATCATCCTCTCCTACATGCTTCTAAGTCTGCTGTTCAAACAGTAAAAAAATCTAACAGCATTTTTTCTGAAAACAGTAGAAGTACCTACCTGGTGGGTTAGCCAAGATGTCATTCTATAATCGTAAACGCTAGCAGAAAACTCATAAATGTACTTAAATGACATTTTACATCAATAAATCACGTGGTCATGTCATTTCCATACATTTATTAGTTTTCTACTAGCGTTTACGATTTTAGAATGGTATCTTGGCTAACCCACCTGGTTTTATTTGTATATATGATACAGTGAGCTAATTTTTCTTTTCACAAACAATATTTACTGTTCATAAAGTTTTCATAGGTGACAACTTAGGTGACAACACAGACCGAGAAACTATGTTTATGAACCAAAACTGTTTTAGTGTATCATTAGTGTCAGCTACGTTTGAAATAGAACTTCTCAGTTTAATATTCAGTATTATTGATTTCTACACGTGTCCACAGCCAACCTGGGAATAGCCCTTATTAGTTGCAAAATAGCGCATCATTAGTTGCAAAAAGTTTCTTTTTGGTAAAACAATTATAGATAATAATTGGTCTGTCTTTAGGAGAGGGTAATGTTTCCAGATATACCTCTAATGACCTCTAATGACCAATAAAAAACATCAGTCGATACATTCTTCGGACAACTCAAAATAACAAAGAGACACTCTCTTATTATATGTTAGAAAAGACAAGGTATTGCTTCCACAGCGAAATTTACTAGAAGCAACAAAATTAGAGTCCGACAATAGAGCTACAACAAAATTAGGGGAAGCAATAAAACAGTATAGAGTATAGAAACAGTCCACAAAAACAGATGGTGTTGTATTCACTAAATACTGTCGCACACGTACAAAATACTGGGGGCATCACTAAACTGTCCCTAAAGTTATCAGGGACAGGAAACAGGCAGGCTAAGTAAATTTCGCTGCCAACTGCCCCTTTCTAACTACCATGCGCAGGTGTTCGTTCGTTACGTAATTCGGTTAGGTAAACTCTTTCCTAGGTAACCAATTTATGCATACAAACATCATTTGGTGAGTCAGTTTTGTTGTGACAGCTGTTTTCGCCATTTAATTTCTGTTTAGATGGGTATTGTGTAGATAGAAAATTATGGCATAATGTTTACTGGGTATAAATATACGCATGTAAGAAATGTATGCTCGAGGAACGAGTAAATAAAGAGCGTTTGTGTGGTAAAGGATATTATAAAGTAAAAGATTTCATGGAAGATACCACACCTTGGGTATAGGGCGTTCCTCCCAGGCATTTCAGCATAACAACATGTGAAATTTGTTATTAAAATATTTGAAAAGATTAGTTCCACTGAGTTTGTTTCGCCGGTTCTTCCCAGTGGGCTTGCCTTGGACCCGGTAGTAGATTCAATTGACGTTCAAAAATATACTTTAATGGTACTATTTTGAATAAAAAAAAAGATTTGGGTTTTTAAACAACATGAATACGTATACGTCTACTACTGAACTACGGCAAACGTTTTTTAAACCATTCTGAAATCTCAAATCAAGTTGGCAGATCGACTATTGTCGAGATGTTCACCGTCATAAATGATCTTCTATTTAAAGGATGACTAAGAAATTGTCAACCCCTTCCGGTTGCACGATATTGTTGGTTAAAGTAATAGTCAAAGTTAAATTTGACACTAACAATAACGTTGACTTTAACGGTTTAGACAATTGGGTTGCACCGGCATAAAAAAATTGATTATTAAAGTTTCCAGGGTTGCATGTCAATGAGGCCTAATTTGATTCTAATTCCTTAAGGAAAATATTTTAAAATATGGTAATACATACGTAAAAAAACGGTTTGACGTTTAAAACTTACTGGGCGCCGCCTTCAAATTATATTATGTCATAGTTATTCTGAAATTTCCGAGATTGAGTAAATAATGAAACATATTTTGCAAATATTCCAACCAAATATAACTAAGGTAACTGCGTGTTATTTATTAGATAATAAAAAAATATATAGCATGCCTATATTTTCAAAATGTTAAAATAATAAAATTATCTTGTATTTAAATTATGAACTTAATAAATAATTTATATTTCTAATAATACATCATCATCATCGCAAGTCTTTGTCCGTCCACTGGTGAACATAGGCCTCCTTTAATGAACGCCGAGACGAATAATATATATTTTACTATCAGTAATATTATATTATCGTTAATAATGTTTTAGTCAAAATCAAAACAATTATATTAACAATATATAATTTATTTGATATTTAACAAATATTATTTAAATTTTAATACAATAAAAACTATTTTGTATTTTAATTTGTAATATAATAAAAGAATAAAAAACTTAAATTTGACATCTGACGTTAACAATTACTTTAACCGGCCGATTGTGAGCGGTTAAAGTTACTGTTAAATATGACGTATTTTGACCATAGTCAAATGGTGCAACGCATTTTTACACTAACCGGTATTTTGACGGATCAGTTATTGTTAAAGTAAGATGGTGCAACCCACCCTTAGTCTTGTGACTTTTGCCACAAGAACTAGTTATGATTAAGGTGGGTTAATCAGAAGTTGAATGGCCAAAACGACCATATACCACAAATACAGACTAAATATTTTTCTGAGTTCATTCCATTTAGTTAATCGTCGAATCACATTCGTATCAACTTGGATGTTTATCATATAACTATTTTCTATAATAAAATAAAAAACCTACAGAGTTGATTTAAACGTGCTAATCTCCGGACGAACTAGTTGGATTTAGAAGATTTTTTTTTTGTTTATTCATTTAATCACTTCACTTTTAATTATTTTATTCAAATGCACACTAGGAAGTTACAAAATATAATGTTAACACTTTGAGACGTAGTTATGAACTGAACTAATATGTTTTTTTTTCGGATGGATCTATGCTAACGACCCGAAGACCCTAATGCTACATCGGATTAGTGTGAGCCCATTTGGCTCACTTTTGGCTCATAAAAGTGGGGGGTTGCCCCCCGCCAACTGTGCAGTCTGCGACCACACGGCCTCCTGGCGTCGGGTTGGTGAACAAATATGACAAGTTACATTAGAATATATACTCTTCTCAAATCGTCATAATCACAACTATTTTATTAAGAAGCTATTTTTGTATATTAAATTCATATAAACCAACAAAGATGTTTTTGAGGCGGGTAAAA
Organism: Helleia helle; assembly: GCA_963853865.1. NCBI lineage: Eukaryota > Metazoa > Arthropoda > Insecta > Lepidoptera > Lycaenidae > Helleia > Helleia helle. Next base: position 14,979,888 of record OY971422.1, on the reverse strand, counting down.
CTACAGGAAACAGTAATTACTCTACTCATACTAAGATTGGCATTATGTAAACATAAAAAGTTTCTACACTCGAAAGACCCTTATAACCTTTGAGAAGAATGTTTGTCGAAAATCCGAATGTAGGTTACATACGCGAAAATAATTACATAAGTTCACTAAGGCGAGCCTTAGTTCAAAGTTCGTAAGTTCGTGTGAAGTGATAACTAATGCAGCAATAACTGAGTACCTGACAGCATACGATAGTAACAAGGTAATAGGTAAAAATATACCTATAAGAATAGGTAAAAGTATACTAGCTACAGCTAAAGGTATAGACTATAGATAGGATTTCGTTAGGACGTTGCCCTTATCGTGTAAAATGAAGACATTATTTCCTTCGCTGTCAATAAACATCATAACTGACATTTATAATAAATACAGCAAATAACTTGTTGATGTGGTCAAAAATAATTAATTTTGAAAATAAAGGATTCAAAATAATGTGCATCGTTCTCTATGATTAACCTCATCCCACTCATATCACAAACGCGAAAGTTTGTATGTATGGATGTTTGTTACCCTTTCACGCAAAAACGACTGAATGATTTTTTATAAAACTTTACAATAAAGTAGAATCAGAATAGCACATATGCGGGGCGAAATTGCGGGGCGCTGCTAGTTTTATCAATAAGTCGATCCGGATTCAGACCAGCCCTTACTTTGGGCTTAAGGTAGTATCCCTTCTCTTGTTATATACAAGAGGCTTATCGAAAGATAGAATGATAAGTACAAAAACTGTTTGATAAAGGTATTAGAAATGTTTAGTGATTCCTTTGCCCTTTGTTCTTTGCCCGACTTCGAAACCAATTTGATATACAATTCGAGATCATTCTTGTTTCTAGTCTAGTGTATTAATGAAGTAATTAACATTGAAGATGGCAACAAGAGGCTTTGAATATATTATATGAACATTCATAATATGAATTTATAGTGATGAATTAGATATTAGCGGAGCCCTGTAGCTGTAGTGGGGATAAGTCCCACTACAGCACCTTGGGTAAATTCATCTTACAGACATCAAACAAAATAAGCCAAATTGGAAACTTGTCTCATATAAGTTTTAATAGATTAAGTTGTAATAGAACGTTTAAAAAAAATTATACTAAGAATAAATTTCTCTAAAAGAAATAAATTATATAAAAACACATTTAGATTTTATAATCCAGTCGGATTATAAACCAACCAACCAACAACCAACCAACCAGTCGGTTGGTAAAGAGATAGCGAGTTTTTTTGTGATAGTTGGATAAGCATGAAAATAATCTAGTTTATCTTTTTTTATCTTTTGCTCCGGGAAATGACTTCTCCTCTCTCTTCTCCTAGACCTCCTCTCCCTCCTCTTAGACATCCCGCGTGGGAGGGGTGACTCCCCAGGGTATGTACTATGTGGGACTCGCTCTGCCCGATAGATGGTATGGTGGACGCAGATCTATCCATTAAAACCCGGAGAGTGCCACCAATACCGCCTTTGGTGAGGTGCCACTGATATGTTGAGCTACAGGGCACCTCGACGGCTAGTCAGTCACCCAAGGGACCGACGACACCTCCACAGACGGGTTGTCCTTTACCACAGAAGAACCACGCCCAACGTCGGGATCGTGCAATAGGGTGAAGTTCCCATCCTCGACCCTTCTCCCCCTCTGCCCTTTTGTCTCCTCTTCTTATAAGAGGGGTACAAAGAGCAGCTCCCTCGGTTCAATTGGCTTCGCCCAAGGTGCTGAGTCTACCTTAGGCTACTGAGCCCCACCTCCACGACAAGACTTCAACCATGGTGGGGAACTTAGTTTACCTGGAACGGTACCCATGCAGCCGGGAGCGTGGCACAGCAACCCTCCCACCACCCTGCCACCGGCAAACCAATAAAAACAGCTTTATTGTATTAGTATAGACACTACCTGATGTTTGAAACCTCGCACGCGTTAACAGTCATTCACAGTCCTTGTCTACTTAATTAAGCAACTCAATATTATTATGATTACAGTTGTATTTTATACTTATATGTTCAAATAAAGAACTGAAGCTACAGCTTCCAGCCAGCCAGCTTCTGTTATTACGAATAGTACAAGTTTTTTATATACGCATTGCGACAGGTGCCTTTAGCTCCTGTTGAACCAAACGGCTAACAAAAACTGGGAACTGCCTATTTTAAACGTGTTCGTGTTTTATTTTTAGTTTTAGTTCAGGTTTAATTATTATCTATATTGACATCCATTTTCGAAAAAACTATAAAATTCTGTTAATTATTTCTAATATATCTTGAAAACTAAGTCTTATCGAATGAAATATGGCGCTCACCGTTATGGGATTAAATTAGCCGTCGTATAAAATATAAACAACAGGTAATCTAGGTCTGCTTCAAGATATAATATATATGGCCTTGCCGAATTTTATCTAAATCTGATCAGTGTCTTAGGCGTGAAATAAACATCAACAGCTACCATTATTTTTGCATTTTAATACTTTTGCCCGCGGCCTCGCCCGTGTGGACCCCAAAAATGTAGCTTATGTATTTCCTTGCTAGAATGAAATTAAAGAACAAACAAATAAGTATTGTTTATCCTTACTTATATTATAAAATGCAAACGTGTATTAATGTAACACTTCTCTATTATATAAATAACTATATTGACAGCTTGCTGCGTACGGCCAGTAGGTACATATAACTTTTGTGCGTTTGTTAATTAATAATTATTAATTACGTCATTTTTGACATTTCAATTGACGTAGGTAATTATGAATTACTATATATTATACTACCTATAAGGCAAATGTAATTCCCGTAGGAACTTTGAATATTTGGAATAACATGTTAGCCATGTCCTAATCCAAGGTATAGGCTATATATCGGTTGAGCCGTTTTGCTATGAGAGAGCAACAAACAACCAAACTCTAACAAACTATCGCCTTTAAATAATAATATAAGTAAGAAGTAAGATGGACTTTAAACACTCGATACATAATATTACAAAACGAGGTCAAAGTTATTATGTTAGTACACTTAAAGACCTATGACACGTTTTGTATGTCTGATTGTCTGTTGTCTAGGTCTTTCAGGTCTAGGTACGTTATGAGCGACGTAATTAATCTCTCTGGATTTATAGTATTAATCCAATCGCGTGCGAAGACAGAATTCTAATTAATTTGAGAACCAATTTACTGCAGCAATCAATCCATGGAAACTAATAATACTATAATACTATATAATGCCAGAAAATGTTTCTGGTTTTTGGTTACGCCTAGAAAAGCGGTAAGTATGATAAAATATGAGTAAATTTTACGGAATTTCTCGCGGTATATTAAGATTTTCAAAGTCCTAGATGACCATGGCTGTACCTATATGTATAGGTAGTATGCGAAAAACGCTAGTAACGTAAAATACAAGTTTAAAACACAAAAATACAAGTTTCATTTACCTATTACTAAGAAACAAAGGTGCAATCTCATACTTATTCCAGGATCAGTTTACAGAAGTCGTATTGGCACATTGAGCATATAACCGGAATAGAGCGATAATGTTATGTGCTTTGTATAAAAACAAATTCCGACTTTCTGCTGCGACGTTGTGCCGGTTCACATATAATGCTCTGATTAGCCGAGTCATGGCATTTGATGGATGATTGGTCGATGGGACGTACATACATATCACTGGTTGGTTGAATTGCTATTACGTCAGTGACAAATCACTGAAAAGTTTTGGAATTTGGCTCACATTACTACTCCATCCGATTATATGCTCGATATATTCCTACTTAATAACCTTACGAACAAAATTTTTGTGAGTAGTGACATACAAACGGGCGATTATTAATACATGTAGGTTAAAAAATTGTAAAAGCACACAATGTAATCACCAAAAATCTCCAAAACATTACAAATAAGTAATAGTGTAAGTGAAACGTTATACTTATGGCGCTGTACATAGTCAAAGAGGCTTTACAAAACAGTTTTTAGGGAAATTTACATACATTTGTGTGCATCAAAAAAATGTTAATCTTCATCATATTTATGCGTGGACTATTGTGTTCAAAACACATTTTCGAAAAAAATCCTCTATAACAAAAAAAAACAATATAAGCATTAAAATTTAAATTCTAGCTATTGTATCTGTATTATTTGTAAGCAAATCTTGATAAAATTAATAACAGTAATATAATATATGATAATAAGGTTTTTTTTTTTAATTTATGGATTGAAATAAGACATTAGTAAGGAACAATAAATAATATTTAATGATTACTCGAACGATTCGAACCTGTGATTCGAACGAAACATCGTACCACCACGGGCGTCATTTCGCTTTTCTTTTGTACGTAGAGCGACAGTGACTTCCCAGTATGCGTATCCATTTTTTCGAACATTCAAGAACGTTGACGGTTAGGTTCCCTTAGTTACAAAAAAGCAGGATATGTAAATTTTTTACCATCGTGTAAAGTCCTCATAACGGATGTCTACGACTCGCACAATGGATATTTGTAACATCATCATTTCTGTTCATGTATTTATGACAATTGTGAAACAATATACCTACTAGCGGACCGAATTCTAAACCGTTCTTGAATCCACTCTTAAAACATTTCATCTAAATAGGTCCAGCCGTTTAGGAGTTCGTTGACATACACACACACTTTATCTATATATGGTTAATTACCATATAAAGATAATAAAGTCAATATGTCTCAGGATAGGCAACACATAAATGAGTTGCCTGGGCTAGTTCTAGATGAACTAGGTTGTGTTCATGGGCGACGTCGACCACTTACAATCAGGTGGCACGTTTGCCAGTTTGCCTATCCAACTAACATAAAAAAACCTAACTTCTTAACAAATCCCATAGAATCGGTGGTGACAATATTTGTGCTATAACTATGGACCATTTTTTTTTCTTTTACACCGGGAAATGCTCTGAGGCATCCCGCCTGGGGAGTGGGTCTCCCCAGATGGGTATGTGGGACTCACTGCGCCCGAAAGAAGGTTAAATTGACGCAGCTCTACCCACTAAAACCCGGCGAGTGTCACCAGTGCCGCCTTGGTGAGGTGCCCCGGATCTGTTAAGCTAACAGGGCACGTCGACGGCTAGTCAGCCCCGCAAGGGACCGACGCCACCTCCACAGAGGGGTTGTTCCGCACCACAGAACAACCCCTCCCAACGTCGGGACAGTACAATGAGGTGAGGTTCCCATCCTCACCCCTTGCCCCCTGCTCTTTTGTCCCCTATTCATATAAGAAATTGAGCCAAGGGGCCTCTTTGTACCCCACAAAGAGGCCCCTTGGCTCAATTGGCTTCGTCCAAGGTGCTGGGCTCACCCTAGGCTACTGAGCCCCACCGCCACGACAAGGCCTGAACCATGGTGGTGTGCCAACTATGGACCATACTAGCAAGTAGCAACCTCAAACTTCATACCCAATGGGACAGTGGCATTTAAAGTCAGTTCAATGAGGTTTTTTTATGTTAGTTGGACAGGCAAACTGGCAGTCGAGCCACATGTTGGTAAATGGACAATGTCGCCCATGAACATAAACAAGTTAACGTGAACGAGCCCAGGCAACTCATTTTTATGTGTTGCATGTCCTGAGATTTATTATATTGTTACTGAGATTAGTTGTTAAGTCTCGGTGACAGTCTTGCCCTTCTCTCCAGAGCACAGCTGTTTCACGGCAGATACAAGCAGGATGGTGGTACCATGCAGCCGGGAGCGCAGCACAGCGCATCCCTCCCACCGGTAAGTGCGATCTGCCAAGTATGGCAATCATAATAACCGGTATATCTACTTTTTTTTTAATAAACATTCAACAACAGATTGAAATCCACGACAAATTTCATTTTGATTTATAGTCGCAATCAAATACGTGAATGTGACATTATATCAGTGTGGCACGACACATAAAATACTTATTGGAAACAATAAAACCTTTTTATTTGTTGCTAAATTGAAATGTCAACGCGGCCATATTAAACCTACCTACATTTGATTATCTATGGACATAACTAAGGAACTTTGAAAGCCGTATAAGCTACGGACATCGTTAAAGTACCCAAATACGTAATACTGGCTAACATTCTACACCTTTAATAATTTTAATTCAAATATGTCTAGCCCTTTCCCAATGTTAAAAATTTTCAATGTTAACTGTTGAATCGTTACTGACCAAATGTCAGACCAAATTTACAATATTTTTAGTCATTCCATAATTAATTATGTATTGTCTCGTGTTGGCAACCCCTTTTTTAACTCTTTAGTCTGTGCCACTTTTAGAATACAGATTGTGTGTGTGTTTGATTAGTAACGTAAACAAAATACATTAAAATATTATAGATTACCTACTCCTATGTTTTAGTTTTTTAGTTTTTACACTTATCCATACCTAAATCTAGATATGCCAAATCCAATATTCATTCGCACAAAGATTTCTACACTTTCGCGTAGGTATTATCCTTTTATGACAACTCAGAATTGTGATTTGAAACAGTGTTATGCCAGCATTAAGCTTTTTACTATAAAAAGAGTATCTCTAATTTTTGTACCGAAGCCTTCACCTTTTGTACGTTCGTCGTATTTTTTTAAACAGATGTATATTTTGAAACGTAATTTTATTCAATAGCGGAACACTTCTCAAACAGAAACAAATTATGAGTTATAAAACAACTCCCTATAGATATAAGAATCGTGATTTATAACGATTCTTCATTTATCGAATGCTTTTTATTTGCTCTGTCATGGAAACGGTATCCCTAGTCATATTATGGAAACCATCATTAATCATCTCAATCATATTATACTTTGTAACTAACAATTTGCTTATGCGTTGTATTTAGCGAACTAATTTCATCATTTATTACTGTGCTAAAAACTTAAAATATGATTTTCTAATGAATACTTAAGTAAACAAATTTTTACGGACTTTATCGCGGTTTATAGATAAAAAAAATTGGGATAATCACTGATCTAAAACTGTGACATAAGAATTTTATATACCTATTAGATATATATCGCACCAAGAGCTTCGAAGTACATCACTGGCAGGTTGTAATAACAGAGGATATTCGATACAGGCTTTTAGCATCACCTATTACTGGAGTCTGGACACCTGTCATGTCACTTGTTACTGAATAGACGTGATAGAGAATACTAGAATAAAATTTATAGCTACAATGTATTTTAAGAATACACGAATTAATACAACTGTATTGATACATTAGAAATAAATGTAAATGTACTTACATGATTTAACAAATAAATAAAGTACCTAGTTATGCCTAAATAGTTCTGTAAGCTTTAGTTTCTGTAATCCAAATAAAAAAATATTAAATAAAAATTCAAATTATCTGTTCTCTCTATTTCTGATGACAATTAATACATTCATCTAATGAAGCGCGAAGACAATTTGAAAAAAAAACCGGCCAAGTGCGATTCGGACTTGCACACGAAGGGTTCCGTACCATTATCTATACTATCTAGGTATATTCTATACTTACTGTATATAGGTAAGTACATAATATCTTTCTAACATTAGACAATTTTAAAAACCTTTCACGTTTGTTATATGCGAACCCCCTTAAATATAATTGGTCAGGCTACTGGACACTTAACGCAGCAGTCGCAGGTTCGAATCCTGCCAAATGCAGATAATGTGTATGATGAATATAGATGTCTGCAAGGGGTCATGGGCGTGTATATAATATGTATTTATATAAATTTCATAAATTTATTTCCGTTCCTAGTAGGTACTTACCCATAACACAAGTTCTAACGAACTTACCACGGGGCTTGGTTAGCGTGGTGTGATTCATCATCATCATCATCATCATCATCAGCCTCTATCCGTCCACTGCTGAACATAGGCCTCCCTCAATGAACGCCAAGATGGCCGATCCCTTGCCACTCGCATCCAACACGGACCGGCCACCGCACGGAGATCGTCTTCCCACCTGGTCAATGGCCGACCAACACTTCGCCTACCTAAACGTGGCCTCCACTCTAGAACCTTATTGCCCCATCGGCCATCCGTTCTTCCGAGTGTGTGACCAGCCCACTGCCACTTCAACGAGCTGATTCTTTGCGTGATATCGGTTACCTTAGTTCTCTGACGGATGTCTTCCTTCCGAATCCTATCTGTCAAAGAAACACCCAGCATAGCACGCTCCATAGCACGTTGAGCTACGGCAAACTTGCGGACCAGTCCTATATTTAGAGGCCACGCTTCAGCCCCGTAGGTCATCACGGGGAGAACGCATTGGTCGAAGACTTTCGTCTTCAAACTCTGCGGTATAGACGACGTGAGAATATGGCTAAGCTTCCTGAATGCTGCCCATCCCAATTGAATCCTCCTATCGGCTTCTCTCTCGAAGTTATGTCGACCTAGCTGCAAAGTGTGCCCAAGATAGACATACTCTTGCACGACTTCGAGAGTTATGCCATCAACGTTAACCGGCCTAGGGAGAACGTGTTCGTTGAACATGACTTTCGTCTTGTCCAAGTTCATCCTAAGACCCACACGTCGGGAAGATTCATTTAGACTGTGCAGCATCTCCTGCAAGCCCTCCAACGACTCGGCCAGAATAACGATATCGTCGGCGAAACGAAGGTGTGAGAGATACTCGCCGTTAATGTTTGTTTATTTTGTCCAGTTTAAAGTCTTAAAGACGTCCTCCAAAGCATAAGTGAATAGTTTCGGGGAAATGACATCCCCCTGTCTCACTCCTCGATGCAATTGGATTGGTCTTGTTTGACCTCCCGGAACCAGAACGGACATAAAGGCGGCGTCGTATAATCCTCTCAACACTTCGACGTATCGCCAATCGACCTGACATCGCTGCAGAGCTTCCAGAACAGCCCAAGTTTCAACCGAGTCAAAAGCTTTCTCATAGTCCACAAAGGCAAGGCACAGTGGCTGGTTGTACTCATGGGTCTTCTGTACAACTTGCCTTATAGTGTGAATGTGGTCTATGGTGCTAAATCCTCTTCGAAACCCAGCCTGCTCCGGTGGCTGGAATCCATCGAGCTTTTTAGTGAGGCGGTTCGTCATGACTCTCGAGAACAGCTTGTATATATGACTTAGAAGTGATATCGGTCTATAATTTTTAAGAAGGGAGTTATCACCCTTCTTAAAAAACAAAACGATTTCACTTCCATGCCACTCCTTGGGGGAAATGCCCCGTTGAAGGACGAAATTAAAAATCTTTTGTAACTCTCTTAAAACAGGTTCGCCACCTGCCTTAAGGAGTTCAGTCGTAATTCCGTCCCTCCCCGGAGCCCTCCCCCCTTTAAGCTGCTTAAGAGCCAAACTAACCTCATCTAGGCTGATGTTCGGAAGCTCGCCGGAGAGGTGTCGTGTTAGGCTAGCACGCGGATCGTTGTTTCGGGGATCAGGTTGAGGAGCATGGGACGCGTACAGTTTGCCATAGAAATCTTCGATCTCTGACAAGATCCCAGGCTTAGAAGAAACGGTCGCGCCAGTAGCGGTCCTAATCTTCGACAGGTGGCTTCTCCCGAGCTTTTCCACAAAAACCTTCGACCCTCTATTCTGCTCAATTGCTTCGGTAATCCGTTGCGTATTTGAGCAGCGAAGGTCTCGGCGTATTAGTTTGCGGATCTGCTTCGAGAGAAGCTTTACATCTGTAGAAGTGGCGTCTGTGTGTGCTCTGCGTTCCCTCATAAGACCGAGCGTCTCATCCGAGAGTTTGGATTTCCTGCCAGTACGCTTTCTCCTACAAAACCTTTCACCCACGACCCGCATGCAGTCCACCACGGCACCCAGTGCCTCGTCAACTGCCATTGTGGTTTCCGATATGTTAAGGCTATCGAATCGGTTCTTTAATTCCAATTGGAATTTTTTGGAACCTACCACAGTTTGCCGGAAGTCAGGTCGGAGTGTAGACTTAATTAGACGGTCTCGCTCTCGCTGAAAGCTTGCATTCATAGATCCTCTTACTAGTCGGTGATCACTTCCGGTTTTGAACCTGTTGATCACAGAGACATCCCTGAATGCATGCCTTCGGTCCGTCATAATAAAGTCTATCTCGTTTCTCGTCACAGTATCGGGGCTTTGCCAGGTCCACTTCCTGTGGGGCTTCTTTTTAAAATATGAATTCATTAAAAAGAGCCCCTCTTTCTCGAGAAAGTTGACCAGCATTTGCCCCCTGTGGTTACGTCTGCCGACACCATGTGGCCCTAAACACGATTCGATACCTGTTCGTACTCCTACTTTGGCATTGAAGTCCCCCATAACAACATTGAAGTGAGCCTTGGAGGTGTTGTGTAAGGCCCTGGAGACATCCTCGTAAGTTGCCTCTACTTCGTCGTCGGAGTGTGTCGAGGTTGGCGCATATACTTGTATCACCTTGAGGCTGTACCTCTTGGTGAGTTTGAGTACAAGATACGCAACCCTACTCGACACACTCGAGACTTCGACGATGTTGTTGACAAGGGACTTGTGGACGAGAAAACCCACGCCGCCTTGGGATGGAGTGTCGCCTTCCCTGAAGTAGAACAGATGACCCGAAGGCAGAGTTATGGTGTCCTCTCCTTGTCTTCGGACTTCACATAACCCCAAAACGTGCCATCGGATACTTCCCAGTTCCACCTCCAGTTCAACCAGGTGGTCATCGAGTCTCAACGTTCGTCCGTTATACGTAGCCAGGTCAAGTTGGTGGTAGCGATCCGTAGCCCAGGGATTCTTAGCACCCCCTGTCCCACCGTAACCTAGGCTGCTACCGTAACCAGGAATAGTGGGACGGCCGGGAACTAGGGGCCTTCTCTTGTGCCTGTAATTCATGAGGGGATTCATGCTCATAATTGCCACGCTGAGCAGGCGGATTGGCAATCGCAGATGATGATGAATTCGCATCGGCGGCACTGCTGCCTGCCGCCAATTCGATTGATGGTGCCGCCATCACTCGGTGCGATCGATGCTTAGTGATCAAGTCTATCTCACTGTCACGATGAGACAGACTGACACCAAGCAATCGATTCGCAGTATTAGCATCCTTGATGTTGGGGAGCTAAATGCCCTTTGACGACTTCTACGTCACCCTGGGCTGGTATTGGGGTAGGGGTATTCTTAAGCCGCCCCCACACAGGTGTGATTGTTGGATATTATTTATTTATATTTTATACTTAGTATAGCGGCAACAGAATTTACATAAATAATAATAATATCTATGGACGCTTTCACACCACGTCAATCTGGTCCCGTGGTAAGTTCTCGAAGAACTTGTGTTACGGGTACCAGACAACGGAAATATATTTAATACTTTTATAATATACATATATTTAAGAATTTTATTATATAATACACATATTTAATACCCATTCATGACCCAGGAACACAGAAAATAATTTTGTTCCCTGTCGGGATTCGAAACCGCAACCTCCGGCTTGAGCGCTAACGCGCTTACCACTGAGCCACAGAGGTCGTCAAAATTAAGTATGTGTGAAAATTTCAGTTGTCTAGCTATCGCGGTTCATGAGATACACCTGCAGGGCTAGCATGTGCGCACGACAAAATTTTATCTACACCTTTTCTCGTATTAACTGTATGAAATAATACGAGAAAAGGGGTAGGTAGACAAAATTTTGTCGTGCACGCATGCTAACCCTTCTGGTGACAGACGGGATGGATCAACAGCGGACGCTTAGTAAGTCCCGTTTGGCACCCTTTGGTTACGGAACCTTAAAAATGGATTAATAACGACTCACATCAAATATTATGCAATTAATATTCTTATTTAACAAATAACTGTATTCTCGTACTCATATTTCTTCCACATACAAAATGGCGTTAATTACACGAAAAGATTTTTAAATAGAGAAATGCATTAAATCCATTCCGTGTATGAAACGGTGTGTGTAATTTTAAGTACCTGCATTACTTATAAATCACTACTTACATCGGTAGTTACTTATTAGGAATGTTAGTTGGTATTTCCAGTTACCGTGATCCGGGCTTACAACAAAAAATAATAACAAACCATCATCTGACGGAAACCGGTTCTAAGACCGATGAGAACATCCATAGATATCCATTTATCTAAGTTTTTATCGCGTGCTCAGGATTATTATTACTTACAACACGATAGAGGATGAATTGTTTTTATTAAATACTTATTCGTCGTATTATCGTTCGAAATTCAAAAATATAACTTACCTCTGCAATCAATTTTACTGCCGGTGTAAACGGTAGAAACGAAACCAGCATGTGACGTAAACTATACTTAACTTTTCTATAATATGTACTTTAGTTGTCATTTATAGTATCATAATGAGTTATTTTCACAAGTTTCACTTAACTTCTTTCACACCGTGTGTGTGAATACACTTTTAACTTTTTTATTGTACCGTGCGAAATAGACGTACAAAACGGCCACATGCACGTTTTCGACTGAAGCGCGGACCGGCGACCGCGGTCGCAGCCCGCAGGGTTAACGCCCTAAGAAGAATATTTTCTACTGCGCGTTATAATCTACCAAATAATAAATATTGACAAGGCAATAAACAAATATTGTTACTTTTAATTTTCATATTTTCGAACATAAATTATTCCTAAAACGGTTTTCTTGTTAGGGGAATAAATTTTAATATAAAATTGTTAAAATCTTTACTCTTATACAGGTTTTATTCTAGATTAGTATAATTAAAATACTACACTTTACATATTAATTTATTCTTGCATTTTTTTTAAATTACGAAAACAGTATAAAATCTACCAATTTGGTAGTGTTGGTAGTGTCGCGCGGGCGGTTGATCTAAAGACTGTATCGTGCAATCACTAGTGAGTAGTGTTTCCTTTGTTGAAGCCCTCCAGTGGGGTCCGAAGCTTTTGAGCTTTTTACAACGCTAATTCGCTCTACTCACCCTCGTATTGCGAATATCCGTTTGCGCACATAAATTAAGCTTGCTTGTAAGCAGTAAGTACCTACTTAAGAAGCTCTGCGTGACGAAATGCTAGAATAGGCTAAATTTCATGAATTTTAAATTATTCCATGATAAACAAATTTTGATTTTGGTTTAGTTGAAAAGAAAGATAAAACGTAGGTATATATTGTGTTTTGTACCTACATTACATCTTATATTTTGGTGCTAGGAAAGTTTAGGTTAAGCTATTGTTCCCCATCATGGTTCAGGCCTTGATGTGGCGGTGGGGCTCAGTAGCCCCACCGCCCAGCGCCCAGTGAGCCCAGCACCTTGGGCGAAGCTAATTGATCCGAGGGGGCTCTTTGTACCCCTCTTATAAGAAGAGGGGACAAAAGAGCAGGGGGCAAGGGGCGAGGACGGGAACCTCACCCCATTGTACAGTCCCGACATTGGAAGGGGTTGTTCTGTGGTGCGGGACAACCCCTCGGTGGATGTGGCATCGGTCCCTTAGTGGACTGACTAGCCGTCGAAGTGCCCTGTTTGTTTATTAAATGTGGGGCACCTCACCAAAGGCGGCATTGGTAGTACTCGTCGGGTTTTAGTGGGTAGGGCTGCGTCTGCTTACCAGCTTTCGGATGCAGCGAGTCCCACATACCCGCGTGGGGAGACCCACTCCCCCGCTGAGCATTTTCCGGCGTAAAAAAAAAGAAGCTATTGTTAATACAGATAAACACATTGCTGTAGATTATTTGAATAAATAAATATAGAATAAATAAACATCTATAAAATTACCTACTTTTTATTATAAAACCAAAGTAAGATTATAAAAATTGAAACTATTATAAACGCGCAAATCGGTTGCTTTTTAATGATTGTTGTTTTACTATGTAGTTGTGATGGGCTAACGAACTACCGCATCGACATCAATCCTGTCCAAAACAGCAAAACTTCACAAGTCACAACATAAATAACCAGGATAACTTTGCATCGGGTGCAGCACAAAACCCGTCCCTCCCACAAGAAAAAAAAAACAAAAATTGTGTTTATATTTGAGTTTAAAAGCTTAGATATTTCGAAGCCACCGCGTGTGGTGAGTTATTGCAATTCATTGGTCGCACGTGTTGTGTGAGAGCTTTTGTTTGACGTCACTGCATGTGTTTTAACTTTTAAAGCTTGTTTTGTTTATTATATATAGTTATTTATTAGTGAACTGTCACCCCGCTGGCTAAGTACTTGATATTTATACTAAAACTATATTTATATAAATTTACACATCCAAATGCCATACTAATATTATTAACGTGAAAGTATCTCTACCTGTAGCGTATTCTTTCAAAAATAATAACACATTTTGATACAGTATTATGATGAGGAGAGAGATTATTTCTTTAGGACGTACCTATACTGCAAGAGCGAGAGGTACCACCCCGATCGTGCCGGCCCAATTCGGCTGCAAAGTACAATAAGAGAAGTGAAATAAAAGTCGTCAATTAAGAAGAAATGGCCTTGATTACTGTTTCTAATACATTGTCTATGATAACCAAAGATAACAAGTAATAAAAGTACAAAGCCTTTCTTATTTCGTATACACGATATTGTGATATTACAATGCTATCTTATCAGCTGATAGCTTATCAGAACTATCGGCACCTGAAATAGGTCACAGACCAATCCACTGATATGTAGGTCACATCGAGATATGAATGTTGCCCGTAGATAAAAAAATTAATTACCCGAGAGTATATCCATCATATCAGTTACAGTTCTGCTTTTCATGGGTCTGACACAAAATATTTATTTTGTGGTTCTGACTAATACCAAGTCTTCAAAAGCGATCAAAATGTAGTAGATTTTATTAGAATAGTCTTTGTGCTCACATGATGTCTCTTAGAACCGTGAAACTAGCCAACTTTGCCCATTTTTTTAATAAAAATGAAAAAAAATCATGAATTTTGTACAGGAAGGTAGGTATATTTTGTCGTTTGCAACAACTTTGTAAACTTGTGCACGTTCTCGTTGTGCAAATTTTGTAATAAGTTAGAATTTAAAAAGAATCTTGTTAAATTTTGATAACGGGCAAAATAATCTGGACTTCTAGCCAACATTGCCCACGTTCATTTTTTAACAAAATATAAGTCGTATACGTACGTCATCAACACCTCGACCAGAATTTGTGGCAATCTTGGCTTAGATTTCAAAATGATGTATGTAGTTTTTACGTATTTGTAAATAAATTACTGGGTAATGTTACCCAGAGATTTTTTTATGTTACGCAAGTAACAATTTAAAATGTTAAGGGTTGTCACATCTAAGTAAATTATGAAATATAGAGACTTTTTTATTTAATAACGATTGTACGTCTGGGGATGCCAAACTGTAGTTTGGCGTCTCTCGATTATGTTTGTTTTGAAGAAACTGATTCACATGCTAGCATTTTCACCTGTCTTCGGTGCAGTTTTTATAAGCGCGAGATCCTATTTTGCAACTACACTTTTTTAAATCTAAATTTGTGTTTCTTTGTCTGAAAATAAAAATAAAAAAGGTAAACAGAATTTTGATTTATAAGCATAAATTGTTTAAAAATCAAAAATGAACTTTAAGACACGATTATCGCGGTTAAAGAAATATTAACATAATATATACAAGTTTGTAGATAACTCTCAGTGCGCAGTTTTAACCTCGCATCTGCACCATTTACGTTATGTTCATATAAGTATTTATCCCATATACCACGTAAATAGGTATTCGTAGTTTTTACATTTATAGAGAGGTTTATTCTCAACTAAGGCCATTATTTTACAATATTGTGTACTAAGGATTTAACAAAGATATGTAGTCACTTAAATTTAATGTTGGATAGACATGAATTGAGGATGATTATAAAATATCATAAATTTATTTCTTAAGTATGTAATGAAGAGTTGAAGACTTTTATTTATAAATTTAACATTGTCAAATGTACAAAGTGTAGTTAAAATTACATTTTGAGTTTATTAGGATTTTTACATTAAACATTGTATAAAGGCAAAATCTTAAACAAAATACCTATCTAAAGATGACAACCCTAAGCACTTTTCAATGACGGGCAATGTTGGCAAGTATGAGTTTAGACTCATACTTGCCAACAGTTTATGGTAACTTTGCCCATCGTGGGCAATTGCGAGGAATAACGACAATAACATTAAAACTATAATTAAAATACTCAGCAATTTTTATTCTATAGTAAACTGACAAATAAACTTAACTGGGGATTAACCATGATGAACTATTCACGGAATCTTCGATCAAGAAATTTGCCCGCCGAAACACATGCCACATTCGACAAGTACTAACAGCCAACTGAAGGATTTTGAAAAGAATGACGTTACCTAGTGTTGCCACAAATATAATCTACTTTCCAAAAAACTTCTAAATGTTGTCATAAAATTAAAATATTTTCCTATGGTAATGATATTGTATAGAAACTGCATTTAGGGCAAAGATACCTTGATTGGCAAAGTTGGCTAGTTTCACCGAAAATAAAACGGATTCTTCTTAGTTCCTCACACTTTTTTTTCTTTTTTTTCTTCTTTAACACTAGGAAATGCTCTTAGGCATCCCACGGGGGAGTGGGTCTTCCCAGGCGGGTATGTGGGACTCGCTGCGCCCGAAAGCTGGTAAGTGGACGCAGCTCTACCCACTAAAACCCGGCGAGTGCCACCAATGCCGCCTTTGGTGAGGTGCCCCGGATCTGTTGAGCAAACAGGGCACCTCGACGGCTAGTCAGTCCCTCATGACACCGACACCAGCTCCACAGAGGGGTTGTCCCGCACCACAGAACAACCCCCTCTAACGTCGGGACAGTACAATGGGGTGAGGTTCCCCTCCTCGCCCCTTGCCCCCTGCTCTTTTGTTCCCCTTCTTATTATTACCTCTTTTACCTCTTATTACCTCTCTTGGTACAAAGAGCCCCCTCGGCTCAATTCGCTTCGACCAAGGTGCTGGGCTCACCCTAGGTTACTACACTAGGCCTGAACCGTGATGGGATATAGTTCCTCTCACTATGTTAAGTATAAGTGACTTATATGTGCCTGTTCTTTTATCCGGTGGGCAAGCGATTATGACATGGACAAATTCACTAGTCAGATACGAACCCAGACCCAGAGTTTTTTGTGCATAGGCCAAACTTAACAACCCTAGGGCGACCGCACTGATTGTAAGTTTTAGGCACACAAATGAAAGAAACGCAATAATTTTATTACTTTTTATTTTTTGAAGTCGGTTTTAATTTTTCTTTTTTTTATATTTCTTAATTTTATTTGTCTGAAATATGGGTATTAATAAGATTTTTGTGGGTAGAACTATTAAACGCGTTGCTTATATTAAGTCAGGGCTGTTTTAATGAGAGGAACGAAGAAAGGGTTTAAAGATTTAAACAATTATACACAACCAATAAAAATTGTAGGAAATTAGGAATTTTATAAAAAATAGGTACTTATAGAACAGCACCAAATTGGAATGGATATTACGACCTCGAAATACCTACTATGATGCGCTTCCAAAACATCACACTGTTCATTTTACATCGACAAGTAATAAAAAATTTTAAACTAAAATTAAAACCGACTTCAAATTTAAAAAAAAAAAACTAAAAAGTAATAAAATAATTTCCTTAATTTTTGTGCCTACAATTTA
This sequence comes from Helleia helle, assembly GCA_963853865.1. Lineage (NCBI taxonomy): Eukaryota > Metazoa > Arthropoda > Insecta > Lepidoptera > Lycaenidae > Helleia > Helleia helle. The sequence goes on along the minus strand of OY971422.1, from coordinate 14,962,324 downwards.
TAATCAACTTGTTCTTCTACTAATATACAATCTTTGCGTTTACCACGTCATTATTGTTACTTTTGGAGTCGGTGTCAGCCAAGGTAGGTAGGTAGGTACATCAGCAAATAGGACACCGGCTATAATAAGAATAAAGTGGTGGAATAACCAACATTTCTTTTCTTGTGTATTCAGCTGTCACCAAGTGCCATGTGATTTAGTACCTACTAATACGATATGTCGGTACATTAAAGTTATTATACTAAAATTCAATTTTATTATATTTATGGAACTTTAGCTTAAATCATTCTTCGTTATGGATACCATGGAATGCTAAGTGACGAAACGACATGTCTTTATTTTTAGCAGCCTTAACACAATGGGCCATAGTTTACCATGAATAGAGACACAAAAACACGGATGTGGCAGACGTGTTATGTGATTTTAATAAGAATATATTGCTTACTGATAAATAGCATTTTCCTTCTTATTGTTATCTTCTACTTGGATAGAACATAAAACAGAGTGAATATTAAAGTCGATCGCTATTAAATAGAAGAAGAATGTGGTTCTCAGGCTATTGAGGAAGAGTTGATGTGGCGATTTCAGTAAGATTCTGAAGTCTCATTCGGGGCGTTATGAAATTTTATCTGGGCAATTTCCTTCGACTTCGACTGCTTGTTTGCCCTCCAATACTGTAATGTTAATGTAGAGAAAGAGATGCGAGTTTCAATTTCAAACTTGAGTCCTGTTTTGAGAAGCCAGCTCCTTTGAACAAAGTATTTTTTTTAATTTTTATTCTTATTTTTAAATGACTTCGAAAAGGAGGAGGTTATATGTTCGTGTGTATATATTTTTTTATTTTTTTTATGTATGTTCACCGATTTTTCCGTTTGTGACCGATTTTCAAAAATCTTTTTTATTCAAAATAATGCACTTCCGAGGTGGTCCCATGATAAGGAAACCAGGATCTGATGATGGCATCTCAAAGAAATCGAGGGGATCTTCCGAAAATCGTAGGAGTAACTAGTGTTTAATATTTTTTTAAATTAAGTATTTTAAAGCACTACAATTTCATGAAGGTCTAGAGTTGATCTGATGATGGAGCGGAAGACAGTCGAGGGAACTCCTCAACGATTTACAGCAGTAACCTTGTGTATGGGCTCGATTAATTTGTATTGATGAGAACTTTACACCTAGATAAATTGTTATCTATATATATTGCTATCATTAGGGGTCTGATGATAAAGACGAAGGACAGTTAAAGGAACTTCTCAGCGGTTTACAGTAGCTACCTTGTGTTTGGACTTAATACATTTATATTGACGAGAACTTTGCACCCATATGGGGTATAAGTGTCATTACAGGTCTGATGATGAAGACCATAGACAGTCGAGGGAACTCCTCAACAGTTTACAGTAGCTACCTTGTGTGTAGACACAATTCATTTATGTTGACCAGAACTTTGCACCCATATGGGTTATAAGTGTCATTACAGGTCTGATGATGGAGACCATAGACAGTTGAGGGAACTCCTCTACGGTTTACAGTAGCTACCTTGTGTTTGGACTTAATTCATTTATATTGACGAGTACCTTGCACACATATGGGTTATAATTCTCATTAAAGGTCTGATGATTGAGTATAGATAGGAGTATAGACAGTGGAAATACGTTTAACGGTTATATCCATATTTCAGACAAATAAAATCGGTTATCGAATTTCGGAATCACTAAAAATTAAGAAATAAAAAAACTTTAAACAAAAATTGAAACGACTTCAAAAAGTAAAAAATAAACTAAAAAGTAATAAAATAATTGCATTTCCTACTTTTTGAAGTCTTTTCAATTTATGTTAATTTTTTTTTTAATTTTGTTTTTATTTTCTAATAAAAAATATCAAAGTTATTCGGGGTTTTTTCTGATAACTTCTTACTAGGCTAAAACTACAACTGGTATAGTAGCTAGTATTTGATCAGGGAGAGGGCAATGCAAAAAAAATGGAAAATTCCCATAGGCCAATTGGAAGTCATTGCCTAGTTAACATTCGCCCACTACAAAAAATTACCTACATCTGCAACTAATTATTTTAATGCCACATCTATCTGCATTCTACATCCGTGGATATAAAAAAACTAAAAATCATTTTTTCAATTATGAACTTCAGCCTTTTAATGTTCACATACAAAATTTGGCATTTAATGAAATATCTAAAATATGGCAATTCAGCTAAAAACAGTTGCAACACTAAAAAAGGTCATGGAACGATAATCGGCGGATATAATATTATAATAAATGATAATCAAATATATACTTGAAATAAAATTAATTTACGAACTTCAACATTCGTAGGTAATTTTATGGACTTAAAGGAAAACGAAAAATAAATCAAGAGAGATCATAATATTATAGAATATAGAATATACCTAGATATTATAGCATAGTATCGGTTAAAATAACGATTTCTAAACATACCTAGTCGAGACCTTCGATTTCGATAAATCTAAAGGGATGTTATGTGGAATATTTAAGATACATACGATGTTATTAAAATTAAAGCTCGTCAAAACCGCATGAAATTTCATTATGACCAAATATGATAACCTCAAATATTTCGGAGCAGATAGTAAGTGACCAAAGAGTATCAACGAGCTTACGCATTCTTATTGTGCCAGGCATCACCACCAGTGGATTGTAGCGGCGGTGGAGCTTAAACTATGGGCGCAAGCCCCGAGTGAACTGGATCCGTACCCCTGAAGGAAAGCGTACCAAGAGCAAAACATGAGCAGGAGGCTCTACAAAATTTACCCCGAATCCCATGCTTGTAATTGTGTGGCAAAGAAATGCATGGCCGATGGGTTGTTAGTTCTAGTGATTCCCTGGAGGAATGCATGCCGAGAGCAAAACGTGAACAGGTGGCTCTACAACTCGCTCCCAACGCAAGAGGCCGAGGGTGGCGTCGTGGTTGTGCGCAAACTAAGGGGAACGCGGGCGGTATGCATCGGGGGTGGCCCTCGCACTAGGGTCCCGGGCTCCTATATATTCCTTGGAGCCTAAGGCGGAGAATGGTGGCGTGATACGTAACACCACCCAGAGGAGAGCCCGCAAGGGTTTATGGTAGTCTTTCGTACCCATGACCCGTCGACGCAGTACAAAGGAACATCATAGAGTTTTAGTTAGCGTGAGAGTCCCACATATAACCAACAGCTAGACTCCCCCAGACCCGTATCGTTGTTATATGTTGTTGATCCAAGCAAGAAGAGAAGAAGTCTTTGCAACTATATTTTATATCGTCTGTCTGTGGTCTCTCCTATCTTCTTTTCGAAACAACAAAGTAAACAACATGAATAGCTAATATATTATAATCACACTTTTTTTTTTCTTTAACGCCGGGAAATGCTCTGAGGCATCCCGCGGGGGAGTGGGTCTCCCCACGCGGGTATGTGGGACTCGCTGCTCCCGACAGCTGGTAAATGGACGCAGTTCTACCCACTTAAACCCGGCGAGTGCCACCAATGCCGCCTTTGGTGAGGTGCCCCGGATCTAGAAAACAAACAGGGCACCTCGACGGCTAGTCAGTCCCGCAAGGGACCGACGCCACCTCCACGGAGGGGTTGTCCCGCACCACAGAACAACCCCTCCCAACGTCGGGACAGTACAATGGGGTGAGGTTCCCATCCTCACCAATTGCCCCCTGCTCTTCTGTCCCCTCTTCTTATAAGAGAGGTACAAAGAGCCCCCTCGGCCCAATTAGCTTCGCCCAAGGTGCACCGCTCACCCTAGGTTACTGAGCCCCACCGCCACGACAAGGCCTGAACCATGGTTGGGATTATAATCACACATCAATTTCTAAAGATCTATATTTATAGAGCCCAACTTAAAAAAAAAACCGGCCAAGTGCTAGTCGGACTCGCGCACAAAGGGTTCCGTAACATTTCATAATATAAAACACTTTAACGAAAATTAAGGTTTATGGAATTAAATGTTTTTTATATATTTGAGTTGATTGCATCAAAGGTAAATTGCGGTTTACGATTTATGACGTATAAAAAAAACTACTTATTAGATCTTGTTCAAACCAATTTTCGGTTGAAGTTTGCACACACAGGGTTTGATGAAAAAAAAATTGAGTTTTAGTTCTTAGCATGGGGATCCCCAAAATTTATTGTTTTTTTTTTTACTTTTGTGTCAAAATCTTAATGCGGTTCACAGAATACATCTACTTACCAAGTTTCAACAGTATAGCTCCTATAGTTTCGGAAGAAGATTTGGCTACGGAACCCTAAAAAGAGTTTGATTATTAATTAATTATTTCGTATTATAAAATTATTAATTCATATAAATTATTTATAATATTGACATGAAAAATCGTGTGTCACAGTGTAGGTTTCAGTAGGTAATATCGTAAGAAAAAGTCATTTTGGAATTGGATGAATATCCAATTTGTTACGATATTACTGAAACCTGCACTGTGACACACAAGATTTTTCATATACGTAAGTGACAACGTAGATTGTTTATAAACACTACCATGGTTCAAGGACCAACGTCACCTCAGTGGGGACCCACTTCCCCGCGGGATGCCTCAGAGAGCATTTCCCGGCGTTAAAGAAAAAAAAAAGATTGTTCGTAAAGCCGTCTCAGTGATAAGGTTATATTATATTTGTCAAAGATTTTTCTAAATTGGATGAGTTATTGAAGACCACTTCTTCTCACAAACTCACAAACATTGCCCATTTATCATATTAGTTTACATACAATTTGGAAACACATGGTCAAAGACAAATCTTTATGTACCATCACACGTGGGTTTGGTTGTGTATATCATAATTCTCATAAACCAAACAGAACATCCCACAATGTTACAAAACACACTGACATTGAAGTTTTAGTCGTAAACACCAATTTTATGTTAGACTAATTTTTGTGACTTATATGTCGATTTTATCGATCATAAATTGGCTTTGTCACAAATATGGACCTATTAGAATAAGAATTAAATTTTATGTTCAAGTTTTGTATTAATAATTAATTTTTCGTCGACATTATATTTAGTTTGCACTGTGGGGGAGTTATTCAAGAAACTGTTTTCCCGATAAGGTTAGAGCACAGAAATATATCGAGACAAGTTCTGTGGGTTAGAGATTAAAATGTCTGAAATGAAAAGCTCACCAACCCTGGTTATGCACAGTGAAATAATGATATTTCAATAGTATGAGTATGAACTCATACTAGCGGATTATATGACAGACGTTGTCCTATCCCCACCAAGGTTCAAGCCTTATCATAGCGGTGGGGCTCAGTCAGCACCTTGGGCGAAGCAAATTGAACCGAGGGAGCTGCTCTTTGTACCCCTATTATAAGAGGGGACAAAAGAGCAGGGGGGACAAGGGGCGAGGATGAGAACCTCACCCCATTGCACTGTTGCGACGTTGGGAGGGGTTGTTCTGTGGTGCGGGACGACCCCTCTGCGGAGGTGGCGTCTGTTCCTTAAGACACTGACTAGCCGTAGAGGTGCCCTGTTTGCACACGCTAGGTTTTAGTGGGTAGATCTGCGCCTGGGGAGAGGCACTACTCGTGGGATGCCTGAGAGCATATCCCGGCGTTAAAAAAAAAATCGGTTGTCTGTAAAGTCGGTTTACTGACTATAGTTGAACGTGACAACGTCATAAGAAAATGGAACGCCTCCGAGCGAGGTAACGCCGCATGCGTCATGTTTTTTTCGTTTTTGCAGCCGGCTGCATCGAATTATAAGACGTTGTCACGTCAAAACAAAAGTATAGATGAACTAAACAAAACGCCTCACTCGTGAGCTCGCGTGATTTACATTTGTGCAAGTACTTTTCTGTCATCCATTTAGCATTATGAGATGAACTAATTTTTTAAGGCACACAGACTAATGACTATTGACCACGGTACACCAGTATGCCGCGACACACACTTAGCGGAACACTGATTAGATACACAGAGAGATTTATAGTTTGTAATGACACAATAAATACCACGCGCAGCCGCGGGCCATAGCTAATGGCTTAATAAGTTATCATATAAGGCTATAAATAATTTAAGCGTCAAATTAATTAATTGCAAAAAATAATGAGTTTTATTAGTAATTAATATGACTCATTTAATTTTTTATTGAGAAAAGTCAACATTGAAGTTGTTATTTGATATCTATTGATAAATCATATCACAATAAGCAAAAAATACAACTTCACAACATCTTTCTATGTACTTTTTTACTTTTTTATTTAAACTATGCTTGTCAGCATGTCACAATGTTACTTAAACGAATAGACAGCAACAACTTGTAAAAACACGATATGATTAATAGGGTCCTCATTATAAAGAATATTATGGTCAATTTAATACGACGATAAAGACGGAACGTGTATTATTATTGACATATTATGTTCATTAGGTGTTGTCGTAGTAAAGTCGAGGAACGCGAACATCAAGTCCATATTTTATTGTGATGCGTTTTTTTAGAGAAAAGACCGGATAATTTTACTTTTATTTCATCATTATCATCATCATCATCACCATCACTACCACCATCATCATCACCACTACCACCATCATCATCATCATCACCACCACCACCACCACCATCATCATCACCACTATCACCACCATCGTCATCATCATCATCATCATCGTCATCGTCATCAGCCTTTATCCGTCCACTGCTGAACATAGGCCTCCTTCAATGAACGCCGACCGATCCCTTACTTTTGTTTAAAAAAAATACAATTATGGCGGTCTGTAACATTTACGACCTTATACTGCTAACCAGACTTTTTTACAACATATCGTGAGGAATCACGCTATATATGACAGCACAGGGAGTATATTTGATTTCTATATCGATTAGTGAAAGGGCACGAGTTGATCGTACATTGATGGTAATTTAATAGTTTCCAAAACACCTATTGAATATCTTAATATCAATTTTATAATAATAATAATATCTATGGACGCTTTCACACCACGTTAATCTGGTCCCATGGTAAGTTCTCGAAGAACTTGTGTTACGGTCTACGGATACCAGACAACGGAAATATATTTAATACTTTTATACTATATATATTTAAGATTTTTATTATATAATACACATATTTAATACACATCCATGACCCAGGAACACAGAAAATATTATTGTTCCCTGGCGGGATTTGAACCCGCAACCTCCGGCTTGAGCGCCAATGCGCTTACCACTGAGCCACAGAGGTCGTCAAAATTTATGACATAAAATGTTTGATTTGTGAATTATGCATTTGGATACGAGATAATATTATCGGGATTCATCATCATCATCACCCTTACCAACCTTTTCCCGTCCACACACTCTATAATACCAAGATGTCTGATATCCGAAGCTATGGGATTAAAATAATATACTTTCGACGACGACTTTCGTCGTTTCGGATACTTTACAACAACCATGGTCACGGGAGGACTGAGGTGGCATACGTACCCTATAATTATAAAATTTATTCGAAACTATCCTATGATACATCAATATTTTGGTTAGTCCTATGACCTATCTACGCAGAAAGTGTATCTTTAAGCTGTGACATAATATTATGCTAGGATTTTGATTTGATAATTTTAATAATGGGATTGCCTGCTTGGGATCCCATTATTAAAATCGTCATCTTTCATTGGGATTCCATTATTAAAATCGACATCATTCGCCAGCCCAGCCATCTTTTTTATCGAAATTAGGATGTTTTTATTTTTTTAATTTTTAAAATTGCTGTAAAGTATCCGAAACGTCGGGCTTGTAAAAATCTTAATAAACGGCGATAAAAAACGTAAAAATTTTTGGATTATAGAAAAAAATTTAAAACGTAAATCCGAAAGAGGGTTCGTGATATTCGCGTTCACATTAGAAAACAATATACTACATAATATTAATACGACATATTAAATAAAACATTATCTACAACGTAACCATATTATTGCCACCTTGACCTTTCTTATGTCACAAAATTGCATGGTTGTATGCCATGAGAATTCGTTAACAATATGATCGACCCGCGACCCACATACACCGATATCTACAAGAGAAAGTGATGTATGCAACTGTTACACAAGAGATATGCCGAAGGATGCTGTTGACTGACTGTCTGTTGTAACAGTTTATTAAATTAGAACAGTTTAGCAATAGGTAGGCCGTATCATGGTAATGCTAAGTCAATAAGCTTCGGTGATGTAAATTGTTTGAACTTTCACAGAATGTGTTTTTTTATAGCTGTTGCCCTCAGCTTTACAGCCGTACGCGGATTGATGATGATTATTTTATAACCTGAGTTAGTCCTTAAAACATCAGCTATCTGCCAGTGAAAATCCCATCAAAATCGGCCCAGCCGTTTCAAAGATTAGCCGGAACAAACAGACAGACAGACAGACGGACAGACAGACATAAATTGTAAAACAGGCTATCTTGCTATAATATGTACCGTGTATACATCCATATGCAATAAAAAACGGTTATTTTAATATTACAAACTGACACTAATTTTATTTATCTGTATTCGTTATACATGATATTTTTTTCATTTGTTTATTCGGTGTATTTTTGAAGTGATTAATAAATACTCATTATCATCAATCTGTATCCGCCTGCTTGTAATTTATAAATATTTCACGTTAAAAATATATATTTTTTTACCTTCGTAAAATCGAACTATTCTTTAATTTAAAATATAGCTATATTTTGAATTGTTTTATATATAATATAAAACAATATAAAATATAGCTTATATTAGCAACAAGCGTAAGATTTATTTTTACAAATCATAGGTACTATTATTATTATTATTAATTTTTATTACTATTTTTCTGGTCATGATTTGTTTTTGTCTCAAAATTTACTGAGGAGAATTTTATGGTTTTATGATATTATTATTTATTTTATCATAATATATACATATTATTAAATATATATTATTACTATTTACTATATATATTATTATGGTCACGTGTAAAGGTGTATATTTGCTGTAAATTATTATCCAAATATCGGACAAGTAAAAAAAAACCGGCCAAGTGCTAGTCGGACTCGCGCACGAAGGGTTCAGAACCATTACATAATACATATACAACATTAGACACTTTAACAAAAATTAAGGTTTATGTTTATGAAATTAAATGTTTTTTTTTAAATATTTGAGTTGATTGAATGAGTTGGTAAATTGCGGTTTATAACGTATTAAAAAAAAAACTACTCACTAGATCTCGTTCAAACCAATTTTCGGTGGAAGTTTACATGGTAATTAATGTACATGATATAATTTTTAATTACTAAAATTATTTAAAACGGGATATTTACCATGTTTTTCATTTTTATTTCGCGGATCCCGTTTTAAATAATTTTAGTAATGAAAATAACCATGTTAACTTAAAATCATATATTTTTTAGTTTTATCATCTTCTTATTTTAGAAGTTATAGGGCACCACACATTTTTCCACTTTGGATGTGTCTCTCGCGCAAACTATTCAGTTTAGAAAAAAATGTTATTGGAAACCTCAATATTGATTGAAGACCTATCCATAGATACCCCACACGTAAGGGTTTGATGAAAAAATTTTTTTGAAAATCAGTTCTAAGTATGAGGACCCCCAAAATTTTCATGGTTTTTTTTTCTACTTTTGTGTAAAAATCTAATGCGGTTCACAGAATACATCTACTTACCAAGCTTCAACAGTATAGTTCTTATAGTTTCGGAAAAAAGTGGCTGTGACATACGGACGGACAGACAAACAGACATGACGAATCTATAAGGGTTCCGTTTTTTGCCATTTGGCTACAAAACCCTAAAAACTTAATAAACCGCTATAAAATCCGTAAAAGATAGAAAACAGTAGATACTTAAATAACGTTCAATATACGGTAAGACATAAAAAATACAATTTCTAGAAAGGATATTTCAACTTTAGATGTCGCAGTCAGCACTTGAAGCTTGGCAGACAGAACCTCTCACTTGAGCTAATATCGACGCCAGTTCAAGTGTCAGCACAATATGGCTTCACACACTGAAAACCGTATTATTTGTGATAGCAATCATTTACCATTACTAACTTGAATTATATTATACTTAAGGTTTTCTTATTAACACAATCACGCAAATTTCAACTGAGAGAAATCAAGAACTGGCTGATGGGATATTTTAGAAAATGAAATTTCGAAAAACCTCGGTCCGAAGACGGAGATAGGATTATTATGCAAACTTGAGGCTCTTATTCTTCTTTTTCTAAGTTTAAGAGTCGGAAGGACATTCTCTTGTCAAGTATATAGTCGAGATAGATCGCTACACGCGAAATGTTGATAATATCGTGATTTGAATGCACGTGATTGAGTAAGTGTAAATGAAAAACAAGCAATGTGTTTACTTTGTCTAGTGCGGTGAAGCGAGGGGAAAATAGAGTTTAGGGCCTTGACAACAGTCAAGGTCAACAGACTTGACTAACTTGGTTGTCTAGTAATAGCCCAATTTTTAATTAAATTTTACGCCAAGATTAACGGCTTAGGATAAGGCTATCGTACTTTCCTAGGCCCGAGTCCCGAACCTTCGTCGGCCTCAGAGAAAAGGGGAAAAAATAGCGCTTTACTTAATTAATTAAATTTTACGCCAGCATTAGCGGCCTAGAATAAGGCTATCGGACTTTCTTAGGCCCGAGCCCCGAACCTTCGTCGGTCCCAGAGAAAAGTGGAAAAAATAGTGCTCTACTTAATTAATTAAATTTTACGCCAGCATTAACGGGCTAGAATAAGGCTATCGGACTTTCTTAGGCCCGAGCCCCGAACCTTCGTCGGTCCCAGAGAAAAGTGGAAAAAATAGTGCTCTACTTAATTAATTAAATTTTACGCCAGCTTTAGCGGCCTAGAATAAGGCTATCGGACTTTCCTAGGCCCGAGCCAGGAACCTTCGTCGGTCCCAGAGAAAAGGGGAAAATAGTGCTCTACTTAATTAATTAAATTTTACGCCAGCATTAGTGGCCTAGAATAAGGCTATCGGACTTTCCTAGGCCCGAGCCCCGAACCTTCGACGGTCCCAGAGAAAAGGGGAAAATAGTGCTCTACTTAATTAATTAAATTTTACGCCAGCATTAGCGGCCTAGAATAAGGCTATCGGACTTTCCTAGGCCCGAGCCCCGAACCTTCGACGGTCCCAGAGAAAAGGGGAAAATAGTGCTCTACTTAATTAATTAAATTTTACGCCAGCATTAGTGGCCTAGAATAAGGCTATCGGACTTTCCTAGGCCCGAGCCCCGAACCTTCGACGGTCCCAGAGAAAAGGGGAAAATAGTGCTCTACTTAATTAATTAAATTTTACGCCAGCATTAGCGGCCTAGAATAAGGCTATCGGACTTTTCTAGGCCTGAGCCCCGATGCTTCGTTGACCTTAGAGAAAAGGGAAAAAATAGCGCTCTACTAAAATCAATTGAAAGTTTCCTTGAAGTTTATTGTAGACTGTTTTTGATGTTCATTAAGATAGGTCCTTGTCAGGTTGAAAATACGGTAAAAATACCAAAATCTGTAGAATATAAAATCTAAACATAAAGTTCAACTTGGCTTGGAGTATGAGGACCCAGTTAGAAAATAATTTCAACTACACAATCTTCAGATTAAATTTAATATATGCAATGCGATATATTGAAATGGTTTGCTAATAGTCTTACCTATATGTAAATTGAAGGCGCCGGAAGGCCGCGCCTCTGAGTTTAACATCATTAAATGATTCAGAAACAAACATAATATCTTGTGACATCTTAAGCTTTGTATTTTAATATTATATTTCATGATTGATTATGGGTGTGATGTAGTGTAGTAGCTTCGATTCCCACCAAGGACGATATTATAATATTACGACTCCAAAGTGTGTAATTATTTCTAAGTATTTATATAAATTACTTACCATTGAATCCGTAACACAAGCTTTTACAGATAACTACGGGTCTTTTTTTTCTTTAACGCCGGGAAATGCTCTGAGGCAATTGGTAAGTGGACGCAGCTTTACCCATTAAAACCTGGCGAGTGCCACCAATGCCGCCTTTGGTGAGGTGCCCCGGATCTATTGAGTAAACAGGGCACTCCGACGTGTCACTCCCTCAGGGGACCGACGCCACCTCCGCAGAGGGGTTGTCCCGCATCACAGAACAACCCTTCCCAACATCGGGACAGTACAATGGGGTGAGGTTCTCGTCCTCGACCCTTGCTCTTTTGTCCCCTTTTCTTGTAAGAGGAGTACAAAGAGCCCCCTCGGCTCGATTCGCTTCGCCTAAGGTGTTGGGCTCACCCTAGGCTACCTAGCCCCCACCGCCACGATAAGGCCTGAACCATGGTGGGGATAACAGCTACGGGTCTAGGTTTTTTTTTATCTCACATTTAATATAAATACAAAGTAAAATACCGCCTTATTTATAACAATTTTTGCAAGCCGCAAAAAACAGCGCGTCAATTATAAAATATCGGACCTCTTGAGTAGGTCATCTTTTTTGAGGTTCTGATTATCTTCAGATAATTGATGTAAAAACACCCTCATACGTTATGTCGGCACAGGACCTATAATCAGGGAGGGCGTGTCTCAGATATTTCCTGGACCGGAGTTTCGGAGGTCGAGAGGTAACGTTACTGTAACAGGATTTTGAAAACCGGTTGTACTGTAGTGTTATTTAATTCAGAAGTATGTGCTAACTATAAACAAACCTAACCTCGTTGCTAAGGTAACTTAATTTGAAAATGTGATGGTGATTTCAGACTACCAATTCTATACTTAAATTTAATGATCTATATGAAGATAAGTATCTACATACGAGTTCTAGATATACTGTATTTGAGAGTATTCCATGAATATAAGGAAATTGGAAAACTTAAAAGAAATAGCTGTTGGCCACTATGATGTAAACTATGAGTATCAAATTTGGTATCAGTTCTTTCGATCAGAACCAAGACATAATATGATTCCCAGCTAGATTGCTCCGGCTACTTGCCGAATCTCATCTAGTCGACAATCTAACATGGTTTTTCTGAATGGCGCGGCGTACTATTTCAAGGCAAGTGCGACCGGTACTCTGTCACATTTACTTCGTCCTTAACGACCTTGCTATCAACCTAAACCTTGACCTTGTGGGTCGGACAGACCTTGAAAATAAACTTTCGATGCCCCACCTTAATTGCGCGTCACTCAACGTTGGATCCGGTAAGATCCCTGACACTCTGATCACTGACATGATATACGACAAGGTCAGTGAAGGACGAGATGATCTCATGATCATTCAAGCCACGGATGTCTTTAATTTAATTATCTTACTATCATCAGTAAGATAATTAAATAACTCCTTAAATAATAAATCATAAAAAATACTCCAAAGCACAGTTTTGGAGTATCTTGGTTTGAAATATTTTCACTTAGATAATCCGTACACCTATTATATTCTTTTAAAAAATAGTAAGTACCTAATAAAGGCAATTCTCAAAAATATAAACTTTTGTGTCTTTTCTCCTCTGAACACGTAGAAGATTGATGCATGGAGATGGAAACTCCTTGTAGTCGAAGGTTGACGATCCCGTTTAATTACTAAAAGGACAATCATTCCTACTAACATTATAAACGCCAAAGTTTGTAAGAATGTATGGATGTATGTTTTTTACTCTTTCACGTAAAAACTATTGAATGGATTTTGATGAAACTTTACATACAGCTTTATTACATCCATGCATTCTTACAAAGTTTCAACTATAAATACATTTTTCCTGTATAATCTGTGACATGTCGGTCGTGTCACCCGCATTAACTATGCACATTGAACTGTGAACTACCCTCATTACATCGAGTGGCTAGCCGCCCTACTTCGAGCATAAGGGTTCTTTAAGAAAGGTAAGGGCTATAATGAACTCAAAATACAATGAGGCACTGAATCCTTATGTTGGCAATATTGCAGCCCCCAGACAATACATTAAGGAAACTCTATAATGTCAGCTTGTTAGTACGATAATCACCCTTTCATGCTAAAGGCTTCAAATACTTAATAGTGTCAAATTACTATCGATCTGGCAAAATTACTTGTTAAGCTTTACTTACTACCCACCTAATAATAATAATATCTATGGACGCTTTTACACCACGTCAATCTAGTCTGGTAAGTTCTGGAAGAACTTGTGTTACGGGTACCAGACAACGGAAATATATTTAATACTTTTATACTATACTAATACCATAGTGTACTAATACTAATAAAATATAATACACATAGTTATTTAATACACATCCATTACCCAGGAACACAGAAAACTTTTTTGTTCCCGTGCTGGATTCGAACCCGCTACCTCCGGCTTGAGCGTCAACGCGCTAATCATTGAGCCACAGAGGTCGTCAAAAATCGAAAATACAGATACATCAGTATAAGGACATATTTGACTTTTTCTCTGACCCAATCCGAGTCAGCGAACCTTTCAGCTCGTGGCTAAGTAATATCAGCTTGGGTTTAGTTCCTGGATGGGTGACCATCTTTACATACTGAGACTCCTCCGTGTCTGGGATCCGTTAAGCCGTTGGTCCCGGCTGTCATGCGTAGACCTTTGACAGTTGTTACTGGTCGTCAGAAGCCCAAAAGTTACAACCTTACTACTTAAGTCTTACCACGGGGTATCGTATTACCCAGTTACTGGGTTGTGGAGGTCAGATAGGCTGTCTCCATTTAAAATACTGGTATCCAGCTGCATTCGGATATAATGAAAGCCGACCCCAAAATAGTTGGGAAAAGTCTAGGCAGAAGAATCTATAGTCTATACTAATATTATAAAGCTAAAGAGTTTGTTTGTTTGAACGCGCTAATCTCAGGAACTACTGGGCCGATTTAAAAAAAAATTCAGTGTTAGATAGCTCATTTATCGAGGAAGGCTATAGGCTATAATATAACATCGAGATGTAACTTATAGGAGTTGAGTAACACGGGCGAAGCTGCAGGAAACAGCAGTTATAAAAAACGTATACCCTCGTTATGTATGTGCAGGTCATGAGGTACAAATTCGGTTCGTTAGATCTCGCATATCTCAGCTGATCTCATGAGGAAACAGCCAAATATCCACCTGTGACCCCAATTTGTAGTTTTTCACAAAAATGAAATAATAAATAATAACAGTTGTATAAAGTGTTTTCTAAAAAAAAAATTGTATTCTCATTATTATCAAGATGTGAACTTTCAAACTCGAAAATATTAAGTTTATTATTCATTGTTAGAAGTAGAACTGGTATTTGTTCAATATATAAGCTCCTACGCAATTTATTTCGAAATGTCGATAGAAACAAGACTAGGCTGTGACAGGTCTATGTCGTAGTGACAGAGAAATCTCTGTAACTTACACCGATCTAAATTCTTAATGTGATTTATAACTAAAAACCATGAAAAACCATGGTTCAAGCCTTGTCGTGGCAGTGGGCCAGCCTAAGGTGAGCACCTTGGGCGAAGCAAATTGAGCCGAGGGGGTTATTTGTACCCCCCTTATAAGAAGAGGGGACAAAAGAGCAGCGGTGTGGTTCTGTGGTGCGGGAGGACCCCTCTGTGGAGGTACCGTCGGTCCCTTAAAGAACTGACTAGCCGTCGAGGTGCCTTGTTTGATCAACAAATCCGGGGCACCTGACCAAAGGCGGCATTGGTGGCACTCGTCGGGTTTTAGTGGGTAGAGCTGCATCCACTTACCATCTTTTGGGCGCAGAGAGTCCCACATACCCGCCTGGGGAGACCCGCTCCCTCGCGGGATGCCTCAAAGCATTTCTCGGCGTAAAAGAAAGAAAAAGATATCCATTGAATACTTGAGCAGATACGGTAGATCGGCTCTATCTACTTTTTTAATTCTGCTTACCATTTCACCAGCCAACTTCTGGTGAACGTCCATATGTAATGGAGTTCTAACACTATCCACCTTATTTCCTTCGTACATAGTAAAACTAGCTTCGCTATGTTTCTGAAGGCAAGGTTACTGGCACTTCTAAAAACTTGTTTTAAGTAAATATGGTTTATTTTAATGGGTGACGCTGACAACTTACCATCAGGTTGTTTGCTAGTTTGCCTATAAAACTATAATTTTAGATTAAAATGAGATAATTAAGATTAATCGTAATAGTGTAAGTGAAGGCACAAAAATAGCGGATATATAACTGAAAGACAAAAAAAAAAAAATTGACTAGCCTGCAGTTGGTCTAGTGGTTAGAGACTACTAAAACAGAAGGTCCTGGGTTCGATCCCCACCCAGGACAAATGTTTGTATGATGAGCATGATCATTAATTATTGTTCTGTGTCTGGGTGTAATTTATCTAAAATTTGTATTTATTAAGGCCGCGTGTTAGTGGTCCCAATTAAAATGCAATTATAAAATTAAATTAAATTGTTTTAAAAGCAATTGCAGGATGGTAGCATACATTAAAAACTTATAGCCAATAATATTGTGTAAATATCATGTTTAGGAAGATGTAAAGTCAATTTTCAACTACACACGCTTATATCTCTTCCTTAATCCTTAGAGAGAAATACTTCATATAACATTCCTTTTAAATCCATTTCTAAGTGGGTACTTAACACAAATAGAGATAGCTGTGTCCTTTTGTTTCCCAAGTCTAGACTCAAGACGCTCCTGGACTCTTGTAACATGATGCATCGGCTTATGAGGACGTGACTGCCTCCGACCCTCGCCATTGTATCGAGAAAGACTACGGACTCCATGTGGCGTGGAAAACTGATTTAATACAAATACAGGTACAATTTTTTTTATAGAAGAGGAGGCAAATGGACAGTCGGTCCACCTGATGGTAAGTGAAAAGCGACATCCACAGACACCCGCTACACTAGAGGTTTAGCAGATGCGTTGCCGGCCTTTAAAATATGAGTATGCTCTTTTCTGGAAGGCCCTAAGTCGTATCGGTTCGGAAATACCGTAGGTGGCAGCTTAATAATAAATAAGTAATATTTTTGATTTTTTTATGATTGATAGGTTTGCGTTTGGCCACTGACTCACCTGATGGAAAGTGACGACGTGGCCAACGGTGGAGCACGCTTGCTTAGAAGGCTTTTGTTGCCGTGATTGCCGTGTCGCTGTCGTGTCGTGGTACACCGTAATACACCGCCGCTCTTGACTCCTATATGTGTGACAGCAATCTTTTATATTTATTACATAAGATGGCGCACGTGGATGCGTTTTACGAGGTACCAAGTGACTACCTCTCATCATAACTCCAACTTTGAAATTTTTGAACGCCACCACCGTGAGATACTACGCCGCTGTCTCAGGCACAAACTTTTCATTTTAAGTATTAATTATATTCCTTGCCAATACGCTAAATTAGCTTGTAGTTTCTAACCCGACGCCAGGAGGCCGTGCGGTCGCAGACCACACGGTTGGCGGGGGGTTTTACAAACCCCCCCAGCATTAAAATAGCATACTAAAATAAATAGCCTCAGCATTAAAATAGCAAACTAAAATAAATAGCCAGGGCCTTCGTCATTAAAAACATTCAAATAATAAAAAAAACTATTCAACTTCTAGGGCCGGCAAAAAAACAACTCTAGATTTATTATATTAGTATAAACTGGTAACATGGTATTATGGTCACCCTACAGACTTACGCTGCCGTGAATATTTAGGTTGTGTTTGACACGTGCTGTGGTCGAGGTGTTGAGTTGCCGTCTCTTTCCATCAGTGCTCTATTTATTTTATGTTTTTCTATCAATAATAAAATAAAAAAAATCATATTATGTTCCAATTTTTTGCCAAGATTGGATCAAATTCACAGAAACCCAAGACTATCATATCCTCTCACCCCAGAACACCCAGATTTCAGTCAGAATCAAATAGAAATAAACCTCTAAATTTATATCAGATTATTACTTACTTCTCGATTTAAGTCTTATCTTCTAGACACAACAACTAGATCTTTATTAATTTTAATAATAAGTAGTCGTTGTTTATAAATTTAATGATTTTAGATCTCACGGTTGACATTACGAAAGGAAGTAAGGTTTTATAAATTTTGATACGAATTAATCTTCCAGTTCAGTTTATTATGGTTTTTTATGGGGAAATCTGATAGATACCACCAAGCCCGGGGGAGCCCGGATGGTTATGTGGGACTCTCACCGCACTAACACCCCATCGTGTTCCTCCTCGTCGTGCTGGTCTCCCGGCGCGGGAAGTGGGAGTGCTCCGCGCCGGCAACGACTTTATCCCCATTAGCACTCTCTCCTTCAATTTATTATGCTACAAATGTAGTTTATTTTACTATTCTTGGTACAGACTTTACTCCAGCCTACAAAATTTGAAATAATAGTTTAAAATAAATTTTCATAGGGTCAAGGTAAATAAGTAAGACTAGAAATTAACTTCTAGTCACGAACCTTTCCAAGCACGACTGGAGACAGTTGGCCACAAAAAGTTAAAACTGCAAGGTTACGTAAACTAAGTTTACACTATTTATAACCAAGTACGTGCTACAGTGAGGCAATTCTTTAATTTAAAGATTATTTTGATGTAACCTTTAGTAGTTATAATGAAATAACTGTTAAAGATTTTGTATGGTCCTCCCGTGAGTGTTAAAATCTTAATAAACCGCGATAAGATCAGTAAAAGTGCCTCAATATAACGAATGAAATTTGCGTTAACATTAGAAAAGAATATATATTGTAACCTTTATTAGAATATATCTAAAGAGTTTGTAAGTATATTTCTTGCCATGAGGCAACCGAGCAGTCGGAGCCTTATGGTGACTACCGACGCCCATAGACATCCGCACAACCAAAAATTATGCGTTGCCCCAATGGGCCACCGGAAACTCACAAACCACACGAATCGCGACAGCATATCTGCCACTTGACGCTATAACGTCCATTACACATACGTGATATTTGTTTGTGTTTGAACACGCTAATCTCCAAATAAAAAAAAAATGCATTTCAATGACTACATACCTAATTGGAAAGTTTATTTTTCACTTTTGAGGCTTTTGAAACTGCGAGTATCAGGAAATACGAAGTGGTTATTTGAGTAGATACAGAAGACGGTTTAAGTGCATCTTTCGAAATTTATATTTAATATCGAAAGACGAGCTAAGTTTAATTGGAGTAATTATTTACTGTAACAAAAAGAAAATACTTTTTGTCTTGTTAATCGACTCAGCTTTAATGAGCCATAAAATTAATTAACGCCAACAAAATATATAAGAAACGTGAGTACTCGTGGTGAGAATAAAATGAACTTAATGGATATAATATTTAAAATATTGTGTAATTACTTTGTCCGTGTTTTTGTTCATCTTATAAAAACGTTATAGGAAGGAGAGCGCTTCCAAGTGTTCATTTGACGCTAACACGCTAGGCTACAGCTGCATCCTTTGCCAGATACATTTTTAAAGGCTTCATCTAAAGGAAATTCTTTTAAAGTATAATACATTACGTAAAAATAAACAATGACAGTTACAAAAATATTATAGACTAGCCCCGCGGTCTCACCCGCGTACTTCCCATTTCCTTTTTTTTTCTTTAACGCCGGAAAATGCTCTGAGGCATCCCGCGGGGGAGTGGGTTTCCCCACGCGGTGGGACTCGCTGCGCCCGAAAGCTGGTAAGTTTTTTTTTTTTTTTTGGAGGGATCTATGCTAATGTACCGAAGGCCCTAATGCTTCATCGGATTAGTGTGAGCCCATTCGGCTCACTTTTGATTTATGAAGTGGGGAGTTGCCCCCCGCCTACCGTGCGGTCTGCGACCACACGGCCTCCTGGCGTCGGTTGTGTGCTGGTAAGTGGACGCAGTTCTACCCACTAAAACCCGGCGAGTGCCACCAATGCCGCCTTTGGTGAGGTGCCCGGATCTAATGAGCAAACAGACGGCTAGTCAGTCCCCCAAGGGACCGACGCCACCTCCACAAAGGGGTTGTCCCGCACCACAGAACAACCCCTGCCAACGTCGGCACAGTACAATGGGGTGAGGTTCCCCTGCTCGCCCCTTGCCCCCTGCTCTTTTGTCCCCTCTTCTTATAAGAGGGGTACAAAGAGCCCCTCGGATCAATTAGCTTCGCCGAAGGTGCTGGGCTCACCCTAGGCTACTGAGCTCCACCGCCACGACAAGGCCTGAACCATGATGGGGATACTTCCCATTTCCTATTATAAGCTATACCCATTATCATAACGTTTCATTAAATGTAAAATCCATTGGTTGTTGCGTCAAAGAGTCACAAACATCCATACATACGAACTTTCGCATTTATAATATCAGGCAATAGATCGTCTTGGCGTTCATTGAGGGAGGCCTATGTTCAGCAGTGGACGGATAGAGGCTGATGATGATGATGATGATGATATATCTACCATCTTGCGTGTCGGAGTAGGCACCGATTTGACTATTTGCTAGGGCCTGGTAGCACAATTGTTGCCAGTCCCAGTAAACTAGTTTATGGGTTTTCTTGACTTCTTAACTTCAGCTGGCTTATTTATGTATATAAATAACATTACAAATGGGGCGTATAACCCTGACTGTTAACATAAATTATTCGAATATTGTTTTCTAATGTTTACGCGAATTTCACTCATTATAATAAAACAAGTGTCATATACCCTTACAAGATGCAGGAGTATACAAGCTTGATTGTGACTGTGGTCTCTCCTATATAGGCCAAACTAAAAGATCTATTAAAACTCGCGTGAAAGAACATATAGCTGATTTAAAACACCGTCGCTACACTAAGTCTGCCATCTGTGAACATAGTCTTGACAAAGCTCGCCATTATATCAGATTTGATAAACCACAAGTCCTCGCAAAAGAACACAGATTCAAAAATTAAAAAACATCCTAATTTCAATAGAGAAGATGGCTGGCTTCTACCACCTGCTTGGGATCCCATTATTAAAATTATCAAATCAAAATCCAAGCATAATATGTCACAGATTAAAGATACAGTTAGCACTTTCTGCGTAGATAGGACTGACCAAAATATTGATGTATCATAGGGTAGTTTCAAATAACTTTGTAATAATAGGACGTATGACACCTCAGTCCTCCCGTGACCATGGTTGCTGTAAAGTATCCGAAACGTCGGGCTTGTAAAAATCTTAATAAACCGCGATAAAATCCGTAAAAAAATTGTTTTATTATAATAAATTATTCGAATTTTACTCGTGAAATTCAACTAAATATTACAAACGATATTTAAACTGTAAAACCGCTACAATAAGCGAGACAGGTTGTCCAAGAATTCTTTTTTTCTTTAAAATACCTACGGAAATGACAATTAGAAATAACAAACAAAACCTAGATATCATCATACGAATTGATTGTATCTGGAGTAAGTCGGTCGAATCGAAGAGTTAATGAAAAGCTGACGAAGCACATCCACGGCCCGTCTTCCATTGTGCTGTTAATCGAAAAAAGCAATTAGCTCCATTCCTGTTGCGCTGTGTAAGCATCAACTCGCCCATTCTTTTATAGAAATTGATTTGACTCTGAATTATTTTTTTAAAAATTACCCACTATGAATCAAAAAAGCAGTATGCTTATAATATCACGATAGTCGATAACTATCTTTGGTACAAGTTTTTCACTTGGAGTGTAAGCAGTAAGTCAACACGAGATATTGTCTTTTTTTACTTTCTTTACTGTCCTTTACTGAACAATAATTGAAGATGTAGGCAAGGGTTTCGAAGAAAGGCAACTACTTTTGATAGTTAGAATAAAAGTGCTTGTACGATAGCTACTATATCCTAAAGTATGTACACAAAATAAATACTAAGTAATTATTTTGTGGTATGTAGTTAGTAGACATATCAAGAAATAACTTTTATTTTGCTATGATAGTGCCATCTTTTGGTGAAAGTGATAAACGTACAAATGTTTTTTAAATTAGTGAAAGTTCATAGTTTTAGTAACTTAACATAGATGGCGCTTATTCGTGATAACTAGGATAATATTATGTAAGTCGCGAAAAATAAAACAAAACAAGAAAATGATATCAAGTATACTATAAAACTTTTTTTATTTAGTTGATTAATTAATAATTTTGCAGTTTTATTAACAATAGTAAAACTTATTTGCGATATGAAGATTTAATAATGACATCTTGTAGATTTTTTTATAACTATTTTCTAATACTCTTGATAACGTAATACATTTCATAGATGTCGCTTTGAATAATAATTTCTAATTAGTCAAAGAACATAATATTTATTCACGTAATTTTACCGTCGAATATTTATTAAGCATAATACTTAGCAGTTAGCATAAGTGTGACATTAAATATAGCATATTTGCGGTAAATATGCATTTAAATAAACATACTAGACGCAAATACCTGTCGTGAGGGTTTAATGAATAATTAACAACGTGAAATTACTTTAATTACCTAAATGGATACGTTTTTTAGGGTTTACAGTTTTGACAGTACAGTTCGAATTAGAATTTGATATTTATATTTATACCTGAATTTGATTAATGGTGTGATGGATTTGGTTCAGAGTAATTTGTTGCCACTTTTTGAGTATTTCAGTGCTTTACATAATATTTCGACTGCCTCTTAATTCTTAGTTAGTTATTGTATGGGTTCCACAAATAATAAACAGTACTTACATGATTTCATTAATTAGATACCGTTTTTATTGTTTTTAGAGACGCCGCAAATATAATATAGTCTTATTAATATGACAAAACCATTTTCTATTTACTATCTTTTTACTATCAATATATATCACTTTTTATTTAGTTTAATAGAACTTCCATTTCTCACATTAAGTATACTTTACAGCCAAGGTCGAGGAGGAGCGCGATAAAATCCATTGAAGTATTTTTATTGCAAGGAACAAAATTTTTTCGTAAAAATGACAGAAAAAATTGCTAAGGTGCGTACAACAATTTGAAACCGACTTCATATATAATGTATTATCACTTTAATCTGTGAGATATCAGGGGTAAGGTGTTACCAAAGATTTGCATCACATTTTAATTGAGTCCTCTATTTTGAAAATTGCATCGAGTTAGCATCGAGGCCATATTTAATAAACTGGATATTGGCCTTATATAATAAGCACAAGTAAGAACGCAGTTTGTTTAGGTTTATGTCCCATAGCTCATAATAGTCTAGCAGCTAGACTATCATGAGCTATGGGACTAGGACTGGACTAGCTAGACTCTAGCTAGTCTAGTCTAGCTAGATAAGGTTACGATGGATCGCCAAAGTGCAAAAGGCTAAAAAAAAAAAATAAGTACTTTTAAGAGCCTAAATAAGTATTTTAAAAAATTACACCAAATATTTAATATATTTTGTTGTTTAACTAATTATTTTATTGAACTTAATAATAAATATAAATGCTAAGTACTAAAGAATATGTTACGTCGTCACCCGTGAATATGAACAAGTTCATCTAGAACGAGCCCAGGTAACTCACTACACACAGACATACGATTAGTGTAGGTATTATCTATGCACAGATAACTCACAAATAAAAAATAACCCAATGCAAAACGTGGCAAAGCGTCCCACTGGAAAACAGACATAAAATATTATGATCAGTTAAAAACACATTTACAACATCCATATAATCATCATCATCAGTCTCTATCCGTCCACTGCTGAAGATAGGCCTCCCTCAAAGAACGCCAAGACGACCGATCCCTCGCCACTCGCATCCAACACGGACCGGCCACTGCACGGAGATTGTCTTCCCACCTGGTAGTCGACCAACACTTCTTCTACCTAAACATGGCTTCCACTCTTGAACCTTATTGGCCTAGCGGCCATCCGTTCTCCTGAGTCAGATCAACCCACTGCCACTTCAACGAGCTTATTCTTCGCGTGATATGGCAACTTAATAAATAATTACGTAATTAAATCCATCTAATAATATGTTATGTAATAGCTAAACTTGGAAATTCTTATTAATTTCCAATATTATTAAGTTACGCGTTCCACATTCCATTTTATCATCAAAACGACTCCTTTACTTATAGGTAAATGAATTCCAATAATAGATTCACAATATCTGACTTACATTTTCGAACCATTGCAGGGAAGAAAAATAATAGCAATTTTTCGCGTCATTGACCATTGTGATCGTCTACGTATAAGTGCTCCTGTCCATTTATCACGGCGTGAAATTCGAAAAAAAAACGAGTTCATTGACCCGTTACTTTTCCATTTAAAGAATGTTCCCTTATCTTATCCGTGCAAAGCTCTTTAGCCGTATTCGGCTAGGCGACAGCGTTAGTGCTATTAGGTTGGCTAGCCTTGTTATTTTCTATTAGGGAATTCCACTAAAATAGGATATTCGTTCTTTATCAAAAGAGCTTTATGTTCTTTGTACACGTTTCTATATCATTCAATGTTCTAATCATGGTAATCTTTGTTCCTGAGAGCCAGAATGTTTTATCTTAATATGAATCTCAGATGATCACAAAATCATAGTATAAAATAAAAGTCGCTTCCCGTCTGTACAGACAGACGGGAAGCGACTTTTAGGGACAGCCCTATATATGCTTAGATCTTTAAAACTACGCATCGGATTTTGATGCGATTTTTTAAATAGATAGAGTTATTGAAGAGGAAGGTTTGTAGGTATAATACATGCAATTTATAGTAACAAACACAGAAAATATTAGAGGTTTCTAATGGGATGTCGTAAACGCTGGCTAAACCCTACCAGATAGGTCAAAATAATGTACTACAGTATTGTACAACTTAAAAGGTCTACAAAAAAAGTCTGCAGTGGTATATGTCTCTCTCTTAGGGATAAGCGACAATAACCATTTTTTTTTTCTTTTCTTATATAAAAGGGCTTTGTCGCTTTGCGAATAAGTCGCCCTGGTAATTAAACACTATGGTACAGTTTACCACTATAATCGATTATTATCGATAAGTTGTAACAGTGTTCTAATTCCCTCAGACAACGGGTAAGCTAGAATACTGTTACAACCACCTACTTGGTTTAACTCTTTAATAATTTTATCCCTGATAGACCTGTTCCGCACACATTCCATCAATATATGGAATACATCCTCAACAACATTACAAGTTTCACAGTTTGGTGAAGTAGTTTTCTTCATAAGAAATGCGAATTTATTGCATGGAATGTGTCCGGAACGAAGTCTCATAATATTAACGACGTTTTACGCCGCCTTCTATTTAATTTAGATTCATTTATCCACGGTGATTTTAAGGGGTGTGGCTGGACAGTGCGATACCATATACCTCTTTCCTTCGATCGTTCGTTAAAATATTCTTTATATAAATCTTCACAATATAATTTATGCGAGTATATGTAGTAACTAAACGAAGGTAGGTAATCAATACAGGTTCCATCCAGACATGTCTTTAGCATATTTATCAACTTTTTCATTTCCATATATGCCAACGTGAAAAGGGACCCATTGTAAAGTTACAGTTTTATTTTGTTGCCCGAATTTCAAAATTAAATCCAATATTGAATAGGCTATCGTTGCGCCTCGAAAATTCGAGGTGCAACGAGCCAAATGAAGTAAAGCACTTTTAGAATCAGTGATTATCACTATCTTATTGGTATCTAAGGAAATTGCATATGACAGTGCTTTAGCGATAGCTATAAGTTCCACCTCCATAATTGATATTTTGGATTTAATTTTGAACTTCGCGCATATACCATTGTGTAGATCATAAAAAGCAGCACCAGCACAATCATTATATTCAGATCCGTCTGTAAAAATTTTTTTACAAAATCTATATTTTTTATCGATAAATTCATAACATATATTTTTTAAATGTAACGGATAATAGCAATGTTTAGTTCTGATAAGATTCTCTATACTAACATTTACATTTTTAGTAATATCGATGTTAGTAACCCCTGTATCTAAAGCAAACATTCCTAAATTTTTTTGAGAGTCAATATTTTTATCTTTATAACAGTCATAAATCAAGGCTAATAATGGCTTTCTTTTATTATTCCAGTATCGGTTACTACATGAATTAGCGAGTTCAGTTACAGTTTTATTGAGTAAATTGTTTTTAATTGATTTATTTTTTAGCCTAAACTTACCAGCCAAATATTGTCTACGCAAATACAAAGGTAAGAGGTATAGCTCACTTTCCATCACGTGGATAGGTGTGGTCCTAATGAAACCAGCGATAATACGCATTGCCTGATTTTGAATTCTGTCTAATTTGATCAAACACGATTTAGGGCTATTGTCATATAAAAAACTAGCATAGTCAATACGACTTCGAATGGAAGAAATATATAACTTACGTAAATGTTTAGGATGTACTCCCCATCCTGGCCCCGTCAATATTTTAAAAACATTAAGAAATTTTAGCACTTTAGTTGAAATTTCATTGATATGCCTTTCCCACCTAAGCGAACTGTCCAACCACACACCTAAATATTTTACACAATCAACCACATCAAGTGTACAATTGTTTACACATAAATTAAAATTCATAAATCGATTTTGATGTCTTTTAGAAAAAATACAAACTTTGCTTTTAGAAGCTGATATGTCTAAGTTTAAATCCAAACATAATTTATTGAGCGTGTCCAGTGTCAACTGCAATTTTGTTCTAGTGTCATCTAAGTTATTCGAACTATAATAAAAAATTAAGTCGTCTGCGTATTGCGAAAAACTAGTAATTATGATAGCCTTACAAATATGAATGGTACCGATATTAAATAGGAGGGGGGACAAAGGGTCCCCCTGAGCTAAGCCACGAGCCGTATTTCTGAAAATTTTGTATTCTGGGCCTTCAATACATAAAACTCTTTCACTAAGAAAGTTCCATAAATATACACAAATTTTTGATCCTACACTAAGCTGATCCATATATTTTAAAATAGTAATAAAGTCAATATTATTATATGCATTTTCTAAGTCAATAAAACATCCAACAGTAAATAATTGTTTTGAAAAACCTAATTGTATGGCTGATATTACACTGGCCAAATTGTCCAATGTGGATCTTCCTTTTCTAAAACCCTTTGTCCCCTCCATAAATATGTTATTGTGTTCCATGAACCATTCAACTCTGTTATTTATAACCGAGTGAAATATTTTGCATATACATGTTAATAAAGAAATAGGCCTGATTGATGATATTGAAGAAGGGTCCCGCCCGGTTTTAGGTATTGGTGTAATGCGCACTTGACGCCATTGATAAGGGACAAATCCAGTCGCTAAAAATTTATTGTAAAATTTTAAAAGAATTTCGATCCCAATATCTGGTAATTTTTTTATCATAGAAAATGAAATATATTATTTACTGTTGTAGATTCATCAATAGAAGAGCAAAATTTACGCCACGATTCTGTTTTTGCTTTTCGTAGTAATTGTTGAGCAATTTTAGTTTTGTCCCTAAATATATTTAAATTAATAGGTGTTGGGTTTTGTCTCAAACGCGATAAAGCTCTCCTACGTTCCGCCACTGCTTTCGATAGACTGGAGTTCCAATATGGCTTAGGTTGGAAGTTATTAGTGGGACCTGTAGGTATTTTATAAAATGGAATATGACTGTTAGCGGCTTTACTAAGAATGTCAACAAAACAATCGTAACTGTGTTGTAAATCGTGGTGCCCAAATATATTATTTTCTGAAAGTAGGTTTTCTACGCATGACGCATAAGATGGCCAATCAGCTTGTTTAAAGTTGCGTTTCTTAATAAAAGAATAAAAAGAATCATTAGGGTTAGATAATTTTATCATAAGGTGATCGCTCCCTAAATTCTCATTAGTTACCAGCCAATCGAATCTATAAAAAATATCCGAGGTTACTAAAGATAGATCAGGGGACGAACGTTGCAATACACCGTTAACTAGTTTTAATCTTGTGGGTACCGTTATTTAATGTAATTAAATTATTGTCTACTAAAGAATCAAAAATTTGCATACCTCGAGCATCAGTTCTAGTAGACCAATTAGTATGATGGCCATTGAAATCTCCCAGAATCACGGCCCGCGAAGACACTTGTGAGAACACATTATCCCAGTCGTTTTGGGTAGTATGAATATTCGGTGGACAATAGATACAGATAACATTTTTAATATAGTTACAGTTAAAAATTTCAACATTTATAATTTCTATACCATTAGTATTACATTGCACTTGACACACTTGACCTTTTAACGAATTGTGGATAAATATCACTACACCTCCCCAACCGTCTTGTCTGTCTTTTCTGTAAACATTGTAGTTTGTAATTGAAATATCAACCTCTGGTTGTAACCAAGTTTCACAAATAGCCGCAATATGAATTTTATCTAAATACAAAATTTGCTCAAAATCAGCTAATTTAGGTTTGATGCTCTGAGAATTCCATTGTAAAATATTAATTTTATTAATGTTATTATCCATCAAATAATTTAAATAAAAAAGACAGACTCGGCGGATTTTCAACAACTCTAGATATGATCCATTCTACTAATATTTTAATCGAATTCAGTATTTTAATTCTAAACGATTCGCGTTCCTGCATAAGTATATTTTTAATTTTTATCGCCAAACATTTAAAGGATAAATCTTTTATGTCAGATTCATGCCTATCTTCAACACTATCATACTCGGAGTCAGCATTTTTTTGTATACCGTTTTCTTCTAAAACCGGTGAATCTTGTTGTGATTGCATATTTATAAATTCTTCCATAACGATGTCTTCTTCTGATGTAAACTTTTGTTTCCTTTCTTTACCCTTCTTCCTTAAAGATTTTTGTTGCGGCATATTGGCACCGTGTACCTCCTTACATTGATTAGGCACATCACTATGATTTTTACTTACAACACTTGCATAAGATGGAGTCGGAGTATTTATTTCATTATTTATGACTCTTGAGTTAACTTCCTTGTGATGATTATCTTCATCATTTGTGGGTTGTGAAAAAGGTGGAATATATAAGTCCAAAGCTTTTCTGTAGGAACAATTGAATTCAGCCATAATCTCACGTACTTTTTTTTCTTTGGAGTAAAAAGGACATTTTTTGTCAAAAGCGACATGATTATTCCTGCAATTAATACATTTAAACGATGTTATATCACATTTCTCATGTTTTCCACAGCATTTTGGGCAGTAAAAATTTGTTGATGGACACATTCTGCGAGTGTGGCCAAATCTCCAACACTTGGTGCATTGGGTAACGGGAAAGATGTACGGTTCTACTTTTACCCTCATGTCGAAAATATATATATAACTTGGTAATGATGATCCTTTGAAAGCCACTCGTACTTTTTCGCAGTTAGACCAACCTTCGTCATCTTTATTCTTACGCTGTAAACGTTTCACATTGATTACTTCAGTTGAGCACGTAATGGATGATAATAATTCCTCTTCAGAAAGATCTAATTCGATATCTCTAATTGTTCCATATGATAAACCAACCTCAAAAGGCCGTTGAAACCTCCAACCCATTTGCAAAAAATAATCAGAGTTTATTAATATCTCAGCACTCTCATCGTTATCAAATTCCGCGCTTATTTTAAATGGATTAATTTACTTGATTTTTGTTATATTACAGATGTTTTGAATCTTAAATAATTTTGCGAGTGCAAATTGTTTGGGAAACATTTCCTTAGATGTTATTATTAGTTCAACACTTTCTCTTAACTCCCGTTGTCTCTTTTTTCGATTTATTACTTCAGTCCACGCGTTTTTCTCATCATCGATTTCGACCCTTCGTCTTTTCTGGATTTTTTCGGCATTTTTGTCAGTCAAATTATTATAAGTATTCAGTTGTGTTAGTTCATCCAAAAGGTTTGATTCAGTTTCGCTTTGTATACAGTTAATTTCCACTTGGTCAATGTCATCCGGAACTGAATCTTCCTCCATTGTATATAAGGTGCAAAATTATTTGTAGAAACATCGAGTGGCTGCGGCCGACCCGATCGCTTGTTTCGATGCGACGCGATAGATAGGTATGCACTGACTTGCACAGCGATAAGACGATCATTCACACTGCAAATACGTCTACGCACTATTATGCGTCGAGCGAAACTGAAACCATTTTTTATTCTTTACTTTATACGAGAAATTTTATGATGGCTTATTTACGAAGTAAAATATCATACCTTGAATACATTGTACAATACAATAAAGATAAAGATGGCCCTTTACAGCATATAATTGAAATGAATATTTTTGAAGATATTAACTGACGGGCTGCGACGGAACCTTCCGCGGAATGAATCCGTAAATCGCAGGGCCAAACTTTCAACGTTGCAGGCTTAGATTTGAGCGTTGAGTGTTTTTCTCCCTCCTCTAAAGAAAACATGTTTTTATTATCTAATGACGAAAAAACTGTGAACTTTGTATACAAAGTCATTCTGTAGTATATTTATTATTGAGTATCAGCGTTGTAATTTGCACCCGTGCGAAGCCGGGGCGGCTCGCTAGTAATCTAATATTTCACAAAATGAAACATAGTACACTATTACATTTTCCTGCTTTCCCTTCAAGTTAGATATTTTAAACCTATAACTTTTTAGCTGCTTTTAATATTAAAACCAATAATGATAGAAAATGCTATTTCACATATTTAGTATTTTGCTGTATTTTTAGCTACATTTTTATACAAAACATTAATGTTTATAATTTAAAGACAATTTTCATTTAAAACTATTACAAAAACAGTTTTTTTACAAAAATAGTTTATTTTTTCAAATCTTAAATTATTACCCATAATATACTGACTCCAGTTTTCAAAGAAAAAGGCTCATTTCATATCTAATATTGATATGAAATCTATTTGAAAACATTACTTGAAAGCTCCGAAAATATCTAAATATATTATTAAAAAAGATTTGAATAAGACATGGGCTGAGGACTTCATAATGTCTTTCTCAAATCTCGACAAAGCTTCAGTGGCGGCCCACGCTTACTTGTATTAGAGCTTTTAAGTAATGCCTTTAAAGTATGTATAAATCTTGTTTAGAGTTTTTACTGAAATAAATTATAAATGGAAAATAAAATGGCCTCTTCGCTGAGCTGTGTTGCATTGTCAAACTAGATCTCATTAAAATTTACATTCACATAATCAAACAATGAAAGGAGAATTCATATCTCTTATAAGGACAGAATAAGTTAGGTAAAAGGATATAACTTGGCCTGATATTAAAGTCAACACTGTGAAGCATACAAACTTTCATTACTTATAGATATGCTTTTAGCGAATGAAATTTGAAGAAATTCTGAAATGTATAATTTTATGATTCATATTTTAGAGTAAATTATGTGGACCACAGATATTATTTTTTGTGATACCTAAAACCCGGCGAGTGCCACCAATGCCGCCTTTGGTGTCTCGGATCTAATAAACAAACAGGGCACCTCGACGGCTAGTCTGTCCCCAAGTGACCAACGCCACCTCCACAGAGGAGTTGTCCCGCACCACAGAACAACCCCTCCCAACGTCGGGACAGTACAATGGCGTGAGGCTCCCATCCTCCCCCATTGCCCCCTGCTCTTCTCACTCTGCTCTGCTCTGCTCACAAAGAGCCCGTCGGCTCAATTCGCTTCGCCCAGGGTGCTGTGCTCACCCTAGGGTACTGAGCCCCACCGCCACGTCAAGGCCTGAACCATGGTGATCCCTATAATAGTTTAATTTTTTTTTTTTTTTTTATGTTAATTGGATAGGCAAACTGGCAAACGTGCCACTTGATGGTAAGTGGTCGACGTCGCCCATGAACATAAACCAGTTTACCTGGAACGAGCCCAGGCAACTTATTTATGTGCTGCCTATCCTGAGACATAAGATGTTAAGTCTCGGTGCCAGTAATTACACTGCCTGTCTTGCCCTTCTTTCCGAAACACAGCGAAGCTGTTTCACGGGAGAAATAAGCGAGATGGTGGTACCCATGCAGCCGCGAGCGCGGCACAGCGCTTCCCTCCCACCGGTAATATTAGTTGATTAACAATCTTCGATAAATAAATATCTGTTTTTATACGCTACTATCCCGAATGACACACCCTATAAAAACTTAACAACTATGATAAGTAATATCTTATACGACTGAAAACTTAGATAAAACCGAGACACAAATACATTTCTAGAAATTTTACATCTATGTAAACTTTTTCAGAAAGCGGCTTTGGAGATATAATAATAAATATGTATTAAAAATTACCTGGCATATGACGGGTTTAAGCATTTTGGTGAGTTTGTGGTTCATATTGA
The DNA here is from genome assembly GCA_963853865.1 of Helleia helle. Lineage (NCBI taxonomy): Eukaryota > Metazoa > Arthropoda > Insecta > Lepidoptera > Lycaenidae > Helleia > Helleia helle. The sequence continues at coordinate 14,930,182 of OY971422.1, read as the reverse complement.
AAATGTTCCGGGAAAGTTAAGTTCTATATTCCAGTTTTATGTGAAAACGATATATTTTTATTTCTTTTATAAACCGATAGAGTCGATACAAGATAGTTCTACAACTTGATTAAAACTTTGTTATGTGTTAAGTGTGCAGTGGCGCATTGTAACTTAGCGCTTATTTTCAAGTTGAATGTTTTATAGATATTATTATAATAGATCTTTACCTATGAAATTGCCGTTCTGCAGTGCAATGGCCAGTCCATGGATTTCAAATCAAAATAATTTTTGTTTGGCTAAGAATTCTAATTTCAAATTAATTTAAAAATATGGAATTCTTTTTCCAAAAGTAGTCATTTGTTTATTGATAAGTGTTACATTTTCATCGCAATTCAACCTTTTTCGTCATCATGGATACGTTAAAAATTCGAGTAATTATGGAATATGAGTACCGTAGTGGCAGCAACGCGGCACAAGCGGCACGCAACATCAACGACGTTTACGGATCTAACACTACAAACCAACGCACCACCTGTTAGTGGTTTGCTCGCTTCCGTTCTGGAAATTTCGATCTAAAAAATGAAGCTCGCGGTCGTCCGAAGACTTTGATCGACAATGACGAATTAAAGGCGATTGTGGAAGCTGATGATACACAATCTACGGCTGAATTAGCAGCAGCTTTCGACGTTAGCGGCAAACAATATTGGTCCATTTGCGTCAAATTGGCAAGGTAAAAAAGCTTGACAAATGGGTGCCCTACGAACTCAATGATCGCCAGCGCGAAGTATGCGTCGAGACGTGTCTTGCACTGCTCAACATACATACAAATTAAGGAATTTTGAACCGCACTGTTACCTGAGATGAAAAATGGATTCTGTTTGATAACCGCAAGCGCTCAGCAAGTTGGTTGGATCCTGGTTCAGCACCTAAACAATGCCCTAAACGAAAACTTACCCCTAGAAAAGTGATGGTCACTGATTGGTGGTCTAGCGCCCGTGTGATTCATCACAGCTTCTTACCAAACGGGGTGAGCATTACTGCAGATGTGTACTGTGAAGAACTGAACACAATGATGGAGAAGCTGGCACATCTCCAACCAGCATTGGTCAATCGCTCGTTTCCGCTGCTCCTGCACGACAACGCGCGACCTCATACTCCACAGCAGACGGTCTCCAAGTTGCAAGAACTGGGGTTGGAAGCTCTCCGTCATCCGCCCTACTCACCAGACCTTGCGCCTACAGATTACTACATTTTCCAGAATTTGGGTAACTGCCGATAGAAATAAAAGCTCATGACATTATGAAATTTCAAATTTGTCATATTATATCATAATGTCATATTACCAGGTGGGTTAGCCAAGATGACATTCTACCTAGGTAACACTGAAAATGTTTAGAAAATGAAAAACGGCTTAATGTAGAAAGTTGCCAATACTTTTATTGTTTTTCGAAGTAATCTCCTTTTCTTTCTACACATCGTCGCATTCGATGGAACCACTGAGAAAAGCAGTGGGCCCATTCTTCCTTAGGAGTCTCTTCTATGGCATTTTCGTACGCTTTCACCGCATCTTCAGGGCTCGTAAAGCGAAAACCTCGAATTTTATCTTTAGTTCTTGGGAATAAATGAAAGTCGCAGGGCGCCAGGTCAGGACTGTAAGGCGGCATAGTCAAATATTCAACAGTCCGTTTTGCGGAGTGCGCTGAAGCATTGTCGTGGTGAAGGAGGATCCTGCTTCGAGGGCGCTGCTGTCGAATTTTTTCCAAGACAACAGACAAACAGCGATTGACATACCAGTCTGCAGTAACTGTTCTTCCATCTTCTAGCACAACTGTCGCGAACTGACCTTTCCGACCAAAGAATGAGGCAATCATATTTTTTCCTTGACTTCTTCCTTTCTTTACCTTAGTTGGCCGATCCTCGAAAGGAACCACCCACTGAGTTGATTGTCTTTTGGTTTCGGGTTCGTAGCAATATATCCAGCTTTCATCACCTGTGATGATGTCAAATACAGCATTTGAGTTACCGCCGTTGAACTTATCTAACATTTGGCGACACCAGTCCATGCGGAGGCGTTTCTGGTCGTCGGTTAAAGTATGGGGAATCCATCTGGTACAAAGCTTCCTGACGCCTAAATGTTCGTGTAATATTTTTTGAACTTGAGTCATACCAATGCCTAGGCTTGCCCGTATTTGCTGATAGGTCACTCTCTTATCTTCCTCTATCATGCGTCGCACAGCACTGATGTTATCTTCAGTAGTCGCTGTTAAAGGACGTCCCTCACGCGGATCATCACTGAGATTGCTACGTCTACGCTTAAACTCGTTAAACCTATTGTAAATAGTGGCACGAGATGGGGCTTCATTAAAAAATGCTAATCGCAGCCTATCATAGCTTTGTTGTTGAGTAAGCCCACAACGAAAGTCATAATAAATCATTGACCGAAAATTTTCTCGCGTTATGTTCATTTTCACGTGTAACAAGAGTTTTAGATTTGCCGCCAATTCACAAAAACAAATGACAAATGAATGCAATATACTACATTAGTTACCAAAGAGTTCTAAAATTGAAATTCAAAAAAAGTTTTCATTTTCAATGTTTCTAACTGGCCAGTTCTAAACATTTTCAGTGTTACCCACGTATAATCGTAAGCGCTAATAGAAAACGAATAAATGTATCGAAATGACAATTAAGACATTTAGCGTTTTCGATTGTAGAATGTCATCTTGGCTAACCCACTAGGTCGGCGCGAGCTATAAGATGTACCTCTACCAAAAAGAACACAAGACGGCTAAAGAAGTTATCACTTCAAAAATTATTACACTAAGTAACCAAGACGGGAGTTTAGTGACCAACTAATAACTATACAAGATTACTAGCACTATAATCTACTTAGCTTTGTGTCGAATAAACTTAATACGAAGGATCAACAAATTCAAAATCAAAGGGTATTATAGAGATACGGAATTCTTAAGACATACATCCAATATTATTGTTAGAAATACCGGACGACATTAAAGATTTTTTTGGCCTAATGGTCCGACCATGAGACCTGACTGTAAAATCAATATTAACGTTAAATAAAAGTTAAATATTTTTACTACCGAAAAAACGAAGCCCTGTTTACTTTAAGGATACAGTACCTGGATGACCGAGCTTTGCTCGGTTTTTTTTAAAAAATAAAATGACATTTTCTAAAAATGATTCCTAGCTAGATCGATATATCGCTCCCGAAACCCCCTATATACTAAATTTCATGAAAATCGTTGGAGCCGATTCCGAGATTCCAATTATATTTAAATATATATATATATATATATATATATATATATATATATATATACATACAAGAATTGCTCATTTAAAGATATAAGATAGACTGTGAACAAATGTTAATAACATTGTTAAATCATCATTAAGAATATCTTTAAAAGGCAATTTAGATGACAAAATAGCAAAAGATTGCGATGGCACATGTGTCTGAATGTATATTAATACAGAAAAGGATACTGACAAAAAGTCGGCTAAGAACAAGAAGTCTGCATAAAATATGAAAGTAACGCATGTGGTGTTGAATGCTAAGGCGAAAGCGTAAGCCTGCTCAATCCCTCCTGTAGGCTTTGATGGCTCCGCGGAGAAATTTGAGACAGGCGTTAGGAAAATATTTCATTTGTCCCACGAGCCGGGGAAACTAGTTGTGATCCTTTTTATATGTCACGTTAAGGGAATAATGGGCAGTGAACGCGTGACCGTGAACGTAACTGTTGCTATTACGTTTTCTCACCTTGTGTAGGTCCTAATTTTGAATCTACAATTCGCTGGAGGGGACGTGTTTGTTTTCTATTTCTTGAATACAATTTCAAATGTTAGATTTGTGATATTAGAACTACAGAAATAATAGAAGTAGCTGCTATTGATATAAAATTAATAATTAAAGAATATCCTAGCTTGTATTAATTAAATACATCATTCATAATGATACAATAAAAAATAAAAACATGATATTTCACGACGACCTCTGCCGGAGGTAGCGGGTTCGAATCCCGCCGGGGAACAATAAAGTTTTCTGTGTTCCTGGGTCATGGATGTGTAATAAATATGTGTATTATATAATATAAATCTTAAATATATGTATGGTATAAACGTATTAAATATATTACCGTCGTCTGGTATCCGTAATACAAGTTCTTCGAGAACTTACCACGGGACCAGATTGACGTGGCGTAAAAGCGTCCATAGATATTATTATTATTTGGTAAGAAGAAACAACAGAATTTAAAGTATCTTAATAATTATGAATTTGGTTTTAATTCAAATAATGTATTCGCTCACATATGTGAAGTAGGTTATAAGGTTGTCTTAATTCTCATATGACTGATCAGTCATCTCGACTGATAAGTCAATACTCAATCACATAAATAAACGCAAAAAATATAAGAATAAACTTATAATAAAAGTGTATGGATCCTAACGTATGAATAATGGTCCTAATACACACTGTACCAGATTTACAAAATGTATTATGGATAAGAGGCAATTTTGCATGCAAATCCCTATAAGCTATAGCTTTATAAACCTCTTCTTGGGTAGCTCAACTAACCATAACCTGTTGTTTCCGAGGCACGCTTCGCTGAGCATCCTTCGCCTAGGCTTTATAAATCATGTTTAACAAAATCTGAATACATTTTAGTCTATTTATTAAGGAAATTGTGCTTCATATAAACTGATATTGGCTTATGATTATGAAAAACAAATATAATATTTACGATAAACTACTGTTAGATTCAAAACTAAGATATTTTAAAAATCTGGGATTATCAATATGTGGATAATATAATATCAAACATCAATACAATCGAGTCATGGGTGTATCGAAATATTAGGTTTATTTCGATACATCCATGACTCGATCCAGACTTTTATCATACCAATGTATATATGTAATGTAAATATGTCAGTTGGTCTATCCAACAAAAAAAAAGTATTGTCATACAAAACGTGTCAATCACATATTACTCCTCACAATAAACGATCTTCGGTACGAATGTACCGTCAGCTGCGTGTGATATAAATATTGTGAATCTTACGTTCCTATCTCCTCGTATACGTTATTTTATTGCACATAAACGCTCGATCCCTCTTTATTAGGTAATTAATTTCACACGTAGATTGAGTCCAATGTTTCGGGTCTAATTTACGTTGTTATCGTTGAGCACACTTCAGGGCTCTCGAGGGCACCTTCGAAGGCTTTGTGTCTAGTAAATACTATTCAAACGGAACCAAATTATCTCTAAGAGTAAGTTAGTGGGTTTATGATGTATTGATTGCGGGTTTGTGATTGAAAATAAGCAATTGAATAGCGTTAGGGTACATAGGTGAGAGTATATTGTTAAAAGAAATCTCACGAAAAAAAAGTTTATTTTTTTCATAATATTGGCGCGCTGTAAATGACTATGATGTGGCCGATTTGGGAAATAATTATACAATGGATAGGTGGTCGACGTTGCCGACGTAGTTTACCTGGCCAACTCATTTATGTGTTGCCCATCCTGAGACAGATGTCCAGGATGGTCTCTGATGTATCCAAAAGAAAAATTGTAGGCATAATTGGTGTCTGCTTGGCATCCGTGACCTGATGTACTCTCGGTTCAGTTGAAAATAAGCGTCAGGAAACATTTTCCTGACACGATGCTGAACTGGACCATTTTGACCCACACGTGAGACACACACTTTATTATTAAAAAATTTTGTTTGTAATAATTGTCTTTTTTTTTTTGTCTTATTTTTAAGTTTGTGTGATCAAAAATGTTTTTTATGTATATCTTTATGTCTCTGTGTGTCTCCTGTTTGTGTCGAATAAATGTTTCTTTCTTTCTAGATGTTTATACTCGGTGCCAGTAATTACACTGCCTGTCCTGCCCTTCTCTCCGAAACACATAAAAGCTGTTTCACGGGAGAAACAAGCAAGATGGTGGTACCTATGCAGCCGGGAGCGCGGCACAGCGCTTCCCTCCCACCGGTTAGTATATTAATTATAAATTTATTAATATCGACGTTTTCGTGTTAAAGTAACTTCGCAATGTCAATTTACGCGTATTGTAAAAGTTGTATCCAATCTACGAGATTTGCTCTCTAAGTAGGTTCCGAACAAATTAGGCAAAAGAGAAACGATATCAGTCTTCAGATCACGAACCAACTGAATTTAGATGAGAATATCAAGGTAAATAAATGGCCGAATGAAAAGCTCGTCTCGTGAGTGTATATAAAGAAATAACTTAGTATTCGGCAAATGTTCTTATAAATATTTTAGACTAAAATTTGCATGGAAATCTAATATGAGTTTGGTTAAGAAGTGACCTGTATATTATAGCCTCGGAATATAATAAGTTCCCATGTATTGCCAAATATAATTTGGCAGTACACATTCACAATTGATTGAGATTTTGTATGTGAAAGATGACACGAATTAGTAGAAAGTAGCGCGAGAAATGGTGAGCGAAAAAAAATTAGAGCTTCAACAAGTTTAAAGATAATCACCATTTATATCTGAGAAAAAAATTAGTAATATTAAATAATAATAGAATTGAGTCTAACCTTCCTTACGTATGTCGAATTAAACCGACTGCATATTTGAAAGCAGCCTGATTAGAATAAATGTGCAGAAAGTAAGTAAAGCACAAAAAGAGTACGCATCATAGCATTATCTAAGATGACGTCACACAGCTACAACCAACCAATAACAAGGTCGCAGGACCTGAGAGTATGACGTCATTTTCGATGACGATGATGCAATGCTTTTTTACAGTTCATGAGGGCACTTTGCCCTGTCTATGACGTCTAATCAACGTGTAGGTTGAGTAGGGTGGTACATTGTCCTTGAGATCTCTGAAAGGTGCGCCCCAAGGCAGAGCAAGTTTACATCAACCTGACGACCAAGTAGAGGTGAATGTATGAAGATGACCTGCGCCTTACATGACCTTTAAAGTTTCCAATGTTTACCCCTAAACAACTGAAATCCAATAACTGAATATTAAATTGTAACCAACCTTTAAAAATAATAAAGAATGTGATTACATTTGTTTGTTAGTTAATAGAATCAGGCGTTACTTGCGGAAATCCATTATATAAGATATTAAATTATATTATATTAATTAGCAATTATCCCGCGAAACACGCAGTCTTTACAGCAAATGTGTGAGTGCACGCATATGCATGCATATAGCACCGCCCTCCTTTCCCACACTGCATATGCGTACACTCGCATGCACCACCAGCCCACATGCACCACAACCACAGTAAAAGACCACCACCAAACAATCCACGCACGTTTCGCCCCGACACCGAGGCATCCTCAGGATGTAGACTCTACGATTACTAATCGTTACACACATTTGCTGTAAAGACTGCGTGTTTCGCGGGATAGTTGCTAATTAATATAATATAATTTAATATCTTAAATTTTTTTGTATTATCCGTTTTGGTTATAAAGAAGATGTATAACGAGCAATCACGAACGGCGGGAAGTATCGGGGCGTGCGGTTGTGTTTTTTTGGTTTCCTGTTAATTAATTGTTATTTTGTATTTTTTTCATTCGGAGCGGTTTTCTAAATTAACTCGACATTGGCGATGCACTAAGTGCAGTCCATAAAAAAAACAAGTGATCAGCACACAAAATGGTTTCCCACCGCCCACAGACTGTTGTAATCGTAGGAGATTAAGAAAAGAATAGTTGGAAATTAAGCAAGAGCCGTGGAATAAGATATGAAAATGCAGTCTGACTGACCCATGATGCTAATTATGCTGACACAGCGAACACAAAAGTTTGAAGTATACAAGATATATTATGTACTATCGAGGTAAATCGGACACCCTCAAATGAATCCGTGATAATAAGGGGAGGGTAATGCCGCCTAAGGAATATAATATATAATATAATTTCATAATATTAATTAATAATGATAAAGTCGTAAATTATTGATCATAAAATCTTAACTACAACCCTTCATATCGTGCCAATTTTAGATTTGAGGCGCGACCCCATCATCGGATCCGGGCCTTGACGCGGCGGTGGGGCTTAAGCTCGGGGTGAAATCTCCGGGTGAACGAATCGGATCCAAATCGGGCGGCAGTTGGTTCTGGCCACTGCCGGCCAAGCCGCTCCCCGGTCCATGGGGCCGGGGGTGGTGGTCGCATCCCACGTCGGGATGGGGACTACGTGGAAGAAAACCACTAAAAAAAATTACCCTAATCCTAAGTTTTGGTGCGCGGCGAGAGGATGAATGGCTGGAGGGTCTCCAGTCGTTAGCGCACCCCTAGCCGGGGTACCTGCGGACCCCCTGGTTGGGATACAAATGTACGCCATCCTGGTGCATAGGGCTCTGCCCAGGATGCTTTGTCTCCCTGACCCCGAAGGTGGAGACACCAGAGGGGAAAAGTATTGTCTAAAATTAGTACCAAAAAGGAATACACTCTCCGGGCGGGTACCGCGAATCCCGCCAGTCCTAGGACTGAGGCCCCGTGTAATACGGAGGGGGCCAAACAATACTTCGTGGGTTCGGCAACCCCAAACCCACGCGACCATGGCGAACACACAACGGATACCGATGCAAATGATTTGGCAAAGAGACACGTGGTTGTCTCGGATGTTGAGGAGATGAGCCAAAGTGACTCCGCAGAAAGCGCGAGGTCCTCGGGCTCAACCTTGAAGGTTAAGAGGACGCGGCCCTCGTCGTCGGAGGAGGAGACGACACCGAAAGAGCTAGTGGCCTCATTCAGGAAGTCTCCACCAACCAAGCGTGGAAGAGGGCGGCCGCCTACAACGGGCCAGTACGTTGGCCGCGCAAAGGCACGGCGTGAGCAGACGGAGGCAGAGAGAGATGCCATGGAGGTGGAGGCAGAGCGCGGTGTATTCGCGTTACCGCGCCGCTTACTCCCATCCCGCCTATCGGAGTCGTCGGGGTCGGAGGTAGCCCCAGATAAGAACGAGACGGCAAGCGCTCTGGGGTCATCCATATCTAAGGCCCTGGAGACAATCCAGGGCGTAAGACAGCAACGTCGGAACCAGAAGGGCCCTATGGTCAAGGCCCTGAAGGACGCGGAGGACGCGATTCAGGGGGCCGCAGTGGCGCTCCTAGACCGCACGTCCTCTGCTGAAACAAGGGCGTTAGAGGCGGCCAACAAACGGCTGTGAGCAGAGGTTGCGGAGCTGCGTCAGGAGTTGGCAACGCTCAGGAGCGAGCTCGCCTACTCCCGCCATCAGCCGGCAACAAGTCAGATGACACCAGCGCTTTCTCTCCCCACAAACCTGGAGGAGATCGTGGAGAAGGCGATACGAGAGGCAGTGGCGCTTTCAAGCGCCCGCTTAAATGCCCGACTCGAAGGCTTAGAGTCACGACTCCTGCCAGAGACGCGGCTGCGCCCGCCTCTCTCGGCGGACAGTAGGGCGGCAGCGGAAGTGTCAGCGCCATCATCCACGGCTACTCCCGGGCCGTCAGGCGCCGCCAAGAAGAAGGGGACAAAGAGCAAGGCGCCCATAGCATCGGCAGCGCCTACGACGCTCACACCACCAGCAAATCCTGGGCCGGTCGGCCCCAAGAAGAAAGCGCCTAAAAAGAAGGCAGTGCTCAAGGAGACAACGAAGCCAACTGACGGTGACGGGTGGACGACCGTGCTGCCGACAGGGGCCTCACTTATGCCAATGTTATTGGCAAGGCGAGATCTGAAATTCGCCTCTCGGACCTCGGCATAGAGTCACTCCGCTGCAGAAAGGCGGCTACCGGAGCCCGTCTGTTTGTGCTGCCAGGTGCGGCAAATAAAGAGAAGGCCGACTCCCTAGCCCTCAAGATAAAGGAGGTGGTTGGCGATGACGTCGTCAGGGTGTCCAGACCCACTAAATGCGTCAGCGCACGTGTTTCGGGTCTGGACGACTCGGTGACAAAAGAAGACGTCGTGGCGGCGGTCGCTAAGGCGGGTGGAGTTCCTCCAGAACAGGTGCGGTCCGGAGAAATAGGCCGCAGTGCGTCTGGGCTCGGGGCGGCAATAGTACAATGCCCCGTCGAGGCCGCGAAGGCCATCGTTGCAGGGGGCAGACTACTTGTGGGCTGGGTGTCCGCGCAACTTAGACTGTTGGATGCTCGTCCACTACGGTGCTTCCGGTGTCAGGAGCTGGGGCATATGGCCGCGGTCTGCACGTCGAAGACAGATCGGAGTGGCCTATGCTTCCGCTGCGGAGCACCGGGACACATTGCGAGGGCGTGCTCGGCTGCTGTCCCGTCGTGCGCAGTCTGCTCCGAGGAGGGACAACCCGCCGCCCATAAAATGGGTAGTGTCGCCTGCGTTGCCCCACGCCGCAGTCGACGCCGTGGCGGCGATGAAGGGAAGACGGCTGGCGATGGTGCTATGGCCCTTCCGCAGCCTGAAGCGCTGACAACGAGCAACAGCTTCGATGTCCTAGCCGAGGAGGTTCCCATGGCCTTAGAGTGATGGCACGCCCTTACACTCAAGTCCTACAAGGGAACCTCAACCACTGCGCCAGAGCCCAGGATCTGCTCTTTCAAGCACTGGCGGAGTGGTCGGTACAGGTGGCCATAATGGCAGAGCCCTACCGTATCCCCGACTCGCCAAGTTGGGTAGGGGACGAGGATGGCTTAGTGGCAATCGCCAGCCTAAATGGCTCACCATCGTTCGGCGTTGTGGAGGGGGCGCGGCTACGTGGCGGCTGAAATCGGTCGCGTCCTGGTGATCGGGACCTATTTCTCGCCCAACCGGAGTATCGCTGAATTCGAACAGTTTATGGTTCAGATCAGCTCTCTGGTTGGGCGGGCTCGCCTCGATCACGTGCTGGTTGCCGGGGACCTCAACGCTAAATCAGCGGCGTGGGGTTCCCCCGTGTCTAATGCGCGAGGACCAATCATGGAGGACTGGCTGGTCGAGGTAGGGCTGGAGGTGCTCAACGTGGGGTCTAAGCACACGTGCGTGCGACAGCGGGGTGGCAGCATCGTCGATGTCACATTCGCCGATGCTGCTCTAGCTCGCCGTGTGCAGGGCTGGGAGGTACTCGAGATCGAGACGCTATCGGACCACCGGTATATCCGGTTCCGATGCAGCGTCTCCACCCCTTCCCCAAGCCGCGGTTCTGGTGCAGAGTGTGACCCCCGTTGGTTGCTAAGGAGGCTGGATAGGGAGGCCCTCCTCGAAGCAGCCATAGTCCAGGCCTGGAACCTGGACTCACAGGAGAACAGGGCAGAAGTGGAAGTCGAGGTGGAGGCCGACCGCCTCGTCGATGCCCTGACAGAGTCGTGCGACGCGGCCATGCCTCGAATTGACCGGAGGCCCCCGCGACGTAAGGAGGTGTACTGGTGGTCAGAGGAGCTCGCCGAACTACGGCGAGAGTGCGTTGCGGCGAGACGGCGGTACACCCGGAGCCGCAGACGACGATGCCGGGATGAAGCGGAAGAGGGGCGGCTCTATTCTATATATAGGGCTGCCGCCAGGGAATTGCGGATTGCTATAGGCCGTGCCAAGGAAGCCGCCTACGCAGAGTTCCTGGAGACTCTGGATCGAGATCCGTGGGGGAGGCCGTACAGGATGGTTCGCAACAAACTGCGCCCCTGTGCTCCTCCCCTGACGGAGAGTCTCGAGCCCCAACTCGTGGCTCGCATAGTACCGGCCTTATTTCCCGGACAAGAAGAGCACATGCCCCCGCCGATGGCTCCACCAGATAGTGGCCCGTCGAGGTTAGAAGAGGAGACTCCGGCAGTCTCCGAATGAGAACTGGACGTGGCGGTAGATCGTGCTGCTCGACGATGCGGGTAAGCTGCTGGAGCGGATCGCAGCTGCCCGTATCGCCGACCACTTGGAGGAGACAGGCCCGAATCTCAGCGACTACCAGTTTGGCTTCCGGCGGGGCAAGTCCACCCTGGATGCTCTGGACAGGGTGAGGGCCCTCGCTGACGAGGCGGTCGAGGGGGGAGGGGTGCTTTTGGCGGTGTCTATTGACATCGCCAACGCATTCAACACCCTACCCTTTGACACAATCTTGGAGGCGCTGAGATTCCATGAAGTGCCGGCGTATCTGCGCAGACTGGTAGGGGATTACCTGTCTGGTAGGTGCGTCGGGTATCCCACGGCTAGCGGCTGGGTAAGGAGGAGAGTGGAGTGTGGTGTTCCACAGGGCTCTGTCCTGGGCCCACTCCTGTGGGACATCGGGTACGACTGGGTTCTCCGCGGTGCGAATTTCACGAGCGTCGACGTTACGTGTTACGCCGAAGATACCGTCGTTACCGCGCGTGGTCGTACCTTTTCAGAGGCCCGCATACGTGCGGTTGCCGGAGTCGCCCAGGTCGTTGTTAAGATCCGACGTCTCGGGCTCGAAGTGGCCCTGGAGAAGAGTGAGGCTATATGCTTTCACGGGCCACGGCGAGCCCCTCCACCCGGATCTAGCTTAATGGTTGGAGGAACTTCCATCTCTGTCGAGGCGAATATGAGGTACTTGGGCCTTATCCTCGACAGCAGATGGAATTTCAAAGAGCATTTCCGGCGCCTAGTGCCGAAGTTGCTCGGAGCCGCGCGGGCGCTAAGTCGTCTCCTCCCAAACGTGGGTGGGCCGAGCGCTGGTTGCCGACGCCTATATGCGGGCGTCTTGCAGTCCATGGGGCTGTACGGCGCGCCGATATGGGCGAGCGCTTTGACGAGAGAAAACGTGGCTCTCTTGCGACGTCCGCAGAGAGCTATGGCGATCAGGGCCGTCCGTGCGTATCGCACTACCTCATACGAGGCTGCGTGCGTACTGGCGGGCTCTGCACCATGGGACCTGGTGGCAGGTGCCCTGGCGCACTTCTGGCGAAGGAGGAGAGCAGAAGCCGAAGAGGAGGTCTCTAATGATGACGAGGCTGAGGGAGACGAGGGGAGCTTGCGGAGGCTCATGAGAAGGCGAGTGCTCCGCGAGTGGAAGGAGCGGCTGGATGAGCCGAGTGCGGGTCAGCGCACGGTGTCGGCCGTCGGTCCAATCCTGGAGCAGTGGGTGGATCGACGGCACGGTATAATCACCTTCCACCTTGCGCAGATCCTGACGGGGCATGGCTGCTTTGGAAGGTATCTGTGGAAGGTGGCAGGAGCGGAGGACTCGCCAGGGTGTCATCACTGTGGCAGCAGTGAAGACACTGCAGACCACACCTTGGCGGAGTGCCCAGCTTGGGCAGAGGAAAGGGCGCCACTTATCGCTGAAGTGGGCGCGGACCTGTCGCTCCCTGCGGTCATCCGAGCGATGACTGACAGTGAGAGCGCATGGCAGGAGGTCCTCTCATTCTGCGAGGTAGTGATGTCGCAGAAGGAGGAGGCGGAGCGGGAGAGAGAGCGCACTGGCGCCTCTTCCCGCAGGAGAGCACGGCGGCGACAGGCGGTGGCACCGCCGTGAGGGACCTGTGCGCGGCCGATCGGGGGATCCGCCGCGCGCCTTTAAGGTCCAGGCTATAAGGCACCCTTGTGTGTTCAGGGTGCCTTAAGCGGAGTAGGAGGAGGGGATGTCGACCCCCCTGCCTCCAGAGGAGAGTGCCAGATGGCACACCGTTGTGGCCCGGTGCGGACGTCAATAGCTCTCGCGCCGGTTCAGCCAGACGACGAGGTGAACACCGCTGGGGTTTAGTGGGTAGAGTCTGCGTCCACCTTACCACCTTCTCGGGCGCAGAGAGTCCCACATAGCCTCCGGGCCCCCCGGACCCGGTGGTATGCCTAAAAAAAAAAAGATTTGAGGCGCGAAATTTTGCATTAATTTCTAATTTGATCGCACACCAAATTGCATTGTTTATTATTACGTTTACTTGATTCTTTTTTAAGTTTTATAACCTATTTTCTTGGTGTTTATTGAAGGAGGCGTTCAGTAGTGGACGGACAAAGGCTGATGATGATGATGATGATGAAAATATGGCCTATATAGAATAGCCTCATAAGTTCAGAAAGGGTTTTAAATGGAAAACATCAATATAATCCGTGATCAACCAATACTATATGTCCATAAAATGCACGAGATGACATAAAGTTGATAATTTAAAGATATTTTTTTATTTTATTTTTTTATGTTAGTTGGATAGGCAAACTGGCAAACGTGCTACCTGATGGTAAGTGGTCGACGTCGCCCATGAACATAAACTAGTTTACCTGGAACGAGTCCAGGCAACTCATCTATGTGTTGTCTATCCTGAGACATAATATGTTAAATCTCGGTGCCAGTAATTACACTGCCTGTCTTGCCCTTCTCTCCGAAACACAGCAAAGCTGTTTCACGGGAGAAACAAGCAAGATGGTGGTACCCATGAAGCCGGGAGCGCGGCACAGCGCTTCCCTCCCACCGGTTTTTTATTAGAAATGCTTTAAAATTAAATATTACCTACTTTTTATCGATTATTAAAAATATTCACTTACAAAAAGGCCTATAGCGTAATACCCTGACTTCAAGCGAAATAACTTGTTGTCTAGTGTTCACGCGAATTTCAGTCATTATAATTAAACAAATTTGACGGATTTTATTTTACAGACATGCCTCCCGTGATCATGGTTGCTGTAAAGTATCCGAAACGTCGGGCTTGTAAAAATCTTAATAAACTGCGATAACATCCGTAAAAATTGTTATTTGTGTCGATATAAGGATCGTTTATAGTTATTCCAAATGTTACATATCTCCACAAAACATAAAATCATCTTATCGAATTTAATTGATCGTAATTTATAGAGGAAACTAACGATAATAGTGGGATGAGAGCGGGGCATATTTTATCAGTTTTGGCGGATAAAAGCTATCCGGGACACCTGAGACTTATTTTACGCCACGCGTGCCAATATCCGTATTTCGTTCCGTGAATACCTGGAGGGCGCCGGTTATTCCGTGGTAATTCCGTAGATAAATCATAGAATCCGTAAAAGGGTTGTGAAAATAATATTATATGTTTCATTTAATTTGTAACGATCGTGAATATATTTAATTGAATTAATGTATAATTTATTAATGATTATAATTTATGTTTTTATCAGTGTTTTAAGATACATACAATTTTCCTTGTTCAAGGAATGTCTTCTCTGTACTGCAAGACGCAGCTGTATCCCCCTTATCCTACTATCCTTTTTTTTTTCTTTAACGCCGGGAAATGCTCTGAGGAATCTCGCCTGGGGAGTGGGTCTCCCCAGACGGGTATGTGGGACTCAATGCGGCCGAAAGATGGTAAATGGACGCAGCTCTACCCACTAAGACACGGCGAGTGCCACCAGTGCCGCCTTTGGTGAGGTGCCCCAGATCTGTTAAGTTAACAGGGCACCTCGACGGCTAGTCAGTCCCGCAAGGGACCGACGCCACCTCCACTGAGCAACCCCTCCCGACGTCGGGACAGTACAATGGCGTGAGGTTCCCATCCTCGCCCCTTGCCCCCTGCTCTTCTGTCCCCTCTTCTTATAAGAGGGGTACAAAGAGCCCCCTCGGTTCAATTAGCTTCACCCAAGGTGCTGGGCACACCTTAGGCTACTGAGCCCCACCGCCACGTCAAGGCCTGAACCATGGTGGGGCTTGTCCTACTATCCTACTAATATTATAAAGTTTGTAAGAATGTATGAATGTGTTTGTTACTCTTTCACGCAAAAACTACTGAATGGATTTTAATGAAACTTTACAATAACATAGCTTATAACATCAGAATCACATATAGGCTAATTTATCCCTATACTCCCACGGGAAGTACGCGGGTAAACGGTGACGCTGCTAGTATGTTATATTACAAGGAAGGACAAAGGCCTCGCACCACGAATATATGGAATCAGTTGCCACCTATGGTGTTTCCGAACCGATACGACTTAGGGACCTTCAAGAGCATACTCATATTTGAAAGGCCGGCAACGCACCAGCTAATCCTCTGGTGTAGAAGGTGTCTGTGGATATCGCTTTCACTTACCATCAGGTAAATCGACTGTCGCGAAGAGGGGGGGGGGGGGCTTCTATAAAAAAATCTAAACAATCAATTTGAACCTGGAAGCCATAGAAGTAGCCACGATAAAACAGCAGGAAAAAGTTCGTAACAACTATGCAAATAAAAAATATGAAAATATTGAATAGCCTTTTATATCTTTTAATTGCACTAACTGAACGATACTTTGATTTCTATTCAATATTTGCAGTAACTCCGAACTGTTTGCTGAATCACGCGGCGCACTATTAATGGTGCATTGATTTAATGCATCTGATTCTGATTGATCCGATTTGAGCTCGTGAAATCGGAACACATAGCTTACACAGCACAGGAATATAATGCTTTGTGGCCCTTTGAAATTATTTCAATCAAAAGATTTGAATTCGTGATAATAGTGTATTTTCATTTCAATAAATTACTGTTTCGCGAAAATTTCTTCTCTTGTTGAACGGTACGGCGCGGCGTTGGGATCCGTATGCCGGAGATTAGTTGTAGTAATTACTTATATTAAATCATAATGCAACGTATGTGGTTATAACCTATTTTAAAATGTCATCTATACTAATATTATAAAGCTAAAGAGTTTGTTTGTTTGAACGCGCTAATCTCAGGAACTACTTGGTCCGATTTGAAAAATTCTTTCAGTGTTAGATAGCCCATTTATCGAGGAAGGCTATAGGCTATACAACATGACGCTGTCACTAACAGTAATTAAGTTGAGTAAATTAACGCGGGCGAAGATGCAGGCAACGGCTAGTATAGAATATGGTAAATCAAATATCTATTGCTATAGAATATCACATAAGAAAAATAAGTCCGATAGTTTTTATTCACGGCTATGACGTGAAAGGACAAACAAACATACAGGATTATATTATACGACATAAGTACAAAAAATATTTAAAACGGGATATATACGTTGTTTATTACTTTTACTTCGCGGAGTCTCAAGACAACAACACGTAGATAATGTCAAAATATCGAGCTCCACGAAATAAAAGTGTACAATATGGTAAATATCCCGCTTTAAATAATTTCAGTAATTAAAACAACCTTTTAATAAATTGCCTATGTTCAGCGTGTGTATCGTATGGATGTGCATCGTAGCCGCAGCAAATCTTGCTTGGTGCTGTAGCGAACGAAAAACGCATATGTTCAAGGATTGCGCTAAGCGAGATATGCACGCCTTTGGTATTGACCACCGAAACTGGGAAGCAGTTGCCGAGAACCGTGGCAGGTGGCGTAAAGTTGTAATGGACGGACGCAAAACACATATTTAAGCTTGTTTTAAGACTTTAGCGGCAAGAAGAATGCCACTATCAAGTACACAAATCCGAATATGCAGTCTCCAAAAGAGCTGTGTTATTAACTCAGACAGTGAATGAATGTTCAGCAGTGGACGGATGATTATTATGATGATGATGATGATGATGATGAAATAACCCTGTTAACTCAAAACGATATTAGTATCTTGATGCACCCCTTGTTTCGTATAAAATCACTTTATCGAATTAAAATGGACTAAAAATATTATAAGCCATTAAGGTTAGATAGTGGTTAGATGCTATTGACGTTTGGAGAACTTTCGTACAAATTGGAATACGTGCCTGGAATTTCGATGGCTAGATTATGGCAGTCTTCGAGAAACTTGCGAGATCGATCACTAATAATTAATTATCGAAAAGAACGAAGATAAATAAAAACTTTTAGGTATTCAAAAACATCATTTATAACTTACTAGAAGTAAGTTATAAATGATGTTTTTGAATACCTTAGTCTAATTAGTTTTACAAAATATGTTGACTATCATAGGATATGAGGAGGTTTTTTTACGAGCTAACATCAATAAAACGCTTGAAAATTTATTTGATCCTTGGCTTTTTGTCAGGACGTTCAGAGAAATTAAGTTTGAGAATTTTAGCATTAGCACTTAAGTTACACAGACAGTCGTAAAACGAAGTAATCGTTAAATGAATAGTTTTTTAGACATAAGTAGAGTTCTTTATGACATTTTACATAAATATTGATAAAATCCATTAAATTGTTAAGTCGCGGCTCCACCGTGGCGCACGCAGAGGTCAATTGCAAGAAAATGTCAATTAATGGGTAGCATCTCCGTGAATTTCAGTAAAAAAATCACATACATTTTCTTGCAAAGCGAAATTAGACAATCGTTCATAGTCTAATAATACCATCTAGCATATAACCGAATAGAGTAGTATTCTGAGTAATAAAATAAGGACACTGGTCAGTGGTTTGTCACTATGGCCAACAGTCGGCTAATCAGAGCGCAGAACCGGCGTAACGTCGCAGAACTAATTTGGCAGAATTTGTTTTCCTACAAAACACATAACATTACCGCTCTATTCCTGTAATGTGCTCTACGAACAGAAATAGTACTACCTCTAATAATCCACAGTAGAAATACACAGGAATTATGTACAAATGGAGAAACGGTGTTATCTTATCATAATATAATTATAATTTATATTAATGGGTAAAGCCTGTTTACAAAATCAGGATACATATTCGGATTATTCACCTTGTTTTGATGAATTAGCTATATAATATTCTTTATAAAGAACATTTCCTTTAGGAATCTAGTACTGTTGAGTTTCAAATTATTGTCCTAAGTTGAGGGTAGTTAAATAAAAGTTGCATTATGCTTGTCACCTGTCAACTTCCCTCCTTACATACATGTGTGACACTCCGCCTCTCTTCCGCAAGCCGGCAACGAGCCGCAACGTGTATAGCCGCGTTTTTACTAACTGTTTAACTGTAAAGAAGCTATAGGCCTATCAAAGCTATTAGAACGCGATCGTATGTTTGACTGTTATGATGACTGTTAGAAGATTATATGAGGGGGTACGAGAGCTGCTGGCTCCCTGGGAGAAGAACAAGAATACCAGGTTAGTCGCACATGTCCTAAGCCTTCCTCCTGTTCATCGACCTTACGTCTGTCCTATATTATTTTACATTATATATAATTAAAGTTAATTTCATATATTTATAACAACCGCAAAAATACGTCCACTCTCTTTTATTTTCTGTATTAATTCTATAATATGGTTAAACGAACCGGATTATCTCCTTTTCTGGCCTCACGAGCTATCGAGAAAATATATCTCTCCCGCACCCCGCAGATAGAAAAGGTGGAAAGTGTTGTTTTCTAATGTTTGCGCGAATTTCACTCATTATAATGAAACAATTTTTTACGGATTTTATCGCGGTTTATTAAGATTTTTACAAGCCCGACGTTTCGGATACTTTACAGCAACCATGGTCACGGGAGGAAACATGGTCCTCCCGTGACCATGGTTGCTGTAAAGTATCCGAAACGTCGGGCTTGTAAAAATCTTAATAAACCGCGATAAAATCCGTAAAAAATTGTTTCATTATAAAGGTGGAAAGTGGTGGTGGTTAAGCCCCTCCAGGTACAAATAGGAATAAAAAGTATTCTTTAGATATGTAGCTGGTATAAGAAATGATATTTACAAATAACCTAATATTATTAACATCGAGCATAATAATAGGTCTTTACCTATAAAATTGCCGTTCTGCAGTACTGGCCATTTCAAATCAAAATAAATTTTGTTTGGCTTAGAATTCTAATTTCAAATTAATTTTATTTTAAAAACATGGAATTCTTTTTCCGAAAGTAGTCATTTGTTTATTGATTAGTGTTACATTTTCATCGCATTTCAATCTTTTTCGTCATCATGGATACGTTAAAAATTCGAGTAATTATGGAATATGAGTACCGTCGTGGCAGCAACGTGGCACAAGCGGCACGCAACATCAACGACGTTTACGGAGCTAACACTACAAACCAACGCACCACCTGTTATTGGTTTGCTCGCTTTCGTTCCGAAATTTCGACCTGAAAAATGAACCTCGCGGTCATCCGAAAACTTTGGTCGACAATGACGAATTAAAGTTGATTGTGGAAGCTGATGATACAAAATCTACGGCTGAATTAGCAGCAGCTTTCGACTTTAGCGTCAAAACAATATTGGTCCATTTGCATCAAATTGGCAAGGTAAAAAAGCTTGACAAATGGGTGCTACACGAACTCAATGATCACCAGCGCGAAGTACGCGTCGAGACGTGCCTTGCACTGCTCAACAGACGCACAAATGAAGGAATTTTGAATCGCATTGTTAGCTGTGATGAAAAATGGATTCTGTTTGATAACCGCAAGAGCTCAGCAAGTTGGTTGAATCCTGGTTCAGCACCTAAACAATGCCCTAAACGAAAACTTACCCCTAGAAAAGTGATGGTCACTGTTTGGTGGTCTTGCGCCGGTGTGATTCATCACAGCTTCTTACCAAAAGGAGTGAGCATTACTGCAGATGTGTACTGTGAAGAACTGAACACAATGATGGAGAAGCTGGCACATCTCCTACCAGCATTGGTCAATCGCTCGTCTCAGCTGCTCCTGCACGACAACGCGCGACCTCATACTGCACAGCAGACGGTCTCCAAGTTGCAAGAACTGGGGTTGGAAGCTCTCCGTCATCCGCCCTACTCACCAGACCTTATACCTACAGACTACTATTTTTTTCCAGAATTTGAATAACTTCTTGTCAGGAAAAAAATTCAATACCCGAGAGGCAGTACAAAATGCCTTTGAAGAATTTGTTGCTTCCCGTCCAGCTGATTTCTTTAAGAAGGGCATCAATAAACTGCCACTGCGTTGGCAAAGATGCATTGATTGCATGGGTGATTACTTCTATTAATACAAATAAAAAATACATGAAAAAAATTAGTTTAAATTTTTTCATACAAAACGGCCATTTTATAGGTAAAGACCTAATATATCTATTGCTTCCATCAATAACCCTTGCTGTTTTGAAGACAATAAGACAAACAGTGCAATTATTGACTTCTAAATCATCTTGGCGATCCGTGTTGAATGCGAGTGGCGATTGGCGAGAGGCGAGGTCGTCTTGGCGTTCATTGAGCCTATGTTCAGCAGTGGATAGTGGCTGATGATGATGATGATGATGATGATGACGATGCTGATGATGATGAAATCATCTTGCTCCTCAGCTGCTACCTCGATTTACGAAAGGACGAAACAGAGCTAATAATGATGATGATTATTATCAGCCATAAAGACCCTTTATAATCTGCCAGCTCGTTATCTTCGTCTTAAATAATTCAAAAAATAATATCCTTGGTCTTTAAGTTAACATTCACAATATCTTTTTCATGCAAAATATTTCAGTCGCCCGGGAACTCGTGTTATCTATTAGAAGAAAAAAATAATAAGCTAATCTTCCTTTTCAAAGTCAGTAAATGCAAATTCTCCTTCTCTTATCATCTCATTTCTCAGTTTTAGTGGCGTTATAATAATGCTATCGTCGCTACTCCATTCCGCGTATCTTATTGACATTTCCTTCCAAGGACGATTCAGATTTTAGCATTATTAATATATAATATTTGTTTTATTAATTAAAATGTTCTTAGTATCGTCACAGTGTAAATATATACAGTGGTTCAACGCGTTTGAAGTCACGCAAAATGCCACTTTTGTTTATTCCTCTAGGGTTGTCACAATATTTACATCAGTTTTTTTGTAGCTCTGGAGTTTTTTTCTTTCTTTTTTCCTTTTAAATTAAGTATTTTATTTTAGTAATATGTTTGTGTGTGTATGTATGTATGTATGTACGTATGTGAATTTATGTATAATATTATAGATACTTATATTCCAACTTATTCAATACGTATATTATGACGACGAATAAATCTATTATGCAGTATTCTTTATTACGTCATCCATATAACATTTTTTATTAGTATATAGATAGTATTTTATATTATGTGAATGTGTAAGAATGTATGTATTTTTTTTGGAATGCCGCCAAAATGACGAGTAACTACTAAAAATAGTGTGCTTAAAGTTGAATAAGGTCGTGCAGAGATATCACTACTTCATATTCGTAATCGGCATCCCCGAAAACTATGGAAATAATACCCATATTAATTTTTATTAAAAATTAGCGTCCGCCATCTTGTATCTCGAAATATGTCGTCATATTCGTAATCGGCACCCCTGAAAACCTTAAAAACGATACCCATGTTGATTTTTTTTTAATTCGCGTTCGCCATCTTGAACCTCGAAATTTATCGTCATATTCGTAATCGGCACCCCTAAAAACCATGAAAACGATACCCATTTTGATTTTATTAAAAAATTCGCGTCCGCCATCTTGAACCTCGAAATATATCCTCATATTCATAATCGGCACCCCTATAAACAATGAAAACGATACCCATATTGATTTTTTTTCAATTTACGTCCGCCATCTTGAACCTTGAAATACATTTTCATATTCGTAATTGGCACTCCCGAAAATCATTCCAAGAAAGGACAAAAATCTAGTAAACAATACGCTATGCATAATTTAAACTAATATAGCTGGATTAATATTTTTGATTTAATTTTAAAAAAACATACAAAGAATAAAATATCAGGAGACACGTTAGTGTCTAGCGCCAAGAGCACATCCAAGTAGTTTGGCGTGAGGCACTGTGTATATATTCTCCAGACATATGTAAACATAACCTCCAAAACAAAAAAAAATTTTTGGGGCTTTATTTTGTTATTATTGCCAAAACACTAAGACTTCACACTATTTTTAATAAGTTTCTTTTTACGAATTTTACACATATTAAGAAAAATTATTGGGTCTCAGCAATTATTTAATACATTTCAAACATGTAAATTATTGCTTGCGCCGTTTTGCGATTAAAGAGGTTCAGAGAAAATATTTTATATGACGTTACAGTGAGAATTTTGAGTTTTGACATCGAAGTTGGTTGCTTGTTTTTTAGTTTTATCCTATCGGAACAGGCAAAGGCTAGAGGCCATGCTGCCTATCGTTATCAATATACGGTGTTGTATTAAAAATTAAGTATTTTGTTTTTTTTCTTGTATTCTCTATAGCTTATTTTTATTTATTTTTTCTGTCATATTTTATATTTGATAAACGTCTTTCGTATAATATATTTTTTCTGTCGTATTTTTTATTTGATAAACGTCTTTTGTTTCATATATTCGTTTCTGTTAAGAGCTCAATCTTCTTCGTTTCTTCCCAGTTTCCCGTTAATTAATTGTTATTTTGTGTTTTGTTCATTCTGAGTGATTTACTAGTGTTTGTTTTAAAAACTGTATATATTGTGATTGGTTGGCGAATATTGTGGAGAACTGTTCTGGAGTGGTTTTCTATTGTAGGACTGTTCTGATGGTTTTCTGTAGTGTTTGTTTTTAAAACTTAATCTGTGTAATATATAATGTGATTCGTTGGCGAATATTATGGTGAACTGTTCTGGGTGAATAGAATGGGAAGTGATAGTTGATTGATGGGTGCTAGAGGGGCAGAGCCGCGCTTTTTGGCATTTTCCGCCGTTTCTCCAAAGCACAGACAAGATATTTTTGTTAACACTACAGATATGGCAGCATGGCCTCAGGTCTTAGCCGGTTTCAAAGAAAATGCCAATTGGAAAGAAAAATGACAATACAGTCTAATTATTTTTCGAGAAATAACAAAATTATTTAACAAAGTGAGATGTACTATCTCTATCTATGTAATTGTGGTGCTTTAATGTGATTTTAATGTATTTTTTTATTTAGTTTCAACCGATTTTATTCGGTCAAAACTTTAAAAATTAGACATAAACGCATAATAAATGCCGCTGGAGTTTGTTTCTTGACTTCATCTCCTACCAATTAAATTGTTATTAAATTTTTGCTATACTCTACTTGATTTACATTAGTCAACTTATCAAGAATGGAAACAATGTGGAGTTAAAGGAGAAATGCTGTTATGTTTACAATAGAAAAAACAGTTTGGTGGCTGTAGCAAACCAAGAAGATGGTGTTTATAAGTTGGTCATGGAACATATACAATGTTTTTTTACTCCTACTTCAACAGTAATTGGTGAAGAGTGTCATAGGAGATTGGCCATTTGAATATAAATGACCAGAATAAAATGAAAGATGGAGCAGTTACGGGAATATCATACACAGACAGCAATCTGAAGAAGAAAATGAGGAACCAGTACCATTTACTTTTAGTAAAGGGGGACCCAAATTAAGTGAATAAAAAAGCTGCCAGAGCGTTATAGATTTCCAAATCTATGTACAACGTTGAGTCCAAATGTTACTAATGATCCAGTCTGTGTCCATGAAGCTCTGGAGAGCCCAGAAAGAGACAAGTGGATTGAGGCAATAGATTAAACTTTAGTACAGTGTAAGTGCGTATATAAAAGGAAATTAAATAGTGATAAATATGTTACAGAGCATGTTTAGTGGCTAAGGGCACAAGGTTACACAGAGGCCTGGTATTGATTATGAATAGACTTTCTCACCAGATGTCAGACTTTCTACTTAGAAATTATTGTTCGCACTATCTGTTCAGTTACATTTAGATGTCACTCATTTAAATGTTAAAACAGCATTCTTAAATGGTTTTCTTAAAGAGGACATTTATAAGGTTCAACTAGTTATTAATTGTGATTCAAATAAGAATAAGATTGTTAAACAAAGTAATTTATGGTTTAAAGCAGTCATCTAGATCATGGTATTAGAGAGTGGAGCAATGTTTATGTGAGTTAGGTTTCAAAAGGAGTCGTATAGAGCCATGTGTTTTTACAAAAATGAATAATGATGTAAAAATTGTTATAGCATTATATGTTGATGACTTATATTTGTTCCAATAACCAAATAGAGACAGACCAGTTAATTTCAGTATTGATTATGATATTATGTAAGTAATTTTACTTCAAATTTCTGACTTGTCATACTTTTATTATTGTCAATACAATTTGTTTTCCCATTGTAACAATAGACCGTGAAGACCGTGCAATAAAAAAAAACTTTAAGCGGAAAAGAGCTGGTTGTAAACAAAAATTGCGAGACATTATGTGTGTAGTATTTCTTAATTTTAATTATTTTCATTTGAAGTTATTTCCTTACTGTTTTACATTTTTTTAGCTTCTGGAAAGGAGAATATTTAAAGGCCTTATAGGACAATAAACATAATAATAAGTGCATTGGTATCAAGTAAATTTATGACTTTCTTCGTATGGAGTTGGATTTGAATTATTCTTAAGAAAACAATAAAGAAAGTAATACATCTAAAGTTTTGAATTTTTTTTTTATTCTGAAGGCATGGGAGTGTGCAACTATAACTTAATAAATTCAGGGTAAATAATAATGAATCATATATTGGACAAGAACAAAAAATATAAAATTTTTTAATTACATATTTGAGCTTATTATTACATGATTTACTAATAAGCAAATATAATAATTTACTTTAATTTAATTATTGATTTGAACAGCCGGTCAAGTTGCATGTTGCGCCATCTGGTATCTAACTTTCCCTTTTACACTCTAAATATTTAAACAGGAGGAATAACAGGAACGCATGCTCTATGTTAATTTTGAAAATCAAAATAACATTAAAAAATATATGACGATGTTGCATTGGTCACTGGTCAGTCACAAGCGTCATTTAAAGTAAAAGTATTGTAATAGTACTAACTTCTTTTATTATTAAATTATTTGAGAAAATTTAAGAACAAAAATTTTGATGAATTACTTAAGAAGTTTAAGTTTAAAATTTTAAGTATTTGAAATGAATTACTCAAGAAGTATAAATATATAAAATATTAAAATATTTGAAATGTAATTATGTTAATTAATATATGCTTTACAAAAAAAAGAGATATCCCACAAAAAACAGTTTCACTGTAAAATGTCGCGCCAAGTACACGTCTAACTATATACACGTATAGCAAAAATAAAAAAATAAACTAATCTTTACAAAAAATATAAAATAAAAAAACCAAGTACACAAAACCTCTCGGATTAAAAGAAACACTCATTAAAAACTGTGAAAATTGAAAAAACAATTGGTGTAGTATATTTACAAAAAAAAAAGAAAAATTTGCAATCTACAAAAAAATATAAATTAAAAAAAAGTAATCATTGTGATTTTCAATAATTGCAAAATTTTTGTGGCAAATTTTACAATTGAAAACAATTTTTAAAACGTACTTGGCGCGCGTCATTGTCGATGTATTGTAAATGGCTTCACAATATCACTAAGATAAATTATTAATGTCAACTATCAGTTCGAGAAGTTTGTGTTCCTCAAGAATTCATTAATGTTATAATATTCAAAAACAATTTAATAAACATTATCTAAGGTAAAGTACCCAGTAGCTGCTCAGGAACCAGTACCTGCCCACTCTCTGCATTTGTATATCTATATTCAAAAATGCAGATATACAAATAAAAAGAGTGGAAAGGTGGTTCTGAGCAGTTACTGGGTACTTTACCTTACTAGTAATAAAATCCTTATTTCTTGATTCAATTAAAAGGCAAGAAAGCGTCATATTCATATGAGTATAAATGTAATAGGAATAAGAAATATATAAAGAAATGGGTACGAGCTTGAATTTTAATTCTAATAGATTTGATTGAAGACATCAAAATAATCATTAGTGAGGCCAACTACATGGCGTAGAAGGGTTGCAACAATTGTTGTTTTTATAATCCTTTTCCATACCAATTTCCTGGCTGTAGATCACAGAATAATATTACCCTAGCTCTAGATTAGCCATGAAAAAATTTGGGGTACTCAATGACGCGCGCCAAGTACGTTTAAAAAATTGTTTTCAATTGTAAAATTTGCCACAAAAATTTTGCAATTATTGAAAATCACAATGATTACTTTTTTTTAATTTATATTTTTTTGTAGATTGCAATTTTTTTTTTGTAAATATACTACACCAATTGTTTTTTCAATTTTCACAGTTTTTAATGAGTGTTTCTTTTAATCCGAGAGGTTTTGTGTACTTGGTTTTTTTATTTTATATTTTTTGTAAAGATTAGTTTATTTTTTTATTTTTGCTATACGTGTATATAGTTAGACGTGTATTTGGCGCGACATTTTACAGTGAAACTGTTTTTTGTGGGATTCTTTAATCAAAAGCATCTGGAAAAAAATATTATTAAAAAAACATCTAAACAATCAAAATAAAAAGAGACAGCCCTGGCTATCAGCTCCCGAACGAGTGTATGGCGGGAGATGCTCGCCCCTCCCTCATCCCGCAAACCCCGCACGATTACTCTGTCTAGACGCGTCCGTTGGCCTACTGTATGAATTTGGTTATACTGTGGTATCATAATGATAAATGATGCTTACTAATGTGAAATTTATACTTCGAGAAAGAAGGTATAAGAGAAAATCCTATGGTTCTGTGAAGTGGGACCGGTGGGAATCACCGCGATGCTCGGAGATGACAAGTCCTGGACGACGATGGTTTCCTTCTGCAAGATAGATATGTCCCACTAGAAGGCCGACGAGCGAGTGAGAGAGGAGGCCGCTGACGAGGCCATTCCATAATGCAGCCAGGATCTGAAGATCCTGGCTGCATTATGGATTTCCCTACGATATCAAAAAAAGGAGTAATTTATACGCCCATGATGATACTGTTAATGATATTCTGCAGAAGAAAAATACGTAAACTGAAGAAAGGAGAGGAATATGAAAGAATACTATTAAAGGAGATTATGCTGAAAATACAAACGCTGTAAAATTCCTCGTAATATTAATTAGCAGGACTGGCTTTTTGTGGCTGTCTGACGTTATTGCAACTTGGCCATGGGGCTCGTGTTTTCTCGTCTTAATTAAAGGAAAGGTTTAGCGACCCTTCTCCGAGCGCATTTCAGTAATTACTTATGTCGATTAGAAGCACGTAATTAAGTCCTGTAATTTTAATTGAGAGTTAGCTCCTTGTTTTATTAATTTTCTTAAATCACCAAGTTTCGTCTCTTTGATCTGTCTAATTAAAAAACCACGTGGGTTTTATCATAAGTGTTTACTTACTGAATTTCCTCGTAATGCGATGTTGCGGATGCTTTTCAAAGTGTTAATTTTTAACTGTTGTCATTCACAAGAGTTCACGTAGAAACAATCAGAAATTCTCACCATGGATCGGGCCTTGACGTGGCGGTGGGGCTCAGTAGCCTCACCCCATTGTAATGTCCCGACGTTGGGAGGGGTTATTCTGTGGTGCGGGATAACCCCTCTGTGGAGGTGGCGTCGGTCCCCTGAGGGGCGGACTAACTGTCGAGGTGCTCTGTTTGCTCATTAGATCCGGGGCATTTCACCAAAGGCGCCATTGGTGGCACTCGTCAGGTTTTAGTAGCTGCGTTCACTTACCAGCTTTCGGGCGCAGCGAGTCCCACATACCCGCGTGATTCGACTCATCCCAGAGGAAAAGGTTTGTGATAGACGAACAGACACACAGACGTAGAACCACGGAACCTCCTCCTTTACCTTCTACGAAATAAATAGAGTCACTCAGTGAAAAAAGTAGAAAAATTTTGGACAAGCGTGACTAGCATGAAATGTGTTGATGGCTCACGCATAGCAAACCAAAACGTTTGTAACATGTTGAAAGACTTGGCTGTTTTTGTTATTATTAATGATTTGTACTAATTATTAATGCCGAATTACAGCTTTGGGGTTAGGAACTTACACGTCGTCGGTGATTCGAACAACGGATTCAGCATTAACAATTAGTACAAATCATTAATAATAACAAAAACAGCCAAGTGTTTCAACATGTTACATACGTTTTGGTTTGCTATGCGTGAGCCATCAACAAATTTCATGCTACTCACGCTTGTCCAAAATGTTTCTACTTTTTTCACTGAGTGACTCTATTTATTTGGTAGAATAATAATTTGTTCGGACAACTCACGCACGGCCATCTGATCCCAAACTAGGCAGAGCCTGTTCTTATGGTAACCAGACAACTGATAAATACTTATATATTTCTAAATACGTTATATGTTATAGATAAATTACTTACACGCAGACACAGAACAAAATATTATCATGTTCATCACACAAACATTTGTCTAGGGTGGGGATCGAATCCACGACCGTCTGGATAAATCGGGAACTTTTGTAACAGTGGTTCATGGGCAACGCTGTCCACTTACCATTAGGTGGCATGTCTGCCAGTTGGACTGTCTAAGTAAATTAAGAAAAAATATATTGGTAAATACAGTTATATTATTTGTATTTACGCGAAATTTTCTCATTTTAATAAAACAACTTTCATTACGTTTATAATGTTTTTTACACACCCGGCGTGATACAGCAACCATAGAGATGGGAGGACTGCTTCATTATAAATACAGTTATATTATGGTCGTGACAGTAACTTTTACATACGAAATAATAGTGGCAATATATCGCACGTTGACAGAATTGAGCCCCTGAATACATAGTTGAAATTAAATTGCCCCGGCATTACGCTAAATGCGTGTTCCACCGGATCCTACATATTCCACTATTAATGTCCAGGGAGGGATTGTTAAAAGCGATATTTTCTCATCGTGATGTATGGTATCTTGCTGCTGTTATAATGAGAAATTCTCCTGTCACGGCTTTTTGTATCACCGGCCGGGGGAGGCACTTTTGTTAACAATTTGTTATCATGTCATGCTTATCTTTGATCGCGAATAAACGGTGATTAAAAAAACTGAGTTGTGAAAAAGACCTTTATTTTATATCTTTAATGATTCTGCTTGCTGTTATTTTTTATGTTGGTTGGATAGGATCTTATGGTAAGTGGTCATCGTCGCCCATGAACATAACTGTTTATTTGGGCCTAATCAAAACAACTTATTCACGCGTTGCCTATCTAAAGATGTAGGATGGGTAGTAAGTACCAGTAATACACTGGCTACCTTACCTTCATTCTAAAACATAATATCATACACTAGCTGTTGCCTGCAGCTTCGCCCGCGTTACTCAACTCCTTTAAGTCAAAGCGTGATGTTTTATAGCCTTCCTCGATAAATATGCTGTCTAACATTGAAATAATTTTTCAAATCGTGCCGGAAGTTCCTGAGATTAGCGCGTTCAAACAAACAAACAAACTCTTCAGCTTTATAATATTAGTATAGATATATTGAGAAGAAATGAAAAGGATCTTGGTTTTCATGCAGACTTCCACTTCCACGGCCGGCTGATCGAGTGCTTAATCTACTGGACACTTTACGCAGCGGTCGTGGGTTCGAATTCCGCCAGGTAATTTGTACTGCAGATAATTTGTAGGATGAATATAGATGTCTGCGCCGGGTCATGGATGTGTTGTATATGTATTTATGTCATCATCATCATTATAAGCCACTATCCACCCACTGCTGAACATAGGCCTCCTTAAAAGAACGCCAAGACCGTTAATCCCTTGTATTTATATAATTTTATTAAATATATTTCCGTTCTTAGTACCTGTAACACAAGTTCTTTCGAACTTAATACGGGACTAGATGTACGTGGTGTATATTATTCCACTAATAAAATGGTATAAGTCATTAAGCTAATATAATATAGTCAAAATGTTTAATTAAAATATAGATAGTGGAAAAAATATTGTAAATGAAATGTGAATCTGTTTTGAATTTGTGTAACAATATGCCTCGATACCGTTATTATTCAGTGTTGAACACCGTTCCAAAACGGGCGAAAATACAAAATGGCTTATTTATTAAAATATGTTTCCCATTTTCTTTCGCAAGCGTTTTTTCTATATTTTACGTAACAAGCAGCGTTGTTTGCAGTAGTGCCATTGTAGTTCAAAGTTCTTCCCCTAAAGGACTCCATTTTGCCGAGACGATAACACTTTCATGATTATGCGAGGAGGAAATATATACCCTTCTTTGTATGAGTTTTCTATCCACTTTTACGCTGACACAGTAACATAATGTTAGTCTATGCATGGCATAGCTGAACGAAATTCTAAATTCTGTTTGCGAATAAAATATTTGTCGCGTATTGCTCAAATTTCATCGAATATATTTCTATGTTTTTTATGTATTTTTACTTTATTCACGATGTCAGACTCGTGTTTTGTGTGTTGTTTATTACGTATTACAAATGTCATCATCAGCAGCATGCCAATGTGCACCGTTAATGTATTATCATCATCATCATCATTATCATCATCATCATCATCAGCCTCCACTGCTGAACATAAGTCTCCCTCAAAGAATGCCAAGACGACCGATCCCCCGCCACTCCCGTCCAACACGGACCGGCCACTGTACGGAGATCGTCTTCCCACGTGGTTAGTGTAATGTGGTATAGGAATTAGCGTAATTAAATAAACCTCATTGGTAAGTGCTTTAGCACTCACAATCAATTTTCATCCATTCAATGACAGAAATGAATTACTTTGTAAAGGGCCTGCCTGGCTCCGACCCTCCTTATATATACGTAATAATCTCTAATTGACAATTTTAATAATTGATTGGACGGATTTGTGTTATCTTGACGCTTAGGTTACCTTTCTTCTGAAATAATAATTAGTTCTAACAATCATATTATCCTCTCGTTATACGACGATTATAGTAACGACGGCCGAATAATTACACGTACCTAATCGTTCACGACTTTACAAATGGTTTACATACTATAAAAAAATATACATTCGAATCCATATTACCTCCTACTTTATTAAAGTCGTTTTAAAAAAATGTCCTGTTAATTCGTTTGCCCGTCCATACAAGCTTACCAGGGCTAGGGTATTTTTAACCGACTTAAAAAAGGAGGCGGTTCTCAATTCGTCGGAATCTTTTTTTTATTATATCGTGTTGGTTTTTTTCTTTTTTTTCCTAGCCTATACTGTCCCACTGCTGCGCAAAGGCCTCCCTCTCTCTTTTCCACGCGACTATCATGAGCTGGTTTATTAATTTTTATTATATTCTAATAGTGGGAGTGGGTCTCTCCGCGGGGGAGTGGGTCTCCCCACGCGGGTATGTGGGACTCTCTGCACCCGAAAGCTGGTAAGTGGACGCAGCTCTACCCACTAAAACCCGGCGAGTGCCACTAATGCCGCCTTTGGTGAGGTGCCCCGCATCTAATAAACAAACAGGGCACCTCGACGGCTAGTCAGTTCCCCAAGGGACCGACGCCACCGCCACAGAGGGGTTGTCCCGCACCACAGAACAACCTCTACCAACGTCGGGACAGTACAATGGGGTAAGGTTCCCGTCCTTGCCCTTTTTCCCCCGCTCTTTTGTCCCCTCTTCTTATAAGAGGCCCCCCTCGGCTCAATTAGCTTCGCCCAAGGTGCAGCGGCTCACCCTAGGCTACTGAGCCCCACCTCCACGTCAAGGCCTGAACCATGGTGGGGGCGGTCATGATAACGTTTGCCCGGTCACTTATATTATGTCAAATATTATATTCATATATATTCATTCAAGGTTTAGCATAATTTGAGGATTACATATAGTTACATTTTACGAAATTCATCGTGACGGAATTTCGAAAATCAAAGAATAAGAAGATCTCCGTGCAGTGGCCGGTTCGTGTTAGAGGGATCGGTCGTCTTAGCGTTCATTGAAGGAGGCCTATGTTCAGCAGTGGACGGGTAGCGGCTGATGATGATAATGATGATGAAAGTATAATAATGGTCGAAGTCGTATAAGCAATGAGTATAGGCGTTAGTCTCGCGTGCTTTGTGTAGTTAAGAAATAGGGTAACAACCAACCGTCGGTTAACATTCCCCGACGTAAATGATCACTAAAATCAACCCATAATTTCCGATTTGTTCCACCTCCCCCTTCCCCCTACTCTGACTTCACACAAGCTTTTACGCCCGAGCTCCGCGACACGGGAAGGAAATATGTATTTACTTGGAATATTTAAAAGCTTTCAGTAGCTATTATTTACTACATTTCTTAAATTAAGGATTACAACAGATTATGCAAAAGGAATTATTAAAATAAATAACTAGTAAATAATTATAAAATGTCTATAATATAATAATGATAAAATAATTATTTTAGTAATAAATAAATGAAGGACACAGATACTGTAACACTAAATATTTATTATTTTTTTTGTTTTCGATTCTATATGTATACTATACCTGAATTTCTATTTCATTCGATTATTTATAGCATACGTTTTTATTACTTCTTTAAATATAAAAGGATTAATTATATTAATTTTGTGTTTATTACAATAAGATAAAGCAAAATTTGAAGATGATAAAAAAATATTTTTTTACCGGGAAATGATAAATTGTTTTATAATGTGTGTAATTGATATGAATCAATACTTTCATTATTATTTTTATAAATGTGTTCTATTGTATGTTTCCTAGTAAAAAATATACGATATTAATAAAAGAAGATAATAATACCTTCTACTAAGCTGACGCAGCTACTGTATTTAAATTTTACTATATTGTAATTTTTATATATTGCATACCCTTTTTACTAGTCTGTAGTCTGTGAGTGAAGTATTTAGTTTTTATTCTGTTTCTTTTTCATATCTGATCTCAAATCGTCTCTTAGCGCAAATTGTATAAGATCCAGTCTCGAACGAAGAACGCTGATGCCTGATGTTACAGACTGCTTCCCAGTCTTTTTAGGTTTCAGATGTAAAAATATATTGTATGTAACAACTTATATATGTATATAAGTTGTTAATAAATAAATAAATACCGACTTTAATTAAAGCATACTATGAAATCGGTTTCATATTACACTATAAAGCCACATTGTTCTAGTATTACTGTAACATCCCAAACTTCATTACATTTTCGAATGGAATCATAAATAAAACAGATTTAGCATTTGATCTTTTACCCTTTCGATCCCATATCTTCTTTGAAATATGTTCGAAATAGCTAGCATTGAAATTTGAATATGGAAACATAAAAGCTATCTATAGGTCAAAGGACCGTTTATTGTATCAAATTTGCCATTTTATACTTAATTATCGACTGATTTTGGTCTAGCCGCATTTTTGAATGTTTCTTGTGGTCGCCCATGAACATAACCTAGTTTATCTAGAACTAGCCCAGGCAACTCATTTATGTGTTGCCTATCCTGATACATAAGAGGTCTTTGTTTTTATATAGCATATGGGGGCAAATGAGCTGTCGAAGCCTTTTGGCGACTATTGACGCCTATTACACAATCAGGGAGTATACAGATACGTTGCCTTACTTTTCCCTTGACGCCGGTGTTATGTAAGCGAGAGGTCCGGTCCCCGGTCGTGCCGGACCAATTCGGCTGCAAAGAAGTATGGCACTACCTCTTACAAAATAATTGTGCTAGTAATTACACTGCCTATCCTATCCTTCCCACTGAAACATAGCAAAGCTGTTTTACGGGAGAAACAAGAAAGATAACGTTACCCATGCAAACGAGAGCTCGGCACATTGCAACCCTTCTACCGGTGTATTTATGGTGAGTGGTAGGTGCGTTTGAATGAAACTCATAATAGAGTTTTTATTATAAAATTTGTTATTATAACCTTTATAATAAAAAAAGACGAGTAAAATTTTTGCCTTTCCTTACGCTGTAAGCACTAGCTTTCTTGCCAATTTTTACGATTCTATGTCAGTGGGAACTGCGCTATAGGTTTTAGTTTGACAGACAGACAGACGGACAACGGAGTGATCCCGTCACGTTTTGTCATTTTAGGAGCAAATTGTAACAATTTTTTTTTGTGGTCACCCAAAATTGCACTATTCATTTAGAAATTGCAGACGGTTTTGAGAAAAATGATAAAGTTAGACGTGACTTTCCTCAACAACTCCGTCCTGTATCGGGAAAATTCATGAGCCACCGAGAATTAAGAAATTTAATTTTTATACTAATGTTCGTGTAAGTGGATTTAGGAATTTATTTTGGTTTGTTTTTAAGAACATTTTAGCACTATTATTAATTGTTTCAGCTTCTTGAACATCATCATCGTCATCATCATCATCATCATCATCGTCATAATCATCATCATCGTCATCATTGTCATCATCATCATCATCATCATCAGCCTTTATTCGTCCACTGCTGAACTTCATAGGCCTCCCTAAATAAATGCCAAGACAGCCGATTCCTTGCCACATAGATCTAGAACATATTATACTATAATATTAATACTCGTATGTACGTTTTAAATGTCATAGTTTCTTGTGATGTTCTGCAGTAATGCTTTTAAGGAGTACGTGCAGTGTAACAAAATTAGACATTTTGAAATTGCTTGTTTTACGTGTTTAAGACTTGGAGGAATGAACACTCCTCCTGTTAACTCCTCCAAGGTTTAATATAATTGTTAATCAGTTAGGACAATTTCAAACTAAACGTATTTATATTTCGCTAGGAAAAAGTTTTTTTTGCAATATAGACTCGAACAGCTGAAAAAACTATGGACTTAAAATATGAAATGAACTCTATTTTTAATTTTGGATCACTAAAATAACAAATAACTCTAAATTATTAATGTTACCTTGTCAAGCCCGAAGAATGGCTAGTCTGAATTCTAAATCAGCACACACAAATCCGTGTCAAAAGCTACTAAACAAATAAAAACACAATAAAATCTAAATTATCTATTTTTGATCATCCATTGAATGATATTCCTTATAAAAGAAATCACAATAGAAAGCCACAAAATATTCACAAAAGTGGCATTAACATTCAGGCGCTATTTCATAAATACAGTGGAAAATTCAGTGGAATATTAATAAGATTTCGATTTGACTGCTCTTTCCAAACTTCTTTTGAATAAAATCGCATTAACACCGGTAATTGTGGAAGCCTGCGAAGTTTTTTTCTGGAAAAGCGCTGATTTTCACTTACAATAAACGACAAAGACCACGTTTATACATTTCTTTTCCAAGCGCAAAGGTACGGGAATTACCTCTCTTTGTAATGCTAATTTTAAAACCAAGGAATTCATTTTTTATTCATAAGTTTTTCTGCTCCAAAGCCTGCAGTTGGAGCATCCAACGCGTTTGAAATGAGTTTGAAATTTATCTTTTTGTGTTAAATATTTGTAAAGGTATTAACAAATTAAACTCTTTCTTTCATTTATTTCTTTCGTACTTTTCAAACGGAATTGTTTTATGTTTCTTTGAATGAAATATTGTTTGCTTCTCAGCTGTTGCATACCGCAAATATTACGCTTTGCTTTACAAGCTTTATATAATATTCTGTTCGCATGAACACTTTCAATATTATTAATTGGAGAGTAGGGATTGACAAAGTTTATCCACTATTTATCCAAAGATACCAATAAATCTTTTACAAAGAATTTATGATTCACTATACTCTTGGAAGTATTATAGTTTGCCGCATTTCATCTCAAGGGACATTGGAAAGCCCAAAGTTGTTGTATCAAGTTCGCAGAGTGCATCTGCTTTAAGATTTATCCACGACAAAGTAAAGATATAAACAAAGGTTACGTTAAGAGTTTTTTTTTATTTTACTTAAAAAATTTGATCGTTTCAAATGTATTTACTCACTTTTTTTCTCAAACCTTTTAATTATGAAAATATCTCATAATGTGGTTGATGTCTAGAAATGAATCAATTATTGGGGTTTTGGCAATGGTTTTGGTAACAAAACATGTAAGAGTTTCAGGAGAGATAGGAATTCCCCACCACGGTTCAAGCCTTGTCGTGGCAGTGGGGCTCAGTAGCGTAAGGTGAAGCGAAGTGAGCTGAAGGGGGTGCTCTTTGTACTCCTCTTATAAGCAGAGGGGACAAAAAAGTAGGATGGGACAAAAGGCGAGGATGGGAACCTTACTCCATTACACTGTACCGACGTTGGGAGGAGTTGTTGTGTGGTGCAGGACAACCCCTCTGTTGAGGGACTGACAAGCAGTCGAGATGCCGTGCATACTCAACAGATGTGGCAATCGCTGGGTTTAATGGGTAGAGCTGCGTCCACCTTACCATCTTTCGGGCGCAGCTAGTCCCACATACCCGCCTGAGGAGACCCTCCCTCCCGCGCGGGATGCAGGGCATTTCCCGGCGTTAAAGATAGATAAAGCAAAACAATTGCTTAGAAAAGGGGGTTATAAAACATAAAATATTACACACGAATAAGTAATAACTTCAAAGCAAGAGGTTATAGAATTTATTAATGTTGCAATATAATTAAAGGCTGCCTTTGTAAGCGGGTTAAAATTAAAACTGTACAGGGTTCAGAATGCCCGGGATTTTTTTTTGAATTATTTTAATAGTGCTCAATTTTCTGTCATCAATTATGGACTAAAATGACATGATTTTTACAATTTGAAAATATACTAATATGTTGGAATAAAATTATGAGTATGGGTCAGTTGATAGATTGAACCACATCTATACACATAAATAAAATTGGAGTGTCTGTTTGTAATATTAAAATAATCGCTTTTTATTAAACGCATATGGATGCATACACGGTACATAATATACCAAAACAGTATTTTTTTACTAATTTTGTCTGTCTGTCTGATTGTTCCGGCTAATCTCTGAAACGGGTGGGCCGATTTTGATGGGGCTTTCACTGATAGATAGCTGATGTTATAAGGAGTAATTTAGGCTATAAACATAATCATCATCAATCTGCGTACGCCTGTAAATCTAAGTTAACGCGGGCGAAGCTGCGGGCAACAGCTAGTTATTACTATATTTGAACAAATACAATTCCAACTAAATACTTTCCATTAAAAATTGTAATTTAAAATGGATAGCATGTATTTTTCAGGGTTCCGTCGGTGAAGAGTGTCGATTGAACGTATATATAACGTCTTATTCATCCTCTGGAACACAGCTTTAAAATAATCTTAAAACCTGTAGAAATGTAATTATATTTTTTTCTTTTTAAGTTAACAAAATTATTTAACACTTCGACTGTCACTGCACGCCTGGCAAATGTGAAACATCTATGTTGATCATATTAGAATTTATACCACAATAACAGCGTCACGTGAATAGGCGCGGCTCCACCGTGGCGTACACGCGCACGTAAGACAATGCTAATTGATGCGTAGCGTGTCCGTGGGTTGCGGTGGAAACAATAACATACATTTTCTTGCAAAGCTAAAGTTGACAAACGTGCACAGCCTTTCGGTGCGCCGCCGTAGAGCCGCGCCTTTATGTCCTTTGCCGTCAATATTTTTTTATCAATTTTCCAAATTTCCAAATGCTCCCATTTTAAATTAAGTAATAAAAGGATAACGTATTCCGTTTGAAATAAGGTTTATCTCATATGGGGTTTTATTTCAGGTTTAAAAAATCTATCACAGGCTACGCGTCTGTATTTGAAGTTCAGTTTGTGAATAAAAAGTGAGTTAGAATGCCCACGTGGGTTCGGTTTTTTGTTGATTGATGTGAATAAGTTTTGGAGTTTCGTAGTCGAATGACAATAACAAATTTTCTTTGACTATTTTCACATGTTATAGATATTTAAATTTGATTTGATATTCAGATTTGAAAAAAAAGACAGTTTAGTGTATAAGAAATATTTAAAAAACACACATGGCACACTTTTAATATTAATTTAATAATATTGTAAGAATGTGTATTGTCAAGAGGTAGTAATAATAATAATAATAATAAATCATTTATTCTCAGGCACTATATGGTCCTTAGATATATACCTTACACACTAACATACATAATATATTATATTACACAAGGGTTAGTATAAAACCTTAAAATTATGTTAGTAAACTTCCTAGCGCTACGTCTTCGTGCGTTCCGGTGGTACTGTTCCGCGGAAGCGACGGAACACCACATCCTGAGGCCAGAAGTCTTCTCGTAAGCCTTCCTGCAGGTAGCAGGTCGGTATTCGCACCACAAACGCCTTGAAATTGACATTGCGGCGCGACTCCAGCTCCTGCACCCTCGGACAGTACTGCAACTTCCGGTGCACGTATTCCGTGATGTTCTCCGCCTTTGTGGTGTAATGAAGGCGAGAGATATACACCGGCGTATTAGGCTTGGCGGTACGCACGAGCAGATTGGGCTCCAGTGGGGCTTTGCCGCAGCGATTCTGGACGGTTCTGGGATGGCGCCTCTTCCTCTTCACCACCTCAAAACCATCTTCATCCCTACGTGGCGCCTGCTGCTGCGCAGCCATGGTAGTGCCATGCTGCTTTGCAGCCGAATTGGGCCAGCACGACCGGGTTGGTACCTCACTCACATAACACCGGCGTCTAGTGACAGCTTTGCTGTCGCGTTTCGGGCGGTTTGTGAGTTTCCGGGATAGGGAAAAGGACGTCAACGTATCTATATAACTTTTGGTAGTGCGGATGTATATGGGCGTCGGTAGTCACCATAAGGCTCCAACTGCACGGTTGCCTCCTTGTGACAAAAAAAGTGTGAAAAAATTAAAATAAATAGCGTATTACTTTTAAACTTTATTAGAGACTATAACATTCATATTATAATGTTTATTAAGGCAAGTCACTAGGACTGGCGGGGTAGCGGGGGTTGCGGCGTCTTGATATAAAAGGCTTTGAAGTTTTGGGATAAATTTGAAAAAAAATATAGATCTTGAGATTAAAAAAAAACTCTGTAGTATTGAAAATTAAATACTCCGTTTACAGAAGATATTACTTATACGTAAGTACCAAATTTTTACTAAAATTAGTGTTAATTGTAATTACGTCTGATTTATTTATTGGAATAAATATATTGTTGGGAATAAATATGGGACATTTATTCCGTGCAGCACACTTACATTCCGTCCTCATTGACGATTCAACCCTTGTGCGGTCGAACAAACTGGATTAGCCGGGGACATGCCCGCTCACAGGGGAAATAAATTGATTTTTTTATTTCCTCGTTTCGATTCGGCCCACAACAGACCACAATAAAACGTAATAACGTACGGAAGATTGAACGATAGATAAAAAAATATTGGGGCGAAATGAATATAAATAACATTTGGCGGGTAAAGTGCGAAAATACGCGGAACTTATTGTTTTTCGCGATAATACGCATTGACAGTTTTGTATTCATTCAGTATTATTGGAAACTGTGGAACTCTTCTTTTGATATGAGATACAAGAGTTTTGGCTAAGTGTGTTGATGTGATCATGATTCAAGCCTTGTCGTGGCGGTGGGGCTCAATAGCCTAAGGTGAACCCAGCACCTTAGGCGAGGCCAGGTGAGCCGAGCGGGCTGCTATTTGTACCCCTCTTATAAGAAGAGGGGGACAACAACAAAGGGGGAGGATGGGAACCTCACCCCATTGTCCCGACGTTGGGAGGTGTTGTTCTGTGGTGCGAGACAATCCCTATGTGGAGTTGACGTCGGTCCCTTGAGGGACTGACTAGCCGTTGAGGTGCTCTGTTTGGTCAACAGAACCGGAACACCTTACCAAAGGCGGCATTGGTGACACTCGCTGGGTTTTAATGGGTAGAGCTGCCCACCTTATCACCATACCACCGCGGGTAGACCCACTTCCCCGCGGTAAGCCTGAGAGCATTTCCCGGCGTAAAAGAAAAGAAAAACAGCTAAATCAACTAAGCAGTTAACAACACACACGTAAATCAAGCAATTTTATGTACAATATAAGGCGGCGCATTGTTAAACAATATTTCTAAAAACGGGCACGCGCCAGAGGGGACTGGGCGTCCTGAGCGGTACGAAGCTCTCATCAATCACACAAACATTTTTCCTGGGTGGGTATTGAACCCACGACCTTCTGGCTTAGCAGTCAGGGTCACTAACCACTAGACCAACAGGGCAGTCAATTGAAGAATTGAAGTCAAAGTCAGTCCTCTTAAGCTAATATCGGATATCGCCATGTTTTGCGTCCTTCATAATACAGATTTCTTACATTTTTTATTAGGACTCGACTGATCACTTGTTCCCACCACTGCTATAACCAAATAAACATTTAATACGGCCTCAGTGAGTCCGTGGTCATCAAAATTACTTTGAGATCTGTAACGAATTTACTCAAAAGGATTCAGAAGGAAATATTTCTGTTTCCCTTTTCAGTTAAAGCGGGAAGCAGTACAAGATTGCAAAGGGTTTGAGAAGAGAAGACACCAGCCAGGAGCAGAAGCAGGGGAGTTGAAATACACAGCGATGATATTATTATGTAATACAATAATTCATTTGAAAGCATACTAGGTTCAGATAAGTTCTGTTGGTGTCAGATGTAGTAGGCTAATATCCGTATTAACGTTTTACGACTCCTACGGTTTGCATGAGAAAATTTTATCTTCGCTCCCACAGAGCTAGGCTAGCTTTTCGAACCCTTAGGAATAATAAATAGGAATATCGATACCGCTTATCGTAATTTGAATTTTGAAATCAATAAGTGAAATTTCCAGTAAAATCTTTTTCCTAATCTGGCGATTTAAGACTAGTGGTAGAGCGATAGTGCAGTCCTGGGTTCTAATCCTGCCAAGTGAAGATATTTTTTTATGTATACAGTGAATTAGGTCATGGATGTGAATTATAAATAACGCGCTGTTAGGGCGCGACTCCACCACGGCGCACGAAGAGGCTACGCAGGTTTGTCAAGTTTCACCTTGTAAGAAAATGCATGTTCGTTCACTGAATGCATGTGATTGTTTCTAGTGCAACCCACGGATACGCTACACGTTAATTGAAATTTTCTTGCAATTGAAATTTTAACAAAAAAAAAAAAAAAACACGTGCGTAGCCTTAGCGTGCCCCGCGGTAGAGCCGCGCCTTTATTAGTAATTTATATTTAAAAAATACGAATATAAAACTAATCTGTCTAAAACTCGTAAGACAAGTTAAAGAGAGTATTTCCATAAAGTTTTAAAACAATGAGGAATTCTAAAACCAATTCAATTTTCTCCACTAGCACTCATAGTTGTTCACAAACTCATGAGTGCATATTTGCTCAAGGGATAGAAAATCCTCCGAGAAAATTGCCTCTGATCGGATTGGATAGCGTTCTCGACTCGCCCTCACTCAATTGCCATTTGTTTAGATTCCCGACTTCACCCCGTGCCAAGGTTTATCAACATTAGATAAATACTGCTCCAGATTCACAGTGGGTTAGTTAAACAAGCACAAATTACATTTTCATTTGATACCTTTATAACGAATAAATTATTCGTTATAATCGGCTTTGAGAATTTTGGGAGCTTTTTTCGTACGGGCATTAATCTGATGCGATACTCAGAATTTGTTTGTGTTCGTTGTGTACATTTTTGATATACTGTTCATCACCATCATCATCATCATCAGCTTCCTTCCACTGCTACATACTATTTTTAAAAATAATAATATCTATGGACGCTTTTACACCCCGTCAATCTGGTCCCGTGGTAAGTTCTCGAGGAACTTGTGTTACGGGTACCAGACAACGTAATATATTTAATACTTTTATACTATACACATATTTAATACACATCAATGACCCAGCAACACAGAAAACTTTTTGTTCCCTGGCGGGATTTGAGCCCGCTGCCTCCGGTTTGAGCGCCAACGCGCTTACCATTGACCCACAGAGGTCGTCAATTTGAATCGGCTTAAGAATCTAAATCATAGAGAACCGCAGCTATTCGAATTACATACATGAATATTCTTTGAGTTGTTTTATTATACTTAAATACTAATAATTAAATAAATACTTAAATCATCATCATCATCATCAGCATTTATCCATCCACTGCTGAACATTGGCCTCCTTCAATGAACGCCAATACGATAGATCCCTTGCCACTCGCATCCAACACGGACCAGCCACTGTCCGAAGATCATCGTCCCACGTTAATGGTCAACCAACACTTTGTCTACCTAACGCGAATAACAAGGTAACAGCACAAACATGCACATGTATCATGTGCATTTAAATTTAAATACTAATTAAAACATAGTATTTAGGTAATAATTAATACAATTTCCTTTTGCATGTCCTACTGTATAATTTAATTAATATTCCATTACATCGTTTGTTAGATATTGCTTTAAGGGGAAAGTTCACACAATCTAAATTATTACCGAGATTATTTTTTTAGGAGATTTGTTAGACAGGCAGACATTTATATAAATCGAATATATATATATTTTATATCGGATTCTAGGTGATGAATTTCATTACAATTATATTAATATCATTTCTTTTAGTAACAGTGAGATAGATTTACCGAGTCATTTTTTTATGTTAATTGGATAGGCAAACTGGCAAACGTACAACCACCTGATGGTAAGTGATTGACGTCGCCCATGAACATAAACTAGTATACCTGGAACAACCCCAGGCAACTCATCTATGTGTTGCCTATCCTGAGACATAAGATGTTAAGTCTCGGTGCCAGTAATTACACTGCCTATCTTGCCCTTCTCTCCGAAACACAGCAAAGCTGTTTCACGGGAGAAACAGTCATGCATACGTGTATCAGGACCATTGGTGTGCCAGTTCGAATCCGTGTTTAAAATATTCGAGCATTATAATATGGTGCATAATAATTTGTAAGAGGTAGTTGCTGCTTTGTAGCTCAATTTGGGCTGGCATGACCGGGGTGGTACCTCACACGTTTCGTGCGCTTTGTGAGTTTCCGGTGGCTTAATGGAGGAGGGGAAAAGGAGGGAAATGTATCTGCATATCTATTGGTTGTGTGGATGTCTATGTCTAAGTTGGTAGTCACCATAAGGCTTCGACTACTCGGTTTTGTTTATAGCATAGGAGGGCAACTGGCAAACGAGCAGTCGAAGCTTTTTGGCGAATGTCAACGCCCATACACATCCGCACAACCAGAAATTAAGCAGATGCGTTGCCTTCCTTTTCCATTCACTTGCCTTCTTATGGCAAAAATAATAATAAGATTTGCGAATTATATTGCTAAGAGTTTAATACGCAGTGATAATGAATATCACCGCGATGATAATCGTTAACAGTCTCTAAAATAATAAGAAAGTTTTCCCCAGTCATAAACACGAGCGTATCCATAATACAATATACTTGTTCAAATCCTAGGACGCTGAAGTACACACCATGATAAAGTAAATGTGAACTGAATATAAAGTACATTACTATCGCATAAAGAATAAATTTCACTCGATCCAACTTTTATGTAAATATAATATAGGTTAGCTCGAGAGGGCCTCGGAATATTTCATTACGGCTATTTTAGATAAGAGTTCCAATGAAGCTTATTTGGGAATTCCATTTGTATTTCCGATTTATACACCTCGGACTACTGCGGTATATTTTGTGTGATATTCGGAACCAAATTATATTTGATATAGAAATAAGCTTGACAAAATGGCCGTGTAGTGTAGTGAAGTTTGATCTACAAGCACGTTGAGTCGGGTTCCGATGAAAATAAAAAATCCGAGAGCCTTTTGCCGGATTAAATTTTTCTTCCAACGTACATAGTCTTGCCCTATTGTGAAAAAAAAAGTTTTTTTTATTGCACGTAACATTGATTACTATTACAGTGTGTAAGTTTAATACATTAATATAAAACTATTAAAATATATAAAGCTTATTCGAAATTGTCTCCGCTGGCTGCAATATCGTATGGATTGTTTTAGGGGTTTTAGGGAGGGCGGGGTGTATGACATATGATTTTTTATACACCTAATTTGACCTTCGTTAAATTACCTATATTTTTGGTGAATATTTTATAAGAATATTCATTGCTAATAACGTGAATCATATAGTCTGGTTTCTATTTTTAGCTACCACGTTTGACATATTCCATTTTTATGATTCACACTAGTCCTTTTAGTTAGCCATCCTGCTCAGAATACGAAAATTCTGATAACATAAAAATCCATTCAAGTTTTAGAATAGAATTCAAAAAGAATTCTCAGCAAAATCACGAATAGCAAGAACATTTTGCTGGGTAAGTTCATTGCTTAAACAAATAAGCATCTCAATTACGCTCAAACAAAGCACAGCAAACTCGGGTTTTTAATGAAAACTCAGCACTCGTGTCATTTATGAATGCTGT
Organism: Helleia helle; assembly: GCA_963853865.1. Classification (NCBI taxonomy): domain Eukaryota; kingdom Metazoa; phylum Arthropoda; class Insecta; order Lepidoptera; family Lycaenidae; genus Helleia; species Helleia helle. The sequence continues at coordinate 14,885,478 of OY971422.1, read as the reverse complement.
ATATGGCGCTAGTGTGCCCTGAGCGTATTGCTATAAAGTATAATGTTAGTGCAGTTTCAGGAGAAAGCCCATTTACCTTGTAGTGGCTTTGTGCTTCCAGACGGGTTAAGCATCGCATCGCAGCGGGGACAATGGCCGAACCTTTTTAAAACCTCCTTACAGACTTACGGGAATACTAAAATGGAAATGGTCATTGATTTCTATTTTGAGATTGAAAGGATTCCAATGTTCTGTGTCATATTGTGTCGCGTTTTGAGCTGTGACATTTGAAAACATTTTGTACTTGTCATTTCTATTTTAAAACTATTGATCTAAATCAATGTTGCCATATCTGACATTAAATTAGATTATGATAAAATACAAGTGATGTATTGATGCGCATTATGGTTGATAAAATCTACCTGTTGTCTGTAAAGTCGGTTTATAACGTCATAATGCGTCTTAAGCCGAACGCTTAGGCCGTTTGTGCCTCTCTATCGCTTGTTACACGCTCTTGCTTTCACGTGCTTGCACGATCGGCTCAGGCGGAACGTGACACTTTCTCGTGCGTACAGACAGCGTTTATAGATTTATAAGACGTTATCACGTCAAAAACTGCAATTAAATACAGAATTATGTTTATTCATCTATTAATAAAATTAGTGTATAGTTATTATTTAAAGAAAAATAATAATACAAACTACATGTTGAATTCAATCTTAGTCACATACCTAGGTTTCATTCTAAGAATGAAGTCATAAATTGTTTTCATAAAAAATATCAATTTAGACAAACTTTTCGGATAATATTTTTTTTTAATCTTATATAAATTGGGGATTTTAATTCTAAAAGAATATCCCATTGTGGATAAAAAAATATTCGGGAGTGTATTAAAAATGCACAAGTGTAAGTTGTAACCAAATCAAGATTTAGTTATCCTCAAATAGTAATAGCGTTCGTGAAAGGCATAATGCTGATAAAATCATTTTACAAAAAATTTAAACCAACTTCAAAGATACTAAACTAAAAAGTAATAAAATAACTGTGTTTCTTGAATTTTTGTGCTTACAACTTATAATCGACTTAATTTTCTACTAATGTACAAACTTTGCGTTTACCACGTCATTATAGTTACTTTTGGAGTCGGTGTCAGCCAAGTTAGGTAGGTAGGTAGGGTCCCCACCATGGTTCAGGCCTTGTCGTGGCGGTGGGGCTCAGTAACCTAGGGTGAGCGGTGCACCTTGGGCGAAGCTAATTGGGCCGAGGGGGCTCTTTGTACCCCTCTTATAAGAAGAGGGGACAGAAGAGCAGGGGGCAAGGGGTGAGGATGGGAACCTCACCCTATTGTACTGTCCCGACGTTGGAAGGGGTTGTTCTGTGGTGCGGGACAACCCCTCTGTGGAGGTGGCGTCGGTCCCTTGCGGGACTGACTAGCCGTCGAGGTGCCCTGTTTGTTTTCTAGATACGTGGCACCTCACCAAAGGCGGCATTGGTGGCACTCGCCGGGTTTTATTGGGTAGAGCTGCGTCCATTTACCAGCTGTCGGGCGCAGCGAGTCCCACATACCCGCGTGGGGAGACCCACTCCCCCGCGGGTTGCCTCAGAGCATTTCCCGGCGTTAAAGAAAAAAAGGTAGGTAGGGTACAGCCACAAATACGACACCGACTCCAAAAGTAACTATAATGACGTGGTAAACGCAAAGTTTGTACATTAGTAGAAAATTAAGTTGATTATAAGTTGCAAGCACAAAAATTCAAGAAACACAGTTATTTTGTTACTTTTTGGTTTAGTATCTTTGAAGTCGGTTTGAATTTTTTGTAAAATGATTTTATTTCTTAATTTTTAGTGATTCCGAAATTCGTCGTCTTGGCGTTCATTGAAGGAAGCCTATGTTTAGCAGTGGACGGATAGAGGACGATGAAGGTGATGATGATGATTACGATGATGATGATGATGATGATGATGATGATGATGATGATGGTGATGATGGTGATGATGATGATGATTACAATGATCGCGACATACTATGGTGTGCTACTAAAGCATCCTATACAATTGTTACATCGACAAGTAACAAATGAGCATATCGTCGAGGTAAAAGAAACCATCCAAATAGGCGTTATTGGGAATAACAAAAAAACGGCTTGTCAGATCTTAATACGTGGGTAACACTGAAAATGTTTAGAACTGGCCAGTTAGAAACATTGAAAATGAAAACATTTTGTGAATTTCAATTGTAGAACTCTTTGGTAACCTAATGTAGTATATTGCATTCATTTGTCATTTATTTTTGTGAATTGGCGGCAAATCTAAATCTCTTGTTACACGTGAAAATGAACATAACGCGAGAAAATTTTCGGTCAATTATTTATTATGACTTTCGTTGTGGGCTTACTCAACAACAAAGCTATGATAGGCTGCGATTAGCATTTTTTAATGAAGCCCCATCTCGTGCCACTATTTACAATTGGTTTAACGAGTTTAAGCGTGGACGTAGCAATCTCAGTGATGATCCGCGTGAGGGACGTCCTTTAACAGCGACTACTGAAGATAACATCAGTGCTGTGCGACGCATGATAGAGGAAGATAAGAGAGTGACCTATCAGCAGATACGGGCAAGCCTAGGCATTGGTATGAGTCAAGTTCAAAAAATATTACACGAACATTTAGGCGTCAGGAAGCTTTGTACCAGATGGATTCCCCATACTTTAACCGACGACCAGAAACGCCTCCGCATGGACTGGTGTCGCCAAATGTTAGATAAGTTCAACGGCGGTAACTCAAATGCTGTATTTGACATCATCACAGGTGATGAAAGCTGGATATATTGCTACGAACCCGAAACCAAAAGACAATCAGCTCAGTGGGTGTTTCCTTTCGAGGATCGGTCAACTAAGGTAAAGAAAGGAAGAATTCAAGGAAAAAAGATGATTGCCTCATTCTTTGGTCGGAAAGGTCAGTTCGCGACAGTTGTGCTAGAAGATGGAAGGACAGTTACTGCAGACTGGTATGTCAATCGCTGTTTGTCTGTTGTCTTGGAAAAAATTCGACAGCAGCGCCCTCGAAGCAGGATCCTCCTTCACCACGACAATGCTTCAGCGCACTCCGCAAAACGGACTGTTGAATATTTGACTATGGCAGGTGTCGAGATAATGAGTCATCCGCCTTACAGTCCTGACCTGGCGCCCTGCGACTTTCATTTATTCCCAAGAACTAAAGATATAATTCGAGGTATTCGCTTTACGAGCCCTGAAGATGCGGTGAAAGCGTACGAAAATGCCATAGAAGAGACTCCTAAGGAAGAAAAGCAGTGGGCCCCCACTGCTTTTCTCAGTGGTTCCATCGAATGCGACGATGTGTAGAAAGAAACGGAGATTACTTCGAAAAACAATAAAAGTATTGGCAACTTTCTACATTAAGTCGTTTTTCATTTTCTAAACATTTTCAGTGTTACCTAGGTAAATAATATGGGACCAAATTGGAAACACTAGCTTTCAAAAAAAAAAACTATCGAAATCCATTCACAAACGGCGGAGTAATCGTATCACATACATACAAAAAAAAAACAACCAGTCGAATTGATAACCTCCTCTTTTTTTGAAGTGGGTTAAAAATGGATCTAAGCATCTTATATTCGTCTGAATGGATAAAAAGTTTTAGTACACTCATTAAGTAAATTTAAACTTCGCCCCAGATTCTAGGAGACACTAATACAAAGTAGTAACATTACATGCCTCATTTCGTTGCAAAAGAGCTACAAATTTATCGGGCTCTTAATGCAGAATTAAGAGCTTAGAATCCGATATTGGATTTAGTCGTTTAGCGATGCGACCACAACTGCAACAATTTACCTCGCTCTAATAGGATAGCGGCACAAAAGTCTCGCGTTATAAACTTTTATGGTATTCACATTACTACTGTTTTGTTTGCTTAATATATATTTTCTAGTAACGGGTTTTTTTATCCTAAATTGTAATACTTGGTGCTAGTAGGTAATACTACTACTTCAATGAGTTAATTTTAGAGTAAAGTGAAAATGCGTCTATATATTGTGATTTTATGCGGTATTTAACGTTGCTTGGTTTTATTTTAAGTAATCTATACTAATACTAGCTGACCCGGCGAACTTCGTACCGCCTAACAGTCAATGAATGTCGTGTTATAGATTCATTATCATCATTGTTATCATCATCATCATCATCAGCCTATATTCGTCCATTGCTGAACATTGGCCTCCCTCAATGAACGCCGTCATCGGCCGATCCTTTGCAACTCGCATCCAATACGAACAGGCTACCACACACGCTATACTAAACGGACTGAATAATAAAGTTTAAGTTATTCACATCTTTATTCTTAGCCGCCAAAATTGCTCACTCGCTTTACCATTTATTATTTTTGTGGTTAGTAAAGATGTTCGGGAATACTTTGCTGATGAGCTCGTCTTTCAATGATACGATATCGCAAAAGTTCGGAGAAAATGAAATAAATTCAGACATGAACTCGACCATTACCTGTAGCAATTTATTGAAAAAATCTTCAGTAGATGGGTCGTTTAACAATGCGACTCTCATGTTTGCAGTCAATTGAAGTTTCTTTAAATGAACCACAGATTTGATGATTTGAGGCAAGCTTATATTTCATCGGCAGCAGTGGATCTTGGAATGACTGACAGTGTTTGGCAGAAATCGCCAGATAGTAAAATCATTGCGCCACGAAAACTTTGAAGATTTAATGAAAATTTTAACTCTGAATGAGCCGTACGGCATCCTTCTAACAATGTGGCCGCTATTCTAGAAGAAACAACTGCTTGTACACTTTGAATATCGCACGAACAGTGGCTAAAATCAATGACATGAGGAATGTCTTTCCAGTCCCGCCAGGAGCATCCAGGAAAAATAACCCACCATTTCCCTTATCAATTGTATTTATAAATGTATCCATAGGCTTCATTCTGTTTTGGGTTCAAAAATGATACATTCGTTTGAACTAATTAGTTTAATTCATATCGAACATATTCACATTCAGTTCGCGACCTGGAGCTGACATTCCTAGCCCGACAAACAAACTGCCGCTTATACGCTAACACATATTATCTTCGATCAAGAGCAAAGCCTGGTTACACATCTCCTCATTCGCTTCAAGATCAGGATTTCTTGAACTGACACATTTTCGATGTAAAATGTCTTCTGAGATATATTTTTTCCACAGGTCACGAAGATTAGATGAAGTATGTAGAAATGATGATAGCAAAATATAATGTGCGTGTCTGAAATGGAGATGCAGAAATATTTTTATTAGATTGTCGTGTCCCTATGAATATCGTTTTCAAACAAATTGTGCTCTTGGCATACTGCACCAAATGTTGGGCACACTATAATACCATTAACAATTCGTAGTGATTCAAATGATGTTGGCCCACGAACATTTACCAGCAACAACCGCAAATAGAAACATTCATCATTCTTCGGATGAACTGTTTAAATACGACGAAGAGTATCAATAGAACTCATATTATCCAGATGATCAGGATCCGCATCGCCTTGTCTACTACGTAGAAATTTATTTGATGAAGCGTTTCAAGTATAATAACGTAGCCTTTCCGAGTAAAGCAACGTTTGTGCGAACGTTGCTTGAGATGTTTCAGTACGTTGAGCGGCATTCAACTGAATTCAGATATATTCTTTGACAATTAACGCCATCCTGATGGTAAAAAAGACACTGAAATTTCGCCACTATTTAGTATACAATAACGCCTAAGTCGACCGAACTCCTTTCAACTAAGCTCCGTGACAGACGCGTAAAAATTGGACAACTATTGTATAATATGTCAATTCTTTTTTATTTCTTACATTTTTAAAATCTAAAATACGCCATTATCCGAATATTGTGGATATCTGTTATCGATTCGAAACCTTTATTTAAATACGATCTTTAATTTGAGAGGAGAGCTTACCGTATCGATTGGATAATTTATTGACATTTAGCAAACTCGTGAACATTTTGTATAGAAAAATGTTTTTTCTTTTGCTTTATTTTCTAGTCAATTTTTAAATATTTTTTATAGTTATTCTGCTATTCTGGACGGAGACAAACATAATAAATTAAAAACCATTAAAATCGGTCCAACCGCTCTCGAGTTATAATTATTAATTATATATATAGATTTGTTACAAAAAATGTGATAAATGAAGAACCGCTCGACCGATTTTGTGCAAACTTCACACAAACCATCTACTAAATAGTCCGAAAAAAGCCTAAACATTTGGTATGGATAAGTGACCCCGTTCTTGAGTTGTAAAATTACAACGAAAAGTGGCATTGATTTTTTTATATATAGACTAGAGGCCGGTACGTGCTTCGCTACGTATGAAGTGAAATAAACAAAAAATGGAACATCAAATTAATTTAATCAAACAAAAAATATATTATTAATTGCTAGCTATTTTAAAACTTAATGTTGTACTCTCAACACTGAAAAAAGTTTCAATATGACCCCAACTGAAAAAGATTCAATTTGACAGCAAAATCTCCATTAATTTATTGAATTAAAAAAATGTGATAAATGAAGCACCGCTCGACCGATTTTGTACAAACTTCACATAAACCATCTACTAAATAGTCCGAACAAAGCCTAAGCATTTGGTTGGGATTGGTGAGCCCGTTCTTGAGTTATAAAATTACAATGAAAAGTGGCATTGATTTTTATATATCAAGATTATAAAGCTGAAGAGTTTGTTTATTTGTTTGAACGCGCTAATCTCAGCAACTACTGTTTCGATTTGAAAAATACTTTCAGTGTTAGAAAGCCCATTTATCGAGGAAGGCTATAGGCTATATAACATCACGCTGTGACATATAGGAGTTAAGTACCGCGGGCGAAGCTGCAGACAAAAACTAGTCATTAATAAATGACTAACATGAAAGAAAAATGAAAACAATTTTTTTAAAGTTTACTCCTTCGATCGAAGTATCGAATCGATATTCATATAATATAAGCCCGGGGTATGAAAATTTATGGGGAATAAAATCAGACGTTATGCGTTAATTTCATTTGTCATTACTAATCTATGTATTTTATTATCGTTTTTGTTAGTAATTTACATTATTTCTTCTCCGTCAAACGTTATTATCAGTTTTGATTTTTTTTAATTTGCCACCAATTTAACAATATTCTTTAAAATTACACTTAACATTTGTATTTAACATTAATAAATAAAGACTCAACGTTATTAAAATAACCACTACAATATATGAGAATACATAAAAGCGAATGGATGCGGTATCACTTAATATACATATAAATGAAATGAAAATTTATTTCAGCCAAAGGATCAGGTCGCACATCCAGATAACGCTCGATTTTCGTCAGCTGCCAAATACGTGACATATCAATAAAATTCATTGCCGATGTGACGCTTTTTTTAAACATTGTGCAGACAAAATGCGGGTAACTGAAACGTAGTTTCATTTTATCTTTTCACTGGACTTTTTCCGGCATTTTTCATATCATTTCGATTTAAATTCGTGGTGGATTCTGAATTTGGGACACGCTTTGTGAATTTTGTCATATATCTCCTATATAATTGTGTCACACTTTTTGTGTACTGTGTCATACAATTGTGTGTCACATGTATACATTAATTAGTATTTTTGAGATTAAAAGATTGAAAGGATATAGGAGCGGAAAAATGAAAGCCAAAACAACAGATTCCCAGTTTGTATCAATTTCAATTGTTTGTTTTTCAAGCCCCAACCAGACGGATACGGAGTTATGTTTTTGCATTTATTTTGTTTGTTTTTTATGTGTATCTTTTAAATGCGTGCACATATTTGTATGCGGTTTTATGCAAATGATAAGGAATTTATTAAAGTGGTTCCTGAATGCGGTATTTGTTCCTGGCGCTTATATAAGCTTATTTTATGTAAATCAGATACGTAAGCTAGCCACGTCGTGAGTAGTCAACGTGACCCATAAACATGAACGATTTTACTGCCGACTGGGATGGCCAACTCTCATCAGGCATTTCCTAAGGTAAGTAAGGTGTAAGATAGAAAGTCTCAGTGCTACACTGCTTGTTCGTCGTTTTCAAAAATACATTAAAGTAAGTATGGCACGACGTCGCGGGGACTGCTTAGTAGCGGCCGGGCAATCCCCTCTTACGAGAGTAGTCTGGTCTTCGCCGGGGCCAGCCTGTCGCTGAGGTGATTTTTTTGCCTGCAGATCCGGGACCCTCAAAATGTGGCTGGCGCTCGCAGTGGTTGTAATTTAGGGTGGGGCACTCCCAGGTGCAATTCCTACATAGGGTCAGGATCTACTTGAACATCCGGGCTACATTCATAAAGGATTTACCTGCGATATAAAAAATAGTTCACCGATGCGCTGGCCCAATGCGGGTTGGTGAGCTTCACACTTTTTCAAAGACTTGATATCATCAGGCATGCAGATTTCCTCGCGATGTTTTTCTCCATTTTTGTATATTCTAGATAACTTGTATAGTAAAATTCGCTATCAAAGTCTACTAAAGGAAGTCATGTTAGAAATTATATTACGGCTACGTCGGTCGTGTAAGTGAATAATTACCTGTGTGTGTCGACCTGGAAATGCTTGCGTAGTTCGAGCGGATATCCAAGATCGGATATACGTTGCCAGGGACAATAAAACTGTATTAATTTGTTCCTTCACGTCTAATACAGGGGGATAGAGAATATAATATGTTACCTATTCTTAAGAACTTAAGAAGCATAATATATTATTGAAGTATTTTTACACGCTTTATATTAGCTTCACCTGTATGTTTGTTTGTATGTATGTTTGTAACCGACTCATTTGGAGTTGATTTTGTCCCACTTCAAACGACTGCATTTAAATTTAGTAGATCTCTTATCGATGACCAATGACAATGCAATAATTTAATAAGTTTGTTCTAATATCCTAATCAGGATAGCACATCAAGGCATCAGGATGGCACAAGGCGCGCAAGTTACATACATCACTTGGGTGGATTTTAGTCTTTCACTCATTTTAAAGTGATTGCCATAAGTAGAGCAGTTTAAATTAATAGAAAAGATACTACAAACAAATTATAGTAAAAAATTACTAAGATCACGCTTTAATAGTAAACCGAACTAAAAATTCAAAAATAAATTTTAATACAAGAATTAAATGGATTAACAAAAATTTTTTTTATTTTTTTATGTTAGTTGGATAGGCAAACTGGCAAACGTACCACCTGATGGTAAGTGGTCGACGTCACCCATAAACATAAAATAGTATACCTGGAACGAGCCCAGGCAACTCATTAATGTGTTGCCTATCCTGAGACATAAGATGTTAAGTAATTACACTGCCTGTCTTGCCCTTCTCTCCGAAACACAGCAAAGCTGTTTCACGGGAGAAATAAGCAAGATGGTGGCAGCCGGGAGCGCGGCACAGCGCTTCCCTTCCACCGGTAATATATATTATTTACCTATTGTAAAAAAAGCGTAAGGTGCTTTGTACCAAGTTTTTACCTATACTAACTCCACTTTCAGAAACAGATACCGAAAAACGCTTTTTACAATAAGGACGTAAGTTTACAATTATAAGTAATATGATTTTTTTGTTAATGCATTTAATTCTTGTATTAAAAATGATTTTCAAAATTTTAGTCCGGTTAGAAATTAAAGCGTGTTTGTAGTTTTTTTTAATATAATTCTGTGAACGACAATAGTTTATTACTAGTATAAGTTTGCAAAGCAAAAAATAATTAAATTTGGTAGCTTAATCATTAAGATCTCGTACGATTTATTATTATTTTATTTTGGGTGGGTGAAAACACAGGGAAAGCTAGTATATGGTATACTTTACAGTCTTACACGCATTTATAAATATAAATTAATAACGTAAATTAAAATTTACTGTCAGTTTAATAGAAAAACCCCCATATCAATGGTACAACGATGATCTTTACTGAGCACTGAAAACATTTTCAAACTTCGCAAGTACTTTGTTCATATCGCTGCTCAGGAATAAAAAAGGAGCACTGGAGAGAGCATGCTAGATTTTTTTCCGGCGATATGAAGTACGCCTCTGGCAGTGTTTATATCATCCCGTCTAACAACATCTAGACAATAATTGACGACCTCTGTGGCTCAATGGTAAGCGCGTTGGCGCTCAAGCCGGAGGTTGCGGGTTCGAATCCCGCCAGGGAACAAAAATATATTCGGTTTTCCTGGGTCATGGATGTGTATTAAATATGTGTATAATAAATAATAAAAATCTTAAATACATGTATAGTATAAAAGTATTAAATACATATAATTCCGTTGTCTGGTACCCGTAACACAAGTTCTCCGAGAACTTACCGCGGGACCAGATTGACGTGGTGTGAAAGCATCCATAGATATTATTATTATAATTCTTTTATGCTTTTCTATTTTAGTTGGATAAGCTAACTGACAGAAATGCCACCTGAACAACAATAATAATAATAATATCTATGGACGCTTTTACACCACGTCAATCTGGTCCCGTGGTAAGTTCTCGGAGAACTTGTGTTACGGGTACCAGACAACGGAAATATATTTAATACTTTTATACTATACATATATTTAAGATTTTTATAATATAATACTCATATTATTTAATACACATTCATGACCAAGGAACACAGACATTTTTTGTTCCCAGAAAGATCGTCCCTGGTTTAATTGTATCCACAGATTATTGAGCAACATTTTATTCATTTTGTTCGTTCAATATTTGATTAGTTCGGTACACCGTTCCGTTTTATGCAAAGCTCGCTAATTTATAATTAAATATAATGTGGAAAATACATCAATATTTTGATAATAAAATTTATTGTGTTAAATAAAATATCTGAAATCTTTACTACTTTGTACTTTGAGGTAGTGTGATTTAAATTCTTGTTTATTACACACAAATATTGTAATATTTCGCTGTTAAGTTGTTTATATAGCTATAGCGTATAGGGGAATGAAATACAAAGCGCGCGTAGTTCTAAATGTTGTCGAAATGTTTATTCTTTAGTTATTGCAATGTAAGTCGAGTTACAAATTACCAATAGTTACAATACAGCCATTATTGTTCTTTGATTCTAAATAGACGGTGCGTTGTTCATAAGAATAGTATAATATTTTTTGTTGTTTCCACGAACATTAATTATGCTGTAAAATGAATCAACAAAAGAAAAAAGGGATGATAATTGGACTTCTCAAGTAAAGGTTAGTATAGTGTATTTATTTAATCCAAACATACATGAAAAATATCAGAGTTAATTAGAATTATTTCATATGATATAAAATAGATATGTATATCAATGGCAAAATACAATACAACAAAATTACAGAAATAGAATGTTAAATTATATAAGGATGTCAGAGTAATTATTTTAAATGTTAGTCCAATTCAACAATGGTGTCTATATCGAGTTCATTTAATTACCTTTCAATACAATTAATACGAAAACACGAAAATTCAACGCATAAGACATTTGATAATATGAAGTTTTGAAGTTAGTACCGAAGTTAAACTAGGGGTCATGGTGGTCTAACTTTAGTACCATAGATAGTCCTGGTACTAGCGTTAAACTAGTTTTTGTAATAACATTTATATTAGTCCATGGCTTAAAGCTGGTATTAAAAACTCGGTACTATAATATTTAGTCTTCGTTTTGGAATAGGCGGAAAATGTCAAGTCTCGGTGCCAGTAATTACGCTGCCTGTCCTGCTCTTCTCTCCGAAACACAGCGAAGCAGTTTCACGGGAGAAACCAAACAAGCATATGATGATACACAACGCACCCCTCTTATCGGTTATTTGGTATAATAAAAATCTGATACTGATTCCTTTGTAATTTATTCAATTCTAAACATCGAGTCGAATCGAATAAAAAAATATCAGTTATTCTTATAAGAATCGATCTTATTCCAAACTTTTAACTACTTCACAATTCACATCTTAGCCGCGTTCTTTACAGAGAGCAATATTTTTCAATTTAAGTGACAAAGTGCACTTAGGTCGGCTTGTTGGATACCAAAACTTTGCCATTTCAACTACTTCTGTTGGAGTCACAGAGAGAGTATCTATTTTTACTGCTATTGCTTTATATAGTCTGTATTTTTACCCGAAGCCCGAAGCATTATGGAATTTGCACATAGTTATCGTTTTTTTTCAGTTTTTATTAACAAAATGGTGGTCATATTGTTTTTTAATATTTACGCGATTATCATAATATATTATAATGAAAGAAATTTTACGAATATTATCCCGGGTTATTAAGATTTTAAATGCCCGTTTCGGATACTTTACACCAAGCACAGGAAAGCTGTCAGCAAATAACAATTTTTTCATTATAAAAAAAATTATAAAAAATCAAACCGTGTGGCGTTTATAGAAAAGAGAAGTTAAAAATAATAAAGGAGTATTTATATAAAGAGTTTTTAATATTAATATTTAAAATAAGAAAACAAGAACGACCATTAATAATATGGTTATAAGAATTTGGAAAAAGAGAATTTACAATTTAATTTAAAATAAAAAAACGTGTACGTGAGTTTGGGTTATATACGGTTGTATATAACCCAAACTCAAACTTTCTTCAAAAAATAAAAAAAAGTAATAAAATAATTGCGCTTCTTTAATGTTTATGCGTACAACTTACAATCAACTTATCCTTCTAATGTTAAAGTCTATGGCGTTTACCGCGATATTGTTGTTAGTGGAGTCGGTGTCAGACAAGGTAGTGAATGAAAAACAGAAAACGTAACTATTTCACAAACAGTTTCATTATTTTTGTATAGAAAAAACACACACATCAATCATCAGACCCCTAAAGACAGTCACAAACCAAGGTCACGTTACCTCGTAACGATGTAAATCGTTGAAGAGTTCCCATGACTATCTTTCAGCTCCATCATCCCCCAGATCTTCATTAAGTTGCAGTGCTTTAAAATAATTAATAAAAAAATTAACAAATGCACTACCCTATGATTTTCCCCTCGATTTCTCAGGGATCCATCAACAGATCCTGGTTTCCTTATCATGGGACCACCCTTAGAATATCATCTCTTTTTGTAACAAAAAAGAATCATTTGATTTGAACCAATTTGTTCACAATTGGTAATAAATATCAATGATGAGTAGACTAGAAGAGGCAGGCGAGTCTACTAGTATACTTTGTGAAGGGCGTTTTTCTGCCCAAATATATTGTGATGGAGAAGATTTTTTCTTAATGTGATCAGGGGGCAAACGAGCAGTCGGAGCCTCACGGCGCCGACGCCCATACACATCCACACAACCAAGGCCACGTGATGCGCTGCTCTCCTTTTCCCAATTCCCCGCAATGGGCCACCGGAAACTCACAAGCCACAGGGAACGCGACAGCATAGCTGTCACTTGACGCCAGTGTTAAAAAGAATTTTAAAAATATAAAAAAAAACGATTCAATCATTTTAATCGGATGTTCCTGCCGTAACACACATTATTTTCCCTACAATATGATAAATCTCTTCGATTTCCACATTATTCGCTTTTTCATTTTGAAGCAGCCATTGTATCAGTAAGCTCACATGATAGACAGATTTGTAGTAAGTCTCGTAAGCCAGCACTTCGACCATTACTTAAACGATTCACTTATTGACAGAGAACTCTCAACTCTCTTTAAGGCACGGTTCCACTGCGGCGTACGCAGAGGTTTCGCACGTGTGTTAAAAAGTAAATTTCAAGAAAATGTTAATTGCAGTTCTTCGTGGGTTGCAGTGGAAAAATCACATATATTTTCTTGCAAAGCGAAACTTGACAAACGTGCGTAGCTCTCCGCGCTCCGCGGTGGCGCCGCGCCCTTATTCTCGTAAAAATATATGGACAGTGCATTGTCATGATTGGACTGTTGGTCTAATGGTAAGTGACTGAAAATAAGTGTCTAATTTAGCGCTCATTAATGTAAACGATCATCTAGATTCTAGGACTAGCTTTTCTTATATCAGACCTGGTAGGTCCCCACCATGGTTCAGGCCTTAACGTGGCGGTGGGGCTCAGTAGCCTAGGGTGAGCCCAGCACCTTGGGCGAAGCTAATTGAGCCGAGGGGGCTCTTTGTGCCCTTCTTATAAGAAGAGGGGACAAAAGAGCAGGGGCCAAGGGGCTCGGACGGGAACCTCACCCTATTGTACTGTCCCAACGTTGGGAAGGGTTGTTCTGTGGTGCGGGACAACCCCTCTGTGGAGGCGGCGTCGGTCCCTGACTGAGCCGTCGAGGTGCCCTGTTTGTTTATAAGATCCGGGGCACCTCACCAAAAGCTACATTGGTGGCACTCGCCGGGTTTTAGTGGGTAGAGCTGCGTTCACTCACCAGCTTTCGGGCGCAGCGAGTCCCACATACCCGCGTGGGGAGACCCATCCCCCCGCGGGATGCCTCGGATCATTTCCCTGCGTAAAAAAAAGTGGATCTATTATCGTATATCAAAGCCCCATGCTATTGTTGTTTCCAAAATGTGTAAATCTAACACACGCATACACAGAATGAAATTATTAATTCCGTTTGCGAAGATTATTTTGCTAGCGTTGTTTGACTTTAATTAATTCGAGGCTTGTCAACGGTAAATGTAATTTCTGGGACGCGTCTGTCTGAGGCGTGTTTCTCGTTACCGTAATCGTCTAGCGTTCGTTTAGTGTTGATGACGCGTTTGATTAAACTTTCTGAAGGAAAAATGGTTTTTGATGGAAGCTAATTAGAGATATGACGTCGGAACTATTATTGTGATATGACGTAGATATGTGTTTTTCTTTTTCCTGTTATATCCGAGCCGGATATCCTTTATTGGTTTAACTATAAGTGATACGGTAAATACGTTCTATGAGTAAATACGTTATACTCTATACTACCCTATAGGAGTATATACAGCAATGTACTTTGATTACTGTTAATTCGTCGTTTGCAATACATTGGAGTGTATACTTATAAAATATTAGCTAGGTAAATTATGCATTTTTACATACATATTCAGTGCACCCCACCATGGTTCAAGCCTTGCCGTGGCGGTGGGGCTCAGTAGCCTAAGATGAACTCAGCACGTTGAGCGAAGCAAATTGAGCCGAGGGAGCTGCTCTTTGTATCCCTCCTACAAGAACACAGTGACAAGGGGCGAATATGGAAACCTCACCCCATTGTAATGTCTCGACGTTGGAAAGGGTTGTTCTGTGGTGCGGGATAACCCCTTTGTGGGGGTAGTGTCGGTCCCTTGAGGGACTGACTAGCCGTCGAGATGCCCTGTCGTAACAGATCAGGGGTATCAGCATTGGTGGCACTCGCCGGGTTTTTGTATAACATGCTGTCAAAAATTATTTTGTGTAAGAAATAAAATCTAACAACTTAGCATTGCAAAGTTAAAATTCTCTCAATGTGAGATAGAGCGGTGAGGTTGTACTGACAGCATATTGATAAATAATTTTACGAGCCACCAGGGAATAAGGTTTGTGAAATGAACGCTGAGTACGTGCACTGAAAGATGTAAATTTTCACCTTTTTCTCATTCGGATGTTGCATTTTATATACTTACCTATCTTTATATCTTTGTGCGGTGTGCCTGCATCCTTATTTCTGACAGTTATTGCCAACTTTTTTCTCGACAGGAAGACTGGAAATGCAATTATTAATATATATTTTTTAATTACAGTGAACAATATTTAAGGTTATCTCAAGATAGAAAATGAGACGTGAGACGCATAGATGAGACACATGATATATGACCACTTTCGGGAAGACGGGGCGTTAGTGGACACCTAATTTAACGGCTTGACATATGATAAAAGCCATGGAACAGTCGGTTTATGTTAGCTGCCAAGAGTTATGGACTATGTGAATAAGATCAGCAAATTACATAAGATAATAGCAGCGTTTTGTAGGAGAAAGAGACAAACTATGGTAGGGAACCAATATCCATTGAAAATTAAGATAATTGAATTTTCGTACTAGAAAAAAGAAGGTTGTGTTTTGTTTTCCGCATTCTTTGGCTTGACAACGATATTCAGTACCTCTACCGTGAGTTTTTATTATATGCGCACATGACATAACTATAGTAGTTAGCGTAAAAACGCAACATGAATAGAAAACTATACCATATCTTAGTTTTCTATTGTTAATGTATTTCTATGTAACAAAAACTCATGGTAGAGGTAAGGGTGGTATAGTTTTCTATTCATGTTGCATTTTTACGTTAACTACTATAGTTATGTCATGTGTGCTTCTAACAAAAACTCATGGTAGAGGTACAGAATGTATTAAGCTCTTAGCGTTAGTATATTGAGAGAAAAGCGTATTAATTTTTAAGCCTAATTCCCCCTCCTCCATTCACCTAATGTTAATTGTAAGTATAAGGGCCCATCCATTAATTACGTCACACGAAGTTCATGATTTTTTTGTCCCATCTTCCGACCTTGTCACAGATGTCACATTTGTGAAACTCTTGTGACGTCAAATATTTCGCAATTTTTATATATTCAGATTAGTAAATTTAAAACAGCGGTTCCGAAATTAATTTTCAATATATTTTGAATTATAACGACGACTTATGCGATGTTGAAATGTGACGTCACAAAAATCTTGGACTCCCATCACTTGTCACACTTCTAGAACCCCTTCCCCCCTTAAAGTGTGACGTAATTTGTGGACGGCCCCAGATATTTTTTACGCTTTCCCGTTAATATTCCAAAGTACCATTAATACGTTCACTAATAATAGTAATATGGATACGTCATGTGTCCTTATGTCGCGTTCACTTCAAATACGTGTCACGGTCGATTTACGTTCAGGTCACGTTTACGTTACGTTAACGTGACACTCGGGAATTAGTATTTTATGTATTTAATATATTTTAGCTTTTCGTAGGCTTCGTGGCTAAGTATAGGGAACTATTAAGCCATAAACTGAAAACTTTCATGTATTCGTATTTTATTTATACACTAGTGGCCCCGACAGACGTTGTCCTGTACAATTTTTTTTTGTGAATCTAAACCATTCTCGAATCCACTTGAACACACACAAAAAAAATCATCAAGATCGGTCCAGCCGCTGAGGAGGAGTTCAGTGACATACACACGCACAGAAGAATTATATATATAAAGATATCACAGACTCGACAGACGTTGTATGGTATAAAACATTTTATGGTGGACCGAATTACGAATCGAAACTATCATCGAATGCACTTGAACACACACAAAAAACAACATCAAAATCGGTCCAGCCGCTTAGAAGTTTAGTCACACACATGCACAGAAGAATTATATAGGTATATAAATATTTATTCAATCAATGCCTACTTATAAACAATTTTAAAGGAACGGGAATAATGCACAATGAGTAAATCCTAAAGAATCTTTAAATATAGTATTCATTTAAACTCAACGAAGCACTGCTCAACGCATTGCGTGGCATTGCTGAGGACGTTTCGTGAAATCAATCAAATCATTAAATAACGGTTCTTTTATTTCTGTTGAAGTCAAAGAATTTTTTAAGTGTGCTTGAAAAAAAAGACGCCTTCGTTTTAAGTATGGATAGCTTTGTGTACGAGCCTTTTGTAACTTCACTCCAAACTTGTAAGCGGCTCACACAAGACATCTAAAGATTCATTAAAATCAATGGAAAAGGTCTAAATTCTTTAAGATTATTTTTGCTGAAGGATTTATTTAAAAAAAAAATGTAATTCATTGTTAAATATAGGGCCGGGGTCGCCCGCTTTACTCACCGCTGTCCTCGGCAACGTGGTCTGCTCCGGAGGCTCTGTAGGTGACGCGAACTGTTCCAACCCTCGTATCCAACACCACCATAGGGACACACTGATTCGGATCTCCAGCGTAGGATGAATGATGTTAATCCTCGATCGAGTTAAACGGGTTACGGGAGGCCTCCCGGTTTGTATGCGCGTGCGGCAGTGGTTGAGTTTGTACTGGCTATAAGCGCACACTAGAGGGCGCATTCACGATCGCATTCGGATGGCGGTATATCGCAAAGCGACCCCTCAATTCAAAGGAAAAGAAATAATAATATGTACTTAAACGATATTGTCCAATTTATGCTACCTTGCAGATGTACGAAAATACGAAATAACTCATATATCTATTTTAGTTTAAGCAAATTATTTGTTCAGGTACGGAACATGCCGCCCACCTTAAAAGCACGTAGTGTCTTTTAAAAGAAGAATAAAACTTATAAAGAAAATCATATATTAATTAAAACTAAACTTAACTATTAATATTGGTTGTATACAATCTGACTATTGTAGTGGAAGGGGACAAATTTTGACAACAGGGCGTTTGAAAAACGTATTGCCCATTTTTAATGTTACGACTCGCACAACCTGGTCGGAGCCGGGATGAAGCGCGTGAATGCGTGCGAGCTTCCATTGAAGGGGTGGTAGGTTCTCATCACGCACCATAACAACAGTGCCCTCACGAAGAGTGGAGCCGCGGTCTTGAAACCATTTATTAGTTTGTTGGAGTTCGTGAAGATACTCCTTACTCCATCGTTTCCAAAAATGTTGAACCGACTGTTGAATCCAGTTCCAACGAGTAAGTCGACTAGGATTTTCGTCTACCAAGGCGACGTCAGGCACCGCAGTTAGGGGTTCCCCTATTAGGAAGTGAGCCGGAGTCAAGGGAAGAGGATCCGAAGCATCCGAACTCAATACGCAAAGAGGTCGCGAATTTAAAACGGCTTCTATCTGACACGTAAGAGTGTGCATCTCGTCGTACGTCTGAATTCGCGTACCTACCACGCGGTGAAGATGATGTTTAAAGCTCTTTACGGAGGCTTCAAACAATCCGCCGAAATGGCTAGCATAAGGAGGTTGGAAATGCCACGTAAGGCCCTGCCTTAAAGTTTCTTTGTTTAAAATATTTAGAACTGGATCGCTACGTAAAAACGCGTATAAATCCTTTAAGTAATTATTACAACCAACAAAATTCCTTCCACAATCTGAATAGATATCCGTACAATAGCCACGCCGGGACGTGAAACGTCGCAAGGCGGCTAGAAAAGCTTCTGTAGATAACTCGGATACGAGTTCGAGATGTACGGCCTTAACTGACATACATACAAAAACTGCAACATAACACTTCACTACCTTAGCATTCCGAACCTTGTTAGCGCGAACATAAAAAGGCCCCGCAAAATCCACCGATGTCCTTTTAAAGGCACGAGTTGGACGTAGCCTGGATTCAGGGAGCTGTCCCATGCGCGGTTGCATACACGCAGGGCGCGCCCGGAAGCAACGTACGCATCGATGTATTCGCTGACGCACGATATCACGACTCGATAAGATCCAATATCGCTGTAGAAGCGAGTAGCATACTAACTGAGGTCCCGCGTGTAAGTGGGTCAGGTGAGCGTCGTCGATTATAAGATCCGTCAAGGGATGTCGTTTAGGCAAAATCAATTGATGTTTAGAATTAAACGGTAAAAGAGACTTGTGAAGTCGTCCTCCCACGCGTAAATATCCGTCACTATCCAGAAATGGCGTAAGACGGCGCAAGCTTAACGAAACTAATTTATTGTTAGAAATATTTTTTATATCCTCATTAAAAACTGAATGTTGCGTCAAAAGTATAAGGCGATTAAGTGAAAAGTTATATTCAGGAACCGTGATGTAATTTGGAAGTGATTGTTTAATATGTTTATTTTTACATTTGTTGTAAAAACGAAAAATGAAAGCGGTCACACACACAAGTTTATTTAACGACGAATATCGTGTGATAAAACTATCCGTATCGCCAAGGGGATACGTCACAGCTGTGTGGGAATACTTAGCAAGCCGTTCCTTTGTGTTACGCTTTTCTTCGCTGGTATTTAAAATCGGTTTTTGTATAGGCCAAGAGTCGGGATCTTGTTGGAGCCATGCGGGACCATGGTACCACAAGCCACTCCCAACCAATGCGGCCGGCAATAGGCCACGAGACGCTGCGTCTGCGGGGTTATCAGCAGACGGGACGTGGCGCCAACAGCTTGCGGGCACACGGGTCAAGATCTCACTGACGCGGTTAGACACAAAGGTCTTCCATTCATGTGGAGAAGAACGAAGCCAAGCCAATACGACCGAAGAGTCGGACCAAGCCTGAATTTGACCGGGACGGATCCTGTCTCCGTATATGTGGTTCACCCTCTCAATTAATTTAGATAACAAGAGTGCTGCCATCAGTTCAAGGCGAGGAATAGTAAGACACACACGCAACGGTGCGACACGAGTTTTTGCCATTATTAAATGTGTCTCACAATTACCACTCCTGCCTATGTGTCGTATATAAACGCATGCGGCGTAACCGATTTGAGACGCATCCGCAAAACCATGTATTTGAATAGATTCTATGTCGTCAGTATTAAAAATATAACGAGGAAAAGAAATCGATGATAAGAGCGGTAGCTTCTTACTAAAATGCATCCATGAATTTAATATATCAATAGGCGGCTGCTCGTCCCAACCAATGTTCTCCAACCACATCAACTGAATTAAATGCTTAGCGAATAATGTTACTGGCGACAATAACCCGAGAGGGTCGTATATTTTTGCTATATCAGATAATATAGCACGCTTGGTACAATCGCGCGAAGTAACGTGAACCCTGAAGTTGAATGAGTCCGCTCGGGGGTCCCACTGTAATCCGAGAACATTGACACCCCTATCGCCCTCCATCTCTGCGAAAAGGACATTCTCACACCGCCCACCATGAAACTCTGATGGCTGGACTGCAGCGAGAATCGCGGGCGAGTTGCTATGCCACTTGCGCAGCTCGAACCCCGCTGTCGCGCAAATAGCAATCAACTCCCGCTGAAGAAGAAGAGCCTGGGCTTCGTCGTCGGCGCCCGTAATGACGTCATCGACGAAGACATTATTTAATAAAACGGCCGCGGCCAGTTTGAAACGCTCGGCCTCATCGTTAGCCAGTTGTCGGATGGTACGAAGTGCGAGATAGGGAGAGCAGTTGACGCCGAATGTGACTGTAAATAGCCTGTAGTCACGTAAAGGTTCCTCTGGTGATCGACGCCAGAGAATACGGTGAAAATCTCTATCACTTTCACGTAATAATATATTACGAAACATCTGTTTTATGTCTGAACAGAAAGCAACACGATGCACACGAAAATTTAAAAGAACATCAACGATATCTAGGTGAAGTTTAGGACCTGAGAACAGCACGTCATTCAATGAGTACCCGCTGGTCGTACGACAGCCGGCATCAAAAACAACTCGGGTGCGTGTTGTCTGGCTTGAAGGCTTAATCACACAATGGTGTGGGATATAGTAGTTGGCACCAACTGAAGACTCATCATCAACAAGCTCCATGTGATTGAGGTCAATGTACTCCTGAAGGCAAGCGTGATAGTCGAACTTCAGCTGGGGGTTACGTTCCAACCTATATTCCAGCTTATGAAAACGAGCAACTGCAATTTGTCTTGAGTCGCCGAGGGGCGGGGCGTTGACCTTGAAAGGCAAAGCGACCACGTATCGCCCTGTGATATCTCGATTATGCGTTCTTCGAAAAAAAGGATTCGCATAATTCGTCATCGGGAGTGTAACTCCGCTTCTCTGGTACTGACTCCAGCTCCCAAAATCTCTGAAGGTTGTCGTTGTCAAACGAGCTATAACAAACTTGGAGTGGAGTCGAAATGCTTCCATTAAATGTAAGCTTACCTAACAGTAAATAACCGAAGACACTACTCATCGCAATCGGTGTACCGGGTGGACCCATAATAGTGTTATTTAATAAAATGTGGGATAGTATATCCGCTCCTAATAACATCTCAACCGGTTGAGGTGTGTGAAAATGAGGATCGGCCAAGGTCCTAAGGCCCTTTAAATGCGGCCACTCAGAGTAAGGCAAAGACACACTAGGCATTTTTGACATTAACTTAGGCAAGATTAATGCGTCAACCGGAATAACGGGATGATGTTTATCCTTTGGCGTAATCGAGCATGTGACCATACCCTTAGGTACCAATGGTTCCGTATCACCTATGCCAAGTACCGGTACTCGAACGCCAGTGCGCGGCAAACCCAGACGCTGTACGCACGTCTCGCTTATGAACGAGGCCTGACTCCCGCTATCAACCATACACCGAACGGATGAAATTTTATTATCTCCCATATATAAATCTATTACAGCGGTAGATAATAACACCGTAGAATGCGACGAATGCATTTTTGTCGCGTAATTATTATGTATGCGAGCGTCCTGTCTATCCTCCGTAGGAGGGAACGAGACAGCGCTAGCAGTAGTACTGTTTACAATCGTTAAAGACTGCGGTGAAATTAAATGAATAAGGCTATGATGTCTTTTTTGACATGTACGACATACAAAATTCGATTTACAATTTCTTACATCGTGTCCGACGTTTAAACAATTGTAACAAATATTTTTGTTTTGAATAAAGTTGTACCTATCCTGCGGAGAGAGATTTAAAAACTCGGTACATTTAGAAATTAAATGCTGACCGGCGCATTTCAAGCAAGAACGATTCCTATCACGTGTATTATAAGGTCCAGTTTGCTCTTTGACTGACGCGACGCGTGCGGTGAATGAATTACGATGTACATTTAATTTCTCGCTACTTTTCTTATGATGCTTATTATTAATATTTTCTGGATAGTTTTTTATGGACTGTGTATATGAAGCCATAGCGATTTCGTCGGCTGAGATTTCGCGTTCTAAAAATTCAATTAAAGTATTAACATCCGGTATATCGGACGGTCTTGACAATGAACGTTCATAATTCTTTCTCAAACCTGTGGGTTTTTTACGCAGTAATAAGTTAAGTAATATAAAACTCCACTGATCAATAGGAAAATCCATAACCTCAAGCGCCCTAATGTTTTCCTGGTAGACATTTAATAAATTTCGTACACTTTGATAAGATCGCTCGGAACATGTTTCAAGGTCGAGTATACGAGCTAAATGTTTAGACGCGACGATACGCCTATTTTCATATCTATATTTTAAAATATTTAACGCGATAGTATAATTATAACCTGTTATAGGGAGTGATTTGATCAAGTTATATGGTTCATTTTTAACCGAAAGTAGAAGGTATCTTAATTTTTTCCGTCTCCGTGTAGGCTCTGTTGTGATGGACTAATGAACTAAATAAATCAAAAAACGATTGCCAATCGGTAGGATCACCGCTAAAATCGGGTAACGGCAAGACGGGTAGATTTCTTTTATGACAAATGTCGTCCTGATAAAGTGACCGACGCCGATTCAGGTCGTCATTTTTATGACTATTTATGTACGAAACAATGGCATAATATATGTCGTTAAAATCATTGCGTATTTTAATATGCTCGTCTATATCAAAAACCTTGTGCTTTATGAGCGTTTTTTCAATTTTAGATTGAATTTTATTGAATTTTCTTTGATGTGAACTTAAATCACTAGCTCGCGAACGAAATTGTTGATCATTTGTGGTTGCAAGCTGTAAAATACGTTTAAGCTCGTCGAGGATCAAATCTCTTTCGAAAATATCTTGTTCACACAATATTTCTAATTGTAATTCGTCCGGCATTTTGCGTAGCAAAGATGGCGGCGAGATAAAATGCGAAAAGAAATACGTTTATTGAAAAATGAGTACGTAGTACTGCTATTAAACAAGATAGCACAAGCTGGACAATGATCCTGGTTCGAAGGAACAAAAATTTATGTTAAATATAGGGCCGGGGTCGCCCGCTTTACTCACCGCTGTCCTCGGCAACGTGGTCTGCTCCGGAGACTCTGTAGGTGACGCGAACTGTTCCAACCCTCGTATCCAACACCACCATAGGGACACACTGATTCGGATCTCCAGCGTAGGATGAATGATGTTAATCCTCGATCGAGTTAAACGGGTTACGGGAGGCCTCCCGGTTTGTATGCGCGCGCGGCAGTGGTTGAGTTTGTACTGGCTATAAGCGCACACTAGAGGGCGCATTCACGATCGCATTCGGATGGCGGTATATCGCAAAGCGACCCCTCAATTCAAAGGAAAAGAAATAATAATATGTACTTAAACGATATTGTCCAATTTATGCTACCTTGCAGATGTACGAAAATACGAAATAACTCATATATCTATTTTAGTTTAAGCAAATTATTTGTTCAGGTACGGAACATTCATATTTCACAAAAATATATTAATATCAAATCATGTTAACATTCTTTTAGTAATTAGAAATATATGATTATTTTTTTATTAAAATAAAAAATAAGAATAAAAAAGAATACAATATTATTATTTTTTCTTAATAGTGTTATTAGATCTGATTAATAAAATTCTGTTATATAAAACTTCTTACATGAAAATTATCCCTAAGACACGGAGCATTCGCGCAGACGTCAGTTTCCCACATCCTAGACACAATGTAAACAATCCTTTATAACGTGTCTATCTCATTAGTGAGATATACCTGAGCATTTGGCGTTGGGCTATGGATATACGTGATTATCTAAGTAGATACGGAATATTGCTAAGGGTTGAACTATATTTTGTTTAGTTCTAAGATCTGTGTTTTCCCCTTTAACACAGCAATTATGCACATTTAATATACAAGTTATTGTTAGGATAGATCGATTTGACCCCCCCCCCCCACCAAGGATCATGCCTTGTCGTGGCGATGGGGCTCAGTAGCTCAAGGTGAACCCAGCACCTTGGGCGAAGCAAATTGAACCGAGGAGCTGTTCTTTGTACCCCTCTTATTAGAATAAAGGACAAAAGAGCAGGAGGGACAAGAGGCGAAGATGGGAACCTCAACCCATTGCACTGTCCGAACGTTGGGAGGGGTTGTTCTATGGTGCGAAACGACCGCTGTGGAGGTGGTGTCGTTCCTTTGAGGGACTAACAAGCCGTCTGTGCCCTGTTTGCTCAATAGATCTGGGACACCTCACTAAGGGCGGCATTGGTGGCATCGCCGGGTTTTAGTAAAGCTGCGTCCTCCTTACCATCTTTCGGACGCCGAGAGTCCCACATACCTGCCTGGAGAGTCCCCCCCCCCTCCCCAGCGTTCTACCACAATTTTAACAATATGAAACCTTCATTCAAGGGCGCGGCTCCAAAGCGTCGCACGGAGAGGCTACGCACGTTTGTCAAGTTTCGCTTTGCAAGCAAATGTATCATATTGTTTCTACTGCAACCCACGGAAACATCATAATCATCGTCATCAGCCCCTATCCGTCCACTGCTAAATAAAGGCCTACCCACGGACACGCTACGCATTAATTGTAATTTTCTTTCAATTTTTTTAACACACGTGCGTAGCCTCGCCGTGCACCGCGGTGGAGCTTCGCCTTTACAAAGGGGAAAAAGTTTTTTTAAACATAGAATCTTTTGTAGTCAAAAATGTATTCAATTTTAAAAGTTTACAGATAAAAAAAAAATCAAAAATGTTACAAATATTGTTTTTTAACAGACTCACTGACTTGTGGTAAAACCATAAAGTTAGTACCTAGGTATATTATATTTTATGCATTATAACTTTATGGATAGAATGGGTCCGATGACGATGAATACGAAATTTCAACCAAACAACGCGTACATCACGAAATATATCTGCGTGCGGAAAACACATGCATCGATGCTTTTCGAGACGTGAAAACCGATAGATGGAGTCCCGCTGCACGCTGAGCCGAACGAAATCCGAACCATATTTCATGCTCCCTACGTTATGCGCTTTGTGAAAGAAAATACATTTTCCTCTCTCTTTAGACTTTTCGGAGTATATTCTCTTTGTGTTTTATTTTCAAGTCGAATGTTTTATGATCGAGCATTTTATTTAAAGTCAAATCCTTCGTATCTTAAGTATTTCTGGATCATGTGATTTTATTTTATACGCGCGAAAGAATGGGCTTAGAGTTTCGAGGTCGCGAATATATATTTAAATTATGACAAAATTTAGATAATATGTGGTGGGTTTGACCAAGTTTTTAAGACCAAGTACCTATTAGATATTCAAATTTAACAATTTTGATGAGATGCCCTCCTTTTCCCTATCCCCCCAATGAGCCACCGAAAACTCATAAATCGCACGAAACACGATAGCGTACCCATCCCTTTACGCCGGTATTATGGGAGCGAGAGGTACCACCCCGGTCACGACGGTCCAATTGGGCTGCAAAGCAGCATGGCACTACCTCTTACTATATAAATCTATTCTAATTTGGTAAGGTAATATATTTCCGCTCCCATTCAACACGGCCGTCTTGGCATTCATTGAGAGAGATTCATCAGAGGACAGATAGAGGCCGATGATGATGCTAATGAACAATGTAACCAGTAATTAGCATTCTATTGGTAATTACCGCGCCGATTGCAGTTATTCTTATTTAAATCCGTGCCTCATTAAAATGTTATACAAAACCGAGTAAGCTACTCTGCAATCTAAAATTCCATTATACAGGCGACTTTAAGTGCATAAATGTTGCAAACTTCCTTCCTACTCAGCTGAGCACTAACAAAAGGCTGTTGAAATCTGCACTCGGCTTGCATCATGGGCCGTTGAGAATGCTCGACTTTTTGAGTGTAGGGAGCAGTGTAACAGTGACATCTTCTCCACTTAGCGCTCTTGACTGGCGAGGACGACTTGCAGTCATTTAAAACAAAGGGTAAAATTGCCCGGGGAAGGCTTTCCAGACTATTCTACGTACGTTGACCGCATTTGAGGCTGTTGTGGCTGCGTCACTCATTTCACAAAGCTTTTTCTTGGTTTAAATGCTTCAATATAACAATTCCCAGATCCTATTTCCATCATCATCATCGGTATTATAATAGGCTGCATATGAATGAATCCTACTAGTATTATAAAAGAAAGTTTGTAAGAATGTATTATAATAATAATATGTAGGAACAACTCACTCACGGCCATCTGATCCCAAACTTAGGCAGAGCCTGTTCTTATGGTAACCATACAACTGATACATACTTATATATTTCTAAATACATACATATTATAGATAAATTACACCCAGACACAGAACAAATGACCATGTCCATAAGTCATAACAAACGTTAATTTTGTCCTGGGTGGGGATCGAGCCCACAACCTTCTGGGTTAGCAGTTAGAGTCACTAACCACTAGATCAAAAAACCAGTGAAGTGTAAGTATGTATGGATGTATGTTTGTATATTTGTCACTCTTTCACGCTAAAAACTACTTATAAGATTCTAATGAAAATTTACAATAACATAGCTTATACATCAGAATACCATATAGGCTAAGATTTATCCCTATTTTCCCACGGGAATGGAAAGTACGCGGGTGAAACCACGGAACGCTACTAGTATATTATAAATGAGAAATATAATAATTATTATGCTCGCATAGTTACACAAGACTATAAATGGTTTATTCATTTATTTGATCGATGAAATTGTATTTCACTTTGGACATTATTACTTATAGTAATTATTATTTCAGTAATATTTCACCGAGTAGATTAAATTAAAGTATCTTTAGCAATTTTTAAAATAAAAATTATATATCAATTACTTGTAACAAAGACCAGGGCCATAAAAGTTTATATCATGACAACGGGTGAACCTTGTCCCATACAAAATGACGTCGTGTCACGGCCCCGCAATAAATACATCGTTTATCCCAACTTTGATGTTTCATTCGAGGAGTCGCATGACTTTGTATATTTTTTGGAAAATGTGAACTTGTATTGACGCCGACAACGGCCTGAAGTGACCTAGCATTAAAGTCAGCTTATGACTGAGAATGTGATAGATTGCCGGCCGACGCGCCGTTTATTTTTTATTAAATGCCAGACCATCTGGCATCTATTGCGGTTATTTTAAAATATAGCCCTTTTAACGCTTATTAAATTGTTTTTATGTCAATTGTAATTCAGATAATTACAATGGCAATTAGTTAATAATAACACCATCAATATAATCGATCTCTTTGCTATAAAATTTTCATTGCGCATCCTTAATTAACATCAAGATTGCTGACCCTTTAGTGTACCAATCCAAAAGATTGGTATGGCATATAAATAAAAATAAATTATTATTGAAGTCAGGAAGCCTTGTATTTCCCACCATGATTCAGACCTTGACATGACGGTGGGGCTCAGTAGCCTAGGGTGAGCCCAGCACCTTGACCGACGCTAATTGAGTCGAGGGGGCTCTTTGTACCCCTATAAGAGGGGACAAAAGAGCAGGGGGCAAGGGGTGAGTACCTTGAGGGATAGACTAGCCGTCGAGGTGCCCTGTTTGTTTATTAGATCCAGGGCACCTCACCAAAGCGGCATTGGTAACACTCGCCGGGTTTTAGTGGATAGAGCTGCGTCCACTTACCAGCTTTCGGGCGCATCGAGTCCCACATACCCGTGCGGTGAGACCCACTCCACTGCGGGATACCTCAGAGCATTTCCCGGCGTTAAAGAAAAAAACTTAACTGAAATGGTTTGAACTAAAGAAACTATTATCGTTCCACATTAATCTATAGGCTTTCTATGATTACGTACTTAGTAAAGCGCTTGAAGATTTGGTATAATCAAGATGATTACGTTATCTTCGTATCCAGTTGAAGGTCTCTCGTAAATTCCTCCTCTAGTTGGCTGGTGACAAATGGCCCGACACCCGAATGTTACATTTCGTTTCAACCCGCGGTCGGAGGGTGACGCGTGACGTTGAGAAGTGTTCAATACGACGTCTCTATTTACATACACCCTGTATATATTTGATTTCGTCGGTACATTGTCTTAAATTTGGGGTTGAGTGAAAAGCACGAGTTATTTTGTCGTAAAAGTAGGCCAGTCAAATTTAAGTAATTGTACGAATGTAGGGAGTGAGAACAAAAGCAAATGATAAATTTGTATTTCTCAATCAAGTATTGAAGATACAATTAATGTAATTTTTAATGTCATAAGGAGGCAACCGAAAAATCGCAGCCTTTTGGTTACTACCGACGCCCATAGACATCCGCACAACGAAAAGTTAAACAGATTCATTGCCCTCCTTTTCCCTATCCCCCTCTCACTGGAAACTCACAAGCAGCACGAAACACGATAGCTTAGCTGTCACTTGACGCCAGTGTTATGTGAGCGAGAGGTGCCAACCCAGTCGTGCCGGCCTAATCCGTCTGCAAAGCGGCATGGCACTAACTCTTACTATAATTTTATGCATAATTTATTATTATCATTAAAAAAATTATATCAAGACTGTATAATTTTAATCAATGCACAATCAGATAACTCATTTTATAGATGTTGTGGCAGGTTATATGTTTATATTTATGTCGTTTCGGATAAAATATGATAGAGGAAAATTGAATATTATGAGTAAAATTCACGCAATTATTAAAATTATTATTGTTTGTCTCAACAACACGCCAAAACATGCAACACAAAGTTGCATATTACTTTAAAAAAATTGAGTTACGGCACCTTACACCTCTATAGCACCTTTCTATCCTTTCATGTTATAAAAACGTTTATTTAAAGCTATATAAAAACCCCACAATACAAACATTGTAACCAGAAGAACACACGTAGACGATGACACAGCTAAACCGTATGCTTTTCATCTAATCGAGTAGAGTTTCTGACTCAGTGACTCAAACACGTCGCGTAGACCGGCTACAAGAACGTAGTTCTGTTGCATTTCTATATTAGCATTGATATAATATAAAAACGATAAATAACAACGAACGACAGGTAACTGTTTGTAAATATTTACTAACCGACTTCAAAAAGGAGGAGGTTCCATGTTCGATCTTTTTTTTATATTAGCTTCGCCTGTATGTATGTTTGTTTGTAACTGACTCCTTTAGACTTGATTTTGACCCACTTTAAGACGTCAGATTAAATTGAAACTTTGCACTTCTTAAGGATCAATGACAATACAATAATTTAATTTGATTGTTTAATACATTATTTTTTATTTATTAAATACGACAAGACGATAATGAAAGATTCCGAGATCAAAATTTACCCATAATTTTTTTATAGCATAGGAGGGCAAACAAGCAGTCGAGGCTTTAGACTACCGGCGCCCATACACATCTGCACGTCCAGAGATTATGCAGTTGTTTACTCCTCCTCCCTATCCTCCTATTACCTATCCCCTCAATGGGCCACCGGAATCTCACAAACCGCACGAAACGCGACAGCATAGCTGTCACTTGACGCCGGTATTATGTAAGCGAAAGGTACCACCCCAGTCGCGCGGGCCCAAGTCGGCTGTATAGCAGCAATACTTCCTCTTAGTAGTATATATAATACTTAATTTATTAAAGTTACCATTCATTAGTTTAACATCCTACAGAATCATATATTTTTATTGTACGAATTATAATAAAGGTTTTATAATATGCTAACTTCTATTTTTTTTACCGGTGGGAGGGAAGCGCTGTGCCGCGCTCACGGCTGCATGGGTACCACCATCTTGCTTGTTTCTCCCGTGAAACAGCTTTGATGTGTTTCGGAGAGAAGGGCAAGACAGGCAGTGTAATTACTGGCACCGAGACTTAACATCTTATGTCATAGGATAGGCAACACATAAATGAGTTGCCTGGGGTCGTTCCAGGTATACTAGTTTATGTTCATGGGCGACGTCGAACACTTACCATCAGGTGGTACGTTTGCCAGTTTGCCTATCCAAGTAAAATACAAAAAAAGAAAAAAAAATTGAAATAGTAGTATTCGTGCCTAGTAGGTAACAGGTTAAATTTTCTTAGCAAAAGTACAACTAACGTATAAATTATCTCTGTTTCGGTACATAAATTTCTCTATAAAGTAGATCGATTTCTTGGAAACTCTTGTTGACCTAATTAAGATAATTCTATTACATTCCTAATTGAATTAACTACTATCTGCTGTACTACATATATCAAATTACTGCTATCATAATATTGTAATTTGTAATGTATTAATGTCTTAATTACATTCGATTTAGAGGTGATTAAAGTTACAACCATTTATCTGTATTGGATTTATCATCTTAAATTATATTGTCCTTTTCAAGAAAACACTGTCGTTTTTATGTTACATATAGATATATAGAATCTGATGATTCTCTCTATATAGATATATATAGGGAGAGTCATCATATGGTAAGTTAAGTAACCTGGTTCTATCCCAGGCAGTTTTTTCATCCTCAGAAGGAGGCCGCGGAGCGGGACAGAGAGGACGACGCTGCGTGCACCTCCTGCCTCCCGTCTAACGGGACGCAGGGTAAGGTTGGGTACCTGCCCGGTACAAAAGTTCCAGCGTCAGCGGGGGTGCTCTAGGTTGTCGGAGTTCCCCCATATTAGGACGAAGCACGGTTAGCCCTTTTGATGAGGGAACCGGCCGGTCGCGGGGGGTGTTCTGTGCTAGTCAGATCCGGGACACTCCCCTTTAAGCGGCTGAAGGCAACTCGCAGTGGTTTTAGTGCGGTATACCGGCGCCAAGGGTTTGGGGGGTAGCGCCGGGAGTCCCACATATCCCCGGGGACAACCCCTCCCCGGGTGAATGCGCAAAGCATTTCCACTGCGTCAAACAAAACAAAAGGCAGTTTTGTCATGAATGCGCAAAGCATTTCCACTGCGTCAAAAAAGGCAGTTTTGTCATATTATGTTGTCCATCCTGAGACGTATGACGTAAGTCTGTCTCTTTTCAAAACATAGCAAGGCTGTTTAACGGAAGATATAAGCAGGATGGTGTTATCCATGCAAACAGGAATGCCAAAAAGCATTAAAATCTTTTATTTTTCGATCAGTATTAGATATTTATTTGTGGATACTTTTTTGGTTTATAGTTTATGTTTGTAAATTTAATTGTAATGTGTTTATTTTAACTGTTTGTATTCCTAAAAATAAATAAATATCTATTTTATCGTATATCAATGTACTTACGACATAGTTGGTGGCTTAAATAAACATTTATACAGTACTCTTCGGAATTTAATGGTATCGCCTTTGAAATGTTTATAGGTATATCTGTCTCGTTAAATAAAAGTACTCTCTAGAAAGTATGAGATGAAAGAAAACAGTGTTTGTAAATTACTTCAATTCATGAAATGAGGATTTGTATCGATCGATGTGGGATCTTAAATGTAAATATTTGTGATTCATTTAGTTTCAGTAATTTTCTATACTAATAATATAAAGCTGAAGAGTTAGTTTGTTTGAACGCGCTAATCTCAGGAACTACTGGCCCGATTTGAATTTTTTTTCTGTTGATGGCCCGCTTATCGAGGAAGGCTATAGATTATAATATAACATCACGCTGTGCCTAATAGGAGTTAAGTTAACGCGGGCGAAGCTGCAGGCAACAGCTAGTTATATATAATTGTGTTACCGGTGGGAGGGAAGCGCTGTGCCGCGCTCCCGGCTGCATCACCATCTTGCTTGTTTCTCACGTGAAACAGCTTTGCTGTGTTTCGGAGAGAAGGGCAAGACAGGCAGTGTAATTACTGGCACCGAGACTTAACATCTTATGTCTCAGGATAGGCAACACATAGATGAGTTGCCTGGGCTTGTTCCAAGTAAACTAATTTATGTCCATGGGCGACGTCGACCACTTACCATCAGGTGGCCAGTTTGCCTGTCCAACTAACATAAGAATAAATAAACAAATAAATAAACAAATGTACTAGTGACATCTTGTCAAAAGACTATTCACCCACTTATGGGCTTGACTGATTGCAAGTTGTAGCATTAAAAAAATTGAAACATACCATGGACACGTTGTATTTCATGCTATTTTGAAGTGATACTACGAAGGAAAGATACATTTATATTTGTCACAAAATGCTAGACCAAGAAACCTTTAAGAAAGTCTTGAAGAATTTAATTTAATTTACATTCAATAACCGTTTCTCGAACAAAATTAAAATTGAATTTTGATACATATAAAAATAGCAATCAATATGAAATGTACACGCATAGTTGAATTCGAAAATAGATCAAGATGGAGACGATGTGAGAGTCCGATTAGATGCAGCTCCTCAAAATACTCTCCGAATTATTAGATGTTTCGCATCAATAAATTACACGCATGCACACACTTTCAACCCACCTACTGTATAGTATATATTCTGTCTCAATTTTCACAGGTCAGGCACATACCAGAGCCTTCTAAATAAAACTCAAATTTCCTATTGCCTTGCTATTCAAAATATTTATTATATTTTAAAAAAACCAACGCAACTTCAAAAGAGCCGACTGAGCTTAAGCTGAAACAGTTGAACCGATTTTGATAAAGTATGTTTAAAACTACCGCTAGAATATATATGCTTTTTTATGTAACAAGGGGGCAAACGAGCAGTCGGAGCCTGATGGTACCGACGCACATACACATCCGCACAATCAGAGTTTATGCCCGTCGTTGCCCTTCCCCTATCCCCCCAATGGGACACCGGAAACTCACAAATCGCACGAAACGCGACAGCATAGCTGTCAATTGACGCCGGTGTAATGTAAGCGAGAGGTACCACCACGGTCATATCGGCCCAATTCGGCTGTAATGGTGCATGGCACTACCTCTTACTTGTAAATAAGAAAGCTGTATTCCAAGCGGTTTAGCTGTAGCTGTGAGAACTATAAATATACACATTTAGCGACCAAACTTATACCATAAATCTTTTTGCCTCGGCGCTTAAAATATATTAAAACTGTTTTCTAATGTTTACGCAAATTTCACTCATTATAATGAAACAATTTTACGGATTTTATTTAAAAGAAAAACTGAGGTGTCAGGTGTCCTAACGATACAAAGTTATTGGAAACTACCCTACGATACATCAATATTTTAATTAGTCCTCTCTACGCAGTATGTGCGTAGAGACTAGTGCGTAGAGGACTAAACCGCGATAAAATCCGTAAAGTATTAAAACTACTTCAATCTCAATCGTCATTTACTTAAATTTAGTTAAAGTAAAAATTAAAATATATACGAGATACAGATCGTTTCAGTCGAAGTGTAGACGAAACTTCGTAAATAAACGCAGGCGTAATCTACCGAACGAAAAACCAATTTATCGGTTTCGAAATGAGGAATTCATTATCTTTTAAATTTCCGTTTTAAGACCGTTGATGTAGGAGTTATTTTTTCAATTCATTTCAAATTATTAAAATTTCCGCCATCTCAACGTTAGACGTTTGCGATAAACTTTTTTGATATTGCTGAGCACCCGTTGCACGTAAATCTGCCCTTACAGTGGTCTCAGTAACTTTTTCAATTTAACAGGTAAGGATAAATCGTTCATTCTTTTTATTTGAACACAGAACTGATATAAACTCTCTTAAAGTTCACGAACAGACTATTGTTTATTCGTATTAACTTCGACAATTTATTTTGGTTTGTAAACATACATATTACTAGCTGTTGCCCGCAGCATCGCCGCGTTAACTTAGTTTCACAGCCGTCCGCGGATTGATGATGATTATTTTTAGCCATTTGTTCCGGCTAATCTTTGAAACGGCTGGGCCGATTTTGATGGGATTTCACTCGCAGATAGCTGATGTTATAAGGATCATATATATGATAACTTAAGCTATAAAAATAATCACCATCAACCCGGGTACGGCTGTAAATCTAACAGCTAGTTATTTATAAAAAAACCTGCTTTATTTTGTTATGACAAAATAACAATCTCACAATCACACTCATTAATTTAGTGAGGTAATCTAATTCATTATTTTCTACACCTACGTATTAATAATACTACGTGATGCTGGCAAGAGACTGACTGTTCTCATGATATTGAATGATGAACAAGATTGTAATAATTATTTCCGTCAGCAAACTTTAATTCCAGGTAAAGCTTCTCCAAGTTATTAATTAAAGATGTTAAAAAGAAGTTATCATAATAGATTAACTAGCAATTCCAATTTTATCTAGACGAGGGTGAGTTGAGTTGGCTTTTGAAATCGTTTTCTTTATGCCTAGTCATTAAAAGTTTTATCTGAAAGTATTCATTGCGAGAGCATTCTGTAAGGTCAGAATTTTTTAAGCTGTCGAGGTATAATGAAAATATTCACTGCTAACTTGATTAGAAAAAATGTCTTGTAAGAGTAATTAAAACTTTTTGTGGAGATTATTTAACTTGTCAGCATTCGAGCTCAAAATTATTCCTGGGAGATGTGTGTACGTATATATACGAGGACGGCCAATAACATTATGAGGATATTTTTTTTCTTTTACGCCGGGAAATGCTCTCAGGTATCCCGCTTCTCCCCTGGTGGGAATGTGGCGCTCGCTGCGCCCGAAATATGGTAAGGTGGACGCAGCTCTACGCACTAAAATCCGGCGAGTGCCAATGCCGCCTTTAGGGATGTGCCCAGGATCTATTGAGCAAAAAGGGCGCCTCGACGGCTAGTCGGTCCCTAAAGGGGACAGAAGAACCCCTCCCAACGTCGGGACAGTGCAATGGAGTCAGGGTCCCATCCTTGCCCCTTGTCCCCTCTCCATAAGAGGGGTACAAAGAGCAGCCCCCACGGCTCAATTAACTTTGCCCAAGGTGCTGGGTTCACCTTAGGCTACTGAGCCCCACTGCCACGACATGGCTTGAACCATGGTGAGGAACCTTATAATAAATAATCCAACGATGACAAACTAATTGTTTTGTTATTAGTCTGTTGCATTGCGACTATTTTAAAGAAAAGTTAGTCTACTTATTAATGTCGTTGACTTTTTAAAATAAAACCATGCGGGATTTATCGCGGTTGACTAAAATAAGGTTTTTGGATACTTTATATCATGGTCATGGTGGACTGTATCCCGATAACAACATTCACACAACGATTCAATTATAAACGATAAAACATCAGTAGTCATTCCATTAATTTGAATATCAAACCATAAAGTTAATATTATTTTAATCCCAACCTAATACAAATAAAGCACTTAAGCGCATATTAATGAA
Organism: Helleia helle; assembly: GCA_963853865.1. Classification (NCBI taxonomy): domain Eukaryota; kingdom Metazoa; phylum Arthropoda; class Insecta; order Lepidoptera; family Lycaenidae; genus Helleia; species Helleia helle. The sequence goes on along the minus strand of OY971422.1, from coordinate 14,849,630 downwards.
ATGATTAAAACAGGAATGCTTTAACGATACATTTGAACATTTAACGAACCCTGCAGCCTTAGACTGAGGGTATGAAGACATTTTATATATAACATGCGAAGCTCTTTGTTCGGATACTTTGATTGCTTATTGATTTTCAACCAAAAAATAAAAGTTTTTTAATAAAAAATGTCATAATGCCACGTTGAATAATGTCAATAATAGGTTCCGAGTGTAACAATGGGGTTCCGTCCGCCGGCCGGCAGCATTGTGACGCTCAATCGGCTCTCACTGGAAAATGGCCCCTAGAACGACTCTCTTTTGTAAACTAAACGAGTGACAGTTTTCTCTTTGAATATACGAGGTAATTGAGATCTCGTTCGTGATTGATTGTGTTTTTTGTATATTTTAAAGTAAATGAAAGCTTTGTATAGTACATAAGTCAAACGCCACGATATTTATTTAGTCTGCTGATATATTGACTTTTATAAGATTACTTTCTCGTCATCTACTATAGATATTTTGGGTCTATACATATGTAGCTCCAGCTGATAAATGTTCAAGAATCCTCCGCCAAGAATATTCAATATGAACTTAATCTATGTTCACTGCAATGTAGGTACGCATAATATAAATTATAATTTTAATTTATCTAGAAGCTATATACACTAAAACATCTGATATGTCCAGAACAATACCGTCTCCTAATTTAGAAGACATAAAATTTACAAAGTTTTATCAAAATACATTGAGCGCTTTCGGAGATTAGCGTAAGGAATGTTCACGTTCGTTACATCATTCATATTATTAATCATATTATTAAAACATTGCCCTTATAACATATTTTACTGACACAAATAATACAAATACTTGAATACGTAAAAGAAGAATCTATGAACACCAATTTGTTCCTCCGGGGGCTGTACGTGAGCACTTACATGAAATTAGTCGCGAGTATCTTAAACGATTGTTATTACTTATTATCTAGTTTTATAAGATGAATATCTTTATGATTAATATCTAAATAATAACATGTATAAATACAACTATATACACTGTTTTAAGAGGAAATTAAAATGGATCTGAGTAATTCAAATAGTAATGAAAGATCTGAAATAAATAAATTATAGCAAACATAAAGCGCTCACTTGAGTGATTGAGCGACGATGGTCTAGTGAGTGAGGGCTCGGCCTTTTGAGTCCGGGTTCGATCCTGCCCTGTGCTGCCTAGAAATGCGTTTTATATGCAGTTGATTATGCAGTTATCTTTCTTTTTCTCTATCAAACCTTTAGTTCATGTTGAATGAAGACTATGACATTAAAATATAATAACTTTACTTCCTGACTTCATCAAATCATCAACGCTCCACCAAAATTTATGTTTTCATATAATTATATTTATAGTATAGTAAGTAGATTCTTAAGTATACTCGATATTTAATAATTTCACTTAAATAAAGTATCATCATCACCCACCTTCCCGTAAAATGTAGAGTCCCAATCACATCTACTTATATCAAACACTAGCTGCGTCCTGCAGCTTCACTTAGATTTACAGCCGTATCCAGATTCATGATGATTATTCATAATATATCAAAATCGGCCCAGCCGTTTCAGAGATTAGCCGGAATAAATAGAAAGTGTGACAGATAGACAGACAGACAAAAATTGTAAAAAATGCTAGTTTGGTATATTTGTGTTTTTTCTTTGGTTTCGATGGGGAATGTGTTTAGGCATACCACCTGGTCTTGGGTGACCCTGCGCGAGAGCTGTGAACGGACGCACCGGGCCATAACGGTGAGCATTACGGCACTCTTCTCTGGAAGTGGAGGGTGGCGTCCCGTCCTCCTTCTCCGCTTAAGGAATTAGATACAAAAATATGAAGAATTTTGTAAATGTGGTTTCTAAATGCGGTACCCACTCCGAACTTATGCCCATATTACCTTCCATTAAAGCATAATTTATAAAAAATCATTGTACGAGTAATGCAAGTAATAGGTTTGTGTTTTAGATAAAAATACATGAAAAAGCCTTAATATATTAATTGCGGGTTCTAATATATAACAACTTGTACCAGTAATTTACTTGGTTTTTTTACATGAGTTTGAACAAAAGAACCTTGAGAATTATTAATTGCCAAAGTGTCAACGCTCAAACTCGCAAACGTTGGGCGTCACTCAACTCCGAGTTGGGCGTGCTTATTATGTAAAACATGAAATGACACGAAATTATTTTTGTTTTTTTTGTTGCTTCGATAGGAAAAGTGGTTGACGTGCCACCTCATGGTAAGTGGTCGTCGCCATGGACTTACCTAGTTTACCTGGAACTAGGCCAGGCAACTCATTTATGTGTTGCCAGACTGAGACATGAGATGTTAAGTCTCGGTGCCAGTAATTACAATGCATGTTTTGCTATTCTCTCCGAAATACAGGAAATCTGTTTCACGGAAGAAACAAGCAAGGTGGGACCCAAGCAGACGAAGCGCGGCATAACGAACCCTCCCATCAGTAAAGAGTTGATTCATATGACATTACAAATGATTACAACGTGACACATTTTTAGACATATGTCTTGTAGTGCATAGAGGTTGGTCAATCAATTCAATCTTACTTCACTTATTAAGGTCAAGTATAGAAGTTAAAGTTCAATACTTCCTAAGTGAAGTAGGCTTAAATAATACGAGATGGGCGGCGCTGCGTCGCAGTCTGACATCGGCTATCGGATGGGACTTGTGTCTGTCGGGCGTCATCAACTCGATGCTCGGTGACGACGAGTCCTGGAAGGCGATGGTCTCCTTCTGCAAAGCAGTAATGTATCTGAAGGAGGCTGACGAGCGGGTGAGAGAGGAGGCCGCTGACGAGGCCTTTCCCCTTGAACGACGAACGGGGTGCGTAGGATACTTAATTCGCCTCCAGTAACGCCCCATGTGCTTGTATCGGGCCCCAGTATGGCACAACGTCACAAGGACTGCTTAATGGCGGCCGCGCAGTCCCACTTTCGCCAGTCGCCGCGGCCAGCCTAAGGTGCTCCTGTTGCCTTCAAATCCGGGACCCTGAAAATTAAGGTTGCTTGTAAGGGGTAGAGTGCGTCATTCGGCATAATATGCTTTTACAAAACACATACATACAAATTTATATATGTATATACATACAAATTTTCTGCCCTTGGGAACTTTTTACCTACTTCTATATTCTATCTCTTTCATAGGTCTTTATTATTTGTCTTAAAGAAGGCATAATTAGACGATTACGTACACTGAATAAAAACCAATTCTGGGCGTAGTTTCATGACTAACGTGTAACCAATATATTTAAAGTTTTCTCTCGAATGTTTTTACTCTATGTTATAGTCAGTTGCATGTAACGTAATAAGCCGTGGCGTGCTGATGAAGCTTTCCTGACTTTGGCTGCCCCGGCAACACGATTGTTTGCCTGTTGACGGCTGTCGCCTGCTGTGATCGAATACTTGCGAACCTTACTACTTACAAGTTCATATATGTTGCCTGTAGATGCTGGACTTTACTTACACTCGCTAAAATAATAATAAACATAAGGATTTTGAAAGATGCCATAACATAATACTGCCATGATTTGGATTACATTTTTCACGGTCCTTCAGCTAAAGCAAAAAATATTAAGTAAATTATATATTTTATGGTATTTCCTCAAGAGAGAGAAGGACAAGCGGCCGATGTAGAGACCTTACATCAACACAACCCGTTTACTGAGAGAATGGACCTCACTGAAATGTGACACCTCTCCCACTTTCCCGCGTGCTTTCCGCGTTTGTACTGTTCAGCGTGACAGCAGGACGAATGCGTAGCGCGCGGGAAAGCTTTTTTTCCGGAAAGGCTAGACTTTTCGGCCTGATGGCCTTTATGCTCAATCAGTACAGTAAGTGAGCAGATGGCTCACTTAAGAAATATTAGAAAGGGGGTCGCCCCCCTCCGCACCCCGCAGGGGGCGCGGTTCATCGCGCGCGCTGCTCGGGAGAGCAGGATTTTAACTAGTCAAATCCGATACGGTCGACGAATATTTTACTGTTAAATTTAACCTATCATCATGAGGGCCGGTCCTCATACCTCCCTGTGGAGAGGGAGGCGGGTCATGCGCGGTGCCCGAGCAATCTAGCGGTGGGATAGTGCTACTGCTGTTAGCGCGGTCTGAGTTTGTGTATACTCGTATCGGATTTGAACCTAAGCTTTCGCGATCGGTCCGGATCGATGTGGTTTCCATGAGTAGGGGTCGACGTCGCTTACGACCCCGAGGCCCAAGCGGTGTACCTAGCACCGTGTGTTGTAATTCTGTGTATGTTGTGACGTTCGCGTCGCGCTTTTGCGTCGCGCATTAGTTGCTGAGAGATTTCGTCAGCTGGGTCGGTTAAAACATGCTTAGGTAACCTATCTAATTAGAAAATGCGGCGGGAGACGTGTCACATTCCAGCGAAGTCCGTTTCAGTAAACGGGTTGTACCTCCACGACTACCAGTCCTAATTGAATATATTCCGCTACTTGTAAGAGGTAGTACCATGCTGCTTGCAGGTGAATTGGGACGACACGACCGAGGTGGTACCGCTCGTTCACATAATACCGGCGTCAAGTGATAGATGCTATGCTGACGCGTTTCGTGCGGTTTGTGAGTTTTCGGTAGCCCATTGGTGGGGGTGGGGTAAAAGAGGGCAACACATCTACATAACCTCTTATGTGGATGGATGTCCTTAGGCGTCGGTAATCATCTAATGCTCCGACTGACCGTATGCCACCTTAGGCCATATAAAAAGAGAAACCAATGCAAAATCAATTTATATTGCTACTAATAATTGTTAAAATGGTTCTAAAATTACATTAAAAATATCCTACAAGAAATTTTATACAAATTACTGTTTCAAGTACCTAAATATTTAGTCGGGATTCATCGTATTTTCTCATATTACTAATACGTAATCAATAATCCCCAAATAATAGGGGTCGCTCTGCTTGTGGTGGAGTATTCATGGAGTCGCTCATTATTGGACGTCACTCAACCTTTATTTAATCATGGTTTTGTATTAGAAATACAAATAATAATGAATTTCGCTAATGCGACGTCTTAATGAAACATGGTGGTGGGCAGATTACTGTGGGATTTGGATACCTACGCTTTGTATGGCGCTTCTAGGCAGTAAAATAATAAAACACATTGATGTTTTTTTTACGTAATAACGTCTTATAAATTGATGAACACCGGCAGCGCGCACGATAAAGTGTCCCGTTCCGCCTGAGCCTGTCAAACGATAGACAGGCCTAAGCGTTGGCTTGGAAATTATTTTTAAGAAATGTTGAATACGCGACAACGTGTTTTGTGTTTTTGTGTTTATTTCTACAATTTAATAACATGCCATTGATTTCCTCCATTATTTTCAGTCTAATTTCATTTTGTTCACTTCAATTAACTGTTTTTCTCAAAATAGCGGCAAAAAATGTAATTAAATTTTCATCAATGTTTCTTTATGACGTTATCACGTGAAACTATTGTCCGTAAACCGACTCTACAGGCAACCAATTTTTTTTATGAAATCACCCGTGACCGATTTTCCGACTTGCAAGATGTCGTTTGTGTTACCAAACGACTTTACAACCATACTAAGTATTTTTAAAACATTTTTATATTTCATTTAGAATTAAATACGCGAAACATTTTGCTTGTCAGTGAATAAGTTTGGCCATTGTTTTGTAACTTTAATTAAATCATTACTTAGTAATAACGACCTTTTGACTTTACAGAACAAAAACATTGAAAAGGTTCTAAACGTTTTTTGTATTCCTATTGTGCAAATGTAAGTATTGCTCCTTGATTTAAAGTGTTATTAGGGCTGAAACACTAAGTGTTTTTTCTCCATTTATTTATACTATTATTTGTATTATAGTGTTTTACAATGAAAATATCATCACGTAATTTATCCAAGTCACGCTTAGATACACACATTGTTAAGTTGCCAGTTTTTACAAATTAATAATAATATAATATTCACGACGCTTTCACACCACGTCAATCTGGTCCCGTGGTAAGTTCTCGATGAACTTGTGTTACGGTTACCAGGCAACGGAAATATATTTAATACTTTTATACTATACATATATTAAGGATTTTTATTATATAATACACATATTTAATACACATCCATGACTCAGGAACACAGAAAATATTTTTGTTCCCTGGCGGGATTCGAACCCGCAACCTCCAGGCTTGAGCGCCACTGAGCCACAGAGGTCGTCAACGGTTTTGATAAATAAAATATGAGTTATACTGCCAAATGTATGCTGCATCGCTGCGCCGGTTCTGCACTCTGATTGGTCGACTGATGGCCATCGATGCGAGTTTGTGTTGATTGAGATAACTAGTTGGTCGAATTGCTATTTCATCAGTGACAAATCACAGATTAGTTTCGGAATTTGATGGCTCACATTGTAGAGTAGTGTTGCGTCATGGGAATAAAATGACTTTTCACGAGATACGCCTACTATTATTACTCGCATTAGTGTGCTAATGCTAACTTACCTGATAACTAGTGATGACACAATATGGTCAATCATAGTGAAAACCATACAACACAACGTATACACATCGTATTGTGTATGGAACAATACACGAACATTTCAGAATTTACGTTACAAATTGAAAGTTGGAACGAGCGTGTTTAGAATACTGCTTGTGTTTAATTACAAGTTGGAACGCTAAGGCTTCAATATTTTATAGTGTTCCACTCGTTGGAATTTATTTTAATTCAGTGTATTTAAATAAGCTATTTAAATTTAACTTATAATGACGTCGTGTAGCAAAGCTAGAATGAATGAGTAAATGCAATGAATGTTTTTATCATCTATATTATATATTGTATAATAATATGTGCTTCGTAAGTGGTAATCACATGTTCCCCAGTTTAAATTATCATCCATCATCCTATACCTTAAAATTATGAAAAAAGGTAGCTGTTACACCTGACGGATGTTTTCTATATTATATTATGATGATCTCTGTGGCTCAATTTTTATAAAAATATTATAAAAAAGAAAGCAGCACTCTTGTGCATATTTAGAAACACACTGGGCTATTTTTTTAAAGGACAAAGCGATATCCTATAATTTATTGGTTATCAAAAATCTTTGAGCTTTATTGAACATTTTTCTTGTAATAAACGGGCCGACAACGTTGAAATTAAATTCTTTTGCGAGATTTTTTTGTAAAAAACTTTTTCATGTTTAACATTTTAGCTATTTCTTTATGAAAATGTTACTGTTCTTAAAATGGACGTAGCTATTTAATAAATTCTAGTATGTAACGTTTGAGCTGTGATGGCAAAATGAAATTTCACCTTCGAAACGAGAGGTCAAAGATTACTTTACTTTTTCATGTGAAGTTCTGCTTTAAAAGAAATGGCCACTAAAATATGCAAAAGTCTTCGATTAAAGATAAAATGTGAAATAAGAGACTTCTAGTATGTCTATTACCCTCTTCAAAGTCTTCTACAACTAGAAGTAGAACGTAATTAAAAAATTCACACGCGGTAGAAGTGAATTGTTCAAACATCATGAACATAAGAAACACTGTATAATAACTTCCTATCTCATTTACTCCCACGTTCAATCTTATGAATTTATATGTCTATCTCTTTTTACTGTCGCTTTTTCGTTTCACCGACTTTCAAATCACATTGATACTAAAGAAGTTTTCACTTCAAAAGGAGAAAAGAAGAGAGTAAAAGAATAAGAATATCGTATCCTGTAAATTCTATCTGTGCACTCCCGTGCTTTCTAAGCTTAATTGCCTAATCTTCTCATCACAACACGACATATTGTTTTTAATCTGTTGATATACGGTAATGACAATACGTATTGTGCAGATATAAAGGCTTGTGCAGCATGTTTGCATAAGTTAAAGGTGAGTACACATGATGTTCAGTACACGGTCTATTGTTTCGGCGTTCTAGTGTGGGGTTAACAAACCACTGTATCATGGTATGGCTTGAGGCCACTATACACCATAGCGCAATGCAGGTGAATAGAACAATACACATTAAAAACTCGTCAGTTTTAGTCGATAGAATTTTTTATATGTTCAGCACTGACTTAGAATGTACTAAAATTAAATTTGTTAAATTGATTTATATGAGATTAACTGTTTTACTTTCAGTTTATTATGTTTTCCTCTTTACAGTTTTTTAAGCCGTATTTTATGAAAATAGATCCTTTGTTTATAATAATTTATTATAGACTATAAACACCATGAAAATTAAATGTAGAGAAACACTAGTTGTACGTGTAACCACATACCAATATTTAAGCAAATAATATTTGTCCTTTGTTTTGAGATAGTTTATTGTCATATCCCAAAAGTCATCCCTCGTTACTGAATCTTGACAAAGAATTATGTCAAAAGACACGTATCATTTTACCTAAAAACGGTTCGTCGGAATTATATTTATACGAGGAAAAAAGCTACATTCATTTGGACTTATCAAATAAAGAGGGAATCATGTAATCTGTACGCGGTACACGTACACATGTCATATTTTTTCCCAAGAAAGTGTCTTTTGCTGACATTCAATTGTATTAATACGGAAGGAAAACAATTTAAAAATAGACGAATTATTTTACATATTTTTTTTGTAACAAGTGATTACAATAACTTAAAAGCATATAAGAATGAGTGTTTAAGTTAATTCTCATAATCTTTCCCATAGGTAGTAGTATTTTTCCCATAGGTGGTAGCGCAGTAACCACCAACGCGCCACCCTCAAAATAATAATCCCCGAGAGTGTAATATTCTAGTAGTCTCAAGTATACCTGGGACTAGTACTTATTCATCCAAGCTCCAATTTTTGAGATGATAAGTTCGGTGCCAGAAATTACGTACCTATGTAAGTACTGTCTTTTCTGAACACAGCGAAAAGGTTTGGCGAAGAAGTTACATTTCAAAATGTCGAAGGTATATTTATCTGTATTTAGAATCACAGTGAAGCCTAAGTTATAGTATTTACTAGCTGTTGCCCGCAGCTTCACCCGCTAACTTAGATTACCAGCCGTACCCGGATTGATAATGATTATTTTATAGCCTTTTTTCCTTATATCATCAGCTATCTGCCTTTGCATCTGTGAAAGTTCCATCAAAATCAGCCCAGCCGTCTCAGAGATTAGCCGGTACAAACAAACAGACAGACAGACGGACAAAAATAAAAATAAAAATTTGCTATATGACGTACCGTGCTAACATCCATATGCATTTAATAAAAAGCGGCTATAATATTATTACAAACAGACACTTCAATTTCATTTATCTGTATATATACTAAACACAACGTATAAAATAGATTGGTTTGATGTTTATTGAAATAATAAACTACTTAGGCATGTAGAACTAATGTACTAACCCACCAAAACAATTAGGCGCATGACAACCACGCTTCCCCTACCGCGGAGATGCGCGGGGCGAAGGAGGGGTTCGGTACGTTGTAACTAACCCTGAGTGTAAATCGTAGTAGTAAGTGGTTAAGACATCAATAAAATGAAAGAAAGTTGATAATTATGATGCAGGGCTTATGCTCCTTTATTTGTACCTAGTAGATTCAAAAGTGTTTATAGCAAGGTGACAAGTTAAGTGGAATACTGTAGGGCGGCTAAATGTTGTTTTGTTACGTGCGTGGAATACGTTCAAGTAATTATCTTATCTGTCCTTACCTATTTACTCGAGAGGAGTAAACGGGCAACGTTTTCTTTCTTGTTTAAATAATTAATTTAAATATTAAGAATACAATGAGAGAGAATACTTATCTACTTTAACTTGGCGGACTTTTTCATTGATGCTATCAACTCGACAAATTCGTCTGGTTCTGTAGGAGTTTGCGCGCCTAAATCGCAGATCAGATTGACAAGGCGATAGAATAATATACCCTGAGTCACGATTTATACTACGCTGGGATGTAAACTATAATAAAATCATGATCACAAATTACGACTAGCGAAGCGAAACCCCGAGCAACACCTAGTTCATATATTACGTTGTTTGATGACCTCTGTGGCTCAGTGGTAAGCGTGTTGGCGCTCAAACCGGATGTTGCGGGTTCAAATCCCGCCAGGGAACAAAAATATTTTCTGTGTTAAATATGTATATTATATAATAAAATCTTAAATATATGTATAATATAAAAGTATTAAATATATTTCCGCTGTCTGGTACCCGTAACACAAGTTCTTCGTGAACTAACCACGGGACAAGATTGACGTGGTGTAAAAGCGTCCATAGATATATAGATGTAACAAAATACTTGTAAATTTCTTTTAATTATAAGTAATAAAATTGTTAACGAAGTAACTAATAATAGTCGAGATATCCTATAATTAAGCACAATATCACGATTTACGGCTAAATAGCCATCTGACATTAGTTCAGTATCAGTATCTATAGACCAGACCGGAATATCGGCGACATGCACTTTACTGATATGATTTATTTGAATCTGTGATTGCTTGCTTGGCAATTATGAGCAGATTATTATTGTTCTATGTGTGTATACCTATATTACTAGCACCAAGACATACAATCATTAGTATCAAGATAGGGAATTTATACAGTCCCCGACATGGTTCAGGCCTTGACGTGGCGGTGGGGCTCAGTAGCCTAGGGTGAGCCCAACACCTTGGTCGAAGCTAATTGAGCCGAGGGGGCTCTTTGTACTCCTGTTATAAGAAGAGGGGACAAAAGAGCAGGGGGCAAGGGGTGAGGATGGAAACCTGACCCCATTGTACTGTCCCAACGTTGGGAGGGGTTGTTCTGTGGTGCGGGACAACCCCTCTGTAGAGGTGTTGCCGGTCCCTTGCGGGACTGACTAGCCGTCGAGGTGCCCTGTTAGCTTAACAGATCCGGGGCACCTCACCAAGGCGGCATTGGTGGCACTCGCCGGGTTTTAGTGTATAGAGCGGCGTCCATTTACTACCTTTCAGGCGCAGCGAGTCCCACATACCCACCTGGGGAGACCCACTCCCCAGGCGGGATGCCTCAGGGCATTTCCCGGCGTAAATGAAAAAAAGGGAACTTATACAGTAAGTTTCCAGGTGTGTCCTGTGTTATTTAGATCCCGGACACTCCCGTTCAAGTGGCTGAAGACAACTCGCAGTGATTTTAGTGCGGTATACCGGCACGTAGCGGGGGACGCCGGGAGTCCCACATATCCCCAGGGACGACACATCCCCGGGTGAATGTGCAAAGTATTTCCACTGTGATGGCTAAAAAAGGTGTAATGTCAGGTAAATTTGTATATTATGTTCAGTCATCTTAAAAGTCGAGTTTCAACTCTGCAGGGCTAGCCTAGAAATGAACTTAGCGTTGAACTCGTAAAATCTGTTTGTATATCTAATATTGTCATTAGAAACAATATTTGTGCTCCATTATAAATATTTTACGGTTTTTTATAGAAGATTGGGCAAATGGACAGTCGTTTCACATGGAAGGATGCGATAAGCGACTATATATTATATACTACTACTGCGGCTATATCATAAGCAGATGCGTATTATATGTATTGACAAATAATTACAAAATAACAAATAAGCATATCAGGAAATCATTTTGAAAATACAGCTTTTTTATGCTAATCGCTTTACGGATATGTATGGACGCCAATAGTCGCCAAAAGAATTCGAATGCTTATTTGCCCTTCTATGCTATAAAAAAGTTGTAAACGGGGAGATGAGCCAGTTTAACCGGGACTCGCCCATGTAACTCATTCAAGCATTACTTATCCTGAGACATAAGATGTTAAGACTCGGTACCAATAATTAAGTGATTTTAAGTTGACATGGTTATTTTCATTACAAAAATTATTTAAAACGGGATATTTACCATATTTTTCATTTTTATTTCGCGGATCTCGATATTTCGACATTATCTACGAATGTCTTGTTCACAAGACTGAAGTATGCGGGTAGATGTTGACGGCATTAGAAGTGTTTGCTATGTAACCTAATCACTGATTTCTTAGAAATCAGCCATCGTGGAACATCTTCTGGAAGCCGGGCCGAACCATTGGATTGAGTTTCGTAATGTTTAGATAATCGCCACAGAACGCCATCACATTCCCCGACTGGCTCGAGAAGCCATCGAAATGACTTTCATGGAAGATGGCTTTCAACTCTCGATAGTGTGGAATCCAGTGATTAGGTTATGCAAACCCCTAAAGAATAATATTAAACATTCGCGAACCGATACGGCGAGTTTCGTCACTCGAACACAGGATCGAGTGTCGAGTGTACGCAAAACTAGTGACAATAGTAGGGGTGAAAAAGACAATAGCAGTGGTGACCAGTGTTTACGCAGCAAACGTACGAGAAAGGAGGTAGTCCGATACGGACACCTCTCATGCCGTCAACATCAACCCGCATACTTCAGTCTCGTGAACAAGACATTTGTAGATAATGTCGAAATATCGAGATCCGCGAAATAAAAATGAAAAACATGGTAAATATCCCGTTTTAAATAATTTTTGTAATAATTAAGTGTATGTAATTACTGGCACCGAGTCTTAACATCTTTTTCGGCAAAAAAGGCAGTGGCCTGTACTGCCTTTTTTCTGAAACAAAGCAACACTTTCACAGAAGTAATAAGTAGGATGATTATATCCACAGTAGCGGATTTACAGATTTGCCACCTGTAGCCAATTCAATTTTAGCCGCCGAAAAGATTTTTCTTACTTTTTTTCATTATCATCCCCAAAGCAGCCCAACCAAAAATCTGACGCTCTAAACTATAAAGATTTTGCTGATTTTTTTTCAAAACATCTATTTTTATTTAGAGATAGCAAAAATAACAATTTCCTTCCCAAATTTGCTGCCCCTAAAAATCTGCCACCAGGTTCCAGCATATTCAGCCTAGTGATAAATCCGCCCCTGTGTATCCAGGTGGAGCGCAGCACAGAGCTCCCACCGGAAAATACACCCCTAACACGAAGGTACAGGAGATAGTTCTTTTGATTGATGTAGCCATTGATATGAAGTATGTGATATGTGTAGTAAGTAAGTAGTAGTAATGTAGAAGTCCAAGTCATTAGTTACCGTGATTATGGCGATTGAAACATGAACTAAATATAGATAACTCAATATCACTATGCGGTATGATGCCAATATTATTTAAAAATAAAATTACAAATACTAGAAATGATTAATGGAATTGTGAGTATTAGTAATTTAATTTATGATTAGAAATCCGACACAGCGGTGTAAACATGATCTAAATATTTCAATCTCATTTCACGGTGATAATAGCTATCGGTATCCGGTGTATCGAATCAGGACGAAAACAATTTTCAGTTTGATAAGAGTATCGATTACTATAGGAGTTTTGGCTTAGTCTTGTAATTTTGGGAACATTGCTTGAAAACATAATATGATCTATATTGGCGACTTCTGTACAGCAGTAAATTTCGAGAATTCAGTATTGCGTTCTCAGTAGCGTCCATTAAGTCCTGTAACGTGCAGGTGGAAGGACAAGCAGGACACGACATGAGGTGATTTATTGTCTGTGGAACGGGACCGCATATGCACTCTCCTTTTGAAGGATCTGTGAATCCCCACCGAACACAGTCGTACTTGCTCCAGCCGACCTCAAGTCTATTCAAACACTTCCAGGTTGGCCACGGCAGCTCGTGTCCGAGTGGGATATTCTCTATAGTGATAATGATTCAAGATGGTGGTGAGTATATGAAAGAATTATCAGATTTAGGTTTTTATATTTTCTTTATCTATATCATAAATACTTTATAACATAAAAACTTATTTTATAACCTAGACCAGAACGGTCCGGGTTATTAAAATAAGTTTTCGTTTTAAATTATTTAATCTAAGTCATGCTTAATTCGTCCAAACACTTGAGCTTATGTACCTACTATTTTCTTATTAAAAGTCTGAAAAAGCGTGAAAACAATCATGGAAATTGAAACGTAATAAACTAACATTCCCAATAGGAATTACATTTTTGATAAATTCCCTTTAGGTTTGAGCGTTTCATCTCATCCTTTAAGATGGCAACTGAATCACCATTCCCGTATGCGACGTCCATTTCAGAATCTTATTGGCCAACTGCCAAATTAGATGCAAATTCTTAACATTATTTCTGTAAGTTTCAAAGGGAATCGATGGTATTCCAAAGATTTCCCAACGTAACGTTACCACATCTATCTATAAATTATATCTTTATATCAAAGTAATATTTGTGAGTTACTTAGGAGAATATCTTTGGAACTACTCATCTGATTTAAAAAAATATTTCACGAGTACAATGGTTTTTTTTTTTTTCACCGGAAAATGCTCTTAGGTATCCCGCGGGGGAGAGGGGACTCCCCAGGCGGGACTCGCTGCACCCGAAATATGGTAAGTGGACGCAGCTCTACCCACTAAAACCCGGTGAGTCCCACCAAAGCCGCCTTTGGTAAGATACCCTGGATCTAGAAAACAAACAGGGCACCTCGACGGCTAGTCAGTCCCGCAAGGGACCGACGCCACCTCCACAGAGGTGTTGTCCCGCACCATAGAACAACCCCTCCCAACGTCGGGATAGTACAATGGGGTGAGGGTCCAATCCTCGCCCCTTATCCTCCCTGCTCTTTTGTCCCCTCTTCATATAAGAGGGGTATAAAGAGCAGCTCCCTCGGCTCATTTTGCTTCGCCCTAGGTGCTGGGTTACCTTAGGGTATTAAGGCCCAATGCCACGACAAGGATTAAACCACGGCGGGACAGTACAATGGTTACATTATAACCGAATGACAAAAGTTTTAATAACATGTATCCGGAGGCGTATATAAATCTATGTTATGCAAATCACACACAATGTAAAAAAGATGTAATAAAGAGATGTTGTATGTTAGTTTGATGTACACATTTAAGATACCAATCGCTTAGAATTCTCCTTGACAGACAAATTACACAAACACTTCATTTTCAGTTTCGAGGCTGATGAAATAGTGACGAATAGCAAAATATAATGACAACGAAAAACATACAAACAACAACAGAAAAGCAAAACAAATTGATAAAAAAATCAAATTCTGGATGAAGACATCAACACGAACATTGTTATGGGTTTAAGTTTAATGCGGCGTGTATAATGATGTAAATATATTGTCAGATTAAATTTTGGACAAACAGCGGGTTCGAAGACGCAGCTGCACGTTGAACTAATTTCATCTCGACATGACAAGGGTATTAGTTGGGTCGACCCTTTTTATACCACCTTACTGGTTGTGTGATTTCACTAGTTGTGGCTCAGATTGATTTCCTGAAACCGCATTGTTAATTATAATTCAAATCCTGTAAAAATAATACAACTTGTTTAATTAAATATATGATGCCAGTGGCAAGGTCGGTCGTCTTGGTGTTCATTGTAGGGGGCTATGTGCAGGATTGGACGGATAAAATGATAATGATGATGATGATGATGAAATAAATATATAAAAAATAACATCCCATGTTAACCTTTGTAATATTGTAATTTGTGGTAATTCTACGTTTGAATAAATATTATAATACATAAATATTATAATGCAAGCATCTAGAGAAAGTATTTTTTTCCACGGGTATATTATGTAAGCGTTTACGCTTACGGCCACCCGTATGTGTGGGCTGGCGGCTCTGTGGGATTCTGCATAAACCTTCTTAAAACCTCAGCGGCTGTCTTCAGCTACCTTATAGTGGTACTAGTGTTAGTATCCAGTCTAGTAGTTGGTTGGGTACCTATCCATCAGAATAACCCATACCCCACCATGGAGTCGGTCCCCTTAGGGTCAGTCCCTAAGGGACAAGGGGCGAAGATGGAACCTCACCCCATTGCACTATCCGAACGTTGGGAGGGGTTGTTCTATGGTGCGGGTCGACCCCTCTGTGGAGGTGGCGTCGGTCCCTTGAGGGACTGACTAGTCGTCGACGTACCCTTTTTGCTCAATAGATCCGGGGCACCTCACCAAAGGTGGCATTGGTAGCACTCGCCGGTTTTTACTGGGTAGAGCTGCGTCCACCTTACCACCTTTCGGGCGCAGCGAGGCCCACATACCCAGGTGGGGAGACCCGCTCCCATGCGGGATGCCTCAGAGCATATCCCGGCGTTAGTGAAAAAAAAAAGCTAGTAATTTCTTTACTAAAACGTAAGACGGTAAGCCTCGATATCAGTTATACCACTACCTATTGTATGGAAGAAATAACCGAGATGGGGAAACCTAAGAAAACAGGTCACAGCGTATCCCTTCCCATGTTAGATTCCTATTATTTTAATATTATGTTATTTAGGCGAGTATGGTACAGTTTTGTTTGCACTTGGGGCTAAAAAATAGTCCATCTTAACATTTGTCCATCCCATGGTCGTAGGACGCCGTTAAAAAATAAAATGTTATGAATATTATGAAAAATAAAAGTAAAACATAAAAACTTCGGGGTTAATTATTTGCGTTAAATATTGATGGTGCTTTATACACCAAATTAGATATCTTGTTTGCTGTATGCGCCTGAACAAATATAATCCCTGTCAGTAAATTGTTAGCTTAATTATTTAATGTTATTGTAAAAAAAAGAGTAAAGGGACAACACAATAATTACAACAGTTATTTCATAAGACATTTCATATTGTCATAGAAAAGGTAAACTAAAGTTCCATTTACATAAATCAATCAATAAAATTAAACATCGTTTCATCCGACACATTAGTTTATTTTATTTATTGTTTTCTAATGTTTGCGCGAATTTCACCCATTATAATGAAACAATTTTTACGGATTTTACAATTACATTTCTAGACAAAGCTCGCCATTATATCAGATTTGATAGAACACAGATACTCGCAAAAGAACACCGATTCCAACCAAGGATGATCCGTGAGGCTATTGAAATTAAAAAACATCCAAATTTCAATAGAGAAGATGGCTGGCTCTTACCACCTGTTTGGGATCCCATTATTAAAATAATTAAATAAAAAACCAAGCATAATATGCCACAGATTAAAGATACAGTTAGCACTTTCTGCGTAGAGAGGACTTATCAAAATAATTATGTATCATAGGGTAGCTCGAATAACTTTGTAACGTTAGGACATCTGTCACCTCAGTCCTCCCGTGACCATGGTTGCTGTAAAGTATCCGAAACGTCGGGCTTGTAATCTTAATAAACCGCGATAAAATCCGTAAAAATTGTTTCATTATAATACTATTTTATTTGTTTCATTTCTTCCATTAAATGTCCTGAGTGTTCTAATGATAAAGAACGACATCTTTAACTTTCGTATCTAAAAAACTCGTGAAAATCTTTCGTAACTAATTAAGAAGTTTAAGAAACACCGCCTCATTGGCATACTTTAGGCCTGTAATGCGCAGTTAATCTTGACGTAAAAAGTTGCCGCTCTCTGATGTTATAATTCAGAAGCCTCCCCACGCTACGAGGACGAATTTCTTATACGAACGATGCGTATTTATCAAGCCGATTTAAGAAGTAGGTAATTTAACAGTGTATGTAAAGGAATAACATTAAGACTAAAAGCAGGTACGGAATATTGAAATGAAAAAGATTTCAAATTAGGAAAAAAAAATATATAAAATTTTTGTGTGTAGTAATATTATTTAGACTTCATATCCCCACCAGTTCAAGTCTTGACGTGGCAGTGGGGCTCAGTAGCCTAGGGTGAGCCCAGCACCTTAGGCACAGCTAATTGAGCCGAGGGGGCTCATTATACCCCTCTTATAAGAAGAGGGGACAAAGGAGCGGGGGGCAAGGGGCGATGGGATGGGATGCGATGGGAACCTCACCCCATTGTACTGTCCCGACGTTGGGAGGGGTTGTTCTGTGATGCGGGACCTCTCTGTGCAGGTGGCGTCGGTCCCTTTGGGGACTGACTAGCCGTCGAGTTGCCCTGTTTGTTTATTAGATTCGGCGCATCTCACCAAAGGTGGCATTGGTGGCACTCGCCTGGTTTTAGTGGGTAGAGCTGCGTCCACTTACCAGCTTAAGGGCGCATCGTGGAGTATGCAAAACATCCCCACACACTGGAGTATGCAAAACAAACCACTTCATATAAACTAGTAGTTTTTTTATGTTAGTTGGATAGGCAAACTGGCAAACGTGCCACCTGATGGTAAGTGATCGACGTCGCCCATGAACATAAACTAGTTTACCTGGAACGAGACCAGGTAACTCATCATTGTGTTGCCTATCCTGAGACAAGATGTTAAGTCTAGGTGCCAGTAATTACACTGCCTCTCTTGTCCTTCTCTCCGAAACACAGCTGTTTGACGGGAGAAACAAGCAAGATGGTGGTACCCATGCAGCCGGGATCGCGGCACAGCGCTTCCCTCCCACCGGTGAATATTATCTTACTAATATTATAATGAAGGCGAAAATTTGTATATTTAGATGTTTGAATGTTTGTTGCTCTTTCAAAGAAAAACGGCTGAACCGATTTGGCTGACAGTTGAAATTGCTTATGCCTTGGATTAGGTCATAGGAGCGGCTACATTTGATCCCTAAAAATTCAAAGTTCCTACGGGTATTACATTTGCCTTATTATTAGCAGTCATCACAATTAACACGACGTAGGTAATTATTGTCAAACGAACAAAATTTATAATATGAACTGGCTGAACGCTTCAAGTCTTTCAATATAGAGATTTTTGACGTGACAACGTGTTATAATTCGATGGAGCCGGCTGCAAGAACGAAAAAAACATGACGTATGCGGCGTTACCTCGCTCTGAGGCGTTCCATTTTCTTATGACGTTGTCACGTTCAACTATCGTCAGTAAACCGACTTTACAGACAACAGATTTTTTTTATAGCATAGGAGGGCAAATGAGCAGTCGAAGCTTTAGACCACCGACGCTCATACAGATACAGTGTTGCCCTTCTTTTCTCTATCCCCCAAATTGGTCACTGGAAACTCACAAACCGCAACAAACACAGTATGTCAGTCACTTGACGCCAGTGTTATGTGAGCTAGACGTACCACCCCGGTCGTGCCGGCCCAATGCCATGCTGCTTTGCAGCCAAAAGCAGCATGGCACTACCTCTCATAAATAGATGTCTTACATTAATACTTTACACTTTATAAAATAAGTTAAGGCAAGGATATACAGTACTTATTTGCTTCTCTTTAGGATTTCGTACCCATTATACGAATAAATTGTATCGAATTAAGCACACAAAGGACTAAAAGTACCCCGTACAAAAATCTCCCAAATTACCGAGGACATTGAGAGACTGGACTGGACAAAAGAAGGGGAAGTCCCCGAAAAAAATTGAACTACCGTAACTAGCCGTACGCTTCACTCAATTTTCGGGCAACTAAAGACCGCACACCGTTGAGTCCGTGACAAGTACTCGGTGGAAATCTTTACACGATTCACGGATTTTTGTTCCATGGGGACAAAAGTCTCTCGTCTGTACATGCCCTAACAAGGAAATAAATAAACTACTTTTCCAAACTGCACGCGGGCGAAGCCGCGACATATATAGTGTTTATGAAACTTAATTTTAAACATAACATTTTGGGAAAAGATTTTTGATCATATTTAATGATCTTTTAAGTTAATGTTTTCAAAACTTTTAATATTATGAGTATCTTATTTAAATAGACGCAAGCAAAATTGCGGAAATTATGGATTATTTAATAAAATATATTTATCAATATACTTGCAAATGGCAACAATGAAATAACATCTGAGTTGAGAAATAAAAACGTCGAAAATACGTAGAATAAACCGCTACTAATATAAGATTATTACGTGAGATTATTCACAAATATTTATATTTCATTAATTACCGAACCAATAAAAATACCTCTTAACTAAATGACGTTTCTATTTATTTTATGACGAATTAAATGTTATTTTAGAGGACAAAATATGAATGTAAAGAACACGGACGAAAGGGAGGTCACGAACAACTTTCATTATTATCCTCATTTCAAAATAATGATGTAACTTCAGTTATTCAGTTCCCACCAATTTAAATATATTCAAGCTCGTACGCCGAAGAATAATATACAGTAGGAAAACTCCTGAGAAATATCTTACAAAGAACCGTTGGTAATTCAAAAGCTTAGCGCGATCTACTGTTATCTCTTTCAGTTCTGCGAATGACGCTCTTAAATCTTATCCAAACTCGAACAACGCTTACTGTGGAACAGTTACAAGCCTTTAAGTTCAGACAAATTACCGTTTAAATTGGCCGTTTCAAACTACGTTAACAAGTCCCCGAATTTAAGTATCGGTTAATAATATGTAGATGGACTACCTAATACGACGCTCCTTTTACTTTTTGAAATATCGTAATAATTTTAAGTCCCTCTCATTTTAAGCAAAATATAACGGCCAATTTGTTTTTCCTTTTGAAATATATATTCCAAAAAAGTAATTTATCTTTTATAAAAAATTAACATACCCAAACTCTTTTGCGTGGAGTTAATTGTAGTTAATTGGCAGAAGACTGCAACAAGTTTCATGGTAAAATAAACGCATTATTTATACGTGTATCAACCTAAGCTCGCGTTATTAAGGTTAATGATCAGAGTTAATGGTCGTGTTACGTGGATAACAGAAAAGCCGATTATCAGATATAGAATATATCATTCTTTTCTAATTATGTTACCAAATTGATGGTTAGCTTAGTTCGTAATCATTAGTAACCATTTCACAAGGTTTTCGTCTACAGCTGTACTTTGGCTCCACCAACGTACAAATTGTTATCTACTTTTTATTTAATATTTTTGTTAAATTTACTATGTTTTTAATTCTTGTTTTGGAGAACTCAAAAAAAGTAGGTGTAGTAAAAAAACTCGTTTGAAATGCAGACTCCCCTAAGAAAAACGAGAAAGAAACTTAGGGTTTTCTCTTTTTCTTTTCATCAACCTATAAATGAATTATGTGTTTTGTCTTACATGTCCATGTAAAACCTAAACAGTGAATGTCTTATCCCCAAGCTGTGGTATCTTCAATAAAATCTTTTATTTCATAATAGCCATAAAATCTTTTATTTCATAATAGCCTTTACCACACAAACATACCACCACCACCAACAGCACCCCCATTTTTATCGTAGTATCAGAGTACTTTTACCATTTATAATTACTTTTTGTGTTCTATTATACAAATAAGATGTCAATAGTTTAAGTTCAGCACCCCTGATACCATAGTGATGCAATTTCCTAATTAATGTTGCAGGTTCGATACAGTCGAAAGCTTTGGACAAATCACAGAATACACCTAAGAGCATCCTAAGACTCCTCTCAAGCTGTAAATATATGTTTCAATAAATCAACTTCAGCATCAGTTGTAGATCTACCTTTAGTATATCCTAAAACTATCAACGATCTTATTGTTATTTTTTCTTGTTATTGACGGTTGACGCTTATTAAGATTGAAGCTTATTGAAGCTGATTTTTTTACCGTCTTGAAAAAAATATGACATGATAGGTAAACAAAGTAGAAGCTTCAGGCGTAGTTAAATTTTTTTACTAAACGCAGTCTGGAATTAACATACCAATATACCCTCCTTACCTATTATATTTTTTATATTAAAACATTTTACAAAGTAATAATTAAAAAAAATCTAAATCGTAAACATTGTCACCCTAATAATTTTTTTTTACCCTAAAAAAATTTAATACATATTATTATATATATTTTTTTAAATATTTGCAATCGGTCGGTAGACCATAAGCGAATTTGTTAAGAGCAAATATGGCTTCTCTGGAAGGGTAGCCAGCGCTGTTCCTACCAACTAAATAGGGTGGGCCCGTTTAAGTCTCCTGACCACCCCAGTTTGGTCCAGCAAATCTGCCACGAGTGGATTTTGGTGTAGGGTAAAAAATAAATTAATAATGTAAAACAGCAGGATATACATTGTAATTACTGGCACCGAGACTTAACATCTTATGTCTCAGGATAGGCAACACATGTTGACGTGATGATTGTGGCGCGGCGGAGGACTCAGCCCAGCACGCACTCGAGGTGTGCCCGAGATGGCGCTGCGTCACAGTCTGACATCAGTCATCCGCCGACGAGGCCTCCTCCCGGGGGCGACGAACGGGAGTGCGTAGGAGGCGCTATTTAATGCGCCTCCAGTAATGCCCCTGTGTTCGTGTCGGACTCAGGATGGGAATCTGGATCTGTATGGCACGACGTCGCGGGGACTGCTTAGTAGCGGCCGGGCAGTCCCTCCCTACGAGGAGTAGTCTGGTCTTCGCCGGGGCCAGCCTGTCGCTGAGGTGATCCTGTCCGTTACCTGAATATCCGGGGCACTCAAAAAGTGGCTGAAGGCGCTCGCAGTGGTTTTAGTTAGGGTGGGCACTCCCAGGTGTGAGTCCCACATTGGGTCAGGATCTACTCGAAGATCCTGGCTGCATCCATGAGGATTTCCCTGCGAAAAAAAAGGGATAGGCACCACATAAATGAGTTGGCTGGGCTAGTTTACGGTAAGGTTAGGTTGTTGATAGGCGACGACCACTTACCATCAGATAGAACGTGTTCTTTGTCTATCCAATTGACATAAAATAAACTCTTGAGTGGCGACAAAACGTTTTACATTAAATACAATATGACAACGTTACGCCGTTTTCTATCACGGCATTTAAGTCGATTTTATAGCCAAGGCGTGTCAACACACAGTATTATACTACTCCTGCAATATTTTTTTCTTACACAAGGTACTACGGCTGTCTGTACTACGGCTGTCTGTCCTTACGGCTGCTTTGCAGCCTCATTGGGCCGGCACGACCGGGATGATATCTCTCGCTCACATAACACTGGCGTCAAGTGACAGCTATGCGTTTCGTGCGGTTAGGGGGGTAGAGAAAAGGAGGGCAACGCATCTGCATAACTTTTGGTTATGCGGATGTCTATGAGCGTCGGTAGTCACCATAAGCCTCCTACTGCTCGGTTGCCTCCCTATAACATTAAAAAAAAAATCATAAAACCATGACATCGCAGTAACACTAAATCGAAATTAATACAAACATAAAAATGATAAGTAAACAATTTGTATTCACCAGTAGGTCATTCTCGTAATAAGCGCGTCTTGTCTTTAACATAGATAATACCACCGAAACGCTTCATCAGTATTCAGCGGCGACCAATTGAAACTGCGGTAGTGCTCGGCCCTCCCACTCAATTTTCCTTGTTCCGACGGCTCGAGTTATTTGCATCACAAAAACACAATGTCGAGGGAACGCGAGACCATTAATCACGCGTAGCGGAACTTCGCCGTACTACTGAATAGCGTCAACCACACGCGAATGATTCACACGTTTTACTATTACGATCGAATTTGCAGCCTTGTCGCTGTCATAATCCTTAAGTGCATTATCTGACCTGCTTCAATACCTTTTCTACTTTATGATGCAGACCACTTGCGATGACTAGCAGACCTTTTTGACGTGACAACGTCTGATAATTCGATGGAGCCGGCTGCGAGAACGAAAAAACATGATGTATGCGATGACGTATGCGGCGTTACCTCGCTCTGAGGCGTTCCATTTTCTTATGACGTTGTCGCATTCTATTATCGTCAGTAAACCGACTTTACAGACAACCGATTCTTTATATCGCAGAGAAATCCCTGAATGTAGCCAGGATCTTCGGGTGGGCCCCATATGGGACTCGCACCTGGGAGTGCCTGCCCAAAATAAAACACTGCAAGCGCCTTCAGCCGCTTTTTGAGGGTCCCGGATCTGTGAGGAAAAGGATCACCTCAGAGACAGGCTGGAAGCGCATTATTGAAGAATATCGAAGTAAAAACATAGTTTTCTCAAAAGTTTCGCTGACAAATATTAGTTGACATTCACATACCACAATGTTTTATTGATGAGCAAAATCATCATTATAATCAGCCTCTATCCATCGACTGCTGAACATAGGCCTCCCTTAATGAACGCCAAGACGGCCGATCCCTTGCCACTCGCATCCAATACGGACCGGCCACCGCACGAAGCTCGTCTTCCCACCTAGTTAATAGCCGAACAACATAGCAGGATTACCTTAAATCAACAGGATACAACATTCAAAATAAAGACCCAAAACATGAAATTTAATTAATTCAGTATTAACGAAAGATAACAAAGCAAGTAATTATATAGACGAGTGAAACATTTTAAGAGGACGCCTCGGTAATTTTGTCGTTAATAATTTCAATTTATTTCAGTAATTCCAAAACACATGAAAATATAAATTGGTGACCTGGATAGTTCATGATATAAGCCTTATTTTTTTAATTTTCGAAACACGATTAGGTAACTTTTGTAACAGAGAAAAAAATATCAAACATACCTCTTATTAAAAACAGATTCACATCTTATGGGCAAACGGGTCCGGTTTAAGCCTCTTAATTTTCTTTGTAGATGAGTTTATACATGTTATTTAAAATTGTCATATGAATTTCTCCAATTATCGTTTTTAACGCAATAATATAACAAAAACCATTTTGCCGTTTACGTCTTTTAGTTATAAGCAGCGTATGTATGAAGGCCTTGTCCCGCTCAAGCCGCTCAGTCCCCTCGTGACTATTGTCAGCGACGGGTCTATGCCAGTTCCTCGCTAGTTTATTTCACGAATTTATTTAATGGTTTTATTAAATGTCTAAATTGTTTGTTAGCAAAATGTCAAAATATGACACAAAAGAGGTTTAAAGTTTACATCATAATATTTATTTGTAATTTATAAATATAGGTAATTTTAACTTCACTTTCTTTTTGTGTCAAAATATATTCTGATAAGT
This sequence comes from Helleia helle, assembly GCA_963853865.1. Lineage (NCBI taxonomy): Eukaryota > Metazoa > Arthropoda > Insecta > Lepidoptera > Lycaenidae > Helleia > Helleia helle. Next base: position 14,824,886 of record OY971422.1, on the reverse strand, counting down.
ATTAAGTGGTATTATTTTAAATATTTATTATATTTTAGAAAACAATGGTAGGAACAATGTTAGGAGAATAAAACAATGGAGTCGTCATCTGATTGCAATAGAAATAAAGAAATGTCGGCTAACTTTTTAAAAGGGCACGTATGAAAAATTCTTTTTTTTTTCGGATGGATCTATGCTAACGGCCCGAAGGCCCTAATGCTACATCGGATTATTGTGAGCCCATTTGGCTCACTTTTGCTTTGTAAAAGTTGGGGGTTGCCCCCCGCCAACCGTGCAGTCTGCGACTACACGGCCTCTTGGCGTCGGGTTGGTGAAAAATTCCTTTTTTTTTTGTCCATTTACAATCTGCCTCATAGCTTTAATTAAATCTGTTGAACTTTCTGGACGTTATATTTTTTATATCACCGAAACACTAATTTATTTTGTATCTTCTAGAAATCAAGACACCTTACGGGCAAACGGACCGTCGGTTCACCTGGTGGTAAGTGAAAAGCGATATCCACAGACACCCGCTATACCAGATGATTAGCAGGTGCGTTGCCGGCCTTTCGTATCGGTTCAGAAATACGTAGGTGGCAGCGGATTTCATTTAATCGTCGTGCGAGTCAGGAAATGCCGTAAAATCGAGTTGTTGTGTGTTTTCGGACATCGAGATGGTGTGGGTGAAATTTGGTAAATATCCGGTGGAGGAATTCAGCTCTAGGTATTAGTCCGAACAATTCCTCATAAAACTCCCCGTGGTAGATGCGGTAGATTTTTTTTATAGAAAAGGGGGCAACCAGATAGTCGGTGTTCGATAAAATGCAGAGCGATCCGACATCTCTACGCAGCGCTAAATAATCAAGTTGATTGAACCTTACTATCGGCGACGATTCGAGCCGCACGGCGTTGAACGCAGTCAAATGGAAGAAACTGATATTGGGGCGGTCCAGCCTAGAGGTGAGAGCAGTATTCCATGTGAGGCCGGATCTGCGCCTCGTATAATTGTGGGCAGTGTGAAGGCATGAACTACTGCTTCGCCCTATCCGCACGCCTAGTTTTTTATAAGAAACTCGGCGTGATCGATAAAAGGCTAGCCTAGAGGCTAGTTTAGCCCTTTTGAAGGACCTAGAGGCAAAGTTATACTCCTTTTTTCGCTTAGGAGGCAAATTATACTCCAACTCGACTTTGAATGACCAGGAAAAAATACCACCGACGGTCCCTCGGTGACTGGTACCACACCTCAATGTCGGAAATAATTTTCAGGCCGATCTCCGTGCGCAAAGCTCTCTTTTCGGTGGAAATTCATAAGTCGAGTGGGCCTGACGGCATCCCTCGGCTAGTGCTACAAACTTGTGCTCCTGAGTTGGCACCCGTCCTTACCCGTCTTTTCCGATACTCTTATTCATTAGGCGTCGTCCGATGCTCGTAGAAGACCGCTTTGATCCACCCCATCCCTAAGAAAGGGGACCGCTCTGACCCGTTCAACTACAGACCAATAGCTATAGCTTCCTTGTTCTCAAAGATTATGAAAACCATAATTAACTGCCAGCTCCGGCGATATTTGGAGGAGCACCAGCTGACTAGCGATCGCTAATATGGCTTTCAACGGAATCGCTTAGCTGGTGATCTTTTAATATTCCTAGTGCAGTGATTGGAGCAGTTGAGACCAAAGGGGAAGCGTTGGCGGTTAGTTTAGACATAGTCAAGGCTTCTCGAGAAATTATGTTAGTGGATCACCAGTTTTTGGGCATACAGGAACACCAAGGTTGTTGTCGACGGTGCATGCTCGGATTTCAAGTCTGTTAATTCTGGTGTTCCGCAAGGCTGTGTACTATTTTCAACCTTGTTTCTTCTGCATATCAATGATATGCTGCAAACTAGCGGCATTCAGTGTTATGCAGACGACAGCACTGGAGATGCCCTATACACTTGGCCGCTCTAAGTTTTCTCGGTAACAAGTCGATGAGTGTCGCAAGAAACTTGTGTTTGAAATCGAGTCTCTGTTGGCCAAAGTTCTGGAATGGGGGCGACTTAACCTAGTCCAATTAACCCGAACGAGACACAAGTTTGCGCGTTTACCGCTAAAAAATCGGCTATCGTCGTTCCTCTACAATTTAAAGGCACTTCCCTAACCGCCTCAGCCAGCATTGGGATACTTGGCGTCGACATATGGAGCGATGTGCAATTTCATGGTCATATGGATAGCCTTTTATCGATCACGCCGAGTTTCTTATAAAAAACTAGGCATGCGGATGCGAAGCAGTAGTTCATGCCTTCACACCGCCCACAATTATACAAGGCGCAGATCCGGCCTCGCATGGAATACAGATCTCACCTCTAGGCTGGACCGCCCCAATATCAGTTTCTTCCATTTGACTGTGTTCAACGCCGTGCGGCTCGAATCGTCGCCGATAGTAAGGTTCAATCAACTTGATTATTTAGCGCTGCGTAGAGATGTCGGATCGCTCTGCATTTTATCGAACACCGACTATCTGGTTGCCCCCTTTTCTATTAAAAAAAATCTACCGCATCTACCACGGGGAGTTTTATGAGGAATTCCTCATAAAACATTGTTCGGACTAATACCTGGAGCTGAATTCCTCCACCGGATATTTACCAAATTTCACCCACACCATCTCGATGTCCGAAAACCCACAACAACTCGATTTTACGGCATTTCCTGACTCGCACGACGATTAAATGAAATCCGCTGCCACCTACGTATTTCTGAACCGATACGAAAGGCCGACAACGCACCTGCTAATCATCTGTTATAGCGGGTGTCTGTGGATATCGCTTTTCACTTACCACCAGGTGAACCGACGGTCCGTTTGCCCCCTCTTCTATCTATAATCAATATTTATAAATACATAGTAACAAAAACTTATGCGGGCAAGACATTGAGTAACTCTGCGTAATTCAGTAAGGTGTCTTGATTTCTAGAAGATACAAAATAAATTAGTGTTACGGTGATATAAAAAATATAACGTCCAGAAATTTCAACAGATTTAATTAAAGCTATGAGGCTGATTGTAAATGGACAAAAAAAAAAAGGAATTTTTCACCAACCCGACGCCAGGAGGCCGTGTAGTCGCAGACTGCACGGTTGGCGGGGGGCAAAATACAAAGCAAAATTTAGCCAAATGAGCTCACACTAATCCGATGTAGCATATGTTGTTGTTGTATGTGCATGATGTTAGCATAGATCCATCCGAAAAAAAAAGAATCATTCATACGTGCCCTTTTAAAAAGTTAGCCGACATTTCTTTATTTCTATTGCAATCAGATGACGACTCCATTGTTTTATTCTCCTAACATTGTTCCAACCATTGTTTTCTAAAATATAATAAATATTTAAAATAATACCACTTAATACTTATCAGAATATATTTTGACACAAAAAGAAAGTGAAGTTAAAATTACCTATATCTATAAATTACAAATAAATATTATGATGTAAACTTTAAACCTCTTTTGTGTCATATTTTGACATTTTGCTAACAAACAATTTAGACATTTAATAAAACCATTAAATAAATTCGTGAAATGAACTAGCGAGGAACTGGCACAAACCCGTCGCTGACAATAGTCACGAGGGGACTGAGCGGCTTGAGCGGGACAAGGTCTTCATACATACGCTGCTTATAACTAAAAGACGTAAACGGCAAAATGGTTTTTGTTATATTATTACGTTAAAAACGATAATTGGAGAAATTCATATGACAATTTTAAATAACATGTATAAACTCATCTACGAAGAAAATTAAGAGGCTTAAACCGGACCCGTTTGCCCATAAGATGTGAATCTGTTTTTAATAAGAGGTATGTTTGATATTTTTTTCTCTGTTAAAAAAGTTACCTAATCGTGTTTCGAAAATTAGAAAAATAAGGCTTATATCATGAACTATCCAGGTCACCAATTTATATTTTCATGTGTTTTGGAATTACTGAAATAAATTGAAATTATTGACGACAAAATTACCGAGGCGTCCTCTTAATAATATTTTTCACTTTGTCCTCAAATTTAAACGAAAATATCCTTAAATTTAGGGTTTTAATTGCTAGTTCGTTATTTTTTATTCATGTATTCCCCTGCATAGTAAAAACTATGTTAATTGAATTCAAAGTGCAGTTGAAGTCTTTTATCATGGCTTGCCTCAATGGCGCGCTCGCTCAGATTTTATACTGAAAGGCTGGAGGCGATATCAACCAGCTTACATAATATAACTAGGCGACACAATCTGTTAGCGTCACTTGTCCTTTCCAAATACACTTTTTCATGTATATTCGCTATATACAATCAATGATATTATATTTGTATACAATAACATACTTTGTATTTAAAAAAAAGTCGACTGTTAGCATACATTTTCAGAGGCCTACTCTTTCAATGCTTTGAATGCTAAGACCGGATTTGATGCATATTATATTATATAAAAAATATATAACATGCTTAGTAAGAGGTAGTGCCATACTGCATTGTAGCCGAATTGGGCCGGCAATATTTTATTTTATTAATTTACTTTTTATCCTACATTTCGTATGACAAGTAAAATTTTATACACAAAGTAGGATTTTTTAATTGGCAATTGACCTTCGTCCATTTATAAAATACTGAATATTTTTAGTAAAAAAATAAAATTACTTGTAATTATAATATCTATCGATACGGTACAGTATAACCGATATTGTACCGTATCGATAGATATAGTTTTAGTGTTCATTTAAAAAGGCATATTTTCAGCAGTGAATATATTCTCAGAAACACAAAAAGTATGTCATATAACATATTGTTTTCACGTGCATACGAAACAAAACCAGTATTAGTAATCAAAAACAAATTGGAAATCAAAACACAATCACTACTGCGAAACAGCTTTAATAAACACCCGAAAACCCCGACAAAAATAAACGCGCAAATTAAAAAGAAACATTACAATATTTTCTCTGATACAAGTGCTGTTTCAAATTGTTTTTACCTATATTTCAGAAGTTTTTAAGTGCCGGAACAAGCCGCCGTTTTAATTGCGCAAACCGGAAAGGGGAGAGATGAATGCAAGGAAACGGCAGCCTTGCCAACCGCCCTACATTATTAAAACTTGCCTCTTATTTCTTCGCACTTGCAACTGCGCCATAATGAATCGTGCATCTTAAATGGACTCACGATCTATTCGATTATATCGGTGCTTTTTTAATTCATTCTATACATGTTTCCATGTATTCACATATATGCTTTTATCTTTGAGCTATGGCCGTTTGAATTCGTCAAATGTATTTTTTGTCCATAAACACCCATCAATAAAGTTTTTTATAGCATAAGAAGGCAAACGAGCAGGGGCAAATGAGTTGCCCTCCTTTTCCCTATCCCCCAATGGGCCACCGGAAAATCACAAACCGCACGAAACGCGACAGCATAGCTGTAACTTTACGCTAGTATTGTGTGAGCGAGATGCTGCTTTGCAGCCAAATTGGGCCGGCACGACCGAGGCTGTATCTACATTTCTTAATCTACTAGCTACATGTCATTGATTGAAGGGGGTCAAAGCGCCTACCGGTAGAATTTAGTATTATTATAATATCTCTACGAGTATTTTTAATAAGTAGACAGGTTTTTTAGAGTTAGTAGAAACTTAATTAGATCATTAAAAACTAAATAAAAACGAATATGGAAAGTCGGTTTGGTTGACCGCCAACTAGATAATAGGTTGATTTGGTTGGCTGTTGATGGCGAGTATAGATTTGGTAATGATCGTTATAAAATAAACTATTTTCAGCCTCTTGCGATTATCATATTATTTTATCTAAAAGCATTTTAAATATAAAAGTATGTAAATTTTTTATTCATAAACCGAGAACATTCTATAACATTCTATAATAAAGCGGTGCTGGTTCATTAATGATCATAATTTAAATGGTTACACCAACGAAGTGATGATGGTGATGATGACCTGTACGAAAGGTTTCGGCCATGGCGACCACTTAAGACTCCCAGCCGGGAATATAACGCAAAAGATGATCAAAGATGGCTAATGTAGCCTATTTTCGCGGCGAAACTCCCTGCGCACTGAGGGTACGTGAGTACGCCGTTTACGTAGTATATAATATGAGTTTTATATTGCTAATCATGAAACAAATTTTCATACAACCTGTGCACATTAAGGCTTTTAGAATAGCTTTTGTTTGCCTTTAACAAAAGAACAATACAAGACACTAAAACTTGCACAGTAGTTGTAACGGGACAACAATATATTAATTGCAACCTTATGTCAAGCAGTAGCGGTAGTAACATTGTTTATAAAAGGTGTGAAACAGCATCGCTTATCCCCTTTCTTACATTGTAGGAGCGTCCCCAAGCCGTGCCTTATCTTATATAGTATGAGCCTTACCTTAGAACATTGTAACACATTATGCGCCGAAGCGACGACCTAACGCTCATCCTCACATAATAAGAATATGTAGTCTTATGAACATTTACCGTAACTTGGCAGAATATGATTAGAGATAAGTTGATGTGATAGAGATGTGGTGTATTCGATCATAAGACAATGTAGCAGCCCTACATTTAAACGGTTCATCTTGTTAGTTCCCCGGCTTTTAAAAGAAGCCAAGGAAATGACCAAATTTCAAGGATACAAATTATTACTATTTTTTATAGAAGAGGGGGCAAACGGACAGTCTGTTCACCTGATGGTAATTGAAAGCGACATCCACAGACACCCGCTAAACCAGTGGATTAGCAGGTGCGTTGCCGGCCTTTCAAATATGAGTATGCTCATTTCTTGAAACATTATCATAAAGTAGGTAAAAGTATAGTAAGTAATAATTAAATTAAAAATATAGTTTGTAAGAGGTAGGGCCATGCTGCATTGCAGCCGAATTGGGCTAGCACAACCGGGGTGGTAGCCCTTGGTCACATAGCACCGGCGTTAAGTGACAGCTACGCTGTCGCGTTTCGTGCGATTTGTGAGTTTCCGGTGGCCCATTGGGGGAATAGGGAAAAGAAAAAATCTTCTGCATAATCTCTGTGCAGATATCTATGGGCGCCGATAGTCGCCAAAACGCTTCGACTGCTCGTTTTCCCTCCTATGCCATAAAAAAGTAAGTGCAATAGAGTGGCGGGGGATCGGCCGTCTTGCCTTTATTGAAAGAGGCTCAGATATGAATAGAAAAAGGTTGATAATGATCACGATGATGAATTGGACGTGTGAACAGAATAAATCGTTATTGTAATAACAGGTTTCAATCCCAATATTTGTCTGACGAAGATTTTGGTGGTTGTGTAAATATCGATACGTAATCGTGAAATTCGATATATTTTTGGGATATTCGGTCAAATTGAGTTCCATATACGCCTAAAACTGTGGGGTCAGTACAATGGGGTGAGGTTCCCATCCTCGCCTCTTGCACCCTTCTCTTTTGTCTCCTCTTATAAGAGGGGTACAAAGAGCCCCTAGGCTCAATTAGCTTCGCCCAAGGTGCTGGGCTCACCCTAGGCTACTGAGCCCCACCGCCACGTCAAGGCCTGAACCATGGTGGGGCATCAAGGGTCACCTACGTCATTCGTATCCGAATTTAATTAACGGATATGTACAGAGGTTATAATATGAGCCAATTTAATTTATCGACGTACGTTTCACGTCACCAACCACGAGTCACTCCAGTGAAGCGATAACACGTCGCAGCGCTTAGAATACACAACTAAGTTGAACATAGTGATCCGCAATGGGAACGCCGAACGCGGTAACTTCGTGTTTCCTCTCACACGAATCACATGCCACGTATTCAACTTACCAAATATACGAAGCCGCAGGAAATTAAACGCATTAATACTATAAATAGTGCACATAAATAATGATTTATGCACTACATTATCGCCATAGTTCATTGCTTTTACCAATTTCCTTTAGTTTTTATGGAACATTTTCTTAGAACTTTATGTACTTGTATGGTTGTACAATGTAGTACACTAAATACGGTCTAACGACAACTTCGATTGTTATCTGCATCTATCTTTGAATTAAAATAAAAAAATGGTTTCCCCAATAATTAGTCATGTGTTGAATGCGTTACGCATGTATTTAGGCTTGTATACGATGTGCACAATCGTATAATACAGTACACTTATAGTCAATTAGTATTCCAATAATTTTGGATATTTATCGATCTCCTTGCAGGGGAATAAATGAATAAACTAGCAATTAAAGACCTAATTTTAAGGATATTTTCGTTAAAATTTCAGGACAAAGTAAAAAATATTATTAAAATGTTTCACACGACGTGTATATAATTACTTGGTTTGAAATTTTTTTATGAATAGTGGGAGGGAAGCGCTGTGCCGCGCTCCCGGCTGCATGGATACCACCATCTTGCTTGTTTCTCCCGTGGGGCCATGAAACAGCTTTGCTGTGTTTCGGAGAGAAGGGCAAGACAGGCAGTGTAATTACTGGCACCGAGACTAAACATCCTATGTCTCAGAATAGGCAACACATAGATGAGTTGGCTGGGCTCGTTCCAGGTAAACTAGTTTATGTTCATGGGCGACGTCGACCACTTACCATCAGGTGGCACGTTTGCCTATCCAACTAACATAAAAAAATTGAATGAATTAAATTTCATGTTTGGGGTTTTACTTTGAATGTTGTATCATGCTGATTAAAGGTGATCCTGCTGTGTTGTTCGGCCACTAACTAGGTGGGAAGACCATTTCCGTACAGTAGCCGGTCCGGTTTGGATGCGAGTGGCAAGGCTGTCTTAGTGTTCATTGAAGGAGGCCTATGTTAATTACTCATATCATCATTATCCTGGATGGCTAGAGGCTGATGATAATGATAAAATGAGTAATATCAGGAGTTTTTATTTCAATACTTTTGGCAGTAAAGACAAGCATTAATAATGCAGCTTCAAATAACCCAAACCACTTACTAAATAGGTACCGTGGTTCCTTCTAGTTAGATATCGACCAATAATGTTATTGAACCTAATGAGTTTCTCCTGCAGTTTGACATTCACATAAACGTTCATATTCTATGTTATTCAGTTTCAAAATCTATAAATATTTTAAAACGTGAAACGTACAGTACAGTACAGTAAACGTACAGTGGTAATACTGTAGTTGTTCCAAGGTATCTTTATGAAATTTCGTTGAATTCCGTATTCTTACGACTATGATTGAAGTTAACATCCATTTTGCTGAACAAGAGAGACATTGTTGTACTATATTGTAAACGTCGGTAAATTATGTCACAATTAGCTGTAGTTTCCAGCTTCACCCGTGTAGGCGTACCTTTCGAAACTAGAAAAATAGTATATAAATTTTTTGTTCATAATATTTAGTTACTAGCAGCGACCCGCGGTTTCACCCGCGTACTTCCCATTCCCGTGGGAGTACGGGGATAAATTATATCCTATATGCTACTCTGATATATAATCTATGTGTATTTTTGTTAAAGTTTCATTAAAATCCATTCAGTAGTTTTTGCGCGAAAGAGTAACAAACATACATTCTTACAAAATTCCGCGTTTACGTTAAGCTATAAATTATTACTAGCTGGTGCCCTCGACTTCGTCTGCGCAGGATAATGTTTTAGTTTTTTCCATAACAAGTATCCTATATTACTCCTAATATCTTCAAGAATATGTGTACAAAGTTTCACGATGATCGGTTTAGTAGTTTTCGCGTAGAAAACAAACTTACTTTCACATATTTTATAATATTACTGGGATGATATAAAATAAATTCGTCATATATTGATTGTTTTACTCACATGATTATAGTATTCATATGACACCATGGTCCATCGTAAAATATGTGATATAAAAATTTAAAAAAGTTTTTGAATGGAATGAATTTCAAATAGAAAGTCTCAAAGTATATTATTTCTTGCTGAGAATAGGAGCTGGCTAGTAGAGCCATGAAGAGCGAGAATAAAGCATCACTCAAAACCCAAACGCTGCCCGTGTAGAGTTACTAACTCATAATCTCTCGGGAGGCCCAGGAAGGAAGCTTTGGAAAACCGCTTTGACCCAAACTCGATCGTCGTCTTCCTTATGTCCAAACTTCGTACCTTTAATAATTAATGGAATCCACTGTTTTCAAAAGTTACGTATCTGAAGAAAAGTAATTGTATTAGTTGTTTGTTGCGATTTTGAGTGTAGTAACAGTATAGTAACAGGTATTAGTTTTAATATTACGGTCCCATTCCCCTTCCCGTATCCCTTCCATATAATATGCCTTACTTATATAACAATACTAGCTGTTGCCTGAAGATTTGCCCGCGCTTACTTTTTATAACCTATGTTACTCTTTATAACTAAGTCAAAATCCTGTGAAAATCGGCCCAGCCGTTTCAGAGTTTAGCCGGAATAAACAGATAGACAGATAGACATTAATATTATGCATATAGTGAAAATATTAATTTCAAATTAACAGTAATTTGGAATTGCAAACACATACTTCAATCTTATTTATTTTCACAATTTACAGATTGTGTGAATTGTCCAAAATCTAATGCTGCGCTTACAAAGTCGCGGCCACCAGCTAGTTCCACCATAATACATATTTTTATTATTACTTTCAGACCATCCCGACTCGGACGCAAGGCGTGGTCACGGGGCGCCCGCGCGGCCCTGTCGAATCACGGCGACCGCAACACGAAAATAAATTCGTTAGGCATTATCTTGATTTTGCTTTATCTCCTAAGGTATTCATTTAACTTGCATGATGTAAAGGGAAAATATAATCTTCAGAAAATGCTCAAGCCAACAACGTATTAAAAATGATAAGGATTAATACAGTATTTGTATAAATAGCTCTCCAATTACCACTTTTTATTGTTACATAGTTTAACAAAGTCGCTTCCCACTATCAGTCTGTCTCTATGTATGTATATCTTAGAAACGCAACGGATTTTAATGCTTAAAAAAAAACTATGTAGCATTGAAACATTATTCACACATACGCTTAATGGATAATCACCCGTTTGAAGTGCCTACAATTATTGTTTAAAAGATGAATAATTTGAAGCCAATGCTTATTATAATATACATATTTAATTATTAACTAAAGTAGTGCAGATAATAAATTAAATTGTTAACAAATATTTCTTAGTCGTATGTACGGTATGCCTTTAGTAAGGCTTAAACCATGTCACGGCAGTCTTTATTTTTGAAGGCTATTTATGCATTAAACAGACACTTTTTTACGCTAAATAATGTTTATATGTGAGGGTTTTGCTAAAAAGTTGCTAAGCAATTGATTAAATATTAAGAAAGGTATTTAAATAAGGCCGCTACATCTCTTATATTCTTATATCAATGGCTTAATAGATATAAAGTTCAACGTAGCATTACGGCATGGGAAAGAGAGAAATAAAAATTCATCTCCGAGTCATCAATTTACATACCACATCAGAAAGGGCATAACAACATCAATACGTATTCAAATTAGCAAGGAAATCATGATATTTGCCTCGCGAAATTCTAAGTCGTGGATAAAAATAAGGTTTTTACGTTTGTTTGTGGCTCCGTGGTAAAGCCGATTAGGTTCTATTTCCTTAATGCTGTTACGTATTCATACATCGAGCGTTTGCAAATGGAAAAATTATGCCTTCGAGGAATTCGTCCTGTTTATCTTATGAAACCGCTAAGCCTTTAAAATTGGCAACAAAATGGCACACTATTGAATTGAGTTTTTTTTTCATTTTATTTTATAAACTATTCTAAAAAATATACAAATAGAAAAACTGATATCCGTTTAATATTTATTCAAAATTTTCACAATATTTATGATTTTACAAGATGTAAACTGTTGTTATACTCAATAATTATTCTTATTTTTAGGTGCTAACTATTTATTTCGGTGCTAAAAGCCAGTAAGCCCTTAAGTATGGGCCAAAAAAATCAATATAAAAACACAAAACCTATAAATAAAAGAGAGAGAGAAATTTTTCAACAAAAAAAAAATGTTATTAAATAGCCTCGACGACCTTCACATTTGATTTTATCATTCTAAAAAGGTTAAGCTGGCTCGATTTCACTATAGTATAGAAGTAAATTAAAGCTTAACCCCTAGGTTAAATATTAATTTACCAGTTGCCATACAGAATGAGACCCTTATAATCCCACCCTTAAATTTAATTACCTTTGGCTTCGATGCTTTGTACATACATACATGTTTGTAATCCAGGATACGTTTAGGGTTGTGAAACGTATTTCATCATCATCAGTCTATAAACGTCTAATAATAGATATAAACCATATGCAAGGAATGCTTAGACGTGTTTGCTATAGGAAAAAAATATATTACTTTAATATTATTATCATGCTGCTATTTAGGTTCAAGCATTGAGCATAATATAACCGGATAGAGCAGTAATGTGAGCCATACAATTCCGAAATCTCAGTGATCTGTCACTGATGTAATAGCAATTCAACCAACCAGTGATCTGTATGTACGTCCTATCGGCCAATCATCCATCAAAGGCGGCGGCAATCATCATGAGTCGACCAATCAGAGCGCAGGACCAGCGTAGCGTCGCAGCACTAATTTGAGTGATTTTTTTCATAATATTATTATTATTATTATTTAAGGGGTGGGGACACCAGCAAGGCCAGACGGGTGATCAGTCCTCATTAACGGGACCATTTCACCCAATTCCCCGGGCTCGCCTCTGGGATTAGATGCGGGGACGGGTTATCATTTGCCCCTCTGGTGTCATCCCCTCAAACCTACGTGTTGATCTACAAAAACTACTTAGCTGCCTTATGGTTAGATATGCTAAATCTTCCTTCTTCAGCTCGTCCGCTCCAAACAGCTCCCATCTTGCGTATGCATATGCTGGGCATTCCGTTATGAAGTGCAGACTGGTCTCTCTCTTTGCACTTAGGACATAGAGGGTCCTCTGTTAGCTTCATTATTGACAGGTGTCTGTTGAGTGGGCAGTGTCCCGTCAATATTCCCACAACTGTTCTAATGTTGCTCCTATTGAGTTTGAGCAACTCTTTAGTCTTCTTGCTGTCAAGCGTCGAGACGAAGAATTTCGACTGTCTACAGCTCTTCGTGTCATTCCATCTCTGGTTTGTTTCTTTGTTTATTCTTAGGGTTATAACATTTTTTGTTATCCTGTGTGCTATTGGCAGTCTCGGCTCAGGGCCTATGAACGTCTCATCGGCACCTTCTCTCGCCAGTCTGTCTGCTTCTTCATTGCCCGCATTTCCCTCATGTCCAGGTATCCAGGCAACTTCTAACTCAGTCTGGTCTGCTAGATCTTGCAGGGTGTTTTTGCATTCTTTGACCAGTGCTGAGGTAGTCTTCCTCTTACTGAGGGCCTTCAATGCCGCTTGACTGTCACTGTATATGACTGCCTTCTCAATCCTCTGTGCGCTAGTGATATTTTGTTTAATCATGTTGGCGCATTCTCGTATTGCGAATATCTCCGCTTGGAATACGCTGGAGAATCTGCCTAGATTAAACGATGCTTTCATTTCAGTTGGATGGCTAATATATACGCCAGCCCCTGATAGCTTTGTCCATTCCTTCCTGGATCCATCTGTGTAGCCGACCATCGTTGTTTTTGGGTGGTCGATGTTAATGTTCCAGTTATCTCTCGAGCCTATGCTTATCCTGTATTTCTTGTCGAAGATTCTCTCCTTATTTATCAAATCATTGTTTGATAAAATCATGGATAGATTTTCTTCGTACTGTTTTGCTATCTCGGCGTGACCTTTGTCATAGTGCCCTCCCTTCCATAATTTGTTGCTCTTAAGCTTGAACCATTGTTCAGTCGCTTTCTTCTTGAACGTGAGATCAACTGGGTTGAGGCCGAGTATCATCTCTAGAGCCGCCGTTGGTGTTGTTTTCATGGCGCTCGATATCATGATGCTGGCTAGTCTCTGTACTTTTGTGAATTCTTTCCTGTTCGTTCCTAATTGTGCCTTGTGCCACCACACTAAGGCTCCATGTAGAATTCTTGGTAGTACTATGGCCTTGTAGATCCAATGAACCACATTTGGTTTCATGCCCCAGGTTCTACCTACCGCTCTCCTGCATTGCACAAGGGCACATTTGGATTTTGTGCAGATCTCTTTAACGTGGGCTTTGTAGTTCAGATTTCTATCTAGGATTACTCCCAGATATTTTATTTCATTGACTACCTCTAGATTTTCGTTATCGATTCTCAATGGAATCATGCTATCAATCTTCCTCTTGTTTGTGAATAATGTGAAAAGTGAAACACTAGCTTGGTTTTTGCTGGATTCAGGTTTAGCCCTTTATCCCTGCACCATCGTAGCGCTGTGTCGATTCCTCGCTTCATGATGTCTCTGGTCACGCTCAGTACTTTACCTGTGACCAGAATTAGACCATCGTCTGAGTACGCCTGTATGTAAATGTGCATGGCGTTTATCTTTGATACTAATTCGTCTATGAGAATGCACCATAGGAGCGGAGACAGGCATCCTCCTTGCGGAAATCCTCTTCTTGCTCGAATGGTGCATGTTGTTCCCGCTAAGTCAGCTTGTATCGAGCGATGTTTTAACATATTAGTTATCCATCCCGTTATCTGTCCAGATATCCCCTCTCTGTTAAGTGCTTCCACAATGGATTGAGGCGTGGCCTTGTCAAAGGCTCCCTCTACATCGAAGAAGCAGCCAAGGGCATATTCTTTGTTCTCTATAGCTCTTTCAATTCTTATTACCGCGTTGTGTAATGCCGTGTCAATGGATTTCCCTTCCATGTAGGCGTGTTGGTTGGCGTGTAGCGGCATTGAACTCTTTTCTATCCCTGCTCTCATGTGTCTGTCTAGTATCTTCTCGAGTGTCTTCAATACAAACGAAGAAAGGCTTATACATCTGAAGGATTTCGCCTCGTGATATGTAACCTTCCCTGGCTTAGGTATGAAGACGGCTTTGACTCTTCTCCAGCTACTGGGGATGTAGTTTGTTGCTAAACTACTCCGGTATATGGTGAGGAGGTCATCTTTGATATACCTAAGGGCAACTTGTAGCATCTTGGGAAAGACGCCATCGGGTCCCGCCGCTTTATACGGTAGGAATGATGAAATGCTCCATGTTAATGCTTCTTCGGTGATAATCAGTTCCGCTTCCGCTTTTGCTTCTGCTAGATTCTCACCGGATGTGACAACCATGTCTTCTTCTGAATAGCTTGTGCTATCCGGGAAGTGTGTGGCCAACATTTCTGCAAGTATTTCTTTGGGTTCCACTACTAGGGTGTCACCTTTCCTTAGGCTTCCTAATTTACAGGTTTTGTCTTTTGCTAGCGTTTTTACCAGCCTGGCCGCTTCTGGTTGTTTTGTAACGCTTTCGCAGTATGTACTCCACCCGTTTCTGTTTTCTTTGCGGCTCTGGTACTTAAAATTGTTGCGTTCTTCTCTGTATTTCCTCCAGCTTTCGTCGTCGTCCCTGTTCAAGGCGACTCTAAGTGCCCTTCTAGTCCTTTTCCTTGCTTTGTTCAGGGATTTGTTCCACCAGGGTTGTCTCTTCCCATGTCTTATCTCTTTCTGGGGGGCAGGCTTTGAGGTAGGCATCGTTAAGAGCTTTCTCAAGCCTACATGCTTCTTGCTCTATTTCTTCCTTTTCTCCTAATTCTCTTTTACCGGGAATCCACTCTCTCAACGCTAGATCGAACGTATCCCAGTTTGTTTTCCTATTGTTCCTAAATTTTACTACTTCCAGCTGGCAGTCCAGATGGAATGTTATTCTGCGGTGATCTGAGAAAGCATAAGAGGTGTCAACCTTCCAGTCCTTCAACAGATGGGAGGCATCACTTGACATTAATGTAATGTCAAGAACCTCTTTCCTTGTTCTAGTTACAAACGTGGGTGTGTTGCCTACGTTAATTATTTCTAGGTCAGTGCTAAGAATATATTCAACTAATAAATCTCCCTTCTTGTTGCAATCCGTGCTGCCCCACACCTTGTGATGGGAGTTGGCATCACAGCCTACAACAACCGGGATACCCATACCTCTATATTTTATCATTGTCTCTTCTATGAGTTGTCCTGGTGGTTCGTAGTCCGTCTCGCTCGGGATGTAGACCGACATGAAGACCATTTTCTTTGTGTTCCCATCTGCCATACATAGTGTGCCTAGTACAGCCGTGAGATCTCTGTAACATTCAACTTCCATTAGTCCTAGCGCCCTAGCTCTGTTGCTAACATAAATGCATGTTCTGGGGTTGGACTCACCAACACGATGGTAGATAGTTTCACCACCCAGACAGCCGATGCCAACAACACGGCCATTAATTACATATGGCATTCATAATATTACATACCTTTTTCTTTTACGCCGGGAAATGCTCTGAGGCATCCCGCCTGGGGAGTGGATCCCCCAGGTGGGTATGTGGGACTCGCTGCGCCCGAAAGATGGTAAGTGAACGCAGCTCTACCCACGAAAACCCGGCGAGTGCCACCAGTGCTGCCTTGGTGAGGTGCCCCGGATCTGTTAAGCTAACAGGGCACCTCGACGGCTAGTCAGCCCCGCAAGGGACCGACGCCACCTCCACAGAGGGGTTGTCCAGCACCACAGAACAACCTCTCCCTACGTCAGGACAGTACAATGGGGTGAGGTTCCCATCCTCACCCCTTGCCCCCTGCTCTTTTGTCCCCTCTTCTTATAAGAGGGGTACAAAGAGCCCCCTCGGCTCAATTGGCTTCGCCCAAGGTGCTGGGTTCACCCTAGGCTACTGAGCCCCACCGCCACGTCAAGGCTTGAACCATGGTGGGGATCGCTGATATACCTATATCTAATTGAGGATGGGAACCTCACCCCTTGCCCCCAGCTCTTTTGCCCCCTCGGCTCAATTAGCTTCACCCAAGGTGCTGGGCTCACCCTAGGCTATAATATTACATACCTAATATTAACGCTCTATTCCTGTCATATGCTCAATGGGTCCAAGTCTATCTTGAACTATCTTTGGATACGTGTAAGTATCCAAAGAAATTCGGAAGGAAATATTATATACCAAGTAATAAAACTAGCTTTAATCGTATACGTTTTTTAGTAAATAAGTAAATTATAGATGTACCTCAAAACGTGTAACATTTGGTGATAACACTCAGTTATTATATCTCCAAATTTTCAGTGGGAAGATTTTAAAGTCACCTATCACTTTTAAGTTTAAGTTATCATAAATTATTATATAAAAATTATTATCTAAGTAGGTACTTAGATAATAATTGTTATTTAAAGTGTGTAACAGTGTATGCACCCTAAATAAATTTTCTTATATTTTATTCTATTCTATATTGTTGTGCATACCTAGTATTCTTATATATGTAAGAGTGTGTTGCGTAAGATCTGGGTGTAGTTTATCTATAATATGTATATATTTAGAAATATATAAGTATATCATATTATTATTATGTATATAATATATAGGAGCTGTTCTATAGATTGACTCATCACGATATCTCTGGAACTATAAGACCTACCCCCAAATACTCAAACGAATCTCAAATTTAAGACTTACTCAAACTCGTGTTGTCCCTCAATTTTTCTTTGAATCTGACACGTTGTAGCATGAGTTTAAGTACATCTTAAATTTGAGATTCATTTGAGTATTTGGGGGCTAGAGACTTAAAATTTGGTAGGAATATTAGTTTTGCCATGTAGAGGTCAGCTAAGAACGGATTTTAAGAAATTCCTTCCCCTTCCCCTTTGACAGAACGAAGTCTGTGCGGGCAGCTAGTTATTATTATTATTATTAGGTTGTTTTACCGACTTGTGAGTTGTGTGCTGTATATTTTAGAGGACCGCGTTTAAACATCACGTTAACCTCGGTCACAACTAGCTTAACAGCGTGGACTGATTTCTTAAAAGAAAGTATCAGATGGGGTGGCGATCTTCTTAACCGTTATAGTGGAATTTCTTATAACAATAGACGTTATAAAATATAACCGTTTTTCAAAATTAACACATAACTTGCATGCTCATGTGCCTAACCACTCAAACTACAGCGAAGTAATTAACACAGACCTGCTAGTCGAAAACTAATTTAGCAATATCAGAATTCATTTTAGATGCAACAGTCTGAAAGGCAACCAATTTACGTGGGAAAGTAATTTACCAAATCCCAAATATATTCTACTAATTAAACTAGATTGCCAATCCGCTCATTTAACATGGCAAATTTCAGCGATGTCTTATTCTTATATAGTCTTATATCGATTTATTAATTTAAAAATACAACACTGGATCTTTTTTGACAGTAGTTCAATTTTAATCTCTAAGGATGATGCTCTTCTGTGCCCAGGAGGCTAGACAATTTGCTGCTATAACATTGACTTTTTTCATTTCCTCCTAAATACAGCAAAGCTGCTTCACAGAAGAAATTAGCATAAAATTAATCATGTTTATACTAGTTACCACTGATTAGTAGTTGTATGTTGTATTCATAATCATCATCGTCATAATATCATCGCTGTCATCATTATAAGCCTCTATCCGTCCACTGCTAAACATACCCGGGGATGCGCATTCAACCGGGGATGGGGCGTCCCCGGGGATATGTGGGACTGCCGGCGCTCCCCCCCCTTCCCCCCAGCGCCGGTATACCGCACTAAAACCACTGCGAGTTGCCTTCAGCCGCTTGAAGGGCAGTGTCCCAGATCTTTCTAACACAGAACACACCCCGCAACCGGCCGGTTCCCTCAAAAGGGCTAACCGGTCTTCTTCCTGGTATGGGGGAGCTCCGACAACCTGGAGCACCCCCGCTGACGCCGGAACTTTTCTATCGGGCAGGTCCCCAACCTTACCCCGAGTCCCGTTAGACAGGAGGCAGGAGGTGCGCGTAGCGCCTCCTCCGCACTCCTCTCCTACGTCGACGGAGTGGGACGGACGTGGCGTCGTCCTCTCTGTCCCGCTCCGCGGCCTCCTTCTGCGAAATAACGCTTTCACAGAAGGTGACCGCCGCCTGCCAAGCCTCTCGAGCATGCAGTGCACCATACTCGAGAGCGAGAGGTCCCCTCCAAGCACAGCCGCGAGATTTTGACGCTGTGCGGCCCATTTATCGCACACCTCTAGGGTGTGCTGGGCCTAGTCCTCCAGAGCACCACACTCGTGGCAGGCTGGCGTCGGCTCCCTCCTTGCAACCCGACACAGATATGCACCGAAACATCCGTGTCCGGTAAGCACCTGTGTCAAGCGGAAGGTGAGGGGTTTCTTCCGGCGACGCATCCACGCTGCCAGGACCGGACGCAGTGCCTCGGCCGTACGTTGGCCGTACGGCGACTACGCCAGGTCCTCCCCCCACCTTCGCAACAGCCACTGTTGCCCCAACCTCCGCACACCTGAGAGCTCTTCCCAGCTAGGTGACTCACCGAATCCTGATCTCCTCTGCAAAATGAGGAGGCGCACCTCGGCGAGCACCAACGCCAGAGCTCCCACGGCGGATCTCCAGCCAGGGCAGTGGCTGCCACCCAGGTGCTAAACATAGGCCTCTCTAAATGCACGCCAAAACGATCGATCCGATTTTATTCTTAGATGTCTAATTGATGATGATGATGAAATAACATTTGCTAAATACTACTGCTAAAACTATCAAATTAGCAAAATAAATAATAAGTGTTATTAGTTTTAGCCCGTAAACTTTAAGTATGGTTTTGCGAGCTTATAAACAGTGAAATTAAATAAACTATATATTATACTGACGGAAGGCTGGGCCATTTTGTTAAGTCAACGATACAATTATAAATAATGGTACTCAACGTCCATTCGTCCATTTTATGGTTTTAGCTTTAAAGTTTTATTTAAAATAACCATTTCATTAAAAGTGAAAGTTCTTATCAGCTGACTCGCTTTCTCGCTCGTGATTTTTGTTATCATATTTCCTTATTTTTCAGTGTTCAAACTAAGTTACTGTGATGTGGGTCGATCCTCCAAAATTATGAATAACTAGCAGCGTCCCGCGGTTTCACCTGCGTACTTCCCATTGCCGTGAGAGTACAGGGATAAATTAAATTATAGATGTTATTATGATGTAGTTGTTGTTAGGCTATGTTATTGTAAAATTTCATTAAAATCCGATCAGTAGTTTTAACGTGAAAGAATAACAAACATACATTCATACAAACTTTCGCGATTATAATGTAGGATGAAAAGATCACAAAAATCAATTGAAAGTCTCTTATTTCATTCAGCAGTCAGATGAATAGATTTCAGACTAAGATTGTCTCTACTAGCGTTGAATCTTTTCTTAGATTCAAATCTTTATTATTAATTGGCCTATCAATGCAAAAATATTTTTTTCAATTCGATTAGATTTTGCAGCTTGATAGCCGTGATAATTCGCGTTCATACAAATAAACAAAAAAACTTTAGAGTATGTTTATGTATCATTAAAATGATCAGAAGGAATCAAGCTTTGCAGATAGATGTATAAGAAGAGAGCAAGGAAATGCAATACAGAAGATAGTGATGTGATGGAAGAAATATACTCTGCTGACCATAAAATATAATAGAAAAAGGCATGAAAGAGAGAGAATTTCGTTTTGTTGTGTTATTTATTTCATTATTTTGTTTTATTAATATTATTAATTATAATAGTATATTTGTATTATTATGTTTATATATGAACTACTTTCCACTTCCCCACTTACGGGTGACGCTGAAAGCTGTACGTACGCTGTAGAAGACCTCCAACGAATACCGAGCGAGCCAGTTCAGGGCCTGTAGACAAAGTGACATCGCTTTGTAGCCGAAATTCGTTATCGTCTTTGAGATAACGATAATAATTTTCTAGCCAATGATCAATCAAAGATCGTGACAGTGCAACGACAACAACTGTCTAGTGTCAACAAAGTTCGACAAGAAGTGTCAAATCGGACCAAAAAATTAAAATTAATATCTATCTAAATAGACCTCATACACACTATAACTCATAAAAATAGTGAAAATGTTGCCCTCCATGGCCTACGCCCATGGATAACGAATCAATATCAATAATAAAATAACATAAGTTTGACATAAGTGTTCGATAACCAATTGACAGTTTATGATTTTAATACGAATTTTAACATTGTCTACCAACTTGCGATAACGATAACGAGTGACATAATTGACGACGGCTTATGTCAATCCCATACATTTTATTCTTTTCGACTTCGTTATCGTTTTTTTAATGTTACTTTGTCTAAGGCCTCAGTTCTCCCATCAATACATCGCTATGCATTGCTGCTTTCGTTCTTTTTTTATATTAGTTTTTATTATGATTATTGTATTTATGTGGGTACCAAATGTCACTTTTTTAATCAATTGTTGAAATTTATTGTGTTTTTAGCTGCATATAATATTCATAGATTCTAATTTAATCTTATGTAAATTAAATTGGTACCGCCTGCAAATTTTTTTTTGGTTTTTTGATTTTGATTTTTGTCTTGTCTTGCCTATAAATTATCTTTATACCGTTGCGTATGTAAGTTTTCATAAACGTTTATTATTATATTATTATTATTGACTAAAAGTCAATTCGCATTAACACAACATATACACGGAACTACAAAACAAACATCGGCAAGATTTCTATATAAATAAACAAATAGATTCCAAAGCATTATAGTATATGAATTGCAAATTACGCGAAAGATTTTGTTTACGTGAAATTATTCAAGCGGATTTTCGCTAACGAACTGTTTGCTTTTTCTAACTTGCAATGTCAAAATAGCGTTTTGTACAAAACAGATTTCACAACATAAACTTGATTTTTATTTACCGTTGCCGTGTTTTAGTACAAAATAGAAACAGGGTTGCCAAATAGCTTAGACATCGCAAACACTGGAATTGTATTAAGAAGGTGTTTGCTTGTTATTTTTGTGAAGATATTGCTAGAAATAATAATAATGTGGTAACTTTGTACTCTTGGCTTTCAGTATTCAAACGAACTGAATCGAAAGGATATTTAAGCGATAAGTATATTTATTTGTTAATAGCACAGAATACTATTGCTGTATTATTACTATTTCTGTGGTTAATAGGACTTACTTCTGCGTGATTCTCAAAAGTTGGTTATCATTTAGTTTGATTGCAAAGCATCTATAGCATTGATGTTTGTCTCATATTGTCGGATACTGCATGGTCGAGTCTCCTTGTCCTGGAACGATGGGGAGCAATTCGTATTCATAATATTTCCTTAATTCCTAGATGACTTTTAATTGGCGACATGGACAATTGGTTACACTTTGATATATAGTCACTAGTTCAAGTGCATAATATTATGTAGTTACACATTCTAGTAAATAGTGCGGTTTGTGAGATTCCGGTGACACATTGGGGGGGATAAGGAAAAGGAGGAAAGGAGGGCGGCGCATCTGCGTGGCCTTGGTTGTGTGGATGTGTATGGGCGTCGGCGCCGTGAGGCTCCGACTGCTCGTTTGCCTCCTGATTACATAAAAAAATAAGTGTCTCTTTTTATATGATGTAAATTGCTCGTTTTATCGAAATAGGAAATTTCAACACGAAATGTCTATCAAAACTCCAAATAAAGTATCTAATGCTTGTATACAATTCAATATTCAAGGGTATTCCATGATTGAAAAGGGTTTGGGATGACATGAGTGAAAAAAGACAAAAGTGTTTATACTACAAACAATATTTGGTGAGTAAAAATGAACAAACAAGATTTTTCAGTCCCAAACCCAAAACTTGTAAGATCACTTTATTCCATTCTTCGCTTGTGTGACGTTAAATATTGAAGCGTATTGTTATGATTTATCAAAGTTTACTTTAGGCCTAAGATCCCGATATAAAACGACCTTCACCCAGCTGGTTATTGGATGAAATTTATTTTATATTCAATTTAATATGTCAATGAATATATTGTATATGGGTTGTCTAAAAAAATTCAGTCCAGGATATGATTAATTAATAATTAAAAAAAATATATATTTTAACTTTTTTTTAAGGTATTGGTAAATATACAAATTCCATACCAATCGAAAGTATAAACCCCATAGAATATGCAAACGTTAGGTTGTCTTTCTTTTTCCCGTCACAACTCTCGGGTAGGCGGGTATAAGCAGGTAAATCGATACTAGTGACATCGGTCTTTTTTTTTTTTTTTTTTTTTAATGCAGCGGAAATTTGCAGACCAAACCATAACTAGGACCGGGGTGAGTTTTAAACCTAGCCGTGAGTGGGGTTCGCACTTGGAGATGCGTTACCCACTAAAACCGCTGCAAGTGCCCTCAGCCGCCTTTTATGAGAGTCCCGGATCATGCAGGCAACGCAGGACCCTCGGCGACAGGCTGGCCCCGGCGAAAAGGCCAGACTCCTCCTCTAAAGGGGGACTGCTCGGCTGTTCGTTTGATTCAATACTTTTAACAGTTCCCGACGACGTCGTGCCTATCTGGACCCAGGTTAACCCCAGCCTCGGCCCGACACGAGCACAGGGGCGTTACTGGAGGCGCATTAAGTAGCGCCTCCTACGCACCCCTGTTCGTCGCCTGCGGTGGGAGGCCTCGTCGGCGGCCTCCTCTCTCACCCGCTCATCGGCCTCCTTCTGGGACATTACTGCCTCACAGAAGGAGACCATCGCCGTCCAGGACTCATCATTGCGGAGCATCGCGGTGATGATGCTCGGCAAAGACAAGTCCCCTCCGATAACTGACGTCAGATCGTGACGCAGCGCCGCCCATCTCGGGCACACCTCTAGAGTGTGCTGGGCCGAGTCCACCGCCGCGCCACAATCGTGACATACAGTTGCCGGCTCCCTTTGGGCCGTCCGGCACAGGTACTCACCGCAGCAGCCATGCCCGGTGAGCACCTGTGTCAGACGGAAGGTGAGGGGTTTGCGTTTACGACGCATCCACCGCTCTAGGACCGGACGCAGGGCAACCGTTAGGCGTTTGCCATACGGCTCCCACGCCAGGTCCTCTCCCCACCTCAGCATTAACGCCTCTTGCCCTAGTCGGCGGACCCGCAGGATCCCGTCCAGCGTCAGGCTCTCGCCGAGAGACCTCCTATCCGAGACATAGGAGTGCACCTCAGCAAGAACTTCCGCCACAAGTTCCCACGGGGGGTCGCCGGCTAGGGCAGTTGCTGCTGCCCACGATATTGTACGATACCCCCGAATCACTCTTACCGCGATGACCCGCTGCGCCGAGCGCAACTGGGCCCTACTCCGCGCGGTAAGGTGACCCGCCCAAATGGGAGCACCGTATGTCGCCATACTCCGGCAGACACCGGAGTATAGCTGCCTGCAGGCGGCGCTGGGTCCTCCGAGGTTCGGGAGGAGTCTGCCCAACGCACTCGCCGCCTTTACGACCTTCGGTCCCAACTGTGCGAAGTGTGGGCCGAAGGTCCATCCTCCATCAAGGATGAGCCCCAGATATTTAATATGGGGGCTCATCCTGATCCTCACCCCACCGATCTGGAGGGCAGCCCCCGGAGGGGGTCCTTTCCGCCCGGTCCCGCGAAAGAGAAGAGCTTCGGTCTTAGATGGTCTGACCCGAAGCCCTAACCTCTCTATGCGGCTGATCACGAGGTCGAGCCCGACCTCGGCCAGCCGCGCCGCCTCCTTGTAGTCTCGTCCCCGGGCGTAAACGAGGGTGTCATCCGCATAGCAGATGACACCCATCCCGGGAAGGAGACGGCCTCGCAGGACCCAGTCATACCCGATGTCCCACAGGATCGGACCAAGAACCGATCCCTGCGGGACACCGCAGCCGACTTGCCACCACTCTACGGACCCACATCGGTTCTCGCAGGCTACCCTCCTTTCGGAGAGGTACGCCTCCAACAGCCTCCTGAGTAGTGACATCGGTCTGGTTAACGAATCAAAATTAAATGAAAATAAAGATTAATCCATTACGATCACGGTAGTATAAGGTTGTCTATAAATTTATTATTGTTGTAATTTTTTAAATTATTAATTAATAATAGTCCTGGACTGAATTTTTTAGATAACCCATATGCAATATATTTATTAATATATTAAATTGAATATAAAATAAGTTTCATCCAATAACCAGCTCGGTGAAGGTCCTCTTTATATCGGGATCCTATGCTATTTTAAATGCGTCGAAATAACTTCTTTAACTTTCAATTCGGGACCTGTATATTTTAATATTTTAGCGAATATGATTTTGAAAACACGAAATACTCTTGACGCAAATAGCCATTCGTGGCTTTGGCAAATATGTATATTATGGGTTTTTTCTGTATGTATATTGTGTAGTAAAATCTTATAGTGATAATGGAAAACGATTCTGCTATATTCTTAACTATAAGCAATAATTGTATCTATTATCCTAATACTGCTCGATATGTCAGGTAATATCTTTTACAAAAAATAAAAAGAATTTAGTATACAATAATTATACTGCGGCTAATACTGTTTTAACGCGCGTGAATACAGTTCGGGATTTAGTTGTTATTTTTGATTCGACACTGTCATTCAATACTCATTACGACCACATTTGCAGCAAAGCTAACAAAATGTTGTCTTTTGTAATCCGGTCTGCCAAACCATTTAAGGATGCAACGACATGGATCACATTTTATATGAGGCTAGTGAGGAGCATAACTGAATATTGCTCATCCGTTTGGTCCCCTATATATAATACTCATATAGATAGAATAGAGGCAATTCAGCGGCGATTTTTAAGGTCTCTATGCTCTAGATTTGGCTTGAGAAGAAAAATACACGACTATAATGAGCGCTTGAAGCATTTCAACATGATTAGTTTAGA
This sequence comes from Helleia helle, assembly GCA_963853865.1. Classification (NCBI taxonomy): domain Eukaryota; kingdom Metazoa; phylum Arthropoda; class Insecta; order Lepidoptera; family Lycaenidae; genus Helleia; species Helleia helle. The sequence continues at coordinate 14,799,201 of OY971422.1, read as the reverse complement.
AATTCGCAGAGTAATATTAGATTTGTGTACTCTCCACAAAATTGCAAATGGTGCTATAAATACCTCGATACTGGAGCAGCTATCGATTAAGGTACCAACTAGGTCCGTGCGTATTCATAAACTCTTTACCATTCCACAATCTCTCAACAATGTTTCAAGAAATAATCCATTACATAGAATGTGTCGACTGTATAATATGATATGCTTTGATTTTGATATATTTGACTGTACCCATCAATCCTTCAAAAGATCTCTCATAAAGCATCACTGGTCACGTACTCTGGATTTATCAGTTAATGACTTACGAAACTATAATAATTGAATAATAAATTTAATGATTATTTATTTTTTATATCACTAATTTAGAAGCTTTTTTTTTCATATACCTACTAGTTTAAATAATAGTCTAATTTCTACTTATTTTTTATAATCTTATAATTAACTACTTATTTAATTTTATTTTTGTATATGTTTTTCTTTTTAACTGTGTAAGACACTAAAATGAATCGAATTTTTAATGTTGTGTTTAGTTATAATAGGGCTCCAGTATTCTAAAAGATTCTTCTATTTATATTTTATTGTGTATGCTAGTTTATTTGTAGCCTGTAACTATTCCAATTGAAAAAAATAAAAATAAAAATAAATAAATAAATAATCATTAAAAAAAACTGTAGGTGAATTTCGTGTCATTTCCAACTACACGGTTCGGTTTAATAAATCATTCAGCCGTGACATGTTCTCTATTAACCTCGGTTCATATTTCTTACTGCAATTTTAATCTGGACGTTTGTGAATTTTATTAGCTTTTGTATCGACGTTGCTTAATTTTTTTTTGATATCGCAGGGAAATCCTTATGGATGCAGCCAGGATCTTCGGGTAAATCCTGACCCAATGTGGGACTCGCACCTGGGAGTGCCCACCCTAACTAAAACCACTGCGAGCGCCTTCAGCCTCTTTTGAGGGTCCCGGATATGCAGTCAATAGACAGGATCCCCTCAGCGACAGGCTGGCCCCGGCGCACACCTCGAGTGTAATATGTTGGGCCGAGTCCACCGCCACGCCACAATCGTGACAGACTGTCAACGGCTCCCTGTGGGCCGTCCGGCACAGGTACCAAATGCGCTGTGCCTTATTCCTCGCGGTAAGGTGACCCGCCCAGATGGGTGCACCGTACGTCGCCATACTCCGGCAGACTCTGGAGTATAGTTGCCTGCAGGCGGGGCGCTGGGTCCTCCAAGGTTCGGGAGGAGTCTGCCCAGCGCACTTGCCGCCTTCACGACCTTCGGTCCCAACATGGAGAAATGTGGGTCGAAGGTCCACCCTCCGTCAAGGATGAGCCCCAGGTATTTGATATGGGGGCTCATCCTGACCCTCACCCCTCCGACGTAGAGGGCAGCCCCCGGTGGGGATCCTTTCCACCCAGTCCCGCGGAAGAGAAGGGCTTTGGTCTTCTCAGGTCTGACCTGTAGCCCTAACCTCTCTATGCGGCAGATCACGAGGTCGATCTCGACCTCGGCCAGCCGCACCGCCTCATTATAGCCTCGTCCCCGGGCATACACGAGGGTGTCATCCGCGTAGAATATGACACCCATACTGGGAGCCGATGTCCCACAGCGGATCAAGAACCGATCCTCGTAGAACACCGCACCCGACTCGCCACCACTCTACGGACCCACATCTGTTCTCGCAGGCTACCCTCCTCTCGGAGAGTTGCGCCTCCAACAGCCTCCTTAGATACGGGGGCACTCCGAAGAAATTCAGTGCCTCCCGTATTACACTGTGAGGGAGGCTGTTGAAGGCGTTCGCGATGTCCAAGGACACCGCGACCACCACCTCTCCTCTGTGTTCCGCCGCAACAATGAAGTTACCTTTTTTGTTTTTTTTCTTTTACGCCGGGAAATGCTCTGGGGCATCCCGCCTGGGGAGTGGGTCTTCCCAGGCGGGTATGTGGGACTCGCTACGCCCGAAAGATGGTAAGTGGACGCAGCTCTACCCACTGAAACCCGGCGAGTGCCACCAGTGCCGCCTTAGTGAGGTGCCCCGGATCTATTAAGCTAACAGGGCACCTCGACGGCTAGTCAGTCCCACAAGAGACTGACGCCACCTCCACAGAGGGGTTGTCCCGCACCACAGAACAACCCCTCCCAACGTCGAGACAGTACAATGGGGTGAGGATCCCATCCTCGCCCCTTGCCCCCTGCTCTTTTGTCCCCTCTTCTTATAAGATGGGTACAAAGAGCCCCCTCGGCTCAATTAGCTTCGCCCAAGGTGCCGACTCACCCTAGGCTACTGAGCCCCACAGCCACGAATAGTCCTGAACCGTGGCGGGGAACAATGATGTTACCTTTTTTTTTTTTTACGCAGTGGAAATGCTTTGCGCATTCACTCGGGGATATGGGCTGCGGTAAGGGAGTCCGCCCAGATTGGGGCTCCGTACGTGGCCATACTCCGACAGACTCCGGAGTATAGCCGCCTGCAGGCTTCGCTGGGCCCTCCTGTATTAGGAAGGAGTCGGCCCAGCGCTGACACCACCCTAATGACCTTCGGCCCCAGTTGTTGGAAGTGGGGGCCGAAGGTCCATCTCCCGTCTAAGGTGAGCCCCAGATACTTCATCGTGGGGCTCACCCTGACCTCCATCTCTCCGATGAGAAGTCGTGCTCCCGTTGGTGGCCCTTTCTTCCCAGGTCCGCGGAAGAGCAGGGCTTCGGTCTTATCGAAATGGACCCGAAGCCCCAGTCGCTCTATGCGGCTGGCAATGAGGGATACTCCCGCCTTGGCTAGCCGCGCAGCCTCCTTGTATGATCGTCCCCGGGATAATACTAGAGTATCATCTGCATAGCAGATGACATCCATCCCGGGGAGGACGCCGCTCCGCAGGGCCCAGTTGTAGCCGACGTCCCACAGTGTCGGGCCCAAAACCGACCCTTGCGGGACGCCGCACCCGACTCGCCGTCTCACTAGTGACCCCGACCGGTTATCATACACCACTTCTCTATCGGAGAGATACGCCCTCAAAAGCCTTCCGAGATACGGGGGCACGCCGAAATATTTCAGTGCCTCCCGTATTACGCTGTGGGGAAGGCTGTTGAAGGCGTTGGCGATGTCCAAGGACACCGCCACCAGCACCTCTCCCCGGCGTTCCGCTTTATCCGTCACCGATCTGAGGCGCCCTAGGGCGTCGACGGTCGACCAACAATGATGTTACCTAGCGCATCTCTCATTAATCACTATTATACTCGATGAACGTAAAAAAACTCAGAACATATTTCCTTCCAGAACATAATATAGAATTAAGTGATAATTAAAAATTAAAAACAGCTTAGAATAAACGATAATACGAGGGGCGATCAAAAAGTAATGATAATGAGTATAATAAAACAACGATTCTAATTTAAATTTAATTTATTTTTCTACGTAGTCTCCTAACAAGTCGATACATTTAGTCCATCGTTTCTCTAAACCTAAAATACCCTTTAAAAAAAATCTTTATCAGAGCTCTCCCTAAATGCCTCTACAGCAGCCATCACCTCGCTATCATCGTCAAATTTCTTGCCCCTGAGGTGTTCCTTGAGCCGAGGAAACAAATGAAAGTCGCTGGGGGCTAAATCTGGAGAATAGGGTGGGTGTTCGACCAGTTCGAAGCCCACTTCTCGAATGGCAGCCATCGCAACTTCGGCTTTGTGTGCAGGAGCGTTGTCCTGATGAAACAGGACTTTCGCTCGGAGTTTGCCGCGTCTTTTTTCCTTTATGGCTTCTCGCAGTCGTCTTATTTGATCAGCGTAGTAGGAGCCCGTTATAGTAGGTCCCTTTTCCAGGTAATCAACCATTATGATTCCCTCAGCATCCCAGAAAACGGACGCCATAACCTTGCCCGCCGAGCTTGAAACTCTGAACTTCTTCGGAGTCGGTGAGGATGGCCTTTTCCAAGTCATCGATTGTTGTTTGGTCTCAGGATCAAAATGATGAATCCATGTTTCGTCCATGGTCACAAATCGAGACAAAAAATTTTCTTTGTCAGCCTGGAACTTTGCAAGATTGGCTCTTGAAATGTCAACTCGCTTTTGCTTTTGTTCGTCCGTTAACATTCGCGGTACCCAACGAGCGGAGACCTTTTTCATATTCATTTTGCTGGTCAAAATGCTTTGAATGCTGCCATATGAGATCCCTGTGACCTCAGCTAAATGTCTGACGGTTACTCTTCGGTCTGCTAATATGATTTCTTCGACTTTTTTCACGTTTTCCTTAGTGAGGGACGAGGTTGGGCGTCCCTCGCGATGTTCATCTTCTGTGGACGTTCTACCCAGCTTAAACTCTTTGCACCACCGTGCCACCGTAGAATATGGAGGAGCAGTCCCCTAATGTCTCCACCAAATCAGCGTGTATCTCTTTGGTAGACATTTTTTTCAAACAGAGGTACTTGATGACGCATCTCACTTCGTGTTTCTCCATTTTCGTGTTGTCGCTCCGACTGCTGGTATTCAAATGAATGTAGCTCCTGCAAATGACGTCCTATTTATAAATTTTTTTAGCTGGGAAGTCGTGAGGGACTGAGGAAGTGAAAAACATTTTTTTTTGGATTTTTATCTTCTTTAAAAATACCTATTTATTATTACTTTTTGATCGCCCCTAGTATTATACAAATATTATAGTAAGTATCCTTAATCCTCAATTTAAGACAAAGGACCCAAGCAATTACCCGTCGAACGTCGGTAAGTCAATATAGTGGAAACCTCTGTCTGTCTGTTCATTCTATCATTACAAATTCCATCCACCAGAATAACCACAAATATAACTTGTTTATTGCCATGTAAATTATGCTTTTCGGGAAAAATAAATTTCAAAAAATCGAATTTATTTTAATTTAAATTGATCCTTAGTAAGAGGCAGTGCCATGCTGCTTTGCAGCCGAATTGGGCCGGCACGTTTGGGGTGGTACCTCACACTCACATAACATCGGCGTCATCTGCATAATCTCTGGTTGTGCGGATGTGTATGGGCGTCGATAGTCGCCAAAAGGCTTTGACTGATCGTTTGCCATCCTGTGCTATAAAAATAATTCTTGTTGGAAAGTGGATAGTAAAAAAGTATTATATTTATATTTATTACTTAGACAGAGGCTCAGTGGACCTCTAAGTAGATGAAACGACGATCTCCGTATGGTCAGTACTGGTGGGATGCGTTTGGCGGGCTGTCGGCCATCTTGGCGTTCATTGAAAGTGGCCTGGGTCCAGCAGTGGAAGGAAAAGGCTGATGATGATGAAATTTATAATTATTTGTCATAATTTCTCTGACGAGCAACCTGATTAACGAGTTAACCTGAAAGTGCTCTACAAGCCCGGACAATACGCGTTGACAACCCTGAGATATTACCTAGTAAGTTTCAGTGCCAGTATTAACACCGCTTGTCCAGTCTATCTTTCCGTAATAAGTAGATAATAATAATAATTTGTATAGAAAGTCATACAAGTAAGTCCGTATCTGTACGGTACCATCATCGAGCATATAACCGGAATAGAGTGGTAATGTTATGTTTTGTATGAAAACAAATTCCGTCAAATTTGTGCTGCGACGCTGCGCCGGTTCTGCGCTCCGATTGGCCGATGCAACGTTCATACATATCACCAGTTGGTTGAATTGCTATTACATCAGTGACAAATCACTGATCAGTTTCGGAATTGTATCGCTCACATTACTACTCTTTTATAGCCGGTTACAGGCTCGATGGGTGTCACGTAAGGAATTACGTGTCACTTTCTACACTAAGCATCCGGCGCGGGCCAATGGACGCGTATCTTTAGTTTCGGCCAGTAATTCAAATAAAGTCACAAGAATTTTTCTTATCTTAATATAAACAGAACTATGTCTAATCTATTTCTTGATAATAAGAGTCCAATAAATAGAGCATTCACTTCTCTAGATGCTTACAGATTACAGTTCCACGAACCTTCTAGAATTCTTAGACGTAATAACCATTGAGTGTAACTAAGTTTTTATCAATTCATTAGTTTGAAGCTGGTTGATTTTAAAATAAAAACCAAGAAAAGCTTATTTGATACTTTGTTTCTGTGGTATCATATAATCGGTTTGTGTAGATATATAAATATATATTTATATGATGACAAGACGAACACATATTTTCTGTGGAGATAATTCGAAGTCAGATCAATTTTGTTATTATACTATCTCCACGAATGCAGCATCTCATCCAGAATGATATCTTTTTTTTTGTCTATCTAAAATCATATTATATATCTGTTGAATTTATACCTAATTATTTTCTCGGCTTTATCTTTCAGGGTTCCTTACCCCAAGGGTATAACGGGAACCTTTGCTATTAAGACTCCGCTGTCCATTCGTGTGCCACCAGAATCTCATAAGCCGTGATAGTTAGACAGTTGAAATTTTCACAGTAGTTCAATAAAAATAATACTAAAAACAAAATAAAACCAATACTAAAGGTAATACAACAAAAGTGATTTTTTGCCTTTTTTCGCACGATATTAATAACGCAAACAGGTAGACGCTTCAAATATTCATAGAATATTAAGTTATAATATTATATTGACATTAAAAATAAATAAATAAATGAAACTTTATTATTTAATTTAAGTGGGCTCCCATACAAAAATGACATACCTATGGTAAAAGTGACACCTATTAGAATTTTATTAAATCAGAGATTTTTTTTTTTTTTCGGAGGGATCTATGCTAATGGCCCGAAGGCCCTAATGCTTCATCGGATTAGTGTGAGTCCATTCGGCTCACTTTTGATTTATAAAGTGGGGAGTTGCCCCCCGCCTACCGTGCAGTCTGCGACCACACGGCCTCCTGGGGTCGGTTGCGAATCAGAGAAATCGTAACCGAGCTATGAATCAATAAAAGTATAATCATCATCTCAGTAGATGGCGCTTTTATTAAAGTACCAAGTTACTTAAACAAAACAAACGTGTTTTTTTTTGTTCAAGTGACAAATGTTGTATATATACAGAGTGTACAGGGACATTTCGTAAAATATAGAATGGCACTACGAAACCCTTTATACGTGTGTCCGACTCACACTTGGCAGGTTTTTTTAATATAGTTTTTTGAATGCGCTAATCTCCAAAACTACCAGTCTAAATGATTTAAATAAAAAAATCTTTTTGCGTAGCCCGATTATCGAGGAAATTTAGGCCATAATTTGTGACGGAAAAGTTTTTATTACAGTTTAAGGGGGGTAAAACAAAAAAACTGCTAGTAATTACTAACGAGATTTCTATCTGAAACTAGCTGTTGCCCGCAGCTTGGCCTGCGTTAACTTAGATTGACAGCCGTATCCGGATTGATAATGATTATTTTTATAGCTTAAGTTATAAATACTCCTTATAGCATCAGCTATCTGCCAGTGAAAGTTCCGTCAATATCGGCCCAGCCGATTTAGAGCTTAGTCGGAACAAATAAAACCGACAAAATTATAAAAAATGTTATTTTAGTATAATAATATGTACCGTCAGTCTATACATTCGCATTTAGTAAAAAGCGGTTACGTTAATAATATTACAAACAGACAATCCAATTTTATTTATCTGTATAGAAGATTTTGTATAGATGAAACCGCGGGATAACATAGTATATACTAATCATTACACAAGGAATCCAAAACACGGGCTTGGTATTATCCTTGATCGCAGACAATCAGGTACATCATTGTTTGAAGACAATGCAGACATGCTCGGATAATTTAATACGCGAAAACCTGATATTGAAATATGATGTTATAATGTTAAGTCTTATATAATATATAACAGATAAAATTACTCATATCTATACAAATAAATAGAATTGAAGTGTCTGTTTGTAATTTCAAATTAACAGCTTTTCACTAAATGCATATGAAAGTACTATAAATATACGATACTTACCTACATTAAAAAATTACCACTTTTTGTCTGTTCCGGCTAATCTCTGAAACGGCTGTATTGTTTTTCATTGGTAGATAGCTGATATAGTAAGGAGTAACGTAGACTACAAAAATAATCATCATCATTCCGGATATGGCTGTAAATCTAAGTTAACACGGGCGAAGCTGCGGGATACAAGTAGTCGTACATATGATATGAGAAATATTGGTGAATAAAGATTTAAGGCTTAATATTAATGTAATTGTCGAAAAGGTATTGGAAATTATATTAGAGCTAAAAGTAGGGCTACGGTTTTAAAAATATAAATGAGCTTCCAATGAGTCCTATGGAAAAATACAAAAGAATCCTAGCATTGATGTCGTGATTCTTTTATTAAAATTATCGCAACTTGAAAAGTTTATAGCTTATATAATCCGGCGTTACTTTGTGGAAATCCATAATATCCTATGAGAAGTTTATATCGACGAGGCTGATATGCAAACAATACAATTTGTGCAGGAACTTTTATTTATGCAAAGCTTTAGATGAAAAACTTCATGCAGTTGGCAACAAAAGTTTATGATATTGTTACCAAACTTTCGTCTGAACAAAAGAGTTTATTCAATAAAGAATATCGAAAGAGAACTTGTGCGGTGAAAAAGACAGCTCTGAGTTAAGTGGAGAATACCAAAGTGAGATAGTGATCGACTAAGACAAAGGAACAAGACGATGTTATTACATTCAAGTCGCGAGAATCTCTGGGGGTTTGCGGTTTGCATCCTCAATTGTGTTTTCGTTGTAGCCCGCCTGTTGCTATGAAATTGGACATTTATTAACAACCGACCTGTTCATGTATAGGAAAATAGGCGAAAAGGTCTTTGTTCCCCACAGATATCTCGGAAGACAAACATTTATTATTCTTGGTGGAAATTGTCTACGTAAGTTTTAATCTCTTCATCAGTAGTATTTTTTTTTCTTTTGCGCCGGGATATGCTCTTAGGCATCCCGTGAGGGAGAGGGGATTTTCCAGTCGGGTAAGTGGGACTCGCTGCCCCTGAAAGATGGTACGGTGAACGCAGCTCTACCCACTAAAACCCGGCGAATGCCACCAATGCCGCCTTAGATGATCCCGGATCTGTTGAGCAACAGGGCACCGCGATGGCTAGTCAGTCCCCCAAGATACCGACGCCACCGCCACAGAGGTGTTGTCCCGCACCAGATAAAAATTTTCCCAAAACACCAAAGTTTTCTAATTGCATAGCGTTCTGAATGTCGTGTATAAATATTAGTGTTATTGGGTAGATTTAAAAAGGTAGGTATAAGAAATTATATATAATACAACTGGTAGAGATGTATTAAACAAAAGTGAACCCTCATTATTCTGAATATTTTTAACCGACTTCAAAAAAAAAGGAGGTTCTCAATTCGTCTGTATGTTTTTTTTTTCTGTAAATAAAAATAATTACGAAAACGCCATTAACTATTTCTTATAAGGTGTCTCAGCGCCAACGTCTGCAGGATATTTCACTGTTTTTAGGGAGCTCTGGAACACGAATTCAGTATGCCAAGCATTTTTTGGTCTACGGAGGTTTCCGACACATGTACGTAGACACATCCGATCAACGTAAACAGCTTAGAATATATGTACTTGTGCTACCTTTCCCGGAGTTTATCCGTTATTACGTATTCCGGACTACCGAGAGGGTGTGCTTTTTATTGAGACTTAAACTTGTAACTTCATATGTTATCGTTTTTAGTTAGAATTAAGTGGTGAATATTTTTGAATATTGTATTTTGTTGTTTGAAAAAGATTTTTACAAATTGATCATAGAAAATTTACAAAATATGTCAATAAATATATTCAAGAAAAAATATTGAATTTATTGGAGATATCTCACCTTAGCCATAACGCTTTTCACCATCTTTAAATTTGTTATATATTTAAAATTTTAGTTTCGCAAAGTTTGTTTTGCAAGTTTTTATGTTTTTATGCTTTGGAAGCAGTAGTAGATTTAGTCTGAACTTAAATAAAACACTTTCTAAGTATGTATGTACATATATTATATACCTAGTTATACATATTATATTTAATAAAATTTAAAAAATATTTTTGACTTCAGCACGTTGAATCCATCCAGTAATTGTGTGTTAGCGCGTAGTAAATTAAGTTTCTTATGTAAAAGTAAAGTCATATAGATAAAATGTAAATTCTCACATTCACATCAAATGTATGAACACTATATGAATGTGACATTTACTCATACATGTACACTTACACCAATAGAAAAGCTTGCACGAACTTTGTTTTCTAGTTTAAACTTCTCTAAGTGTCCGTTTGCAGTCCGTTGGGAGTTTTTATTCAAAACGTTGGCATGATTATTATTTGTTTGTGACATTAAATGTACAATATTGCTACATTGTTGCCGCGTTCGTATTCATATTATATTTTTAAATTTCTAACCTCTCTGGCGTACTTGGTGTGTTTTTCGTAATTCTTTTTTGAAGTAATAATAACTTCTTTAGCCGCGTTAAGCACATTTTGGTAGGGGAAAACCTTATAAGTTCGTGTCACCGACATATGTTCGCGTCAGCGATATCCTAATGTGACGTCATTATGAAATTACAAATTTTAATTCTAAAATTTATGAAAAAAACACACTATTTATATGAAATTTCAAAGGTTCATGTCATAAGTTTTCTATCAGCAGTCCCTATGACTGCCTTTTTTAACTTAGTTAAGGTGGACCGAGTAGTAGATATCTGATGGCAATTATTGAGCTACATGGGCCACATACCGGTGTGAGGGATGCGTTGGTGCCGTTTCGACTGAATAGGTACCAGAATCCTGCTTAATCATTCCGTGAAGCTTTTTTGTGTTTCGGAACGGGCAGGACAGGCAGTGGCATAATTACTGGTATCGAGACTATACATCTCGTGTCTCAGGATAGGCAGCACATGGGTTGCCTGGGCTAGTGTCAGATTAACTTGTTTATGTTCATGGGCGACGCTGGCCACTTACCATTAGGTGGTTCGTTTGCATGTTTGCTTATATTTGCAAAGTAAAATAAATATGAACAGAAAAAATAAACAATTTCTGTGACAGATTTGGAGGCATTATTCTGCCATTTATGCGTTACATAATATGTTGGGCCGCAAACAGTAGTTTGCCTGCATGTGAGGTTTCCGACTCGAAGCAAAAATATATAAGTGCAGAAATTTATTTCTCTCATATATGTACTTTAGTATATGAGATTTGGTAAAACCATGGCAGGATAAAGAATAAGGCATAGTAAGACTAAGGACTACATCGAATGACAGCACAGTACATGGTGAACGAATTTTTTTCGAGAATTTGGAAATCATCAAATAAAATTTCTTCAAATAAAATCTCTTTAATTCGATTGGAAGTAACGAAATCCTATTATTAGACATGAGACAGCAATAATAATAGTTGTATTAAATAATAAATGAGAGAGATGCTGTAGGTATTTAATTCTAAGTAACTTGGGCTTCACAAAATAAGAGGGCACTTTTGTCAAAACCTAGACCGTAACAAGAGGCTGCAGTTGATATTATATTTAATGAAAAATACCAACCAGAAAAGATAGGTAAGCTTGGCTGAGCTCATGGCTTCACACAAAATGTGAAATGCAATTTTGTTTTATTTTCTGTTTCCCGTAGTTTCACTCGATCTATCGTTTAATAAAAATTTTTTTGTAAAATATCTAGCCTATAATTTTAAATATGAAAAAAGTTGTTAAAGATTAATTTTAAGTTAATTGCATTGAATTAAATTGATTTTCTTCTGGGATGTTTTACTTATACATTTTTTTTTATTGCGTAAAGAGGCAAACAAGCAGTCGAAGCCTTATGGTGAATATCGACGCCCATAGGCATTCACTTAACCAAAAGTTATGCAGATGCGTTGCTGTCATTTTCAATATAAAGCTGAAGAGTTTGTTTGTTTGAACGCGCTAATCTCAGGAACTACTGGTCCGATTTGAAAGATTCTTTTAGTGTTAGTTAGCCCATTTATCGAGAAAGGCTATAGGCTATATAACATTACGCTGTGACTAACAGGAGTGAAGTTAAGCAAATTAACGCGGGCGAAGCTGTGGGCAACAGCTAGTAAACAATAATTACATTGCAGTAGTGTGTTAGGTTATTCATACCGCGTTCCTACCCACCGGTTTACAGCTAGTCTAAAGTACATTGAAATTCTATAAAATAGCTAGAAAGCCGTTCTGAAGTTCACTGATAGAGTTGGTTCACCCGATGACGACGATGTGAAATATTTTTCGGATTCACCTTATTTATTATTTCCAGCCGAGCGCATGGCTACTTTGAATTCTTTCGTCCATTTTTCATGGCATTACATCCAACATTTTAGATTGTTTGAGTTAACTTTTTTCAGAATGTGGAATATATACATGCCGCGAGTTTGTTTTGTTTCGTGAATTTGTTGAACGAAAACTCTCCCGTTTTTAATGTAAGAAGTTATTGCTCATGAAATACCGGCCTTTTATTGCTCTTGTTTACTGTTCTATTCCAAAATGGACATAAATTTCATATAAAATGAAGCGGTTTCTATTCGCACTCTATTGTGTAACAGAAGTTATGTTTTGGGGGCTTGATAAGGCTGCGATCATTCGTAGATTTGACTTATTTTATGAATATGGCTTATTTTTAATAAAACGTATTATATATAACGTATATATATATATACGTTATATATAATACGTTACAAATTTGTTTGACAAACAAACTTGTCACACAAATTAGAACTTTAACAGGGCGCTTTAGGGTACTTCGAGTTAGTTAGACACCTCAGTCATTTCGTGACTGTTGTTCATTTTCATCGTCGTCACCATTTCTCCGTCCACTGAAATATAGGCCTTCTTCAATAAACGCCAAGATGGCCGATCCCTTGCCACTCGCATCCAGCACGGATTGGTCACCGCACGGAGATCGTCTTTCGACCTAGATAATGGTCGACCAACACATCGTCACCTAACACACCTAAGCGCGGCCTGTGGTTGCTGTGTTATTAGAATCGACGGAAAAGTAAAAATCTTAACAAGCCGCGATATAATCCGTAAACAGTTTTTCCCTAGGGAATTCTTGGCCCTTATGTTTATTTTTTTTCTTTTTTCGATGTATACGAAAAACAGTAAATTATTATAAAAATTATACACTTATTCAATAAAAAATTTTTTAGCAACAATTAATTCTCTGCAATCAAAATACTTAAATAAATACTTCTCTGGAAACACAAAACAAAAGCCGGTTTCTAGTCTTATTTTAAAATAAAGTTATCGCGGGTATGATAAAATCGATCAATCATCAGAAACCTTGAAAGTTGGAGGGAAAACTTTAAGCCTGTGTTTATAAATTCCTGTGAAATTTATTGTTCAAGTTGTATCAAAGCGAAACGTTCTGTTTTATGACAAGCACCTGTTTTAATGTCAATCGTAACAAAACACTGTTTTGATTTTTTCATTACTTTAATTAAATATGTAATGAGCTAGTTTAAAATTATATCTTGAATAGCATAATCAATTCATAATTGTCCATTATTTTATGTCCGTATGTATATTTTTTTAATATTCTTTCAAAGTACTACTTTAAAGTGATGGATATAACTTTATTTATAATTTAAGCATTTTTGAAGGTGTGTGAAGTTCACCAACCCGCATTGGGCCAGCGCATCGGTCAACTATGGCCCAAAGATTTTGAAGAGGCCGCCGGTGCCCAGAAGTGGACATATGGGGGAGGATATTATAAATGTGATGATATGAATTAATAAATGAAGTAATGAATACTTTTATTAATTTTATTCAAGTTAACACTGTTTTCATGTAACTATAGATCCGCCACCTTAGCTTCTATATCTCACCCACTCATACTTGACATCCCTCTCTTTCACTCATACTTACGTTCCGTTTCTCACATGAATACTATTTAGTGAGATGTTATCAAACAATAATTTAAAAAAGGAGCATTTAATTTGGTCGTAAACGAATGTTGAGAACTTAACTCAATTAACTTAACTTTATTAACGTTTTGTCTAAACTTTATTTCCTTAACTCTTAGTTCCCGATTCTTCCTATATAATACTTTACCTTCCAAAAGGAAACATTACAGCATCTATCAAGTCCACACTCTATTTGGCCCAAATATCTCATCTTAAGTACCCTATTTCGCCCGGTCACTTTATGAGACCATCTGCATTATTCATCTCTTTCGTATAAATTGCACAAAGAAAGACTAAGTAATCATTTGTTTCTTTCTTATCTCAAAGTAAGACAAATAATTTAAAAAGTTACATGAAATAAAATAAAGGACGTGCGTACAAAGTACACATGTCAAAAGTGAAACTTATTTGGCAAACTAATTTTTAAATCTCGTTTATGTTAATAATAATCTAAAGCTTTAAATTTCCGAGACTTGCGATGCGACGTTCGTTCTATCTCACTCTCTCTCTCTCGATCTTTCTTACTCGTTTGTTCCCTACTCTCACTCCATGGCTATGTGCTTCATGCTACGTTCGCCCTTTCTCACTTTATCTCCATTGGTCTCAATCACTCACGCACGCACACACAAATGAATCTCATTCAAAAATCTGTAATTACAAACAGTATAAAGCAGCTATACTCTGTTTATACGTATCGACTACTTATTATTATTATCATTGAGAATATCTTTTTTTAGTCGGTTAAAAATTGAAATAGGCAGACTGCCTCTTACCCGAGGGATTTTCCAGACCATTAACTACTTAACGCAAATCACATTCGAGTGAAATAGTTTTATGAAACTAACGATTTACTTAGGATACGCTTCAATCCCTTAGTATCTATATTTCAAAAGCACAAAAAATACTTTAAAAAGTATGTTTAAGAAAATAGTTTGATGTGAACCCCTGGAAGGATTATCTCTTGCTAGTGCGAAGTCACGCTGCTTTACCGCTTAACTGTCATGATGTAGGACGAGTGAGAGAAATAAAGTGTGTAATCTTTACGTCCGATCGAAGTGAAACTTTATAAAAAACTCTAGCCTAAAGAAGTTTTACTTCAAAAATGAACACTGAATTGGACGTCAGAAAATATATAATTGAAGGTTGATTCACTTCTTCTACCACTATATAAAATTCATTAATACCACTTTCACATTCAAACAAATCAACCAGAAAATAAAATAATAGTTATTGGAAATTGAAGATTAGATCAGCATAATATGTCAATATAACCTTGTTCTTGAATATTGAAAAAGAATATTCCCACGAATTGAGAACCTCCTCCTTTTTGAAGTCGGTTAAAAATATCGCAAGCGTTGACATACATTGTCATGCACAAAACATTTTATAGTGCACCGAATTGCGAATTACAATAAATATACGCAATCAAAGAAATGTACATTTATATAAGACTGTTTATTTGACAACAGGTTGCTTAGCAACGAACAACAGTAAAAGTTTTTTTAAATATAGAATACTGAGCGTTACTTCTGCTAGAAAAAACTGAGTATTTAGATAGGTTAGCCTCTAGTCACGTCTAAAGAAGTTTTACTTCAAAAAATGTTTGCTAAGCATCCAATACAAGAAGACTTCGTCCAGAAGTAGCATAAGGACAGATAATGACCATAAAACGTCTAAGTCCGATAGTAGGCTGTCTAATGTTAATAATGATGAAACCGCCATGAATAGTTAGTAGCATATTATCATTAAAATTAGTCATCTGGAATTGATTATATTTTCATTCCGCGTCCACTACACCGTCGGATTTATAACACAGTGACAGCTAAATATCCGAACAGGAAATTAAATAGGAATCGTAACAAGGCCCGTTATAAACTCACATCAATCACTAAATCCGTTTAAAATTCCACGTGAAAGTGTTCGCTGAAGTTTTCACTTTTCAGTGCCCGTTTTTTAGCAACGTAATTGAAAATCAAAGTGTGACAATCGCGCAACTCGGTTGGATCTTTTCGGTTGGTTAAAGATGTTATACGAAACCAATGTATGGATCTTTGACATTCGATTCCTAATATACAAGAGCTCTCCCCACCATGGTTCAGGCCTTGTCGTGGCGGTGGGGCTCAGTAGCCTAGGTGCGCGAAGTGAATTGAGCCGAGGAGACTTTTTGTACCCCTCTTATAAGAAGAGGGGACAAAAGAGCAGAGGGCAAGAGCGAGGATGAGAACCTCATCCCATTGTACTGTCTCGACGTTGGGGGGTTCCTTCTGTGGTGTGGAACAACCTGGCATTGATTTTTTTAAAGCATACGAGGCCAAACGAGCAGTCGAAGCCTTTTGGCGACTATCAACGCCCATACGCGTCCGCACTATCAGAGATTATGCTGATGCGTTGCCATTCTTTTCCTTATCCCCCCCCAATGAAACCTGACAGCATATCTGTCAAATTACACCGGTATTATGTGAGCGAGAGATACCATCCCATGCCGGCCCAATTCGGCTTCAAAGCAGCATGACACTACCTCTTACATACCATCTTACGTCTCAGGATAGACAACACGTGAATGAGTTGCCGTTGCTAGTTTCAGGTCAAGTTGTTCATGTTCATGGGCGACGCTAACCATATATTCTCATGTGGCTCGTCTGTCCTTTTGTTTATTCGTATAATAAATTCGTAAAAAAAAAATATAGTCGTCTATATTTACAGTATAATTTTATTTAAGTAATCATACTAGCATACTGAAAATCTAGCGGTAGAAAGTTCACCCACCATTCACAAATTTTTCTATGTGGCCAGAATTGACTGTCTTGCATTGGTGGCACTCGCGGGGTTATAGTGAGTATTCGGGACAAACATGTGCCGCAAGTCCCATACCATTGGACCCCACCCAGGGTTTTTGACGGCGCGCTAAAGTTCCCCATGTTACCTATATATCTTTCAGGGTTCGCAATGATAAAGTTACAAAAAAAAACTAAATAAGTTTGTTCAATACTTTGTTCAAAACTAAACTTGAATAATTTGGACACCTGATAGTGAATGAGGCATATAACATAATAATAATATCAACCCTTATATGTCCACTGCTGGGCACGGGTCTTCCTCCTCGAAATCAGGCGATATGGGTTGTTGGGCCATAGTTCACCGAAAGGCTGGACAAATGTGGGTTCGTGAACTCAACACATCTTTAAAAACTTTTAATCTCATCGGGCATGCAGGTTTCCTCACGATGTTTCCTTCACTGGTGAGCAAGCGATAGCTTCATGTTCAGGTGCACGTAGACATTTAGAAAAATCAATTTTAAGGCACCCCTGTGGTCAGGATCGAACCCGGACCTCTCACTCAAGAAACCGAGCCCATACCCACTAGACCATCGTCACTAATGAGCCATGTTATTAATTATTAATATGCAATCGTTACTTATATAAATCTTTATACCTCGCCTAAATGGATGGATAAAATGTATTTCTGTATAGGGCTTGATGTGAATAAACCATTAAGCAACAAGATAGAAACATAATATTATATGTATTCGCTATTATTAATCTAATGGTATTATTATGCCTCATATCAGAATATTAGAAAAGTTTTATTCTTACATGTTTTTTATATATTAATCTTAAGATGTTGGTCGGACGAAGGCTACAGCGGAAATGGTAAGGTGATCTTGGATTTGATATAAAGGTATCTGTAAAAATATACGTCCATGGGTATCATAATTTTTTTGAGTGGGGGACTCTCCAGGCGGGTATGTGGGACTCGCTGCGCCCAAAACATGGTAAAGTGGACGCAGCTCTACTCACTAAAATTCGGCGAGTGCCACCAATACCGCCTTTGGTGAGGTGCTCCGGATCTATTAAGCAAACAAGGCACCTCGACGGCTAGTTAGACCCTAAAGTGACCAACGTTCCCTCTATAGAGGGGTCGTCCCGCACGACAGAACAAACCCTCCCAAAGTCGGGACAGTGCAATGGGGTGAGATTTCCATCCTTGCCTAGTCCTCCTACCCTTTTGTCCCCTCTTATAAGAGTTATACAAAGAGCAGCCCCTTCAGTTCACATGGCTTCGCCCAAGGTGCTGGGTTCAATATGTATCTTCCTGTTATGGTCATAGTTAACTGCAAGGGAAGATCGATTATCTTGGCGTTCATTAAAAGAGGCCTCTAGCAGGACGGAAAAGTGATGATGATGATCTTTATTTCTGTTCTTTTGATATCTTTAAAGTGTTTAGCTTTAAAATTAGATCCTGATAGTACAGATATTGATAATACAGGGATACTTGGGTATATACTTTATTCCCTTACTAACAATATGCTAATCTTATTAATGCGCTGACTCAATTCCAGTTGAAAAAAAGTGAAAATTCAATAATGTTGTCTGTATCAAACTTGAACCCAAAGAGGTAGGAATATCTTGAACCACTCAGTTCATGGATGGTAGCTCAGCTGTCGCGCTTCGTATAATATTTACCATCGACAAATTTACCAAATCAACCCTCTGGGTAAGTAAATACGTCCCTCATACAGACTTAGGTTAAAAAAAACAAACACGCAACTTCGAATAAAAAGGTTTGAAAGATCAATGCGAAGTACAAAAAGTTTTATAAACCAATGTATAAATATTGACAAAAACTTCTCGAGTCAATATCAACAGTTTCAACGATGTACGAATCTTTTTTTGACAAAATTTGAATTTGAAAAAAAAAGGCCCTAATGCTACATCGGATTAGTGTGAGCCCATTTAGCTCACTTTTGGTTTGTAAAAGTGGGGGGTTGCCCCCAGCCAACCGTGCATTCTGCGACCACACGGCGTCCTCCTGGCGTCGGGTTGGCGATCTTCAGGTTTATGGAGAAAGTTGTATAGTAGTAAAAACAAATAATACTTCTGAAATGACTTTCTTACTTCCTACAGCCCTTTCTCATATTTTTGATGCGAATGTTTGGTGTATGTTTTGTTACTCAGTCACACAAACATTGCTTGAGACAATGGCTTATCTAGTGTCCAGTCATTGAACTGTATTAGTGACGTCATATTATCATAGTTATCATGAACAATTTCGTTCAATATGAGCATCACCCAGCGAGCGCCATACATCCCGAGGTATGAATACTCACACCTAAGCTCACTGGTAGCTAATTGGCGATAGAATTTCAATCTAGTAACAGAGTACATACCATTATACGTGGGTAACACTGAAAATGTTTAGAACTGGCCAGTTAGAAACATTGAAAATGAAAACTTTTATTGAATTTCAATTTTAGAACTCTTTGGTAACCTAATGTAGTATATTGCATTCATTTGTCATTTGTTTTTGTGAATTGGCGGCAAATCTAAAACTCTTGTTACACGTGAAAATGAACATAACGCGAGAAAATTTTCGGTCAATGATTTATTATGACTTTCGTTGTGGGCTTACTCAACAACAAAGCTATGATAGGCTGCGATTAGCATTTTTAATGAAGCCCCATCTCGTGCCACTATTTACAATTGGTTTAACGAGTTTAATCGTGGACGTAGCAATCTCAGTGATGATCCGCATGAGGGACGTCCTTTAACAGCGACTACTGAAGATAACATTAGTGCTGTGCGACGCATGATAGAGGAAGATAAGAGAGTGACCTATCAGCAGATACGGGCAAGCCTAGGCATTGGTATGAGTCAAGTTCAAAAAATATTACACGAACATTTAGGCGTCAGGAAGCTTTGTACCAGATGGATTCCCCATACTTTAACCGACGACCAGAAACGCCTTCGCATGGACTGGTGTCGCCAAATGTTAAATAAGTTCAACGGCGGTAACTCAAATGCTGTATTTGACATCATCACAGGTGATGAAAGCTGGATATATTGCTACGAACCACCACGACAATGCTTCAGCGCACTCCGCAAAACAGACTGTTGAATATTTGACTATGGCAGGTGTCGAGATAATGAGTCATCCGCCTTAAAGTTTTCCTAAAAAATTCCTGACCTGGCGCCCTGCGACTTTCATTTATTCCCAAGAACTAAAGATAAAATTCGAGGAATTCGCTTTACGAGCCCTGAAGATGCGGTGAAAGCGTACGAAAATGCCATAGAAGAGACTCCTAAGGAAGAATGGGCCCACTGTTTTTCTCAGTGGTTCCATCGAATGCGACGATGTGTAGAAAGAAACGGAGATTACTTCGAAAAACAATAAAAGTATTGGCAACTTTCTACATTAAGCCGTTTTTCAATTTCTAAACATTTTCAGTGTTACCTAGGTATAATCAAAACTTAACGATCTAAAGGATGGCTTAAATGTACCTATGCATATATTATGTAAATATATGTATAATGTATAAATGTATATTGATGTAGGTATTTTTATAAGAATTTAAATCACCAAATAAATAAAGATACTTTGGCAACAATTACCAGGTCTGCATGCGCTGTGCCGCGCTCCCGGCTGCATGGGTACCACAAAAGATTTGCTGTGTTTCGGAGAGAAGGAAAAGACAGACAGTGTAATTACTGGCACAAAGACTTAACATCTTATGTCTCAGGATAAGCAACACATGAATGAGTTGCCTGGGCTAGTTCCAGGTAGTTTATGTTCTCCCGGGGGCATGGAAGGAGGGTCGACTCTGTCTGCTTCCGAAGGCAGGGTGACCCCCGGACTCGGCTTCGTCGATGCGACCGGTGGTGCTGCTGAACGAGGCTGGGAAGGCTCTGGAGAGAGTCGTAGCTTCCCGGCTCGTTCAGCACCTGGAGGAGGGCCCGGGACCGGGACTCTCAGAGTCCCAATTTAGGTTCCGGGCACGCCGGTCGACCATAGATGCCCTCAAACGCCTGCGGGCGGTGACGGGTGAGGCGGAACGCAGAGGGGAGGTGGTGGTCGCGGTGTCCCTGGACATCGCGAACGCCTTCAACAGCCTCCCGCACAGTGTGATACGGGTGTGATACTACTTTGGTGTGCCTCCCTATCTCAGGAGGCTGTTGGAGGCGTACCTTTCCGACAGGAGGGTGGGCTGCGAGAACCGGTGTGGGTCCGTAGAGTGGTGGCGAGTCAGCTGCGGTGTCCCGCAGGGTCGGTTCTTGGTCCGATCCTGTGGGACATCGGGTATGACTGGGTCCTGCGAGGCCGTCTCCTCCCCGGGATGGGTGTCGTATGCTATGCGGATGACACCCTCGTCTACGCCCGGGGACGAGACTACAAGGAGGCGGCGGCATAGAGAGGTTAGGGCTTCGGGTCAGACCATCTAAGACCGAAGCCCTTCTCTTCCGCGGGACCGGGCGGAAAGGACCCCCACCGGGGGCTGCCCTCCAGATCGGAGGGGTGAGGATTAGTATGAGCCCCCATATTAAATATCTGGGGCTCATCCTTGACGGAGGATGGACCTTCGGCCCACACTTCGCACAGTTGGGTCCGAAGGTCGTAAAGGCGGTGAGTGCGTTGGGCAGACTCCTCCCGAACCTCGGAGGACCCAGCGCCGCCTGCAGGCAGCTATACTCCGGTGTCTGCCGGAGTATGGCGACATACGGTGCTCCCATTTGGGCGGGTCACCTTACCGCACGGAGTAGGGCCCAGTTGTGCTCGGCGCAGCGGGTCATCGCGGTAAGAGTGATTCGGGGGTATCGTACGATATCGTGGGCAGCAGCAACTGCCCTAGCCGACGACCCCCCGTGGGAACTCGTGGCGGAAGTTCTTGCTGAGGTGCACTCCTATGTCTCGGATAGGAGGTCTCTCGGCGAGAGCCTGACGCTGGACGGGATCCTGCGGGTCCGCCGACTAGGGCAAGAGGCGTTAATGCTGAGGTGGGGAGAGGACCTGGCGTGGGAGCCGTATGGCAAACGCCTAACGGTTGCCCTGCGTCCGGTCCTAGAGCGGTGGATGCGTCGTAAACGCAAACCCCTCACCTTCCGTCTAACACAGGTGCTCACCGGGCATGGCTGCTTCGGTGAGTACCTGTGCCGGAAGGCCCAGAAGGAGCCGGCAACTGTATGTCACGATTGTGGCGCGGCGGTGGACTCGGCCCAGCACACTCTAGAGGTGTGCCCGAGATGGGCGGCGCTGCGTCGCGATCTGACGTCAGTTGTCGGAGGGGACTTGTCTTTGCCGAGCATCATCACTGCGATGCTCCGCAATGACGAGTCCTGGACGGCGATGGTCTCTTTCTGTGAGGCAGTAATGTCCCAGAAGGAGGCCGCCGACGAGGCCTCCACCCGCAGGCGACGAACAGGGGTGCGTAGGAGGCGCTACTTAATGCGCCTCCAGTAACGCCCCTGTGCTCGTGTCGGGCCGAGGTTAGGGTTAACCTGGGTCCAGATAGGCACGACGTCGTTGGGGACTGCTAAAAGTATCGTGAAAACGAACAGCCGAGCAGTCCCCCCTTTCGAGGAGGAGTCTGGCCTCTCGCCGGGGCCAGCCTGTCGCCGAGGTCCTGTGTTGTTGCAAGATCCGGGACCCTCAAAAGGCGGCGGAGGGCGCTTGCAGCGGTTTTAGTGGGTAACGACACTGCCCAAGTGTGAACCCCACACACGGCTAGGTTTAAAACCAACCCCGGTCCTAGCTATGGTTTGGGCTGCAAATTTCCGCTGCAGAACAAAAAAAAAAAGGTAGTTTATGTTCATGGGCGACGTCGACTTCTTACCATCGGGTGGCACGTCTGCTATATTGTCTATTCAACTAAAACAAAAATAAAATAAAGAATACAATGTTTTTGTAACAAAGTAGTGATTATGACTCGAAAGTAATTTATTATAATGAAACAATTTTTAATAACAAAATAAAAATTGTTTCATTATAATGAGTGAAATTCGCGCAAACATTAGAAAACAATATCGAAAGTAATTTGTTCTAAATATAATATAGTAAGTACATTCCAAGAATTTCATTAAGTCTAAGGAAAATTAAACTAAGGTTTAGCTTAGTAGAAAAGTTGGGGCAAAAAACTAATACAGACTAGCCTCTAATTGCACATTTCGTTGAGTTTATGAAAGAATTAACGGAGAGGAAAATAAAGGGTGCTGTAATTCGCCTAATATAATGCTCGAGAACTTACGTTTATATATTAAGCGAGTATAAAATGTCTTTCTCTAAAATTGTGGATTTTGCAGTGATAAATTTGCAGTCTCCGACTCATCTTGTAAATGGGTGTATGCGCGAGTAAAGCCAAGGTCGTAGCATTAACTTATGAGTACTAAAATATACATATTTTATTAATATGTAAATTATATTATACGCCTCATAAGCGTGCATTTATTCGTTGCTAAGCAACTGACAGGCTTTCACAAATAATCAATTTTTATTGTGGAAAATGATATTATGAGGCGTGCACTTTTGGATTTTCCAAACTTTTCTAAAAAAAATATATCATCATCTTAATGATAAATAGCTTAAAGTTAAAATGGTAACAGCCTGAATTTGAGATATTATTAGTCGTTATATCGAAAACGGCGAGATTAGATTTCAAATTAGCTCAATAGATATCCTATATCTGTGGCGGACAAGTGAGTTGTAAGTTAGATTTATGAGGTTCACGATAGCCCGATAGAATAAATCTTGATTCGCTGACAGTGATACGATTAAAATAATCATTATCGTTTTTTCTGATGGTAATTTTGGTATATATTATTTTCTAATGTTTACGTAAATTTCAATCATAATAATGAAAATACTTTTACGGTTTTTATCGCAGTTTTTACACACCTGACGTGTCGGATATTTAAGAGCAATTGTCACGGAAAGACTCCTCTCTTAACCATGGACTTGTTTAATTATAATTATGGTATAAGCCAATCAAAATACAGAGTAACATATTAAGTTATTATTAATTTGTATCAATATGAATAACTTAAAGTACTTGTTTAAATTATTCATGTTTTGTGTGGGTTATCGCAGACACAATATATTAATTTTATAAAATAATTATTATTTATTAAATATTATATTTAAATTAATTATTATAAGATAAATTATTATTGATATTTTTAAAATAATAATCATACAGTTTTAAGCAGGTCACAGTTTCTAATTATAATAATGGTTAAACTATTACAATCATAACATCTTATGTTTTATACTATTAAAGACAAACTTGAGCTTAAGGTAATATTGGAAGGCATTTTTAATATCGTTCTCTAACGAAATTGAAAGCCTATTGAAATGTCGGTCTTTAGAAACATGCATGATTAATACATCAGCAGCGACGTGTTTTTGCGGTACGAAAAATGATTACTAAAACCGACGCCAAAATTCTAGAGAAGAATATGAAAAACAAATATTTATTTACAAAAAGTCTTAGAATAATTACACTATAGAAGGTCAGTCTTCATACAAGCGCGCTGTCAAAAATGAAGCACTAAATTGATTCAATGTTGCCAGTAGTGGTGAAGTTTTCCCGAAAACGGGAAATGATTCGGCCGCTGATAACAATTTGCTATAGCAATAATATTTAATACATAAATAGCTAGGTAGGCATATCTATTTATGTATTAATTTATAACATCTTTACTTAACCATGTATACACAAGCTATATTATTATTTATTATGTATAATTGTTATATTACAAGAATGTTTATTTATATGAAACCAAGAAAATATAACAGTAGGTAATTAGTAAAACATACATTTTTATGATTATTTTTATTGGCATGAAACACAGTTGTAATGTAAAGTTGTTATACATATTACTGTTTAAACTTGTAACTTGTAATATAAAGGCGAAAGTTTGTATGTATGGACGTATGAATGTTTGTTACTGTTTTACTGTTTGTATTTGATATCGTTAAATCACACAAACACATTAATTCGAGAACGTGTCACGTACCTACGTAAATATCAGTAGCAACTGTTTTAAATTTATTCAGTGGGGGAAAATAATCAGTAAAAATATTTTCACAATCGGGCAATACTAAGCATTGAAAAAAATTGTATTTATTTAAACCTAATTAATTACACGATACTACGAAATATTGAAAGATTTCCAGTGAAAAGTGATGTTATTACATTTATTTTGTTATTCAGATGTATTGTCATACAATTTAACTGCACAAATCGTCATAATTATTTATTTTACGGAGACACGTTTGGTGCGGTTTGACATAGAATACTGCGGAACTTCCCGGCGCTTGGTGCAAAAATGGCTCCATGTGAGTTGCTTCAAAATGGCCGCGCGGACTAGGTTTCTATAGTGTAATTATTCTAAGCAAAAAGTACATTTAATATGACAGATGTTAAAAGAAGTTGAGTAAAGGGTTCGAAAATTTGAATTGTATACTCACAGACTTGGAGTATTAGCATGAGTTTTTGTATACCATTTTGAAAATAGCCCCTGATTTATATTGCTGACAAATGACTCTGGATTTACCTACCATTCCTATATTTGTGAAATCATATATTGCGGGTACCAAATAACAGAAATAAATTCAAGGTCAAAATAACATAAATAAATAGCCACTGTCTACTAATTTTTTTTGTTAGTACGATAGGCAAACTGGCAGATGTGCCACCTGGTAAGTCTCGGTGCCAGTAATAACATTGCCTGTCCTGCCCTTTTCTCCGAAACACAGTAAAGCTGTTTCACGGGAGAAACAAGCAAGATGGTGGTACCCATGCAGCCGGGAGCGCGGCACAGCGCATCCCTCCCACCGGTATATCTTTACAGAATAATTCCCTGTATTTAATGTCTTTATCGTCTTATCAATCACGTTAACGGTATGGTCGTTTACAAACATTTATTTACCTATTAATACCATACAAACAGTTGAATCAACAATAATCAAGGGAATGGGCCAATAATTATGAATGTTTGATTTCAACTCGGCTAGCCTTTTTCAGTTATCGATCATCGTCTTATTGAATCTGTGTCAGTGTGGTGTCAAGAAGCGATTGGGGTTATTACCGTTATCGATTTTGTGACAAGAACGCTCAATGCCCATGAAGACATAATCTTAAATCCGCTTATCATAGTTCTGCATATTACATCTATTGTCTTCTAGCAACGTATCATACCGACTTTAAAGACAACGTGAAAGGAGTGAGAAGATTTCTAAAGGGTATTTAACCGACTTATAAAATAAAGGACGTTCTCAATTGGGGTGTTTGTATGTTTTTTTTTAATATTTCATGATATTATGCAATTAAGCAAGCCATGACTTGTTCGTTCAGCTTCGTTTCAAAACATAGGAAAGAATAGAAAGGTCCTGAAAACAATTGGATTACTACTATCCTATTTTATTTTTTATTTATACCACAATTAATATTTAATATCCTAGAACTACCCCAGGCAACTCATTTATCTGTTGCCTATCTTGAGACAAGGTGTTAAGTCTCGGTGACAGTAATTATCCTTCTTTCCGAAATACAGCAAAGCTGTATCACAGAAGAAAACAGCAAAATGGTGGTACTCATGCAGCCGGGACCGCAGCACAGCGCATCCTTCCCACTTCGTTATTTATATAAAGCAGGATTGATGATAATTATTTTTGCCTTTTTTTCCTTTTACACCGGGAAATGCTCTGAGGTATCCCGCTGGGTAGCACTCCCCAGGCGGGTATGTGGGACCCGCTGCGTCCGAAAGTTGGTAAGGTGGACGCAGCTACCCACTAAAACCCAGCGAGTGCCACCAATGCCGCCTTTGGTGAGATGCCCCAGATCTGTTGAACAAACAGGGCACCTCGACGGCTATCATTCCTTCATGGGACCGACTCCACCTCCATAGAGGTGTGGTTCCTATCCTCGCCCCTTGTCCTCCTGCTCTTTTGTCCCCTTTTCTTATAAGAGGGATACTCTCGCTCCCTCGGCTCAATTTGCTTCGCCTAAGGTGCTGGGCTCACCTTAGGCTACTGAGCCCCACCGCCACAACAAGGCTTGAACCATGGTGGGGTAATTATGTTTGCCTATGTCACTCTGTGTTACCCAAGCATTCTCACGGTAAAATAATTTTCAAAATCAGTTTATTAGTTTTTGAGTTAATTCACAACCAACAAACAAACAAAACTTCTCTACTTTCTCTGATAATATTGATGTATCTTACTGAAACGTATCAAAATCCAATGAGTAGCTTAAAAAATATCGATGCACAAATAGTCCAACACAAAAAACGACTTTAATTTATGTAAAGATAAAGATAAAAAAATATTTAGCACATTAATATTATCTATGACTAAAATATAACATACCTACATTAATAATAACATACCATTAATTGGACTAACTGTTGAGTAATAGATTTAGGAGCAAGATAAATGATATACCTTAGAGATAAGTACATGGGTGCCGTAACCCTGGGTGTAATTGCGTTTCGTAATAAGTAATTTGGGAATTTCTCCCGGAGCTCCTCGCGATAGTATAATTAGATACGTCGTTAATTAGACGGTAGCTCTACGAGAGCACTCAGCTTTACTTACAGCTAAGATAAATAGCGCTATCATCGGGTCAATTCGGTCGCATCGCGCATCGAATACGGACGTGCCTTATAAAGTGCACCGTATAGTTATTCAATTAATGTTTAGCGCGGCTATATGCCGCTGCCCGCTCGCGTCGCTATGAGTTCCCAACTCATAGCCAACGAACTGTTGGCGTTTATACAAAACGCCATAGACACCATGGATGAAATTAGCATCTTACAAATGTGTAAGACTAACTTCAAAGAAGAGGAAATAATCAGCGGCAAGCGACTGCTGTACGAGGTGCTGGGCAAACTCGACCAGATGCCGTCTCGACGGAGGGATGGAACTGAGAAGAGCTTCCAGGACATCATCACCTTGTTAAAGGTGACCGATCCGGACGACGTGCCGAGCTTCGTGGCGAAGGAGCTGCACAAGCTGCCCCCCGTCACGTTCGACCACGTCGACGTCACCAGGCTCCTTAAGGACATCATCTTCCTGAAGTCGAGCCTAACAGAAGTCCAGTCCAAGTAAGAGGTCTCAGACAGGACCATTCAAGATCTACGTGCCGAGGTAGTGTCATTACGTAACGCTATGTCGGCAAGTAGGTCACCTGAAGAGGCCTCAAACGTGAACATGCGTCGCGGGGCGCAAAATGTCTCCGTCTGCAGTTTTGCATCGGCGGACTCCGATGCGTCACCGCATGCCATCAAGTGCGATACCCCGGCGGTTGCTGCGAGTGTAAGCGTGTCGACACCTAGACGCGTTTATGCTGACGCGACTGCTAGCCGGGCCGCGGCTCGTCCACCAAGCTGCGCCGCAACAGCGCCCGCGCCCTCCTCGGCGCCCCCCCGCCCGGCTCCTGTACGTGCCGCTCGCGCTCCGTGCCCCGCCCCGCTGCCCGCGCCTGCGCAGCAGGCACCACGTCGGGATGAAGATGGTTTTGAGGTGGTGAAGAGGAAGAGGCGCCATCCCAGAACCATCCAGAATCGCTGCGGCAAAGCCCCACTGGAGCCCAATCTGCTCGTGCGTGCGGCCAAGCCGAACACGCCGGTGTATATCTCCCGCCTTCATTACACCACAAAGGCGGAGAACATCGCGGAATACGTGCGCCGGAAGTTGAAGTACTGTCCGAGGGTGCAGGAGTTGCAGTCGCGCCGCAACGTCAATTTCAAGGCATTTGTGGTGCGAATACCGACCTGCTACCTGCAGAAAGTTTTACGAGAAGACTTCTGGCCTCAGGATGTGGTGTTCCGTCGCTTCCGCGGAACAGTACCACCGGAACAGTACCACCGGAACGCACGAAGACGTAGCGCTAGGAAGTTTACTAACATAATTTTAAGGTTTTATAATAACACAAATGTAATATAATATATGTATGTTAGTCTGTAAGGTATATATCTATGGGCCATATAGTGCCTGAGAATAAATGATTTATTATTATTATTATAAAAAAATCGGTTGTCTATAAAGTCGGTTTACTGACGACAGTTGAACGTGACGTCATAAGAAAATGAAACGCCTCAGAGCGAGGTAACGCCGCATGCGTCATGTTTTTTCGTTCTTGCAGCCGGCTCCATCGAATTATAAGACGTTGTCGCGTCAAATTATTAAAAGATTTTACCATGAAAAATCAAGGAAATAACAAAAAAGAGCATGAACTTATACCCTGAACCGATTTTGATAAAGACATCTAAGAACCACCGCTTTTACCTCGGGGGTTAAAAATCTATTATTACTAATACTAATCTTTTTTTTTTTTTTTTTGTTCTGCAGCGGAAATTTGCAGACCAAACCATAACTAGGACCGGGGTGAGTTTTAAACCTAGCCGTGTGTGGGGTTCGCACTTGGAGATGCGTTACCCACTAAAACCGCTGCAAGTGCCCTCAGCCGCCTTTTATGAGAGTCCCAGATCATGCAGGCAACGCAGGACCCTCGGCGACAGGCTGGCCCCGGCGAACAGGCCAGTCTCCTCCTCTAAAGGGGGACTACTCGGCTGTTCGTTTGATTCGATACTTTTAGCAGTCCCCGACGACGTCGTGTCTAGCTGGACCCAGTTAAAACCCCATCCTGGGCCCGACACGAGCACAGGGGCGTTACTGGAGGCGCATTAGGTAGCGCCTCCTACGCACCCCCGTTCGTCGCCCGCGGTGGGAGGCCTCGTCGGCGGCCTCCTCTCTCACCCGCTCATCGGCCTCCTTCTGGGACATTACTGCCTCGCAGAAGGAGACCATCGCCGTCCAGAACTCGTCGTCGCCGAGCATCGCGGGGATGACACTCGGCAGAGACAAGTCCCCTCCGATGACCAATGTCAGATCATGACGCAGCGCCGCCCATCTCGGGCACACCTCGAGGGTGTGCTGGGCCAAGTCCACCGCCGCGCCACAATCGTGACACACAGTTACCGGCTCCCTTTGGGCCGTCCTGCACAGATACTCACCGAAGCACCCATGCCCGGTGAGCACCTGTGTTAGACGGAAGGTGAGGGGTTTGCGTTTACGACGCATCCACCGCTCAAGGACCGGGCGCAGGGCAACCGTTAAGCCTTTGCCATAAGGCTGCCGCGCCAAGTCCTCCCCCCACACTAATACTAATCTGTGACGACCTCTGTGACTCAATAATTAGCGCGTTGGCGCTCAAGCATGAGGTAGGTAGCGGGTTCGAATCTCGTAATGTATATTAAATAATATGTGTATTATAAAATAAAAATCTTAAATATAAGTATTAAATATATTTAATTTTAGTAAGAGGTAGTGCCATGCTGCATTGCAGCCGAACTGGGCCGGCAAGACCGGGGTGGTACCTCTCGCTCACATAACACCGACACTGCAAGTGACAGCTATGCTGTCGAGTTTCGTACGGTTTGTTAGTTTCCGGTAGCCCTTTGGGGGGATAGGGAAAAGGAGGGCTACGCTCCAACTGCTCGTTTGCCCCCTGATGACATAAAATACCGTTGTCTGGTACCCGTAACACAAGTTCTTCGAGAACTTATCACGGGACCAGATTGAGTTGGTGTAAAAGCGTCCATTGATATTATTATAATAACCATATAGGTACGTTAAAATACCCTCGGGTCAGCATAATTTTTTAATGTTAGGAAGATAGCATTAGCCTGGTAAACGTTTTATAAAGTGTACGACGAATGCAAAAGAGACATCTAAGCGTTTATGGAGTACTTATAGGAGTATAAACTTTCACGATGGCTTTTATATTAACATTATCACAATTATCAATAAGAGATTTTAGAGCATATTATTTTGAATTCCGTATTTTTTATATACACGGAAAAATGTACATTGTGAAATAGTGATAACAAACACTGGTGCAAAGGTACTGTACTTTTATAAATGAAATAATAAACACACTCAAATAATATGATATTATAACGATTAATATGATATTAATATAATTTAGTTCAGCTCTAAATTTAAGTTGGATTTTATAAATAATGTTCTTTTAATTTTTTCTTAAAAAGTGACAGCGTCCTGCAATACCGAATTTCAAATTTAAAAGACCATTTTAAATTCACTTACTTGTACAATTTAGTTTAAAATACTCTTTGTCTTTTGCTAATTCATTGTTAAATATTCCTTTTAAATAGTCTGTCTATTTTCTATTGACTATTTTTAATCATTTATAGTTTTTATATTATCCAAACAAAATCGTTATAAGTACAAAATTCATGAGTGTGCGTATTAGCGAAACTCCTGTATACCTTCATTTGGGACATTATATTGTAGCATAAAAGCAAAAATAAGCGATAAAAACCGCCAGTTATGGCCGTCTATTGCGGCGAGGAAGAAAAATAGCTGATATAATTTTTCGCGAACACATGGCGTCCTGAGAACATAGGGGAGAAAGCTATTTTGTTAATGGCGCAATGGAAAAGAAAACTCAATCAAGCGCACAAGTCGCCGTGATTTCTGCGCCTAACTACGGGAGATATATTGTGGATCGCCATTAGTAGAGAAATGCCGCATTGTTGCCAGAGCGGAAAATCTTATATGCTTATGTGTTGCCTTAATTTGGCTACCCAAATTTTTTGCGTGCACCAATTAGTTAAGCGGTTGGAATGATGACTTTTTTGCTAAATATGCTTACAACGCATCATCATCATCATCATCATCATCGCCTCTATTCGTCCACTGCTGAACATAGGCCTCCCTCAATGAAAGCCAAGACGACCGATCCCTTGCTACTCGCATCCAACATGCTTACAACGCATGCCACCTAAAATTTAGTCAAGTTTTGTATGAGGTATTTAAGAATATTAAAAAAAGATTTTCATAGCCAGTAACTAAGGGTTTTGTACAACAAAAAAATCATACAACCTACGCACGATGCTGTGAGAACTTTGGGTTTACTCAATATTTTTCTTAGAAAAGCAAACTGGCAGGCGTGCCACCTGATTGTAAGTGATCGACGTCACCATGTACATAAACTAGTTGATAGAAATTGTCCAGGCAACTAGTTTATGTGTTGCCTATCCAGAGACATAAGATGTTAAGTCGCGATGCCAGTAAGCACAGCGAAGCAGTTTGACGGGAAAAACAAGCAAGATGGTGGGACATGCAGCAGAGTGCGGCACAGCGCAATCCTGCCAACAGTAAGTTCTATTACTTTCTAATAAAACATGTATACACCTTTATTATACTCAGTAGAATGTAAATGCTATTGTTATTAATGGATAACATTGATTCTACACCATCTGTCTATTTTCCTCGAAGTTCTAACATAAAAAGGAAAAATATGTAATAAGTACGGATGTTAATATTACTTTTTTATGTTAGTTGGATAGGCAAACTGGCAAACGTGCCACCTTATGGTAAGTGGTCGACGTCGCCCATGAACATTAACTAGTTTACCTGGAACGAGCCCAGGCAACTCATCTATGTGTTGCCTATCCTGAGACAAGATGTTAAGTCTAGGTGCCAGTAATTACACTGCCTGTCTTGCTCTTCTCTCCGAAACACAGCTGTTTGACGGGAGAAACAAGCAAGATGGTGGTACCCATGCAGCCGGCAGCAGCATTATATTTATGATAAACACATTACAACAGAAGGAATTTATTATTTGTTTAATATTAAATACATTAATTTATTTTAAATTAAAGCTACGCATTATAATTATCAATTACAATATGCTAAACAATATTCACATTGTCAAGTGCTTATTACGCTTAATTAATAATTAAACATACAATATAATATCTCATGCTGTAAATAAGCTGTAATTAATGTACAAAACAATTATAAAGGTTTTGATATAAAACTAATTTATAGCGAGAATGTAGGTGCAGTTTGATTTATCGCCGTAATCTATTTTATGTACAGTATTTATGTACTGGATTCGGCGAGCGTGTAAGGAAACTAAATCCTTGGGGAAACCTTACACAGACGTATTTTGAATTTTAGAATATATGAGGACCCTATTTTGTAAATTTAAAGGATTTGATGAAAGAGTTTTAAATTAATATGCTTTTTGTAAGAGGTAGTGCAATGCTGGCAGCCGAATTGGGCCGGCACGATCGGGGTGATACCTCTCGCTCACATAATAATACCTGTGTGAAATAACAGCCATGCTGTCGCGTTTCGCGCTGCTTATTTTGACTATTTAAAACAGGATAGGTGGACAGCGAGATGTCGATCATGACTGTGATGAATCTGAGTGTGTGATGGTGGTCAGTACGAGATGTATATTATATTTTTTATTTTGTATATTTCCATATTTCAGCATTTTCTATAAATGCTTAGTTCACTTGAAACCAAAAAAACATGTTAAATATCCTCTTGAATCGTTTTAATAGGCTTTGGTAAATTTGGCAACGAAGACACAACATAAGCTTAGAATATTTTCAATACACAATAAATTCAACACAGTGTAAAGGAAGATTACTACCTTCCAAGATGGCAATTCTATTGACGATCTATAGAATTCTCTTCTTTATTTATCTTCAAAAGCTTAGCTCCATTATTGTAACTTATTGACACATCAACTATATATTTTTGCTACGTTTATGTTTAACAACCATGGACTTTAAATTTTATGTAACGTGCAATTTCTTGTGATTTAAGCCAAATAACGATATTATTATTTACGAGAATATATGTTTTTACTTATTCTATACTAAACTTTTTACAGGAGTTGCGAATTCCTCAGATATAAAAAATATTGAGCAACCCTCGATACTTTGTAGGTTCTTTGGTATTTATCAACGGGCCCGAACTAGAGCCTGTATTTATAGATATTCATTCGTCAGGGACATCACGTGAGCATGCTCGGATGAATTGAACACGCTGCCTACGAATACGGGCACAAATTAAAAATTAATTAAAAACTCGCTGCCTTGTCAACAATGGGACGGTATTGAAAAACATTTTCAATGTGAGAGAAAATCCACTTAGGTTATGGAAAAATAATTTGTTTCAGATGCCCTTCAAGTGCGTTCTTGTTGTTAGTTTAAATTCTAATATTGCAGACATACATTTTTTTTACATACAATATAAATGTGGTAAAACAGATGTCCATATAAATGGATCAATAAACTCTGTCAATAAATATTTTCATGGATAAGGCAATTATAACTTACCACTATATAGAGTTTAATACAGCGGGCGAAGCTGAGAGTCACAGCTAGTATCAGTAAAACAACGTATGTTCACTGACAAAATGGAAAAAAGCAATCGTAAATTTGTCTCAACTTTCTATTATAGCTCCAAGATAATACGAAAACTTAGATGTCACAGAAACTAATCGGATTTATCGATTGAATCTCGTTTCCGACTATTATATTTATATCTGGATCTCTATTAATTTATCGCCTCCGTATCTGACTATCAAAGGAATAGGGTAAAGTTGGATAGTAACTTATTGGCCATGTATATTATTCTGCTTTATACGACTTTTTGGAAGTTCTCGTGGCAAAGTGGTAGGTGCCTGGGAACTGTTCGTTATAGTTGCAATGTAGCACCCTTTTTTTCTTGGTCTTGGTCTCCCCACGCGGCTATGTAGGACTCTCTGCACTCGAAAGCTGGTAAGCGGACGCAGCTCTACCAACTAAAACCTGGCGAGTGCCACCAATGCTGCCTTTGGTGAGGTGCCCCGGATCTAATAAACAAACAGGGCACCTCGACGGCTAGTCAGTCCCGCAAGGGATCGACGCCACCTCCACAAGGGGGTTGTCCCGCACCACAGAACAACCCCTCCCAACGTCGGGACAGTACAATGGGGTGAGGTTCCCATCCTCGCCCCTTGCCTCCTGCTTTTTGTCCCCTCTTCTTATAAGAGGAGTACAAAAAACCCCTTCGGCACAATTAGCTTTGCGCAAGGTGCTGGGCTCACCCTAGGCTACTGAGCCCCACCGGCACGTCAAGGCCTTAACCATGGTGGGGCAATGTAGCACCCTAAAAAGTATATGTCATACATGTACATAAAAAAATGGTGTTAGGATTAAACTAAAACGCTCTTAAATGTTCCATCAACCATTTTGTTTACTGATATCGTTTAGTCTTTATTCAACCATCTCATGAATCCCGACAAAACCCTTGTTGGGTGCGAGCAAAAAAAACATTTTGTGTCATGTACGAAATTGAAATAAAAATTTAAAACCGGTCGTGAAAAAACGCAAGAATTTCAGAAGTAACAAAAGTCATAACGCTAAAAAACCTCTGTTCCTAATTCCTTCGGCGATTTTAAAAGAGTCATCTATCATTTACGACGACATTAAGAACAAGAAAATTTTGGACTTCGACATAAAGTTTTGGCAATTTCCGTACTTTGCAACGGTTTTTGTGACCCCTACTTTGTCGTTAATCTTGAGAACAAAAAGTCGGTGTTCGCCGGATCGTTATAGTACCGGTCTAAAACGACAGATTTAAATGGCTGGGCTAAATTGGTCATCAATTTTAAGGTCACTATTAGTGGAGGGCCAAAACGCTGCTAGTATAAAACCTTCTTAAAATATAACTTCGATAGTATCTTTGTATTATCTATTAACTTAAGAACTGTAAATATTTTTTATGAGGTTTTCAGTTTTCATTCCAGCATCTGCGCCATAAATTATATAAGGCATGTGTTAAATACTCTAAAACCCAATCTAAATTTTTTCCCATATTGTAATAAATTGGCTCCTCACATAGATTCCAGAACTTAGCTATATGTACCACGACATTTTAATCTCTTATTCTTAGCAGTTAGCAAATAAAAGCAAAGCATATATTTTTATTTAATGTTTAACATATCACATCATCATCAGCCTCTATACGTCCACTGCTGAACATAGGCACCCTTCAATGAAAGCCAAGACGGCCGATACCTTGCTACTCGCATCCAACATGGACCGGCCACGGAGATCGTCTTCCCACCTGGTTAATGCGGACTAACACTTCGTCTACCTAAACGTGGCCTCCACTCTAGAACCTTATTGCCCCAAACATATAGTGTTTTAAAATGATATGGCGAAAACACAAACAAATTACGTGAAAGCAACAATTGAAACCGTGAATATTTAATTTGAAACTGCATAAATAAAGATAACTCTCGCGTAAAGTATTTCGCATGAAATATTTAAGAGTGAGATTAATATAAAATGAAGGAGTCTACACGATACACGCTTTTGAAAACAAATGTGCTTTTCGCTCGCCGAGTAGATAAAAGGTTTATTGTATAGTGCTTACTTTAAAATATAAAAATAGCATTAGATCCACTGCGGATAGCGGCGGGGGCCGAGTAAATGTTTTCAAGCGTGAATCAGAGGATGTATTAAGAGTTATATAAACGTTTGCATCTTTGTTTCTTTTAATTACATTTAAAACAAAAAAAATACAAATCTTCAAGTAATGAAACATTCGCACAAACAAATCTATCTTCATTTTCGAGTACTAACTTATTACGGATTGAAAACGTCAATAACTTGGTTTCCTTAGAAGTGTTGTAGCAAAATAAAATTCTACAGGCACCTTATATAAAAAAAAATGTTACTGGACACAATATTGAAGATACAGAGTAAACGACCAATTTTTTTTTTAATTGAAGATGCAGAGTAAATTACCAAATATTAATCATTTTAGAATTTTATTTTATGACAAGACTTAAAATAAAAGGAGAATAATACCCCCGAGTAATTTTTCACCCATGAACGTGGCTAATCTAATGCTCGTAACTCAAAGTATTTGGGAACTGGATGTAGTGAACTGTAGCGATGAAATTCTGAAATATACATTCCAATAAAAAGAAAAATGCTCTCGGAGACGTCGAAAATGTGTTCGCATTTGGACAAATTTGGGTCAAATATAACATCAAATGGAGAGACAGAACGATCCCTTACAGCCATAATATAAAATCTAGTGGAGACCTCTAAGAATATTGAATGGATATTCGTAAAATAAGCAAATATATTACATTTGATGGATTTCATATCGATTTAAACTTCTAGTGTGATTCGATTTTCCATTGGAAATTGATTTAAATGCAACATCAAAAATATTTTAGTTGGATAGCTATTAGATAGATAGATATTAGATCGATAGATATTAGATAGATAGATATTAGATAGATAGACATTAGATAGATAGATATTAGATAGATAGATATTAGATAGATAGATATTAGATAGATAGATATTAGATAGATAGATATTAGATAGATAGATTTTAGATAGATAGATATTAGATAGATAGATATTAGATAGATAGATATTAGATAGCTAGAAACAGACGTGCTTTTTTTTCTTTAACGCCGTGAAATGTTCTGAGGCATACCGCGGAGGAGTAGGTCTCCCCAGGCGGATATATGGGTCTCGCTGCGTCCGAAAGCTGGTAAGTGGACGCAGCTCTACCCACTAAAATCTGGCGAGTGCCACCAATACCGCCCCTGGTGAGGTGCCCCGGATCTAATGAGCAAACAGGGCACCTCGACGGCTTGTCAGTCCCCCAAGGGACCGACGCCACCTCCACAGAGGGGTTGTCCCGCACCATAGAGAAACCCCTCCCAACGTCGGGACAGTAAAATGGGGTGAAGTTTCCGTCTTCGCCCCTTGCCCCTTGCTCTTTTGTCCACTATTCTTATAAGAGGGGTACAAAGAGCCCCTTCGGCTCAATTCGCTTCGCCCAAGATGCTGGGCTCACCCTAGACTACTGAGCCCCACCGCCACGTCAAGGCCTGAATCATGGTGGGGTGAAACAGACGTGCTAATGTGTATGTGGTCAGCTTCGCCTATGGACATACTCGTAAAAGAGTTGATGTGGGAATAGCCCAGGAAAATCTTTAATGCGTTCTATGCGTGCTATCTTTAAACGTATCGTATATTTCAGGATAGCATGCATCTTGGTGTAAGTAATTACACTGCCTGCCTTGCTTTCCTTTTCGAAACACATCAATGTTATTTGAAGGGAGTAATAAGCATGATGGTGGTCCATGCAGCCGGCACATCGCATCCCTCCCAACAGTGAAAATCCGATGACACTCGGAATAGGTCATAAATATAAAGTATGAATCCATATGTATGAAGTGCTCTGTAAGCCTCCGTATATTTTGTAAATATGTGTATGTATGAAGTAAAAACGTTACGTAAGTTATAACTGCAATAAAAGGATTAGAAGGATTTACTTTTTAGATTTGAATATAACATTACTTATTCGAGTTTATAAAATATAAGTTTATACCAATTCAAAATGTACTAAAATAAAATATTAAAAAGTATAAACGTTTTATTATAATTATTGGTAATAAAGTATACATCATAATAAGCGTGCGTGCGTTTATTGCTCTATATGGCATAATAATTAATAAAGGCGAATAAAAATGAGTTGTTGCTGGCACATTTGCTTTTCCTAGTGAACATTCCTTTCATGAAACATTTCCGAAACTGGTCAGTGACTTGTTATTGACCTAAAAACATTTCAACCAACCAGTGATCCGTATGTACGTCGCATCGGCCAATCATTCATCAATGCCCATCAGTCGGCCAATCAGAGCGTAGACCCGGTGCAGCGTCGCAGCACAAATTTGGATTTTTTTGGTTTTTTGGTAGATGCGCCCACGTAATGGTAAGTTAACCTGAGACTAGCTCCGGACACTCATTCACGTGTTGCTTATCCTGAGACGTTCTCGTAAGATCGCAGGTCTAGGTGCCAGTAATTACACGTCTGTTTTGCCCTTGTGTCTCTACTACTGTTTCACGGAAGAAGCAAGAAGGATCGGGTATCCATGCAGATGGGAGCAGAAAACAAGCGCATACCTCCTACCGGTATTAAATAAAATTTAAAATATATTGTTCTCTAATTCAAACATTAAAATAAAAAATAAAAAAAATAATATATTCAAAATAGTACCAATAAAGTATATTTTTGAACGTCAGTTGAATCTACCACCGATTCCAAGGCAAGTCCACTGAGAAGAACCGGCGAAACAAACTCAGTGGAACTAATATTTCCATGTTAATGTTAAAGTTTACGCTTTCTTCTTTTCTTTCTTTAATAATTGTATAAAAAAAATTGTACACTACTGTCTCACAACCTCTATCCACCGACGTTCATGATTGCTGAAAACCCGAAAAAAAAAATTTACGGATTTTATAGCGGTTTATTAACCCGGTGGATGTGTTTTTTTGGATTACTTTTTTTCTTTATTATCATTTTATTATTACCATTTTTTTCCAGTCTAACTTTGATACGTATTAGTATTTACGGCTTTTTTGACGTGACAAAGTTTAATAAATCGATGAACGCCGGCTGGATGCACGAAATGACGCGTCATTGTCCCGTAACGGTCCTTGTCCCGTTACG
The DNA here is from genome assembly GCA_963853865.1 of Helleia helle. Lineage (NCBI taxonomy): Eukaryota > Metazoa > Arthropoda > Insecta > Lepidoptera > Lycaenidae > Helleia > Helleia helle. Next base: position 14,760,218 of record OY971422.1, on the reverse strand, counting down.
CTCATTTTACGCTTGCGTTTTGTTATGACGTTGTCACGTTAAACTATCGTCCGTAAACCAACTTACAGACAACCAATTTTTTTACCCACTATTTAATTGTGGTTGTAAAAAAAAGTGTTTGTAGCTAGTATAATATTTTTAAGATGTAAGTAGCATGTTAATTTTATTTTTGTAATTGTTTATGAGAATAAATTTATTTAAACCGATTTACGGCAAGAAATTTTCGGGGTGAAAATTTTCTTTCAAATACATTTCTGATGTAAAAACAGACAATAAGTATGATCAAGACTATTCAGATTTTGCAAGCCTGGAGCTTATGGAATGGAAATTGAATGCAATCGAAGCTTGAATAGCGGAGGCGTAAGCCGGATACCAGTTGGTCAGCAAGAATGTTCTGAATGCGGGAAAATTGTTCAACGTATAAAAGTATTTCAATTCTTTTAGATACCTTTTCATATTTTATTTGGTACCTAGAATATTTTGTATTAAAACAATAACGGGATTTACTGCTTTTCATTCTTATTTCGCGGAGCTCGATATTTTAGCGTTGTCTACGAATGTCTTGTTAGCAATACAGTGACATATTTTGTTCAGTTGATTTTGAAACGATACGCAAAACGATAGTGATTAAAAGAGTATCAGTCAAACCCGATTGCAAAAAACACTTGAATTTGACGCCAAAACTCCGCCATTTTTGGAACGTAGTTCCTTATTGCGTGTTAAGAAATGGGGCTAGACGGAAAAATTAAGACGAAAAGTTGGAACGACACTTTTTGCTATAGTTGTAAGCCGTGCGGCTTTTTGAGTGACACATCACTGCGTCGGTAGCTGTTTTTGTTACACTATTGGGGCTGCTTAGTAAAAAACCCCAGTTCAAATCCCACCGATCTCTGCGACTTCTTTTTGTTTTTTTTTTATTATTTTACGCTGGGAGATGCTCTGATTTTTATCGATAAAAAAATCATAAAAAATTTATACCTACCCGAATAATTATTTTCCTTACACCTTTTTTTTTTGTTTTTTATTACAATTCCTTCACTAATTAATCGAAAGGAACTTCGTTCCATCCGGGTATCCCTCGACACCTCTCTTTAGTTTTTATTTTTAATTTTGATATACGTAACTCTCACAGAAAATACGAATCTAACGACATCTCTCAAGTTAAAATCCATCGAGCCGTTCAGGCTTCAGAGCGTGCCAAACAATTATACATACATACATACTCTCGAAAAACATAACCCTCCTTCCGGCGCAGTCGGATAATAAAGCAAGCGTGATGGTATAAGCTCCACTTCAACGTAAGCTTAAATAATGTTTTTTCTAAGTTTTTCATATCAACGTCGCCTTTTCAGCGGTGTAGAAAAATACTATGAAATTCTGAAAATGGACGATATAACTAATATGTTTTGCGTAAGTTCATTTCTAGCATTAAACGGCATCTTGCCTCTCAATTACGATTGTATACCTAATATTGTCTAATATGAAAACCAACATTCACAATACAAATAAACGCCATTTGTAAAAGTTCGAAGTGCTGCATTAAAGTTGGGATGTTGATATAATTTAATTATACCTTTTATATGGGCGAGTGTTTCGCAGCACCCTTCATCCCGTTTAAAGCCGCGAGTGGTGTCTCGTAAAGTTTCACGGCCCGACGCCCCCGAGCCATCAGAAGGAGCAAGGCTTTATATTACGAACGATTTACCATGATCAATCACTACATTCACTTAAAACTCTTCAAAGAACTCAAATTAGAGATTTTCTTTTGAGTCCAATTGGATTAAAGTGGTATAAGAGATAGCCGAGTTGTTTAAGTTAAATGTTATGAGAATTTATAAATTCGATTGTGAAACCAACATCTATATAATAATATACAATACATATCAGGGTAACTAAGGTTAATAGTTAATTGTCTGTTTGTTTTTCTTTTCAACTAAGTCTCCATTAGGGTTGGTTTGGTGGCTGGTTGGCTGGTTGCAGAGTTAATTCATACATGTAAAAGTATTTGTTTGTGTGCTGTGTTGTGATTACCAAATTGAAGTTGAATAATTTGTAGATTGTGACTGTAGGACTATGGCCCACCACTGCCCACCATGGTTCAGGCCTTGACGTGGCGGTGGGGCTCAGTAGCCTAAGGTGTGCCCAGCACCTTGGGGCAAGCTAATTGAGCCGAAGGAGCTCTTTGTACCCTTCTTATGAGAAGAGGGGACAAAAGAACAGAGGAAAAGAGGCGAGGACGGGAACCTCACTCCCATTGTACTATCCTGACGTTGGGAGGGGTTGTTCTGTGGTGCGGGGCAATCTCTCTGTGGAGGTGGCGTCGGTCCCCTGAGGGGCTGACTAGCCGTCGAGGTGCCCTGTTTGCTCATTAGATCCGGGGCACCTCACCAAAGGCGGCATTGGTGGCACTCGCCGGGTTTTAGTGGGTAGAGCTGCGTCCTCTTACCAGCTTTCGGGCGCAGCGAGTCCAACATACCCGCCTGGGGAGACCCACTCCCCAGCGGAATGCCTCAGAGCATTTCCCGGCGTTAAAAAAAAAAGGGCCCACCACTCGTTGTGTTCCCACCACTGCTACTCCTGTATATCCATGATCGACAGCAGTAGCCACCAAATAACCCTTTCATACGACCTCTGGGATCACTTATGAAGAGCCCGATGGATACATTAAAACTGACTTGGGACCCGCAACGAATTTAATCACAAGGATTCAGGAGGAGTAGGAAATATTTCCAGTTTCTCTCCCCGGTTACATTGGGAGACAGTAAAATATTGCAATTACTAGCAATACTAGCAACAGTCCAGAAAAAAGGCTAATTTTTATTACGAGAAAAAGTTCACTCCTGTACGAAAATGACTAAAACACAACTGCCTTATTTATATTATAATTCATTCAATGATAAACCCCAAATTAAACAACTTGTGTAATGTTTAGCCATAGAACCACTAATCTGTGTACATGATAACTCCCCTACTCACTCAAATATGCCCTATAGTCTGTATACATAAATAATAATGTCCGAATACGAAACAACCGGATCGGTTACATTAATAAAACGTTTCTGATTTTCAAATAGCGTATAAGTAACCCAACGCTTACATAAAATATTTACAATAATTACCATGCCATACGACTAACCTGAAGCCCCACAGCTGACCCACAACGAAAGTCCAAAATAAAATGTTGAATGAAATAGAATTGGTAATTTTAAGGCTTCCGCAGCCCCGGGATATTTTATTAAAGAACATTCGAAGGCTCCGCTGGTCCTTGTTCTTTGATTTTAGAAAATACGTTTTTTAATGAAAAGCAAATTTGTTGAAGCCGAGACTGATTTGCCGTTACTTTTTAATTTCTTTTTATTACATGTTTCATCATCATCTTGCTGAGACTGTGCCAATGTGTGTGACATAGATTTTCTTTAGAAACATCATTAGATTCTTCTTTTTCACCCCGTATCTCTTAGCTAAAATATTAGGTGCTTAGTTCTTTCGTGAAACAGAGTAGATTCGAAAAGAATGGGCAAACAGCTAACATTCCTAACGTTTCGGATACTTTGCATCAACCATGGTCACGAAGGGATTCGGTGCATTAGCGGGTGGGGGAGGAGGCCGCGAACGAGAACTCCCCCCGCGGGCGCCGAAAGGGGATCCGTATCCGTATGCGACTCCAGTAACGCCCCTGTGCTCGTGTTGGGTCTGCCGTGCAGTTACGCCTTACGAGGAGTAGTCTGGCCTTCTCCAGGGTCAACCTGCTGCTGAGGTGATCCTATTGCCTGCAGATCCGGGACCCTTAAAAAGCGGCGGAAGGGGCTCGCAGTCTTTAGGACTCGTTGCGTTAAAAATGAAACTACTATTTGGCGTTCATTGTTTGTGAAGCTTTATCCTCGCTGCAGTGTAGCTTAACATTTTTGTTACAATATAAAATTTGAGCGTCAATACCCGTTAAAATAAAGCTTGTAAGCTGATTGGCGTACAGGTAACATTGGCAAATGATTTTTTACCGTTATTAAACGCCAGTCAGCCGCACGTCGCGCGCACTTGTTGTCATAAAATATGGTCTTAGCAGACGCGCCGCCACCAAACTTGCTGTTTTTGTTTCCAAGATTAACGATGAACAGCGACCTTCGACAAAACGTGTTACTCGAACGGCGATTCCCTAAACTTTGCCGTATAATTCTTTCTAACTCAACGCTTTGTGATATGGTAAATGTTATAAACATCTTATAAAGTAAAAAGTTATTGCTGAAACTTAATTCAATTAAGCCTATTTGTAAAAATCATAAAATCTGTGGAGGGTCGGTCGATCTCCAAGTATTTGGAATGGATCTGCATTCTGCCATCTTGGCGTTTATTGAAACAGGGCCAATGTTGACCCCACCATGGTTCAAGCCTTGTCGTGGCGGTGTGGCTCAGTAGCTTAGGGTGAGCCCAGCACCTTGGGCGAAGTGAATTAGGCCGAGATAACTCTTTGTACCCCTCTTTTAAGAAGAGGGGATAAAAGAGCAGCGGGCAAGGGGCGAGGACGGAACGCGAGGGGTTGTTCTGTGGTGCGCGAGAACACCTCTATGGAGGTGGAGCGACTGACTAGCTGTCGAGGTGCCCTGTTTGCTCAACAGATCCGGGGCGCCTCACCAAAGGCGGTGTGGGAATATATTATGGGAAGCCACAAAGGGAGATCTCCGACCGAGCGAGATGGTATGCTCGGTCAGGCCGAAGCCCACTTATTACTATCTCAGCCGTCGTATATAATATAGTGACGAACTGCGGGGACTTCGATAGCGCGATGTAGAACTGTGGCGCTGATTGGTCCGCCACAGCGGCATTGGTGGCACTCGCCGGGGCTTAGTGTATAGAGCTGCGTCCACTTACCAGCTTTCGGGCCCAGCGAGTCCCACATATCCGCCTGGGGAGACCCACTCTACTGCGGGATGCCTCGGAGCATTTCGCGGCTTTAAAGAAAAAAAGGGCTAATGTTGAGCAGTGATTGAATTGTTTTTTTTTATGTTAGTTGGACTGGCAAACGACCCACCTGATGGTAAGTGGTCGACGTCGCCCATGAACATAAACTAGTTTACCTGGAACGAGCCCAGGCAACTCATCATGTGTTGCCTATCCTGAGACATAAGGTGTTAAGTCTCGGTGCCATTAATTACACTGCCTGTCTTGCTCTTCTCTCCGAAACACAGCAAAGCTGTTTCACGGGAGAAACAAGCAAGATCGTGGTACCCATGCAGCCGGGGGCGCGGCACAGCGCTTCCCTCCCACCGGTTATACAATCATAATATAATAAACAATGCATTAAACTTTATGTGGGCCAGCACTTACATTTTAATATATCTTAAGTACATAAAAGATCATTAAATATTTTATTCCAAGGATTTTAATATCGCGGAAATATACTTTTCGGTTCTGCATTTACGACTGCGTCTCTCAGGACAAAATGATTTTTTTATTGTCACAGCGGTAAACAAAATAATAACTCATTTATACGCACAATATTGTACTCCTTACTCGTTTCTCTAATTGACTTGAAAATTATTGTAAGAAATCAAAAGGTGTTGTATGCGAGTGGCAAGGGATCCGTCGTCTTCCCCACCAAGGTCTTGTCATGGCGGTGGGGCTCAGTAGACTAAGGTGAGCCCAGCACCTTGCGCGAAGCAAATTGGACCGAGGGAGCTGCTCTTTGTGCCCCCCTTATAAAAAGAGGGGGAAAAAGAGCAGGGGGGGGGACAAGGGGCGAGGATGAGAACTTCACCCCATTGCAATGTACCGACGTTGGGAGGGGTTGTTCTGTGGAGCAGGACGACCTCTGTGTGGAGGTAGTGTCGGTCCCTTGAAGGACTGATAAGCCGTCGAGGGGCCCAATATCAATAGCTCCGGGGCACCTCACCAAAGGCGGCATTGGTGGCACTCGCTGGGTTTTAGTGGGTAGAGATGCGTTCAATTACCAGCTTCCGGCGCAGCACTTCCCACATACCCGCCTGGGGACACCCACTTCCCAGCGGGATGCCTCAGAGAATTTCCCGGCGTTAAAGAAAAAAAAGAAACAATCAGAAATAGTCAAGTATGTGTAATACTTGCACAAAGACTTTCTTTAGTCCATTAACAATAATAAATGTCAGTTTATAATCTTATTTATTAAAAAAATGTTATTTTTTTTGTATTTTGTGTAAGGAGACATTTATAGTAGATTCTACTTTGTTCAGTTTGAGCGACCATCCTATCACCTAAATATTTGATATTAATTGCAACATGATTCGACTCGTCCCAGAGGAAAAGGTTTGTGATAGACGAACAGACACACAGAAGTAGAACCACGGAACCTCCTCCTTTAAGGACGTCCTTGTTTTCGAATCACCGTTAACGTTTAAGTACTTTTTTTATGTCATCAGGGGGCAAACGAGCAGTCAGAGCCTCACGGCGCCGACGCCCATACACATCCGCACAACCAAGGCCACGCAGATGCGCCGCCCTCCTTTACCCTATCCTCCCAATGGCCCACCGGAAACTCACAAACCGCACGAAATGCGACAGCTTAGCTGTCACTTGCCGCCAGTGTTATGTGAGCGAGAGGTACTAACCCGGTCGTGCCGGCCCAGTTCGGCTGCAATGCAGCATGGCACTACCTCTAACCTAACCCTAAAGCTGTAATTCAGCATTAGTAATTAGTACAAATCATTGCACACAATAATAACAAGAACTAACTAAACACTTGGCTAAAGTGTTTCAAAATATTGTTACATACGTTTTGGTTTGCTATGCGTGAGCCATCAACACATTTCATGCTACCCGCCTGGGGAGTCCCCCTCTCCCCAGCGGCATGCCTCAGAGAATTTCCTGGCGTTAAAAAAGGGATCCGTCGTCTTTGCGTTCATTGAAAGAGGCCTATGTTCAGCAGTGGACGGACAAAGGCTGATGATGATGATGATCATAAATCAAGAGGCTACTTTATTGAAAACTGTCAGAAAACATAATATCATTTCAGTTCATAGAATGTATTTTTAAATGCTTAAAAAAACGTAATGTTATAACTGCGAAATGTGAAAGCATTAATTGTTTTATTTCGTGCGTGTTTGTTTTTTTACATTACATTATATTATGCAAAGATAATAATTACCTAAGCTAAGGAATGTTATTATGGAAAAAATATTACATCGAAGGAATAATAAACCACATTCAGATATCGTAATTTATTTTGTAATTTTTTATACCTCTTTGATCTGTAACAAAGGATATCTTGTACAAAGGTTTATTTTTACGTATTAATATAGACAAAGGTAGTCCTGACGTGGAGGCCACGTTCAGGAAGACGGAGGGTACAGGGACTATAACCTTCGTGCAGTGGCCGGTCTTGGTTGGGGGTGGAGGGAAATCAGGCATCTTGGCATGCAAAAACCTTGTCCAGTGTGCAGTGGACAGAAAAAGTTTAAAAAACGTAAATGGCAATCATAGGCACTGCCGATAGAAGTGAAAACTTATAAATAACACAATATGTCACCTGTTACTATCATCATCATCATCAGACCCTTTCCGTCCATTGCTGAACATAGGGCTCCCTCAAAGAACGCCAAGACGACCGATCCCTGGTACTATAGCTACAGATATAAACATTAGCTTGTCGGTGACGCGAACGTATAAGAGTTTCCCCTAAAGGCGACCGCCCAAACCCCGCCTTAGACCCACGCATTGCCCAAAAAGTGCACAATACGGTTAAAGAAGTTTTAATTCAAAAACAATGACGATAGTGTACGCTTATCATTAATTGAAATGTTCCTATATTTTATGTCATTTGGAGGCAACCGAGTAGTCGGAGCCTTATGTTGCCCATACCATATCGAGGCCCATAGATATCCGCATAACCAAAAGTTATGCAGATGCGTTGCCCTCCTTTTACCCAACCCCCCCAAATGTTTATCATCATCAGTCCCTATCCATCCACTGCTAAACATAGGCCTCCCTCAAAGAAATTAATGTTTATACTAATTTAAATATACAAATATACAGAACATATTGTTTGACTCCTACGCGCGTCGGTTTCCTAAAGCAATAAGGACGCATTGTACGCCCGGCAACCCCAGTAACTACCGCATTATCTCGCTGTTACCGAATATTTGTGTTTATATGCTATTAAATTTTATAGCACTAAATTGTTATGTACAAAACTAGCCGCTATATCCATTTCCACTTGATCGGTTTTGCTAGATTTTTACATACATTGATAAGCGAGATACTAAAGGCTCTTAAGTATCACAAAATTGTATGACATGGAGTAATAATACACTAAAATATTCTATCGGGCTTCCATCGTTCCACGAATTCCGTCTCATAATGTGTCACACCAAAAAGGTAAATGATTGTATAATATCACTTCCTATTATAAAATAAAATGCATGAAAAACTTAGAGGTCGTAGAAAATAATTAAACCCATTAGAAGCATTAGGTTCACCTTGCACTCCCTAAATATAAAATTTTAATGTTAAATAATTCCTGGCGGCTAACTTTTTAAATAAATTCAATTTCACGAAAAACAAGACTCGACGCGAACGTTAAATTCCCGGTGGATTAAAAAATGAGTAAATAGGGTTTTGTTTAAAAAGCTAGCAATAAAGACTCTGTATGTGCATTTCGTTGAAAGTATCAATAAGTGATTTGCCATATTTGTGTTATTTTAATGTGAAAATTATTATAAAGTGGATCTTATATATTTCACTCAATTTTGTCATTTCTACATTGTTTTGTAATGCTTACGCGAATTTCATTTGATTACGTGATGACATTACGTGACCATGGTTGCTGTGGAGTACCCGAAACGTCGCGGGACATATTATGGGCACTGATAATTTAGTAAGAGCTAGTGCCATGCTGCACTGCAGCCGAACTGGGCTGGCACGACCGGGGTGGTACCTCTCACTCACATATCACCGGCGTCAAGTGATAGCTAAGCTGTCGCGTTTCGTGTGATTTGTGAGTTTTCGGTAGCCCATTGGGGGGGATAGGAATAAGGAGATCGGCGCATCTGCGTGGCCTTGGTTGTGCGGGTATGCATGGGCGTCTTCGCCGTAAGGCTCCGACTGCTCGTTTGCCCCCTGATAACATAAAAAATACGCAACAAATGCTCAATACAATAAGTATACACCGGATTTATATGAAGAAAGTGTAAAATGTATAGGTATACATATATACTAATATCAACCCTTATAATATGTCCCACTACTAGGCACGTGTCTCCACGAAATCAGGTGTGAAGGCTAGCGCATCGGTGAACTATATTATATACACATATAATATAGTTCACCGATGCGCTAGTTCAATGCGGGGTGGTGAACTTCACACACCTTCAAAGACTTTTAATCTCATATACAGGTCATATCAGATATGCAGGTTTCCTCACGCTGTTTCCTTCACCGGTGCACACCTATTTCAAGGCATCACAAGGGAGTCGTGATCGAACCCGAACCTCTCATTCAACAGGCCGAACCCATTCCCACTAGACCACCGTCACTCACACAAATATACATAACGTTAATAAAATGTATAATATGTTCCCTTCAGAAACATTATTATAATTTCCTACTCTCTAACGTGAGTTGAATTATATCGAATTTGTATTAATGTAAACTGTCAAATGCAACTAACGGAGCTGGGATTCTATCTTTTGGAATAATCAACCGTTAAATCAATTGTTAGATGATTTTCAAATTATACCTCTGTTAATAATTTTATAATTGAAGTGAAAACTTCTTTAGGCGCGGTAGGCATATTTTTAGATGAGATAAAATCTCTGGATTCGCGACACAACTACCACCTGTATGAGATGCTGTTTGAAGTTTATATGACGTTTGATTTGTTTATATAAGATTATGCAATATTTGTTTACTTTATGTAAACAAAGTTTGAAATGTCACTGTCATGCGGCCATTTTGTATGTCGTTTAAATTGTATAGGTTGTCATAATCTATTACAGCCTGTATTATAGGTATTTCAATTTAATTGTTTTGTTTTCACTACTATCGGCAGTCTCTGTGACTAAAAAACTAACCCAACAATAGTTTTTTTTACACGATAAACTTTCAATATTTTTTTAATTATTTGATTTTAATATTTGTAAGATGCGACGGTCCTGTGGTTTTTTGTTTGTTGTTGTTTTGTTTGATTGTTCACGGGATTGAAATATGCGGGTAGCTTTTGGTTAGAAGTGTTCGTATGAGACGTTTGCGAACAAGATATTTGTAGACAGTGTCGAAATATCGAGCTCAGCTATAAATAAAGACTAAGTATCACATTTTAAATAGTTTTACCTCTATTGGATATCGCTGTGCTTAGCAACAGTTACTTTTACCTGTAATTAAAGTTTGCGGCAAAGATAATATCGGTTGTGATTGCCGGGAACTACTTAATTACTTCCCGGGAGCGATCGGGGTCCAAGTGGCTTTGAAGATTTATGCTCTTGACCCCACTTGAGTCCCCAGTACCCCTTCCTTATCAAATAACATGTAATTATTGATCATAATCAATCGTGATAAAAATTTGATGCGGCATGATGCGGCCTCCAATTTTATCGGTAGCGCAGACTATGTTATATTATATTAGTGTACTTCCAAATTAGATACAGGAATATCAGCGATGGTTAAGGATGGGCTCAGCTTCGCCACACCATGGTTCAGTCCCTGTCGTGGCCAGCACCTTAGGCGAAGCGAATTGAGGAGGCTCTTTGTACCCCTCTTATAAGAAGACCAGTGGCGAGGACGGGAACCTCACCCCATCGTACTGTCCCGACGTTGGGAGGGGTCGTTCTGTGGTGCGGGACAACCCCTCTGTGGAGGTGTCGTCGGTCTCTTGGGGGACGTTGACTAGCCGTCGAGGTGCCCTGTTTGCTCTTAGATCCAGGGCACCTTACCAAAGGCGGCATTGGTGGCACTCGCCGGGTTTTAGTGGGAGGAGCTGCGTCCACATACCAGCTTTCGGGCGCAGCGAGTCCCGCACATACCCTCGTGGGGAGACGTGGGCATAATCACGGTGGTACCTCTCGCTCACATAAAACCTTCGTAAAGTGACAGCTATGCTGTCGCGTTTCGTACGGTTTGTGAGTTTTTGGTAGCTCATTAGTAGGGATAGGGAAAAGGCAACACATCTGCATAATTTCTGGTTGTGCGGATGTGTATAGACGTCGACAGTCGCCAAAAGGCTTCGACTGCTGTTCTCGTATGTTGTAAGAAAATGTAGCGTTTGTGGACATCATTGCCTATTTCATTAACAAGTCTTATCCGTACTTGATATATGCTAGAACTTGCAGTCACGCTGCCAAGAATTAAACTATCTACACCGTTTTTCTTTCTGGAATAAAATAAAGATGGTTGATGGAAATATTTTTCATGCTACTTGGCAAATTGGCAGATGAGTCATGTGATGGTAAGTGGTCAAGCTCGCCCATGACCATAGAGTTCGGCCGGGACTGGCCAGATAACTCATTAATGCCTTCCCAATCCTGAGACGATGATGAATCCTGATGAAGTCTCGTACTAAAAGATTCGATTCCACATTTATCATACGTCCTGCTACTCCTCCTGAATTCTTCTGATTAAATTCGTTGCGGGTCCCAACGTTTCCCTCGGGCTCCCTGAGATCGTATCAAAGGGTCATTTAGTGGTTACCGCTGTCGATCCTGGCCATACAGTAATAGTAGCAGCGGTGGGAACGAGTGGTGGGCCTAGCCCGTAAAAAATACGTACTGCTAAATTATGGAATTCGTTACCAGCATCTGTTTCCAGATACTTACAACTGGGAGATATTCAAGAAAAGAGTGAATAGGTACCTTTAGGCAAGCGTGTTCACCATCGGCCTCATCGTCACTTTCCATCAGTTGAGACAGTGGCCAAACGCAAGCCTATCAATCATTCAAAAAAATCCTTTTTTAACCGACTTCAAAAAAAAAGGAGGTTCTCAATTCGTCTGTATGTTTTTTTTTTTTTTTTTTTTTTTTTTTTTGTATGTATGTGACACGATATCTCCGCCGTTTGTGAATGGATTTCGATGGTTATTTTTTTGTTTGAAAGCTGGTGTTTCCAATTTGGTCCCATATTAATTTTATTAAGATCTGACAAGCCGTTTTTTAGTTATTCCCAATAATGCCTATTTGGTTGGTTTTGTTTATCTTGATGATATGATAATTTTATTACGTGTCGATGTAACTAACAATTATATAGGATGCTTTGGTAGCACACCATAGTATGTCGCGGTCATCGTAATCATCATCATCATCACCATCATCACCATCATCACCATCATCATCATCATCCTTTATCCATCCACTGCTGAACATGCCTCCTTCAATGAACGCCAAGACGACGAATTTCGGAATCACTAAAAATTAAGAAATAAAAACATTTTACAAAAAATTAAAACCGACTTCAAAAATACTAAACTAAAAAGTAATAAAATAACAGTTTCTTTAATTTTTGTGCTTACAACTTATAATCAACTTAATCTTCTACTAATGTACAAACTTTGCGTTTACCACGTCATTATAGTTACTTTTGGAGTCGGTGTCGTATTTGTTGCTGTACATTACCTACCTACCTTGGCTGACACCGACTCCAAAATTAACTATAATGACGTGGTAAACGCAAAGTTTGTACATTAGTAGAAGATTAAGTTGATTATATGTTGTAAGCACAAAAATTAAAGAAACTGTTATTTTATTACTTTTTAGTTTAGTATTTTTGAAGTCGGTTTTAATTTTTTGTAAAATGTTTTTATTCCAGAATGCAGACGGTTCACTATTCACGGTACTTTTTTGAATTTACTATGAAGCTGGTCGACGGAAAATGACAGGATGGGTGAACCGCGCCATGGGCGTATCTCATTACCCCCTTATCGGTAAAAAAGCTAATAATGAGACGCTAATTGTCCTGCAGTCTAGCCACAGGTATTGATTCCATTATCGTGTCACGAGTATGGAGTGCTACTGTAACCTTGGTCCCCACCATGGTTTACGCCTTGACGTGGTGGTGGGGCTCAGTAGCCAAGATGAGCCGCTGCACCTTAGGCGAAGCTAATTGAGCCAATAAGGCTCTTTGTACCCCTCTTATAAGAAGAGGGGACAAAAAAGCAGGCAAAAGGGGGCAAGGGGCGAGGACAGGAACCTCACCCCATTGTACTGTCCCAACGTTGGGAGGGGTTGTTCTGTGGTGCGGGACCCCCTCTGTGGAGGTGGCATCGGTCCTTGGCGGACTGACTAGCCGTCGAGGTGCCCTGTTTGTTATTCGATCCGGGGTACCTCACCAAAGGTGGCATTGGTGGCACTCGTCGTGTTTTAGAGGGTAGAGCTGCGTCCACTTACCAGCATTCGGGCGTAGCGAGTACCACATACCCGCGTGGGAGGTCCCACTCCCCCGCGGGATGCCTCAGAGCATTATAAACTGTAACCTTGTACCGTAATTGAAAGCAGCACGCTTTCAATTACGCTTGGAAAAAATATTCAAACTTAGTAGTACCTATCTATTGGTATATTTTTTTTATTTAAACAAAATCATTAAATTGTTATTTAAAAACAAAAATACATATTTTTAAAGTCAATATTTACAAAGGTACATTTTTTGCGTTATTTGTTGTGGAATGATTACTCTGAATAAAGTAGTGGAATATAAAAATTAATTTGCACCGAAACAAAATATTTTGTATATTAATATAGGTATTTAATTACAGGCTACCTACAGCCTAGCCTATACATAACGCCCCACCATGGTTCAAGTCTTGTCATGGCGGTGGGGCTCAGTAGCCTAGGGTGTACCCAGCACTTTGGGCGAAGCAAATTGAACCGAGGGAGATTGCTATGTTGGAGGGAGGGAGGTGCTATTTATATCCCTCTTAGTCTTGTCTAAAAGAGGGAACAAAAAAGCACTGGGACAAGGAGCGAGGATGGAGACAACCCTCTGTGGAGGTGGCGTCGGTCCCTTGAGGGACTGACTAGTCGTCGACGTGCCCTGTTTGCTCAATAGATCCGGGGCACCTCAACAAAGGCGGCATTGGTAGCACTCGCCGGTTTTTAGTGGGTAGATCTGCGTCCACCTTACCACCTTTCAGGCGCAGCCAGGCCCACATACCCGCCTGGGGAGACCCACTCCCCCACGTAATGCCTCAGAGCATTTTCCGGCGTAAAAGAAAAAAAAACCTATAATATATGGCTGAACGCCCTCCGCCGCCTTCCGTGATACGGAGCACAGTGAAATCGGCAATTTACCTGTTTCAATGATAGCTAATGACCATTATGTATTAAATGCATTTTACCTTTTTAACTTGTAGAACGTAACGTAAAATGATGAAACTACTTGTTAATATAATATGAGACAAGATAAACAGGCCATTACTTAACAGCAAAAATCAATAAGAAAGTAATGCGGTAGCATTAGTATGATCTAATATCTGTCTACTACTAGTCAAGTCTTTCAATTAATGCCAAGGCTATTTTATAAAGAGTGTTTTGCTGTACCAACTACGGATAATGAGCTAAGAAAGATTTAAGAATTGCCTTATCATATTTTTGTAATCTCTATAAAGGTACTGTCAAAGTACTAACGAAATAATAAGACGCGTATAGTGTTTTGACAATTATATTTTCTATTTCGATGGCTTACAAGGTGGAGCTGGTTCACAGCCAAGAAGTGCCTTTTGAAGACCGAAACCTGGTTGTGGGGGACACTCGAGTAGTGTTGTTGGTCCCGATATTGGTTCCGCCGCAAATCTTCCATTTCTATAACAATAAATTGAATATGTATATTATCATAAGAAATTGCCCTACAATCTACACAATCTATAAAATTTTGTCGTATATATTTCATGATAGCATTCTGATAAACTAAAATAAAGCATGTGGAAACCCAAAAAGGAATAAAATAATAGCAGCACTTAATGATGATATATTCACAATATATGTATTATCTAACAAACAGCTTCACTAGTTCCCCACTATGGATAAAACCTTGTTGTGGCGCTGTACTACGGTGTATCTAGCACCTTGGGCGAAGCTAATTGAACCTTAAGAGCTGCTTTTTGTAGCCCTCTTATAAGAAGAGGGGACAAAATAGTAGGGGACAAGGGACGAGGATTGGAAACTCACCCCGTTGCACGATCCTGACGTTGGGAGAGATTGTTTTGTGGTACGAGATAACCCCTCTGTGGAGGTGACGTCAGTCCCTTGGAGGACTGACTAGCCGTCGAGGTGCCCTGTTGCAACAGATCCGGGGCACTTCACCAAAGGCGGCATTGGTGGCACTCGAAGGGTTTTAGTGGGTAGAGCTGCCTTACCATCTTTCGGGCGCAGCAAGTCCCATATTGCATTCCAAATTGCCCACCTGGGTCCCCTCCCTTCCTCTGCGGGATGCATTAGGGCATTTCTTGGCACAAAAGAAGAAAGCTGCACTAACTTAAATTTTTTGATAGCCTCTTTTCCTTCGTAGTATCTTTAACTACCTTGCCTATAAAAAGCAAAACTGTCGTATAGGTGTGAAAAGGTTAAATGAAAGATACTGAGCTGAGATACATATGAATATATAGTATTATATGAGTGTATATAGAGTATTTATATATCATATTATAATAGTTTATACTCTAGCTTTTAGGTGGATCAGTACATCAATTAGGAAGGCTAGAATATGCATGTACTCTGAATGGAAACATAATATCTTAAAACGTGAACGTATATGCCCAATTTAATACCTCCACCTACGTTTAGTAGGTATACTTACTAAAGTTTTTAAACTAAAACGAAGAAAAAGATATTTTATAATCTAAATACTCTACTTCTTATAATCTCAATAATCTCTAACTGGTCAATAACGGAATTTAAAAAATCTGTAAAACCTGAAAAAATTGAAAGAGTTTTGATGTTTTACTTCAGGAGCTTACGTTCAGCACGCGATGCTGACTATGATATTGTTACTGTCATGGCGTCATATTTTTTTATTAGAGAAATAATGAAATGAAATAAAATGCTGTAATAATACATGATTCCGTATCTGTGGTATTTAATTCCATAAATTTTGTTTTTTTTACTTCCGTTAAAAAGGAAAAAAAAAGAAAAAAAAACAAAGGAATGTTAATATGAAATTCAGTACAAAATTATATTATCCGTTTTGATTATATTATGGTTATTGGAACATTGGGTGTTTTAATGTTGGTAATATGCTAACTGTTTCAGAATCCTTAATAGAGGATTTAAAGTATGGGAGTAGATAAAGATAATTATCAGTCACGAATTTTGATTTTGTCCGACCGACATATGACCGATTTTGTCGTGGTTCATTATCATTTTTAAATTCACAATTTTTTTTATATACGTTACAGCAATCACAATCACTGGAGGACTAAAAATAAACTGTGATGAAATGAAGTACAAAAAAAAAACAAGATATCTGTCAAGAGGTAGTGGCACGACCGGGGTGGTACCACTCGCTCACATAACACCGGCGCCAAGTGTCAGCTATGCTGTCATGTTTCGTGCGGTTTGTGAGTTTCCGGTGGTCTATTGTGGGGGGAGGGATCCTAAGGCTACAACGACGAATTATCAGTCCGGATACGGCTGTCCATTTAAGGTAACACGGGCGAATCTGCGGGCAACATCTAGTACATAATATTATAAATAATTAACAAACCGGTGGGAGGGAAGCGCTGTGCCGCGCTCCCGGCTGCATGGGTACCACCATCTTGCTTGTTTCTCCCGTGAAACAGCTTCGTTGTGTTTCGGAGAAAAGGGCAAGATAGGCAGTGTAATTACTGGCACCGAGACTTAACATCTTATGTCTCAGGATAGACATAGATGAGTTGCCTGGGCTCGTTCCAGGTGAACTAGTTTATGTTCATGGGTGACGTCGACCACTTACCATCGGGTGGTACGTTTGTCAGTTTGTCTATCCTACTAACATAAAAAAAAAAACATGCAGTAGATTGTCCCAGTTGGATGCAAGAGATCGCCATCTTGGCGTTAACTGAGGTGCATATATACCTAAACAGTCAACGTAAAGTCGTTAACAATGATGATTTCCAATACAAGGTAAGTGTTTTAAATCAACGCACATTTTATATTGTACGAAAGTCCGATATTACTCCCATATTCGCGAACACCGATTTGATATGGATCTATGATAAGTGTTCCACGATTTAAAATATAAAAACGATCCAACGCGCAGACCCGCATTTCTCACTATACATAATCGTACAGTACGATACAGTACGTATCCCAATTTCATATTATACTTTATTAGTTTTCGACCTCTGTGGCTCAGTGGTAAGCTTCCGTTGTCTGGTACCCGTAACACAAGTCCTTCGAGAACTTACCACGGGACCAGATTGACGTGGTATAATAAGCGTCCATAGATATTATTATTATTATTAGATACTATTATGCATACAAAATATGTATGTTCCAATGTTATCTACAGTCTACACAACATCTAATTATTAATAAAAATAAAAATTAATTTACTCAATATATTATTATGTATGTATGTGGGACTCGCTGCGCCCGAAAGATGGTAAGTGGGCGCAGCTCTACCCACTAAAACTCGGCGAGTGCCACTAATGCCGCCTTTGGTGAGGTGCCCTGAATCTGTTGAGCAAACAGGGCACCTCGATGGCTAGTCAGTTCCTCGGGGGACCGACGCCACCTCCACAGAGGGGTTGTCCCGCAATATCAACAATCCCTCCCAACATCGGTACAGTACAATGAGGTGAGTGTGAGATCCGCGGTTTCACCCGCGTACTTCCCGTTCCCGTGAGACTTGAGAGCACAGGGATAAATTATAGCTTATGTGTTATGTTGATGCTTGAGATATATTATTGCAAAGTTTCATTAAAATCCATTCAGTAGTTTTGCGTGAAAGTATAACATCCATACAAACTTTCTCGTTTATAATATTAGTAGGATAATTAGTACAGTTACTTACTGTGGACCACACGGTGGGATACCTCCGCATTTTAAAGTCTGAATTATATTGTGCACGTCACAAATATTTAAATCTTCCTGAAAAAAAAAACAACAATAATTAATAAGATCTACAAAAGCTGTACTGTTTAGAGGTAGTGCGATGCTGCTTTACAGCCGAATTGGGCTGGCACGACAAGGGTGGTACCTCTCGCTCACATAACACCGGCGTCAAGTGACAGCTATGCTGTCGCGTTTCGTGCGGTTTGTGAGTTTCCCGTGGCCCATTGGGGGATAGGTAAAAGGAGGGCAACGCGTTTGCATAACTTTTATTTGAGCAAATGTCTATGGGCGTCGGAAGTCACCACAAGGTTCCAACTGCTCGGTTACCTCCTTGTCACATAAAAAAAAAACAGTTTCTCAGTTGTTTTTAAGACTTCCTCGGTTTCATTTTCATATTATATGATTAACAACCATAAAGTTCAGTAGCCTTTTAAATTTTTTACATAAAACCTACTCCATCTATACTAATATTATAAAGCTGAAGAGTTTGTTCGTTTGTTTGAACGCGCTAATTTCAGGAACTAATGGTCCGATTTGAAAAATTCTTTCAGTGTTAGATAGCCCATTTATCGAGGAAGGTTATAGGCTGAGTAAGTTAATGCGGGCGAAGCTGCAGGCAACAGCTAGTTTGAGATAAAGTGAGAGATACATTACAAATGCCAATGACTTGAAAAAAAATGACTGTAAAATATGTGCGAGTAGACATAAGGATGTGGTTTTATCTTATTCAAGGACAAAGTTGAGAAGCGTTCAATTTATTTGTTTTAATTAACAAAAAATATGGAATATGATAAGTCTCGGTGTTGTGCACTACGTGCACTACGTGTTGTGCCTCAATTTCTTTTTTTTTTGAGACAGAAAAGCTGTTTCACAGTAGAAATGAGAAGGAAAGTGATATTCTGTATTTAGAAATATAAATCGAACGTGTGGACGAGATGTCCTTAAATAGCGCACAATCGCAAGTGTCTGATCTGATGTCTCTCTATGTCCCTTGCTTAAGCTAGGTTAAACAACGAACCCCACCATGGTTCAAGCCTTGTCGTGGTGGTGGGGCTCAGTAACCTAGGGTGAGCCGCTACACCTTGGGTGAAGCGAATTGGGCCGAGGGGGCTCTTTGTACCCCTCTTATAAGAAGAGGGGACAAAAGAGCAGGGGGCAAAGGGCGAGGATGGGAACCTCACCCCATTGTACTGTCCCGACGTTGGGAGGGGTTGTTCTGTGGTGCGGGACAATCCCTCTGTGGAGGTGGCGTCGGTCCCTTGCGGGACTGACTAGCCGTCGAGGTGCCCTGTTTGTTTACTAGATCCGCAGCACCTCACCAAAGACGGCATTGGTGGCACTCGCGGGGTTTTAGTGGGTAGAGCTGCGTCCACTTACCAGCTGTCGGGCGCAGCGAGTCCCACATACCCGCGTGGGGAGACCCACTCCCCCGCGGGATGCCTCAGAGCATTTCCCGGCGTGAAAAAAAAAAAAAAAGGTTAAACAAAGAAATTATTTCAAACACTTGGCCTACGTTTGATTTTTAAATGCGTTTAATTTATAGTTTTGGGCTTGAAATTTCATCATCATCATCATCAACCTTTATTCGTCAACTACTGAGCATAGATCTCCTTCAATGAATGCCAAGACGACCGATCCGTCGCTACTCGCATCCAACACGGACTGGCCACCGCACGGAGATCGTCTTACCACCTGGTAAATGGCCGACCAACACTCCGTCTACCTAAACGTGGCTTCCACTCTTGAATCTTATTAGCCCATCGGCCATCCGTTCTCCTCTGACGTGTGAGATTTAATAATACCTATAAAATGATGATAATAGAATATTGATTTGAAAGTAATATCGGCTTTTAGCCGTCAACTTTCGAATGGGTGTATAAATTAATGAAAATTCCCATAGCGAATAATCAAAAAGTGACGTCCATTTCGCAAAAATCCAAAATAGAGCTTGCTATATACAGCCGAAAACACTGAAATTGAAATGTAGCAGAATCCTAAAATTCATCAAGAAATTTTTGGCGTCGTTTGTTCTTCAAAAAACTCTTTTTGAAGAACAAACGACTTTAATAGATTTTTCATGTTAGTTGAATCTTACTTGTTGTACACGGGAGAAACCTTGCTTGTTTCTCCCGTGAAACAGCTTTGCTGTGTTTCGGAGGGAAGGGCAAGACAGGCAGTGTAATTACTGGCACCGAGACTTAACATCTTATGTCTCAGGATAGGCAACACATAAATGAGTGCCTGGGCTCGTTCCAGGTATCCTAGTTTATGTTTATGAGGTGGGCTAGTTCCAGGTAAACTAGGTCCATGGGCGACGTCGACCACTTACCATCAGGTGGCACGTTTGCCAGTTGCCATCCAACTAACATAAAAAAAGGTTGGTAAGGAAAACTGACAGACGTACCACCTGATGGTAAGTGGTCGACGTCGCCCATGAACCTAGTTTACCTGGAACTAGCCCACCTCATCTATGTGTTGCCTATCTTGAGACATAATATGTAAAGTCTCGGTGTCACTGCACTGCCTATCTCGTCCTTCTCTCCGAACCACAGCAAAGCTGTTTGACCAGAGCAATATAACCATCGAGCATATAACCGGAATAGAGCGGTATTGTATTTTGTTTGAAAACAAACTCCGCCAAATTTGTGCTGCGACGTTGCGCCGGTTCTGCGCTCTGATTGACCGACTGATGGCCATTGGTTGATGATTCGCCGATGGGATGTACATACAAATTACTGGTTGGTTGATTGATTATTGCTGTTAGGTCAGTGACAAATCACTGACCAGTTTCGGAGTGAATGGTTCACATTACTACTCTATCTAGTTATATTCTCGATGCGTGGAACATACGCCAGTTTCCCTACCCAATTAACTCATATAAACTCCTTAAAAACAAAAAAAAAGTATTTGTGTTATGTTGTGCTGATGAACTTACATAATAGTCGTCGTTAACCACCATAACTGGTGCGTTGACACAGGCGCCCTGGCACTGAACGGTCTCCACCGAGAACATGCCATCCTCAGAGACACTGCCCTCACTACAGCAGGTTGCCTCCTCCACAGCGCGCAATATAATATCCGACCCGCGTATCATACACGGCGTTGTTACGCAAACTTTCAAGTGAAAGTTTCCTTTAAAGCGCCTGAAATAAATATTCATAGAAAAAGTTGGTCCAATTTAAATGTATGTTTATAAATTAGTTTTAATGATGGCCTCGGGGGTTTTTAAATAAAAATTAAGAGTAATTAGTAAGCCATTGGTTTAAACTATGTAATGTTCAATGTCTAGGTATTAAGTACCACCCATAGTGCCCCACCATGGTTCAATGGCGGTATGGCTCAGTAGCCTAAGGTGAGCCACAAAGAGTAGGAGGGGACAAGGGGCGTTGGGAGGGGTTATTATGTAGTGAGGAACAACCCGGAGGTGGCGTCGGTTCCTTGGGGGACTGACTAGCCGTCGAGGTGCCCTGTTGCTCAACAGATCCAAGGCACCTTACCAAAGGCGGCATTGGTGGCACTCGCCGGGTTTAGTCGGTAGACCTGCGTCCACCATACCATCTTTCAGGCACAGCGAGTCCTACATACCCGCCTGGAGAGTCCCCGCTCCCCCGCGGGATGATCTTTAATAAAGATACGGAAATTTATATTAGAATATAGTTAAGCACTAAATTAAAAGTATTTAATGAAAAAGAAATTGTAAATAGAACGACACATACTAATTAGTAATAGTCAAGATGTTATAATAGTAACCACGCTCTACAATCAACGAGCATGCGTACATATTGTATCCCGTTTGAAGGACATATCTATATTTAAAGGATTAAGTTATTTTATCTTTTTAGTAGAGGAATGTCCATGCATTGTAGTATACTATAAACTCAGAAATACCTCTGTCTGTCTGTTAATTTTATGTCATGACTAGTATTGGATCAACTATGGCTAAGAAATATATTCTGATAAAGGCTTTCTCAGTCTTTCTCATCTTTATAAAACGGTAAATTTACATGCAAAGATGTGGGCAATATCTAGTCGTATACAGTTCACAAACCTGTTATTCATAGTGTAAAATGTAGCCCATTCGTAAACTCTCATCCTCGGTATACGAAGGATCTCGGCCACTTTGTGCATGGCTGATATTGGAATCCATCCGATCTGCCTCTGAACAATATCCAGCGCCGCACTCAAAGCCGATCGCTGGGCTCCTTCTGGATAATTCTTAATTATTGCTGACAACCTCTGTATAAAGCGATAAATGCAAGAGTTTTAAATAAGTGTTTATAAGATAAAATTAAAGAAAGTGCGTTTTTGAGTGAATTATTTTCAGAGATGATTCTATGTTTTGCACGAGTTTTAAAGTGGTTTTGGTGGTGAAGTTATAATGAGATTGGTCCTTGGACTCTATGTTCTATGTAAGTTCGTGGGCTGCTGACCACTTAAATGTTTTTTTTGTAGCATAGGACGGCAAACGAGCAGTTGAAGCCGTTTAGCGACTATTGATGCCCATAGACATCCGCACAACCAAAGATTATGTAGATGCCACCGGTAACTCATAAACCGCACAAAACGCGACAGCATAGCTGGTCACTTGATGACAGATGTGAATGAGAGGTACAACCACGGCTATGCCAGCCCAATTCGGCTGCAAAGCGGCATATCACTACCTCTTACTATGTTGCTGATATCACATCATTATAACACAAACAGCTTATATTTTACACTGTTCGCTATGTTTTGTTTTCGTAGCGTAAAATTTAATTTTAATATGTATAAAGTTGAGCTGTATCGATAACATTATTACGATAGTAGCTCATAATAACTTAATACCGATTTTCTGCTTCAATATGTTTTTGATTATTCACGATTTTAATAGCCATTGTAATTTTACGCTTTGTGGGAAATTCGAAATAACTTTTCCATAATATGAAATTTAAGTTAAATATTTACGCTAGAATAAAAGCTTTATTGTATACATAGTCTTGATTATTTATAGGCGTATCATATATCGTCTTACATATTTAGAACTCTTGTATAATATTACTCTTCCTATTTCATCCGTATCCTCTGTATGGTTTTGAGTTTAGATTATTTTATTTTTTTCTATTTATCTGCTTACATAATCTTTTAATTTGAGTAATTATAAGACGTCCTCATATTGATTCGTATACTATTAAAAGAAGGCACGCAATCTTTCAATATGCATGATATCTTATATCTTTAAATGAGCAATTCTTGTATATATCTAATATATAAAATTTCCATGTCACAGTTAGTTACCGTACTCCTCCGAAACGGCTTTACCGATTTTTACCAAATTTTATATGCGTATTCAGTAGGTCTGAGAATCGACTACTATCTATTTTTCATACCCCTAAGTGATAAGGGTGGTCAACCCCACAAATTTTAAAAGTTAACGCGGGCGAAGCTGCGGGCAACAGCTAGTATATATTGTTAGGTTAAAAC
Organism: Helleia helle; assembly: GCA_963853865.1. Lineage (NCBI taxonomy): Eukaryota > Metazoa > Arthropoda > Insecta > Lepidoptera > Lycaenidae > Helleia > Helleia helle. The sequence continues at coordinate 14,736,780 of OY971422.1, read as the reverse complement.
TGCTTTGACGGTTAGGTAATGGCAACATCACCTGACAGCTAGTAAAATAGAAGAAGAAGGAATTGGATAGCTTGTCAGTGGATTGGCGCCATTTTGGGCTCTCGCTATTTTGTACTTGTCTAAATCATTTTGTGCTTTGTTGCTATGTAAATTAACGATTGTTCTATTTAATGTTGAGTTAAGAAAGGTTTTAGGGAATATTTAAAGTAATAAACTGGATTAAGCGTGGGTTTTGTCTTGTGTTTGCAGCTGTGATTGTATAGCAATTGTTGTCTTTTATTTATCTCCACTTCTGATCCCTAAAATCAGAAGTGGGATAGCACTCATTGTCCCACAATATGATTGGTTTTAAAGACGCGTCACCGCGCCAAACTTTTTTTTATTATAGTCGACGAATAAATCTTCACATCACCGTGTGGCCAGAGTAATGGCGTGGATGCTGTAATCAATCAATCAATCAATCAAATTTTTTTATTCAAAATAGTACTAATACAGTATCTTTTTGAACGTCAATTGAATCTACCACCGGTTCCAAGGTAAGCCCACTGAGAAGAACCGGCGAAACAAACTCAGTGGAACTAATCTTTTCAAATAATATATATTAATAACAATTTTAACATCTTATCTTGAAATGCCCGGGAGGAACGCCTTATTCCCAGGGTGTGGTATCTTCCATGAAATCTTTTACTTTATAATATGCTTTACCACACAAACGTTCTTTAACAACTTTTTTGAATTTTTTTATGGAGAGCTTTTGAACGTTTTCTGGGATCCTATTGTAAAAGCGTATACAGTTGCCTTTAAAAGAATTGCTTACTTTCGAAAGTCTAATCATTGGTGCATGTAACCTGTGTCTATTACGTGTATTCCTACTATGAATATCACTTTTCTTACAAAATTCATTTATGTTTTTACGGACATACAGTAAATTTTCTAAGATGTATTGAGAGGTGACAGTCAGAATTCCTATTTCTTTAAATTTTTCTCTCAAAGATGAATAGGGAGGCAACTTGTAAATTGCACGAATAGCCCGCTTCTGCAGCACAAAAATGTTGTTTATGTCGGCTGCATTTCCCCATAAAAGTATGCCATAAGACATAATGCTATGAAAGTAGCTAAAATATACTATTCGCGCTGTATCTACATCAGTAAACTGTCTTATTTTTCTCACTGCATATGCTGCTGAACTGAGTCTATTCGCCAATTTAGCTATGTGGGGACCCCACTGCAGCTTAAGATCTAGAGTTATTCCTAGGAAAACTGTGGAGTCCACCAATTCCAAGTTTTCACTGTCTAAGAGTACATTTGTTTGCAGTTGCTTAACATTTGGCAAGGAAAATTTTATGCATTTAGTTTTTTTACTATTTAAATGCAAGTTATTAACGCTAAACCAATGTACCATTCTCAAAAGTGTGTTGTTTACCTCGTCATAATTAGTTTCTTGTCGTTTGATTTTAAAAATAAGTGAAGTATCATCAGCAAACAACACTACCTCTTGACTGTCTTTAACTAGGTAAGGTAAATCGTTTACATAAATTAGAAAAAGAAATGGACCTAGAATGGACCCCTGTGGGACCCCCATCTCTATTTTAGTCCCGGATGATCTTTTACCATTTATCTCGACCTTTTGAGTCCTGTTTTTAAGATAGGAATTCAAAAGATCCAGTGCCGTACCGTCTATCCCATAGTGGCGTAATTTCCTGATCAAGGTCTCATGCTGTACACAATCAAACGCCTTGGATAAGTCGCAGAAAACTCCCAAAGCATCACGTGACTCCTCCCAGGCCTCATAAATGTGGTCAATTAAGTTAACGCCAGCGTCTGTTGTGGAGAGACCCTTTCTAAATCCGAATTGTTTTTTGTGCAGTAACATATTGGTTTCAAAGTAATATAGTAACTGATTTAACATAATTTTTTCAAAAATTTTACTAAATGAGGGGAGTATTGATATTGGTCGAAAATTTGTAACATCTGATGTACTGCCAGATTTAAAAAGAGGCAAGACTCGACTATGTTTCATTAAGTCAGGAAAAACGCCACTATCAATACATTTATTAAAAATTGTTGCTAGATGGGGTGCAATTACATCAACTATGAGCTTAGTGACTTTTACAGATATTCCCCATAAATCTGGGGTATTTTTATTGTTTAATAAGTTAAATGCATTTAAAATATCTTTGGGTCCTATCTCTTTAAACTTAAAGTTAGCTTCACATTGTTTGACATTGGTTTTAAGCAATGATTCGGCAATTGCAGGACATGAGATTAAATTTTTTGTAGTCGAAATCGGGATGTCAGAAAAGTATTTTTCAAATACTGTCGCAACTTCCTCGTCAGACTTAATTATTCTATTTTCAATATTTAAATTAAATTCAGAGCTACGACTACCCACTCTCCCAGTTTCATCCTTTATTATGTTCCAAGTAGTTTTTATTTTATTTTTTGCGTTTTTAATTTTTTCCTTAATATAAAGCGATTTGGCCGCGATACAAACTTGTTTGAATGTTTTTGAATATATTTTGACATACTGCTTAAATGATTGATTTTGATTGTATGTGCGTTCTTGGTAAAGGTCATATAATTTACGTCTACTATTGTGGATTCCTGCTGTTGCCCAATCATTAAAGCCCTTTTTATTTGTGGAACTGACTGTTTTAGAAGTAAAAATGGCTTTAAAATGTGTATTAATTAAATTAAACAATTCACCAAAAGCGAAATCTGGACTTTTGTTATCTTTCAAATATGTAATATTTGCCATTATACTACTCCTAAATTTCTCAATACGTCTTACATTCACAGGAACAAACACATTATTTTTGTTACAATTTTTACTATTAGAACTTATAAGGAATTCAGCTAATTGACCACAGTGATCAGAATTCAACTTGTTGATAATTTCTTTGTGGACAGGAGTTAAATTACTAAAAATATTATCAATACATGTAGCTGTAGAACTACAAATTCTTGTTGGTTCTGAAAATAGATTAGTCAGATTATATGATTTTAACAATGATGTGAATCTAACTGTGGTGGAATTATTTTCTAGTAAATTAATATTAAAGTCACCACAAATTAGTATGGGCTTGTTAGACCCACATATTTTAGTTAATAATTCTTCCATGATTTTCTCAAAAGAATCATATAATCCATTTGGAGGTCTGTATACACTTACAATAATAAGGCGCTCCATCTCTATACAGGCTATTTCAATAGTACGCTCAGCAGAGAGGCCCACAATATTCGTACGTTCCTTAAATTTTATTTCATTTTTAATAATTATTAGTGAGCCACCTCTTATGGCTTTTTCTCTACTGAACGAACTTGCCACCTGGTGCTCACTGAAGCTGAACATAATTTCATTTTTTTTTAACCAATGTTCGGTAATACACAGTATGTCTATATTGTAGTTTTTTAAGAATAATTCAATTTCCAAGTCTTTGCCTAACATTCCTTGTAAGTTTTGATGCACCAGGTTAAATGAGTACAATTTTTTATTTAATTTCTTTACATTGATTTGTTCAATATTTTTATTTAATATATTATTATTATTATTACTAATTAATGGGCTAGAGATTTCCTCTATTGTCTTATACTCTAGTTTAAACTATTTGGAACGTATTCCAAATTTGTAAAATTGTATGTTTTATTATCACACTGTTCAAATAAAACAGTGGTCGGATTAGCCAAATACTTGGCTGGACTTAAAGATAAAAAATATAATAGCGAGGCTGCTATTTGTCGCTTATAAAATTTTGATAGGTAATACCTATCAGATGTCAGATTGTTACAATTATTATCATTTAAAATGTTGTTAATGTCAATTATATTTATTATGTTACTTTTATTTTCATTAAGTAAAATACAGTTATTGTTACATGCACAGTGTAACAGGCTATTTAATTTTAGTCTAATTTTATTCTCCTGTGGCAACTTGTCTGATTTAATGTAGGGAAATGTGAATAGAAATACCCTCTCAACATTGGGTAAACCTGAAAGATTTTCTATATATTTAGCAAGTTGTTTCCCGTTCACACCTCCCCTTCTCCCAACTATAATTACAATGGTTGTATTTGGACAATGTGTGGCATTTAAAATCTTATTTACAACTTGATCAAAGGATGCCCCCGGCATACAAGTATTAGTCAATTTTTGTCCTTCGTACAACCTGTGTAACAACACACCAACCTCTTGGCCTATCTCATCACTATATAAACTAATAAACTTATTTGTAGAGGCTGGTGGTACAGTTTTTATAAATGATTTGTTAAAGGGGTCAGCATGCACCTCCAAGCTTGGACCCGTGTAAGTTTGACCTATACTTTGCGCTGAGCGTTTCACAGTTGAACATATGCATTGAGAGTTGCGACTCAATAAAGACTCAACCCTGTCCTCATTGTAATGGCATATGTCCAGCAAACCACTCAGAGCTGATATATGTCCCGCTATTTCTTTCTGGGCTATTTCATATTTACTGGATATTATTTGTAATTGACTATGGAGTTCAGAGATTTCAGCTTGAAGGCTGCAAACATCTGCCTCATAGTTACATTTAACATTTTCCAATTCCATTAAGGAATTGGAATACTGGTTTGTTATTTTTATATTATTTTGTGATAATTTACTAACTTTATTAATAATTCTTTTGTTTTTTAAAAGAAGTTCCTGTGTTTTTTTCATGGATTTTTTTATTTTAATATATTTTTTTAATTTATTTTTACTGTGAAAAGAATAGGAAGGCACCGTATCATCAGTCAAATCTATAGTGGTAATGTTCATGGGGGTGATGATATCAGCTACTAGGCACGGTTCCCTCCCAATCAGTTCATCATATAAGTTTTGAGTTGTTGTGACTTCTTTCTGGCGTGTAAGCTCTTCTAATTCAGTAATACGGTCCTGAGCTTCTTCCAGCCTGCATTTTAATGTAGCCGAGTTCCTCAGTGACTCTTCATACTCATGCCGGCATTGGTCAAAACTGTCTACAATGCTTTGTAGATCTTGGTTTTGGTGAGCGACTTTATTATAATCCTCACTTAATTTACTTAATTCAAATTTCAAGTCTGTATTTTTTTGTAAGATGTAAGATGATAAGATGATAAGAAGTAAGATGTAAGATGATAAGATGTAAGATGGGAGTAGCCATTTACAGTGTGGCCATAGACGCCGTGGTCATAATGGTCGTGACCACTAACTCAATTCAGTGCACAGCTACTACAAAATACTACAAAAATGGTTTTGGAATTACTATTTGGAGTACATCAAACGAGCTGGTATGTTTATCTTGTGCTTTTTATATGTTGCCACCGAGTACACTGTGTAAGCATTTTCTCAACTGTATTAGTGTTTAGTGACTCGAGGTTGACAACCATATGTTTTTGGTTGCATAATGTTGTGTGCGTGTTGTTGGTGTAAATCAACCACATGTACATTTCTTAATTTTGCATTTTCTTTATGGGTTCATCATCACTATCAACGTTTTTCCGTTCCCTGCTCTGGTGAACTTACTCTTGTGTTTACATTGTGGTAAAGGAATTTACGTAGTTAGTGTGAGAATCACCGGTGAGAGGTGATTGTGGACCAGTTGAGTGGTGGAATTGTTGTTGTTAACCGCTTGGAGAGTGGTGGAGTGATGACGCTGAAATTGGCCGTGGCTAGTTTCGGGTATTTTAGATATCGACTCGCTGAATACTGATTTGACTTGATGAACTGTAGTTGTACAGTAAAAGATGTTGTTGTTACGAACAAGTACTAAAACAGTAATGAATGTTGATAATGAGATTACCGGTAGGTAAAAGTACTGAGTTATGTGATGAGAATATTACGAAGGTATATTGAAGTTATAGCAGTTTGAGTGATGCTTATCATTAACACTGAACAGATATTGTGTAACGTAGAAATCAATGAATACCCCATAGAAATGTTATTCCATGTTTTGCCTGATGTTTATTTGCGTAGTGACATCATGATAGGCTAAGGCAATGCCGGAGGGCTAAGTACCATCTGAAATAGAAGTTGAAGTAGAAGAAATTGAGTCAAGTGATAGCAGTGAATCTTAGTTCACTTGTTTAGACCGACCCAGTAGCCATCTCGTAGCCGTAGTCCGTGAGAAATCGGTGTCTACTTTTAGCAGTCTGTGGATACGCGGTACGGGGGTGGTGCTGGCTGAGACCAGTAGCCATCTCGTAGCCCGTTAGAATCGGTCTCTGCTCTAGTAGTAAGTGGATACGGGGTACGGGGGTGATGCTGGCGGAGGTCGTGCAGAGACCATAGAGTCCGTGGGACTCGGCATTGAGAGTAATGCTATACAACACAAATAAGATTCATGCTTTGTGTTTTATGATTTAAGAATGATATTTTGTTGATTGGAAATAGTCGATGTAAGTGGTACTTGGTTTTTCTGGTATTGGATGGTCGATAATTTATTTTGAGTTGGAATTTAGATTTTTGATTAAAGTTGATTTACTTTACTACAGATTGATCATTATTGCAGAATTTTTCTCAATATGTTTCAGATAGTGACGAACAACAAAACTGTGCAGTGATCTGTGGCGTTGTCGACGGTGCAGCTCGCCCCTGCGATTTCTGGTTGGCGTGGTGGGCCCTGCACCGATGCTGAGGTTTCTTGTGCGAGACATCGCGTTAAGTGGCCTTGTGCGACACGGTCGTATGGGGGGCACATGCCAAGCTGCTGGTGCTGCTACCTCCGCTGACGCTACAGCCGCTGTTGGCCCGAATGCCAGCTGCTGACGCATGACTCTGTTGGCACTGCTGGCACATGGCGATGCTGTTACTGCTCATGCTGTCAGCGCTGCTGATGTTGCTGGCGCCGCTGGTGTTGCTGGCACTGCTAGCGGGCGGCTAGCACTAGTTGGCGCTGTGCAGGCGGACCACGTCCGGCTGAGCGTGTACAGGCTGCGCGTGCGCTGCTGTGATGCGTGCGATGCGCATGTGCTGCTGTGTTGCATCGCATTGAGATTGACGCTACGGACATTTTGGCCGCAATTTCTTCGTAATTTAAGTAAGATCTAAACATTATTCTACTTTTCGTACTTGTGGTATCTATTCTGATGTAGCTTAATTGTGTCAGGTAAGCCGAGCTAAGATGGGTCATTATACGGAATGTGACTTTTAAAATCGCTTTACTAAAAGTCGGGATTTTTTTTTTTTTTATTATCTTTATTAAATAGGAGTTTTTGTCCAACAAGGCACGTCAACTCCATTGTGCTTACTCTAGAGTCTAGACAATATACATAAAACTCTTATAGCCTAAACAATAAGGGAACAGAATCTAACACATAACTCAGATGTAGGTTTTGATAAAATTGACACAACTAATCCCACATCTAACCTATTCAGATTATATTCTGTTATTAGAACTTCTCGTTCACGTTCGTTCCGAATGCAATCCATCAATAAATGTTGCACATCCTCAATTTTCCCGCATATATCACAATTAGGTGAGTCTGCCTTCCGCATTAAGAATGCAAATTTCGCTGATGGATAATGTCCAGAACGAAGTCTTAATACTAGCTTAATATATTTTCTACTTAACTTATTACTAACCAACCAGGGGTAGTGAAGAGGTTCACTCTGTATTGTCCTATACCAGATTCCTTTTTCCATAGAGATGTTCTCAAAATATTTTTTCCATTTATTAGATAAAACACATTTGAAATCTACAAAATATTCCCAATAGTCAGGCACATAAGTTATTTCCCTTCCCATATGAGACGCTAACTTGGATATCTGATCAGCCTCTTCATTACCCCTTAAACCTATATGTGCTGGAACCCATTGCAATATTAGTCTGGTACCGTTATTATTAAAACAATTAATAATATTCAGTATATCATAGGCTATCGATGCACCTCTGCAATCAGAGGCGCATCGAGCCACATGTTGGAGAGCACTCCGACTGTCCGTAAAAATTACGATATTATTGAAACTATTTTCAAAAGCATATGAAAGAGCCCTGAATATTGCAATCAGTTCCAACGTCATTATACATACATTTGTAATAATTATACATACATCTTAAAACTAGCCTTATAATTTATATTTTGACGGAAAAACGCAACCCCTTGTCCCTGTTTGCATTTTGATCCATCTGTAAAAATTTGGCACCAACCATCATACTTATTTAGTTCATTTAAAACTTCACTCTTTAATATTACCGGGTGATAAGAGTGTTTAGACTGTTCAACACATTTTAATTTACTAACAATAATATCTTTTACATTTATTTTTGACACCCAGGTACTAAGAGAAAACATTCTACTTACATTAGAACTAGCAATTAATCTTTGCCCTATTTCTTCACGTATGGAAGCTAGTAGTGGTTTCTTTTTATTTGTCCAGTAACTAGTATTACAAAGCGACTTGAGTTCTGAAATTGTTTTAATGCTAATGTTATTAGAATTTGATATTCCTTTTAAAATAAATTTGTATGTCAAATATTGTCTCCTCAAAAATAATGGTGGTATGTGTAATTCGCTCTTCATGACGTGGATAGGTGTACTTTTAATAAAGCCCCCAATGGCCCTAAGCGCTTGATTTTGCAGTTTATCTAACCGAGAGATGTGAGTTTTAGCACTACAGTCATAAATAAAACTACAATAATCTATCCTACTTCTTATAAGAGAAATGTATATTGTGCGCATATGTTTAGTATGAATACCAAAAGAGCTTCCTGCCAATACTTTTAATAAATTAATATATTTAGAGCACTTATTGATGGTCTCGCTGATATGTTTATTCCACCGTAAATGACTGTCTAACCATACACCCAGATATTTAAAACATTGAACTTGAGCTAATGATTGTCCGTATACAAATAAAGTAGGTAGAACCCTCGTATGACCTCTACTAAAAACACAAAAGCTGGATTTGACAGGAGACAGATTTAACCCTATTTCGTCCAGTGAAGCAATAATGAAATCCAAGGCATTTTGTATATAACGCTCACATGTTTTGATTTGTTTGTCTCTAAAATATACAACAAAATCATCCGCATATTGAGATATAGAAACATTTTTTATTTGTGTACATATTTTATGGGAAACTATGTTAAAAAGCAGCGGAGATAAAGGATCACCTTGGGCCAAGCCTGTATTAGTCCATCTGCAGAGATTTGTACGGTTATCAAATGACTTAAGTTGTAAATGTCTAAAAGTCGGGATATTAAGTATTTTTGGCTTCATTTTTTTTTAAATATTATTTTAAATCATAACACCAAATAAAACAAAATTTCAGTCATATTTAGTACCTAAAATCAAGAAAAACATTTTTATTGCGTTCACAGGATTGATGCATGTTCACTGAAATGTTAGAAATTGTTATTTTGTCATAATTAAACAATAAAACACGAGTTATTAATTTTGTAACATAATTTAATGCATGTTTTTTTGCAACAATAATGTCGCAACAAAAAAAAAACAAAGTAATCTTTAATAAAATTATTTAAGTAAAAATAAACTTTGTTCACGGAAATGATAATGCCATACCATCATTTCTGTGAATTCAATCAAAAAAGGGATCTGAATTACTGGAATCATTACCAACTTACCAAAACTTTTGTAAAGCTGCTTAATGTGTTGATTGTTTATTTTGTTTTGGCGTAGAGGCCTTATTATTTCATCAGAACCTATCCCAAAATGTGTACAAGTGATGTTTGCATCATGTTTTCATCCTGCTCCAAAAAATCTTTTATGAGCGTTTTCGCGGCCATAAAAGTGACATCTTTAACCTGCTGACGCTTATGTGGAGTCTGTTGCTAAAGTCTTCTAAATCTATTTTTATATTTGAAGACAACGTTCTCGCGCTGGGATGCTTTATTTTTTTTTTCAGAAATCTGTTTTCGAAATACAAAATTCTTCTATTTCTTGATGCTAAGTTTCTCCTATTTCCTCTTTGTGAAAATGCAGGGATCCGTGGTGGTGTATCTTCCCTTAGTATTTCTTCATATCTTGTTTGGTCCGATAGTTTTTACAATTTTTGTACGTACTTGATAAAAAAATTATACCCATGACCAAAGTGTTACGTGTAATTTAAGTAAATGGAAAGCTTCTTATTAGTTTGCCATTATGCAATACACACATACATATATCTAAAAAAATATTTCCGTGAAACTTGTTCATTCCGTGAACATGATCTATTAACGAAATTAATTAAGTTTTATGTTAAATTTACACAATGAAACAGTTAATTTAAGCCTTAATTATATTTTAAGCTTTAATTATATTTTAAGCAGCGAATTAAGTCAAAAATATTGTTATAAATAGTAAAAAGAGTAATTTCCGTGATATTAATCACTCCCGTGAACATCATGTTCACTAAAATGATGTTCAAAGAATTGATAAAACCTAATTCAAGTCAACACACGTCGTGGTTTTACAAGTATCCTAGCAAATTATACCCTTGCCCAATATTAGACCCCATGGCATGAGTTATGAGTTAAATTGGCAAAACCATAGATTACTACTTACCAATATACTTTGTTAACCGAATTGACGCTACAAACTTGACAAAAGCCGTAAATTACGTTTATTTTCAATATTTTACTCCACAGCACACAAAACTCCTGATTTTCTATTCGGATACAACTGTTTTGACAGTTAACTGCAGTGGTAATCGGTTAAAAAAAAAGAAATATTTTTTTTAATAACTTTTTGGATTTTTTTTTGTGTAGAAATAATGGTTAACAGAAATGAGGTAAATTTTGATAACAGGCGTATAATAGCCACAAAAAAATATTTATCATCACAAAAAAAAGTATTCTTATGGATTTCAGTAACCCTATTATTGATCATTTTAATTATATGGTTCGTATTGGTGGTTTTTATGACTGCACATGTAATAATAACAGTTCACGGAGTATGACTTCGACAATTATTTTAATTTTTTTTAGGGATTTATGATAAATTTAAGGACAGTTTTGTTAGATAAAGGATTAAATGAGGCACAAATTAATTAGTTAGACCGATTTTCTTCATTACCAAATTTATGAATTATTTATTATGGCTAAATAACACTTTTCCTGGTACTTGGTAAAATGACCCAGATACGTTTATGTCGTCGGTTATAATAATTTAACAATAATAATTTGGAACTCATGTAAGTTATATAACTAGTCACATGATCGGAATCATTTCGAGGGTTTTCGATCATCAAGTTCTCAAAGAGTTGAACTCCGACATGAGGGGTCCATATCAGATTAAGAACATCCTACCGAGCGACCAATATGATTTTAAGTTACTCACTGCCACTGGTGCTCGCAGAAAAACGACCCAAGCGGCAACACAATATATTATGGTGCCATGGAAATAATGATATGCCCAAAGTACATGCATTGTACAAGATGTGCATTGTTCTTTGAATGTGATTAATAGTTTGCTTTCTGTTGCAGAAGATAACATATGTGTGACTGGCTACGGCTGTAGATGTTATTAGACACTCCATTGACAAAACTGTCTATCTACTTAGCAGCCTAATTTGCACTGTGGTGTTGTCACAATGGATGTGAAGGACACATGCTGCCATTGGATAGAAATTGCATCTCATTCATTTCATTCATTCAGACACATAATGTATATGTATAATTGGACATTGGTCCTGCAGACACATAGTGTATGTGTATAATTGGACATTGGTCTTGCAGACACATAGTGTATGTGTATAATTGGACATTGGTCCTGCAGACACATAATGTATGTGTATAATTGGACATTGGTCTTGCAGACACATAGAGTATGTGTATAATTGGACATCGGTCCTGCAGACACATAGTGTATGTGTATAATTGGACATTGGTCTTGCAGACACATAAAGTATGTGTATAATTGGACATTGGTCCTGCAGACACATAGTGTATGTGTATAATAGGACATTGGTCTTGCAGACACATAGTGTATGTGTATAATTGGACATTGGTCCTGCAGACACATAATGTATGTGTATAATTGGACATTGGTCTTGCAGACACATAGAGTATGTGTATAATTGGACATAGGTCCTGCAGACACATAGTGTATGTGTATAATTGGACATTGGTCCTGCAGACACATAGAGTATGTGTATAATTGGACATTGGTCCTGCAGACACATTGTGTATGTGTATAATTGGACATTGGTCTTGCAGACACATATTGTATGTGTATAATTGGACATTGGTCCTGCAGACACATAGTGTATGTGTATTGGACATTGGTCCTGCAGACACATAGTGTATGTGTATTGGACATTGGTCCTGCAGACACATAGAGTATGTGTATTGGACATTGGTCCTGCAGACACATAGAGTATGTGTATTGGACATTGGTGCTGCAGACACGTTAAACGTGTAAGGTTGTTTTAATACTATATGAGTAAAATAAGAAATGATAAGAGGTTTATAACAAATGAAAGTAGTCAATGAAAATGAATGAAACTGTAGGAAATTGATTATTTTATTCATATATTTGGAACACAACATTATCTTTTTGCCTGATGCTGATAACAATGACTCCGACGACAATGAAGCGGACTCTTCTTCAGCTCCATCCTCTAACAACATGGATAACCGCGCTGGAACACAATACAGAAGATGTGGCCGAGGACGGCGCACAGTCAGGAGAAGCCGTGTTAGGTTAAAACTGCTTTGACGGTTAGGTAATGGCAACATCACCTGACAGATAGTAAAATAGAAGAAGAAGGAATTGGATAGCTTGTCAGTGGATTGGCGTTTTGGGCTCTCGCTATTTTGTACTTCGTTAAATATTCTTGTAATTGTTTAATTCATGTGTCTAAATCATTTTGTGCTTTGTTGCTATGTAAATTAACGATTGTTCTATTTAATGTTGAGTTAAGAAAGGTTTTAGGGTATATTTAAAGTAATAAACTGGATTAAGCGTGAGTTTTGTCTTGTGTTTGCAGCTGTGATTGTATAGCAATTGTTGTCTTTTATTTATCTCCACTTCTGATCCCTAAAAATATATATAATTGGAATCTCAGAATCGGCTCCAACGATTTTCATGAAATTTAGTATATAGTGGGTTTCGGGGGCGATAAATCGATCTAGCTAGGAATCATTTTTAGAAAATGTCATTTTATAAAAAAAAAAAAAAAAAAAAAAAACGAGCAAAGCTCGGTCATCCAGGCACTGTTACATAATATATGATACAAGTGTAGTTACAGTCATACACGCCCACATAAAATATTACCATGTTAATGTCTATGAGAAGCCTTGAGTGTATTATTCGAGAGTGGTCTTGTCAATAGATTTGAATGAATAATTTGAATGGTTATACTAATACAAATTCATGTCAACACGTCGTTTGTACGAAAACAATAAACATCGCGTATTTTACCAAAATTACGCAATAATTAAACACGTTAATATATGGCTTGATAATGAATCTTTTTCGAGGAATTTTTTAAAGGGATATGCCCACTACTCGTCCCCCCCCCCCGCTGCTATTCTCTTATAGCCAGAATTGGCAGCGTTAACCACCAAATGAACCTTCGATACGATATGTACTAAGTCTTGGGACACGCAACTGGGTCTTGGTTAATTAGAAGAATTCAGCAACAGTAGGTAATGTTTCCTGTTTCCCTTCCCCAATAAAAGCAGAAAACAGTACAACACTGCAATGACTAACAAAAGCCAAGCATAGACGGCAGCCAGGAGGAGCTCAGCTGCAATGGAACACGGAAAAATTATGATGTCTACGAATATCTGCATAGTATGACTAATATAAATGTGTATTATATTAAATATGAGTTTTTATGTATAACTTCGTGTTTATATATAATAAATCTACGAAAATATATATTTTCGTAGATTTATTAAGGTGTTCGAAACATATTATGTAGGCAGTGTATAAACAGAATGATCAGTATGCATTGAAATTATATTATGTATATTTAATCCCCAGTTCAAAAAGGGGTGTTTTTAGTTTTACGGCTACGTGTGAGTACAGCTACGCTACGTAATGTGAGGCGACGTAGCTTTTTTACGGGAGAACCGATTTGGATGCGATTTTTATTTAAATGCCACTCAATTTTATGAGTGATTTTATTATTGCGTTGGGGGTTCTTAAAAGTATAACCTTTTAGTTATTAGTGATGATGTTGGTCTATATAACCCATTCAATTTATACACTTCGAAACGATTTCGAAACAATTCGAAATATTTGATACATGTTTGTAAGTTAGCAAAAAAATATGCATAAATAGACGTCTACATAGTATACGTTGAAGAATTATATAATAAAGACATAATAAAGATAACAAAAGATATATTGTTTTATGTATACATAACAATAAATTTTTTTAAATCGTCTTAATGACGAATCAATGACATAATAATTGCCTATATAATTGTTTAATTATCTACTGATAATAAATGAAGTTAGAATAACGCTAAAATAGTTCAACATTTAGTTCCTTATCGCGCGTTTATTATTATGTTGTATGTTTATATTATAGAACTTCGTTCCATCCAGGTGTCCCTTGACACCTCTCTTTTTTTAATATTCACACTTCCAAACAATAGTAGTATGGGTTAAAATGTGTATCCAATGGTTCTATTATTTGTTTCAAATATTGCTCAATATTGTAGGTGAGCGACAGTGGTCTAGTGGGTATGGCCTCGGTCTCTGAGTGGGAGGTCCCAGGTTCGATCCTGACCTCCTGGGATGCCTTGAAATGGGTTTTTCTTAATTTAAATGTACACTTGAATATAACACCATCGTTTTCTCTTCGGTGAAGGAAACATCGTGAGGAAACATGCCTGATGAGATGAAAAGTCTTTGAAGGTTTGTGAAGTTCACCAACCCGCATTGAGCCAGCCCAACGGTGAACTATGGCCCAACACCCTCCTCGCTTGATTTCGAGGAGGAGACCCGTGTCCAACAGTAGAACATATATGGGTTGCTATTATTATATTATGTTGTAGGTACAAATTCGGATCCGAGCTGAAGTGGACCTACAAAATATCTTTAACGGTCACGTACTGGGACGTGACATTTCATATGTCGCTATCGTGTGCTTTTTAGTAAAGAATATATCGTGCTGGAATTGACCTTAAAGCTGGCCTGGTTTTATAGGATTCGACATGGGCCAAGACATACTGAGGTCAAAATAGATGATAATTCACCGAAAATTGATAAAATTGAGCCTCAGAAGTAATTAATGAACTTACCGTCATGTTTGCTTCAGTAAATTCAAAAGGCGTCTGTGCATTGTTATTTTCACTATCTCTGTGCACATTTAGTTCTTCACTCCGATGTGGGATTGTTATAGAAATATTTCTATGTAAACGAAGAATCTAGCAGCAAAGATACATTTAATTAAGTAATGCACGTTTTATCATAATATTTTTTGCGATGAATGTACAACGGCGAAGTGCAATGAAGAAAAAGCAAGATGGAAATAAAATATTTTTTCCTAGATACCTGAGTCATATTTCTGTATTTCACGAAAGATAGCATTTTATTACTATTTCAATATCAAAGTCTATAAAGACGTGTATGAATTAATTTGTGATTTAATTGCAGAGTTCAATATTACTTGACATTTAGTGACGGATCAATTATAATTAGAAATAAGGTTTTATTTTCATAGGAATTTTAAGGTTGGTGTGGTTTACAAATGTAAGCGTCCACATGTCCGTAACGTGGGTATCGCACGAATCGCATTAAACGGATCGTTGTATCCGTACGGTGCAGACGGACGCACTTATATGACTTTCTATACAAAGAATACTAATGCGATGCGTGCGATGCGATTTTTTTTATGTGATCATGCGGATATGCGGATGCTTCGTTTTCATTTCGATTAGAAAAAAGCGTAGTTTGTAAATGTAGATATTATTAATATATTTTTTATATCTATACAAACTATTATTATTAAGTAAATATTTTTAAAATTTTTGAGCTTTATGTTTGTACATAGTGTCTCCTTGCATTTATATTTGTAGTTTGCAAGTATTTGAATAAAGGAACTTGAATTTAATGTACCCAAAACTTGGAGACGAAATTATCTTATAACAAATGCAAAAAAAAAATTGTTTTCCTTGAGTAGTTAGCAAGTAAGAAGACGTCACTCCACGTGACGTGGCGTCACGTGGAGTGTAGAATCAAATACCATTTGAGTAGTATTAGGTTACTTAGACCAGAACAGGAGATGAACCTTCTGGGCAGACTCCTACCGAACCTCGGAGAACCCAGCGCCGCCTGCATGTAGGGTGGGTCACCTTACCGCGAGGAATAAAGCCTAGCTGCGCTCGGCGCGGTACCGTACGGGAACGCGGGCGATATCTGGCCGGTGATCCCCCGTGGGAATTCGTGGCGGAGGTTCTTACTGAGACGCACTCCTATGTCTCGGATATGAGGTCTCTTGGTCTAGGTCTAGGTCTAGGAGGCCTTACGCTGGATGGGATCCTGCAGGTTCGCCGACTAGGGCAAGAGGCGTTAATGCAGAGGTGGGGGGAAGACGTGGTGCGGCAGCCGTAAGGCAAAAGCTTAACGGCTGCTCTGCGTCCGGTCCGGTAAGGAAAACAACTTATAATCACTTTGTACATATACTTTTTAAAAATCCTTTCAGTATAACGCATAGTAGCAACATGGGCAATAAAATATTCATCATCGGTGCGGCTACAGCAGTAAATCAAAATCATCGTGGGCGAAACTGCAATCAACAGTTAGTAATTAATATTTGTGGTACATAAGCCCTTTAAACAAATATTGAATCAGAAATGTCCATGTATTTATTATGTATTTCGCGAGCTCTATTAATCGACCGCTCCCAATCATGATTGATTGCAATAACGAATATTACGGACCAAAACGTGAGTGCATCACTATAGATTAACACGAGCTTATACAGTCGAACGCGTTCAAATTTACTATGTACACTCTTTTATCATTATTATTTTTATATGATTTTAAGTTAACATGAATTTTTTTGGTCTCGTGAACTAGAGAACGTAGATAATGTCGAAATATCGAGCATCGCGAAATAAAAATGAAAAGTAAATGGGATGTGTTGTATCCCATTTACAATAATTTGAGTAATTATTATATACCTACCGCTTAAGGCTGATGAGACTTAACATCTTGTCTTAGGATTGGCAACACATGAATGAGTTGCCTGGGATAGTTCCAGGTTAATTTGTTTATATTCATGGGCGACGTCAACCACTTACCACCATGAGGCTCGTCTGTCCGTCTTTTTTATCCCTGATGCAAAAATACGGGTGTTTTAAGTTTGTCCACTAAGTGTCTGTCTATAGCTCATTAGTTTTCGAACGGATAAGCTGATTCGGATGCGTTTTTTTTATTATTTAAAAGCAGGTTTTCTAGCAGTGGTTCCAAGACATGTTTGGTATAAATCGGCTCAGATGTGCTGTGTCTCATCGGAGGGGACTTGTCTCTGCCGAGCGTCACCACCGCGATGCTCGGTGACGACGAGTTCTGGACGGCGATGATTTCCTTCCGCGGGGCAGTTATGTCCCAGAAGGAGGCTGAAGAGCGGGTGAAAGAGGCGGCTGCCGATGAGGCCTCCCGCCGCGGGTGACGAACGGGGGATGCGTAAGAGAGGGTCAGACTGTCCTGGCCTTTATTTTTATGGAAGACTTAGGAACGACACCTTTATTTTTTTTCTTTAACGCTGGGAAATGCTCTGAGGCATCCCGCGGGGGAGTGGGTCTACCCACGTGGGTATGTGGGACTTGCTGCACTCGACAGCTGGTAAGTGGACGCAGCTCTACCCACTAAAACCCCGCGAGTGCCTCCAATGCCGCCTTTGGTGAGGTGCCCCGGATCTAGTAAACAAACAGGGCACCTCGACGGCTAGTCAGTCCCGCAAGAGACCGACGCCACCTCCACAGAGGGGTTGTCCCGCACCATAGAACAACCCCTACCAACGTCGGGACATTACAAACAGGTTCCCATCCTCACCCCTTGCCCTCTGCTCTTTTGTCCCCTCTTCTTACAAGAGGGGTACAAAGAGCCCCCTTGGCCCAATTCGCTCCGCCCAAGGTGCAGCGGCTCACCCTAGGTTATTGAGCTCCAACGCCACGACAAGGCCTGAACCATGGTGGGGAGGTACGGCACCTGAGGTCAACGATCGATATTAATATCAGACAAAAACACATCAAAGGAGACAAAAAAAAAATCAGTCAATTATTTTACAATTCGCCCTTTTAGTTTTTGATTACGTGATATATTATTTGAGCATTGCCGAATCAAGTTCATTGGTGTTAAATTGTTTTCGCTTGCTATTGTAAATGTATGTCCCAAATAAATATGTTCAGAGCTTATTGGTGATTGCACTCATAAGCGATAAATTGCTTGAATTTCATTATAATTTTGACTATTTTACGCGTCCATTGCTCATATAAATGCTAACTTTTAACTTAGTTCTTAGTTAGTGCAGAAATGAAGTTTGCCGTTTCCTCGTTTATTAGGCCCGTCATAACCGTAATTTGTTTAATTTCCTGGGTCAAGAATAAATTAACATTTATTACTATTTTTTTAACTATGGATGGAAAGTTTTTTTACTATTTACGTTCTACTGGGGGGAACGAGTGTCTACCACTTTATATTAATGAATCTTACTATCTTTACTATGTTTTTCTTTTTATGTAGACGATATCCGTGCGGTGGCCGGTCCGTGTTGGATGCGAGTGGCAAGGGATCGGCCGTCTTGGCGTTCATTAATAATAATAATATGTAGGAACAACTCACACACCGCCAACCGATCCCAAACTAGACAGAGACTGTTCTTATGGTAACCAGACAACTGATATATACTTATATATTTCTAAATACATACATATTATAGATAATACACCCAGACACAGAACAAAATATGATCATGCTCTGATGAGCACAAAGATTTGTCCGGGGTGGGGATCGAACCCACGACCTTCTGGTTTAGCAGTTAGGGTCACTAACCTATTTTTTTTCTTTAACGCTGGGAAATGCTCTGAGGCATCCCGCGGGGGAGTTGGTCTCACCACGCGGGTATGTGGGACTCGCTGCGCCCGACAGCTGGTAAATGGACGCAGCTCTACCCACTAAAACCCAGCGAGTGCCACCAATGCCGCCTTTAGTGAGGTGCCCCGATCTATAAAACAAACAGGGCACTTCGACGGCTAGTCAGTCCCGCAAGGGACCGATGCCACCTCCACAGAGGGGTTGTCCCGTACCACAGAACAACCCCTCCCAACGTCGGGACAGTACAATGAGGTGAGGTTCCCATCCTTACCCCTTGCCCCCTGCCCTTCTGTCCCCTCTTCTTATAAGAGGGGTACAAAGAGCCCCCTCGGCCCAATTAGCTTCGCGCATGGTGCACCGCTCACCCTAGGTTACTGAGCCCCACCGCCACGACAAGGCCTGAAGCATGGTGGGGAGGGTCACTAACCACTAGACCAACAGGCAGTCAGAGGGAGCATTGAGGGAGGTCTATATTCAGCAGTGGACGTATAGAGGCTGATGATGATAATGATGATAATTTTATTTATCGGGAATGGATTGATGTTGGCTATGTTGGGTGTTGATTGGTTGACAAAATTGTAGTAACCTCTTTTATGTTTATTTCTAGAGTGAGTACAGCTCAGGTTAGAACTACGATACCGAACCGATTTAATGTGAATTTTTATAGTTTTTTTCATTAAGAGTTATAATGTTTCGTCCGATAAGCGGTAGAATTATTTATAATTTTATACTATTTTGTCACGCATATGCAACTACATCAATGATGCACTATTTTTTCTAGACACAAAACTATGTCTGGCAATCTAGAAATCAAATCAGGGAAATCAGCGTAAAGTGAAAATAAATATACAGACAAACTTAAAGTTTTTTTAAATTTCGCGAATTGCATTTGTTTGCCGAAAATAAAGGCAAAAAATCAGATTCGTTCGTTGTAAAAAGTTTATAAAACCTTTGAGAACAACCCAATCATTTGTAACGTGTTGCTAACATGAAAATACTTTTACGTATTTTTTGTAACAGGAAATGCAAAAAGTTTTATTTACTTCTCCAATAACAATATGGTCGGTACCTGAATATTTTTTTGTTTGCTATGCGAGTGCTTCGGGTTTGTTTTGAAACCGTTAGTAACTTGTATCGGTTAGCTAAGTGCAAAACTACACCGGGGCGGGGTATTTTTGGTTTTGCGTTTGTTTACTTAATACATTCGAGGCTGCCTTATCTCCAATTTTATAAACAACTAGCTGATGCCAGCAGCTTTGCCGCGTTAACTTAAATTTACGGGCGATTTGAGACTGATCATGATCATTATTTTACTTTTTTATTGTGTCTCTAAAGGAAATAACTTAGCGTTTTCAATTTGGCTTAATTTTTTCCGATTCTTACAATAATTGTCCTTATATTATATACAAATTTACACAAAATCTTGATAAATTATATATTATAAGTTATAAACTTTACTATTTTTTATTTACTTATTTATTATTCATAACTCAGATATCGAAGATCCATATACAAAAAAAGGAATGCCTCAAGAATTACTGTATCTCATATCGAAAACAATATCCATGAAAATCCATCTACTCGTTTTTTAGTTTATCTAGTACAGGCAGACGCGGACTTTGTTTTATATTATGTAATAATGATAAGAATTAATCACGTTAATTTTTTAATAATATATACTTATATTTTTTAATAATATATTACTTGAGCAACGAAATGTATGGAAAGGAACTTAACTTGCGAAAAGAACGTGTACTCGTTATGTCGTGTTGATATTTGTTGTAATTAAAAATATGAACTAGTAGTCTGATACAAAATGACTTATTAAACTAGGTACATTGTTATATTACAAACCGTTTAATTATACAACTTCTTATCTATACTAATATTATAAAGCTGAAGAGTTTGTTTGTTTGTTTGAACGCGCTAATCTCAGGAATTCCGATTTGAAAACTTATTTCAGTGTTAGATAGCCCATTTATCGAGGAAGGCTATAGGCAATATAACATCACGCTGTGATATATACGAGTTGAGTAACGCGGGCGAAGCTGCAGGCAACAGCTAGTACTGCATATATCTGATTCTTCGGATTCTCTTCTGTGCGAGCTGCACAATTGTTTTTATTATTTTAACATTTGCTGTCGTTAACTTGACTTCAAATAATATAAACGTTTCTTAGAGATAGATTCGTGATCATTAGCGATTATTAAGAATATAATTTCTTAATATTTTATCTCATTCAATATATTAATGAAGGGCGAAGGAAATTATTAATAGACAAGCTAATCCCGAGAGACCTTTACAATATAAACAAGTAACTAATATAGTTTGTTCGATATAAGCCAGCCAAAAATATATTATCTAATATATAAAATTTCCATGTCACAATGTTAGTTACCGTACTCCTCCGAAACGGCTTTACCGATTTTTACCAAATTTTATATGCGTATTCAGTAGGTCTGAGAATCGGCTACTATCTATTTTTCATACCCCTAAGTGATAAGGGTGGTCAACCCCTCAAATTTTAAAAGTTAACGCGGGCGAAGCTGCGGGCAACAGCTAGTATGTCTATAAATATCATATTGTAATCCAATAAGAAAAGTGGTGTCTTTTTTCCCTTCAAAATAAATTCTAAATAAGTAACCGTAAGAATTTTATCGGACTATTTACCTGGTTCTTTGTTTCGAATACTTCAAGAGGCTCATAGAATTTAACACGTTTGACGTTTAAAGTATTCTTCTTCTCATTCTTTGATTTTTGACGTGTATGTAGACTGCTGGTTGTTAGTGATTAACGTAGCCGAAGAGATAAACAAGTTCTAACTTACCATTCTTGTGTCAGCCCCAATAGAGTCGTCCATGCATTTCTTACACAGACACAATGTCAAGAGCAAGTCAATTTTATAATAATAGTCAATAGTCTGTCGTTTCCTAGACCCAACTATGCTTGCATTTAATGATAACAGAGAAATCACACACATTTCAACACATGGAACACTAAACACACACCACTATTCACTATTTACATCAACAAAAAGAAACAAGGATACTTGGCGTAATCCCGTACCGAGTTTTGTAAAATAACCGAAATAGAGTCGAGCATAAGAAATACCTTTTAAAATAATAATAATAACTTATTTGTGAAACATGCCGCATACATACAAATATTTCTATCATATATGATTTAAACACAGGTAAACAAATGTACAATAAAAAGGTACTTAGCAGGATTTTGTTCCAATGCAGAATAACGCGCTATACAAAACGCATCCTTCCTAAAAATAACATTTATCTCATACATTAAGTAACAAAATTTATATTCAATCGTTGGAAGACTTCAAAAGTTACAAATTATGAAATTAATTCAAACCATTTGACCTTAAAGCTTATTACAAAAGTTATAGAGAGTTTTGGAAATTAATACCAGATTTGACTAGTTAATAAAGCTACTTCACAAACATCCAACTTCGAACAGAGATATTACCATTAAAATGTTATATTATAAAGGCATTTGAAGATCCTAATCGAAAGCGCATTTAAGATTCGATTGGCCCGTGGCAGACGAACCGCACGCACGGCACGCAACGGATTTTAATTTGCTTTAGATCTTCTACAAGTGCGTCCACTGATCCGCACCGTACGCATACAGATCGACATTTACGTGTCACTTTCTATACAAAGCAAACTAAAATCCGTGCGGTGCCTCCGGCGCGTATCGATGGACGCGTACCTTTATTATTAATTACCATTATTATTATCAATCTCTTTCAATTAACGAAATTTCAAATTTGACTATGTTTTATTATTTAATTGTTAATTTGAATAGATAGATGATACTCATAGTAGGTCGATCTCCAACGAGATGGAACGATGATATCCATGCAGAGGCCGGTCATGGTAGGATGCGTGGGAGCGGAGTAGGCTGCACTACCCCCACCATGGTTCAAGTTTTGTCGTGACGGAAGGGCTCAGTAGCCTAAGGTGAATCCAGCACCTTGGGCGAAGCAAATTGAGCTGCTTTTTGTACCCCTCTTGTAAGAAGAGGGGACAAAAGAGCAGGAGGACAAGGGGCGAGGATGGGAATCTCACCTCATTGTAGAGTCCTGACGTTGGGAGAGGTTGTTCTATGGTGGGGAACAACTCTTCTGTGGAGGTGAAGTCCCTTGAGAGACTGACTAGCCGTCGAGGTGTCCTGTTTGCTCAAAATATCCGGGGCACCTCACCAAAGATGGCATTGGTGGCACTCGTCGGGTTTTAATGGGTCCACTGTGTCCACTTTACTACCTATCGGACTCAGCGAGTCCCACATACCTGCCTGGGGAGACCCAATCTCCCGCGGGATGCCTCTGAACATTTCCAGTCGTAAAAGAAAAAAAAGTAGGCCGCATTACAGGACCCAGTCGTAGCCGACGTCCCATAGAGTCGGACATTGAACGGATCCATGCGGGGCGCCGGACACAAGCCTCACTAGTCATTAGGGACCTCGACTGGTTCTTGTACACTACTTTTCTATGGGAGAGATACGACCTCAACAGCATTTCGAGATAAGAGGGCTCGCCGAAATAGTTCAATGTCCCCCGTATTATGTTGTGGGGAATACTGTTGAAGGTGTTGACGATGTCCAACGATACCGCCACCACCACCTCTCCCTGGTATTCCACCTTCTCCGTCACTGACTTAAGGCGCCCTAGGATATCAACGATCGGCCCAGCGACCGGAACCCGAACTGAGACTCCGACAGTCTAGGCCCCGGGCCCTCCTGCAGATGCTGAACAAGACGAGAGGCCAAGAAAGGCAACCGATCCCCGCCAGCCGCATCCAACCATGATTATTATTGGACATAGCTGTGGAATGATAAAGGCGAGTGATGATGATGCTATTAATAAGTTGTAAATTGTTAAAAGTTCAAAAGACAAACGCTTTTAGTGAAAATGTAAATATTGCAAGTATAAACGTCCCTAAGTTGGATATTAACGGATATTGGAAAAGATGGTAAACGACGGCAGATGGATCAAGTCTGGCTGACTAATATTCGAAGGATGCAATATCGCTGCTCCCATAAAATCGCCCGGGGCGAATATCTTGGCCACATTATTGACCTCATAGAATTTCAGAGATCTGGGGCAATTTTAACGTCATAAATGATGCCATTTAATCTTATCGATACTTACATGCTGACTGTTTATTACCATTTAGTTATACTAGTGGCTCAAATTTTTCAACGAATTGGATGAAACTATATTGTATAAAATTTCATTAAAATCTGTCCAGTTGTTTGGCAAATTACACTAGGCGGGGAGAATATGTTAGGAAACTGCTAACATGTGTGTTTTTTTATATATTTAAATTCAATTAATTCCATTATGTACTGACCTAATAATATTTTACATAGCGTCAGTTCGATTTTAATCATCATCATCATCATCATGATCATCATCATCATCAGCCTCTATCCTGAACATAGGCCATGTTCAGCAGTGGACGGATCCCTCAAAGAACGTCAAGACGACCGATCCCTCGCTACTCGCATCCAACACGGACCGGCCACGGAGATCGTCTTCCCACCTGGTTAGTGGCCGACCAACACTTCGTCTACCCAAACGCGGCCTCCACTCTTGAACCTTATTGGCCCATCGGCCATCCGTTCTCCTGAGTGTATGACCAGCCCACTGCCACTTCAACGAGCTTAATCTACGCGTAATATCGATAACTTTGATTCTCTGGCGGATGTCTTCGTTTCGAATCCTATCTGCCAAAGAAACACCCAGCATAGCACGGTCCATTGCACGTTGAGCTACGGCAAACTTTCGGACCAGTCGTAAATTTAGAGGCCACGTTTCGGCCCCGTAGGTCATCACGAGGAGAACGCATTGGTTGAAGACTTTCGTTTTCAAACTCTGCGGTTTTAATCATACTAAAAATATTTTCACATATACTCCACAACAAACGATATCGTCTATACCGCAGAGTTTGAAGACGAAAGTCTTCAACCAATGCGTTCTCCCCAATAAGGTTCAAGATTGGAGACCACGTTTAAGTTGACGAAGTGTTGGCTGACTATTAACCAGATGGGACGATGATCTTCGTGCAGTGACCGATCCGTGTTGGATGCAAGTGGTAAGGGATCAGCCGTCTTAGCTTTCATTGAGGGAGGCCTATGTTCGGCTGTAATTTCCCAGAAGGATCCTGACGAGCGGGTGAGAGAGGGGGCCTTCGCCGGGGCCACCTGTCGCTGAAGTGATCCTGTCTGTTGCCTGCATATCCAGGACCCTCAAAAAGCGGCTAAAGACGCTAGCAGTGGTTTTAGTTCGGTCGGGCACTCCCTGCAAGTCCCGCATTGGGTCAGGACTTACTTACACGAAGATCCTGGCTGCATCCATAAGGATTTCCCTGCGATATTAATGGCAAACCCTATGTTCGGCAGTGGCAGCTGATGACGATGATGATGATGAAGCGACGTTATATTATATAATGAATCATGAAAAAAATAAAGGAATATAGTACACGCGCCCAAACAAAATGGAGTCGACAGCGGCGGCGTAGTGCAAGCATCACAGGATAACACTTCCATGCCGTTTACCGTCACGCCATTCGTGGCAATTTTACTGCCAAAACACACCAAAATATGTTTTCTCAAATACATTATGTACAATACAAGCAACAACTAGTTGGTTAATTCGGTAATAACTAACTTTAAGAGTATAAAACCCTTAAAAGACATTTAACCCTTTCATATTAATTAAGAGAAGTGAAAGGATATTTGTTTTACATATAAGTGGAAAAGCCGATAAGAAGAAATGAAAATGGAAATGGAAATTGTAAGAGGTAGTGCTATGCTGTTTTGCAGCCGGATTGGGCGCGGCACGACCGGGGTGGTACCTCTCGCTCACATAGCTCCGGCATCAAGTGACAGCTATGCTGTCGCGTTTCGTGCGGTTTGTGAGTTTCCGGTGGCCCATTGGGGGGGGGGGGGATAGGGAAGAGGAAGGCAACTCATCTGCATAATCTCTGGTTTGGCGGGTATGGGCGTCGGTAGTTGCCAAAACGGTTTGACTACTCGTTTGCCCTCCTATGCTATAAAAAACTCATTAAGAATAAGAAAACTCTGTATATTAACTCTCACTTAGAAAAAAAAAAGTTGAACGGCAATTGCAATTTAAAAAAAAAACAATTTGGAAACATCATCATCAGCTGGTGTCTTTCTCAATCAAAACCGATATTTTGGAACGATGCATTTAAATACTGTCAATCTATTACAAAAAAGTTAAACATTTTACAGTGCACCCGGGCCGCCTGAGTTCAAACTTTTCCATTTAAACTTAAAACAACTTCTTTGGCCGCGTATAAACCGATTGAGATAGTGCTTCTTTGTTAGTGTTATTATATATATTTAACGAAAATAGTTTATTTATAAAATTAAACATGATCGTTTTTACGTTCATCGGTGGTAGGGAAGGGCGTATCCCTCATACGCTGTGCCACGCGCCCGTCTTCATGGTACCACATTGTAGCCTCTGTTTTCCGGAAAACAGCTTAGCCATTTGTGGCCGGTCCGTGTTGGATGCGAGTGGCAAGTTGGTGCAGTTTGTGAGTTTCCGTTCGCCCATTGAAGCGGATAGGGAAAAGAAGGGCAACGCATGCATAACTCTTGGTGGTGCGGATGTCTATGGGTATCGGTAGTCACCATGACGCTCCGAATGCTCGGTTGCTTCTTTGTGACATAAAATAACCCAACCAGACAGGGACTGCCGATAGAAGTGAAAACAAAACAATTAAATTCAAATACCTATAATACAGGCTCTAATAGATTATGACAACCTATACAATTTAAACGGCACACAAAATGGCCGCATGACATAATTTAGAAGCAACACAATTTGCAAAACAAATATTGCATAATCGTATATAAATAAATCAAACGTCAAACTGCGTCTCCAGCCGTTCGCGTGCGGTGTCGCGAGTCCATGTCATATAAACGTCAAACTGCGTCTCCAGCGTTTCATGTGCGGTGTCGCGAGTTTAGAGATTTTACCTCATATAAAACATGCGTACCGCGCTAAAAGAAGTTTACACTTCAAGAAAAGTTCAGGAGTGGACGGATTTTCATAATTCAATAATAATATTATATCAATAATTCGATTAATTTATAAGTAAAGTGAAGTTTATCTATAATAGGTATCTATTTAGAAATATATAAGTATTTATCAGTTGTCTGGTTACCATAAGAACAGGCTCCGCCTAGTTTGGGATCAGATGGCCGTGTGTAGTTGTCCCATAATATTATTATTATTATTATTACATGAGGCCTACATGCCTAATAAACTGATAGTCTTTGACGGTATGTGTAGTTCGCAAACTCATATTGCGCCAGAATTACTTTAATATGATATGATATTAAGACTCGGCTGATAATGAATAAATGTTTATTTTATAAAATTCCCATAAAAATTCTGAGAAAATTGAAACTGAATCTGAAAGTGGGGAAACAGTGAACATGACAAAAAAAAATAGCCAAGTGCGAGTCGGACTCGCCCATGAAGGGTTCCGTAGCAGCAACTAACATAGTATAAAAGTTCTTGTAGTTCATTGTAACTCTAATCGATGTTATAATAATAGTGTTTTTATATGACGTACTAGCTGTTGCCCGCAGCTTCGCCCGCGTTAACTTTTAAAATTTGAGGGGTTGACCACCCTTATCACTTAGGGGTATGAAAAATAGATAGTAGCCGATTCTCAGACCTACTGAATACGCATATTAAATTTGGTAAAAATCGGTAAAGCCGTTTCGGAGGAGTACGGTAACTAACATTGTGACATGGAAATTTTATATATTACTAGCTGTTGCCCGCAGCTTCGCCCGCGTTAACTTTTAAAATTTGAGGGGTTGACCACCCTTATCACTTAGGGGTATGAAAAATAGATAGTAGCCGATTCTCAGACCTACTGAATACGCATATAAAATTTGGTAAAAATCGGTAAAGCCGTTTCGGAGGAGTACGGTAACTAACATTGTGACATGGAAATTTTATATATTACTAGCTGACCCGGCAAACGTTGTTTTGCCATATAAATTATTTCTAGTTTCTAGATAAATTCTAGTGTAGACAAAAAGTAACTTACTTATTATAAGTGTGTAAGTATGTGGTATATGCGTGAAATAGGCATGGAGCGCTATGGACGATAAGGGAATATAAAAATAACAAACGCCAAACAATATTATTTTTAAGTTATTATAGTTTATTTCTTAAAATTACATATGACTCATTAATTACGACAGTAACACTAACAAACAACATCAATCTTTTAATGCTATAGTGTGAACAATATTTTTTGTTAGCCCATCTTTAGCGAGCACAAACAAACTGGATGGTTTAACCAATCGAGAGCATGCTACGTACAATTGCCCGTGTGAAAAACATGGTGTGCTCAAATCTAAGCCACAAATAGACATCGTTTGGCCTTGGGATTTCCATCTGCCATGCAAGGCGATGAACGATGAAGAGTACCGCATGGACCATGGATCATGTTTGCTGTAACAATATCAAACAGCACTTGGTCAGTAGACGGATCTGGAATTTCCGCAGAAATGATACTATCGATTTCTTCAGGACGGATTTTGTCGATTAACCAAACCAAAATGTGCGCATAAGGTAATCCTCGCTTTTGCCACTCAACTGAATACAGCCAGCAACGTGTGGAACCGAATACATGTAATTTAGTAATGAAACTTATTAGAGACTTCAACTTTTGTCTGAATACACGTGCTGTAACGTCATGACGATGTATTGCCATTTTGGATTACATGTGAACGTGATAAATAAACACGGTCGTCCATATTCGCGTACGTAAGCCATAGCATCCTGTATATATTCTTGCATATGACGTGGACTGCCTATGTACGATGATGGTAAAATGACAGAGTTACCAATTTCAGCGACGTCGGCTTTGTTGTTAATAGAGTCTCGTAAGTGAATGTACTCTTCCGCACGCAGCTTGAGTTGATTATATCGTAAGTATCGTAGTCGTTCGCCCTCTATCTTCGCGTACATGTCGACCATGAATTGTTGACAAAGCTCACGACATCGTAGAATGACGTTGTCCAGGCCGCGCCGAATCATTAATCGGTACGCATAATAATCTTTCGAGCTAACGTTCTTGTTTGTTTCAGCCCCTGTAATAATATATTTATGAATATATTACGTTCAATAATTTAATTGTTTTGTTAAATGGTTAATGATCAAGTTCACAATAAATGAAGTACCTGATACGGGATCTCGTTGTTTTATGTTTATGCAATATCCGTCTTGCCCCTTCCAGAATATTAGCGGATATTGGAGAGCGTCATATGAACGATGTGTATCAGCAATGAACTGAAGATTATTATTTCTTCTACGAATCACAATTTCTCGTGTACCTGTATGATCTCCAACCATGATTCCAGCAACGTCTTCAACAACAGGTGCATTGAATCTACGAATATGTTCTCCAGCTGGTGTTTTATCAGGATTAATAACAATAGCGTGATTATCGCTTTGTAATTTGTGCATGTGTGATTTGAATATTTTCAACAATTCAATGTGCTCATTCAATAGAGCGTCCAAGTCACTGACGATGCGCTTGGCAAAATATGAATCAAGGTTATTATAGTCACAACGTGCATTCACGCGATTGGCAAGTGCGCTTCCGGAATCCTCGCCGCCCGTGAAGTAGATTTGTAAAAATGTATGTAGTTCGTTTGGCATTGGCAGCAATGACCCCATTTTATGATAAACTTGGCCTCTGATTTTGAATGTAGAATTGTATTGTTGACCATTAGCATTAGTATTTCGAACTATTTCTGTTGCTCCAAACGATGTCATTTGAAAGCATGAATTGAATGTCCGAATTGACTTCAGGAATACGTTAGAATCTGGATCCGTGCCGATAAATAAACCGTTCAATGGTTCAGGTGGTGTTTCAATTTCAGGTACACTTTTTTTTTTTTTTTGTTGCACTTTTCTTGACGCGCAACACATCCCAGGTGGCTCATTTTTTAATTTGAGAGCATGACAATGCGGACATTCCTTATCCATAGCACCAATTACTTTTAAATGAGCATAATATTCAATATCGGGCTCATACTGGAATGCTAGACGCAAAAATGAATCAGATGTAAATTCACGATGTACCTGTTGGCGTTGTTGGTCATTTGTTTTGCGTCTATTAACCGTGAAACGGCGTGATTGTCGTTGTTCTAATCTTATAACTTCATTGCACTCAGCTCGTGTATCTTCTGATTGTTCTTGACGCAATTGCTCCATGCTCACACGTGCATCAGCATTTTGTTGCTGGATTTGTTCTTCGGTTCGTTGGGATCTTTTATCTCTAATACTTCTGGACCTACTTGTATTACGGTGCAAATCAGCCCCTTTGCGTTTTCTTGGCATTGCTCACTGTACAAAACACATATAAATAGAATTAATGACATTACTTTGATGGAAAACGTTATAGTTATAATTAGGGCCAGGATTATAGCGAAAATATTAGTTTTATGAAAAAAAAAAATTGAAATAAAAGTTGTAAAAAATTGAATTTTACTAAAAAAAAATTTTGTCATAATTATATCAAAAAATTATATAAAAAAAGTATACTTACAACACAAAAGCCGTTGTTGGTGGGAGCTCGTGACACGTGTTGAGAACTTTTAAGGTTATGTAAATCACTAATTGATTAACTAAAACTTGACTAACTGAACTAATCGTGCCAAATACACTTAAAATTAATATTTTTTTTTATTATGAATAAAATAGTAATAATTAATAGTTAATATGAGAGTTACACTGAGATAGCAATATGATAATAGTAAACGCTACTACTACACTTGATACATAAACTATAATGATGGCCGAAAACTGTGTAGAGAGTGAGAGAAATCTTATTGTGTGAGTGAAACAGGAGACCGGCTTCAGTCTCATCCCTACTCCGTGCTGTGTACTTAGAAGTGACACCGGTATAGTGTGGCATTTCACTCACCAGTAAAGGCGCGGCAAATTTTAAGAATCTAAGATTGGAATAAATGTTTATTTTCATTAAAAAAAAATAGATTTGCCATAAACTAAGGGAAATTTTAATCGAAGTACAGTTAAAAACACGATAATTGATAAGTTATCGAGCGGGATGAAAAATGATTAAATTACTAAAATGGCTATAAAAAAATAGGGGTTGGTGATAAAAAAGTAAAAATTTAGGGTTGTATGTATTTTTTAATGCCACATTATAAAAAAATAAATTAAAAAAAAATCGTCCAAAAACTAAAAAAAATAAATTAAGGGTGAACAACCCTTATCACTTAGGGGTATGAAAAATAGATAGTGGCCGATTCTCAGACCTACTGAATACGCATATAAAATTTGGTAAAAATCGGTAAAGCCGTTTCGGAGGAGTACGGTAACTAACATTGTGACATGGAAATTTTATATATAAGACTAGCTGTTGCCCGCAGCTTCGCCCGCGTTAACATTTAAAATTTGAGGGGTTGACCACCCTTATCACTTAGGGGTATGAAAAATAGATAGTAGCCGATTCTCAGACCTACTGAATACGCATATTAAATTTGGTAAAAATCGGTAAAGCCGTTTCGGAGCAGTACGGTAACTAACATTGTGACATGGAAATTTTATATATTACTAGCTGTTGCCCGCAGCTTCGCCCGCGTTAAAATTTAAAATTTGAGGGGTTGACCACCCTTATCACTTAGGGGTATGAAAAATAGATAGTAGCCGATTCTCAGACCTACTGAATACGCATATAAAATTTGGTAAAAATCGGTAAGCCGTTTCGGAGGAGTACGGTAACTAACATTGTGACATGGAAATTTTATATATTACTAGCTGTTGCCCGCAGCTTCGCCCGCGTTAACTTTTAAAATTTGAGGGGTTGACCACCCTTATCACTTAGGGGTATGAAAAATAGATAGTAGCCGATTCTCAGACCTACTGAATACGCATGTAAAATTTGGTAAAAATCGGTAAAGCCGTTTCGGAGGAGTACGGTAACTAACATTGTGACATGGAAATTTTATATATTAGATTATTAAAATATTTATTATTAATCCCATAAAGATTGAAATATCTCGTTCAAACGTTCAATTTTCGGTGGAAGTTTGCATGGTAATGTACATTACTTATATATTTTTTTAGTTTTATCATTCTCTTATTTTATAAGTTACAGGGGGGGGGGGAAGCACATTTTACCACTTTGGAAGTGCCTCTCCCGCAAACTATTTAGTTTAGAAAAAAATGATATTAGAATTTTTGAAAACCTATACATATGAGGTTGATACCCCCTATATGACGTATGGGTTTGATGAAAAAAAAAATTGAGTTTCGGTTCTAAGTATGGGCAACCCCCAATTTTTTTTTCTATTTCTTGTGTGAAAATCTTAATGCGTTTCACAGAATACAATATCTACTTACCAAGTTTCAACAGTCTAGTTCTTAACATAGTTTCGGAAAGAAGTCGCTGTGACATACGGACGGACAGACAGACAGACAGACAGACAGACATGACGAATCCATAAGGGTTCCTTTTTTGTCATTTGGCTACGGAACCCTAATTATAACACACTGGCTTAACATTAACGCGTTCGTTAAAAGGTTTCTGGCGAGCTGGCCGCTCTTTGTGTCTTCTTCCGACCCTCGTCACCAGTAAACGTGTTATAAAGCAATTAACTCGGATTTCCATAAACGAGATACTTTTTTGGGTTCCGTATACGGCAATCTTAGTATCTGAATCAATAAGATAAACGAATGCTATTTCTTATATTGAAACAACTTTTCATGGATTTTAATAGGGTTCCGTAACCGTGGTTATTCTCATGGCCATGTCGCATTATAATAAATCAAATTCGCGTTAACATAAAACGCAATAATTTCATCTTATCTACCGGCTTGAAGATTAGGTGTAGAAGTGATTAATATATGCGCAGACGAAATTTTCTAATCGTCTTAAGAAAAATAAAATTTATTAGAAATGAAGGTCTTCCTTATTAGAGTAACATTTTTAAAGTAATACCTCCTTTAGGCGGGTTAAGCACTTTTTAGGTCATAAAAAATCGTTTGTCTGTAAAGTCGATTTAGTAAGTCATTAGAAATTGGAACGCCTCAGAGCGAGGTAAGGCATGCGGCGTTACCTCGCTCTACGTCATCTTTTTCGTTCGTGCAGCCGGCTCCATCGAATTATAAGACGTTGTCACGTCAAAAACCATGGAACACGCGTCATCGTCACCAAACGCTCGTCACCTCACTGTCACTGAACGCTTTTAGCACCGGTAGATAATCTGTAGCACTATTAGTTCTTCGTAGCGATTACGTAGCGGAGCGTAGTATTCCTCCTAATTGTCAAAACTCGCGTAAAAGTCCGCGAAATAAGGAAGAATATTATTTTTATATCCTATTAATTACTGAGAATAATTGTTTACATGAATTAAAAAATAAAATTTTAACGATCGTACTGCCAGTCTACGTGCACCACTCAATGAGCGATCCGATGTGATGTAATCATTGTATTTCATTTTTAATTTTTTTTTTAATAATAAACTAAGTGTTTTATTATGATAACAAAAGAGCAACCCCTAAGGTTTTTTCCCGGGGGAGTCTGCATTCCAAACGAGTAAAAAAAAATACTACACCTTTTTATTAACTTTTTTTTGGACATATTTCAAGGGTTACCTACGAAATAAATATATTTTGATTTGACTTGTATTTGATTAACATTCCATGATTGTAAGTTATAAGTTATCACTTCTATACAGTCGATAGAAGTGATAACTGTAATTTTAATCTTACTTTAAATACACACAGATACTGAACCCACTGTGCACAAATCCAACTTGCGTTTGACTCGTATTTTTCTTTTCATGATTATTTACGTTAAAGGAAATGGTTTGAAAAATAAGTAAAAAATTTCCCCTCCTGGGCTTGCAAATTACGTGGTGGTAATGAAGGTTTCTTGCAAATTATTTACACCGCGAGACTTAAGCATTTTATATATTTAGTAATCATAGGGCTTTTAAAAACCATTAGATATATAATCGTCATCATCAGCCCGTATCCTTTCGAACGTAGGCTGATTCTCTTTCGTGTAATCCTGAGTTCACTGGCTCTGGAGGACTGACAAAAGTCATCCACTTTTGTCATTTAATTAACCGCGATAAAATTCGTATAATTTGTATAAATATTCGTAATATATATATATATATATATATATATATATATATATATATATATATATATATATATATATAGTATTGTATTAGTAGGTCGTTGATCCATTCGAATATGATTTATTACTGTCTTAATATAAGACATTTCAAATACTTTCTTATACACACTTACACTACTATATCACATTTACTTACACACTACAATATTCTGAAACTAGCTTTTTCCGCAGACATTGCGTTATTAAACTCTTTAATAATCCGTCATATCTATTTTACTTCTAAAAGGATATATTAGCAAATACTTTCAATTAGACATACTAAATTATAAAGTTTTCATAGCTGTCAACTAAATTACTTGTAAGAATGATATTCCAATCCTACATGTAAACTTCCTCTTCTATCCTCCTTTCATCCTATTTCCTACTATAAATAAATGTAGTCTTCCAATTTTAAATTCAGACTGTCAGCTTTATATAATACTAGCTGTTGCCCGCAGCTTCGCCCGCGTTAACTTTTTTCTAAATTCCCCCTAAAAGTTAAGGACCACCCTTAATATTTAGGGGGATGAATAATAGATGTTGTCCGATTCTCAGATCTACCCGATATGCACACATAATTTCATGAGAATCGGTCGAGCCGTTTCGGAGGAGTTCAATTACGGACACCGTGACACGATAATTTTATATATATTAGATAACCATATTAAAAATAAATGTATAAATAACATTTTATCTTTATTATTTAAATAAAGTTAATAGACTTAAACACAGACACGATTCACTAAAGAAACTAGAAACGAAATTAGGCTTTGTAAAATAAGCTTATCTAAGACCCTTATAATCCTTACCCCTAACTTTGATCCTCTCAAAATGGAGTAAACCTACAGAGATTGACATTTACAACGTTATCTGTCCTGGCAGGCGCTTTGAAAGTACCGAGCGACGAAATATGATCACCATGCTCTATAACACGTCCCCATATCAAACGAATGTCCTTTTGTATAAATATATCGTGGCTTTTCTATTCATTGAATATACCAACTTGAGATTCTAGAACCAAAATTCAGCCTTAACTTATTCAAGTATGTATGTATTTGTTTTTGTTGCATTATCTTTTTCAGTTTTCTTCATGTTATCAGCTGTAGATAGGTGTGTTTCTTACACGTCCGGTAGGAGGCTTACGCTGTGCCACGCTCCCGGCTGCATGGGTACCACCATCTTGCTTGTTTCTCACGTCAAACAGCTTTGCTGTGTTTCCGAGAGAAGGGCAAGACAGGCAGTGTAATTACTGGCACCGAGACTTAACATCTTATGTCTCAGAATAGGCAACACATAAATGAGTTGCCTGGACTCGTTCCAGGTTAACTAGTTTATGGGCAACGTCAACCACTTACCATCAGGTGACACGTCTGCCAGTTTGCCTATCCAACTAACATAAATAAGTGCTATGGCGCTACGTTTCAATTTCTAAATGCGCAAAAGATGCGCAACTATCTTTAAGATTCTAATGCTGTGACAAAATGTTCCTGATGAATTAGATATGATGAAACTAGGGAGAACATAGATTTAATTGGGTACTACTTTGGGGATAAGATAATTTTGTAAGCATAACACTTTTTTAGTATTTTCGAAGCTTAGTTCCACTTTCTTTAATCATCACCTGCTTGTAACTCAGATACCTCATTTTTCTCCAAATCCCTAACGCATGGTTAGGGATTAACATATTTCATGAGTTCATTTTTATTTAGTCCATTTAGTTGGATAAAGCACACAAAGAATATTTGTTAAAGCGAATGTTTGCGTACATCTCGACATAATAAATGGGGGCATTCGTGTCAGATTTTAAAGGCTTGCATTCATTTTTGCATTTAGATAGAATAAAAAAGGACGTTGCGCTTACATTCAGCACAGGGGAGTTGATCGCATTACAGAGTAGAACAACTCCGTGTGGGTTTTGTAACGAGCCAACACTTTTTCATATTTAAAATATGAGCAATTGAATAGCTATGTGCAGTTTATTTCACTCGAGTGTAATGGTAAAATGTATGACATTAATGAAAAATATTCTGAACATTATTTGGATCTTTTTCGAAGGTAGTGCTGTTCGTACGTTACCATTTCATGTTCGCAGTTCTGTGTTTCACGTAATTTTTTTTCTAGTAAGTTTTTTTTGTATTAGCATTTTTATGTGGTGCGACTTTTGATAATTAATTAAATACATATTAAACATAAATTTATATTATGAGAAATGGTACAAAAAAGCTCGGAAGTGTTAACTTTAGCAGATATATTCAAAAAAGGAAAAAAATACATATCTACATTATATACACATAACTTCCGTATAGGCATTTGTATTCTTCATTAGAATTGGTAGTAATAATTAGTGTAAAATTGTATAGTTAACTAGTGGCCCCGACAGACGTTGTCCTGTACAAAATATTTTTTTTGTGAATCTAAACCATTCTCGAATCCACTTGAACACACACACAAAAAATCATCAAGATCGGTCCAGCCGCTTAAGAGGAGTTCAGTGACATACACACGCACAGAAGAATTATATATATAAAGATATCAATACAGCAAGCAGCCTATAGCCAAATCGTGATTTTGAACAATTTACAGAACAAAAAAAATAACAAAAAAAAACACAGATAATGATAAAAGCTTCATCATCATCATCATTATCAGTCCCTATCCCTCCACTGCTGAACATAGGCCTTCCTCAATGAACTTTGCCACTCGCATCCAACATGGACCGGCCACCGCACGGAGATCGTCTTCCCACCTGGTTAATGGCCGACCAACACTCCAATGAACATAAAAGCTTACTTAATCATTATCTATGTTTTTATTTTTTTTAATAGTCTATTGGATCCCACTGCTGGCTGGTAAAGGCCTGCTTTGCTCCACCTATCACGGTCCTGTGCCAGCTCCAACCACGTCTTATTATAGGCATCCACATCGTCACGCCATCGTTTTCGGGATCTGCCTCGACGTCTTTGCCCGTCCTGAGTCACCCAATGCGTGACGATCCGTGCCCATCGGTCTGTGTGCATCCGACACACATGACCAGCCCAATTCCACTTTAGCCTGGCGGTTATTTCTCCCACATCAGCATCAATCCCAGAACTGGCATTTTTATTATTAATATACAAAAAAATACAACGCCCATATTATTTAAATATTAAAGACATTAATCCACCAAAGATTTTGGGATGAAGTAAGTAAACTTAATGTGGAATATACCCCGTAAAATTGTGTAGGGCTTAGCATACTTACATAAAGCTACAAGTATTAATCCGGCCCGTTCCTTTGACCCTAAAACCATTGGGAGCAGGGGATCCTTTTGGCTGTGACATTGTCCACGTTCAAAGGAGCTTAGTCGAAATCTAGTGAGGCCTTAAATATGATCCTGTACTTATTTTAGTAGGGACAGGTTCGCTTGTATAATCGGATAACTGTCCTCGTTCAAAGTACCGAAGATTATGGAAATATTTTATTTAAGCTTGCTTTTAAGATTTAGCTTATCATATGTAGATATAATAAACCTTTAAAGGTATTAACATTTGATATTACTTTATTATATTATATTGTTGATACAAAACATTTTGTTTCTCCCGTGAAACAGCTTTGCTGTGTTTCGGAGAGAAGGGCAAGACAGGCAATGTAATTAGTGGCACCGAGACTTAACATCTTGTGTCTCAGGATAGGTAACATATAAATGAGTTGCCTGGTTTTATTTGTAAACTAGTGTTCATGGGTGACGTCGACCACTTATCATGAGATGGCACGTCTGCAAGTTTGCCTATCCAACTTACATAAAAAAAATCTTCAATGACTCATCGAAAATGTTAATAAGATAATTTATTCTTTTCACTTACTTTATTTTCATTATCTGTGCGCTTTACGCACCGCATCCATCTGTATAATGACCAGCATCCTGCTAACTTGACACCGGCGTCAGTAAGAGGTAGTGCCATGCTGCATTGCAGCAGAATTGGACCGGCACGACCGGGGGACCTCTCACTCACATAGCACCGGCGTCAAGTGACAGCTATGCTGTCGCGTTTCGTTTAGCTTGTGAGTTTCCGATGGCCCATTGGGGGGCTTCGGGAAAAGGAGGACGGCGCATCTGCGTGAACTTGCTTGTAAGGATGCGTATGGGCGTCGGCGCCGTGAGGCTCCGACTGCTTGTTTGCCCCCTGATAACATTTAAAAAAAACTTATTACCTACACTAACATTGCTCCGGTTTTTTAAAAGAGGCGGGAAGGATAAAGTTAATTTCTGATACAAAGACCTATTTTTTTTATTTATTTTTTATGTTAGTTGGATAGGCAAACTGGCAAACGTACCACCTGATGTTAAGTGGTCGACGTCGCCCATGAACATAAACTAGTATACCTGGAACGAGCCCAGGCAACTCATTTATGTGTTGCCTATCCTGAGACATAAGATGTGAAGTCTCGGTGCCAGTAATTACACTGCCTGTCTTGCCCTTCTCTCCGAAACACAGCAAAGCTGTTTCACGGGAGAAATAAGCAAGATGGTGGTACCCATGCAGCCGGGAGCGCGGCACAGCGCTTCCCTCCCACCGGTATATTTTGGTTCACTGGCAAGGCTTGGACAATTCTGTCTAGAGCTGTAATGCCGTGTCAAAAGTCAACTCGAATATCGGTTTGTCTATTAAACACAAAAGAAAAGTGTTCACTTTCTAAATATTTATTGCAAAATGTCCCCGAAAATTACTTTGAAACCAAAGCAAAGTCGTTTCATACTTCGATCGTACACCATAATGTGTAAGTAAACAAATATTTAATGTTTGAAGTCTCAAGCGTTGCACCGGAGACACTCCATTAAGCGACGCATTATCTCCCATTGCTGTGAGAATTTACTTTAAAATATCCCCCGAACATACTTTACTTTAAAATGTGTAAGAGAAAATATTTTCGTCAATGTTTGTTTTAGTTTAAAGGAGATTAGTGACATGTATAGATTTTATGGTCATCGGTGATCTGTTGACATGTAACGTCTTATAAATCGATGAAAGTCGGCTGCATGCACGAAAAAATGTCACGTTATGTCTGAGATAATAATAATATAATAATGGTCAATGCTGTGTGGTATACACATCAGATGCTGTACCTTGTTAAAATGGTCTTTATACGAATGTTGTAATGTATTTTTTTACGAATGTTGTAATGTAATTTGTTGAATGTATATAGTGCTGTTGGTGTGCCTATTAAATAAATAAATCTGGCCGTTAGAAGTGGGTTAAAATCGCCCCAGGTGTAGCTAATATAAAGCGTGTATCACCGTTTAACACGTGTAATATACTGCTCGATATTCATTGTTAAAAATATTTCATCTATTTCTAAAAGTGAAGTTAGTATAAAAACTTAGTATAATAGGTTCAGGCCTTGTCGTGGCGGTGGGGCTCAGTACCTAGGGTGAGTCGGCGGCTTGGGCGAAGCTAATTGAGCCGAGGGGGCTCTTTGTACCCCTCTTATAAGAAGAGGGGACAAAAGAGCAGGGGGCAAGGGGAGAGGATGGGAACCTCACCCCATTGTCAGTACAATGGGGTGAGGTTCCCATCCTCTCCCAACGTTGGGAGGGGTTGTTCTGTGGTGCGGGACAACCCTTCTATGGAGGTGGCGTCGGTCCCTTATGGGACTGACTAGCCGTCGAGGTGCCCTGTTAGCTTAACAGATCCGGGGCACCTCACCAAGGCGGCACTGGTGGCACTCACCGGGTTTTAGTGGGTAGAGCTGCGTCCACTTCTTTCGGGCGCAGCGAGTCCCACATACCCGCCTGGGGAGACCCACTCCCCAGGCGGGATGCCTCAAAGCATTTCCCGGCGTAAAAGGAAAAAAGTATAATAGGTAATATCCTTTTTAAAGTGAAACTTTTATTACATCGTCTCAAACTTTTTCGTCTGTGTGTTGCATGTCGCGTGACGCTGCCAAGTTTTCCAATGTGAAAAAAAGTTTAACTTTTTCCGTGGTTTCGTAAAACCACATAATCCTTTTATTTTAATCTACATCACAAACAGAAAAAAATGAAGAAAATGTTTTTTACGATTACGATTGGTAAAACAAAAAAGGTAGCTAACTCTTCCAAAATAAACTGTCCATAAACGGGAATCGCAAGTAATTTAATTCTGAGAATCAGCAATCCTAATTCTCAGAGTTATCCTTCGATCACGTCTCAAAAAAACTGCTAAGATACGTATTTCTTGTTTTTTTTTACTTAAACTATGTGACGGGTTCAAATTTATTATATAGCAGCTTGTTCCTAAGATTTCAATTTGAAGAATTTTATATTTTAATTAGAATTATTTTTAGTTTCTGGAAAAAATTCTTAGACCACCGTCTCAGTTATACCTAAATACCTAGAAAAACTTAAACTAACTTATACTAAGTATGCTGTCACTTATACAATATGTAATTACATAGTCAAATCAGCTGCATCAGGAATTGGTGGTCGAGGGCCTAAAATTTAGTAGGGGAGGTTAAGTCGTCACTGAAGGAAGCGGCGGAGTGGGACCGAGTAGGCTGTCGACTCACTCCTACTCCGCCGTAGGAGGCCGGGGCGGCGTCGGCTAGCACACCAAGTTGCGCTGGGACGCAGACCGCCACTATGAGGAGCTGCGGGCTGGGTGATCTTGAAGGGACCATATAGAACTGGGTCCTATAGAACTGAATATTCCTAGGAGCCCTCGGTGGAGGACAATGAAGTCAAACGTCATCACAGAAGAAGGGCCTGTAAAAACCTATGACGGGATTATAGTTTGTATTCAAAAGACATTTCCCAATATTAAAAAGGGGAGGTAAAGTCATGGACTTAAATGTCGCTGAAGACAAGATAATATTTATAAAAGATTTGTGAACCAAGTTTAAATATTTACAATAATATTTTAAATTTAATACATACAGAGTCTACAAAATATGGCTTATTCATAAGAGTATTATACCTTACTAGTGTAACAAGAAGTAGTGAATTATAATTTTGGTGGCACTGTTCACTAATAGGATGAAGATTGAATCAGTAAATTTATTTCCTTATCGCATTCAAAAACTTTTGTCTTCTTCTTAAATTGTTTTTTTTTCTTGGAGCTGAAGTTCTTATCTCAAATCTTAAATAAAAAAGACAAAGGGAGTTGTCGACATTTGTCGGCGGTAGTTACTTATCCTCTTGAGAAAAAAAGTGTGTGTGTGTACGCGCGATTGAAGTAAAACTTCATAAAAATCTGAGTTAGCCTCTAGTCGCGCCTAAATAATTTTTTCTTCCAAAAATTACCACTTCAAAAGAAATTGTCACAAATGTCAGAAAATGTATAAATACCTAATTTATTAAATTTAATTTATAAAAATAAAAAAAATAATAAATAAACAAATTCACTTGGAGATTTTCAAAAAAATATTACTGTGCAGTTTAAAACTTTTTTAAACCTTGAAGTTCTATTTATCTACTTCGCTATTCACAATTCATCCTTTAAAAAAATTATACCTAAATAAATAATCCAAATTTATAAAATAATAATATGATCTTTACATACCACTAGTAATATAAGTCAAGAAGCGTGGAGAATATGACTTAATATACTCACAAGCACTATTTTTTGAATATAGAATACTGTGGGTTACTTCCGTTAGAAAAAAATCTAATTACTTGTTCCCTGTAGTCGCACCTAAAAAAGTTTTATTTCAAAAATCTCAACACTTAAAAAGGAAAAAAAAATTCAACGCGTATGGTACGTACATTACATGTTAACATTTTTCCTCATAATGAAGACTAAGTAATAGTAGTACATCAAAAAAGTTGGCCATAAAGTGTAAAAGCTAACGGCGACATAATAGCCGCCTTAAAACTGTTCTCATAAATTGTACAACTTTTCTAATTTGAATTTTACTAACAACCCCAGATTTTCTTGAAGCACACTAAAAGTTGGCTATTATTTATATTAACATAAAATTTATCACCTGGACTTGCATTTAAAAATCGTTTCTCCTAAGATAAAGTTCTCATGAGGGAAGTATAAAAAATGAATAAATACTTTGTAGAATATGGTATTCTATGAAAGAGATCACACCGTGTTATCTTAGTGATAATGACACAGTCATGCCATTATCTAACTAGTCTGTACTACAAAATAGTAAGTATATCTCTACGTGTCTACTAAAGTACGACTACCGTACTAAATAATACATAAGTGTGCCTATTTAGTGAACTCTAAATACATAATAGAAACTTTAACTCTCTGTATAAACTTAGCATGTTAGCTCACTTGGCATAGGATCGCTAAAAGCTGTGTATCAGTTGTACGAAAATGTCAACTTAATCTTCCGATTACGAGTTAGTTCCCCTAATAGGTATAAGATTCAAATATGAAACGGCCGTATGTTTCTGGCAGAGAGAATTTAATTATTATTTTTTGACAATTTTTTTGTTGATGCAAACTTGTCATCCTAAAATATATCTATCATGTATATGTATGCATTTTATGACATGACATCACTGTGATATAAAATAATAATATCTATGGACGCTTTCACACCACGTCAATCTAGTCCCGTGGTAAGTTCTCGAAGAACTTGTGTTACGGGTACCAGACAACGGAAATATATATTTTAATACTTTTTATACTATACATATATTTAAGATTTTTATTATATAATACACATATTTAATACACAACCATGACCCAGGAACACAGAAAATATTTTTTGTTCCCTAGCGGGATTCGAACCCGCAACCTCCGACTTGAGCGCCAACGCGCTTACCACTGAGCCACAGAGGTCGTCATAAAATGACAACATGCCATCAATTATACATTATGCCTTACTTACTTTATCTTAAAACAAGAAACAAATTACAATTTCTGTTGTTTAATGTCTTTGGCACCTTTGTTTTT
Source organism: Helleia helle (assembly GCA_963853865.1). Taxonomy (NCBI): domain Eukaryota; kingdom Metazoa; phylum Arthropoda; class Insecta; order Lepidoptera; family Lycaenidae; genus Helleia; species Helleia helle. The sequence continues at coordinate 14,693,694 of OY971422.1, read as the reverse complement.
ACGTTTGAAATTAAGTTTGTATTTCGAAATAAAAATGAAACAAAATTTTATATTTTTATTACACTACTAGTTGAACCCGTTGGACCTTGTTCGTCCATGAACAAAGCGATCGTTTGAATGGCACAGAAGTTAATACAGCAACTCCATCTCCAGGTGGTGGCATACAACAAAGGGCTGGCATAAAAATGCTTTCTATAAACAAAATACATATACGTGCCAGTTTTGGCGATCGTTCAAACGTTGTTAGAGTTTAGAGTTTTGGCAAATATGCATTTTTATAACATCATCATCGTAATTATCATCAGCCTATTTCCACCTATTGCTGGACACAGGCTTATTTCAATCCCCGAACTAGGACCGGCAACTGCACGAAGTTCGACGTCTAACCTAGCAGGAGGTCTAACTACCCTCCCTCTTCCCAATTTGGAACCCCAGGACTCTATTACTCTCTGGTTCTTAGTTTATACATGTCATGCAGATAAGTATATATAGGCAAATCAAATTATTATTGTCTGAAGTCTCTTTTGATGTCTCGATGTCAGCTGGCTACTTATTTTGTTTGGAAAATAACACTCTTCTGGAGATAGTCTACAACTTCTACATCTCGTATATATTTTCATGACAAGCAACAACAAAGTAACAATATTATAAACACAAACCTTTATATATAATCGCTCACAAACATTCTTGTATAATTATGTACTCAGAAACAAACTTCAAACTTTATTTATTGCGAGGAATTTGTTAATAACGTTTCTAAGTTCTTTAGAAATTTTCCTTTTTTTATTTTCATTAGATACAGACATTTCATATTAAATTGAAGAACCGGGATAAAAATAATTGTTTATTGTTTCATCAAGCTAACTTAAAAGCTATCTCAATAATCATCATATTAATAAACCAGGGGTATAATATACCATTACACATTTCATTTAAATAGGTCCGGTCGTTTCAGAGGTTAGCCCTTACAAACAGACAAACAGATAAACAAAAAATAAAAAATAAAAAAAAACATTATTTATTTATATTTTTTCCAAATTTTGTATTTCACTTCTTACATCCCCCTGACTCGGTTTTTAGCATTTTTTTCATGGTACAGAAATTCGACCTCTATAGTTTTATTATATGTATAATATAGATATAGTAGAATGATTTTTTAGGTTAAATACAGTGGTATTGAACCTAAAAAATCAATTGTAAGAGATAAAGATGGGACATGCTGCTTGTCCCCACCATGGTTCAGGCCTTGTTGTGGTGGTGGGGCTCAGTAACCTAGGTAGAGCCGCTGTACCTTGGGCGAAGCTAATTGTACTATCCCAACGTTGGGAGGGGTTGTTCTGTGGTGCGGGACAACCTCTCTGTGGAGGTGGCGTTGGTCCCTTACGGGACTGACTAGCCGTCGAGGTGCCCTGTTTACTAGATCCGGGGCATCTCACCAAAGGCGGCATTGGTGGCACTCGCCGGGTTTTAGTGGGTGGAGCTGCGTACATTTACTAGCTGTCGGGGGCGGTGAGTCCCACATACCCACGTGGGGACCCACTCCCTCGCGGGAGTCACTCCCCTCAGAGCATTTCCCGGCGTTAAAGCAAAAAAAAAAAGGAAATGCTGCTTGTAAAAGGTAGTGCCATGCTGCTTTGCAGCCGAATTGAGCCAGCACGATCGGAGTGGTGACCTATCGCTCACATAATACTGACAGTATGTGATAGTTATGCTGTGGCGTATGGTTTATGAGTTCCCGGTAACCAATTCCGGGGGATAGGGAAAAGGTGGACAACGCATTTTCATAATATTTGGATGTGGGGATATGTATGGTCGTCGGTAGTCCCCAAAAGGCTTCGACTGCTCATGTGCCCTTTTATGCTATAAAAAAACTAATTTATGGTAGTAAATTTTTTAACGTCATATTTTATAATATAAGATAAGGGAATAGTTAAAAATAATGAGTCGAATATTTCACATACTTCAAAGGATAATAAATAAAGGACCGCACTCGCTCTTACAAAAGTAACTATTTTAGGTACGAAGTAAGTAATAATCAATAATTCACGCTATTAAGTATGCAGCAGTCATCCACCAATTTCTAAAACAGGGTCTAAGATGATATTCATAAAATACTTCAAAGGAAAATGTTTGTAAGATTACCAAAGTATACGAAAGGCTTTTAGTGAAAAAGTTTTACGTTGGCTCTAGTTTAAGGTTCATTGCCTCTAATTAATTGGATAAGGTTTTTTAGTAACCTTCCTTTATATTTTTAAAATTATTTTCAAGTCTAAAACAGCAGTACTTTGTAACATACACCGTTACTGTTATTTATCAGCTCGATATTCAGCAGTTTTTGTTAGTTGGAGACAAACGACTGGATGAGCTACCTGATGGTAAGTGGTCAGCGGCCCCACCAAGATCCAAGCCTTGTCGTGGCGGTGGGGCTCAGTAGCCTAAGGTGAAACCAGCACCTTGGGTGAAGCAAATTGAACTGGAGCTGCTCTTTGTGGGGTACAAATCTCTGCTGCAAAAAAGCAGAGAATGACAAGGGGCGAGGATGGGAACCCCACCCCATTGCACTGTCCCGAAGTTGGTAGGGGTTGTTCTGTGGTGCGGGACGACCCCTCCGTGGAGGTGGCGTCAATCCCTTGAGGGATTGTCTGGCCGTCGAGTTTCCCAGTTTTCTCAATAGATCCGGTGCACCTCACCAAAGGCGGCATTGGTGGCACTCGCCGGGTTTTAGTGCGGGCGCTGCGAGTCTCACATACCCACCTGGAGAGTCCTTTCCTCCCCAGTGGAATTCCTCAGAGTATTTCCCGACGTAAAAGAAAAAAAAGTGGTCAGCGTCGCCCATGAACATGAACAAGTTTACCGTGGACTTGGAGATTCGGCAACTAATTTATGTATTGGATATAATACGACTACTTGTACGTATTTTTACCCGCGACGGAACGGAGACTGTATAATATGCGTTTGGGGTGAGAGGCAGTTTGTGTGTGCAAACCTATTTTGCCATTTATCTCCAAGACTACTAGTCCGATTTTGATGCGGTTTTCAGAGTTTCGTTCGGATTTGATTGGTGCATGTTATTAGATAGGTATTACGTTGATAGCTCACCAGAGGGCACTGCAGCAAACGTTTTTTGTACAATCCAATGTGGCCATTTTTCTCCAAACTACTATTCTAATTTTGATGCGATTTTCAATGATGAAACTTTTGTTTTGATGCAGTTTTTCATTTTTCAATTGACTTTTAACCGTCATGGGTATTTTCAAAATTTTCAATTTTGCTTTTATTAATTTATGTAATAGCAATAAGCAATATAATAATAAAATATACTATTCTTGTTTACTTAATTTTGACGTGACAACGTCTTATAATTCGATGGAGCCGGCTGCAAGAACGAAAAAACATGACGCATGCGGCGTTACCTCGCTCTGAGGCGTTCCATTTTCTTATGACGTTGTCACGTTCAACTATCGTCAGTAAACCAACTTTACAGACAACTGATTTTTTTTGTTACATAATATATACAATATTTTATAAATATTTGTTATTTGAAACGATTTTTCTATACATGACGACCTCTGTGGCTGAATGATTAGCGCGTTGGCACTCAAGCCGGAGGTAAGGAATCGAATCCTGCCAGGGAACAAAAAGTTTTCTGTATTCCTGGGGCATGGATGTGTATTAAATATGTGTATTATAAAATAAAAATCTTAATTATTATATGTATCATATAAAAAGTATTAAATATATTTCCGTTGTCTGGTACCCGTAACACAAGATCTTCGACTTACGTGTTACGAATTTACCACGGGACTAGATTGACTTATTGTAAAAGCGTCCATTGATATTATTAATAATATTATTATTATACTCAACAGCATTTTGATTTCATAAATTTTTTCGAAGTAACAGTAAAAAGTCATATCAAGCTAATTGTCACTGTTATTTTTATTCTGAAAAAATATGTAAAAGGATTGCTATAAGAATATTGTGTAAATACAGTAAAATGTAACAAAAGATTAATAAAAGAACATAACAAATTGTACATTTCGTGGATATTACCTTAAGACTCTCAAAATTCACAACGGCCAAGCATCGCCAAGATGTAAAACTCTATTGTTCCCAGACAATGACTTTCAAAAGGTTTCTTTTGGAGAGGGTAGAACATTCTGAAATATTATGAAGATCTCTATGAAACTTTTTGGATTACTTTTGAATTCTCTATCTATCTATCTATCTATCATCATCATCATCATCATTAGCCTCTATCCGTCTACTGCTGAACATAGGCTTTCTTCAATTCTGTATCAATGTATTGAAGCTCTACAGCTCTATCGTCATCTCTCTCGTCGTCTATCTCAGATAGAGTCGGTCGTTTTGGTGTTCATTGAAGAAAGCCTATGTTCAGCAGTGGATGGATGGAGGCTGATGATGATGATGATAGATATATAGATATAAAGATAATTCAAAAGTAACACAAAAAGTATTCATAGATATCTTTTAAATAGTTTGTTTTTTTTGTTTGCGCTTATATCCTTATATTCTAACTAGGGTTGCGCTGTGTCGTGTTCCCGTCTGCTTGGGTGCCACTATCCTACCTGGAGAAACAATTCTCCCGTGAAAAAGCTTTGCTGTGTTTCAGGAGAACCTTTAAACAGCCTTGCTTTGTTTCGGAGGGAAGGGTAGTACACGCAGTGTAATTATACTGACATCTTATGTATCAGGATAGGCCAACACATTAATGAGTTGCCTTTTTTTTTTTTAACGCTGGGAAATGCTCTGAGGCATCCCGCGGGGGAGTGGATCTCCCCACGTGGGTATGTGGGACTCGCTGCGCCCGACAGCTGGTAAGTGGACGCAGCTCCCAACGTCGGGACAGTGCAATGGGGTGAGGTTCCCATCCTCACCCCTTGCCCCCTGCTCTTATGTCCCCTGTTCTTATAAGAGGGGTACAAAGAAAGAGCCCCCTTGGCCCAATTAGCTTCGCCCAAGGTACAGCGGCTCACCCTAGGTTACTGAGCCCCACCGCCACGACAAGGCCTGAACTATGGTGGGGATGAATGAGTTGCCTGGGCTAGTTCCAGGTATACTCATTTATGTTCATGACGTTGATCACTTATCATCCATCAGGTGGCACGTCTGCAAGTTTGCCTATCCAACTAACTTAAAAACGCTTAAGCAACTGTAACTTTTGAAAGACCATTTCTAACGATATTTATCAATTTAGTTAGACCGTTTGCTTGTAGCTTTTTCCATAGCTATTTGGCAGCTGATGATGATAATCAAAATTGTATACTATGGTAAATGTTCTAATAATTTATTTTATCGCTGTCTACACATGTAAGTATCGTTTATTTCTGTGCACGTACGTATCATTTATAAAGGAACACACCGTTGCATTTTGGTGTATTCCAAATACTACCTGAAGAGGTTTTAAGGGCATTTGTATTCTATCAATTTGCACACATCTCGTATGCACCGACGCCGGCGATCGTTTGCGATGTGCTTCGCATAACTCAATGATACCCGAAATGTTGCCATTTCGGATAGTCCAAACCTTGGTGTATATTTTGGTAAGTTTTCTTAGGTTTAATTGCGAATTCAGTTGTAGTTTAAGTTCTGGCCAGATGGTACTTTCAGTTTATTTAATGTGGATTATAGAAATAAAAAAGAGGTTTTTACCGCTTGTTTATAAATTTAAATATGTTTAAATGTTGTTTTTTCACGTGACAACGTCTTATAATTCGATGGAAACGGCTGCACGAACGAAAAAAGATGACGTATGCGGCGTTACCTCGCTCTGAGGCGTTCCATTTTCTTATGACGTTGTCACGTTCATCTATCGTCAGTAAACCGACTTTATAGACAACTGACTTTTTACAACATTAGATATTTAAGCGGATTTTACCTATTGTAATGAATCAACTATTACGGGTTTTATCACGGTTTTATTAAGATTTTTACAAGCCCGACGTTTCGGATACTTTACAAAAACCATGGGCATGAGAGGACTATAACATCGGGCATATAAAAATCTTAATCAACTGCTATAGAATCCGTAAAAAAATGTTTCACTATAATGTAATTTTATATCAGCTCTGTGGTCTGTACTTTAAGTTTATGAAATAAAAAGTATCCCAGTTAAGAAGTTTTTGGTAACTTCTACGGACATACTTTTATTGGTTTATAACACAAGTAAAGGGATTAGAGTCCATTAAATTGCGACCGATCTCTTAATGCCCAGGAAAAAGTGAAATACTATGTAATAAATAAATCTACGAACCATGAACATTTATTTAGGAAATATATTTAAGTGAAACGGAACTCTAGAAGGTAAATAGTTGGTTTTTGCCTTTCAATAATTCAAGAAGTTTCAACCTACATGTTAGTGACCTTACTTAAATCGTTACGGAAATAATTTAACAACCTATGAAAGATTTAAACAGTACTAGTATACTGTTTATTTATTTATTTAATAATTGATGTGCAAAAATACTTAGAACTAACTGTGAAAAATTAAAAAACAGGTACAAAGGTACAGCTTATTCCATGGAGGAATCTCTTCCAGCAGACCCGATAGTGGAAAAGTTGAAACCTGCATAGTAGGGTGTACATAAAAATAAAAATTAATTAAAACACTATCAAAAAATAATTTAGCGTAAATACACATAATGTACATACAAATAGAAATATACTATAATAAATATACATAAATACATATACATATAATATATTATAACTATATAATATAATAAATTATATAACTAATATATTATATACATACATATACTTAGATAATATATAATATACATATTTACAAAAAAAAATAATATATTCATAAAATAACAAATAATAATATTTAACTGTAGATGGAAAATAGTATTTATTTTTTTATGTTAATATAAGGAGGCAACCGAGCAGTCGGAGCCGTATGATGACTACCGACATCCATAGACATCCGCACAACCAAAAGCTATGCAGATGTGTTTCCCTCATTTCCCCTATCCCCCTCCCCCCAATGGGCCACCGGAAACTCACAAACCGCATGAAACGCGACAGCATAGCTGTCGCTTGATGCCAGTGTTATGTAAGCGAGTAATTAAATTAAATATGACAGTAAAAATCTCGTATTATTTATTAGTACCTGGATGACCGAGCTTTGCTCGGTATTTATTTTTTTTTTAATAAAATGACATTTTCTAAAAATGATTCCTAGCTAGATCGATTTATCGCCCCCGAAACCCCCTATATACTAAATTTCATGAAAATCGTTGGAGCCGATTCCGAGATTCCAATTATATATATATATATATATATATATATAAGAATTGCTCATTTAAAGATATAAGATATTTACTTGCATTTTCCAAACTAATATTTAGGGATATTTCGAAATAGGACACACATTACAAAATACTTTTAGTATAAAGAACTTATATAAGCTTTATAATTATAGCCTTGGCTCTCTAGTGCAGTTCTATTTCGCTCCGTTCAAAAGCACTCCCTGTAGGATACCAGTATCGGGAGATACTATCTTTAGCCTGAAACTGGCTTATCATAGTGTGGTGCAGGCGACATGAATTTTAGATGATAAGGGTATTGCGGTAAACGGTTGCTGAAATGTGATTAATGCTCAAACTTATAATTCACTAATGAAGTTATTTTATAGCTATTTTCGTTATTTTGCTTAAAATGTTAATGTTCGCTTTGTAGTGTTCAATAAAAGTTTCCGTTCTTATCAATTATCCTTATATTGCAAAGATGTATTGAAAGTAAAAGTCTACGCAGTTGTTACAAAAGCTACTACAAACTAATTTCAGTTGTTGAAATTTTACTTGGACTTTTTGGGAACGTTAAATTAGATCGGCGGCGCGCGTGACCTGCTTTGTGATGTCCAGTGTTCCACACGGGTATTTGGTTCTCTATTTACTTTCCGAACAACTTCGTCTCTTTCATACCCTCAAAGAAAAAAAGGATCGCCCAGATGCGGGCTCGGATTTTAATTTAAGCATTCGCCGTTGAAAATTCACTAACCGAGGTACGGTCATTACTAGCCTCTATAAGGAAAAATAAACGAGGTGGATCTTGAACACTGAAAGACTTAACAAATTCTATAAGGATGAAAAAGTGCCTCACTTTACTCAGATATGGGGATTATCTCCGTTTTTCCATTTGCCAGTTGGGGAAGATTTTGTTTTTACAAAACTTGTAAAAGTTATTCTATTAGCTCTTGAAAGTATACGTCAACGTCATCATCATCACCTCTATCCGTCCACAGCTGAACATAGGCCTTCCTCAATGAACACCAAGACGGCCGATCCCTTGCAACTCGCATCCAACACGGACTGGCCACCGCACAGATCGTCTTCCCACCTGGTTAATGACCGACCAACACTCCGTCTACCTAAACGTGGCCTCCACAAGTTCACAAGTATACGTAAATTAATGAAATTCACACGATAAATAAAGATTACTGTGTAATTATAGACATCACTTGGAATTCTGATATGGCGGTAATGTTAGAACTTATTATTGTTTAAATTTGATTTGGAAAATAATTGGAAATTATTTCAATTATATTTTTTTAAGTTTTATTGCTAAAGGAATACAAAAAAAAGCATATTAATTAGTTATTTCTGGTGCTGCCGGTAACGTATATTATAATGTGGTTCTTATAATAAAAAAATCTGTTTTTAATACCTTTTTGAAGTAAAACTTCTTTGCACGCATGAGGGCAAAATTTTTACGGAAACATCACGAAAATGTTCAACGTTTTTGTCCAAGAAGAGGTAGAGAGTGACTAAATCGATTGAGAGAAGTGAGAAAAGGCGAACGTAGTAGTAGTAAATAATCTCCGACACCCATAGACACCCACTTACACTGGAAGGTTTGCAGGGATGTAATGAATCACAAAAAATGTTCCATGAACTACCTATATAGAAATTTAAATAAATAATCACCAAAATCAAGATCACGCGCTCAAATAAAAATAATCAAACCGACATAAAGCAAATTAAAAGTAATAAAATAGTTAAATAAACTATTAAGGAAAATGCTGGTTACAAATTGTTTTTTTGGTGCTGCGGTATGCACTGAGACCTCTCAATTTGAATTCGAGGTCTTTCAACAAGATTCCACTCGCACCTTTAATGGAGCTAAAACTAAGCACCCTTTAGGGGTTGTGGTAACGTTCAGAGGTGAATGTTTATTTATTACCGCACAATAAATACGCGCCTAAATAATATTTGTTATGTTAATAATGACTTTGGGAATACATAGTTTGTTTATTAGATGAAGTTTATTAGCACGTATTTATATTTGTGCGTATTTATTTCGTGAAATATTATTAAAGTTACATCAAAGATTTTATAAATATGGATTTGAGTTAAAATAATTATAAGGTAAAATTTCATTTTTCAATTTCACAAATGTTTTAAGCAAGCATTTATTAAAACGGTTGATGTCCAACATAGTACGGGATATCGTTGATGCCGAAAAATACATAGTATTGAAGACTTTTATGGAACTTATCAATAAATACGTTTGTAGAAACGGCAGTCCTCTTGGGACTATCCAGATACCATAATTTTTTGAGTGCCTCAAATATCTATGAAAACTTGGTGATCGGTTTTTATATTGTAACACTTCTCTATCTCAAAGATAGAAAAGTGTTCCATTAGTGCGTTGCCTCGCGTCGTAGCAATGAATCAACGCAACGCGAGGCTACGACTCGTTGCGACGTCGTGCGACGCAAGCGGATATGCACACCGTCGCAGCTGCGTCTTAGTTCAGCCTTCTCAATGGATAGATACAAACGTGTTCTTTCGTGACGCCACTGCCGAAATAAACATAGAAACCATAGAAGATTTTGCAGCGCATCATTCTCTTTCCCGCTTCGTTTCTCGCGACAACGCAACGAGGTAATGGGGCATGTCATAAAAATATATTATGGAAAACAACGCAGCGTCGATGCTGCAACGACACAACGCACTAATGGGGCCTCGCTCTTACTGATCAGCGACCTATTACTAGTTTGCAACAAGCAAGAAATACACACGCATTTACAATATTCATCATAAATTATAAAGGCTCGATGTTTAGTTTTATTTTTACTACTACTGCCATCATTATTTTCAACCATTTTCCTTTTATTGCTGGACAAAGGCCTCTTTCAATGAACGACAAGATGAGAGGCCACTCACATCTAACTAGGACCGCCATTGTACGGGTTTATACTTTATTGTAAGGATGAAGGTATTTGGGAGAGCAATAATAGTCTGCCTGCTCGAATAATTTTAGAACTAACTTTATTTTAGAAATAACTGTTACCTGCAGCTTCGCCCGCATTAACTTAGATTTGCAGCGGATTGATGAATAATAATTTAAAGTCCAAGTCACTCCTTATAATATTAGCTATCTGCCAGTGAGGTCTCGTCAAAATCGGCCCAGTCATTTTAGAGATCGGAACGAACAGAGAGACGGACAATATCTTTATTATTTTTTATGTAAGTACCGTAGACACTTTTATATGCATTTCGTCAAAAGCTGTTAATTTGAAATTACAAACAGACACTTCAATTTTATTTATTTATGTATGTATAGGTAAGACCTTATTATTTAGATTTGATGACATACACATAATATTATGTAGGTAGATGAAACAAAGGTACATGACACACTTTTTTTATTTTTATAAAAAAAATCAAATGCTCCGCAGTTATTTCGCGATATTCTCAAAATTGGATACGGTCAACAGTTTTAGTAGATATTTATACGTATTTGATTGAATGTTGGATGATTAAAGCTTATTACCCCTATGAAATCCACTGATCCGATCTGTTTCAAAGCCAGCACATAATTGCGCTCCACAGTTTGGTTCGAGTCAATGATTACCTCTACATGGCACGTAATCAAGAATTGCTAAACATCGGTTTGGTGCATACAAACGGCTGGTGTAGTGTGCAATCAATGCATCACGTAGAAAAACAATGGAAAACGTTCGTTTATAACTATATATATACGTTATGTCCTTTATTAATAAAAATTAAAGGAATATACAGATTATTTTTTTCTGAAGGCATTCGTTAAGGCTTAAAATGTAATGCTGCAGCCAATAGTGGTGATATGTAAAATTAATAATGAAAATAAATAATTTGACTGACCTGTTGGTCGAGTGGCTAGTGACCCTGACTGCTAAACCAGATGGTCGTGGGTTCGATCGCCACCAGGACAAATGTTTGTGTGATGAACATGATCATTTGTTCTGTGTCTGGGTGTGGTTTATCTATCAGTTGTCTGGTTACCATAAGAACAGTGTGTGTCGTGTGAATTGTCCCAACATATTATTGTTATTATAGTATGGCGTTATGACAGCAAAGTTCACGAATGTAGACATTTCGTTTGCTAAACTTTTCATATTATATCAATGGTGGATCGATTACCAGACCTCTGGAGGTTGTTTTAGCCTTGATTTTTTTTAAATAATTGATATCTTTTATATGTAGGTTCCGATTCTGTGCATTCTAGTTTTTATATTATACAAACAACATTAAGCCCACATAATTAAGGAGAATATTATTTTACTAATGGTAAAATGAAACGACGAGCATAATGATTTTCGCAAATAAATAGCGAAAATAACTATCCATTTCGTTTGCCTTTGGGTCAAGTCTGTGTTAATTAATCGCTTAACTCTCAGACGGAGCTTTAGTTACAGTTTAACTCGTATTCGTATCGTGTTATTCATTACAACCTCTTTGAAAACAAACTCATTCAATTTTTATTACATTTGTAGAAATTTATTATTATATTATATTAATTATGTATCTAAATTATTATATATTTTATATGTCATGTATATAATGTAAGAATTTAATAATATTATAATGACTATATTAAATGTGGCAATAGTTCAGTTAGTATTTAATCATAATATGAAGCAACTAATTAGTGCAAATCATACATTGCGAATTTACATTCGCAATGTATGATTTGTTTTCAAATTTTCAATTTTCAAATGTCATAATATTACTATTATGAAATTTGAAAATTGAGTACATGTGTGGAGATTTTTAAGGAGACGAAGAGTTGGTCGACCACTTACCATGTGGGAAGACGATCTACGTACAGTGGCCGGTCCATGTTGGATGCCAGTAGCGAGGGATCGGTCGTCTTGGCGTTCTTTCAGGGAGGCCTTTGTTTAGTAGTGGACTGATAAAGGCTAACGATGATGTTGATGATGGAGATTTTAAGTGGTAATAGTATCTTTATAAAAAAATTACGTCAACAAATATTTAAGGACATAAAGCAATCTGGAAAGCCGTTTGGTATCTTTGATGAAATTTAATCAGTTAGATCACATTAAATAAATTTGTAAGCTGAGGGAATTCATTAGAAAATGTGAACTTTTGGCAGATTAATAGTAACGGGGCCAAAGCTTTCGACGAATCGAGTTTTATGTAGATGACCATTATTACAATGTTACATTATGTTATACGCAGATTTGTGTTCAATTTAATTTTCGCTAAGATGTGTTTTTGTAATTTTATACAATCCACAATAAGAAGATTACTCGGAGACGGCAATTGTGTATCTCGTGTTATGAGTAAGTAGCTCGTAGAATGAGACCTAATTTACCTACGCTAAGGCTACGTTTGACGCTATGTTTTTTTTTTATGTCATAAGGAGGCAACCGAGTAGTGGGAGCCTTATGGTGACCAGCGTCACCCATCGATATCTGCACAACCAAAAGTTATGCAGATGCGTGGTCCTCCTTTTCCTTATACCCCCTAATGGACCACCGGAAACTCACAAACCGCACGAAACGCTACAGCATAGCTGTCACTTCACGCCGTTATGTGAGCGAGAGGTACCACCCCGGTCGTGCCGGCCCAATATATTTTTATATATTTATTCTTATTACACCCATCAAATAGGTAGAATTTGTTGCTTCGATATAAGGGTGCGGCTCCACCGCGGGCACGGAGAGGCTACGCTCGTTTGTCAAGTTTTTCTTTGTAAAAAAATGAATGTGATTCTTTCCAATGCAATCTACAGATGCTATGCATTAATTGACCATTGACATTTTAACACACGTGCGTAGCCGCTGAGTGCGCCGCGGTGGAGTCGCGCCTTAATTAAATGTAGATAATAGACGAAGGGTTGGACAAACACGAACTGGGTGGAGTCCTGGGAGGACCCAGAATGCAGTGGCCAATCCTAGTCAGATGCAAGAGGCTGGAGACGAACCGTCTGGGTGTTCATTGAAGGTTTGGGTCCCGCAATCGTAAATTTTCAATAATGATAATGATGATTTTATGATATTTACCGGTGGGAGGGATCCCTGTACCGCGCTCCCTGCATGTGGCACGTTTGCCTAAGCAACTAACATAAAAAAATCATACATGGATACTATAATTAAAACTTCATATTAACTTGAGTTCTTCACTTAATTACAAGTTGAGGTGTGCCTAATTAATAATTAATATGAAAATTATATCCCTCTGAAAAGTCAAGAATAAGCTATACAATCATACTTGACACTCGTGTCTACAAGAGATAAATTAATGAGGAATACCGCGAAGGTCGAACCGCAAAACGTAATAAACATTTCAACATTCCAGGTCTAGTCATGACCTTTAAATATTAAATTACTTTGTAAACTTATTTGTTTTGCTCACTCATTTAATTATTATCTGGCTTTACGATTACGATACGGTTTTTTTTTTTAACATTTCCCATGTTCTGAGGCATCCCGCGGGGGAGTGGGTTTCCCCACGCGTGTATGTGCGACTCGCTGCGCCCGAAAGCTGGTAAGTGGACACAGCTCTACCCACTAAAACCCGGCGAGTGCCACCAATGCCGCCTTTGGTGAGGTGCCCCAGGTCTATTGAGCAAACAGGGCACCTCGATGGCTAGTCAGTCCCCCAATCCCCCTCCCAACGTCGGGACAGTACAATGGGATGAGATTCCCGTCCTCGCCCCTTGCCCCTACTCTTTTGTCCCCTCTTCTCATAAGAGGGATACAAAGAGCTCCCTCGGCTCAATTAGCTTAGCCCAAGGTGCTGAGCTCACCCTAGGCTACTGAGCCCCCGCCATGTCAAGGCCTGAAACATGGTGGGGACGATACGGGGGGATACACATCTCGTTTGATTATTTAATACAATTGCCATATTTTACAAGTGTGACATACTTCGTGTCTTACATTCTTTTTATCTTTATTCTTATCTCCCGCGAAATTAATTTAGTACTAGTTAGGTCCTAAGCTATTAAGATAATAAGCAGACTTTGAAGTACTACGCTAAGATAATTACTGGATTAAAGAAAGGCCTTTTGTAATGAAAAGTTTGCTTTATGGTTATTAAGAAATATTAAATATATTTTCATAATTTTCGGAAAACTGCTTCAATATTATATTATAATAATATCAACCCGAGATGCGGTAGACTTATAAACGAAATTCCAGATTTTTACACGTATTTATGAGTTAGCAGGGCACACACCGAGTCGGGATGTGTCCAATCGTAGCCTCGCGTGTGAAAGAGATAGAGAATCGTCGGTGATACAATTATATGTCCCACTACTGGGCACGGTCTCCTCTTCGAAATCAGGCGAGGAGGGTTTTGGGCCATAGTTCACGGATGCGCTGGCCCTATGCGGGTTGGTGAACTTCACATACCTTCAAAGACTTAATCTCATCAGGCATGCAGGTTTCCTCACGATGTATCCTTCACCGGTTTGCAAGCGATGGTCTCATATTCAGGTGCACATAGAAATTTAGAAAACCCCATTTCTAGGCATCACAGGGGGGTCAGGATCGAACCCGGACCTCTCGGCTTTCACTCAAGAGGCTGAGCCCATACCTACTAGAACATCGTCTCTCACAGCTTCAAACTTTAGTATTTCTTGTATGAAATTATTTTTGCATTTTTGTATGTAAATTTAATAGAATTCATAGGGAAATTTAATAGAATAATGCAGTGAACGGATTTTATTACCATAATGAACATGTGGGCTTAATACATTTTCAAAACAAGCGAAATGATAAGAATCTGCAAATGCAAATTAAAAGCCTTACCTCTGTTAAGCACGCCAACAGTTCCCAAATTGTATTTAAGTATACGCTGTCAAAACTTGTTGGTGTGCGGTTGCGACGCAAGCTGTGTTCACTAAACTTAAATACGACTTAGGATAAGTTCTTGTGACATTGCCAACCGAACTGAAATGCTAGTTATGGTTACAAGGTCAAGTTGGAACTGACGTAATGTGAATATATAAAAAAATCTCAACCAGTCAAAGGGACTGCCGATAGAAGTGAAAACAAAACAATTAAATTCAAATACCTATAATACAGGCTGTAAAAGATTATAACAACCTATACATTTTAAACGGCGCAATAAATGGTTGCATGATGGTTAGGGAATAGGAGGGCAAAGCATCGTCAAAACTTCTGGTTGTCTATGGGCATCGGTAGTCACCAATTAAGGCTTTTACTGCTCGGTTGCCTCCTAATGACATTAAAAAAAAGATATAATTTAGAAGCAACACAATTCGCAAAACAAATATTGCATAATCATAAATAAATCAAACGTCAAACTGCGTCTTCAGCGGCTCGCGTGCGGTGTCGCGAGTGCACGTCATATAAACGTCAAACTGCGTCTCCAGCGTTTAGTGTGCGGTATCTAGAGTTCTTCTTGGGTGAAATGATCCCGTTAATGAGGACTGATCACCCGTCTGGCCTCGCTGGTGTCCCCACCCTTAAATAATAAATAATCTCGAGTTCAGAAATTTTTTCTCATCTAAAAATATGCGTACCGCGCTAAAAGAAGTTAACACTTCAATATTACTTTTTATAGCATAGGTGGCTAACAAGCAGTCGGAGCTTTAGACTACCGATGTCCATACACATCTGCACAACCAGAGATTATGCAGATGTGCTGCCCTCCTTTTCCCTATCCCCCCAATAGGCCACCAGAAACTCACAAACCACACGAAACGCGACAGCATAGCTGTCACTTGACGCCGATTTTATGTGAGCGAGAGGTACCACTCCGGTCGTGCCGGCGAGGAATAATAATAATAATATCTATTGACGCTTTTACACCACGTCAATTTGGTATAAATGAGGCCTCCACCATGGTTCAAGCCTTGTCGTGGCGGTGGGGCTCAGTAGCCTAAGGCGAACCCAGCACCTTGGGCGATGCCAATTGAAGCTGCTCTTTGTACCCCCTCTTAAAAGAAGAGAGGGCAAGAAACCAGGAGGACAAGGGGCGAGGATGGGAACCTCACCCCATTGCACTATTGGGAGCGGGTTTTCTGTGCTGCGGGGCAACCCCTGTGGGGAGGTGGCTTCGGTCACTTAAGGGACTGCCTAGCCGTCGAGGTGCCCTATTTTTTCAACAGATCCGGGGCACCTCACCAGAGGCAGCATTAGTGGCACTCACCGAGTTTTAATGGGTAGAGCTGCGTCCACCTTACCACCTTTCAGGCGTAGCAAGTCCCACATACCCATAAAAAAGGTACACGGCAACATAACCCAAACTAACATCAATTAACAAACAATATAACATGCCCAATAGTCCTTTGGCCAAACTTCCGTTAACCTCGGGCTCGCCGAAACAACTAAACTCCCGACTAATTGTACCTCGTCTTTTATTGGCAAAATTAGGTGTGTCGATGACATAAAACCTTCCTAAGGCTCGGCCGTCGTATCCATATTTTACAATCGTTGATACTAAAAGTCACACACAAAGTAAAAATGTATATCCTTTAGGAAGCGCCCAAAACCATGGCGTTAATGAAAGTTACATGAACAAAAACGAATACATAACTTATAGGAAGTGCATTCAGAAAATCTCATTATTTCGCAGCACTTCGTTCAATAACATTCCGTAAATCATCCTGAAACATTTACTTACCAATTTTCATTAAGCGATTACATTTAATAACATTCATAAACATTGGCGGACGGAATGATGGACTGATTTATAAATGCAAATTGGATCTTAATGTTTTACGACAAACAATTCGAACTACATGGCTTTCAAAATGGTCCGTGGTTTTCACAAGTCATTACCTAGCGAAAATTAAGTCCGGCTTACGACACCTAACCACGGCAGGCGTCTTTTAAGGCCGCAAAACATGAAAGCATTCAATCAGTTCAGATCGCCTTGTCGGAGCGAATAAAGTTAATTTTCTTTAAAAAAGCTAATAAGATATCTTTTAAGATAAGAAGTTGAATCGAAAAAACATAATCACTGTTGGATCATTATCTAAGTTAGCATGACTAACAAATATTAGATCTGTTAGTATAATTGTATTGCTGATTGATTTCATATCTTTAATTGCGATTTTTTAAATATTATTCAACAATCACACCACGTTAACCTAGCCCTGTGGAAAGTATGTAAGAACTTGTGTTTCGGTTTAAATTTAAATAACACATTGAAATATTATTATTAAGCTCTCTTATATATCCCAATATGTTAATTTTTTGTGAATAATTTAACTTCAATAGACTATTTTATAGAATTATTCCTGTTGTTTATTTGGCAATGCAAGACAGATTATATTTACCAAGAACATTATTATCAAATTGTTTCAAAAAACTGTTTCTTTTTCGATGTTTAGAAAAGTGAAACATACGTCTAATGCAATATAGTACATAATTATTTCTAGATTTGTTAAGAAAGAGAAAAACTGGTTTGCGCTATTTTAGTTTTTGCATTTTGGCGTCGTTTTGCCTCTAATTCAAATCAGCGCAGGAAAAAACAGTTTTTTGGAACCGTTTCTCGAGACAGTTTTTTTGTAGAAAAAACTAGTTTCGTTTCGTTTTTCGTAAATGTCGTTATGACCCAGTACTACACCAAATACCTATTAAATTATATCATATTAATATATTGTAATGAGGCAAATAAGTTCGATGGTATTGAGACACGTCTTTATTGTATAACGTCGTATATTGAACTCCTTGGGGGCGCACATACAATATCTTAACCATACCTAATATGGGTGGAAGGTGTTACCACACTACACCTCCCCCCTTTTTATTAAGAAACATGTTATAATAATACATTTTTTGTTAAGTGCAGATAAAATAATACATTTGAATTATTGTTGTTGTTGTTGACGACGAATAATTTATAAGTTTCATAATTTAATTCATGTTATTACATATAAACAGTACCTATAATTACTTTAATCTTATTCAAATAGACATTTTATTTGTTTTAATACCTTTATTTCTGTCACATTTATCTACCTTTGCTTTTCGCATTTAAGTTTTTTCCTAAGTCATCACATTTACTTAATCCTTAGACATATTTACGACATACATAATACATTTCCTTTACTATACCTACTTCTGGGTCGGCCTCTCTTTTTATTATTTATTAATAACCATTTAACGGCTCAGACACCCATTGTAATTATTTATTATTATTTACCTTTACATTCGTCGTATCGTATCAAACATTTTTCATAAATTATGTCAATAAAATAATAAAGTTATTTTATTGACATTTTCCATTATTAATTTAAGCCATGAGCGTTCCTTCTATCATAACAAAAAAAAAAATACAATCAGTTTCCTTCTTCAAAGTCACATTAACATAACTAGATCAGAGGACATTTCACATTTTTTTTATTACACGGGGCGGCCGCTCCCCTTTACATTATTTATTTTAACCCCTCTGGGCGGTACATAACATATTAATAAGTCGACTTATAGTTTATTATTTAGCGTGTATTATTACCACCACGCTTGTGCACTACATTTTTTTTTCAATTTGATAGTGTATATTTTAAGACATTTAGTCTCCAACTTTCTTTACAGAGGAATCTCGTTCGCACCATAATCAGAAGGAAGGATTACAACTACCATGTACCTTTATTACCTTGGTCTCTCTGTCTGTTGATGACTTTAATACATTAACGTATCCGACTAGCGGAACTACATTATCATAATAAATAATAATAAATAATAAATAATAATATCTATGGACGCTTTCACACCACGTCAATCTGGTCCCGTGGTAAGTTCTCGAAGAACTTGTGTTACGGGTACCAGACAACGGAAATATATTTAATACTTTTATACTATATACATATATTTAAGATTTTTATTATAATATAATACACATATTTAATACACATCCATGACCGAGGAACACAGAAAATATTTTTGTTCCCTGGCGGGATTCGAACCCGCAACCTCCGGCTTGAGCGCCAATGCGCTTACCACTGAGCCACAGAGGTCGGATCATGTATCTAGGTACTTTCCTATCCAATTTAAACACAATCCTAAAATGTATTCACTCGCTCGCTGACCGTTAAGCAGTATACGCGCACGCAAGTTAATACAAACATTTACAAACTACCTTCATAATTCGGAATAATTGTATAAAATGGTGAAATGCTACAAATGTAATAAAATTATTAATAAAAAAGCGCCAGGCATTCAATGTGGGGCGTGTATTAAATGGATACACGGTTCCTGTGCCGATCTCACAAACGAACAACTAAACGTTCTGGTTATGACGGACTCCGTCGATTGGAAGTGCAAAGTTTGTAGCGGTACAAAGCTCAGACGGTTATCCGGTATCATTCCTGACGATGACAATGATTACGTGGGCCCAAGCTCGGCTTTTAACCAAACGCAAGAAGCCCTACGCATCATTAGGGAGGAAGTCAAAGAAGTAATCAAGGACGAGCTTCAACGCACTTTACAGTACTACTCTGATAAGATCGACGAATATGAATGCAAGATGATTACATATGAGAAAAATATGAAGACACTAGAAAATCAATGTACGGAACTACGCAATAATTTAAAAAATATTAACTTAAAATATGAAGTAATGGAAAACAAATTAAACCAAATTCAACAAAATCAACTATCGAATCAATTAGAAGTATGCGGAATAGAAGAAAAAGAGGATGAAAATATAAAAAATATAATACAAATATACGCAAACAATATACATCGGAATCCAGAAGATGTCATACAAGCATACAGAAAGAAGACACGAGGGACTGGCAATAGTGGCATAATAAAGAGGGGTACACCAGTGATTACGGTCATTCTCAAAGAGGGAACCCGAAACTCGTGGATAGAAGCCGCAAGAAAAACAAATATAACCCCCGCAGACATCGCAATGGCAGGAAATAGAAAAATTTATCTACGTGAATCACTAACCCCCGCAACCGCCTTCTTATTATGGAAGACTAAAGAAGAACTAAAGGATTTCTATAAATATATCTGGTGCAAAAATGGTTCGGTTCTGTTACGAAAAAGTGATACAGCTAAAATAATAATGGTTAAAAATCAACAAGACCTAGAAAAAATTAAAAATCAGCTGAACTCAGGTATCCAATAATATCATTACATAATTTTCCTTTCATAAATTAACTATTTAACATTTATTAATGGCTGTATTTGATTTTCTCATATGTTCATACTTAATAAGTACACCTTATATAACAAATCAGGTAATATACCTATATAAAATCAGTTTTTAAAAATGGATGACATAAATCCTACTATAATTGAATGTAACTATGATACATGGAATGATTTCGTTCATAATGTACCTACATACCAAAACCCGTTATTAATACTTCATGTCAATATTAGGTCTATGATTAAAAATTTTGATCATGTAGAATATGTTATAAATAATTGTAAGTCGATAATACATTTAGTTATTTTCACTGAAGCGAATATTAAAACTCAGTTGACCCAATTATTTGAGCTACCTGATTATTACCTATACTCCGAGTTACGAAATAATAAAAGGGGTGGGGGAGTGATTCTGTATGTACATAAATCTCTAAGTTTCACCAGGTTTAATAATAAGTCTTCGAAAGAAATGGAATATATATCGGGTGAATTAAATATCAATAACAGACATTGCATAGGCATATGTGCCGTATATAGACCACCACACACGTGTAGATCGCGGTTTATAGCGGAATTAACGAATTTAATTAAGGCCTACACACACAAAAATAATTGCCTTGTAATTGGTGATATGAACATTGACCTGAAACAGAGTAACCCTATAACGACCTTGTATCTTAATTCCATGAGTAATTTGGGCTTTGAGTGTGCTATGCATCAATATACACGAATAGAAAAATACGGCAATATATTAAGCAAGTCGTGTATTGACCATATATTCATTCGTAGATATACTAGTAATATAAGTGTGTATAGCGCCGCAGTGAATATCGCACCAGCTGATCACTGCATTACCGGTTGTGCATGGCCGATGACGTCAGCCGTCGATGCGCCCGAGCCCGGTCGCAGCCAGTCGAGCGCTCGCGCATTCGTAAACGTATTGGATAACAAAAGATTGAAAAATGAACTCCGTAATATTGATTGGCGTGAATGTTTAGACATGCAAAATCCAAATGATATCGTTTCTACAATAGATAATAACTTTAAAAGGGCATATAATTTATGTACAATATCAAAAAATATTAGTAATAATTGTAAGCGGAACTCGTGTAAATGGGTTAACCAGCGATTAAAAAATATGTGTAATAGACGGGACCAGTTGTATAAGGCATGGCGAAAAGATGAAAATAACTCTGCTAAAAGGTTATATTATAATAATTATCGTAATAAAACAAATAAATACATTAAAGCGTTAAAAAATAAGTATATTATGTCAGATGTATGTAATAATTTTAAAAATCCAAGAATAATGTGGGGGATAATTAATAGGATATCCGGAAAAATTACTAAATGCATTGATGATATCTTATTAAAATTCTTTAAATTAACCCCTTTAACATTGGCAAACAACTTTGCGCAAGAGTTCGATCTTTCTATAAACAAAATTAAGAATAACTGTGACACAAAACTTTTAGATAAAAAAATGTATGAAATAACACCCACCATGACCATGAGAGTAAAACGCGCTAGTCACGAGGATGTTGCCCAAATCATAAAACGAATTAACTTAAATAAGAGCCCCGGCTATGATGGAATCCGTGCACGTGATATTAAATATTTATCAAATGTGCTAGCACCTATCATATGTCACCTAATAAACTGTTGTCTGGATACAGGAATATATCCCGACACTCTCAAGATCGGCTACATCAGACCGATATACAAAAAGGGCAAACGTAATGATTACAGTAACTACCGCCCCATCACTATACTATCCTGCATCGATAAAATAATTGAAAGATTTCTTGGAGACCAAATAACAACTTTTCTGCGTAACAATCACATAATTAATCAAAAGCAGTATGGATTTCAGAAAAACAGAAGTACCACTGACTTGTTAAGAGAGTTTACAGATGAAATTAACTATTATCTTAATGAAAAATATCATGTAATTACTTTATTTATAGATTTTTCAAAAGCCTTTGATATGCTAGATTTTAATACCTTATATAGTAAATTAACACAAAATGGAATTCAAGGCCCTCTATTAAACTTAATTAAAGACTATCATACAAATCGTTTCACCACCGTTAAAATTGACAACTGCTATAGTAAGATGTATCTAACCACAAAAGGCACCGCACAAGGATCTATAATTGGGCCAACTGAATATCTTCTTTATGTTAATGAAATGTGTAATTTGATAAAACAAGGCTCTATTTATCAATTTGCCGATGATACTTGTTTGATTGCGGCTCATAGATCAGTATCTGAAGCTGAAATTATTATGCAATATAACTACAATCTTATATGCAAATGGGCCCATGATGTTGGGCTGGTGATTAACGCTCAAAAAACTAAATTTATTCATATACATTCTTCACATAACGTATCCATCATCACCCCGGCTATCATGGCCCATACTCATGAATGTCTTCATAGTAACGATGGTAGTCGAAATAGTTCAAATTGTCAATGTCCGCTGTTAGAAAGAGTAAATCAACATACTTATCTCGGTATCGTAATTGATGACAGGTTCAGCTGGAAGCCCCACATTGACCTTGTCTGCTCTAAATTAAGATCCCTACTTAGTAAATTATATATATTGAAACATAAACTCCCATATAAGATTTGCAGGATACTATATTTAGCCTTAGCTCAATCTGTTATCAATTATGGACTCAGTAGCTACGGTAGGACCTATAAAACTTATTTAAATAATATTTATGCCTTACAGTTAAGCCTATTAAAATTAATTATCTCAAAATTTAAAAATAAAAATATTTGGAGTGAAAAAGAAATATTTAAATACTGCAATGTTATGGATATATTTACCTTGGTTAAGTTTAATGTACTAAATGAAGTTAATGATCCTTCCTTACTAATAGAAAAATGTAGACCCAACATCTTAAGAAAAATTCAACATTTTAAAAAATTTATCACACCGGAATATAGAAATAATTACGGAGCTAGAATGTTAAGTTCTATCATACCTGTATTCGTTAATGAACTTCCAGAAGACCTACAAGAGCTATACCGGGACAAACGCAAATATAGGAGATTGTTAAAAGAACATTTATTAAAATCTTTAAGCATTTAAAAATTACATAATGTAGATAACCTAAGTAATTATTGGTATAAGATGGCGCGATACGGTATAAATACTATGCTATAATATTTTGTCTTATGGTACGCGGCGCGGCGGCTTGTCCAGATAAGCTCTTGTGAGTTTTCGTGGCAAGCTTACATCTAATTTTTGTGTATGTTTTTTTTGTACTTTTTGAACAATAAAAAAAAAAAAAAAAAAAAGTATACTTCGGTTTTTAACCCATGTTGAGACTTCTACAACAATAGGTGATCAGTCTATTTGCTATAAAAGCTCAGGGAAGAAAGGCTTTAAATAACTGCTGGGTGATCAATCCAAAAGCTAGATAAAAACTACTCAACCTCGTATTCATACTCAAATTAACTTAAACATTCCAAACAAAACTATAATTTTTTTTTAAATCAATGCTCTTTCTAAACAGGCTAATATTCTGACATTCCATAAAAAGGCTCAAACTAAATTGGTTGGTCTTTTTGCGATTCAAATTACATTACTTTGATTTTCAAACAAGCCTTAAGTTGTGCCAATCACTCACTTAGTTACTGCAAGTCAGCATATCTACTCGATATTTGATCTGCGCGTGCGAAACATATATGGCAAGGAATGCGCATGCAGTACCTACCTATGCGCTTCCAACTCACTAATAAAAGAAATTAGATACAATCGCCTAGAAAATATTTTGACATTTTGGAAAGAATTTGCCTAAAACTTATCTGTTATTTTTTTTTATTTTTTTTACATCGTCAACAACTAAATTTAACAAAACTGACACTTATTACAAAACAATTTAAGTACTTTCTTTGAAACTTTCATTTTATATTAATTTTAAATCTTTGTTTACATTTATGGTTTCAATAAAATTACTCTAACGCGAAAAAAAATACATGGATATATCTATAAAATAATACACTACTGCATGTTAACCGCACTTTCTTTCACTTTCACTATTTTTTCGAAGATACTCGTCGTGGTACTCCCGGCGCCTGTCCATCATCACAGCTTTACAAACTTGAGCGTGTCTCCCGGCACCCGGCACCTCCAGTCTTTTTCTTAGCATTTTTCTTCATAAGTGTACCCGGTTTTATTTTTAAGATTTTTTTTCTTCCAGTTTTCTTCTTACTTTCATTTAAAAAAAACATCACTGCACGACTGTACTGTCCTCGTTTTATTATGTATTTGTGGTGTGGCCCCCTATTCTTTTTTTTTATTATTTCTTGAACATATATTTTATTAAGTTTATTGATTATATATATGTTATTATTATATATTTAGTTTATTTATTATTTTAAAGTATTTATTATTGTTTATTAATTTTTTATACCTTCCGGCACTACCAGTGGCAGGCCGGCCTGGCAGGGTCGCCATGTAATGAGGCAAATAAGTTCGATGGTACTGAGACACGTCTTTATTGTATAACATCGTATATTGAACTCATTGGGGGCGCACATACAATATCTTAACCATACCTAATATGGGTGGAAGGTGTTACCACACTACAATATAAATAGCAATTATCCCGCGAAACCCGCAATCTTTACAGCAAATGTGTGAGTGCACACATATGAATGTGTATAGCACCGCCCTCCTTTCCCACACTGCATATGCGTATAATCACATGCACTACCACCCCACATGCACCACAACCACAATAAAAGACCACCACCAAACAATCTACGCACGTTTCGCCCCGATACCGAGGCATCCTCAGGATGTAGACTTTACGACTAGTAATCGTTAACGATTACTACTCGTAGAGTCAAATTAATATAATATGATTTAATATCTTATATAATGGATTTCCGCAAAGTAACGCCTGATTATATCACTTGCTAAATCGGCGATACCTACTATTATAGCTAATAATATGTATATCTTAATCTTCAATATTTTTATTACTCAAATTTGCCGGTGTTAAATATTTAATCTTTTGAAAAGCAATTTTACGAGGGAGGTGAGTAGATTCCAACGATATTCCAGTATAAACCTTAAGGCCTTATACAAAGTCACAAATAGTAGAGCGTTAAGTCACAGCTGGGTCGGTTTTCTTCTACGACAAAATGCACTTACGCCTTCAGTGGGCCGAATGCACTCACGAATGCATTTACATATTGATCTCAAAATCACAGCGGTTGTCTGGATCACAAATAAAATACAAAGTGTATTTTTCAATCCGCGCTTTTTATTCAAAGTCTTATTACTTAAGACGCATATAAAGCACCAATAAGGTCAATAGGGTTGACACATGTTACAAATTCATGTACAGCTTGGCAAAAAAGAGTATGACGTGGTGACAGGTGGAACTAAATATTTTACTAAATGGAGACCTATGATGTTGACAATACTTGGCCGACAAATACTAGATTTTGAGTAAAGCTTAGTGTTTCACATTTATTTTTAACGATTTGATTAAATTATCTTGCTGATTTTCTATATTATGATGACACCTAAGTGAAAGTGGCGCCCTCATTTTTTCCATACTCTTTTTTGCCAAGCTGTAGAATTATGTTTTACACATTAATACAATATTTGAAAACCTAAAATAACATTTTCAGAGTCTATTTATTTGTTTTAAATTAAAGAAAATTAATTCAAAATGCGTTATATATCACCCATTATCACGTGATGTCGAGATAAGAGAGATGAAGAGATTTTCATACCGGCACCCAAGCCTCCATCCTCACATGTAAGGAAGGTGGCGTGTGGAAGGCTTGGGTGCCGGTATGAAACTCTCTTTATTTAATAGATACATAATCATAAATTACATATATTATAAGGACACTACAATTTGTCCTATAAACAATACATAAAGTGACGACAACCTTTTTCGATTAAAGCGTAATTTTAAAATAATTATCGTTTTAGTAGTATTACACAGTATGGTTGTCAATTTCAGCAAATGCGGTTGGAGTGCTGTAATTATATAAACATTCCGCGTAAATAGCCATAAAACCCATTGCATCTATGTAATTGTAATTGGCGTCGTTGATAGCAATTGCCTACTTCAACAAAGGCACCGTTAAAAGCCGTAGCATTTATTGCCATAGCTGGATAATGCACGCATCCATTTGTGGTATAACGCATCCCTTGGGATAACGGGTATTGTTCACTGGCAAAGGATTATTAACTAGAAAACAAACAATCGAAAAAAGGAGACCATCACGCGACGTCCATAGTAAGAAGTAGTGCCTTGCTGTATTGCAGCCGAACTGGGCCGGCACGACCAGGGTGGTGCCTCTCGCTCATAATATAACACCGGCGTCAAGTAACAGCTATGCTGTCGTGTTTCGTGCGGTTTGTGAGTTTCCGGTGGCCATTGGGGGGGGGGGGGGATAGGGAAAAGGAAGGCAAAGCATATGCATAGCCTCTGGTTGTACGGATGTGTACGGGCGTCGTTATCATGAGGCTCGGACTGTTCGTTTGCCCCCTTATGACATAAAAAAAACGTCCAGCAAATGTAAAACATCTATTTCAACAATTTTAATGAAAATCTATAACGCAAAATGAAATTAAAAGAAATTATAGCTTCATGCCGTTTCCCGTCACGGCATTATTTATTTGTTACAGATTATTCATGCAATTTTTATGCTATTTTCAGGACTCAAATCTATGACCATGTTAGGACTTGGTCCTCATTTACTAATCAGCCTGTAGCATTGCAGCTCTTATACGGGTGAGACGAATTGGATGCGTTTTTTGAAGTGAAAACTTCTTTAGTCGCGGTAGGCATATTTTAAATGAGATAGAATCTCTGGATTCGCGACACCGTTACCATCTGTATGAGACGCTATTTGATGTTTATGTGACGTTTGATCTATTTATACAAGACTATGCAATATTTGTTTACTTATGTAAACAAAGTTGAAAAGTCAATGTCATGCGGTCATTTTGTGCGCCGTTTAAATTGTATAGGTTTTCACTTCTATCGGCAGTTCCTGTGACTGGTTGGGTTAGTTTTTTTTTAAGCAGGTCTTCTAGCAGTGGTAAACATATTTTATAAAAATCGTTTGCCTAAGCAGTTTTAAAGTCATCAGCTTTTTTATTATAACGTAAGGTATAATATTTTTTAGCTATAGAATCTTTTTATAACCCATAACCTTTAATCTACTTATGGCTTCGACGTTAAGAACCATGAAATTACATAAAAAACAGATTTATATTCAATTGACTTGCAAAATTTTACTCCACACTTCAGGCAGACTTGTTCAAGTGGGGCAGGTAATATAATGTAAGGAAAAACAATGAAGCGAACACTAGTAGAATTTTTTGAGAAACTTCGAGTAACAATCTAAGGTTTTTTATAAACCTTTATTATTCATAAATTAACTTCTTTTTTTATAAATAAATTAACTTTACGGTTACTTAATTAATTAAAGACTTTTCGGAAACTTTTCAGAAACAGAAAACGTAAAGTGAAATTCACGGAGAGAATAAAAAATAATATTTTCAGATATAATTTTAGCAGGGTACTAAAATCTCGATTTAAAACTTGGCCACTCGTTTGATTTTATTGCGGTCTTTGTTGAAAATTATAACTATTTTATGTTTTGTATAAAACTATTTAAAAGTTTATTTCTAGCATTCTAGGTATTCTGTAGTAATATTTTCAGATTGGGGGATAGGAAAAGTCAAACGTTTTAAGATTATCTTCATTAGCTTATACTATAACTTATAATTACTAAATTAACTTCCAAGTATTTTATAAATGCATTGGTAGTGTTATAAAAGTGATTTAATTGTAGAACCACTGTTATAAAGCACAATTATAATAGCTTAAAAATAAAGCTTACAAATCCCAAACAAAAACGCATAGTACAGCAAATAAGTTTAAAAATTTAAGGTATTGGATCGCAAGGGGATGGGAAAATAAACTGACAAGAGTTCGAAGACGAAAGTTAATTTCACGCGCTGTGGATACTCCTTCAGAACTCATCTCGCTTGAACAATTCGCGAGACGGCTACCATTAATCACCAGAAGCAGACTTATAGCATTACTTTTCTTTTGTTCGAAAATAAACTGCATACGGACGAGGTGGATTTAGCAAAAATACTATCAGCTTTATTTTTACTAGTAAGTATACAAATTCTAGGACTACGTAACTGATCTTGATAAAAGTAATGTTAGAATATGTTATTCGGTAAAGTGATGGTTATTTGACGATAGAAAGGAAATGTAAGTATATGTGGGTAGCCATAGTATATGTATGTAATATGTATTAGAATATTATAAATGGGAAAGTGGTTTTTTTCGTTAATACAATCGAGCATTTAACCGGATAGAGTAGTAATGAGAGCCAAATTCCGAAGCTGGTCGGTAATTTGTCACTAACGTAATGGCAATTCAACCAACCAGTGATCTGTACGTACGTCCCACGGGCCAATATCGTAATCCATCAATGGGCATCGGTCGGCCAATCAGAGCGTAGAACTGGCGTAGTGCCGCAGCACAAATTTGGTGGAATTTGTTTTCATACAAAACACGTAACATTACCCCTCTATTCCGGTTATATGCTCGATGCTTATTTCTTATTACGCCTTTACGTCCTAATCAGTCAGAGGTGCAGAAAAACATGGTTTCAACTTTTACCCCAAAATATATACATTTTGTTTGTCATCATGACAAGGCTTCTTTCGATGAATGTCAAGACGGCGAATCCCCCACCACGAACTAGGACTGGTCACTGCATGGAGATAGTCGGGATCCCCTACTACGAATTGGGACTGGTCACTGCATGGAGCTAGTCGGGATTCCCTACTACGAATTGGGACTGGTCACTGCATGGAGATAGTCGGGATCCCCTACTAGGAATTGGGACTGGTCACTGCATGGAGATAGTCGTCACATCTATTTGACCTTTCCTTCGTCATTACTTATAGATGGAAAACAACATTTATACTACGATAAAAGTATGTTCATGTGGTCGAAGCGGTGGGGACCAACACGTTATAGAGAGTAAGTAGAAGGTAATTTTGATGTCGTTCAGTTCAGTAATTGTGTTCAGTTTTACCACAAACTTGTTGTTTGTCTAAAATTATAATGTAAATATGTGCTACGGGAGCTAAAGAGTAAGGTAATGTTTGTTAAGGTTTTCATATTTTATTTTTGACTACATGGTGCCCACAGCTTCGCCTGCGTTAACTTAGATTTACAACCGTATCTGGATTGATGATAATTATTTTTATAGCCTATGTCCTAATTCTAGGTATATTACAATTTCAACTTTCAGCCAAATCAGTTCAGTCGTTTTGCCGTGAAAGATCAACAAACATCCAAACATCCAAACTTACAAACTATCACCTATATAATAAGATATATAGATATACTTAGGTTAAACGACAACGTTAGTCTCACCCAGCCAGAGCCCTGAAGAAATGGTTTATTTAATTTTTCTATATATCTAACGTAGTCTTTTTTTAGTAAAATAAGGCTATGTTAAGCGTAAAAGTTTGTAAGGGTGTGTTTAGTACACTTGCCCGCATTGAGACATCGTATTAGTGAACTATGGCCTAAAACTTCGTCGGCTATCGTTATAACATTTATTTTTCAATTTATAATGTAATTATGAATAATAGTAAATTTTGTAAATGAAAAGCAAAATCATGAATAACATTTTCTAATTACTAAATTTATATTTAAAATAATATTATATTACCTAATGTAAAATCTTTTATTATTGTAACGTTGATTATGAATTTCTTTAAGGACTCATTTTTTTTAGAATATAAATTTAAAAAGAAAATATTAAAACTGACTTACAATCTAGCTCCGGGAACGGGACCATAATATTACTAATAATAATAATAATAATAATAATCATTTATTTTCACTCCGGTACCCATCCGTCTGTCTGTCTGTCTGTCCGTCCATCTGTCAACTTGAAATTTTCACGGAATATGTATTTCTGTTGCCACTATAACAATAAATACTAAAATACAGAATAAAATAAATATGAGGAGGCTCCGATACAACAAACGTGATTTTTTTTGCTCGAAATTGACAACGGCCACAGCTTATATTATATTTAGTTATAAATTAACTTTGAAAATAAAAAAGTAAATTAAAATAAAATAAATATTTAAGGGGGCTTTCTTACAACAAACGTAATTTTGTGGTTCTATAACGGTACGGAACCCTTCGTACGAGATCCGACTTGAACTTGATCGGTTTTTTAATTTATTATTTATTTATCCCTAGCGTATTATGAAAGAAAAGTATTTTTCAAATTGATAATGATACACTTCCAATCTAAATAAAATTACCATTTTGCAATTGCTACAGTATTCGGTTGAATGTACTTCGAGTAATGGCATCAAAATTGGCGTAATTTCATACTATTACTCCACTGTTATAATATAATCATACAGAATTTGAGAGTTATGAACTTATGTGCTGCAATTTGTCTTCGCTAATATTTCAAATGGATTTGCATCACATTAGTACAAATTGACATAAACCTGATTAAAGCAGTCTCTAATCATCATTAAATGCGTCACATCACAATAATTAGTATTCTCGTAAACAAGTCATTTGTCGAAAATTTTGAAATATTTCGATATTCCAATATTTGCGACATAAACGTGATAAAATATGACTAGTCCCGTTTTAATGGAGACAAAAAGTTTGTTACAATATTTAGAATGGCAAATATTACGATTGATAATTAACAAAAATCGCTAGCGAAAAATTGATTTCGCACGTGCAGATACAAAGGAGGCGAGAGCGGCCGCGTCTTATCCTACGTCACGACTCACGACATGACCGCGTCATGTTTTTTGTGATCACACCTTACTGCCAAGGCACGCCAATAGATGTTTCACATCAAAAACCATGATAATTTAAAATCTTATACTATATCTTATATTATCAGTTGTTTATATGTTAAGTATTAATTATTTTATTTAAACTGGTATAATATATTTCATTATTAGAAAGGAATACTAATATTATGTGGATAATTGTGGCAGTGGGCTAGTTTGGCAGGAGAACGGATGGTCGATGGGCCAATATGGTTCAAGAGTGGAGGCCGCGTTTAGGTAGACGAAGTGTTGGTCAGTCATAAATCAAGTGGGAAGACGATCTCCTTGCAGTGAGTCCGTGTTGGATGTGAGTGGCGAGGGGTTGGCCGTCTTTGCGTTCACTGAGGAAGTCCTATGTTCAGTAGTGAACGGTTAGAGGCTGATAATGTTAATGATGAATAATTGTATTGGGAATGGCGTTTGGGTCGACACTCACCTCAACTTTCTTGTTTGTCTATTTGCTGTCATTGAAATAAAATTATGTAATAAAAAATCTAAATAATTATATCTGAATAATAATTTAAAAAAAACAAGCAATCGCTCCATTTAAAATACCAGCTGAATCCAGTTATACTTGAAGCTGACCCCAAAATAGTTGGGAAAAGGCTACGCAGAAGAAGACTTATTAATATCTATAATCTCAGAGGTGTTTTACACATCTCCGATAGAAATCTGAGATGGCATCGAAAAGCTATTTCCAGAGTGACTAAAAGTACTTGAAATTTAGCCTTAGCTTAACATAAATGAGAATAAAAATAATAAAAATAATTTTAAAGAATTCTTGTTGGAATTTTAACTTGTTACCTTTATTAGCAGAAGCATTTCGCCTTTAAAGCTGTTAAATAATATTTCTTATACCGTCGGAAGGGCTTATTTACATGTTTTCCTCCTAAGTCCCTTATCCCAGAGTATGAAGCCCTAATTACATTAAAACCGTGCACCTGTTTCGTAAAAGTATTTGCCGTCTATGGTACTCCAGTAGCGCATATTTGTGCGTTGCGTTTTAATTCTTTTAAGAGTTTTCCTTGTAAGCCTTTGGAAAATTGTAGAGCATTATTTCTCTCTATTTTACTTTTCACAATTTACAAATTTACATACAGCTGTACAAACTCTGTATTTTATTTGGTGTTTGTACCTGATCTGTATGCATTTAGTTGATTGGTAGGCAGTTGATTTTTTTAACAAAATGAGACTAATAATAATAATGGCTGAAAGTTTCTAGTTGTGATTAATTTATATGTGGCTTATTGCCATACCATAGAATATAACAAAGTTTTGTTTATTATTTAAATCGTTTTATGCACCAAAATATGTAGTCTTATTTATATAGCGCTAGATGCGAACTTATAATAGATGCGACTGCGATACGACTTAGGGACCTTCAATAAAAGAGCAAACTCATATTTGAAATGGCCGGCAATGCACCTGCTAATGATGTAGCGAGAGTCTATGGATGTCGCATATCACTTACCAACAGGTGGAACGATTCTCCATTCTCTCTCTTCTATAAAAAAATTGAAAAGGGTTTATACTAATTACATAATATTTTAAGCTTATGATATATTTGAAGCTATATCCTGGTTAAGTACCGATAAAGTTTAAACTTCCTATATAAAATTCGCCAAGCTCGTAGATGACATGCGAAAGTTTTAAAAGTTAGCCTATAAATCATGCTAACCTAACCGTAATATGAAATATACGGTATATAGAGGAAATCTTAATCTACTTTTCCTGTAAAAACGGAGGGATGGTCCAACTTCGTAATCTTGAAAGAGTTTGAGGTATAAGTTGGGAATAAATCTGGTGTGCCCGCGACAACGAGATAAATGCAGTTTTCATTGCGCAAAATACGTTGCAAATTAAATATTTTTGCTCAGCGATATTTTCGGTAGTTTGTTGGCTACTTTTAGCTGTGGGGTCATAACTTGATAGTTTACGACAAAATAGAAAAAAAATGTAATTTAAAATTGTGGCTTGCATTTGAGTTAAGTTTTTACAAAGCTTTTGTTTCCTTATCGTTCAAGATCATATTGCATTATTATTATGCAAGTGTGATTTAAATGTTCTTGTCG
The DNA here is from genome assembly GCA_963853865.1 of Helleia helle. NCBI lineage: Eukaryota > Metazoa > Arthropoda > Insecta > Lepidoptera > Lycaenidae > Helleia > Helleia helle. Next base: position 14,660,333 of record OY971422.1, on the reverse strand, counting down.
TTAATATAAATAAATGACAATAATGTAAAAAACGATGCTTAAATTAACACCCCAACTGATTAGCTACTCGTAATAAGAAAAGTGAAAAATATAAAGTACAATATAAAACATTTAAAAATCTGTATTAACTTTTGTTGCTTTCGTGTAATTACTGGTTGACCTTCCAATTTCAAAATTTTAATTTGCTAAGAATATAAAATTGACAAAAGTCAATGACAGAAAAAAAGGAAAAAATTTCTGAAAAAAAAAAACAAAGAAAAAAGTCTTAAATTTGCAAACTTGTGTGTGTGTTCGATGCGCTGATGATGATGAATAATTAATGATGATCAATCGTCATCACTATCATGTGATTTAAGAAGTTTATGTACAGTAAAGGTTTGAAGCCTAAGCTTAGTTATTTATGTATTGATAAAATATTTATTTTTTATGTATTGATAATAATTAATAAGCCACAGATTAGATAAGAATAGAATAAGAACATAATTCATAAGAGCAAGTTTGCGTAGATATCATAATATTGATTTTTAATGTATTCTTGATTTTTGTAAAATAAATGTCTCTTTTTAATTACAATTCCTGAAAGCAATTCACTAAGGTAGCAAAAAAGTGAAATTGTTTCTGGGCGTCTCTTGTGCTGAGCGAACGAAACGTGTCTGAAAAATCCCCTGGGAAGCAGAGCGGTTAACTGGCTACATTCCTTTAGTCCTAACTCGTTGTGTTTATTCGCTGACACCGCTAAACCTTATTCAATATCCAACCACAACCGTTGTTTTATTTAAAAAATTATATAAATTCGTATTGCACATCTTTTGTATACCTAGCAGAAAACTCACAAAATGGTATTACATTTTGTTTGCAAAGAATATGATAAATCAGTGGTCAAATTATATTTGTATCGATGGCACAAACCTTCTTTCAATAAGCAGTAGTACGGTATTTTGAGAATGAATACGTTTCATTAGTTTCCTATGTGTCCAAATAGTGGTAAGTCATTATACGAAGACTTCTCATTTCCCTAAATTCTCATATCCATGTAGATAATCTAAATGTGTCTGTTGCATTCTTATGAAGATATGTTCTAGAAACTTTTTTTGTTGCGTACCATATCCAATACTATCCTTTTACGTGTAAGGGTGTGGCTCAGCCGCGGCGCACGGGAAGGTTACGCACGTTTGTAAAGTTTCGCTTTTCAAGAAAATGTATGTGTGTGTTTTCAATGTAACCCACGTACACACTACGCATTAATTGTCATTTTCTTCCAATTAACATTTTAAGACACACGCGTCGACTCTGCGTGCGCCGCGGTAGAGCCGCGCCTTAATTCAAAGAAAAATATTTGTCGTCTTACATAAAATTATGAAGTTAAGTTTTAGTCTTGCTTTGGGAGATTATGGTCACGGGACGTATTCAATATATTTATTAACAGCTCGGAGCAGGAATGTGAGATTAGTACAATTAAATTTTAATCTTATTAATCACAGTATAATGCAGCAGAGTAACATCTGTCACAAAGTATAGTGGTAGAATGCCCCTCAAGACCGCCACTGGCGTTCTTTTGTAACAAACTGTTACAGTAATTGGACAATTACTATATCATATTTTGTTATTATTATAAATATTACTGAAAATACATAATTAATTATTAGCATCATAAATCATGCATGTCTAGGTTTATCAATGATATACTTCAATTATTAATCAACATTAACTTCATGATGATGATCATCGTTTGGTGTCACCGGAAGTCTATAATTTCATTCCTAAAATTCATACACTTCCGGTATCTGGCGTCACATCCGGCTGATGCTGCCAGTGGTTTGTAACAAATTGAATATTGGCACTACTTAAAAAAAAAAACACTCAACATATTTCATCATCATTATCAGCCTCGATCCGTCCACTGCTGAATACAGGCCTCTCTGAAATATCTACTATACATACCGGTATTCTACATATTTGCCTAAGATAATTTCGGTAAAATACAGCGTTTAATGTATGTGGAGTGTACTCAAATTCAGCTGTAATCTTTAAGCCAGTAGCGTGATGTAATGTAGAAGGCAATTCAATTTTAGCCGAGCGCTGTGCAGTGTACTCCTATGTCACAAATTTAGTGTTGTACTTGCATCTAGTATATGAATTATTCAGCTTTATGATTCAGCTGAGAAAAGTAATTAAGTTTTCCTTCGCAGACGAGTTTCGCTTGCGGCCAGCTCTCTGTTAATTAATCATCCTAGCTGTCTCTTTTCCACTTTCTGAAATAGGTTAATAATGCTTGTCTTTTTCGTATCCCTTCCACGACTTTCATTATTCAATAAGCAAATAAGCTGAGAATTTTTTAATTTGCATCAGACTTCGAGAATTCATTTAGCAGTGTCCATATTTTTACATTTAGCTTTTCATATTTGAAATGCACTTTTATGCGAACTTTTGGAATATTTAATTGGGTTAATAAAGGTTATTTCTTTTTTTTTTAACAAGTCGCATTTTTGACGTGTTGTTAAACTTACTAACGCATATTGCATTTTTTTAATGTGTTGTGACTTATTGAGAGATATAGAGGTAGTGCTAATTAGGTATAATATACATTATATTATTTTAGAAAAAGACGAGTATCAATGATAATAATCTTCTTCAAAAGTAAATATTTATCTTTGAAAACTAAATCCAATATTATTTTCAAATCACTTATATGAAATATTGTACGCCTTGACACACCTACACCTTTTATATAACTTTAAGAAATTTATCAAATTCCTTACACTTTTACGTTAGAAACTAATAGAAGGCTCTAAAAAATAGTCGTTTCCAAGTTATATTTTTCATTTGTGGAGATTTTGCTGTCATTTGCAGGGTCCATATTGATATTTTTTTTCTTTAACGCCGGGAAATGCTTTGAGGCATCCCGCGGGGCAGTGGGTCTCCCCACGCAGGTGTGTGGGACTCGCTGCGCCCGAAAGCTGGTAAGTGGACGCAGCTCTACCCACTAAAACCCGGCGAGTGCCACCAATGCCGCCTTTGGTGAGGTGCCCCGGATCTAATTAACTATAACAGGGCACCTCGACGGCTAGTCAGCCCCTCAAGGGACCGACGCCACCTCCACAGAGTGGTTGTCCCGCACCACAGAACAACCCCTTAAAATTCTAACGTCGGGACAGTACAATGGGGTGAAGTTCCCGTCCTCGCCCCTTTCCCCCTGCTCTTTTGTCCCCTCTTCTTAAAAGAGGGGTACAAAGAGCCCCTAGCCTCAATTAGCTTCGCCTAAGGTGCTAGGCTCACCCTAGGCTACTGAGACCCACCACCACGTCAAGGCCACGAAAGGTGGCATTGGTGTCACTTGCCAGGTTTTAGTGGGTAGCGCAGCGTGTCCCACATACCTGCGTGGGGAGACCCACTCCCCCGCGGGATACCTTAGAGCAGAGCAAAGAAAAAAAATATAAAATTGTTATTAATCAAATACCATTCGGTGCCTTTCTATATATGAAAAAATAGTAAATTCTTCCTACACTTTCTGAAAATCTAATTGAAAATCAAAGTGCTTTTTTACGTAATGAATTAAATGATCATTTAAATCTTCGCTCAAAAGAGAAGACTCTTAGTGCAATTTAGTTGTTGCCTTCATTAGCGGAGACAAATCCCTATCACTAGTATTTCTCGTTCTAATTGCAGCATTAGGGGAACAGAATGAGCTATTGTAGCTACGTTGTCTGTCGGATCTGTTTTATTTTGAACGCTCCAGCGGAATACAATGGTGGATTTCAAAGCTCGTGTAGGTTAAAGACCTTCATTTGAGCGTATTATTTGTTGAACTGTAACCGAACGATTTTATAAAATTAACGACAAATCTGATGTAATTAATTGTACTACTGCAATGTGAGTGACGATGGCCTAGTGGGCTCGGCTATTTGAGAAATACCCTGGAAATATTTTTTTCTAAATTTCTAAGCACACCTATATGAGAGCATCGCTTGCTCACTAGTGAAGGAAACATAGCGAGGAAAAATGCATACCCGATGCGATTACAAGTCTAAAACTTCACACACCTTGTGTGAAGTTCACCAAACCGCATTGGGCCAGTACATCGGTGAACTACCAAAACCCTCCTCGCTTGATTTCGAGGAGGAGACCCATGTCCAGCTGTGGGATATATAGGGGTTGATATATTATTATTATATTATATTTTTCTGCAATGTTATGTAAAAACAAATACACTGCTTAAGATTTCTTTAAAGAAAATATGATAGCACTTTCAAATTTAATTTTTTACAATATTACTTAGATATATAAAAATGTCTCTTAATTCCTTACACAACATAATATTTCTATATAAAATTAAGAATGAAATTTTAAAGTAGTAACTATTATTTTCTGTTAAGGCCTTAGAAATAGTTTCTTTCAATAGTTTAGCATATTACCTAGGCCAGCTAGATAGGCCCGTATGGGGATGATACATAAGGACCGTTAGTGCTGTTCCGAGTGAACCAGACTTTATTAATGATTGGTGTTGACCGCTGAGTCAGCGGCGCTGACCATCAGCTCTGAATGCTAAGAACTTAACAGATCCAGGCCTAATAATCAAAGGAAGATATACCGTACGATTAAAGTTTATACTCACTCTAAGGGAGCTCGTTTAGGCCAGAAGCTTAACTTAGCGCACAGGATTTCTCGCTCCATCGCGTGTAACGGCAGTGGATCACCAGCCGCCCCCACTAATTTGGGATAAGTGCTCACGTAGCGGGCTCAATGATTCGGCTTCAAATGGAAAATACCTTTGAACTAACTCACCTTGACTCGCCGCGACAAATTCAATAACGATGAACATTCACGCGGTTTCGTCCCTTTGTTGGATAATGAAGATTTAATTCAACTGGGCTCGTTAAATTTACTTGGAATTTTCTGTAAAATTTTATAAAAATATTTAATCGAAAAGGAAAGAACATTTAGAAATCTTTGAAGGTGACTTCGCGTTTATCATTTGTTCTTCAAAGATGACAGGTATCATCTGTGCATGTATCATTCTACAAATATTATAAACCAGCCGCTGCCCGCAGCTTCAGCCGCGCTATCTTAGTTTTACAGCCGCATTCGGGTTGATGGTGATTTTTTAAAGCCTAAGTTACTTATAACATCAAATAAAGTGCCTTTGTACCAGCATTTTTACAAGTGCTATTTCCTATTGTAGCTATCCAAGTCTTACATAAATTGTTAGATAAATAATAAACATATTAAAAAATAAGAAATAACAAATTTAACAATTAAAATGCAAAAATTTAACATAAACAAATACGATCAAGGGGCTTTCTTAAGTATTTTAGCAGAACCAACATCTGACGCAGCAGAGTTTATTGTAGATGTTATAGGTTTGCATCAATGATTCTCAACCTCTTGGGCCTGTTGTAATTTGTAATGTAAATAATTGTAAGTAATTAAGTTTAGGGAACGTTGGGGCTCTCATGTCCTTGGAGACAAATGCCCCTAAATAAATACAGAATAAAAATAATCCTTTGTTTTGTTTTTTTTTAATTGTAAAGTTTCATTAAAAACATGATTTTCCACCAAGAACCATCAGTACAATCGACAAAAGTTATGGATGTTTGTTGCTCTTATATACATAAACTACTGAACAGATATTGATGAAACTTTAAAATTATATAGATTATACATTAGAATAAGACATAGGGAATTATTTATCCGTTCTTATCCAGAATTATCGTTCTGCAATAAGATTTTCAAATTCCAAAAACAAAATACGATCCATACGTAAAAACCTTCTCAATATATTTTTTATAAACCAAAGTACCACAGTAAACCGTAAATGTAAATTAAAACTTTCAAGAATATTAGGTGAATAAATAAATTAAAATGGTTTCATGGCAGTAGAGGTCATACGACTATTTAAGTTTTAGTTAAGGTAAATCACTTACTGGAAGCAGATGATGCTGATTGAACTAGGGCTATATATTCACAATGACAGAATTGACCAACAGGTTATCAAATCAAACATTATCAATGTATGCGAATACGATTGTTATACTATAATTGGACCAGTTTTACTTCAAACGTCAGAGTACTTAAAAAGCAAAATTAAAAATTTTGAAAAATACCCACGACGGTTAAAACATAATTGAAAAATGATAAAATAATTTAAAAACCCCGACATTTAAACAACAGAGTATCTGTTTTTATAGCCCTTCCCTACGCACCTATTTGGTTCTCGAAGACGTAGATGTGGCAATAACATATTATTCAAGTCCCTATGAACTTAATATAAAACCCAATATAATCCGTCGGGGGCTGCCATTGAATGGACTAGATTTGTAGTTTTATAGTAACGTCAATAATTTGGAGATATTATTTTATCACTGTTTTAAATTTCTTCAAATTTAAAACAGTGATGGAACCGCATCAAAATTTGACTAGTAATTTTGGAGAGAAATGGATTTTTTTTACATTTTTTACGTTTATTATCTCTAGTTGCATAAATTCTTTAAATCGAGGATTTTTTAATTAATTTATCATTTTTCAATTACCTGCATTTTAACCATCGTGGGTTTTTTATGTGTAATTTTGCTTTTTTATATTTATGTTGAATTTTAAAATAATGATGGCAGCCCCCGACGGATTATATTGGGTTTTATATAAAGTTCATAGGGACTTGAATAATATGTTATTGCCACATCTATGTCTTCGAGAACCAAATAGGTGCGTAGGGAAGGGCTATGAAAACTGATACTCTGTTGTTTAAATGTCGGGGTTTTTAAATTATTTTATCATTTTTCAATTATGTTTTAACCGTCGTGGGTGTTTTTCAAAATTTTTAATTTTGCTTTTTATTTCAAACTTTTTATAGAGTATGCTCTATAAAACTAATTAATATTAAAAATGTAGAAGCTAAAATTAAATATATTAATGACTGCAGCGCCTTGAAGTGATTTACCACCGTATCATCTGTTTAAGAACCTTTACTGATCAACCACAAACCCTATAATGAATACCGCATGAAAATCGGAGTAGATATTACTGCAGCGAGTTGATACCGTAACACATATTTAAAAATCTTCACTAATCAACCAACCAAGGCAAATTGGCTAGACGACATTAAAGACTGGACCAAACATAGCTACACGCAACTGAAGGAAGCCGCATGGGATCGCAGAAAATTTTGCCAACTGACCTCCGAACTTCATTATGAAGATGGCACCGGATGATGATGACTATAATATATTATTTTATACTATAATATATTATAATATATAGTATCCTATAGCCGACATGAGCCTGAACCACGGTGGGGACGACAGTCCCCACCATGGTTCAGGAGACCCACTCCCCACTCCCTAGCGGGATGCTTCAGAGCATTTCCCGGCATTAAAGAAAAAAAAGGTATCGTAAAGTTTAGTTAAAAATATTAGGATACATATTGTACGGATCCTTGTCTCCACCATCAAAGAAAAGAAAAAGAGGTAGACCGAAAGAAAAATGGGTCGATGAGATCATAAGAAAAGCTGGTCCAAACTGGATCACAAAAGCTAAAGACAAGCAGACGTGGAGAAAAATGGAGGAGGCCTTTACCCGTTGAGGGGTCCATATTGATATTAATTTAAATTTAATTTGGATATTTAATTATTTTTTATTTTGAAATTAATAATTATTACATAAATGACATTATTTTATATTGATATTTACCTATGATTGTAATTTAAAGTTATTAATTGTATTGTTTTATATTCATATGCATGCACATAAAATATGTAACAATAATTCTATATTAGGGGGATTCTATCGCCACGGGTGGGACACTTGTACCTTAATTTCAGTATGTGTGACTAATTTATGCGAATTGTATCAATGATATCAAATTTGTTTATATAAAGAATAACAAAATATTTTATATACTTTTATAGTTATATTGGAGGCGGGGATAACACCGTGAAAAATTAAATCAAAATGACAGTAAATGTTTGCCACGGGTGGGACATAAAATGGACATGCTTGTTACATATGAATCATATTCAATAAAACTCTGCTCTCGTATTAAACTTTTTAATGCAAACTACACTATTTGTTTGAAACAATAAACTTAACGTAACATTTCAATAAAAAACAATGCCCTATTATTAAAACATATTTTACAAAAATGAAATAAAGGGTGTCACGGGTGGGACTAACACTGTCACGGGTGGGACACGTACGATTTATTAGGCAAAATAAGCGGCTTATAAGCTTTTTTACTAGCACTTGGCCGATTTTTTTAAGATATGGATGCTAAAGTTTCATAATCAGAGTCACTCCAACTGCTTGAGTCTTTTTCAGAGTATATTTTTGAAACACTGAGCTTGAAGGCTTTCAATCTTTTCAGATCCGAATCAGCAGTAGTGCCCACTAATAAGTCGTCACGATTGTAGCCTTTGAAAAAGTGGAGCGACTGTATTTTGTCAATTCCAGTGGCCAGTTTCCATCTACTATCTAACATTTTTCTATTAGCCTCGACTTCTTCTTCTGACAAATGTATAATGTTGATGTTTTTAACAGTCTTACCCGCTGCCACCACAAAATCTTTAGCGTTGTTGATTTCAACTTTTCGTTGTTTAACTTGACTCCAAACCGCTCTTTGCGGATTACTGCTATTTTCTTGGTCGGGCTAGAAGGCAAATTTCTATTTACTCTGCTTACAGCCTTTCCCAACGTCTGTTTACAAGAGTATGATCCCAATGACGAGGACAGTTGTTCGTCCGTAGTATTAGTATCTGCCTGTTTTAAAAGCTTTATCTTTTCTCTATACTTCCTTTTTGTTTCAGTTTCCTTAGCCCTTCTTATATTTTTTAGTCGTGCCGAAGAATCCTCTTTTTTCTTGGTGTTATCCCTTCTTTTCTTGTCTCTCTCCCTTTCTTTAGATAAAAGAATTTGATACTTTATAGGACTGTTCTTATCTATCTATACATATATATCTATACTTCTTCATTCTTTGAGCAGATGTTGTTTTACCCATTTCCCTAAAAAGTAAAAATAATTCTAAATTACGCGTAAAACGATTAAAATCTAACTTTTTCTATACAATAGACATTAATAACACGTAAAAAAGTGACCAGAAAAACATATATATGTTCTTAAATAATTCGCAATGCACAAGTAACCTCAACATATACAAACGTCCCACCCGTGACGAAAGAAATTGTCACGGGTGGGACCAAATTCAACAGCTGATAGTTTTCATTTTATTTGAAAGAAAATAGATATCAATATACCGATGGTTTTCTTTTATTACACTAGAACTAATTAATAAATATCAAACATAACCTCAAAGCCAGTTATTAAAAAACAAAACTTACGTGTGTTTTCGCAACGGGTGGGACAACTTATCACTGATAGTTTTAATTTTTATTTCACAGCAGTACTACTTACCGTTTATTAAATCCGCTGGCACGTGTTAATTATTAATTCAATCAAAGCAATTTTAAGAACAATAACAGTTGCAAGTTCAAACCAGAACCGACGTTACAGTGTTGCCAACTTGAAACAATTTTTCGCATATTTACGTAAGGTTTGATAGTCTATGTTTGCAAGTTAATAAAAAATTAAAAAAATTGAGATATGCTAATAATTGTTATATTACCGTGAAATTCGAAGTATTTTGTATTGATAAATACAATAATTTATAGCATAAAAACAACTTGAAAAAAAAACTTCAAGGTTTACTTTCTCGTAGAATCCCCCATTAATAATATTATATTGTATAAGCTAGTCAATATGGAAATAAAGAGGCTATTATTATTATTATTTTACGGATCGATATATTTTAGTTAAAATAACACGTAGTTTGTCATAAAATAAAATATATATTATATTATTATTATGGCAGCAGATCAATAATATTAGTGGATGCGAATTCTTACCGGAGTGCACGCGACTCGACGTGAGTGCATTTTGTCGTCCGGGAAGCAGCGAGGCGTACCCGCTGAATAAACACGTGCCTGAAACTGTAAAGCTAAGCTTCTTGCTACCAGACGGATTTTTATTCAAAACCGACACTCAATAAACGTAACGTTCAATAAACGTAACGTAAAATGAAAGTAACGTAACGTTGAATAAAAGTAAATAAACCTAACGTACCGCTGTTCACGTATTATACCGGGTCAATAGGTAAAAAAATACTACATGAAACTGAAAATTTTGTGATTGTTTCATAATGCGCGCGATAAACAATAGTAGGAGCTACTTTTTATGTTAGTTGGATAGGCAAACTGGCAAACGTACCACCTGATGGTAAGTGCGTCGACGTCGCCCATGAACATAAACTAGTATACCTGGAACGAGCCCAGGCAACTCATTTATGTGTTGCCTATCCTAAGACATAAGATGTTAAGTCTTGGTGCCAGTAATTACACTGCCTGTCTTGCCATTCTCTCCGAAACACAGCAAAGCTGTTTCACGGGAGGAACAATTAAGATGGTGGTACCCATGCAGCCGGGAGCGCGGCACAGTGCTTCCCTCCCACCCGTACTAAATGTGGCTCCAGTAATGCCCCTGTGCTCTTGTCAGGCTTCAGGATGAGAACCTGGGCCCAGTAAGACAAGACATCGCGAGGACTGTTAGTAGCAGCCGGGCAGTCCGCCCTTACGAGGAGTAGTCTGGCCGTCGCCAGGGCCAGCCTGTCGCTGAGGTGATCCTGTTGCCTGTAAATCTTTGACCCTGAAAAAGCGGCTAATGGCGCTTTCCTTAAATAAAGGAATATGTAGTAATACTAATTTACAAAACGTGACATAAAACAAATCCATGAAAAACCGCTAGAATAACATAAATCCCTAAGAAAACAAAACAAAACCAATCCCAATATAAGTAAAAGCCAAAGCAATTTCTTGGGCTGTGAAGACTAAGTACAAACCCGTAACTCTTGGTGCTTTCAAAGCAGGCGGTGAAAAAATTGATTGCCCTTAATTTGTACGTGGGGGAAGCAATAAGTGACTTATGAGGCGGATATTGTCTCGTTTTGTTCCGCATTCTATTTATGTTCCTTATCTATACCATTACTGGTACCAAAAGAACATGTAATATTTGCACAATATTTTCCTTGAGTAATCTATACAAATAAATAAAATTGAAGTGTCTGTCACTAAATGCATATAAAAGTTTATACGCACTTAAATTAAAAAATATATTTTTTTTTAAATTTTTGTCTGTCTGCCTGTTTTCCCTTTCTCAGAAACTGCTCGACAAATTTTGACGGGACTCACTGCAGACAGCTGATTTTGTAAGGAGTAAATTTATGCTACAAAAATAATCATCATCGGAGTGGTTACGGCTGAAACTTAAGTTAACGCGGGCGAAGTTGCGGGCAACAGCTAGTCCTGTAATATAGGTAATGGAAATACAAGTAATATTGTGTTGTAGTGTATGACGGAGTTGCAAAAGTTAAAATGCATTTGTATGTTTTTAGCTCTTCATCACGTATCAATTATATAACTTGGATGAAAGCCTGCAATCAAATTTCAACTTCGAACCTCCGGTCATATAATATTTCAAAATGCGACCAACGTCATCTCATATCCAATGTTCCGCAAGTTTGAAAAGGGTTTTCAATTTTACACAATTATTACATAGAATAAGCTACTATCTATAGTATTTGAAAGGCCGGCAACGCACCTGCTAATCCTCTGGTGTAGCGGGTGTGAAAGATAACGCTTCTCACTTACCATCAAGTGGACCGACTCTCCGTTTGCCCCCTCTTCTATGAAAAAATCCAATATAATAAAGACACCTTCAAGCAAATAAAATCGGCAATGAGCCTGGCCATTTTTTGCCGAATTGGGCCGGCACGACCGGGGTTACCACCCCGGTCGTGCCGGCCTCTCGCTCACCGGCGTCAATTGACAGCTACGTTGTCGCGTTTCTTGCGGCTTGTGAGTTTCCGGTGGCCCATTGGGGGGATAGGGAAAAGGAGGGCAGCGCATCTGCGTGGCCTTAGTTGTGCGGATGTGTATGGGCGGGGCTCGTTTGCCCTAAAAAAACGTAAGAAGTTTAAACTACTAGAAAATCACAAGAGCGTGTCTTTGTTTGATATTCTAATTTCAGGAATCACCACCATCTTCATCTTAATTTCCGTCCACTGCTGGGTATCTGTTTCTGGTACCTATATTATGGTTAACCTATATTTAAATAAATTACCTCATGAAAACTGCCATCTCATGTAGGTTGTATTTGATAAAAACAAATCATTTTTCCATAAACGCAACTCTCACAACTAAGGCCTCGTACAGACAAGGCGGCAACCGCGCGGTTGAACTCTAAATTCAAATTTGACATGTAATCATGCAGTTCTCGCGTGTCTGTATAGGCCCAAAATAAATATATACTTATAAATAAGGAGTGGAGGCCGCGTTTAGGTAGATGCAGTGTTGGTCGAGCATTAACCATGTGGGAAGATGATCTCCGTGCAGTGATCGAACGATGCCATGCCACTCGCAACCAACACTGACCCGAATGTTTGGATGCGAGTGGCAAGGGATCTGGCGTTCATATAAGGAGGCCTATGTTCAGCAGTGCATAGGCAAAGGTTGATAATAATGACGATGCTGATGATTATGATGATGATGACGATGATGATGATGATACTGGTGATGATGACGATGATGATTTTGTATAAATAAGACCCGCACGGTTCCCATGCGATTCTGAAATCTCTCGGTTGTCGCCGTGTTCGAACAAGCCCTAAGAATACGTATCTAAAAGCAGTTACTTTAAAAATAAGGATATTGCTTTATAATTTATATATTTTGCAACCGACGCGAAACTCTCTCGAAATTTATAAATACTCAAAAGCTTTATTTGAATTTTGATTGCGTGGAAATTTTCGACGAGATTTTTCGTGGATTTATTGCGGGTAGGCCTATCGCCGCCGGCAATTTTTATAACTGTGAGAACCTTTTTAGATTTCATCCGTTTTATATGTCGTAACGGAACCAAAATACAAAAATAAAATTGTCTCAGCGCTTAAAATACAAGCACACTACAATAGTCTGTGAATGGATAAATTATTAACGATTAATTTAAACAACTTGAGGTAACATACAGTTTGCTTATCAAGTGTCTTCGTAATTACGACACAAAGCTCTGTAGATTTATTGATTTGTTTGTTTGTTGAGCGCAGTGCTTCGAGGGCCATTCACGACAACATTAAGAGATTTAACATTCTTATGTCCGCTTATTGAAAAAGTTAAAGTATCTATTTTGATGTATACTTAAGTATCTTTATTATAATTGTTAGCATCATCATCAGTTACTTCGACTGGCTTATATCAGTTGTTTGGTTACCATAAGAACAGGCTCTGCCTAGTTTGGGATCAGATGGCCGCGTGTGAGTTGTCCCAACATATTATTATATTATTATTATCTGAGACGGGACAACTTGGCAGAGATTTTTTTATGTTAGTTGGACAGGCAAACTGGCAGACGTCACCTGATGGTAAGTGGTCGACGTCACCCATGAACATAAGCTAGTTTACCTGGAACTAGCCCAGGCAACTCATTTATGTGTTGCCTATCCTGAGACATAAGATGTAGTCTCGGTGCCAGTAATTACACTACCTGTCTTGCCCTTCTATCTGAAACACAGCAAATCTGTTTCACGGGAGAAACAAGCAAGATGGTGGTACGGAACGTTTACCCAACCCAAGCAGACGGGATTGCGGCACAACGCATAGCTCCCACCCGTTAATAATAATTATATATGTCCATCATATAATAATAAATAATGTGATCAAATGACCTGACCTCGATTGACATACTAATAAATATGTTTGAATATAATATGTTATATTTATACCCGTAGGTGACTGTAGCCTCGATTCCAGCAGGGGTTGCGAGTGACTTTACAATAAATTTCCTTGGGGAAATTCAATCGAATGTATACTTGCAACTAATGATGAATGTGTAAATTGCATACAAGATTAAACGTGTAATGAGTATTGTGTACTTTGTTTTGTATTATTAGAAAAGTCATTATCATTGGTCATAGTGGAAACTTTACACTTCTTTTCTTTTGACAGATAAATCCATCCATTTTGGATAAAGACGGACCAATTTAATAGCTTTCTCTCAAAATAGATTTCATGTTAAATAACCAAGGCTGTTTTATTTACGAAGATTTTTATACCTATCCTACGCAGTCCAGAATAGTTTTCTTCAATTAAAATGTATATATTTATTATTTTATCTGAAAAACTCTATAAATAAATAAATATCTATTTTTAAGATAAAAAGTATAACTAATTGATATGCTGTCTTGGCTTATATTGAAAGTGTAAATGGTCATTGTAGTGAATAGGCACCATCGAGCACCTAGAAATATTAAGAACAGAAGATCAAGCATACAACCAGATAGAGGAGTATTGTGAGCCATACAATTCCGAAACTGGTCAATGATAGATCACAAACGTTATAGCAATACAACGAACCAGTGATATGTATGTATTTGCCATTTTCCAATCATTCATCAATGGCCATCAGTCGGCCAACCAGAGCGAAGAATCGGCACAGCGTCGCAGCACAAAGGCGAAATTTGTTTTCATACAAAACACATAACATTGCCGTTCTATTCCGGTTATATGCTCGAAGGCACACACTGGTAAATATAACGAGTGATCATGATGAACGATTAGTGAATTATATTAAATCAAAAGCGACAGATAAAAAGCGAATCAAGTTTTCAGTTGAAATTAAACCAATTGGATTTACAAAGTTACGCAGCTTTAAATTTCTTGCACTTTAAGGTTTCCAGAGCTTTACGCATAATAACTCAAGTAAAATAATCTTTGTTCCAAGGCCTTTAACAGGTATGAGCGGAAAATCGTATTTACATGTATTTAAATTGCTAATAATAAAATCTGCATTTTATTTCGACTCAGCGCAAATAACCAAACGAAATCTCATTTTAATTTTGAATTGATATTTATTTTTTTGTACCTTTATCAATATTAATATTGGAAGCGAGTGTAAAATTATTTCATAGGTTCCGGGTGAAGGGAATTGTGTCAAGACTAAGTTTTTATTGCATTTATAGTCGATATTCTAATTATACTTTATACTTAAGGGTTATTTATATATTTGTGAGCGGTTACTTGTTTTAGTGTTACGCGTTCACGTATTTTGCTTTTAAGCGATCCAGTTGACCAACGCGATCAGAATGTTACGCATCAAACTGTAGTCTAATATTTGCGCTTTTACGGCTCATTATCGAAGACAGAATTGAAATAAAAGTGATTAAAATTTATGTATATTAAAATGACGTATATCTGAACGATCTCAAACATTTTTAAACATAATTCGCTAAGCTAAGTGAGAGGCTCTATGTAAGGAGTATCTGTAATGTATTAAGTATAAAGTAAGGATAGCATAATATTATGATCATAAAGTATTTTAGAAGCCAGTGTTAGGAGTAAATGATTTATGAAAATTGGTATCTTTTTGGCATTATTCACTTGTTTTTGGAATAAATCTTATGATTACATATTTGAAAACATAATATCTAAATAATCAACTTCAATGTACAATGTTGGTATCTTGCTTTAAGTAGCAAGATAGAAGACAAATACTTCGCCTTCACCGAAAGAATTCGCCTTTACACATAGTACTTTCTTGTAAAAGTAAACGAGCTCAGGATAATATTATATCACATTCAATACATAAATTGTTATTTTATGTATAATGAAAAAATATTATATTAAGCTTAAATGCTATTATTATATTTAAAAATATTTAACCTTTCTTGCCAAATACATAAATTCTATAATAATGCAATAATTCTCCAACGCATATGTTATTCGAGTTAGCTATAAATTCTAGTGGGTCGTCAAAGTTAGGAGATCAATAACCAAGACACTCTACATACTTATCGGCGATCAGATGTCCAACGCGTACCGTACTACAATTGTTGTCACAGCAGTACATAAGGCAACACTTTGAAGTTAGGACATATCGAAGGCATACACATTAAAGGCAGTACACATTGAAGGCAGTACATAGTGAAAGCAGTAAATTGTGATGGCATTCTAACCCTCGCAATCGACCGAGTCACCGGAGTGGAATTAAACGATTTATCGCAGTCACGGACTCCGATTTTCGGGGATTCTGTCACAGCTAGCAATATTCTTGTTATATATGAAGTGTTCTAAGCCGAATGTTCGGCACGTCGCAAGTTTAGATCCAAAGATTATTAATAGTGCCAGCATTTCTAACGAAGTATATACATAGTTAAAAAACGGAGAAATAATTGATTGTGATAAGCTTAATTTTATAAAATCAATCTTAGAAAGCATCATCATAAAGCATCATTTAAAGTAAAAAAAACTATTTTTCATACAATTTTCAACTAAACATGTAGCTTTAAAAGATAAAAGCTTCTTTTATCAAAATAAACATAATAATTATTATTTTGAATTCATTCAGACTTATCATATTGTCTTTTCTCGTTTCGTTATGTGAACATATAATTAATTATTAAATGATAATTACATGTTTCAAATAAATTATAGAACAATTAAAATATGTATTGAAACACTTGTGAAACAATTGAAATCGTTTAATGGACGTTTATAAAAATGTATGTTATATTAATCGGTGATTTGTAATAAGATTCCGCATCATCATTCACATATATAATATCCCTCTGCTGGGCACGGGTCTCCGCCTCGAAATCAGGCGAGGAGGGTATTGATTGGGCCATAGTTTACCCACACGCTGGCCCAAAGCGGAGTGGTCAACTTTAGACACCTTCAAAGATTTTTAATCTCATCAGTCATTTAGGTTTCCTCACGATGTTTTTCTTCACCGGTTAGCAAGCGATGTATGAAAACATCGATCACTTCAAATCAGGTACACGGGGAAGTTTAGGAAAACCCATTCAGGTGCATCGGATCAGTATCGAACCCAGAACTCCACTTATAAAGGACAACCTATACCCACTAGACCATCGTCGCTATTATAAGATTATGAAATAATATTTCGTCTAGAAAATGATATAATATAAGATATACTTTAAGCATGAAGCCTTCAAGCAATAATATTTCAATGTGCCTCATTTCGCGTGGGTCTCCACAGGGACAATATATCAACCCGAATTTATTTTCTTCAAAAACCTTTCATAACCTTTACGTTTTTCCCATTCTCTATATTATATTGGAGACATTATGACTTTATTACAGTTCTCAAGATTCTAAATGAAATATTCACAATAGATGCGAATATTCATTTTTAAAAGAAATGATAAAAGTAATTAAAATGATATTTCTGTTTATTCATTTACAATATTTCATCATAATTATTTACAATATAATATTATTATTTTATGTTGATGGACTAATAAAATTATCATTTATCTTTGAAGATACGATATTTATTTACATAATTATATGAATAACTAATGGTTGTTTGGGTTTGGGAAAAATCTGATAATAAAACTATACAATAAAGCAAAGTCTAGCTTTTCCCTCCCTACTCATACTAGGTAGGCGGCAGGCCTCGTTACTTATTTATAGACGTGACATTTCTCAGACTTTTATCGTTCTCTGTTTCGGGTAAATAACAACATAAAATAACACAACTTATTACTGTACATACATAGTGTTAAAATTATTGTAATGGTCAACGTGGTCGGCGTTTACCGACGTCACAGAGTCCTCACGTGCTTTAAAGATGTAAAGAAACAGCATAAAATGTATTATATATTTGATTTTGCTTAAGCTCTATCATAATTATTATAAAGCTGAACTGTCAAATCAGTAATTAACGAGTAAAATGAATAGCGTGTTACGCTGCATGTTACAATACTAGCTTTATTGTTAACTAGCTGTTGCACGCAGCTTCGCCCACTTTAACTTAGATTTACAGCTGTACATGGATTGATAATGATTATGTTACAACCTAAATTACTCGTTATAACATCAGCTATCTCCCAATGAAAGCCCCATCAAAATCGATTCAGCCGTTTCATAAATTAGTCGGAACAAGCAGACAGAAAGACAAAAGTTGCAAAAAATGTTATTTTAGTATGTGTACCATGTATACATCCATATTATGCATTTAATAAAAAGTGATTATTTTAATTTTATAAACAGACACTCCAATTATATTTATCTGTATAGATGTATACATGATTGTATATATCTGTATAGATGTATAGATGTATATATATATATGATTTTTTACTAATATACATGTCATAAATAAGACGCCTATATATCCAAAAGAAAAATAAAATTTCTGAGTATTTCATGAATGTAAAACGCTACAATTTTCATTCTTTAGATGTTAAGTGAAAGGTTAAGCTACAGAACTAAATTAAACCATCCAACTTTGCAGCGAACGGTCAAGCAGTAATAAATGCGTCTTAGTCTTGACTGAGCAAATCAAATAGTCACAAAGATTACTGGATAGTTTCTGCGAAATGGCAATCGCTTTGAACAAACTTTGCAGCAAACTTTGCTATGATGTTATTTATGTTACATTTTGAGATAAACCTTAATATCTGAATCTTAAATTTTGATGCAACATTAGTATGATCTTAAAGAAGTATACAAATAAATCATGATTTAAAACAAGAACTTTGGACCAGGGCTGCCTTTGAAAATGGTAAAAAGTGAAAAAAAAGAGAGGTGTCAAGGGACACCCGGATGTCCCTGAAGGAACGAAGTTCCTTTCGATTAATTAGTGAAGGAATTGTAATAAAAAAGTACATACACACACACTCACACACACACACACAGATAAGTGTGTATGTGTGTGTGTGTGTGTGTGAGAGAGAGAGAGAGAGACAGACAGAAGAGAAACACGCGCACGCCGCACGGCTTACAACTATAGCAAAAAATGTCGTTACAACTGTACGTCTTAAAAAAAAGGTAAAGACCTATTAATAAAACACATTGCCAACAATTTTTGCAAGTCAAATTAAGTCAACTGTAGGTACGTGGAATGTGTTATAATGAAAACTACATACATATCTAATTTTTCAAACATGTTTAAATTGTATAATTCTTAAAGCATTTATGTAAATCTGCCAATAGATGGCGTGGTACATAATATGTATAATTATTTAAAGTTTACATAAAACTGCCAATAGATGTCGAGGTACATTTATATGTAATTATTAAACGTTTCCGTGAATTTACCAATAGATAGCGTTGTTTAGTAATTGCATCGCGCTATTAGTGACTTGATGTTATTCGATAAGGTTTCAAACTTTTATAATTTTATAATAAACACACAACACACACAATAGCAAAAAGTATCGTGCCAACTTTTCGTCTTAATTTTTTCCGTCTAGCCTCCCTTTCACAACGCGCGATAATGGAACTACGTTCCAAAAATAGTAACGTGAAACCATGATGAAATCCATCGGAAAAAGTAGAGAATATACCAAAAATGAAAGGAAAAATTATTCACGGGCGGTCTAAGGTCAGAAAGTGGAAGGGGGGGGGGGGTTAAGGTTGAAAAAGGATTTATCTCTACTTCTGGCAAAACTACGAGTCCTATGGAAAAAGGTTTAATCGCAAAATTGTAGGTAATAAAAAGATTAGTCGTTAGTACTGCAACTTATTCGTTCATTATTTCATCATAATCATCATTATAACCAAAAAAAAAACAAAAACATTTCTATTTCGTAAGTAACAAACATACCTGAAATACGTTAAGTAAAAACATAGACTACGGTCTACGACAGTATATTATATGTTTATGAGTAAAAATGTCAATAAAATGTTGTGGCTCTCCTTAAGAAAAAGCTGGTTGGTGGTCGTGCGACCACTATATAGAACCAGATGTCACCTACGGTATTTCCAAACCGATAAGACTTAGTGGGGATGGCACCCAAGGGGATGCCGGGAACCTCTGGAACGGTTACTGCACTCTACGATTAACCCTTATGATTAGCCCTTGCGGATTCCAATGGGAAAAAGACTAACAGTACTAACCTGGATCCAGGGAACGGCTAAGACAGGCCCAAACGGAGTGCTTGTCGCCGGCGACGTTGTCCTTTTGATACTTGTAGAATCTTGCTGCTCCACTCTCTCCGCTTATTAATGTGCGATGGTCCGGATTGAAATATTACAGCTACACCGTCAGAAGTCCGAAAATTTAAATTAAATTATTTAACACACGCGAGATTACTTTTAGGCGGCCATGTTTCCGGGGTGACTTTCTAGCTATAAGTGACGTGTGTCGGGGAAACGTATCCCGCGCAAGAAATGCACGTCGTCTCAGTCAATCACAGGGCGTAATTAAATCAGGTGACGAAAGGTAAATTAATTTAAAGTAATTGGTTAATGTCTGTACACTTAGGCTCCTTCAAGAAAAAAACATACTAATTTGAAAGGCCGGCAACGCACCTGCTAATGGCGTAGCGGATGTCCAAGGATGTCGCTTATCACTTACCACCAGTTGAAACGACACTCCGTTTGCCTCCTTTTCTATAAAAAACATATAAATGAACCTTAAAGTTCTTTTAAATTTATTAAATAATATTCATTATTTCTTGGCGTTCTTTGAGGGACGCCTATGTTCAGCAGTGGACGGATAGAGGCTGATGATGATGATGATGATGATTCAATTTTTATCATAATCACTATCATCATTAAAATAATAATAATAATAAATTAGCAGGTTCATTGGTGACTGTGAGGCAGCTGATACAAAGCTAAATTGATTCTCTCATCTAAATTGATTAACTTCTAAGTTGATTGCATTTAGAGATTGCGAGGCTTATGAATGGGCTAGTTGAGGGGTAAAAAAATATTACTCTCCTACAGGACTAATTAATTCCGCATAATTAGTCAAGTTTAGACAATAAGAGATAATTAATATTAGGGTTTATTTTCAAGTAAACCAGCCCCAGTCGATAACGCGCCTCACTCGCAAAACTCTCAGATGCACTTTGAATTTGACGTTACTTTGACCCTAACCGGTCAGTGACACAGGTATGGCGGCGATGTAAACAGCACAGTGCCGGCTATTATTTGTTTTAAGTGAGAAAAAGTAAATAAAAGTAAGTATGATACCCTGAATTTGTTTTGTATCTCTTATAACAATAAATCACAGTATTTGTTTCATTTTTTTTTCAGTAAAGTTTGATTTTAAAGATCCCTTTAAACTTATATGCTTATAATTATTACGTTCCATTAGACGTTACCCTGATAACTTGGCTATTGTGCCCTTTTTTTGTTCCCGCTGGGGAATGCTATGTGGTACGCCTTGCGTCCGAAAAGATGGTAAAGTGGACGCAGAAGAACACGCTGTGGTTTAGTGGGTAGAGTCTGCATACCCACTAAGCCCCAGCGTGTTCTTCTCATCATCTGTGGACGTCCGCGGGACCTCAACGGCGCGGTGTACTATTCGGCATTCTCCTCTGTAGTCCTCTACTTTCTCTCAACTTGAGAAAACCGGATCACATAAGAGTACCTTTTAGTTCGGGCTTTACTGAGCGCGGCGGATCCGATCGCCAGTGATTTGGCAACCAGACGAACGAACAATGGAGTGATTTATAGGAATAAGTTTGACAGAACGACAACAAAGTAATATTTTTGTCATTTTGAATAAAGAAAACTAGAAATTTGGATTTATTTAAATCGCCATGCAGCACGTCGCTTGTTTAATCCTTTACGTTTGACACGTTCGGATTCTCGACACGTCCCTCGCCGGGAGAAAGAGATACAAATCCCCAGACGCAAGAATCTGTTTGCAGCACTTTCGTTCACCTTCGTCTTATTTATATGTTATTGGAGGAAAATATGTATGATGGTACGCCGTGTTCAATTGATACCACTAGCTTTCTGTAAAACATTTTCACGGCGAAAATATATTTCGTATTTACTATTTCGTTCTGATTCGTAATATTGTGGCTCAGTCACTCTGTAACTGAATTGATATCGAACTCACGTCTCGCGTTTGGGGTTTCGTGGTCATAAATGGAAACCCTTACTTACCCTAACTTTGTCCGTCCCTTAAATTCTTTTGTCCGTCCATCTTATTGGGACCAGACGTAATGGACTCATGTTGTGTCATGGACTGCTAAGAGTAATGAAATTATTAATGTAAAAATTGGAGCTTGTGTCATAACAGGAGTTCTATGGTACTAAAACTGTTGTTTTAAAATGTATTTTTCAGGTATTATTTTGTTTAATGTAAAATCATAAAGAATCGAGACTAGTGTATGTACCTACTACAATATTTATTAAATCAAAATTACTAAACCCCAAGTATCTTTTCTTTCCATTTTAACAAAACTAACCAATAACTTAACGCTGACATCATCATCATCATCAGCCTTTATACATCCACTCGTCTTGGCGTTCATAGAAGGAGGCCTATGTTCAAATAGGCCTCAATGAACGCCAAGACGACCGATCCCTTGCCAGCATCTCTAAAATTTTCATTCAAATAATCAAAATAAGTCAACTTTCATATTGAAACTAATGTCACATTTTCGGAGATATGGAATTTTGCTTTGAAATAAAGACCTGACCTTGATAAACTTTTCTACATACTTATGAAATATAAAAGCTAATAAATACGGTTATTTCTTCCCTAGAAATGAATTAACAGATTAGTACTAAAGTTATGAAGCTATTTTCGCGAAAGCCGTGCAACTCCCCCTACTTTTTGATCCCCCCTTTAATAAAGTGATAAGCTATTTGTGCCAGACACGCGATGCTCTTTACAATTCTTTATAGTTATTTTATAGGCTTTTCCTTTGTAGCGCTCACTACCATAACAAATGTTTATGACGCCTTGTTTATTTCTTTTATACCTACGATGATACAACTCAAGTTTATATTTTGTACATAGAATTTTGCATATCTAAAATGGTTTTTTTTATGTCATGAATGAAAAATTGATAGCAAAAAACGTCATTTTAAGCCTTTTTGTGTCGACTTCTGGACATAAAACTCTTTCAATTAATGTCAAGATTGCCGATGCCCCGCCACTCCGACCGAACTATTTCCGGGCGCTGCACGACGTTTGTAGTATGAGTTTGACCTTCTTTTCGACCTCTACTCCAGAACTTTATAAACCATCGATTCTTCTTCATATATGACATGTCAACTGCCATTTTCTTCGCGTAATGTTCTTTTGTTCTCCGAATAAAAAAAAACAAAGTCTTCGTTACGAATGCTATTCGATTGAGAAGATAATTCTTAGAAATAATTAATGTGTGATCACTGAATATCTTATAAATAGCTTTTCATTGATAGTGGAGGATTCTATTCCACGGGATAGGTCTTTTAAAGTATGGTTGGTTAAACACTATGGCTTTGGTAGATAGGATATTGATTAAAAGACATAAAATTGAGTCAAGATCCGAGATCCGCTTTATCGAGGTGGCCTTTCTTATTTTATTACCTGAGCAATAAACTTCATCTTTATTTGAGATCCAAAACTAGAGCATTATAGAACTTGGTAGTGTTATGAATATCCCTGAACAAGGAAATAGCTATGCTTCCCTCTTATGTTAGTACCTTGAATCTTTTTATAATGGTGGTCTTAATGTATATCCTAATTGTATTATATAAATTAATATTATAAATGTAAAAGTAAGTTTGTTTGCTACGCTTTCACGAAAACTACTTAACCGATCATCATGAAATTTTGTACAAATATTTTTTATTTGTACGAGGTATTAGAAGTAACATAGAATACTTTTTAAGAAAAATACTAAAATCTTATGTTGCGTAGACGAAGTCGCGGGCACCAGCTAGTTAGTCCACATCCCCTATTACTTAACATTTTAATGCGAGTCATGAGACCATTGTTAAAGAAAATAATTTATAGAAGGGCTGTTATGGAAGCAGTTATATCGAAATCGAAACTGGATTCGGAGGATTCAAATTTGAGTTATCGGAATTCGGAACCGAAATCGAGTTGGAGGCGGAGACGCAGATGAGAGATCTACTAAGAGCACATTGAATATTAATAAATTGGTTTTAAGAAAGTGATGACCTTTATGTTATAACTTTGCTAAGTATAAAAGGAACAATTTGACAAACAAAAGACAAAGGGTTACCGAAAAATGGAACGTCTGGTCGCCTTAGTGATTCCCCACGTAACAAGTAGAAACTTGTTACCTTCGATTTAAAAGTATCGAGACCTAAGTCGAAGTTGGCGGTCTAATATCAATCGGTAGTTTCGATCTTACGGAATGGGAGTCAAAGTAATATTTAGTAAAGTTTTTCCTTAGTAGCCTTAATTTCGGTTACTTTACAGAACAGCGCCTCCTCCACAACTAGACCAGGAGGCAGCTACACCGGTGCAGGGTGAGAGGTATGAATTGTGTCGGCGCCCGTCAGCATGGATACCTCCACATGATAGTGGTATATAGTTATTTCTCTCTACGTATAGAAGCTGGACCATGTTAAAAAAGAAAGACAAGACCGGCAGAAGTTCACTGGCATCTAGGTCAATATCTTTCGTACCTATAAAAAAAAATTGGAGCGTATGTTTGTCATTTCAAATAAACAGCTTTTAATAGATGCATAGGAAAATATATACGGTATTTACATTAAAAAAAAACAGTTTATAAAATTTTTGTCTGTCTGTCTGCTTGTTCCGGCTAATCTCTGGAAGGCCATTTTGATGGGACTTTTACTGGCCGATAACAGATGTTATAAGGAGTAATGTAGGTTACAAAAATAATCATCATCAACCCAGATACGGCTCTAAATCTCAGCAGCTAATTATAAATTTGAGTTAGGCTAGTTTCAGGTTCATGAGCTCATGAAAATGGGCTATTTACCATCACATGACCCGTCAGCCCGTATATCCATGAAACATAAAAAACATATACATAATATGTAATAAAATATTTATTATTTAATTATTATTATTCTCACCACCACACTCATAAATCATGACATTTTTAGACTGACACAAAAAAATATTTTATGCGTCACAGGGGAACAGATTTACATTTCGTAAATTTGTTTTTATATCAACTCAAAGAAAGAAATGTTATTTTATGTTTCATTTATTGTTTCCTAATGTTTACGAAAATTTTAATCATTACAATAAAATAACTTTTTACTGATTTTATCGGAGTTCATTGGGATGCTGTAAAGTATTTGAAACGTCGGACATGTAAAAATCTTAATAAACCGTGATAAAAACTATAAAAAATAGTTTCATTATTAAATTAGACAATGATATTTAACATATTGTTAGAAATCCTTATACACAATTCTTTTCTTATGGCATTTCTTGGGTCGCACCACAGAACAGTCTGTAGGTCGCACGATAATTCTATGCGGAATCAGCTGCTAAATACGGTATTTCCGAACTCATAATATGACATTCAAGAAAAGAACAAACTCACATTTGGAAGGCTGGAAACGTACCTGAGGGAGGTACGTTTACCAACTTTGTCAAGAAGTAGTGCCATGCTGCTTTACAGCTGAATTGGGCTGACACGACCGGGGTGGTACCTCTCGCTCACATAACATCGGCATCAAGTGGCAGCTATGCTGTCGCGTTCCGTGCAGTTTGTGAGTTTTCGGTTGCCCATTGGGGGGATAGGGAAAAGGAAGACAACGCATTTGCATAACTTTTGGTTGTGCAGATGTCTATGGGCGTCGGTAGTCATCATAAAGCTCCGACTGCTCGGTTGCCTTCTTGTAACATAAAGAAAATAAAAGGACCTGCAAAAGATTTTGGCAAAAGGGATAGACGAATTACGTCCATTTATCCCCTTTCCTATAAAATATATTCTTATTCGACGTTTGAAATAGGTATGTATCAAAAAAAAAAAAAACTAAATTACAACATCCAAAGCTTTTGCACGCCTCGCACACTTAAGCGTGTGGGTGTGCTGTGCTGGTGTGCCGCTCTGTGTCAATTTTGCAAGATAAAATCGTTCTTATATGTTAAGTCTACCGGTGGGAGGGAAGCGCTGTGCTGCGCTCCCGGCTGCATGGGTACCACCATCTTGCTTGTTTCTCCCGTGAAACAGCTTTGCTGTGTTTCGGAGAGAAGGGCAAGACAGGCAATGTAATTACTGGCACCGAGACTTAACATCTTATGTCTCAGGATAGGCAACACATAGATGAGTTGCCTGGGCTCGTTCCAGGTATACTGGTTTATGTTCATGGGCGACGTCGACCACTTACCATCAGGTGGTACGTTTGCCAGTTTGCCTATCCAACTAACATAAAAAAAAGAAAGTTAAGCACAAAATTATAAAAAAAACGATGTTTAGGAAACTAGACATGTTAAATTATAAAGTCAGCGTATTTTTATCCATTTTGTTTAGTATAATATATAAGAAAAAATGTAATCAAAAAATTATATCTACAGCTGTCCGTTGGTCTATGAACTTTTCGTTGTCTTCTCGTTTTAGAAAAATATAAACAATTAATTGTAATAATTCCCTTTGAATAATACTTCAGTCACTCTAAGAATGAACTCTATTTCTTATCATGATTGAAGTCTTAACTGTTTTAAAGATAGATTTTCTGGGTTTCTTTCATAAAAATTATCATCATTTTTTTTTCTATTTTCAATTGATTTCTCTTTTAGGCAATTATTATTTATTTCAATTCGTAAATACAATGAGCGTGTGAGGCGTGCACTTTTTTTGAACTTCAAACTAACAAGAATACTTACTGGGTCGAATTACATGTATCCTTTTTATTTAGAATATTAAATTGCTTTTATTATTAAAAAGTTATGATAAAAAATGTCTTGCGTTTCGCTTAATATTGCTTGTTTCCCCCCTCATAATACTACGGGGAATTCGGTTAGCTGGTAAGATTTATGGCTTATGCAAAGAATGAGAGGATATATTCTACATCATAATTCAGCCTAGTTGAGATTAGAGGCGGGCTCATATGAAGGATGATATATCAATCTACATTTTGTGCGTAAGGGTTTTCTCTACAAAAATTAATGATTATGATTATTTCATAAACATTTATGAAATAATCATTATAAAATAGTAGAAAATCATAATTTATTTGGCTTCAGTGAGTCAAAATGTTGTATATTTCTGATTGGATAATTATTTATTCCAAATCAATGATCGAAGAGGATTTTCGTGCAGTGGCCGATCCATGTTAGATGCGAGTGGGAAGGGATCGGTCGTATTGGCGTTCATTGAAAGAGGACGTTCAGCAGTGAACGGATAGAGGCTGATGATGATGAATAAATGAATAAAACAAACATGCGCCTGTTTTCTGTTGTATGTAGCTGTAATTGAAATAAAAATAGTATTATTTTTATTTTAAACATACAGTACCTACACTAAGTTGATAAACAAGAAAACTTAGCTAAGGTCATCAAAATCCAGTAACTAATAAATGAGTATTTTCTAAGCAAATGAATACTACAGTAACTTGTAATGAATCTACGTTAAGTTAACAAATTGATAAAGGTTATTAAGTAATTATTAGGCATGTAATGAGCGGATTATACAGTTATGGTTGCTTTCATCGTTAAATGAAAGCTCGTGTGATTTAAGGCTATAGCGTAAAGCTGGTTCAAGGGCACGCCCAACTAAATAGCCGACTAATTGACTCCGAAGGCTACAATCATGTTTCTGTAAAATGAATAAAGTGGAACACGAAAAATGAGTATAATGTTAATGTACGCGTCAGCTGTATAAACTCCGTGAGTCATGACTCGTTAGTTGTTCCATTTGCTTAGATTCCAATACAACTTGTACCTAAATTGTTATTTTTATGTTGGTTTGATAGGAAAAGTAATGGTAAGAGGCGCACATGAACTTCACGCACATGAAATTCATCCCCACCATGGTTCAAGCCTGGTCGTGGCGGTGGGGTTCAGTAGGCTAAGGTGAACCGAGCACCTTGGGCGAAGCCAATTGAACCGAGGAAGCTGAACTTTGTACCCCGCTTATAAGAAGAGGGGACAAAAGAGCAGGGGTGGCAAGGAGGGGAACCTCACCCTATTGCACTGTCCCGATGTTGGGAGGGGTTGTTCTGTGGTGCGGGACAACCCCTCTGTGGAGTTCCTTGGGGACTGACTAGCCATCAAAGTGCTCTGTTACTCAACAGATCAGGGGAATCTCAACAAAGGCGGTATTGGTGGCACTTGCGGGTGGCACTAGTGGGTATTCGGTACAAATATGTACCGCGAGTCCCAGACACCATCGGACCCACCCAAGGCCATCCTGACTTCCCATCCTTAGACGTAAGATGACAGGGTGTTATAAAACAAATTTGCAGAGTGGATGGTGATCATGTAACCGGCCCGCGGCACGGCACATCCCTCCCGCCGACACCAAACTAACATTTAGAATTGTAAACATATTTCATGGCCTATTCTATGGCCTAACACCCTCCTCGCCTGTTTTTGAGGAGGAGACCTATACCCAGCAGTGGGACATATAAGGTTTGATATTATTATTATAAGATTTGTCTAAATGGTAGGACGTTTATTAAGCTGTGGCCTGATGATGTCAGATGAATCATACTATAATAATAATAATAATAATATCAATGGACGCTTTTACACCACGTCAATCTGGTCCCGTGGTAAGTTCTCGAAGAATTTGTGTTTCGGGTACCAGACAATGGAAATATTATATATAATACTTTTATACTACCTATACGTATATTTAATTTTTTTATTATATATAACACACATATTTAGTATACATCCATGACCCAGGAACACAGAAAACTTTTTGTTCCCTTGCGGGATTCGAACCCACAACCTCTAACCGAACCACTGAGCCACAGCTGAGGTCGTCAAAATACTATAGGCGTATAGTGAGTGAAGATGGTCTAATTATTATCTGATTAAGGTCTAAACCGTACCACAAACCACTAATGTACTCTTGAAGACTTTTGGGCACCTCAATTTTTCAACATCACTTGCTCATCGTTGAATGTCTTTGAGGAAGTTAAAATTCAACTTACTATGCTTGCGTATGGCAAACTCTTTCTATTAAATAACCTCGACAGATTTCAATTTTGTGCATGATGAGTATTATGTCGATACTAGCTGCTGCCTGCAGCTTCGCCCGCGTTACTCAACTCCTATAAGTCACAGCGTCATGTTATATAGCCTATAGCCTTCCTCGATAAATAAGCTGTCTAACACTGTAAGAATTTTTTAAATCGGACCAGTAGTTCCTGAGATTAGCGCGTTCAAACAAACAAACAAACTCTTCAGCTTTATAATTATTAGTATAGATATAATAAACCACTTTAAGATATTGTTTTGATAAATTAATACAAAAGGGGGTTTAGTGCGGATCTAACAAAACCTATAATCGTCGATTCGCGTGCTCGACGTAACATTTACGTACGTGTACTGCTAGGCGAAAAACTTCCTCATTCTCTTTGTTCTTATACAAACACCTGAATATTAATTCACACACTAAAGAATAAAAATAAAAGACCTTTTACATTTAACGCTTTATGTAATTAGGGATTATGCGTAAATAAAACAAAGTAAATATTTGCAGTCTCGTTTAATTTATTTCTTGTAATTTATTTTAACTAATATAGGTACATCAAAACACACATGCGTAACAAATGAGGCTGGAAGATATGTAAGAACCATATAAGGTCAACTACGAGTAAGTAGATTTATTGCTGTGATACCTGGCTTCCGTTTATCCGAAAAGACGAACATATAACATTATAAGGTACCATGTTTTTCACTTTTGTCTCGTGAACAAGATATTTATAGATAATGTCGAAATATCGAGCTCCGTGAAGTGAAGAACACTGTAAATATCCCGTTTTAAATGGTTTGAGAATACGTACATAATCCAATAAAACTCGTGTAACATTTTAATTCAAAATTACACTATACTTTTATTAAGCAAATATTAGTAAGTAATAAGAATAACGTGACTTCGCTGCTCATAACTCAATTAGTATTACTTTAGACTAATAAGCTACATTAGCATAGCCACGTTGTCCGTCAATACTCACCTTATTTGCCAAACACATGATCCTAGCTACTGTAATTGTTAAAGAGATGTACTAACTTGTACATAATATCATTACGTAACTTATACTTACTCAAGTTAAGTGGAAAATCTAAGCTCATAAGCTCATTATTTCTACTTAATTTAAGTAAGTTTGTGTTATTAATATCAAAATGTGAATTCAGATATATTTAATTACAATTAAATATATCTGAATCGTATTGTTTTGTTCCTGCATTTAGAATACTGAGTCAAGTGGAACAATAAAGTTTAGTGTAGAGAACAAACGTATTGCCTATTCCGCATCAACGGAAGAAAGGTTAACCTAAATCTAGAATTGAAACGGATATGTTTCGTTCCACCACAAGCACTAACACGTAGATAAAGTAACATTAAATGCTGTGTAGATATATTAATATTGTCATTGTTTACTTTAAGCATTTACGTATTTATTACAAATATATTACAAGGGAACGAAATTATTGAACATAATGCTACCAATATGTTAGTATTCAATGCAAGGACTAAATGAAATACTAAACATTACTCCAGAATTTTTCACTTAAATACGAAAAGATTTTTTTTAACTTAAGTTGGGTTTAAGATGATTTGTAAAAAAATCTAATCTAGACTATTTACATATATTACAAACAGGGAGATGCATAACGTAAGGTTGTTATGAATAGGAATAAATTATTATTAAATATTCAAGATACTAGTTATAACTTTTAATATTTTACTATATAATATCTAGTCAAAATGATTGATAACTTTATATAATATATATTTAAATTCATCGTAAAGCGAACTGCTTTAAGGTTTACTCGAGTATATTTTGAATACGGACATAAAACAATATATAAAAAATGTTTTAAGTAAGATTTTGGAATAACAGATTAACGCCCGAATACTCAAACGAATCTCAAATGTAAGACGTACTTAAACTCATGCTATAACGTGTCAGATTCAAAGAAAAAAAGAGGGACAACACGAGTTTAAGTACGTCTTAAATTTGAGATTCGTTTGAGTATTCGGGAGTAAGTTTATCATAAACATCGAGTTCAGCAACCAAAAAAGGTTTTAATGATTTTTAAAGTTTAGGTTAATGTATTAATTTGATCAGAAGGGGCACTGTCAAATAGGGATTTATAAACTACTGAATATAAGTCCCATAAAGAACGCCAACCACTTATCCCTGGTGTTAGGCTTTTTTCAAGTCCCATAATAGAGGAGGCTAGTAATTATGGACAACTCATAAATTGGAATATGAACTACAAGCAAACGGAAAGCTAAAGTCTTAGAGTATACATATTATATAAAAAGTGCGTGTTACTAAGTATGAACTGTAAGCACAGGTAAGAACATAGACCATTGTCTTGGAAACGTTCAATCAGTGTCAAAACAACACGCCACGCATTAGATCCGCGAGCGTTGTGTTTGGGATGCTAGAGGCTGATGATGATGATTGTTCTAATTTCAAATATCGATTTTTAATGCATTACGCATGG
The DNA here is from genome assembly GCA_963853865.1 of Helleia helle. Taxonomy (NCBI): domain Eukaryota; kingdom Metazoa; phylum Arthropoda; class Insecta; order Lepidoptera; family Lycaenidae; genus Helleia; species Helleia helle. The sequence continues at coordinate 14,628,896 of OY971422.1, read as the reverse complement.
AAGGCCAGTATCACAGCGCTTTATTATAGATACTCTTACAGCCGGCTCAATACAAGCGGCGTGATACTCGCACTCTATATAATATTACGTATACTCTAAGGCTAAAATCATTCAATACGTCCACACAAACCTGCGTTTAGTAAATTCAATTCAAACTTGGACGTGATTTGGTGTACGTAAAAATGTTCCATTATCATGTAAATGTACTTAAATTGAGCGTGTCTATTATATAGTACTAAAAGCTAGTAAAGGGTAGAAGGCGATTACAATCGCTCGAGACGTTGCGTGACGATAAAACGTTTCTAATCTACATTCGGGTATACAAATAAACGTTTTGGGACCTTAAGAACATACCTGAATAAGCCATATTTATGTAGCCTAATTGATTCTGGCGATTTCACGGAAAAAGAAAGAAAATCATTAATTTACTAACAAGGTCATGAATTATATAGATTGAACGTGTAATGAAAGCAGTACAGAAATGATGTAAAATTGAAAGTCATGTTGACTTTATGTAATGTAACCTCAGACCAAGATGGCAGGAGACCAATGAAAATCGATAAAGGATTATAGGAGCAACTACATAGAAAACGTGGATTGATTTTATAAGAAATTTAAAAAATGCTTATCAGTCTTAAGACAGGACTTTATTTTGATTGTATTAATACTTAGTCTGAGGTTTTAAAAAATGAAGAGAATATGTGGGATTTAAAAGTAAATTCTCTTTAAAATTTTGTAAGCTGTACCGATATAAAGTTGATATTTCAATTGTATTAAAGATAAAAGCAATTATGTAAAACAAATAAAATATATGTTGGTGTCACTTTCAGGTGAAGTGAAGGTGAATTCAATACGAATCATTAATAATTCTTTATAATAGTGATTAATTTGTGTTATTACGAAACATCATTTATTTACAATAAGGCCATAATTCTGAATTAGAATGATTGTACGTCAAAAATTAACATGGCACCGTAATTAAAAATAAATACCGATGCCGATTTCCGTAGCATCTTTATAAATAGAATTCTTCTGTGCGTGTCTATGAGACTGAATTCCTAAGCGGCTGGAACGATTTTGGTGAAAATTCGAGAATGCTTTAGATTCTTAATTCGGACAAAATGTTTCGAACTGGACAACATCAGTGGGGTCCGCTAGTAGTTCTATAAATATGAATATAAAAAATGGATTTGCTACATTCAAAGAATATAGACAACGTATTGTATTTAAATGATTGGAATTGTCAACCTAATCACCTAGTGACTCCTTGATATAGATAAGTGATATTTCGTGTTAGTTTCGTTTAATTGATTCTTTGATATTAATCGAAACATCAACTTTCCATTCGATGATAGCTTAAACGTATAGGATGTTGAGGGTTCGGACCAAATTCGTTACACAAAACTATTATTATTTTATAACATTAAATATATTTGATTCTAATATCTAGGTAAGCTACTGTACAACTATGGCACTATATCCAGTATACGCACATATACTTAATATTCTTTAACATGGAATGATAACAATGGAGTATTAAAATTGTAAATGATAAGTTTTAATATAAAACATTTGATACAATAAGTTCTTAGGCTATAATGGCTTTTAACTCATTTTAAGCGTTACGGAATGTTATCATTAAAGCCATATTACTTATGACTAAAATTCTGTTTTATCCAAACTATGTTTTAAGGATATCTAAACGGATTTAGTGATTGTGTTTATAATATTTCATGTAACATTTTTACTGTAATCAAAATTGTTGGTCTCAAATCTATGAAAACCTTTATTTTAAAAAAAAAATCCGACGAATGGAACCTTCTCTTTTTTAAGTCGGTTAAAAAGCCCAATGTTCATAATTACATTTGGTGGAAAAAAATATGTTTCAATAATGAGCTTTATAATTAAAAAATATCATACGCCTAAGCCAATTTTACTAGAAATATTATAAAAATATTCACAATCCGTTTCTAACATTTTGATACTACTAAAATCGATATTATCTACACATTATAACAACACAATATAGAATTTTTCCGAAATTTATTTAGCGTTCCGAATAGGAACGGATATTCTGTATCGAGCACCGATTAATAGAAATGTTATTACATCTACTTATCTATAGCTAAAACATAAATTATTATGGCAACGTCGTCGTTTGGTTATAGACTTACGCGATTATTAAATTAACATAAAGGTCTATGCAAACAACGGTACAACGGAAAATAACTGCCGCGTGTAGATTCAGGACTCCCTGAAGATACGACTGATCTTTATATACCAATCTAGACTAAATATTATATTTATATACAATGTCCAAAAACTACGAAAATTGCATTTAAAAATCGTAATAATATTAAAGCTTTAATCTAGTGATTATGTTATTGGATATTATTATAAAATCTGTTCATGTGATATGGTTTAAAAAATCTTAAATTCCAGCTTTATTCTGATTTATAAATCTATATAATGAATTCACATTTATTTTATCAATTATTCTATCATTTTGATTTGAGGCGCCAAAAAGGTTAAAATTAAAAATTATTTATTTTATTTTAAATTTGGAGTACTCTATCACATTAGTCGATCCATGTTTTCAATACAGATGATGAAAGTAATATGATATGCTTTTAATGCTTATAATGAAGTAATTGGCTTTGTTTATTGTCCTTAATCAAACAACAACATTGTTTTAGAGGGAGAGATAAATATACAAATAGAAAAAAAAAACTCTGTTTCCAAACCTTGTTAACTATTGTGCGTTTTACGAACACATTCAATCGTTGCTTACGAATTTATAACTAATAAAAATATCTGCTCTATTTTTTAAAACATCTCAGAAAAGAATTTTAATTAAAATATAAAGATCGATAAAGCATATTGTAAATTATGTATATTTTGTAAACATTCTCTAAAACCGCATGTATGCATAGACCTTAATAGCTAAATTCGGTAGGTAAATACATAACAGGTACTTTAAATATAAAATAATACTTGTATGTGTAAATGTCCAAAGACTCATGTCTAAGACAACGTCCAGGTTAGTCGCAGTATCTCACTTCAGTCGTCGGTCTTATGGGACTCTTGATATCTATGTGCCGACCACTCGACTTGATGCTCGATATGCAACCTCGGAGCCCCGTGTAAAAGGCTTCGGGCAACCCCAGAGGCAAAGACGGTGATCCTCCTATTAGCCAAACCAAAATTAATTCGCTACATAAAAGAGAACGAGAAAAATGGCCAAAAGAATATAGGATTAAGGATACATTTTGTCAGGCTTCATGCTCATTGTGGGCTGTGGGACAATGCGGATCTCATTTTCTCTGAGGTGAAATTTTATATAATATTTTTATTTAATGACGGAAATAAGATTTTATAAGCGCAAAAATGTCGGGGTATTATAAGAGTTGGTATTTCTTAAGGATTATTCCTAAACACAAACATTGTCAAAAATAAGAAAAAATTCGGACGTACAATTTTAAAACAAAGATATTCCTTTACAAAGCAAGCAGTTGTCCTTGAAACGTTAATAGTAAAGAAAATGTATTAAGTTGTATTTGCGCATATTTTATACAAGATATTTTTGGCGCCGCCATATACTTATAGTGAAAGGAATTTCAGCATGTTATAAATATTTTCAAGATTATATCGGATGTAATATATCCGTGCATGAAATGTTTGAAAGCCTTATAGTTTTTGAGATTCAGCTGTGTCATTTTTGCACTATTTTATATTAGAAAACATATCTTACCGATCCATAGCTTGGGGTTTGACTTCGAGGGCACCAGCAGGGACTGTGAGTACCCTCTAACTGGTGGCGAGTCGTCCAGCTGCAGCATCGCCAGTCGCTTCCTCCGTCTCACTACAGCAGTATGCCAGCCACCATCATCCACCCTCTCCTTGGAATCGATACTTTGGAACCAATCCTCATTCATAGCAGAGTTCAGTTCCTTGACATCAGTGTCCGTGTAAATGAGTTGCAGTTTCCCACCACTTATACCGAGTCCGATGAAATCTCGAGGTCTAATACCGATTTTCCGCCTCCACATCACAAGTCCAGAATCTGTGTTCGTCCGGAATTTTATCTCATATCTAATACCGCGAAGATTGCGGTTCCTGAAAATATTATGATATCAGAAAGAATGTACAGTACGTGAACGTAACGCAGGTTCTTGTTATTCTGCGCACGTGCTATACATACAATATGATGTTGTAAACAAAAGTAGTAATAGTATTTGGTAATACGTAGGAAAACGTTACTTTTCTGGTATTTTGTTTATTAGATGCGAGAAGCTAAATATTATTGCGCCTTCATTGAAATAAAACTATCTGACGAATGATATACAAATAATTTTCACCACTCGATACCAAAATCAGCTATGACGTTAATAGGTAAATATAAGTTAATTAAATTCCTAAAAGAAAAAAAATCGAGTTCAAAATAGTAATAGAGGGAGAATCGCTACAAGTTAATTTGAAAAGGTAGATATAAACATTTGAGTCGCGAACAGGCCAATGCTAAAAATAGCTATAAATTAAAAACTAATGGGTCTGAACGAGTGGATAACAGTTTGACATCACTTGATGTTATTGAAAGGACGACGAGTGTCGCATATTCCAGCGAGCTCAACCAAGTCACGTACAAGCACTTTGCTGTGATCTGATAGATTCAACTCGATTTAAAGGCTAATGAAGCCTCACTGTTGGAATGAATGCATATTAAAGTTTTTAAGGACTAATCTTACCCCTGAGTGGAATTTTTCCCCTATATTGTATGATATGGTTTTGAGTGAGGGAAAAGGTGAATACATTAATTATTCTTGTACATTAAATCACATGTACATCTTAAAATATAACACGATAATTTTTCAAAATGTATCAAGAGTATTTATTATAAACTTGACTAGAATCAAAACGACTTAAATAGCGTTATTTTACTAACTCTCTTCAATAAGTCTAGGTTAATATTGAAATTATAATAATGAATTGGGACGCCTGAAAGGGATTAGATTAAGAAAAACAAATAAGAGAAAAAGACAGCAGTAGTGCTGAGATATAAAATCTTTTGATTTTAGATTTATAAAACATTATAAAGAATTTCTTATTTCAGATAAATGTTTTTTTGTAGTCTTAATAAAAAAAGATAAAAATTGAAATATTATAACAAATTGATAGAACTGGGCAAAATAAATGTATATAATATATATATATATATATATATTATTGTTTGACGTATTGTCGTATATATACGACTTTTTCGTCGTATATATACGACGATACGATATATATACGACTAAAAGTCGTATATATACGACTTTTTCGTTAAGATTTTGTATAGTTTGGGGAAATGTGTATTCTATGAGGTAAGTCCCAAACTATATCATATACCTAACGTATTGTTTGAGGAAAATTTATCAATACATTGCACATACATACTTCAAACAATACGTCAAACAATACGTTGCATATATATATAATATAATTATTTATCAAAACCTCAATATACAAATAATATACAATGTATTTCAAAAAACTATTTCACATAGACAATTTTATCAAACATTATTAAAAAGTTAAAACACTCTTAATAATTTTAAATGTTTGTCGGTTTGTATTTACCTTTTCAATTATATGGACTAGAGTATTATCTAAGGTAAAAAACTTTCATTTAAGCGCTAAGCGATTCTTAAATAAATTAAAATATTATGTAGTTATAAAAAATATTATTAATATATTTTATTACTACATATTAATTGTTTAACATATGCATGCACATGTTTATTAGTAAATAAAGTAACATATTTTATTACCTAATCTAATAATATTGTATTAAATAAATTAAATGTTATTTGAATGTTCCTTCAAGTACTATCTTACGTCATAATGTCCATCACCAACCGCAGTGTTAGTTTGTAAGCTAGAAAATAGAAACAAATTAAATCATGTTAAAATGTTCATAGAAAGAATAGACAAGTAGATAACGCATAGTAATTTAGATGAAGACGTCAATTTGATTACGGGCTTTCATACAACTTTTGTTTTTAATATCATAAAAACTTGACTAGTCATTACATTTGAGGCTTATTCAGCCATCTGATTGATAATGTATGCAAAAAGTCTAATATTCTCTTCAATCTCTTATATCTATAGAATAATTAAATGAAGAGCGGCAAGCTCTTATTTACTATTGTCAGCAGACTTGCCGGTCGTGGCAATTATAAAAGCCTTTTTACCTATAGACATCTCTTATTTAAATTGAGCTTCAATCGAAATTCCGAAGATTATCCCTAAGACTATCACATATTATAGCAAAAACTTAGAAGAATACAAAACGTAAGCCCAACGGTACTTTAAGCGGAATCAATGGTAATAACGTTTTCAAAGTGAACTATGTAAAACCGTTTGCATTGTAAGGCGAAGGAGAACTTGGGTAAACCAAAATCACCCCTGCCGTGGTAGGGTTCCCACATACATTTATTATAAGATAATTGCTACAAATTACTTTTGAATTAAGTGTTATTAAAACGTTATATCAGTACTGATTTTAATAAACTATTCAAATCATACATACATTACATAGTCTCTTACTACTGTTAAATGTAAAGTAAGATATTATTAGTTAAACATTCTATCCAAAAAATATTACTGACGATAATTTATGAAATCATATTTTAATTCTCACTCAACAGAAGGTGCAACTTTTGTTTGTAATTTCATTAAATTAATTTAATATAAACGTACATTACAATAAAACGTTAAGAGTTAATAAAGAGAAGCAAGTTACCTCCGTCCGCCGCGGCTCCTGTACGAGAAGTAATTGCTTCCGTCGAAGTGAACGGGCGCTCCGTCGCTTAGCATCTCCACTTTTAATTGCACCTCGCAGTTCCTTCCTTGATAGCCGTCGCGACATATGCATTTGTATTCGTTTAGTAATGGTATGCATGAACCGTTGTTCTTACAAGGTGTGAGACCTAATAAAATTTTTATTGTTTTGATTATTGAGTTTAATTTAATTTAATATCAAAAAAATAAAGCTGAAAATCCTGCTACATATGAAAAAATTGTACTAAAATAATTCGTATTAAAAAAACAAAATTACATTTCATCACTTAAGTCATCTGTTAATGTTATCATCATTTATTTTATGCTATAAAAAAATTAAATGTAAACAATTAAGTATGTACATTAGTAATATAAAAAATAACTACGGTCTTCTACAAATATATTTTAACACAAAAGTAAGAATATACACATATGGGTAGTATAAACATAATATGTAATGCACGTATTATAAATCCAATTCATATATACAATATCAAAACTATACTAATATTATAAATGTAAAAGTAAGTTTGTTTGCTACGCTTTCACGCGAAAACTACTTAACCGATCATCATGAAACTTTGTACACATATTCTTGGATGTATTAGAAGTAACATAGGATACTTTTTATCAAGAAAAAAGACTAAAATCTTATACTGCGCAGATGAAATCACGGGCATCAGCTACTACTCTATATTTTTGAAATGAAAAATGTATTCATCAAAGTGACAGCCCTAGAGTATCAAAACATTATTCATTCCTCCCTATGCACTTACCGTCCCCACAAGGTGGTCCAGTGTACTTAGTCACGCCGCTCGTGGCGCAAGGCAGTCGATCTTCCTCGGCCACTACAGAACACTTGGCCGTATCCCCGCTGTACAGCGACAGAGGGTTGCCATTAACAAAAACCTGTTGCACTGCACCAATAAAACTGCTGGTCACGGCGGACATTTTGTGGGGTCGGATGTAAGCTCTGAAAAAGAAATGTAATTAAGGCGTCGGTCTCAGACCTGTCGCGTGTCATGTCGGTATGACATAATATATGCGTTTTCCGCTCGAATATATTTTGAACGTTACTAAACGCACAAACGTGTAGCGCATGAATAAAAAACGCGTACCGCTCTGTCTGAACGAATTCTCAAGAACTCCGAAAAACAACCGTTAAATTATATTATATGAAGGAAATATTTTTTCATAATTTTTCGGGGAAAGCTGGAATAATACGATTACGAGGATTTAAGGCGTCACCGCCGAATAATATTTGACTTCCTTAAACGTAACTTAATTTATTTGTACAATTTTTTTGTGTAGATTTTAGAAAATATTTTATATATTTACATTGTTTTATCATCAGCTCGTAAACATTTTAATTGTTTAATTTTATAATCATCGACACTCAATTACCTTTTATGATTACGTAAAGTAGTAAAGACAGCTTCTGATATTCATATAATAATGGATTCAAGATATTACTTATACCGATAATACCTACCTCGTAATTGGCCCGCTGAGCTATAGGGTCAACGATAATAGTACACGATAATAACCAGATCAGATTTCAACTACTATTATAGATATTCTTAAGCTATACTTTTTATAGCATAGGAGGGCAAACGAACAGACGCGTTTCCCTTCTTTGCCCTATCCTCCTAATGGACCACCGGAAACTCACAAACCGCACGAAACGTGACAGCATAGCTGTCACTTAAAACCGGTGTTATAAGAGCGAAAGATACCACCCCGGTCGTGCCGGCTCAATTCGGCTACAAAGCAGCATGGCACTACCTCTTACAAAATACTTAATAATACTTAAAGTACCTAAAAATATATATTCTGGACAGAACTGTAAAACTAATCCACCTATCAGCTAGTTTTTATATAAGTGACTTACGGTAAAGAGCCAATGAATAGTGGTAGTGCTAGGTCAAGGTGTGCTAGTGGCGGCGGCGCCACAGCGCGTTGTGCGGGCGCTCGGTCCAGCTGCAAGCTCCCGTGTCGCTCAGCACGCGCCGCCCGCACGCGGTGCCACCGGCCCTTCGTCACGGGTGTTGACGACCTGTCACACAATTGTTGATGTTGATGGACGGTTGTTTTTAGGTAGTTTTTTTATTATGATCTTCCCGACGGGAGTCTGAATCAAAATTATAAAAAAATCGGCTGTGCAGACATGACAGATCTACGCCGTTTGCCGTCACGTCATTCGAGTCAATTGTACTGCCAAGGCACGGTACTACATGTTTCACATCAAACATTTAATGAAGACATATTCTGTTAGGCAATCAAAACGGTCGTTTAATAAATTAGCGATTAAGCTTGAAAAACAGTTTTTGATGTTATTAATATTTTACCCTTGTTATCATTTATGTATGTATCATGTAAGGGTATAGGAATATAGAAAAAAAACTTGATAATGAGCATTACTGTTTAGTAGATTAGAAAAATTTTCAAAACCGATATTGACTCTATAAAATAATATACGTAAAACTGTGTTAGTATGTAAATAAAAGTTATTATTTAATATCAACTACATACGCCAACTTTATAACTCCGACACAGAGTAATAAATTATAGAATAGCCCTTTGCGAGCGTTATGAGTTTACTTGCGCTTAAGTCAGCCTAACAATGTCTCACTCTGGTGAACAAAGGCTGGGAGATAGTTTCCCCGGAGTTATGAGACTATTCGGTCCATTCTAATATTGATCCTTCGCCCAATTTCGTATTGTTGGAATATGTGCAAATGTATGTTGGGAAAATGTTTTAAAAATGATGCGGTGAAGGAATCAATTTTAAAGAGGATTTACGATCGTTAAAACATTATTTCATGTGTTTTAAAAATGTACCAATTTACATGCCTATAAAACAAAGATATTTTGAATTCGAATATAAGAAGGGTTTTTCAAGATGTTGTAAGCGATAGAATAAAAATATGAAACCTAAAATGAAAAAATATATAGATCGCTCTGCGCATATGAGTTCACATCGAATAACCCTGTACCAATATATAGACTTAAATTACGTACGTTAGATTAAGCTTCATGTAATAAGAGCTTTTGCTCTTATGACACTACCTATAATAAATTAATTTGTAAATAAACAATTTGCATCACAATAAAAAACTAAACACCCGCACAATGTTTCTTTACACAGAGAGCCAGGAATATTAACGAAATTAGATTCAGGAGAAAATATAAAAAAACTATTTTGAACCCAAATATATTCTCTAATCCAGACCTCTCAATTCAAGCCCATGACATCTACACAATAATTATAGTCCTTATAATACATCAAACGACAGCAGCTGAATCGGAAATGTATTAAGCAATTTACTTACGTGATATTAGCAATGCCACTCCCCAAGTTGAATCGAAACTGTACGTATCCATTGACCAAGTTGATAGAAAGGAAATCCCCTTTGGCTTTACTCGATTGGCCGGTATAAAGCAACATGCCGGAGAAACGGTTCGTTAAGAACCAAATTTCAATACTGAAGGCCTTGCCGAGGCCTTCGAGCGTCGGTAATTCGATATAACTGGTGCCATTAAACTGGGGTGACCAACTTTCTTGAACCACGTTTACATCTGCAAAGAAACGTTGATGAATTTGCTTTGTAATGTTATTGTTTGTTTCATTAGACTGGCCTGTTGGTCTAGTTGTTAGTGACCCAGAGTGTTAAACCAGAAAGAAGGTCGTGGGTTCGATCCCCACCCAGGACAAATGTTTGTGTGATGAGCATCATCATTTGTTCTGTGTCTGGGTGTAATTTATTTATAATATGTATGTATTTAGAAATATATAAGTATATATCAGTCGTCTGGTTACCATAGGATCAGGCTCTGCCTAGTTTGGGATCAGATTGCCGTGTGTGAGTTGTTCCAACATACAATATATATTGTAAATATTATTGTATAACTAGCATACTATGTCTGACTGTTAAAATAGTTTAATTTATTTACTATTCTGTTTTCTTTTTAATAAATACGTATTATGTGGAGATGTGTGGTGCCACAGAGAGGTAGGTGTAATATGAAAAATATTATAATGGTAAAGAGTGTTCGCTTTGACTTATCAGTATAGCACAATATATTTCTAAATATATTCTTTCACAAGTTCTATAAAAGCAGATATGTTTTAGGACCTTTTCTTACTGCCGATTCGAATCCTTACCTCTTTACCCGTCATTTGACCACAACAATGTCCGTCACATAATAATAAATTGAGCAGTGTTCATGCACCAGTTGACGGATAACAGCTGATGATGATGATGAGATATACAAATACACACTTCACACAACGTAATATAAACACTATTCATTAAGAATAATACAAGCAATTTACCATTATTGCACGTGTTGCCATTAGAATCTACTTCTCCCCCGAACAGGCATCGGCAGACGTGTCCTCCGTCCGTCCCAATATCACACAAAAGCCCCTCATCATATCCGCAGGGATTCGATTCGCACGGATCTAATCTCTCCTCACAATTGGCTCCTTGAAATCCGATAGGGCAGTAGCACGTGTATTCGGTCGATCCCTCCATGGATCTACACGTTGCCCCGTTTTTACACGGCATACTCAAACATGGATTGGACTGGCACTCTTTGACGTTATCAATGGACACCACTAGCGAGTCCGGCCTCCCCAATTTCTTTGTCACTTGATGACGTATCACTCTCAAATACTTTATGCAGCCGACGAATCCGTATCGTGTGCCAATATTTTCGAAAACCCTGTGGAATAAACATCGGTTTCAAATTTTATTTTCGATAAACGGATAAGGTAAGTAGGTCATCTTGTTTCTTAGAAGGTGACAAAAGAAATTACACTGCAACCCAAAGACCCCAAATCTGTTATTACGTAGCCATTACCTCGCTCGCATTTTATCTAGTAAAGAGCGTGTCTTTTTACGAAATATTTGTGTTTTTTTTTTCATATAAATAATCTAATTTATTTGTTTGTCTTTTTAACGTATCATATGAAATATGTAAATTGTAAATTCTAAACAACTCTCCATTTTCAATTAACAACAGCAAAAGTAACATAGGGCAAGCAAATTTTAAGCTTCCCAGAAGACTGATTAATTTAATTAAGTAAAAGGATATTTACGTAAAGTAACTACACAAACGTTTGAATATAATAATATCAGTTATATTTGAGTTTCCGATCGCATTGTAATAAACCAATATCACTAACTTTCATATACATACTGTTGCCCGCTGCTTTGCTCGCGTTAACTTTTACTTCTCTATACAGGACAGTTTAGATTTAGTCATTTCTGAGCTGATGGTGATTATTTTAATAATTTGTTTTCTTCCTAGGCATATAATTAATATCCGTCGAATGTTACAAAAATCTGAACTATTTTTATATTCATAATATTATATTTAGAAGGGCTATTATATTATATATCTATATAATATAATAGCCCTTCTAAATATATCTCGTTAATTGTACTTACTTAAAATCTTATATTATTTCATTTTATTAACATTTCTTTGATGTATATTTTAGTGAACTTTGTTACCTTTTAATTTCTAAAATGTTAACGTTAATCGGAGATGCTAAGGAACGTTTTATATAAAAGTAATATTATTGTTTAAAATATCCACCGAGATAAAAAAATATCGCACAAATAATATACAGTAATTGAATTCGAACATTTCCATTTTTATTCAAGTTTCACAAGCATGTAAACATTTGAAATTCAAAACAATCACAAATAACGGAACTCATATTTCATAATCCTAAGTTGCGGAAGACTTATTAAAAAACTTAATAACAAATATAATTCATAATTTTCCCATTTCCTAAATTTACCTTAAATACTAAAATTATTTAAAACAAGATATTTATCGTGTGAACAAGACATTCACAGATAATGTCGAGCTAACGAGCTCTGCGAAATAAAAGTGAGAAACATGGTAAATATCCCGTTTTAAATAATTTTAGTAATGAAAATAACCGTGTTAACTTAAACTTACCTTGAATAATTCGTTGGAACGCTCCCGATGTAGGCATCCTCAGCTAAGTCTAATGCTTTCAAATTACCACCGGACTGACCGGCCACGTCGTCAAAACTGTCCACGGATAGGATACCATCCCGATGGTAGCGTTTCGCTGACACCTTGTGGTATTCATTCAGTTTTATTTTCTCCATGGAAGTCAGTACCAAGGCTCCGTTGCCGAGGTTGTACCTAAATAAATATGGCTTTTAATTTCAACATGTTTATTAAATGACTTATTATTCAACATAGTATTATTGATTGATCTTAACTATTGTTAGTTTTACTCCGATAAAATATATTTACAGGTTATGTGTATATGTGTAACATTGATCTTATTTAATCATTATAAATGAAAAAAAAAACATTTTTTTATTTAAAATAGTACCAAAAAAGTATCTTTTTGAATGTTAATTGAATCTACTAGGTACTACTAAATATGTATTCTATAACAATTTTACATCCTATTCTAAATGCCTGGGAGGAACGCCCTATTCCCAAGGTGTGGTATCTTCCATGAAATCTTTTACTTCATAATATCCTTCACCACACAAACGCTCTTTAATAACTTTTTTGAATTTTTTATATGTAGCTTTTGAACGTTTTCTGGGATGCTAATTTATATATATACTTACAAAATTAATTTATGTTTTTCCGGACATACATACACATCTAAATGATTAAATTGAACTCAGAATCAACCGAACAAAAGTATATAACAAAAGAATTCGAGATGAAAACAGACATACTTGGTCTATAGAATATGTTTATCTTCTTTGTATTATTTTATGATTGCGAGCAAATATATTTTAGCGCACGGAATATGGTAATAAAATAGAGTAACACCATTTGCAATGCGATACATGTGTCATGCGATAAAAATGATGGCTCACCTGAATTCCAAATATCCGTTTACTAAAGCGAGCGAGACAAAGTCACCCGTGCCGTCGGCTTTCTGCTGATTGTACAATATGACCCCATTTTCCGAGAACGCCTTAAATTCGATATCTATATTGAGCTTATGGTAAGCCTTCAATGGTTTTAGTCGTATATAGGATGAGCCGTCGAACGATGGCGTCTCTATGTAGGGAAAAGGTACGCTGTCCTTTATTAAAGTCTCGCAGTTTATCCCGGTGTTCGGACCCGGACAAACGCAGGCGTAGGTTGAGCCGGGCAGGTCAATACATGTCCCCATGTTGAAGCATGGTTCGGATATGCATGCACTGTATTCTTCTGTTGGTTCTTGTGTCACTTGTTCTATAACAAAAGTATAATATAATAAATTGGAAATATGAATTTATTAAAGTTTTCGGACATCAAATAATATTTTTTTTACAAATTATGTTATTGTTCACGCAATTTTACACATTATGGTGCTGCCACACTGCTGTTTAAAAATGTTTACCAACGTTTGTAAGCATTTTTAAGCATAAAAAAATGTTTAAATATGTCTACAAAGGCTATTTAACATTTTTATACAGGGGTGTGGCAGCACCATTACATCGCATTTATATTAGGTAATTTAACAAGCCTTATAAGATCTATTGATGAACACTGTATGTAAAATATAAATTATGTAGACGAAAAGCTTTTTGAATGCTACTTATAAGTCAACCCTTTTGTCCTTCTTTCTTGTATTTCGACTTATACTATACCACATTACTCTAAATAATATATTATAATAAATGATAACTAACGGCTTCATATTATAAAAACTAGGATGAGTTAAAGTAGCGTATACCAGAAAACTTTTACACCTATCGTAGCACACGTAGTACGGCGTAGCACAGGCACGTTGTGCAAACGTTTAAAAATTCGATCGCAGAATAACATGGTATAAGCTGAGTGACTTAAATTAACTGTAAAAGGCTTTTTACGTGTACCATTCAATATTCTATTTTGGTATATAAAGCAAATTTAAATATCGATATAAGTACCAACACTGCTAGATATAGACTTATTAAACTTCGTGATTCGCCCTTCGAGATTACATATATTTACAAGTAGTACCACATCCCATGTGCTACCATCGTACACACTTTTAGAGCAACGCTAGACAAAGTAAACTTGTTTTCTCCACTGACGCCCTCTATAACAGCCTGCAGACGTCACCCCATACAAGTTTTGTGTGCCGGCCATCGTGCACGTATTTTTTTCCTTTTAAAGTGAAATTTATAATCAATCAAAAGTTAAAAGTTTTTAGAAGCTCGTAAAAACGCAAGAATTACAAAATAAGAAAAATAATTGGAAGATAGTAAAATCGAGTCTTGAATATTTTACAGAATATTACACCAGAGAATACAATTGAAGGTAAATCGAAAAATATATTTTATATAGTATTTTCAATGTTCAATTGAGTTTAATCTAAAAGATTTTTACCCATTAAAACAAATAAAACTAATGTTGTGTCGTTATCTTAAAGTAATGCACATAATTCTAAAACTATAATTGAGACTAACGCATATTTTCACACAATATCAAACCAGAGAATACTATTGATGTTAAATCGAAATATTTTTATAAAGCCTTTTTTCAATGGACAATTGAGTTTAATCTGAAAGATTAAAACTCTCTAAAACCAATCAAACCGTCCTATAAGGTTGTGTCGTTATCAGTGATGCATATTATTCTAGAGCATAATCTGCGAGATTGTGTCGTGAATACATTTTAAAGTTTTTTAAGAGTACAGAACGTGTGACTGTATCATAAAAACTATCCTAGATGCTCACAAATATTTTACTAAATATTGAAGATAAATGGAAAAATATATACACCGATTTTTTCAATGTACAATGGAATTACCCACAAAATCAAATAAAACGATGGTATAAGGTTGTGTCGTTATCAGTGATGCATATTATTCTAGAGTACAATCCGCGAGGTTGTGTCACGAATACATTTAAAAGTTTTTTAGAGTACAGCCCGTGAGACTGTATCATAAAAACTATCCTAGATGCTCACAAATATTTTACTATATTATATTGAAGATAAAATGGAAAAATATACATACCGATTTTTCAATGTACAATGGAGTTACCCACAAAAACAAATAAAACGATCCTATAAGGTTGTGTCGTTATCAGTGATGCATATTATTCTAGAGCACAATCCGCGAGGTTGTGTCACGAATACATTTAAAAGTTTTTTAGAGTACAGCCCGTGAGACTGTATCATAAAAACTATCTTAGATGCTCACAAATATTTTATTATATATTGAAGATAAATGGAAAAATATATACACCGATTTTTCAATGTACAATGGAGTTACCCACAAAAACAAGAAAAACCAACCTATAAGGTTGTGTCGTTATCAGTGATGCATATTATTCTAGAGCACAATCCGCGAGGTTGTGTCACGAATATATTTAAAAGTTTTTTAGAGTACAGCCCGTGAGACTGTATCATAAAAACTATCCTAGATGCTCACGAATATTTTACAAAATAATATACCAGAGAATAGAATTGAAGGTAAGTGGAACAATATTTCATACGATTTTTCAATGTGCAATGGTGTTTAATCATAGAGATTATTACCCACTAAAACAAATAAAACCGTCCTATACGTCCGTGATGACGTAATCTTCAAGCGATGCTCATTATTATAGAGCACAATCCGCGAGGTTTGTCGTGATATTAATTGAAAGTTTTTTAGAGTACAGCCCGTGAGACTGTATCACAAAAACTAACCTAGGAGCTAAACATCCTAGACTAAGGTGGGTTTATATAACGGTATGTAGCAATAATTATTATAAAGCATATAATTATGATTTATTAGATAATAATAATGAATATGTTGGGAGATCTGACCCCAAACTAGGCAGAGCCTGTATTATGAAAATCAGACAACTGATATATACTTCTATGTTTCTAAATACATACATATTATAGATAAATTATACCTAGACACTGATCAATTGATCATGCTTATCACACATGAGGGCCTGATATACATAAAAATATAGCTAGCCGATGAACCGATATTATGGTAACTGGGCTTAGAGAAAATATCTATCTATATCCACTCTTAACCCCAAGAATAAAGGCGGCAGTCAATGTGCCAAATGGTAGCCATTTTACGAGAAAAGCGAAATCAACTGATGTTACTATATCCGGTGTGGCAAAAAATTTTAACCTCATCATGAATGTTTTCAATCTCGCAACAATAACGATAAATCAGTAAAAAATACTGAGCAATGTTGGTCGTATTTTATGATACCAGAAAAAAAGCTAAAACTCATAAAAGCGACTTCTAAGACTGACGCTGAGATGAAGTTTTTTCAGTAGCAAAGAGGAGACGTAACGTCATTACCATCCAGGAGACGTAACGAGCCATCCACCTCTAGGTCTCTAAACTAAAGGGGCCCGCCTCCAACTCAGCTCCTCAGGACACACAACTGAATCCGAGCTTCACAGTAGGTGTGCGCAAAGGGCGGAGCGACGGTGCCTGTGCGTCGGTAGATAGCGCTCCTGACACAACTCGACTTCAGCACCAACAAGCAGGTACGCTTTCATTCTTTAAAAAGGCATAGGCGCAGATCACGAGGGACGCTGTATAATCTTGGATACAAGGTTTACGTGTACCCTTTCATTCTGCTGTGGTCTAGAGTCTAGGCAATCATACCTGTGTTCGTACATCTAAAAATATCATGTATGACAGAGAAATAAGAAGTTAAATCCTTCTTTAGGTGCGATAATATGTGAATGTTCTGGTCAACTTCTATCGCATATATTTCGATATATTTTAAGAAGTGTAATTTATTATGAAAAAGTGTAATGGTAAAATAGATTTATTTTGGACTTTAAAATTTTTAATATTTTTTTACCTGAGCTGCGCCACACTTCAAACTTGAAGATTTCAGGACAGCGTTAAATCTTATAATGCCAATTTTTTCTAAGAAAGATATGAATTTCAAGTTTTACCACTTGGCTTAAACATAAGCGCTTTGCATTTTTACAAAAATTATGCGACCAGTTATGCAATGTTTAACTAATCGGGGCTTATTATCTACCTATTACATAGGTAGGAGATATTTTCTTATTACACAAATTATTGATAGTAATGGAAACAAAATTATTATCTGACAAAAAAATACTAGTAATTTTGAGATTTACATTCGAAAAAGGAAAAATTCCAAGTCAGTCAATCTTTTTTAGGTTTTTTCTGCTTGCCTCCTTGTTTTCTGCATATATAGCAAACCAACAGTTTCCAATTTCAAAGAGATGTAAACTGCGACGCTTTGCCCAATTGATAAGATTATTAATATCCATTTATCCAGCAATACAATGTATATGCAAAATGGTACTCATATACAAAAAATTTTGAACGCATTATCTTTATTTAAAATAATAAAAAAAAATTACGGGCAATAAGGAAAATATTAATTTACCAAAACATTTTATCAGTGATTTCGACGGATGGATTTATAATATTTATAAAATCTTTAGCCCCATTCAGACAGACAATTATCGCATGGAGATAGGTACTGCCTGTACCGTCTCGTACAACATTCTTAAGACTTAAAAGTGGCATTTTTCACATTACATACTTTTTTTTTCAAAACTCTTAGAAAATAACGAAATTCTATTGAGAATTATTGACAGCTCCACTTCTTCCGCTGCGGTCATCTTACATAAATAGGATAGAGAGGGAGGTTATTCGGTACCCTCATTTAAACGATATTAGTAGAATAGTTTGGAGGTAGTGGGAACAAAAAGAAATATATTATGTATGCGCATCCTACGAAAGGTCACGAGACAACTATGAAACTGACGCAAAGTCCCGTCGCGTTCATTCTGATCCTGAGTTGGAACAAAAACTTTGTAATAATTTAGGAAAACCAAAAATACAAAATCGTCGGAGTCGTAGTTGTACCATTATGGCTTAGTTAGCCTTAGTACCCTTCGTTCACAAAACTACATTTTGTAGATTACAGATATTTTCAGACGCGATGTTGTGTTAACGTCCATTACGGATAACATAATATTACATATATAAATATTTCCTTTGTATAAGACAACGGTACAAATTTTGTATGGTCGAGAAGATATTTTATACCGCGTCAGTTTGTGATAAAATTATTTTTTTAATCAAATTAATCATCTTTCTTTAAGTAAATATGGGACCATTATTGCGACGGGCAAATTACAAACTTTGCCAAATTTAACAATAGAGAAGTAACTACTGATACATCACATTAATTTGCTTACTCTCTTGTACGTTGACTTCCAATAGGTAACGCTAATCTTATATTAATGTATAAATTTCATTGAGTCTGATTATTGCACTATATTATATGGAACATATGTTCTGATAAAATCTTTCGTTATATCCACACTGTGTTTTTTACAAGTGTAATTAGCTATTTCGTAGTTATCTAAACATCTACTTGTAAATATATGTAATCTCGAAGGGCGAATCACGAAGTTTAATAGAAAATCAAACGAACTTACCTGTAAGTGAAGTTCGATTGTTATTAAACGAAGTGATTCGCCCGAGAGATTACAACCCTCCCGGACCCTAATTACATCTTTAGTTTTTAAAATGTAATATCCCTTAGATTAGAAATAGCTAACAGGAAAGCCGTACACGACAGAAACGTGTATGGGGTGACGTCTGCAGGCTGTTATAGAGGGCGTCAGTGGAGAAAACAAGTTTACTTTGTCTAGCGTTGCTCTAAAAGTGTGTACGATGGTAGCACATGGGATGTGGTACTACTTGTAAATATATGTAATCTCGAAGGGCGAATCACTTCGTTTAATAACAATCGAACTTCACTTACAGGTAAGTTCGTTTGATTTTCTATTTTAATGTACGCCAAGACGGACGACTCCCATTCATATTAAACTTGAGTCGTCTATTGCAACTACCGTCTCATCTAGCTTTACGACAATCAACCCTTTGTTTTTCACAAAAATATTCTACTAATTAAACAAAAAGAACATGAAAACCTAATTTCGTTTTAGTACAGAATACGCTTCTACATAGTATCTATCTACTAATTTAAACTTCATTAAAATCATGAACCGGTGTAACGGTGCTTTAGTGAATTACACACAGTTAGTTGTTCTGTTATATTAGAATAAATCATGCAGGTCAGCTAAAATGGTTTATACGGTATTTTGATAATAACTTTAACACGTAGCTTTGCTCGTGGGAAAGTACACGTAACATTTATGGTAGTAATATATCGGTTTAAATAACATATGTCTATAAATTATTCCAATATAGTATTACCAGGATTAGAAGTAACATAATATGCACTAGTTCTACACTATCTATCACTGCGGCAGTAGTGATGCCTGCCTGCGGTCATCCGAGCGCTGACTGTCATTGAGAGCACATGGCAGGTAGGTGGTCCTATCCTTCTGTGAGGACGTGGTGTCGCAGAAGGAGGAGGCGGAGCGGGAGAGGTACTGGCGCATCGCCGTGGTGGTGACGGGAGGTCGCTCAGTCGTTTAGAAGCCGATGGGAGGATGCGCCACGCGCTTAAGGTCCGAGCTATAAGACGTGTGTTATGGACGCCGTTGAGGCCCCGCGAAAGTCCACAGACCCCCGACGGGCCGGCCAGAGAACGAGGCCTCTGAGGTTTAGTAGGTAGAGTGTGCGACCATCTTACTATCTTTTCGGACACAGAGAGTCCCACATCACCCTCGAGCCCCCCGGGGCCTGGTGGTAAGCATAAGAGTATTCCCCAGCGAGAAAAAATAAAAAGTTCTACACTATATGCAATATTCATGCATTTGTTTACGCCTGATAAACCCATATAATACTCAGATTTTCACGTTTTTTACTTGTGTATAATACAAATATTATACGTCAATATAATTTGATATGTGTTATATAATCCAATGGCAGGTTTTGTCCGGCACTTACGTTCAACACAGACTTAATTAAGCTATGAATATTTTACCGCGTTATTATGTTTCGTGATAACAGACAGCTGTGCTTCTATGTATTTGTAATGATTTTAGACTATATGAAAAGGTTATGTTACAATATATCAAATAGTAAGTTCTATTGTGTATTTGACGGCCGGGTTGTATAGTGTTCGGGCTACTGGAAGCTTTACGCAGCGGTTGCGGGTTCTAATCTCGCCAGGTGCAGATAATTTGTATGATGAACATGATGTCTGCACCGGGACTTGGACGTGTATTTTTTATATATTTAGTTAAATTTATTTCGGTTCGGTAAGACGAGCCCAATTTTATACCATTTTAAAATACATCGTTTGCGGTTCAAAATAATTGATAAATAAATATTAATATTATAAGTACAAGGTATAAGACGATTCCCTTATTTAGAAGGTTTCTTCATCCTTCTAAGCCGTTTCTTGGAAATCACATCTCTATATCAAGCCAATCGTGTCATCTTGAGGTTCCATATTTTCAGCAAACCTCATTCTTTGTGATAAATATAATGTGTATGTAAGTATTATTAGTAATGTTTAAAGAATTTTCAATGGTTTGTTTTCCAATATAAAATTAAATAAATAGGTGTTCAGATTCGGATTTCCAACGACCGGTCATATCATGCGGCTATAGACATAATGATCTGGCTTTTTCTTACCGCCTATTTGTTTTCTATGATTATTCTTTTAAAGCGATCGATTTACGCGTCGCTTTAGCGTGGCCGGCTAAATGCGTGCGTGCGTGTGTAAACGCTTACAAATGGTCCCGCAAAGATGAATGTTTATTAAACTCATGATTGCTTTGTCTAAGATCTTGAGCCCGCCCATAGCTACTACACATAAAGAAAAGATAATTGGATTGATAAAGAGAGTTAGAAAAGTTTCAAACAAGACAATAGTCTGCACATAAACAGATTTATGGACAGGGCACAAAACATATTGGGCCATTACTGGAATAAATAGACGACTAAAAAAGTGGTCATTGTACAATTCATACCGTGGAATTAATAGCTTGTGGTATGATTCGATGTAAGACAAACTAGGTCGTAGCGAATAAACCCAATAGGTATCTGGCTGGAGGACTGATCGAATAGGACTATTTTGATTCAGGCATACTAGCAAATCTACTATTGGAATCAAGTCGCAACGCTTGCGCAATTAGTACCAGTCCATGCGATGCAAAGCTATAGTGTACGTAGGCAGTTTGGGCCACGATCCGTTTCACCCTGTGCCGAATTAACAATGTATGCAGTGCCATGTTACTCAAATACAATCAGAACGTAATTAGCATTCAGCGATGTCGTTTACAACGTTAAATCTTCACAATATCGATGTAAGGCTAAAGTGATGAAAATCTAAGATCAAGCATCAATAGATTTGACCAGCTAATAATAATACCGTACTGGAACGAGATATCACCATACGAAAAACTCCAAGAGTGACAAAGACATAGACACTTTCTTTTGTCTTTGTCAGAATATCACTTTTTGTATCACTTTTTGGCACAACAAAGATGTGCCAAACAAAAAATAATCGACTAAATTTGAATGTCATATAAACATTCTCACTCGCAAAACAATTTGTCAAATATGTCCGCCATTTTGTACTACTTTTTAATTTGGTCGGTTTATCAAATATAGTGATACCAGTTTTGTTATAGGCGGATTACCCAAGAATATGGTATTATATAAAAGGGTGACTGGAATTGGAAAGGAGGCTGACAAAGCAGAAAGATATTGGTTTGACAATTGTCAGTTCAACAGGAGTAGGGAAGCGGATTGTCTTATGGCCATCTGCATATAAAAAAAAAACAGAATATGAATTTATGTAACACCTGGAACCTAGCTTTTTGCGCCTGAATGCAATATTTTTTCTTAATGTCATAAACGAGCAGTCGGAACCTTATGGTATCGAAGCCAATGCAAATCCGCACAACAAGAAGTTATGCAGATACGTTGCCCTCCTTTTCCCTATCCACTCAATAGGAAACTCACAAACCAAACGAAACTTGACAGCATATCTATCATTTGCCGTCGGTCTTATGTGAGCAAGAGGTACCACCCCAGTCGTGTCGGCCCAGTTCGACTGAAATGCAGCATGGCACTACCTCTTATTAAAATATGTTAAAAAGATACATGCTAAAAAATTCTACCGGGTCTAAGTCCTCATTGTGCCAGTTAGTGTATTATTGGTGCCATTGACTACTTACCACCATCTCATATGCAGATTGACCTCTATCTTAACTAACAAACAATTGTTAACATAGAAAAAAAATGTATCTATGACTCACCGACACAAGCCTTCCTGTGTATAGTGGGCGAGTACCCTGGGCGACACACGCAGCCACCACGTGCACAGTGCGCGCCCGGCAGCGCAGCACAATCCCCGTCATCAGTGCACAGGTCCCCAAGCAACGCCCCCACAGCACCCACGGTCGCTGTCGTCGCGGTTTGAGACCCTACGTGACATAAATACTTCATTGTTAACTATTCATGACGGCTGGGAAATTTACATTTTGTTATGGGCCTCGAAATCTGGACCACAATATTTCGTTAGCGTTCATCAATGCTTATTCGAATCTGGCCTCCATCAACGATCACCAAAACAACCAACGATAGTCTCAATTTTTTGGTTCATTTTAAGCATCGAGCATACAAACGGAGAGAGTCAGTGGTCAGTGATTTGTCACTCCTTTCTAACCGAATCGCAATACTATCAACCAGTATCTGTATGTACCTACGTCCCATTATCCAATCATCAATGACCATCAGTCGGTCAATCGGAGCGCAGCGTCGCAGCACAAATTTGGCGGAATTTCTTTTCATACAAAATACATAACATTACTCTACGTGAAACAGCTTTGCTGTATTCGGAGAGAAGGGCAAGACAGGCAGTGCAATTACTGGCACCGAGACTTAACATCTTATGTCTCAGGATAGGCAACACATAAATGAGTTGCCTGGGCTCGTTCCAGGTAAACTAGTTTATGTTCATGGGCGACGTCGATCACTTACCATCAGGTGGCACGTTTGCCAGTTTGCCTATCCAACTAACAAAAAAAAAATCATATTATGATAGTCAGGCCGGAAGACACGTCCACTGGATTATATTTGATCACTGAACACGCTAATAATTTCCGCCCACATTATTAGTAAACATAGTCATATTTACAAGAACTGCTTAGTATAAATAACAATGCAAATATCGCACTGGAATTTGATGACCCTATTTTATATTTTCTCTTTTATAATCGACTAGCTGTTGCCCGCAGCTTCGCCCGCGTTAAGTTACTAAACTTAATTACTCTTAGTCACAGCGTGATAATCTATCTATACCGGTTATAATATATTCTCGAAGATTTTAAGTCTATTTTTCTATGCAATTATGTTTATAATATATTAATGAGGTTCTTAGTATTATGACAGTTGATGGACAGAAATACGCTTTATTTCTGCCTGTACAAGTATTCTTAATCAGAGTTTGGTTTGCTAAAATAAAAATGAATTGTCGAGGTAGAGATTTTATAAATTACTATACTAGTTCCTTTGAGAAAATAAATAAGTAAGATAAATCGGGAACAAAGTTGGGATACAAGTAGATGTCACGGGATGATGAGGGATAACTCACACAACAAGCCGAACTCTAATCTGTACAAAATTAACTTGATTAAGACGAATTGAGCTCTATCCAAAATAGAGGCTTTAATATAGTTGTAGGGGGTTAATTATTTGATCATGATCATCATCAGAATCATCTTCTGACAAGTCCTTTATTTACAAATATTTGATACAGAGTTTTTGACGTGATAACGTCTTATAAATTGATGATCACCAGAGCAGATCGCAGCGCACACGAAAATGTGTCCCGTTCCGCCTGAGCCTGTCGAACCATAGACAAGCCCAAGCATTGGCTTGAAAACAATTATTTATAACAAATGCTGAATACGCGACAATGTGTTTCTTGTTTTTGTGTTTATTTCTACAATTTATTAAGTAACTGATTTCCTTCATAATTTTCAGTCTAATTTCATTTTGTTCACTTCAGTTCAATTAACTGTTTTTCTTGAAACAGCGGTGAAAAAGATTATGAATTTTTTATCAATGTAGCTTAAATTTTAACAACCGTTATCACGTGAAACTATCGTCCGTAAACCGACTTTCCAGACAACCAATTTTTTTAGTCGTTCGCTGTCATTGATTGATATATGAACATATTACGTGAGTCGACTTTTAACAATGAAATGATGTTTGTTACTCTTTCACGGAAAAACTTCTGCATGAATTTTAGTGATACTTTACAATAATGTAGCTTATACATCAGAATAACATATATATTTATCCCTGTACTTCCACGGGGCCGGGAAATACACGGGCGAAACCGGCTGCTAGTATATTAGTATTTTTTTTATGTTAGTTGGATAGGCAAACTGGCAAACGTGCCACCTGATGGTAAGTGGCCGACGTCGCCCATGAACATAAACCAGCCCACCCAGAACGAGCCCAGGCAACTCATCTATGTGTTGCCTATCCTGAGACATAAGGTATTAAGTCTCGGTGCCAGTAATTACACTGCCTGTCTTGCCCTTCTCTCCGAAACACAGCAAAGCTGTTTCACGGGAGAAACAAGCAAGCAAGATGGTGGTACCCATGCAGTCGGCAGCGTGGCACAGCGCTTCCCTCCCTACGGTATATGATAGTAATATTATGCATTATTAACTTACCTTTTGTTCGTTGTCCACTCATGAGGCTATCAAAGTCACTGGGAGTCTCCTTCTTCGTCCAGTCGTATTTGCTGTAATATTTGTCTGGATTCAGCAAGTGCCTGGTAGATTTGGATGCGGCGCCATCATCCTGCTGCGTGAACTGTATTGGAGACGAGGGTCTAGGAGGTCCCGCAGTTCCCGCCACTTCAGACAGCTTGCAGGGTCCAAACGCTTGGACCACGATGTCTTCTTGCGTCCTACAGGCTTGCAACTTGAGGTGGCATTCCGATTCGTAGGTTTTGCCGTCGCTACCACATATCTAGTAAAATTATGTTTTGTTAATAATATATTATTTTTATTTTGCTTTTTTTATAATGATTTTGCTTTACCCACAGCTTCGCGCGTGAAATCATACCTCTTTTTTTTTCTTTTAGTCTCCTGTGGGTCTCCCCAGGACTCGCTGCGCCCGAAAGATGGTAAATGGACGCAGCTCTACCCACTAAAACCCGGCGAGTGCCACCAGTGCCGCCTTGGTTAGGTGCCCCGGATCTGTTAAGCAAACAGGGCACCTCGACGGCTAGTGAGTTCCGCAAGGGACCGACGCCACCTCCACAGAGGGGTTGTCCCGCACCACAGAACAACTCCTCCCAACGTCGGGACAGTACAATGGGGTGAGGTTCCCATCCTCACCCCTTGCCCCCTGCTCTTTAGTCCCCTCTTCTTATAAGAGGAGTACAAAGAGCCCCCTCGCCTCAATTAACTTCGCCCAAGGTGTTGGGCTCACCCTAGCCTACTGAGCGCCACCGCCACGTCAAGGCCATGGTGGGGGAAATCATACCTCTTACCCTTTTATAGATAAATAAATTTTTTTTTTAAATTATCTGCAAGTATTGACAAAGTTTGTTGAAGTGGCAGTGGGCTGATCACACACTCAGGAGAACAGATTTTCAATGGGCCAATAAGGCTCGAGAGTGGAGCTCGCGTTTAGATAGACAAAGTTCACAAGTTTTTCGACCACGTAGGAAGACGATTTCCGTGTAGTGGCCGAGCCGTGTTAGATGCGAGTGCCAGGGGATCGGTCGTCTTGGCGTTCATTGAAGGAGGCCTATGTTCACTAGTGGACGGATGAAGACTGATGATGATGATAATAATAGACAAAGTTATAAATTTTATCGTCAATTTTTCACTTTCTCTCTAAAGTCTGTGAAGATTGTTATAAAGTTTTTTTAAAGGATAATCGCTTAATCCTTTAAGGATAATCCCTTAGAGAGATTTATAAAAAAATTGATAAGATCATAACCAAATTTCTTTTTATTTATATTTGAAATATTTAAATGAGAATCTTCAGAAAGTGTACCAAGTCTTGGTAATCAGTTGAATTGTAAGTCTCAAACATTTATTCCAAAGTCGTAATTTGCGAGAATTTGTTAGTTTTTGTAAACTCATATCTTTTTTGCTGTCAACTCAACTACTAAGTTCTTAACTAATGTCCCAATTTGGAGAATTTTTCGCAATAAACAGCGACTTGAGCCTAATTTAGTGTGGTGAAGGTTTTTTCTCCAAATTGCTTTCGTTGCTAATGTGAATTACCCTCAATTGCATCATTAACGTAACGTAACGAGCGATACGCTTAGACGTACTTTTAAAACTAATTAGACAACTTGAGTGTTAAATATTTTACTAAAATTAAAATTTTAACTTCAAATAAACTATATTTTATAAAAATTTTTTTTGCTATGGCTTAGTAGCTATTTAATGAATATTCAAATATAATTGTATAATAAAATAAGACTTGGAGAAAGACCCAAGATTCGTTTTTGTTAGCATTCTAAACGAGATTTTTACATCTTTTAGATAGTTTGTATTTTTATTATTTCCAGAATTTAAATTTCTATAAAATATATATACTCCTTATTTCGATTTCATCACCTTGTATGATCTATTGTCATCACCTGCTTTAAACAGAATAACATCAAGACATCTACACAGATTGAATCGAGTGCAGTTAATTACTCGTTTGTTAGCTTGATTAATAAGAACTGAAAGGTTATCGCAATAGATTGTCAATCCAGACGAATAGTAAACCAAATAAAACGACATCCCTCTGATATATATTTTAACAAACCATAATTTTAACTTAACTAGTACTCAAGAAATACATTCAAGTGTTCCTTAGCCCAAATACCAAAGACAAGGCCAGAACTTAAAAATGAAAGTGCTGTTATAGTGATAAAGGGTTAAGATCTCTTTTATAATAATACTTAAGTAATTAAATTCTACGGGGCCGAAACGTGGCCTCTAAATTTACGACT
Organism: Helleia helle; assembly: GCA_963853865.1. Lineage (NCBI taxonomy): Eukaryota > Metazoa > Arthropoda > Insecta > Lepidoptera > Lycaenidae > Helleia > Helleia helle. Next base: position 14,601,153 of record OY971422.1, on the reverse strand, counting down.
GGTCCGAAAGTTTGCCATAGCTCAACGTGCAATCTCACTAAATATCACGCGAGGATTAAGCTCGTTGAGGTGACAGTGGGCTGGTCACATACTCAGGAGAACGGATGGCCGATGGGGCAATAAGGTCTGAGTGTTGGTCGGCCATTAACCAGGTGGGAAGAAGATCTCCGTACAATGGCCGGGTCCATGTTGAATGCGAGTGGCAAGGGATCGGTCGTCTTGGCGTTCTTTGAGGGAGGCCTATGTTCAGCAGTGGACGGATAGGGGCTGATGATGATAATGAATTAAATTCTTATTTAATAATAATGTATAATACTCAAGTAATAACGTACATAAGTATTTATTATTATACGTTCAATTACTTATCAATTGTATAGTTTCCTGAAAAGCTGTCCGTTTTTGGTGTGTGCTGATTACGATATTGGCGCATCAGCATTCCGCATAAGCGTCGTATTGTTTGTATTGAACCGCATCTTCAACGTGCAGACGTGTCCATATGGAGATTTATCTAATGCAATACGAGAACTATCGCTAACATATATCCCTCGTGTCTTACATAAATTTGTGATACCATAACTTTGGAGGCAAAATATCGGCACTGATAGAATATATCAGCCATACATATATTATACAATGCATACATAAATTTAGTGTGGTGTAACTAAATTAGGTGATTCGTGCGGTTTGTAAGTTAACGGTGGCCTATAATTGGGGGGATAGAGAAAACAAGGGCAACGCATCTGCATTACCTCTGGTTGTTCCGATGTGTATGGGCGTCGGTACCATAAGATTCCGACTGCTCCTTTGCCCCCTTATTAAATAAAAAATAGGCCTCCCTCAATGAACGCCAAGACGGCCGATACCGTGCCACTCTCAACACGGACCGGCTACTGTACGGAGATCGTCTTGCGATGACGCTGATGATGATGATACATAAATAACGTTTACGTAGTGTAGATTTGTTTGAACAGTCTTACTCTCATATAGTAAACTCGTAAAAACATGTATCGGGTATCTGGTCAATTTATTTAATACAAAAACACTTATTACCACGTTTCTGGCATTATTATAAAAATCAAAATATTTGCTTTTGGGCGGTATTAAGCCCCGAACGCCTGTGTGAATTACTTGCCAGTTTTTACTTAATACTACCACATCTAGTGACTATGGTATTATTGTACGTTATCCGGTAGGTAAGGCTGTTAGAGAAACATCAACTAAAGTCATGAATCAATGTTGCCAAGGTCAAATTACATCCACTGTGCTCGCTAAGTTACATTCGACAACTTTGATTGTTGGCTACTCCAACTGACAAAGTTTAGTTCCTCTGACTGACAAAGTTGTAGTTAAACATCCTCATAGCGTAAATATACGAACTCCTAAAGATCCGATAATATGAGGTTAGTATATTTTGTATTTTCAAGTCGCCAGCTCGGTTCAGCTCCGCAGCCAGACAGATAAACTTAATTTTTTATTGCCTGCAAGGTGTTGCCTTGAGTTACTTTTTTACTTTCTTTCGCTTTTCACAAAACTTCTATAAAATCTTAAGACTTATTTTTTTCTTTTATCTTAGTTTTATTTTCTTAGCTTTTATTAGTTTTACATGTTATATGAATGCGAAGTTCTTTATAGAGGCAAAGAATGTTTGACTACAGTATAGAATATTAAAAATTAGTAATTTAACACTTAAGTATTTAAGGTACTCTATAGGCACTTTGGCTGTTCATCATGAAAAAGCGTTATAATGTGACTTAACTAAGCTAAGATAATTGTAATTTTCAACTTTTGTAACATAAATATTTATTTATTAGTTAATATTCATAGGTTTTTATATAGCATAAAATTTAAGAAAAACTGTGAATTTGAAAATCCTGTAAAAATATATTTTCAGTATAGTATTTTAATGACAAAATTATAAGATTTACGACTCGTTGCCTACACCTGTTTTATATTGGCACAGACTGATAAGCTTATTGTGCTTACATTTAACCGTGACGGTTTATATTAATTGAATAGACATGAAAGTATAATATTATACAGTGTTAATTAAGGCAAAGTACTCACGAGCATGTTTAAATCTGTGTCCGGACAGGGTGCGGCAGCGCACTCGCACAACGCGCCGCCGGTCCGCTCCGTGCATACCGCACCAAAGTAGCACGACAAATCAGCGCACGTGTTTGCCATGCCACCGATTTCAGCTAGAGGGCGAACCAAAATGATATTATTGTAAAAAAAATACATTCTGTAGTCATATTAATATGTATTTCAAATGTTGGGTGTTATATCAGAAGCAAACAATCCTCTCTAAAATAAATATCACGTTAAGTGCGCCGTATTTTTGTTATAATATGTTAAAACTTCGGATGATATCATCAGTAAGCAACGAACGCGACGAATTGATAAAATTTGGGAGGAACTTATTAAATTGTGGCGCTTGCTACGCGCAAAAAACAGTGGGGCACAACAAATTCAATAGAAAGTACATTGGAATTAGTCGTATTTCGTGCGACCACCGATAAATCAATTCTTTAAAAGTATCTAAATCTAAAAATCTAAAAGTATCATATATCTGATATTAGAAGATCTTGGCAGCCCGGGACGCTCAGTAGACATAAAAAATCTATTTTAAATTCATGATTAATAAAAAACTAAAACAGAATTAGTAATAAAACCAAGCAACAAAGTAAACGCGCGTACATTACAAGGATTCGATCATGTTGGGGTATCATGGAATGACAACGTCATCTCCATTTGTCGTTGGCATTTCGAGTTAATTTTACTGACAAGGCGCGCCAAGAGTAAGAGGCTAGTGTCAAGTGACAGCTATGCTGTTGCGTTTCGTGTGGTTCGTGACTTTCCCTGGCCCATTGGGGGAGATAAGGTTTTCCTTATCTCCCCCAATGGGCCAGGGAAAGGAGAGCAACGCATCTGCATAACCTTTGGTTATGCGGATGTGTATGGGCGTCGATAGCCGAAAAACGGCTGCGACTACTCGTTTGCCCTCCTATGCTATAAAAAAAAAGATTTTCACATTAAAAAGTGATATCGTATGTTGGATATCGTCATATAATCAAAGAAGAACAATCTACAGTGGATGAGCACATATTTCAACTCACGATCTGAACATCCATTAGGCCCGAGTCGTCGGCGATGGTCAGCACAGACTGTACACTTTTGTCCCTGCACCCCGGTCCGGCAGACACACCGTCCAGTCATCTGCTCGCAGTCCTCCCTCACCGAGCCGAATGCTGAGCAACCGCAAGCTGCAGAAAAAATCCTTCTTAAATGGATACATTAAAAAAATACTTCTTAAATGGATACATTAAAAAAATACTTCTTAAATGGATACATTAAAAAAATTGCTTCGCCTTAATAAAAGCTATTTCGTTGCTTATTTTTGAAATCTTTTGCCGATATGATATTGCTATTGTTAAAATTTTTAGCTTTCCAAATATACGATTTCACTTGAAAAGTATAAAAAAAATCGTAAGCTATAAAAAATTGCAACAAGAGTGTAAAGCTGTTAATAATATACACTACAAAAGTTTTATACTGAAGATAGTAAGCTATAGCCGTAGCTAAGTCTTCATATAAACTCATTCTTCACGTGGTAAAGCGCTATTTGCTTGGAGCATACATAAAGTTTATTAAGTAACTTTTACGCTAAAACAACGGTGTTAAAATGTAGTACAAATAAGGCATTTGGAAGTTCGTTAAAAACTAATAATTAACACCGTGTGGCGTGATTCAGTTATTTTGTGCTGGTCTAGTGAAATTCAATATTATTTATTAATGTATTGTTAAATTTATAAGTAAGTAATTAGAATTAACATACATACATCTGTTGTGTATCATTATCGTCATAAACTACTTTCAATGAACGTTTAATGATATAACGAATAACATTGGATATATATAATGCAACTTGCTGTGCTCGCAGCTTCACCTGATATATTAAGACTGATAATATAATAATTATTTTTATAGCATGTACGATAAGTAGTTACAAATATGATCTCTTACAAACAAACTCACAAACTCTAGATACATATATCAATAACTATTTTCGATGGCAGATACTCTAATGAAAAAAAAACAAAAACCTCTTTAGCAGACATATGTTATTGTGAAACATTTCTTTACGGGTTTTATCGCGGTTTATTAAGATTTTTTTTGAATTTCCTACGTTTCGGATGCTTTACAGCAACCATGGTCACGGGAGGACTGCAGTAACCATCTGTATAACACTGTGACCATGGTTGCTGTAAAGAATCCGAAACGTCGGGCTTGTAAAAATCTTAATAAACCGCGATAAAATCAGTAAAAAAAATGTTTCATTATAATGAGTGAAATTCGAGTAAACATTAGAAAACAATAGACTTAAGTTGTCTTAACATAATTGTCTGAGTATTAATCTAGATTTTCTCTTCTAATATAATTTTATTTTAATAATTTATATTAGATTTTTCTAGAATATTAAATTTTAATTAGCGTTAACATGGACAGGGTTAATTTCACGATCTAGTCCAAAAAAAAAAAGTTGACATTTCAAAGAATCTATTTAAGAGTATTCGTAATATGAAAAGTAAGAATAATCAAAATACAAATGAGATACACGATATACATACGTATACATCCAGTGTGACCAGAGCCGATCCGAGGCAGGCCCCAGTAGCCGGGCTCGCAGCGGTCGCACTTCACACCGCCGACGCCCGGGCGACACACACACTGACCGTTCTCGTCGCAGCGATCCGACACCGAGCCCAATCTATTGCAACCGCAAGACGAACTTATCGGACATCCCTCCTCATTAGGCCCATTAGCCGCAGTGACGCCGTCCGTACAACACCCGTAAATTGTCTCCGAACAGTGAACTGGCTTCTTTTCGTCTTGTTTTGTTTCATCTGCATAAAAGCGACAGCTTAAAACTTACATGCATTTTATAAGACGAACAAAGGACTTGAAACGGTAAGTAGCGTGACTGCTTCCAATTTGTTAGTAAAGTATCGCTTTAGTATGTATGAATGCCTTACTCTGTATAAAGGTTTCATTAAGAATTTATATTGTCTTTAATATCAGCACTCATTGCAAGTTTCGGTCGTAACATGCAACGACCGTAAACTCTTCTTGTTTTAATGTGAAAATTTTATGTGGCCTCTAATAAAAATGTTATTAACATATAATAATTGTTAATAATGTATTGCCATTTTTGTACTTTTTATGTTTTTTGATATAAAAACTTGCGCCATCAGGTAGTACATGGTCAACGTCGCCATTCAGCAAATTCACACGAGTCTATCCCTTGTGCCCTGGTTTCTCGTCTATGTGTTACGTCTTACGCAAGATTGTATCGGTTCCAGTAATTGATAATAATTAACCATTTAAATCCAGTACTAAGATTCTGTAAATAAATCGGGATGGTGGTACCGATACGATACGTCGTGCAACTAAAATTATCTCCCACTAGTGAAATCGTATTAAACAAAATATGATATAGTCGTGAGCTGTCATCATGTTAGATAAAGACCTTTCATGGTATACAAATTATTATTTTTGTATATAATTTATACAAGTTATAAAGGAACATCGATGGTATATTATATACATACTCTTGGGACAGCATCTCGCTGTGGTGAGTGTGATATGACAGTAGCTGCCGGGCGGACAATCCTGCCGATGTGGCCCGTTACCGCAGTCCAGTTCCAAGCCAGTCGACATATCTATTATGGCCTTGTTACTGCCGCACGGCCTGACCTCCATACCTACAATATCAATTACATCAAAATAATGTGTAATGGTGAATGTTATTCCACTGAATATCTTCTTCCCTGTTAATTCCTTCCCTTTCCTTTTACGAGAAACGAGTGAATTTGTGAGAATTTAGAAAGTGTATTCTTTGCGCCTAAAAACTTTTACGAAAGGGTAGCAACATTTGCCGAAATGTCGAACTACATGAAATAAAAGCGAGATAAATATCCCGCTTAAATTAGTTTTATAGTAAAAGTGACCTGAAAAGTCCTATAGGAGACGCTAAATTCACGCCATCATATTTTACAAAAGACAAAAAAAAAACACTTTCATTGCAAAAACACTGGCGCGTGCTTACTAAGCTAAATTAAAACTTGCGAGGATACTAACTAAATTAAAACCTACATTCTTGCAAGTGTGATAAATAATTATAATTTTAACAATTTGTACATCGGAAACTAAAAATATAATGACAGTCCTATAATCTAAAGGAATGATATATTCTAAAGGAAAAAAATATAATAGAACTACTTTGGTTTCACATATTTTAACCATGAGGGGACCATTAACATGAAATAAGTCTCATTTTTGAGAGAAGAAGAAATAAAAAGTGAAAAGTAAAAAATAGTCCTCAATAAAATGTTCAAAAACTTTGTAGTAGATAAAATCTAAATAGACGATATAGTTAGAATACATTCAATATTAAATAAATACTTAAAGAAAGGTTAGTTAGTAAATATTAGACGAGAATACATAAAACCTAAAAAAAAAACCAGCGACCAACCTTTGCACAAATCTAATGGCCTCAATCTGAGCTCCAGCTGTTTCTGACAGCCCTCTTTTCGCATGGCGCACAAACTCGGGTACAGGCGGAAATCGGAAGCGCAGACGGGAAAATACTCATTGTCCATCGGGCATTCGAACAGACAAGAGCAGCGGGGGTAGCCATCTAGCCCAATCTCACAACTGGCGTCAAAATCGCAGCGGATATCTCGACAAGCTGACGGACTAGTTGATCCCATAAATTCCGTCGCACCCAGCGTATCCGTCACCTCCTCAACCTCGGTTGTAGTCATAGCGGTTGTAGCTACAATGTTAGTTTTGTTAGTAATAATAAAGCAAAATAAAAATGTTAAGATGTATATTATCCCAATAAAACTTGTTTAAACGTTAAACAACATATAAACCAAACAAAATTAAATATAAGTTACAGTCGCCAAACCGAAAAATTACTTATTAACTCAATTCTCGATCCTCGAATAACTTTAACCAATTTCTTACAATTTCACTGAAATACTTTAATCTAATCTAATTTAATCGCTTTTAGGCTAAGTATCTGACAATTAAAAGTGTAATAAATATTAAAACGGTATTTTTTTTGAAGCACTAAATTTGTTTTATACTATTTTTTTCGGAAATTATCTATTTCTATGGACATAAGTGCATCAAGCTATACCGAGTTATTATGAAATGATTACCGGATTATTATTTCTATAGATTTTGAAGTGAAAACTTCTTCAGGCGCGGTACGCATATTTTTAGATGAGATAAAATCTCTGGATTTGCAACACCGTTATGAGACACTATTTGACGTTTATATGACGTTTAATTTATTTATATAAGATTATGCAATATTTGTTTACATAACCAATCGTCAAACACACTGAAATGTCAATGTCATGCGGCCATTTTGTACGCCGTTTAAATTGTAAAGGTTGTCATAATCTATTACAGCCTCTATAGGTATTTGAATTTAATTGATTTCATTTCACTTCTATCGGCAATCCCTGTGACTGGTTAGGTTAGTTGTTTTTTTTATTACTCTTTCCCTTTAAAATCTGTATTTTTAAAGCCAAGTGAATGAATACATCGGTGGCTTTTTGCGTAGCTTCTTATCTATACTATAATATCATCGATCGAGGTCATGGCTTTACATCCCAAATATGTAATAGTGCCAATTTAGCAGCCGGAAAGTTAGTTGATCGGGAACGGCTTTTATTAGAATCAGCAAACCACTGGGCTTGATGACGGTCTGTTGGCAAATATTTTCCCTGCGACCGTTCTAACTTGTTCAGATATTGGACCCATATTAGTTAACGAAACTTTTGTACGTCCAAAATCAAAACTATTTGTAATAACAGCTGAAAATATATCAATAACAATAAAGAACTTTATGTTTAGCAAATATTTAGTTTACAGTAACTTTGATTTGAAATATTATTTATTATATTTTATTTAAATAGAAAGAATTGCTGATAACTTCTACATAGTGAAAGAATATAACCAGCCGGGCAATATAGCATGCTTAGAACGAGATACCTCTTGACGAGATAGAGAGAGATAATATCTACTTCGAGTATTTTCTCGATTACACGTTAGGGTAATACGAAGATTGCTAGTTGCTACTACGGGAACAGTCTTAGTATATCGTAATTATGTAATTATAGTATGGAAACACCACAATATACAAAAAATAGGCACTTGATTTTATTTGTTTCTTGATAAGTATAAATAACTTTATCTCGTCGTCGTATATATTGAAAACGCGTGTTAGCTAATGTAGACAGAGAGATAATACGAGAAAAGGGTAGACAAGACTGTTGTGGCGCGCATGCTAGGCCGGCATGTAGTTTAAGTTATATATATTTTGTTACAATACTATTATAGCTTTTAAAACGGGAGATTTAAAATGATTTTCACTTTTATTTCGCGGCGCTTTCGATTTCGACATCATCTACGAATGTCTTGTTCACAAGACTGAATAAACTGCTTTGTGAAATAAAATTGAAAGACAAGGTAAGAATTTTTTTAATAGTGACCCCGTTTTTTTAATAGTGACTGGTAATTTAAAATCTTTGTTACACTAAACACCAAAGAACATCTTAGCATCAAAATACAATATGTCGATAATAGTTTCCGCTATTGTGTAGATGATTTCATCCCTGAAATATTATACGCCGGGTGGAGCTTACAGGAAACCGATTTGTATTAACGAATAAAGGTATGTAGCAATCAACCACCATATCCCCTGTAATCTTATTAGATTGATCTGTCCAACCATTACCCCCATTACTTCCAGCCAAAAACACCATGAGATAATATTAATGAGGTCCGAAAGACTACGTTATGGAGATTAAAATATTGTTAGGCCTACAACGTTCTGGAAAGATCTAAATATTTTGAGATGTGATGAAACAATTCAATAGTTTATTTAAGATTTATACTTTTTCATCTAATAAAAATAGAAAATATTTGTTTTGGATTAGTTTTGTTTTTTTTTTCTTTGGATCCAATCGCCTTGCCTTCGAGTTTTGATATTTTCGTCTGATAATCATTTTATATGTTATTTAAAAATTGTGTTGTCAAAAACTTAATTTAAATCGTTATCGTGATGCAAATAGTAATAAAATATTATATCAATAGTACTTTTAAACTATATTTAGAAAATAATCACGGAATAAATTGATGTCGACTTGTCGAGTAAACTATTATGGTCATTTTTATCGAATTAATAAGTAAAAATTGTTAGTTAAGAAGACATTCAAATTAAACCTTAAAGGCTAGACAATTAGTAAATATAACAACAGATATAAATACAGGTATATAGTTATATTAATGAGGCAATACGTACTCAGAGCAATGGGTGGTACAACCGCGAGCCTGTCTTTACAGTCGCCGTAAAAGATGACGTGTAGTTTGTTCGGTGGTGGCAGCTTGCAGGCAGCCTTTTGTAGTTCACACTCATTGGAGAAGGTCTGCATGGTGCTACCACAGACGGGCTCTCGGGGTGCCCCGGTACAGTCGGTGGGGCAAAGGCACTCCCCGGCTACACAGTGGGCTCCAAACGAACATTGTACTTCCTCGCATAACGCTGTAACAATAGCACTGCGTTAGCAAAATAGTATAAGCATTATACATTTGAACAGATAAATAAATTTGGAGTGTCTGTTTGTAATATTAAAGTAACGGCATTTCATTAAATTCATATGGATGTATACACGGTACATATTATACCAAAATAACATTATTTACATTTTTGTCTGTCTGTCTCTTTTTTCTGGCTAATGTCTGAAACGGTTGAGCCGATTTTTATGGGACTTTCACTGGCAGACATCTGATGTTTTAAGGAGTAACTTAGGCTATCAAAATAATCATCATCAATCCGGGTACGGCTGTAAATCTTAGTTAAAGCAGGCGATTAGTTGATAACAAACTTCTTAATCTTACTATAGTAAAATTCATATTGTATAGCTTTGGACCGTCTCTAATGCAATCCAATAATATTACTTCGAGAGACATGTCCCCATTTCCATAATAAGAAATGTAAAAAGACGCCCGAGAAAATTTAATAACGATTGTTTACCGCTTTGGTACAATTTTATAGCGATTAAAAATGAAAGAACTCGTTTTATTCTTTTAAAGAGAGCGAAAAAATAAAGATTCCAGACGCTTAAATCATTTTACATTGTAGTAAAAGAGAAATTTTCTTATTTCTTCTAAGTAATCTAGATGAAAACCTTTTTATACCCACTCTTGAACGTTATAAAAAATAAATGTTCAATGACTTTAAACCTTATTAGTTTAGATGGTTTAGACTTGCTATAGATTTGTTATAAGTTTTGAAGTGAGAGGACCGGGTTCATTCCTGACCTGTGCATCTATGAAACTTGTATGTAATGTTAAGTATAGAAGTGTTTGAGGGTATGAGAAGTGCTAACTGGCATGAAGCCAGCCAAGAGGTAAACTGTATCTAATATTCTCCTCAACTGATTCCAAGGCGGAGACAGATACGTAGAAGTGGGGCGTATATGTGTTGCTTATGCTTACGCTGCTTTAGTTTAGATTTTACATAGTATTAGTATACAAAAGCAACAAGTTCATTAATTTTGTAAGAGGTAGAGCCAAGCTGCTTTGCAGCCAAATTGGGCCGACACAACTGGGTTGGTATCTCTAGCTCACATAGCACCCGCGTGACATGTGTATTGTCTCCTTTCGTGCGATTTGTGAGTTTCTGGTGGCTCATTGGGGGGTTAGGGAAAGGGAGGGCAACGCATTTGCCTAATCTTGTTATGCGGGTGTGTATGGGCGTATACTATAAAAACATAGTAAATTATAAATTTCCACATAGCCTTCCATATTACTGCAAATTCACTTTAACTTGTCCATATACTATGTTTGCTACTTATGCCGTGTTGCATGCGAGTAGCGAGGGATCGGTCGTCTTGGCGTTCTTTGAGGGAGGCCTATGTTCAGCAGTGGACGGATAGGGGTTGATGATGATGATGATGAAACATATATATTTTCTGTAATATTGTGTTTTTCTTAGAATTCCAAATCCAAAATATAGAAAACAACGTCGTTACAAATCATGTCCATCCCCCAGTTTTCCATCTGTCCATATGTCCAAAGTATTTTACTCTGAAATTACTGAAACTACTTCGCTTATATTTGGTTCGTAGGTAAGGTATATTCTGTGTATCGCAAACAATCGCGGAGCTAAATTACTAGACATTTTACGAGTTTCTGTTCGTACATGAGCGGGACTTTACGAAATTCATTAGATATGTATTTAAAACGATAAACCTATAAACCAGCAAATTTGTTGGGCAAGTATTAAAACTATATCAATATAACGCTGTATTTCCCTTTTGTATATTTAGAAAGCTTTAAAAATCATTTATTATGACTCGATTCAATTTAAGTCAAAATTATTTCAATATAACGAGATAGGTTTCATAAAATGAACATTCAATAAATTCTCATCACTCCAGTCACAAATGATGTGAATGGCCCGACAATATTAGTGAATGTAAGGCAATTAAATTAATTAAAAGCGGTCTCTGTTTAAAATATCATTAAAGTATCATTAAAATATTTTCATACACGGTACAGTACTCAGTACCACACATACTTTACTGATATTTTCTTTTATGTATATTATTTGATAATAAGACAATACAATATAGAATATAAATAAGCCTTCCTCGATAAACGGACTATTCAACACAAAAATATTTTTTCAATATAAACCAATAGTTACTGAGATTTGCGCGTTCAACAAAACAAACATACTATCTCTTCAGCTTTATAATATATCTATAGATTAACAATATCATATAATAATAATAATATCCACCCTTATATGTCCCACTGCTGGGCACGGGTCTCCTCCTCGAAATCAGGCGAGAAGGGTTTTGGGCCATAGTTCACCGATGCGCTGGCCCAATGCGGTTGGTGAACTTCACACACCTTCAAAGACTATTAATCTCATCAGGCATGCAGGTTTCCTCACGATGTTTCCTTAACCGGTGAGCAAGCGATGGTCAGGTGAAGGTAGAAATTTAAGAAATACCCATTTCTAAGCATCACAGGGGGGTCAGGATCGAACCCGGACCTCTCGGCTCCCACTCAAGTGGCCGAGGCCATACCCACTAGGCCATCGTCGCTCACTTTCAGATTAACATTAATATTATGTAAAACATTAATATATGAGGTACAATTACATCAGCGTCGTACTCTAAGTGCATAATTTCATAATAAGGTAAAGCGACGAGAATTGTTTCTGTAAAATTATCCGTAGTGTTGGTAATTAGTGCGCAGTGTGGTCAGATGGAACTTTTGTTCTCGGAACATCCCATTGAAGATTTTATCACTTTATAATACACTTGTGGAACGTTTATATTGGTTTTAAAGTGGTTTAAGGTACAAGTTTATATACTACTAGCTGTTACCCGCAGCTTCGCCCGCGTTAATTTAGATTTACAGCTGTACAGATTGATGATGATTATTTTTATAGCCTAAATTACTCCTTATAACAATGAAAATACCGCCAAAATCGGCCCAGGCGTATTATAGATTAGCCGAAACAAACAGACAGATAGACAGACAGACACTCAAACATTTAAAAACTCATTTTTTTATGTGCCTACCGTACTTTCATATGCATTTGAATAGCTGTTAATTTGAAATTTCAAGCCTCATTTCAATTTTATGTATGTGTATAGATAGCCTAGTTATGAATGAATAATGAATATTCATTAACAATTTACCTTAGTTTATAGGGTTCGGTGCCTCAAAAGGTAAAAAAGGAAATGTTATAAGATCACTCCCTCGTCCGTCTGTCCGTCCGTCTGTCCGTCCGTCTGTCACCACCGATTTTATCAGCGAGGTGAAATTTATACCAGATACTTAAGTCTATAGGACCTATTAAGGGCTACAGAGGGAGGGATGAGGGCCGGCCCTCACGATGATAGGTTAAATTCAACCGTAAAAGATTCGTCGACCGTATCGGATTTGACTAGTCCAAATCCTGCTCTCCCGAACAGCGCGCGCGATGAACCGCGCCCCGCACCCCCTTTTCGAATATTTCTTAAGTGAGCTATCTGCTCACTTACTGTACCGATTGAGCTTAAAGGCCATCAGGCCGAAAAGTCTAACCCTTCCGAAAAAAAAAACAAAAAGAAGGTCAAGGTCCACGAGTCCATAAGTCAACACGATAATGTTTTATATGACGTTATTTGTCTACTTGTAACGTCGTTTTGGTATTGTGCTGTAATGATGTTATAATTGTATGTAAATAAATAAATAAAATCGAAGTCTTTTAAGTGCCAAAATGACATGGCCAAATTAAAGTATGGGCGTCTGCCCTTACCATGTATAAAGACAAGACCTAGCTTTTAATATTGCAAAATAATCTAGTATCAGCTTTACGTATCAAAAATATTTCAGGAACTTTTAGTTTTATTACAATCTCAAAAATAAAAAACAGGAATGCCTATGCAATAAATATGTAAAACTTAAATCTTATGATTTTGCTGTGAATTGTTACTAAGGCCTTAAGATTCAACTGGTTGATAAATCAATTTTTAAAGGCTTTAAAAATGTCAGTAAACCTAACGAGGGGTCAATATGATAAGCGAGCACAAAGGTTTAGTCAAAAATCCAAATGAAAGAATGAAAGTCATTAGCTATTACCAAAAATCAAAAATAATTTATTTTGCGCAACTAATGAACATTTGCACGGAGTAGGTACCTACATACTCTTTGCAGCAGTAAAAAGATGACGTTTGATGTTGACGTTTATTTGGCTTATTGCATGCTCATAGAGATGAATGATTGAACTCGGGAGTATAACAGAATCGATTAAATAATCGAAGTGTCAAAAAATATTCAATTTTAAATTGAGGAGAAATATTTGAATGATAACAATTGATAGTATAATGGACTTATTGAAATTCATTCATACTTATTTATGCTACAATTGGGATAAATAGCGAATAATCTGACAGTCGACATTCTGTCTGTATTGTTTATGGGGCGGCATTCATAGAAAAACTATGGTCGATGTCACTACGAGCCTTGTCGTAATCACGACTCTCATCATATTTGCTTTTTTATCCCGCATGTAGTATACATTATTTTTTACAACTACTGCTCATCGCCGTAGACCCGTGAACCATCCTGAATAGCCATGACCATATACAATAATAACTAAAACTAATATAATATCATGAAAAAGTTTAACTTTATACTTGTATACATTAATACACACGCACACACTGTTTTTTTTTTATTATATTGCTCAATCAACTCACAATTCGACTGAAAAGTATTAATAGATTGTAATGACAAAGTCGTCTATTAATTAGGTAATACCTTGGTAATACGTTCTCGTTATTATATTTTCAGCAATTTGTTTTGTTCGATTATTAAGTTTTATCGAAAAGAATCGTCAATCTCGATTACTTTGTCCGGAAATGCTTGCAGCACTACATGTTGTCTTGAAAAAAATAAGGATAACAATTGATATACTTTTATTTATTAAATAAGTTCTTGAAAGTTCTATACATATATTGTATATGAAATAATTCATGAATGAATTTTTAAATGTTAGGCGTGAATATGCAATATCTATACATGTTAAGGGCAGTCGTTTAGCCATCGCCTTTACCTAAATTTTCAACTTTTTTTTTGGTAATTTTTACAGTGCTTTTACAGCCTTGCTTTTAACCAAAATTGACAATTCAACCGGAAGTACCCTATAGGCTTTGAGTCGAAAACCTATATGGTATTTCCCGTTGACCTAGAACCACGAAATCTAGCAAGAAGAAAGGTCAAACAGCACAAATAAAGGGGAAATTCCAAAAAATAAAAAATGTAAATTGAAGGGTGTCCCCATACATATATAGTTGACGCCAATTATTAACATAGTCCTCTGAGTTGTGTGGGCGCTCATACAATTTAGAGGACTATAGCCACCAATAAAAAGCTACCAATTTTATTATTGCGGTAGGTAGGTACGGAACCCTCAGCGCACGAGTTTGACTCGCACTTGACCGGTTTTTTACCACGGCACTAGGTTTACAGTATAGCATAGAGCTGTGGTCATCACAAGACCTGTGCTACCGATCCTAGTACGAACATAATTTTAGATATTTATAATTATAATATGTACTGTACGTATCCATTTATTCTTCATCTATTTATCATACATTTAATTTGTATTTGGCATGATTCAAACCTCTAACCGCGTCTGCCACACACCAGCCGACCACCATGTTACAGTTAATGTGAAACATGTATGTGTGTATTGTTCTACCTTTTTTTTCCCGCCGAGAAGAGCTCTTAGGCATCCTGCGGGGGAAGAGGGACACCCAGGTGAGTATCTAGAAAGATGTTAAGGTGGATGCAGCTACACTCACTAAAACCCGGCGAGTGCCACCAATGCCGCCTTTGGTGAGGTGCCCCGGATCTGTTGAGCAACAGGGCATCTCGACGGCTAGTCAGTCCCTAAAGGTACTAAGGCCACCGACACAGAGGGGTTGTCCCGCACCACAAAACAACCCCTGCCAGCGTCGGGACAGTACAATGGGTACAGCAAAAACAGTAAAGATATCAAAATATTTTAGCAGACTTATACTGTATTTTAATTGGCTAAAACGACTCCAATGGATAGTGTAAATAGACGTTAGCTTTACTATTAACTTGCTTAAAGTAACAATCTATACTATTATTATAAAGCTGAAGAGTTTGTTTGTTTGTTTGAACGCGCTAATCTTAGGAACTACTGGTCCGATTTGAAAAATTCTTTCAGCGTTAGACAGCACATTTATCGAGGAAGGCTATAGGCTATATAACATCACGCTGTGACATATAGGAATGGAGTAACGCGGGCGAAGCTGCAGGCAACAGCTAGTTATAAATAAAATTATCGTGCATCAGAGTTAACAAGGCGCTTTGCATTTCTATTATAATAAGGTCGTTTAAATCTTATTTAAATTAAACGCTACATTTCCTACCCTGCCGAGGGTCCTACTCGAAATCGGGAATGGTTATTGGTTTCTACCATATTAGGCCATAGTTTTCTCATTTTAAAGTTTTTGCACACATCTATTAGGAAAATAAAGTAAAAGTCATGTGCATATAAAAATTTAAAATATATTTAGTGGTGCGCTAGTAAAAATCAACCTCGGCCTACTGGCATTGAGGCTCTAGGTAGTGCCACTGGGTTATCTCTTATCATGTCATGAGTCATTACTGTGACTTTTTCGATATTACACAACCTTTATGGATGTAGCTAGAAACTTCTGGTAGATCGCGACTTCAGCCACTTTTTGAGGATCCCGGATCTGTAGGCAGTAGGGGGGGCACCTCAGCGACAGGCTGACCCCGGCGAAGGCTACTACAACTAACTCCTAAGACTACTCCTCGTAAGGGGGGACTGCCGCTACTAAGCAGTTCCCGCAACGTCGTGCCATACTATGAAAAGTTCCCATCCTGAAGCCCGACACAAGCACAGGGGCGTAGGGCCTCCTACGCACCCCCGTTCGTCGCCCACGGGGGGAGGCCTAATCGGTGGCCTCCTCTCTTACCCGCTCATCAGCCTCCTTGTGGAACATTACTGCCTCTCAGAAGGATCAAGGAGACCATTGCCGTCCAGGACTCGTCGTCCTCGAGCATCGCGGTGATGACGCTCGGCAGAGACAAGTCCCCTCCAATGACCAATGTCAGACTGCATGACTATGCGTCGCATTTGTATTAATTACCAATACATCACCATAAGCCCGATGATAAATAATTCTTAACATACGTCATATCATATTAATAAACAATCGTATTCACAATAATACAAAAGCGTCGTTGTGGCGTCATCAATATTAATAATTCAGATTTACTGCAGTTCTATTCAGTCAAGAATAATGGCCCGTACGTTATTGGATTAAGCGAGATACGTGCTATGTGAATTTACTAATCTGTAAATGAAATACTAATAGTATGTTGTAAGGAATCATATGTATTTGACAATACAATAATATTGCATTGTAATTATAGATTTTATTGTACTTAATATGTAAGTTTCTGAAATAAACATTTTATTATTATTTTATTAATAGTACATGACCATGTTGCCAGGAAACTAGCTATGGCTAGTTCCAGGTAAACTAGTTTATGTTCATGGGCGACGTTGACCACTTCCTACCATCCTACCATCAGGTTGACCTACCATCAGGTGGCATGTTTCAGTTTTGCCTATGCAAGTAACGTAAAAACAGAGAGTAACGAAATATTGCATGAATACGTTAAGAAGTTTTTCTATATTGATCTTTGCTAAATAAAATCAACTTTTTTATTACTTTACGCCGAGAAATGCTCTGAGGCATCCCGCGGGGGAGTGGGTCTCCCCACGCGAGTATGTGGGACTGGCTGCCCCCGAAAGCTGGTAAGGTGGGCGCAGCTCTACCCACTAAAACCCGGCAAGTGCCACCAATGCCGCCTTTGATGAGGCGCCCCGGATCTATGAGCAAACAGGGCACCTCGGCGGCTAGTCAGTCCCTCAAAGGACCGACACCACCTCCACAGAGGGGTCATCCCGCACATAATAACCCCTTGTAGGGAACAAGGGGCGAGAGGTACCTCTCTTCTTATAAAAGAGGTACAAAGAGCAGCTCCCTTGGCTCAATTTGCTTCCCCAAGGTGCTTGGTTCATCTTAAGTTACTGAGACCCACCGCCATGACAAACCGAACCTTACTGGGGAAATATAAGCAACTATCATAATCGGAGTAAATTAAAAAAGTCTATTTTATTGAACAGTAGACCAACAACCAATGATTTCATGTAATGGTAGTTACCATCGCCTATAAACAAGCTTATATGCCTGTAATAGGTGTAGTATAAGTAAGGACCTTAAAAAATCCTACTCCTGTAAACCAACCCATACCTATAGGTTTTCGTAGAATGTCTCTAACTCATGTCGGTTCTAAGAAACATGTTGCCACCTGGTAGAAAGAATATTGTAGTAAAAATTGTGTAATGTAAATGTAAAAATGTGGTAGTAAAAATTTTGGGAAATTTTAAACATGTTACATACATACGCTTGATAATTAGAAAGTGTGAGCGTACATAATTAAATCGGGAGTGACTTACCACAATCGCCCCTATAGGCCAACCGCAACTCGCTCTGTTCGCGACACGCCGTCAAATCAAGTTCGCATTGTGACGGATATGTTTGATCATTACTGCCGCACACCACGTCGGATTCCTAAACGAAAACAACAATTATTTTATGTTTGTAATATATTATATCTTACATCTAATTGAAATTCGAATATATATTCGTATACGATAGAACCACAGAGGTGTTGTCTTTTGCATAAAAGCAAGGTTGCGTTGCATAATGAGAAATTTTGTAATCTTTTTTTTTTTAAACCATCAAACATGGAATAAAGATAATGATTATAAGTTAACATGGTTTTTTCCATTTCTAAAATTATTCAATACGGGGTATTTACCATGTTTCTTACTTCTTCATTTACCATGTTTCTCAGTCTTTTATTTATCATGTTTGCCACTCCTTCATTTACCATGTTTCTCACTCCTTCAAGTACCATGTTTCTCACTCCTTCATTTACCATGTTTTTCACTCCTTCATTTACCATGTTTCTCAGTCTTTCATTTATCATGTTTCTCACTCCTTCATTTACCATGTTTCTCACTCCTTCATTTACCATGTTTCTCACTCCTTTATTTACCATGTTTCTCTCTCACTTCGCCGAGCTCGATATTTCGACATTATCCACGAATATGTTGCTCACGTGAACGTCTTATTCAATAAAATTAAAAACATGGTATATATCCCGTTCGAATAATTTTAATATGGAATAACTGTGATAGTAAGATACCGTACTTAAATAAGTTATTGCTAGTTATATTATAATTAAAGATAGACATTGGCACTAGAAAATTACTATTTTGTGAACAGTCTAGTGAAAAGGCTCAGCAATATATATTTTTGTTATCACAATATTTTTTATGAAACAAGATCGTAATGGTAGGTCATTTTGTCCGCAATAAACACCTCTGATCCCTGAAGAAATCATGAACTCAATGAAAAGAAAAGGGTCATAAAAACACTAATATAGAACTTATTAAGAAAATCTCTACGGGTGTTTTGTCACACAATTTCTTCTCTTTTGTTATTTTTTATATCGTATTTATATTTTATATTATATTTATACGTTTTTAACAATCACAGAATAAAATATACACGTTATATACGTGTATATTTTATTCTGTGATTGTTAAAAACGTCATTGACCTTTCCATCAGTCCTAGAAGGTACTACAAATATAGGTAAATTGGATGGTGATCAAATTTGTGTCTCTTCTTCACTCTTACCAAGTCCGCTTTTATTGCAGTTTCAAATGGGAATCGTTGGGAATCATTAAAATTATTTCATGCGATCTTTTTATGAGCGATAGTTATTTTTTACGTTGAAACATGTATTCGAATATTTATTATTTATTCATTTTATAATATTGAAGCTGTTTAGTACTGCAGGCTATATAGACTATTAGTATTGCTATCTATTTGGCTCAATCAATTCTAAATACTCGCCAGCAACCTGAATGTGTCTTAATCCACATTAAATTAAACGAAAGCAGAATACTAGTAATATCCTAGTGAATGAAAGCTCAAAATTAAAGACATAACTCGAAGGATTAACGGCTTGCAGTGACAGGGAAAATAAACTATCCCCGAATCAATAAAAATATAACAATAGTTTATTGGGATGGCGTTATATTTTTCCATTTAAGCTGCCGCTATGATGTATTCATTTTAGCGAAGGCTTTAGTATTATGTTTAATGGTTTCTCATAAATAATCAGATATTGCCATTTCTTAGAACATATTCATCAGGTTTTGATATTTCTAAATATTATTCCTCACATGCGAGTCGCAAGGGATCGGTCGTCTTGGCGTTAATTAAAGCATTCCTATATTCAGCAGTGGACGGATAAAAGATGATAATGATTCGTTACATTGATAACTATTATTAATTTTTTATTTGAATTGATATAGAAATGAAAACCTTAAAGATAAAGATAGATTGGCGAAACTGTTGCTTTGTTTGTTACCTTGCACGTAAAGGCTTGAATGGAATGCTTATACACAAATAAAGATTCACCAAGATTGGAATTAGGATATATAGATACCCATATCCATAATAAAGTTATGGGACATTTTATCCCGACTGTGGAATAATTTACAATATTCCATTAATTGGTTGTGTAAGCGCTACGCCAAATATCTCAACAACCGCGTTGAAATATGCGCTCATAAATCCACGCGTCTACAGTCCCGGCGCTAGTTGCATAATTTTAAATGTACGTGTGCTTAAGGTTGCATTTCAGCTTAAAAATGTCAATTCGTGTGATTGGTTGTACTTTAATCACAAGGCTGACGAAATAAAGATATTTTACAGCGACCGATGACGATGTGTATAATTAGCTGAGGCGTATATAATCCGTTATTGTTATTTTTCGCAGTACAATCTGAATACACATGTTGGTAATTGCCTCGTTAGCTATTTTGAATCGCCCATACGGTTCAATAGCGCTCGACTATAAAACTAAGCCTTACAGCGGTAATTGACTCATTTATCGAGCTTTTCTTACGTAATTGTGTTGTGTATTAATATATTTTTTTCATAATGTAACGCAGTACTATACGGTTGTGAGGATAAGTCGAGAGAGCGCCGCCATTTTTGTTTAAAAATCGAGATGACGAGACGTTCTCTACAATAAGACTTTATGGAAATTATAGTCTTAAAATGATACTTAGTTGAAAGGACACCGTACTGTAATATCCTAAAATTAGTTTTTATTTAATTGTTACTTAAAAACTTAAAACTTGCAAGATATTATGTTGTTAACTAAATGTAATTGTTGAAACCAGAAAATATAATTTATTGAAGAATATAAAAAAGATTTACATAATATTATATGCCACGTGTTAATTTACCTGTGCTTCTGTGCAATTATGGTTACATTTGCACATCGGTCTGCCAGTTTCTGTGTCCATTTCACAATCTCCATCCCCCAGGCACACCACATCAGCACAGGTCTCTGTTGAAAATTATATTATTTTAATAAAATGTTTTTTTCGCATTAAAATACATTTTAGTTATTGTATTGTGATTCTATAAAGTAATTGTACTCGTATAGTTATTGTTGTAATATCCACAATAAACTCAGCGGTCAAATAATCACACTTTGTCAAATTAATAATATACAGAATATAGTACAACTCATTGTACCGCGTGGCACTATGTGTGGGTAAAAAAAACACAACTTGGTGACGGATAGTAATTAATGTAAATTAGTTTATATTTTTATGTTTTCAACGTTCTTGTAACTAATAGAAGTGCTAATAGAATAATAAAATGATAAATTTTCGGATTCGTTGCTCTAACCAAGGTATAAATTCCGATTCCTTAAAATGTCGATAATATTCTTCTATTTTTATCTCGTAATACTTTGTCAGAAATTCGAGTACCTTAGCAAAAGTTTCACGAGTCTAAAATAATAATAATAGGTTATCGATAAAAATAATATACCTACTTTTTAAAGATACCTTTATTATTTAATCATAGTACTATTATTATAATCGAAATTAGCACATAAAATTGACAAACATTTTCTCAGTGAGTAGGTCTAGACACTTTCTTTAACGACTGTACCTGTACAAAAAATTGAAACAACACGTGCCCGGCCGCGTCACAGGCGACTGCCACACAAATTAAATCCATCCATCCATTTTTAATCATTGGTTATTTCCGTGATATATAGTCAAACGAAACGAAGACATCCGCCAGAGAACTAAGATTACCGGTATCACGCACAGAATAAACTCGTTGAAGTGGCAATGGGCTGGTCACACACTCAGGAGAACGGATGGCCGATGGGCCAATAAGGTTTAAGAGTAGAGGCCGCGTTTAGGTAGACTAAGTGTTGGTCGGCCATTAACGAGGTGAGAAGACGATCTCCGTGCGGTGGCCGGTCCATGTTGGATGGGAGTGGCAAGGGATCGGTCGTCTTAGCGTCCATTGAAGGATGCCTATGTTCAGTTAAATTTAGCTAATGTTAAATAAAAAAAAATTGGACAATACACCATTGGATATGAATACGAGGAGTTAGTTACGAGTATCACGCTATAAACATAAAAAATCTTAAACATTTAATATAAAAAAAAAATCATTAAAATTTAAAATCCCCGAAGAGCTATTATTATTTTAAAAGAAAAAACTTTAATGCTAGTTTATTATTTATATTTAAAACCTCCGTGCTAACTCGGGCATTAAGTGCATACTTAATCTGAACCTAGGGACTGCAGATTGCAGAAAGTGGTTTCCAAGTAATATTAGATACGGAAAATAATGAATTGAAATATGTATTCAAAAAATGAGCTTTCCTTGTGGATAAAAAGATTGTTCAATTGCACCCTTTTTCTGACTACCTTACACATTCAATCGCATTTGATAAGTTTAATATTAATTATAGTTTTTTTTTTTTTCCAAATGAGTTGATTCGGCTGCTAATGCCGCGTGTACTCTTATGTAACTGCTATTTCTGTGTTGGTTGTGTACCAATTATAGGTATCATAAGAACTCCCCACCAAGGTTCAAACCTTGTCGTGGCGGTGGGGCTCAGTAACCTAGGGTGAGCCGCTGCACCTTGGGTTAAGCGAATTGAGCCGAGGGGGCTCTTTGTACCCCTCCTATAAGAAGAGGGGACAAAAGAGCAGGGGGAAAGGGGCGAGGATGGGAACCTTACCCCATTGTACTGTCCTGACGTTGGGAGGGGTTGTTCTGTGGTGCGGCACAACTCCTCTGTGGAGGTGGCGTCGGTCCATTGTGGGACTGTCTAGCCGTCGAGGTGCCCTGTTTGTTTACTAGATCCGGGGCACTTCACCAAAAACCGGCACTTGCCGGGTTTTAATGGGTAGAGCTGCGTCCACTTACCAGCTGTCGGGCGCAGCGAGTCCCACATACCCGCGTGGGGAGACCCACTCCCCCGCGGGATGCCTCAGAGCATTTCCCGGCGTTAAAGAAAAAAAAAAGTATTATAAGAACTGCATTATGCGAGTAGCGAGGGATCGGCTATCTTGGCGTTCTTTGAGGGAGGCCTATGTTCAGCAGTGGACGGATAGGGGCTGATGATGATGATGAAGAACTGCAATGAAATGATGATGATGATTATTATTATTATTAAATGATAATTTTATATAGTGACTATATGAGAAAAAAAAACTATTTGTCCTTTTAACACAATAAACAGACGACGAGTTCCAACGCTTAACCAATAATAAAATCATAAATTCCCATTTAAGCTAATCTTTTGTCGGAATGATAATACAGAAAAAAACTTTGTGCCATGCGAATACCCATAGTATAGGGCAGAGATACCTACGTGTAAACAATACTGAAAAGGCTTTTTATTAAACGGCTTCTATATAAAAGCGTTTTGACGCGAAAAGAATATTGTGCGCCTTTTATTGACAACTTTATAATACGGGAAGACTTTCATCTCGGGAAATTGATTGCGATTTTTATCGTGAGGGGAATTTAATAATTGATTCCATTTTTACCTTCCAATCCCTGTGGTGAATTTTACTTTATATTAATGATACCATTTTTCGTATTTGAAAGTGTCGCTCTTAAAGGAAAATCGTTGATTTATTTGTATAAATATAATTTTATTGGAAAAAGTGTTTAGTGAGAATTATAAAAGTATTTACTAAAATGAAGATTTGGTGTACAGATACAGGAATCAAATTAAATTATATCTATATAATTAGGTTTTGTTGAGTTCCGCCACGGTTCAAGACTTGTCGTGGCGGTGGGGCTCAGTAGCTTAAGGTGAGCCCAGCACCTTGGTCGAAGCAAATTGACCCGAGGGAGCTGCTCTTTGTACCCCTCTTAAAAGAAGAAGGGACAAAAGACCAGGGGGGGGAAGGATAGGAACCTCACCCCGTTGTACTATCCTGACGTTAGGAGGGATTGTTCTGTGGTGTGGGACAACCCCTCAGTGAAGAGGGCGTCGGTCTCTTGGGGACTGACTAGCCGTCTAGGTGCCCTGTTGCTTAACAGATCCAGGGTACCTCAATAAAGGCGGCAGTGGTGGCACCCGCCGGGTTTTAGTAGGTAGGGCTGCGTCTACCTTGCCATCTTTCGGGCGCAGCAAGTCCCACATACCCGCTTGGACAGTCACCACTACCCCGCGGGATGCCTCAGAGCAATCCCGGCGGAAAAAAAGGTTTTGTTTTGTTGTATTAGTCTCAAAAACTAAGTCAACGAGGAACTACAATTTTCTTACTTAGCTTTAGCTAAACTACATATTTGTTGTAATGACCAAAAGGTGAAATAATTTTTTTAAATAGTTTTGTTTGACTATAAAGGTTATACCTATTTGTATATTAACTATACTCTGCTAAAACCATATTATTTTAGTACAATGTACCAACGAATTAAGTGAATAAATATATTCCATGAGCTGAATTGTTTGTTGTTCGTTTCCAAATATCTATTATCGGACTCCGTAACAAATTCGGAACTGCCAAACAACCTAACAAGTCAAATATTGTTGTAACAAAAAGCCGCGCGTCCATAAAATATCCCGCTTTGACAGTGTTCACAAAATATTCTTGCACAATACCAACTTACGGATGGAGTGATCGTGGTAAAGTTTTTTTTACATGTAATTTTTGGATTTGATGGTCGCTTTTTCGTATTATAATTTATAATATTATATAATATAAAAATCAGTCAAGTGTATTTATATTTCTGGAACTTAAGAAATAATAACGTGTCATAAAAAATCTTGCTATTAAAACTCTTAATAACGATTTTACCCATTATAATGAAACAAATTTTTACGCAGTTCAAGATGTTTAATATATTCTTGATATTTTATATTTTACTTCAGACGTCATAACTAAAGGTCTAAGAATTGAGAGGTGCTGATGATACAGGATTATACCAAGTAGATTCATTTTGTAAATATCATATGTCGGAAAGTGATTTAATTCGCAAAAATATATTTATAGAGACAATTTGAAGCCACCCGCTGAAGTTTTAGGCATAAGGCGTATCGAATTCTCAAATGGTCTCAAAAGTTCAGTATTTATAGGCTGTCTCTTTTATGAAATAAAGCCGCTTCATAATTTGGTATTGATACTGGTTTTAGATATAATACAGTTAAATTGACAATTATTCTATCTTCTACTAATTTGTTAGTGTTTACATGTTCTGTCTATTGGCCGGGTTTAGATAGCTATAGTGTTCGGTGAAGGAAATTGATATCCTTACATATGATACTATTAAATTTTAAAATTTACTTTCTTGACGTGATAACGTCTTATAAATTGATGAACACCGCCAGCGCGCACGAAAAAGTGTCTCGTTCCGCCCGAGTTTATTTAGAGTTATACTTTAATTTAGTCTGTTATGTCTAGTGAACGGATAGATGCTGATGATGATGATGTCTTATTAAGGAGATGGTTTGTAAAAAGGTTATGATACACCTACATAGCAGACGGGGCTGTTTATAATTCTTTTATACAAGATGTATAAATATTTATTCCCAGTAACCAATGTTTACACAGCTGCTCGTATTTTAAAATTTTAACGATACTTATTGTTAATAATAAATATATTGTAAAATATTAGAAAGTATTTAGAATATAAATTGTTTTGTATACCTGCCACATGGTACAATTCAATCAGATTATCCTTTAAATATGATTATACCTTCGTAATGGCTATAGGAAAAAGGAGGGCAACGAATTTGCATAACTTTTGGTTGTGTAGATGTCTATGGGTGTCGGTAGAGTGTCTATGGGTGTCTATGGGTGTCGGTAGAGTGTCTATGGGTGTCGGTAGAGTGTCTATGGGTGTCTATGGGTGTCGGTAGAGTGTCTATGGGTGTCTATGGGTGTCGGTAGAGTGTCTACCGACAAGCAAGTAAGGCTCTGACTCCTCGTGTTGCCTCCTTGTGACAAAAAATATCTCTACTAAAATCTAATGCAGTTATTCTGAAACCTTTTCTTAAAATCTAACTTTGAAAATTTAGAAACATCTCATATGGAGTTTGTATATCATATCGAAACACTGTAAAACATACAAGTATGTGACAAATACAGTTAAAGAGGATGCATTGGGAATTTTGGCGTCAATAATTTCAATTTATTTTAGTGATTCCAAAAAGAATGAAAATATAAGTTGGTGACCTAATAGTTCATGATAAAAACCTTGTTTGGTTAGTTTTTAATACGTCATGATTAGGTAACTTTTGTAACAGAGAAAAAAATTTCAAGCATACGTCTTTTTAAAAAAAGATTCACATTTTATGGGCAAACGGGACTAGTTTAAGCCTCTTAAAATCATTTTGTTCTTTACGTTCTTTAGTTATAAGCTCACACGCGTATGGAGTGTCTCGACCCGCTTAGGGCCCTCGGTCCCCTCTAATATATAAAACTAGATAGATAAAACTACTTTATTCAGTGCTAAAATTACAGATTACACAAACATACAAAAAATTTTTACAATGGCAACGAAACAAAAAAATACAGATAATAACAAGTACTAGAAGCAAATATAAAAAAACTAAATTGTGCAAACTAAAACTAAATAATACAAAATATATAAAAAACAATTACGAAAATGTACAATTTGCACACTTATGCAATGTTGCACTGAATTGGAATGTGACTCGGCTTAAGTTGGGAAAATGCACATGAACATTCTCCAACACCGATATTCTGTGACATCCAGAATTAGAATTATAGTTTAACAATGCCTTAATCGTATTTTAGCTTGTCGGCTATCACAGTGCTAAATACATTTTACTATCAGGTATTACGTGTAAATAAATAAAGTATATCTCATTATTATATTTCTCAAAAGTTGAAATATTTTCAATCCAAAAGTATTTATGAAAGAACAATGCATAGATAGTAAGGAAAATCAAAACGGAAAAGCCAAAAGAACAATCTATACAAAAATGGCGGCAGTTACGGATAAGCTATCTTTTTTTAGCCATCAACCTACGGCCCGGCAAATATTAAATTCACTCGAGCGTTCGAGGGATCTAAAAACGTTCAGACATGCGCTAAAAATGTTTCCAGCACATACCCATGTTTTAATTATAGCAATATTACATGTGTTATTTTTCGTTACAATTGCTACTAGTATTTTTATTCTGTGCAGTATTTTATATTATTTCAGGCATCATTATTATCGTGGACAAACTCGTATAACTGAACTCTCACGAAACTTTCTACTAACAATTATTATTATGCTAGTATGTCATTTATAACTTTCCTAGATTAAAACTTATTTCAGTTTCATACAATTCTCCCAGAATATAATGAAAATGGTATATTAATATACATGACGTATTTCATACAAAACAGGCAAGTATCGGAGTGTAAGGAATTATGAAGGATATATCTAACAATATGTAACGCTTGGAAACGTTCGAAGAATGGAAACATCACAATGAAACCCTTAGTAACCTTCGTAGCTGAACATCTTCCAAAGATAAGAAATGGAACTAAAATTAAATCAGCGAAAGTTATTTTATCACACGATTGACTATTCCTTTTACATTTTGTGGTATTATACAACTAATTCATTCGTCCGTGCGTGTCATCATCTTTTATATATAATCTACAATCGTTCGTGTTTCACCAACTGATTCAGTTTTTCTGATGGTGAAACACTTGGCTTTTAATTTACCCAGTCTTTGTAAGTGCCTAAGCTGGTGAGGCTATGTAGTGAACGAAAACTGGCGGATGTACTCGAAGATGAAAGATTCTCATTGAGTTTATAGAATACTATATGCTAGGCATATGCTAGGCATAGAAACCATGGATGGACAGATAAAATGCGATTTTAAGAAAAAGAACCACTGCTCAAAAACATGTCAATAAGAAAAATATACAGGAGACAAAGAAGTAAAAGGGACACTACATGGACTCCAAATAATGAGATAAGATTTGAGAGAGGTTTTTTTTTTTTATGTTAGTTGGATAGGCAAACGTACCACCTGATGTTAAGTGGTCGACGTCGCCCATGAACACAAACTAGTATCCCTGGAACGAGCCCAGGCAACTCATCTATGTGTTGCCTATCCTGAGACATAAGATGTTAAGTCTCGGTGCCCGTAATTACACTGCTTGTCTTGCCCTGGGAGAAACAAGCAAGATGGTGGTACCCATGCAGCCGGGAGCGCGGCACAGCGCTTCCCTCCCACCGGTAGCGAGAAAAGTTTAAAAGATAAATTAAACTTGTGAAGCCGAAACAAAGTTTACCTGAAGCCACAGTTTCGGGTCTTTAGTTTTACCTGACATTAGCTTTGTCGCTTTAAAACTACTTTTGCGAGGCCGTACTGACAGACACGCGCCCGCATCTTAAGCCTGCTCCACATTCTCGTCATAAGAACCCGCCAGTCGTGAAAGTTAAGTGCCGTTTCACAGCTTTGTGTTTGCACTATTTGGATATTCATTTATTTTGACATATTTTTAGCATTTTAGTATTCAGACAGTGAAGATGAGCATCAAACGCATTTTTGCTACAATGCGCGTCTGATGCGTTAATTGTTGTTGGAATTATCTATCTAAAATTTTATAATAAATATTTTTTGTTTTAGTTTCTCAAAATAATTTTCATTTGTCTATAATTACTTTTATTTTCTGCATTGATTGATAATGTGGTAATCATAATATTATGTGTATGTAAGCGTTGATTGATGATACTTAAATTGATTGTGCCCATGCATCGCAAAAATATATTTTATAAAACCTAATTCTAATGATCTATCTATCCATGATTTTCTATTTTTGAAGTAAAAACAACTTCATTAGGCGCGTTTAGCAATTTTTGAGTGAATAAAAATCATGTAACTCGCGACATCGTCACCTCGTCACCGATAGACAATCTGTAGCAATAATAGTTCTTCGTAGCGATTACGTAGCGGAGCGTAGCATACCTCCTAGTTGTCAAGACTCGTGCTAAAGTACGCATGAAGAATATTATCTCTTACGGCCGCTTACGATACGATACGATCGTGAATCTGAGATTTCTATTGATCCTGATTTTATCAGATCCCTCGATTGATGTTGCATCTGCATTTCAATAACCCAATCTCGTCACTAAATCCATTTAAAATATCGATTTGTCAAAATCAGAGATCGGTTATAAAAATCGCATAACTATCACTTTCGTACAAATACCAATCTATAAACCCGATCCGCCATCCCAAAGATGGATTAAAAAAAAAGATCGGTATAGCGATCCATCGATCAGTTATTGAAATACTAAAAGTAGGAAAAGTAGGAAAAGTATTGAAATATCAATCTCGACCTGAAATTTGGTATTGAAATTGAATATAGAAAGCGGCCGTTATTCGTTTTTTTGTTTATAGAAGAGGGGGCAAACGGACAGTCGGTTCACCTGATGGTAAGTGAATAGCGACATCCACAGACACCTATACCAGGAGATCAGCAGGTGCGTTGCCGGTCTTTTAGATGTGAGTATTGTGAGTTTCTTTTCTTGAAGGTCCCTAAGTCGTATAGGTTCGGAAACACCGTATGTGGCAGCTGATTGCAAATATTTGTGGTGCGAGGCAGGAAATGCCGTAAAAATCTAGATGTTGTGGATTTCCGGACATCAAGATGGTGTGGGTGAAATTTGGAATTCTTACGCGATGTCCGGTGGTGGAATTCTGCCGCAGGTATTAATCCGAACAATTCCTCAGAACACTCCCCGTGGTAGATGCGGTAGAAGATGCAGAGCGATCCGACATCTCTACGCAGCGCCAAGGAATCAAGCCGATTGAAGATCACATTGTCATCGACGATTCGAGCCGCCAGGCGTTGGACGCGGTCAAATGGAAGGAGCTGATATTGGGGCGCTCCAGCCCAGAGGTGAGAGCAGTATTCCATGTGAAGCCGGATCTGCGCCTTATATAATTAATGCGGTGTGAAGGCATGAAATACTGCTTCGCCCTATTGAGCACGCCGAGTTTCTTAGAGGCTAGTTTAGCCTTTCCTTCCAAATGACCACGAAACTGCACATCTCTTGATATGTCGATGCCAAGTATCCCAATGCTGGCTGCGGCAGTTAGGGGAGTGCCTTCAAATCGTAGAGGAACGACGAAGGGTGATTTTTTGGCGGTAAACGCGCAAACTTGTGTCTTGTTGGGGTTAAATTATTGGACTAGGTTAAGTCGTCCCCATTCCGAGACTTTGGTCAACAGAGACTCGATTTCAGACACAAGTTTGTTCCGACACTCATCGACTTGTTCCCGAGAAATATTAAAGCGGCCAGTGTATAAGGCATCTCCAATGCTGTCATCCGCATAACAATGAATGCCGCTGGTTTGCAGCATATCATTGATAAGCAGAAGAAGCTAGGTTGGAGATAGTAAACAGCCTTGCGGAACACCAGCATTAACAGACTTGAGGTCCGAGCATGTACCGTCGACAACGACCTTGATGCTCCTGTCTGCCAAAAAACTGGCGATCCACTTACATAATTTCTCGGGAAGCGCAAATGATTAGCTTCGCTAGAAGTGCTTTATGCCACACCCGATCAAAGGCCTTCGCTATGTCCAAACTAACCGCCAGCGCTTCCCCCTTGCTCTCAACTGCCTCCGCCCATCGCTGCGTTAGGAATATTAGAAGATCACCAGCTGAACGATTCCGTTATGCAGTTATTGATATTACTGAGAATTATTTTTTACATAAATTGAAAATATAACATTTAAACGATCGTACCACCAGTCTACGTGCTCGACTCACGACCATCGAGCATATAACTGAAATAGAGCGGTAGCGTTATGAGTTTTGTATGAAAACTAATTCTGCCAAATATGTGCTGCGACGCTGCACCGGTTCTGCGCTCTGATTGGCCAACTGATGGCCATTGATGGATGATTGGCTGATGAGAGGTAAACACAGATCACTGGTTAGTAGTAGTGGTATTACATCACTGATAAGATTTTTAGGGCTCAAAATGATACTCTATACAGTTATATGCTCGATGGTCACGACATACGGCGCGTGGCAATAAATCTGAAACTCGTTATTTTTTTTAAATGTAAACTTCTTTAGATGCGAAGAGCACTTTTTGGTAGGAGAAAATCTTATAAGTTCACGACACCGACAATGCTTATGTGTCATTCAATTTTTTTTTATTAAAGTTTTATACTGTATTATGAATGAGTTTCACTTGTATCGACCGTCCCTATAACTGATTAGGTTTTTTATTATAATGATAGCTACATACGGCACGTCCCATTGTAGAGCACCCGCACGCCTCCCTCCCGGAGCCCCGCCTGGCACGCGTGCATGCGCATCTTGCACTCGCTGCCGTACGTGTTCATGTCGGTGGCACACACGGGCGCGAGCGTCGCGTCGCACACGGGGCAAGAGCAGTGCGCGCCGCCCCCACGCGCGATACACGCGCCCTCCCAGGGGCAGGATGCGCGCGCGCATGGGTTCTCCGCGCCTTTTGGGGAGATTAGATCATAAATATGTCGTTGTACATAAATATACAGAATCCTAAAATATTAAATATCTCTCGATAAACATAAACGTAAAAACTGTTTTATTATTAAGAGCGAAATTTACACAAATATTAGAAAACACTATCCCACAATGTTTTAACTCTCTATCTTCAATTCACAAGATTATTTATTTTTTGAGAAGGAGAATTATTTGAAGTGATCCCACAAAATTATTCTTTTTGTTTTTTTCCAATAAATCAATTTATACTATGAAGCTATTGAAGTTAGCAATTCTATTTTTGTTTACTCGATCAGCTTGATGGTAGAAGAGGTTTTCATCAATTTAAGCACAAAGTCCGAATAATGGGATCGCCGTTATTCGGACTATGACTTTAGAATATATACATAATTAGTTACTACTACGCTATATAAACAATGGCTTCCGTCACATGGGCGAAGGTTTAAAAATAGTAAGTAATATTTTAGCCGCAAAATAGTAATAAATACAAATACTTTATTATTATTACCCTCATTTATTTAATATAAACATACCACAAGCACCCATATACGCGATGCGTATGTCCCGGTTGTCCAAGCACGCGGTCCGATCCAGGATGCAAGGGTTGTCGTAGGTGTGACCATCCGTGCCGCATACCGCCTGCACCACCTCTTCACATTCCGGCCCGCAGCCGCACACGGCGACACCACGAGCGTCCAAGGAACAGTGCTCTCTGATACCGCACTTCACCGACTCACATGGATGTTGAGCTGTGCAATTTTTTTTTATGATAGTTGAATAGGAAAACGGACAGAAAAGCCACATGATGGTAAGTGGTCAGCGTCGCCCATAAACATAAACAATTTAACCTGAGACTAGCCCAGGTAACTCGTTCATGTGCTGCCTATCCGGAGACATAAGAGGTTACCTATAAATTACGTCACACGTCAAGCGACCGGCGTCGGAGAAGTGTGACATTATGTGATAAGGGGTAGGAGGGTTCCAAGATAGATAGAAAGCTGAAATCAGAAAAGTAGTCTCATATCCATAAGCACTTGCAAAGAAATCGCTTTTCGTGCCATCAATAAAATCAATATATCTAAATCCAATGTATCAATTTGAACCTTTTTCATTAAGGAAAGTGAAATTATTCATTACTGTAAATGAAGGATTGCGGTAACAATTCATTCTAATATTGAATTAATTCCAAAATTTAATTATTTCGTTTCTGTCACAATCGCTCGAGTACTACGGTCCGGTGCGAATTCCATTAGGCTTTTCTTTAAACAAGAATATCTTATAACTCGGGTTTCATAATAAAAATAATTTCAGATAAGACGACTCTCAGCTGTTTATTATTTAATAACTTGCTGCGGTTTCGTTGAATTGAAAATGCTTTTGCTTCACGTGTATTTATATATTCATATTATAAATATATTATTATTATAGACATTTATCGTTCCATCTTCTTAATAGCTTTCTTTTTTTTTTACACTTAGGAAAAGGCCTCTTTTAATTACAACGTGATCAAAATTTATAATCAGCTTTTTTAGAGAAAATAAAGGTACGGACAGAGGTGCTCGTTCCTAGCACGAAAGTTAGCTTTTATTGAGCAATTGCTCATTAGTAGCATGTGTGTCGTAACATTGCCAGTAATTAGCATGCTTATTTAGAGCGTGCTTTAAAATCAATCGACATTTGATTTTTGAGCATGCTATCTGAGGCGTGGGTAGGAGGGGGCGTGCTCCAAGCACGTCTATGCAGGATTCCTAGGAGCATGATATTAAATATTATTAAGTAAGCATGCTTATTGCTGGCAAATTTGAACAGTTGCAGAGCATGCTAATTTTAAGCAAGCTTATGAGAATGCTTTTTTTATCACGTCTATCCGTACCTTAAGTCTCTCTTCTTCGCTTCGTGTTCCACAGTAATGAGGATCGTGACCTTCTTTATTACTTGCTCTCTTATGGTATTATATATCCATCGATTTCAGTCTAATAGTCCAATGAACTGTTTTGAATGTCAAACGTTCGAATATCGACATTTTTTATGATGGTCATGAATAACCGTTCCGGGGTTAATACTTGTATGAATTTTCTAAAGTTGTCTAAGTAGGTATATATGTTTGCTAATGGTGAACATTAAAAAATTACTAAAAAAACATGAAACAAAAGCTCACCTTCCTAATACATTAAAAATGAAAAATAAACTGAACTATTTATTTAATGCAAAAGACAAAAATAAGTGAGTTTTTCTAAAGTAAAGATGAACATACATAAAAAAAACATACATCAAATAAGAACATAGAGTAAATTGTCTTCATTTTTTAAATTGGTTAAAAATAAAACATTCCTTATTAAATATGATTGAAATTAATTACCTGATGCGCAAACCCCTCTATATGCTATGGACAGTTGTTGTCTCGTCCTACACGATTCTCGTCGGAGGGCGCATTCGCTGTCGTAGTCCTTGAAGTCGGACCCACAGACGGTGGAGGAGGATCGGATGACCAGGTCACAGGGCGGGCCACACCTGCATACCGGCGCACGGACCTCGTTCAACTGGCATATGCCACCATCGGCACACTCGTGTTCCGAGCATGGATCTACAAAAAAATTAAGTCAATTTGGTATGTTTATGATAAAATGATATAATGAGGCTTCAAAATGTTTTTTTTTTATGTTGAAGACATTTGATGAAGCAAACAGACTGCCGGTTCACCTGATGCGAAGTGATTAACAACACCCATTATGCACCCGCTACACCGGAGGGCTAATAGATATCCGGCCTTTAAATAAGAGTACTCTTATTCTTATATTCATCAGAACTATTTGGCTCTATCATAATTAAGAAACATACCTAAACTAAAAAAGTTATAGTTAAACAATAAATAGCTTCTTAAACTGTATAATTATATTATGTATATAAACGAGTTTGGTATACCGAATATACGTGATAAGTGTAAATTTTTCTTTATTCATCGAGTTCCTAAAATATTGTCAAGAGGTAGTGCCATGCTGCTTTACAGCCGAATTGGGCCGGCACGACCTGGGTGGTGCCTCTCGCTTACATAACATCGGCGTCAAGTGACAGCTATGCTGTCGCATTTTTCTGTAGTATGTGAGTTTTTGGTGGCCCATTTTAATGAAAGGGAGGCCAACGCATTTGCATAACTTTTGGTTGTGCAGACGTCTATGGGCGTCGGTGGTCACCATAAGGCTCCAACTGCTTGGTTGCCTCCTTATGACATAAAAAAACAGGTCTAACAAATGTGGGCTTCAAGATATTTGTCGCACTCCATCATAGAACAAGACAACAAAACACAATTCTCTGGCAAACAAAATTTTACAGATTTACTTAACCAATCCTAATTATAATCTACACACAACACAATCTAGGGCATAATATCCGACGGAATGCTTTTAAATTTTAAAAACTACTCGCATTATACGAAATGATGGTCCGCACAAAAAATGAACAATTTAAGTATTTAATTTTCAGGATATAACGTGCCGGCGAGTATTATGTGGAAATTCTGCGCGTCACCGAAATATTAAACGGATAAACTTGATTTAAAGCCGCGGGTGTGGGTGCAGCTTAAATATTTTAAAATATGAACAAAGCGCCGTTATTATGTTAACACTACTTTTAAACATTTCACATCAGCAATAATTTATTTACCTAAAAATTTTGTGAGAGGTAGTGCCATTCTGCTTTGCAACCGAATTGGGCCGGCACGACCGGGGTGGTACATCTCGCTCACATAACACTGGCAGCTATGTTGTCGCGTTTTGTACAGTCTGTGAGGTTCCGATGGCCCATTTGGGGAAGGGGGAGGAGGAGGGCAACGCATCTGCATAACTTTTGATTGTGCGGATGTCTATGGGCGTCGGTATTCACCATAACGCATAGGGCTCCGACTGCTAAGTTGCCTCCTTATGATGTAAAAAAGAACGAGACAAACAAAAGGTGGATCCTTAAGAAACTTTTTATAACTGATTTTGGTGTGTATTGTATGTCATGCTTGTGGCCTTAGCCATTTCGAACCCTCTCATAACCCAAAAAAGGTATTCAAATCTATCCAGCGTTGGCGGTAAGTATATAATATAATACATATAAAGCTATTTTGTATATGAGTGCAATTCTGTTACTTTATTGCTCCAAAAACTTTGGGAATGTACATTAAGTAATTAATATAGTTTGAATCAAATATGTTGCAGTACGTCCAGTCACTCCAAAGGCTAAAAGCTAATTGAATACGTTATAAATAAAATTTTAGTTGGATTATAGTTTTTATTTGTACAAAATTGTTTGTTTGATTTCAACATTAAATATTTAATGTTATAAAATATCTAACACTAATAAATAATAATAATAATATAAATGTGAAAGCGTGGATGTTTGTTACGCTTTCACGCGAAAACTACCTAACCGATCATCATGAAACTTTGTACACATGTTCTTGGAGGTATTGAAAGTAACATAGGATACTTTTTATAAAAAAACTAAAATTTTATCCTGCGCAGATGAAGTCGCGGGCACCAGCTAGTCTAACATAAATGAGAGAATATGTTTTATTATATAGACAGATTTTTTACTATTTTATCAGTCGAAATAATGAAATTAAATGACTCCCAATATAATAACCTTTCTAGATATTTTTTTTACAAAAAATTTAAACCGACTTCAAATATTAAATACTAAAAAGTAATAAAATAACTGTATTTCTTTAATTGTTGTGCTTACAACTTGTAATCAACTTAATCTTCTTCTAATGTACAAACTTTGCGTTTACCACGTCATCATAGTTCCTTTTGGAGTCGGTGTCAGCAAAGGAAGGTAAGTAGGTACAGCAACAAATACGACACCGACGTAAATACTTTTAAATGCACAATTATTTTTTCTGTGCTTTTTAAGTAAAAAAATTGAACACTGAAAATAAGCACAAAGAAAAAGTAAGACAAATAAAAATAAGGCTCAGTCAAATCCATCTATCAAGTTACTTTACGTAATAATCGGATTCGTGTACAAAATGTTATTCGTAGACGTTCAACGAATCCCTCTTTCTTATAATGAGAATTGACTCGCGTTGTTTCAGTTCTGATAAAGATGAACAGGTTAAAATGAAATAACTTCTACGAATTTTATCGCCGTTTATGAAGTTTTTTACGTGCTTGACGTTGCGGATACTTTACAGAAACCATGGTCACGGGAGGTGTTTGCTGTCTTTTAAAATTCTTACTATTTGCGATTACTAATGACTATTATTATTATTCCTATAGGACAGGCTAGTTCAGTGGTCTGGTGACTTAACTATAGTCCACTAAGTCCCTTCTTAGTTAACGTGCCGTGATTGTTGTATTATGTTTATATTATATTATTATTTACAATAAAAAGTACAGAGGCTCTATAAGTTGAATTCGGAGCTACTTGATCAGTTAAAATTTTCCTGTCCTTGAGAACCAGGATTTTGCCAACAGTGGAATGTGGGAAGCCAGAAAGGCTGAAGTTTTTAATATATCATTTATCATTAGTCATCGAAGAATTTATCATACAAGAATACTTCCTTTCAGTAAGCGTTTCACATTTGAAACATCTAATATGTGATTTAAATCATGGAATTCCTAATAATAGCTAATTAATTTCTGCGGTAGACCGCAGATATCGATAGTTCATGTAATATTGATGCGTACGTTGAGACATTTGATTTGAGACGAAACTTTCGGAAGTTCTGACCTTGATATAACTGTGTCACGGTAGAGCGACTTAACACAATAATATTAGGCGTAGTGCATATAATTTTTTTATTTATTAACCGTAAAAAACAAAGGAGAGACAAATTTTTACAACACAGAACAAGTTGGCACTTTTAGATCCAAACAGTGCAGCAATACTTCTTTGAAATGAAACTTCTTTGCGCGCATGAGGGTAAATTTTTTACGGATCAGAACAGGGAGAGAGTGCTTGAGACCGATTGAGAGAGAGTGAGATAAGGCGAACGTAGCATGAAGCACATAGCCATGGAGTGAGAGTAGGGAGCAAGCGAGTGAGAAAGATCGAGAGAGAGAGAGAGAGAGATAAAGCGAACGTCGTATATAAACGAGATTTAAAAATAGTCATTATTGGAAATAGCTAAAAAACGGCTTGCCAGATCTGAATAAAATTAATATGGGACCAAATTGGAAATACCAGCTTTCAATCAAAAAAATTACCATCGAAATCCATTCACAAACGGCGGAGTAATCGTGTCACATACATACAAAAAAAACATATATTTTTTTTAAGTCGGTTAAAAATTAGTTTGCCAAATAAGTTTCACTTCTGACATGAGTACTTTGTACGCACGCACTTTTTTTTATTTCGCTGGGTACCCGACGGTTATGCAGGACTTTCTGCGCCTAAGAATATGGTAAGACAGTCTCTACGCACTAAACCGCAGCGGTTTTCTCCTCGTCGTCTGGGTGACCCAGCGCGGGAGCTGTGGACGCACCGGGCCACAACGCTATGTCAGCCGGCACTCTTCTCTGAAGGCGGGGGGTGGCGTACCCTCCTACTTCTCCGCCTAAGGCACACTGAACACATAAGGGTGACCTCGGATCTTATCCGCGCGTGGCGGATCCCCCGATAGAGCAGCAATACTTCGACAACCTATCACTTATCACTCATTTATTTAGCTAGACTTACAGTATATTTCCACACTCTGTAAAAGTTTTGTTTTCGTTCACATTATTTTAAACATAAGATATTATGAATGTAACTTTAAATTTATCAAAGGAATTTTCTTCTTTGTTAATATCAAACGACTTCACTACGAAACGAATCAAAGGGAAATATCGTGACATATTTCAATATCTAGATTAAATTTAAGCATTTGTTGAGAAACCGTTTATGAAAGAAAGAATTACGCAATAAAACATCGTAATAAACCCGTGCCTTATCTCTCATAGGTTTAACTCCTTGTTATTATTTGCGTTCATTTGTATTATCTTAACTGTTATTTAATGGTCTCTTGTAAATTATACGGCTTCGTTTATAATATTGTATTTGTTTTAACTTATATTTTATAGTAAATAACTGTACTTTGGTTTGGCTGCTTTTTATGAAATTTATATAAGGTATATTTTTTCTTTTATTAAAAAAAAACGACTAAGTATAGGCGTTGTGTAGAATCCTTACATATTGCCGGGCGTTTGAACATATTTGAACCTGCAGTTCAAAACTCTTCATAGAGCACAAATTAGTATGGTCAGTATACTTTTTGCACCAACACATTATTTGTTATGACCAACAATACAAATTCTGATTAGCTTAGAAGGGAATATATCTTAGCGAAGTAACGACATCGTTTAATATCATTTACCTCCTTATGGTTTTGTAAAAATCCTTAAAGTTTCTTAGTATTTAGTTGCCGAAATCTCTAGAAAATGAGTTCACCAATAACACATTCTGAAGCATTTACACTTGAAAGTACTATGACATAATTTAGAACAGCATTTCCCATTTGGTCGGTCGCGACCCGGTACCGGGCCACGAAAAAAAAACCGGATCACACAATTGCCTCCTTGTTTTAAACAAATAATAGGAGAGCTTGACTGATAAGACAAAAGAGACAAAAATAACAGCTTCATACTTCTTACTACTAATTAGTTATACATATATATAAGTATGCTTCTATTTGCAATAAATGTGTTTTATTTTAACTAATATTTCAGAAGGTTTTAAAACTTCAGTGGGTCACGATCCTCCGTGTTCGTCGATTGTAAGAAATTTACCGGGCCATATCAAAACAAGTTTGGGAAACGCTGATTTAGAATAAAACTACTTACCACATTTCCCGTGATACTTGATTGTGATATTCAATTGATTGTCACAAGCGTGTTTGTCAAGGTGGCAGGCGGAGGCATACTCATGCCCATCGCTGCCACATACTGGTTTCCGTCTCTGGCAGTTTCGGGGACATCTGCACTCAGCTTGACCGTAAGTGACCACACATCGCGCGCCACTGGGACACACCACCCCACTGCACGGATCTCCTGCTTCTGTTAAAAAAGAGAAACAATTAACTATAAACGGAGAAAATTAAAAAAAAAATGCTACTTTCATATTTTAAAAAGATATTAAATTTTATATAGTAATAATATCAACCCTTTTAAAATAATAATATCTATGGACGCTTTTTACACCACATCAATCTGGTCCCGTGGTAAGTTCTCGAAGTACTTGTGTTACGGGTACCAGACAACGGAAATATATTTAAATATATAATTTTATGCTATACATGTATTTAAGATTTTTATTATATAATATACATATTTAGTACACATCCATGACCCAGGAACACAGAAAATATTTTTGTTCCCTGGCGGGATTCGAACGCGCAACCTCCGGCTTGAGCGCCAACGCGCTAACCACTGAGCCACGGAGGTCGTCAAATTTGTTCCTTAACTTATGTAATATTTAGTAAACACAAAAACAGACAGACCGAAATTCTCATAAACTTAATCAGTCCTTTGTTTCGAAGGCCTGTTGTACACTTCGTAACAAAAGAAAAGCTCTAGCAATTTCC
This sequence comes from Helleia helle, assembly GCA_963853865.1. Classification (NCBI taxonomy): domain Eukaryota; kingdom Metazoa; phylum Arthropoda; class Insecta; order Lepidoptera; family Lycaenidae; genus Helleia; species Helleia helle. The sequence goes on along the minus strand of OY971422.1, from coordinate 14,560,994 downwards.
TCAACATCAACTATATTAGAGCGTGTTACAGTGCCGTAGCGCGTTGATGTTGACCTCATTATGGCCGTTGGAAACCGCTTATTTTCAACCAGCTGAGGCAATAAGCCGTTTGCTCACATAATTGTAATTGTTTCAATAAAAACACACCGCACGTTTAATTAATTAAAATATAAGACGGTTCTTTATTTTACTTTTGTTATTTAAAACGCCCAAAAAAATATTGGAATATTGCTTTTTTTATTTCAGCGAGCAGCTATAATATTTTAATGACTTTAACATTGTTTGTTTAAATTGATATTATTATTGATAATACGCTCGATTTCTTTGTTTTCAGTTTTACTTTCAGTAGTTTAAAATGGTGCTGTTATTTGTGGACAGTATTAGCGTGTGTAATAATGGATCTAAATGAAACAACGATGTCCGTGGGATAGCAGGCTCCTGGGTGGCTGCGAGTGATGGGGAATCGACCGTCTTGACGTTCATGGAAATGGATAGGCCATGTGTGTGTGGAAGTAAAATTCTATTGGTAAATATAGTGTGCTTGATTTTGCTTTAAAATGTGAAGGGTCTATTACTACTCTCAGCAGGAGTGTTAGATTAAAACAATTGAATCTTCTCGATCACAATATATTTCGGCAGAGTAAGGCCTTTCAAAAAGTATACGAGTATGTCGAATGCCTCACAAGACCACCATTGGCGTCCCATTTATACCAAATCTAATTAATATAAATATAATACCATAATATTATGAATAATTATTGTATATAATATTACACATTATTAATTATTAGAATTTATAATCGCGTATATTTAGATTTATTGATGTTATACTTTAATTATTAATTAATATTATCTTCATGAATGACACATCCTTTTGGCGTCACATGGCTGCCAGTGGTGTGTAACAGGTCCTTAAAAGTCACCTATGCTTTTCTCAAAATTTTGACTTTCAAATGTTTAGTCAAATCCAGATTCGCAGTTGTAAGAATTGTCAATTGAAAAGGATATCCAGCATATTATGTCTGATATGTCTGTTCTATATGTATGTATGACAACAGTAAAGACGCAGCTCCACCACTGTGGACGAAGAGGCTACACGCAGGTGTGTTAAAATGTCAATTGCAAGAAAATGTCAATCAATGCGTAGCGTGTCCGTGGGTTACAGCGAAGAAAATCACATACATTTTCTTTCAAAGCGAAACTTGTCAAACGCGAATAGCCTCTCCAATAATTTCATAGTTACCACATTCGCCTTCATGTTTGACCCGCAAATTGAGGCGTCGTTCGCAGGCCTCCTTGCGCAGGTAGCAGTGGTTGCGGTAGGTCCTGCCCGCAGTGGAGCAGACGGGGGCAGCGGCGGTGGGGCAGCTGGTAGGGCAGGCGCAGTGGGCCCGACCGTCACCCAGGGATACGCACTCCGCCCCCCACCGGCAGAATGTCTTCTCGCACGCTTCTGGAACAAAATGATCGGGTCAAGCTACAATATAACAGGCAATCATAGGTCGAATCACCGCTTAAGCATCGTACATGCATGATAAGTTTAACTTTTTTAGAGTAGTTATTTTGCGCATTATAATTGCTAATGTTTATTCCCGTTGCGGTAGTTGGCTGACTAGGCACTATATTATATAAAAGCCGTGGATTAGTATAAGATTTTAGATAAAACGTTTATATGGTAGATTTGAATAAAATATTTTTAATATTCTAAAAGTGCAGTATGTAATAAATGTGAAATGTTTTACTATCAAGAATCGATATAAATGAAACCGCATGGTAATGTGTAATACTTTGCTTCAAGTTGTACTTCTTTTGGGGCGATAAATAAAAATGATGAGAGTAAATTTTTACGATGCGCGCGCACACCGTCACGAAAAAAACCTACACCATGAAGTTAGCTATATAACAATATAATATAATATGTACATAATATAATGTAATTTTCTTTAAGGAGTATAACTTCTAACGCGTGCACGTATGTACACACACATTTATTAAAGTATTATTATTGTTTCAAAACTGACGAAATTTAAAAAAAATCTTTAATGAATACAATAAACATTTGCAAAGCTATCGAAAATGAGGTTATTGATCCCAAAGCTAAGTACATTACACCGATCAGCAATATATCGTGTCCTGAGCTGATTTCGGTTGATATGTAGCCATTATTTGTTGCCACTGGCTTCATATTATCCTAATCTGTCTCACTGTGACTATGAATAGAACACGAAGTTAAATCCTCTTGATTTAGTTAGCCTCGTATAATCAAGGCTAACGTACTATAATCATACTACAGGGCTAATTTTGATTTCAAAATATGTCAAACCTTTGCAAAAACTACATAATTATTAGACTGGAATACCGCTTACATAATGTAGAAATGTAAGAATTTCTCAAAATAGGGCATCTTGTTTTCTTAAGTCTAGAATTGAAAGAGACATGATTGAAGTGAATTCAGCGCGAAATTACACAATTCCCAATTTTCCACCTGGGAAGCCGAGACCGTGACTAAAATATTAAGACAAGACTAAAATAAGACGTGAATATCTATCTTATCACCGCATTGTTAGCGGACTTTGGGATTACCGATCTCTATCGACTATTTAAAATTCGGAGCAGAGATTGTCGAGTGCGAAGTCACACGACGCTTTTGCAAAAGTTAATTCCAATTTTGTTCTCGGTCCTGTACCCGGATCCCGCCAAGCGTCATATTGTACATACTTTATGTTTCAGAGATTTAATGTCTCGTGATGTTGTCAGGTTGATTATTATATAATGCATGAATGAGAGACTATCAGGGAACCTTTGGAGTTTTGGATACTCTCGTATGTGTTTGTACACGCTTTCACTAATTTCACAATAGCGTTTTGCCAATGGAATAAATATGTGAATATTTTAGACTTTTTTTAAAATGACATAGATGTTATTACTTCTATTTGTGTATGTGTTTGTTTATGTAAGGTCTAATGCCCGGTTCCTATATTTAACGGATCGTCATTGTATAAAAGTTACTACCCGTTTTTCTATAACCAACGACGAGTAGTTAATACCGTTCCACAATTTACTTTCTATACCTGACGTCGACGGTACGTGTTCTTAAATGTGTTCCGGTGACGACTCACCAGGGGCGCTGCAGTAAACATTTATTTGTACAAACTAATGCTGCAATTTTTCTCCAAAACTACTAGTCTGATTTTGATGCGGTTTTCAATTATGGGTTTGGATTTAATTGGTGCATATTATCAGATAGGTGTTACAATTACGACTTACTAGGGGGCGCTGCAGTAAATATTTGTTTTGATGCGGATTTCATTCAGTGGTGGGTTCTGGTTTGATTGGTGGATATTCATATATTTTCATCGTCATGCGCGCACGAAAAATTTTGTCTACGCCTTTTCTCGTATTATTTCATATAAGTAATACGGGGTAAGGGGTAGACACAATTTTGTCGTGCGCGAATGCTAGCCCTACAGGGGGCGCTGCAGAAAACATAATGTTTTGTTTGCGCAACTACTACCAAGCTCGGTTTTGGATGTGGTTTCCGGTTATAGGTTCGGTTTAAATTGTGTTGTATGTTCTTAAAAATGTGTTACGGTGACACCTCAAGCAAAATTAAAAAAAATTAAAAAACCCACGACGGTTAAAACATAATTGAAAAATGATAAAATAATTAAAAAACCCCGACATTTAAACAACAGAGTATCAGTTTTCATAGCACTTCCCTACGCACCTATTTGGTTCTCGAAGACGTAGATGTGGCAATAAGATATTATTCAAGTCCCTATACACCTCTCCAAAGGCTGCAGTGGTGGCACTCGCCGGGTTTTAGTGGGTAGAGCTGCGTTTACTTACCGGCTTTCGGGCGCAGCGAGTCCCACATACCCACGTGGGAAGACCCACTCCCCCGCGGGTATTATATTTTCTATCACACCTTTTATCTTCTTATGAATAACTGGAACTCGATACAATATCGAACACTTCTCTATCACTATCTGAAGTCTTATAAGGTAAAATATACAACTTGCTCCTTACCGATACCGACCAAAATCGGGGGATAACCAAGTGACATTACCAATAGTAGTCTTTGACGTTTCAAAAATTTATAGTCCGTTACCGGTAAACCTCCAATCCGTTAGTAAGAAGCTGTCAGTAAGTTGCCTGACAAGACGTTTTTTATAGGAACGGTTTTAGCTTACGCCTCGTATATTAAACTACTATTTGTTACTAAAACGGATCGTTTCTTAAATATAGGAACCGGGCATGTTGAAATACTAATGTCAATCTGATAATTTTTATTAGACAAAAATCTAAATCAAAGTTTCGCTGGTTCCTCTCAGTGGGATTGCCTTGGAACCGGTGGTAGAGTCAATTGACGTTAAAAAACATACTGTATTGGTACTATTAGGAATTAAAAAAAATATATTTTGATTTTACACTTTTGTTTTTTGTGACCCGATAAAAATGTCGATTACAAACAGAGCAGGTCTTAGATAATTTTCTAACCTAAATAAACAATACGGAGAGAGGTGATGTGAAAAAATGACATATTTGACATTATTGATTATCGTATGATGACATTCTCATTATCCTTTTTAAACTATATCATATTTGAGCAAAGGTAAATAACCTTATTCTGCCGTACAAGTGACGTCATCACACATGAAAAAAATGTAAAAAATATATATTATTAAACAGGATTGAAAAAATAAAAAGAAATGGCATTTTTATTTTAGCGACTACATAATGTTTAAATGTTGTCAATTGTGTCGAATACAAGCCTACTGAGAAGAACCGGCGAAAAAACTCAGTGGAACTAATCTTTTTAAATATTTTATAACAAATTTTACATAATATATTACAATCCTGAAACTGTGTAAAAAAGTTATTTGATTATAATATATTGATTACGTATTTTTAAAATTACAGTGGTAGTGCTATAATACTCACATATTATATTCAAATGATATAAGAGAATGAAATAAAATCAGTAAAAAAATAAACTGGGAGGCACAGCAACTTGGCTTATAAAGTAAATATAAATAATCACTCAAACCTGATAATTTCCTCCAGAAAAAATCAAATAAGAATCCGTTTAGGGAAAAGTAAATAACTGAAAAGGAAAAGGTTTTGAGCGGAACAAGTGAACTGGTTAAATGTGGAGCTGCGGCAGCGGGGGCGATAGAAATGATGTCGGGTGTTTCATAAATGAAACTGAATTAGGATACGGCGCGGTTTGAATCATGTGTTCTGAAATGCAAAACATGTATGTAATGTAATTTATTTTACTCTTCCTATATACATTATATTCCTATACACATAATACATACACCGGCATATTTAGCGGAACATAAAATAAAGGTTTGATATCAGTATCATATAAAGTTGCTGGCTGGTTTATACGTCATTTAATTTAAAAAGATATATTTTCAAATTAAGAAAACAACTGAACATCACATTTTATGCAATTGTTTTTATTTTATTCAAATACACCTTATCTGGAGCGAACTTCGAGTATTTCTTCCTTCTGAGTTTGGTTTAAAATTTCATTGAAATACTGTTTTTTGTTAGTTTTTTTTTATCGCGTATCTCTTTGGAGTTGAGGACTGAATTATGCCTGAATTAGCCCCAACGGAGATTGCCAGGGCACTCGAAATGCGAAGAAATGGTCAAACCTACAGAGTGATATCCAGAGATCTTCGTCGACCAGTTCCAATGATCCATCGCAGTATTCAACGGTTCCGGGAGACCGGTACTTATGTGAGAAGAGCAGGACAAGGCAGAAAAAGACGCACTTCGAGTAGGGATGATCGTTTCATTCGGCTTTGTGTACGTAGGAACCCCCGTTTGACGGCCGTCCAAGCCCGACATGAGTTAGAAGCAGTGCGGGGTGTGACCGTAAGTGAGCGTACGGTACGAAGAAGGTTCGAAGAAGCTGGTTTGGGTTCATTTGTGCCCGCCAAGGGTCCAAGGTTCGAGGTAAATCATCGTAGAAACTGGTTAACTTTTGCTCAGGAACATCGACTTTGGAACGCGGACCAATGGAGTAAGGTATTGTTTAGTGATGAGTGCAGAATTCTCTTAAATCAAATTGACGACAGGCAAAGAATATACAGACGCAAAGGAGAAACGATACATTCAGACAAATTTTGAAACTACAGTTGCATACGGTGGTGGATCAATAATGGTTTGGGCGGGCATTTGTTTGGGAGCTCGCACAGACTTGGTAGTGATTGACAGAGGGAGTCTGACTGTAGACCGCTATATCAGAGAAGTTTTAGAAGAAAATGTCGTACCGTTTGCCCCATATATCGGTGACGATTTTGTTTTTATGCAGGATAATGCTCGGCCGCATACCGCTCGGGTAACTCAAGCTTATCTTAATGATATGAATATCACTGTTATGGAGTGGCCGGCGAGATCACCGGATATGAACCCAATAGAGCACGTTTGGGACTTGCTGAAAAGAAAAGTTAAGTTCAGAACTCCAGCTCCTGCCAACGTAGGTGAACTGCGAATCGCCGTAGTTGAGGAATGGCGGAGACTATCCCAGGAGACATCATTCATCATCGATAACATCATTCTCAGTATGCCTAGACGGGAAGAAACTTTAATAAGAGCACGTGGAGGAAATACGTGATATTAATCACCATTTTTCTAATTTAATTAATTGTTATTTTAATATTAATTTTCACTTTTCCCGGTTACATGAAAAGTTCAAAAATGTACCATTTTTCACAAATAGCCTTTACTCGCAAAATCTGTTCTTAATGTGATCTCATTTTAAGTAAAACAAATGAAACTTTAAATAACAAAAGAAGTGTAGTTAGTAGATTTTAAAATATTTTTTTTTTTTTAAATTATGGACCTTTTTTTTGCGTTCCGCTAAATTTGCCGGTGTGTTTATTTTTTATAATAATTATACCAGATATAATGTGTTTAAATGAACTTTATTGGCTTTATCTAAAAGCCCGCGCCGTGTCTTTCTCCTTAGACTTTCAGTACATACAAAGATATCTCAAAAATAAATCCTATATTCTTTTAGCGCGATATAAAACTAAATCGCATAACAAATATGTCAATTTTTCATTGTAATAAATTTGCTCGCTTCTTTTATTCCTATAGATAAAAGAAAGGAGCTCTATAGCTGAAATAGCTCCACCTGAATAAATTTAATTAAAAATAACAATTAATCACTGGGAATGCTATAAGCTACTGTTGTGTCTACCTTTTATTATTTATCGCTTAATTAACTACGCATTTTGTGAAGTAAATTCACTTTGAAGGAAAAACCACAAAGTGTATGTTTTCTTAACATTTTATTTAATTAATATAATATTATGGTCTTGTTATAAACATATATATCAACACTTTATAAAGAACCTAAAACTAAAAACCTTAAAAAATATAATACAATAACTTAAGTATATTAATAAAAAGGAGTCCCTTTAGGCAAGGTCCCGAAGATACTGGCAGCGTTTCCCCTTTGAATTGCTAGACTAATTCTTTGCCCGAGGTAAACTTAACATTGTAACAAGAAATGCCAGACACACAAAGACTGCATGTATGGAAAAAATATTAATAAATCTTGAAATCCAAATGTAATACTATTTTTATTTTATTAAAATAAATATTTTATCTCGTCTATGTTACAGTACGCAGTGTCATATTTATATGTAATATATTGCACGACTCATTAGCGAAGCGTCGAGAGTGCTCTACTCTCGACGTGTCAAAAAAGCAGTTTTGTTCAAACTGAAATTGATTTTTTGTTATTTATATCGCACTTATAAGTTAATATGAGTGCACTTATATTAAGTCAAATAATATGTCCGGCACATAAAATATATTTCAATGATAATTATTTTATTTAACATAGTAAATAATAACATTAAAAATTATTTTTAGTGGACGTCTGTGTCACTGATGTGATAGAGAAATTGATCGAAAAAATTAAAGTAACGGAATATTTTTTTATCATATAAAGTAACACATTGCAGACTTTCTCAATTTATATGAGCATTTAATTAGCTTAATGTTAAAAACTGATATACGATTAACAATTAATGTGCATTTATATCAGACTGTTTATTCGATGCTAAGCAATTGAGGGGCTTTTACAAATAATCTATTTGACTGTGGAAAATGAGATTATGAAGCGTGCATTTTTGGATTTTCCAAACTTTTTATAAATACTGTCATCACTTTAATCTGGTCTCAAATTCATTAAGAATTTAAATAATTATATTGATGTGCTAATATGCCCTCAGGTATAATTCTTGACTGTAACGTTTATTGCGCTATAGCAACTTCAAACTGTACTTTAGAAGAGGTAGTGCCATGCTGCTTTGCAGCCAAATTGGGCCGGCACGACGTCTTGCTCACATAAAACCGGCGTCAAGTGACAGCTATGCTGTCGCGTTTCGTGTGGTTTGTGAGTTTCCGGTGGCCCATTGGGGGGATAGGGAAAAGGAGGGCAACGCATCCGCATAAATTTTGATTGTGCAGATGCCTATGGGCGTCGGTAGTCACCATAAGGCTTCGAGTGCTTGGTTGCCACCTAATGGCATTAAAAAACCAATTTAGGTCCTCTCTATGAATTAATATCCTAATGTAATACGTATTAAGCATAATATGTTAGTGAAGTAAATTATAGAATATTAAACAGCATTGGCAAGAGAAATTCGGGATGCAAGACTAAACAAAACGATGTCGTCCCGACGTGGAACTTGGCAATTCACCCGCGCCATGTACAAGTGTACGGGGAAGATAAGGTTCCCGTTACAACAGGGTAATATTAAAACGAAAAGATTATGGTGCTTTTAAACATTTATATACTAAATTATAACCTTTTTTCATTTGGGTATCATATTTTAGATGGGACGACGATCTCCAGGTCATGTCCAGTCCCCTCCATGGTTCAAGCCTTGTCGTTGCGATGGGGCTCAGTAGGTGAACCCAGCACCTTGGGCGAAGCCAAGTGAACCGAGGGGGCTGCTATTTGTACCCCTCTTATAAGAAGAGGGGACAAAAGAGTAAGAGGGGGAAAGGGGCGAGGATGGGAACCTCGTCCCATTGAACTGTCCCGACGATGGGAGGGGTTGTTCTGTGGTGCGGGGCAACTCCTCTGTGGAGGTGGTGTCGGTCCCCTGGGGGACTGACTAGCCGTCGAGGTGCCCTGTTGCTCTACAAATCCGGGGCACCTCACCAAAGGCGGCATTGGTGGCACTCGCCGGGTTTTAGTGGGTAGAGTTGCGTCTACTTACCAACTTGCTTTCGGGCGCAGCGAGTCCCACATACCCGTCTCGGGTGTCCTCTCTCCCCGCGGGATGCCTAAGAGTATTTCCCGGCGGAAAAGAAAAAAAAGGCCATGGCCGGTACTAGTTGAATCGTCTGAGTAGATCGGACGTCTTGGCGCTCATTGAAAGTGACCCAAGTCCAGTTGTGGTCGAAAAAAAGGTCGTATTAAGTGTATTATTATAAGCATTTTTGAAAAGGTTTCTGTTTTTGATTGCCATTGAGCAAGCCGATTGATAGTTGAGCTAATTACATAACCAAGTAAAGACATGTCTGGTTTCTAGTTAACAATCTAACTAGCGATCAATTTATCTACCTAAACAGATAAATAAACGTGGAGTGTCTGTTTGTAATATTAAAATAACAGATTTTTATTAAATGCATATAGATGTAAGCACGGTATATGTATATATACTAAAATAGCATTTTTTACAATTTTTGTCCGTCTGTCTGTTTGTTCCGGCTAAACTCTAAAACGGATGGGCCGATTTTGAGGGGACTTTTACTGGTAGAGAGTTGATGTTATAAGTAGTAACTTAGGCTATAAAAATGATCATCATCAATCGGGATACGATAGTGAATCTTAGTTTACACGGGCAAAGCTGCGGGCAACAGCTAGTTATGAATATAAGCCAATTCAACCAACACTCAGCTCTATGTTATCTATTTTGAGATGATATAGAATGAGTATATATTAATTTATTTTATTTTATTTCAAGAAAAGAGCAACTCCCATTTGAAAGGCCGGCAACGCACCTGCTAACCCTCTAGTGTAGCGGATGTCTGTGGATGTCACTATCACTTACCATCAGGTGAACCGACTGTTCGTTTGCCCCCTATTATATATAAAAAATGAGTCTTGGTGCTATTATTTTAAGTTAGTTGAAAAGTTACAATGTTAGAGCCCTCTTATAGAAAATTAACATGTTGAGACGGTTGCCTAATTAGGGGTTTCCCCCTAAATTTAAGTGACTTTAAATTTAGGCAAATTTTCAGGTTTTTACGAGATTTTTAGAAATAACAATATAGAGATCATAACACATTGTCTTAGGCGCTTTTTTAATGTAATTAAGGCTATTGTAGAAGTACTTGACCTGGCTTTAGGGGTACATAATTACAGGCTAATTGCTGCCTTTATTTCCCAGAATGCAAGTTAAAGAAATGCGTTATATAATCCGTCCCATCGATAGAGAACGATCCATATATTGGTTTCAATAAGAACTTAACTAAAATGGGATGTGCACGTGTCAGTCGCTCCTGTTCAGCTTTTTCCAATTATTAATGTCAGTTTTCATTTAGATAGCGAACCATTTGAACCTGACGTGTAATTTGAAACTGGAATATTTAAAGTTTTGAGACCAAATATTGAAAAAATATGTATGATTTGGTACGTATGTCCCCATTTGCGTAACTCGGGTCGGTGACAAATTTATTGATATGCCCTGTTGCCGTGATAAGTAATAGTGAAATCGATTTTCGTAAATTTTATATTTCTGCACTGATCTCCAAATTGTGTTAGTGATATGTAATTTTCAGGCATTTACCTGGATGTATTCTAGTCTAGTAGTTTAAGGTATGGTATATGCATGAGCCCCACCAAGGTTCAAGCCTTGTCGTGGCGGTGGGGCTCAGTAGCCTAAGGGGAGCCCAGCACCTTGGGCGAAGTAAATTAAGCCAAAGGAGCTGCTCTTTGTATCCCTCTTATAAGAAGAGTAGACAAAAGAGCAGGGGGACAAGGGGCAAGGATAGGAACCTCTTGGCATTGTACTGTCCTGACGTTGGGAGGTGTTTTTCTGTTGTGTGGGACAACCAAAAAAAAAACTCCTGTATGAGAATAATTTACTGGAATGATTTTCGACATACATTTCTATACATAGAGTCCATTAATTATGATTTTAGTTATTGAACTTAGCTTACCTTCTGGCGCCGGAGGTCTTGGTTGGTAATGTAAATCTGTAACAAACAATAATGCTATTAGTACATAAATCTTTAGTTAACAATAGACATAATATGTTTTTTATAATAAATATATGTTTTATATAAGGTAAGACCTTATATAAAACACCTAGTTGTCAAGAAGTTACAACATGTATAAAAAGATTATTACTGAAAAAGAATAGGAAACTGTAAGAGGTAGTGTCATGCTGCTTTGCAACCGGATTGGGCCGGCACGACCGGGTTGGTACCTCTCGTACACATAATATCGGCCTCAAGTGACAGCTATGCTGTCACGTTTCGTGCGGTTTGTAAGTTTCCGATGGCCCATTGAGGGGTATAGCGGAAAGGAGGGCAACGCATCTGCATAACCTCTGGTTGTGCAAATGTCTATGAGCGTCGGTAGTCACCATGACTCTGATTGCTAGGTTGGCGTCTTATGATATAAAAACAGGTTTTAACAGACTTTTGCATTCTATACATATTAAAAAAGTGGTTATTAGTCTGAACAATACTATTGTAGTTCGATACTATAGCAGACATAATAACATAAATGAGAAAGTGTTTTGCCAAGAAAAACCCGTACGTTATACCCGGTAGTAAGTAATTTGGATTTTTTACGCGAGGTCCGGTGGTGGAATTGCCATGCCACAAAATGCAATAGTATGATATTTTTCCACGTTAAATAGGTCTTTCAGTAAAAAATAATCTAGATCATTAAGCACTATAATTTAGAATCATTAAAAACAAAATATTACATTTTAATAGTGCCTTAAGGCGCAGACATTTAGTGCATAGCCGCAGTAAACTAATTATGAAGCCGGTACGTGCACGCTTCATATGCTTAACTTTATCAGTTCGGTGTTTCGTTGGTTTTACTTCTCAGATATTATAACGAAATTAACATGCAAAATATAAATATAGCAATAAAATACATTAATATGTAACATCAAAATAATAATAAAAAAATATAAATAATATAATAGGTGCCCCCGTGACCATGGTTGCTGTAAAGTATCCGAAACATCAGGAATGCTAATGCTAATACCACGATAAAAGTTGTTTAATTATATGAATTAAAATCTGCGTAAAAATTAAAAAGCAATATCGCCTTTTTTGTCATCGACATTATCTAACCTACACATAATATTACGACCTCTGTGGCTCAATGGTTAGCGCGTTGGCGCTCAAGCTGGAGGAAGTAGAGAGTAGAGTAGGTCGAATCCCACCAGGGAACAAAAAGTTTTCCGTGTTTATAGGTCACGGATGTGTATTATATAATAAAAATCTTAAATGTATATGTAGTATAAAAGTCTTAAATATATTCCCGTTGTCTGGTACCCGTAACACAAGTTCTTCGAGAACTTGCCACGGGACCAGACTGACGTGGTGTAAAAGCGTCCATAGATATTATTATTATTTTTAATTATTATATCTACTATGGATGGAAACCCTGGTCGCAGATCTGGACTCGTTGGACATAAGCCTCCTAATCTCCTTACCCTTAGCTTAAGATCAATTAGTATATTTCGGTATAGATACTCGTAACATAGACTACCTGACGGAAAGCGTAATTCCATCAGTTTTTACTGTAAGGTAAACAATCCACGTGGGGTCCAGTTCAAAAGGACTTCGTAGAAAGAACGTTGAATATGGTTTGGAAGTTTGCCAAGCCATAGTTAGATAAAGATAATCGTAAAGACTTTTTGAGAAAGGCTATCAGTTAGTATAGTATAGTTATATATTTTATTTTATATATTATATTAACTGTTAATTATATTAACTGTTTATTTGTAGCCAAGCCCGAGGATCGACTGTTATTTTTGACGTGACAACTTCTTATAATTCGATGCAGCCGGCTGCACGAACGAAAAAACATGACGCATGCGGTGTTACCTCGCTCCGAGGCGTTCCATTTTCTTATGACGTTGTCACGTTCAACTGTCGTCAGTAAACCGACTTTACAGACAACCGATTTTTATTTGTTAGAAATTTCTTTTAGCAAAAACCACACTACACGTAAATGACATTACACTTTGTTGCATACCTAGCGCCACGGAAGTAAGCGGATAAAACCTTAAACTAACTAGGGTGCGTTACATTTCTATCAGATATCATTACAGAGTAAAAGTTAGCCTAGGGGCTAAGTAAAAATAATAAAACACAGGCGACTCGTAGTCAGGTCGGTACTACGCCATATTGTTTTATTGCAAATTGGTTGGACGTACCGCGCCTGTCCTTTACATATACGAGGCTATTAAACTACGACCGGTGCCCAGTCACGTGTTAAACGAATCTGATCGCTGCACACAATGTTAGAATGAGACCGGCGTCTACTTTCATGACAGTTTTTTTACGATTAAATAAAGCAGGGTATTAAAAAAATCCAGTTAGAAGTTCCACAATATTTTGATAACGAATCTTAAACAATCAATAATCTAACAGCCATAAAACACAGGTACAATGAAACTGGAAATATCGGAACAATCTGAGTGGCGTCTCATTTTATTGAATTTAGTCGAACATAAGACGTCGATTCGAAGCGTTTCATCTAAGTTTGGTAGAATCAGGAAACTCGGTATAGAATCGATTCTCACGACAAACTGAGGGTAGAATCGATTCGCACGAATCGAGTAGCGGCTGTTAAGGCGCCGCAACAAATTGAAATTGATATGATCGGTGGGCACCGGGCGGATATTACGGGTGTCAGCTGCAATCACGCACCGACCGGCAACTGAGGTGAGCGATGTGTATCGCGATCACTGTCTCGTACTTTGACATCGTTTGTAATGATCAAAAGAACATGTTCGTAATGTTGTGGCATTCAATTCACACCTTGTTCACACCCTTCAGTTAGACTTCAACTTTTTTTTTGTTCTTTAGTTGTTCTCTACTGACTCAAAATAAGCTTTTTTTTTTACAAAAACTCGAGCGACGATGGTGTCTCCAGTGGATATGAGCTCGGGCTCTTAAGTGAGAGCCGAGAGGTCTAGGTTCGATCCTGACCTCCCTGTATTGCCTAGAAATGGGTTTTTATAAATTTCTATGTGCACCTAAAAATGAGACCATCGCTTGCTCTCCGGTGAGGGAAACATCGTGAGGAAAACTTGCCTGATGAGATTAAAAGTCTTTGAATGTGTGTAAAGTTCACCAACCCTCATTGGGCCAGCGCATCGGTGAACTATGGCCCAAAACCCTCCTTGCCTGATTTTGAGGAGGAGACCCATGCTCAGTAGTGAGACTCATATATACCTAGGGGTAAATATTATTTTTTATTATTATACAAAAAAAACTCATCACAAGTCTAAGAATAACCATTTTTTGAATTAGTATAATTTGTCCTTTGTTTAAAAATCACCCAATAGTAAAATTAAACAAAATTTTATTATTATTCCTAATAAATAATAATTATAATTGAACTGAGCAGTCTTTTGTTATTAAGTATTTTGATGTTCTTAATCTAGAGTTTTTTGATTTTTCCTCTTCTACATTTTTAATAATAGTTTACTTCTGTGTATGTCTGTCTGTCCTTTCTGATATAATAAACTAGCTGTTGCCTGCAGCTACGCCCGCGTTACTCAATTCATATATGTCACAGCGTGATGTTATATTATAGCCTATAGCCTTCCTCGATAAATGGGATGTCTAACACTGAAAGAATTTTTCAAATCGGACCAGTAGTTCCTGAGATTAGCGCGTTCAAACAAACAAACAAACTCTTCTGCTTTATAATATTAGTATAGATGACTAAAAGTAGCAATAGATTTTCAGCAATAAGCATTGATACTAAATTGAATATAAATTTCAAACGAAATTTTAACGCAGGCTGGTAATATCTATTTAATGACTATTATAATGTGACAAGATAACTAAAATCGGCGAGCATTAGGAATTCATAATTTTCTGCTCCACTGAGGTTAGCAATTTAATTCAGTTCATATATTCTACCGAAATTTCGTGCTCAAACAGCGTGAAAATTAATCGATCGATTAGCTATTCGTGCTGCAAAACTAATGCTGTACGTGATTCGTGAATTTGCGTCGACTGGAGATATTGTCTTAAAACACGCCCCAGGAGTATATAAACGTTTTATTTATTAACGCTAAGGCAGCTCCTATTTCAAAGGCTATTTACAAGTTTTACTTTTTTCGGGTCAAATAAAATGAACCTTTTTTGTTTGTTGAGAACTGCAAACTGGCAGTCCTGCTTTTCTTTCCGGAACAAAACAAATCACTTCACGAAATAAATAATCAGAGCAGATGAGTGCAGGTTACAAAGCCTCCCCACCATGGTTCAGGCCTTGACGTGGTGGTGGGTTTCAGTAGCCTAGGGAGAGCCGCTGCACCTTGGGTGAAGCTAATTGAGCAGAGGGGCTCCCCTCTTAAAAGAAGAGGGGACAAAATAGTAGAGGGCAAGGGGCGAGGACGGGAACCTCACTCCACGTTGTGAGAGGTTGTTTTGTTGTGCAGGACAACTTCTCTGTGGAGGTGGCGTCGTCCCTTAGGGGACTGAAGCCGTCGAGGTGTCCTATATGCTCATTAGATCCGGGGCACCTCCCCAAAGGCGGCATTGGTGGCATTCGCGGGTTTTAGTGGGTAGAGCTGCGTCTACTTACCAGCTTTCGAGCGCAGCGAGTTCCACATACCTGAGTGGGGAGTCCCACTCCGGGATGCCTCAGAGCATTTCCCAGCGTTAAAGTAAAAAAAGGTTACGAAGCCCACGTCTCTACCACCGGTATACATACACATACAATTATATTTTTTTAAGGTTGAAGGCATATTTTTTATTAACTTTTTCTTTTAACGCAGTTATCGATAGTGTTTCATGGAAGCAACGAAACTGTCCAGCTACATTAATAATATTAGGATTACTTTATATATTTTAGTTCCTTGAAGGAACTAAACTACCTAACTAAAAAATAGGATTATAATAATGGAGCAAAACCAATGGGGGGTGTCTTCAGCATACGTCAGAGAAATTTAAACATATGCAAGTAATACACATCAATTATATTTTCTGTGAAAATAGGCAAATGGGATATAAGTATTGAATTGTTTTTCTTAACATGCATATTACAGTCAAATATCATTATAATTTTATTAAATCCTGACAACATTTTACGGATAAGCAAATTTAAAAAGAGAAACAAAGCATGGCATTAGACTCGCTAGTTTTCCATCTTTTGTCGTAAAAGATAATAAAGAATATATTTAAAACTATGTTACGGCGTACGCTCACATTTAGCAAATATTCCATTACGAATACGGCTTCGCTGACGTTGCGTTGATTCAAATACTGTTATAACCTAGTTTCGCGCGGAGCGTTTTCATTTAATTACTTTGTTAAGAAAATTGTGCACATACTGTTTATAAAATTCTACGTTGTTCTGTTATATAATGTTAATGTTATAATAACCTACCTTTGTAAATGCAAAATACATATTTCTATTAACGAAACATTATATCTGATTACTTATTTGGAGTATTATATGCCGAAATTATAATTAAAATAAGGATTTATTTTTGTATGATATTTTTATATTCTGAGTATTTTTTATACTTTACAGCAGCCATGGGAGACCTGTGTTATTCTGTGTTTCGTGAGTTTAAGGTAGCACATTGGGGGAAAGGGAGGGCAACGCATCTACATAATCTTTGGTTATGCGGATGTGTATGGGCGTCGATAGTCGCCAAACGGCTTCGACTGTTCGTTTGCCCTTCTATGCTTTAAAAAAAATCGGTTGTCTGTATATCGGTTTACTGACGATAGTTGAACGTGCAGACGTCATAATAAAATGGAACGCCTCAGAGCGAGGTAACGCCGCATGCGTCATGTTTTTTCGTTCGTGCAGCCGGCTTCATCGAATTATAAGACGTTGTCACGTCAAAAACCCCAAGTTTCATTAATAATTTCAGTCATATCTTATCCTCACAGTCTTTATCTATAACAAATTTAAAAGCACTATTTCTAGTCTAGTAAACAAAATCTCTGAGTCAATTGCGTTAGAATGTCAGCTAACGATATTGGAAGCTGATTCTCCGGAGCACAACCATTTACCAGAGTACTGGATATTCGCCAACGGATTAGTCTTAAATCATGAGTCACTGTGTCACAGATTTTGGGTCTGTTTCCATCTGATATCTTAAATCAAATTTATTGAATGAGATGATCCTTTAATAAATTGAACAAAAATTTCTACATATCGATTGTTTTAGAATTTCTTTTATTGAGTTTTCCAACTTTTTTTCCGCTTAAATATTTAGGATTTACTCTATACAAGTCTCTATAACGTACCTATTTAATGCAGAGATAAGTTTAATTACTGGATTAGTGATTAGCGCAATAATAGAATACATGAAATCAATAAACGCATATTCAGTTATAAAATATTATACATTTATGTTCTAGTATACTTAAATCGTCCTAAATCTAATAGTTTTATAGCAATTTTAAAACCCTCCACGTGGCGGCCAAAGTGCCACTAAAATAAATGTTATGTCAGAGAGAAAAACGAGCGGAACGCTACCCACACCCTAACGAACCCCACACTCGCACCTATCTCGCTGTTTCGTTTCAGAATCAACCATGTAAAGCTTGTATAGATTTATATATTTCGTACCAATGATAGAAAATAAGTAGAGACTAATTACATCGTACATGGATAAAATATTACAAGATTATACTTAAAAAAACTCATCACAATAACAAATAAGCTTGAAACGTCTGAAAAGATTTTAATAAAACATGTCAAAGAACTACAAATAAAAACGGTACGAAATCACAAAAATGGGTTTACCCATTTAACATCTATAATGCCACAGACAAACATATTATAAGCGGTCAAAGTTGTACACCCGTCTTTTTGCGTCGAAGGGTAAATGAGTAAAAAAAGGAGAGGAAGATTGACTGACTTGGCGTTCATTAAAAGTGACCATCGCCAGCATTAGATGGCTACGGGCTGATCATAATGATATAAAAATTGCTTAAATGTATGTTCACAGTAGCTCCGTAACATCTCAACTGATTTTCAATTATTATTTATTTATTTTTATGGCTTTAAAAAATGATGGCTGATGATGACTGATCTGATTTTCATCAGATCAGTTACTCTGGCTTTAGGCTATTCTATTATTTTTCGATAATTTTTACTTTCGGTAAATGTTAGTCCAAATATGAATGTGAATAATTAATCTCTTATTTTATACCTTCACAAAGAATGCAACTCTCAAATCGAGCAAAACACTTAAGGATAGCTCTTTTAAAAACATGTGTTTATATAGTCCTATTTACACAATATAAAATAATATTATCATAGGATATATATACAGAAGTGTCCATTCTACTAACGTTTATTTATGCGTGGAATATTCTCGAGAAAAAAGGCGACAGGCACTTGGTTAAGGGCGTTATATATCACTGAAAGGTCACAGCTTGACCCTCACATGTGGACAACTGAAAACATTTTTCAATTGTTACATGACATATATAAATGCCACTCAGTATTCACTTGGTTTTTTATTTACACTGTTGTAGGTTTGAACTTATAAGTGTACATCATCATCATCATCATCAGCTTCATATCCGTCCACTAAGAGAGTTCATTTTCACATAAATTCTACCTTAGTTATGAAATGATTATCAGGTACTTAAAATAATTAAGAAATTTTAAAATCCTCTCATGTTTAATTTTAATTTTATCATTTTTTTAATGTTAGTTGGATAGGCAAACTGGAAAACGTGCCACCTGATGGTAAGTGGTCGACGTCGCCCATGAACATTAACCAGTTTACCTGGAACGAGCCCAGGCAAGTTACTTATGTGTTTTCTATCCCGAGACATAAGATGTTAAGTCTCGGTGCCAGTAATTACACTGCCTCTCTTGTCCTTCTCTCCGAAACACAGCAAAGCTGTTTCACGGGAGAAACAAGCAAGATGGTGTAAATATCCGGTAATAGTTTTATCATTCTCTTATTTTAGAAGTTAAAGGGGGGGGGGGGGGGCACACATTTTTCCACTTTGGAAGTGTCTCTCGCGCAAACTATTTAGTTTAGAATAAAATGGTATAAGAAATGGTCTTCAGTTTTGAAGACCTATCCATAGATACCCACACGGATGGGTTTGATGAAAAAAAATTTTTTGAGTTTTAGTTCTAAGTATGGGGACTCCTAAAATTTTTTTTTTTCTACTTTTGTGTCAACATCTTAATGCGGTTCACAGAATACATCTACTTACCAAGTTTCAACTGTATAGCTCTTATAGTTTTGGAAGAATGTGGCTGTGACATACGGACGGACAGACAGACAGACAGACATGACGAATCTATAAGGGTTCCGTTTTTTGCCATTTGGCTACGGAACCCTAAACATTATGCACTAACAATAAAAAAAAAATGTTTAATACTTACAGTTATTCGTTAGTAAAAACCCTGTTGATACTCCCAACAACACTAGAAAAAATATAAGTAGAAGAACTATCAAAGCTGGTCTGCAATAGTGGATCCAGCAGTAGTCTTCTGAATTCGCAGCCGGCGCGTTTGAGGACCACGAACAGCATTTGCCACAAGATGACTCCGGTGCTGGAGCCCGCACCACCGCACTGTTCCCTTGTTGGTTCACTATAACACCCTGAACCGGGGTTTCGTTCCCCTGATTGAATCTCGTATTTTTCTCTGATATACGCGCAAAACCCGAACTTTCGTCATCTTGGGAATTGCCGTAGACACCATATGACGCCACCATATCTACACCGGAGAGCGATCTAGTCGCTTCGTTGATTCCACTATCTTGCACCGCATTGTTATCAGAGCTAGGCCAACACTCGCACGAGCAACGATCTTCTTTTCTTCTTTGTCTAATTTGAGCCGCGTCCGATCTAGTCACGAGAGTCTCTTTCTTTTCTTCTTCCTTCTTTATTTTATTATTTTGAGGGATAGTTTCCTGGCTCGCGTAATTGGGTTGTAAGTTTTTGTGATTTTCTATATACCAGTGCCTCTCCTCCGCTCTGAGTGTAGTGTCATTGTTGCCTTCGTATACGTCGGCGTAATTGGACAGAGGATGGGATGTCGGGCTGTATATGGGCGCGGGTGCGAGCTGTCCATACCCTCGCTCGTACTGAGGAGGCCTGTTAGTGGAGGCATAGTAAGTTGTAGACACAGGCACGGTGTACTCGTATCCCGGCCTGTTCATCTTTTAGTCCTCACTCGCCACATTTGAAATTATTTTCATTTGATATGATAAATACTATAACATGTGTATTTCATGATGCTATCTGTGTGAAAATATTTTTGTTTTCATAATTTTATTTAAAATATTACTAATTTAAAGAGTTTGATGAAAAAAATTAAATAAATGAAAGTTTTTATACGAATATTTACACCGCGAAGGAAGCACAAATTAATGTGTTGGAGGCACGAGACTACAATAAATAAACTAAACAATTTGTTATTTAAATAAATTGGCGTTTAAATCATTGGCCGGGTAAAATAATAAAAAGTACTGTTTCTAAATGATAATAAATAGAACAAGAAACAAGAAAAAAACGCGATAGAACGGTTATAACATATAATCTCCAATATCCATCATAATATAATCTCCATAACATAAATATCAACCCATATAGGTTTGCCCCACTGCTGGGCACGGGTTTCCTCCTCGAAATCATGCGAGGAGGGTATAGAGCGATGGTTCACCGATGCGCTGGCCCAATGCGGGTTAGTGAACATCACACACCTTCAGAGACTTTTGATCTCATCAGGCATGCAGGTTTCACGATGTTTTCTTTCACCGGTGAGTAAGCGATGGTCTCGTGTTCAGGTGCACGCAGAAATTTAGAAAAACCCATTTCAAGGCAACAAGGGTAAGGTTCAAACCCGGACCTCCAACTCAAGAGACCGAGTCCATACCCACTGCTAGTGTCGCTCATATATTTTTTTAGTAAAAGTTATCGTTTCCAAAAGTTTAATACTTTAAATGTAAAAAACAATAGTTACTTTAGAATTTATTATGATTTAGGTAATCTTTCGTATCTATGACTAAAAACGAATTTATCAAAAGGTAAACGATCATAACTTTGAAAGTTACCGTAAAAGCTAAAAGTAATAAAGTAAAGTATACATCTGTTTATCTCAATTACCTCTCTTGTTCGGCGGTGTTTACCTTTTGTGTTAGGACAAGCGCGCTGTTCGCTACCGGATAAGGTAGACAAAAGTAGCGACGTGAGTTAATAAACTTCACTAAATTAACTTAAAGTTACACATTTTGACACAATCCAATAATTAATTAGTGGGATAGAATTGTTACATTATGATGGTAAGAGTAATTATATTTGATACTAGTTTTTGTCCGCAGCTGCCCCCGCGTTACCGTTAGATTTATAGCCTTACCCGGATTGATGATGATTATTTTTATATCAATATGGGTGAAATGTAATAGCAGTGAAATTGGTATCAGGATATTATCCTTATCCATTAAAGTATTTGGTAAATAAGGATGACTATCTACGTGTAAATTCCACTTTAAATTATTCGGATAGGACTTTTCGTTTAGAAGTTATGACGGGTATAAAAATTCTCTAAAGTAAGAAAAATGTCACGATTTAAACAAACTGTTTTACGCTTAATTAAACCATCGAACGGATCCAAATGTTCAAAATTCCAAATCCAAATGCAAAATTTTCTATAAATATAGTTCAAGACTCAGAAAAGGTGAAAGGATCGTTTTATCCTAAAAAAATGACATGGGAACACGCAAGTGACACGGCGGTGACTGGTATACACATTCTCAAAGTAAAGTATCGGTTTGGAAATGATGATTTTGAGGATAATGATCCTGTTGATGATGAAGATAGTAAATGATCATGATAATAAAATAATAATGAGTACTTATTGTATGGTAACGTATAAAGCATAAGAAAAATCCATAATGCCTCTACACATGATTTCTTGAATGCTGCTTGAAATCTGCTCTTGAAATTCGAATACGAAATTCGATACGAAATACAACCCACCATTTAACGTGATATACACAGGTCGTCTAAACCTATTTAATTAAATATTGGTATCAAAGTTTCTAATTAATATTAATGGATTTGAAGCCTTAGTTATAAGTCGATATTGAGGACAGAAACATCAAACACAAATTAATTAGAAGTATCGAAAATTATACTTCACAAATTTCAAAATATTACTATTAATAATTCATTTAGAGTTGCGCCTTTTGAATCGATATTTTAAGCTGATTAGTGTCTGTTCGGAAATGTGCTACAAATAATTAGATTGGTACAAACGATCAATTAATAATATTTATGTCAATTTTGTTTAATGATTATGTTTACATCGCAAATGGTAGGTATTTGTTTATGAAAATACCTAAAAATTCATCGAAATTGTAACAGTAATAATATGTAAAAACATTATCTGACTTTTTAATAAGCTATACCTATAAGTGAATAAAAATAACAGTTCATTTTTAATACACGCATTACACACAATTTTTATAAGGAAACAACTTAACATCGACAAATTATTTTCTAAAAAGTAATAAAATATTTTTGAAAGATTTCTTGCCTGGGTATGAATTATTTCATGAAAGTATATAGAGGCTGGAGAAGATCACAATTTAAGATACTCGTACCTTTTGCATATTTTTTGTCTATTTTCCTTGAAAATAATGTGGGAATATTTTGGCGTACAATAGTTGTTAAATAAAAATAAATCTACCGACCTTTATTTGAAAGCATACTGCAATTATGGGGTAAAATATGAAGAGAACTGGTGCTGCACAAGGATTTTATTTATTACCCTCAAATGAAAAACGAGAGTGCGTTTTTAATAGACTTATTACTTTTTGGGCTTTTGCTCCATTTATAAATACAAAACATTGTTTATAAACAATAAAGACCAAATCGTAAACGGTTTTGGCAAACATACATATTATTATACATACGCAGCATGCATATAGGACAATATTTAAGAAAATAAATGTTATGATTATCATAGAGATTTCATCATCATCATCATTATCAGACTTTATCCATCCACTGCTGAACATAAACCTCCTTCAATAAATGCCAAGACGACATAAACACGAAGAGAGTTATTTTTTCTTCTTACTTCTGTTCACTATCTAGCGTTTATTATCATGTGGTGTTGGTTATGACTTATGCCAATATCAAAAAATTACAACAAGTTAGTACTTTACAATACTAAAATACACTTTTGAGGTATTTGTTTGGAAATTTCTTTTCATAGAGTAAGTAATCTTAAAGTTAGTTCATAAATTCTAAGGGACAAACAGCCTCAATTAACTCCGTTAAATAATCTATTCATTTAGCTTTTATACACCATGATTTAGATTAAAGATAATTCAGGTAAACCCCACTGTCCCAGTCACAACTATCACAGCCTTTCCTTTGGGTCTATCTTACTGCCATTATGAGACTGAACAGCCATAAAACTAAGTTGGCCTAAATTAGGTCTCCGTAAATATACTTTCAAGTGATCGACGTTTCCTAGGCTTAAGTAACAAGCGACCCAAAGTTATGTATAAAGTTTGAAGACAGTTGTAAGTGACCTAGAGAGTTTAGATCTAGTTAGACTAATTATTATCATGTTACTATGCTAATTAGATACATTTATATTAAAGTAGGTAATTGCGTATGAGCCTGCTTATAATGGTTTTGTATATCAAAAATAAGTATTTGCCCTTTCTATATTCCACATTAATGAATTAAGTTTTGTTGAAATATGAACGCATCCAAATGTTATTTATGGTCAATGTATAATCTGTGTGATATTTGTATCTATGGTATTCAATAAAGAGATCTTCCATTTTGTGATTCATTGTAACATCGTTCCGTCTATTATTGGTATATTTCATCAGCATAGGTCTAGCTAATCTTTAAATTAATATAAGTTTTCATCAGGTTATGGGCCCAGTCACCCGATTATTTTTCGATTAGGGACAGTATTTTAGTATTTTAGAGTGAAAAGTAAATTCTTAGTTGTTAACATCGGTCAAACATTTTTCTTTTTTCTTTTAGCAAAAACTTGAAAATAACAAAAGAACAAGAATTAAAATCAAAAATGTCTTCAAGTGCCAATTTAATTAACATTTAAAAGTTGAAAGGCCGCGAAAATTATGCCACGTGGAGTTTTGCTGTCAAAACCTATTTGGAACACGAGGACCTATGGAAATGCATAGAAAACGATGAAGATACCCCCTTTTCAAAAGGCGACGACACAAAAGCAAGGACAAAAATTGTGCTATTGGTAGATCCTATCAATTATATTCACATTCAAGAGGCAAAAACTTCGAAAGAGGTATGGCTTAACTTGAGTAGGGCTTTTGATGACTCCGGTCTGACGAGAAAGGTGGGTTTGCTATAGCTACATCTCGAAAGATACACGATATAGAGCTTATAACCACATCTCGAAAGTTGTGGAAGTGTGGAGAATTATGTTAATAAGGTAATTACTTGTGCACACAAGCTCCGAAACATTGGTTTTCACGTCGATGATGAGTGGTTAGGAACGCTTCTCTTAGCCGGGTTGCCAGATTCCTACAAACCAATGATAATGGCAATGGAGAGCTCGGGTGTGGCCATAAGTACTGATTTAGTTAAAACAAAAATTTTGCAGGATGTCAAAGATGAAAAAGACTCTGCTGCATTTTATTCACATTACAACAAGAATAATGCAAAGGCTTCAAAGCAAAGGCCCCAGATGTTTTAAGTGCAACAAATATGGTCATATTACAAAATTCTGTGGCAAAAAAAGTTCAAATCATAACACAAATTTTATTAATTCAAATAATAAGTCTGATGTGACTTCTGGTTTTGTAGCTGCTTTCTCAGTTTCACCTGAATTGAAGAAGAGCTGCTGGTGCCTTGATTCAGGAGCTGCGACGCATATGACTAATAATAAAGATTGGATGTATGATTTAAAACCCTCTTCAATTAATACCGTTACTGTTGCAGACAATAAAGATTTATCTGTGCGGGGCTGTGGTAAAGTTAATATACAAAGCTATAATGGAGAAAATAAGCAATTAATTGGCACCGTACAGGTAAGCAATGTATTATATGTCCCAGATTTAGCTGTAAACTTGCTATCTATACACCAGATAACCAAGAACAATTGTAAGGTACAATTTGATGAGAAGTGTTGCAGAATATACCAAAACTCAAAACTAGTTATGATAGGTTATATGCAAAATGGTTTATATGTGGTTAATAATGATACTTTTGCATTATTATCGACTGCTCACTTATGGCATCAACGAATGGGTCATATAAATTACCAGAATTTACTGAACCTTAATGATTCTGTTGAAGGAATAAATGTGAAGATTAATCAAGAGAAGAATATGACCTGCCATACTTGTTTAAAAGGTAAACAAACCCGGCAACCATTTAAGGATCTTGGCACCAGGGCTTCCGGTCTTCTAGAGATAATACATTCAGATGTATGCGGTCCAATGGAAGAAAAGTCACTTGGTGGTGCTCAATATTATGTCACATTTATCGATGATTACTCAAGAAAGGTATTTGTCTATTTTATGCATTCTAAGTGTCAAGTACTTGATTATTTTAAAGAATTTAAGAAACTAGTCGAGAATCAGCTACAGGCCAAAATAAAAATATTACGGAGTGATAACGGAAAAGAGTATGCCAATGAATTATTTGATAAATTCTGTAAAGAATCTGGTATCAAGCATCAGTTTACTATACCTTATTCTCCCAAACAAAATGGGATG
Source organism: Helleia helle (assembly GCA_963853865.1). NCBI lineage: Eukaryota > Metazoa > Arthropoda > Insecta > Lepidoptera > Lycaenidae > Helleia > Helleia helle. The sequence continues at coordinate 14,535,015 of OY971422.1, read as the reverse complement.
AGCGAGAGGATGAATCGTACATTAGTAGAACATGCTAAATGTATGCTTATAGATGCTAAGTTGCCAAAGAAGTTTTGGGCAGAGTCTGTCGCTACTGCTGCTTATGTGATTAACCGCTCACCAACCAAATCAATTAATTATAAAACACCGGAAGAAATGTGGACAGGTATAAAACCTAACGTGAAACACATGAAAGTTTTTGGTTGTCCGGCCATGATGCATATCCCTAAAGAAAAGCGGCTAAAGTGGGACTGCAAATCTAAGGAATTAATATTTGTTGGATACTGCCCAGAATCTAAAGGATATAGACTATATGATAAAAAGGAAGGAAAAATACTTCGAAGTAGAGATGTTGTTTTCTTGGAAGAATATATACAGAAAGATTTTGTTTGGATGCCACTTAAAAATGATGAAAATTCAGTTGAAACAGTTGGTAGTGAATCAAGCTTTTATGAAAGTACTAGTACAGTCAGGGAGATTGACAGCTCTCATTTAAGTGAAGATGATACAAAAGATGAAGTTTATGTTCCTGAACATAATGTCAACCTGAGCCCATTGTCTTCTACCACTCGAAACCTGAGACCTCGAAAAGGAGGGAAAATTTCTACGTATGCGTGTCACAATATGCCAAGGAATGCAAGTTCATTAAACGATCCGCAGACGGTAAAGGAAGCTATAAACAGTGAAGATGCACAGATGTGGAGAAATGCAATGGACTGTGAATATAAATCGCTAATAGAAAACAACACATGGACTCTCACTAAACTACCACCAGGAAAAAGGGCAATTCCATGTAAATGGGTTTATAAAACCAAACTAAATGTTGATGGAAACATAAGCAAATATAAGGCCAGGTTGGTCATAAAAGGGTATGAACAAACTTATGGCACTGATTATATTGATGTGTATGCTCCTGTGGTACGTCTCAGCTCTATCCGATACCTACTTGGAATGGCAGCTAGGTACAAGCTACACATAGAACAGCTGGATGCAATCACAGCTTTTCTGCAAGGTGATTTAGACGTAGAACTGTACATGACACAACCACCACTCTATGAAAATGGAGAGGATAAAGTGTGCAAACTCAATAAAAGTATATATGGCTTGAAACAAGCAAGTAGAACATGGAATCAAAGGCTGGGTAATTATTTAATTAAAATTGGTTTTAAACAATCTCAATTAGATTCCTGTGTATATTATATTGTACATAATGAAAGAAACTTACTGTACTTAACATTGTATGTTGATGACATTCTTTTGTTTTACAATAACACAGAGTTTGCAAATGAAGTGAAGACAAAAATAATACAAGAATTTAATATGAAGGAAATGGGAAAAGCTAATTATTATATTGGTCTAAGAATCACATATGATGATGAAGGAATTTATATAGATCAAACAAAATATATAGAAGCTACATTGGAACGGTTTGGAATGGAAAACTGCAAAGCAGTGGGAACACCAATGGAGGCTGATTTGAAATTTTTAGATAAAAATATAGTAGATCACATACCCTATCAGGAAGCAATAGGTTGTCTGTTATATATTTCACAGGGTACACGGCCAGACATTTGTTATGCTGTGAATACACTTAGCCGTTATAATAATGCTCCAACCTTAGAACACTGGACAGCTGTGAAAAGAATTTTTCGATATCTGCGAGGAACTAAGGTTTTTAATATACTATATAAATGCAATATGCAACAAGATATAACAGGATACTGTGACTCTGACTGGACATCATGTACTGAAGAAAGAAGGTCTTGCACTGGATATGTTTTCATGCTCCAAGGTGGCGTCATATCATGGAACTCCAAAAGGCAACAAACAATTGCTTTATCAACCACTGAAGCAGAGTACATGGCAATATCTGCAGCTACTCAAGAGGCTCTATGGTTGAGACAATTACACTGTGAATTGTGGCCTTCTACCAAGGCTACAATTATAACTTTATTTTGTGATAATCAGAGTGCAATTAAACTTACAGGTAATTCTGCTTATCATGCTAGAAGCAAACATATTGATGTCCGTCATCACTATATCAGAGACAAGGTCAAGGCTGGGGAAATTCACATTGAATACATTCCTACAAGCACCATGCTGGCTGACTGCATGACCAAGGCTTTGGGGAAACCTAAACATCATCAGCTCGTCAGCAACATGGGTCTACGTTCAAGAGAGGATGTTGAAATATGAACGCATCCACATGTTATTTATGGTCAATGTATAATCTGTGTGATATTTGTATCTATGGTATTCAATAAAGAGATCTTCCATTTTGTGATTCATTGTAACATCGTTCCGTCTATTATTGGTATATTTCATCAGCATAGGTCTAGCTAATCTTTAAATTAATATAAGTTTTCATCAAGTTTTGATTTGGACTGATTCAAATAAGAGGTTTTTGAATCACATAAGATTATGCTAAAGCGTTTGGCAAGGGATCGGTCGTCTTGACGTTTATTTAAGGAGGCATATGTGGCCCAGCAGTGGACGGATAAAGAGTGATGATGATGATAATGAAAGTGTTTCGATGATAATTCCACCACTATTATATAGATCGCATGTTTTGTGTGTTGTAACCATTGAGATAACCGGAATAGAGTGATAATGTTGTATTTTGTATGAAAACAAATTCCGTCTTTGCGCTGCGAATCTGTGGCCTGCGCCGGTACTGCGCTCTGATTGGCATACTGATGGCCATTGTTTGATGATTGGCCGATGGCACATACAGATTACTTTTTGGTTGAATTGCTATTACTTCAGTGACAAATCACTGACCAGTTTCGGAATTTTATGGCTCACGTTCACATTATTACTCTATCCGGTTACCTATATGCTCAATGTTTGCAGCGCACATTATTTTCTATGCAAATTATTGATGTAAGTACTTCAGTTGAACAGCTGAAGAACGCGATTCCACGCGTCGTCGAGTGACGCGGAGTATAGTAAACAACAAAGCGTAGACCAATGGATGTCTAATCAGTGTGATTGCAATAATAATACTAAGACGAAAAAAACGAATAGGAACGTAATTTTTTTTCATAGATGATGTATCTTAAGCTCATATTATGTCTTGCTGCTTCTAAGTTTATTAAATACTATAAACAGAAAAAAAATCGTAACCTGTCGCTTGGGAGATGTAAAACGTGTATGCGAATTCATAAATAATAAAAATCTATAACGAAAGATAAAATAAAGAAATATAGTACATCCGTGGCATTACAGCTTCTCACCGTATGCTGTCACGGTTACCAAGTCGACTTTACTACTAAGCGCCAATTGATATTTTATATCAAAAAAAGCAAAATTAAATTTTTTGAAAAAAACCTACGACGGTTAAAACATAATTGAAAAATGATAAAATAATTAAAAAGCCCCGACATTTAAATAACAGAGTATCAGTTTTCATAGCACTTCCCTACGCACCTATTTGGTTCTCGAAGACGTAAATGTGGCAATAACATATTATTCAAGTCCCTATGAACTTAATATAAAACCCAATATAATCCGTCGGGGGCTGACGACGCTGAAACCCAATATAACGAACCTATAACCGGAAACCACATCCAAAACGGACTTAGTAGTAGTTGCACAAACAAAATATTATGTTTTCTGCAGCGCCCCTGGTAGCTGGCCCCTGGTACAATTTTGTCGTGCGCGTATGCGAGCCCTACGCTAGCATACGCGCACGACAAAATTGTATCTACCCCTTTTCTCGTATTACTAATATGAAATAATACGAGAAAAGGCATAGACAAATTTAGTCGTGCGCGCATGCTAGCCCTACTGGTGAATTTTCATCGTCATAAAAAATATATGAATATCCACCAATCAAACCAGAACCCACCACTGAATGAAAACCGCATCAAAACAAATATTTACTGCAGCGCCCCCTGGTACGTCGTAATTGTAACACCTATCTGATAATAACATGCACCAATTAAATCCAAACCCATAATTGAAACCCGCATCAAAATCATACTAGTAGTTTTGGAGAAAAATTGCAGCATTAGTTTGTACAAATAAATGTTTACTGCAGCGCCCCCTGGTGAGTCGTCACCGTAACAGATTTAAGAACACGTACCACAATTAAACCCGAACCTATCACCGTAAATCGCATCTAAAGCGGACTAGTAGTTTTGGTTTTCCACAAACAAACATTTACTTCAGCGACCCCTGGTGAGTTTTCATCGTAACACATAATACAAGAACATGCACCGATCAAACCAGAACCCATCACTGAATTAAAACCGCATCAAAACAAATGTTTACTGCAACGCCCCCTGGTGGGTTATAATTGTAACACCTATCTAAGAACATGCACCAATCAAACCCAAACCCATCATTGAAATTCGTATCAAAATTAAAATAGTAGTTATGGAGAAAAATGGCAACATTGGATTGTACAAAAACGTTTACTGCAGTGCCCTCTAGTGAGTTATCAACTTAATATCAATCTAATAATATGCACCAATCTAATCCGAACCCATCTCTGAAAACCGCATCAAAAATCGGACAAGTAGTCTTGGAGATAAGCGGCAAAATAGGTTTAAACACACAAACTGCCTCTCACCCCAAACGCATATACAGTCTCCGTTCCGTCGCGGGTAAAAATGGCACATATCTATTTTATGTCATTATTAGTAATATTTAAGATACGTCAACGCCATCTTATCTTTATTCTATTGTTCAAAGTAAGAACCATTTTTCATACACGTATGTATTAATACATATTTAGGGGAACATAGTCCTTTGGGAAGTTTGAAGGCATGTAAATTTGTAGGCATGTACAATTTAATTAAGACTAGACTCACGAGTTTGAAGTTTTCTTTTATAAAGAATGTAGAGCATTTTCTATGTTCTGAAATAATTAAAAGTGTCCCGTTCATGTAGCACGTAATAATTAAGACACCGAAATATTTTGCAAATGTTTAAAATATATAAAATGTATTATTATACAGATATATTTTTTTTCAACTTTAGAATGTTTTTATAATGAAACAAATTGTACGGATTTTATCGCAGTTTATTAAGATTTTTCAAGCCCGACGTTTTGGATACTTCAGTAACCATGGTCACGGGAGGACTGAGGTAAAAGTTATTTCATTATAATGAGTGAAATTCGCGTACGCATTAGAAAACAATTTTGAATGTTTTATTTTTTAACTCACTAGCGTATGTGTAAAATTTGTATATGTTACTGTTAAAGCTCGAACTACGGTTTTTTTAAATAATAATAATGAGTTGGTAAATGCAAGGATTTATGAAAATGGGACCACTGACGCCTGGTACAAATCTATACTGCGCACAGACTCCCCACTAGTACGAGACGATGTGTCGAGCGCGTATGTCTTATTCAATATTGACCGTGCCTTTAATGTAAATCCTAAGATTTGCCAAGTGAGTGGTGATAAAAGTTCGAATCGCAAAATGGTTCGAACTTCCCCACACCCAGGACAAATGTTTGTGTGATGAGCATGATCATTTGTTCTGTGTCTGGGTGTAGGTAATTTATCTATAATATGTATGTATTTAGAAATATATAAGAATATATCAGTTGTCTGGTTACCATAAGAACAGGCTCTGCCTAGTTTGGGATCAGATGGCCGTGTGTGAGTTGTCCCAACATATTATTATTATATATTATATAAAATACCTTCACTATACTGATATATTTTTTTCTATCAGGCTAATTTCCATTATGATACAGTACGGAATGTAAAGACATGCGTCGTCATAAAATTTATTATTATATATAATATTGATTTCTCGAACTCTCTCTATAGTACCAATTTTTTTCATATTTTTGATGAAAGTATAAGAGTCTTTTTATAGTATGTGTTTACAGACTTTAATAAATTAGACGTACTTCTTTTTACTAGCGAAAAGAAGGCAATGAACCAATGACCCCGCTACCATATAGCCAGTTAAAGGCATGGGTTAGAATGCACGCAAACACACAACACAGAGAGCTCTGGACGAGCAGAGACGATTGTAGACAAGCAAGGGAAGCGATACCATTAGGCAACCCACGCGTCTCTCGTCAATTAATGCTCTTAAAACGATCAGAACTGCGCCTGATAACAGGCACCATAACAGGACATGGTCACTATAACAAGCATCTTTTCACTATAGGTGTTACAGACAGTCCACTATGCAGAGCCTGCGTAGCGGAGGAAGAAACAGCAGCCCATGTACTACTGGAGTGCACAGGAGTAGCACCGCTACGGGCTGCCCATCTCGGATGCCCGAGAACGCTCCCGGAGATCTGCGCCGATGTCAAGAGACTGCTAGCATTCTTGCGGGAGCTTAACTGGCAGTAGGGAGTGCTTCAGGCTCACAGCACGCAAAATAGGCGCAAAAGCGTCGAGTTGCGGAAACCAGCCTGACCTCAACTATCAACAACAGCGAAAAACAATATAAATGAAATTTAATTATTTTTACTGCTTACGCTAACTTCTGGACTTTATGACCTCCGAGCACATGCAATGAAAACATTTCAAAACGTATAGCAGTTTTAGTTTTCAAATCAGCACTTTTATATTTAGTCAGCAGTAACAGTGGGATCGCAGTTTGCGGCGGAAAGTCAATAAAGTGGGCACGTAACAGTGTTCCGCAGATTCAGCGGAACCCAAACGGTTACATTTAATAGTCCGAGATCCCACCTGCACGTGAAATGTATGCAAACAGTCGATACATTGAAATAGCGTATGCATTAATCCTGTTATATGTAAATTCGGTTTAGATTCACCTCATTTATATTAATTATCAATGTCATCAACCAGTGTATTGGTACATTGGTTAATATTGTTTTAAACTAACGCGATTACTATTCATGTTTATATTTTTACGGGTGCTTACCGCGTTTAAAGATTTATTGAGGTCCCGATATTTCGGCAATGTTTCAATCGTGGGATCACGGGGAGACTGACGTACGTACGGTGCTGGTAGATGGTGACAGATCAGAAAAATCTGTCTACCGTCTTTCTTCTTCGTTTCGGACGACTAGTTTCGGCACACGGACGCACCTGTTCACGGACCTCAATATTTTATATTTTCCGATTATTTTGCAACTATGACAGTTTATAGCTTCAACAATCATTATCCGCCCATATGAGACTGTAAATCTAAGCCCACGCGAGCAAAGCCGTAGGTAGTGTCTAGTAATATATACAACATTGGATACATATCATCATCATCATCATCATCAGCCTCTATCCGTCCACTGCTGAACACAGGCCTCCCTCATATATATGCATGCATCTATACAAATAAATAAAATTGAAGTGTCTGTTTGTAATATTAAAATAACAGCTTTTTATTGAATGCATATGTATGTATACACGGTGCATATACCAAAATTGTCTTTTTTACTATATTTGTCTGTCTGTCCGTCTGTCTGTTTGTTTGTTCCAGCTAATCTCTGAAACAGCTGGGGTGATTTTGATGGGACTTTCACTAGCAGATAGCTGATATTATAAGGAGTATTTTAGGCTATAAAAAGAATCATCATCAATCCGCGGACGGCTGTAAATCTAAGTTAATACGAGCGAAGCTGCGGGCAAGCGCTAGTATTAAATATGTGAATTGTTTGTTTCTTCTCACAAAACCACTGAACAACCTTATTTTTCTACTAAAACTTTTACTAGATTTCAATATAGTTTGCGTCTTGAAGATTTGTTCTAGAAAAAAAGAGTATAAAAGTTTCAGACTGCAGACGCGACGTAAAAATACTGCAAGTTTTTGCAGTAATAAATTGGTTGTTACTAATGTAGTGTCTGCAAAATTCTAACAAACGATGTATTTTTTTTGCTTTTAACAAATTTAGAAAATGCTTTCGTATACTTTTATCGTCGTCATGGGACAGGTAATTAATGAATTAATTAAAAGGAAATTAATTATGTACGACACGGGTATTTCAACGTAACCAAAAAATTTTAATTTTTCTCTCGATTGTACACAACATTATTGTGTTATAATGTGTATATATTGTTGTTTGTTGGCTTGTATGCGGGATTAGTTAAATAGAAAAAAGTTTCTTGTTATTAGGAACGTACAAAAATAAGTATTTTTACCCGCGACGGAACGGAGACTGTATATGCGTTTGGGGTGAGAGGCAGTTTGTGTGTGTAAACCTATTTTGCCGCTTATCTCCAAGACTACTTGTCCGATTTTGATGCGGTTTTCAGAGATGGGTTTGGATTAGATTGGTGCATATTATTAGATAGATATTAAGTTGATAACTCACTAGAGGGCACTGCAGTAAACGTTTTTTGTACAATCCAATGTTGCCATTTTTCTCCAAAACTACTATTTTAATTTTGATACGAATTTCAATTATGGGTTTGGGTTTTATTGGTGCATGTTCTTAGATAGGTGTTACAATTACAACCCACCAGGGGGCGCTGCAGTAAACATTTGTTTTGATGCAGTTTTAATTCAGTGATGGGTTCTGGTTTGATCGGTGCATGTTCTTGTATTATGTGTTACGATGAAAACTCACCAGGGGGCGCTGAAGTAAATGTTTGTTTGTAGAAAAGCAAAAATACTAGTCCGCTTTAGATGCGATTTTCGGTGATAGGATCGGGTTTAATTGTGGTACGTGTTCTTAAATGTGTTACGGTGACGACTCACCAGGGGGCGCTGCAGTTAACATTTATTTGTACAAACTAATGCTGCAATTTTTCTCCAAAACTACTGGTCTGATTTTGATGCGGTTTTCAATTACGGGTTTGGATTTAATTGGTGCATGTTATCAGATAGGTCTTACAATTACGACTTACCAGGGGGCGCTGCAGTAAATATTTGTTTTGATGCGGTTTTCATTCAGTGGTGGGTTCTGGTTTGATTAGTGGATATTCATATATTTTTTAAGACGATGAAAATTCACCAGTAGCGCTAGCATGCGCGCACGACAAAATTTTGTCTACGCCTTTTCTCGTATTATTTCATATAAGTAATAAGAGGTAAGGGGTAGATACAATTTTGTCGTGCGCAAATGCTAGCCCTACAGGGGGCGCTGCAGAAAACATAATATTTTGTTTTTGCAGCTACTACCAAGTCCGTTTTGGATGTGGTTTCCAGTTATAGGTTCAGTTTAAATTGTGTTGCATGTTCTTAAAAATGTGTTACGGTGACACCTCACTAGGGGGCGCTGCAGTAAACATTGTTTTTACAAAACCAAAACTACTGGTCCGATTTGGATGCGGCTTTTAATAATGGGTTTGTGGTTGATTAGTGACGATTTTTAAATAGGTGTTACGGTATTAAATCACTAGGTGACGCTGCAGTAATATCTAGTCCGATTTTCATGCACTATTCATTATAGGGTTTGTGGTTGATCAGTAAAGGTTCTTAAACAGATGATACGGTGGTAAATCACCTGAAGGCGCTGCAGTCATTAATATATTTAATTTTAGCTTCTACATATTTAATATTAATTAGTTTTATAGAGCATACTCTATAAAAAGTTTGAAATAAAAAGCAAAATTAAAAATTTTGAAAAAAACCCACGACGGTGAAAACATAATTGAAAAATGATAAAATAATTAAAAAACCCCGACATTTAAACAACAGAGTATCAGTTTTCATAGCACTTCCCTACGCACCTATTTGGTTCTCGAAGACGTAGATGTGGCAATAACATATTATTCAAGTCCCTATGAACTTAATATAAAACCCAATATAATCCGTCGCGGGCTGCCATCATTATTTTAAACTTCAACATAAATATAAAAAAGCAAAATTACACATAAAAACCCCACGATGGTTAAAATGCAGGTAATTGAAAAAGAATAAAATAATAAAAAAATCCTCGATTTAAAGAATTTATGCAACTAGAGATAATAAACGTAAAAAAATGTTCCCATTTCTCTCCAAAACTACTAAGCAAATTTTGATGCGGTTTCATCACTGTTTTAAATTTGAAGAAATATAAGTATAGCAATAAAATATCTCTAAATTATTCACGTTACTATAAAACTACAAATCTAGTCCATTCAATGGCAGCCCCCGACGGATTATATTGGGTTTTATATTAAGTTCATAGGGACTTGAATAATATGTTATTGCCACATCTACGTCTTCGAGAACCAAATAGGTGCGTAGGGAAGTGCTATGAAAACTGATACTCTGTTGTTTAAATGTCGGGGTTTTTAAATTATTTTATCATTTTTCAATTATGTTTTCACCGTCGTGGGTTTTTTTCAAAATTTTTCATTTTGCTTTTTATTATTTAAGACTATAAAGTTTTCGTACATTGTAATTAAATAATACAAAGATAATATTGAGTATAATCCATTACGGAGAATAACACAATTCTAGTCCAGTATCTAGGTTAGAGTTAGTTGTGGGTAGATGGAGTATGGAGGAGTGGATGGCACGGGCTTACGAAAGTTTTAACAAGGAACCTCAATGTGCTAACGTTAGTGAGTTATATTATATATATACTATCGTTGAATATATTTTACTAACAGGGAAACTTCCAATCGAGCAGACAACGCTGCAAACTTTACAGATATTGAGGATATAGATATTGCCGTATATTCATTTTAAAGGTTTCAAACTAAGTTTTTCCGATAATTTCACGCCAAAAGTGTTATTGCTACGAATATTAAAAAAATATACTATTAACATTTTTTTTATTTATCTTAACAAACCTAATCAATTCTTTTAAATGGTAATCTAATGATTAATTGCATATAATGCAGACTTTGCGAGTATGTAATTATTTAACATTTTTTTTTTATCAATAATAATAACCATAAGGCTTAACTCTATCAAACCCTCGTAATGAACCCAAATATTAATGAAACTGTCAAACAGTGGGCTAAACTCGCTTAGTCAGCGTAGTTTTTTTTGTGCAAAGAATAAATTTATATACATTCCTTTTAACATGTTTAAATTAGGTTATAATATCCACCTTATTAGTAATAAACGAGATAAATAAATAAGAAATATAATGACGCGCTTAAAAATATACACTTACTTTCTTTTAAAAATAAGAACACGAACATATTATAATATATTGTTGATATATATATATATATATATTAATTTTTTATGATTTTATACGATATTTTATCGTTTTTGCAAATAATATATCCTTGGTATACAAAATTTATTTAATTAAAGGTTGCCTTACGTATGGACATAAGTTTTTGTAAACATACCAAATTAATATTCCTTTTAGTTAACGTTTATGTACTCTTTCAAAATATTTGTATAATACTTAAGGGCATAATTATCCAACATAGATAGCATCATACACACACATGCATCACAAGTTTCAGTATTTCAGCTGCGACAGATCCACGCTAACATGTAAAACACAACACATTTTAAACACTGGTCACATTTATTATAAGTTCCATATTTTTTTTAGTTCCATAAAAATATATTATGTTCCATAAGACGAACGATCACGAAAGTGACGTTCCGTAGCGGTCGTAGCGCCGACGTTACCACGCCGTAGCACGGCACGAACTGGCTGCCGCATGGGTTTCCCGCCCGCCAATCCCCTCCCCCTGTCACCACCACTCACTCGCCCAAATCCAGACGAGTTTTCATTAATGCTGTTATCGATATAAACTTTTGCCAAGTTAAACTAAGAACCTATACATTTAATTAACTGTCCGCTAAGTAACGTTATCTATAGCAACACACTGGAATCTCAAACTTGGAACTATCCCTTGTGTTAATTAATTTAAGCCTTTCTTAGAGTTGTATGTGATAGTTCGTATGTTCTTAAATGTGTTAAGGATAGTTTACATTGGACACTCGTTGAATATATTATAAACTTTTTCCACATAATTTTGTGTGAAGTATTATGTATTTTAGATATTATGTAGAGACCGTTATTATGTTGAACAAAAATTAGCAGATAAGATACTTATTTATAATTAGTAGACGTCGCCTATGTTAATGAGCTTAGCCGGGACTAGCCGTGATCATAATATAAAAAATAATATTTTGTAAGAGATTCGGACCTCTCGGTCACATTGACAGCCATGCTGTATGCATTACGTGTGGTTTATGAATTTCTAGTGTCAAATTGAGGGGTGGGGGGGGTATAGGGAAAAGGGGGGAAACGCATATGCACACCTTTTAGTTGTGCGGATGTCTATGTGCGTCGGTAGTCACCATAAGGCTCCGACTGCTCGGTTGCCTCCTTATGGCATAAAAATACGCCTTTTGAGGATTTACTCTACACTGTGACGCTGAACAAGGACATTCAGTTTCAGCTAAGTGGAGAATCGCATCGATTTGCTGAGCGAGCCGCACTAACTGATAGCGGCACAGCTTTTAGTGCAACAGACAACTTGAAAATGGAATTTTGTTCACCAATTTTTTATAGTTTGTTCGCCAAAAGCGTGTGCGTGTGACGTCTTTGTGTAAAATAACTGATATTAGTTACCTAGAAGCACTATCATCCGTTTTAATACTGGGTACGAGTCTTTTAAAAATATAAAATTAAGACAGCTAAGCCAAAGCTGTAACACTGACCTGGGTTAAAAAAAAAACCTAAAATTAAATAATATTTTTATAACTTTTTTAAATATTTTACCTTTTTTGCTTAGTGACTGTTAACCGTTATTTCGGCAAAACAGTCGTGTTTTGTATATTTATGTTTTGGAAATCGTGGACCCTACGAAAATGTGAAATACGGAGGACAGATGCTTTTAAAAGTGTTGCTGGAATTATTCTCCAGCAATACTTTCAAAAGCATCTGTCCGTTCGTCCGTCTTGAAAGAGCATGCACTGAATTCCGAACAAATATTTCCAAAGTTAAGAAAATCGGCATAAAACAGTGACTGTCTGCCTCAGTGTTATGTGTAGCTTGTGTATTCCCCGGCCGGAAAATTAATTTATTCCGGCATGATGCTCACAGAAGTGAACCCTGAGAGTTGACTTGAAGACACCCAAGTAAGCGGCAGTGCAAATAAAAACTATCACAAAATAATCTCTCTAAAAAGTCAGCCGTGAGAGAGGAGTGGCGACGCATTGTGGGGTGGTGTAGTCACAAACATCAATGTTTCTGAAATAATGACAACTACAGCTCTGATATAATAGATAACAAAGAAGAAGAAAAAGAATTTACTTAAAAAAGAAACAGATTTTTACGTTCAAACGCATACCTAGAGGATGTATACACCTCACCATGGTTCAGGCCTTGTCGTGGCGGTGGGGCTCAGTAACCTAGGGTGAGCCGCTGCACCTTGGGCGAAGCTAATTGGGCCAAGGGGGCTCTTTGTACCCCTCATATAAGAAGAGAGGACATAAGAGCAGGGGGCAAGGGGTGAGGATGGGAACCTCAACCCATTGTACTATCCCGACGTTGGGAGGGGTTGTCCTATGGTGCAGGACAACCTCTCTGTGGAGGTGGCGTCGGTCCCTTGCGGGACTGACTAGCCGTCGAGGTGCCCTGTTTGTTTTCTAGATCCGGGGTACCTCACCAAAGGCGGTATTGGTGGCACTCGCCGGGTTTTAGTGGGTAGAGCTGCGTCCACTTACCAGCTGTCGGGCGCAGCGAGTCCCACATACCCGTGTAGGGAGACCCACTCCCCCGCGGGATGCCTCAGAGCATTTCCCGGCGTTAAAGAAAAAAAAAAAAAAAAAAGAGGATGTATACAGATTACAGACGTCCTAACTCTAGGCAACTTGTTTATCAAACAACTGTTTACACTCCATTAGTATAAACCAACATAATAATTAAATAAACAGACCAAAGGAAATATTATCATGATAAAGATCATAAAAAATGATCAAAGGACTCAACCAAACAAACTGGGGTACAAACTTTTCTCCGCGGACGCGAGCCTTACTTATCTGCCTCCGCCGAGCTGACAGCTGCAGATGAAAAATTGAAATTGTGTGAGATAAAACTACCTTACTGCTGCGCTGGCGAACAATGTGACGACAACAAGAATGTAATCATTTTATGTTGGATGTTTACCAACTATTTTCATTTTGACAAATATATTTAATAACTACGTGGAGGCAACATGAAGTTGGTAGATTTTTATTCTTTGAAATCCTCAAATATGTGAATTTTAAATTTTTAAATTGAAAGTCATTCCTAGATATATAGACACGTAAAATTTAAATAAATAGAGGATAGAATAGCTATACAAAATATGAAAATATTTTAAACTATAGACTACCTAGCGACATCTATTGGACTCAAGTGTTGAGTACTTTAGTCACAGTATCATCATCATCATCAGTCTTTATCTATCCACTGCCTAACATAGGCAGTCACATCCATTTTTTCATTTAAAAATATTGTTTACTACTACAATATATAAAACCGTTTAACAAACAATATGTTAATAACATTCAAAACTTTTATCGATTAGGCGGTAAAATAAAGATATTCTAATGAAACAACTTTTACGGGTTTTATCTTGTTGAAATTTATACATTCTCCATATTTGAGATACTTTACAGCATGATAGCTGTACTATTCTACTGTAGCTGGCCACCACGGCCAGCCACAGTAGAATAGTCTTTTTTTCTATTTTTATTAAAAAAAAACGCCACCGCACCAGAATCTTGACACACTGACTACCTGTGGGCCCTCCGGCACAGGTACTCTACCAACCACCGAAGCAACCATGCGCGGTGAACACCTGTGCTAGACGGAAGGTGAGGGATTTGCGCTTACGACGCATCCACCGCTCGAGGACCGGAAGCGGAGCAGCTGTTAGGCTTTTGCCATACGACTGCCGCGCCGGATCCTCCCCCCACCTTCGCATTAACCCCTTTTGCTCTAATCGGCGAACCCACAGGGTCCCGTCCAGCGTAAGGCTCTTGCCGAGAGACCTCCAAAACATAGGAGTGTGTCTCGGCAAGAACCTCCGCCACTACTTCTCACGGGGTGTTACCGGCTGAATGAAATTCACGTAAACATTAGAAAATAATATAAAGGATATTCACACAACAACAAAACTTCAATCGATGATTTTCATTTACAAGTCAAGTTTCTATCCCAGGAATTATTCTATCGTGAATGAACATTTCTCTTTCGCATGAACGTCTATCGTGGTTGAATGGATATCCCTCGCTCATAGGATCACCTCTACCGAGTCATTTGCTTTTGTTCGCAAGCAATTAATAACAGACAAGTCACAGGAGGGCGTTTTCGTGCCGCAGACGCCATTGGCATATCAGTAATGATCTAGATGCTTCAACCTTAGGTTAACTATCGATTTTAGCCAAATATATGAATGGGGTATGAATTTTATGAAACGGAAACGCTGATAGGGTTTTCATGAAAGGTTTATTAGTGAAATTAATCGCTATCAAGCGGATTCTCACCCTTTTCCTTTTATGGTTTAGTGCAAGAAGGTTTTTTAATCATGGGGGGGGGCAAATGAGCAGTCGGGGCCTTAGGCAACTACCGACGCCCATAAACATCTGCACAAGAGGTTATGCAGATGCGTTGCCATCCTATCCCTATCTCCACCCATGGGCCGAAAACTCACTAACTGCACCAAACACAACAGCATAGCCGACACTTTACGCTAGTATCATGTGAGCGAGAGGTTCCACCCTGGTCGTACCGGGACATTTTTATATGGCATAGGAAGCCAAAAGAGCAGTTGAAGCCTTTGGGCCACAACTGACGTCCATACACATCCGCACAACCAGAGATTATGCAGATGCGTTGCCCGCCTCTTCCCTATCCCCCCCGAAACCGCACGAAACACGACAGCATAGTTGTCACTTGATGTCGGTGTTATGTGAGAGAGAGTGGACCCTAGTGGAGCCGGCTTAATCCGGCTGCAATGCATGGCACTACCTGACCTACCTACCTAAAGATAGGAACATAAGTAATACATTTTATAAAAGTTTAGAAAATATTTACTGATGTAACAATTTTTACGGATTTTATCGTTGTTTATTAAGATTTTTACAAGCCCGACGTTTCGGATACTTTACAGCAACCATGGTCACGGGAGGACTGAGGTGACAGATGTCCTAATGTTACAAAGTTATTCGAAACTACCCTATGATACATCATTATTTTAATAAGTCCTCTCTACGCAGAAAGTGCTAACTGCATCTTTAATCTGTGGCATATTATGCTTGGTTTTTGATTTAATTATTTTAATAATGGGATCCCAAGCAGATGGTAAGAGCCAGCCATCTTCTCTATTGAAATTAGGGTGTTTTTCAATTTCAATAGCCTCGCGGGTCATCCTTGGTTGGAATCGGTGTTCTTTTGCGAGTATCTGTGGTTTATCAAATCTAATATAATGGCGAGCTTTGTCTAGACTATGTTCACAGATTGCAGACTTAGTGTAGCGACGGTGTTTTAAGTCAGCTATATGTTCTTTAACGCGAGTTTTAATTGATCTTTTGGTTTGGCCTATATAAGATATTATTATATATATACATTATAATGAGTGAAATTCGCGCAAACATTAGAAAATAATATATTTACTGATGTTTTAATTTACTTTATATTTGATAAAATATTGTGTTGCATAAGTAGGTTTTACTGTATAATTAGTAATTACAATAGACTAATACCTAAGAGCCCTCTCGGCTCAATTAGCTACGCTCAATAAGCTACTGAGCCCCACCGCCACGACAAGTCTTGAACCATGGTGGGGCCCACTGCAAGCCTCCCTTTTCTCTGCCAATCTCTTTTGTTTCTTACTGGTTTCACGTCTTTTCTTTTTTTTTTTCTTTTTCTCACGTCATCGGACCATCTCGCTATAGGACGTCCAGGACATTTTTATATGCAGGTATAAAAGCTGCGTATGCTACGGTAGGTAGGTAAGACTGATTTAGGTAGGCGAAGTGTTAGTCGACCTTTAACCAGATGGGAAGACGATCTCCGTGCGGTGGCCGATCCGTGTTGGATACGAGTAGAGGGCATTCATTGATGGAGGCCTATGTTCGGCAGTGGATGGATAGAGGCTGATGATGATAATGAGGCTATGGTAAAGTTACTTCTTTGTCTTGGTTGATAAGTAATAATTATGAGTACGTATAGGACGAATACTATAGCTTAATACGATGTAGAATAGATGTAGATAAACTGCTTGCACTAGCTTGTCCTAATTAATAACGATTGGAGCCTCCATCTCTGGACATCTATTAAAAGAAGCCTACATATTTCAGTGGATGAAAATATGGTTAATAACACCAATAATAAAAATTGAAGTCTAACCAGTCTAAGTAAAACCACAGGAAACATCTAGTAATGTTTTGAATTTAACAAAATTAATTACATACATAATATTTGTAATTGAAACAATCGCAATACAATTCATAATGGTGTAATTTTTTCGGAATATGGTAAATTGTTAAATGGCGTGTTGGCGGTAATGATTTCCATGCGTGCCATAAATTTTATGTCAATGCCTTCACAGCGTTTAGAAAACTTTAAGTGGCCATTTTGCGAAACTTCCAATAGAGTGCTATTTTTGAATGGATTCTCCCCAAATGGTAAAATTTATTATATAACTTTGTTAGGCTTCCATGGCCATATAATTGCAATTTTTCAATCTATCCGTCCGTCTCCAAAGCCATACTTCAAAACTACATTGACCCGACATTCCTTTTTTTAGACGAGTCAAAAAATTTTTTTTTAAATTCAAAATAGTACCAATACAGTATCTTTTTGAACGTCAATTGACTCTACCACCGGTTCCAAGGCTAGCCCACTGAGAAGAACCGGCAAAATAAACTCAGTGGAACTAATCTTTTCAAATAATATGTATTCTACAACAATTTTAACATATTATCCTGAAAGGAACGCCTTATTCCCAGGGTGTCATATCTTCCATGAAATCTTTTACTTTATAATATCCTTTACCACACAAACGCTCTAATAACTTTTTGAATTTTTTATGGATAGGTTTTGAATGTTTTCTGGGATCCTATTGTAAAAGCCTACACACTTGCCTTTAAAATAATTGCTTACTTTTGTAAGTCTAATCACTGGTACATCTAACCTGTGTCTATTACGTATATCCCTACTATGAATATCAGTTTTATTAAAAAAAAACATTTAGTCACATGATAGTAAGTGTTCGGGGTCGCCTATGTATATATATATACATATATTCTAAGACGTACTTATGTAAGTCTCAGTGCCAGTAATTGCACTATCTGCTTGACCTACTTGGTAAGAAATGTAAGTTCTTCTGAAAGGAAACCTGTCTGCATAGCAAAGCTGTTTCATGGAAGAAAAATCAAGATGGTGGTACTGAAACAGGCTGTCGTACGGCACGGAGTATCCCCCCATCCTGATAAAAAACAAACCAACTATGAATAATGTAAGAATATTGATAATCTTCGGAATATTGTGGGCATGTTCGTAACTTACAATTAATAGTTTTTAAGCTATTACAAAAATTTTAACTAAACCGAAAAAATAAGAAATCAGAGAACACAAAAAATATTTTTACCGGTTCGCTGTGCCTCGCTGCCTGCTGCATATTGAGTACCACTTGTGGTACCACCATCTTGACGATCTCTGTAGCTCAATGGTTATCGCGTTGGCGCTCAAGCCGGAGGTTGCGGGTTCGAATCCCGCCGAGGAACAAAAAAGTTTTATGTGTTCCTGGGTCATGGATGTGTATTAAATATGTATATTATATAATAAAAATCTTAAATATACGTATAGTATAAAAGTATTAAATATATTTCCGTTGTCTGGTACCCGTAACACATGTTCATCGAAAACTTACCCCGGGACTAGATTGACGTGGTGCAAAAGCGTCCAAAGATATTATTATTATTATCTTGCTTGTTTCTCCCGAGAAACAGCTTTGCTGTGTTTAGGCGAGAAGCGCAGGCAGACAGTGTAATTACTGGCGCCGAGACTTCACATTTTATATCTCAGGACAGGCAACACATAAATGAGTTGACTGGGCTAGTTTCAAGTAAACTAGTTTTATATGCTCTTACACCACTTATCATCAGGTGACACTTAAACAAAAACATATAAAATAAATTTAGTAGGTAGCTTAGATACAAAACTTTCATTGTGACTTTTTCGTTTTAGCGGACTGTTTTCAAGATAGATTTTGTAAGAATTTCAGGTTGAAGAAAGTTAAGCACTATATCAAATATACAACATGTTGTACAACAGCCAAATGGACTTCTTGAAGCTAGATTAAATACGACCCTCTTCACTGTCCCAAATACAGTCGCTACTAAATACATTTGTTTGTTAATAAAATGACTGCGTCAGCTATGCTTTGAATATGTATATTTTCATTAGAATAATTTTTGATAATATTTTCAAATGTATTTTTTCTTCAATTAATACAATATCAAAGTAATTATGAAGGCGCTCGCATGTAGTTTAGTGGGGTATTGCATTCCCAAGTGTGGGTACCCACATAGGCCTTACCCGAGGTAAACATGGATCATACGAAATCATTTACTTGTCATCAAAAAAAGGGAAACAAGCATCGGAGCCTTATGATGACTACCGACGCCCACACACATCCGCACAACCAGAAGTTATGCAAATGCGTTGCCCTCGTATTCCCTATCCCCCCCAATAGGCCACCGAAAACTCACAAACCACACAAAACGCGACATCATAGCTGTCACTTGCCGCCGGTATTATATGAGCGAGAGGTACCACTCTGGTCGTGCCAGCACAATTTGGCTGCAATGCAGCAATGGCACTTTACCTCTTACAAAAAATAAATAAGTAAATATTAAGTAAAAAAAGATAAAAATAGCATAAGAACAACCTCCGCAATGAATATATGAGAGGTAGCCTGGGAGTCCGAGATATCGCCGATACAAGAGAGAGGTTGAGATGGTATGAACATGTCAGGAGGAGACCACCCGAGTTCGTAGGTAACTAAGTGTTGGTAGCCAAGGTAACGAATTGTCCGTCTCCGGAAAAAGACCCAGACGGAGACGTAAAACCACATGGACAAATGTGTTACTGGCGGACATGAAAAATGCAACGTTTCCGAAGACGACGTCAAGGATATAGCGAAGTGAAGGAGTATGATAAGGAAGACTGACCCCACCACCATTTGGGGCACATAGCCAGGAAGAGATGTTGGCATAGAAAGATAGAGGCCGATAATGATGATGATGATGATTCTTTGGCAGAGAACTAAGGTTACCGATATTACGCAAAGAATAAAATTATCGTTGAAGTGGCAGTGGACTGGTCACACACTCAGGAGAACGGATATCCGATGGGGCAATAAGGTTCTAGAGTGGAGGCCACGTTTAGGTAGACGAAATGTTGGCCGGCCATTGACCAGGTGGGAAGACAATCTCCGTGTGGTGGTCGGTCCATGTTAGATGCGAGTCCAACATGGACAGATCGGCCGTCTTGGCGTTCATTTAGGGAGGCCTATGTTCAGCAGTGGACAGATAGAGGCTGATGATGATGATGAATGATGATGATAATGTTATCTGCAGTGTGTACATCAGGTTACTCACCTAGCCGTGTAGCATGTAACGTATCTGATACTGTATCGACCTACATGTGGGTGCGGCTCGTCCACCGGATCCGCAGCCTGAGCCGCCTTTGTGTTCGCAGTAATGCCGCCACTCGGCAGGTCACTGCAAGATTACTGCCCCCCACGCGTGAGCAGATTGCAGCGGACTCGTGCCTGCTTACTCACTCGATACCGTATCGAAATGTTCCATGCTAAACGGCTTGGTGAGTACCCTGCTTAACGACTATTCTATTAGTTATTTCATTGTTATCCAAAAAATATTGAATATAGATCTAACACCAAGTTTACCCTTTGTCTTTGTGTAGAAGCCTCGTACCTCAGGACTATTAACAGATAGCACCCATTTGAGAGAAGCTTAAACACGTGTATAAATTGTAGTACAGACCCCACCAAGGTTGAAGCCTTGTCGTAGCGGTGGGGCTCAGTAGCTTAAGGTGAACCCTGCACCTTTGGTGAAGCAAATTGATCCGAGAGGGCTGCTCTTTGTACCCCTTTTATAAGAAGAGGGGGCAAAAGAGCAGGGAGGACAAGGGATGAGGATGGGAACCTCACCCCATTGCACTGTCCCGACGTTGGGTGGAGTTGTTCTGTGGTGTGGGACGACCCCTCTGTGGAGGTGGGGTCAGTCCCTTGAGGGACTGACTAGCCGTTAAGGTGCCCTATTTGCTTAATAGATCTGTACACCTTACCAAAGGCGGCATTGGTGGCACTCGCCGGGTTTAGCAGGTAAAAGTGCGTCAAACTTACCATCTTTCAGGCGCAGCGAGTCACATATCCGCGTGGGGAACAACACCCCCCCCCCCATTCCTATCGGAATGTCTCAGAGCATTTTCAGGCGTAAAAGAAAAAAAATAGAGCAGAAAATCGTTACATCTATTATTTAATGTCCACTTGCCAAAATGCCTCCAGCAATAAACACCACAAATATCTACTTTAAAGTTGACTCACATTTTCTCATATCCGCACAAACCATAATTTCCACGTATCACGAGTAAACAAAGAGCCGCCTACCAAATTTTTCAATGCAGATTACTTTCCATTTCGCCCGTCACATTAGCCTCACACTGGCCAAGTTCTACATTGTTGTTTACTGCAAACTTGGAACTTACTAGAACAATTCAGCTCATAAATTTTCGTGTAATTTCTCGCAGTTTCCCTAGACACTTGTAGAGGCACCGCAATAAGCAACGGCTGCTAAGTAACCGGGTCACCGCACCAATACGTTTATGTTATAATGGTAGCACGTGCGATTGGATATTATCTTTGAAAGTTATTCGCAAATTACGATATGATAACTTTGATTGGGATTATCGAAAACGTGTCTTTGTACGTTCTTTAACACGTTCCCTACGGCAGTGATTTTTCCATTATTTCCATTCCTGCGGTACAAGGCGTTATACACCTATAAGACTACCATGATGCGATACCGGGCATATGAGATCCTGTATCTTTTAAGAAACTTACATCCTTTTTTGGCTTTAGGTAAAATATATTATATGATATTTTGGCTTTGGATTTTATCAATAATGATTTGACCTATAATATCTATAATTATGGTGTATATCAGCATCCTGTTGGAATGTACATTTTCGTACTGTGTTTCAACGTCCGCTATTCAGCATCGAAATCAATATAATACCCACACACACACGCTCACCATCATCAGTGGTAATAACCTGTTTGTGGTGTTTTTGATCGCAATACTATTTGTTGTTATTTTATAATAATTTGATTACAAATGTCTAACATCCAATATCAAACGATACATAATTAATGATCAATGTATTCTGGGAAGGAACACGCTGGCGACTGTGGCACAGTTTGTACTAGTACAGTCGTCGACGCTGACCTCTTATTATTTTAGTCCTAGTTTTGGTTAATTTTGTAAACTTAGCTTAAGAGTTATCTTTAAAATTATTTCTTGTTAGAAAAATAATAAATAAATAAAAAAATAAAAAAATAAAAATCTTCTAATCTATACTCTATACAGATAAATAAAATTGGAGTGTCTGTTTGTAATATTAAAAAAAAAACCGCTTTTTATTAAATTCATATACCAAAACAACATATTTTTTAAATTTTGTCTGTCTGTCCGTCTGTCTGTCTGTCTGTTTGTTCCGGCTAATCTCTGAAACGGCTGGACCGATTTTTATGGGACTTTCACTTGCAGATAGCTGATGATATAAGGAGTAGCCTAGGCTATAAAAATAATCATCATCAATCCGCGTACGGCTGTAAATCTAAGTTAACGCGGGCGAAGCTGTGGGCAACAGCTAGTGACATACATATATTATAATTTCACTTTATTTCACTGAATGTCAAACTATCAAATAAAATAACGAAGTATCCCCAAATTAAAATGATAAAATAAAATATAATCGTATTATAAAATTAAAATTATTATAGGCCGCCTATTGCATTATAATGCCCATTTATTTATCTTATAATTATAATATAAACATATCGACAGTTTTATCGATCGCCTCACTAAAATAAGTAGTTTGAAATTTGGGTTTATGTTAGGAACAAAATAGTTGAATATGTGTTAAATTACTAGTGTTTTTTTTTTGTAAAATTCTTCATAGCTCATAAACAATAACCTAAGAGTAAGTGCCATATAGCCAAAAACATCGATTATTTATTGTGAAGTTTAAAGTGAAAAAGGTAACATAATGTAAATTAAAAGTATTAAAAACTATGTATTTTTTTAAATGATGTTTAATGCTTAACAAGTGTGTCTATTTTCAAAAATCTAGATAAAGTAGTTTTTAAAATACAGGTAAGTAAAGTAACGTCCACTTGCAGAAATTATTTATTATTGTTTGCGTTATTGGGGAATGACATTGACTCTAGTGACCCCGTAGGTAAAGGGCTAAATATCTATTTTGATACTTTAAAAAATTGGAAAATTTAAAGCGGTAATGTAAAAAGCTATTAATTACTCCATTATTATTACAAAACAATATAATAAATGATAGTTATCAATCCGTATACGGTTATCTAAGGCGAAGCTGCGTGAAACAACTAGTATATTCATAAGCAAACTGACGGATTTGCAATACGATATTAAAATGTTAGAAATTTGGTTAAGATATCATCATCATTTATAATACTGAAGATAATTGATGACTGTTATTTTTATCTACTGTACAATTGTTTTTTGTCCTTAATAAAATAAAAGAAAAAAATAAATATCATCATCAGCCTTTATCCGTCCACTGCTAAACTTAGGCCTACTTCAATGAACGCATACAATGAACTAATTTTATATTATTTTCTTATGCTTACGCGAATTTCACTCCACCGTTTCATTATAATGAACAAATTTTATTTTTATTGTTTTAAAAATTATGAAATCATAGGAGTATTGTAATAAAATATAATTCTTATTTGTACAGTACGATTATAAAGCACCTCATTATTTCAAATTGAAGTAAAGAAAATAAATAATGTTTTATATTATGAGTTTCATACTCGAAGCTTATTTAAAATAATTAATAATATTTTATATATTCTTTTCTGAGAATAGCGGTTATTATTTAATTTAGAATTATTTAATTCTAAATTAAATAATAACCGCTATTCTCAGAAAAAAATATATAAAATATTATTAATTTATGTAAAAGGTCTTATTTTATAAGAGTTCCCTTCCTCAAAATGACATTACAGAACCTGAGTAATATAGTACAGTATATAAGAGTATTATTATTACTAAGTTATAGTAATAATTATAGTATTATTTACTGAGCTATACATTTTTCTGTCCAATTAGAACCTATAGGAGGCTTCCTAGTAACATAGAATTATGAAGCAAGACGAAGAAGAACCTTGGTCTTACAACATAAGTAATAATAATAATAATAATATCTATGGACGCTTTTCCACCACGTCAATCTGGTCCCGTGGTAAGTTCTCAAAGAACTTGTGTAACGGGTACCAGACAACGGAAATATTCAATACTTTTATACTATACATATATTTAAGATTTTTATTATATAATACACACATTTAATACACATCCATGACCCAGGAACACAGAAAACTTTTTGTTCCCTGGCGGGATTCGAACCCGCAACCTCCGGCTTGAGCACCAACGCGCTAACCACTGAGCCACAGAGGTCGTCAAGTAAAGTAAACGTCTATGATAAAATCCGTAAAAGTTGTTTCATTATAGCCTGAACGTGACTTTGTTATAATACATAAAAATACTTTCCTACGGAACCCTCAGTGCGTGAATTAGTTGTATTTATTTTTCATTGTTTTTGTAGTAACCAGTATTATCAACACTAAGATATCAAAAAGTTTGTATTACAAGCAGTCGGGCAACCGCAGCCAACCTAATTAGCTAAATATAACATTAAGTACAAGAGTATAGCGCAAGGGGCTACCAAATAGGCTTTTAAAAAGGGTTGTATGCTGTACCATTCCATCCAGATGTCTGTAATTACGTTTCCTGATGACTTGGAATGTACGAAATCTCGCCGGTACATCCCTAGCAATTATGGTGTCTATAGCAACTTATTTTATTCTAATTAACCATCATATATAATATATCCAACGAGCCACCTGTATGAGGATAACGATGTCTAAGAAAATATTCGATCCGATCCGGGACCTTATGATTAGACCTATTCATTTGTTGCATGCACTCCTAGCCAAATTATACGCGTTTCCAGTCTTCTCTCAGTGAGATTCAGTCTAATGACATCGTGGAATACTTTTGTAAGATTGCTAATGCAAATGCGTTGACGGGAATAAATTGGAAGCACTTGGCTAAGTTAGTCAATATAACAACATACCCTGCTATTATTTCTTCATCACTAACATAGAACACCGCTTTGCTTGCAAAAGAAGCTGCGCAGGGCACCTGGTACAAAGCGTATTTAGATATGACACAATTTAAAACAACGATAACATAATAATGTTGATATTTTTAATAGGTACCTAATTAATTAATTTCAACCAGATATTGGAAATTTGATTTCTTCCGTACAAATTTTGAATTTTGTATTCGAATTGTGCATTCGATCTCCACAGAATTTCCTCTACACAAACTTATTTTCTACAAGTGGTCACACTTTGTTACACTTTCGTGCAACTAGAAATGTAGGTTCCCGTCCTGAAACAGACCAAATGTTTCGGAGAAATCATTATTTTTTATTTCATTAAACTAAATCAATTTGAACGTGAAAAGTATTTTTCAGCTTATTCAATTAGTTCAGAATATATTTTCGAAACTAATGAATCGAAAATGGCCTCGTTAGTGAAATTATTAAGGGGGAATGAATATATTCAAAGGTCGCAAGTTCGAGTCCTGCCAAGGTAAAATTGGCGCATTAATCTATTCAAATACGTTATACATATTATTACGTTTTTAAACTTTGTTAAACTCTTGATGTGAAACATCTAACGGCGTATCTTGGCAGTGAAATCGACTCGAATGCCGTGACGGAAAATGCCATCGTCATACTCTATTGCTGTTATCAATTTCAATTCAATTATATGAAAAAATAAAAACTTACTTGGCTTGTGTTTTAGCAACATTTACTAAGAAACTAGTAAATAATTCGATTTGATTGTAGCTAGATTTAATGCATAATATGATGCATTTTTTACTAAAAATATTAAATAAAAAAGTGTGTGTGTACTTAACATGTACACGCGTTAGAAGTTATACCCCTTAAGAAAATACATAAAACAATTTCATTACACTGTAACCTTTTTGCTTATTGTGTAGTTAAAAACTATATCTTCTTCTGACTTCTATACTGTCATTATGAGAAATTTTTATATTAAAAAATAATGTTTACTATAGCTAACTTCATGGTGTCGGTTTTTTGTGACAGTTTGCGCGCGCATTGTAAAAATTTACTCTCTTCAATTTTGCCTAACGCGCCAAAAGAAGTATTACTTCAATAATTATTAAGTACTATTTTTACTATTATTTATATATACTATTGTTACTATTTTTGAGATTTTCATGTCAAGATATATAGATGTAATGATCGGCCGTCTTGTTGTTCATTGTGTGAGACATATGTTCAGAAGTGGATGAATAGAAGCTGATGATGATGATGATTTTTGAAATATGCAAGCCGAAATTCGCTGGTGAGTACTACACGTCTCCCGTAAATACGAGTTGGAAATATTTACGTAATATATTACGTAATAGTCTTTATGTAGACGAACACGCCGTGCAAACCGCATACTTATTTTTATTAAATCAAATCGATTATATTTCGTCAACAAAGTGTATAATATAGATACAATAAACGCGTTAAGAAAAAGGTTTTTATTATTCACCACCCAATCAGTTTACAGAAGCAAAATATCCACTGTAACAGTGCCATGCTGCTTTACAACCGAATTGGGCCGGCACGATCGGGGTGGTACCTCTCGCTCACATAACATCGGCGTCAAATGACAGCTGTGCTGTCGCGTTTCGTGCGGTTTGTGAGTTTCTGGTGGCCCATTTAGGGCCACGCATTTGCATAACTTTTGGTTATGCAGATGTCTATGGGTGTCGGTAGTCACCATAAGGCTCCGACTGTTCGGTAAATAAAAAAAGTTATAAAAATTTGGTATATATAGTTAGGTAGATATAATCAAGCTAAAATACATAAAGATTTAAATAAAAGAAAAATTACTTTTACATACAATAATTAAGTTTCACAAAGTAAAACGTAAAACTTCATTACGCATTCCACGGAAAAAATTAAAAAATCAAAATGAATTATTAACGTCCTCATTTTAACATTTGAGGTCGAATCTCGAGATTATATTATTCAAGCGACAAAAGAACAATTTTAATTCGGAGCAAGCCTTTTAATTTCACGTCACGTCCATGCAGGAAGCTGACCGTAATACTAGTTCGTGGAGTCCCACTATAAATCATATCGCCGTTTCAATTTACTGAGTCTAACACGGCAGTAATAGGCCAGCGCTACACAGCGCTTTGTGCTGAAAGACCTACATTTGTATTCAAGAAGCGATACCATCATTAGTTAGTGCAATTTTCTCCGCGACCTACGCGAGCAATCTTGTACTATCACTCCGTGCAGACCGGCGCAAGTTGCGAAGTTGCGAGGATCGGACATTTGAATGAGGCCTGAGGCAAGCAGTGGTCGAGGACATTGTGTGATAATGATGTTGATAATATTATGTTACTAACATACAGTGAGAGACGTTAACTGTCATTTATAATTATACTAGCTTTTGCCCGTAGGACTTTGAATTTTTCGGGATAATATGTAGCCCATATTGTCCTAATCCAAGGTAAAACCTATCACCATTTCAATTTTCAGCCGTTTTGCCGTGAAAGGTCAACAAACATCCAAACTTACAAACTTTCGCGCTTGTAATATTACTGAGATGAAGTAATAAGTATATTAAGTATTGTAAGATAATATTATTAATTTTCATATTACATAGCGCGATCAGTATACCTAAGCAATCTTCACTTGCTTCAATTATTTGGCTCCTACTTCGCTTTATAAGCGTATAATTTTTTTTAGGTTTCCCTTTCGTAATTACTAATTCTTTAAAATATTTCTATTTTCTATTACGGATAAAGGCTGATGATGATGATGATGATGATGATAATTTCTATATTCATCCATCGAGAACTAGATTATACATACAACCATAATAAAGTCGTAATTAAAATTCACAGCAAAGATATCACTTGAATGCTAAAAGCGATATCGATAACGAAAAGTGTGCAAGTGGCAACAAACTTTACAATTTATT
Source organism: Helleia helle (assembly GCA_963853865.1). NCBI lineage: Eukaryota > Metazoa > Arthropoda > Insecta > Lepidoptera > Lycaenidae > Helleia > Helleia helle. Next base: position 14,506,804 of record OY971422.1, on the reverse strand, counting down.
AAATTCTACGTGTTAACTTAACGTGTATAATAAAGATGGCGACTTAATTGAACAAATTAAGATAGCTAAGTTCTTTCACACCTCATAATGTGGACAGAATTGGATCGACGAGAGGATTTCATACATTAAACGTGTATATAATTACTTTGTAAGTTTTTAATAACACGACCACCCGAGATAAGATACGAGTACCTAGAAGCTGGTACCTCTCAATTAATACTGATACCAAGATATTATTATCATATTTGCTACTGTTCATAAAAGTCGCCTTATAAAATAAAAATTGTTTATATAAGTTTAAATGTTAATTTTAAGTGGTTTTGTCACTTAAATAATATCATCATCATCATCATCATCATCAGCCTCTATCCGTCCACTGCTGAACATAGGCCTCCCTCAATGAACGCCAAGATGGCCGATCCCTTGCCATAATATATATTTATTTAATAAGCCAATCGTACCTACAAACTATTTAAATAACACACAAATGTGTAAAAACTTACAATCCTAATATTAATATTTAAGATACAAAATTATGATTTCAATATAGCATATTTTTTTTTCGAAAGAGTATGTATATCTAAAAAATAATTAATATTTAGTTAAATTTTAGTAAAAAAGTTCTCCGTGAAGTAACCGGTCCGTGTTGGATGCGAGTGGCAAGGGATTTGTCGCCTTGGCGTTCAATAAAGGAGGCCTATGTTCAGCAGTGGACGGATAAAGGCTGATGATGATGATGATGACGATGACGATGATGTAAAAAAAATTTGGACATCAGGGGAGGTCGGATAAATTTGATACATTTATGATGATATTAGAATGCAGAAAAAATAAAAATTATAGCGAAAGTTGGTTGCGTCATGTTGTAGTTGAGATTCCATCTTCTAGCCGTCACGGCGTTCGAGTCGATTTTACTACAAAGTTTCACAACAAAAATTACAATACTCTACGTACACTTAGTTGCGTATTGAATACGTTTAAAACGTGACCGTATGTGTGCAATTGCTAATATCACTTTACTTTATTGACCTCTGTTACGTGCTACCGTCGTCAAAGCCAAGGCTTCATGAAACACGTACATGTAATATTATTGATTACGGGGTGCGGCGGACCAGTCCGATTTGAATTTCCAATGAGCTCGTTAGAATCGGCTTCGAACAGGCGATAAAAACTTCATTCCTTTTTCGCTGATTTTGCACCGATGCGATTCCCCCGAATTACTGTAATCGCTCCCTTTTTTGTAAACGAACTGTAAACTGAGGCGTTTGCCTCGTCGATTACGACGGATTTATTTCGTAATCGTCCTAATTTAAAAAGTTTTTATCTGTTGCTGGCCAATTTGATGGATTTGTATCGAAGGTGTTTTATAAAGAAACGCAATAATGACTGTTATTAATCTTGCACATACAGTATCGTAGGTGTTAAAGTTTCGCAGCAGCTCTTAATTAAAGCAAAGCCTACCGGCAAACTTCGATTGCGCTGTCAAAAATCCGAAGAATTATTCCGGCAGGCAGAAATAACTTTGCGAATTTAGACTTTATCGAGTAAGTTCAGGCATATTAGCGAATTTATACGTTCTGATGCAATATGCGCGAATCGCAAAGCTAGTCAGACGCAGCGCTTTTATTAAAAACAGTTTTTATTTATTGACGTTCGGGGCACACATTTTTCTACTACTATAGTTCCATTTTGGAATTCAAATTTAATTGTATGGAAGCCGCTTCTATAAACATTTCTTTTTAGGGTTCCGTAGCCAAATGGCACAAAACGGAACCATTATAGATTCGTCATGTCTGTCTGTTTGTCTGTCTGTCTGTTTGTCTGTCTGTCTGTCTGTCCGTATGTCACAGCCACTTTTTTCAGAAACTATAAGAAATATACTGTTGAAACTTGGTCAGCAGATGTAATTGTATTGTGTGAACCGCATTAAGATTTTGACACAAAAGTAGAAAAAGAAACAATAAATTTTGGGGATCCCCATACTTAGAACTGAAACTCAAAATTTTTTTTTTCATCAAACCCACGTGTGGGCTTCTAAAATAAGAGAATGATAAAACTAAAAAAAATATATGATGTATATTACCATAAAAACTTCCACCGAAAATTGGTTTGAGCGAGATCTAGTAAGTGTTTTTTTTAATACGTCATAAATCGTAAATCGCAATTTACCTTTCATTCAATCAACTTAAACATAAAAACCATTTAATTTCATAAATATGGTTATATTTTTTGTTATGTATCTAATGTTGTATATTATGTAATGGTACGGAACCCTTCGTGCGAGAGTCCGACTAGCACTTGGCCGGTTTTTTATTACAAATCTTCATTGACATTTTAAAATGTTTCTATTCTGTTTCTAATTAATATTACTAGCTAACATAACAAGCTTCAGCCATTAGCGTTATTAAAGTTTATAATTAATAAAAGTAAATCTTACTATGATTCATGACTTCTTTCCGTACTATTCATTTAGTACAATTGTAGAGTCCGTGTGTGGGCGTATTAAGTGAAGGCGAACTAATGATCGTCAATCATTTTAATTATGCTTAACTTTACATAAGCTGGGACAAATTTTAATTCTTTAAGTATTCACGCAAATGGAAGCGATTGGAATAAGTTTTTATTAATATAACAGCTCAATCAGCGACCGGACTGAATCCATTAAGGGCACCTAATTGGCTGGAGCCATGTAAATTATGAAAATCGCTGACAATCTCCGACGAGCACGAAACACGTATCTTATATCTCGAGTGTTGTGAGGAAATCCTTCTCATTAATTGAATAATTTAGTAACCTATTTACCGGTGGAACGATACCTTGAGAGACATTTGCCAGAGGGAATCTGTACTCGCTTGACATCAAAGATTATCATAATATTATTAAGTACGTATATGTTTAAAGGGAAGACGTATCTTTATTATATTAACTATATTATTTTTTAATTTCGGTAAAGATTGTGGCCTGGACACACACTCAGAGGAGCCGATGGGCCAATAGGGTTCAAGAGTGGAGGCCGCGTTTAGGTAGACGAAGTGTTCGGTAGACCATTAACCAGGCGAGAAGACGATCTCCGTGCAGGAACCTGTCCGTGTTGGATGCGAGTGGCAAGGGATCTGTGGTCTTGGCGTTTATTGGATCAGCAGTGGGCGGATAAAGGCTGTTGATGATGAAAGATTGGAAAACGAGTTTGCAGGTCATAAATTCAGTTCAAGTTCAGATAGAACAAGTTTCCTCGGGGTCAGCCCTTATTTTGTATAGCAAAGACAACATATTATCCATACTAAGACAAAAAGCCTCAGTGGTATTGGTTACACTCGCTATCCTGCTCTCATTTCCGAAGCACAACTAAGACGCTTCGCGTAAGAATAGGTTACCTATGCAGGTAAGCGCGTGAAATAAAATGTTACCTTTAACCGATAATGTTTTATTAATAAGTTTTTAATTATAAGTAATATGGTTTGTTATTATATTACAAAGAATTGTCCGCACCATGGTTCAGGCCTTGTCGTGGCGGTGGCGCTCAGTAACCTAGGGTGAGCGCTGCACCTTAGACGAAGCTAATTGGGCCGAGGGGGCTCTTTGTACCCCTCTTATAAGAAGAGGGGACAGAAGAGCAGGGGGCAAGGGGTGAGGATGGGAACCTCGCCCCATTGTATTGTCCCGACTTTGGGCGGGGTTGTTCTGTGGTGCGGGACAACCCCTCTGTGGAGGTGGCGTCGGTCCCTTGCGGGACTGACTAGCCGTCGAGGTGACCTGTTTGTTTTCTAGATCCGGGAACCCTCACCAAAGGCGGCATTGGTGGCACTCGCCGGGTTTTAGTGTGTAGAGCTGCGTCCATTTACCAGCTGTCGGGCGCAGCAAGTCCCACATACCCGCGTGGGGAGCTCCACTCCCCCGCGGGATGCCTCAGAGCATTTCCCGGCGTTAAAGAAAAAAAAAATTACAAAGAATTGTATCATCTCATTGGCCTATCAAAGTAACAATCGCATATCATACAAACACACTAGACACACATTAAACTCAATATTAATCCCGCCAGGGAACAAAAAGTTTTCTGTGTTCCTGGGTAATGGATGTATGTGTATTAAATATGTGTATTATATAATAAAAATCTTTAATACGAGTATATGTATAGTATAAAAGTATTAATTATATTTCCGTTGCCTGGTACCTGGTACCTGGACCAGATTGACGTGGTGTGAAAGTGTCCATAGATTATTATTATTAACTAGCTGTTGCCTGCAGCTTCGCCCGCGTTACTAAACTCCTATAAGTCACAGCGTGATGTTATATAGCCTTCCTCGATAAATGGGCTATCTAACACTGAATGAATTTTTCAAATCGGACCAGTTGTTCCTGAGATTAGCGCGTTCAAACAAACAAACAAACTCTTCAGCTTTATAATATTAGTATAGATATAATTATAATATTTAAACATCCAACACATTATTCATACATAAATTATACAACACATAAATAAGCGCTCTAAGAAGAACCATAACAACTTTATGTTTATTGGTTCAGTAAAATTGTGATGTTCGTAATAATATAGTCAACGATATTATATATAATATATGACAGAGTAACACGTATCCTAAATTTTGCATGTAAAAATATGAATATGGTAAGTGGATTAAATTCGGTTTTTTATTAACTTCAAAATGTATTTTTGTTTCTTTTTTTGAAGGTATACTTCTTTTGGCGCGTTGGGGAAAAATTATGAGAGTAAATTTTTACGATGCGCGCGCACACCGTCACGAAAAAAATCGACACCATGAAGTTAGCTATAGAACAATTTTCACATAATGATAGTATAGACGTTAGAAAAAGATAACATTGTAGATTTTAACTACACAATAAGCAAAAAGGTTACAGTGTAATGAAATTTTACTATGTGTTTTTCTTTAAGGAGTATAACTTCTAACGCGTGTACATAAGTACATACACTTTTTATAGCATAGGATGGCAAACGAGCATTCGAAGCCTTTTGTAGACTATCGACACCCATACACATCCGCACAACCAGAGCTTATGCGTAGCCCTCCTTTTCCCATTGGGGGGAGATGGGGCAATGGGCCATCGGAATCTTACAAACCGCACAAAACACGATCCATTTAATCTAATTAAAAAAGTTCTAATGGGCCACAAAATATGTTGTTATGATGTAATAGTAATCGCTCACAGATACGCATAACTACAGCTCACAGTTCCTCCGTAATTTATATACAAATCATATTTAAAACATCTAAAGACAGACTAATTAAGAGCGTATGATAGTACAGCGTTAAAAGCCTGCGTGCTTCATTTAATTGTTAATGTCATAGTGATCTAAGTAGCTACATCAGCTAAATGGGTTAATGAGTTCGCTACTAATTCATACCGACACGGAAGTGCTCCCCTGAATATGAAACTGTTCCTCGTAGATGGGGTAACTTATATGAACGTTTTATCGACTATGGTAACGAGAATAGAAGGTACGGTAAAAAGACAATATGGTGGGCATATTTTATTAGTTTTCTCCAGTCTCTTTCTCCATTTTTTACAGTTATTTAGACAAATATTATGTTAACGTCGTGTATAAACATAATCTTGTTCACCTGTGTGTTCTTGTGTGTCCTCAATAAGTAAAAAGGTTTGTTATAATCGACTTCAACAAAAAGGTTTCAAAAGAACAAAAAACAATTTCATCGGTATTTTTTGTGTATGTACACCGATTTCTCCGTTAATTATAGACCGATTTTTAAAAAAAATATTTTTGTTTGAAACGGTATACTTTTTAATATGTTACTATTGAATCGTAAATTTTTACAGATAGTAAATTATTTCAAACTATTGCGAAAAAAGTTATTCAAACAAGTTATTTATGTCTATATACAATACGTAGCTGTTCATGCTTCAAACGTGTGTAATAGTTTTTTTTTTTTTGTTTATTGGCACGATTCTAGATAATAGCAGTAAATCAGTGCATTGAGCAAACTTAAATGTCGATTCAATGAAAGATTCAAATAAACTACCTAGTTACCGGTGGGAGGGAAACGCTGTGCCGCGCTCCCGGCTGCATGGGTACCACCATCTTGCTTGTTTCTCCCGTGAATCAGCTTTGCTGTGTTTCGGGCAAGACAGGCAGTGTAATTACTGGCACCGAGACTTAACATCTTATGTCTCAAAATAGGCAACACATAAATGAGTTGCCTGGGCTAGTTCCAGGTAAACTAGTTTATGTTCATGGGCGACGTCAACCACTTACCATCAGGTGGCACGTTTGCCAGTTTGCCTATCCCACTAACATAAAAAAAAAACTATATTGTTTTTTGAAATTTTGAAATACCTATTATGGAATCTAACACAACATTTTCCATCCTCCGTCGGTTTCTAAATTCCCTTAGGATTGTATGTATATCATAAATAGGCATGTGTATGTAGTCGAGGAAATTTTGTTTGATTTTATAAAAAGTTTTTTAATTTGATTGCACAACAACCAAAACACGCCATAAATTGTGCGTTTCCTTGTTTACACAGATAATTAAATTTTGTAAACGCTGCGTTGATTGATATTTATTCATAGCTTTCTTGTTTGAATTTCACATTTTTGTACAAACATTGTGTATGCAAATTTACTGAGCGAAATTTAAACGACTATGGTATTATATAATTAAATAAACAAAAGTAAAAATAGCCCCAATTTAAAACATACGCCTATTTTGAATAACATTTACCGGTGGAAGGGAAGCGCTGTGTCGCGCTCCCGGCTAGGCTGCATGGGTACCACCATATTGTTTGTTTCTGGTGTGAAACAGCTTTGCTGTATTTCGGAGAGAAGGGCAAGACAGGCAGTGTAATTACTGGCACCGAGACTTAACATCTTATGTCTCAGGATAGGTAACAACATAGATGAGTTGCCTGGGCTCGTTCCAGATAAACTAGTTTATGTTCAAGGGCGACGTCGACCACTTACCATCAGGTGGCACGTTTGCCAGTTTGCCTATCCCACTAACATAAAAAAAAACTATATTGATTTTTGAAATTTTGAAATATTATGGAATCTAACACAACATTTTCCATCCTCCGTCGGTTTCTAAATTCCCTTAGGATTGTATGTATATCATAAATAGGCATGTGTATGTAGTCGAGGAAATTTTGTTTTATTTTATAAAAAGTTTTTTAATTTGATTGCACAACAACCAAAACACGCCATAAATTGTGCGTTTCCTTGTTTACACAGATAATTAAATTTTGTAAACGCTGCGTTGATTGATATTTATTCATAGCTTTCTTGTTTGAATTTCACATTTTTTTACAAACATTGTGTATGCAAATTTACTGAGCGAAATTTAAACGACTATGGTATTATATAATTAAATAAACAAAAGTAAAAATAGCCCCAATTTAAAACATACGCCTATTTTGAATAACATTTACCGGTGGAAGGGAAGCGCTGTGTCGCGCTCCCGGATAGGCTGCATGGGTACCACCATATTGTTTGTTTCTGGCGTGAAACAGCTTTGCTGTGTTTCGGAGAGAAGGGCAAGACAGGCAGTGTAATTACTGGCACCGAGACTTCACATCTTATGTCTCAGGATAGGTAACAACATAGATGAGTTGCCTGGGCTCGTTCCAGATAAACTAGTTTATGTTCAAGGGCGACGTCGACCACTTACCATCAGGTGGCACGTTTGCCAGGTTGCCTATCCAACTAACATAAAAAAACATAGTCATACATTAGTGACATAGAAATATTATTATCATAACTTTCTTGAACTGTACCTATTCGGTAAATTTATTTGTACCAACAAAGGCTTAAAACATACGGCCTAAGAGGTCCGAAAGGCATTGAGTACGTGAATTGTTCAAATACAACATCTTGAAAGTAAGGTTAAGTTTAAAAAAGTCATCTGAACTTTGCAGTATATTCCATCTCCAAGCAGACATCCATATATCCAATCCAATCCATAGACAACTCACTAGCAAAAGGCTTGGCTGCTGACTTACCCATTGAAATTGTAGAGGTTTTACAGCACTATATTTTCTCTAAAAGTATTGTAAATCTATTTATCAAATATTTTAGCAACGAAGCTATATATAATATGACAATATTCTTTAGGAGGATCAAAAGGCTTTACATCCACCAGTCGACTGGGATCACGGTAATACTTACTACTATTTCGAAGTTACAAATACTTTCTAGAAAATTTAATACTATTAAGTATTAAATTTTTCTAGAAAGTATTATCTATACTAATACCTATTATATAGAGGAAATATTTTATTGTTTATTTATTTACATTGTATAGGCAAAACTACTGGACCGATATAAAAATTATTTCACCTATGGGAAGTCACATTATCAGTAGTACGAGGCCGGACCAATATGGCTGAAAATCAGCGTGGTATTTCTTACTTACTTACTGTGTAATAGTTTTCCTTGTGAAAGTAATAACTTATACAATAACGTTGTTATATTGCACATGTCATTGTTGCAAAAAAATAAACATAGTTGTTACTCTAATGTTGCCCTTAATATGTTCTACGTGACCCATCGCGGGGAAATGTGGGCGAAACTTTTAATGGACGCTTTTGGCCAAGTATGGGCCGCGGGAAATGATAAAGAAAATATGTCAGTCTCACCGAAAAAATAAGATACCGAAATAAAAGTCCCCTTATATCTAAAAAAAATTATAAACATGATTATGTGTCCGCTATCTATCCTTTACTAAATCTATGAACCTAGTTTATTCATTTGAACGTGATATTTTTTAGAACTACTAATAATTGTTTGAATTGAAAAATTATTTTAGCATTTGATAACTTTGTGCAAGATTATAAGGTATTTAATTTGGGCATTTTTTTAACTTTCTCATAAGGCGAATGAAACGGAGAAGAACAAACAGTATATATTATCTTTATAGTTTTTTTTGACCGTAAGATGGACATAATATAATTTAAAATTGATATAATCATTTGTACGAATATTAAAAAAATTACTAGGAGACAAAGACAGGTTCTTGGTATTTGTCGCATCGAGTCCAAACATCAATCGGAGATCAACCAATACGGATCAACTATTTCTAAAAGTGAAGTTAGTATATAAATGTAGTACAACGGTTTTGGTACAATATATTATTCCATTTAATTCTTTTATTAAAAAATATTTTCTAATTATTTATTCGGTTTGTTATTAAACCGTATTTTTAGTTTATTTAACTATAATGTATTTTTTATTTTAAATATGGAATTTTTTAAATAAATTTTGTTTGGTTATTAATCTTCTTTCACTTAAAATTGAGTGAATCCCCCCCTTATCTGGGGCAGCAGCGGTATCAATACTGCCTAAAGACCGAAGAAATGGATTCCGGTAGGGCTATGGATTAGAGACCAACGAGCAAGAAATTGGTCATTGTACTGCGGAACGGAAGGCAAGTGGGGCAACCACCGATCTAAGCGCCCTAATTATGGAGTATGGAAGACTGCTCCACCGACAAGAGCAAGGCTCTTAAATAGAGAGAGGGAGAGAGAGGGAGGGAGACAAAGAGACACACGTTATGCCTTTGGATATTGAAACAAACTTACTAAATCAAAGAACTCGGTTCTTGAAAAGTGTGCAAAGTTTCAATTTAATCCGACGTCTTGAAATGGGTAAAAAAAATTTGAAAGATTACGTTACATAGATAGATACATACAGGTGAAGGTAATATAGCTAAGCCTTTTCTTTTTTAGTATTCATTGAGATTTAATTTAGTTAAGATCGAGACGATATAACTTTTTTCGTAGTTCCGTCCAATCCTTTCTATGCGTAATGTATACGAATGCGAATTCTTCCTACCTATTCGCTTGTGCTATACTCTTGCTTGCATGGGTACCACCAACCTGCTTGTTTCTTTCGTGCAACGGCTTTGTTCTGCACAGGCAGACGGCAGTGTAATTACTGCCACCGAGACTTAACATCTTATGTCTCAGGATAAGCGTGACTTAACTGCCCGTTTGACTATCCAAATAACATAATAATATCTTCACATACATATTCGCTCTTTTAGCAAATACTATGAATTAATTATGAGCTACAAATTTAATCTAAGCCGTTTTTAAATATGCTCCTAAATTACTTTTTAATTATTTTCGTAGTTTGAATTTGTTCATTATCAACTATTTGAATATAATATTTAATTAAAATCGCTTAAACTAATAATTTTAACATTGTTTTGAAGTATAATATATTAATTTATTTTAAGCCTATTCGGCATATCACACAGAGCATTTGTGACCAGGCAGATACATGAACATTGTTAGGTTTATTAATTATCATGTGATTGATTTGTGGACCCACTCCCCCGCGGAATGCCTTAGAGCATTTTCCGGCGTAAAAGAAAAAAATATATCTTGCATACTTTTTTGTGCCTTTAATAATACCTAAATATGAATTTAATTGATGGAGAAAGCGTGATTAATATGCACGTGTATAAATAAATATATACGCTTCTATATTCTGTCTGTTTAATCTGATACTCTAAAATCAAAACAAAAATGAAAAAGTAAATCAAATCTGTTATTCTGTAGAATTTGAAGTTTTAAACTAAAGTCGCAGAAAGAACAATCGTATCAAAGCCTTATTTCTCAAGTTGGACACAGCACGCAGTTTTCAAACCTTCATTATAATGGGTTTAGTAATTTATGAGTTCATCGTGGACAAACAACCTTACGAAACTTTTATATAATATAATAAAGATTTTAGTCAATATGAACGTACCCTACTCGCCAGCCTCGTTGAGACTCGCCAAGATCGCCAACACCGACCCCCGTCGGATTGTGTTCTGGGGGAATGTTAAAACCCTTATCTCCACTACAATATGCTAGCAGCCCTGGGACGTTGGTCTATTTGTTTTTACTTTCAATACTACAATTAACTTTAATACATTTTATACGTCTTCAATATATAATACTTATACCAGACAATAAAGGCCTGTTGAAGGCTTTTCTTGATGATAGATATTGAATTGCTAACCAGTGTACCGAATGGTGAATTGGCTGGATTTTGAATCCCATCAAATATAGACAATTAATTAGGTATAGCATACTTACTAGAATGACATAATGTATTTTTTTTATATGATTGCTATGCTTACGCTTAGCCACAGTCTCACTTGATGCAAAGTGACGATGTGGTGACAGTGGAGCACGCTTGCCTAGAAGGTACCTGTTCACTATTGTCTTGAATATTGGGGATGTTTAAGTAATAATAATAATAAGATTTATTTATTTTCTCACCACAATTTTGTAACATGACATTTGTAGGTGCATTAAAATATGAGCACTAATATTATTATGGGAGGCTGGTGCCTAAGTTAGGTTCGAGGCCTGTGTTTCAGGACATCAGAAGTTGTAAGTTGTAAGTATCCGGAAGCACAAATGCTAGTAACGATTTCCATAGTTTAGCAGTACATATGATAAATGTGGAATCGAATCTTTTAGTACGTACTGGTGGAATATCAACCATTTAACTGTGTCAGGTCTCGGAGCGTCTGGTTGTCCGCTGATAGAAAGGTGACGGTGGGATGAGGTGGTGCAGTTCAGAAGCACACTCTCCGAAATGAATCTGATAAAATGTCGAAAGACTTCCGACTTTCCTGCGATGTTCTAATCTCTGGAATTTCGACGCAACTAGTGCATTATCAGAAATAATTTTAAAAGCACGCTTCAATAGATTCCGGAACTTTGATGTGGTGCTTAGCTGATCCGTCCAAAAGATGCGAACAATATTCCAAAGACGATTCCTTGTGCTTGATACAATTTGAGCATCTATTCCGATGAAAAGTAATGCCTTACTTTCGATAGGATTCCCAGTTTTTTGGCAGCACACACACAGCCACAGATTCTATAAAAGAGCCTAAGGGCAACTCTCAGAAGCTCAAGGTGGTCAGTAATCGGCACCGGTTCAAGGAGAAAAGGCTTTGCCCCTCTAGCACCCATCAATTAACTAGAGGGGCAAAGCCTTTTCTCCTTTTCTCCAAAGTACAGACAAAATATTGTTAGCACGACAGACTTGGCAGCATGGCCTCTGGTCTTAGCGGGTTCCAACAGGAACAAAAATAATAATAAAAATCAGTATGTGACCCTTAACCTTGTAAAAAAATTTGATCGGAAATTTAGTGTGAGGTTGTCCATGTAAACCGTCTATTTTTACTATACTATACACACGCATATTAACCAGATGGGAGGACGATCTCCTTACAGTAGCCGGTCCGTGTTGGATGCGAGTGCCCAGGGGTTGGTCGTCTTGGCGTTCTTTGAGGGAGTCTATTTTCAGCAGTGGACGGATAGAGAGGCTCATGATAATTATGATGATGATGATACACGCGTAGATGACAACGTGAAATTTATGATTGCATAATATAGTTTGCTAAATAACAGATTCTCGTTCTTATTTTTATGTTTTATAATTGGCATTCGTATGTTTATGGACACTTTTGTATATAACACTAGTGGCACCGACAGACGTTGTCCTGTACAAAATATTTTTTTTGTGAATCTAAATGTAATCTTAGATAAACTGTACATGCATATAGTCATTCTAAATCACAATCAGTCATCACTAGTGGTCCATTATTTTTGTCCGAATACCATATTGTATAACACGCTTGGAATTCAATTATATATTCAGTTGTTAAAATAAACTGGTAGCGTTGTGTACAAAGAGATAATTAAACGGACAAAGTTAGGTTTAACAGAACAAATCTCACTTGTGTTGTTTTGAACAAGAGCGCATCGGGCGTAAAGTGATTTCGAGACGGAACCCGCAGCACTTCCGCTGTTGGGATCCTCGTGTAATTAATTCAATGATCGTTCGCAATGACGCATGTGGTTTTAGGCTGAATCCTTAAGCCGCTGATTCTACCATTAATGCAATAAATTTGCCAGAAATGTGTTTTTGTTCAGCGCTAACACTCGAGATGAGCGTTAGCATTGTCACCAACACGACTTTAAGCGTTTCCGTCATTAATCTTTGCTTCCGCAAAGATTGCATTTTAAAGTTTCTATTTTGGTAGCATTTGCTTGTAATGTTCGTTTTAGCCGTTCCTACTATCCCAACAGAATTGAAATGAAGGCAACGCTATCGTGCGAAAAAACAAATTGCTTCTAAAGCAATTGTACTGTGCAGCAACTGTGTAGTTTTTTGCCTTTGAATGGATGCAATGAAAATGATCGTCGCTATTGGCATATATGGTGCATTCACGTGTTTATTTTTCGTTAAGAGCCACATTTGCATGTAGTAGTGAGGCCAAAACTCCGGGCTACTTAGACGGCTATTTGCTGAGAGATTGTCCTAACCTCACGAGGTAGATGGCTCAACTTTCGAGATAACTTCCCTAACTTGGAACATTTTGATGCTGCAATACTTGGATAAGATAAACTGACTGCTTTAATTAAGTTATATTCAGCAAAAGTTGAGCTAATATCGAATGAATACATTAATGAAGAAAATCATGAAATTTAGAATGTATGCGTATACAAGTACATGGTAATACAAGTATACACACTGATTTAATATTGATATTTCCTAACACATTTCAAGTTTATAAACGTATTAAATAATAATCAGCCATATTTGTAGGGGCTTTTATGAAAGTAATATAGAGGCATTATAAATCCTGTCAAGGCAGCAAAGAAAGCGTCCAGATCCATGGGATCACCGCGCACAATACTCGGAGAGGGTATTGTAAAATACTTCAAGAAATCGTTTTCTCAAAAGCTGGGCACTCCTTTTGCAATTTATAACGGTTCTTATCCCGATTGCGCGAATACAAAAGATGTAAATCTTTGTAAACGCAGATTCGTATCCATTTAAGCGCAATTGCATGATGGGGATAAAATTAGATACATATTTTGCTTGATCTTTTTTTATGACATGAACTTAATACATTTATGTGGTTGACAATCAGGTGTATTGTTAAAATAAGTGTTATATGAAACTAAACTAGTTGGATGACCGACATTTTTTTAAAATGATTCCAAGCTAGATCGATTTATCGCCCCCGAAACCCCTTATGTAGTAAATTTCATGAAAATCGATTGTGCCGATTCCGAGATTCCAATTATATATATATACACACAAGAATTGCTCATTTAAAGATATAAGATTGAATATAAAAGTACACTTTGGGATGCCGAAAGTTTTCAAGTGAAATATAATATTATAACGCCCAATTTAACGTAGATTGATTATTATTTATTATATTGCACATAACAAAACAATCTTGAATTGAATGAAAAAAAGAAAAAACAAATATAGCTGTAACGAGATGCCCAGCAGCTGTGAAAAACCTATGTTAATATTAAAATCATGTTAATGTGTTATGCCTTTTGCCGTCACGGCATTCAAGTCGATTTCACCAAGGCACGCCAATAAATGTTTCATGTCCAAAAAGTAAAAGAACAAGACAAACAAAACAAAATCTGTAAGAGAACTTTTGTAAATAATTCCCAGTACTCGATATTGCCTTGCCTAAACGACCTTCTCGATTGATATAAATGAATGATTTGTAATTATGAATATAGAAAGGCTGTTGGAACACACAAGGCGATACGCCGGCGCCACTCGGCGTGGGCGGACCCAGACTGCGGACCTCAACAGCCACCGCGATACTATCTTCTTATCTCTTTAATTTATTGACATCATTTATCGTTGCTATATTTTTTGCAAACAGAAACGATTGAGTTATATGTTTGATCATCTTGTTATACTCTAAATGAATCATTTTTAACAATTTTCATTTCGTTTTGTGTATCATGAGTGAAATTATATAATTTGTTAGGTCTTATAGCATCTCGAACAAATTAATACTCGTTATGCAAATGCGTTGCCCTCCTTTTCCCAACAAAATAGGGTGGCCTATTGGGAAATTTACAAACCGCACGATTGGCAGCATAGGTGTCACTTGACGCCGGTGTTATGTTGTATCACCCCGGTCGTGCTGGTCCAATTTGGCTGCAAAGTAGCATGGCACTACCTCTCAACTCATCTTAAACTTTGACTATAATCATAATATCCAAATATTATGATTATGAATATTATAGTCAAAGATATAGCAATAAAAATATATTTCATAAGTCATAAATAAGAGTCACAAAGTTAAGCAAACTTTAACCTCTCAAATAGTGAAAAAAGAACGAGTGTGAACTTTTTAGCCTCACTGACTTATAGTACCATAATTCTAACACATTTTCCCACTGGCTTGTTGGTTAATTGGAATCGCTATTTCAAATAGATATGTTGGTTTTATTATAAGTTTACTGTACGGAGGGATTCGTACGTGGGTTTTATAATTGACAGTATACGTGCAATCGCCAGGCCGCCTCCGCTGAATGGGGTATTTATGCCCTTATGATGTTCTCCAATTGCTGATCTATACATTTTACATATTGCATTGGTATTTTTATTACAACAGCCATATTTTAAGTAGGAATGTCAAAAAATCGTGCACGTAGAACATTCTTAATGATAATCAGCCCATAAGCGCCCACTACTATTGACCTCTATATTATCTATACCAATATTATAAAGAGGAAAGATTTGATTGTTTGTTTCCATTGAATAGGCCTCGAAAAACTACTGGACCGATTCGAAAAATTGTTAATACATATATAGCAATACTAGCAGTGCAACGGTTTCACCCGCGTATTTCCCATCCCCGGAGGATAACAGACATAAATTGCCTATATGTAATTCTGATGAATAAGCTATATTATTCCATTCAGTAGTTTTTGTTTAAATGAGCAACAAACATACACATACATATATTCTTACAAACTTTCGCGTTTATAATATTAGTAGGAAATAGACTTTAATTTATGTATATCATATACGTACATGATACAAATCATAGTTTTATGAACCACGCAGTATTAAACTTTAGTTCAAAATACAGGGAAGTATAACCCAGTGGTGGTACAGACAAATGTCGGTATTGTAATGAATCGACTTTTTACGGAGGTTTTCGCGCTTTACTAAGATTTTTCAACATCTTTGATACATTACAGCAATCATGACCATGGAAGGACTATGACCATAAACTATAATAAAAAAAATTGTGAAAATCGCGCAAGCATTAGAAAACAACGATACATTATTTAAACAACCCAAGATAAAAGCTTTCGAAAGTAAAAAAAAACATTAATATTTAGTCAAATAAGTCCAGGTTTTACGAGGCAAGAAAGAAATAACCAGAACTCTTGCGTGAGGTGTTTTTCATTTTCACAAGACTGACTCTAATCAGGTGTCCATGGGTAAACGTGTAATTGGCAAGACTTACAGATTGTGGCCGGCGATATTCTCAACAAGGGACACCACACGATATTCTTAATCTGTGTATTGCTTATTTTATTTTTGACGAATATGCGTGTATAGGATAAGTTGTGTGCAGTATAATCGCCTTCAGTCTCTGTTTGCGTCGAGTTGTAGAAAACGGAAGTTTATTTATTTATTTATATAAATAACACTAGTATTTATTTGTTTTTTTGTTACTATAGTTATAAAATATATTTTCTTTGTAAATAATATTTATAATTGTCACTATTTTTCGAATATTTTTGTAATGTTTTTATTATTTTAATTTATTGTTTTAGACATAATTTACGATGTATATTGAAAGACGAAATATAAAAGAAATTATGTACACATACTTAATATTTTGTATATTAGACTGCTCAAGTTGTATATTATAAATCGTAATTTATAAAATACATACATGCAATGCGAACTAAGATTTATACTTTATTTTCAACTCAAGCGCATTACATCTATAATTTTATTATCTTCCGATAATATTAGGCATAATATAACGATCTCGTATAAAATAAAATATTGAAGTTAGAACAAAATAAGAATAAATGGCATTAAGTAATTCCAACGATTCGATGCGATCATATCACCTATTACTATCTCAGTAAAAGCATTAGGACAATATTTGCTCAGTGTCACTCAGTGCGGTGGACACGAAGGCAGAACCACAGTCAACATTGCGCCGACACATGCAAACAGAACTTGGCGAAAGCCTCCAACTTGATTTTAACTTGTTATTTACGAAGACTGCTTTAACTGTACGAGCCACTTTTGGTTGCGACGCCAATCGGGTACAAAAGTTGTTTACACGAACATCGACTTTGATAGAATCGTTTGTTACCTCTGTATCTATTTCAGGAACGCTTAAGCAATTAGGAATGTCTAGGTATTCATGTTTAGTAACCGAAACATCAGATACATCTCATGTTTCACTATTACCATATTACATTTGGAAATTCAAACAATTTATTCAAGTATCCGAGGTACAGTTTACTGTATTTATTTAAATAATTCAAAATCAACATAATATATCTTGAAAGGGATGAGGTTGTTTTAAATTCACTTATTTGGCTTTGTTTTATTTATTTGCGACGATGATATATAATATTACAACAAAAGGGGTTACGGCTCGGAAAGCATAACGTCCAAGGGCATCCCGTACGAAACCTTATTCGAAAAAGTAAGTTTGTTTTTACGAATGTATCCGGAAAATTATGGAAACACAAAGAGGTCATAACACCGAATATGTTCTGGTGAAAAATTGTATTTATAATGGAATACTATCACGAGTTTTCACTAATTAATGAGAGGGTTTATTAATTATGGCATCTGTTTGCTTAAAACAATCAACAAACACACATGCGACGGTGAAACTTTACTTAACCTAATTTGCTTTACTTTATGCAAATGTAATGTGTACCAGTTCAGGTTGATTTCTAAATGTTAATATTCAATTGCGATATTCAATATTGTAGAACATCTAAAGTACGTTTAAATATATCTTTTTTTTCTTTTACGTCGGGAAATTCTCTGAGGCATCTCGATGAGGGAGGACTTACCAGGCGGGACTCGCTGCGCCCGAAAGATCGAAAGATGGTAAAGTGGATGCAGCTCCACCTACTAAAACCCGGCAAGTGCCACGAATGCCGCCTTTGGTGAGTGAGTGAGAAATAATGTTTTCCAAGCCAACGCTTGGGTCTCTCTATCGTTTGACAGGCTCAGGCGCAACGGGACACTTTTTCGTGCTCGCTGCCGGTGCTCATCAATTTATAAGACGTTATCACGTCAAAAACTTTATAGTCATATTATTATATATTGTCATCAATGCTAAGTTCATACCTGTAACAATAAAAAGCAAATTAGTGAACAAAGCTACCTTATACATATTATACAATATTAATATAATCGCCCCCACGTCATTGTTATATTTTATCACTCGTGTAGGTGTCAACCGCTTGTACTTGTAGCGTTACATTTTATAATGACTATTGTTTTAAGTACTTTTTAGTACAATATGTAAATGTTTTGTATGGTTAAATGATAATGTTTATTTTGTGATAGATTTTATTATGGTCTATTTGAGTATTTTTATTGTATCGTTAAAATCATTAGTATGTTAATTTATTTTCTTGTCCACTGGATTTACATTTTTTTAGTAAACATCAACTGCTGAAGAGTATTTTTATACTATAATATAATAAAATATAATATCTATGGACGCTTTCACACCACGTCAATCTGGTCCCGTGGTAAGTTCTCGAAGAACTTGTGTTACGGGTACCAGACAACGGAAATATATTTAATACTTTTTTATACTATACATATATTTAAGATTTTTATTATATAATGCAAATATTTAATACACATCCATGACCCAGGAACACAGAAAATATTTCTGTTCCCTGGTGGGATTCGAACCCGCAACCTACGGCTTGAGCGCTAACTCGCTTACCACTGAGCCACAGAGGTCGTCACTGTAGAAAAATATTATTATACCACTTTGTCATTAGTTAAATCATGCAATTTAGTAATAATAAAGTGTACGTATAGAAAACAATTTGTGTTTTTAAACATTACAAGTTTTGCATTTTTTGTAATTTTTTATAATAAAACAATTTTTTACGGATTTTATCGCGGTTTATTAAGATTTTTACAAGCCCGACGTTTCGGATACTTTACAGCAACCATGGTCACGGGAGGACTGAGGTGTCATACGTCCTATCATTACAAAGTTATTCGAAACTACCCTATGATACATCAATATTTTGGTCAGTCCTATCTACGCAGAAAGTGCTAACTGTATCTTTAATCTGTGACATATTATGCTTGGATTTTGATTTGATAATTTTAATAATGGGATCCCAAGCAGGTGGTAGAAGCCAGCCATCTTCTCTATTGAAATTAGGATGTTTTTTAATTTCAATAGCCTCACGGATCATCCTTGGTTGGAATCTGTGTTCTTTTGCGAGGACTTGTGGTTTATCAAATCTGATACAATGGCGAGCTTTGTCAAGACTATGTTCACAGATGGCAGACTTAGTGTAGCGACGGTGTTTTAAATCAGCTATATTATGTTCTTTCACGCGAGTTTTAATGGATCAGTCACAATCAAGCTTGTATACTCCTGCATCTTGTAAGGGTATATGACACTTGACAGATGGTAAGAATTGACTTATCTTTTTTGGCGGCTTGAAATAAGTTTTTATAGAAGCTCGCTTTAGGATGAAGCCAATCTTGTCAGTGACGCCTTTAATAAACGGGAGAACTGCAGGTACTCGCTCGACGGTGGCTGGTTTCACACGTTCACTGTGACGGAGACGCGGTACCCGAAGCTTGTTGTCTCGCAGTACTTGCTTGACATGTTGAAGTTCGGTCTCCAGGTGTTGCTCAACACAGATCCCTTGTGCTCTCTGAAACAAAGATTTACCCACGGTAGCTAACTGTGTTGGATGGTGGTGAGATTCGCCGTTTAGGTACTTATCCGTATGGGTATGCTTCCTATACACTGTGTGGCTTAAGGTATTGTTGGGATTACGGATAACTAATACATCTAAGAAGGCTAGAGAATTATTTTCTTCTAATTCCATTGTGAATTGAATTTTGGAATTAATTGAATTAAGATGGTCTAAGAATATGGTTACTTTATCAGATGGTAATATTGTGAAAGTATCATCTACGTACCGCTTGTAGAACCTGGGTGTTATGGGCGAAGTTTGCAGAGCAGTCTCCTCGAAGTCCTCCATAAATATGTCGGCAACAACAGGGGATACTGGTGAGCCCATGGCCACTCCATCTACTTGCTTGTAGAAATAATTATTCCACAACATATAGCCAGATGTAAGGCAATGTTCCAAAAGGTCAGCATATTCCATTGGCATGTCATTTTCTCTTAGCTTTCTTCTTACTATTGTTATGCAATCTTCTACAGGTAGGCAGGTAAAAAGAGATTGCACATCAAAACTAACCATTGTTTCATTGTCGCTGAGATGTAGGTGTTTGATCTCATTAACAAAGTGGTAAGAATAACGTGTATGTGCTCTAGTTTGTCCACGCAGTGGTGACAGTACTTGGGCCACATGTTTAGCCAATCTATAAGTTGGTGAGTCGATCTGGCTTACAATTGGACGTAATGAAGCATTAGCCTTGTGTATTTTCGGCAACCCATACAGCTTCGTCAGCCCATACAGCAGCGAAACGTCGGGCTTGTAAAAATCTTAATAAACCGCGATAAAATCCGTAAAAAATTGTTTTATTATAATGAGTGAAATTCGCGTAAACATTAGAAAACAATTTGTAATTTTTTGTAAATTATTTAGTTAATTAATTAAGAGGTTAACCATGCTGTTTTTCAGCCGACTTGAATCGGCACGGCCGGGGTGGTACCTCTCGCACTCATAACACCACTATGCTGTAGCGGTTTGTGTGGTTTGGAAACTCATTCCGGTGGCTATTTGGGGGGAGGGGATAGGAAAAAGGAGAGCAACACATCTGCATAATCTCTGATAGTGCAGATGTGTATGGGCGTTGGTAGTCTAAAGTTTTGACTGCTCGTTTGCCATCCTATGCTTTTTTTAAAATTGGTATATGTATAGAATTTGTGTTTATGATTTTTATGTGAAGTCTGTACTATTTTAGCATAGACGAACTCTGTGGCTCAATGGTTAGCGCGTTGGCGCTCAAGCTGGAGGTAGCGGGTTCGAATCCCTGCAGAGAACAAATTTTTTTCTGTGTTTCTGGGTCATGGATGCGTTTTAAATATGTGTATACAATGTATTTTATAATAAAAACCTTAAATATAATATTTTGGGTGTCTGGTACCCAAAACGCAATTTCTTCTAGAACTTACCACGGGACCAGATTGTAAAAAGCTTCCATAGATATTATTATTATTATATAGCAAATTTGTTGTAAAACAAATTTAATAATAATAATAATTCCGACCTCCATTCTAGAGCCATATTGGTCTTCATCAGAAGCCGGATATGGTGTGTTTACTCCCACTTCATCATTCAAACATATACGAGATTCATAAATCCAAGACTTCCTAGTATATTATGGACTTGTATTCTCCGTGCAGTAGCTGGCGCAAGTTGGGTGAATGACAGTAGATATTGAAGAATAAAATTCGGGAACCGAAGATAATAATAATGGATAATACGTTGAGGTAATACATTTTTTTTTGGTAGTGCCATGCTGCTTTGCAGCCGAATTGGGCCTGCGCGACCGGGTTGGTACCTCTCGCTCACATAACACCAGCGTCAAGTGACACTATGCTGTCATGTTTCGTGCGGTTTTTTGAGTTTCCGGTGGCCTATTGGGGAGCGAAAAAGAGGGCAACGTATCTGCATAACTTTTAGTTGTCCGGTTGTCTTTGGGCGTCGGTAGTCACCATAAGGCTCCGACTGCTCGATTGCCTCCTTATGGCATAAAAAAAACAATTTAGTAAACCGATATATACCATACCAAACCAATATAACATATATATATTTATTTATTAACTTTAAGGTTTATACAAAAAATGTCAGTCATAGGGACTGCCGATAGAAGTGAAAGCTTGTAACTTAGAATTATGACAGTACGTATGCAATTTCAAGTTTTAATACAAAAAATTTAAATTTCATAATGACGTCATAATGTCACATTAGCATGTCCGTGTCGCGAACCTATAAGACTTTTTCCTAACCAAAAAGTGTTTCACGCGGCTAAAGAAGTTTTCACTTCAAAATCTTATCTTCCCAAGATAAGTAGCTGAAAATCAACTGATTAAGGTGGACGCGGGCTGATGTTGTCGTATAACTTTTATTACCCACTTATCAAAGTCGACATCAAACTAAAATGAGAAATGAAATTATGAATCGCTGTTTTTTGATTAATGTACAAAGCGCAAGCTTGTCATAATGTCAGCTGTCAGGGGCAGACCATAAATTTTGAACAGAATGTTTATAGTACGTGATAATAAAAAATGAGGCGAAACAGGTTCAAAAACGCATTGTTTTATTTATAGATAAGACTAGAATTTTAATTTCCTCTCATACTCTACTAGAGTAAGGTTCGGTTTCTTTCCCCATCATGGTTCAGGCCTTGTCGTGGCGGTGGGGCTCAGTAGCTTAAGGTGTGCCCAGCACCTTGGGCGAAGCTAATTGAACCAAGGGGGCTTTTTGTACCTCTCTTATAAGAAGAGGGGACAAAAGAGCAGGGGGCAAGGGGTGAGGATGGGAACCTCACCCCATTGTACTGTCCCGACATTGGGAGGGGTTGTTCTGTGGTGCGGGACAACCCCTCTGTGGAGGTGACATCGGTCCCTTCGGGAACTGACTAGCCGTCGAGGTGCCCTGTTTGTTTACTAGTCCGGGGTACCTCACCAAAGGCGGCATTGGTGGCACTCGCCGGGTTTTAGTGGGTAGAGCTGCGTCCACTTACCAGCTTAATCGGGCGTAGCGGGTCCCACATATCCGCATGGGGAGACCCACTCCTCCGCGGGATGCCTCAGAGCATTTCTCGGCGTTAAAGAAAAAAAAAAGGTTCGGGTTCATTACATATTATTCCTGAGATGAATATTATTTTGTTTGATTAATCATTATCATAATAAATATAAATTATGTTTATATATTTTTCGTAGCCGGCTGGTCAGACTACTAGACACTCAGCAGCGGTCGCGGATTCGAATCCCGCCAGGTGCAGATAATAATTTGTATGACATCTACACCGGGTCATAGACATGTATATACATATATTATGTATGTAATTTCTTAAATTTATTTCTGTTCCTAGTACCCGTAACACAAGTTCTTCGAGAACTTCCACGGGATTGACGTGGTGCAAAAGCATCCATAAATAAAAAATATACGAGGGCGGCACTGAAAATTTCGGGAATCAAGGAAGTGACACAACATTACTATTCAAAAATGTATTTATTGCTTTTCGAAGTATTCTCCCCGAAATTTGACACATTTTTCCATACGATGGAACCAATCATTGAAGCAACCATTTCATTCGGAAGTTGGGGTCTCCAAAATGGCCATTTTGTAGGCGTCCACAGCTTCTTCAGGCGATGAAAATCTCTGACCACGCAATTTATTCTTTATTTTAGGGAAAGTCTATACTAAATCATTAGGGCTTAGGTCGGGGCTGTACGGCGGATGGTCTAATAATTCTATGTTTTCTTGCTCTAAAAACTCTTTTGTTCTATGCGTGGTGTGAGAAACAACTTTTTTACACCTAATTGTTCATGCGAGATTATTTGTATTTGACTCATGCCAATGTCTAAAGTTGCCTGAATTTCACGGTATGTCACATGTCGATCTTCCTCAATCAGCTTACGCACAGCATCAACGTTTTCTTGGGTGACTGCAGTTTTTGGACGACCTTGACGGGGATCATCACTGAGTTTGACACGTCCACGTTGAAATTCAGCAAACCAGCGATAAATTGTGGTTTTGGTTGGGGTTCATCACCAAATGCAGAAATCATCCGGTCAACACATTGTTTTTGTGTTAAACCACTTCGAAAGTCATAATAAATCATCGCTCTAGAATTTTCTCGAGTCAATTCCATTTTCTCAACGACTAAACAAGTTTGACAAGACCTTGTGACAAGACCGAGAATCTTGTTTTAAATAAATAAATGATATTCGATTTTTGAAACCACGGAGTTCTCAATTAAAAAGATTCACTTTTGGAGCTACTTAAACTATTTAAAATGGGATATTTACGATGTTTTTCACTTTTATTTGGCGGAGCTTAATATTTCGACATTATCTACTAATGTCTTGTTTACGAGATTGAACTGATAATATCCCGTTTAAAATAGTTTTAGTAGTGAAAAACACCATTTTAATATAAAATATTATATTTTTGGAACTATTATATTCATTATTAACCATTACACTCATTAATAGCTATCCATACCTATTCATAAGGAATTAATGAAACTTTTTTCAAGGTTGGCTACGCATTGATGATGCTTCAGCTGAAAAATCAATCCGAAGCTACCACATTTTGCCCACAATGCTATTGGCCCGTCGACCATCTATTTAAAAACCTCATGACATTAAATAAAGATTGATGCAAAAATGTATTTGTATTTGCATCTTTATACAAGACAGACAATAAAAAATAAGTTTATCATAAATTAAAATACAGAAGCAAAATTAAATAAATAAAATACAAGAGTCAAACAAAAAAGGAAAACAAATAAAAAAATCTTCCTTACTAAGCATTTTACTCACGTTTTCTTTCGACACCAAACTATCCAGTTCCATACTTAAATTAGAAACGAATGAAAACTAATGATCTGCACTAAGAGGGTATAATTGCTTTTCTTTTCAATTGTTTTTAAAATATTGATGTATTGAGTCTTAGACGTGACAAATACCCCACTGGAGAACGTGACAACCATAAGGAGATACTATGGACAAGGATTTTTAAAAAATCGTTCAAATGTGCTAGACGAGTCACGTGGTAGTAAGTGGTTAACGTCGCACATGAACATAAACGATTTAGCCCGGGATTGGTCATCAAAATGAAAATTCGTTCAACATTTCCCGTCAAAATTATGAATGTAATATTTAATATTACACATTATTTAATTTGGCGTTATGTTTATTACATTTTACGGCATCATTATACCGGTGGGAGGGTGCTTGTATCGTACCCTCGTCTGTACGGGCACCAACCATGCAGCTTTTCTGAAACACCTCTGGTAGCGCCGCGACTTACCATCTCACGTCTCAGAACTTATCTTAAATACCCTGAGTCGTTTTTTTTTTTTATGGCATAGTTCGTTCGTTCGTTTTATGTTCGAGGGACGTAGATCGTTTACCAAATGGAGCCACATTTCCTATATAAGTAACATAAAAAACTTTCATTCAACCCAACGTCTTAATTTTAAAGTATAATCATGAGCACGATTAAATATTGATATGTTAACAATCGGTACGGCCCTAAATAGTGAGGAATTGTATCGCCCGGAAGTGTGTGGGTGGAAGCGAACAAAGTGAAAGAATGTCACCCGACGTAGGGGGACTCAATCGTCGACGATTAGTATCGCTGGGTATAATTTAAGGATAAAAAAAATACGTGTAACACGGTATAAAGACAGAAAACTGATAATAAGTGAGTAAAATAAAATATAGTGGTACAAAATGTATAGAAGTTGATAACTTATATTAAAATCGATTAATTAGCAAGAACAATAAGGATTTACTTAAAACTCTATTGTTTATATTGAACTAGCTGTTGCCCACAGCTTCGCCCGCGTTAAATTATATTTACAGCCGTATACGGATTGATGATTATTATTTTTATAGCCTAAGTTACTCCTTATAACATCAGCTATCTGTCAGTGAAAGTCGCGTCAAAATCGGCCCAGCCGTTTCAGAGATTAGCCGGAAGAAATAGACAGACAAAAATTGTAAAAAATGCTATTTTGGTATATGTACCGTGTATACATCCATATGCATTTAGGAAAAGAGGTTATTTTAATATTACAAACAGACACTCACATTTTATTTATATTTATAGATGTATAGTTATTATTTTGTTTTTCAACCATTATGTAATGTTTTAAGATGATGCAGCTGCAGATCCTTGAACCAATATAATAAGCCTTTGGTATTAAAAACCATCTCAAACTATAACGTTATTACATGTACATATTAAACCTATTTTAACATCCTCAAATTTAAAACACCTACTTTGACTTTCACCCTTTTCTTTGTAACGCGTTTTAAGTGTTTCGAAATTTGTCGCTGAAAGAACAAATGACCCTAAACTTTTAGTGTTGAGGACGTTGGGCAACGGAACTCAGCTCAATTTCCACCCAGTCGTGACCTCTTTTGCCTTATTCCATAAAAACTGTATTTTTATAGCATAGGGGGGCAAACGAACAGTCTAAGCCTTTTGACGTCTGGCGATGCTCATACACGTCCGCACAACCAGAGATTCAGTACTTGCGTTGCCCTCCTTTTCCCTATCCTCCTCCCTAATGGGCCACTAGAAACTCACAAGCCGCACGAAACGCGACAGCTATGCTGTCACTTGACGCCAGTATTATGTGATCGAGAGTTACCACCCCGGTCGTGCCGGCCCAATTCAGCTGCAAAGCAGTATGGCACTACCTCTTACTCCTATGTATATAATATATATAAACCTAAATGGAATAAATAGAATTCACTGCGATGGACCATCTGATTCAATTATTTTAACTGTCCAGAGACAGTCGGCTCATTTTATGACTAAAGGACGATTTACGATCACCACATCCCTTTTCTGACATCTTGTTTGAAAACATTTAGTCAGGGACCTCATCTGACGCGACTACTAAACTATATGGAATAGTATCAAAAGAAATGTATCTATTTTTCTTTTTTATAAAATATTTAGTAACAAATTTGGTATAGCATCGGCAAGAATACTTATAAAATTTTTGCATTCTATCATCATAGGTAAGAAAGATATTACAAGATTAGAAAACGTACTTACAAGATTAGAGAATAAACGTTCTAATTAAACATCGATCCGGTAATTTTAAATCTGGTAACGATACAAGTCTGCTGTTATTAGTAATATCATTATTTTTTAATGTGACACCAACCAATAATGAACTAATTCAATAAACTTATCAGATCAGAATCTTTGGAAAATTAAGTCCACGTCACGGCTCCTTTACACGTCGACGGATGCATCCGCAGACATCCGCAGATGCATTTGCAGTCGTCTACCGATGCATCTATCGACGTGTGTCCACACTTTCGTCGGGCGCCAAAAGTTTGCGCAGAAACCTTTTGATCCGTGTAACAAAATCCGTCAGCGGACGCGGCCACCGACGACATCTGCCGATGCATCTTTCCACGTGTTTCTGTTATTGTATCTGGTCCAATGTCGCGTAAAGCTTATCTCATCAACACCACGGTTATAAACGGTCACCCGTTTGATTTAGTGTGTTGATATTTATTAAAGAACGTACCTTACACGTTTATCATAAACTTTGTTACAAATTCAAATCACCTTCAGAGAGTCATAATTTTCGTTAATTCCCCCAAAACAATGGACAAAGGAATTACAAAACCAAAATTAGGGCAATCTAATTGTAATTTTGATTCACGCTCCGCTAATCAAGTTATTATGCATATTTCTTAGTTTCAAATCTATCTTTGAATATGCATGTATATAAAATAGTCACTGTGCAACCTAAAAGCATATTTTCATAAAACTAAGTTAATATATTTAAGTTTCCTCGTAGATGGTCGTAAAGAACCATCTAGAATCCATTTTTAAAAGACATCACGTGCTGATGTTAAATTTTATCGGAATTCATAGTCAAATAAAAATAATATTATAAAGTGCTTTTAT
This sequence comes from Helleia helle, assembly GCA_963853865.1. Classification (NCBI taxonomy): domain Eukaryota; kingdom Metazoa; phylum Arthropoda; class Insecta; order Lepidoptera; family Lycaenidae; genus Helleia; species Helleia helle. Next base: position 14,479,123 of record OY971422.1, on the reverse strand, counting down.
AAGAGAGTGAATCGTTTTAGGACTTAAACAATACTTTTCTCTCCGGAACATATTTCATTTTTAAGCTGTCCCGTGCGGAACGATCTCCAAAACGTAACAGAATTACTCCCAGTTAAAGTCGTATTATAAGTCATTTGATAATAAAGATAATTATTTCTATAGTCATTACAACCGGTTTTACTCAAACGAAATAAAATTATATTATGTATATTATGACGGCAGTGATGATGACCTGGCATTTGGCTTACCAAAATCTAAGTGTTTGCGGTAAATATATTATTGGGTCTTGGGTCTGTTTTCTTGAGCGCTTGACATCGTTAGCATTGCATCTCATTGGTAAAAACATAATTAGAAAACCTGATTATCTGATAAAACTATGACCTAATGTCATATCGATCAAGTAAAATGTATAGCTGCAAATTTATATGTAAAATACAAGTATATTACATACAAGTATATTAATAACATCTCGAAACTAAAAATTCAACAACTTTTTGTGTTCATTATTAAGATACGACCTCTGTGGCTCAATGGTTAGCGCGTTGGCACTCAAGCCGGAGGTAGCGGGTTCGAATCCTGCCAAGGACCAAAAGTTTTCTGTGTTCGTGGGTCATGGATGTTTATAAATTTGAGTATTGTATAATAAAAATCTTAAATACATGTATAGTATAAAAGTATTTAATAAACCGTTGTCTAATACCCGTAACACAAGTTCTTTGAGAATCACTACGAACTATTAATGGTATAGTGTGCCCAACATTTCGTGTAGCATGTTTTAAGAGCTCAATTTGCTTGAAAGCGAAATTCACATGGACACGAGTCACGACAATCACTGAATCTTTTGGTGTCATTATCTTAATAAAGTACTGAACTTCTTATTTATTTTGCAATCATTGTCTTACTTTCATAAACTCATAAAGTACATTCAGCTAATCTGTAACGTTATTGGCCCATCGGATATCTGTTCTCCTGAGTGTGTGACCAGCCCACTTTATCAGGCAAAGGCACAAAGTGGCAGTCCACTTTAGCAACGTGCCTATTATTTGAATGATATCGGTAACCTTAGTTCTCTGACGGAAGCTTAGGTTATATAAGGTTCAAGACGTTTAGGTCGACAAAGTGTTGGTCGGCCATTATCCAGGTGGGTATGGACGGATAGAGACTGGTGATAATGATGATGACGATGATAATGATGAATCTAAAACACGACATTAATTAATTGTTAGGCGGTACGAAGTTCGCCGGGTCAGCTAGTATTATAATACCTAAATGTTTTAAATATGAATAAAGAAAGTGCATTTATTAACGAAGAAAGTGATATGATTTTGTTGATTATATTATATAAAAATTGAAATGGTTCTTGAATTGAAGTTTGTAAATGATGAATTTTTTAGTCATAAAAAATTATCTCTTTGTTCATTATTGGTCATTCGCATTAAATAATAGAATTGTTGATAATTCATTAAATATAAAATATAAAAATATGAAATAAAAGAAAGAAAAAAAAACTGCATAAATAAAATAATTATAATTTCTTAAGTTGATAAAAAATGCTATGCAATATCTTTACCGCGGCAGTCCCCGAGTGCCACACGTATTTTTTTAGTATAAAAGACGATTAACACGTTCACTGCGATACGAGGCCTAAATCATGCAACTTCCCTGAGATGCGGCAAGGAAAAACGTGAACTTCTCTGCGGTGCGAAGGGCATAACTTTGGTTTGGTCCAGTGTAGGAAAGCGATAAATATATATTTGAAATGCTCTAATGGTCACGGACTCGGTGGGATACCTACCTTGGTACCGGATGTTTTAGGCCTCGTGCCGCACTGAATTAATGTAATTTTAATGCAGTGCGGAACGAGCCGAAAACGTCTCATATCCCCCCTGACCTCGTACCGCACCCAGCGCGAGCTCCGCGCGACTAGTGTTGTGCGTCGCGTCGATAGGAGAGCATGCCGTTTACAACGATTTGAACATTTCCTCTAAAGTCTAAACGATGTCGGAAGAAGTAAAAAAAACCCAGAAACAAAGCCAAAACAGGTAAGTTTTTAATGAAATAATATTCAGTAAATAGTTTTTTGTCTTGGTAGCTATGTATGTAAAGTAAGTGTAAGATATTATTACTTAAGTATATATGCTTTGCAACATTTCCAACATATTTAGAATTGCCTATATTGCCTAATTGCCTATATCGTAATAATAATGATATTATAGGACCTAAACCTAACACTTAATTGATATTTTTGTAGGTAGTGAAAAACTCCACAAAAAACGCATCGCAGACGTTGACAAAACAGGTAAGTCTCTAATTAATCAATAATTCAGTAGTTCTTTGTCTGTCGAAAGTAAATAAAGACTAAGGATTTTTAGCATTCCGTACCGAAAGGATAAAAACGGGACCCCCTATTACTGAGACTTCGCTGTCTATCCGTCTCTCTGTCTGTTACCATGCTGTATCTCAAGAACCGCGATAGATAGAAGTTTTCACAAATTATGTACTTCTGTTGCCGCTATAACAACAATACTAAAAAGTTTAAAACAACAAAATATATACAGGGTTATTTTTTATCACCGTCCAAACTGTTTGAGTGTGTTGGGTATCAAATAGAGACTTTGAGAGAGATTTTTATTTTTCAGAACCTGAAAGCAGCCTCGAAAAGGGTGAAAAAAGAAGAAGATGTGTTGGTTGTTACCAGAAACTCTTTACCATGTCGTGAAGCTTACAAAAAATCCAAAAAGATTAAAATTTTGACTCCGTGCACTCAGTTCAAAAAATCTTATTGTCTACCTTGTTTCAATGTTTTTAGAACTGTTTTTAGTATTTAAAAAGAAATTGAGATTTTTTTGAGTTTATTTTGAGAATTTTTATAAAAAAAAACATTGATACTGGTTTTTTATTGATATATATTATTTTTTTATTTTACTGTTCTAATAAGTGTATTTTTAAAGAACGAGGCATAATAAATAGGATAGTTTCTTTTCTACTTCTTGTTTCCTTTTTTTCTATTCTGTGAACCGCATTAAGATTTTCATACAAAAATAGATAGATAGATAGATAAAACGTTTATTACAGCAAGACAACACAAAAACGGATATACATTTAAATAACATTTCTACAACATTTAAACACAAAAAACGGATATACATACTAGTCACTTCATGCACATAGTTTATACATTAATGCATATGGGTGTTGTCATTACACAGAGGGTCCAGGCTCAGTGTATAGACACTGATTTTCAGCCTTCACCCAGATAAATAGGAAAAAAACAAAAACAAAACGGGGGTTCCCCATACTTAGAACTGAAATTCAATTTATTTTTTAATAAACCCATACGTGTGTGCGGAGTATTTATGGATAGTTCTCCAAAAATGATATTGACGTTTCTAATATCTTTTTTTTAACTAAATCGTTTGTGCGAGAGACATTTCTAAAGTAGTAAACATCTAAAATAACACCCCCCCCCCCCGTAACATCTAAAACAAGAGAAATATAAAACTAAAAAAATATATATGATGTACATTACCATACAATCTTCCACCGAAAATTGGTCTGAACGAGATCTAGTAAGTATATATTTTTTAATATGTCATAAATCGTGGACCTCAACATACCTTTCATTAAATCAACTTAAATATGGAAATTAAAAAAAAAAACATTTTATTTCATAAACATAAACCTTATGCATAAACCGTAAACCATTATTTTCTTATAATAAGTCTGTAATAGGTGCCTCTTAATCATACGGAACGCTTTGTGCGCGAGTCCGACTCGCACTTGGCTGGTTTTTTTCTCTTTATGGCGCCATGAAACGCAATTTTGATTATTTAAAAAAATATATGTATCCTTTGATAGCTTTGTGTTTTGCCCTCAAAACGATCGATATAATTGATCAAAATTGGTCGAGTCGTTGTGGAGTTATGAACTGTTTTAAACACATCGATATTAATTTTTCGCAATTTTAATCGCAGCGAAAATTTGCCCTATTTCAGTGCGATACGAGGTGTATAAGATCCCATATTTTGTTTTGCCTGTAATTCCTAAACTAGCTGTCAGATCCCGGGGCGACGGTAGATTAGGGTTCATCAATTCACTGTCTATATCAATAAAGACCAAAATTCTCATTTATCTTTGATTTCGCGCCAGAAAATGGATTTTAGTCTGTTAAAGGAGGTGGGGTCTAATAGGCCGCGTGTCGTCCTAACGTCTGGTCATGGTGCGGGCCGATAACACCTCGTGGCGCAGGAACGGAAAGTATGCAAAAATTGGTGCCGCAGCGAAGGTGTTAAATACACGTTCACGCTTCGGCTTATAGCTTTTGCGATTTGTTTTGAACATGAGATTACCCGATGATAAGTTTTAATAAAACTATAAAAGTTACGAATCGATTACTGTAGTTGTCTCGCCCGGGGCTGCGTGCACTTCTTCAGCCCACGCTCCCCGACTTGTTCTCACGTAGGAATTTACACGTGCTCGAGTCTCCGCCATAATAACGCACTCGTCGCGTTTTATGCGCCGGCGGCAGGCACAGTCTGTAGGATACGAGCGTTTGACAATTCACGTGGGCGACGTCGCAACCGATGCATTTTATAACCTTTTTATTCCATTGTCACTCGACCGACGCGGCTAAGGGAAAAATAAATTTTACGTCTTATCTAAATGTCAAATCGTTCGCTTTCGATCGAATCAGTTTCCAAATAGTTTTAATAAATCTCCTTTTAGTGCGTACGCGAGCGATATCTAGAGACGCGTTATGGGTTCATGCTGCGAGTTATCGTGTTCGGTTGTTGTGCCGGTGTCTGTTCGGCAACAATAGTTTTAATTGAACGAATGTCAATAAATTTGTCGCGCGGGTCCTCTCGACGTCGGTGGTCTGGACCTCTGGTCGGACCCGCGGCGCGGCGACACATCCCTAAGGTTCTATTTCGGATGCCCATTTGTTTTTATCAAGCGCTACCTTGTCTTCATTATAATAAATCTCCAAAAGGGTTGATATATTAAATTATCTGTTAAGCTTCCCTTGTTCGTTTAATAAAACAACAACCTTATTTTATTATTGTATTCATTATTTAAAAAGCTAAAGGGATTTACGTATAAATTTAAATGCTCTATTAATATTGCCGAATTTCTGCCATGAGTGATTTGTAAGGTATGCTTTTTCCTCCTAGACTCCTTTCCATTAAAATTCAGCTTTATTTTCTCACGGTGCGACCCCGCCCACGACTCTCTTCTACGAAAACACTTTGGGTTAGGAACGGAATTTTGTGGTCATAATTTAGCTATGACAAAGGCGTATATTTTTTGGATAAGTCTTTGAACATCGTTATCAACGAAAATAAATTACTATTACAACGAAAATAAACATTACAATTTTAGGTATACCTATACTAGCTGTTGCCCGCAGCTTCGCCCGCGTTAACTTAGATTTTCAGCCGTATCCGGAGTGATGATGATTATTTTTGTAGCTTAAGTTACCCCTTATAACATCAGCTATCTGCAAGTGAAGGTCCCGTCAAAATAGGCCCAGCCGTTTATGAGATTAGCCGGAACAAACAGACAGACAAAAATTGTAAAAAAATGTTATTTTGGTATACGTACCGTGTGTAAATACATTCATGGGTTATTTTAATATTACAAACAGACACTCCAATTTTATTTATCTGTATAGATATCCGTGTATGTTTATCTATGTCTTGTGTATATTATCACTTTATAAAAAAAAACCTAAAGAGTTGTAAAACCTAATGTAGTTTGCTTTGGCTTTTTTTTTCAATTTCGCCGTCGACTTTCAATGGATCCATCGCACGTTCCACATAACGCTGATGACGGTTGGCGGGTGGAATTCGAAATGAAGTAATCCGTCAAAGTGGGCAATAAGCTAATAACAAGTAAAAAACCATTTGCCCCGATAATTGTGGACGTAAACATAATTGAGATACCATATCCATACATACCATATGGGTTTACAACTGAGTGAGAGAGAGAGAGAATGACCACGTTTGGACCAAACAATTCACACCTGATAATCATCTTCAGAGAACACCGCCGGTACATCACCATGAAATCACAAGGACCGGTCACTTTATGCCGGAAAAGGAATAATTAAGTTTACAAGTCACTTCTAAAGGGATAAAAAATTTAAAACTTTTATTCTACGATTTATTACCATCTAATTATTAACATACGTGTTAACATCCTTTTGTATTTTGTCGGTCGAATATGAATCTACGATCATTCCATAGATGGTTTAGATTGACAAGATTTGTTAAGAAATATGGGAAGGTAATACGTATTCTTCTAATATATAAAATTCTTGTGTCATAATGTTAGTTACCTTACTCCTCCGAAACGGCTCGACCGATTCTCATGAAATTTTGTGTGCATATCGGGTAGGTCTGAGAATCGGTCAACATCAATTTTTTTTTTTTTTGTTAAGGGTGGTCCACCCCTCAAATTTTGAAAGTTAACGGCGGGGGAAGCTGCGGGCAACAGCTAGTATCTTTATATAATATCTTTTAATTCTATATTTATTTATATCTAATATTACAATGTTTAATGCTTAAGTGAGATTATACTAATATAAAGACATAATAAAGTACAAAGAACCTAAAACTAAAAACCTTAAAGAATATAATGTAATAACTGAATTATAATATAAAAAAGAGTCCCTTTAGGCAAGGTTCCGAAGATACTGGCAGCGTTCCCCTTTGAATTGCTAGACAAATTTTTATTATTTATCTTTATTATATTTGCATCTGTAAAACCTAACAAAACTTGTGTCCATAAGGCTCTGATGGTTCGGTTGCCTCCTTATGACATTAAAATTGTCCTCCACTGATACCATCAACACAACAACGACTGCTCTGACAAGCCCGACGTTTTGGATAATTTAAGAATACTTTACAGTAACCATGGCCACAGGAGAGCTGAAAGTTATTTCATTAAAATTTTTGAACAACTTGTTTATAAAAATAATTTCAATGGTGAAGAGAAAGTAAAATAATAGCAACTATATCAGACATTAACGGTAAATAGCCACCTAGATTTTGTCAATAATAAAAAGATCCACTCCTCCAAAAGAGGTACATGGCGTAGTGTCGCATCACGAGAAGAGTGACGCAAGACTCGACCAAGACATAACCACGACTGCTCTGCCAAGAGCGTACGACTGAGAAGAAGAAAAAGTGTATGGAAATAGTTTGCATTCCTTTTTTTAGAGATAGTGCCATGCTGCTTTACAGCCGAATTGGGCTGCCAGGACCGGGTGGTTCCTTTCGCTCAACAGCTATGCTGTCGCGTTTAGTGCCGGTACAGCTTCTGGTCACCCATTGCCCCCCCCCCCCCCCCCCCAAATATATATAATTGGGAAAAGGAGGGCTACGCATCTGCATAATCTCTGGTTGTGCGGATGTGTATGGGTGACGATAGTCGTCAAAAGGCTTCGACTGCTTGTTTGCCCTTCTATGCTATAAAAATACATAATATTATCCGCGATAAACTCTTAAGCCACTGAACAGCTTTTAATGTTTGCAAATTGTGTGCAGTTTGGTTCTACTTAAGGGTTGATAGTTTTAGACACGATCAGCGGCGCTGTTATTTGTTGCAGGACGACATCTATGGCCACTAATTAAATATATTTTGATAGTTAAAAGTCCTTAAATACTGCACTATCTTTATTGTTTCTTGAAATTTTATTTGTATCGGAATTGTTTAGCTATATGGTTGTTCACTATAACACTTTTTTTTTCTTTTACACCGGGAAATGCTCTGAGGCATCCCGCCTGGGGAGTGGGTCTCCCCAGGCGGGTATGTGGGACTCGCTGCGCCTGAAAGATGGTAAGTGGACGCAGCTCTACCCACTAAAACCCGGCGAGTGCCACCAGTGCCGCCTTGGTGAGGTGCCCCGGATCTGTTAAGCTAACAGGGCACCTCGACGGCTAGTCAGTCCCACAAGGGACCGACGCCACCTCCACAGAAAGGTTGTCCTGCACCACAGAACAACCCCTCCCTACGTCGGGACAGTACAATGGGGTGAGGTTCCCATCCTCGACCCTTGCCCCCTGCTCTTTTGTCCCCTTTTCTTATAAGAGGGGTACAAAGAGCCCCATCGGCCCAATTCGCTTCGCCCAAGGTGCCGACTCACCCTAGACTACTGAGCCCCACCGCCACGACAAGGCCTGAACCATGGTGGGGTTCACTTTAACACTGAGCCACTCACATTTATTGAGATACTCAAGTTAGATTCTACGTTCCACATTGTACTTAGTACTTACTGTAGTGTGGTAACACCTCTAAGTTTATAGTTAATACAATACATTATAGAGCGTTACTTAGACCTTACTTGAACATAGCGGCTGTGTCTTACTTAAGCATCAACTGTCACTTTTTTCGCATTTGCAACAAATTTAGCTTATTATAAAATTCTCGGGATTAAGATAACTTTTAGATTCTATTCTTAGAACTTCATTAACATAGAATGTCAAAACAAAAGATAACTGCTGTCAATAATAAGCTGAGGGCAAAAAAGTATTTGTAGAAAAAAGTAGTTCGAAGGGCATCCGTTTTTTGTTCGCATTCTTATTGGTAGCAGGAAATATTTCTTCTCACATATTTCATCATCAGCATCATCATCTTTTATCGTATTCTACTAAAAATAAGTAGATGGTAGCTCATTTAGTAAATTCTTAAACGAACTTGACCCTCAAACTTTCGATCTTGTATTTTTTTAAAGCTTCCAAAGTGTAGCGGCATCAACAACAATTTGCTTTTAGGCCATCAAAAATTCAAAATATCTACAAAACTGTTTCGGACGTATTTCCGTCATCTCACATTATTCAGGTCCATCTCATTATTGCTATGAGACATGACTGTCACATTTCGTTATATCTCATTGCATTTATGAGATAGACCACAAAGCTAAATCAGTTCGCTCTAGCTTGTGTCAGCGTGAGCAAAGCAAAAGTGGCCATTCAATAATTTTACGTCAGGATTAGTTTTTATGTGGTTATTCTCACAGCGCTCCCACACAGCAATAAAATATACTTTATTATGTGTATACTTTAACCGCTTTATATAAAATATAATATACAAGGCACATGTTATAACTTATTTATGGATTACTGTTATAAAAGTTTACACTAATATCAAATTTCATCCTCTCGGAAGATGAAGATATACTATTTTTATCATCATAACATTTATGATATTATATGTATAAAAGAGGTATATATACGTCATAAGCGCGACGAAAATGAGGCGCAAAAGAATAGCTAATTAGCCCCTCTTTTCGTAGTCGCTCTCTCGATGCGAAGACGATATAATATGTTTATTGTTGACAGAATTACTTACAATTTGACATACAGCAATAAAAACCGTTTTAGGTTAAGCGTAAATGCACTAATTACGGAAGTAAAAAAACAAAAGTTATGGAATTAAATACTACAGATACGAAATCATGTATTATTACAACATTTTATTTCATTTCATTATTTCTCTAATTCTGAGTGGCAAGGGATAGGCCGTCGTGACGTTCATTGAAGGAGGCCTATGTTCAGCAGTGGACGGATAGAGGCTGATGATGATGATAAAAAATAAACAAACACTAAAATACAAATTATTTATGAAAATTAATTAGTTTCTCTATCATCGAATTTGATAAAATAAAATAAATTCTTTTTTTATGCATAAAATTATGTATGTAAATACAAAGGTCGGTGCAACATTGGTTTGTGCCTTAACAAATTGATTGGCCTTGCGTGGCAAACTTTTTGAACAATTGGCTCTATTACTATAATAAAAACTAATAAAAAAATGTACGTATAATAATTCCTAAAAATATAATGTTAAATAATAATAATAATACACAGTTATTAAAATTTTATACTATCGTATAATAAAATCAGACCTAGTAGGAAAGTCTTTCCAATCTCTTTATATTATAATAATAATAATTGGTTTAGGTTCTTATCCTCTAAAAATGTGCTAGCTATAACGGCTTAGACTAGCTATAAAGCCCATATAATAGGCGCCACAGATATATTATATTTTCTAGTGTAGGTAAACAAATAAATAAAATTTAAGTGTCTGTTTGTAATTTCAAACTAACAGCTTTTCATTAAATACAGCTTGGCAAAAAAGAGTATGACGTGGTGACAAGTGGAAATAAATATTTTACTAAATGGAAACCTATGATGTTGACAATACTTGGTCGACAAATACTATATTTTGAGTAAAGTTTAATGTTTCACATTTATTTTTAACGATTTGATTAAATTCTCTTACTGTTTTCCCATATTATGATGAGACCTAAGTGAAAGTGGCGCCCTTATTTTTTCCACACTCTTTTTTGCCAAGCTGTACATAGAAAGTATAATATTATAGATAGTACATACATCAAAAAATTAATTTAAAAAACTGTCTCTTCGTCTGATTGTTTCGGCTAATCACTGAAACAACTGTGCCAATTTTGACGGAACACTTTTTTGGTGGCATTATAAGAAGTAACTTAGGCAGTAAAGATAATCATCAAACACAATAATCAACCCGGGTACGGCTCTAAATCTAAGATGACGCGGGCGAAGCTGCGGACAGCAGCTAGTGTTAAATGTAAACAGATCGTAACATTAATTACCTTTTATGATAGACTTAACACGTTGGACTCTCTCTCCGTCAACAGGAACTGGGTTTATAAGTAGCTTTAGAGTTTTTGATAACCGATTTCCAAATAAAATCGCAACCCAACCCTTTTTCACAGAACAAACTTTCCGCCACGGACCACCTTCTAACACCACATATCCAAGATTAGAGTTTTTCACGGTATAATTCATATAATTACTAATATCCTCAACGTCTCCCTTCAAAACCCTACGGACGAACACTTTAAAATACACCTTTTTTACACTATCCGCATTCTTCCCGTTGTTCACACTCGATATTTTACCCGTGAAAATATATTGCGAATTAAAAATAACACGCTGCAGCGCACGGACGTTGTCAAAAATGGACCTATTGTAAAAACACGTGTATGACAGGCCATCGTCGATTTTTAGTATAGAATTTCTTTTTTTCACTTTTCCTTTAATTGCAATTTCCGCGCCAACAACCACTGCTGTTATAATAATAAATATATAAAATTTTGATACCATTTTTATGTATTAACTGACAGTCATGTTATTGTTGGACAAAATATTTTGCATGTAAAGTCATATTTGTTTGGGGTATGGTGCGCGCGCGCTGCCGTTTCGATCGTTACTGGAGGCTTAGCTGCTTGATGCAGCTTGAAGCCTGTTTTGTTATGTTGATCCGTAAGCTCTTCACTACAGCTCTTGTAAACAAAAAACAAAGTCTCATGCCTATAGCGGAATTTGTAATACAATCCTTGTCTTAACCTTTTGCAATTAAATTACTACGGTCCTTAACTTAGTGAAACAATTATCATGTAATAAAATGCCTCGAGTGTTAACTCGTATATTTATTTGTTTGTGATATTGTAATGATTTCCTTAGCGCTGAAATTATTACTTGTGTGTTTATCTACACAGATAAATAAAATTGGAGTGTCTGTTTGTAATATTAAAATAACCGCTTTTTACTAAATGCATATGGATGTATACATGATACATATACCAAAATAGCATTTTTTACAATTTTTGTCTGTCTGTTTGTTGCGGTTAATCTCGAAAACGGCTGAGCTGATTTTAACGGGACTTTCACTGACCGATAGCCTTAGTTACTCCAACTTAGGCTATAAAAATAATCATCATCAATCACTGTACGGCTGTAAATCTAAGTTAACGCGGGCGAAGCTGCGGGCAACAACTAGTTTATTAAATAAAATTATCAATCATTCAATTCAAACATCATTTTTACAATGCTTTAATCCAGTCGCCATTCTTACTGTAGCCTAAATTAGATGCCTAAATGTTGTTTTGTAATGTTAAGTATCGTCAATCACAGGATTTAAGAGCATTCTCTGTCATGCGACTGATGGTTCTATTCAATGGAAACTACTGATAAGGACATCATCTCTACATACTGTACTTTGTGGTGGAACCAGTTCTTTTCTATGAGTCTTGACTGAACTCTGCAAAATAGCTATTATCTATACTAATATTATAATCTATACAAATATTATAAAGCTGAAGAGTTTGTTTGTTTGAACGCGCTAACCTCAGGAAATACTGGTCCGATTTGAAAAATTCTTTGACTGTTAGATAGCCCATTTATAGAGGAAGGCGGAATATATAACGTCACGATATGATTTACAGTAGTTAAGTTAAGTTAGTTAACGCAGGCGAAGCTGCAGGCAACAGCTAGATAATAATAAACATAATATAAGAATTAAATTCTTTCAATCTATCCTTTGATTTTTCTCTCTATTTCCTAAAATCTATATTAGGTTGCGTTCTTAAATTGTATGTATGAATAAATTTGATTAATGAGGGTTGAAAAGGTTTTTTCCCCTCGTAACATGTTGTCTCTTATTATTTGACAAGTTTCAAGTCCCACAAATTTGTTACCTAAGAAATGAAGATATTTTGAATTAGAATTCAGGGAACATGCAACTATGGGAATAGCTAGTTCATAATAAACCAGCAGCACCCCGCGGTTTTACCCGGTAATTCCCGTTCCCGTGAGAGTATGGTGATGAAATGTTACTCCTTAAAATTAAAGCTTTCTAATAGTGAAAGAATTTATAAAATTAATCGAGTAGCGAGTAAGAATTCTTACATAGCTCAGGGTTTAAAAGTTATTATAATTGCGGCTACGTTTATCGGTTTATCAGAGACACGTCTCGGGTTGCGGAGGCGTCAGGACCCGATATGCAGTGACACGGACTTACAAACAAGCCGGGACGAATGCGCTAATGAAGTAACTTTACCTCTTTTTAAAAGCGAACATTGTGATTTTAATAGGAAAGACTTTAAAACTTTGTCATGGAATTCTGTTACATTATGTTAGTTATGTAGGAAGCGTAGGAAGAGACAAGCCCGCCGCCTACCTGGAGGTTTTATTGTGACAGTGGGATTGTCGAACAGAATTATTCATCAACGGTCATCGCAATCTATGGCTAGATCGATGGATAAATCATTGTAGATAAATATCGCCTAGATTCTAAAAATTATTCAAAGCAATTTGTTTTTCTTTTCTTGCTATATTTTGCGGACAACATTTTAGAGCCTTTAAGGTTGCTAAGTATGTACATGAATAAGCTGCTAGAATAATATTTTATTCTTTTTTCGAACGTTATCTTTCAATGTTCCGTCGTTATAGGCTAAGACGCCGAGACATGGTCGAATAATTTCGGTTTATTTTTTGATAAAATAAAATTTGGAAATAAGTTTTAAAGTATATAATATTATTAATTTATTTTATCATGCGTTTTGCGTTTTAATATCACTTCATAACATTTTCCTATAAAATTTTATTATGAGTATTTCAAATTAGAATTTAAAAAAAAATTGCACAAAGAATGAAAATTTCTCATGCGTCATACAAAAAAATTGTATAGTATTAACAACTCACTGTAGAGAAACACGCATAACGTGTTTAATATCATAAATACTATTATAGGTAAGTAAAGAAAAAACTATTTAAATTATAAATACGACTTGTGAAGTAGAAAAAAAAAATCATGTGAAATCTGACGCTTGAGAACTATTTTAATTATATTAATATTATACCACTAATAAAAGTTCTTTTTTATTTTGCTAAACGACGGAACTGGCATTCGCTTTTTTAAAGTGCAGACCATCGAGCATACCTATAACCGGATAGAGTAGTAATGTGAGCCATAAAATTCCGAAAGTAGTTAGTGATTTGTCACTGACTTCATAGCAATTTAACCAACCAGCGATCTGCATGTAAGTCCCATCGGCCAATCATCCATCAATGACCATCCCTCGACCAATAAGAGCGCAGAATGGGCGCAGCGTCCCAGCACAAATTAGGAGGAATTTGTTTTCATAAAAAACATATATTATTCCAATAAACTATTCAGGTTGTATGCTCGTTGGTGCAGACTAAAATAATGTTCCAATTTAACTTAGTTTTGTCGAGGGAGATATTATAAAGGAAAAATGCTTTTAACGTCGCGGTAGTGAATGACTAGACATTATGAAATTCTCATGAGGATTAGCTGACATTTTTTGTTAAAATTTCACTGCTCATTTATCTTTACTCCGCTTAAAATCAAAATTAAATTCAAAGTTAATTTTTTCGTCACCTGAACTTGATATTCGTTATAAATTCCTTTACAGGTAAAACATTTTGATAAAAACATGAAATTATGTACTTAATTATTACAACTTAATTTTTGGAGTTCAGAAAAATATGTGTACAGAAAAATCTTTTATTTATTTACGAATCAATTTAATATCCAATATATTAAACTGTCCCTAATTAATGTGTTTTAGAATATTTGGACTTATGATTTAGGAGAACGGATGGGCTTCAAGAGTGGAGGCCACGTTTAGGTAGACGAAGTGATGGTCGGCCATTAATCAGTTGGGAAGACGATCTCCGTACAGTGACCGTTCCGGTAAAGCCAAAAATTCCGAAACTGGTCAATGATTTGTCACTGACGTAATGACATTTCGACCAACCAGTGATACAGACCATACAGAACACACAGGTGTCCGTCCCCTCGGCCAATCATCCGTCAATGGCCATCAGTCGGTCAATCAGAGCGCATAACCGGCGCATCGTCGCAGCACAAACTTGGCGAATTTGTTTTCATTCAAAACATAACATTACTGCTCTATTCCGGTTATATGCTAGATGGGTCCGGTCGAATCATCATGCTCGGGTGCAGTATTGGAATGCAATCTAGGCATAGCTGAGGCAGACATCGGTCGATAATTGCATTTTGTGGTCGCCGAACGCTCCACTTCGCGGGAAACACGCACGATCGAATGGAACGCAAACAAACTTTAGTTTTCTTCCACAAATTTCAATCGGATAAACAACTGATGCTGCGAAATGCTTTCATACCTTCGAGTAGAGTAAATATCGGCGTGTGAGTCTTAAGATTGCGTGCGTGTAATGAACTTACTGTACTTTGGATTTTTTCTTAGTAGTTTGCAAAGCACTTGAACACGCTTAGAATGATATAAAATATGGGTTGTGTAGTACGGTACAAGTATGTTGATAAATCAATAAATTTTTTAAGTAACTGAGCGTAGCCTGTATGTGACGGGAAAGACAAAGTATTGGTCGAAAAACTAGATAAAAACTATCAGGCCTATACAGTGCGATGCGGAGTTCTCCGCGACACGGACGCTCCGCGTCACACTGAACGCGTTTTATATGCTTCAATACATATTTTTTCCGTCGCGTCCAGTCACCGGTCGCCACGGATGTCCGCGACACATGGTCCGCATCGCACTGCATAGCACCTAGTAGCTAGAATTTTTTCGATAATGCATTGATAAAAGTCTAATTACTTATATAATGATAATTATCACCATTACTTATACCATTGTGGAAACTTAATTGGTTTATGTAATAGTTCAGATTGTGTTAAAATTAAGACATTATAAAATTGTTTGTTTTCCTAATAAAGATTTAAAAAAAACCGTAACATAATCATATTTCCTTTACGTGGGCAATTATCCCTGATACAAGTTTTTTTGTCATATATACATTTTATTTAAAACAAGGGAAGCATTTTTTATTTTACTAAAAACTGCTCTACACTATACGAAACAGCTTATACAACTTAATTTACAATCAGCTAAGGAGGCAGCAATTTATTTAGTAATATTTATGGAGGACATGTTTAAAATACCATAAAATCTCCAGCATACAAAGTTTAGTATGTGAGTCTCAAAGTAATACAGCTCGCCGGTAATGGCCTAAAACTATTAAGACACTATTTCTTAATTAAACAGTATAGCGCCAGCTTTATAAAGACAAAGGAGTCGTTAAGACGAGTATTCTTAAAGGTTTTATTTAAAAAGAAACGAACTTATCATTGTTTAGGTCCAAGGAGAATATAGACTAAAATAATTTAAAGTTAGAGAGCGAATGGGATATAAGTAATGAATTGGTGTGTTAAGGTTTTAGCGCTTATTGAAGTAGGCTATTTGGCTGTCTTCACCATGGTTCAAGTCTTGTCGTGGCGGTGGGACTCAGTAGCCAAAGGTGGGCTAAGCACCTTGGGTGAAGCCAATTAAATCGAGAGAGCTGCTCTTTGTATACATCTTATAAAAAGATGGAACAAAAGAGCAGGAGAGGACAAGGGGCGAGGATGGAACCTCACCCCATTACACTGTCCGAACGTTGGGAGCGATTGTTCTGTGGTGCGAGACAACCCCTCTGTCCACAGTCACTTGGGAGACTGACTTGCCGCCGAGGTGCTCTGTTGCTCAACAGATCCGGGGCACCTCACAAAAGGCGGCATTGGTGGCACTAGCCGAGTTTTAGTGAATTATAGTGACCTTACCATCTTTTGGGCGCAGCTAGTACCACATCTCCCCCACTCCTCCCCGGCCGGATGCCTAACCTCCAGGAGTAAAAGAAAATAAGAAGACGAATTAAGGAAAATGTTGATGATGATTCAAATTCAAAATATCTTCATTTCGTAGACAATACACTTATAACATTGTATACACGTCAAATAATAATAGACAACTTATATTATAAACTCGAAAGTTTGTATGAATGTATGGATATATGTTTGTTACTCTTTCACGCGAAAACTACTGAGTGGATTTTAATGAAACTTTACAATAACATAGCTTATACATCAGACTAACATATTGGCTATAATTTATCCCTGTACTCCCACGAAAATGGGAAGTACGCGGGTAAAACCGCGGTGCGTGAGTAGTCACTAAGCACGTTGCAAAAAAAAAAACCGGAGACGATTGAGTCCTTATAAATTGAATAAGATTTCTAATTATATTCATAAATCTTAATCTTGGCATGTCTTTATATTGCCTCAGGATCTATTTGTAATTATTACCAATAATTGATATGGGTATAAAAGTGTTATATTTTTAATTAACACGATACATGTTATTATTAAGACCAAATATATTCGTCAATAGGTTTTTTTTTAATGTTAGTTGGGGTATAATATAAGGTTCGATGGAAAGGACGAAGAATTATGAATTCTTGGCTTCAAGCCACTAAGCACGTTTTGTGAAGGGGCTAATTAATTTATCGACGAATCCTGGAATACTAAACGTTGGGTGACGATGACGCGAGTTCCGTGATTTTATATCTGGAATATGAAATTATAATTATCATCATCACATAGGAGGCTAACAAGCAGTCGAAGTATTGCCCTCATTTTCCCTACGCCCAAATGGGCTACTGAAAACTCACAAATCGCACGAAACGCGACAGCATAGCTGTCACTTGACGCCGGTGTTATGTGAGCGAGAGGTCCACCCCGGTCGTACCGGCTCAATTCAGCTGCATAGCAGCGTGGCACTACCTCTTACTAAACATACAATTATATTACAAGAACTCATTGTTATTGAAGTTAAAATGTAGCCCATAATCTATATCACACGGAACATAAGAACGAATAAATGACACCTTATTCATCAAAATCTGAAAATTCATCATATTTATATCGAGCCAAGGAGGAGGCCTGGCTGGAGATGGTTGAGGTTCTCAACAGAGACCCCTGGGGCCGACCCTACATATGGGCGCGGAACAAACTCCGCGCCCAGTCGGCCCCAATCAACGAGACGCTCCAGCTGGGCCAACTGGGGACGATCGTCGGGGAACTCTTCCCTGACACACCCGTGGGCTATACGCCCCCCAGGATGGCTCGGCAGACGCCGGACGAGGAGGGTGTTCCGCCACCCGTCACGGAGGCAGAAATGGAGGCGGTTCTGTCCCGCCTCCAGAGTAAGAAGAGGGCGCCGGGTCCAGACGGGGTGCATGGGAGAGTCCTCGCGATCTCTCTCGCGTACCTCGGCGATAGCCTTCGGGAGCTGTTCGACCGCTGCCTGCAGTCGGGACAGTTCCCGAGGGCCTGGAAGGATGGTCGGCTCTGCTTGCTACCAAAGGCAGGGCGGACCCCAGACTCGGCTTCGGCGGTGCGACCGGTGGTGTTGCTGAGCGAAGCTGGGAAGGCCCTGGAAAGAATAGTGGGCTCCCGGCTCGTTCAGCACCTGGACGAGGGCCCGGGACCGGGACTCTCAGAGTCCCAATTTGGGTGCCGGGTACGCCGGTCGACCGTCGACGCCCTCAAACGCCTTCGGCCGTTGACAGTGTGTCACGATTGTGGCGCGGCGGTGGACTCGGCCCAGCACACCCTCGAGGTGTGCCCGAGATGGGCGGCGCTGCGTCATGATCTGACATCGGTCATCGGAGGGGACTTGTCTCTGCCGAGTGTCATCATCGCGATGCTCGGCGACGACGAGTCCTGGACGGCGATGGTTTCCTTCTGCGAGGCAGTAATGTCCCAGAAGGAGGCCGACGAGCGGGTGAGAGAGGAGGCCGCCGACGAGGCCTCCCCCCGTGGGCGACGAACGGGGGTGCGCAGGAGGCGCTACTTAATGCGCCTCCAGTAACGCCCCTGTGCTCGTGTCGGGTTCAGGATGGGATATGACACGACGTCGCGGGGACTGCCCAAGCAGCCGGGCAGCCCCCCTTAAGAGGAGTAGTCTGGCCTTCGCCGGGGCCAGCCTGTCGCTGAGGTGATCCTGTTGAATGCCTATCCGGGACCCTCAAATTAAAGCGGCTGAAGGCGCTCGCAGTGGTTTTAGTTTACGGGTAGGGCACTCCCAGGTGCGAGTCCCACATAGGGTCAGGATCTACCCGAGATCCTGGCTACATGCGCAAAAAGCATTTCCCTGCGATAACAAAAAAAAAAAAAAAAAATAAAAAAAAACATATTTATATAAATACCGTTACGGGTGCTTACCGCGTTTACAGATTTATTGAGGTCCCGATATTTCGGCAATGTTTCAATCGTTCCTTTTCCCTATGCCCCCAATGGGCTACCGAAAACTCACAAACCGCCCGAAACGCGACAGCATAGCTATCACTTGACGCCGGTGTTATGTGAGCGAGAGGTACCACCCCGGTCGTGCCGGCCCAATTCGACTGCAAAGCAGCATGGCACTACCTCTTACAAGTTTGAAACAATCATCATCATCATCATCATCAGTCTTTATCTTTTCCTGCTGAACTTAGGCCTCCTTCAATGAACGACGACAATACAGTAGAAAAGAATACAGTGCAGCAAATGTTAATTATCCTGTGACATTATAATCTAAACAATAAATAACAAGCCGTGACTACCAGAAGTATAACAGTTGCAAACTGCGCCAGCCGCAAAAATGAGATGGCCACGCCCAGCGGCGAGATTAAACGTCGGCCAGTCGCCTGCCGCTGTCATTCGCTAAAATATTGTTCCACATAGAACCGCCAGTGAAATAAAGTGCTCCCACCGTCGATAAGAATATAAAATACCGAAAGCATTATCTCAAATCAAATATTAATAAGAGAAGTTCCATGTAAAGGAAAGAATTAGCGACACTTTTATCGTTACTATTTTACTTATAGTAATGTAGCTAACGATTGCCTGACAAATTCGCTTGCCCGGAAAAAAAAACGTAACTGCAGTGCTAAATCTGAACAAAGTGTCGATAGTTGCATGTCAGCCCAGTTCACAGTCAGTTACGACTAAAGAAATGAACGACAATTTGTGTCCTGTGACTCGGCATCGTCGGACACAATACAACAATTACGACGGTCATCGTATAGTGAACTGAAATGGTAAAATATTGTTCCTTCGAAGAAGGCCCTCAATTTGTTGAAATTGGTTTTACAAATAAAATATTTTTACAAGTAACGAAATGTGAATCGGTTTGAAAGTTTTGAGAGGCCTTTTAAGTTATATTCATAACTATACATATTATTATTATTATTATTATTATTAAAAGAACAGGGGGGGATAAGGGGCGAGGATGGGAACCTCACCCCATTGCACTATCCCGACGTTGGGTGGGGTTGTTCTGTGATGCGGGACGATCCCTTTATGGAGGTGGTGTCGGTCCTTTGAGGGACTGACTAGCGGTCGAGGTGCCCTGTTTGCTCAATAGATCCAGGGCAACTCACCAAAGGCGGCATTGGTGACACTCGCCGGGTTTTAGTGGGTAGAGCTGCATCCATCTTACCATCTTTCGGGCGCAGCGAGTCCCACATACCCGCCTAGGGAGTGTACCCTCTCCCCAGCGGGATACCCGGCGAAAAAGAAATAAAAAAGAGAGGTGTCAAGGGACGAAGTTCCTTTCGATTAATTAGTGAAGGAATTGTAATAAAAAACAAAAAAAAGGTGTAAGGAAATAATTATTCGGGTAGGTATAAATTTTTTATGATTTTTTTATCGATAAAAATCAGAGCATCTCCCGGTGTAAAATAAAAAAATAAAAAAAGTTACCGAGATCGGTGGGATTTGAACTGGGGGTTTTCACTAAGCAGCCCCAATAGTGTAATAAAAACAGCTACCGACGCAGTGATGTGTCAATCAAAAAGCCGCACGGCTTACAACTATGGCAAAAAGTGTCGTTTTAACTTTTCATCTTAATTTTTTCCGTCTAGCCCCCTTTCAGAACGCGCGATAAGGAACTACGTTCCAAAAAATATCGCCAATAATAAAAAATACATAGGCGTATCCATAGTTTCCTTTCGCAGCAATCTGTAGAAGTGTCGTATGGCATGCGAAGAGAAATGGTTCACAAATTGCGTACGCCTGACTACGTCCCGAGATAGCGCTCTACCCACCTTACTATAACACTTTTATTAAACATTTTAAAACTTTTACATTTAGTTATGAACATTTATATCATTCGCAGAAGTTTCGCAGAATATACAAGTAGCATTATATTTTTTGTTTCGGTGTCTCCGTAAAAATTAATTGTAATAAATAAATTGGGTGTCAGGCGGCAATCTTTCATGGCGAACGTTAAGCTGCTTAATGTGCCAGTTGAAAATTAATGTCACACCTGCGAAGTGCCAGCATAAAAAATTATTTAATAGGTCAGTAAATTGAGTTACATAGGAATCCACTTTAAAAGCCGTTTATAATATAGCATGTGGTCTCACTAATACAGCTTATTATAACCGATTTGTTTAATGGAGTTGTAAGTACATCAATTAATATTTGTTTGATTATCTAGTGAGATAACTGGCGGTTTGAAATTTTTATTTAATGAACTCGGTGATTTTATAATATATCATATCATTTGGGATAATTTTATTTAAAGCTGATAATCGTGATAGAGTGAATAAGTATTGCTACACAATAGGTCGAGGACAAAAATGACTTCAGCAACAAACACTCCAGAAAGTCGTGAGACCACTAAGGCCTAAGAACTGAGAAACCTGAATCCAAGAAAAAAAAGAGGTATTCCTTCCTGGCCTTAGGTTTTGCGGAGAATAAATCAGCCCAAATGCTGTTTAAAATATTGTAAGACTAGCAAAATTTGCCGTTGCCATTGTTTCGGCGCGCGCGTATCAGATATCCTGCAATAAAGCTTACACTATCTTACCTTATAGCTATTTCATCATCATCATCAGCATTTATCCGTCCACTTCTGAACATAGGCCTCCAATAAACGCCAAGACGACTGATCCCTTGCTACATTCCTGCTTATTTTTCTTTTTACTTTTCGGCCTGATGACCTTTAAGCTGTCATTGCTCCTTACCACAAGTAAAAATTGTAATAAATAAATAAATATTATTCAACGACCATACCACGCTAATTTAGTCCCATGGCGAATTCTTAAGAACTTGTAGTACCCGTACTAGGAACGAAAATTTTAAGAAATTTATATAAATACATTCATATTATATGTCCATGACCCGGTGCAGATATCTTACATTCATCATACAAATTATATGCACCTGGCGGGATTCGAACCCGCGACCGCTGCTTAAAGTTTCCAGTAGCCTAACCTGAAAATTATTACTTGAAATATATCATACACACAAAGAACTTTATAATTATATTATCCATGTATATTTATATTGCCTGGATATATTTATATAAATTATTCAAATTGAAAACCACTATAGAAAGCTGATGTGACAAAAGTGGTACCAACCTTAAATAAAGTCTTAATTTTATTCATTATACACCACTAAAATGTAGCTTATAAATGTTTACATCCAATGGAGCTATAAAATGTTTTTTTTTTTCTTATTTATATTAGTCAGATAATCTTTTAATGTTATCATTAAGTATGTAGTTTTGAGTTGTATTTTATGGCCTTGTATAATCAACTGTTATTTCGAAGACAATTTCCGAGCAGCTAAGCACTTAAAATGGACGCGAATAATTTGTGAGTGAATGGTCGTTTAAAAATAAAAATAGTCTGAATGCTACAAGCAGAATCAAGAACGCTTTTAAAAATATACTTCTTGTTCAAACGCCAGGACAATTTTCCAAGCATTCAGTGTTGGCATTCGCTTGGAATAAACGATTTGCTGGAGACAAATAAACATTTCTTCTATCGTTATTATCCCCTACTTGTCCTTTGTCCCTTCTTTTTAGGACTATAGACTTGTTAGGTCGAATTAAAGACAACCATTACACTATAAAAATTTATTTGTCCAAAGTATGCGTGTTCGTGCAATGACAGTTTAACAATGTGCTCAGATCAGTAAAAGATTTACGAGTGAACACTATTTTATAAACAAAATCCGTGTTTCGACGACCTCTGTGGCTCAATGGTTAGCGCATTGGCGCTCAAGCCGGAGGTAGCGGGTTCGAATCCCGCCAGGGAACAAAAAAAAGTTTTCTGTGTTCCTATGTCATGGATGTATATTAAATATGTGTATTATATAATAGAAATCTTAAATATATGTATAGTATATAATTATTAAATATATTTCCGTTGTCTGGTACCCGTAACACAAGTTCTTCGAGAACTTAGCACGGGACTAGGTTGACGTGGTGTAAAAGCGTCCATAGATATTATTATTACTTTTGACGTAAAAACGTCTAATAAATCGATGAAAGACGGCTGCATGCACGAAAATGTCCCGTAACGTCACGTTACGTTCATTGTTCTGCAACGCTCATTGTCCCGTTACGCTTATTGTACGCTTGCGTTTTACGTTGTCACGTTAAACTATCGTCCGTAAAGCAACTTTACAAACAACCATTTTTTTTAATAACCTCTCTGATACTGATGTCACGATAGAACGTTACATAAAATGTACGGTATTTATGTTCCGCACAAAAAGTAAAGTCGAATGATATAACATTTAAAGAGTTTTTTTGTAAATACCTGAGAAGCCTACCTTTATGCCTAATAAAAGGAATTCGCTATAAAGGGACAATGTGCAGTGACCGACTCAGGGTAAAATGTCAAAGAGGGGAAAATGTGAACGCAAAATTGCGTTGACGTGCCGCGTAACTAAGACGGCCATTCTGTGTCACGGCGTTCGGGTGGTCTCCGGCCCACTTAAAAACAATTCAAATGGAGCCGTCATTCTGGGGATAAGCGGCTCATTATTCACTAAAAGCCCACGGCGTGCCGGACCGGCTAATTTGCGGCTCTGTTTCTTTGCCCTAGGCTTTGACGCTCTCTTGAACTACACGGATAACGGCGCCACGTCAGATTAATATTCGCACAATCAGTGATAAACGTGCCTTTTTAAAATCCCGACAGCGGCCTCAAACAAATGTCAAGGAAAAAGCTTGTTTGCATTCCATAAACAAGAGAAAGAAATGAAATAGGCTGTCAAGGATTAAAGGATTTGGTTATTGAAGTAATGCTATGTAAAGAACCTACACTTTTGGTCATAAATTTTCATGTATTAATTTGTCATCCTTATAAAGTACATCTACCGTTAGATACACACTTGAATGTTTATTTATTGATAGGGCATATGACTTTAAATTGTTTATTTTTAGCCGACTTCAAAGAGACGAGGTACTCAATTCAAATTTGTGTGTATGTGATACGATTACTCCGCCGATTGTGAATGGATTTCGATGATTCTTTTTTTGTCTGTAAGCTGGTGTTTACAATTTGGTTTAAAATTAATTTGATCAAGATCTGACTAGCCGTTTTTGTGATATTTCAGATAAGGTAGGCATGTACAGTAACAAATACGACACCGACTCCAAAAGTAACACTAATGACGTCGTCAACGCAAAGATTGTACGTTGATAAAAGAATAGATGATTATAAGTTGTAAGGCACAACAATTAAAGAAACGCAATTTTTATTACTTTTTTTTAAGTCAGTATTAATTCTTTTTTATTTTATTATTTAATTATCGTATTCTGTTCCCAGTATCCTATTTTTTTCTAATACTTGCGTATACTAATAGTGTATGTTGTTATATAAGTAATATTAATAAGAACAAAGTAGCGGAACAAAAATTTACATTGTTAATAGTTTGTCCAGCAAGATAGACATTGGTTGATAATTTAAAAGTTGATAGTTGGAAGGTTCTTAACTCATTTCTCACTCGTTCCAAACAGTTATCGCAGTACTCAGTTATGGTCTAATTAATTGTTGGCGCAGGAGATATCATCAGTTTAATTATAAGTTGCGATAGTACTGACTAATGGCACTTAATCGTTTTAAACGTTTTGAGATCGGTCATACAAATCATCCCATTACATTTCACCAAAAGTCATCATGATGGAGAGAATACTAAGCGGTTACTGTGTTTTTACTCCCAAGGTTTTATATACCGGAGGGAAGCGCTGTGCCGCACTCCCGGCTGCATACGTACCACCATCTTGCTTATTTCTCCCGTGAAGCAGCTTTGCTGTGTTTCGGAGAGAAGGGCAAGACAGGTAGTGTAATTACTGACACCGAGACTTAACACCTTATGTCCCAGAATAGGCAACACATAGATGAGTTGCCTGGGCTCGTTCAAGGTTTATGTTCATGGGCGACGTCGACCACTTACCACCAGGTGGTACGTTAGCCAGTTTGCCTATCCAACTAACATAAAAAAGGCGTATCAGCTGTATCAGCCTCCTACTGCAAGCTCTTCAATGAATCCCAAGACCGATAAATATGGAGGTTACCGTTTCATCTAGCAATAAAATCTAAATGCAGTAGAAGATAAAAAGCTAGGTTAGTTTACCCTGGGTAGACCTGTCGTAATAATAGCAACTTGTACATGACCTATAAGAGTCATGGCGTTTATGGGCAATGTAAACCAAAACAAACACATTGACTTATACTTGAGAGATTATGAAAATTTGTAAGTAGCTTGCTTATTAAGCTACTTATAGAGTTAATAATAATAATATCTATGGACGTTTTCACACCACATCAATCTGGTCCCGTGGTTAAAGTTCTCGAAGAACTTGTGTTACGAGTACCAGACAATGGAAATATATTTAATACTTTTATAATATACATAGTATATTTAAGATTTTTATTATATAATACACATACTTAATACACATATTTAATACACATCCATGACCCAGGAATACAGAAAATATTTTTGTTCCCTGGCGGGATTCGAAGCCGGAGTTTGAGCGCCAACGCGCTTACCACTGAGCCACTGAGGTCGTCAAATGTTTAGAGTTACTTAATATAATATGCGTTGCTTTACTTCATACTTCGATGAAATTGTGTGCTAGTGACTCCTTATTTATAAAACATCTTCAGGCAATCAGCGTGCAGCTAGAAATAGTAAAGGTATGGATATCGGTCTATGACGTCAGTTACTCCCAATTTTTTTTATAAACAAGTATGGTTTTGATTACCAAAAAAGATATAATATGTGGAATACAGATAAAAAATGCAATTTTTATATGATTACTTTTCTTAACTAAATAATAACAATCTAATCAAAAAACAGTAAGTTTAAGATGTTTTTTTCTTAAGCTTTTAATACGGATTAGTTGATACTTAAGACATCGTCACGTTTAGACATGAAATATAACTAAGCTGTAATGAACAAGTATTGAGTTTCCTGAAGTTTTCCTTATTTTCGTTTTATACTCTAGCAAATTGTGCAACGATATCTAAGAAAGCCACAGATAATAGTTCTATTAAGCCTTCCTATAAAGTCCGGATCGTGACTTTGAAGTATAAACTTTAAAAACATAAGAGTTATATTTTTATTTTCTAATCTTAACAAATCTATACAGATAAATAAAATTGGAGTGTCTGTTTGTAACATTAAAATAACCGCTTTTTACTAAATGCATATGGATCTATACACGGTACATATCTGTCTGTCTATCTGTTTGTTCCGGCTAATCTTGGATACGGCTGGGCCGATTTTGACGGGACTTTCACTGGAAGATAGCTTATGTTATAGGGAGTAACTTAGGCTATAAAAATAATCATCATCAATCCCGTCTAAGGCTGTAAATCTAAGTTAACGCGGGCGAAGCTGCGGGCCACAGCTAGTAAGAAATAAAAAGTTAAACATTTTGATAACCTATATGCGTTTTAATTGCTAAGGTGTAAAAAATGTTATTTTTTTATAAATAAAACTCTAAAATATTCGCCCTACTAGGGCCTACCTGGTCTGATTCGAGGAGGAGACCCATATCCAGTAGTTACTTATACGTTTCACTGAACGTTTCATCATCATCATCATCGTTTGCCTTCTGATAGAAGAACTGATGAACATAGGCCTCCTTCAATGAACCGGACGACGGCCGATCCCTCACCAGTCGTATCCAACATGGACCGGCACCGCACGGAGATTGTCTTCCGACAGTCGCCAAAAGGCTTCGACTGCATTTGCCCTCCTATGCTTAAAAAAATGATGAATAAAAAGCTTTCTAAATAAGCTCATAGTGGCTTTGTTTTACTGCGATCTAATATACACCTGAGCGACGTACGTCATATTAAAACTGCACGTAGATTGCACGTCGTCATTAGCGTCGTATTAACCGGGTGATGGAGCCCACATCTCGCGCACTTTCATTGCCACGCCTTGGAAATTACAATCACCTGCTTTGTTTACACACCAAGTGGGAGGGCACTACAATGTAACTATGCTTCATTTTCTTTTATAATTTCTATCTCGTTCAACGCTAAAGCTCGAAATGAAAATGGCCAGATGAATTCTAAAATCTTTGTAAGGATATTTTAATTAAAAACTATGAGCAATAAAATCATTTAGAGCATTCTTTATATACGTAAAAACTGAGAACTTTTCTGCTGTTATTATGAATTTATTCGTTTTAAAAGCTAATTATATTATGTCGATCCCTAGCTTTGAATTTATGTCCGTATTGGATGCGAGTGGCAAGGGATCGGTCATCTTGGCGTTCATTGAAGGAGGCCTATATTCAGAAGTAGATGGATAAAGGCTGGTGTGATGATGACGATGCTGGCTATTATAACTATGATCACTTCACTTTTAACAATTCTTCTTCTTCTTCATCGTTCACTCACTGCTGAGGATCGCGATCACATATGATCTTCCACTGGTCATGGGTCAAGTGGACTACCCGGTACAAATTACCCTCCACTTAGGTCTTCACAGCATTGGACATCTTACTGGTGTTCTTGCTCTAGCATGTTTTCCGTCCATCTGTCCAAAAATGAACGTCCTCTCCAAATCAAGCCTTGGAGAACGCATAATGTGACCGAAGAAGCCCAGAACTCTTTCTTGGCATATTATTGAGAGCCATTTTTTTATATTCAGTTCCGCAAGTCAACTCATTGGTTCTCATTGCTGTCCATGGAATCCGCAGTAGACGTCTTCAACACCACATCTCATTTAACAATAAATAGTAATATTGTTTTTATATTTTGTGTATTTGTTAAAGTTGTTAAAAAGCAACTAACGTCAATATATACAAAACACGATTACGCCTTTGTTATACCAAGGCCCTCGGCCGTGCATTGCATAGAGCGAGTCTCATATCCTGAGACATAAGACTTAGTGTCAACAACCACACTGCCTCTCCTGTTCCTTTTTCCCGAACACAGAATATGCAGAAGGGCGTGCACAAAGTACAATCCCCCAGGTTATCATCTAATAATTGGCCAGTTTGAAATAAATATGCAAATGTAAATTTCAAAAGTAGCTCACTCGAAAGCGATCAACATTCGCGACATCTCGGTTCGTTATAACGAACCCCGCGGCGCCTCCGTCTCCAAACTTATATCATCTCCGATCTCACTAATGTGCAACTTTCGACCTTATGCTCAGGCGATTTGGCAAAAGAAGAAATACAGGCCGCACTAAAATGTTTGTAAGCATTTACTAACCTTCCTCATTACTGTCGTCATTGCCATATTCTACGTAAATGGCGCTCGGAAAAATATTTACATACTCGCGAACGTTTGATTTCGAAAGTAGGAAATAAGACTTTACCATATATTACATTTTCATATCTTTATCGTTGTAGACTTTTTAAAGCATATTATGAAAGCGGCTCAACTCTTGCAGATAAATTATAAGCACAATTTTCTGATGTACAAACTCATAAAGCAATTACCTTCATAATGACTTTATTACTGTGAATTTAAAATGAGCCGGTAATAATCATTTTGAAATTCTTTAGGTACATTTTGCATGTTATTTCCAATGTTTATCTGTATTACTTTTATAACCTTTAATTTTTATGGAAGAGGGTCACCTGGTATTACTTCATACTTTGTGGACAACTGTGACAACAAAAAGTTATTGAAATATATAAAATCAATGCATATATATATTGTACTCGCTTCGGTAGTATATATACTAAAATTGGAACAATATAGACATTAGCATGGCCCCTACGCAAAGGTGACTCGCAAAATCGTGAAGCGTTCCACATTTTTTAAGTTTCGATATATTTTGTGTATTTTTTAGAGTAGACACAATGTAGTTGATGTGCTTTGTTGGACAAAAATTCCTATTTAAATATAGGTTTTAAAAAATGCATGTAAATTATTTCATTTTCATTGCCCAATAAACTTTTTATATAATAATAATAAGTACTTATTTATTACTTAATTACTGGTGACTTATAAAACGATTTAAAGACTATATAATATTGCTTGTATAGAATATACATATTATTACTGGCACACATTTTTATTACTTAGCTATTTTCTCCTGGCCCGTCGCTTTTGTCTATTATTTGATAGCGTGGTTGTAAAGTTAGAATTTCCAACCGTGCCTATCAAATAATTAATTTAACACAAGCACTACACAACAACGTTAGACGTGAAGCCGCACAAAGCTGTCCTTAAACGCTTTCATGGCTTTTAATTTCATTATTTTAAGTATACCTATGGCTATCTCGGGAACAAAGACTTCAATCCATTAATATGTCACAAGTAATTCCGAAAACATGATTTCTACGTGACCAGCAAAAGTTGCAGAATAAAGGAATGTATAAATTGCTAATGCTCTCCCGCGACGTCGTCTGTGCCATTTCATTATCCTACGGGAATCGGTGACCGATATAAAAAGCTTTTAGAGAATAATATTACTACAGGTATTCTATCATATTAGATTGATTCTCTGGACTTAATTTTATTCTTCAGAATTTTGTTTTTAAATTCAAATACTTTATCAAAGGCATCCATTATAATAAGTAAATACTGTCATTTTCGATAAGGAATGGTGTTCCGCTACATTTCATCATGCTCTCATGAAGATTGGCGACCTGTTAAGAAACAGGTAAATTGTTCTTATCGTCAATGACATCGTTAAGTGTTACATTCGGTATGTTTTAACATCGTAAAGAATGCGTCATACACAACAAAAAAATGAATCTGGAGTTGTTACTTCATCATCATCAACATCAGTCTCCATCCGTCCACTGCTGAACATTGGCCTCCCTCAATGAACGCCAAGACGGCCGATCCTTTGCCACTCGCATCCAACACGGACCGGCCATCGACTCCCTGTAGTAGTTTACTTCTTCTTTATTAAACCTTTACTATTCAGAAATGAACATGTAAGATTTGAATCATAATGTGAAAAAATTAATATGAAAGAATTAATAATTCATGATTTTAATGTTGGTCACATTAAAATCATTAATCTCTTAATTTTAAAACAAAAGCTCTACATTCCTCATGTACTTTAAACGTTTACTTTTCTATTTTATAAAGTCACGTCCGGTACATTGAATCTGGTACAAAAACCGTCTCAGGACCTACCTTAAGGATTTAAAGATAACAAAAACAAATAAGTTTTAAGGAGAACACGCTCACGAGCGCTCGTAATCCAAACAGATAGATCTTACTGTCAGCCGCGGTGGAGGGGTGAAGGGGGAGGGGGTGACAGTGTCCTGTGGACAAACAAAACCCAGCAATGCGACAACTATGAATCATCAGTTTTAATAACAATGGAATATCCTATTACTTGAGGTCACTAGATCATAAGGGCGAACGTTTGTTTCAATCAAATCTTATTTTAATATTGAGTAACAATTATTTCGAATTAATAAAGGCATTTAATATAAAACATTTTTGTTAATGCAATAGTTAGGAAGCGTTTCCACTGACGTGGGAGCTGGATAGAGTGGGTAAGTGTGAATTGGTCAATCACACTGATACGTGGTGGAGATTTCGAACACTGTTCAATTCCGAATTTCACCCATATCTCGATGTCCGGAAATCCTGCCTCGTACGACCAGTATATGGAGCCAGCTGCCACCATATTATTTCCGAACCGTTACGACTTACGTAATAGGGACCTTCAAGAAACGAGCAAACTCATTTTTGTATGGCCGGTGATGCGCCTGCTAATCCTCTGGTGTAGCGGATGCCTATGAATGTCGCTTATCACTTACCACCAGGTGACCAACTGTCCGTTTGCCCCCTCGTCTATAAAACAACTATAATTGGTGATGCTGTGCTGGATGGAGTGGAGGGGAACAGACCCTCAATTAGCTCATTTGAATCCATAACATGATCTAAGTGACTTAGCGAATGTTATGCGTAGAGCTACATCTTGAGTATGCCTCTATCAGAGCGAAATGTAAGCCCACTGATTGGTGAGTGGTTTGTGTTTTGGTGTGGGGTCTAACATTCTATGCAAATGTATATGCATCTAGAAAAGAGAGGTCTATGGGATATATTATCCCTTACAATTAATACAATCATTATAATAATAATAATAATAATATCAACCCTTTTATGTCCCACTGCTGGGCACGGGCCTCCTCCTCGAAATCAGACGAGAAGGGTTTTGGGCCATAGTTCACCGATGCGCTGGCCCAATGCGGGTTGGTGAACTTCACACACCTCCAAAGACTTTTAATCTCATCGGGCATACAGGTTTCCACACGATGTTTCCTTCACCGGCGAGCAAGCGATGATCTCATGTTCAGATGCACGTAGAAATTAGAAAACCCCATTTCTAGGCATCACAGGGGGGGGGGGGTCAGGATCGAACCCGGACCTCTCGGCTCTCACTCAAGAGGCCGATACAGACAAAAGTTGTAAAAATTATATTTTGGTATAATATGTGCCGCGTATGCATCCATATGCATTTAATAAAAAGCGGTTATTTTAATACTACAAACAGACATTCTAATTTTATTTATCTGTATAGTTTAGTCTACAATAATTTTAGTATTTGTCCTATTAAATTGATAATAGCGTTAATTAATATAAGCGCTTTTGTTAAATAGCTTGAACCTTTACTGTCTGATAAGCGATTCCTTCATCGTCATCATCATCATCATCTTTATCCGTCCACTGCTAAATATAGGCCTCCCTCAATGAACGCCAAGACGGCCGATCCCTTGCCATTGCCTAGGCAACAATTCCTTAAGCCATATTAAACGCTTTACTTGAAACTTACTGTAAAACCGCTTGTACTTGGGTTATTTCTGTACTGTATTGCACGGCTAATATTCATGCTTAATCTGAAGCAAGGCGGATTCCGGAGAACACGTTTATCCCTTTATCTCCGTATTAAAACTAGTCGCGTCAAATAGACCACGTCAATACATATTCTTTATCGCAATCGGTCTACCACCCACGCGTTCTGACCAAAGACTTGCATATTAGATAAATACTAGAAATGTCACTAATTACATTACGCTTTATCGACTGCAATACATAAATTACGCCCAAATAAGTCAACGACAACAATTAGTGGGTACCCAATAGAGTACCTACCTAGTAGAATCAAATCTCGAAATTTTATGTAAATATATTTGTTAGCAGGAATCAAATGGCTAAGTGGTCGCACTGATTGAGAGGTAAGTTATGTATCGTATCAAAGCCTTTTTACATAAGTTGATGTGGCGTGACCAGGCAGACTATCGCAACTGTCTGTGGGTGATTCCAAAGAAAGGTTACGTAGGCGGCGATGCTATTTACTTTGATGTAGTGCATAACGGTTTTGCGGAGTGGGAGACGATATCTTGGAATATTTTGTTACACATAAAGTTTTGTATACATTTTATTTTACATTACATTGGATCTGGCACCTACAATAGACACATGCGGCAGAGATTACAACTTGTATTTAAATAGAACTTTTTTTATGTCATCAGGGGGCAAACGAGCAGTCGGAGCCTCACGACGCCGACGCCCGTATGTATATATCCGCACAACCAAGGCCACGCAGATGCGCCGCCGTCCTTTTCCCTATACCCCAATGGGCCACCGGAAACTCACAAACCGCACGAAACGTGACAGCATAGCTGTCACTTGACGCCGGTGTTATGTGAGCGAGAGGTACCACCCCGGACGTGCTGGCCCAGTTCGGCTGCAATGCAACATGGCACTACACCTTACAAAGTATTATTCTACCTACTATCGTTATAAAACAAAATCTAAATAACTCTTGTTAAAATAGTAATAATTAAACATTCGCTCTTATCATACCTAGTGACAGTTTCAATTGAGGTAAGGTTTTCATTGTGCTCTGAACGAACTTCCACAAAGCGACTTTCTTCCTACAACCAAAAGAAAACGCTAGAGCAGGTGCAATACCAATTTTGCTCAAAATACTTCTTTTAAAAATAAGAAAGCAATTTCTAAAAAGCTATAAGCGAACGTGCGCAATGGATTAAAAACTCGCTAAATATGAGGGCAACAGCTTTTCAATATAACCACTGAGGTAAAATCGGGCTATGGTTTTTCTTTACTGGTAATTTAAAATTCGTTCGACATTTTTAAGCGCGCTTATATTTATGTTGGGGTCATTTTTTACTATGCATATAAGGTTTTTTTGTTAATGATAGCGTTGTTGTTAAGTTGCTTTATTCTAAGTCACGGATTTCAGCTTATATATTATATATAGTTCATAATTTTTACGATCATTTGTATACTAATTTAAATCTGTAATCATTAAGAAATTTTTATTCCTTTTGTTTTTAATATTCTGCTTCGGAAAATAGTTACGTTATGTAGTATATAAAATAAGCATCATACCATCGCGGACTTTTTTGTAAACCTTTCTAAGGTGTACAATAATGTAGTACATTATTTTGATCTATCTGTTAGTATTCATCCAGCGTTTACGTAAGGGCAAAAAATGTGTTTATTTACATAATATAGTATGTATATAAACCTTCCTCTTGGCTCACTCTAATCCGTTGCGTAGTTTTAAAGATCTAAGCCTATATAGACAGGAACCGACTTTGTTTTATTCTATGTAGTGATAATATTTAGATTAGTTTTTCCATAATTGTTATAAATATAATTTCCACGCTACAATATAGGACGATGTGTATTTATGTACTTATGTATAAACTATGACGTCATTATTTATTTCGTGATTTGCAAATATGGAAACGATATTAATTTATGATTTTCCACATTCATTTTCTATTCACTAATTATTATATATTCATTGAATATTTATTAGTTTCAAACAATGTATATAATTAGTATAAACAAATATTTAGCACATTCGGTGTCTATTATTAATGGAGGCTATGATGGTTGAGTGGTTCGCCTCTTCGTTGGTTCGAACTTCGAATCCTGTTAAGGATACTAATTTACTAAAATGATGATATTAGCTGTTTTTATTCTGATAACAAGAACTAAAAAAAAAAATTTGAACAATACCAGAGTAATATGGATAAAATAGTCATTTAGTTATAAATTAGTGAAGATTTTGTATGATATATGCGGGTGGCAAGGGATCAGCCGTCTTGGCGTTCATTAAGGGAGGCCTATGTTCAACAGTGGACGGATAGAGGCTGATGATGATGATGATGATTATATTGGAATATATTAAATTTAAATTTTACCATTTGTAAAATATAATGCATTATCAGGAATAACTCATACAATAAACACATATTAAGACAAGCGCACACTGAGCAAAATCCCAGCGGAGGGATACGACTCCTACTCCTTTTGTTTGAGTAAGTGGCTTACAATTACCAAGTGAGTCACTTGTTCACAGATATTAATAAAAATATCAAGCTTTTGGCTTTTATCGCTGCATCACGCTTGTAGGTTACCGGTTGAGCGGCTCAACCCGAGAGCCATGACTTCACATATTCTACTCCATTTATTTTGTATTTCAATACATTATCATAATTTACACGACGACCGGTGTACAACCTTCCTATTATCGGACCTAATTATTGCTCTTTGTGTTCAAATTCGAAATATTTTATTCAAATTGAGTCACGTATGCGTCGGTGTGAGAACAATGAGACGAAATATTGAGTTGTTCCAGTATTCAATAACAGGTTTTATTTTATTTATGATGGCTGATGTGGATTTATAATGACAGTCCCCCGCCTACTTCACTAGCATTATATTTTCAGAAACCTTTGCATTGTTTAAAATATCTTCGTTAGTCGTGTAATCATAGTTTCAAACTTAAAATAATCACTTCCTACTATCCTTCTAATCCTACTAAATTATAAACGAGAAAGTTTATAGGAATGTATAGATGTTTGTTACTCTTTCACGCAAAAACTAACACGTCATGTATTTTAATAAAACTTAAAAATAATATAGCTTATACTTAAGAATAACATAATATAGGCTATAATTTATCCCTGTACTACCACAAGAATGGGAAGTACGCGGGTGAAACCACGGGGCGCTGCTTATTTCTATTATATAAAAGAAGCTGCAGTCTGTAATCTATATCACCAACAATTTTCGGTTTTACAGAGATGATCTAAATCATTCTAAACGAACGACATAATTATCATCGCTCTTACCTACCTGGGTAAGCTAATAACTCTTTATCTATCTATTATTATTATTATTATTATATATATCATATTGTGTTGTGTATATCATACAATAGGTAATTCGCTACTTTTTTCTTTTTTTTCTTTAACGGCGTGAAATGCTCTGAGGCATCCCGCCTGGGAAGTGGGTCTCCCCACTTTGTGGGACTCGCTACGCCCGAAATCTGGTAAGTGGACGCAGCTCTACCCACTAAAACCCGGCGAGTGCCGCCGGGTTTTAGTGGGTGGAACCAATGCCGCCTTTGGTGAGGTGCCCAGGATCTAATGACCAAACAGGGCACCTCGACGGCTAGTCAGTCCCTCAGGGGACCGACTAGCCACCTTCACAGAGGGGTTGTCCCGCACCACAGAACAACTCCTCCCAATGTCGGGACAGTACAATGGGGTGAGGTTCCCGACCTCCCCCCTTGCCCCCTGCTCTTTCCCCTCTTATTGTAAGAGGGGTAAAAAGAGCCCCCTCGGCTCAATTCGCTTCGCCCAAGGTGCTGGGCTCACCATAGATTACTGAGCCCCATCACCACGACAAGGCCTAAAGCATAGTGGTGATAATTTGCTACCTCTAATAATACCTAATGTCTATTTTATTGTCATAATAAGAATGGAAGTCATTACAATAATTGAAGCTAAACAACGCTTCAATATTACACCCAGCAAATTCTAGATTAAAAACGATGTTAAGTTGTAAATTAAGTTTATAGAGAAAATGTAAAATGAAGCGTACGTCGTTTCCCAGAAATTCTCTCACATTCTCAGTAATAACGTTCAGATTTTTATAGGTCATCAGTAAACACTAATAGCCAAGAGAAAATAATTAAGAGGAAGTTCGCTTTGTCCAGCGTAATACAGTTTCACTGCTTATATTGCTATTATGGAAAAGTCTTTTATTTTCTTTAATGACCAATAAATAACATAGTGGAATACAATAATGATATTTAAAATTTAATATAGTGTTTTATTTTTAAAAAGGGTGATTTATATCAAAGTCTATTTAAAACGAACATGCATAATTGAACGTGAAGAATAATCAAAAGTTACGGGTAGTAAATTTAAAGATAATGGTATAAAATTAATTCAAAATGTACATAGACGCATTCATATTATGCATAATTTTATCTATATACCTATTATATCGAACAAATCTCGCTCCGCGAGAATATGCGTTCTTTGTATGTAATTTTTCCGGTCAACACCACGAATTCATGTAATTTCGATATAAACCATAATGTAAATAATTATTCGCTGCTGGAACTTAAGTTGTATCATTTACTTAGGGTATTTGTGATTGGATGGATACCAAGTAAATTAAAGCTGACAGATATTTACATAGGGACATTTGTTTAGTACTTCAAAAGGCATCCTACTTTAGACACATAAAGAGGCTAGAAATGAAACACTGTTTCAATACCCAACTTTATTATATTTACCCTAGCCCACTAATTAATGTTACTATTGTATATGTAAGCTATATGTGTTACTAGCAGTGCCCTGTGGTTTCATCCCATTTCCGTGGGAGTACAGGGATAAATTATAGCATATATGTTATTCTGATGTATAAGCTATGTTATTGTAAAGTTTCATTGAAATCCATCTAATAGTTGTTGTGTGAAATAGTAACAAACATAAATCCATACATGCATCATTATCATCAGTGTCTATCCATCCACTGCGGATATAGGCCTCCCTCAATGAACGCCAAGACGGCTGATCCCTTGCCACTCGCATCCTACACGGACCGGCCACGGCCTACACTTCGTCTACCATACATCCATACATCTATACATCCATACATTCTTACAAACTTTCGCGTTTATCATCATCATCATCATAATCAGCCTCTATCCATCCATTGCTGAACATAGGTCTCCCTCAATGAACGCCAAGACGGCCAATCCCTTGCCACTCATATCCAATACGCATATGAGTGGCAAGGCCTCGTCTTCTCCCCTGGTTAATGGCCGACCAACATTTCGTCTACCATATATCCATACATCTACATGTACATTCATACATTCTTACAAACTTTCTCGTTTATAATATTAGTACATTTGTAAGTCATTCATTGTTATAATCAAACCAAATGTACAGACTACTTCCCAGTCTTAGGTTTCAGATGTAAAAATTTATTTGTCTTTGTAACAAGTTATTTTATAGTAAATAAATAAATAGATGCATTATCTACAGTCGAACCAGATTATCTTTGAACTAATCTGCTATTTATTCCCATTCGACAGACCGACTGCGGCGCTAAGGTTGTCATCCTAATTGAATGAAAACTAGCGCTTCCTGCTAAGAGGTTTTGCTTTGTACCGCGTTTCAGTCCGCATTAATTCATCCTGCGTACTATACTAGGACTTGGGGGTGCAGTGAGACTCAAATTACCCAAGCGTACTACGTACATGGAAACCTCAATATCAGATTTATATAATCCATTAAATACATGCTTCTCTCCATGATCGTCAAATCAATCGAGATCCGTTAGTTAGCGGAACTTTTGTCTTTCTTTCGTAGTAGATCTTTTTTTTTTCTATGGACTCTTTCACACTACGTCAATCTAGTTCCGTGGAAGTTTCGAAGAGGAACCTCTGAGCCACAGAGGTCGTCATCTGTACAGTGCAATTTCGCTTAATTTTCCGGTCATTTGATGTCTTCTAAACACTAAAGATAGGTCTTTAGGTTCTAGATGGACTTTTTAAGATTAGCTTTGTACTTGAGTCCATCACACTTTCATAAATTTTATTTATTTATTTTATTTTATGGATACACCAACAAGGAACAAACATTGTTAAAAGCTAAAATTACACATGTAACAAGTTCATTATATCTAAATGCTGCCTTAATTGGTGTAATACAGCTTGCATCTTTTATTACAAATACTTTTACTAATTAAAAATTAATAACTTACATTTTATGAGAGATTAATTATTATGTTAATATGAAAAAATAAAATTTACAATTTAAACAAAAACTTAATCAACAGGTTGACAAGTATTGAGAAACTAATGAAAAAACAAAAAACAAAACAAACATTAGTTTCTTACTAATGAAAAACCAACAACGACAATAAAAGTCCATAAGCCATTCTGACATACTAAGACATTCTGACTTCAAAAATCGCTCCCTGTACTGAAAAGCGTTGACATTCTGACGTTTACTAAGCAACCACACGCCGAAACATAAACTCAATTAAATTTAGAAAGCCACAAGCACAATTTAATGAAAATATTCATTATGCTTATAACATAATTCCATCTCAGTGTTTCTTAGAGGAGGGGGACATTTACACGGCCATATACATTCTCGGGGCAGAAAACGCCACATAAACTTGATTTATCTTTTGTGACGTTAGCTCAGTAACAAATCTTGCGTTACTATTACTTTGCGAGAAAAATATTTTCATAGTGGAATTTCTAAGAGACATGGAACTCGTCGCCTTTGAATGCGTGACATCAAACGCGTGTTTGATATGAGCGGGTTTTGCTATTCCTCTGCTATTTAGATCGTCATGTACACGTTGAGACCTCAATTAGACTTGAAATGGAGATACTAATGGTTTGAAGCCGTATATCATTTAGTCGCTACCTTACGAGTTAACTCTGTTGGTGAAAATAATATGTACGTACGTAATATTTTAAATGAACACTTTTATTGACGTTTTACGTTAGTAACATAAGTTTCTACCCAGAGCATTAAGTAAAGAATTATACAGATGGATTTTTGAGACAGGTTAGTAAGGACCTTAACCGTTATAGTTACAGGAAAACGTTCCTAGGAGACCATTCATAACTTTAAAATATATTCTGAACTGCATTCACAGATTCAAAATCTGCTAAAAAAATCCGCGAAAAAAATTCTAAAATCTAAAAAAAAAAATTTTTGATTTTATTACAAAATTAGATCGCTCTCTCTTTAATTTTTTTTATAATTCCATAAATGACTGACTTCTCTTTCCAACTCCTTGTTGGTCTATACGACAGTATATTTTATGTTTATGGTTATAACAGATTCCAATAAGTACATTTCCAAAACTATTTAAAACCTATTTATAACCTGTTTTACTTTTATTATATTCGATATTTCTGTATTGTGATTCATGAAGTATAGTAGACTATCAGCGTCCCGCGGTTTCGCCCGCGTACATCCTATTCCCGTGGGAGTACGGAGATTAATTATAGCGTAGTTACTCTGATCTATAAACTAAATTATAGTATGTAAATTTTGTTAAAATTAATTCAGTAGTTTTGCGTAAAAGAGTAATGAACATAATATAGATGTTTGTTATTTTTTACGCAAAAACTTTCGCGTTAGTAATATTAGTAGGATAATGATATATTATTTCTTCATGAAAGGTGAACTAAATAAGAAAAAAAGTCCTAAGGAAGGAATCAACTTACTAGTGTTTATTGAAGACCATAATGAAGTAGTACTTAAAAACTTGTGATACAAGTACACTATTAATATCAGATATGGGCCAGATTAAGACATGTTCCATGACCATACTTCTATAATTATAAAAAAATAAACTGCAAATTGAATCCTACGCCATCTACTTAGTATTCGAATAACGTTTTAGTATAGGAGTAAGAACTGCAACGAATACTGGAGCCGAGAATTTATATTAATAGTAAACACCCGGGCATCTGCACTGCCGCAGAGTAAAGAAACTAGAGCTAGGTATACATTTTTCAATAGGTATAAACTCAATTAATTTATATGTTATTTTATTACATAACATAAAATAACATGTTATTTTATTTACAACAGTCGTAGTAAATTTAGCGGGCCAAAATTCCAATTCTCATACTCAGGTATTTTTTGAGGATTATGGAGGATTTTGGGATATTGACGTTGGGGAAACGTATATACGACAAGTCTATGGTATAAAATGTTTTTCCTATTCTTTTGGAGTTTCATATCCGTAAAATGGATTTTTACGTATGTCTACTGTTATCCAGATCGTAGCAGGTTATGCCAGGTTGCCAGAAAGTTCATTTAGAAGCAGGAAAATGAAAAATGTTGTACAAAATTCACACAACATGTCCTTGAGTATTATTGTGTCTTGATTGAGTTGATATAATATAACCAATATCTTAGTTCTATACAATACCACATAATACTTACTCCACTTTTCCAAATTAATAGATTTTTTAATAATATTTAATAAATTATTAACAAATTCAAATAATTATTAATGTTTCAATTTGGCAAATTGTGTGACAAAATACACTTTACATATATTCTAATCATAATATTACCGTATTGTATACAGGGTATCGCATTACCCCGTCACTGGGTTGTGGTGGTCAGACAGGTAGTCGCTCCATTATGCTGCTGCATCATGTTAGACTGGAAGCCGACCCCAACATAGTTGGGAAAAGGCTAGACAGAAGAATACTCTAATCATATTATAATAAGCTGATTGATGCAATAGCATCAGTTTGGAGTCTCAAAACTAAAAAAAATCGGTTGTCTGTAAAGTCGGTTTACTGACGATAGTTGAACGTGACAACGTCATAAGAAAATGGAACGCCTCAGAGCGAGGTAACGCCGCATACGTCATGTTTTTTCGTCCGTGCAGCCGGCTCCATCGAATTATAAGACGTTGTTACGTC
This sequence comes from Helleia helle, assembly GCA_963853865.1. Classification (NCBI taxonomy): domain Eukaryota; kingdom Metazoa; phylum Arthropoda; class Insecta; order Lepidoptera; family Lycaenidae; genus Helleia; species Helleia helle. Next base: position 14,438,410 of record OY971422.1, on the reverse strand, counting down.
AAAAAAATCGGTTTTCTGTAAAGTCGGTTTAATGACGATAGTTGAACGTGACAACGTCATAAGAAAATGAAACGCCACATGCGTCATGTCTTTTTGTTCTTGCAGCCGGCTCCATCGAATCATAAGACGTTGTCACGTCAAAAACTTTTATTTTTCATAATAAAACCAAGGGTATTACAATATACGTCCTACTTTTAATCTTACCTGGTATATTTCTTCATGTTTTGCCTAGTAATATAAGTCAAGTATACATAAAGAACTTAAAGAAGTGCAGATAAACATGAGAAATGACAGTTACTACTGGCAAGGCTACCAAGAGCTTTCACATAATCCAATCATTTGGTATTCTCACTCGAGGAGCATTCACGTCGCACATACCGCACTCAATCAATTATCGGTTTTAGCGCGCGATCGACTTGCTGGCATGCGTATATCAATTACAAGTAGCCTCCATTAGGGAAACAAGTTCGATATGCTTTAATTAAGTATTTCATAACGAATATTGTTTCCCCGGAGATATATTAAGTCACTTATGTGATTAATAAAGGTCTTAAGCCTTGTAAGTAATGCTATAATGATAGATCATTGATCATAACGTAGATACAGAAGCTTGAGATCATCTTATAAGAACGGTCATCTAAATATCAATTTTGGCAACAAGTTACTTTTTATGAAAAATGTTTTGGTTACATCGTTCGATGTTAAGCATACATGGCAGAGATATACTTGTGCCGCGCAGATGCGATGGATGCGAGTGGGAAGGGATCAGCTGTCTTGGCGTTCATTGAGAGAGGCCTATGTTCAGCAGAAGACAGATAGAGGCTGACGATGATGATGACTATAATATCACGAAGATCACACTTACTATAAGAAGGCCTGTCTGCCCGATTGCATATCCAAGTAAAATGATAAAAAATACATAATATTATTATGATTGTTTATTATATGTATTATGGCACTAGGAAACTAATGATTCCCCACCATGGTGCAGGCCTTGTAGTGGCGGTAAGCCGCTGCACCTTAGGCGAAGTTAATTGGGCCAAGGAGGCTCTTTGTACCCCTCTTATAAGAAGAGGGGACATAAGAGCAGGGGGCAAGGGGTGACGATGGGAACCTCACCCCATTTTACTGTCCCGACGCTGGGAGGGGTTGTTCTGTGGTGCGGGACAACTTCTCTGTGGAGGTGGCGTCGGTCCCTTGCGGGACTGACTAGCTGTCGAGGTGCCCTGTTTGTTTACTAGATCCGGGGCACCTCACCAAAGGCGGCATTGGTGGCACTCGCCGGGTTTTTGTTGGTAGAGCTGCGTCCACTTACCAGCTGTCGGGCGCAGCGAGTCCCACATACCCGCGTGGGGAGACCCACTCCCCCGCGGGATGCCTCAGAGCATTTCCCGGCATACACAGAACCGATTACAATGGAGTCAATTTCGGATTTGTAATAAAAAAATAAACATCAATAGAACAAATACATCGCCCATTGTTGTAAAATGTAAACTTTCATTACTTTCCATTCGGACGAATTACCAAAATAACTTTGAATCATACGCTCTGATGGAAGATTGCGATTTAAATTATTTACTTAAATTAATTTGAGTAATGTACTGGAACACATTTATTGCGAGGTTAAAGCTTGATTCAAGTGCCGTTTTATTTATATTTTAAATGCTATAAACAGGTAGATCCGTGGTTTTAATCGACCGTTTGTGAGCACACATACATTAGAAGATAGTGTACCGTAAAATAAATTAATTTGGTTTTCTTGATTCTAGAAAATGTTATTCACAAATCAGATATCAGCTTATTCTCTACTTCTTGATAAATAATAATAATATCTTTGGACGCTTTTACACCACGTCAATCTGGTCCCGTGGTAAGTTCTCAAAGAACTTGTGTTACGGATTTGAATTCGAGGAGGAGGATTCGAGGATTGAACGGATAAGGATTCGATTTTTATTATATTAAAATACAATATAATATTTTTTTAATACACATATCCATACCTACGCTACCTCCGTCTCGAGCGCCAACTAGCCACAGAGTTCATGATATAGTCTAATAATTGCTAAAATGATAAACATTTTAAAAATATAACACTAAGAAAATTTTGCAATAATGACCAGGTAATGTGACTGTAAAAATATTTAATCGAGTTTAATATGATTTCAGAGTTACCTAACATCATACCATACTGTCCAACATACCATATTGTCAACATATTGTATCCTAATGTTTACCCGAATTTCACTCATTATAATGAAACAACTTTTAAGGATTTCACGGCGGTTTATTAAGTCCATACTATTTTTTTTTAGTTCGTTTAATACCATATCAACTGACAAGTCATATTATTATCCAGCGCTGCGCTAGGAGACCAAACACAAACACATCCATTTGACCGTGTTCGCCGAGCAGCTCGAATCATCTATAAAAAGGTTATTTTATTTTAGAACGGCTAATTTTTTGGCACTACGTAGAGATGTCGGATTGCTCTGCATCTTCTACCGCATCTACCACGGGGAGTGTTCTGACCTGTAGCAGAATTCCACCACCAGACATCGCGTCAAAACTCCTTTCACACATACCACCTAGATGTCCAGAAATCCACAACTCGATTTTTACAACATTTCCTGCCTCGCACCACCCGCTCGTCGGCCTCCTTTTGGGACATAACTGTCGCAGAAGGAGACCATCGCCATCCAGGACTCGTCGTCGCAGAGCATCGCGGTGATGACGCTCGGCAGAGACGTCCCCTCCGAAGCAGCTTTTCCCTACCAGCAGTTCGCGCACCATCAGTGGTCCGCAAGAGCTAAAGCAAGATCCGCGAAATTCACCGGCTTAACAATAAATAAAATAGATGTGACTTGAATTATCTCATTGATCAATGCTAAAAATTGGGCTTTCAATTATATCGCTGTCAACTAATGTAATATTTAATGGTTTTTAATAATTTTAATGAGTAAAACAAATTTAACGTAAGTTACGTTAAATTTATTTTTATTTTGACTTAATGTTTATTTTTATTCTGTCGCTTATACTTTTTTTACCTTGTTACACTACAAAAACTTGTTAACAGAAACATGCTAATACTAATAAAACCAAAGAGGTCCCTCATCAAGAAAAGGTTGGAGACCACTGAAGAAACTGAGAAAATTCGGAAATCTACCGTAATGAAATCCTCTAAAGATTTTCATTATTATTCTGTAATGTTACTTTAAATTTTGAATACGTTTATTTTGATAATTTCATAACCACCATAACCATCATATATCCCGGAGATATCAAGAATTATATCACAGGAAATTAGGATATTAGGTATTCAAGTTCATCGCAATTCGCATGCATCCTTATAATTCGCACCAGAATATATTAATGCGCTGCGACTGAATTAATTCGCTGCATAACACCAACTTTGTACGAGCCGCATTCAGATATATTATTTTAAGAATATAAATAATTAATTACACCAAAATAAATCATAATTTTTATAAATATCATTTAAAATACTTAAAAAATTGAAGTTAGTCTAAATCAAGGAAAAAAGTATTGACAAGTGTATAAATAAATAACTGCGACATCCTGAAGTTGATTTTTTTATATTTTATACTAGCCGTTGCCCGCAGCTTCGCCCGCGTTAATTTAGATTTACAGCCATGTGGATTGATCATGATTATTTTTATAGCCTAAGCTTACTCCTTATAACATCAGCTATCTGTCAGTGAAAGCCCCGTCAAAATCGGCCCAGCCGTTTCAGAGATTAGCCGGAACAAATAAACAAAAATTGTAAAAAATGATATTTTGGTATATGTACCGTGTATAGATCCATATGCATTTAGTAAAAAGTGGTTATTTTGATATTACAAACAGACACTCCAATTTAATTAATCTGTATAGAGTATGTATATATATTGTATAGAAACAAAGTCGTATCACTTTGATTGTCCGTGATAAACTCCTGAACTGCGGAACCAATATTAAAGAAATCTTGGAAACTGTGTTCAGTATGGTCTTACTTGAGAGAATTGGATACGATAGGTGGGTTAGGTTATTGTCTGTGGCCCCACCATGGTTCTAGCCTTGTCGTGGCGGTGGGGCTCAGTAGCCTAAGGTGAACCCAGCACCTTGGGCGAAGCGAATCAAGGGGGCTGCTTTTTGTATATGCTCTTTTGTTCCCTCTTATAAGGAGAGGAAACAAAAGAGTAGGAGTAGGACAAGGGCCGAGGATGGGAAGCTCGCCCCATTGCACTGTCTCGACGTTGGTAGGAGTTGTTCTGTAGTATCTACGCGACAACCCCTCTGTGAAGGTGGCGTCGGTTCCTTAAGGGACTGACTAGCTATTGAGGTGCCCTGTTTGCTCAACAGATCCGGGGGCACCTCAGCAAAGGCAGCATTGGTGGCACTCACCGGGTTTTAGTGGGTACAGCTGTGTCCACTTTACCATATTTTGGTCGCAGCGAGTCCCATATACCTGGGGCCTATAGCCTGGGGAATGCCCCCTACCCCGAGGAATGCCTAAGAGCATTTCCCAGCGGAAAAAAAAAGAAACGTTATTGTCTGTGGAAGGAGACTATACCTGGGTCACTATCACATACTTACTGTATGCTATATTATGTTTATTTAAATATCACAAAATACTGAAGCAATTATGGTGACAATTTAAAGTAATCTATGAGCTATAATTAGGTAGAATATAAGTATGTAAACATTGGCGAACATTATCATTATTATTATTCCGTATCCAACCACTTTTGAGCTATTATCTAGATGCTGGAGTTTAGATGAAGCCGCAGGGAATACCTGGATACATACAATTTACAACTTTCCTGGGAAAGCGCTTAAAATGCGAAATTGCTTTCATATTATCATAATTGTTTATACCATGCGTTCATAGAATTTAGGAATGTATTTTAAATAACCAGCATTAAGATAATAAAAGTTTATAATTAATTCGATTCTCAATTACGCAACAATTATTTCGGAGTAAATTTGGATGAATCTTTACTCGCTGAAAAATAATTATTACTGTTTTTAGTATTATTTATGTTATTAACATTTTGAAACCAGAAGAATACGCAAAAGGCCACAGCTAATTAATATTTTATAAATCATTACATTATTGCGTATGTCTATTTAAGGATCATTATTTACTAGCAGTGCACGCGGTTTAACCCGCGTACTTCCCATTCCCGTGGGAGTAAACGAATAAATTATAGCGTATGTGTTATTCCGATGTTCAAACTATGTTATTGTAAAATTTAATTAAAATTCAGTAGTTTTTGCGTGAAAGAGTAACAAACATACATCTATACATTCCTAGAAACTTTGCGTTTGTTATTAGATTGCAAGTATAGCATGGTTCATAACATTTAGCCTCTGATCATGGGCTCGTATAAAATAAAGAAGTAGTGCATTATGAAATTGAGCACAAGATTTACCTCATTTGCCTGTCATTTCCCTGGAGACTTTTCCGATGACGTAATATTAATAGTATATGATGCCATATCCTGCATACAAGCACCATTTTATACACAATTATATTCCGACCGTGTATTCTACGAAGTACTATCGACTTCTCACATTGATACAAGTCAAGTTGAGCTTGAAATCCTAGTTAATGGTAAAGTATGGTTGATTTCCTATTATCATTAGAATGACCATAGCCTAAGTGGTCCTTGTTCCACCGCTGGGCACAGTCTTTTCGTGAAGATATAATAATAATATCAACCCTTGTATGTCCCACTGCTGAGCACGGGTCTCTTCCTCGAAATTAGGCGAGGAGAGTGTTAGGCCATAGTTCACCGATGCCATGCTCATGCTCAGGTGCACGTAGAAATTTGAAAAAAAACCCGTTTCAAGGCATCATTAATCTGATTAGACGTGCAGGTTTCCTCTGTTTGATTTCACCGGTCATCATTCATATTTTTGATTGATCAAAAGTGTCATATGATTTTTCAGATTTAATGAAATTTAAAACCACGGAAAGCAAGGAAATTTATACCATCACGAGGCCTATCTTTGATATAGACCTGCTGTAATAGGCAACAAAGGAGGATGTAATATCTATTTGAGATTATCTTTGTAAGAGGTAGTGTCATGCTGCTATGCAGCTGACTTGGGCCGCACGACTGGAGTGGTACCTCTCGCTCAAATAACACTGACGTCGAGTTTCATGTGAGTTTGGCCCATTGGGGAGATAAGGAAAAGGAGGGCAACACATCTGCATAATCTCTAGTTATGCTGATGTGTATGGGTATCGGTAGTCTAAAGCTTTGACTGCTCGTTTGCTCTCATATGCTATAAAAAAAATAGACAAAGATGATTAAAGGTGATATGACATAATATGTCGTTATCATTTACTTGTAAATCATTAATATATGATGCTCTAATCGCAGTACAATATCATTGCAAGTGCAATTTTGTAAAATAATATTATATTTTAGTTTTTTTTTAAATATATATTTATAAGGTTTTTAGTTTTAGGTTGTTTGTACATTATTAAGTCTTTATATAAATAAGTATATTCTCACTTTAGCTTTAAATAAATATTTCGTGACTGTTAAAAATATTGTAATATCTGATATTGAAGTAAATAATTAACAATATTAAAATATCGACGCGCCAACTTAATTTACAACTCGCGGGTATTAGAGCGAGGTGGGGTTAATACATTGAAGATTCAGCAAAGCTCATGCGGTCCCCAATCCCCACTGGTAATCTACGTTATTGATTCCATCTGATGACTTTCCATACCAATATTCTAAGAACGCTATCAGTTGAGTTAATTCCAACCTTAACGTGAAAAACATTTTGTGACGTCTCAACCACTGAGATTTAAAATTTGGAGATTTATAAAAGGGCAGATTATTACAGTAATTATTATTGGTTCAAATAAGACCATCAATCTTATTTAATGGATGAAGATGCGGGTAAAATTTAACATGACAAGAACAGATCGATTTTAATTGACGTTCGAATGAAACAGTATTAAGTAGCACCCCACATGGTTCAAGCCTTGTCGTGGCGGTGGACCTTATAGTAGCTTAAGGTGAACCCAGCACCTTGGGCGAAACAAATTTAAAGAGGGAGCTGCTCTTTTTACCCTTATTATAAGAAGATGGAACGGTGTCAGCCAAGGTAAGTAGGTAGGGTACAGCAACAAATACGACACCGACTCCAAAAGTAACTATAATGACGTGGTAAACGCAAAGTTTATACATTAGTAGAAGATTAAGTTGATTATAAGTTGTAAGCACAAAAATTAAGAAACACAGTTATTTTAATACCTTTTAGTTTAGTGTTTTTGAAGTCGGTTTTAATTTTTTGTAAAATGTTTTTATGTCATATTGAAGAAAGGAACCCTGAAAATGAACGTTAACTAGCCTATGATAATGAACCTACAATCTATGTTTGCTTGTGAATACATAATTCGTCAGCAGTTTCTAGTGCATGTAAAGCTATACGATCGACGCTCCACGCCTTCTAGTTGTAATTTATCAACCACCCATATGGATTACCCAACATTGGATTTTGGAACGTAACTAACGTACAAACGTAACAATAGGGCTAGTAATCAATATCACCATGTTTTAATAAATGGCAGTTTAATGATGGAAACAAATTATCTCGTATTAATAATATCCCAATTAGATCATCATTATCGTCATCAGCTTTCTAGCCGTAATATTTTATATAATAATTTATTCCCATTTAGGCTAGGCTTTGAATGTCTTGTCTCCATCCTATTTTTTTATTTAATGCCGGGAAATGCTCTAAAGCATCCCGCGGGGAACGGGGTCTCCCCACGCGGGTATGTGGGATTTGCTGCGCCCGAAAGGTGGTAAGTGGACGCAGCTCTACCCACTGAAACCCAGCGAGTGCCACCAGTGCCGCCTTTGGTGAGGTATCCCGGATCTGTTAAGCTAACAGGGCATCTCGACGGCTAGTCAATCCCACAAGGGACCGATGCCACCTCCACAGAGGGGTTGTCCCGCACCACGACGTCGGGACAGTACAATGGGGTGAGATTCCCATCCTCGCCCCTTGCCCCCTACTCTTTTGTCACCTCTTCTTATAAGATGGGTACAAAGAGCCCCCTCGGCTCAATTAGCTTCACTCAAGGTCCTGGGCCCTGGACCCTAGGCTACTGAGCCCCACCGCCACGACAAGGCTTGAATCTTAGTGGGGTTATTCGATTGAACAATAATCCCAAGATGTTATACTCAATGGAAGCAGTTTCATCTACGGGATAACATAATACTGACAATTAGTAACATAAAGTTGTTACAGATGGACGGCGGTACATTGCACCAAACTTGCACGAACCATACACTTAGATAGACTCGGTATTGGTCTGTGATTAGATAGCTTAATGTCCGCTTATCGATAGCTGCTCGGGTAAAGTTCGTCCCACCCGGGTCGGACTAAAATCGTTTGATGAGAGAATGAAACAAATTTTGCAGATAGAGATCACCTGTCGCTTGTATTAAACTTGCTATTCAATTGCTATTTTAACTATTGAAATAGATTTTTGTGTGGTCATATTCCTCACGCTTGGAATATTTTGAGTAATTATGGTAACAAGAGAATTACGATTAATTGTAGAAGATAAACGAGGAGCGTTTTTTTAAATTAATTTATCAAAGTAGTTTAATTAATAATATAATTACTACCGTTGATATAGAAAGCACTTATTTTGTTTTCTCTAGTGTACTCATACATAATAGATTGGAAACATTAAAATATACTGACCAGTTGGACTAGTGGCTAGTGACCCTGACTGCTAAGCCAGGAGGTTGTGGGTCCAGGACAAATATTTGTGTGATGAGCATGATCATTTGTTCTGTGTCTTGGTGTAATTTATCTATAATATGTATGTATTTAGAAATATATAAGTATGTATCAGTTGTCTGGTAACTATAAGAACAGGCTCTGCCTAGTTTTAGATTAGATGGCCGTGTGTAAGTTGTCCCTACATATTATTATTATATAATTTGACTAAATTCAAGAAATTAATAAAATTATCGAACTACCCGTCAAACCAAACTGATATTTTTACATATGGTTGGAAAAATCCCAATTTTCCCTTTTGTTTATCCAATCTTTTTCATTTTCATTTACGTATTTCCATAACCCATCTTCTCTTGCACGGCCGGCGGTGACATTTTCCGATGTGACAACCTCTGTAACGAGGGGTATTCCTGTTTCACGGTGAGAATATTTGTTTTAGAAATCCCCTTTTTTCTTTTATATAAAGAAAACAAATTACAAAGCGGACTTTAGTATCTAAAAGGCCGCTGATATTTATCAGCTAGAAGGTATGAGGTTGAACACTATTGAAAGTTATTTGTATGATCAATATAAATGTTTGGAATTCTAAATCAATTGCCAAATCAGAATCTAAATAAGTGAGCGTCGATGATCTAGTGGGCTCAGACTTATGAGTGAGAAGTCAGGGTTCGATCCGGGACCCTGGATGCCTTGAAATGAGTTTTTCTAAATTTATACATGTTCTCCTGAACGCGAGACCATCGTTTGCCCGCCGGTGAAGGAAACAATCTCATTTTTCTCACGAAAAATGAGATTAAAATAAGGTGTGTGAAGTTTATCAACCCATATTGGCCAGAACATGTGTGAACTATAACACCCTCATCGCCTTATTTCGAGGAGTAGACTCATGCCCAGCAGTGGGACATATAAGGGTTCATAATATTATATTATTATTTACTTATTTTCGATTTGACAGTCACTTTAAAAAAGGAACAACGATATATATTTGATCATTGAACTATTATTACTAGCGTAATTTGATTCCCAGTTTCGTTTTCCAGAAGCTTCCAGAACTCTTCAATTGTAAAAAAATGTTTTTAAAAGAAGGACAGATGAACGGAATAACACTTTTACATTTACAAGTGTGGATTACGATAATTATTTAAAAGCTATGGGATCGGCGAAGACCGTTGTAAATTATTATAGCCGTTATAAATATTATGAATGTAAAAGTTAGATTATGATTTTTTACGCTTCTACCCTTCCACCGATCCTCGTAAAATGGAGGACATATTTTTATGATGGGGATAAAATATACTGTTAATCCGTATTAAATAAGATGTTAAATAAAAATGTAAATTGTAATAATTTCCAAATAAGTCTCACTACCTACCTATCAAGAAGGTAAAAAAGCAAGATTTACTTAAGTATAATTCTGAATTACATAACAACTAATGGTTTCATGCATAATAATATAAAGCTTTTAGAATGAAAAAAGGATTACATAATACATCTATCAGTATAATAAGAATCCACATTAATCGTCTTATTCGATAACATAGGCATATGGAGCTCAAAATAAGCCCCCTGAATTGTTGGTCTACGACAATTTATAACCGAGCATTAGTACGTGCTCGGTTTATCTACATCTTACTAGAAATAATGTGCACGGAGCAAATACTTCACTGAGACTACAAACGACTCAGTCGTGCAATAATTACTTAACGCACACACCATTATAACGTAAAATATCGCATCGTATTAAATTATGTTTAACGAGCTAATTAAGGTGAGTACTCTCCTTGAAATATATTAATGTTTGGACAATATATTAGACTCTCAAATCGATATTATTACATAAGTAAATCTGTTCGCAGAATAAGGGATCGATTGGAATGTTTTAAATATTAACAGCCTATAAAGAACGAAATACGATGTTGAATCGAAGAAAACCGATAGGTGTCGAGTGTAGCACATTTATGGACAGACAAGCTGGTAGCCGACAAAAAGGTAAGTCTGCTAATGCGGCTCCTGGGCATAAAGAAGTTAGTGTCTTAAGAAGCCCGAGTGCCTGCTTTCAGACAAATGATGTGGTATGTAAGTACTTGATAGGTACCAGTAAAACGACTACATGTTTAAACACTACAAAGCTGCATTGTAGAAGAAGTAAGCCATAAAAAGCGCCTGGCACAAAGCGTTTTCCTTTCTGGTAAACACACTTTGGACACGAAGAGAAACAGATAACGTTGTAGCTTTAGTATGAATGGACTGAAGACGCTTTTTTTATGTTAGTTGGATAGGCAAACTGGCAAACGTGCCACCTGATGGTAAGTGGTCATCGTCGCACATGAACATAAACCATATCCACCGTTTACCTAGAACTATCCCAGGCAACTCATTTATGTGTTGCCTATCCTGAGACATAAGATGTTAAGTCTCGGTGCCAGTTTTTTATTTAATTACACTGCCTGTCTTGCCCTTCTCTCCGAAACACAGCAAAGCTGTTTCACGGGAGAAACAAGCAAGATGGTGGTACCCATGCAGATGGGAGCGCGGCACAGCGTTTCCCTCTCACCGGTTACGGTAAATATCGCTGTAGCGTTACACCCAAAAAGAAGAGTGGAATATGAGAGACAGTAATAACTGGAGTAGAAGATGGAAAACATTAGTCAAATACTACGTGAGCGTGATGATGATTTTATGTACTGGGAGGTAAATGGGGCAGGAGATAGTTGAAAAGCTAATAAGGATTATTGATGGCAAAGTATATATGGCTGGTGGAAGAACTATCACTACATGTTTATAAAAAGAGCTCTGATACTCCATAAATTATGATGATTTATGGCAATATAACCTTTAGATGGTGCGAAAGTGGTTATATCGGAACCGGAGTGGGAGGTGGAGGCAGACGAGAGCAGATTTAATATTATTAAATTGGTTTTCAAAAAGTGATGACTTTTTACGGTATGTCTGGTCACATTAGTAATTCTCCACTTTTTATGTTTTTTTATGTTAGTTGGATAGGCAAACTGGCAAACGTGCCACCTGATGGTAAGTGGTCGACGTCGCCCATGAACATAAACTAGCTTACCTGGAATTAGCCCAGGCAACTCATTTATGTGTTGCCTATCCTGAGACTTAAGATGTTAAGTCCCGGTGCCAGTAATTACACTGCCTGTCTTGCCCTTCTCTCCAAAACACAGCAAAGCTATAAATTTGTGCGAAAGCGCTGCCTCCTTCGCCCTCTTCTAACCTCCCATTTAAAAGAATCGGAATCAAAGTCGATGTCGGCTGTCTGATATCAATCGGAAATTCTGACCTTTCGGAATCGGAGTTGAAGCTCCGTAACATGTTCAGATCTATTTTTTGTCGTTTTATGTAAGTTGGATAAGCAAACTGGCAGACGAGCCACATGATGTAAGTTGCGATGCCAGTAATATTACTGCTTGTTTTACCTTTCTTTACGCAAGTAAGGTATCAAACCCGTGCAGATAGGCTAGCGGTATAATGGTATTTGGACTATGGGTGTCTTAAGATACTGAAATTATAGTAAAAAAATTGTGTGCGTGTAAGAAGTATTACACGCGTGGCGCTGTAACGATCCAAACTCCAAAGTGACAGAAAATGTGACGATTTTTTTCAAGATGGCGTCGGAAATTGTGATGTTTTTTTTTTTGCATTACTATAAGATTTCTCCCATATGTCGATAAAGAAGTTTTACTTCAAAAATTCGCGTAAAAATTACAAAACAATAATCACATTTAAAAAGAATGTCAAAGTGAAAACAGCTCCATTTATCTTTTTTTAATAAAAACCCACCCATTGGACATACCAAACATAACCTACAGATGAATAGCTCTAGGCAATACTCAAGATAACAAGTTTACATCATTACTTTTGTATGTTACCGTGATATATAGAGGCGCCAGTATAAGAAAGCAGGAACAAGCCATAAAGATCTTATTCGCAGTGGAACTTTCATAAAGAGCGATTTATTAGTGCTGACCGGTAAATAAATTCAACGTGTCGGTTTTATGTGTTCCGAACATCTGATATTTAATTACTATATTCTGTAGAATATATTCTATTAGATTTATTATGATTGTGGACCACCGATTGGAGGAAATGCGATCTCCATGTTCATGTTGGGTGTCGGACGTATTTTTTTATATATAGTGTGTGATAGTGTTGGCCTTTGCTGTTGACATATTGGCCTTCATCAGCCCCATCTGTTAGACAGACGTTTTACATAAAAAGTGTTATGTCAATAACAAGACAATAGTATATTATGCATAATAATATATATTATTGGAACGTAGTTCCTTATCGCGCGTTACGAAAGGGGGCTAGACGGAAAAAATTAAGATGAAAAGTTGGAACGACACTTTTTGCTATTGTTGTAAGCCGTGCGACTTTTTGATTAACACATTACTGCGTCGCTAGTTGTTTTTGTTACACAATTGGGGCTGCTTAGTAAAAAACCCCAGTTCAAATCCCACCGATCTCGGTGACTTTTTTTTGTTTTTTTTTTATTATTTTACGCCGGGAGATGCTCTAATTTTTATCGATAAAAAAATCATAAAAAATTTATACCTACCCGAATAATTATTTTCCTTACACCTTTTTTTGTTTTTTTATTACAATTCCTTCACTAATTAATCGAAAGGAACTTCGTTCCATCCGGGTGTCCCTTGACACCTCTCTTTAGTTTTTGTTACTTACATTGAATATAAATACACAGTAATGAACGAAGTCAGCTTGTTTATTCAGATTTTGAAGATTCATACCTGTAACAAAACAAAGTTTGTTTTTAAAGTTGTAGTCATAATCATTGACAACATTAAGTTGTGTTTTTATTATAATAACTAGCTGGTGCCCGCAGCTTCACCTGCGTTAACTGAGATTTACAACCGTGTCCGGATTGATGATGATTATTTTTATATATACGTCCTAATCCATCACCATTTCAACTTTCAGCCGAATCAGTTCAGCCGTATTGCCTTGAAAGATCAACAAACATCCAAACATCCAAACTTACAAACTTTCGCCTTTATATAAATATTAGTAAGATATGTGTGTTTTTATAGGATTTTAAGCTGCCTACTATTTCGCCCACATAGACGCCAAAAGAGCGTGTTGCTCTGCACTTCTCTCTATCTCATATTTTTTTTCTTCTGATTGATATAATCTTTCACACGTGCCATATAATATATCTTTTTACTTTCATAATTTACGCCCTCCGTGGCTCAATGGTTAGCGCGTTGGCGCTCAAGGCGGAGGTAGCGGGTTCGAATCCCGTCGGGGAACAAAAAGTTTTCTGTGTTCCTGGGTGATGGATGTGTATTAAAGGAGGCGTATTATTTAATACAAATCTCAAATATAATATGTAAAGTAGCAAATATATTTCCATTGTCTGGTACCCGTAACACAAGTTCTTCGAGAACTTATCACGGTACTAGATTGACGTCCAAAGATATTATATTACTAGCTGTTGCCCGCTGCTTTGCCCGCATTAACTTTTGTCCAGTTTTTTTTTTGAGTGGACCACCCTTAAAATTTAGGGGTATAAAAAATAGATGTTAACCAATTCTCAGACCTACCCGATATGCACACAAAATTTCTTGAAAATCGGTCATGCCATTTCGGAGGAGTTTAATTTCAAACACCGTGACACGAGAATTTATATATTAGATATTACTTTACACCTTTTATGACTTGTTTGCCTAATCTGACATAACGTTCCTGATGAGGCATTTAATTTGTGTATCCAGATTGATTAGAATTAAATCATTAGCTAATTAGACCTGTGTCACGTGGCCAATATAATTAGTGGGCACTCTGCACACGAAATAAATTAACCGCAGACACTTTGATTAGCACTTTAATGTTAATTGAAATAAACATTATATAATTACTAAATGACTAATGAGACAGGAAGTAAACTTTGGAACAGCGCGTCTCTTACCTTTTTACTAAGACTGAAATTGCTTAATTGGTGCAATCCCACTTTTGTGTTAAAACACAGCATAAAATACTTGAAATTGCGGTGACATAGCATTTGCTCAATCCTCCTGGATGATTTGATTTGAAGACCAGTCAGTCACGCCCAGATCGACTCCGATAGTCACAGCCGTATCTTCTAAAACTATCATGGAATATGACTACTATATTCTAGGAGTAATAAAACTACAATAAGGAAATTTCTTTTTTACAGAAATATTAAATTCTTATATATTTATATAAATTTTGTAAGATAAAGAAATTGTAATAGGTATATGCGGTAAAAGGATTAATTCAATAACTTGAAAAATGACGAAACGAAGCAACTTTTACTGACTCCCGAACGTGCGCGGTGCATTTGCTCTGTGACGTCACAAGTCTCGCCGGGTCAACAGTATGGTGATATGGGTAAGGCGGTACTCGACTCTAGGGAGCGAGTCGTGGCCCGTGTGCGAGACTTGTGACGTCAAGAGGCCGCGCGCCGAGAATTTTAAAGCGGACGGGAAAAGTATCATAACTTCGTTATTTATGGAGATTATTGAAAAATAATCAAGTTTTTATAACACGCATTAAAAAAATGGAAACTTCCTTATTCATTATATCACTGCAGTTACACATATAACTCTACAGTTATATACCAGTGAGATACACCTTTAACTTATTATTCCGTTGATAAAAATTAACAGATTACATGCTTAAAACTTAGTTTTGTGATATTCAAACTCATCCAGGCAGTCATAAGAAAATTCTTTTCAGAAACAATTAATATAATTAAGAAGAAATTAATTAAGACATTCATCAATGTAAAGTATTTTTTTTTCATTTATTGACAAAGTAAATATCTAGTTGATCCCGCTATTTTTGAAATGAGTCATTCATTTCACAAGTAGCGGGAAAATGCAGAAGTACAGAAACTTTATTAATAGCCTTATTTTATATTCCCCAGCAAACTTAGTCTTATTTTTCTTGAGAGATTAAACAGTACAGACGAACTCATTAAGAATGTTTTAAACGCACTTGGCTGACCATTGAAACAATATTTACACAGTTTTTTACTTGTCACTGTCAACGGAGACCGCTCGCCGACTGTACAAATAGTAATTTCTACTTATATTGAAAGCGATGTAATTACGTAATTTGTACTTTTCTTTTTCTAAACGTTTTAAAATGATCTCTACGCGATTAAAAGAATTAGACAAACAAATACTTTACTTTACTTTACTGCGCATTTGTTATAAACATTGAGACCATTTTACGATTGTAATCAGGAGTTAGCAATCTGTTACAAGTGTCAGGCATTCCTTAGTGTCATACAACACTCAATGAATATTGTGAGTACTTCAAAATAGTCCCCTGCTTTATCTCGATCTAAGATATAAGGTACGATCAGTTTATTTCGTAAATAAAAATACACACAAACAGCCAAAACACTTAGCAAAAAAAATATTTTTATAATAATATATTTTTTCAGGAATTGACAAAAATAGTTACAACTTGCACTCTTCTTCACATGTCCCTAAAACGCAATAAAAAGCAATAATTCCCATTTTTGAAACAGAAATAACGAATTCCGTTATTTAGTAATACCAATACACAACGTAATAGTTCCAACAGAGTTTGATGCTTATTTACTGGCATCACGTCCATATACAAAACTTAATCCCAATATATGCTTCCAAAGGTATGAAATCGAGACCGCGGTAATTAGTGTATAAATTAGCCTATTAATTAAACGTCTTAAATGTAAGCAAACATTGCTTTAGCGCGCCTCGGGGTATGTTAAGTTTCAATTTATTACTCGTTAACATGAAATCTGTACACAATACATATTTGTTTATAGTTTACCACATACAGAACTGTTAGTGGCATTAGTGATGATGATAATTATTTTAAACTATTAACGACTAACGAATCTCAGCAGGAATGTCCGATTAAAATAGTTGAATCTTCTCGATCAAAATATTATATGTATTTCGGCAGAGTAACGCCCTTCACAAAGTAGAGTCGGGCTAGTGCTGCCACCTGCCAGTGGTTTGTATTTCAAATAAAAAATATTTCAGCAATATTTAAAGGATGTCTTGTAGACATTGTCAACGAATATGATACAAATATGTTTTAAAATGTGACAAGGGCCATGCTAATTTAAAATCTAATGATTATTACTGAGGAGGAATATCACAAATTACAATCCAGCTTACGCGAAGTAACTAAGTGTTTTTTTAAATGTCATAAGGGAGCAAACGAGCACTTGGAGCCTTATAGTACCGACGCCCATACACATCACACAATCAGAGCTTATGCAGATGCGTTGCCCTCCTTTTTTCTATCCCCCCAATGGGCCACCGGAAACTCAACACACGAAACGCGAAAGCATAGCTGTCACTTGACGCCGGTGTTATGGGAGCTAGAGGTACCACCCCGGTCGTGCCGGCCCAGTTCGGCTGCAATGCAGCATGGCACTCCTCTTACAACATAACTTAACTCTGTGTTTCCCGCAGGACAATCAATGTTAATAGTATTCTTAGTATGACTATTACGTGAGACTAAAAAAACCTCCTCTTGATACAGATCTGGTGTTTGTTGAAGTATTCGAATAAAACTAAATTAAAAGACTAAAAAATGTGAAGATTTAACAGCTTAGTCTAATACAATAGTGACCGTTTGGTAAATATGTGGATCGGGGATAGCCAGTAACTTTGTTTTATTACGAGGCGGTCTTGTGATTAGTTTTATAGGACTGTTTTAATGTGACATAAAAAGTAATAGATCGTAAAAAGTTTTTTATTTGATTAACTTTTTCTTGTTGTTGTTCCAACGCTGTCTGTGTGTTTAATTATTAAACCTTTTTGTTCTCATTTTGTCAACTTCAAAGCTTCAAATGGCATTTTGACTATCTAAAAAGTATTATAACGAAACAATTTTACGGATTTCTATTTTATTTTATTTTTTTCTTTGATGTTTTATTGATTTCTATTTATTATTATCAAGTTTTATTAAGTTTTTTACATGCCCGACGTTTCGGATAGTTTACAAATCAAAAACCAAGCATAATATACCACAGATTAAAGACTCAGTTAGCGTTTTCTGTGTAAAGCGGACTTATTAAAATAATGATGTATCATATGTATAGTAGCTAGTATAGTAGTAGGTAGTTTCGAATAATTTTGTTAAGTTAGGACGTATGACACTTCAGTCCTCCCGTGACCATGGTTGCTGTAAAGTATCCGAAACGTCGGGCTTGTAAAAATCCTAATAAACCGCGATAAAATCCGTAAAAGTTGTTTAATTATAATGAGTGAAATTCGCGTAAACATTAGAAAACAATATCTAAAGTGTTGATCTAGACTTTTTTGTAGTTGACCTATGAAAACACAAAAGATTGTATACTTTTTTTTTAAGATTAATAAAAGAAATGATAACTCAACTTGACTTAAAATTCCATCTAGACCTTTTTTATAATTTGGTTTGGTACTTTTATTGAATGTTGTTGTTCACATAAAAATCTGACAGTAATCGTGACAAATCCCAAAAATCCGTGTTAGTCCAAATATTGACATCCGCTTATCCTTCACGCATGAAAGATATTTGCCAAATCAAACTCCTTGACAAACATTTCTATCAATATTATTTTTATAAAAACAAAAACTTTTTGTCTTCCGTAACGATTTACAAAAGCTTTTAAAATCTTTAGATATTAAAAGCTCGATCGCCAATCATCAAATCGAGCTTTGAATAATTAAAAAGAAAATTAGTTAAGCCGAAAGACAGGACCGACTACCAGACTCATTTACACGGTTGATTTACGAGTTCACACATCGGGTCCGATCTCACTTAGCAATGATTTATGCGCAACATCTCCCCCGCCGAGTTAAGCGCATTATCCGACCGCATGCCCTATCAACTTTGTGAACGGTTTTAACATTAGCTTAATAGTACTTTAGCCTAATATCGATACAAATGTCAAAACGACCAAGTTTGATGGAACAATTTCATTAATCCGGTAAGTCATACGCCCGGTGGCGCATTGAAGGCTAAAACCAAGATTGGTGGCCTGCTTCCAATGGTTTTATTATGCTTTTATTTAATATTTATATTTAGTCTCAAATTAAATAACAACAGGACTATATTTATACTCAAGCGCTATATTTAGCAACGTCCATATGCTATGGCGATGTAAAAGATAAATCAGGACCCTATTACAAAGATTTCAACATCATCATTTAGAAACACTCCTAGAAGCTGCGTTATCTTAATGGCTGTAGATAAATAATTTAAATCTTGTGTCTGTATGTCTCTAGTGGTCTCCCCTAAATTATCTCATGAAGATGTTTTATTAGGATACAATATTACTGGCTTATTAATAACCAAAGAACAATTGTTTCTACTATTGTTATGCGTTGTAGTAGAAAAATAAAAAAAATACGATTTTTGTTTGAGTTACTTCGTAAGTAATTGGAAACAAGCTTCTTTTCGCTTTTTAGGTAAGGCAAGCATTATGTATCTATATCACGACACTTTGAACTACCATATTTATATTTTAAGGGATCAGTCGGACAGATGCCATATAACAAGAGCTTATCCTTCTACCAAGAAAATGAAATAGCTATTATCGCAATAAAATGTTGTTGCACTATATCTCGTTTATCTAATTAAGAAGTATATAATAAGTGGGAAGGCTACTCTGTGCCGCGCTCCTGGCTGCATGGATACCACCATCTTGCTTGTTTCTCCCATCAAACAGCTTTGCTGTTTTTTTGTAGAGAAGGGCAAGGCAGGCAGTGTAATTACTGGCACCGAGACTTAACTGACTGAATATAAATGACTTGACTGGACTTATTCCAGGTAAACTAGTTTCCCCACCATGGTTCAGGCTATGACGTGGCGGTGGGGCTCAGTAGTAGTAGTAGGGTGAGCCGCTGCACTTTGGGCCAAGCTAATTGACTTGAGGGGGCTCTTAAAAGAGCAGGGGGCAAGGGGCGAGGACGGGAACCTCACCCCATTGTACTGTCCCGACATTGGGAGTGGTTGTTCTGTGGTGCGGGACAACCCCTCTGTGGAGGTGGCATCGGTCCCTTGGGGGACTGACTTTAGCCGTCGAGTTGCCCTGTTTGTTCATTAGATCCGGGGCACCTCATCAAAGGCGGCTTTGGTGGCACTGGCTGGGTTTTAGTGGGTAGAGCTGCGTCCTCTTACCAGCTATTCGGGCGCAGCGAGTCCCACATACCCGCGTGGGAAGACCCACTCCCCGCGGGATGCCTCAGAGTATTCCCCGGCGTTAAGGGAGGTAAACTAGTTTAATATGTTAATGGATGACGTCGACTACTTTCCTACCATCTGGTGCACTTCTGCCAGATTCCCTATCCAACTAAAATAAAAATAATTATGTCTTAATTCTACTTACTAATATGATTAAACACATCTGTTTAAGATAAAAGTTGAGATCCGTGTTACGAGCGCCCGACATGCAATATCCGAAGATGAACAAGAAACATAGCGGCCATTCTTCTTGCCACACGACGCGAGCAAATATATGTGTAATTATGAACACTCATTACACAAATAGAACATTAACAAATCACTAGAGACTGTTTCAATTTGTATGTTCATAGCCAATATTGTTTTAAGAAAAACGACGAGCAAATATTTTAGGATAATCATACGACGAGCGACGATGGCCTAGTGGATATGAGCTCGGCCTCTTGAGTGACAATCGAGAGGTCCGGGTTCGATCCTGACCCCTCCCCCTGTAATACCTAGAAATGGGTTTTTCTTAATTTCTACGTGCATCTGAATATAAGACCATCGCTTGCTAACCGATAAAGGAAACATCGTGAGGAAACCTGCATGCCTATTGCCTGATGAGATTAAAAGCAAAGACTTTTTGTGTGAAGTTCACAAACCGCATTGGGCCAGCGCATCGGTGAACTATGGGCCAAAAACCCTCCTCACCTGATTTCGAGGAGTAGACCCGTGCCCAGCAGTGGGACATAAAAGGGTTGATATTATTATATACGAATTAAACTATACACGTTAGCAGAAAAATGTATATAGATACAAATTTACAAATACATAACTGAAGAACAAATATTTTTATGTGCATCGAAAAGGATGTTATCATACACTCAAATCCCCCGTCGTTCATTGAGGGGAAATCTAGTACATGCCTACATTTCTAAGTCTACAGGGTTTACTGCTGTCGCAAATATATAGTTTAGCGATTTTAGTGATGACTTCACCACACAATTGTAATCGGTTAGCGAGCCCAGACGATGAATCGTATCGCTTGATGCTGCGGGTGGCCTTAAAAATTGTAGCACTATATGGATAGTCATTGTTTATATACAATACAATACAGTTCCTCAAATGACAAAACGGATAACTTCACCGTCCGTTCGTCTATCTGTGGGCCTGCAAACTAAAACCTACAGGGTTTGGCTCTCGTTCTATTAACATAGAATTATGATATTATTTTTAATTATAATTAGTAAGAAGTTTTTTTTTGGTTTCCCAGGGGAATTAGGCATACCACCTTGTGGGGGTTATGTGGGACTATCTGCGCCCCAGAAGCTGGTAAGGCTTCACATAATCATCAGTCAAGGAAAAAAAACTGCAAAGTGTTAGTTTGTTGTTACATAACTTAACCCTTGTTTTTCGGAACTCTTAGCGCGCGAGTCAGTCGCGTTTGTCTGATGTCTTATTATCACAAATCATACGATTAGGCATTAATAAACATTGATTAGGTTTTCTAATGTTTACGCGAATTTCACTCATTATAATAAAACAATTTTTACAGATTTTATCGCGGTTTATTAAGATTTTTACAACCGACGGGAGTTATCATAATAGGTTTTCTATTTTCATTACCGGTGGGAGGGAAGCGCTGTGCCGCTGCATGGGTACCACCATCTTGCTTGTTTGTCCAGTGAAACACCTTTGCTGTGTTTCTGAGAGAAGGGCAAGACAGGCAGTGTAATTACTGGCACCGATACTTAACATCTTATGTCTCAGGATTAAGGCAACGCATAGATGAGTTGCCTGGGCTCATTCCAGGTAAACTAGTTTATATTCATGGGCGACGTCGACCACTTACTATCAGCACGTTTGCCAGTTTGCCTATCCAAATAATATAAAAAATATATATAATCTAATTAAAGTGTCAGTTTCGTACTACTTTTAAGTTCAACTTAGTTCTGACTTTTCATAAATTTACGGTAACAAAATTGCAGTCCCTTGGCTCCTTTCCAGATCGATGATTTTATTATTTGATAGCGCAATCGACGAGATAAGAAAATACTTGAAGCTTGCAACATTTTACACATTCTTATTTTAAACTTTTGTCATATTTGTTGATAAGTAATCATAGTTTAATGTTTGTTTTAAAGATAAATCTTGTTTAAAAGTTTTACAGTGATATTGTTGATTGACGCATATTTGTTAAACTATTATTTATATTGTATCTCTAGATCTCTATTTGATGTGAAACATCAATTGCCGCATTGTTGACAGTAAAATCAACTTGAGTGCCGTGACGGCAAACGGCATCACGCTGTCATTTCTTTATTTATTCCATCTTACGATGTATTTAATAATTGTTATTTAATAATCTACCTAAATATTTTTTCTTCTATTCTATTCTATTTTATGATGATTCATATCTGCTGGGTATCCCGTGACTGACATTATTTTTTAATCTATGGAATTTTGTATTAGTTGTCTATGGATAATAAAAAAAAATATGTCTTAGCTCTAGCTATGTATATTATATATTGGTGACTATAATATACATATATCTAATAAAGTATATAATCCCTTTAGTGACAAAGTAATAGACCTAAGCTAACAACAATGTATTTGCGTGAAGATTCCCCTGATACTAACATTTTCATTAAAAGTTAGTACACCAGCTTCAGTCGCTTAAGAACGACTTGCTATCAAGTGGACAACTGCAGATATCAAATAATAGTTTGTAAGACAATGTAATAGTATTCCAAGTGTTTAATTAATTGCGAAAACGAGATCCGTCTTATTCTAATCAACATGATTTTATTACGATATGACGCAGGCGATGGGTTTAAATAAAAAGTGAAGGTTATTTTATAGGATGTGAGGGTCGTGGGAACTTATATTTTCTGAATTATTTTACACAGTAAAAGGACACAATATATTTTACATTATTGTTAAAATATTCATCATCATCATCAGCAGCATGAATCCATCTTCTACCGTACAGACTTCTTTTTCTTGACTTCTACAAACGCCAAAACGACCCATCCCCCGTTACTTGCAGCAAACTTATCTGGAAACTAGTCTATCCTATATCCCCACCATGATTCAGGCCTTGACGTGGCGGTGGGGCACAGTAGCCTAGGGTGAGCCCAGCACCTTGGGCGAAGCTAATTGAGCCGAGGGGGCTTTGTACCACTCCTATAAAATGAGTGGACAAAAAAGCAGGGGGCAAGGGGCGACGGGAACCTCACCCCATTGTACTGTCCCGACGTTGGGAGGGGTTGTTCTATGGTGCGGGACAACCCCTCTGTGGAGGTGGCGTCGGTCCCTTGGGGGACTGACTAGCCGTTGAGGTGCCTTGTTTGTTTATTAGATCCGGGACACCTCACCAAAGGCGGCATTGTTGGCACTCGCCGGGTTTTAGTGGGTAGAGCTTATACGAATTTATTGATACCACAGTTAATATATATAGTGTTGCGTATGTAGATATGATACAAAATGCATTTGTTTAATAAAATGTACATTTAATTAAAAATGTTTCTATGTTGCTGTATTTTCAAAATGAAATGAAGGTTTCCAGCTTACTTTTAATTTTGGTGAAAATGTCCGATAGAATCACTGAAATGCATTTAAAAGTGACCTTTTTTTTATTACCTCTTTTTTATTTTGTTGACAAAAATTTAATATCAATTTGTATTTATGGGGAAACGCTTTTTAAGATGCGTTAATATTATGAATTCTAATTAGCAAGCAACTTTAGTTTAAGGCTTACTTTACGTTATTACTAAAATAGTTACCTTCTTTTTTAGTATGACTGGGTCTTTCTTTGGTAGATAGGAATTGAAATAAGACATCCACTAGAAAACTGAAGTTATCGATTTCACGCGAAGAATGAGTTTGTTGAAGTGGCTGTAGGCTGGTCACACTCTCAAGAGAACGGATGGCCGTTGGGCCAATACGGTTCAAGAGTAGAGGCCGCGTGTAAATGAAGTGTTGGTCGGCCATTAACCAGGTGGGAAGACGATCTTCGTGCAGTGGCTGGTCCGTTTTAGATGCGAGTGACAAGGGATCGGCCGTCTTGGCGTCCATTGCTGAACATAGGCCTATGTTCAACAGTGGACGGATAGAGGCTGATGATGGTTATAGTTTTTGAGATGCGTTAATATTGTTAATACTGAATAAATAAATAAATAAATACTGAATATATTGTTAACTTGTTATGTACCCACAATCTGGCAAATAAAAAAATATTTATTTATTTATTTTAAAATTTACCAAATATTAAGTTTTTTCTAAGACTAATAACCCATCGAGCATATACCTGGAATAGAGTGGTAATGTTATGTGTTTTGTATGAAAACAATTTCCGCCAAATTTGTGTTGCGACGCCGCGCTGGTTCTGCGCTCTGATTAGCCATTGTTTGATTATTGGCTGATAGGACGTACATACACATCACTAGTAAGTTGAATTACGTCAGTTGGTTGCCATTACGTCAGTGATAAATCACTGACCATTTTCGTAATTTTAGAGCTCACATTACTACTCTATCGAGTTATAAGCTCGGTGGACTAACCTAACGAAAATCTGATTGAATATAGTTTATACACCAGTGGGAGGGAAGCGCCATGCCGCGCTCCCGGCTGCTTGGGTACCACCATCTTGCTTGTTTCTCCCGTGAAACAGCTTTGCTGTGTTTCGGAGAAAAGGGCAAGACAGGCAGTATAATTACTGGCACCGAGACTTAACATCTTATGTCTCAGGATAGACAACACATAAATGAGTTGCCTGTGCTCGTTCCAGGTATACTAGTTTATGTTCATGGGCGACGTCGACCACTTACCATCAGGTGGTACGTTTACCAGTTTGCCTATCCATCTAACATAAAAAAATGTATGTTTCATATTTTAGGTACATTTATATTTTGAAATTACCATCCTTAATCGTCTAGGTTCACGTGAGGCCCGTTTCACCAATCTGAATATCCTTGTAATCACTCGACACGTACGTTTATTTGGTTGGGTTAATTTTCCGGGTCAGATGTTGGAGCGGTCCGGGTGAATTCAATCAGAAGCGACAAGTTAAGCAATCTCGTCAGAGCTGGAAACGATTTAGACGAGTGCATTCAGACCGGCGCCGGACGCCCATGAGTGGCCCTCACCTTCGAGATTCTAAGCCGTCCACTTATCGTACTCTAATAAGTTTTCACCCGGTTTCACTACTGCTGATTTTTTTTTTAATCTGGTGATAAATGCTATATTATTATCACTAGGTAACATAGGCTTTGACGGGGTCATAGGTAGTATGCCTGGC
The DNA here is from genome assembly GCA_963853865.1 of Helleia helle. Taxonomy (NCBI): domain Eukaryota; kingdom Metazoa; phylum Arthropoda; class Insecta; order Lepidoptera; family Lycaenidae; genus Helleia; species Helleia helle. The sequence continues at coordinate 14,413,110 of OY971422.1, read as the reverse complement.
GTTCCCATGACCCTGTCCAATAGCAGAAAGGAGGAACATCGTTGGGTTATAGTGGGTGCGAGTCCCACATAAGCACTGGGTCTCCCAGGGCCTGGTGGTATGCAAAATGCATTACCCGACGTAAAAAAAAGGTAACGTATAAAAGTATCGCGATCAGTCCAGATACGGCTAGAAATTAAAGTTTTTTTTTATATAGAAGAGGGGGCAAACGGACAGTCGGTTCAGCTGATGGTAAGTGAATAGCGACATCCACAGACATCCAGTTAAAGCAGGTGAAGCTGCGGGCAACAGATAGTTTTAATCATGGCAAGGGTATTCATTTTATAAATGTCAATATAAAGTCAATACAATACAAGTACAAATTGTTTAATAATGAAATTCGTGTCAATAAAAGTATTGTTTGATCAATATAAGTCAAACGATGTTTAAGTGAAGGCATTTGAGAGATTGCTCCTACTGTTCGTTTATTGATATTTTATATTTTTGCTCATTATATGAATCGCTCCTTGTTTTTGTAGTACAATGTCGTGAATCAGACTTTTATTGGTTTGATTTTTTGAGATGAAAATATGACGTATTTAATCATTTCTTGTGTTATAATGAACTTTGAATATCTCTTGTTTGTACATGTCGTTGTGCTTTAAATTTATTTGAATCCTTATAACTAATTTTGAAATAATTTGTGTTTTGAAAGTAAGACGTTATTTTAGTTTACTTATAATTTCATTACTATAAAAATAAAATCAGTCCCAGTCGAGCATATAACCAGATAGAGTAGTCATGTGAGCCATAAAATTCCGAAACTGATCAGTGATTTGTCACTGACGTAATGGCAATACAACCAATCAGTGATCTGTATGACGCCCCATAGGCCAATCATCCATCAATAGCCATCAGTCGGCCAATCGGAGCGTAGAACCGGCGCAGCATCACTACACAATTTTGGCGAATTTGTTTTTATACAAACACACAACATTACAGCTCTATTTCGGTTAACCAACGCTACATAAAACCAGAGGCGTCAGTGAAATAATTTTTCTTATATTTTTTTTCACCAAAACAACTTTCCACCAATTTTTCGTTACACAAATATAATATTTACTTTCTTAGCTCGGTAATATACATTCATTCTAGCACCTGGAAAACTTTACTTGGAACAAGAGAATCGTAAAAAACAATGTGAGTCTGTGTGGGTCAGCTCTTAGTTTTTATTTAGTCTACGTTCCCTCAATACAATATTGTAAACACCGCACAAAGCTAAGGCTTAAGTAAAATAGACGCCACTTAACCTTCGTATATTTCGATAAATGGTAAACCTTTCTAAGGTTTGAAAAAGAATATTCAGTAGACTTTTTACTGAAACAGAAAGTTATTTTAACTATTCTTGTTTTTTTGCTTCATCATCATCTTCATCAGCCTTTATCCGTCCACTACTATACATAGGTTTTTTTGTGCTGGGCTCACCCTAGGCTACTGAGCCCCACCGCCACGTCAAGGCCTGAACCATGGTGGGGATACATAGGCCTCCTTCTATGAACGCCAAGACGCCCGATTCCTTGCCAGTCGCATCCAACATGGACCGGCACCGCACGGAGATCGTCTTCCCAACTGGTTAATGGTCGACCAACACTTCGTCTATCTAAGCGCGGTCTCCATTTCAATAGTGGCCTTATTGGCCCATCAGCCTCCGCTCTCCCGAGTGTGCGACTGCTATTTCAACAAGCTTAAGTTTTTTGAAATCAAAATCAATAAAGAAGTGAAGCTCACCTAGGTGTAAATGCAGTTATTTTAAAAATCTAAGTCATTTGCATAGGAAATACCGTAGGTTACATTGGCAATCAATAAGCTTAATAACGACTATTATAATTTAAACTAAGCTTATATGAGACTGCGGTACTCCTTTCTGGCTAATAAAATCATCGTTAAGCTATCTTGGAAGACTTTACGAGCTTCGAACATACTTATGATCGTTATCTATATAACTAAGAATCTTTTCACATTTAATTCATTTTAAAGGAAGTAAGGTAACAGAAAGATCTATAAATAAAAAAAAATGGCTGTTACGGGTCCCCGGCCGACGTAAAACGTCTGCTATTTGATTTTTTATTTAATTATAATAAATAATATTAAATTAATAATAATAAATTATTTTTAGTTAATATTAATATTATTTTTTACTGAATATGTAAATAATATAATAATAATAAATGTTATTTAAAACGGGATATTTAGCATGTTTTTCACTTTTATTTCTATCAGTATCTACGAATGTCTCGTTCACGAGACTTTACACTGTACGTTTACTTAAAATTTATTATGGATTTAAAGTTAATATTTTTTTAGAACCTAAAATCAATAGATACATTGATAAAAATCTATAACAAAAGATGGAATAAAATGCGCGCATCGTGCCGTTTGTCGTCACGGCACTCGAGTCGATTTTACCTTTGAAGCGTGTCTATAGATTTCACTTTTTTTTCCTCTGAAGCATCCCGCAAGTATGTGGGACTCGCTGCGCCCGAAAGGTGGTAAGGTGGACGCAGCTCTACTCACTAAAACCCGGCGAGTGCCACCAAGGCCGCCTTTGGTGAGGAGCCCCTGATCTGTAGAGCTAACAGGGCACCTCGACGGCTAGTCAGTCTCTCAAGGGACCGACGCCACCTCCACCTCTACAAAAGGGTTGTTCCGCGCCACAGAACAACCCCTCTCAACGTCGGGACAGTAGAATGGGGTGAGGTTCCCATCCTCACCCCTTGTCCTCCTGCTTTTTTGTCAGAGCAGCTCCCTCGGCTCAATTTGCTTCGCCCAAGGCTGGGTTCACCTTAGGCTAATGAGCCCCACCGCCACGACAAGGCTAGAACAATGGTGGGCCTACGAATAAATAATAAGTCAGGAAATGTAACTGCGTTATAAAAATGACCCAACAAAAGTCGTGTCCAAGTAGGCGGGGCTTCAAAGTCGTGTCCAGCGCGTCATCAGTCGGACATTTTTCTTACAAGCGAAAACACGTCAAACTTACGCATATGTTTTCGTTTTTCATTATGAATTGCAGCTGTTAATCATCATGCCATCATTTGTAATGAAGTGGTGCAGGAGCCATACAAAATCAAAACTCCCGGGTTTACTTCTCACTAGTAAATAGTAGTAAAATTATATTATATTCAAATACGTTAATGTAATAAGCAAACCGAGATGGTCAATACTATGCAAAATGAAGTCAGTCAATATTTGAACCAATGTAGAAGGTATTTTATTTATTCTTCATGAAATGTATAATATACCTAATATGTTTATATTTTTATCATTATTTAACATTTAAATAATGATAAAAATATATCAATTGTATCGATATATATATATCGATACAATTGAGGTATTTTAAAAATGATTGTGCATTTTGCTTGCTTTGTTTTCTTATAAAATCCCAGCCGATCCAATTCGGCAAAATAAGTAGTTAGCTGCAATTAAGCTTGAAAGACAAGGGTATCCCGGGGAAGAGCCGATAAGGAGCTAGGCGGTGCGGCTGGCCAAAGTCGGGCTCGACCTCGTGATCAGCCGCATAGAGAGGTTAGGGCTTCGGGTCAGAGTTGAGAAGACCAAAGTCCTTCTCTTCCGCGGGACCGGCCGTAAAGGACACCGTCCGGGAGCTACCCTCCAGATCCGAGGGGGGAGGGTCAGGATGAGCCCCCAGATCAAGGGACGGAGACGGAGGGTGGACCTTCGGCCCACATTTGTCAATATTGGGATTGAAGGTCGTGAAGGCGGCAAGTGCGCTGGGCAGACTCCTCCCGAACCTCGAAGGAACCAGCGCCGCCTGCAGGCAGCTATACTCCGGAGTATGGCGATGTATGGTGCATCCATTTTGGCGGGTCACCTTACCGCGAGGAGTAAAGCCCAGCTGGTACCGTACAGTATCGTGGGTGACAGCCACTGACCTAGCCGGTGACCCCCCGTGGGAATTTGTGGCGGAGGTTCTTGCCGAGACGCATTCATGTCTTGGTTAGGAGGGCTCCCGGCGAGAACCTTACGTTTAACTAGATCCTACGGGTTCGCCGACTAGGACAGGAGCATTAATACGGAGGTTGGGGGAGGACCAGGCACGGCAGTCGTATGACAAAAGCCTAATGGTTGCTTTGCATTCAGTCCTCGAGCGTTGGATGCGCCATAAGCACAAACCCCGTCACCTTCCGTCTGACACAGGTGCTCACCAGGCATGGTTGCTTTGGTGAATACCTGTGCCGGACGGCCCACAGGGAGTCAGTAACAGTATGTTACGATTGTGGCGCGTCGGTGGACTCGGCCGAAAGAAATCATTGTAAAATATTAAATAATATTGTTTTATTATTGACTTGGTTCACTTATTGCATGACATCGTCCACGCAGCTATCACTCGACTGTCATAGGTGACATTGCAGCATGCGCGCCGACCAATACCTGCATTTATTCTGAAATTAAACAAATCGCCAATGACGTCTATTTGTAACCTCGAAAGTGATTGGTATTTTAAATCATACGTCGTTTTGGTTTGAAGTAGGCCCACTTTTTATGTGTCATTTGTTCTGAGTTAGACTTCCTGACTTATTATTTATTCGTAGTGGTGGGCAATAGATTTTACAATAACTTAAACGATACTTATTAGATGCTACAGAGAAGTTGACGCGTGACATCACTACTACATATCTAATTTATTGTTAAAATCGAGCATGTCAGTCAGTAGGTAACGAATGTACTTTAAATCAGCATTGTCGTCAAACAGTCTGACCGCACGAATTGAGCCAATTGGTATGACTTGTTAAATCTGAGTAATAACATAAAACGGTCACTTGTCCCATCTCAATGCACGAATATCATCCAGTTCATACAAAATTTATTGGCGACAGGAACATCGGCATGATTATAGAGAAATTATTGATTGAAGAGAATGATTTTAAAGTAAGCCTGACCAGAAATATATAAACCCTGCATTGGTGTCGCCACTGTATCTTTTATACGGTAACACATAGCATAGGTCCATATAAAATTAGTTCCGATATTTTCCGGAATATGGCACAAGGGTTTTTATTTTTCTAGTCATATTATATTGTCATAAATCAGCATTTTAACTAATGCTTGACAGTTCAGTGAACGCTGAGCCATAATTAATATTAGATCGACATATAAGCGGAGAATATATACACGTCGGCTCACGCTAACAAGTGACGTTTAACACACTGTGTTTGAACGAGTACCTACTTGGCGCGAGACACTACCGTGTCTCCGGACCATATCAGTCTACTCTGGACATGGCCGCCTTCAATGAATGTCAAATAGCCTATATAGGTACTTATAATTTTGCAGCATATTTACAAATAAATGCATGCTTATTGTTATTTTAGTTATATGCTTATTATATGTTCATGGGCGACGTCGACCACTTACCATCAGGTGGTCTGCCATTTTGCCCATCCAAGTAACTTAAAAAACGCAAAAATCATGAAGCGTTCCACATTTATTTCACGTAAAAAACTTGATAAACCGCGATAAAATCTGTAAAAGTGAAATCTGCCTAAATTATAATATTTGTATGTATAACCAAATTTTGTTTAAGTATGTATGACCAAATTATTATACCAACCAATTATTCCAAAGCTATGTTTGTGTGTATATATATATACACAATACCACTGGCAACGTTTAATAATAGATCAAATCATAAAGTAATTCAATTTGGCATAACCTACTCAAAATCAGCATTACACGCTCAGGGGCAAGCTAATGGACCATAAAATGAGGCGGTTGAAATAAGTAGCTTGCGCCTAGCCCGGGGTCTGAAATGAACATTACTGGACCAAACTTTGTCAGAACTTCAAATTTAAACTCTCTTAACGTCAGGGTAATATTGTGAATTGTCTAGAAAATAATTATATTTCGTGTGATTTGTATTGGAATGTTGTTAATGAAACTTGAATGCAGTAATTTATTTTGTTGCAATAATCGACTGTCCGTTTGTCTATCCTGACATAAGAAATGGTTCCTTTTCGACTATCGTTGGCAAAAAAGGCTTATTATGTTAGTGGAAATGTATGTATTTACATTATTTTAACATGTTGGTTGAACCATGTAGAAGCTTGTGATGTACAAGTTCATCTCTCCCATGTTTTAAGACAAAAAAATTTAAAAAAATTAGTATAAAAACTCCTTTTTTGCCGCCTCGCCCACGCAGACGGAACCGATAAAATATTCTGCCAAAGCGTATATTACCTATAGCATTTATCGGATTTTAATATGTGAGTGGTCAATCAATTCGTTATTACGGTTGGGCTGATACAGGCTGCATTATAAGTGACTTCGGTAATTTGGTAGTTTGAGTAAATTAGTCATTCACGTAGCTGCGAAAATAAATTGATGTCTAATTAAGGCTATCAAACCATAATTAAAATTTATTTCGATGCTTAATCATCATTATTATTTACCATTTTCCGTCCACTGCTAGGTTTAGACTTTTTTCTTTTGCGCCGGGAAATACTCTTAAGAATCCCGCGAGGGAGGGGGGACTTCCCAGACGGGTAAGTGGGACTCGCTGCGCTCGAAATATGGTAAGTTGAACGCAGCTCCATCCACTAACACCCGGCGAGTGTCGCCTTTGGTGAAGTGCCCCGGATCAGTTGAACCACAGCACACTTCGACGGCTAGTCAGTCCCCCAAGGGACCGACACCACCTCCACAGAGGGTTTGTCCCGCACCACAGAACAACCCGTCCCACCGTCGGGACAGTGTGATGGGGTGATGTTCCCCTCCTCTTTTGGAACGTAGTTCCTTATCGCGCGTTATGAAAGGGGGCTTTAAGAAATTAAGATGAAACGTTAAAACGACATTTTTGCTATAGTTGTAAGCCGTGCGGCTTTTTGATTGACACATCACTGCGTCAGTAGCTTCTTTTCCTTATCCCCCAATGGACCACCGGAAACTCACAAACTGCACGAATTGTGACAGCATAGCTGTCACTTGACGCCGGTGTAATGTGAGCGAGAGGTACCACACCGGTCGTGCCGGCCCAGTTCGGCGTGTATATGAGTACATAAATAGCAACATGTTAATATTTCAATGTTTCCAAAGACTATAAGTTTTATAATTCCTAATAAACATTATAATAAATAATGTTTTCACAAACATTCATAGACATTATTATATACAAAGTCAAAACAGGCACACAATGTGTAGGATTATGAAACATAAAAAAGCTATATAGTGTTTTGTTCGACCCAGTTACGTTTCCTAAAGTGAATTTGATTTCACAACTGCATCACAATAGACTTAACGCTTACTATCCACTTTGGAATAGTAAAATCATAAAACACAATAAAACCAGAAATAGAAGAATATTCGCCCCACACTGCGAGACCACCTACGATACGCTTTTATTAATATGGCACTCACTCAACAGAAGGACGTCCTTGAGTTTTCTCTTAAGATAATATTAAGATTTTAAAGCGTAAATACTAAAGTAAATATAAAGAAAATTATACTGTTAACAGTGTTAACTGATCAAAGCACTTCTCATTTTAGCTATACAATAATGACGTCTTTTAAATCGCCGATGATTGATGAATGAACGCTGGTTGCACGCACGAAAAAGTGTCACGTTCCGCGTTCGCACGCGTTAACTTAATTAACTTACCTCCTACTAGTCATAGCGTGATTTTATATAGCCTATAGCCTTCCTAGATAAATGGGCTATCTAAACCTGAAAGAATTTTTCAAATCGGACCAATAGTTCCTGAGATAGATATTACAGCTTTATAATATTAGTATAGATATAAAATATGTGAAAGGTACTATTTAATTGGTCATCTTCTATAGTGTAAGCTATTTATACAGTAGCATGTGGACTGGTTAAGTGCTAGTTTAGATGCATTATAACTTGAGGTAAAATACCTGGGTAACACTGAAAATGTTTAGAAAATGAAAAACGGCTTAATGTAGAAAGTTGCCAATACTTTTATTGTTTTTCGAAGTAATCTCCGTTTCTTTCTACACATCGTTGCATTCGATGGAACCACTGAGAAAAGCAGTGGGCCCATTCTTCCTTAGGAGTCTCTTCTATGGCATTTTCGTACGCTTTCACCGCATCTTCAGGGCTCGTAAAGCGAATACCTCGAATTTTATCTTTAGTTCTTGGGAATAAATGAAAGTCGCAGGGCGCCAGGTCAAGACTGTAAGGCGGATGACTCATTATCTCGACACCTACCATAGTCAAATATTCAACAGTCAAGGAGGACAACAGTGAAGGAGGATACTGCTTCGAGGGCGCTGCTGTCGAATTTTTTCCAAGACAACAGACAAACAGCGATTGACATACCAGTCTGCAGTAACTGTCCTTCCATCTTCTAGCACAACTGTCGCGAAATGACCTTTCCGACCAAAGAATGAGGCAATCATCTTTTTTCCTTGACTTCTTCCTTTCTTTACGTGAGTTGGCCGATCCTCGAAAGGAAACACCAACTGAACTGATTGTCTTTTGGTTTCGATGTCAAATACAGCATTTGAGTTACCGCCGTTGAACTTATCTAACATTTGGCGACACCAGTCCATGCGGAGGCGTTTCTGGTCGTCGGTTAAAGTATGGGGAATCCATCTGGTACAAAGCTTCCTAACGCCTAAATGTTCGTGTAATATTTTTTGAACTTGACTCATACCAATGCCTAGGCTTGCCCATATCTGCTGATAGGTCACTCTCTTATCTTCCTCTATCATGCGTCGCACAGCACTGATGTTATCTTCAGTAGTCGCTGTTAAAAGACGTCCCTCACGCGGATCATCACTGAGATTGCTACGTCCACGCTTAAACTCGTTAAACCAATTGTAAATAGTGGCACAAGATGGGGCTTCATTAAAAAATGCTAATCGCAGCCTATCATAGCTTTGTTGTTGAGTAAGCCCACAACGAAAGTCATAATAAATCATTGACCGAAAATTTTCTTGCGTTATGTTCATTTTCACGTGTAACAAGAGTTTTAGATTTGCCGCCAATTCACAAAAAAAAAATGACAAATGAATGCAATATACTACATTAGGTTACCAAAGAGTTCTAAAATTGAAATTCAAAAAAAGTTTTCATTTTCAATGTTTCTAACTGGCCAGTTCTAAACATTTTCAGTGTTACCCACGTATATAACATATTTGTGATTGGTGATTTAATCGTTGACAATAATTAAGAATCGTTTGGGGAATGTTTTTTTTGGTTCATCTTTGTGACTGACTGCCTGTATATTAGTCTTATAAGACCTCTTAAAAGACTCTGCATTCAGGAGGTTCTGCTACTTTATTATGAACTTGGAACTTGAGCTTTTTCATGTAGTTCGTGGTAATTATTTCAAGTAATGATTTCGATTGTTTTATGTATGTCAATTAAAGTTTATTTTCAGCTAAACCGCAATACCTAAGTAAATAAAATAATTGTGGTTCAGAATCTAATTTGGCCGGCGTGAATAATTAAAACTATTATTGCTTAATCATTTCAATTAAAATAGTCATTTCGGTAAATTATCTATTACCACAAAATTTAAATGAATCAATAATCTACATTCTGTTGAATATTGGTTGAAACATTTTGAAGGATTTAATTTTTTGATTATGATTTTCTAATCAAAGTATGTTTTTTTACAATAATATAGGTATATGTCCCCTGTGCCCCTGGGCACAGGTCTCCTCCTCGAAATCATTGGAAGAGGGTTTTGGGCCATAGTTCACCGTTGCGCTGGCCCAATGCGGTTTGTGAACTTCACACACCTTCAAAGACTTTTAATCTCATCAAGCATGCAGGTTTCCTCACGATGTTTCCTTCACCGGTGAGCAAGCGATGGTCTCATGTTCTATTTTAATAAGCTATATCAAGGTTGAGTATAACTTAACCTTAGTTGAGTAACCCACTAGTTAATCAATTTTTTGGAGAAATGTACGTAGGTATAATTAATACGTAGTGTATTCTCTGTAGTATAAAATAACAGGGATAGTACCTATGTTTATGTTTAATTGTCTACGTATGTAAATATGATTAGTACTAACAGTTGTTGTTGTATATATTAATGTGTATTTCTTATGATATTCTCCGATATATTTTATGTTTTCAGTTGTGCTTCTCAGATTTTAATTATACTATAGTGTTTTCCATATAACTGATAACCGTATAATATAAATAACAACATGCACAGTCTAAATATGATTTTAAGTTAACATGGTTATTTTCATTACTAAAATTATTTAAAACGGGATATTTACCAGGATTGAGTCTCATGAACATGAAATTCGTAGATAATTTCGAAATATCGAGCTCCGCGAAATAAAAGTGAAAAACATGGGAAATATCCCGTTTTAAATAGTTTTAGTAATCTACAGTCTAAACCAAAAAAAGTAAAATTGAAGTCTCTTAAATCTAAAGTGCCGTCTATAACAATAGAATAGCTAATTACCCTTAAGTATGGAGTTAGAGTATTACAATTAATTCCATCTAGTGTCTGGAAGCGGGCAGTTTTACAGCATGGTATGAAGCTAACTAATTTGGTTAATGATCAAAATTTGTGCCAGAAGCGCTCCCCAGCACTAATATACGGCACTGACTCGTCGGATTTCACTTGGAAATGGGTTTAAACGGTTCGCACGTTAGGCTCATTAATCTTATACATTTTATCTTTAGCGAGAAAGCAATCCATTCTTACGATGTGTGTCTGATACGCAAGCTGAAACACGGAGTACGTCGTTTAAATTAGTCTGAACGATAAGATTGCGGAATTTAAGGTTTTTTGTACTTTATGATATGATTCTCGTGCGAAAATGGCTAGGTATTTTTGAAAGAGGGCAAAGATTCGATTAAACGCTGGCTCTGTTTCTACATTAAAGGTTAGGTTAGGCCTATTATACATACACTTTTTTTAGCGTGAAAATGTACGATTATGTGCCCTTTCACACATTACGGTTGCCGGGTAGCGGGCGCCGGGTAACAGGTAGCGAAATGTAAGCAAATCACGCCGGTACATGTGAACGCTGCCATACACGCCCATATACTACGCTACCGGGTACCCGGCGCCGGCTACCCGGCGTCCAGCGCGTATTAAAAGGGACTAATACGCCGTGTGTAGACACGGTTGACAGTGCTCTATGTAGGTTGTATGGATCACTATGGAAGCTGTTGATATACGCGGCAGGCGCTACGTCACGATTAAATGTGAGAAATAGAATAAAAAGGATCCCTAAAGCCTCTTGTATATACACGTTTTTTCGGCAGGAAAATAAACGATTGATTCGCCGTGTGTAGACACAGTTGACAGTGTTGTATCGATCACTATGATAGCTTGTTAATATACGCAGCGGGTGCTACCTCACGGCAAAAAGTGAAAAACAGGACAAAAACGGGTGGACAGACAAGGATGACGATTAATTTGTCTGTCTGTTTGTATATTATTTATACTAATAATACAAAAAAAATCATATACAAACCGACAAATTGATAGAAATTAAGAACTCTGCCATGGGGCCATTAATAAAATTAATTTATTGTTAAATACATCTAAGAGAACACAAAACAGCTAAAATAATAAAAAAAAGGCTCATAAGGTTCATGAAAATTTTAATAAAACTACTTTTTACCTTCAAATCTAGTTTCACATTCCCGACGTTAATAACATAACTCTTAGCACAACACAATAAATGTAGAGAAACTAAAATCTCAAGAAAGCTGCTTATTTGACCTGTGCGTGTAATGTTTCGGTAGCGAAATACGTATTGTTGAACATTCCGCATCGCCGCGTCAATGGTCGAGGCTTTTACGGTCTACACAGTTCATTTGCGGCTAACGTATTCGTCTCTATATGTAAGTGTTGGATGTAGAAACTATATAAGTTTACTCCAGTTATGATGTACAGCTTCACGTCAAGAACAAAGAGTCGTTTACTGTTTTCATATTGATTGATATTGAAGCATTTCTAATTTGAACTAAAAAAAGCTAACATAATGTATTCACATTTTAAATTACTTTTAGCTTAAGGTATTTCACGTAATAAGTTAAAAAAGGATTGTGTGGTTAATGGTCATGAAACCACAGTAAAAGTGAAACTTTTTTTCACATTATAGACATTTAACTAAAAATTTTATATAATAATATTCCATTAAGGGTATAAAAATCGCTTTATCAATCTTAATTTTATACTTGGAAAATTGGAATGATAATTCCCATTATTTATTTTATATTATATTATTATAAATTACTTCGCGGCCGACCGTCACGCGACATGCAACACACAGACGAAAAAGTTTGAGACGATGTAATAAAAGATTCACTTTAAAAAGGCAGAGAGTAACTGAATAGGTAATAAAGTATTGAAGAGCGTAAAAAGAATTTTGACGAAGTAGAAATTAGTAAAAGTAAAAATATATAAATAAAAAGTTAAATTATCCATAAATTATGTGCGCACAAATTATTATACTTTTGTAGCCCGCATCAATTATAACATATACCTATATAATACAGTGATCGAAAAAGTTATAAAAATTAAGTTAACATACACACAAATTATTATTTACCAAGCCATAATCGACAATGATAATTTATATTATAGTTTTAACATTATACGCGTCGAATTAATAACCTCCTTTACATATCGATTGATACTGGTGAAGGAAACATCGCGAGGAAACCTACATGCCTGGATGAGATTAAAAGTCTTTGGAGGTGTGTGAAGTTCACCAACCCGCATTGGGCCGGCGCATCGATGAACTATGGCCCAATACCCTTCCTCGCCTGATTTCGAGGAGACCCGTGCCCAGCAATGGGATATATAAGGGTTGATATTATTATATTATTTATAAATATTATTCTCTTCACTGTAATAAATACATCACATACTCCTTAGTTTTTAAATTCATTAATGTGGAAGCTTGAAGCCTTTTTCATGTGTACACTACTAATTGATTACCTACGCGTAATTAATATTTGCAATTTTCTCAAATAAATTAAATTTGATTATTGATGTTATTACATAACTATGTTGTTTGCTAATATACATATAATGTTTGCAAACTTCGCTCATTATAATGAAACACATCTTTATTGTCCTCCAGTGACCATGCTGTAAAGTATCCGAAACGTCGGGCTTGTAAAAACTTAATAAACCGCCATAAACAGCCTTATAACCACGCTTATTCGGTTGTTTTAATCTCCAGAGACAGCGAATAAAGTACAGCCACTCACGTTGCGTAAAACGCACTGCTACTCCTAAACTCATGAATAGTGAATAAAAACGATAATTTTAAGAGCACTCTCCATTAGCCGTGTAATCCTATGAGGCCGTGGTGCGACACCAGATATTTGCTTCTCACGGTCGCACCGCCCACTCGAGCTAACATGTTAAACCTGCAACTGATGTTATACAAGTATTCAAAATTCATGCGGACTATTGAGAAATTATATTTTAAACGGTAGCCGTGAAAATAACATTTACATAATGCTGTTGCTTTATTAACGTTAACTTCAGAAATCGAATTTAAGTGAAAATATAATTTTAGCATTCGTCATTATTGTGCTATACCAATTGTAAAATTTACTTAGAATCTTTTCTGAATTGTGTGCTAAAAAATAAATAGGTACTCATAATGGATTTATAAGTGTCTACTATTCTATTCATTTCATCAGTATCATCATCATCCATCCACTGCTTAACACAGGTCTTCTTTAATGAACGCCAAGACGAACGATCCCTTGTCACTCGCATCCAACACTCATTCATTTATAAAAGTTGAATTCTTTAAAAAAATATATTACACGAAAATTTTAAACTAGACATTACCAGGAATTCCAAAATTATTTTTATTGTTATTCAGAATCTTATATATATAATACTAGCTGTTGCTTGCAGCTTTGCCCGCGTTACTCAAATCCTATAAGTCACAGCGTGATGTTATAATATAGCCTATAGCCTTCCTCGATAAGTGGGCTATCTAACACTGAAGAATTTTTCAAATCGGACTAGTAGTTCCTGAGATTAACGCGTTCAAACAAACAAAACAAACTCTTCAGCTTTATAATATACTAGCTGTTGCCTGCAGCTTCGCCCGCGTTACTCAACTCCTATTAGTCACAGCGTGATGTTATATAGCTTATATCCTTACTCGATAAATGGGCTATCTAAGACTGAAAGAATTTTTTAAATCGGACCAGTAGTTCCTGAGATTAGCGCGTTCAAACAAACAAACAAACTCTTCAGCTTTATAATATTAGTATAGATATATAATATGTGAAAGTTACTATTTAATTGGTCATCTTTTATCGTGTAAGCTATTTATACAGTAGCATGTGGACTGGTTAAGTGCTAGTTTAGATGCATAATAACTTGAGGCAGAATATATAACATATTCTATCGGAGTATCCATGCCTTTGAGATGGTATTTCCGTCGATCGTAAACTGTAAAAAATAAGAAGTTGTAACAGAGAGGCGTGAAATTGAACACAAACAAACGTACAAACATACTTACGTTTACACTCATAATAAAGTGTTACTATTGGTTATACAATTCTTACAAGGGTATTTAGAGTATTTTTTTTTAAATTCAATACACACAGTGCTACTTCTATTTGTCACACTTCGTGGCATGAGTGACAGCTATGCTGTCGCGTTTCGTACGGTTCGTGAGTTTACACTGGCCCATTAGGGGGATAGGGAAAAGGAGGGCAACGCATCAGCATAATCTCTGGTTGTGCGGATGTGTATGGGCGTCGATAGTCGCCAAAAGGCTTCGACTGCTCGTTTGCCCTCCTATGCTATAAAAAAATGAGATCTCAAAATATTTAAATATTTTTATGTAAGTACTAGTGGCACCGACAGACGTTGTCCTGTGAAATTTTTTTTTGTGAATTTAAACCATCCTCGAATACCCTTGAACTCACACAAATAAAATCATCAAAATCGGTCCAGCCGTCTAGGAGTTCAGTGACATACACACGCACACAAGAAATATATATATATATATATATATATATATATATATATATAAAGATAAAGATATAAAAATTAAATAATAACTTTGAAGATTATATAAACTCCCTATTTTCCTTTGATAAGTATTTTTTATCGCAGATACCAATTACGTAAAAAATTTACTATTCAAATATTTTGCAAATGAACTACGGCTTCAAATGTCTTTTTTAACGTAGACAACTGTTACAGAGATTTATCTCGAAAATTTCTAAGTCTCATTATACTAAATGATTGTTTAATCATCATCATCATTAGCATTTATCCGTCCAATGCTGAACATAGTCCTCTTTCAGTGAACGCCAAAACAGCGGATCACTTCGCATCCAACACGGACCGGTTACTGCATGGAGATCTTGAGGATGATGGAGTCTTCCTACCTGGTTAATGGTCGAACAACAATTCGTCTACTTAAACGACACCCGCCAGAGAACTAAAGTTACCGATATCACGCGCACAATAAGCTCGTTGAGATGACAGTGGGCTGGTCACACAATCAGGAGAAAATATTGTTTGGGAAGTTCATTTCTTATAAGCAACTGCAGTAAAAAGGGCATATTCAAAACCAGCTTACATTATCTGGACTCTACAGCTACCATACCATATCGATAAAACAAACATCACCCTCTAATTGACACATAAAACGATGTTATTACCAGCAATCACACAAACGCCATCCAATACTATAAAGTCGAGACGAGCCGCCCGTGAAGTAATTACAGTCGCCACCGATCGCCACGTATGATGGCGTGTGATCACCATAAGTGGCATGCCACTTAGATGCACGCTAAAAGACTAATATATCGTTCCATTTAGGGACAGCGGTAATGGAATATCTAAGCAGCCTTATAAATTTCAATCTATAACTGTATAGCTTTGTGCTGAAAATGAGCTCCGCCAATATTCTAGTCTAGAGATCAGTTTTTCTAGTATAAGCCGCTAAGTGATATTTTAAAAGATAATTACAATTTTAGTAGCCATTAATGCTTTGGCTTACGTATGTATAAGAGTCAAAACCATTAAGCAAGGTTTCGTGGTATATACTCTATGCAATAGTTTAATATTTTGCGTAATTATCAAGCAAATAGCGTTCATTTGCCTTTATTTAATTCTTTGTGAAGTAACATTATTTGTTTAAACACTGAATTTACTCAAGTACATTTCAAATATTTTTTTTATACCTACTTATTGATTGGTTGGTCATAATGGGTGGCATATTCTCTAGAATAAAACCCCTAGCCCTAGTTTAAAAAAAATCTATACACTGCTTTTCAATTTACTTGATCTATACAATAAAGCACATAGAAATGCACGCCACCATGGTTCAGGCCTTGACGTGGCGGTGGGGCTCAGTAACCTAGGGTGAGCGGTGCACCTTGGGCGAAGCTAATTGGGCCGAGGGGGCTCTTTATAGCCCTCTTATAAGAAGAGGGGACTAAAGAGAAGGGGGCAAGGGGAGAGGATGGGAACCTCACCCCATTGTACTGTCCCGACGTTGGGAGGGGTTGTTCTGTGGTGCGGGACGGCCCCTCTGTAGGGGTGGCGTCGGTCCCTTGCGGGACTGACTAGCCGTCGAGGTGCCCTGTTTGTTTTCTAGATCCGGGGCACCTCACCAAAGGCGGCATTGGTGGCACTCGCCGGGTTTTAGTGGGTAGAGCTGCGTCCATTTACCAGCTGTCGGGCGCAGCGAGTCCCACATACCCGCGTGAGGAGACCCACTCCCCCGCGGGATGCCTCAGAGCATTTCCCGGCGTTAAAGAAAAAAAAACATACAAATGCACAAAGGTGGAACATAGAACCTCGTCCTTTTTAAAGTTGAATTAACAACAAACACATTATCCGTGGAATAAAAATTACGGAAAGCATAAAATTATTTTGATAAATTTTATAAGATAATGAAATTTTTCCAGCGCGTAATTTTTGAAATTATTCCAGTCTTTACAACCCAATGGTAGGTAGTAATAACTAACACTTAGGATCAATTCAAACTTTATGGTCTAAATCTCTTTACCACTTTCGTTACGAACTCAAAATTACTCACCATCTTTACGATCTCATCACCAATAAGGGAACGCGACAACTATACTTAAAACATCAGAGATAATATAGAAGCCGTTTTAAAAAAGCATAGTCCTGGTTATTACACATGTAATAACAATTTGCGAATCTAAAGTATTTTTAAAAATACGCTTCAATCTGAAAAAGTTTAGATTTTATTTTCATAAAAAACTAGCTGTTGCCCGCATTAACTTAGATTTACAGCCGTATCCGGATTGATGATGATTATTTCTTATACTAAGTTACTTCTTATAACATCAGCGGCCAGTCCTGTCAAAATTGGCCCGTCCGTTTCAGAGATTAGCCGGAACAAAAATACAGACAAAGATTTTAAAAATTGATTTTACGATGTAAGTAGCTTTAAGCATTTAGTGAAAAGCTGTCAATTTTGAATTGCAAACATACACTTTAATTTTATTTATTTGTATAGATGATGTCGGGTAGATGCAATACGGTAAGGCTCTCTTATGGCACGTGCGTAGTGTTATAAGAAGAAGATAGCACGTTATTATTAATAGTTCATTTGAAAGATAGTGATTATCATTGGTAACATTGACTATTTAACAGCTCATAGTCATAAGGTTTTTTAAAGTCACTTTAAAACAGACATAATGCAATTGTATCGGTATTTCAAACACTAAAAAAATTTGGTGTAAAATTAATAAAATTGATTGCAATTAATGATTCAAAAAAACTGTCAGTTTCTAAATGTACATTGTCGAACCTACTCAAAACGTATAAATAAATAAGAAAATAATACTGACTCATTTTAAATAAGAAATTCCATCCTAAAGAATATACCGGACAGTGTACGCTCTTCCTTACATCGATATTATAATGAAGCAGAATGATAGCGCCAAACAAAACAAGCACGTCGTTATTTCCATGAACTGTCCCATCACTACAGGAGGTATTTTTATTAGGATGTCGTGTACTGGCTGACCTTAGATAAACAGCTATGGCGAAAACGGCCCTATAAGGCCATACTTATGTGTATTTTAAGTGTGTTTTTTGTAGTTAGGCAAGGCTTAAGGCCAATTATGGTGAAATAAATGCCCACATAAAATAAATTTGGAGTGTAAGGTTATGGAGCTATATTTATTTAATTTTATAATTCTGATAGCTAGCTAATAATCTAAATTAGTCTGGACCAAAAAACCTTACCATGTCTTTTTTAATTCAAGTTAATCATTATTTTACAGAAGTTTATAAATTGTTATATCAATTTTACTTTATAGTTTAAAAAAAATATTCTATAAAGTAATGTTTGTTGCGTATCGCAACAAATTGCCGAGAACATTATATTTTCAGTCAAAGAGATATATTGAATCTTAAAAACAAAAAGCCTCCGTCAAATGAATCACCAATGAAAGCCTCGTACACTACAATTAAGTACACCGTCTTGTTATCGATGTGATTATACCAGAATATGGCCTCAGATATGAGGCATGTCGTGAGAATTACTTCTTACATTAAAATCGCCTATTTTATTTAAATATAAGGAAACCCGACAGACGCTGTATTTAAATCATTTTAGTGGACCTCACGAGAGGCATCAGGCATGAAGGCTTCCTCAGGAAACGTGCATGCCTGATACGATTAAAGGTCTTTGAAGGTGTTTCACACACGCTGAAGATGTTCATCAGCACTTATTGGGCCAGCACATCGGTGAACTATGTCCCTAAACACCCTCCTCGCCTTATTTCGAGGAGGAATAAGGCGAGGAGGGTCCGTGCCCAACAGTGAGACATGCAAGGGTTGATATTATTATTATTATTAACATTACAGTGAACCTGATTGTAAATCTAAACCATTCTCGAATCGAATTATAGACCATCAATACCATCGAGTATAATATAACCGGAGTAGAGAGGTAATGTTATGTGTTAAATATCCAAAATTTGAGCCCTGAAGCTGCGCCTGTTCTGCGCTCTGATTGGTTACGACTGATGACTATTGGTGATTGATTGGCCGATGGGACGTACATACAGGTTACTGATTGATTGAATTGCTATTACGTCAGTGTCAAATCACTTACCACTTTTTGAATTCTATGGCTCACATTACCACTCTATCCGGTACATTTTTATTCACAACATCTGTTCGTGGTGAAATTAGAACTCACTACCTCCAAGTGAATTAACTAATAGCTAGGCCATTTTCAATCCATTTACCTCATCATTCGTTCAACAAACAAAACAGGTAAATCGTGTTAGTCAATTTGATAAACTTCAAATAAAACGAACACTTAAAACATACTTAATTATATCAAACACACATCATTCTTATCTTAAAATAATAGAATAACTTCCATCTAATATATATACACAAAATACTTCTTACTAATCAAATGACAACACGACATTTCCACTATAAGAGTAGCAACGTGATTTTTCAAAGAGAAATCATACTTGGGAACCAAAGTACATTAAGGTAACATAGTAAGGTAACATGCGTAGGCGATCCGGCTGGCGGCCGCGCGGGCGGTGCAGGCGTACTAACAAATTACGGCCAACCGAGCCTCGTGTAAGTTAAACATAAGTACAAAGCGATGATTGCACTTACAGGATAATTTACGTTTAGCCCAATGTGAGACAAGATAATGAACGTTCTTAAATGTGTTAAGAACGCCAATCATGAAAGGTTGAAAAAACACTTTTAGTCTAGGACTGAGAATAGAGTCTGCGCCCACTTTAGCACCTTTTCGGGCGCAGAGAGTCCTACATAACCCCCAGGCTACCCCGGGCTCAGTGGTATGCACTCCCCAGCAGAATCAAAAAAATAGACTAAGAATACCAACAATTTTATTGTATGGCAACATTCTCATTACAATGGAGAATTACTCAAAACTCATAATAGGAACGCCCAAATTAAAGCTTAAGGAGCCATTGGAACACTTTCTAAGTAAATAATTAAAAGTTTTATTGAAAAAATGTCGTCAAGAGAAGGTATGAATTTGGTAAAATTCGATATTACAAATAATTGCTAGTGGCAAGGGATCGGCCGTCTTGGCGTTCATTGAGGGAGTCCTATGTTCAGCAGTGGACGAATAGAGGCTGATGGTGATGATGATGATGATTACGATGATGATGATGAAATATTCCAAAATTTATATCGTTCCCGCACATGACTACTCAACGGATATGGTAGCCAATGAAATAATAAATTACCCATACATAGAAATTGCACTGAGAATGAATACCCAGATTTCATATGCAATTTACGATAATCTGGAGATATTAGTTTGAATTATATAATAGAGTCTCGGGGATAGAGACGCATAATGCAGCCATTCTTGACGATTAATATTCTAGCAACGGAATAAGGTTTGACTAGTTTCGCTATTCAAGATGTGATTCTGATAATTCAGGAATCACGTTCGTGTTATAATATTGACATAATTAGATTGTCGCTGGTCTATCTTGATTAAATAGTTCTCTTAATTTACATATTTACAAATTAAAAAGAACGATTGTCTTTGAAGAGGCACAGAAAAAAGGCTTTCTTTATATTGGTTTCATATGTTTACGTGAATTTCACTCATTATAATGAAACAAGTTTTTCGGATTTAATCGCGGTTTATTAAGATTTTTACATGCCCGATGTATCGGATACTTTACCGCGACCAGTCCTCCCTATATCCAGTGACAAAAAAACATCTTATTATACTTTTTCGACTAAGCAATCTACAATAATAACATCAATTATCGATATCAATATCAAAAATATAATAATAATAATATCAACCCTTGTATGCCCCACGGCTGGGCACGGGTCTCCTCCTCGAAATTAAGCGAGGAGAGTGTTGGGCCATAGTTCACCGAGGCGCTGGCCCAATACGGGTTGGTTGGTTGCACACCTTCAAAGACATTTAATCTCATCAGGCATGCAGGTTTCCTCACGATGTTTACTTCACCGGTGAGCAAGCGGTAGGAAACCCCATTTCATCCATTTCTTTATATTTTTTTGGAATTTTCTCTTTATTTGAGCTGTAAGACCTTGTTTTTTGCCAAATTTCGTAATTCTAGGTCAACGGGAACAACCATATAGGCTTTCGACCCAAATCCTATACGTTACTTCCGGTTGACCTAGAATTGTCAATTTTTTTTAAAAGGTACAAGTAAATGAAAAAAAACCGAAATATAAAAAAAGTTGAAATTAAAGTAAATTATGGTACTTACAAGTTTTCCAGAAAATTTAAATTTGCCCATATCTATTGACCGTGTTGACTCAGGACCTCAGTATTTGGTATAAATTTCAACTTACTAGATTCACCCGTTACTGAGAAAAATCGGTGGGTCACACACGGACAGACAGACAGACAGTCGGACAAGAAGAAAGTTATCTTATAGGGGTTCCTTTTTGCCTTTGAAGGTATGGCCTCTTTTTTTAAATGTTACTTGGATAGGTTAACTAACAGACGTGCCCCCAGATGGTATCTAAGTGGTCGACGTCGCCCATGAACATAAACTAGTTTACCTGGAACGAGCCCAGGCAAGTAATTTATGTGTTGCCTATCCTAAGACATAAGATGTTAAGTCTCGGTGCCAGTAATTTCACTGCCTGTCTTCTCTCCGAAACACAGCAAAGCAGTTTCACGGGAGAAACAAGCAAGTTGGTGGTACTCATGCAGCCGGGAGCGCGGCACAGCGCTTCCCTCCCACCTCATACTCACAAAACGTCAAATCTGACCACATGTTTCTGGCATAATTTTAGTATTCATTTTGGATGATAGTTGATTAGTCTAATTACGATTATCAACGACATCTAAGTTTATTCTCAACCACTGTATTCTGAATCCCTTATGTATGAAAAAAAAACTTGTAGTTTATATGATCTATTCATTCATCATGTACAATTTTTTATCAATCAACGCGCAATAACGAACAAATAAACGCACGCATAACAGTTACGTTCATATTACATTTCCTAGTACTTTAAGCACCTAAAATAAATATACCACACTACGTTATAGATTCGAGCCCATTGACTATAGCCGTAAAATCAATCAATATAAAACTATGAACTGGTTGTAAAAACAAATAGTACTCACCGCTTCAGTCCGTACTACTATTACGGTAGTATAGTAAATACCATTCCGTTCGCGATATTTAGAAAAAGTTTCCATTATTTTTCAATTCACGAATATTTTTGTACTTCTTTTTATATGACGCGGTAGAGCTTTTGTCGTTTCAACTTTGGGAAAGTTATTTCTGCATTGATTGGTTATATTGGAAAATTTTAAAGCTTTTATTTTAATTCAAACGCAAGGTTTATGCTGTAATTTTTCTATAGTGCCTTATGTTAGTTGCCGTGCCAGAAAGTACCATGTTTTCTTAAGATTTCTTTTACGTACAAATATGAAGGACGTCACCATTTATAACGAATAAAAATCTACAAAGAGAAGAAATATGAAGGCGTCATATCGTTTTTAGTCACGGCATTCGAGTCAATTTTATTCTCAAATGAATCTTTAAACTATTTCAGATTGGTTTATTTTAAAATGTACTCAGTTTTTTTTTATTTTCTCATACTCAGAGTATGAGAGTCTGTAAAGAAGTGGAAAAATGAGAAAAAAAACATTCAATTGATTTGTACTTCTGAGTATGAGAGTCTGTAAAGAAGAGGAAAAATGAGAAAAAAAACATTCAATTCATTTGTACTTCTGAGTATGAGAGTCTATAAAGAAGTGGCAAAATGAGAAAAAAAAACATTCAATTCATTTGTACTTCTGAGTATGAGAGTCTGTAAAGAAGTGGAAAAATGAGAAAAAAAACATTCAAAATAATATATTCTCTACTTAGTAGTTATTAAGTTGGCATATTTACAGATTAATAATATAACATTTGTCATAATTCCCAAGCGTTATATTTCATTACTTTTGAAGCAAGAACATAATTTATTCTGTACAAGCATCGAAGCTGGATAATTTCAACAGCGATAAAGACAAAATTATGTGTCGATGTATATCTAATGGAGTTTATTTCATTTTATTAATACGTTGACTGTAATGATGTTACGTTTGGTACACTTGTGACTTGAATAAAAAAATACATGTACATTTATAAAATACACTGAAATGATGACGTCATCAGAAGAAATTAATATTGATTAAAAAAAGGAAGTGTACCTGAATGTTACTTCTATCAAGATTTAAGAGAGTTACACGACAATAAATTAATTAAAAATATATATAACTTAGTATATGAGTCTCAAAAACTTTTTTATAATAATAATAATTTATAGGAAACTGATATATTTTATAATAATAATAAGTTTTTGAATAAATGTTGACTTATTAAAATAATATCTAAAAGTTAAATAAACTTCTGCTAAACCAAGAAAATTGTATGCTAAATACTCCACAGAAATCACAAGCTATAGGTATGTAATCTATACTAATATTATAAAGCTGAAGAGTTTGTTTGTTTGTTTGAACGCGCTAATCTCAGGAACTACTGGTCCGATTTGAAAAAATCTTTCAGTGTTAGACAGCCCATTTATCGAGGCTATAGGCTATATAAAATAACGCGGTGACATAATATAGGAGTTGAGTAACGCGGGCGAAGCTGCAGGCAACATCTAGTTATTAATAATAGCATAATATATTATCTGTCTCAATCATAATATTGAAGATTTTTGGGATATTCAGGAAGATTATAAAATATGTTTCATTAATTAAGATGAAAAAATATTTACAAAGGAGATTAAAATGATATCGTGCACAAAGATCTGAATTTCGTGCCTATGCATTTTAATTTGAGCTCGCTTGGGTCGTAAAAATTATAATATACACAAGTCAACCCACAGGTAGCATTAATTTATAATTTATCATCATCATAAAATTGCCTATGCTTGAATACTACACAAATACAAATATTTTCTACTCCTCCTGAATTCTTCTTATTAAATTCGTTGCGGGTCCCAAGGCAGTTTCATCATATCCCTCGGGATCCCTGAGATCGTATCAATGGGTCATTTGGTGGTTACTGTCGATCTTAGCTTAGAAAGGAATAGAAGCTGTAGGAATAAGTGATGGGCATTGCCCGAATAAAAGTCTATATGCTGGAGTACGCCCGCTGCTGTGAACGATCTAAATATCAACTTATACAAACTCTTTAAGGACCGGATCCGAATTAAACTGGTTCATGTTAATGGGCAACGATTATCGCTTACTATTAAATAACTGCCTGTCTTCAAGTCTGAACATCTTAAGAAAAAAAAAACATTTTTTCGTACAATACATACATTATGTTTTTTTAACAAAAAAAGAAGTAAGATCGTGTTAAGGAATCATCAATTGTTCGCGCTAAGATCAGATTAACATAAAGACGTGTCAAACTGACGGCTCGGAATGTGTACGCAAAAACATTCTCGTAATTTGCTTGGTGGGACAAGGCTTTAAATTAAGCTGGGAACATTTGATGTTGATATCTGATAGACGATTCCAGAAAATATTGTTAGGTAGGTACATATCTAATGAAATTCGTAGATAAAAGTGAATATTATTGTAATATTGGAAGGATACCCTACTAATATTATAAACGCGAAAGTTTGTATGTATGGATGTTTGTTACTCTTTCACATCAAAACTACTGAATGGATTTTAATGAAACTTTACAATAACAAAGCCTGTATCAGAAGAGCACAATATCTTTATGAACTATAGTTCATAAAGATATTGTGTGAATTGTCCAACATCTAATTCTGCGCAGACGTAATCACGGGCATCAGCTACTATTTCATAATGACATAAAAAGGACCTATAATACGGATTGTCTCAAAACTAGTTTGATGTTACTAACTATAAGGACTCTAAGATAAGGACATAATATAGGTATGTCACCAAGTAATACGTAGGTAATTAAATCAACTTTTTTTTATTCTTCACCAAATAAAAACACAATAAAGAAGAGATCAAAAATTTAAGCAGCAAAAAAGCACATAGGTACAGAACTACATAGCTTACGTACATGCTTCATTGTATTAAGAGCTACTTTGACACATTTTGATACAATTCACTTTATGACAAGTTATTATAACTTCTCTCGGCCAATATAGCCCAGTCATATTAGGTAAAAAAGGGGTCAACCTCGGAATGAAAGATAATAAGCTGTAAGTTGGTATTTATAAACCTTTGTTTTGTCGTTCTAAAGTCACAAGTGCTATCGTGTCCGCGTCTTAAGATATTGAAGGTCAAAGGTCGTAAAAATCGGTTTTTCGTGAATATCTCGCTTTCTATTGCTTCAATGAGATTTGCACCTATTGTAGAGTATAAGTTGTAGAGTATAAAATTTTCTACAACGTTTGTTTGAACTTTTTTTCATACAATCAACCGTTTTTACGGTAGACCGCGAAGAGTGCGCCGCGTACAGTCATATATGGCCTAATGCAAGGTCAAGAGTGAGTTACGGTTATCAGTACGTTGTATAAAATTAATTATTTACTATATATTTGACCTTCATTATATTTGAAATAAACGACAGAAACACAGACAAAGTCATGGGCGACAGTTGGTCGTGAGTTGTACTCGTGAAGGATTAGCCGTTATAATTTAATTGTAACCGTTCATCGACCCATACGAGCTGATTCTCGACTTGATTGCCTTTATTGCCGCTGGGTTCACTTGAGCCGTGATATACTGATCATTATGGCGCACATTAAAAGTGCTACCACAAATGTTTTAGTAGTATTTGTACCACTCATATTTCAACGCGCCTTTACATGTAAAGTAACTTTTTTCTCAATCACACAGATTATCATTACAAGTCTTGTGGTTTTAAATTAACGGGTTTATTTCCACAATTAAACCTATATAAAGCTTTTTTTGAAGTGTCGGTCGACCATTCCCGTCCCGTGTTGGATGCGAGTGGCAAGGGATCGGCCGTCTTGGCGTTCATTGAGGGAGGCCTATTTACAGTAGTGGACGGATAGATGCTGATGATGATAATGAAAGCTTTTTTTTCGAGAAGTTTGTCATCAAGGGCCATACGAGCAGTCGGAGCCTCACAGCGCCGACGCCCATACACATCCGCACAACCAAGGCCACGCAGATGCGCTGCCCCCTTTTCCCTATCCCCCCCAATGGGCCACCGGAAACTCACAAACCGCACGATACGCGACAGCATAGCTGTCACTTGACGCTGATGTCATGTGAGCGAGAGGTACCATCCCAGTCGTGCCGGCTCAGTTCGGCTGCAATGCAGCATGGCACTACTCGATCTCAATCAGTCTCAAAAACAACGTTTCTTATCACCTTGAATAGTAAGGTACACTCATCATTATATTTAGACATTTATTTAAGTCTATTATTAGATGACAATCCAAACAAATCCGGCCGGTCACCGAGGGAGAAAATGACCATAACCCTTCAGAGACAAAACCTTCAAACATAACAATAATACCAGAGGCCGATAAAAATAAATTAATAAAATATAAATTAAAAAATTACCTGCTCTATATCGCGACCTACAACGTAAGGAGTCTATATCTGGAGGAGGCCTTCATCTGGTGAGGCCAGATGAGGGGTTCATGCCAGCAAAATGTTTTTAAACTACGAAACCTGATTTATTATGATTAAATTAAAATTGAAAAAAAAACCAGAAAATTCGATACCTACCTACTTATATAAAATTAATCAATCGAATATACTTGAATATTTGTAATTCAATTATAAACAAATAAATAGTAATAAAAAAAAAACTGTAGTAGGTACAGCAAAATTTATTATAATGAAAAGTACATCATTAATATATCATTTTTGTATCACCAAAAATTTGCCAAAAATGTATGTACATAACTACATAAGTGTAATTGAAATTTAAGCTATGCGTGAAATAAAAAGGCTTTTTTTTATTTTATTTATTTATTAGATGACACATCAATAGACTCATCAGCAAGCAATTACTAGTCAAAAGAAATAATCTGAGAGGCAGTAGTCATTCCATCTTATATCAGTTGCTGGACCGTAGGAACAAGATAGGACAAGATCATGAAACAACCGTTAAATTTACTTAGGTTTTATATCTTCAGATAATGTAGGATTAAGTTACATATAAGCAATACACAATTAAACGAAGCCCCTTTATTATACAAGAATAATATTGTTGTGAAGCATTAAATAGTAGTCACATTACCTACAATGTAACTACTCTCGCTCACATAACACCGGCGTCAAGTGACAGCTATGCTATGCGTGCGGTTTGTGAGTTTCCAGTAGCCCATTCGGGAGAAAGAAAAAAAAAGAATTCGGCCATAGGGAAATGAAGGGCAACGCATCTGCAGAATCTCTGGTTGTGTAAATGTGTATAGGCCAAAAGGCTTCGATTGCTCGTTTGCCCTCCTATGCTATAAAAAATATATTATCTTATACATAGTTCAAAAGTTGTTCACAAAAATATCCATCACGACGTTCTTACCTAACGAATCTATATATTAACTAGTAGCTAGGGGTCAGACGTTGTTCTGTACAAAATATTTAAATATATATATTTTTTATTATTATTATCATTTTTTATTCTTTTGTACTTCTAAACCATTCTCGAATCCACTTGAACATACAAAAAAAAATAAAGATTGGTCCAGCCGCTTAGGAGGAGTTCAGTGTCATACACACGTACAGAATAATAATAATACTAATAATATCTATGGACGCTTTCATACCACGTCAATCTGGTCCCGTGGTAAGTACTCGAAGAACTTGTGTTACGAGTACCAGACAACGGAAATAAATTTAATACTTTTATAATATACATATATTTAAGATTTTTATGATATAATTCACACATTTAATACACATCCATGACCCAGGAACACAGAAAATATTTTTTTGTTCCCTGGCGGGATTCGAACCCGCAACCTCCGGGCTTGAGCGCCAACGAGCTTACCACTGAGCCACAGAGGTCGTCTTTCGTCGAATTATATAATATATAAAGATATACCACAAGTGGGGATCGAAAGGAAACCACTCGAAACTGTCCGTAACCACTCGCCTGACGCTCTAAGCCGAACACTTATACTCAATTAGTATAAATAGAGATTAGTAGATTGATTAAACTGGTTAATGTGCGATAGATTATTAAGTAACGTGAAATTAATTCAACTTGATCAAAGATCGTGTCACCTAGGAGTGGTAATAGTCTCTAATAATTTGTAAAGTCAAACAAGTAATATTTAACCTCTCTATTTACAGCGTAAAGCGGTATGTTAGTGGAACTGGCGAGGAATAAATAACTAATAGGGTTTATACAAGAAAATCTTGTAAATGGTCAATAATGATAAACATAGTTAAATTGCCTACTGTTAGGAACAAGCATTTAAATTCACATTTTGTTTATCTAATATTAACCTAGTTTGTAAGTGTTTCGTAGTAATTGCCAATGTAAATTTACATGGGCATTCATGTACATTAAGTTTACTAATTTTATCCATGTAAAATGCATGGGCAACTTATCAATGAATTATTAACACGCCGACTAAGACTTAGAGATATATATAAAATAAGGACCAGCATTAAGGCAGGAACTCCCTAGAACAGTTATGTAACATTATTAACAGAAAGTTATGTAACTTTATTGCTAGAACATAAATTGGGCGCTATTTTTAAATGGCATGTAGCTTATTATTTTATAGTTAATGTAGCAGATATCCCAATAAGCTTAATAAAAACTAAATAAAAACTTAACATCACTTTTAAGATCCATTCAACTAATATAATATTTATATTGTACCTTAACCTGTAAGTTGTTGTCTGTTTGTTAGGTTGGCGTTCATTGAAGGAGGCCTATGTTCAGCAGTGCATGGATAAAGGCTGATGATGACGACGATGATGATCATGATGATGATGAAGATGATGAAGATGATGACCATGATGATGATGACCATGAAGATGATGATGAACCTGTAATATTTTTCGGAATAACAGAAATAAACACGAGAATATTAAAGCACACATTTTTAATCCTTGTATGGCAACGTTTACAAAATGTTAACTTTCAATTATGTTACGTCCGAAGTGCGAGTGCCGCTCACTACCCCCATGACCACAGCCTTTATCTACAAAGGAGTCAGTAATGCGAAAGTAGGCACTAGATTGACTCGTGGAGTGTGACACGTTCACTGTAATAGTGACTTTGTAAAACATAATAGTTCTTTTATAGTAAACCCTCGTCGGCCTCTCTGAAAAACTTATTTTAAATGTGACATTTAGAAGGATTCGGCTTTCCATTTTTTTAATGTAAATCTATACTAATATTATGAAGCTGAAGAGTTTGTTTGTTTGTTTGTTTGAACGCGCTAATCTCAGGAACTACTGGTCCGATTTGAAAAATTCTTTCAGCGTTAGATAGCCCATTTATCGAGGAAGGCTATAGGCTATATAACATCACGCTGTGAGTTATGATTAATAGGACTGCGTGCAACAGCTAGTTTATTATAATAATTAAAAAATCTTCTCAATTGTCATGTTAAAATATTGCCTATGTTTATTTCATAATTATTTGATTTGAAACACTTGAAATTTGTCAAAATTAATGTAAAGAATACGAAATAAAACTTTGAAGAAAAAGAAGCTTTTGGTGTTTGGTAAAAAATGATACCTTATCTAGCTCGTAATAATGTTGGGACTATTCGCATAAGCTTAGGCCTTGAGCCTACATACTTCGCACTCCTATGTCTCGGATAGCAGGTCTCTTGGTGAGAGCCTTGCGTTGGACGGGGTCCTTGGGGTTCGCCGACTAGGGCAAGAGGCGTTAATGCGAAGGTGGGGGGAGGACCTGGCGCGACAGCCGTACGGCAAAATCCTAAAGGTTGTTCTGCGTCAGGTCCTTGAGCGGTGGATGCGTCGTAAGCGCAAACCCCTCACCTTCCGTCTGACACAGGTACTCACTGGGCATGGTTGCTTTGTGAGTACCTGTGCCGGACGGCCCGCAGGGAGCCGTTGACAGTCACGATTGTGGCGCGGCGGTGGACTCGGCCAAGCACACCCTCGAGGTGTACCCGAGATGGGCGGTGCTGCGTCATGATCTGACATCGGTCATCAGAGGGGACTTGTCTCTGCCGAGTGTCATGTAATGTAATGTCCCAGAAGGAGACCGACGAGCGGGTGAGAGAGGAGGCCGCCGACGTGGTCTCCCCCTGTGGGGGACGAACGGGGGTGCGCAGGAGGCGCTACTTAATGCGCCTTCAGTAACGCCCCTGTGCTCGTGTCGGGTTCAGGATGGGACCTGGGCCCAGTATGACACGACGTCGCGGGGACTGCCTTAGCAGCCGGGCGGCCCCCCTTAAGAAGAGTAGTCTGGCCTTCGCCGGGGCCAGCCTGTCGCTGAGGTGATCCCGTTGAATGCCTATCCAGGACCCTCTAATTAAAGCGGCTGAAGGCGCTCGCAGTGGTTTTAGTTTACGGGTAGGGCACTCCCAAGTGCGAGTCCCACATAGGGTCAGGATCTACCCGAGATCCTGGCTACATGCGTAAAAATCATTTCCCTGCATTAACAATTTTAAAAAAAGGCTCAAGCATACTTCGTAATTTTTTTTTTTTTTTTATTAGTATCCTATCGATGAAAAGAAATGCGCACACAGTTTGAGAGATGCGCTAACGTATCGATAAATATGAAAATTACTAGTGGCGCTTACGTTATGAACAAGTTATTCCGTTAAGTAAACCCGTAGATACCTGTCTTATGTACCTAGGAAGAGACAAGCATGTATGATTTTCTAAGGCGATGAACACACGGTACCGCGCACCGCCGCGGTATGCGGAGGCGATATAGCGGATTTCGTAGCGGTGCTCCGTGCGGTAAGGCGGTTTACGCGCTTCTCCGCGCGGATGGATTTAACGCGGTTTTGACCAGTTTGAACCATTTCTTCCCATTGTTTCATTTTAAATAGTCTCACTATATTGTGTGCTTTCCATGTCCCAGAGAGCAGATCAATTTCAATCGCCGAAATAAACTTTTCGACATCGAATTCTATTTTTCAATTGCAATGCATCCTGCACCCACGATGATCCGCGCGGCTATGCGGCGCCCCGTGTGTGAGGCGCCGCTCCACCGCGCGGACGGCAGCGTGGAGGGGCGGTGTACGTGTGTTAGGCATCTTCGGATTTATTAGAGGCCAATGCGACGTGAGATCCGCTTTACCGCCTACCGCGGCGGTGCGCGGTGCCGTGTGTTAGCCGCCTAAGAATCCATTTATTTAAATTAATAAGATGTGGTTTCTCAATAATGAACACCATATCTTTTTGCTATCATGGATTTAGAATCTTACACGTATTACTAGGATATCATAAAATTGTGATGATGATACAATAATATCCGAAGAACAACTAGAGAGTAGAAGAGTTGCCGATGTGATACAATTTCCAATAATTTGTTAGAGATCAATCATTTTTATTTTGAAGTTACTAAGGACAGGGGTGTTTTTGAAGTAAGACTTTTTTAGCCGCGTCTAGAACGTAACCTAGATTTATTTTGTGACGGAGATAATTTATATCAAGCTCAATATTTTATATTCAAAAATAACTTGCATTCGCTCTTGATTTATACGTCAACTAGTGGCAAATATCTTTATAATAATTATTTTTTAATCTCCAAGGAATTTGAAATTTTTCATAAATTTTCTGACGTTCAGTTCAATGTTCATTTTTCGAAGTAAAACTTCTTTAGGCGCGACTATAGAGTAACACAGATTTTATGAAGTTTTACTTCAATCACGCACGTTGAAGGTTTTCATAGATATTAGTAAAAGCTTACGTCACCGTGTTCATTGTTTTTTTAAGGGTTATAATTAGTGACTCAGTTTTTACACCTTGTGGTGGCCTCTTATCAGTATTATATTCTTAAATCGTACCTATTGTATGAGTAAACTAGTAAAAATTATACCTACGATAATATGGTATTTAATTCGGGGTTTCCTACCAAAATTAAGGGAAATGTTAATGAACCATCAAACACAATATAAATTTCGGATACAAAAAACAACTTAATTAGGGAGATTAAAAAGAAATCGCTTGGGATATAAAAAGCTGTGGAATAGGGAAATTTGAAAATTGTATTTTATCGAAAACTGTTTGCAAAGTTGGTAACCCTGACCGCTCTGTCGTTCAAAAAATCGTTGCAATACTCGCGAAAACTTTGAGTGTTAAGTTGGTATCATGTTTCGTCGAAGAACGTTACTTTGACACAGATTCGTATGCACACAAAGCGAAGTAATCAAATTTAATTAGCATTAATAGGTAAGTGTGAGAGAGAATGTGGCGCCATCGTTGATTGGTAGATTATACGGAGCCTCCTGACCTTATAAGATTTACTGTTAACACAAAGAACGTTTTAACGTTGTAACGCGGTTTGTCAAATATAAAAAGAGACAAATTGTTGATTGTGACTATATCATCATGATATCTGGTGAACATACACCGAAAAAGAATTTAAAATGAATTATATATTAATATGTTGACTAAAATCTGTACTGTAATGTACTTTATCACTTACTACCGGTGGGAGGGAAGCGCTGTGCCGCTGGGCTGCATGGGTTTTTTTTATTTTTTTTTATAGAAGAGGGGGCAAACGGATAGTCGGTTAACCTGATGGTAAGTGAAGAGCGCCATCCACAGACACCCGCTACACCAGTGGATTAGCAGGTGCGTTGCCGGTCTTTTAGATGTGAGTATGCTCTTTTCTTGAAGGTCCCTAAGTCGTATCGGTTCGGAAACACCATAGGAGGCAGCTGATTCCATATATTTGTAGTGCGAGGCAGGAAATGCCTTAAAAATCGAGTTGTTGTGGATTTCCGGACATCGAGATGGAGTGTGTGAAATTTGGAGTTTTTCCGCGATGTCCGGTGGTGGAATTCTGCTGCAGGTATTAGTCCGAACAATTCCTCAGAGCACTCCCCGTGGTAGATGCGGTAGAAGATGCAGAGCGATCCGACATCTCTACGCAGCGCCAAAGAATCAAGCCGATTGGAGATAACATTGTCGTCGACGATTCGAGCCGCCCGGCGTTGAATGCGGTCAAATGGAAGGAGCTGATACTGGGGCGCTCCAGCCCAGAGGTGAGAGTAGTATTCCATGTGAGGCCGGATCTGCGCCTTGTATAATTGAAGGCGGTGTGAAGGCATGAAATACTGCTTCGCCCTATTGAGCACGCCGAGTTTCTTCGAGGCTAGTTTAGCCTTTCCTTCCAAATGACCACGAAACTGCACATCTCCCGATATATCCACGCCAAGTATCCCAATGCTGGCTGAGGCGGTTAGGGAAGTGCCTTCGAATTGTAGAGGAACGACGAAGGGTGATTTTTTAGCGGTAAACGCGCAAACTTGTGTCTTGTTGGGGTTAAATTGGACTAGGTTAAGTCGCCCCCATTCCGAGACTCTGGCCAGCAGAGACTCGATTTCAGACACAAGTTTGTTCCGACACCATCATGCTTGTTTCTCCCGTGAAACAGCTTTGCTGTGTTTCGGATAGAAGGGCAAGACAGGCAGTGGCACCAATTACTGGCACCAAGACTTAACATCTTGTGTCTCAGGATAGGCAACACATAGATGAGTTGCCTGGGCTAGTTCCAGGTAAACTAGTTTATGTTCATGGGCGACGTCGACCACTTACCATCAGGTGGTACGTTTGCCAGTTTGCTATCTATTTTCTTTGTCCTCGTCGGCTCTCCTCGTTCTGCGGCGCCAGGACAGTCTGTCCTGGGTTGTCGAAATACTTACTTGGGCAAGCTCTAAGTCCTTGGCTACTGACCACCAGGTGGCCAGGGGGCGTCCTCTACTTTTCTAATTATTTGGCAGTGCCAAGGCCTGTTTAACGACTTGTTGACTCGGGGCGTCTCATGACATGACCAAACCATCGTAAGCGACACTCAGTGAGTTTTTCTGTTATGGGCGCGACCTTGAAACTTCCTCTGATGTGCTCGTTTCGCACTTTATCGAGTCGGGTTACACCTGCTGCCCATCTTAGCATCTTCATCTCATTTACGTGCATTTTCTGTACGTGGGCTTTCTTTGTTGCCCAGCACTCGGCCCCGTATGTCATGGCTGATCTGACTGCGGTCTTGTAGATCTTGCCTTTGGTTTTAATCGGCATTCTTGTATCACATAATACTCCCGTCAAGGCCCTCCACCTCTGCCATCCGACGCCAATTATATGCGTAACATCGTAATCAGTTTGCCTATCGAACTATGTAATATAAAAAAAAACATTATTTAATATTAACATATTCTTAATGATCTCATAAGTCATAACCATATGTGTGAAAATCTACAGAAAAACTTTGAACGCTATTTTCTCGAAGATTTTAATACGTACGTAGTATAGTGTGGCAACCGTACGAGTACTTACTTTGTAGTAAGTGTACATACATACACAAACAGTGATGATACTTACATATTTACGTCAGTTAACATCCTCCTGGTTCATCATGGTTCGTCAACATCCAACATGGTTGATATCTCTACTACTTGTGTTTACTACAGCAAAAGCTATAATGTTGCATAAAAAATATGATATTTACAGTCTGTAAGTTAACCTAGTTCCGCCATCAGCTCGCAAGAACTAAGAATAAATATAATTATTTAACCCGACTGTCTGAAGCTGACTGTGTGAAGCTAAAAAGATGGAATGGATTTTATAAAAATATAATTGTCTGCTCTAGAAAAAATTGTAACTCACAACCTATATCTAGAGTTAGTAAGAATTTTCGTACTCGATTCAGTCTGGTGACAGACGAACAGACACACGGTCAGTGGAGTCTAGTAATAGGTCTGCGTTTTACCCTTTGGGTACGGAACATTAAAAACCATAATTTTATCATTATTTTTAATTAATCAAATAGAACGTGGTTGGTGAAATTAAAGGTTTGCTCAAAACTATGTTAGACTAATAACTTTAACCACTAACATAGTATATTTGAGAATCACAACCGTTTCTTTAACAACAAACAAAGCTGCTAGATTTTTAATATCCTTATTGAGTACACAAAAGTTCATAACTTGACTATTCCACATATTTTCCAAGTGTATTAAATTAAATTAGTAAATACTTGGGATTTTTT
Source organism: Helleia helle (assembly GCA_963853865.1). Classification (NCBI taxonomy): domain Eukaryota; kingdom Metazoa; phylum Arthropoda; class Insecta; order Lepidoptera; family Lycaenidae; genus Helleia; species Helleia helle. The sequence goes on along the minus strand of OY971422.1, from coordinate 14,378,000 downwards.
ATTATATCGCTTTTATAGTGCTTTTATGAGATTCTTTATTACTTTGAAATACATCTTTACTACATACTTGATCTAATTATTTTTTTTTTTAATTCCTACACGTTTGAATGTCTTCAATGTGAAAAATGTATAGCAAATTATAAATTTTACTGAAGAAAGGGAACAGAGAGAAGAACAAGTATCTAGCGTCTCTATTGAATCTAGGGTCTGACTCAATAAAGGCTCCCGGGCGAATTCGTTTGGGTTTCATGGCGACTAATTACTTCACCTGCTAGTTTACTCACTTATTGGAAATTAATCGAAAATATAAAATAAACCAATGAGTTTTTATCTATCATTTATATCATATTTTGTTTATTTTATGCGTTGTAAAATAATAAAACATATGGACATATAAACAGGCATTATTATTTACGATCATGGTATACGTCTGCTATTGTCATGTAATAAATTATAGAGTCGTTTAAACCTTCTGCCAAACATGGCCGCCATCGACAAAAGAACCAGTGATAAAGACAGATTTAACATATTTCACAAAATAAAAATGTCATTTTTTTATTAACAATAAAATTAAAGTTGATTATTTTGCTAGTTATAAGTGGGATCGGAACAATTTTTAATCAAGTCTCGCATAAACAATGTAGTATGAAATAGATGTAAAACTACTTTCTACTAAATTTTTCAATTGCTAATAAATTCTTCTTAATTAGGATAAATACTCACTAGTTTTAACTTGGTAGGTATATTATATTGAAACAGCTTCTTACGATTTTTATTATTGTTATTTTTTGATGTCATCAGGGGGCAATCGAGCAGTCGGAGCTTCACGGCGCCGACGCCCATACACATCCGCACTACCAAGGCCACGCAGATGCGCCGCCCTCCTTTTCCCTATCCCCCCCAATGGGCTAACAGAAACTCACAAACCGCACGAATCGCGACAGCATAGCAGTCACTTGACGCTGGTATTAAGTGAGCGAGAGATACCACCCCGGTCATGCCGGCCCAGTTCGGTTGCAATGCAGCATGGCACTACCTCTTACTATACTTTGATCGCGGTTTATTAAGATTTTACATGCTCGACGTTTCGGAGACTTAATACCATGGTTACAAGAGGACTGATTGCTACGTATAATTATTATTGAAATACAAAATACTCCTTCGTTATTAAAAATTAATACGCGTACATGGATAGAGGCCTATGAAGTGGAAGTAGGCGATGAGGATGAAGCGAACTTTGTATCGTTTTATGAATCATCGGCAGTAGGATTAGGAGGTAACGGACGGAATAATGATAGAATACTTCATTGTTCTATATCATGAGTAAACTGCGCACCCACACACGTTGTTAAACTACTCGGGCATATGACTTTTAAGTCCATTAAGTTTGCTTTAAAATTCCACTTTGTCGATTCTAGGCTAATCGACGTTTGAGTCGTAACTAACTCATTAAGATATGAGTAGGTAATGTTTATCTTTAACAGCTAGTACATCTTTTTTTTTCTTTTACTCCGGGAATTGCTCTGAGGCATCCCGCTGGGGAGTGGGTCTCCCCAGGCGGGTATGTGGGACTCGCTGCGCCCGAAGGTGGCAAAGTGGACGCAGTTCTACCCACTAAAATCCGGCAAGTGACATTAATGCCGCCTTTGGTGAGGTGCCCCGGATCTATTAAGCAAACAGGACACATCGACGGCTAGTCTGTCCCTCAAGCGACCGATGCCACCTCCATAGAGGGGTTGTCCCGAACCACAGAACAACCCCTCCCAACGTCAGGACAGTACAATGGGGTGAGGATCTCATCCTCGCCCCTTGCAGACTGCTCTTTTGTCCCCTCTTCTTATAAGAGGGATACAAAGAGCAGCTTACCCTCGGCTCAATTTGCTTCGCCCAATGTGCTGGGTTCACCTTAGGCTACTGAGCGCCACTGAGGTGGGGAGCTAGTACATCTAGTATGTAGTATGTAACTGTGGTAATCAGGTTAGATATGGCATCGCAAGTTTGAATCCGTTCCCCGCATTTCTTTTGTGGTGATAAATATGTCAAATTAAAATGTCTGCTACTCGGTCATTAATGCAGCGTACATCGTTATAAACTGCGTAGGCAAAAGCGTAATAAAATACGATCACCTTGAGGCTTGAAGCCATGTCTCAGTGTCATTGAGATGCTTGTAATCAAGCGTAATTATTGTCCTATTTAAAGCTAAGTTAAAGAAAATTGGTGACGGGCAGTAGCTTTACCAGAAAAAGAAATATGATATAACTCTGACATATTAATAGGAAGTACAAATAACCAGTTTTGTTAGGCCAGTTGTTTGTAAGAGGTAGTGCCATGCTGCTTTGCAGCCGAATTGGGCTGGCACGACCGAGGCGGTTCATCTCGCTTACATAACACGCCAAGTGGCAGCTATGCCGCCGCGTTTCGTGCGGTTTATGAACGTTCCAGTGGCCCATTGGGGGGTATAGGGAAAAGGAGGGTAACGCATCTGCATAATCTCTGATTGTGCGGATGTGTATGGGCGTCGATAGTCGCCAAAAGGCTTTGACTGCTCGTTTGCCCTTCTATGCTATAAAAAAAGTTGTGTATTGCTTCCTATTGTTTAAACGAATTTCAGACATAATTTAACAACTTTGAAGACCTTTCGTTACCATTGCTGTTGTAAAGTAACTCGCGCGTAAAAGCAAGTCGCGAATGAAAGATCATAATACCCCTATAAAATCTGTAAAAAGTGTTTTCAATCAAAAACTGTTATTTATCGAGTATGGTATTAGGTCTACAATTATTATTGTTCACTTATCTACAACATCATGGCAAAAGCTTGGAGTATAGAGGAGCAAGGATAAGGAGAACAATATCTGCGTATGAAAAGTGCCGGACGTCCGTCGAAAAGTGACAAATTAAGGTGTCGTCGCGACAAATTATGAACAAATTACATATGGCGCCACAAGTAGCAAGTGAAAGGATTTTTAAACGTGTGTAAACCAAGAAATTACGTACACACATTTATTAATACAAACAATCCTTCCACATGTTACACCAGCGCCATTGTGGACGGTTTTTGAAACTGTCGTTTGAGTTGAGAGAGTTGAGTTTTAAAGGTGGACACTTTTTCAATTGATCCCCTATACAAGATGGTTCTCCTTGCTCTATATTCCATGGAAAAAACACAAAATTTTAGATTCTAAAATATCTAAACTTTAGATTATCAACAGTGAAGTATTTTTTATTTGTTTTTAATACCTCAAAACCTCCAGCCATTCATATAAAATCAGTAGACGATAGCCAGTTGTTAATGCCTTTTTTAAGTTAGTTGGATAGGCAAACTGGCAAACGGGCCACCTGATGGTAAGTGGTCGACGTTGCCCATGAACATAAACTAGTTTACCTGGAACAAGCCCAGGCAACTCATCTATGTGTTGCCTATCCTGAAACATAAGATGTTAAGTTTCGGTGCCAGTAATTACACTGTCTGTCTTGTGCTTCTCTCCGAAACAGAGCAAAGCTGTTTCACGGGAGAAACAAGATGGTGGTACCCATGCAGCCGGGAGCGCGGCACAGCGCTTCCCTCCCACCGGTAAAAATGGCTATTTTGATGATTGCTGATAATTCAACCGTCCTTGAGATGTGTCAGTTTGTCTTCATTAATACATCATCGAAACTATTTTATGAGTATTTTATGGAATCGAAGAATGATTCATAGTTGAAGTAAATTTAACGCCCACTATGTCTGTCTGTATATCGTTAGTGTATTATGTTTTATTGTATACTAAACAGTCTTTATGTCGTACCTATTACATAAATTAACATTATTGGAATTTTTTATTAAAACTGATTTAGTAGAATCACCGCAGTATGCTGGGTAGAAATAACCAATGTTTAAGAATGTTTAAGAATATAATGTATTTAAGAACGTAGTAAGTGCAATTTTTTTAATATAAATAATTGAAAATGAAACAGTTTTTTTATCATTACCGATTATTCGGTATCCGATACCGATAATCGATCAAACCATATTATAAAACAGTCATCTCTCAATGGAATTATCAAACAACTAGTAAAATGACCTTAACGTTGTGGTGTAACTGGGTGCAACAGCACAGGATTTCAAAATATGTGTAGGTTTCAAATACAATTGACGTCTTGATAGCCAATCTAGAATTTATTCATTGTAATCAGATTCCGAAACAACTTCAATCTATACTAATATTATAAAGAGGAAAGATTTGATTTTAACCAACTTCAAAAAAGGAAAAGAAGGTTCTCAGTTCGACTGTATTATATTATTATTATTTAACTCAAAACCGATTTATAAAATTATTTTATAATAATATAGGCTATAAAATAATCATCATCAATCCGAATACAGCTGTAAATATAAGTTAACACTTCGAAGCTGCGGGTACAAGTTAATGTAAAAATACTTCATTATTACATGAATTTTACGAAAGGCAATAAAAGGCGCATAATAATTGGCATATTATAAGAATAAATGTGTAACTTACTGTACTAATAACTTTACCCGCATAAGTAGTGAGCTTCAATAAACATAAGTTTTTTATGCCATAAGGAACCAAAAGTTATGTAGATGCGTTGCCCTCCCTATACCCCCCCCCCCCATGGGCCACCGGATAAGCGGTCATTTAAAACTAGAAACAGATGGTTTATATTTTTATTTGCCAGTGATCACGTAAAATTTTAATTGACGCAAAATGTTGGCGGTAATCCTGAGAGCAACGAGGATTTGTCTACTTAATACAGAACTCGTTCCGAGCAATGTTTTATTAAAAGCGCTTGCCAAATAAATTAAAACGATGTAATATTGCTTATTTTTACTTTTTTAATTGTTTTACAACTGTTGTTTTATTATATACAGTGTAGTAAACTTATTTAATATCTACATCGCACGTTTCCTTATATTTAACATCCGTATTGTATAATAATATGACGTTTCTCTACTACACTGTAGTAGCAAAATCGTGACGGGATCATCATAAAAAAAGACTGGTATGAAATAGAAATCCTAACGACACTAAAATTTTACTCTAGAATATAATAAACTAGACAGTGAAAAGTCTACTTCTAAGTTTTTGACGTGACAACGTCTAATAAATCGATGATCGCCGGCTGCATGCATGAAATGACGAGTCATTAACCGTAACGTTCATCGTCTCGTTACGCTCCTTGTCCCGTTACGCTCATTGTCCCGTTACGTCATTGTACGCTTACCTTTGTTATGACGTTATCAAATTTTTTATTGATCGACTAATCTATAAATATCTGTTAGAAGTGCTAATTTTGGCCCCCACCGCATAAAGATGAGCGTTATAAGTTTGACTGCTAAGTGTGTCTGACACCGTCGTTCTCAAACGGTCTCGGTGAAACAATTTGGATGCAGTTTGTTTTGTGTAAAAGTAAGTTTTCTAGAGCTGGTTTTTGAACTTGTTATATTAAAATCGCCCGCGGTGGCGAAAGATCGCGATGTATGGAAGAGCTTGGGGGAGGCCTTTGCCCAGCAGTGGGACAGCATAGGCTAGTTATAATAATAATAATATAATATTAAAATTGAATCAGCCGTTTCAAGCTTTCTTGTTATTATGTTGCGTTTTTGAAGTGAAACTTCTTTGCGTGCATGAGGGTAATTTTTTTACGGATGAAAAGTCACGAAAATGTGCACCGATTTTGTCCGCAGAATGAAGCACATATCCATGGAGTGAGAAGTAAGTGAGAAAGATCGAGAGAGAGGGTGAGATAGAGTCTCGGAAATTTAAATCTTTAGATTAGTATAAAATATATAAACGAGATTTAAAAATGTGTTTGGCAAATAAGTTTCACTTCTGACATATTATTGTGTACTTTTTTTTAATTACACGTTTTAATATTTTTAAGATGATAATCGTAAAATGTCTTGATTTTTGACTAAAAAATATGATAAATATACCAAGATAACAAAAGCTAAAGTTTATCTATTAATATCGCCTTCACGTTTCCTCTAAAGACAGCACAAATCATTCTCCCGACCGCCGATCTTATGTAAGAAAATTGTGCTTCCCAAATGATTCCGTTTACTTTATTACATGCTATAACAAAGGGTTGTGGGAACGTAACAATGGGGACGCAAGTTTTATAACACGGGTACATAAAACTCTCACACAGTCATATGCCACTGTAAACATTTACCTTTTAAAGCGGCATTCACTCTGTCCAGGTCGTACAGCGACAGGGGAAGGGGCTCGTACAACAATCGCAGCCGCGGCGCCTTCCATCTATAATTCTCGTAAAATCCGTCGCTCAAAAATATACCTGAAGAATGTCTGTACAGTTTATAAGCACACTTACTCGTCCGGAGCCAGTCAACGAACACAATCGCGCCATTCAGAGTGCGCTCATCTCCTAAGAAAACATGGCTTTTCAACTCGTGTACGTCTCCTTTCATCATTAAACGTATATATAATTTGTAGGACATAAATATTTTCACTCTGGGCGCGCTCCCCCGCTTAATCTTCCTCACACTCAGCACTCGAGCGGTGAAAATGTATTTAGATTCTGACACCGCTGAGGACAGGATCTCGTAGTCATTTGTTACAGTCTCGTTTAGGCCACATTTGAGGCTCGAGTTTTTCTTACGGTACGTTTCTCGTTTCTTAACGTAGCCTCTATTGCGTTCTCCATATATCATTGTACAGTACAAAAATAACACTAAAATTTGAAACTTCATTTTTGTTAGAACATACGTATCTCGTTTTATGTCAAACGTGTGTTCGAATAAAAAACCATTTTAAGTATCTCTACGGAGAAACTTCGATAGAGGCGGCTCGTAAACATACGTCGAACACAATGTTGCGTAACAGTCCGAGGTGGCGCCACCAAGACGCGTGCGCGAGCGCAGACCCGCGCGTATACTGGGGACCTCGCAATTCTATGCAGCCTTCATCAACATAAACAAACACGGACAAGTGAGGTTATACCGGATTACTAGATATCTTGCTCGATACGACTCCGCGGAGCTTTTGTTAACCTGTGTAATGTTTATTTGGTAAAAATGTATTCAAGTTTAACCACGAAAATGTCACCAGAAGCGCAATAGCCGGAGGATGGGAGATAATACGCGAAGCACAATGTTAGCCAAGTTAACAGTTATTGCCGAATGGTCCGCCCGCCGCCTTACTGCGCCCCTGAATATTCATGCGAGTACGATGGTTGAGCGCCGGTGGATCGCTTGGGATAACTACTTTTGAAGCGGTATACAGTATTCATGCGGTTTGTTGTTAAGGCGAAGTGTCAATAAATGCAATCGAAATTCTACTTTGCCCTCATTAAAAATGAACACAGCACAAAAGTCACTTTTTCAGAGTCGTCACTAAGGAATATCATTTATTGAAGTGCAAACTTCTTTTAGATGAGATAAAATTTCTGAACTCGCGACACCGCACACGAAACGCTGGAGACGCAGTTTGACGTTTGATTTATTTATATAAGATTATGCAATATTTGTTTTGCAAATTGTGTTGCTTCTAAATTATGTCATGCGGCCATTTTGTGCGCCGTTTAGGTATTTGAATTTTAATAATCTGCTTCTGTTGCGTTTTTAATTTAATATTCATATTAGAACAGTTAGAATCTTAAACATTTTTAGTATTATGTTCTTATTTTTCAAGTAAACCTTCAAGAATTAAATAATAGTTTTTATGTTTTAATTAAATTATTTTAAATTAATCACTAAAACTACTAATTTAAATTAGCTATCATATACACATTAAAATATGGTTTAAGCTATTTAAAAGCACTTTATCATACTTCACGTAAGAAATACATTATGGGACCTAACAGTTTCCAAAATCCATAAAATATAAGCCATTGTCGCGGATGAACGGCGCTAACAAGAGGAATTTGGAAAGTGGTACGCGTGGGCGGGCCAGTAGAGGCCGCTCTGACGAACTCACCGTCGCACATTTTGTAACATCACGTCGGATTACTTATTTCGATTTATTGCATCTATCTATCATACTGAACCAATTATCGTGATATCAATAATTCAATGGATTAAGCATTGAAATATTAAATACAAAATATAATTGCCGTTATATTTTGTGAAACATCTAGCGCCGTTGCAGTAAAATCGACTCGAATGCGTTTCTTCTTTATTTTATTATAGTTTTGTTTTAATTATGTATCATAATTTAAGCATAGGTGTTGCAGTTTTTTTTAGTATTGCGGGCAAATAACCTTTGGTTTCCGATATTACAGCATTAATGGTTCATAGTACATTAAGGTAAAGACTTAAATATTACAATAGATATTCAATTTAAAAATACTATTAAGAACTATTAATAGACCTGTGAAGTGAGAATTAACCCTTCCTGTTTTTTACTTTTATTTTACTGAGTATACACAATCGTTTCCAAAAAACACATCATCATCATCATCATCATCAAGCCCGTTATCGACCACTGCAAAACATAGACCTCTCCTTTTTCTGTCAATCTCCTCTGTGCCTTGCCTGTGTCACCAATGTTTTGCCCACCAGCCTGCCCACGTCATCGGTCATCTCGCCATAGGACGTTCTGGACTTCTCCGGCCCAGGCCACCATTCAGTTACCGCCGAATACGTACACATAGATATAATTAAATCTATCTTCTGTTAATTTTCTTTATACATAAACCCTTACACTATGTTTCTAAACAAAATATATTTTTTATTCAGTATAATATAATTTCGGAACTAACTCACACTGAGCTATTTTTTAATGTTATTTTTTATTGTTCAAGCTGTAATCTAACCAAATTTACAACGTTTTCTTCGATAAAGCATTACAATTCTCACAATGAAATAAAAAGAAGTAAAGATATTTACACCGTACTACCTATTCATTTTCATATTAATCCCATTGTGTACGGAACCCTAAGATCAACCATCATTAAACCGATAAACTTCGTTCGAGGTGGTCCTTAGCATAAGTCACTCATTTCTATACACTATAACGCCCAGCGATCGCCGCTTAAGATATAATAAACTATCGACCAAATGATAAGAATTTAGATAACGTTTCTTATAAAATTCACAGTAGTATGCTCGCGTGTTCATACTTACTTAGGAAACTAATGAAGCGAATGACATGACTGCATCTGCGACTGTTTGCTTATAGTTCTGTATTGATACTTATCGTTGGGACTAACTAGGCGCTACAACAAAGGGCGATAAGTTATATTCTTCACGAAGATCTATCGTGCATCGAACCTATAATTTATTTAACCCTGGCTAAATAGCGTTTATTTACTATGGCTATTTAGTAACCAATATTTATTGTTGCGTTCAGCTTTTTGTTTTAGCGCCCAATTCCAATAGTTGCAACGTTTGTTTATCGCTTTTAGATATTTGCATTTGTATTAAAAAAGTGTGAGTGTACTTATGTACACGCGTTAGAAGTTATACTCCTTAAAGAAAAATACATACCTAGTACAAATTCATTACACTTTTTTGGTTATTGTGTAGTTAAAAGCTTTTTCTTCTTCTGACGTCTTTACGGTCATTATGTGAAAATTGTTCTATAGGTAACTTCATGGTGTCGGTTTTTGTTCGTGACGGTGCGCGCGCGCGTAAAAATTTACTCTCATTTTTCCCTAACGCACCAAAGATATATGTATATACATTTTTGAAGTTATATTAACTTGAAAAATGTATACAGGTATCTAATTACTTATCCTAGTAGCAGAATAAGTAATACTTTATTGTCATGTTGAAAGAGATACGTATCACTCCTATTTTTAAACGACTTCGAAAAGGAGGAGGTTATATATTGTTCGTGTGTATTTTTTTTTTAATGTATGTTCACCGATTTCTCCGTCAATTGTAGACCGATTTTCAAAATTCTTTTTTTTATGAGTATTGTTTTTGTATATTGTGCTAAATAGGTTCCCTTCTGTAAGATGAATCCTTGATATGGGTGGCGGACTCGATAGATTTGGTAGACATATTGATGTTCACGGGCAACGTTAACAACTACTGACTAGAACTTAAGATTTAACCTTTGAAGTTCATGGTAGCGTTCATTGAAGACGCCTTTATTTTTCTTTAACGCCGGTAAATGCTCTGAGGCATCCCGCGCGGGAGTGGGACTCGCTGCGCACGAAAGCTGATAAGTGAACGCAGCTCTACTCACTAAAAGCCGTCGAGTGCCACCAATGCCGCCTTTGGTGAGGTGCCCCTGATCTAATGAGTAAACAGGGCCCCTCGACGGCCAGTCACCTCCACAGAGGGGTTGTCCCGCACCACAGAATAACACCCCCCCCCCCAACGTCGGACAGTACCTACAATGGGTTGAGGTTCCCGTCCTTGCCCCTTGCCCCCTGCTCTTTTTCTCCACTTCTTATAAGAGGCGTACAAAGAGCCCCTTCGGCTCAATTAGCTTCGCCCAAGGTGTCGAGCCCACCCTAGGCTACTGAGCCCCACCGCCACGTCAAGGCTTTAACCATGGTGGGGATTGAAGACGCCTGCGCAATTAAACAACACACAATATTTAAAATTTAATTAATATCGGTTCTGTAGATTAAGAGTTCATCGTAGTGGCGTTCATTGAGGGAGGCCTATGTTCAGTGGACGGTTAAAGGCTGATGATGATGTTGATGATGTCATTTGAAGCTTCAATACTTAATACTGTGCGAACTTAGCAACTGCAGAAGATCTTTAAATAGTTACAGATGACGCAAACACAAAAGAAAAGCGATACACATTCTGAACATCTAAAAAGAGCAGAAGACATCCAACCCGTCACATTATGCGCAGTTGAATTCGATTTTCTCGGAATTTTAAAGTGACTGTTGCAGTTAAATTTATCACTTAGCTTAACCCTTTACAAAATCTACGTATTGTTAGAAGCTTTTCTTTAAATTCACTCGGGACTATGTGTTTCTAAGAATCCATTTGTACATCCACTGACGGATATAGGATTCTAGGATAAAACAATAATGATTACAGTGTAATATTACCAAGAAGTAGTGCGTTCGAATGCTTATCAAGACAGACACTTTGTCTGATTATTTTAATGGATCATTTTGTATCCCAATATTGAAATAACTGTATAATAATATGTAATTATATCTATGGACCACGTCAATCTGGTTCCGTAGTAAGTTCTCGGAAGACAACGGGGACCAGACAACGGAAATATATTTAATACTTTTATACTATACATATATTCAAGATTTTTATTATATGACACACATAATTAGTAGATACACATCCATGACCCAGGAACACAGAAAACTTTTAGTTCTCTGGCGGGATTTCCCTGGAAGCAGACGAGAGCGCGGCACAGCCCTCCGTAGTCATAATTAAAACATAAGAAATTTAAAATATGACAAATCAATATATCGCGAAAAAACTCCAAATTTCACCCACACCATCTTGATGTCCGGAAATCGACAACAACAAGAAAGGCCGGCAACGCACCTGCTAATCCACTGGTGTAGCGGGTGTCTGTTCATGTCGCTTTTCACTTACCGTTTGTCCTCTCTTCTATAAAAAAAAAATCGGTTGTCTGTAAAGTCGGTTTACTGACGATAGTTGAACTTGACATTGTCATAAGAAAATGGAACGCCTCAGAGAGAGGTAACGCCGCATGAGTCATGTTTTTTCATGCGTGCAGCCGGCTCCATCGAATTATTCACAACCGACGCCAGGAGGCCGTGTGGTCGCAGACTGCACGGTAGGCGGGGGGCAACCCCCCAATCAAAAGTGAGCCGAATGGGCTCACACTAATCCGATGAAGCATTAGGGCCTTCGGGGCCATTAGCATAGATCCATCCGAAAAAAAAAAATCGAATTATAAGACGTCGCGTCAAAAGTTCCATCAAATATATCCCGGCTAGTTCTAACACATAAAGACATTAGATTTTACATTAAAAGTTTATTTAGACTTAAACCTAGACACATAAACGACGTACTCGTAAAAAATTTAAAGTTTTAATTTTATTATAGCACTCAAAATATTAATAATAAAATTTACGATTAAACTAGTCTCGTTAAAAGTAATGCTATATAACTAGAACGTAGTCCATACTATACACTCTTTATTTCCAATTTATGTTAATAGTACATAACATAATTTGCATGTGGCTGCCTCATAAGAGGTAAGAGTAAGGAAGACATTATTATTTATAGTAACTATGTGACTAGTATCATTACATCCCTATATATGCTTAGATCTTTAAAAAAACGCAACGGATTTTGATGCTGTTTTTTTAGTAGCTAGAGTGATTCAAGAGAAAGGTTTGTATCTATAATACATGCATAATGTAGGGTAAAACCAGGATAGATGCCCCACTTTTTGAATTAGCCTCATCATTTTAAAAATATTAATTTTATACGAATATTTTTTATTAATATAGCTAGTTTAATCCTTTATGTTGAATTTCTACTATTATTCTTTTACCTATCATATATTAGATTTAGCATAAATTAGCTTTTCGTGGGACACGTTTTTTGAGGATAGATGCCTACTATATGGACCTACTATATGGATAGTTGCCCCACCATGAAAATACCGAGAAGGATAGATGCCCTTTATACCGTGTTAACGAAAAACCAAAACCAAATGCTAGATAGTTCTCATCGAGAACCTCAACCGGTATAGAGGGGTAATGTTATGTGTTTTGTATGAAAACAAATTCAGCTAAATTTGTGCTGCGACGTTGCGCTGCGCCGTTCTGCGTTCTGATTAGCCAACTGATGACCATTGATGGATAATTGGACGTAAATACAGATCACTGGTTGGCTGAATTGGTATTACGTCAGTGACTAATCACTGACAAGTTTCGGAATTTTATGGCTTACATTACTACTCCATCTGGTTATAATTTTTTTTTTATCACACAAGTCAGCGAGGTTGTCATTGTCATTTTCACTAAAATAATTATTTTTTGTCTTGTTCTTTATTTGTGATTTCTTTCTTTATTATCTTAAGTCCATTGCTTGTTCCAGTCTTGTTTTTCTTGTGTAACTTAGTTTTAATTTGTTTTTGTGGCATAGTTCTGCTAGAATAATTAAAAAGCCCATATATAAATATAGGTACATATTATACCTATACTAAAAAAATATAGCAGGTACTGAAAATGTTTTAAAAATATACACCTACTGCGTATATGTACGTATGGAGGGATAGATGCCCCTAAGGGCACCTATACCTCGAAAAATCAGGGCAACTATCCTTTTTGATAGGGATAGATGCCCACGTATTTTTTAAATAAATTATATACAAAATAGCATCTATTTACACTTAGACGCAGACTCCATGAACCAATATATTAGCTTAATACGAAATAGCACTAAATTTAATACTAATTAAAAAGTTATACAACGCGAAATAGTAACCTTTAAATCTTTGACGTGTTTGTGAATTTCGCCGCGGATATAATTACACACACGAGCTAAATGCGTTCTTTTTCGTGGGTTGTCCGTGGGTAACTTAGGTACGTGGTAACTGCGGCTCCTGCTTATGCGATTAATTTTTAATTGCGAGTTCGGGAAGTTGGGTTTTCAGGATATGAGGCATCTATCCCGCTGCGGCATCTATCCCGGTTTTACCTAGTAGATTAACACTGATGATCTAATGTGATGTCGTAAATAAACATATTTTTTGCGCTTACATTGCAAACGCTGGCTGAACCCTATTAGATATATTGAAATAATGTACTACATTGTTGTACAGCTTAGAAAGGTCTACAAAAAAGTCCATGATGAACGATGTCTGTCTCTTAAGGATAACATACTATATACATTTTAATACTTAAAAAATGGTCAATTATAAAGCGGTAATTGAAAAGCTATTTACACAAATTCGGTATTAATCCTTAACATTTTAAATACGTTAGTTAGCTTGCATATTTCATGAAGATTTTTTTCTTTTTACAACATGCAAATTAAAATTCACCTTAGGAGATATAGCAAATCAAAATTATGAGTCGCCGTGATTGGAGCGGGTCGCGCGGGCGCTCCGCGATGGAGCCGGGGGTTCCTAAAGTTGAGGCAGAGTATATATAGAATAGAATAGAATAGAATATTTTTATTTCAGGCAAAAGAAAATTCCGCGATGGCATATGTCTATATGTAAAAGATATATACCTAAACATACCTACTACCTATGTCCATTTTAATACTTTAAAAATTGCCAATTATAAATGTATTAATCACTACATATTATAAATTAAAGACTTCCGACCGTTAGTAGAAAAATGATCATCATCAGTCCGTATACGGTTATAAATCTAAGTTAATGCGGGCGAAGCTGCGGGCAACACCTAGTAATTTTATACTTAACATGTGCTCTAAGCTCAAGGGTGCCTCATTCGTTGAAATAAGGAAATTATAGTATTTGTTGTGATAACTATGTGACTAGACTAGATAATCCTAGTCTAATGATTATGTTTAAAATCTGTCTTCAATAAACTCCAGTATTGTTTATACACACTATACTAGCTATAGCCCGCGGTTTCACTTTAATGATAAAAATAGAATTCTCTTTATAAATATTCTGCAACCTTCTTCAATATTTGGACTATCAAAAGCAAAAATATATTTTGAAATCCAATTGATACATCTGAATATTACTAACCTTTCAACTTTATATTCTAACATCACATATCACACACAAACAAAAATATGGGAAAAGCCCCTAATTGTTTTGTTCGTCATTATATCAAATTTACTGTCTTGAAAGCTACTCGAGTATATAATTATAATTTTATGAAGATAAAATTGTTTTTAACAAAACACATGGCTTTGTTCCAGCCACCCTCGGCTCTTTCTGGGTCATATCAAACAAAAGCCGTTAGTCAGTTAAGGTAAGTTAAATGAAGTACTCTTTATAAATAAATATGGGGGAATCAATTTTTACTCATATCATACTGCGTAGACACTTTACGATTGCCTTTGCTTTAACTGGCATTTAGTTTTTTTTTTTGAACGTCAAAATATATTTAAATGCTTCGCTTAGACCATGTTAATAATTAAAAAATCGGTTGTCTGTAAAGTCGGTTTACTGACGATAGTCGAACGTGACAACGTCATAAGAAAATGGAACGCCTCAGAGCGAGGTAACGCCGCATGCGTCATGTTTTTTCATTCTTGCAACCGGCTACATCGAATTATAAGACGTTGTCACGTCAAAAATATGAAACAAATGTAAGAAATTGTCATATAGTTAACATACCTTTCCGCTAGGTATATTAATTTTATGGAAATTGTATAGAAATTGATATTTCGCCAAATTTAATTGAATTCAATATCGTAAAAAAATTGGAACATTTTTATGTGTCAAAATCTTACCGTATGTTCACGCAGGTACTTAAAGGCGCGCCCACACTGCGGGCTGGGGCAACAGTGGTTGCTGCGAAGGCGGGGGAGAACCTGGCGCAGTCGCCGTACGGTCAATGTACGGCCGAGGCACTGCATTCGGTACTGGCGGCGTGGATACGCCGCTGGAAGAAACCCCTCACCTTTCACCTGACGCAGATGCTCAAAGGACACGGTTGTTTTAGTGTGTACCCGTGTTGGGTGACCAGAAGGAACCCCGCGCCAGCCTGCCGCAAGTGCAGCGCTGTAGATAGGCCTCACAGCGTCATGCCCTCGTGGAAGGGCTTGGAGCCACCTCTCGCTTTCGAGTGTGGTATGCTGCATGCTCCAGAGCGATGAGGCCTGGTAGGCGACGGTCATCTTTTGCCAAACTGTCAACTCGCAGAAGGAGGGCACGGAGTGGGACAGAGTGGACGACCTCACGTCCGGCCCGCTCCGTCAACTCTCCGCACTCCCGTAGGATGGGATGCTCTATGCGCACCTCCTGTCCCCGTTCAACAGGTCTCTGGGTAAGGTTGGGTACCTGCCCCGGTAGAAAAATTTCGGCGTTAACGGGGGTGCTTCAGGTTGTCGGAGTTTGTCATACTAGGAGGAAGCACGGTTAGCCCTTTTGAGGGAACCGGCTGGTCGCGGATGGTGTCCTGTGTTAGTCAGATCCAGGACACTCCCCTTTAAGCGGCTGAAGACAACTCGCAGTGGTTTTAGGGTGATATACTGGCGTCGAGAGTCCCACATATCCCCAGGTTCGGCACATCCCCGGGTGAACACCCAAAGCATTTCCACTGCGACATCAAAAAAGGGCACACCCACACTGGGGATCGGATTAAAAGTCATATGCACACATTGATAAGTGCAGTTAAATAATTATCCAAAAAAATACTTACATAATATGCTAAATAAACTCTTTAATATTTGTGCATGTAATTTGTGCAAAGCAAAGAAAGTATCAATTTCTATATATTTGTATCCACAACTTGTACGCTCGATCTGCAGATTGAAGACTTAATTTAGGAACCACAAAAATATTATTAATTACTATAAACATATAAACATATAATTCAACCATATTATGGTTTTAGATTCCAAAATAAACTATTTTAAACTGAACATAGAGTTTAAAATAACCTTTTATACCTTACAGAAGATGCATGCCAAATTTTAAGACGTTTGAATTACATTACTTAAACTCAGATTGAAAAAAAGGTTCTTAATCTCAGATCTGTAAAGTGCTTTAATGATTTAAAGCTTGCCAAGTCAATATTGCTAATAAATTTTCACAATGAGAGAAAGTAATGTGTTGGCGGTAAAGTAATCCTTTAAAATGTCTGTCGGTCTGTACAAACGCAAGCGCACCATTACCCTAACGAACGGTTGTCGGGTTGTCGATCAACCCATCTCAATGCCTCACAATATACAATAAGGATACCCACGCATAATCATAATTCTATTGAGGCATTAATTTTGGCCTTATTTACATAGCTTAAGCTTAATCATGTTTTCAATATACGTTCTCTTTTGTTCATTGTGTATCAATATTTTAATACGAAACCTCTGTCTTATTCATCACCGTATATTATTCTTCTACATAAAACCAAAGTGACTAGTTTTTATTGAAGTAAAAACTCCTTTAGGCGCGGTAGGCATATTTTTAATGAGATAAAATCTCTGGATTCGCGACACCGCACACGAAACGCTGAAGACACAGTTTGACGTTTATATTGCGTGGACTCGCGACACCGCATGCGAAACGCTGGAGGCAGTTTGACGTTTGATTTATTTATATTTATATAAGATTATGCAATATTTGTTTGGCAAATTGTGTTGCTTCTAAATTATGTCATGCGGCCATTTTGTGCGCCGTTTCATTTGTATAGGTTGTCCTAATCTTTTACAGCCTGTATTATAGGTATTTGAATTTAATTGTTTTGTTTTCACTTCTATCGACAGTCCTTGTGACTGGTTGGGTTAGTTTTTTCTATACTGTAAGTCTCTGTAAATATAAATAATCTAGCTGAAGGACATCATGTAGGTATTGACGTATATGCAGGATCGACAATACATATTTTTGTCCTTTAATTATTTCAAAATTATATACACCATATACTCTATTAAAAACTTCAAAAAGCAATAAAGATACGCGCGTTTAAAAGTAGGTCCTTTAATATAGGCATAATCATTATGTATTTTTTCTTCTTGTGAATATCAGGATAAATGATCAATAAAAATATGATTTGTAAACTGGTGATAATGTTAAATTGACGTCATTATACGATCAGGCTTCATCATCAATAAATGCATCCTTTATGATAGCTGTTTAACATAACCTGTAGCATCAGTCGAAGCTGTCGATCACATGTCTAAGGATAAAAATAAAAAGTAATGTCTGTTAACATTTGTGAATAGCCTCTATGAAATATTACGTATTAACATTTGGATGGTAAACATTTTCATCATTAGCAATAAGCATTTTATTTGGTACATTTATGAAAATTACGTATTGGATGTTATGTGAAATAGAAAACATACCTTTAACAGCAGCGTTCACTCGATCCAAATGATAAAGAGTTAGCGGAATTGGATCCGTTAAGAGCTGCAGCCTCGTGACATGGCCTCGCTCATTTTCGAGGAACACTCCATCACTGAGGAAGATCGCTGAAAGTCGAGGGCGGGGGGAGGGGGCACAGGAATCGCGGGCTCGTGTCCTCTCCACCATCATGGTAGCACCACTCAACGTATCAACAGAGGGCCCCTCTTGTTTCACAAAAAACTTCAGTTCACTCTCTTCCCCCTTCAAAACGCGACGCACATATATGCGATACAGGTTTGATCTTTTGCTCCCCGTATCTTGTATTGATCGAGACTTCTTAACTGTCAAAACTTTGCCAGTAAAAATAAACTTTGACTTCCCTATCGCCTCCATCAAGGCCCATTCGTCCTCTATGAGGCTTTCATTGAAATTGCAAGGGGGCAAAACGGCGCGATGCCGTCTGTGAGAATTGTGCCTTTTTTTTACTTTACCGCGGATCCTCATCTCGCTGCCGGCTATGATCGCCAGCGCGATAAAATAAACAATAACCGTCGAGGCTCTCATGTTTCAGAATCACTGATGAAACACTTTTATATGCGCTCGATTAGAGTGTATCTGTCACATTATGCGAGATATTTATGTGCCCAGAAGCTCATGAACTGTCGGCGTAGGCTTAATAAAGTAGCAAGACGTGGACATCTTATTTATAAAACGCCATGAATATCTAATTCGGCGATTTGATTCGATTAGCTTTTGGTTTTTTTTACATTCGATATTTAAAAAGTTATACGGTTCCCGGCGTATTGTTTGTAAACAAACGATTGTATGGTGCGTACGAGTGTCGTGTACACGTGCGCGCGCGCAGGAGACCCGGGCGGACTAAAGGCTGTCATGCGTGCATTCTCCGATTCGGAGAGGGCTTAACTGGAAGAGATTATTGGATCAAAATCGCTGATTGTATTCCATATTAGCGTCTTATTAAATCAATCTTACATATTTTATTGTAATAAAAAAATGTTTCATTATAATTATTTAAGTTAGACACCAATATTCGAGGATTAATATTATAATCAATTGCAGCTAAAATAAATCTATGACTTTTTTGGGCAATGTTGTAGTAAGGGTTGTATTAGATATTTTTACATAATTTGCTTGATAATAATTTCCTACGTTCAATATTTTTTTACTTTTTTCTTTGGTGATACAGAAATTGGGAAATGGGATATTACTGCGAATACTTTATTCAAATATACACACGAGGTCATCATGACCGTAATCATTTAAATTAGAAATTTGGTAAACGTAATTTTTTGTAAGAAGAACTTGCGAATAGTTATGATTCGGTTTTCATGGAATCATCTTTTAAACCCTCGCTGATTAGCAACAAATAAAACATAATTTCAAATGTATATCCAAATTCAGATAGAATATAATACTAATTTTATAATAGCTATAAATAAAGATTTAAATACATAATGTATATTTTCTAAAGGCACATAATCTTCAACATGCTTGGGTAAAAACGTAACCAACCTTTTGCATAATTCAGAAGGTCCCCCAAGTTTACCGGGTGTAGTTTAGATGCAACAGTTGTTAGCCGCAAGCTTTTTAAAAGTTTACCTTCCCTGGGCATTTTGTCCACCGTAATCCAATGAGTTCACGAATTACTTTTAAATATTCTTCATGAGATACATATTATAAGTTGTGGATTTATAAAGATGACGCGTCACTGTTTTTATTAAACGACCCGGGATTTCAATAATTATAATTTTGGTTTTTTAGTAGTCACACAATTTTGGTATATAAACGGAACTTGCTATTTTGGATATATTTTTTTTGCGCCGGGAAATGCTCGTAGACATCCCGAGGGGGAGGGGAGACTCCCCAGGCGGGAATGTGGAACTCGCTGCGCCCGATGCCGTGAGGTGCCCTGGATCTGTTGGGCAACTAGACGGCTAGTCAGTCCCTCAAGGGATCAACGCCACCTCCATAGAGGGGTTGTCCCGCACAACAGAACAACCCCTCCCAACGTCAGGACAGTGCTTCAGACCGACGCGTCCAGCAGTAGAAATAATTATTATTACCTATGTATATTATATTCTTCTTAATCTATATATACATCTATACTAATATATAAAGCTGAAGAGTTTGTTTGTTTGAACGCGCTAATATCAGGAACTACTGGTCCGATTTGAAAAATTATTTTAGTGTTAAATAACCCATTTATCGAGGAAGGCTATAGGCTATATTTTAGCATTACGCTGTGCTTAATAGGAGTTAAATTAAGTAAGTTAACGCGGGTGAAGCTACGTGCAACAGTTCTGGTTAATCATTTCAACATAGCACACGATCAAATCCCAAATATTTATGCAATTTGAATGAAAAATATGTATTTTAAATATATAATTTTCTCAAATTAACCTTTGATGCTTTACGGGTACAAGGACAATATGCTTTAATTAATATTAGCAAATACATAAGAGTATTTTAAGATCATTCGTCTATATTAAATATGCTTGATGCAGTCGAGTTCTTGGTACGTAGAACCTAATAATCATTACTATCCACGGCAATATGGTCTGTACCTGGTTGAGATAAATATTGGAATAGCGTGTACACATTATAGCGATTGATGTTGGGTGTACTTGTGAAAGCCTGCGATGTGAGACGCGTGGGTGAACTAGATGAGGCTGCGCTCAGTTTCCCCGCAGACTAAATCATAAACTTGCGTATTAATAGTTCTATTTTTTGAGTTATATTTCCATGGCGAGTTAAGAAATGTTTATGTATTACTAAGATGAGAGGGTTTGGTATTAGATTTTTTTTGTTTATCATGCTATAAACTTAATCCAGGTTTGGTAAAATAATATAAAACTTACATTTAACAATTCCTTTTAGTATTATAGGTAGTAAAGCTGTGCACCGGTGGGAGGGAAGCGCTGTGCCGCGCTCCCGGCTGCATGGGTACCACCATCTTGCTTGTTTCTCCCGTGAAACAGCTTTGCTGTGTTTCGGAGAGAAGTGCAAGACAGGCAGTGTAATTACTGGCACCGAGACTTAACATCTTATGTCTCAGGATAGGCAACACATAAATGAGTTGCCTGGGCTCGTTCCAGGTAAACTAGTTTGTGTTCATGGGCGATGTCGACCACTTACCATCAGGTGGCACGTTTGCCAGTTTGCCTATCCAACTAACATAACAAAAAAAAAGTAAAACGTTGATCGTTGTAACACACGTTTATTCTCTAGTTCATTTCAGGGGTAATGTTGGCCCATGATTAATGCCTTTGCACAATCTTTACCCTCAAAGTCAACGTTTTCCCCATGGCACTCATCTCAAACCAAAGCGTCTAGACCACTTCATTCTACGTCTACGCACTTTTTTTAAGAGAAGAAGCACTTCCCGATTGCCTTGTATGTACTTTGCCTTTAAAATTATACCTTTGGATAACTATCCAAAGGTATCTATCTATCTAGATAACTATCTAAAGCTATCTCATGTATAATGCACATATTTATTAACATATACTTCGGGTTCAGTGAATGAGAAAGTTAATTTAAGTTCAATATATTTCGAATGTTATTTACTCACATGACAGAATAAATAATATTTACATTTGTTCTAAGAATGACAATTTTATTTTCTTAGGAATATTAAAATTGAAATGTTTGAGTAAATATTTTTTATTGACAAACTGGAAATATCAATAAAAACCAGTCTTAATACTTGTGTCCTAATATATTCTACTATTATTACTGCTATTATATATTAACTCATAAAAAATATTTGCACGAGCGCTTTTTACCGAGCGTTAAAAAAACCATTGAATGACGCAAATGGATACCCACGATACGTGCACACGGTAGCGAGTATATTTACACTGTTTTTTAAGCGTTAATATGAACATATCTATTGGGAACGTCAAAAAAGCGCCAACGTCAGGTTTTAACGCGACGCTAATTAAACGCTCGTGCGAACCGGGCCTTAACCGTTCATATGAACACATCTATTGGCAACGATAAAAAGCGCTAACGTCGGGTTTTAATGTGACGCTTATTAAACGCTCGTGCGAACCGGGCCTTAGTACCAATATTGTTATCGTAAAAAGTAGTCGCTCTTACTAGTATAGCCATACAACCATTGAAATGATAAATTATCCGTAATTCTCTTCTAGTATTATAATACTAGAAGAGAATTACGTGTTCTACATGTCTATTAGATCTTCTAATCCGGTAAATACATCCCAGCAGATCTTGAGCGTGTAATTGCAGAACGTAAGTTGATACAGAATTGTGAATCCTGGTACGGCGCTTATCACAACGACGCTAACTACAACACTAATGGCAGAACGTTGTACCCCCACGAGCCGAGATATTATGTTAATATCACGATAAATATCATAAATATCGCATTTTGTGCGCCGCATATTGTATTGATTTAATCTTCCATATTGCTATATTAAAATAGATATTTTGTTTATCGAAGCAAATAAAGATTGAGACAAATATTTTAGTTTATTTTTGTTTGAATAATATTACAATAATCATCATCATCATCATCATCGGCCTCTATATTATGATTTATAAAATATATTTAGTAAATATATTTTAGTGAGCGACGATGCTCTAGTGGATATGGGTACGGCCTCTGAATGAGAGGTCCGGGTTCGATCCTGACGTCATCCTTGTGGTGCCTTGAAATAGTTTTTTTCTAAATTTCCATGCACCCAAACATGAGACCATCGCTTGCTCATCGGTGAAGGAAACCAGCACGTCTTTGAAGGTATGTGAAGTTCACCAACGCATTGGGCCAGCGCATCGATGAACTATGCCTTAACACCTTCCTCGCCTGATTTCGAGGATTACGCCCGTGCCCAGCAGTGGGAGATATAGAGGTTGATATTATATATATATACAAATAATATAATAATATATTTATATTATATACAAATAATATAATAATATGCGACTGCATTGGTAGGTACCAGCATCTCGCTTATTTTATCCATTAAACAGCTGTGCTATGTTTCAAGAAGGGCAGTAAAGACAGTGTAATTGCTGGTTGTGGCCTCAGATTAGGACAAAAATTAGTAAGTTGCGCGAGCTAATACTGAGTGAACTTGTGTATGTTCGTCAGTGACACTGACCACTCACCATCTGGTGGTTCCTATGCCCAACTAATATTTAAAAAAACACTCAAATGACGCACGAACAGCTTTTCACTACAACTGTAACTTTATTGTTTGTATGTCAGCTTCATCAAACCTATAGTCTTAATAAACACATTCATCGGTGACTTTTAATCTCTTTATCAACCTCATTGATTTGCATACAATGGTCTCAATATTGCATACAAATTTGTATGAAAACTGTCAAGTCAATTAGGTCATTGATCGTGTAGCTTTAAACAGCGAGTGATATTTCATCATAATCAGAAGCTTTTCTTATTAAGTATACTTTTTGAAAATTTGAGCTCTTGACAGTACCTATACAGGTCCATTAGATTCTGACGGTTGCCTGGTCTAAGGCGTTTACTACGAGGCTTATATCTATAACTATATTATATGTAACTATATTGTAAAATATTGAAAAGATTAGTTTCACTGAATTTGTTTCGCCGGTTCTACTCAGTGGACTAGTTTTGGAACCGGAACCGTCAAATGTCAAAGTCATTTGACGTTCATTAAAATACTTTTTTTATGTTAGTTGGATAAGCAAACTGGCAAACGTGCCACCTGATGGTAAGTGGCTGACGTCGCCCATGAACATGAACCAGCCCACCCGGAACGAGCCCAGTCAACTCAATAATTATGTGTTGCCTATCCTGAGACATAAGATGTTAAGTCTCGGTGCCAGTAATTACACTGCCTGTCTTGCCCTTCTCTCCAAAACATAGCAAAGCTATTTCACGGGAGAAACAAGCAAGATGGTTGTTTCTCCCGTTGCAATGTTGATGTACAACATTGAATAAAAATATTTTTATTTAATTTATTTATTAGGCAGGCAACACATAAATGAGTTGCCTGGGCTCGTTCCAGGTTAATTTGTTTATGTTCACGGGCGATGCTGACCCGTTTTCCTATCCAACTATTATAAAAAAAACTATATTTCTCAAACAGGAGATCTTTTTGCAGTTCTTTTCATTGAAAGCAGGATTACTAGTGGTGATTTTTAAATATGTTTTATCATAATCGGTTTAGCCGTATCAAGGTCATCCGCCATTTTGTTTTTTCAATTTTAAGTAGGTACCATATTATGTTACAATTATTTAGTGTAATTACTCATGAATGCCTCGCTCAAGAGACATCGACAAAGTAGAAACAAGCATAAGTTTGTATGTTAATAAACATTCGTGTGCAACTCATGAACGTACACAGTGACGTAGTTATGTAAAAAAAAGTACACAATCCGCCCACGCGCCATCATTTGAGCGGTAATAATATGGTACGCCCAGCGATCATCTTTTGTTACACGTACAAAGCGTGTAATTATGACATCCATTTACGCTTTTAATCGTATTCAACAATTCACAAACTTAAAAAACAATTTCGAATTAAGACATAATTTATATTATCTTGGCGAAATAAAAGTATTTTCACAGGCAGATAAAAAACCAGGCATTACAAAACCTAAGTTGTATTTTAATTAGCATTTTCTGAAATAAAATATTCATACCGCATCCATATATTATATGTTACTAATCTACTTTATGTCTAGTTATAAGTTAAAAACGTTTTTCCTTGTAATTTTATTTAGTTTATTTTTATTTTATTTATTTATTTTATTTGTATGTTCAATGCGATGAAAGAGACATTTAGACTACAATCTTACCGGTCGCGGGACCACAGCGTAGAAACATATCACATCGCCTTCAAAAATGGCGGTGATGAGCATGATAAACAATTGTATGTATTTGTAATATTTGAACAGGAAAGAGATAGGAGAGAAGCACTGATGATCTTTTAGAAGATTTTCCCCGTCATCACAAAAAAAAGAAAACACAAACAACCTACGCTGCGATGTATATATTGGGTATAGCTTTCATAACGTTTTTGGCAGAACTTTCTGGACGTAAATAATTTGATACGCTCCGTACATCGTGTCAGTAATCTCATTATCGTGAAACTATTACAGCGTAATATTAAATCAGTCTGTGGAACAACAAGCCGCTCATTACGCCCGCTTAGAGGATATACGTCATAATCCGCTAATTCAATTAATTAACTCACATAAATAGAAAAAAGTTACAAATTGTTAACAAAAACATAGCAAAAGCTATTTATTGTGCTGTTGCTGGCGCGAGTCCTCCTTGAAACTAGGCGAGGAAGATATGAGACTATAAGTTTCCATTAGCACTGAGCCAAGGTAATGTAGTTATTGTAGCGTCTGAGGCGAACTTCGGACAGGGCAGGCTTCTTCGCAGTGTTTTTCCTTTATCTCTGATCAAGTGATATTTAAAAGATTAGGTGCACAGGGTTGTAAAAATTATGACTAGGGTACACCAGCCTACTAGCAGAGTCGATGTGGTATTTTGAAGCAGTTTAAAAGCCTGAACTGGCTGGGATTTGTTTCGGCAGCGCGTTTTTTTAAGTTCCTCCGATGATCCCAGAGCTTCTCACTTTAAATGGAGGTAAAACACCGGGGTGGCTTTTAGTGGGTAAAAATCTCAACATACCCTAAGGTCTTCCCATTAAGAGTCTGAATGATCTTTTAGAGATTTAACCCCTCGTCAAAAAAACTCTCAGGAGAACGGATGACCGACAGGTTATCAATATATAAGGTTCAAGAGTGGAGGTTTTGGTAATCGAGGTGTTTGTCAGCCATTAACCAGGTGGGAAGATGATCTCCGTGTAGTGGCCGGTCCATGTTGGATGCGAGTGACAAGGGTACAGCCGTCTTGCCGTTCATTGGGGAGGCCTATGTTCACTATTGGATAAAGGCTACTGATGATGATGATTCATGCCATATGCTGTAATTGCGTGTGTAATATTTTGTTTATGCATATCAACCACCACACCACCCACACGGGACCAAAGCCACAAACGATAGTATTTTTGTTGAAATTCCATATTTGATGCAACATTTTCTACGTTGACAAAATTTCGTTGTTTTGTGGAACATTGTGATATTCTGCCAGTAGTAGAAATACAATTGTGCCTAGTGTTCATATGGGTACCGCTATCCTACGTATGTCTTCCATGAAGCACGTTTTCAATAAATGATACTTTAAACAACTAAAAAACGCTTTGATAGCATACTGAATAAAAAATCGAAAATTAACAAACAAATTGATATTATTGTAAAAACGTGTGCAGTGCTCGATATTCATTATTATAATTATTATAAAAAAGCTATTTCTAAAAGGAACGTTAAGTAATTTAAAAAAATCTACAAAGCACTCCACGGTATAATATCAATTCCTTAGAATAATTACACTATCAATTTGCTATTAATTTTTAGCATCAAATTTTTGTAAGAAATTGTAATGTTATGTAACTCGTGTAATGAGTGTAGCGTCGCACTGATACTCAATTTATTACAATCAATTGAGAATGAGTGAGAGACTAAAAACCACACGAGTGATGTAGGTAATTTGGCCGCCCTATGCCTTCCTTAAATGTGTATTGTGTAAGCCGTTTCACAGGCTTTTTCTCCGGTTGACCGTGGCGTTCAGCTGGCCATCGCTAGTACACACTTCCTCTCTACGATTAAAAAAATCGTGAATCCTGATTATCCTGATCAGGATATTGGATTAAATTATTGTACTGTCATCGGTCTTTGAAAAGTGTGCAACGTTTCAATTTAATCTGACGTCTAAAGTGGGCAAAAATTACGTTGACAGATTCCGTTACATAGCAAGATAGATAGATAAATACAGGTAAAGCTACTAAAGTCGTATTAAAAAGATAAATAGTATAATATTGGCACAAAGATACGAGTTCCTTAGGCATTTTGTGGGAATCGACATAGCTCTAATCTAATGATAAAAACAAACGCAAAAATGAGCTGACCATTAAAAAACGTCCATATGCATTGTGATGTCAGTAGCAGGGCCATTTGGCTACTGGCCCTTTAACAGGGAGCAGAGTCTCTCGGAACTTCAGCGTTGAGCCAACCTCTATGGCATCCTGTTTATGTACGTCAGGTTTCCGTCCTAAAAGCTAAACCATTAACTGGCATGAGTGTTAGTTTAGGTGAGCACAATAGACGTTCGTACATGACGACTGTGGAGCTCCATCAACCTGGAACCCGCCTTAGAAAAAACTTGATTTTTCTAAATTTACTTTTATCTACAAACGATGCTAATTAATGTAGTAAACTTTATTTTTTTGTAGTATCATTAATTGCGCCGAAAAAATAATTAATACCGCCCAAAGCAGGAAATATTACAAATAATTCTATAAACAACTTTGAAACGGGTGCTAAATAGTTTGTAGTTTATTGTAGTGATAAAAAAATTTTTTTTTACCCCACTTTATTAAAAACTACGGAATAAATGCTAAAATAACGGAATTATGCAAAAAAAAGACACTGACTCAAAAACTACAAACGATGCTAATGAATGTAGTATACTTTATTTTTTTGTAGTATCATTAATTGCGCAGAAAAAATAATTAATACCGCCCAAAGCAGGAAATATTACAAATAATTCTATAAACAACTTTGAAACGGGTGCTAAATTGTTTGTAGTTTATTGTAGTGACAAAAAAAAAATTTTTACCCTACTTTATAAAAACTACGGAATAAATGCTAAAATAACGGAATTATGCAAAAAAAAGACACTGACTCAAAAACTACAAACGATGCTAATGAATGTAGTAAACTTTATTTTTTTGTAGTATCATTAATTGCGCCGAAAAAATAATTAATACCGCCCAAAGCAGGAAATACTACAAATAATTCTATAAACAACTTTGAAACGGGTGCTAAATTGTTTGTAGTTTATTGTAGTGACAAAAAAAATTTTTTACCCCACTTTATTAAAAACTACCGAATAAATGCTAAAATAACGGAATTATGCAAAAAAAAGACACTGACTCAAAAACTACAAACGATGCTAATGAATGTAGTATACTTTATTTTTTTGTAGTATCATTAATTACGCAGAAAAATAATTAATACCGCGCAAAGCAGGAAATATTACAAATAATTCGATAAAAAAATTTGAAACAGGTGCTAAATTGTTTGAAGTGACAAAAAAAAAATTTTTACCCCACTTTATTAAAAACTACGGAATAAATGCTAAAATAACGGAATTATGCAAAAAAAAAGACACTGACTCAAAAACTACAAACGATGCTAATGAATGTAGTAAACTTTATTTTTTTGGAGTATCATTAATTGCGCCGAAAAAATAATTAATACCGCCCAAAGCAGGAAATATTACAAATAATTCTATAAACAACTTTGAAACGGGTGCTAAATAGTTTATAGTTTATTGTAGTGACAAAAAAAAATTTTTTTACCCCACTTTATTAAAAACTTTGGAATAAATGCTAAAATAACGGAATTATGCAAAAAAAAGACACTGACTCAAAAACTACAAACGATGCTAATGAATGTATTTATTAATATTATTTTATATGATTAATATATTTATTTTTTTGTAGTATCATTAATTGCGCAGAAAAAATAATTAATACCGCGCAAAGCAGGAAATATTACAAATAATTCGATAAAAAATTTTGAAACAGGTGCTAAATTGTTTGTAGTTTATTGTAGTGACAAAAAAAAATTTTTTTACCCCACTTTATTAAAAACTACGGAATAAATGCTAAAATAACGGAATTATACAAAAAAAAGACACTGACTCAAAAACTACAAACGATGCTAATGAATGTAGTATACTTTATTTTTTTGTAGTATCATTAATTGCGCAGAAAAAATAATTAATACCGCGCAAAGCAGGAAATATTACAAATAATTCGATAAAAAATTTTGAAACAGGTGCTAAATTGTTTGTAGTTTATTGTAGTGACAAAAAAAAATTTTTTACCCCACTTTATTCAAAACTAAAATTCTTAAATCAAGAAAATTTTCTTGAACCAAGAGTTATATCTTGACTCAAGAAATTATTTTTCTTCAAAGTGGTGTTCTTGGTTCAAGATTCTTGCTCTTGAGTGAAGTTAAATTTTTTATCGGTGTAATCGGTGAAATCGGTGTCTGCAAACTCAAATTGTGAAAATAGCCATTCTACATTTTTTATGAGCAATTTTCAACAAAAGCTACTTTTTTTAAGCCTACTTTAACTACTAACGATGCTAATAAATGTAGTATTGATAATTATTTTGTAGCCTTATTAGTTACCGAAAAAACTTCATTGATATTATTTAAACTAAAAAATATGAGCAATAGTACGCTAAATAGTTTTGGACTAAGTTCTGAATTGATTGTAGTTTATTGTAGTAACAAAAAAAATTTACTTTGTTTCATATTATTTTAAAGGATCGCTAGAATTCTACAATAAAGAGATTTGATACAGATGATTGTAGCTGAAATCAGTTGTTTGTAGTGACTGTCGAGCTCTTATTAGTGACGAGAGGGGAACAGAATCAAGTGTTCAATAAATCGATACACCTAGGATAATAATGAGCCTTAGATTCATTAGCATCGTTTGTAGTTTTTGAGTCAGTGTCTTTTATTTTTGCATAATTCCGTTATTTTAGCATTTATTCCGTAGTTTTTAATAAAGTTGGGTATTTTTTTTTTTTTGTCACTACAATAAACTACAAACAATTTAAAACCCGTTTCAAAGTTGTTTATAGAATTATTTGTAATATTTCCTGCTTTGGGCGGTATTAATTATTTTTTCTGCGCAATTAATGATACTACAAAAAAATAAAGTTTACTACATTCATTAGCATCGTTTGTAGTTTTTGAGTCAGTGTCTCTTTTTTACATAATTCCGTTATTTTAGCATTTATTCCGTAGTTTTTAATAAAGTGGGGTAAAAAAAATTTTTTTTTGTCACTACAATAAACTACAAACAATTTAGCACCCGTTTCAAAGTTGTTTATAGAATTATTTGTAATATTTCCTGGTTTGGGCGGTATTAATTATTTTTTCGGCGCAATTAATGATACTACAAAAAAATAAAGTTTACTACATTCATTAGCATTGTTTGTAGTTTTTGAGTCAGTGTCTTTTTTTGCATAATTCCGTTATTTTAGCATTTATTCCGTAGTTTTTAATAAAGTGGGGTAAATTTTTTTTTTGTCACTACAATAAACTACAAACAATTTTGCACCCGTTTCAAAGTTGTTTATAAAATTATTTGTAATATTTCCTGCTTTGGGCGGTATTAATTATTTTTTCGGCGCAATTAATGATACTACAAAAAAATAAAGTTTACTACATTCATTAGCATCGTTTGTAGTTTTTGAGTCAGTGTCTCTTTTTTACATAATTTCGTTATTTTAGCATTTATTCCGTAGTTTTTAATAAAGTGGGGTAAAAAAAATTTTTTTTTGTCACTACAATAAACTACAAACAATTTAGCACCCGTTTCAAAGTTGTATATAGAATTATTTGTAATATTTCCTGGTTTGAGCGGTATTAATTATTTTTTCGGCGCAATTAATGATACTACAAAAAAATAAAGTTTACTACATTCATTAGCATCGTTTGTAGTTTTTGAGTCAGTGTCTTTTTTTTGCATAATTCCGTTATTTTAGCATTTATTCCGTAGTTTTTAATAAAATGGGGTAAAAAAAATTTTTTTGTCACTACAGTAAACTACAAACAATTTAGCATCCGTTTCAAAGTTGTTTATAGAATTATTTGTAATATTTCCTGCTTTGGGCGGTGTTAATTATTTTTTCGGCGCAATTAATGATACCACAAAAAATAAAGTTTACTACATTCATTAGCATCGTTTGTAGATAAAAGTAAATTTAGAAAAATCAAGTTTTTTCTAAAGCGGGTTCCAGGTTGATGGAGCTCGACTGTGGTTAATTAAAAACCATAGTGTTGGTTGCCATACAACTAACATAAAAAGTACGTCCTGAATGTCCAACACAATTCCGTTGTTTTATTTTTAAATAAAAGCTAACAGTCAGCAGTCAGGATGGTAATCGGTTTTATAATTTATGCTCCACTAGAATAGCGATACTGCTGATTCGAAATTCGAAAATAGAACAGTAAAACACGACCTATCCCGCTGCAAATAGACATGGATCGTAAATTATTATTTTATATGCGTTAGAAAGATTATAATATTTTTATACGTAAAAAATAGTTCATCGTCTTGATTGTCTGCGTTGAGCTCCTAAACTACAGTTAGATTCATCTTGAGAAATAGTTTTAGTCACGATAGGGATTCTAATATCTGCGGCAGTAAGTCGTCTGTGCGGGCCACTAATCTATACAGGTAAATAAAATTAGAGATTCATATGGATTTATACACATACAAAAATACTATATAATATATAAAATAATATAATACATACATACACAAAAATAACATTTTTTACAATTTTTGTCTGTTTGTTCCGGTTAATCTCTACAACGAATGGGCCGATTTTGACAGGACTTTCACTGGCAGATAGCTAATGATATAAGGAGTAACTAAAGGTAATAAAATAATCATCATCCATCCGGATACGGCTTGAATCTAAATTAACGCGGGCGAAGCAGCAGGCAACATCTAGTAATTCAAATATAAAAGATTAATCTCTTACTAGCCGATGTTTGTATATCCCTAGGCATTACTCAGTTTTAATATTTACAAACATATCTGTTTCTAACTGATTAAATCTGACGTTATCTAACTACTGATTATTTCAATGATTAGATCAAACGTTCCCTTTCATACTAACGCCCGAATACTCAAACGAATCTCAAATTTAAGACGTACTTAAACTCGTGTCGTCCCTCTTTTTTTCTTTGAATCTGACACGTCATAGCATGAGTTTAAGTACGTCTTACATTTGAGATTCGTTTGAGTATTCGGGCGTTAGACTACCAAATCATACTAATTTTATAAATGTTACTTACACATAACATAGTTTGTTTGCTACGCTTTCACGCGAAAACTACTTAACCGATCATCATGAATCTTTGTACACATAATATTGGAGGTATTAGAAGTAACATAGGATATTTTATGAGGAAAAACTAAAATCTTATCCTGCGCAGACGAAGTCGCGGGCACCAGCTAGTGTTGTCTATAATCCTAAATATGTTTTAGCGTATGACGTATGGATGGATTACTTGTATGAATAAGTTTTTTTTTTATGTTAGTTGGATAGGCAAACTGGCAAACGTACCACCTGATGGTAAGTGGTTGACGTCGCCCATGAACATAAACTAGTTTACCTGAAACGAGCCCAGGCAACTCCTTTATGTGTAGCCTATCCTGAGACATAAGATGTTATGTCTCGGTGACAGTAATTACACTGCCTGTCTTGCCCTTCTCTCCGAAACACAGCAAAGCTGTTTCACGGGAGAAACAAGCAAGATGGTGGTACCCATGCAGCTTTTTTAAGGATTATTTATTTTTAATCAAAAGTATGTACAATTTTAGTTGCTTCGGCTTTTATAGTAACGAAATTTCATACCAATTTCATTTTACTCCTCTCGAAGAAGAGTAATTGAAACCTTATAACAACATACTTGCAAAATTTTGATTGTTGGTCTTGTAGTTTTTGAGTTGCTTACATTTAGCTACAGTAAATATTATTAACTTATGCATGTTGAAGTTTGTTTGCTTGTTGGTTTGTTGGTTTGCTTACATGTCAATAGCTAAACGAAGTTGCATGAACTTACTCAAAGAGAGAATATGGCCCAAACTAAATAGACACTTATTATCGTAGTAACAGATTGTATATTATATGCTATATATTCATTTATTTCTTTACGCCACTTACACGCTACTCTACCGTACGTATTATCAACTAGCGGTTGCATGCAGCATCACCCGGGCAGATTTGCTGCCGTGTCCTAACGACATGATATTATAAGTACCATATTACTTTCATATCCATTTAATAAAAAACTCTTCAAAAACAGACTTTTTACGTCTTATACAGAAGTCTTATCAGTGAGCAACTTTATTAATCTAATCTACTTGTACATATATTTTTGTAAGAGCTGCCATGCTGCTTTGCAGCCGAATTGGGCTGGCACGCCCGTGGCAGTACCTCTCGCTCACATAACACCGGCGTCAAGTAACACTATGCTGTCGCGTTTCGTGCGGTTTGTGAGTTTCCGGTGACCTATTGGAGGGGATAGGAAAAAGGAGGGCAACGCACACGGTTGCCTACTTATGACAAAAAAAAATACTTCATAAACTTTACGATACGTAATCTAAAAAATAGAATGACCAATAAATTATTGCATCAAAGTACGGCTGGGAATGGCTATATCATTAGCCGTACAAATCACGACCCAACAGACCATAAGTTCTTTAGAGCACAAAGGTGGCCCGCGACCGGACGGGGCAGATACGTTTCAACGACTTCTAGTGGATTTACTAACAAAGTTTTTGCAACATCTGAGCGCACCTCATTTTTAGTTCAGAGTTTGAGAGATCTTTTTACTCTTCCATAACTATTATGTTATTATAGTTGGTTGGGTATGCTTCTTTTATAAAAAATAAGGCAGACCTTTAATGAGCTGACGAGGACGTCAGGAAATCTTTCTTATGACAAGTCCGAATTATTTACTATGATTTGTCTACCTTAATACCAAACAAGAATGGCATGACACTCTTGTAACTACTCTATTTTTAATACCGCAAGTGCTTAGTCGGTAGAGTTAAACAAAATGGTACGATTACGGTATAGAGATGATCGTAATGTACAAAGCGCTATTCCCGAAAGCCTTGATGGTAAAAAGGTGGGGAAAGTTTGTTGACTTGATAATTCTTAATTTGTGCAAATAGTTTTATTATTCGAATGGTTAATAAAATATTTATTTATTTTATGAGGATCAGAAGGATTACATTTAGCTATAGATGAGTCCGCGCTGAATATTACTTTGTATAAGTTGTGCTAGTAGGAAATGATTGTTCCTGCAAGCTCGTTAACACAAACTAGTCACCTATATAACTAAGAACGTTTACCAATAGTTCAAATACAATACACAGCTAGTTTTTAGTAAGAAAATTATTTTTTTCTATAAAGTAAATGTTGTGTACTTTTAAAATAAAACAATATATTATACAGGCTTTATAAAAGCCTGCACTTTATCTAGCGTCCTCTAATTAAAATATTCTTTATCGCATTATATCACCATAATTATTGTTAATTTAGATGGTAAAAATTTAAATTATTACCAACATCATTATAGATATCAATAACAACAAACCGCTTTAATGAACGCGAAGATGGCCGAACCCGCCTCACGTTTCCGTTATTACGATTTTTTAACATTTTTTTTATATTTAGAAGAGGGGGCAAACGGACAGTCGGTTCACCTGATGGTAAGTGAAAAGCGACATCCACAGACACCCGCTTAATAAACATAATGCAATTTGGTGGAGATCGGCTGTCTCAGTATTATATGTATACTCGAGAGCAATTTGAATCCGGTTCACTTAGAGAAACCTATAAATCTCAAATAGAAAATATGCTAGCTTAATAAAATGAATTGTGTTTATTAGAAACAGTATTATTTTCCGAGATTTTCAGGTATCTTAAGTGAAGCGGGTTCTTTACTTATATAAGCATTGAAAGAGGTTTATATCTATCATCGATCTAAAAAAGTTAATAATGATAATGATGACTATGAATTCAAATGAAAACAAAATGTACGAATCATTATTGTAGCGCAGTTCCGCTGTTAAGAATCCGATATCCAAGGCGCGTCGGTTTCCGCACGTTACATCGTTTCAACGACGCGTAACATAATGTCATAATCAATTGTACACCGCGCACGATTTTACTCGTCCGGGCTGAAGTTAGCTAAGGTGCAAACGTCACATTTGTGAATTATTTCACACTTTTGCATGTAAAATATTTTACGTGCATGTACGGTAAAACTAACTTAAATTGCGTGTACATTAATTTATTGTTCATGTTTCACGATTACTAATAAACTCGTACTTTTCATTAAGTCGTGACCCAACCATTGCTGTAAACAATCCAATTATTTAGAGAAATAAATAAATGTTAATGAACATTTATGTATGTTTTGATATATATGTTTTGATTGGAAAAAAAATTATTATTATTATAATAACCCGAAGTACTAGCTTGTTTAAGAGCCCACTAACAAAAATAAATCTAGGAAATGTATTTCTTAGAATACAGACAAACAGACAGTCAAATTCAACAAAATGGCGTCCTCTGTCAAGTTTTTAATCGTGGTGTTAAGTTTTGTTGAAGTGAAATTTCTTTGCGCGCATGAGGGTAATTTTTTTATGGATGAAACGTCACGAAAATGTGCAACGTTTTCGTCCAAGAAGAGGGAGAGAGTGACAGATACCGATTGAGAGAGAGTGAGATAGAGCGAAGGTCGCATCGCAAGTCTCGGAAATTTAAAGCTTTAGATTAGAATAGATATAAACGAGATTAATAAATTAGTTTGCCAAATAAGTTTTCATAATAATAATCTACTCGTTTCTAGAAGAGTGAGTGGACTTAATTGCCAAAGTCAATGCGAGCGAAGCGTCGACTAAAAGCTGGATTAATATAAAACAATACACGTCTTTTGTCCCAATAAACCTCCATTAACTACTAACACCAATTTACTGATACCGCATAAATAAAGACACAACTTTCCAATTTTCGACAATAAATTAAATGTTGCCAAAGTTTGTGTAACTACAAATTCATGAAAAGCATTCTGTTAATTGAATTTGCAATTCTAAGTGGTGTCTAAGAAATGCTAATATCGGAATATTGAAGGACTTATTACATTTGAGGGATTTTACAATTATTGTCCTTATTTATACAATCAATATTTAATTATTTAACATTTGATTTAATTGAAATAACTTGAAAATATTCCATTTTCTAATCAAATAATAGTATTTATTTTTTTCGGTTGGTTCTATGCTAACGGCCCGAAGGCCCTAATGCTACATCGGATTAGTATGAGCCCATTCGGCTCACTTTTGGTATATAAAAGCCAACCGTGTAGTCTGCGACCACACTGCCTCCTGGCGTCGGTTGTGAATAATAAAGTACTCATAAGAACTATTAGAGCTATACTCTACATGAGTGTTACAATCTACGTAATTCTTCCAAACTATTTGAAATAGCAGACTTCTAGACTTGTTCAAGGATGACGTCGATCGGTTATAACATTAGATAGCTTGCCTTTTTTTCCTAAGCACTAATATTTAAAGAGTTAGTACATAGTTGATAGTATGCACATAATAGCTGTGTATCGTTTAAAGATTTATCTGTGCCAAAGATTATCAATGTCCACTTAGTTGTCGAAGGTCACACTGGCAGTGAGGAGATAAAGATCAATAGTGGTGGTCATTATTATAACAACAGTTGTGGTAATGCATTATTTGAAATTGAAGAATAACTATATCCTGTTGTCAGTTGTCATTATTGAAACGATGACGCAATGGTAAGAATAGGCACGCATTTTTTTTGCGTATTGTCACAATTCATATTTTTCAACGTTTATAAATCAACAATAACAGGATAACAGACAGCAGTTTAGAACAACAGTTGTTACAAAACAACAAAACACGATAATTTATTATTGTAAAACAGCCGTTATTGCCATCACTAAACATCAATAATTGAATTGATTTACCCGTCGTCACTTAATTTGGGCACGAGACGACAAAGTTTGGTACACTTACAAGAAATGGTATTTATTTTGTGTAATAATGATTTTGTTAAGTGTGCACGGTATGTGCGTAGATTGCCTACGGCTACAAACTATGTCGCTAACTGGGTGATGATACTGGTTAATTTGGCTTTAAAACTGTGATTTTACTGATTCTAACTGTCTTCGGGGTGAAGTTGATGAATGTTGGGTGGAGTCTTGAATTAAACACTGTTTATTACTATTGAACACTTAAAAGAGGTAAACTTGAGAGGTAAGGCAGGGATTTCACTTTATAACTTATACTTTTTAACTTGTTTCTTACTTCGGAGACGATTTGCGAATGATTTCCAGAAGCCTCGACTTCCTTATATATGATCTCTACCAAATGTTCTAGAACATTCCATGCCTCACCCCCTCAGTCACCTTTTTGCCGAAATCTTTATTTATACCATAATATTTTTACACAAAACTTATGCTATTTTACAATTATACATTTTTTACATCTGTTGACACTATTTACCTCATGATTCAGTCATCCGTGTGAGAATGGCAAGCAAAAAACCGCTGATTCGATATTTATACTTCCTCATCCCCCGCTTCCGTATCCCTTCCGGTGTTCCGGTCCTTATCGCACAGTGAACCTCCCTCACACATTCTTTGGCTTGATTATACTATTGCCATCTCACTTTTCCTATTGGATTAACTCGTGTTTTATAAACAATGAGAATCTCAATTGGACTATTTATAATATCTCTAATATACATTTTTCTGTTTATATATCATCTCAAATAAGCCTAATTAGCATCACTGTATACTATTCCAACTATTTATAATCTATGAATAAGTTATATATCTCTTAATACAACAATATTTATGTGTAAACTACATCTTATATGTAATCTCGTCTTACAAAGTATCTACATGTGCAAACTATCTTATAATGATTATCTTATATTATATAATTATATCCTATATACTTAAGTTATTGTCAACAATAAGTTATCCTATGCAAATCATATAATAATTTTATCTTATGCCTAAGTCGTCGTGAACATTAAGGACGCTATAATGTTTTGAACTGGCACATATTATAAAACGAAGTCCTCCGCCGCGTCTATCTGTCTGGATGTTCGCGATTAGCTCAAACACTACTGAACCGATGTTCTTTTAACTAACGGATAGAGTGGTTTGGTGAGGAAGGTTAAAGTATATAATTTATTAAGTTAATATTATATAAATTGGGTAAAATATAACGATATTTTTTGGAGATATCGGATAAACCGCCTTAACCCTTTAAGATATAACAATTAATAATGTATGGTGGAATTATGTATCTTTTAAAGGTTTACAGGAAAGTCCGCAATGATATATGTCTATCACTTAAGGATGGCATACTATATCCGTTTCCGTTTGGGCGCGGGATCACGAACGACGAGTGAAAGGCAGGACAGGCAGTGTAATTACTGGCACCGAGACCTAACATCTTATGTCTCAGGATAGGCAACACAAAAATGAGTTGCCTGGGATAGTTCAAGGTTAGCTAGTTTTTGTTCATTGAAGCTGACCACTTACCATCATGTGGCTCGTCTGCCCGTTTACCTCTCCAACTATCATAAAACATCTTATAAACCGACTCTATACTTGGCCAAAGACACAATATACAAGTTTCTTTCTACACATCGTCGCATTCGATGGAACCACTGAGAAAAGCAGTGGGCCCATTCTTCCTTAGGAGTCTCTTCTATGGCATTTTCGTACGCTTTCACCGCATCTTCAGGGCTCGTAAAGCGAAAACCTCGAATTTTATCTTTAGTTCTTGGGAATAAATGAAAGTCGCAGGGCGCCAGGTCAGGACTGTAAGGCGGATGACTCATTATCTCGACACCGGCCATAGTCAAATATTCAACAGTCCGTTTTGCGGAGTGCGCTGAAGCATTGTCGTGGTGGCTCCTGCTTCGAGGGCGCTGCTGTCGAAACAGAAATTGACATACCAGTCTGCAGTAACTGTCCTTCCATCTTCTAGCACAACTGTCGCGAACTGACCTTTCCGACCAAAGAATGAGGCAATCATCTTTTTTCCTTGACTTCTTCCTTTCTTTACCTTAGTTGGCCGATCCTCGAAAGGAAACACCCACTGAGCTGATTGTCTTTTGGTTTCAGGTTCTTAGCAATATATCCAGATTTCATCACCTGTGATGATGTCAAATACAGCATTTGAGTTACCGCCGTTGAACCTATCTAACATTTGGCGACACCAGTCCATGCGGAGGCGTTTCTGTTCGTTGGTTAAAGTATGGGGAATCCATCTGGTACAAAGCTTCCTGACGCCTAAATGTTCGTGTAATATTTTTGAACTTGACTCATACCAATGCCTAGGCTTGCCCGTATCTGCTGATAGGTCACTCTCTTATCTTACTCTATCATGCGTCGCACAGCACTGATGTTATCTTCAGTAGTCGCTGTTAAAGGACGTCCCTCACGCGGATCATCACTGAGATTGCTACGTCCACGCTTAAACTCGTTAAACCAATTGTAAATAGTGGCACGAGATGGGGCTTCATTAAAAAATGCTAATCGCAGCCTATCATAGCTTTGTTGTTGAGTAAGCCCACAACGAAAGTCATAATAAATCATTGACCGAAAATTTTCTCGCGTTATGTTCATTTTCACGTGTAACAAGAGTTTTAGATTTGCCGCCAATTCACAAAAACAAATGACAAATGAATGCAATATACCTACTACATTAGGTTACCAAAGAGTTCTAAAATTGAAATTCTAAAAAAGTTTTCATTTTCAATGTTTCTAACTGGCCAGTTCTAAACATTTTCAGTGTTACCCACGTAATGGTAATTATGTAATATTTTTCAATGATCTGATAATGATGATCTTATTTTTTCTTTAACGCCGGTAAATGCTCTGAGGATCCCGCGGGGGAGTGGGTCTCTCCACGCGGATATGTGGGACTCGCTGCGCCTAAAAGCTTGTAAGTGGACGCAGCGCTACCCACTTAAACTCGGCCATAGTGCCATCAATGCCGCCTTTGGTAAGGTGCCCCCGATCGAATGAGCAAACAGGGCACCTCGACGGCTAGTCTGTTCCCCAAGGGACCAACGCCACCTCCGCAGAGAGGTTGACCCGCGCCACGGAACAACCCCTCCCAACTTCGGGACACTATTATGGGGTGAGGTTCCCGTCCTCGCCCCTAGCCCCCTGCTCTTTTGTGCCCTCTTCTTATAAGAGGGGTACAAAGAGCCCCCTCAATTAGCTTCGCCCAAGGTGCTGGGCTCACGCTAGGCTACTGAGCCCACCGCCAAGACAGGCCTGAACCATGGTGGGGTGATAATGATGACCTAATATAACCCTCACTCATATCGACATACTATTCACTTACGTATAATATCGAGATTTGCCTATTGTCTATACAAAGGAAATCAAATGTGACGCATTCTATCCGACTTACTAATATCATGAATGTAAATTGAAACATCATGGATTTATGTGGGGTTGGTTAGATATTGCTCACAGCGAGACCGATACACGGGCAGGTGTTCAGACAATGTGCCCTTCGGCTGTGGATTACTGCCATAAATATTTATGTCTATTACCGAATCGAGTCAAATCCGATATCTTCATATGAAAATATTTATTCGTGTCTAATAAACCATTGACCATTTGTGTATTGGAAAATCACATATGATTGAACCCGGAGTCTGTGGTTTTTGTGTCTGTTTAACTGACTGTAAACTTGCAAACCGCACGAAACGCGATGGCATAGCTGGCACTTGACGCCGGTGTCTTGTGAGCGAGAGGTACTACCCCGGTCGTGCCGGTCCAATTCCGCTGAAAAGCAGCATGGCACTACTTCTTACATTTAACTTCCACACTTTACATTAACAATCAAAAGCTTAAATTCTTTGTACTAACATTTGTGAAAAAACGTTTTTAAACGATAATGGAGTTTCAAATGCAATTACAATAATCCAACGCACGGTACAATGACAACATGATTCAGATTTAGCAATTACAGGAACCCGCTGAAATGATCAAATAAAACCTCCACTAAACAGCCTCAAATATTGATAACAAATAATAGATATTTGCTGATGAACGTGGACGGAAACATTTAATTGTTATGAATGGACTCGCAAACTTGATGCATGTGACTGTATTTACATTTCATCATAATTCTATAGAGCATGAATAATATTTGAAATATTTTCCTTAAGAAATATTTTCCAAAATTTTGTATCAAAAAAGTTGGTGTAAGTTTCCTACAAAAAATAAAATTTTACTCAATCTGACAATGATTGAGAATATCACAAAATAAAGTTATGCACATCGTAATTATTTATTCGCTAATATTATATAAGTTCATCAAACCGACAACGAACAAACAACGAAACAATTTCCTCTTATTAATTTGTTTGAGAAACTTAAGATATTGTTGGATAATGTTGGTAAGATTACCTCTTAAAGATTTGTCCTAGTTTGTTTGTTTCGGCTGCGCACTCAGAAAGTTCGCTCGGAGCTTTTCTTATACAACTCTAGATCTTACCGCGGCTTTTTCGCAAAATTACTTTTTAATCTCTCGCTTTGCCGGTCTTTTGGATAGCATATCTGGCAATAAAGAGTTGCTGATCTTTATGTAGATAGCATTATAGATAGGCTATTCCAAATATTGCTAGATGGCAATATAGAGCATATATTTTAATAAAACGTTTAATTTCAATATTATTTTTGTATAAGAATAATAATAATAATATGTTGGGACAACTCACACACGGCCATCTGATCCCAAACTAGGCAGAGTCTGTTCTTATGGTAACCAGACAAATACTTAATATATTTCTAAATACATATATCTATCTAATATATAAAATTTCCATGTCACAATGTTAGTTACCGTACTCCTCCGAAACGGCTTTACCGATTTTTACCAAATTTTATATGCGTATTCAGTAGGTCTGAGAATCGGCTACTATCTATTTTTCATACCCCTCAAATTTTAAAAGTTAACGCGGGCGAAGCTGCGGGCAACAGCTAGTATACATATATAAATTACACCCAGACACAGAACAAATGATCATGTTCATCACACAAATATTTGTCCTGGGTGGGGATCGAACCCACGACCTTCTAGTTTAGCAGTCAGGGTCACTAACCACTAGACCAACAGGCCAGTATTCTTTTCATTATTTCTATTCAGCTTGCTACTTAGGTATACTAGTGAAAAACTTATGATCGTTTTGTGTGGATGGAGATTGGAGTTTATGTAAAAAGTTGCTTGTAAAAGCCAAAGGTAAATGAAATATTTGGCAATTCCTTTTGCAAGTCTATCTTACATGATGAGGTGTGAAATAGATGTAACACTTTGCACAAATTAAATTTATTACAACCTAGCCTACGACAATTTATACGCCTATACAGCTTAACACGATAAGTTTATCTACAAATGGACTGAACAATTATTTAATTCATATAAAACCAATAACAATCAACGAATGATCATTCATGAGACGAAGTAAAGATTTTAGAAGGAAATTTGAATAAGAAATAAAATT
This sequence comes from Helleia helle, assembly GCA_963853865.1. Classification (NCBI taxonomy): domain Eukaryota; kingdom Metazoa; phylum Arthropoda; class Insecta; order Lepidoptera; family Lycaenidae; genus Helleia; species Helleia helle. The sequence continues at coordinate 14,335,834 of OY971422.1, read as the reverse complement.
GTAATGCGATGTACGTATGTAGAAGATGTTTGATTAACACTTTCACAGCGATCGGCTGCAGCACGCGGCGCCGCTCGCAGATACGATCCGGACTGACGGCACCTACGGCGATTACATTCCGCTCAGATAATGACTATCTGACTAATGTAGGCGGTAATAGATGGAAAATATCGCAGCCAATCGGCTCGAAGCATTAGGAACAATAAACTGCACTGATTTGCGTCTATAGACATGGAAATACGATTTACTTACATATTGTGTACAGTGGACTTTTTTGTTTTCTTTAACGCCGGGAAATGCTCTGAGGCATTCTGGGGGGGGGATTGGGTCCCCCAGGCGGGTATGTGGGACTCACTGCACCCGAAAGGTACTAAAGGTACTAAAACCCGGCGAGTGCCACCAATGCCGCCTTTGGTGAGGTGTCCCGGATCTGTTGAGCAAACAGGGCACCACGACGGCGTTCCAGGCGAGGGACAGTCAGTCCCTCAACGGACCGATGCCACCTCCATAGAGAGGTTGTCCCGCACCACAGAAGAACCCCTCCTAACGTCGGGACAGTACAATGGAGTGAGGTTCACACCTTCTCTTTTGTCTCCCTGCTCTTTTGTCGCCTTTTCTTATAAGTGGAGTACAAAGAGCAGCTCCCTCGGCTCAATTTCCTTCGCCCAAGATGCTGGGCTCACCCTAGGCTACTGAGCCCCCCCGCCACGACAAGGCTTAAACCATGGTGGGGGTATAGTGGACTTCATGTAACGAAACGAACTAGTTTTTGTAACGACTAGGTCACAGTGCAAGACTAGTTAGTAACACAGGTAAATCTCGCGACAAGCTTTTATATTACCATTTAATAAATTTTGAAAAACATGTACTAAATTGATTAGTTTGATTTATTTATGTATGTATGATTTAATATATGAGTGTAATTACGAATTAAATAATGTTTTCAAAAACTTTTCTGCCAAAAATGCTCTCTAATAATTTACAAATCAAACAAAAAATATACGTACATTTTATTTTTTCCTATTAAAAACTCTATCACAGGATTGTTATTTTTGTTTACAAACTTTTTAAAATAAAGTTAAGTATTTTACTAAAGATAGTTAGGATATCTCAGTGAAGCGAGTGTCACTGTCAGCATATCCCGCAGTAAATTATCGACGCATTTCGAAATCCACTCCTACAGATATATAGCGGAGCTGCTACAATATTTAATGTTTTAGCTCTTTAAATAGATACTCCTTTATATTATAGATTTCATCATCATCACAATTATCTAGCCTTTTCGTTCCATTACCGGATATACGCTTGTTACAATAAATGATAAGACGGCCTATCCCATGTATAGATCCCGAAACTATATTATTATGATATATACGGAACTATCATATCAGTATATTAATATCTTGAACAATAAAGAAGCTGGAGAATTCTGTAGTGTGTATGTAATGTGTACTTGTAATATCCGTCCATGTTGAAAAATATATATTTATATCCTGATGTTTTTTAAAGTGAAACTTTTATTACATCGTCTCAAAATTTTTCGTCTGTGTGTTGCATGTCGCGTGACGGTCGGCCGCCAATTAAGATTTATAAAGCGATTTTTATACCCTTAATGGTATGGTTAAAAATAATTATTCCAAAAATTTTTAGTTAAATGTCTATAATGTGAATTTTCACTTTTATCAAGAATGTTAAATACAAGCCGACTTGAACTGACATTATCTGAACGAGCATTACATAGGCAGAATTAGCCGACTGACTTTCAAGACTTACCCCCAAATACTGAAACGAATCTCAAATGTAAGACGTACTTAAACTCATGCTACGACGTGTCAGATTCAAAGAAAAAAAGAGGGACAAGACGAGTTTAAGTACGTCTTAAATTTGAGATTCGTTTGAGTATTCGAGCGTTACAAAATCAAATTCTCAGCCAATTTATACTTTAAGTAACCCACAAAAACTTAGATGACGTACGCGCCGAGGGTTCTGAAAAACGTGTTCTTATATAATGTTATATTATAACAAATTAACGGGTTTTCGGGTTTTTTTTTCTTTACTTATATTGTGAGACCAAACTTCTTACCAAATTTCGTTATTCTATGTCAAAAACTTATATGTTTTGATTTAACAGACCGACAAACAGACAGACGGACAGACAACTGAGTGGTCCTATAAGGGTACCGTTTAATTATTTTGAGGAACGAAACCTTAAAAAACAATAAGTAATATAAACTCTTATGTTTTATTAATCTATTTGGTCGAATGTAATTAGGCCGCAGTGTAGTGGCATGTACGTAGACTGTAGACCGTAGATACATGACCAGAAACACAAGCGAGCCCCATTAAGACACAGGCGGAGCTAAACACAAGCGATTAGAATCGTCATCAAGTAAACTATTGTAAACTGGAATCATGAAGCGAACTCTACGTTCAATACTGTCTACTCTATACTGTGCACTATACAAATCGATTTTACTTATTGTGATAATAAATCTTTGTGAAAAATACTTATCTTTGTGACCCCATATCCCCGTCAGTTCAGGCCTTGACGTGGAGGTGGGGCGCAGTAGCCTAGGGTGAGCCCAGCACCTTGGGCGAAGCTAATTGAGCCGAGGGGGCTCTTTGTACCCCTCTTATAAGAAGAGGGGACAAAAGAGCAGGGGGCAAGGGGCGAGGATGGGAACCTCACCCCATTGTACTGTCCCGACGTTGGTCGTTCTGTGGTGCGGGACAACCCCTCTGTGGAGATGGCGTCGGTCCCTTGCGGGACTGACTAGCTTTCGAGGTGCCCTGTTTGTTTATTAGATCCGGGGCACCTCACCAAAGGCGGCATTGGTAGCACACGCTGGGTTTTAGTGGGTAGAGCTGCGTCCACTTACCAGTTTTCGGGCGCAGCGAGTCCCACATACCCGCGTGGGGAGACCCACTCCCCCGCGGGATGCCTTGGGGAAATGCTTTTTACGCATGTAGCCAGGATCTCGGGTAGATCCTGACCCTATGTGGGACTCGTACCTGGGAGTGCCCTACCCATAAACTAAAACCACTGCCAGCGCCTTCAGCCGCATTTGAGGGTCCTGGGTCTGTAGTCAACAGGATCACTTCAGCGACAGGCTAGCCCCGGCGTAGGCCGACCGCTACTAAGCAGTCTCCGTGACGTCGTGTCATACTAGGCCCAGGTTCCTATTCTGAACCTGACACGAGCACAGGGTAGCGCCTCCTACGCACCCCCATTCGTCGCCCACGGGAGAGCCAGCGGCTTCCTACAAGTAAACACAAGCGAATAAACACGTTCCCAGATTCATATTATCAGTAAGGATTTACGTTTGACTACTTCATATTATTCGTGATCATAAAATCGGTTATGATTAAAGCCTGTTTATGAATAAACCTAGAAGATTACGCCTTTTAGATGACCTCGAGCTACATTTGCTTATTCCATCGTAAATTTATTGTGGGAACAGGTAGGTGGGGATTTTAGATGCATTAAAAACATTTGTGGTCAATTCGGAATAGAATATTCAATGGATTGTTCACAAAGATTTAATCATGGAACATGATGATTAAACAAATAAAAGTCCTATGTATATATTTTTATTTAAAAGTATTTTTTTTTCTTTAACGCCGGGAAAATATGCTCTGGGTATGTGGGACTCGCTGCGCCCGACAGCTGGTAAGTGGACCCACTAAAACCCGGCGAGTGCCACCCATTCCGCCTTTGGTGAGGTGCCCCGGATCTAGTAAACAAACAAGGCACCTCGACGGCTAGTCAGTCCCGCAAGGGACCGACGCCACCTCCACAGAGGGGTCGTCCCGCACCACAGAACAACCCCTCCCAACGTCGGGACAGTACAATGGGTAGAGGTTCCCATCCTCGCCACTTGCCCCCTACTCTTCTGTCCCCTCTTCTTATAAGACGGGTGCAAAGAGCCCCCTCGGCCCAATTCGCTTCACCCAAGGTGCAGCGGCTCACCCTAGGTTACTGAGCCCCACCGCCACGACAAGGCTTGAACCTTGGTGGGGAGAAAGTATTTTATCCTTGAGAATTCATAAAAGTATTCAATATAAAAATAATTTACATATTATATGATGGATTGTCCAATAAATAAATAAAGCACTGTGATTCATGTTTTAGATTTCATTTGTGTGATTATGAAGGCCACAGATTAAATTACATGTAATTGTCACAGTGGAGTGTGATGCAGCGATGTCAGTTCTCATAATGTAATGATTGATCACCTCACAAGAAGGCTTCACTTTACTCGGGCCTAGCTTCATTATATTAATAATATATTACTTTAAGAAAACATGATTCCTTTTAAGTGCCATCTACAGTACTTTTTTACTGCAATTGGATACATAATTGTATGAAACATTAATTATTTGATGTTACTATAACCATCAAATTAATATATAAATAGATAAGTTGAACAAAATCGGTAAGACAGTTGACAGTTTTAAAACAACGTAAAATTACTAATTACGTAATGAAAACCTTTTAGTACAAAAATGCACTCATTTTTGTACTAAAAGGCCCATCAAATTAGGGTAAGATAAACTTTCTTATACGTTAAAACAGCTAAGCAGTTGATTAATACTATCCATTATATTACCCGGTACCCGCACTGCAAAACACTCTCTTTAATGGCACTCGATCGTCCTATATACATTACAAACATATTTTATTTGTCGTGTCAAGTTTTCAATTATGATAATTGATGGCTGCATTTCTCGTTGACGACGCATGGCGGGCCCTGGAGTCAGCAAATACTTGGCAACGAGTGAACACACAATTACCAATACTCTATGAATTATTCATTCATGAGAGACATCGGCCCATCCAGTTATGTGGCCCGTTGACATGTTTCATCTAGCTTGTGACCACTTTCTTCAATATTAATCATCGATTATGCAGATTCGCAAGAACCTATGTTATGTAAAAGATATAGACTTCCGAATTACCTGCATGATTGATTAAAAGCATATTTTTGTTGTTGTTTGATTTTTAACGCTTATATTTTTCTAATCAGATGTGCAATCTCTTTAAATTGACAGTACCTAAATAAGTCAATCTTCTAGTTCTAATAACATACCTTTATATTTTTATGATTATAAATGAACTGATCGGAATAGGATATCTATACCGTCAAGGCCTGCTATGATTGTTTAGATTGATTTATGGTGGTTTTATAACAGACACATTTGTGTCCAAAAAAGGCGTGCTATAGAGTTCTACAACAACACACAATATTTAAGATCGTAATTCTGTATTAAGAAAAAAAAATATTAAGGAATTACCTGTACATGCCTAGTTATTTTACTTTCTAGATTTTTCTTCAACGCGGGTCAAAAACGGCAGCTGTATATAATAATGTACTGTAGGTGCCAGAATCCAACCTTTAGACAAAACACAGCGTCTGTAACTGGCAACACTTTAATGAAGGTATCTACTATGGCCCCACCATGATTCAAGCTTAGACGTGGTGGTGAGGCTCAGTAGCCTAAAATGTACCCAGCACCTTGGGCAAATCCAATTGAACCGAGGGAGTTGCTCTTTGTACCGCTCTTATAAGAAGAGGGCACAATAGAGCAAAGGGGGGACAAAGGGCGAGTATGGGATCCTCACACCATCGTGATGCCCTGTTACTCAACAGTTCCGAGGCATCTCACCAAAGGCGCATTGGTGACATTCGCAGGGTTCTAGTGGGTAGAGCTGCGTCCACTTACCATCTTTCGGACGCTGCGAGTCCCACATACCCGCCTGGGCCGCCCAGTCCCCACGGGATGCCCAAGAGTATTTCCCGGCGCCAAAAGAAAAGAAGAGAATATACTATGGTTGAAAATCTCACAAGGAATGGAAAATAATTATTTAGTTGTTTATACAGGATTATATTTTTTCTTCAACGCAAATTACCATACATCGCATTTAAAAAGCTAACTCCGTACGTCTAATCCAGTATTGTAGACAATTTTGTAAAATATGCGAAGTTCTAACTTCATATAAATCCTTCTGAAGTTTCACTACGATTATTAAGTATAAGAAGAGTTAAGAGAAACTTGTAAATAACACACATGTTAACGAAACAAAGTTCTTCAGCAAAGCCTATACAATATTATGTACTTCGGGCTTATATTATATAATGGCTTCAGGTAAGTGTTATTTAAATAAATAAATTTATCTAAGTATAACATATTTTTTTTAGGAATTTTATCAACCGGAAGCGCAGTGTGTGGGTTTTTAGTTTAGTAAAAGACTGATTAAATTATTTTTTATGTTAATTAGAGCTGACAGACGTGCCACTTGATGGTAAGTGGTCGACGTCGCCCATGAACATGAACAAGTTTACCTGGACCTAGCCGAGGCAACTCGTTTATGAGTTGAGTTATGTCTTGAGACATAAGATGCTGCACTACCTCCGAAACACAGCAAAGCTGTTTGACGGGAACAAGCAAGATAGTGTCACCCATGCAGACGAGAGTGCGGCACAGCGCATCCCTCCCACCGGTGGGAGGACTCTCCCATCGACATTTGATCTCAATATAAAAAAAAACCTTCAACTTCAAATACAGTTTAACAATACCTAAAAACGAATGCCTCAAAACTACTGTGTAAAATAAAAACTATACGTCAAACGTCATTTATTGTTTGACATTGTCGGCGTGGTTGAACTTTGAATGTTTGCATATCGTAGCATGTGTAACATTTTATTTAATTAATTTAATGTATTTATAAAGCATATTATACAAAAATAATAGCTTTCTGTACTCCCTCTTCACTTAATCTTTAACTGTATCAAATTTCTAATTCCTCCGTTTGCGCAATCCTCTTTAAAAGGGGAAACAAAGGTTTTTGCTTCACCTATAAATTATGGTATAGATTACTAGCTGTTGCCCGCAGCTTCGCCCGCGTTAACTTAGGTTTACGGCCGTACGCGGATTGTTGATGATTATTTTTGTAGCCTAAGTTACTCCTTAATACATCTGCTATCTGTCAGTGAAAGTCCTGTCAAAATCGGCACAGCCGTTGCCGAGATTAGCCGGAACAAACAGACAGACAGACAGATAGACAGACAGACCGACAGACAGACAGACAGACAAAAATTGTAAAAAATGATATTTTGGCATATGTACCGTGTATACATCAATATGCATTATTAAAAAGCGGCTATTTTAATATTACAAACAGACACTCCAATTTTATTTAGCTGTATGAATTAATATAAAAAAAAGTGAAAGCGTGTAAATACCTATTTTAATAATCCATTTAATAAAAAGTTGTTATTTTATATTACAAATACACACTCACTCACACACAACACAGATATTTTTTTCGAATATTTCGCGTTATTATACGTCAACTGTCATAAGGGAACTAAAACCTCAGTTTTAGGAAGGTTCCGTAGCCATAAAGTGTCTTTGTGTTCGTGATGTTTTTGTTAGGGTCTTTTTACTTCGTATGATATTAAAACTACCAGACACAAATTTGATAAATATGGAGCAGTGCATAAGTATATACAAAAGGAAAAGGAAAAAACCATAAGGATGGCTTTATACATAGGGAAGGCTTTATATACCCAGCCCTAATGTGTGAGGACCGAAACATCTCAGAGGGACCCTGTCATGATGGATATAATATGGTTAAGCCCACAAAATTTTACTGTGTTATTTCTGTCATCCCATAACGTACATTAATAGAATAAATAACGGTTACTTATAACTTTTTCAACTATTTTAAAATTATTTCTTTTTTACAAGTAGCCTGGGCAATCAGCTTCTTCCACCGGCAACAGCGCCATCTGTTAAGGTAGACCAAAGTAGCGTTGTTCCAAATTTCTGTGCTCTTTCCCGCAGCTTCGCCCAAATTTATTTATATTTGCAGCCATATCCGGACTGATGGTGATTATTTTAAAGCATAAATCGAGCATAAATAAAACACTACTTCTTTATTATAATAAAGAAGTAGTGTTTGTTTGGATGCATAAGTATTCGATATCTCTCATCCGATTTTAAAAAAAATCTTATATATACTAGCTGTTACCCGTAGCTTCGCCCGCGTTAGCTTAGATTTTCAGCCGTATCCGGATACAGATCGATAATTTTTTAATTTATTTTGTAGCCTAAGTTCTCCTTATAACATCAGCTACCTGCCAGTGAAAGTCCTGTCAAAATCGGCCCAGCCGTTTTAGAGATTGGCCGGAACAAACAGACAGATAGACAGACAGACGAAAAGACAAAATTGTAAAAAATCTTATTTTGTTATATGTATTATGTACCGCGTATACATCCATATGCATCTAGTAAAAAGCGTTTATTTTAATATTATAATTAATAAATTTTATTTATCTGTACAGCTTATTAGCTATATCTATTGATATCGTATAATAATATATATTCAAAAATTATATGTTATTAATGACATACAGCGGGTCGATACAAACATCAAAACTATTAAGCCCAACAGCGTTAATTAAGTTTACGCGGCGTGTTTGCGTAGTGGTGACGGTGCCGCTCGGCTAACTTGATGCTCTTTTAATGGTGTTCAACACAAACAACCACAAGTCTACGTACAAACTTCATTTATTTTATGACACATTAAACCTATTAACTGCATTTCCATTAGAAGTTAGTGCGTGAAATCAACTATTTCCCCATAAAATAGATTATAACAAAATTGCTAATTTATCTAATAAAATAAAGGACTCTTTTATAGCAATCCTGTAAGCGAATTTATTACATTAATGGCCAATTTGCTATATAAATTTTTCAATAAAGCTTTTATGAACATTTATGATACAATTAAATTTTTACGAGAGCTTCGTCGTAGCATCCAAGACGTTCTATATCCGTATGGGCGTTTTTCCACTCACCGGCACGGCTACGGCAACGGCGACAGCGCCCTACCGCTGCCGTGCCGTTGCTGTGAAAGCAAAATGTATGAAAATATATGGCTCGTTTTCCCACGTGCCGTCGCCGTGCAGTCGCCATATCAGCAACCATCCCACACGGTGCCGATCCGGTAAAACTGCATGTGTTTATATAAATGGTAGCCGTGTGCGTGTGTGAGTGCGCGGGACGGGCAGAAGGACGTGGAGCGGTCAGTGGAGAGAAAGGGCTGAGACACTCGTAATTCATATTCATATTGGCGTTCATTAAGGGAGGCCTTTGTTCAAAAGTGGACGGATAGAGGCTAATAATGATATACATTATCATCATCATGTATAAATTATAATATCATCTGAAGTCTGTGTCAGTATTGTACTACGAAAACGTGCGTAACGTGGAAAAACGAAGCCACGGCGCCGGCGCGGTGCCTGGCTGTGCCGTTGTCGTGCCTGTGAGTGGAAAAACGCCTTATAGAACGGATATTTTCATTCGGCGTTTAGGTGAAATTTCCATAATTATTAGTATTTTATTTAAATTACCAAACAGAAACCAACCATTAACATGCTGAGGCTTTTTGCTTTAAAATTTTACGCAAGAATTACTTTGAAGAACTTATTCATTTGCTTAAAAGCGCCAGTTAACGGAATTTTAATACATGAGTACTTTCAAGACTCACTAGTAAAGCGGTAGCGGTAACTAGCTATAATTTTAGTATTTATATGAATTCAGGGCAAAAATTAATTTTAAATATATCGTTTTTATTGAATTAAATCATTTGTAGGAAGAACCTTCACAGCGAGTTAAATGTTAAATAAAACATTTACACCCACGGACATCATTTCTCTTTGTAAAACGATCAGAAACTAAAAACCTAGTTATATAACTTAAATAAGTCTTCAAGAATATTACATCCAGGACGGGTCCAGGACAAAATCCCGGTAAATCCGTTTCAGAGGGGACTCGCACATTGACTGAGACGTATGCAAAGGATCAATGAGATAAATTGCTCACCGCTGTCACTTATTTCACTGCAAAATGTAAAGGAACAGAGGTAGAGTAAAGCCGGTGACCGATATCGTTCTTAATCCAGACCATAATCTGTGTGAAATAATTTAAATAAGAGATTTATTAAAAGCGACATTTTTTTTAAATGTTCAATCTATTTTTTCATTTTAATAAAAAAAAATCGGTTTTCCGATGATCGGACGGAAAGAAGTTGTTGTATAATAAACGCAATTTATATTGATTTTTTTTTAACTACATAATAAAAAAAATATATCTTAGAGCCGCTTGTGGACAGAGTTCGCATGGCTTGTTCGCGAGGAAGTATCATGTATCATATAGGTTGTAATCTCGCAAAGGAGAGAATACTATCGATTTTTTTTCTTATGTATTTACTATCGATCCCCAAAAAGAGCAGAAGTTTTTGGAAACTTGTCAAGGGACTACGTTTAAAAACCAATTAGAAAAATCAAAGTCCTGTTTCAGAGGATGTCTGGACGTGTCTTTATAGTTTAACTAGCAGCGGCTCACGGTTTTATCCGCATACTTTCCATTCCCGTGGGATTACAGGGATAAATTATAGCCTATATGTTATTCTGATGTATAAGTTATGTTATTGTAAAGTTTCATCAAAATATATTCAGAAGTTTTTGCGTAAAAGAGCATCTTGAGAGCTCTTATCCAATCTTCTACCAAACGATGAGATTATAATATTTTATGTATTTATATAAAGTTTATAAAAGTCAGTCGTAAGCTACCTCCCGTAACATTTTACAACCGCACCGCTAGTTTGATGTTGAATATAAAAGATATACTAGTATGGGCGACGCTTCTCTGGCACTTTCCGAAAAGCATTTTAGCCTAAAACCGCGTCGTTTATATGAGAGTTTACGCGTTAAGTGCGAGTTTCGTTTCGAAGTGTTACATAATAAATTCATAAATATTAATAACGCTTCATGAAATCATTATCATCATCAATGTCATATATATTTCTAGATCAGATCATCATGTATAGACATAGATCATATAGAGCTCACTCTAAGAATGACAAATAATTTAAGTACAGTAAAATAGAATGTAACCTGCACAAAATTTCCGATCCAAATTTTTATAAGTTTAAGGGTCACTTTCTGAGCATAAAATCATAAAATGCTGACAGATCCAGGAGGATCTTTAAAAGAAAAAAAAGTTTAGCTGATATCTCGGAAACTATGTACAAAATTTCACATCTTTTATTTTCTGTAATTTTTTTTGAAAAACTTACCGTTTACGATTTATTGCCCATTTAATGAACCGGTTTTTTTATCTCGCCCATAACTCTTAAAATATCGGATTAATTAATAAAATGCATGTATACATTTTTAAATACATTTATTGATAATATACAAAAAAGTATACATGACAAAGATTCTAAATATTATTATCTACAATATTGGCCTCAATAACTTTTGCCTTAAAGTGTGTAGTTTCCAAGATATCTGCCAAAAAAAAATCAAGATGGAGCTTCAAGCGAAGCTCTACCTGGATCTGTCAGCATTTTATGATGTTATGCTCAGTAAATGACCCTAAACCTTATAAAACAAATTGGATCGATTTTTTTTTGTGCGAGGTTGTCCAAGTAAACCGTCAATTTTTACTGTACCTACTCAAACAATACTCGACAATCTGTAAAAACACTTTGACAGTGAGGACATCAATTATACGAATTTTGTCCTACTTGCATTTCTGAGCAATCTAGATTGCAATGCTGGATAAATCTCATACACAGACATTATATTTTTCTAATCATTATATACACGTCTGGCTAGAGTACAAAAGAAAGGAAAATACTTGTAAATAGAAACATAATTTCCAACAAAAACCTTACTAGCGTCTTCATAAATGAATTTCTGCCGAAATAGGTTGATGTAATGTCACTCAAGGATATGTCTTAACAAATTGCTTCATCGTAAGACAACGAAGAGACGCAAATTTATGTAAATGGCTATCAAGTATTCAGTGTTACGTAAAATGTTCTTAAGATGACAAGGGCGAGAGCACACCACTAGAGCTACATTTGAGCCTAGTATTTGTAAATTTAAGCAGCACGCACAATCAAGACCCTATTTGCATTTAATCAAGCTGACAAACCGACATTCTGACGCCTTATGTAGAATTAATTCCATGAACACTGAAGAATATACAAACACTTGTATGTTATAAATTTTTTAATGAAAACGTTAAAGCATTTGTTGGAGAGAATTTAATAAAAACTTTCCTTTACAAACTGAATAACTTGGGAAAAAGTATAGTCGTGACTTTCGAAACGGAAAAAAATGCTTTCATGGCACTTCTAGTCAATTTTATTAATTTCTTTTTAAAATAGCTACATTTTTTTTTATTTATGGATTTTATTGAATTGATGCTGAAATTAAAATGCACTTTAAGTAACCGCTGACATTATTTTGAGCAAAAGGTTTTTAATAAGAAAGCCCATACTGGATAACGAATACACTTCCTAAAATACAGACAAAGTTAGTAAGTAAATAATGGTAGAAAACTATTAATGATAGTAATCATTAAAAAAATGATATTTCTTGTAGATCAGCTTCAACAACTACGTTCGTTGTATTATAGATAAACATGTCATTGATTAATTAGGAATCCAAATTTAAAATTTGCGACGCAGATAGAAGTCCAATCAAAGAACTAAGGTTTCTCAGGTTCAAACTTTATTTTCTAGCGCGGTTTATTTCAATAATAATATAATTTCGGTAATAATAATTTACTCTGTTGCAATAAAAGTTTAGAAACAGTCGTCTTAATCCTTTTGGCTTGATAATCCTTATAGAATATAAAATATAAATGAGCAAATAAAATGTAAGTATAAGTCGATATTAATTGAGATAATCCCGAATGTGGGGCTGTCTGGAGCTATTGGTCAACGTGAACTAAATGTTCGTACAATTCAAAAGCACAATCGACTTCGTAGTCGTTTTACTGACAATATTGCGTCCCCAGTTAAATCGATCGGCACAACAATGGATGCTCGTTTGGCTCCATAAAACTAAGATGTAACAATGCCTGGAACTCACAATTGCCTTGGATTCAGGTATATCTGATATAATGATTATCATTACACCGCAAATGAAATACGAACCCGTATGAGGTGTATTACTGTGATTATCTCATATACTCGTATTACTAGATATTGCACGCAGCTATCTCGTATTTACTGAAAATAAAGCCCTTAAACATCCGTTTTTGAAGTAAAACCTCTTTAGGCGTGACTAGGGGGTAACTCAGATTTTTCTGATGTAAGTAACGCTCAGCATTCTATCACAAATTCAAAAATAGTAACTTGCGTTGGTCGTCAGTATATGTATATACGTCATACTCCACGTTTCTTGTTTCTGACGGAAGTAACGCTCAATATTCTACAGCCGGTGTAAATAGTTTCTGATATTCAAAAATGGAAACTTGCATCGGTTGTGAGTATTTGTCATGTTTCATCATGATTTGACCTGTTAAAAACGTAAGTGTTCATTTCTTTAAGTAAAACTTTTTTGGTCGTGACTTGAGGGTCACTCAGATTTTGATGAAGTTTTACTTTTTTTATTCTTAGTTACATGAGAAATAATATTAAAGTTTTTCCTCTAGTGTTGAAATGGGAATATAAAACCTATAAGCTCTGAATTCTATTTGTCAGTCACCTCTGTATAAATTTCTGACTGTTAGCTCTTCTATGAAGTCTCGAATGATATACTTAATATGATATTAAAAAATCAGTTTGTCGATGATGAAAATGGTATCTTTAAACACTGTAAAATTATTTTTCCAGTTCACAAATACATTATACACTCCTTAAAGAAAATTACTTTTATGATCAATTTAAATGTGATCACCTGTGCAGACCCGAGCTATCTCGAGAAATCTATTGAGTACATTAAGTGCAAACAATGTGTACGGACAGCGTACGAATATCTTGTACCTCGGCTTATAAACAATCTACCTCCCGAACTACGACACAAATTAACACCGACTAATATTAAAACTATATTAAAAAAACATTTTATAGAGAATAGTCACCTAGCTCCTAAGTTTGACATTTAGCGCGTACCTATCGAAAAAAAATTGTTGTTATTAATTAATTACGTTTCAAGTGGTATACACCAAAGTTTAGCACTTGTTTAAACCCTATGTGTTTTTTTGCTGCTAAAATCTTTAATATCTTCTGTATTGTATTTTTTATTTGGTAATAAAAATTAAAATAAAATATAGAACTACAAATCTCGATTTCATATTAAACGTTAATTATATATATTTAATTGAGGACCGTTTAAAGAACATTTTCCTTAGATTATGGCTCACAAAATAAAATTTTATTCTTTTCTTACACAAACTCTAATCGTTAAAAACTTCTTTTTGTAGTTTTATAAAAAAAACTATTTATGTAATAATTCTTAGCAGTTAGCAGTTAGCACCTCTAAAGAATAGTTTTTCACAATTTTTCTGTGCATCTGAACACGTCAGAATTGCTAGTTTATAAATGGAGGAAAACATTTAAGTCTTTAGTCTGGCAACCTTGCGCTTAGGCGAACTACGACCTAGCCTCCTCACGTTCTCGATGTAGCCCCGTATTCGGTATTACTATATAGTTTGTGGTACCGTCCCACTACAGGGATGTGTAATTAATTATAGTTAAATGATATAATAATGTGCAGCGACCTTTACAAATGTTTCATGTTAAATAGCTAGAATACCTAAATAACTATTTTAATAATTAAATGACAACAAAGGCGGACGGCACCGACTGACAAATTTTCCAATAATCCTTTAGCACTGTAAAATACTATTCGTGCAAAATTGTTCAACCCTACAAAGCCGATACATCGCCGTTTTTACTTTTAAATTCATTCGTTGGCTAAATTTTTAACAGAATGTTCAATCAATGTGAAAAATACGTAAATTTTAAATCAAATTCGGGAACAAATTAAAGTGACCTCTATTGATTAGATGCGATTTGACTTTGGGATGTTATTTAATTTTACGGGTATGCGTTATTGATCTGTGTTCATACATTCGCATACATTCGTGACATTAATGTAAAAATATATTTTCGTAACATTGTCAGTTTATTATTCGATCTTGCCAAATGCCAAACGTCCAAACCATGGAGTTTAGATGTCAGAATATATGGATTAGCTTACATTCTTCGTAGGTAGTTCGTAGGTTTGATTTTTTTTATTTGATTGTGTAACGCATTTATTAGATAGCGCTTTCAGTTCATTAAAATACTAATAGCACTTTACTTTAACAAACGTGATTTTTGTTAAAGTGTCTAATGTTGTATATATAATGGTACGGAACCTTACGTGAGCGATTCTGATTCGCACTTGACCGATTTTTTCATCTCACATGATGAAACGTTTCTTTATTTCTATAAATATGAGTACTATAGTATTTTTGCCTCCATTATAACGAGAAACTAACGAGAACTCCATAGGGGCGCGTAAGCTTAGTTTTGTAGGGGAACTAACAAAAAGCGATGCCCATTAAAGAATAAATGCGGGATACTCATGAGAGGGATGCGCCGCACTCTCGTTTGCATGGTTACCACTCACCTGCTCATTTCATTCGTGAAGCATTACTCTGTTTCGAAGGTAGGGCAGGACAAACAAAAAATTTACCCGGAAACTTACGTTCTTCGTCTCTCTAGATGTACGTTGTATATTTATGGATGTCAATATCCACTTACCGTAGTGGAGCAAGTTTGCATGTACAGGATGGATTTTGGAAACGGGTCAGTAAGGGCAGGTATTTTTCTAGTACTTACTGAAATTTATAATACTTATACCTTAAATGGTACCATAGTCTTTTGATTTCTACACGAAGTAAGATCGATAGGCTTTAAAATTTTTTTTTTTTTGATTTTAGCATTTTTTGCAGACCGTAAATTTTCTCAAAAATCTGTGAATGCAGTTCAGAATATCTTAAAAAAATATGGATAATATGTAGTAAAGTTTTCCTGTAACTGTAATGTTTAAGGTGGCAAGTACCTGTGTGTAAGAGAATGTAATCATGGTACCTGTCCTTACTGACTTTTTTGGTTTATATTTTAAGAAACGTTGGGCACTGGCGTGTTAGTTATAAGCAATATTGCCGTTGTTATGAGTAGAGGTATTTGAATTTCAACTTGTATACTATCTCAAGTTTTTGACACTACTGCCGTATTATCCAATTCAAGTTCATTAGATTCTTTTAATGATATAAAAAACTAGATAAAAAAAACTGCTGAGTATACATATCCATTTTACACATATTCGTAAAGGTGACGGTCCATTTTAGGTCTAGTCTTGTACAGTATACCATAATTAGTGAAAATATACACATATTTCATTAGTAATAAAAAAATCGGGTGTCTTTAAAGTAGGTTTACTGACGATAGTTGAACGTGACAACGTCATAAGAAAATGTAACGCCTCAAAGCGAGGTAATGCCGCATGAGTTATGTTTTTTCGTTCGTGCTTCATATAAGACGTTGTCACGTCATTAAATTACTTTATGAAACTAAATTACAAGCAAAGAATAACAAGATATTTCAAGTTTTTTTAGCCTGTTAGCAATTATATATGAAGAAAGCGAAGAAGAAGATAAATAAATTTCATTTCTGACAAATGACAAACCAGATGCCGATCGATCAATGACATATTTCCTCATATTTGACAGATAACGCCAAAGAATATCTCAATATCCATACGCCATTGTTGTATACATTGACTTATTTTCCACCGTACGTAGTACCCTATACCTATACATATATCGATGGTTGTATACACGTAGTGTAGCAAATCTTGGAAACACTAAATTATATTATGCTACCGCTGAAATTGAGATGAATTCATTCATATTAACAAATCAAAACTATTTTATTATTTTCTTTCCTTCATCTCATTACCTGTATAAAACTAGACCCACGTCCCAAACAATTGTCGACCATCTCCTTTTATGTATATAAAATAAGAGATGGAAATGCAACATAGGTATAACGGACATGCTGTAAGCTGCCCTGTGTTTGGTCAAGATCTCCGCCTTTATTATGTTTGGACTTACAACAGTCTCTGTTACATAACCCAAGATTTATTACAATTTAAGACATTTACTTTAAGAGAAGCGAGCTTTAGGTCTAAAGCAGTCAAGGCTGCTTTTATTTATGTGCCTTGCAGCGAGGTGTGTAATTATATTGAAATATAAACTTGCCTCTTGCCTTTTTTTAGGTCTTTCAGTTTTGAAACATAGAAGCTATTTCCAAGGCATATTCTGCCTCGTATAACCATCTGCTGTATTTTCTTATGTTAGTTGCATAGGCAAAAGGGCAGACGTTTCACATGGTAGTCAGCGTCGCCCATGAACATCAAGTAAACCTTTTTTTTTTTTTTTTTTGGGTTCGCTGGGGAATGCGTTTAGGCATACCACCGGGTCCGGGGGGGCCCGATGGTTATGTGGGACTCTCTGCGCCCGAGAAGATGGTAAGGTGGACGCAGACTCTACCCACTAAACCCCAGCGGTGTTCTCCTCTTCGTTTGGGTGACCCGGCGCGAGAGCTGTGGACGTCCGTATCGGGCCACAACGGTGTGCCATACGGCACTCTTCTCTGAAGGCGGGGGGTAGCATCCCCTCCTCCTTCTCCGCTTAAGGCACACTGAACACACAAGGGTGCCTTATAGCTCGGACCTTACGCGCACGCAGCGGATCCCCCGATCTGCCGCGCACAGGTCCCTCACGGCGTTGCGACCGCCTGTCGCCGCCGTGCTCTCCTGCGGGAAGAGGCGCCAGTGCACTCTCTCTCCCGCTCCGCCTGCTCCTTCTGCGACATCACGTCCTCGCAGAAGGAGAGGACCACCTGCCATGTGCTCTCACTGACGGTCATCGCTCGGATGACCGCAGGGAGCGACAGGTCCGCGCCAACTTCAGCGATGAGGGGCGCCCTTGCCTCTGCCCAAGCTGGGCACTCCGCCAGGGTGTGGTCAGCAGTGTCCTCACTGCTGTCACAGTGATGACACCCTGGTGAGTCCTCCGCCCCTGCCACCTTCCACAGATACCTTCCGAAGCATCCATGCCCCGTCAGGATCTGCGCAAGGTGGAAGGATATTGTGCCGTGCCGCCGGTCAACCCACTGCTCCAGGATTGGACCGACGGCCAACACCGTGCGGTGTCCCGCGCTCGGCTCTCTGAGCCGCTCACCCCACTGGCTGAGCACTCGCCTCCTCAGGCGGCTCCGCCAAGTCTCTTCCTCGTCAGAGACCTCCTCTTCCTCTCCCCGTCGTCTTCTCCACTCACGCGCTAGGGCCCCAGCGTGCAGGTCCCATGGCGCAGTACCCGCCAGTACGCACGCAGCCTCGTACGAGGTCGTACGGTACGCACGGACGGCCCTGACGGCCATGACCCGTTGCGGACGTCGCAACAGGGCCACGTTCTCCGCCTTCAGGGCACGCGCCCAGATCGGCGCGCCGTACAACGCCATGGACCGCAGGACGCCTGTGTACAGGCGACGGCAGCCAGCACTAGGCCCACCCACGTTTGGGAGAAGACGACCCAATGCTCGAGCAGTTCCGAGCAACCTCGGGATGAGGAGCCGGAAGTGCTCCTTGAAGTCCCATCGCCTGTCGAGGACGAGTCCCAAGTACCTCATGGTCAACTCGACAGCGATGGAAGTTCCTCCTACTATCAGGTGGGATCCGGCTGGAGGGGCCCGACGGGGCCCGTGGAAGCATATGGCTTCGCACTTCTCTAGGGCCACCTCTAGCCCGAGACGCCGGATCCTTGCCACCACCTGCGCCACTCCTGCTACCGCCAGTAGGCGGGCCTCCGAGAAGGTACTACCGCGTGCGGTGACGACGGTGTCGTCGGCGTAACAAGCGAGGCCGACGCCCGTCAAGTTTGCACCGCGGAGCACCCAATCGTACCCGATGTTCCACAGAAGCGGCCCCAGGACCGAGCCCTGTGGAACACCGCAGGCCACCTCTCTCCTCACCCAACCATCTGCCGTCGGGTAGGTAACAGACCTACCTGAGAGGTAACACTCTACAAACCTCCTTAGGTAGTCCGGTACGCCGTGGTACCTCAGCGCCTCGCGAATGGTGTCGAAGGGCAGGGTGTTGAACGCGTTGGCGATGTCAATAGACACCGCCAAGAGCACCCCCCCCAACCGCCTCATCAGCTAGAGCCCTCACCCTGGTCAGAGCATCCAGGGTGGACCTGCCCCGCCGGAACCCAAACTGAAAGGCGCTGAGGTTAGGTCCCACGTTCTCCAAATGGTCGACGATACGGGCAGCTGCGATCCGCTCCAGCAGTTTGCCCGCCTCGTCGAGCAGCACGATCGGTCGATACGCCGACGGCGAGTCGACCGGTCGACCCTCCTTTCGGATCAGGGTCAGCTTCCCCATCTTCCACGCCGTGGGAAACTGGCCCTGCGCCAGACACGAACTAAAAAGGCGCTTCGCCTGTGTCCGGAGCGAGCCAAGGGCCAGAACCAAGGCTCGCCCGGGAACACCATCCGGACCGGGTGCTGTATTTCGTGCCCTCATGCGGGACAGCGCTGCGTCGAGCTCCGCCTCGGAGATCTCTGGAGCCTCATCACTCGGTGGTTCTCCGCCCGGTGGAGTCATAGGCGGGGGCACGTGCTCTTCCCGACCGGGGAATAGTGCCGGAACTATCCGGGCCACGAGATCGGGCTGGAGACTCTCCGTCAGGGGAGGGGCACAGGGGCGCAGTTTGTTGCGAACCATCCTGTACGGCCTCCCCCACGGGTCTCGGTCCAGAGACTCCAGCATCTCCTCGTGGGCAGCCTGCTTGGCTCGGCCTATGGCCGTCCTCAGTTCCCCGGCGGCGGCCCTGTAGATGTTATAGAGCCGCCCCTCCTCTGCCTCATCACGACGTCTTCGCCTGCGGCTCCGGGTGTACTGGCGTCTCGCCGCAACGCAGTTCCTGCGCAGTTCAGCGAGCTCCTCCGACCACCAGTACACCCCTTTGCGTCGCGGGGGCCATCGGCCGACTCTCGGCATGGCCGCGTCGCACACCTGCGACATTGCAGCTATCATGCAGTCGGTCTCCCCGTCGACCTCGGTCGGGACCGGGCCAGCGTCCATGCACCAGGCTTGCACCAGGGCTGCCTCGAGGAGGGCCTCTCTATCCATCCTCCTCAAGGCCCAACGTGGGCCACACACGACATCCGAGCCACGACTTGGGGAGGGGGTGACGTCGCTGTACCGGAACCGGATATACCGGTGGTCTGACAGCGTCTCGCCCTCCCACACCTCCCAGCCTTGCACGCGACGAGCGAGAGCGGCATTGGCGAAAGTGACATCGACAATACTGCCGCCCTGCTGTCGCACGCAAGTGTGTCTCGACCCTACGTTAAGGACCTCTAGTCCGGTCTCGACCAACCAATCCTCTAACACCTTGCCACGCGCGTCGGTCGCAGGGGAACCCCACGCCACACTCTTGGCGTTGAGGTCCCCGGCAACTAGGATGTGATCAAGGCTAACCCGCCCAACCAAAGAGCCCACCTCGACGAGGAATCGCTCGAAGTCGGCAACTCTCCGGTTAGGGGAGAAGTACACCCCGATCACTAAAACGCGGCCGATCTGAGCAGCTACATAGCCCCTGCCTCTCTGCACCGAGCCGAATGGTGGCGAGCCATTCAGGCTTGCGATGGCCACCACGCCATCCTCGTCTCCGACCCAACTTGGCGAATCGGGGACGCGGTACGGCTCGGCGACAACGGCCACCTGCACCAACCACTCCGCCAGAGCCTGAGAAAACAGGTCCTGGGCTCTGGCGCAGTGGTTGAGGTTTCCCTGGAGAACTTGGGTGAATGGGCGAGCCATCACTCCAAGGCCGGGGAAACCTCCTCGGCCAGGACAGCGAAGCTGTTCGCTGTCGGGCATACAGGTTGTGAGGGGGGACTAGAGCCCTCGGAAACCTTTCCGGATCCTTTACGCCCAGTCCGGATACGGCGTGGGGCGACGCACGACCCGCTGCCCATTTTGTGGGTAGAGGGTCTTCCCTCCGTGGAGCAGACAGCGCATGTTGGTACAGCCGCTGTACATGTCCTAGCGATATGCCCCGCTGTACCACAGCGGAAGCACAGGCTGCTCCTGTCGATCTCTGAAGAGCAAACTGCCGCCACGTGCCCTAGCTCTTGGCAGCGGAAGCAACGGAGGGGGCGGGCGTCCAGCAGTTTAACCTGCGCGGAAACCCAGCCCACCAGCAGCCTGCCCTTAGCGAGTATGGCCTTCGCTGCCTCCACCGGGCAGCGGACAATCGCCGAACCAAGCCCAGAGGGGGTGTGGCCGATGATCCCCGACCGCACCTGATCCGGAGGACAGCCACCCGCCTCTGCGACCGCTGCCACGACGTCGTCTTGGGATACCGAGTCGTCCAGACCCGAGATGCGTGCGCTCACGCATCTTGTGGGCCTGGAGACCCGGACGACATCCTCCCCAACCACCTCCCTGATCTTATTGGCCAGCGAGTCGGCCTTGCCACCGCTCTCCGCACCGGGAAGTACCAGGAGGCGGGCTCCAGTTATTGCCTTTCGGCAGCGGAAAGGCTCTATGCTGAGTTCATCGAGGCGAATACTCGCCTTCGCCTTTCCCAATACATCGGCATACGTCAGGCCTCGCTCCGCTGCGGCCGGCTGCAGTTGTAGCACCACAACTGAAGAGTTAGGTGAGCGCAGTTTAGGCGGGCCTTTCTTCTTAGGTGGCGACGCCACTTTCTGGCTCCTTGGCTTCTTTAGGGCCTTTTTGGTGACGGTCGTCCACCCATCACCATCAGCTCCTTGAGCAGCCTCTTTTTGAGGGGCAGCTTTTGAGGCCGCCTTCTTCTTGGGCGCTTTCTTGGGTACCACTGATGGACCCGGGTTAGCTGGTGGCATCAATGTCGCCACTTCTCCAGGTGCCTTCTTCTTTTGGACCTTTTTGGAAGATTTTGTCACCGTATTAGCCACCGGCACCGTCATTGCCCTCCTGTCAGCCGCGAGTGGCGGGCGTAGTCGTGGCTCCGGTAAAAGTCGAGCCTCTAGCCCCTCGAGCCGGGCATTAAGCCGCGCGCTAGACAGCGCCACTGCCTCCCGCATCGCCTTCTGGACAATATCCTCCAGATTTCTGGGTGAAGCAGGTGCCGGCAGCGCTATGTCCACGACCGGCTGATGGTGGGAGGAGACGAGCTCACTCCTAATCGCTGCCAGCTCCTGGCGCAGCACGGCCACCTCCGTCGACAGCTGTCTGTTAGCTGCCTCCAATGCCCTTGTTTCAACGGAGGATGTGCGATCCAGAAGCGCCACCGTAGCTCCTTGGATTACATCCGTCGCATCTTTTAAGTCGCGCATCATGGGGCCCTTTAAATTCTTCGATTTATTTCGGACCCCCATGATGGTCTCAAGGGCCTTAGAAATCGAAGCGGCCAGTGCGTTCGCTGTCTCTATCTGTCCTTGGTTGAGGATCAACTCTAGCTTTGACGTCTCCGAGAGGCGCGATGGCTGTACTCTCCGCGCTAGCGCCGTTACGTCGCGCTGTGCCTCCATCTCCATTGCAACTTTCTCCGCCGCCGCCAGCTCTCTCTTAGCTTTGGCCGAGCCGACGTATTGACCGGTCGTTGGAGGCCGGCCTCTTCCACGTTTCGTCGGTGGGGTTTTTCTAAAGGCCCCTGCCGCGTTCCCTTTCGGTGTTGGCTCGCTTGTCTCATCCTCCGACGAAGATAGTCGAGTCCTTTTGCCCTTGCGGGTAGATCGCGTTGATCTTACACTGTCGGCAGAGTCGCTCGCACTCATTTTCTCCACCTCTTCAATTCCTAAATCGCTTGCATCGTTAACCATTAATCTTGCCGGGTCGCGAGGGTTCGGGGTAGCCGAACTCTCGAAGCATTGTTTTGCCCCCTCCGTAATACTTGGGGCGTCAGTCCTAAGACTGGCGGGATTCGCGGTACCCGCCCGGAGACCAGTTTCCTTATGTGAACTTATTTTGCAACAATACTTGTCCCCTCTGACGTCTCCGTCTTCGGGGTAGGGACATAAACTCGACCTGGGCAGAGCCCTGTACACCAGGAAGGCGTAAATTTGTATCCCAACAGGGGGGTCCGCAGGTACCCCGGCTGGGGGTGCGCTAACGGCTGGTTTTTTTTTTTTTTTTTTTTTTTTTTTTTTTTTTTTTTGTCCGGGCGCTTAATTGGCCCGGCCCGCGTGTCGCCTCTGACGTAATCAGAGATATAATATCTTTTATTCATTTATTTCTTACAATAATAAAACATTTAGATTGTATATTTAAAAAATTTCGTAATTTAAACATAATTACGAGGTCTGATTGCTGGCCGTTTTTATTCGCCAGCTAAAATATCATACAATGTCAGGCTATTAATACATATTAATACATTAAACAGGCTCTTTATATAAAACAATATTACTTTAAAAACAGTCTATAATTACATTCTTTTGACTGCAAGCACACTCTTAAAATCAAACTTGCAGTGTTGAGGGTGTTTACTTGCAAAGTAGACACTCAACACTGCCTGTTCCTTGCAATCACTTGGCTTGCAGTCTTTATACAATATTTTACAAAACCATGTCTTAAATTACTATCAGCTATTAGTCTTCCTACATTTTGCTGACTAATTTCGCAATCTAGAGCCTGCTCAGTGTCGAAACGCACTCCTGCTGTCACGGGACATTCAAAAAGGATGTGGGCAACAGTTTCTTCCACTCCAGGTTCGCAGATGCACGATGGGGTATCCTTACACTTAAAACGGTGCAGGTAACCTGAAAAACCACCGTGCCCCGTCACTAACGGCTGGTTACCCACCAACCACTCATCTCCTCGCCGCGCACCAAAACTACATCATCAAGTAAACCTGAGATTATGCCAGGCAACCCAGGCAAGGAAGAAACAAGCAGGATGGTGGTACCCAAGCAGACGGAAGCGTGACACAAGTACATTCTTACCACCGGTAAATCTCTCTCAGACTTGATTCGACTTAGAGACATTCAAGAAAATAATATCAACATAGCAACACAGTTCTGCTGCAAGATAACATCATGTTTTATCCCTCTACAGATATTTTAATATTTTATTCAATTGTCAAGATAAAATCCCGAGATGGCCATCTTGGGGGTCTTTTTCAATTTTAGTTAGGAATTATTTCATATTCATTTATAAATACATGTTCTAAATAGCATCAATTTATTTTTCCGAAAATAATGATGGTTATAATAAATTTAATGATAACCTTTACATTGAAATGATAATTTAGGCTCAGCCTAATGTACATCAATTGTCATTACGTTGTAAATGGACCGAGAAAAATGTCATTAAGGCCACTTTTGGAAATTGTATCAAAAATTACATAAGATGATTTAAAATATAAACAGAACTTGTGTGTCGTTGCCCGATACCGAATACTCATTTTAAATAATGATTTTTATTTTAAAAAAAATGTTTGCACCTTCCCTGTTATTTACTCTTTTCATTTAAGTGACAAAATATTTCAATACTTCTAGTTATTTTATTGAATTTAAACAACAATTACTTGTATCTAAGATGTTCATTATTTAGCTTGGGGCAACTTGTCTAACACACCACATAGTATTATGTGGTCAACATGGTCCACGTTGACTTCAGCCGGTATCAGTGCTCATTCGACAGGGTCAATGTCTTGAACCATGGTGGGGGTATACCCCATGGTGCATGCCTTGTCACGGTGATGGGGCTTAGCAGCCTAAGGTGAATCCGGCAACTTGGGCGAAGCCAGTCGAACCAAGGCTGCTCTTTGTACCTCTCTTATAAGAAAAGGGGACAAAAATGAAGGGGGGACAAGGGGCGAGTATAAGAACTTGACCCCATTGCACTGTCCCGGCGTTGGAAGTGGTTGTTCTGTGATGCGGGACATACCCTCTGTGGAGGTGACGTCGGTCCTTGAAGGACTGACTAGCCGTCGCGGTGCCCTGCTGTTCAATAGATCCGGGACACCTCACCAAAGGCGGCATTGGTGGCATTCGCCATGTTTCAGTGGGTAGAACTGCGTCTAACTTACCATCTTTCGGGCACAGCAAGTGCCACATATCGCCCGGGATGCTTAAGAGCATTTCCCGCCGCAAAAGAAAAAGAAGGTTCGACATGCATTATCTATCCTGCCTATAAAATTTGTGACAGTAATTACCTACCCTTACCAAAACGCAGCTTCAAGCTTCAGCTTTTGTCGCTACCAAATACAAATAAGTTTAAAGCTAAAGATGTAACAAAAGAAAGAACTGAATATAGAACATGCCATCGAAACCTGTAGCTCCCTGTAGCCTCAAAAGACGTTTAAAAATGTATTCCCCGACGCAACCCGAAGCGGAGTTATTAAGAAACTTTTACGATGTTAAAAATCAGTTGCGCGTATATTAAGTACGTGAGACTTGTTGTTTCGTCTGATTTTCATATTTTGGTTTGAAAATTAAATTCCATTATGTTCTATAAATAAGTTGAGTTATTTTTATATAAGTAACTTAAAAAACAAACGTTTTATGTTATTTTGGTAAGGGACATAAATTAGTTCATATGGGACAAACTTTTCTCTAATGGCCTTTTCTTCTCGTCTTTTTCATAAATTGTATAAATTAATAATAACAGACTCTCAAAGGATGCTTAGAAGTACCTAGAGAGGTAATCTAGTTAGTTATACAATAGTATAATTAACCACATATAGTAAAAATAATATAAGAAAAATTTAGCATATCTTTACGAACCAAAATTTTAAACTCGAAAGTAATTATGTCTGTTGATTTCTATATATATTTGTTGCTTTAACGACTAAGCCTCTAAACGAAATATCATCATTTAATTTAAGGTATCATGAGCATAGTCTCAACACCAATAACTTTTTCTTTTTTTTTATCGCAGGGAAATGCTTTTTACGCATGTAGCCAGGATCTCGGGTAGATCCTGACCCTATGTGGGACTCGCACCTGGGAGTGCCCTACCCGTAAACTAAAACTACTGCGAGCGCCTTCAGCCGCATTTTGAGGGTCCCGGATAGGCATTCAACAGAATCACCTTAGCGACAGGCTGGCCCCGGCGAAGGCCAGACTACTCCTCTTAAGGGGGGACTGTCTGGCTGCTTAGGCCGCCCATCTCGGGCACACCTCGAGGGTGTGCTGGGCCGAGTCCACCGCCGCGCCACAATCGTGACACACTGTCAACGGCTCCCTGCGGGCCGTCTGGCACATGTACTCACCAAAGCAACCATGCCCAGTGAGCACCTGTGTCAGACGGAAGGTGAGAGGTTTGCGCTTACGGCGCATCCACTGCTCAAGGACCGGACGCAGAGCAACCGTTAGGCTTTTGCCGTGCGGCTGTCGCGTCAGATCCTCCCCCACCTTCGCATTAACGCCTCTTGCCCTAGTCGGCGAACCCGAAGGATCCCGTCCAGCGTAAGGCTTTCACCAAGAGACCTCCTATCCGAGACATAGGAGTGCGTCTCGGCAAGTACCTCCGCCACAACACCAATAACTAAAATATACTATATTATAATAGATTAGTTATGTTTATATGATAGATATGTTAATCTTTATCATCTTAGCACAAATTTACACCTACACTAAACTTAGTAGATAAGAGGTAGTGCCATGCTGTTTTGCAGCCGAATTGGGCCGGCACGACCGGGGTGGTAAAACTCGCGACTCGTTCACGTACCACCGGCGTCAAGTGACAGCAATGCTGTTGCGTTTCGTGCGGTTTGTGAGTATCCGGTGGTCCATTGGGGGGGAAAGGCAAAAGGAGGGCAACGCATCTCCATAATCTCTGATTGTGCGGAAGTGTATGGGCGTCGATAGTCGCCAAAAGGCTTTGACTGATCTTTTGCCCTCCTATGCTATACAAAAAAACTTTATTTAACAAAGAACGTTTTAAGCAATCAAATGAAAGAAACTCAAAATCATTGTATTGGATTTCAAGAACTGCTAAAGTGAGAGTAAAAGGAAGTAAAGTAACGCCAGAACCTTGGTTATTATAAAATAATAATATATTATAATAATAAAAAATAATAAAGTTATACCTACTAGAAGAACCCTGGAGACAAAAAGGCTAGGGATTCATTAAATGTCCAGCGAAACGGGCTCTACAGGCTTCTAGCTCGATTATTCAAAAGTAGGTCATTTAAGAGCAACATTATATCATATACTAGTAGCGCCCCGCGGTTTTAGACGCGTATTGCCCATTCCCGTGGGAGTACGGGGATAAATTATAGCCTATGGATTATTCTGATGTACAAACTATATTATTGTTAAAGTCTCAACAAATTCATGTAGTATTTTTTGCGTTAAAGAGTAACAAACATCCATACAAACTTTCGCGTTTATATTAGTAGGATGTATTAATCCAACATAAAATTCAAAATAACTTGAATCAAAAAATCTGATGTATAATTAAAATCTATTATATGCAACCTTTTTTTTTCTTTAACGCCGGGAAATGCTCTAAGGCATCCCGCGGAGGAGTGGGTCTCCCCACGCAGGTATGTGGGACTCGCTGCGCTCGACAGCTGGTAGGTGGAGGCAGCTCTACCTACTAAAACCCGGCCAGTGCCACCAATGCCGCCTTTGGTAAGGTGCCCCGGATCTAGTAAACAAACAGAGCACCTCGACGGCTAGTCAGTCCCGCAAGGGACCGACGCTACCTCCACAGAGGGGTTGTCCCGCACCATACAACAACAACAACCCCTCCCAACGTTGGGACAGTACAACGGGGTGAGGTTCCCATCCTCGCCCCTTGCCCATTGCTCTTTTGTCCCCTCTTCTTATAAGAGGCGGACAAAGAGCCCCTCAGCTCAATTAGCTTCGCCCAAGGTGCTGGGCTCACCCTAGGCTACTGAGCCCCACCGCCACGTCAAGGCGTGAACCATGGAGGGCATATTATATGGAAACTAGGATAAACTAAAGTACTAGAAATATCTCAACAAAGCTAAAAATTCTACGTAAAGAACTAACCTTAATACAAATATAACAGTTTGACTGAACTTGTTCATATTTCTAAACTTATTTAAGAGGCCTTTTATTTAGAGGTCCATCGGCACCGGCTTAAGTGAATAAAAAGGATCAAACACGAAAGTTCGCATATGGGACGTTTGACTTTGTTTTTGTTGCAAACTAAAACACAAAAGAACAACAAACATATCATACATCAGACGGTGTATGATATCGGGGGAGCTTAGGACTGTTGTTATAGGACCTACGAGCGTTTTAAAAGGAACATACTACAAATATACTGAGCCTTTGTACAAATATAATAAAAGTTGTTTAACGAATCATATATTTTTTATATTGCTGCAGCCGCGTGACCGACCGATGGTCTAGTTGATAAAGGTTCGTTCTTAAGGTTCTAGATCTGGATTCGAGGCTGTCTAGGGCAGTCCTTGAATTGGTTTTTCTACATCGACCTGTGTATTCAACGATACGAACATTTTTTGAAGTTAAACTTCTTTGCGCGCATGAGGATATTTTTTTACGGATGAAATGTCACAAAAATGTGCAACGTTTTTGTCCAAGAAGAAGAAGGGGGAGAGAGTGACTGAGACCGATTGAGAGAGAGTGAGAAAGGGTGAACGTAGCAAGAAACACATAGCCATGGAGTGAGAGTAGAGAGCAAGCAAGTGAGAAAGGTCGAGAGAGTGAGATAGAGCGAACGTCGCGTCCAAATCTCGGAAATTTAATGCTTCAGATTAGTATTAATATAAACGAGATTTATTAAAATTAAAATAAGTTTGCCAAATAAGTTTCACTTCTGACATGTGGACTTTGTACGCACGCACTTTTTTTTGGTGACGCAGGTTAATGATCCAGGTTTACCTCAGATAAGGCTCCTGGAACTATGTGGGGACTCGCACTTGGAAATGCACTACCCCACTAAACCACCTGCGAGCCCTTTGGCCGCTTTTTGAGAGTCCCGGGTCTGCAGGCAACAAGATCACCTCAGCGACAGGTTGGCTTCGGCGAAGGCCAGACTACTCCTCGTAAGGAGGAACTGACCGGCCGCCACTAAGCAGTCCCCGCCACATAGTCAGTGGTCTCCTCTCTCACACGCTCGTTGGTCACCTTCTGGGACATTACTGCCTCTCAGAAGGAGACCATCGCTGTAGCGATAGATCATCATTTACTCACCGGTGAAGGTATATCTTCGAAAACCTGCATTTCTGATTAGATTGAAAGTCTTTTAGCGGGTGTGCAGTTTACCAACCCGCATTGCGCCAGCGTATAAGTGATATTCGCATATGCGCTTCCACAGTTCCATCCTGCATTCGTTAAACGTGGATTAGCGTACTTTTTAATCTTTTTAGACATTTTAGACATGCAGGTTTACTCACAGTATGGTGTAAAAGCAATATGGACCAAGTCAGGTGCACAGTAAAATCCATGCAGCTAAAACCCTTGACACTTCGAAACCCATTATAATAACTAAACTAGTATGAGCATTTAAAATGGAAGTTTTCAATATAGTCTAAATTGATA
Source organism: Helleia helle (assembly GCA_963853865.1). Classification (NCBI taxonomy): domain Eukaryota; kingdom Metazoa; phylum Arthropoda; class Insecta; order Lepidoptera; family Lycaenidae; genus Helleia; species Helleia helle. The sequence goes on along the minus strand of OY971422.1, from coordinate 14,306,433 downwards.
CATTGGCGTGTTTGGCGATGGCGTGTGCACGTCCTAACTCGGTCCCGGCTAATCGAATCGACCTACAAGTTAGCTGGAAGCGTGCCGTAAATACGGTCTACTTTATTATCTGTCCCAAACCCCGGATGAGACGTTACTCACTAACTTGCTACTATGTTCCCGACACTTAATTGAAATACTCTCACCTAGATTTTCTCCGCCCTACTTTAATGACCCACTACAATATGAATAAAAAAATGGGTCACTGGAGTTAAAGTTCTGTAATAGTTTTATTAAGTAGTTCTGTATTTATTCGCACTTTTAATGATCAATATAAAATTATACTAAAGCTACAACTCCCTATAAATCTATAGAAAGTGTGAATAAGCTTTGCAAAAATATAACAACATCTGACATCCCAGTATTTCATGATCACCACCATGGTTCAAGTCTTACCGTGGCGGTGGGGCTCAATAGCCTAAGGTGAACCCAGCACCTTGTGCGAAACCAAGTAAACCGAGGAGGCCGCTTTTTGTACTACTCTTATAAGAAGAGGGGACAAAAGAGCAGGGGTGACAAGGGGCGAGGATGGGAACCTCACTCCATTGCACTGTCCTGACGTTGGAAGAGGCTGTTCTGTGTTGCGGGACGACTCTTCTTTAGAGGTGGTGTCGGTCCCTTGGGGGACTGACCAGCCGTCAAGGCGCCCTGTTTGCTCAATAGATCCGGAACACCTCACCAAAGGTGGCATTGGTGGCACTCGCCGGGTTTTAGTGGATAGAGCTGCGACCATCTTACCATCTTTCAGGCGCAGCGAGTCCCACATACCCGGCTGGAAAGTCCTACATGATCATAATTACTCTAAAGTATACGAAAAACGAAAATACATAAACCTTAATATAATTCAAATGTAAGCGAATAAACTATCGAGAATGCACCCACTCTGGTAGATAAAAAAGGAGTAAAACTTTAATAAAAATAAGATCGTGCTCAACTCTATGCACCATATCATACAAAGTGACGGCTCATACTGACCATGGATTTATACATTTTTAGTCTGTCAGTTCAAGCTTTAATTGAATCGTGTAATGTACGAGGTCTGCGCATATCGCCGATGGCAAATAGAGCCAATCGTATTTAAATAATAACAAAATTTAAATACGTCATTTCAATATTCGTTTGTCGATCTTTAAATTGGACAACTTTATTGTTTATCCTCAATCTTGATACAACGATTTTAATTGAAACTTCCATCTTGTGGCAATCGAGAATCGCGAGTATTTGCCGATGGCGAATCGACTCGAATAATAAACTACATATATACAATTGAGATGGAATTATCATATCCAATAATTCATTATCCGAATGCTTAAATGGACATTTCTCGGTCATTAAATTGGACAACTCAATTAATAACACTCAATCTAGTTTTAATGAATCCATTTAAAAATGCCCCGAGCGATTCTTACGACCATTCAGTACGTGTCAAAAAAAGCTAATAAAATATATATTATCTGATCCCGTACTGCGCTTTCTACTGGTGTATGCGGGAGTTTTAGTTGGTGTTGTTTTCCCAAAGGATCCAAAGTTGCTCGGTTAAGTTCAAGTGAACTCGATCATCAACTTTAACGACCTGTGAAGTTTAGATATTAAGCTTTCCACTTAAAAATTTAAGGATTGAATGAATATTTTTAAAATATTACATTTTATATAATATCTATGGCCGATTTTACACGTCAATCTGGTCCCGTGGTAAGTTCTCGAAGAACTTGTGTTACGGGTACCAGACAACGGAAATATATTTTATACTATACATATATTTCAGATTTTTTTTTTTATAATACACATATTTAATACCGATCGCGAAAGCTTAGGTTCGAATCCGATACGAGTAGACACAAACCCAGATCGCGCTAACAGAGGTAGCACTACGCTAACGCTACATTGCTTGGGCACCGCGCGTGGCCCGCCTCCCTCTACAGAGAGAGGGATGAGGGCCGGCCCTCATGATGATAGGTTAAATTCAACCGTAAAAGATTCGTCGACCGTATCGGATTTGACTAGTCCAAATCCTGCTCTCCCGAGCAGCGCACGCGATGAACCGCGCCCCCTGCGAGGCGCGGAGGGGGGCGTCCCCCTTTCGAATATTCCCTAAGTGAGCCATCTGTTCACTTACTGTACCGATTGAGCTTAAAGGCCATCAGGCCGAAAAGCCCTTCCGAAAAAAAAATTCATATTTAATACACATCCGAACACAGAAAACTTTTTTTAAATATACAATAGCGACGTTATTCTACTTTCATAAATTGCTTACTTTACTACTGAAAATTATTCTGACTTCAATATCAAAATTAACTTTACAAGTTTCTAGTTATTGTAGTTTTCAATAAGCAAAATTAGAGCCCAAAGTCACAAAGCCTCTTGGGGCTCTTAAATTAAACAGTTGTTAGTAACTTTTAATTAAAAAAGCCACAAATTTTCTTAGGGAATTTAGTTACTTTTCTACATATCGTGTTCGCAAAAAGCTACCAAACAGATTGAAATTGGATAGGTAAAGATAAAAGAAGGCAAATTTTACAGGAGATAGATAAAGGTTTTTGTAGTTTAAACAAGAACATAGACTAGTTTCAATTTGGAGTTCTTTTCAAAATGTTTCTTTAGCACTTAGAGAACACTTTAGCATCAATGAGTGTCTACGCAGTGTTTTTTTATGTCATCAGAGGGCAAACGAGCAGTTGGAGCCTCACGTCGCCCATACACATCCGCTCAACCAAGGCCACGTAGATCCGCCCTCCTTATCCCTATCCCCCCCCCCCCAATGGGCCACTGGAAACTCACATACCGCACGAAACGCGACAGCATTGCTGTCACTTGACGCCGGTCTTATGTGAGCGAGTGAGTGAGCGACCACCCCGGTTGTGCCAGCTAAGTTCGACTGCAATGCAGCATGGCACTACCTCTTGACAGTGCTTCTTACTGCTCAGTATAGTCTCGGTTAAGCTTTTATAAAAGCACGAAAAGGTCATAAACCAGTAAATGCATATAATCAGACCAATAAAAGACCAATTTTCGCCTTAGTGTTTTATAAACTTCTTTAGCATAGATTCCAGGAAAGAGTAATATTTGGTAATAGCACTGAAGAGAGAAGTAAAGTACTAACTGGACCACCTTCATGAAACAAGACAAAGATTGATCATTTTCTCTATATTTTAGACTAAGTACTCATACAAGTTTGTAAACAGAACCTACATAATTTATGATTCACTAAATTCTGAGAATACGGTGGGCAAGAAGAGTCACATAAAACAAAATGCCGCCAAACTTTATGATTTCTTATAATCTTAACGACGACGACGTGTGAAACATAAGACTGGAATAAAAATAAAATTCCCTGCACTCGCGTTTTTATAACTCGAGCAAATAAGTCATTGTCAGAAGTTGGGAGTTTATTTTTCATGATGATCGCGCCATAAACATAAAAGGACATGTTGTTAACATTTCATTGAATTGAACCCGTTTTATTTGGTAGTATCATAGACGTTATCTAATACATATTGTTTTCTAATGTTTATGAAACAATTTTACGTATTTTATCGCGGTTTATTAAGATTATCACAAATCCGATGTTTCGGGTACTTTACAGCAACCAGTCCTCCCGTAACCATGGTTGCTGTAAAGTATCCGAAACGTCGGGCTTGTAAATATCTTAATAAGCCGCGACAAAATCCGTAAAAATTGTTTTATTATAATAAGTTAGCGTATTTATTAGCGATTCCACTTAATAGATTTTTGATACATCGTAATAGTTATGTAATTTTAGTTGGTTTTGATTCCAGTAAAGGACAAAATAGACTGATGATAATGAATGCTTATGAGCAATCACGACACGCTATCTTAGTCTCGTGAGAAACTTCCTAGAAGGGTAAGGTTCCAAGTATATAATATAATGAAAGTTGAGTCCTCCTTACCGCACAGAGCCACTTTGACGTGTACTATGCAAAGAATAAAATATCCGTATAAAATATAAAACATGTATTTTCTTCATTTTGTCAAACAAAATACTACTATAATAAAAAGAGATTTCGTAAATACAGTAAAAAGTTTTCACGAGGATTTTCAAGCGAAACACTTGTATTATTCATTCAAATAAACGCTGTTTGGGTTTTATAAAATTAATATCATATAGCGACGCACAGGTAAAGGAAACTTCTGAACACGAGAGAAGTTCCTGGGGACATGGAAGTAGAAAATTTAATATTACTGCGGTATGTACATAGTTATCCAACTTACGTAAGAGGGAAAACTGTGCTCGAATATTACGTAAATACAATCAGCATTCTCCAACTTCGCTATTAAACTGGCGATAATTCATTATCATTATGTTGTAAATTGTTTACGACAAACTTTACTCTGTCATTTATTTTGAATTTGTAGAGCAACCTAGTATTATAAATTCATTACAGAATTCTTCGATGAAGCATCGAGCTTTAACGTTAGGTATTTGTGTATCATTTGTAAATTATGTATGCTTAAAGCGTACGAAATTGGGGCACATAAAAAGATGGACATTTAAAGTCCTGTTCAAGATATTCCAGTATTTATTTACTTTCCTTGTAATTTTACAAGAAAATTAATAAATACCGGAATATCTTGAACAGGAGAGGAATTATAAGTAACATTATTCTACAAGGTAGTTCAGTTTTTTTTATAAAAAGATTCCAATAATAAATTTTAATATTATACAAACAATATTTATAATTAACCACACAACAAATAGTTGATAAAAAATACCACCTCAGTCGCCGAGAAATCAAAATTCGATTTTATTTAAAAAAAACATTTAATTTCAAATACAGAGTACCTAAAAACTAATGCTTTAAAACTTTGAAAAATAAAAACTAAACGTCATCTATTGTTTGTCACTGTCGTCATCATTCAACTTTGAATGTGTGCGTATCGTAGTGTGAGTGATATTTTATTTAATCTTTTTAACATATTTATAATGCATATTACAAGAAAATAATAGCTTTCTCCACTCCTTCTCCACTTAATCTTTAACTGTACCAAATTTCAAATTCCTCCGTTTGTGCAATCCTCTTAAAAAGGGGTACAAAAGGTTGCTTCATGTATTTATATATAGATACGGTAATATGCGCTACAAATAATATTTACCTGCATTAGAAAAGTCATGATTTTTGGGAATTTACAATCCCTTTCTACAAAGTAAGTTTAACGAATCCCACCAACTCCATAAAATTATAGCTGTAGAGTGTAGTCTCAGTGACTCGAAGGACCTACTAACATCGTCTTTCTATAAGTGCCTACATCTACGCACAACGTACATGACGGATTATTAGATAGTCATTCTATTTACTTGAAAATCAACCAATTCCAAAGGTAAAATTATATAAATATACGTATAGAATAAAACATATTTTATCCATGTGTTTAAAACACAGAATAAAAATGGAACAAAACTTAAGTCCTCAAATGTGTATTATTAAAAGCGTGTATAGCCCGGGCGGGAATGTTCCAGAAACGTCATGAATGTCTCAGATGAGACCGTAAACAGACTCGCTTCCTTCGAGACGGTGTAAAATGACTTTGTATAACTTACTAAAAGGATATTGTTATACGGCTCTGTAATGTCGCCATCATTTAGGACATGTTGAACTTGTCGCAACAATGATAAATGGGCTAACATAATATGAGCTGCGGTGTAGAATATCGACTATATTGTGGGTACAATTTGCAGTGTTTATCTGACCATGTGCAAAACAATGGATTTCACGCGAACAAATTTAAATGTAATCTGTTTATGGGAAAACTTTTACGAAAATATGTTAACTGAAAATTTTTCGCGATCTCTGGCATCTAGAGTTAGCTATCTACTGCATCATTATAATAATACTATATCTTAAACATGCGTTTTTACTCGCAAAAAAACATGAAAAATGAAAATAAAATCTTTAATTGTGCTTCTTCATAAGGTAATAAACGCCCCACCATGGTTCAAGCCTCGTCGACGGTCCATCTCGTCGTCGTGGCGGTAGGGCTTAGTAGCTTAAGGTGAACCCAGCACCTTAGACAAAGCCAATTGAACCAAGGAAGCTGCTCTTTGTAGTCCTCTTATAAGAAAAGGGGACACATTGCACTATTCCATCAACCCATCACCACAGAACAAGGGTTTGTTCTGTGGTGAATGGTTCCCTTCACAAACCTCACCAAAGGCAGCACTCGCCGGGTTTCAGTAGGTAGAGCTGCGTCCACCTTACCATCTTTCGGACGCAGCGAGTCCCACATACCCGCCTGTGGGCTCCCCCTTCCTCCGCGGGATGCATTTCCCGGCTCAAAAGAAAAAAAAAAAGAAAAAGAGTAATAAATAGACTTTCATGATCGTTATTATTATTATTATTTCAATAAAATATTATTTGCATCAGAAAATTTGCGTCAGCTAGATTCCTTCTTGTCAATCTTGTCCCGTGGTAAGTTCTCGAAGAACTTGTGTTACGGATACCAGACAATGGAAATATATTTAATACTTTTATACTATACATATATTTAAGATTTTTATTATAAAACCAACCAAGACCAAGGAACACAAAAACTTTTTGTTTCGAACCCGCTACCTCCGGCTTGGGCGCCAACGCGCTAACCACTGAGCCAGAGAGGTCGTCAAATTGTTATTACACTCTGACATGTACTCAATTCGTAGCCTGACCCCCAAATACGCATATACACATACGCGAATCTCAAATTTAAGACGTACTTAAACTCATGCTACGACGTGTCAGATTCAAAGAAAAACGAGGGACAACACGAGTTTAAGATCGTCTTAAATTTAAGATTCGTTTGAGTATTTGGGGGTGATTCTCACAAAATAAGGCTAAGATCGGCTGAACACATCTTACTTGCCTATTTACTTACATAAATAACTACATAAATAAATAATACATAAATACTTACATAATAACTTTTCACCGTGTGGTGCCGGTAGAGTAGAATAGCACCACCCCAACTCTTCCCGTGGGTATCGTAAGAGGCGATTAAGGGAGTGTGAGAGAGTACTGACCCCTTGTAACTCTATCACCGCGATACTATTCCATCTGTCTGAGTCTTTCTCCGGTCGTAACGGTTTCCGTTCCATTGGGTCCAGAAAGACAAGGGTGAGTATGTGCACCTGTGTCTTGCGCGAACACTTGTGCACCTTAATATATCCTGCGCATCTGACCGCTCTATTACTGGACTCCGAATTAGCTTTAAGTCCTGTGGCGATGGGTATAGGTAGAGGGGTCTAGTCTGATGCAAGCTGGGCTCTGTCTGATACCTGCACGCAGGCGGTCCGGGGGTGTGAGTACACGCCGTGGTCGTTTCCGTGCTGCATGTTAGGGGCGACAGCGTGGATTCGGCAGCACCCAGGATGACAAAGCAGCCCTGTTTAGGGAGGCACTGCTTTCCCCGCTCAGCCGGGGAGGGGGCTAGAAAAGGTGCCCTAAAAAAATGCTCGTCCCGACTTGGCAGGTGGTAGTAACCGCGGCTATCATCGCATCACCATATTCGTGGTCGACATTTCAAAAAAGATCAAAAAAAAGTATCTGTTTTGACATTCGGCGCGTGGAACGTGAGAACGCTTCTGGATCGAGATGGCAACGTCTGCCCTGAACGTAAGACCGCCATAGTAGCTCGGGAACTCCATCGCTATAATGTGGATGTGGCTGCTCTCAGCGAAACACATCTCCCCGATGAAGGAGAGCTGGTGGAAGTAGGTGGCGGATACACATTCTTCTGGAAAGGTACCGCTGCTTCTGAAGCTCGACGTTCAGGTGTGGGGTTTGCTATCAAAAATCACTTAACACAGAGACTACAGGAGTACCCTGTACATATATCAGACCGTGTTACCACACTGCGCCTTCACCTGGATAAAAACAACTTCCTTAATGTCATCAGTGTTTATGCCCCAACGCTGGACAAGTCTGATGACATTAAGGACAAATTCTATGAGGAATTGACTTCTTGCTTGGACACCATAAGCGCCAGAGAGCAGATTCTATTGCTAGGCGATTTCAATGCCAGAGTTGGTCGGGACTATGAGGCTTGGCCTGGAGTTCTGGGTAGACATGGAGTGGGCAACATGAACAGTAATGGTCAGTTGCTGCTCAGTCTTTGTGCGCAATACGATCTGGCGATTACAAACACTATGTTTAGACTTGCCGCAAAGTACAAGACAACCTGGATGCACCCAAGATCCAAGCACTGGCATTTGATAGATTATGCCATTGTGTGGCAAAAATATTACAGCCAAGTCCAGATCACCCGCGTCATGCGTGGAGCGCACTGTTGGTCAGACCACCGACTTCTTGTCACCAAGCTGCGAATCCGCCTCCGCCGTCCGCGTAGATCTCCTATAAAAAAGCTTGCGGCCTTGAACGTGGATAAGCTAAAAGATCTCGCGGTGAGGGAGAAATACGCTGAAGCCGTGTCTGAAAAGCTTTTGACAGTTAATGTCGCAAGTGACGTGGATGCTGCGTGGGGGAATTTGTCATCTTATATCATGGATACCGCTTCAACTGCACTGGGCAGTAAATGCCGTCGCAACGAGGACTGGTTTGATGAAAATGATAGGATCCTGCGGGCAGCATTCGACAAACACCGAGATCTCCTGCGACAGCACAGAAGGCAAAAAGGAAGCGTTGCGGCTGTTAAAGCGAGTGACCTCGAATTGCGCAAGCTGTCTCGACATTTAAAGGACAAATGGTGGCAGCACAAAGCTAATCATATGCAATGGCTCAATGACACAAACCAGCTCGGGGAGTTCTACCGTGAGGTACGGAAGCTGATAGGTACATCCCATCCTGCAAAGGTGCCTTTAAGATCGCTGGATGGTAGGCAACTGTTGACAAGCAAGGAGGATGTACTGAAGCGCTGGGCGGAGCACTTCAATACGCTGCTCAACGTGGATCGTTCAGCTGATCTGCAAAGTATCGGTTTAATTCCTCAACTCCCTCTTGCCTTTGAGCTGGATGAGCCTTTATTGCGTGATGAAGTTGTCAATGCCATCAGACAGCAAGAAAACAAACGGGCGGCTGGCATTGACCTAATACCGGGAGAGCTGATTAAGTACGGCGGGGAGGAGTTGCACTCGAAGGTTTGGGAACTGTTTCTTCGCATGTGGGAGGAGGAGCGCGTTCCAGATACGTTTAAAGTTTCCCGAATAAGTGCTCTCTATAAGAACAAGGGTGAGCGATCTGACTGCAACTCTTACCGGGGTATTTCGCTCCTTTCAGTAGCAGGAAAGGTCTTTGCTAGAGTTCTCCTGAACCGCCTAAGGGGTTTGTCAGAAAAGATACTGCCTGAAACCCAGTTTGGCTTCCGTCCGGACCGAGGTACATGCGAAGCGATTTTCTCTGTGCGGCAACTCCAAGAAAAGAGCAGAGAACAGGGTTGTCAGTTGTACCTTTGCTTCATAGATCTGGAGAAGGCTTTCGACAGCGTGCCTCGGGAAGCTCTATGGGTGGTGCTAGGTAAGCTCGGATGCACAGAAAAGTTTGTGAGACTACTTAAACTCCTGCATGACGACATGCAATGCTGCGTTGATGTAGACGGTGAACAGACAGACTTCTTCCCCGTTACCTGTGGTGTGAAGCAAGGATGTGTCTTAGCACCTACTTTGTTCGCCTTATACTTTGCGGTGGTAGTTAGAGAAGTAGTGCACAATGTTTACCAAGGAGTTCGCATCCGCTTCCGCACAGACGGCCGCCTTTTTAATTTGGCCAGACTTAAGGCTCGCACTAAAGTGTCACACGCACTGATCACCGAGATCATGTATGCTGATGACTTGTGCTTCGTCGCAGAATCTCCAAGACGGCCTGCAACAGCTGGTTTCCGCATTTCACCAGGCATCCCGTAAATTTGGCCTAAAGATTAATGTTAATAAGACGAAGGTGATGTCCCTGGACACACACGGTCATGAAACATTGACCATCAAGCTTGGTGAGGATGTGCTGAAGCAGGTGGATAAGTTTCGCTACCTGGGGAACACTATAACATCCAAGTGTGACCTTGATGCTGAGATTAACAGCAGGCTGGGTTCCGCAGCTGCGGCGTTCGGCAAGCTGTTTTCCAAGGTCTTCTGTTCACACGACCTTAAACTGGCAACTAAAATATCCGTATACATGGCAATTGTGCTGCCAAACCTGTTATACTCCTCGGAGACATGGTGTGTGTACCGCCGCCACATTCGCACTCTAGATCGCTTCCACCTTAAATGCCTACGTTCCATCATGAAGATCAGATGGTCCGACAGAGTGCGAAACACTGAAGTTCTGCGTAGAGCCAATGTTGGTGGCATTGAGGCCTATTTAATGCGACGATAGCTTCGGTGGTGCGGTCACGTATCTCGAATGGCAGAGGAAAGAGTCGCGAAGCGTATCTTCTATTCTGAACTGGAGGAGGGCAAGCGGAATCAAGGCGGGCCCCTCCTTCGGTATAAGGATGTCCAAAAGCGACACATGAAGAGATGCAACATAGAGCCCTCTCAATGGGAATGTTTGGCAGCACAGCGGCCAGAATGGCGCAGGATGGTGAACAGCCAAGTCCGAGAGTTTGAGGTTCAGCGTAAAGCTGATCTTGATACCAGACGAGACCAGTTGAAGGCTCGCCAACCTGCTGCCATTTCGTACAATTATGTAGACGGCGTACTTACGTGCCCTCAGTGTGCTCGGAGTTTCGCCGCAAAGATAGGCTACATTAGCCATCTTCGAGCGCATCATCGCCAAATTCACGGCTAGGAATGGTGAGTGGTCGCCATGGCCGAAACCGGTCGGATATATATATATATATATACTTACATAAAAGTCCACTCCAGTTACATTAAGTATAAAATACAAAGCTAAATGTACAGCCATTGTTAACCAGCCCTTACACTTGTGGAATTGGGAGCTTAGCAAACTATTTCTTAATACCGCTTTACAAGTTGGCGAACAATACAAGAGGCATAAATCCTCTCCGTTAATCTTTACCTCCAACATATTTTCAACTATTTCAAGTGTTTGAAATGAAATAAACTTTATTGGACCAACGGAATAATATAGACGGAATAATATAGACGGAATAATATAGACGGAATAATATAAACGGAATTATATAAAACCAATAAAACATACGCATTCATTTTTCAAATTGAAACCCGTTTTGACGTATTCGGACGTATATTGTAATACCCTTGGTTTTATTGTGAAAAATAAAAGTTTTTGACGTGACTACGTCTTATAATTCGATGGAGCCGGCTGCACGAACGAAAAAGCATGACACATACGGCGTTACCTCGCTCTGAGGCGTTCCAAATTCTTATGACGTTGTCACGTTCAACTATCGTCAGTAAACCGACTTTACTTTTTGTTTAAAATGGCGATTCAGGCGAGATAGTTGAGTAACTCAAACATAAATTTGACTGGGGGGGGGGTAATGTGCCCATAAGAGAAATAAATAAATCTTTAATGCATATTGTTATTTTAGTTTTATTGTATATAGTTATTTTGTATTATATTTGTGTGAGCGACGATGCTCTAGTAGGGACTCGACCTCTTGAGCGAGAGGTTCGGCTCGACTCCTGCGGTGCCTTAAAAAGGGTTTAACTAAATTTCTAAAAATATTATAGCATTACTTGAATTTAACTTTATTTATTTCAGAAAACATAGTTGGCTAATAAGTATAAAACTGTAACTAGTAAATATGATTACTTATAAAAATTCTATCTAGAAATTGTGAAACACTAAACATTTTCATTTGCACTTATCTAAAACGATACTTCACAACATTCATAAACTTGAAGAAAAGGGAAATCCGTTTAAAAGCACTGCTTATTGCGCAAAAGGTATAGAATCATAATATTGAAATGTCGTTAAGCTTTCTCAGCTAGCGCAATAAGTCGCTGTCACCGGTACTGAATGACGCGTCTCCCGCCCCCCGCCACCCACCGCTAATTACCTCCTACTTGTTTACACAATGCATGTACACTGATTAAATATCTAATAGGTGGTTTCATGGTTTCATTCGAATGAAAAGCTGACAGATACTGCCTAGCGTTTGATGTATATTATGACTTTATATGACTATTGATGAATCTAGTTGGTGTAGAGGCGAACAGGCTTGTATACTTGGTGTGAGTTTGTATGTATGGCACACGCCTGTAAGTTTAAGCGAAATCTACGTTAAAGCAGGCTGACTTACGTCTTGATAAAATGACTTAAAAAATCGTGAAAATATCTCTATACAGTGACCTGTTGCTGTGTGTATCTCCTCACCATCGTTCAGGCCTTGACGTGGCGGTGGGGCTCAGTAGCCTAGGGTGAGCCCAGCACCATGGGCAAAGTTAATTGAGCCGAAGGGGCTCTTTGTACACCTCTTATAAGAAGAGCGGACAAAAGAGTAGTGGGCAAGGGGCGAGGATGGGAACCTCACTCCATTGTACTGTCCCGACGTTGGGAGGGGTTGTTCTGTGGTAGACTAGCCGTCGAGGTGCCCTGTTTGTTTATCAGATCCGAGGCACCTCACCAAAGGCGGCATCGGCACTCGCCGGGTTTTAGTGGGTAGAGCTGCGTCCACTTACCAGCTTTCGGGCGCAGCGAGTCCCACATACCCGCGTGGGGAGGCTCACCAATGCCGTCTTTAGTGAGCTGCCTCAGATCTAATTAGCAACAGGGCACCTCGGCGGCTGGTCAGTCCCCCAAGGGACCGACGCTTATTCCACAGAAGGGTTGTCCCGCACCACAGAACGATTTCTAAATCAACTTTTCAAATACCTTATACTACCATGAGGAACAAATCTTATACTAGGCTTATATAAATAACAGGAGATCAATGAAACCAGGTAGGTGTACACATGATGGTAATGAAAACTGAAGGACCTTCAATCTGGTACACAAAATTAATATATTCACGTTATCATATTAACATCATATCCCTCATTTTATTTACCTGAACAATGTGAGACGCCCGTATTCCAGCAGGGTAAAAGAGATTTATTACAGATAAGGCTGAGTTGGTACCCACGCAATTAATTTTATCATAATAACTAACTCTATATCGGCAGGTAGTTTTCACGTACAAATATGTGTAGCATCTAAACCCGAATTAATGAGCACTTTTTTTCATGTTTTATAATTCTACCGGTGGGAGGTTTGCACTGTGCCACACTCTCGACTGCATGGGTACCACCATTCTGCTTTTTTCTCCCGTAAAACAGCTTTTTTTAGCATGTTGTGTCTCAGAATAGGCAACACATCCCCACCATAGTTCAAGCCTTGTCGTGGCGGTGGGACTCAGTAGCCTATGGTAAATCCAGCACCTTGTGCGAAGCCAATTGAACCGAGGTAGCTGCTTTTTGTACTCCTCTTATAATAAGAGGGGACAAAAGAGCATGGGACAAGGGGTGAGCATGGGAACCTTACCCCATTTCACAGTCCCGACGTTGGGTGGGGTTGTTCTGTGGTGCGGGACACCTCTGTGGACGTAGCGTCGGTCCCTTGGGGGATAGACTAGCCGTCGAGGTGCCCTGTTGCTCAAGAGATCCGGGGGCAACAATAAAAATAAATGTCTTTGGAAACAGTAGTAGAGTTTATTTGAAGTTCAATACAATACTTTTGTTTCCATGTAATACTGAAATAGGAGTAAAATATTTTACGTATTTTATTGCGGTTTATCAAATTTTGTACATGTAGGTTATAGATATCAAGGTATCACGTATCAGGGCATATAAAAGGCAAGGCAAGGGCAGGGCAAATTTACCTAAAGATTAGTGAAATCTTTAATAATCGCCAAACCATAACCACTAATGTAAGTAAGTGTGACGACCATTAGGGAGTCCGCTACACGACATTGGACACGCCGGACATATCATGTTTAGTCGATGGACATTGTAGTTAATAAGTAATTTTCATACGTAAGCTTCGCAGACATCGCTTTTTGCTGCGCTAGTGATTATGCGACGATCCATGAAATTGCATTCCACTTAACACTTCTTAAGCTATGAAAACCATATGAACGTTAACATGATGATTTTAATTCCTACTCCAAAATGCGACGATAGTTGCACATTTATGTTGGAATTAGTTTTTTTATAAATATTATTATATTAGATTACTAGCTGTTGCCCGCAGCTTCTCCCGCGTTAACTTATATTTACGGACGTATCCGGACCGATGATGATCATTTTTTTACTTCTTTGTTATATCGCTTAAGAGAATAAGGCTGTTTTTTTTAATGTAAGCTCTCAAGTGGCTTAAATTTTTCCGACTCTCACAATAATTATCCAACTTTTTATCAATTTATACAGTCTTAAATTATATACTATATCCTATTGACAACAGGCATGAAAATCCATTTAGTTAGTTTGTACCTAGTTTTTGAGTTAATCGCGTACAGATAGACAGACGTGAGGAAGGACTTTGTTTTAAATTATATTTTTTGTTTCTATATTATTTATGTTTTGTTTTATATTCTCAATCGGCGCTGCTTTCACGTGCTCTTGTTTCAGTCATGCTCTCTCACATGCGGTTTAACCGGGACTCTCGCTCCTCAGCAGATTCTTGTGATCTAACTAATCTCATTCGCTTAACGTATTTCGATGTAGCAGAAAGAGAAGTTTTCTTTCTGGAAGGCATCGTGTTATAACCGTATTAAAATATAAAAATCTTTAAAACTACCCTTATAGAAAAAGAATCACCTCGCACCTAATCTAGATAATGAAAATTAATAACTATCCAACTTTACCTATTGAATCCTATATTGAAAACCTTTATTGAATTTTAACTAACACCTATAGCAAAGATTATTAACTAAATAAAATTAAAATAATAATGCCTAAACAAATATCTACTAAAACATATTAATACACGAATGAATAATCCTCCCTTTTTTTCGCTGGGGAGTGCGTTTATGCATACCATCGGGTCCGGGGGGTCTCGAGGGTTATGTGGGACTCTCTGCATCTGAGAAGATGGTAAGGTGGACGCAGACTCTATCCACTAAACCCCAGCGTTGTTCTCCTTGTCGTCTGGATAATCCAGCGCGAGAGCTGTGGACGTCCGCACCGGGCCACAACGGTGTGCCGCCCGGCACTCTTCTCTGGAGGCGGGGGTTGGCATCCCCTCCTCCTACTCCGCTTAAGGCACCTTAACTACATAAGGATGCCTTATAGCCCGGACCCGGCGGATCCCCCGATCAGCCTCGCACAGGTCCCTCACGGCGGTGCAACCGCCTGTCGCCGCCGTGCTCTCCTGCGGGAAGAGGCGGCAGTGCGCTCTTACTCCCGCTCCATCTCCTCCTTCTGTGACATCACTACCTTGCATAAGGAGAGGACTGCCTGCCATGCACTCTCACTGTCAGTCGTCGCATCGGATGACCGCAGGGAGCGACAGGTCCGTGCCCACTTCAGCTAAACAGTCTTAAATATACAGTACCTATACTTTATTTTGTTAACTTTAAAATATATTCCTACACCTTATAATAAACCTAATAAGTAACTACTCTAAACTGTACTTAATAAAAAAAAGGAAGTGCAAAAGTGCGCGCTGGAAAGCACCGTTGCAAGCAACAGGCATACAATTTATAAAATGTCTTTAAAAATAATTATTATGAAGGAACGCTCCACGCTCAATACGTCCGTTCGCAATAACAGTCAAAAATGTATAACATGAACTATGATGCGATACGCGCGGCCTATGTCTCTGAAATTAGCTAGGTGCTCGCGGGGCTGATCCCCAGCGCCCGCCTGCCGCTTTAAGCCAAGTTAGACCTTCAGCCCTACTATTACAGCATAAACTTCACTGCGGTTGACGTAACGTACAACTAACTTATTATATAATATGTTGGTATAGCAGTAACCATGTCTAGGGATCGAACCGCAAAATTAAGTTTGTTTTTAATGTGTATACTTCTGCGAGATAAAAAGTACCCAGGTTGGTGCCCCGGATAGTAAAGTATAATTATACCAAGTTTCATCGTAATCGAACCGGTAGTTTTTGCGTGATGCTTGAACAAACAGACAGACAGACAAAAATTTTGTTGAAAATATTTTTGGGTTGGGTATCGATCTAGTAACACCCCCTGCTGTGTATTTTTTAATTATTTTCAATGTACAGAATGTACACTTCTATAGTTTTATTATTAGAATAGAATAGATATAGATAGATAGCTGATGCCAGCGTGGTATTTATTATTCCTTCAATTAAAATTTTATAGATTGCAATGACTTATAATGCTTCTTTATAGACGAAATTCAAAGTAAACTGATTAGGAATATGAACTGGAGTTCTCGAGTCACAGAATCTCGCCTCATGATCTTCATTAGATTCTTGGGATCTCATCATCCTTAATATTTTAGCTGCGCTTGAGTACTGAGAGAGTTTCGACCTTTTTCTAGACATTGTGTACAAATTAATCTTCAACCAACACTTGACCAATATTAGAATTGTAATATAAATCTCTTAGCAGAAATAAAGGCTTAAGGCAACCTTTGAAACTTTCTTTCCAATATATACAATTTTAATATAAAAAATTAAGGCTGGACTACGTACGAACGACAATCCTTACGCAACAACTTTTTTTCCCCATCGCGATGTAAAATACTGTCTATAACGCCATCTACTTTATTAAATACGAATTTATTTAACAGGTAAGAATTGAAATCGTTATAATATTATTTTGACTTATAATATACTGTCATAGTAAACATTTCATATTATTAGCGCCAACTAGTTGAATAGTATGCTAGACACTGTTTTAGTAATATTTTACTTTCCCGCGGGAATTCGAAACTTTCATGGGAATACATTGTTTGAATACAACGTCAACATATGGTATCAGCAAATTAAATTCATAAGTTGTTGTATACAAAGTTGTTTCATTACCTAATTACAGTTTTTTAACTATCCCACGGGAAATCTTTAATTTACCGGGATCAAAATTATCCTATATGTTGACCAGGGGTATAAGCTACCACCATACAAAATTTTATTCAAATCGCTAATAGTAAATAATAACTTTGTACAGCTACTTCAAATGCCTTTTCATCCTGGCGAAGTACAAACGACTCTTTTGATAACTTAAATATAAGTAAAAATATACTATCTATAATGTTCAGCAGTGGACGGAAAGAGGCTGATGATGATGATACTAATGAAGTCTTATTTTGTTATTTTGTGAGAACAAAATTGAATCACTTTGAAAATAACCTAATATTGTAATATATTCTTAAGTGAAGAAAATCTTTTATGAGCGAGGGTGGCTGGTGAGACAGGTGAGAAATTTGAGACATCATTCACTCTTTTCCCCTAAAACGGGGAACACGGTACAGGCTTTGCGTTTTATAGTTGCAACTATTCAAATCATAAACTTATAATATACATGATTCAAATTAATTCAATTAGAATCAGTTGATTGTGCCATTTTATAGAAATAATTAACAGGATGAATGGAATTCAGATACAAACTTCATGTATAAGTAAATTTTATCGGTCCTATTTTTTACAAATGTACTTTTTTACAATTGGTTTGTAACCAGTTTCGGAAAAATGTGTTTTCAGAATACAACAGTAATATAATATAATAATAATTTCAACCCATTGCTGGGCACGGGACTCCTCCTGTGTTGTGTGTTGTGGCCATAGTTCACCGATGCGCTGGCCCAATGTGGGTTTGTGAACTTCACACACCTTCAAAGACTATTAATCCCATCAGGCATGCAGGTTTCCTTACGATGTTTTCCTTTACCGGTGAGCAAGCGATCGTCTTATGTTAAAATTGATATCAGAAGTAAAAAAGTTCACCCTCCCTATAAATCACATTCCTCCCATGAGAACATTTTACTCACTTTTCTCGTCAAATGCGGGATAATTTTATATCAGTTGTATGCGAGACGGAGGGACATTTATTTTACCTGGTAATATTGGAATTTATACTATAGAGTATTATAATTATTACTTTATATAGATAAAGTAATAATTAAAATTGTATGTAACAATAATTTATTACTACATAATTACTTACTTTAACAAGTTCTCTTTTCAATAATAAGAGCTCTATTAAATACATAATTACCTTTAATCGCCGCTTCAATGATGTCTATGTTCCTCAACGTCAATGGCACTGGCTCTACAATTAAGTTTAACCTCATAAGAATTTCCTCCCGCCTTTTTTTACTTAAGAATATAGCATATTTTCGCTTACGTAATAGCGGGCAATTCTGAGTCGCCGAATATTGAACTAATACCGTCGCATCACTAAATCGCAATGATTCGGCACTGCCAAACCGTACTTTTAAACCGATGTCGTTCAAATCACCCTTCAACACGCGACGAATATTCACTTTGTATACTTTTACCTCATCACTACAGTTCACACTATATACTTTACCAGTGAATATGTATTTCGATAGTAACGTCAAGTGTTTCAACAAAGCCCTATCGTAAGGTACATTCGCACAAACCGACGAATTTCCGAACAACACTGATTTAGATCCTGATTTGAAAACGCCACTTACGAAACTCATAAACATAAACAACAACACTATTTTAACCGAGCCCCACATTATAGCAACTATAAAAAACTTAGCAACATGTGTTCTATATGCGTATATAGTGTGTACCACTCAGCGCAAAATACAAGTTATATTAAGCCTACAGAAGCGTGCGCACGGACGAGAACTGCGCGCGTTAGGCTGTCAGTACCGCAGGCTCTCACCCACTCACTCCAGACCATTCACCTATCTTATATATTTACATACTGATTGGTCTCGGCAAATAATCCTGTATGTAATAGGACACCACGTGATCGGATCATACATTTATCTGTACCATCTTGATTTGTTGCTGTTAAAGATCGATAAATCCTTATCTATATTGTACCCATCATTGTTTCAAATCAACAAGAAACCAATTATACATAAATCTCAGACCCAAAATAATGTACCGTAATTTGAGTCAGAGGAATTATGTTTATTAATTTGTACATAAGTCCTGGGAAAATATAAAAATACAGCTCAGTTGAAGGAGAAACGACGAGTAAATCAATTTATCACACGTAATGACTTTAAGATTGAGATTATTTACAAAGTTATTAAAATGACTTTTTGTCGGTAAATGAGGCGGCAGACGTCTGAAGGAAATTATCGCGACGTGGAAGACGACATCAAAAATCAATTTGCGTGTTGCTTTTCATAACTCGTTTGCTATTTTTTTCCACAAACATTGTATGTATGGTTTTAATCTGGCGCTGTATGGAATCCATTTTCTGTATGCCAATATAGAGCAGCTGTAGCTAAAGCCCAACCAACGCGATGTGCTCATCAACACAGCTCCAAAACCATTAAATTGGGAAAACCAGATTTTGGTTTAGTGTAAAATATGATAACATAAATAGGAAAAAACATGTGGAAAATGTTAAAACAATTATTTACTAGGAACACGTATGCCTTTAGAAGCGCTCTATTAAATGTTATTACAAACTTGTTTTAAAGTACCTGCATGACCGAGAATTGTTTGTTTTTTTTAGGGTTCCGTAGCCAAATGGAAAAAAAACGAAACCCTTATAGATTCGTCATTCATGTCTGTCTGTCTGTCTGTCCGTCCGTCCGTATGTCACAGCCACTTTTTTCCGAAACTATAAGAACTATACTGTTGAAACTTGGTAAGTAGATGTATTCTGTGAACCGCATTAAGATTATGACACAAATGTAGAAAAAAAGCAATAAATTTTGGGGGTCCCCATACTTAGACTGAAACTCAATTTTTTTTTTCATCAAACCTATAGATCTTTAAAAATGATATTGAGGTTTCTAGTACCATTTTTTTCTTAACTGAATTGTTTGCGCGAGAGACACTTCCAAAGTGAAAAAATGTGTGCCCCCCTTCTCCCTGTAACTTCTAATATAAGAGAATGATAAAACTAAAAAAATATATGATGTATATTACCATAAAAACTTCCACCGAAAATTGGTTTGAGCGAAATCTAGTAAGTAGTTTTTTTAATACGTCATAAATCGTAAACCGCAATTTACCTTTACATAAACCATATTTTTTGTTTAAGTGTCTAATGTTGTATACTACAAATGGTACGGAACCCTTCGTGCGCGAGTCTGACTAACAATTGGCCGATTTTTTTTTTATCCAATTGATTTGATCCATTTGATTTTCTTGGTTCAGCCTAAAACAAAACACGTATTTCGTATTTTTAGAAAGTACTTACGTACTTAGATACGAATTAGAAAAACTATCATTGGGAGCTCCCCAATGATAGTTTATTCTCACAAAAGAAGGAACCGGAAAAAAAGAAAAAAATACCTGAAAACATTGATAAAACGACATTTTCTAAAAATGAAACCTAGCTAGATCGATCCATCGCCTCCGAAACCCCGCGCATACTACTCATGAATGAATTTATAGAACCCAAATAAATAAAACGTAACTTGAGATTAGATCTTTAGAAAACTTAGCAAAGCATAAGTAACGCATTAGACATAACCCCAGTCCCAGTTAGCTCATTTCCAATTAGACATAGGTTACCTAAGCATGTTTTAACAGATCCAGCTGACGAAATCTCTCAGCTACTAATTCGCAACGCAAAAGCGCGACACGAACGTCACAGCATATACAGAAGTACAACACACGGTGCTAGGTACACCTGCACACCGCTTGGTCCTCGGGGGCGTAAGCGACGTCGACCCCTACACATGGAAACCACATCGATCCGGATCGATTGCGGAAGCTTAGGTTCGAATCCGATACGAGTAGACACAAACCCAGACCGCACAAACAGCGCTAGCACTACGCTACCGCTAGGTAGCTACGATTGCTTGGGCACGGCGCACGACCCTTGGGCACGGCGCACGACCCGCCTCCCTCTCCAGAGGGAGGGATGAGAGCCGGCCCTCATGATGATAGGTTAAATTCAACCGTAAAAGATTCGTCAACCGTATCGGATTTGACTAGTCCAAATCCAGCTCTCCCGAGCAGCGCGCGCGGAGGGAGGCGTCCTCCTTTCGAATATTTCTTAAATGAGCCATCTGCTCATTTACTGTACCGATTGAGCTTAAAGGCCATCAGGCCGAAAAGTCTAGCCCTTCCGAAAAAAAAACATAACCCGTATGATCTTAAGTTAAATTGGCGAATTTTTAAAAGGTGTCGCCTTCATTTTTCTAGATAGAGGCCACGTTTAGGTAGACGAAGTGTTGGTCGGCCATTAACGAGGTGGGAAGACGATCTCCGTGCGGTGGCCGGTCCGTTATAGATGCGAGTGACAAGGGATCGGCTGTCTTGGCGTTCATTTAGGTAGTCCTATGTTCTATTATGATGATGATGATCATGACGATAATTTTACTAGAACGGCACACTAATATTACCTGACAGTAAGTACAGTGATCATGGACGAAAGAACTAGCCTTTATTCTCCTTGTAGTTCCAACATACATCTTAGTGCCAGCCGTTACTCTGTTTCTTCTGTCCTTCTTTGGATGGACCGGCACGACCGTGGTGGTACCACTCGCTCACATAATATGCAACACTATCCTGTCGCGTTTCGTGCGGTTTATGAGTTTACGGTGGCCCATTGGGGGCATAGGGAAAAGGAGGACAACGCATTTGCATAACATTTGGTTGTGCAGATGTCTATGGGCATCGGTAGTCACCTATGCTCCGACTGCTCGGTTGCCCTCTTGTGACATAAAAAAAACAGAACGTTACCTATACGGACAGGCGCACAACACAAAAAAAAACAATATTGAAATACTTTTTTGTATTGGTATTACGATGACAATATACAATTTGTATAAAAACACAATTTATTTTAATGAAGAGACTAAATCATACAACAAGCGTTTCCAGGGTCGATACACACAAGGGTCATTAAATTAAAATTCATGCCTACAAAGGGGCTCTAGTGGAGTTGCAATTAATATGAAAATCTCTGGACAATATTTATGACACTGACAGAGGCGGAATTATACCAGACTTTAATATTTGCTGACGGTCCGTATTTTACACGGCGAGGGGATTATGTGCAAAATATGAACGGAGCCTTTACAAATTTAATAGTCGCTATTTGACACTTGATCATGTCTGCTCGCGAGCCGCACGTGGTCACGCCCACTAACGAGACCCGCGTAATGATCAATGAAAGGAGACGGTCCATTTCTGGTCTGGTCTTGTACAGTATACTATAAATAGACAAAAAATACATAGATTTCATTAAAAATAAAATAAATTAGTATAAAAAACTAATTTATATGCAAAAAATAAAAATATATTTCAAGTTTTTTAACTTGTTGGCAATTCTCAATGAAGATGGCGCCCTTCAGACGGATGATTATTACTTACTAAATGTCATTTCTGACAAATGTGAAACCAAATGATGACCGATGCCTATCGAAAAATTCCTTATATTTGACAGATAACGCCAAAGAATATACGCCATACGCCATTGTTTTATACTCGTAGTGTTGCATATCTTGGAAACATTAAATTATTCTACCGTTGAAATTGAGATGAATTCTGAAAACTGTTCCAATATTTTCTTTCCTTCGTCTCATTACATGTACAAAAGTAGACCAACGTCCATACAATTTTACCGTCTCCTTTCTGAAGACTTTTGATATTGTGTTTGATTAATGAAATTATATGAAAACAGCATCAAAATCGGACAAGTAGTCTTGTAGATAAGCGGCAAAATAGGTTTACACACACAAACTGCCTCTCACCCCAAACGCAAATACAGTCTGCGTTACGTCGCGGGTAAAAATAATGATCAAACAAATTTTAAAATATTTTGACGTTCTATAAAATATTGGTTGAAAGTTGAAAATTATTTTCTTTAATAAAAATATGGCATCTAAAGTCATCTTAAATCATATAGCTAAGATGGCTATAATATCCGTTGAATTAATAATATCTTTTTTTAGCATAGGAGAGCAAACCAGCAGTCGAAGCTTTAGATCTGCACAACCAGAGATTATGCAATCATGATAAAGCCCTCCTTTTCCCTATCCCCCCAATGGGTCACCGGAAAATCACAAACCGCACAAAACGCGACAGCATAGCTGTCACTGACGGCAGTATTTTGTGAGCGAGATGTACCACCCTGGTCGTGCCGGCGCAATTCGGCTGCAAAGCGGATAGGCACTAACCTCTTACTAGCAAAGTAAGTATTGGTCAAAGAATGAATAAACACAAACTTATAGCTATTTTGACTCGACAACTTTAACTAAGCTTATGGCAACTATCGGCGAAGGAAGGAAGGCTAAGAAGACATGTTTTTTTCGAAAGGGATAAACTTTTTTGTATAAAGGAAGTCGACAGGGTTTCTTTTTGCCGTAAGTTTCACAAAAATTGTTATTATTAATTTCCCAAACCTTTGAAATAAAAACCATCAAATCTATTCTAGGTAATATTATAAAGAGTTTGTTTGTTTGAACGCGCTAATCTCAGGAACTACTGGTCCGATTTGAAATTTCTTTCAGTGTTCGATAGCCCATTTATCGAGGAATGCTATATAATATCACGCTGTGACTAATTACAGTAATTAAGTTGAGTAAATTACGTGGACGAAGCTGCGGGAAACAGCTAGTATAAAATAAATTACGACGAATCCCCATATCAGGCACAGGTTTAACGATCCTCTGAGTCAGGTGTATATAATAAAATTTAATTATCATAGACAAGCTGTAGGTGAAATCGCACTTACCTTTAGTTAATGCGTTCCGACGACAAAGGACTGACACATTAACCCACAAATCGGGTCATATTCAAAAGGATCACAAAAGGTCTCGCCCACCATTCTTGTGTAGTCCAATTACTTTAAATTTTGCTATTCTATAACCAGAAGTAATGGTAACGAATGGAAAAAATCTTAAAATAATTGCTAACTTTTAATTTTTAAATTTTGAAAATATAAGTAAATCCACCGTAACGTAGGCTGCTACCGTAGTCAGGAATAGTGGGCCGGCCGGTAACTAGAGACGACGACGACGAGGGGAATGGTCAGAATTGCCACGCTGAGCAGGCGGATTAGCTCTATCTCCGTGCAGTGGCCGGTCCGTGTTGGATGCGAGGGATCGGTCGTCTTGGCACTCATTGAGGGAGGCCTATGTTCAGCAGTGGACCGATAAAGGCTGATAATGATGATAGTGATGAAGTAACTCCAACAAATTGTACCACGCATTCTGAAGTAAGCTGACAAGGGCTTGCACGGGCAGGGGGTACCAATTAAAAAAAACCAATTACGAATACAATTGTTTATTGTATAAGAATATCATTTAAAAAAGAATACATTATATATCTACATTGCCCTAGGCGGTATAACAACATGAATCCCCGTCCAGTTGAGAT
This sequence comes from Helleia helle, assembly GCA_963853865.1. Taxonomy (NCBI): domain Eukaryota; kingdom Metazoa; phylum Arthropoda; class Insecta; order Lepidoptera; family Lycaenidae; genus Helleia; species Helleia helle. Next base: position 14,282,080 of record OY971422.1, on the reverse strand, counting down.
ATAATTTTTCTCTTAAAACAATGTTACATGAATATTACGTTCCATTTGAAACCATTACAATGTTGTGATTCTCTATGTGCATATCAAACTGTCCCCTAAGCACGCGGGATAATTTCCAACATATTCGCCGCGATTACTTTCACAAGTGCCACCGGAGTGTGGCCGCGTGATATATGAGAACGTACGTTTTCAAATAATCCTCTCCACACCGGAATAATAACCCGCGAATAAACATAAAAGGACGGTGGTGTATTTTGCAGTAACCCCATAAATTATTGTCGTGATTTTGCGCTAATTCCCGAAACAATATCTATAAGATTGGTCGTAATTCGCCATGAAAGATGTAGCCTGTTGCTACACTGTTTTAAGTTAGGTTTTGCTTATTTTCGTGTTGATTTAATTATACGTTAATTATATCGAAAACGCTTCAGCGTATTGTTCAATTGAGTAGTCGAAACACCCATAAAGTAGGGTTTTCAAATGCATTATTGTAGACTAATGCTTCATATGGCGTTCTTTGAGGGATGCCTATGTTCAGCAGTGGACGGATGGGGGCTGATGATGATGATGATGATGATGATAATGATGATGATGATGAATGCTTCATATTTGCCCGAGGCTACCAGGTGAATTCATTTCTGAGGATCAAAACTTCCGAAAAATCTTACCTATTCTCAAAACTTTTTTTTTTCTCTAAGGCATCCCGCGAGGGAGTGGGTCTCCCCACGCGGGTATCTGGGACTCGCTGTGCCCGAATGCTGGTAAGTGGTAAGTGGAAGCAGCTCTACCAACTAAAACCCGCGCGAGTGCCACCAGCGCCGCCTTTGGTGAGGTGCCCCGCATCTAATAAACAAACAGGGCACTTCGACGGCTAGTCAGTCCCCCAAGGGACTGACGCCACCTCCACCGAGGGGTTGTCCCGCACCACAGAACAACCCCTCCCAACGTCGGGACAGTACAATGGGGTGAGGTTCCCACCCTTGCCACTTGCCCCCTGCTCTTTTGTCCCCCTTCTTATAAGTAGGGTACAAAGAGCCCACTCGGCTCAATTAGCTTCGCCCAAGGTGTAGCGGCTCACCCTAGGCTACATAGCCCCACCGCCACGTCAAGGCCTGAACCTAAACCTGATGGTGGGAAAAAAAACTTAAATTACGTTTACCTCATTTATTTCATATTTTATGAAATTCAGAAATTCTATGCTGTTTTCTATATAACGCTTCTAGGATGAAGTAATTTGCGAATATTACGTGTAAATTGGAGCTACACGTTGGCCTTTTCACTAGACATTTCCTAATCCGTGCGTGTGAAATGCCATTCAGATGTTAGTGTTAGGGTGCGGCTCCACCGCGGCGCACGGAGAGGCTACGCCCGTTTGTATAGTTTCGCTTTTCAAGAAAATGTATGTGATTGTTAATCACAGTGTAGGTCTGCTTAGAATAAGAAAAATAAAGCGGCAGGAAACAGGGTACTTTTTTTTGGTTTATCTTTATGTCACAGCGATTCTTTTGTCTTTTTTAATGCTACGTTATGACATTAATTATTGCCATGAAAAACAACGCGACCTGCTTTACATCTATCTTTAATTCTGCTCTGTTTAAATACTGTTTATCTGCTTCTTATGTCAAAGCAACTGTGTCTATAATTTATTGATTTCAATTTAATTTCACAAGATATATTATGCTTATATCCTAAGATTGACATACGCTTTCAAAATAATCGTTCAAGATAACGCAGGGGAAGCCCTAGGAACAGCAAGTGAATATATAATACAAAGGGGCTGAAACATCTGCCGCTATTTACATGCCACACCACGTCATACATGCCTTCACTACGTCACTATCGGGGTGATATCGAGGTCAGTCGGACACTAAGTCGATTCCAAGATAGTATTGTAACACGCACAAGATTCTTTACAAATAGTTACAAATTTCACCTACTAAGGTGTGTTACGATCTCCGTGCGGTGGCCGGTGCGTGTTGGATGCGAGTGGCAAGGGATCGGTGATCTTGAAATCCATCGAGTATCATTACCGTATAATATTAGGTCTTTACCTATGAAATTGCCGTCTTGTATGAAAAAATTTAAACGATTTTTTTTACATGTATTTTTTATTTGTATTAATCGAAGTCAATCACCCATGCATCTTTGCCAACACAGTGGCAGTTTATTAATGCCCTTCTTAAAGAAATCAGCTGGACGGGAGGCAACACATTCTTCAAAGGCATTTTGTACTGCCTCTCGGGTATTGAATTTTTTTCCCGCCAAGAAGTTATCCAAATTCTGGAAAAAGTAGTAATCTGTAGGCGCAAGGTCTGGTGAGTAGGGCAGATGACGGAGAGCTTCCAACCCCAGTTCTTGCAACTTGGAGACCGTCTGCTGTGCAGTATGAGGTCGGGCGTTGTCGTGCAGGAGCAGCGGAGACGAGCGATTGACCAATGCTGGTTAGAGATGTGCCAGCTTCTCCATCATTGTGTTCAGTTCTTCACAGCACACATCTGCAGTAATGCTCACCCCGTTTTATAAGTAAGCTGTGATGAATCACACCGGCGCTAGCCCACCAATCAGTGACCATCACTTTTCTAGGGGTAAGTTTTGGGCATTGTTTAGGTGCTGAACCATTATCCAACCAAATTGCTGAGCGCTTGCGGTTATCAAACAGAATCCATTTTTCATCGCAGGTAACGTGATGCGATTCAAAATTCTTTCATTTGTGTGTCTGTTGACCAGTGCAAGACACGTCTCGATGCGTACTTCGCGCTGGCGATCATTAAGCTCGTGGGGCACCCATTTCATAGGTAAAGACCTATTATAACAAACTCGGTCAATACACACAGTTTAACGTGGCGCGAGTATTCTTAAATGTACTTCTTTATTCAAGATAACGTTCGCGTTATTTCGGGTGGATACTTATTGTTGTATTACTAATGTGTATTTACTAATGTAAATTCATTTCGTCCTTTTTATACACATATACATCCTTACAAACTCTTGAATTGATAATATTAGAAATAAGTAAAATAAGATGAGATTAAGATATAGAGAGAGAGAGAGAGAGAGAGGGAGAGAGAGAGTTTTATTGAGTTAAACTTTGCCAAAGTGAACCTGTAAATGCTAATTCTAACTGCGACTAAAATTAATTGAAGGTAACAATGAAAATTAACACAGAGAAGGTGGTACATGATAGTAGTCACCCTCGCAGGTGTGGAGACGCGTGCAGTAACAAGCGACAAGTGTGGGGCCTGGGGATGTTGTAATGAAACATTCCTGAGCCTTCAGATATTAACCCGTTTGAAAATTCTAACAATGTCGCGCAACATACACCATACGAAACTATTTAGAATATTCCCCACGTAATTAAGTTATCGGCAAAAGTATGTTAAATAATTTTCATCGTTCATTTTCAAATTGTTATTTTTATTTACGTGATTTTTGGGTCTACTTATTAATTCTGCGACTTCGTCTGCGCAGGACATGATTTTAATTTTTTTCATAAAAATATCCTATGTTACTGTGTACTAATACATCCAAAAATATGTGTACAAAGTTTCATGATGATCGGTTTAGTAGTTTTTGCGTGAAAGCGTAGCTTTCACATTTAAAATATTACTATAGATGGTACACATGTGCTACAAATACAAATTGATATTTATCTAATAATAACATTTTTGTTTCATCGGTGATTTTTACTACACGCGCATCTCAATCAACACACTATTGAAATATTTTTATAACCGTCAAGATGGCCGAAAAATAATATTGATTATGTCTATGTCTATTAGTGAACAGAAAAAGGTTAAGAACTGAAATATATTAGGTATTAGTAAAATGAACTTACATACTTACTGAGCAACTCTATTGTCAGAGTAATTTAGAATTTTGTTAGTATAAAATATGTCAATGATTGTTTTGAAAATATATTTTTTTGAAACAATTTTTACGGTTTATTAAGATTTTTATATTAGGTTGCTGTAAAGTATCCGAAACGTCGGGCTTGTAAAAATCTTAATAAACCGCGATAATTACTGGCACCGAGACATCTTGTCTCAGAATAGGCAACACATAAATAGCCCTGTCTCGTTCCAGTTAAACTAGTTTATGGTCATGGGGGACGTCGACCACTTACCATCAGGTGGCCCGTTTGCCAGTTTGCCTATCCAACTAAATAAAAATATATAAAAAAAACATCGCTACCCCAAATCCGTTTTGCTTGTTTCGCAGATTTTTCATAGTTCTGCCTAATGACTCCAAAGCTTTTTATGTGTCATCGTACATTCATCCCACACTTTATTCATCCCACACTATTAACTTAAATTGCTGCAAAACCTTTGCCATTGCAGAATGTTGCAGGTTGTCAGTTTCATTGCTTTGAATATGCAATGGTAGTTTTAGCGCTGAATGGGCATTTCGACCGCCTGCCAGCAATTTAGCTGCAATACCAGATAAAGCAAGTGCGAGTGCAGTTCCACTGTGAGAGCGAATTGTTGCTAAAATTAATGATATCAAAAAGTGTTTCCCGTACCACCCGGAGCGACCAAGAAGTAGATCCCAGCAATTCCATCATACACAACTTTTATAAGTATATTCGGTTTCCCAGTGGGAGGGCTGCGCTGTGTCGCGCTCCCGTCTACTTGCGTTTGCTGTGTTTCGGAGAGAAAGGCAGGACAGGCAGTGTATTTACTGGCACAGAGACTTAACATCTTATGTCTCAAGATAGGCAGTACATGAATGAGTTGCCAAGGCTAGTTCCAGATAGACTCGTTTATGTTCATTCGCGACGCTGACCACTTACTATCAGATGGCACGTCTGCCTGTTTATCTATCCAACTAACAATAAAAAATCAAAAACATACTTTTGTTGTTGGTTCAACAGGGGAACATAACTGACATAAGCTAAACTACACGATTAAATACTTTTCTGTACTTCATCATCATATTTTTAAGCTTTTTTTCGTCAACTGCTAAGACAATTGCTCCCCAAACATTTGCATCAAAAAGCATTCCCTGCGTCATCAAAAAAAATCTGTCATGTTTTGTGTAAAAACGCACGCTGAAAGTGACCTAGACATCTCAAAATATACTCAAGTATATCAACCAGCACATTCGCTATTAGAGCAAATGAACTATGTCGTAATTCAATCTTAATATCTCCACTTCCTCAAATCCCGTAAAAGCTCAAAGCTCATTACTTATTATACCAAAGATTCAATTATCCGATTTTCTACTTACTCGCTATAATAAGTATGCTTATAGGGGAAGTTTTACAAGTCCCCCAATTCCTTTAACAAAATAATAGCTTAAAATTTGAAGTCCCGGCTTTTACGAAGAAGACAGCGATAAGAAGGATTATAAAGGGAAGTGAGGGTGAAATGTAGATAAGAAATAATGGGACGTCGTCGAAAAGTGAAGAAAATGACTAGGTACTTATCTCCTCAATGCCAAAGGTTCAAATTAATACACCACTTCCATGATATTTGTTTATTCGAAAATATATTTACAAAAGTGTGAAAAACGATTTACAAATGTAAAATCGATAACAATTCTACGAGATATGCAAATAGTGATTGAATTACTTCAGTTTTAACAGATATCTGCTTCGTCTAGGAGTATTATTTTTTATTATTAATAGGAGCAATATAATAGCATATATAAAAAGAGAAAAGTATTGGAAAATACAAAGTTCAGATGTAGCCAATGTTTGTAAAGTAATCTGCCAGTAAATGCTCTGTGTGTGCACACCGCTCTTATATGCGTGTACATATTGGCCAGATATTAAAATGGATGCAGCGGATTTATATTGAATCTATCAGAAAATTTCATATAAAGTATAACTTTTAAACATGAAAACTTATGATAAATGTATCACGTTCTTTTTATATTTCGTAATGTTCAAAAAAGTATAAGGTCTAATTGAATTTATATTGAAATCGAATCAAGTCAAATCTTTCTAAAGTTGTAGTTTATTTATGTTATATTTTTAATACACTAAAAATTTAGTACCTAAAAGAGATTTACCAAACTTTTAGAAACTTTGCTGAATTTTCCGACTTCTGCTTTGGCCACAAAACACATATCAGTACATTAATAAGTACATCTTGGTCTTTTTAAAAGAATAGAATAAAGATACACTATTGCAGTCATTTTGAAAAGTTTGTAGAGTTTATAATAATATATTATATATAATATGTACGGACAACTCACACACGTCTGATCTCAAACTAGGTAGAGCTTGTTCTTATGGTAACCAGACAACTGATAAATACTTAAATATTGCTAAACACATTCCGTGATAAGTATTTTTATATAATACAATGTAAAAAGATTTTTAACGTTGAATATGTGTTTCAAGTAGTTACAATATATCTTTCTTTATACAATACACAAGTTTAGTTACAACTTCTAATATTTGAAATTACACCGCACGTGATATTTATATAATATAAAATTTACAACAATTACAGCATTTGGCATAAAAATCGAGTGTAATATAAAGTTTTGGCCTTTTTGAGGACAGAGGACAAAGGAAGTCGTAAAATGGTTGACAAGTGAAAGTCAGCGAAAACATGACATTTAAAAAAATACTTTACACAATTGAATTTGAGTTGGAACAGGTACTAATTAGACAATGACTTTTAATTCTTGTTGAAAAAATACTTTGACTTTGATAATAATGATGCCAAAGTATCGCTTTATAACGCCTACATAGCTTTCTATCACCGCGTGCTGTGTATACCTACAATTAATATTTCTTATGAGTACTCACACAATTCAAAATTTAACAGTCCGTTTTTATATATTTTTAACATATACATAACAAACAATAAATATCTCTATTATTATTTAATAAATATCTAATTTATCATTTTAAACACATTCGTGTTTTTATTATTGCTGTTTAACAGGTGTTGTAATTATTACTTTCTTTAACATAGCAAATAAGGTTATGGCACATTATAAAAAAGCAATTAAAACAAATATAACGCAATGCAAAACGTTTAAACACTTATTATTCATTTTTTAATATAGTTTTATCCTCTAGTTGTTTTCCTCAAATCTCGATAAGGGTCTATTAATTTTACACAACTCTCTCTCGGAAGTTGAAATGTTTAAAAAACGTCAATGTTATAGCTGATGCCCGCAGCTACGCCCGCGATAACTTACATTCACAGACGTATCTGATATGATAATTATTATTTTCATATCCGTCACTCAGTGATAAGGTAGCATTATACCAGTGAAAGGATATTTAAAATCGGACGAGTAATTTCGAACTCTTACGTCCAAACTTACATACATTGTTACCTCTTTATTAGATGAGTATAGAATTTTAAATACATTAATACTCAGAGAGCTCAGCCATGATCAACGAAACAAGGATTCTATTCTATTATGATAATGCGGTACTCGATCATGGAGGGCACACGACTTGAGCTACGTTGTAGGCCGTGCACGGCCGCACTCCATGCGCTGTCAGTGACAAACCCCGCACCGGCGGTATGATGTCGCGTCCGCCAACTCGTAAACGGTGTACGCAACCCACGAAGCCGGATAGCGTATGTGTTCCCGACAACCTTAAGGAACGAATACTGTTTAAACCCAAATATTTTATCAACATCTCGTGTACATAAAACTTTAATTTATAGATTCGAAACTGAACTCAAATTTGAGTTCTCTGAGATTATGTAATTTTAATATGACTCATTTATTAGCGAGCCTTTGCAGTAAAATCGAATCTCTCTCCCTATTCCACCCCAACGGCTCCTCTTAAGCTAATCAATCAATCATCATCAACTAACCTCCTAACGAACTCCAATTTTGCGGAGCAACGGAATTAACAATCAGTCATCATCAAAATCGATCTAACAATGGTGTGGTCAAAAAAATCGACATTAAAGTTGTGACTGCAAACGTCATGACTAGGTGAAAACCATAGAAATGTTAAGAACAGAACTTATTTTTAATATCTGTGGTGAAAACAGTAGATATTAAAAACAGTGACTTACTTGGTGACATTATCTGGAGGTTTCCCGATGTATATGAATGGGTCGACGTCGAGCGAGCTCATGCGCCCTTTCGTAGAACCTCTCGCTACTATCGGTCCAAGCTTCAACATTGCATCCTTCTTGTACCGTCTCGCTGATATTTTTGACTTCGCATCAACCTTCACCTTCCCAGATCGCAACTCTGAAGGTCCACTCCCCGCGTCCCAACGCATGACAGCCCTATCTTCCATAAAACCTACCCACAAATAATCTCTCACACCCGAGGCACTTACTAGCGTTCCTTTCTGGCACACAGGTGATACTTCGGCCCAAATATCAAATCTTTTAGCCGGCAGTCGCGTTCGAGCCGTCATCCGGGCGTGTCCGTCGAACAAGGGTGCCGTATATACCTCATTTTCACTCTCATATGTGTAATCGTCGTATAAAGGATAGTTCTCTTCTATTTCATTTATTTCATAAATCTCCTCTTCGATTTCATTTTCTAAGTTAGGTTTTGGATTATTTTTAACACAATGACTTTTTGGTTTCTCCTTTACTTTATGAGTGTTTTTATGTTCTGCGAAGTGACCATTGAATATAAAACATGTTATTCTAAGCGTTTGGATTACAAATCCGTGTGCTGAAACTACTTTGTGCAAACTACTACCAAATAGCGTTTCGGAACTAGCGATAATCGACTGGCGGTAATACGTCAATACAAGATAGCTCCGCTACAGGACTGTCAGGTTTGCCACTATCACTGGTATCTACTGAAGCGTCGGTGTTTTGTTGAGCTTGGTACACGTGTTCCAATTCTATGGGTTGGTTTGCTTTTGGGAGCGTTTTACGGGGGTTTGAGTGCGAACCGATCGAGCGACTACCTCGTCTGACGGTCGGTGCATTGTCTCCGCAAGGCCCAAAAGCTTGGACGACGATGTCTGCCTGCGACCTACATGCGTGAGATCGAAGATGGCAGGTGGAGTGGTAAGTGCGACCGTCGCTACCACACACAGTCGGTCCATCCGCAGTGGTACATTCCGTGGTGCTACACTCACAAGTGGCAAGTCCGCTCCGTATTACGCAATACGCTCCGAAATAACAAGTCATGCGTTCACAGTCTGTTGCTGGTAGTTGCGTCGACTCCGCTGTTAAAGAGAATTTATTTATTTTAAAGAGATTAGTTTAACAATCAACTTAATCCCCTACTGGATATTTTTTTTTTTTTATGTTAGTTGGATAGGCAAACTGGCAAACGTACCACCTGATGTTAAGTGGTCGACGTCGCCCATGAACATAAACTAGTAGACCTGGAACGAGCCCAGCCAACTCATTTATGTGTTGCCTATCCTGAGACATAAGATGTTAAGTCTCGGTGCCAGTAATTACACTGCCTGTCTTGCCCTTCTCTCCGAAACACAGCAAAGCTGTTTCACGGGAGAAATAAGCAATATAAACCTCTACCAACTCCAAATTTGATAGTAATAAATAACAATATCAACCCTTATAAGTCCAACTGCTCGGCACGGGTCAACAACGACGGGTCGGTTGAACACCCTCTTTACCTGATTTCGAGGAGGATACCTAGCCCAATGTGGTTGTTGAACTTCACACACCTTCAAAGACGTTTAATCTCATCAGGCATGCAGGTTTCCTCACGATGATTTCCTTCACCGATGAGCAGCCGATGGTCTTATGTTCAAGTGCACGTAGAAATTTAAAAAACCCCATTTCATGACATTATAGGGGTCATCGAACCTGGACCTCTCACTCAAAAGGCTGAGCACATACCCACCAGACTATCGCCGTCCCAAATTCGATGCAGGTATGCATATAGAACTTTTTTTTCTTAATATAACCTAAACTTTTCTACATAAGGAGGCTTCAGGCATCCTGAGTTCATGTATTCAAATTGTAGAACCCAGATAATAAATTACCGACACGGACAGAACGCCTGCGGTGACATCGTAATACAATACCATAAAAGCAAAACTATATGTGACATAACTGAGCTTTGTCTACATCATCGAGCATATAACCGAATAGAGTTATTATATTATGGCTCACATTAGCCATAAAATTTCGAATCTAGTCAGTGATTTGTCACTGACGTGATAGTAATTCAACCAACCAGAGATTTGTATGTACGTCCTATCGGCTAATCATCCAGCAATGGCCATCAGTAGCCCAATCAGAGCACAAGAACCGACAGCCTCGCAGAGAAAATTTGGCGGATTTTTTTTTCATACAAAACATAACATTACCGCTCTATTTCGGTTATATTTTCGGTGGTCTACATTATACCTGAGTCTTAATTTAATCAGTCACTCACGATCAAAGCAGCCATTAGGCCCAAGCGTGTGCTCGTGGTTAGAGCAGACAGTGCACTTTTGTCCCTGTATGCCGGCCTTGCACACGCAACGCCCTGTCATTTGTTCACAGTCCTCGCGAACCGAACCGAACGCTGAGCATCCACATGCTAAAACAAATATGTATAATATAAATAATCACATTATATTTAATAGATTTTACAAAACGTAAACCCTTTTTGTAATAACTTAAAATACTTGCATTAAAGAAGCGTTAAAAAAATCCTATCTAGTAGTTGAATTTGATAATAAGTGAGATATTGTTGTAAAGAGGGAAAATTATAATATACCATACAATATATACTGTGAAAATCCCGTGTCAGTATCACATAGTTTTCTTTTGTTTATGCGAATTTCACTCATTATAATGAAACTTTTTACATTCCTCCGGTGTACCATTGTTGTTGTAAATTAACCGAAACGTAGATAATGAGAAACCTTAATTAATAGCGATGAAATCCGTAAAAAGTGCGTGCGTACAAAGTATACTTGTCAGAACTCAGAAGTGTAACTTATTTGGCAAACTAATTTTTAAATCTCGTTGATATTAATACTAATCTAAAGCATTAAATTTCCGAGACTTGCGATGCGACGTTTGTTCTATCTCACTCTTTCTCTCGATCTTTCTCACTCGCTTGCTTCCCTACTCCATGGCTATGTGCTTTATGCTACGTTCGCCTTTACTCACTCTCTTTCAATCAGTATCAATCACTCTCTCCCTCTTCTTGGACAAAAACGTTGCACATTTTCGTGACGTTTCATCCGTAAAAAAAAATTACCCTTATTTGCGCAAAGAAGTTTCAGTTCCAAAAGTGTGTGCGTATAATCTTTACGCACGATAGAAGTTAAACTTCATAAAATCTAGTATGTTAAATCAGAGTTACTCTCTACAATAGTCGCGCCTAAAGAAGTTTTGCTTCAAAAATTGTTTCAATATAATGTCAGTGGTATATTGGAATTCATATATTATTAATTTTGAAAATATCAGCACAAATAACTCACGTATGCAGCCAGCATGTCCGGTGCCAATCCGCGGCAGGCCCCAGTAGCCAGGCTCACAGCGGTCGCACTTTTGCCCACCCACGCCCGGCCGGCACGCACATTGCCCATTCTCGTCACACAGCTCTGACGCAGCACCCAGCCTGTGACATCCGCATTGGGATGGGCAACCACTACCCCCCGGACCTTTAGCCACTGTTACTCCATCCGCACAGCACCCGTACCACGACTCTTGACAGTCTTTCTTGTCTTCCACAGTTTTATCTATACCAAAATGTGTATGTCTCATATTACAGAAAAGACCTATTTACAATAATTATGTATTACATTTGTTGTTATTAAGAAAGTAATATTATTTGTAATTTTAACATTATTACAATTTATTTTAACAATATACTAACATGACAATTATTATTCTTTACTTTTATCACATTCTTTATTTTATTACTTATTAACAATAATTACAAGGAATTTATTTGATGAATTAGGGTATATATAAGGTTAACATAAATGGGATTTTTAATTAATTAAATTATAGTAGATTTATATACTATATTTTTTTCTGTCACGCACCATAGTTATCGTAGAATGTAATAGAGCACTAATTTAAGACACCACCATTGTACTACTACATTCTTGTGATGAAATAAAATGATTTGATTTGAAATGATTTGATGCAACGGCTTATAATTCTTTTGCACAAAATAAGCAAAACTTTAGTAAAACGATAGGGTAGTGTTGCCATAATATACCCAAGTCGCAATGCAATTTTCATCTAAGCCATTTATTAATTTTGAGTGATTGAGTAGCAAACATCCAGATTTTTCACATCTATAATTTCAGTAGGATAACTATGGATTCTACTCATACCTTTCCTACAACACCTGGCCGCTTTAGCAGTGTGGTGACAGTAGCTGCCGGCAGGACAGTCCTTCCTGTGGGGGCCGCCGCCACAGTCCATGGGCCGACCCTCCGCGTCTGTCAGCGCTTCGTCGTCACCGCAAGGCTTGAACTAGATTAATTATAAAAATAAACAAGTTATTGAAAGATAATAGTCACTCTTCAGTCTTCTACTTATTAGCGTCAACGATTTATTTGGCTTCTATTCAATAGGGTGTGTATGATCCCCATCATGGTTCAGACCTTCTCGTGGCGGTGGGGGCAGGGGGCAAAGGGCGAGGACGGGAACCTCACCCGTACTGTCCCGACGTCGCATTAGGAGGGGTTGTTCTGTGGTGCGGGACAAACCCTCTGTGGAGGTGGCGTCGATTCCTTGTGAATATGACTATCCGTCGAGGTGCCCTGTTTGCTCATTAGATCCGGGGCACCTCACCAAAGGCGGCATTGGTGGCACTCGGCGGGTTTTAGTGGGTAGAGCTGCGTCCACTTACCAGCTTTCGGGCGCAGCGAGTCCCACACACCCGCCTGGGGAGACCCACTCCCCCACCGGATGCCTCAGAGCATTTCCCGGCGTTAAAGAAAAAAAGGTTGTGATATGAAATGAAATGATTGAGCAAAAAATATCCATCGATTTAAGCATCGTCGATGATCATATTCAAATAAGAGGCTAAGAAAATAACTATTCTGAAAAAAAATCTCTTCTCTAAAACAGCTTAAGTTTTTCCAATATACACAATTAAAAACAAATTCTCTACGGTACAAACCTCTAATCCTCGGCACAGCGCCAAGGGTCGCAGCCTTAAATCCTCTTGGCGTCTACACGCCTCGAGCTTCATATGACACAGCGTGGGGTACATGCGTAGATCGGAAGCGCAGACGGGCGCGGAAGCGGCGGCGGTGGCGGCGGCGCAGTCGAACAGACACGCGCACCGCGGCTGCCCGCTCGCGTCCACAGAGCACGTCGCCTCGTACGCACACTGCACGCGCGCGCAGACCGCACTGCCCGTTACAGTCACACCAAGGTTCTCCGTTTCGTCCATCACGCGGATCTCGTTGCCGTGATCCAACATGGTGGTATTTTTGTTGATACCTAAAAAATTATCCTTGAAATGTTTTTTTTAATTAACTAGACCTTACAGTGTTTAGTAAGAGTGCCATGCTGCTTTGCAGCCGAATTGGGCTGGCACGACCGGAGAGGTACCTCTCGCTCACATACCGGCGTCTAGTGACAGCTATGCTTTCGCGCTTCGTGAGATTCCGGTGGCCTATTGGGGAGGATAGGAAAAAGGAGTGCAAAGCATTTGCATAACTTTTAGTTGTGCGGATGTCTATGTCCGTCGGTAGTCACCCTAAGGATCCGACTGCTCGGTTGTGACATAAAAAATAGAACAAACGTGGTAAAATCTCGTTTAAGTATTAATGTTTTTTTTTAAAGTGAAACATCTATTATTGGCGTGACTTGCCAATAAATCTACTCAATATCTGTGATGGCCTGACGCTGCTGTTTCTTTATTTTATTCGGCTTTCTTAAAAAATATCATGGGAATAAAAAATCACAGCAGATGACATACCCGCGGTATTATTTCCGTCGTACGTATCCGCACACTCGCCGTAATACGTGAGGCGGGGCGGCGGGTCGCCCCTAAGGCGCGCTTCACACGCGGCCCGGCGCAGCGCACACTCGCTGGGGAAGGTGATTCCCCGCGCGCACACCGGCTCTCGCGCCGCGCCCGCGCACGCATTCGCACACGAGCACTCGCCGCGCGCGCACCAAGTACCCGCTGGGCACTCAACGCCGCCGCACGATTCTGTCAAATATGAAATAAGCAATTGGATAAAAACCGACCCAAATGTGAAAACTAATCATGATTAGAACTTTCTTATGCCAACCCGACGCCAAGAGGCCGTGCGGTCGATGACTTCATGGCTGGCGGGGGGCAACCCCCCACTAATAATAAACCATAAGTAAGCCAAATCGGCTCACAATAATCTTATGAAGCATTAGGGCCTTTTGGCCGTTAGCATACATCCATCCGAAAAAAAAAACTTTGTTATTTTCATTAGGAACAATTTGATTCTATGCAACACTAGATCTAACTTTCAATGGTGCCAGACGACTAATCCACATCGAATCTTACAGTAGAGCCGACGTCAAAGATGTATCTTTAAATTATCGATATAAAATGCACATCAACGGCGCAGGGATATCTCTAGAAGCATATTTATTCATCTACGAGGAATTTTATATAGCAGAATTTCAAGTCAAAACTCTACGACGGCTTTATATGTGTACAAAATATTTAAATTATTACCACAGGAGCCCATGTGCTTAACGTGAAGTCGCTTCTTCTCCCGGCAAGCTACGTCACGCAGGGCACAAATGCTACTATATGTTTTGTTGTCATTCCCACATATTTCCTCAGTTTCCTGCAAGTTAATACCAGTATACTTTTAGATAGGGTAATTGTTTAACAATATTTGTATGTGAATCTGATTTTTTTTCGGAAGGGCTAGACTTTTCGGCCTGATGGCTTGTAAGCTCCATCGGTACAGTAAATGAGCAGAAGGAGATGCCCCCCTCCGCGCCCCGCAGGTAGCGCGGTTCACGCGCGCGCTGCTCGGGAGAGCAGGATTTGGACTAGTCAAATCCGATACGATCGACGAATCTTTTATGGTTAAATTTAACCTATCATCATGAGGGCCGGCCCTCATCCCTCCCTCTGGAGAGGGAGGCGGGTCATGCGCGGTGCCCAAGCAATCTAGCAAATGTGAATCTGAAAGAGTTGTGTTTTGTAATGTAATGGTATTCTACTCACCGTACCCTCTTCACAGTGTTTTGGGCAGACGCAGCTTGCCTCCGATACACCGTCACTTTCACACACAGCATAAAATTCACACTTCTTGTTCTCGCATCCATCTAAATCAAATTATAGTTTATCATTTCAATTGCTATTTTTTACATCTGGGATACATAAGTTTAAATAATTTGCTGAGCTAAGAACAATTTTTTTAAGTATAGATGATAACATGATATCATAAGTTAGCTTTTTCTATAACTGAGTAACCAGAGACCAGCAGATATCGGATAGTGAGGATCCGAATCCTTAGATAGAAGGAGATATAATGATAAAGATAAAATGAGAAAGTAGGCTAGTTGCTCAACACGAGGAAGCTCCAGACAAAAGTTAGTATTTTAATAAATCGTCTTACTACAGGGCCCGTCGTAGAGTACTTGCACATCGCGTCGGTGGCGGCAGGCCTCCAACTGCAGCTTGCAGCGGTTCCCGTAGGAAATACCGTCGGAGCCACACACGGGCGCGAATTCGTTGGAGCAGCGTGGGCAGCGGCAGATGGCTCGGTCCCCAGTGGCTACGCACTCGCCGCCGTGGGGGCACACCCGGCCCGCACACACTCCGTTGGAACCTACGTCAAAAACTGATCTACATCTTATCTTATCAGGATCGGAACCTAATCCCCACCATGGTTCAAGTCTTGTCGTGGCGGTGAGACTTAGTAGCCTAAGTCACCTTATGGACTTAGGCTACTTCTACTACTACTACTTCTACTACAATTGGGCCGTGGGAGCTGCTCTTTGTATCACTCTTATAAGAAGAGAGAACAAAAGAGCAGTGGGACAAGGGGCGAGGATGGGAACCTCATCCCATTGTACTATCCCGACGCTGGGAGGGGATGTTCTGTGGTGCGGGACAGCTCCTCTGTGGAGGTGGCGTCGGTCCTTTGAGGGACTCAATAGCCGTTGAGGTGCCTTGTTTGCTCAACAGATCCGGGGCACCTCACCTCGGTTCAATTTGCTTCGCCCAAGGTGCTGGGTTCACCTTAAGCTAATGAGCCCTAACGCCACGACAAGGCTTGAACGTTGTTCGGGATATCGTATATCCTATCAATATCTATGAGCAAAACAACATCAGAGTATTGAGCAGTAATTAATAAGGCTCTTACCCTATTTTCTAAGGTATTTCTTACAAGTTTTACACCACATTATAACCCACTAAGAATATCGGTGATTGTTGTCTTGGCTTTTTTCTTAGGAGGATATAAATGTTGATATTTACCACAGGCGCCGGCGTGCACAACTTTCAGTTCTCTGCCGAGGAGGCAGGCGGCGCGGTGCAGCTCACAATCACTGTCGTGCGTGCGCGCGTCCGAGCCGCATACGGGACGCAGGACGGGCTCGCACGGCGGCGGGCACGCGCACACCGCACCGCTGCCTTCCACGCGACACTCCGCGCCGTGACGACATTCCACCTCCGCGCAAGGGTTTAGCCCTGTGTACAAGACGTATATTTTATCTTCCACTTGAAAATCTGCCGTGCAAGGATTTAGGCCTGTGTTACAATGACGTATATTTAATCTTCCACACGATACTCTGCATCCTATCGGCATTCCATATTTGTGCAAGGGTAGCCCTGCAATACGTGTCATAATGAGGTATACATATCTCAATCTCAATCCCCAAATTAGATTATTAATCACAAATCACCAGTAGACTTTATAAAGTAGGTAGTACTTTATGTGATATAGTATAAGTAGGCAGGTATGGTAAAAAGTAAGCAGTGAAAGTAACTTTTGTGTGCGAGTATACAATCGGGTTGACTGTACGTAAGAACTCAACAGCCTAAGCAAAATTAATCGTTATTATTTATTATTTAAGGGACACCAGCAAGGCCAGACGGGTGATCAGTCCTCATTAACGGGACCATTTCACCCAATTCCCCAGGCTCGCCTCTGGGATTAGATGCGGGGACGGGTTATTATTTGCCCCTCCGGTGTCACCCCCTCAAACCTACATGTTGATCTACAAAAACTACTTAGCTGCCTTATTGGTTAGATATGCTAAATCTTCCTTCTTCAGCTCGTCCGCTCCAAACAGCTCCCATCTTGCGTATGCATATGCTGGGCATTCCGTTATGAAGTGCAGACTGGTCTCTTCTTTCTCTTTGCACTTAGGACATAGAGGGTCCTCTGTTAGCTTCATTATTGACAGGTGTCTGTTGAGTGGGCAGTGTCCCGTCAATATTCCCACAACTGTTCTAATGTTGCTCCTATTGAGTTTAAGCAACTCTTTAGTCTTCTTGCTGTCAAGCGTCGAGATGAAGAATTTCGACTGTACAGCTCTTCGTGACATTCCATCTCTGGTTTGTTTCTTTGTTTATTCTCAGGGTTATAACATTTTTTGTTATCCTGTGTGCTATTGGCAGTCTCGGCTCAGGGCCTATGAACGTCTCATCGGCACCTTCTCTCGCCAGTCTATCTGCTTCTTCATTGCCCGCATTTCCCTCATGTCCAGGTACCCAGGCAACTTCTAACTCAGTCTGGTCTGCTAGATCTTGCAGGGTGTTTTTGCATTCTTTGACCAGTGCTGAGGTAGTCTCCCTCTTACTGAGGGCCTTCAATGCCGCTTGACTGTCACTGTATATGACTGCCTTCTCAATCCTCTGTGCGCTAATGATATTTTGTTTAATCATGTTGGCGCATTCTCGTATTGCGAATATCTCCGCTTGGAATACGCTGGAGAATCTGCCTAGATTAAACGATGCTTTCATTTCAGTTGGATGGCTAATATATACGCCAGCCCCTGACAGCTTTGTCGATTCCTTCCTGGATCCATCTGTGTAGCCGACCATCGTTTTTTTTGGGTGGTCGATGTCAATGTTCCAGTTTATCTCTCGAGCCTATGCTTATCCTGTATTTCTTGTCGAAGATTGTCTCCTTCTTTATCAAATCATTGTTTGATAAAATCATGGATAGATTTTCTTCGTACTGTTTTGCTATTTCGGCGTGACCTTTGTCATAGTGCCCTCCCTTCCATAATTTGTTGCTCTTAAGCTTGAACCATTGTTCAGTCGCTTTCTTCTTGATCGTGAGATCAACTGGGTTGAGGCCGAGTATCATCTCTAGAGCCGCCGTTGGTGTTGTTTTCATGGCGCTCGATATCATGATGCTGGCTAGTCTCTGTACTTTTGTGAATTCTTTCCTGTTCGTTCCTAATTGTGCCTTGTGCCACCACACTAAGGCTCCATGTAGAATTCTTGGTAGTACTATGGCCTTGTAGATCCAATGAACCACATTTGGTTTCATGCCCCAGGTTCTACCTACCGCTCTCCTGCATTGCACAAGGGCACATTTGGATTTTGTGCAGATCTCTTTAACGTGGGCTTTGTAGTTCAGATTTCTATCTAGGATTACCCCCAGATATTTTATTTCATTGACTACCTCTAGATTTTCGTTATCGATTCTCAATGGAATCTTGCTATCAATCTTCCTCTTGTTTGTGAATAACACTAGCTTGGTTTTTTCTGGGTTCAGGTTTAGCCCTTTATCCCTGCACCATAGCGCTGTGTCGTTTCCTCGCTTCATGATGTCTCTGGTCACGCTCAGTACTTTACCTGTGACCAGAATTAGACCATCGTCTGAGTACGCCTGTATGTAAATGTGCATGGCGTTTATCTTTGATACTAATTCGTCTATGAGAATGCACCATAGGAGCGGAGACAGGCATCCTCCTTGCGGAAATCCTCTTCTTGCTCGAATGGTGCATGTTGTTCCCGCTAATCAGCTTGTATCGAGCGATGTTTTAACATATTAGTTATCCATCCCGTTATCTGTACAGATATCCCCTCTCTGTTAAGTGCTTCCACGATGGATTGAGGGGTGGCCTTGTCAAAGGCTCCCTCTACATCGAAGAAGCAGCCAAGGGCATATTCTTTGTTCTCTATAGCTCTTTCAATTGTTATTACCGCATTGTGTAATGCCGTGTCAATGGATTTCCCTTCCATGTAGGCGTGTTGGTTGGCGTGTAGCGGCATTGAACTCTTTTCTATCCCTGCTCTCATGTGTCTGTCTAGTATCTTCTAGAGTGTCTTTTCAGTACAAACGAAGAAAGGCTTATACATCTGAAGGATTTCGCCTCGTGATATGTAACCTTCCCTGGCTTAGGTATGAAGACGGCTTTGACTCTTCTCCAGCTACTGGGGATGTAGTTTGTTGCTAAACTACTCCGGTATATGGTGAGGAGGTCATCTTTGATATACCTAAGGGCAACTTGTAGCATCTTGGGAAAGACGCCATCGGGTCCCGCCGCTTTATACGGTAGGAATGATGAAATGCTCCATGTTAATGCTTCTTCGGTGATAATCAGTTCCGCTTCCGCTTTCGCTTCTGCTAGATTCTCACCGGATGTGACAACCATATCTTCTTCTGAATAGCTTGTGCTATCCGGGAAGTGTGTGGCCATCATTTCTGCAAGTATTTCTTTGGGTTCCACTACTAGGGTGTCACCTTTCCTTAGGCTTCCTAATTTACAGGTTTTGTCTTTTGCTAGCGTTTTTACCAGCCTGGCCGCTTCTGGTTGTTTTGTAACGCTTTCGCAGTATGTACTCCACCCGTTTCTGTCTTCTTTGCGGCTCTGGTACTAAAAATAATCGTTACCTACAGCATATTTGAGTGTAAGTTGGCTATTTCGTTGAAATGCAAATAGTTATAATTCAGATTAATATTTATGATGATCTATATAATTTCATGTTTATTTATTCTATTCAAGTAAAAAATCCAGCCAAGTGCGGGTAGGACTCTCGCAGGAAGGGTTCCGTACCACTATATATACAACATTAGACATTAACAAAAAAAACCCGTTTGTTTTGTTAAAGTAAAGTAATATACGGCTATTGATTTATATATAAATAAAAGCGCCATCTAGTCACGTGATGATTTAATATCATTCCAATAGATGTCACTTATACCATATGATTTTATTGCAAAAAATCACGTTTGTTGATTACGTACGGAAGCCCCCCTTCAATATTTATCCCCCCCCCCCTCCATTCATGTCCCCTCTTCTTATAAGAGGGGAACAAAGAGCCACCTCGGCTCAATTAGCTTCGCCCAAGGTTCTGGGCTCACCCTAGGCTACTGAGCCCCACCGCCACGACAAGGCCTGATCTATAGTGGGGAGAGTCTTGGTAATAGTCAGTACCCTACTGACTATTATTAAGACCACCATTGGATTGGTGACCCTAAAAAGGAACTTATTAATGTAAGTTGACTATGCAAAATAAATTAACTCTATATAGCATATTATTTTAATATTATTATTTTAATATTAGCTTAATATGCGTGAAAGAATTTGTCATAGTCATTATCGAATGAATAGCAAACATGTAACTTGTGGGAAATATAGGTGAAAGGCGTAAAGGGAGATCTCCGACCGAGCGAGATGGTATGCTCGGTCAGGCCGAAGCCCACTTGCTATCAATTCAGCTGTTGTATGTATAGTGACGAGCTGTGGAACTTCGATAGCGCGATTCAGTATTGTAGCGCTGATTGGTCCGCCACAAACTAAAGGCGCGGCTCCACCGCAGCGCACGAAAAGGCTACGCACGTTTATCAAGTTACGCTTTGCAAGAAAATGTCTCTACTGGAACATATGGACACGCTACGCGTTAATTGACATTTTCTTGCAATTTATATTTTAACACACGTGAGTAGCCTCTCCGTGCGCCCTAGTGGAGCCGCGCCTTAACACAAATCAAACAGCATCCTCACAATCGCTAAATTCTGAAACATTTTAACAATAACTTCAATATTTACCAGAACTACACTGTCCTTTAAATATGATTTTCAGTTGTTTTCTCGCACGGCATGACTCCCTGTGCATTTGGCATTCATTAGAGTAGGTTTTCCCGTCAGAGGCGCACACGGGGGAGAACTCAAGCGGGCACGGCTCGGCGCAGCGGCACGAGGGTTGGCGCCGGTCATCAAGCTGACAAACCTCTGGGTCGGGACAGGTTACACCCGCACACGGATCTGTTGAGTATAAATTAAATAAGCTATTAGAAAAGATAAGAACCCGGCCAAATACAAGTCTAAGAACGAATGGTTCTTTACCACGTCAAAATATGTAAAATATTATTTTTTCAAAAATACTTTTGTTTAATGAAATTCGATTAATAAACGCTGGCGTTTTTCGGCCTCAACTTTTCATATACATAAAGTTTTTTTTTTTTTAATTTTCAACATTTCTAATATGTAGGTAAGTATTTATTATTGTGGCAATAGTAATGTAAGTCAAAATGTGTTTGTCACTATCTACTGATTAGTGATTACCGTGCCCAATGACGAAAAAACAGACAGACGAACTGTGGAGTCTCAGCAATAGGGTTCCGTTGAAACCGTCTGGGTACGGATCCCTAAAACTCCTAGTTAAGGCACAAAGCTAAAACGTAGAAATTAGGTACATTTGTACATTGTAACATTTGTTATTTGGGAAGGGAATCACGTACTAAAGGCAAATATGGATTAAATCAAAGGGAAACAAATACGCAACTATGTTGTCCCTTGTAACAAAGATTTTCATAACGGCAACAATACTTTGTAACTGTTCGACTTTGGTTTTTACCCGATTTTGACAAAGTCGAATGGAAGAACAATGATTTTTAACCCCCAACATAAAAAGAAGGGGTGATAAGTTTAACCACTCTGTGCGTGTGTCTGTGTGTCTGTATGTCTGTCCATGGCACCGTAGCTCTAAAACTGGTGAACGGAATTGGATGGGGTTCTTTTATTTGAAAGCAAGTTTTTAGCGGGTTCTTAGATATCACCTATTTTGTTACTGCTGCTTATTTACTATCAAACATACCTACGTGTGACCTAGAATTAAAAACAAATTTGATATTATGTAGGCTAGATTTTTTCCGACTTTTACAACGATTATTGCAACTTATATTGCAACAAATTTACGCAAAATTGACAATATTATTATATGTAGGTGTTACTCAATCGAATTTGATAGCACAAGGTAAAGTTTTTTTATATTAATTGGATAGGCAAACTGGCAGATGTGTCACCTGATGGTAAGTGGTTGACGTCGCCCATGAACATAACCTAGTTTACCTGGAACTAGCCCAGGCTATTTATGTGTTGCTTATCCTGAAACATAAGATGTTAAGTCTCGGTGCCAGTAATTACACTACCTGTCCTGCCCTTCTCTCCGAAACACAGCAAAACTGTTTCACGGGATAGACAAACAAGATGATGGTGCCCATGCAGCTGGGAGCGCGGCACAGCGCATCCGGGAGGGATGCGCTGTGTACCGGTAACGTGGGTAGGTTTTCGACTTTTCAAATGTTCGCTTTAGGTTGTTGTTGGTTGTAGGGGATATCTTTAATTTAATTTTTATAATAGCCTATGTATGTATGTGTATACTAACGTATGTTCGACCGTAGTGACTAGTGCCTAAAGTTCGACTTTAATAAATAAGGTGTCTCTTTAATTCTCTATTTGTTATGGACTGGGTGACGTAGGCACTGAGGAACTCCTACATCTAATAGCATCATTCAATAGTGACGACCTATTAAAATACATCAAATCATATTTACCGATCCAATCCGATTTACCTCTACATAAGTACCGCCATCTTGTTTATTTGTTGTGAAAAGGACAAAACAGAAAGTGTAATTAGTGGCACCAAGACTTACCATCTTACCTGTCAGGAGTCAGGACGGAGAAGTTGCCTTTCTTTGACGACGCAGATTATCCAGGTTTACCTCGAGTAAAGCTCCTGGACCTATGTGGGGACTCGCACTTGGGAACGCACTACCCCACTAAACCACCTGCGTCCACCTTCAGCCGCTTTTTGAGGGTCCCGAATCTACAGGCAACAGGATCACCTCAACGAGTAAATGAATAGCCTGGGGTACGGCATAAACTCGTTTATGTTTATAGGTGACTTTGACTAATCACAATCGAGTGATATATTTGGCAGTTTTCCTAAACAAGTGATATGTGGGTATATAGCTGTGAGTCACAAAGAGAGATCTCCAACCGAGCGAGATGGTATGCTCGGTCAGCCCGAAGCCCACTTGCTATCAATTCAGCTGTTCTATGTATAGCGACGAGCTGTGGAACTTCGATAGCGTGATTCAGGAATGTAGCGCTGATTGGTCCACTATAGATATAATAAATATATATTTGCTTTAACACTTTCAATGGCCACATGATAAAAACCATATAAACTCACCACATTTGCCATAATACTTGAAAGTTATATTTGTATTTGTTTCGCAGGCAGCTCTTCGCATTTCACATACACCAGGGTAGTCCTTCGCGTCGCTGGCACACAGCGGTCTAGAGCCCTCGTGGTCGCCATAGCTGGGGCACGAGGCGGGACATTCGCAGGTGTAGCTCCGTCCGTCGGCGGTGGGACGGCACAGCTCTCCGGGCCCGCAGGTCACGCCCCGGCACGGATCCGGGACGTCTGCCACAACATGCACATCAATTAGCTGGAACAATAGAAAGTCAATCTACCATACGACTATCATCTACAAGGGTGCTACTGACACTGAGGATATCTATGATCTAATCATTATATTGAAAGAATTTTTACGGATTTTATCGTGGTTTATTATGATTGTTACAATCCCGACTACGAATCCCGTTTAGGATACTTTACAGCAACCATGGTCACGGGAGGACTGAGGTGTCTGGTGTCATACGTCCTAAAATTACAAAGTTATTCGAAACCATGATACATCAATAGATATTTTGGTCAGTCCTATCTAGGCAGAAAGTGCTGAGTCTTTAATCTGTGACATTATTATGCGTAGATTTTATAATAATATAATTTTATTTTGATTTTTTATTTTTTTATTTTACAATTTTTGGGAAACTTACAGCTAACATTATCAATAATATTGTAACTTAACAATAGTATTGTGTTGAACAAGTAGAAAACGAAAAGATTAAACAATGTTAATAAAATAAGCTATAAAGAAAAAAAAAAGTGAGAATACAAAGCCTTGTGACAACAGGTTTTAGACTTTCAATTTAAAGTTTTAACGAAAAAAACGTTTGTTTAATAACTTCTTCAATTCAACAAGACTAGTATGATACAAATCAACATCATACTCGCTGGAAATTGAGTTTAAAGACTTACAAGCACGAACAGTAAATGAATTCTTTCTATAATTCGTGGATGCAAATGGTACGTGTAAAGCATATGTTTGTTTCTGCGTGTGTGATATGGTACATGTAATCCCACTTTAGCTAAAAGCTCAGGGCTATCCAGTAATCCATTCAACAATTTAAAAATGTAAGTTACATCGTTTATTTGCCTGCGCTGATACAGAGGAAGGATATGATGCCGCCTACATCTTGATTCGTAACTACTGTCGAATATGTGACATTTAAATTGTAGATGGCGAAGAAAACGTTTTTGTATTCTCTCTATTCGATTAATGTATGTAGAGTAAACGGGATTCCAAACTACGGACGCATATTCGAGGTGGCTGCGCACCAATACACAATACAGTATTTTTAATGTCTTTTCATTCTTAAATTCCGAAGATAGTCTCATAACAAAGCCTAGAGCCTTTGAAGCTTTAGAAACAATCGTGTCTATGTGGTTATCAAACCGTAATTTAGAGTCAAAGATGACACCCAAGTCTCTTATAGCAGCAACTCGGGTTAAAGCCGATCCCTTCAGAAAGTAGTTGGTTGCTAGTGGTGTTAAACTACGTGTAAAAGTACAGACACAGCATTTGTTGACGTTTAAGTCAAGCTTATTAAGCTGACAGTATGCTTCAAATGTCTGAAGGTCTAGTTGCAAATGATATGCGTCTATTTGAGTGCGAATAGGATAAAAAAATTCATATCGTCAGCATATAATAGAATCTTAGAACGATTAAAACAATGCGAGATATCATTTATAAATATATTAAACAACAGAGGACCCAGAATCGAGCCCTGAGGGATACCTGAGGGTATAATTAATAAAGTTGATGACGTGTATCCGTTAAGAACCACTGTTTGACATCTGTTCGAGATATATGACGAAAACCACCTATATAAATTTCCTCGGATACCTACCAACTGTAGCTTACGTAATAGCATTTTATGATCAATTCTATCAAATGCCTTACTGTAATCTGTGTAGATTACATCTACTTGATAACCTGTGGACATGTGTTCAGTTAAAAAATCACTGCACAGAAGAAGATTAGAAGTAGTTGATCTATCCTTAACGAAACCGTGTTGTTGTTCAATTAGAAAACTCTTGATTTGAGCATATACCTGCTTGTACACAATCCTTTCGAAAACCTTAGCAAAGATACACAATTTGGAAATCGGTCTGTAGTTTTCCACTAAATTTTTTGGCCCTTTCTTATGTATTGGCGTTACAAATGCAGATTTCCAAATATCGGGCACTGTACCAGTATCCAACGACAGTCTGAACAATAACGCCAATGGGATTTTTAAGGTCTTTGCACAAGAAACTATAAACAATGGGGGAATATGATCGGGTCCTGCGGATTTACTCAGATCTAAACGTTTAAGGAGTTGAAACACCACATTATCAAGTATTTCAATGTTGGCTATATCTACGACGACCTCTGATGAGGATGAAAGATCTGGAGAGATTGTATCGCATGAAGACGGTTGCTGAAAATTTGATTGAAAATAATCAGCAAACTTATTGCATATTGACTCACCAGAACTCACTGAGTCACCAGCATAGGACATAACAGACGGGTAAACTGTTGATTGTTTTTTATTTTTAATAAATGACCAAAATGATTTTGGATTAAGGGCAATATTGTTTTCAATTTTCGCTATGTAAGTTTGATAACATTCTTTTTCAATAATCTTTGCACGTTCTCTTAACAAATTAAATGTATTTAAATCAGTAATATTTTTATATTTCTTATATTTTAAATGAAATTTATGTTTCTCTTTTAGTAACTTTATCAAAGATGTGTTATACCAGGAAGGATATTTGCGATTAGCCTTAAAGATTTTCGTTGGGACATAAGAATCTCGTAACTTGTAAAGTATCTGGTAAAAATGTTCTACAGCCACATCGACGTGGTTGCTAGAAAAAGTTTTAGGCCAGTCGACTTCACTTAGCTTATCATTAATAGCATTATAGTCCGCTTTATCGTACATGTACTTAATTCGTGGAGTAGTGCTTAGAGGCTTAAAGTCGGTGAAACGAGTGGTCACAATTAGGGCAGGGTGATTTGGGTCCTCGTCCACTAATGGGTCAAGGCAGGCTTCAACTGTTACCTCACAATTTGAGAACACTAGATCTAGGTGTCTGTCGTGAGAATTTTTTAAGTGGTTATACTGCTCCACGTTACAGAATTTTAAGTTATCAAAGAAGGTAATCTGGTGCCACCCACTAATATTAGTGGGGTACAAGTATGATTCCCCAGGTTGACGAGACCATGTTAAATAGGGCATATTAAAGTCACCCAATATGAGTAGACTGTCGTTTGGTCGGCTGGACGAGTTAACTGTCAATTTTTCCGAAAAATTTACTAATTGTTCCCCTAAAGAATAGCCGTGATTTTCTCCAATGATGTACACAGTGCATATATATAATTTATGTGTGGCCTGTGAGCTCCTTAAAGTTAATATAACCCACAAATCTTCTGCCAATGAGCACCAGTCATTACATCCATCCGTTATCAAGTTCTTTTTGACACCAATAAGAACACCTCCACCCCTCGACTGACCCGTCCGAGAATAATCTCTGTCTCGTCGCCATACTAAGTAACGATCGTCAAAAATCTCGGAGTCATTTAAACCATCGATAAGCCATGTTTCTGTTAATGTAATAACATCAAAAGAGTTCTGTAAAACATTTCTAAAAAACGTATGTGTTTTAGTGCGCAGACCCCTTACATTTTGGTGGTAAATCCTTAACGTAGTCATTTAAAATCCGTATCCGGCAACCACAGTGTAATCCAAAATGTGTTGTGTAGTATAAAAATAACAATATAACATGATGATCGATAAAGAAGTAGGTATTTTAAAATATACTTTGTTATAACATAGTGTCCCTATGTGATAAATTAAACATCGGGACATAAAATCTAAGATATCACTGTCAAGACATATACATACATACATAATATTATAAGTAATATAATACACGCACATATACATATTTAAGCCCCATTTATATCTTAAGCCGTAAATATAACTAACCATAGCGAGTTCGCCGATGTTTTTATAATTATTGTTATATAATAAACGGCTACAAACAAACAATAGAAATCTATAACCATATCCCACCACAGCATCACGCAAGCATAAACATAAGTCCCATTTGTATCTTAAGCTGTAAATATAACTAAACATACCGAATTCGCCGATGTTTTTATAATTATTATTATGTAATAAACAGTTAGAGACAAACCATAGCAATCTGTAATCATATCCCACCGCAGCATCACGCAAGCATAAACACTGATCAATGTGAAATTGTAATGTTTGATTAGAAACTGTCATAGCAATAATAATATTATGATAATATACTAATGAGAGTAGCTTTTTATTAAAAACGCGACAAAAGCTGGTGTTCCAAAGAAATAATGTTCCCGTATTAGCCAGTGTTAATGTATAAATCAACAATTGAATGTTTACAATCATAATATTGTATGTATAATATTTAATATATATATTTTCTTCGCATACACGTACCACATAAACAAATTCACAAGTTATTAAGCGCATGGAATATGAGATTTTACTGTATAAACAATAAGTATGACAATGTAACTTACGACATATTAAAAACAAAGTAAAAAATGAGTAATTAAGGGTAGTCAAATGCATCAGTACGTTGGTGGGGTCTAACATGTCCTTGAGTGTCCGGCGAACAAAAGAATTCGTTCGGTGCGTATAAATGTCTATACCGCTTCTCAAACTTTTTGACATAATACTTTTGATTTTAGTTTGCTATTTTGAGTAGGTCTAACTCTGATTTTATAAAAAAGGCTCGCGATTCAGAGTTTTTTCTGATCCAAATTTTAGAGTATTTGACCCAAACATACATAAATCCTTTTTCTTTGGCCAGCATCTTTGTTTTATTTAATAGCAATTTATTATCTAGTGTTAAATGATCATTTATAAATATTTTGCCATCTCCTTGAAGTTGCAGATCCTTTGGAGTAAGTGATTTGTGTGACCGGGCGGAAGCCACAAAGTTATCTCTTATATAGCGATTATTGAAACTGACAATAATATTTTTACTATCCTTACTTTTGTCATTTCTTGTTGGTATCCTAGATATATAATTTATTTGGCTATTTGAAATGTTACAGTTCACCACAGATCCAATTTTAATGACAATATCTAATAAATTTTCTGAGCTATTCTGTGGGACACCTTTTATTTCTATATTATTCATGCGTGCGCGCTGTTCGTTATCTTTTAAAGTCGATTCCATTTGATCCACTCGTTTCTTCAAGGAGATTTGCTCGGACCTGTCATTTTCTAGCAGCTCTAATCGTGCTTCCATGTCCGAAAATTTATCGGAAAAGGCCTTGATAGTTTCATGAGCGTAGTCCACAGACGATTTTAGATCTTGAATTTCTGATTTGATGGATTTCATGTCTTCAGCCAAAGTATTTAAGATGGACATTCGTTTTGACATCTTCTTAATCTCGCTGTACAAGCTATCAAGATCTGTAGTCTTGGTGAGTGACGGCGAAGACAGAACTTGTTGTCCGACATTTTGAGTACTGCCTTTACAGCCCAGGCACTTCCAATTAGATTTCCTGTCACCTAGCTTTCTGTAACCTACTTCAGTTATGCCTGCACAGTTAAAATCAAAACAACGCGAACATGCACTGCATTGCGCCACATCCCGACTTTCTGAGTTACAACCAGCACATCTGAACATGATGGAAGCAAAATGAACACAAAACTTTGAGAGACTCTGACTTTTTTCTTTGGAACACGAACGTACGATCGCTACGATGTCACAACACTGAATGTAATAATATCTATGGACGCTTTCACACCACGTCAATCTGGTCCCGTGGTAAGTTCTTGAAGAGCTTGTGTTACGGGTACCAGACAACGGAAATATATTTAATACTTTTATACTATACATATATTTAAGATTGTTATTTATTATTATATAATACACATATTTAATACACATCCATGACCCAGGATCACAGAAAATATTTTTGTTCCCAGGCGGGATTCGAACCCGCAACTTCCGGGCTTGAGCGCCAACGCGCTAACCACTGAGTCACAGAGGTCGTCGATCAAATCAAAAAAAGATTTTGATTTGATCATTTTAATAATGGGATTCCAAGCAGATGGTAAGAGCCTGTCATCTTCTCTACTGCATTTTTTTTAATTCAAAAGCATCACGGATAATCCTTGATTGGAATCGGTGTTCTTTTGCGAAGACTTGTGGTTTATCCAATCTAATATAATATAATGGCGAACTTTGTCAGGACTATGTTCACAGATGACAGACTAAGTGATTGTTTCTTTGCAATGAGTGAAATTCGCGTAAACATTAGAAAACAATATATCGATAGGTCCTATGTATATGGGACAAAATGCAAAATTACAACTTTACAGGAGAGGCTTCCAAAGTTTAAATTTGCTATAATTATCGATTGAAAACCGAAGTTTACGAAATTTTGCTCGTTATCTAAGACAACTATCCTCCTCATTTGCACTACACTATTTTATTTATACATTTATCGGTTATTTTTTTAAGTCACATTGGCCCTTCTACGTTAGTTTTTGAAAAAATTTTATATATACATATATAATATACGCGTATTATGCTAAGTAGTATAAAGTAAATCTTTATATTATTTTTTACTTATAAAATCTATCAAAAATTAAAGTAGTTGATTATTCCTTAATTAAAATAAAATATATTTAAATAATAAGCTAAATAAGTCACATTGATACTTATACGTTTTACTATTTGCTAACCGGCTAACTTGAGTTTTCAGTTAGACCATTTAAATAATAAATAAATTATAGTTAAAAAAACTAAAAAACACGCATTAATAGCAAACCCAACTAAAAATTTGGACATAATTTTTAATGGATGAATTAAATGGGTTAACAAAATTACTTATTGTAAAAAAGCGTGGTGCTTGTAACTAAGTTTTTATATTAAATAGATACCGATGAAATATTTTTAACAATGAATATTGAGCACCTCACGCTTTTTTACAATAAGTAATTTTGTTAACCCATTTAATTCATCCATTAAAAATTATTTTCAAATTTTTTGGTTGAGTTTTCTATTAATACGTGTTTTTTTAGTTTTTTTTAACTATAATTTATTTTTTACTTTTTAGTGTCGATTTTTTTAATTAAAAATTTTCTTAATTTAAGGTACTCAACTAATAACAAGCACTTTAGAAATGAGTGAGACTAAAAACAACATAAGTGATGTAGGTAACTTGCGCGCCTTACGCCTTCCTAACATGTGCTATCCTGATCATCCTGATAAGGATATTGGAATAATTTTATCAAATTATTGTATTGTCATCGGTCCTCGATAAATCTACAAAGTTTGAACAAAATCTCGTCGTTAGAAGTGAGTCAAAATCAAATCTAAAGGAGTCGGTTACAAACATACAGGTGAAGCTATTATAAAGCGTGTAAAAAGTACAATTGTTTTATTCATTTATCGAAATGAAACTTGACTGAGCCTTAAAACTACATAATATTATGGACCCATTTTCAATCGTATTGGTGTTCTTTTGAAAAAAAAACACATTTTTTTTAAATGAGCTGCTAAGTACTGAATATCTTAATTTGAAATTAGCACAATTATTTAATTTAAATAATGTATAAATGCCTATCCCGAGACACAAGATGTTAAGTCTCTATGGCAGTAATTACATTGCCTAACACCACTACTACAAAATTTTCATAATAACTGGTATACAGATGGGATAGTATTTTCACGACATAAATCAAGCAAGTATTTCTTCTTGGAAAATTGTATTGGTAACAGCTGATTGTAACATAGTTGCAGAGGAATATCAGTTTGTCTTCGGCAACTGGTCTTCTTGTTCGTACAGGCTGTTGTAAGATTTTAGTATGACTGTCAATAGCATCTTCATCCAAATCATATTTACAGTATAAAACGTATGATCCGTTGCGGCTTAGACCAAAGAATTATGTCCTTCCGGATAATTGAATGTCATCTTATACTTATTAAATTAAATTGTAACGCAAAAAGACAATGTAATAAAATTTATATGATTTATGCACATCACATATCGGTGGGCGGCCCAGCTAATTGGTCCAAACGTGGTCCAAACTATAAACAAAAGTCGTAAGCGCGGCCCAACTGCCCGCGTATAAATCTCTAAGTACTCTTTGGACCTTGTACGTTTAAATTCATGTCACTTACGCCATTATACCGTACTAATAAATCGTGTTTCTATGCAGAAATCTTTATTTTTAATAGTTCACATGATTAATTATATCGATAAGATGCGTTTACCATAAAAAAGTCAAAATGACCAAATTGTTAGTTTGGCCCTTATACATAGGACCCATCGATATTATTATTATGATGTAATCATTTGATAATACGCCAAATAAGCAAACTTGAATCTCAAGTCAGTTCAATCCATCATACCCTAGGGCCTAGACACAATGCGCCAATATCAACCGATCGGGACACTGGTTTTATCGCCGTTTATTGAGAGCGTCATATACAGTTTACAATTAAAATTTGGGTGTACCTACGCGGTGTAAGCATAAATGTACAGGAAATATCTGTAATTCTTGGAATGAACGAAACACTTCGAATCGCACGCGGCAAATAAGATGCTTTAAGTTGTTTTTTTTTTAATTCAAAAAATTTAAAAGTTCTTCTTTTTCTCTAGCCCTGGCTGATATTTAACCCGTTGTTTATGGCGCTAGGTATGATGTTCCTGTCACATGGATTGTAAAAATCCGACACTCCATGGAACAAGCGTGCGTCGTAAATGACAGATACTAAGGACGCAACCGAGCAGTCGGAGCCTTATGGTGAGTACCGACGCCCATAGCCATCCACAACCAAGAGGTACGCAGATTCATTGCCCTCCTTGTTTCTATCCCCCCATCCAATGGGCCACAAGGCGACAGTGTAACTGTCACTTTGCGCCAGGATTGTGAGCGAGAGGTACCACCCTGGTCGTGCCAGCCCAACTCCGCTGCAAAGCAGCATGGCACTATCTCTTAAAAATATACTCAATATAAATCTTTCCTTTATCGAATAAATAAAATACTTTCGTCACAAACTAAATAACTCTAAAAAAATCGGTTGTCTGTAAAGTCGGTTTACTGACGATAGTTGAACGTGACAACGTCATAAGAAAATGGAACGCCTCACAACGCGGCAACGCCGCATGCGTCATGTTTTTTTTTGTTCTTGCAGCCGGCTCCATCGAATTATAAGACGTTGTCACGTCAAAAAGGAATATGTCAATTATAATTACCACTCGGAAATACGTAGCATCCAGATGCAATGGAAAATATGAGCGTAGCTACCACAGCTACAGGTAACGCCTTTGTCATATCGCGGCTCTGAAAAAAAGAAATTTCATAATTATGAATGAATATAATTTACGTACTAAATAATACTTTACTGGCTATTGACCGCAGCTTCACCCACGTTAACATTTACAGCCGTATCCGGATTATATGATATTCACTGATAATAATTTCTAAAACCTACCAAAAGTATCAATATAAATTTTCATATTTATAAAAATGTTTCCCCTATTTCAGCCACGTACGTAATAGTACCCTATATTCTTAACAGACATCCATCATAGCTCTATACCAAAATTCAGCAAAATTGATTGATGGTTAGAGTGTAAAAACATAATAACAGATAGACTCACTTCAGCATTTTCAAAATAAGGTAAAGACTGAGGATACGATTTCAATAAAACCAAATTGTGTCATGGTTATGGCCTAAGTAGCATTGGTATAAATACAATAAGCTTATAACAAGTCCCAAAGTGGGCCATAAGTCCTTGAATTTAAAAAAAAGTTATTAAAAAGACTAATTATATAATTTAAAATGTTTTTGACGTGACAACTTCTTATAATTCGATGGAGCCGACTGCAAGAACGAAAAAACATGACGTATGCGATGACGTATGCGGCGTTACCTCGCTCTGAGGCGTTCCATTTTCTTATGACGTTGCACGTTCAACTATCGTCAGTAAACCGACTTTATAGACAACCGATTTTTATTTCGAAGTAATCTTTATAAAATGGGTATTATTTTTTGTAAATTACATCATCTAAATGTAATCCGTTACGATCGCAGCACTCCTGTAAACGACGTCAAAAATTATCAATTACTGCGAGGCAAGTAAGCTTGGCAGTAAAAGGCATCAATTGACCACGGGTTGGTGTCGTACACTTATTGTTAAGATAAACCCCATAAGGAAAAATCCATTGGGGTCAGATCCGTACTACGTGAAGGTCAGGGAATATCTCCTCTTCGAGAGATTACTTTATTAGGGAAAAGTTTACGGACGACGGGCATAGGCATTTGCTCCATCCTGTTAAAACCAGGTCCGCGTATTGAAGCCTGGAAAATTCTATAACTCGGATTGATGGATGTCAAAAATTCTTCGATCATCGCCACATAACGCTGCGAAGTAACAGCAACTGCGCGACCTCAAAGGGCCTATGATGTCATGCGTTGACATAGCGCCCAAACTGTGACTTTAGGGCTGTTGATGTTTGCGTTTTAAATTTTCCAGGCTCCAGTAGTAGTCCAGACAATTTTGCTTACTGACATGATCGTTTGTATGGAAGTGAGCCTTATCCGAGAATAAAACTTTATTGAACGATGTAACACGTTCCAACATTTCATTTGCAAAATTTAGTCTGTTCATATGTAACGTCTGTCTTTCAATTGCTGCAATAACTGCATTTCATAAGGGTGGAGACGAAAATCTTTCTATAAAATCCACTACAACGATGTTCTTGGTAAGTTTAATCCACTAGAACTCTTACGAGAAGAATGGGTAGGATTGTCACCAACTGTGTCACTACTTAAAAAAAATTGTATCCGTTGTTGAACCAGTCTCCCCGAACTTAATAACCCAGTTCTTAATCGTTTAAACAGAGTGTCGTTAAAGTTGTGTAAATTTACGCCGCGCGAGTTTAATGTTTAATTTTTTAGGATATTTCTCATTTTATTTTTTAATAATTTATTTTTGTCATTTTACTCATTAGCTAAAGTACTTTCGAAATCAGTTTAAAGTTTTTTTATATCTGTAATAGTTACGGAATAATCGCCTCTGCACACTTAACGATTACATAGCTGGCCTATAATATAAGCAAAATTAATTAAAAATCAAGCCATAATTGAAAGCATTAAAGCATTACAGTATGTTAAATCAATTCTCGTAAAATTAAGTACCTATCTATAACTATTTCTTCATATTATAAGGCCAATGTGACATAAATTGGCCTTATGAAATAAATCTATAATTTTCATGAAAAATCCATTTACATAAAACTGATAGGTTTAATTATGGAGTACACTTTGATATTGATGCCTAGATACAAAATGCAGTAACTTGCTGGGTACTACTCTACATTTTTTTCTCTACGGATAGTCTGACTTACTTTACCACGTCATTATTGTTACTTTTGGAGTCGGTGTCAGCCAAGGTAGGTAGATAAGGTACAGCAACAAATACGATACCGACTCCAAAAGTAACTATAATGACGTGGTAAACGCAAAGTTTGTACATGAGTAGAAGATTAAGTTGACTATAAATTGTAAGCACATAAATTAAAGAAACACAGTTATTTTATTACTTTTTAGTTTAGCATTTTTGAAGTCGGTTTTAATTTTTTGTAAAATGATTTTATTATGATGATTTTATTATTTTATTTCTTAATTTTTAGTGATCCCGAAATTCTTCGTCTTGGCGTTTATTGAAGGAGGCTTATGTTCAGCAGTGGACGGATAAAGGACGATGATGATGATTACGATGACCGCGACATACTATGGTGTGCTACCAAAGCTTCTATACAATTGTTTCATCGACAAGTGGTGGGAGGGAAGCGCTGTGCCGTGCTCCTGGCTGCATGGATACCACCATCTTGCTTGTTTCTCCCGTGAAACAGCTTTGCTGTGTTTCGGAGAGAAGGGCAAGACAGGCAGTGTAATTACTGGCACCGAGACTTAGCATCTTGTGTCTCAGGATAGGAAACACATAAATGAGTTGCCTGGGCTCATTCCAGGTAAGCTAGTTTATGTTCATGGGCGACGTCGACCACTTACCATCAGGTGGTACGTTTGCCAGTTTTCCTATCCAACTAACATAAAAAAGTAATAAAATGAGCATATCAGCATATCATCGAGGTAAAAGAAACCATCAAAATAGGCGTTATTGGGAATAACTAAATAACGGCTTATCAGATCTTAATAAAATTAATATGGGATCAAATTGGAAGCACCAGCTTTCAAACAAAAAAATAACCATCGAAATCCATTCACAATCGTGTCACATACATACAAAAAAAAATACAGACGAATTGAGAACCTCCTTTTTTTGAAGTCGGTTAAAAATGTAAAGTTAGAATTCGAATCTGAAAAACATTGAATAGAAGTTGATATATTGTACGACGTACGTATTTAACTTTATTATTTTAATAAAAACCTATAGGCTATGTATGAAACATAGCCCCCACCATGGTTCAGGCCTTGTCGTGGCGGTGGGGCTCAGTAGCCTAGGGTGAGCCCAGCACCTTGGGCGAAGCGAATTGAGCCGATGGGGCTCTTTTTACCCCTCTTATAAGAAGAGAGGACAAATGGCAGGGGGCAAGGGGCGAGGACGGGAACCTCACCCCATTGTACTGTCCCGACGTTGGGAGGAGTTATTCTGGGGTGCAAGACAACCCCTTAGTGAGTTGGCGTCGGTCCCCTAAGGGACTCACTAGCCGTCGAGGTGCCATATTTGCTCAACAGATCCGGGGCATCTTACCAAAGGCAGCATTGGTGGCAGTCGCCATGATTTAGTGGGTAGAGCTGCGTCCACTTACCAGCTTTCGGGCGCAGCGAGTCCCACATACCCGCCTGGGGAGACACACTCCCCCGCGGGATGCCTCAGAGCATTTCCCGGCGTAAAAGATATGAACCTAGCACTGAAATAATTCTTAGATTTTATAATATGTTTTGAATAATATTATAACTCTAAAATATACAGTAGATATGTATCAACACTATTATTATACATATCAGATGACCATCTTAGAAAATGGTGCTAATTCAGTTTAAAGATTTAATTAATAATTAATTATTAAAACACTTAATAGCAGGCATGACATGGTAGGTAGCGAAAGAAATAATTAAAATATAGGTAAATATGTACATATCTAGGATACAAATAATATTAAACGGTTTGGTACCGTAAAAGATTTATAATCATCATATAAATAAGAATATAACCAGAGACCTTGTGGTCTAATAAGTATAACCTTTAACAACTTACCGAATGTTTTTAGAAAATATTAAATTTTTCAACAATTCACAGTTTTTTTCATTGCAAAGCACTAATTAACACTATAATGTATGTCCATAGTCGAGAGTTTCTGTACAGACACATCACAACAGAAGTGCGGAGATGGTGAACTGTGAAGCCTTCAAAGCGAAACCTATTCGGAAGGAGCATGCGCAATTGCTACCACTGCTTATTGGAATTAGCGTATGGTGTATGCAATTATGGATTACTCTATAATGTCTAGGTTTCGAGGTCCTAAAAGCAATATTGAATATACGCTTTGACGCATGTGACCTATTTTTTGAAGTTTCGGAAATATTAAACCAAACAATTATGGCACCAATTATTTACCTATATATTACAGAATATGTTTACCATAAAATATTATGGCCTAGAGTATCACAGAGTGTCTTTGCAAGAAAAAAGTTATGTAGGTATATAAGCGATAGGTATAACTAATTTTTATATTAATATTTGGAAGGACTTCATGTTAAAATGAAACTGCCATCTACCTGACGATAACGGATACCTGTTGAGATTTTTAGAATACCTACGTACGATGGTGGTCATTGTATTTCACATTTTAAACATATCCTACGCCTTTTCGGCTAGATGGTGCTTTAACATCTATTCGGCTGGCCGATGCTTGACAATAATGGGAGTAAACAAAAAGTATCCTAATCATCAGCTGCTGTGTATAGTGTCCGTCGAAAAGTGACTTTCGTATTTATTTTGTGTTAAGGTTACAATTTACATACACAAGTCGCTCATCATTCCATACAAACGCAGAACAGTAATTACTACAATGTTTGACGTTGACCATGAAAAAATAAGGAAAATATAAATTCGTCTCGTCATTTACTGTCTGTATGTACCCAAAATCGTAAAAAAATTATGAATTTAAAAAATACAAGCTTCTAAACTTTCGTATTTCAACCTCAGATGAAGTAAAAAAACTTTTACTTGATCTGAGATTTCAAGACTGATTTTAGTCCAACTTTGGGCGACGGCGCGAACTACAACTAAATGAATGCTATCTCAGCTGACATAGTGCGCGAACTTATTATTGTGTGCTAGAATGAAAATATGCACAATGATTCATTCCGAAAATGTCCTTTTAACAAAACAGTTATTTTATAGAAAAACTATTAAGTGTATCTTTTTAAAATAAATTTATTTAAATTTTTGAATAACGAAACTGTGTCTTGTACGTGCTTTATTAAAGTTTAGAAAAAGTGTTTTTTAAATGTATATTTTTTTACGATTTTGGGTACATATAGACATAGATAACGACGAGATTAATTCCTTTAAATTAAGGATTTAAATTCCTTAAAATTTAAATTCTTAGTTTTTAATGGTCAACGTCAAACATTGTAATAGGTATAATTACTGTTCTGTGTTTGTATGGAAAGATGAGCGACTTGTGTAACGTGGCGACTCAGTTATCAGTAGCAAGTGGAAGGATTTTTAAACGTGTGTGCGCCAAGAAATTACGCACACACACTGGACACTTTTTCAATTTTCAACTTGTCCGCTATATTATACCTAGTAGCGGAGCCGAACAGGGGATTTGGGGATTTACTCGAGCTCGGCAGATTAATATAAGGGGGATGCCTTGCACCCAGTTGAGTACCTTCACCGTATATGAGCCCCATTTATAAGGCCGCCCGTCAAGGATAAAGGATCAGATTAGTAAAAAAATTTGATCATCAGAAATTCTCGGGCGTGTCAGATTAAGGTAGGGCTAATTAGTAGGAGTTAATTACCTACATACTAAAAAGTGTATATTCCCGATATATTCCACTAATCTGACAATTTGAGTGACGTAAACAAAGGGGAGGGCTACAAAGTTGTAAAAAAACGTCATCTCGACATTCTCGAGCGTAGCTAATTTTATTTTTGTTTTGAAGGAAATAATTCAAGGATAACTACCCCACTCTGGTTTTTGTTGCCATGACTCCATCATAGCTGATCTCAGAGACTCGTTCGTGGCATATTATTTAAAACGTGTTTCCAACGTTTTGGCCTTAGAATAATTATACTATAGGAACTAAGACCGCGCGCCCATTTTGAAGCACGTTTATTCCTTTGATTATTTACCTGTCTAGATAGATAGTTCAAGCGCATAAACGCCACAAAAAACTCAGCCAACTGTTGGCTGAGAAGCTCGTCCCGCCCGCTCAGTGGCTATACTGTTGTTGTGCGGTAAACATGTGTTCGGTTTTATTGAGTGGCATTTAAAAATGACGGTTTGCGCTATAACAGTGTGCAGGAATTACAAAGGACGATTGAAAACATCTAAAAACGTTACCTATCATCGGTACGTAAACTTTAAGTAGCCATTTAGATAAAGAAACAATTAAATTATGTATGTGTAATTTCGACATAAAACACAACGCCATTTGATGCCATCTTACCAGGTTTGCCTGTTTTATGAATTAAAATTTCCCATTAGAGCGTTAGTTAATTTTGAATAGGATTAATCATGATCTAAAAGTATATTAGATGTACACTAATATTATAAATGAGAAAGTTTGTCTGTATGAAAATTCTTTCACCAAATTTAGAATTGACCTTCAGGGAGGACATAGGCCACTTTTGTACCCGGAATTGACATGGGTTTTTTTTTCCCTGGAACTACCAGTCGGATTTGAATAATTCTTTCACAATTATTTAGAATGGAACTTCATAGTGGACATAGGCCACTTTTTATCCCGGAATTCCCACGGGATTTTTTTTCTCTGGAACTACCAGTCGGATCAGAAAAAATCTTTCACCAATATTTAGAATTGACCTTCAGGGTGGATATAGGACACTTTTTATCCCGGAATTCCCATGGGAAAACTTTTCTCTGGAACTACCAGTCGGATTAGAAAAATTATTTCACCAATATTTAGAATGGACCTTCAGGGTGGATATAGGCCACTTTTTATCCAGGAATTCCCATGGGAAAACATTTCTTCGGAACTACCAGTCGGATTTGAAAAATTCTTAGACCATTATTTAGAATGGACTGTCATAGTCAAGTAAAGGTATGGAAACATAACTCTCTTACAAAGTTCGGAAAAATATGGTTCCAAACTCACACTACTAAACTGATAATACTAACACGATTTGCACACGCGCAATACAAAATACTTTGCTAAATTTAATATGTGCACATGAATTCATCCACCTATCCATATAAGGCGCAATCTAATTTAGGAGGATAGTGATAGAATGAAACTGAAATATCAAAGAAAGTGAATGCGAACGTGATGGACTATTACGCGACATGTACAATGACAATGTCAGTTGAGATGTGGAAGGATGATATTATGCATTAGTCTGACATATTGTATTAATTTTATTATAAAGTAATTGATTATATGAATTAATGTGGAAACCTACATTTATTTTGTCTGAATATGACGAGTAATAAAATGACTGTTTTAACCAATAATTATTATCAAATTGAGAGTAAGTCATTATTTACTCACTATACAGAATCTATCGATATTTCGTATATTTTTTAAGCCTTAGAGTAGTTGACAGTCTGTTGTAACCTTGTTTTTTTATGATTAAAATGTCAAAAATGTTTGAAAAATGGGTATGGGGCATAAAATAAAAATCACAAGTCAAAATAGTTGTATTTCTCTTTAGTAAGAAATGTACATTTTTTTTTTCAAAATAGAACCATTAAAGTATCTTTTAGAACGTCAATTAAATGTACCACCTGTTCCATGAGTACTGAGAAGAACCTCCAAATTGTATAGAAGACACTCTACTGGCTTTAGTCGGTAACCAGTCATCTTGTCTTCTTTCTAAGGGGACTGCTGCAATTCATTGTAAACGCTGAATCTCGTTTATGGGGAAACTAAAAGTAAATAATTGATAAAAACATAAATAAGGAATAAAAATATAAACATAAAAACTCGGTACTCAATGTAAAATTTAATACAACACTTCAGTACCTATATAAAATCGGCTGCCTACTGATTGCATAATACTGACCACAAAAAAATATATGGAGGTTATTTAAGCGTGAATAAAATACGAAATTATTAGCTTTTTACTTCCTTCTTTTCGTCTCTTACACCATTTTACAACATAGGAGGTCATTTTTGTCTCTGGGAAACGATTTTTTCGTCAACGCAACGGTCGTCTAGACTGACACAGAACGCGCAGCAGACTGAGAGACAAATTGATTGTACTTTTTTGGCCCCGCCCACTTGATTGTAGTTTGCGAGGAACCGTTTTTTAGCGCAGTTCGTATTACATTCCTTTTCTAATTCGTTGGTCATAGTGGACATAGGCAAAATTTAATGAGTGAAATAATAATTTTATGAATGTATACTTGTAATGTATATTTCATTATACTTATGTACAAAAATATCATAATTAAATTGCCTAATTAAAATTAAATCATATTATGGATTCCTCAAAGTCGAAACATTTTTACCCACTTTTACGGGAGATATTCTGGGAGCTGGTATGGCTTGCAGTGACATACCGCGCTTGTAAAACAATAGTAGGTACTAGGTAGTTACGCTTGTAAAACAATAGTAGTGCGTAATACGCACACAAGTACTTTAAATCTGGCCTGTTGTTTTGCGTGGCAATTGCACCGCAACACTATCTAGACAGGTAAATAATCAAAGGTTTCGTCGTTCCGTAGTGTTCAATGTTAGAGCCAGCCGAACGTGTCTCGAGAAAGAAAGTTAATTATGATGATTTGTGCAGTTAAATTGTATCACAATACATCAGAAATACAAAAGATGATTAATTATTCAAATAATTATAAAAAAAAAGATTTTTTGAGCATTTTATTCTTAAATTATTTTCTTATGAAGTATATAATTATTTTCTACTTAAAAAAACACACTTTTTTATTTGCATACTATTTCCTGATCTTTTCAATTAAATAAGTTCAATGATATAAAAAAATAAAACGGTTTTTTTGTCAGATTAGGCGAATCCCTCTATCTGTGGTTCTTAACCGGTGGTCCGCGGACCACTCGTGGTCCCTGGAGACATTCCAGGTAGTCCGCGAAGCCAGCTGTCGACGCTTCTGATTAATAAAAACAAGCATCGAAATCGGTTGGTCAGCTAATTAAGCAGTACGCACAGAAAAATTGTTTACAGATGAGATTTTTTTACAAATGAGCTATATTTTAGGGCCGAAACAAATAGCCGCGTTGCGACGCCGCAACGCTAAAAACGGTAGTCTGCGTTGCGGCGTTGCGGCGTCGCGAAAAAGAGCGTTTTATTGTCCTACGGTAGGGTAACCAGTTCCTCGTGATTTTTGATTGTGGATAGACGTGTCTCTGCTCATGGATCGTAATAAACTTATTGCTTATTTGTTATTAAGAAGACATAACTCTTGTTTTAAATGTACGACAAAGAAGATACTGGATTCATTCATGTAATAAGGCTATGAATCCCGATGGAAAATACCCACAGTAATCCCACAAACAAGGGCGTTCCTGAACCAAAAATATAAATGAAAATTTAATTTTAAAACTGCTTCTGACTTTACGCCTGTTGTTTGCAAAAGTGATAGAAACAAACAATAGTAGTAGTAGTCTTTGAAATAAACTGAATCATTGTCAATAAGTATGACGCCGTGCCGGTGAAATTCGCGTCGCGGTGCGGCACCGCGCCGCTGAAATCGGCAGGGCCGCCACTGCTGATTTAAGCGGCGCGACGCCGCAACGCGGTTATATGTTTCGGCCCTTAGCAAACAAAATGACGTATAAATACGTAATGTAGGGTTATTTCGCCTGTTCGCGCCCATTTGACGGGACTCCTTTGAAAAAAGCTTGAAATTAAGTATACTATCATCATCAGCCCGTTATGCCTTCCCCATCATGATTCAGGACTTGGCGTGGCGGTGGGGCTTAGTAGCCTAGGGTGAGCCCAACACCCTGGGCGAGGTGCCCAGTTTGCTCAACAGATCCGGTCCACCTCACCGGGGGCGGCATTGGTGGCACTCGCCGGGTTTTAGTGGATAGAGCTGCGTCCACCTTACCAGCTTTCGGGCGCAGCGAGGCCCACATATACCCGCCTGGGGAGTCCCCTCCTCTCCAGCGGGATCCTTCAGAGCATTTCCCGGCGTAAAAGAAAAAGTGACTAGGAAAGACGCATAATGTTTAATTGTCATAAATAATCAAGTCTCTCGATGGTGTTACGTGAAAAAAAAACATCAGAAAGGAAAGGAAAAATAAAGTTTCAATTCAACTTTAATTATATGTTTATTATCATGGTATACACCATTAAGATGCTTTTTACTCTCATTACGCACTCTATTGCATGTAACAGAGCATAAGACTATACATAAATGTATAAAAATAGGACTGTATGAGCCCTATTTGGACTCGAAAATGCATATATAATGAGAAAGAAAATACAAATTATACTCTTCCCTATTATACACTGCTAAAATGCAATGTCAAATGTAATGTGCCCATCATCATGCCACATAACATGATACTCTCAATTGCACATGATTTATTTATATGCAAATCTACACAATCATTACTTTGTACAACTACCTGTCACATATATCACCTTTTATCGACCCAAAGAATAATTGAAACATAAATAAATAGTAGATAAAATTATCAAAGATGAGAATTCTATTTAATATGGTAAAATTGAC
Organism: Helleia helle; assembly: GCA_963853865.1. Classification (NCBI taxonomy): domain Eukaryota; kingdom Metazoa; phylum Arthropoda; class Insecta; order Lepidoptera; family Lycaenidae; genus Helleia; species Helleia helle. The sequence goes on along the minus strand of OY971422.1, from coordinate 14,238,867 downwards.
AACAAAATTGAAACAATATAAAAATTAATGGTAATTTATCTAAAATCTGTACAATAACAACTAATCGACAGACTCGGCAATAAATAAATTTACTGTACAATCGCACTTATAAAATTAATGTTTTCAATTCAATATCATTTGCTCTTCGCTTATCACATAGACAAAACCACAGCACTATTTGTCACTTACACCTTACAGTTTATCACTACTCCAGCGTCCACGGAAAGAGATCTACGAGCTATTTACATATTTATCAACAATTACTGGCTATATTTACAGTGTCCGTCACACGCTGGCTCGTCAACTAAGTCTGTGGCGCGCGCCGGTCATAGTCCCTCCTGTACACTTCTCGCTCGTACTCGCGGTCGTCGTAGGGGTAGTCGGGCTGCGCGTAGCCGCGCCAGTCCTCCGGGTAGGGCCGCGCGGGCGGGAAGCTCATGCCACCCGCCATCGACGCGCTGTCGTAGTACCCGCTGTACGGGCCGCTGCCCATGGCCGGGTAGTTTCCAAATCTATCGAAAAAAATTAACGTGATTAATAAATGTAGAACCATTTTTCTATTAATTCAAGAAAAGAATTCTACAATTGTTTAGAAGTAACGGTAAGTTGTCAGTTATGTTTTTTTTAACAAGTCATGTTCGTGGCAGCAGGTGAAATTTGTCGACAATCTTATAATTGCCGAGACATCTATAGCAAAACACTTTTCTTTTTGATTAGACTATGCCCAATAATATAGTGAGCGCCGATGGCCTAGTGGGCCCATACCCACTTCGATCAACCTCTTCAGTGAGAGCAGAGAGGTCCCTGTTATGCGTAGAAATGGGTATTCTAAATTTCTATGTGCACCTGAACATCAGACCATTGCTTTTGCTTGTTGGTGAAGGAAACATCGTGAGGAAACCTGCATGCCTGATTAAAAATGCTGAGATTAAAGAAGTTTACCAACACACATTGGGCCATTGCGTTGGTGAACTATGGCCACGTAACGTGCCCAGCAGTTATTATATTATATTTATAATAATACAGATATTTCAAAATATATCGAATAGTCGTACCGTCTCTTGTCGTGCGGGCGGGGGTTCCTGTCGCCGCGGTACTGGCGCGGGCCGGGGTAAGCGGGCGGCGTCCAACCCGGATGCGCGGCGTGCGCGGGGTGTTCGTGCGCGTGCGGCGTGTACGGAGGCCTCACGCGCGCCGGCCCGGACCCGCCGCTGTCCCGCCGCGTACGCGACCGCTCTCTGGCGCGCTCCCTGTCTCGATCCCGGTCCCGATCTCGACCTCGGTCTCGATCCCTGTCTCGGTCTCGCTCCGTTCGGCTCCGATCTCTGTACATGAAATCGTCCCGCTTCAAGCTCCCATCCCTATCCTTGCGATCCTTGTGCTTGTGTTTAGTTCTGCTGATATGGAAGAAGCGACATGGTAATGAGCGGGGAAATGTTAGCAGTGACGATGAAATGTTATGTAAATGGCAGAAACTCAATGTAAAAAGCAAAATTGAAAAGGTGATGGAATAATGGCTATGACTATGGCTTTATAATTACCTCTCATGACGTTTGCTTTCGTTGGATTCTGGATCACATTCTCCATCCTCTAATTTCCTCTTGACTCCAGATGGATGTGCATTTTTATCACTTGATTTTTCTCTTTCTATTTTAGGCCTTTTTTCCTTACGATCATTACCATCATGTCTCGAATCTTTTTTATGCTTTACGTGATTATTGGAATTATTGATATTGTTCTTTGAATTTGCCTACAATTGAATAGAGAAAATATAATTAGATCAGTTCGCGCAACACTATATTTAAATGAGAATAATATGAACCTAACTTAATAATGTACAGTAACCAAGTAGAGTAAGTAGTGTTTAAAAAGCTTTGTAGTATAAAATATTGATATCTTTTATGGGTAAATAGGCAGGTAATTAAATATAAAAAATTTAAATTTTATCTACTCAAAATTGCTATTGAAAGTCACAAAAACGACAGAGGTGATTCTATAATTTTTAAATATGGAATTGAAAAAACACAAAGAAATGACATACCTTTACATTTTCCTTGTGTTTAACATCTTTTGTTTTAGGTTCTGTTGTCTTTTTAAGGCCATATTTGTATAGCCTGTACAACTGTTTTGCATCAAAATTTGTAAATTTGGAAACAAAGTACCAGAGATTACTTCTCCACTCCACTTTCTTTTCCGGATCTGGATATGCCTCCAAGCATATATCTATCTGGTTGCCTATTTGAGACAGACAGGTCCGCGTCCTAGTTACCTGTTCAGATTCGGATAAAGCCTGATCTGGATTATCAAGTGCTCTTAAAGCTTTTTTCACAGGCCTCATTTTCTCTTTACACTAAAAATTATTTAAAATACATAAAACACTATTTTAAAAATTGTGGAACTCAACTATACAAAGAAGTTATGAAAATTATAGAACTCAAAAAATCACTCATTACATTTAATGAATTTCTTCTATATTACCTCTTCAAACACAGACGGATCCAAATCCCCTAAAACCTCTAGTGCTCTGGGTTCATTATTAGCTGTGAAATGCATAGGACCAGCTGGTTTCTTTCTGCCCTTGGACTTTTCATTTTTGGTTCGATCTTTACCTTCCTTTTTTGGCCGCTTCTTGTCTTTTTCTTTCCTATCATTGGAAGTTTCGTCGTGGGTTGAAACTTCCTCCATCTTCAGTTTTCCCTAAAATAAGACAATTAAAAAATGGTGTCATTAAAAATCTAAAGTAAACAATGAATTTCCTTCACAAAGGAACTGTAAAATTTCTTTTGTAAATGAAATGAAAAGAACATACCTTTTCCGTTTTTTCATTTTTGGTATGTTTGTTTCCTTTCTTATTGTCGTCCCCTGAGCTCATATCATCTTCTACTATATCTTTAGTGACAGGTTCTTTAACTCCCTTCTTTACCCTAGGCTTTCTTTGCCTTTGTTTTCCGTTTTTCTGATCAAGTAATTTCTTAATCAGTTTAAGCAGGTACTCAGCTCTAGAGTGCAAATGCTTTGCTTGCGGTTTTTTGTCTTCATTTGTTAAAATTTTATCACAAATTCCGAATGACGAGTCCATTTTAATGGCTTCCCACGAACCCATACCATATTGATATATTCCAGCCAGCAATTTCGAGTCGTCTTCTACTCCCCACTCCACATCAAAATTAGCCGGCCTAGTCCTAAATAAAAAAAATACATTTTTATTTTCCTTGACTTTCGAGTATATTATATTAACATATTTTTAATAAGATTGTTAAAAAATGTTTTTTACCTGAAATCTAATTGCCATTTCAGTCTTTCTTCTTTAGTTTGTGGCAGAAAAACGTCTAAAGGTGCGAGTTCATCCAGGCAAGCCACCATGGTCTTTGCATTGACAGGTACTCCACCCAGTTTGAAGCTTTTCCTAGCATTCTTTTTACCCTCATTTTGTTCATCTATAAATGTATAAAACATGATTGTTACAATAATCGAATAAAGAAAAGAAGTTTTAGTATATAATAAGGACAATTTTAATTAACATACTTGGTTCAGCAGTGTTATTCATGACAGCTTTACATCTTTCCTGCAGTGTCTCGCCAAGTTTTTTAAGATCTGCTAAGGGTTTCTCCTGAAGCTCTGCGTCACATGCTATACTATCAAGATGTTTTAAAGGAGCAGAAAACTTCTTGTAACTTTTTACAAATCTTCTTATCTGAAACAAAATTTTCAAAAATACAAACGGGGCAACCACAAAATAGGATAAAAGCCATTGATTTTTTTTTTGTCTAAATAAAATGGTTTTATTTCATTTCTTGACAACCCATTATTATGTAAAACAGAATCGTAGTTGCAATAAGGTTTATTTCATGTGATATGAAAGCATAACCCAACTCACATCACATTTATGATTATACACACTGGTGCCCAAAGCTTCACCCGCATGGATTTTGAACACCTGTTTGATAAAGTAGTTTTTTTTCTTACTTACTCTAGCAAGGAATTGCTAAAAATGCTAGAAATAAGTATTGTTTATCCTTACTAATATTATAAAATGCAAATGTGTGTATATATAGTATATAGATGTGTTACATTAACACATTGAAGACATGTTGCATTTGGCCAGTACATATTATTTACATTTTCTATTATTAAATTTTTTATATGTAGGATGAAATATAGTCGCACCTCCTGGTCGGTGAAGCCCTTGATCTTCTCGCGGTGCGCGGCGGGCGGACGGCCGCGCTTGCGGGGCCGATCGTCGTCGCTGTCCCCGGAGGCGTCGCTCTCGGCGTCGCCCTCGCCGTCGTCACCCTCGTCGCCGTCGCCGTCCGCGTCCCCGTCAGCGCCGCGTCCGCGCCGGGACCGACCACCTTCTGTACAAACTTCCTTATTAAAGTACAAATTACTCGAAATAACATAATTGAACCCAAGGATCATTCCATTGTCCGTTCCAAAACCTATAGAGTAGGTACTTCCCAGTGGCATAGAATCATGAAATTTGGCAACAAAACAAGCCAAGATTTTACAACAAAAGTAAAAAGAAATCTGAAAACCGATAATTTGTAATTTTATTAAATAATAAAAAAAACTTAAAAACACACTTCAATAGCAAACATAACTAAAAATTAAAAAAAAAAAAATACTGATAAGAATTAAATGAAAAAAAAAACTGTAAAAAGTTATTGTTATAAATATTTCAACATTTAAAGATAGTTTCATTAGATAGATAGATAAATAAAGCGTGAGATTTTTTCATCAAAGAACATACTTGTCATTTCTTAATTTCATACCTAATGATAATGGTCAATATAAAACATTATACATACTGAACAACATTACAAAGGTATTATACATACTGCCATCAGCATTATTCTGTTGCGTCTTTCGTCGTGGTGGCAAGTACAAGTCCTCCATTTCTTTATTCTTCTCCTGTTCAGCTATTGTTTTTCTTACATTTTCGGGAATGATGTCATCCTAGAATCATATTATTACTGTGAAGTTGTTAAAATTTCAAATGAAGATCAAATATATATTTATTGTTTTAAACTAACGCGATCACTATTCATATTTATATTAATACTAGCTGTTGCCCGCAGCTTCGCCCGCGTTAACTTTTAAAATTTGAGGGGTTAACCACCCTTATCACTTAGGAGTATGAAAAATAGATAGTAGCCGATTCTCAGACCTACTGAATATGTATATAAAATTTGGTAAAAATCGGTAAAGCCGTTTAGGAGGAGTACGGTAACTAACATTGTGACATGGAAATTTTATATATTAGAGATTATATCAGGAACTCAATAAATCTTTAAACGCGGTAAGCACCCGTAATAATATTAATATAAATACAAATATATATTTCAAACAGAAATATTTTATATGGAATACCTAAATAAACCAATACATTTTTGTGACTTACCCAATCTTTACTTTCTTCTTCTGTATTCTCTTTCTTAACTTCCATTACAGCCTTTTCTTCATCAAATGCAAAGCTGGCAACTTTAAATGCTGAAAGTAATTCATCGCCAGCCATTGAAGGTACCTCATCTCTAGTCTCCGCCCTTTGTAAAATTTCATCTATATCACACTGAAAATTTTAAATATTTAATTAAAATCTTATCAATTTGTCATATATTTAAGCCATGTATTATATTAATTCAGCTTGCTTGTTTATGTAGTACAATGTGAATGTATGCGACCACTCTGCTTTTAAACATTTAACTCAAATAGTTCTGGAAGATCATCTAATAAAGTACTCACAACAGGGTCTTCATCATTCTCGTTGTCATCCTTAAACAACTCCTCTGCACCAAATTTCAATATAGCATTTAAGTCTTCTTTATTGAATGGGTTATTGGCTGTTGTAGCAGACGCATCACGTTTGTTGAGAACGGTCCGTCCAGTAGTGTCCATCCGTTGAATCACAAGATGATCAAGAACCATCTTTCTCTTTGCTCTCTCAACAATATCTTCTTCCACAGACTGAGCTGTTACTAATCTGTATATATTGACCTACAATAGAATGTTTAATTTTGATTTATTTTTAGTATTCATCAAACAATTATTGCATTAAATAAATAAAAAATATCACATTATTATATTATTATATAATAAATATATTGATTTTACCTGATTTTTCTGCCCAATTCGATGTGCGCGGGCTTGAGCTTGAAGGTCATTTTGAGGATTCCAATCAGAGTCAAATATTATCACAGTGTCAGCAGTAGCCAAGTTAATACCTAAACCGCCAGCTCGTGTCGACAGAAGAAAACAAAAGTCTTGCGATCCTTCGGCATTAAAGTGATCCAATGCCTGTTTCCTAATTTCACCCTTAATGCTACCATCAAGCCTTTGAAATGGAAAATGCCTACGTTGTAAGTACTCTGCTAGAATATCCAGCATTCTCACCATTTGTGAAAATATAAGAACTCTATGACCAGTTTCTTTTAACCTACATAATAATTTATCCAGTAAAAGTAGCTTCCCTGATCCTCTTAAAAGTTTCTACAAAGAAAAAAGATTTTATTTAATTAATGATGCGAACACAGAGTATATAATATAAACAGGAATCCAGCATAGTGACACATAAATCATCAGTGACAAATTTAATAAAACTTGATAGTTATTGGGTAGTTGATTGTTCCAATATTGAGTTCATATAGATGTAATCAGCTCACTAAGTGGATTGGCAATGAATTTATAATTGATTGAGAGATTGTTATGATTATCAATCTATAATTGAATGATAAAATTAAAAATAATATTTCTTTTACTTACTTCTACAGCATCTGTTGTAGCTAAAGATGCCCTGGACTCAAAGTCTTCCGGTTTTGTGAGCAGTGCGTGATTACAACACTTTTTCAACTCTATCACAATATTTATAAATGTATTTATAGATCCTTTCACCCCCTTCCGAAGAGCGCTATAATTTTTTGTAAGAATCCATTTATAATATTGTTTCTGTATGGATGTCATTTTGACCCTTAAAATTTGTTCTACTTTGGCGGGTAATGACTTTTCTACATCCTTCTTTTGTCGTCTTAAAATAAAAGGTTCTAATTGTTTGTGTAATTTCTCATAGCCTTTAGTAGCAGCATCTTCATGGTCCTTCTCAAATTCTTCCCATGACTCAAATCTACAAAAGAGGTGTTACAATTGAAATTTTCTATTTATAACGGTGATTTTAGAAGTATATGTTTAAATGCAAAATATTTATAACATATTAGAAACAAAAATACTCACTTGTAGGGCATAATAAAATGTAATAATGCCCATAATTCTTTAAGTGAATTCTGTAATGGTGTGCCAGTAACTAATAATCTGTGATTTGTGTCAAACTCTTTCAAGGCTTTATATAGCAACGAGTCATCATTCTTAAGTCTATGCGCTTCATCTACTAACAAGCACGCCCAACTAAACGACCTCAGAAATTGCCTGTCTTTCAGCAAAATTTCATAGGTGGTAAGTATTGCGTTAAACTTGAGTCGCTTTGAACTAGCAAAACTCCATTCAAATTGTCTGATCTGTGAAAATAAAAATATTTGGTAATTAATCATATTAGACAAAAATTTACCATCTTTTCAGTTTATTTTGCAAATGTATGAGTATATCACTAATTCCGCAAAAACTCAACAAAATTTTAATCGTTTTTTACCTTTGGATTATTTACTATTTTTTATGAAAAAAAAAAATACTTACAATATCCCTACTTGTAACATCACCAATATAAGTTACAACATTCATGTCAGGTGCCCACTGTACAAACTCCCTCTGCCAGGCAGTCATTGTACTCAAAGGCACCACACACAGAAAAGGTCCATACAGTTGTTGAGATTTAAATAGATAATACAAGAAGCATATAGTCTGAAATGAAAAAATATTTGTTTTACTATATTATATTAATTTAAATTATGTTCCAGTTAATAGGAAATTGTCCTTTTCAACTAATAGTAGTATCGACCAACAAAAAAGTTGTAGGTCTAGGATGTATGTCACCGAAGATTTAAATATTTTGATTATAAAATATAATCAACCATTATTCTAACTTTATTAATGAGTGGTAATAAAAATCTGCCGATTATTATTTACCTGTATAGTTTTTCCTAAGCCCATTTCATCGGCAAGTATTACAGAGTTGTCTTTACACCAGGAATGTACCAACCAATTGAGCCCATCCATTTGGTAATCTCGTAAGATAAATGTCTGAAAAATATTTTGCAAATTTAAAATTACAAATCAACATGTACATTACACAAACATCTTCATCACTATTTCAATTTACCTTATCTTTTCCAATATAGTCAGGTTGTTCTTTTAGTTGATGGAACTTGGGTCTTCTCCTTAATACAGGACAATGCCTTGATGGTGTTGTTTTGGCTGCCTCTCGATATTTAAAATTTTCTACTTCCTCAGGCCACCTTTTTTCGATGAGGGTAGCATCTTCCCAAGTTGCATCAGCATATGGCAAAGACTCCCACTTACAGAAGTATTCTCGTGTTGTTGCACCACCTTCTAATTCTCGAGTTTGTTCAGCTTTAAAACATAAATATTTATGAAAACAAGTCCCCATACCATTTATAAATATTAATCAAGTTTTTTTTTTAATTACCTATAATTCTTTCCACATAGTTATATGTCTTAACTAGTTCCTGTTGTAGTTCAGATTGGCATTCAAAATAGTCAATGTCTTCAGGGCCAGCCTGCCGTCTCCACCAAGATAACTCTCCATCCTTTTTGATGTAATTCTCTAATTTCTTTAGTCCCTTAACTTTTTGTTCATTAAGAGATTTCTCCGACTCCCACGTGTTGTGTATGTGAGACCATCCCTTCCATTTAATCAGGTACTGTGGTTCGGTTGACTCTTCATCTTCAGGATTACATCCTTGATTTAGATCCCCGTGTTCTTCTATGTAATAAACTGTTGTCACATTCCCAGTGACTGTGACAATGATAAGAGGACATTAGCTAAAATTCAACAATTGCATGCAGAAAAAAAAATACTAACATGACTAGAAAGTCATTTTGCCTATGAAACTATTTATTTTTGAAATTCTAAAAGCTTAATTTGTACTTAAAATATCTTACAAAGTTATTATATTAATATATATATAATATAATATAATATAATATCATATAATATAATATTATATAATATATATTAATATAATAACTTTGTAAGATATTTTAAGTACAAATTAAGCTTTTAGAATTTCAACATTAGTTATTAATATTATTATTACAATATTAGTTATTAATATTGTATATATATATATATACAATATTAATAACTAATAAGTAAAGATTATATATATTTTTTTTAAGTCACAGTTCACAGTTAAGAAAAAGCTGGTGACCCTTAACCAGCTGATCCGATTTTGATATAAACATGTCTAAGAAAGCATTGTTAGAAAACATGCTTTTACCGGTGGGAGGGAAGCGCTGTGCCGCGCTCCCGGCTGCATGCGTACCACCATCTTGCTTGTTTCTCTCGTGAAACAACTTTGCTGTGTTTCGGAGAGAAGGACAAGACAGGCAGTGTAAATACTGGCACCGAGACATCTTATGTCTCAGGATTACATTGCATATAAATGTGTTACCTGGGCTCAGGTATACTAGTTTATGTTCATGGGCGACGTCATCCACTTACCATCAGGTGGTACGTTTTCCAGTTTGCCTATCCAACTAAAAAAAAATACAAAAAACCACATCCAAATCAGTTCATCCGTTTAAGAGCTACAGTGTCACAGGCACACTTGAGGAAAATCATCATCATCATCAACAACAACTCAAAATGCGATACAGACATTTTTCATTAAATTGGTTAAAATAATTATGACTTTTTTAACTATCATGGAAAAATCATTTGACAATGATAATTGATACAACGTTATAATATAATGTTCTATATATTTTTTTATAATATCTTTCGCACCAAGTCAATCTGGTCCCGTGGTAAGTTCTCAAAGAACTTGTGTTACGGGTACCAGACAACGGAAATATATTTAATACTTTTATACTATACTTATTAATTATATTTTGCCTATTTGCCAAAGTGAGACTTTGTCGTCCTCGCTGGGGACGTTAGGCATACAACAAACTTCATAACAAATAACAACCAACGCACCTCCTTTTTTCCCCCTCCTGATACCAAGCACTCTTTCGATTGTTTCACTGTGATCTTCCGGTTCGGGTTCAGCAGCCTCCTCACCATCACCTTCAACCTCCAGGAGATCCGAAGAGTCTGTTTGTTCATCGCTCGCTTCTTTATAACTAACGGCAGCCCCAGTCCGTCGTGTTGCTGTACGACTGAAATAATATGGACATATAGAAACAAAATGTACAAAGATAAAAATATTTCAATGATTGAGAACTGAAAATTGGTCGAATTTTTTTTTGGGACATGTCTGCATGTCCCACTTTTTTATAGCATAGGAGGGCAAACGAGCAGTCGAAGCCTTTTGGAGACTATCGACGCCCATACACATCCGCACAACCCTAGGTTATGCAGATGCTTTGCCCTCCTTTTCACTATCCGCCGATGGGCCACCGGAAACTCAAACCGCAAGAAACGCGACACAGCATAGTTGTCACTTTACGCCGGTATTATGTGAGCGAGAGGTAACTTTTTCACTACTGACATCAATCGTATTCCTCAAGTAAAATCGATGCCACGCAAAAACCTTGCCAAGTTACAACCCTAAAGTTAAAAAAGCACGTGAGGATAAAAACAACTACCTACTGTATGGTATAATTTGTTTAAAGCCTAGAGATTAAATATATAATTATGTAAGAACTTACAAAAAGGTGTTTTAAACACCTAATAAAGATGACTTCATTATAATGGCGTTATGGAAGGACGTAGGTAGGTACTTTGAGTTCCTTAAAATGCATTATGATTTATGATTGGAAGTGTGTGGATACACTAAAGTCGACATACATGTCTACACTACAGTGTAAAAATATTATTAATAATATACCTACTATCAATAAGATAGTGTGTAATTAATAATTACACTGTCAGTCTTTTTTTGGTATGCATTATAAAGCAGATAACATAAACCGTTTTACGCAATTTTGCCGCCGTCAAATTGAAAGAAAAAAAATATTTCCTAAAATAAATAGCCATACTGGGTTCCTTAATATCCAGCCTTTTTATTTATTTATTTTTACGCCGGGAAATGCTCTGAGGCATCCCGCCTGGGGAGTGGGTCTCCCCAGGTGGGTATGTGGGACTCGTTGCGCCCGAAAGATGGTAAATGGACGCAGCTCTACCCACTAAAACCCGGCGAGTGCCACCAGTGCCGCCTTGGTGAGGTGCCCCGGATCTGTTAAGCTAACAAGGCACCTCGACGGCTAGTCAGCCCCGCAAGGGACCGACGCCACCTCCACAGAGGGGTTGTCCAGCACCACAGAACCACCCCTCCCAACGTCAGGACAGTACAATGGAGTGAGATTCCACTCCTCACCCCTTGCCCCCTGCTCTTTTGTCCCCTCTTCTTATAAGAGGGGTACAAAGAGCCCCCTCGGCTCAATTGGCTTCGCCCAAGGTGCCGGGCTCACCCTAGGCTACTGAGCATGTCTAGGCCTGAACCATGGTGGGGTCCTTAAGATCCAGCCTTCCTTAATATTGAGTTAAAACAAGCAAAAACAATTTCCAATCCGACGGGCAATTACGTAGCTAAGCGCGTTAAACAAACAAATCCTACTTTATTATAGTATTAATAATAGCAATCAGATTGAATTTTAAAACAAATAATTAGAATCTCGTAGTCATAAACATAAATACTTGAGAATTTATAATGAATGAACGTAATAAAATCCCTAACTACTAGTAGTGCAAACGCATTACGCAACATATTGTCTCGAAAAATATAATTTACTATGTGCCCTTTAGGTTTTCCATCGGAAATGAATAAAATAATATATTTTGAATCATTACTAAACATTACTGAATCAGAACGAATAGATAAACCATGCGATGAAACGACTTCTCATTTACGACTTACGTAGTTACACGAAGGTCATGAGCCACGATTTCAAAATGGCGGCCATGAAAACAAAATGGCGTCTAATATGTTAAAACAATAGTCAAAAACCTACATATATTATCAGATTTTCAACGTTATGATATAAAAAATAAGTTACAAATAGATGAAAAATAATTTTTATATTCATTAATTTTTTGACGTGACAACGTCTTAGAATTTGATGGAGCCGGCTGCACGAACGAAAAAACATGACGCATGCGGCGTTACCTCGCTCTGAGGCGTTCCATTTTCTAATGACGTTGTCACGTTCAACTATCGTCAGTAAACCGACTTTACAGACAACAGATTTTTGACGTGATAATGTCTTATAATTCGATGTAGTCGGCTGCACGCACGAAAAAACATGACTCATGCGACATTACCTCGCTCTGAGGCGTTCCATTTTCTTATGACGTTGTCACGTTCAACTATCGTCAGTAAACCGACTTTACAGACAACCGATTTTTTATCTATAATTATCATTGTTCCCATAATATATTTTTAATTAGACCATAAATACTTTAAAATTGGTCAGTGTGACGTCAAAAAGCTACTGTAACCGCGACAAACGGTGGCGTGACGTCAATATACCTACTAGAAAACAATTTTTATTTTTGAATTATGTACAACCTTTGGGTGAAATGGTCCCGTTAATGAGGACTGATCACCCGTCTGGCCTTGCTGGTGTCCCCACCCTTAAATAATAATAATAATAATGTACAACCTACTATCTACTACCTAACCTGACCTACAGAATATAATACTAAAGCCTTTTAATAAACGACTACTCTTTATTAACTTAGGAAAATAAGTTTTCGTTCTACCCGCAGTATACTTTGGAAATTCGTTTTACCTAGACGTAACACCGGAAACTGAAAAACTGATATAGGGTCTATTAAATTCCCGTTCCCGAATTCTCATCGCAAAGAAGGGACACTGTTTTTTTCTGGAACGGCTGGCCGAGACCTACCATCTTACGTCTCTATCGGCTTCTAAGGTGTTATGTGGCCAGCACTACACTAGTTACGACTGTTGATTGCTAAACTCGCTGACAGATGATTTCATTACTAGTCTACTCTATCAAAATGAAACCGATCATAAAACAACTAAGCTTGGATTAGTTGGATTTAAGCTTAGGATTGGCGACTTTAGAATTTTGCTCGGCTTCTTGTATTCTGCCTAGTTAAACTAAATATAAATAATTATTAACATTCGAAGAACAAAGACGTAGTTCTGAAATAAGCTCATTAGAACGCATATAAGGAAAGTAGATTAAGGATATTTTCATATTCAGCATACAGGTTTAGGGAAAATCGGGGACCCCACCATGGTTCAGGCCTTGACGTGACGATGGGGCTCAGTAGCCTAGGGTGAGCCCAGCACCTTGGGCGAAGGCAATTGAGCCGAGGGTGCTCTTTGTACCCCTTTTTTAAGAAGAGGGGACAAAAGAGCAGGGGGCAAGGGCTGAGGATGGGAACCTCACCCCATTGTACTGTCCCGACGTTGGGAGGGGTTGTTCTGTGGTGCGGAACAACCCCTCTGTGGAGGAGGCGTCGGTCCCTTGCGGGACTGACTAGCCGTGGAGGTGCCCTATTAGCTTAACAGATCCGGGGCACCTTACCAGGGCGGCACTGGTGGCACTCGCCGGGTTTTAGCGGGTAGAGCTGCGTCCATTTACCATCTTTCGGGCGCAGCGAGTCCCACATACCCACCTGGGGAGACCCACTCCCCAGGCGGGATGCCTCAGAGCATTTCCCGGCGTAAAAGAGAAAAAAAAAGAAATAAAAAAAGGGAAAACCGAACTATCGACCCTCAAGAGTATAGGGCCAACATCAACTCACAGCATGTCTTCTCTTCTAAACTTTCAAACCAGTTTTCTTCTCTTAATTAAAAACATTTCAATTTTTAACACCAATAACAACCAATTTTTAATACCAATAACAACAATATTATACTTTTAACAGTTTTATTATTTCCGGAATTAGATTAAAAAATAGATGACTCATGCGGCGTTACCTCGCTCTGAGGCGTTCCATTTTCTTATGACGTTGTCACGTTCAACTATCGTCAGTAAACCGACTTTACAGGCAACCGATTTTTTATTTTCTCGAGATACATTTTATTTTAACTTTCGAAATTATTCCTGTTCGTCGTCGACGTCATTTATTCGGCTAAATGGTTTACGCTTTTGGTTTTTTGTGACCCGACAAAAAAGCATACTATGTCATATCTATCAAATCAAGCATTAATAATAACAATAATAAAAATAATATGTTGGGTCAACTCACACACGGTCATCTGATCCCAAACTAGGCAGAGCCTGTAATATGGCAACCAGACAACTGATATATACTTATATATTTCTAAATACATACATTTATAAAAACAATAGATAGGATGAACAATATAAATTGATGTATATTGTTCATTGGGATTCATTTTATTGCGAATACAATTGTCGTGTCGATTTCAATTAGAGCGAGTGAAGCCTCCTGAAGCCGGTCTTAGATAATATTCTAAGACAAATAAACAAAACAAATAGAGAGGATATGTGAAAGAATGACATATTTGACATTATTAACTATCATATGACAACATTCCCATTATACTTTTTAAACTATGTTTGAGTAATGGTAATCACCGTATTATGCCGTAGAAGTGACGTCATCACACGTTTTTAAATTTTATATTTTTTTCTCCAGTACGTATTGAGTAGCAAAAAAAATTAAAAAATATATACGACTAATCAAGATTAAAAAATAAAGGAATGGCATTTCTATTTTAGCGACTTCATATTTTTGAAATGTTGCCAATTTACTTACAATTAAATACAAATTTAATTACAATTGTCTTAAGGTAGCTAATAACAATTGACTTTCAATTCGAGAAAATATATTTGTAGAGCAGGACCTCTGTCTAGTCCAAGTTATAGTTGTTAACTTCACAGAAATACTGTTTCCCAGAAATGTTACAGTAAAGTCAAATTATCATGTTTTTTTTTAAATATAGTTGTCACATGAATACAGCAAAAAATGATTTTGCTGAAAATTATTTTGGACTAAATTGAGTTTCTGCACAGACATTGCAATGGTTGTTGTCGCTAACCATGTGCAGTATTTGACCATACTGCATTTCTTTATGGTCTGAACTTGTTATGAACTTTTCTCAAACAATTAAGAAAACAAATCAACCACAACAGACATCACATCATAAAGAAAGAGAAAAATTGTTAACCATGTGCAGCTTTACAATAAAAATGCTCAAAATATTATATCTTTTTACTTTGTGCTAAAACTTGTGCTAATTTTGATAATGGTTGATAAAAATATATTATTTAAATAAATTAATGTATTTAATTACACAGTAGCACAAAGGTCAATAAAAAATATTTAAAATGTTAACAAAAAAATTGTTGATAACATAAATTTGTAAAAATAAAAGCAATGTGTTTTCAAACCTCTACATTACCTCCTGGTTTCTTCATCGGAGGCTTCTGAACTTTCATCTTCCTCACTGGTAAACTGTCTTCTCCTCGACGGTTTCTTTTTTCTTAAGGGTATGCTTCTTTGGCCAGGTCTCTTTGAAGGTGGGGGTGGGGATCCTTTATCAGCACTATCACTGTCTGAGGTATCCGAGTTCCATGAATCACTTCATAAAAAAAATAGTATTATTATGGGTTATTAATTAATCCTTAATGTAAACATAATTGAAAAACAAGTTAAGTACCTCTTTTTTCTACTTTTTCTATCGCTACTTCTGCCTTTTTCACTTGAATCACTATCAGCTATTTTTAACCTATCTGGTTCTTTTCTAGATCTACCTGATCTTCTTATACCATAAATGTCAGGGTTATCTTCCCATAGTTCAGACTGTACTTTGCCTTGGCTATTTTTTGACTTGTGCTTAATTGTGTCATCGGAAGAGTCTTTGTCTGTGTGATGATCGGATTTAGATGAGTTAGCATTACTATGTTTTGGTGAAGACTTGGTATCATCACTAAGATGTGATCTATCAGCATTCGAAGACTTCTCTGAACCTGATCTGCCTGCAGATCCAGACCCCGAGGAACTTGATCCACTATCACTGTTCATTAAATCATAAACATTAATCAAAATATTCAAATATAATAGACAATTATTAGAAAAAAGGTAATACTAAATGTATATAAATACCTTTCACTTCCAGAACCACTGGAGTCACTTTTCTCCCCCTTGTCACTCATAGACTCGCTACCAGATTCATGCATGGAACCCTTCTGAAAACAAATATAATGTAAAATTTTCAAAAAGTATAAAGCCATTTTTTGAAATTTCTTTCATAAACATGATGATGATCGGGTGTATATTACATGTTTATTTTATATAATTAGTTTTATTATTTTTGATGGATAGAAAGTAAGAATTTGTCATATAATTCAGAGGCATTTTAAAAATAAATAATAATTTACCTTTAATTAAGAACATGTAACATGAAACTTGAGAGTGGAAACATTAAAAAATATATTTTAAAATGAATAACAAATATCTATTGTTCAAGACATCACTAGTTTATTATCAAAATCTGAACCTATCCACAAAAGAAAGGATATGTATGGTAGACAAAATTACCTAACCTCAAAGTCACTTTGTTTGTTTGCATAATATATGCAAAGTTAAGGTCTAAATCAATCTAAATAATAAATTTGGAAATGAAGAATTTACTAATATGTTTCTTGGCTAAAGTATATCCATTTTCGTAGAAATATCTAAGAAATAGATACAGCACAACAATAACTGCTTGTACTACATGGACACATCTTTTCAAGACCTATTTTCAAAGCGAAATTGCAAAAATGGGTCCATTTCCAAAATCATTTTCACTGGTCTCTATAGAAAGATTACGTAACAAAGATGCACTAAGATAACCTTTTTTCGTGGAACAAATACTTTTTAATACATAAAATCACCAAAAACTATTGTAAACAATCAAGGAATACGATTTATTCACTATTACGTCTCCAAATTTTATTCTTTTTCAGGGCCACACCCAACACTTCTGGAAGGTTCTACAATAGTTGAAGCACACAAATAGCTTTGAAATGAAAAAATATACACCATAACAATTTATAAAAGGCTTTAAAACACTTACCATGAGCATTTTGAAGAATTTCCAATGATTACGGCGTATTTTAAATAATGAGAGATTTGAACTATTAGATTGTAACTAATTCAATTAAAATATAAATTACAATCACATTTAAATACATTTTTTGGCATAATATTATGAAAAACTGATAAAATTGAAAATTAAATTTTACAGCAAAATCTTGTCAAGCGACGCCATTTTGTGGTCGCGTGAATTCTGGTGACGACGAAAACGGAAAATCAGTAAATTTGGAACAGAATGTTGAAAAAAACAAGGTAAAATGTAAATACAAATGCTAAAAAACTAAAATTGAAACTTTAGAGACGTCGGAAATACTTCGTTATATACTAAAATTATCACGAGCACCGCGCACTACCAGCGAAACCCGAACGCTACAGCCATATTGCCATTGCAATTTGCAAGCGCTGATAAAAAAATGTTACAAGCCATGAAATTTCATGGTTATTTCTAAAAAGACGCAACATCCGCCAATTTGAACTCAAACTCACGGTTGTTATATAAAAGTACATTTCTTACCCAGTAAACATTTATATAATTGATTATACATAATATAAGTAGTTAAAGTAAATATTTCTGCTGTATTTTCAAACTTAATCTCAGCGATTTAAAAAAATAGTGAAATCCCAACTTTTTTTTATCAACGATTGGAATGGCGGGAAGAATCGGGACGCGCGGTTGTGTTTTTTTGGTTTCCCGTTAATTAATTGTTATTTTGTGTTTTGTCCATTCGGAGTGGTTTTCTATAGTGTTTGTTTTAAAAACTTGATCTTTATATATTGTGATTGGTTGGCCAATCTTATGGAGTACCGTTCTGGAGTGCTTTTCTTAGTAGGGCTGTTCTGGCGGTTTTCTATAGTGTTTGTTTTAAAAACTTAATCTCTGTATTATATAATGTGATTGTTTGGCGAATATTGTGGTGGACTGCCTTGTTTGGATGGAATGGGAAATTATAGTTGATTGATGGGGGCTAGAGGAGCGAAGCCGCGCTCCTTGGGGTTTCCCGCCATTTCTCCGTATTACAGACCGAATATTGTATTTTGTATGGCTCATAGCGTAGTAGCTAATGCCTTTTAATGAAAATAATAATAATAATCAACGATTACATAGAAATTCATTGGGTATACTATATTATATTTAAAAATGTGGATTACTCTTAATTATTGGCGTGTAGAGAATAGGGATGTTGACAGTATTCATATAAAAATATAATTTTGATGTTAATTGGTAGTTTCTATGATATAATTCTGAAAAAATACAATATTTTCCCTTATTTTTATTTGATTAAATTAATATTTAATAAATAAAATGTTACAAAATTTGAAATAGGTCACGTGATAATAAACGGAAATGACGTCACCTGTTCCTATTTAGCGGAAGCGGAAGAATATTGACGTACTTTTATACACCATTTTATGAGTTGCCTGGGCTCATTCCAGGTATATTAGTTTATGTTCATGGGCGACGTCGACCACTTAACATCAAGTGGTACGTTTGCCAGTTTGCCTATCCAACTAACATAAAAAAAAAAAAACATTTTCCGTACGCAGTCGGCAGTACATATTGTAAAAACTAGTTTTCAGGCGTTTCGACAGTGTACACACATATAGGCACCGTACAACAATTATAAAACTTAGAAGCCATTTTTAATTAATGACAACTAGAATCATTTTATCATTTTTACGATGTTTAACAACATATGTTTTACACCATAATGCATTTTTTATTTTATTAAGCATGCAGATTTGTTTAAATTCTAACGACTAATCTGTTCTTTAATATTTATATTGTTACGGGTGCATATCGCGTTTTTACAGATTGATGGGCTGATGGCGAAGATCTGTCGCCATCTACCAGCAATCAGCACCGTACGTCATTCGTCAGTCTCCATGGCGATTTAAACATTGCCGAAATATCGGGACCTCAATAAATCTGTCTACGCGGTAAATACCCGTATATAATATAAATATGAATAGTGATCGCAATAGTTTAAAACAATATATGAATAACTTATTAGACATCGTTTGCTGAGAGTAAATGATTTATCAATCTCATCATACTGTATATTATATTCTTGAATCTTGACGTGCTAACGTCTTTCTCTTTTATATCGATAAACGCCGGCTGTACGCACGAAAACGTTCCGCCTGAGCCAAGCGTGCAAGCGAGAGCACGGAACAAGCTATATATAGGCACAATCGGGCTACGCCCTCGGTTTGTGACGCATTATGATGTTATCACGTAAATTATAGTCTGTAAAGTGTAAACCAATGATATTAATAGGTAGATTAGAGGACGGCGGGAAGTGTCATCGCGTGCGGATCTGTTTTTTGGTTTCCCGTTAAATAATTGTTATTTTGTGTTTTGTTCATTCGGACCGGCTTCCTAAATCCTATAGTGTTTGTTTTAAAAACTTATCTGTATATAATATTGTGATTGGTTGGCAAATATTGTGGAGAACTGTTCTGGAGTGGTTTTCTATTGTAGGACTGTTCTGGTGGTTTTCTTGTTTGTTTTAAAAACTTAATCTGTGTAATATATCACGTGATTCGTTAGCGGATATTGTGGTGGACTGTTCTGGGTGAATAGAATGGGAAGTGATAGTTGCTTGATGGAGGCTAGAGGGGTGGAGCCACGCTTCTTGGCATTTCCCACCGTTTCTCCAAAGCACAGACAAAATAATGTGAGCACGACAGATATGGCAGCATAGCCTCAGGTCTTAGCCGGTTTCAACAGGAACAAAATATGTAACAAAAAAAGAGGTAGATAATACTATACGTCACTTTTGGCTTAAAGGACTCGTAACCAGGCCATAAAATATTATAAAAAAAGATACGTCATTTCACTATAGTCCAGGGTTGAATTTCGTACTATAATTATAGTATTTATACTATAATTTCATGCTTCGTACATACTATCCATATTATTATCTAAGGATAGTACGAAAAAATAGTATAACTTCATTACTTTACATAATTGACCAATATACTGTAATCTGTAATCATGTTTTAATGCTGTCGAACGATACAAAATCGATATTAACAGCAATGTTATAATAATTATCAATGTCATGGAGCTTGGATTTAGAAAGAGAATGATCGTAAATCGTAATGTATAATCATGTCTACGGATTATAGAGAAAATAATAGTAGTAATAATAGTTTTATTGAAGGGGCAAGGGTGCGTTGCAGGCGTAGAAATCCCCGACTTAAATTTTGCGGTTGATTATTTAACTATATTTTAGGAAACGAACTTGAGTGTAATTAAAAAAAATGTAATTAAATAAAATAAAAAAAAAAATAAAAGTAAATAATTAAATAAAGTATTTATCAATAAAAAAACAAAGTTATAATTAATTTCAATTGTCAATGTTTGTATTAATATTGCACACAAAATAGACACTGACATTTTTCCACTTTTTCAGTGGTCAATTTATAAACAATTTGTGCCTACTTTAAAGAGTTTCAAATTCAAAATTAAAAAGTGTACTATATATTTTTTGCAAATACTATATTTTTAAATTTTTTGTACTATCGTTTTCAACGTACTTAAATCCAACCCTGCTATAGTCTGTGGTATCAAGTATCAACTATCAAGTTGCAAAGTTCTATCTGTTGATAAAGAATATACTCTTTGGAATACAGGTTGTTATTGATAATTATTGTTCAATAAAAATATTTATTCAATATTGTTCGTCTGTTCGATACTTGATAGTTGATTGTTAATCTAATGGCAAAACGAAAAGCTACCGTAGCTTTTGATGAAAGAGACCAGCCCTCGGTTGCGAAGGAGGGCAAAAAGCATTCTTTAGATTCTGATGAAGAGGATAGTGCAGCAGAAGAAGAGAAACAAAATGTTCTTAATGCTGATGATATTGAAGGCGAAGAAGATGGAACTGGCGGAATGGAAGGTGAAGTAAGTTTCACTAAGATTTTTTAACAATGTATTATCGAATACTGCTACGTATTAACCTACAATTTAAGCCTACAATATTCTATTTCAACACGCTCTTAAAAATATACGTGAAATTAATTTGATACTTTCTTAAAAGTTATAATTAATTGAAGTCAAAAGCTCATCGGTATTCTGTTGACCATGTATAAGCCAATTAGATTTTACATATTAAAATAATAATAATAAAACTATAAAGAAAATGTTTATATAATTATAAAATATTTGTATTAATGTTGATATTACAAAATTGTTAATTATTATAAAAATAATAATGTGTAAGGCTGGTACCTAAGCTAGGCCGGGGGTTACTGGTTTTTCAATCAGTAGGCTTTTTTCTTTCAGAAGGGTCTATGCTTTTGATCAGGTGACATTTAAACATATTCATAGTTCAGTATGTGACCTCAAGGCTCACCTACAAAAACAAAACGCCAGTAAGCAGTATAGCTAATTTAGAAATCAAATGCTAAGTAATGTCACTTTAATTTTAATTTGCAGATAACAATAACTCCTTTCAATATGAAGGAGGAACTTGAAGAAGGTCATTTTGACACCCAAGGTCATTATCACTGGAAAAAGGAGAAAGAGGTCAGAGATGGTTGGTTAGACAATATAGACTGGGTGAAAGTGAAAGGGCGTCCTGAAGATAAATATAAGATTCACAAAGATGATGATAAGTCTAATCCTTTTGATGATTCTGACAGTGAAGAAGAGGAAGAGGAGAAATTTGATTTGATGGCTAATTACAAGGAAATTTTAAGTCATATGAAACCCAAAGAAACAATTGCGAAAACATTACAACGACTTGGTATGCATTGTTTAATAATTGATCATTTTTATGCTTTTTCTGTACCCCTTCTTCGAATACTTAATAACAATAAGAACCCAAAACAATTAACACTTGTCAGAAAGTAGCATGCTATATTTCATGATCATCATCATCAGCCTCTATCTGTCTACTGCTGAACATAGGCCTCCCTTAATGAATGCCAAGACAGCTGTACCCTCGCAACTCGCATCCAACTTAGACTGGCCACACGAAGATCGTCTTTCCACCTGGTTAATGGCCGACCTGATTCTTCTTTTACAGGTTTATCAACTAAATTGAATTAATACTACTTGTTACTTGTTACTTGAGGTCAGGCTGGTTTCCGCAACTCGACGCTTTTGCGCCTATTTTGCGTGCTGTGAGCCTGAAGCACTCCCTACTGCCAGTTAAGCTCCCGCAAGAATGCTAGCAGTCTCTTGACATCGGCGCAAATCTCCGGGAGCGTTCTCGGGCATCCGAGATGGGCAGCCCGTAGCGGTGCTACTCCTGTGCACTCCAGTAGTACATGGGCTGCTGTTTCTTCCTCCGCTACGCAGGCTCTGCATAGCGGACTGTCTGTAACACCTATAGTGAAAAGATGCTTGTTATATTGACCATGTCCTGTTATGGTGCCTGTTATCAGGCGCAGTTCTGATCGTTTTAAGAGCATTAATTGACGAGAGACGCGTGGGTTGCCTATTGGCATCGCTTCCCTTGCTTGTCTGCAATCGTCTCTGTTCGTCCAGAGCTCTCTGTGTCGTGTGTTTGCGTGCGTTCTCACCCATGCCCTTAACTGGCTGTATGGTAGCGGGGTCATTGGTTCATTACCTTTGACCTCCATATTTGCTCCACGTTTGGCCAGCTCGTCTGCTGCATCATTACCTCTTGAGCCACTGTGCCCTTTTATCCATTGAAGGGTCACTGTGTTATGTTGGCATGCTCTTTCGAGGTAACAGTGGCATTCGTGAATTAGGCCCGAGTTTGTTGTGTATGAGTTTAGTGCTTGGAGTACCGCCTTACTATCGGATAAGATCCTTATGGGATACCCTGTTACTTTCCGCTCTATTATGGCTCTCGCTGCTTGGGCTATACCAACACATTCCGCCTGGAAGACGGAGTTGTGTTTGCCCAAATGTACAGCCAGGTGGAGGTTTAGTTCTTCTGAGAAGACCCCTGCACCTGTTCCTTGTTGTGTTTTCGACCCGTCGGTGTAAATACTCAGCTCTATAGAGGATGTATTTGTTGATGGGGACTCGAAAAGTTGGATTTTATATTGTTTGTTGAATACATACATTTTGGGTATGACATCGCTAGGGGCCTGCAGCAATGGAAATTCATCTAGATACTCGTCTAAGATTTTTGTGTGAGGTATCCTGATGTCTTTCCATAGTTTAAGTGTTCGTAACCTTACCGCTGCAGACGCTGCTTCCTGTTGTGTGAAGAGATGTAGTGGAAGCAGGGATAGCATAGTTTCTATGGCTGCGGTCGGTGTTGTTTTCATGCTCCCTGTGATGGCAAGACATGCCAACCTTTGGAAGCATTGTAGTTTGTCACTTACCGTTGTTAGGCGTGTTCGTGGCCACCAGACTAGTGCTCCATAGCTGACTATTGGTCTGATGATTGTACTGTAGAGCCATAGCACTATTTTCGGAGTTAGGCCCCATGACCTACCTATCATTCTTTTACATTGCCAGAATGTAATGCAGGCTTTGTTTAGTTTGGCTTCTAGATGTTGACTCCAATTTAGTTTGCTGTCAAGGATTACTCCTAGGTACTTCACCTGTGTGTTCAATTGGAGTGTAACGCTTCCTAGTTTAGGGAGTGTGTAATTGTTTAGTACCCTTTTGTTGGTGAACGTTACTAGTTCTGTTTTGTTTGGGTTGACGGTGAGTCCAGATTCTCTGCACCACCGGTCTACCACTCGAAGTGCTGTCTGAGTTAGATCACATACTGTATTTGCATGATTACCCGTTATGAGTATCGCTATGTCGTCAGCGTACCCTACTGTGTAGAAATGTCTGTTGTTCAGTTTAGTTATGAGGTCATTTACGACTATGTTCCACAGGAGAGGTGATAGTACTCCTCCTTGTGGGCAACCCTTGGCAACTACAGCTTTCTGTGCGCCCTTGTCGTCTATCGTAATGATTCTTTTAACTAACATGTTGTGGATCCAATTTGCTATTATTGGATTTATGTTGTGTCTGTTTAGTGCTGTTTTTATGCTGTCAAAGTTTGTTTTGTCGAAGGCACCTTCGATGTCAATAAACGTGCCTAGACATATGACTTTGTTTTGCAGGGCATGCTCTATTTTGCTTACCACTGCGTGTAAGGCTGACTCTGTGGATTTTCCCGATGAGTAAGCGTGTTGGTTGTGGTGTATTGGTAAGTTTTTCAGTGCTTTGTCCCTCAGTTCTCTATCACATAGCCTTTCCAGGGTTTTCATCATGAATGATGTCAGGCTGATAGGTCTGAAGGATCTCGCATCTGTGTAGTCACTCTTACCTGGTTTTGGGATGAAGACGACTCTTACCTCCCTCCATAGCTTGGGAACGTAGCCATATGCCAGGCATGATTGGAGTATCCTGACTAGGGCCCCAATTACTCCCTCACCCCCTCTTTGGAGCAAGGCTGGGAAGATGCCATCTACACCTGCTGATTTATATGGTTGGAAGCTGTTGACTGCCCACATAATTTTGTCTCTTGACACTACATTTTGGGCAATCATCCATTTGTTATTGTCTGGTGGTATGATATGTTCGTCTTCCCATCTTGCTTCTGTAACGATGCTGCAGTCTGGGAAGTGCGTCTGGATGAGGACTTGCATTGTTTCCTCATATGTTTTAGTGTATGTATTGTCCTGTTTTTTGATCGACCCTATGTGTGGGTTTCCGCCTGAGGCCATGATAGTTTTTATTCTCACAGCCTCGCTACAGGACTCTATGCTGTCACAAAACTTTTGCCAGGATTCTCTTTTCCTGGCTCGTATTTGTTTTTTATATAGGTTTTTAGTTTCCCTATAGTTGTCCCAGTCTATGCTGTCGCTGGTGTTCATGGCTCTGTTTAGTAGCCTTCTGACCTTTTTCCTTAACCTCTCAAGTTTTGGGCCCCACCATATGGTTGGCCTTCTTGGTTGCGTTGTAGGTTTGGTCAGGGGGCATGTTGAGTGATAGGTTTGTATGATCGTGTCTGTCAGGTCTGTCACCTGTGTCTCTATATCTTCTACGCTCCTGATTTGATCCGGTGCGTCTGTGTTGAGTTGAATTGAATTAATATATCCCTGTAATTCTCGTATTAGGATAAACAAATACTATGTTCATATATTTTCTATATGTTGCATTCCTTTCTATGTGATTACTAGAATGTTATTCTGATTAGAAGAGAATTGATAATGTTTTTTTAGTTCTAACTTCAACCACTAATAAATTGTGTAGTAACACAAACAAAACAATTTTTTCTCATTAATATTTCAAAATTGTTTTAGATAATATACTATATTATTCCTAATATACATATTATTATGTAAAATGTAGCTACCACCGAAATATAGATAGACAAGTCAATTTCACATATACACATAATTATTGGCCCGGTGTGGTGGGTCGTTTACCTTTTTTCTGCCAATATCATTCATGTTTTGCCATCCAGCCTTCCTACGTCATTGGTCCATTCCAAGTGTTGAAATCACCTAGAGATGCAAGATTGGCTGTTACAATAGAGTTACCCATTTCCAACATTCTAGGTCTATATTGTAAGATGTTAAAAAAACCAGCTTTATTATGCAAATTAGTGTAAATAATGTGAAATCTTTTCATGTGAAGTTTTTCCTTATTTAGGAGCAAAGTCAAAAATTTCAAGTGCAGAAAGGTGGAAAAGGAAAAAAGCTGGCATTGTTGATGAGGACAGCAAAATTGTTACCAGAGTAACTGAGCTTGCTAATCAAATATTAACTAAATTGGGTAATATGGATGTTTATCAAGAAACTTTTGAAAAAATCACTAGCCTTGTAAACAAAAACAAGAACATCAAGGGTGAAGCTGAGTTGGATATGTATGCGGATGATTTTGACGAAAAAGAAAAAATAAGCTTCAATAAAACTGATACAGAAAATGCTCAAACGAGCAATGACTATGAAAAACCGAAAGAAGTTCAATGGGAATTCAAATGGAATCAGAATAGTGATGAAATATCAGGGCCACACTCAACACAACAGATGCACAAGTGGTCAAATGATGGGTACTTTAAAACAGGTGTGTGGGTCAGGAAACATGGTGAAGACAGTCAGTTTTATAATTCAGGCAGAATTGACTTTGAATTGTATATTTAGAAAAATAAATGTTTATTTCAAAATACACTTAGTTCACATTTAAATCTATACAGATAAATAAAATTGGAGTGTCTGTTTTTAATATTAATATAATTGATTTTTATTAAATGCATATGGATATACACATAGTATGTATACCAAAATAACATTTTTTTAAATTTTTGTCTGTCTGTTTGTTCCGGCTAATCTCTGTTACGCTGGGCCAATTTTGACGGGACTTCCACTGACAGATAGCTGATGTTATAAGGACTAACTAAGGCTATAAAAATAATCATCATCTATCCGGGTACAGCTGTAAATCTAAGTTAACGCGGGCGAAGCTGTGGGCAACAACTGTTTTCAATATAATCTAAAAGAAAACAAACATCACTGAGTTCACTTTTTTGCAAATAGTACTAGTTATGAAAAAATATAAATAAAACCCTAATAAATATAAATAATAAAGGAGCTTATGCTATAAAAAAATCATATAATACATTTCTTGCATCTATACTAATATTATAAAGCTAAAGAGTTTGTTTGTTTGTTTGAACGCGCTAATCTCAGGTCCGATTTGGAAAATTCTTTCAGTGTTAGATAGCCCATTTATCGAGAAAGGCTATATAACATCACGCTGTGACTAAATTGAGTAAGTTAACGCAGGCGAAGCTGCGGGCAACAGCTAGTTGATGATAATATTCGTTTCCAAAATAAGAACAATGTCCTGTTACACAAGCAGTGTCACAGAATAATAAAATTGGCCATTCTTTGTTTATGTATTTAAAAATATACTATGACTGCTCTTCTTCTGAGATACAGTCAGTAAGGGAAGCAGATAAAATTATTAGACTAATATTTATTGGGTTGTATTTTACAAGCATCTTAAAGCTTTAAAAAGGAAAAAAAATGTGATACTTTACCTAAAAAAAACAGATTAATCATGATTGTGTTGTTTTCTAATGTTTACGCGAATTTCACTCATTATAATAAAACATTTTTTACGGATTTTATCGCGGTTTATTAAGATTTTTACAAGCCCGACGTTTCGTTTATATCAGATTTGATAAACCACAAGTCCTCGCAAAAGAACACAGATTCCAACCGAGGATGATCCGTGAGGCTATTGAAATTAAAAAACATCCTAATTTCAATAGAGAAGATGGCTGGCTTCTACAGGTGGTAGAAGGTGGTAGCTTGGGATCCCATTAATAAAATTATCAAATCAAAATCCAAGCATAATATGTCACAGATTAAAGATACAGTTAGCACTTTCTGCGTAGATAGGACTGACCAAAATATTGATGTATCATAGGGTAGTTTCGAATAACTTTGTAATGATAGGACGTATGACACCTCAGTCCTCCCGTGACCATGGTTGCTGTAAAGTATCCGAAACGTCGGGCTTGTAAAAATCTTAATAAACCGCGATAAAATCCGTAAAAAAATATTGTTTTATTATCATGATTGTGTTCATAGTGAGATGTATTGAAAAAAGGCCTCTAGTAAAGTGAATAAATGAATGATTGAAATATGTTTTTTTGTGCAACAAGTGAACTCTCGTGGAGAAGGTTCCTTATAAAGCCAAAGTCAAATGTTTTTAAGTAAGTACAAAATATCTCATTTAAAATTCTCACAAGACGCGAGTTAACTTCTACTTGCGCTATCTAGTGGTGTTTTAGTGAACTAGTTTCCGTAAGTGAACATACTAAATATATGTATACATATATGTAATATAATATAATAAACATTTATAATTACTAGCTGTTGCCCGCAGCTTCGCCCACGTTAACTTTTAAAATTTGAGGAGTGGACCACCCTAAAAAAATTTAGATGTTGACCGATTCTCAGACCTGCTCGATATGCACACAAAATTTCATGAGGATCGGTCGAGCCGTTTCGGAGAAGTTCAATTACTAGGAACAAGTAGGTATCATAATATGGAATTGACATTCGCGTATACCCGAAAGGGACAGGCATATTTTCCGGGATACTACATTCATAATAACAAGTCTACTTATTTTCTTGAAACAAGTGAATTAAAAATAATAAAAAAACTGGTGAAGGTTGATAGATAACTATAAGCATTACATAGCCCTAACCAAACATTTATTGTAATTTTAGACAGCTGCATTTTTCCGGATTATCGAAAATATTATGTAAGGACTAATAACAAACCGCTAAAAACATAAATAATAAAAAAAGAAGGCTATATACGTCTTAATATGTATGATCTATAGTAGATAGCCTTTTAGGATAGCAATAAACATATTTGTTTTTATTGTGTTTATTTCGAAAATTCCAGTCACCCTTTTTATATAATACCACATTCTTGGGTAATCCGCCTATAACAAAACTGGTATCACCATACCTACAGAAACCGACCAAATTAAAAACTAGTACAAAATGGCGGCATATTTGACAAACTGTTCGCGAGTGAGAATGTTTGTATGGCATTCAAATTTAGTCGATAATTTTTTGTTGGGCTCATCATTGTTGTGCTCAACAAACAAAGAGTGATATTCTGACAAAGACAAAAAGAAGTGTCTATGTCTCTGTCACTCTTGGAGTTTTTCGTATGTTGTTATCTCGTTCCAATGCGTTAATATTATTGCTAATGTTAATAGCTTGTCAAATCTATTGTAACGGAGGAGTGGTGAGGTGTGAGATTCGTTAAGCGGATACGAGGAGCGACCAGTGGGGAGGAGAGGAGGGGCGAAGCGGAGAGGAGAGGAGAGGAGAGTTGCTTATAAAATGCGGTGCATTTTGGCGGAGCGTTACTATTATTGTGAAATTCTTAATATAAAGTCATTAAAATATCTTCAGTAATTGCTTATTTTATTTAAATTTACTTAATATAAAGTAATTATAAGAACTAATATCATAGTATATATTTTGAAGGCCGTAAAAGTTCAGAACCGGGATATCACCACGTGCTAGAGAAAATGAAGCGTATATAATTGATATTAAGAATGTGGTTCTAGAAGATTAATGTTTTATGACGACGAATTAATCAATTGGAAAATATAAGCAGTTCGAGGGTAAACAAATTATTGCTTTATGCAGAAATTCATTTTTTATTTTGAGCTCTAAAATTATTAAGTTATATCGTTGAAGGAAGAATCAATTGGGAATAATAATTCATGAGTGGTCTGATGAAGTCAAATCAGAATTGAACGGATGTGATCAAAAGTGTGCTGGACTTGAAAGTGTCTATTCATTCGACTATGTATTTTTATGAAGAATTTTTGTCTGCTATGGATAGTTGAAATACATCTCGTTCAATGAAGACCTAATTAAAAACTGTTTTAGATGTGGCAAACAAGAACATGTGACCAGTAATTAGACCAGTAAGATCTTTCTGAATCGATTTGTTATAAAAATTTTAAATAAAAATTATAACCGACTTCAAAAAATAAAGTAACTAAAATGTTATAAAATAATCGCGTGTACAATCTTTGCGTTTACCACGTCATTATTGTTACTTTTGGAGTCGGTGTCAGCTAAGTTAAATAGGTACCTACAGCAACAAATACGTCACCATTGTCGTATTTGTTGCTCTAGGTACCTACCTATCTACCTTAGCTGACACCGACTCCAAAAGTAGCAATAATGACGTGGTAAACGCAAAGATTGTACACGCGATTATTTTATAACATTTTAGTTACTTTATTTTTTAAAGTCGGTTATAATTTTTATTTAAATTTTTTTATTTCTTAATTTTTAGTGATTCATTAAAGAAAGGCATACAGAGATAGACATTTTGGCATATTGAACCGTATGAAGTAAGCCCAAAAAAATCTGTAAATCGTCGAGGAGTTCCCTCGACTGTCTATAGTCTCCATCATCATAACGGTAATGGCACGTATCACCCATAAGAGTGCAAAGTTCTCATCAGTATAAATTAATTAAGTCCAATCACAAGGTAGCTACTTTAAACTATTTAGGAGTTCCCTTAACTGAGCTTCGTCTTCATCATCAGACCCCCAATCACAGTCACAACCCATCTAGGTGTAAAGTTCTCATCAATACAAATTAATCAAGCCCAAACACAAGGTTACTGAAGTAAAACGTCGAGGAGTTCCCTCGACTGTCTTCCAGCTCCAGCATCAGATCGACTCTAGACCTTCATTAAATTGTAGTGCTTTAAAATGCTTATTTAAAAAAATATTAAGCACACTAGTTATTCCTACAAATTTCGAAAGTTTCCCTCGATTTCTCTAGGATGCCATCATCAGATCCTGGTTTCCTTATCATGAGACCAAATGGCAAGTATACCCTTTCAAACAAAAAAAGAATTTTGAAAATCGGTCCACAATTGACGGAGAAATCGGTGTACATACAAAAAAAAAATACCGGCCGAGTTGAGAACCTCCTCCTTTTTGTTGAAGTCGGTTAAAAACCAGGAGCAAAGTGCAAGTTTGTCGGTAACATTCATAAAAAGAGGGTAAAAGTAAATTGCGTATTGTATATTATTTTACTGACACTGGAAACGAATTGCATGTGATGACTAAGAGTTCGGCAGATGGGATTGATTTTAAAATTGGACCAACCAAAACTTGGTTGAAAGGATTTATTACTAGACCATCGGTGAAAGCTAGTACAGTTTAATTTGAACGTTGACGATATTGAATTACGTACAACGCCTGTTATTATATAAACATTGGGAGACGAACAACTTTTTATCGAAAAGGTTGAAATGTATGGTATGGTTTTTGCTAATTTAAATAAAATTAACACAATTGAGGAAGCGCTATGTTTCAGAGTTCTAGTAGCAGATGAGACGGAAGTCCCATGTGGAAGTAGGATTATGGTGCGTAGCCGATGCACTTGCAGGGAATTGGAATACAACCCAGCTATACAGCTTATATGGCGTAATGTACGCTGTGGCCCGCGGAGTATTAAGAGATGGCAAGGGTAAGGTAAGGAGAGGTGGTTAACAGAGGTGCGTTAAATTTTATTTTTAATGAGGAGTGGTGTGAAGGATACTTCTGGTGGGGTGATGCCTGATGATATAGATATTGGTGACATATGTGACATTGATAAGAAAACTTCTGTTTAATTACTCTTGATTGTTTTGCTAGTTCAGTAAAGGATATCGTCGGTACGGTTGGGGGAGATGGAAATTAATCGTAGCTGACGTTCCCATAAACAGAGAGCGTTTTCGCCTAGTTCGCGCAAAAAGGCTAGAAAAATTGATGTAATGCTGAAAGGTTAGGGTTAGTTATTAGGAAACCAACATCTGAATATGCAGCACCTATCATTTTGGTTAAAAAATGGCGATTATCGTTTATGTACATTGCAGATCCCTTTACCCAATAAAAGTTAAACAACGATTTCTCTCTGCCATACATAGTAATTGTCAGAATTAAAAGATTTATATTCTGAAACATTCTTATAAAATTTAAAAATTCAAATTGCATCGACTTTGTGTGGGTACCTTTATAAAAAGTTGTTCAAATTAGTTCCTACGCATGGTGATACGACAGTATATTTTATTTCCCAACAATTTTATTGTCAACGGTTAATGATTCTGAGGGTTGTTAGTATTGTCTAAACTAGCTGTTGTCGGTAGTTTCGTCTGATATTTAAAACAGTATCGTGAGTGATGATGATGATGATGTCTTTAGTCTAGATATCACTGTAAATTAGTAGGTAATTGTAGACTAACTTTACTATGATAATGTTTTAAATACTGGTCACTGCCATTTCACCTCGTAGTGAGTTTTTATTAGGATAAAACTATCCTATCACCTTTTCTGGATCATAAATTATGCAAATCAAAATTTTATTTAGATCGGTTCGGTTGTTAACCTAAACGTGAACAGTTGTTCAAATCGTGACATTTTTCTTACTTAAGAGAATAGAACCCGGATGACCGAGCTTTGCTCGGTATTTTTTTTTTTTTTTTACTAAAATGACATTTTCTAAAAATGATTCCTAGCTAGATCGATTTATCGCCCCCGAAACTCCCTATATACTAAATTTCATGAAAATCGTTGGAGCCGATTCCGAGATTCCAATTATATATATATATATATATATATATATATATACAAGAATTGCTCATTTAAAGATACTTGGATGATAATCAACCTAATATTTTGTCAAACAATTTAAATAGATAAGAATTGATAACTTAATTTTTTTTAAAACAAACGCGTTATAGGTGAATACCATCGCGGACTTAATATATGGAATATTATTTAATAAATCGTTAATGCTTTCGTAGCGCACGCGTAATGACTTATCGGCAAAATTTTGATACCGTGGGTTACATTGTTTCAATTTAGGTAGGTATCTACATTTTTTTTCTGAAAATATAATTTAGGCTATATTGTTAATTCAAAATAGTGTAGCTTTCTGTTGGTGAAATAATTTTTACAATCGGCATAGTACTTTCGAAGATTACCACCCCCTACAAACATACAAACTTAAAACTTTACCTTTGATGAAACTTAACGTGATATTTGAATCAACTCCAACTGTTGCCGATCGAGTTATACAAAAAAGTGTCACGAGTAAATGAGTAGGTATAATATGATGCTAGCATACATTGATACGTGTAGTTGAGCTAATATTCTCACTTTCAGTTTGGTTTGGTAATTCGATTAACAGGTTTATGTACTTCGAGAATGTTTGAATTATAAGATGATACATTGATACGAGTAGTAGAGCTAATATTCTCACTTCAGTTTGGTTCGTTAATTCGGTTGTCAGGTTTATGTACTTACGAAAATGTTTGAATAATTATAAGATGATACATTGATAGTTATTATTAGGTAGATATTAGTTGGGCTAATAATATATTTTGTACTTCGAGAATCTTTAAATTATAAGATGATACATTGATACAAGTAGTTGGGCTAATAAAATATTTTGTACTTCGAGAATGTTTAAATTATAAGATGATACATTGATACGAGTACTTGAGCTAATATTCTCACTTTAGTTTGGTTCGGTAATTCGGTTGTCAGGTTTATGTACTTACGAAAACGTTGAATTATAAGATCAGTTGGATTCGGTAATTCGGTTGTAAGGTGTATGTACTTACGAGAATGTTTGAATTATGAGATGATAAGCAACACTGTTTTGCTGACTTTAGTAATGAACTGGGGTGTTACGTTTTAAATTTTAAAAAAAATAATGAAAATAACAGTCGATTAAATTTTTTTTTAATAATAACAACAAACATCTATTCTGTTGCCCGAGTTAAACGACAGGTGTGTGTGTGTGTTACTCCTACGGCGTAATGTCTGTGACCATTAGGTATGTGCGACTACTCCTATGGCATAAGGTCTGTGTATCTAATGTATGTGGGACTACATAATATGTATGTGTGACTACTACTATGTATATGTGGGACTACTACTAAGGCGTAATGTCTATATGACTTATGTCTGTGCGTGTGACTACTTAATATCTATGGTATTGCTGCTTGATAGAAGAAATAACTGATGATAGATAAATTTTATTCAATTTTAAGGGAAATAAACTTTATGCTAAGATGACTTGATTTTACTAAAAAGTAACTTCGAAACAGATATGTGATGTAATGGTGTGCTTAGATAAAATTTGAAAATTTTATTGGAGAGATCATGTGTTTTTTGTGCCAATTGTGGCGCAATTGTTACAGGATGGCCGACTGTAACGGAAGGAGTGGTGAGGTTAGAGATTCGTTAAGCGGATACGAGGAGCGACCAGTGGGGAGGGAAAGGAGTGGGGAGAGGAGAGGAGAGGAGGGGCGAAGCGGAGAGGAGAGGAGAGTTGCTTATAAAATGCGGTGCATTTTGGCGGAGCGTTACTATTATTGTGAAATTCTTAATATAAAGTCATTAAAATATCTTCAGTGATTGCTTATTTTATTTTAATTTACTTAATATAAAGTAATTATAAGAACTAATATCATAGTATATTTGAAGGCCGTAAAACTATTGATACTTGATCTTAGTTCAATTACGTACACCGTGACACGAGAATTTTATATATTAGATCTTAGATTTTTTTTTTTATAAACTATAGGTACACCAAAATAATTCTCCTGAAATGCTCCTTCCGAATCTAAAATTGCTCCAGCAAAAAAAAGTTATTGGTAATTAAAAAAGATATTGGTAATTAATAAAAACCGGCCAAGTGCTAGTTGGACATTAGATATTTTAACAAAAAAATTTGTTTATCTTTTTGTAAATAAACGTTTTTTATATATTTGAGTTGATTGAATGAAAGGTAAATTTCGGTTTACGATTTATGACTTATTAAAAAAAACTACTTACTAGATCTCGTTCAAACCAATTTTCGGGGGAAGTTTGCATGGTAATGTACATCATATTGTTTTTTTAGTTCTATCATTCTCTTATTTTAGAAGTTACAGGGGGCACACATTTTTCCACTTTGAAAGTGTCTCTCGCGCAAACTGTTTACAAAAAAATGGTACTAGAAACCTTAATATCATTTTTGAAGACCTATCCATAGATACCCTATACGTATGGGTTTGATGAAAAAAAAAATTGAGTTTCAGTTCTAAGTATACCCCC
Organism: Helleia helle; assembly: GCA_963853865.1. Classification (NCBI taxonomy): domain Eukaryota; kingdom Metazoa; phylum Arthropoda; class Insecta; order Lepidoptera; family Lycaenidae; genus Helleia; species Helleia helle. The sequence goes on along the minus strand of OY971422.1, from coordinate 14,204,124 downwards.
AAAATTTATTGTTTTTTTTTTCAACTTTTGTGTCAAAATCTTAGTGCGGTTCACAGAATAGACCTATTTACCGAGTTTCAACAGTATAATTCTTATAGTTTCGGAAAAAAAGTGGTTGTGGCATACGGACGGACAGACAGACAGACAGACAGACATGACGAATCTATAAGAGTTCCGTTTTTTGCCATTTGGCTACGGAACCCTAAAAATCCAAAAGGTAATTTAAAATATATGTACCTATTTATAAATAATATTTTTTGTTTGCTCTAGACGCCGAAAATTGCTACCTCTTTTTACTATAAAGTACTATGGGTTTTTTTTAATTACCTTATTTACTAAATCTAAGGGGAGTTAAAGTATGATGTCACTAAACCATATTCTAAATCTGACGGCAAGATTGTGGAGGCGCTCAAGCTTATCAAGTTGTTCTTTAGTTTTCGTGCAGCAAAGTCGGCGTAATCCATAATAGACATAAATAATGATTCCGCTATTAAAATTGGAATTGAAAGCATAATTTCTACTAATCTCTTTCACTTGGTGTGACTAGGTAAGGTTCTTGTCAATGTACACTCCCAGGTTTTTAACCATTTTACTATGTATATGGTATAATTATTGTACCATTGACGGGCACCAGTGGTAAGTTAACCCAGTCAATCCGCGAGGTAAATCTCGAACTTCCCATAATAACAACCTGTGTTTTGATTGGATTAAATATTAATACATAGTCCATACAATCGTTCCAAGTGGAGGTTGTAGACATGACAACAGTATGGCGGAAAGAAGAGAGAGAGAGAGCACCTTGAGGAACCCCAGCGGAGATATCAGCCCAGGGAGAAAACTGTTTATTAATCTGCATCCTTTGCCTACGCCCCTTCAAGTAACAACGAAACAGTATCGTCGTCGCCCTTCGATCTACATTAAGAGATAGCCGCGTATATAAAGGAACTACCTATATGATCGACCGCGTTGAAAGCATTGCTGAAGTTGAGTAAAGTCAACACTGTAAGCACTGACTTTGGTAAGAACGGATTGAAAGAAGCTAATATTATTTTTAGTGATATATATAATGTGAACTGTTCACCAATCGCTCCAGGACTTTAGAAAGGAACGGTAAAATGAAGATTGATTTTTTAGGTTGAGGTATGTCAGTGGCGTCTTTCCAGATAGAATGAAAATCGCCAAATTAAAGTGATCATTTTACGACTTACGCTATCAGCACCCACGGGCCACGGCATTAGAGTATAATATTAATAAGATATTTCTCATAACATCACCGATATTTATGTAACTCGTTAAAAACGAAGGAAAATCTGGAGTTTCATATATCTACAAAGACTATGTATTTGACTTGGTGTCGGCATGAACTTGGGATGATAATGGCGTAAAGAATTGATTTAAATGTCTGAGATGGTTTATAATCTGTTAAGGGCAGATATCAGAATTGGTTTGAGGTTTACGATAATTTACCTCGGTATTTTGTTTAATAACGTTGTAGGTGGTGAACAACTGAACAGACAGTTCATCTAATGTTAAATGATCACTGACACCCATAAAAACCCGCTGCATCAGAGAGACAGCAAAAGATGTAGATTGTAGAGTGATCCGACAGTTCTACGAAATCAAAATGATCAATGACGATTTGGGCGGCACGAGCTCCAATAGTATACAATGAGTTGGCATTGGGGTGATTCCGCCCGTGATAATAGCAGTGCTTGATATTACGTAACTTATAATTGGCGCACACACATTTAAAATTTTCCCTGATGCTAATGTGGCACCCTTAATATATTTTTACGGTCGACACATTTCATATAATATAGATATTATGACACTCCTTGTCTCTACACTCCATAATTGGTCGTGAGTGTGTGAAAGCATAAATGCGACTTATCAGTTATTACTCGGTGTCACACAATGCCGAATTGTGGTGAATGCTGATGCTTGAAAGGAACGTGATAGTTTTCAAGTGCACCGGCAGGGTGCGCTAAGTTCAGTATAAAAAAATGAAAGAATTTGTACGTATTTCTTTTATTTTATAAATAAATAGTCAATGTTTATAACTTCACCTACAGTCTGCCGTGTTAAAATACTAAATAAAAGTATGGATTACCTTTTGATTATTTTCAGAAAATACTACGAAGAGACGAAATATTTACAATTTTTGATGTGACAACATTTACAATTATAAGAAATTGGATGGAGCCGGTTGCCAGAACGAAAAAACATGACGCATGCGGCGTTACCTCGCTCTGAGGCGTTCCATTTTCCTATGACGTTGTCACGTTCAACTATCGTCAGTAAACCGACTTTACAGACAACCGATTTTTTTCAACAATAAATAATAATTGCTAAAGATATTATGAATAAAATTTCGATCAATGCCAACTGAAAGAAAAAACACTTGTTAATTTTCTGCCACGGTATCACTTATATTACTTTTGAGAATGTTCGTTTGTGCGAAGCGTTGCTATAATAAAATTGGAACATCAACATTGAGCAATGTATTGAATAATGCTCATTACTTAGTGCTACAATTTGAAAACACACTCCATGCTTCTTGACCTATACAAAATAACCTATACGTCAACTAGTGTCAAAGATCATAATAAATTAGGATTATATTTATTGAAGACCTCTGTGGCTCAGTGGTTAGCGCGTTGGTGCTCAAGCCGGTTGCGGGTTCAAATCCCGCCAGGGAACAAAAAAGTATTGTAAAGTATGTTCCTGGGTCATGGATGTGTATTAAATATGTTTATTATAGAATAAAAATCTTAAATATATGTATGGTATAAAAGTAATAAATATATTTCCGTTTTCTGGTAGCCGTAACATAAGTTCTTCTATAACTCACCACGGACCCAGATTGAGATGGTGTAAAAGCGTCCATAGATATTATTATTATATACTTCTAATTCATATGAAGTTTAACTTCAATCACGCGCAAAGATAACTGGCACACACTTTTTTGTAAATAATTTCCCGCCGTTTCTCCATGGTACAGACTTGGCAGCATGGCCTCTGGTTCCAACAGGAATGAAAATAACAAAAAAGGAGGACGGTGGGAAGTGTCATTGCGTATTCTCTGTTGCGTGCGGTTTTGTTTTTTTTTTTACTTATCTGTATATATTGTGATTGGTTGGCGATAAATGTGGAGAACTGTTCTGGAGCGGTTTTTTCTGGTGTAGTAGGATTGTTCTGGTGGTTTTCTATAGTGTTTGTTTTAAAAACTTAGTCTGTGTAATATATAATGTGATTGGTTGGCAAATATTGTGGTGGACTGTTCTGGATGGATGGAATGGAAAGTGATAGTTAATTGATGGAAGCTAGAGGGGCGAAGCCGCGTTACTTAAGATTTCCCGCCGTTTTTACAAAGCACAGACGTATTGTAATTGTCAACACGACAGACTTGGCAGCATGGCCTCTGGTCTTAGCCGGTTCCAACAGGAACAAATCTAACAAAAAAATAACAAGAGGACAATTCTGGGTGGATAGAATGCAAGTTGATAGTTAATTGATGGGGGCTAGAGGGGTGGAGCCACGCTCCTTGGTATTTCCCGCCGTTTCTCCAAAGCACAGACAAAATATTGTGAACACGACAGATATGGCAGCATGGCCTTAGACGGTTCCAACAGAATAAAAACTAACAAAAAAAACATGGGGGGGCGGGAAGTAGGTATGGTGTGCACCGTGCGGTAATGTTTTTTTTGGTTTCTCGTTAGTTAATGGTTATTTTATGTTTTGTTCATTCGGAGAGGTTTTCTATAATTGTTTTGTTATAAAAACTTAATCTGTGTAATATATTATATAATGTGATTGGTTGGTGAATATTGTGGTGGACTGTTCTAAGTGAAATAGAATGGGAAGTTATCGTTGATTGAGGTGGCGAAGGCACGCTCCTTGGGGTTTCCCGCAGTTTCTCCATATTACAGACTAAATATTGTATTTTTATGACTAATAGCTTAGTATTATAGCATTTAAATATAAAAAGAACTGTCATTTTCAATTGATTTAGAGGAATGGCGGGAAACATCGGGACGCGCGGTTGTGTTTTTTTGGTTTCCCGTTAATTAATTGTTATTTTGTGTTTTGTCCATTCAGAGTGGTTTTCTATAGTGTTTGTTTTAAAAACTTGATCTTTATATATTGTGATTGGTTGGTGAATCTTATGGAGTACCGTTCTGGAGTGGTTTTCTTAGTAGGGCTGTTCTGGCGGTTTTCTATAGTGTTTGTTTTAAAAACTTAATCTCTGTAATATATAATGTGATTGTTTGGCGAATATTGTGGTGGACTGCCTTGTTTGGATGGAATGGGGAATGATAGTTGATTGATGGGGGCTAGAGGGGCCGCGCTCCTTGGGGTTTCCCGCCATTTCTCCGTATTACAGACCGAATATTGTATTTTGTATGGCTAATAGCGTAGTAGCTAATGCCTTTAAATGAAAATAATAATAATCAATTGATTTAAATTTTAAATCTAAATAAAAAATATTTATTACGTTTATAGTATTTATTTACTACATTTAAGAGTTTGTGTAATATAAAATTATCTAGATAATTATTATTTATTATGTTTATTGTACATACATACTCTAGATAATTTAAAGGATAAATTTGTTAAAATAATAATTTACTTTATATTTATTAATTTAACTGCTGAGTAATTAATAAAATCATCCTAGAAAATTTTAAAAAACCTAACCTAAGATGGTATATGTAAACATCAAATACCATTATTTTATAATTTGCTAAATATTAGCACACTAAATTAGGTAAGACAAAGTGAGCTTCGTAAGTTATCCTATGAGTAATATCTATACCTTTTAATTAATTTGATTTATGGTGGTTTCTTTCTTTTTTTACTAGTGCTAACATACTTTAAGTAATTTTCTCAATCAATATCATGTAATTAAAAAAATATGTGTTAAAGAATACTGTAACTGGAATGGGTGGGTGTAAAAACAATAGTTACTTTTTTAATAATGGTACTCAAATGAATTTACTTAATTTGTCCTTAGATCAAATACCAATATTAATAGATTGAACTATATTATATACATGATAACTCAATGTATTAATAAATAATTTTCAATCCTTGTTTTCTATAGTAAAGGCAAATATTATGTATATTATGTGAAATCTAAAGAAATCTATACAGTAGTTTTTTGTTTCAGATGCAAAATAAATAAATCATAAAGAAGAACATATACATATTTAAGTTTGTGGTTAACACAGTCGACAGAACTAAACCATTAAACATGTTAGAGAATTTACCAGAAGACATAATTATTATAATTTTGAAGAAATTAGACTTCAACTCATTGGTGAACTTGGCTGAAGTGTCCAAATGTATGCAAAACATTATAATGGTGTATAAAGTTGTGAAAGAATGTGATATATCCCTCAGTAAAATGGCAACTGTACAGACTTTACGGTCAAATTTCTTTAAGGACATTGCTCATAACTTATTCAAGCTTAATTTATGTGGAGTGACTGACTTATGTAAGTCAGCATTAATGCCAATAATGACAAAATTAAAGAACTTAGAAACAATGGATATATCTTATACAAATATTGATTTACTTGATTTCGTGGATATATATAAAATTTGCCCGACTATAAGGAAAATAACTATAAATTTTACATTCGGTAAGAAATGTTCTAGTAAAGTAGCTAACGGGACTCTAATTCAATGTCAAGATGTTTTCAAACATTTAGATTGTGTACATTTTATAGGGAATGCTTTTAATTTGATGTATTCGAAAGTTGCTTTATTTATTTTGTCATTGGCTAATTTAAGTATTTTACAATATACAATTGTAGAAGAGGATGTGATTGTATATAGGAATGTGGATTGTGAGGATGTATTACATTTTAATGAAATTTATGTATGTGTCCCATTTGTCCAAAGATATGGTAATATTAAAACATTGATTCCATTTCATAATTTAGATTTCCAAAAATATGAATATCTCATCATCAAGTCAAATATTGGTGCATGTGAAATATACGCAACGCAAATATTTAATAAGTTTATTTATGACAGATTTAGTATGAATGTATACCCATCAATAGATATTGCTATTTGTGGAAATGTATGCATTATGCTGTGGAAGAAGGACTCACAAGAATTTGATGATATTTTTTTTAATACACTTTACAAAAAGATAAAACAATATTTTATTTGCTATTTTGATGATGAAAATGCTATTAATCTGTCACAATATGATAGATTTTATACAAAACCTAGTCAAAAAGAAAGTTTAGTTGGTGAGGATTCTCAGATTCAAGTAAATTTTAAAAAGAGAAGAATTGCACCACCTAATCATATATTGAATTTTGATTTGGAGTTCAGAGAAAAACATGAATTAGAATTAAGTTTGATTTTTACAGAGAACATAAAGTCTGCAATCACATTACCCACTAATTGCGAATATCTACAAAAAATAACTTACTTAAATTTAACTGGGTCAGTGAAATATTGTGCAAATTTTTTTAATATGCTATTTAGATCTTGTGCCAAGTTAGTGACGCTGAACATAGAAGATAACACTTTAAGTATGTGTGCTTTGTCAAGGTCAATACCCCTAAGTCATTCTATCAAGAATCTCCGTTTAGTTGGAAAAAGGATAGATTTTAATAGTGTGTTGACATCTTTGAGTCAATGTTCAACTTTAGAAAATGTTCATATTGGCAATAACAGCATTGATTGTTCACATATTTTCGACCCTACGACTATGTTACAAAATTGTAAAAATCTGTATTGTGTATACATTTACAAGTTGTGTATTCCGGAAAGCAAACTATCAAAGCAGTTGAAAATTATAGACAATGCTAAAGCAAGATGTCAAAAACTACATGTAAACTTTAAAGTTTTGAAATCTGAAAAAGACCTAGCGCTTGTCTGGAATCCATATATTGATGTGTTTAGGTTGTGTCAAATAAAACCCATAAAAATATTTTATCCAAGTTTTTTATATTTTATACATTTGTTATGATTTTGCTTTTGCACTCAGTATCGTAATGGAGAGTGAGAGTATACCCAGGACTGCACTGCCTCCACAAGCGTAAGTTAGGACGCCTCTATAATATTGTGGACAATCTAAAGCATCGTCACATTTACTGAAAAGAAAGTTGTAATTAACATCATGTTCTCTGACATTCACATCTTGTGAGCTACAAAGGTCTAGTAGATATGGCCTCCGCCTCTTGAGTGAGAGGTCCAGGTTCAATCCTGAACCTGTGATGCTTAGAAATGGGTTTTTCTAAATTTTTATGTACACCTGAACATTGGACCATCGCTTGCTCACCGGTGAAGGAAACACCGCAACACATCATGTGCCCTTTTTTTTTCTTTAACGCTGGGTTCCTAAATGCGGGAGTGGGTCTCCCCACGCGGGTATGTAGGACTCGCTGCGCCCGAAGCTGGTAAGTGGACGCAGCTCTATCCACTAAAGCCCGGTCCGGCGGAACAGATGGGCTTCGGTCTTCTCAGGTCTCACCCGAAGCCCTTTTTTTTCTTCCTTTACGCCGGGAAATGCTCTGAGGCATCCCGCTGGGGAGGGGGGACTCCACAGGCGGGTATGTGGGACTCGCTGCGCCCGAAAGATGGTAAGGTAGACGCAGCTTTACCCACTAAACTTGGCGAGTGCAACCAATGCCGCCTTGGGTGAGGTGCCGCGGATCTAATGAGCAAACAGGGCATCTCGACGGCTAGTCAGTCCCCCAAGGGACCGATGCCACCTCCACAGACGGGTTGTCCCTTGTCCCGCCCCACAGAACAACCCCTCCCAACGTCGGGACAGTACAATAGGGTGAGGTTTCTGTCCTCGCCCCTTGCCCCTGCTCTTTTTATAAGAGGGGTACAAAGAGTCCCCCTCGACTCAATTAGCTTCGTCCAAGCTAATTGACAGCACGGGCTACTGAGCCCCACCGCCACGTCAAGGCCTGAATCATGGTGGGGCGCATTATGTGCCCTAGCACTAACTGTATCAATGAATTAGTGATGGTCGAGGGACTAAACATATATTTAGCTAATACTTACTAATTTTCTATGGCAACGACTGCAATCCCAGTAACAAGTTTGTCTGCAAAGGTTACAATGGAGTATATTAAAGCGCCTTGGTGGGAATGAGGCCCTATGAGATCGGCGGTGACGCACAAACTGGATACGAGCGTGATCGAGCTGCCAGCGCCTGAAATGTACAACGTAAGTTACGTAAGTAGTAAAAATATGTTTATATGTGTATCCTTGTTGGTGGATCTAATAATAAATAAATAAATAATAATATATCCTGAAGTATATTAAAATGTAGTCTTATACCTACTCTATGTCACCATTTTTTTCTTTTACGCCGGGAAATGCCCTGTGGCATCCCGCTGAGGAGGGGGGACTCCCCAGACGGGTGTGGGACGACTCGCTGCGCCCGAAAGATAGTAAGGTGGACGCAGCTTTACTCACTAAAACCCGGAGAGTGCCCCCACCAATGCCGCCTTTGGTGAGGTGCCCCGGATCTATTGAGCAAACAGGGCACCTCGACGGCTAGTCAGTCCCTTAAGGGACCGATACCACCTCCACAGAGGGGTCGTTCCACACGACACATCGTCGGGACAGTGCAATGGGGTGAGGTTCCCATCCTCGCCCCTTGTTCCTTTGTCCCCTCTTATAAGAGGGGTACAAAGAGCAGCTCCCTCAGTTCAATTTGCTTTGCCCAAGGTGCTGGGTTCATCTTAAGCTACTGAGCCCCACTGCCACGACAAGGCTTGAACCTTGGTGGGAATACTTTATTTCACCTAGGCTATAACAATGTATAGGTGTCACTTCTCAAATATCTGTGGTCACTTCATATATAAATAATTGGAAAAGTAGTTTCGGCGCCAACATACATAAAACTATACATAGGTATATAACCCCCAGATTTGCAGTAGATAAGTATAAAAGTATAATCAGTTTACCGGTGGGAGGGAAGCGCTATGCCGCGCTCCCGGCTGCATGGGTACCACCATCTTGCTTGTTTCTCCCGTGAAACAGCTTTGCTGTGTTTCGGAGAGAAGGGCAAGACAGGCAGTGTAATTACTGGCACCGAGACTTAACATCGTATGTCTCAGGATAGGCAACACATAAATGGGTTGCCTAGGCTCGTTCCAGGTATACTAGTTTATGTTCATGGGACGTTTGCCAGTTTGCCTATCCAACTAACACAGTGGTTCTTAACCTTTAGAGCATGAGGGACCATTTTACCGAATATTTGTCTTGCCGGGGACCACCCACTTGGTTTATTGGTAATTATACTTAGTCTTGCCCTAAATATTGTTACAAAAAAAAACATTTTTACTATAATTATTGCACGTAACATTTATTAATATTACAACGTGTTAGTTTAATAATTTAATATAAAGCCATTAAAAATATATAAAGCGTATTCCAAGTGGTCTACATTGCTGCAATACAGTCCTACGTACGATACTTCTCTACGTTGAGGCCAGTTATCAATAGAAGCACACACTCTTTTCTGGGGTGGGAAAATTCATAACTGCCTGCAATGACCTCTCTATAACTAACCATAAATCATAATCCAGCGGGTTAAGATTGGGACTTGATGACGGCCAGTCTTCAGCTCTGATGAAGATCAGAACGTTGGTTTCTAACCAAGATTGGATGGATAGAGCTTTATGACCCGGCACCGAGTCTTGCTGAAAGGACCGTTCGTGGTTATTGAACATGGTATTTTTAACTACCTTCTCAAGAATGGTATCTTGATACACTTATGCCTATGTTTTGATACAATTTTCACAAGAATATGGCTCAGTCACTCCTTCATAGCTTTTTCTTTTTTTTATCGCTGTGCCGCGCTCCCGGCTGCATGGGAAACAGCTTTGCTGTGTTTCGGAGAGAAGGGCAAGACAGGCAGTATAATTACTGGTACCGAGACTTAACATCTTATGTCTCAGGATAGGCAACACATAAATGAGTTGCCTGGTCTCGTTCCAGGTATACTAGTTTATTTTCATGGGTGAAGTCGACCACTTACCATCAGGTGGCACGTTTGCCAGTAAAAAAATCTTTTTAGGTATATAGCCAGGATCTCGGGTAGATTCTAACCCTATGTGGGACTTGCACCTGGGAGTACTCTACCCGCAAACTAAAACCACTTCGAGTGCCTTTAGCCTTTTTGAGGGCCCCGGATTTGCAGGCAAGAGGAGGGAGGTCTCTTCGGCACCCTCTTCTCTCACCCGCTAGTTGGCCTCCTTCTGAGACATAACTGCCTCGCAGAAGGGCACCATCGCCGCCCAGGACTCGTCGTCACCGAGCATCATGCTGATGACGCCCGGCAGAAACAAGTCCCCTCTGATGACTGAAATTAGCTCATGACGCAGCACCGCCCATCTCGGGCACACCTCGAGGGTGTGCTGGCCGCTGGGCCTAGGGCCTCCATTGCTGCGCCACAATCGTGACACACTGTCATCGGTTCCCTGTATGCCGTCCGGCGCAGGTGCTCACCAAAGCAACCGTAAGGCCAGGGCAGTGGCTGCCGCTCATATATTCCGCGATACGGTACCCCCGAATCAGGCCCTTAGTCTTAGTCTCAGCCCTTATTCCTCACGGTTAGGTGACCCGCCCAGATAGGTGCACCATACGTTGCCTGCAGGCGGCGCTGGGTCCTCCGAGGTTCGGTAGAAGTCTGCCCAGCGCACTTGCCGCCTTCACGACCTTCGGTCCCAACATTGAGAAATGTGAGCCCAAGGTTCACCCTCCGTCAAGGATGAGCCCTAGATATTTGATATGGGGTCTCATACCTAGGTGTGACCCTCACCCCTCTGATTTGGAGGGCAGCCTCCGGTGAGGGTCTTTTCCGCCCGGACCCCCTGGATAGAAAGGCTTCGGTCAAGTCTGACTCGAAGCCCTAACTTCTCTAGGCGGCTGAATACAAGGTCAAGCCAAACCTTGGCCAGCCGCCCCGCCTTATTATATCTTTATCCCCGGGCATACACAAAGCGTAGCTTACCTATCATGGGGAGGAGGCAGCCTCATAGGATGGACCCAAAACTGATCCCTGTGGGACACCGCACCCGACTTGCCACCGGTTCTCGCAGGCTACTCGTCTCTCGGAGAGGTATACTTCCAACAGCCTCCTTAGTCCTTAGATGCGGGGGCACTCCGAAGAAACTCAGCGCCTCCCGTATCACACTGTGAGGGAGTCTGTTGAAGATGTTTGCGATGTCCAAGGAAATCGCGACCAACGAGGTGGTGCTTCCGCCACACCCGTCACCACCTGAAGGCATTTGAGGGCGACGACGGTCGACCGGCGTGCCCGGAATATAAATTGGGACTCTGAGAGTCTTGGTCCCGGGCCCACTTCCAAGAGCTGAACGAGCAAGGAGGCTACTATTCTCTCCAGGACCTTCCCAGCTTCACTCAGCTATACTACCGGTCGCACCACCAAAGTAGAGTCCGGGGTCCGCCTTGCCTTTGGTAGCAGGCGTAGGCGACCCTCCTTCCAGGCCCTCGGGAACTGCCCGGACCGCAAGCAGCAATCAAAGAGCCCCCGAAGCTATTACCGAGGTGCACGAGAGAGATTGCGAGAACCCTCCCGTGCACCCCGTCTGGACCCGGCGCTCTTTTCTTACTGCGGGACAGAACCGCCTCCATTTCAGCCTCCGTAACAGGTAATGAAACACTCTCCTCCTCCGGCGTCTGCCGAGCCATCCTGGGGAGCGTATAACCCACGGGTGTGTCGGGGAACTCTTTCTCCGACGATCCTCTTCAGTTGGCCCAGCTGGAGCGTCTCGTTGATTGGGGCCGACTGGACGCGAAAATTGTTTCTATATGTAGGGCGGCCCAGGGGTCTCTTTTGAGACCCTCAACCATCTCCAACCAGGCCCCCTGCTTAGCTCGGCAAAGGGACTGCCGCAGGATATTCCGCTTCTCCATTTTAATATCGCAAAATACACACACCGGCATATTTAGCGGAACATAAAATAAAGGTTTGATATCAGTATCATATAAGGTTGCTGGCTGGTTTATACGTCATTTAATTTAAAAAGAAATATTTTCAAATTAAGAAAACAACTGGACATCACATTTTATGCAATTGTTTTAATTTTATTTAAATGCACCTTATCTGGAGCGAACTTCGAGTATTTCTTCCTTCAGAGTTTGATTTAAAATTTCATTGTAATACTGTTTTTTGTTATTTTTTTTTTAATCGCGTATCTTTTTGGAGTTGAGGACTGAATTATGCCTGACTTAGCCCCAACGGAGATTGCCAGGGCACTCGAAATGCGAAGAAATGGTCAAACCTAGAGAGTGATATCCAGAGATCTTCGTCGACCAGTTTCAACAATCCATCGCAGTATCCAACGGTTCAGGGAGACCGTACTTATGTGAGAAGAGCAGGACAAGGCAGAAAAAGACGCACTACAAGTAGGGATGAACGTTTCATTCGGCTTCGTGTACGTAGGAACCCCCGTTTGACGGCCATCCAAGCCCGACATGAGTTAGAAGCAGTGCGGGGTGTAACCGTAAGTGAGCGTACGGTACGAAGAAGGTTCGAAGAAGCTGGTTTAGGTTCATTTGTGCTCGCCAAGGGTCCAAGGCTCGAGGTAAATCATCGTAGAAACAGGTTAACTTTTGCTCAGGAACATCGACTTTGGAACTTTAATCACCATTTTTCTAATTTAATTAATTGTTATTTTAATATTAATTTTCACTTTTCCCGGTTACATGAAAAGTTAAAAAAATTACCATTTGTCACAAAAATCGCAAAATCTGTTCTTAATCTGATCTCATTTTTTACTTTTTTTAAGTAAAACGAATGAAACTTTAAATAACAAAAGAAGTGTAGTAAGTAGATTTTAAAATAAAACCATATTTTTTTAATTATAGACCTTTTATATGTTCCGCTAAATATGCCGGTGTGTCGTATTCGTTGATGTACCTACCTCCCTACCTACCTTGGCTGACACCGACTTCAAAAGTAACAATAATGACGTGGTAAATGCAAAGATTGTATATTAGTAGAAGAACAAGTTGATTATAAATTGTAGGCACAAAGATTACGGAAATTATTTTATTACTTTTAGTTTTTTTTAATTTTGAAGTCGGTTTTAATTTTTTACAATGTATGTATTGGGAAAATGAGAAAAAACAATGAACAATCAATAAGTAATCCAAACGATTTTGATACTTATTTTTGATATTCATAAGCGTCGACGGATGGCTTCGCGGACCACCTGAAATGCCTCCAGGGACCACGAGTGGTCCGCGGACCACCGGTTAAGAACCACTAAACTAACATTTAAAAAAAAAAAACAGTCCCAAATTTGTGATGGTGAGACGGTAAGACAGTTAATATGCAGTTCCTAATAATGGGTACTAAATATCTCTCGTTCGAGGGGATAGCCCCTCAGTCGACACAAGTACTAAATTTCCTACCTATTAACGTTGCCACCAAGTATATTTGAACAACATTGGCGTCCGGATTTATGGCCAATGCAATCCAAAGGCAGCTTATTAAACTCAGAAAACTTCCAATGAAATATGCAACCTGTGAAAAAAAAGGATTTTAAACGAAAATTGTACTCGACGTTCGAACTTTCGTGCGGTTTCGTGTTTAATATTTTGTACTAGTGCTATAGTGTTACTTACACTTTAACACACACATATATATATACCGGATGTGATCGTTAAGTGTGCACAGGCGATTATTCCGTAACTATTACAGATATCAAAAAACTTTAAACTGATTTCGAAAGAACTTTACCTAATGAGTAAAATGACAATAATAAATTATTAAAAATAAAACGAGAAATATCCATAAATTTTACATTAAAATAGATCCATCCGAAAAAAAAAAGTCATCGTTGTGACGAGCTCTATTTAGTATTTACAGTTTCTAATTGAACTTTTTTTAAAATTTGCGGAGTAATTAAAGCAATTGCACGACGTACACGATTCTGTAACTCTTCTAGGCTGTGACCTCTCTCAGCGTACCTGTAGGTACGTACGTTGTATGGGAGAGTTTAATGTAAAATTTATGGATATTTCTCGTTTTATTTTTAATAATTTATTATTGTCATTTTACTCATTAGGTAAAGTTATTTCGAAATCAGTTTAAAGTTTTTTGATATCTGTAATAGTTACGGAATAATCGCCTGTGCACACTTAACGATTAAACCCGGTATATCAACCCATCAATCACTTTTCTTTGTATAATATTTGACAACTATAATAATATACACGAAGAATAAGCTCGTTAAAGTGACAGTGGGCTGGTCACACACACAGAAGAATTGATGGCCGATGGGCCAATAAGGTTTAAGATTATTGGCTTATTGGAGGCCGCGTTTAGGTAGACAAAGTACCGGTCGGCCATTAACCAGGTGGGAAGACGATCCCCGTGCAGTGGCAGTGGCTAGATCGGGCGCAGAAGACGGATATAGGAGCTGATGATGATGATGTCACCTATAATGCCCTAGCGCCCAACTTACGTACTGTATGTGGTAAATGTGTAACATTTATTGGCGCGCCATCGCAGTTAAATTGACTCTTATGCCGTGACGGAAAACGGCGTGGCGCTGTCATATCTTAATTTCATTTCATACTTCGTAATAGATTTTTATTAATTGTAAACTCTAATATTAGCACAGATGTATGTATGATTTATGTCCTAGTGCCGTGCTGCTTTTCAGCCGAATTTGGGCGGCACGACCGGGGTGGTACCTCTCGCTCACATAACACTGGCATCAAGTGACAGCTATGCTGTCGCGTTTCTGTATAATCTCTGGTTGTGCGGATGTGTATGGGCGTCGATAGTTGACAAACGGCTTCGAGTGCTCGTTTACTATGCTATATGTATATAAAACATGTTTCTCATCCATCTGGGCGTCCCGTGACAGCCATTTTGTAGTAATGTAACTCACGTGATGTCCAAGTTTATTGATCTTGCTTTTTAAAAGGAACGAAAAGAACAGAGAGGAGATGTACAGTGCCAGAGGAACACTGGCAACTAGCTCTGAGCCTTCTGTAGGATTGACAGCGAGGCGTTCTTCGAGAAATAGCGGCACATATACCAAACTGAGCGCCCAGTACAATCGGGAGAAAACATATCTGAAAACAAGTAAAAAGTTTACAAACTATGACCCGACAACCAAAAACTTAACCCATTATTTTTTAAGTCGGTTAAAATTTACACCTCATTTATCAAAGTCGGATAAGTGGTTCAGGCCTACGATGGACCATGGAACATAATAGGTAAATACAAACGTACATACATACTAATTACTAGGGATAATATTACCGAACCGACCGACCGACATACCGACAGAAGTCCGAAGTTGCGAACTTTCGGAATCGGAGTCGAAGGTTCATACACCTAAATTTTAAAAGTGTTATTATATTATACCGCGTGTATTTTGAACGCTTGCAAAGATTTAACCCTAATAATATACTATTTATATACTATATAATTCATATAACCATTTATCTCAGAAACTTAAAAAAAAAAAAAGTTTAGGACTTATATATTTTGCAAACCCGCAATGTATGTTGTATATGTAATGTATAGTGTATACAACTCGAACAGCGAACTCTGTCAGCTGATGCAGTCCGCTGGCCGGCGTGAAAAACGATTATTTTAAAGCATTATCATCAAATTTCTGTAACATTATGTTGACTAAACCGGATTATACAAAAAACAAAAATAAAAAAGGCAACCAAAAAAAAAGGAAACGCGTTTTTTTCACTTGTATCATGTCAGGCTATGCCAACACTATCATACCTCTTCGTTTTTGCAAGCGTTCCGGATAAAACCGGTATAAGACAATAATATAATTAAAGGCATTCAATAACTTAAATACTTACAATAAACTCGTTTGATATAATAGTGGCATTTGTAAAAAATGCATTATTTTAGACTTCGTTGTAACCTTTAGAGGTTGACTTTCTCCTTTTTCAACGGAGTGGCCATTTTGTTTTGTGTATTTCACCTCTTTTATTGGGTTCAATTTGAAAAATATGTGGAATATAATAAAGGATACAATACCGATTCCAGAAATTATAAGCGATACATCCTGAAACAGATATTATTTCAGTTTAAACTAAACCTTAAAGAAAAACTAAAAGAAAACGCAAGTTAAACTCCGTGACTTAAATTTTCGTATTTTTTTCTACCAATATAAAAAGCAGTCGCGTATCTTTTTCGTACTTGATGACACTTTTAAATCTAACAAATGCTCAAGTAAATACACACCGATCAACTAATCGGATAGAGTAGTAATGTGAGACATAAAATTCCGAAACGGGTCAGTGATTTGTCATTGACGTATTCGCAATTCAACTAACCAGTGACCTGTAATGTACGTCTCATTGGCCAATCATCTATCAATGGCTATCAGTCGGCCAATCAGAGCGTAGAACCGGCGCAGCTTCGCCACACTTTGCCGGAATTTGTTTTCATAGATACAAAACACTTAACATTACCGCTTTATTTCCGTTATATACTCGATGTAAATACATAATAACTTACATACTTTATTTTAGGCAACTGTAGTATGTAATATGAAGTACTTAGAGTATGTATTTAGATTAATAAGAGCGGACACCATGTAAGACTGTGAACTAAAGTCTCTAGATATACGTCGTACAGTAGGTAAAGACGCCTTTTGTTAACAATATAATAATAATTAATAGTCACGTCCACACAACTTTTTAAGAATAGAATACGAGTACCTAAAGTAAACTACATTCTACTTAGATTTGTATATTCTACTGAAAGTGTATTTATACGGCTTTTGATGCGAAACATCTTTGTCCTTACTGCTGACTACAGAAAACAGCGTGACTGTCATTTCTTTATTTCATTTCATCTTTTTTAATATATTTTTATTATTTATGAATTTTATATATTGTTTTCTAATGTTTACGCGAATTTCACTCATTATAATGAAACACTTTTTTACGGATTTTATCGCGGTTTATTAAGATTTTTACAAGCCCGACGTTTCGGATACTTTACAGCAACCATGGTCACGGGAGGACTGAGGTGTCATACGTCCTAATGTTACAAAGTTATTCGAAACTACCCTATGATACATCAATATTTTGGTTAGTCCTATCTACGCAGAAAGTGCTAACTGTATCTTTAATCTGTGACATATTATGCTTGGATTTTGATTTGATGATATTAATAATGGGATCCCAAGCAGGTGGTAAGAGCCAGCCTTCTTCTCTATTGAAATTAGGATGTTTTTTTAATTTCAATAGCCTCACGGATCATCCTTGGTTGGAATTGGTGTTCTTTTGCGAGGACTTGTGGTTTATCAAATCTGATATAATGGCTAGCTTTGTCAAGACTATGTTCACAGATGGCAGACTTAGTGTAGCGACGGTGTTTTAAATCAGCTATATGTTCTTTGACGCGAGTTTTAATAGATCTTTTTGTTTGGCCTATATAAGAGAGACCACAGTCGCAGTCAAGCTTGTATACTCCTGCATATTGTAAGGGTATATGACACTTGACAGATGGTAAGAATTGACCTATCTTTTTTGGCGGCTTGAAAAAGGTTTTGATGGAAGCTCGCTTTAGGATATAGCCAATATTGTCAGTGACTCCTTTCATAAATGGTAGCACAGCAGGTACTCGCTCAACAGTGGCTGCTTTCACGCGGTCACGGTGATGAAGACGCGGCACCCGAAGCTTGTTGTCTCGCAGTACTTGCTTAACGTGTTGAAGCTCGGTTGCCAGGTGTTGCTCATCACAGATCCCTTGTGCTCTCTGAAACAAAGATTTACCCACGGTAGCTAACTGTGTTGGATGGTGGTGAGATTCGCCGTTTAGGTACTTATCTGTATGAGTATGCTTCCTATACACTGTATGGCTTAAGGTATTGTTGGGATTACGGATCACTAATACATCTAAGAAGGCTAGAGAATTATTTGCTTCTAATTCCATTGTGAATTGAATTTTTGAATTAATGGAATTAAGATGGTCTAGGAATATGGTCACTTTGTCAGATGGTAATATTGTGAAAGTATCATCTACATACCGCTTGTAGAACCTGGGTGTTATGGGCGAAGTTCGCAGAGCAGTCTCCTCGAAGTCCTCCATAAATATGTCGGCAACAACAGGGGATACTGGTGAGCCCATGGCCACTCCATCTACTTGCTTGTAGAAATAACTATTCCACAACATATAGCCAGATGTAAGGCAATGTTCCAAAAGGTCAGCATATTCCATTGGTATGTCATTTTCCCTTAACTTTCTTCTTACTATTGTTATGCAGTCTTCCACAGGTAGGCAGGTGAAGAGAGATTGCACATCAAAACTGACCATTGTTTCATTGTCTCTGAGATGTAGATGTTTGATCTCATTAACAAAATGGTATGAATCCCTAGTGTGTGCTCTGGTTTGTCCACGCAGTGGTGACAGTACTTGGGCCACATGCTTAGCCAATCTATAAGTTGGTGAATCGATCTGGCTTACAATTGGACGTAATGGAGCATTAGCCTTGTGTATTTTCGGCAACCCATACAGCTTTGGTGGTTTTGGACATGAAGGAATTAAATATTTGACGTCCAGATTCAATGTCTCGGAGTTTTCTTTAATTATATCACTAGTAGTTTTCAAAACTTTGTTCGTTGGATCGGTTTTGACGTGTTTATAAGTACTTTCATCCGATAATAGTTGTTTAATTTTATCATTGTAATCTGACGTATTAACCAACTATTATCGGATGAAAGTACATATAAACACGTCAAAACCGATCCAACGAACAAAGTTTTGAAAACTACTAGTGATATAATTAAAGAAAACTCCGAGACATTGAATCTGGACGTCAAATATTTAATTCCTTCATGTCCAAAACCACCAAAGCTGTATGGGTTGCCGAAAATACACAAGGCTAATGCTCCATTACGTCCAATTGTAAGCCAGATCGATTCACCAACTTATAGATTGGCTAAGCATGTGGCCCAAGTACTGTCACCACTGCGTGGACAAACCAGAGCACACACTAGGGATTCATACCATTTTGTTAATGAGATCAAACATCTACATCTCAGAGACAATGAAACAATGGTCAGTTTTGATGTGCAATCTCTCTTCACCTGCCTACCTGTGGAAGACTGCATAACAATAGTAAGAAGAAAGTTAAGGGAAAATGACATACCAATGGAATATGCTGACCTTTTGGAACATTGCCTTACATCTGGCTATATGTTGTGGAATAGTTATTTCTACAAGCAAGTAGATGGAGTGGCCATGGGCTCACCAGTATCCCCTGTTGTTGCCGACATATTTATGGAGGACTTCGAGGAGACTGCTCTGCGAACTTCGCCCATAACACCCAGGTTCTACAAGCGGTATGTAGATGATATTTTCACAATATTACCATCTGACAAAGTGACCATATTCCTAGACCATCTTAATTCCATTAATTCAAAAATTCAATTCACAATGGAATTAGAAGAAAATAATTCTCTAGCCTTCTTAGATGTATTAGTGATCCGTAATCCCAACAATACCTTAAGCCATACAGTGTATAGGAAGCATACTCATACGGATAAGTACCTAAACGGCGAATCTCACCACCATCCAACACAGTTAGCTACCGTGGGTAAATCTTTGTTTCAGAGAGCACAAGGGATCTGTGATGAGCAACACCTGGCAACCGAGCTTCAACACGTTAAGCAAGTACTGCGAGACAACAAGCTTCGGGTGCCGCGTCTTCATCACCGTGACCGCGTGAAAGCAGCCACTGTTGAGCGAGTACCTGCTGTGCTACCATTTATGAAAGGAGTCACTGACAAGATTGGCTATATCCTAAAGCGAGCTTCCATCAAAACCTTTTTCAAGCCGCCAAAAAAGATAGGTCAATTCTTACCATCTGTCAAGTGTCATATACCCTTACAATATGCAGGAGTATACAAGCTTGATTGCGACTGTGGTCTCTCTTATATAGGCCTAACAAAAAGATCTATTAAAACTCGCGTCAAAGAACATAATATAGCTGATTTAAAACACCGTCGCTACACTAAGTCTGCCATCTGTGAACATAGTCTTGACAAAGCTCGCCATTATATCAGATTTGATAAACCACAAGTCCTCGCAAAAGAACACCGATTCCAACCAAGGATGATCCGTGAGGCTATTGAAATTAAAAAACATCCTAATTTCAATAGAGAAGAAGGCTGACTCTTACCACCTGCTTGGGATCCCATTATTAATATCATCAAATCAAAATCCAAGCATAATATGTCACAGATTAAAGATACAGTTAGCACTTTCTGCGTAGATAGGACTAACCAAAATATTGATGTATCATAGGGTAGTTTCGAATAACTTTGTAACATTAGGACGTATGACACCTCAGTCCTCCCGTGACCATGGTTGCTGTAAAGTATCCGAAACGTCGGGCTTGTAAAAATCTTAATAAACCGCGATAAAATCCGTAAAAAAGTGTTTCATTATAATTTATGAATTTTAATATTAACAGACATGATTCACATAGGCCGAACATCTTTATAACATCGTACTTTAAAAAATACATATTTTCCAAATTACCCTGAATTTATAGCCATCGGCGGGTCCAATGAAGGTGCTGTAGTTAGTTGCTCTTAATACGATCCACGTGATGAAGTAAACTGTCAGACTGGATATCACTGAAGCCATATATCTGTAAGGGAAACATTGGGCCATTACTACGAATGTAATTTTGTGATTCGTGTAGATAGACTATCTATACAAATATAATTAGTGTTGTGTCAAAATGAGATTTTTAATTAAATGCATATATTAATATGCATTTAATAATAAATATCTCTAAATAATAAAAATCTCTTATAGTAGTACGGTACTTATGACAAAACTAGTTAGAATTAAATCTATTTGTTGTGACTAACCTCCTAAAAGGCTAGATCGATTTTGATGAGAGATTTTTATTAGATGTTACGAGGAGGGGAGATGTTAGGCTACATAAAAAAATTGTACATAAATATTACAAGAAAAACGTGTTTCAATTAAAGAAATACAGATTCAAATCAATCCGATCCATCTAAAATTGATGATACAGACTAATGTGTATCATACACTCTAATGTGTACGGAACCCGTAGAGCACGACTGGAAATCGCACTTAGCCATTTTTGTTTGTTTTATTTAATACTTTATTTGATTTTGTAAGAGGTAGTGCTCTCGCTCACATAGCACCGGCGTCAAGTAACAGCTATGCTGTCGTGTTTCGTGCGGTTTGTGAGTTTTCGGTGGCCCATTGGGAGAGATAGGGAAAAGGCGGGCAACGCATCTGCATAACTTTTGGTTTTGCGTCGTTATGGGAGTCGATAGTCACCATAAGGCTCCGACTGCTCGGTTGCCTCCTCATTTCATAAACAAAAAGTAAAAACTAACCTTATAGAAGTCAACTCGGAGCGTACTTGTAGACTCTCTGTGATCGCGGGTATTATGGCGAGGTGTGATATCTGTACGATAGCCCAGCCTATTTGGAAGAATATGATGAGGGTCGCGTAGTACACTGGCATCCACCACGCAAGGTAGTCGGTGCCCCCCGCGGTACAGCCCCAACATCGGATGAACAGGAGCGGGAATGTACAAGTCACAACTGCACAACCTGGAATGATAAGGGTTTCATTAAACTAAGATAAATATTAACATTTATTACTATCTTGAGGTCAGTGGGTCGGTTTTACCCAGCGGGCGTACAGTGATCTGCGTGTCTAGTATAATAATGCATTCTGGGTACTGATGGGGCTGCCCTGGCGTTGTGGCGCCTCGGGTATGTTCGCTGAGGCACAGATCCGCAGCCATCACAAGGAAACGGTGCGTCTCTACATTAAACCGCCTCCGCAGCAGGTCAATGGTATCCTGAGTGTATTCTCAGATAGGTGGGAGGGGATTCTTCTCTCCTGTGGAGATGGGTGCAAATGCACAGGAATAAATAAATAAATATTATTCAACAACCACACCACGTTAACCTAGCCCCGTGGTAAGTTCGTAAGAATTTGTGTTACGGGTACTAGTAAATGAAATAAATTTAAGAAATTTATATAAATAAATAGACACACGCCCATAGTCCATCTTTTTTTTCTTCAAGGCCGGGAAATTGTCTGAGGCATCCCGCGGGGGAATGGGTCTCCCCACGCTGGTATGTGGGACTCGCTGCGCCCGAAAGCTGGTAAGTGGACGCAGCTCTACCCACTACAGAACAATGCACCAGGCCATGGACGTGTCCCCGCCATGGTTCAGGCCTTCTCATGGCGGTGGGGCTCAGTAGCCTAGGGTGAGCCGCTGCATCTTGGGCGAAGCGAATTGAGCCGAGGGCTCTTTGTACCCCTCTTATAAGAAGAGGGGACAAAAGAGAGGTGCCCTGTTTGCTCAACAGATCCGGAGCAACTCACCAAAGGTGGCATTGGTGACACTCGCCGGGTTTTAGTGGGTAGAGCTGCGTCCACTTACCACCTATAGGGCGCAGCTAGTCCTACATACACACCTGGGAGACCTCAGAGTATTTCCCGGCGTTAAAGAAAAAAAAAGTTCGACACTGACCAATTATCATCACGCGGCAGATCTGCCAGCTTGTCTATACAACTAGCAAAGAAACGTACAGGAAAAACACATAATTTATTGTGTATTTCACAGAAATACCAAATAAAATGTATACCTGTTAAATGCCAAATTTTCTTCGTGCTGTATTTGTCCGCGAGTACACCCACGATAGGGGTGGCAAGAGCGTCGACCACTTGACCTGTAATTGTATTAGTAAGATTAGTGAGGTGCTACGATATAATAATAATATGTCTTCTACGAATTTCTAGTTATTTGCCAACGATAATTTAGAAATTCTAATTTAATATTTCAGGATGAAAATCTTAGCCGATCGATTAAGAACTTTCAAGAGAAAGCTAACTTTGAATGGACAATATTATATGTTTGTTGTTGAACATATTATATTTTTGGTGTCTTTTCTTTATCAAATACCATTTATATCGGTACCTGTGGAAGGGTTTGCGATATGCCGCGCTCCAGTCTGCTTGGGTACCACCATCCTGCTTGTTTTTCCAGTGAAACAACTTTGCTGTGTTTCGGAGAGAAGGGCAAGACAGGCAGTGTAATTACTGGTATAGAGACTTAACATCTTATGTCTCAGGATAGGCAACACATAAATGAGTTGCCTGGGATAGTTCCAGGTAAACTGGTTTATGGGTTTATGGGCGACGCTGACCACTTAAATGAAAAAACTAACCCAACCAGAGACAGAGACTTCCGATAGAGGTAAAAACAAAACAAAATATCTACACCTAATACAGTCTGTAAATGATTATGACAACCTATACAATTTAAACGGCGCACGAAATGGCCGCATGACATTGACGTTTCAGTGTGTTTGGCGATTGTCAAACACACTGAAACTTTATAAATATTCCATTATCTTATATAAATAAATCAAACGTCATATAAACGTCAAATAGCGTCTCATACAGGTGGTAAAGGTGTCGCGAATCCAGAGATTTTATCTCGTCTAAAAATATGTCTACCGCGCCTAAAGAAGTTTTCACTTCAAAACTATAATGTAGGTAATGAGATAGTTTGGTCATTAAATCTTTAATTTTTAAGAATTAAGTAAACTTTACCCAAAAGCAGCATGGCACCAGCAATGACAGCGCGCATTTCCAGTACCGCTTGGAAGAAGAGCATCATATACGAGAACCACATGGCGGCGCATAGGTCGTTGTACATGTGACCCAATCCGTACAGAAGACTCTGGCTCACGCGCCAACATCGCCGCCGTTTGTAAGGGACACTGGAAAAAAATCTTTAGTATCTTAGTTCACACAAGCCTAGTTAGTGCGTACATAACCACCAGCAGTCCTGGATTTGCCATTAGGCCATATGGGCGCAGATTTTGGAGGGCCCATCCTCTGTTAGTTAAGGCTGAGTAGGCATCAGCTTTTTTTTTCTTTTACATCGGAAAATGTTCTGAGGCATCTCGCTGGGGAGAGGGGGATTCCCCAGGCGGGTATGTGGGACTTGCTGCATACGAAAGATGGTAAGGTGGCCTATTATTATTATAGTATTAGAACATAGGCCTCCATCAATAAACGCCAAGACAACCGATCCCTTGCCACTCGCATCCTACACGGACCGGCCACTGCACGGAGATCGTCTTCTCAACTGGTTAATGATCGACCAACACTTCTTGAACCTTATTGGCCCATGGTCATCCGTTCTACTGAGTGTGTGACTCACTGCCACTTAAACGAGCTTATTCTTCGCTCTAAGTTTCGGGGCCGCAACGTGGCCTCCAGAGAACTAACGTTACCGAAAAGCTGTATATGTGTAAATAAGTCGATCTAAACTGCGCCGATTTATCCGTTAGGGCTTAGGCAGTTTTTGAACTGTATGTAATATTTAATGATATTTCACTAACTGAACCAATGGTCATGTCATGTTCTGAGAACACCAAATAATTTTTAGATTTCATTCGCAACTATTATAATATATGTATATAGTACGTGGGTGACCAAGCTTTGCCCGGTATTTTTAGTGTTGTTTTACAACGGCGTCTACGGAAGTAGCTAAAATTATTAAGAAACAATAGTATTACTACTCGCCAATAGATGTCAGTTAGAGTCATATTTTTGATTTTAAGTTAACATGGTTATTTTCATTACTAAAATTATTTAAAACGGGATATTTACTATGTTTAACGCATTCCTTAGAATACTCGTGGAACCATGAATGTCCGGTCGTGGTTTTATCATTTATTTTATGAGGAACGCCTCATAAAGTCCTTTAATAAACGCCTTTATGCCTCCTCCAAACACTCGCACTTTTACCGCGCGTAAATATCCCGTTTTAAATAATTTCAGTAGTCATATTTTTGTTGATTATCGATAAAAGTTACTTATTTGACTATACTTAGACATACGAATTAGATGGGTTGATAAAGGGCTTCCGATAATTTAGTTTTTCGCACAAGAGAAGGAACTTGAAAAAAGGGGAAAAGATCTTCTGGTTCTGACCTGTCTGCACGTCGGCTGAAGGGCCATTTGTATGGTGGGTTTGTTGATTTTTTTTTATAGAAGAGGGGCCAAACGGACAGTCGGTTCACTTTTGGTAAGTGAAAAGTGACATCCACAGACACCTGCTACATCAGAGGATTAGCAGGTGCGTTGCCGGCCATTCAAATGGGAGTTTTTTTATGTTAGTTGGATAGGCAAACTGGCAAACGTGCCACCTGATGGTAAGTGGTCGACGTCGCCCATGAACATAAACTAGTTTACCTGGAACGAGCCCAGGCAAATCATTTATGTGTTGCCTATCCTGAGACATAAGATGTTAAGTCTCGGTGCCAGTAATTACACTGCCTGTCTTGCCCTTCTCTCCGAAACACAGCAAAGCTGTTTCACGGGAGAAACAAGCAAGATGGTGGTACCCATGCAGCCGGGAGCGCGGCATAGGGCTTCCCTCCCACCGGTAAGTATGCTCTTTTCTTGAAGGTCCCTAAGTCGTATCGGTTCGGAAACACCGTAGGTGGCAGCTGATTCCATATATTTGTCGTACGAGGCAGGAAATGCCGCAAAAACGAGTTGTTGTGGATTTCCGGACATCGAGATGGTGAGGGTGAAATTTGGAATATATAGGTGACGTTGATCAATAATTATTGTTAGGTAGTTTATAAAGAAGCTTGTCTGCAGATAAGTTTGTCTAAGGATTAAGACTAAATGACCATAACATCTATCTGTCTGTCATGACTGTCGTGAGTTTCTATGGTCGTGAGAGTTGGTTGATTATAATTTTTTCGAAGGGTGTAGACTGGAGCCTTGCCTGGAGAGATAATTTCGAAATATCGAGCTCCGCGAAATAAAAGTGAAAAACATGGTCCATATCAAGTCAATATCCCGTTTTAAATAGTTTTGGTAATAAAAAAATCGGGTGTCTGTAAAGTCGGTTTACTGACGATAGTTGAACGTGACAACGTCATAAAGAAATGGAACGCCTCATAGCCAGGTAACGCCGCATACATCATCGCATACGTCATGTTTTTTCGTTCTTGCAGCCGGCTGCATTAACATGTTTATTAACGTTGTCACGTCAATAAACATGTTAACATAAAATCGTAAGTATATAAAATGGACAATAATCATTAAATGATAATATAGAGTAAACAAGAAATTAAAGTTGAAAAAAAAACAATAGCAATTGCTAGGAAAGAAAGTTAATTATTATAGCCTTGAAGAAGATCAAGACATATCTCATAATTGTATTGCAATTATTCCAATGTTACTGTAATATTTAATACTTTGGAAACCTTATAATTGTCTTTGAAAGATGTAACGGCAACAATCTTATAGGATCGGGAAAAAATGTGCCTATTTGTAAAGTCAAAATTCTTTTTTTTGCTGTACCTAAAAGTATTGGTAAAATATATATTTTTTAATTTTTGCTTAATTTGACTAGTATAGTTTAACGAGATCGCATTCGCAGTATAGCTCTTAGGCCGACCCATCCCCTAGTGAATGGCAAAGCAATTCCATTGCGTCAAAAAAAGGCAACCTTTATTGAAGATAAATAATAAGGATTACACGCAAAAACTCCAAAAACTCTCATTCAAATAGAGAAGTAGTAGAAGCTATAAAAATAATAATAGTCATCATCATCATCATCATCATCATTCATGATACGTAGTCGTGACTTAGGTCTATGAATCTATGTTAAGTGATAAGCGACATCCATAGACACTCGCTACATCATTACGCATTAGCAATATCAGGTGCGTTGCCGGCGTTTCAAATATGGGTACGCTCTTTTCTTGAAGGAGTTGTGTGGATCGCTGTCTCTGATCAACATTAGAATCAGTACAAAATTGTCTATATACAGTTTACGTTTTATAATCAAGGATAGGTCCCAGCTATTTGCAACAAAAGCTAGATTTAGCTTCCCTGCCTATGCGAGATTTTTGTTGCGGCTTTGCTACAGTATTTTATTTTAGGTTTTTTTTTATGTCATAAGGAGGCAACCGAGCAGTCGGAGCCTTATGGTGACTACCGGCGCCCATAGACATCTGCACAACCAAAAGTTATGCAGATGCGTTGCCCTCCTTTTCCCTATCCCCCCAATTACAGAAACGCGACAGCTTAGCTGTGACTTGACGCGGTGTTATGTGAGCGAGAGGTACCACCCCGGTCGTGCCGGCCCAATTCGGCTGCAAAGCAGCATGGCACTCCTCTAAGTAATACTACTAATACCTCTTACTAAGGTAAAATGAAGTCTTCACTTTATTGTTTATTGTATTAGTTGTTAGTTAGTTTATGTATACATTTTTAATTTCAATAAAATTTGTGAAATTTGTACACAAAATACTTGTTGTGGATGTTTAAATTTGTGTACTTAAAACTAACTTAAATTCCGCCAAGTTAAAGTGCCTTTACTATACTTATGTGAGGAATATTATTATTATTAATAATATTATTATAAGCATCACATGTATACGAGCATAGGAACATTGTTGAACAAAGTCATCGCTAAGCGAACAATCATTGTAATATTTAAAAACATCGATTGCCAATTGGACTTCAGATTCATAACATAAGCATCTCGAAATAAATACACAACCTTTCGGAATTATAAGTAACAAAGCAGTACAAATCTTTCAAATAAGTTTTATACCACTATATCAGAAAGAAAATTATAAATGAGTATCCAAAATATTATGTTAGCGGTCAGTGGAGGATCGTCTTGGAGATACACGTCCGATTTGAGGCCCCTTTTTACCCTGACTTATTTTCTGACTTCTGTTAGGTACGGCTTACTCAATGATTGTCATCAACGCCAACGGCACGTGACTAAGCAAGGCAACCTATTTGCGATGTATCAATGAATGCATTATGTAGCTTATATTCTTTATCTACATTAAAAAGAAGGAGAAGAAAGAAAACTTAATAGCTTTTTAAACGTTTCCTTATTTTCTTCTTTTTGTTAACTTTACAAAAATATTTTTTTTGTTCAGATTGTGCATGTTGTATTGTTTAGTTGGAAACTTTGCTGGTTCATGTACAATAATGTACCTCTATAATATATTTTATTATTTATTTCCTAAATAAATATATAAAAAATAAAATAGGTAATAAAAGTATGAGTAAGAAAAACTTCATAATAATAATTAAAAAAAAGAAAACGAACAAACTCACGACCGATGCCAGTTACTATTTTTGAATACTGAGCGTTACTTCCGTCAGAAAAAAAGTCACGCCTACAGAAGTTTTATATCAATAAAAAAATAAAAATAATAGATGACGCGACGGTATATATATATATATATATATATATATATATATATATATATATATATATATATATTTCTTATAACGTATCCCGCACTGTTAAAAGTAAATAATATGCTCTTTGATCTGCATTCCTTATATTCTGACTACAATCCTAGCCTACCGCTGAGGTTCTAATTTCTTTCAGACACGAGTATTGGACTTTCTTTACCTTTCTTACCACGAACAGAAATCTCCACACATTCTACGAAATTAGCTGCGGTGCTGCTGCAGTTCAATCTACTTGCTACTATGATTCATTATTCAGAATATTCGTCCATTGAAAGTAGGAGAAATTTTTTGTATATCATATTTTTATTACACAAATAAAAAAAACTACAAAAGAGCTGCCTGATGACAAGTGGCCAACATTGCCAGAATAAACAAATTGGCCCCGGACTAGCTCTTTTGTGCCAATCCCAGACCTACTCAGTGGATGTATGGTTGGCGATTATGATAACGAATCTCAGTAAATTGGCGGAGATAGCTCAACTTGATTTCTATTAAACGGCTAGATCGGAGCAGGACGTGCGCTGATAATTTCGCATCAGTATTTGGCAAATGTACATCGCACGAATTCGTTTGAAGTTCAGAATAAGGACGTAATAATTTGTAACAAGCTCGATGTTCGTTTTGTGTCCTACTTGTTTTCCGGTCAATTGCGTTCCGTGAATGCACTCGTAAATGACATGGTCCGGTACCATGAAGGAACTATGGAAGATAAAAGCAATTACCTGATATCAATCTCATGAACGACGTCCTCCGCCACTTCTTTTTTTATCGTATCCTCACAATTAGTCGATCCGTATCTCGGCGACATCATTAATATTTTAATATTTCGAACACTGAATACACTTTATAGTATTCTAAGCGAAATACTGTCCATTTTTCCGGCACGGTGATAATTTTTGTATTTAGTTTCACTATCGCCGTCTACGCGTGTGGCTTGAAAGGATTCCTTGTCACATATGAGTTCGAACTCTAAGCTTGTAACCTCAACAATGGAGCTAAATTAATCCTAAAATACGATAACTGGTAATAGTTAATTCCTATAAAAGTCCTCCAAAAGTCGTGGAGTTAAACACAATAATAACACAAGGTACATATTTATCGGTAAGTGACTAATTTTTAATTCTAAGACAAAACTAATACCTAAATGCGATCAGTTTTTTTCAACCAATCAAAATTATGTACTTGATGACTAAACGGGCTGTGTATAAAATAATCATAGGGTAATTAATATAAATGATATTTTTCATAATACGTTGATCCGAGTTGAGGTATCAATATGCTATGATGTGGGTCACATTCGTGTGTAGTCTGTACGTAGATATAATGTGACTATAATTAATACCAGCTATCCGATACTGTTTCAACAGATGTAGGTCATTGAAAGTCGACGGAGGCTTCCCCGTTGGGCTGGTGTAGAGTTTCTGTATCACTTCCAATTCGTGCTTCACCGCTCTAATCTGTATTAGTAGTAATTTAAATTGACATTTATATAGTGACCCAATACAGCTTAATTGTACCGTGATCATGATACTGATGATTATCGTTTAATTCAGTTGTTCTCTATCTTTACACACGTCCGTTGAATATAATAATAAATGTACAATTTAGGAGTTTCTAAGCGTAAATAAGACATACATGTAATTTTTTTATAGCATAGGAGGGTAAACGAGCAGTCGAAGCCTTTTGGGGACTATCGACGCCCATACAGATGTGTATCTCATCGCACAACCAGAGATTATGCAGATGGGCTGCCCTCCTTTTCTCTATCCTCCCAATGGGGCACCAGAAACTCACAAACCGGACGAAACGTGACAGCGTAGCTGTCACTTGACGGCGGTGTTATGTGAGCGAGAGGTACCACCCTGGTCGTACAGGCCCAATTCGACTGTAAAGAATCAAGGCACTATCTCTTACAAATAGAGTAGGAATGGATTTACAACGAATGTAAGAACGAACGACAGTTTTGAACTTAGAAATTGCTCAGGAACTTCCGAAGACATAATATTATTTATAAAGTAAATAATAATACCCGATACCCCCACTGGGGGCTTTTTTCCATCCGGTCCTGCGGAAGAGAAGGGCTTTGGTCTTCTCAGGTCTCACCCGAAACCCTAACCTCTCACTATACGGCTGATCATGAGGTCGAGCCCGACCTCGGCCAGCCGCGCTGCCTCTTTATAGCCTCGTCCCCGGGCGCTCACTATGGCGCGGTACTATCGCGTACGGGTCACATCCCGAGGAGGAGGCAGCCTCGTGGGACCCAGTCGTAGCCGATGTCCCACAGGGATCGGTTCTGGGTCCGATCCCGTGGCACATATGAAACCACACCCGACTCGCCATCACTCTATCTTAAGTATATAATAATAATAATATTTTTTTTTCTTTTACGCCTGGAAATGCTCTGAGGCATCCCGCTAGGGAGGGGGGTTGCGATACAGCGATTGACATACCAGTCTGCAGTAACTGTCCTTCCATCTTCTAGCACAACTGTAGCGAAATGACGTGTAATATTTTTTGAACTTGACTCATACCAATGCCTAGGCTTGCCCGTATCTGCTGATAGGTCACTCTCTTCTCTTCCTCTATCATGCGTCGCACAGCACTGATGTTATCTTCAGTAGTCGCTGTTAAAGGACGTCCCTCACGCGGATCATCACTGAGATTGCTACGTCCACGCTTAAACTCGTTAAACCAATTGTAAATAGTGGCACGGCTTCATTAAAAAATGCTAATCGCAGCCTATCATAGCTTTGTTGTTGAGTAAGCCCACAACGAAAGTCATAATAAATCATTGACCGAAAATTTTCTCGCGTTATGTTCATTTTCACAACAACATTTTCAGTGTTACCCACGTATAAAAAAAATAACACATACAAACGGTCGCACAGCGGATACCTGACACTGATAAATAATAAATATTACAAACTATTAATTATTCTTACATTTGGGCTAAAACAACAATACTTTGGGACCTACACGGCCAGACCTTCCAGTAGCCCCACCATGGTTCAGGCCTTGTCGTGGCGGTGGGGCTCAGTAACCTAGGGTGAGCGGCGCACCTTGGGCGAAGCTAATTGGGCCGAGGGGGCTCTTTGTACCCCTCTTATGAAAAGAGGGGACAGAAGAGCAGGGGGCAAGGGGTGAGGATGGGAACCTCACCCCATTGTACTGTCCCGACGTTGGGAGGCGTTGTTCTGTGGTGCGGGACAACCCCTCTGTGGAGGTGGCGTCGGTCCCTTGCGCTACTGACAAGCCGTCGAGGTGCCGTGTTTGTTTTCTAGATCCGGGGCACCTCACCAAAGGCGGCATTGGTGGCACTCGCCGGGTTTTAGTGGGTAGAGCTGCGTCTATTTAGCGGCTGTCGGGCGCAGCGAGTCCCACATACCCGCGTGGGGAGACCCACTCCCTCGCGGGATGCCTCAGAGCATTTCCCGGCGTTAAAAAAAAGACCTTCCAGTAGTAGAAAATAGTGCAATTCCTGTAGTAAGGTTTGGCTATTTGTATCTTAATTGAGTGAAATGGAACTCTCTCTAAATAGGTCTCTACTTTATAGAGTAAAGTAATAGATTTTAGAAGAGTAATTTTAATAATATAGTAACACTATCACAGAATTTAAGATTAAAGAAACTGCCCTTTGAGAAACCACGCTGCTAAACCTTCGTAGATATATTATTATGTACTAAAATTTTGTATACAAGCGCCATCTATGCGCCTAGCATTGAAATGAGTTACAACATAGCCTTCGAATGCGACAATGTTATCACAACGCAACGCACGTGTACTGTTCAATATAACATTCAGATGGCAGCACCTACCACCCTTGCGATTGCGAACAAAAAAAATATGTAAAAAATTAAAAACCAAAAACTTGCAGGTTTGCCGGAAATCGAGATTAGCCGCGTATTATTATTAGTATAAGTCATGTATAAGTAAACCAGTTTACTATATAGTTATACAATAGTTTACATTATTATTAGTATAAGAAACCATTTATTGTTTACTTTTGGTCAATATGATTGGCGATATAGGTTGGCCATTAAATATAAGTCACCTATTAGACTGTCTTATTTTGCACCGGGAAATGCTTTTAGGCATCTCGCGGGGGAGGAGGGACTCTCCAGGCGGGTATGTGGGACTCGCTGCCCCCGAAAGATGCTAAGGTCGCAGCTCTACCCGCTCAAACCCGGCGAGCGCCAGCAGGCACTAATGCCGCCTTTGGTAAAGTGCCCCGGAATTGTAGAGCAACAGGGCACCTCGACGGCTAGTTATTCCCCCAAAGGTCTGACGCTACATCCACAGAATCCCCCTGCTCTTTTGTATCTTCTTCTTATAAGAGGGGTACAAAGAGCAGCTCCCTCGGTTCAGTTGGCTTAACCCAAGGTGCTGGGTTCACCTTAGGCTCCTGAGCCACGACAAGGCTTGAACCATGGTGGGGAGGATCACTTGCTGAGCTAATCTTAATCATACCTTCATATTTTTTCAAAATTGATGACGTCGTTTTAGTGTTCACACATACATTGATTTTTACTTAGTATATTGTAGAACTAGAAGACATTTGCTACGAATATGACTGTAATCTTGTCGTATTGTACAGTTCACTGCGTTGCCGTACAAGTTGCCGAGTTTCAGATAACAAACGAGTTGTAACGACCAATATCTTGTTATATCTTATTCCGGTATATTAATCTAAAATTGTGTTTTTATCAGTACTATTAGTACTTGCTCAGAAATTATAAGAGTTGCAATATAGTATTTACGAGTGTTTTATGAACACAATATCAATATAAGGTTTATTTACGATAACGATGCGGGCGCTACTTTTTATCGAAAGGGCTAGACTTTTCGGCTTGATTGCTTTTAAGCTCAATCGGAACAGTAGGTGAGCAGATGGCTCACCTAAGAATTATTCGAAAGGGGGTCACCCCTCGCTCGCGGACTCATCGCGCGCGGTACTCGGGAGAGTAGGATTTAGACTAGTCAAATACAGTCGCTGAATCTTTTTCGGTTGAATTTACTATATCATCACACCCCTCAAGAGAGGGAGGCGGGTCACGCGTGGTTCCCGTACAATCGAACGGTAGCATAGTGCTATCGCTGTTTGCGCGGTCTGAGTTGGCATCTACTGGTATCGGATTCGAACTTAAGCTTTCGCGGTCGATCCGGGTCGATGTGGTTGCCATGTGAAGGGGTCGACGTCGCTTACGAGACCGAAGACCAAGCTGTGTGCATACAGTGTACCTAGCACCGTGTTTTGTACTATTGGGTGTTTTTTTATGATCGCTTATATTGTTTTCTAATGTTTACGCGATTTTCACTCATTTTAATGAAACAATTTTTACGAATACACGGCTTATAAATGTTTTTACTAGCCCGACGTACTTTACAGCAACCATAAAAAAAGAACGAAAGGCTTCAACCAATGCGTTCACCCCGTGATGACCTACAGGGCTGAAAAGTAGCCTCTAAAATTACGACTGGTCCATAAGTTTGCCGTAGCTCAACGTGCAATGAAGCGTGAATCCCGCTAGAGAACTAAGGTTACCGATAAACGCAAAGAATAAGCTCGTTGAAGTGGCAGTGGAGTGGCCATACACTCAGGAGAACAGATGGCCGATGGGGCAATAAGGTTCAAGAGTGGAGACCGTGTTTAGGTAGACGAAGTGTTGGTCAGCCATTCAGCAGTCGATGGATAGAGGCTGATGATGATGATGATCATCATTATCATCAGTGACCATTCACGAGAGTGTGTGAAACGTCACTGATTTGTTGTTATATGCCGGAGTTTCATAATTCTAAATAAGTGTATGTATGTCTAAGACTGAAATAACTTTTAGCTTTTATTACACAATTGGAATAGTTTCCGAGAGATATACATACATTAAAATACGTGAAATGCGGTCGTAGCAGTTGCTTTCGTCCCTTCTTGCAAATTGTCATATAAACGCGATCCAAACACTTAAATGTTATTATTATAAGACTCGCTTTATACGCGGTTGGTCCATAAACCCGACGGAGATAAAATGTAGGGAGATGGTTTATTTTTGAGCCGCCAACCGGAATCAATATCCTAATGGCTATCACCGAATCTGCTATGACTGCGATAAACTACTTTATTACTTCGTCCGCTAATAAAATGACCATATGTAGGTAAATGTCTTCGTAAAAAGTTTAATGTTATTAAAATTATAATATTCTTACATTGCTTTTGAACAAGTAGGTAAATCTTCGCGGCCCCACCAAGGTTCGAGCCTTGACGTGGCGGTGGGGCTCAGTAGTTTAAGGTGAACCCAGCACTTTGGGCGAAGCAAATTGAACCGAGGGAGCTCTTTGTACCCAAAAGGGAGAGCAGGGGGACAAGGGGCGATGATGGGAACCTCACCCTATTGCACTGTCCCGACGTTGGGAAGGGTTGTTCCGTGGTGCGGGTCGACCCGTCTGAGGAGGTGGTGTCGGACCCTTAAGGGACTGACTGAGGGACGTCGAAGTGCCCTGTTTGCTTAATAGATCCGGGGCACCTCAACAAAGCGGCATTGGTGGCGCTCTCCGGATTTTAGTGGCTAGAGCTGCGTCCACCTTACCATCTTTCGGGCGCAGCGAGTCCCACATACCAGCCTGGGGAGCCCTCTTCCCTCGCGGGATTCCTAAGAGCATTCCCCGGCGCAAAAAAGGCAACTCATTTATGTGTTATTTATCCTGAGACAAGATGTTAACAGCGGTATGCCTCAGAGCATTTCCCAGCGTAAAAGAAAAAAAAAAAGAAAAAAGGTAAATCTACGTGGGCTTTGGCGTTAGTTGAAACAGTGGACAGGAAAAGGTTAATAATGGTAATGTTAATGAAGTTGGAACTGTTTAGTTCCAACTTCATTAACATCCCACCTTTTTACGTCCATCACATCGGTAAAAATAAAAATAAAATTATGACTAATTTCGATATATTAGTTTGTAATACAGGTTTGGTATCGGTAATTAGAAACAAATAAAATCATGCAAAAATATGTATGTAAACATTGATGAACCCAGTATCATATATTAACTATATTCACTGTACAGTTTGTCTACCCTTGGCTAAATTTGAACCCGTGACACTATTTGAGAAATACTGGGCTGACCAGGCGATAGATATATGAGGGTTCTACTGAGCATATGGATAGGGTACCTTACATATAGGATACCTTAAAAATGGGCGCTATTACGGCGACTTACGATAACGGAACAATGTATTTGACAATCGAGATAGACTGCCGGTCAGTTTTTGCTAGGAGCGGATATCGGAAAGCTGCCCCGATGGTTTGCGGTAGAGCTTTTTGTGCTTTGTGGCAATCGCTAGAGCTTACGGTAACTTTTATATCATTAAGTGCTACCGTTAATTAAGAGGCTTGGTAATTTTTTACTTTTAGTTGTCATGTGGGAAAATATTTGTTTGGTGTAATTGTCATTTATTCATTATATCATTCTTATTTCTTTGTGTATCTCTTATTTAAAAAAAACCTACTTTACTTAAATATGTTATCATTATCATGAAGATTACTACTACTATAGTGTAAGTCTCTAAAATGTATTGGGAAAAATAGTTCTTTTTTGAATATTTTGTATTGATGGTTTTAGAAAAATAATGGCAATATATCGGCCGTCTTAGTGTCCATTGAGGGAGGCAATAATCTCTATTCTTATATGCTGCTGGCACGCGTCTCCTGCTCCAAATCAGGGGAGGAGGGTGTTGGGGCATAGTTCACCGATGCGCTGGCGAATGCGTGTAGATGAACTTCACACACTTTCAAAGACTTTCTTAATCTCATGAGGCACGCAGATTTCCTCACGATGTTACCTTCACCGGTGAGCAAGCAATAGTTTCATGTTCAGGTGCACGTACCAGTTTAGAACGGTCAGGATCGAACCCGGACCTCTCGCTCAAAAGGCCGAGCCTACTAAGTGACTACACCACCGTCGCTCACTGTTTATTGTAATATATTTCATGAATATAAAAGCAAATGGCGATCTCTATTCAAAATCCGTTCCCCAATAACCAATACCATCCCAATCTTTTTCAACGATGTTGCTGTTGTCAAGTGTATTTTGGAGAATTCTTGTCTGTAGTAAAGACGTTCATCGTTTTCATCTTTGGGTACGTGATAATAATATTATGACACTAGTACGTGAGGTCTTTTTCGTTCTCGTCAAAAGTCGAAACTACACTACCAGGAGGCTGCAACGTTTGAAATCCCTTTAGGATTCAATTTCAACAAATTCCAACGAACAAAGTTTTGAAAACTGCTAGTGATATAATTAAAAAAAACTCCGAGACATTGAATCTGGACGTCAAATATTTAATTCCTTCATGTCCAAAACCACCAAAGCTGTATGGGTTGCCGAAAATACACAAGGCTAATGCTCCATTACGTCAAATTGTAAGCCAGATCGATTCACCAACTTATAGATTGGCTAAGCATGTGGCCCAAGTACTGTCACCACTGCGTGGACAAACCAGAGCACATACTCGGGATTCATACCATTTTGTTAATGAGATCAAACATCTACATCTCAGAGACAATGAAACAATGGTCAGTTTTGATGTGCAATCTCTCTTAACCTGCCTACCTGTGGAAGACTGCATAACAATAGTAAGAAAAAAGTTAAGGGAAAATGACATGCCAATGGAATATGCTGACTTTTTGGAACATTGTCTTACATCTGGCTATATGTTGTGGAATAGTTATTTCTACAAGCAAGTAGATGGAGTGGCCATGGGCTCACCAGTATCCCCTGTTGTTGCCGACATATTTATGGAGGACTTCGAGGAGACTGCTCTGCGAACTTCGCCCATAACACCCAGGATCTACAAGCGGTATGTAGATGATACTTTCACAATATTACCATCTGACAAAGTAACCATATTCCTAGACCATCTTAATTCCATTAATTCAAAAATTCAATTCACAATGGAATTAGAAGCAAATAATTCTCTAGCCTTCTTAGATGTATTAGTGATCCGTAATCCCAACAATACCTTAAGCCATACAGTGTATAGGAAGCATACTCATACGGATAAGTACCTAAACGGCGAATCTCACCACCATCCAACACAGTTAGCTACCGTGGGTAAATCTTTGTTTCAGAGAGCACAAGGGATCTGTGATAAGCAACACCTGGCAACCGAGCTTCAACACGTTAAGCAAGTACTGCGAGACAACAAGCTTCGGGTGCCGCGTCTTCATCACCGTGACCGCGTGAAAGCAACCACTGTTGAGCGAGTACCTGCTGTGCTACCATTTATGAAAGGAGTCACTGACAAGATTGGCTATATCCTAAAGCGAGCTTCCATCAAAACCTTTTTCAAGCCGCCAAAAAAGATAGGTCAATTCTTACCATCTGTCAAGTGTCATATACCCTTACAATATGCAGGAGTATACAAGCTTGATTGCGACTGTGGTCTCTCTTATATAGGCCAAACAAAAAGATCTATTAAAACTCGCGTCAAAGAACATATAGCTGATTTAAAACACCGTCGCTACACTAAGTCTGCCATCTGTGAACATAGTCTTGACAAAGCTCGCCATTATATCAGATTTGATAAACCACAAGTCCTCGCAAAAGAACACCGATTCCAACCAAGGATGATCCGTGAGGCTATTGAAATTAAAAAACATCCTAATTTCAATAAAGAAGATGGCTGGCTCTTACCACCTGCTTGGGATCCCATTATTAATATTATCAAATCAAAATCGAAGCATAATATGTCACAGATTAAAGATACAGTTAGCACTTTCTGCGTAGATAGGACTAACCAAAATATTGATGTATCATAGGGTAGTTTCGAATAACTTTGTAACATTAGGACGTATGACACCTCAGTCCTCCCGTGACCATGGTTGCTGTAAAGTATCCGAAACGTCGGGCTTGTAAAAATCTTAATAAACCGCGATAAAATCCGTAAAAAAGTGTTTCATTATAATGAGTGAAATTCGCGTAAACATTAGAAAACAATATCTTCACTATTATTATTACGCTATAGTTGTTTACTACTCGACCTATCACTCCTTATACACTCTCACTCTAAAGGCCACTCAATGAAAGCCAAAACAATCTTACCCTCGCATCTAAC
Organism: Helleia helle; assembly: GCA_963853865.1. NCBI lineage: Eukaryota > Metazoa > Arthropoda > Insecta > Lepidoptera > Lycaenidae > Helleia > Helleia helle. The sequence goes on along the minus strand of OY971422.1, from coordinate 14,165,682 downwards.
CTAAAGCGTCTTCTGAGTGTCCATAATGGCCAATGACATTGACATTGGCCAATAAGTGAATGACAATGACAGAAACGTATTGGTCCATCGGATAGTCTACTGAAATAAAAAATCTTGACCAAGAGCTAAAGATCATAATTTTAGCTTCAAATCCAAGTAAACCAAAATAATAACCTACACAACGCCATAATGCATCAACAACTAATGAAATTATTTCACACATAAAAAGCAATATACTAGGTAACTAACTGCATTCCAGAAGCTAGAAAAACTGGATTTGAAGCTTGCTCTTGCACGAGACGTAAGTAACGAGATTAGATATATTGATAGAGAACTGGCTTGGGAGGGCGAAGTACTAAACCGGCCTACACGAAAATGACAGTTGATTGTATAACTACCATATTAGAGCTGAATACTAATGCAAGTGCTTCGTTAACTAGTTGTAAACTTTATTTACATGTAATAAGGCAAATGGATAGTCTATACTCTATGCCTTTTATTTTGTTTTAGCATTCATAATTATATAGTCTGTTTTGTTTATTTACAACATTTACGTTACGTTACAATGTAACGTTTTCATTGTAACGTAGCCTAATTAAGTCTTTAAGAGTTTTTGCCATCCCTACCATGGTTGCTGTAAAGTAAATGATACGTCGGGGATGTAAAATTAGCAAAAAGTTGTTTCATTATAATGAGTGAAAGACGCGAAAACAAGTAAGGTAAGGTGGTATATTCATGTTACTTTATACCTCTCTGAATAAAAGTAAAGATTACAATACAAAATCGAGCTGCACGAAATAAAACTCAAAGATATGGCAAAAATATCGCTTTTAACAGTTTAAATCGAAAGACAACGATTTGTGCATTATTTTTAAAATTTGAATAGTATTACGAAACTTTTCCAATACTAAAAGAGTTAGGTGTATGGAGAACGTCTTAATAAAAACATTGTCTTTAGTGCGCGAGCCAGACTTACGCTTGCCAGATTTTTAGGGCATAAAACTGCAAGGCTTTTTTTTCTCGGGAGATGCTCTTAGGCATCCCGCGGGGAGGGGGATTCCCCTGACGGGTATGTGGGACTCAGCTTGATGGACGCAGCTCTATCCACTAGCGGTGTTCTACTCGTCATGCTGGAACTATGGTACCTATTCCGCACCAGTGACGGTCTGTATGATCTGAACACAATATAAGGGTGCTTTATAGCCTGGTCCTAACGCGAGCGCGACGGATCCCTCGATCCGCCGTGCCGAGGACCTCTGCTATGCTCTTTCAATGACGGCCATTGCTCGGATGACCGCAGCGAGCGACAGGTCCGCTCCGGCCTTAGCAATGAGGGGCGCAAGTGCCTCCACCCAAGCTGGGCACTCCGTTCCGCCAGGGTGTGGTCTGCAGTGTCTTTACTTATGTCGCAGTGATGACACACTGGCGAGTTCCGCGCCCCTGCCACCTTCCGAAGCAGTCTGTGTGACCAGTCAAGACGGACCATCCCCGAAAACTTTTGAAGTAAAACTTCTTTGCGTATTAGACTGATTTCTTGCTATGGCATCATTGAAATGCTCGAGTCACATGGTCGGGTGACACGGTGGGATCCGCTCGGCTGTTTTCGGCTCGGCCTAGCGGGTGATTGCTGAGTGAATGAAGATTTACTGTCATGTAACTCGTCTGCCGGTTGGCTCTCTAATTAGAAAAACTTGTATCATTATCATCATCAGCCTCTATCCGTCCACTGCCGAACATAGGTCTCTTAAACACAGTAAAATTTGTATGTTATCTTATATTTCCTTAGCTCTATAAATCGTCCTATACTATGCAGTTCTAATTTATTACTTGTTTGTTATAGTGTTTTATTGCCTATCAATATTTAAATAAGTTGTGTTTAGAATTGAAATTTCAAAGAAGTAATAAATAAATACTTCAATAATCTAACACTGGATTATTATTTAGTAATAAGACTGTAGTGTTTTAAGAACACGAGTAGCAGTTGTAGTGAGTGTCAGTGGATGTAGCTTTCACTTACCATCAGGTGAACCGATGTAATAAAGCTAATGATTTGTAAGTAAATAATAATAATAATATGCTTTATTTTGTACCATAAAATTATTAACAGGTAACAACAAACTTATGACTAGGAGTACGCACAAAAATGGCGGACTTACCGCTTTAAGCGGTCTCTACCATAACAAAAAAAAAAAAAAAACAATGATCGCAGCGTGAGAAAAGGTAGGAGTCGGCACAAGCATTCTCTGTTGAATAAGAAACAAATAATTAAAATATTTTGGTATTTATATGTATATTAAATACATGTACTTCTGCAAACAGACATTACATTATGTCGGTACGGACCAAAATACTAATGTCGAAAAACTTAAACCTAATTCATTGAAATGTTTATGTAATATACTAGGCGTTAAAGTCAAACATACCCAAAAACAAAACATACTTTGACAAATATGCAGATTGTGTAAATTACGATAAGGGTACTCGTTCAAATATGTTACAATCAAGACCAAAAGCTTTGTTCATCAAATCAAAATCAAAACCAAAAAATTTATTCGGGAGAGAAAAATACCTATATTGCATGAAATTGAATTTTATTGAAAAAACGCTGGACAAGACAAATATGCGTTTGACAGCAATTATGACACTGTCACACGAATGATAAGGGAACGACCATTCGCGATTCGAGACAAGTAGGTACCTACAAATCGGTGAAGGACAGTCGCGTACCCGGTAAAAGTGACACAGCTTTAAAGTTTGTTTGGTTTTTTGAGGCATTAAGAACAGGTTGAAATCGATCATAAACAAGCATGAAATAATAATACATTTATGAGTTGGGCTCTGCCTATGCCTCAGAGTATTAATTATACGAAATTACGTTAAAAATCGACTTATTATAGATTTTAAATAACCAGAATCATGAAATAACTACAGTTTACAGACTTTTTGCGCGTTTTGTGAGGCTTATTATAGTTTAATAAAGGCGGAGCTACTGCTTATAACTCGCATTAATGATAGGTGCCTCTAGTGCGGGACCCTGATATATGTAAGCATCCTCCGTCACCTCCACTAAACCACCTGCGAGCGCCTTCAGCCGCTTTGAGGGTCCCGGATCTGCAGGCAACAGGATCTACTCATTAGGCATACAAAAAAGCTAACCACTCTAACATACATGATATGGGTACGTACCACTGTAAATGTATTTTTATTATTCTCTTAAATCCAGGACTACTTATTTCATAGGCTTACAAAAATTGTTTTATCGTTGATCATTGTTATTATAAAGCTGAGAATTATGAATTTATATGTATTAATTATTATTATTAATTTAATGTTATATGTAAAGCATTGGTTTTACAACAGCTAATATTGATTTTTTAAATGGTTCCTTGTTGAGCAAATAAAAAGTTGCTGTTTAAAATTTATGGGATAACCTTTAATTTAAAAGCTTTCAGCTTTAGCTAGGCCAGTTTTGCCTTTTAAATCCCTAGGTATATTTATTTTAGATCCCTGTGTGTGGGTGTTTTGAGCTTAAGATTAATGTGCCATCGGGGGCCCAAGCGAGTGACGTAAATTTATTTCATACAGGCGGGATCGCATCAAGATCCGAGTACGTTCTCGAGTCGAGATGGACATACTGCGTCGGAAAAACCGATAGTTTATAGTTAATAGAACTTGTGGAAATAATTTATTATTAATACATAAATATGACGTTGCTGTACTTTTAAATTAATACTTGAATAAACTGCAACTTGAATAAATAAATCACCTTAGCCATCAACAGCCTGCAGAGTGTTCAAGTGCCCTATTTTTAAATCACCAAAGAAAAATGGTACATGAATCAGTAAACGATGTGATTGATCAGTTCACATACATATCATATCTAATAAAATTAAGAATATAAGCCAATTAAAAAAATGTAATAATTGTGAAATAATTGCTTTATTATTATTTTTTGCGAGATACATTAAGTACTTATTTGAAGGTTTTTGTTTTCATTTAACTTTTTAAACTGAATAGAGCTAATTCTTGCGGCATTTGAATGACCCCACAGTTACGTAACTTTTGGGTCATTGATGTACATATGACAATTTTAGATATAAAGTACTAATATAATATGTAAGTTGACAATGAACATCTCCAATACAAAGATTTAAATCAATTTAAATCTTTGCTCCAATATATTATATTAAAATACAAGTTGTCAATCTCGATTTAAAGGTAAATCAATTTGAAAGCCGTAAATTAAATCGTACAATCACATAATCGTTAGGCGAATTATTTGTTTATTTGCAATAACATACGTGACCTGGTGACTCGGTGTCTCGGCCAACAAATTACACGCATTTCGAGGGGCTGCTATAATTAACGCAGGGTGCTACGTAACAGTTTTGGAACATCATTATACTGTAATTAGATATATCCCCTTGTAATCCTTTGAATGGGAGCAATTACAAGCTTTGAGATTTATTGCCAAATAAAGTAGCAGTTATGAAAAAATGTTTTAAATGGTGCAAGATTTTGTTATTCGCCAACATCATCAACCTCTTCTAACTGTTTGACATGGGCTTCTTCTTTTGAACGACAAGAGGACCGAACGTAACCGAACGCGACCGGATGTGAACGAACGTGACCAAACGTGGCCTAGGTACTTGATACACTACATAATCTTAGTAGAATAATATTGGAATGGAAAAACTCTTTATTTACTTACTTATACTTTCTTATTTTGTAATGTTTCTTAAAAGTAAAACTAAATCCTGTGTAATTTAGTAGGTTGTACTTAAATTAGTATTAAGTTAGAAGCACACTGGTAATATTAATTTTTTTCCTAAGTTAAGATTAATTATATATCTATTGTCGCGTTTGGTGGGTGGTAGAACCCACGATGCGACCCGATTTAGATAGGTTCGAAATAAGATGCTGTAGAGGTACCTTATTTTAAAGCCGAAATTTTTCTTCAGCTGACCCACGATCCGATAGCGTATTTGTACGGTAGGGAAGGACACTGGCCTGACTCGTGACTCCTGGCGAAGATGGCTGGACACGGTATATCTCCACCGGTATTCAATGCCGGTAATTCAGAAACGCAATTCAACCGGTAATTCAGCCGGTACTTCAGCCGTTGTGTTCTTCTTAGATTTAGATAGGTAGCCAAATTTAGTAAATTCCCAGCGGAATTTTAGTCATGTTTAATTTTCGAGGATTAGCCTCGAGAGTCGGCGGCGATGTCTCTAGACTCACGTTGACAGGCCCGGCAGTCAAAAACCACATACTACATCCGATCCACCGTTCAAAAATCAACATCTTGTTCTACAGTTAAATGTCAACTGACTTTATAATTAGTTAAGTTTTAATTTAGACATTTTGTTATTTTAGTTTAAAGATTAGATTTAGGATTATTAATTATAACAGGTAAATTGATTTTATTAAGAGAGATATCTATTACAGAACAATTATCGAATTTCATAGCGACATCTATTGGGCAAATTGGAAACACGACGTCAATAGGTCGATAAACAGTCAATCCTTAACGACAGTCAAGGATAGATGGCGCTTATTTATTGTTAGTATTTAGTTTAAAACTTATTTATCATTACATTACCCAATTATCAGCCTTTTAGGTAACGTGCAAGCGCAACGTTACACTATAATCTTTTCCTAGGGACAGTTCCCTACGATTTAAAATAGTTTCTCTCCTGTTATCATTATTTGATCAAAAAAGGCAATAGTTAATTGGGTAGGGAATCGTTTATGCATGGTTTCACATGGTTTGCAAAGATCTTTAGACATCTTTCTCCAGGTAAAATTGAATAGCAAACACGTACACGCAAGGTTTGATAAGTAGAGACGATATACAATAAAACGAATTGTATAATGCTTGCGTGCATCGATAGAATTTATATTGCGATTTGTACTGTATTTTGTTGAGAATGTAAAAAGGTTTTAGAAGACTCAGGATTATCGGTATGTGAGTGTGAGCCCGGATAAGATTAGAAAGAGTTTGTCATATATTTTATGATTCGTTTAAAGTACGAGAATAAAAATGTAATAATCAATATTTATGTCATAGGTACAATAAAATTGAATAGAGCGACTTCATCTCATTTCATTACTTAATAATAACAAGTCTAAAACTAGGGCGGTACCATGGACAGGTCGTATATGATGAAGGGCCGCAAAAATGATCAGATAAAGCATAGATTAGAGCAAAGCATGTTATGAAAGATCCCCACCATGGTTCAGGCCTTGTCGTGGCGGTGGGGCTCAGTAACCTAGGGTGAGCGGTGCACCTTGGGCGAAGCTAATTGGGCCGAGGGGGCTCTTTGTACCCCTCTTATAAGAAGAGGGGACAGAAGAGAAGGGGGCAAGGGGTGAGGATGGGAACCTCACCCCATTGTACTGTCCCGACGTTGGGAGGGGTTGTTCTCTGGTGCGGGACAACCCCTCTGTGGAGCTGGCGTCGGTCCCTTGCGGGACTGACTAGCCGTCGAGGTGCCCTGTTTGATTTCTAGATCCGGGGCACCTCACCAAAGGCGGCTTTGGTGGCACTCGCCGGGTTTTAGTGGGTAGAGTTGCGTCCATTTACCAGCTGTCGGGCGCAGCGAGTCCCACATACCCGCGTGGGGAGACCCACTCCCCCGCGGGATGCCTTAGAAAAATTCCCGGCGGTAAAGAAAAAAAAATGTTATGAAAGATGATACGGTGCGTATAAAGAAAGAAAGAAAGAAAGACGACCTCTGTGGCTCAGTGGAAAGCGCGTTGGCGCTGATGCCGGAGGTTGCGGGTTCGAATCCCGCCAGGGGACAAAAATATTTTCTGTGTTCCTGGGTCATGGATGTGTATTAAATATGTGTATTATTTAATAAAAATCTTAATATATGTATAGTATAAAAAGTATTAAATATATTTCCGTTGTCTGGTACCCGTAACACAAGTTCTTCGAGAACTTACCACGGGACCAGATTGACGTGATATTATTATTATCATACATATTATAAAGAAACATTTATTCGACATAAGAGGCTGGTAATATCGCTGATATTCCGTATTGGTTATAAAAAATCTTCTCGTCAATATATTTAGTTGTAAACTTATGTTGTGGAATAATTATTTCTACAAGCAAGTACATGGAGTGGCCATGGGCTCACCAGTATCCCCTGTTGTTGCCGACATATTTATGGAGGACTTCGAGGAGACTGCTCTGCAAACTTCGCCCATTACACCCAGGTTCTACAAGCGGTACGTACTTTCACAATATTACCATCTGATAAAGTAACCATATTCTTAGACCATCTTAATTCCATTGATTCCAAAATTCAATTCACAATGGAATTAGAAGAAAATAATTCTCTAGCCTTCTTAGATGTATTAGTTATCCGTAATCCCAACAATACCTCAAGCCACACAGTGTATAGGAAGCATACCCATACGGATAAGTACCTAAACGGCGAATCTCACCACCATCCAACACAGTTAGCTACCGTGGGTAAATCTTTGTTTCAGAGAGCACAGGATCTGTGATGAGCAACACCTGGAGACCGAACTTCAACATGTCAAGCAAGTACTGCGTGACAACAAGCTTCGGGTACCGCGTCTCCGTCACAGTGAACGTGTGAAACCAGCCACCGTCGAGCGAGTACCTGCAGTTCTCCCGTTTATTAAAGGCGTCACTGACAAGATTGGCTTCATCCTAAAGCGAGCTTCTATAAAAACTTATTTCAAGCCGCCAAAAAAGATAAGTCAATTCTTACCATCTGTCAAGTGTCATATACCCTTACAAGATGCAGGAGTATACAAGCTTGATTGTGACTGTGGTCTCTCCTATATAGGCCAAACTAAAAGATCTATTAAAACTCGCGTGAAAGAACATATAGCTGATTTAAAACACCGTCGCTACACTAAGTCTGCCATCTGTGAACATAGTCTTGACAAAGCTCGCAAAAGAACACAGATTCCAACCAAGGATGATCCGTGAGGCTATTGAAATTAAAAAACATCCTAATTTCAATAGAGAAGATGGCTGGCTTCTACCACCTGCTTGGGATCCCATTATTAAAATTATCAAATCAAAATCCAAGCATAATATGTCACAGATTAAAGATACAGTTAGCACTTTCTGCGTAGATAGGACTGACCAAAATATTGATGTATCATAGGGTAGTTTCGAATAACTTTGTAATGATAGGACGTATGACACCTCAGTCCTCCCGTGACCATGGTTGCTGTAAAGTATCCGAAACGTCGGGCTTGTAAAAATCTTAATAAACCGCGATAAAATCCGTAAAAAAAAATTGTTTTATTATAATGAGTGAAATTCGCGTAAACATTAGAAAACAATAGTTGTAAACTTTTATTTATTTTTTGGCAAAGGATTGGAAGTTGGTCCAGGACAACAATTAGTAGCACACGTAATATATATACATTTTACATATAATGTAGCTTTTAATATTTTCGAGCTTAAAAATTTGCACACGTTGTGTATCAACAAAGGTAAAATGGCTAGGCTTTTTCGCGGTTATCGTAGTCGGAAGGTAGACAACGGAATTCCTCTGTGAATATCAGGCGATTGATGGCTTTTTAGTTCACGTTGATTTTAAAATGCTATTGTAAATATTTATATCGAATGTATTTTCTAAAAATATTTTATCATTTGTTTGTATATTTGTAACACGTTACATAGAGTCCCTAATATTGTCTTCCATTTAAATATATATATATATATATATATATATCTTTATAATATATTAATATCATCATCAGAAATAAGAAATTATACTTATTCTTTAAGAATTTATGATATGAAATGAAAAAAAAGATGACGAATATCGAAATTATTAGAAGCTTGTGTTTGTAAACGAATAAGATGTGAGACAATTTATATCAAACGTATATTTCTTGAATTTTACAATTATTTGATAAATTACTAATATTTGAATTTAAACGCGTACAATATGGTAAACGAATTTTGAAAAAGTGAACGTCCTGAACACCGTCGCTGAGTCGCTTCTCGGGCGCGCCGTCCGCTGCTACTTCGCATCGATGTTCCGATTTCTTTAATTGGTTAAGAGATGGCGCCATTCGTAACAGCTTGCAAAATTCCTTTTTCAAAATAGCAATAACACTCTGTAATCTATCTTTAGATGTTTATAGACGACCTAGATGTTTATAGAGTCACAGGGCTCAGTGGTAAGCGCGTTGGCGCTCAAGCCGGAGAATGCGGGTTCGAATCCCGCCAGGGAACAAAAAATATTTTCTGTGTTCCTGGGACATGGATGTGTATTAAATATGTGTATTATATAATAAAAATCTGAAATATATGTTTAGTATAAAAGGTATTAAATATAATATTTCCGTTGTCTGGTACCCGTAACACAAGTTCTTCGAGAACTTACCACGGGACCAGATTGACGTGGTGTGGAAGCGTCCATAGATATTACATTATTATTATATTACTTTTTCTTTGTAGCGCCAAAATTAACTATAATGTTTTTTTTCAATTCTCTATTTCGATTGAGTATAAAAGTCAATGTGAAAGTAGAATGGTCACGGACAAATTATTAATGCTTTATCAAATTTGTTTTATAACAAGTTCTCGTGACCCCGTTGTCCTAATTTTTGAAATGTACAAAATTAAAAAAAATAACCAGATAATAATCTCGTTATAACTTTTTATTACAGTATCGGGTGTCAGAACTCGAACAAAAGCCTAACAGATGGTAACAAGGTTCTGTTTTAATTCAATTTGTACACAGAAATTAGAAACTTACATATTGAATGCCTAAAATACTCTCAACGGCCCTAAGCAATTTGTCCGTGGATGCTCAAACTCTACGGAGTAAAAAATTCGGAGTCGATCTCAAAGGAGCAAAGGGGAATGCCAGTTTTAGGCCCAGAAGTGCACACATAATTGGCTATATTCAAAAATTGTATTAATATTTATTGTAGTCCTTCCTTGTATTCATTAATCTGTACAACTCGGCAACTTTATACAAAAAATATTAAACAAGTAAACGAATAGGAACCTAGACAAGTACTTTCTATGACTTTCATGTACTGGTACATCAGTCATGAACATTAGAATGTTGCCGTTACTGAAAATATTATTTTGTCAGGTAATGTATACACTGCTATGATATAATATTTATACCTAATGTTAGTTTTTGCAATGATTTCGATTATATAAAATAAAACTAATTACATATATATTTAGATTGTATTGCAAATAAAAATAATATAGTATCGTATGTTATCCTTCTCTTAACATTTTAATCATTTTTTGTTTTTTGTGTTCTGGCAACACCAGCTCTAAGTGTCACACACCGGAAAACTTGAAAACGTTGTTTTCAATTTTTGTGCTGTTTGAGTTAAAGACTGTGATTTTTCATTTTGCATTTCAATACCAATTTACGACTATTATCATGAATACTGACTTTGGCGATTCTTCTACACCCGATGACCACGGCAAAGTATACTTTGTGTATATTTTATACAGTACAATTAATACAGGCCGCGAAACAGTATTGCTGTAATTGTATTGTAGGCCGTCAAACGGTAGGATGTTGTGCCCACGTCATGACTGTGTTGTGGTACCAGTACTTAGGATGGGCACGGCATCAAAACAATATTTTACCGCCGGCTCAATTTTTAGATGAAGTATTAGTAGTATATAATGATGATGAATAAATGTGTAAAACTGAAATATAATATTGTTTTATTACATTGTACTCCCAAATAAATTAAAATAATTTATAAAATGACATTGCACATATTTCATATAACTTGTGTTAATAACATACAAAAATAATTGATAACTTAAAAATGCCAAGTTTTTTATAAACCACTTATTTTAGGAATTAGTTGTTGCCATCGCCTACTATAATTATCAGTCCACAGTACAGGTGTGCACCGTGGGCCAAAATTACTATGGAGACTTGGCATGCCCCTTTATGTATTTATAATTCATTGAAGACTTTCATTTTGATATATTCGCTCGTGTCCTGAATATACAAATTGTATTATCACTGCTTAACCAATTACGGGATAAATGAGGTAATGACTGACATTATTCTCTTAAAATGTAATTTGAAAGGGAAAGGATTTCTATTAACAAAGATAAATAGAGAAAAAAGAGAAAAAAGAAAAGTAAAATTATGTATTGCTATCTAAAGTTGAAGAAGATGTAGTACATATGTTTGGGCGCCTTATAAAGTAGGTACAATTTAGACGATTTCAGATATGTTTTAAAAATTTGCACTAGGTTAAACGGATAACATTACGTTAGGCATCTTATGTGCATATTATAATAATCGAAAACTTGTTAGTGTAAAAATAAATATTTAAATCACAAAACTTTACACAATTTTTCAATCACATTTCAGCTATTTGTACTCAATTAGCTAATAAATCTAGCATCACGTAGATCTTAAAGGTTTCACACCGTAATTGGTCTAAAATGTTGTAGAAAGCAATTGTTTAGATAAGCTGTTTAAAATGTAGCGGATAGCGTACCAATTGGGGCTACCGGCGGTTTATAATTTGTATCGTGAATGATACAATCTCGTTACGAGATAGCAGATAATATCCGTGATAATGCTACCGGGCGGTTGGCAACAGCGCCGCTGTATCATTATATCTCAAAGAAAGGTAATTGACACGCCGATTCCGTCAAATAGATAAGTTTGTTGAGTACTCGTTCATAAGTGTATTTTAATGGTGTGGCCGGATTAATTTTTGCGCACGAGTAATGATTATATGTAATGTTTTATTTCATGCTTACGCATTTAACAGGGGATTCATTGTAATAGTAATGGTGTGTTTGGGATAACGGTTTGTATAGAGGACGGACACACATACACAAAGACGTGTTATATTGAAAAAAAAAAGTTTATTTTTATTTCGTGTAACTTGTTCAGTATGTTGAATAGGGATTTAATATTTTGGTAATGTTTTTTGTCTTTTTGGTCTAGCATCATGTAAAAAGAATACATTATTAAATTATTTTTTCTCCATACAAAAATACAAAGCTATATCTATTTTTTTACTTTTCAAGACATCACGGCGTACGCTAAGAGTTAATCAATGGAGTTTTAAACACAGAGAATTATCATAATATCTTAACTTTGTTCATTTAATTTGTTAAAAATGCAGTAAATTAGTTTTGGCACATACGTCGTTTGATTCCGAGCGCAGGCACATTAAAGCTTTTATTAAATTAAATTTATTAATTCAAATTAAAATATTTTGCCTTACAAAAGTAATTATTGCATCACTTTCGCTCGCTTAGTAAGATCAGTCGCCTGGTGCACTTCATCACAGTATATTCATAGACTCATCGACGACGAATCTATGACATTTATTTATTCGTTCTTCATATTAAACTGCATATTATGCCGCTTCCCGCGTAGGGGGCTAAGTCCCGCCCATCGAACTACGATTTATTTTCGAGGTAGCGACTTACAAAAACACTATTTTATGTAGAAATAATAATCGAGATAATTAGGGAAAAGGGATGACACGAACCCTAGAAACCCTATGTTATCTTTATGACCTAATTACTATACATACAATTGATAGAAATTGCATATATATATATATATATATATATATATATATATATATATATAATGGATAGAAAGTGCATGTACAAGAATTTATGAAAAATGTTGTGTAGCACATTACACCTGAGTAACATATCTTTTCAAAACGATTCTGCCTTTTTATGTATGAAAACGAGATTTTCCGGAACTACTGGCGTATATATGGCGATTGTAGTTTTAACACGCATATTTTTTTCTAGATAAGGACGGTGATCAATCGACAGTCGGTGCACCTGGTGGTCAGTGATCAGAAACGTCCATTAACACCCACTATATCAGAGGACCAGCAGGTGCATTGCCGGCCTTTCAAGAATGAGTATGCTGTTTTATTGAAAGTCCCTAAGCATATCAAGAGCGTGGAGCAACATTAAGGCGCAGTTCCATTGAAATTGGTTGTCATTTAACTATATATTATATTTCATTGCATTCGGACAAAGTTGCGGGCATGTAAATGAAAATAATATATTTTAATTACATTCCCTTTTCGTTCACTGATTTTTCCCCTAAAGTCATTTCGAAAAAGACTATTCCATATGATCAAGATTTTATTCTTTCACATTTTACGGCTCAAGTTTAATACCTTACTCATATATTTTTAACTAAGGTGTGTTAATTATTATGATTTTCGGTACTCGCAAACACTGATCCGATCGGAGCTCGTCATCCCATTTAATTGAAAAATAAATTATTATAAACAAATATTAATTAATTCTTATTCATGGATACTTAGTACGTGAAATATTTATTCCCTTTACAATAAAGTATTTTCGCGAAACCATGTCAAAATTTACTTACTTTCACTAAGGCTCTTCAGCCTTGTTATTAAATTTTGACAAAGGTGTAGGTAATTAATCGAGCCTGTAGGCATGTATTGGGTACACAAAATAAAAAAAATAAAATAAATATGATTACATTTGTTATTTTGAGATATATTTTTTTTGATTGTGTCAATCGCAGATTTTCTGTCTGTTAAGGAAAACGTGTTCGTAGAGTAAAATGAAAAGTGTATAAGTAAATAAACTATCTTGAGTATCCCGGAGGAGTTTGTAATTATTATTAGATTATAATGTATAATTTACAATTAGCAATGGCAAAACTAAAGTGATAAACATGGTGATTTGGTTATTATTCTGTTTTCAATGTGAAAATAAACATGATAATCTAAAATCTTATAGAGGAATACTCTTACCGATTTCTACCATAACACGATCATTACCTCGTGTTGCCCACCCTATATTCAGTATCAAAAATAGCTCATGAACATACACGAGTTGTACTCGTATATGTTCATAAGGGACGTTAGCTGCATACTGTCGGATTGGACGTCGCATGCACCGCAGATTTGCCTATTTCAGCCATTGAACTATATTACTAGCGTACAGCTAACATTAAAATAACTTTACATTTATTTTTATATTTTCATTTTTAGTCCTTCGGTTCGGGAATAGCTGCAGGCCACAGCCAGCGTATATAAGTAATCTGACAGTAAAATATACACTTGGAATGCTTTCAACAATCTCCGGGGAGGTAGTTTTATAACCGCGCTTTTGTTCTCTCATCAAATTAACCCTCTTGCATCCCTTTGTAACGCGACTTAGTTCGTTTCAGTGAACCCGGACGATGTTAGAATATGTAATTAATCACCGTCAAATCTAATAGTAATTTCTAACGCAAAACATTTCCAAGACCCTATTAACATGGTTACGGATTACAAATTCAAAATGAAATTAGTTAACTAGACCCGAGGCGGGAAAATTATACTCGTATTATACAGTTGATCAACTTATTGTGGGAATGGTAATAATGTAGATTTATTAACGTTTTTGTTCTATATACGTTGCCCGCAGCGTTACCTGTCCGGACCGCAGATTATACGGTGTCCCGCAAGGAGCTGTCCTGGGGCTTGCGTGATCATGCATAAACATGGCGCCTTATTCTACGAAGGGAAGCCGTCAAGTATATGTGTGTCAGGTTGTTTATTCGTTTTTTATTTGTAACGTATGTAAAATCATATGTATATTTGATTAAATGCATCGGTTTGTGATCCGCAGCGAATACTAGCTGCTTTAAAATAAAATAAAATAAGTTTTTTATGACTTAAAGTTATTTCTTTTCTAACCAATTTTCTTCGTTATTACGTAGAATTATTCAATTTTGTATGGAACGTACCTACGTGCGTGTAGCGTTTCTGTAATAGACATACATACTTAAATCTTACCCAAGGTCTAACGTGATCAATGTTAGGGGCCAAGTGCCAAGGTACTTTGTAGTCGATTTAAGGCTCACATAATTATAAGCTTGCGTTTAAATGTGAGCTTCGTACGCGGTGAGCTGATATTGTAATTATGGACTCAGAACGTATGTGAAATATCTCGCTCTTTAATAAATTTGATAAAGTTATTATACATTTTTACCCGCGACGGAACGGAGACTGTATATGCGTTTGGGGTGAGAGGCAGTTTGTGTGTGTAAACCTATTTTGCCGCTTATCTCCAAGACTACTTGTTCGATTTTGATGCGGTTTTCAGAGATGGGTTCGGTTTAGATTGGTGCATATTATTAGATATATATTAAGTTGATAACTCACTAGAGGGCACTGCAGTAAACGTTTTTTGTACAATCCAATGTTGCCATTTTTCTCCAAAACTACTATTTTAATTTTGATACGAATTTCAATGATGGGTTTCGGTTTGATTGGTGCATGATCTTAGATAGGTGTTACAATTACAACCCACCAGAGGGCGCTGCAGTAAACATTTGTTTTACAAAACCAAAACTACTGGTCCGATTTGGATGCGGCTTTTAATAACGGGTTTGTAGCTGATTAGTGAAGATTTTTAAATAGGTGTTACGGTATCAACTTATTAGGTGACGCTGCAGTAATATCTAGCCCGATTTTCATGCGTTATTCATTATAGGGTTTGTGGTTGATCAGTAAAGGTTCTTAAACAGATGATACGGTGGTAAATCACTTGAAGGCGCTGCAGTCATTAATATATTTAATTTTAGCTTCTACATATTTAATATTAATTAGTTTTATACTCTATAAAAAATTTGAAATAAAAAGCAAAATAAAAATTTTTGATAAAAACCCATGACGGTTAAAACATAATTGAAAAATGATAAAATAATTAAAAAACCTCGACATTTAAACAACAGAGTATCAGTTTTCATAGCACTTCCCTACGCACCTATTTGGTTCTCGAAGACGTAGATGTGGCAATAACATAATATTCAAGTCCCTATGAACTTTATATAAAACCCAATATAATCCGTCGGGGGCTGCCATCACTATTTTAAACTTCAACATAAAAAAGCAAAATTACACATAAAAACCCACGATGGTTAAAATGCAGGTAATTGAAAAAGAATAAAATAATAAAAACATCCTTGATTAAAGAATTTATGCAACTAGAAATAATAAACGTAAAAAACGTAAAAAAATGTTCCCATTTCTCTCCAAAACTACTAGTCAAATTTTGATGCGGTTTCATCACTGTTTTAAATTTAAAGAAATATAAGTAAGTATAGCAATAAAATATCTCCAAATTATTCACGTTACTATAAAACTACAAATCTAGTCCATTCAATGGCAGCCCCCGACGGATTATATTGAGTTTTATATTAAGTTCATAGGGACTTGAATAATATGTTATTGCCACATCTACGTCTCCGAGAACCAAATAGGTGCGTAGGGAAGTGCTATGAAAACTGATACTCTGTTGTTTAAATGTCGGGATTTTTTAATTATTTTATCATTTTCCAATTATGTTTTAACCGTCGTGGGTTTTTTTCAAAATTTTTTATTTTGCTTTTTATTATTTCATAGGTCATAGGCATTGCAAGCTGCAATCTACTGGATATCAAATTAGGATTTTTTATGATCAAATCTTTATCGTATTTAATAAGCTATAGAAAGTAAGTAAGGAAGCACAATTTTGGCAGGTTAGGTTGCGCTTTTTTCTGTAGGACGACGAAGTCCGCCCGGGTAAGTAATAAAATAAAATTATCATAAACATATTTCAGGGTTTGCAAAAAATGGCCATTATAATAAGAGCTAGCTTAATTGTACGTGAACAATAAAATTTTTCTACTCACATAAGCTACATAGATATAAATAATTGTGCATTTCTGGATATACAAAGAATTCTATAGGTCAAATCTTGCTGATATTTCCTTCCTATAAAAACTTCCTATAAGCAGTTATAAAATATTTGAAATTATCTTCAAATACATTTCCAAGATACTTAACTCAGTGGCCGTAAGTTATTACGATAGGTATGTTGGGTATTTCTGGTAGTGCTGTATCACTGGTTAATTGCTTTTGAGTCGTCGGTTTACATTTCACTGTATGCCTTTTGATTCGTTTCTTATATATTAAAACGACTTTTTCAATATCAAAATGTAAGCATCGTTCATTTCTCAAAATGACTTACTTTGCTACCGATTCAATGGCCTAAAAAATATAATTTGTCATTAATATTGTAGGGAATTTGGTATCGTTATTGCTTAAATTCTTATTAGCTTCTTGATGTAAATGTGAGAATATAAACGGGATAAACTTTAAAGGCAAGGGTACTATTTGATAGTACGTCTATGCACTGGTCAAATGCGGATTGCCAAATCATTTTCAAATACTTTTTATCTCATCAGAACTCCACATTTCCTCGCGATGGATAGGTCAGGTGCCTGAAACAATTGAGAACAATCTTCTTATAGGATCTATGTGCACTGGTCGGCGAACGTGGACTTCTTACAGGCCTTTACAAACTAGACAATCGTCACTCACAATGTAATAACGTGTTTACCTTATGTCATATTTTAAATCGATTTTATGTTTTATAAGGCAACCATTTTGGGAATTTTGTATGGTCAATATACATGTGTGTATATAAAATTATTTATGTTATATTTGTAGTTTCCGTCGAATGGATTTTTCCGTGCTTAGCACACTGTGGTGTGATTGTTCATATTTATTTATCACATTAGGTCGCCTTTACGCCGGATTAAATATAATGCATGTTGCAATTATTTATCGATTATTTATACTTAATAATAACATGTCAGTATAATTACGGGCATATAGGTTAAGGTTGACACGTAATATAGAAAATAATTCATAGAATCTGTAAGATTAAAGTAGCATAATTATAACACAAATTATAAAGGAAATATATATAATATATTCTTTAATTAAATACTACACGTTACCCATCTTTCGGTTCATATTATTTTCTTACGCATAGCTGCTATGCTATGTTTTGTGCAAAAGGGCAAAAAGGGCAAAAAGGCAAAAAGGGCAGGATATATTTATAACTGTATTTAGATGTTCAGTACAGGCAACACATAAATGAGTTCGCCATTTTTCAGTGGCATGCAAATATTTCGATTACGCAATTAGGTAAATCTATTATTATATTATTATATTGTTTTAAACTAACGCGATCATTATTCATATTTATATTATTAATAACATTTTATTATTAATAGCAGCTTCTATTAGTTTTAATTAATTAGTTCTTTTCATCAAATAATTCTTTAACATTGTAGAACTGTTTAGTTAACAGCCAGTCGTATAGGTTTTTTTTTAAACTGTCTCATAGTTACTTTATGTGGTACGGAAAATTATTAAATATTAAATATTTAGACTATTTAGGTAGACGAACTTGACGTGGCGGTGGGGCTCAGTAGCATAGGGCGAAGCTTATTGAGCCGAGGGGGCTCTTTGTACTCCTCTTATAAGAAGAGGGGACAAAAGAGCAATGGGCAAAGAGCAAGGACGGAACCTCACCCCATTGTACTGTCCCGACGTTGGGAGGGGTTGTTCTGTGGTGCGGGACAACCCTTCTGTGAAGGTGGCGTCACTCCCTTGTGGGAGTGACTAGCTGTCGAGGTGCCCTGTTTGCTCATTAGATCCGGGGCACCTTACCAAAGGCGGCATTGGTGGCACGCGCCGGGTTTTAGTGGGTAGAGCTGCGTCCACTTACTACCTTCGGGCGCAGCGAGTCCCACATACCTACTTGGGGAGACCCACTCCCCCTCGGGATGCCTCAAAAATAAGAAAAAAAAAGGTGGGAACGTGGTGGATGCGTGTGGCAAGGGATCGGCTGACTTGGCGTTCATTGAGGGAGGCCTATGTTCAGCAGTGGACGGATAGAGGCTGATGATGATTTAGACTAGACCCAGATGAACTCATTTGTGTTCATGAGCGGACCACTTCCACCCGGTGTATCATCTGTCAGTTCGTCTATCCAATTAGGTAATAAAAAACGTATATAATTTTTAATTGGCATTTTAAAATTCTCATATCCCGTCCCATTTTCCATCACCGTTCCCGTCGATGCAG
Source organism: Helleia helle (assembly GCA_963853865.1). Taxonomy (NCBI): domain Eukaryota; kingdom Metazoa; phylum Arthropoda; class Insecta; order Lepidoptera; family Lycaenidae; genus Helleia; species Helleia helle. The sequence continues at coordinate 14,146,740 of OY971422.1, read as the reverse complement.
ATCCAATTACCATATTTAACGTTTTACAGGGCATATTTTGATAGTGTTACAACTCGACAATAACATAGACTACTCGCATCGACATAAATTTACCGAGTGCGCTGACGCTAACAGAACGCGTCAGGGGATGAAAAATGGAGCGGAGCCCACTGATTGTCGATCGATACGGTGATCAGTGACCATGGTTTAAGTCTGGAGTGTTGTTTTCTAACGTTTATGGAAAATTCGATTATATTGTGGTTTATCAAGTATAAATGTGCATAGCGTTTCGAATACTTTGGTGCAATACCGAGTGGACTGAGGTGTCGAGTGAGGTACTTACGAATTGGGGTGGTGTTATACTACTCTACCGGCCGTGTGGTACCGGTAGAGTAGTATAGCACCACACCAATTCGCCGGCCAATACCACCACCACCACACCAATAATAGGCCGGCCGGCTGCTACTAAGCAGTCCTATATCCTGCGCATCTGACCGCTTCCGTTACATGACTCCGAATCAACGTCAAATTCCCGGCTAGGCATCTGCCTGAAACGGGTCGGGCAGATCATCATCATACTTACGAATAAATTCGTGACATAAGGATATCTAAAATCTCAGAACTTGCGTGCTGTTGTGTACAATATCTCAAACGTCGGACATGTTGTTCGAATTCATTAAACGCGATAAAATCCGTTAAAATTAGTTTTACTGAAATACAAACATACAACACTATACCCTACCCACACGTAACGCACACTATGATATAATTACCTAAAAATATTAGTTTAGGTAATTTGTGAAAGAATAATATTTTTTTATGGGGTGGTACCTCTCGCTCACATAACACCGGCGTCACAGCTATACTGTCGCGTTTCGTGCAGTTTGTGAGTTTCCGGTGGCTCATTGGGGGTTAGGGAAAAGGAGGGCAACACACCTGCATAATCTCTGGTTATGCAGATGTGTGTGGGCGTCGGTAGTCTTAAAGCTTCGACTGCTCGTTTGCCCTTCTATGATATATAAAAAAAAGATATTAATTAGTGAAGATAGAAAGAAAGAGAAAGTTACGTGCATTCAAGATAGTCTTGCCTGTTCAGGACACGTTGAAACGATTTAGTTATATATTTTTTTATAATGTCATAAGTATTAGTTCTATTGGCAATCTATAACTGCCAATTCTTTTTTTTTTTTAATGATGTTTGGAATTTGCACCCATAAGCAATGAATTACTGTTGCTGGCTTCTAAAATCTAGTCGGCGGTGCCCGATCCCTCCGCGCGTAACAAGTTTAGCTCGCAGTGCCGATGCCTGCCCGTGTCGTGACTTTGAATCCTCCGGGAGTGCTCATGGGCGAATTATCTTCTAAAATGAACAATATAAATTATACCGAATCGGTTTTGTTGCTATAAAATACTGGTTTAAAATCCTATTGAATTTATCGTTCAGGAACGTGTTGGAAATTGCGGTGATATTTTATCAATGGATGTATTTTTATTATCCGAAAGTGAACTCATAAAGAGTTGTTTGGTGTGCAGACGTAAGAGCGGTTTTATAGGAATTTTTATGATTCTAGCAACACCGACGTCTATAAACGTTGAATTAGATGAAGTGCAAACCGCGGGTGGCACATTCGATATAATAGTCTGCGCAATGAGCTTTCCTTACAGTTGTTGTTTGGAAAAAATACTTTTTATTTATATTTTTTATGCACATTTTGCGTACGTATGTGCTATGGAGCTCAAACGTGGCCTCTGTCAGCGCTCCTGGTCCACGTGGTGTATATATGACGTATACGCCAAATAACTAATAGTCGGTGGGTTAATAGAGTTGAGTGAAGCTCTCATTTGGGAAGACGGAGGTGGGTCGTCCTCCAAGATGTTACGACGATCTCCATGCAGTGGCGGTGTTGGATACGCGCGGCGGGGGATCAGTCGTCTTGGCGTTCATTGAGGGAGGCCTATGTTCAGCTGTGGACGTAAAAAAGCTGAAAATGACGATGATGATGGTATGATCTTATGTCAAGATTGTTGAATTTGATGTCCGCATGGACCTAGCTAGATTCAAAGGTGTATTATTAACATAACGTCGATGGTCTAGTCACTAGTGGGTATAGGCACGGCTTCTTGATACTGACCCCTGTGGTGCCTTGAAATGGGTTTTGCTAAATTTCTACGTGCACCTTTTTGCACAGACTTTTGATACCATCAGGCACGCAGGTTTCACGTTGTTTTATTCACCGCTCAGCAAGCAATAGTCTCATATTAAGGTGCACGTAGAAATTAAAAAAAAACCATTTCTAGGCATCACAGGGGGGGGGGGGTCAGGATCGAACCCGGACCTCTCGGCTCTCACTCAAGAGGCAATCGTCGCTCACGACATTATTATTATTTTTATGAACATAATACTGGAACCAAATGTATCCCGTATTCTAGTCCAGGTATATTTATATTTTTGAATAAAAAAAATAGAATAAAAAAAAAAAACATATTTTTATGTAATTCCGTTTACGCATGATTGAGTTATAAACAAACAAGCATTGTAAAATACAAATCAATAAAAAAAAAACTTTTGTAAATAGGTAGGCAGTAAGATTTTCTTACACTTAGATATTCCCAAGTTTTAACATCTATCAAGGTCACTTTGAAAATTCGATCCGAATTCGGAATCTGAACAGTTAGAAATGTTGAATTTAATCACAATCGTTATGGCTTTTTTAATATTATTTGAATAGATTCCTCATGACTAAATACGTAACAGCAATTATAAGTATTTTTGTCTAAATTGACAAGAACAATTAAAATAATTGAAAATGAATTTAGAAAAATTCTGTCTGTGTTACGACAAGGACGTTTGTTACGTCCTTGTTATATTATATTATATATATTATATATATATAATATTATATTATATTATATATATAATATAATAGGAATTACATTTTCGATATCATCTGACTTAGAAATATTTGAGAGCCTTTGTACCAAAACCATAAAGAGCTTTCGAGAGCTTTCATCCGTGGAAGCTTAAAGGCCATAGAAAGCAGTTTCCGTATATACGAGCTCCAGTTCAAAGGTGCCAGTAAGTTATCAATATAAGGTCATTTGAAATCATCTAAAATAAATATAAGGGATATTTTTATACCATAAAATAAAAATATAGATTTTAAGCTCAATATCTTATTAGAATGATCTACAAATAATATACGCGTTGTTATTACATATTTTAGATACTTACCAAATATTGTAAATGATTATTCATAATCCTTTATGTTTCTTTCATTCATTGCCTAAGAAATTATATTTTTTACTATAAGATGCAGATCACGTTTTTTTAATAATGTTTTACAATATAAACTTATGCATACCTATATATCTTACTTATATGAAAATAAAATATTATATTAATAATAATATAACTTTATTGCACACCATTAACACATATAAACAAAAATTAAAATTAAAAGAAAAGAAAGGAGTTTTACAATTAGGCGACCTTATCGCTTTAAAGCGATTTCTTCCAGGTAACCATCCACTGAAAGAATTTTTTTTTAAGGATAGTGGCTGTGTGCCAAAATTGGGCAAATACAATTTTAATACTATGAAAATTTTGAAAAACACTTAGAATAAGACATAAATAATGATTGCATATCGTACGATAGATTTATAACGAAGAACATTACCGAAAAAAAAAGAAGAAGTAGATAGGTGAAATTTTAAAAGAAAAAAAAAATAAGTGCCAACTTTTACAAAACTCAATCATTTTACTTTACTATTAAATATTAAAAGGTACGCAGAGAAAAAAAAGAAAATTAAGTTTTCTAATAATGTTCTTTATATTATATTCTTTAATCGATATTATATTCTTTAGTTCAAGCGCCAATTCCTATAGGTCCAGAAGTTGCCAGGTTGGTCGATCGGCTCGAAAACTCAAAACGTTGATTACATGCCATCTAAAGGTCCAGTGATGAAAAGTGGCTCATTTGCCAGCTCATATGAGAAATTACAGACGAATGTGTATGTATACCGAGGGAATTTATTTTATCATCATCATCATCAGCCTTTAATCGTCCACTGCTGAACAAAGGCCTCCTCAGTGAACACCAAGACGGCCGATCCCTTGCCACTCGCATCCAACACGGACTGGCCACCGCACGGAGATCATCTTCCCACCTGGTTAATGGCCGACCAACACTTCATCTACCTTAACGCGGCCACTCTTGATCCTTATGGGCCCAACGGTCATCCGTTCTCCAAAGTGACGTGAAGTTATTCTTTACGTGATATCGATAACTTTAATTCTCTGGCGGATGTTGTTTCGAATCCTATCTGCCAAAGAATTTTTTTTAAAACGTCTTATAACTATCATTTTTATATATTATCATAATAATAATATATTTTACCTTTAGTATCAATATTTTACCTGCTAGATCGCTTAACGTTGGATAAATTAAATTTACTTCGATGAGGGTCTGGGAATAGTGTCTCGTAACAAAATACTAAGAATAATTCTGTGGGGACAGCAGCTGAGGCGGTGTCGTGACAGTCAGCTATGACGTAACACGTCAACCATACAATAAGGCACGACCCTAGATATTTTTAAGTATCCTGTCACGACAGAGCGATATTGTCCAAAGTTTGTTGCTAAAACAACGATTTTATCAAACAAATTATTTCGTCATCAATCGGCACATTCACTAGTTAAAGTGGTTCTGTTACGGGGTGGGTTTTTATGAAATAAAAAGTTGAATTAACTCCTGTTTATTGCCAAAGATTAAATATACAACAAGACTTGTGCTTTTGCCCACATTTTGCATTGTGCCCACAACGAAGCCTAAACCCGATCTGTCTAATCTTTGCATCATCTTCTTCAAGATGACTCTGCTATGTGCGCAAAAAGGAATAATACACGTTTTGGAAACGAGGACGGCTACTCAGCGATATTATTTTGGATTGTTTAATTAACTGAGAAACGAGAAGTGCTGCTCAGCGACATTATTTAGATCTAACTAGGGCTGTAATATAGCAATACTGACTAGGGCTGTATTATAACAGTTCCACATAATATTAAGCATAATATTTTTATTGTTTCTAAATATACATGCGATAATTGCTATTATTATATAAGAATATTTAAAATTTTAATTTCACAAATAGCTTGCAAATTTCTTTTAATATTAATTTAATAAAAAAAAACCATTTAACCAAGAAATGTTATTGATTCTTCAGAATAAATTCAAATTCAGGTCTTACACCCATTCTAATATTAAGTAAAGTTACTACACAAAAGTAAGTTTGTCCTTATGTATCGTTTGCTCAGAATGTGATAGAAATTGCCTTGACTACAGGCATTGGTATATAGGTGAATACAATCTATGTCTACACGGACGAAGTCACGGCCAACACTTACCGACGTGCAATTTTCGCCAGCATGTTCGTGTTGAACCACTGAATTAATAAAACTAATTCGTTACGTAAGATTTATGACAAACAGATAAAAAACGGATAAGATTATATTGATAGAGATCATAAGACATTTTATATGAAGTTATGTTACGTGATATTGGCTCACGTAATCAACGCTTTCACATATAATGTAGTTATTAGTTCTAATATGCGCTTGTGACATCATTGCGTTAATGTTTAGCACTTATCCTAATCGCACGTTTGGGCAATACGAAAAAATTGCTCACCATTTATATAACTGCCAAAATACAATAACACGAAATAATATAATTGGCTTTAGACACTCAAATCTAGTAAGAGGTAGTGCCATGCTGCTTAGCAGCCAAATTGGGCCGGCACGAAAGGGGTGTTACCTCTAGCTCACATAACACCTGCGTCAAGTTATAGACTGGCCTGTTGGTCTAGTGGTTATAGTGACCCTGACTGTTAAACCAGAAGGTCGTGGTCGATCCCCACCCAGGACAAATGTTTGTGTGATCATGATCATTTGTTCTGTGTCTGAGTGTAGTTTATCTATAATGTGTATGTATTTCGAAATATATATGTATATATTAGTTGTCTGGTTACCATAAGAACAGGTTCTGCTTAGTTCGGGACCGGATGGCCGCACAGAAATCTAAATTAGTTAGATTTCTGTGGATGGCCGTGTGTGAGTTGTCCCAACATATTATTATTATTAAGTGACGACGGCTATACTGTCACGTTTCATGCGGTTTGTGAGTGTCCGGTGGCTCATTGGGGGGATGGTGAAAAGGAGGGCAATGCATCTGCATAGCTCTTTGTTGGTCGGATGGCTATGGGCGTCAATAGGCACCATATGGCTCCGACTGCTCGGTTGCCTCCTTATGACATAATAAAATATGATCATTACTACGGTCCGATCGGTCTCGACATCTTAAATGTCAGAATTCATATTGACTCCCAAATAATACGTGTGGTAAAAGTATTTGGATAGTATAAATGTGGGTGTTGACCTCGTATACCATATCAAACGACCAAATGTATATTTGGTCTCTTCTTCAGATTCAAATCCCACTGTTAATAAGCAGAGGGCAATATGGGAATGAGAAGAACAAGGGTTTACCGGTGGGAGGAATGCGCTGTGCCGCGCTCCCGGCCGCATGGAACCACAATTTTTCTGGTTTCTCCCATCAAACAGCTTTGCTGTGTTTCGGAGAGAAGGGCAAGACAGGCAGTGTAATTACTGGCACCGAGACTTAACATCTTGTCTCGGGATAGGCAACACATAAATGAGTTAACAGGGCTAATTTCAGGTAAATTAGTTTATGTTCATGGGTGACGTCGACCACTTACCATCAGGTGGAACGTCTGCCTATCTAAGCAAAGAAAAAAGGTTGCATTATAAACTGCTTAATATAGGCTCTATTACATTAGATTATAACGCTATTTGTTGTCCAAGGAATTAAATTAGTGTCATTTAGAGAGTGGTTGCTCGCGGGTTGCGCTAACTTAAATTAACCGGCCTGATAACGATTATTTAATATTTTAACAGACTGTCTTTCCTCAAAAATCTCCTCGTCAAATTTTACTCAAAACATGCAAATAATGATCATGATGAAGACTTTAAAAGAAACCACGCACAAAGATATTATGTCACAATTTATGTGGTGTCAGAAAAATTATTTGCTCGTCAACATTTCTCACGACCGCGAAATCTACATAAAGCTTTTGAATTTGGGGCTGTGGTTAGAGTTGCCTCATAGTCTACGAAAGTTTAATGACATGATTAGCTTCATACCAAAACTGCACTGTAACTAAAGGTTATATACAATGTGGTTTAAGAAATGATTTTTATGGATTTTTATATTTATTAATTCAATTTTCATTTCTAACCAACAATTAATGAATTTCTTTACCTAAGATGTGAGTTTTATACATAACAAATAGAAAACCAGCGCACGAAGTAATTGATAAGTAATTGATATATTGTTAACTTCTTTGTCTATGATAATTTATATAATGAGTAATGACCGGTTGGTCGAGTGGTCAGGCTACTGGACACTTTACGCAGAGGGCGCGGGTTCGAATCCCGCCAAGTGCAGATATTTGTATGATGAATACAGATGTGCTGCACGGGGAATTAAAAAACCCGCAACCCAAGTTCTTATGAACTTAGTAGGTTAACGTGGTGTGATTATTGGATAATATTTATTTATTTATAACTGCAAAATACCGTATCTAGTGAGGAGATGAAGGTCTGGTATTGGAGGCAGTAACTACACTATTGTTATTAGAGCTAAATAAATAATTAATAAATATAATGTTCAGACACAACCGACAATAATGTAAAGTTGCAACTTAATTTTAAACAAGAAACAAAGGCTAAATTAGCCCAAATTTTAATGAACTTAGCCTTAATATTCCTTAACGTGACTACGCATAAGCCAAGGATAAATCTTAGTTACTAAAAAGGAAACTAACATAAACTAATCTACTCAATTGCGAAATTTATCTTAGTGGGTGGACAAATTGCAGCTGAGTCAGTAACACTGACCGAGACCGGTTCAGCCAATCCAACATTATATTCCCGCTCAAATCCTGTAATCAAGTGTATACCACTGACCTATTACCCCGACACTTGATGAAAAAGAAGACTTCGATAAGTCAAGACGCCTTTATATTGTCTGCTGACTTTTGATAGTAAAAAATATATTGTATATTCACTTGTCTATTGTTGAATTTAAAATTTTCAAAAGACAACCTGTGGTAGAGTAAATGAGATAGATTCTTTCCTCCATACATTTAAAACCGCGGGTTAATGAAATAATGAAACAAAACAAGCAGTCTCCTAATGGGTAAAAAACATGTAAAAATGGGCAGTAATATTCTTATTTTGAATATTTGTTTTTTTATTTTTCCGAATAAACTACCACGACCAAAAAATAGCGTCCAATTTTTTTCTATTGTTCCTACAATTTATTTGACACATTTTTCCCACAGATTTTTAGCAAAAAGTTATATCTACGAACACTTTGTTAGAACTATTGAATTGTTTCAAAATAAAATTTCATTTTTTTGTTAGACTAACATATTTCATCACTATTCAAATATTTTCGTAAATAAAAGTTGGTCTTTTTGCGGTTTTTTGATGCCATACGTGTGATATTATATAATAATTAATACAATATTATCAATGAATTAATGAATGTGCCATTGAGTTTGGTAATGTAGAGCTAAGTATAAAGCATCGACGATGCTAAAGCTAACAGACCCCTGAATATTAGCTGGTTAACTAATTAAATCGACCTTTCATTATGTGATGACTGTTTTACTGAATAATTGAGCGCTCTATTTAATTCTGTCCCATTGTCATCATTAACTCCTTTCCGTCTACTGCTAGACATAAACCTTGTTCAATGAACGTCAAGACGGTCAATACCCTCCCACTTGCATCCAATTACGACAGAAAACACGGAAATTGTCCTCCCATTTTTGACGATCTCTGTGGCTCAATGGTTAACACGTTTGCGCTCAAGCCGGAGGTAGCGAGTTCGAATTCCGTCAGTGAAAAAAAAAGTTTTCTGTGTTCCTGATTCATGGATGTGTATTAAATATATGTATCATATAGTAAAAATCTTAAATATATGTATAGTATTATAAAAGTATTAAGTATATATCTGTTATTTCGTAACACAAGTTCTTTGAGAACTTACGTGGTGAAAGCGTCCATAGATATTATTATTACTATGTATTACTATTATTTTACCTGAACGTGGCCTCAACTTCAGAACTCTATGACTCTATCTATGAACTCTTCATAATAGTATCACTATTTTCGAGATGACAATGTGGCTATCATTAATACTCATCTACAAGTTCAACCCTAACAACCGTAATATACTCCGCTCGAGGTATGTATAGGTGATTACCTTGGAGACAAAGTCGTAGTAGAATTTGAATGTTAAGTAGTGTTGAATTGGAAATTACAATGTCTAATCAATGAGACTCTACTAAACTCTACATGGTGATGATGATGAGAGAGCGTAGCCATGTGGTCATTATGTCAATCAGGCTTATTTCTTGAAATAATCGACTGAAACGATTGCTATGGCCTACGATCGATCAGTTATAACCAAAGCCATGTTCCCACCTTAGCTAGAACCCGGGTATCGTCTTCAGTTATGCAATATTTTGCATTGAATAATAAATCCCGGCCAAGTACATTTATCGTACACAGAGATTGCCCGAGAAGTTTATTTAACATAAGAATAAATCTTGGGATACTTTTACTAGAATATTGAATTTCTTTGGATTCCTAATGGAATAAGCTTGATGTGGGGTAAATAAATATGAGTTTTATGTTAAAGTTCTAGGACCTAAGTGTATACTTTGCTTATATTGAAATATTTTCTTTAAGAATACAGACATGCATCGTTAACTTCACTTCGTTCTCGTGTAACATAGACCTTTATTTATATCACTCACTTTGAAATATGTGTCTAGGAGTTGTGAGTAGTAATGTTAGCGTAACAGAATAACTCGAGTGACTCTCTAAAACTATCAATTGAATTCTACATAAACGACCGGACAGACAGCTTGGATTGGATTAATAAAGACTTCTTGGATTAATAAAGACTTCTTCCACCATTTAATTTGAAACTTATAAAAGCTCTTTGCACTAGAATCAACTACTACGTAACAACTACTGCATTAAAGTAAAAAAAAGTTATAAAGACTTTAAATTATTTTAGGAGATAGGTATGGTTTGATAATAATAATTATGTCTATATTTTCTCACTTACCGATTATATCGATTTCACAAATACTAATATTCATTTTTTATTAATAAAATATTATAATAGAAGTATTCTTAGATACTCCTCAAAATATAAAGTAATCTCCCTGTAACGTCGTCATCAGAGTTTTTAGAAGCCTCTTCAACGTGAAGTAATAATATTGAATCACGCCTCAACTCGACTTTCACTTAGTTTCCGATATGAAGTTACACAACTTACAGATATGGTAATGCAGTCCCGTACTTCCAAATAAAATAATTGGAAACCTTGTTAGTTACTTTGGAGCATGTCTATTTGACAATTTTCTCGAAATACGTGACACGAAAATATATAAATTGGATCTAGTAGATAGATACAATGATGCTAGATAAAAAATTGGAGATTCTTTTGTTTCTCGATGACAAACAGCCTGCATGCGTTCCTTCATCCTTCTCCCTTATTCTCCCTTCATCCCTTAAACTTAGAATCAACATTTATTGGGTAAAGCTGATGACGATGTAAAGCGTGTCGATAGACACCATGGGGGATTTTCTCGACTTTGGCTGAGGGTTAACCGAATGAGTGTTAAAATTCGTTTTACATGTATTGGAAACCTAAGAGGTTATTTGTACTTCTAATTGCGGCTTTAAACTCTCGGTCGAGAGCACTCGCTATGTCTCTACCCAAGGCCTCTTGGTCCGCCTATCTATCCCTGTTCTATAGATAGATTAACTCGTCACCATATCTGTGTAACCGTAAGGTCTATAGACTTGAAATTTGGAACAGTACTTTTGCCCAGCTAAGAACGGATTTTAAGAAATTCCTCTCCCTCCACCTTTGACATAACGAAGTCTGTGCGGGAAGCTAGTTAATATATAAATGACAGGCTGAGACGGGCGAGTGCTACCTTTACACTCTCGCGCTCGCCCTGCCTCAGACTGTCTCGGGGAGAGTGTAGAGACGCACTAAGAGATAGAGCGATCGTGGAACAAAGGCTTCTATTTTACTGTTCTGTTGATCAAGTGATTGACTGTCAGCAATAATTTGAAATCTTATTATATTTTTTACCCAACTACACAAGGCGAAAATAATGATTATGATATTAATAATATTCGTATATTATAGTTACATATATTCTACCTTAGCAATAAATTAATTATATTTAGATGCATGAGTTACTATTAGATTAGTCACTATCCCACCATGGTTCAGGCCTTGAAGTGGCGGTGGGGCTCAGTAGCCTAGGGTGAGCCCAGCACCTTGGGCGAAGCTAATTGAGCCGAGGGGGCTCTTTGTACCCCTCTTATTAGAAGTGGGGACAAAAGGGCACGGGGCAAGGGGCGAGGACGGGAACTTCACCCCATTGTACAGTCTCGGCGTTGGGAGGGGTTGTTCTGTGGTGCGGGACAACCCCTTTGTGGAGGTGGCGTTGGTCCCCTGATTGACTGACTAGCCGTCGATGTGCCCTGTTTGCTCCTTAGACCTCACCAAAGGTGGCATTGGTGGCACTCGCCGGATTTTAGTGGGTAGAGTTGTCCACTTACCAGCTTTCGGGCGCAGTGAGTCCCACATACCCGCTTGGGAAGACCCACTCCCCCGCTGGATGTCTCAGAGCATTTGCCTCAGAAAAAAAAGATTAGTCAGTATGATCCACATAGGTTGCATTTGAACAAACATTCAAAAACGGTCAATTTCTTCCGCACTCGGGTCACAGTTTTGAACTTTTTACTTGTTTAACAAGTAATTGTTGGAAAGTGTGAAGTCATTTCGTATACAATAACCGCGCGAGCACGTCTCGTCCGCACATGTGGGCGCAAATAACGGACCAACTTTTCACATTTCACGCCACAAGCCGAGTCGCGCGCCTTGCATTACTTATGCTCAGGATTTAGGAACGAGCTGTTTGTATATCGTCCCGTTATGTTTGTAGTAATGATTGAATTAATATTGAAACGACATATTGTTTTCTAATATTTACGCGAATTTCACTCATTATAATGAATTTTTTACGGATTTTATCGCGGTTTATTAATATTTTTACAAGCCCGACGTTTCGGATACTTTACAGCAACCATGGTCACGGGAGGACTGAGGTGTCATACGTTCTAATGTTACAAAGTTATTCGAAACTACCCTATGATACATCAATATTTTGGTTAGTCCTATCTACGCAGAAAGTGCTTTAATCTGTGACATATTATGCTTGGATTATGATTTTATAATATTAATAATGGGATCCCAAGCAGGTGGTAAGAGCCAGCCACCTTCTCTATTGAAATTAGGATGTTTTTTAATTTCAATAGCCTCACGGATCATCCTTGGAATTGGTGTTCTTTTGCGAGGACTTGTGGTTTATCAATGTTCACAGATGGCAGACTTAGTGTAGTGACGGTGTTTTAAATCAGCTATATGTTCTTTGACGCGAGTTTTAAAAGATCTTTTTGTTTGGCCTATATAAGAGAGACCACAGTCGCAATCAAGCTTGTATACTCCTGCATATTGTAAGGGTATATGACACTTGACAGATGGTAAGAATTGGCGGCCTATCTTTTTTGGCGGCTTGAAAAAGGTTTTGATGGAAGCTCGCTTTAGGATGTTAGGATACAAACATAAAATATAAAAATACTTATTTTATTAAACTACTTCAAAAAAGTAGGAGGTTCTATGTTCGCGTATATTTTTTATGTATGTTCACCGATTTTTCCGTCAATTGTTGACGGATTTTCTTTTTAAAATTCTTTTTATTGAATAGAAAGGGCATATTTCATTAAATAAGGATTTATTGACAGTACTGCCCCGATATGCAAATTAACTTCTTTCATTTGGCTAGTCGAACAGTTTTACAATGGCACTAATGTAAAAACTATGGTAAATTATTATGAAAATACTTATAATATAGTAAAGAGCAATTAGTGTGTAGCAAAGGTTAAAGTCAGGTCACTGCAGCCGCTCCGGCTCGTTGCCTCTGAATTACCGAACTTAACCGCCGTGCACTGTGCGCCGGCCGCGGTCACTCCTACCCTTTTGTTCAACTCGACGCACTAATCCGCCATATTTATTTGCGGTTGCTAAACTTACGACCCGTAGGTAAAATTAAACCAAAACCATATTCATATTATATTATTGCCAAGGCAGTAAAGTAAAAATTGCATCGAACTGGGCAAATGTTTCATGTGGTTTTAGTAAATGGAATGTTTGGTTTGGATTTTTTGTTATTGTTTTATTCCATTTTTTTAGTTATATTAATCTTAATATTTCTTAGGTCTTAATATTTTTTCTCAAGTACTATATGATAATTTGTATGATTAATGATAATTATTGTTATGCCTTTGGCCGTTTTGTATAAACAACCAACAAAATAATATAACGTTTATTGTGTATGTTGGCCCAAAATAAACATTACATTATTTTAACAAAATATTAGCTCGCAATTTTTTTAAGTCATAAGCAGGCAAATGAGCCCGATGCGAATGAGATAACGTTTTTAATCATATGTCACACTTGGTATCAATTGTTTTTTGGTTCGCTTTATCAAAATATTTGTAGAATTTAATTCATGTCATTATCATGGCTTTAAAAAGTAATTTATCACAAGAAAAAATTGCTTTATGGAAAAGCCAAAGAAAATATAATTTGTTTTGATCGCTAGAATCTACTCTTTTATCATGTTAGACAAAATATGAACATCAGACCAGGGTATATATCAAAGTGGCACGGTAATCTGTTTAAGAAGCTCGCTCCAACATTTCGGCTAGACTCGATCTTGATTCGAACGTTTCTTTTCGATATTGTCAAGAAAAGATTGAAAATGATATATTGAAGCAAAGGAGACACATTTTTATCCAATATGATTTTCTGTTGTCAGTAAAAAATACTATAATAATAATAATATCTATGGACGCTTTTACACCACGTCAATCTGGTCCCGTGGTAATTTCTCGAAGAACTTGTGTTACGGGTACCAGACAACGGAAATATATTTAATACTTTTATACCGTACATAATTATTATATTTAAGATTTTTATTATATAATAAACATATTTAATACACATCCATGACCCAGGAACATAGAAAACATTTTTGTTCCGTTGTTGTTTTCGAACCCGCAACCTCCGGCTTGAGCGCCAATGCGCTAACCACTGAGCCACAGAGGTCGTCATATATTATACTATTTCGCGATTATTTTTTAGCAATCATAATATTATGATTACCCTGTTGTTAGGGTTTCTTAGTGGTCACACCGTTACTAAAATAAAAGACTGCACAGAGACCATGTGTAAATAAATGCCGTTGTAAATTTTATAAAACTTTCAAGCAATTAAAAAGTTGTAGACCAGCGCATAGCTCCAAAACAAACATCAAAAGCAGTAAAAACAAAAAGCGAACGAGCTATAACGACCATTACAATCGTAGCTGACGCACGCGTTCGTCCGTGGGCCATTTGTTTCACGTCGTTTTAGGCCGTTTTATAATTAAAAATATTCTATTTCACTCTTGAGATATTGTAAGCAAAGGAGACGGTCCATTTCAGGTCTGGTCTTCTACAGTATATGGCATAGTTTATGGTAAATAGAAAAAAAATACATATATTTCATGTAAAATAATATAAATTAGTATAAGAAACTAATTTACAAGCAAAAAATATAAATCTATTTCAAGTTTTTTAACATGTTGGCAATTTTTAATGAAGATGGCGCCCTTCAGACGGATAGTTCTTCTTCTTCTTTTATTTTTGGCATGTCGGCGTCGCAACTTTCGTTTTGCAACATTCTGCCAGTGTCAAGTATGAAATTAATGAAAATTACGGAGAAAATAAGATTTTGGTGCAAGCAAACCAATTGTTTGGGTTTTGTAAACCTGCAGATAAATATAACAAAGATTTTAGTAATTATCGGGGAGTTATACATCTAGGGTAGGGTCTAATCAAAATTCTACTCTATATTTGATTTAACTATACAGGTTAATATAATTAATGTTAATTACCTAAATAAATGGTATACAGTCTCAACAGTCGTGAAAATTACAGTTTAATGTTATTAATATTAATGAATTTGGATAGGAGAAATATGAATTCGGGGTTGTTGCAAAAGTGTAGTAGAGAGGAAACATTTGTAGGAAGAGGGATGTTCAATTCAGGGAGAAGGTTGTATATAGTGAATGTGTTATTAGAACAGGCGAAGAAGAGCGAGCCATCGTCCAAACCACATTCGCACAGAGAGGAGTCTTTTACTCTTATTTTATTTAGAAAGACTGGGGTACAACAATGGCCTAAACGAATTCTGCTTATAATAGAAACAGATTTTTTATTTAATTTCTTGAACTTTGAAAACCATGGTTTTCTTGAGATGAGAGGTTGAATTGAGGCATAAAATCTTCCTTTTATTTTATTGGTTTTATCCCAGTCGTTCTGCCAAGATTGGTATGCTTGTCTCTGAGGAAGATTAAGTAAGTTTGGGATCTGTAATATTTATTGTCCACCTGATGAAGAGTAGCCTGCTTCGCAAGAGAATCCACCACCTCATTACCTCTGATGCCTGAGTGCCCTGGGATCCAAACTAGTAATGTTTAGACCTTTACTTGAACTGTTAAATAGAGAGTTCTTAATGTTTAAAATGATATCACTGTTTAATTTATTATAAATAGGATTGATAATAATGGATTCCAGGGCACTTTTTGAGTCAGAAAAAATGACGGCGCTGGATACATTATGGCTCTCTATAAATAGACAAGCCTCTAATATACCCACGCACTCACCAGTAAATACAGTTGAATGAGGAGGACACTGAAATTGTAGGACAATTTTCGAATTTTGATAATAGACTGCGACACCTGTTTTCCCTAATCCCGTCAATTTGGATGCATCGGTAAAGAATAAGTGGCTATTATTCCATCTAGCAGCTACTTCTGAGATAAAAAGGATGTTACTATGGGGGGATTCTTTGGTGAAACCAAGGTTGAGTATTACATTAGCTGAATATGTTATCACCTCAAATGGGAATTCATGCCAACATAGTTTCGGAAAGGTTTGAATAGGAGAGTCCTGTTCAATGAAGCGCAATTTTTTGAAACTATTGATTAGAAGAGGAAACTGTTTATGATGCCAATAGGGTGAAGTAAGGCAGAGGTTATGAAGACACTCAAGTTTCTTCTTAAGTGGATGATCGGAGAGAGCATTTACACGGAACAAAAAGCGATCAGATAGAAACTGAAAACGGATAAAGAGAGGTGGATCACCGCAATCTACTTGCAGTGCATTAATGGGGGTAGATCTGATACACCCGAGTACACAACGAAGTGCCCTCGACTGTAAGGTGTCTAATGCCCTGAGTGAGGATTTATTAGATGGTTTGAGGAGGAAAGTGCCATAGTCTAGGATACTTCTAACTATGGCATGTGTTAAATATAGGGCCGGGGTCGCCCGCTTTACTCACCGCTGTCCTCGGCAACGTGGTCTGCTCCGGAGACTCTGTAGGTGACGCGAACTGTTCCAACCCTCGTATCCAACACCACCATAGGGACACACTGATTCGGATCTCCAGCGTAGGATGAATGATGTTAATCCTCGATCGAGTTAAACGGGTTACGGGAGGCCTCCCGGTTTGTATGCGCGCGCGGCAGTGGTTGAGTTTGTACTGGCTATAAGCGCACACTAGAGGGCGCATTCACGGTCGCATTCGGATGGCGGTATATCTCAAAGCGACCCCTCAGTTCAAAGGAAAAGAATTAATAATATGTACTTAAACGATATTGTCCAATTTATGCTACCTTGCAGATGTACGAAAATACGAAATAACTCATATATCTATTTTAGTTTAAGCAAATTATTTGTTCAGGTACGGAACAGCATGATATAGTATTTTTTGAGTAAATGGATAAGAACCCCAGGAGACTCCAGATAGCGCCTTTATTATGTTTAAGTTACGTTCTGCTTTCTTTGTTATGTGCTCTATGTGCTTGGTTCCAGATAGTCTAGAATCTAATTTTAAACCTAAAATTTTTATCGATTCACAGGCTGTGAATCATAATTTAGTTAGGATAGACCTTCAATTTTCAGACTTACTAGAGGTATATTTTTCTTCCTGCTAAACGTTACTGCGCTACTCTTTGAAGCAGACAACTGAAGGCCCCTCCGTTCCAGCCAGAGTGAGAGTGAGTCGAGGGAAATTTGTAATGATGATGTAGCTTGGGAAATTGAGGGCGAAGGAATGTACAAAACTAGATCATCTGCATATTGTAATATTTGACAGTCAGGGTTAAGCGAAAGATGAAGTGAAGAAGTATAAAGATTGTACAAGATAGGACTGAGTACACATCCCTGAGGGAGGCCTTTCCATACTAGGCGCGTGTCGAGACTCTGACCCGGGACCCGAAGGCTGACCACTCTGCACATTAAAATACTGCATAGTACCCGCACTATCTTTCCTGGTATACTCAGCTGTTGTAACTTGTACCTGAGTACAGAAAGAATCACGTTGTCGTATGCAGCCGCAATGTCGAGGAATGCGGCCACCACTGATTCATTCCTGGAGAAGGCTATTCTGAGATCAGTAACAAAAATGCCTAAACTGTCTGTAGTACATAGTCCCTTTCGGAATCCAAACTGACAGGACGGAAGTAGGTTGTTCTTTTCTACAAACCATTCAAAAGATGCTCGAATACTTTGGAGAAAGTAGACGAGAGTGCGATGGGGCGGTAGCTATCACTTGCCTCAGGTGATTTTCCGTGTTTTAGAATAGGGATTATGATTTGAGTTTTCCATTCTTTAGGGATGTAATTAAACTAAAAAAAGACATTAATTAAATTTAGAAAATATTTTAATACAATTTCGCTGGCCTTTACCAGGAATGAGTAAGGAAAACCGTCAACTCCCGGGGCAGAATCTTTGACACGAGAGAGGACAGATTGGAGTTCAAACCTGGTAAAAGGGTTATCTATAGAATTCGTTGATGTTAAAAAAAATGTTGGGTATGGTCTGTGTGTGGGAAATCATTGAAATTTGGAACAAATGGAGGAGCTATTTTATCGAAGAAGTTTCCTGCCACAATTTCAGGAATGCAGGGTGAATTTAGATGAGAGAGACCGCGCCTAAATCTATTTATTTGATTCCAAACTATACTGGAGCTGGTGTTTGGTGAGAGAGATGCACAGAATTGACGCCAACGGCAGGTCTTTTTCCTTCGGAACAGACGTTTTGTCTTAGCAGCAATTCTTTGGTAGTTTATAAAATTGCTATCAGTCATGTTATGTTTATAAGCTCTTTCTGCATTTTTCCTAGTTTTTATCATCTCTGTGCACTCATTATCCCACCAGGGGGGAGATGGTAATGTACCAGTGGTAGAATGTTTTAAAGGGATATTTAGATCGGCCGAATGGGAGATAGCCTTACAGAATTCCCTGTAGCACATATTAAAGTTTTTCAGTATTGATTTGTGGAAGTAATCGAACTTTATTTTCCAACATTTTTTTATACATATCCCAGTTGGCACCAGACATCCTATATTTCAGTAGGGGCGGAGGTGGGTGTTGAGGGTAACATCTTAATGGGTAGCAGGTACTAATAGGATAGTGATCACTACCAAATGTATTATCCATAATGTTCCACAGCAAAAGAGTAGCTAAGTCATTTGAACATATTGTCAGATCTACGCAACTTTTCCTTTGTCCAGGAGGAATCATTTTTGTAGGTCAGCCATCATTTAGGATACAGAGACCTAACTCCTCGAGCATATCTCCTAGATCACTGCCAAAGGAGTCATTTGTTTCTGATCCCCACATAACATTTTGACTATTGAAGTCTCCTAAGATTAAGAGTGGAGGGGGGAAAAGTAAAAAGACACTGCGTAAAAAAGGAAGAATAGAAGGACTTGGATGGGGAAGGTATATGGAAAGAATACTTATATTTTTTATTTTTATACCAACAATATTTATGTCATTGCCATTGTGAGCAGGGATGGTAAGATAGGTAGATGTAAATTTATTATTAACAATGATCATTTATCCTCCATGACCATCCAATCGAGCTACCATCTTCATGGATTTTCATCACGGTATGATCAAAATCCATGAAGATGGTAGCGATGATTAGGTTTCAGCCAAGTTTCTGTAATGCATATAACAGTGGGGCTGAGAGTATTTGTGAGGTGAATAATTTCATGTTTCTTGTTCTGGATGCTCCTAGCGTTCCACTGAAGAAACCTGAGTGGGTCCATTGTAACGGCTGAGTATTGAGACGAGTTTTGTTGCTACGTGGTCTGTTATTGTAAAGTCATTTTTACTAATAATATTAACTAATAATGTTAAAAAAGGTTATTAATATTGGCAGTTTCAGCATCTATAGTAGGAGTATTGTTTAATGCACATCCATTTTGTGATTCGGGTATATTAAATTCATTTAAAATATCTTGGTGCGCTTGTTTATCATAGCCCGGTGTTAAAACAGGGCGTTGTTTCCGAGTGACAAAAACAGTTTTTTATATGAAGTTACTTAGTTTACTTAACTTAAGTTACTAATCTATAGTAGTTTTATACGGCGGTCTTGGTTTTGACCTACATTGATTTTTTGTATGTCCAAATCTACAGCAATTGAAGCACTGGATTGTAGGGTATTTATAAAGTTCCACTTTTAGGGCCATATAAAAGCAGAGAACTCGGGTAGGGTATAGGTAGGGGTAGGTAATGTCTGTCCGTCAAAAGTAAGAATCACCAATGTGTTGGTTGCCACTCCGGAATGCCATTATTAATAAGCTTTTTGATAATCCTACGCACTTTTATAATTTTACCACATCCATGTGGGACTTCCAGATTTTCTACAATGTCTTCTAAGGACCATTCTATGGGAATTTCTCTTACAACACCCATTCGGGTGATATTATAGGTAGGGATAGAGGTAGTGTATCCATTTTGCACAACTACAGGGTAGGACATAAACGAATTGGCATCTTGGGTGTTATGAAAAGTTACAGAGACTCTGTTACGGCCCACTTTTGTTTGTTGCCATGTTTTAAGCCATCATTTGCTATACCTGGAAAGCGATGGGTCTTTAAGAATTGTCCAAATTTAATAATGTTTAAAGTAGTGTTTGTTGCTGGGTCGCTTTCATTGCGAGACACATGTACTAAATAAGGAGGTTTGTCTAGGTTTGAGTAACGAATCCTGTATTCATTTTGCTTAGCTTGCTTATTTGGTATTGTGTCTTTCACAGAGTCAAGGGAGCGTTTCTTGCCTATCGAATTTTCAACAGCTGTAAAAGATGATAGTGGAGCAGTTAAGACTGGTGAATAAGGAAAGTCTAAGACGTTTATGTCCGGCGGTGGCCGTGGTGGTGGTATGACAAACCAGATGATGACATATGCCTATCGAATAATGACTTAATTCCGTACTTAATTCCTTACATTTGACAGATAACGCCAAAGATTATACGCCTTATGCCATTGTTTTATACACGTAGTGTTGCGAATCTCGGAAACATTAAATTATTCTACCGCTGAAATTGAGATGAATTCATGGATATGAACAAATCAAAACCGTTTCAATATTTTCTTTCCTTCATCTCATTACATGTACAAAAGTAGACCAACGTCCCATACAATTTTGGACCGTCTCCTTTGAGTTAGTAATGCGATATGGGCTTTAGCTGCAATAATATCCTTAAATTTGTTTCTAGATTTACAATTGGAACATGAATTTTTACAGACGTCTTCGATCAAGTCGATCGATAAGGTAAGTACTGTATTTTCAGGCCTTGTCGTGGCGGTGGGGCTCAGTAACCTAGGGTGAGCCGCTGCACCTTGGGCGAAGCTAATTGGGCCGAGGGGGCTCTTTGTACCCCTCTTATAAGAAGAGGGGGCAAAAGAGCAGGGGGCAAGGGGTGAGGATGGGAACCTCACCCCATTGTACTGTCCCGACGTTGGGAGGGGTTGTTCTGTGGTGCGGGACAACTCCTCTGTGGAGGTGGCGTCGGTCCTTTGCGGGGCTGACTAGCCGTCGAGGTGCCCTGTTTGTTTACTAGATCCGAGGCACCTCATCAAAGGCGGCATTGGTGGCACTCGCCGGGTTTTAGTGGGTAGAGCTGCGTCCACTTACCAGCTGTCGGGCGCAGAGAGTCCCACATACCCGCGTGGGGAGACCCGCTCCCCCGCGGGATGACTCAGAGCATTTCCCGGCGTTAAATAAAAAAAAAAGCACTGTATTTTAGTCTATTATGGAGCTGACTGTTTGTATTGCGTGAGGTCGAGTGTGTCATACTGTCTATCGAAATTCGACCCGATACGATAGGATACATCTCCCATCTCATGATAATATTAGTAGAGAGAGCCACTTGATGGCTAGAGAAGAAGCACTGCCCTTCGACATTAGGTATTATTCCCTCATCTTCCCTATCCCCTCCCCAATGGGCCATCGGAAACTCACAAATCGCACGAAATGCGACAACATAACTGGCACTTTACGCCGGTATTATGTGAGCGAGAGGTACCACCCTGGTCGTGCCGGCCCAATTCGGCTGCAATGCAGCAATGGCACTACCTCTTTTTCACATTGCTTACGTTACGTTTATGACGAAAGTACGTCAAAGAGTATCATCGAGCATTTAACCGGATAGAGTAATATGAGCCATAAAAGTCCGAAAGTGATCAGTGATTTGTCACTGACGTAATAGCAATTCCACCAACCAGTGATCTGTGTGTACGTCCCATCGGCCAATCATCCGTCAATGGGCATCAGTCGGCCAATCAAAGCGCAGCGTCGCAACACTAATTTGGCGGAATTAGTTTTCATACAAAGCACTTAACATTACCGCTCTATTCCGGTTATATGCTCGATGAAGGGTATTAAAATATACACGTAGTGCACATTAGCTGAATTACAATTTTATCGGGCTTATATCATAAATGGCGAATTGGAATGAACGCTCAATATTCACTTAGTGTAAAAACTATTTAATAATCATTGAAACGTTGCAATATATATTAAGCGAATGGATTTGCTAAGTGAGTGAAAAGCCCTCCTGATGATTATATTGCATGACTCGACTCTTCGCTGACCTCGGTCCGTTTCAATCAAGTCGTAGATGTGAAGCGGTGAGCTGAGCATGAACTAAATGCGATTAAATTGTTGACCCCGCTGACCCACAAAATGACTTTAACACTTTCAGTGACATGAATATTTCTCAATAATATTCGTAGGGTTGGCAATATATCCACCATGGTTTAAGCCTCGTCGTTGCGGTGGGGCTCAGTAGCCTAAGGTGAACCCAGCACCTTGGGCGAAGCAAATTAAGCCTAGGGAGATAGATACTCTTTGTACCCCCAGGCGTTTCTGGTCGTTGGTTAAAGTATGGGGAATCCATCTGGTACAAAGCTTCCTGACGCCTAAATGTTCGTGTAATATTTTTTGAACTTGACTCATACCAATGCCTAGGCTTGCCCGTATCTGCTGATAGGTCACTCTCTTATCTTCTTCTATCATGCGTCGCACAGCACTGATGTTATCTTCAGTAGTCGCTGTTAAAGGACGTCCCTCACGCGGATCATCACTGAGATTGCTACGTCCACGCTTAAACTCGTTAAACCAATTGTAAATAGTGGCACGAGATGGGGCTTCATTAAAAAATTCTAATCGCAGCCTATCATAGCTTTGTTGTTGAGTAAGCCCACAACGAAAGTAATATATAAATAATAATAAATCATTGACCGAAAATTTTCTCGCGTTATGTTCATTTTCACGTGTAACAAGAGTTTTAGATTTGCCGCCAATTCACAAAAACAAATGACAAATGAATGCAATATACTACATTAGGTTACCAAAGAGTTCTAAAATTAAAATTCAAAAAAAGTTTTCAATGATTCTAACTAGCCAGTTCTAAACATTTTCAGTGTTACCCACGTATATAGAATTCATCTAATAAAATTTAGTAATAACTCTTTATTAATTGATTGTTTATTTTCTCAGACTGTATCATTTTATCAAACTAAGCAAAATATTTACATATCAACATTATATTTACATAATTGCCTCTATACGGATATAATTTATTGTTCATGTTTCCTAATTTTTGAGTAGATTTAAGATGTCAATGACCGATACAATAATAAACAGACTATCTATTATTATGAAACAATAAAATATATTTATATCTTTAGAATACATTGATCTTTGTGGCTATTAGGTGAAATGAATCTTTTATTCAAATTTCGATCTGGATTGATTTTAATAAATAAATTTGTTTTTATAGTTGCATAATTTTAAGTTTAATGCGGAACAATATTGATTACCTACACTTTTTATTTTTTTCGTGTATATATATTTACATTTAGTTTAAAGAAATACTGCGACTGTCTGTCGGTGGGTGATCTTACGTATATCTAGCATTCATAGAAGGTTCATAGAGAGAGAGGAATGATACGCTTGTAGTTTTCTTATATTTCGATGGGTTATGAATTATTTCTTACCCATTGTTTTGCTTCAGGAAGTATCTCTTGTGGTGTCGAAGGCTACGGCGTCTACAATACTCAGTATGTGCGACATGTTTCTGTATTATGAGTAATTAATATTCACACGGCCGACACGAACAATCTGCGTTCGGTGACTTGCATACGATGTCTCTATGGATTTGAGGTTGCTCACGCATTTTATATACGTACATACAGCCATTGTTAATATTGATTACAAAGAACAAAGAGTAAATGTTCTTATTGTAATATCAACGACACTATTTTTATAGATGTATCATTATTGGAACGAAGTTCTTTACGGCAGGCTTGGATGAGATAGGGTTTTTGCTGCGCGACCAAACTGATAAAATGTGAGACTAAAACCGTAAAAAAATATAAACGGAAGTGCGTAGTCGTATACATTTGACTTTACATGACGTTTGATTTATTTTATTATATATTATTTATTATTTTCTATCCAGGCTTCAGGAGGCCCAAGATGTGCAAGCAAACATATTAAATACAGAATCTCATCTAAAAATTTTGGCTGACATTTCGATACAACAAGCTACGACACTGGCTGTATATAATAAATAATTACTAAAACCGGAATCCATCACAGTCCTTATATAACAAGACGAGTCTTTCTGGTCTAGTACTAAATGGCTTAGGGATCTAATGTCGTGCTTAAGCTGCGTCTATCAGAAACTAGTTCATCTACCTGTCTTACACATTAAAATATATAAATCTAATTTAGACGTCTATTTATATAAATGCCAATTTGCATCTCATTAATGTTTTAATTTTAATTATGCACACTATTTTGTGATATCTGTCAATTTCCGAGTAGCAAAACGTTATTCTAAACAGGTTTATATATTTTATAACGGTACATGATAGTCTCAACGTGTAGGATGCTCATCTGTGATGTACCGTCATCAACTAATGTGGCCTACTTACGTTGATTTGTTCAAATTGATCATACTTATGTCTCATACCGCTCCACCTAGAAACTAGGTTATTGTTTCCAATGGAAAGTGAAGGTCAATAATTGAGGTAGATGAAGATGGTCTAGATTTTATCGTTGTCATATTTTTTTTAGATCTGATGATAATGTTTTGGTATAATACCTCACCCATCATCATTGTCATATCCATTATAAATTAGAATAATAAAAACGATTAGGTTTGTAATAATTTCGAACCTCCCACGCGATTAGCTTGACGGCAATATTCTTTTTTTATAATAATACTATTAATTTTCATAATTCATCGCCATCATCAGCCTCTATCCGTCCCCTGCTGAACATAGGCATTTTTTTTAACGCCGGGAAATGCTCTGAGGCATCCCGCGGGGGAGTGGGTCTCCCCACGCGGGTATGTGGGACTCGCTACGCCCAAAAGATGGTAAGTGGACGCAGCTCTGCCCACTAAAACCCGGCGAGTGCCACCAATGCCGCCCTAGGCTACTGGTTCACCCTAGGCTACTGAGCCCCATCATCACGACAGGGCCTGAACAATGGTGGGGGAACATAGGCATCCTTCAACAAACGCCAAGGCAACTTGCATCGAACGCGAACCCGTCACTGCACGAAGATAATCTCTTCCCACCTGGTTATGGCCGACCAACACATCAGCTGCTTAAACGCGACCTTCATACTTTTCTTACTTACCTACTCCACGTATAACGCAAATAATATTAAGTCATTAAAAAAAATATTAGCTCAAAATATGCTCTAGACTTCTGTTATAGTGTTACTATACATTTCTTGTGTGAAAAATGTTTCAGGAATTCTGTGAAGCAATTAACTGTAAACCTTTAATTATGAAAATACTTAACCGGTTTTGTTCAAATAAATTTACAGTACTATATTTATTGTATTAATAACATTATTAGATACGAGTGGCGGAGGATCGGTTGATCTTGGCGTTCATTGAAAGAGACGTATAGCGGTGAACGGAAAAAGGTTATCAGGATGACAATGAAAAATAATATTTAACCAAATTTGACGTAAAGTCTGGAAGCTGAAATTGGTTTCTTAATAAAAAAATGGTGTCTTACAATCATGTTTCAACTTTGCCGATCCAATTAAGTAGCACAACTTTGTTTCACTCACGGTTTAGAGGTTAGCCCCTTAATTATGGAGCTGATAAGTCCTGGCGGCGTGCATGCCCCTTCATGTTAATTAACTTTATTCTATCTGAACTGATAAGTGAAAAAACTCTACAATTAAATTAATTTATACTTGGGCTTTTGTCATCCGATCTACAATAAATTTCCTACCAGAATGGGATATTATAGTACATACGTATGTTTGTATATACACATATATCGATACGCTTTTATTCTCAGTGGATACCTGGTGCCTACTCTACCCCTCTCTGTCTGGTCCTGTACCAGACAGAGAGGAGTAGAGTTTTCTGCTCATCTACTTCTTCATAGTTTTTTACTAGTTGACGTGATAACGTCTTATAAATCGAATAAAGCCGGCTGCACGCACAAAACAGTGTCTCAGCGTGCAAACGAAAGCGCGGAACAAGCGATAGAGAGGCACGATCGGCCTAAGCGGACGGCTTGTGACGCATTATGACGTTCTCACATAAAATTATCGTTCGTAAACTGACTTTACAGACAACAGGTAGGTTTTTTTTAAATACTTATGCTATGTTATACTGGTTTCATGGTTTCAAAATCTTGAAGATGTCCGTAGAGAGAATGTACGCGGATGTCTTCGGTAGTTGAAACGTGCTAAACGGCTTCGTTCGTCTCTCTGTATATAAATGTAAGTTCAATTTTTATTAGAAACGAAATTCTCAAAACAAACAAATCATGTGATTTTTTTGACAATTCATGACAAACATATTTCAATTGAAACTTTAACAGGCTTGAAATATTGACCTAATAAAAATTGTATGTTCGATTGTAAAATAAATGTCGATCCGAGATGCATTGTTTTCAATAGAGTTAGTTTTATTCGGATTCACCTCTTTTTACATAACACATATTATATATATCACCCCTTTTGTTTTTGGACTGCGCTATACTTTGAGATGGTGATGTGAAAATGTTTTATTAGGTTTATTTATCTTTTCTAAGTTGGCAGTTATGCTTTTATTTTTGCAACGAGATTATTCCTTTTAATAATTCTTTTATTGCTTTTGAAAACCATGATCGTAGAACGTAAGTAATAACTCACATCACGTGGATGTGAATTTTGTTTCATAAGCGCAGGGAAGAAGGGATATTCAAAAACTAAGAATATTTTTGGAAATTTCTTTGAAACTAAAGTAATTTAAAATTGTTATATCCCAGCATCTGATTATGCCTACCCATTCTGGGAACGTACATCAGCAGTTCTTTGATGTGAAACAATCGTGGGAATGAAGTTTGCTAGAGTCATTAGCGAAATGCCGAATGCAAATATATTGTTTCGTTTTTTCACATTCACATATACATGTATAGATCGTCGCGCCATTTTCTCATTGGGATAACATTTTCCCATGTCTCTTGACTATACTAATCCAATCCTGACTTATATGTCTGTCTTTAAAGATTTCATATATGCTAATCGGTTTTTTTAGTCTTTCCTGAAGATCTCCGTTCTGATCTAAGAACGTGTTCAGTACTTGTATAGTATCATGTAGGTGGTTCTTTACGAGTTAGTCCTGATTTATATATATCTTTTCAGACTTTCGAAAATAGAAGGACATTTTACAATTGCGTAAGAAACAGATTCACCTTGAGCGTGATTTGAGTATAAACCCCACCAAGGTTCGAGCCTCGTCGTTGCGGTGGGGCTCAGTAGCCTTGGGCGAAGCCAATTGAACTGAGGGAGCTGCTCTTTTTATCCCTCTTATAGGAAGAGGGGACAAACAGCAGGGGGGGAGGGGTTCCAATCCTCACACCTTGGTGAGGATGGGAACCTCGCCCCATTGCGCTGTCCTGAAGTATGGAGGGGTTATTCTGTGGTGCAGGACAACCCCTCTGTGGAAGTGGCGTCGTCCCTTGGGGGATTTATTAGTCGTCTAGGTGCTTTGTTGTTTAACAGATCTGGGGCACCTACCACAGGAGTTTTAGTGGGTAGAGCTGCATCCACCTTACCACCTTTCGGGCGCAGTGAGTCCCAAATACCCGCTTGGTGAGAACCACTCCCCCGCGGGATGCCTCAGAGCATTCCTCGGCACAAAAAATTTTTTTTATGTATAAAGTAGTTGCTTATATCAAAACTTAGAAGGAAGATACTGATTTTTTGAGAAATTATCAAATAAATAATTTATTCTAAAATGTATATATTTTATATAGGTGTTGATGTTAGGTTCAATATGTTTATGTCCAGAGTGGAAGATCGTGATGATGGTGTTGATGTTAAATTGTAAATGATATAATATAAATATAAATAATTACAGTAGGTATATACATTGAGTTTCTTATGCCTGTAATCGATTTGATATGCTCGTAATTGCCACGCTGAGCAGGCATTGGTAATCGCAGATGATGATGAATTAGCATCGCTGGCACTGCTGGATGTGTTGGTCGGCCATTGACCAGGTGGGTAGACGATGTCCGTGCAGTGACCGGTCCGTGTTGGATGCGAGTGGCAAGGGATCGGTCGTCTTGGCGTTCTTTGAAGGAGGCCTATGTTCAGCAGTGGACGGATAGGGGCTGATGATGATACATAGAGTTTTAGACGCTTGCCTTTTTGTCCTCATTTAATACAAAACCCTATTTGGAAGCCAATTATATAAATGTTTTGTTACGAATTAGTATCATGAATAAATTAAGGGACAAAAATAGCGGACAATTAAAGTTAAATGTAATCTGATCGCTTTAACAATGCTCGGGGGAACGCAAAAGCGCCAGTCAGCGATGTTACCATTTTTTATTTTCCCATATACCATCGAAACTGCTGTTTAAATTAAAGAGATACATGGTTCTACTAAACGTATTAAGGCATCGGACATTGGATATTCAACAATTAGCCAGCCTTTAATACCAAATGGTTTTAAGAACAGATTTTTAGTATTATAAGTAGTATTTAGATTTTTTATCAATAAAGTGGATTCTTGTTTATTTATTTCACATTTAAATTAGGTAATTTAAGTAGTGTAAAAAAGTAAAAGAAATGAGAATTTATAAAAAAATTATGCATTCATAGTTTGAGATGAAATGACTTATTGTGCAAATTATACTTTACTTATCTAGCTTATCACAAATGTGAATGGGCTGATCATGAGATGAATATGTTAAGAAATAAAGCTGAAAGTAATAAATAGTATTTTCTTGACTGACCCGTGACTAGATGGTATAATAATGCTTATAAATAAAATATGATTGTTTTTTTGTTTTGCAAAAGTTTCTAGATACTTTACCGGTGCCGCGGTGGGAGGGAGGCGCTGTGCCACGCTCCCGGCTGCATGGGTACCACCATCTTGCTTGTTTCTCCCGTGAAACAGCTTTGCTGTATTTCGGAGAGAAGGGCAAGACAGGCAGTATAATTACTGGCACCGAGACTTAACATCTTATGGCAACACATAAATGAGTTGCCTGGGCTCGTTCCAGGTAAACTGGTTTATGTTCATGGGTGACGTCGACCACTTACCATCGGGTGGCACGTTTGCCAGTTTGCCTATCCAACTAACATAAATGATATCTCTAGATATATGTTAAACACATATCTTTTGTGAGAGATCAAAGTCTTATAAACCTAAGTCGTATTATAAACCTGTATTACAGATCTGTATTTATGCAATTAAACGCCCTCTACACGGTTTGCAACCGACGCTGACATAGGTGACATTGGTTGGCGACCGATACAACATGATCGCTAAGAAGCCATTGTGCCGTGATATTCAAGCAGTAAAGACGTGTCATGAAGATGAAAACAGATTTTTATGCACACAACCTCTTAAAAAAATAAATATCCAAATTTTAAGCTAATTTCTTAATCTAGTCCAAAATCATATATCATGTTCAGACTCGATACGAGATGATTAAGCGCGCTCTACACCACAGTATAATTCGTATGCATGGCAAAACTTTCACGTAGTTTATCGATTGTTAAACGCTAATCCGATTTTGATACCGGCGGGCCAGTGGCCCCGGGCCTGTAATTAGTCGTGCGGGATGTGCGTAATAAGGGTTGACGTATATTGGATAGCCCTTTGGATTTTTTTATTTCCACTCCATTTTCCAGTCTAAAAATATTTGGTGCAAGAGGAGTGGGATAAGTTTTATTATGGAGCTCATGGTAATTAAGCTGTTGTATACGGGCTCTATAAATAAGATTATCGAGGCTAACTTCAATGTTTAATGAAATGATAAGTTAATGAATGAATGAATGAAATATTGTTTATTGCGTAGACTACAAGATTATGCACATTTAAACATAAAAACAATAGTTTCTGCAATAAATATAATTATAAATACATATACTAAGGGCCGTATTAATAAATCGAACTCAATACTGCTCTCAAGATCGATCTCACCTGAGTTACACTCAAGATTCGGACAGCATCTCAAGTTTGCGGCTAATTAATAGACGGATTTTGAGCGCGTATCATTTGAGATCGGTTTCAAGTTCAGCATCTCAAGATTTTGAGATTCTGCACTCAAGTAAGCGTCATTTTGACGTGATTACGTCTTATAAATTGATCCGCTGTCAACCGTTGGCTTGGAAACCATTATTTATAACTAATAAAAAATATAGAAGTAATTATTGTAGATTAAATAATTTTGTAGTCATGTAAAGAAAAAAAAGAATCTCAAAACAATTTAAGCCTTACCTGAAATGATCATGTTGCATAAATACAGAGAGCTCATAACTAATTGGTTATATCTATAGTCAATGCATAGAACCTTATTGTCAAGAGAACTGCCATTTCTGGTGCTATTGGAAGACCTCTGTTGTTGACTTTTTGCAGGTGTCCTCTAATTAAAGATGTTATTGACTGGCCTGTTGGTCTAGTGGTTAGTGACCCTGACTGCTAAACCAGAAGGTCGTGGGTTCGATTCCCACCCGGGACAAATGTTCGTGTGATGAGCATGATTATTTATTCTGTGTCTAGGTGTAATTTTTCTATAATATGTATGTATTTAGAAATAATATGTAAGTTGCTCTCGTTAATTGATTGTAAAGAACCTAAAACTAAAAACCTTAAAAAATAAAATAAAATAACTTAAGTAGGTATATTAATAAAAAGGAGTCCCTTTAGGCAAGGTCCCGAAGATACTGGCAGCGTTCCCCCTTTGAATTGCTAGACTTATTCTTTGTCCGAGGTAGCTGCCAGCTCTTCGGTCTCCTGTGATGTCGACTAACCTTTTTGTTATTTCCTTAAAGAGCCTTAAAGCGCTAGGACCCCACGGACCAAGGGTCTCGACGCCGAATGGGACAAAATCATATTCGGAGCCTAGACCCCTGTATTTGCAAATTTTAGCTTTTTCAGCCGCTTCACAAGCCGCACCAGCTCTGTTGTTGGTTCCATGTAGATGGGAAGGGGCCAGCGTGTCTGAACAGGTTGCATCCCACACCAGCACCCGGCCCATCTTCCATGGAATCAAACTCATACCGTCCGGTCTCTTGCCATCGTCTCTTGCAATACCAGTCGGCTCAAGTAGACTTGGCACGTTGACGGTGGCAAGGGACCGGCGTATGATATCGTTGAGTGCAGCATGTCTCGAGAAGCGGCCTGCACTTTTTTGGCATGACAGTCCGTGATGTCCTAGCTTGTCGACATCACTGCCACAGGGACATTTATGGGGAGCGCAGACCGGAACCCCAAGCCGTAGACAGGTTGCGATTCGGAGCGTGTCAGGCTCAAGAAAAGTTCCTGTATTTGACGAAGGGTACGCGTGAAGCCAGTAGCCCGCCTCATGCGTACCTACGGCCAAAAGCCTAGCACGCGCCGAACCTGTACTACAGCTCAAAAGATTCTCAAAAGTCAATTTGCAATTTATGTCGTCCCAGCTCCTCTGTGAATTTGGAGAAAATGGAAAATTTTGACCTGGGCATGCAATTAAGAAAGCGTTTTGGTAAAGCGACACTAGAAATTTTGCGAATCCCTAAACCACCATAACGGATGGGTAGGGATGCTTGGGACCAAGATTGCTCGTTCAGCTGCATATTAAGAATCGATTCTAAGCTAATTTTGATTAAATCGTCTACTTGTGCCAAAAGATCTGGGCGATTCCAAAAGGAGCAGCAACGGAGCACATACGTAAATTTTGGGACGAAAAGACAGAATTTTAAGATGCAAAATGCATAATGTGGACTAATTTCAAGGAGACGGTCAGCAGAATTTTGAAATTTAGTAATTGAATTATTAATATATTCAGAAATAGATTCATCAAAAATTGGAGAACCTAAAAGGTAAAGGGAATTACTGTTAACTATTTTAATATTTGGAGCCAAAATATTAAATTTTTGTTTTACGTCATTTAAATTTAAGTCGCAGTTATTTATAAAAAGTTCGCATTTGCTAAAATTAAGCTCCAAACCAATGGCTTCAAATTTATTTTTGATTAAAAATATGTAAGTATATATCAGTTGTAAGTATATATGGTTGACATAAGAACAGGCACTGCCTAGTTTGGGATCAGATGGCCGTGTGCGAGTTATCCCTACATATTTTATTTTAAATAAAAGAGATTCTTGACTGAATCTGTACCTTTTCTTGAAATTTTCAGTAGGTGTTTGAAAGGGATTTTGGGCGTCACTTATGTAAATTTTTGGCAAACGAATTTTGCTGGGCCATAAATTAATATCATCGTAATGATCGATAACTTTGTAGTAATTAATTTCGTTTATAATATTTTCCATGTTTGCATAGTTAGCATAAACTGAATAATAACCTTGACAACGCACGCACTCAAGTCACCATCGGCCTGCTCTCAGAAAACACGCACCTAAGTGCGATCTCAACAGCTGTCTTAAATGCCGAGTTTGATTTATTAATACGGCGTCACTCAAGTGATTACGGGATCTTACAATGTGAACTCAAGTTCGGTTTATTAATTAGAACAGTATCTCAAGAGCGTGATTGAGATCGCTCTCAGAGCTGAGTTCGATTTATTAATACGGCCCTTAGTATATTTCGCGATAACTTTTAGACTGCAAGGATTAGTCATTATGGTGCCCGCTATTTTAATGTACAAGTTCATTTTAAAATGGTTCGTATTTTTTATGTGGTTAGAATACATCTGAGGGCAAGTTGCTTCGTATTTTTGTTCATTTAAAATACCGTTGCCATACAACAGATATAAATTAAAGAAAAAAAGAACCTCTCTTTAAAATATTGTTAACTATTTTTTTAGGGAGTTCTAATGTTCAGCAGATAAAAAAATTAAGATCCTCAATTTTATTATATTGTAGGTATATTCCGTATTGTTATGTAAATATTTTAACGAAATATTACAGTGAGTGACACCTATCGAGCATATAAAAAGATATAACCAGATAGAATAGTAATATGAGCCATGAAGTTCCGAAAATAGTCAGTGATTTGTCACTGACGTAATATAATTTCAACCAACCTGTCTGTATATGCGTTCAATCGGCCAATCATCCGTCAATGGGCATCAGTCGGCCAATCAAAGCGCAGCACAAATTTAGCGGAATTTGTTTTCATACGAAACACTTAACATTACCGTTCTTTTTCGGTTCGATGGGGACACCTCAATTAATGCCAATCGAACACCAATCAATCTTGTTGCAAATTGTCAGTTTATATCATCAATCTAGTCTGCGATCAACCAATACAAGGTATGATGTTTCTATTATCATTTGTTCGTTAGGATAATTTAGTAAATTGCATCGTTGATAAGGGCACCCAAACCCGCTTATCGTGAGCGCGGCAAACTATTCCCCAGATAGCTCAGTTCCAATTAGACGTAGGTTTCCTAAGCATGTTTTAACAGATCCAGCTGACGAAATCTCTCAGCTACTAATGCGCGACGCAAAAACGCGACGCGAACGTCACAACATATACAGAAGTACAACACACAGTACACCTGCACACCGCTTGGGCCTCGGGGTCGTAAGCGACGCCGATCCCTACACATGGAAACCACATCGATCCGGATCGATCGCGAAAGCTTAGGTTCGAATCCGATACGAGTAGACACAAACCCAGACCGCGTAAACAGCGCTAGCACTACGCTACCGCTAGATTGCTTAAGTACCGCGCACGACCCGCCAGAGGGAGGGATGAGGGCCGGCCCTCATGATGATAGGTTAAATTCAACCGTAAAAGATTCGTCGACCGTATCGGATTTGACTAGTCCAAATCCTGCTCTCCCGAGCAGCGCGCGCGATGAACCGCGCCCCCTGCGGGGCGCGGAGGGGGGCGTCCCCCTTTCGAATATTTCTTAAGTGAGCCATCTGCTCATTTACTGTACCGATTGAGCTTAAAGGCCATCAGGCCGAAAAGTCTAGCTATTCCGGAAAAAAAATATCGTTGATTAGGAAGGTAATTTTAAATAAACCGGCCAAGTGCTAGCACTTGGCCTATCCGACTAATCGGATTCGCGCACAAAGGGTTCCGTACCGTTACATAATATACATCATTAGACACTTTAACAAAAAATTATATATTTGAGTTGATTGCATGAAAGGTAAATTGCGGTTTACGATTTATGACGTATAAAAAAAAATACTTACTAGATCTCGCTCAAACCAATTTTCGGTGGAAGTTTTTATGGTAATATACATCATATATATTTTTTAGTTTTATCATTCCCTTATTTTAGAAGTTACAGGGGGGGGGGGGGACAAACATTTTTCCACTTTGGAAGTGTCTCTCGCGCAAACTATTCAGTTTAGAATAAAATGGTATTAGAAACCTCAATATCATTTTTGAAGACCTATCCATAGATACCCCACACGGATGGGTTTGATGAAAAAATAAATTGAGTTTTAGTTCTAAGTATGGGGACCCCCAAAATTTATTGTTTTGATCTTGTTCAAAACAATTTTCGGTGGAAGTTTGCATGGTACATATGTACATCATAATTTGTTTTTAGTTTTTGGATCATTCTCTTATTTTAGAAGTTACAGGGGGGGGGGGGGTACGTTTAATTGAAATTATACGCGGTTGTTTTTGATTCGAATCCTCCTACAGGCAATTTGCATTTATTGGTGAATATAAAATTCTGTTCCGGAGATTTGGATTTAAATTGAGTGTAAATTAACTGCTTTATATTTATTTTTATTGATAGCTGTTGCCCGCAGCTTGGCCCGCGTTAACTTAAATTTATAGCCGTACTCGGATTGATGATGATTATTTTTATAGCTTATAACATCAGCTATCTGCCAGTGAAAGTCTCATCAAAATCGGGACAACCGTCTCAGAGATAAGCAGGAATAAACAGACGGACAATAATCGTTCCGTACCATTACATAGTATACAACATTAGACACTTTAAAAAAATATATGGTTTATGTGTATGAAATTAAATGTTTTTTTTATGTTTAAGTTTATTGAATGAAAGGTAAATTGCGATTTAAGATTTATGACGTATTAAAAAAAATACTTACTAGATCTCGCTCAAACCAATTTTCGGTGGAAGTTTTTATGGTAATATACATCATATATTTTTTTTAGTTTTATCATTCCCTTATTTTAGAAGTTACAGGAGGGGGGGGACAAACATTTTTCCACTTTGGAAGTGTCTCTCGCGCAAACTATTCAGTTTAGAATAAAATGGTATTAGAAACCTCAATATCATTTTTGAAGACCTATCCATAGATACCCCACACGGATGGGTTTGATGAAAAAAAAAATTGAGTTTTAGTTCTAAGTATGGGGACCCCCTAAATTTATTGTTTTTTTCTACTTTTGTGTCAAAATCTTAATGCGGTTTACAGAATACATCTACTTACTAAGTTTCAACAGTATAGCTCTTATAGTTTCGGAAGAAAATGGCTGTGACATACGGACGGACATACGGACGGACACACAGACAGACAGACAGACAGACAGACATGACGAATCTATAAGGGTTCCGTTTTTTGCCATTTGGCTACGGAACCCTAAAAAGGATCTTGGCGTGTAATTTAAGAGACATTTGTACAAAAATGAACAAGTATAAGCTAACAGCATCGAGCATATAACCGGAATAGAGCGGTAATTTTATATTATGATTTGTATGAAAACAAATTCCGCCAAATTAGTGCTTCGACGCTAGGCCCGCGCCGGTACTGCGCTCTGACTGGCCGACTGGCCGATGATAGGCCAATCATCGGATACAGATCACTGGTTGGTTGAATTTATATTACTTAAGTGACAAATAACTGACCAATTTCGGAATTTCATGGCTTACATTACTGGTTATACATAATGCTCGATGGCTGACAGTGGACTTTCAAAATGTATTTGTGTATACAATTCATTCAGATTATCATATCAGGCGATTATTTTTGCTTTATTTGCTGTGATATATAAAAAAGTTACGTTATTTCAGTGAAATATTCAAATGAAACCAATGTTTTAAGATTAAATCAGAAAAATAACGAAAGAAAATATTTACAAAGCAAAATATTTTCTCGGGCCTTTGAAGGGAACGTTTTAACCAAATAACCTTTTTTTCTTATAAAACTTATAATGTAAGTTGTGTCACGCCATTCAATTATTTTTGAAGATTGTGTTTTGAATATTTTAAGCTTGCCAGAGATCAAATTTAAGATATAACTTTTTATCTGTTAATGTAAATATACAGATTTGGATTCTCCGAATGCTTAGAATATTTTTACGAAATATCCACAAAAGTCTCTATACTGTAGTATTGCTAGGAATAAGAATATTGCTTGATCGTTTTGTTTGTAGTCACTGTATAGAAGGCCTTCATTTTGAATTTCAAGTCTTTACATAGTATACATTTTTGTGATGGTCTATATGTGCTTCGATACTTTATTTACTTATTTTTCTTTATTACTCAACTGATTTTGATAAGGTTTTTACTGTCGGCTTTGTTATGAACTAAGGCGAGTTCCTAAATATGGTCCATCTATATTTCGATGTGATAACGTCTAATAAATCGATGTACACCAGCTGCATGCACGAAATCAGGCGTCATTGTCCCGTTATAGTAAGTAGACGATTTTTGTCTGTCTGTTTATTCCTGCTAATCTCTGAGACTGTTGTGCCGATTTTGATGAGACTTTCACTGGCAGATAGCTGATATTATAAGATATAAAAATAATTATCATCAATCCGAGTACGGCTGTAAATTTAAGTTAACGCGGGCCAAGCTGCGGGCAACAGCTAGTCATCAATAAAAATAAAGATAAAGCAGTTAATTTACTATCAATTTAAATCCTAATCTCCGGAACAGAATTTTATATTCACCAATAAATGCAAATTGCCT
Organism: Helleia helle; assembly: GCA_963853865.1. Classification (NCBI taxonomy): domain Eukaryota; kingdom Metazoa; phylum Arthropoda; class Insecta; order Lepidoptera; family Lycaenidae; genus Helleia; species Helleia helle. The sequence continues at coordinate 14,109,775 of OY971422.1, read as the reverse complement.
TTAGGAGAATTCGAATCGACAACCATCGCGTATAATTTCAATTAAACGTACCACTGCACCAGGTACGAGATTGCTTTCAATACTTTTAGAATTACCAAAGACTTACCGTAGTCAAACTTTCAACAACCTATTACTCATACAAATCGCATTATGCATAATTGAATTGGTTGACCATACAACATGGCGCAGTGAACGTTGCTCCCAAATTAAATGATGTTGATGAGGGGATCCGCGCCCGCTGCACCCTGAGTGTAATGGTATAAGCCCGGCGCTGTAAGGCAGCGCGCACACTGCACTTAATATCCTCCATTTCGTTTGATTAACTCTTGAGAGCTTAAAAGGAATACTTCAAAAGTATGACCTAATAAAAAGGAATAACAAGATTTTATTCCAGTAGCAGCTAATGCTTGAAATATTCAGTTTAAAGTTCTTAAACTGTTGATATCGCTTTTAACTTTTGCATTTTTAAATAGATCTCGAATATTCTGTTTCCGATATTTTGTCATCTTCATCTATCCGTCTGTATATTTCAGTCTGACTTGAATTTGGTGGATTTTTTCCTGATTTGGAAGATGAAGGTGAAGGAAACATCGAGAAGAAACCGGTATGTCTGATGAGATAAATTCTTTGCAGGTTTGTGAAGTTCACCAATCCAGTGGGCCAGCGAATATGGTTCCTTGCCTGATTTCGAGGAGGAGACTCGTACCCAAAAATGGGACATTTAAGGGTAGGTTATATACCTATAGTCCTATAAAATGTTTTGAATTAATGTCATGTTCAGAAAGACATATCATGTGGTCTGCGAATCGAATCTCAATATTTTATGAAATAGATTTATTTCTTGAGATAGGCAAACTAATAAACGAGCTTTCTTATAGTAAATGAAAAGCTACTAGCTTACTTATTATATTAGCTAGGCGCACATTGCGCGTATCGTTACCATAAGACCATTAAAGATACTGTAAGAAGCAATATTCTAGATTGCGGTGCAAGATTATACCATACTGTCTGTTCTGTCCTTTAGTCTACATTTTTTTTCTTTAACGCCGGGCAATGCTCTGAGGCATCCCGCGGGGGAGTGGGTCTTCCCACGCGGGTATGTGGGACTCGCTGCGCCCGAAAAGCTGGTAAGTGGACGCAGCTCTACCCACTAAAACCCGGTGAGTGCCACCAATGCCGCCTTAGGTGAGGTGCCCCGGATCGAATGAGCAAACAGGGCACCTCGACGGCTAGTCAGTCTCCCAAGGGACCAAAGCCACAGAGGGGTTTTCCCGCATCACAGAACAACCCCCTCCCAACATCGGGACAAAGAGACCCCTTGGCTCAATTAGTGAGTCGCTTTCCATCAGAAATAAATTCTAACTGTATCTAACAAATCACTACATTATAATATATTACAATTTTATAAATTACAATAAATACTACTAAATTTGATGCACTTTTAAAATGATTTCAAGTGCATCAAAAAATTATAAAATTCCATTATTTACCAGTATGTACACACTCTTACCATCGGCTTTTATTACACCAATAACGTGTGTTACCGTCGCCGCTGCCGTTTTGCTAGCGTCCGTACAAAATTAGCACCGTATTAATTCTGCTAATTAAGTAAGTATAGTTAAATGGGGGACAGAATTTATTGCTGACGAGGATTTAATCACTGTATGACAAATCCACTTGGTCAGGGCGGCGTTATGACCATACCCTCTGAATGCTGAGTTGCAATTTTTGAGTTTACACAAAGAGGGTCCAATGAGGCTCGCATTCTAATAACTCTAATATAATTAGCGTATAAAACTTGATCCTCTTAACATCGTGTTGTTTATGTTTGTGAACTGTAAGACTTATTTTCATCACTCGAACGTATGATAAAACCTTTTTAAGATAATAAAGAACTGGATCTATAATTTTCTAAAAAACCAAGTAATTCAAGTTACAAGCTACTTTAAAATACATGTAATGAATGTATGATTAAATTAAATGTATATAATTAGTATGTCGATAAGAGACCAAACTATTAGTGCCAAGTTCAGCGGATAGTTAAATTATGTCTGCTAAGGATACCTGTCGATATAGTTTAATTTTAAATAGCTTGTAATTGAATAATTAATTGTTATGAGGCAAGGTTCTATACGAGCTGCCCGCGGCACTGACGGTTTAGAATTTACATTGATTTAGATATATCTACAATCGTATATGAACTTACCGCTCAGTGAGATATTTAGGCATTGTAGAATATTTTAGCAAGTGCATAATAATAATCCGTAAATTATCACACCTAAAGGTCTAGAAAACAGATTTTTACAGATAATATCACGATTTAATAAGAATTTTACATTTCCAATATTTCGAATACCTAACCATGTTTTTTTATAGAAGAGGGGGCAAACGGACAGTCGATTCACCTGATGGTAAGTGATAAGCGACATCCACATACCCCCGCTAAACCAGAGGTGCGTTGCCGGCCTTTGGTCATGGGAGGAGAGAAGTGTCAGACGTCCTAACGTTATCAAGTTATTCGAAGTACCCTATGTTGTTTATATTATAATTAATAAAATTCGTGTAAATATTAAAAGATAAAAATTTGAGAACATATAAAAAGACTATAAAAAAATTAAAGAAAATAATATGAGGACTTATATAAAAATATCCAACGAATAAAATGAACCCTACGAACAATGTATGTGCATAACTTTATGCCAGTCCATTCAGTGGTTTTCTGACGTCCAATAAAATAAGTAAATTACAAAGTTTCACTTGCATTATATTTGTAGGACAATCACTTTTACTAATACCACTATAATACTACCGGTGTCTATGCACTTTGATTTATGCGTCCTTTTTATTGAACTACAATCCTGTTTTTTCTTACACCGAACATCTTTGCTGAGTTCTGGATGGAAGAGCAGTATTGACAATGCGATTATTAATTAGTATTAGGATATTTATGTTTTGTTTTTAACTTGAACTTTGTTAGAATACAACGCAAACTGACCGAATAACTGGACTTTTCAATATTATGACCGGTCCACATGTCCACGTGGTCCTTTTACGAAATTGTGCGTAATTTGCGTTTTCATATCTGTACTTATAAATGAGCTATAATTATATTACAAAGTGGTTGCCACAAAAATGAACACGCTATTATTAAAAGCGTATTTTGTTTATTTATATCTTTTTGTTTTAGATTAAGAAAAGTTTTACATTACGCTACATGTTAAACGACATACATAACTACAAAAACAGTTTAGTTTGCTTATTGTCAAAAGTTTTAAAAAAAACAGGTTACCCGGGCAGGTTCCTGACCCTATGTAGTATTTGCACTTGGGAGTGCACTGCCCAAACTTAAACACCTGCGAGCCTCCGGTCTGACCCGAAGCCCTAACCTCTTTACGCGGCTGATAACAGATGATACCCATTCTGGGGAACAGGCGGTTCCTTTTCGTCCGAAAGTGCTATAAGAAATAAAATAATGACTTACAACTTATATAACAATCGTAGTATCTGCATTCTTGGTACAGCAAAAGTCCTGAAATAAAAAAATACTACTATAATAGTATAAAACTATAAAAGTTATAGACGTTACCGAAGTTCGTGGAATTAATGAAAAAGTTACTCACTGAATTAACGAATTAGTCATAAAAATGAATCATGGTGTCAGACTTCGTTGGGTAAGCCGATGACAAAACGTGTCAGCGGCGACGATGTCGTGCCACTGACTCAGATACGGAATATCGACGTTTGTTCTTATTTACTTTCGAAATGCCGGAGAAAATAATCTAATTGACTTTATATTCTTCGCTTTGTATGTCTATAGCAAGTAGGTGTTAATAATGTATTATAGGCGTAATATTCATGAGCATCAGCCCATCCTTCTTCTGCTGGAAATATGCCTCAACCAATGTATGTCAAAACAGTCGTACCAACGAATATAACTTGGAAAGTACAGGGAGATCGTTACCCCTAGTGGGGTTTTTATATGATATCAGTATCAACGGGACTGTAATTATGAGCAACGGAAACTAATTCAGACATGCCAAAAAATGGAAGACGATCACCACTTAGCAGCATTTATGGCGTGCAGGCCTTAGGCGAAGCGAATTGAGCCGAGGGGGCTCCTTGTATCCCTCTTATAAGAGGGGACAAAATAGCTGGGGACAGTACAATGGGGCGACATGGGAACCTCACCCCATTGTACTATTCCGACGTTGGGAGGGGTTGTTCTGTGGTGCGGGACAATCCCTCTATAGAGGTGGCGTCGGTCCCCTGAGGGACTGACTAGCCGTCGAGGTGCCCAGTTTGCTCAACAGTTCCGGGGCACCTCACCAGGGGCGGCATTGGTAGCACTCGCCGGGTTTTAGTTGGTAGAGCTGCGTCCACTTACCACGCAGCGAGTCCCACATACCCACTACCCCGCGGGATGCCTCAGAGCATTTCCTGGCGTTAAAGAAAAAAAAGCATTTATGGTATATACTATCATAAAATCTGAACAAGGGTAAACATATTGTAATAATAAAAGGACTATCTAACGCGAATTTGGCTGAACAACCCGCACGTGTACATGATAATACTCATATCAAATGTGCTATTGAATCAACAAAAGGCTTTATATTTCAAATTATTATATAAAACAAAGATCTTGGTACATATCTCATTCAAATACCTTGGCTAGTATAAAAGGTATTTGGTCTAAAACAAAGTTCGTTTCATAAACGTTAAATCAATAGCATCCCTTTTCTTGTCCGCCACGCGCTTGGCTGAACAACATGTTTTTTAAAAACCGGAATCTCGGCCAACCACCGGCTCCCGTTTATTGCCGCTTTTTATACCTCCTGCCTAGCCGTCCTTATAAGAAGGCAATTGAACGCAATTTAGCCTTTTACCGGCTAGCTTTTTTTTACTTTATCTAAACTACTTAACAAAGCAGCATTGAAAAGAATCTTGTTTAAAATATTTTTTAATTGTTTAATAAAACTTCGTATTTAATAATTGCAAAAGCACGTCCATAAATATTTTGTGATCTAATGGACTAGATATTCCGGTGACGATAATCGTAGGGCACGTCGTTAGAATAAAGGTATTAGATTTTTATTAGTCTCTCGAATGTTGATCGCTTCAGTTCAGAGTAAAGCAATCAACATTGTTTAATTATTGAGTTGATTTACTTAACTTGGTAGCCTATTCGTTTTTGTATTAGTGGAGATCAACTAATTCCTTATAATCCTGTGTCAAATCTGTCTGAATTGCTGTCTTCTTTCAAACAACAAAGTATCTAAAAAAAGCATAAAGTTTAGCCAATGACATGACTATAAAGCATGACTGATTCAAAATCTTTGAACCAAACATTCTTACTCGTGCGTATGACTGGTTTTTAATGCTTATTTGCTGCATTTTCCTTTTTTAATACAGATAGTTAATTCGTTAACATGAAAATCGATAATAGACGCGCAGATTTTTTAAATTAAATTGTATAATATAATAATAATAAATTTAAGACGATAAAAAGATATGGTCATATTACGAGCGGACCGAGATGCTAACAATATTGGATATTCGGCGTTATAGGTAATGCTCGCCCCACTATCTCATAAAAAATTATTAAGATTAAGCAGAAAAAGCTGTTTTCTTATAGCTTCAACTCACGTAAACGACCAAAAATAAAAATGATTTAGAAGGGGAACTTGTAAGTATTTCCTTTCGAAACTCTTATTAATTAAAAAAATTAAAAAAACTTAATGGTGGACCACAGGCTGTATGATGTAATCATATTTTATCGCAATCGGACATCCATTTGACTCATCTTTTTCTATTATTTTAAACGTTTGCAGAAACTCTAAAAGCTCTAGTTCTAAGAAATTGAACAGAGAGATCTTCGTCACTTCACTATGATGTAATTGAATGAGAATAAAATGAGAACTACACGGTGATGTAATTAAGAAGAAATTTAATATAGAACTCCTTAACTTTATTTTCATAGCTTTAGTTCTTTGTACATTGTTCATCAACGCTTTTTAAAACTTTCATATATTCTATTACCCGATGTACAATTTTCATGAAGGTTAGATCTGTTGTTTCGTGTGCAGCGTTGTCACAAAAGTGCCAATTTTTAACTCAGCCTAGGTCAGTCACCCCAAATTTAATCAATACCGTCGTTATGGTAAGCACGTCTTTACTAATTCGATGAAACTAGCTTTTACAAACGTCCGTGGGTTTTAATTAAACATACTTTAATTAGTCAGTAATTGGAGTTTTTATATATTTACATGATGTGACTAATTATGATTAAGTAAATTAATCATAATAATAATAATTTGAGTTATTTATCACGAACAGAGTTACTTTGATACATATTATGTATAGTGTGATAATATACCTCTATTGTATATTGAGTGGCAAGGGAGCGATCCTAGCAGGCCTAGCAGTGAACGGATAAAGACTGATGATGATTGTATACAAGTGGAAGACACTTAAAGATCAAGAGAAAACTACCATGATAATTTTGTAAAATATGTCTTAGAAATATTTTTATATGGCATGCCTTTTGTGTCGCGATTAACAAAATAATGGACATTTCGAAGAAGGCAGACATTACCGAGTGATAATTGTAAATACCTTCTGTGTTAACCTGGTATATGAAATATAAAATATGTTTCTCTCTGAGATCGTTCAGAAGATAGACATTAACTGGCTTACGATGGCAATTTAGTTGTGATGTCCTTACATCCCGCAAATGTAGTCTATTCACAATGAACGTAGCACAAACGTCGAGTGCTTCAATAAGCTTCTTTCATTATATGTATGCTATTTGGATGAGTGGTATAAGCCGCTTTGCTCGACGATTGCACCTCACCATTATATTAAGCTATTTATAATATATCTATCTATACATTAGTAGACAATTGTCATACAAGTACTGTTGCATGGTTTTTCTTTGACTAGCTGTTGACCGCAACTTCGCCCGAATGATACTAATGATGATTTTTATAATATGTTCAGTGATATTGCTTTGATAATTATTGTAGATTCGAAAATTACTTACCGCATCCAAGCGACAAACTTTAGCTTTTTATTATATCCTACTAATATTATAAACGCGATAGTTTGTAAGAATGTATGTATGTAATATGGATATATGTTTGTTACTCTTTCACGCAATAACATAGCCTATACATCAGAATAACATATCGGCTATAATTTATTCCTGCACTCCCACGGGAATGGGAAGTACGCGGGTAAAACCACGGGGCACTGCTAGTGTTAGTGTAGATAAAGATATACCCAAATATAAAGATCCTTCCTCGAGTTCAGTCGATTTTATTAATAGGACAAACTCCGTTAAGTTTCTATTTGTTCGTAGGTAAAGTGTGCTCGCCTAATCCTGTGTTTGATAAACTTATAATTAGACAAATATGTGTACATAATGAAAGTGAGTAAACATGGTTTAATATTAAATCATTATTTGACGATGTAGTCTCCCCAGGTGGGTATGTGGGACTCGCTGCGCCCGAAAGATGGTAAATGGACGCAGCTCTACCCACTAAAACCCGGCGAGTGTCACTAGTGCCGCCTTGGTGAGGTGCCCCGGATCTGTTAACAGGGCACCTCGACGGCTAGTCCGTCCCCCAAGGGACCGACGCCACCTCCACAAAGGGGCTGTCCCGCACCACAGAACAACCCCTCCCAACGTAGGGACAGTACAATGGGGTGAGGTTCCCATCCTCATCCCTTGCCCCCTGCTCTTTTGTCCCCTCTTCTTATAAGAGGGGTACAAAGAGCCCCCTCGGCTCAATTGGCTTCACCCAAGGTGCTGGGCTCACCCTAGGCTACTGAGCCCCACCGCCACGTCAAGGCCTGAACCATGGTGGGGCTCTTTCGTTAACCTAAGCCGCAGATCAGATTTCGATACAATTAAAAAAAACATTGTAATAATGTAGGACACAGGTTACCTCCCCACCAAGGTTCAAGCCTTGTTGTGGCGGTGGAGCTCAGTAGCTTAAGGTGAACCCAGCGTCTTGGGCATAGCAAATTGGATCGAGGAAGCTAGCTGCTTTTAGTGCCCCTCTTATAAGAAGAGGGGACAAAAGAGCAGGGGCGACAAGGGGCGAGGATGGGAACTTCACCCCATTGCAATGTTCTGACGTTGTTCTATGGTGCGGGAAGACCCCTCTGTGGAGGTGGTGTTGGGCCCTTGAGGGACTGACTTGACTAGACTCGATGACCTCACCTCACCAAAGGCGACATTGGTGGCACTCGCCGGGTTTTAGTGGATAGAGCTGCGTCCACTTACCAGCTGTCGGACGCAGCGAGTCCCACATACCCGCGTGGGAAGACCCACTTCCCCGCGGGATGCCACAGAGCATTTCCCGGCGTTAAAAAAAAATACCAACGCCAATCTAAACCCTATTATGTCATATACATATTTGAAACTTAAATAGTTTACCGGTGGGAGGGAACCGCTGTGCCGCGCTCCCGGCTGCATGGGTACCACCATCTTGCTTATTTCTCCCGTGAAACAGCTTTGCTGTGTTTCGGAGAGAAGGGCAAGACAGGCAGTGTAATTACTGGCACCGAGACTTAACATCTTATGTCTCAGGATAGGCAACACATAAATGAGTTGGCTGGGCTCGTTCCAGGTCTACTAGTTTATGTTCATGGGCGACGTCGACCACTTAACATCAGGTGGTACGTTTGCCAGTTTGCCTATCCAACTAACATAAAAAAAAAAGTGTCTTCATGTAGTATTGTAATCGCACTGATACTAATTTATTTAACATTAACACACATTTATATACTTGTGTCGTATGAGAACTATTAGTACTTCAATAATAAGATACTTATCACTCAAGTTATTATTAATAAATAATAATCTGTTACATAAAAAACACAAATCCTAAGATATAAATACTTTTATTTTTCCAACTCTAATAGATAACTAGAGTAATTTACAATTTAACGGCTCTCGATTGAATGGTTACTTAATGGTTAAATAGGCTTTCTAGTCGTCTATAGAGTACAGTTACTGCGGAAATAGGACAAGCACTATTAGCGTTGAAAGGCGATGCAAACTTGGCAGACTTTCCAATGAGGAGTTTGCTTAGTCGCTCCAGACGTGATCATGATTCTAACTATGATAACTTTTAGATCGTAGTCGCTTTAATGTTTCACGTAGGTTATATTAGATCTGGTTTTAATATAAAATGTAGTTAGAAACAAAGATTTTTTTCTATAGAAGAGTCGTAGAACATTCGGTTAACGTCGTGGTAAGTGATCACCTTATAGATAGTGTCACGAACCACTGGCAGCATCAGACGCCGTCTACCTATCAAAATGCATCAATTAAAGTAATTTAAATTATAGACTTCTGGTGGCGCCAAACGGATGTGTTATTCATGAAGATAACGTTGATAAATAATTAATTGGAGTATAACATTCATTAATCCAGATATACATAATCAATGATGCTAAAAATCAATTATGTATTTTCTGTAATTATTTATTATTTGACTGGCCTGTTGGTCTAGTGGTTAGTGACCCTGACTGCTAAACCAGAAGGTCGTGGGTTCGATCCCCGCCCAGGACAAATGTTTGTGTGATGAACATGATCATTTGTTCTGTGTCATACATATTATTATTATTTTAAATAAAACAGATTCTTGACTGAATCTGTATCTTTTCTTGAAATTTTCAGTAGGTGTTTGAAAGGGATTTTGGGCGTCCCTTATGTAAATTTTTGGCAAACGAATTCTGCTGGGCCATAAATTAATATCATCGTAGTGATCGATAGCTTCGTAGTAATTAATTTCGTTTATAATATTTTCCATATTTGCATAGTTAGCATAAATTGAACAAGAACCTTGACAATGCATGCACTCAAGTCACCATCGGACCGCACTCAGCAAAGACACACCTGAGCGCGATCTCAAGAGTTCTCTTAAGTGCCGAATTTGATTTATTAATACAATGTCACTCAAGTGATTACGGGATCTTACAATGTGAACTCAGATTCGGTTTATTAATTAGAACAGCATCTCAAGAGCGCGATTGAGATCGCTCTCAGAGCTGAGTTCGATTTATTAATACGGCCCTAACAGACTGGTAATCGCGCTCACAAGTCAATGGTAAACTCACTTATTCGCTAACATAGCTAGTTATACCTATATTTAGATTTATGTCTATGTCACGGAAGACCTCTATCACCAAATTTAGGCGTCAAGTCATGATAATTTGTTACTGCTTTTAAGCATCTGCGGGTACATTTCCTTATCCGTTCTGCTTTTTTATATAATAATATGGTCTTATTAATATTAAGAAAATCTATGGAGGCTTAAACTTATTACTTCTTTTTTATTTTTGGTCTAGTCTAGTGACTAGACCAAAAATAAAAAAGATACTCATGATTATCTTACTTACCTCATCAATATGTAATTTACTTAACAGAAATCACGAAAGGTTTATATAAAACAGTTTATATTATTATTATGATTACAATATTGTTTATTTTAGAAACTTCAAATAAATTAGTAACGTTCTTGATCCATAACTCGTTGATAAAGTTTGATTCACTTTGTTATGCCATTCGTAGATAAACTCAAGTGTGGAATATTAACTTCGCTAGAACTATTGGTATTGGCTTTCTAATTAATATTTATCAATTTTCAAGAGGCTTGACATCAATCAGAACTTGACGTACAAACATTTAAACCGATTGGTTCAATTTCCAGGGATACTTGAGAAAATGTTTCAAGGAAGGAATGTATATACGTTATAATAATAATAATATCTATGGACGCTTTTTACACCACGTCAATCTGGTCCCGTGGTAAGTTCTCGAAGAACTTGTGGGTACCAGACAACGGAAATATATTTATTATTGTACTATACATATATTTAAGATTTTTTATTATATAATACTTATATTTAATATACATCCATGACCCAGAAACACAGAAAACTTTTTCTCTGCAGGATTCGAACCCGCTGCCTCCCGGCTTGAGCGCTAACGCGCTAACCATTGAGCCACAGAGGATAACAGAAACATTTTATGAATACATTTAGTTGATTCTTTAAACGTATTAAAATAGCTGTATTAAAATCAACTATAAAAGACCTAGCACTTGATGGTCTTGATCTGTACAAAAAACCACTAAAAGCTATAAAAAGCTGTCTGGTTACTATTATTCGTTGTTTCTATTTAAACTTTCAACTTCAATACGCTCGTCGTATTACCGTTTGTAAACTCCCTCAATAACCTCAATATTGTGTAAAAATTCAAATGACGAGTTGATATGTTCAGTATTGTTCGATTGGCGGCAGAGGTTTCGACTAAGTTAATAGGATCCCATTTCGTCGTACCCGTAAACTCCAGAATGGTAAGCGATTTTTAAATATTTTACTTAATGTCCGACACATTTCGGCTCAGTAATGTATGATTGTAACTAACCTTACCCTATTCGTCAAGGATACCAGCGTGTAGACGGTCGTTTCCGGATCGTAACGAATTCCTGCAGTGTCGATCTTATGTTAAAGTTTCGCGTATGAAGCGCCAGATGGCGTTGTATCTAGCAACTTCAAGTCCTATGCAAGTAAATTCTTAGGACTTAGCTAACTTAATTTAAGTCTTTGTCTAACCCAATTAGATTAGATTATTGTTGGACTAGCTTTTAAATCTAAATAGATAGTCTAGAGCCGTTATACCTTAAAGCTTCGATATTAAATTACGTTCGCTAAGTCTGAGTTGATTGTCTGTCGGTGTACACAGATCTTAATTATAATTAATATTAATAGTACCGTTAGATTTCAGCTACAACAGTTATCTATACAGACAATTAAATTGGAGTGTCTGTTTGTAATATTAAAATAACTGCTTTTTATTAAATGCACACGGTACATATACTTACCAAAATAACATTTTTTACATTTTTTGTCTGGCTGGAACAGGCAGTCAGACGACTGTCTGTTCCAGCTAATCTCTGTAACGGCTGGGCGATTTTGAGGGGATTTTCACTGACAGATAGCTGATGTTATAAGGAGTAGCTTTGGCTATAAAAATAATTATCATCAATCCGGGTACGGCTGCAAATTTAAGTTAACGCGGACGAAGCTGCGGGGAACAGCTATATTAGTATAAAGTGAAAATCGTGCTTTATAATAAATTGTTAAGAAATATAAGATAATTCTTGTGCCTTCAGCAGTTACAATGAAACTACTTATACGGATTCTATTGCGGCTTATTAAGTTTTTTACTTTAGTAACTGGTTGCTGTAAAGTAATTTCTTTTTCATTGTAATGAGTAGAAATTCGCGTAAACATTAGGAAAAAAATGCCTAAATATGGCGACCGTAAGAAAAATAATAGCATAACATAGTACCTATTTATTTCTAGTGATTATATACTACAGAAATAAACTAAGTGCGTAGATTAAACGCTAAAGGGTAGAAATGTTGAAAGAGAATTGAGCTCTGAATATTTTACAATATTTCAAGTCTATCTTTACGTCAATTATCTGGTGATAGCCGAAAACCGCTGCTCTTATTTAATTAAAATTTCTTGCTGTTGGTAGTTTATTTTATATAAAGTCAACAATTTAGCTTCAAAGCATTGACGTAACAAAAAGATTTTTTTGGCCGAAAAATAAACATCTAAATTCTACAATATACTGTAAGAATTAGCTACTTCGTCCTATTGATTTAAAAAAAAAATTGGGAACTTTTATTCTAAATAACATTTTCGTAACAGTTTCAAACTCTAGATGAGAAAATAGAAATTAATCCTGTAATTTATTTACGAAAATTTTCACACATTCTTACACTTTATTTTTCTTCTTAATCAGGTGTTCTTTACTGATGTAAAAATATACACACGAACATATAACCTCCTCCTTTTCGAAGTCGTTTAAAAAACCGACTGCGAATAAACTATAGTAAGTGCCTTCGGATGCACAGTCGGCACACATCTGTCTGCTGTTTTTAGAGAGTCTCAGCGCTCTTTGTGGAAATTCCTTTATATGCCAAAATTTATGGGATGAAAAATTTTGGTCGTTCTTTTTTATCTACTAAACAATAGTGATGTATGAATTCTTAGACTCAGACTTAGATTATCGAATAGGGAAAAATGTGATATATTCAGGTATTTTAGAAATTGAATCCTTTTTTTGATATTGGTGTTGAAACGAAAAAGATACAAGTTTTTATTTTTCCATCAATGGACATTCCAACCGTTTTTTAATAGAAATATTTAATTTACCCTTGAACTTTTATTTGATAAATTAATCATTCAATAAGGTTTATGTGGTTTGGCCACTAGCCATATAAAAACATTTTTATTTAAACATTTAAAATATTTTTTTTGTATCCTCATGCGTTTTGAATAAAATATTAGTGGAAATATTTTAAAGTTAGCACAGACATCGATAAACTTAATTCTTGATTGCGTTGATCAACTTATTCGTATAGTTTTAAGATAACAAGAGGCAATTTGTGGGTCTTATCATATTTAATTGCCAATTTAAGACGGAGCAAGCCACGTTTTGGCAAGGATTGAGGTAAGTAATCTGTGCAATGGTTCAAACAGAAGTTGATCGCGATTTGCAATTGTGAAGATTTTTCTATAACGATTAAATAAAAAGTTCCTTTTTTAAATGTAAAGTATTTTATATAAATATACTACGTAATAAATTGTTAATAAAGTATCAAATTCAAATCACTCTCATAAACCAAAGTATCGCTTAATCAAAATTTTTCTAACGTCTCAAATACAGTTACATCTAAGCCATATATCATAATTAGAATTTACATAACATACAATTCAGTAAAAATTTAATTATTAAACTGATTATAGAAACAAACTAGCTGATAATAATTAGTCTCACCCACAGCCCGCCTCTTCGTTGATTAACTTGAAGGAGTGTTGACATTGAAATCGTAAACATGCCAATTTTTATATTAATGTATTTTATATAAGGCATTCTGTCGCAAATGAGTAAATTAAGAAATCAGACTTGTTCTACCTCACTTGAAATCAAAATATACAAGACTAGCCCGCGACTTCGTCTTATTTTGAATAATTCACACAACATCTTTATAAATTGTAGCCTATGTGCTATTCTGATGTATAAGTGATATTATTGTAAAGTTTCATTAAAATCTATTCAGGAGCTTTACAAACCACTGGCAGCACCATTTGGATATGACGCCATCTACCTAATTAAAGTTATTAAAATTATAGACTTTTGCTGGTGCCAAACGGATGTGCTATTTATGAAGATAATGTTGATTAATAATTGGAGTATAACATTGATAAATCTAGACATGCATGATTAATGATGCTAATAATTAATTATGTATTTACAAATTACAGTTAATATTTATTATGTTATGGCGATATTTATTTTAATTATTTTTTTATTTTATTATTTAGGAAAACCAACAGCTTACAAATGTTATGAAAATAGCATAGGAATAGAAGTAGCTAAGCCAATTACAGGTTTCCACAATTAATGACTAAAGAATAGTACAAACATACAAACAATTAGGCACTAGCAATAGAACATTAAAAATCAAAGTTAATATTATCTAAATCTAACAAAGTTTATTCTTTTCAAAGAAGTTAAGGTTTAGCTTATCTCTTGCATTCTTGCTATTCAATGTGTGTGGATCAAAGGAGAATTTTTTACATACATTATTAAATTCAATGCTAGCTCGCACCAGGCAGGAGTTACGCCTGTAGTTGGAGTTGTAGCGTGGGATAACTAGTGGCGGATTATATCGGCGTTGCCTAGTAGGTACATAAAAGTTTATTTTACTAAGAAGATCTGGACAGTCAATTTCGTTGTTAATTATTTTTAGTATAAATATAACATCGGCAAATTGTCGTCGAATAAACAAAGGTTGAATGTGGAATTTCTTGCACAGAGATAGATAATCATTAGAACTGTACGGTATTTTTAGGCGGTAGCATAGAAATCGCATAAAACGCTTTTGAATGTTTTCGATCTGAGTAATATACTTATCATAACAGGGATTCCATATCTGACAGGCGTATTCTAAGTGACTTCTAACATACGTGCAGTATAGTATTTTAAGGGTTTTCACATGTTTGAAGGGGGAGCTTAGTCTCATAATGAGTCCCAAGGCTCTTGAGGCTTTTGCAATAATATTGTCAACGTGAGAATCAAACATGAACCTAGAATCATGATAGACTCCCAAGTCGCATACAGCGTCTGTTTTTTGGATTTCAAGACCCTTTAGATAGTATGTAGTTGGGATGATATTAGTTTTTCTACTATAGGTGATTAGTTGGCATTTCTTGGGGTTGAGGTCTAAATTATTTTCCCCGCAGTATCTATCTAGACTAATCAAGTCCGCCTGAAGTGCATCAGCATCCTTAATCGAGGAAATAGGGTAGAAAATCTTCATGTCATCAGCAAAGTATAGCGAGAAAGAATTTTTAAAGCAAGTATCGATGTCATTGATAAAAATTACAAACAGAAGAGGGCCTCACAAGGAGCCTTGCGGGACGCCACTTGGGACGGGAACCCAACTAGACATATAGTTATTGACAACAACAGCTTGAGAGCGGTTATGGAGATAAGAACTGAACCACCTAAAGATATCACCCTTGATACCAATGTGATATAGTTTAGTTTTAAGAATATTGTGATCAATACGATCGAACGCCTTACTATAATCAGTGTAGACTACGTCTACTTGTTTATTTTCGTCCATCTTCTGTGTTAAGAAATCATTCAAAAGCACAAGATTTGTAACAGTAGATCTACCTGATAAAAAACCATGTTGTCGTGGACTGAAATCCTTGCTTAGTGACGCGTAAACTTGTCTATAAATGATTCGTTCGAAGACCTTAGCCAAAGTGCATAATTTGGAAATGGGTCTATAATTTACGATTTCCGTTTTTGCTCCCTTTTTGTGCACGGGAGTGATATAAGCCAATTTCCAAACATTAGGAAATGTGCAATATGAAATAGATTTTGTGAATAACAAAGATACTGGTAATGATAAGGTTTCGCAGCATCGAATGAGAAACGTAGCAGATAGATTATCCGGCCCAGGAGATTTGTGTGGATCAAGATGTTTTAAAAGATATTTAACATATTCAAGGTTGACTTCAATTGAATTTAGATGCGAAGTGGAATCAGTAAAGTTGGAGCATGATGAGGATATAATATTATTATTACTACGATTACATATTTTGCTAAGGAAGGATGATTGAAAATGATCAGAAAATGCTTCGCAAATAGACTCACCCGTTGAAACTGTGTCTCCATTATAAATGAGGTTACTAGGGAGCATTAGACTTAGTTCTATGCTTAATATGATTCCAAAAATGATTGGGATTTTTTTTCAATAGCTGATTCGGTAGTTTGTAAGTAATTTTGGTAACATTCGGCTTCCAATTTTTTGACCCTATCACGTAGTAATTTAAAAGTTAATTGGTCCGATATCCTGCCATATATTTTAATTTTTTAAAAGAAATTATACTTTTGTCGAATAAGACGTTTAAGTAATGGGGTGAACCAGATTGGATACGATGGATTGCTAAACAAATAGTTGTCTATTGACTGTATTGGGTTGGTATAAAAGGACGGGCGTTACTCTGCTGAATTATATTGTGATCGAGAAGATGCAATTGCGTTAATCGAATATTCCTGCTGCGAGTTGTTACTCTAGTTTTTGTGTGAAACAGTAACAAACGCCACACACTTTCGCGTTTATAAATAGGGTAAGATAGTCGTTTTAATGAAACCACTTTTTTACGGTTTTTATTTTGATTTATTATGACGATGACATTCTTAGTATTGAGGAAACCTTACTTCTTGAAAGCAAAATATGCAGCTTCTGTGACCAAGGCTGTTGTAAAAGGTTCATTGAGTAATTCAAAAACATTAACAATCTAAAAAAAAACTTTATAAGTATCGATAAAATTCTTAAAATAAAGGTTTTACAATAACTAGTTTTATCACAGTGTAAGGAAATGATTAAAAAACAAAAAACCCGACTGCAATTTTTTGTATAGGTATTTTGATATGTACCCAGTGTCACTCTCTCAGTTTTTTTTTTATATTACTTGGATAAGCAAACTGGCAAACGTGCCACCTGATGTTAAGTGGTCGACGTCGCCCATGAGCATAAACTAGTTTACTTGGAACGAGCCCAGGTAACTCATCTATGGGTTGCCTATCCTGAGACATAAGATGTTAAGTCTCGGTGCCAGTAATTACACTGCCTGTCTTGCCCTTCTCTCCGAAACACAGCAAAGCTGTTTCACGGGAGAAACAAGCAAGATGGTGGTACCCATGCAGCCGAGAGCGCGGCACAGCGCTTCCCTCCCACCGGTTAATTACGAATCTAACGCCTCTTAAGTTAAAATCCATCGAGCTGTTCAGGCCGCAGAGCGTGCCAAACAATTATACATATATACATACTTTCGAAAAACATAACCCTCCTTCTGGCGCAGTCGGGTAAAAAATAAGAAATTAGATACCTTACTGAAAAAAGTTCATTATAAAATATTCGAAGTGTGGTTGTGGTAACCTGCATTTAGCTGGCTTCTTTATTAATTAGCATTAATCAGAAACACCTACAGATTTTATTCTTATAGACCGTGGGCAACAGATAGAGTCAACTTGTTTATGTTTAGGTGACGTTGCCTTGCCAATGATGTTTTTTATGACCTAATCAAGCATAATTATATGTAAAGCTAACTACAGATTGTTTCTGGCAGGTGGCGGGCAACAGAAAATCAAGTCCACTTGATGACGTTTGAATGACTTACCGATTACATATGAGTATTCTAATTACAATAATTAATTAGCAATGTTGGTCAAGGTCGGTGAGATCAATGCATCAATCCTTTTAAACGATGAATATGATCTATCGCTATTCTGTTCATTTAAGTTTCTATTGTATTTGATGATCTAACAGCTGAAATTACGTGTCTTTTGTGGACCGCTTCTAGCATTTCCAGCGTGACTTGCAACGGAAACTTGCGCTACTCTGGCCCCGACATTCACTTTGTCAGTTTTTAAGCTTAGATTTATGAAGCCAATTTTTAAATCGAATGCGACCTATATGAATTTTATCTTTATGGAATTTAGTCTATGTGATATGACACAGCTACGATTGAAGGGGCTAGGAGCTTACTTTTTTTCTTTAACACCGGGAAATGCTCTGAGACATTCAGGAGGCAGGAGTGGGTCTCCCCACGCAGGTATGTGGGTTTCGCTGCACCCGAAATCTGGTAAGTGGACACAGCTCTATCCACTAAAACCCGGCGAGTGCCACCAATGCCGCCTTTGGTGATGTGCCCCGGATCTAATGAGCAAACAGCTGGACACCTCGACGACTAGTTAGTCACCCCAAGGGACCGACGCCACCTTTATAGAGGGGTTTTCCAGCACCACAGAACAACCCCTCCTAAAGTCGGGACAGTATAATATACTCTTTTGTCCCCTCTTCTTATAAGAGGGGTACAAAGAGCCCCCACACCTCAAATTGCTTCGCCCAAGGTGCTGGGCTCACCCTAGGCTGCTGAGCGCCACCGCCACGTCAAGGCCTGAACTATGGTGGGGGGCTAGTAGCTTACTGGTGTCATCAAGATCTATATAATTGTATAACGGATATGTCTAATATGTGTTATTATATACGTTTATAGGGAAGACGATCTCCGTACAGTGGCCGGTTCGTGTTGGTCGTCTTGGCGTTCCTTGAGGGAGGCCTATGTTCAACATAGACGGATAAGGGCTGATGATGATGATGATTGTTTATGTGAAGACTTAATGAAAGTGCGTAAATGATTAAAAAATGTTTGTTTTAATAGATTTTTTAAGGAAGGAAGGAAGTAAATAAACAAAGGAAGCTTTTTATAATAAAACAATTTTTTTACGGATTTTATCGCGGTTTATTAAGATTTTTACAAGCCCGACGTTTCGGATACTAATCTAAATCCAAGCATAATATGTCACAGATTAAAGATACAGTTAGCACTTTCTGCGTAGATAGGACTGACCAAAATATTGATGTATCATAGGGTAGTTTCGAATAACTTTGTAATGATAGGACGTATGACACCTCAGTTCTCCCGTGACCATGGTTGCTGTAAAGTATCCGAAACGTCGCTTGTCAAATTTATTGACCCACGGAGACCAATTACATTGTTGAGATCATTCCATTTTATGTTGTAATCTTCAGACCCCATAACTTTCATAACCCAATTTCTAAACACATTTAAATTCTGACAACTTTTTATTCCAAGTTTAAAATGGAATGTAAAAAGTACGCAGCACTACTTTTTATAATTTTATATTTTAAGTTAAAAAGTGAAGTTTAAATTACATTGAAATACTTCACATAGATGCATCGTGTTTTTATTAAGGTAATCGTATTCGCCATTATTAAATCGTTGCATTACTTATATGTATAGTGGTCTAGTAACTTTTAGTAGTAGAAGGAGATGGTGTTTTTTTTTCTTTAACGCCAGGAAATGCTCTCAGACATCCCTCGGAGAGGGTGGGGGGCGAGGGCCCCGCACCACAGAACAACCCCTCTCAACGTCGGGACAGTACAATGGGTTGAGGTTCCCGTCCTCGCCTTTTGCCCCCTGCTCTTATGTCCCCTCTTTTTATAAGAGGGGTACAAAGAACCCCCTCGGTTCAATTCGCTTCGCCCAAGGTGCAGCGGCTCACCCTAGGCTACTGAGCCCCACCACCACAACAAGGCCTGAATCGAGGTGGGCAGGATATGGTGTCTAAGTAATAATAACTGCACAGGTTAAGCTATGCTTGCCTGGGTTAGTCCGTGGACGGGTGAACATCTTAACTTAGGTACTGCGACTCCCCTTTCGTCAGTGTCTCGGAAAGCACGTTAAGCCAACGGCTTTCATCATTCGTGGATCTTTGACAGTCATTATGTTGTCAGAAGCCCGAAAGTCTGGCAACCAGTCTTACCACGGGGTATCGTATTACATTTTCTGGATTGTGGAGGTCAGATAGGCAGTCGTTCCATTTAAAATACTGGTATCCAGTTGCATGCGGTTTGACTGGAAGACCCTAACATAGTTGGGAAAAGGCTAGACAGAAGACTTATATAATGTATAGTTGTCTAGTAAACGGGTCTCTCAAAGAATCCCAATATGATTGATGCTCCTTCTACCTCCAGTTTTATGGTAGGTACTGGTGTTTCTGTAAAACGGATTTGCCCATTACTACGATGAACTAAGATGGCGATCCTCCGCTGAGCCACCGGTCTCATTTATCTAGAGATAAATCTCGGCAAAACTCGAACAGACATTTCAGATCCATTGTTCAAATTCTATGACTCTTTTTAAGTTTTTCTTTCATCTTACTTCAAGACGAGCCTATTCATATCTAAAGATATTTGCATTTGAAAAACCAGCAATGAATAGATGCGGCTTTATTTTAATTACGCCGTTTTGCTTTATTACTAAAAGGAAGTTTTGTCGATAACGGTTATGAATAAGCAATTTATTCGCGCTATAATCATGCGGCGAAGGGCGGAGGCGCCCACCGGGGCGGCCGCTAGTCCTCTGCGGCACGGAAGCACCTAACTGCCACGAGCGACGACTGCACCATTCCTATGTAAATCCCCGGCGCATCCGACGACAGATAATAGAGCTGCAATTTGCATGTCTCGCTGCCCTTTGTACCGTCTAAACCTGTACTATTACGACCAGCAAAATGGATATAGCTCCTTCTACATGGCTTAGCACCACATGAATAACAAACACGCTAATAGACAATTGTTGTTGAACAAAGCGAATTTACATTTATTGCCAGTTGTGATTTGCGACAACACACATTGTTACATGTTTGTGTTGTGTGGTATCAACTCGAAATGAATCATGTTGCAAGCAGTGCCACCGGTATGATCTAAGTTCTGCAGTCATCAATACTTGTTGAACTTACAAATATATGAGGCTGGAATCGAAGCAATTGCCGAAATTGATAGGCGTAGGTATTATTTTTCGCTTCAGCAAAAAGTTCGTTGACAGCTCTGCAGCTGTGACGCAAAAAAATTACAAAAAATTTGATAATAATGTTTCTTAATCTAATATATAAAATTCTCATGTCACGGTGTTTGTAATTAAACTCCTCCGAAATGGCTCGACCGATTCTCATGAAATTTTGTGTGCATATCGGATAGGTCTGAGAATCGCTCTACGTCTATTTTTCATCCCCTAAACGTTAAGGGTGGTCCACTTATTATTTTATTTTTTATTTTTTAGAAACATTTTTTTAACGATATGGCTGTAAATCTAAGCTAACGCGGGTGAAGCTGCGGGCAACAGCTAGTATTTAAATTTCATGAAATGATTTCGATATTCATTGGAAATCTTGAGCTGTTTCAAAGTAGAAACTATTGTAAAAATTGTACAAAATATACATTGCACCAGCGCACATAGTGCTCACTAACTAAGGTATTGTTATTAGCTGTACTGACATAAAGTATGTGTTTATTTAACAAAAAGTTAACAAAAAAGTTAGTCTTTCCAAACGTAAGACATGATATTAAGTGTATTCCCATAAAGCTACCATGGTCATGTCCATAATAAACTTTGACTACTGTACTTAATAGTTTTCTTAAGTTCCCTCAAACGGCGAGGGCAAACAGGATTGTGTAAAGATCTCGTCGGCTACATGGAATCAATTATAAGTTTTTTCCACTCGGGGCTATTAACTGAGATTATTTACATGTTCGTGTCTGTATTTATATGAACAAATTCTTTAAATGTTTACTTGATAATGTTGTATGAGGTGTGAGGGAGACAAAATGTTTTGATGTACCTTATGATATATTAATCTAAAACAAATCTGACTCGAAAAAATTTTTTTTTTTTAATATAACAACAAATTAATGATTTTCAGATTTTTTCCTTTATTTTTGTCGTGATTTGTGAGACCTAGATTGTTACCAAATTCCATGATTCTGTGTCAAAAAATGTACTTTTGTAATTTATATATCATTTTTAAAACTACACTTACTCGTACAATTTAAAATACATTATAGAGCGCGGCTTAAATATTAAAATCTAAGGTTTTTATAACTCATTGCTCAAATAATAAAACGTACAAAATTAAGGCTTCTGCGGAAGCTCCTAAAAATTCATAATTACAAAGCGTAAAGAATTTAACAGATTGGGCACGGTCTTTTTATGTTCAGGTGCCGAAACAGGTGTAAGTTATGGATCTAAAAATATGTATGTATCAATGTAAAAAAACGGTTGGAATCTCTAGGATAAGAGTTGTTTTTATTTTAATAAAAGGTTCAATGATAAAACACTATGAAAATATCGGATATTATTATTTGAAGGTTATTTTTTAACTCGCACATTTTTACTAAGTGTCCCGCAGTAGGTCCAGGCGGGTATGTGGGATTCGCTGCCCCCGAAAGCTGGTAAGTGGACGCAGCTCTACCCACTAAAACCCGGCGAGTGTCACCAATGCCGTCTTTGGTGAGGTGCCCCAGATCTAATGAACAAACAGGGCACCTCGACGGCTAGTCAGTCCCTCATGGGACCGACGCCACCTCCATAGAGGGGTTGTGCCGCACCACAGAACAACCCCTCCCAACGCCGGGACAGTACAATCGGATGAGGTTCCCGTCCTCGCCCCTGGCCCCCTGCTCTTTTCTCTTCTTATAAGAGGGGTACAAAGAGCAGCTCCCTTGGCTCATTTTGCTTCGCCCAAGGTGCTAGGCTCACCTTAGGATACTGAGCCCTACCGCCACGACATGGCTTGAACCTTGTTGGGGTGGGAGACAACTCTATTGTTTCAGTTATTAGTTAAATTTTGTCAAGTTCTTTTTTCAGTCTAAGTTCTATTCTATACTGTGTGAGTTTTTCCACACGTGTTAGGTCAGCTTATGACTAATCTTTTGAAAAAAGGTCTTGTGTCCGACACGTAATTTGACAGTTACATAATATAATCATGATGCTTAAGGTTCAACTAGTCGGTGCCGCGAACTCTAACAAAATGATTGCTATCTCACCTGACATAAGGCGCGAACATGCGTGTTAGAATGAAATGCACAATGATTCATTCCGAAAATGTCCTTTTAGCAAAACAGTTATTATAGAAAACTAATTAGTGTATCTTTTCAAAATAAATTTATTTTATCTTTTGAATAACTAAACTATATATGTACAGGCTTTATTTTTGAGCTTTCGTGCTCGGTATACTATTTATTTACGCCCAAAGTTGGGCTAAAATCAGTGTTCAAATACGAAAATTTAGAAGCTTGTATTTTTTAAATGTATATTTTTTTTGGGTACATACACACATAGATAACGACGAGATCAATTTATATTATCCTTAGTTTTTCGTGGTCAACGTCAAACATTGTAGTAATTACTGTTCTGCGTTTGTATGGAAAGATGAGCGACTTGTGTAACCTTAAGTAACTTCACGTATAGTAACAACTTTTTAAACTTTGAACATTCATAAGACATAATATATTGAAATATTGGTATGATGGGTCGCTTTCGTTTATTTTAAGTTTTAAAATTATTTATTTTTAACTTTATTCAAATTAATCCTGAAAAATGTTTTATTTAATATAAAATTAGTTTAATTTATGCAAAAGTCTTGCTTTAATAATCATCACATCCACAGTATCTGCTGAATGAGCAATGTCGATAAAGACAAGATGGCGGATGGAATGAAGTTTAAAATTCCACATCAATTTTTTATAGTTAGAACAATCTAATAATTTTCTAGAAGATAGTGCTCTAACGTTTTAAATTTTAAGCCCAGTTGAAGGTTAATTTGCTCGGTTCCGGGGTGATCTAGAGTTGAGCCGCCGTGAAAATGATTCATCGCTCCCTATGCGGGTTGGATTACGCGCCTTACCCTCTAAGAACGTACGATCGATGTCTTATCACCGGCCAAACCATTAAACACGTTACTTTCAAAAAAACACATTAGCAGTGGTTTTCAAAGAAACTTGCAAGATTAAAAATGAAAATATTATCAAATGAGAGTATCAGCTAATAGCATACTAGCAGCGCCCTACGGTTTCACCCGTCTAATTCACGTTCCGTGAGAATTTGGTGATAAAATTCCAATGTTACTCCTTAAAAATTTAGCTCTCTAATGATGAAAGAATTTATATAATCGGTCGATTAGTTTTTCGAGTTAATAATAATAATAATAATAATAATAAAGCCTTTTATTTCTTGCAAGTTAGAATTTACAATTACAGTTTAAAGTACAATATCTTCTGAATTAAAAGTGACAAAAGTTATTCGAGTTAAATCGTGACAAAGAAACACATCTTTCTTATTTTTATTCTTTTGTTCACATTTTAACACAATAATAGTAATTGATACATAAAAGGTGTACTCTATTAAAGATTTCTTCCAGCAAAACCTTAAAAGTTTGTAATATGTAATATTAATTTAGATATTTCGAAAAAATATTCTATATATTATCTGACCTGTTCTGATCTTACTTCTTTTAGTGTTTTTTAAGTATTCAGGGAAGTTTATTCAATGCTTTTTTTATTTTTTTATAAAAAAAATACCTTAACACCATCGTCTATATTATGAATTTTGCTCAAGAAAATCTTGCTTACCTTACCTTTGCCTTTAACGCTATCCCAGTAACAGAGAGTATAGTTAAGCAATAGGTAATATAAGATACTCCGATATTTAATCTAATGGTGCTGTAAGCTACGTTATACGTAGACCCAATGATCCCAAGTAATTACACGGCAATGCGACATGAACCGTATACCGTTGATAATTAATATTATTGTTGATACAAGAACTGAGCTGTAAGCTTCACGAATTAATGTATGCCAAAATAACAATTATTATTAATTCCTTAAATAGAAAAGTAACCTAAACGCATCAGTGATGTTAAAATCTATGAAAAGTGTAGATATTATACAATTTATTGAGCAGCTATAATCAAACAACAGGAATACAACGAAATTAAAATACAACGAAAATTAATAAAGGAGTTAAAATAATAATAATAGGAGGTATAATAATTATTATTATGTTTAGGTAGGCGAACTGTTGGTCGGCCATTGACCACGTGGGAAGACGATCTCTGTGCAGACTACAGTGGCATCGGTCGTCTTGGAGTTCATTGAGGGAGGCCCATATCCAGCAGTAGACTGATAGGGACTGATGATGATGATGATGACGAGGACAAAATGAAACAAATACAGACACATTATGATGTGTGTAAGAGTGAAGTGTAAATTATCCAAAATTCCATAACAAATATCTGAATCAGTCTGAATACATTTCTAAATCTGCCCCTCCTTAAGCAGATTTACTGTAATAAAACCAGGCAGGATTTTAAAACCAACAGCCCATTCAAATTTGTAATGCAATTAACATAATAATATTAGTTTCTTTAAGTATCTTTATAGTTCAAAGTTTGCATGTCACATTTTTTATCCGCGATAATTCTCACTTGACTGATCGATTTTATGAATAAGCCCGCTGCGTGCAGTTTGGTACTACTTGAGGGTACATAGGCTATTCATCTGAAGAGGATTTATTTTGTGCAGCTAAAAATATTAATAAACTACAAATTCCATGATTACTGCAGGACAAGTAATAATTTGATACACAGGATGTGTATTACTTGTACCTTACTATATTATAAGCTGTAATACTAGTACATTACTATAGAAGCTGTAATAATTGTACATTACTATATAAGCTGTAATACTAGTACATTACTATAGAAGCTGTAATAATTGTACATTACTATATAAGCTGTAATACTAGTACATTACTACAGAAGCTGTCATACTAGTTAGTGCCTTACTATATAAGCTGTAATACTAGTACATTACTATAAAAGCTGTCATAATAGTTAGTGCCTTACTATATAAGCTGTAATACTAGTACATTACTATAAAAGCTGTCATAATAGTTAGTGCCTTACTATATAAGCTGTAATACTAGTACATTACTATAGAAGCTGTCATAATAGTTAGTGCATTACTATATAAGCTGTAATACTAGTACTTTTTTTTTCGTTAACGCCGGGAAATGCTCTGAGGCATCCCGCGGGAGAGTGGGTCTCCTCACGCGGGTATGTGGGAATCGCTGCGCCCGACAGCTGGTAAGTGGACGCAGCTCTACCCACTAAAACCCGGCAAGTGCCACCAACGCCGCCTTTGGTGAGGTACCCCGGATCTAGTAAACAAACAGGGCCCTGTTTATTTACTAGATCCGGGTCTCGACGGCTAGTCAGTCCCGCAAGGGACCGACGCTACCTCCATAGAGGGGTTGTCCCGCATCACAGAACAACCCCTCCCAACGTCGGGACAATACAATGGGGTGAGGTTCCCATCCTCGCCCCTTGCCCCCTGCTCTTTTGTCCCCTCTTCTTATAAGAGGGGTAAAAGAGCCCCCTCGGCCCAATTCGCTTCGCCCAAGGTGCACCGCTCACCCTATGTTACTGAGCCCCACCGCAACGACAAGGCCTGAACCATAGTGGGGACTAGTACATTACTATAAAACTTGTCATACTAGTTAGTGCATTTCTATATAATCTGTAATACTACATTACTATAGATTTATAGAAGCTGTTATTTCTAAATTTGCATATACATAACTCGACCAAGGTAAACACAACAATAACATAATTTCTCCATTTCAAGTTGGACGTACTCCGCAAACTTGTAAAACATTGCAACAGATTCCGATCGGAGCAGCCAATGTCGTCGGATGGCTGAAATATCTTTACAAGTACAGCGCTGGCCTGAACAATGCTGGACTGTTTACACTGGCCCCTATCTCTAACAACCGAACTATTTACGTGAGGAGATTTACAACGAGTCTTAAATGTTTGTTATATCTTGGATAATATACATGCGAAATATCTCACTTGTTATAGTTCATTCCTTTGTGCATCATTTTGTGTTCATTTTAATAGATAAGGCTTGATAATTGTAGAAATCTTAAAAGAGAATTGAGCTCTGAATATTTTACAATATTACAAGTAACACCGTCGCGCGCCATAGTCGTGACCTGTCACCTGTCCCTGTGAGCCGTCCAGAGCACAGGTACTCACCAAAACAACCATGCCCGGTGAGCACCTGTGTCCGTCAAAAGTTGAGGGGTTTGCGCTTGTTACGGCGCATCCACCGCTTGATGACAATACGTAGAGCAGAGTGCTATACGGCTGCCACGCCAAGTCCTGCCCCACCTCCGCATTAGCGCATCCTGCCTGAGGTAAGAATCTCCGCCACGAGTTCCCACGGCTACCGCCCACTGTGGTGCACCATACGTCACCATACTCCGACCACGAGGTCGAGTTCGATCTCGACCAGCCACGCCGCCTCTTTATAGCCTCGTCCTCGGACGTACACGAGGGTCAAGGTTATCCTGGGGAGGAGGCGGCCTCGCAGGACCCAGTCGTAGCCGATGTCTCACAGGATCGGACCAAGAACAGATCCCTGTGGGACACCGCACCCAACTGAGGGGTACGCAAGAGGTACGCCTCTCATAACCTCATTAGAATTACTTCAGTAATTCAGCGCCTTCCGTATCACAGTGTGAGGGAGACTATTGAAGGCTATTACGCACATAACACTGAACAACGATCTGCCCTGCCTTTGGTAGCAGGCAGAGCCGACCCTCCTTCCAGGCCCACGGAATTGACCGGACCACAGACAGCGGTCAAACAGCTCCCGAAGGCTATCACCGAGGAAATATCATAAGGTAGTAATATTAATATGTTTTATTAATTTTTACGTTAATTTCACTCAACTTTTATAGATTTTATCGAGCTTATTGAGATTTTTACAAGCCCGACGTTTTGGATATCTACTTTACACCAATCTTGGTCACGGGAGGACTGAGGTGTGAGGCGTTCTAACGTTATGTTAAAGTATTCGTATATGAAAGTGCTAACTGAGTCTTTTAACTAACTGAATCCGTAAAAGTTGTTTCATTATATTAGTTTTATATATTAGTTTCTAGTTATTATATATTAGTATTATGTTATAATATTACTATTCATCTACAAACAGCCAGTCACATAATATTCAAAAAGTTTATAACTCATAAGTAATTCAAACATTGATGTGCATGGCGTGTCGACGTTTTTGCCATAAAAATAAAGGACAATTAAAAAGTATTTAAATTTGCCATGAACTTCGTGCAAGGGCGGGCAAGTTGGCATCGCCACCCGCCCAGTGTTGGCATTGCCGCCCGCCCAGTGCCGAAGTGAGCGTCCCACGTGACGTCCGCGAATTTGTGCACTCACTTACGTGGCATGGTGAAATCCGTACGTAACACTGAAAAGTGTGAAAAAGTGTGAAACACTCATAACAGGATAATAAAAATATGCCATTAGATAATGGACATTCATAAAGTAGTTTGTTTAGTAAACTAACTTGACATTTTTATAGGTTTGTTCTCTTTTACTGCCGTGAAAGTATTGCGGTGTTGTTTTATTGGCCTTAAACCACATGTAAACAAACTTTACATACGTCACGGTGTAAGGGTAAGTTTATGGCATAATATTTTTATGATTATGTAGATCTCTCATAACTAGTGGGAAAGATGTCTATATGTTTAAAAAGTTTGTAACTTAAAATAGAAGTTCAGAATTATTTCAAAATAATTTATATGTATTTTTGAGAATTTGAAATAATTATATTATGATGTTTGTTGTACATGTTAGTAAACTGGTATAATGCTACTAAACTAAGTGTATATTATGTTTGTGATTTCCTAACTTTAATTTCTACTTCGGTTTCAATATTTCAAGGTAAGTAACTTATAATATTTTATAATTAAAATTATGGAAAGGATAATAATATATCGAATGGGCCGGCCATTTGGAAGGTTGCCCTTATCTATAATATAATTAACTGCTAATAGCAGGGGCTCTGCTCACCTCATGTCGTTACCTCTATTAGCCAGGTAATTAGTCGGTAATTACAAACCGATTCCAGACACGTAACTTACTATCAGTAGTATATCTAGATATCTATGCGTCTAAAATTTACTATTTTTACGTTTCAATAAATGTATTAAATTTATGCCATACATTCAATATTTAGTAGAAATTCGTCAAAGTTTTTATGTGGTATAGTAATAAAATGTGGATCATTAGGGAACAAAAATTTTGGAATGTTCTTTCTTAGTGGGTTTATAGAAAAAACAAAGGAATCAAAATCATGTAATATTTTGATTCGTTTCTTTTATTACACACACATATTATAACAATTAACTAAACCGCTAACATTATATCAGATTCACCATTTAGTATATATTCCCGCAGTTTTACGCACCCTGAAATTGGGAAAAAATATAATATGGGACCGGAGATTAAAACTTACAGACACACAAACTATTCATATCAACTTAAAGTTTGAAAATAAAATATGTCTAGAAAAGTGTTGTTTTCTTTCTTTAACGCCGCGAAATGCTCTGAGGCATCCCGCGGGGGAGTGGGTCTCCCCACGCGGGTATGTGGTACTCGTTGCGCCCGAAAGATGTAGACGCAGCCCTCACTCACTAAAATCGGGCGAGTGCGTCAATGCCGCCTTTGATAAGGTGCCCCGGATCTGTTGAGCAAACAGGTCACCTCGACGGCTAGTCAGTCCTTCAAGGGACCGACGCCACCTTCCAACGTTGAGACAGTACAATGGGGTGAGGTTCCCGTCCTCGCCCCTTGTCCCCTGCTCTTTTGTCTCCTCTTCTTATAAGAGGGATACAAATAACCCCCTCGGCTCAATTCGCCCAAGGTGCTGGGCTCACCCTAGGCTACTGAGTCCCACCGCCACGACAAGACTTGAACCATGGTGGGGGGAAAAGTCTTGTACTTCTATGTACAGTAGGACGAAATATTATAAATTAATCATAATTTGTTTAGTGGATGAGTTTTACTGGGGATATAATTGATTGAATAATTTCGTCAGCAATATGTGGTTGAGAGTTTAACATTCGACGTGCTTTCGATATTGAAACGTATCTTACTCTAGATAAACCTGTCATCAAGACTTCTTAATAATTTAAAAACTAAAGGGCAAATGGCTAAGCCCTGGGCTAAACCCCGGGCTAAACCTCTTGCCTATTATAACGCTGACAGGACTATTGATCGATATAAATTCATTCCTAAATATAAAAGCAATAATAATATGTTGGGACAAATCACACACGGCCTTCTGATCCTATGGTAACCAGACAACTGATATATACTTACATATTTCTAAATACATACATATTTTAGATAAATTACACTCAGACACAGAACAAATGATCATAAATGATCATCACACAAACATTTGTCCTGGGTGGGAATCAAACCCACGAACTTCTGGTTTAGCAGTCAGGGTCACTAACCAATTAGACCAACAGGCTCTCTCTATCGTCGCCTACAACCTGGAGCTGGGTTAATAGGACATGCACTTTCTGACTTGACTTGACTTGACTTTTTGACTTGCCTCGACTTTTTGATTTGCCTCGATTTTTGACTTCCTCATCATCATCAACCTTTTTCTATCCACTGAACATAGCTTTCATTTTTTCATAAAAAATATATGGAAAAAGTAAATAAATAGTCAATAGGCGGTCAACCGTGCCTTCTCGCTAGTCACCAAGAGCCGTGGGAACAAACAGTTCCAGTTAACGGCCTCTTGTTCAGGGCTGAGACCGTAGAGCCTCTCAATTGTTCTCATTGGTCTTATGTTACTCAGATTACGGGGGAACTAATATACTTCATGAAAAATGATTAGCAAAGATTCGCGATAAATTGTAATTTGCAAAAAAATATTTGTCTCAGTGTTCATTGTAAAAGATCTACGTCCAATATTGGACGCAAAGCAATATTGATTATGAAAAAGGTACACTCACTTGTATTAAGTTGTGCGGTATTTGGTGACTCCGGATATATTCGGTAGACAAAACGCACCTAATTCGAACCTTTTTTGATATCGCAGGGAAATTCTTTATGAACGTAGCCAGGATCTTCGGGTAGATCCTGACCCTATGTGGGACTTGCACCAGAGAGTACCCTACCCATTCCCGTAAACTAAAAGCACCGCGAGCGCCTTCAGCTGCTTTGTGAGGGTCCCGGATCTGCAGGCAACGGGAGAAATTCAGCGACACCTAATTCGATTCACCTCATAGTTTAGTAACTATTATACAGAGACGTTGACTGATTGTGATGAAGTAGATCCCTGACTTTTGAGTCCCTTGCAAATTAGGTGCTTACACAATAAAAACAGCTTTTCTGTACTTTTTCACGACGTTTTAACTTAATGCTAACGTGAATATTATAACACTTAATGTGTGAATGAAAAATATGTAAAGACAATAGAAACAAGCTTTTGCTTTTTGCGATAATTTTCCAAATGTCACATAAGACACTTTTCACATCTCTTGAATGTTGTAAAGCTATAGGTATAAACAAGTTTTATCAAATTCACGTAAGGGTATTTTCTTTTAAAGAAAATAAAAATAGCACCAGTTTGCAGTCAAACTCATATTATTATACAAACTTTGATCCAACGTTTGTATCAAATATAATCTCTAGTTTTAGCAAATTTATCATTACTTTTTTAAATTTTGATAACGCAGGAAAATACATTTTGCGAATGTAGCCTTCGGGTAGATCCTGACCCTATGTAGGACTTGTGCCTGGACTCCCAGGCGCCTACCCATTACCCAAACTAAAATCGCTGTTGTCCCGAATCTGCAGGCAACAGCAGCACCTCAGCAACAGGCTGGTCCCGGCAAAGACTAGACTACTTCCTCATGAGTGGGGACTGCCCGGCCGCTACAAAGCAGGCCCGCGACGTCGTGTCATACTGGGCCCAGGTTCCCATCCTGAACTCGACACGAGCATAGGGGCATTACTGGAGCCGCATTAAGTAGCGCCTCCTACGCACCCCCATTTATGGGCCACGGGGAAGATCTCGTCGGCGGTCTCCTCTCTATGCCGCTCATCGGCCGTCAAATTTTTAAATTAGCATGGTTCTTTTCACTGCTACAACTATAGAACGAGATATTTGTTCGAGAGTAAGGCATTCTTATGGAGCTCTGCGAAATAAACCCGAAAATGATGGTAAATATCCCGTTTTAAATAGTTTTGGCCGTCAAAATTATTATCATATTTTAGTATGCGTAGTTTTGGAGCTTTTACAAAAGTATATAAAGATATTCACTTTCACCAAAATTGATTAACATGGTAAGTTAAATTAAAGTTGAAGAAATAAAACTCTCTATAAAGGAAGTAAGATATAATATTTGTCAGTTGTCAAACTAATACAAGTGTGTGGCGTAACAAAGTTTGTAAGTTCTGTAACTGGTTTTAGAAGTGTACAGTTATAATGGTGGCTGTATCTGTCCCAGCAAATAAAAATAGCTTGTGTTTATATCGAGCTTCGAATGTGATTTAAACTTATTTCATAAATAATTCTTTTAACATTACGAAATAAGATTTAAGAAGCTTAAATAATTGAAGACTTATATACTTCTACACAGTACACATTTTAAATTTTTACTCTATTTTATTGAATTAAAGTACATAATAGTGTACCCAATAGACCGCTGTACCGTTTTAAGTGTAAGAAGAAGAACGTAGCTAAATGAAGGCTTTAATTTGACAAATTATCCATCTAAGTCATGGTCAAATGCCTACGAGTGAAGGTTGCTATTTCATATCAGATGAAACCTTAAAATAATGCAAGACTCATGTCTCGTGAAATACGCGCAACTTTTAATGCACATTAAATTATATAATTTAACTCGTTGTTGCCCGCAGCTTCGCCAGCGTTAATTTAGATTACAGCCATACCCGGATTGATGATGATTATTTTATAGCCAAAGTTTTTAAAATTGTTTTTTTGATGTAAGTACCTTTACTTACATCAAAAAAGCTATATAAAAATACTTTCATATGCATTTAGTGAAAAGATGTTAATTTGAAATTACAAACAGATACTTAAATTTTATTTATCTGTATAGATATGAAAACAGAGAGTTTGTTGGTCAATCAAAATGATGTCCGAATGTAGATCGTTAAAAGATCACCTTTTATGTATGTAATATGTTATAATTTACATTTGTTTTATAATATATAGTAAGTGGGTCAAGTTTTTGCTTGGTTATTACGCCGCTCATGTCCATTTCCGTTCGGTAACAGTTTCCTTTCATCGCTACAAGCTCGGCTCCTTGCGTAGCTTTATAGCGAGCGTTGGTACAAATTATGTATGCATGAGTTTCGGTTTTGTAAGGACTAAAAAGTAACAATACAAAACCGGTTCCAAGCTCCGCCGGCCACCGGATGAGAAAGACTTATTTCTGTTTCTTTTCGGTTCACTGATCTGATCTAGAGTATCGTTTGTCTCGTGAGATAGAGTGAGATGCACGATGGTGTTTATTTACACGTACGTCGTACAACGACGGCGGCCGAGCGGGCCCGAATCGCCTGCGCCGTCTGCTCCGAGTCTACTAAATTATAGTGACGTTTTTATTTGAAGCGCTCCATTGATCGTTTTGGCTAACGTGTATTCGAACAGTACTATAAAAATCTATGAACAGGGTTTCCGAGGCATGTAATAATTTCGATGCGTATATTCCTCAGTATATAATAATATAATAATAATATCAACCCTTATATGTCCCACTGCTGGGCACGGGTCTTCTCCTCGAAATCAGGCGAGGAGGGTTTTGGGCCATAGTTCATCGATGCGCTGGCCCAATGCGGGTTGGTGACTTTTTAATCTCATCGGGCATGCAGGTTTCCTCACGATGTTTCCTTCACCGGTGAGCAAGCGATGGTCAGGTGCAGGTAGAAATTTAGAGAAAACCCATTTCTAGGCATCACGGGGGGAGGGGCAGGATCGAACCCGGACCTCTCGGCTCTCACTCAAGAGGCCGAGCCCATACCTACTAGAACATCGTCGCTCACAATTCCTAAGTATACTACTAAAGTTTTGTTTTGACGCAAGGAAATGTTTTTTACCGAAAAGGTTACCCCGGGTGGATTCCTAATTCTTTGGAAAGCCAAGGTATTGTAATAAAATTTAATTGTATCAAGGTCCCACCAATTTGCAGTAGGTAGTTAATTATATTTAAGCTTCATATAGCAAGCCCAATCGTTGTTCTGAAAACTATGGAGTCTTTGTTACAAAACCAGTTTACAATCGAAAGTGGGTGACTGTCAGAATCAAAGAATAAGGTTATGTACGAGTGAATGTAGAACATATAAATTGAAGGTAAGACAATTTAATTATAGGCTACAAGAATTTAAGCGATTACGACATCACTGTGTGATTTAAGTAAGCGGAAAATTGGGCTTGGTACGTGACGCTTCTAGCCTAGATATGCTTCCCCACCATGGTTCAGGCCTTGACGTGGCGGTGGGGCTCAGTAGCCTAGGGTAAGCCCAGCACCTTGGGCGAAGATAATTTAGCCGAAGGGGCTCTTCGTGCCCCTCTTATAAGAAGAGGGAACAAAAGAGCAGGGGGCAAGGAGCGAGGACGGGAACCTCATCCCATTGTACTGTCCCGACGTTGGGAGGGGTTGTTCTATGGTGTGGGACAACCCCTCTGTGAAGGTGGCGTCCGTCCTTTGGGGGACTGACTAGCCGTCGAGGTGCCCTATTGGCTCATTATATCCGGGGCACCTCACCAAATGCGGCATTGGTGGCACTCGCCGGGTTTTAGTGGGTAGAGCTGCGTCCACTTACCAGCTTTCGGGCGCAGCGAGTCCCACATACCCGCCTGGGGATTTTCACTCCCCCGCGGGATGCCTCAGAGCATTTCCCGGCGATAAAGAAAAAAAAGCCTAGATATGCTTATCTCTATGATATTATACTATTATAATATTATAAAGAGAAAATATTTGTATGTTTGGATGCAAAATTTCGCGTAAAAACTACAAATTGGATTTTTAAAATTCTACGTTTCTAATTCAACTTTTATCAGTTTAGTGATATGTCATCAGTGAGTGTCAGGCTATATAATATCATCAGTCGGAATATGGCTGAAATGTAAGTTAATACGGGCGAAACTACGGGCAACAGCTAGTTTAAAATAGATGAAATAACAAGGCAAATCTGATAAATGTAACAAAAACAGCGAATGCAGATTATATCAGATGATCCATAAACTATTTTGGTATGTGGAATAATTTCTTGACACGTCAGTACTGCAGCTGCCGAAGGCAATGAGGAAGAGATTGTTCTAAAGTACTACTGTTTGAAAACAATATTTAGTAGCATGATTTTAAAGCAACTAAGTAAGCAAAAGCGATTTTGTACACTTTGAACACGCACATGATTGACGGTCGTACAAAGGCGCAGAAAGTACACATAACGGTCGCGGGTTCGAAACCAACCATGGATAACTTGTATGCTTAAAATGTTTGTTCCTATTACCCGTCACAAAGGTCCTGTGAGATTTACACTGACTAAGTTAACGTAGTTAATTGCCATATTTATTATAATATTTTACTCTTTTGTAATACCTTTCCAATCTTTTATAACATTTTAAACGCTGTATCTCCTTATTGTATTTTAAATAGTTATAACTTCTGTACGTAGATTTTAGTAGCATTATTATATTTGAATTTTCTTACTTAAAAATAGAAAAAGAACGATATTTTCATCGCATCTTAACAGTTCGGTAATTGCATCGTGTCAACACTATCGCCACTCCGAAGTAACTCCTTACAACTTCTAACTCCGAACTTCTAAGTTACTTAAGTCTGTATCTAAACATAGTTAAGTTTAGTGCTTAGAATTTCTAAAACAAGTAAGTAATGTGACTGAAAGACTGAGCAGCTTAAATGTATTAAACACAGTCTTTTAACACGGCCAAACGGTTGGGCTTATCGCACCCTCTTGTCTTTATCGAT
Organism: Helleia helle; assembly: GCA_963853865.1. Classification (NCBI taxonomy): domain Eukaryota; kingdom Metazoa; phylum Arthropoda; class Insecta; order Lepidoptera; family Lycaenidae; genus Helleia; species Helleia helle. The sequence continues at coordinate 14,073,898 of OY971422.1, read as the reverse complement.
TATATTTTATTGATGTCTGGTTCTTCGTTCTGGTCGGGCCCATCTTTCCCACTGGGCGCTCTGGACAGGTGCCCAGGGCCCCGCTTTCCATGGGGCCCCATTATTTAAATCAGAATATGATTGAGTTATAATTTTATGAATATAATGTAATGATTGCTAATACCTAGAGTAGTGCCCTAATTAGGTACTAGGTTTATTCTCCTTTAGTCCAAAAATCAGTCTCACAGATCTCGAAATTGTTGTTTTTGTCGGGGCCCCGTTATCCTAATGCCCAGGGCCCTAAATAAGTTATGGCATAGGTTCTGGTATCACCGTGTTTTTTAGCTGACATAAACATAGCCGTAGATGAGAGGTACGGACTCAACTTCACCCATAAACATATTTATTTTATCAGGCCCAAGTTACTTCACGCGTAGCTTGACACACAAACTGATGCATATACAGTTCGATCAGATTTTAATAAATTTGACAAGGAAATATAATATGATGTAGACATAGTGTAGACATTACTTAAAGCCTCGTTATTTTTTCAATCATGGTAAAAATTTCATGATCATCATCAGCCTTTATCCGTCCACTGCTGAACATAGGCATTCTTCAATGAACGCCAAGACGACCGATCCCTTACCACTCGCATCTTACATGAACCAGTCGCTACACTGAGATCTTCTGACCTAGTTAATGATCGACCAAAACTTCGTTTACCTAAACGCGGATTCCACTCTTGAACCTAAACATTTGCTTAGCAATAATTATTGCCATATTGACGTTTGTTGACAAACAAGTGCTTAAGTACAATGAGCTGGCTTTATATTGTAAATCTTAGTTAATCTGTAGAAATCTACGGTCAGGGCTTGTAGAATATAAATTTTAATTTTAATTTGCACTAATAATAATTAAAGTAAGTCCGTGTTGGATGCGAGTGGTGAGGGATCGGTCGTCTTGGCGTTCTTTGAGGGAGGCCTATGTTCAGCAGTGGATGGATAGAGGCTGATGATGATGATGATGATGATGATGAAAGTAAGACCGATCTTAGATAAGCTTGTGTGTGTGATTTACATCATTGTAGCTAACCCATTGTTTTCCGTATCGATAGACAAGACAAAGCTAATGCTGCCAGTATTAATAATTGGAACTTAGTATTAATGCCATACTAAGTTCCAATTATCAATAATGTGAGGCTCGGCCTATTGAGTGAGAGCCGAGAGGTCCGGGTTCGATCCTGACCGCTGTGATACCTAGAAATTGGTTTTCCTAAATTTCTACGTGCACCTGAATATGAGACCATCGCTTGCTCACCGGTGAAGAAAACATCGCGAGGAAACCTGCATGCCCGATGAGATTAAAAAAGTCTTTGAAGATGTGTGAAGTTCATCAACCCGCATTGGTCCAGCGCATCGGTGAACTATGGCCCAAAACCCTCGAGGAGGAGATCCGTGCCCAGCAGTGGGACATATAAGGGTTGATATTTCTATTAATATATTAATTAAAGGACGGTCGGTCCTCTACCACTTGCACCATCTGGACCGGCCACGCGGGTTTCATCTAGTACATAAGAGAAATTGGGACAATCAGGCCACTTCTGAATGGAGTTGATAATAATGATGATAGTTTTCTTAAAAGCGTTCGTACCACGATCCTAGTTCATGGAAACAAAAATAATATATGACTGACTAGTAGCGCCCCGCAGTTTCACCCGCGTACTTCTCATTCCCGTGGGATAAATTATAACCTATACATATTCTGATGTATAAACTATGTTATTGTAAAGTTTCATTAAAATCCATTCAGTAGTTTTTGTTTGAAAGAGCAACAAACATACATCCATACATTCTTACAAACTTTCGCGTTTATAATTTATATTATTAGCTAATTTATATTAGCAGGATAATCAATATTCATGGTAAGAGCTTGTATTAATAGATAAGGGAAATAGTTTTAAAGCCACACATAAACATAACTTAAACTTAAACTTGAGAATAGCAATTATTTGCTAACCACTACAATTAGCTAGAAAAACATAATATTATGTTTCCCAAACATCAGAAACATTCATCAATTTTTCGACCCAATCTCACATCTCCTCACCAATTTATTTCATACATAGTGTCATGTATAAATCTTCCACTTACATCACATGCCGTCTGGGTGTTACGTGATCGCGGCAACAGAAGATGCGCTGTGACCCACGACCCAAGCCGCCGTGCCTTCTTGGCATTTGAAATCTTTCACTAGGCAACCTACACGAACATTAAGCTATAAATTAGTATTTCACAATATCATACTTAGAAATATTTCCTGCTCATCCTGAATTCTGATTAAATCGATCAGGCAGTTTAAGTGTATCCCTCGGGTACCCGAACTCGTATCAAAGTTGGTGGTTACTGCTGTCGATCCTGGCTTCACAGGAGTAGCAGCATTGAGTGTGTGTGCAGTTTTGCATTGAGCAGTGGAGATATACCCCGAAAATAAACAGATGGGCTTTACCTTGATATGTTTATATCATATGTGTACAAGCTGACCAATGTATAAATTGGATTACAACGTTTGTTACCCGTTCAAGTTGAATGCGATTAACAGGGGGTCAGACGATACGTTCATTACCCGATGCATGTATCAACCCTCCTCGATTTGGATGCGACAGTTCAGTCGATTTCTCATCCATACATAATGTAGAATTTGTCCATACTAATACTATAAAGAGGTGTTATTTGTTTATTGTACGTTTGGATGTAGAAGGTAATTCGACATTATACATAATATAGCAGTTTTTTCCAGAAGTATACTTACTACGTAATCAGTCCGGGTACGGCTGTAATGTAAGTTAACGCGGGGAAAGCTACGGGGAGGAGCTAGTTTCGTTAACAGCTTACATGATTTTTACGCTTTTTGGCTTATTTTTACGCTATCTAATAATAATGTTTAGGAATCCTAAATATTCCTTGTAAAAAATCTTGAAAGTTTTGAATTTTAAATGTTTTCTTCTTCTTCTTATAAAACCACTTTTTTTTAAGTACCTAACCATAAAAGCTATATATTAATTAGAATAAAGAGGCTGAGCTCTACACACCCTATGAGATAAATCAAACCCATTAATAAAAACCGGTAATAGACAGATATTTGATTACACACATGCAGGCGCATGCATCACGTGTATTGCACGCGCGTGTCTGGGCGGTCGCCATTGCGAAAATGTTATCGCCTATCAATGAAGAAACCCAAATTGAGTAACCTGGGGTGAAATAATAGTTAGGGTAATGATCTATAGTAATATAATAATGCTGAAGAGTTTGATTGTTTGAGAGTAATCTCTGGAAATACGAGCCGAAATTGAAAATTTATTTTTGTATGTAATAGATTATTAGGGATAGGTCATTTTTAAAGGATAGTTTTTTCCATTCTGCGACGGATGAAACCGGAGTAAACAGCTAGTAAGAAAATTGTGTAAGTTATTGTAGAGCAAATACAATTCTCGACCTTTTCATGTCAATAATTGGATTTGAGTGCAATAACGTAAATTATTACAACAATTTGCAATGTTTCCACACCGAGTATTACACAACGCTAATCTTAAATATGAAACAAAACTATCTCTTCTGAAACTAAATTTTCATTTCAATGTTTAAATTCTAATGATAAGCTGATGCCTGAGGTTTTCGAGTATTTACCTTTACATTAAGCAGTCGAGGTAAACATTACAAGTTTTTCAAATTCTGATAATTCCTAGCCAACACAAGCCTTCACTTCGCTTCAGAAGACCAATTGCATCAAATGCTCACGTGCTCAATATTGCTCGATGACTTTGTCTTCGTTCAACAACCTTATTATATTGAAATTTTCAAAGCGTATAGCAAATTGAAAACACGATCTTTGTCGGTTGGATGAATATCGATAAAAGTTTCGTATATAGAAATACTCAGAATATGAACAATAATCACAATATTCATGTTTATTGCTCAGGAGTCAGGACCCAGGAATTAAAAAAAGTGTGTGTGTACTTATTATGTACACGCGTTAGAATTTCTACTCCTTAAAGAACACATAGTACAATTTCATTACACTGTAGCCTTTTTGTTTATTGTGTAGTTAAAAACTATATTAATATCTTCTTCTGACGTTTATACTGTCATTATGTGAAAATTGTTCTATAGCTTACTTCATGGTGTCGGTTTTTTTGTGACGGTGTGCGAAAGAAGTGAAAAGTGAAAGAAGTATAACTCCAATAACCTTTTTTCAAATCGAATAGCTTATAGCTTTTTCAATCATTAATCTATTAAGTGCAAAAATTTGCAACTTGTAGTAACAGAGATTAGTGCGATCATACAAACAAATAAACTCTATATATGGCTTTTTCTTATCTTCAGATTTATTTTATGTATAGATTTTTAGTAATTAAAGGTGTGCACTATATGCTGCACATGGGTAGCACAACCTTTTTTATCCAATCTGATCGCAGGAAAATCCTTTATGGATGCAGGACTATAGGAGCCAGGAAACACAACAAAGCTGTTTTCCGGGAGAAACACGCAAAATGGTGGTACCCATGTAGCCGGGAGCGCGGCACAGCGCAACCCTCCCACCGTTTTTATGCACTTGTTTCCAAGTAACAATAATGATGATTTTTCTGTATATCCTTGAACGTAGCGTGAATTACATCAAATTTATTTAAAGACTACGAATATTCATGTCACATTGTAGTCAACATAAGTAGTCATCATCAATACATATAAATAAAATTTAAGTGTCTTTTTGTAATTTCAAATTAACAGCCTTTTACTACATGCATATAACATACTTGCTTGAAAATATAAACGGTACCTACTTGCAGTAGGTACCGTTTCCCTACCATGGTTCAGGCCTTGACGTGGCGGTGGGGCTCAGTAACCTAGGGTGAGCGGTGCACCTTGGGCGAAGCTAATTGGGCCGAGGGGGCTCTTTGTACCCTTCTTATAAGAAGAGGGGACAGAAGAGCAGGGGGACAGTAGAATGGGGTGAGGATGGGAACCTCACTCCATTGTACTGTCCCGACGTTGGAAGGGGTTGTTCTGTGGTGCGGGACAACCCCTCTGTGGAGGTGGCGTCGGTCCCTTGCGGGACTGACTAGCCGTCGAGGTGCCCTGTTTGTTTTCTAGATCCAGGGCACCTCACCAAAAGCGGCATTGGTGGCACTCGCCAGGTTTTAGTGGGTAGAGCTGCGTCCATTTACCAGCTGTCGGGCGCAGCGAGTCCCACATACCCGCGTGGGGAGACACACTCTCCCGCGGGATGCCTCAGAGCATTTCCCGGCGTTAAAAAAAAGGTACAGTTTATATTTTCATATTAGATTAAGGCATTTTTTAATTTTTGTTCGTATCTGTCTATCTGTCTGTTTATTCCGGATAATGTCTGAAACGGCTGGATTTTAACGCGACTTTCACTGACAGATAGCTGATATTATAGGGAGTAACATCGGTTATACAATAATCATCATCAATACGGCTGTAAATCTAAGTTAACGCGGGCGAAGCTGCGGGCAACAGCTAGTATACACTAAAATACGACCTGTTTGGAACTTGTACCCATTGTGTAACGACTGAATTATTGTTAATATTGATTATTTCTGAAACTGTTTCTGTTCTAGTTAGCTACAAAGCTGAAATACAAAGATTTCCCATATATTTACTAAGTTGCCTTACAATAAAGGCCTAACAATATTATTCAAATAACAATTGTACCATTCGTCTAATAAGTAATAGAATATATCAAAGTTTAATGACGACGTGTAGACATGATTTTTCATATATTTACTTTGAATAGATCAAAAACTAAGAGAATTGGAAACGGGCTTTTTCCATTCCGTTTTCGGATAAAAAAGCTTTTATGGTAGTAATTTTATTGTATCCGTAGCCTAACACATTTTTGATGACGTAAAAATACGAGCCTAGCAGGACTGAAGCTGTTAGTGCGAAGTTATAAAAGGCTCGGAAATAAAGCTCCGCCTTCTGGGCCATTGATGACTATTTTTGACTAGTGCGTTAATCAACTGTGAAAATCTCATCTATGCGATTTATTATTATTATTAAATAAATAAAATTGAAGTGTCTGTTTGTAATTTCAAATTAACAGCTTATCACTTATTGCGAAAGTAGGTATATACGGTACTTACCTACATCAAAAAGTATTTTTTTTAATTTTTGTCTGTCTGTTTGTTCTAGCTAATCTCTGAAACGGTTAGGCCGATCTTGACGGGAATAATCTGATATTATAAGGAGTAACTTACGTTAACGCGGGCGAAGCTGCGGGCAACATCTAGTATAAATATAAATTTCTTTTATACATGCTTCTTCATTGTAATAAAATAACTTTTTACGATGATGATGATGATGATGAAGAAGTGACACTGGAAACTCAAATTTAGCCTAGTTACGAAACGTAACTCTCTTCACTAACTTATATCTCCCTTCTATCTTCTATCTTCACTAACAGGCAGTCAGGCATTCACCAGTTTACTCCCCAATTCAAGCGTGCGTAAAGAAGTATTTACTTCAAAAAGGAGAATCGCTTTATAAAGGTAAAAATATTCAAAAATAAAAACTAGCGAAATATCGTAAAGGATGCTAGTCGAGTGTGTCATTTTGTTATCATGATAGCGCAGCGAGCGTCAGGTAGCAAATTTTTCATCTAGCACTCATCGGGTTACGGCGCCTTATCGCATCTGACCTACACGTGACGCTACAGTAATGAAGTACAATGTACATGCACGCTGCAGTAACTGGGGTACGTGAACACCGAGATGACACTTAACAAGTGCGATAAGCCAGGAAGTCTTAATACTTAAGATGGATAGCATCAAATGCCTTCCTAAATTCGTTTAAGAATCTGAAAATGTGCTTTATAATACTACATTTTTATTAGAAATGTATGTAGGATAAAAATTTAGTTTTGAATTTTCGCATCTGGAACTGGAGATCTTTAGCCTATTGCAGACCCAAGGCACATTAGGTCAATAGTGGCCCCATTAATTTGGCAAAGGACTGTTATGTTAAATATAGTCTCGCTTTTTTAGATTTCTATTTTGAGCATGGGGCAGCAGGCGTCTGGTAAAAATAAAGGAGTTCTCAGAACATAAAATTTTTAATCGTAGTTTAGAGTCAATTGTATGAATGATAGATCGTTGACCTCTTGTATAAAAACAGTTTAATAACTGGTTAAAATTCACAATTACATAAAAAAGATTAACAATTCTGTTTGTAACTACTAACTACACCGAGATTCTACAAATGAGGTTATTACAACCAAGAAACAGTTTTTATTTAATATTAGCGATTAAATATTCTCATAGAGATTTTAAAATAAAAGTTGCGAGACTCAGCCTCGAGAACTTATTATTTTCTTAAAGGAATATTTTATAAAAACTAAAAAGACAACTGGTTCAGGGTAATTATTACATCGCACAAAAAAGATAGACGAAAAAGTTCTTCGTTTTATTTCCACACGATATAACAAACGCTTAAGTAAAAGAATTTAGAATTTTCCTGGATATGCTTTCATCATCATCAGCCTTTATCCGTCCACTGCTGAACATAGGCCTCCCTCAAAGAAAGAAAGACAAGACGACCGATCCCTTGCCGTCGTACGAATTTTTTTTATGCCACAAAGAGGCAACCGAGCAGTCGGAGCCTTATGGTGACTATCGACTCCCATAACGACGCACAACCAAAAGTTATGCAGATGCGTTGCCGTCCTTTTCCCTATCCCCCCCAATGGGCCACCGGAAACTCACACACCGCACGAAACGCGACAGCATGACTTAGCATCGCTTGACGTCGGTATCATGTGAGCGAGAGGTACCACCCCGGTCGTGCCGCCGCAATTCGGCTGTAAAGTAGCATGGCACTCTTGCAAAAGTTTGTTAATTATTTTTAGTTTGGGATAATATAGTAAAAAAATGTGACATTCGCGTAACACACATCCTTTACACAAAATTTACGTTAAAAGATGGTTTTTTGGATTTTATGTACAATAAAATAAAGTTCATTATAAATCGGCTGCAAGAATATATTTTTGTCAGATTTTATTAACTACTAGCTGTTGCCTGCAGCTTCGCCCGCGTAACTCAACTCCTATAAGCCACAGCGTGATGTTATATAGCCTATAGCCTTCCTCGATAAATAAGCTGTCTAACACTGAAATAATTTTTCAAATCGGACCAGTAGTTCCTGAGATTAGCGCGTTCAAACAAACAAACAAACTCTTCAGCTTTATAATATTAGTATAGATTACTTGGCCTTCAATATTGGTAATTAAAAATATACATTCTTAATTAAAGCTTCGTTATGTTTGCGTAGATTTAAATATTATATATTGTATTTTGTGAAGGCTGTACAGTTACAGAAAATTATGCAGGGACAGCAGCTAATAATTGGCTGAGATTAAAATCGCTCATACGCTAAAGATTGCGTGTTCTTTGAGATCTGCCTGACGGTGAAAAAATGACGTCGTATTTTTAAAGACATAATAGCAGGTTTAGTAATATTTTATATTTTTTCCAAGATAACAAGATTAATAAAGACAGGCGATCTAATGTCTAATGCTTTACAATATTTTAAACATAATTCATTGATATTATAACTTATATTATAATTATGTATAGTCTTGTTTATGACCTTAGCAGTTTTATATCATCGTTTGTCAAGTATTCATAAAGCAACATTGTCGCTCATTTACGACCTCGTGTGGAAACTTACTTTGGTTTTGATTACCTCTCTAATGATAGAAGTCAATTGCAGCAATATTGATCAATATCAACAACTATTATCTATTGCATTTCATTAGAATTTCAACTATACAATGGCTTTTGTTTGCATAGCACGTGATGTCTCATTAGGTAGCTCCATAGTCCATATAATCAGAAACACAAGTAACTGAATACTGTATGTAGTAAATAAAGCCTTAACTTGTATATTATATATTAATTGACAACCACGCTAATACCTAGAGTGGTTGTTTTTTGTTGGCACTGTGGAAATGGGTCGTTCCTGGGGACATGTGGCACTCCCCCCACTCCGCCCCCGTTACTTACGCCGGTTTACTGCACTAAAATCACTGCTAGTTGCCTTCAGCCGCTTGAAGAGGTGTGTCCTGGATCTGAATTACACAGGAACCCTCCGTAAACCGCGCTAACCTAGTCTAGTTCTTGCAAAAGTACTCCTTCCATGTTGCTGTTATTTTGATACAAGCTTCATAAAAGTACTTATTTTGCACATGTGTTCTCCTAGGAAATACTTTTTATTTCTTTAACTCCGGGAAATGCTCTGAGGCATCCCCTGGGGGAGTGGGTCTCCCCAGGCGAGTATGTGGGACTCGCTGCGCCCGAAAGATGGTAAGTGGACGCAGCTCTACCCACTAAAACCCGGAGAGTGCCACCAATACCGCCTTTGGTGAGGTGCCCCGGACCTAATGAGCAAGCAGAGCACCTTCAAGGCTAGTCACGCCACCTCCACAGAGGAGTTGTCCTGCACCACAGAACAACCCCTCCCATCGTCGGGACAGTACAATGGGGTGAGATTCCCGTCCTCCCCCCTTGCACCCTGCTCTTTTGTCCCCTCTTCGTATAAGAGGGGTACAAAGAGCGCACTCGGCTTAATTAGTTTCGCCCGAAGTGCTGGGCTCACCCTCGCCTACTGAGCCCCACCGCCAAGGCCTGCACCATGGTGGGGCCTAGGAAATACTATGTTGTCTCTATCAATACCATATTTCAAAAGCTGCATTATTATCAGTAGAAAACCAAAGTTATTTTTTTGACAACTCTTTCAGCTGTTTTTGGTCCCGGTCCCGCATCAGGTAACAGGATCACCTGTTACCTGATGCGGGATCGATGCTGGCTAAGTTACTGAACTTAGCCAGCCTAAGGCGTTAAGACCAGACTACTCCTCGTATGGGGGGATCTCCGGCCGCCACTAAGCAGTCCCCGCGACGCGAAGTCGTGGGCCGCTCGGCACAAACCAAAGTGAACATGCCCGGTGAGCATCTGTGTCAGACGGAAGGTGAGGGGTTTGCGCTTGTGGCGCATACAAAGCTCGAGGACCAGACGCCAAGCCTCCTCCCACCTCCGCATTAACGCCTCCTGCCCTAGTCATGTGAGCCCGTAGGATCCCGTCCAAAGTATGCTTCTCGCCGAGAGTTCTATCATAAAATGCGTCTCGGCAAGAACCTACGCCACGAGTTCCCACGGGGAGTCACCGACCAGGGCTGTGTGCCCACGATACCGAATGATACACCCGAATCACTCTTACTGCGCTGACCCGCTGGGCCGAGCATAGCTGGACCTTATTCCTCACAGTAAGGTAATCCACCCGAATGAGTGCACCATACGTAGCTGCATACAGGCGGCGCTGGGTCCTGCGAAGTTTGGGAGTTTGCCCAGCGTACTTGCCACCTTTACGACTTCAATCCCAACATTGAGAAATGTGGGCCACCCTTCGTCAAGGATGAACCCTAGAAAACCAATAATATATTATTTGACATTTTTTTTTTTGTTCTGACCTAATAGCAGACGTCTACGCTTATGAATATAAAATGAATAGCGACGTATACTTATTATATCTTTGTTTAAAGACTAACAACTACAATGTAGGCATGAAAATAGGTGTCCCTATGAAGGGTGAAGTTCTAGAAGCCGAACAAGTGTCACTCGCCGAATTATCTACTAAGCATTTAGTTGACCTAATTTTATTTAATTGATTTTATGTATGGACAAGCAAGGCACTGTGAAATGTGTATCTTGAAGGTCTTGAAAGAGTTTATTAGAACAAAGAAAAACATCGCTTCCAAGAGTAAAGAATGTTATTATTACTTAGTACGAGCATTAACGAACGAAGCGCAAACCCCTCACGTTCCGTCTGACACAGGTGCTCACCAGGCATGGTGGTTTTGGTGAGTATCTGTGTCGTACAGCCCATAGGGAGCTGTTAACAGTATGTCACCAATGTGGCGCGGCGGTACACTCAGCCCAGCATACCCCTGAGGTGTGCCCGAGATGGACAGTCTGACATCAGTTATCGGAGGGGACTTGTCTCTGCCGAGCGTCATCGTGATGCTCGGTCACGACGAGTCCTGGACGGCGATGATCTCCTTCTGCGAGGCAGTAATGTCCCAGAAGGAGACCGACGAGCGGGTCAGAGATGAGGCCGCCGACGAGGCCTCCCCCCGTGGGCAAAGAACAGGGGTGCGCAGGAGGCGGTACTTAATGCGCCTCCAGTTAATTGAAGCACTGGACATTTTTCTATTATTATTTTTATTCTATTTGATGAATTATTAAATGAAACATTTTTTAAAGCCCAAGTTTTACTGTTATTCAGCTTGAAGCACGCGACTAGAAATACAAAATAGAAGTTTAGAACTTAGAAAGTAAATTTAATTTATACTTTTTACGTTGCACATTGCTTCTGGCACGTCCACATTATTAAAATTTCAAAGTCAAAGACCTTTCGTGCAAATATGTGCTCCTAGTACGTAATAAACGTATAAAAATAACTTAGCATAAAAACTCTTTAGCGTTATTTAAACTTCTCGGTCCATCTTACGCTAAGATATCCGTGATTACTTTTAATTAAAGTTACTATTTATCTTGGTTCATTGTGTTGGCCAATTGAAATATATAAACAAAAGACTTTTTCCTTTTGTTCACACTGTGTGTGTTAGAGTCCACTTGTCTTATGCGGGCTTTTGTCCTTGCTGTGAACAAAAAATGTTAAGATTTCCACATTAAGCAAAGCGTCATACAAAGGCAAAAATATTTATATGTTGTATATGGTTTATAACGAAAATGTAAGGCAATAAGGATATTAAATTTGCGTTGTATATGGTTAGATAAAATCGACGACTTTACATACAGTTTTAAGATAATTGTCTTGGCCTCAAAACATTATTAAAATAAGTAATTGTTGTTTCCACATGACACATAAAGTTAATAAAATTGAAAATAAACAATCACATTGTAAATATTAGTTACGAAATTTATAAATTTAAGGTTAATGTTATAATAAAAAAGATTTATTATGCAGGTTAAAATAAATTCGGTGTGATACATGATTTTCTTATTTATATTTTGCATTCATAAATAAATGTTTTTACTAACATAAAAAAGAATATTAAAAATATTTTTTTACTACAGTAAATAGCTAAAATCAGCTAAAATCTAAAAAACGTTGAGCGTCACATATGTGAAACAAAACGTAATTATAAGAATTCATATTGTTTTCTAATGGTTACGTTAATTTCACTTATTATAATAAAACATTTCTTATAGATTTCATCGCAGGGACTCCCGTGACCACGGTTGCTGTAAAGTATCCGAAACGTCGGGCTTGTAAAAATCCAAATAAGCTGCGATTATAAGAATTCATTATTGATACAAAAAATTATAATCAATGATGGGCTGACATGACAGTGTTGTCATTGTCGTCACGGCATTTCAGTCGATTTTACTGCCATGGCCCGCTAGATTTTTTACATTATAAAAAGCCTCAAAAGTCTGTCCTTTAATATGGCATCACAAATAGCGGTACCATGATTTATTTACAATGATAAATGATATTAAAGCACATAGTTGATCGCACGCCATCCATAGCCCGCCGACGCGGACCGAAGTAATTGACATATTTAATATTTATAGTACCAATCTGTTACTGGGCCGCCCATGTAATTTAATTATACATTCTAGGGTTTCCCAAAGATAAGTTCAACTGTGAGGGCAGTAGGCACGGGTTTTGTTTATGACAGCTGATGATTTTTATAGCCTGTCACTTGGCGTTCATTGAAGGAGCCCTATGTGACCCCCACCATGGTTCAGGCCTTGTCGTGGCGGTGGGGCTCAGTAACCTAGGGTGAGCGGTGCACCTTGGGCGAAGCTAATTGGGCCAAGGGGGCTCTTTGTACCCCTCTTATAAGAAGAGGGGACAGAAGAGCAGGGGGCAAGGGGTGAGGATGGGAACCTCACCCCATTGTACTGTCCCGACGTTGGGAGGGGTTGTTCTGTGGTGCGGGACAACCCCTCTGTGGAGGTGGCGTCGGTCCCTTGCGGGACTGACTAGCCGTCGAGGTACCCTGTTTGTTTTCTAGGTCCGGGGCATCTCACCAAAGGCGGGGCATTGGTGGCACTCGCCGGGTTTTAGTGGGTAGAGCTGCGTCCATTTACCAGCTGTCGGGCGCAGCGAGTCCCACATACCCGCGTGGGGAGACCCACTCCCTCGCGGGATGCCTCAGAGCATTTCCCGGCGTTAAAGAAAGAAAAAAAAAAATAGCCCTATGTGATGGATATAGGCTGCTGATGATGATGATGTAACTAGCGTACCCTTGTAAGGGGTAGTGCCATGCTGCGGCGTAAAGTGACAGCTATGTTGTCGCATTTCGTTCAGTTTGTGAGTTTCCGGTGGCCCATTGGGAGGATATGAAAAAGGAGGGCAACGCATCTGCATAATATCTGGTTGTGCGGATCTTGCGATCGTATGTATGGTCGTGGATAGTCGCCAAAAGGCTTCATATCCTATTAAAAAATGAGGGAGGTCTATGTTCAGCAACGTCCGTCCCGCTCCGTCAATATAGGGCGTGTAGACTAATATAAACGGGAGTGCGGAGGAGGCGCTTCGCACACCTCCAGCCTTCTGTCTAACGGGACTCGGGGTTAGGTTGGGTACCTAACCAGGTAGAAAAGTTCCGGCGTCGGTACATCAAATTGGAATCCTCCCATACTAGGAGGAAGCCCGGTTACCCCTTTTGAGAGAATCGGCTGGTGGCGGAGGGTTAGCCAGATCACCTATGTTCAGCAGTGGATGGATAAAGGCTGTTGATGATGATGTCACTAGCAATAGTGGAACATTATAATACTTATAACTAGTGAAGTAAATTAGTGAAAGATTTTTCTAATTAGTTGCGAAGGTTATCCTCTACATTCAAACTCACAAACGTTACATTTTTATATTAGTATACACTATACATAGCTAGTTACTATCCGCGGCTCTACGTTTGAGTTAAAATATCAAGGAATAATATTCCTATATTTATTTAATGGTAGTAATTTTATTGTATCCGTAGCCTAACACATTTTTGATGACGTAAAAATACGAGCCTAGCAGGACTGAAGCTGTTAGTGCGAAGTTATAAAAGGCTCGGAAATAAAGCTCCGCCTTCTGGGCCATTGATGACTATTTTTGACTAGTGCGTTAATCAACTGTGAAAATCTCATCTATGCGATTTATTATTATTATTAAATAAATAAAATTGAAGTGTCTGTTTGTAATTTCAAATTAACAGCTTATCACTTATTGCGAAAGTAGGTATATACGGTACTTACCTACATCAAAAAGTATTTTTTTTAATTTTTGTCTGTCTGTTTGTTCTAGCTAATCTCTGAAACGGTTAGGCCGATCTTGACGGGAATAATCTGATATTATAAGGAGTAACTTACGTTAACGCGGGCGAAGCTGCGGGCAACATCTAGTATAAATATAAATTTCTTTTATACATGCTTCTTCATTGTAATAAAATAACTTTTTACGATGATGATGATGATGATGAAGAAGTGACACTGGAAACCCAAATTTAGCCTACTAGTTACGAAACGTAACTCTCTTCACTAACTTATATCTCCCTTCTATCTTCTATCTTCACTAACAGGCAGTCAGGCATTCACCAGTTTACTCCCCAATTCAAGCGTGCGTAAAGAAGTATTTACTTCAAAAAGGAGAATCGCTTTATAAAGGTAAAAATATTCAAAAATAAAAACTAGCGAAATATCGTAAAGGATGCTAGTCGAGTGTGTCATTTTGTTATCATGATAGCGCAGCGAGCGTCAGGTAGCAAATTTTTCATCTAGCACTCATCGGGTTACGGCGCCTTATCGCATCTGACCTACACGTGACGCTACAGTAATGAAGTACAATGTACATGCACGCTGCAGTAACTGGGGTACGTGAACACCGAGATGACACTTAACAAGTGCGATAAGCCAGGAAGTCTTAATACTTAAGATGGATAGCATCAAATGCCTTCCTAAATTCGTTTAAGAATCTGAAAATGTGCTTTATAATACTACATTTTTATTAGAAATGTATGTAGGATAAAAATTTAGTTTTGAATTTTCGCATCTGGAACTGGAGATCTTTAGCCTATTGCAGACCCAAGGCACATTAGGTCAATAGTGCCCCCATTAATTTGGCAAAGGACTGTTATGTTAAATATAGTCTCGCTTTTTTAGATTTCTATTTTGAGCATGGGGCAGCAGGCGTCTGGTAAAAATAAAGGAGTTCTCAGAACATAAAATTTTTAATCGTAGTTTAGAGTCAATTGTATGAATGATAGATCGTTGACCTCTTGTATAAAAACAGTTTAATAACTGGTTAAAATTCACAATTACATAAAAAAGATTAACAATTCTGTTTGTAACTACTAACTACACCGAGATTCTACAAATGAGGTTATTACAACCAAGAAACAGTTTTTATTTAATATTAGCGATTAAATATTCTCATAGAGATTTTAAAATAAAAGTTGCGAGACTCAGCCTCGAGAACTTATTATTTTCTTAAAGGAATATTTTATAAAAACTAAAAAGACAACTGGTTCAGGGTAATTATTACATCGCACAAAAAAGATAGACGAAAAAGTTCTTCGTTTTATTTCCACACGATATAACAAACGCTTAAGTAAAAGAATTTAGAATTTTCCTGGATATGCTTTCATCATCATCAGCCTTTATCCGTCCACTGCTGAACATAGGCCTCCCTCAAAGAACGACAAGACGACCGATCCCTTGCCGTCGTACGAATTTTTTTAATGCCACAAGAGGCAACCGAGCAGTCGGATCCTTATGGTGACTATCGACTCCCATAACGACGCACAACCAAAAGTTATGCAGATGCGTTGCCGTCCTTTTCCCTATCCCCCCCCCCCCCAATGGGCCACCGGAAACTCACACACCGCACGAAACGCGACAGCATGACTTAGCATCGCTTGACGTCGGTATCATGTGAGCGAGAGGTACCACCCCGGTCGTGCCGCCGCAATTCGGCTGTAAAGTAGCATGGCACTCTTGCAAAAGTTTGTTAATTATTTTTAGTTTGGGATAATATAGTAAAAAAATGTGACATTCGCGTAACACACATCCTTTACACAAAATTTACGTTAAAAGATGGTTTTTTGGATTTTATGTACAATAAAATAAAGTTCATTATAAATCGGCTGCAAGAATATATTTTTGTCAGATTTTATTAACTACTAGCTGTTGCCTGCAGCTTCGCCCGCGTAACTCAACTCCTATAAGCCACAGCGTGATGTTATATAGCCTATAGCCTTCCTCGATAAATAAGCTGTCTAACACTGAAATAATTTTTCAAATCGGACCAGTAGTTCCTGAGATTAGCGCGTTCAAACAAACAAACAAACTCTTCAGCTTTATAATATTAGTATAGATAACTTGGCCTTCAATGTTGGTAATCAAAAATATACATTCTTAATTAAAGCTTCGTTATGTTTGCGTAGATTTAAATATTATATATTGTATTTTGTGAAGGCTGTACAGTTACAGAAAATTATGCAGGGACAGCAGCTAATAATTGGCTGAGATTAAAATCGCTCATACGCTAAAGATTGCGTGTTCTTTGAGATCTGCCTGACGGTGAAAAAATGACGTCGTATTTTTAAAGACATAATAGCAGGTTTAGTAATATTTTATATTTTTTCCAAGATAACAAGATTAATAAAGACAGGCGATCTAATGTCTAATGCTTTACAATATTTTAAACATAATTCAAGAATTGATATTATAACTTGTATAATTATGTCTTGTTTATGACCTTACCAGTTTTATATCATCGTTTGTCAAGTATTCATAAAGCAACATTGTCGCTCATTTACGACCTCGTGTGGAAACTTACTTTGGTTTTGATTACCTCTCTAATGATAGAAGTCAATTGCAGCAATATTGATCAATATCAACAACTATTATCTATTGCATTTCATTAGAATTTCAACTATACAATGGCTTTTGTTTGCATAGCACGTGATGTCTCATTAGGTAGCTCCATAGTCCATATAATCAGAAACACAAGTAACTGAATACTGTATGTAGTAAATAAAGCCTTAACTTGTATATTATATATTAATTGACAACCACGCTAGAGTGGTTGTTTTTTTGTTGGCACTGTGGAAATGGGTCGTTCCTGGGGACATGTGGCACTCCCCCCACTCCGCCCCCGTTACTTACGCCGGTTTACTGCACTAAAATCACTGCTAGTTGCCTTCAGCCGCTTGAAGAGGTGTGTCCTGGATCTGAATTACACAGGAACCCTCCGTAAACCGCGCTAACCTAGTCTAGTTCTTGCAAAAGTACTCCTTCCATGTTGCTGCTATTTTGATACAAGCTTCATAAAAGTACTTATTTTGCACATGTGTTCTCCAAGGAAATACTTTTTATTTCTTTAACTCCGGGAAATGCTCTGAGGCATCCCCTGGGGGAGTGGGTCTCCCCAGGCGAGTATGTGGGACTCGCTGCGCCCGAAAGATGGTAAGTGGACGCAGCTCTACCCACTAAAACCCGGAGAGTGCCACCAATACCGCCTTTGGTGAGGTGCCCCGGACCTAATGAGCAAGCAGAGCACCTTCAAGGCTAGTCACGCCACCTCCACAGAGGAGTTGTCCTGCACCACAGAACAACCCCTCCCATCGTCGGGACAGTACAATGGGGTGAGATTCCCGTCCTCCCCCCTTGCACCCTGCTCTTTTGTCCCCTCTTCGTATAAGAGGGGTACAAAGAGCGCACTCGGCTTAATTAGTTTCGCCCGAAGTGCTGGGCTCACCCTCGCCTACTGAGCCCCACCGCCAAGGCCTGCACCATGGTGGGGCCTAGGAAATACTATGTTGTCTCTATCAATACCATATTTCAAAAGCTGCATTATTATCAGTAGAAAACCAAAGTTATTTTTTTTTGACAACTCTTTCAGCTGTTTTTGGTCCCGGTCCCGCATCAGGTAACAGGATCACCTGTTACCTGATGCGGGACCGGGATGCTGGCTAAGTTACTGAACTTAGCCAGCCTAAGGCGTTAAGACCAGACTACTCCTCGTATGGGGGGATCTCCGGCCGCCACTAAGCAGTCCCCGCGACGCGAAGTCGTGGGCCGCTCGGCACAAACCAAAGTGAACATGCCCGGTGAGCATCTGTGTCAGACGGAAGGTGAGGGGTTTGCGCTTGTGGCGCATACAAAGCTCGAGGACCAGACGCCAAGCCTCCTCCCACCTCCGCATTAACGCCTCCTGCCCTAGTCATGTGAGCCCGTAGGATCCCGTCCAAAGTATGCTTCTCGCCGAGAGTTCTATCATAAAATGCGTCTCGGCAAGAACCTACGCCACGAGTTCCCACGGGGAGTCACCGACCAGGGCTGTGTGCCCACGATACCGAATGATACACCCGAATCACTCTTACTGCGCTGACCCGCTGGGCCGAGCATAGCTGGACCTTATTCCTCACAGTAAGGTAACCCACCCGAATGAGTGCATCATACGTAGCTGCATACAGGCGGCGCTGGGTCCTGCGAAGTTTGGGAGTTTGCCCAGCGTACTTGCCACCTTTACGACTTCAATCCCAACATTGAGAAATGTGGGGAATCGTCAAGGATGAACCCTAGAAAACCAATAATATATTATTTGACAATATTTTTTTTGTTCTGACCTAATAGCAGACGTCTACGCTTATGAATATAAAATGAATAGCGACGTATACTTATTATATCTTTGTTTAAAGACTAACAACTACAATGTAGGCATGAAAATAGGTGTCCCTATGAAGGGTCAATGCCAATACGTTCTAGAAGCCGAACAAGTGTCACTCGCCGAATTATCTACTAAGCATTTAGTTGACCTAATTTTATTTAATTGATTTTATGTATGGACAAGCAAGGCACTGTGTAATGTGTATCTTGAAGGTTTTTAGAACCTTAGAGTTAGAAAAAGTTTATTAGAACAAAGAAAAACATCGCTTCCAAGAGTAAAGAATGTTATTATTACTTAGTACGAGCATTAACGAACGAAGCGCAAACCCCTCACGTTCCGTCTGACACAGGTGCTCACCAGGCATGGTGGTTTTGGTGAGTATCTGTGTCGTACAGCCCATAGGGAGCTGTTGACAGTATGTCACCAATGTGGCGTGGCGGTACACTCAGCCCAGCATACCCCTGAGGTGTGCCCGAGATGGACAGTCTGACATCATTTATCGGAGGGGACTTGTCTCTGCCGAGCGTCATCGTGATGCTCGGTCACGACGAGTCCTGGACGGCGATGATCTCCTTCTGCGAGGCAGTAATGTCCCAGAAGGAGGCCGACGAGCGGGTCAGAGATGAGGCCGCCGACGAGGCCTCCCCCGTGGGCAAAGAACAGGGGTGCGCAGGAGGCGGTACTTAATGCGCCTCCAGTTAATTGAAGCACTGGACATTTTTCTATTATTATTTTTATTCTATTTGATGAATTATTAAATGAAACATTTTTTATAGCCCAAGTTTTACTGTTATTCAGCTTGAAGCACGCGACTAGAAATACAAAATAGAAGTTTAGAACTTAGAAAGTAAATTTAATTTATACTTTTTACGTTGCACATTGCTTCTGGCACGTCCACATTATTAAAATTTCAAAGTCAAAGACCTTTCGTGCAAATATGTGCTCCTAGTACGTAATAAACGTATAAAAATAACTTAGCATAAAAACTCTTTAGCGTTATTTAAACTTCTCGGTCCATCTTACGCTAAGATATCCGTGATTACTTTTAATTAAAGTTACTATTTATCTTGGTTCATTGTGTTGGCCAATTGAAATATATAAACAAAAGACTTTTTCCTTTTGTTCACACTGTGTGTGTTAGAGTCCACTTGTCTTATGCGGGCTTTTGTCCTTGCTGTGAACAAAAAATGTTAAGATTTCCACATTAAGCAAAGCGTCATACAAAGGCATAAATATTTATATGTTGTATATGGTTTATAACGAAAATGTAAGGCAATAAGGAAATTAAATTTGCGTTGTATATGGTTAGATAAAATCGACGACTTTACATACAGTTTTAAGATAATTGTCTTGGCCTCAAAACATTATTAAAATAAGTAATTGTTGTTTCCACATGACACATAAAGTTAATAAAATTGAAAATAAACAATCACATTGTAAATATTAGTTACGAAATTTATAAATTTAAGGTTAATGTTGTAATAAAAAAGATTTATTATGCAGGTTAAAATAAATTCGGTGTGATACATGATTTTCTTATTTATATTTTGCATTCATAAATAAATGTTTTTACTAACATAAAAAAGAATATTAAAAATATTTTTTTACTACAGTAAATAGCTAAAATCAGCTAAAATCTAAAAAACGTTGAGCGTCACATATGTGAAACAAAACGTAATTATAAGAATTCATATTGTTTTCTAATGGTTACGTTAATTTCACTTATTATAATAAAACATTTCTTATAGATTTCATCGCAGGGACTCCCGTGACCACGGTTGCTGTAAAGTATCCGAAACGTCGGGCTTGTAAAAATCCAAATAAGCTGCGATTATAAGAATTCATTATTGATACAAAAAATTATAATCAATGATGGGCTGACATGACAGTGTTGTCATTGTCGTCACGGCATTTCAGTCGATTTTACTGCCATGGCCCGCTAGATTTTTTACATTATAAAAAGCCTCAAAAGTCTGTCCTTTAATATGGCATCACAAATAGCGGTACCATGATTTATTTACAATGATAAATGATATTAAAGCACATAGTTGATCGCACGCCATCCATAGCCCGCCGACGCGGACCGAAGTAATTGACATATTTAATATTTATAGTACCAATCTGTTACTGGGCCGCCCATGTAATTTAATTATACATTCTAGGGTTTCCCAAAGATAAGTTCAACTGTGAGGGCAGTAGGCACGGGTTTTGTTTATGACAGCTGATGATTTTTATAGCCTGTCACTTGGCGTTCATTGAAGGAGCCCTATGTGACCCCCACCATGGTTCAGGCCTTGTCGTGGCGGTGGGGCTCAGTAACCTAGGGTGAGCGGTGCACCTTGGGCGAAGCTAATTGGGCCAAGGGGGCTCTTTGTACCCCTCTTATAAGAAGAGGGGACAGAAGAGCAGGGGGCAAGGGGTGAGGATGGGAACCTCACCCCATTGTACTGTCCCGACGTTGGGAGGGGTTCTGTTCTGTGGTGCCCTTGCGGGACAACCCGAGGTCTGTTTGGGTCGGGCAGGTGGTGGCGCCGGGTCGGTCCCCAGCTTGCGGGACTACCCGACTAGCCTTCGAGGTACCCTGTTTGTTTTCTAGGTCCGGGGCAGGAGGGCAACGCATCTGCATAATATCTGGTTGTGCGGATCTTGCGATCGTATGTATGGTCGTGGATAGTCGCCAAAAGGCTTCATATCCTATTAAAAAATGAGGGAGGTCTATGTTCAGCAACGTCCGTCCCGCTCCGTCAATATAGGGCGTGTAGACTAATATAAACGGGAGTGCGGAGGAGGCGCTTCGCACACCTCCAGCCTTCTGTCTAACGGGACTCGGGGTTAGGTTGGGTACCTAACCAGGTAGAAAAGTTCCGGCGTCGGTACATCAAATTGGAATCCTCCCATACTAGGAGGAAGCCCGGTTACCCCTTTTGAGAGAATCGGCTGGTGGCGG
Organism: Helleia helle; assembly: GCA_963853865.1. NCBI lineage: Eukaryota > Metazoa > Arthropoda > Insecta > Lepidoptera > Lycaenidae > Helleia > Helleia helle. The sequence continues at coordinate 14,052,205 of OY971422.1, read as the reverse complement.
AGGGTTAGCCAGATCACCTATGTTCAGCAGTGGATGGATAAAGGCTGTTGATGATGATGTCACTAGCAATAGTGGAACATTATAATACTTATAACTAGTGAAGTAAATTAGTGAAAGATTTTTCTAATTAGTTGCGAAGGTTATCCTCTACATTCAAACTCACAAACGTTACATTTTTATATTAGTATACACTATACATAGCTAGTTACTATCCGCGGCTCTACGTTTGAGTTAAAATATCAAGGAATAATATTCCTATATTTATTTAATATATAACATTTGCGGTACTAATTAAAGTCCACAGGTATATTCTAGAAGGTATAATGTTCTACTAACATTTGGACACCTTGGGCAGGTAGGGCTTTCTTAGTGATGTGATTTAGTAACCCATGTTATAGGTCCACTATACCAATTACCTTAGTATGGATATAATTTAAATTATTATGATTTTATGGTATTAAATACATAATTATTGTAATAGTTACAGAGAACAACCAACAATTTTTAATCTTACTAATATTATAAGGTTTGGATGTTTGGATATTTGTTACCCTTTCACGGCAAAACGACTGAACCGATTTGCCTGAAAGTTAAAATGATGATGGCTTATACCTCGGATTAGGACATAGGCTATAAAAATAATCATCATCAATCCGGATACGGTTATGAATCTAAGTTCACGCGGGCGAAGCTGCGGGCACCAGCTAGAGTATCAAAATAATAATACTTATCTTTCTACTATTTAAACCTATAAGTTAGGATGCTGTTACTTAATTGCGATGCTGCTATTGTGCTACCCGAAAATTTGTAATCCATTGCAGTGTCAAGTATTATGACGATGAACTCCTTCAAAGAGGTCATTTTCGTCATTAAGATTAATGAACTATTGAAAAAGAAGTAACAGAAAGTCACATGACCTTTGCATTCTGTTAAGTTTTTAGAATAAACTAGCAAGTTTAATTTAATATAAAAATCAACCTAGACGAAGGCCACGCACCTGCGATCCTTGGTGTTGTAGGTGTCGTGTGTTGTATGTATGTATGTAGGTGTCGGTTATAATATCTTATCACCGAGTGAGCCGTCAGAACATTTTCCCCCTGTTTTAATTGAAAACGAAGTTGATACGACAATTTAGGTTAAAGAAGGCGGTGTTATCGAGGTTCCTACCTCTATAGCTGTGTTCAGCCTGATTATTTCTTACAATTTAAAATAGACGAATCCAAATTCTTGAACTCTGCTTCGATTCTATACTCCAATTTAGAAAATCCGAAAAAAGTTAGGTACGTAGAATATAGAAAATATAGACTTAGGCTAAACACATTGATTTACACATTTAAGTACCTAACATAGGTAGTTAAGTATTATAGCGACTGTACAGTAAAACCTTTTTTACAATGAGGCATAACGAGCCAGCTATTATCCCTTATTTTTTGTTCAAACCAATTTGATTGCTGTTACATACCATACCTACATACCTACTAAAACGTCGAGGTAATATTATATAGGTTGATTTTTTGTTACCTCAAGATTTTATGCCTCCAATAACAGTATTTTATCGATATTGATAACTTCAAGGTCCTACATGAAGTATCTTCGTAACAATCTTCGACGTTGTATGTAAACATAACTTTTAAATATTAAATAATTAATTATGTATCTTTTTCTAATATAGTTCATCATCATCATCATCAGCCTCTATCCGTCTACTGCAGAACATGGGCCTCCTTCAATGAACGCCAAGAAGGCCGATCTCTCGCCCCTCGCATTCAACACGAACCGGCCACTCCACGGAGATCGTCTTCCCACTTCTAACCGCCTCCTCCACTCTTGACCCTTATTCGCCCATCGGCCGTCCGTTTTCCTAAGTGTGTGACCAGCCCACCAGCTTATTTTTTGTGTAATATATGTACTTTACATTAATTATAATTCAAAGCTCTCAAATTATGAGTCTGCTGTCTGTCTTATATGAATATATTACGTCATCGAATATAAAATAAATATCATGCATGGAGTCATTTGCTTAACTCGATGATTACAGGATATTATTTATAATGATACATCTAAGTGCGTTATTACATGCATTAAATATGTAGTAATGTACATATATAATTACACGCGAAAAGGTCATATCCTAATAAAATAATCCAACATCAATTATTTTGAAAGTTTTATTATTCTTCACGACTCATGAAGAACAATATAGTAATTAATTAATATAATAATAGTTACTGCTGAGCTTTATTTCAGATACATCTATTTCTTGAAAACATCAAATAATAATAAATATATATTATAATTGGCTTTTATTAAAGTTGACTAATATCTAACAGTGAATAGTTAGAGTATGGTTGGCACTGATTATATATGACATTATATAGAGGACATTACATTAAATATATAATTGTACTCAAATATTCAGAGTTGAATCTGCGAGTAATCTAGTTGTTATATAAAATTAAATAATAATGCTAAATATGCTTAGTTCAATACTAAACTTTTGTTAATTAAATTGCTCAAATAGCTTCGTAAACAAGTCGGAGCAATATATTTTACGCCTCGAATAAATTCAAAGCACGCGTAGAGCACATATATTTTCTAGAAGAAAACTATCAATTACCAAAATGTTTCTTTTAATATCATTTACGAATGTTTGTGACAAGCTTTAATTTTGTTATATAAATTATTTCTGGTTGTGCAAAAATATTATTTAACACTATGTCTCCAAGGTGTACACTTGAACAATATGTTTTTTTGCAAATCGTAATAAAAGTAAAGAAGAAAAAAGATATGTTTACTTTCTTGAAAATAGAATGGTACTGCACGTTCGCAATCATCGCTAAGGTTAATTGGGTACTTGTAACTATCGTCAACGGTTACGTTTTTTAAAATTGGAACTGCAAAATAATTACGAAATACAACAGACAGTGATATTTGCAATGTTACTTGTTCAGCTTTTACATGTTACTACGTTAATTACTAATTAGTAATTACTTATCAGTTTAGTTACTTACTAGCTAAACTTGCATAAAACTTAAATAAGAATTTTGTGTTTTGTAAATGTATTATTTGAATGAAAACACGATTAAGGAGACTGACCAATGATTTTTACACAAATAGTAGTAATCATACAAATATCATATGATTACATCAACATATGTGTTTATTAATAGATATTATTTAATGAAATATATGCTTCTTGTTTTCTAATGTTTACGCGAATTTCACTCATTATAATAAAACAATTTTTTTTTTTTTTTTACGGATTTTATCGCGGTTTATTAACCGCGATAATTAAAAATTAAAAATTAAAAATTGTTTTATTATAATATATGCTTCTTGCTCAAGCTTAAAGCTGTTTGAGGAGATTTGTATATAATTAACGGTGATCGATTTCATTTTAAATTTAAACTGGGTCAAATGAAATAATCTTTGATGTAGCCACACCACATACCATTTTCTTACCACCGAGTGACAATTAGGTACCGGTGGCAGGAAAACGCTTAGGCCGCAACGCGCGCGTCCGTCTGCATTTCCTTCGTCCATTCTGCTTGTTTCTTCCGCAGTGTAAGTATTGGCACCAAAACTCTTATTTATCTTTTACAATGTGATACTTCCCATCAGGTGGTTCATCTTTTGATTGCTTATTCAAGTAACATAAAAGTTAGTACCATCGACAGCGGCGGCCGGAGCCCCAGGCCGTTAACAAAAACAATACGCGCTCGCGTGACTGCGCTTAGAAAAATAACACCAAAGCGTAATTTACATTGATTAATAATAGGCAATATAAAACTTTGCCGCATTATAGAAAATGAAATGTAACTTAGTACGTGTGGGGAAATAATTAAAAGTGTAAAAATTTGGGTCGCATCTAAATTGCTACTAACAAATAGAAAACATAATTTTCAAGGCATATTCTTATACGTATCATAGTGTAGACCGTGTCGGCATTTATTGAAAAAGCATTGTATAGCAGTGAAAAGGTAGGTAATAATGAAATCCTTGCCTAATCCGTATCAATATTAAAAGAATTGTAATATCGATAGGTAAAAATGAAATGCACACCAATTAAAGGCAAACAATAGCCTAGATCCTAAAATATCAAGAAGTATATAAAACATGGATATAATATAAGGAATAAATACATCAGCGTGTTGAAATTCATACTTATCATAAAAATGGAGTTTGCAGAAATAAAATTCACAATCTCTAAGAACATTGGACAGATGCTTGACCACATATGTCAGAGAGACTGACTGGAAATTACGGGACCATGAAATACTGGAAACAAACTGGAGAATATAATATGATACTAGGAATGTAAGCGAAAAAGATGTTATTTTATTTCCAAGGAACATAATACAAAAGAAACTTCACATAAAGAATATTTTTTATTGTTGCGTAGGTTTTCATAATAATTAAGAGATGTATTGCGTGTATTAGATATATAGTAGGATATATATATAGTAGGATTTTATAGTATTTTTTGTTGTGTACGATTGTCTTTGTAGTCTGTGAAATATGGTAGTGAGATCCCCTCACTAGTGATATTTAAAATTAGGGTTTTTTCTATAGTACATACCTACTTGTAGCAGCAGAAAACAAACTAATGTGACTAGTTTATGTGATGTGAGCGACGATGGCCTAGTCACTAGTGGGTGGCCTCTTGACCTAGAGGTCCGAGTTCGATCCCATTTCAAGGCACCACAGGAGTCAGCTCCTGTGGTGCCTTGAAATGGGTTTCCCTAAATTTCTATATCGCTTGTTAACTGGTGAACTAATCATTGTGAGGAAACATGCATGCCTGATGAGATTAAAGGCTTTGAAGGTGTGTGAAGTACAACACCCTACATTGGGCCAGCGCATCGGTGAACGGCCCAGCAGTGGGACATATAAGAGTTGATATTATTATATTTATATTATGATCAAGGGTCGACGTCGACCACTTACCATAACGTGACGACACCTTTACCAGTTTGCCTGCCCATCTAACATAAAGTAACTGTTTTGAAATTTTTACCGAATCTAAAAAGCAGGCTGGTAAAAAAGCACCGGTGAACTTAATACATTATGTCACTATTAAAACCCCCCAGTATTATTAATACTTTCGTTATATTTTTAGTCAGCAAATAGTTCGACGCTTCTAATATAGTAACCGGTAATACACATTCAGTCCTCCTACATGCTATGTTAGTGCTAGTGTGGAGGCGCCGTGCAAGGCGTCGTTTAAAGAAAGTGCTCTCATCCAATTAAGAAAGTGCTGGATTGCTTCCAGCGTTTCAGTCGTTTTTCTAATTGTCTTTTCACACTATATTTTTAACATTTGTTTCATTATATGATTTTATAAAACTACTTATAAGTAGATTTTAGATTTAAGTTTTTTTGATTGGATATATTTATGAAAAGTTAATTATAATCTTAGTTATATTTTCAGAATATACAATAATTTATCTAAAGCTGTTGACTGCAGCTTCACAGCGTTTACTTAGTTTTATAGCCGTATACGAATTGATGATGATTATTTTTATAGACTAAGTTACTCCTTAAAATATTAGCTATATGTCAATGAATATCAGAAATCGGCCTAGCCGTTCCAGAGATTAGCAGGAACAAACACACACAGACACACAGGCAGTAAAAAATTGTAAAAATGATATTTTGGTATAATGTAGAGTATATTTATCCATACGCATTTGGTAAAAATCGTTTTTTATTTTAATATTACAAATAGATACTCAAATTTTATTTATCTGTAGGTATAGATGAAAACGTAATGATCATAATTAAATAAATAACGTTTGAAGCTTTATTATTTTTATCAACAGCATAATAGGTGATAATAGGCATAGAGTAAACGATTGTTTTAAATGGCACAAAAATAGTATAAACTCTAAATAAGATTTCAAATCTTAAAAAAGAGTAAGGCCGCATTTACATGAAGGTTACTTCAAATGATGATACAAAGGCCATTTATGCAATGTATTAATTAATATTCAGATTTATGTTAGGAAATCCTAATAGTGCTGGACTGTTATATAACTTAGCACATCTTATGTAATGGTAGGAATACATAATACCCAAAGTTTCATTCTGTATTGCCTTTTACCAGCACCGAATGAGACATGTTAAGGTGGTATTACACGCCACCTGAGTAGGGTATGCAAATGAGGCACTACTCGAAGGAGACGCCGCGCCCGCCCCGCCCCGCACCCTCTTCCCCGCCGACGTCCACCGTTCTAAAACAATATTAGGGTCACCATGCTGTATGAATGGGTGAATGATAATTGATATACGTACCTGTTTTACGATTAAACTATTTGGTCTTTGCATACATTTCGAATACAATCTAATAAAGGTTCCCTTTAAGTTAGATCTTATTGAAAGTAGTTTAATTTATGTGATTATTTTCTTTATTAACTATTTACAAGAGGATATTTTTAAATTTTTTTAATTTTTATTTCGCGAAGCTCGCTATTTCGACATTGTCAACGAATGATTTGACCATTTTAATTGACGTTACACTATCTCTGTCATTATCGTGATTATAATATTATTCCCGTCCTATTCTAGACATTTTGTAAGAGGTACCAACCCGGCCGGCACGACCGGGGTGGTACCTCTCGCTCACATAACATCGACGTCAAGTGACAGCTATGCTGTCGCGTTTCGTGTGGTTTGTGAGTTTCCGTTGGTTCATTGGTATGTGATAGTCATCGTCAAGCTTGTGAAATTCACGCATTTCACATAGTTAAAAGGCATAAAGACTTTGTTGAAAATTATTGATTTTATGAAGAAGAATCCAGCATGGTCACGTGAAGTCCCTTTTTAAATATACGCATGTGCAAGCTAACGGCGCGATGAATGAATACAATCAAATGTATTGGAGCCAGTGGCCGTATGACAAAACGGTACTGGTTTTTGTCACCGCATACATAATGTTGAGTAGATGTAAACAACGCGGTGTTTACTGTATGCCTCCACAATGGTCATTGCTAGTTCATATTATTATATGTGTTATAATTGAAATCATCATAGATAAGTTGAAAACACTATAGATAAGTTGAAATCAGCATAGATATATAAGTTGAAATCACCATAGATATATAAGTTGAAATCACCATAGACATATAAATGGAAATCACTATAGAAAAGTCTGACGGTCAAATTTTGTTTTAGTTCCGTATCTATGATGGAGTTGACCTATGTATGTGGGTGACGCTACCCATCCAGCTTGTTTCTTATAACCAAAATAAGTTGTGTTCTTTTGAAAATATGGGAATAGACTGTCTTGTAGGTATTCAGCATTAAGTGCTTACGAGGAGTAGTCTGGCCTTCGCCAGGGCCAGCCTGTCGCTAAGGGTTTAGTTTAAGGGTAGGCACTCTCACATTGGGTCAGGATCTATCAAAAGATCCCGGCTACATCTATAAAGGATTTCCGTGTGATGTCAAAAAAGGCCACATCGCGGAGCCCAGAACAATTATTACATATTTACATAATATACAAATACGTTTAAGATTAATCGTTCATTTATAATTTACATATAATTATTTATTAAAATCACTATATCGAAGTTAATAAAACCTATTGTATGGATTTGAAATCTTTTTATTTATGTAGTATTAATAGATATGATAGTATTCCGAAAGGCCAGCCATGCATTATACATGAAATAGCGTTTCCACTAGTTACACATTTAAATATACCGGGAATGTTATACAGTCTCTGATAGCGTATTTTTTATAATACAACAAATATATTTAACATTTCTAAAGAAAAGGAAAAAGTATAATGTACAAAGTTCGTAAGAAGTTGTAAAGGCAAGTGCCAGGCAAATGCGGCTTAAAGTTTACTCAAGTTTATTAAGAATAAACTACCATTCTCTGAAGTCGTGATAAATTTTAACTTCTGTCACTTTGTGAGTGGGTTTAACGTACAGATAAATCAAAGAATATCTGTTTACTAAACCTAAGCTGAAAATGATCACGTGAGTAAAGTTGAAACTAGGCTGTTTCCCGTGTCGTTATTTTTTATATGATTGATAGTTGTTTTCCGTGTTCATTTTTAACTGTAGCCCTACACGCCCTTACAACTGATTGTCACGTGACGTGAGCATAAATAATAGATTTATAACTCTATTAGTGTTCTAAAATTAAATTATATTTATGTAGGGCTTACTAGATTTCTGTAGTAGGGCTACTTATCTATATATGAACTTTAACGACGTACATATTCCGTAAGTTATGTATCATCATCATCATCAGCGTTTATCCGTCCACTGCTGGACAAAGACCTCCTTCAATGAACGCCAAGACGACCGATCCCTTATCGCTCGGATCCAACACGGACCGGTTATTGCACGGAGTAGCCCCTAGTCCCTCCTCTTTTGTCTCCTCTTCCTATAAGAGGGGTGCAAATATTTCGCTCGGTTCAATCGGCTTAGGCTACTGAGCCCCACCGCCATGACAAGGCTTGAACCATGGTGAGGATCGTTTTCCCACCTGGTTAATGTTCAACCAATTCATCTACCTAAACACGGGCTCATGAACCTCATTGGCCCATCGACCATCCGTTATGTGTGACCAGCCAAGTTTTATATATATGAATAATATGAATAATGCAATCACACATTAATAATAATTGACACATTTTAATTGTTATTCACTAAATACGTAGTTTCCAATGTATATGTATATATATATGCATATACAAGTCATTGTTTAAATCAATATCCTCAATGTACATTGTAGGACTATAAAGTGCATCTGGTCCGCCCACACTATATAAATAGTATCGCCCCATCTACAAATAGGACGCATAAAATTTGATCCGCGATATATCTGCAGCCGAGCCCGCCATTAAGAATAAACATTGCGTTATTAAGTATACGTTAAAGTATTTATCTACAGACAGACACCGTTAAAGCTCGTGCAGTCGTGCCAAATCTCTTCATTAAACTGGTCGGCCGCTGCGCCTGCCGCCTCTAGCGGTATATCCCGTTGTTTACATTACACTATATTCAATGCATTTACTATCTACGGCGTTGTATTACCATGACACCGAACTTGCCAATTCGGCTCGGGCTTGTAAAATAACGCCATATCTACGCTGTTGTTACTTTTTGTTCGCAAACGACTCAAACGTGATTTAAATATTTAAACTTTCGTAGCGCTCATTTTGAAAATAGCTACGAACGTGTACGTCGCCATCACGTACGTCTTCTTTATAACTTCGGAATATTAGATTTAAACAGTCGAATATGTCGTATCAAATGAGCAGGGAACGTATTTATTAAGTGTTAGGACTCACGATTTGTCTCAAACGAGTATTAACATATCGGGTCAAGATACGTTTGTATGTGTGTTGCACCCTATCCAATTGTTAGAGGTTTTACTATACAGAACGTATCGTAGGAGGCTCATATGTAGGCTGGTGGGATACGTGGCGCTTATTTGGATTCGTGTGAGGATGTGTTGCCGTCAGTGGTCCGGCGTGTGCCGAATGCCAATGCGCAATTATATTTAGCTTCCATTGCGATTACTGGTTGAATTAAATAGAAACTGTGTCAGAATGTCGACTCGGCGACAACGCGTAGTTAGCTGCCTTGTATATTCTGCTCGGAATATAACCAGCTCTTGGAGCTTGCCAAACAGAGGCCATTTTAATCGAATGCGACCACGTTAATATGCAGATGTTATGCATAACAAGTTGTCCGACTGACTTCAGCCGTTGAATAAAGATCGACTTAAACTTCAGACAAAAAATATTCGAAAACATTATGATTTTTGAAGTGAAAACTTCTTTAGGCGCTGTACGTATATTTTTAAATGAGATAAAATCTCTGGATTCGCGACACCGTTACCACCGTTATGAGACGCTATTTGACGTTTATTTATTTATGTAAGATTATGCAATATTTGTTTACATAACTAATCGTCAAACGCACTGAAATGTCAATGTCATGCGTCCGTTTTGTGCGCTGTTTAAATTGTATAGGTTGTCATAATCTAACTCAACATATCTAACAGCCTGTATTATAGGTATTTGAATTTAATTGTTTAGTTAACACTTCTATCGGCAGTTCCTTAGACTGGTTGTGTTAGTTTTTTCTAACTGTAGTAATTTTGCTTGCAGTTTTTAAAGTATAAATTAGTTTTTTAAGCAAGGTCATTGTACTCTATATTGTCTGCGAACTGCGGTAACTACTGAGTTTAGAATGCGCTGATGCGAATAATGGTTGTACTGAGATAAAACAACTATGTTCTTACAAAGAGATTTATTTATTTTGCATTATATAAAAAAGTTTATTAACATGCAATTTAAAATCAATAGATCTTAGAAAAAATAATCGTATACGAAAACGAATTAGGACACAAAGTTTAGCGGACGGTTTTATTAATGAAGGCGATTTGCGATTAATTAATAAGATTGGCGTACTATGTACGCTTTTACACCATACCAATCTGATCCCGTAGTAAGTTCTCGAAGAACTTGTGTTACGGGTTACCAGACAACGGAAATATCTATACTAATAATATAAAGCTGAAGAGTTTGTTTGTTTGAACGCGCTACTCTCAGGAATATAATACTGATCCGATTTGAAAGATTATTTCAGTGTTAGATAGCCCATTTATAGAGGAAGGCTATAGGCTATATGACACCACGCTGTGACTACCAAAAGTGAACTTAAAAAAGTTAACGCGGGCGAGGCTGCGGGCAACAGCTAGTAAATATTTAATACTTTTAAGCTATACACATTTATTTAAGATGTTTAGTATAATTTTTTTTTTCTTTAACGCCGGGAAATGCTTTGAGGCATCCCGCCTGGGGAGTGGGTCTCCCCAGGTGGGTATGTGGGACTCGCTGCGCCCGAAAGATGGTAAATGGACGCATCTCTACCCACTAAAACCCGGCGAGTGCCACCAGTGCCGCCTTGGTGAGGTGCCCCGGATCTGTTAAGCTGACAGGGCACCTCGACGGCTAGTCAGTCCCGCAACGGACCGACGCCACCTCCACAAAGGGGTTGTCCCGCACCATAAAACAGCTCCTCCCAAAGTACGCGTATTTAATACACATCCATGATCCAGGAACACAAAAATCTTTTTGTTACCTATCGGGATTCGAACCCGCCACGGCTTGAGCGACAACGCGCTAACCATTGATTGAACCACAGAGGTCGTCAGAGATTGTAAAAAGAGACTCATTAATTTTACGATATATAGATTGATTTCGCTATTTGCACAGATAAATCCTAACATTTAACTACACTTTAAAAGGTAACCTTGACTTTTCTTTTACTATTGTTTTACTAACTTAGCGTGTGTTCCATCCCTATCTTTCAAGCGGTTGTAGTGATCTAGCGAACTTCGAACTAGCTAAAATCTCTATCATAACCACTGATTTATTATACTTAGAAGATAAAGCAGTAAAACAAAATATAGTGTAACGTCCCGTGTGCAATTCGCTCCGGATTATATAGAATACAATTATGTTTGCTGTTCACGTATACTATGTAAAAATTTTATGTATGTAATAAAGTTGTAGAAATAAAACATCATCATTATCATCATCAGCCTCTATCCATCCACTGCTGAACATAGGCCTCCTTCAATGAACGCCAAGACGACCGATCCCTCGCCACTCGCATCCAATACGGGCAAATAAAACATATTCATATAAAATCTTATCAAACACGTCGAACACAAAACAGAGTTTAAAAAAGACAATCCTAATCCGACGAAAATATAAGAACCGGCCACCATATTTTTCGTTTTTTAAAACCAGTGTACAGATAACACAGATTACATAATACTATAAACCAATTACACATCAAAATTTAAATTACATTGCGATATCTGAAAAAATGTATTTGTACAGTCGCTCTATATCAGGACTAATCTATTATCGCAGCTGAAACGCAGCCGCGTTTGTTATTCGAGTTGGCAGACGTCCATTTGTAACGATCAGACAAACTAGAAACATTGAGGAACGAGCTCGCCTTCCTACCGATATTATACTCGACTTAATCTTAATGTTTATTGTTTTAAACGGCTTAGGCTGCAATACTTTGCAAAACGGATTTAGAGATTAGAGCCTATATTACCTTAATTTGGCCTTTTTTTTTCTTTACGCCTTTTTCTGAGGCAGGAGTGGGTCTCCACAGACGGGTATGTGGGACTCGTTGCGCCCGAAAGCTGATAAGTGAACGCAACTCTACCCACTAAAACACGATGAGAGCCACCAATGCCGCCTTTGGCGAGGTGCCCCGGATTTAATGAGAAAATAGGGCAACTCGACGGCTAGTCAGCTCCTCAGGAGACCGACGCCACCTCCACAGAGAGAGAACAGCCTCTCCCAACGTCGGAACAGTACAGTGGGGTGAAGTTCCCATCCTCGCCCCTTGCCAACTGCTCTTTTGTACCCTCTTCTTATAAGAGGGGTACAAAGAGCCCCCTCGGCTCAATTAGCTTCCAAGGTGCTGGGTTCACCCTAGGCTTCTGAGCCCCACCGCCACGTCAAGGCCTGAATCATGGTGGGGACCTTAATTTATCCTGATAAACAATGAGTAGTGTGGATTTGAGCTAATTTCATAAGAGATAATTACCCAGGCTTTAATCTACCAAGTATGTATTATGCTAGGCTTCAATATTGCCTTGTCTTTTGTGATTCACGTAGACTTATCCACGCAGCATTGTTTTGATTACGCAAATTTTAACAATTCTTTAGAACAGTCTTAATACGACTAAGTACTTTATACCCTTGTAACTGTTTACGATTGGAATTGACTTACTTTTTGCCATTTAACAACGGACTTTTTTCCTGTAGCCGTTTTATGTCAGAAAAAATAACCACACGATTTTGCTCCGAATTATTTTGTGACTTTTTTCCAGGAAATAAATTATGCGTAAAGTAATAACTAGAATGGCATGGACATGACACGAAAAGGTTTACGTGATTACCAGGTAATTACGCGTGTTTAAGTCGACTTCCTGTCTTTTTGTAAATTATATGAATCGCTGAGGCGTGTTTCAATTTCGACACTAATTCAGCTCAAAGTACGACAGAAATACATATTTTTCCATGTATCGTCTTATAAATCGATGAACGCCAGCTGCACGCATGAAAATGTGTCCGATTCCGCTGAGCTGAGCGTCCAAGCAACAACAAACAATAAGGAGGCACGATCGTCCTAAGCGTTCGGCTTGTGTAAAATTATCGTCTGTGAACCGACTTTACAGACAATAAGTTTTTTAATATCTTCTGCACATTTGTAATTTTAATTTCTTATAAAAGCGACGATGGTCTAGTTTGTTTAAGGTTGACCTAAAGTCTTGGTTTGAGCCTGACCTGGGCACCAGTGAATTTATTCTAAATATCGTTCATCGCTGAAGAAAAAAAATAGATAACCTACAGCACCTCAGACAAGATTAAGTCTTTGAGACTAGGATATATGAATTTCAACAAAATGGGTTGGGTTGGTTCATAAATGAACTATCTTCTTATCGGATTCAAATATAGGGAGAAAAACCCCTGTGTTCGATAATGTGGCGTACCTATATGTATCGTTTATGAATATACTTTAAAATTCAACATCTAGTTTTTATCGAAGATATTAAGAACATGCAAATAAAAGCAGATTATCCGTTCAATATAAAGGTCCTGGCAAGCCGGATCGATGTAAGTACGTCAATATTACAACTTTCGAAATAGCCATGTATGTGTGCGCATAAAACTGTGTGGTTTTACTGCACTTTAAAATAACACCGAGTCAGTCGATTGTTTTAGTGCGCGATCGTTAAACATTTTGTATGGAGACGAGTTCAACTGTATTAAGTGATAGCAGTTAACTAAGCTTACTATATACTAGTTAATCTTCGCGATTCCACCCGCCCTAAAATGAACAAAGAAACTATCTTCTAAATTAAAAAGCCTTCTTCAATATTCTTTCTATAATTTCATCATCATCATCATCCTCTATCCGTCCACGGCTGAAACAAGGCCTCCCTCGTCGTTTTGGATGCGAGTAGCAAGTAGAGAGGGATGGGCCGTCTTGGCGTTCATTGAGGGAGGTCTATGTTATATCAATTGCAAAAACATTTTTTTAATCATTCTGAAAAAATACTGAATACAGATTTATCATTCTGGAGATGAACGCGTTTAAATAAACAAATTCATCAGCTTTACTATATTATTATTTATTACAGATCATAAAAACACAGAGATACATAAGGTGTATTAATAAATTAACGCGGTCTAACAAAATGTTATAGATTTGACTTCGAAAACAGAGGTCTACTGGGAATAGGCAAACCGACATACAAGCCACTTGATGTTAAGTGGTCCACGCCGGCCATAAATATTCACAAGTTTGTGTTTCATTCCTGACAAAGTATCTCCGTCTGTGCAAGTAATTACTGTCCTGCTATCATATCCGTACATTTACAGCGGATTTGCATGAAATTTCTTACTTATCGAATAAATCGGTCTACGACTACACTGTCATACAGTAATTTTTTGTATAAAATTTTGAAAAATATAATTTTTCTAATTAGATGGGACGACGCTTGCGATTGTTGCTCTAATTTGGACACGAGTCGAGGGATCGGCGGTCTTGGCGTTCATTGAAAGAGGCCAAGTCTAGCCGTGGACGGAAGAAGGTTAATAATCATGATGATGATAATTTCTATTATTTGGTTGGTTTTTTTTATGTTAGTTGGATAGGCAAACTGGCAAACGTACCACCTGATGGTAAGTGGTCGACGTCGCCCATGAACATAAACTAGTATAACTGGAACGAGCCCAGGCAACTTATTTATGTGTTGCCTATCCTGAGACATAAGATGTTAAGTCTCGGTGCCAGTAATTACACTGCCTGTCTTGCCCTTCTTTCCGAAACACAGCAAAGCTGCTTGACGGGAGAAACAAGCAAAATGGTGGTACCCATGCAGCCGGGAGCGCGGCACACCGCTTCCCTTCCACCGGTTTTTTGTAGCCTAATAAACCTAACAGGCATCAAAGATCCAAACATAAGTCTTCGCATGTGTAGCTAATTACCTACATTCATCATCATCATCATCATCATCATCAGCCTCTATCCGTCAACTCCTGAACATAAGCCTCCCTAAAAGAACGCGATATTATAATTATCTACATTGTACTAAGTTAGTATATTTGAATTTATTTTTTTACAGTCTAACATCATTAATCATGAAACAAGCATATCTGAAATCCCCTATGTATTTTTATTTTGAAATGGCAATTTGAACTAAATACACATTTTAGGGGTGTCAAAGGGACAATGAAACACGTTGGCGCCATTTCGCAATGAAACCGGTCCTACGAGGGTTATAGTGAAAGCCTGCCACGGGCGGTAGTGCGGGCGGACTTGCACGACTTCTAGAACGAGATAGAATAAACGGTATATATCCCAAGCTTGTTATCGATATCCTTACTTATCGAATAAATCGGTCTACGACTACACTGTCATACAATTTTTATCGATATTTAGAACGAGGTAGAATAAAGCGGTCTAGGTCTGGTATCGATGGTTATACTTTTTATCGATATCCTGATCTTCGGCTAACTGAGGTTCAGTTAGCCGTAATAATTAGTTAATTAAGTGCCGTTAGACAGCAAGAACTTTATAGGTATGTGCATCATTTATCGGTACTCGGGCTCTAGTAAATGCGTTAGAATACCGCTAAGGGGATAAATTTCTGTACTGTATGTAAATCTATGGTAAAAAAAGATATTATATGATAGTTCCACGTGGTTCCACCAGGGTAATTTATGATTACATAAATCGACCTTTTTTTATCGTTGGGGAATGTGCTTAGGCATACCACCGGGCCCGGGTAGCCTAGAGGTTACGTGGGACTCTCTGCGTCCGAAAATATGATAAGGTGGACGCAGCCTCTACCCACTAAACCCCAGCGGTGTTCTCCTCGTCATCTGGCCGGTCCTGCGGGAAATGTGGAATGTCGAGGGACATAAATCTACTTACCACAAGAAAAGTTTAACAGTTTGTAGTGGCATTTGAAGATTTACAAATCTTCTTAATTATTCGTGAAATAAACTATAGGTTAGGTAGTTTCTATAACACGCCTGTTCAATTTAGAGACTACAGCCAGTAATTATGTACCACATATTATAGAAAAATATTTAATTCATAAATAAATGTTTAATGTTAATTGAATAATCATAAATTATAAATGTCAAAATAAAAAAGGTGCCGCAACCTTTATGCTAAAAGCCGAAACAGTTTCGCTGGTTGCGTTCTCAATTCAGAATATCGATCCAACCGATATATCAATATTTGTTCCACCGTCCGAGATTCTCCCACTTGGACACGGGAGGCCGTGGTCAACCTTGAAGTACTTGAATAGACTTCGAACTTAGGTCGGCTGGAGAAAGTACGACTGTGTCCGGTGGGGATTCCCAGATCCCTCAAAAACAGAGTGCATAATATGCGGTGCCGTTCCACAAACAATGGATCACCTTATGTCGTATCCTGTATGTCCTTCCATCTGCACGTTACAGGCAGGTGGAAGGACTTGCACATTTTTTATGGCAAAAGGAAGCAAACGAGCAGTCAGAGCCTTATGATGACAACCGACGCTCATGGACAACCGCACAACCAGAGGTTATGCAGATGAGTTGCCCTCCTCTTTTTTATTCCCCCCAATGGGCAACCGGAAAATCAGAAGCCGCACGAAACGCGAAGCACGATCGACGCTGGTGTTATGTGAGCGAGAGGTACTACCCAGGTCGTGCCGGCCCAATTCGGCTGCAATGCCGTACGGTTCTACCTCTTATATGTATAAGTACCCGGATGACCGAGCTTTACTCAGTTTTTTTTTTTTTAATAAAATGACATTTTCTAAAAATGATTTCTAGCTAAATCGATTTATCGCCCCCGAAACCCCCTATATACTAAATTTCATGAAAATCGTTGGAGCCGATTCCGAGATTCCAATTATATATATATATATATATATATACAAGAATTGCTCATTTAAAGATATAAGATTTATAATAATGTATTACATTTTTAGATCACTATGTTATATTATCACTATTAGTACATAAATTTAGAGATGCGCGTCGGTCTCCTCTCAACAGTATATCGTATACGATCTTTAATATCAACACTGGATATTTTCAGGTTAAGAATATATGCTTTTACTAGATTGAATTGCAAATTTTTTTTCTATATATCTAAGCCTGAAATTCTGTAAGCCTAAATAATCGCGTAAAACCCTCCTCAATAATTGCGCTCACAAGTATAAAAATATTTTTTCAAATCAATTGGCTCCGCAGAAAAGGGCGTTCACAACTCACATATTAGTGATATTAGTATACGTTCTAATAATTTGCCCCTGACTAAAATCGCACATCTACAAAAAATAATACAAGATATAATTTTTTTAGATTGTTTTTTTTTTTAAAGCTAACCTTTTTATTTCACTGTCAACTGTGTTTTTTTATGAATGTTCAGAATCTGTATCTGTGGTACAATGCTGCCAACAGGGCAGTATCCTGTAAATACACCGGTTTAATATCCTTGCGTGGAACATGGCCAAGTAATAAAACTTCATGGTCTGATGTATCAGTTCGAATTTCTCAGATACATTACATCATTTTTAAAAAAACCTTTTTTTTAACGCCGAGAAATGTTCTGAGGCATCCCGCGGGGGAGTGGATCTCCCCACACGGGTATGTGGGACTCGCTGCGCCAGAAAGCTGATAATTGGAAGCAGCTCTACCCACTAAAACCCGACGAGTGCCACCAATGCCGCCTTTGGTGAGGTGCCCCGAATGTAATGAGCAAACAGGGCACCTCGATGGCTAGTCAGTCCCCCAAGGGACCGACGCCACCTCCACAGGGGTTGTCCCACACCACAGAACAACCCCTCCCAACGTCGGGACAGTACAATGGGGTGAGGTTCCCGTCCTTGCCCCTTGCCCCCTGCTCTTTTGTCCCCTCTTCTTATAAGAGGGGTACATAGAGCCCCTCGGCTCAATTCGCTTCGCCCAAGGTGCTGGGCTCACCCTAGGCTACTGAGCCCCACCTCAAGGCCTGAACAATGGTGGGGATTTTAGAAAAAACCTAGACAAACGTTGTCCTGCACAAAACATTTTGTAGTGGACTGAAATGTGAATCTAAACCTTTCACGAATCCACTTGAACACACACAAAAAAATTCATCACAAATCACAATCGGCCGCAAAAACAAAATATATTTTATAAATCCTATAACTGATGTGAGCTACGGTAGTCTAGTGGGTATGGCTCGGCCTCTTGAGTGAGAGGTTCAGGTTCAATCAGTCAGGATTGTCCTGTGATGCCTTGAAATGGTTTTTTTCTAAATTTCTTCGTCATGAGTCCATCGCCTGCTTACCGGTGAAGGAAACATCGTGAGGAAACCTGCATGCCTGATAATATTAAAAGTTTTTAAACGTGTATGAAGTTCATCAAACCGCTAGCGTATTGGTGAACTATGGCCCAACATCCTCCTCGCTTGATTTCGAGGAGGAGACCCGGACATATAAAAATTGATATAATTATTAATTATACCTAGGTAACACTGAAAATTTTTAGAAAATGAAAAACGGCTTAATGTAGAAAGTTGCCAATACTTTTATTGTTTTTCGAAGTAATCTCCGTTTCTTTCTACACATTGTCGCATTCGATGGAACCATTGAGAAAAGCAGTGGGCCCATTCTTCCTTAGAAGTCTCTTCTATGGCATTTTCGTACGCTTTCACCGCATCTTCAGGGCTCGTAAAGCGAATACCTCGAATTTTATCTTTAGTTCTTGGGAATAAATGAAAGTCGCAGGGCTTTAGGTCAGGACTGTAAGGCGGATGACTCATTATCTCGACACCTGCCATAGTCAAATATTCAACAGTCCGTTTTGCGGAGTGCGCTGAAGCATTGTCGTGGTGAAGGAGGATCCTGCATCGAGGGCGCTGCTGTCGAATTTATTCCAAGACAACAGACAAACAGCGATTGACATACCTGTCGCTAATTTTCTCGCGCTATGTTCATTTTCACGTGTAACAAGAGTTTTAGATTTGCCGCCAATTCACAAAAAAAAAGACAAATGAATGCAATATACTACATTAGGTTACCAAAGAGTTCTAAAATTAAAATTCAAAAAAAGTTTTCATTTTCAATGTTTCTAACTGGCCAGTTCTAAACATTTTCAGTGTTACCCACGTATTATTATATAAATATATAATCATTAATGACCTGTGAATCGTTACTATCATTAAGTGGTTTAATGTATAGGTGCAATCTCTTAAAGGTTAATCAAACAAAATGGAGGTGATTAAGATATAACCTGGGCTTATGTCCTTTGCGCATATTGATGCGCACCACTTAACAGTAACAGGCTTATCCTCATGCATTATATGCAATAGCAGTCGGCATCATTTGGCAACATTCGCTGAACTATAATAGTATGGGTTTCTACGGCCAACCAATACAGTCTAGGAGTTTAGGTTGCAATTTTAGTAAGTTTTTATTACTTCAAATAGGAACAAATGTGTCATTCTTCGTTTATAGCTGTTTGTTACCATTTACCATAATATACAGCTTAATATGTTGCTTACTTCTTATAATAAAATAATAATAAGAGTTCGTAATTACAAAAAAACTAGTCTCTCCTCTCCATAATATTACAGTATAGTAAAAAACGATACATATCATTTTCATAATTTTAATTAATAACGATTTTTTTATAAACTGCTACAACCTTAATCTCCTTATGTAAACTTTTCTTTGTTTAGAAATTAAGATTTGATAATTTTCCTCCTCTTTCATTGGTTAAGTATATTTCCAAGTATTTCCCCATCACGGTTCAAGCTGTGGTTCAAGCCTTGTCGTGGCGGGGAGGTCATCTTGGTAGCCTGAGGTGAACCCAGCACCTTGGGGAAAACCAAGTGAACCGAGGAGGCAGCACTTTGTACCCTCTTGTAAGAACAGGGGCAAAAGAGTGAGACCGACAAGGAGCGAGGATGGGAACCTCACCCCATTGCACTGTCCTGACGTTGGGAGGGGTTGTCTGTGGTGCGGGACAATCCCTCTGTGGAGGCGGCGTCGGTCCCTTGAGGGTCTGACTAGGCGTCGAGGTGCCCTGTTTGCTCAACAGATCCGGGGCACCTCACCAAAGGCGGCATAGGTGGCACTCGCTGGGTATTAGTGGGTTGAGCTGCGTCCACCTTGCCATCTTTTGGGCGCAGCGAGTCCCACATACCTGCCTGTGGAGTCCCCCCTCCTCCGCGGGATGCTTAAGAGCATTTTCCGGCGGAAAAGAAAAAGAAATATCCAAGCATATCAAGGAGATTCGTATGTAAAATATAATTTCAAACAAATTTCTTTCTTCTAAAAGGAAAACATATTTGTACACATATTAAAATAATAATACGAGCCGTCTTGTTTCCTTATTTACTGCTCATAAAGAAAAGGCTCCGCTCGAAATTGAGTGCAAATGCGAGACGGCTCTGGGGAGGCTCAGGCTACATTCAATTAAAATATCTTTTTCAATATCGCTACAAATCTCATTTGGCGAGCTTGGGTTATTGTTGTATGTAATGAAGCTATTGTTCCGATGCAGGGTGTCCCGGGACACATTGTCACTATGTTTTATTATCCTCAAGATTATTATTGTATGCACTTATTGATATAATATTAAGATCTAAAAATACGTATATTTTTAAGGAAGATAACAGAAAGAACAGCAATAAGTAAGACGGCATAAATATTGTGTTCTATTTCACAATTTTCTGTGGACTGTGTTAAAATAACAGCTATATCTTATGTTCATAAGTTAATATGTATTATACTAGTGGCACCGACAGATGTTGTCCTGTACAATTTTTTTTGTGAATCTAAACCATCCTCGAATCCCCTTGAACTCACACAAAAAATTTCATCAAAATCGATTCAGCCGTCTAGGAGGAGTTCAGTGACATACACACGCACATAGAAATATATATATAAAGATTGTAAAAGTTTGTTTCATCTTTATATATATAATTCTTCTGTACGTGTGTATGTCATTGAACTCCTCCTAAGCGGCTGGACCGATCTTGATGTTTTTTTTTTGTGTGTGTGCTCAAGTGGTTTCGAGAATAGTTTAGATTTACAAAAAAAATTGTACAGGACAACGTCTGTCGGTGCACCTAGTTGAATATAAATATTCAAAACATATCAATCATAACAAAAATATGTAAACATATCTTTACATATTTACGGCGATTACTAGGAAATGTTTAAATCGTACAATATTTAATCAATCATAGAATAATTAATATTTATTTACTTTTCTTTCATAAACATTTATTAATTTCACCTTTAAGGAAAATTTTACTAAAATTTACCATTAAATTGAATGGGAATATGATCCCTTTAGTATTTTTATTACTATTTCTAAGAAAAAAAGTATAATGAAAGCAATTTTCTATTAATTTATAAGTATTCAATTTCATATAATTAGATAGAAATTAATTAGGGTTCTGCCAAGTGCTAGCTAAATATAATAAGACTTGTATCAGTAATTGGTTAAATATAATAAGGCCTCGCAGTATTTCATTAATAATAAGACTGGAAATGATGTTTAGATTATTTTATTAATATTTTCTATTAAAAAAATAAAGCACAGAATATAAATATAAAATATATGCTACTAATTTTTTTTCCATACCATCGTATTGTTCCTGCAACCGTACCAGAACAATGAGCACAGGATATCTCTTAATGAACACTGAAACTGAACCCACCCACATTTAACTTGAAACAACTGCACGGAGATTGCAGTGGTGCCAACCTAACTTTTTTTTATTTAAATTCTCAGGAAAGAAAAACACGATTATCGTAAAAGCGAAACTTTTTCGGTACATTTTTTTATATTTACACTGTTATCAGACATTAGGTGGATTAAGGGAAATAAAGTTTTTATGATAACACATTTGTGGGTTAAAACAGAACAAAAGTATAAAGGAATTTGCAGTTAAAAAGTTTGAAACTATGTTGAGTCTATAATGTCGTTTATATGTGTGTTTATACCTTTCCGATCTATTTTGTTAAAGGAACCATTAAAATAGGGTTCTCAGTTGAGCAGGTATAAACATACTATTGAGAGAACCCAATACTATGTTTTACTACTAGTAACAAGAATAAACCGAAGTTCGTCTCATTTTAAAGGGTGGCATAAAACTAGTACCTTTATGCCATGAGTGCCATTTAAAAAAACCTGTTAACACAACAGAGTTGCAGATTAAAAATATGTGACTGAGTTGGAGCCAAAGTCTAACATCAATTATAATAATTACATTTTTGAATGATTTATTATTATTTGTATAGATATATATTATTTGTATAGGTAAGATGGCCGGCTTGTCTACTGGACGCAGCTCGCAGCGGTCGCGAGTTCAAATCCCGCCAAGTGCAGATATTTGTATGATGAATATAGATGTCTGCACCGGGTTACGTGTATATAATATTATGTATTTATATAAATTTCTTAAATTTATTTCCGTTCCTATTACCGGTAACACAAGTTCCAACAAACTTATCGCGGGGCTAGGTTAACGTGGTGTGATTATTGAATATTTTTTTAATAATATCTATATTAATTATTAATATCTATATTTATAGGTCAGCTAGCGCATGGGCTCAGTAACCTAGGGTGGGCCTAGCACCTTGAGCGGAGGTAATTGAGCCAAGGGAGCTCTTTGTACCCCTCTTATAAGAAAAGAGGAAGGGCAAGGGGCTAGGACGGAAACCTCAGCCCATTGTACTATCCCGACGTTGGGAGGGGTTGTTCAGTGGTGCGGGACAACCCCTCTGTGGAGGTAGCGTTGGTCCCTTGGAGGACTGACTAGCCGTTGAAGTGCCGTGTTTGCTCATTAGATCCGGGACACCTCACCAAGGCGGCATTGGTGGCACTCGCCGGGTTTTAGTGGGTAGAGCTGCATCCACTTACAGCTTTCGGGCACAGCGAGACCCATATACCCGTGTGGGGAGACCCACTCAGCAGCATTTCCCAGCGTTAAATAAAAAAAAAGCTAGCGAATAATCTATCGCCTATAAACATGTAGATGATGGCCACAAAAGCGCAGCCCTCATACCGGTAAAAGACTATACTCAAACATTATTGTTTTACTTTTCATCGCCAGTAATTTCTGTTACGTGATGATAGTTTTAAGTAACACCATTAAGTAAGAAATAAGTCCTATAAAGAAAAGCCATTACGATAATGGTAAGAGTGAGAAAACTATTTGTGTTGAATAATGGTTTGTGACGTCAATAAACATAAATACTTCCACTTTGGCTTTCTCACGAACTTAAAAAATATTGTTTTTATTGGTTTCTGTTTATGGGAAATAGTTGAGTAATTGTTTACGTGAACTCTTGTGACCTCATACCTGTATATTTAAAATCAAAGAGGATATAATTGTACCATTTTTTAATTATTTGAAGAATGCATTAATCTCAGATACATTTAATAAGTCCTGAGACTGTTTAATATAATATAACGCCTCTTGATTGACCAACAATAAACATCGTTGTTACAAAAAAAAAACTAAAGGGAGGTGTCAAGGGACACCCGGATGGAACGAAGTTCCTTTCGATTAATTAAATTAAAAAACAAAAAAAAAACAATGTGTGTGTGAGAGAGAGAGAGAGAGAGAGAAACACGCGCACACCGCACGGCTTACAACTATATATATATATATAGCAAAAATTGTCGTTACAACTTTTGGTCTTAATTTTCCGTCTAGCCCCCTTTCGCAACGCGCGATAAGGAACTTCGTTCCAAAATTTCGTTCCAATATAATATCAATACTCCATAATAGTCCTCCATCAATGAAAGCCACGACGACCGATCTCTTGCCACTCGCATCCTACACGGACCACTGCAAGGAGATCGTCTTCCCACCTGGTTAATGGCCAACCAATGCTTCGACTACTTAAACGTGCCCTTCACTCTTGAACCCTACTGGCCCGTGGGCCGTCCGTTTTCCTGAGTGTGACCAGTCCACTACCACTTCAAGGCCTATGTTCAACAGTGAAAGAAAGAAAGAATGAAAGAAACATTTATTAGACTCAAACAGGAGACACACAGAGACATAAAGATATACACAGAAAAAAACATTTTTAATCGCATAAACCTAAGTAAGTAGGACAAAAAAAATACATTTTTTTAAATATAAAATGTGTGTAGTGGACGCATAAAGGCTGATGATGATGATGATGAATCCATAACATTCCAGAATAAGTAGGGTATGCCTTATCTGAGCTTTAAATGAGTGTCATTTACCGAAAAAAAGGAGAAGGTTTTCAATTCGTCGGATTTTTTTTCATATGATGTGGACGTTCAGAGAAGTTTCTCTGAACGTCCACATCATATGAAAAAAAACTTAGTTTTCTTTGAGCAAGGTACTTGGTAACAATAGACTTAACTAGATCACAACATTTACTCGCCATTCCCTGTACCCATTTGATGGATATCCTGCAATCAATTGCGTGATTGTGTTTGATTACACCTACATGCCATAAGTAATTATAGTCATACAATATTTATTTTAATGTGAGGGGAATTTACTCATAATAATTAAACATATAACCAAGTCTGTAGAATAGTTCAAAGATAGATCTAGTTATCAATCGTAATCATAATCATCATTAAACAACATCAAACGAGTGAATATAAATTCTTAATACCACGATAGCTTATAACTCATATTCCCCCAAGACCGTCCAAACGAACGTCAAGATTGGACGTTCATTAAGAGAGAGTCTATTTCGGTAATTTATCCACGACAGACAAAATTACTAAAATGATCATTATAACAGAAGAGTAATCATCACGTATAAATAGTTCGGACGTGGAAAAACTATTATTATTTGTGTTCATATAATTAATAACGTGGTCGACGTTCGCGTGCGTGTACGAATTACGAGGTACCATTTAATTACTCCTCCTTTGCGTAACAACGTCTAATGGTAAAGAACGACGCCAGACTGAACTACTATTAATCAAAGCTTACCCTTGGCACGTGGGCTAAATAGGCTAAAATTACTTGGGCTCTAATTATCAGTACACTAACCTGTGTTCAAATCTTTATAACGATAATTAAACGTTTAACAAGCTAAACCAATTAGAAACGTTTCGTAGATTAAGCATCAAATAGTATTCCTGTATATGATGTATATGTAAAATTTTGTAATAATAACATTTTAATGTACCTACCTGTACACTACATCTATATCAAATAAAAAAGTAAGTATCGTAGTTATAATTTATACCTACTTGGTAAGTTAGCTGTTTATCACGGCATTCTTTTTTTCGCGTTATACTAAAATGTATGAGTATATTTATGTTTGTTGCTCTTTCACGCAAAAACTGCTGAATGGTTATTAATAAAACTTTACAATAACATAGATTTCAATACATAAGAATAACATAATTATAGGCCACTAGCTGTTGCCCGCAGCTTCGCCCGCGTTTACTTAGATTTACAGCCGTTCGGATTGATGATGATTCTTTTTATGGCCAAAGTTACGCCTTGTAACGTCAGCTATCTGCCAGTAAAAGCCTCGTCAAAATCGGCTTAGCCGTTTCAGAGATTAACCGGAACAAACAGACGGACAAAAATGGTTTTTCTTAATGTAAGTGCAGTATAATATTATTTCATAGATTTTAACCGCGACTTCGTCCGCGTATAAGAAGTATAATAATATAATATAATATAATATCTGTGGACGCTTTCACACCACGTCAATCTGGTCCCGTGGTAAGTTCTCGAAGAACTTGTGTTACGGGTACCAGACAACGGAAATATATTTAATACTTTTATACTATACATATATTTAAGATTTTTATTATATAATACACATATTTAATACACACCCAGGAACATAGAAAATATTTTTGTTCCCTGGCGGGATTCGAACCCGCAACCTCCGGCTTTAGCGCTAACGCGCTTACCACTGAGCCACAGAGGTCGTCATCGTATTGCCACAGTATTGTTTTAAATCTGATTTTTCAAATAAAGTAGTAGTAGCCATGCTGCTTTGCAACCGAATTAGGCCGACACAACCGTGGTGGTACCTCTCGCTCACATAACACCGGCGTCAAGTGACAGCTATGCTGTCGCGTTTCGTGCGGTTTGTGAGTTTCTGGTGGCCCATTGGGAGGTATAGGGAAAAGGAGGGCAACGCATCTGCATAACTTTTGGCTGTGCCGATGTCTATGGGCGTCGGTAGTCACCTCCGGCTCCGACTGCTCGGTTGCCTCCATGTGACATTAAAAAAAATGGTGCCAATTAACAAACTATAATAATTTAAAGAATACTATTTACTTCCACTGTAAGGCCCGATAGTATGTTTTTATAAAATATATTTATTTAATTTAGTAGTACATTTTTATTATATTTAAATAACTTTTACGGATTTTATCGCGGTTTATTAAGATTTTTAAATGCCCGACGTTTCGGATACTTTCCAGCAACCAGTTCATGGGAGGATTGAGGTGTCAGACGTCCTATAGTATTTATTTTGTGTCCTAACGATACAAAATTATTCGTAACTACCCTATGATACATCAATATTTTAATTCAAATTAGTACCTACTACCAGCAAAAAAAACTACGAAAAAGTTATATTTTTTATTCATATATTTTATTATTGTTCTTAGCATTGTTTATAAATAGTACTTTGTCATTTATTGCAATTTGAAATTATTAAATAATTAAATAAAAACATATTGGATATAAATTACAAAGAATCTAAAACTAAAAACCTTAAAAAATATAATATAATAACTTAAGTATATTAATAAAAAGGAGTCCCTTTAGGCAAGGTTCCGAAGATTTTCACAGCGTTCCCCCTTTGAATTGCTAGACTAATTCTTTGTCCGAGGTAGCTGCCAGCTCTTCGGTCTCCTGTGATGTCGACTAACCTTTTTGTTATTTCCTTAAAGAGCATTAAAGCGCTAGGACCCCACGGACCAAGGGTCTCGACACCGAATGGGACAAAATCATATTCGGAGCCTAGACCCCTGTATTTGCATATTTTAGCTTTTTCAACCGCTTCATTATTATATATAAGTATTCCTTTTTTATAATATAATGAATTCTATTAATAAATCATTTTTGGATGAATTATTAATATGAATACTTTATTAAAAACGCGTGCAATACAAAAGTGCGATCCTCATAAGGATTCGCATCTTGTAATGGATAGCGTGATCTACATTTTGTGTTAACGCCATCTATTGACACATCTAAAAAACTTCTTGTTACACTATACATCTTATATTATCTTACCTAGGGTCTCAAACTATCTCCATATCAAATTTCACTCAAATCGGTTTAGTGGTTTAACAAATACACAGTCCCGGCGTTTTAGCTGCACAACTCCCGTTCCCGTGGGATTTTCAGGATAGCAACTATTTTAAGTCCTACGTTAAGTTCCAAAGTATCTTCATACCAAATTTCACCCAAATCTGTTCCGTGGTTTAGAAGATAGACAGTTCCGGGTTTTATCCACATAGGTCCCGTTCCCGTGGGATTTTTAGGATAAAAACTATTTTTAATCCTATGCTAAGTTCCAAAGTATCTTCATATCAAATTTCACACAAATCTGTGCCGTGGTTTAGAAGATATACAGTCCCGGGGTCTAACGCGCATAGTTCCCATTCCCGTGGGATTTTCAGGATAAGATTTATTTTAAATCCTACGTTAATTTTCAAAGTATCTTCATATCAAATTTCACCCAAATCTGTTTCGTGGTTCAGAAGATAGATAGTCCCAGGGTTTTACCCGCATAAATCCCGTTCCCGTAGGATTTTCGGGATATTAACTATCCTATGTCCTTTCTCGGGTTTCAAGCTATCTTTGTGTTAAATTTCATCCAAATCTGTTCAGCGGTTTAGGCGTGAAGAAGAGACAGACAGACAGACAGACAGACAGAGTTACTTTCGCATTTATAATATTAGTAAGGATAATATACCCAGTACTGTCACAAGAATGCAAAGTACGCGGGTCAAACCGAGGGGCGATCTATGCTTGCGTGTTTTAGTCACAATGTGATCAGCGCTTCAGTCATGAAAATGTAAGAGACAAACAGACAAACTTATGACTAATAATAGTACAGTTTAGTTATGGGTGATGATGGTTTGATTTTATCTCGATCGGTTATATTTGTCGAATCTAACACGGAGGAAGTTTATATTAAGAGAAGTAAGTTTATGAGCTTAATCAATTTGGCCATTATTGGAAAACGTAGAATATCATATAACAATATGCGGCGTATTTTCATATGATGAGAATGAGACTAAGATTGTTTTTATTTATTTTTTTAATTTAAAGACTTATCACTTAGTGAACTAGAAGGCTTGGAATACACATACATGTGTGTGTTAAATGGTCTTAAGGTAAAATATTCCGGTCCCTATACTTAGATCTTAGTTCCGAATAAACCTTTTTGGTTGGGAAGCTCAATGTTTTTCTAGCGACAAGAGGAAATTACGATCTCCTTCTTTTTAGACACACATACTCCTGAGTGTAGCAAATAGTAAGTACCTACTATTGTACTCGTAATATAAAAAATAAGGGTAATTTATATTAAAAATGTATTGTATACTTATTTCCTTTAAACAGCTGATCAATGTACTTTAATGTCCTCATCTTTATAAAATACTAGCTGGTGCCTGCAACTTCCCTCTGCGCAGGATGTTGGATCGTCCACACTATATCTTTATGAATATAGCCGATGTGTTATTCAATTGTTTAAGTTATATTATTGTAAAGTTTCATTTAAATCCATTCAGTATCATTTGTATGAAAGAGTAACAAACATACATACAAACTTTCTAGTTTATCATATTAGTAGGATTTGTTGGTCTTAGGGTTTCAGCCACCCTAAAATTAACACGGAAATAAATAGCCTTAAGCTCCCTCAATTATAAGACTATGAAATTGAAAAAATAAATAAATTCGACTGGTAGTTTCAGAGATTAATGCGTTCAAACAAATAAACGCGACCAGCTTTATCATATACCTCTTACTTTTTAATTACATGATAAAAAAATTTGAAGACTATAGAAATTGAGTCTAACTGAGCCTCTTAGGTTTTAAGAAGGAAAAGTAATCCAGGTTTAATACTTTACAGTCCCCTATAACAAACTATTTAAGTTTTTCACTTAAGTACTCATAAATTGACAATAACCGAGGAACATAAAACTGTAAGTACTGCTTTGTAAACAACAAAGTGTTGAAGTATACTATATTGTATACTATACGCTAATATTTCGTCGTATACTATATTGTATACTATACGCTAATGTTATATACATTTTAAAATTGATGATAATCTTCGACATCATTCGCTAATTAATTTGAAATTTGGCAAATATATTTTACAGAGAAGTGTTTATTTTAGAAGAATGTATGCTATCTACTGTTGTTTTTTGACCTTTCACTGTTGCCATCCTTCAGTTTATCCTCTCCTATCGGGGGAGAAATGCGCTGTGCCTCGCTCCCGGCTGCATGGGTACCACCATCTTGCTTTTTTCTCCCGTCACACAGCTTGGCTGTGTTTCGGAGAGAAGGGCAGGACAGGCAGTGTAATTACTGGCACCGAGACTTAACATCTTATGTCTCAGGATAGACAACACATAAATGAGTTGCCTGGGCCAGTTCCAGATATACTAGTTTATGTTAATGGGCGACGTCGACTACATGCCATCGGGTGGCACGTCTGCCAGTTTTCCTATACAACTAACATAAAAAAAACTTGTATCTCGCTCCTTGGTGGCATTTCAGAGAAAAACCCAGCGACCGAAGTAGCAGCTGGAAATATTCATGATGATCATCCGAATCTGCTTAGGCGTGTAAAGTAGGCTATATTTTGGACGCCACTAATTTATTTAGTAACATTACAACACAGTATTTACTCGTTTAATTATACAATGCTATCAATAAATATATGGCTGTGTGAATTTCGGTACAACCCGCGTTATGGTTTCTACGTGCGCCATAATTAATTGTATCTAACATTCCACGTAGTTTGCGAATTAAAGCTAGCTATTCAAAACATTTGCATGACTTTTAAGTTTCAAATTTTGGTGTTCTATAATGATAATTATATTGATTTGTATACAAAGATAAGATAAGATAAGGGCTAAAAAGTGAAAACTGGGCTGTGACTAGTCAAGCTTGAAAATAACTATTTTAAGAATTATGTTTATAGAAAAGTATTATCTTTTTCTTTTATCTATACCTGAGGTAAACATCATTAGGCTAAAAGCATTTCCCAAATGTGTTAACCCTTTCTTAGGTAGAGTGAGTGGGTCAAAAGGTGTGATTTTAAATAATGTTCTTGCTTTTCCTAAGAAATCTCAGCTTTGCTCTCGTAAGTAGGTCAGGGTACCACCTATTTTTATGAGTACCCAGTACTCAAAATTAATGACTGACGCCTGTGACTTGAATAATTAACGAAGGAAGTTTGCGCTGAGCTTAAAATTTTAAATATTACTCATACATAAAATAATAAACATGTCCGCTGTTACATTTTTTATTCTGCTACCCTTATAATTATCACTGCAATATGAAAATCTCGATCTGTAAGTCCATTATGCTAATACATCTATAATGAAATTAAAATCCTTTTCACAAAGTACTTACTTTATTTTACATATTGTATATTGTATACAGTACAAACTATTACTGTCATATATTATATATTTAACATATTCCTTGTCTTTATACTTTGCTTAATATTATTAAATCGTACTGCCTAAGGCAGTGCTATACTCACTGACAATCGGTCACTCAAGAGAGCCCCACCATTTCCTACCGCAGATTTTATAATAGTTCGCCCCGCCATGCGCCACAACTACCTACACTCACAAAATTATTACAATACTTTTGTAAATTACTGAAAAGCACATCCATGTTTGCTATCCGATTAAAATTTCGAATGACTTTTAGAGTTCAAAAGCGATTCTGACAAAATCTTTTAAAAGACCAGTACCATGTGTTCGGAGCCTAATTTACCCGTCAGTCACATGACGCTAAAGTTTGGAAACAAGGTTGTCATCTGTTACAGATGATGCGGTTTCAAATTTGAAAAGGGGTCTCCAAACTGCAAAATTGTCTAAACTGTCCGTCGAAAATTATTTCTCGTATGACCTGACGATAACATAAAAAAAATTGCTAATATTGCTATTGAGAGAACGGTTTACCATCACCATGCTGTCATATTATTATAACCCTATCTATAGCCCGAGACTTAAAATTGATCTTTTCTTAAGATAGTAAACCTTTTTCCATAATAAAAACTATTCTAAATCACAGTCACGTGTGTGACTGTGATTTAGAATAGTCTAGTCTTCCGTCGAGACATGTTAAAAACCAGGCCATCCATTGTCTCATTGAGATTTGAAAGAAAGGTGAACAAACAAACTCCAGCTTGGCAGAAGGCCACAGCCAATATCTCAATTGAGCAAACGGGTTCCATCAGTCATTTACAGCTCATGTATAATTTCTTACTTTATTGTGTGAGATGTTCAACGAGGAATATCAAATGTCGAATTTTGAACATTGAAACTTTTAGGTTGGTACGCGTGAGTTTAGCGTGATTTGTTACCAACATAAAAATTTAAATCTCGCATTACCGTATAGCACGTCTGCTATAAAAGTTTAGTACAATGCAAATAAAACGTGTTTGGAATAAACTAAGAATCTGTATGAATTAACACGACCATTTGGTGAGGTTAGCCCAAACTTAAACAATAATACGTGATCAGTGGTCGCAAATGGTTTCACATTGAAGTATACTACAACTACGTACATGACTTGATGAAATATGAACCTTAATACATTCAATAAAGCTTGTGTTTAAGTTTTGGATTAATGATGGCTCCTGCGTGGCATGGTCTGAAATATTTATTAGATTCAGGTAGATTTTAGACTTCTAATAATAAACATGAAACATTTCTGTTCGTCGATTTTTTTTGTATCTGGTAATGGTCTGTGAGGGGTGGGTCTAATAAACTAAACTATAATTAAAATATATTTATACAAAACAGAGTTAATTTTTTTTATATCATAAGGGGCAAACGAGCAGTTGGAGCCTTATGGTAGGTACCGACGCCCATACACATCCATATATTTTTAGTTTATGCAGATACGTTGCTCTCCTTTTCCTTATCCCCAATGGGCCACCGAAAACTCACAAACGGCATAAAACGCGACAGCATAGCTGTCACTTAACACCGGTATTATGTGAGCGAGAGGTACCACCCCGGTCGTGCCAGCCCAGTTTGGCTGCAATGTAGCATGGCACTACCTCTTACAAATTTAACTTTGAATATACAAATAATTTATATCTTATAATATACTAGGTATATAATATGATGTAGGTACATACTTGTTTTCTTATTTGAGATTTTTATACAAACAGTAGCCCTTTATAAAAAAGTTGGTGCAAATATAGTATAAAAATGAAAAGTCAAGCGTGAAATACATCTCGCCTTCAGCTGACTAAATAAGAATAAACATCAATCGATTAGTTGCAGATCAGGCTTCGGAAGAGTTGGTTTATCTATCAACGATTGGATACAGATAAATTGATACAGTTGCTTAACTTAATAGAAATCTCGCAAAAAAATGTCTCAAGGTTCTCACCTCCGTCGTATAATAAATTAATATTTGTATAACTTTTTTTTTGTTCATGGCAACTAGCTTATATTTTTTTATTGATTATATTAGCCCACGGAAACTCTTAATTGAGTTGTCTGAGTGTGTTAACGTTGAAAAGTATAAAAAATATATTATCATTAACGAGTCGTTTTTTTTTCGGAAGGGCTAGACTTTTCGGCCTTATGGCCTTTAAGCTGGTTAACGAGTCGACACACATACATGTCCTTTGACTACAAAGTTGCGACTGTTTGTAAACTTATTTCTGTACACACTTAATAGATTTTTCCTATATTTTTAGCCTTGAGCAAATCATCAATGATGTGTAATAGTGGGCTTAATTTAAATTAAAATAAAGGTCATAGTCATAACTTAAAATATAAAAAAAAACTGAGTTGAACTTTATAGTATACCATAAACATTATAAAATATTCTACATCATCATCATCATCAGCATCTATCAATCCACTGCTGAACATAGGCCCCCTCAAAGAACGCCTAGGCGACCGATCCCTCGCTACTTGCATCCAGCACGGACCGGCCACGGAGATCGTCTTCTCGCCTGGTTAGTGGCCCCAACACTTTCATATTCTACATACTGTCCATTTATTATATGTATTTGCTTACGAGCACGGTTGACTATGTAATATAAATAAAACAATATATTTCAGAAACAATTTCGGCCTTCAATATATATCTTGTTATTAACCTTCTTGAAGATTTGAAACAGAATGTGATGATAAAAGTACTAAAATTATTTCAAGAGTCAATTTATCATGATTTGCTAGAGAACTGAGAAGTTTGATTCAAAAGTCAAAGTCAAACCAAACAAGGACCTACCCACATTTAGTTGTCTAATACGAAACTTCCTCGTTACAAATGATAATTAATTGCGTTGTAACAATACTCCGCAAAAGCCTTCAAAGATGTTTAGTGTTGCCAGACCAGCTCTTAATATAGCGGTCCGGTCAAAAATTACCACATCCGGCCTATATTTAATAAATTATAATTAACTTGTATTACACGATTTCATAAAAGATTTCAAATTAAGAAAATAATAATAATACAACTAAAATATTAAATAAACCCTTTACCCCTTAACGATTGCTAATCGTAGTATTTTTTTATTTCCCCTAGATACTGCTTATGTGCTATATATTTTTTGTGTTAATTTCTTTTTCATGTAAAAATTGTTTAACAACACAATAAAACTATATTTTTAGGATTCAAATGCTATACAAGATCATAGTTATTAACCTGTATCCATGCTGCTGACCTCTTCTAATAAACGCCAAGACGTCCGACTGACAACTTGACATGATAACTGCACGAAGATAGTCATCCCATTTAATTGAGGGTCGTCTGACCCTCAATCATTCCGAAATGTCACAACAACAAAAATATCATCACGTGTTTTAGATTCGAAAAGCTATATTATAATTGGTTCTGTAGGATGGATGCGGCACGACTCACGACACAGTTATAGTGTCCGTCAATATCACGATCATCGTTGTCATTATCATCTACTCTCTCCAAACGTGATGGTCGTAGAGCATCATTATTATCATTATTATCAATTCATTTATTGGTTATTCATTGTATCATACATTTAAAGCTCTTTTACTAAACGTATGAGTAACATAATGAAAATTGTTTTTTATAGCATAGGAGGGCAAACGAGCACTCCAACAGCATAGCTGTCACTTGACGCCGGTGTTATGTGAGCGAGAGGTACTAGCTACTCCGGTCGTGCTGGCCTAATTCGGATGCAAAGAAGCATGTCACTACCTCTTACAGTAGTTCAATTACACTGTCTTTGACAAAGATTATACACGTATACTTTGTCTTTATCTAACTTTGCATTAGGAATTTCAAGACCGAAATTGTATACCCAATAAATATCGCCTTCATAATTGTAGTTGGGTTTGTTGTTTACAAATACTACATAGGGAAAGATACAGCAATTTATATTTTTACTTAAAAATAAAGTGGTCACCAAAAGCGTTTCTTGTAAACACTTAGACACGATAAAAGAACTACACGCCGACATACACGATACGTGGAACCACAGATTGCTTATTTGTGCCGTCTCTCAATTCAAAGGTATTCTGTTGGGGCCTCTAATTTGTAGAACTAAGTATAATTCAATAAAAATATTTAATGTCCCTTATTTTTATATCAGACAAAATAGTATTAGATTTTGCCGGTAGGAGGGTAGCGCTGTGCCCCTCTTCCGACAGCGTAGGTTCCACCACCATCCTGTTTTTTCTCCCGTGAAACAGATTCGCTGTGTTTCGGAGAGAAGGACGAGAGAGGCAGTGTAATTACTAGCACAGAGACATAACATCTTATGTCTCAGAATAGGCAATATTTGAAAGAGTTGCCTGGGTTAGTCTCAGTTTAACTTGTTTATGTTCATGGGCGACGCTGACCACTTACCATCATGTGACTCGTCTGTCCATTTGTCTATCTAGCTAACATAAAAAAGTATACTTATGTGTTTATTTTAATATCATTCTGACCTATGGTCAAAATTCCAGGTCTCTAGATCATCCGAAAGTTAGTTTAAAATCAATTACAATATTTCTCCTGGATTGACAAAATTTCAAGTGAGTTAATAATAACTAGTCCGCCATCTTGGGGCTCCGGCATGTTGGATAGATGAACGTTACACAGATAACCATACATTGTCATCCAAACTAAACGTGAATACAAAACTTAAGCCCAATCGGTTGAAGATATTATATCTTTCAAAATTGATTTACAAGATTCCATCCGAACAAACATACATAGCATGTTAATAAAATGTTTATAAAACAAGCTAATCATAACGTTCACTGCCTTTAAAACATGAAATAAGTGGGAATATTCACATCTTTTAATGTTGCGTTATACTACTAATCATGGCACACGAGTTCAGGTCACATGTATCACGTTATTATCCAGTATTCATTAGTGTAGTTACAACACGTTGAATGTTGCTAGAATGAATTATTCGATGATAACTAACGTAATACATGGGAAGCCGTGAACCGAGGAATGTCTTATGCAATTGTACACCTGCGCTAGCGACGCCAAGCGGTCTTCTCATAGTCTTGCAAGAATGCCGCAAATGTCATAGACGATATTTAACATATCTGCAGTTCAATCGAGATGAGTGTGCATCGAGTTAGCTATAAGAAAACGGTGGAACTATCTAGATTTAAAATCTTAATGTGGTCATGGATTTAAATGAAAGTTATTATAAATAAATAACCTCTTTTATAATTTGTTTATTGACAATATAGGCTCCAGCCTACGTTTGTGTAATATTATATTTCATCAGCAGATGTCTATTTAAAACATTTTTTGTGGTCGGCCGTTCGCTCCGAGACTCTATCATATCTGCACGAATGCCTTCAGCGCATCGATATTATCTTTTCTGACAGTACCAAGTGCGGGACCTTCAGCAGACCATAAACAAAATACTAATTTAAAAGAACATTTCATTTGAACCATCTGATTATGAAAATTGAATAATTTGTATGATTTTAAGCAAGGAATTATATTTAACAGATATAAACGCGAAAGTTTGTAAGTTTAAATAAGTGTATATTTTTAAAAAGTGTATGGATGTATATTTATTACTCTTTCACGCAAAAACTACTTAATGGATTTTAATGAAACTTTACAATAACATAGCTTATATATTAGAATAGTATATAGGCTATAATTTATCCCTAAAATCCCACGGGAATAGGAAATATACGGATGGAACCGTGGGGCGCTGCTAGCAACAGATATTAGAACTAGTATGTTGATGCTGGGACGACGATCCACGTGAAGTGGCTGCTCTTAGATCGATCAGCGGCATGGCGTTTATAGAATGGCGTATGTCTAGTAGTGGACGGAAAAAGGCTGTTAATGATGAAAATGGTATATGTTGGACTGCTTCTTAATAAATATAAAATTAGTGATTTATGACATGTTAAAATAAATAGCGTAAATAATACAAATACCATCCTTAGAGCCCAACTAAAGTTTGATAAGTATGTTGTTGATCATCATGATCATTTTCAACCCATGCTGGCCATGGGAGACATGGATGGTGAGCAAGGCTTTTGTACTCAGGACTGAGTCACTTCTTTTTTTTTTTTAACGCCGGGAAATGCTTTGAGGCATCCCGCGTGAGAGTGGGTCTCCCCACGCGGGTATGTGGGACTCGCTGCGCCCGAAAGCTGGTAAGTGGACGCAGCTCTACCCACTAAAACCCGGCGAGTGCCACCAATGGCGCCTTTGGTGATGTACCCCGGATCTAATAAGCAAATTGGGCACCTCGATGGCTAGTTAGTCCCCCAAGGTACCGACGCCACCTCCACAGAGGGGTTGTCCCGCACAACAGAACAACCCCTCCAAACGTCGGGACAGTACAATGGGGTGAGGATTCCATCCTCGCCCCTTGCCCCTGCTCTTTTGTCCCCTCTTCTTATAATGGTGGTACAAAGAGGCCCCCTCGGCTCAATTAGCTTCGCCCAAGCTTCACTCTAGGCTACTGAGCCCCACCTGGGGACTGAGTCACGTCTGACTTGACTGAGTTTATTAAGCATGATGACGTATATCTTTGACATTTTTGTAAATAAATGTATTCTTGAGGCAATCTATCAGCCTGTTAAACAAACAAATGTCACATAGAACGGTCTCGTGTATCAATATCGTTTGATTTAGCAGTGCGTGCGTCGCCGCATTCGCTGCAAATTAGCACTGGCCATTCTGACATACAACCAGCACATCTACCACTAATGAAACTGCTCCCAGCGTTGAATTTTAATCCATACGACTACAGAATAAACTCTACATTCCTCTAAACATAATTCTCTCTTTAAAATACTTTACGTCTGCACGTTAGCTTGTAGGTTGATGGAAGCCAGATTTCTTTGGAGAATAAAAATAAAAATATTTTAAAGCTTTATCATTTCTTTGTTTAAAGAAAAATGCAGTTCATTGCCTCTACAAATTTTACTAGAGCTAAGAATACCGAGAATCTGAGAATTAAGGTTTCTTCGTTCTATATTTATTATTGTGTTAGAATGAAATCATTAGTGTAAATAAAACATGCCTGATAGGTGTTTGCTCTCGCTTATAAACGGCTAAAGTAAACACAGCATAAGAATGGTGCCGGACGCCGGTTAGAAGTTATACTCGTGTAGCGTACGGGTTGGGGAATATTAATGAAATACTCGACCAACACATTGATATATATATATAATATATATCAATATGTTGGTCGCTATAGCTGGGTATAGCTAATAATGTTTTGGCTTTGTATTATAACTATTTGATTAGAAAATTCTGGAATTGATATTTATCTTAAAACAGAGTAAAGGTGTAATGAAAATTTGGGATCTTATTTACTTATGAGATCTTATTTTTTTCATAAGAAGATTCTTAATAGTTTTACTAAGAAGAAAAAAAATAGACAAAAAAATTAAGAAACCTACAACGTGGAAATAAAATACTATTTTTATACTCGTATTATTTTCTCAATGTTATCATTAAACCGTGAATACATTTCACAACAAACTAATATACAAATAAAACATTTTATTTATTACTAATAGCTACTTTTGTGGTATGGGTGTAATTTGCAGTAGAAACAATTATTTAGTCTAATATTAAAATATATTCTATTGATACAATTGAGATAGATTTAAAACCAGTTAAATTGAGCGTATAAGCTGATTAGCTCAAATCAGCGCTTTCATGCGGTATTTCCACCGATTCTACGATTAGGATTATTCATTCCTTTCAGTGGTATCGTGAAAAGAGACAATCGATTGCTATCTCTTTTCACGTAAACTCAATGAAAGAGATGAATAATGTATGTTACTGATAGTATTAGTTTTTGTAAACGGAGCATACGTTTACCAACCAGTCTGAGCCATTTAAAATAATTTATAACGTAAAATTTATTTCTTTAGTAAACGTGAAAAATTTATTGCTCGTCTGTTATCATTCTTTTCACAAATTATAAAATATTTCATAATGTAATGTTTTCATATCTTCCCGCAAACCAAATCATTAAATATCAGCAAATCGTTAAAGGATGACTAGGGGGTGAGTTGAGCATTTTAAGATCATCCCTACACAATATGTTTATTGTTTAAGTATACGAAACCTAGAGCGTCTCCTCTTACTTTATGATTTCTATTATAATAATTTATATTTAGATATGTTTATACTTACAATATCATATATTTGCATTGCTTTACAGTATTCTGATTATTGTAATTAAGGCGCTTATTTTTTGAAATTATTGACGCCAAAATTTCCAATGCCTCCATTGGAAGTTTTGGCGTCAATAATTAAATTTTATTTCAGTTATTCCAAAACGAATGAAAAAAATACACGCTCCCGCTCAGGACGCTCAGGCCCCTCTGGCGCGTGTCCGGTATATCTTATTATATATTATATCAGAATTATTGTTTAACAATGCATCGCCTTAACATACAGGTAAAATTATTTGGCCCAAACATTATGCGTCAAACAAAACTACATAGGTAAATAAGTTGTCTCTACAGTAAACAAAAGTCAATTGAAAGCTTCAAAACCAGGTTTAATTATAACGTGAGTTGTTTGTTTCAATTAATTAAAATTTTTAAATTAATTTAACATGAGAATTTACTACGAATTTAATATTTTAATTAGTATACATCAAATGAGATAGACATTAGACAGTTAAAATACTAGGAAAATATTTATACCACATACATATAATTGTGGACTCAGGCTAAGTTGAAATGTAAATCTGGCATTAAACATAATTACGGCGATAAAAAGTTGGCAGAACTCTGACCAGACGCAAAAGTAATTACATTTCTACAGGCTTTGAATTTTAATCGTTTGCGGGAAGGGCAGGGCACACACACTCCCCTCCCGCTTTACTTTCTATATTCTATTATATTAAACTTAAAAGACATTTAATTGAGCTATAGTGTAATTAATTAATTTAATTACGTAACTCGTTTAACTCGGTTCCACTGTGTGTATAACTAAAAGGTTATACGTATAGACTTTTTAATGTCTCAACGCAATAACAAAAGAGGTGACATTTTTAAAATTATTATTAATAACAGAACAATTGTTAGGAAACGTGCTTCTTAAAAAACCGCTAATTAACACTACGATGCCACAGACAAAAAACGTAGAGGTTAAACTTCTTTTCAAAACCCTGATGTCATTGAAGGCTTAAAATAAATGTAAAAGTGCTAATCATATAACTTTTTGTTAAATATTTTGAGCTTTGAAGTGTATGCTTCTTGGAATTTCACTCGGTTCACTTAGTCACCAGATGGCACAAGAGGGAAACTGGCATTAGTGATGAAAACCTTTGTGGTGGACTTGATAACTCATCTGAAGTATTGAAAGCTTCATCATCATCATCATCATCAGCCTCTATCTACTGCTAAACATAGGCCGCCCTTAATGAACTCCAAGACCGACCGCAAGTTGAAAGCTTAATCTAAGTTTTCAACTTGCGGTGGGTCTTTACTTTTTAAACGTTACATAATATACTGATTGTTATTTCAATAATGTATTTTCCTTTTCCTAGTTGCAGCAAAAGTCTTTTCTTTCGTTTTTTTATAAAAACAGCCGATCCGTTGCACAGCGTAAGTGCATGTTATATTTATTAATTAAAACCTTTACGGATGCAAATACGAATTCTTGAAAATACCATGCATTTGAAACAATGGTGCGTACAATAGAATCGCATGCAATTCCAGTGCGCGTGGCCGTCCGCTTCCTATGCAACTTACATTAAAGGTAAAATTGTAACAATAGAGATAAACCAGTATTTATTGTCTTGTACCGTAATTGTGCTCTATACATGTACTAAGTATATGCTCAGACTTAGTTCTAGTTCTCCTACACTGTTAGTTGAGATAGGCCAATACAAATCTTGCAAGCCTACAGCTTTAGAAGGTATTGTGCAATAATACATATACTAAGCAAATCATTGTGTATGATGTATCTTCGATACGAATAATGTTTATAATTTTAATTGGTATGCATAATTCAATTCGTAGTTATGTTTTTGACATGTTCTGAAGTTAGATAAGATAATTATATTTTAATATTCTTTCAATTTGTAGATTTGTAATCTAGCGGAGCCAGACAGGCGAATGATCGTGAAATGTCCATCTAAGATGGGCTATGATTTATGGAGTAGTGACGGGGGCATCGCTGATGTCATTATCAATACGGCTTCCCATCGAGTCAAGTATAATTATATAATTGCTTCGTTGGACAACCGACATATTTTATTTCAAGAGTTGAGGCCGCGTTTAGGTAAACGAAGTGTTGGTCGATCATTAACCAGGTGGGAATACGATCTCCGTGCAGTGGCTGGTCCGTGTTGGATGCGAGTGGCAATGGATCGGTCGTCTTGAGGTTTATTGAAGGAGGCCTATGCTCAGTGGACGGATAAATGCTGATGATGATGATGATAGGATATGCTTGAATTTTTTTATAACGGAAGGACCTGATATTTTGCATTTAAATATGGTGAATAGTCTATGTAGAATAGTCTATTAAATATAGTGAATAGTCTGGTGAATAGTCTCATAAAGGTAAACCTTTATGAGACTTTATCTGTACATTGTTAAACATAGGCCTCCTTCCATGAACGCCACCTCCCCCTGCCACTTGTATCCAACCATCAATTTGATATAATACCTTTAACCCCATTAAATAAAAAAACAAAATATGGGATACGTTCACACTGCCCATAAGGAATCCCCTCGGGTATTGGCCCTGTCGTAATTTTGTCGCTTTCACAAGACCTAAATCAGTAAGGTCACGATCCACACTGATATAAGGAGTAACGACCATTTCCTGCGATCACACTAATCTCCGAGCCCGACACATACCCTAAGCTACGCTAATACACGCCTGACATCGTGATCTGTCTCCGGACTAACGGGATATACAATCAGGCTGGGTTGCCTGGTCCTAAATATATTTACCCTTAAAGTCGTATCGAATATCCCCAAAATGGGCACACTTACTATGTAATGTCGAAGAAAAAATATTGACACTTATTCTTTTAAGCGCCGAGTGCTGTTAGCTACATATAGAAATTTGATTACTTTTTTATTTATGTCGTACCCCCAAATTGAGATTTTGGTACGAGTATGGTAGAGTATGAGTAGAGGGTATGGTACAGTGTGGCATATGGCCAC
Organism: Helleia helle; assembly: GCA_963853865.1. Taxonomy (NCBI): domain Eukaryota; kingdom Metazoa; phylum Arthropoda; class Insecta; order Lepidoptera; family Lycaenidae; genus Helleia; species Helleia helle. The sequence continues at coordinate 14,010,279 of OY971422.1, read as the reverse complement.
TGCAAATACCCTTAAAATAAAATTTAACTAAATTGGAGTATCACAAAAAACTCTAAGAATATAAAGCTAAAAAAGCGCAATCCACTTATTTACTCTCTTAATTTTGAGAGATAACTCCTAACGTAGCAACCCTGGCATCAGGTACGAAAATGTGTTAAACGAGCAACCGCACGCTTAGTACACACACGTACCGGTAAATACAAAATGACTACTTTTACATCACTTTCAAATGATTTACCGTTACTTTGGACTAATTTTCTGAACGAGTTTTACAAGTTTTTGGACATCTTCTTTGACACTTAATAAAAAAAATTAATATTTGGAACAAAAGGTTACAGTGCGTAAAAGCGAGGAAAACAACAGATAATTTTAAATTGTACTGCATGTTTCAAAGCATATTTAGTTTTAGTTAAATGTATGAAGCCAGACGTGTTGTTATTCCGTTTTAATATTTAGTTTTCCATGTTTATTTATGTCTATAAAAGAATGACGCTATAACTAAGATGAGAAACATTTAATACTCCATCGATTTGTTTTTGAACAGTCACACCACTATAACTTAGACTTGTGGCAGGCTGTGGTGCGCTTCCTGTGCTAGTACCAAGAAAATAAATAAATTTATAGTTGCATTAATATAAATCCACTTATCCGTGTGCGACCTTAATTAATATCTATAAATGTACCGGTGGGAGGGATGCACTGTGCCGCGCTCTCGTTTGCATGTGTACCACCATTCTGCTTGTTTCTTTCGCTTTGCTGTGTTTAGAAGAGAAGGGCAGGACAGTGTAATTACTGGCACCGAGACGCCATCCATTCCATACCATCTTACGTCTCTTACATCTTAGGGTAGGAAACACGTAAATGAGTTGCGTTTTTTTTATATCGCAGGGAAATCCTTATGCAGCCAGGATCTTCGGGTAGATCCTGACCCAAAGTGGCACTCGCACCTGGGAGTGCCAACCCTGTCTAAAACCACCTTCAGCCGCTTTTTGAGGGTCCCGGATATGCAGACAACAGACAGGATCACCTCAGCGACAGGCTGACCCCGGTGAAGGCCAGACTACTCCTCGTAACGGGGGACTGCCCGATCGCTACTAAGTAGTCGACGTCGTGTCATACTGGGCCCAGGTTCCCATCCGGAACGCGACACGAGCACAGCGGCATTACTGGAGGCGCATTAAGTAGCGCCTCCTACGCATCCCCATTCGTCGTTCGCGGGAGGGGGCCTCGTCGGCAGCCTCCTCTCTCACCCGCTCGTCAGCCTCCTTCTGAGACATTACTGCTTCGCAGAAGGAAGGAGACAATTGCCGCCATGTGGTTCATCTGCCCATTTACGTATCCAACTGACATTTAAAAAAATGTGTACATAATTGTCATTCCATGTCACGGATTCGAGTCCCACATTCGGATCCGTGACCTCTTTATTTTAAGCATGCGATCACTCCACCACTCAGCATCAAATTTTTTATAGAATTCTTAGATAATCAAGCATAAAATATTTCCAATGCGTAAGCGAATACGTTTTTAAAGTTGCACTACTATAGCATGCACCTACTTCCTTTAGCGGCAGGTGCAAATAAAACAACGGCGCGAAGCGATTGGCCGGGACACGGGATGCGCAGGCGCAGATTTACAGCCGAGCCGCGCTATCACGCAGCTGCCTGTCCGCGCCTCCTGTTAAGGAAGTGGCTTTAGATAGAAATACTATACGAAACAAATATACTGCGCCTGTGTCACGTAGTGCAACTTTGTATTAGTAATAGATACGCATTTAAAGAAACACGTATTACAAACTGTTATTATGATAAATTCAGCACACAACATATTTTAAAATGATCTGTAATTTTATTAGTATATTGTATAAACTAGTTTTGGATGTTTTTATTATTATTAATTATTATTATTATTATAATGATATCAACTTTTAGATTTCCCACTGTTGGGCAGGGTTCTCCTCCTCGAGGAGGGTGTTGGGCCCTAGTTCACTGGTCCAATGCAGATAGGTGAACTTAACACACCTTCAAATACTTTTAATCTCATCAGGCATGCAGGTTTCCTTACGATGTTTCACTCACCGGTGTGCAAGCGATGGTCTGATGTTTAGGTGCACATAGAAATTTAGAAAAACCTATTTCAAGGCACCACAGGGGTCAGGATTGAACCCGGACCTCTCATTCAAGAGGCCGAGCCTATTGAATAGCTATAATAGCCTACTAGACCATTGTCACTGTTTCGTTTTATGTTGGCATAATCAGTAAGCATTATGTATGAATACTTTTCACTGATTCATGCGAATTAGAGTATCAATTTGACTTAATCAGGCTAGGTCTAAGCTATAAATACAGGAATCTAAATAAAATAAAGCAAAAATTTATAAGGATACTTTATCAAGTTAGTGCACTAGCGTGATAGGGACATGACAAAGGCGACGTACAATACGGCGTGGAGCCTGGCACGGCGACTGGCAAGTGGATCGTATCACGCGATGGTACAGCGTTTACAGATAACTAACTTAATAACTAAGATATAGTTAACGAAGTACCATCCTTTGCATGCCTTTCCCTATCTGCAGCCACATTCAAGCATAAACCAAACTCTATATAGAGTGTTATATTATTTTATAATAAGTATGTAAAAGCTGTTTCTGACGAAGTAGTTTTGTCTTATTTATTTAATTATTTATATAAGGAAATTATTATTTGCGTTTAGGTAAACGAAGTGGAATGGAAGTTGGTTGGATATTAACCAGGTGGGAAGACGCGAGTGGTAAGGGATCGGCCGTCTTGGCGTTCTGTTCAGCAGTGGACGGATAAAGGTTGATGATGATAGGGACATTGTTACTTTCGAAATGATGCAGGTTTTAATCCCTCCAAGAAAACACTAAAGGTGTATATTTTTTGCATTGACATAATAATAGCAGTTCATGGAAAGTTTACTCTCGTAAAAAACAACGAAATGAAAGCAATAGCAAGTATTGCAAAATTGTGTTACGTATTTTGTACGTAATCATAAGTTGTGACCCCGTCGCGGTTCATTGGTACGTCACCGCCTTTTTTTAAACATCTCCAAACACCGTGAAATTCAATTACCGATTACAGCCGTTGAAACGAAACCGACAGTTGAAGGATAAGGCAATGCACGTGACTTTTCGCAACAGAAGCATCTAGAAATTGTAATTCAGAAATTTTGTGATTGTGGAATAAGCTGATTGCAACTAGCAATGTTTTTATACTTTTTTTTTCATTAACGCCGGGAAATGCTCTGAGGTATCCCGCGGGGGAGGGGGTCTCCCCACGCGGGTACGTGGGACTCGCTAAGCCCGAAAGCTGGTAAGTGGACGCAGTTCTACCCACTAAAACCCGGCGAGTGCCACCAATGCCGCCTTTGGTAAGGTGCCCCGAATCTAATGAGCAAACAGGGCATCTTGACGGCTAGTCAGTCCCCCAAAGGACCGACGCCACCTCCACAGAGGGGTTGTCCCGCATCACAGAACAACCCCTCCCAACTTCGAGACGTTACAATGGGATGAGGTTCCCGTCCTCGCCCCTTGCCCCCTGCTTTTTTGTCCCCTCTTCTTATAAGAGGGGTACAAAGGCCCCCCTCGGCTCAATAAGCTTCGCCCAAGGTACTGGGTTCACCCTAGGCCACTGAGCCCCACCACCACGTCAAGGCCTAAACCATGGTGGGGAACATTTTATACTACTTTACCTATTGTCAATTAGTAATAGAATATAATATAATATAATATAATATCTATGGACGCTTTCACACCACGTCAATCTGGTCCCGTGGTAAGTTCTCGAAGAACTTGTGTTACGGGTACCAAACAATGGAAATATATTTAATACTTTTATACTATACATATATTTATATTACACATCCATGACCCAGGAACATAGAAAATATTTTTGTTCCCTGGCGGGATTCGAACCCGCAACCTCCGGCTTTAGCGCTAACGCGCTTACCACTGAGCCACAGAGGTCGTCAAGTAATAATTAACACTATTGATTTTACTTTCATAAGATTATTATCATTCTTCACAAGCCTGTTTAAAAGTAAATTCAATTATATATAAGCAAGCTGCATCATTTTTTATATTCTAAATGTTTCTACGTTCAGGTACTTACATTTTTAACGAGTGTCAAAAACCTCTCACCAGATTACACTTTCAGCTATTTGCGGAATGGGAATTTAAATATTTGTCTCCTACTACTTTCGGTTCGAGGCTAAAGTTTATAGATCCTGTATAATTCTAGCAAAGCAGGACTGGTATTACAACTCTTTGTTTACATGGGTAAATACCTAATGGTCTTGCTAGAAAACAATATATGTATTACAAATAACAATACAATAGAGCTATACATAATATATATGCGATTAAATATGCAAATTACACAAATTTCACAACTACCAAAGGTCTTCGTAATGAAATAATACCTTAAAATCAAGCTTATTTATTAGATGATAGAAATATTGACATTTTCACATTTTATTATAAGCATGATTCATACCCACCCAGTATTAAGATGGTGGACCATCCAATTTATCACTCAGTGTAATATGACGAAGTATTTTAGTCTATCTATCATTTTCATGCAACACATCGACACACGGACAGTATCTATCGACGTTGCGACACTATTACGTAGGTTCATTAAATTACCTCCATCTTTTAGACATTGGATACGAGAATGCCCTCGAGGCGACCGAGTTTCTAATTTAATTAATCACGCACATTGTACGGACATCTTTAAACACGTACCCTGACAAGTAATCATTAACGAGTTCTTTCACTTTGGATTAAAAGTTCATTTCATCATCATCTACGTCATATAATATTGTTCGGCTGTTGCCCGCAGCTTCGCCGGCCTTAACTTAGATTTACAGCCGTATACGGATTGATGATGATTACTATTGTAGCCTAAATTACTCCTTATAACATTAGCTATCTTCAAGTGAAAGTCCCGCCAAAATCGGCACAGCCGTTTTAGAGATTAACCGGAACAAACAGATAGCCAGACAAAAATTGTAAAACATGCTATTTTGGTATATGTACCTACCGTGTTTACATCCATATGTATTAAGTAATAAGCGATTTTAATATTACAAATAGCTACACTCCAATTTTTTTTATCTGTATAGATTCAGTGTTAATGTAGCTTTATACCGGCAAAATATTCTTTTAAATAGGATAACTTGTTTCAAAGATTACCTCACACAAACAAATTTACAAATATAACCTATATAAATATGTCTATACATTATTTATAATGTTATTGGGATAGACATATTTTTGATTGAATTACTTTTATTCCATTCAAAAATTCTTACCTGGTAGTGTAAGATGATCCTCAGCCCAAATGTTAGACGCAGCTGTCTATTTCTATGTATTATGGTTTACATACGTTTACCGGCGGGAGGGATGCACTGTGCCGCGCTCCCGACTGCTTAGGTAGTGGGTACCACCATCTTGTTTGTTTCTACTGTTAAACAGCTTTGCTGTGTTTTGGAGAGGAAGGGCAAGACAGGCAGAGTAATACTGGCACCGAGACTTAACATCTTATGTCTCAGGATAGGCACATGGGTTCGTTCCAGGTAAACTAGGTTATGTTCAGTGGCGACGTCAACCACTCACGATCAGGTGGTACGTCTGCCAGTTGGTCTGACTTGCATAAAAAAAATATGAGCTGTTAATTCAACAAGTGACTATTCAATATCTTATTCGTTAGCTCTTTCTTAGTTTATAATAAGTTAGCGATGTGATGTTAATTCTATATTATATAGAGAAAGTCGCGCTTCAAATAAAGAAAGTGGCAATCAAGTCAAGTTACAATCATCGTCAAGATCTTATCTAATTATTCTGTGTGAATGATAAAGGAAAAATATATTTAAATGCCCTGGAAGGAGAGAAGATGGGAAGATGATCTCCGTGCAGTGGCTGGTCCGTGTTGGATGCGAGTGGCAAGGGATCGGTCGGATTGAGGGAGGCCTATGTTTAGCAGTGGAGTAGCAGGGGCTGATGACGATGATGATGAATGCCCTGTACGTTTATTACTATTTATTTATTACGTTGATTGCATTATTTCAATATTATTCTGTACTCACGTACTGAGTACCCGAGCAACATAAGCGACATGCAGGTCCTCTGTTTTATGCTCATACGAAGTTTTTCATGTTTTATGCTCATTAATTTTACTGTATGTACACATACATGTATTGTCATGATTGGCTTTTGTATTATCTTTGTATACAAATTACGACACAATTACTTTGAAGACACTTATAAATTTTTAACAAAAATTTTTATACTGAAGATGGACTTGTGCCAGGCGTTGTCCGTTTCTGGAAGCTAAACAAAATATTGAAGTCAACGGCCACATCGAAGTGGTATTCCAATTAGGTCTTGGAATGAATGCAATGTTCAAGAATCTCGAACCTGTTACAAATTTTCAATTTTCAAATTCCTTTCATTCAGACTACCATTGTTTCAATAAACGCCAAAACATTAGGTAATATAACTTATGAAATACTCTATCTGGGGTCATTTCGTAGGCGATGATTGTATGACAGGAATTTGCTCATAGCTGTCAAACTGAGATTCCTAGCAACAATAATTAAGCACTCTCTCATCTCTGGGATATATTATGGGATAAATTCCCGGTATTTTGTTATATACTATACTAGCTATTGCCCGCAGCTTCGCCCGCGTTAACTTAGGTTTACAGCCGTACACGGATTTATGATAATTATTTTTATAGCCTAAGTTACTCCTTATTTTTTTTTTTTTTTTTTCGGATGGATCTATGCTAACGGCCCGGAGGCCCTAATGCTACATCGAATTAGTGTGAGCCAATTTGGCTCACATTTGGTTCGTAAAAGTGGGGGGTTGCCCCGCGCCAACCGTGCAGTCTGCGACCACACGGCGTCCTGGCGTCGGGTTGGGTCACTTACTCCTTATAACATCAGCTATCTGCCATCTGAAAGTCTCATCCAAATCGGCGATTAGCCGGAACAAACAGACAGACAGATAGACAAACTGACAGACACAAAAATGGTAAAAAGGGTATTTCGGTATGTACACCGTGTATTATTTATATATATTTATTTATATATATATATCCATATGCATTCAATAAAAAGTGGTTAATTTAATATTACAAATAGACACTCCTATTTTATTTATCTGTAAAGATTTACCTCCTTTTGTACACTTTCTTGTTAAAATATTGGAACTGATATAAACAGATTTTTTTAAATATATGGATGCATTTTATTGATTAATCCAATATTTTAAGATTTATCAGCGAGATAGAAAAACCGGTTCATTAAATGAGCCATAAATCGTAAACGGTAAGTTTTACAAAAAAAGTTTATAGGAAATAGATATTTTATTATGTGAAATCATGTGAAATCTTATTTTTGCCTAATGGTCTTAATATTTTTGCCCTAAAGCGCATAGTTTCCGAGATATTAGCCAAATGATTTTTTTCCGAGATGGCGCAGGTGCCTGAATCCTGGATCTGGATGCTGACATGCTGAATGCTGACAGCAGCATTTTGTGATTTTATGCTCAATTAGTGACCGTTGACTTTATAAAAAAAAAATGGATCGGAAATTGAGTGCGAGGTTGTGTAAATGTCATGTAAAGCTTACTACATGTAAAGCTCTAGGAGAGGAAAGCTAATAAAATTCATACGCTTAAACTTTTGACGTCTTTTCAATCGTTTCACAAAGATGATAACTAGTATTTATGAATATGCAAATTAGTGTATCGAACGAAGCCTCGAACAGCTTGGCCTATATTGTTTCCACATAATATGGCATCTGTTTAAAAGTAAGTGACATTCACGTAGCCTTGGCGTGCTTTATAGAACTTTCCTCTTAAATGTCAACCGTTCCATTAAAACATCATATTGCTGATATGCGTTCAGTAGCCAGCCTTGTTATATTCAGCGTTAAGTGGCGAAGACCAAGTCGATTCTCAATAAAATATTTTATTCGCAAATGCTGAGACAAAATTTGCATTTTCGTGATAAGAAATTTTAGTTTATATTAATAAGATTACTTTATTATATAGTCTTTATGAGCCCGTATAGACTAGTTGTGAATAGTTTATTAGGTTTTAATCTTATTTTATATCTGTTTTATATAAAATATGTATTTCGACTGTTTCATTGCTTACTTAAAATATAGTTGAGACGATGTAATGAAAATGTACTACAGGTACATTTTCATGAATACTACACCCAACGCTTGCTCATAACTTCAGGAAGGTAAAAAAAAAGTCGGGTCATGGGACACCAGGTAGGAACGTATTCCTTCGGATAATATGGAAGCAACACAATGTTTAAAATACAACAAATTACACAGCAAGTGTAAATGCTAGCACTGTGACTAACCTATAATATTACTTCTCAAGATAGGCAACTTATGAATGAGTTGGCTAATCCTAGGAGGACGTGTGGTGGACGTTAATAGGCGACGCTGACCACTTACCATCAGGTGGCTTCTTTGCCCGCTTGCCTATCCAGCCAACATAGAAGACTCGAGCAACGTAAAATTTTACCTGACATATAAACCCACACAAGTTTTTTTCAATATAGACAATATGTAGTGCCATAGGTGTTTTGTATCATGCCGTTGTTAAAATAAGAAATGCCATATGTTCTATATTTACATAACATTGTTGGGACGATAACCAGCAGCCATCTGCGCTTCTGTTTTAATAATACGATTTTATAACTCGTTGGATTGGATTAATTGTTTCAGCAGTTGAAGCCTTTTGGCGACTACCTATCGACGCCCATACACATCCCCATAACCAGAGATTGTGCAGATGTATTGCCTTCATTTTCCCAATCCCCCCAATAGGCCACCGGAAACTCACAAACCGCACGAAACGCGACAGCTTAACTGTCACTTGACGCCGGTATAATGTGCCCAATTCGGCTGCAAAGCTGTATGGCTCTTACAAATTGTTGCTACTAAATATCGAGTTACGAGAAATAAAATTGAAAACAGTTTTAAAAGTGAAAATAACTCTGTTAGTTTACGATCACAATAATGCTTAGTATGATTACATGAGCATCGTCTTCAATTTTTAGCGTCAAACTAGCGATGGACTTATATTATGTTGGCTAGAATACAGATGGATCATGGGATGCGTCGTATACACACTGATGTGTGTACCTATACGATGTGATCATTACAGTAATTTTACAACAGAATTTCTACAGTTTTCCAGAACATATTAAAAATCCATGTCATATTATAATTATTTATAGTATAATTATATGAATATAATTAATCGCAATGAAGATAACATTTATGTACAACTTTTTAGAATTCCGTGAATATAACTTATATTCTAGAATAATCTTTGAATCTTTGGTGAATATTCAGTTTTACTTTAAAGCGAATGCATAAGAGCTTTGTCAAATATTAATTTAAAAATTGTGTGTTTGAGTACTCTCTCGCCCTACTATTAATTTAACCAAACCAAACACACAGAAACACGAAACCAACGATTTTTTCTACGAAAACTGATTTGAAAAGATACATTCATAATTTTAATCATGCTGTAATATTGCTGGTATGTTATAGTTACATTTATTTAAACCAAATTTGAAACGCACTTGGCCAATGCTATTGTGAAAATTAGTTGCAGCTGATTATACATTCAAAATGGCGTATGTATTAAATACGTAATTATGTTTATTTATGCATACAACAACAAAATTATTATATTTCTAGAAGCATTTAATAATCTTATTATGTATGATTTTTACAAGCCCGACGTTTCGGATACTTTCGTCCCGTGACGTGACTTATGTATCCGAAACGAAAAAATCGAAAAAATCACTTATTGACGAAGTATCTATAGGCTAATTATTTTGGAGTAATGATCATTTTCTAATTTTAGATAAGGTGGGGAACTGAGCTAGTTACTTATAGGCCTGAAGACTGTGGCCGGAAATAGAAGGTTCGAATCCCGCTAGGAAACAACAAGTTTTCTGCATTCCTGGATCAAGGATGTGTATTATATAATAAAAATCTGAAATAATATATAGTATAAAAGTATTAAATATATTTCCGTTGTATGGTACCCGTAACACAAGTTCTTCGAGAAGTTTCCTCGTGATGTGGTGTTAAAGGGTCCATATATATTATTATTGTTATTATTCTGATACGAACACTAATTTGAAAGAGGATTTAGCGATTGCCAAATAAAACCGTTATATGGACGTCTACATACTATATACAGCGACCAAAAGGACCAAAAAATCGGTAGGATGCTGGTCATTTTGACGTTCGCCGAGATCTACGAGTGTGTCCGACAACAGACGATAAAGCGAATCGATAGAAATCTGTAGTATCCATCGTGAAAAATTGCGATTTCTCTCGTTTTATGTAATGCTTCGTATCTTTTCGAAGTGATAAATCTTTAGCAGCAATTTCCAAATGCATTAGCTCTACTTTATAGAAAAGGTTCATCATCATCATCATCAGCCTCTATTCGTCCACTACTGAACATAGGCCTCCCTCAATGAACGCCAAGACGGCTGATCCCTTGCCACTCGCATCTAACACGGACCGGCTACCGGACGGAGATCGTCTTCCCACCTGGTTAATGGCCGACCAACACTTCTTCTACCTAAACGTGGCCTCTACTCTAGAACCTTATTGCCCCATCGGCCATCCGTTCTCCTGGGTGTGTGCCCACTGCCACTTCAACGAGCTTATTCTTTGCGTGATATCGGTAACCTTAGTTCTCTGGCGGATGTCTTCAGGAAGCTTAGCCATATTCTTACACCGCCTATACCGCAGAGTTTGAAGGCGAAAGTTTTCAGCCAATCCGTTATCTCCGTTATGAGCGGGGCCTCTAAATTCACGACTGGTCCGTAAGTTCTCCGTAGCTCAACGTGCTATGGAACGTGCTATGCTAAGTGTTTCTTTGAAAGATAGATTTCGAAACGCGAAGACATGGTTATAGGTTATAAAGTAATAATTACAGTAGACAATATTATTTTGATTTTAATATTATTTTGGGAAATGCTCTGAGGCATCCCGCGGGGGAGAGGGTCTCCCCAGGCGGGTATGTGGGACTCGCTCCTCTTTTACTGTTCTGTGCTCGCTGTGCCCGAAAGCTGGTAAGTGGATGCAGCTCTACCCACTAAAATACGGCGAGTGCTACCAATGCTGCCTTTGGTGAGGTTCCCCGGATCTGTTGAGCAAACAGGGCACCTTGACGAAAAGTCAGTCCTTCAGGGGACCGACGCCACGTCCACAGTGGGGTTGTCCCGCATCACAGAACAACCCCTCCCAAAGTCGGAACAGTTCAATGCGGTGAGGTTCCCGTCCTCGCCCCTTGCCCTCTTCTCTTTTGTCCCCTCTTCTTATAAGAGGGGTACAAAGACCCCCCCCCCGTCAATTTGCTTCGCCTAAGGTGCTGGGCTCACCCTAGGCTACTCAGCCCCACAGCCACTACAAGGCCTGAACCATGGTGGGGTAGTGATTATATCTCAGTTAAATCTATAATATTATCTATATTTGCATTTGACGACCTCTGTAGCTCAGTGGTAAGCGCGTTGGCGCTCAAGCCGGAGGTTGCGGGTTCAAATCCCGCCAGGGAACAAAAATATTTTCTGTGTTCCTGGGTCATGGATGTGTATTAAATATGTGTATTATATTATAAAAATCTTAAATATATGTATAGTATAAAAGTATTAAATATATTTCCGTTGTCTGGTACCCGTAACACAAGTTCTTCCAGAACTTACCACGGGACCAAATTGACGTGGTGTAAAAGCGTCCATAGATATTATTATTATTATTATTATTAGAATCTGCAGTGAATGCTACATCTGTATTGTCAGAACTCTTAGGACTCTTCAGTATGTTCGCTTTGATTAAAAATAAACCCACTTGAAAAGGGACTTTATAATTCCATTTATGCTGTGTTTAAGGCAATAGAAGGAAAATGGAACTTACAGGAGTGGTCAACGATCGTACTGGTTGGTTTGAATTGGATCATAATAGCGATAAATTGGTCATCGTGGATCATTGATAGAGACATGAAATAATCCACATTTCTCATTTACTAGTTGTCTGTCGTCTTTAGCATTCATAGCGAGAGAAGAAGAACGGTGAAATCCCATCATAATAGTTTTTTTTTTTTTTTTTAGGACCGGGGTTGGTTTTAAACCTAGCCGTGTGTGGGGTTCGCACTTGGGCAGTGTCGTTACCCACTAAAACCGCTGCAAGGGCCCTCCGCCGCCTTTTTGAGGGTCCCGGATCTTGCAGGCAACACAGGACCCTCGGCGACAGGCTGACCCCGGCGAGAGGCCAGACTCCTCCTCGAAAGGCTTTTAGCAGTTCCCGACGACGTCGTGCCTATCTGGACCCAGGTTAACCCCAGCCTCGGCCCGACACGAGCACAGGGGCTTTACTGGAGGCGCATTAAGTAGCACCTCCTACGCACCCCTGTTCGTCGCCTGCGGTGGGAGGCCTCGTCGGCGGCCTCCTCTCTCACCCGCTCATCGGCCTCCTTCTGGGACATTACTGCCTCACAGAAGGAGACCATCGCCGTCCAGGACTCGTCATTGCGGAGCATCGCGGTGATGATGCTCGGCAAAGACAAGTCCCCTCCGATAACTGACGTCAGATCGTGACGCAGCGCCGCCCATCTCGGGCACACCTCTAGAGTGTGCTGGGCCGAGTCCACCGCCGCGCCACAATCGTGACATACAGTTGTCGGCTCCCTTTGGGCCGTCCGGCACAGGTACTCACCGAAGCAGCCATGCCCGGTGAGCACCTGTGTCAGACGGAAGGTGAGGGGTTTGCGTTTACGACGCATCCACCGCTCTAGGACCGGACGCAGGGCAACCGTTAGGCGTTTGCCATATGGCTCCCACGCCAGGTCCTCTCCCCACCTCAGCATTAACGCCTCTTGCCCTAGTCGGCGGACCCGCAGGATCCCGTCCAGCGTCAGGCTCTCGCCGAGAGACCTCCTATCCGAGACATAGGAGTGCACCTCAGCGAGAACTTCCGCCACAAGTTCCCACGGAGGGTCGCCGGCTAGGGCAGTTGCTGCTGCCCACGATATCGTACGATACCCCCGAATCACTCTTACCGCGATGACCCGCTGCGCCGAGCGCAACTGGGCCCTACTCCGCGCGGTAAGGTGACCCGCCCAAATGGGAGCACCGTATGTCGCCATACTCCGGCAGACACCGGAGTATAGCTGCCTGCAGGCGGCACTGGGTCCTCCGAGGTACATCATAATAGATATCATAATCTGGTAAAACACAGAAAAGACAAAGATAATACTGAGCATACGTTTTCATATATTTCAGTGCTTAAAAGGTATATTTAACCATTAGCTAAATGGGAAGACGATCTCCGTACAGAGGCCGGTCCATGTTGGATGTGAGTGGCGAGGGATCGGTCGTCTTGGCGTTTTTTGAGGGAGGCCTATGTTCAGCAATCGACGGATAGGGGCTGATGATGATGATGATGAAGGTATAATATACATAGGTAAGTGAATTAATAAAAAGAGTGAAATTGCTTCACAACACATAAAGCAATTTGAACTAGCATCAGCAAATGAACCGGGTGGGCGGCGGAGGTGGCACCTGCGGCCGGCTTGACAAGCGTCAAGGCTGCGCCCACGCACCGCCAAATCAACTGTAATGACATTGGATCTACGTTGATCTAGTTTAATTCAATATTTCATTCGTTTCTACAAGAATTTTGAATGCAAGTATGATTTGTAACATTATATTGTCATACATCAGGTATATCAGGTGGGAAGACGATCTTCGTGCGGTAATCAGGCCATGTAGGATGCGAGTGGCGAGGGATCGGTCGTCTTGGCGTTCATTGAAGGAGGCCTATGTTCAGCGGTGGACGGATAGAGGCTGATGATGATGATGATGGTTATAATATAACAAATCTTTTTTTGTCATAAGGAGGCAACCGAGTAGTCCGAAATTTTCCGCAATATGACGAGGGTTGTTATTTTTCTGGTCAGGCTATACCTTGTAATTAAAGTAACATCTAATCTTTTGTACATCAAATTCTCATAAATCCTATTCAATCATGTTTAACGGATTATACTATTGTTCGTTGCCTCTTAATACGCCTACCATGACACGACTTTGAGATTAAAAGATGACAGGACTTAATAATTAAGCTAAAGATTATTACATGTCACTCATTATTTGTTATTCATGTATTTACTCCTCATAATGCAACCTAGAATTAATTTGGTACAAAAGTAAATAGTTGTAGGTACAAAGTTTTAGACCTGTGTTGTTTTTGTATAAATATTAAAGTTTTAGAATATTTCACTTCATTTAGGATAATATCGGCTATGCGACATCCTGAAAGTTTTAAATCTACTACCGGTAGGAGAGGTGGACTGTGCCGCGCTACCGGCTACATGGGTACCACCATCTTGCTTGTTTCTCCCATGAAACATCTTTGCTGTGTTTCAGAGAGAAGGGCAAGACAGGCAGTGTAATTACTGGCACCAAGACTTAACATCTTATGTCTCAAGATAGGCAACACATTAATAAGATGTCTCTGCTAGTTCCAGGTAAACTAGTTTATGTTCATGGGCGACGTTGACCACTTACCATCAGGGGGCACGTTTGCCAGTTTGTCTATCCAACTATAATAGCATAAAAAACTACAATAATTAGAACTGTTTAATATTTTTCATTCATATCGCAGACACAAAATACGTAAGTTAATCAAGATTTACCAAAAATATGTATACACATAAATAGTACTAAAAAAAAATATATACACACAAACATATTATAACCTCCTCCTTTTTTAAGTTGTTTAAAAATTTACAAATTCTTAGGCTAAAACCACATTTTCTAAATAAAGTTAGCCTGGATTTGTAACTATTGAGGTGTGTTTCTTACGTGATAATCAAACTGGTTAATGTCATTTGCTCATTGATATATTATTGAAAGGCTTTACTCAGAAATGCAGTAGTTTAGTTCAAGGGTAACAACAGCAATTTCAAGTGTTTATCATATTTTACCAGTAGACTTGAAGGCGACAGCGGCGAGGCGTAGGTGAAATACGAGCATTATGCAAACAGTTTAGGATGTTTTGTAACAAGCGTCATTTTTCATCAGCCTTACCGTCAGCTAGTTTTCGTCCAAATTGAGACTTCTGTCCATCAACGGCATAATCAAATTATAAAATAAATATTAGCTCTATCCAGGCGGGTATGTGGGACTCGCTGCGCCCGAAAGCTGGGAAGTGGCTACCCAACCAACTACTACCAATATCTACCCAATAAAACCCGGCGAGTGCCACCAATGCCGCCTTTAGCGAGGTGCCCCGGATCTGTTGGGCAAACAGGGCACCTCGACGGCTAGTCCCACAGGGGACCGACGCCACCGGGGTTGCTCCGCACCACAGAATAACCCCCTCCCAATGTCGGGACAGTACAAATACATTTGCTTATGGTTGATCAGATTAAGTTAAACTCTACAGCCATTTTTGTTTCAAAAAAGGTTTCTAACATAATACCATCAATGTACCATAGATACCATGTCATCTTGTTTATGGCACAACGCTTGCCAGGTTCATAGTTATAGACAAATATGTAATGTATTCATAGTTTCACTGACCCTGTTAAGACATTGTCCGGTAAAGGTTTAATTACGTAACTGGCAACACTATTAGTAAACACATCGGCGCGCTCACAACCATCACGTCAACTCAGAGTTAATTAATAGATGGCGTGACTAAATATGATTGATTCACGTAACAGATTCGTCCAGGCAAGATACGTTTTAAAATATATTTAAAAATTCTACATTCGAAAGAGGCACATTTTTTATTGTTAAATATAATATTGCAAACATGGTTTTTCTTTATGTTTCAGGTAAACGAACAAAGCGGTGTAAACGTAAGTAACCATTTCTCATACGGTAATTGTAGTTTCAAAGTACATGAATTTGAACATGATACGATTAGTAAATTGGCCGAACCTCCTGTCTGTCGCAGAGCTGCAATCGTTCTAATAGTCCGTAAGTGTGAAATGACAGGATAGCTCATCACACGTCGCAGTTGCAGAGCGTCGACGTTACATAAACTGACGCCTAATTATTGGCATCGCGTTTGATAATGTGTGGGTTGAGTAAAGCCTCTTTAGCCAGGTCAAAGTTACTTTAAGTTTTTCACCTCACAAGACGCCTGGCAGATGTTAACATGTATGTTATTATTGAAATTAATAAAAAGAAAACTTAAATGAAAGATCGAGTACGAGTAAAATATAGAAAGGACAGCGTAATGATGTTTGCTATCACGGCATTCGAATCGATTTTACTAGTAAGGCGCGCCAGATTCACCTCAAAAATATGTTTTATGAAATGGAAGGTGTCGCGAAGTTTTCCATAACAAGGCCACAAAATGTAGAAAAACATTTGACTTATCAAAACAATGGTATAGTTATGTACATATAAAACCACATTAACATTTAGAGATACAACCAGTTTGAAGATGACTGAAGGCTACGGACTGTCGAAATTAGTATTCGCGAGGTTTCTTATTCGGAGAATCGAATCCAATCTTAATAAAAAGAAGAGCAAAAAGTGTTCAATAACAGTATATTTAACATTGACAATCTGGTTCGGCGATGATAACAAAAACATTCAAAACAATTGTTTTATTAAAAAAAACCTGATATTAAACCTTATTTGACCTTACCAAAAAAAAAGACATATTATTGCTGCAACCACAGAAATCTAAATAATAATTGCCTTATTATTTAGATTTCTGTGGCTGCAACTAATTGTTAGCACTGTTTTTTTTTTAAATTATTGTCTGCTTGGAAAAAGAAGTAATTATGCAGATAGAATGTTAGTCGTCCTTTACTAAGTGATTAATATAGCACCTATATCTTAAAATTCATTTAAATTTGTCCATTTAGGAAACAGATGCACATACCGAATTGAACTTTTTTTTATTTTTACACAGACCCTTGGCAAAAAAACATCGCTATGGATAATAGAAACGTAAATAGACCTATATTCAGAAATGGACAGATAGAGGCTGATGATGATGATGAAATATTTACCATAACATTGGGCGGTATTTGATGCCGCTACTTCGGCATCTGTTCCTAGTCACTACATCAGATTGCCTTTCATATAATTCTTTTGGTATGCTGCACAGGCTTATTTCACGCCCCACCATGGTTCAGGTCTTGACGTGGCGGTGGGGCTCAGTAGCCTAGGGTGAGCTCAGCACCTTGGGCGAAGCTAATTGAGCCGAGGGGGCTCTTTGTACCCCTCTTATAGCAAGAGGGGACAAAAGAGCAGGGGGCAAGGGGCGAGGATGGGAACCTCACCCCATTGTACTGTCCCGACGTTGGGAGGGGTTGTTCTGTGGTGCGGGACAACCCCTCTGTGGAGGTGGCGTCGGTCCCTTGCGGGACTGACTAGCCGTCGAAGTGCCCTGTTTGTTTATTAGATCCGGGGCACCTCACCTCACCAAAGGCGGCATTGGTGGCACTCGCCGGGTTTTAGTGGGTAGAGCTTCGTCCACTTACCAGCTTTCGGGCGCAGCGAGTCCCACATACCCGCGTGGGGAACCCACTCCCCCGAGGGATGCCTTTTTTTCTTATAAGAAAAAAAAGGCTTATTTCACGTACTCCATAAACACGTGACAGTTGAAGGTCACAGCCGCAGCAAGCGACAGGTGGCTTTGGGCCAGCTGTCTCCCCATCTCTTGTAAGCGGCCAATTAAGGATATATTTTTTGCCACAACTAATAAAATATTATCTTATGAACATTGCATTTATTATTATGAAAAATATCACGTATTCATGCAGAAAAACTTCCTCAACATGTTTGGCAACCCAACAAAATCATAATAATAAAATCATAAAAAATTTAATAATTGCTGAATATTCAAAAATAGATATTAAAAGGCGCGAAGAATTTGTGAGAAATTGACAATCTCATTCCTCTTTTTAACTTACTTTTAAGGGTTCCATACCCAAAGGGTAAAACTGGAACACTATCACTAAGACCCCGCTGTCCGTCCGTCCGTCTGTCAGGTTGTATCTCATGAACATGACAGTTGAATTTTTCACAGATGATGTATTTCTGTTGCCGCTATAAAAAGAAATACTAAAAACAGAATAAAATCTATATTTAAATATTGCTGTATAGAAGACGTGATTTTTTTGCCTTTTTTCACTCGATATTAATAACGGCGACAAAGCGTAAAAGCGTCTCCAACGCTCGAAATGTTCACAGAAAATTAAGTTATATATAGTTGTACGGAACCCTTCGTACGTGAGTACGATTCAAACTTGGGTTGGTTCTTTAAATAAAAATAAAGCAGTTCATGAGACTTTAATGTCCGTCCTTCATATGAATTTATTGTTACACTTTAATAAAATCACTATAAATATTAAAATTTAATACTAATATATTTTATGTATAATATTTATATAACAATAATAATAAGGCAAACATATAATATTTCCTTTAATAATACCGTGAACGTTACATGGAGGTCATGCAGCGAGCACGCGAATTTATAATCTGCTTAACATTATGATGAAGATCAAGATAGTAATTTACTATATTTATTATGTAACTTGTTGGTACTCGCAGCTTCGCCTGCATTAACTTATATTTGCAGCTGTATCCAGATTGATGATGATGATTCATTTTATAGCCTGTATTTTTCAGTATTAACGTAGTATTGTAATCGTATGGAAAATATAACATTTTGTGAGTTAAATCGCAATAAACAATCAAATGTTAATTTTGAAATTGTCTTTATAATATTTGTATAGAATGGGACACTTGATGGACATGCACGTCACCTGCACAGCCTGACTCTACCAAATGTTTCTTCTATATCAGTCTTATGCAAACATATAAGTTACAAATATATAAGTCTATAAAAATAAGTTATAATAAAAATAATGCAAACATATAAGTCTATAAAATTTACAAATTTACATAGGTAAAGAGTATAAGAAGGCAAACTCATACCCTCATACGCATTTAGAATAAGAGCATGTACAAAGAAAATGCAGGTGTATTTGGCCATTTAGAAATACTCCAAGCCTCCAAGGATTTCCGCAGCGGCCGGTCCTGCTTCGCCCGCATCCACCAGGTTCCTGTGGGAGGCCTGTGTCTAGCAATGGACTTGTTTGAGCTGATGAAAGAATGAATGAACTAAAGTGAAACATGTTTTATTTGTTGACTAGTGTCCTTTTCGTGCCTAACAAGTTTGTAAATGTTATTAAATCTAAATAAACATTAGAAATGTTAAATCTTCGTCTACAATAGCTACAATATAATATATGTTTTATAATCAAATAAATTTTTCTAGCGTCATTTTATTTTAGTTTTATCTCATTTAATCCGGTATCTCAATAAGGTTTTTAGCAGAGCCCTTAATTAGTAGCCCGTGTGAAGAGCAGCTGCCCCGGGCCGTGTCTCCTTAACCGGTGAACATTGAACTTCAATGACCTTTCCCTTCGTATATTCAACAGACTGCATTGTTAGAAAAAACTAACAGCTGTCAAACACCAAATAAGAGTATTCCTTGTACGTATTTTCTCTTTTAACTTGTTTTCTAGATATTACACTATACCTTGAACGTAATTTTTGCAAATGTGGTTTGTAATCTAATATCTAAACAAATTTCATGACCAATCACTTAAAAGTCCTTTATATTTTCTGACGCTCTAAAGTAATAGAAAATAAAGTAAAGATATATTATAATAATTTTGCGGATATTCTTGGTAAATGATTTACAAATGAATAATAAGGAATTACATTTTAGTCTATTATGTTTAACTAAACCTATCGTTATCTTGATCAAAGCAACGAGTGACAAATAAGAATATGATAGAAATATTTTGAGAAAAGGTACCATATGTACATCTTATATCAAAAGTGTTGTTATTTATTTTCCCGCTGTACATATTTTTCACTTGTCTAACGCAATTTGTGTCTATTATTCACGTAAGGATTTGCTCACTCCTTAGGGATCTAGTTAAAGTTATTTTGTTAGCACTTATATATAAATTATTTATACTTTTATTTTTCGTAAGAGACCAACATATGTTCTCAGTAAGAGATTAACTTAGAAAAATCCTAAAAAAATACTAATTCCGCCTTATTTTGTCAGTAAAAATTCTGTTTAGCAGTTATAAAGATGTTTTACAGCGGATATTTTAATCCTGGTAAATATCACTCTAGGATAATATATCTCCCTGGGCGTTGTACTTTCTTGACATTAAATCATATGACCGTTTTTATAATGTATGTAAATATGCAACAGTAAAAGCACTTAAGCGAAAAACGCATTGGCAACGACTTAATGGAAAAAATATTTTATGCAAAGAAGACTATTTATTTATTCTGAAAGGCTGTCATAGTGCCAGTGATATACAACTTGCAATGCTTAATATGTTATGTAAATCATAAATTATGTGAAACTAGACATTTTAAGAAGACGTTGTCCCGCCACAAACAATAGCGCCACCTATTATGTTTAAAACTATCCTTTCTCTCAATTTGCACAAACTGAACTACATAATATGCAAAACGTCACGAACAAACAGCGTGACACGAAATTTTTATATAGCGCAGCGCGGTTTCACCCGCGTACTTCCCTTTCCTGTGGGAGTAGAGAGATAAATTATGGCCTATGTGTTATTCTGATGTATAAGCTATATTATTGTAAAGTTTCATCAAAATCCATTCTGCAGTTTTTGCGTGAAAGAGTAACAAACATACATCCATACGTTATTACTAACTTTCGCGTTTATAATATTAGTAGGATATGATAAAGATGACTATGACTAAATATGTAACAGCATTTCTTATCTTTGTATATACAGGTTGCAATTGAAATCATGGGCATCCTTTCAAATTTAGACACTACTAATGATACTATTTGCATTACGGCTAATAATAAGCTGATTTATAAAAAAAATATGCAAGCAAGGGATTTATTTATTTATTTATTTATTTACATGCTATTTATTTCTAATAGATAGGTATCCGTCACGTACATGTACTGACGCGAGGTCTACGTATTCTACACGGCGCGGGCGGCATTTTCGTAAACCAAACTGCGCCCAACCGAACTTGATACTTTTTATGACAGGATTTAATTTTAAGGGTTTTCAATAACATGCTTTAATTTTATTTTTAGTATTCGTAACATTAGTAGTTACATGGGCAGTGTCTAAATTTAAAAGGATGCTCATGATTTCAATTGAACTCTGTATAATTATTCTTCTGTGCGTGTGTATGTCACTGAACTCATCCTAAGCGGCCGGGCCGATCTTGATAAAATTTGTGTGTTCCACAATTCAGCCCACAGTTATTTTGAAAATTTAGTTAACTATTTAAGTTAATGGAAATGTACATTTACATCAGAACACACACAGTTACTAAACTACACAGTTTCTTAGCAACAAATAAACAGCCTCATTTACCGATTGAGCTTAAAGGCCATCACACATCACATTTGTTTACTTGCGTATATTTACTTAAATAATTAACAATTCAATCCTAATTGAGCCGAGGGGGCTCTTTGTATCCCTCTTATAAGAAGAGGAGACAAAAGAGCAGGGGGCAAGGGGCAAGGACGGGAACCTCACCCCATTGTACTGTCCCGACGTTGGGAGGGGTTGTTCTGTGGTGCGGGACAACCCCTGTGGAGGTGGCGTCGGCCCCTTGGGGGACTGACTAGCCATCGAGGTGCCCTGTTTGCTCATTACATTCGGGGCACCTCACCAAAGGCGGCATTGGTGGCACTCGTCGGGTTTTAGTGGGTAGAGCTGCGTCCACTTACCAGCTTTCGGGCGCAGCGAGTCCCACATACCCGCGGGATCCCTCAAAGCATTTCCCGGCGTTAAAGAGAAAAAAAGAGCCATTAGTCTACCTATATTAGTCTGGAAAGTTTTGTCCTTATACGATTTTTATGTTAAATGAATGGACAGTAAAATCTACTCGAATGTCGTGATGACTTTCTTACGTGACTTCTGTTTGACGTGTATTTTTGTTTATTCCATACTTTGTTAATATAGATTAAAGATTTATACCTACTAATTATTAATTCCAATCCATTCTATCTGCCGGGCAACCGTGACGCTTATCGTTTTTTTAAAATCAAATATGCTTAGAAAATACTTGAATATAGGTGATAATCTCGTGGGAAGGCTCTAGTAATGAATATTTCCTCAATGATATTCTATAAACATTTACCTCATGCCTTCATATCAAGAAACGTTGTATAGGATTGAGAAATAGATAAGAGAGTCAGATGTGTTAGTGCTAACAGGCGGTTATCACCAGATAGATGTTGATGAAATATGTATCTTTCTCTGTATTTACATTTAACACTTCGTTAAGGTTAATATTATCTATGTATATACGTCTTATCGCCAAGATTACTTTTACAATACATGTATAATGTATATAGTTACTGTTTATATATAGATATTATGCATATAAAATAGAATTCTATTAAAAAAAACAATATTATAATTTATACAAATAAATCGATTCGGGTTAAATCATTTTTATATTAATGTTCCATATTTTAATTTTTATATAAAGTGATATACAATGAATTCATTTTCTAAATTCATAACCTAGACAGGTAGTTTTTTATTTTTATTCGTGAAAAATGCACCTTCATATTTTTTTAATTATAAGCAATTTTAAATTTATACTAATACTATCAGTGCCCCGCGTACTTCCCAGTCTCGTGGGAGTACAGGGATGTGTTATTCAGATTCAGGAGTGTGTTATTCAGATATATTATTATAAGCTATGTTACTGGAAAGTTTCATTAAAATCCATTCAGTAGTTTTTGCATGAAAGAGTAACAACCGGTGGAAGGGAAGCACTGTGTGACGCGCTCCCGGCTGGATGGATACCACCATCCTGCTTGTTTCTCCCGTGAAACAGCTTAGCTGTGTGTCGGAGAGCTCCAATTACTGGCAACGAGACTTGGCAACAAATACTTGAGTTGCCTAGTTTCAGGTAAACTATTTTTTGTTCATGTGCGACACTTATCTACCATCTGCTAACACGTCTGCAAGTTTGCCTATCCAACTAACATAAAAAACAAACATACATCCATACATTCTTACAAACTTTCGCGTTTATAATATTAGTAGGACAATGAGGATTTATAAGGGGATGTTTTCCACTGTTCTCAACTTCCGAACAAAATCTACACGAATACCAAGAACTGATCTAGATTCATTACAACAGTTTAACTTACAAAAAATCCAAAGGCCCTGCTACTTATATCCTGGGCTATTATAGTGCAGTTAAACGGTGTATTTAACGATATTACCGTTTTTGTCACGCTCTTAATAAGCCGCAGTTAAGGCGTGCATTACTGTCGGCATGTACAAATGAGAGGACCGTTACCCGCTACATGCCATTTTATTAACTATGTACTAATCATTCTCGTCCTATGATACCAGTACAGTTATAACGAAATTTCTAAATAAGATGGGTAAATTCAAATTGTTTTAATTTGCGCTTAATTTGTAGCCATTTCTATCTCTTATAAATAAATTGGACCGGGATTGTAATTTTGAAAGTATAAATTCAAAAATATCAAGACATAAAATTTTATATTTGCATAAAATCTCTATATTATCGTTGCCTCGTAATACATACATATATTTCCAAAGAATTTTGTGGAATTTAAAAATATAACTAACATTAAAATTAGCATTAAAATTTAGGTTAGCTACATCATAAAATTAAATACTAAGGCTACATATATTCAAAATTAAAAATTCATCATAAAACATATATCATCATCATCATTACGAAAAATAACAATAACAAAAACATCTCATATGTTTCATTCAATGATTCAAAGCAATAACAATAAGCTAACAATAATATTGTTAATGCTAATAAATGTTTGGCTGTTAGACACGCCTGGAACAGAAATAGTTCTAGTTGGCTCAAGGGCGGCGGTGTTTTACCGGTTCAACGCCGCCCGCCCACGCTAGACGAAAACTTTTCACCGAAATTAAAACGCCGAAAATTAATCCCATAATTTCCGGCTTCTAGTCTGTCAAAAAATAAACGAAACTGTCTCTATCTTTCGTGGAAAAGCTAATTAGAATTTTGCTTCTATATTTTAGCTATGTAGTGGTTCGTTGTAAGAAAATATTACTGCTCAGCAGACCATGTCATAGTGGACTAGCTGTTGCTGGTGATCATAGTGATAATGATGATGATGATGATGATGATGATGATGATGATGCTTAACTTACGTTATTTAATTAAAATTACCTCAAGTTATTAGTATTTAATGAGAAATATTTTCACAGACAAAAGCAAGGAAATGTCTGTTTATGTACAAATTAAATTTTCATAAGATTTAAAGTCGACTCATGAAGGCGTTGTGAATAATAAATGGGTGCTAATTCCCTTTTCTCTATTAATTAGTAACGACCATGCAACAGGATTGCCGGTGAATATTAATTTCTTCGGACCTTTCATGAAACAAAGTAGAAATATAAGAATGATTAGACCGAGCTTAATAAAACGGTTTTAAATCTGGATTGCAGATAACTTATTTATTAATTATATTTGTTCTTATTAATCAGCATTACCTAATAAAAATGTTTATCAAAATTAAACAAATGTAATCTTATATTATTGTTAATATTAACCTTGATTTATCGTGATTCTTCTCGAACTAAAATTGGTATACACCATTACTTATGTTTAATGTTTGTAACTTGCCAGCTATTAGTTTAACAGCTAAAAACGTACAAACACTAATTGTACTAAATGTATACTAATTTAGAATTAATATTATTTAAAATTTATTCATATTTAATTTTAAAGAAAGTTAACATTGAAACACTGGACTTGTTAGTAGCAATGTCAAGAAAGCCCACGGAAAGAATTTTTTTCTGACTGACATCGGCGCCACACATATATTGTTACTTAACCAGCAATTAATATCCTAAAATTGCAGTAATTGAAAGCATTTGATTATAACGACTCGCAGGCTGAATAATCCTTTGGAGTGAGTTTGAATGTACTAAGTAAATCGCATCGTACTCCATCAAAAATGAATTGCATCATCTTACAAAATTACTCACTCACACACACACACAAACACAAACACACACGCGCACACACACACACACACAGACACGCGCGCGAGCGCACATACACACACACATACACACTCACACACACGCGTCACATACTCGCATAACATACCAAAAATATTCTATAATTAATTATTTTCTACATTGTCGTTAGACTAGATAATTAGGCATCATCGGAGGGGACTTGTCTCTGCCGAGTGTCATCACCGCGATGCTCGGTGACGACAAGTCCTGGACGACGATGGTCTCCTTCTGCGAGGCAGTAATGTCCCAGAAGGAGGCCGACGAACGGGTGAGAAAGGAGGCTGCCGACGAGGCCTCCCCCCGTGGGCGACGAACGGGGGTGCGCAGGAGGCGCTACTTAATGCGCCTCCAGTAACGCCCCTGTGCTCGTGTCGGGTTCAGGATGGGAACCTGGGCCCAGTATGCCACGACGTCGCGGGGACTGCCTAAGCAGCCGGGTAGTCCCCCCCTTTAGAGGAGTAGTCTGGCCTTCGCCGGGGCCAGCCTGTCGCTGACGTGATCCTGTTGAATGCCTATCCGGGACCCTCAAAATGCGGCTGAAGGCGCTCGCAGTGGTTTTAGTTTACGGGTAGGGCACTCCCAGGTGCGAGTCCCACATAGGGTCAGGATCTACCCGTGATCCTAGCTACATGCGTAAAAAGCATTTCCCTGCGATAACAAAAAAAAAAAGATGAAGAAAGATAATTAGGCAATTTAATCTAATTTTATATTTTTCAAATTTTCTATAAATTGTACTTTGTTTTTATAACACTTTTGAATTGTAATGTAAGTATCTATTATGTAAGTAATTGTTATGGAAGACCACGGGCGGGGACCACCTGCCACAAGTATGCTTTCATCCTATTAGGTATCTATCTCTGTCTATGCTTATGTAACGATTTTGTATGTTTCTTGAAATAAATTAAATTATTATTAAGTATATCATTATTATCATCTGAACGCTATCGCCTTTCTGATTGGTTGTTTTTGATAACGTGATGTCATTTGTGATGACAGTTCTATTCAAAACTTTTTTGCTCACATCACTAACATCTTCTGTCATGTCGGTCTTTGTTTCGATTTCCTAGATATCCAACACTCGAATTGAATTATATAAAGTAATTCAAGGGTGGTTCACAATAAAATACATTGTCAGGTTTTATTACAGCACAAGAAAATATCTAACGACCAAGATTTACACGCTAAGCCACGTCGAGATACGTGACATAGTTTCTCCGATTCTCCGAACCCTTTTGCTAAAGGAAATCTTTGATCCGTATTGAGACCTCAATGTATCTGCGGTTTAGTTCTATCGAGAAAGCTAAAAGGAGTTTCATGTCAAGGTTGCGACGAAAAAATATTCCTCTTGGCTCTTCTTCGAAACTACGATACATTTGCATCTTTGCGCATTTTATATGCAATAACTCTATTTTACGATACCTCGGTCTTGCAGATGGATATTAATAAATATCTTTTAAGATCTGCACTATGTATTTTATCATATCAATTTGTTTGTATCGTATACTTGTCTTCTTGAATATTTCCGATCACATCCTATCTTGAATGGGTAGACAATAATTTTCATTGCATTTATTCAGTAGTCTATTATCCAAGCTTTGTAGTGCCCTTCACATGGTTTCTGTTCTAGAATTTTCTTAGCTTACAAGCCATGTGTTTGGAATTTATCCTAAAACACGTTTACCTATCTACCTGTAATACTAAATTTATACGCGGAGATCTGTTGCATCGTAAAATGTAATCTCTTTTAAATGTGTAAGTCTATTGAAATTAATACCGTAGAACTGTACTTAGTATAAAAGTAATAGGCCTCGCTATAAATGCCCCACCATGGTTCAGGCCTTGTCGTGGCGGTGGGGCTCAGTAACCTAGGGTGAGCCGCTGCACCATGGGCGAAGCAAATTGGGCCGAGGGGGCTCTTTGTACCCCTCTTATAAGAAGAGAGGACATAAGAGCAGGGGGCAAGGGGTGAGGATGGGAACCTCACCCCATTGTACTGTCCCGACGTTGGGAGGGGTTGTTCTGTGATGCGGGACAACCTCTCTGTGGAGGTGGCGTCGGTCCCTTACGGGACTGACTAGCCGTCGAGGTGTCCTGTTTGTTTAATAGATCCGTGGCACCTCACCAAAGGCGGCATTGGTGGCACTCGCTGGGTTTTAGTGGGTAGAGCTGCGTCCACTTACCAGCTGTCGGGCGCAGCGAGTCCCACATATCCGCGTGGGGAGACCCACTTCCCCGCGGGATGCCTCAGAGCATTTCCCGGCGTTAAAGAAAAAAAGAGGTATCGCTATAAATGCAGGACTATACAGGATTTGATAGACCACTATCAAATCCTGTATAGTGGATCAGTCTTCGAGCATATAACCAGAATAGAGCGGAATGTTTCGTGTTTTGTATGAAAACTAATTCCAGGAATTTTGTGCTGCGCCCGTTCTGCGCTCTGATTGGTCGACTGATCGCCATTGATGGATGATTTGCCGATGGGATATACATACACATCACTGGTTGATTAAAGTTGGAATTTTATCACTCACATTACTACTCTATATTTGCTTGAAGGGATCAGGTTACTAAGTTAGGTAAGCAAAATTTCGTTCTTTTGTATGTCAACTTAGAGGCGTAGAAATGCGTAGAAATCATAAAAGGCTTGATTGGGTTGTGTTTTCGAGAATTGTTTATACGCAGCAGTGGACAATATTCGGACGACTGTGGACGGATGAATTATATAAATGTTAATGGATAAGATAATGTTTGCATTGCAACTATTATTGTAACTTGAGTGCGATTACATGGAGCTACAGCTAAAGTTTAATATTACGACCTCTGTAGTACTATGCTACGAAGATAGTTTTAGTTAAGATGTCACATATACTATGTATTTCATTTGTTACTGGATGCACTTTACACTTACGTGATTTACCACCTACACTTTACAATATTCTATTTGTACTGTAATATCATTTCCTTTATTAATAAAATCGAAAGCTCATGATTCATTTTTGGTAATAGAAATTATGAATTACCACAATAAAGATCGGCCTTTAAAAAAATGTGTGTAAATTTGTACTTTTGAGTATATATTTGTACTAGTGAGTCGACTCCCAAAGCGGGTATGTGGGACTCGCTGCGCCCGAAAGATAAAGATAGTAAGGTGGACGCAGCTCTGCCCACAAATACTCGAGTGCCACCAATTCCGCCTTTGGAAAGGTGCCCCGGATCTGTTGAGCAACAGGGTCTCCAAGGGACCGACGTAATCTCTACAGAGGGGTTGTCCCGCACCACAGAACAACCCCTCCCAACGTCGGGACAGTGCGTCGGGGTGAAGTTCCTTGTCTCTCCTCCTGTTCTTTTGTCCCCTCTTCCTATAAAAGGGGTACAGAGAGCAGCTCCCTTGGTTCAATTGGCTTCGCTAAAGATGCTGGGTTCATCTTAGGCTAATGAGCCCCATCGCTACGACAAGGCTTGAACCGTGGTGGGGGTGCAGATTTATACCTGGATTCATTTATATTTTTGTTCAAAAAGGCCTCATAATGGCAAAGGTATTAAACAGACTACATAATAGGACTCAAAAATACAACCATTCTTTTGTAGAACAGAAATGTGTCGTAAACTTTAGATAAAAAGGCCAAAATATAAGACGAAGTCCAAAATGTAAAAAAAACTAAAAATGGAAAAGAAACTATGGATATACAAATTATAACCTCTACTCACCCTTAACCAATGTTACGTTAAAACCCTGCACTATTAAACGATCTTAAATGTTTTCGTATTAACAAACAAAAAAGGATTAGCAAAATAATTTGCATTTTAATGGAATCATAGACAGTTTGACTCGTTAGATGAAAAGCGCATAATATTACGGTCCATAACCGCGTAGGATTTACATAAATGTAATATAATAGTAGCATAGCGTTAAGCGTTCGACGGATAATAGGTCGTGCGGAACTTTACGGCGGTTTTATTACGAATGCGAAAGATAGGCCTCCTCGAAACGACAGCTTAAATTAAAACTATCACCTAGAACTTTTCTTCATGTCTATTTCCTGGGTTGTCTCTAAGTTTAATACTAGTTTATAGTACTGGTTTGTCGAACGGACTTGGAGACTAGTTGAAGTAACTACGTCTTCACTCAACACCAGTAGGGAGGGGAATAAAGAACAAAAGTAATATATAGTCATGCGGAAGATATAGACCATGGCGACGAAATGTTATAGTTATTTATGTTAGTTGTTTAGGCTGAGATGCCACCAGATGGTAGGTAAGTGGTGGACGTCGCCCATAAACATGAACTAGTTTACCTGGAACGAGCCCAGGCAACTCATCTATGTGTTGCCTATCCTGAGACATAAGTCTCGGTGCCAATAATTATACTGCCTGTCTTGCCCTTCTCCCCGAAACACAGCAAAGCTGTTTGACGGGAGAAATAAGCAAGATGGTGGTACATGCAGCTGGGAGCGCGGCACAGCGCATCCCTCCCACCGGTTTTCACCATGTTCTCCAATGTGAAATTAAATTTTGTCATTATTTGTCAATAGTAGATGAGGAAGCACGTTATATGATTAACATCTTTGATGGATCATCTCATGAGATTAAAAAAAAAAGATTCCGACGAATTGAGAACCTCCTCCTTTTTGAAGTCGGTTAAAAAGCAGAAACCTATATATCGCGTTGAACATTGATAGGAATATTATACAGGTTCGTCCGCTCGTAAGCGTTTTTAGTGCTAAGCGTATACGTAGAGGTATTATAAACCGTTAATAATATTTATTGCCGTTGCCGTTGAGAAAAACAGATGGACATAATATTTTTATTGAGAGGAGCCAAGTATACAGCAATAGATATTTCTTAATAGGGACACTGTGATGTTAAGTGATTAATATTGAGCGCTTATGGTACATCCGGGATAGGTACTTTTTTCACTAGACCCGTCTCTTTGAGGCATCGAGCGAATTCTGGTTCTATGCTAGATGTGTTGAGGACTCATAATCGCTGGATATGTCTCAGTGCCTGTTTCAGGAAAGCAAAACGGGACATCCGAATTTTGTACCGTTTTGCTTTCTTTTTTGAAAGTCTACGTTAGTACAAATTTTCACATTATCTATATTCATTTAGAGATACATGAAGGGATTTATAGATTATGTACTATGAATTTTGTATATTAAAATGTATTTTCAAATGAAAATACAGACTTAGCGAAATATTGTGACTTCACAGCTGTCAATTCAAACCAGTTGGGTAGGGAAGACAGAAAAACTTTTCTTTTAATAAAAATTATTTACAGAAATTGAGTGAAACAAAATAATTATGCTAATAGGTTTTTGTGCAAACCGTACTTTTCAAGTGATATTTGACAGTTAGAGGTCATTGACGTTGCTATTCTTATTTGAAATTAATAGATTATTTTTATTTCGAACCCGATACCTTTTAAATTGGGAATCCATATAGGCCAAGCCCCGAGCTAGAACTAGTGTTACTTGTAAAATAGTTTTTAAATCAAACCCACTGTCCTCAATGAATATCTATATAACAAGCACTCGACATGAATAAATATAGTTGTTTTTACACGAAAACAAATATTGGATGCGTAAAACGAGTCACACCGGAACAAACATGATCACGTGGGCGTCCGGGCTTGTACCAGTATTGTTTATACCACGTTCCATTAATGCATGGTAAATATCTCATAGCATCAAAACTACATAATGTTAAAAAGTGTTAACGCTTGTGAACTTATTTAAAACGGGATATTTACCACGTTTTTCACTTATTGCGGAGCTCGATATTTTGACATTATTTACGAATGTCCTGTTTACGAAGCTCAACATACACACACATATACCTACCGGTAGTGGGGAAGCGCTGTGCCGCGCTTCTGGCTGCATGCGGGTACCACCATCTTGCTGTGTTTCGGAGAGAAGGGCAAGACAGGCAGTGTAATTACTGGCACCGAGACTTAACATCTTATGTCTCAGGATAGGTAACATATAAATGAGTAGCCTGGGCTCGCTCCAGGTATACTAGTTTATGTTCATGGGCGACGTCGACCACTTACCAACTGGCAAACGTACCAGTGGTACGTTTGCGAGTTTGCCTATCCAACTCACATAAAAAAAGTACAAAAGCAAAAAATGGTAAATATCCCATTTTAAATAGTTTCATTTAAAATAAACAAGTTAATTTAAAATCTTATACATATAATGTTTGTGTGTTTGGATGTAGGAAATCTCCGTCGCGACACATCCGATTTAAAAAGTCGTACTATTAGAATGCTACGTTATCACTATATCTCATCATCATCCTTTATCCGTCAACTACTAAACATAGGCCTCCCTCAATGAACGCCAAGATGGCCGATCCGTTGCCACTCGCATTTAACTCGGACCGGCCACAGCATCGATATCGTCTTTCCACCTGGTCAATGGTCGACCAACACTTCGTCTACCTAAACGCGGCCTCCACTCTTGAACCTTATAATTGGTTTCTTAACTCTTGAACCTTAAAATATGTTCTAAAAATATAAATACTACCAGCTAGTATCACAAATAATCGTATTCAATGCGCTAATTGCGCTTTGTAAAGCTATTCGGTGATATTTTAAATATATCAGCATGCTTAAAGACAATTTTATAAGACTTGTTCTTAATACCGTTAATATTTAAATTATAATATTTATCAACTACATAATGAAGTCTGTAGACTGAATACACGTTCTCTACTGGATATCAAAATATATCCGTATAAATACATATGAAACAGGAACATTGATTATTACCATACTAGTTTCAGCTGATTTAACGCTCATCGATGTATCGTTGAATGTTTTAAAATCTTAAAAAAACGCGTTTCTTAAATTTTTGTGCCTACAACTTATAATCAGCTTCTTCTTCTACTAATGTACAATCTTTGTGTTTACCGTGTCATTATTGTTACTTTTGGAGTCGGTATCAGGTAGGTATATATATCAAGATAGGTAGGTACATAAACAAATACGACACCGATTACGGACGACGGTGACGTATTTATTGCTGCACCTATTTAACAGCCATATATATATCATCATAAAAAAATAAAAACAAAAATGTTTATTTAAAAAATAAAAGAAAAATTAAAGGGTGGACCACCCTTAACGTTTAGGGGTATGGAAAATAGATGTTGACGGATTCTCAGGCCTATCCGATATGCACACAAAATTTCATGAGAATCGGTCGAGCCATTTCGGAGGAGTTTAATTACAAACACGGTTTGTAATTTTTATATATTAGAATTTTATATATTAGATTGTGTTTAGGGTTGTGTCGTGTATTGTGCGAAGGTTTTATACATGCTTCTACTAACGTGTTCCGTGAATAAAAAACTTTTTTATTGAGTATTACATATATTTATTCAATAGTTGGTTATAATAATGGCATGGATACGAAATTACAAGTCCCATACGTCGGCGAGGCGCCGAGCCGCCGTATGTCTGGATATTATTTCTGAAGCACGTTGCCTATAAAAAGAACACGACCGCGTCTACCGCTATGTCTCAACTCGTCCTATTGTTCTGACTTTTATTTTCTCATATATTATGTCTGTGCATAATATTATGCGCTATAAAAATATTTATATTTCCTACCACGAATTTGTGAATTTGTTATGGGACTTTAAAATAAAGATTTAAAAATAATATATATTTTAGAATCAATCACATTACTTATTCTAATTCTTGAAATGAATTAATTTTTATAATATATAAATAATTTTGTAATTAATGTTATTTTAAATCGCCATATTGCGGAAAATATGTATATTTTTATTATAATACAATATGTCAGAGTAAGGCCATTAATAAGAAAAATGGAAACGAGGCACAGACGTCGAAGCAACGTGTTTGGAGTCTATAAAAGCATTGCTCACTCGATATCATAATAATTCTGCTATGGATCGCCGCCGAGGAAGCGTAATAGAAACTGTACTGTGAATCGTTATTCGTAAAAGATCTTCTAAAGGATACTTGTTGTTCCTGGGAAACCCAATGTTAAAATTATCAAGTGCTATTTCTACCTAAGCCAACAAATTAGTGATCAAGAAAACAATGATCACTCTAAATCGATATTTTACATGCGGAGTTCGAATCCTAAAATAGATGTTGTCGTCTTTGTCAGACGTGCTGATGAATATTGAAAACTTTTTAAATCTTAAATAATATTAACACTTTTTTATTTTTAATATCTATATCAATATGGTCATATTGACTATCTTAATACTCTACTGACATATCTTAGAGCACGCGTCATTTGAATAATCTTCAGAATATTACAATTAACTAGCGAAAGACGTTGTCCTGTACAATTTTATAGTGGACAGAATTGTGAATCTAAATTCTTGACCAATCTTGAATCCACTTGAACACATACAAAATATTTATCTAAATCGGCCCAGCCGTTAGTAGTGTAGTGTATATGATTGCAAGAGGTAGTGCCATGCTACTTTGCAGCCGAATTGGGCAGGCACGACCGGGGTGATACCTCTTGCTCACATAACATCAGCATCAAGTGACAGCTATGCTGTCGCGTTTCGTGCGGTTTGTTAGTTTCCGGTGGCCCGTTGGGGATGATAGGAAAAATGAGGGTCAGATGCCTTATCTGCATAATCTCTGGTTGTGCGGATGTGTATGGGCGTCGGTAGTCGCCAAAAGGCTTCGACTCGTTTGCCCTCCTATGCTATAAAAAATATATTGACTTATATTGTATATGTATATATTTATTATATGTATGTATGTATGTGTATGTATGTATATATATATATATATATATATATATATATATATATTCTTAAAATATTATATAGTCTTAAAATATTTTAATATCTATATATATATATATATATATATAGATATTAAAATATTTTAAGACTGTACACGCTAATTTTGCGGCTCTCTTTTTTTTAATTTTCCTATGGTAGGACTACTGGAAGAGATTCCATCATGGGATAAGTAGTGCCTTTGTACCTGCATTATTTGTATTTGTTATTTCTTTGTATCTATCCTAGTGTACATAAATTGTTAAATAAATAAAAATAAATAAAAAAATGAGATTTTGTGTTTTTTCGAATGACCTCTAAATGAAGATCCTTACTAATATTATAAATGCGAAAGTAACTCTGTCTGTCTGTCTGTCTGTCTGTCTCTTCTTCACGCCTAAACCGCTAAACAGATTTGGATGAAATTTGGCACAAAGATAGCTTGAAACCCGAGAAGGGACATAGGATAGTTTTTATCCCGGAAATCCTACGGGAACGGGATTTATGCGGGTAAAACCCCGGGACTACCTATCTTCTGAACCACGCCCAGAAAGCATTTCACAGCTGTATAAAGGCTGTACAATGGAAATTTTGAAGGGCTTAGGCTGTACAAGTTGGCTGTATTATGGCTGTATATCCGGATATACAGCACTTATATCCGCAATTTGGGCCCCAAATTATACAGCTTTAAGTGTAGATCTAGCTGTCTAACAGCTGTATAATAGCTGCGTACTAGCTGACTTAGAGCATAATTAGATACCATTATACAGCTACTGTTCCCAAATCTTACCTATTTTATTCTTATATACAGCCTCAGGCTTGTAAACGTCTGAATATAAGAATAAAATTATCTTTGTGGTTGAATTTCCTTCCATATATATGTACTTATTTTTAAAAGACAATTTATTCATCAGATCAATAAGTGACACACTGTGGCCATATTTTAATTTGTGAAGTGAACAAATATTATTTTGCTGTATGGTAAGTACCCATTCTTAAGTTATGGTCGTTATTTTGCTTGCGGCTGCTACTTCTTCGTGAATATGTATACTAATAGTAAGCCAAAAACTCATGCGCTCTCGAAATAATAGATAATAACGAAAGTGTAAGTGTAATAAGAACCATGTAAGCCAAATTCAGACTAGCTTTATTAGTCCGCAGTGCCTTAAATAGTAAAGAAATTAACTTTTGTATTGTGTACAAGTAAAATTATGTGTAAATATCGCCGAATTTTTCAAAAATATACATATAAATATGTTATAAATTATGTTACCATAATTTTTAGGTTACGGTTTAATGGCGTCTTCAATTATACAGCTGTTGCCCTTCTAGTACTCCACTATAAAGCTTTTAAGCTTTTGGCGTAACAAAGCCGTAATTTAAGTATATACAACAGCCTAAAGAGTAATGATGGATGTACCTTAGAGTTTAATTGCTATAGTAGCTGCTTAAAAGAGTAGGTACGTTTAGTAAATATTACAGCAATTCGGGTTCTATTGAAAGCAAAGAAACCCATTCTGTATATCCAATGTACACTGGAGATTACATTAACTTTAGCTCTTTAGCCATCGTTATGACGCAATCATAATTAATTTATTAATTAGGTTTAATAAGTAGGTGTATTTACAGCACATTTAATATTTAAGGTTTTGTACCGATACAGTGCTGTTTGAATTTTTTTATTTAATTATAATGTTTATTCATTTCAGGTACTTCATTATTCAGGTACTTAGCTAGATATTGACAAGTTATTTTCAAACCAAAAACAAATTCTGGACAAAGAACAGGGAGAAAAAAAGAAGATGAGAAAAACTTATAATTAGTATTAGGTACAAACAAAATTTTGTGACTGATCGTGTCATTATCGAAATAAGTAACTAAAAGTATAACGCATTTATTTTATTTTTTATACAGTACTTATGTAAGACTGGCCACAATATATATAATTAACTATGCAAAAATGTCATTTCCAGTTTGACTTAGACATTAAAATATTCGATAAGCTGCATAGTTCTCTATTTAAACACTATTAACGTAAAAGTCATCTACTGTAACACTGTACAATAGATAAAAATTACGCTTATCGCGTTAGCTTTACAATAGAGTAAGACTAAACTCTTATGCAGCAGACATCATATTATTACACTCTTATACAGAAATTTGCTTTCTAAGGGTTTCCTAGATAACCATTGAACAGCTATTATCTAGCCTTATATGATGACTGTACTACAGAGTAATTATACACCAATATCCAGAAGGTAGCAATATTCAATGCTCTTGTACAGCATTAGGCAATACAAAAGTAGATTTCTAGAGCACTATTCAGCCGATATACTGCTCTAGTCTTATAAACTTGCTGATAGTGGTTTTTTACACCATACGCTGTATTTTAGAGTTTTTCGGTGCTCTTTACAAACTAAAAGTAATAATTTCGGCTTTATACAGCCTTAAAGCAGCTGTACTGTATTAAATAATACAATATACCCTATACTACAGCCTTAAGTATATTTTGACGCTTTTGTACATCGTTTATAAAGCTTCTAGCTGTTATTGCACTGGTTAAAAGATCTTTTTTCAGCTTAAATGTTTATTGGGCGGAACAGATTTGGGTGAAATTTGATATGAAGATACTTTGAAAATTAACATAGGACATTAAATAGTTTTTATCCTGAAAATCCCACGGGAACGGGACCTATGCGGGTAATACCCCGAGACAGACTATCTTCTAAACCACAGAACAGATTTGGATGAAATTTAATATGAAGGTACTTCGAAACTTAACGTAGGATTTAAAATAGTTTTTATCCTGAAAATCCCACGGGAACGGGAGTTGCGCAGCTAAAACCCCGGGACTGTGTATTTGTTAAACCACTAAACCGATTTGAGTGAAATTTGATATGGAGATAGTTTGAGACCCTAGGTAAGATATAAGATGTATAATTAGTGTAACAAGAAGTTTTTTTAGATGTGTCAATAGATGGCGTTAACACAAAATGTAGATCACGCTATCCATTACAAGATGCGAATCCTTATGAGGATCGCACTTTTGTATTGCACGCGTTTTTAATTAAGTATTCATATATTAGTAATTTATCCAAAAATAATTTATTAATGTAATTCATTATATTATAAAAAAGGAATACTTATATGTATATAATAATGAAGCGGCTGAAAAAGCTAAAATATGCAAATACAGGGGTCTAGGCTCCGAATATGATTTTGTCCCATTCGGTGTCGAGACCCTTGGTCCGTGGGGTCCTAGCGCTTTAAGGCTCTTTAAGGAAATAACAAAAAGGTTAGTCGACCTCATAGGAGACCGAAGAGCTGGCAGCTACCTCGGACAAAGAATTAGTCTAGCAATTCAAAGGGGGAACGCTGTGAAAATCTTCGGAACCTTGCCTAAAGGGACTCCTTTTTATTAATATACTTAAGTTATTATATTATATTTTTTAAGGTTTTTAGTTTTAGGTTCTTTGTAATTTATATTCAATATGTTTTTATTTAATTATATAATAATTTAAAATTGCAATAAATGACAAAGTACTATTTATAAACAATGCTAGGAACAATAATAAAATATATGAATAAAAAATATAACTTTTTCGTAGTTTTTTTGCTGGTAGTAGGTACTAATTTGAATTAAAATATTGATGTATCATAGGGTAGTTACAAATAATTTTGTATCGTTAGGACACAAAATAAATACTATAGGACGTCTGACACCTCAATCCTCCCATGAACTGGTTGCTGGAAAGTATCCGAAACGTCAGGCATTTAAAAATCTTAATAAACCGCGATAAAATCCGTAAAAGTTATTTAAATATAATAAAAATGTACTACTAAATTAAATAAATATATTTTATAAAACGTACTATCGGGCCTTACAGTGGAAGTAAATAGTATTCTTTAAATTATTATAGTTTGTAAATTGGAACCATTTTTTTTTATGTCACATGGAGGCAACCGAGCAAGTCGGAGCCGAAGGTGACTACCGACGCCCATTTAGACATCGGCACAGCCAAAAGTTATGCAGATGCGTTGCCCTCCTTTTCCCTATACCTCCCAATGGGCCACCAGAAACTCACAAACCGCACGAAACGCAACAGCATAGCTGTCACTTGACGCCGGTGTTATGTGAGCGAGAGGTACCACCACGGTTGTGCCGGCCCAATTTGGTTGCAAAGCAGCATGGCTACTACTACTTTATTTGAAAAATAAGATTTAAAACAATACTTCTTATACGCGGACGAAGTCGCGGTTAAAATCTATGAAATAATATACTGCACCTACATTAAGAAAAACCATTTTTGTCCGTCTGTTTGTTCCGGTTAATCTCTGAAACGGCTAAGCCGATTTTGACGAGGCTTTTACTGGCAGATATCTGACGTTATAAGACGTAACTTTGGCCATAAAAATAATCATCATCAATCCGAACGGCTGTAAATCTAAGAAAACGCGGGCGAAGCTGCGGGCAACAGCTAGTTTCAAATAATTTTGGTACAAGTTAATAGTTACCTTTAAATTAGTAAATGTAACATTATTGTGAAGCACTTATCACACAATGAGATTAGTCTGTACCCCGAGCTAACCGCATCAAATACGTAAATCCTAGGTTTAACCTCATCAGTGAACACAGAACTATGGACCTAAACTTGAATCTCAAATACCCTTTCTATATTAATTAACAATTCTCTATTAAGTTGACATCTAATTTATGTGATTCTGAATATGCTTTATACATATGTATTTGAAATAAGCATACCTAAAAGCTTATAAAAAATAAGCTAAAAAGAAATAAGAAAATATTTTCTTTATAACGACAGTGTCATTATTTCTTTATTCTTGGGACGAAGCAACTCGCTACAAAAAAAACCGCTGATTATCCGATAGTCAGTTTCACATCCAACTATTGTACATTACTAAGAAATGTGAATAAAATTGACCTTTTTTAAGATAAACCTTTTTCGACCTTTAAAATGCGATATCAATAATATAATATAATGTGAAATATATGCTAGTTTTAAAAAGGTTGACTTTCTTTATTTATAGTAAGTATATATTATGTACATATTATAATAATAGCCTTTATTGCTGTTAACTTACATAAGTGGGTACATTGGTTAAAAT
This sequence comes from Helleia helle, assembly GCA_963853865.1. NCBI lineage: Eukaryota > Metazoa > Arthropoda > Insecta > Lepidoptera > Lycaenidae > Helleia > Helleia helle. Next base: position 13,971,173 of record OY971422.1, on the reverse strand, counting down.
CTAATACTAAACATTTTAACTTACATTCAAAATTTTTTAAACATACAAAGCTCTTTTTTTACATAATACAGTGATTGAAATTTAATGTTAAAAGATTTATATTTAGATTTTTTTAATAGTTATGCTATCTAATAGTTACATCGGTAAACGGTTTCCTTATTAGTTTATATCATGTAACAGCTTGTCCTCTGACAAAGGCCTCCTCCAAAGATTTCCATTTCATTTTATATGTACATATAAAATGACTCAAAAGGTGTTACATAGATTTTTGTAATCAATGTAATTTTGTCATTACTAAATAACCTCGTCATTTGCTATTAAGTACAATTGACGGAGAAATCGGTGAACATACATTAAAAAAATACAGTCGAACATAGAACCTCCTATTTTTTGAAGTCCTTTAATAAAAACAAAACAAAAAAACCGAAACGTAAAGGTTTTTTTTTATTATTTAATAACAACACTGCACACACCTTAATATGTATAAGCTTCCTACGCGTCTCCATGTAATTATTAACTATTCAATAACTCATAATAAGCTTCAAAATTGATACAGATGTCTCCTGTATTTATATGTATAATATCATAGTTGGTAACATGATATAATAAATATAATAATATATAATCCGCTATCAAGATAGACACTTAAGGCTGCCATGAAAGAGCACTTGCAGCTTTAAATCTTTAACGAGTTCCAAGGCGACGATGCATCATGCTACCGGCTTAAGCGTAGAGTGCCAAAATGTCCTGAGCCCAACCGCAAATACCTATATTTACACAGACAATCAATAATATTACCTACATGAACTTCTCTCGACTCGGCTGCACAATCATGTACAGAAATAGAACATCAGTTGCCATTAAATGTATGTGGAATTTTATATTTACACTAGCTGTTGCCCGCAGCTTCGCCCGTTTTAACTTAGTCTTACAGTCGTACACTAGTATCTAATGGTTTTACTCTGCTTAGAGCTACGTAAGCTTGGCCCTTCACAAATATGTGTTAACTGAGGTCTGACGTCCACAAGGCTCGACCCAGTGTTGTTCCTGTAGATTATGATGATGATGTTTTTTCGTGAATCTATACTAATATTATAAAGCTGAAGAGTTTGTTTGTTCGTTTGAACGCGCTAATCTCAGGAACTACTGGTCAGATTTGAAAAATTCTTTCAGTGTTAGACAGCCCATTTATTGAGGAAGGCTATAGGCTATATAACATCACGCTGTGACATATAGGAGGATGATGACATATAGCTGTTGCCTGCAGCACGCAGGCGAAGCTGCAGGCAACAGCTAGTTTACTATAAACGTTTTATGTAATTTGAATATTTAAATAAATATGTATTGCTGAATCCAATTTCATTTTACTACTGACAGAGGTCAAACGTTATATCTTTTTTATTTTCATTTAACGTTATATCGTTCCTTTGGACATTTCAAAGGAACGTTTTGGAATTGCTTTGTAAAACGCTTCATTTTAATATGAATTCATTTTAATATTTTAATATACCCACTCGATAGGTTTAGTAAAAAAAAAATTGAATCCCACAATATGGCGTCCGAAATCTGCCATTTCATTTTTTTATGCACGTGTCACTTGCGCTATCAAGACAAATCTAACGACACTTCATACGTTGAAATCCTTTCATCCGTTCAGGCTGTACACAGAAGTGAACATAGAAATCTACATACATACATACATACACCTGAAAAACATTATCCTCCTTCTGCTGCAGTCGGGTAAAAGCATCATCACCATTCACCAAATCTCTGAATCAGCTTACTTCAACGATTTAGAACGGCGACGTTTGTGTATGTAGACTACTATGTTCCCTGGTTTTCACACTCATGACGCATAATGGTATTTCTTTCATACCGCCATAGCAGTAAGTCTAGGGTAAGACAATTGGAGGCGCCGTCGCGTCGCGTGCCCGTGACTCATAGGACTGCCCAAGCGCCCTTCGTTTACCCCGAGTCATTTATTCCCTCACCATGTTAATAAACCCCCTGACAAAATGTAAGCGTATTCATTAGAAAATATTTCATGTGTATAATATTTAAAAATGGATGAAATATACAGAAATCTATAGTCGGATATTGTTTCATTGCTATCTGTATATGTTTCCCTTTTTAAACGAGATTATTATGTTTTTATGTACGTACGTAACTACTACATGACACTTTAAAACTTCTATACCGTACAAACGATTGCCAAAAAAGTCAATCTATTATTTATATCGTATGAATTTTATCAAATCGAACGAAATTTTATCAATAAAAAAAAATAGCCGTCACGGGACGCCTGGCAGATGTGAAACATCGACATTATTTTGTAAAAGTAATATGCATATAATATGTAATATCGTATAGCGTGGCGACGCGTCGCCACGGCATGCGTCGCCACGCCAGAAATCGGTTTTACGTGCGGCTATAGATGTTTCACATCAAAAATCGGTTGTCTGCAAAGTCGGTTTACTGACGATAGTTGAACGTGACAACGTCATAAGAAAATGGAACGCAGAGCGAGGTAACGCCGCATGCGTCATGTGCAGCCGGCTCCATCGAATTATAAGACGTTGTCACGTCAAATACATACAAAAATATTCGGTGGTTACGTTAAACTGCTGATATACGTAATTGTCTTGAAATTAACTATCACAATAAATGAGTTTGACGGACAAAGAAACAACAATTTGACAGAAACCGGCTTCCTGGTATCAAAAACGTTTATTAGTTTAACTTGATTCGTATACTTATACTAAGGAAACGCGCGGGCGGGAGGAAGTTTGTCAAAGTCGGTAAACACATCGGACAGAAACTTTTTGGCGGATTGCCGTACAACTTTTTATATTTGATTCAGTTTGCTTACGTATTGGAAATCAACCATTTTGTGTACATAATACATATTGAACTTTTGGGTTAAGTAGACGAAGTGTTGATCGACCAATAACCAGGTGGGAAGACGATCTCCGTGCAGTAACCGGTCCGTATTGGATGTGAGTTGCAAGGTATCGGTCGTCTTGGTGTTCAAAGAAGGAGTCCTATGTTCAGCAGTGGACGGCTAGAGGCTGATGATGATTGAACTTTTACGTTTATATTACAGTCTTGAATATATTATTGCCCTAGAAAAGACTACGAAAGGAGGATGCACTTCGTAGCATGTATCCATTTGCATAGGTGCCACTAATATGCCACTATTATAATAATAATAATCTATGGACGCTTTCACACCACGTTAATCTGGTCCCGTGGTAAGTTCTCGAAGAACTCGTGTTACGGGTACTAGACAACGGAAATATATTTAAAACTTTTTATACTATACATATATTTAAGATTTCTATTATATAATACACATATTTAAAACACATCTATGACCCAGGAACACAGAAAATATTTTTGTTCCCTGGCGGGATTCGAACCCGCAACCTCCGGCTGTGTTCCGTGTAAACTGTTAAGAAGACTAATTATTATTATTATCTTCATAATGGCCTTTGTTATGGCTAATTCTGAGTGACCTACTTGAGGTTCATAAGCAACGTTGATCTTTTGCTTTTTGGGCGGTTTGGCTGTCCGTGTGTATCCACATTTGGTTTAGCTGTATCATAGTATTATCACAGGTATTATTACTACCTACATTACATAATATTAGTAATACTACGTTTGTTTCTTTTCAGTAAGCTCGTTATGGAATGCACGAGGGCAGATTTACAGCGTTCAATGAGTTACTTTGTTGAGTCATTCAATTATAATAAAAAAAACCGGCCAAGTGCTAGTCGGACTCGCGCACGAAGGGTTCAGAACCATTACATAATATACAACATTAGACACTTTAACAAAAATTAAGGTTTATGTTTATGAAATTAAATGTTTTTTTAATAGTTGAGTTGATTGAATGAAAGGTAAATTGCGGTTTACGATTTATGACGTATTAAAAAAACTACTCACTAGATCTCGTTCAAACCAATTTTCGGTGGTAGTTTGCATGGAAATGTACCTACATCTTAAATATTTTTTAGTTTTATCATTCTCGTATTTTAGAAGTTACAGGGGGGGGACACACATTTTACCAATTTGGATGTGTCTCTCGCGCAAACTATTCAGTTTAGAAAAAAATGATATTAGAAACCTCAATATAATTTTTAAAGACCTAATAATGAGTTTGATGAAAAAAAAATTGAGTTTCAGTTCTAAGTATAGGGACCCCCAAAATTTATTGTTTTTTTTATCCTTATGTGTAAAAATCTTAATGCGGTTCACAGAATACATCTACTTACCAAGTTTCAACGGTATAATTCTTATAGTTTCGGAAAAAAAGTGGCTGTGACATACGGACGGACAGACAGACTGACATAACGAATCTATAAGGATTCCGTTTTTTGCCATTTGGCTACGGAACCCTAAAAAGTATAGCGAGCTAGTATTTTATTTACCTCTGTTGTTGATGACAGCTTCAAGTATTATTAGTGCGTGGGAAACACTCGAATCGGCTAATGTGTTAAAAAGCATAATGTTGTACTCGAGGTAACCCTAAAGTTTATTAGTGACGGCTTTGTTCCCTCGCTTTATCAATACCTTTTTAATATATTAAAACCTAACACCGGCAAAATTGTGGCCGCCAAGGGGTATTAATTTAATTGTTAATGAAATGAGTTAGAGAATAAAGATCGTACTAATATAAAGTATCTTGAGGCCTGGCAGATATAAAACATCGAATTTATTTTGTTGAAAATAATGAACCGAACTGGTTACGGCTGATGAAGCTTATGAAAGGAAAAAATAAAAATTCAACTTTTTACATAATTTTTACATTAATTTAACGATAAAAGAACATCGATTAGATAGAGATAATTTAATTATTTTAATCAGTAACTTCTGTAATGGATCATCTTATATTCAATATTGCCTCTGACGAAATTACTCACATAGCTTGGTGACGCGTGCTGTTACGACGCGTCGCCACGGCAACAGCCGGTCTGACACGACGTTAGATATTTCACGTCAGAAATATCATCATCGTCATGAACCTCTTTCCATCCCCTCTGCACATAGGCCTTTAATGAACGACAAGACGGCTGAAACCCGCCACTAGTATCTAACTACAACCGGCCATTGCAACGTGAATTAGCTACGAGATCATTGAGCATATAACCGGAATAAAGCGGTAATGTTATATTGTGTTTTGTATGAAAACAAATTCCGCCTTTGTGCTGTGACACTCTGATTGGCCGACTAATGGACGGGACGTACATGTAGATCACTGGTTGGTTAAATTTCTTTTACGTCAGTGACAAATCACTTACTAGTTTCAGAATTTTATGGCTCACATTCTCTAGCCGGTTATACGCTCGATGGACGAGATAAACGACGCCATATCGTTTATGACCAACTCTGGCTTCCTCTCATCGTAATCATTAAAGTTCATTGTCAAGGCCACAATTTACGATAGCTGAACTGACTTACTAGTGGTTTTATATAATAATATTAATTAATTAATTATTAGAATTATAACACAGACCTTTATTTTTTTTTCATTCTCTACATAGTATAAAATATAATAATAATTAAAAGTGCACTGTGCACGCAAAACATGAAACTTTGACATCTTAAATGGCAGGCAATTTCAGGAAACTCTACGTAATTACTTCTGACCCTTAAGTCTAAAAGCAAATTTATTTTTAAGTGAAAACCCTAGATGAGACAATATCAGAGATGGAGAGGTCTGGGTTTGATCCTGACCTGATGCCATGAAATGGGTTTTTTAAATGTCTACGTGAGTGAACATGAGACCATCGCTTGCTCACCACTGAAAGAAACATCGTGAGGAAATCTACATACCTAATGAGATTATAATATTTGAAGGTGTGTGAAGTTCACTAACTCGCATTGGGCCAGCGCATTGGTGAACTATGGCGGATGGCCCAAAACACCCTTCTGGCCTGATTTCGAAGAGGAGACCCGTGCCCAGCGGTGGTTTGATATAATGATCATTATGATATATAATGATGATTTGATGATGTTTGTTCAAGAAAAAATAATTATAAAAAAATAAACAAAAAAAATATAATATACCTTTTCAAACTCTAAATCTATACCTAGATAGGTTATATCAATACTAACCATTATATGTCCGCGTTATAAATTACAAAACGCAAGCCGAGGAAGGGACCAGCTCCAGCGTCCTCTCGCCCTCGTCTGTTAAAAGTAACGCTATAAAAAAGTAAAATATGCATGTACAATGTAATAGGACCCAACCGGCGACGTATGAATATGTATAGTGCCCGTCAACTGTCCAGACTCCTGTCCACTTGCGTGCCGACTCGCCGCTCCACGTTACGTTACACGCAAGCAGATTTGAATACACAATTTCATAAACGTCTAAATGTACCGTTATGTACATGAAGTCTTTATTAATATTTTTTTTATGTCACAAGGAGACAACTGAGCAATCGGAGCCTTATAGTGACTACCGACGCCCATAGACATCTGCACAAATAAAAGATATGTAGATTCGTTGCCCTCCTTTTCCCTATCTTCCAAACGCGACAGCAAAGCTGTCACTTGACGCCCGTGCTATGTGGATATTTATTAAAATGTAACCATTGCTTATGATTTCCATAACCCCACTCATTCCCGTTTACCACCTTTCTTCTTAAATAGCACAAATACCTACACATTTAACTCGTACACAAATCTCCTTCTTCCAAAGGAGGCTATAACCTTGTTTCTGAGCTATGATCCCTTAGCCGTAACTCGTAAGGACGGCAAATAAGAACAATCAGTAACAATATTTTCGATTACGATGTCCTATTTAGCTGTCAAAGTTGCCTACAGTTTTTCGTAGGTCGTTGTTTACATTAGACCGGTTGGGAGGGTTGCGCTGTGCCGCAACTCTCCCGTGAAACAGCTTTGCTGTGTTTCGGAGAGAAGGGCAAGACAGTCAGTGTAATTATGCATCTGCATAACTTTTGGTTGTGCGGATGTCTATGGGCGTTGGTAGTCACTATAAGGCTCCGACTGCTCGGTTCCCTCCTTGTGGCATAAAAAAAGCCTTGTGCGGTTAAAAAAGTAAACTTTAATTACTATCTATAATGCGAATATTTTCACGAGTAAACCCCATGACTAAGACGAAAAGTTAAGCGAAGCCGAAATTTATATTGCATAAGTACATTCCTCGAAACTTGGAGAAATCTACCGAGGTAGGAATTGCCGAAAATTCCGCAGAAATGGCAGATAGAAAAATGTTTAAAGTGAAACATTTGCTAATTTTAAAGTAGGTGCACATCGATTTGCATATTTTACTTATAAAATATGCGTGGTTTTATGCGCTAGTAATAATTATGTATCCACAACGCATAATTGCAGTCGATTAGAAAATTTCCTGTACTTACATTTCTCTGTCAGGTTTTCTTTGGAATAATCACAAACATCGCATAATATAATCACGTACCGCTTCTTTAAATCGCCTTCGTGTATAATTTGGCTTTTATACGCTGAATCAGACATTTTAATTCTCCATCATTGAAATGAAGTGCGAAGTAATTGAAATAAAGGAGAATAAGACACATTATAAGCAACATTTTATCCACTGTCCATTTCTTTTTAGTTGGATCCTTCGATGAAGATCAAATATCTTATATAGTAAGGGCAGGGTAGGATACTAAAGGCCTTTCTGCTTTGGAGCCGAATTGGGCCGGCACGACCGGGGTGGTACCATCGGCGTACATAACACCGGCGTCAAGTGACAGCTATTCTGTCGCGTTTTCTGCGGTTTGTAAGTTTCCGGTGGCCCATTGGGGGGATAGGGAAAAGGAGGGCAATGCATCTGCCTAATTTCTGGTTGTGCGGATGTGTTTGCCCTTCTATGCAATAAAATAGCCTTTTTTTATTGTGTCTTTCTTAATTAAATAATAAGTAAATACATTGGGTCAATTCTTATACATCGTCTGCTTTTTGGTGATATTGAAACATGGATATTAAAATATGATATTAAAACATTGCTAGCCCTTTTCTCTTTTAAATGATGAATTTGCGATGACGATGAATATCTGTGCGTCGACACTACGGCGTCGGCCCTTAAGTACGTGTATGAAGAGGGCCCTTCAGTACGCAACATCTCACTCAACCACCTTTAGCTTGACACCGTCATTTATTGTTATACTTAAATATCGATTTCTGAATATAAAGTTAAATCGAGAAAAATCTATGAATAGGTAGGTGCAACTACTAAACTATATGTTAGTTTACTCTTCTTAACATCGTGTGTAATGGTAAAGAAAATAAATTCTAGTATAGCCCATACTAGAATATTTTTATATATAAAAAAATGAATACTTCAACATCCATAAAAAAATATTTTTTTATGTTAGTTGGGGCATACTGGCAAATGTGCCACATCGTAAGTGGTCGACGTCGCCCATGAACATAAACTAGTTTACCGGGAACGAGCCCAGGCAACTCATTTATGTGTTGTTTTCTAAGACATAATGTCCTGCCTTTCTCTCCGAAACACAGCAAAGCTGTTTAACGGGAGAAACAAGCAAGATGGTGGTACCGATGCAAATGGGAGTAGAAGTATCCCTCCCATCGGCTAGGTTTACACATCTAATGTATTTCATGATAATTACATGGTCACCACTCGCATACCAGTATTCTACTCAGAAACATCATCCCTTTACATTACTGCCGGTAATTAGAGATGGCTGCCGATATCAGAAACAATTTTCGTCATTTGCCTCACACCTCTACAAAATTACAAAATAACTTCTTATTCTACTTTGGGCCAAAGGAAAATTCTAGAGATAACCGAATATTTATTAAAACCTCGCTAGGGTTGTGATGAAAACGTTTTTATACATTGTATTTCCTTGGAGATCCAGGCAATTTCCTCCAAGATAACCTATCGATGCTTCATTTTTATACGAAGTTTCTATTATAACTATATTTATGTGACGAATATGTTAGAGAAAATTTCATTTTATAAAAATATTTGGAGACCTCTGAAGATAATATTCGGTCTTTGTACAGTGTGGTATGGTGATTGAAGTTTGAAAGCGACTTTGTGATAATGACGATACAAATGTGATATACAATTTATGTGATTAACGAGTTATTAATAATTTTAATCGATAATAATAAAATAATGCTAAAGAAGTTGTTAAATAATGCTGAGTCACTTAACTCTGGAACTGTTGAAACTTGAAATTTTTTGCAGTTAGCCCAATAATTATTTGAAAGTATTTACGTATTTTGTTGGTTTTTTTTTTTTTAATTTTGGTGTTGGCAAGACCGCGAAGAACAGCTCCTTGTTATGTTATTATCATACAATAATTTTATTTATACACGGATTAAGTTATTTACATATTTTAATACATATAACTACAGTTAACATTCAATATTTATATTTGTTTTATTTATCCTTGAGTGTATGTTACAACAACTTATACTATAAGGTTAAGTAGTTTTAAGTTATTAAACTTTATTATGTTTACATTTCATATTTACAGGCGAAATTAATTTATTTCTTACTAGCGATCCGTCCCGTCTTCGCACTGGTAATCATTTTATAGCTTTTGTTTTTTTTAACGCCGGGATTTCGGCGTTAAAAAAAAGCGGGAAGCCTCAGAGCATTTGCTCTGAGGCATCCCGCGGGGGAGTGGGTCTCCCCACGCGGGTACGTGGGACTCGCTGCGCCCGAAAGCTGGCAAGTGGACGCAGCTCTACCCACTAAAACCCGGCGAGTTCCACCAATGCCGCCTTTGGTGAGGTACCCCGTATCTAATAAATAAACAGGGCACCTCGACGGCTAGTCAGTCCCTCAAGGGACCGACGCCACCTCCATCAAGGGGTTGTCCCGCACCACAGAACAACGCTACCCAACGTCGGGACAGTACAATGGGGTGAGGTTCCCGTTCTCGCCCTCTTTAGTACCCTCTTCTTATAAGTGGGGTACAAAGAGCCCCTTGGGCTCAATTAGCTTCGCCCAAGGTACTGGGCTCACCCTAGGCTACTGAGCCCCACCGCCACGTCAAGGTCTGAACCATGGTGGGGAATCATTTTATAGCATATGTTACACGCTGATTATGTGGCTTTCTTTAGATAAAAGAATTTGCCAAATCTGTTTTATAGTTTTGGAGTTTATTCAATGCAAACAAACAAACAATTAAATATTTCTTCTTTATAATATTAGTATAGATTTATTTATGTCCCAACCATTTGTCGACGTTTATGATAAATACATAAAAATTTCCACTAAAACCATTGTATTATAATTTTGTAATAAAATCGAGTTCTTCTTCTTTGTGCGGAACCCCATTGTATTATTTCATTTAGTTATTTACGCAAACCGATAATCGTTATTTAAACTAATTACTATAACATATATTTGCTATATTCCATTATGTACTCGTATCTCGTAACATACTGCCAACAAATAAATATTAAACACTTCTAAGAACGGAGCAACAATATTACGCAAGTACCAAGTACGTACAAGGTATAGGTTTTTTCCTTATACTCTCAAGGCGGAAAAAATAAACATTCGAATCTTATTAAGTGGTCATTCTATCTGAGTGTAATATAAGAGCCCTAACTTCCGTACATTCCGCCTGTCTGACGCCATTTTGCCGTCAAAATCAGAAAATAAACCATAGAGTATGTAAACGAATGAGGTTTTTTAACTGATGGAAGGATGAAGTGGATGCGTAGCGCCCCTTCGCATGGATATGTCTATACAGGTTCGCTGGGTTCCGAAAAAGGATTGACAATCCTTCATCACTGGCATCGAATTACTGAATTTAGCCTCAAGATAGGCCATGCATGGACTGGTAGTTTTGGATTAGCACAATAATACTTGTGATCTAATATGGTGGAGGTGGTGCATCTAATATTTTGCCTCTAAAAAAAACAATATTGTGAACTTAAACGCGAAATCAAATTTTTTTTCAATCTTACTTTACATGCCCAGGTATACTTGAGTGGGAGGCATGTTGAATTGAACAAGATGACATCATATAGATGTCTATCAGAACATCTATAAAAACATTAATCAAAATATTTGTTATCCCACCTTCATGACCCTGTATTTGGTACATGTCTCATTTAAGCATGTTATGTACGTGTGGTACGAATCATTAATTACATCGAAAGAGGTAAGTTTTATATTCATAAATATGATAGAAAACTGTATACACAAGCTATGAACAACTATAGGCATATTCTTCCCTATTTTTCTCGCGAATTTCATTAATTATAATGAAACAACTTTTACGTATATTATCTCGAGTTGTCAAGATTTATATGCACGACGCATCGAATAAATCAAAGCAACCATGGTCAAGGGAGTCCTCCCGCGATAAAATCCGTAAACGTTGTTTCATTATAATTATAGGCATCTGTAGACGACGATATATATTATGTATTAGTCAGAATGTCTACTCTATAGAGTAGAGACAAGTCTAGAGAACTATCTCTAAATGACAGAGTTATGACTCTATCTACGAATATTATATTGATGCCTGCCTATCGATGTAATTATTCGGTCGTCATAACGTCCATTTAAAGTTTAGCAGATATTATGTTCAATGATGTTAATATTCTATTGACGGCCGACTGGTCGAGTGCTACTGGACGCTTTACGCAGCGGTCGCAGGTTCGAATCCCACCATATGCAGATTTTTTTTATGATGAATACAAATGTCTGCACCGGGTCTTCACTGTATATGTATTTATATAAATTTCTTAAATTTATTTCCGTATTACCGGTAACACAAGTTCTAACGAACTTACCACGAGGCTAGGATAAGGCATGGTCGTTTAATATTTATTTATTTCCTATAATGCGATTGTAAACAGATTACATTTCTCCGTGATTGTGTAAACATACGACTATTAAATGCGCTCTAATGTATCTTTATTTAGCATGTTTTGTTTTTGCTTTTAACATTTATTTATAGGCCCCTATAATCTGATTTATATATTCACTGTAAATTCTTATGAAATATTATTGCACGTGGCTATGTACGTAAATTACCATGTCATATGCTTCGGCAAGCGTGTCATAAGAAAAATAAAATTATTTATTGCAAATACTAACCACAAAGTAATAAGTCCGTTTGGGGAGTAATAAATCCGACGTTCTTTGGAATAGTTTATTTTTATGAGCCTGGAACGACTGTTTTATTGTCTACCATAGTATTTATCTTTAGCCTTTGAATATCTTCTAATATATACCGGGTGTATTTGGAACGCTAGCAAAAACGAAGAGGTATGATAGTGTTGGCATAGCCTGACATGATACAAGTGAAAAAAACGTGTTTCTTTTTTTTTTTTGGTTGCCTTTTTTGTATAATCCGGTTTAGTAAACATAATGTTACAGAAATTTGATGATAATGCTTTAAAATAATCGTTTAAAAAAAAACGGCAATGTAATTGGTTTATGGTTCACGCCGGCCAGCGGACTGCATCAGCTGACAGAGTTCGCGTGTATACGTACATTGCGGGTTTTCAAAATACAGAAGTCCTAAAATTTTCTTAAAAAAACGTTTCTGAGATAAATGGTTATATGAATTATATAGTATATAAATAGTATATATTATTAGGGTTCAATCTTTGCAAGCGTTCAAAATACACCCGTATAAGGATTTTTAATATACTTTATATCTAATATTGTCAAAAAATTATATTTATACTAAATGTAAACTTAAATAGATACCTTCTTTTTTAATTAATTAGATGCATACATTTTTTTTAATGAGTGAATGAGTGTATGGGATGAGTTTTATTTCACGAACTTGTCTATTAGGATATGCAGATTATTAATAAAAACACGTTTTCGTGCGTGAAAACTTTTACATCTTCCTGTCCCATGGGAGTCTAGGTAATCTTTTAGAACATTTTTCCCCTCTTCAAAAAAAGGGTGATATATAGTTTAGGTTCTCACTTTAACAGATTTACTGTGCTTCAGGATAATAGCAAAAAAAAAACAATTTAAAATATAAATTAACATGAAACATCTCCTTTTCCATATCCCCCAATGGGTCACCGGAAACTCACAAACCGCACGAAACGGGACAGCGTAGCTGTCACTTGACGCCGGTGTTATGTGAGCGAGAGGTACCTCAGTCGTGCAAGCCCAATTTGGCTGCAAAGCAGCATGGCGCTACTACTTACAAATAAAAGTATATCTTACCCCCAAATACTCAAACGAATCTCAAATTTAAGACGTACTTAAACTCATGCTACGACGTGTTAGATTCAAAGAAAAAAAGAGGGACAACACGCGTTTAAGTACGTCTTAATTTTGAGATTCGTTTGAGTATTCGGGCGTAAATAAATTATTCAATAATATTACATGACGTAGTCATGGATAATTAAATTAATGAAATAAACCCTAAATGCACCCGCTAGATAGCGCTGCTCACTCACTCGGAAAATTGGGGTCATGTCATGGTCATGGAAATGTGACATAAATTAGAGAGATCACTTTGTCATGACAACATAGTTGTAGTACGCGGATATAATACCAGACATTGTATTGACACTTTCTTATATTAAAATTTGTCAGTATATCGTTATTTATTATTTTATGGTTTTGAGCTTTATAAATATGTATAATAATATCAACCCTTTTACATGTCCCACAGCTAGGCACGGGTCTCCTCCTAAAATCAGACGATGTGGGTGCTGGGCCGTAGTTCACCGATGCGCTGGCCCAATGCGGGTTGGTGAACTTCACACACATTCAAAGACTTTTAATCAAGCATGCAGGTTTTTTCACGACGTTTTCCTTCACCGGTGAGCAAGCGATAGTCTCACGTCTCAACCTATTTCAAGGCACAACAGGGGTCAGGATCGAACCCGGATCTCTCACTCAAGAGGCCGATCCAACACACATTCAAGAAGTGAAGAAAAAGTAGATAATAGAATCATGCATTAACACCGAAGAAATCCATGAAATACGTAATGTATTAAATGTACGTTAGGGAAATATAAGTAAAAATTTTGTTACTTATATTTATATATGTCGGTACAGGATGCTCAAAAATGTCTCAACATCTAATCATTCAGCTGGTTGACGTAGGTGTATAAAATATAAATCCAATCCATATAGGAATTAAGGACCACCCTCTTGGGTAATACTAGATATACCCGGTAAACTTAATTTTACTTCAACCCCTATTACCCGTAACATAATATATTTGTTCACCGGTGGAAGAGATGCACTGTGCTGCGCTCCCGGCTGCAGGGGTACCACCATCCTGCTTTTTTCTCCCGTGAAACTTCGAAGAGAAGAGCAGGACAAGCAGTGTAATGACTGGCACCGAGACAACATTAGACGACACATGAATGAGTGGCTTAGGCTAGTCTCAGATTAAATTGTTTATGTTTATGGGCGACGCTCACCACGAACCATCATGTGGCTCACATTCCCGTTTGTCTATCCAAGTAACATAACATATAAATATGAGAAAACAATATATAAAATATAATAAATGTGTCAGTACACGCATATACATGCACAAAGCTCCTTTGTTACACTTCATATGTGAGCTTTTCAAATTTTTTGTAACATAAATACTTAATTTTTCTGAGTTTTATAACGACGTCGTCGATATCGTAAAACATGATCAACTACGCCGCGGTCAACATACCGCAAAGATTTGGATCAGGAAGTCCGGTATCATATGCCGCGACCGGGAATACTAAACTATGTGGTAAGTTAACTAGTGTAGACTATTTTAGTGTAGAAAAAAATCCTTATCTAATGCTGCTACCGAAAAACTACATATTTCAACTAGTGAAACACTATTTACATTATACAATGCAGTAAGTTAATTTTATTAGTATTAATTTTATTTATCTGCTTTTAATTTTATGTGCACGTAATTTTAGCAGGGTTTTCATGATGACGATGATAGAATTGATGGTGCTGATGATGATGATGCTTAAAGTATTTTCTTATAAATATAATTCATAAGTAATTTTATTTCTTTTCATTCAGACACGTCCAATTACGTTATGTTCGGTTGTATATAATGTGAGTCCGAACACATTTCTTGCTACAATACATTTGGGCTCTTTGTGCGCGGTACGAACTTCACACGCGAACCCATATCGCTATAAAAAGCAACTGTTAGCTGACATAAGGTAAAATCGAACAGCCGAGGGTCACTGGATATGTAATAAACTTAAGTATTTCAGCACTTTTATATGATTATGTTATTTTTACAGAAACCCAATTTGGTTTTATAATTATGAAGCATTATTGCAATCTGTTCGTTACAGGTTGAATCAAGATGACAAATGTTCTACGGCTATATTGTGTATATCCAATCGTATGAAGTTTATATACAGGAAAAGAATAGCCATCAGTTTCTGTTACATTTTAGGGAAACATCACGCATAAATTAATAATTCTAGAGGCTGTAGAATGTAGGTGATCAAAATTTATCGGGGCAGTCTTTGATGCTAAAAGGCGACTTATCAAACGTAAATATAGAAGTAAGAAAGCATCTTACTAAGCTATAAATCGACCATAGATCCCATTTATTCAGCTCAAAATCTTTCCAAAGGAATTTTATTTTCTATACTAATACAATATAGCTAAAGATTTTGTTTGTTTGTTTAACTGAGCTTATCAGCGGAGCTTCTACTTGTAATTTAAAAAAACTGCACTCGGTAGTCCAATAATTAAGATATAAACATATTGGTTTTTTTTGTCATTAAACTGCCCGCGTTAACTTAGATTTGCAGCCGTATCCGGATTGATAATGATTATTCTTATAGCCTAAGTTACTCCCTATAACATTAGCTATCTGTCACTGAAAGTTCCGTCAAAATCGGCCCAGCCGTTTCAGAGATTAGCCGGAACAAACAGACAGACAGACAAAGATTGAACTTTCCGCGCTATATTATAACTAAACAAACCCATTTCACAGGCACCCCGACCTTGTAGCTGTGCATACATTCAGCGATTCATCCCAGATGGTGTTCATCGACAATACTCTTCCTCTCCGCTGATTGACGTCATTCGGCCGTATAGTTTACATCTAATAAAAGATGTCTGCGGAAAGCAGCGATGAGGAAATGTTTACCTTTCTCGATATATATTTGTATGCTTTAAAAATATTAATCTTATTACGCAGGAGAGTGCAGGTATTATTTTAAAACATACTTGCACTCTCCTGCTTGCATTTTTCCTGTTAAATTATTAAAATTTAGTTATGACGCCAGGTGGGTTAGCCAAGATGACATTCTAAAATCGTAAACGCTAATAAAAAACTAATAATGTATGGAAATGACATTTAAGACCATGTGATTTATCGATGTGATCTCATTTCCATTAAGTTATCAACCCTTATATGTCCTACTGCTGAGCACGAGTCTCCTCCTCGAAATTAGGCGAGGAGGATTTTGGGCCATAGTTCACCATGCGCTGGCCCAATGCGGGTTGGTGAACTTCACATACCTCATTAGGTAGGTATGCAGGTTTCCTCACGATGTTTCCTTCACCGGTGATCAAGCGATGGTCTCATCTTCAGATGCACGTAGAAATTTAGAAAAATCCATTCTAGGCATCACAGGGGGTCAGGATCGAACCCGGACCTCTCGGCTCTCATTCAAGAGGTCGAGCCCAAACCCACTAAGACATCGTCGTTCAGTGTTGACATGCTATGAAGTAATTTATAATAAAATTTAACATGTGGTTTAGCATCCCTAGGATTATTTTCTGTACATTTACGGATTACCTTAGAAAGTTACTGTATTGAATTTTAAGTCGATGCCCGCTTCTACAGGTAAGCTGGCGGGTGACAACGAGGTATAAAAATGTTCTATGATTATTACTGAGATAATAAATTTATTGGCGTTCAGTTTATAAAAAGCTTTACATTATCCGAGTCGACATTGAAACCGAAAAATCAAACGTATTTGTATTCGTAATTCTATAAATTAATACTGTGGCATGGCTGAAACCGTTTATTAAAATTAAACTTGGTCTGGCGTGGAACTAGGAAGATTAATGATCCTGAATACGAAGTTATGTAAAGCGCAAATGGAGTGGGGCACGACGGGGCACGGGGCATGGGGCCCATCTTGGCATCATTCCAAAATCACTTGTCTCCCTTTATTTCGCTATAAGCTAGGTAATGCTGACTAAGTCCTTCTGTTTTAATGTCAATTAATTGATTTTAGACACACACTTTGACTTTTGTCACATTAGATTTTTTACCACGTAATTCTCCGATAGATTATAAACTTTAAATTTGAAATATAATTCAAAGGCATGATCAAGAAAAAATAATATAAACTTTTTAGTTATTAAAAACATTGAAGGTAGGTTATATTATATTACATTAAATTTATTAAATGAGATATCATCATCATCATCATCATCATCATCATCATCCTCTATCCGTCCACTACTGAACATAGGCCTTCCTCAAAGAACGCCTTGAATGAACTTGGACAAAACGAATGTTATGTTCGACGAACACGCTATCCCTAGGCCGGTTAACTTTGATGGTACAACTCTCGATGTCGTGCAAGAGTATCACTACCTTGGACACACTTTGCAGCAAGGTCGACGTAACTTTGAGAGCGAAGCCGATAGGAGGATTCAATTGGGATGGGCAGCATTCAGGAAGCTTAGCCATATTCTCACGTCGTCTATACCGCAGAGTTTGAAAACAAAAGTCTTCGACCAATGCGAAAACCCCATGATGACCTACGGGGCCGATACGTGGCCTCTAAATTTACAACGGTCCGAAAGATTGCCGTAGGTCAACGTGCTATGGAGCGTGCTATGCTGGGTGTTTCTTTGGCAGATAGGATTCGAAACGAAGACATCCGCCAGAGAACTAAAGTTACCGATATTACTCGAAGATTATGCTCGTTCAAGTGGCAGTGGGCTGGTCACACGCTAATGAGAACGGATGTCCGATAGACCAAGGTTCAATAGTGGAGGCCACGTTTGGGTAGACAAAGTGTTGGTCGGCCAGGTGGGAAGACGATTTCCGTACAGTGGCCGGTTCGTGTTGGATGCGAGTAGCCATCGTTCGTCTTGGCGTTCTTTGAGGGCGGAATTAAATGAGATATACTTGTTAGAATTTCAAATAAATATTTGAGGTTACATGTGGGTTTAAATTACTATTTATAAGTATAAACCACATATAGTTTCTTAAGTTTTTAATCCATAATTATTTGTTTCAGATCGATAAAATCATCAACAAAATCTTCAAATATCAAAGAAAGGTTCGTATACTTACATATTTTTATAGTTTATACGCATTAATATTTAATCAGAAGTTTTTATTTTATTTCATTTTTTGTATATATTGGTATCCTTATTACTTTCCAATAAATATTAAAGAAATATGAAATATGACTATTAATAATTTTACTAAAATTAATCGATTACTCTACGGCATAAATAGAGAACCCGGTCAACGAACTTCTAAGTCTTATCCAAGCTTTTTTAGTCGGGTCTCTATTTTACCAGAACACGTAGACGTGTTAACTAAATCTCAAATATCGTAAGACATAACAAAGTTTGTAAGCCACTGACTCCGTAATAACTCGGTCCTGAGACAGGCCGGGTTGTTCTGTAGGATATTGACATTCAGCTAACACGTAGAGTAAAGTCTGCTACAAAACGTGGATACCGCATTTTTACACCGTTTTTTAGCTTTGGGTGGCCTTCCTATTTCAAGCGCTTAATTGTAGCTAAACATGAACACTTTGAGAAATGCAAACTTAAAAAATGTTACAAAAATATTTTTTAAACTTAATGGCGCTTTATTATTTTTTACGTTCTTGACGTTTCGCATATACAAGAGATACATAAAAAGGAAGTTTATTTAAATATATACATAATTTTTTACCGGTGGGAGGGAAGCGCTGTGCCGCGCTCCCGGCTGCATGGGTACCACCATCTTGCTTATTTCTCCCGTGAAACAGCTTTGCTGTGTTTCGGAGAGAAGGGCAAGACAGGCAGTGTAATTACTGGCACCGAGACTTAACATCTTATGTCTCAGGATAGGCAACACATAAATGAGTTGGCTGGGCTCGTTCCAGGTCTACTAGTTTATGTTCATGGGCGACGTCGACCACTTAACACCATCTGGTGGCATCTCTGCCTAAACAACTAACATAAATAACTATAACCTTTTAGTCGCCATGGTCTATATCTTCCGCAAGACTATATTATATTACTTTTGTTCTTTATTCCCCTCCCTACTGGTGTTGAGTGAAGACGTAGTTACTTCAACTAGTCTCCAAGTCCGTTCGACAAACCAGTACTAACATCAGGTGGTACGTTTGCCAGTTTGCCTATCCAACTAACATAAAAAAAAAATATATATAAACTTCTTCGTACGCCCTTTTACTGAAAACTGTTCAGTGTAACCATATTTCTTTAAAAAATTTACAAATATACAAAATAATAAACAAATAGTAGTGTGACATTATTGTCCCTCGAGTATAGCTTACATTCAATCAAAATCCAAAGTATCTTATTCAAAATAGTATAATATATATATACATATATACATAATAATAGAATAAATAGTATTCTATAACAATTTAAACACCTTATCCTGAAATGCCTGGGAAGTACGCCTTCTTCCCATCTTATCTTCCATCGTATCTTCCATGAAATATTTTACTTTATAATAATCCTTTACCACACAAACGCTCTGTAACAACTTCTTTGATTTTTTTTTAGATAGCTTTTGAACGTTTTCTGAGATCCTATTGTAAAAGCGTATACAGTTGCCTTTAAAAGAATTGCTTACTTTTGAAAGTCTAATCACTGGTACATCTAACCTGTGCCTATTACGTATATCCCTACTATGAATATTACTTTTCTTACAAAATTCATATATGTTTTTCCGGACATACTGTAAATAGTTAATTAAGACTAATAATTACCTATATATTTTACTAAAATTACATTTCAAAAATTCATTATATTGAAGTACAGGTTGACAAAACATAATTCCCAGCATCGATAAGGAGGCGACGTCCGACGTGCAATCTACAATACACTTGTAGAGACAAGTCGCGAACTTCAAGTTATATTGTTCCCGGCGGATGGAGCGAACAACAAGCGAAAACAATAAAAATAGTTCCCATACGTCGGCACAAATTCCGACCAAATTACGTGACGAAATTAGACATTCCGGGGCATTGTCGTTAGAATAATTGAGAGCTCCCGTCGTCCTGGAGAGCATTGAATGAATATTAGAATGAGCGGGCCAGTGCAAGAGGCGAGTGCATACACTTTTGTACTGGTACAATTGTGGAGAAAACTTTTTTTAGCTTCACAAAATATATGCTTTTCATACAAAAGGCGTTCTTGAAATCAAGAAAAACGTACTTAAGCGCCTCGTTTTAATTCCCACATGAACTTTTACAAATCTCTATTATTTTTATTTTAATTATCATACTAGCTTTAACCCGCCCCGCCATGGTTCAGGCTTTGACGTGGCGGTGGGGCTCAGTAGCCTAGGGTGAGCCTAGCACCTTGAGCGAAGCTAATTGAGCCGAGGGGGCTCTTTATACCCCTCTTATAAGAAGAGGAGCCAAAAGATCAGGGGGCAAGGGGCGAGGACGGGAACCTCACCCCACTTGTTTTGTGGTGTGGGACAACCCCTCTGTGGAGGTGGCGTCGGTCTTTTGGGGGACTGACTAGCCGTTGAGGTGCCCTGTTTTCTCATTAGATGAGTGCCCCGGGCTCGTCACCAAAGGCGGCATTGGTGGCACTCGCCGGGTTTTTCCACAAGCAAAGCCTCTGAAACTAATTATGAAATGACTTAATCATGACCTAAATTAATTCTGTCGAAGTAATTTAGTACTTTCACTGTTAACAACGTAACCTAAAATCCAATCTAGATTTCACTAGTATTTAATGCTTAACAATTAAAAATGCATTTTAATGTAATACCCAGGAGCACGCGATAATGGTTTTACGTCACAGAGTGGCTAAGGTTAAAAGGTTAAAATTATAATGTCGTCGATGTTCTCAGACATGCAAATGAGCCTGCGTTTTACTGCCGTATAATTAATACAAAAATTAATTATAACATTACTCATTCCTTGTGTGTTTATTTATTATTCAAATTGATTTTAATTGTGTATAAAATAATGCCAGTGAAAATATTTTAAATAATTGCATTCATTTCACCCAAATTAGATCGTTAGTGAACTTTTAATGTTTGTTTTGAAGTGTTTATTGAATAAATTTGTCATTACTACATTAATAAAAATTGTGTAGATATTGATTTGTTTTCAGTGCAAAAGTCGTCATGATTTTTTTATAGAAGTCGGAACATGGTCAGTCGGTTTTTTTATTTTATATATATGAATAGTATGCATTGCCAGATAAGTTTAATTTTATTCGATTAAACTTAGCATGAACTGCTGTGGCGTTAATACATTCTATTCTAAAATATACTTAATATATCCGGGTCTCACGCGTACTCACGCGAAACATACATTACTTAATTTCTGTATAGATTAAGTCTGGATTTCGAGTTTACCACCTTGGCTATCGTTACGGATATACTGTGCATACCTGCCTATCTTAATAATATTTTAGATTTTGCTCTTGAGTGTCAATTTATAATACAAATTTGTATGATATAAGAGCTAAAAACGATTATTTTAATAATACCCCGTGGGAGGGATGCGCTGTGCCGCGCTGCCGGCTGTATGGGTACCACCATCTTGCTTTTTTCTCCCGTGAAACAGTTCTGCTGTATTTCGTAGAGAAGGGCAGGACAGGCAGTGTAATTACTGGCACCGAGAATTATTAGCATCTTAAGTCTCAGGATAGACAACACATAAATGAGTTGCCTGGGCTAGTTCCAGGTAAACTAGTTCATGTTCATGGGTGAAGTCGACCACTTACCATCAGGTAAGTCTGCCAGTTTGCTTATCCAACTAACATAAAAAATCGGGTTTGAGATAAAATTTTATAAGCATTAAGCACTTTCTTAATAAAGATTTGTTATTTAGTTCGTGAAGACGGAGGATTGGTGACCTCCAACTAGACGTGACGACCTCCTTACAGAGGCCGGTCCTAGGGATATGGGTAGCACGGGGTGAGCCGTCTTGGCGTTCATTGTATGTGGTAAGTCCAGCAATGGACGGGTTAATGATGATGATACAAAAATATATAACTTAGCGACATTACATCCCTTTGTCAGTATGAAACTGTAAAACAAAAAAGTTAGGTAAAGTAGTTCTTAACGTAGTGAGTAGTTTAAGAAAAACTTTATGTCAAAAAAACGATAGTAATTAGTCTTAAAATTTGTTTTAAATTCCTCGAGCTAAAACTAAGGCATATATACATAATATGATTTTATGAAATAAATTATTATTTTTAAATATGGAAAGAAATAAAATTCCTTTAAATACACACTAGATAAAGATTATTAAAAAAATACACACTAGAAAAAAATGTGACTGTTACTGTTATTTATTTATTTATTCGAAGAATGGAACAGAAACAATTACGAGAATCACAGCGTAGCAGAAAAACAGAAAAATAGATACAAATTGTTCCCTCTATGTCTCACTAAGAACATGTGATTTAGAATTTGATGTAAATTTTTTGACACCACTTGTTAGATTTCGATACAATTTAACAAGATAAGTATTTTTTTTATGATAGTTGGTTATCCACCGTTGGCGTTTACCTAAATTAGACTAAAATGAAGTAGGTAAAGTCGTTAATTATAGTCTAAACCAAAAGTCATTATTTTTAGTTAGTTGGATAGGCAAACTGGCAGACCAGCCACATGAACAAAATTAAATTACCTGGGACTAGCTCCAGGCAACTCATTCACGAGTTGCCTATCCTGAGAGAAGATATGCCAGTAACTACACTGCCTGCCTTGCCCTTCTTTTTGAAACACAGCAAAACCATTAATTAACACGGGACCAAGATGCAAGATGGTGGTACCCATGCTGACGGGAGCGTGGCACAGACATCCCTCCCACCGGTAACAAATGAAAAATGACAGGCAATCATAATTATCATGATCAGCCTGTAAATGTAGGTTAACGAGGACGAAACGAGTAACGTAATATAATTTTCCGAGCACGCATTTTATAATGTTACAATATGTTATGAGACAATAAATAACACATTAAATTGTATCATGAATCCCGGGCATGTAGAGGCTGTAAATCATGATTTTTCTGGCATTAAGCGTGGCACGCATGATCGCCCTAATGAAAACTATCAGATGGTCGCATCAATAACAATCCCACCAGATCCCTTACAATCCCCAAGCCTCGACAATTTGTCCCTCACTATATTCTACTGGATATGTTCTGCATAAATTTGCCACGCGCTGAATACAAGATCCCGTTTTGAATTTCATATTTACATACTTTTTAGTTTTACAAAGTGTGTATTACATTATTATTTACATAATTATACTAAAGTGTGTGTGTGCATTTATTTTTCGTCTCTTCTCCAAGTCTTTTATCAGATATCCCTTGTCTATTTAACAAAATAATATCCATCCACTGCAAGGATCTGCCCACCTGGTTAATGGCCAACCAACACCGTTGGATAGGCCTTTTAAAATACACGACAAGGCCCCACGTCCCACAACTCTCATCCAGGCATGGAGATCGTGTCTTCATCTAGCTTTCGACCAACCCTCCGTCTCCCTAAACGTGGTCGCCACTTCAGTACTCTATTGGCTCGTCGGCCACTAGAAAACTTATTTCGTCTCAATTTTATCTCTCCTTAAGCAGTAGGGTAGCTAGTTAGTGGTAAAACCAAGGAAATCAGAATAATCTCGTCATCACTTTCCATCAGGTGAGACAGTGGCCAAACGCAAGCCTATCAATCATTAAAAAAAATCTCGTTATCTTTGACGGCCGGCTCGTCGAGTGGTCAGGCTACTGGAGTCTACGTAGCGGTTGCGGATTCTTTGATACATATAATGTCTGCCCCGGGTCTTGGATGTATATATTACTAGCTGTTGCCCGCAGCTTCGCCCGTGTTAACTTAACACCCAAAAAATTTTATTTTTGAGAGCCACCCTTAACACTTAGGGGGATGAAAAATAGATGTTGACGGATTCTCAGGCCTATCCGATATGCACACAAAATTTTATGAGAATCGGTCGAGCCATTTCGGAGGAGTTTAATAACAAGCACCGTGACATGAGAATTTTATATATTAGACTAGCTGGTAAACGCGACTTCTTATTTACTTCTAATACCTCCAAGAATATTTGTACAAAGTTTCATGATGATCGGTTAAGTAGGTTTTGCGTGAAAGCATAGCAAACAAACATACTTTCACTTTTATAATATTCATATTTTCTTAAAATATATATAAATGTATTTCTGTTCTTAGTACCCGTATCTTGTGATACGGGCGGATTCTTACGAACTTACCACTGGGCTAGGTAATCGTGGTGTGATTGTTGAATAATATTTATTTATTTATTATCTCGTTACATTATTTCATCATCAATTTTTTGTAATTAATAAAAAAAGATGTTTATTTATATCGATTTTAATTACTTCAGTACATCCGTGCGCGTTAACCTTCAATGTTGGTTATTACTCATTAATATTCATAATAAATTGAACTCAACGTGTATATGAATGAAAAAAGCCTTCAACGAAATTGAACTATGAATATGATTTCTCATGCATATATTTGTTGGCGCGTTGTTTTCATGGCGCGTTAAAATTGTTTTATTCAATGTCAGCTGCGCGGAAGCCTTCGGAGCTCACGCGCTCGTGTCACGACTCTACTCCAAATATAAAATTGATTAGGATAAAAACTCACCGCAGACCGGTCTTGCAAAAACGAGTTCGTTCGCCATTACGTATTATTTATTCAAAGAAATAAATATTTCATGGGTACAACGTATGGACGTAGCCCGACGTACACGACGTGCAAAACTGGAAAAGTAACCATCTAAAGAAATTTCCATACAATTTGTACATCAATAGCAAATTATACATGCTATATAAATAAAAATGAGTCGTCAAAAAATCTATGAACCCAGAAAAATTATAACCACTGCACCAAATTAGATGATTCTTTCTTTTGTTGTGTTGGATATCGTCAGGACAAGAATTGTATAAAAATTATGATGACGCTAAACATTTTGGATAATGGCAGGACTACATTTGCCGGGTTCAGCTTATAAGCTCAATCCTATATCCCTCTTTCGTCGTCTTTCTGTACAAACATATTTTGGCAAAATCAATACAGGTTTCAACTTGTAAATATTAAATACCTTTCTTAATAGCAGTAATAACTATGCCATGTTACTTACATTTCACGTTGTTAATGAAGAACATTAAAACTTCATGCTTTTAAAACTTGCTAATTGTTTTATGCTCTGTTTGTAACGCATGCGGGCGAATTTCACTCACGTATGGATCATTTGTTTATTTATATCTTGTTATAATAATCTAATCTCATTTATTATACCTCGTATTCGGATTAATGTGTTATAATATTACATCCGTCGGTGCTATCTCGTCCTGGTATCCGTATGGGTTTAGCCGGAGCCTATTGCTCATATAACGGAACCCACGACCGCAAATTGTAACAGTTGATATAAATCCCTTCGTTGTTTGTTTTCCGCGTGCTGTGGTTACCCACTTTCTATCCTATCTAGTATACATTACTGTTATAAACATTATCGGCCTGCGAACATCCAAGTGTAAAGGTGCAATGAGCGGTAAATCGTGAAATTGCCTACCCTATAAACAAAGAGTCAATGATCAAGAAGTTATGTTTTTTATGCCAAAAAAGATAGTGTTGGTTAACCGGCAGCGGCACCTCATATCATATATTTGTCTATATCTCAGCGTCGGATGTCTTCTATTACAACTTAGTACATGTTGTTTATTTTACTCTCTAACATATATTATAACTAGCAGACCCGGCCATGCGTTGCAGTGGCTAAGGTATATAAAGTGTGTGTAAGGTATTCGGGATTCGAACCCGCAACCTCTAGCTTGAGCGTCAACGCGCTTACCATTTGAGCTATATAAGTCGTCAATTAATAATGAAGGTCTAATACTCATCTTTCTGTCTAAATGAGATTTTGAATCAACATCATCTTGAGAATTTGACATCTGCATACAGTGACAAAATATAAACATTTAATTTGCAATAACAAATATTGAGATCAATAATTGAGATAAAAACTACCCTATCTCCCAAGTTGGACCAAATTTCAAATGCTTACAAAATTTGATAAAAATTGGTTCAGTAGTATCGGAGTTTTTATATATAAAGATATTATTTGATGAAATGTTATCTGGCTCAGAACAAGCTATAAACAAAATACAATTTTCTGAATTTCTGTCACTTAAAAGTATTCAATTATGAGTTGAGTTAATCAATAAATAATCTGTATGTTCATTGATTAAGTTTATGTTCGTGTGGGCGACACCGCGGGTAGCTATTTGGCATATTTATTGTACGCCAATATTAAAGAGATTATATATAGTAAGAGGGAACCATGGCGTTCATTCAAATGTCCAACGATATCATGATAATGATAATCATGATGACAGGACAGAGGAAAAACTATATCTTTATACATATATCTATATGTAGGTATAATTCTTGTGTGAGTCTATCACTGAACTCCTCCTTAACGGCTGCACGGATTTAGATAAAATTTTTTGTGTGTTCAAGTGGATTCGAGGATGGTTTAGATTCACAATTCAGTCCACTACAAAATGTTTTGTACAGGACACGTATGTGGGGCCCGCTACGGTGATAAATTAAAAATATATGCATAATAGTCACGAATGGGGTCATAACGATGAATATTATACGAGTACCTACTTTGTTATAACACTGAAACTTCATTTTAATTCGTTTAATTATTTTGCAGTTTCTATAAGTACGAAATTTCTACATGTCCTTTGCTTTCTACATGCTTTTTTGTCATGTTAGTAGGTAGTAACTATTAACCTAGTAAGACTGTCGTATCCTCACTGTTCATGCGGCATCTTATTTCCTCATGATAAATATTACATACATACAAAATGATTCGAAACGGAAATTGTTTGTTCTACTAAAAATTAAATCATTAGTAAATTTCCATCTAACCATCTTTATGTTTAAATGTTTTAAATAATTTTATTTATATAACATTTTCAAGTAACATGGTTATTTAAAACTATTCGCCATGTTTTTACTTTTGAGTTGCGGAACCCGATATTTCGACGTTTGTAAGAGGTAGTGCCATGCTGCTTTGCAGCCGAATTGGGCCGGTACAACAGGGGTGGTGTATACCTCTCGTTCACATAACACCGACGTCAATTGACAGCTATTCTGTCGCGTTTGTGCGATTTGTGAGTTTCCGATGGCCCATTGGGGAGATAGGGAGAAGGAAAAAGGAGGGCAATAAAATTCATCTGCATAATCTCTGGTTGTGCGGATGTGTATGGGCGTCGATAGTCGCCAAAAGGCTTCGACTGCTCATTTGCCCTCCTATGCTATAAAAACATATATATCTTGTTGAGTCTTTTAAACACTATAATAATGTATATTTCATGAATTCCTTGGGGTATGTCATGCGTATTATTTTTTTGCACTTACTGAAAATCTCATGTAAGACTGAAGTTCATTTCAGCCTGCCCGCATACCACTGAGATGAACAACGAGCTGTTAACAAATAGATCCTGCGTTTTATCTTTGTTTATGTAAAAATAGGTCGCTTGTCCTTTATAATCCGTATCTCTGCATCCGTGTCTAATGTAATTAGTTCATTACTTGCCTCGTCTAAAGCACTCTTCATTTTATCTTTGTGCGGGTCCATGTTGTTTGTTGTTTCTGTTTGTCTCTTATTACGCTGATCGCTCAAACTTAATTAAGTCAAAGGATATTACACTGCAAAAATGTTTTAATAGTTTTGTGCTATTTTGCATAAAGCTTATGTTACAATGTCAGTTTTCTTTCGTTTCTGGTAGGGGTTAATGTAATTAGTTTTATGTCCCTCATTTTATATTTTTACGCTAGAACGAAGTTGTGTCAGTTTAGCTTTATATTTTTTAATATACTATAATTGCATGAGTATTTTGTTGCAGCATAAAAATTAAATCCCAGAACGAATATTTTTTTTCTATAATATAACAATGTATTTATGAGTTCAACATATAAACCCATAGATCTAGGATTGAGTCTTCTGGTGCTTATTCTATCTATCCTGCCTACCCTTCAATCTGAAACACCGTAAATATGTTAGATAATATAAGTGACTAGTGGGCCCGACAGACGTTGTCCTGTACAATTTTTTTTGTGAATCTAAACCATTCTCGAATCCACTTGAACACACACAAAAAAAATCTTCAAGATCGGTCCAGCCGCTTAGGAGGAGTTCAGTGACATACACACGCACAGAAGAATTATATATATAAAGATATAGAAAATGGCGTCTAGATAATTCGCACCTTTAATCAAATAAAGAATTAACTCAAAATTTCAATTTTGTGGGAAATCGCATATAAAGTTTTGCATGTTTACACAGTGGACTTGAAAAAATCGTAATAAAATAAATAACTGTGTTAGATTAATTCTAAAACTAGGTATGGGAAGAGTAATTTATACATTATTAGAATACGTAAAATAAATATTACTAATAAGTACGGGTAGTCATTTAAATATACGTTTAAAAAAAAGTTCATACTTATTTCACTATTCCACAAAACATAAAATTATATAATTTCAATTTGGCCGAAGTAATTGCAAATAATTCTTTTTTCCATGAAAGTTATGCTGAAAGCTAGTGAAATATTAAAATTAATTACAATTTATCATTTTCAATTACAAGTTTTTATAAAAATATTAGGTAAATGTTTCAGTTTCATTTTAGTTTAATAATAATAAAATAAGTTTATTATTAAATAAAAAGATGTTTCTTTATTTATTTATTAATATTATTATTAAATAAACTTAAGTGATGAGGTAGATGAAGGCAAATATATATATATATATATATATTAAATAATCATTATAATTACTATGATGGAAAAAGCACGCAGCTTCGGCGGCGTTAACTTAGATTTATAGCCGTACCCGTATTAATGATGATTAATTTTATAGCCTAAATTACTCATTATAATATCAGCTATCTGCCAGTGAAAGTTTCATCAAAATCGGCCCAGGTGTTTCAGAGATTAGCTGGAATAAACTGACAGACAGACAAAAATTGTAAAAGAAGATTAGCCGGAACAAACAGACAGACAGACAAAAATTGTAAAAAATGTTATTTTGGAAAATTATATACCGTGTAAATATCCATATACACTTAATAAAAAGCAGTTATTTTAAACCGACACTCCAATTTTATTTATCTGTATAGAGTATAGATTTATTAATCAGTCTTAGTCATTTACTATCACTACAAACAAAATTGAGATCTTAATATTATAATAAAAAAGATAATAGAATCATAAAACTGAGCATAATATGAAAGGATTAATCCTCTAGATATTATATTTTTTTATGTTAGTTGGATAGGCAAACTGGTAAACGTGCCACCTGATGGTAAGTGGTCGACGTCGCCCATGAACATAAACTAGTTTAATACCTGGAACGAGCCCAGGCAACTCATCTATGTGTTGCCTATCCTGAGACATAAGATGTTAAGTCTCGGTGCCAGTCGAAACACAGCAAAGCTCTTTCACGGGAGAAACAAGCAAGATGGTGATACCCATGCAGCCGGGAGCGCGGCACCGCGCTTCCCTCCCACCTCCCATAAGATAGGCCAATAGCCACATTTCAACCTGCTTTTCGCCTTCTATAACCTAGTGCAGGATCGGGTCCCCTTGCCTCGATAACAATTTTTTATAGAAGATGGGGCAAACGGACAGTCGGTTTACCTGGTGGTAAGTTATAAGAAACATCCTTAGACACCCGCTATGCCAGAGGATTAGCAGGTGCGTTGCCTGCCGGCCTTTCCAACATTAATATGCCCTTTTCTAGAAGATTCCTAAGTTGCATCGATTAGGAAATGCCGTAAAAATCCGGTTGTTGCGGATTTCCGGACATCGAGGTGGTGTGGGTGAAATTTGAAAATTTTACGCGATGTCCGGTGGTGGAATTCTGCAGCAGGTATTGGTCCGGACAATTACTCAGAACACTCCCCGTAGTAGATTCGGTACAAGCTGCAAAGTGAGCATGGTTCGAAGGCTCATCATCGTGGATGGAACGAAATCCATGGGTCAGGAAGTCATCATGGATGGATACAAGGCGATCGGAAAGAACGTTTTTAACGACGATTCGAATGGGACGAGCTGATATTGGTTCGCTCCAGCCCAGAGGTCTTGCCTCTGGCAAGCAAAGCAAAGCCAAGCAGTATTCCAAGTGGAGATAGATCTCTGCGATTTGTAAGATTGTAGACGGTGGGAAAAGAGATTCGATTTCAGACAAGTTTGTTCCGACATTCATCGACTTGTTTCCTAGAAATATTATGACAGCCTGTGCATAAGACATCTCCTGTGCTATCATCTGCATAACAATGAATACCGCTAGTTTGCAGCATATCATTGATATGCAGAAGAAACAAGGTTGGAGCCTTTTTTTATTTTACGCTGGTATATGATCTGAGGCACCCCGCGGTCTGGGTGTGGGTCTCGGAGTGGGTCTACCCAGGTGGGTATGCGCGACTCGTTACGCCCGAAAGGTGGTAAGGTGGACGCAGATCTACCAACTGGCAACTTAAACCCGGCGAGTGCCACCAATGCCGCCTTTGGTGAGATGCCCCGGATCTAATGAGCAAACAGGGCACCTCGACGGCTTGTTAGACCCTCAAGGGACCGACGCCACCTCCACAGAGGGGTTGTCCTGCACCATAGAATAACCCCTCCCAACGTCGGGACAGTACAAGGGACCCTTGTCCTCCTGCTCTGTCTGAACCACGGTGGGGAGATAGTACACAGCCTTGTGGAACACCAGCATCAATAGACTTGAGGTCCCAGCAAGCACCGTCGAAAACAACATTGATGTTCCTGTCTGCCAAAAAACTGGTGATCCATTTACATAATTTCTCGGGAAGCCCATAGGATGGTAGCTTTGTTAGAAGTGCTTATTATGTCACACCCGATCAAAGGCCTTCGCTACGTCCAAACTAACCGCCAGCGCTTCCGCTTTACTCTCAACCACCTTCGCTCATCGCTGTGTTAAGAATATTAGAAGATCACATCGTTTAATGCTAAGCCGATCTTGAATTGTAGTTCGTGGGATCTGATACAGTCGACAAGTCTCTTATTCCCTTCCCTTTCTTTCCTTTCGAATGCATTGAGAACTTTTTTTCTGGCTTTTTAGTCGCACGGGACAGTCGTTTTCTTTAGTGAGGGAAGTAGCTAATATAAGACTGGTGGTTATCACTTTATTACTAATAGAGTCTACATCCTGAGGATGCCTCGGTGTCGGGGCGAAACGTGCGTAGAATGTTTGGTAGTCGTCTTTAATTGTGGTTGTGGTACATGTGGGGTGGTGGTGCATGCGAGTCTACGCAGTGTGGGAAAGGATGGCGGTGCTATATGCATGCATATGCGTGCCCTCACACATTTGAAGTAAATACTACTACGTATTTCGCGGCATTAAAGCTAATTAATATATAATTTAATATCTTAAATTAAAACCAAAACAGCAATAAAACAGATAAATACATCATTTTTGATAAATTATAGTAAAATACTGAAACAATACTTATTGCTTAAAATTTAACTTGACTATACTATTATAAAACAGCAACAACTTCAAATAGTGGTACAATGATACACAATAAAAATTATGTAAAACTGAAATAACTCGCAATTTTACCATAACAGGAATATACCTTTTTAAAATAAACTGAAATAAGTCTACAACCATACACTTTTTGAATAAATTAAAATATATTAAAACAAATCTTAATACCAATATACAGACTTATTTAGATTTATTGCGCTTTTCTCTAATTTTGACAAACTTAGCTTGACAAACGCCGGCGCAATACTGAATTCGTTCACTTTACTAGTATTACATTTTTAACGAGCGTTTGTCAAAAAGAGAATTACGATCATCTATCTCCGTCATTTTCATCGTATCGAGACGGCTGTTGGATTGAACGTATTCTCCTTGCGAAGTTATTTCACTTTATGATGTTAACTCAAAAAACCCAAATTTTGAGTTAATTCGTTATTTAATTAAAGGTGCGATATACAAATGGAACCAATGCAAATTTATATATCATCACAGTACACACTTTATTTCACATTCCCACCATTGTTCAAGCCTTGTCATGGCGGGTGGTGGCCGTTGACGGCGCGTAAAGGCGTTTCCCCGTGTTAATAAAAAAGGCTATATTTCTCATAACTTTGAAAATTAAAAATATTGGCTATAATTGATACATTATAATAATTATTCAATAGTACTTGTTTTGGCCGCCAAGTTTTACCGGACGCAGTACCTTGTTAAGGTTTCGGTGAGGAAGGGCGTGGGAAATACTGTGTTAAGTATACAGTTAGTATTGTGACTGAATCAAATTAATATTGGGTTTCAAAGTCACATAAGGTGAGGTCAACTCGTTCATGATCCAATGCGATTATGGAAACTTGACATGTTGTCAACACGGGAGCATGAGATGCCCTGTTGACATCGTCAGTGACTTATGGAACGCACCATGTTGACATAGTAGAGTGTACTTACGCAAAACATTTACAAAGGATCACCCCCATAAAACATATGACTGGCCTGTTGGTCTTGTGGTTAGTGACCCTGACAGCTAAACCAGGTCGTGGGTTCGATTCCCACTCAGGACAAAAGTTTGTGTAATGAACATGATCATTTGTTCTGTGTCTAGGTGTAGTTTATCTATTGTATGTATGTATTTAAAAATATATAAGTATATATCAGTTGTCTGGTTGCCATAAGAACAGGCTCTGTCTAGTTCGGGATCATATGGCCGTATGTGAGTTGTCAGAACATATTATTATTATTATTCTAATCGTTGTAGTAATCACTCATTCATTTGACGGACAAAATATTTTTCCATTTGGACTGAGTATAAGAGCGACTCGACACAAAATAGAAACTCGTTTAACCTGAATAGGCTGCACAGTACCGTTAACGAATATAAAATGCTAATTAAGCGTATTCCAACTGCACCTGACTGGGACGAGGAGCTGTTCAGATACTGTCATATTTTTGTCATTTGCATTTTCATAATGCTCCATAAATTATATAACGTATTGAAGTTAATATTGCAGATATGGGTTAAATATTCATTTATTGAATTCAAAGGGTTTAAAGATAAACTATTACGTATTATTATAGCTTGTCTAGACAGATTCGGTCATATTCAAACATGATAGCGTAGAAATATTAACTGTATAAAAATTAAGTAAGTAGGTAAGTAGGGAGTAGTCTTAATCCTATTCTGACTTGAACCTGTCTTACTATCCCAGTGTTTAACGTGAATTGAAGACATCGTGAACTGTTTGCTCAAAAGATCCGGGGCACCACCAAAAACGGCATTGGTGGCACTCGCCGTGTTTTAGTGGGTAGAGCTGCGTCCACTTACCAGCTTTCGAGCGCTGCGAGTCCCACATATTATCCACCTGGGGAGACCCACTCCCCTCGCGGTATGAGCATTTCCCGGCATTAAAGAAAAAAAAAGTTGAAGACATCGGAGACAGTCAAAAGTTTTGTGAAGGTAGAGATTTTTTTTAATTTAAACGAATTTTAAAATAAACAATGCTTTGAGCCTTCACGAGACAGAATGACAATTGTTGCTCTGTAATAAACCGACATGCGAGACCTAGAATTACGAGTAAGTATCCTATTATTATAACGTAAACTGAGCTTTACCTACTGTGATATTGGCAAATCGTTCAGGGAGCTTAAGTAAAAAAAGAAGAAGAAGTAGCCGATTCAGGTTTCATGCTAGTGGTAACGTCATCGCGCTAATAGAAAAAATGCAAACAGGTTCCAAAAGTGTAAGGATTGATGATAATGGTGTTTAAAACTATTAAAATAATTTCAAGATCCCACACTAAATATTCTGAAACTTCTATAAAAATACAAAACCTTAAATCAATAACTTAAAGGCATAGAATTATAAGGTAAAAAACTGCAGTTGCGAATTGAATTTGTCACCGCGCTTTCTCCTACATAGTACATTTTACCTTTAAAAAGGTACTTAAATTACTATTTATATAAATTATTATTTTGACGACCTCTGTGGCTCAGTGGTAAGCGCGTTGGCGCTCAAGCTGGAGGTTGCGGGTTCGAATCCCGCCAGGGAACAAAAATATTTTCTGTGTTCCTGGGTCATGGATGTGTATTAAATATGTGTATTATATAATAAAAATCTTAAATATATGTATAATATAAAAGTATTAAATATATTTCCGTTGTCTGGTACCCGTAACACAAGTTCTTCGAGAACTTACCACGGGACCAGATTGACGTGGTGTGAAAGCGTCCATAGATATTATTATTATTATTATTATTATTATTATTATTATTCCTATTATATGAATCGGCTGTAGCGAATTGAATGTCAAACGTTCATTAAAATTTCACGAACCGATATATTTATTTATCGATTCGGGGACTAATAGAGATGGACTCTTCGTTGACAGCCAATTACCCGGTGCCCCTATTCCCTCCCACTCCTAAAACCATTTATCTTTAGCATCGCCCGCACGATCGACTCTCGATTCCCCGAGTGCGATACCAATTGGGCTCTCCCCGCGAACACACGTTCGTTAGAGCTCTACCTGACTGTGACACATCTACAAAAGGTGACAAAATTATTGTGCCTATGGAAATAAATTATGCGCCGCCATTAAAAGGCCCGTCATATTTTTTCTGACTAAATATGAAGCGATAATATTATTTAAAAGACTTAAAGAAATATTTATTTATTATAAATTAACTTAAAGAGACATTAAGTTTTTCATATAGCCAAAGTCTTTTTTTCTTTTATTAAGTAGGAAAGACAAACTGGCAGACATACCAAGACTTTTTTTTAAGACAATGCCTCCTTTGGTGAGGTGCCCTAGATCTGTTAAGTACCTAGTCAGTCCCCCAAGGGACCGACGCCATCTCCACTGAGCCCCGCGTCACCACAGAACAACTATTACGCTATTTCTGTGCGCACCACAGAACGTCGGGACAGTGCAATGGGCTGAGGTTCCCATCCTCGTCCCTTGTCTCCCCTGCTTTTTTTATGAGAGGGGTACAAAGAGCAGCTCCCTCGGTTCAATTGGCTTCGCCCAAGGTGCTGGGTTCACCTTAGGCTACTGAGACCCACCGCCACGACAAGGCTGAAGTGGAAGTTTACCTAGAACTAATCCAGGCAATTCATTCATGTTGCTTATGTTGAAACATAAGATGTTAAGTCTCTGTGTCAGTAATTACACTGCCTGTCTTGCCCTTCTCTCCGAAACACAGCAAAGCTGTTTGACGGGAGAAACAAGCAAGATAGTGGTGATGCAGACGTGAGCGTGGCACTGTGCATCTCTCCCACCGGTAAAATTAACTAATTTACGTTTTATTACTTTAGATACTCAGAAAGACTAGCAAATAAAATACACTACAAATAAACAATGTACGAAATTAGTGATAAAATTTAAATTTTGAATAGTCTAAAACTGCAACTGATTTGACAAATGATTTCCTTTCCTATAAAATCTAGTTTAAATGACATTTAAATTGTGTCACTAAATCTAAAGATCAGATCAATCAACTCGATCAAATATTTGAAAATATAGATTATGTACTCATATTTTAAAGACAGCAAGTAGGTGCTATTAATAATGTAGCGGGTGTCTATGGATGCCGCATATCACTTACCACCAGGTGAAACGTCTGTCCGTTTGCCCCCTTTTCTATAAAAAAATAAGACGAAGACAATATTACAAATGCAAGTGAGACAATGATTAACCAATACTAAGAAGGTCTTATATACACGCCTATGTAAGCAGAGTACTATAATCCCGTCTTGACAGTAAGTCTAAGCCGTAATTTATTGGTCTACTTGATTTATTTTCGCCATACTTGAGTTCCAGTAAGAGTCTGACTGTCAAGGTTACGTGCTATTTCGAGAATCACATTTAGCACAGCTCATGACTCAGTCCATCTGATTCATCGAATGTACTCAGTT
The DNA here is from genome assembly GCA_963853865.1 of Helleia helle. NCBI lineage: Eukaryota > Metazoa > Arthropoda > Insecta > Lepidoptera > Lycaenidae > Helleia > Helleia helle. Next base: position 13,935,009 of record OY971422.1, on the reverse strand, counting down.
GTTCATCGATAGACAATAGTTATATCTGATTCACTACAGAAGTTGAGAAAAATTCTACAATTTTAATTTAAAAAGACGCAGCAGCGAGTTGTAGAACTTCATCAACATTGAACATTTAATCATTTTTCATTCAAAAATGTTCACTAACTTTATTTTATTTTGTAGAATATATAAGAAAACTTCCAATAATTTTATGAAAGGAGAATAAGAATAAGATTATGTATTAATGGATATAAATTTCGATAAGTATGTCTTTTATCTTTTTAAAGGGTTTTAAGTTAAAGTTTTGTTTATGTTAGTTGGATAGGCAAACTGGCAGACATGCCACCTGATGGCAAGTGATCGAGGTAGCCCATGAACATACACTAGTTTACCTGGATCGAGCCCAGGCAACTCAAATGTGTTGTTTATCCTGAGACATTAGATGTTAAGTCTCGGTGCCAGTAATTAGAGAGAGAAGGACTGGACAGGCAGTGGCCTGTCCTATCCTTCTCTCCGAAACACAGCAAAATGATTCTGGCAATCCGCTTAGAATACGTACTTTCTTTTGAAAATCCTGAGACTGCCGTCTTCTATAGGCCAGATAGTTATATATTAGGTATTTATAAAATTTTAAGTAGATTTCAATATTGTAAACGATTCTAATAATATAAATTATTGAAATCCCATTGTTTTATTACACTGAACACAAACACAAAGTTACCCATTTAAATACTAGTAAATTCACAATGAAACAATAGCTCATTGTGAGTGTAACAATTTAACACAGCCGTATGTACAATTAGTTTCAATACAATCCCATAATTCGTTGCAATACATCGCTTAGAATAGTATTAAAGACGTCTTGACCTCGAAGTTGACATTCAGTGCGGTTGCAATAGTGAGTTATGCAAAGGCGGTTATGATGCAAACCGTGGTAGCGTCTTCGGAACTAAATGTGCCGTCGTCATTCGAATATCTACGCTCCCAGCCACAGGCTACGTGCTAGAGATGGCTAAAGCTAGGAGATCAAGTAAACTAGAATGGAAGCTTGTCCGCTGGCTGGTATTATTTATAAGCGTATCACATATTCGTATACAGCGTTGTATAAAGTGGGAAATAGTGACTGTTGTATTTTATGCAGATTTTTTTTTGTCTTATGTATAGATATTATAAGACATAAAACTTCATGACAAACTGTCTAATAGGGCTTTTAATAGATGAAAAATCGTCGCGTCAAACTAGAACCAAATATTTTAGGTTCCTTCTACGATGCGCCTATCTTAAATCTCCTTATATAAACTCCTATTACACTCTAAAACAAGTATAAGATTCTGACAAAAGTTGAAGTTAATAAAGATAGGTGTCTTTAACGACAAAATGTTGACAATGTTTTTTTTTTCTTTAACGCCGGAAAATGCTCTGAGGCATCCCGCCTGAGGAGTGGGTCTCCCCACGCGAGTATGTAGGACTCACTGCGCCCGAAAGATGGTAAGTGGACGCAGCTTCACCCACTAAAACCCGGCGTGTGCCACCAGTGCCGCCTTTGGTGAGGTGCCTCGGATCTCTTAAGCTAACAGGGCACCTCGACGGCTAGTCAGTCTTGCAAGGGACCGACGCCACCGCAACAGAGGGGATGTTCCGCACCACAGAACAACCCCTCCCAACGTCGGGATAGTACAATGGGGTGAGGTTCCCATCCTCGCCCCTTGCCCCCTGCTCTTTTGTACACTTTTCTTATAAGAGGGGTACAAAGAGCCCCCTCGGCTCAATTAGCTTCGCCCAAGGTTAACCTTAGTCTACTGAGCCCCACCACCACCCCATGGTGGGGTTCACGATAAGCCTATCTTAGAGTGCTTCAGCTGGAATTAAAAATCATAGAGCAGGCCAAAATGTAAGAAATATAACAACAAAACGATGTCATATTTTAAATGTTTCTAAACAAAAAGAAAAGCCTGTTCCTTTGAACATTATTGAAGGAAGCAGAAAAGTCGAACCATATCTTTTAATCTCGGAAATAGATTAAAGGAAAGCGGTTTAAGAAAATCGGCTGATAAATAAAAGTCGGTTCACTGATCGCAAAGTTACTGATACCCCATGAAAAATAATCTCAGCGGTGAGTAATGGTTTCCGCGGAGCGAGCCGATACGGTCGCAGGCGATTGCGGGGCTAAAAGCTCGGGTATGCCAGGCCAATGCGTGCGATTATATTACAGAAGCGTGTTTTTTATAGGTGTCGTTTTACTAAAGTTTAATGGTTCAAAACTTATATTTACAAAACCCCAAGGCAATGACTATAGAGTTGCCCGATGAACAGATTTTTTAGAACAGAACTACAGTGTTAAAGACAGTTAATTAGTGGTCCAACTTATGATAGCGGTCTTTATACGATACGGGTTAAAAGCTACTTTAAACATATTTTAAGTGTTTTATTAGAAATTTCACAATTCCGATAAATACGTAAAAAAAATTTGAGAAACCAAAAATAAATTAAATGATGTGTATTAAAAACTGATTTGGATCTAATTGCTTATATCGAAAGTCAAAATATCGTAAACAGCTACTTACCTAAAGTAGCGATATTTTTCTCGTGGCTGCACACTTGAATACCAACTTTACATTATCAATTTAACAATTAATCAAAGCAGAATTAACAATACCGCCATCTATCATCTACAATTGTATCAACTGATCTACAACTTTTTCATTTACCTGTGGGAATGAGCAGTTTCCCGGAATAAAAAATGTGTGAAAGATCATGTCGTTGTTGCGACGAACGAACAAACTAACACTTCGAAGTTTATTGGTCGCTTTATTTGTTAGTTTTTTCGTTCCTACTTTTTTAATCAGTGCTAAATGTAGATAGTTTTTAATATGTCATCTTCCTAAAAACGTCGGCTTTTACATAGAGCTTATTTGAAATAAACGTAACATAAGTCACATTCCTTTGACCTACTTCCAGTGAGTGTTGGACGTAAGTCTAGATTACTCAAAGAGACGTCATATCTTAGTACTTTTGTTTTGTCAGACAGAAAATTAGCACAGACTTTAAGCTTGGCTTTCTTTTCCATACAAAGATATATGTTCCCTACGTACATTTAATGCTTTGTTGTTACTAAAAGGGAATAGTTAATACCAAACCAGTAGTAGACTGGGATATAACGAATGCGATGTCCCTGGGGAGGAATCCTCACGCCTCGGCCAGCTCATCCCATCATTAATTTGAGGGGCCATTTTCTATCCTTTTTTTATGTCGACAGTAGGACCAAGAATGCTCACTAATGGATAAGAGATTACTTTTGTTTCACGCGTTTGATCCTTTCCGTTTCGAAATGAGTTTGATTTCTCGCTGTGCTAATGTTTATAGTATTATTTTATTATGAAATATAAATCTACCGATGTTATAAAGTAATTCAAAAGAAAATACAATAACCTACTTTATTCTTGACGTTTGCTTTACTAACATTGACGTAAATCGCCGGCAATAATAGTGAGGTTAAATTTATATTTTATACAAACTTTAGAAACAATTTGCGTGAGCTCAAAGTCCATATTCGAGTGGAATAAAACGTTATAATTGTAAAGAAAATGCTTTGCAAAATATTATAATAAATGTTATCGCTTCTTAGAGTTACAATACATTATGATAATTTGACGCACATATTTTTGTAACTTGGCTTATAAGTTTGTATTTACTGATATACCTATATAAATAACTACTATTTAAAATGTGTTTTAGTACTATAAGTAACATTTTTAAGAAGTTCCCACAATCAATACCTTAGTTAGTAGAATTGGCCTTAAAAATTATTAGTTAAATGAAAGAAATACAACGATGACAATAGCGACCGAACGTGAGCCCTTTAAAAGCTCTTTAATAGAAATAAAATTTTATTACCTACCTTAAGTTTCTGATTCAGGTAGAGAATTTTGAGTTGCCATTGCTACATACTGTCTGCTGATCGCTAGTTCCAACTCTAAATATCTATAACGTAAACTCCATTGGCGCGCATTGGTGATAAATTCGAATCGAATGCCATGACGTCAAACAGCATGACGCTGTGATTTCTCTTTTTAATTCCACCTTTCATAAGCCGGGCGACAAATGCAAATTTATGATCAAAATAATTGTGAATCGACTCCTGAAAACCCTAACAAGTGCTTTCCTACTAATGATTATTCGTCCCCACCATGGTTCAGGCCTTGACGTGGCGGTGGGGCTCAGTAGCCAAGAGTGAGCCCAGCGCCTTGGGCGAAGATAATTGAGCGGAGGGGGCTCTTTGTACCCAAGACGGGTAATAAGAAGAGGGGACAAAAGAGAAGCGAGAACGGGAACCTCGCCCCATTGTACTGTCCCGACGTTGGGAGGGGTTGTTCTGTGGTACGGGACAACCCCTCTGTAGGGGGGGCGTCGGTCCCTTGAGGGACTGACTAGCCGTCGAGGTGCCCTGTTTGTTCATTAGATCCGGGGCACCTCACCAAAGGCAGAATTGGTGGCACTCGCCGGGTTTTAGTGGGTAGAGCTGCTTCCACTTACCAGCTTTCGGGCGCAGCGAGTCCCACATATCCGCGTGTGGAGATCCACTCCCCCGCGAGATGGCTCAGAGCATTAACACCGGAAGCGTTAAAGAAAAAAAAAGTGACTTTTTCGTGCATTGCTTACCTAGAAGTAAATGAGTATCTTGTCATTGTTACGCTGCCTCTACTTTTACCCGCAAGCAAAGCATTTAAACATTAAAAGAATATTACTTATATTCTTTTACAAACAGGAGCCTGTCTCCAAACTAGCGCCACCCAAAGTGCCATCCGACCGGTAAAGTGTAAATGAAGCCTCAAAATAAAACCTCACCATAACAAAGTCCCGTTACAAGTGGAAAGATTAAAATTTATTCTAATCACATTTCTTAACAGCTTCGGCACACTTAAAGCACTGTTGTTAGTGTAGATACTATAACGATAATGGACTCACACACTATTGACAATTATTCTGTATGAATATGGTAGAAATTATTACGTATTGTTTTCTGGTAGACACTCTTGTAAATGTAAGCTTTGTTAGACAATACACTAGTTGTATACACGGAATCGCTTGTTAAAAAGAAAATGTTACCTGATCTCGTTGCACTTACCAGTCGAAACTCTAAATCATGACTCACTTAAGCAAACTAATAAAATTATCAAAATCAGTACAGTTGTTTAAAAGTAGTTCAAACAGTAGTGTAAAAAAACATACAGTCGAATTGAGAAAGAGTATGTACTTGTTATGCATACTTTTCTAGTAAATAATCTTTTGTACTATTTGTGTGACTGAGTCTGTGTGTAGAACGTGGATGGATTTTGGTTGGTTGATGATGTTGATAATGATGAATCACTGTTGAGATACTCCTCAAAGATAAGCTACAAATTCCTTGTTCTCAAAGATTATGGAATCTATAATTAACTGCCAGCTCCGGCGGTATTTAGAAGAGCACTGGCGCTTAGTTTAAACATAGCGAAGGCCTTTGATCGGTAATAGAGAGTGACGTCAATAGAGAGTCACCAGAGGTGACTCTCTATTGACGTCACTTACCATCTTATCAGCGGTGAATTGACTATATATTTGCCCCCTTTTCTATAAAAATAAATAAAATATTATTCTTTCAGATATTTTATCAATCAGTAAATGGCTGAAGACTGCAATAGTGAAACTTAGTGACTGTAGTCTGCGTTGAGCCATTACATCAAACAAACATAGAACAGGTTTTGCATAGCGTTTACTAATTAATACGACTTTGATTTTAATCGCTTGAAGTTTTTATCCATTTTAGCATTTTATTACTTTACTTAGCACTAAATAGGAACGTCAGCAAAGTTGTATATGTTATTATTTAGCATAAATAACAAAACATGAAAATTTTGTTGTGAATTTTTAATATTTTAAATGATTAAATTCTGTATTTAGCACGGAACAAAGGAATTGAAAAATTGGGACTTTCGTTACAAAGCATATAAAATTACAGTATGTATTTTCATGACAGGAATTTGTGGTGTTTTTATATGACATTTTATAACACTTTCAAAGGGCTTTAGCGTAAAATGTCATTCTAAAAGCGGACATGTAAAGTATTGATATAAATAAACGCGAAAGCTAAAGCGCTAATCCTCTGAAGTTCGATGTACAAAAATAGACTTTTGTTTCTGTTTCGTTTGTATTTAAATCCAGGGCAAAAATGCCGCACAAAGTGCCAGTGAGATTGCAAGCTCTTTTCGCTTTATTTTCGTCTTACGAATAACTGATACAATCAATCTATTACTTTTTTGCCACCGAATGATAAACGATTTGCTATAAAAACCCAATAAACTTTGGTCATCAGCCGCGTAACCTATAAATCCCAAGAGGAATCCATTTGCAATGTACGTGCGTAAGACAAACTGTATTTTTGTTAGATATTTTCGAAACCAGAAAAAAAATTGATAGAATATTTCTTCATACATTTTATTACTCATATCCGTCATCGGCGTTGACATTGATTTGAAAAAATGTTAGTTTCATTTGAATAAAGGAAGCGGGAAGCCATATCGATAATAATTTGTTGAGACACAAGATAAAAGTTGATCTTAATTAACAGCTAGGGTATAATTAACTTTTTCACATTACGACATATATGTATGTAATTGTTTGACCGGGCTATCATCACTGAATCGAAATCGCTGAAGTTAATTACTTGGAATTTGGACAGTCGACAAGCATCCATTAAGGAAGGATCTTACGCAATACTTCCCTAATCCCTGATGAATAAATGTTCTTTCTGTAACTCAAATCCATGAAATTTTCTACTGGAGATTTTACTTACAAATTTTATGAATGATATTATTTTACATTTTACTCTTGCAGCGATCTAAATATATATAAAATGCTCTTCTCCTTTCTTATTTTACTTTCAAAAAAATCTTATTTTTTTAAGCCTAACCTTTCAACTACCTAACTAAGTTCTAACGACTGCTAAGCAATAATTAGTAAATACACATTTGTATACTTAATACACCGTAGTTCGAAAACAAATATTTACATACATGCACTCAATGGGAAAGTGCAACGGAAGAGAATCTAATATTACATGTAACGGTCGGTGTGCAGTGGTCCGGGGAGAAGGGGGGCAAGTCACGCTCTCTGCTCACACAAACTTACTGGCACTCATAGGACTTGAGATTTTGGAGTTGACAAACAAGCTTTAGGAAAAGTTACTCAGTTGAGTTAATACATTTTATTGATGAAATGACTATCAAAAGTGATAATTTCATCTATTCAACGACTTGATTCGAATCTACGTGTGAAGTTTTGTCGCATTTATCAGCTTTACTGTGTTGATATATTCTATTATTATTAATGGTATAAGGAGGCAAACTATCGGTGGGAGCCTTATGGTGACTACTGACGCCCATACACAGTATAAGTACATGCAGATGTCATCTCTGGTTATGCCGATGTGTATGCACTCCTCCTCCTTCTTTTCCCTATCCCCCTCAATAAGCCACCGGAAACTCACAAATTGTATGAAACGCGACAGCGTAGCTGTCACTTGACGCCGGTGTTGTGTGAGCAAGGGTACCACCCCGGTCGTGCCGGCCAATTAGGTTGCAAATGTTGCAATGCGGCAATGGCAGCAACCTCTTACAAAATTATCTTATTAAATTGGATTAAAAGTTGCGAGATATGATTACTGACAAACATAAAAGTAAATGCTGTTTAAAAACTACCCAGCGGCGGTGTTACTTTCGAATCGGGTAAAGGTCAATAAAGAGAAAAGCAATCGGTCATACAGTTTAAAATGCTGTGGCTGATGCAATATTTGTTAATATTTGACTTGCTTTTTGCTTATTACCTTCAACTTCAAGGATTATACGTAGTGCCAGATGCCTAGTGGGTTCATTGACGATATCCACTTAAACGCCAGCTCGGGTTGTATAAGAGTAGTCCTTTTTTTTTCCGCCGGGAAATTCATCCCGCGGGGCAGGGCTGCGCCTGAAAGGTGGTAAGGTGGACGCAGCTCTACCCACTAAAAAAACCCGGCGAGTGCCACCAATGCCGCCTTTAGTGAAGTGCCCGGATTTCTTAACCAAACAGGGCGCTTCGACGGCTAGTCAGTCCCTCGAGGGACCGACGCCACCTCCACAGAGGGGTTGTCCCGCACCACAGAACAACCCCTCCCAACGTCGGGACAGTGGGATGAGGTTCCCATCCTCACCCCTTGTCCCCTCCTACTCTTTTGTCGGTTCACTTGGCTTCGCCCAAGGTGCTGGGTTCACCTTAGGCTACTGGGCCCTACCGTAACGACAAGGCTTTAACCGTGGTGGGGATAAGAGTAGCCCTATTAAATCTTATTATTAGTAAATTTATAGCTCGGCTAAATCTGAGTGTAATTAAAACTACAATTCTCAGGCGACTTAACAGACTTCAGTCCCAAAATATGCTAATTAATCATAATAATAACGTTAAACCATTCACTCATAAAATGTCAAGTTGCCAGTTAAAATATTTATTTTTCTGTGACGCAATGACGACAAAATTACCGTTCAATTAAATTTTAATGCTCTAGTTGCCTTAGCTTCGAATTCCGTTAGTTTGTAAAAGAATTTAATTCGTATATTAAAAAGATTTTTGCTCTGATTGATCACAAACGTTTGAGACTTGTTTTCTTTTTATATGACAGTTTTTTAGTGTTGCCATAAATTGTTAGTATAATTGGCAGTTGACATCGAAAATAGAGTCATTGGGCTTATGACGAATATTTTAATAATAAAAGTAAAGGAGAATATATTATATTTTTTCAGTAAATAAGGTTTAAATGATGATCCAGACTATCAGACAAATATAATGTATTTTTATTACATTATTTTTCTACAACTGTTCAATAAACTTGCTTGGTTCTAGTTTTATCAATAAAAATATTGTGTAGTAGTGTGAAGCTACTACTGCGAAATATAGTGTTATATTTCCCATAGTTTCTTTAATGTTCTGACATTTTAATAAATTAGTAGGAGAACTTACAATGAAAATGCAATAATACCACCTTTTCATCAGAGAAATTTGGAGCGCAATATCTATTTATCACTACATAGTATAAAGCAAAGTCGCTTCCCACGTCTGTCTGTATGTATGTATGCTTAGATCTTTAAAACCACGAAACGGATTTTGATGCAATTTTTTTAATAGGTAGAGTGATTCAAGAGAAAGGTTTACATGTATAATACATGCTAATAAAGTAGATAAACACTGATAATTTTAGAGGTTTCTAATGTGATGTCGTAAATAAACACTTTTTTTGCGCTTACATTGCAAACGCTGGCTGAACCCTAACATATAGATCAAAATAATGTACTACATTATTGTACAACTTAAAAATGTCTACAAAAAAGTCCGCAATGACATATGTCTATGTCTTAAAGATAACATACTATATCCATTTTAATATTTAATAAATTGGCGGTCTATATAATAAAGCGGTAATTGTAAAGGTATTTACACAAATGCGGTACTAATCCCTATCATTTTAAATGCGTTATTTAGAATTTCATGAAAATTATTTTTTTCCCTTCACACCATGGATATTTAATGAATACCTTAGGAGATATAGCGAAATCAAAATAATGCGTCGCCGTGGCCCGTGATTAGACCGAGCCGCGTGGGCGCTCCATGACGCCGCGCCTCGCGTCCGGGCCGGATGGAGTTTCCGTCAGACAATGTATGGTGGAATTGTATATCCTAAATATGCCTAATACGGTTGTAAATCTAATATAACGCGGGCGAAGCTGCGGGCAACAGCTAGTAATATATAAATTCAAAACACCGATTCTATTTTAAATGGTACAAAAATGGAGGGTAACACATAGATACAAAAAAGATATAATTGAATTAAAACTCTTTGAGTTTAAAACTTGAACGATACGGTAATGTATGGTTTGTGACGTGGTGGGCTGGCTTTTGGGCACGTTCGGCAAATCTGCAACATCCACATTCTTGCACGTTGGTGCTTTTAGCGATCAATTAGCTTTAACCCAAGGTGGTAGCGCGAAAACGTTTACGCTGTATTATTGTGTTGTGCTTATAAATTATTGCGTTTATTTTTTACTGTTTCGTGAAGAAAAATAAAAACACTATGCTTATTAAAAATTCTATTCAAGACTTTTTTTTTCGCACAAATTATTATAAGGTATATTAAATATTTATAACAACCTGATAGCCTTATTTCATAAAAAAACTTGTGCGTAAAACTGAGTATAAATAAAGAGAATTTATTACGAAGGTATATAAAGTTTATAAAACGTCAAATTTGTTCAAATCATTTTTTTCATCACGATAGAGCGGTTCCTTTGAAGTCCCTTTCACATATAAAGTTTTTGTAAAAGTAATACTTACTTTATTTTTCACGAATGAAATCGAACGATATCACTTATTGGGAAAGTATAATAGATACGTATAGATACCTTTAAGTACCGGAGTCAATAAAAAAACCTATCAAACGTAATATGTGATGGAGAAACACTTATAGCTGGTCATCTGATCTCTACAAAATGAACCTCATTGTCGGGTCGTTGGTCGATTGCATAACAAAAGGCATCGCCCATCTTATATTGGATCCAAATTAAAACCCCAACATAGCCACTTTCTTCATTTCGACTAATTTAAATACCAGCTATCAACGTTTGTTATTTAATTCAACACATTGTTTGCTATCGTTACATTTGTGCTTGTAATGTTCTATCAATTTCTTACTGACTGAGTAAGATGTTAACTATGTATTTGATTATGAAAAAGATTTATTAATCATTGTATAGCTGTAAGAAATAAAATTATAAACTTTTTATATACTTATAAACATTTATTTTTAGAATTTATTATGATAATACAGAGCAATTTAAAAATGCAAGCGTATTTGTAAATGTAACTGATAACTAATCGACCGGACCACTCATAATTAAAATAGCATATAAAAAATCTTCAAGAGCAACTTATAATTAAAGTTAATAGGTGAAAAATAGTTACAAATAGTCACCTAGATACCAAATACAAAAGTAATACGGCAATTTGTAGAATGTATTCCCAATAAAACCATATATCATAAGATTTATTGAAAACGGGTAGACCGATTCATATTAATTATGATGAGTTATTCAGCTAATGAGTTAAAATGACTGTAATAAGTTAGGAATGTTAAAATCAACCCAAGGAATTTTAGTTGGACAGTCGATATCTTATAATTAAAAGTTTACCCTGATACGTCCATTTATTAATTGTTTGAATACGTGTAGATATTTGTCTCGCTATCCGGTTAGGAAGGACCAACTTTTACGTTAAGGGCATTTTAGTTTTTCATTGAAAACTTAAGTTTGTAAATTATTTGTTGCTCTACAAATAATACTCTTATCACATAGTCTTATAGATCTACGACTAAACTAACTAGATATTAGTAACACAATAGTAACCGAGACCCATAGAGCATAATATAACCGAATAGAGAAGTAACGTAAGCCATAAAATTCCGAAACTGGTCAGTGACTTGTCACTGCAGTAATAGCAATTCAACCAACCGGTGATCCGTGTGTACGTCCCATCGGCCAGTCATCCATCAAACGCCATCAGACGGCCAATTAGAGCGCAGAACCGGCGCAGCGTCACAGCACAAATGGCGGAATTTGTTTTCATACAAAACACGCAACATTACTTCTCCATTCAGGCTATATCGATACCGAGACCATACATATTCATGCAGGTATCTACGTGATAAGGAAGGTGAAATATGACCTTTACATGTAGTCGAATTACACCGTCAAAATTCTAAAGATAAGTCTAAAATAGGAAGACAGTAATTGTTTACGCAATCGTATAAATGCTGAACAATTATTTATTGGGTAAAAGGCTTACTACATAATTGATCGGCAATTACTACTGGTGGTCGAAAGAGAATGTAATCACTTTCCTTATACGCTTATGTAACTGTATGCATATAATGTATACATAAGAAATATCAAAATCATTCTTAAAGGTAACGTAACACTGTCAAGAATTAACTTCTTTTTAACAGGTTCTCTCACTCTTTTTTAATTGTAGGAAGTAAGTACATTTCGCCCAAATAAGTGCTTCTATTAAATGCCTCGTTATAAAAAGCTATATAATCTCGTCTTAAATCGAAACAAGGCAACGTATAAATCATGGTTGATATTTCGTTAATAATTACTTGTAGTGCCGACGTCGTGAATATTCAATATCAACGTAGCGAGAAATAATTTGAAGCATTTTCCAGAGGCTATCAATCTGGATGCCTAATGAGATTGAGCGGCGGAATAGCCCCCACCAATTTGTGCCTCGTTGCACCCCGCTAATGAAATAGTGCAGGTTTATCAATGCATCGTACTGAATAATACCATATTGTATTACTATTGTTTTCAACATCATCATGGTATGCTTCGAATCGTGATTTAGACCAATCTGCTTATTTCGCTAGTTGATTTAGAGAAATGCATGTCTGTGCAGTTTCCGTCTGCGTACCACCATCTTGCTTATTTCTCCGGTGATACAGCTTCTCTGTGTTTCGGAGAAAAGTGCAAGACAGGCAGTGTAATTACTGGCACAGAGACTTAACATCTTATGTCTCAGGATAGACAACACATGAATGAGTTGCCTGGGATAGTTCCAGGTAATCTAGTTCATGGACGTCTTTGACCACTTACGATCAGGTGCCACGCCTGCCAATTTGCCTATCCAACTAACATAAAAATTATGGGTGACGCTGACCACTTTCCATTAGGTAACATGTCTGCCAGTTTGCCAATCCAACTAACTTATCCAAAAAACGAGAGTGTTATTCTGTACATTTAAAACAATTTAGCCCGTAATTTGATGATGGTCCGCGCGGATTATAAGCGACTATCTTTAATAATTGTTGGACAAGAGGGGATTTCCGACTTCGCTTTCATTGACGACCTCTGTGGCTCAGTGCTAAGCGCGTTGGCGCTCAAGCCGGAGGTTGCGGGTTCGAATCCCGCCAGGGAACAAAAATATTTTCTGTGTTCCTGGGTCATGGATGTATATTAAATATGTGTATTATATAATAAAAATTTTAAATATGTGTATAGTATAAAAGTAATAAATATATTTCCGTTGTCTGGTACCCGTAACACAAGTTCTTCAAGAACTTACCACGGGACCAGATTGACGTGGTGTGAAAGCGTCCATAGATGTTATTATTATATTATTATTGAATGACCTTTTTTATAGCATAGAAGGGCAAAAGAGCAATCGAAGCCTTTTGGCTATCGACGCCCATTCACATCCGCACAACCAGATATTATGCAGATGAGTTGCCCTCCTTTTCCCTATCCCCCCACCCGGGCTACCGGAAACTCACAAACCGCAAGAAAAGCGACAGCGTAGACTTGACGCTGGTATTATGTGAGCGAAAGCTTTATCCAGCAGAGGAAGGAAAATCTTGATAATGATAATATGGTAGACTAATAAAATTAAAATAAACTTAGATAAATAATCTTTAATTTTATTTCCATTAAATGGATATAACGTGGACAGAATTCATTTTGGAGCGAATTTGTTAATCTATAACCTTTTGATATATTTATTTTTATGAATAAAATTTATTTCTTGATTGATTTTAATATATTAACTAGTTGACACGTGTCATTGATTATTAGAACATGTAATGTACTATAGTATAATAATATATTCTTTACAATATTATGGGTGTTTGTCAAGTTTCGCTTTCATGAAGATGTATGTAATTGTTTCCACGCGTCAATTGTCATTTTCTTGCAAACGACATTTTCATACACGTGCGTAGCTTCAGCGCCTCGGTACTGCTTACTTTATTTTTGTTTATGTTCATGGGCGACCCTGGTACCTACCATTAGGTGACACGTCTGTCCGTTTGTAAAAAAAATTGAGAATTTTAATTGTGAAACTTCTATAGTTAGGTCAATAATATGCGTTGTTTTTCTTTTCAATACTATTTAGTCTTGTTTCCTTTACATTATGGGCATCTGGATGCAGCTGATATAATAGTCACCTGCTCGTGTGTGAAGCTGTCGGGTCAATATTGCACCCTAAGCTACACCTCATGCATAACAGACACAGGTGCAGGGTAAGTAATATCTGCACATTTACATCAGCTATGTAACTAGGTTACGCTATGTGCTGTGTACAAGCACATCCATAATACCACAGATATATATTTCTATTAATGATGTAAAAATCTATGAATAATTTTAAGTCCCTAAATATTTTTACCTCGTAAAATGATTAATATATAAAAATACAAAATTATACTATCCAGTAATCAACTATTAGTAGAATATTAATACCGGGTGTATTTGGAACGCTTGCGAAGATTAAACCCTAATAATATACTATTTATATGCTATATAATCCATATAACCATTTATCTCAGAAACGTTTTTTAAAGAAAATTTTAGGACCCAAGTGTAGTTAGTGTATTTTGCAAACCCGCAATGTATGTATACACACTATGCACTCATGCTAACCGCGAGACGCGCAACTAGCGCGCGCACTGAAGACGCGCGCGTTGCGGGACTTCGTTCACCTCGTGCATGCGGCGAACACTATCAGCTGATTCAGTCCGCTAGCCGTTTATTTAAGTTTATTACATTGCTGTTTTTTTCAAAAAACCATTATTTTAAAGCATTATCATCAAATTCCTGTAACATTATGTTTACTAAACCGGATTATACAAAAAAATTAAATAAAAAAGGCAACCAAAAAAAAAAGAAAACGCGTTTTTTTCACTTGTATCATGTCAGGCTATGCTAACACTATCATACCTCTTCGTTTTCGCAAGCGTTCCAAATACACCCGGCATATAAAACCCTAAAACATATTTTTTCTAATTACAAAATAAAATATTAGCTCTTGTGGATCCCACACTTAAAACAGTGCAAAAAAAAAAGTTATATTGAGTAAAAAAAACTGTCGAATAGATAGCTTCCTCCATTTTGGAAGTCGGTTAAAAATAATGTAAGTACTGATATCTGTAAAATTAAATTATAATTTTAAGCAAGCGCCTAAAATCAAACAACATTCTATATCTGAATCACTAAAGTGTATCACATAAAGCGTATATTGTCTTCGAAAGTCGGTCCCATAATATTGTGACGGGCCGGTCATAACCCCTGTCGCTTTCTCCGCCCCCGAACACAACACGCTAACAAACTCCAACGTAATAGGCGATGGAGAAAGCCATTTTATATGGTAAGTATCCGCGAGCCTTATAACGTCAGACTGCTACTTTGGTTACGAAAAATCTCTTATCCGCCGAAATCTCTTAATCGTGCCATATTATACATTTCATTGGCTATAACAAACACTCGATAAGTACACTGACATGGATATAAAACTATAAGTTATATACCGTTGATATCAAACGGAACCTTAAAATACGTAATCCTTATAAAAAACTGTATTAGCTTTTCATTGACAACTTTAAAATAGTAAACGAGAGCAGGAAACAAGCCTTATTACCCCACCATGGTTCAAGCCTTGTCGTGGCGGTGGGGCTCAGTAGCCTGAGGTGAACCCAGCACCTTGGGCGAAGTAAATTGAGCTGCTCTTTTTACCCCTATTATAAGAAAAGGGGACAAAAGGGTAGGACAAGGGGTGAGGATGGGAATCGCACCCCATTGCACTGTCTCGAAGATGGGAGGAATTTTTATGCGGTGCGTGACAATCCCTCTGTGGAGGTGGCGTCGGTCCCTTGAGGGACTGACTAGCCCTGTTTGGTCAGGAGATACATGGTACCTAACCAAAGGCGGCATTGGTAGCATTCGCCAGGTTTTAGTGGGTAGAGCTGCATCCACCTTACCACCTTTCGGACGCAGTCCCACTATCTGCCTGGGGAGACCCACTCCCCGCGGGATGCCTTAGAGCATTTCCCGGCGTTAAAGAAAAAAAAAGCCTTATTACTCAAATTAGTCTAAAGTCAAATCAGCATAACACAAGACATAACTCGTACCTAAACCTGTCAAACGGCATCACTACAGCATTGAGTTCAAAATATAAGAGACACAGGCTCATTCAGATCACTTGGATAAGGAAAATATATTATTACTAGCAGCGCCCCGTGATTTAGCCTGAGTACCTCCCATTCCAGTGGGATTCTGATATATAAGCTATATTGCGGTAAAGTTTAAATAGAATCCATTCATAGTTTTTGTGTGAAAGAGTAACAAACGTTTATAATATTAATAGAATTAAAATACATTAAGTTAAAAAAGTTATTTAAGTTAAGAAAATTATTTCGTTTTTTTAACTTACTTAAATTAATAAAAAAATATAAGTATAAACTACTGTTCAAACAACAACAATAAACAAATTTTAGAATAACAAATAAAACAATTGAAGATATACAATATTTGTCACTCAACTACGATGAGAGGTTACGAAATCGAAAAATAGGTGTATTAAGGTCAGTAGATTTACGTATTTCTCATGAGTTAAACGTTTACCATAAACACAACAATTATATTATAATTTTAGTTTTAATCGGTTATTTTTATTACACGAACAAAGAGATAGTGTAATATTATATCATTATATTGATTCTGTAATCTTCACTAAATGCCAATTCATGGAAGAATCGGAATTAAGAAAATTAAAAATAATTGGCTGTTACCTCTTGTTTCAGTTAAAGTTTACATATAAAACCTTAGAAGCCTCAAAACTCTAAGGTTTTAGTTAGATAGTAAATAGTATTAATTCTCTTGTAAAAAAGAAATAAATACATACATACCTTAAACGTGTGATTGAATCAAGCGAACTTCAAAACGATGAAAAGTATTTTTATTCCCGTTACATATTCGTTGTACAACATATACTTTATTTATAATCTTTATTTAAATAGGATTTTTGTCCAACAGGGCACGTCCTCTCCATTGTGTTGACTCTAAAAAATAAACACAAAATACTATTTAATAGTAATTATAACATAAAGTAGATCATTGATCAAAAGTGCAAGCAACATCTACTAATATATAAAATTTAAACCCACTTACGATATAACATAATAATAAAAACGGTTTTATCGTTCCCGTTATCGTTAGCTTGATAAAAATCAGGTATATACTATAATATGTATATTATTAATAACTTTATATGTACAAAAACATCGTCCCCTCAGATCTCAACTGTCGACCGGTAGCTCCCACTACAATAATTATTAAGGCATTTCTTGACAAACCAGTATAGTTTTCTACGTATCCATTTTTGCAGTCGTCTAGTCTATATTTTATAGAACTTTAAGATGCCTATAAACTTGCTTGATATATCAAGAACAAAGCGAAGTAAGGTAAATAAAAAATGTTATTCGTATGCTGCGATCATTTGAGAAAAATAGTGTACACTCCGCGTAAATGGGATCTTTTGTCTTCTTTTTAATGATGTCTTCTTCAATGTTTATTGTTGTTTTGCAGTTTAGACTGTCCAACTAGTTTCAATTCTTAAAGTAATATAATATGTCACAGTAGATTCAAGTATTTGACGTCGTAATCATTAGCCTAGATATTTATTTAGCCTACCTACTGCCTATCTACCGAACCTACCTAATATGAGGGGTCATTTTCGTGTACAGTAACGTAAGTAAGAGTTAGACGGCCGGCTGGTCAAGTGGTCAGGACTCAGGCTACTGAAGCAGTCGCGGGTTCAAATCCCCTGCAGTGCAGATAATTTGTATGATGAATATAGATGTCTGCACCGGATGGACGTATCATGGGGTACAAAGAGCAGCTCCCCCGGCTCAGTCTCAATTTGCTTCGCCCAAGGTGCTGGGTTCACCTTAAGCTAATGAGCCCCACCGCCACGACAAGGCTTGAACCATGGTGGGAATGAAATGAACTCTACTCCACCTAATATAAACTGTCACAGTAGATTCAAGTATTTGACGTCGTAATCATTAGCCTAGATATTTATTTAGCCTACCTACTGCCTATCTACCGAACCTACCTAATATGAGGGGTCATTTTCGTGTACAGTAACGTAAGTAAGAGTTAGACGGCCGGCTGGTCAAGTGGTCAGGACTCAGGCTACTGAAGCAGTCGCGGGTTCAAATCCCGTGCAGTGCAGATAATTTGTATGATGAATATAGATGTTACAACATTTAAGCCTGAAAGTTTGTTGTTACAGATGAGCCCCACCGCCACGACAAGGCTTGAACCATGGTGGGAATGAAATGAACTCTACTCCACCTAACAGTCATGAACCAAACTTTTCAAAGTTTGCCAAACTGACTATCATATTGTCGTTATTGTAATGAGTCATTTGCAAACAATAAGCGTACCGGAAACAAATATTCCTTTGTGACTTCCTCCGAAACGTACTGTCCCTTGGTAGTATTTTTATCAACACTGATATTGTTAAGCGAATTGCATCAGTTTTATGGTTCTAAGACTGTAAGGGTTTTTTCACCTTGTTGGTAAGCGAATTGCATCAGTTTTATGGTTCTAAGACTGTAAGGGTTTTTTCACCTTGTTGGTACGTCGAATAGTTTTGAGAGTCCTGAGAAAAGAGCTAGGTAAAAAAAGAAGTCATTCGTTTTTTTTATATGTTACAAGGAGGCAACTGAAGTCGGTAACTACCAACGCCCATACACATCAACACAAGCAATAGCTATGCAGATGCGTTGCCCTCCTTTTCCCTATCCCCCTAACGGGCCACCGGAAACTCACAAACCGCAAGAAACGCGACAGCATAGCTGTCACTTGACGCCGGTGTTATGTGAGCGAGAGCTACCATCCCGGTCGTGCCGGCCCAATTCGTCTGCAAAACAGCATGGCACAACCTCTTACTGAAGTACTCAGTTATTGGTACGTCAAATTTACTGGTTTTTAGTTAAAGAAACGTCGAATGTAGTTGGTTTCCTTAATTAGGTCTTCGTCCCCTTGAGAAGACGCAATGAAGTATAGAAAGTATTTTACAACATTTTTTTTCCAGAATTTAGTTTTATTTCCTTCCTAATATTATTAGGTACTAAACTTGAACTAGAAAGTTCGAGAACCGTTGATTATAATACAGTTTTTAAACATAAATCAAAGAAAATAAAACAGCTAAGTTATAGGGAAATGGCGGCCTCGTTATCTAATTTACAGTCTACCTTAAACTGGCCTGTCTCATAGACTGCCATGTGTCATTGCCACTATGAGACTGGCCGGTTTGATGAGACAGCATTTACTATCAGTGCTTTTTTTAAATAATATATTATTTATAAAAAATATTTTAAAAAAATATTTAAACAAATATTATTAAAAAAATTGTCTGACATTCAACTTCTACTAATATTAAGGGGTATACCAGTTAAACATCTAGGTATATTTCTTTGGCAGACAGGATTCGAAACAATGATATCCGCTAGAAAACTAACGTTACCGATATCATTCGAATAATAAGGTCATTGAAGTGGCAGTGGGCTGATCACACACTCAGGTCATTCAAGAGTAGAGGCCGCGTTTAGGTAGATGAAGTGTTGGTCGACCATTAATCAGGTGGGAAGACGATCTCCGTGCAGTAACCGCTCCGTATTGGATGTGAGTAGCAGTAGCATGTGAGTAGTAGGGATCGGTCGTCTTGGCGTTCATTATAGGAGCAGATGTTCAGCAGTGGATGGGTAAAGGCTGATGTTGATGATGATGATAATGATGATGATTCTGTGATGAACTTTGACATTTTGAAGATTTGTGATTGCTAAATCAAACGGATTTAGCGTGATTATCATGGTTTCACCATGAACGTTAGAAAGTTATAATAGCGAAAAATGCTATATTTTCGAGACAGCTTCGGTAGCAAACTAAATATTACAATCTTCTTGTAATCAAGAAACGTTGGACTCTATCGATGTTGATTATCGGATAAATGAACATCCATATTTTATGATTAAAATAATATTTACCTATAATCTTATGTTACAAATTGGGGCTTAAATATTAACCAAATTATTGTGAGCCATAGGTCAAAAGATCAAATATAATCTCATATTAATAATGCATACGTTTTCTATAACTATAAAATTATATTAAAGACCTGTTTCTGTAATAAATGCGGTGCCATTTATTTTCCATCATTCGTTATACTTTATGGCTTATGTTTTTTATGTCTAATGAGTTTAATTTGGTAGACGATTTCTACTGATTATGTCTTAATGACGAGAAGAAATAATCAAATTATGATCCCCATATAATATGGACTGGACAAACTCAATCTCCATGTCTACAAAACCAACTATACATAGTATCTGCTGGATACAAGATGTAAATGATTCAGATTATGTAAGCACTTAATTCTTCCTAAACGGCTGAACCTATTTTTATAATTTTTGTTTTTTTATGTCAAAAGGAGGCAAACGAGCAGTCAGAGACTTATGGCGACTGCCGACGCCCATACACATCCGCACAACCAGAGGTTATGCAGATGCGTTGCCTTCCTTTTCGCTATCCCCCAATGGCCACCAGAAACTCACAAACTGCACGAAACGCAACAGCATAGTTATCTCTTGACGCCGGTGTTATGTGAGCGAAAGGTTATGCCACCCCGGTCGTGCCGGCTCAATTCCGCTACAAAGCAACATGTCACTACCTTTTGCAAATGGATTTGAGGATGGTTTAGATTCACAATTCCATGAACAAAATGTTTCGAACAGGATAAGGTATGTCGGGCCCTTTTAGTATTTTATTAAATACATCATCGACATCATAAATTAATTAAACAATTATTAACCATAAGGTACACTAGTTAAACGATATGAAATATGAATGATGAGCTAGGATAATTTATCGGGTGAGGCGTGAGTGCAGTGCGTTGGAGACATAAGTTTCAATCTGGACATATCCTGTGACACGACGTCTCAATTGCTGCTCTTTTGTAATCAACAATTTGTGCCACTTGGAGAAAAGCTTCCGTCGTCACACATTCAATAACAACGTGATCGAATTCCACATCATTCAGCTGCTTATATTTTGACGAAAACTGTTTTAACTACAATAAACAATTGGTAACTACAAAATATAACATTATACAAGTACTTTTTTTTTAAGCCAGGAAATGCTCTGAGGCATCACAGTAGGTCTCCCCAGGTGGGTATGTGGGACTCGTTATGCCCGAAAGGTGGTAAGGTGGACGTAGCTCTACCTACTTCAAACCCGGCGAGTGCCACCAATGTCGCCTTTGGTGAGGTGCCCCGGATCTGTTGAGCAAACTAGGCACACAGGGTACACAAGAACTATTACGAATAAGGTTTTACGTAAATCTTTTAATTTTCGTAAAATACTCTATAGATACACGAAAGAGCACTTATTGAATTGGTTTGTATGTTTTGATCTGGGTGCGATAAATCTGGTCTACGTTAGACCTACCTAGGTCTATAGAGTATCAGGGTCGAAGCCGCCTTGCGTCTCCAGCGTTGTTTCCATTCGCCGTCCTTTGACTTTTAGGTATCTGGTTGGCCTATATCAAGCCGGGCCTAGACCTTGTAATGGCCTGGAATTATCTATACCCCCTTAAAAAGGGGTGTCTGAATGTCACCGTGCACCTGACGTAGCCTTTTTGGTCAAGAAAAATATCTAGCAGACCTGCATGTTTGATAAGAAAAAAGTATTGGGTGTATGACACTACAACTCGCGGACTATCCAACCCGCACCAAGCCGACGGCGACGTTGGTAAACTTCAGCCTAACACCCAACTCGTAAACTCTTTCCTACTAGTAGGACCTATAAGGTTTTTTTTTATATCATTGATAGGCTTGCGTTTGGTCACTGTCTCACCTGATGGAAAGTGATGACGTAGCCAAAGGTGGAGCACGCTTGCCTAGAAGGTACCTATCCACTCTTTTCTTGACTTACCTACTAGGTTACTGACGCTACGCTAATATATCTATATTCCAAAAACTATTAACAAAATTATTCACGCACTATGATATAATAGCTTTCGAAATATGAAAATCATGACTACACATTACTACAAACATGTTATTAATATAATTAATGTATCCATTAAAATGTAATGACCGAGATAACAATATGATAAAATATACAAGGGTACACGATATTTCATCTAAATGTGACCGTGACCTAAAGACAGATACGCTATTATTTTAATATAGTTTGTATGATCATCATCAGTCTCCATCCATCATAATCCATCCACTGCTGAACATAGGCCTCCCTCAATGAATGCCAAGACGATAGATCCTTTGCCACCACATCTAACACGGACCAGCCACTGCAAGGAGATCGTCTTCCCACCTGACTTCTTAAACTGTTTATCTATATTATGTATGTTTCATTGCAATAGTAGTGGTGCCCACTTGAGCCCCACCATGGTTCAAGACTTGTTGTGGCAGTGGGGCTCAGTAGCCTGGGGTGAACTCAGCACCTTGGGCAAAGCCAATTGAACCGAGGGAGCTGTTCTTTGTACCCTTCTTATAAGAAGAGGGAACAAAAGCGCAGGGAGGACAAGGGGCGAGGATGAAAATCTCACCCCATGGCACTGTCCCGACGTTGGGACTCGCAGGTCAACCCCTCTGTGGAGGTGGCGTCGGTCCCTTACCATCTTTCGGGCGCAGCGAGTCCCACACACCCGCCTGGGGAGACCCACTCCCCCGCTGGATGACTATGGATGGAGAATTGTCCGGTGTTAAAGAAAAAAAAAAGAAAATCTTTATAATCATTATATGTTTGTATATATCGCTATTACGTTAATGCGAGATACAACTAGTTTTACACCACAAAATAGACCAAAACTTCATTACACTGTAAAGCTAAGTTTCATTACCGAATTTACAAAGATTACCGCAGGACTCGGTCACGTCATCCACGTAAACTTGTCTTTGACCAAAAAGGTCTCTCTGACAAAATGCGCCCAGAATAAATTAAGAGAACGGTGACGACAATTAAATTTGTACTTTCGTTAACGACGCCCGGCCAAGGAGGTTTCTAATGTGCATCTGTAGTAAATATTATAGTCTATGATTTTTTATGATAGTTGGATAAACGGGCAGACGAGCCACATGATGGTAAGTGGTCGACGTCGCCCATGAACATAAACAAATTAACCTGGAACGAGCCCAGGCAACTCATTCATGTTGTCTATCCTGAGACATAAGATGTTAAGTCTCGTTGCCAGTAATTACACTGCCTGTCCTGCTCTTCTCTTCTAAAAACAACAAAGCAGTTTCACGGGAGAAGGTGATAACCAAGCAGACGGGATATGAGTTGTGTTTTGTCTAAATTTAATTTATTTTTTCATTTTAATTCAATTTTAAATTTAATCTAAATTTATTTTCTTTATAAGACACCATTAGTTTATTATTTTAATGGCACTTACATAATGTGACAATTTTTATGTCCTTTTTATTACCTCAACCAGCTAAGGCAGCTAAGCGATAGTAGTTGCCCTTATAAACCCCTAGCGATCGCCTGCCCATTGACGTTTCTATATTATAGGTTCCACTTATTCAAATCGATCAATGATATATACCATTGAATGACAAATTACCACTTCATACTAGCATAAAATACTCACTCAATAACTTCATAATTCTTAGTACCTAATCAATGCATCTAAATAATACATATTCAACTATAATTTACATATCTCAATATAGGTAATATTTAGAAAGATACGGTACGTCAGTTCACCACAAATGCTATGTACCACGCCACATAGTTATAAGGATTATGAAAACCTATAGACTACATCTCCCATGAATTTAATCGCATTATCGCACTGTTGTTGACTCGGAATTATTTAAAATAGGTTTCAGTAATTACACAGGCAGACAACAGCAAAATTACTTAGTGGAAGAAATATACAGGATGGTAATACCCATGTGGTAAACATAATTAAAATATGCTGACACGTCCCCGCCGGTAAACTACAAAACGTGTTAAGCACGATACACTAGCAAACTCAATTTCCCATTTCATTACAACTTTATGTAGATCAAAAATTCGTAGAGAATTTTGAACTTATTAATATAAATGCCTATTTCCTTTGTAACAGAAACAAGTTCCGAGGAAATAGACTAGAAAATAAGGCAAAAGTTTTAATTATTTAATTAAATTTAATGGGACACAGTTATAATCCGCTGTCGCTCTGTTTGTCGAAATTTTTGGGATTATAATCCTATGTAAGTATAGGTCGTACCTGCTTTAATTATTTTTACCGGCGAGAGGGGTGCGCTATGCTTTTCTTGCTTATTTCTTCTGTCAAACAGCTTTGCTGTGTTTCCGAGAGAAGGGCAAGACAGGCAGTGTAACTACTGGCTCAGATACTTAATAAACGGCACGTTTACGACTGCTCTGAAAGTTTGCTGTAGCTCAGGCAAACAAAAAAAAAGTAGAATTATAAAAAAGCGTTTAAATACGTATTTCGCTCGCAAGTCGCATCGCATCTATTATCCAGCGATTGAGAACGACGAAACTTATATGTTAGAAACATACTGTTTTATATGTATTTCATGATTCATAACTTTCTAATTTTACTTTGTACGGTTATATAATTGAATATGTATCGTATGACGTATCAGTCAAAATGATTTTTGAATAATAACGAATGTGAGGAGGCAAGGGGTGCCAAATGCCCACTGATAGGTCACGCAACGGTGACACATCGATCACGACACACGTGCCTCTGAACACGCCTGGCCTGGACCTTCGATAAACCTGCACTTTATATATTTTGCTCTTATCGTCATCATCATCATCATCACCATCATTATCATCATCGTCATCAGCTTTTGTCCATCGACTGCTGGTCATAGCCCACATTCAATGAACGCCCTTTTCCCGCCACCCGCATTCAACCACGACCGGTCAAGACTCGGATATCGTGGTCATATCTGGTTGGTAGCCGATTTTGCTCTATACATTATAAATTGACGGTGGACTTGAATAGTCAGGCTTCTGGACAAACGCATCTGGTCATGAATGGTCAGTCATATTTCTTGAATTTCTGCGTAGCTAGTAAACGTAACATACGTTCTTACAAACTTCTCCCGGAGCTGTGATAACTTCTTCTGGTAGCCTTTTCCCAACTATGTTGGGGTCGGCTTCCGGTCTAACTGTATGCAGCTGGATACCAGTATTTTAAATGGAGCCACTACCTATCTGACCTCCACAACCCAGTTACGGGATAATACGATACTCTGTGGTAAGATTGGATATAATTTTCGGGTTTCTGACGACCCGTAATAACTATCATAGATTCACGAATGACAGCCGGGACCAACGGCTTAACGTGCTTTTCGAGGCACGGAGGATTCTCGGTAATCGGTATGTAAAGATGGTCACCCATCCACGGACCAACCCTGGCAAGCGTAGCTTAACCTGATTGATCGATCTGTGCGGCTTTTATTAAAGCTACAAGCTATGTCAATGTTATATTATGTGAGTCGGAGCTATATTGACGAGGTGTTGTTACATAATAATTATCAAAATCCGAGCTTGTCATAAACAGCATTTGACACTGTTCCTAAGTTTACAAACATTTCAAGTGTTTCTGTTGTGTGTTAGAAAGAAAGAATTAGCTTTATATGACACAAAATATACATGTTAGTATCTAGTATTTCATTAATATATTTCCGTCCCTAGTTGTTACTGAGAATCTTCTCCAGAACTAATAGAAAACACTTCATGATAGGCATTTTATAATTGCAACGAAATAGCAACGACGAAATCGCCTTCAAACGCACCTTCTTGGAAAATATGTGATAAATCGTTTTTAAAACGTAGGTAGCTCTAGAGAGCTACGTTTCATTTTACGAAATAGAATTCCATAAAATATTTATTCCTAAAAAACAAATGTTCAACTTGAATAATTTTTAATTTCTAGAATATAATACAGTTAATACCTGTTCGTATATTCATAAATAAGCATAAATAACGTATATTTATGCCTGTGTATTGTGCTCTAAATCGTTTTTATTACACCTACGATAAATCTAATTACACATGACTTATCCCCATGGCTCTAGGGGTCAACGGTCTTATAGAACATGAGATTTATAGGAATGCTGGAACCGGTCTTCATTTCCGATGGTGAGTCGTATCGGAGGACTACATAATATGCGTCACTTGTAAATCCCGCCCGGCGACTTATCTCCATAGAAAGCGAACAGGAAGTTTGAAATGTAACGAGCCATAACTTATCCTGGTGATATTTTATATGTGACAGTCATTTTGTTACCTTTTCACGCCTAAACCGCTGATTGGATTCGAATAAACATTAGGAGGGGATTAGATTATTATTATTATTTTTTCTATGTTAGTTGGATAGGCAAACTGACAAACGAGCCACCTGCTGGTAAGTGGTCGACGTCGCCCATGAACATAAACTAGTTTACCTGGAACGAGCCCAGGCAACTCATCTATGTGTTGCCTATCCTGAGACATAAGATGTTAAGTCTCGGTGCCCGTAATTACACTGCTTATCTTGCCCTGGGAGAAACAAGCAAGATGGTGGTACCCATGCAGCCGGGAGCGCGGCACAGCGCTTCCCTCCCACCAGTAATTTTTTGTTATATTCTAATTCCTGAGAAAGAACACAAGATAACTTTTATATTATGTAAGACACTATAAGTCTACCTCGAAACGGGCGTAGTCGGAGCAACAGACATGTTCATCTGCAATCTTATCTCAAGGCTCGCTGTGCTCAGTTGTTGGAGCATGTTCTGTAGTTGTTTTTTTTTTATAGAAGAGGGGGCAAACGGATAGTCGGTTCACCTGATGGTAAGTGAAGAGCGACATCCACAGACACCCGCTACACCAGTGGATTAGCAGGTGCGTTGCCGGCCTTTCAGATATGAGTATGCTCTTTTCTTGAAGGCCCCTAAGTCGTATCGGTTCGGAAACACCGTAGGAGGCAGCTGATTCCATATATTAGTCGTGCGAGGCAGGAATTTTATAGCCGATGTAGAGAAAAGAACGATGTCATCAGTGATGCGAAGGTTTATTAGCCGTCTATCGCCGACCATTACTCCTTTCGTCTCCCATTCAACTGCAAGTAGTTTTTTATCACAATGATAATTTTAAATTGGAATGATTGAATTATTTAAGAGATAGCGTTAGAAAGAGAAAGTCATGTATTAGATGAGAATCGTTCGGTTACCTTTATAGCTTTATGGTTTCAGCAGTCTACCTTCAGAAAGACTAGCTTAATTTACCTTTATCTATCTATATAATTATGTTCTCTAAGAGTAAAACGTGTACTAATAAATTAATGTAAGTCAATACAAACGCCGAGAGTTTTACATATCACGTTTCATTAACCGTTATCCACAAACTTGTGTCATATTTCCGCGGATATAATTATTATAACTGGAAATAAAAAGGTTTATGCACTTATATTATTTAATTGTAGTTGAAAATCCTGTTATATTTTATATTTAAAAATGTTATACGCATACGTGTACTCAATGATATTATATAGAAAAAGAGGCTTGTACCACGATAAAAATACGACATCGTTGGAAAACATTGACGTTAGACCATAAGTTCCTCACTTGATTGCGTGGAATGAATACTCCTTAAATTCGGGTTTATTATTGTTTTCGATTTTTTACCTTAAAGCATGTTTGTTACAATACACATATACGTAATATAATTGATGTAAATATATATGAACTGCAATTTAACGTTAAAAAGTTTTAGTCTTGAATTCGCCTTGAACAACCTCTCCATTACTGCCCATTAAAATAAAGTGCTTGGAGTACAATATGACTTGTATATTTGTTTCTTAATTTCGATACTATGATTTTATCAAATATGAACAACTATTAGCCGGGTTTTCATTTAACAATATAACATACTCTCCAGTCGATACTTATTTATATATTTTACTATGAAGTATTTATCATTCGTTATGACAATCTTATATTCCTGTCGTTCCAGCATAAATAAAGCATATATAAGTGTAAGTTATTCTTATCTCTCACGGTACCAAGTCGTACAAACCGCCCACGCACGACTCAACAAGATACGAGTTACAACCGCCGTGCCGTGCTGCATCATAACTGATGTGACAAAATATTAACTGTAGATAAGTATGAGATATACGAATGGATTGAATATTAAACGTTATTTGTGAAATATATTTGAATATGCTACAATTGATCACAATCCACAAGCTGTGTAGGTGTTGCTGCATTAGTATCCCGTCTCATCGTGAAACTTAAGTCTTTAATTTATTGTTAGACTTAAAGGTGCAGGCTGTGGTCATCTTCTGCGAAATGACAACTTGCCGAGGCTGTGGATCGGGGCAGAGAGGATGACGCTACGTCCGGCCCGCTACGTCGACGTAGGATGAGAGTGCGTAGGAAACATGCACACCTCCTGCCTCCCGTCCAACGGGACTCAGAGTATTCTCGGTGACCTGTGATAGTCAGATCCGGGACACTCCCCTTCAAGCGGCTGAAGGCAACTCGCAGTGGTTTTAGTGCTGTACACCGGCGCCGTGAAGATGAGATTGCCGGGACTCCCACATATCCCCGGGGACGCCCCATCCCCGGGTGAATGCGCAAAGCATTTCCACTGCGACATCAAAAAAGGAGACTTAATTGTAACAGCACTATCAATCTTCGACTTGGTATTTATGACGATGGTGAGAAAAAGCAATTTGCCTTTTTGTGCCTTTTTACAAATAAAACTGTTACATTATTTATATTTAATCATAATATCTTTTAGCATTATTCATTGGTTTTAAATAAAAGATCTATTTTTATACTCCTGTTACAAAAATTGTATTTATGTTTTTGTATTCCTAAATCTTTAAGAAGTTTTACGTACGTACCCTGTTCTACACTCTCATAATATATATAAAGCTTGTTACAATTTTCAATAAGAATTCAATTTTTTTCTTATATTTTTTTTTCTTATAATTACTTTTGCTCAATTAACATCTACTAATATTTTATTGAAACATGAATTACGTTGTAAGAAAACATATTTAGTATTACGAACTAAATGATTTTTTTTTCTCTTTCCTAGAAGCGGAGGGACAAGCTAGCACCAGTAGGGGTCCTCTCACACGAGGCTAGAAGTTGTTCAGGGTTTGTAACCTTTACTAACCATTATGTAATGCAAATTATATATTTGTTTTTATGAGTAAAAAAACGATTACTTAATACACAATATTATATTAAATAATTATGTATAATGTTTAATACATTATTCTATTCTAAAAATAAATGGCGCAAATTATTGTGACATAATTTTATTTTAGCATAGCTTAAATGAGTAATCGAAATAGATTTTACTGAGTAAAATTTTATTCTCAAAGGTCAAATACAGATTAATTTACCTCATGCTAAATTACAATTAATGTATTAATAAATAAAAAAAAGCAACGTTACATTCAACAAATGAGTTTGTTTAATGATCTAGAGCTATATTGAAAAACCCAAATAAATACCCACCAAATCAGAACATAACCATCTGAGAACGTAACATAACGTAACGTAACAATGATAAGGATGCATTACGAACCTAATCTGTATTCTAGGTTACAAGTTGCAGAACTAACAAAATTTATAACGCCACATGTGTGTGATAAGTAGTCATATTTCTGCTTTTAAAAGAAACGATTCACTCAGCTATGCATCTCAATGAACATCTAATAGCATCTCAAGCATTTCGTAAAATACAAATGCACTGATGAAATCAGTACTGTGAAGATGCTTTTGTACCAGTCACGAGTATTTTTGGCCAAAGCGTCTGTTCTGGTTCGTACAAGCAATACTGTTCAATAACGGATGCTGCCGATTGTGGATTATTTCGGTCCCGGAAAGCCGAGGAATAAACTAGCAACTAGTGCAATACACTAAGGAAAGACTGTGTGACGGCGGTTTACGATTCTGCGAACAAAACGTCGGTTCATATAAACTTCACTTCCCTTTGAGAATTAAAGTAACGTCATTATTTTGATACTCATTCACTCGGAATCTAGAATAACTAAATTAACGAATAGATTTACAATTTGCGTTTAGTCATTATAGACCGTGGGTTAACCAAGATGCCATTCGAAACGAAAGTTTGGTTAGCCACCTGGGTAGAAGCCTTTCAAAATAGTAAAAAGTGAAAAAAAAATATTAGGATGAAATCCATTTGAAAAGGAAGTGAATATAATAAAAATGAAAGGAAAAATAATTTACGAGTGATCTGAGGACAGGAAAGTGGAGGCAAGGGTAAAAAAAGTGCGTGCGTACAAAATACACATGTCAAAAGTGAAACTTACAAGTGGCAAACTAATTTTTAAATCTCGTTTAATTACTAATCTAAAGCTTGAAAATTCCAAGACTTGCGATGCGACGTTCGCTCTATCTCACTTTCTCTCTCGATCTTTCTCACTCGCTTGCTTCCTACTCTCACTCCATGGCTATGTGCTTTATACTACGTTCGACCTTCCTCACTCTCTCTCAATCGGTCTCAACGTAATGTTTATATACTCTTTGTCAATCACACTCTTCTTGGACAAAAACGTTGCACATTTTTGTGACGTTTCATCCGTAAAGATTTCCGATGGTGTAAAAAAAACATCACTATGGTAAATTTTCTCAGTAAATGCAATAAAACGAGTACGAAAAAACCCTCATAGCCCCTTCTACACTTCTCTATGAATCTTCTCTTTCTTTTCCAATGGGTTTTATCTGTTTCAAAAATTATCGACACTATTCTATTATGTTTTCACAATAAATTATTACTAAAGCGTGTATTATTTTCAAGTAGAAATCAATTTTAAGCGTTGGTGAAATGAAATAAATCCTAAAGAAAATATAAGGAATTCTAAGAAAAGATTCGATTAAAAAAATGTATATCGCTTGTTGTCGCTTCGTGGTTTGTACGTGATTCTTCAGGATTCTTAGATTTTTGATTACTGTTGGGTAACGTAGGTTCGTTTTTAACCGCCTTCCAAAAAGAAGGAGGTTGGTCTGTATTTTTTGTAGTGTGTTTCTCGATTTTTCACAAAACCTACACGGAAGTTGTTTTTTTTTTTTTGGAAGGGAGATATTCCAAGGGTGGATAGGGAAACCAGGATCTCTTCATCATAGGAATATCTCCTTTTCAAATAAATCTGATCTGATGATGGCATCCCACAGAAATTGAGGGGAACATTCGAAAAACGGGGCGACTAGTGTGTTTGTAATTTTTTCCATCTAATATATAAAATTCTCGTGTCACCGTGTTTGTAATTGAACTCCTCCGAAACGGCTCGACCGATTCTCATGAAATTTTGTGTGCATATCGGGTAGGTTTTTTGTTAAGGGTGGTAAAATTTTAAAAGTTAACGCGGGCGAAGCTGCGGGCAACAGCTAGTAGTATACATAATTTAATTTAAAGTATTACAATTTAATGGAAGTCTTTTAGACCTGATGATGGTGGTCGGAAGACAGTCGAGGGAACTCCTCAACAATTTACAGCAGTTACATTATTGTTTGAGCTTGATTAATATGTATTGATAAGAACTTTACACCTATTGCTTTCTAATGTTTGCGCGAATTTCACTCATTATAATGAAACAATTTTAAATCTTAATAAACCGCGATAAAATCCGTAAAAATTGTTTCATTATAACTTTACACCTAGATGGGTTGTGA
Organism: Helleia helle; assembly: GCA_963853865.1. Classification (NCBI taxonomy): domain Eukaryota; kingdom Metazoa; phylum Arthropoda; class Insecta; order Lepidoptera; family Lycaenidae; genus Helleia; species Helleia helle. Next base: position 13,903,400 of record OY971422.1, on the reverse strand, counting down.
CTGTGATTGGGGGTCTGATGATGAAGACGAAGGACAGTTAGGGAACTCCTCAGCGGTTTATAGTAGCTACCTTGTGTTTGGACTTTATTCATTTATATTGACGAAAACTTTGCACCCATATGGGTTATAAGTGTCATTACAGGCCTAATGATGGAGACCACTCAGGGAATTCCACACCGATTTACAGCAGCTACCTTTTATTGGGCTTACTTCATACGGTTCAATATGCCAAAATATTCAGTACGCTATAAATTTAGAAAAAAAAAACCGACTTCAAAAATATAAAATGAATTATTTAAAAAATCAAACCGACTTCAAAATCACAAATACCCGCTCAAAAGCGAAACATTTATTAATATAACTATTATAAGCACTACCCACTCATCTATTTGAAGTCGGTGCCAGCCATGCCAAGTAGGTAGTAGATAGATTATATGTATGAAGTAAGTAGGTAGTATCTATATCATATCATTTAGTGAATAATATGTTTTTTATAGAATTTTTTATAGCGCCAAAAGGCTTCGACTGCTTGTTTGCCCTCTGCAAACAAGCAGTCGAAGCCTTTTGGCGACTATCGACGCCCATACACATCCGCACAACCCAAATAGATTATGCAGATGCGTTGCCCTCATTTTCGCTATCCCCCCCAATTGGCCACCGGAAACTCACAAACCGCACGAAACGCGACAGCATAGCTGTCACTTGATGCCGGTGTTATGTGAGCGAGAGGTACCACCCTGGTCGTGCCGACCCAATTCGGCTGCAAAGCAGCATGGCACTGCCTCTTACAGAATGTATAATAATATAAAATGTAACGAGGTATATACAGGTAAATTTATCCACGTAGGTAAGTGTTACAACGTAACGTTATAAAAGTTAACAGGACCACAGTGTCATACCACGGAATACTCGTTTCACTCAATAAACAGCAAAGAGAAAGTTAAGTTTTCAGCATTAGGATTCTATACCAACAGTTTGATTACAGTAATTAATAGAATTTAACAAACGTTGTAATGGAATGTATAAAATTACACCATAAGAATGATACATTTTTTTTTTTTTTTTTTTTTTTTTCGCAGGGAAATCCTTATGGATGCAGCCAGGACCTTCGGGTAGATCTTGACCCAATGTGGGACTCGCACCTGGGAGTGCCCACCCTAACTAAAACCACTGCGAGCGCCTTCAGCCGCTTTTTGAGGGTCCCGGATATGCAGGCAACGGACAGGATCACCTCAGCGACAGGCTGGCCCCGGCGAAGGCCAGACTACTCCTCGTAGGGGGGGACTGCCCGGCCGCTACTAAGCAGTCCCCACGACGTCGTGCCATACAGACCCAGGTTCCCATCCTGGGCCCGACACGGACACAGGGGCGTTACTGGAGGCGCATTAAATAGCGCCTCCTACGCACCCCCGTTCGTCGCCTGCGGGAGGAGGCCTCGTCGGCGGCCTCCTCTCTCACCCGCTCGTCAGCCTCCTTCTGGGACATTACTGCCTCGCAGAAGGAGACCATCGCCGTCCAGGACTCGTCGTCACCGAGCATCGCAGTGGTGACGCTCGGTAGAGACAAGTCCCCTCCGATGACTGATGTCAGACTGTGACGCAGCGCCGCCCATCTCGGGCACACCTCGAGTGTGTGCTGGGCCGAGTCCACCGCCGCGCCACAATCGTGACACACTGTCAACGGCTCCCTGCGGGCCGTCCGGCACAGGTACTCACCAAAGCAACCATGCCCGGTGAGCACCTGTGTCAGACGGAAGGTGAGGGGTTTGCGCTTACGGCGCATCCACCGCTCAAGGACCGGACGCAGAGCAACCGTCAGGTTTTTGCCATACGGCTGCCGCGCCAGGTACTCCCCCCACCTCCGCATTAACGCCTCTTGCCCTAGTCGGCGAACCCGCAGGATCCCGTCCAGCGTAAGGCTCTCACCCAGACACCTCCTATCCGAGATATAGGAGTGCATCTCAGCAAGAACCTCCGCCACGAAACCGTACGGTACCCCCGGATCACTCTTACCGCGATGACCCGCTGCGCCGATCGCAGCCGGGCCTTATTCCTCCCGGTAAGGTGATCCGCCCAGATGGGTGCACCGTACGTCACCATACTACGGCAGACTCCGGAGTATAGCTGCCTGCAGGCGGCGCTGGGTCCTCCGAGGTTCGGGAGGAGTCTGCCCAGTGCACTTGCCGCCTTCGCGACCTTCGGTCCCAACATGGAGAAATGTGGGCCGAAGGTCCACCCTCCGTCAAGGATGAGCCCCAGATATTTGATATGGGGGCTCATCCTGACCCTCACCCCTCCGACCTGGAGGGCAGTCCCCGGTGGGGGTCCTTTCCGCCCGGTCCCGCGGAAGAGAAGGGCTTCGGTCTTCTCAGGTCTGACCCGAAGCCCTAACCTCTCTATGCGGCTGATCACGAGGTCGATCCCGACCTCGGCCAGCCGCGCCGCTTCCTTATAGCCTCGTCCCCGGGCATACACGAGGGTGTCATCGGCGTAGCATATGACACCCATCCCGGGGAGGAGGCGGCCTCGCAAGACCCAGCCGTAGCCGATGTCCCACAGGATCGGACCAAGAACCGACCCCTGTGGAACACCGCACCCGACTCGCCACCACTCTACGGACCCACACCGGTTCTCGCAGGCTACCCTCCTCTCGGAGAGGTACGCCTCCAACAGCCTCCTTAGATACGGGGGCACTCCGAAGAAATTCAGTGCCTCCCGTATCACACTGTGAAGGAGGCTGTTGAAGGCGTTCGCGATGTCCAAGGACACCACGACCACCACCTCCCCTCTGTGTTCCATAAGAATTATACAATGGTTTATTACTATCTAATGTTAAAAAGAATGGGAAATTTTACATACATATTAAAATTAGTAGGATTTGTTGAGTTAAAATTCCTGTGCCAAGTAGATTATTAAAAAACCATTCGGTGAAGTGGGTTTAAGTTGTTTATGGGGTCCTTGTATAGTTCATGTTTATTACATCACAAAGACATCTATTCATAAAGACCCCAGAAGGCCACAAGGGTTCACAACTGGTAACTACATAATATGTTTAACTTTTTAAGTAAATTATAATTGTAAACCCTCATAAATATATATATATATATATATATATATATATATATATATATATATATATATATCGATATATCGATATCAACAACAGATGTAACTTTTTGTACCTAAGGGCAAATATTATTTTTATGAGGGTTTACAATTATAATTTACTTAAAAAGTTAAACATATTATTAGAATAATATAACTTAATTAATGAAAATATACTGAACATTTATCTATTTTTATTCGTATAAACTAATTAACATAACATGAATATTCAATTCAAATAATTTATAGTTTTAAGTCAATACAAATAAAATATTTAAAAAATCATCAATGGCATAATATTTTTATTAATAGTAAAATAAGAGTTGTTAAGAGACGCTTTAAGTTTTATGACATAATAATATTATATGAATATTTAAAATAAATATACAGAGGTAGAAGTATAAAGCTTTATGTATGAAACACTGTTGGGACATGTGGTGATCGATGCGGAACCTAAGTAAAAACCCCTCGATGATCTACCTTAGCGATTGCTGAGGAGTTCTGGTACTTCGGTAATTCCCGGTCCAGCGCAACCAAACCTTTATTACCACGGAACCGCAAATGACATTATCCGCCGTTTGGTTGCAATCCGCGGGGCACTAATCTTCATTGAATAAAAACTTTTCAAATTAATAATCAAAATTAATTTAAAATTTGTAATCCGTCTAAAGTAAACACACAACTCTAGTACACGTGTAAATGTCTTCCCTCAGGAATCAAACCAGCGACACGCCGTTGAAATAGCAACAGCTACGTTGTAGTTAATCCTATTTCCTTTATTGTATTGAACGCATTAGTTTGTCCTTCTGGATCCACTTAGGGCCAATAATGTTTGACATGGCCTGAAGACGGTCCGGCCCATTAGCCGTGACGCCCTGATAGGGCTCACGATAGACACGATAGGCAATCAAATAATTGAGGCCAACGCTTACACTACCGGTCCCAGCGACGGAGACTGTGGACCTTTGTATTCTTCAACGTTGACAAATATATTTGAAGTGTACTGTGTGCCTAATGTTATTCTTGCACAGAACAAAATAATGTACTTACTTTTATAGAAGTGGTTACATTAAAACGACAGCATTAATAATATAATAATTCTGTATTATTTAATTAAGATTTTTACAAGCCCGACGTTTCGGATACTTTACAGCAAGCGAAACGTCGGGCTTGTAAAAATCTTATAAACCGCGATAAAATCCGTAAAAATTGTTTCATTATAATGAGTGAAATTCGCGTAAACATTAGAAAACAATACAGACTTAGTTACTGTTAGCGTTATCTGAAATATATTTGTAACCCTTAGCTTTGATAAGTGCTTCGTAAGTAATTTAGTATTGCTAAAAGTAAAGAGAGACTAGCTTAGGCTATGTTATCATAGCATAGCATATTATCTAATATGCAAAGCGTTTAATTTCCATGCTACTTACTTTCTGTCTGTCTGCCTGTCCGTCCGTCCGTATGTCACAGCCACTTTTTTAAAGTATATGCTAAAAATTGTATTCTTAATAACTTGTGTAACTTTATAATAAGAAACAGTGTCGGAATACATGCTATAATTCCCTAAAAAGCTTTCTATTTCTAATCTATAAATGCAATTATATACTGATAAAACAAACAGATTTTTTTTTCTTTAACGCCGGGAAATGCTCTGAGGCATCCCGCGGGAGAGTGGGTCTCCCCACGCGGGTATGTGGGACTCGCTGCGCCCGACAGCTGGTAAGTGGACGCAGCTCTACCCACTAAAACCCGGCGAGTGCCACCAATACCGCCTTTGGTGAGGTGCCCCGGATCTAGTAAACAAACAGGGCACCTCGACGGCTAGTCAGCCCCGCAAGGGACCGACGCCACCTCCACAGAGGGGTTGTCCCGCACCACAGAACAACCCCTCCCAACGTCGGGACAGTACAATGGGGTGAGGTTCCCATCCTCGCCCCTTGCCCTCTGCTCTTTTGTCCCCTCTTCTTATAAGAGGGGTACAAAGAGCCCCTCGGCCCAATTCGCTTCACCCAAGGTGCAGCGGCTCACCCTAGGTTACTGAGCCCCACCGCCACGATAAGGCTTGAACCTTGGTGGGGATAAAAAAAACAGATACCATGTCCCATTACAATAAAATGACAATGAGACGTCTCAGTAATTTTGCATGTTTCTGTAATTTACTGACGCATCTCATCGCGGAAATCCGCTGACGCCCAACATATACAAAACATAGCAAATTGTCACAAAAGTCAGCAGGACGTCCTTTTATTTGTGTCGGTTATAATTACACGAATAGAAACACTACACTACAATGGTTATTATGTTTCATTTGTTTTGCGAACAGCATACATTAAAAGCGTTTCTGTTTCATATAATGAAAGAGCAATGGAACTCAAACAACCCTAGTAAGCTCAAGTTAATCAAACGTGATGTTTACTATGAAATATACTCTTTGATGTGAAGCTTTTCATACAATTTTATTTAACAGATTTATATTAAATTAGGTTCGAAGTGTTGGTCGACCACTATCCAGGTGGGAAGGCGATCTCCGTGCAGTAACCAGTCCATGTTAGATGCGAGTGGCAAGAGATCGGTCGTCTTGGCGTTCATTGAAGGCGGCCGATGTGCAGTAGTGGACGGATAAAGGCTGATGATGATGATAATGTTTGTATTTTTGTGTTATGTTTGTAATTTTGTGTGTGCACAATAAAGTATATTCATTCATTCATTCATTCATAATATTAAATAATACACTAAAGTGCCTTCCATATATTATGTACCTATCTAAAACTGAGTGAACTATAGTATGATATGATAAAGTATATATACTTTGTCATATATATATATATATATATTTGTCATATATATATATATATATATATATATATATATGACAAATTCTAAATAAGATTGGGATAAAAGACCCAAAAGAGCCAATGTATGGACCATTAGAAATGATGCCGATGATTGGGAGGGCTTACGAAAAGTGAAAAAGGAAAGATCTAGAACGAATTACTATACAAATTACAAGTCAGTACAGCCATCGTTTTATGAGCTCATCCCACATTTATGTCAGCGATTTAAATGTAAATATTATGTTTAACTTAGGCATCAATTATCCAGGCCTCGACTTACAAATCATAATATTATAACAAGACAGTCGGAAAACTATCGTTAATTTCCTGAATATAAAGACATTTTATTTGTTATTTTTTCTAAATTAATATTTTGGTAAGAGGTAGTGCCATGCTACTTTTCAGTGGGTGGCACCTCTCGCTCACCTAATATCGGCGTAAAATGACAGCTACCCTGTCGCGTTTCGTGTGGTTTGTGAGTATCTGGTTGCTCATTGAGTGGGATAGGGAAAAGGAGGGCAACACATCTGCATAGTCTCTGGTTTGGCGGATGTGTATTCGCGTGCGTCGATAGTCGACAAAAGGCTTCGACTGCTCGTTCGCCCTCCTATGCTATAAAGAATTTTTTTTATTCATCATTGTCATCATCACTAGCAGCCGCCATCCACTGTTGAACATGGGCTTTATTCAATGCATGCCAAGATGGCTCACAGAACACTTGCGGTATTATTACTATTTCTTTGTAAAAGATGCTAGTTAATTACGTTTGTTTGCTATTTTTAACCAACTTCTAAAAAAGGAGGAGATTATCAATTCGGATGTTAATATGTTTTTTAAAACTGAGTAGTTTCAAATTAGCTCTATTAAATATATGATTGATTCATAATCCCTCATACATGTTACCTATAGTATATACTAACAATGGCACGGGTTAATTTACACGGCCGATACTAAGTATCTTAAACGTGGCGTCATCCTAAATATAGTACACGTGTACAGAGTATAACCTAGATGGAAAACAGATTATACTCATCGTATGCAAATCAGTGAATCAATCATTATATGAGGTAATCCTCACGAGTGCAGCTATTTAAATCCATCGATGTACGAACGCCAATTACAAGGAGCTTCGATAAAATCCATTTCATAGAGCTTAATGTTTCAGAAAATTCCGAAGTGTGAACGATTGAACTATTTCCGAACGTTGTCTATTGTTATTGTAGCGCGGCCAATTAACATCATCTCGCGAACGCTTTCCTCTAAATCGCTTTCATTGTATAAAAAAACCGGCCAAGTGAGAGTTATTATATATATGTATACAATATTAGACACTAGCAAAAAAAACACGTGTTTGTTATTGGAGTCCCCCTTAAATATGTATTTCATTTTGTTTTTAGTATTTGTTCTTGAGATACAGCCTGGCGACAGACGGACAGCGAAGGCTTAGTAATAGGGTCCCGTTTTTACCCTTCGGGTACGGAGCCCTAAAAATGATTACTGTTTACCGCCGGTAATTAACGATACAATGTAACACACATTTATGTGAACAAACCCGTGTTTAGTACGTGCGAAGTTTCTGCATCAGCTTATTGTTTATCATGGGAAAACGCTTGGCCATTGTCCTTTACTTGTGTCCTAGCTGATTAGTGCTAACACTATCTTTGACACAAAAGCGTTTCCCAGCGCATGTACTTGTGAGAACGTTCCGTCGCAAATTTACTTTTGTTCTTTCCGATCTCACGGCCACTTGATAATCTCTCACAAGTAAGATCGATAAAAAAATCGGTTCCTACAAAACGGAAGTAACCGCTAATTGGTTTTAGATGAAAGATTTAAAGGTTATAATCTTAATTGTTTTAATTCACTTAAATCAGGCAGATAACAATGAATGAAGTTGAATGTCTGATTATCAATGTTGAGTTACTACCAGGCTTCAATTGAGTAGGAGAGGCGGCGAGAGCGGGCAGAGGTCAAGCCGATTTAATTGTCACGATAAGAGCCGCACTTAGCGTGGGAAGGGCTCGGGGCCGTGACGTCACACAATAATTGCAATGTCTTGCGCGCGTCCGGAACTACACATCCTCGCTGAATATTTACATTTACAGAACAATTCCAGCCGAGTGGACTTTTTATTCGTACAATGAAGAAAAGTTTAAAAACTTATTCAAAATGGATGTGAGATATTATAGCATTCATATACACATACATATGATTTTAATAATAATAATATCAACCCTTATATGTCCCACTGCTGGGCACAAGTCTCCTTCTCGTAATCAGGCGAGGAGGGTGTTGGGCCATAATTCACCGATGCGCTGACCCAATGTTAGGTGATCATCCCACGCCTTCAAAGACGTTTAATCTCATAAGGCATGCAGGTTTCTCCACGATGTTTCCTTCACCGGTGAGCAAGCGATGGTCTTGGTCTTGTCCAAATGTACGGTAAAATTTAGAAAAAAACGCGTAAGTGACGATGCTTTTAATTACATAAAGAGAAAAATTGGATCCGATAATATCTACGTTAAATTGGATTGGATTGGAAAGTTAGTACGCATATTTCTTTGCTAAACGGTGAAGATGGTGTTTTTTTACTAATGTATTAGATAGCTAATATAATAAATATAATTCTAATAAATAGAAAATAATAATAATAGCTAATATAATAAATAGAAAAGTTCTTAATGTACGTTTATTTCATAATATACAGTAGTATATATTTATTAAGGCACAGGAATTTAACATCAAATCCTATCGCATTTCATTATCTCATTATATTGCTGTTTTTTTTATTTTTCTTATTATTATCAAACTTCATTATAAGTCCTAGAAAGGGTTGAGTGTTCAGATTATTATTTGCTTCGGTTGTCTAAAAAACAACAGTAATAGAGCCCCCATACGTCCCGATTTTTATTAGGAGTATTCTTAAAAATTCCTAATAATTTCGTATTGTTATAGAGGCTTTTTCAGAATATTTTCCCTCACCGGTGAGCTAGCATAAACAATATGTCGACCCAGTTCACTTCCAAAGCTAACAACGATTCCATCACCCCTGCTAATGGGAGCGTGTTAAAATGGTGAAATCTCTGGATACAATATAGGTCTGATGATATCTGTGTGATTGCGATGGACGGGTCAGCGCGCACACAATGAGCCACTTCCTGCAGCCAACAATGACAGCTGATGTAAGCGTTTAAAAAACGGACCGATGAACCGGACCGCATGTACCATCCAATGTACAAGGATTGAAAAACTAGAATTCAAAAATATATAGAATTATTAAAAAAACTGAATATAAATTCCGAAAAAAGGTTTTATCTCAATTATACGAGAGTAGCTTGGCAAGAGCTAAGGCATAATCTGTCTTTATTTTATTTATTCTTGTCAAATGAGAATCTCATCTGAGCGTCATATTCTTTTCAAATTCCTAAACAGAGATAGAGTTTACCTATGCCGATCAAAATGGCACCGGCCAGCAGAGCAAAAGCTGATAACGATTTATGCGTGTACAAAATGTCCAATCGGATTACCGTACATAAATACATGGAGCCATTTTCAATAATTCCAAAGCCACAATGAAATCGAAGCCAAGGTCTAATTACGTGTGTAATTGAATTTTACGCTTCGGATGCGATGTATGAAGGGAGATGAGTCGGACGGGATGAGGACAGCCCAGGTGGGGCATGACCGCCAGTGACCTCGGACCAATTACGCGCCCATTAACACTCAACAGTACCCATTAGGAGGACAACCACCACCAACGCGTATGGGATTAGACCACCAAAATATTCAATCCATCACCGAATCTAGGTTTTTGTTAATTTAGCCTAAACAACATTGATGGTGCTCCATGATAATAAGCTCTTATTGTTGTTAATAAACACGTGTATAGCCACATTATGTATGCGACTAACCTTTGCGTAATGATACATAGCTGCCTGAGACGCAATAAAGAAATTTGCTCGGCATTAACAACTATCAGAATGGTTGTACCTATATCCATGGACATGCCGTTTAAATATCCCTTATCACAGTATAAGTAATTTCTTTTCTTTTGCGTCACAAAGATAATTTTCGTGTATAAATTCTGGCTCCGAAAATTTGTAAAATTGTTGACTTTTATAACTAAAACAATCCATTTTACTGAAGATAGCGTCCCACAAATGTTTGTACAGTCAAGTTGTATAAAATAAGAAAATCTCACAGCGCGCTCTGCTAATGACAAATACGATGCATCTTATCTAAGGCGGTCTTGAAAGATGTTGCCTATATATTGCAGAGCTTCCTGTCAGTGGTGAGCGCTGAGCGGTGTCACTTACAGAGACCCATCTAAATGATAACGTTTTTGCCACCCCAGCTTACGTTGAAGATAAGTATTTTTATTACGACGTATTTTCTGGCTTCAGAACTCTAGACACATTTTTAATTTGCGAACACACTTATGAAGATTCTTTGAGCTCAATGTGTAATCAAATTATGAATCTTTTTGGTGTATTGAATTCTGTTTTTGGATTTCAATGGTTCAAAAATGTTTGTGACTACTTTTGGAACGTAGTTCCTTATCGCGCGTCACGAAAGGGGGCTAGACGGAAAAAATTAAGATGAAAAGTTGGAACGACACTTTTTGCTATAGTTGTAAGCCGTGCGGCTTTTTGATTGACACATCACTGCGTCAGTAGCTGTTTTTGTTACACTATTGGGGCTGCTTAGTAAAAAAACCCCAGTTCAAGTCCCACCGATCTCGGTGACTTTTTTTTATTATTTTACGCCGGGAGATGCTCTGATTTTTATCGATAAAAAAATCATAAAAAATTTATACCTACCCGAATAATTATTTTCCTTACACTTTTTTTTGTTTTTTATTACAATTCCTTCAATAATTAATCGAAAGGAACTTCGTTCCATCCGGGTGTCCCTTGACACCTCTCTTTTTTTTATTTCATGCAGATTATTGCTTCTCCAATTTATGGGAACTTTAATTTAGGAATTATTAAGATCATTTTAAATGTTACCCTGTTAAAAGCTATTTTACTTAAAGCAATGGCCGGTAGGATTTTTATGAACCAAGGGCTGCAGGATAAATTTAGTTCATATTTTGCAAGTGCGGAAGTTTTTACAGCCTCGGGGTAAAAGGGCCGAAAGGTTGTCATATATAGTAGAATTCATTTTCATACCATTGCTCTATTGTGGTCTCTTGCGGTTGATATTGAAGGAGTTTGTATATTTTATCAGCTTAGCAACTACAACAACAAACCATCTCCTCTATGATCCTCTAACCCTCATGTTCCTTGGAGAAATCGCTAAACGTCGATCAAACCTAATGTACATGTATCATTATTAGTTATTTTATTTTTTATAGCATAGGAGGGCAAACAATTTGTCGAAGCCTGTTGGCGACTATCAATGCCCATGGGTGTATGGGCCATGTATAACCAGAGATTATGCAGATGCGTTGCCCTTCATTACCCCCCAATGGGCCACCGGAAACTCACAAACTGGACGAAACGCTACAGCATGGCTGTCATTTCCTACTACCACCCCGGTCGTGCCTACCTTTTACTGGTATATCATCATTAGCAGTTAAAACTGCTAATGATGATATATTGCACGCTGTTGTTAAACAACAGCGTGCAAAATACGAGCTTGAAATTCCAGAGACCACTGCTCTAACATTAAAATAAATATAAGGGTAGAGATTTATTTAACAAATTCTAGTAATTAAGTTAATCACTACTTTCGCTACATAAAGAAGCTAGGAATTAATGACTTTAATTAAGACCAAGAAAATCTTAATAATTCTAATTGAGATGATAACGAAGTCTTAGAGAAACGTAACGGAATATTTAAGGTTGTAAGTTTCGAGTACCGTAGCTGAAATTCAAGCTTATCTCATCTCATTTTGTATTAATTATTAATACGTATTTAAATAATAATACATATTGAAACAGAAAGGCAAATTTAACTTAGCCAATACAGATACTGATTAATACTCAATCTTATATTATAAGAAGGAGTAGTACAAGTTTGCGGTCACTTTGCACTCACAAAACAAATTTTTAAAAGTTATGATTAAAATAATTGTTTTTTGGTTACATTGAAAATTAACTCACATTTCTATTTGTAAGTCATACACATCGAGCATATAAAAGGATAGAGTAGCAACGTGAGCCGTAAAATTCCGAAACTGGTCAGTGATTTGTCACTAACGTAACAGCAATTTCACCAATCAGTGATCTGTATGTACATACCATCGGCCAATCATCCATCCATGTCCTAAAGCAGGCCAATCAGAGCGCAGAACCGGCGCAGCGTCGCAGCACAAATTTGGCGGAATTTGTTTTCATACAAAACAAATCACATTACCGCTCTATTCCGGTTATATGCTCTATGGTCATACACCAACAAAACTGCTTACTTTACCGTGCACGTATATTTATTATCTACATTTATATAGAATGAACTAGACTCTACAGTGAATGAGATCATAAAACCTGATATCATAAAAGTTTCAATGCCAAGTTACTTTTACTTACATACCAACATTTAAATTATTAATTTCTTGACAGTCAGTCAAAAAACGTTGCAAATAGTAGGATAAACATGTAAATGTCTATTTTAAAAGATTTACGCTCAGGTGCAATAAGAATAATTAAACCGTAATGGCAACTCGCCAGTGCCTCTCGGTACTGTTCTGTACAAAAGATAGCGACGTCTTTCACTGAAATATATTGTCCCAATGTAGCTCTACAGCCACACCCGATATGCAAATGGAGCAGAGATCGTAAACCGTTTTACATCAGATAATGTAAGAGCTAAATTATAAAGATAATTCAGCTATATCTGTCCCAAGTTAAGACTTAGATAAACGATTTTATTATGAATCTGCAATCTTTGAATTAACTTCTTCGTGGTTTTAGAATCTTGATGTTATGATACGTAATCTTAGAGTTGCAGTGTCTTTGACACTCATTCATAACACATTCCCATACATTTATTCATAAACTAGCTGTTGCCCGCAGCTTCGTCCGCGTTAACTTAGATTTACAGCCGTATACGGATTGATGATGATTATTTTTAAAGCCTAAGTTACTCCTTATAACATCAGCTATCTGTCAATGAAAGTCCCGTCAAAATCGCCTCAGCCGTTTCAGAGATTAGCCGGAACAAACACACAGACAGACAGACAGACAGACAAAAATTGTAAGAAATGCTATTTTGGTATGTGTACCGTGTCTATATGCATTTATTTAAAAGTGGTTATTTTAATGTTATAAACAGACACTCTAATTTTATTTATCTGTACATAGATGTTTCGAACCGTCTAAGAAATAAAAATCTCACAGGCTATGAATATGTATTCAATACAAATATAATACAGCCTAATACTACCGACTCAAGTCATTTACGTACTTTCTTTTTTGTGTATTTAAGAATATGTGTCCTCAAATAATTTTCAAATCTATATGACCACTAGCTGTTGCCCGCCTCTTCGCCCGCGTTAACTTTTAAAATTTGAGGGGTTGACAACCCTTATCACTTAGGGGTATGAAAAATAGATAGTAGCCGATTCTCAGACCTACTGAATACGCATATAAAATTTGGTAAAAATCGGTAAAGCCGTTTCGGAGGAGTACGGTAACTAACATTGTGACATGGAAATTTTATATATTAGATATAGTACATACGTCAACTTTATTCAACGTACTCAACTTTACTTTAAGCAAACGTCAACTTTACTCTATATTAAGCCTAAAATAATTACATATCTTATTTTAGTAATATTGGTGAAATATAATATCAGTTATAACATTACACTATCATTCCTTCTTCTATTTGCACTTAGCTACAAAAAATATAAAGTAACGTTTTAATGATAAAATAATGTGTACCAAGGCGTGATTATCTCTTTATAAGATCTAAAATGTGATGTTTTATGAATATTCGAACTTAACAAAAAGAATATTACATGTTGGACCTTCAAAAGGGTACTATTACATAGTATATATATATAACTAACAGACATGTGTGTCAGGTATGGGTCTGCAATCACTCGACACTAGTAGTTTTTCACTATATTTTTTACAATATGGTTTATGCGTAAAATTAGCGAGACTTTTTGGAAGAAATCTACGAAAATCTACTCAACACTACACTCAACAAACGTATGAGCATACTAGCATAGTTAGTATTCTAATGATATAATATATAACAGTGAGAATAGACAGTGAACAAATCTCCATTTAAATGTCACAATGAGAAATTACTCTCGAGTGTTTCTTGTTTCTTTACATTGTGACAAATTGTTGTGAGACCGATAAGATTGGTTACGATATAAGTCGATAGTGGGATTGTTAAGAAAATACTAACATCTTTATAATGATCGCCACAAATACTAAATTATATTACAGACTAGCTGTTGCCCGCAGCTTCGCCTGCGTTAACTTGCTTAACTTCACTCCTTTTAGTCACAGTATGGTGTTATATAACCTATATATAGCCTTCCTCGTTAAATGGGCTATCTAACACTAAAAGAATCTTTCAAATCGGACCAGTAGTTCCTGAGATTAGCGCGTTCAAACAAACAAACTCTTCAGCTTTAAATTATTAAAATAAAATAGTATAGATTATTATTTAAGGTTACTTGGAAAAAATCGCTTTTCAGCGATAAAGTCGTCTTTATTTTCGCATGTTTTCTTTTTGTTTTGTTATTCTGTTATATTTTAGTAATGTGTGTATAATAAAGATTTTTCATTCATTCATTCATTCATTATTTATTATTTTCTTAATTTCATTAAATAACTAGAAGAAATACATTAATTTGCATAATATATTTACTCAGTCGACTGGTCCTCAGTTTATCTGAGTTACAGGAAATCAGCCATCTTGGCTTACATTGAATAACGCCAATGTCAATAGCTGTACACCATAAAAATGCGCAAAAGAAAGTCAGTTGTAAAAAAACACAAAATTCGCAACACTTGGCTCGATTACAAATATTTATGTGATAAAGCAAAAAGATTTATATGAATTACAAGCTGAACCCGGGAAACGTTGACCTGCCCTTAAAAATGTTTATCGTCATCATATTTTTATACAAGCCCTTTTTTTTCTTTAACGCCGGTAAATGCTCTTAGGCATCCCGCGGGGGAGTGGGTCTCCCCACGCGGGTATGTGCGACTCGCTGCGCCCGACAGCTGGTAAGTGACGCAGCTCTACCCACTAAAACCCGGCGAGTGCCACCAATGCCGCCTTTGGTGAGGTGCCCCGGTCCTAGTAAACAAACAGGGCACTTCGACGGCTAGGCAGACCCGCAAGGGACCGACGCCACCTCCACAGAGGGGTTGTCCCGCACAGAACAACCCCTCCCAACGTCGGGACAGTACAATGGGGTGGGGTTCTCATCCTGACCCCTTGCCCCCTGCTCTTTTATCCCCTCTAATAAGAGGGGTACAAAGAGCCCCCTCGGCTCAATTATCTTCGCCCAAGGTGCTGGGCTCACCCTAGGCTACTGAGCCCCACCGCCATGTCAAGGCCTGAACCATGGTGGGGTTTTTATACAAACCTTGTTCTACTGATAGCCAATACAACAAAAAAGAATTACATATCTATTTTCGTGCAGTGTTTCTAAAGTTATGTTCGTACATACATTTTGGAGATTCATTTTTATTAATATAAAGATAAAATACTGCAAACAAAGTCTATAATCCCGGTAATTATATACTGCTGAGAGGTCTGTTTTGGCAAGATTTTTTTGCGAACGTTTCATAAGATGACAGCTTTAATGGCCCTTTAATTGGTGGGATAATACTAAATCTGGGCAGTCCTCGCTACACGGCAGAAAATGCTTCTTGTTTATTCTCTACTTTTGCTGTATTACAATAAAATATATACTGTAATATTTATTTATTGCAAATGCAAGAGTGAATAAATAAGCCGGGTTGGAACACAGGTGTCAGCTACCTGCTCGGACCATTATCAGAAGTGAACAGACCTTTTTGCTATCCCTCAAAAGATACACATTTGCCTGTGACGTGGAATAAATGATTATATTCTGTCAGGAAGAGTGAGGTTACGTTTCTATTTGAAATGTTTTGACTTAAGACACTAACATCGGAAAATTCTAGTTAATAAATATATAGATATATTTACAACATATAAAAATAAATAAAATTTAACAGCATTAAAGTAAGTATATACGATACCTCCCCATCTGGTTAATGGCCGATCAACACTTCGTCTACCTAAGCTATGGAGTAACTTAAGATACAAAAATAATCATTATCACTCCGGATACGGCTATAAATCTAAGTTAACGCGGGCTAAGCTGCGGGAAACAGCTATATTATAATAAGATAGGGTTTATTAATCTGAGAGACACAAGCATAAACAACATAACAATCATACATTACGTTTATTTTTTATATATTCCGTCTAAAACATTTTATCTGAAGAATTATTAAAAGGATTTCTGTGTACCCTTTTGTATATTTCATATAATTCTAAAAGCGTTATCTAATTTGCATCAATCTAAAATTCATGAAGACCCCAGAAGCCAAGTATATAAAAAGAACAATTTATTAGAACGGTATTATTTATTTTAAGTTCCCTGTAGATGATACATCATAATTAATATTTCATACTCATGATATTGTAAAAACCAATAGAACCAAACTATAAAAATGCTAGTGAAAATATGATACCAGAAATATATTTCAAAAAATGCACATTGCTTTTCGCCATGTAACCTCCGGAATAAGATGCGAGCCATCTGCTGCCGAGACTCGGGGCCGGAGAAAGGCAGGCACCTAGACATCTGGTGAAATATTTGAAAAAAGTGCAACGGTATTTAGTATGCAGCCAGTATTATGATTAGGTTCTAATAAAAAGTTGTAATATAAATAGAAATATTTTTTTTTTGTGTTTTGTAACTATTTTTTAATGTAATGTATGTATTCCTAAGAAAATATGTTTTTATTCAATACTAGCTGTTTCCTACGACGCCGTCCGCGTTACTTAGGTTTACAACCGTGTCCGGACTGATAACGATTTTTTAATAATCATCAGTAAGTATCAGAGGAGAGTTATTAATAACCTATATTCTGTTTATGATATAATCTATGTCTTTTCCAAATTTTATCGAACTCATCATTTGCTTAGGCGTTAAAACGTAGCCGCTCCAAACAAAAACTCATTTCTTATAACGTTACGAAGAAATTAATGCATAAATTAGAAATAGGGTATAGATCTTCTGAGCGTTCGTTATAAAATTGTTCACCAATGAAGACGAGGAAGCTTCTACAAATGAATACTTTTTAATAAGGTCTTGTAAGGTCTAGTAAGAGGTAGTGCCATGCTGCATTGCAGCCGAACTGGGCCGGCACGACCGGGGTGGTACCTCTCGCTCAGATAACACCGGCGTCAAGTGACAGCAATGCTGTCGCGTTTCGTGCGGTTTGTGAATTTCTGGTGGCCCATTGGGGGGGGGGATAGGGAAAAGGAGGGCGGCGCATCTGCGTGGCGTTGGTTTGCCCCCTGATGATATAAAAAAGGTCATAAGGTATTTCATGAACAAGCCTTTTATTGAGAGAACGAACTAAAAAAATCTAGCAGTGATTGATAATACCTTAAACATGAAATTGACAGTATTTATTTTTCTATTAGTTACATGCATCAATTTGATTCCATAATTCTCGTACTCGGTTGACATAAATCATAATTCAATGGCTGATAAACAATCTGTTTATCACAGGTGGTGCGTTTGTTTATTTTCTAAAATAAATTAATACTAATTTGCCTCATAATTCACACGACCAAACCACACACACACGATGCGATTGTAATTAATAGCATTTGAATTTAGACTGGCTACTACATAGTAGTGTAAACTACAGCAAGTGGTGAGGGTGATTAGTCGGGCAGTCCCCCCTTACGAGGCGTAGTCTGGCCTTCACCGGGGCCAGTCTGTCGCTGAGGTGATCCTATTGCCTGCAGATCCAGACGAAAGCGGTCGTAGGTGTAAGTGTAGAGCGTGATAGTGTCAAAACAAGATCTGAACATGAATTAGAGTTGTGAGAGAAACACCTAATTGTAGGAGACACCGTCATCATGTCTATATCTTAGCTCTTAGGCCAAGCAGCTTTTTCTAAGCTGCTTGGCGGGCGGTTCTATTATGCACCGGGGACTGCGCCCATGCGCCATAGGATAGCGACAAAATAGCTTAGAAAGGACGAGCCCCGGAGGCGACGTGGTCACTTACTACTTTACTTATCATTGGAATAGCCAGAAAATAGAAAATTTAGCAACACATGCCTGAAAACACCGCATGTACTTTTTTCTTTTACTTTTCGAGTTAAGTTTTACTTATCCGCTGACATACAGCGGATGACAAGTTTTTTTTTACTAGATATTAAAGTCTTCTAACTAGTAAATCAGGATAATTATGATCCTGTACTATTTAATGTTTTTTGACTTTCGTTCTAGAGATGGATAATGACCAATACATATTATTAAAGTACGAGCAACCTCTAAAGGATTAATTTTTTTATTCCTACTAAAATGCGTATAAAAGCTACTTTTGGTGAAGCCATACAAAATTCGTTTAATTAAGCCTTTATGAAATTTTACAAAGTACGACGCATTTCAAAAAGTTTTTGGGTGGAGGTTTTGTTTATCGTGATATCTCAATTACTCTTTTAAATATTAAAAAAAATAGGCTGAATTAAAAAATGAAATGTAATTTTAGTTAAAATCATCTAATCCATATGCAAACATTCAATAATAACTAAGTTTACTTCTTACTTAATTAGCTCTTTAATACAGAAACAGTTCAAATCAGATGTTTCAAATATATAATTTCTTTACTTGTAAAAGCTGTAACATTTGTAATGCAATGTTTGACGGTTTCTCCAATATGCGTATCAGGACCGCGTCATGTCAGTAACTTTAGTTTACGCACCGGAACATTTTATGGTTTTGGGATGGAATTAATGATCAGAATGGTACTCGGGTGAACTCTACATAGGTATAGGTTACAAAAGCTTGAAACCAATGGTAGAAACATTGATATTCAAAAAATAAATCTACATTATTATAAAGCTGAAGAGTTTGTTTGTTTGAACGCTCAGGAACTACTGGCCCGATTTGAAAAAATATTTCAGTCTTAGATAGCCTATTTATCGAAGAAGGCTATAACACCACGCTGTGACTAACAGTAGTTAAGTTGAGTAAGTTAACGCGGGCGAAGCTGCGGGCAACAGCTAGTCTAACAATAATAATTATATTATAGTCCAAAAAGTAAATAAATTAAACTAGGAATCTAGAAAAAATCGAGGCTGACATCCAATATAAATTGTTAACAGTGCTCATTTTATTTAACTAACAGAAGATAAAAGAGTCCTTTTGGATGATAATAAGTGTTATATGCATTTCAGTTTTAACCCTTACATTGAATCTAACAAAAACTAACTGCCACTTTCACCATTAATTGTCTATTGTTAACTATCATCATTGCATTTATCTGTTACATCATTGTGGCAAAGTAATCTTTGCAAAATAAACACTAGCAGCGCCCCGCGGTTTCACCCGCGTACTTCCTATTCCCGTGGGAGTACAGGGATAAATTGTAGCCTATATGTTATTCTAATATATAAGCTATGTTATTGTGAAGTTTTTTTAAAATCCATTCAGCAGTTTTTGCGTGAAAGAGTAACAAACATACATCCATACATTCTTACAAACTTTCACGTTTATATTACTAGTAGGATAGACTGAACAAGAAAACCGAAGTGAACATAAGTATGCTAGTTTATCACTAGAGCAAAATAAGCCCAGAATAAAACATACATTAGTATTTTGTTTATTGCGGGTTATAGGAACTCAATTGGGTAGAGTGTTCAGAATGCTCAGAGTATATCGTTACGAACTCATCTCGAGCCCACGTATCATCGAGTAATGTATCTAATTACTGAAGGCATTGTATTTGTGAATAGGCGTCTTGTTTCCTATACGTTTGAGCATAAACTTCTTACTATTATTGGATTTCTATCTTGGTTATATAGGTATGTATTGGTTGTATATGTACATCTTTGAGAGAAAAATTTAAACAAATTGGAATTCTGACTGTCGCGTCTCAATACGTCGTAGAAAATTTACTATATTATGTTTGGAAAAACATAAGTGAATTCTGTAAAAAAAGTGACATCCATAATAGGCATATACGGAATAGACACAGGCTAGATGTACCAGTGATTAGACTCACAAAAGTAAGCAATTCTTTTAAAGGCAACTGTATACGCTTTTACAATAGGATCCCAGAAAATGTTCAAAACCTCCCAATAAAAAAAAATTTAAAAAAGTTATTAAAGTGCGTTTGTGTGGTAAAGAATATTATAAAGTAAAAGATTTTATGGAAGATACCACACCTTGGGAATAGGGCGTTCCTCCAAGGCATTTCAGCATAACAACATGTGAAATTTGTTAATAAAATATTTGAAAATATTAGTTCCACTGAGTTTGTTTCGCCGGTTCTTCTCGGGCTTGCTTTGGAACCGGTGGTAGATTCAATTGACGTTCAAAAAGATACTCTGTATCTACTATTTTGAATAAAAAAAATTTAATTGATTTTAGTTAGATAGATTTGAATGAAAGGGTTATAAAATGTAATTAAACATACTACTACATAACTATAAAACAAAACTTGTGATATATTCTGCTAATATCAAAAGCACCTAGTTATGTTTTGAGTTCGTACTCCTCGACTAGATTGGAGTCAGAAATAGGGGTCGAGTTATTGACGAGTCAAAAGGGTCTGTTGAAGAACAATTCTAATCAATGTTTTGATTTAATGTCTTATGACGATTAAAAGTAATATCGATATACAAAATCACTAAGAATAATAATCAAAAGCACAAACTCTACATATTTCCTACAATTTTACCCAAATTATAAAGAGATTTAAAGGAAGCGGTAGAAGAAATCTATATTATACGTATACGATGTTCCTTAAATTAAAGGTCAAAAGTTGTTTTATAAATTGTATATAACTCTACTTACATATTTATACACATCAATGTCAGCTCTATTTTTATAAGTTCTATAAACTAAGAGTAAATAATACGTGAAGATTTTATCATACAAATCTCAAAATCAGTTCGTTAATCTGGTAACCACACAGAGAAGCCATGGGCAACCACTAGTTACTTGAATTTTAATATACCTTTTGAATTATTAAAATATATAGAGTCTTAAACTACTCGATGAATAATATTTTTTATCATCAATCGTCAAAATATCCAATAAAATTCGTATCATAAAATCTTTTACGATACGAATGCTATAACCAGCGTGCCATAAGAAATCTAATCCATAAATCTGGCGGTTTAAAATAGCTACCTGAGGTTTGGGCCCACATGGTAGCACCTGACACGCTTGCCTACATTACTTGGGTAGACAACTATGTTTGCTGTATTCGTTTACGTTTCATAAAAAAATATATATCTCCTACGATTACGCCCTCAATTTTAACATTATTATTACATAGATTACATACTGTATTATACTTTCTAAAGTATTAACTGTTTTCAATTAAACGACGAGTGGTAAATCTTAATTTTCCGCTCTACCATAGATATATATATGCTATATATCTATGCTATAACCAGCGTGCCATAAGAAATCTAATCCATAAATCTGGCGGTTTAAAATAGCTACCTGAGGTTTGGGCCCACATGGTAGCACCTGACACGCTTGCCTACATTACTTGGGTAGACAACTTTGTTTGCTGTATTCGTTTACGTTTCATAAAAAAAATTATATCTCCTACGATTACGCCCCCAATTTTAACATTATTATTACATAGATTACATACTGTATTATACTTTCTAAAGTATTAACTGTTTTCAATTAAACGACGAGTGGTAAATCTTAATTTTCCGCTCTACCATATATATATATTGGCCCTGCATATTAATGAAAAGCTAAATCTGTAGGTTTCGTAGTTTATTTTAGAATTGTCTCCCAACTCAATCATTACCCTCTTACATTCAACGTTTTCTATTTTATGGCCCTTACAGTACAGTGTCTACATTAAACAAAAAATATCGAACTGGCAACGCCTAGCAAGCGGTGAACGTGGCAACGCACGCGCATGAAAAAGATAGAGAAACCGGTCGGGCTGGTTGTACGAGAGTCGAGACAGTCCCCCCCGCGCGCACGCGCCCTCCGTCCCCCCGTACGTCGGACCCACTCGCGGCAGTGCCGTTGACGAGTGCATCGCGATCGTACGTCAGCGTGATAAAAGTTTCGTCGTACTCTACAAACACTAGCGCGTAACACTTCGACGAACCGGTTTACAACCAACTCTACATAATATCAGTGTTCAGTGACCCATTGTGATATTGAGTGTCAATCAGAGGTGTTAGTGGAAACTATGTTATGATACGGAAACAAAGTTTTATTTCACATTTGGATTTGTTGTACGGTGGTATAGGTAAGTGTGGAGCGGCTATATTACCATTATAGAGACACTACAGCATGGCATGTTATTACAAAAAGCTGCAGATGTAGGGGAGGGATAGAGAGCGTGCATGAATTGTTGACATATTTACAAACACCATGCGTTTTAATATTGCCGGATAATAATAGGTAGGTATATTTATTTGGTAGTTTTAATTTCTTTGATAAAAATTGATATAGCTTCTTCTTTTTTGTAATAATTAAAGTGTTGCGTGAAAAGTTTTATCGTTTAAATAAATATTTTAGAAGTTTTGCAATTATTATCTATACTAATACTATAAATAGGTAAAGTTGGTGCCTGAACCGATTTTGAAATTTTTTTACCAATAGAACGCCGCACTATGTTAATAAAAATAATAAACATCAGTCCGGGTACGGCTGTAGTTCTACGTTAACGCAGGCGAAGCTACAGATAGTATTTCATAAAAGTATTTATATCAACATCTATTTTAAGTTATTATAGTTGAGTTTGGTCTTAACTATTATTGTATTTTCACTTGCCAGCTCAGTCACTGGAAAATGTTTGCCTCATCACCAAAGATTCAATACCATAAACAAAATCATTTTATAAGTAGGTGTAAGTTTCAGTAATAATAAAGAAGGTAAACACGTTATTTAATTTCATAGATATTAAGCGATGATTTATATTGTATAGTAATTAGTAATTATTGTCATTAAAGATATCATACTAGATAGCTTTAAAGTACAGACTTCAAAATATTATTTCCCATTTAAAAATCACGATCTTTATCTAAATACAATGATACTTATATTCGTGATAAGTATTAATATCGGCACATTAAAATTTATACACTGTGTCATAGTATTACACTACATTAAATAATAATAATAACGAGAATGTCCTGCTCGTCGCACAATCGTGGGGTCAGTAGATGCAAGCAATTGGGTCCGCACCCCGAACGACGGTCGGCTGCAGCGCTTGTGTTGATTGTGCAGTCAAAATATGTTTGTTTTATTCCAAAATTTTAGTTTCACTGCGAATTGTACAGCTTATTTAATATTTATTACAAGAAATAATCAAAAAAAGTATGAATATAGTTATATTCGGTATTAAAACAATTCAAAATGACATATTTACCATGTTATTCATTAATATTTCGTGGATATTTTTCAACATTGTTTACAAATGCGTTGTTCACGACACAAGCTCGGCGAAATAAAAGTTTTAATAATCATAAAAATTGATGAATAAACATTTACTTAATTTTGAACAATTAATATAAAATTCATTCAAATGCTTAACATATTATTTTCGACTCATTTCATAAAAAAAAATTAGATAGTAATAAGATAGATTATCTCTCATTCGTGATAGTCAAGATTCAAAGAATCTATTTCCAAAATGGCGTCCACTACAAAACATAATATCCATCCGGAGCGATTTTCGGTGTATGTTATCCATGTAAACGTAAAATCTTGGATTAAATAAATCACACTTCCTCTATTATTATAGGTGAAATAATTTTATCAGACACGTTCATATTCTTTTCTTAGCGTCTTTGTCATTGGAATTCTCCTACCTATTCAGATATGTGTGTAAAGCTAAAGCTATAGACACAATAATATTTTCGGTAGAAATCATTTGAAAACAGTTTATTATTAATGTTTTTAAGATATTTATTGCCGACAATTTATTTTGTTTTCAATATAAGTAGAGCAAAATATCATTATTTCAAACAAAATAAATCTTATTAAGTTTTAGAGTTTTTTGCAGAAAACCTTGTGATTTGGTTAATCTAAATAATAAAGTAATAAATAATTACTTACTTTAATAAATTACCTTTTACCACAATTATTACCAACTACAACTAATCTTTAGAGACATTAAAATATATCTAGCTCTACTGCCATTTTCAGACCATAGATATAGAGATCTTCATCTACAGCGGCTCACAAACACATTTCGCAAACACACACTATGTTGAACCACCAGCCTTTTCTTGGCACACAAAAGGCCAGCACATGCTTTTAGTCGCAAAGCTTTGCGAGTTACGTCGCATACTTACTTCAATAATGAACGCACTAGCGGAGAAAAGGTACACAAAGTAATAAGGCCATCGATAAAACAGATCGATAGCTTATATTTCAACCACGTTAATCGTCGCATAAAAACTTGAATAAAACTTAAAAAGAAAAGAACACAAATTGTATATGTTACACATATTTTAACACTTCGAAGGATTCAAACCAGCAACAATCGTATGTCTCTACTTAACAAGGCGGCCTTCACTCTTAATCTATATAATCAAATAAATGTTTATTTACTTCGAAACTCATTAAAAGGTAGAGCTAATGTAGAGCATACAGTACCTAAATTTGAACATTTATCTAAAATGGTGGGCCCAATAAGGGATATTATAATGATTCAGTTCTTAATATCACTTAATGATTGACACTTAATAATTTAGGAATAATATTAATGAAGAAAAATCTAAGTGTTTATTAACTAGGTCTTCCCTTATTCGCAAAGTTAGCACTAATAAAATATATAAAATAATTTATAAATAAATAAGATTAATTATGAACATTATAATTGCTTATAACCCATTCAAATATAGAATTATATGTCACATCGAATATTAAGTTAATACAATAACTTTAAAAATACTAATATACACCGTTTCGACAATATCGTTTCTTTCTAACTTTTCCGAGCTAAACCTTAAAAACAAAAATAAAGCAAGACCAAAGTAAGTTTCAGAATAAGATCATGAATACGCCAGTCTATATGAAACCATAATTATGCAAAGTCAGGCGTGAAAACTAATTCACAGGTGAAGGAAAACTAGGGCGCTTCTTGCGAGATAGTCCTACTTATAATAATAACATGTAATACGAGGTTTATGATCTATTCTATTACGATCATAGAGAACTAACGAATACTCGCGACTTGGCGTGTTAATTCAAACACTATCATATCGGTAGATAATCATTTCCTCATGAACACAGACAGACTTATTTTATTATTAGAAGATTATTTTATGAATTTCGTTCTTATGAAAAAATATATAATTTTAATGTGTCCTTCTTTCTATTCTTACCGAATCATGTGTATGTGTGTGTGTACATAAAATAAAACACAAGTATCTTTACGAACGTAATATTCTCTTTCACAAACGACCCTTTATTTTACTCTTATTTATCCCATTACTGGGCAAGATACTCGTCTCAATAGCGTAAGGTCGACGAACTGCTGTCGAATCACAGCATTGAGACATAGAGAATAGAGACGCCTTTACGAATCTCATCGTGGGACGAAGTCACAGATTAACCTGGTCGGTAGCTCATATATGGATATAATCAGATGGCCTTATGTGTTAAGTAAATATTTCGAAAACCGCCTAGAGTAGGGAGTAAGACCTCACAAGGATCGTGGGTTTGAACTCTACATTTTGTGTGATGAATGTACCAATCTTGAATGTGCATACTAATTTCTTAATTTCCCTTTATCTGGTAGTAACTTGGTAATGTATGCAGGCAGCATGAAATATGAGCATACGTGATTAGGATAACGTAGAGTGATTTATACAAGCTGCTCCTTGCTGTGTACCCGACCCAAAATACAATACCTTTCTCAATAATTGTGTAATGAAATGTCCTAATCCGACGGTTTGTTTCGATGTTTAGCGCGTGCAAACAAATATACAAACCACTCATCTGTTCATATGTTATAATATTATATACTAGCGAACTCGACAGACGTGGTCCTGTACAAAACAATTTGTATTGGACCGAATGGTGAATCTATGTACATATAATTTTCAAACCCTTTTGAACACACGCACAATATTTCATCAAAAAAGTTACAGCAGGAGAACCTTACTGACATACACTTTTGACGACCTCTGTAGCTCAGTGGTAAGCGCGTTGGCGCTCAAGCCGGAGGTTGCGGGTTCGAATCCCGCCAGGGAACAAAAATATTTTCTGTGTTCCTGGGTCATGGACGTGTATTAAATATGTGTATTGTATAATAAAAATCTTAAATATATGTATAGTATAAAAGTATTAAATATATTTCCGTTGTCTGGTACCTGTAACACAAGTTACACAACACCGAAGAATTATATATAGAGACATTTTTGAACTTATACATGTGCTTTCCCTTGACTCATCGGAGAATCCTTTATTTATATAAATTATATTAATGTGTATTCTCTACAGTTTTATTTAGACTGCCAGGATGAATGAATGCTATCTGAATATATTATTAACCATACATCAATGTCTGCTACAGAATGCAGTTTAGAATAGATTTATATAAATCATAATTAATGTAAATTGTTTTATTGATATCGCATATTACAATTTACTACCATGACTCACGTAAGATACGTATTGCATATTATGAATGATTCCAATTTCCATAATCACTGTAATTAGTTAATTTAAGATCATTTTTATCAAAATAATTAAATAAAACTGATCGAGTATTTCTTTTATAATAATCATTCTTTTGATTTGATTTTTTTAGTATCAAATATTGTTTTTAAAACGTCGGAATGCACCAAAAATCTGTTTTTTATGCTATTGAGAATTGACTAAAATGACACATAAGGTGCCATTTTAGTCATAATAATTTAAATCCAAATAGCAGACCATCATGATTATGAAGATTTTCAGTGAAGTGGGACCTACCTTCTGCAAACCGATGCGAATCTAGATAATAATAATAAAAAAGAAATATTTATACCATCAGATCATGTATGGTACTACGGCCTACGCGGCGAGCATACAACCGGCATACAGCAGGTTATGTGTTTTGTATGAAAACAAATTCCGCCAAACTTGTACTGGGATGCTGCGAACACCTCAACGGCTAGTCAGTCCCTCTGGGGACCGGCGCCACCTCCACAGAGGGGTTGTCCCGCAGCACAGAATAACCCCTCTCAACGTCGGGACAGTACAATGGGGTGAGGTTCCCGTCCTCTTATGTCCTCTCTTCTTATAAGAGGGGAGCAAAGAGCCCCCACGGCTCAATTCGCTTCGCCATAAGTGCTGGGCTCACCCTAGGCTACTGAGCCCTACCGCCACGACAAGGCCTGAACCATGGTGGGGACAGACACTACGTCTGACATAGCCTTAGGTATAAACCTACATCAGGAGGTCTCTCGGCGAGAGCCTTACGCTGGATGGCGACGGACGGATGGACGCAGGACCTGGCGTGGCAACCGTATGGCAAAAGCTTAATGGTTGCCCTTGTTTGGTCCTCAAGTGATGGATGCTCCGTAAGTCACCTTCGGTCTGACACAGGTGCTCACCAGGCATGGTTGCTTTGATGAGTACCTGTGCCCGACGGGCGACGGCCCACAGGGAGCCGGTGACTCGGCTCAGAACACGAAGTGTGCCCGAGGTGGGTGGCGCTACGTCGCGATCTGACGTTGGTTATCGAAGGGGACTTGTCTCTGCCTGAGCATCATCACCACGATGCTCGGCGACGACGAGTCCTGGACGGTGATGGTCTCCTTATGCGCGGCAGTAATGTCCCAGAAGGAGGCCGACGAGCTAGTAAGAGAGGAGGCTGCCGACGAAGCCTCCCCCCGCGGGCGACGAACGTGGATGCGTAGGAGGCGCTAATTAATGCGCTGGTAACGCCTCTGAGCTCGTGTCGGGTTCAGGTCGGGAACCTAGATCCAGTATGGCGCGACGTCGCGGGGACTTAGTGGCGGCCGGGCAGTCCACCCTTACGAGGA
This sequence comes from Helleia helle, assembly GCA_963853865.1. Lineage (NCBI taxonomy): Eukaryota > Metazoa > Arthropoda > Insecta > Lepidoptera > Lycaenidae > Helleia > Helleia helle. The sequence goes on along the minus strand of OY971422.1, from coordinate 13,875,242 downwards.
GTAGTCTAGCCTTTTGTCGGGACCAGCCTGTCGCTGAGGTGATCCTGTTGCCTGCAGGTTCGGGACCCTCAAAAAGCGACCAAAGGCGCTGGCAGATCCCTTACCCGAGGTAGACCTGGATCATGCGAAAGGATGAATCGGCGTCATCAAAAAAGGTTCCACACTGTAAAACACAAATACAAAACTTACATTACTTAGTAGAGACAACAATTTATTGATTTAACCACTACATAACTAATGTATATATCAATCTATACTTAAAAAATAAGAAACTAAAATCTTGTCACTAATTTGAAATACTAAATTGCTCATCAAAATGATAAGAGCTTTTCAAAGTAAGTAGTAGATATTACTGAAAAATTAAGAAGCAATATACTTAATTCCTCCTACTAATAATATTACGTATAAAATGAAGTAAAAAATATTTTTAAGTAGTAATACATCACAATTAATACAAAAGTAGCTTACTTCAGCGTCAATTAACGTTACAAATTGCACATTTGCGTCACACTTCACTAATTTCTGCTGTGTCAGCATAATTTTCTGGTATGCAATGAACGTGAAATTAGTATCATTACGCTTAAACTGACTAACGTGCTTCAGTGTTAATCACGTTTTTCCTACTAGGAAGAGGGCGTAAAAAACTTATTTTATGTACTAATTTGTTGTGGCATGTTCAACAATATACTCGAATAGAAATAGTAGCATTTTTAAAAATTTAAAACTATTTAAAATGGGATATTTACCATGTTTTACTCTTTTATTTCGATGTCCCTCGTTAACAAGATATTTGTAGACAATGTAATTTTTTTATAGCATAGGAGGGCAAAAGGGCAGTCGAAGCTTTTAGTGACTATCGACGCCCATACACATCCGCACAACCAGAGATTATGCTGATGCGTTGCCCTCTTTTTCCAATCCCACCAATGGAACTCCGGAAACTCACACAGCGCACGAAACGCGACAGCATAGCTTCACTTTACGCCGATATTATATGAGCGAAAGGTACCACCCCGGTTGTGTCGGTCTAATTTGGCTGCAAAGCAGCATGGTACTGCCTCTTACCAAAATATATAGAGCTCGAAATCGAAATATAGAACTCCGCAAAATAAAAGTGAAAAAGGTAAATATCCAAAAACATGGTAAATATCCCGTTTTAAATAGTTTTAGTACTAGCAATGTTGTTATAAGAAACGAGTCGACCTTCAGCTAAGAAGGAATTCTAAAGGCGGAGGATCGTCTTAGTGTATCAGTGTGCAACAATATCCATTACTGATAACGATTTATGTTAATTGATCTCGTCTCTGACATAAATTATGATACATCAATTTTCATCACTTAATGCGGGAAAGCATCTTCCCACAAACAAGTTTAATTGTCGTTCTCAAATCAAACATTTTCAAGATGGCGCTTAAAGCGTTCTCAAACAATAAAAATTGTAATTACAATTTAATCTGTGTCTGATATGTAATCTACATCTTTAGTTCAAACGATTCGTTTCGTGTTCGTCCCGAAGTTTCCGCACATATCAAGGTTACCGCAAACTATAATTAGCGTGTTTTTTTGCAAACTACGTCAGACTATCCTTACACACTTTTTGCAGTAAAAATTGGTAACGAAGTGTTTAATTAAATTTGCAATTGAGCATAAATCGTGCGTTTCTTATGCTGACTCAGCTATTATTATCTACTACTTGTTCGTATGCGAAGCGTATAAATAAATATAAGCGTATGGACGCCATGTTTTTCACAAAGAAAGCTAATCTGATGTAATTTTGTGAAGATATAGCTTACTTGCTATTATCTACTATCTTTTTTATTATAGATATGACTAGCTGTTGCCCGCAGCTTCGCCAGCGTTAACTTAGATTTACAGCCGTACCCGGATTGATGATGATTATTTTATAGCCTAAGTTACTCCTTATAACATCAGCTTTCTAACAGTGAGGGTCCTACCAAAATCGGCCCAGCCATTTCAGAGATTAGCCGGAACATAACAAACAGACAGACAGACCAAATTTGGTAAAAATGCTATTTTGGTGTATGTACCGTGTATACATACCGTGTATACCGTGTATGCACTCAATAAAAGAGTTATTTTAATATTACAAACACTCCAATTTTATTTATCTGTATAGATTATAAGTCATATTTGTCATACTATACAAAAAAATTAATAATACCTTAAATAATACGTATTTCCGAAAGAAGCTCATACATTGACTCGCTTAGACTATCTTATGTAAAAATATGCCAAGTAGTTTATTTATATATTATAATCATATATTTTACCTACATTAAAGTGAAAATATATACTTAGTCATATATATACAATATAGTATAAATATTATCGGAATAGAGTGCACTTACTTCTTCGAAATACTTAACAACAGCATACATAATGTGAAAATGTACATTCATAGTATGATCGATGTTATCTATCAAATCTATTTTCTAGTCTCACCACGTAAGTATCCATCGCCGATCCACTGCACGTTTCTTTATATGCCGTATATTTCACACGTGACACCGCCAGAAGCACTCATAATTTATACATCGATAGCGCTGACAAACTGCCCTCTAGAAGCGTATTTTTATACCGCCAATAAAAAAGTATGAGAACCGTGCATAGCATTGCGTGAGATCGCGTCGGACGTAGAACCACAACCTCCTCAAATGTCAACCGCATCTACATAATTACAGCCTATCTTTGGTCACGCCATACGCATGAAGCGTCATCCCGGGAAGCCATCCATGTAACTTATATGGAAATTTAATTTTAAAACCAGTTAGCGATCTCACGATAATTGCATTGGCTACTGCAACGAGACGAGGAAATACTCGATTCAATTTCAAGTAGGGGATCATTTTTACGTAACAGTTTTCTCTTTTGGACGTAAAGAAAATCCTCGTTGCGATTACATTGTATTCGGGGCTATTAAATACGAATTATAAAGTGAAAGTGTTCCAAAACGGAAACAAGAGCATGCTAATGTATATTAATGATTCTTATTAAGTACGTAACAATACATACCTAGTAATCAAATTATGTTTTTTTTTTCTATTGTTTGAAAAACTAGTTACCACGTTTTTTAGATTCCGTTCATTCTTAAAATGAACTCTCACGGCGGAGATTTTGTTCGCTGCCCGTTCTAATGTTTTTCTCAACAATGGATATAAAACCTGGTTCGTTCGTAAAACTTGTTTACCTGCGTCTGTTCTTGGTAAAAATGTAATAAAGTTTATTATTATTAAAAACTGGCGTCTGGTAATGTTTGGTTTGGAAATAAAATTAATAATATGCCACGTAATTTTTACTTAGGAACAAATATGCATAAAATGACCATCACCTTATCTGTGTGCAAACTGTAATAGTCTGATAACAAATTATAAACGTAGATTTCGTTTTGCCATGGCCAGCTGATAAAAATACAATAATAATGCCAATACACTTTACACTATTAACTAAGATTTTTTTTTCAAATAGTAGCATAGATAAAAGTGTAAATTGGCCCGGATGTGCTTCGTATCCAAGAAATCTCGTTTAGTATTCATCAAAATGTCTCCGTAACTTTTTATATTTTTTATTTCGTATTCGATGTTTGTGCATACGATGTTATATTCATAAATTACGCTTTCTGTTCGGGAACCAGCTGCCGTCCCGCCTTTGGCTGACTTAATATTACAGCAACATACATTCATTTAACCTTTACATTTGAATTTATCTTTTATAGTGATCTTTCTGAACGTCAATATTTTTATTAGCCTTGGTTCGTTCAAAAACTTTCAATCTGAAAACTGGTTTTTAGATAAATTTATTAATCGTTTTAAATCGTTATATTTATGCCCTCGAAGTAAAAATACAGTTATGACTAGCAGGAAGTTGTGTCATTCGTAAAAAATCCATAAACAAAATCGAAAGCGGACTGTAGCATAACATCTCGTCAATATAAGTCGAAATATTGACACTATTTTTAGCGCTTTGATGAGGTGTTTTTTATTTAATTGTTGGAAACATTTTTGAACGGAAGGAGTGTAAATTGGAGAGGAAATGAACGTGCATTTTCGGTATTTGACTATCTAAGATAGATGTGTTGGTTCATTCAAGAGTGTTCGTCGTCGGAGTATCTCACCTCAACAATCCAACGCTAGGAAACTTTTACCGCTCAATATAATATGTATTGAGTTTGTAATAGTGTAATATTAAAGATATATATAGTAAAGTCGAAAAACTAGTTTATATTTAGCTCGTAAGTGCTTGAATAGTCTGATTGAAGAAGATTATAGATGATAATTATTAAATGTTTAGGAAAATGTCTTTTACATAATATTTAATATTTTTTATTTATACGAACAGACCTTCGTGGTCTCTGTGATATTTTTATAATATTGTTAATTCTTTTTGTATCAATAACCCCCAAATACTCAAACGAATCTCAAATTTAAGACGTATTTAAACTCGTGTTGTCCCTCTTTTTTCTTTGAATCTGACACGTCGTAGCATGAGTTTAAGTACGTCTTAAATTTGAGATTCGTTTGAGTATTTGGAGGTAATTTAATTTAAAAAAAGTGGTTCATGCGAAAGATCGACATGGTGGTGGCGTATGAGATATGCACTCTATCCATCCCATAGGGTAAAATGCATGCATGTGTTACTGTCTAATAGATTGTCCCCAATAGAAAGTGCTAGTGCTTGATCGTTGGAACTGGCTAACTTGACAAAATCAACTTTAAATCCACTATCAAATCCTTAAACGACAGTTGGTATGAGGATAGACAAAATTAAGTTATTGTATGTATTGTAATCATCCCATTCAACCCTTTCTGTATAATGGGCACGCCTTCTGCTACATTAATATTGCATCCCCTTTCGCTACGCAAATACATCAAATGTGCATTAAAATGAAATGGACGTGTGTTTGTTTTGTTGAATTCTGATAGCACATTTAATTATTTTTTTCCATATAAATCATATAAGGAAGGGGAAATTGGTCGTCTCGACGTTAATGATTAGAGGTTTATGTTCAGTGGTGGGCGGTGGTGGGTAAAGATGATAATAATGATGTAGAAGTAGTTAAGAACCAGTTTAAATGTTCATGTTCAGCGGTAGTTAGTCTGATAATGATGAATTGCGGTCGTTACATTAATTACAAAACTTGTTTTAATTAAGACACTTGATTAATTAAGTTTCAATTGAATTTTACTAATTATACAAGTTTTTAACGAATATATATACATATAATATAATAATATAATATATAAAAATAAATAATAATACAAACAAATAAATCGGCCGTCTTGGCGTTGATAGAGGGAGGCTCAGCATCCATTAGCATCAGATTGTTCAGCAGAGGACGGTTAGAGGATGATGATGATGATATACATATAAATGTAGCAGCTCAGTCTGTACATGTAATTATATGAATATTAAGTTTAGTGCTACTACACCATGTATTTTTTTTGGACGCAACGCATAATGAAATTTGGTGTACTTACAAAACTCTTGGTCGCTCATGAAGCCCTAATGATTAGTCTGTCTTCAATGATAGCAGTTGGTAACTTTAAATTTTTACTAAATGTACCTCTTAAACTAGAATGCCACCGAGAATGTTTTAATTCTCCTCTTACTCGTGTTAGTTCATAATCCACGCCACCGAGGCAATATTTTTAAATATAGCCTAACCAGAAATATATTAAGCCTGCGTGGTGTCGCCACGGTATCTTTTAAAACGTCAACACAGTATCGTCCATACAGAAATTAGCTCTGAAATTTTCCGAAATATGGCGAGGGATTTTATTTTTCTGGTCAGGCTACACTTTTTTACGGCCCTCTAATTACTAGTATGAGTTATGAACACTTATAATGGGACTACACATTTCGTAACGTAACCAGGTGGGTTAGCCAAGATAGATGTCAATTGTCATTCTATAATCGCAAACGCTAGTAGAAAACTAATAAATGCATGGAAATGACATTTTGAATCGATAAATCACGTGGTCTTAAATGTCATTTCCATACATTTATACGTTTTCTACTAGCGTTTATGATTGTAGAATGACAATCTTGGCTAACCCACCTGAAATGTCAATCTGAAATATATACCTACACGTGTGAGTGATCGGCGCTAGATATCACCGGCGTCACGAAATTTCCCGTCATGAAATAAGATTTACTTTTAGGAACATCATGAAGTATTTTGATTGACAAGTATTTAAGGTTTTTATTTGGTGAAACGCGAGCGCAGCCACGAGCAACATCTAGCTAATATACATAAAACTGGTATAATAAACCTGTATCTACCTACATACACCTCATTAGTGAAATGAGAATAATAAACCAGAACATGCAAACCAGCCTATTAGTATTTATGGAGATATTATACGACGAACTAAAATAATTTTTTTTAATTTATTACAAAATATATATTTATAAAAATAAATTATTATTTTGATTGTCATTTAACACATACGCAGAGGTTTATTGTTATACATATTATCTCTTTTTGGAATAAAAGTACGTACGTACGTAAGTAAGTACTAAAATAATAACGGTGAGCGACGATGGCCTAGGACCTATGTGAGCGACGACTCTCGGCCTCTTGGGTGCGAGCCGAGAGGTCCGGGGTTTGATCCTGACATGTGATGTTATGCCTAAAAATGAGGTTTTTCAAAATTTCTACATGTACCCGAACACAAGACCACCGGTGAAGGAAATATCGCATTTGGTCAGCGCATCGGTGAACTATGGCCCAACACCCTGCCTGTCCTGATTTCGAGAAGGAGACCCGTGCCCAGCAGTGGGACATAATAAGAGTTGATACTTGATATTATTATTACCTATTATTTTAAAATAAAAAATTATTATTAGATAAGACAAGAAGAAAACACCACTGATTGAATAATATTACAACTCTGTATTCCATAACTACAGTCTAGTCTTTTCTACATACTTCAATGTATGAAATAAAATGAGATTACTTTCGGATCATAAGTAAATTCAACAACAAAAAAATCATAGAGACATACTTTGAAAGTATTTAGGAATATGCGAAACACCATTCAGGCTGAATGTAGAGTGTACAGGGGGTAATGAAAACAATACACGGGCACTCCACGACTCTAGTATTTAAGCTGGGGTTTGTGAATGGAGAGTAAGAAATAATTTCGGGTCCGCGACTGTTTCAAGTGTTTGATGGAAAATACGTCTGGCTACAAAAATACTAACTTTTGTACTTGTATTATCAAGCTCGTCTGGCGTGCAAGTAATGTACAATTTATATACATGAAACATTTTTAGCATTAATAAACGTTTCTTATCATAATTATGAGTTACAGTTATGATTAATTGTATACAATGTGATACGGTTTCATTCTTTGTGACTTTTATCAGTATCGATAAACACACTGAAAGGTCTACAAACTACAAAGTACAATATTGGTCATCGCTAATCAGCGACATCAATATCAAATGACAAACCTCTTCACTGTCAAACCGTCCGACTCTATTGTCTACGGTATTTCCTTTTTAAAAATCTCTACCTTTTGTGCATTTTCATTTTTTTTAGGTTTTTATCAATGTTACTGATTTAAAACTAAGAAAAACTTAAATTATTTAACTGATGACACCAACATTATTAGATCATAATCATATTTTCGTCATTTTTTTAATATGGTCAATTTAACCGTTTACTTAATTTAACCGCAACCGCATATTAAATCGAATATTTTTTTTATAGTATAGGAGAGCAAACGAGCAGTCTTAGCCTTTTGGCGACTATCGACGCCCACACACATCCGCACAACCAGAGATTATGCAGATGCGTTGCCCCCCTCTTCCCTATCCCCCCGAATGGGCCACCGATAACACACGAACCGCACGAAACACGACAGCATAGCTGTCACTTCAGGCCGGTATTATGTGAGCGATAGGTACCACCCCGGTCGTGCCGGCCCAATTATCGGAAAAATAGGAATCGTATTATTTAACTATTATATTATATTTGTCAAGATATAAATCTCCTTCTAAATGTATTAATTAATATTTAAGAAGTATTAATATTTATCTTAACATATTAACTAGCTAAATCATAATAAATTCAATAACAATTTTCCTTTTTACAGGTAGCCGAGGAAAAATGGCGTGTATAGAAAGGTATTAAAGCAGCATGGCCGTCGCGCGCGCGGTCTTGTTACTACTCGCGTCCACCGCACAAGCGTGGATGCCCGATGCCAACGCTAGGATCCACGTCAAATACGGTAAGACGATTGTTATCATTGAACATAATACCTTATTGTTTCTTGTGATCTCAGTACGTGATTCCAATAACACAATAAGAATAAGTCGTGTCTGTAATTATCTCTGCTATATTTTGGTCTGTGTTAATCAAAATCGTAAAATATATCTCAATCAGTTGCTTAATACATTTCATACTCTTATGCTATGCTAGCGCCACTTTTACATCTTACAGATGAACACTTTACAACTTTTCTCCCGTTTGATCTCTGATATCTCTCTGGGAGAACTCTCATCTCCTTACTTCAATACTCCATGAAATACTTCAATACTCTATCAATCTGTCAAAACGCTATCAAAGCCAAGCCGTGATTTTTTGTTAATATAAAAATAAACAGAGAAAAATAACAATAGTTCAAGTAACCAATCCCGATAAAATTAATACCTAAAATTAATAATATGTACCTAATTTATTATTTTTAATTATATAATTGTTAAATATATAATTCCGTCGCAGAACACCCTACCGATGTGAGACATCTATATTTATATTAGAATTACTAATGAATAAAGATCTATATCATAACAGATGGAGTAAAATAAATGACAGCATCATGCCGTTTCCCGTCACGCCATTCAAAGCGATTTTACTGCGAAAGCTCGCCAATAGATGTTTCACATTAAAATACAAAATACACAACAGATAACGAACTATATTATGAAATGGATTACTAATTACATACTTAAACTCATGTCCATATAATTTAGAATAATTCGGAACGTCTGAAATTATAATCGTTTGGTTGTATACTCTAACATTTGGCTGAAGTGAATGATACGTTTTGCAACACAAGCGACCGTGATTACAGATTTACAAATCGCTGCCAGTCTGCTGCGAATGTCGCTGTCGTTGATTTCAAAACATATCACGGTGTTACGAACGCATATTGTGATGTACGTGCAAAATGTATACAGACTATATTTGTCCAGATTGTTCATTTTTTAAGTGTAGTTCACCCGCATATACATGCAATAATTCAGTATACACCAATTAGTGATGTCGGGCAATGGATAAATAATAATTATAATAAAGCTGCCAACTCATTGTAAATGTCTGAACAAAAGCGATAATAAACTTGCTATCTTGCTTGCTAATTTTATTATCAATAAAATTATATATGTAAATAATAAACAGCTTATAATTTACTAGCTGTTGTCCGCAGCTTCGCCCGCGTAAGTTAGATTTACAGGCGTTTCCGGATTGATGATTATTATTTTTATAGCCTAAGTAGCTTAATATATCAGCTATCTGACAGTGAAAGTCTTGTCAAAATCGGTCCAGCCGTTTCAGAAATTAGCCGGAAAAAACAGACAGAGAGACAGACAAAAATTTTAAAAATTGCTTTTCCGACGTAGGTACAGTTTCTACTTTCATATGCATTTAGTAAAAAGATGTTAATTTGAAATAACAAACAGACACTTCCATTTTATTTATCTGCATAGATAACCTTTCTCAATAAACAGTCTTATCAATTTTTTTCAAAACCGACTGATAGTTCCAGTATCACTATATCATAATAAACCGTATCTTATTCGTACTATTATTTATTATGTGTATATATACTAAGTTGTTGATCTTTGATCGGTCTCACAAACAAAAATACGAAATAAAACTGTGAGTTTATCTGCTTGATAAATAATATAATGTTGGTAATTTATAACACGACAAAAGACTTTGCTATTTTTTTAAAGCAAATAGTTGATAGTTAATAATTCTTCTCTACTCTGTAAGAGTACATTTTTAATGGGACCAAGAAAGTACTTTTAAAGCCAGATGACTAGGCTGATCTACGTGAGATACAAAGTTTATGTTATAAAAAATAATAAAAATGTGACACTAGTATCAAGTATACTAGTGTAAGTATCCCACCATGTCTTGTCGTGGCAGTGGGGCTCAGTAGCCTAGGGTGAGTCCAGCACCTTGGGCGAAGCGAATTGAGCCGAGGGGGCTCTTCGGACCCCTCTTATAAGAAGAGGGGACAAAAGGGCAAGGGGCGAGGACGGGAACCTAACCCTATTGTACTGTCCCGACGTTCGGAGGGGTTGTTCTGTGGTGCGGGACAACCCCTCTGTGGAGGTGGCGTCCCCTGAAGGACTGACTAGCCGTCGAGGTGCCCTGTTTGCTCAACAGATCCGGGACACCTCACTAAAGGCGGCATTGGTGGCACTCGCCGGGTTTTATTGGATAGATCTGCGTCCACTTACCACCTTTCGGGCGCAGCGAGTCCCAGATACCTGCCAGGGGAGACCCACTCCCCCGCGGTATGCCTCAAGAGCATTTCCTGGCGTTAAAGAAAAAAAACTTGTAAGTAAACAAAATACAAAAATAATTATAATGGCATTAACCAAAACCTCCCAGCAGTAAAAAAACGATAGACCATAGATTTTTTGCTTCATTGGTGACTTAGAAAGAGGCTTTATATTTTTTCTGTCTTACCATTTAAAATTGGAATGTAACAACCAATATGGATACTAATATGCAGCCTGCTGCCTGCGTGTTATGTTAGGGTTATTATTAAATCAACCGGTTGAAAGGTGTATTGTAAAGGAATTCTATCGTTGCAACTGTCGCAATAACTTTTTTGTTATTGTACTTATCGTATTGTGTACAGTCAGAGACTTAATGCGAGAATACAAATTTATATCTATCTCATAATTTAAATACCATAAAAACATTTTACAAAAAATTAAAACCGACTTCAAAAATACTAAACTAAAAAGTAATAAAATAACAGTTTCTTTAATATTTGTGCTTACAGCATATAATCAACTTAATCTTCTACTAATGTACAAACTTTGCATTTACCACGTCATTATAGTTACTTTTGGAGTCGGTGTCAGCCAAGGTAGGTAGGTAGATAATGTACAGCAACAAATACGACACCGACTCCAAAAGTAACTATAATGACGTGGTAAACGCAAAGTTTGTACATTAGTAGAAGATTAAGTTGATTATATGCTGTAAGCACAAATATTAAAGAAACTGTTATTTTATTACTTTTTAGTTTAGTATTTTTGAAGTCGGTTTTAATTTTTTGTAAAATGTTTTTATTTCTTAATTTTTAGTGATTCCGAAATGCGTCGTCTTGGCGTTCATTGAAGGAGGCATGTTCAGCAGTGGACGGATAAAGGATGATGATGATGATGATGGTGATGATGATGATGATTACGATGACCGCGACATACTATGGTGTGCTACCAAAGCATCCTATACAATTGTTACTTCGACACGTAATAAAATGATCATATCATCAAGATAAACAAAACCAACCAAATATGCATTATTGGGAATAACTAAAAAACGGCTTGTCAGATCTTAATAAAATTAATATGGGACCAAATTGGAAGCACCAGCTTTCAAACAAAAAAATAACCATCGAAATCCATTCACAAACGGCGGAGATATCGTGTCACATACATACAAAAAAAAAAAAAAAAAAAAAAAAAAACATACAGACGAATTGAGAACCTCCTTTTTTTTTTGAAGTCGGTTAAAAATTATATCTATTATTGGCGTTATTTATAGTATTGTGTCATTGTTAAAGTAGATTGATATTTATATATAACACAATTTAAAATCAGTAAATCATTACGACAATAACTGCCTATATTATGTCTGATCAGATTTCGTAAAAAAATATATCATATATAAAAAGCTAAAAGTTGTAAATAAATAGATAATTCACCGATGGGAGGGAAGTGCTGTGCCGCGCTCCCGGCTGCATGGGTACCACCATCTTGCTTATTTCTCCCGTGAAACAGCTTTGCTGTGTTTCGGAGAGAAGGGCAAGACAGGCAGTGTAATTACTGGCACCGAGACTTAACATCTTATGTCTCAGGATAGGCAACACATAAATGAGTTGCCTGGGCTAGTTCCAGGTATACTAGTTTATGTTCATGGGCAACGTCGACCACTTAACATAGGCCTCCCTCAATGAACGCCAAGACGGCCGATCCTTTGCCACTCGCATCCAACACGGAACCACGGAGCACGGAGATAGTCTTCCCACCTGGTTAATGACCGACTAACACTTCGTCTACCTTAACACATGGTATACTCGCCACAGTATTACTTTAAACAGAAAAAACTGTTGAAACTTAGCAACTGCATAAAAATAAGACTCTTTTCCTATAGTCAACTTCATCTTTATCGTATGTAACATTTCTCTTCGCTTGTTACATTTTTTCTTTTCTCGTAACATTAAGCCGGAGACTGACACGTGAGAATTTTCAAACGAAGTGTTATGAAATCAAAGTCTTTCATTGTTGTTTAATCTCTTTACAATAGGTGCATTGTTCGACAGTTTACTGAATCGCGTATAATATAAATTATAGATGAATACGACCTTTTTTATCTACGTAGTGTCAATGAAAGTTGATAAAATCGGATTATTTAATCTGATAATATATAATAATAATAATTTCTTTGGACGCTTTTACACCACGTCGAACTGGCCCCGTGGTAAGTTCTCGAAGAACTTGTGTTACGGGTACCAGACAACGGAAATATATTTAATAATATACTATACATATATTTAAGATTGTTATTATATAATACACATATTTAATACACATGCATGACCCAGGAACACAGAAAACTTTTTTGTTCCCTGGCGGGATTCGAACCCGCAACCTCCGGCTTGATCGCCAACGCGTAAACCACTGAGCCACAGAGGTCACTTATACCAATTCATAATATCGAAAGAGCATATTTTATTTGCAGACATAATTTCATTAAAATTAAACAAACAACGGACTAGCAAATTTGTTTTATTTATTTCAATGATTAATGTTCACGTTATTCAGCATTCATTAACAAAGTCAACCATCAACCATATTAGGTCTGACCACTCGTAACAGTACTATCCTAGATACTATATTTTTTACGATCGACTATAAACGTCATTCTATTTTTCAGTGGCAGCAAAATTTGATACGATAAAATTATGGCAGTTGAGTTTCGCTTTCATACACATGGGTAAAGCAAACTTATTCCTAACAGCGATAAACATTAATTGATCATAACCACCTTGGGAGAGCATATAAAAATAAAGCAATTAAAACTAATCCGTAGTCTAAGTGGGGTAAACTTAAATTGCGGATAAATTGGCTCACGCATTTTGAAAAATCGTCTCTCACAATGCGTTCAATCTTTTTTCTGTCGCGTTTCGTGCAGTTTGTGAGTTTCCGGTGGCCCATGGGGAAAATGAGGGCAACGCATCAGCATTATATCTGATTATGTTGATGTGTATGAGCGTCCATAGTCGTCAAAAAGCTTCGACTGCTCGTTTGCCTTCCTATGCTATAAAAAATCACAATTATAAATTAACACACGATCAGATAAACAAATAAAAAATGCTACCGTCTAAAAAGAATGTAAACGTGGCAAAAATATCTGCGGGTGCCAGAAAACATCTGCACGTATTATACACTCAAATTAGATTGATTTTTCTCCCCCATAATCTCAATCTGTAAATAGAAGTTCTAAGCGAGTTGTTTTTTTTTGTTTCAGGCGATGACACGTCGGAGCAGTTCGTCGGTAACACAACAGGACCAAACCATTTTCGTATTTTAGAAAAGGATGATTTCTCAATTTTAGTTGGCGGAAGGTTAGTAATATATTTTTGGTCAATTACCAAACATATTGCTATTCTATATTTCCAATATCATAGTTACAAAATTGATATCTTTTTTAATATTCACTTTCTTTGCTTACAGGAGTATAGTATACAACCTTAGCTTATACGATCTATCAGAAAACTTGGAGCAGGTTAGTAATTTATGTATAAAGTTTATAAAACAACGGTATAATGCTTCAGTTAAACTCAAGAACCAAGGGCAACTCCTTCCAAGCCAATCGTGACGTGGTTCGGTCGTGGTTAAAGTTAAAACTCTCGATAAGCTTTACACGAACTACATTTTACTCTGAACTATTTAAAACACTTCACCATGAACATATTTTTTCCAACCATTACCTACCTAGTATCGTGGACTTGTTACATAAACGTACAACGAAAATAGGTACTTATGTATAACTTAAGATTTTTTTTTCATTCCCTTTATTTTTTTCATTTGATTTTGTCATTCATCTGGCCTTTCTGTTTTTTTATGATAATTTTATCATAAATAGTTGGTTGGTATGGTTAACAAATATTTTTTTTAAAGTTCCTGTTTTTTATGTTATTGTACCTAAACTTAGTTATTTTAGAAATACATATATTCAAACAACAATTTAATTAATAATCTCATTTGTACTTAAGTAAGCCGATTGTTCAGCCTTCTTATGGCTTTAATATAAGTACAATCAGATGCAAACCACAACTATCGCTTAAACTACAAATACTTGAGATAACAATGTGGTTAACTTCAATAAATCTTATCAAATAGTAGCCAAGTTACATATTCGACTTCACAAATCCTAATACAAATTTATCGTTTATTCAGTACCGTGAATGCTATTGCAAATTTACGAAAATGTATCGCAATATCTTGTATAAACATTGATATCCGTTACGATTAAATAACTTTCGTTTATTTTCAGTAAAATAGGTCATTCAAAACCGGCCAAGTACTTACGTATTTTATTATGAAACTTACCAAAACATTTCCAACACATGTTGTATTATTGTATCAAATTAAATATCCTATCATATTGTTTTAGCCTACTTATTAAAATGTTTTGAATTCTTTACGTAGTATGTTAATTGTTACTGTATTATATATTACTAGCTGTTGCCTGCAGCTTCACCTGCGTTACTCAACTCCTATATGTCACAGCCTTCCTCGTAAATGGGCTGTCTAACATTGAAAGAATTTTTCAAATCGGACCAGTAGTTCCTGAGATTAGCGCGTTCAAACAAATAAACAAACTCTTCAGTTTTATAATATTAGTATAGATTTCACTCATGTATGCAGTTCTGAGATTTAACGAAGCTTATATATTACATATAAGTCATAGACAGCGGTGTTTATAAGCTGAAGTTTATATATACCTACCTTCCGAACCATGTTTTATACTACTACACTATGAATCGTTCTTCGATTAAATATCATATTCTTACTACTAATGAAATCTTGCGAGCAAACCTACTTCTTTTAGGTAGCGTTCTTTTGAAATAGTAATTCAATTTGTATGTGTTATTGTAAATACAGTAACATTCGCTTCCTTTTGTAACACATCGTAAATATTATGTATTTTAGATTATCCAACAGAAACTCGTGTTCACATATCCTACTACAAAATGTTGCATCTAGCGCATTCTTGAACGTAGCGGGCCGCGCACGCAACATCAATGGACGAGGCGCATTACGCATACTTATATGTTTTAAATTATTTACTTGTACATAACCGGTATGAGCCTACGATATCGCCGTCGAGCATGCGAAATAATTTGACAGAATTGCTCAAGTCACGTTATTCACGTGATAGATGTGCACGCGAGCAAGATGTTCGGGTCTGACGTAACAGATATTGTTATTCTTTTTAAATTTCGTAATAATTTTAACAAGCACGATAGTATTCCCGTTTAAGACTAATTGGCAATCTATTGGTGCAAGACGTTGGAATACATCAGTATTCGTCGTTGTTAAAATATGATAGTCGAACAAAGTTAAAAATCACAAAGATATCTGTAAAAGAAAAATATTTTCACAAATACACATAAAGTCATAGCCAGTAATAATTCTATTCTTAAATGTGTGAAAATAGCAGGTAATAAACTTATGAGAAATTATACATAACACGGAGCTTTTCTTAGTTTGTCTGAAGCATTACGTTTTTGACGTGACAACGTCTTATAATTCGATGACGCATGCGGCGTTACCTTGCTGTGAGGCGTTCCATTTTCTTATGACGTCGTCACGTTCAACGATCGTCAGTAAACCGACTTTACAGACAAACGATTTTTGTAATACCTATTACAATAAGCCGTTGAACACATCAAATTAAAGGTTGTTTTTTTTAGCGTCTGGAATGGCAGTCAACAGATGCCCATCGAGAATTGTGCCAACTAAAAGGAAAATCGGCAGATGATTGTCAGAATTACCTACGCGTAGCAACCCGTGTCCATGGCCGGTTGCTGGTATGTGGCACCAACGCCTACAAGCCCATGTGCCGACGGTACGCGCGGCACCCACCAAATCACCACCTTGAGGAATTCGATGGCACTGGCCGCTGCCCATATAACCCGCAGCACAATTCCACAGCAATATTCACTGGTAAGTAGATATCTTGAAATTTGTCAAAAATTTCATATGGCGGCCTTTATTTTTTATTATTATTTACCTACATATACATGTTGCTAAAGCTATAATTAGATACTAATTTAAATTAACAAAACATTATGTATAAATAATTAATATCATTATATTATATTTTAATCATCATCATTATCAGCCTTTATCCGTCCACTGTTAGACATGGCCTCCTTCAATGAACACTAAGACGGCTGATACGTAACTCGCATCCACTCGGAATCGAAAACCAGGAAATGATATTGAAACACACATCTGTATTATTTTAATGTAATGCAATAAAAATGTAATTTCAGATGGTGAACTGTATACCGCCACTGCTGCAGACTTTTCCGGGTCGGAACCGTTGATCTACCGCGAGCCCGTACGGACCGAGCACTCAGATCTCCGATTGTTGAACGATCCTTCCTTTGTTGGAGCCGTCGCATCGACGAGTCACGCGTTCTTCTTTTATCGTGAAACCGCTGTCGAATTCATGAATTGTGGAAAGGTAGGATTTTGTGAACGTAATTTTGTATTATTTTGAGTTATATTACATGAATGAAATTGCTAAAATAATAATATACTTTTAGGCTGTGTATTCAAGAGTAGCCAGAGTTTGCTTAAATGACAAAGGGGGCCCGCATCCATTCAATGACCGTTGGACATCGTTTCTCAAGACTCGCTTAAATTGTTCCATACCCGGAGAGTATCCATTCTACTTTGATGAAATACGTAAGTGTAATGAATATTAGGTACCTACTAAGTTAATAAATCTGAAAAAAACTTTTTCTAAACTTAATGTAAATGTTACAGAAGCAAATACTGAAATAATCAACGGAATATACGGTAGTGGAAGCAGTCGGAATGATATTGTATACGCTGTTTTTACAACACCTCAAAATGCCATTGGAGGTTCCGCTGTTTGCGCGTTTGCTATGAGGGACATACTTGATGCTTTCGAGGGACCATTTAAGGGACAGAAGGACATGAATTCAAATTGGTTATCTCTATCCAAAGAAAAAGTACCCCAACCACAGCCCGGTTTATGCGTTGAAGACAGCAGAACTCTTTCCGATTCGGCAATCAATTTTATAAAATCTCATCCATTGATGGACAAATCTGTGCAGTCATTTTTGGCGCGCCCAATTTTAATTCGAGTCAGTCTACAATACAGATTCTCCGCGATCGCTATCCACCCTCAAGTGCAATCTATGAATGGAAACAAATACGACGTAATGTACGTCGGGACGGACGACGGTAGAGTCATTAAGGCGGTAAATGTAGCGTCAAATGAAGGAGAGTTCGATGCGAGCATGAACGAGTACAGCAGAAATCCCGTACGAACTGCCGTCATTTCCGAAATGCAGGTTTTACCCCCGGGCGTCCCCATAAAACAAATGCACGTCGCGCTCACTACCGAAAAATTAATTGTAGCGTCGGGGGATATCATTAAAGCAGTCACGTTATCTCACTGTACAAACGTTCTGTCGTGCAGGTACTACATTTATTTATGTTATCTTCTCGCGTCACTCATTATCACAAGTGGCACACAATTTAACAATGATAACATAAACTTTATAATTGTTCCTTTTATTACAGAGAATGTGTCGCTCTACAAGATCCACATTGCGCTTGGGATTCGAAACAGCAACAATGTACTTGGGTGGGAAACAGACAATTCCCGAACCCGGAAAGATTCCTACAAAACGTAGACAATGGAAAGACTGATATATGTAATAAATTACCCGCGCTGCTCCCTGGCGACCGGCACAGTAATAGGAACCCGGCAACCAAAATACCAACCCAAGCTGAACCCAATCAAAGACAACCAAAGAACGATATACAAAACGAAATTTTAATAGAAGTTGTGGAAACGAACGTTATATCTGAACAAAAGCCTCCTAGTAAAACCGAAACAGGTAAAAGTAACAATCCTTCTCTTTTTGCGAATCAGAATACATTAAAAATCCTATTATTAAATATACAAATGATTAGTTTTAAAAATTCATATTAAACTGGAAGTTTTAAAAAATGACAAAATAAATATATCTTCATGTTTTATCATCCGTTTTTAACAAGAGTTGATGGTTTATTAAAATATAACGCTGTATAATATACACAACATTTCTATATATTCTTGGTAGCTTTAATGAACCTAGAACCAGCAGACTAGAATGCCCTGGGACGTGTAAGACAAGCCTTCTCCACATCCACCTCTGAAACCATTATTTTTTAGACAATTATGTACCATACCTACAGTACCTTTACACCCGAAATAGTCATAGAATTTTATCCAGCATTCGGATGTGTGGCATGGGATCGGCCGTCTTGGCGTTCATTGAGGGAGGCCTATGTTCAGCAGTGAACGGATAGAGGCTGATGAAGATTCTGATATTTTTAACCGACTTCAAAAAAAAAGGAGGTTCTCAATTCGTCTGTATGTTTTTTTTTTTTTTTTTTTTTTGTATTTATGTGACACGATATCTCCGCCGTTTGTGAATGGATTTCGATGGTTATTCTTTTGTTTGAAAGCTGGTGTTTCCAATTTGGCCCCATATTAATTTTATTAAGATCTGACAAGCCGTTTTTTAGTTATTCCCAATAATGCCTATTTGGTTGGTTTTGTTTATCTTGATGATATGATAATTTTATTACGTGTCGATGTAACTAACAATTGTATAGGATGCTTGGTAGCACACCATAGTATGTCGCGGTCATCGTAATCATCATCATCATCACCATCATCACCATCATCACCATCATCATCATCCTTTATCCATCCACTGTTGAACATGCCTCATTCAATGAACGCCAAGACGACGAATTTCGGAATCACTAAAAATTAAGAAATAAAAACATTTTACAAAAAATTAAAACCGACTTCAAAAATACTAAACTAAAAAGTAATAAAATAACAGTTCCTTTAATTTTTGTGCTTACAACATATAATCAACTTAATCTTCTACTAATGTACAAACTTTGCGTTTACCACGTCATTATAGTTACTTTTGGAGTCGGTGTCGTATTTGTTGCTGTACATTACCTACCTACCTTGGCTGACACCAACTTGGTTTGTACATTAGTAGAAGATTAAGTTGATTATATGTTGTAAGCACAAAAATTAAAGAAACTGTTATTTTATTACTTTTTAGTTTAGTATTTTTGAAGTCGGTTTTAATTTTTTGTAAAATGTTTTTATATATTTTACCGTCGGACAGAGAACAGTCTTACAGGGTATCCCTTATAACTGGTTTTACATTTCAGATTCACTGACCATCGAAGCGGCGGACGGCAACATTTACAGTGCACAGGCGCTGCTCACGGCCGTGGTCGCGTCGTGTCTCGTGACCCTGATGGTCGGTTTTGTCATCGGGTACCTTTTTTCGCGGCGATTTCGACACCCTTTTTTTACCGACACCTCCCCGTTCAATGAACAACACAATCACTTGAACAGGTAAAAATATTGTGACAATATTCAATATTTTTAGAAATAGCTTTATCGACATTATACCGTATAGGTTAGCGTGTTGACGCTCAAGCCGGAGGTAGCGGGTTCGAATCCTGCCAGGGATCAAAACGTTTTCTGTGTTCCTGGGTCACGGATGTGTTTTAAATATGTGTATTATATAATAAAAATATATGTATAGTATAAAAGTATTAAATATATTTCCGTTGTCTGGTACCCGTAACACAAGTTCTTCGAGAACTTACCACGGGACCAGATTGACGTGGTGTAAAAGCGTCCACAGATATTATTATTATTATCTTAATTTAGATTTTCAAACAACTAGATCCATAACTTGTACATAAGTAACTAGGCGATGAAATTCCGTTTCACTTTTTCTTAATCAAATTTTTTACAATAAACATTATGCGACCTTTTGACATGCTCGTTAAAGATTAGGTAAAAGACAAGATTATTATTGTGAACTGTGAACTTTTCAAATATCCAACATACTGATATACATATTTATTATCGTATTAATGTGTTAATTTATATAAATTTAATGTTATGGAATAAGTATTATAATTACTAAAACGCTTTCTTTTATTTTCAGACTGAGCCCCTTAGAAACGCCGTTAAACGTTAATTCGGGGTACAACATGCCGCCGAGGTCAAAAAACGTGAACATGGTGGCCAACGTGTGCCCTTTAGCTAAACAAGATAATTTACACCTTGAACTGGGAAAGGATCGCTCCCTGGACTTGAGGAACTCAACGGAATCTCTAGACAAAGACTTAAAGTGTGGTACTTTGCAGAAGGTTAAAAAGACTTACATATGAAACCTACCGCAGAGAACTGTGTACGGTACTATTTCGAAGTGATAGTGACATTTGTGCGTTTAGTGTGCCAAGTCCACCGAGAATATCGGACGAATGTCTACTCGATGTTGTGAAAAGACTCAACTTGTAAATATTGCATTTTTATTATTGTACAGAATTAGTGAATTAAACTGTTCAGTTTTACACTCAATCATGGTAATTATATGGATAATGTACAGCGTGTACGGTTATTATACCTTACAGTCTAAAGCATCTAAGCAGTTCTAAAATCGTCTGGAGATGTCTTAAAAAAAGAAACAAAATGGCGGGTCCAGCCTAGTGCTTCTCGATACGTCTGTGTACTTCGTACGAACAGCGGAATAGTTGAAAATATGTTTCGTATCTGTAGAACTTTATTGTACCCATAACCAATGAAATGTAAAATCTAATTTACATGCCAATCACATTGAGTGTATCTAGTAAATAAAGACATCTTAAGATACATTTGTAGTAGAATACAAAGTTGAAAGAAAACACTAGTATCTTTTTCTACATGATTAGAGACATATTGTCATGTTACAGAGTCTCAACTTTATTTACTAAGCTGTGACTTCAGGACTGTAAATATTTTAGACATCAGCGCTGTAAAATTGCATCTTTTACTAAATAGAGCAATTCTCTTATAGACTACTTAATTATAACTTTTATATGGAAAAGTTACTGGAGTATAAATTCCATCAAAGGTTCTCACCGAATAAATTTGTTTGACTAGTAAAATTATTCTATTTAGTATTAAATGTACACTTACAACATTCCATGTATTATGTAGGTTATAAGATACAGCGTAACTATATGTACATAAAAATGTGTATATAATGATATAATTAAGAATTTTAAATAAGAACGTCGTATTCGTAGTCGACAAATCGTTACAAAACAAAATTTTAAAACTATTATGAATAGAGAAATATACTTATGGGGCTAACTGTTAATGCAAAGCAAAATGGGCTGTAAGCGGGCAGCGTCTATTAATAGTTATTTAAAAAATATAGTTTTTGTTATAACAATATAAAGTTTTGTTATAATAAATAATAATGCTGTGCTAACTGCATAGTGCCTTGTAGGTTGCCAATTTAGTGCCTAATGTACTTTAGGAGACATCAGGATATATACCTATATATAGACATGTTTACGCTCCCATTGTTTACTGTTTGTAGCTTCATTTTAAAATGTATGCCGTATATAATTTTGCTTGTGCTACATACATATTCGTATACAAACATATATGAATAAAACCTACGATACCTTCGTTTTGTCGAACATAATTCTTCATCCTCTATTATTGCATCTACTGAAGAAATATAGTAAATTTGTTTGAAAACCAATATTAGGCTGAAGAGACCACCAGAAATCTAGAAATTAACAAGTATATTCCCACCGTAAAATAATAAAGCAGAAATGTATATTTCTGCTTCTATAATACTATGTAATGTTAAGAAAGAAATTTTTATTATAGTTATAGAC
Organism: Helleia helle; assembly: GCA_963853865.1. Lineage (NCBI taxonomy): Eukaryota > Metazoa > Arthropoda > Insecta > Lepidoptera > Lycaenidae > Helleia > Helleia helle. The sequence continues at coordinate 13,852,928 of OY971422.1, read as the reverse complement.
GAGAAAAAATACTTTAAATAGAAACATTTTATTTTTAAAATTTTTATACTGTATTGATTGATTTAAAGGTGAAATAAATCATTAGTCTCTAAATTTTTCATAGATAAAATTCAATTTTCATTTTATTCAGAGATGATATCAATGTAATACTGAATTACTAGTGTTTTTACTTGCAATTGTAATTTTTTCTTGATATTTTTGTAGTGAAATTATAAGTTTTTTTTAAATTAAACAGTATTTTATTTCAAACTAGCTGACCCGGCAGACTTCGTATTGCCTCAATCGATCAATAAAAGACCTAAACTTTTGTATAAAATAATCTTAAAACAAACAAAACGAATCCGTATTTAATAAAAAAGCATGTTTTGAATGAATCATGAAATTTATTATTATTTTCGACACAACATGTTGCTTACTTACAAAACAGAGTTTTTCTGAAATACTGGCTATTTATGAGGTTTAAATTTGATATTGACAGACACACACTGTTATGATACAGTCTGTTAATCAATTTAAACTTTAAAGCTTTCTCATAAACTATATTTTTTGTTTTGAACATGTTTACTAAATTAATAATAATAATAATAATATCATTTCTAATCCCAGAAACTAAAGAGCGTAAAAAGGATCTGATGGTGAGACCAATTGTGGGAATTTTACTTTGCCTCCAGCACAACATAATCCAGTAGATTCACCAGTGTATTTTAACGCCTTACAATATTTACAAATTATTTTCATTTCCCCAATTGTTACCGATATGTCGGCACATTAATCAATTGCCGTATCATAGTGGAATGCAGCTCGTTCAAGAATCACAGGAGCACTGCGTCTGCGGATTCGCTCAATTTCATTATGTCGTGCTTGCTGTTGTTGTGTTTGATGTGCCCGAACTCGTTGCAATCTAAGCCTATCTAATTCATTGTCACTCACTGAATAACGCAATTCTGATATAGCAATAGGACTATTTTCTTGATCTGTCTCTCTCTGGTCATCAGTGCGGTTAACACGTGAGGTAGCTCTTCGCACACTTGATTGACTGCGACAACATAAGTCAGTTCGTCTTCTCCTCGGCATCGTAAATTGTAATTAATCAACGTGAGAAAATTTCTTGCTCACTTAGCAGTAAAGTGTCACCATCACAAAATACCAACAAAAAAAGAGCACATTACTTTGAATGTCACTATCACAAAGGATCACCAAATAAAAGAAAGTTCTCGCGCACGTGGCGGTAATCGTCACTCACAAAGATAGAAAGATGCACTCATAGATATCGTAACACAATAATTTAATAATAATAGTAATTATGGACGCTTTTACACCACGTCAATCTGGTCCCGTGGTAAGTTCTCGAAGAACTTGTGTTACGGGTACCAGACAACGGAAATATATTTAATACTTTTATACTATACATATATTTAAGATTTTTATTATATAATACACTTATTTAATACACATCCATGACCCAGGAACACAGAAACTATTTTTGTTCCCTGGCGGGATTCGTACCCGCAACCTCCGGCTTGAGCGCCATCGTGCTTACCATGTGCTTACCATTGAGACAGAGGTCGTCGTTATACTTTTTTCCGTGTTCTGAAGTGCGACAGAATGGATTGACTTATTAGTTGGTTGTCAAATATTATTATTGCTGTGTTCAGAAATTTAATTTGTGACAAAACTTAAGATTTAGCAATCAAAAAAATAAATAATCTGATAGATTAATAACTGAAGTTAGCTAAAATTAAGTTTCACGAAGCCAACCAAATTGAAAATCATTACTACTAAATATGATCTATTACATTTTGTGACTATTCAATTTGGTCGCGATATTATTACTTTTGTTGAGTTTCGGAACGCGACATTAGATCCTCCAATGCACACTCGAAGACTGAATTTGAACTTTATGCAGTGGTAATAAATTGCAAATTGACTCTTTGACGTTAGGAACACACCTACATTGCTTAGACAACAGTGTAATCTATAATTACAACTGATAATATAATATTACCTTTATTGATATGAGCAATAAAGTTCAAATTGACTTTACATTTTATTTAGAAAACGTTTGTATGGGAAAAAGAAAAGGGCTGTTTTTAGGGTTTTCCCGGCCATTATTCGATTTTTTCCCACCTTTTAAACCTTCCCTAGACCTCCCGAAAATTTCAAGACCAAGATAAGAGAAATCCGTTCAGCCGTTCTCGAGTTTTAGCGAGACTAACGAACAGCAATTGATTTTTATATATATAGATAGAAGATAGATAATATAGATAATAACTAAAATAGCATACCTTTAGAATAGTATACCTACTAAAATAGCATCTATGCTACTAGCATAGATGCTATATTTTTGTAGATATGGTCATTTGTCTGTTTGTTGGTTCTCATGGTTTCACTAACAAACACTTACGATAATTGTATTCGCACTAATGGTGATCAGGCATGTGTAGTTATATACAACAGAAACATATACAAGAAATAGAGTCAATCAAATACCCTCTTCTCACAATAATGCCACAGAACCAGCAAAGTTACATGAACATAAAATGTATTAAGTGACCTAAAACCTTTGATAATAATTACAATCTTTGCATTTACCATGTCATTGTTGTTACTATTGGAGTCTGTCAGCCAAGGCAGGTAGGCAGGTATAATAACAAATATGACACCGATGACTGACGACGATTTTGGTGCTGTACCTATTAAACTTAGCTGACACCGACTCCAAAAGTAACAACAATGACATGGTAAACGCAAAGATTGTAATTAGTAAAATAACAAGTTGATTATAAGTAGTAGGCACAAAAATTAAGGAAAAGCAATTATTTTTAACCGACTTCAAAAAAAGAGGAGGTTCTCAATTCGTCTGTTTGTTTTTTTTTTTTTTTGTATGTATGTGACACGATATCTCCGCCGTTTGTGAATGGATTTCGATGGTTATTTTTTTGTTTGAAAGCTGGTGCTTCCTATTTGGTCCCATATAAATTTTATTAAGATCTGACAAGCCGTTTTTTAGTTATTCCCAATATTGTCTGTTTGGTTGGTTTTGTTTATCTTGATGATATGATCATTTTATTACATGTCGATGTAACAATTATATAGGATGCTTTGGTAGCACACCATAGTATGTCGCGGTCATCGTAATCATCATCATCATCACCATCATCATCATCACCATCACCATCATCATCATCATCATTATCCTTTATCCGTCCACTGCTGAACATGCCTCCTTCAATGAACGCCAAGACGACGAATTTCGGAATCACTAAAAATTAAGAAATAAAAACATTTTACAAAAAATTAAAACCGACTTCAAAAATACTAAACTAAAAAGTAATAAAATAACTGTGTTTCTTTAATTTTTGTTCTTACAACTTATAAACTTAATCTTCTACTAATGCACAAACTTTGCGTTTACCACAAAAATTAAAGAAACACAGTTATTTTATTAAAATGTGCAACGTTTTTGTCCATGAAGAGAGAGTGATTGAGACCGATTGAATAAGAGTGGGAAAGGGCGAACGAAGCATGAAGCACAGAGCCATGGAGTGAGAGTAGAGAGCAAGAGAGTGAGAAATATCGAGAGAGAGAGTGTGATAGAGCGAACGTCGCATCGCAAGTCTCGGAAATTTAAAGCTTTAGATTAGTACGCATAAAAACGAGATTTAAAAATTCGTTTGCCAAATAAGTTGTGTGCCATGTGTACTTTGTACGCACGCACTTTTTTCTTTTTTTCGGTTATTTATCTACAACTAATAAAAAAATACATGAAAAAATTAAATTTACTCTTTATTCTTCTCATTCCACATTGAAAGCTGAAACCCTTTCTAATCTACTGGATCAATCTTGTTTATGATAAAATTCCTTTATGTATAAATGATAAATAGTACTGATGAGATATCAAAATAATTTCCATAAATTCTTATATATTACGTACAAAGGTTAATTATTATTAATCTCAAGTATTATCAATAAAATTAATATAATTACAAAGAAACTGCCTCTTCTCTACAACTGTTGTCACTATATTAGTGTCGATGGTAACAGTGTCATTATTAACTTTAGTTTCTTCTTTAAACTGTGAATTCCCTTCGTGTAGGAGAATAAAGTTATGTAATACACATGCTGCATATATCAAAGTCTTCACTGCATCATGACTGCAGATGTCTATATGATTTATTTTTGTGAATCGGTTTTTTAACATTTGAAATGAATGACCAATATATGCACGGGCATTCCAATGCATTTCATTAAATTTCCTCTCCTCACTAGTCAACATGTCACCGCTAGGAAATGGAGTGATTAAGTTGTTTTTTAATTTATATTCTGAATCGCCTAGCACATGGTTTTCGATACTCACTAAATTTTTTAGATCTTTTGCAAGTGGACTTCCTTTGAACACTCTATTCTTTTTTGTGTTACCTACTTCACCTACGTACACATCAATAAACATAAGGCTCTCATCACATACAGCTTGTAAAATTATGATGTCAGGTTTTTGATGATGTTTCCTTTTAGAGCCCACCTTAAAGCGACAAGCATCAATAAAACCAACACAGTTTGGGAATCCAAATCTACTGTTTACTTTCATACTGGTCACTTGTTGTTCTTCTAAGCTTGGCCAATTAATAAAGTGGCATCTTTGGTCACAAATCAAATTAGCAATTTCGTGAAAAATATAACTCACTGAAGACTTGTGAAGACCAAATTTCTCCCCAACTTCATTAAAAGATAAATCACTAGTAATGAGGTATAAAAATATGTGAACTTTCTTATCAAATGGCACAATTGAATTGTCTGCTTCAATAAAATCCTCCAAATATTTAATCAGTGCCTGAAAATTATAATTTCCATGTTTTACACTTCATAATCAAGTTTCAAAAATCACCTATCTCCGTGCGGTGGCTAGCCCGTGTTTGATGCGAGTGGCAAGGGATCGGCCGTCTCGGCATTCATTAAGGGAGGCTTATCTTCGGCAGTGGACATAAAGAGGCTGATGATGATGAACCAAGTTTTTAGCTTCCTACCATGAATTGAGCAGCACAAATGTCCCAAAAACAAACTATGCATCTAAAATAGTACCATCTAACAATGACATCCTTAATGTAAGGAAAATAATCTTTACTTATTTTACTTTACAACCTGACTGTGTATTGTGAAATGTTAGGCACTAGCAAACCATAGAACATAATATGTATTGATATGAAAACCCCCACTCATTTGGCCCCCCATTAATTGATAATCGATTTTTTTTCTATCTCAATCATTTGATGGTCGTTTGATAGTGATTGATAGCCTATTAAAATTATTTTATCGTGATTAGATTATTTATTAAAAAACCTTTCTAAATGGCCTAAAAATATACTTTTTGGCCCCCCCATTACGTGAAATCATTTGTTACTGATTGATAGATTATTATATTTTATTCATAAAACGTTATTGAGATGATTAGGTGATGGCTTACTGCTTAGCACCCATCAATTAATAATCAAATTTTATTTTGTCTCAATCGTTTGAGTTTCTTTTTTTTTTTTAAATGTTAGTTGGACAGGCAAACTGGCAAACGTACCACCTGATGGTAAGTGGTCGAAGTCGACCATTAACATAAACTAGTATACCTGGAACGAGCCCATCCAACTCATTTATGTGTTGCCTATCCTGTGACATAGGATGTTAAGTCTCGGTGCCAGTAAATACACTGCCTGTCTTGCCCCTCTCTCCGAAACACAGCAATGCTGTTTCACGGGAGAAACATGCAAGATGATGGTACACATGCAGCCGGGAGCGCGGCACAGCGCTTACCTCCCACCGGTGATAGTGATTGATAGTATATTAAAATTGTACGATATTTAACTATTTGTTGAGATATTTTGATCATTTTAAAAATGATTTTTATAGATAAACTAATGACCATCAAATAATTTTAATAGACTATCAATCACTATCAAACGACCATCAAACGATTAAGACCAAAAAAAATTGATTATTAATTAATGGGGGGCCAAATGAGTGGAGGTGATATGAAATAATGTTTCCTCTGTCAGATTAAGTAATTGTGGTGATTTTTGAAGGGCTTTTAATAGATATCACTATAATAATAAAGATCTTACCTGAACTGTATTAATATTTATTTTAAAGTCATTTATGTACTCGTAGTCTGTAAAATGTTTTACTATGTCCTCATAATAATTCCCTTTATGCTTTGTTTCTTTAACATTTGATTTATCTCTTTTGCGGGTTAAGTGTGGGATATGGTTGTGTTCTTTAAAGAGAGCATCATTAATAAAATTCATATTTTCAAAATTTTCATTGGCAACATTCGCTGTGGCGACAATCAATCTATTAATTGTAGACACACTATCATCTAAAAACATTTCCATCAAAAACTTAGCATTATAATTCATTTTACATTTGCAATAATTAATAAGTATACAAATTTGCAAGCTCTGCGAAAAAAATATTTTAGGTTAATTTTTTTTTTATTATTTTCATTTAAAGGCATTAGCTATTAGGCTATTAGCCATACAAAATACAATTATTCGATCTGTAATACGGAGAAATGGCGGGAAACCCCAAGGAGCGCGGCTTCGCCCCTCTAGCCCCCATCAATCAACTATCATTCCCCATTCCATCCACACAAGGCAGTCCAACTATAGAAAACCACTCTGAATGGACAAAACACAAAATAACAATTAATTAACGGGAAACCAAAAAAACACAACCGCGCATCCCGATGCTTCCCGCCATTCCTCTTAGGTTAATTTTATTGCTACATATACTTTTTTCTCGTACTTAATGGAACAGACTAAGATCAGAGACTATGCTGCCTATTCTGGCGTACAAGGAGATAGTCCATTTCAGGTCTGGTCTTGTGCAGTATACCATACACTTAAACAGAAGTTATACATAGATTTCATTAAACACAAAATAGATTAGTTTAAGAAACTAAATTACAAGCAAAGAATAAAATCTATTTCAAGTTTTCTTAGCCTGTTGACAATGCTGTGGATACCACATAATATAATAGTGTAGTGATGAACACAAAATCGATAAACAATCGCGAATTATGTTTATGTAATCATAATATTGGTGTGCCAATTAAAGACTAAATTATTGATTTTTATTTAAATAAATACATAATTATTCATAATAATTATTTATTCATTAGTAACCACTGCTTTATTTTATAAAAAGTTAATATTTTTGTTTTTTATATCAAAAACAAAACTTATAATAAAAGAGCCTAGATAGATTGTTTTCTGTATTGGCAGCCCGTGCGCGCTCGTGCAGCTATCGCCATTTTGTTTATCTTGTCATTCGTCTTCGTTCTCCCAGTCTGACAGCACGAATATCTTGTTTCATTGCGAATCGATATTTTGTTATTTTGTTGGGTTTTTGTTAAAGTTTTGTTACGTTGTCTTTGTTGTTACGTTTATAGTTTTTTGTGAACTTTGAATGAATCTATTTGTTTTGTTTTCCCATCAAAATGGATCCTCAGCCAAGTACATCACAAAAAGACGTAGATGTTTTCTTGTCCCCAAGAAAAAAAACGTCTACGAAAAGCTTTCACTGTTACTGAAAAAGTGATGATCCGCTACGCCTAAAAGTACGTGAAAAATGAAACTTCTGCGCAATTGGAGGCCTTTGAAGTTGTGGAAGAAAATAAATGTATGTGCAAAGTTGCTGACATATTGGGGATAACCTCACGCTCTGTTTGTAAAGTTTTGAAGGAAGTAAATAAAGGTGCGCCGCCAACGCCTCCTAAAAAACTGGACCAAAGCGAAGTTTCAAAGATAAAATTGATGAATTTACATTCTCCGCAATACGAAGAATTGTTCATCAGTTCTTTTACCGAAATGAACCTCCAACCATTGCAAAGGTTAGTCAATCAGTCAGACAGTATTATTTTATACCTACATCTTTTATATATAAGTAATGATTCCAAACTATTATACAATGTACTATTTTAGATTTTACAAGTGATGAACGGTGATCCAGAAATGCCCAAGGTTTCCAAAAAGACTCAGAAAAATTTTGAAGCATCTTAACTTTAAATTTGTTGTACGGTCACGCAAGAGCACGCTTATTGATCGAAATGATATAATAACATGGCGCCAGCGTTACTTGCGATTTATATGTCAGTTTCGACGAGAAGGGAGACATACATATTATCAAGATGAAACTTGGGTTAACGCAGGTAAGGCTAACATTTTGAATTTATATATATTTTACATTAAATTTAATAGTAATATTGAATGTTCATGTACTATATTTATTTTTAGGTCATACTATAAAAAAAACTTGGGTGGACAAGAAAGTCACATCATCTCGGCAAGTGCTTTTGGAGGGACTGACCACTGGATTAAAAAATCTATCTGGAAAAGGCAAACGTCTCATAATTAGCCGTATAGGTAGTGAAGAAGGCTTCCTGGAAGAGGGGCTCATGATTTTTGAAGCAAAGAAAAATTGTGAAGATTACCACGATGAGATGAATGCAGTTTGTTTTGAGGAGTGGTTCGCTGGAGTCTTACCACAATTAAGATCAAACTCAATTGTGGTGATGGATAATGCACCTAACCACTCCTGAAAATTGGAAACGGCACCAAAAATGAGCTGGAAAAAAGCTACCATTCAAGACTGGCTTTTAAATAAAAATATTAATTATGAACCAGATATTGTTAAAGCTATGCTTTTAGAACTGATTCCACATAACGAGTCTTTTAATAAGTACGCTGTAAACGAAATGGCAGCACAACATGGGATCACGGTTTTAAGACTGCCCCCTTACCGTTGCGAGCTGAACCCTATCGAATTGATATGGGCGCAGGTAAAGGGGCATGTAGCTCAAAATAATAAAACCTTCAAATTGACAGACGTGAGAAATTTATTTGAGGAAGGCATTCAAAAAATTACGGATACCGAATAGTCTAAATGCGTATCCCATGTTGTCAAAGAATATGTTAATTGACAATATCACAGACACATTTATAATAAATGTTACAGAAAGTGACAGCGATAGCGATAGCGATGACGGCGACGATTTATAAAATAAAATATTACCATAATACATCTATTTGTTTTATTTCTCATGTTCCTTCATGATCAATTTTTTTTTTCACACACAATTATTATTAAAGAATACTCGGATCCTTAATAAAATTAATCGTCATAACTAAATACGGAAATATTCCATTTCTGTATCGAATAATTTCGCAACGTCACTATTTAGTACTTTTCATAACGTTGCAACACTGAAATTGTCAAATCTGGAATCGAATTAAAATTCCGAGTATAGAATTTATAGATCTGATCGGAACCGTTTCTTGGTTGATTTGTGAGCGCATTATCGCATAATATGTATATCTTTACTTAATATAATATAATTGATCACAATATGATCCATAGACTTAGAATATACTGTTATAATGGTATGATCCTTGTCGCACTGTATTCAGGCGTATAATATATTATATTTCGATTTCGATATATCGATATTTTATCAACAGTCTAACTCCTTGTCATTTCACTTTGTCAAATCACAAATGTCAATTGCAGAGGACATTAGTCGATTACAAATTCATAATTCATATAAGATAATTTATTGCGATTGCTCTTTTTTTCCCTAAAAGCTAGAACTCGTCGTTCTAATGTTTTTGTATATATAAAATTACTTTAATATTAAAGATTGAATAACAATTGTAGTATTCCAGAATTTTGTGTATTTATATGTTGACTGTACGTAGACAAGTTTTTAGAAATCTGAGCAATTTTTTACGAAGATCCATGTCGAACTCTAACGATAAGTATACTACTAATAGCGACAGTAATGAGTAAGTTCTTTTTATTTATAAATTAATGTGTGTTACATAATAATTCTTAGTAGCCCTCATTATCGTTATATCCTATCTTGTTACAGTTATAATAAAGAAAAAATAATATATCCTGCCGCAATACGAAATAAAGAACCAATTCTACAGGTTTTAAAGAGATTTATTATCTGTGATTTTGATGAAATTGAAGACGATAGCCCATTGTTTGTTGAAATTTCGTCAGGCTCTGGTCAACATGTCGCCCACTTTGCCCCTCATTTTCCAGGGGTGAAATTTCAGCCCACCGAATATGACAAGAACCTCTTTGGTAGCATATCAATCTATGCAAGTTCCTGTGCAACGAAAAATATACTTCAACCTATATTAGTTGACATTTCCACACCACTTTCACGTTTTGGATTTCAGGAAAATACCATTGATTACATGTACAATGCTAATATGATTCACATAAGTCCATATGAATGCACAATTGGGCTATTTGAAAATGCGGGAAAATATCTTAAACCAGAAGCATTGTTAATTACTTATGGCCCATATAGTAAAGATGGCATAATTACACCACAAAGTAATGTTGAGTTTGATGAATCTTTAAGGTCTAGAAATCCATTATGGGGATTGAGAGATATAAATGATCTTATAAAATTAGGTGATCAAAATGACCTCTGCCTCATAGATACAGTAGAAATGCCTTCAAATAATTTGACATTGATTTGGAAAAAAAATTAGGGCAATCATTTTAAATTGTATAAAATAAGATTTTATATAACTGTGATATTTTTTACATCTTTCAAATAATCTTTAGCTTAAAAAAATATAAGACTTATGTTTCTGATACACCTTGAATATTTTGCAGTTTTTTTTAACTTTCTAGTAATACTTATTTTTACTACTTTTTTAATATAAATGCATATATTTTTTTGTATGAATTTTGTCTGTGTGAATTTGGAATATACCATGTAATAGATTATAGAGATTGATTACATTAGTTTATTTCATAATGAAACAAGACTTAATTTTGTATGATACTTATCTGTATAAGCTATTGTATCATAAATAGAAGTGATTACTTTAAAAATACATAATATGAATAATTTTCCTAATAACTAAAACTACTATTTTAAGTATTTAAGAAACAGAATTTTAAATACAACTGGTATAATTTTTCAGTAGCCTTTAATGACTTTCAACAAATATTAATTATATTAAGATTGATTTCTTAAAATAATAGTTCATACTTATAACTTATGAATAAATTAAATTTCAAATGTAATCTCTTGGTCATAGGAACAAATAATATTTAAATTAGTATTTCTTTGTAATGTTAAGAGAGTGCATTCTGTTACAAACAGAAATGGTGATTTCTGATAACTTAATATTTTCCTATTGAAAATATTATGTTTAATATAATAGTAATAAAGCATTTAAATAAAACATATTATATGCGACTTTGTTCTGTTTTTATTAAAGCTCTTCCTTAAACATTCTTCTTTCTGTTTTCAAATATTCTTATTAGACTTGTTATTTCTACTTCACATAATATTTTTGCGATTTGATTGATTAGAACAATAAACAATGTTATCAATTGAACTATAACATATTGTGATATGGACATTCCTATGTCGAGCCAGCTGCCAACATTCTTGACATGATATAACAAATGGAGTCCCATTATGTTGGAATATATTAACACAATCATATTTAAGTATCCAATTGGAGCCTGAAAAATACAAACTATCATTTAAATTGTAAACATCTGACATGATCCATAGACAATTTTATACTGTAAGAAATAGCTACAAAGATGCGGCTTAGTGGTACTAAAATCAAAGAAACCCATAGGGTACAAAAGTAAGAGGTAAAAAATATCATATTCGCCGTTTATGGAGTCTGCTTATCATACTTAGGGCTTTTTTTTCTTTAACGCCGGGAAATGCTCTGTGGCATGGGGAGTGGGTCTCCCCAGACGGGTATGTGGGACTCGCTGCGCCCGAAAGGTGGTAAGGTGGACGCAGCCACCCACTAAAACCCGGCGAGTGCCACCAATGCCGCCTTTGGTGAGGTGCCCCGGATATAATGAGCAAACAGGGCACCTCGACAGCTAGTCAGTCCCTGAAGGGACCAACGCCACCTCCACAGAGGGGTTGTCCCGCGTCACAGAACAACCCATACCAACGTCGGGACGGTACAATGGGGCGAGCCCCTTGCCCTCTGCTCTTTTGTCCTCTCTTATAAGAGAGGTACAAAGAACCCTCTCGGCTCAATTCGCTTCGCCCTAAGTAAGTGCTGGGTTCACCCTAGGGTACTGAGCCCCACCGCCACGACAAGGCTTGAACCATGGTGGGGGAATCATACTTAGGGCTAGGTAGGCACCCATTTGGTTAAAAGCCGTCGCTGATATCATGCTTACTTCAACAACTGAAAAGAGGTATTTAATCCACTTTTTTTAGTTGTTTGTTCCATAACCTAAAATGAGGTAAATAACAATAACATTGCACTGTTGATTAAAAATGCTGAAATATATACCTTAGTCAAATGCTGTATCCCCCTGAAACTGCAAGCAACACTTAGAAATGGCGCCAAAGTTTTCAACAATATCAGTGTCGTAATAGCAAACGGCCGGTACGAAGTTGTAAAACAGATCACCCATCTCACTTCAAACGAATTCAGTGAGGCTATGTTTCCTGTTCCGAAATATGCTAAAATTATGTACAAAGTCTGCTTTGCAGTTAAGTTTATTATTACCAAAAAAATATGAACCAGGCCAAAAAAGTAAAGATTGGTAACAATCAACAGTTTTGTGAACGCAATAATGTCAGTTACGTGCATACTGCATGGATACAATATTTCGGGAGACTCATCTTTATTTTAGCCTAGAGCCCAAAATATATCAAATCTTATCAGATTAAAAAAACCAGTTTTCACACTCCAGTAATGAACATGCTATTTTTAAAACGAATTTAGGAACTTTTTCTTCTTAGCAAGTCGGTGGCTGCCTAAATTTTGTCAACCCAGAACTCAGCTACTAGTATTGCGTTCTCAGTAGCGTCCATTATGTCCTGTAACGTAAGGACATGCAGGATACGACATGAGGTGATTCATTGTCTGTGGAACGGCACCGCATATGCACTATGCTTTTGAGAGGGATCTGTGAATCCCCACCGAACACAGTCTTACTTTCTCCAGCCGACCTGAGTTCGAAGTCTATTCAAGCACAAGGTTGGCCACGGCAGCTTGTGTCGAAGTGGGAGATTTTCGGACGGTGGAACAAATGGTGTAGAGAGTGAAAAACTCTAAATATAAAATAGTTTCGAAATTTTAGAATATATCAGCAAAAAGTATACCTACCCATGTGGTAGTAGCAAGTTTACTTAATTTCATAATACATAATATATTGACTAATTGATCCCATGGTAACACAATCTTAACAGGCCAAATATTAAAAGGATACAAAAAAGAAAGCTCTTCGGAAGTCATGATTGCTTATACTTCTCTCTGTTGAAGTTAAACTCTTTTCCAGTTCACTGTCATTTCCAAAAGTAAACTGATTGATCTGAAAATAAAACTTAAACGTTAAGGAAAAATGAACGGCAACTGCTACATGCCGCGAGGTGTTTATAATACGAAAACAAAATCCATATTTAGCAGTTAGCACGTTCACGAATATACAGGTTGTCTGTTTATAATAATAATAATATCTATGGACGCTTTCACACCGCATCAATCTGGTCCCGTGGTAAGTTCCCGAAGAACTTGTGTTACGGGTACCAGACAACGGAAATATATTTAATACTTTTATACTATACATAAATTTAAGATATTTATTATATAATACACATATTTAATATACATCCATGACCCAGGAATACAGAAAATATTTTTGTTCCCTGGCGGGATTCGAACCCGCAACCTCCGGCTTGAGCGCCAACGCGCTATTCATTTATACAAATTATTGCGTTGTGAACGCTTAATAAAACGCACCCTTATTACTCCAGAGGGAGGGATGAGGGCCGGCCCTCATGATGATAGGTTAAATTCAACCGTAAAAGATTCGTCGACCGAATCGGATTTGACTTGTCCAAATCCTGCTCTCCCGAGTAGCGCCTGCGGGGCGCGGAGGGGGCATCCCCCTTTCGAATATTATTCATAATTCAATCTTAATCTGTATTTTTAGGTCTATCCCTAAAAGCTATTGAATCTTACTGAACACTATTAGCATAAATATATACTAATACTATAAAAGGGAAAGTAACTGTGCAGACAAACAGGCCTTAAGCGCTTTAACCACTGAACCTATTTGTATGAAATTTAGTACAAAGATAGTTTGAGACCCGAGAAAATAAATAAAGGATAGTTTTTAACCCGGGGAGCGACGATGGCCTAGTGGGTACGGGCTCGGCCTCTTGAGTGAGAGCCGAGAGGTCCGGGTTCGATCCTGACCCCCCCTGTGATGCCTAGAAATGGGTATTTCTTAATTTCTACGTGCATCTGAACATGAGACCATCGCTTGCTCACCGGTGAAGGAAACATCGAGGAAACCTGCATGCTTGATGAGATTACGTCTTTGAAGGTGTGTGAAGTTCACCAACCCGCATTGGGCCAGCGCATCGGTGAACTATGGCTCAAAACCCGATTTCGGGGAGGAGACCCGTGCCCAGCAGTGGGACATAAAAGGGTGGATATTTATTATATTATAACTAGTCTATGCTGTCCCACTGCTGGGCAAAGGCCTCCCCCAAGCTCTTCCATACATGTCAGCCTGGTATGAGTCTAACATATTGGTCACGCCATCTTTTTCGGGGCCGGCCTCGGCGACGTCATCCATCTTCTGGCACCCAAAATGTATTGATATTTGCCCAGCGGTCGGAGTGCATTCGGCTGACGTGACCTGCCCAGTCCCACTTCAGCTTAGCAGCTTTCTACCCACGTCAGTTATGCCCGTTAATGAGCGCAGTCTGGTGTTTCGCACTCTGTCTGTTCTTTTTATGCCCAAGATACTGCGCTCCATAGCTCTTTGGCAAACCCCGAGACGGAACTTCTGCGACAGGGTCAGTGACCAGGTCTGAGCACTGTAGGTTAGGATGGGGAGGATGCACATGTCGAAAAGCCTTAGCTTTAGGGAGATTGATAGGTGTCCCTTGATTAGTCTCTTCGTGGACCAGTAGCTTTTCCAGGCATTATCGATGCGGCGATCGATTTCTCTCTCTTGCCTGTTTTCGAAAGAAACTAACTGGCCCAAATAGATGTACTCATCGACATAATGTAGGTATTTCCTGCCCGTCTACCTCAACCCTACGTTTTATGCTGTTGATCATCACTTTTTTGGGTTGATATTATTATATATTATAATAATTTTATCCCGGAAATCCCACGAGAACTGGAACTATGCGGGTAATTTTTCTCGGTACTGTCGGAAAAAAATAAGCCATCTGGGAGCTTTCAACAAAAACGCTGCCTAAACCATTTTAGATATAACAAAAATAATGTATGGTATAGAAAAAGTCCACGACGGTATTTTTTATGTTAGTTGGATAGGCAGACGTGCCACCTGATGATAAGTGATCGACGTCGCCATGAACATAAACTAGTTTACCTGGAACTAACCCAGGCAACTTATTTATGTGTTGCCTATCCTTAGACTGCCTGTCTTGCCCTCACTCCGAAACACAGCAAACCTGTTTTACGGGAGAAACAAGCAAGATGGTGGTACCCATGCAGCCAGGAGCGCGGCACGGCGCATTCCTCCCACCGGTAAAACTCTTAAGGATAACATACTATATCTACTTTAACGTTTAAAAAATGGGCAATTATAAAGCGCTAATTGGAAAGCTGTTGTTGGAATGGTTATTTGACTTGAACATTTTATGGAGATTATTTTTTTCCTTTACACCATGCAAATTAAATGATATAGTAAAATCAAAATAACGCGCAACGAAATTAATTTCGTGTCGCCGTGATTCGACTAGGCTGCGATTAGATGCCCGCGACCCGCACCTCATGCCCGAGACGGGGGTTCGAAAGTTTAGGTAGAGTAATAATGTATGGTCGAATTGTGTATCCTAAATATGCCAACAAAAAACTCCGCGATGGCATATTGTCTATATATTAAAAATATACTAGTATATAATATACTACCTATATTCATTTTATATACGTTAACGCGGGCGAAGCTGTGGGCAACAGCTAGTAGTAGATATTGAAATTACCTTATGTTTTTTCAAATCCAGCAATTTAAATTCGGTTATCATCCAGCAGTTGACATTTAAAATTAATGTGACCATAAATAATCCTTCATGAGATACCGATAGTAGCAGGTAGAATATAAGAATCGACGAATTGATACCCAATAATCGATTTAATAATTTTCTGGAGTACAAAAGAGGCAGCAATGGTAGAACGACTGAAAAAAATGGGTATGTATTTATTTTATTAGCAGATACGCGAAACTATCTAGCATTTTGATTCAATAAATCAGAATTGGGCCGGCACGACCAGGGTGGTACCTTCCGCTCACATAACACCGGCGTCGAGTGACAGCTATGCTGTCGCGTGTCGTGCGGTTTGTGAGTTTGTGCGGTGGCCCATTGGAGCGTATAGGGAAAAGGAGAGCAACGCATTTGCATAACTTTTGGTGCGATGTCTATGGGCATCGGTAGTCACCATAAGGCTCCGACTGCTCGGTTGCCTCCTTGTGACATAAAAAATGAAAGATGGTGGTAGCCATGCAGGCAAGCTAGCAGAACAGCACACACGACATCCTAAATGTCACGCACGACTTACTAAACTAACGGACCCTACAGACGTCCTGAAAAAACCTGACCGTAAATTTTGACAAAAATCTGTGAATGAAGTTCAGAATATCTTAAAAATTAATTCATGGTCTCGTAGGAACGTATTCCTGTAACTATAACGGTTAAGGTCCTACTGCCCTGCGTCTCAAAATCCACTCTGTATAAAGATATACAACACATATAATTACCTGCTACTATCCAACATACTGTTTGTAGAACCTGTGATATAGGCATTTCATCTTCAAAACGTTTGGATTGTGTATTTATAATGTAAAGAGATAAAAACAGGAGACACATTTGTATAAAACAAATTCCTATTTCCTTCTTTGACTCTTCATTCTTGCTATGTTCATGTAATAAATATGCACCCACACCCATTGGTATAGCCCATAGCAATCCAGCTGCGACTCTGTAAATGATCAAATCAATTATATTTTTCATACATAGAAACTAACACATTGACAAATAAGTAAAATATTGTTCTTTTTTTTATTAGAAATCAT
Organism: Helleia helle; assembly: GCA_963853865.1. Taxonomy (NCBI): domain Eukaryota; kingdom Metazoa; phylum Arthropoda; class Insecta; order Lepidoptera; family Lycaenidae; genus Helleia; species Helleia helle. The sequence continues at coordinate 13,835,810 of OY971422.1, read as the reverse complement.
TTTTAATTGATTCTTGTTTACTTACATCAGTAATTAGTGATTTACATATTATGTAGTATATGTTCAATATCAAAACATGTACGAATTTTGTTGTTTATCTACACATAAAAGGAACATTCTGTACATAATATGTATCTTTATAGATAATATTATATCTTATTTATTAACTTTTTCACAATTAGTAATCAATTTGTCATATATTCTAGTTGCACCACCCAATTTTTAATTATATTGTTTCATGATTGTAATTTTGAGTGAGCACAATAAAGTATTTTCATTCATTCATTCATTCATAAATACTGTATGAATCATACTTACACTAATTCTATGACTACCTGTTTCCCTACAACAGGCATAAATGAAAAGATACTTAGTAGTATACATCCTGTTGCCCAAGCAAAAGATATTGACTTAGTCAGTAGATGTTTGTATGAAGAAAAAAATGGCCATAAACCCATGCCTAAAAGGGGAATACTTAAAATCCATCTGTGAGTGAATGACAGCCCCTAAAAATCTCAACCTAATTAAACTTCCAATAAGACAATTTCATAAATAAAAAAGCTATCAATATATATAAATGTAACATGCATCTTACTAAAAGTATAGATCCACATGTGTAGGATATTGCCTCTGTGCTCAATATTAACCAATTTTCCTGTTGTTTAAAACTGTTCCATGTTTGAATCCATACATGGATGGGTATTATTGCATACCACCAAAGTAAAACCGGCATTAAGAAATAAATATAATACTGAACTGGTAAATTTTGCACTGAAAATATAAACAAAAAAACATTTTAAATATATACAAAAGTAAAAGACAATCATTGTAAGTATAATAACACCAACCATAAATTAATGAAGATATGACAATAGATATTGCTAATAATAAACCATTAATTGAGTTTTCTAACACTTTTCTATTGTGTAGTTTATTTTTATTATGCTTAAGAATTTTCTCAGCTTGTATTTGTAACATTTGTTCGATTATGAACCTTAATAAACACAATATCCATCCAATGAAGGACAAAGTAACAGTTATCAACAGAGGTTGTTGGTAATAGTTATGATAATAATCAAGACCCTTTAGACTTAATTCTGCAATTTCATTACTGAATTGTATAAGGTTTTCGTATTCTCTTTTTTCTAGTAACTGTTCTGTAAAATTAATTATTTCAGTAACTTTCGCTCCGTCAAACTCTTTGAAGGGCTGATAGAACTTCTGAATTGCATTAGCTTCTACATCAAGTCTTTTCTTGTTATATTGGGATAAAAGTTGTCTACTGTTACTGTAAATAGCCATAGCTTTATTCTCTATAGACATATCCAACAGACTTGGTACAAGCAGACCCTACAATGATAAAAAAACAATAACTATAGTCCATTCAATGCAAATTTACAACACTAAGAGCAGAATGATTTTTATATTCTAGTTATGTATACATGTATAATTTATAGAAACATAAGGCTTAAAATTGAGTATTTGTTATATTTTTCCAATATTTTTGATTTTTATATAGATTCATTAGTCTATATATTTTTATTAGGACATAACTGGAGGTATACTTGCAAGACTCTATATTACTGAAACTATACTGGCAACATTTTGCATAACTTTTTATTTATGTTTATGTATACAACTAATTATAACATTTAAGAAGCAACTTCATGATACGGGTTGAGCACAATGTACAAACCCATTTGAAGATCCAGATCTTTTATAAATCACAAAACTCATATCCTTACGATTGAATTCACCGGGACGGGTATTGAAATAAATGTTGCCATCAGAGGTGTTAAATCAGCTTGATTAAGATCTACTCTGTGAGCAAGTGACATCAAATAGCTTTCGGGATCATTTACAGTAACATCTTGAGTTATTTGTTTAACTCCTGCACCCCATAATATGTATGGTGTCTGAGTTTCATGGTGGTCTCCTGTACCATGTGACCCTGAAATTGATAATTAAGAAACAATTATACACCAGTATACAAAAATATTACTTGATAACCAAGCATGGTGAACCTTCAGGTGCAATGTCTTCTTTATGAGATTAACTTTTTGGGTGAAATGGTCCCGTTAATGAGGACTGATCACCCGTCTGGCCTTGCTGGTGTACCCACCCCTTAAATAATAATGAGATTAACTTAATTATTGTGGAAACTTGTTATAGGTCTATTTAATAGTAATTACACTGAAATTCATATTATCTTTTATGACACATATGGATCTAGGATATTATTAATCACAGCAGCACTTAATCTGCAAGTATTACCTTTTACTTTACAATTTTAGGAATTTATGTTGTAATAAAAAGTATTACAACATAAATTCTAACATCATAAAAAAAGTACGAGTTCCCGACTAGCAGGTTGATTTTTAGATGAAGGCTTATTTATATAAAAATCTAGTACATATAGTAGTAGCAGTCGTAGAAATAAAGTACCTATAAAAGATAAAATTAATATAAATTGAAATAAGAACATATTTATATTACAAAAGGCCGGCAATGCACCTACTAATGTAATAAATCTCTGGTGTAGGGGGGGGTCTGTGGATATCGCTTTTCACTTACCATCAGGTGAACCGATTGTCCATTTGCTGCCTCTTCTATATAAATAATAATAATTTAAAAAATATTACCCCAATCAGTCATGCCATGATCGGATGTCACTAAGAATGTAGTTCTTCCATCATTATTATAGTAATTATTGATTTTAGCTTCAATGTCTTTTATGTTTTCATCAACAAATCTTATTGTTGTTAAAAAGTTCCTGTAAACATATCGAAACACCAATTTATCAAGCCAGTTCAATGGTTTCTTCACAAGATCTTGTTATAAAATAACTATATATAAAACTGCTATAAATATTTGCTTATTTATAACTTACTCCGTTTTAGGTTTATGTGTATGCCCAGAAGTATCAGTACCAAGCAAATGTAAGAAAAATATAACTTTTTTGCTATGTAGTTTTTCATAGAGAGCAGTGTCAGTGTGTGAATGGTCAAACAAATGTTTTACTCTCGTAAATATCCAGTCATCTAGAAGAGTAGTGTTCTTATTTGAACTAAAAGATTGATCATATGGATCAAACTTCTCCACAAATATGTGATCATCAATGTCTCCTTTTGTAAATATATCTATAATATCATATGCACCCCAGCACCATGTGTAGAGGCTTTGGTTAAAAAGATTGTCGAAATCAACTGGATTCTCCTTCCAACCCTTGGCTACTGCTGATGGGTCTTCATAAAATCCAGCAATAATAGCAACATGGCCTGGGCGTGATTCGGTCGGGACTCTTGTATTTGAAATACCCCACCTACCAAATGTATTACCTATTGACCTGTAATAATTAATAGTGGATGTTTGAAATTTATGAAGGTATTTAGCACCACAACAGTACTACTAAAAATTATTACCTAAGATATGGCATCGTTGTATAGTTAACGAAAGATTCAGCTCTTAAGCCATCTATTACTATTAGAACTAGACGGTCTGATAAAGCATCATGTTCAGGTTGATAAGGATTAATATTATTTACTATTGGTGACTTAAAGTATATATCGAAAATTGAAAGTAAAAATGTTATATGTATCAAAATACCAAGAATAAACATAGCAGCGTTTTGTATCACTTTATTCCTTGTATAAAAAATAATCGGTAAATTAGTTCTAACTTCTATTAATGTTTTCAGATAAACGGTCTTATTGCCTCTATTTAAAAAAAAAAAAATTGCTTTCGATTTAAATTTGAGTAATTTGTTGATGATTGATTATTTTCATTTAAAGGCATTAGCTACTACGCTATTAGCCATACAAAATACAATATTCGGTCTGTAATACGGAGAAATGGCGGGAAACCCCAAGGAGCGCGGCTTCGCCCCTCTAGCCCCCATCAATCAACTATCATTCCCCATTCCATCCACCCAAGGCAGTCCACCACAATATTCGCCAACCAATCACAATATATAAAGATCAAGTTTTTAAAACAAACACTATAGAAAACCACTCTGAATGGACAAAACACAAAATAACAATTAATTAACGGGAAACCAAAAAAACACAACCGCGCGTCCCGATGTTTCCCGCCATTCTCCTGAGTAATTTGTTATTTGAGTTTTTTTTTTTTTATTATTATTTTCATTTAAAGGCATTAGCTACTAGGCTATTAGCCATACAAAATACAATTATTCGGTCTGTAATACGGAGAAATGGCGGGAAACCCCAAGGAGCGCGGCTTCGCCCCTCTAGGCCCCATCAATCAACTATCATTCCCGATTCCCTCCACACATGGCAGTCCACCAATATTCGCCAAACAATCACATTATATATTACACTGATTAAGTTTTTAAAACAAACACTATAGAAAACCGCCAGAACAGCCCTACTAAGAAAACCACTTCAGAACGGTACTCCATAAGATTCGCCAACCAATCACAATATATAAAGATCAAGTTTTTAAAACAAACACTATAGAAAACCACCCTGAATGGACAAAACACAAAATAACAATTAATTAACGGGAAACCAAAAAAAACACAACCGCGCGTCCCGATGCTTCCCGCCATTCCCATTTGAGTTTTGACAAATGTGAATTATTATTATTATTTTCATTTAAAGGCATTAGCTTGTTACACATGGACAACCTACATAAATCGCCGACGTAGCATCGCCTCATACAACACTGCACACGACCTGATGGCGCAACGCAGGCACGAGGCGCAAGGGCAGCAGAACGTGCCCATTGACGCAATCGCCGCAACTTGCAGATATAATAGTTTTTAAAATAACATTCATTATTAGATCTAGCATCGATCTGTTAGGATAGTTTTAGTATTAATTAATATTGTAATAAATTAATAAATAAGTTGAAATAAATTTGCATTTTTTTGCATCTCTTGGCTGCACGTTTCTTAATTGGCGCAGTCGGTAGGATACCCGGGTCGGTCCGGACGAAGATATTTCCAACATTGAAATACCTCCGTGGCTTGACGGCTCCGATAGCCTCGCCGGGTATCAAAAAACGAGAACTGCGGCCAGAGAAAGTATCCAGAAATCGATACGGCAGATATGCAGATTTGGTGAGTACCTAGATCTTACTAGAGTTGCTCGCTTCCCTAATTTTAATTTCCTATATATTCACGTGTAATTTTTCTGTGTAATTTCCCTTAAGTTTTCCAAAATTTTCTTTCCACGAAAATCACGGACCTCTAGGTTAGACAATAGTAATAGGGTTTTGCAAATAGATTTAAATAGGAACTTAAATAATATATTAGAAGACAATAGTAGTCATAGCGATATTGTAGAATCTAGCGAATTATTAGCCCTGAACGACAGATTAAATTTATTTAATTCCAAAATGAGCGTAGATTTAGTCGACCAAGTTTATAAGGCCTTACGCCTATTACCGGAATTTGACGGTAACCCAAATGTCCTTACGCGGTTTGTGCACCTGTGTGATCAATTAGTTGCGCAATTCATTAGAGCGGAACCGGGATTGAATTAAGTAATCTTTCTTTGTTAAATGGCATCCTTAATAAAATAACCGGCCATGCCGCGCGTACGATCAATTCAAATGGCATTCCCGATAATTGGCAGGACATCAGAAATGCTCTTATTAATAATTTCTCAGACCAACGCGATGAGACTGCCTTATACAACGATCTGGCTCTTCTAACGCAACGCAATTTATCTCCACAAGAGTTTTATGAAAAGTGTCAGAGCTTATTCAGTACCATCATGACATACGTAACGTTGCACGAGACCATAGCAACCACGATAGAAGCGAAACGCGATTTATATAAAAAGCTAACTTTACAGGCGTTTGTTCGTGGCCTTAAAGAACCCTTAGGCTCGCGTATCCGATGTATGCGTCCGGAGACGATCGAAAAAGCGCTAGAGTTTGTTCATGAAGAAATGAACGTCGTTTACCTACAACAGCTTCCCTATATACAAATATCAGATCCACCTTTAAAATTATTAGTTGACACCGGCGCGAATCAGTCATTCATTAGCCCTGACGCAGTAGAAAGATTTTATCGGGACATAAAGTGTAATTATGAGCCCTTCGAAGTCACAAACATACATGCAACCACTCGAAATAATTATTCTATAACTTTACCATGCTTTCGCGAATTTAATGAAAACTGTGACATCACCCTTTTCATATATAAATTCCATAATTATTTCGACGGGTTAATCGGCTTGGATTTGTTGGAAAGGTTAGAGTCGAGTATAGATCTGAAAAACAAAATCCTAATTACACGTAATTCTAAAAATTCCTTGCACATGTATGATTCGCGGAACTGTAATTTATACGAGGAAATAATACCGGCTAAAACATCCAAAATGATACGAGTCCCGATTAACTTTCATAACGGCGACGCATTAGTTACAGAGCAGATAATATCTAACTGCACTATTCGCGATTGTATTACTACAGTTCGGAATAATCGTGGGATAATTGAAGTAATTAACCCGACTAAACATGACGTAGTGTTTTCTATGGATCGACCAATTAGAGCGGAAATTTTTAACACTCAATGTACGCGTTCTCATCAACTTAGCGATCGTTCAGCTGAAGTACTGTCACGTTTGCGTACTGACCATCTGAATCCTGAAGAACGAACCAATTTAGAGTCTCTCTGTGCGCAATATGCTGACGTATTCTATCTCGATGGTGAACCTCTAACTTTCACCAATAAAATAAAGCATAGCATTCGTACCACAGATGAATTGCCTGTCTATACTAAGACCTACAGATACCCTTTCATTCACAGCCTGTCTGTGTCTGTGTGTCTGTGTGGTTCAGGAACAGATCTCAAAAATGTTAGATCAGGGAATTATTCGACCCTCTCAATCACCATGGAGCTCTCCTATTTGGGTTGTTCCCAAGAAGGCAGACGCATCAGGAAAAGTTAAATGGCGTATTGTCGTAGATTTTAGAAAAGTTAACGAAAAAACTATCGACGACAAATACCCAATACCTAACATCAATGACGTTCTAGATAAACTTGGTAATTGTCATTATTTCACTACTTTAGATCTTGCTAGCGGGTTTTACCAGGTTGAAATGGACCCAGCCGATATTCACAAGACTGCATTCAATGTAGAGCATGGGCACTTCGAATTTTTACGAATGCCCATGGGCCTTAAGAATTCTCCATCCACATTTCAACGTGTGATGGATAATGTCCTTAGAGATCTCCAAAACGTCATCTGTCTAGTGTATTTAGATGATATTATAGTGTTCAGCGTCTCTCTCCAAGAACACATGGTAAACTTAGAGAAAGTCTTCCAAAGACTTAGGGAATCGAACTTCAAGATTCAGATGGATAAGTCGGAGTTCTTGAAGCTAGAAACAGCTTATTTAGGGCACGTAATAAGCAAGGATGGTATTAAACCTAATCCTGATAAAATCTCCGCCATCCAGAGATTCCCAATTCCGAAGACAGCTACGGAGATAAAGCGTTTCCTTGGCTTGCTAGGATACTATAGGAAATTTATCCCAGACTTTGCGCGCATAACAAAACCAATGACGCAATGTCTGACGAAAGGTTCTAAAATCACCTACGAAGACACTAAATACATTACCTGTTTCGAGAAATGTAAATCACTACTGACAAACGACCCTATACTACAATACCCCGACTTTACTAAGGACTTTGTATTGACTACTGATGCTTCCAATTTTGCGATTGGCGCTGTTCTTTCTCAGGGACCTATAGGCAGTGACAAACCGATAGCTTATGCATCTAGAACTTTGAATTCGAGTGAGATAAATTATAGTACCATCGAGAAAGAGTTATTGGCTATCGTTTGGGCCACAAAGTATTTTCGCCCATACTTATTTGGCAGAAAATTCAAAATTGTAACCGATCACAGACCTCTACAGTGGGTCATGAGCCTTAAGAAACCTGGTTCTAGACTCACACGTTGGAGACTCAAACTTAACGAATATAACTTTACCACCATATATAAGCAAGGCAAACACAACACCAATGCCGATGCTTTATCTCGCGTTGAATTGAATAACGAGGATGCAAACTCTATAGTTGTCAATGTATCTGAAACAGGTTCTGAAACGTTAACAGCTCCTAGCGTTAGCCCTAAGACTTCATCCAATCAGCAAAATTCAGAGACCGAAACTATTCACACCAGTAAAGAAAATACAATTTTAGAAGTACCAATCACTGACTATCCACTTAATAATTTTTCTAGACAGATTGTTTTTGTGCTGGTAGGTGACATTAAAAAACGACCAACTGTGACTAAACATTTCGAGACTCACACCCGAACGACCATACAACTTTCAGAATCCAATTTGACAAATGATGTAATAAACGCAGTTAAAGAATACGTTAACCCTAAGGTTAAGACAGGAATTATCATTCACCCACCTCTCGCGATGTAAAAGATCATACCGATATTACAAGAAAATTACACATATACATTACACATATATTACACATATGTATTAAGTTTTTAATACACACACTATAGAAAACCACCAGAACAGTCCTACTATAGAAAAATGCTCCGGAACTGAATCTTTTTATTTATTTATTTTGTTCCTGTTGGAACCGGCTAAGACCTGAGGCCATGCTGCCAAGTCGGTCGTATTAAGTAATAATATTTTGTCTGTGCTTTGGAGAAACGGCGGAAAATCTCAAGGAGCGCGGCTTCGCTGCTCTAACCCCCATCAATCAACTATCACGTCCCATTCTATCCACCCAGAACAGGCCATCACAATATTCGCCAACCAATCACATTATATATTACATTTATATTACACAGATTAAGTTTTTAAAACAAACACTATAGGAAACCGCTCAACACACATTAAAATAACAATTAAATACCGGGAATAAAGTATTTAAACGGCGAATCACACCACCATCCAACACAGTTAGCTACCGTGGGTAAATCTTTGTTACAGAGAGCACAAGGGATCTGTGATGAGCAGCACCTGGAGACCGAACTTCAACATGTCAAGCAAGTACTGCGTGACAACAAGCTTCGGGTACCGCGTCTCCGTCACAGTGAACGTGTGAAACCAGCCACCGTCGAGCGAGTACCTGCTGTGCTACCGTTTATGAAAGGCGTCACTGACAAGATTGGCTTCATCCTAAAGCGAGCTTCTATAAAAACTTATTTCAAGCCGCCTAAAAAGATAGGTCAATTCTTACCATCTGTCAAGTGTCATATACCCTTACAAGATGCAGGAGTATACAAGCTTGATTGTGATTGTGGCCTCTCTTATATAGGCCAAACCAAAAGATCAATTAAAACTCGCGTTAAAGAACATATAGCTGACTTAAAACACCGTCGCTACACTAAGTCTGCAATCTGTGAACATAGTCTAGACAAAGCTCGCCATTATATTAGATTTGATAAACCACAGATACTCGCAAAAGAACACCGATTCCAACCAAGGATGATCCGCGAGGCTATTGAAATTAAAAGACATCCAAATTTCAATAGAGAAGATGGCTGGCTCTTACCACCTGCTTGGGATCCCATTATTAAAATAATTAAATCAAAAACCAAGCATAATATGCCACAGATTAAAGATGCAGTTAGCACTTTCTGCGTAGAGAGGACTTATTAAAATAATGATGTATCATAGGGTAGTTTCGAATAACTTTGTAACATTAGGACATCTGTCACCTCAGTCCTTCCGTGACCATGGTTGCTGTAAAGTATCCGAAACGTCGGGCTTGTAAAAATCTTAATAAACCGCGATAAAATCCGTAAAAAATTGTTTCATTATAAATACCGGGAAACCAAAAAAACACAAGCGCACGCAATGACACTTCCCGCCGTCCACTGATTTTTTATTTTCTTATAATACTATAATATATTAGAATAATAACCAACGATAGCGTTATTATTATATTATTATGACGTATAAACTCAATGATTTAAATAATAAATAAAGAAATGATTTTGGCTGTAATGAGGTGACCATGTTTTGCATTTAGTTTTTAATTTGTAGTTCATACTTGTTACTTCTCTTTACTCTCATCATGTCGCACAAAATCCGTTTTCTCTGAAATTTTCTAAATAACTCCTGTACAGTGTAGGTACTTATAATGGAAAAAAGTTATTTCAATAAGACTACTTGTTAGATTATTAAAAGAGCGACCATATTACTAACTTCTATTCGATTTAATCCATTATTTTACAGTTTTTTTATGTTATAAGCTCAGATGAAGTAAAAAAAGGTAGATGACGCAAGGCCTTAGCTAATACTGAAGCCACAAAACTCAGCTCCTTCATGTAAATACACGCGCTCAGGCACACACATGCACCAAAACTAAGCTCATTTTTGTATCTATGAGTCGTTGTGCAGTAAATTTGCCAAAAAAAAATACCTTTCTGTGTAATTAAATGGTGTAAAAACAATACAAAAGTGACAAAAAAAGCTGAAGAAATATCGCTTCACACATAAATACACACAAGACAATATTTTTTAAGTTATTTTACGCGATTTTGAGGTTATTCGACATAAATAATATTATTGCCCCGAAATGATTTATCGGGAGAGTGTTGCCAGAAGTTTGTATTTCTAATAGCCCAAGTGGGCAAGTCAATAGGGATGGTGACAGTGTTCATATAAAAATATAATTTTGATGTTAATTGGTAGTTTATATGAAAGAATTCTGAAAAAATACAATATTTTCCCTTATTTTTATATGATTAAATTAATATTTTATAAATAAAATGTAACAAAATTTAAAATAGGTCACGTGATAATAAACGGAAATGACGCCACCAGTTCCTATTTAGCGGAAGCGGAAGAATGTTCACGTATACAATTAAATTATATAAATAATACACCATTTTCCGTACGCAGTACATATTGTGAAAACTATTTTTCAGGCGTTTTGACAGTATACACACAAATAGGCACCGTACAACACTTATAAAACTTAGAAGCCATTTTTTATTAACGACAACTAGAATCATTTTATCGCTTTTACGATGTTTAACAACATATGACGTCACGTGACAAGTGTTAGCGTTTTGGAACGAAATTTAAAATGCATTATAAAATGCAAGATTTTATAGGCATTAGACGTATTTAAGCAAAAGTTGATAATATTTAGGCCTCCGTTAGATATTTATAAATGATTTAAAAACATTTCTGAAAAATGTCAACATCCCTATTGCAGGCAAAGCCATATCAAAATAATTAAGTACAGAGGGGACATAATTATTATTTTATTATTTGATCGCTGTATGACTGAGTCGAAATGACCCATAATTCATTTTTAAATAATAATAATTCAGAATTAATAAGGCACACCATTAAAACGGTCTGAACACCGTTTTAATATACACAACGTAGGCTTCGCCGAATACATACACTTCAAATAAAATAAGTCTCTCCTAATCTTCCTCCATAATTATGTTATGAAAAAAGGGTAAAAAATAATTAATAACTCACAGACATATAAGAGAAGCAGACCAAACACAATTATCACAAACACATTGACAGTAATACGCAATAACTCCATCTCGTTCTCATTTGTTTGAACTCCTAATACACTTTTCTTTGTCTTTCAATGTAGTAACACAGACACATACATAGACAAAACAGAAAGCGAAGCCATCCGCCATATTGATAGATGATGATAGATGACAAATGGCGTCATAACAAAATCGCTCAAGTGTTTTTGTTTCATAAAAATATTAAATATTAATATGTGAATTGTAAAAATAAGACGGGATATATATGGTTAAGTGCAGTGCCCTAAGGTGTAGGAGTGCTACATATTATAAAACACCTGACATAATATTTCATAATTAAGTAAGTATTGTGAAGCAAAATAACGTCGTGAAAAATGTTTTGTTTATTATGTTACTATTCATACTTAATTTAGCTAAATACAAACATTAAGCGTTGATTTTACGTGTATATTTTTGGAATACGTATGATACCCAGCAAATTAATCTAAGTTTATTTAAATAATACAACATTTTACTTCCCTGAAATCCTGTTTGACAGTTTTGGTACTTTAGTTATTTGCAGGGGTAGGATTTAGATTTACTAATATTTTATTATAGTGGCTTAAGTTAAGCGAGAAAAGTAATAGGTTAGATTAGGTTAAAAATATTAGTAGTAAAGTTTCGAAGTATTAAGTGCCTAATTTATTTTTAAAATAGATACTTGGTTAAACTCATAATAGGTACACAAATATTCTTGAATGATACATTTACTTCTTTTCAGGTTTTCAAATGATGTGCACTTGTGAAATTCCTGGTTGGCAAAAATGAACGTGACAAATTGGCAGCCCACAAATCTTTTCTTATGTTCATAACATTTTGACAGTCGTAATATAGATAAAAGTGGCTTTAATGGAGCAATTCCAACAATTTTTGATTTACTGTTGCGAGAGGTATGATTTTAACTTCATAATATGGTTGCCATGTGCAATTACCACATTAAAAACTTCATAAAAAGTAAAAAGTGGTCACAAGACGAGTACTGAATATTGCAAAATCTTCTACCTATGCCTACAGGCATTTATTTTTGCATTTGTCGAAAAATATACTATTCCAAAGATAGTAATACTTCATTGGACGTCTTGGGGTACGTGTACTATAGTAGTGGCTATGGCAGTTAATATTTTAAGTATATTAGTTGGTAAATGGTAGTAGATATCTTCCCGGTGATGAATTTAGCATTTATTTTATTATTTTTACTATAACTCATTTGTGTGTGGCCTATCCTGAGACATAAGTTGTTAAGTATCGGTGCCAGTAATTACACTGCCGGCCTTGCCCTCCTCTCCGAAACACAGCAAAGCTGTTTCACGGGAGAAACAAGCAAGATGGTGGTACCCATGTAGCCGTGAGCGCGACACAGCGCTTCCCTCCCACCGGTACTCCTTATGTCAAAATTTTACATCATATTGATGATTTTTAGAATGGCAATTGAAGGTTACATAATAGGTGGTAATTATTTTTTAACTGGCCTTACTACTTATCAACATGCATATTTGCAGATAGACGAAAGCTAACCTGCCTTAGTGACAACTGCTAAGGAGCAGCCTATTAGAATAAAGAATCTTCAAAAGGAAATAATGAAGTTGAGAAGCACAATTAAGCTTAAAACTAAGAAAATAAAGGCATTTTGAAAAAAAATTGAAGGTTAATTATGACATTTGTTTCGCAAAATAAAGATCATGATTATAATCACTTGCATTGATTAATTAGTTATTAAGTTTTACGTAAAATTAAGGTGTAAAAACGATGCAAATTAAACTAACCTTACTGAACGTTTTTATTAAAAAAATATATATCTTTTAAAAATAAATGATTCGTAAATTATTTTTGGTTTCATTTTATTTTCCAACTCCAATCTCCGTATTTATAAACTAGCTGGTGCCCGCAGCTTCGTCTGCGTTAACTTAATTTCACAACCGTATCCGGAACGATTATGATTCTTTTTATAGCCTATTTCCTAATTCGGGATGTAAGCGGCCACCATTTTAATTTCGAACCAGGCAAACCAGGCAAATCGGTTCAGCCGTTTTGCCATAAAAGAGCAACGAACATGCCAAACTTACATAATATTTTCGTCTTTATTATATATCAGGACAGCTAGTATTATTACTAGCTATCCCGATACGTTGTTCTGTCTCAACTATGACTTGGAATAAATAAATAACTACAACTAAATCTACACCTAGTCCTACATTTACAACCTACACCTACATACACCTTTTCCAATATTTCTCACCTTTTAAGTGTTAATATTTTCCGAAATTTCTCATCGTATATAACTTCCTAGTACTAATACGATTATTCTAAGACCAAAATTATCGAAATCCGTCCAGCCGTTCTCGAGTTTTAACAATGGAATTGCAATCCATTTTTCTAAATAAGATAATCCGTCTTGTAATTTTATAATTATTAAGTACTGAATACGGTCCATGCCATTGTTTATGTGTGTGTAAGTGTGTTTGTGTTGATAGTTGCCACGGTTTTGTAGCTGTCATGTTCGGTCTGCTTCTCTTATATGCTGTGTAATAACTATATTAAGTACAGGCACATGAGTAAGTAAACGTATAGAGACAAAGTTTCCATACTACGCGTAAAACTGTTACCTATTGTGGTAGGGTTCTCACAGGTGGATAAAATTAAACGAACAAAACTCTATCTTTATTACCTACAAAATATTTTTTCTAAATATTTTGTGTTTATATTTTTTATTTGCAATATTATAAATGTAGATAAATTCTAATGGAAAGCACTCTCGTTGCATATCAGTTTTTATCATAACTATTATAATATTTTTTATTCCGAACAGGAATCGTCTGCTAATTACGTATTCTGTACCTATACTTTTGTATTTTTATTGTAAAGTTTAGCTAAGATTTAAGATTTAATGTCAAGTCAAATGTTTCCCTAACTAGACTTTAGGCACATCCATAAAAACTTAGTGAACAAAAGTTATAATAATTAGTAGAAATAAAATAATAAGATACAAGTTATGTACCTATTGAAATCTTTGGGATAGCTAAAGTATGATTTGTTTTATTTGCTCTATTATTGTTCACACAGATAAATACACACAGTACAATATACAATATTGACACTTTTTACTTTTAATTATCAACAATAATTTAAGAACAATCTTATAAAAAAATATGATTCTTTTTTTATTTGCTATATTATTGTTCATACACACAGTTTACTAAACAAAATTGACACTTTTTACTTTTAATTAACAAAAATTTAAGAACGGTGATAATAATTCGAAATACCCGCCAAGCGAAAAAATATACAATGTTACTTAACACGTGCACTCACATCCCCGCGTTCGAACACTCGTCGAACCGGTTTCGACCGGTTTCTACTCGTACGTGACGAGCCACGAGTGCTTACGCACAAATGCGTTACGACGCTTGTAGTAGTGCAATCGATTCGCGCGGTTGTATGAAGCTTTGCCTCTGTCCGTTTATTTACTCATGTGGTACAGGTCTACTACTGTAATTAATTATTTTGAAACTGTTATTCTTTGACAATGATTTTAGTGACATATTGGGCCGTATTACAAAAGGTGACTCGGATCAAGTATCACCCATGTCTAGCTTCAAGGTCAAATCTGTTCTCAAGATCCATTGGTATTCCAGAACGCATCTCAAAATGTGATCAGCTGAAACGAGTTTCAAGACGAGATTTTGAACTCTGTCATTGTTCTAGATCTTCTTCGTCTTTCTTTACAAACAAATTTATTTTAAATGTCTACATAATATGAATGTATTGTACCTATTTAAATAATATTATGTCTGTTTAACTAAAAAGATTTTAAATTATTAAAAAAGTAAATATGAAAGCCACGTATTTATTCTTTTAATATTTTCATTGACTTTTATTCTCAAAGTATTTCCTCTGAGTTTTTACTAGCTTTCTTTTCAGAAATTAAGACTAAGAGATTGTTTTTGTTTTTTTGGAACAAAGCCTTTGTAACAAACTAAAAATGATAAGGATAAGAAAAATGCAAATGAAAAATTGTAGGTATTAGAAGACTATCAATATAGCATATAAGTTGTAAATTAATATTATTCATCATCGTAAATAATTTTGGAAATATCAATGTAAATAAATGCCGCTTTTGTTAAATGATTTTATTTAAGGAGGTCGTGTTTAGTTGGACAAATTATATATTACAAAATTTCAAAGAATAAAGTACAGAATTAGCAGTAATTTGTGTTATTTGTGCCATAAAATAATTTACTGATATTTCTGATGAGATGTTATAATGCTGTGCAATCTTTCTAAAGTTAGTAACTTACCTAATATTATTTATAATGTACTTTTATGATTCAAATTATTACTTATATTTATTAGTTGCAGTTGTGTTTTCTTAGTTACTTAAGTTGATTTTCTAAAATAATAAAATACAAATTTTATAACAAATAGATTTATATATGTAGGTGCTTAATTAAAACAGATCTATATACTTGAAAAAAAGAGTCCAAGTTTAGATAAAACTACATATTATAAATATAGTTTTTGCTATATAAATGTATCAAGGAAAAATTAATTTCCATCATACATATTGTAAATAAGGAATTGTGTTCTGCGTACTTGCCCTGTTGAAAATTTCCGTTAGGCTCCATTAAGAAATGATTGTATCTGGAGCCTAATGTGCATTTGTAGCTGCAAATCCATATACACACCCATAAAAACTTATCCATACACAACCTATGAAGAAACGGAAACTTTAATGGAATTTATATGTCTACAGAGTTCTTATCTGGATTTACCATACTCTACTATAGCTTTCGGACTTTAAACATTTATCATTTTTTATCTGTAAATTACAATAAGGAGTGCGTGATTTTAAATGGACTATCCAGATTGTATTTTTGTGTTTTTATCTGCAAATTACAATTTTCGGATCTATATGGGACTACAGTTTAACAACACTACAACATGAAAAAAAACATTTTTTAGTATATACATTTTTATTTACAATAAAATCCAAACTTATTACAATAATAGTACTTATAAATTATATAAGGTAAATGGCCAAAATAGGTTTACCTTAAAATACCAATAAAATACAAATATTTTGATACTAATTTATACGCACAAATATAAATGAATAATAAATATATGTGTATATGTAAGTGCGTAGGTATACGCATACCATATGTGGATTAAGTTCAATGGCACCCTAGGTCTATCAATGCTCGTTGACCACTAGCGTGCCTTCAATCTTTGAACGAAGTCTTGATAAGAAATAACTGAGGAGTACGGCGCTGAAAAAAATCACTAATTGCCTATGGTTTGTGAAATCTAAAATGACAAATTTATTTTGTATAAAGAAACATATCAACTTGGTTAAAATTATTAAAATTAATATTTATCATCATCATTAGCCTCTATCCGTCCACTTCCGAACGTAGAACTCCCTCAATGAACGCCATGACGGCCAAACCCGTAACACTCGCATTCAACACGGTAAGAGGCAGTGCCACCATGCTGCATTGCAGCCGAACTGGGCTGGCACGACCAGGGTGGACCTTTAGCTCACATAACACCGGCGTCAAGTGACAGCTAGGCTGTCGAGTCTCGTGTGGTTTGTGAGTTTCCGGTGGCCCATTGGAGGGTATAGGGAAAAGGAGGGCAACGCATCTGCATAGCCTATGGTTGTGCGGATGTGTATGGGTGTCGTTATCATAAGGTTCCGTCTGCTCGTTTGCAGCCTTATGACATAAAAATAACACGGACCGGCCAATGCACAGAGATCGTCTTCCCACCTGGTTAATGACCTTTTTTTTTTTTCTTTAACGCCGGGAAATGCTCTGAGGCATCCCGAGGGGGAGTGGGTCTCGCTGCGCCCGACAGCTGGTAAATGGACGCAGCTCTACCCACTAAAACCCGGCGAGTGCCACCAATGCCGCCTTTGGTGAGGTGCCCCGGATCTAGAAAACAAACAGGGCACCTCGACGGCTAGTCAGTCCCGCAAGGGACCGACGCCACCTCCACAGAGGGGTTGTCCTGCACCAAAGAACAACAGTCGGGACAGTACAATGAGGTGAGGGAGGTTCCCATCCTCACCCCTTGCGCCCTGCTCTTCTGTCCCCTCTTCTTATAAGAGGGGTACAAAGAGCCCCCTCGGCCCGATTAGCTTCGCCCAAGGTGCACCGCTCACCCTAGGACCTGGTCAATGACCTGGTCAAAACCTCAAAATACTATTATTATTTATTTAAAATTAAAAACACAGTTTTTCCATCTTCCTCGTTCTCGGAGTCAGTTGAGGTTCCAGTAGAGCTACTGCTACCAGCGCGATGGCTTTGGTTCCAGTGGTACTTCAGAAACTGTTACAAGAGACAAAATCAAATTAGATGTGTACTAGCTGATGCTCACGACTGTGCCTGAGCAGGATTAAATTTTGGACAATTCATGGAAGAGGAACAAACATCCATCGTTTATAATATTGGTAGTATTATATTTTTAACCGACTTATAAAAAGGAGGAGGTTATAAATTCGGATGTTTGTATGTTTTTTTATGTTTGTTCGGGCATAACTACTGTTATTTAACAACCGATTGGAAAAAATATTTTTTCATTAAGTATTTTAAAGCACTACATTTTGATGAAGGTCTAGAGTCGATCTGATAATGGAGTCGAAAAACAGGTGACTCTTTAACGATTTACAGTAGTTATCTTGTGTTTGGACTTGATCAATTTGTGTTTTTTTTTATGTTAGTTGGATAGACAAACTGGCAAACGTGCTACCTGATGGGAAGTGGTCGACGTCGCCCATGAACATAAACTAGTTTACCTGGAACGAGCCCAGGCAACTCATTTATGTGTTGCCTATCCTGAGATATAAGATGTTTAGTCTCGGTGCCAGTAATTACACTGCCTGTCTTGCCCTTCTCTCCGAAACGCAGCAAAGCTGTTTCACGGGAGAAACAAGCAAGATGGTGGTACCCATGCAGACGGGAGCGCGGCACAGCGCTTCCCTCCCACCGGTGAAGGTTGTGTTTATGAGAACTTTATACCTAGATGGATTTTGGCTGTCATAAGGGGTCTGATGATAAAGACGAAAGACTATTAAGGGAACACCTCGACCAATTACAGTAGCTACCTTGTGTTTGAACTTCATTCATTTATATTGACGTATGCTTTGCACCCATGTGAGTGCAGTGCCATTAGATACCTGATGATGGGGACCCTATGGTCCCCATTATCAGGTCTCTACAGTCTATACAGTTACTGAAACTCCTCAACGATTTACAGCAGTTACCTTGTGCTTGGACTTGATTAATTTGTATTTATGAGAATTTTACACCTAGATTGGTTGTAAGTGTCATTAAGGATCTGATGATACCCACCAATATTCAACCTTCGTGGCGCTGGGGCTCAGTAGCTTAAGGTGAACTCAGCACCACGTGCGAAGAAAATTGAACCGAGGGAGCCGCTTTTTGAGCCCCTCATTGCCCCGAGAAGTGGGGCGAGGATGGGAACCTCACCCCATTGCACTGTCCCGACGTTGGGAGGGGCTGTACTGTGGTGCGAGATAACCCCTCTGTGGAGATGGCGACAGTTCGTTGAGGGACTGACTAGCCGTCGAGGTGTCCTGTTTGCTCAACAGATCCAGGGCACTTCACAAAAGGCGGCATTGGTAGCACTCGTCGGGCTTACTGGGCATACTGGGTAGAGCTGCGTCTACTTACCAGCTTTCGGGCGCAGCGAGTCCCACATACCCGTCAGGGGAGTCTCTCCTTCCCTAGCAAGATGCCTCGGAGCATTTTCGGGCCTAAACAAAAAAAAGAGGTCTGATGAAGAAGACGAAGGACAGTTAAGGGAACTCCTCAACGGTTTTCAATAGCTACCTTGTGTTTGAACTTAATTCATTTATATTAAGGAGAACTTTGCACCCATATGGATTATAAGTGCCATTGCACTGATGATGGAGAGTGGAGACCATAGACAGTCGAGGGAATTCCATAATGATTTACAGCAGTTAAAGGTTTGTCGGTGTTAGCCAAGTTGCATAGATAGGTACAAAGACGACACCGACTCCAAAATTAAAAATAATTAAGTGGTAAAGGTGGTTGGTTTAGATTTTTCGGTGGTCGGAACAAATCTGAAATTTTTGTTCTAACGTGATCTTCGCATGTGTCCCTCTCATGTATCTGAAAAATTACGTTTATAATGATTATGTATGCATTGTGCTTAATAAAGTACGAATTGCTCCAAATATGGTTATTTTACTTTTTAATACTATGGTTATCACTTGTAATAAAATTTTAGGCTCTCTCATATAAATTATTTTATAATTTCATTTTGAGATCGTGTACACCCGGGAACGAGGCTATAAGGAGGCAGCGCGGCTGGCCGAGATCAGGCTGAACCTCATGATCAACCGTATAGAGGTTAGGGCTTCGGGTCAGACTGAGAAGATTGAAGCCCTCCGCGGGACCGGGCGGAAATGACTCCCACTGGGGGCTGCCCTCCAGGTCGGAGGGGTCAGGATGAGCCATATCAAACATCTGGGGCTCATTCTTGACAGAGATTTCCAATGTTGAGGACCCGAAGGAAGTGAAGGCGGCAAAGGCTCCTCTCGAACCTCGGAGGACCCAAAGAGGACAAAAGAGCAGAAAGGATAAGGGGCGAGAATGGGAACCTCACCCCATTGCCATTACACTGTTCCGACGTAGGGAGGGGATTGTTCTGTAGTGCGGGGCAAACAAGCAGTTGAAGCTTTAAACTACCGACGCCCATACACATTTGCGCAACCAGAGAATATGTAAATATGTTGCCCTCCTTTGCCCAATCCTCCCAATGGGCCACCGGAAACTCACAAACCGCTCGAAATGCGACAGCATATACTGTCACTTGACGCTGGTTTTACGTGAGCGAGAGGTACCATCCCGGTCGTGCCAGCCCGAGTCGGCTGTACTCTGCTACATCTTATTACTTTTTTTTCTTTAATGTCGGGAAATGCTCTGAGGCATCCCGTGGAGGTGGGTCTCCCCACGCGGGTATGTGGGACTCGCTGCGCCCGAAAGTGGACGCAGCTCTACCCACTAAAACCTGGCGGATGATACCAATGCAACCTTTTGGTGAGGTGCTCCGGATCTAATGAGCAAACAGGGCACCTCGACGGCTAGTCAGTTCCTCAAGGGACCGACGCCTCCTCCACAGAGGGGTTTTCCCGCAACACAGAACCCAACGTCGGGACGACGACGACAACGACAACGACGGGAACCTCACCCCAAATGGGGTGAGGTTCCCGTCCTCGCCCCTTGCCTCTGCTCTTTTATCCCCTCATTTTATAAGAGGGATACAAAGAGCCACCTCGGCTCAATTGGCTTCACCCAAGGTGCAGTGGCTCACCCTAGCCTGAGCCCCACCGCCACGTCAAGGCCTGAACAATGGTGGGACCTCTTACTACCTGGACTAGTTCCAAATAAACTAGTTAATGTTTATGGCCACCACTTACCTTGGCACGTCTGCCAGTTTGCCTATCCAACTAACATAAAACACATGCGTAAAAAGCATTTCCCTTCGATAGAAAAAAAAACATTGCTTCAATATAATAATCTTATTTTTAAAGGCTTTTTTTTGGTTACTTGGATAAGCAAACTGGCAAACGTGCCACCTGACGGTAAGTGGTCGACGTCGCCCATGAACATAAACTAGTTTACCTGATGCGACCCCAGGCAACTCATCTAGTATGTGTTGCCTTTCCTGAGACATAAGATGTTAAGTCTCGGTGCCAGTAATTACACTGCGTGTCTTGCCCTTCTCTCTGAAACACAGCAAAGCTGTTTCACGGGGAAACAAGCAAGATGGTGGTACCCATGCAGCCGGGAGCGTGGCACAGCGCTTCCCTCCCACCGGTAGTTAATTATATTTGGTCAGCCCTGTCCGATGGACACATAAAAATAGGGGTTTGTACTGAGGAGAAAAAAGCATCCCAGAAGCCTAGAGCCCCTAAGGCTACAATAGCACTGAAAAAATTGAATATCTAGAAAACGAAGCCCCTCCTACGAAAACTGTACCTACATGACAAAAGTTGTTCATAATGATCAGCCGGGGAAATTTTACTATACTTAGTTCTAATATGTTTTTTCTCACGACCCTTTTTTTAGCTCTTTAAGTTCAATTTTAAAAAAATCACGAAATATGTGAAAAAACGGCAATTTTTGCGGTATATCAACATAAATTCTATCTTAAAACTAAAAATATATGATTAAAAATGCAACTGCAAACGATTCTAAGCTAGACTAAGCATGAATAACGTATAACTCAACATTCGTATTCTTATATTTTATAGCCTGACCAAAAATTTATAACAGTAACACAGTATACTGTGTTACTGTTATAAATCCATACGGAATTTTTACGCAATATGGCGAGGTGTGTGTCTTTTTTTCTTTTTTGATTAGGCTTTACTACTGATTTTCCCTTTCTCTTCCCCTCTGGATCCTAATTTCCTTTCAAAAGAGGAAGTTCCTCTCGTTGTGGAAACACTGCGGCGCGGCTGCCAGCACCGGTCAGGGGATTGCAGAATGCGCCGGGCGCCAGCGACCGGCCAGGCGGCAGGCACTCCGACCCCCGAGACGCTTATGCGTCAAACGATCTAGCGCTGCATGTTTTAATAGTTTGGTTAGCATAACTATTGTTTTAGCGCTACAGCGAACTTTAGTTCTAACTTCTAACCCTCCAAATTCCAAAATGAAACCAACTTCTGGTTTGCTGTGTCTGTTCTATACGGTAGTAATAAATAATAATATAATATAATATATTATATCGCCATCTATATCGTGGCAAAGGATCGGTCGTCTTGGCGTTCATTGAGGAAGGCCTATGTTCAGCGGTGGACAGATAGGGGCGGATGATGATATATCAACATCATCATGTCTATATGTATCACCATCTATGTCGCGGCAAAGGATTGACCGTCTTCACATTCATTGAGGGAGGCTTATATTCAGCGGTGGACGGATAGGGGCTAATAATGATATATCATCATCATCATGTATATACCGCCATCTACGTCGTGACAAAGGATTGGCCGTCTTCACGTTCATTGAGGGAGGCCTTTGTTCAGCGATGGACAGATAGGGGCTGATGATGATGATATATCATCATCATGTATATACCTATATCGTGGCAAAGGATCGGCCGTCTTGGTGTTCATTGATGGAGGCCTATGTTCAGCCATGGACGAAAAGAGGATGATGACGATATATCATCGTCATCATCGTGTATATATCTGTAGCGTGAGTAGATTATATATATTAGATCACAATTCACAATGTCATGTTATTGGATATTCTGCTCGATTACATTAAATTTTGAAGCAGGCTTCTAATAGTTAGGTACTTACAGATAAAAAACTTTTAGTATGAAGCTGGATAATCCAATAAAATCATGTGCTTTTGTCGCTGCAATTCCAAAGGTATTCCGATGGATCAATTATTTCATTTATGTTCGTACTTGCTCATAAAATAACATACATTACAATTGGTGTGTGCCTATAATAGAAAACATTATTTTCATATGTGGAATTGTCATTTATAATCATTACAAAATATATCTATTTCGTATTTGGAAATCCACATAGGTTTTTATGTCCATATACAGAACTACGATAAGAACTGATACAAACCAACATGTAAATTGCAGATAACATCCCATATAAATACAAATAACAATAGAATCCGATTTATTCCAATAAAGAAATCCCGCCTATATGGACTTATATATACATTCCAAACTTAATCCTATCTGGAATTATTTTCTTCCAGATACATTATAGATAAATCACTACAGATCCTATTGTTGTATATATGTGACTGTATTTTTTTTTTTAACATGGTGTATTTAGTAAACATAATATGTATCATTGTTTCTTCAGCTGATACCAACGGTCGGGTGACTGTTGTCAGCCAAAAATATAAAAATATATGATCAGATATTACATTTTTGCTACATGTTCCTTGTAACGTGTGAAATCTTTGCATGAATTATTTATTCATGGTCAAGTACCTCATCTTTTAAATCCTGATTCTAATGAATACTGCCACCACTTCATGCCAATATCTGCATAAACTTTAAAAAAGTTCCAACAGCCATGAATATAATATCAAGTATAAATTAAAAATTAAATAAAAATTATTTTTGGAATAAAAAAGAACTTATGAAGTACCTATATTTTTAATGACATTTATTTTGTTTAAGCACTACAGGTATTATAAATTATAAAGACACAACAGTAATATCCAATTACAATTGTTTGTAAACATTTAAAAGTTGGTAATATTACATTATTTTCTAATCATAAACTTGACTATTAACATTATTGTTTACTCACTTGGATTAGACAAATAGGATTTCCTAGTGCCTAGTGGCTATTACATTACTTTGTTAGCTTCTGGGTCAGTAATAATTTTATTAAAGGGTTAGTCTCAAGGTACATCAATAATCCCTTTAAAATATACTTTATACTAGTTGCAATGCCTCATAAAACTCAGAACCTCATTGAATAGGCACAATGCACGTTGAATATTACTTAACAATTGAAAACTAACAATAAACATATAAAAGACACAAGAAGATACCCAATATGCTTGTTTTTATCTTAATTAGGAAAAGATTCTTCGTACAGGTCTATAGCTTGCTTTAAATTAAGGAATTGAATTATTTTATTTATAAAAACACTTGTCTTCTTAAATTACTATTTGCTCACCTGTTATAAAGCAGTGGCCATGAACATAATCTAGTTTTGGTGTTTTCATCATTGGGGACAATTGTTTATTCGTCGTAAATCCTATAATATTATGCCTTCGAATAAAATAAACTTCACAGGTTTTTTAGACGTTTCTCCCTATCATTTATGTGATTATAGGTTTTAACTCTCTCGCTATATGTTTTTATCAATAATAATTTAATTCAAATAAATTATTTACAATACATAATCAAAAACTTAGAAAATGTCCTAACAAATTAAAACTTCGGCAATAATAATTTGTCAATAGTAAAGTAACAAAACTAACAAACAATAAACATGGATGCCAATATCACCATTCACCATCTGTATATTAGTGTATTATCTATGATCTGTATTCTGTATAAAAATTTAAAAAGTTAAAACTAATTTAAAAAATTGACAGATCTCAAGTACAAATATAAACTCAAGAAGAAATCGCGTCTTAAGTACGGTTCTAGAATGTGGTCACACTCAGGTGATTGCCGATTGTTGATTCGATGCTCAAGTAACGTCATCTCTACTCAAAACTAGTTTTAAAACTAGTATCATGACTTGAGCTGCCTTTTGGAATACGGCCCATTGTATTTATCAAGTTTATTTAATTGTAACTATTTTTTCATGTTAATTTATATTAATTGTTTATTTATGTAAAGTTTTATTTTCACACACCATGTTATAGTCATAAAGTTATATAAAATACCTAGCGGAATAGAGGAACAAAACGCTGAGCGAGTGAGATGTCACTAGCAGCAACACCGTGTGATAAAAAGACATGCGTGCTGCGATGTAACAGAACCATTTTTTGCAACTGTTTGACATTTCTCGGCATAATCTGTTACGCTGACAATTTAAGCTTTGTGAATTTTTGTGATATTACGTGAAATCGTGCATATTTTTGAGAAATAGTGCTTCAGAAACATGGTGACTTTTTCAGTCATTGATTTCTGTACAACACAGCGAAATAACCCCTAAAATGTTCATTTCACAGGTAAATTATTCCAAATCGACACCTCCAAACATAGTATTTATTTTTGCTAATACGCTTCGAATTGTAATGAGTAAATATGATAATTCTCTTCTATAAACATTTATCTATGTAAGAAACAAAGATTGAATACACATAATGTAGAATTTACGAATATTTTGTGTAAAAGAAATAATTTTCGTTTTACACTAGGGCTGCATCAAGTTATCGATATTTCGTGTCCACTCTCTATAACGCGGTAAACGAATATCTATTACTGATGTCAAAATACTTATATGAGGTCTCAGATGAAGTAAAAAAAGGTAGATAGCGCACTTGGAACAAGAAAGTGAAGCCACTTTTTTAAGTATGTGTGAGTGAATGAAGGGTTGCCATTTTTTTAAATATCCCTTAAAATTGTATATTAATAAAAATAGGTAATAAGTGAATGCGACAGTGAATATTTTTATAAAATACAATAATATTACGAATATGTAGGAGGCGTGTAGGATCACTTTATAAACTGTCTCAATAGATATCTTATTGACACAATTGTTTTATTTATTTATTTATTCCCATGAATGTAGTAAATATATAGGTGATATTAAAAAAAAATTAACAAGTTCTATACATTCTACCATAACATGGTGTGTGAAAATAAAACTTTACATAAATAAACAATTAATATAAATTAACAGGAAAAAATAGTTACAATTAAATAAACTTGATAAATACAACATGTCCTTAAAATCATTGTCAGAGAATAACAGTTTCAAAATAATTGATTATAATAGTAATTAGAAAGTCACATTTTATCAATACACAATTTAAATTAAATACATAATAATAGTTTTCCATTAAAAAAAACATTTAAATTATAAAAACATTTCTCTGCAAGCCACACTGTTACATTTTTTTTAATTCATTAAATGGTAAATCTTTGAATTTATAAATAATTAAATACATAGTCCTGCTGTGGGTACGTGAGTCCCAAAAAAGATACAACATAGGTTATACGAGGTCATTTCGATTCAGTCATTTAGCGATCAAATAATAAAATAATAATTATGTCACCTCTGTACTTAATTATTTTGCTATGGCTTTGCCTGCAATTGACTTACCCACTATTGGGCTATTAGAAATACTAACTTCTGGCAACACTCTTCCGATACGTCATTTCGGGGCAATAATATTATTTATGTTGATTAACCTCAAAATAGTGTTAAAATATCTTATAAGAATATAGTCTTGTGTTTATTTATGTGTGAAACGATATTTTTTTAGACTCTTTGGTCCCTTTTGTATTGTTTTTACACCATTTAATTACACAGAACGGTATTTTTTTGGTAAACTTACTGCACGACGACTCGTAAGATACTAACAAAAATGAGCTTAGTTTTGGTGTATCTGTGTGCGTGAGCGCGTGTATTTACATGAAGGAGCTTAGTTTTGTGGCTTCAGTATTAGCAAAGGCCGTGCGAATATCTATTACTGATGTCAAAATACTTATATGAGGTAGAGATAGGAATCACCTGGGAATGTGAACCTATTTAAGATACATGACTGATCCATAGGTACTTATCAGTTTTTGACTATTATTATAATTAGTATATAATTTATGTATCTTTCAGATTTTCTACTAACCTGGATACTAGAAATGCATGGCTTAGATTAATTGATCGTCCAAACTGGAATATCACGAAAACTTATTCATGTGTATGCAGTAAGCATTTTGGAGTAACATATTTACAGAAGCGAGGACCGAAACGAATTTTGATGAAATCTGCTTTTCAAGCAATTAAATGCAAGCTCTTTGTTTTTTTATTGGATTTTGAATAGGATGAGGATTTATAAAATTCTTATTGGGTTTATTTTGTATTAAGAATCTAATAGAATTCAGATTAGGTCAAATTTAGACGAGTTATACAGAAAACTTGATAGTAAGTAAGAGTTTTATATGAAAAAATTGAAAATTTAATTAATTACATTATCAATTTAAAACTAATGTCAAAAGAAAGAATTCAATTTGCCAATAATAACACTACAAGATTTGTGACGATAGCTTAAAACTATTATACGTTTAAAGTTATTGATGAATACGTAAAAAAGTGAGGGTACCTAATCTATTCAAAATGCACAGGTTTTTGATCTATAATATTTTATTGTGCAAAGATATGTATGTAATTAATGTTTCATCTTATAAATGATGTCAGTAGGTTTATTCAAATGTATATAATGTAAGGGTTTTAAAGAAAACATAATAAATAAACATTTTAGATCTCGGCTCACAGTAAGATTATAAGGAAAATAACTGATAATGCCAACCCTTATAAATATCGAGTCAATTTTGGGCTTACTTGTGAGTTGCAGCATACCCATCGAAGAGGCCACACGAAGAGCAGTAAGAAGTGAAATAGTCAAGACCCGAGAACTAGGAGCAAAGTGAAAGTGATATTTTGTTTCATTCAGTCTACGTCTCCCGTGGGCCCACTATACTGTTGCATTTCGACCTACGTCTCCTTGGGTCTTCTAGACAGTAGTACCATTTATAATACGCATTCAGGGATCAGGCGTGGCGGCGTACGTGACCAGCGCAAGGCAAAAGGGCGTATGTCAAATAAAAGTGGGAGATTATCCCAGGCACGACAGCGCGGACACTGTACCTGTGATCTGTCCCTGCCGTCTCAAATAGATACACCACTTAACTTATCGAACACGTCGAACAAGCCTAATGGTTCACATCGATATTATAATGTGATAATCATAAAATTTCGAAGCTGGTCAGTGATTTGTCACAGACGTAATAGCAATTCAACCAACCAGTTACCTGTATTTACGTCGCATCGGCCAATCGTCAATGGCCATCAGTCGTCTAATCAGAGCTCAGAACCGGTGTAGCGTCGCAGCACAAATTTGGAGGAATTTGTTTTCATACAAAACATGTAACATTACCACTCTATTCTGGTTAGGTACATGCTCGATGAAGCGACATGATATACATCACTACACGCACTCATACGCTAAGATCAAGTATCAATAGATTTGACAAGCTAATAATAATACCGTATTGGAACGAGATAACAACATACGAAAAACTCCAAGAGTGACAGAGACATTAACACTTTCTTTTGTCTTTCTCAGAATATAACAGCTCTTTGTTTGTTGGGCACAACAATGATGTGCCCAACAAAAAATTATCGACTAAATTTGAATGCCATACAAACATTCTCACTCACGAACAGTTTGTCAAATATGCCGCCATTTTGTACTACTTTTTAATTTGGTCGGTTTATGTAGGTATGGTGATACCAGTTTTGTTATAGGCAGATTACCCAAGAATGTGGTATTATTTAAAAAGGGTGACTGGAATTTTCGAAATAAACACAATAAAAACAAATATGTTTATTGCTATCCTAAAAGGCTATGTACTATAGATCATACATATTAAGACGTATATAGCCTTCTTTTTTATTATTTATGTTTTAGCGGTTTGTTATTAGTAATTACATAATATTTTCGACAATCCGGAAAAATGCAGCTGTCTAAAATTACAATAAATGTTTGGTTAGGCCTAATGCTTAGAGTTATCCATCAACCTTTACCAGTTTTTTTATTATTTTTAATTCACTTGTTTCAAGAAAATAAGTAGACTTGTTATTATGAATGTGGTATCCCTGTAAAATATGCCTGTCCCTTTCGGGTATACGCGAACGTCAATTCCTTAAGATACTTGTTCCTAGCTCAAGCAATTTTGACGCACACAAATGTCAAATCATTTCGGTTTCGTTTGACAGCTCGTGTCTGTTCCTCTATTCCGCTAGGTATATTAACTTTATGGTATAGAACGTAGACAGAGAATACTATAGTACTATAGTATTCTCTGTCTACGGTATAGAACTTGTTTTTTTTTTTTTTTTTTTTTTAATATCACCTATGTCTTTCCTACATTCATGGGAATAAATAAATAAATAAAACATTTATCTCAATGGTATATCTATTGAGACAATTTATAAAATGATCCTACATATTCGTAATGTTATTGTAATTTATAAAAATATTCACTGTCGCATTTACTTATTACCTATTTTTATTAATATGCAATTTAAAGGGATATTTTAAAAAATGGCAACCCTTCATTCACTCACACATACTTAAAAAAGTGGCTTCACTTTCATGTTCCAAAATCCAAGTGCGCTATCTAGTATCTACCTTTTTTTACTTCATCTGAGGTTATAACTTATGAGAAGTCGTGCCGGCCCAGTTTGGTCCCAATGCAGCATGGCAGTACCTCTTGCAAAATCATTGATTTATCACGCAGATTTTATTACAGTGAGTGATAATCGCGTGAGAAAGCAATATAATTTATTTATATTTTTTGTTACATACTAGATGAGAAGAAAAAATAATTATAGTATTAAAAGTATAATTTATATTAAAGGTTAAAATAACTGCAAATTATTTTTAAACTATTAACTAACAACCTTCTTTTACAATGCCAGCAGAGAGAAGCTGATATAAAGCAATTTCTTGTGTTTTCTTTAAATCATCTAATACTAATTCGACGGAGACTGTATCACCTACAATGCTTTCTGCATTCAAACCCAAAGATGAGTATAGTCGACGTATTTGTCCTGCACTTAACCATCCACGTTGGCCTGGGTCAAAATTTGTGATAACGGCCTGTAAATGTCTAAAGCAGAATTGTTAATAATTTTGTATAACTGGTTTCATAAGTATTATTTTTACTTATTAGAAATATTTGATGAATTATTTCTAAAACTATTTAAAACTGAGACATTTACCACTAATTACAATTTTATAATTTACGAGTTTCGTGAAAATTATACCTACAAGAAGCCTACAAGACATACCCATAAAATGTCAAAATATCGACCTCCGCGAAATAAAAGTGAAAAACTTGGTAAATGTCCCGTTTTAAATACTGTTAGAAGTGAAAATAACCATTTTAATTTAAAATTCTATGAATCATATTAACCTAGTTTCATAAAGCGTTGGTGCTGGACCATATCCAGCGCGAAATAACATACAATCATCCATAAGTTTTTCAAGAAAAGCTACAGGCTTATCAGGAGCTTCAGCTAAAACTTTTGTTAGTAAAAAACGTATAAGTTCTGGAATGCGTCTTTCTTTCAAATAGGTTTCAGTAATTGAAACTATGTTAAAAACCTTTTTCTTTCGAACAGTTTCTTCCACGACCTTGGTCTCAGGTTCATTTTCCAAAAAACATTTACACATGGATGATTTTTGACTTACTTCTTGTATAGTGGTACTACTTTCTGCCTCCATATTATACAGTTAAATGGTAATTATTAATATTATGTGTTGAATTACGATCTATAAATATAATGAAATTTAATAGTAACAAGTCTCAAGAATTATGACGAGATTATGCCATTAATTTTAATTTTTAAAAAGGTGATAAAACACACCAATGAGTTTTCAATTATTATCCTACCTCAAAGGTTTAAATCATTTGTCTGATAGCCATAAGAACAGGCTCTGCCATAAGGCTCTGCCTACTTTGGGATCAGATGGTGGTGTGTGAGTTGTCCAACATAATATTATAATAGGTATATAAATTGTATTTGTTTATAACGTTCCACAAAAACTGTTAATAATTATACATATTACCTATTGATATATTATTATTAAATAATAAAAATAAAAGTCATAAAATATTTGTTTGGATATTTTGTTTATTTACGTTCATTGTACGTAAAAAACAATAAATTATTAATTCATAGATCGAAATCATTCACTGTACTGCGTGGTAGGCCGTCAACTACGGTATAAAAGGTGGTAAAAGTAAAAATATATTCGTAACTGCAGTCTTCATTCTCAAAGGAATCCCTTGCCACTCACATTTGACTCTATCCATAATCAACTACTTAATGTGCTTTTTTAGGGTTCCGTACCCTAAGGGTAAAATGAAAACCCTATTACCAAGACTCCACCGTTCGTCTGTCTGTTCATCTACCACCAGGCTGTAGAAATAAAAAAAAATAGGGGGCTCCCATACAATAACCTTGATTTTTTGTTAAAGTGTCTAATGTTGTATTGTATTAATTTTTAAGTAATATTTATTAATTAAGTAATATTGTATTAGATTCAAAATACCCGCCTCTTTTTGGAATAGTTCTAACTTCTTTGGATCCAAAAGTTTTCCTCACTAGTCCACGCAACCATAATTTAGAATTTAGGTCGACAAGAGTACAGTGGACACGCACGCAATCATGGCCCATGGGCAACATCGTCGAACATTTGATATGATGTTCCGACCACAGATCACTATCTTGCTACATATTACTAAAATCTGTAAACAATATTACCCTAGTGGGGTTCAGACACAACAAACACACACACACACACTACACAACCAATATAATATACTATTTGCGACACAACGGCGAATGTGCATGGCCCACGAACTTGGCCCAAGTTGGGCCAACACAGACAAGTGTGTCGGCTATACTGCTATACTATGTTCGCCTATATTCGCCCAACTTGGGCAAATATGAAGAGGTGCCTTTAAGCTTTAACCGTTTATTATAATATTCAAACAAACAAATTGAAGTGACTAGAACAAAGCTATGTACAATAATTTAAATTTGATAATAAAGCATATTGGTTACATGGTAATTGGAAACTATATGATTTGTATTTTGCGTTGCATTTTAATATGTGTAGTGCGAAACAATAAATTCAATTTTATTATCTTACTTTAGATATCACGATCGCCAAATGTTATAGAATGAGACATCTGAAAGTTTAATATTTTTACGAAAGCTTACGAGTATTTAATAAGTTAAAATGGGTAAAGACAACGATGAAATACTAATAGGACGGATAGACGATTGTAAGTTAATATGGATATATTTATCGTAATGAAAGATGGAGATTTATCTTATGTGTATCTTTAATTTATCAGGCGATACAGATGTTCGCAAGACTGCTCAAGAAATGGATGTAATTCGGCATAGGACGATTGCTTACGAATATCTATGTCGATTAGAAGAAGCTAAAACGTGGTTAGGAGCATGCCTTAATGAGGAGCTACCACCTGTTATTGAGTTTGAAGAAAGTTTACGAAATGGTGTTTATTTAGCGAAACTGGGGCATTTTATAGCACCAGATCTACTGCCTTTAAGTAAAATATATGACATTGATCAGAAACGCTTTAAGGTAAAGTTTTTGTTTATTTTACAATCTCTTATGTCAGTAAAGATAGGCAAACTAGCAGACGAGTTTCTCAAAGTGTAACTGGTACATGGTATATGTTGTATCCCGTTTAGGGCCTTACTAGGCCCAACAGAATAAATAATTAATGTACTATATATCTTAGTAGCATAAATTTAGGTCCCAGTCCCAGCAATTAGGTGTTATTGAAATGTTATTGTCTTATCTCTCTCTATGAAACATGACTTTTTTTTCAACAAATGATTTGCAAGTAAGAAGTAAGTAAAAATAATGTATCCATGTATCCAAGGGCATGCTTTGTAGAAAGCACCTCTTCTACCTGTTAAATCTTAATAATATAATCTATATCCAAGCTTTTATTGTTTTATTATTATAAATGTTATTAACAGTTCATTGTATAGTATTTTTAATGGTGTCGGGGATGCACTTTGCCGCACTCCATCATCTTGCTTGTGCCTCCCATCAAACAGATTTGCTGTGTCTCATAGAGAAAGGCCAGATAGGCAGTGTAATTACTGGTACCAAGACTTAACATCTTTTGTCTCAGGACAGGCAATACAAATGAGTTACGTCAACCACTTACCTACCATCTCGTGGCACTAATACCAGTTTGCCTATCCAACTAACATAAAAAAAAAGTTGGCAATCATTGAAAGAGGCTTATGTACAGCAGTGGACTATAAAAATTCCATCTCACAGTATAATAAAAAGTAAAAAACTGATTTTGTTTGTAACACACTGTAACCATTTATATAATCCCGCCAGGGAACAACAAGTTTTCTGTATTCCTTGGTCATAGATGTGTATTAAGTATGTGTATTATATAATAAAAATCTTAAATATATTTCCGTTGTCTGGTACAAGTTTTTTGCGTACTTACCACGGGACCAGATTGACATGGTGTAAAAGCGTATTTATATTTATTATATAAGCAAGCTATACAATTTTTAATCACCTTTACTATTGGACCCATTTTTGCAAACAAGAACCAACCCACAGCAGGTTGGTTTCGAGAAAACGAAACATTTGTAAACAGAGTGTGCAAAATTCATCCAGAGTATATTAAGGAATAAATACTTCATAACCATAAGTAGGATACTGTAACCTATCTAGGAATATCAGATTTATAAATTTTATGAAGTTGTAGTTTATAGTAAATCGTTAAAAATCGGGTTGGTTCTTTCTTGCAAAAATATATTTTGTTGCTTAGTTCCTTCTTGCAAAATGGACCTGAGATTTCATTGTTGTGATATTTTTAAAAATAAAAGTAGTTCTTTATAAAATATAATTTTTAACGCCATTTATTAATAATTTTATCATTTTGATACATTGACAATAGAAGCAAGCACTCTTAAAACTAATCATCATTATTATCATCGCCTTCTACCTCAAAATCGATAGGTCCGGTAAAGCCATCAATATCATCTTCTACGTTGATACTTGTCAGGGTTTTGTAAAAATCTTTTGCGTCGTTTGGTATACGATACAAAATACTTTTTATGTCTGACAGTTTAGCCTCAGATATGGCTTTGCCTGTAGGCCCAAGTAAGTTCATATCACTTTTTTGAGGTGACAACGTCTTATAATTCGATGGAGCCAGCTGCACGAACGAAAAAAGATGACGTATGCGGCGTTACCTCGCTCTGAGGCGTTCCATTTTCTTATGACGTTGTCACGTTCAACTATCGTCAGTAAACCGACTTTACAGACAACCGATTTTTTGACGTGACAACGTCTTATAATTCGATGGAGCCGGCTTCAAGAACGAAAAAAGATGACGTATGCGGCGTTACCTCGGTCTGAGGCATTCCATTTTCTTATGACGTTGTCACGATCAACTATCGTCAGTAAACCGACTTCACAGACAACCGATTTTTTGACGTGACAACGTCTTATAATTCGATGGAGCCGGCTTCAAGAACGAAAAAATATGACGTATGCGGCGTTACCTCGCTCTGAGGCGTTCCATTTTCTAATGACGTTGTCACATTCAACTATCGTCAGTAAACCGACTTTACAGACAACCGATTTTTTTAACACGGTCCTTGTTTTAACTCATCGTCCAGATTGTTTCTCATAAAAATAGAGTACATTTTCTCTTTCTTAAGCACTATTTTTTTGGTATCCAGCCAACTTATTTTAGATTCATCTACTGCCTTCTTTCTGTTGTGATTTTTGTCTCTAAATTGAATGATGACATAAAGTCTTCTTTGGTAAGCCTATGTACAATAATTGATTAAATTTTTCGACAGCTTTTCATGATCTCTATATGTATAATCATCTGGGGTATACAATCGTTGCTGGTGCTTAAGAGAGCACTCTATCCGGCCAAAATCCGTATTATTGGGTAAAAAGCTGTGGCCAGATTCTAAAAATCGATATATTTCTTTTAGAGTGGAATGATCATTCAATAATGCTTTCAACATTAGAGTTAGTTTAATGTTTCACACAGGAGTCGCTCCAAAGAAATAAACTCTCAACACCATGAAGACGCAAGTCGCAAACAGTAATACTGTAAAGTGTTAGTGTTGCAAGTGTACTTTTAGTGTGTCCAATACAAAAAAAAATCGTTGTCTGTAAAGTCGGTTTACTGACGATAGTTGAACGTGACACCGTCATAAGAAAATGGAACGCCTCAGAGCGAGGTAACGCCGCATGAGTCATGTTTTTTCGTTCTTGCAGCCGGCTCCATCGGCGTGACGTTGTCACGTCAAAAAACACAAAAATAT
Source organism: Helleia helle (assembly GCA_963853865.1). Classification (NCBI taxonomy): domain Eukaryota; kingdom Metazoa; phylum Arthropoda; class Insecta; order Lepidoptera; family Lycaenidae; genus Helleia; species Helleia helle. The sequence continues at coordinate 13,800,641 of OY971422.1, read as the reverse complement.
TATTCAGTACTTACCGAATTTAGTTGCTTGGTTCTATTTAGTGAAAAAATATATTAATTTTTTATCCTAGATGGAACCAACGAACATTGGTTCTGGTTTTCATAATTAAAATGCTTAAGTTTTAAAGGTACCAAGGATCATGGGTCTGTTTAACAAATAGTTTTAATAAGTGTTTAGGGGACCATGCCCTTTAGTTCTTTACAGTTATTTAAAAGGTGGCCAAAGTGGGTTGGTTCCTCATGTGACGGTGTTGTATCTCTTTTGTTAGTCGGTAAAAGGGGAACATTTTTTTGGGAAGATAGAATGCGTGATTTAAGCGCCATCTATGTACTAAACTCAATTTCACTCAAAATGTGGGTTGGTTCTTGTTTGCATAAATGGGTCCTATTGTTTTTACAGTTGATGGGACTACAATTTAAACACACAGACAATATAAATATGTTCCTGCATGTTTTAAAGAAAACTGAGTTACCATGTGTAAGTACATTGTATATTTTTAATTATCTGTTATCTGTGGTATATAAATTGAAATGTATTCACTGTGTGCTAGTAACTTGCTTGTGCCATTGACTTGTATGCAAGCTATTGGTCTGTTTTACAGGCATGTTCATCCCTAGCCTTAATAGTCTATTCATGGACAGACACGTTGTATTTAGTTAAAAAAAAAGGGTTAAAAACATTATATATTCTATGCTATTGATTTTTTATTATCTTATATCTTTAAATGAGCAATTCTTGTATATATATATATAATTGGAATCTCGGAATCGGCTCCAACGATTTTCATGAAATTTAGTATATAGGGGGTTTTTGGGGCGATAAATCGATCTAGCTAGGAATCATTTTTAGAAAATGTCATTTTATTAAAAAAAAAAAAAAATACCGAGCAAAGCTCGGTCATTCGGTTACTATTTATTTATTCATATGTATGTAAACAATAACAAACTCTATCCTAAATATTTTTCTGTCGTGGGTACAATAGAAAAATATGGTTTCTAAATTAACATTTGTACATCATTATGTCACAAGCTGTATCATCATCATCATCATCATCGTCATGAGCCTCTATCCGTCCACTGCTGAACATAGGCCTCCCTCCACAAGCTGTATGTTTATAGTAATAGTCCAGGAGCCAGTGACAGATTTTCATGACCAAGTCCCTCCCAATCGAAACTTCGTAAAATGCATTAGGGACTTATACGTGGGTAACACTGAAAATGTTTAGAACTGGCCAGTTAGAAACATTGAAAATGAAAACTTTTTTTGAATTTCAATTTTAGAACTCTTTGGTAACCTAATGTAGTATATTGCATTCATTTGTCATTTGTTTTTGTGAATTGGCGGCAAAACTAAAACTCTTGTTACACGTGAAAATGAACATAACGCGAGAAAATTTTCGGTCAATGATTTATTATGACTTTCGTTGTGGGCTTACTCAACAACAAAGCTATGATAGGCTGCGATTAGCATTTTTTAATGAAGCCCCATCTCGTGACACTATTTACAATTGGTTTAATGAGTTTAAGCGTGGACGTAGCCATCTCAGTGATGATCCGCGTGAGGGACGTCCTTTAACAGCGACTTTTAACGACGAATTCGAGGTATTCGCTTTACGAGCCCTGAAGATGCGGTGAAAGCGTACGAAAATGCCATAGAAGAGACTCCTAAGGAAGAATGGGCCCACTGCTTTTCTCAGTGGTTCCATCGAATGCGACGATGTGTAGAAAGAAACGGAGATTACTTCGAAAAACAATAAAAGTATTGGCAACTTTCTACATTAAGTCGTTTTTAATTTTCTAAATATTTTCAGTGTTACCTATGTTTTTCTTTCAAAATACTTCATAAACTATATACTGATAAATTTTAAAATGAGAGGAAATGACTGAAAAAACTTTTTTTTTCTCCATGCGTGGGAGGCTGACACTGCCCACCCTACCCACGGATTCGCAGCTGACGGTCGCGAGTATTCATAGTATATAAGAAAGAAAGAGACAAGAAAATATAATAGACCGAAAATGTACCTGGCTCCTGGACTATAAATTCCTTATCACCAAACTACTTTTTTTATTAAGTCAAATGAATTTACTATTACAGACCTTTCAACCAGAAACAACAGATATTTACGATAACAAAAATATGCCACGGGTGATCTACTGTTTACATGCTTTAAGTTCACATTTGTTTAAGTTGGGTAAAGCGCCAATAATCCACGACGTTTTTGGTAAAGCAGTTTTTACAGGTATGTTAACATAAACAGAATTACTACATTTTTCTGTGGCACGTCTACTCTTATGCAATTCTTTATGTTACCCAGAGAGAATTGAATAAGGCACTGAATGGCATGTAGTATGGTATTTTATGGCATTTAATAAATAGTATATCTATTTATAAAGACACTTTTATTGAATTACCTGGTGCTATTTCATTGTAAATACTAAATAGTTAATGTGTAATAAGCAGTGCCATGCTGCTTTGCAGCTGAATTGTCCTGGTCGACTGAGGTGGTACCTCTTGCTCACAGAATACTGCCGCAAAGTGACAGTCGCGTTTCGTGCGGTTTGTGAGTTTCCGGTGGCCCATTGGGGGGGAGGATGGGGAAAAGGAGGGCAACGCATCTACATAACCACTGGTTGTGCGGATGCGTATGGCCGTCGGTAGTCGCCAAAAGGCTTCGACTGCTTGTTTGTCCTCCTATGCTATAAAAAAAAGTAAACATCCCCAAGAACTTTGTTAGATCGGATCGGTAATTTAAAAATATGTAGTATTACCAAACATTTTCAATCCTTTCGATTATTAAAATAGTTATTAAATCTTACAGATGAAGAATTGGATTCAATAACTAAGGACTTACAGAAATGCAAGCACCCACTTCCTATGTTTCAAAAGATTGGTGGACTTTTGTCGAATAATAATGACAAAGGTGATGTACAAACTGCACTTATTGAACTTAACAATCTATTAGACACAGAGAAATCTATTACACCTGCACTTTTAAATCCTAAACTAAAATTAAAATATATTCAAAATTACCTCATGGACGAATACAAAACAGTTCTAAAAAGAGCTAAACGCAAAAAAGAACAAGCAGCTCATAACCATTCATTGAATGATAGCTATGTGCCTGATGAATATGATGACATACTTACACCTGTGGAAATTCAGGGACACATTACAGCCACAAATTACAAATTCTTTTGGAAATCACTCTGTTTGGCGTGCAAAAATAACGACGTGAATAACTTACATAAAATATTTAATGAAGACTGCATTAAAATAAGAAATTATAACGCCAACAATATAGATTTCTATTGTGACGTCGTACAAGATATCATAGAAAATTGTAAAGACATTGATGTGGAAAGCATTGCAAATTGGCAAAAGATCTTTCAGAATATAATAAATGACGGAAATTTAAAAGCAAATGACCATAATGATCATAAAATGGCTATAGCAACAGTGAATCAAGCTTTAGATTATGGCACACCAGATGATCTTTACAAAGCGCTAACAAGTCCACAACTTGGATTGAATTTTCAAATAGAAAAATATGCTGCACCACTTTTATTTGAAGAAATGAGATTGGAGAAGTGTGAATTGGACAAGAACCTTAATGAGAGTGAAATAGCATCTACTGCGCTGTCCCTTAATACAATAGCTGCAGTATCTGCTGCCGTCGAGAGAGGCGATGAAGTAGCTGTATGGAATGCTCTTAATGAAAAAAGGATCCAACTAACCGGCCTTAGGACTCATTGCAGACGCCGATACTTTTCAGCTTTAGTGACTGCCATGCAAGTAAAAATAAGAGAAGGGTGTGAATGCACCTTACTTACACTAGAAGATATAAGGGATACAGTGGAAATGGTCAATATGAAGGATGACGATAATGACGAACGTGAGTTTTTTTTATATGTTACAAATACTTGCACAACAACACACTTTCTGAAGCACAACAACACACTTTCTGAAGCACAACAACACACTTTCCGTAGGACAACTGACTTTTTCTCTAGCCCAGAGACACTTTGCTATTCTTTTCACACACACAAAAGGCATTTGTCAGTGCACAATAAATATTTGCCATAGCACAAAAGACACTTGCCATTGAACCAAATACATTTGTCATTGCATAAAAGACACATGCCATTGCACATGAGATACTTTCCATTGCACATAAGACAATTGCTATTGCATAAATGTGTCTTGCCATTGAACAAGACATTTGCTATTGCACAAAAGACACTTGCCATTGAAAAAAAGACACTTGTAATTGCTTTTTGCGCCCACAGATTCAGAATGCAACTAATATATACGCCTTGTATCGTAATGTACACGTTATGCATGATCTTCGTTTTCCGCTGCCGCTCCCAGTTTCGATAGTTCCATATGATCCGGAGCACAATCCCTGTACATTTTCGCTCGAAATATTTCCCATTCCATAATCGAATGTGTCTCTTCCTGCCTTTTCTGCAAATTCTCCTCGTGTTCCATTTGCGCTGCTAGCTTTTGCTTGCATGCAGGATGAGCATGTTTCATCTTCTCCTTTGTAGTGCACGGTCGGTCGTTGTAGTGTATACTTGTAAGCTTTGATTTCATGTCCGATATCACCGAAGTCAGATTTTTTTTCTTTTACGCCGGGAAATGCTCTAAGGCATCCCGCGGGGGAATAGACTGTGAAATTATGAACACATTTCTTCATGTCTTTCGTGTATTCAGACTTTGTAGATTTAATTGCATTTTTTTTATTGAAATTTGTTCACGTGAGGAGTGTTTTGTACCTACTCCCGTTCATCAGTGCCATTCCTCCTGCTATCGTGGTGTTTTCTTCTATTCCGCTGGTTCTAAAATAGATAACTCCTGACCTGACCTTCTCGATCATATACTTTGTTCCGATTCCTCCTTGCGGATAACTCGCGAATGCGTCATAAGTGCTTACCGGCACTCTATGCCCTCTTTAACCCATAAGGTCCTGGGCATTAGGATAATCCTAATGCCCAGGGCCCCCTATGGGGCCCCTAACAAAAAAAACAATTGTGAGATTTGTGAGCCTGATTTTTGTACTAAAATGATACTCAATCATATCCTGATAGTAATAATGGGGCCCCGAGGAGCGCAGGGCCCTGGGCATCTGCCCAGAGTGCCCAATGGGAAAGACTGCACTGCCGGCACTATGTACCCTACATCTTTGAGGAATCCTTTGTCTGCCTCTTGTATCTGTTGTTAGAATTCCTTTCTATTCTTTGTCTTGTAGTATTTGGTGATTATATTGTTCGTATTTCGTTCTATTAATAATTCGCAATCATGATTACAGTGGTGGAAATAATAGACAGTATTAATAAAGCCGTTTCTGATGAAGATGTGAACAAATTGATAACCTTACTAAAAAACCCCTGTCTAAAGTTACCTATGTCACTGCATAAGGAAGAATATCACTTGTATATGAGAACATTAAAGAAAATACTGCTTCAAAAGGAATCTCAAAATTTGTGGTATGAAGATATTATAAATGCTATTCAAGATGTTAACATAGAGTCGAAAAAGGCAAAAGAATTTACTGATGTAATTGTTCAGTTGAATTCGTGCATCCTCAAAAATGATGTATGGGGATTTTGGGAGGCACTTTCATCACCTCTCCTCTCAGAAAGTACTTATATCGATAGTAACTGTAAAGATGTCTACTTTCAAATGTTCTCAAGGGCGCTAAAGAAGAAAGGACATCATATTTGCCCTTGGATAGTGTGTCATACTGACGCTGGTAACACAGTTTACATTGATGTAGAATCCTATTCATATAGTTGGACCACTCCAAAAGACTTTGTACCGTATGCACGGTATTTGACAAAGAAGGATATACATAACATTATTGAAAAGACCAATAAACATCATATCACTGCTTATAGACAGAAACTATTTGAGAAATCAATTGCTGTATTCCAAGCATATTGTAAGGGATACCTGCTGCGGAGATTGTTTAGGAGACATCAGTATTTAAAAGACAATGAAATGTCCATAGTAAAAATACAATCCTGGTGGCGCCAAATTCTGGTAAAAAGGAAGTACAGTACCCTGATTAAAATGAAAGCTATCGAAGCGAAGCTTAAACGAGAGAGGAAACAAAACCCTTGGGTCTGGTATAAAGTGCAGGTATGTTAAAAAATTTAAACATTTCCAAAGGCATAAAGAATTACAGTCTAAAAAAAATAAAAAAAATATAATTGACTAATTCTGAAATTTGCCTCCTTAATGTAATTATTTCTGAAATAAATATATTATGTGTAATAAATTGTTATTTCTCTATTACTATTACTTGTGCGTCTATCTATAAATCTTTACTTTTTCAGGAGCACAAAATAATTAAAATTCAAGCACTATGGAGGGGTAGACGCGCTCGAAAAGCTTTCGTTTCTTTGATCCATTCTGCTAATCCGCCTCTCAAAGTCGTTAAAAAGTTCATCCCCATGTTAGATTTTTCAACAGAAGATTACGACCGAGAAATAGAATTGCAATCCCTCAAATCCGAGGTAGTGCAGTCTATCCGAAAGAACCAGGAACTCTCTAAACAAATTGATAATATAGATTTGAAAATTGGCTTACTAGTTCAAAACAGAATAGCTCTTCAAGATGTTGCTGCACATGGTTTGAGACTTAATAATTTGGTGAAACATAATTCAATGACAAAATTAGTATTGAACCAAGACGGTAAAGGGCCTCTAATGACTGTATCATCAGCAGTCAAAGGCTTGAAATCTCTTACCAAAGAGAGTAAGAGACTCTTAGACGGTTATCAACATCTGTTCTACGAATTGCAGACCAACCCTACATATTTATCTAAACTTCTATTTTGCATTCCTCAAAATAAAACAAACTCATTCTTGCAAAATGTGGTTTTAAGTCTTTACAATTTTGGTGCGTATTCACGGGATGAGTATTTACTATTGAAGCTGTTTAGATTCACATTAGAGGAAGAGATAAGTTGCAAGGTTTCAAAACCATTCGATATAATATCATCTACTCCGCTGGTGTTGAAAATGGCTGTGAGTCTGTCTCGACAGTTGTCAGGCTTGAACAGTCTTCAGACTATTATTGGTCCACTTGTGGAGAAGATTTTGAAAGACAAAGATCTGAACATTGAAACTGGGCCCATAGAAATTTATAAAACCTGGAGGAACGAAACTGAAATGAAAACTGGAGAAATTTCGTAAGTTGCTTTTAGTTATTTAGGTCTTTTCATCGAACATAAAATCGTTTCATATACAACTCGTATATGAAACGATTTTATGTTCGATGTATGTTAAGCTTATAAAAAAATGTTATTTTAAAATTATATCAAACGCTTATTATATTAACTGATTGTTATATTAAATAAAATTATAGAATCAGTTGTTATATTATAATGTAAATATTAGAGATAAAATAACGGACTTTTTAAAAGCTCCATGAAGTTAAATGTACCTATCCAGTTTTTGTGTTATTTTACGACTGTAAGTTAATGTCCGTCCGTTCTATTTAGCAAACTATTGTGCATGAAAGCATATTGTAGCGAATTTGAAAATTAATAAAATAGAAAACACACTTTCTCTAATATGCATCATCATCAACCGTTTTCCGTTCACTGCTGGCCTCAATCAATGAAAGCTAAGACGGCCGATCCGCTGCAACCTGTATACAATCAGGACCGGCCACTGCACTAATAATGTACTATTAAATGTGGTTAAAATTATATAAAATAAACTTTACAACAACCATTGCCACGAAAGGACTGAGGTGTCAGACGTATAAGACGATAGTATCTGAAAAGTTTTTCCGTTATGAGTCAAATTAGCGTAAAGAAATATTTTAAAACAATATGTTAAAAATTCATTTCAGAAAGTTGCCATATTCAGTAACTCAGGAGGAAGCCCTTGTATATCCTGAAGTAAAGACAAGACTGGAAAAGGCCCTGTCTCAATTAAAAACAGTCGTAGTTCTGTTCCTGGATAAAATCACCGCGTCGACCGAGCTTCTACCATTTTGTATAACGTACATGGCACGTGTCTTACATCGATGTCTTACGTCCAAATTTCCTCATACACCAGAAAAAGATATTTTAAAGGTAACTAAAAAATATTTGTAATGTAAATATTGATTAAATCAAACAGTGTTGTTTTACCTTCATTTTTATATCTTAGAACAAAGTTATGCATTCCCTCTCCCCCAATGGGCCACCGGAAACTCACGAAACGCTACAGCATAAATGTCACTTGACGTCGGTGTTATATGAGCGGCAGGTACCACCCCGGCCCAATTCGGCTGCCAAGCAGCATGGCACTATCTCTTATTAGATTATACATCTATGTTATTTTATTTCAGGTCATAGGTAATTTGGTCTATTACCAATTCTTCAACGCAGCCATTGTAGCGCCCGATGCCTTTCACATCATAAACATGGCTAACGGTGCTAGCCTTACGACAGATCAGAGAAAAAACCTCGCTTCGGTCGCTAAGATTCTTCATTTTTCAGCTGCCAAGAAAGGAGTAAGTATAGTGTTATTTGTTACATGGATATTTGTAAATTATGAGAGTTTCTGAGTATGTTTATTCTTGTAATAATAATAAATATTAACCAACAATCACACCATGTTAACACAAGTGTTTAACACTTGTGTTAACGGTACTGGTAACTGAAATTTATTTTGTCCTAACTTATATAAATATGTATACACGGCCATTATCACACATGGTGCGCGTTTGTCAGGCGTTGAAAGCGCGCACGCAGCTTGTGTCCACTTAGAGAAAGTACCTACACACTAGTCGTTATGAAGCGCGCTTTGCTAACACGCTAAAGGAGTTTAAAAAGCAATAAGAAGTGTACATATTCAAGCGCGCGCTTTTGTTCAAGCGCGCAGCTATCGCATTCTTTCGTTTTTGGTTCAAACGCGTTGTTAATTGTTATACGGGTTTGCGGAAATGGCTTTTTAATATACACACTTATTTAGAACATTACATTTATTTATTACTTGTAAACGGATAAAATCTTTTGGCAACCGTTCGCGACGATTTGTCAGAGCAGACTGTCTGAACTGTTAGGACGGGAATGAGATGAGGAGGATTCAAACTGTCGATGCAGCAAAGCAGTCGACAGGGCTGCTGGTGCAACAAAGCAGTCAGCAGGGCCGCATTCACAATAAGGTTGACGACTCGAATTGACGTTCGAGTAACGCGATGTTATAAAACAGCGCGTTACTCAAGCGTCAATCCCGCGCTTCAAGATTGAAGAGCTGCCATTTTGTTGTACATTTGATCGCGGGTTTTGTACAGGGTAAATGTTATAACGAGTTTTTGAACTGAAAACTTGTTTAGGCGCGTTGAGCACTTTTTAGGTGAACAAAAATCACGGAACTCGAACACACGTTTTTTCGGCGTGACAATGTAAGACGTCATTGTTATCATATTATCATATTATATTGTGAATTATTTAGTATTAAAATTTGAAATTTCATGTCATAAGTTTTGAGGTTTTATGATATCTTTTTTCTCATAAGAATGCAATAATTCACTTATATGAGAATACAATTTCTAATTATTATACTAATATTTTTTTTGTTAGGTACGTTGAACACACAAAGAGCACAAAGTTAAATGAAATGTGGGTGAATAGAAAAAAAAATATAGCATTAGCGCAGAACTCGCATCGTAATAGTTTATAGTTTACCTGTACAGATTAAGAGTTTTAATACTTTTCAGTCCACCATAAATGGACATTATTTTTTTATGATTTATAAATATTATTCTTGTCTTTATATATAATCAGTTCGGCGAGGAGTCTGCTCACCTGCGTTGCCTCAACCCGTTCATAGTGGAGTGTCATGAGAAGATGAAAGCCTTGTTCCGCGCGTGCTGCCGCGGGCCCACCCTCGAGGACTACTTCGCCGTCGACGAATACACGGAGGCTACGCTACTTGACCACCCGCATATCTATATCACCGTGCAAGTAAGTCAATCTTATTCCGACGGAGGTGCTGTTAAGGAAATGTTCCAAGGGAAGGATTTAAACAAAGTGTTCCTACGGAAAGATTCCAACGAAAATTTACCAACGCAAATGTTCCAACGGAAAGATTCCAACAAACCCTCTTACTCAGATTCCGCTATCTGTCCGTCCGACTATCAAAGGATCTGTAATTTTTTAACCATAATAGGTAGAGTACATAATATTTGCAATTTACACAGTACAAGAACGTGTACAATGAATATATTTAGGCGTTTTTTGGTCGGTCTCAACTATTTAAAAAAAATATAGAGAGAGATGCACGAAAAATACCTGATCTTGATAGATATAAATACGAAGACAGCCCACTGCTACTTAATCTAATTTGTACTACCTATGTGATTATATTCGGCTCACAATCGAAGCTAATAAATTGTATGGTATTTTTACAGGAAATAGTAGACACGCATGCGTTGCTCGTTGAGTACCAAGACATCTTGGCGTCGGATCCGAACGATCGGCTCAACGAACTGCTCGACGACTTGGGCGAGGTGCCGTCCGTTGCACAACTGGCGTCGCGCGACGTTACTATGGTAATATATATTGACATTTATTTCATACTTCTTTTCATGTTAAATATCTACTGGCGCGCCTTAGCAGTAAAATCGACTGGAACGCCGTGACGGCATACGGCATGTCCCTGTCATTTATTTTATTTCATCTATAGTTATATATTTTTATTAATTATAAATATTAACATAGATAATTCACATCTGACAATGTCGCGTCTCGTGATAGCCTACATTTTTGTTACCTAAGCAATAGCCCTAGTAGCCATAAGACTTTGCTCTTAGGTTGAGTGTTAGTTGGGATTTGATAGTATCGTATTATTTTAGTGTTTGCGTTATTCTTCTTGTTTTGGTTTAGTTATAACGGATACCTAACTAAACAAAAAGTAGTTTGCTTGATTAAAAAAAAAAAAACAAATAACTAAAATTACCTGGCTTCTTCCGTTCAACTGAATTATCTAAGACTAGAATACGAAAACAACAAACTTAAATACAACACCGAAGACCGAGCCTCTTTTATTGTACACGTCTCAAAACCTGAACCTCGATCTGGAACCACCGTCCATTTAATGGAGTTTGGTCAATGGACGTAGTAACAAGATTGGTCGTAACCAAGTGTCAGTAGAATTCAAGACAGCAGCTGACGTTAATTCTTTCATTGGCTCTTCTGATCTCTTTAGGATTTTCCGCAGTTATTCCTTCTTACAGCGTATCCTGGCATGGGTTTAGTTGTCTGTAGATCATCTCCAAGATGTTTTAAATGCTCTCCAAGATGTTTTAAATGCTCTCAATCTCATGGAGGTGATACTTGTGTTTCTCAGTCTCCGTCCTATCTTCATTGTTCTAGTTCCCATCCAGCGAGTAATCCCAAGTGGCCTGAAGCTGCTAAACAGAAAGAAATAAAAATTGTTATGTCTCAAGAGAATATCTCACATCTGGAAGCTTGAGACAGATTCTCTAAAGTCCATAGATCATTAACGGATGCTATAAAATCTATTCCCCCCTTTTCTAATTTCTCCCAAAGATTGCCTCTATTTTTTGTTGTATCCTAAAAGTATAGTTTATAAAACTCGTCAACCTATTCTTCAAAGATACTCTAAAGATGGTTTGGAAAGGACTTCCCCAAGGATCAGTTTTAAGCCCCCTCTTTTATAGTTTATACACCTTCAACTTAGATTTATCCGTTAACTTATTTTGCAATGTGTTTAATAATATGCAGACTATTATATCGTACTCAAATATATTTGTATGTGTCCACCAGTGCTGTCTCTGATGCCGCTGCTCGTCTTAACTCTGCCATCCATTATCTAAGTGAGTGGCTTATTGAACATGGCTTAGATGTTTTACGTGGAAAAAGTAATTTAGTCGTGTTTTTCCGCTCTCCTACCATCCCTAATTTGACTACATCTAGAAATAATCAGGTTTTTCCGGTTTCAGATAGAGTAAAGTTCTTGGGTGTCTTTTTGGATTCCAGAATGACAGGTGTCCATCACATAAATTGTGTCGTAAGAAAATGTGAAACAACACAGTTGTATATTGTTTTCTAATGTTTACGCGAATTTCACTCATTATAATAAAACAATTTTTTACGGATTTTATCGCGGTTTATTAAGATTTTTACAAGCCCGACGTTTCGGATACTTTACAGCAACCATGGTCACGGGAGGACTGAGGTGTCAGATAATTAACCCATCATTTAAAATTGTTAAAAACTGGCAACAATTTTTTCCGATTCATCTCGTCTTTATTTTTGCTCTTACAACTTGCACTCCGACAAAACCTTACACAAAGCAAAGTTTACTTTCCCAAAATAATAATCATTATAACCAAAACTGAGCTTTACTCTGATATTGGTAAATTCTTCATGGAGACAAAGTAAAAGAAGAAGTAGTAGCCATAGGAGAAGTTGTAGTACATATTATGAGATGTAGTAGTGATTTTGAATTTGAACAGTGTCATCGTTTATCAGATTTAGTCGCTGTATAATTATAATGTTATTATAATACAGAGTAGTAATTACTAAAGTGTCTTCTTTTTCAGAACGCCGGTGAAGCCGAAGAAAATGCGAGATTGGAAGTATGTCTGGCACTAGTGAATAAATTCCAAGCCCCGGCAGATGATATGACCGATTTGAATAAACTTTTCATCAAAACCAAAGAGCTATGTGTTGCTATTATTCCTTTTTTAAATGGTATGTAGTTTTTATTAACATGCTTATAAACATTTTATTTGATAGTATTGAATACAACATCATATTATACATTAATTGAAAACAAATCCTTAGGTGAACATTTGTTGGAGGCACTCTGTATCGGAACGACTAGAGAACAACAAGAACAATACAGTGAAAAAGTTCAGAGACGAATATATTCAGGACAAGCGAGGCCTGACGATGTAATGACTCTAAGGGAACATATCGCGAAACTGAGAAGAAATTTACAGTTGCTTGAAGAAGAAGGCTATGTGACAAGAGAGGATGGATACCAAGCGGTTGTTACCTCCATAGCTCTGGATTTGTGTAACAAGGGCAAATACAGACAAGCACAACGGAGAGCATTGTCAACACTTATACGAACTAAACAGAGTTTGCAAGAGAAAACCAAGTATTATGAGGAAAAATGCAAATCTTATAATGAATATATTAAATCGTGTCTCGAAAATCTACATACTGGCAAGAGGTAAGATATTAATAGATTATGCTATTAAAGCTATATTAAAAAAAAAAGATTCCGACGAATTGAGAACATCCTCCTTTTTGAAGTCGGTTAAAAACTACGTTTTCTAGAGGCTGAGAAGTGTCATTATTATTGCTTTAATGTCTCAAATACAATCTATCACTCTAGTTATTTAAGCAGATAAAGTTTTTTCTTATTTTTAGTTATTTAGGTATATTATTTATTGTTATGACCTACTCAGTTTAATATTGATATTGCAACTACGAAAGACGACAGAGACGACAGTATATAAATATATTTCATCCTGTACTTTTCAGGAGTGTTCATGCATGCCTAAGACGATCTGGAAAAGATGTTCAAAAACTTAAGTCCAAGCTCACAGTAAAATATTCGGGCTCTAAGTTGTTGGATAGAGGTGTGCTGTTGCAAATAGATGGCCTCTCAAACTCACAACTGAAGAATGTACAATTTGAAATTACACCGACCAATACTAATGGAGTATTTACTGTAAAAGGTAAATTTATGGGAGTAGAAATGGAATCTATTGATGTCGATATTCAGGATTTATTACAGAAGCAATACGAAGGATGCACTATAATGGACATGTTTGGGAAAGCCAAAATAAATGTTAATTTACTAATATTTTTGTTAAATAGTAAGTTTTATGGTAAATCCTAGATTCAATAGTAATAAGGTTTTTATAAGTTCTCAATAAGTTTTTAAGGAAACTCGCACTTTATTTTACCAAAAAGATGTTAATGACGCATTAAATATGTAATAATGTTCCTTGAATAACCATAATATGATTGATAAATTTATGCTATAGCCATAATAGTAACAGCCAATTGACATAAAAGACCATAATATAGATAACCATCGAGCGTATAACCGGAATAGAGCGGTAATGTTATGTGTTTTGAAATGTTTTTGTGCTGCGACGCTGCGCCGGTTCTGCACCCAGATTGGTCGACTGATAGCTATTGATGGATGATTGGCCGATGGGCCGTACATACGATTGGTTGAATTGCCTATACGTCAATAACAAATCACTAACCAGTTTCCGAATTTTATGGCTCACATCACTACTCTATCCGGTTATATGCTTGATGTAAATAATAATCTATGTTCCATGGGTCATATTATGTTACATGGGTCATATTATGTTACATGGGTCATATTATGTTCCATGTTGAATATATGAACGAATTTGAGTTGTAGATTTGTAGTTCACAGTAATTATAACAACTGACAAGAGTTGTGTTGAAGTATTTGCGCCGCCTATATGTATAACTGTTAACTGTTAAGTAATGTTAAAAACATCTTAAATGAAACCACTAAGATGATTTAGAAAAATTGGATTATTTGCATGTTATCACAAGAACATTAACATTGTGCCTTAAACTGAAATTTTAGATTTAAGATTTTAGGGATACAAAAGCTCTCTATAGTACGCAGACTAAGCTTTGAAGTTAACCATATATGTATAAGATATTTTTGATACTAATAACTTAAGCATTAGTTACAATCCACTCATATTATCTTGACTTCATGAACAAAAAAGCAATGCAGATTTTCAGCAGCCTTTGCAACTACATACATGTAACCAAGATAATTTTACCAGACTTATGTTATGCTAGATATTCACAACACACAAGCACTTCTATTGGGACCTGTTAATGCATTAGCATTAATATAAATTTAAGAAACTTTTGACCAAATAATATTTTAAATTATTTATATACACTATTTAAGTATGTTTTAATCTAATATAATGTTTTTTTTTTCACTTTAATTGTGCCGGTCAATTTCTATTATTTCTTGTAGTACTACAACTATGATATAGTGCTACAAGTACTATATTAATTTATTAATTCACAAATTCATTACGTAGGTACATCTGTTATTTTTAATTTTATTTTTTATAAGCATTATCATTGAATGAGTTAAAAATGTCCCCACTGTATGAAATTTCCATGTGATATTATATTTTTACGAGGCTATGTTTGTTTTTTATTGCAAAATTCTATAACAAGTTACAAGCTTCCTATTAAATAATGCCCTAGCTATCTTTTGTAATGGTACATCAAGAATGCTTTGTTTGTAAGTCATCTTTAATTCAGAAATTTCTTAAGGCGCTAATAATCATCTTACAAATACAGCATCTTGATTGTAAGACCTTAAAGTCATTCGTCGTACCATTCTCTGTATGAAGAATGACTTGTATGGCTATGGCGGGAACAAATTGACCTATCTTGGGTACAAACCTTCTCAAGTAATAATAATAATAATAATATATGGACGCTTTCACACCACGTAAATCTGGTCCCGTGGTAAGTTCTCAAAGAACTTGTGTTACGGGTACCAGACAACGGAAATATATTTAATACTTTTATACTATACATATATTTAAGATTTTTATTATATAATACACATATTTAATACACATCCATAACCCAGGAACACAGAAAATATTTTTGTTCCCTGGCGGGATTCGAACCCGCAACCTCCGGCTTGAGCGCCAACGCGCTTACCACTGAGCCACAGAGGTCGTCAAATGTCAAGTGTCAAAATAATTGTAATACTACATTAGTTCAATAATAGTCTCTTTTGCGAATGCATTTCGTGCATAATAAAAACGGATTAGTATTATATACCTATAAGAATACTATAATAAAGCTGAAGAGCTTGCTTGTTCCTTTAAACGCGAACTTTTTTTGCGTTTGCAGTCCATTTTTTTCATTTTATAAGAGGAATGTTTTTTCCAATACACAATAAGTGCTGTTAGGTAATATAATATCAAGATCGTTAGGCCAACTTTTTGAAGTCACGAATAGTGTTGTCTATAAATGACTGCTGTCATTAATTTTCTGCAGTTTGTGGTGGAAGAGGACACGTCCACACACCAAATACCCAAGATCATTAGTGTGGACACAATGTGAGGCAATGTCAGGCACCGAAACATAAGCTCATCTCTTAACATCAGAAAGAGACGATAACCCATAATATTATACGGAAAGTGAAAACAATCCGTCCGTGAATGAAAACTTCACCAGGCGCATCCTAATGGCCTTCCACCGCCAGATTAAGGGTCTGCTTGATGGAATGGCTTTCAAATCCTAAATTATTCCCAAAAATTTTGTTGAATCCTTGACTGAAACAGAGCGGCCGTCAATTCTCAGGTTATCAATATTATGCTCGATGCATAACACTTATAAAACGTCGAAAAAGGTGCACGGTTCGGATTGGTCGTTTCCATGAAGAAGAACCGGCAAGAAACTTCATGGTTACTCTTATTAAATCATTGGTATTTTTATTTTACAGCATAAGTGCTTAAGTATGGGGGGACAGTGTAGGCTCAACAATAATTCGTTGCTTACTAAACAAAAAACGTAAAACAAGATAAATATAACAAAAGATAATTCACAAAAAATAGAAAAAAACATAGGTATTTACTTAAAATAGAATCTATACAAAGTTTAAAAGTAGTGACACGAATATTGTCATCAGTGAATAGAAGAAAAGAAAAAAAATGAGAATGAGAACATTAGAGAGAGTACAACAGTATGACTACCAAGACGATAAAGAGGAACAAGATCGCACCACATGCCGCGTATAACACAGCTGCGTGCATATTTCGCCTAGACGAAGAGGCTACAAAAAGGAGAGGTGTTCCCGTATTTAAGACGCCTAAGAGATACACTAATGTAGTTACCACCGGCTAACTAATGTAGTTATTGGAACGAGCCAAGATCCTGACGGAAACCTGCACATGGGAGCTGCTCAAAACAAGACGGGTCAACAGGTGCCAGGCTGAGGATTAATATCGCTGATAAATAATCGCCAATTTCAACAAAGAAATGGACGTCGTAATAACAGCAACCATCGCGACGAGAAAGCATTGAAGGGAGAAGATTGCCAACCGCGTAGGAGCAGATACGAACAGGGTCCGCAAACTAGCCTTGGTAATCGCTTAAAGGATTCGAACGTGTCGAGAGATTGCAAGCAATTAATCGTGGATGAAGCACCTATAAATCACTTTGGCTCCATACACAAGATATTGAAAGCCGAGGAGCTGGGTCTATTAGGCGATATCGCTCAACCGTAATAAAATCATCAGAAGAACTACTATGTGCACACCGATTCCCATAAGACGTTGCATATGCCCACAGAAATATCCACAACGGCATATACTCTTACAGTAAAATAAATCAATCACTCACCATAAGACCTCTACTGGAAACAAATAACAGCAAGAACGACCCCAACACATTTTTCCTGACATATACCCAAGAGGGAATGTAGGTACAACCTAAAAGACCGAGTGCTTAGGAAGGGTGAAGACACTGAAGAGTCCCTAGTTCTGAAAATCAATG
This sequence comes from Helleia helle, assembly GCA_963853865.1. Taxonomy (NCBI): domain Eukaryota; kingdom Metazoa; phylum Arthropoda; class Insecta; order Lepidoptera; family Lycaenidae; genus Helleia; species Helleia helle. The sequence continues at coordinate 13,783,063 of OY971422.1, read as the reverse complement.
AAGCACAGGGACTACGCTACGAAACGGTGTACGTAGTAAGGAACGAAAGCAAGAAAATACGACTCCATCGAGGTCTGCAGAGCTCTACTACAAAAAGGCATTGCCTGGAGTTTGGAGTCTCCTGGGGCTCCCATCCATTTTGCCAAAAAAAAAAACTGTATTATAATGCCATAATTATAAGCCTTTTTAACTATGGTACTTTCCTCCTAAAACCATTTAACAAGTCTTCCGTAAAATAATTAAGACTGCAGTCTAGAGCACTTCGTTGTGTCTTAGGCTGCATGAAATCCACACCTATCAATGCTTTTCTGGTAGAATATTGAGGTGATCCGCCTTTACATATCCGTTTCCAATTTCTCTCAGACTGGTTCCTTTTCCACGCACATTCTGGCTCTGACCACCCACTTAAAAGAAACTTGAGTGCTTAAATAAGCTTTGCCTCTCTTCTCCCTACTGGCGACATTAATCTATCCCTCAATTATTAAATAGCTTAAAAAATATCCAATATTGAACCGCCTTCTCAATATCTGTGATTGAACTGGACAAGTCTATGCAATCCTCTCCAAAACTCCCTTTTTTTTCTTTCTTCCTTTCCAACTTCCTTGGCAACTTTTCCCATATGAAATGATAATACGAGTACATTCTCCTAATGTAGTATTTGACATACAAGTTCAAAGTAGTTAATAGAGGTAGATAGCAGATGGAACTCTAGTCACTTGTCTTTCATAGATGCATTCAAAATACTTATAAAAGTCTGCTAACACGGTGTTGCAGTGTATGTACTACCGACCAAAATTCAAAATTAGCATTACAATTTCACTGTCCTGCCCATTCATCAGACTTTACAGGGTGAGTTCATTGGTATATTAGAGGCCTGTCTATTAGAGAGCCATAATAAATCTAATGCGATCATCTGCTCAGACTCAAAGAGTGTTTTGGAATCCCTTATTGGTAACTAATCGAAGCGCAGAACCTGCGCAGAGTCGCAGCACAAATTTAGTGGAATTTGTTTTCATATGAAACACATAATATTGCCACTCTATTCCAGTTTTATGTTCGATGACTACAAAGTAAGATAATTCTAGAAATTAAAAATTCCTTGTTAAAAAGCTTCTTAATTTTTTTATAAACAATAAAAGAAAGAGCGTAATTTAAGTATTGGACCAGTGCTGTGCAATAAAATATTTGTTACGGTATCGTGTCAGTGATCGGCAGATTTTTGTTTCTTTTACGCCGGGAAATGCTCTGAGGCATCCCGCTGGGAAGCGGGTCTCCCCAGGCGGGTATGTGGGACTCGCTGCTGCGGTGGACGAAGCTCTACCCACTAAAACCCTGCGAGTGCCACCAATGCCGCCTCTGGTGAGGTGCCCCGGATCTATTGAGCTAACAGGGCACCTCGATGGCTAGTCAGTCCTTGAAGGGACCGACGCCACCTCCACAGAGGGGTTGTCCCGCACCACAGAAAAACCCCTCCCAAAGTTGGGACAATGCAATGGGATGAGGTTCCCATCCTTCACCTAAGATGCTGGGCACACCTTGGACTCAAGACCCCACCGCCTCGACAAGGATTGAACCATGGTGCAGATGTCACAGCACTAGTAAACGCGTAATGGATAAAATGAAATAGCTGTATAATATAGTTATAGGTTACACTCTCTGGTCATACAATAGTAGTCTTTGGGTTACACCTAGGTAAGAGCAATACGCATAGACAAGTGTCGAAGGTTTAGCTTACCTAACCAGTTTAACTTGAGCCGTATTATATGGATGTAAATTGAAATAAAATCAAAGTTTATTGATACTTAGCGATGAAACGTGATTCCGTCAGTTTTATAATAGGGATGTTGACATTTTTCATAAATGTTTATAGATCATTTATGAAAATCTAATAGAAGCGTAAATATTATTAACTTTTGCTTAAATACGTCTAATGCCTATAAAATCTTGCATTTTATAATGTATTTTGACGACCTCTGTGGCTCAAGTGGTGAGCGCGTTGGCGCTCAAGCCGGAGGTTGCGGGTTCAAATCCCGCCAGGGAACAAAAATATTTTCTGTGTTCCTGGGTCATGGATGTGTATTAAATATGTATATTATATAATAAAAATCTTAATATATGTATAGTATAAAAGTATTAAATAGCCGTTGTATGGTACCCGTAACACAATCTTCGAGAACTTACCACGGGACCAGATTGACGTGGTGTGAAAGCGTCCATAGATATTATTATTATTATTTTAAATTTCGCTCCAAAACGCTAACACTTGTCACTCGATGTCATATGTTGTTAAACATCGTAAAAATGATAAAATGATTCTAGTTGTCGTTAATAAAAAATGGCTTCTAAGTTTTATAATTGTTGCACGGTGCATATGTGTGTGTACACTATCAAAACGCCTGAAAATTAGTTTTTACAATATGTACTGCGTACGGAAAATGGTGTTTAAAAGTACGTCAATATTCTTCCGCTTCCGCTAAATAGGAACAGGTGACGTCATTTCCGTTTATTATCACGTGACCTATTTTAAATTTTGTTACATTTTATTTAATACTGTCAACATCCCTATTTGATATCTTGCTGTTTTTTCCACACCACCGAAAAGAACAACACGATATTATGGGGTATAATCTAGGTATAATATTATACCAAACTTTGAATATTTTCCAGAGTATCGGGGGACGTAATCACAGATCACAAAAAAAGTTATTGTATTGGTTTTAAAAACGAATTATGACTTAATTTTTTTTTTAATAATTTACGCCTGTGTAACGTTATTATTTAAATACGATTTAAAACTATTAATTATGCAAATAAGTTTTTTGTAAAAGGCTTTAGACAAAGTAACATTAGAAAAACGATATCGAAGTTCGAAAAGAATAAAATGTATGGGATTGACATAAGCCGTCGTCAATTATGTCACTCGTTATCGTTTTCGCAAGTTGGTAGACAATGTTAAAATTCGTAACAAAATCATAAACTGTCAATTGGTTATCGAACACTTATTTCAAACTTATGTTATTTTATTATTGACATTGATTCGTTATCCGTGAGCGTGGGCCATGGAGAGCAACATTTTCACAATTTTTATGAGTTATAGTGTATATGAGGTCTATATATATAGAAATTAATTTTAATTTTTTGGTCCGATTTGACACTTCTTGTCGAACTTTGTTGACACTTGACAGTTGTTGTCGTTGCACTGTCACGATCTTTGATTGATCATTGGCTAGAAAATTATTATCGTTATCTCAAAGACGATAACGAATTTCGGCTACAAAGCGATGTCACTTTGTCTACAGGCCCAGTACTTTTCAAGTGAGGTTATTGACATTCCTATTTTATTTGAAACGCATAATATGATTCTGTTTCTCCCATAGATTTACTCCCCATATAATAACAAAATATTGATGTTTGTTACTTAATTGTTCCAGCTCACAAAAATAAAAATTCTAATCTAATAAAAAATCTGGCATTTTTTTTGGTAGTTTTGTTCCCGTTGGAACCGGCTAAGACCTGAGGCCATGCTGCCATGTCTGTCGTGTTAACAATATTTTGTCTGTGCTTTGGAGAAACGGCGGTAAATGCCAAAGAGCGTGGCTCCACCCCCCCCCCCATCAATCAACTATCACTTCCCATTCTATCCACCCAGAACAGCCCACCACAATATTCGTCAACGAAACACGTCATTATATATTAAACAAATTAAGTTTTTAAAACAAACAATATAGAAACTCACAAGAACAGTCCCACTATAGAAAACCGATTCAGAACAGTTCTCCACAATACTCGCCTCCGAAAACCAAAACACAAAATAACAATTAATTAACGGGAAACCATATATATACACAACCACAACCAGGCCATAAAATATATCGTAGACGGAGTAAAACTATAGACTACAAAAGTCAAGTCAAAAGTTCAGCTTTTATTAATGTTTATGTAAACTTTATTTTATTATTTATTACTTACCCAGTTCTAATGCATTACAGTTCTAATATACATTTTTATAATAGATCAGATGGTCAACCGGAGCTAAAAGTATGCCATCGGATTAGTTTAAATTAAATACGCAATAGAGTCTCAAAAAGTCACAGTATAAAATATTTTTTCGAAACAAAAAAAATACCTAAAAACATTACACACAATAATATGTGTAATGTAAAACATTACACAAGCTAAAAAGCTTGTCATGTTTTTTAATTTAGCGTTTTGCCTTAGGTAGGCTATATGTTTTTGTATGGCAACAACTATTTCAGACGTCCCTTCAATATATCTATCTCATGCTAAGATCAAGTATCAAAAGATTTGACAAGCTAATAATAATACCGTATCGGAACGAGATAACAACATACGAAACACTCCAAGAGTGACAGAGACATAGACACTTTCTTTTGTCTTTGTCAGAATATCACTCTTTGTTTGTTGGGCACAACAAAGATGTGCCCAACTAAAAATTATCCACTAAATTTGAATGCCATACAAACATTCTCACTCGCGAACAGTTTGTCAAATATGCCGCCATTTTGTACTACTTTTTAATTTGGTCAGTTTATGTAGGTATGGTGATACCAGTTTTGTTATAGGCAGATTACCCAAGAATGTGGTATTATATAAAAAGGGTGACTGGAATTTTCGAAATAAACACAATAAAAACAAATATGTTTATTGCTATCCTAAAAGGCTATGTACTATAGATCATACATATTAAGACGTATATAGCCTTCTTTTTTATTATTTTTGTTTTTAGCGGTTTATTATTAGTCATTACATAATATTTTCGATAATCCGGAAAAATGCAGCTGTCTAACAAAGAGTGATATTCTGACAAAGACAAAAGAAAGTATCTATTTCTCTGTCACTCTTGGAGTTTTCGTATGTTGTTATCTCGTTCCAATACGGTATTATTATTAGCTTGTCAAATCTATTGATACTTGATCTTAGCTTTCGGGTATACGCGAATGTCAATTCCATAATATACTTGTTCCTAGCTTCCCGCCGTCATCCTATTTTTTTTTTACTTTCAATTGTACTTTTTGACATTGGCAAAAATAAAAGAAGAAGAATATGTTTGGAAGATGGAAGATAATATTTAAGTTTTATCAATTCAGACTTCAGTAGGTACATTTTTACTTTATGATAATATGTAGTATGTACATACTCTAAACTATTTTAAAATCAACTTCAAGATGGTTTTTGATAATAGTACACATATATCTAAGTAGTCTGTGATTGTTGATTGATAATAATAATTATTATTGTCTGTAGATACTAGATAATAGTTAATACCCATTACCCATTTTACCCAAGGATCAATTATTGATATTATAATACCATTTTTTTTATTAAGTATAGAAAATATGTAAAAATGCTTTTTTAGACATGAGAAAAGTAACTAAAAAGGCTTTAGTATTTGTGATTGGTTTATTTTTCATAGCAATTTATTGTGAATATTTGATTTATTATGTAGTTATAGCACAGGTATGTAATATACATAATCTTACTTCTAATAATATTAGAGGTGAAAGTTTATAAGTTTGGATATTTATTGATTTTTCACGGCAAAACGCCTGATCTGATTTGGGTGAAGGGTACCCTGGGTGAAAGTTGAAATGCGAGGGCTTATACCTTGGATTAAGACGATGGCTATATAAATAATCATCATCAATCCGGATTCTGGTCTAAGTTAACGCAGGTGAAGTTGTGGGCACTAGCTAGTATTAAATAATACCTACTTATTGTGTATCATGTGTCACATATGATATCACGGCATAAGGAACAACCCAACCGACGCCAGGAGGCCGTGTGGTCGCAGACTGCACGGTTGGCGGGGGGCAACCCCCCACTTTTATAAACCAAAAGTGAGCGGAATGGGCTCACACTAATCTGATGTAGCATTAGGGCCTTCGGGCCGTTAGCATAGATCCATCCGTAAAAAAAAAGGAACAACCATTTCACGTCAAATGCGCTGATCAGATTTCAGTGTTTGTAGAGTATATAAACTATAAAATATGGACATCAAAGATAAACCTATATGGATAATTATCATCAGTTCGCATACAACTATCAATAATAAATCTGAAAGTGGGTGAACTACAGAGAAATAGTCTTTTCTTTTTTTGTCCTTAAATTACTTTTATGTATACTGTATGTTGTAAATTTTAATATTTCATATTTTACAGTGTACATGGCCATCTTTACTGGACACAAATAATGCTGATATTCTGAAAGCATTGATTATAGCTGACACACATTTACTTGGCCCATACCGAGGACATTGGTTGGATAAATGGAGACGGGAATGGCAAATGCAACAAGCCTTTCAAGCTATTATATTGTTACATCAACCAGAAGCTGTTTTTGTTCTTGGTAAATTTATACTCTAAAGCAAATTGCCACCAAACATATCACAGTCATAAAATATAATTTGGTTTTGAAATTGAAATTCTGACAGTTATTTATTATTATTATTTAAGGGTGGGGACACCAGCAAGGCCAGACGGGTGATCAGTCCTCATTAACGGGACCATTTCACCCAATTCCCCAGGCTCGCCTCTGGGATTAGATGCGGGGACGGGTTATCATTTGCCCCTCTGGTGTCACCCCCTCAAACCTACGTGTTGATCTACAAAAACTACTTAGCTGCCTTATGGTTAGATATGCTAAATCTTCCTTCTTCAGCTCGTCCACTCCAAACAGCTCCCATCTTGCATATGCATATGCTGGGCATTCCGTTATGAAGTGCAGACTGGTCTCTTCTTTCTCTTTGCACTTAGGACATAGAGGGTCCTCTGCTAGCTTCATTATTGACAGGTGTCTGTTGAGTGGGCAGTGTCCCGTCAATATTCCCACAACTGTTCTAATGTTGCTCCTATTGAGTTTGAGCAACTCTTTAGTCTTCTTGCTGTCAAGCGTCGAGATGAAGAATTTCGACTGTCTACAGCTCTTCGTGTCATTCCATCTCTGGTTTGTTTCTTTGTTTATTCTCAGGGTTATAACATTTTTTGTTATCCTGTGTGCTATTGGCAGTCTCGGCTCAGGGCCTATGAACGTCTCATCGGCACCTTCTCTCGCCAGTCTGTCTGCTTCTTCATTGCCCGCATTTCCCTCATGTCCAGGTACCCAGGCAACTTCTATCTCAGTCTGGTCTGCTAGATCTTGCAGGGTGTTTTTGCATTCTTTGACCAGTGGTGAGGTAGTCTCCCTCTTGTTGAGGGCCTTCAATGCCGCTTGACTGTCACTGTATATGACTGCCTTCTCAATCCTCTGTGCGCTAGTGATATTTTGTTTAATCATGTTGGCGCATTCTCGTATTGCGAATATCTCCGCTTGGAATACGCTGGAGAATCTGCCTAGATTAAACGATGCTTTCATTTCAGTTGGATGGCTAATATATACGCCAGCCCCTGATAACTTTGTCGATTCCTTCCTGGATCCATCTGTGTAGCCGACCATCGTTGTTTTTGGGTGGTCGATGTTAATGTTCCAGTTATCTCTCGAGCCTATGCTTATCCTGTATTTCTTGTCGAAGATTCTCTCCTTCTTTATCAAATCATTGTTTGATAAAATCATGGATAGATTTTCTTCGTACTGTTTTGCTATTTCGGCGTGACCTTTGTCATAGTGCCCTCCCTTCCATAATTTGTTGCTCTTAAGCTTGAACCATTGTTCAGTCGCTTTCTTTTTGATCGTGAGATCAACTGGGTTGAGGCCGAGTGACATCTCTAGAGCCGCCGTTGGTGTTGTTTTCATGGCGCTCGATATCATGATGCTGGCTAGTCTCTGTACTTTTGTGAATTCTTTCCTGTTCGTTCCTAATTGTGCCTTGTGCCACCACACTAAGGCTCCATGTAGAATTCTTGGTAGTACTATGGCCTTGTAGATCCAATGAACCACATTTGGTTTCATGCCCCAGGTTCTACCTACCGCTCTCCTGCATTGCACAAGGGCACATTTGGATTTTGTGCAGATCTCTTTAACGTGGGCTTTGTAGTTCAGATTTCTATCTAGGATTACTCCCAGATATTTTATTTCATTGACTACCTCTAGATTTTCGTTATCGATTCTCAATGGAATCATGCTATCAATCTTCCTCTTGTTTGTGAATAACACTAGCTTGGTTTTTGCTGGGTTCAGGTTTAGCCCTTTATCCCTGCACCATCGTAGCGCTGTGTCGATTCCTCGCTTCATGATGTCTCTGGTCACGCTCAGTACTTTACCTGTGACCAGAATTAGACCATCATCTGAGTACGCCTGTATGTAAATGTGCATGGCGTTTATCTTTGATACTAATTCGTCTATGAGAATGCACCATAGGAGCGGAGACAGGCATCCTCCTTGCGGAAATCCTCTTCTTGCTCGAATGGTGCATGTCGTTCCCGCTAAGTCAGCTTGTATCGAGCGATGTTTTAACATATTAGTTATCCATCCCGTTATCTGTCCAGATATCCCCTCTCTGTTAAGTGCTTCCACAATGGATTGAGGGGTGGCCTTGTCAAAGGCTCCCTCTACATCGAAGAAGCAGCCAAGGGCATATTCTTTGTTCTCTATAGCTCTTTCAATTCTTATTGCCGCGTTGTGTAATGCCGTATCAATGGATTTCCCTTCCATGTAGGCGTGTTGGTTGGCGTGTAGCGGCATTGAACTCTTTTCTATCCCTGCTCTCATGTGTCTATCTAGTATCTTCTCGAGTGTCTTCAATACAAACGAAGAAAGGCTTATACATCTGAAGGATTTCGCCTCGTGATATGTAACCTTCCCTGGCTTAGGTATGAAGACGGCTTTGACTCTTCTCCAGCTACTGGGGATGTAGTTTGTTGCTAAACTACTCCGGTATATGGTGAGTAGGTCATCTTTGATATACCTAAGGGCAACTTGTAGCATCTTGGGAAAGACGCCATCGGGTCCCGCCGCTTTATACGGTAGGAATGATGAAATGCTCCATGTTAATGCTTCTTCGGTGATAATCAGTTCCGCTTCCGCTTTCGCTTCTGCTAGATTCTCACCGGATGTGACAACCATGTCTTCTTCTGAATAGCTTGTGCTATCCGGGAAGTGTGTGGCCATCATTTCTGCAAGTATTTCTTTGGGTTCCACTACTAGGGTGTCACCTTTCCTTAGGCTTCCTAATTTACAGGTTTTGTCTTTTGCTAGCGTTTTTACCAGCCTGGCCGCTTCTGGTTGTTTTGTAACGCTTTCGCAGTATGTACTCCACCCGTTTCTGTTTTCTTTGCGGCTCTGGTACTTAAAATTGTTGCGTTCTTCTCTGTATTTCCTCCAGCTTTCGTCGTCGTCCCTGTTCAAGGCGACTCTAAGTGCCCTTCTAGTCCTTTTCCTTGCTTTGTTCCACCAGGGTTGTCCCTTCCCAGGTCTTATCTCTTTCTGGGGGCAGGCTTTGAGGTAGGCATCGTTAAGAGCTTTCTCAAGCCTACATGCTTCTTGCTCTATTTCTTCCTTTTCTCCTAATTCTCTTTTACCGGGAATCCACTCTCTCAACGCTAGATCGAACGTATCCCAGTTTGTTTTCCTATTGTTCCTAAATTTTACTACTTCCAGCTGGCAGTCCAGATGGAATGTTATTCTGCGGTGATCTGAGAAAGCATAAGAGGTGTCAACCTTCCAGTCCTTCAACAGATGGGAGGCATCGCTTGACATTAATGTAATATCAAGAACCTCTTTCCTTGTTCTAGTTACAAACGTGGGTGTGTTGCCTACGTTAATTATTTCTAGGTCAGTGCTAAGAATATATTCAAGTAGTAAATCTCCCTTCTTGTTGCAATCCGTGCTGCCCCACACCTTGTGATGGGAGTTGGCATCACAGCCTACAACAACCGGGATACCCATACCTCTATATTTTATCATTGTCTCTTCTATGAGTTGTCCTGGTGGTTCGTAGTCCGTCTCGCTCGGGATGTAGACCGACATGAAGACCATTTTCTTTGTGTTCCCATCTGCCATACATAGTGTGCCTAGTACAGCTGTGAGATCTCTGTAACATTCAACTTCCATTAGTCCTAGCGCCCTAGCTCTGTTGCTAACATAGATGCATGTTCTGGGGTTGGACTCACCAACACGATGGTAGATAGTTTCACCACCCAGACAGCCGATGCCAACAACACGGCCATTAATTACATATGGCTCTTGTAGCAGGGCGATGTCTATGTTATTTGATACCACAAATCTGCAAAGCTCTGTCATGGCTTCGCGACAATGGTGCAAATTTAACTGAAGTATCTTTATTTTATTTTGTGTTGTGTTTGTATGTGTGTGTGCTTGTGTAGTGTTATTGTGTAGAGTCATTGTGTGTGTAAAAAGGTGTATGTGCCGCCCGGAACCTAATGCTTCGGGCCCCGCTTCTGATCACCGTCAGTCACACTATGGTGATCTTCAGGTGTCTTCAGCGAGGCGGTCTGCACAGGTCCCAGGTCTGTGTCTGTAATTGCGCTTGGGCCGCTGACGGGCAGGGCTGATCGCAGGAGCTGTGGGGCGCATCTTTTTGCTCCCGAACAGACACAACCGCAATGTCTGCCCTTACCCCCCAGCGACTCCTCTGTGGAGTACTGTGGGTCTGTTTGTGTGCTTGTGTCCTGTGTGTGCCCGATGCGTGTTCCAGGGCACACTGTTTGTGACGTCTGGTCCGCCACATTAGACCCGCTACCATGTCCGGTATCGGCCACATCAGGTTTCGCCTGCTGCCTGCTCGTGCGCAGCAATCGGGCCTGAACCTGGGTGGCCTGGTAATTGAGCCAGACATGTCCTAAGTCCTCCTTGAAAATGTCGTTGGGGACCCCCATCACCAGTCTCTCCCCAGCAGGGAGTTTCTCCCTAGAGATAAGGGTCCACTCCGACATCCTCAATTCTGACAGTTTATTTAACATTATTTCATATTACAGGTGACTTATTTGATGAAGGGGAATGGACTAACGATGATCAGTTTAGAGATTATGTTGAGAGATTCCACTGTTTGTTTTCCCTGCCTGATTATATTAAAATGCATGTTGCAGTGGGGAACCATGATATAGGTTTCCATAATAGGTAAAATATTTTAATTATTATATACAATATTGTATTGTTGCCAGTACTGCCTTATGGTAGAAGTTAATATTTTTACGAATTCTAATAGGAACTATATATATAATTATCTAATTTTCATTAATTCTAGAATACGGAGAGGAGCTGCTCAGAGGTTTGAGAAGCAACTTAAAGCTCCTTCAGTACAGCATGTTATATTGAAAGACAATCACTTTGTGCTTTTAAATTCAATGGCCCTAGAAGGGGATGGTTGTAGCCTATGCAAGGCTGCTAGAAGGGCAGTAGACAAAGTATCAGGTAGGTTTTGGATGTATAGGACTTGGAATAATTTTACAACAAAAATAATATTGAGTTTTTGAATGCAGGAATTACCTATGAATTGCAGTAAAAAATGAATAATTTAATATTTTTATAGTTTTGTTTTAGAATTGTTAAAATGTTCCAAGCCATCAAGTGATTGTTACAAGAGTTCCATGGTTAACTACAGTCAACCAATATTCATGCAGGTATATCATTTTTATCTAAATATATTATTAAAAAAAATTGTGTATCATAATTTACATAAAGTAGCTAGCTTTCAAAATGATTTTTTATGCTCCCAGAAATTTTTCCTTTGGCCTTCAGGCAATTAGCATAGATCCATCCGAAAAAAATAATAATAATGACATAATATTTTAGCATTTCCCTTTATACCGCATGTCAGATTCCATGTGTACAGAAGAGGATGCTCCTCCGTTACCAGAGAGGAACAAACGGTTCAGAATAAAAATTGATGCTCTGTCACAAGAAGCCACTGAATACATAGTTTCAAAGATAAAACCGAGAGCTGCATTTGGAGGTCATACTCATCATGGCTGCTTATTGAAACATTCCTATGAAAAATATGGCAATATAACATTCTTGGAATACTCAGTACCATCTTTTTCGTGGCGTAATAGACCTGATCCAAAATACATATTGGTAAGTTAGCATTATTAAGTTAATATTTATTTTGCAGCCATTTCAGCTTAGGTTTAATTTCATTGGTAGATTCTATACATAATACGGTTTTAATTTAATAAAATAATCTAAGCTTATTCATGAAAAAGAAAAATAAAAGTATTCCGCGGTCTCGCTTGCACGCTCGGTTTAAGCGGAAAGTGACACTTTTTCGATTTTATTTTTTTATTATTATTTTCATTTAAAGGCATTAGCTACTACGCTATTAGCCATACAAAATACAATATTCGGTCTGTAATACGGAGAAATGGCGGGAAACCCCAAAGAGCGCGGCTCCGCCCCTCTAGCCCCCATCAATCAACTATCATTCCCCATTCCATCCAAACAAGGCAGTCCACCACAATATTCGCCAAACAATCACATTATATTATATTACAGAGATTAAGTTTTTAAAACAAACACTATAGCAAACCGCCAGAACAGCCCTACTAAGAAAACCACTCCAGAACGGTACTCCATAAGATTCGCCAACCAATCACAATATATAAAGATCAAGTTTTTAAAACAAACACTATAGAAAACCACTCTGAATGGACAAAACACAAAATAACAATTAATTAACGGGAAACCAAAAAACCACAACCGCGCGTCCCGATGTTTCCCGCCATTCTTTTCGATTTTTATTATTATTATTTATTATTATTTTCATTTAAAGGCATTAGCTACTACACTATTAGCCATACAAATTACAATATTCGGTCTGTAATACGGAGAAATGGCGGGAAACCCCAAGGAGCGCGGCTTCGCCCCTCTAGCCCCCATCAATCAACTATCATTCTCCATTCCATCCACCCAAGGCAGTCCACCACAATATTCGCCAACCAATCACAATATATAAAGATCAAGTTTTTAAAACAAACACTATAGAAAACCACTCTGAATGGACAAAACACAAAATAACAATTAATTAACGGGAAACCAAAAAAACACAACCGCGCGTCCCGATGTTTCCCGCCATTCCTTTCGATTTTTATGACTTTTTTCTTTTCCCGCAGCTTCGCCCGCGTTAACTTAGATTTACAGCCGTACGCGGATTAATGATTATCATTTTTAGCCTAAATTACTCCTTATAAAATCAGCTATCTGCCAGCGAAAGTCTCTTCAAAATCGGCCCTGCTATTTCAGAGATTAGCCTGACCAAAAAGACAGACAAAAAAGGGTATTTTGGTATAATATGTACCGTGTATACATCCATATGCATTCAATAAAAAGCGGTTATTCTCATATTACAGACACTCCAATTTTATTTATCTGTATGGACTAGGATTTATTATTGACACTAATAGTGTCATTTGTGATCAAAAAAATAATGACACCTATAATGTGATTCAAAATTTTATCGCGTTGTAACATCGAGCATATAACAAGATAGAGTAGTAATGTGAGCAATAAAATTCCGAAACTGGTCAGTGATTCGTCATTGACGTAATAACAATTCGACCAACCAGTGATCTATGTGTACGTCCCATCGGCCAATTATCCATCAATGGCTATCAGTCAACCAATCAGAGCACAGAACCAGTGGAGCGTTGCAGCACAAATTTGGCGCAATTTGTTTTCATACAAAACAAATGACATTTCACATTACCGCTCTCTGCGTATAACGCGATCAAGTTCGTAAAAACTGTATTCTTTAGTTATAATATGATATAATATATAATTAATAATAAATATTATGTATTAACATTATTTAGCCTACAAAGCTAGCCACAGAAAAAAAAAATGTAGATGCAGACAGTAAAAACTATTTTCAAATAATAACAAACGAAATTAAATTTCAGGCTTCCGTAACACCTACAGAGTATGCAGTAAATAAGTGTGGTCTACCAAAGGAGACGACGATCATACTGAGCGCCGCGACAATGGTGTTTATTTTATTGGTGTACTTATTGAGGACGCGGTCAATTGGCAGAGTCTAAAAATAAATGAAACTGCAGGAGTGTATTTGATAATAAATATTATTGACAAGATGAAGCATTTGATACACTGTACACTTTTATTACATAATATTTATTTAGGTTTAATATTAACAAAACTATGTCTAATTTTTCATGGATAATAAATACTTGTTGACACATGGCAGTTGTTAATTCCAATTACCATAGACAGAATGACTAACTTATCACAAAAATAATTTTAGGATTAAGCTGTTTTAATAAATTAATTAAAATTAATAATATACAAAAGAGGTAGATAAAAGTTCAGAGATTCATAAATTTACTTAAAATATTGAATACTGATAATGGTAATGCAAGCAAAAACTTAACTACCTACCTGAGCATTTTACATTCTTAATTTAAATCAGTCTGTAACTCTATGGGCTAGCTCTCGGGATTGAGCAGAGGCGAAGCGACTAAAATCTAGTAATTAAACCTGGTCTCAGAAATATACTCATACTCAGCCGCATAAATAATTAACTCGGGTAAAACATTTTTAAAAATTACCTATTTGTTCAGTCACTTTGCCACTATATAAAATTCATCCGCATGAGCTAAACCCATATGAATTATTTAAACGTAATATCTACCATAAAGTTTACAAAATTCGCATTATATCAGACCTTACATACCTTAATAATTTATTTATAGGTAATTCATTAGTATCTCAATCTTAAGAGTATATCTTAAGCTTTTTAGGTATATATTTTATTGAAAAATAAGGCACTTCCTATTGAAATTCCTGTCGTATTATAAACTCTAAATTCGTACCCGAAAGCTAATCATAATTACCCTAGCACTGCAAGGGTGCCAAAGCGGGATGAAAGATGAACCCTAATATCTCTCATATACTTTTAGCCTTCAAGAAGATCCCAGTTAACATACAATACCTCAAAATAGACACTTGTGTACCTATAGGTATAAGAAGAATATGATTAAATACTAATTCATATTCTTACTGCTCTATCTAGGATTGCAACTTACATTGACTTTACAAATTTTGTTTTTAGGTACATTAATATTATGAATAATTAGTATATTCAACCGAATCATACATTACAAAATTATAACGGAATGAAAAATATATTTTTTTTAGTAGCTTTAGGTTTAAAGAGAATAATTTAAATAATTCAGGCAAAACAATCAGTCGCTTAATATAAATGCCGACACCTAGTTTTATCACTTACAATATTATGTTTAATAGAATAACGCAAAACCAAAAACATTAGGGTAGATTGGTTACGGTTGAAACAACTGATATCTCGTAAAATGTTACATAGAGTGAGGGGTGCAAGGGGAAAATGAAGCGGACGCCTGACTGCCGACTGGTCCGAAAAAGAATGAAGTGTCTTCAGTCGCGATGCTAAACGCTTCATTTCATTAAGTTTACTCTGAAATTATTATCGTTTTTGTAATTTCTTGAAATGTTTACTCCTATTCATGCAAGGCTGATGAATGTTATATATCTGTTAAAATCTTGAAGACTGATTAATGTTGTTATGTGGTGCCATTATTATTCGTATAATTATTATTAATGACAATTAAAACACGTTAATGTGTTTCAACTGACCCCAATCGCTGTTTCAACCGCCCCTGGCATTGGGATATATTTCTAAAAATAGTATCTAACGCGGCAATATAACTATGAATCATAAATCTTCAGTTGTTTTATAAACAAAAAATTATATACGATAAAACCTAAATTGTTTCAACCGTACCCAGTGTACCATACGTGTCACAAATTAAACGGCATGCATTTTAAAGTGTCATGTGTGTGCTTCACTGGTGTGCCAATTGTAATAAAAAATTGAATTACTTCAAAAACTCATTCTATAATGTAGGTTAGTAATCCTTTATTTTTTCAATATATCATTCATACGTGATTAAATGACAGTACGAGTCATTATGAAACTTGGTTGGTCTGAAGATAAACCAACAATACTTTTCAGAAATATGAGCTTGTAACACATTTCAAATGAAAAACAACTCTGTGACGTCATTCGTACCTAACTTCAGTCTAGTCAATTTACATTGCGCGTACTTTATATTAAAAAATACTAACATAGGAAATATCACGTTTTACATTTTCTGATAAGCAGGTATTATACAGAGTCGTAACTATTATATACAACAGAAAATTTAGGTGGAGAGAAGGACAAAGTATTGACAATGTCCTTTATTTGAATTCTATAAAAATATAATTTGTAACACCCTGGGTTGTTTAGACTGTAAATGAAATGGCAGATCATGAGAACGCGACCTGCCGTTGGGAGTGTGGGGTGCTCGCGTGTGCCTCGCTGGATGAGATTGCTTCTGATGGAAGCCGGTGTGAGCGTGTCGCGCCGAGGAACATATCACTGCATGTAAATGTCTGTCATACCTACATAAATTTGAATCACCGCCGTTGGCCAAGTCTAAATACCCATTGCTCATTTCGGGCTTAAACTTCTGGAATGCAATATTGGGCTTATCACTAATCGTATACGATCTGTTCCGCAACTTGTGATATTTACTTCTCACTTCTTCCTCGACAACTGGTTCACTGGGCTTTCTGTAAATAAATGAAAGGCATGTAATATATTAGGGGTTTAACTAGCTT
Organism: Helleia helle; assembly: GCA_963853865.1. Classification (NCBI taxonomy): domain Eukaryota; kingdom Metazoa; phylum Arthropoda; class Insecta; order Lepidoptera; family Lycaenidae; genus Helleia; species Helleia helle. Next base: position 13,766,500 of record OY971422.1, on the reverse strand, counting down.
ACCTATATCAAGTTAAGTACATGGGTACAACATATCTAAGAGGAGAACGTTACATTAATAATTGTTGCATTATATTTCATAAGAGTCGAAAAATTATACTAAACTTCTTTCGGTGGCCTTAATCATTATATTATTGCAGGCATTCAAATATAACCATAATACCAGAGCAGTTAAACCTTATTAGATAAAAACAAATTCAATTTACCTTGAAGTCTGAAAGCTCAGACGATTTTTCTCCATGTTTGCCTGTATGATTTCGAGTAATTCCCGCCTTTGTAAACTTCCAGACCGTTTCTTTTCGTGTCTACGTTCTCTATGGTCTTTCCTCCGCTGCCGATGTGGTCTATGCCGCGAAACAGGCGCTTGTCTTTGTATAGGTCTCTGATCACCGGAACACGACGATTTCGATGAAGCGTCATCATGAGACAATCTTTCTTGTTGTTCATCTTCGCTCAAATTGTCCGCACAATGTTGAGTTTTTGAACTGATTACTGGAGGCTGTTCTCGTCTTCTTCTTCTTTCGTCTCTTCTATCTCTCTGACTTCTTTTGCTATTTTCTTCTGGCACGATCGTTAACCGAACTTGTATGGTCTTAGAACCGTAGTGTGGTACCGTCACTGACTTGCCTATCGATTCATATATTGTAGATACAATGCCAGCAATATCCTGTTGACAAAATTATTTATTAATAAATAATGATAAATAACAATAAATTAAATTGAAATGTCTGGCTGGGAATTTATAAAAAAAGTCTACCTAAGAACAATGTTTCGTTTCTAGAATTTTTGTCTGTGGACTGTAGGTATCATATCTGTTTGAATGAATAAGCTCAGAAACGGCTCAATTTTAATAAAAGTTTTAGGGTCATTTTTTTTCTTTAAATATAAATTCCATTTATATTGAAATGAAATTAAAGAATATACCTAATATAGAGATTTACCGCGTATATTATGTTAATAAAGGTTAATAGTTAATACATACATCTTTTGTCATTCGTCCGCGACCATCCAGATCGTACAGTGTAAATGAAAACTGCAACGGATTTTGTTTAGACGATTCCGAATGCTGCAATTCGACGTCACATGTCAGCTCCTGAAAACGTTCGAAAAATATTTAAAAATATAATAAGTTAAGACAAAACAAAAGTAGGTACCGAGAACGCGACGGGATTAGCCATAAACGTGATAAAGCTCTTAACATCGGCGCCGGTCTAAACCGCGTTCCAGCCGATTTGAACAACGGTATGTCTTATCTTGCGTCTTAAAAGGAAACTATTCATGCCTTTATGTGAATAAAGGTATAATTATACAAAAGACAGCGTTTCTGAGTCAGGTAATATACAAATGAATCATTATATTATTATGTAATAAAGACGATAGCATGTACACACATGTCAAGCATTAATGAATGGCTGGAGGCGTATGTATAACAAATAATCATACGTAAATATGATAAATATCATATCGGATGGAGTTCACATTTCATTCATTAGTCACTTGGTATTGTTTATTATATACAATTGCTCCGTACAAATGTATTACTGGCGAGCTTAAATATTATTGGAATGTATTATTATCACCGTTTACGTGCACTATTGTATGTCGTGTCTCAGAGGTATGAAGCCGAAATATGTTATTGTCTATTGCTTATTACTTGCTTCGTCTACATAAATATAGTATTTTTATGTACATAGTCACGTTAACATCGATCGTGGTCAACTTGTAAGAGCTTGTGTGGTCGGTACAAGGGACGGAAGTTTTAAGAAATGTAAAAAAAGAAATGTTGTTAAAAAAACCTAATAAAAGCATATTCACAAATGTGACCCGGCACGAAAATTTGTACACATCATACATTTATTTCATCTGGAACCTAAGCCTGGAACAGTAATTAAAGCTAAAAGTCAACAGCTATACCAGCTGGTCGTCTATCAAATGTACCTACCTATGTTTAATAATACTTATATAATAATAATATCAACCCTAATAATATTATGTCTGCTGGGTACGGGTCTCAGAAATCAGGAGAGGAGTTTTTGGGTCATAGTTCACCGATGCGCTGGCCCAATGCGGTTGTTGAACTTCACACACTTTCAAAGACTTTTAATCTCATCAGGCATGAAGGTTTCTTCACGATGTTTCCTTCACCTGTGAGCAAGCGATGGTCTCATGTTCAGGCGCACATAGACATTTAGAAAAACCTATTTCTAGGCAGGTCAGGATCGAACCCAGACCTCTCGGCTCTCATTCAAGAGGCCGAGTCCATACCCTCTAGGCCATCGTCGCTCACTGGCCATCGTCACGCACCTATGTTTATAGGTCTATAACATTGAAATCTTATTTAATTTTTACCTCAAATCTTAGTCTTGAATGTTTATCTTCAGTGGCCTCTTTGGGTGGCTGATGTGGAGAGGATTGTCTCCTATACGATTCCGACTGTAGCGGTGGTGGGGTTGTAGGTTGGAGAAGCGCTCGTGCTTCACTTGGTAAAAGGTCTGGTGGTGCTGAGCATTGAGACGCAGCTCGACCTACTAGTTCCTCAGTATCCGTGCGTTCACTTTCTCCAACTGGAAATTTAAAAAAAATGGGTTTTAAATATTATTTTAAAGTAAGCCTCCACGTGACGCCTGACAGATGCGTATCATATATGAATATTACTATTTATAATAATTAATAAAGATCTAAAACGAAAGACGAAATAAAATTGAGAAATGACTGCGTTATGCTGTTTGCCGTCATGGCATTTGAGTAGATTTTTCTGCAAAGGTGCGCTAATAGGTATTTCACATAAAAAAACAAATTTATACTTTCAAACACAGAAATAATTAACAATTATACTAATAGAAATATGAATAATATACTAAAGTATAAAACAATAATATATTCAACTTTATATTAAAAAGACTATGATTTATGGCAACAATTTACTTTAGAAAGTACAGACAATGCATTCTTTATGGCGTTCTAAATTTGAAATCGGCAAAATTCAAAAGTGGTTTGTTTAAAAGATGTGTAAAGCGAACAGTTGATTCAGTAAAGTCGGTATAAGGGCCAACAGAGCGCTGAGCCGTTTCTAGGAAGGCCCGAGTCGGCACGGCCCGAATTCTTCAAAGCACGATTCACATCTGCCGCTAATGTTATTTTATAAAAAAACGTAGGAATGTATTTGATGATTCTCAAACAACAGAAGCTGTAAGAATTTACTTGTTTTTTTTCATAAAACTTTAACCTTAGTTAGGTAAGTACCTTTATTAAAATCAAAAATGTGTAGGTAGTAGTATACTACGTATACTTACACTTATGTACATAATTGTAAGTATATAATTGTATTTACAATAGTTTTGTTCTATTGCAAGATTATTCTTATGTAGCTTTTACTAGAAAATAAAGTAAGAAGGCTAAGTATATCTAGGGTGCCGAACCCAAAGGATAAAACCTGAATCCTATTACTAAGACTCCGTTGTCTGTTGTCTGTCCGTCTGTCACCAGGCTGTATCTCATGAACAGTGATAGTTAGACAGTTGAAACTTGAAAGTATTTGCCGCTATATAAGCCGCTATAACAACAAATACTTAAACAGAATAACAAACGTGTTTTTTTTTGCCGTTATCAATTTACACAAAATCTTGGTAAATTATATACCTGCCTCAGGAATTACTGTATCTCATGTTGAAAACAGTATGAAAATACATATATGCATAATATGTAGTTATTGAGTTTATCGCGTACAGACAGACAGACGCGGCAGAGGATTTCGTTTTATACTAAGTAATGATGATAAGGATTAATACTGTACCTATTTGTGTAAATAGCTTTTACATTACCACTTTATAATTGCCAAACGACTGTTTTCTTTTTTTACGTTTTTAATCTCAGATCATCAGACTCCCTATGTATATTTATAATATGTTGACTCTTTCTTGGAAAACACTAAATTGTCCTGAATATATTTATTATTTACTATATCTCATTTACAGAGTTTGGTAATAAAATATGTTACCAATTATTTAGATCTCATATGCAGCCTAATAGCAGAACGGCCAAATTTTTTTAGAAATATATCCATTGTCCCATTAAATCTTACTTAAAAAAAACTTATCTAAAATAACTTTTTCAGATTTATGATTGCATCTATCTATTAGATATTAGAAATGTTGGCGTACCTACTTGGCAATAAACTCACTTCTGGGTGGGCTCGCATAATATTATAGACGTGTCTGTAACTTTTACAAAATATTCGTCACTAATACTTGCATGTCTGTGTGTCAAGAAATGTACAAAATATTATAAAAAAAAATTAAAACTTTTTATAACATTATTTTGCAAATGGCGGGAAGCATCGGGACGCGCGGTTGTGTTTTTTTGGTTTCCCGTTAATTAATTGTTATTTTGTGTTTTGTCCATTCGGAGTGGTTTTCTATAGTGTTTGTTTTAAAAACTTGATCTTTATATATTGTGATTGGTTGGCGAATCTTATGGAGTACCGTTCTGGAGTGCTTTTCTTAATAGGGCTGTTCTGGCGGTTTTCTATAGTGTTTGTTTTAAAAACTTAATCTCTGTAATATATAATGTGATTGTTTGGCGAATATTGTGGTGGACTGCCTTGTTTGGATGGAATGGGGAATGATAGTTGATTGATGGGGGCTAGAGGGGCGAAGCCGCGCTCCTTGGGGTTTCCCGCCATTTCTCCGTATTACAGACCGAATATTGTATATATATAGCGTAGTAGCTAATGCCTTTTTATGAAAATAATAATAATAATAAAATAACATTATTTTGTACTTAAATTAAAAGCGTATGTATCATGTTAAAAAAAAATAGGAAAAATATTCTACATAAGTATGTAAGTAATTGTTTTCCAAAGCTAAAAGAGAAAAGAGACTTGGTAACTACGCGGTAGGTAAATATTTAGATTTCTGGTAAATAACACTATACAAAAACAACTTATTATACTTTATGAATATAAATATTCTATATTTGAATATAGACTGTACAAAATTGCCATAAACAAAAATGAGTGATATAATTTATTATTTACGTATGTTGCATTTGTCTTTGTTACACAGTAATTAGCCACTGCAACGGAACTTTCAGAACCATTGAGTTCGTTAGTCTTGTACGAGAATCATTATCATTAGCGGGCCTACAAGCTCTGAACGACGGCATAAAACTTAATACCTACGACCTATTAAATGACATGAACACTAGATATACAATTACTGCTATGCAACCATAAAAACGCAGTAATGTAGCCACATGATAGTCACTATTTTCATAATGCTATTTAGGTACCTATAATATAAGCGCGTTGAAATTTTTTTGTATTTATCTTAGATTATTTGTATCTATTTAAGGGTTACAGTCGTATTTGAAGTCGCCATGCTGTAAAAAATTAGACAAATAAATGATCAAATCATAGAAGTTGATAAATTATCCCACAGAAATCTATTACGGAAACTAAGGGTGCAAATTGCAATCCTTTTAGTATTTTAATCACATTCGAATATTAAACCTTAACTTATAAACTTTCATAATTATTACCTGTATATATCAGAATATGTATATTATTCAATATTACAAGACCGAATCGTCCCATATCTTAAACTAACTACCTAGTTATGAGACGTAACGTTTAAACTTTTGAAAAACCAATTCGGCTTACCACGTTACAATTTTATTTGGCCTTTCGTTTGCTCTACAGGATTTTAATCCCGAATAATAATATGGTTAATTCCTAAAAGTTCGATTGTTCCTAAAAGTCGTTGCATACACGAGGATATAGTTACGCTAACTAAAAGCTATATCATCAATAATAATTAGGTTCCTACTTACAAATGAAAACACGATTCACGAATGTACCAGACGCGTAAACCATATTCATGGCCTCATTACTGTCACGAAACGATGCGCCATCGGTGTTTTTAGAACCTATTTGTTAGACGGATAATACAAATATATTCATACATTTTCAACCTAACAGCAACTGTAACATATAGGCGTTTTAAATATAACAAATTGAAATATGTAACATAATTGCCCCCTCATTAAAGCTTCATAATCAAAAGCGTAGACTAAACTGAGAACAAAGTACATTAAATTACGCAACAAAAGCTCGATCTGAATAAAAAGTCCTTTGAGTCTGCCGCTTACTATAAATTGTAGCGGACTATGCGTACTATTCACTCGAAAGAAGGGCTTAAAGCTCGGGGCGGTGAATTCTTTGATGTCAAATAAAAGGTATCATTGTCTCCGCCTCGCCGAGTGCTTTCAACTTTTCTCTTTGAAGTTAATCAAATGAGCGGCACGGATCGGTTTGCATTAAAAATAATGTTAACAAACCTCCAATGGTTTGATGTGCGTTACAAAATGTAAAGGAACAAAAACGTACGTATCATCTACTAATTGAAGTGTTCAGCTTTCATAACTAAATATAAGAAGATCAAAGAGACGTAATACTTTGAAGTAACTAATATCAGATGAAAGCGGACTCAAGAGCGGAAGTTCCTTTTTTATTTTAGTTTTAAACCACGAAAGCTATGGCTAAAAGATAGGCTCGGAAAGATAGGCTCGGAACAAAAATGCATATCAAAATAAATATATTTTCATTTACTGAAATGGTTTAAATGTAAATGGTATTTGTGTCTGTTATTTTGGAAAGTGGAAAAAGAATATGGTTGATATCGGAGATATTAATATTAGCTATTTTAATGCCTCCACTTGTTTCGACATTGTTATGTTTTCTCTATACACAAACTTGTAGTACATAATATACAAAAAGATTTATAATAGTAAACGTATGATACCGTCCGATTCGTTATTATCAATATCAGTCTGTCTTCATAATGATATTTTAGGCTTTTAATGAATGCCAAGACAACAGATATTGAAGATTGTAATGATTTTATTACTATACACTTGTTTATAATGTAAAACCATGCAAGGATAGACCGATAGTATGTATGTGTTACCGGCAATCTGTATAATTCAGGCATTATATTATATAATACCTAGACAATGTATAGAATACCTAAGGCGTCCAGGCAATGTATGAAATATAAGAAGCGGGGGGAAGGGTGTATGTTTGTGAAAAGGGTGTGAACTGTGAAATTTGGAGGAATGTTTTTATACAAAACATATAACGTTACTGCTCTATTCTGGTTATATGTTTGATGGGTTTACATAATGTACATTACCGGCTGCGTATTCGGTATTGTATAGAATACCTAGGCAAAGTATAAAATAAATAATATTTCATACATTACCTACACGTTTAAGGTATTCTATACATTACCTAGATATTGTATAGAATACCGAAATATACAGATTGCCGGTAACATAGGGACCAGTTGTTGCCGTTACTACGTCCACGTGGTTGTAGAATAATATTATGTAGTTCAGAAAGATTGTTCTTAAAATATGTAAATGGATATTTATATATGTACATCATACTAAATAAAACAATGTGTTAATAATTAATTGGTGCGTTTCTTCTAAATTCATTTAGTATCTTAGTATGATTTAGTCGGGTAAATTAAAATTAATTTATCCGACTTTATGCATTTAGTTTAAACATCGAAAAACATGTTTGTTATTCTATCATACATAAACTATTAATAGGATGATAATCATCAACAAAATATTCATAACTAAGCTGTAGCAAGTCATGTAGGCGGCATCACGGACAACAGCTTGTTTTATAAGCTGTTGCCCGCAGCTTCGCCCGCGTTAACTAACTCTACTTAATTACTGTTAGTCACAGCGTAATATTATATAGCCTATAGCCTTCCTCGATAAATGGGCTATCTAACACTGAAATATTTTTTCAAATCGGACCAGTAGTTCCTGAGATTAGCGCGTTCGAACAAACAAACTCTTTAGCTTTATAATACATATTAGTATAGATTATAATAAATTGTGTGTTTTAAAAGTAAATATTTACGTCTCTATTTTGTTTCATTTGTACTTTAATATAGAGTTTGAAAAAGCTCCTTAGTGATTAATAGTATTTAATTCTAATTATTGTTTTATTAAGATCACTTTTGCAAGCTCGTCGTTCAGATGACAATACAATACTATGAACTGATAAGCATATGGAGACAACGGAACTTGTTGATGATAACAATAGATTGAAAGAAACGTTTCGGACAATAGTTTCAACCTACGACGTATCCATAGGGCATACAAAAATATTTGACTCTACAAAATTTACTAACGTTTTATTACTTAGTTCATTTTAGTTATTTTAGTCTTTAACCCGAATATTATTTTAATATGAAGCAGTATGTATAATAATGTGTATAAAATCTATTGTAAATATAGAATTATGTAGCTTTTGCGTCTATTTAAGACTCTATGTAGAGTTTGTTTTTATGAATGTTTATTACGTGTGTTTTTGATTGAGTGCAATATACTCACTGCTAAACTTCTTGTATCCACTTCTGAACTTGTTGCGCCACCACTTGACGAAGTGGTGAGCCATGGGGACCGTGGCGGGTGCCGAAGCTCTCAACGTTTCGTAGCACGTCATGCGCTGCGCTCACGCACGCATCACGTACACAAAAGCACCGCGGTTATATCCTCACATATATTTTCGATCACTCTCACTACGATCATTCATAACACTGAACAAATATGTTTTGTAGACGTACGGACTACGGACCTCGTGACCCAATTGTCCGTGTGGAGCGCGGCGGGCGACTATCCCCTGCGAGTGTAATCAAATGACTGACTGATGGATGGAGGGACGCGGGCACGCGGCGAGCCGGGCGGGATGGCGGGCGGGCGCGGCGGTAGTGCTTACTGCCTAGAGCTGTGAACTGTCGCGGTCGGATAGTTAACCGAAATCCGGAAGCTCGCTTTATATGTATATACAGCTAGAAACTATAAAATTGAGCGTTCAATTAAATTATGTAATTTAATTATTTCGTCACGAATAAATTTAAGTAAATATGTATACCTAATGTTTATAAATTGAAATTAGGAATGTTATGCGTATAACGTGGTTATGCGAAAGTTTTGCATTTTCACTTTCAAGCAATTTGCGTTAATTTTTTTCTTAAGCTATACGTTTACTCTCTTAATGGATTTATTGACGTGATCATTAATCATAACACAACATGGCTAAAATTAAAAATGTTTAACTCTACATTTAGAGTATATTTTTATTTATTTTTTAATATCTTTGGTAGATTATTATCGATAAAATATTGCTTTATTTATAGTTATTACCATGTACGTAAAAATATTTTAATGTTTATAAGTAGGTAAAGAAATATAAAAAATACGGAATTGTTATAGTTAACAAAGAGCTGCACAAAAATATATAAAGTTCAACACAACTTTTACATAACTTCACTGCAATTTTAAATAGGTACTATATATATAAGATTTTACGTAATTTGGTGGGTGTAAAGCACATATATATATATATTTTAATATACATGCTACATTACATTTCATCACACTTTTCTCTTTACGAGTTGCAGTAATAAAATTTATTTTATAAATATAAAATATATCCCAGCAACAGCTTAGCAATATTACCAAAAACACTCTACCGTATTACCCTCTGCGTATTTCGGCATGCTCTTGTAATATGACTTTACCCTATAATTGCATCGCCGCTCCGGCCGCGTCGCCACTCAAGCGTCAACGACAATATTACCATTTTTTTTAAATTTGGATTTGGAAACGAGATATTTGTTATCCGATATCTGAACCTTATTACTGATTTGTGTAAAAACAGGAATCCACCTCAAAATAATCTTAGCCCTGTTTTGATTGTAAAGGTTTAAGTTCTAGAATATAGTCGAAAGAATCACCTTATATCGGCGCAGTGTGTTATTAACGAGAAGAACAAGGGTGCAGCATCACTTTGTCTTTCAGCTTAAGGTTTTGGCGCCAGCAATAGTTAAGTCTGTCCTGCTATTGTATCTGGAACGCACCGTTTCGCGGAATAGATTATTATAATACCAATAATGTTTATAATATTATGGTAGTTTAGATAATTGTATGAGAATTATACTAGCCCTGTTATATTCTAAAACAGAGACGGTTTTAGCAAGAAATTAAAGTTATTTTACTGAACAACAGTAATTAGGTTAGGTTACTTAAACGTTGATCGGAAATATGATTTGTCCTAAGGATTTCTCCAATTTATAAACGGTTTTGAGAAGCTATAAACATTTGCACTTCAATTTTATACTTCCTATGTGTTATCAAGAGTCCGAGTAAAGATTGTGTTTTTGGAGGATATCAATGTATACAGCGTGTTTTAAGATAAATAGTTTGTAGGGCAAAGAAAGTAGTAAACAAGTAAAGGGAAGAGATAGAGGAAGGCGCACGCGCATGCTTTGGGCGCGCTACGTTAGCAGCCTCCGGTCAACGAACTGCAGTCGGCGATTATAAAAAAGATAATTGTAAGTAGGTACCTACTAGGGTAACTGATGGCGGTCTAGCGACTTTCTCCGTCCATATTTGTTAAATCAGATGAAAAATATTTGGACATGTTCTAGTCGTACATTATTAACCGTCTTGGAACATGATGTTAATAGTTTATTCTAAATAATATTATATTTAAAATGTATAAAAGTATTTTCTAGTTAATATATCACACATTACGTAACATACTTATTTAAATAAGAAAGAATCTTGTTTGTAACTCACAATTTAACAATAGATGTTTTGTATCGAAACAAGTCTGTACATTTAGCTATAGGACGTAAAAAATGAAACACCCACATAGGGGCAGGTAGTCTGTGTTGGAGTTTATTTACCTTTGTATAAGAAAACACATTTACAAAATAAACTTAAAATCTAAGTTTTCGGGTAATTTTTTCGTCAAACAACCAGAGACGCAACGAAGAACAATCACAAGTAATGTAGATGTTTAAAATTAGGACTAAAGTTTAACTGCGAGTGAAGAAAAATACTTTAGCAGGGATAGAAAAGCTTAGTTAAAAGCTTAGTGGTGTGGTTACGCCTGCTATAGTAGTTGATGTAGATTAAAGTACCTGCGAAGTTTCCATTACCCTGCCATTCCATTAAAACTAAACTGTTTAAAACATTACAAGTCTTACAATGGGGCAACAATAAAAAAGAACCTCTTCATCATTATCAGCCTGTTGCTCGCTGCTTATTATAGGCCTCCCATTATTTCGGCCAATCTCCCTTTCCTGTCTCATCCATGTTTTGTCCACCAGTCTTCCCACGTCATCGATCCATCTCGCCATAAAACGTCCTTCTCCAACCCAGTCTAGGCCACCATCCGGTTACCACCGTAGACCACCTTTTTTTTCTTTAACGCCGGGAAATTCTTTGAGGCATCCCGAGGGGAAGTGGGTCTCCCCACGCGGGTATGTGGGACTCGCTGCGTCCGAAAGGTGGTAAATGGACGCAGCTCTACCCACTTAAACCCGGCGAGGGCCACCATTGCCCCCTTTGGTGAGGTGCCCCGGATCTAATAAACAAACAGGGCACCTCGACGGCTAGTCAGTCCCGCAAGGGACCGAAGCTACCACCACTGAGGGGTTGTCCCGCACCACAGAACAACCCCTCCCAACGTCGGGACAGTACAATGGGGTGAGGTTCCCATCCTCGCCCCTTGTCCCCTGCTCTTTTGTCGCCTCTTCTTATAAGAGGGGTACAAAGAGCCCCCTCGGCTCAATTAGCTTCGCCTAATTAGGTGCTGGGCTCACCTTAGGCTACTGAGCCCCACCGCCACGACAAGGCTTGAACCATAGTGGGCATTACATTCCTCTGCCACATTATATCAAGTGATAAATTAGGTCTATGCATGAGACAGATACTGTTAAAATTAAAATACAATTAGCTGCATTATAATTTATATACCTATTTTTTATTTAGGTTTATGTGATGAAATACATCAATCTACTGCTATCTGCCAGTGAAAGTTCAGTCAAAATGCGCCCAGCTGTTTCAGACATTAGCCAGGACAAACAGACGGACAGACAGATAGACAAAAATTGTAAAAAAGGATATTTTGGTATATTTATCGTGTATATACGTCAATATACAATAAATAAAAAGCGGCTATTTTTAATATTACAAACAGACACTCAAATTTTATTTATCTGTATAGTTAAGTTACTCAACAATCACAAGTTAGAAATAAATATTGATTTTCAATTTCTACATTTTTTAAACCTTCTACATCTATAAAATCCTGAAATTTTAAGAGGGGTCAAAATATTTTTGTTATCAAAAATAATAAAAAAACGAAATGAATAGCAGAATACAGATGATTCTTTTGCATTTTAAAGTAAATTCTTTAAAGTAACGAAAAAGTTTACGGTATTGTAAGTATTGTCTGTATCTTGCTAGGCCTGTTCCATCAGCAAGATAATCCTTGTATGGTATTGTTATAAATTCCACTTCCATAACAAAACATAAATGCACAATATATTCCATAAAAAGATCGGCAGGTGATACATTCTTACGTTCTAGTTTTTGGCCATGTTTGTGAGATATTTTTATTATTATATACGATTTATATGTAGGCATTTGCTGTATGTATGAGTTTTATGACAGTAGTTTTTACGTACTTAAAATATCGATGTTCAATATGTTTTTTTTACTAAAACGCTTGATAGATCAATATTGTCAGTTTAAGAATCAGTATAATATAAAACAAATTGGTAGTAGAATACTGTGAACAAGCTTACATATTATTATTTTACCTAGCTTGTTTCTCCCGTGAAGCAGCAGTGTAATATATTATGTCTAAGGATGGGCAACACATAAATGAATTACCAGGGCTAGTTCCAGGTAAACTAGTTACCACCAGGTAGCACATCTGCCAGTTTGCCTATCCAACTAACATAAAAAAATGTCCGTTCAAAGTTCTAACATAGAGAGAAAGAGAAAGAGTAGAGTTTCATATCATATGATTTAATCAACTAATTAATTATTACCACAACCGACGCCATGAGGCCGTGTGGTCGCAGACTGCACGGTAGGCGGGGAGCAACCCCCCACTTTATAAATAAAAAGTGAGCCGAATGGGCTCACACTAATCCGATGTATCATTAGAGCCTTCGGGCCGTTAGCATAGATCCCTCCGAAAAAAAAAACTAATTAATATTAGAATTCTTAAAACAAAAATCTATAATGAAAAATGTAATTAAATAAACGACATCGTCATGGCATCACGGCATTTAATTTAATGTTGTGGCGCGTCAGTAGATGTTATCCATCAAAATTCATAAATAATCTCGTTTATTAAACGTGTGCAATGGGCACAGTACCCATAACAGAGCCGAGGGCGCCAAGGATACTCTGCCCAGCTTCGAATTAGAATTTTACGATCTCTTCGTGTTAGGTTTATTGTCGACGATTTATCTGCGACCGAGATGAGCTCGTATTCCAAAAATGACTTACAACAAACACGGTTTTATGTTGGTCATAAAAAAACTCTGGTATACAATATCCGATAACAATTTAATAATATCCATTGCATGAATCGCGTATTGAAAAGCGTGGTTATAACAAAAAAAAAACAAGTTAATACCTAAATATAGTTTTTATACTATATATATATATGTATATATATATAATATACTTTTGGGTGAAATGGTCCCGTCAATGAGGACTGATCACCCGTCTGGCCTTGCTGGTGTCCCCACCCCTTAAATAATAATAATAATAAATATAGTTTTATTTTTGATTAAAATAGTTGAAGCCGTTGTAAAAGCCTCTGAAATAGCTATAATTATCAAAGTCCTGTAGCATAATCAATTGTACTTATAAATAATTATAATCTTATAGTTATATCCGGTTTATATGAAAAATAAGTATACAATTAAATATAAACAATTGATATAAGTAGTTCGTGAAAAATCCCATCGCCTTTCGCTAAATAACGAAGGTTCGGCGTTCAAATTCAACATGGGTGGCATTTTTGAGTCGAGAAATGACGCAGCCGACGAATAGGCGCTGTTATGTAGGTGATCGATAAACGCCGGTACTCAGTTTCCTATAAAACGCCATTGTAATTGTATCTGCCATCCACAGTGCCCCGTCATCAGAACCTTCCTCGAAGGACCGCTCTATATTTATTGTGTCGTATTCGTTTTATGAACTTTTGTAGTCTAGTTAATGTACGTTTGCGATGATGACGTCATTAAAACTAGGCCTAGTGATTGCTAGCTGTAATTGTATTCGAAATGACGGGAATGTAAAAATCTTATATCGCTATCTCAGAATACAGAAAGAACCGCTATATATGAGCTTTTATCATAGAAATCTAAATAATTAATATTTAGCCTAGATTCCTATGGATTTTATATATCGCTATATAATCAATGAAAAGTATTTTTTTACTTAATTAACTTAAAAAACTTAAAAAACTTAATTTTTTAATTAACATTGCCAACGCGAATTCACCATATTGTAATAAAATAATATTTTATAAATTTTATTATGTTACTTTGCTTTTAGATAACACACTACAGGTAGAGCAGAAGGCGCTCAGATCCACATGGTCAAGTTTCTATAATAATGATAAAATCCGAACAAACATTTATAGAAGATAATTTTTGTAATGAGTATTGTAACATTTTATAGGTATTTTATTAATATAGTATGCTAATGCTTACCAACAGAGGGAGTGTATGCCGCAATAAAAATACTTTTTCTCGTTAAGCGTACTCGCGTACTCTACATATTTTAGTTATGTATGCAAATGAAGTACATTCAATGTCAGGTAACACGTTAGTTTCCGAAAAGAAATCGAAATCCTTTTTTGACGTGATAACATCTTATAAATTGATGAACGCTGGCAGCGCGCACGAAAAAGTGTCTCGTTCCGCCTTAGCCTGCCAAAAGATAGAGAGGCGTTGGCTTAGAAACCATTATGTATAACAATTAATGTTGAATACGCAACAACGTGTTTTGTGTTTATTTCAACAATTTAATAAGACATTTGATTTGATTGATTTCACCCATTATTTTCAGTCTAATTTCATTTTGTTTACTTCAATTAGGTAACTGTTTTTTCTCAAAACCGCGGCAAAAATGGTGATTATTTTTTTATTGATGTTTCTTTATTACGCTATCACGTAAAATTATAGTCCGTAAACTGACTTTACAGATAACCATTTTTTTAAGATATAAGAGCTGATTTTCATATGGTAAAGGAATTCAGAGAAATAACGAATGTAGAAGTAACGTTGGGTTTTTAACCCCCGACGCACAAACAGGGGTGTTATGAGTTTGACCGCTATGTGTGTTTATCTGTGTCATATTTTGTGTCGCTGGGTCTGTGACACCATAGCACTACAGCTGAACCGATTATGATGCGGTTTTCTTAAAAGCAGGTTACCCAGTGGTGTCTAAGAAAGACAATATCTAAATCAACCGTTTGAAGACTATCAGCAATTGCGTTGGCGTTTTTTTTAGTATAACCTTTTAGTTATTTCAAATGTAAATATGTCCGCGAGTGGGCAATGCCCACGCGAGAGAAGTGGAGCGACCGCGGCGGCGGTTGGCTTCGAGCCAGCCAACTGAATAGCAGAAATAAAACGCCACTATCAACATTCCAGGTCATTTCGTGTGATTATATTGTTTTGAACATTTAAACTGTTTCATCCAATTCAATTGTGGGTTTAACAAGTCCAATGTATGATTTTGTTCCTATGAGTTCCGTAAAAGATTGAACCTTATTTGGTAATTGGTGCAAAAAAATAATTTATTGCACATACTTCGATAGTGGGTATATATATCATAGAAGGTCTTCTCCTCCCCACCACCGTTCAAGCCTTGTCGTGGCGGTGGGGCTTAGTAGCCTAGGGTGAACCGCTACCTTGGGTGAAGCCAAGTGAACCGAGGGAGCTGCTCTTTGTACCCCTCTTATAAGAAGAGGGACAAAAAAATAGGAGGGGCCCCGAACCACTGCACTGAAGTTGGGCGGGGTTGTTCTATGGTGCGGGACAACCCCTCTGTGGAGGTAGCGTCAGTCCCTTGAGGGACTGACTAGTCGTCGAAGTGCCCTGTTTGCTCAACAGATCCGGGGTACCTCACCAAAGGCGGCATTGGTGGCACTCGCCGGGGTTTAGTGGGTAGAGCTGCGACCACCTTACCATCTTTCCAATGCAGCGAGTCCCACATATCCGCCCAGGGCGTCCGGGGGGACGCCCGTGGGATCCCTAAGAGTATTTCCCGGCGGAGGTCTTTGTCTGATGTTAGTAGACAAAAATTATCCTAAAGATCAGGGATGTAAAATTTTAATAAACTGAGATAAACCTTTAAAACGATTACTACAATGAGTACAATATAGACATATTTATATTACAATATAAGTTATTCTATTGTAATGCTAGTAGTAATATGTATATCATGTTTTAAAAAATTTGAGATCCCTTCCTAAATTGGAATAATTAAAAAAAAAAAAAAAAACCGACTTCAAAAATAAAATACTAAAAAGTAATAAAATAACTGTGTTTCTTTGTGTCAGCCAAGGTAGGTAGGGTACAGCAACAAATACGACACCGACTTCAAAAGAAACTTTAATGACGTGGTAAACGCAAAGTTTGTATATTAATAGAAGATTAAGTTGATTATAAGTTGTTAGCACAAAAATTAAAGAAACACAGTTAGAACAGTATTCTAATAATAAAATACTGTTCCATTTATTGACAGTACTTATGATTCGTCACAATAAGTCCGGGATCACAGAACTATATCAAGATTGAAGTAAAGAGTTCCGTAATTTGTATGGGGACCGAGCGTGTAACATTTTGCGTAGGTACGATGACGTCACGAGTAATTTAGTGATGTGAAACACATAAGCCGCGCGAAAACAATTCAAAAGTATCGATTCACAGATCGATTATAACATGGCACCGATTTTATGAGTAGTATTGTTCAAATAAACTATTTAATGATAGCGTGCTATGGACGATAAACTATATTTTTATACATTGATTAGTAGTAATAATATATGTATATTATAGACTATATTATAACGTGTAATCATTTAAATGCTTGTTTTTTATTATTATTGATAATTAAAATGTTGATTTGATCAGATAATATAGATAGGGCACCGACCGTCCACTGGCGCCCTTGTTAGAGGGATTGTAATTTCTAATAAACCAATTTCTTTAAATTCCAATCAATTTCTTTAAAGTCATCAGTGATAATAGTTGTAGTCACGGTATGGAAACTAGGAACAAAATTTATTTTGTAATAAAAAGCGACATCTAGCCGTCGGATTTTTTACTAAATTCAGAGTGTGGCTGTTAAAAATATTAGAAAGAAATATTTGATAATTTGGTAAAATTATTTATTCAAATAATTAAATATACGTTAATTGTCATAATTAATAAATAATCCTACATTATTTTATGTATATTGTAACGTATTTTAAGTGCCGTTAATACCTTTAATCTTATTAATCATAATTAGTTTTATTTGTAATATGGTAGGATTTAGAATTTTTGATATAGTAATACTGTGGTAATACTTATTAGTGCAAAAATGCAAATGGCCGCTGTTGTTGCTATAATTTTTAGTTCTGGAATAAGTTTTGGAAGTTCGAACTCATGCGCATTTTGTTCTTGCAATTTTAAGATTCTGCTGGTAGTTATGCACGAGATGCACGCGCACAAGAAGAATGCAGATGCGGCCTGTGATATTTTTGTGTAAAAATTATCTCATAGGTCTATCCAATTAATTAGTTATCATCATAGAAAATAAAACACGGTAGGTAATGAGACAATTCTTTAAACAAAAAATATCACAGGTAACTGCATAAAATAACATAATAATTAATACAAATAATAAACCATAAAATAATAATAAACGTATATAGGCTATATCTAGGTAAAGGCTTTTAGTTCCATATCCAACAACTAGATGGCGCCACCTACGGCTTACATATATTTGATTCGAGTTTCCAGTCTATCTCTAGTTAAACAATAGTAGTCTTTGGTTGTAGTCCTTCTGATTCAACTTTTGGTCTTTGTCATATAGTCATTCATTTTGCTTATCTTTAGCTTAATCATCTAAACGGCAAACGGTGGCCACTTTTTTATTTAAGTTATTAATCCAAAAATACGGAATCTAAAACTATATCACATAAATCAATAATTGGAGAATAAATAGGCCTACAAATAATCACTGGTGCATTGTAGAAAAATTAACTGGTTTATTAAAAAACACAATCCATTTATTTTTGGAGTTATACTTCTTTTAGCGCGTTAGGGAAAAATGATGAGTCACGAAAAACCGACACCCTGAAGTTAGCTATAGTCAACATTATTTTATATAAAAATATTCACATAATGACAGTATAGACGTCAAAAGAAGATATAGTTTTTAACTACACAATAAGCAAAAAGGTTACAGTATAATGAAATTGTACTATGTATTTTTCTTTAAGGAGTATTACTTCTAACGCGTATACATAAGTACACACACACTTTTTTATATAAGGATCATTCGGAAAACTGAAATATACTTGTAATATAGAAGTAGCCATTACCAGTTAGAAAACCATACATAACCAGTTTCTCAATAATATTTGTTTTGCATTAAAAATGCTAAAAATAAAAGTTTATTATTTTTATTTTACTTTTTACGTACATTACATTATAGCTACATAATAATATAAAATGAAATTATCATTTCCTCTGCTTTCAAAATAGATTTTAATCGAGTAAGAAAATCGCAGTGTAGGTACAGCACTTTTGACAGAAAAAATGAGAAATCATCTTCAACGTAACCTGACAGTTTTAATAGCATATTTTACATCGCTGGTTTTGAATGCCCGCCAAGTCTGGCTCGTCAATTAAAAGCCGCAATGGAAAACTAGCGTTAGACACAATCGCCCGCTACTGTTTTGATGAAAATAGTAAAATAAATGGTTTTTTAAATTAATAACAGATTTTTTAGGACAAATAGTACTGACTGGTTAAAGGAAATACCTCCATTAACAGCTCCAATTTTACTGGTAGTGTTTGAACAATTAATTATTTAACAACGAGTCATTTTGTTTTTAAAACTTTACGTCGCATGCTGACCGCGGTCGGGAGTATACTAAAGTTCGCGACGAACAATGGAGTCGTCGAGTCGTCTTTTTGCCAGGCGAGGTACATACACTCTTTACTTCTATCTCGATATATTTCTGTGTCCAGGATGCTATACACCTGTAAACATTTTTAAATTCAAATATGGGTGGTTCAACTATGGGTACGTAGTGGTGAAATTGGTATCAGAATATTAATCCTTATCCATTAAAATTATTGATAAATAAGGTTGACTAGATCTACTTGTAAATTCCACTTTAAATTATTTTCGTTTAGAAGTTATGACGGGTATAAAAATTCTCTAAGATAGATAAATGTCACGATTTGAACTAATTTTACGTTTAGTCTAACCACCGAAACGATCCAAATAAAATGGTATGGATATAGTTTGAAACCCAGAGAAGATGTATAATTTTATCCTGAAAAAATCCCAAAGGAACGCGGGTGAAACGGCACTTCTGGACCGATTCGAAAAATTGTTTCACCTATAAAAAGCCACATTATCAGTAAAGTTAAGCCGGTAAGAACAGCTAGTTTGTTATAAAGCTTTATGGAAAGCCAAAGAAATAAAAAATATGGTTACTACAAATCTTTAAATTTCGTTATCGTTCTATTTGAAGTAATCGTATCCACTTTTCGTATTTCCTGCTCTCTACATTCAATTTCGTTCAAAATATGACGTGCTCTTATATTTATCGGCCTATAATTGTTATGGAAATTTGCCCTAATAATATTTAGGGCAAAAGGTTTAATGTATGTCACAATGGCGACCGGATTATAGCAGTTTAGGTAGACATACAAAAAGAAAGAAAGATTTGACCGTTTTCAAATGATGAACTTACTATATAATATAGACCCCATGACATGAAATAATGGAAATTTGGATTCCAAAAAGATTCAAGGAAGAAACTCATCCTTCATTTAATTTTCAACGAATCTAATTAACAATATTATATTATTAATTCATATTACAATATAGTCTTAACATACTTTTGTATTATTTAAACAAAGTGTCACTTATTTTGTAACTAATTCTATGAATGCCACCAAAATATTATATTCGAAAAAAATATCGTAATTTTAATAATAATGGAAGAATAACAATTATGCATCAAAAGAAGCATTATAACCTTATTTAACGTTAAGCTTAATGCTTTCACAATTTTACTTTGATCTCGGCAATTATCTTTTATTGCGTCTTTCTTTTTAATCACTAAAGTTACAGTTATTACATACTGTACAATGATATATTTAGAGCATAAAATAATCCTTTAATGCGTTTTAACGGGAACTTCGCGGATTATATTTTTAAATTTGTTTGTTTGATTCATAAAAGTAATAAAACACGTCAAGTGCTTAGCTAATATTGTAAATTAACTTGTGATTATTTTCTATTGGTCCTAAAAAGAAAGTATATTTTTCATTTTACAAATATCCGATACACTATAAGAATTCGCTACCACTTCGAATATATGGAACTAAACCACTATACGTACAGATATACAGAACACTATATTATTACTATTTCAGTGAACACACGCGATTTAAACTTGAAACTGGTATATAAAATAGTATCATATGTAAAAGGCTTAAGTTATTTTATTCATTTCATAAATATACAGTAAGTTTGTTAGATTTAGTACGCTAGTACCGTATAAAGACTAGAACACAGGATACCATTCATCTCGGTAACAGGCTTATATGCGATAATTAATAATTAATAAAGATATTCATTATTTATGCTTAATTTGTTAATATCCACGCTGACTTTTGTAAATTGACCTAAGTCCACGCAGACGAAACTATATAGGTACTCTATGTAAAAACTAATCTATTTTAAAATCTATTCTATTTAAAAAAAATATGCAACTACGTAATAACTAGTCTATTTGAATAAATCTTCTATTTTATTCTTAAGTTTAACTAACCGCGAACGAATGTCTCAACAACATCGACTATTCCATTGTGAATCCACGTAGGCGAAATGATAAACAGCAATATATTATGTATACTACCAGTAGGTATATAGAAACATAACTTGTAAAGTCTAACGTGTAATCATATCGACATTATAGGCACATTATACTTGTTTCTACGTTCGCGGCGCTTTACTCAAATCGCTTTAAGGCTTTGTAATTATCATTTAATCTACGTTAAGCGCGATATCGACCGCCGGTACATCAAAGCGGTACTAACATACGATTACCTTACCTGATACCTCTCCCTCTCACCTCGGCATGACCGCTTTTTTTCATCAGAACAAGTTTCTTTCAATGTCGGTCTCGAAAAGTAATTCCGTCGTAATAGCCGAAGTATGATTACTATTATATTACGAAACAAGGATTTAATTATAAGCTCGTGAAATATTTTACGATCTTACATAATGCAGAGTAGGATTATATGAATTTTTTCTTACTTTTTTATGTTGGAACGTAATTTTTATAGCTGTTTTATTAGGTTTTAAGGTAAGTGTTAAAACTATAAAATCTATTATAGATGTGTATAAAAAGGGATATTTTAGTCTTAAAACAAACTCAACATCAAGAATTTCTAGTTCTTTCCAAAGTTAATGAGAATTACATAAAATTGACATCTGTTCTGTAATGTTTCCATACTAACAAAGTTCTTAATTTAATGTCGAAAGCGTTATATTTTATTTACGCACGGACGATTTATAAAACGGGCCGGCTGTTCAATATATTCCCATAGGGATGAAACGTCGGCAACATCAAAGCGATTTAAATTATATCAATAGCCCCGGCTACTGTATTTTATTTGCTCCTTAATAGTTTATAATGCCAGTGACAACTATACAACTGCATCTGCGATTTATCTATCGTAAAAAAGATCAAACGTGCCGCCGGTTGAGACTAGACCATAGACCATTGCTTAATATACCGTGAATATTATAATGGCCGGTGTGAGCTCTTAGCCGTGATTTTTCCGTCGTAAAGTTTCGAATATCAAGACAAGAAGAATACGAAGAAGATTTTAGGTAAATTTTTTTACTATAAAAAAATGTTGACCTTGAAGTTTGTTTTACACAGTTTTAATAAAACGTCACTTGTGTGATATGTCACACTAGCAACTAAGCTAGGAGATTAGTTAAATGGTAATTAATTTTATTTAAAAATAAAGAGCGCTTCTTATCAAATACATAGGTACATGATAACATCCCCACCATGGTTCAGGCCTTAACGTGGCGGTGGGGCTCAGTAGCCTAGGGTGAGCCCAACACCTTGGGCGAAGCTAATTGAGCCGAGGGGGCTCTTTGTACTCCTCTTATAAGAAGAGGGGACAAAAGAGCAGGGGGACAGGGGTGAGGATGGGAACCTCACCCTATTGTACTGTCCCGACGTTGGGAGGGGTTGTTCTGTGGTGCGGGACAACCCCTCGGTGGAGGTGGCGTCGGTCCCTTGCAGGACTGACTAGCCGTCGAGGTGCCCTGTCAGCTAACAGATCCGGGGCTCCACACCAAGGCGGCAATGGTGGCACTCGCCGGGTTTTAGTGGGTAGAGCTGCGTCCATTTACCATCTTTCGGGTGCAGCGAGTCCCACAAACCCATCTGGGTAGACCCATTCCCCAGGCGGGATGCCTTAGAGCATTTCCCGGCTTAACAAAAAAAAAAGGCACATGATAACATTCATTAATGACGAATTTAAGAAGTGCTCTATAAGAATCTTCTTTTTGGTTTGTGCTTCTTTTATGGTTTATATGAATGTATAAGTTGATTATTTATGCTTTTTCATCGATATAGAAAGGTACAAGTACATTTCTATATCGATGAATTCTATATCGACGAAAAAGCTTAAAAAATGAATACGCAGTAAGAATGATCAGTAATTAAATTATTTATTCGGATTCAAAGTTTCGTGCGATAAATATAATTAATATTGTTATATTGAAGTAAGCAAGTCTGTCGGTAATCCTATAATAACTTATGTTACGGGTAATAGAAACGGCTTTATTTAAGCGAAAAACATATTTCTAACAAAATGTAAATTATTAGTTTAATTATTAATATATTATTATATTTTATTATAAATTATTATAATATATTATAAATTCGTATAGGTTAAGCTTTTTATCGTGTTTGTAATGTATTTTAAGTTTATAAATTAAAGTCTATTATTTATACCCAAGAGGTAGTGCCATACTGCTTTGCAGCAAAATTGGGCCGACATGACCGGGGTGGTAGGTACCTCTCTCTCACATAACATCGACGTGAAGTGTCAGCTATGCTGCCGCGTTTCGTGCGGTTTGTGAGTTTCCGGTGGCCTATTGGGGGTGATAGGGAAAAGGAGGGCAACGCATCTGTAATAATCTCTGATTGTGCGGAAGTGTATGGTATCGATTGTCGCCAAACGGCTTCGACTGCTCGTTTGCCCTCCCCTGCTATTCAAAACCTAAAGTTAATATACGGGTAGCGGAAGACCGCCTATTATGTTAGCACTCATTAAGAGAGGAAGTGGACGGCTCCATCCTGATTATGATGACGATGACAAGTAAAAAATTACATTTTGTGTCTATTTTGACTATTGCTACTAAATATTTAATTTTTTTACAGACATATACATACTACTACTATCATCCCTTCTTGTGTCTAAGGGTAAAAGACCATTTCTCTCTTTCATCCTAAAGCTTAAAAAAATCAAAGTCATGTAAATCAAAATTGCCATTGTTATTATAATGAAACAATTTTTACGGAGTTTATCGGGTTTATTACGATTTTTACAAGCTTTACCATTGTTAGTTCCACTTTTTACTGTTGTAACAATAAATATTGATACTAATTTCTAGACGCTTTTTACTTCGCCAAAAACAATTCGCCTTTTATAAACAATTTCATTGTTAGACCTTTGATTTATGTGTACTTGTACCTGTACGTGTGTATACTTGTGTACATTATATTGAAAACGTGCAGCCGAGGCGGTTTCGATAGCATCTTGGCCGGAGCGCTGGCGTGCACCGCGCCATCAAATTAATTACCTCTATATTTTATCTCTTTGTCGGCTACCGCTCGTAACAGCTGCCAACAACGCTTACTTTGGACTTGTCCGATATTGCTAATGTCATAAACGAGATTTACTAAAACCTTGTTCTTTGCTTACATACATCATATAGGGTCATTTCGCCTTTTTGCGTCCACTTAGTGGAGTTGTCAAGTTCGAAGGAGAAAATAAAAATGTTTTAGCACTAGTTTTGAATGAAAAATTAGTTTAATGTTATAATTGTATAGTCTTTTTACGTTTGACTCAAAGTTTTGGTTAAAACATCTGGTTATTTTCTGTAAAAACTGAAAACACCAGAATTAGGCGATTTACCCAGTTTGCGTCCACAAAAGCCAAATTGCGTCCACCCTTGGACCAATTCGCGTCCACCGATTTAAAAAAGGAATTTAGGAGAGATTTTTATAAATAATTGTAAGGAAAGATTGGATTTTAACAATTTCTTTATTCAAGAATAAAGAAAAACCACCTTTGGAAATATCAAGAAGCCATTGAACTACTTTTTTTCACCATTAATTCCCAACGCTGGCTCCGGTCCCAGGTTCTTTGCTCTACCTGGTCCGCGTATATTTATTTTGTCCATTATAGTAAGTAGTCTTGGGAATGCCATACTCGTTGCATATTTTGTCTTTCGGATTTGTTCTGGTCACGAATATCACATAACCCTTTTTTTAAATTTTCTTCTGTGTATGATTTTTTATTATTATTTGTAGTCTCTAAGTGACTCGTCTTAAACGTGAAAAAAATTGAATGATGATTTTTACTACTATTATTATTATTGACGACTTCTGTGGCTCAGTGGTAAGCGCGATGGCGCTCAAGCCCGGTTGCGGGTTCGAATCCCGCCAGGGAACAAAAATATTTTCTGTGTTCCTGAGTCATGGATGTATATTAAATATATGTATAGTATACAAGTATTAAATATATTTCCGTTGTCTGGTACCCGTAACACAAGTTCCTCGAGAACTTACCACGGGACCAGATTGACGTGGTGTGAAAGCGTCCATAGATATTATTATTATTATGATATTTACATTATAATTTGTATTACATTAAAAGATGGACGCAATTTGCTGCATAGTATCCACTAAGTTACTAATAGTTGGCGTTCAACTTCCAAGTGTAATTATGGACATCTGTATCTTTTTGTACAATCATAATAATGTGGACGCAAATTGGCCATTATAAAAATATAAAAATAAATATCAACCCTTATATGTCCCACTGCTGGGCACGGGTCTCCTCCTCAGGCGAGGAGAGTTTTGGGCCATAGTTCACCGATGCGCTGGCCCAATGCGGGTTGGTGAACTTCACTCACCTTCAAAGACTTTTAATCTCATCAGGCGCAGGTTTCCTCACGATGTTTCCTTCACCGGTGAGCAAGCGATGGCCTTATGTTCAGGTGCACGTAGAAATTTAGAAAAACCCATTTCTAGGTATCACATGGGAGGGGGTAGGGATCGAACCCGGACCTCTTGGCTCTCACTCAAGAGGCCGAGCCCGTACCCACTAGGCCATCGCCGCCGCTGGCCATTATAATATACATAATAATAACGTTAAAATAAGCATAAACCCAATATTTCTTTCATATTTCATCACATAAAAATAAACAACCAACTAGAACATAGATAGACTAGTTTGCGTTCATTGCGGACGCAAAGTGGAATATTTATAAATTTGGTGGAGTAATTCGCGTCCACCATATTTTAACCGTTAAAAATTAAAAACTCAAACAAATTCATGATTATTTTTATTTCTTGTTTTATTATTGAGGTCTAAGAATAGCTATGTATCTAAATTTCAATGAAAAACTTACCGTGAAACTCGCTGCTGCTCACTATTTTTTAACTATTATTTCACACTTCCGCTATCTTTTTTTACACAACAGATACTCATAATTTTCAAAGGATACCCGTCAAATGGACGCGAACTGGGCGATGGACGCGAACAGGCGAAATAACCCTAATCAAAGGCCTTGTTTTTATATCGATTTTAGGTAATTCATATGGTTTATGTAAAGATTTAAAGGAAACTTTTATCATTATTTATAACCAAGAGCATCAAATATGCTATCGATATCATTGTTAATAATAATGTCTTACTGTTTTTGCGTGTTGGATGAACTTAGTATGTACTTTTAAGTCAACTTGTTTGTAATAAATATATCGTGTGACATAGGAACTAATTATAATTATTAAAACTTTAGCTAACCTTTTACTTCACTATTTAAGTTACTTAGTGTTCTTGATATATATGTATTTGTAAGTAATAATGAAAAACACCAACGTTTGTGACTCAATAACATATGATATACTATTAAGAAATTATAAGTAAAAAAAACAAAAGAAGAAAACGTTTTAATAGCAAACCGAATTAAACATTTGAAAATAATTTTTTATTACAAAAATTAAATGGACTAACAAAAATAATATAACTTATTGTAAAAAAAAAGCGTGAGGAGCTCGATTTTCATTGTTAAAAATATTTCAATGGTATCTATTTCAAAAATTCAATTTTAAGAATAAAAATTTTGTACAACACGCTTTTAACAATACATAGGTATGTACATACTTAATATCATTTTTTGTTAATCCATATTTTCCTGTATTAAAAATATTTTAAAATTTTCAGTTCCGTTTGCTGTTATAACATAACGTGTTTTTAGTTTTTTAAACTATACTTTATTTTCTAAATTTTAGTATCGATTTTTTAAATTAATTTACACTACTCAACTTATAGCAATCAGTTTAGAATGAGTGAGAAACTAAAAACCACACTTGTGATGCGCAAATTTGCGCGCGTTATGTTTTCCTTGGATGTGCTTTTCTGATTATCCTGGTTAGGATTACGGGTCTTACTGCTTAAAATATTTAATTGCCATCGATCCTTGATAAGTATGCGAAATTTCAATTTAATCTGATGTTCAAAGTTTCCACTACATAGGCACATACGTATGAAGCTTATAAAAGCGTGTTAAAAATTGTACCATTGAAAGTATTGAGTACACGCAGCCAACAACAGCCGCACATTACTTACAACTTGTATAAAATATTCTCGTATGATAATATGGAATAATAATATTTGTACGTTCTGTTTAATTATTAATTAATAACACGGACGAATGGCTCTGACTCTGAACACATAGCTAATATTAAAATTGATAAATGTTTCAC
Source organism: Helleia helle (assembly GCA_963853865.1). Classification (NCBI taxonomy): domain Eukaryota; kingdom Metazoa; phylum Arthropoda; class Insecta; order Lepidoptera; family Lycaenidae; genus Helleia; species Helleia helle. Next base: position 13,739,275 of record OY971422.1, on the reverse strand, counting down.
AAAGGCTTTTAAAATTTTAATATATTCACAATACAGATTATTTGTATGTTAATGTCGTAAAAAAACAAGCAATCAAATTGACTATTTCGGGGCGTGCCCTGCGGAGGCGGCGGCCGTCAAAGGCCCGCCGTGATCAAAGGCGCCGCCATCGAGCGGCTCCGGCTTTGATCTCACTGCACGAAGTGCAAATTATGTTGTAAAGACAGTGAGTGGAGCGCAAGCCAAGCAGTACACTCTTAATTAATTCAATCTGAGGCGATGTGCCGCGAAGTGCCGCGATGTGCCGTGGGCACAAGCCCAGAGTACAGTACAACGGGCTTCGTATAACGTAGCCTGTATTGGATTTGAATACGTTCCTACGACGTATTGTATTGAAGGCTTTGATTTCCTGTACGAAAGTCGAACCGACGCGCCGTACTACAACAGTTATACGTACACTATATGAACCAAAACATAAGTAAAATGTTAAATTCAAGGTTAACAAGTTTCTAAAATAAGGCTTTCTCTACTCTTATGTACACTACTCGTATCACGTATGTATATACTACATGTAAGAGGCACAGTGCCATGCTGCCACGCAGCCGCCTTGGGCCGGCACGACCGGGGGGCGGAGTGGTACCTTTCGCTCACATAACACCACACCGGCGTCACAGCTATCCTGTCGCGTTTCGTGCAGTTTGTGAGTTTCCGGTGGCCCATTGGGGGATAGGGAAAAGGAGGGCAACGCATCTGCATAACCTCTGGTTGTGAGGTTGTGTATGGGCGTCGGTCCAAAGCTCCGACTGCTCGTTTGCCCTCCTATGATATAAAAAAAATTGTACCTAAGTATCTAAATTAGAATTATATGTAAAAATGGCATAAAGTTTTTATTTAGGTATAATATTTTTTGACTTACATATCCGACTTAAGCATCCGTCACGAGTTTAGAAGATACTTTTCTAATATCTAATCTAATTTATCTCCTATCAAATACATTAGATGTTAGTCTCAATGCCATCAATCACAGCATTGATTTCAATATCAGATAAAGTAATAAAACTGTTAAAATCCTTGATATTACTGTCAAATTATGCGAAAATGTGACTTATGTATACTTTTTGTGAACAATAACCGGTCCTTATAGTATTTTGGTTATCATGTTGGGTGGAGATCGAAAAAATCATATACCGTATAGTCACTATAGTCATGGCGGCGATTGAGAATCGAGAAGCCCGGAGCCGCGAGCGTCGACCTGCGTGCTTTGATCGAGCCGCTCACGTCGCCGCAAAGGTCCGAGCTCTCCGTTCTCCGCTCTCCAGTTACTATGCACACCTGCCACACAACCTCGCCGAAACCATTGTGAATATAAAAATACGTTTAGAAACCATACAATTATATATATGTATAAATTCAATCTGTACTGATATAGTAGAAGTAAATATGATCTCTATTGTAGAGGTATCATGACCTTTAATATAGAGGTGTATCGTGACCTATATTTTTTATTTTTATTTTATTTTACAATTGTAGGAAAACTTACGTCTAGGCAGTAAGAGTACATATTATAAAAAATATATAGCTAAACAAAGACGGACAATTACAAGTTTCCACTCATACCTATATATTATGTACCTAATAGTTATATAATATCTTATACTATAATATACCTACATTGTGTATGTAAGTTTGGATGTAAACTAATATTTTTAAGAAACTGATCAAAATAAACATTTCTTTCACCATACTATGTTATAAACCACTTTTAGGAATATCATCGCGGTGTTTAGATTTTTACATATTTGACGTTTCGCATAGGTCTTACGGAAACCATTAAGGGAGGAATGAAAAAATCCGTAAAAGTTTTTTTCGTTGAGTAAACTTCGCGTAAATATTACAAAACAATTATGATACCTTATCATCGAGTATATCACGCATAGTATGTAAATAGTTATAAAAAATCATGAGTCCGCATACGGCTGTAAATATTAGTTTACGCGGGCGAAGCTGCGGTCAACAGCTGGTTATGTATATTTTGAAATCTAAATATTATAATATTAGTATGTATTATAATACATATCTTAGCTTTGTCATTATCATATGATCAGTATATTAACAGCTTTTTAAGTATGAATACCGGTTACAAAAGCTCTGTCACGTAAATCAGTCTTGTAACATAGTAATGATAACGCCGCCTTTGCGGGATGTCATTTGTATCGTTATAAATGTGTACATAATATTGTGCGCACGTCAAAGATTCCCCTGATACAGCTTTGCTGTGTTTCGGTCAGAAGGGCAGGGCAGGCTAATTACTGGCACAGAGACATCTTATGTCTCAGGATAGGCAACATATAAATGAGTTGCCTTTTTTTTCTATTGCCTTTTTTACGCCAGGAAATGCTCTGAGGCATCCCTCGGGAGAGTGGGGACTCCCCACTCGACTCGCTGCGCCCGAAAGATAGTAATGTGGACGCAGCTCTACCCTCTAAAGCCCGGAGAGTGCCACCATTTTTGGTACACGTTCAAATGCAAGGTACATTTTTTGTAAAATATATTATAAAAGCCGATTTTTTCCCACGTCGTTTTTATAAGAGATAGGTTACGAAAAAAACAATCAAAATTGTGCAATAGTGAACATTGTGAAAACATTGTTATTGTATTACATAAGCGGAAAGACTGAATGTAATTTGTTCGCAGGTCGTTCTGTAATAATCGGGGCCCACGCAATCATATCAAAGAATGTAGAGAAAATAAACAAAACGAGCGACAAGAGATCAGATACACGAGTTACTCGGAAGCGCTATTTCCGACTTTCTTAGAACACTCCGCGCGCATTCTGAGGTGACGGATAAAATATCAACGCTCGTTTTACCCACTGCTATTTATTTCTTAGTTTATACTTTATATAAAAATTCATCAATATCATTCCGTATCGTACTTTGAGCGCTTCCAAGTAATATATGTCTGGCAGCCCATAATTGACGTCTGGCAGTTTGTCAAAATGTTGACGTTTTATAGTCAGAAAAAGATATGCCAATCTCTTGCATAAATTTATTCTAAGATGGATGTACCGCTGTCATTCTGTGTGACCTTCATATTATACAGGTTTAAGGACGAGCGTGTTTTTTCTCGCACATTTACTACAATGTAGTAATTTTAAAATAACTTGTCTGTTGTTTTGATCATAGGCTTGCTATAGCATTTTCAAATTACATCTAAACTTAACTATGTCAATGTCGTTTGCTCTGCGGTAAACGAAAACATCGTAAAGCAACGTAAAGTTCGGTAACCCGCATTAGAACTTAGTTTCTTTTCAAGGTGAAAGGTCCATCTTTTCAACCGTGTGTATGTGGGGGAGGGGGAGGGGTTCATTATCACCATCATCATCGTTACTGTCCCATGTTCCATCTAATGTTTAATCTTTCGAACTAAACTTTGACCAAAATAAGAAAACCCAGCTGCATGGTCTCTTGTTACAATTTGTGAGTTGTATAAGATGGCTTTAATGAAACTTTATATTTAAAATAAATTAGAATTAGGTTGTCCATCGACTTATAATCGATATCGTAAAGCTTGTACCACAAATGTGTATCGAACAGAACAAGCAGTTACCGAATAGGGTTAGCATTCGTTAACGAGGTAGCCGAGAGCCGGCCGGTCGGCTTCCAGTCTTCCATATGTAAATTACAGGTTTGAATTTGTACCGCACTGCACTGCGGGAGAGTTATTCCGAACTTCGGAACTGATGAGGCCACTTACTAGGAATAATGTTTATAAAAGACGCCACCATTAGGGTCGAAATACGCACAAAAGTAATAGTTTCACAAAAAATATCGTTGTAGTGTAACCGTCTAGACGTTTTCTACAAATATACACAAATTAATGTCTGTCTACGTCTCTCTGTCGAGACGTATTAATTATAAAATAATGTGGAATCTCAATTGCAAGACACGCCTCCTAAATACGTTATAATTTTTGTCGTGTATTTCATAACCTCATTATAACATTTTAATTTTTTATGTCGTTTAAATACAATAAGAAATATTAAATTCTTGCAAACGTGATATACATAATTTTTGGTATGCAGTATTATTAGATAAGTACTATATCGAATCATCGAATCGAACTCTGCCATGACAGTAAAGATATTTTTTCTTCCTTAGGTATACCTATCTAATCTCAAAAAAAATATTTTAAAGCTATTCATTATATAGCTAAGTTTTCTTTGAAAATTAGCATTAATTACCATTGGTATCTTGTTGATGATAAATAGACTACGATTTTTAAGTGATTTCTTAGATATAATATTTAACTTGGATATTATAATATTACGTCCGACCTTTGATACACGTATAAACGTATAGGTACACATCCTAAAATATGCGAATTTTAATTTGTTTGTTACGGTTTCACACCTTAACCATTTAATCAATTTTGATAATTCTTTTACTAATGGAAATATACATTATTAGCGAGTAAAATAGATATTATCACCGTGTTCCTATGGGGACGGGAACGAGAACCAAGCGGGTGATACCGCAGGCACTGCTATAGTATGATACTATTAATAATTTAAAAACAATTAACAATATTACGATTTATATTATTATTCCAACGTGTCCTATTTAACAATTATACTCTATCGTACATGCATAAACATAAGACAAAGTTCTTATTAATCGCACAAACCTTGCACAAACAGAGTCGGGGGCACAGCTAGCTGTAAATATTTCTCTTATTTCCATTTTACGGATGGGGGAGTGTAATGAAAGGATGCCTGCGTTCGACGTCGAACATCGAAATCGAATCACTTAGTGGAACGGATTCATTATCCTGCGTACATTTTTATTTATCGGTCCTGCTTTCGTAAAATCGAATTACTGCTCTGCAAAAAGTGCTCTACATAAATTATATTTGATTTATTACAGTACTATGCGGATGCACGATTAAGATAGCGTCGTATATATCATCCCATAATTGAACACTTGAAATGCGGATGTTTAGTGTTTGGGCTGGAGAATTTGAGTTTGGGTTTTACACTGCTTCAAGTGTACGAGTTGCAAACAAAGATACGTATATTATTAAAATATTAATGTTTGCCAGTTACTGATATCATACATTTTTTAAAATTATTTTGAGATTTCTATCATAAACGCCAGTTCCCGCTTAAATGTGTATGTATAGCCATTTTGACTGAATATTACATGCGTTTTTGAGTTGCCTAGTGCCCACTGCCAGTCTAAACAGACACCTATTAAATTTTATGTTTTAACGGCTGTCTTATAGACTGTTAGGTAGACTTACAAGTTATTGGAAGATTCTAGAACTAAGATTTATAAAAAATCTGACGAAGGTTTTCTCATCAGTGCAAAAATAACATACTAATTTGATTCGAATTTGATCTCTTCAAGTTTCAACGCATATTAAACTATATTATCTACGTCCGATATGCATCAAAAATTTACTGCGATACAAATTTTAATCGCAAAAAGTCTTAATAAACGTGTAATAATTACTAATTCCTAATATATCTTCAATAAGCTCAGAAAGTAGAATATAAGTCAATGCTCTGAAATGTTTATATGTGGAGAACTATCAAGTTTAAGACGCGAGTTGTTTGCTCTATCACAGCAAGCAACCCCCGGTGTTACACAGCAGTGTAGCCGAGTGCCGGATCTCTTTATTTATTTTGTTTTCTTTCTCATGTCAAGAGCGCCGCCATGCTATCGCTTTTTATCTATCAACTTGTGTAAATAAGCCCGGAATTATTGCTGTAATATAAATAAAGGAAGAAATATTATCGTGCGAGTGTAAACGCAGAAAGAATTATCTTTGGGAGATGTAAATAAAAGGTGGTATTACTGTCTACATTTCCTTGAGGTAAGTAATGAGTGTTTACATAAGTTTATTGTTATATTTCAAAGCGTAATGCAACAGATTAGTGCCTAGGAGTTTTGTAAAAAGAATGCATAAGTGTATTCGTTCGACTTTAATGAAATATTGATCGTAGCATTGTCTTACCGTCTGAACAATATTAGGTATATTTTTGCAACATTTCATACTTTTAGAATTTTATAGCATAGTATAAAGAGTCCATATTTATTATAGGTTGTACCCTACAATTTTGAACTCATTTGAAGCTAAAAGATTATATAGGTAATATTTAATAATATGTCGAAGTACCCCAGTAATGTTGAAGAGAAATTACAATATAGGTATTAGGTACTTCTCCTATATTACATTTTCTGTTGCTTAAGTTTCGTAATAATGCTGATTGATTTCTTCCTTATTGATATTTGGCGTCATTCATCTAATTGATTAGGTTCTCTTGTGTTCTATAATTAATAGAAAGGTATCTTGAATATATTGCCAGATTTATGTTAACTTTCACATTCAATAAAAATCATAATTTCATTAACCACCAATAAACTTAAAACGCGGTTCAAACGGGTCTTTTAAAAAATCAGCTATTATACATAAATAAACTTTCATTTATCAAAATTAATGTAAAATGTTGCCCATATGGTTGATATCAATATATTTTATACGCTTCACGTTATAATAACTACGTACACCGTCTCTATGGAAGCTAATGATAGAGATTACAGCTGTTCTTAATATTTCTATGGATTACAGAGTTTCACTGATTTTGACTGGCCTGTTGGTCTAGTGGTTAGTGACCTGACTGCTAAACCAGAAGGTCGTGGGTTCGATTCCCACCCATGACAATGTTTGTGTAATGAACATGATCATTTGTTCTATGTCTGGGTGTACTTTATCTACAATATGTATGTATTTAGAAATATATAAGTATATATCAGTTGTCTGGTTGCCATTAGGACAGGCTCTGCCTAGTTTGGCATCACATGGCCGTGTGAATTTTCCCAACATATTATTCATTGTACATATTACGAAGAGAAAAGTTTGGCAATTATGATGGGATGGCAATATGCGGGCAATCAAATGTCCACCACGAGCTCGCTGACAGATGTTGACTCTTTCATCAAAGTTTTTATTCACTTTTTGGAAAAATGGCGGACCTATTTCGTCACATCACGGATTTTGAGTTTCAAGGCTTCAATCGATTCGATTGGCTCCGTATAGACTCTATCCATAACATAGCCCCACAAAAAATAATACATAGGTGTTAAATCACATAGTAGAGCTGGCCACTTATCAGCTGAATTTCGTGAAATTACGCGATCGGGAAAGGTTTGCAATAAATTAATTGTTTCAGTGGCTGTGGGACTTGTTGAACTGTCTTATTAAAACCACATGTTAGTGATACCTATGTCATTAATGATGGGCTAAAATGTACTTATTAACAAGATGTTAGCAACTCAATTAATATAACCCAAAAAAATATCAAAAACTTAGATGAAAGAATCGACACCTGTATTCGTTGTCGTGATGGAAATTTATCAGATATTGTTTTATATTCATAATAGCCAAACGTTACGTTTTTAATACAATAAAAACTTGAAACATATAAATTCATTGTTTTATTTTTATCTAGAAAACAAAGTTCACGTTGAAAAACCCGCTAAATATAACAATTTTAAAATTCAATACAGATTACAGACATAATTTACCTTTTTTTACAATAACAATAAAATCGCAGGAACAAACATATCCACGAGACATCCGGTGCGGTTTCCTTGAGTCCCTGCTATGGACTCGACGCCGACCGAGTGGCGCCATAGGGTGGAAGTGGACCCCAAGTAATGTTTTACTTCACTTTTCCATTAAGAAACTAACACAATAACGGAAATTGTATTATCATCTAATTTAGAAATGTTGGATAAATTGGTTATTTGGGCCAAACAAAGGCAATACGAAAGTGGAAAGAAAAATAAAGATTTTTCTTTCCATTTTCATTAGGCACAAATATGAATTCACCAATTCTTGCCACAATCCAACGCTATCCAATAATAATTTCATATTGCATTGTTTATTTCATATTCCAACAAGCCATCATGAATTTTATATTAATATGCACATTTTGTTTTAAGAATATTACCAGACAACCTACGTAGAAAAAATGTGGTAGGTTTGGATTAATTAGGTGACGGTAATAAGTTGTACCTACTCACAAAACATCAAAGCCTTTTTAAATCATCACCATCAACATTTTTCCGTTCACTGAAGCCTCTTTCCGTTAACGCCTTTTTTATTCATTTATAAGCATTAAAAATATTGCTAGCGTTATATAGGTGATAGGTATATTCAAAGATAATGTTAAATATAAACGAGAGAACTTATATCGCATATACATATTAAAAACTACAACAAAGCGCGCTGATTGAGCCACGGAAATGCGACTGATCCCATTTCAATACGTAATTGGAGCAGCATTCTGTAGAGTGTAGTTCTCGATTTCCGATTCAATCGATTCCGTCGAAGGTTTTTGTTGTGACTCGAAAACAAACGAGATCGTGTGATCCCGGTGAATCTCATCCTGTTCTTTACAATATAAGCGCCGTGGCCGTGTGTTCGTCCGGTGCCACAATAATCAATTCCGTCCAAATATTTACTTTTTTCTACTTCCCTTCATTTATTTCGAAGCGGAAAAGGTGGATTTGTTGACGACGTGTAATCAATACACGGCACACCCCTTTATTGCGTTATGGTGAAGCCATATCACTATAAGGGTTAATAAGATGGCCTTTTGTCCACAATGGCGGCGTTTTTTCTTTACTTTCGAATGGGGCTATGCTTTGGGCCTTTACGGCCTTAAAGCTACACTCATACAGTAGGTGAGCAGATGGCTCACCTAAGAATAGCGGAGTACTACATTGTTATGTTACATAATCTCCATAAAGAATAAGACTACATTTTATTATTTTGATTTTCATAAGGTTTATAAATAAAAAAAAAACTTTGACAAGTACTAAACAGTATCAAAAACTGTAAGATTTATATTGACTGTTATTATATCATATTGATCTGCAAATAGGCAAACTGGCAGATGAGCCTATTGGTAAATGGCTAACGTCACCCATAATAGAACTTGGTTTTACGGGACTTGTTGTGTCAGCCCTTGAAATTCTCAAAAGCCTTGCTTATTGTGAGATGTAAGGTAGTACTTACCTACTTACGTTCCAATGCTCGGTAATTACATTGCTAATCCTGTCATTCTTTACGAAATATAGCAAAGCGTATAAACAAACATTTTATTCAATACACCGGTTAATACTGAATGCTCATTTTCTCCGTACGCGAGGAATAAATGCTATTCACTTATGCACCGGCATGTCCTGTTTGGCATAAGTCTTTACGGTGATACTTCACTATTTAAACATCGCAATTTGAATTTCGTTTTTTATAAAAAAATAATATTTTGAATCGATGGATGACAAACATCTGTAGGCATACTAGAATAATAATAAACATTTTGCATCTTATTTTCCACAATTAAATTGATTATATTTTATAAAAGCCTGTCAGTTGCTTAGCAACGAATAAACAGTCTAATATAAATGCACATATTTTGTGAAAAAAAAAATTAAGATACGACTATATCTTAGTTTTTTTTTAAATATCGTAATTAATATGACCGTTCAATTCACTGTCGTTTATATTATTTAAAAAAAATTGATGATAAAAGAAATATTTTTAAATAATCAAATTAATTATTCCGGTACGATAATTTTTTCGACCAATTTTCCTGCCACATACCTACACTGATCTCTAAACACAGACACACGAACATCCAGTAAATATTATTTTAAAGTTATTATTTACAATGTTAAACCAAATATTTTCATTAAAATATATTATTTTATGTGGCTGAGGCCTGCAATAAGTTACTTTTTCAGAAAGCATTTTTCAAGCCGAATTAATAGGTGGTTATAATATATTTTATAATAATATACTTATTATACATATTATATACTTTGACGGCCGGCTGGACACTTTACGCAGTGGTCGCGAGTTCGAATTCCGCCAAGTGCAGATAATTTGTATGATGGATATGTCCATATACATATCTCTGAACCGGGTTACGTGTAAATTTTATGTATTTGTATAATTTTCTTAAATTTATTTCAGTTCCTAGTTGTAGTACAAGTTCTTATGAATTTACCACGGGGCTAGGTTAACGTGGTGTGATTTTTGAATAATATTTATATTTAGAATATGTACAATAATAGTTTTATATGTCAGCTCATTATACGTGGGCGGTCAACACATACCGTTAAATAACTTATTTATGATATTTTCATAAGGCATATGAAAATGATATCTTTAAGTGTCAAAAGAGCAAGCGCTTACTTCGGTGTTTATTTCTTTTAGAATGGCTCTCTATACTATTAAATATCTAGTTTCTTAAAGAACAAGCAATTTAACTTGTCGAATTGAGGTTAATTTACAGAGATTTGAACAATTTGCAACGTCAGTCTAAGCTTACTAAAGTCTATCCTAGTTAACTTGCTCGTACTAAACGTGCAAATATACTATATTACATACTATATTATATATATATTACACACACGATCTAGATATTTGAGATTATTATGATGACATAATATGCCCGCATCCGTTCTCATATAAATATAGGTAAGCTTCGTAAATAAACGTAAGACAAAGGATTCCAAGTTCAACCAGCTAAACATGATGATCATAGAGTTCTATATGTAGCCAGAGATAACTCCAGTGTGCTGGAGGTGCAAATATTATAAAAATATATTTAATTCGCTTGCAAATATTAAAAAGTAAGTAAAGTCAACATATGAGAAAAGAGCAAGATGGCTAAATAAACGACAATTACTATTAGATTTCCCTATTATCTGTTGCTAATTGTGTCTTTATGGTACGTCAAGCGGTAGCCATCTTTTTGTCTATGAATTCACATTAATTTAATGCGCAAGGCAATAAATTGTCGGCATTGTGAAAGCAAACAATTGATTTTATATGAGAAACAAGAATTACAATGCCATAACAAATACCTTTTTATTAGAATGCATTTTTTCATGTTCAAACTTTTGTTTTGGATTACAAGAATATACGACTCGAACGGCAACAGTCAATGTATTATCGAATGAAACGAAACGAACGATAATGGAATTTCTGGGAACAACCCTTAAGCCTGGGGGTCCGCTGCGGTGTAGGGAGCGTGCGGCAAGTGGCATGGCCCGGTCCATCCATCACGCTGCGGGGGTGCAATTAGAAGGAGTATATGTGCTGACACGCCGCGCCGAGCCGCCTGTACGCATACGCCACGTCCATCTCCACGTCATTGAAAAGTTAAGGATAAAATATTATAATTAAAAAAAGAATGTTGTCTATGAAAATTTGAATTTGCATAACTTTTTTTTAAATCCTGTCAAGTCACAAGTGTGTATACTGTATCTGCTATGTATATGGTGTTAACTGTTATGCATTTTATGCTTTGAAGAGACAATTTTATGCCACGGTTAAGAATTACGACATTGGATGAAATAGTTGTATTTTGAAAAAATATGACAATTGCAGTTAATAACCAAACACTTTTTTTTTCTTTTACGCCGTGAAATGCTCTGAGGCATCCCGCCTGGGGAGTGGGTCTCCCCAGGTGGGTATGTGGGACTCGCTGCGCCCGAAAGATGGTAAATGGACGCAGCTCTACCCACTAAAACCCTGCGAGTGCCACCAGTGCCGCCTTGGTGAGGTACCCCGGATCTTTTAAGCTAACAGGATACCTCGACGGCTAGTCAGTCCCGCAAGGGACCGACGCCACCTCCACAGAGGGGTAGCCCCGCACCACAGAACAACCCCTCCCATCGTCGGGACAGTACAATTGGGTGAGGTTCCCATCCTCACCCGTTACCCCCTGCTCTTTTGTCCCCTCTTCTTATAAGAGGAGTACAAAGAGCCCCCTCGGCTCAATTAGCTTCGCCCAAGGTGTTGGGATCACCCTAGACTACTGAGCCCCACCGCCACGTCAAGGCCTGTACCATGGTTGGGAATAACCAAACACTAACTAAATTGGGAAACACAAAAAACTTTATACCCATTGCCTTATAATTCTATGTTTATACCATACTGATTATAATAACATTTTGCTTGAATGTAGAGAAATACTAAAACATTTATTATGTTTATATCTTGGCATTATACAATAAACAAGCATTAAAATACAAGCAAGTATCAAAATAAAATTGCTGTGAAAGCTTAAGCCACCAAATAAAAACGTTAAGATTTCATCAATCATTTCAGTTTAGGTACTGATACGAAACCCTAAATAAAAATGAAGCCTCTGATAATTCCTATTATATAATATTATATATAATGTCTTATTATTATATCTCCTGCCATTGTCCTAAGCCGTTGTAATTATTGGTGACGCAGGAGACAATTTTATCATCAATACAAAAGTTTTTTAATAGCGTCCATTTTGTACTGATAAGTCAGTAGTTTGGTCATTTCGGTATGCGTAGATAGTGGTGTAATTAGTCGGTAAAAAACAAAAGATAGATATCGTTAAAGGGAAGGGGAACAAGATCTACCGCCAGAGCGGTAGCTGACGCCGATTATCCGTCGATAAGACACAAAAACAACTTTTTGATTTATGAAGAAAGCCTGTGAAGCGGCTACCGGGCGCCGCGCCGTACTCACTTCCCTCGATACAACTTAGTGACGTCACGCTCCCTAATAAATATGCCAAAATATCGAACTTTTATGTAGTGCATCCAGTCCTTTTATTAAAGCGATAAATTTAATAAAATTTGTAGGTCGTAAATGTATTATTTTATTATTTTTATTTATTTTTATTCTAAAACATACCTAATTTTATTGCTCTCGAGTTTAAAAAATACCGCCATGAATAAATAAAATAATAATAATAAATCAATCAAATATATATATAATTTGTTTCAAATAGAGTTTTCAATATTTTTTACTAAAACCATTCCTGCAATCAGATAACATGAGTTACGCAGCAACAAAACGAAACCCATATTTTACCCCACTACGGCTATTAGGAAGGGTTATGATTTTCCCAGCCCACGCATGTGAGTATGTATTTATGTAGGTACATGTCTGTAAGTGTCTAAGCTACTCATCTGATTTTGACGAATTAGGTTAGGTGTTAATGGATTTGCTATTATGATATAGGTAACCAATGGTCACATTTTAACTGACATCGAAAAGAATAGGTACGTATGTTTTCGTTATCGGATTTAAAACGTTTTAAATCTTTTTGTTTTGTCTGTAAAATAGTGGGCTTAGCAAGACATTTACGTGTATATCAAACGTAATATGATATATACATAAAATTGCGAATAATGTTAGAGCATTAATAATGTAGGGTTCCGTAGCATGGTAACAAGTAAGCTTCGGAGCTACCTCAGAAATATATTGATGCCGTTTGTTTAAAATATTATTAAATTCATTCATACGTTACTCAGTTCCTTAATCTAGTTATCCTGTTATTGTCGGGATACAAGTGTTATGGTGAGTACAAATATATTATGGACATGATTTTAAAATATATTAAAAGTGGCGAAGTAAAAACAATCTAGATTTTCGAGGAATGCGTACCGGAAGCGAAACGTGATAAGGAGGCTCTACACCTTGCTCCTAACGCAGGATAATACTATTATTTATTCTGTGACAGGAGGCCGGGGCTAGAGGACGAAAATCTTTTTAAAATCCTCCTTGAGGAATGTATACCGGGAGCGAAACGTGAGCAGGAGGCTCTACACTTCGCTCGCAACGCAGGAGGCCAGCGACAGAAGACAGGAAACCTATTTAAAAAACTAGAGGAGATAAAGAAGAAAACCTCTTGACAAAATTACCCCGAATTTTACCCCATCCTTAGGTAGAGCAGCGGAGGGGATAGGTTGTCAAGTCTAGCACATCCCTGGAAGAATGCGTACCGGGAGCAAAACGTGAACAGATGGCTCTACAACTCGCTCCCAATACAGGAGACCGGGGGCGGCATCGTGGTTGTATGTAAACGTGTATCCAACTGCACGTTGCCACTGAGGTGACCGTGGGTGGTTTGCATCGGGAGATGCTTGCTCGTACTAGGGTCCTGAGCTGGACGGCTCTTAGATGTTTCTTGGAGCCTAAGGCGGCAAATGGTGGAGGGACATGTCATACCACCCCGAGGAGAAGCCGCAAGGGCATACACATACGGAGTTTTAGTAGTCTTTTGTACCCATGGGCCATGACCCCGTCAACGCGGTACGGAGGAACATCATGGGGTTTTAGTTAGGGTGAGAATCCCACATAACCAACCGGGCTCCCCCGGGCCCAGTGGTATCATTATGATTTATAATCAATTCCATTATAATCAATTCCATTTAAACAAAAATAGTCGGTTGATTTTCCTAGGTTTTGCCTTTTGAAAAAACAAGTTATCAAAACTTTGTCGCAGTGGTACCTAACTTAAAATAGACTAAAAAAAAAGGATCTATTTTTATTTGTGAGTATTTTATCTTTTATTTTTAATTTATATATTTACATTAAATGTCAACCAAAAGAAAATAAAATGAGTAATAAAATCTTTAGAAGCTCCTAAAATACGTTTCTATTTTTAGATTGTATTTTGTATTTTTTTATTTTTTAAGGATCCGTAATAAAACAACTTCCGTGGCGATTATCGACAGGTACCCAGCCCTTAAGTTGGTCGGCATCGACAAGTCGTTCCGCGGCCAGATTTTGAAACATACGATTATGTAAATGAAGCCCGCGGCGGGCGCTCAAAGGCGCCGCCCGTGCATCTAGCACCCAAGACTTATTTGCTATAGAATGTCGCTTCATTTTATCTTATATGGTTTTTATGGGCGGCAAAACAGGTTTTGCACGTTTGACATTTTTTTTCACAAAAGATATAGGTATTCCAACTTACCTTATGCATCATGCCGAACTTTGTTAGTTCAATTAGTGTTTACATTTTTGTTTTTTTCGTTCTTTATATTAATACCTAATTGTGTATGTAAATGACCACCCACGTACCACTTTTATCGAATTATTCTAATAGACTGGATGCTAATTAAATAGTAGCTAGAATATTTATTTCTTATTAAATCTTTTATATCTTTTGATTACTTTTCTAGATGTTGTTTCTAATGTTTACAAGAATTGCACTCACAATAGTGAAACAACTTCGTAGGAGGTAGCCATGCTGCTTTGCAGCCGAATTGGGCCGGCACGACCGCTGTGGTACCTCTCGCTCACATAACACCGACGTCAAGTGACAGCTGTGCTGTCGTGTTTCGTGCGGTTTGCGAGTTTCCGGTGGCCCATTGGGGGGGGGGGGACGTTAAGGAAAAGGAGGGCAACGCATCTACATAAACTTTGTTTGTGAGGATGTGTATGGGCGTCGATAGTCGCCAAAAGGCTTCGACTGTTCGTTTGCTCTCCCATGCTTTAGAAAAAAAAACTACTTTTACGGATTTTATTGCAGTTTATTAAGAGTTTTACATGCCATTACATTACATTCAAAATGTTTGAGATAGGTCAGAAGGTAATATTTTTATTTTAAAAGATTTTAGCTCGCAAGTTTTAGATAATAAACTAATAATATTTTCTTTCAGCATTTTTTCCGCAAACTGTGCCGTATAAAGTTATGTATTAACTTGTTATTAAATTGTATAAAAATTTGCTATTTCACATGAGTCTCCAGTTTCAAATTTCTGAAATTGGAGATTATCCCATTTCAGACACTAGTCTTTTTTCAACTTTAACGGCATCAGCATCAATGATGTTGATAATGTCATCATGCTAGCATATAAGTTTACAAAATTCAGAAAATGCCATTGCCTAAATTTCAAGCAGACATCATAATATCTACTTGAATGATGTCGTTTAACAGCTTACAGATTATAATATCATTGGCTTACAGCTTGTTTATTTATTTTATTCGTTTAAACATGCTTATTGAACCAGAGAACGGAGCTATAAAGTTTTGCTGACCTTTTTTTACTCTAGAATTTGGCAGTGACGTATTTATACATTTTTTTACTTTCACTACATCCAAAAACCGTCATGCGGAAATCTTTGTAATAAGACGTAGCAATAACAATTTCATCCCAAATCTGGTAAATCCGCTACTGCTGAGAATGATTATAGGCTATGTATTTTATAGGATTCTTTTTTAATTTTGAGGTGGTGGTAACACGAGCCACCTTTATAATAAAAAGGCGTGATATATAAAGTGTGTTCTTTGCACCATCGCCTCCATTGGACCAAGTTAAATTATCTCTCATTGTATTCATTGCCTATGTTTCTATGTTTGATGTTTATCATTATATATTTTTTCGTATTTAAGGTTCCGTACCATGTACAATGGTAGCCCTAAGACTAAGACTCCGCTGTTTGTCTGTCACCGGGCTGTATCTCATGAACCATTATAGTTAGACAGTTGAAATTATGACAGTATTTCTGAATTCTGTTGCCCCTAAAACAAAAAAATACTAAACAGAATAAAGTCATTTAACCCCTCAAATAACAAAACAAAAAAACGTGATTATTTTGCCGTTTCTTTTGACATTTGAAATACTCATAGAATATTTTTAGTTTTAAACTTTTAAAATTAATAATTTAATTTAAAAAAAATTAATAACATCTTCCTCTTGTACGGCTCCCATACAAGAAAAGTGATTTTTTGTTTGTGTCTAATTTTGTAGATATATAATGGTACGGAACCCTTCGTGTGCGAGTCCGACTCGCACTTGGCCGTTTTCTAATGATTTTGATAAATACTGATTTAGTATTTGAATTAACTACTAATAAGAAAAGTGGTTATTAGTTGCCAAGACCCAAGAGAATGTAATCACTACGCTTAGCCAAGACTGCAGATGATTTGACGTTTTCTTAAGTGAAATTGATGATAATATTAGTAAAGTGTTTTCTGTTTTGCTTTTTTTTCTTGTTTTATGTATTGGTATACGGTGATGTATGACGGTTAAGAGAAATTATTAATGTTATATTGGTGAGCGGTGATGGCCTAGTGGGTATGTGTAGTGGGCACAGCCTCTTGAGTGAGAGCCGAGAGGTCCGGGTTCGATCCTGACCCCCTGTGATATTATAAATCAAATTTATATAAATGACAACTTAAAGAAAAAACATCACATACAGCTGCCGCTGTGAGTGCTCGATTGTGCAAAGCGTCAATAGCATAGTAGGGCAAACGAGCAGTCAAAGCCTTTTGGCGACTATCGACACACATAAACATCCGCACAACGAAAGATTATGCAGATGCGTTGCCCTTCTTTGCCTTATCCCCCCCCCCCCCCAATAAGCCACTGGAAAATCACGAAACGCACCGCAGTTGTGCCGACCCAATTCGGCTGCATGCAGCATGCAGCATGCAGGCACTAGGCAGATGCAGATATACAGACAGCCGCATAATGCGCATTAATGCTGTAATTGAAAAACACTTTATTTCTCAAATAATACCGACAATAAAATCTGGGGGACGGCGGGAAGTGTCATTGGGTACGGTTGTTTTTTTTGTTTTCCCGTTAATTTATTGTTATTTTGTGTTTTGTTCATTTGGAATGGTTTACTGTGTATGTGTGTAATGTGTCACACCGGTGGGAGGGAAGCGCTGTGCCACGCTCCATGGGCTGCATGGGTACCACCATCTTGCTTGTTTCTCCCGTGAAACAGCTTTGCTGTGTTTCGGAGAGAAGGGTAAGACAGGCAGTGTAATTACTAGCACCGAGACTAAACATCTTATGTCTCAGGATAGGCAACACATAAATGAGTTGTCTGGGCTCGTTCCAGGTAAACTAGTTTATGTTCATGGGCGACGTCAACCACTTACCATCAGGTGGCACGTTTGCTAGTTTGCCTATCCAACTAACATTAAAAAAATGTGATTGGTTGTCGAATATTGTGAAGAACTGTTCTGGAGTGGTTTTCTATTGTAGGACTGTTCTGATGGTTTTCTATAGTGTTTGTTTTAAAAACTTAATCTGTGTTTATAATGTGATTTGTTGGTGAATATTGTGGTGGACTATTCTGGATGAATAAAATGGGAAGTGATGGTTGATTTATGGGGCTAGAGGGGTGGAGCCGCGCTTCTTTCCGCCGTTTCTCCAAAACACAGAAAAAAAATATTGTCAACACGACAGACATGGCAGCCTGGTCTCAGGTCTTAGCCAGTTCCAACAGGAACAAAACTACAAAAAAAAACTGTTGGCAAAACGTCAAAGTCATTGTGGAGATGGCGGGATGCTAAGATCAAGTATCAATAGATTTGACAAGCTAATAATAATACCTTATTAGAACGAGATAACAACATACGAAAAATCCAAGAGTGACAGAGACATAGACACTTTCTTTTGTCTTTGTCAGAATATCACCCTTTGTTTGTTGGGCACAACAAGGATGTGCCCAACAAAAAATTATCGACTAAATTTGAATGCCATACAAACATTCTCACTCGCGAACAGTTTGTCAAATATGCCGCCATTTTGTACTACTTTTTAATTTGGTCGGCTTATGTAGGTATGGTGATACCAGTTTTGTTATAAGCAGATTACCCAAGAATGTGGTATTATTTAAAAAGGGTGACTGGAATTTTCGAAATAAACACAATAAAAACAAATATGTTTATTGCTATCCTTAAAGGCTATGTACTATAGATCATACATATTAAGACGTATATAGCCTTCTTTTTTATTATTTATATTTTTAGCGGTTTGTTATTAGTCATTACATAATATTTTCGATAATCCGGAAAAATGCAGCTGTCTAAAATTATAATAAATGTTTGGTTAGGGCTAATGCTTATAGTTATCTATCAACCTTTACCAGTTTTTTATTATTTTTAATTCACTTGTTTCAAGAAAATAAGTAGACTTGTTATTATGAATGTGGTATCCCTGTAAAATATGGCTGTCCCTTTCGGGTATACACGAATGTCAATTCCATATTATACTTGTTCCTAGGCGGGATGCATCGGGGCGCGCGGGTTGTGTTTTTTTTTTGGTTTCCCGTTAGTTAATTGTTATTTTGTGTTTTGTCCATTCGGAGTGATTTTCTATAGTGTTTGTTTTAAAAACTTGATCTTTATATAATATTGTGATTGGTTGGCGAATATTGTGGTGGACTGCTCTGGGTGGATGGAATGGGGAATGATAGTTGATTGATGGGGGCTAGAGGGGCGAAGCCGCGCTCCTTGGGGTTTCCTACCTTATCTCCGTATTACAGACCGAATATTGTATTTTGTATGGCTAATAGCCTAGTAGCTAATGGCTTTAAATGAAAATAATAATAATAAATCAGTCATTGTCACTGTCCGAGAAATGGCGGGAAACATCGGGACGCGCGGTTGTGTTTTTTTTGTTTCCCGTTAATTAATTGTTATTTTGTGTTTTGTCCATTCAGAGTGGTTTTCTATGGTGTTTGTTTTAAAAACTTGATCTTTATATATTGTGATTGGTTGGCGAATATTGTGGTGGACTGCCTTGGGTGGATGGAATGAAGAATGACAGTTGATTGATGGGGGCTAGAGGGGCGAAGCCGCGCTCCTTGGGGTTTCCCGCCATTTCTCCGTATTACAGACCGAATATTGTATTTTGTATGGCTAATGGCGTAGTAGCTAATGCCTCTAAATGAAAATAATAAAAAAATAAATCATTGTCACTGTCAAATATTTGAATGACAACAACGTGTTGATCTGTGTTGAGGTTGTGTTTTTTAAATCGGTTCCAATAAATTTATAATTTAAACATGGGTAAAGTAAGAAAACGCAAAGTAAATAAACCTAAAATTAATGTTTCGGTGGAGCCTACTGATGAGGAAGAAGTTTTAATGGATTCAAAAGAGAATCTCATTCAGACTATGATTGATCAAATTCTGGTTTGTATTTTTTTTATTTTATATTGAGGATATTTTTTAGCGGTTTAGTATTAATTTGATGATTATGTATTGCAGTCTGCTAATGTCGAGGAAAAATATTGCGGACTACAGAGTTTTGCTATGCACATAGAAGACCCAGAAACATTACAGAAGTTAATGGATAGAGACTTAGTTAAAATAGTAGCTCCCCTCTTGCTGGATGCTGCCAGTTCAGTGAGGAATGCTGCTTCGGGTTCTCTCAGAAATCTATCAGCTTTGAAGCTGGATATGTGTGATATTTTGATGGAAAATGATGTCATGACACCATTGATATGTTATTTTCATCAGGTATTTAATCATAAAAATTATTCATAGTTTCTTTTATCATACCTCTGCTCCTGAGACATTTTTTGAGGAAATAATATTTACTTTCTCTCTTGCTTTCCACCAGCTTTACTTGTATCAATTAGACTAAAATGTTAGCATATACATTGGTTCCCAAAATTGTTAAAATACTTATAATTTAGTAATTTCTGACACTATATTATATAACCAAAGAATTAATCTTACTAATTTATTTTCTAATTACAGTATGCCGAATCATGGACACCAGATACTAACTCTAAAACAAATACTGAAGATATTGACACATTTGTTCAATGTGTAAACCTTTTATTAAACTTATGTGAAAGTTCAGGTAACTTTTTGAATAAATCTTTTACAGTTATTAGAATTGGAAATGTTCAAAACAGGATATTTAAGAAGCTTTTTCGCTTGAATTTCATAATCCTTAATGTATTGATGAGACTTGAAACAAGGCTTTTGTAGACAATGCTGCAAATTAAGTTTTAGTAGTAAAACTGTAATTTTTAAATCTACAAATGATCTTTTTCAGATTTAGCTATTAGATATTTGGGTGAATCAAGGATATTAGACATATTCCCTCGGTATTTAGATTTACCTACTTTTGGGACTGACATAGTGACAGCCGTAATGCAATGTTTATTTGTTGTTGTTGAAGACAATACTAAAGCGATTGAGAAGATCAAGTCATCTTCGGAAAATCAGTTAAAGATGTTATTAAATCTAGATGACCCTGAACAACTGTTACTAAAAACTTTAGCAGCCGGCATAATTATTAATTTGTCTGGTGGAAACCTTGAGGTGTTACCTGTAGATCTTGTAAATAAAATAATAGCTATATTAGCGGAGACCTTGGCCACAGACCATCGAGCGGCTTCCCATCAACTGTCCAGCACTATCCCAGTGGCTGATGGGAGTGGAAAAGTTACGGATCTTAAGGGTAAAGAAGCACAAATATTAGCAAATAAAATTAAATCTGTTTTGCAGATTATAGATGCACACCAATGTGCAATAGAGATTATTGCAAACATTTGTTCATGTGAAGGTCAGTATTTTGATTTTGTTATTTTATTTATTTTTCTTATGAATATCATCATAAGCTTAAAGGAGGCTACATTCCCTTTTAGGATAAATCATTTAAGCCCACCCATTATTTTTTTCTGTTGGGGAAATCTAATAGATACCACTGGGCGCAAAGGGGCTGGTGGTTACATGGGAATCTCACCGCACTAATACACCAACTCGTTCTCTCGTCGTTCGGCCGGCCCGGCAGGGGTAGTATAAAAACAGCTGCACCAGGCTACAAAGCTGTCTGTGCCCGTCGGCACTTCTCTTCGCAAGTGAGACACCATGAGAGACCTGAACACCTAAGGGCCTCGATCGGCACCGCACAGGTCTCTTGCGGCGGTGCGACAACATGTTGCAGCCGTGTCTCTCTGCCTGTCGGAGGTACCCAGGGCTACTACTCCACTAATGGCATGGGAACCTCCTCCGCCACGGCAACGCTATTGGCTGTCGGGCAGGGGTCGCAGGGCCATCGCCAGCCTTCTTTCTCATCGGATTTTCACGCCCTCCTTGGCGTGGTGCGAAGCACGCTGCGGCACCCATTTCAGTACAGAGGTTTACCCATATCCAAGCAGACTGTGCTTTTGGGGTGGCCACAGACTGCTTTTGGGATGGCTCATGGCGCTGGAAGCATCGGAGTGGGCGGGCGTCTAGCAGACGAAACTGCGCACCAGCCTGCGCCATCCCACCAGCAACGATTGCTTTCGCAGCCTCCACTAGGCAACAAACAAACACCGCACCGCAAGCACGGAGGCACTGCGGCCAGTCTTGCCACTCACCACTTGCTCAAGCGAGCAACCGCCCGCCTATGCCACGGCTGCCACGACGTTGCTCTTCGTGACAGAGTCATTTTAGGCCACCTCTAGTGAAAACCTAAAACTACAACAGTTGTTTTAATTTTGATTTACTTGCTCCTGTACAAGCTTTAATTTTTTATTTGGCCATTCTTGCTACTTTACCATGTTTCCTATTATGCATAGATATGGGATATTTAGAAAACATTTTTATCTTAAGTAATTCAAATTTACATTTAAGCTTTCCACTTATATGTCAAAACATACAATTTTTGCACTGTTTATATAATATTATATTATGTATAATGTACATTATACATATTTACAGAATTAGATGATGCAATGGATGGTACAGAATCCTCAGTAAGTGATGAAATGCATGATGATGAAATTTTTAGCAATGGCAATGGAGGGTCACTTCTCCCTGAAGACAAATTGTCAACACACGTACTTGAAGCTTTAATTTCTTTGGATGTTTTTGACAAAGTATGGGCAAGAACACAACTCCCAGCAGAAAATGTTATGTTAATATTAAAAGAATATGAGGGGTCACAACTAATATATAAAAAGTAAGAGTATTTATTCTAGCTTTATTACTTTATATAATATTTTTTTTTAATATACTCAAAAGGTCCATGTTATATGGTTGTGGAAAGTGGAAATATTTGCATAATGAGAGGCAATGAAATGTTTTTACTTTAATAGCCGTAATGGAGACTTAAATTTTGTTTACAACATGGGTATATCTAGATAGTATTAAAATTAATAGTGACCTCAGTTGATGATAAAGATTGTAAAATATGTTCTCTACTTGCAGACTTTTAACTCTGCAGACTAAAGCTTTGCTGTGCATTAACAATATCCTGTCCACCTTACCCTTAGAAAACCTTGGTGGTGTAGATGGTGTTTATAAAATATGGGTTGATGCGGGTAAACTAGTGTTTAAGCAGAATTCTTCGAATATGAATCTTTTAGAGTCTGCCACGGCTGTCATGAGAGCTGCTATCGATAAAATTAAATATAGCCAACATGGAAATACTATGCAGTGCAAATTATTTCAAGATATGGCATTGTCTGATATTGAGGTAAGTTTATATTTGTAGGTAATATTCTGAGATGTGATGTGTGATTTGATTAATTTTAGACTGATCTGGGATGTGATTTGCTGCTTTTAAACAGCAGCCCAGCCAGATCTTAGTTTTTGGATTACTTTAGATCTTAATATTCTACAAACTACACTAATGTCTACTATCGAATCTCAAGTCGTCCAACATAATATAATATATAGGTGGAGGCAGTTGCGAGCTAGGGGGAAGCGCTGACCATTAGTTTGGACATAGCGAAGGCCTTTGAACGGCATAACGTATTTCTAACAAAGCTACCATCCTGTGAGCATCCCGAGAAATTATGTATAATATGGATAACCAGTTTTTGACAGATAGGAACATCAAGGTTGTTATTAGTTTTGAAATTTTTTGTCTCACTATGCTATCCTGCTGCTTTGGTTATATGCTCGATGTTCCATGTTGAGTGATGTGTCAAAAAAACAAAAAAAAAAATTGTGACGGTCCATGCTTAGACCTCAAGTCTGTTAATGCTGGTGTTCCGCAAGGCTGTGTACTATCTCCTATCTCGTTTCTTCTGCATATCAATGACATGTTGCAAACTAGCGGCATTCATAGTTATGCAGACGACAGCACTGCAGATGCCTTATATACATCGACAGGCCTTTCCAATAACACTCGGTAACAAGTCGATGAGTGCAGAACAAACTTGTGTCTGAAACCGAGTCTCTATTAGCTCGATTCTCTGAATGGGGCGACCTAATCTAATCCAATTTAACCCCATCAAGACACAAGTTTGCGCGTTTGACCACTTACCATTATGTGGCTCGTCTGCCCGTTTGCCTATCCAACTATCATAAAGAAAAAGTTAACTGCTAAATAATCACACTTCGTCGTTCCTCTCCAATTTGAAGGCACTTCCCTAACCGCCTCGGCAAGTATTGGAATACTTGGCGTCGACATATCGAGCAATGAGAAATTTCGTGGTCGATTGGATTTTGGAAGGAAAGGCTAAACTAGCCTCTAACTCGGTGTGCTCAGTAGTGCAAAGCAGTAATTCATGCCCCACATGGAATACTGTTGTCACCTCTGGGCTGGAGCCTCCCAATATCATCTCTGGAAGGAGCTGATTTCGATTTTGACCGCGTTCAATTCCGGGCGGCTCGAATCGTCAATAACAAGGTTCTCTCCGATCGGCTTGATTGTTTGGCGCTGCGTAGAAATGTCGGATCATTCTGCATCTTTTGCCGCATCTACCACGTGAAGTGTTCTGAGGAATTGTTCGGACTAATATAAATACCTGCAAAATTTTACGCTTTGTACGGTGGTGGAATTCTGCTGCAAAAATTGTAAATTTCATCCACACCACCTCGATGTCCGGAAATATATAGTTGTCGTTCGAGGCACGTGGTTGTGGATTTCCGCTGGTTCTAACCAGCTGCGATACTTAGAGACCTTCAAGAAAAGAACATACTCATATTTAAAAAGCTGCCAACATATTTGCTTATCCTCATCTTATCACTTACTACCAGCTGAACCGACTGCCCGTTTGCTCCCTCTTCTATTAAAAAAACATATTATAATAGTTATATATGTTTATTGTAAGCGACAATAGTTTTATGGACGGTGCATTATATTATTATATAATAATTATTACCATGTTAAAATATTTTAATCATGTGTATAAAATGGAAAGGGAAATAGTCTTTCGTACTAATAAGTACCTTTTAATATAGTTTAAATAAGATTTGTATTATTTTCAGATGATGCTAGTTGGTATAAGAGACTGTCAAGTACCTGAAATAAGATCAAATCTTATTCGCATGATAGGAATCTTAGCTTTCTTATTTGTCAATAATTTGAATGACACAACTGCTAACGTCATATGCACCATCACAGAGTTTATATTAGAGCAAGCACATAAAGAGAATGAGGTTTGGGTACTGGCGGAGGCAATAGACACAGTCATAGATCTATATTCTGAGGATGAAACTGATGGATTGGCTGCAAAAATTAAGCTTGTTGAAAAATTGTCAGTACTGGCTCCTGTTCTAAGAAACAAGGTATGTTGTTTTCTTATGTTTACGCGAATTTCACTCATTATAATGAAAAAAAAATACGGATTTTATCGCGGTTTATTAAGATTTTTACAAGCCCGACGTTTCGGATGCTCATCCCGTGACCATGGTTGCTGTAAAATATCCGAAACGTCGGGCTTGTAAAAAAATATTTATAAACAGTGTTAAATTACGTAAAAATTGTTTAATTGTAATAAACAAGGTATGTATAATATGTGTGTATAATATTTAACGTCTCTGTGGCTCAATGGTTAGCGCAAGCCGGAGGTAGATGGTTCAAATTTCGCCAGGGAACAAGAAGTTTTCTGTGTTCCTGGGTCATGGATGTGTATTAAATATGTGTATAATATAATAAAAATTTAAATATATGTATTGTATTATAGTGCCCTAATAGTATATAAGTTATTTTATGTATTTAAATAAAGAGTATCATCTCGGCACCCAAGCCTCACACACGCCTTCCAATATTACATGGCGAAGTATTAAATATATTTCCGTTGTCTGGTGCCCGTAACAAAAATTCTTCGAGAACTTACCACGGGACCAGATTGACGTGATGTAAAAGCGTCCATAGATACTATTATTTTATTATTATAAATATGTATGCACTACTTTAACATGATTCCATGTTCCAGTTCTCTTGGGACCATAGTTGTAATAATGTCATAAATCACAATAAAACATGTGATGAGATGTTTTATTATGTTAACATTTTTTTTTCTTTAACGCCGGGAGATGCTCTGAGTCATCCCGCGGGGGAGTGGGTCTCCCACTCCCCCGCGTGGGTATGTGGGACTCGCTGCGTCCGAAAGCTAGTAAGTGGAAGCAGCTCTACCCACTAAAACCCGGCGAGTGCCACCAATGCCACCTTTGGTGAGGGGCCCCGGATCGATGAGCAAATAGGGCATCTCGACGGCTAGTCAGTCCCTCAAGGGTTGGGGTTGGGGTCGCTACCTCCACAGATGGGTTGTCCCGCACCACAGAACAACGCCACCCAACGTCGGGACAGTACAATTATGGTCCCGTCTTTTGTTGTTGTACAAAGAGCCCCCTCGGTCACCCTAGGCTACTGAGCCTCACCGCCACGTCAAGGCCTGAACCATGGTGAGGATGGTAACATATTGATGTAACATAATTTATGTCAGACTTCTCAAGGAAGAAATATGTTTCAAGGGACTAGGTATCTATCACCTTAAAAAAAGTTTTGATTTTTTAAATAAGAAATTGCTAATTTTTTTTTTGTTAATTTTTTAGGCAAGGCAACAAAAGAAGCTCCCGAAAGAATATAAAGTTTTGGTCAATACAGCGAATTCAAATTTGCCAAGGTTCATAAAATATATGAGAGAAAGAGTGAATAATTTGTAGGTAACAAATGTCATACACAAAGACGTTATTTACATGTTTAGATTACGATATTTTATGTATTCAATGTAATTTTATTTTTTATTACCAATAAACATTTTGAAAATACTTCCTTATTTTAAACGTTTATAAAGGTATATCTTTATCATCACATTTCGTGCGGTTTGTGAGGTTCTCGTTGCCCATTGGGGCGTATAGGGAAAAGGAGGGCAACGCATCAGCATAACTTTTGGTTGTACGGATCTTTATGGGCATCAGTAGTCACCATAAGGCTCCGACTGCTCAGTTGCCTCATTATGGCATTAAAAAATGTCAGTCATCAGGATATAGTCAAACACCTACTCAAAGTTTTCTGAATTCTAATCCACATCATGTAACAAAAAGACATAGTTAGTTTCGATTTTCCACTATTAGTATTACTTAATTTATGCTACTACTGAATTTATCAATGGTGTACATAATGCTATCAGCACCTTTTGTTTTGTAATAACGCATGACGCATGTTCTAAAATAAAGTTAATTTCTTTGTGATAATATTGTCACCAATCAATAATAGTTATTTCAATTGCCTATCCTGAGACATAAGATGTTAAGTCTCGGTGCCAGTAATTACACTGCCTGTCTTGTCCTTCTCTCCGAAACATAACAAAGCTGTTTCACGGGAGAAACAAACAAGATGGTACCAATGCAGCCGGGAGTACGGCACAGCGCATCCGGTTGTTAATCCAAATGTTAATTTTAATATTTCACCTTTAAGGGGGAGTGTGATATTCAAATGATAAACTTATAAGCCCAGTGTCTACTTTTAATCAACAATAAAAATTGTGCTTATATAATATTAAATATACCACATCTACAATTTTATTAATCTTTCAACATTAAATATTATGCACCAGTAATACTTTACATTTATAACGTTTCATTAGGAACAAATTTTTAAGTAAATAAATATTAAATATATATTTATATACACATAAGTTAATTTATTCTATCACAATTTAAACATTAGCTATTATGGCATTTTGATAGTCGTCATAGGTAACATTTTTTTATAAATTAATAAAAATATATCATTTATTTTTGTTTTTTATTGGACAAAATTAAGATTATAGAGAACTAGATGAAACCTTTGTTTTTTTATATATTACTACTAAGTAATTTAAATATGTTTTTCTTTACAAGGATATCACAGAGAAAAAATTAAATAATTTTAAAACAAACAGGCGAATAACATCACTTTATTCTTTAGATGTATCACAAAGATACCACTACTGGATCTAGGTACTTCCATGCATCAAAATGTAAAATTATAATAGTTAGCCTATAATTTTTAAAACTTTCTGTGTATGATGATATCCTTAATTTTATATTCATCACAAAATAATGTCATTTATAAAAATCTAATATGTATTTAAAAACTAAATATAGGTAAGATTGATTTGATCGAAGTTAATATTAATTATTATCTTAAGGTTTTGTTATAAAATATTTATTCTAAATAAGAAATAATTAAGGCTTTTTCAAATCATGTTTACAGAACTATAAAATAAGTTAACGTGTTCGATATTATCCACCTAGCGTTAGTATATAGCATATAGACTGGTATTTTAACGTCTTGAAGTTTTATATAATAAACAATATTATACATATTCCTTATTTTAGTTCAGTTAACTTTATTTACCGAAGCTAACTTTATTCAGGGCATACCTGAGTGTCAAATCTTTAAGAACCAACGGTATTAAAAACGATACAGAATTTACTTTTTCCAAACGAAACTAAAATGAAACTGGCCAGGACGTTCACTGTACCTAAAACCTAAATGCTACGCAAAGTCTAAAAACTACAACCATCTTAATCAAAATCGTTGTAAATATAACGGAGAGTAGTTTAAAGTTTAAATGCTTTTTTTTAAAATATGTATTACATATGTTTATAAATATAGTTATTGACAAAATATATAATTAGGAAGTAAATATAGTAGTTATTTTCGCAGTCTAATCGTTGTCTGGTACTAGCAGTGTAGAAACGACATTTTAAAACAAAGAGATTTTTCCAAATTCAAAAAAATAATTTTGATTATTTTATTTTGAAGTAATTTAATATTGCACTCGTTTTATTTTATGCTCAGATATCTATACTAAGTGTGCATTTCCATTAATCGGGGATTCTCCATAATGACTACGTCTAGGCTTTGGTATAGGATTTGGTGATGTTGAATCATTCATGTTATCAAATCTCCGGCGAATTTCTGACACTGAAAGACGCCTACCGTCTAACGACAAATCGTCTTCATTCAACGCGGTGTTGAGTTTACTGATTTCTTTCTCTAATTCTCTAGTCGCTCTGTCTATTTCCAAGAATTCCTTTTCTGTACTCGAAATAGAATTATCGATACTCTTCTTACGTGACTCATCATAGAGTTTACAAACAACTTTCTGCGGTTCTTCGTTGCTATTGATATCAAAATTTTTGCTTTCATTTAAATTTATATCGAAAGCGACATATCGTCCATCTGATGTATTTATTAAACTTTGGCTTCGTTTGTTTGATAATGATTGGAAATCTTCCAAATTTCCGCGCCGAAGTTTGATGTCATCTTCATTGACGCTTGAATTTCTCCTATATTTTTCTATATTAATTTTAGGAAATGATGCCTTGTCTAAAAGATTGTCTTCAGAATCACTCTTCACAATGTCCGGTGCAGTGTCGTCTTGAGTTTCCATCACGGTACTCGTTAAGTCCATTTCAGCGTCTTTGTGTTGTGTTTGTGTTTCAACTGGATCTTTGTCAGGGACCTTAGCATTAGTCACTCCATCAGGTGCGATGTTAGGACTGTCTTCGTCTTTATCTTCTATAATTTTCAATTCAACGTTTAGATTTAAGTCTTCTATTTCATCCTCAATGTTCGTGTTGTGTTGTTCCTTGTTACCATTCGTTTCCTTTATGTGTAGTTCTACGTTATCGTCGTTGACCTGTAATGAAGTAATTAATATCGGTTAAAACTAAGAGTAATGGATGGATAAATAGTAAATAGTTAAATATTTATATATTGGTTATTTGGGAAACTAGAGCGAAGCACATAGTTACCGTTTCATCAATTTGAAGGGTAGCAGGCGGCGGTGGTGGCGCACGTTTTTTCTTACGCCGTGATGCTCGAACCGGTGGTATTGGGGGTTCATCGAAAGGATTTGTGCTCTCTACACTCAACCTCGACCCCATGATGTCACTGCGCGCCATGCGTGGTGTGTTACTGAAATATTAAAAAAGAAAAGTTTAGACACGTATATTTAGGGCAAAATTAATGATAATCCTAAAAAATATTTAGCAGGAATCTAGAAAAAATGGGTAGGTAGATCCCACCTCACAGTTGTAAGTTTTTATTTTCAATAAAGATATTTACATATCTATATCTTTGTACAGCAACTCGTTTAGACTGATAGCACCTTCATGTTTAGATACTGACTCGGCCTTGCTGTTTTAAATTGAAAGAACATATTATGTAGTTATATTAGTAGTGACGATTTATCTTAATCAATATTAAGAACGAAACATGACGAGTCAACAATATTTAATATAACATAGGTACGCTAAAAATTAACATATTATACAATAATAGGTACAAAGTGCAATGTTTATGTATATAATTATTATATGCAAACAACCAAAAAGTTGGGTGTGATATACCTACCTACTCTGGCTAACAGGTTTTATATATACCTATGCCTAACTCCTTCAATCACTAATTTCATTCAATTAACTCCAAGACGAATCTATTTCTTCTACTACTAAGTACTAATTGTTGTTGAGAAAGGGTGTTTTCCTCGGAATCAGGCAAAGATGTATTAGGCTTGCTTGTGTCTCCCGTGAAACAGCTTTGCTGTGTTTCGGAGAGAAGGGCAAGACAGGCAGTGTAATTACTGGCACCGAGACTTAACTAAAATAGATTGCCTGGGCTCGTCCCAGGTAAACTAGTATATGTTCATGGGCGACGTCGACCACTTACCATCAGGTGGCACGTTTTCCAGTTTTCCTATCCAACTAACATAAAAAAAGGCTTTACTGTTACCGCTTATAGAAAAATAATATATCATCATCATCCAGGTCGTCAGAAAAAACGTAGTAGAACATCATATAAATATGTGGTCATCGTTTTTTAATAACCAAGTCTTACTGTTGGGTACATGTCTCCCTCCTTTAAATCAGCCCATGTGGGTCTTGGGCCATAGTTTACCCATGCGCTAGCCCAATACGGAGTGCTGAACTTCACACACCTTCAAAGGCATTTAATCTTATCAGGCTGGTTTCCTCACGATGTTTTCTTTCATCGCTGAGCAGTGATGTTCTCATGTTCAGGCACATGGAGAAAATGAGAAAAAAAAAAAACATTTAAGGTACCGGTCCGGATCGAATCCAGATCCACTTTGAGACCGAGCCTACTAGACCATCGTCGCTTGGAGAATAATTACCTCAACGAGTCAACGTCTTGTTGCGAGCTGCGCAAGCGCTCCTGGAAGCGAGAGCGCGGTAGCGGCGTGACGGAGCCACCGTACACGTAGCGGTCCGCACGCTCCGGCGAGCCTACCGTGCTGCGGGCCCCGGTCGAGCCTGACGAGTCTGCAATCATTACCATAGTATATTAGTGTGTAATCAATCATTACCATAGTATATTAGTGTGTAATCATATCATAATTTAGCCGCGACTCACGGTTTGATTCGGTTTCATTTTATACAAATCGAATATTAATAATAAACTCACACATCAATGTGATTATTAAAATCCACAGAATTTAAAATCCAATCCATAAAAGTAATAAAAGTTGCATGCCATTTGCTGTAACGGCATTCGAGTCGATTTTATTATCAAGGCTCTACATCAATTGTATTTTATGGAATGTATGTTTTAATTAAATTAGAATAGTCCGTAACTTTTTTTATAAAAATTGTATTATCAAGAACAAATAGTAGAGACTGAGCTGGAGGCTATCTATGGGGTCTATAGGTAGCGGATAGTGGGACGGACCCCGACCTATTAGCGACAAGATTACCGGGATGTAGTAGTGGGTAGTCCAGTGAGATGGGCTAACCTATAAAATGCTACATAGATCCTATGAAGATCTTGCGACGCAGCGGGTAAGCGCTTCCCCCATTAGGGGGATAGTATCAGTACTGGCTGAAGGCCGAGGAAATGGATTCCGGTAGGGCTCTGGACTACGAGCAACGAGCAAGAAATTGGTCATTGTACGCGGAACAGACGGTAAGTGGGATAGCCACCGTTTTAAGCGTCCTAATTATGGAATGCAAAAAATAAGTAATGTGGTTCTCGACAACGGGCTGCCGCGATGTTACGTACCGCGGTGGTCGGAGTCTGGCAGGAGTAAAAGCAAGGCTACACCGCGGTCGTCATCATGAGAAATCGGAAATGGATAGGATGGTTATAGACATTCTGGGGATTAGTGAAACTAGATGGGAAGGAAGCTATTTGAGTGTGGACTATATAATTATTTATTTAGGGGACAAACAAGGTACAAACGGAATAGCAATAATACTAAATAAAAAGTGGGATACACAGTACACAGGAGAATACTATTCACTACAGTAACAGAATAACAGCTATTACTAGGTACAAACAGGTAGCTACCCTGATGACGAGATTGAACGATATAGATTAACTAATAGACATAGCTAAAGAAAAAGATGACCTAATTATAA
This sequence comes from Helleia helle, assembly GCA_963853865.1. NCBI lineage: Eukaryota > Metazoa > Arthropoda > Insecta > Lepidoptera > Lycaenidae > Helleia > Helleia helle. The sequence continues at coordinate 13,707,088 of OY971422.1, read as the reverse complement.
TGGGGGACTTCAATGCAGTGTTAGGGCAAGGGGCAGTGGAAAATGCTGTGGGAAGCATGGGACTGGGGAAGAGGAATACGAGAGGGGAGAGATTAGTGCAGTTTTGTAAAGAAAGCAACTTAATAATAAATACAATAATTTTTAAACAACCGAAAAGAAGACTACACAAGGAGGGTGCCAGGAGATATAGGAAGATACCAGTTTGCAAGATAGCAAGATAACGTTTTAATAAGATTTTGAGATTGATAATGATTAGAGATTGAAATTTTAAAAAGAAAGAACGATCAAGTTAAAGTATGCAAAACATAACTAGTAGGGCTAGCATGCGCGCACGAAAAAATTTGTCTACCCCTTTTCTCGTATTATTTCATATAATACGAGAAAATGGGTGGACAAAATTTCGTCGTGCGCGCATGCTAGCCCTACTGGTGCAGATTTAAATACGGAATTTAATCTCCTCATTTTTTATTTTAATGTAAAGAAACAGCAGAGGAAAAACAAAACAAAGAAGATAGAATTTCTGATGGAACTATATTTTACAGCACTGGGTGGCAGGGTAGGTACTAACAAACAAGCGCGAAATGATCACGTCGATATAAGCCACACACTGGCTGAATACATTTGCCTAATATTCGGCTATTCGGCCAGGAAGATCGCCGAATATTTGGTATTAGGCGTGTGGCCGAATATACTATTGGTTGCAAGTATAATTCTTATATTTACATAGATGTTTCACATCTGCCGAGCGTCTCGTGACGCCTAATTTTTTTTACCAAGGTTAGTAACCAATTATTTAATTTAAACTTAATTTAATTTATTACTTACATTGTAAAGCTCGCCTGAACACGATTGGGCTATTGTCGCCGTTAATTTGATTTGAAGATTTTGCATCTTTAGAAGTGTCACCTTTCTTTCCTTTTCGCATAAACGATCGTAATGACCTGAAATTGTAGAAACGGAATTAAATATATTTGCAATTACATTGTTTGAACACCTGAGTACGATCTTATTACGGGCGAAGTTTTACTAAATCTTCCTCGTAAAGCAATAGTCAAGCTTACCACCCTCATTAATGCTGCGTTCAGATTGCAGCATGTGCCAAAGTTGCCGAAGTTATAATGATAGCAAAACCGAGCAAACCACCCCATGAAACTACATCATACAGACCCATCTCCCTGCTGCCAATTATATCAAAATTATTCGAGAAACTTCTTATAAAACGGCTGAAACCTTTTATAGAAGAAAGAAACATTATTCCTGATTACCAGTTCGGATTCAGAGAACAGTACTCTACCATAGACCAAGTGCACAGGATAACCAATACCATAGAAAAAGCATTGGAAGGGAAAAAAGTTTGTTCTACAGTGTTCCTGGACGTAGCACAAGCATTTGATAAGGTGTGGCATAATTTACCTGTTTATACTTGGCTACCCGATAGTTGTGACCGGAAAAGAATAGGCAACCTAACGTTTGCATATTATATGGGCTTCATACTTTCGATTGGTATAGAATTTATCTAATAATCAAACCGGTGAAATGTTTTTTTTTTTTTAATTATTAATTAAACATACCCCGGACTAAAATTTGTTAGGCAACCCATATGCAATATATTTATTGACATATTAAATTAAATATAAAATACGTTTCATCACATAAACATCTCGGTGAAGGACGTTTTATATCGGGATCCTAGCCTATAAGTAAATTATTTTCAAGGAATGAGCATTCATGTATTTCGACGGCCGTCTGGTCGAGCGTTCAGGCTACTGGAGACTTTACGCAGCGGACGCGGGTTCGAATCCGGGCCATTGACATTTATTTATATACATTTCTTAAATTTATTTTCGTTCTTAATACACGTAACACGAGTTCTAACGAGCTTACCACAGGGTTAGGTTAACGTTCACCAGGGTGTCATCACTGTAGCAGTGACGAGGACACTGCTGACCGCAACCTGGTGGAGTGCCCTGCGTGGGCGGCCGAGTGGGCGGACCTCATTGCTGAGGTTGACACTGACCTATCACTCCCTGCGGCCATCCGAGCGATGACCGTCAGTGAGAGTGCATGGGATGCGGTCCTCTCTTTCTGCGAGGTAGTGATGTCGCAGAAGGAAGAGGCGGAGCGGGAGCGCACTAGGGCGCGTGGCGCCCCTTTACGTAGGACGCTCGAATCTCCTACGGAAAGGCGTCAAGCGGTCGAACCGCCGTGATGAACTTGTGCGATCGATCGGGGGATCCGCCGCACGCGCATAAGTTCCGAGCTATAACGCACCTTTTGTGTTCAGGGTGCCTTAAGTGAAGAAGGAGGAGGGAAAGCCACTCTTTACTTCGAGAGGAGAGTGCCCATGGACACAGCATGCGGGCCCGGTACGGAAGATACAGTTCCCGCTCCAGGCTCAGCTGAACGATGAGGAGTAACACCGCTGGGGTTTTAGTTTGAGTCAAAGTCCCTCATATCATGATGATTTCCCCAGCGTCAAAAAAAGGTTTAGGTTAACGTGGTGTGATAGTTGGCTATTATTTATTTATTTATGTAAATCGTACAGTCCAAGTTTGCATGGCGTAACATAATTTATATTCACTTATTAAAAAATTACTTGTATGATAGAACCGCTAAAATCTAACACCGTTTCACCAACCGATCACTATGAAGATTCGCACATATAACTAAAATCGGTATTCGTAGTTAACAGCAGGACAACGTCTGTGATTTCATCTAGTTAAATACAAAACATAGACCCAACAACAGATTTACATAAACCGCATTATGTAATGTAATAATCTTAAGGTCAGACTAGGTGATGTCTTGATACGCCGTGATTCATATAGTGACATTCAAATGTTGTTACGTTGAGATACCACGGTAGCGGATGTTAGTAGGCGCAGCTCTGACAAAAGTAGTAGTTTAGTGCACTTGATACCACTTGAAGAGCACAATTGTGGTGTGACGGAAGGACGAATGAGCGGTCGCCCACCCTTACACGTTACGCATCAATCGCCATTCGCCATGTAGTGCGAACTTGAATAATAAAACACAATTTTGAGATTTTTTTTAGGTGTTGGTAATTTAGAAAAGCTGTAGTTTTTTCTTTTTTAAATTGAATCCACTAATTTAATGGCCAAATTATTGAGGAAGGTTATGGGCTATTTTTTAATGGAAAATTTCTTAAATCAATTTTAGTGCGGGTAAAACCACGGGTAACAACAAGTATAATGTAGTTATGGTTAGAATTCACCACAGAAAAAGAAATTGGAATAATAAACTATGCCTTAAGGCGCTGTGCATAGTCAAAATAGGCTGTTCAAAACAGTTTTTTAGGGAAATTTATACATCTGAGAGCATCAAAAAAAATATATGTTAATCTTGATCATATTTATGGGTGGACTATTTTGTTCAAAACACATTTTCGAAAAAAAATCTCCATAATAAAAAATCATAAAATAACCATTAAAATTAACATTGTAACAACTGTATCTTTATTATTTGAACAAATCTTGTTAAATAATTAATAACAGTGATATAATATGTTATAATAAGGGGAACTGTTTTTTTTATTTATCGATTGAATTACGATATTTGTAAGGAATAATAAATAATATTAAATGATAACTCGAACCATTCAAACTAAACATCGTACCATCGCGGCGACTTTTCGCTTCTCTTTCTTTTCTACGTAGAGCGACAGTGACTGCTGAGTCGCGTTGCTAGACGGACCTGTGCCATTTTGTAACTCTCGCTGCTTAGAAATAATTTACGTATTTGTTGTCAAAAGTTTTATATATTTTATTTTGTGACTTTCTTTTTGTGATTGTGTTTTTTTGTAATTATTGTGATTTTTAATTAATTATTAACTTAATTTATTGTTCGTGTAATCTTTTGTTCGGTTTTGATTTTATTAATGGGTAATAAAAATAATAATGGAGAACGCATCGGTTGAAGACTCACTTAGTAATCAATAAATAAACAATAAAGCAAGTAGTAAATTTTACACGAACAATAAAACTCAAAAAAATGTATTTATTCCAAATAAAAAAATAAAAATAAAAAAACCCAACAAAAAGTATTTCTAATAAGAAAAACTCCATGCGGGGTTTGAACCCGAGGCTGGTTACTTAAACAGCAAACATTCACACACGGCGAGACCGCTTGACCAATCGAGCTACATATTTTAGATTCATAATTTTGTTTCTAATACCTAAGTACATAATATCATAATCTAATATTACTTGAAACAAAATAAGCTGTGTAAGAAAAGGTAAGTACCTAGTACTTACTTTACAACTTCCATCATGTGTTTTTGTTTCATCGAATACGATCTTTTTATTGCCCTCAGTATATTTTTTTTCAGGGGGTCTATTTTTTAAATAATATAATATATGATGACAATTATCTTCTATTGTACATAATAAAGAGTAAAATGACCTCCTCCAGTATTAGTACACACTTTTGTAACAAACTATAATATTTTTTCCAGAATCAACCATGAAGCTTGGTTGACGTTGGTATTTTATTTTTATTGTTTTACTCTTCTGTAATATTATGTAGGGACATAATGTACTGTGTATGTGGAAATGTCGATGCGTTTATTTGCTCGTCCGCAATTTATGTACATACATACATTGTACATCTATTATATACAATATATATATATATATATATTGTACTCGTACATTTGTCACTAATAAACTGTTTTGTGGAAACGTCGTTTCAATATTCCGCTCATCCTTCCGATGTACATGACGTGTTAGTAGCGCTGGTGTCATCATCATCAGTCACATATAAATGTACCTACATAAGTAATAAAGGGCTAAAATATTTCTTATATGCCGTTATATATCTATATGCCGTTTTGAGAATTAATTAGCCATTTCTAGAATTTAACATTCTCCATCATTCATCATCAGTCACATATAAATGTATATACATAAGTATAAAGGGCTAAAATATTTCTTATTTTTCCCTTTTTTGATAATATGCCGTTTTGAGAATTAGCCATTTCTAAAATTTACCTTCCATCCACCTAAGCCTTTTTATTTATTATTCGTCTAATGAGTCACATAATTTCTCGATAACTTTTTAGAAACTAACAATAAGATAATAAGAAAAATATGAATAGATTTTTATGAAAAACTACACTAAAACATGTAGGTATATAATATCTAAAAATTAAATAAAAAATACGCTTATATTCTAAAAATAAATAAAAAAACATGCATCATAATATTATCGTGATTTGAACCTTTAAAAAAAATACATACAATTTTATATCTATCGAGATTTGAACTTGGACATCACCGCTGCGTATTATAATTGCAGCGCACGTTGCGTTGGGCTATATCACATTATCGGTTACATGTGAAATTACGCATTTCATTTGTTCGGTGTGATATTACGCTTCTATAATGAAATCACGTATCGGCTAAAATAGCATGTTACACTCCGCCGTGGACGGAAGTCGATGGAAATAATCGTCCCTCACTTATTTGCTTCACCCCCTCTAATAAGTATATAAAAGTTCCATTCACCGCGCCATAAATCCATAAATTTTGTAATTGGATGCTATTTCATTTTAATTTACGAATCCTGAATATTATGTCTATCTTGAAATATTCACCCTAATATACCTACTCGTATAAAGAAAATACTGCAGTCACTCTCCTGTTATTTCGATTACTTATAATATCACTTTTTAGCCGCCACACGCACTTTTAAAATACGCGGTAAAATGTGCCCGAGCGGGACGCGCGGAGTGCGCCCCGCAGAATGCCCCGCACCTCACCCCCTCTGATCGTCCCGTGCGTCCCCTAACAGCGCCTTAATTTAGCAGAATAGTAGTTTGGAACTCAAATTTCATCTTGTATTTGGCATTAGCCAGTGCATAAAATTATTTGTAGCTAAAACAATTTGAAATAACAGTAACCTCCTCCTTATTAAGAAGTCGGTTAAAACAGCGCTCAGCGCAACACCGCATCGCATTGACTTAAAATCACTGAAGCTGATTGATTGAAAATTTTATAGCAGGTTTCTCTTGTGATGTAAGTTAACCTAAATAAGAAATAAGTAACGAAATTCTTTCCTCAACTTCTAAAGGATCTGTAAATTTCACGAATGCTGGAGAGTAAGCTAAATGAATTTTAGACGCTACTTCAAATCGGGGCCCTAGGTATTGCATAAAATATAATGCGAAGAACTAATAATTATAAAATATGACCCGACAATGTCACTTGCCCTATGCAAGATAAATCATAATATAAACAAATTGCGCGATTGACATTAAATCCTCTAGGTCACAGATAAAACGAGATTCGACTTGTTCTTGAACTACTGCATCCGTTTTTATCGCATGTTTAATGATACCTCGTTATACTTCACTAGCGTCGCAACACTCATGAAAATGCTCTAACATTTAACGACTTCCAAAATACATTCCTTTCATTGTCATTGTCAGCTAGTCTACGAACATACTTCTCTCTGGTTTCTGAACGTCGAAGGACAATTAATGTTGACTTTCATTAGAGAAGAAAAGAGAAGACTCTTGTTTATTTACGGTTTCCGAATCAAATACCTCTTTTTATTATCGAATCGACAGTTAATGTTGACTTTCATTAGAGAAGGAAAGAGAAGACTCTTGTTTCTTTGCGGTCTGCGAATCGAATATAGCTCATTTTATTATCGAATCGAAAATTAATGTTGACTTTCATTAGAGAAGAAAAGAGAAGACTCATGTTTCTTTGCGGTTTGCGAATCGAATAGCTCATTTTATTTACGAATCGAAAATTAATGTTGACTTTCATTAGAGAAGAAAAGAGAAGACTATTGTTTCTTTGCGGTTTGCTAATCGATTAGCTCATCTTATTATCGATTTTTATGGCGAAGTTTATTTTACTATCGATACTGACGTCCGTTGATGTATAAGATAGTAGCATATAGGTACTTGAATCCCATTTAGCATATCGTTGATGTATATCTTTTCAATTCCACGGGGCAATGGCATTGTGAAGCACATTCCTGTAGTAGGTGACACTACACGAATGTGCCTACTACACGTAGATACATCAATATATATAAAAAAACCTAACCAGTCATAGGGACTACCGATAGAAGTGGAAACTTATAACTTAGAATTTTAGTTTATAAGTAGAAAGTACTATCATGTGAAATACATGTCATTTTTAGATTCTTATGGAACTCACAGATAATTATAACTCTTGTCACCTAGAGGCCGAGAGGATTTGTTGCCCTTTTGCACTACAGGTATATATTATATAAGTCTGTTTCTCCTTGTAAGTAAACATAGCAATACAGAACTCAGCAATGAAGCAGCTGGCTGTATCTTTTCTCGCTGGGGCACACTCAGCCGGTCCCGAGTTTACCCGATTGCGCCTTTCATCTACGATCGTGACGGATCATCCTCACTCACAGCCTACAAAAATCTGTGTGCGGTGCACTAAAAGATTTCACTTTAAAAAGTATCTATTTAATAATAATATAATAGGAACGTTTTCTTATAATAGGAGTGTTTAGACACTTGAATCTTACTTGTAACCTTGGCTTTTATGTAAGATGACTATCAAAGGTAACATAAAATAACATGAATCATAATTCATATTATTTTATGCCACGGAAATTTAATATGCGTTTTATATTTTCTTAGTGTAAAAAAAAGAAATGTGTGAGTTGAATTCGAAATATTTTCCCTTTAGAATATGACAATGCGTATCCTAGGATCTGAAATGTCTGAGGTTATAACCTTCGAAATATATATGAGTAGTGTTAATGAACGCCTGATGCCGCTCTAAACAAACACTGGTATTCCAACGACCTACTTTTGTGGCCTAGTGAATTTTATCATAATTTTCTTCAAGCGCATGAATCACTTATCCAATATATGATATCATTGTAAAAAATAATAATATGACCTTGTGTGCTTAAGATGTTTTTATCTTTATATTCTTATGAAAATGAGTTTGACTTTGACGCATTAGGGCAGGAATGATGAGACTATAAAATCTGCAGAGTACAAGACACAACTTCTTAGTACCAATAAAGCGACGTAGTCAACTGGATGCAGAAGTAGCAACTACCAATCGGTATTCTTTCACAGTCAGGTAGCCCTGGCCCCTGTCCGTTAATGGTTATTAATCTTATATCTTTAAATGAGCAATTCTTGTATATATATATATATATATATATATATATATATATATATTTGGAATCTCGGAATCGGCTCCAACGATTTTCATGAAATTTAGTATATAGGGGGTTTCGGGGGCGATAAATCGATCTAGCTAGGAATCATTTTTAGAAAATGTCATTTTTTTTTTTTTAAAAACCGAGCAAAGCTCGGTCATCCAGGTACTAATAAATATATGTAAATGGGTTCGCAGCAACACTCTTCAATCACTTTCAAAACGTTTCAGTCTTTTAAAGATGCGGCAGAAAATAATCATTCAACTACTTCACTAGACCCCTACTATAATTGTTTAGGTCAATGGGACTAAACTAATTGTTTATGGTGTACTATCAACTATGATGTGATCAAAGTTATTTGGCTTGCAGATTCGTTCACAGACCCTGCATGGTAATCAACTGAACCTGCGCAGTTTGGTGCATAATTATTGCTGGCTGCGTTGGCGTATTGTAATTACCACTTTACATACTTTATTAGATTCTATTACCTTCTGTCAAGTAATGAACTAAGTCCTGTGCCTTAAATGTTAGATAAATAAATGTAGGTATGTATAGGTAGTGTAAGACGATGTCAGGTGGGAAGACGATCTCCGTGCAGTAACCGGTTCGTGTTGGATGCGAGTGGCAAGGGATCGGTCGTCTTGGCGTTCATTGAAGGAGGCCTATGTTCAGCAGTGGACGGATAAAGGCTGATGATGATGATGTATAGTGTATATATAAACTGTATGGTGTATAAGCAACTGAATTTGGCAGGATTGAAGTTAGTTTAACATATAAAAAAAATTGATCATGCGCATTACTCTTAACGCATTGTATATAGAGATCAATCTGCGACATCACTTTCAGCTGATTTCAGGTCGGCCAAGTTCAATTGCTCATACTGTTCGAACTCATTTTTAATGTCTATAAAATCCAAAAACGAGAAATGAGGATTTCATGTTATTTACCTACATTGACATCTCTTATCTAGACTTTAAATATTTACTGAGAGATTTTTAATGAATTTCTTTATTATGAAACAATCTGTATTATCTGTACATGGTTGGATGTATTGGTATTTTTTTTATATTACAAAATACAAATACAATAACAAAAACAATGAATAAAGAAATATCAACAAACTGACTTATTTCAAGTAATTAGTAAATAAAATATCATGTATTGTTTCTCAAGAGTATGTTTTCAACAAGAATGCGTTTGCGTTTATTTACGCTTGAATACAAGCATTTACGAAATTACTTAAAACCGGAGATATAGTGGCACCGACAGACGTTGTCCTGTACAAATTTTTTTTTGTGAATCTAAACCATCCTCGAATCCCCTTGAACTCACACAAAAAATTTCATCAAAATTTCTAGGAGGAGTTCGGTGACATACACACGCACACAAGAAATATATATATATATATATATAAAGATATTATTAATCATTAACTCATATTACTGAGAAATTAAAAAATCACTTGATAATTATTAATCATTATTGTTACATAAGAGATTGTAATGAAATTTCAAATAAAACGTTTCAATAATTTTTACGAAACTTCTTGAAATGCTCCGTGATTAGGGGCAAGTTGAAAATCGATACTTAAGGCTCGTCAAGGTCATACTTTCGGCTTTTCACCATAGCTATAGTTTCTACTAACACCAAGTATTTCTACTTAATAATTTAGGCAGGTAGTGTTGCTCTAGCGACTGTCTACAAACTCTAAGAGTGACGTCATCTTCATTATCATTATCGGCCATTTTCCGTCCACTACCTTGTACTATTATGTATTATGTCCCTCTATTGAACATAAGCCTCTTGTAAAGAACGCCAAGATGGCTGTTGCCACTCGCATCCAACTACGACCGGCCAGAGCACGGAGGTCGTCGTTCCATCTTACTCTCCATCATCCCGACCTAGGGTTTACATTTAAAAGGATCTAGGTTTCGAGTATTTAAGTACCTATTTCGAATACAGTTTGTCACTTGCACCCACGTTTAGTACATTTACACCTACAATATTCATAAATGATTAAAAGCGATCAATCAAGATTTGTATGTAGATTTCTTAGATTTGAACACGCTATAGCTAGCTATTAAATTTATTGCTGGTCATGTGTTTGGTTTTGTTTTAATATTTTTGTTTTAGAGTTATGTTTATCTGCCGAAGATTAGTTCTTTATATGTTCCATATTTGGTTCTGCTATTTCCTTATAAATGTAATTATAAAACCGCATGTAAATACTAACTAGTTATAATTGCGAAGTAGACACACACTTATATGCACTCGGAATCGCAAATCCGGATAAGATCTAACATTGGCGTACTTATGAGTTATTACCATTTAGCATAGATCCCTCCGAAAAAAAAGGTTATGGTCATAGATATCAGAAAGCAACGGTTATGACGTAGATATCCTTTTTTGTAAAACTATTATCAGAGTTACCCGTACCCGGTATTATTATTATTTCTATACCCGTAACAATATAATCAAACAAAAAATCAACCGTAGTAACGTCTGGCGATATATCGCTGGATAGATAAAAATATAATTAGACCCAATGATAGAGGCTGCATTATAATAAGTACAGCAAAAAAATGTGCTAAAGTATATTAGATAGACGCAACAAATTTAAGTTGTTATATATTTTTTTTGGTTTTGATTGTTTATTTGGACTTGAACAATTTTAAAATTATCAGTATAATATGAAAGGCCGATCTATATATATATACCGGGTGTAATCGTTAAGTGTGCACAGGCGATTATTCTGTAACTATTACAGATATCAAAAAACTTTAAACTGATTTCGAAAGTACTTTACCTAATAAGTAAAATGACAATAATAGCTTATTAAAAATAAAACGAGAAATACCCAAACAAATTACATTAAACTCTCCCATATATGTAGTTTTCACATCGAAGTGAGTCAGCGATTGATATCAATGGAAATTGCTGCTAAAAATCAATATCTAGGGAATCTTTCTTAATAAATGTTTCAGTTGCAACCCTTTTACAAATAGGTATGACTTATTATAATTTATGAACCTACCTATATCAGCGCTAAAATTTTGCCTTCATATTTTTTTGGCGAATTGGCAGTAAAATGTATTGGTGTAATATGCATTAGTGTGACGGCAAACGGCATGACGCTGTCATTTCCTAATTTGTTTGTAGCTTTTGTTTTTATTAATTATAAATTATTAACATATAATATGTAAGACCAATCTTTTTTGCAACAAAACAGTCTATAACATTCATTTGATCGTCTGCAGTAACCAATGGTAGCATAAATAAACACACATGATCACAAACGAACAATGACGAAACCAGAGCATTGGTTTCCTCGTAGCTCATCATATATTCAGAAGCATTTCCATGAAGCATCAGTTTACAGTAATCGTGGCTAATTAAAAACAATAAATTGTAAAATAATACCACTCTGGCCTTTACCTTTTGAAGGTCGTCATGAGAAGATTCATTACAATTTATAACGCGGTTACAGTTGCCATTACCGTGAATATGAAATATGGGTTTCTGAGTAAGGCTCGAGTATCGATTCCGTTAGGCTTTTTCTGTTGAATAGTTTCAATTAAACGCAAAAGTAGAGCAGACTTTTTATTTTCAATATTTCGCATTTTTTTTAAATAGAATAGTTCTACTTCTTAAAATTAAACACCCTTATATATGTATTATTGCTAGAAACGGGTTTTGTCCTCGAAATCAGGCGCAGATGGTAGGCCATAGTTCACCGATTGGTGAACTTCACGCTCTCATCAGGCCGGTTTCCTCACGATGTTTTACTTCACGTAGGTATATTGAATATATGCTGAACTTCAACAGGAACTTATACAAGACATATACAGTACCTACATAATTTAAAGAGCGCGTTTACCTTTTGAAACAAAAAACCAACATGAGATACACGTTTTTCATTCAATATGGTTTTGAGCTTTTGATTTTGAGCTGTAAAACCCATTAAATTAACGTAATAAGAATGTTTGGTAAAATTGTTGGAAAATTTCCAAGGCACGTTTAAAGCAACATCAATGTTGCCACCTCATCCATTTGATCTACTCATTGGCTTATAATAAAACCTCCTATTTATTCAGTTAGGCATGTTAATGTAGACCATTTAATGAATGTTAATAAAAACATTTTACAAAAAATTAAAACCGACTTCAAAAATACTAAACTAAAAAGTAATAAAATAACAGTTTCTTTAATTTTTGTGCTTACAACATATAATCAACTTAATCTTCTACTAATGTACAAACTTTGCGTTTACCACGTCATTATAGTTACTTTTGGAGTCGGTGTCAGCAAAGGTAGGTAGGTAATGTACAGCAACAAATACGACAAACTGTTATTTTATTACTTTTTAGTTTAGTATTTTTGAAGTCGGTTTTAATTTTTTGTAAAATGTTTTTATTTCTTAATTTTTAGTGATTCCGAAATTCGTCGTCTTGGCGTTCATTGAAGGAGGCATGTTCAGCAGTGGATGGATAAATGATGATGATGATGATGATGATGGTGATGATGGTGATGATGATGATGATTACGATGACCGCGACATACTATGGTGTGCTACCAAAGCATCCTATACAATTGTTAGTTACATCGACACGTAATAAAATTATCATATCATCAAGATAAACAAAACCAACCAAATAGGCATTATTGGGAATAACTAAAAAACGGCTTGTCAGATCTTAATAAAATTAATATGGGACCAAATTGGAAACACCAGCTTTCAAACAAAAATAAAATATATAAAAAATAACCATCGAAATCCATTCACAAACGGCGGAGATATCGTGTCACATACATACAAAAAAAAAAAAAAAAAAACATACAGACGAATTGAGAACCTCCTTTTTTTTTTGAAGTCGGTTAAAAATTAGCGGTCATTTTAATCACTAAAACTCAACTTACAAGAAAGTTTGGAAGTTAATCCTGTGTTTGTCTAAAACCTGTGGTTTAATTTATAACTACAGCATAGTTAGCTCGTGATAAACGAAAATAATACAGTAGGTACAAAGTAACTTTTTTACCATACAGTAACATTTACATAATAATGTACAAGATCGCAGGGGGTAGTGGGTGATGCGTCGCCGGAAGAAACCCCTCACATTCCGCCTGACGCAGGTGCTCACCGGACACGGTTGTTTTGGTGCGTACCTGTGTCAGGTGGCCAGGAGGGAGCCGACGCCAGCCTGCCACGAGTGTGGCGCTGTGGAGGACACGGCCCAGCACACCCTAGAGGTGTGCGCTAGATGGGCCGGACAGCGTCATGATCTTGTGTCAGTGCTTGGAGGGGACCTTTCGCTCTCGAGTGTGGTGCGCTGCATGCTCGAGAGCGATGAGGCCTGGCAGGCGGCGGTCACCTTCTGCGAAATCATCATTTCGCAGAAGGAGGCCGCGGAGCGGGACAGAGAGGATGACGCCGCATCCATCCCGCTCCGTCGACGTAGGACGGGTGTGCGGAGGAGGCGCTATGCGCACCTTCTGCCTCCCATCTAACGGGACTCGGGGTAAGGTTGGGTACCTGCCCCGGTAGAGAAGTTCCGGCGTCGGCGAGGGTGCTCTAGGTTGTCGGAGTGCCCCCATAATAGGAGGAAGCCCGGTTAGCCCTTTTGAGGGAACCGGCCGGTCGTGGGGGGTGTCCCGTGTTAGTCAGATCCGGGACACTCCCCTTCAAGCGGCTGAAGGCAACTCGCAGTGGTTTTAGTGCGGTATACCGGCGCTGGGTGAGCGTCGGGAGTCCCACATATCCCCGGGTGAATGCGCAAAGCATTTCCACTGCGTAAAAAAAAAAAAAAAAAAAAAAAAAGGGGTAGTGGGTACTATAATACCTAAACGATTTTCTCAAAGACTTTAATAAAAACATGTATTGCTATCCAAATAAATGTTTTGTATATACCTTAGCCTTTTATATCGGAAGGGATGAATAAATAAGTACAACCGATCAATATTTTGGTACCAAACGTATTCAGAATGATTAATATATTTCAGATACGACAATCGAAATGTGTTTCGAGAAAAATACGTCCAAATTATAAACAATGAAACTTATAAAAAATAAAAATATTATACAAAGAAAAGGAAAAATGAATCAAAAATAATAAAAGACATAACTTTTGTCTTATACACAAACTACATTATATTATACTACCGATACCGATACCGTACGTAGGAGATACCTACATAATATATTATATCGATGGTCGCAAAGTTTAGAAATTAAATCAACTACATATTTTCTTCCGATTCAAATGAAGAATGTATTTAATATCGACGACCTCTGTGGCTCAGTGGTACGCGTGTTGGCGCTCAAGCCGGAGGTTGCGGGTTCGAAACCCGCCAGGGAACAAAAATATTTCCTGTGTTCCTGGGTCATGGATGTGTATTAAATATGTGTATTATATAATATAAATCTTAAATATACGTATAGTATAAAAGTATTAAATATATATCCGTTGTTTGGTACCCGTAACACAAATTCTTCGAGAATTTATCACGGGACCAGATTGACGTGGTGTGAAAGCGTCCATAAATATTATATTATTATATTATTATTTATAATATCAACTCACATAGTGAATAACTTTTTCGCTATCTCCAACAAAATAATATTATGTAATTATTCTTTATTCATATTTAAACACAATTTTTTAACCAATTTTATTTCCAGACCATTTTCCTAATCTTTTGTATATAATATGTAGTAAAGACTGATAATTTCACATCGTTTGGTCAATTCTCTATAGAAACTTCTACTCTATAGAAACTCTAAGAAATTTCTTTATGTTGTCTGCATTATTTTCATGTCGTTTGAAAGCCACTTGGAATTGAATTCTTACAACAAATGACTTTCATTTTTATATCTGGGTCAATTACATTTCATTTATTTCACGCGGCCGCTTCTATTTGTTCATTAAATTTACTATTGATGTATAATACTGTTGTACAATCACAGATGTACTTATTCATATTCATTATTATGGTTTGAATAATTGATCAACAAGGAAACAGAGGTTAAGGTCGAACAAATCAATTTTTAATATATGTCACTGCTTTATTTCACTGATTACAGTTTGAGCTTAAAGGCCAACAGGCCGAAAAGTCTAGCCCTTCAGAAAAAAAAATGTCACTGCTAAGTAGTTGTATGTTACGTGAAGTCGTCTTTGTTTTTGTTTCATAAAACGGTCATGATATTTTTTAAATATTAATAATTCGGAACCCAACAAATTATTCCGACTCACACTTTGTTTTACGCATGTTGAAATAGTCGAAAAAGCTAAAAAGTTTAAAACAATATTTTTCTAGTGTTATATTGTATTTTGAATGTATTGTCCGCTGTGCTGTATAGTCATATCTATGAGAAGGTTAAGAACCACGTACATGCATAACTGATATATTATATGTGCACTGTTTATTGAACAAGTGACATCAACTTTATAAATAAACGGCTGACATTGCTGACGAGTACTTTTAACGTGTGCAAAATAATCCATTATATTGTAATATCTTCGATGTTGCAGATGGTCTGGAGTAATCCTAAAGCAGCAATGACTTCACTTTGATTAAATCTTAAAATAGATCTCGCTTCGACTAATGTATTCATACTTATAAATAACAATTATGATACGTTACACCGGTTACAGAAGCTGGAGCAGATGGTCGCTGGGGGGTAATGGAAGGGAGGCCTAAGACCTTGTTGTTCGGTTTCTAACTACATGGGATGTCAATATCAGTCCAGCAGCCGCATTACGGTAAATAAGAAGACGATAAGTCATTGAGACAAATCCAGCTCTAGATGAATACTAAATGATGACGAAACTCTACATATGACTCTACATGTATCTGAATTTCGATGCTTTTTGTTTTTTGTCAGCCATTTTTTATGTGTAATATCAAATTTATATAAATTTTAAGTAGGACTTCAAGCTGGATTTTGTGACCAAAAATACTTATCCCCGGGTGAATACTAAATACGTAACTACATGACTTAATAGTATGTACCGACATGATTGTATTAAACTTGTATTACGTATGCTGTATAGGTAATTGTTGACTTAAGATTTTATAAATCCATTACGCAATAAACAAGTATTGCATCATTATCTTCCTCTGTTGATGCACACGTTGACACGTCTAAAGTCTAACATTTACCGGTTAAAGGTTACATCTGTTCTGTTAGCTTAATATAATCAAGGTAAAATACTGGGGGTATTTAAGATATCACATTGAACTTGATACTATTGTAATGTTTTTTAAAGTTGTAATTTTGTCCTACGTCTTTAATTTTTGGGCCACCATAGGTCACCCCTCTAATAAGGTCATCCGGTAAATAATATAATTAAACTTTGAAACCTCTTTTCTGGTTTGCTATACTATTATCGGTATAAATATACTTATTTTGAGGGAATTTATTGGAGGGAAGCGCTGTGCCGCGCTCCCGGCTGCATGTGTACCACCATCTTGCTTGTTCCTCCCGTGAAACAGCTTTGCTGTGTTTCGGAGAGAAGGGCAAGACAGGCAGTGTAATTACTGGCACCGAGACTTAACATCTTATGTTTCAGGATAGGCAACACATAAATAAGTTGCCTGGGCTCGTTCCAGGTAAACTAATTTATGTTCATGGGTGACGTCGACCACTTTCCATCAGGTGGCACGTTTGCCAGTTTGCCTATCCAACTAACATAAAAAAAAAAATCGCAACTATAACTAGGGTATGAATAGAATCTAACAGAATGGAAATCGATATAAATTGTTTATGAATATTAATATATAGTTCCAGTTTTCCCAACGGTACCTGGTAACTGCTTTATGTGAAATAAATTTTCTAATCCTCACTATGTGGACGTATGAAAATAAAGAATTTGTTTAACGATTGTTGGATTGTTAAATTAAAAAAAAAACAGACAACTAGGCTTTAGGATAACTTTATGCTGTCGCGTTTCGTGCGATTTGTGAGTTTCCGGTGGCCTATCGGGGGGATAGAGAAAAGGAGGGCAACGCATTTGCATAACTTTTGGTTGTGCGGATGTCTATTTGCGACGGTAGTCACCATAAAGGCTCCGACTGCTCGGTTGCCTCCTTATGACATAAAAAAAAAACATTTTTTGTGTTAGTTTAATAGGCAAACTGGCAGACGTGCCTGATGGTAAGTGGTCGACGTTAGCCCATGCCCATGAGCATAAACTAGTTTACCTGGAACTAGCCTAAGCAAGTCATTTATGTGTTGTCTATCCTGAGACATAAGATGTTAAGTATCGGTGCCAGTAATTACACTACTTGTCCTGCCCTTCTCTACGAAACGCAGCAAAACTGTTTGACGGGAAAAACAAGCATGATGGTGGTATTCATGCAGCCGGAAGCGCGACACGGCACAACTATCCCACCGGTAAATTGTGACGGACCCACATAGGTCACCACGTCCATCCACGCGTATCCACGCGTTGCCTATTCTATGATGCAGGTAGGTCTCAGTTCTGGTAATGACACTGCCCTCTCAGAACCCAGCAAAGCTTTTCACAGAAGGAATAAGCAAAATAATGAAATACATGCTAACGAGCACCGCGCGGCATACGCCACGGTCTTTCCGGTAAATTAATGAAGGAATGATACAGATTAAAAAAAATATATCTTGCCGCTTGGCTTAGTACTCGAGCATTTCCTACTGATTTATAATTTATATAATATAATAAAACATGTTGTAGCATTTAAAAACTATAATTAAAAGCAAGTACATTCTTATCTTATACAGTGCCCTTGTAATAAGTAAGTATAAAAATATTTTCATATTTTGTTCTGGTTTTCCGTGTAATTTGTCTACTAACTGTTTTTTTTTCTTTAACGCCGGGTACTGCTCTGAGGCACTCTGCTGGGGAGTGGGTCTCCCCTAGCGGGTATGTGGAACTGCTGCTGCATCCAATAGGTGGTAAGGAGTGCTACCAATGCCGTCTTTGGTGAGGTGCCCCGGATCTAATGAGCAAACAGGGCACCTCGACGGCTAGTCAGCCTCAGGCCGACGCCACCTCCACAGAGGGGTTGTCCCGCACCACAGAACAACCCGTCCCAACGTCGGGACAGTACAATGGGGTGAGGTTCCCGTCCTCGCCCTTACTCCCTGCTCTTTCGTCCCCTTTTCTTATAAGAGTGGTACAAAGAGCCCCCTCGGCTCAACTAGCTTCACCCAAGGTGCTGGGCACACCTTAGGCTACTAAGCCTCACCGCCACGTCAAGGCCTGAACCATGGTGGGGTACTAAGTGTTGCCCATGACTTCGTGGATGTCAATTATTCAATAACGAGAACTGAGAATCTTATATTTTTCTCAATTACTGTGTGATGATAATGATGACAATAAGTGAAACTCTTAAATAGAAATGATTTAATAAATAAATGATAAAAATGTATGTCGGAATGTAGAAATCGGATGACCTAGGCAATAACCGGTGAAATAAAACATCAGCGATATGTAGCAATGATAAATGTTTTATCGTGTATGAACTAGTGTTAGACGTATACATACTAGCTTCGGCCGGCATTGTCCACGTAAACGGTAAATAAGGCATGCATGATTATTTTATAGCCTATATCCTTCAATATCTTTATTTATGATGTATATTCCTTGCCAAATTTTATCTAAATCCGATCAGCGCTTTAGGCGTGAAAGCGTGACAAACGAACTTGCTTTCGCACTTTACTATAAATGTCGATTTTCTGAGAAAAGACTTAGTTGATTTAAATACGAATGATTTATAGGGTTCCGTACATCAACAGGATAAAACGGAACCTTATAAAATCACTTTGTTGTCCGTCTGTCTGTCTGTCAAGACCCTTTTTCTCAGGAATGCGTGGAGGTATCAAGCTGAAATTCATATCAAATACTCAGGTCTACTGTCTCTTGAAGCCGTGAAAATATAAAACTTCTAAACCAACGCAATCAAAAGATGCTGTATCTTTTGATTGCGTTTCGTTTATGCCGCAAATTTCGACACTCACAAGGGAATCAAAACCTACAGAGTACTTCCCGTGAACTCAAAATCTTGAAATTTGGTACGAAGCAGCGTCTTGTAGCAGAGATAAAGGAAGAATTGCGAAAAGCATAATTTTTTTGTTGCATCGTATAATAAAAATATTTTTATTAATTTTAAACTTACTACCCCTTCATGAACGCGTAGTGGTAATATATTGACTTAGGTCTACAATAACTTTAGGCTGTAACAAAATCAAACTTCTATGTCAACGCAATAAAAAAAAACAGCAATTTTGAATATATTTTGAAACTCGCAACTACTTTCAAGGGAATCAAAACCTAAAAGATACTTTTAGTCGACCTGGAAATTTGGGATGAAGCAAGCAAGTTTTACATAAAGGACAAAATTCCGAAAACCTTAAATTTTTCGTTACATCACAAACTTATACCTACAGGTTCGTACGGAACCCTCGGTGCGCGAGTACAACTCGCACTTGGCCGTTTGTTAACTAACTCTTATATTTACCTTATTATAGGGCCAATTCACACTTTCTTTCACATTATTTCTTATTTTAATTTTGACTAATTCTAGCTTTAAATACGCTACATCAATGTAGAGTTTCAAAGTAACCAGTGAAAAACTGACGAAGACGTGCTAATTTAAGAGACGGATAACATTTTGCGCACACATTATACGTATTTCCGACTTGATACGATCTTATAAGATTTTACATTTGTTTTACAGCCTATACATACCTATATTCCGAATCGCGTACAAAAGTCAGTGCATACGAAAGTAAGTTCATTTGTTACGCTTTCACGCCTTAAAACTGCTGATCGGATTTCGATAAAATTTGGCAAAATAATCCATGCATACCTAATTTACATGGGCAATGCAGGACGAAGCTAGTATGTATCATCATCATCATCATCAGCCTCTGTACGTCCACTGCTGAACATAGGCCTCCCTCAATGAACGCTAAGACGGCCGATCGCTAGTATGTGTATAGTTCTTTTTTTTATTTTACGCCGGGAAAAAGTGGGGATTCCCCAGGCGGGTTACCATGGTGGGTAGTATGTATATATAGATCTAACACTAGTTATTACACGGTAAAACATTTATGGTATCATCCAAAGATTTAAGAATGAGTAAGAAGATATAATTTGTAATTTCATTGCTTGAAAGTAAACAAAAACACTTTATGTGGATGTTGAACCAGATTCAAATTACGGCGCAATAACATGACACATATTTTCATCAAATTCGAGGAGTTTCTGAATTCTTTTGTATTTTTTGTGTCTCCATTTTAATGTATTTAGAGTTAGAAGCTCAAGGCTGATCACACCTACGTATACACAAATCCAAGATTAGGTACTTACGTCAGTAAAAAAAACCGTAAACCAAAATCTTTATTAAGATAAAACTATAGTATTTTTAAAGCAATTAAATGAGATTGTCCACTTGACAAGGACCTTTCTCAGTGATCGTCAAGACCACAATGACCTTTTTATTTTCTTTTACCCCGGAAAATGCTCTTAGGCATCCCGCGGCGGAGGGGGACTCCCCTGGCGGGTATGTGGGACTCGCTACGCCCGAAACATGGTAAGGACGCAGCTCTACCTACCAACTAAAATCGGGCAAATACCACCAATGCCGTCTTTGGTAAGGTGTCCTGGATCTTTTTAGCAACAGGGCACCTCGACGGCCAGACACCACCTCGACAGAGGGGCCGGCCACAGAACAACGCCTTCTAACGTCGGGACAGTATAATGCCCCCCCCCCGCTCTCCTGTCCCCTCCTCCTATAAGAGGTGTACAAAGAGCAGCTCCCTCGGTTCAATTGGCTTCGACCAAGATGTTGGGTTCACCTTAGGCTACTGAGCCCCATTGCTACGACATGGCTTGCACCATGGTGGGGAAGACCACAATGACCTGACCTGACCAATGTAAGAAATACGTACTTTCTTTATTCACCTATCCAGTTCAATAATGTTGGCATGCATCAAAACTTAGATGAGAGTATAAAATAATAATTCAACATATACAAAACTAATTCCTTATGTTACAATTTCATCCTACAAAAATAAAACAAGGTGACTCATAATAAGAGCGAAGGTATAACCGGTCATAATAGCATGCATTAGTTATTACAAAAACAATCAACAAAGACAGAGTATTCCACTGCGCTGTGAATCATCATTATCACCATGCCGGCGTCTGTTCACTGTTATAAATCTGACATCCGGCTGGTTTCCCAAGTCAAATCACTAAAAACGATTGTGGGTTTTAATCTAGCTAAGCACAGATAATTTGTATGATGAATATTATATTGTCTGTATCGCGTTCTGGATGTCCATGTATGTATTAATATAAACTCCTTGAATGTATATCCTCTTTAGGCCACGTAACACAAGTTCTTACGAGAATAAACTGGGACTATGTTAACACGGTTAACATCTTAATACCTAATCAATGTAGAGTTCAATCAAACCCAATGTAGAGTTACTAGTTAGCAATTATAATCATCGTCATTTAATATACTAAAATATGACAACATCGAGAGTATATTCTCGTATTTTGAGCACCTCATAAAATGCAGTATATACGATGAACACTCGAAGTAATCACATAATGTGATTAGATATAAAATGTTACCCTACAATTGAACGTCCGATCAAGTGTTCACTTACGTATATATTTATACCCTAATTAGTAATGATACGTATAAGAATATGTTTCAGTTAAATTTATTATACAAAAAAAATACTTAAAATAAAAACCAGTAGACCTTAACACAATTGTTATTTAGGTGTTTTTATCAAACTTTTCAAGCACTTGAATGTTATAGTTAAATTGTTCTTTGTACCTACTCTACATAAATAATAATGAGAATATATTAAAAACTCACCAAGAGTTTCTTAAGTCTTTTATCCCACTGAAATTGATACTATTCGACCGGTTGAGTTTCCTTCCGATTGTCCAAAACCGTATCTTATTATGATTATCTTCATCGCGAAAAGGATTAAGGTGTTCCGGATAATCATGGACCGAGATGGTCTTGCGAGGTCCTGCCATGGTCGTCATTGCACAAATCCAAACACTACCTTTACATAATAGACACAGTAAACCAGGCGTCGACCACTTCGTTTATCTTTTATCACACTGGTAAATTATCACAGGCTGATAGCGGGCTTATCGCGTATAGATAATTGCTCGTTTGTTTTCGCGGTAAGGGTACACGATTGGCGTACTGCGTTCGGCGCCGACCGAAACAATACTCGCGCGCGGCACTGCTGTCCACAGACTATCGCAACAGCAGTACGTATGCATACAACTAAGCATATTAGTCATTAAGATTTTATTGACAAAAACAAATACACATGTGAACTATACCTATATGATTCGTTATAACTTGATATAATGTAGAGTTTATAACACGTTTAAAATAAGTATTAAGTACGAGGTAGGTAATTTCATATTGGAAGGGGACGTATACGATTATATAAAGATGCAAATATTTAGTCATGACGTCATGCTGCATGTCACGTTATTCGCATAAGCCCTAAGGCCGAGTAAACTGAGGAAAATATATGCCATCAAATATTTTATTAGGAGACCGGCTAACTTCAGGCTAACTTCATCGATTACGTAATCGCCTACTGTATTTTAAACACGTGAGTTGTGATAAACTTTTATGGATATCATTTGCATTATAATATATCAGTAGGTACAGGAGTGAAGGAAGGTATAAATATAATCTAAGGTAGAGCCATCAAAACGAATGGTACATGTGCTATTTATAGAAAAAATTCCATGTCCAAATGTAAAATTTATTAATGTTGTTTGCCTAGGTAAAGATTTTCTCCCACCATGGTTCAAGCCTTCTCGTGGCGGCGGGGCTCAGTAACCTAAGGTGGACCCAGACCACCTTGGGCGAAGCAATCTGAACCGAGGGAGCTGCTCTTTTCATCCCTCTTATAAGAAGAGGGGACAAAAGAGCAGGGGGGACAAGGTTTACCGCTTTCCTGAGGTAAACCTATCTTAATGAATTTTGTTTAATATTATGTATTATCGGCCAAGATAAATACCATCGGCTGTGTTCTTTTTTTATGTTAGTTGGATAGGCAAAGTGCAAACTGGCAAACGTACCACCTGATGGTAAGTGGTCGACGTCGCCCATGAAGATAAACCAGTTTACCTGGAACGAGCCCTGTGTTGTCTATGTATGTGTTGCCTATCCTGAGACATAAGATGTTAAGTCTCGTTGCCAGTAATTACATTGCCTGTCTTGCCCTTCTCTCCGAAACACAGCAAAGCTGTTTCACAGGAGAAACAAGCAAGATGGTGGTACCCAATCAGCCGGGAGCGCGGCACAGCGCTTCCCTCCCACCGGTATTTCTGCTCACTAGCATATATATATTATATCATATGTATATTATGATAAAAAAGACGCATGTACCTAATAACATGTATGTATAATGAATGCCCTCTTATAAGAGGTCAGGGGTTTGATTTAATGTATGATGAATATATCTGTTTCTATGTTACGGATACCAAAAAAATATCATCACACGGCCTATATATAACTAAATAGCCTATAACAGTCCGTCACACTCTCAATGAATTCTGAGACCTATGCTCACGACTCGGAGTCAACATTCAATACGAAATCGACAGACTCTCTGACATTACAATATGTAACTGGTAGAAATTGTAGACTTTAAAATATGTACTAGTCCACTTTATGAATAGTGTAACAAAACGCACACAAAAATTTCTACGCAGTTCAGCTGTAAAGTTTCAGGTCACCATGCAGGGCATGAAACAGTTACAAGGTGCGTCTCATGACGTCATGATTCTTTTCCGCCGAAATGCGCCTTCGTAATATCGATCGAGCGCTGCTACTACCATCGCTCGGTGGAACTGAAAGCTTTTATGTGTGTATGTCCTCGCCAAGGTGAAGCAAAATTAATTACTCGAACTGTAAACACGCGCTCGTTCCAATGGTTACAACACAATACCTTTGTATATTAGACTAGCTTTTGCCCGTGACTGTGGCGCGCTAACTTACTACAGATGGATTCGTACTAACTAATGATGATTTAGGCAATGTCACACAGTGACTACGTTGCTCTGTACTGGCGAAAGATTTTTTAAAATCGGATGCCTATTTTTACTGTAACGCCGGGAAATGCTCTGAGGAATACCGCGGGGGAGTGGGTCTCCCCAGACCGGTATGTGGGACTGGCTGCGCCCGAAAGCTGGTAAGTGGACGCAGCTCTACCCACTAAAACCCGGCGAGTGCCACCAATGCCGCCTTTGGTGAGGTGCCCCGGATTTGTTGAGCAAACAGGGCACCTCGACGACAAGGCCTGAACCATGGCGGGGAAAAAAAATGATTCCATGATGTTACAAGTTTTTATGTAAACATCATTAGATGCTTATTTTTTTTCTACATCTCTCATTTACATATTACTTATTTTAGTAATTTTAGTTATTATATTCTTGGCGATAAGAGAAATTTCAACACAGTTGAGTTGAAAATTGCATAAGTACATAAGCCAACGTTGCTTGATGCTTCGATTCTACTATGATGCTGAAAGTCAAAGAAACTAACAACAATTTCGTAAAAAAAAAAATTCTGAAAATATTCGTATACAAGTTATACAATGGATCGAAACACAAATGCAATATAATGTAGATCAGTGACCCCGTTGATATTGTCAGCGCATCAAGGCGACAATTTGTTAAACATCTATGTCTCGGTGAGTGGTCCTTGTTAATACCGGATAGGCTGATGCATCGCAACTGTGCTCCATATCGCCAATTCATTGAGTTAATGGTCTTATTTTTGCACAAATATATTACCCATAGTACATGGCATAGAAATAAACCTGCAGTTTAATAGTCGATCATCATCATCATCAGCCTTTATCTATATCTATATAACACGGATCGGCCACCGTACGGAGGTCGCCTTCCCATCTGGTTAATGGCCGACCAATACTTCATCTACCTAAACCCAGCTGTAGCTGTTTTCTTACGCGTATATCGTTTAAAATCCTATTTTTTATGTCATTAGTATAAAGGGCTAACGAGCAGTCGGAGCCTCAAGGCGCCAACGCCCATACACATCCTCCGCCGCCCTCCTTTTACCTATTCCCCCAATGGGCCACCGGAAACTCACAAACCGCACGAAACGGGACAGCATAGCTGTCACTTGACGCCGGTGTTATGTGAGCGAGAGGTACCACCCCGGTCGTACCAGCCCAATTCTTTTCGGCTTTTATTGATTTTTATGTAAGCATTTGGATTATTTTTGTATGTTTTGCAATAAAGAAAAAATTATTTCGGATTTTTTATTTCTTAAATTATTCATTAAGAAATTTTTAAAATATTGATCAAAAGCCTTTTTAAGCCGTACGTAACGTATTCAAATTGATATTCTACAAATAAATTAGACATAAAATAATGCTTATAACAAAAATAATTTAAAAACCTAAACAAAAAAGCAGTCTTCCCTAAAGTCCCTACGTACTCAAATTTCAATTGTACGATCACAAAGAGAAAGCTTAAACATTATACTACTTAGTTTATTCAAACGAAACAGAAATGAGACTAGTACAATGTTTTGATGTCTGGAACCTAGATTGTAGAGAATTAGCACTAATTACGAATGAATCTATTTCACGTTACCGTTCTATTGTCCTAATTAAAATGTAGCAATTCCTAAATGCGTAAATCATAGGTACCTGAACTAACTAATCTAGTGGAGTCTAGTGGGTATGGGATCAACCTCTTGAAGTAGAGGTCTGGGTTCGGTCCTGACACCTGTGTTGCCTTGAAATGGGTTTTTATTATAATAATATCAACCCTTATATGTCCCACTGCTGGGAACGGGTCTCCTCCTCGAAATCAGGCGAGGAGGGTATTGGGCCATAGTTCACCGATGCGCTGGCCCAATGGGGGTTGGTGAACTTCAGACACCTTCAAAGATTTTTAATCTCATCTGGTATGCAGGTTTCCTCACGATGTTTCCTTCACCGGTGAGCAAGCGATGGTCAGGTGCAGGTAGAAATTTAGAAAAACCCATTTCTAGGCATCACAGGGGGGTCAGGATTGAACCTGGACCTCTCGGCTCTCACTCAAGAGGCCGAGCCCATACCCACTGGGCCATCGGTTTTTTCCTAAAGACCCGCGTTAGTCATAATTCAGTTATATTTACTTAAAATACGATTAACCCGAACTATGTCTACTGAGTTTAGTGTTAATAAACAAAAAAAAAAGGTGAAAGATAATATACCGAAAAGATCAAAAAACGATAAATTTTGCCTGTAGTAGGTTGACAGAGAGAGATATAGAGCTATCTATCTTTATTTGTATCTATTAAAGTTGAAACTTTTGATAGAATTATGTTATTTCTATTTGATTTCTATCAAATGTTTAATAGTTCTCTAGACATTTTATATGGGACATGTCCAGAAAATCATAAGACATTTTGAAATCAGCTGATTTTGAAAGAGCCAACCTACTACAGGCAAAATTTCTCGTTTTTTTATCTTTTCGGTATATTATCTTTCACCTTTTTTTTTGTTTATAGAAGAGGAAACGGACAGTCGGTTCACTAACCATCAGGTAAGTGAAAAGCGACATCCACAGACCCCCGCTACACCAGAGGATTAGCAGGTGCGTAGCCGGCCTTTCAGATATGAGTATGCTCTTTTCTTGAAGGCGGCTCATTACCTCAAACGGCTTCATGAATTTTCATTGACATATTTTCTTTTTATATAACATAAGTTAATATTATATAACATAATTTAAACCCGAGTTTAAATTACTTAATTCGGGCTAAGAAATAAATGGCAATAACTCTACCTAATAATTTAGTTATCGAATACCAGAGTTCTCAACCAATTAAAATTCCTTTATCACATACATTTAGCACTTTTCACGGAAATACGTATAGTATCATTTGAGAACGTGGACGTGTATTATGAAGGAAGTTACAAGTTACTTCGGAAATTGTAAAGAGGATGCGCTCCTCCACGTGACATTGAGCACCAATCAGGTGAACTAGAGCTAAATAGCAAGCTCAAGAATAACGATGTGCATTTCATTTGATAACCGAGACATTCTCCATGCCTTTTGTTAACTAATAAATCACAATAGCGTTTACAAGGACGTCTTATAAATCAATTGCTTATTCATTTTTAGCCTTGTTTCGTTTTATCAATTTAAATTAGGAAACGTTTTATTTTTATTAGATTTTGTCTTTCTGTATTTGCAATTTAATGTTATTATTGTATTATATGAAACATTATAGTTCCGTCCATTTTAAGACGAACTTGAATATTTTTAGGGAGAACATGTTTTTTGATTTTGCATTGATAAGATGGTCTTATGAAATAAGAATTGTGATCTTGAGTCTCATGCTAACACTTCACATATGGCTATCACATTTGTGTTTGGATATTTGGCATATATAACGAACAATTAGATCCATAAACATATATTATGTATATTCTAAGTCTATGATTAGATGCCATGTGGATAGTACATTTGACAAAGTGTTGTCCTTATTTGCCTATTATTTGTTCTAATACATTACACACCCAATAGCGAATAAATAGGCAATAACCATGTGAATTTCCAGCATCAGAGAAATAACTTATTGAGTTCTTAATTTTTTGAGTCATTAGTCAGTTATTTTTATGAAAATATATTATGTATGTAAGCATAAGCAAGAAATCATAGACGGAAGCGGGAAGGCACTATAAGAAAGTTTGATTGATTTGTCAGTTACCATAACAACCCATTTCTGTTATAGAGTAAGCGAGACATTAGCTTCTAAAAATATTTTTGAATTCGTAGAAATGGCAGTAAATACACCACCAAATATCGCAGCTCGTTGTTTTTATGGTTTACGAACAGATATACAGTAAGTCGTCATTTCTTTCTCTTTCTATCTTCCTTTTCATATCCCTCATAAAAAGCAACAGTTATAGTGCGTTGTTCAAGCCATGTTTTAGTCATGAGAGCACTTGCCTTACTCAGAGTTCAAACACGATCGTTTGTTTGCTTTTCAGATACAATGCCCATTATCTCTCCGATTCAGAGATAATATACCCCGCCGGGGGCGTCATCGTTATTCATAATCACCTACAGAAGAAACAGAAATTCATTAGACTACAAGACAAACATAAGCCCATAAAGTCACTAGTTTTAGCTCCAAACAGGTAAACATACTCGATTTATGTTTGATGGACGTCGGTTTGGTGGTCCGGTAGGTCTAGCGTGCGCGTTCTCGTATTATTTCATATAGTTAATACGAGAAAAGGGGTAGACAAAATTTTGTCGTGCGCGCATGCTAGCCCTACAGGTGACTTTACTACACGCAAAGGTCGCCGGATCAAATGTCATGAATGTGTATATAAATTTATTTAAATACATTAATTTTCGTTCAATAATATGTTATTTTTGTTACCGTTTCTAGAATTGGTAATAA
This sequence comes from Helleia helle, assembly GCA_963853865.1. NCBI lineage: Eukaryota > Metazoa > Arthropoda > Insecta > Lepidoptera > Lycaenidae > Helleia > Helleia helle. The sequence continues at coordinate 13,678,426 of OY971422.1, read as the reverse complement.
AAGTTACTTACCATGATACTGGTTAAGGCGGTGTTGTTGTTTGTAAATATTCTTTTTTTATGCTTTTTACATTCAAGCCTTTCAAATTTTTAGGCGTTGGCTGGCTTTAAACGAGATTGCCGATGAGGGACAAAAACCTATAATAACAATTTATGATCTGACAACGTACAAGAGGAGAAAAATTCTTACGGTACCTTTTGAGAACTCCACAGCTAGAGAGTTTGCTTGTGTGCAATTTACTTATGATTCGAAGTATCTGGTGGCGATCACGGGGGAACCCGACTGGTACCTGTACTATTACAACTGGGATAAAGGAAAAGTCGAAAGTCATGCAAAAGCTCAAAATCCAAGCGGACAAGGCGTAGTTGAAAGTGTATGTGGAATAATTTGGTATCTTTATATTTTTTAGAACAATTCACACTGATTTTTAAAAACATTGTGATTTGTTAAGAATTTTTGGTACAAGCATCCGATGTTGGTTACCTATCCTTTCCAAACCGCAAACCTTTGTAGCGCGCTCACGCTACGCTAAACAAACAACATAAGTAACAACAAAACAGTATAAGTTTGGAACAGTATGGAAACTAATGGCAGCCATATACGTTTAAGTAATTTGATCAAAAAGGCTAGTTCAAACAGTTAAGTCTGTGGGAGTTTGATTAAAAATTTGAGCTGCAGAAGGGTTCGTATGCGGACATATTGCATTGCATAATGTCGAACCACGATGTATTAGAAGAATTCTTACAAATATATCAAAATGAATCCTATTTATGGAATATAAAAAATAAAGATTACCATAATAGAGATAAGCGGAATGCTGCTTATAGTAAACTTATAAAAAATCTTTTATGAGCCTTCAAAGCAAACACTAAACCTAAAAAATTGCTAAAGTGATTTTTGAGGGTCCCGGATATGCAGGCAACAGACAGGATCACCTCAGCGACAAGCTGGCCCCGGCAAAGGCCAGACTACTACTCATAAGAGGGGACTGCCCGACCGCTACAAAGCAGTCCCCACGACGTCGTGCCATACTGGGCCCAGGTTCCCATCCTGAACCCGACACGAGCACAGGGGCATTACTGGAGGCGCATTAAGTAGCGCCTCCTACGCACCCCCGTTCGTCGAACGCGGGGGCAGGCCTCGTCGGCGGCCTTCTCTCTCACCCGCTCGTCAGCCTCCTTCTGGGACATTACTGCTTCGCAGAAGGAGACCATCACCGTCCAGGACTCGTCGTCACCGAGCATCGCGGTGATGACGCTCGGCAGAGACAAGTCCCCTCCGATGACTAATGTCAGATCATGACGCAGCGCTGTCCAACTCCGGCACACCTCGAGGGTGTGCTGGGCCGAGATCACCGCCGCGCCACAATCACGACAGACTGTCAACGGCTCCCATTGGGCCGTCCGGCACAGGTACTCACTAAAGCAACGGTGCCCGGTGAGCACCTGTGTCAGACGGAAGGTGAGGGGTTTGCGCTTACGAAGCATCCACCGCTCGAGGACAAGAGGCAGAGCAACCGTTAGGCTTTTTCCATACGGTTGCCGCGTCAGGTCCTCCCCCACCTCCGCATTAGCGCCTCTTGCCCTAGTCGGCGAACCCGCAGGATCCCGTCCAGCGTAAGGTTCTCACCGAGAGACCTCCTATACGAGACATAGGAGTGCGTCTCGGCTAGAACCTCCGCCACACTCAACTAACACCGCTACAAGCTTGCGTAAGTGTGTGTGATCGCTTGAAAGACCATGCCGATTTGATCAAACTGTTTGATCAAATTACTTCAACGTATATGGCGGCCATAAGTCTAGTTGATAAAATATGTAAATTACTACGCTTCATTGAAGCAATGGGTTTGTAACTTTTAATGTTCTTATATTGCTTTTTTTTATTAAAACATCTTTGTTCTTTCAACACACGTTTGTTCAACACACAATAACTTTTACAACTATAGATCTTTAATAAAAATATTTTACAAAAAATTCAAACCGACTTCAAAAACAAAAAACTAAAAAGTAATAAAATAATTGCGTTTTACCTCCTCTTTTTTTTAAGTCGGTTAAAAAAGTCGGTTTACTGACGATAGTTGAACGTGACAACGTCATAAGACAATGGAACGCCTCACAGCGAGGTAACGCGGCGTTATCTTTTTTCGTTCTTGCAGCCGACTCCATCGAATTATAAGACGTTGTCACGTCAAAAATATTACGGCTTTTTAGTAAACTTGGGAAATTACAGGTGCAATGTAATCCAACGGACGCGACCCTGATAGTAATTTCGGGGCCGTACACTTTCCGTATCATGAATGTCGCTGAGACTGTGTGGAGACAGTGGGGCTGGTGTAAGGCAGAGAATGTAAGTTATTACGTCGTCATTTTTTGAAGTTATACTTCTTTTGGCGCGTTAGGGAAAAACGAGAGTAAAATTTTACGATGCGCGCGCACACCGTCAAAAAAACCGACACCATGAAGTTAGCTAATAGCTATAGTTAGAACAATTTTCACATAATGACAGTATAGACGTGAGAAGAAGATATAGGCCGTGTTCCGATTTACACTGAGAGCACTGTTGCTCTTACTGGGAGAAATTCGTTTCGTTATAGACTGACAGTATACTGTCGCAGTGCTCTAGGCAATATATGACGTCATGAACCGACGCCATTTTTGCACTGCGAGCACCGTACAGTGCTCTTGCTGGGAGAAATTCGTCCCGTTTATACTGACAGTATACAGTTGCAGTATGACGTCGCAATATATGACGTCATACATCGTCGCCATTTTTCTACTGTGAGTACTGGTGGTTTCGAGGTACGGTGCATGCACGATAGGCTCAGTGATTGGCTAATTGGCTAACTGAAGTTGGCGCCTGACGGAGACAAAACAACATTTTGTTTTTGACGTGACAACGTCACAGTATTACAATATTTCCTAACCGACTTTACAGACAACCGATTTTTTTTGTGCTATTTTGTTTATTTGCCGACTTTCAGTGATTGACGAGAAAAAGAATTGGTTGTCTATAAAGTGGTTTACCGACGATAGATAAATCAAATAACAACGTCATAACAAAATGCAAGCGTAAAATGAGCGTAACGGGACAATGAGTATTACGGGTCATTTTCATGCATGCAGCCGGCGTTCATCGATTTATTAAGCGCAGTCACGTCAAAAATATAGTTTGTTCGATGTTCATTTTTTTAATATTAAAATTTGTATCTTTAATTGTAATTTTTATTTTAACAACTTTTGACTTTGTTCGCCGCCACTATTTGACATTATTTGTTAATTGTTAATTGTTATTTATTCATATAAAGCGAGAGAGCTACTGTCGCTGCGTACGATCACAGTAATTGAAACATCACTGCTGACTGATGTTGCAAGTTGCAATTTACCGAATCTTTTAAGGGCATATAATCCGACACTTAAATTATGTTGAAGTACAACCGATAGCGCGGTTTAATTACGTTACAGTGTCATCTATTGACACAAATAGAAACCTTTTCTAAGACACGCAATAATTAATTTTGTTTTTACTTCTTATCGGTTGTATCTACTTATGACTGTTATGTTATGTAAAAATTAATATTCTATTGAAAATTTATATGTCAGACACCTAGAAACTTATGAAAGAGACTTTTTATAATTGAAAATAAAAAACATTAACAAAGATCAAAGTAACTTGATAAATAAAAATATTAATTTTTATGAAATTATCTGATATAAGAATTAAGATTTCTATATATTATCATGATCACCAACATTAGAATTTGCTTAAAACCGGAATTTTAACCACGTAATAATTTTATTTTAGGTAATTTTGAACCTCTTTTCAATTCTCGATATTTAGGTTCAATTGCAAACGCCTTGATCACGACGATAATGAAGTAGCAGGTATTAAAATGAAATAGTTTTGATATACCTACTTACTTATCAAAAGCTTTGTTAGCTTTCGATATGTAATTAAAAACGTGGTAAATATTCCGATTTCGATAGTTATAATAGGTATGAATAACTTTATCGAATAACAATGCATTTCTAACAGGAAGTGACTTTTAAAACTCGCAATCAGTCATTCAGTAAACAGTTGTCTCTACATAAATTTCTGTTCTAGGGATAATATACTGTCCCACTCTATTTCAAAAGAAGATTCCAAGTCAAGATTCCTTTTGACCGGATCGCCCGCGCTTGTTTTGTTATACGGGGTGCACGGGGTGGGGAGAGGGTTACTACTCTGTCGTGCCCCTCAGGGATAGCCTTTGCGAGCTGTTCGACCTCTGCCTACTGGCCCTACAGTTCCCAGGGGCCTGGATGGAGGGTCAGCTTTGCTTGCTACCAAAGGCAGGGCGGACCCCGGACTCGGCTTCGGCGGTGCGACCGGTGGTGTAGCCTCCCGGTTTGCTGGAGAAGGATCCGGGACTGCGACTCTCAAAGTCCCAATTTGGGTTCTGGGCACACTGATCGACCGTCGGCGTCCCCAAACGCCTTGGGGCGGTTAAGGACGGGTGAGGCGGAGCACGGAGGGAAGGTGGTGGTTGCGGTGTCACTGGACACCGCGAACGCCTTTAACAAGCGCTGAACTTCTTCAGATGCCTCCACAGAAATATATCAAGATAGAAGTAAAGAGTGTATGTACCTCGCGTGGCAAAAAGACGACTCGACGTCTCCATTCCTGGCCGCGAACTTTAGTATACTCCCGACCACGGTCAGCATGCGACGTAAGGTTTTTAAAACAAAATGACTCGTTGTTCAATCATTAATTGTCCAAACACTACCAGTAAAATTGGAGCTGTTAATGGAGGTATTTCCTTTCACCAGTAAGTACTATTTGTCCTAAAAAATCTGTTATTAATTTAAAAAACCATTTATTTTACTATTTTTATCAAAACAGTAGCGGGCGATTGTTTCTAACGCTAGTTTTCCATTGCGGCTTTTATTTGATGAGCCAGACTTGGCGGGCGTTCAAAATCAGCGATGTAAAATATGCTATTAAAACTGTCAGGTCACGTTTTCTTTTTACGACGATTTCTCATTTTTTCTGTCAAAAGTGCTGTACCTACACTGCGATTTTCTTACTCGATTAAAATCTATTTCGAAAGCAGAGAATATGATAATTTCATTTTATATTATTATGTAGCTATAATGTAATGTATGTAAAATATAAAATAAAAATAATAAACCTTTATTTTTAGCATTTTTTAAAGCAAAGCAAATATTATTGAGGAACTGGTTATGTATTGTTTTCTAACTGGTTATGGCTACTTCTATATTACGTTAAGTTTATTTCAGTTTTTCGAATGATCCTTATATAAAAAAGTGTGTGTGTACCATGTGTGTACTTATGTACACGCTTTAGAAGTAATACTCCTTAAAGAAAAATACATAGTACAATTTCATTACACTGTAACCTTTTTGCTTATTGTGTAGTAAAAAACTATATCTTCTTTTGACGTCTATACTGTCATTATGTAAAATAATGTTGACTATAGCTAACTTCAGGGTGTTGTTTTTTCGTGCCTCATAATTTTTCCCTAACGCGCTAAAAGAAGTATAACTCCAAAAATAAATGGATTGTGTTTTTTAATAAACCAGTTAATTTTTCTACAATCCACCAGTGATTATTTGTAGGCCTATTCATTCTCCAATTATTGATTTATGTGATATAGTTTTATATTCCGTATTTTTGGATTCATTACTTAAATAAAAAAGTGGCCACCGTTTGCCGTTTAGATGATTAAGCTAAAAATAAGCAAAATGACACTATGTGACAATGACCAAAAGTTGAATCAGAGGGATCACTACAACTATTATCACTGATGACTTTAAAGAAATTGATTGGTTTATTAGAAATTACAATCCCTCTAATAAGGGCGCCAGTGGACGGTCGGCGCCCTATCTATATTATCTGATCAAATCAACATTTTAACTATCAATAATAAAAAAACAAGCTATTAAATGATTACACGTTATAATATAGTCTATAATATAGTTACTCAATGTATAAAAATATAGTTTATCGTCATAAAATAGTTTATTTGAACAATACTACTGATAAAATCGGTGCCATGTTATAATCGATCTGTGAATCGATGCTTTTGAATTGTTTTCGCGCGGCTTATGTGTTTCACATCACTTAATTACACTCGTGACGTCATCGTACCTACGCAAAATGTTACACGCTCGGTCCCCATACAAATTACGGAATTCTTTACTTCTATCTTGATATAGTTCTGTGGGTGCCTCCGTATCCTACGAGAACCGGTTGGGGTCCGTAGAGTGGCAGCGAGTCGGATGCGGTGTCCCACAAGGGTCGGTTCTGAGTCCGATCCAGTGGCACATCGGGTACGACTGGGTCCTGCGAGGCCGCCTCCTTCCCAGGAGGCCGCCTCCCCTCGTGTATGCCCGGGGACGGGGCTATAAGGAGGTGGTGCGGCTGGTCAAACTCGGGGTCGACCTCGTTATCAGCCGCATACAGAGAGGTTAGGGCTTCCAGGTCGAAGGGAGGAGGGTCAGGATGAGCTCCCATATCAAGTATCTAGGGCTCATCCTTGACGGAGGGTGAACGTTCATCACACGTTTCTCAATTTTGGAACTGAAAGTCGTGAAGTCGTCGAGTATGGCGACGTATGGTGCATCTATCTGGGCTGGTCACCTCATGATCTTATCGCGGTAAGAGTGATTCGGGGGTACCGTATGGTAGCGTACGGGCGGCAGCCCCAGCCCTAGCCGGTGACCCCCCGTGGGAACTTGTGGCGGAGGTTCTTGACGAGAACCTAACATTGGACGGGATCCTGCGGGTTCACCGTTCACTAAGGCAAGAGACGTTAATGCGGAGGTGGGTGCAGGACCTAGAGCGGCAGCCGTATAGCAAAAGCCTAACGTTTGCGTCAGGTCCTCGAGGGGTGTATGCGCCGTAAGCGCAAAACCTTCCGTCTGACACGGGTGCTCGCCAGGCTTGGTTGCTTTAGTGAGTACCTGTGCCGGACGGCCCACAGGGAGCCAGTGACACGTGTATAACGATTCTGGCGCGGCGGTGGAGTCGGCCCAGCACACCCTCGAGCTGTGCCCGAGATGGGTGATACTGGGTTGCGATCTGACATCGAAGGGATATGACACCACCGCGATGTTCGGTGACGACTAGTCCTCGACCAGGACCTGGACTTCTGCGAGGCAGTAAGGGTGAGAGAGGAGACCGCTGACGAGACCCATCCCCGCGAGCAACGAACGGTGCGTAGGAGGCGCTACTTATGTACCTCTATTAAAGCCCCTGTGCTCGTGTCGGGCTTAAAGATGGGAACCTGGACTCAGTATGACATGACGTCGCGGTGACTGCTTATTAACGGCCAGGAAGTCCCCCTTACAAGGAGTAGTTTGGCCTTCGCGGCGACTGAAGGCGCTCGCAGTGGTTTTAGTTTAGGATTAGGCACTCCACTGGTGTGAGTCCCACATAATGTCGATCTGATGATGGAGCCGAGGGAACTTCTCAATAATTTACAGCAGTTACCATGTTTTTGGGCTTGATTTTTTTTTATCAGAACTTTACATCTAGGTTTGATTGATCTTGGGTTGTGACTGTCATTAGGGACAGTTAAGGGAACTCCTCAACATTTTATAGTAGCTACCTTTTGTCTGGACTTAATTCGTTTATATTGACGAGAACTTTGCATTAAAAAGGGTAAATAATTTATTATTTTTACAAAAAGCGACTTCATAAAACCAATAGGTACTCAAAAGCGAAAAAAATGTTGTGGACAATAAAATATTTTTCTTTCTTTCTTTCTTTCAAAAATAAATTTATATAATAGGGATGTTGACAGTATTCATATAAAAATATAATTTTGATGTTAATTGGTAGTTTATATGATAGAATTCTGAAAAAATACAATACTTTCCCTTATTTTTATATGATTAAATTAATATTTTATAAATAAAATGTAACAAAATTTAAAATAGGTCACGTGATAATAAACGGAAATGACGTCACCTGCTCCTATTTAGCGGAAGCGGAAGAATGTTGACGTACTTCTATACACCATTTTCCGTACGCAGTACATACATATTGAAAAACTATTTTTCAGGCGTTTTGACAGTGTACACACACATAGGCACCGTACAACACTTATAAAAATTAGAAGCCATTTTTTATTAATGACAACTAGAATCATTTTATCACTTTTACGATGTTTAACAACATATGACGTCACGTGACAAGTGTTAGCGTTTTGGAACGAAATTTAAAATGCATTATAAAATGCAAGATTTTATAGGCATTAGACGTATTTAAGCAAAAGTTGATAATATTTAGACCTCCATTAGATATTTATAAATGATTTAAAAACATTTCTGAAAAATGTCAACATCCCTATTATTATTGTATGCGCTATCCACTTATCTATATTTTGAAATTGGTGCTAGTTAAGAATGGTCGGACAATTAAGAGAGCACCACGAACAAGTTTCGGCGGAAATCTGCCCACCCCTTCTCCCCCCTGGGTACGCCCATGTTCTCTTCTATAATTGCCACCTTAATAAGCCGTAATTGCTCATCTTAGCAATATGTAGCAATGTTTAATTATAAAAATCCCAAATTTGAGTCAAATGCAATAGCACCACAATATGTTAAAAACTTTTAAATCTACTAAAACGTCGAAATAAACACTTATTCATTATTATTTTGGCATTTGTTAAGTGAGCCCTTGAGTCTGTTTGTAATATGACGACGATACGTTTTTAGGTAGTGATTACGTAAAAATTGATGCGATGGCAACATATTATGTATTGAAGATGAGTTGGGTGCTAATGTCATGCTTGTAGCGTTAGCAAAAAAAATTCTTGAAAAAACTAAACGTAGTCGGATTTCCATTCAGTAGTCATAGTATAGTACTTTCTGCATGTTTATTACTGTTTTTTTTTTCTAAATGACGGATTTTTCGAATTATTTCGTGTGCTTATGCTGCGTGTACTCTTAAGTAACTGCTATTTCTATATTAGTTAGTTGTGTATTTAAGCTAGGGATGTGTTGTGATAATGATTATGCGAATATTTAGTAGTCAAGGTAGATAAATGTTGTACGTAATTTTACTTTTAGACCGTTATAACTTCATGTATGTGGTTGACACCTGACCGAATTTTGTTCGGCACGGATAAAGGAATGATTATGATGGTGGAAAATGGTGAGCTGCGACAAAATTGTATATTTCGTGCAACAGACGTCATGGAGATGTCATTGAAAAAAGTCGAAGCTGAGTAAGTTGTAACAACCAATATACAAGTGATAATAGTTGTCTCAGTTTTTAGAAAACATTTCATACTAGCCTTGCCCCTAAAAAGAGAAGGAAACTTTCCTCTAAAATTCAATTAAAAAGCCAATGCGCTACCAGTTTTTACAATAATACCTCCTCTACAGATAGGTCGCGTGCTTTATCTCCCATCCCCATCTTACTATCCCAAGTAGTTGACGTTGGTTCCTCTACCAGATAAAACGCGTGCTTTATCTTACTACCCCAAGTATTTCACGTTGGTTCCTCTACCAGATAGGTCCCGTACTCTCACTCCCATCCCCAGTTTACTATACCAAGTAGTTCACGTCGATTCCTCTACCAGATACGTCGCGTGATTTCTATCCCATCCCTATCTTACTATTCCAAGTAGTTCACGTCGGTTTCTCTACCAGATAGGTCGCGTGCTCTCTCTCCCATGCCCATCTTACTATCCCAAGTATGTAGTAGTCAGGCAAAAGAATAACCATATCTGCAGTTAACTATATAATCGATACCCCAGAAGCAGTGCGGATCGCGTAGTTTATTTAATACCATAGACCTTAACATTTTAAGCACTTAAAGTATTTTCCTATTAAACCATGTTACTGCCTACGTGTTTTAATTGTACACTGTACAGGCCAATTAAATACAAAAATATTTATTTTTATATATGCACCTGGTAGTTCCAGAGATTAACGCTTTAAACAAACAAAAATCCAACTTTTAAACTTTGTTTTATTGGTGTCTGGAGTAAGCAGTAAGAGTTAAAGAAGTGTAATCATATTATCTAATCATTATTCTATTCGTACTTGTGACTTTTAGGTCTGACGAAGGAGATAAAACAAGTGTTTCTTCGAAACAACCAGATTCTGCATGTGATGAAAGTGTTGCCGACACAGAAAATTATCCTGTTACAAATTTCGTTAACTTTTCTAAAGGTACATTAATATATGACTAATGGGGTGATATTAAATTAATATTATTATTATAAAACTAATTTAATTTTGACGACCTCTGTGTCTCAATGGTTAGCGCGTCGGTGCTCAAGCCGGAATAGCGGGTTCGAATACCGTCAGGGTAACAAAAAGTTTTCTATGTTCCTAGGTCTTCTATGTTCCTAGGTCATGGATGTGTATTAAATATGTTTATTATATAATAAAAATCTTAAAAATATGTACTTATAGTATAAAAATATTAAATATATTTCCGTTGTCTAGTACCCGTAACACAAGTTCTTCGAGAACTTACCACGGGACCAGATTGACGTGGTGTAAAGCGTACATAGATATTATTATTTATTATTATTATTTCATTATACATATAAACATTCTATACACGTTTTTCTAGGTTTTGTATACGCTTGTGGTCCGGGTTACGTGCATATGTTCGAAAAGGAAACTCCGCATCACTGGAGAAAAAGGAATATTTACAGGATTTCCAAGAAATCTTACAAGTAATAAGCGTTGACGATTTTTTTTCCCCTATTTCTGTAATCAAAAAGAAGGGTTACTTTAGCCGTCTATTTATGTATGATATTGATGAATCAGGTGTAAATTAATGATATCGTTGTTATAATTCAGATGGCAGGCTACATTTAAAACGACTTCAAAAATAAGTGTTTTTGTTCCTGTAGTCGGATCACAGTTTTTCGAACTTGTATTAATGTTTTACGGCCGTTTTCTATATTCAATCTCAATCCCTAAATTGCTGATCGAGATTGATATTTCGATCCATTTCCTACTTTTTAACCGACTTCAAAAAGGAGGAGGTTATCAATTCGTCGGAATCTTTTTTTTTTTTTATGTATGTTACCTGATTACTCGAAGATGGCTGGACCGATTTGAAAAATCCTTTTTTTGTTCTAAAGGGTATTATACTTCCCAAATGGTCCCATGATAAGAAAACCAGGATCTGATGATGGCATCCCAGAGAAATCGAGGGGAACTTTCGAAAATCGTAGGGACGACTAGTACGTTTGATATTTTTTTTATAAAGTGTTTTGAAGGACTACAATTTAATGAAGGTCTGGAGTCGATCTGATGCTGGAGCCGAAAGACAATCGAGGGAACTCCTCAACGATTTACATCAGTAACCTTGTGTTTGGGCTTAATTAATTTGTAATGATGAGAACTTAATACCTAGATGGGTTGTGACTGTCATTAGGGGTCTGATGATGAAGACAAAAAGACAGTTAAGGGAACTCCTCAACAGTTTACAGTAGCTACCTTTTGTCTGGACTTAATTCGTTGATATTGACGAGAACTTTGCATTATAAGGGTAAATAATAAATTATTTACCCTTTTTAATGCCGGTGTCCTATTTGTTGATGTACCTACCTCCTAACCTACCTACCTTGGCTGACACCGACTCCAAAAGTAACAATAATGACGTGGTAAACGCAAAGATTGTATATTAGTAGAAGAACAAGTTGATTATAAATTGTAGACACAAAAATTAAGGAAATTATTTTATTACTTTTTAGTTTTTTTTTTTTTAATTTGAAGTCGGTTTTAATTTTTGTTTATAGTATTTCAATAACCGATCGATGGATCGTTATACCGATCTTTTTTTACAATCCGTCTTTGGGAGGGTGGATCGGGATTTTAGATTGGAATTTGTATGGATGTGACAGTTATGCGTTTTCTTCCGATCTCTGGTTTTGACAAATCGATTTTTGAACTTTATTTATCTTTATTTGCGATCCCCCAATTTTGACGATTATACCTTTGGATTGTACTGATAAAGGCCTTGAAAATGGAAATATTATTATCAATTATAATTATATATATTAAATAAAATATCATAAATCATAATAATTAATATAATAATAATACATTAAATTATTAATATTATATATAAACAACAAACTTGAGACTCCATAGGTAGTCTAAGATCCGGCTGCAGAATTAGCGCAGTCATCGAGTATATGCTAAAAACTAAATTTTTACGCATATTTATGATTAGGAGAATATATATCTAAGTACTAGGTGGCCGCTAGTATTTTTTAGATAAAATATTTTTAATTACGTATTTATAAAGTCATCCCTACTACTGTTTGCATCGGTAGTTGACAACAGTAACGTTCGACGCATTAAAGCGTAGTACAGCTGAAAACTGCTATCCTCGTTTAACTACCATCAAGTTAACAGCCGAAAACCCTTATTTGCGGCCAGATTTAACTAAATAACCGTATATTATAATGAAAAGAAAAAAATATATAATATAAATATTTAATTTTATATAATAAAAATAACAAAACGTACGTTGTGAACGAAAAAAATATATCAATATAATACCTGGCTGCAAAAGCAAATATAATTTTTCAGTCTTTATATAATATATTCCCGTGATTTTATTTAAAAACAAGTAAATGATTTTTTTTCCGAAAAATCTATTAATAATATTTTATTTGAAAATTGGGATTTTAGCATTAATACACGATGAGTGCACTAATTTTGTAGCTGGATCTCGTACTACTAGCATTGTTAGTTTTACCAATGTCAAACTGACTGACGTTTTGGATTGACTGACGTTCCGTTCCTCTTCAACAAAACTTTTATGTTTTACTAATCTTGACGTTATAGTATAGTTATTAGTACTTTACTCTGCGACTTTGCAGTCAATTTTTATTGTTATTGGTTATTCTTGTGATTTTACATAAAATAGATTAGCTTTAAGAAAACAACCACCATTTTACTCATTAATAATCGCCGATGTATTTTTACTGCAAATGCGTAAAACAAAACGTTAAGGAGGGCGAACTTTTTTGACAAATCTATTTTTTTCAATGGATTTGGAGAAGAGATTGGCTTATTGAAATGCAGATTCAACATCAATCGAGGGATCAGATAAAATCTGGATCAATAAAAATCTCATATTTGAGATCGAATATTGAAAGCGGCCGATAGTCACATAGAATAATAATATCCTGTCACCTGTCACCCGATATTTATAAAACGTTTATGAACTCGTATGGTTATGAGAGAGGAGGCCGCTGACGAGGCCTTCCTCCGTGGGTGACGACCGGGGATGCATAAGAGGCACTACTTAAGGCGCAGTCTTACCTGAACATCACAAAACTGGGTTTCTTTCACGCTCGAGTACAAGAAAACCTAATGAAAATATTCCACAAAAAATACAGAGCATAGAAAAAGGTCTAAAGAAAAATATTAACCAAATAGAATAAGTAGCAAGACGTACCACCACCCCGGTCGTGCCGGCCCAGTAGTTCGGCTGGAATGCAGCATGGCACTACCTTTTACACATGTTACCTACACAATATGTTCATTAGAGTTCTTATTAAAAGTGTATCTATCTACTTATCTTAATTACAAATGAGATTACAGATGATGATTTTTTTTTCAGACACAGCGATTGTATAAAAGAATTGCATTTGGGAGCTTATTCAATGCACTTATTTTATATCTAATTTTTTTCAAGATGTTGCGATGTTTTCAGACATACTCGTGAGCACCTCGTGTGGTCACATCTAGATGCTATACAGCACATTACTATAGATCCAAGTCAAGATACTGTACTAATAACGACACTGCGGAAACAACTTTATTCTGTTAAACTATTCGGACAGCATATGCTGCAGGTTAAATTAAATTATACTTTTTACATTTTTCAAACACTGGATATTGTTTAGCTGCTTAATTCCCCCTAACTTCACTGTTAAAACTCTTAATCTCAATGATTTTTTTATAAACATGTATGAAGAATTTAAAAAAGAAACAATCCGGAGTTTATACTCCGGATTTTCTTGGAACTCTATATACATAATAGTGTCAGTCTTATTTTATACTTAAATTCTGACAAAGAAAAGTTGTCTTCGATTTAGGGAAGTTATTCAACGCCTGCAGTTCTTTTATAAAGATAATATTAGTATAGTGTATAGCAGGATTCGACACTGTGGGCTGCCTAACATTATATATGAAAACATTACAGAATCCGGAAATCCCCTTCACTGAACTTGGACCGTCAATGCATTATGGGAAAATTAATTCGCTATCGATGTGCGCGTGGAAGTCCATATTCATGACTTCAGGTGAGGAGGACAAGAGTATCAGGATCTGGAATTATATGACGGATGATGTGGAGCTGATTAAATTGTATCAAGAGGAAATACATTGCGTGTCTTTGCACCCAACTGGTAAGCGTTTTTCTTAATACAGTATTTGAATATGACTATTGATTTTAGCTGCCAACTGTCCAGGGACCAACTAGTTCAATAATGAAAAATATTTGAAACAAAATCTAGAAAAGGGTGTATTGCAAAAATATGGCTTTATATCGTATATGTATTCGTGTATTTTTTTTAAACAAAATGATAAAATGAAATCAATTTAACAAAGAATCTGAAATACTTAGATCCTATTACAAAAAACAATGTCTGATATGTTCTACTTATTACTCTACGTACTTCTCATTCTTCATAAAATAATTAGTGTTTCACTATTATTATATACATATACTTATAAACATTTATTTGCTTCAGGACTCTTTGCAATCGTAGGATTCTCTGATAAGTTACGCTATATGGTAGTACTTATTGACGATTTTGAAGTGATGAGAGAATTTCCAATTCGAAACTGCAAGCGCGCCAAGTTTAGTACTAACGGACACATGTTCGCTGCAGTTAATAGTCAAGTTATCCAAGTCTTCTCATCGGTGTCTTTTCAGAATATTTTCAATTTAAAAGGCCATAATGGAAGAGTAAGTTTTCAAACATGTTCTAAGTGTATATAAATATATAAAATCTATTATTTATTCAATTTTTTTTTAAGATCACATGTCTAGCTTGGTCTGCTAGTGACTTGACTCTGGTATCTTGTGGCTCGGAGGGTGCTGTTTATGAATGGAGTATGTCTTCAGGACAACGCGTTGGAGAAATCATATTGAAAACAAATCAATTTAACTCCTGTGCGGTGAATAGGTCAGATTTTATTTGGGATTTTATGAAATTTTTAAAAGAATTTATTGTACAATATTTATTGTATTGTATTATTAAATTGTTTTTAGTATCGGAAAAACAACGTATGCTGTTGGAACTGACGGAGAAATAAAAGAGATAGGATCAAATACAATTCGAAGAAACCTAAGTTTAATCGGATGCGGGCTTGATACGATAGTATTGTCTCGATCGGATTTGATGTTGTTTGTAACTGGGGGCAAGGGTGGAGTCACTGCTGTTCAGCTACCATTGCTAGATAAAGCAATTTTCAATGAATATCATATGCATAATCAAAAAGTGACCGGTATAGCGTTAGCATACGACGACCAAACTTTAGTGTCAGTGGCTGAAGATTCGTCAATTTGCTTGTGGAGATTAACAAATGCAGACGGAAGGGCCATAGCTTTAGATAAAGATTTTGCCTATTCTAAAGAGATATTAATAAGCAAGAAGGATTTGCAAGAAAAAATTAACAATATAAATGTGAGTAACTTAAACTTACTAGCCTTTATATTCTATGTATGTAAAATGTAAAGTCTATACACGTTTAATTTGTATTAGTTGCTGAGTACCAGAATGAGTGAATTGGAAACTGAACACTCATATCAACTTCGTCAAGCAGAGGCTTTGCATGCTGAGAAATTGAAGGAAGTACACGAAGGTTATTGTGCAGCTATAGAAGAACTCAAAGAGAAAAATGAGGTAATAAAATAAACGAAAATGAATAAACAAAATTCAACATGTCATTGCCATCAAAATCAATTTATTTAATTATTTTCAGCAAATGGAAAATGAACATACACATGAGATTGGAATGATTCAACAAGATATAGTCAAGTTAAGATCTGGTCATGAAAGAACTCTGCAGTCTTTGGAAGCCGATTTTAATGTCAGATTAATAAATGAATACGATAGATACCAGGTGAAGAGATATTCTATAATCACATGACGTTATGATTATAAACAGTAGATAATATTATTTGATACTTTTCACAAGATTTGTATACAGTGTAAACTCTTTATAACGAATTCCAAGGGACCGAGCATTTTTTTTCGCTATATAGAGTTTTCGTTATATGGAGGGAAGAGAAAAAATAAACCAAATTTAACTAATTACAATAATTTCTTATATAATAACTTTTTCGTTAACACATAACACTTTCCTTTTATTTTACTGGCCATTTTGACAGTTTCAAAGTTGGCTTACGACTGATATTACACGATAGATGACGATGGTGCGTTTAGTAACTGAGACTAAAATTTCCTATAGACAATGTATCTAAGAATAATGGCAATTAACAATCACAAAAGCGAGACAGCTGTTTATGACCTCAGATATATTTCTTAGGCATTTAGGAACCTCAAAAGATTAGTTTTGTAAGCTGATTATAAAACAATTACACTATTAAATATCTTGTTGATGTCTAAATATGAAAATATTTTTTCGTAATAGAGAATGGCTGTTGCGTTATAAAGAGTGAATTAACATATGGGTTTTATAGTAAACCAAACAAATTGAACTAATTTCTACGTTATAGAGAGTTTTTCGTAATAACGAATGACGTTATAGAGAGTTTACACTGTATTTAGATATTGTCATAATGAATTTTGCAGTCTCTAGAAGATAAAACAGCGCGCATGAGAAAAGACTATGAACAAAGACTGGAGGATCTAGCTGAAAGTAAACGACAAGCGCTGAGAGAAATTAATAACATGTTCGAAGTAAAATTAGAAGAAAAAGATACATTACTACTAGAGGTAAAAGGCTTGTTTAATATTATATTTTTTTAGAAACAACATTAATTTTATAATGTGCGTCTATTAATGAGTATTAAAAGATATATTATGCTGAACGGTTTATATTCTTTCAGTTACAAGAACAAGCTGACATGGAAAAAAAGGAACATGAAACTATAAAAGCCTCAATAGAGGAAGATGCAGACCGTGAAATCATAGAAATGAGAACGGCATATGAAGTTCAACTTAAAGAAGAAAAAGATGCGAATGTGAGATTAAAAGGAGAAACAGGACTTATGAAGAAGAAACTCATATCGGCTCACAAGGAAATCGATGATTTTAAACATCAAGTATCCCAATTAAAATGTAAAATGTTTCCTGCAACACTATTTATATATACATACATAACGCTTGTATATGCGACAGTAAAATATGCGATATAGTAATTGCATATTTTAATGATTTGCATGATTTTGGGTGTTAATTATTTTAGCGTTTATTAATAAAGGCCAAGTCCAGCTAGGTGTTTTTGATATAGATAAATCAACGTAAGATATAATTATTAGTTATTTTTTATTTACCGATGTGAATAATTTATTTTTAGTGGAACATAAGCAATTCCAAAAAGTCATTTCAAGTCTTGAACGAGATGTAAACGATTTAAAGAAAGAAATATCTGAAAGGGACGGTACCATACAGGATAAAGAAAAAAGAATATATGAATTGAAACGAAAAAAACAGGAATTGGAAAAGTACAAATTTGTTCTAAATTTCAAGATAACGGAATTAAAGAATCAGGTATGAATAATATGAATTTTAAGATGATGATGTAGGTAATTGAAAGCGTTTGATCGATAAAAAATCTTCGCAATGATAAAGAAAGTAGGTACATAATATAAGAAAAATGTTTATAGTAGATTTGTAGTAGAGATCAAATTTGGCTTTGATCAAATTTAATCTAATAACCAAAACAGCTCAACCGATTTTGATAAAAATTTCAAGGGTATTATTTGCTCTTGAGAGTTAAGATAGTTTTGGACTCTAGATATAAGTTGCCAATATTTCATTCTGTACAAATAGAATCTACATTAGATGCGTGCAGACTGCAGGACAACATCTACTTGTGGATCAACATACGTCTTATTAATTACCTACTACATCACTATACAAAATTAAAAGATTAATGATTAAATATATATAAGTAATATCAGTTAGGTATTCATACCTACCCATATAAAAATATAACTATTTACGCTTAGATTGAACCCAAGGAACGAGAAATTCAGGAATTAAAAGTCCAAATTGATGACATGGAGAATGAGGAAGCAAAGTTATTGAACATTAAACATGACCTGGGTATTTACCTAGATTTTAGTCTTTTACAGCCAATTGCGTCATAAGTTTCATAAAAAAGTTACAGCTGTAAATAATGCCTTTTAACATAAATGCAGATTGTGCCGTTAGAACGCGAGATTAAAGATAGAAAAGTCCGTATACTAGAACTGGAGGTGTCTTTAGAAACTCTTTTAAAGCAAAAGGCATTCCGCGGTAAAATATCTTCAGTTGTAATTTTTTTCTATATGCTGATTTGGATAAAGCTAGCACTTAGAAGTATTTCACAAGTCTTTGTTAGTTCCTATTAGAGTTCTTGCTTTATAACGTGTGCTAATTATTACATAGCATGAGTCGTCAAGTGTGATACTGTCGTTTTCTGTTTCATTATGCAATATGTTTTATCAAGCATGTACGTGATATAGTGCACAGTTATTTGTTAGATTTTTAGATGATTTTGTGTATTTTCCTCATTGTGTATTCTGATTTTGAACAATATAATAACATTTATAAATGGGTTGCCATGTAGATATGTCAGTCATCAGTCAATTTGTATACTCAGTACCTATGTGATGTCATAAGTATAAATTGGAAATACAAATTTTAGTTTTTCAAATTTTAGATTAGCTAAATTTTAGGCTATACATATACACTCCCTTTCAGTGGTTATCTACTGAACAAAAAGCGGGATTAAGCTGATCTGTGCTTCTGGCCTCGAAACAGCCGTAAAATTATGTACGCGCTGTTATCGCATAATATATATATATATATATTATAAAGAATATCACCAGAAATTCACGGCTTCAAAGAGCACGGACTATGTTATTAGTTATAGAACTATTATTAAGACTTATGAAAATTCGTTAACAGTGGAATAATGATTGAATTTTGATTTACATGATACTAGAACTCAAGATCGGTCAGCTGAATGAGAAACTAGTGTCTGCAAAAAAAGACTTCATAAATGAATCAAACAAAAATATTACTTTTAAAAACACTTTGAAGAAAATCAAAATAGATCTCCACAACATGACCGCCAATTTTCAAGATCCAACAAAATTGAAACTCAATGTAAAGGTATGTAAAATTTTAATCGTGTAAGATAGTAGTCGACTCTCTCACGATATAATAAATTAAATAAAAAGGAAGGAAGAATGGACTATACATTATCTGTATTTTTATAATTTAAAGATATAAAAAAATGTTAAATACGTTACTTTAATAATTGCGGTATATCGTATTTTGTCTCCTGCAGGCTTTATTTCATAAATATATAGAGGATCTTGACTTCGTTCGAAGTCGAATTCAAGAAGATGAAGCTATGGGTGAATTCAATCGTCAAAGAGATCACTTGGAGAAACAAGTAGCGACCCTAAAATCGCAATTGACGAAATCTCTCGGAGGTTCGAAAAGCGATATTGGCAAAATCATGGATGTTAGTATTTTTATTGGTTAACAAAATTAAATGATTTTTTCTATTTCTATGATATACAGTTATGGTTTTTAAGGGCAATGTCAATTGTAACAATAACTTACTACGTACGTACGGTTTGATAAGAATATAATCAACATTATTTGGTTTGGTTTATTACTGATTTTCTAGTAACTTATAGAAAAATCAAGCTTGCGGCAAATATATTATAAAAAAAACCTGTATGTAATTTATTTCATCTTTACCCCTGCCCCCATATAGACGGCACCGATCTATCTTTTTGCCGTATGTTCTTTTGCCTTCTACTTCTGACTTCTGCCCATTTTTCGTTTCAAGGAGAACTGTGTCCTTCTGGAAGAAATCAATAAACTACGTAGTGACTTAAAGTCTACTCGAACTCGGTGTTTTCAAATGGAGTCAATACTTGGTTTGTCGGCTCGTTATGTACCGCCAGCAACCGCGCGCGCTAAACTGAAACACGCCACCGAGGATCGTGAAAAACTAGACGAGATGTATAAACAGAAGATTGAGGTACTACTATTTATTGCCAGCAACAGCATTCTGAAAGTTATTGTGGCTAGATTTGACTGCCCTATCCAAAAACATGGGTAAGGGTAGTCAATGGAATAGGGATGTTGACATTTTTCAGAAATGCTTTTAATACATTTTTAAATATCTAATGGAGGCCTAAATATTATTAACTTATTTAAAATATAAGTATGGATGAAGTTATAAACATAGACTGCTTTTTTAAATAATAAAAGAAAATCTCGTTCTTTCACTATTTTCTTTTTCAAAACTGAACTTAGCGCACTCTGCTGGTGCACTTGGAAACTTGCAAGTTCTAATAGGGATGTTGACATTTTTCAGAAATGTTTTTAAATCATTTATAAATATCTAATGGGGGCCTAAATATTATCAAATTTTGCTGAAATATGTCTAATGCCTATAAAATCTTGCATTTTATAATGCATTTTAAATTGCGTTCTAAAACGATATCACTTGTCACATGACGTCATATTATGTTGTTAAACATCGTAAAAGTGATAAAATGATTCTAGTTGTTGTGAATAAAAAATGGTAGAAGCCATTTTTTTGTTTTATATGTGTTTTACATGTTTGTGTACACTGTCAAAACGCCTGAAAATTAGTTTTTACAATATGAACTGCGTACGGAAAATGGTGTATAAAAGTACGTCAATATTCTTCCGCTTCCGCTAAATAGGAACTGGTGACGTCATTGCCGTTTGTTATCACGTGACCTATTTTAAATTTTGTTACATTTTATTTATAAAATATTAATTTAATCAAATAAAAATAAGGGAACATATTGTATTTTTTCAGAATTCTATCATAGAAACTACCAATAAACATCAATATTATATTTTTATATGAATACTGTCAACATCCCTATTATATAATAAATAATTACTGTTAAAAACTGACAGTACTAACATAATTATAAGTTGATATTGTACAAAACACACTAACTATATTATATGGGCATTTTTGCTTGAAACTAACATTTTTCTATTCTATTAGCATTCATCAATAAAGGCCAGTCTTGTAAGAGCATAAAGTTTTTCATAGATTCTATTCAAGCTAAATGAATCCAAAATCTAATTTTCTATATTTCCAGTTCCGTTGTGACTGTCGATAGTTTTCTTTTTGTGTATTTGAATAAATAACGGTTTTTGAATACATATTAAGGTTAAGGTTTTGGAAAACCTTAGGTAATATTACTCGCATACTGTGTGTCGTACCTACTATCTATTTTGTGATTGTAGTATGAGTTGTGACATTAAAATAATGTTATTTCAGGAAAGAGAAGAAGTTATTGACACACTGAAAGGAGAGAATGAACTTCTCTTGGAGAAAGTACGTTGTATTGATGCGTCACAGAATATTGATGTGGATACTTCAGAATAGGTTCACTTTTTAGCTTTTATTATAGTATGTATTAAAACAATTACCTAGTGCAATGTCATTTATTATAAAAAAATTAAATGCATATTATCTTGATACATATATTTTTTTTTAATTTAAGCCGGTGGTGAGTATTTAGTAATTAATTTATTAACATAAATATTTCTATTTATTTTGAGCAAGCTATATAACTTAAACGTACTGCGATAAACTATCAATACCAACACCAAAGAAGCCTTCACCCAGTTCTACAAATTATTCCCAGTAGACAAATACTATTCCTATTGCTAATGCTTCTTTTGGCGCTAAAAAGTCTATTTAAAAGACGCATTATCCACGAAAATTATTTGTCATTCTATTTTTTTTTTTCATTATTTATAAAACGAATGGCAATATAGCTTTCCGTCCTTTAGGATAGTCGGGGAATTCCTTCTTGTAGTTGCGGTGTTTACCGAGAGCCCATACTGCCATTTGATAGAGTCCAGCCAAAGTGAACAGACCAGCTGAAAATAAAACATAAATTATGGCTAGCTTTTCCTCTTTGGCGTGACCAGTTACAAAACCCCGGAACATCGTCACTGGCACAGACGTATCATTTAGTCATTTCATCGTAAATGACATACTTTTTATTAATCTAATCTTAATCTAAACTAATATTTATTTTTTATTTTTTATGTTAGTTGGATAGGCAAACTGGCAAACGTACCACCTGATGGTAAGTGGTCGACGTCGCCCATGAACATAAACTAGTATACCTGGAACGACCCCAGGCAACTCATTTATGTGTTGCCTATCCTGAGACAAAAGATGTTAAGTCTTGGTGCCAGTAATTACACTGCCTGTGTTGCCCTTCTCTCCGAAACACAGCGCAGCTGTTTCACGGGAGAAACAAGCAAGATGGTGGTACCCATGCAGCCGGGAGCGCGGCACAGCGCTTCCCTCCCACCGGTATATACTTAATAAATCTAAACTTATGATGTAACTTAGGAAAGGATTTTTATTTATTACTGGTGGTGGTGCCCGCGCCTTCGTCTGCGCAGGATAAGATTTTAGTTTTCTTTTTCATAAAAAGTATCCTAAGTTACTTCATATACCTCCAAGAATATATTGTGTAGGTACAAATTTTCATAATCATCGGTAAAGTTTTCGCGTGAAAGCGTAACAAACAAACTTACTTTCACATTTATAATATTAGTAGAAAGTAGGAATGTAAGTTGTCCTACAAGTCGATATAGGCAAAAAATGATTACTTCAATGTGAACAAAAAATGTAGGTATTTTAAATAATTCGATATCAAGGCTGCACATTTTATTTGGCATGCGAACAATATAAAACGCTCAAAAATTGCAGGGTAAAGGTTAAAACAAGGAATCAAGCTTCATTATAGTTCGTGAATAAATTTGTAAATGAACATTGGACTATTAATTAATGTTAAGCATTCTAACACTCAATGTCAAGTAAGACAATGATTCGACACTTTATAACGCTGCACTGTCTGAAAATATTAGTATAAGCTTTCGATAACAGTTCGTATTTTTATATCACTATTCACTAGAACAATTACTATTAAATGTGTTTTATTTGATGTTGCTTAGAACTTTTGAGATATATATATATATATATATATATTTTATAACAGTTTTTATTTATTTATATAGGTAGATCATATATATATACTTTTTATTACTACTCCAATTTCAGTATTTTTAATGTATTAATATTTAGTAGTTATTTCTAAAGCACGATTTAAAGGAGAAAGGGTCATTCATCTTTCCGCACACCGCGCGGGCCAAATGGTATCTGCATCTCATTTCTTCAGCAAAAAGTTATTTATATCTTTAGAAAAAGGGCAAAATAGATAATATAATTAGCGGAAACGAGGTTCAGTAATGTAAGTGAATTTAAAAGGCTCCTGGATCTGATATTGTAAAAAGTAGATCCAATACTCAGTAATATAATTAAAAAAACGACCTCACATTATTTAAGAACCATTACAGAGGCAAATTCACATATTTTCCTGTTCAATTTGTAAACAGAATAATTACTGCCTTTAACGAATCCGATAAGAATAATATGTTTTACAAAGGGAAATAATATTCTATCAACAGTTTCAAATATTACCTCACGTGCACAAGTCAGATGAATTGAAAAAGAAAAACGATAATCTTCTCAACCATTCTGGTCTTTTCTGTATCATATTTTTTTATTATGTCATTTATGTAAATTGAGGATCGTGATAACAAAAACTGATAAATCACATTTAGTTTTTTTTTGGTGTAAAATTTAAAAATACATATGTCAAGTTCCTGGTTTTCTAATTTAGAGTTAAAAGAAATCTATCAATTATCAAAATATCTATCCATCTTGCAAAATAAATTCATCCCAGTAAGGATAACGGGTCAAAATGTTTAAAATATTGAATTGTCATTGGTCCTTAATAAGTATACCAAATTTCGAGTTAATACGACGTCAATTTGAACGGGATCAAAATCATGTTCAAAGATTCCGATACATACTAACATACATACGTATTAAGCTAATAAAAGCGTATTAAAAAAAAGAAAATGGATATATCGGTTTTTGACCAACCCAACTGGATACTTGTTTTTGATAAAAGACTGTAGGATATATTATTACCACGCTTTTATTAGCTTGGGTTGTATTTATGTATCTATGTATGTAATGGAATCTTAGAACATGATTTTGACCCACTTTTAACGACCAGATTTTGTTCAAACTTTGTAGATTTATCGAGGACCGATGACATTACAATAATTTGATAAAATTATTCCAATATCCTGATAAGGATAATCAGGATAGCACATGCTAGGAAGGCGTAAGGCACGCAAGTTACCTACATCACTTGTGTTGTTTTTAGTCTCTTACTCATTTCTAAAGTGATTGTTAATAGTTGAGTACTTTAAATTAATAAAATCTTTAATTAAAAAAATCGACACTAAAAAGTAAAAAATAAATTATAGTTTAAAAAAACTAAAAAACACGCTTTAATAGCAAACCCAACAAAAAATTTGAAAATAATTTTTAATAATGAATATTGAGCACCTCACGCTTTTTTACAATAAGTAATTTTCTTAATCCATTTAATTCATCTATTAAAAATTATTTTCAAATTTTTTGTTGGGTTTGCTATTAAAGCGTGTTTTTTTAGTTTTTTTTCAACATTTACATTAAACTAATATATCCTACAACTGTTTATGGTTTTTTATGAGTAACTCCAAGTTAGATATATCGGTTTTTGACAGAATCAAAAGTCAACAATGAAAAATGTTAGGGATTTATTGCTATCTGTTCCGATCTCCATCGTTTTTTACAAGAATTAATATAATGATTAGTTTATGTTCAAATCTGGTGAACAACCAATCTTGTGAACAATTGGCATCAAAAAAGTCAGAATGTGATTTATCAAAAATTGTTCTGATGCTCCTCAATTATAAGTTTATTTAAATAAGTATAAATAATTCAACAAACCTGGTGCACATTTTGTCATCACTGTGAAGAATATCCAGGAACCAACTTCGTATGTATAATTTGGACAGGATACAAAGTTGAATAATTGAGTAAATGGATTTCCATCTGGTTTTGGAATACGCCTAACTTTTGTGCCTGGGGGACGTAGATTCTTCAACAGTATGTGAATACTTAAGTTACCCAGTTCACAAATCTGTAATAGTTAAAATATATATTTTAAATGCTACTCTTTGGGAACTAATTCCAATACTGACAACGGAGTATGATATTCTACGAAACCAAATAAAGCATAATTTTCAAAAATATAACACAATCAATAGTTATCTTATTTCATTTTAAATATTGTTTTTGAGAAGAATGTAAGCTTGAGTTTGAAAATATGTATGCTATTATATATAAAACTTTAATTACTATACTTACAATAAAGCCAGCAAGTCCAACGATTACACAAGTGCTGCACGGGGATGTGTAAAGTGGGTGGTTAACATGGTATGCAATGTATAAGGTAAACAACCAATAATAAGAACAATTTTTAAACAAATTTCTTAATGGCATAGTGCCATGTGAAAAACGATGCACAAACAGTGTTTCAAGTAATCTTTTAGCATAATGCACTGACCAACACACTGCAGCCAATCTGAAAACAATGTCATATTTAGAATAAAGGTCTGTTTCTATGTGGCATATGTTCTAAAATTACAGCTGAAATATTTAAAAAAAAAAAATTTTTATTGCATAGTAGGGCAAACGAGCTGTCAAAGCTTTTTGGCGACTATCAACGCCCATACCAGATGTATTGACCTTCTTTTCCCTATTCCCTCCTCGGCCACAGGAAACTCACAAACCACACGAAGAGCGGTAGCTGTCACTTTACGCCAGTATTCTGTGAGCAAGTGGTACCAGCCCTGTTGTGCCGGCCCAGTTCGGCTGCAAAGGATCATGGATTTATCACATACATTTAACATACTTACGTTGCCACACTGCTGGGAGCTGAAGTAACTTCACCATAAAGCAGCCATGGTCTTTGATAAACCCAAAGATATACAAACAGAGGACCTGCATATTCAGCCAGAAACACATTTCTCCAAGAAATTTGAGGGCCAAGATCTTGTAAGTAAAGTTTGGCACCATTACTAATATTTAAAGATTTCAATGTACTCTCATCCTTCTGAGATCTACCTTTAGCTTCAAGTTTAATAGATTGTCTATCAGGATATAATGACTTTTTAAGATTTTGATGAATCTTCTCTTTGACACTCTTAATAGTAGCATCTTCGTTTACTCTTATTTTTCCAATTGGTTTAGAACCCGATACACTTAAAATTTCAACCTGTGAGAAAACAAAAATATAGTTAATTAATATAAACGTTAAATTTTAAAACTATACGAAATAGATTAAAACAATTTACCTCCATCGCTGGAGTTATAGATGACGATGAGTTAAGATCCTGTTAATAAATATTCGTATGTAAATATATGTTACAGGGAGGCAAAGGTCATTAAATTATACCTGTATGTTATCTAGCTTAATGAACATGTGAATACGTGTCTACTGACTACACAATGATTACTTAAAATACTTGTAAATCTGGTTTACTGTAATCGAAACCTTAATTTAAAAATAACTACTCGTATTTCGTAAGTCGTATCTACTATCTTTTGAATTTTCTTTCGGCGAAGTAGATGCGAATTGACCATGAATTGACGCCTCCGCCTTGACAGTTGACACTGTGTTTGTGGGCATGCAAACGTTATATCGCCTTTTTTAATATCGAACATCGTTCATAAACATCGATGTTTTAATATCAATGTCGAAAACCAAAACATCCCCAATACGTTGTTCTAAATGTTCTTCATGAGCCATGTTTTATGAACGATGTAGAGATTAGCTAAATTTTTAATAAATAGAGTGCGTATATTAATTAATAATAAGAGTTGTTTTATAAATTAACAGTATCGATTACTTCACCAATGATGTTTGTTTAATAATATTATTATTAATTACATATAATAATATTGTAACTTAAACATCCCAAAGCAAACTTAGTCATTGCCAGTACACTTACAGGGATGTTATGTACTCTGCTTTCTACCCAGCAAGATCTACTTATAGATACACACTCATGCAACGACTAAGCTCAAACTTACATGTAATTCGTATTCCTAAATGACGTCAAAAAAGGAGGAGGCTCTATGTTCGATTGTATATAATATCTTTTTAATGTATGTCTGTAAAATATCTAAGAAAACGCAGGTGAAGATGCGGGTGACAGATAGTTTCAATATTATAATTATAATGCGTTTCAAATATGAATAGGAACGTTAATGAGCTTTATCTGTCAAACATCACTTGAAAAGTACAGTTTACAAAAAAACTTATTTGCATAATTAATAGTTTTAAATCGAATTTAAATAAAAACGTTAAATAGTCGTACAATTATTTAAAAAAAATTGTAAATTATTTAAAAAAAAGAAAGTAATAATTCGTTTTTAATGACATACAATAAAAATATATTTCATTGTTGCCGCAAAGGCCCTGGAGCCATGCCAAAATTATTAAATAAAATAAGGACGCCGGTCGCCATCTTGCAGTTTTTAGTGTACTCCGTCGTGAGGACCTTAAGGAAATATAAGTTTGACTCCTGAAATGTACGCTACCATTTTGCAAACACTGCAAAATGCAAGTAAAATGACCAAGCGAGTTCATTAGGCGTTATTCCACTCACCGGCACGGCCATGGAAACGGCGACGGCACCGTGCCGTTGCCGCGAAAGCAAAAATGTATGAAAACATATAGCTCGTTTTCGACTCGCCGGCGACGGCACGGCGTTGCCTCCCAACGGCACCGTGCCGTTGCCGTGTTGGCAGGCTTCCCACACGGTGCCGGCCCGGTAAAACTGCATGTGTATTGTATATGAATTGTAGCCGTGTGCGTGTGTGAGTGCGCGGGGTGTGTAGATGGACGCGGAGCGGTCATCTGAGAGACTCTAAGTTGAGTTCATCTATATATTATGATATTATGAGATATTATTATGATGATAATATAATATCATCATCATCATCACTGACTGGCCTGTTGGTCTAGTGGTTAGTGACTTATTTAGAGAAGTTGTCTCTACAAATTATTATAAATACACATAAAGCCTGATCTGATCCTAAACTAGACAATGTCTGTTGTTATGGCAACCAGACAACTGATAAATACCTACTTATATATTACTAAATACATACATATTATAGATAAATTACACCCAGACACAGAACAAATGATCATGCTGGTCACACAAACATTTTTCCTGAGAATCGAACCCACGACCTTCTGGTTTAGGAGTCAGGGTCACTAACCACTAGACCAACAGGCCAGTCAGTGATGATGATGATGATGATGATATATTATCATCATAATAATATCTCATAATATCATAATATATAGATGAACTCAACTAAGAGTCTCTCAGCTGACCGCTCCGCGTCCATCTACACACCCCGCGCACTCACACACGCACACGGCTACAATTCATATACAATACACATGCAGTTTTACCGGGCCGGCACCGTGTGGGAAGCCTGCTAACACGGCAACGGCACGGTGCCGTTGGGAGGCAACGCCGGGCCGTTGCCGTCGCCGTACCGTCGCCGGTGAGTCGAAAAACGAGCCATATGCTTTCATACATTTTTGCTTCCACGGCACCGTGCCGTTGCCGTGGCCGTGCCGGTGAGTGGAAAAACCCCCATTTGGCCACGGGGATAAATAAAAACACGTTAACACGTAACCAACGCGCACTCGGACCTAAATGCAGAGATGAGCGAAATCAAAGAGCTAAATTCTGATTGATTTTTTTGCATTTAATCTCTGTAAAAAAAATAATTAAAAGAAAACTTTTTTGCCCACCCTACCTAACCGGTTTCAATTGACAGCTATGACGTCACAATATGGCGCTAAGTCCGTCCTATTCTCATTTGAAACGCACAGACAGTATTGTACTTTATTCCATTATTTCAGTTTGAAAAATGAACCTAAGTTTAGTAACGTACCTACACACACCTCATTTAAATATGTGGTGATGAAAACTGAAAAACATCGAAAAAACTTCGATAAATCGTTGATAAATAATCAATCACAAAATAGATATATTCTATCGATGTTTTCTATGAGCGATGTTGCGTCCGGCCCTGATCTTAACAGGCGGAACCGCGGCGGAATACCAACGACCTAGTAATACAAGTAATACCATAGAGGTAGGATTATATAGGTGAAGTAGCCCTATTGTACTTTAAATACATTGTCAATGCATTTATGTATATAATATACTACTTAATTTTTTTTTTTAATTGTGCTAGTCTTTCAACAAGTTTTCATTAATCGATGATATTGATTAAAGAAAATCTTAAATGGTACATACATCACTCAAGAGGCGGCCATTTTTAGTCCCTTATGATATCATAATAGTAGGCACCATAAACATATAATATACTGTCGTATTATCTGTAATATTATCGTGGACATGTATGCCGCATAGACTTATATACCGGGCATAATAAAAAAGTTGATGTATAGATTCATCATCAACTCCTATCCGTCCACTGCTGAACATAAGCATATCTGCCCTATGTTGAATAGTATGTATGCATTTAATTACCATAAAGTTAATATACCTAGCGGAATAGAGGAACAAAAGGCTGAGCGAGCGAGATGTCACTAGCAGTAACACTGTGTGATAAAAAGAGATACGTGCTGAGACGTAACAGAACCGTTTTTGCAACTGTTTGACATTTATCGGCACTTATCAGCACGCCGAGAATTTTAAGTTTGTGAATTTTTGTGATATTACTTGAAATCGTCAATATTTTTGAGAAATATTGCTTCAGAAACATAGTAATTTGTTT
The DNA here is from genome assembly GCA_963853865.1 of Helleia helle. NCBI lineage: Eukaryota > Metazoa > Arthropoda > Insecta > Lepidoptera > Lycaenidae > Helleia > Helleia helle. The sequence goes on along the minus strand of OY971422.1, from coordinate 13,648,421 downwards.
AGTGATTGATTGCTGTACAACACAGTGAAATAACCCCGAAAAATGTTCATTTCACTGGTAAATTATTCCAAATCGACACCTCTAAACATAATATTTATTTTTGCCGCTTCGAATTTTAATTAATAAACATGATAATTCTCTTATTTTAACATTTATCTATGTAAGAAACAAAGATTGAATATACATAATGCAGAATTTACGAATAGTTTGTGTAAAAGAAATAATTTTCGTTTTACACTAGGGCTGCATCAAGTTATCGATATTTCATGTCCACTGTCTGTAACGCGGTAAACGAATATCTATTACTGTTGTCAAAATACTTATACCTAGGTAACACTGAAAATTTTAAGAAAATGAAAAACGGCTTAATGTAGAAAGTTGCCAATACTTTTATTGTTTTTCGAAGTAATCTCCGTTTCTTTCTACACATCGTCGCTTTCGATGGAACCACTGAGAAAAGCAGTGGGCTCATTCTTCCTTAGGAGTCTCTTCTATGGCATTTTCGTACGCTTTCACCGCATCTTCAGGGCTTGTAAAGCGAATACCTCGAATTTTATCTTTAGTTCTTGGGAATAAATGAAAGTCGCAGGGCGCCAGGTCTGGACTGTAAGGCGGATGACTCATTATCTCGACACCTGCCATAGTCAAATATTCAACAGTCCGTTTTGCGGAGTGCGCTGAAGCATTGTCGTGGTGAAGGAGGATCCTGCTTCGAGGGCGCTGCTGTCGAATTTTTTCCAAGTCAACAGACAAACAGCGATTGACATACCAGTCTGCAGAAACTGTCCTTCCATCTTCTAGCACAACTGTCGCGAAATGACCTTTCCGACCAAAGAATGAGGCAATCATCTTTTTTCCTTGACTTCTTCCTTTCTTTACCTTAGTTGGCCGAACCTCGAAAGGAAACATCCACTGAGCTGATTGTCTTTTGGTTTCGGGTTCGTAGCAATATATCCAGCTTTCATCACCTGTGATGATGTCAAATACAGCATTTGAGTTACCGCCGTTGAACCTAACATTTGGCGACACCAATCCATGCGGAGGCGTTTCTGGTCGTCGGTTAAAGTATAGGGAATCCATCTGGTACAAAGCTTCCTGACGCCTAAATGTTCGTGTAATATTTTTTGAACTTGACTCATACCAATGCCTAGGCTTGCCCGTATCTGCTGATAGGTCACTCTCTTATCTTCCTCTATCATGCGTCGCACAGCACTGATGTTATCTTCAGTAGTCGCTGTTAAAGGACGTCTCTCTCGCGGATCATCACTGAGATTGCTACGTCCACGCTTAAACTCGTTAAACCAATTGTAAATAGTGGCACGAGATGGGGCTTCATTAAAAAATGCTAATCGCAGCCTATCATAGCTTTGTTGTTGAGTAAGCCCACAACGAAAGTCATAATAAATCAATGACCGATAATTTTCTCGCGTTATGTTCATTTTCACGTGTAACAAGAGTTTTAGATTTGCCGCCAATTCAAAAAAACAAATGACAAATGAATGCAATATACTACATTAGGTTACCAAAGAGTTCTAAAATTGAAATTCAAAAAAAGTTTTCATTTTCAATGTTTCTAACTGGCCAGTTCTAAACATTTTCAGTGTTACCCACGTATGAGGTAGAGATATGAATCACCTGAGAACGTGAACCCATTAAGGATACTTAACTGATCCACAGGTACTTATCAGTTTTTGACTGTTATTATCATTAGTATATATTCTATGTATCTTTCAGATTTCCTACTAACTTGGATACTAGAAATGCATGGCTTAGATTAATTGATCGTCCAAACTGGAATAATAATAATATCTATGGACGCTTTCACACCACGTCAATCTGGTCCCGTGGTAAGTTCTCGAAGAACTTGTGTTACGGGTACCAGACAACGGAAATATATTGAATACTTTTATACTATACATATATTCAAGATTTTTATTATATAATGCACATATTTAATACACATCCATGACCCAGGAACACAGAAAATATATTTGTTCCCTCACGGGATTCGAACCCGCATCCTCCGGCTTGAGCACCAACGCGCTTACCACTGAGCCACAGAGGTCGTCGAATATCACGAAAACTTATTCATGTGTATACAGTAAGCATTTTGGAGAAACATATTTACAGAAGCGAGGAGCGAAACGAATTTTGATCAAATCTGCTTTTTAAGCAATTAAATGCAAGCTCTTTGTTTTTGACGTGACAACGTCTTATAATTCGATGGAGCCGGCTGCAAGAACGAAAAAACATGACGCATGCGGCGTTACCTCGCTCTGAGGCGTTCCATTTTCTTATGACGTTGTCACGTTCTACTAACGTCTGTAAACCGACTTTACAGACAACCGATTTTTTTTTATTAGATTTTGAATAGGATGAGGATTTATAAAATTATTATTAGGTTTAAATTAGTATTATGAATCTAATAGAACTCAGATTAGGTCGAATTTAGACGAGTTATAAAGAAAACTTGATTGTAGGTAAAGACTTTTATAGGAAAAATTGAAAATTTAATTATTATATTATCAATTTGAAACTAATGTCAGAAGAAAGGATTCAATTTGCCAATAATAACACAAAAATAATTGTGACGATAGCTTAAAACAATTATTATACGTTTAAAGTTATTGATGAATATGTAAAAAAGTGAGTTACCTAATCTTTTCAAAGTTTATAGGTTTTTGATCTGTAATATTTTACTGTGCAAAGATATGTATGTAATAATTAATGTTTTATCTTATAAATGATGTCAGTAGGTTTATTCAAATGTATATAATATAAGGGTTTTATAGAAAACATAATAAATAAACATTTTATGTCTCGGCTCACAGTGAAATTATAAGGAAAAAACGTGATAATGCCAACCGGGTCGTATAAATATCGAGCCAATTTCGGACTTAGTTGTGAGTTGCAGCATGCCCATCGAAGAGGCTACACGAAGAGAAAGTATCTCCATCAACATGTCATTGTTATACGGACCGAATCTCGGGAGTGCGCACCCTTATGTCTGGGGTTTCTACACGAAGAGCAGTAAGAAGTGAAATAGTCAAGAGCCGAGAACTAGGAGCAAAGTGAAAGTGATATTTGGTTTCATTTAGTCTACGTCTCCCAAGGTCCCACTATACTGTTTCATTTCGACCTACGTCTCCTGGGGTCTTCTAGACAGTAGTACAAATTATAATACGCACGCAGGGATGCGTAGTGGCGTACGTGACCAGCGCAAGGCAAAAGGGCGTATGTCAAATAAAAGTAGGAGATTGTCCCAGGCACGACAGTGCGGACACTGTACTGTATCTGTCCCTGCCATCACAAATAGATACACCACTTAAACTATCGAACACGGCGAACAAGCCCATGGTTCGTATTTATCCTATCCTCACGAGTATTCAAGAACCCGGTCAACTTCGGAACGCTATAAAACCCAATTCTATTTTAGTTCTATTATTACTATTATTACTTAACTAATAAATATTATTCACATCGATATTAAAGCATAACATCGAGCACATAATCGGATAGAGTAAATTTCGAAACTGGTCATTGACTTGTCACAGACGTAATAGCAATTCAACCAACCAGTTATCTGTATTTACGTCGCATCGGCCAATCGTCAATGGCCATCAGTCGTCCGATTAGAGCTCGGAACTACACTGGTTCTGAGCAGCACAATTTTTGAGGAATTTGTTTTCATACAAAATACATAACATTACCACTCTATTCTGGTTAGGTACATGCTCGATGAAGCGACATGTTATACATCACTACACGCACTCATAAGCATTAAGGATGTTGACAGTATTCATATAAAAATATAATTTTGATGTTAATTGGTAGTTTATATGATAGAATTCTGAAAAAATACAATATTTTCCCTTATTTTTATATGATTAAATAATTATAAATAAAATGTATCAAAATTTAAAATAGGTCACGTGATAATAAACGGAAATGACGTCACCAGTTCCTATTTAGCGGAAGCGGAAGAATGTTGACGTACTTTTATACACCATTTTCCGTGCGCAGTACATATTGTAAAAACTATTTTTCAGGAGATTTGACAGTGTACACACACATAGGCACCGTACAACACTTATAAAACTTAGAAGCCATTTTTTATTAACGACAACTAGAATCATTTTATCACTTTTACGATGTTTAACAACATATGACGTCACGTGACAAGTGTTAGCGTTTTGGAACGAAATTGAAAATGCATGATAAAATGCAAGATTTTATAGGCATTAGACGTATTTAAGCAAAAGTTTATAATATTTAGGCCTCCGTTAGATATTTATAAATGATTTAAAAACATTTCTGAAAAATGTCAACATCCCTATTCTGACGCACACAATTGTAATTCCATTTCGGTTTCGTTTGATAACTCGTGTTGTTCCGCTAGGTAATATACCTAGCGGAACAACTTTATGTTAATAACATAGTTAATAAATAGTTTATAATAAAATTTTTTTGGAAGAGTCGATTTTATTAATTTAATGTTTGTGATAAAATCTTAGATTATAAGAGAGCTTATAAGATTGTCTCATATTGTTTAGATTAATTTTATATAAAATATATAAAAGGTTAGGTTCAAATATAATTTTCTAAATATTTGACACAATAAAATTAAACAAAATTTGTTTTTCTTAAAAGATTGTCATAATATAAAAAAATAGTATTTGTAGTTTGGTACCATTTGGTACTGGGTAGTTCGTAGGGGTAGTTGAATGTTGATACGACTTAGCTTTATATCATCTGTTATCTATTGTCTATGTGTGCGATATTTGTTAATGTGTGAGAAATGACGATCTATTGTGTATACTATTGCTAAATTAAATGGCGATTCGTGTATAGATTGTATTTCAACAAAATATTTCATGAAGGTTTTAACATTTTGTTGTTAAGAATAAAGTTTTATTGAAGATTTTTTATAATGCGTTCTGTAGTAGAAATTGCAGCTAGTGTCCCAGCTTTTTTGGGAAAACTGTGGAAGTTAGTTAATGATTCAGAGACAAACCATCTGATATCATGGAGCCCTGTAAGAGTTTATTTTTTGTGTTATTGTTTAATAAATATTTTTTTACTAGAGAATATTGCGTAGATACGTTGTATGTAGTTATTCTACAATTTTTAGGTTTTAAGGAAAGGTAAAAGTAACAACCTCTAACATAACACAGGTGACAGTTCGTCATTGAGTCGCATATTATAAATAAATAGTTTCGAGTCACGTTTTAGTACATGCTTTCGTTTATGTACCTACCATAATTGTATACAATATTACAAAACATGTAATGTTTATATATATAAATCATTTTCCAGCTCGTCAACATTTATTTTAAATGATTCTACTTTGTACACAATACATTAAATGCTAAATTATGATACATATATTGTACATGACCTGTTACGTACATAATTGATGAAATAGTTAAATTCTAAGTTCTTTAACCTTATATTTTGCTACAATGAATATACATTTTTCAGGGTGGGAAAACATTTGTTATCAAAAACCAAGCTGATTTTGCAAGAGAATTATTGCCCCTGTACTATAAACACAACAATATGGCAAGTTTTATTCGGCAGTTGAATATGTATGGCTTTCATAAAATTACATCTGTAGAGAATGGTGGTCTTCGCTATGAGAAGGATGAAATTGAATTTTCACATCCCTGTTTTATGAGAGGTCATGCCTATTTATTAGAGCATATCAAAAGAAAAATTGCCAATCCCAAGTCAATTATAGCCAGTAATGACACCGGTGACAAAATATTACTAAAACCTGAGCTCATGAATAAAGTATTAGCAGATGTAAAACAAATGAAAGGTAAACAGGAGAGTCTAGATGCTAAATTTTGCGCAATGAAACAAGAGAATGAAGCATTATGGCGAGAGGTAGCAATATTACGCCAAAAACATATCAAACAACAACAGATTGTCAACAACGTAAGTATATACAAATATGTGATAGCTGTTAGACTATTAATAAGATTAAAAGGCCAATATTTGGTTTATGGTTACCTTTGATTATAGCTCATCCAATTCTTGATGTCCCTGGTGCAACCTACGAGAGCACCTGCTGCTAACAGTAACAATGTGGGAGTAAAGCGTCCATACCAGTTGATGATAAATAATGCTGCACACAACTCCTCGGACAGTTATCCTGGCAAATTAAAGAACATGAAACTGGATAAGGATATCTTAGAAGATCCGAATGAGGATAATATGGTTTGTACCTTAGTATTTGCATTATATGGTATATATTACTATTTGGGAAAACAAGATCCATACATTGGCGGGTCCGTGATGGATGTGAGTGGCGAGGGATCACCCATATTGGCGTTCTTTGAGGGAGGCCTATGATGATGATGATTACTTTATATTTCTTATAAAAGTATGAAGAATACTATAAAACTGCTGTTTAAATTCTTTGTCTTATTTTCAAAATACCACACAATGATATAATATAGCTATTATTCTATTATGTTGCAAATAAGGGAGAAGAAAATACTATGTAAGGGCATAATTTTTTCTATGTTAGTTGGTTGTGTATTTAAACTAGGGATATGTTGTGATTATGATTATGCGAAAATTTGAATTTTTAGTAGTATCTAATGATGTTATTAGTTAGAGTAATGTGTTACATTCTGAGTACACGCAGCCCTCGCTATTTTTTTTCTTATAGGTAGTAATCTTTTTTTATTATTTAAGAGACGGTGGAATTAAAATGAGTGCTAATGTATGGTAGGCGAGTTAATAGTAAGGGCATAATTAGCATATACAATGTATACTACAATCTACCAATATGGTAAATAATCAAGTGATTTTTTTTTTATTATAGGAAGATGGGCCAACTATACATGAGCTTGCCCATGATGATATACTCCACACAGAAAATACTCAAGAGTCACTGTACCCATCAAATTTTGTGACTGTGAATATAGCAAATGATCAGGCCATTAACAATACTTATGGCACAACAGATCCCAGCTCATCACAGTACCATGTCACCTTGGAAGATGGAGAAGACATTGATACAGGTATGTCTGATCATACCATCTCATTAGCATTTCAAGAGATTTCAAAAATGTATATAACGTGGAAACTCAATCACTTGGACTAATTGTTGTCGTTATGCATTCGGATAATCGAAAATCCAGATAATCGAATATAGGAAAGTGGGTTTTGTGCATATTATGTAGTACATAACACATGTTTCATAAAGTCAACAAAAATTAATGTTTATTAAGAAATTATTAGATATGGTGCACTAATTTATATACACATTTTCTTAGCATACATACATATTATGCACTAAAATACTGCAGCCTTAATCAGGAAATAAAATATTTACGTATGTATGTACATATAATTTGTTAAAATATTAGGTAATTGTTATTTGACAGAAATTAGACTTGTAGGTTATATACCTTTAATTTAATTGATTGTTATTGGTAATCTGGATAATCATGAATCTATATAACTGAGGGCCGGATAATCGAGTGTCTGCTCTACAACATAATTTTTTAACATTTTTTTCATTTAGTTTTCTATAGAATTATTCTAGTTGATGACAAATATTAATTCAAAAAAATTAGGTAAATCATAGGAAGTTGGTGGTTTGGGTCTATATTAAGATGTTTGAATTGAGATGTTGCTAAAATTAATGGTACTTGCCTAACCTAACCTAACCTGAATTGAGTAATATAAGAAACTACCGCCCGCGTTACTCAACTCCTATAAGTCACAGCGTGATGTTATATAGCCTATAGGCTATCTAACACTGAAAGAATTGTTCAAATCGGACCAGTAGTTCCTGAGATTAGCGCGTTCAAACAAACAAACAAACTCTTCAGCTTTATAATATTAGTATATAAGAAATATATTATTATGTACTTTTTTCTTATATTTTGTTGTTTGAAACAGTTTCAAATAATTACTAGGTGCAAAGTCAAAAATTTTGTGGATTCAATTCTTAACTTAATTGAATGTCTTTAGATGGTTCAAGATTAACATTCACCATTACTCCCAATGGCTTATTAAGGACATCAGATCCTAATCCAGTAGTAACATCTCCATCACCAACAATGGTTTCTCCTACATCTCCACTTGCTCAAGGTACAATGGAAAAAACTCTGAGTAGTAGCATATCAGCATCACCTGGTATATCTAAAACAAAAATGAAGATAAGTGGGAAGAAAAATAATACAGTAAATGCTAACAGTTTACCATCTTTTAACAATTATAATACTATAAACCCTCCGGCTGACTTTAAACTGCCAGCTGAAATATTTGCAAGTGATGATTCTGTTAGTGATGCTGGCACTACTGCAGCAGAGGATATCAATGTACTACAGGATAATATTCTGGGTGCTGAGCAGCTGATATCAACATCTAAGGATCAAATGCTTGGTGGTATTAATATTAAACTTGAAAATTCAAGTGAAACAGTGAAACCAGGAAAGAAATCTAAGAAAACTAAAGACAGTAAAAATGTTTGCAATTTAAACCTTGCTGACATCAAAACAGAACTTCAAGATGATTTTGACTGGAATAACATGACTCTAGCAACAGTAAACAACAACCCTAATATCAACAGGTTGCAGACCATGTAAGTATACCAAAAATAAAGTTCATTGATGCAAGCTTTTTGAACATTACTAAAGAAAATTGATGAAAATATCATGTGTATAGTGTACAATGCATATCCTTCCAAACTATATTTACTGTGTATCATAATGTGTAGTAATTAGTTTAACATGTTAATTTCATCATTATATAGTAATTTCATACTTCTCGCACATTGTTTTATAATTCATATGTAATTTTGGTACTCAGGTATAGGAGAGATAACATCAATCAAAATCGGGACGATTATTCTTCCCTCTTTGGACTTAATTCAAACAAGTATGTAAAAGAAGGGATAAAAGTATATCCCACTTATGTAAATATGTGTATAATAAATATTATATAAAGAAGCGGTTATATGAACATTTAAATTACAATATAATATTATGTATAAAACCACCTTAATATTCATAATGTGTCACTGTGTAGTAAAATTCTATAACCATATAAAAGTGTTTAATATAAAATATATGGTTATTATAATGACATATATATATTTTCTCATCACTTAACTTACGAAATATGAGTTCATAATATTTATTGTTATTTTGTATTTTAACATATATTCCATATATTATTAATACCTCAAAAATTCTTGATAAATTAATATCTTAAATCCTTATTCTGAATTTAGGTAATGGCAATTGAAATTCTGTATAACATTTTTTAAACTAATTAGTAATTTTGACAATTTATAGGAGTGACATAGATGACCATCTGGATACAATGCAGACAGACTTGGAATCTTTAAGAGAGCTACTAAGAAGTGACTCTTATTCATTAGATACAAATACATTACTGGGAGTGAGTATTTTAATATTTATTTGATATTTCAAGTAGTTAATAACTAATTGTCATTACAAACAATCTATTTATTATACTGTGCTATATTAGAATTTTATTGTGTTTTATCTATCATAGATGCTTTAAATTTATTTTCGTTTGTGATAAACAACAAAGTGAAAATAAGTTATTGCCACTATATAAAAAGCAAGTAGATAGAGATAATTTCGCGCTCATATTTGAGTGTATCTATATATTGACGGGTCACGCACACATAGAGGCGCCATGTAAACAACGGGTGGCGCGCGCTAGGTTGGCACTACTGACGCGAAAGTCACGTTGCAGGCAACGTGTTGAGAGTCGCGTTTTCGCGCTGTAGGTTTCCATCGCACAAGACGCCCGAACGACTACGTAACAAACGGGCTGACTTCATAACAATGATTACTGATTCAGATACACATCGCAATTTAGATTTAACTTATTAACTTACTTTTTTTAATGAATATAATAATTTTAATTTTGCTATTATATTATATAAAATGAATTAATAAATCAATAATAATTATGCTCATGAAAGCGATTTCCTTTTTCGTTTTACGGAATATTTTTGCATCCATAACGTAGGTACCTATTTAAATTTCTATATGAAAAAATATGGACTTATTTTACGACGACAATCTCTTACAATTTTTTATATTCTTATTATAATATGAGGAATCAGCGATATTGTTTTTATTTGAAGAATATTTTCAATAGGTACCCAAATACCAAATGAGGAAATGTACGATACTTATGAATTAATAATTGTTTATGACGTACATCCAGTGTTATTGAAAAGGGTAAACTTACGACTAAGTCGACTATCTCTAATGGCTCAGACTTACAGTTTTATGTGTAATCTCAAAAGTCGAAAACAAACGCGGAACGTGACACTTTTGCATGCGTGCTGACAGCGTTCATCGATTTATAAAACGTTATCACGTCAAAAATATGTATATTTAAAACAGATAGGTAAGTCGTCGTCGAGTCGCTTAAAAATTGGTGGCTTCATTTCCGGACAAAAAATCTTGCTACGATTATAGGTCTTAGAACACTGGGCAACAAAAATACACAAGGATATTTTAAAATGTAAACATTATTACCTATTATTTCAATAGACAGCGTAATAACATAGATTATTAAAATATTGCTTCCATAGTACAAAAGTAAAATGTTCTACGGTAACAATAAACTAGACCAATAAAATAAGCTATATAAAGATGTCACTCTTATAAAAACCAACGTATTTGTATTGGGCTGGGACTTGGGTTTACTATATAACGATACAATTTAAATAAGTTTTTGGATCCAAGACAGGAAACAAGAATGTGATGTTTCCCTTCTGCAAGTCGAGGAGAGATCTCATCGTTTCGAATCTTGCTGGCCTGTGATCTTGTAAAATGAATATTAATAACTAAAGAGATGTTATCTTTTCTTTTTTGGAACTCCTACACAATATAGCAGACTAAAAAGGAAGACTGGATGCAACCCAGGGAATTTTTCAAGGTAAAAAACGCTTTTAAAATATATGCGACAGTTATACAACTGTATATCATAATTTTAAATACATCATACATGATATTGTATGTAGGTACCTGATCGTGATTGTAGCACAAAAGTGGTTCTGTTTCAAGTATTTTTGTGTTGCCCGGTGTTATTAAGATACTGTCCCATGTCATACGCAACAAATACATAATATGAAGTAAATTTTTCGATCAATTTTTTTTTCGATTTTGTTTTTGATGTTCATTGTATATTTTTTACTCCGTTTTTAAAAGTAATATTTGTGTTACAGTTATTTGGATCGGACGATCCATTCTATGGCCTCTCATACAATCCCTCTGAAGAGCGGACAAAAGTCAGTAACAATGGTAAGTTCATTTAATATTTCAACTAATAAATTTTTATTAAGGTGTACAAATACTGAGTTCAATTTTATAACGACATAAAGCAAAGTATGCGGTAAGGTAATGATATTACATCTGTAAATCTTTATATATTGACTTTATTTTATTGACATCTTATGTTATTCATTCAAAATTTCTATTCAGCAGGCAACAAGGCTAAATTTAACGACCAGAATTGAGTATTCGACTTAAATTCCAATCTTATCACGGACTTAAAATTCCCGATTTTAATTAGTAGGTACAGTACCTACCTATCGAAAAATAAATTGATTCTTAATGCATAGGATTTAATTTTTTGGTCATTGTTATGAACGAATCTTTATCATTCTCTTTCGGTTTTGTTTTCTATAAATAATTGACAAAAATACAGGTAAGAACTACTTTTATTATATCACTTATCTCTTTTACTGTCCATACAGTTCTTTACCCTTTCTACAAGTTATCATAGTTTACGTTAACGGTTAAGGACTTCACGTTTATTTGTTCCATATATTTCACTCAAATACCTTGAGCTGGTACTGCTGGTAGTAAGAGGAACTGAAGATCAGTAAAATGAAATGTATGAAACGAAATCGCTAACGTTACGAATGATGACATAATATACAGTGTTTAATGTAAAACTCCAGCTATCTCGCAGACTAGATAGCTAATGTGTAGCTAACGTCATAAGCAACAATGCTAGTTCTAAGATTTTGATAATTTCTTAGATTTCAATTTCATACAAAAATAAATTCCTATTTAAGGCTCGGTGCTGACGGGCGACTGATCGCGAATTTACAAAGGCATAATTTACAAATTTGAGTCGCGAGTCAGAATCCAATAGATGAGCTTTTGTTTATGCGTATTACTCGACTACACCTAATCTTTAGTAAGAGGTAGTGCCATTCTGCTGTGCAGCCGAATTAGGCCGGCACAGCCGGGGTGGTGCCTCTCACTCACATAACACCGGCGTCAAGTGACAGCTATGTTGTCGCGTTTCGTGCGGTTTGTAAGTTTCTGATGGCCCATTGGGGGGGATAGGGAAAAGGAGGGCAACGCATCTACATAATCTCTGGTTGTGCGGATGTGTATGGTCGTCGATAGTCGCTAAAGAAAGGCTTCGACTGCTCGTTTGCCCTCCTATACTTTAAAAAAGCTTCGTCATGCCTACCGCTCCCTATTTTGTTGGTTTTTTTAGCGCGAGTCAAAGGACAGGCAATACGAGCAGGAGTGGCTGGTCATGTATGACATATTCCCGCGGCCGCAGTCCGCATCGAGCAGTCACGCAAGACGCACACGCGTTTCAATTGATTTTTATTTTATGTATTAATATATACGTCTGATACATGGGTGTGCTTATTTCTATAAGATTTATACAACTGGTAAAATTTTTGTTTATCTCAGCCGTTCTTAGCTGGTATTTTTCTCAGTCCCGCCCTGAAGTCTTCAGGGATGAAGAGCATCGGCAGTCGGATCTCCCACTATCTACTATAATATTGTCTCCCAAAACCATAGAAGCTATAATTGTATGTATCGCTGTTTTTTTTTTGGCATGATTGCATTTTTATATATTATGCATAGTGGCAAGGGATCGGCCGTCTTGGCGTTCATTGAAAGAAGGAATCGTTCTATCTAAGCGACTAAGAGACTGATAATGATGATGAATACATTATAAAATATTAAGTTTTTAAAATACAATTTCGTTGCATAACGTTGATATAATTAGCTATACTAATAATATAATTTCATGGTTTTTTGACCGCTTCCACCGTCTTTGTCAGAGCTAGTCACATTTGTGAGAATCCCCCTTCCCTAGTTTTACGTCACATATATGACGTCACAAAATCTTAGACCCCTTCCCACCATTTGTCATACAATATCACACTTTGTCGAGCCCCTCTCTCCCACTTAACGTGTGACATAATTTATGGATAACCCCTAATAGCGCGTACGCTGCCACAGTTTCATCGTCCATTGTCTAGCAAAGTTAAATGACAAGTCCGGAGTGTCGCGATTCATTGCGCGAGTAGAGCAGTGTGTGGACAGACGACAACATCGCGGCAGCGCTAGGAGCGTAGTGTGGCAGGCCCAATAGTGGCAACTGGCAAGCCCAATAGACGCGCCTCGCACGTATTGCCGGTGGCGACCACTCGCTTCAGCAGTGAAATGTATGAGATGTGGTTGTCGCCGGTGTCGCCACGGATGGCTGTGGTCGATCGCCCGTTTGTGCCGGGCCTAAATGTCCGCTTGAATGTTATTAACTCTACATAATATGTCACGATAGTATAATAAAAAAATATTTGAATGTAATGTATTGAATTATGTCAATACTCGTATAACAAACGTTGTTTATGATATTAGCTATCCAGTACTGCGAGGTTCCTGGTCTTTTACATTACCTATATTAAGGGTGCCGAAGTTACAACGAAATAGTATTGTAAAAAATACTTTGTGGGACAGTCGGACGTCAAATACTCAATTCTGGTTAGCCCATTTCAGTATTTTGTTTTCACATTTATGTTAATTGTAGATACAACAAAACAGATACCGATGATTGATTTTGATTGGCTGATTGGTAGCAGCGATACACCGACAACCAAGTAGCTCGTGCTACCTCATCACGAGGGATGTTTCCCATCCGACACAGCATCCGCACCGCATATTAGAGCGGATATTTTTGATTCATTATTGTCGTATCTGATGCGATTACATTTATTTAGTTATAAGTATAGATTATCGGGAATAATTGTTTTAGTTATAACATATTCTAACGGTTCGATACGACTTTAATGATATTTTCGACAGGGTAAGTGGGTAGTGGTTAAATTAGGAGTCATAGGTGATTAAGTGAAAAATAAAGCGTGATTTGTTGTTAATTAAAGCTAAGAAGAAGGGTGAGATATCACACGTAAGCAGTGACGACACTCGAGCCCAGAACCTGTTTATTGAGGACGATGGTAGTGATGTTATTAACTATTAATGTTTGAAGTATGTATAGTCTTTTGCCTCACCGCGGCGCACGGAGCGGCTACGACGCACGTTTGTCAAGTTTCGCTTTGCAAGAAAATGTATGTGATTGTTTCCACTGTAACTAACGGACACGCTACGCATTAATTGACATTTTCTTGTAATTGTCATTTTAACACACGTGCGTGCGCCACGGTGGAGCCGTGCCTTAATGTAGTGTCAAGCTTTATTGTTTCCGAACGTCAATTTATCGTTTACCGCTGGCCTAAGTTTGCCTCATAATACGGCAATGATATATATGACGAAGTTGTGATGCCTGAAATAGATTTTTGCGAACATTAGTTAATAGTTTTTGGATTTTAAATACGTTCGATGCAATAGTAGATAGCTTATGCTGGTTGTGTCATGTATTTATACGTATATATAAAATTTTAAGGGGATTTAACTTCGCGATATTTTTCTCATTAAAGTTTTAGCTTTTTACTATGGATGAAAAGTGTCGCCACTACTGTATATACTTACCGCACGGGTTTAACTGCTCTCATTTTGTTTGCTGACATACGTTTTTGTATGTCTGAAATTTTGTTATGATATATGGGATTATTATTCTGAATTTATTATATATGTTCAGTTTATTAATAAAATATATATTTTATTGTACCTACCTATATAATATAAATTTATTTTAAGTAGATTTACTCGTTATTTTTTATATTTTGCAATAATTATTGTTTATTTAGTGACTAAGTATATAGATCTTAGAATGTATTATGTACCAAAGTATGAAAACTGCTATATTTTTACGAAACGCATTCAATATAATAATATATATAATAGTTTTTGTGTTTGATATGTAATATATTAAACAGCTTTGCTGTTGTGCATGATAAAAATGCTAGTGATTTCTTAATGTTGTTTTAATAACGATTTTACTAAGGGAGTTGTAGTACTGCAAAACTTAAAAGTAATTAAAATGTTTGAATTTAAAGTCAAATTAGTGGCTTATTTATTTTGAAAGTGAGATGCATTTTCATGCTTACTGTTTTGTCATATAACTAATAAACATTTTTTGGATACCTTTCAGCTGAAGGGAATCAGTTAATCTCGTATTCAGGGAATATTCCAGACTTTGAGGACATAAGTATGCCCCAACTAGACACGGACAATTCTCAGGAGTGTCCGTCTCCGATTCCGAGCAGCTCGCTGAACACTCCACAAGTACAAATTAATTCTCCGTCGTACCCCTTAAGGCCGTGAGGATAAATGAAGTGCCGGAAGAAACGTACACCCACGTGTTCTTTGTAGACTGAAACTAAATTATTTATTCTGATCTTCAATAAGATTAAAATATGCTGGGAAAAGAGTCCGTTCAGAAAGCTTTTAATACACGCATTAATTGTACAAGCTTATTAAAGATTGTAGTTGTTCATGAACATAGACTTAACACGCTAGGCTCGCCCCATGTTAACCCGTAGCCTTGCTGCGTTTGATACCCCACTGTCGATATAACAGTTGTATATAATTCCATATTCATATTAAATTAACTTTAATTAAATGACAGCATTTAGGTTTTGTTATAATTAAGATTACGAGCGAATCACAACTATACATTATTGTAAGCTAATATCATGTTACTATAAAAGTAGTGTATGTAATGTATTGTAGAAACTTTGGGAGTTTTTGACATTGATGGTGCCTTGAATGAAAATATTTTTATATAAAACACCCCAAAGATAATTAATGTTATGTCCATGATCACAATACACTAAAAATGATGAAAATAAAAACAATGTATAAAATGTAATACTTTAAATATTTTATTTTAAAGAAGTGGTTGGTTTCATTAAGTACGTAGAGGTTTATTATATATACTATGTTTTATTTTATATAACTAAATAATAGTGCTATCAAGGTAATATACCTCACTTTTTGATTAACGTTGTACTGTGCTTATTTATTTGTGTGTAGTTATTACACACAAATAAATAGGCATTGATGGCCACTGACAAGCATAATATAATATAAAATGGCATTTTGTTTGAATATTGAACATTGTACAAAGCTAAAAGAGTTTTTGATTTATGACATACAATTTTATTGAGGTGTCTTACTTCACTTGATGGACAATACATACATTTTATAACTAAATGCCAAAAATGCCTCAAATAAAGAAGTGAATTATAATTATTGATACAATACCATAATTATGGTTTTTTCGTAGTAATTTTTAGGAATCTGAGTTTGATTGTTGCTGAGTAATATTGGCAGGTCCAATATTAAACATTGTAGGGTTAAAATTTCGGTCACCTGTTTGATTTTTATTTAGTTCATAATGTTGGTTTTGATAGAGTTTATAAGTTGTTAAATTAATATAACATACAATTGTAAATATCCTAACATAAGTGCGCAATATTTAACAATCGACATGAAGACTACTTGAAGAATAAAAAATAAAATACAATAAGAGTGTAGAAGGATGAAAGAGAAAACTATATTTATTTCAATACCTATGGGATAAAAAAATATTTTTTATCCTTTTTGTAAGTCTATTTGCCTTGCAAAATTTCCCTAAATATTGTTAACATAATATATTCTTTTTCCTTTTCACATCAATCACACAATCATCTGGTAATAATTTATCTATTATTTATGTTTTTGATTGTAAGAGCTAACCCCTTTGTGAATTTTAACACTTAAAATACAGCTCGCTATTACCTACAAAATACCCAGGAGTAACAAAGTGCCGCGCTGGCCAAATGATTCCTTTTTTTCAATCCAGTGGCTATTTGCTGATTTTTCCCCTTTTACTATTTCTAAAAGAGCTCGTATGAAGCTTCTATAGGTTCTCCAAATTCTGTTTAGAATGTCAAATATTGCGCAAGTTAATTGAAATAATTTCCTATATATTTAGTAACAGTAGGTACTGCTATGGTGCTGAGCGAATGAATATATTATTTTGCCCTTTTTATATATTTTTTGATAACCTAATAATGTCCAATAACATAAAATTTTATTCAGCCCCAGGTGCTGCATATTGAAAATTACCACCCACCTACCTTTTTTAAAAATATTGTGTTTCATTGAATAAGCTTTCGAGACTCATAAACAACATTTTTTACATACAACAAACAAACAATGTATGTATTGTAAATAAATTTAAAAGATTATTATTAGAATGCAAGTAAAAAACTATTATTATAATATAATGTATTATGGGTTTCCAAAAAATCCTTTATATCGTTTATAATAAAATGTCAAACAAAATAATATTTAAAACAAAAAGTTAATAATAACATCCATTCAATAAAATGTTTATTAAATCTGTGTGACTTATTACTTACTATTTTTAACTTGTGTATATTTTGTTTTTATTGTTTAGAAGTCTGAAATATAATAATTATTGAAGGCCAGCCATTTAATGCCAATATTCGAAAGGCTACATATACTTTTAATACTTAGATTTAAAAGGATATTTACAAATATTTTACATCAATTACAATTTACAACCCCTCTGTTGAAATTGTTTTTAAATTCATCAATCATATAAAATAGAGATATAGAAATAACATCTCAATACCTACAACAAACTTGATTAAAATTTATATGAACAAGTGTTAAACAATAAATTTAAAAATAAACCTGAAGTATTATAATGCAATAAGGATTATATGGATACAGTAATGCCATCTTTATTTATTGCTATTTATATAACATAGAGTTTCCTCCTAACCTCTGCGACATATCTTGGGTTCGTGGTCGTCTGACCTATGTCAATTCAATACAGCCTATAAATAGTTAAGCACATGTGCATTACATTAGGATTTAGGCCTGCTATCATCACGATGTTTTCTTTCACGAAGCAATAAACATATACAAAGCCAATCGTACAATAATGTACAATATTTTGAGCAATACATAAAACAGCAATTAAATTTTGTCTTTCGATTTCTTTACTACAGTCGAACGAAGCTTTATCCGGTCACTTTATTGATTAATAACTTAAATTCGATCGAATAAGCAAACATTTTCACATATATTTTTTTAATCTAAAACATGACAGTTGTTTTTTTTATTCATCCAATTTACCATTGTACAGTAACATGTTAGATATGAACAAAGTTTGTTAGTCATAAGTTAGATTCTAACGTGTATATGATTCATATTTGAAAGTTATTTTTAATGAAATGTAATAAAAACCAAAACTGAATTTTTGTTTTATTATTTTAACAGTCATAATATTATAAATGCCGTAAATTAAATGTTTAGTTGGGTGCTGACTTGGCTAATGAATCGGATCAGATTCGTAAAATATTTGATTGCAAAAGTTTTCTTACCTTTAAGTTGGTTAAATTAAAAATGAAATAAGATGTCATCTAGCCATTTATTAAAAGAAAGTGACCAGAATTGGAGACAGTTTGACCAATAGTCACAGTGAAACATAGACATTTAATCTTTTTATGAATCCTTGATCCTTTTTCGACGTGACAACGTCTTATAATTCGATGGACCCGGCTGCAAGGACGAAAAAACATGACGCATGCAGCGTTACCTCGCTCTGAGGCGTTCCATTTTCTTATGACGTTGTCACGTTCAACTATCGTCAGTAAACCGACTTTACAGACAACCGATTTTTTTCCGCTGGAAAATGCCCTTAGGCATCCCGCGGGGGAGTAGGGACTCCCCAGGCGGTTATGTGGGACTAGTGCGCCCGAAAAATGGTAAGTGGACGCAGCTCTACCCACTAAAACCCGGCTAGTGCCACCAATGCCGCTTTTGGTAAGGTGCCCCGGATCTGTTGAGCAACACAGGCTGGTCGTACCAGTGATTAGGCTCACAAAGGGCAATGTATACGCTTTTACAATAGGATCCCAGAAAACGTTCAAAAGCTATCCATTAAAAAATTAAAAAAGTTAATTAAGAGCGTTTGTCTGGTAAAGGATATTATTAGGTCTTTACCTATGAAATTTCCGTTTTGTATGAAAAAATTTAAACGAATTTTTATTCATGTATTTTTTATTTAAGGTATTAAATTATATTAATTAGCAATTATCCCGCGAAACACGCAGTCTTTACAGCAAATGTGTGAGTTCACGCATATGCATGCATATAGCACCACCCTCCTTTCCCACACTGCATATGCGTACACTCGCATGCACCACAACCACAGTAAAAGACCACCACCAAACAATCTACGTACGTTTCGCCCCGACACCGAGGCATCCTCAGGATGAAGACTCTACGACTAGTAATCGTTAAGTACTTTTTTCATATTTATTATTCAATTCATTTTTTTTTCATAGGTAAAAACCTATTATAAAGTAAAAGATTTCATAGAAGATACCACACCTTGGGAATAGGGCGTTCCTCCCAGGCATTTCAGGATAAGATGTAAACATTGTTACAGAATACATATTATTTGAAAAGATTAGTTGCACTGAGTTTGTTTCGCCGGTTCTTCTCAGTGGGCTTGCCTTGGAACCGGTGGTAGATTCAATTGGACGTTAAAAACAATATTTTATTGGTACTATTTTGTATAAAAAAAATGATTTAAATTGAAACAGGACACCTCGACGGCTAGTAGCCACCTTCACAGAGGGGTTGGCCCGCACCACAAAACAACTCTAAACATCGGGACAGTGCAATGGGGTGAGGTTCCCTTCCTCGCCCCTTGAACCCCCTACTCTTTTGTGTCCTCTTCTTATAAGAGGGGTACAAAGAGCAGCCCCCTCGGTTCACTTGGCTTCGCCCAAGGTACTGGGTTCACCTTAGGCCACTGAGCCCCACCGCCAATGGATCCTTGATCCTGACACGAAGTAAGATAAGTATATAGCACTAGAATAATGGCTAAATCTGATGTGTGCTAAAACCCCTAACCAGTTCATAGAATGTTTATAGAATACTGAGTTCCAGTCTTTTATTGTTACCTAATTACTTCTGGTGTCGGTAGATAACCAGTCCAGCAGATCTAGTGATTCAACTTTAACCCATAAAACATGGTGCTGTAATTGACTATCCATCTATCAATTCCATTTAGAACTTTTTTCTATAACTAAGCAGTGACGACCTCTGTGGCTCAGTGGTAAGCGCGTTGGCGCTCAAGCCGGAGGTTGCGGGTTCGAATCCCGCCAGGGAACAATAATATTTTCTGTGTTCCTGGGACATGGATGTGTATTAAATATGTGTATTATATAATAAAAATCTTAAATATATGTATAGTATATAGTATGAATATATTTCCGTTGTCTGGTATCCGTAACACAAGTTCTTCGAGAACTTACCACGGGACCGGATTGACGTGTTGTGAAAGCGTCCATAGATATTATTTAAAAAAAGCAGTGAGCGCCAACTGCCACACTCGTAAAATTATCACGTATCGTATGTTATTTTTGTCGTATTCAAATTACATTAGTTTAAAGAACTATAATGAACATCATCAACTATAATGCTCATATTCCACTGCTGAGAATGGCTTTCGTCAAAATTAGATAATGGAGGGTTCACCTTCGAGTATCGGCCTTCTCAAAATTAGGTGATGGAGGGTTCATCTTTGAGTATGGGCCTCCACTAAATTAGGTGAAGAAGGGTTCACCTTTGAGTATGGACCTCCTCAAAATTAGGTGGAGGGTTCACCTTTGAGTATGGGCCTCTTCAAAATCAGGTGATGGAGGGTTCACCTTTGAGTATGGGCCTCCACTAAATTACGTGAAGGGTTCACCTTTGAGTATGGACCCCCTCAAAATTAGGTGGAGGGTTCCCCTTTGAGTATGGGCCTCTTCAAAATTAGATGATGGAGGGTTCATCTTTAAGTATGGGCCTCCTCAAAATTAGGTGATAGAGGGCGTGCAGTTATTCTCACGATGTTTTTTTTCAAGTGTTTATTTTTTTGAGGTGTACCTACAGGAAAATTTAGGAAGCTTCAACTTCATTTCGAGGCCTATCGAGGGATTATCAGGGTAATAAAATTATTATTGTGCTTTAATAATTTATCTATGACAGCAATAAATAATATAACAAATTATAAATGATATCACAGCTAGGTATGAGTCGATTGATTGTTACATGAGCTTTATCAACAAAAATTAATATCACAACAAATGATGTATAAGCTATATTAATAATAATTTTGTATATTGTTTCTTTTGCTTGTAATAAAACTCTTTTTACGGTCATCACACGGTAATCACAGTCATGTCCCGTGACCACTGAAGAGATAAAATCAGTTAAAATAGGTTTTATTACAAGGATTTTGTTACTGTAGGTACCTATATAAACAGGTTCTCGGTGATGCTTAATTACAGCTTGATGAAAATGGCCTATAGGCAGTAAAAACCTTACATGAAGGTTATTTGAGTAAAGTATATGCAATATAATTAGAAAGGGTCTTTTAAAGTTGTTAAAATATACATATAATTCTTACAGCTAACAGTTAGTTATTCTACAACATTAAAATTGAAACGACATATTTTTGTGACAACAATAATTTCTGAACCCAGTTTCTTATGTACATTGTTTTCGAAATATTGTAACTACCTATTGAACTTCTGGGTAAAAAATATTATTATTCATTATTGCAACATTATAATATTGCAAAAACTGGACTTTTGAATATTCTAAGTAAAAAAACTAAATGACAAACGGAAACAGCAAAAATGTATAGGTACCTACCTATAGTAGGTATTTTCGTACAAAACATTTAAAAACTTTTGAATATAATATGTACTACTAATCTCTCTAAACTCTTTAAATAGTAAATACTTGCCCCATCACATCAATAATACTGGACCTCTATATTCTATACAACAGTCTCTCCTAGTTTCATCGAGATAGCATGAGAATGGGCACTTGTGCACTACAAGGAATTTTACTGTCGGACAGTCCGATTTTAGCACGACATATATATATAGAGGTATAGGTTATGTAACGTAATTTTACCGTCCAATATTTTACTTTTCCCTATTCCGGACCGTTTTTCCGGTCCGAGATGACAGCACTGTAAAACGTGTTTATGCTTGTTTATAAGAGTATGAACCTAAAATTCTTTTTGCCTTCTATGTCTATGTTTCAAGGGGGCTCCCCTTCTTAAACTCTGTCTGCGCCGCGCCGATCCGAATAAATACGGGCAAGTGCATAAGCCAATCATTCGTATTTTTCATGCCACATCGGACTGCCGGACGGTAAAATTCCTTGTAGTGTACAAGCGCAAAATATGTATAACGCTGGTAACATAAGTATTTATTCGCGTATAATGATCTGCATCAGGATCGTAACATTTTAATAGATTTTTTGAACTGCATTTTAGTGCAGTGCAGTTTAGAATCGTTGTGATTTGAAAGTCGATGAAACGAAAATGCGACAGTAAAAAGAGACAGACATAATATAAATTCATAAGATTTAACGTGGGAGAAAATGAGATGGGAACCATTATACAGTATTTCTTATGGTGATGAAAATTATTAAAAATAATGGAAATAATATGTAATGCTTTAGTTATATAGTTTTGATTCAAGTTAGAAAAATACTGCTCATGTAATTTTTATAAGTTAACGTAAGTATCGTAACACGTGTGCGTTTTCCAATTACAGCGTTAACACGCATTATGCGGCATAATGCTCAATGTTGATGTTCCAATTACAGCACTGCTTCGCAAAATCGAGCACCCTCAAAGGTAGTGCTTTAGAAAATTAACAAGTGTTTTTTCTTTAAGTTGGCATTGATCGAAATTTTATTTATATTATCAATAGTAACTAATTGTTTATTAAAAAAAAAATTAAATTAACTTTCGTCTCGTGGTTTTTTGGAAACATAAGTTAATTCAGACTGTGTTGAAAAATAAATATAAGTATGGATGAAGTTATAAACATAGACTGCTTATTTAAATAATAAAAGAAAATCTCGTTCTTTCACTATTTTCATTTTCAAAACTGAACTTAGCGCACTCTGCTGGTGCACTTGGAAACTTGCAAGTTCTAATAGGGATGTTGACATTTTTCAGAAATGTTTTTAAATCATTTATAAATATCTAATGGGGGCCTAAATATTATCAACTTTTGCTGAAATATGTCTAATGCCTATAAAATCTTGCATTTTATAATGCATTTTAAATTTCGTTCCAAAACGCTAACACTTGTCACGTGACGTCATATGTTGTTAAACATCGTAAAAGTGAGAAAATGATTCTAGTTATCGTTAATAAAAAATGTCTTCTAAGTTTTATAAGTGTTGTACGGTGCCTATGTGTGTGTACACTGTCAAAACGCCTGAAAAATAGTTTTTGCAATATGTACTGCGTACGGAAAATGGTGTATAAAAGTACGTCAACATTCTTCCGCTTCCGCTAAATAGGAACTGGTGACGTCATTTCCGTTTATTATCACGTGACCTATTTTAAATTTTGTTACATTTTATTTATAAAATATTAATTTAATCATATAAAAATAAGGGAAAATATTGTACTTTTTCAGAATTCTATCATATAAACTACCAATTAACATCAAAATTATATTTTTATATGAATACTGTCAACATCCCTATTAAACATTAGCACAATTCGGCATTGTGCAGCACTGAGTCGCATTATGCTCTGTAATTGGAAAACACGTTAGTGTAGTTAAGTACTGAACAGTACTAAATACTAATATGTAAAAATTGACAAACATTTCACAGATGCAGCTCGCTCGATGCGGATAAATATGTGTAAATAACATCATATGCATATATCATTCTTTAGTAAAAAATATGGTCTCTTAAAAATTTATCCACAAGAAAATAATTCAATTTATACATATATATTTTTCTGATTGAATTTTCTGTTATACATGTACATAATTATATTATCCTTCTATAAAATATTTCTATGACCTCTTTTATACAAATCCTCGGGCTAAAAAAACTACAAACATGACTACATTAAAAGGAAGAAACATTCCAAGCACCTCTTAAGATGCAAAGACTAGTTAGTTGAAAACAATGCTATTGTTACATTACATACTAATGCCAGCGGAATTTTCTCATCAATGAGGGTAAAAATGCAGGAGCCGGGGTTCTGTTTTTAATCCCATCGTTGATATAGGGTTCTGGTTTAGACATGAGTATAGTATGGAGCGTGGGTATACAACCAATTGAGCATGCTGCCTCAGCTGATATATTGCGGCATCCTTGCATATCTAGAACTTTAATTTTCTTGCAATAGGTCTTAATGGCTTCAACTGATTTATCAGTAAGTTGATTACAACCCTGAAATTAGAAATAGGATAGTGAGAAGTTTATGTAATGACTAGGCTGTGGCCTGCACCTTTGCTGCACCTGCAACTTAGATTTACAGCTTAGATTGGTATCAGGAGTGGTGGATTTTGGGTGAAATGGTCCCGTTAATGAGGACTGATCACCCGTCTGGCCTTGCTGGTGTCCCCACCCCACCACAAATAATAATCAGGAGTGATGATGATTATTTTTGTAGCCTAAGTTACTCCTTATAATATCAGCTATATGTCAATGAAAGTCCTGTCAAAATCGGACGAGTTGTTTCAGAGATTAGCCGGAACAAACAGACAGACAGACAAAAATTGTAAAAAATGCCATTTTGGTATATTATTTACTGTGTATACATCCATATGCATTTAGTAAAAAGCGATTATTTTAATATTACAAACAGACACTTTAATATTATTTATTTGTAAAGATGAAAAGTATGAATTTTAACACATTTTCAACTAATATATCGTTTTAAACTAATACAATCACAATTCATATTTATATATTGTTTGGGTGCTTACGTACCACCATAAACGCGGTAATTATCTTTTTTTATAGAAGGTAAACAGACAGTAGTTTCACCTGGTGGTAATTGATAAGCGACATCCATAGACACATGCTTCAACATTAGCAGGTGCGTCGCCGGCTTTTCAATGTATTATGATAACATATTATAAAATATAAATATACATACCCGCACTTCTAAACGAGTCAATCTCTTCAACCCTTTAACAATTTCTATCAGACCATCATCATGTAAATTGAAACAATCAACAAGACTTATATCTTCAATACTTGGACAGTTCTTGACCAAATGTTTTAAGCCTTCTAGGGTTATTTGTTGGCATGTGCTTATATTCAAGCAATTTAATTCCTTGAGGTTAAAGGCATAGGTTAAGCTTACATCTGTTATTCTGTTACAACCACCAATGTCCAATTCCCTAAGGCCTTTAACTCTAGATAGTGAGTAGCCACTGTAAGAATCCAATGACAAATTTTCACACATTTTCATAACATCTTTTTTTCTCCGAGCATCTTTCACAATTTCTTCTTCAGCTCTTGACCCCAAGTGTATTCTATTTTGGACATTGGATTCAACATAACCAGACATAATGGGTCCATTATTATCACCTTCGTCAATTTTTCCCATTCCTGTTAAACCAGCATCGGACACTTTGTCACAGTGGTTGATAAGTAACCTCTGCAACATAACCTGATTCTTAAAAATAACTTGAATGGAGGTGTCCGTAACAGCATTGAAGCAATAGCTCATGTCTAAAACTCGCAACTGAGGAAGTTTTTCAGAAATTGTTATAATGGCACTTTGATCTAAATTGAGGGAACTAATATCTAAGTCCTCTATAACATTGTTCAGTTCTTTACATATACCCTTCTCTATGCCTTCCTTAGTTATTGATTCACATTGGGAAATGTTTACTCTTTTCAGTTTCTTTAATTTCCCTAGTTCAGCTATACCAAGATCAGTTACTGCTCGACATCTCTGGATATTTAGGTACTCTAATACAGTAAGGTTCTCACAGATGTGCAACAATGATTGATCAGTAACTCTAGTGCAAAAACTTATATCAAGTTCTCTTAAGTATTTTTGATGGTTCACCAATGACAAAATACCAACATTCGTGAGCTGATCACAACCAGATACATTTAAAAATCTTAAACATAAATCCTCAATTTCTGCTATTGACGCCAAAGCAGATCCATCCAGAAGAGTATTTGAAAATTGTAAACTTCTAATATAATTGGCCCTTGATATAATGAATTGCAAAATAAAGTAAAATGTGAATACACTTTCTGATGGGGTTTCAAAAACATTTGTGCCAGGAGGATAGAATTTTCTCATCAATCCATAGTGAAACTGTACGGAGCTGACAGATAAATTCAAGTCATCTATTTCAGGGGCAGCTTTTACAAATCTATTGAATAAAGCATCAGTGAGATACTGATTTTCAGATAAACTAAGGCATCTTAGTTTGCTTAGACTATTTGGTTGCAATCCATCAGTCTTTCCTTCTAGCAAGCATCCAGACATAAAAAGTTCTTTACATCCATGAATGTGCAGAACTAGTAGATTTTTACATTTATCTAATATGTACATGAATTCTTTTTCATGAATATCACAGTTTCTTAAGCTTAGACATTGTACATGCTCTCCCATTTTATCCCAGAAACCGTTTAGTTTACTAGATATCTCTACTCCATTAAACATATAGTTATTTATAATCATAGAAGAGTTTTCAAAAATTTGTAATGAAGTTGTATCATCACTTAAGTCAATTTTATAAAATACAGCCAATTTATTTTTCATGAAACAGTGATCGTTAGCAGCCATATTCCAAATGCGGCATGTTTCACCTGCGGCTTTTCTATCAGACTTAGGTAAATATTTGAAAATGTGAACTATCAACTGAAAGATGAAGATAAATATTATTTATTCCTCCAGTATATAAGTATTTTTGTAAAGTTATTTATATTACATGTTATATTAAATTTATACAAATGTTATTAAATATAAAAAATACATCAAACAATAAAATCTTGATGATTACAATATAATATCTACTTTGTTTCTAAAAATATTTTGTTGTTTCTGTCGTTTTTTATATTGTCTTAAAGTAATTGCAATTTGCAAACAAATATATTAATTTAGGCAACTCCATAAGAAAATACACCCACAACAACATATTGTTTTACTTTTCTTCGATCACGTGAATTACTGATGAGTGATAAACTAAGGTGATAAAGTACTTTAGTGCATACAAAGAAAATCGATAGGTACGAAAACGACAAGATATTATGTTACATACCTCAAATGGGAGATCCGATGCCATATTGTTGACTTTTATTTAAAGCAATTTATAACATATTAATAATGCATTTATAATTGATTTGTATTGTTTATATGTTTCTTTATTAGGTATTTAAATCTCACAAAAATTCAGAACCAAACTGACAACAGTCAACTGATATCAGATCTGTCACCTGACCGTCTGACGTTTGAAAATTGAAAATTGAGAATTGACAATTTGTGATTAGTTATTGATTTGATAAGAACATAGATGATAAACCATCAAGCAAGACATATATTATGGAAACATGATATTAATTATTGTTAAAATATAATAATATTATGGATTAATGTCATCATAAAAGTATAAAAAGTGAAACGAGATGAAATAGAGTATTAGATATAACTTTTCTATAAAGTTCGCAGGTTTTGTTCTACAATAAAAAAAACCCGAGACGCTTAAAATGAAGTAATTTAAAAAGATTGAAGATTTAACTAGAGATAAAAAGCGTAGGTAATATGCTTTTATATCTAGATTTGATCTCTCGCAAAATATGAATAGTAATAATATGAACAACAGAGTTTCAGATCAGTTTTCCTACTTTTCTACGTAGCTTTTTAATTCTCGAAGATGTAGATGAGGCAATAACATTAAATTTGACTCCGAAAATAAAAAGACAAGAAAATCCGCCCGGGGCTGAAAGACGTAGGTAATATTAGTGTGGGACTCGAGTTGTCGAAGAACCAAAATCTGCCCCCGTGTTCCCCGACCCTTGGCGAATCCTGTGTGTTCTATTGCTATTTCAGGATTCAGAAAAGCTTGCAGTCATCATGAAGCAGCACTTTGCTGGTATGCGAAATCAAAGCTATGAGCCTGTAGTTACCACATTTTTTGTTGACACCTTTTATGCACAGGTATGAACACGGAGTGTGCCCAGTCCTTACGACATTTGCTGTCTCCCAGCGCGATTGCGGTTCGAATTTCACTCTTCAGCACAGATGGCTTCTTATCATTAGAAGCAGTCTCTAACTGAGCAATATAGCTACCCGATGATATTGCATTACAATCAGTATATTATACATATAACTCGCAATATTCTTTCCACACACCTACGATGTTTTGATTTCAGTTACACTTGAATCCTCAACAGCCCAAGTTTTGGGTTTGAATTGATTTATTATATAAATTATGCCACGAATCTTCTTAAATAAATCATTCATCTCGTGGCGCTTTGCATTTTTTTCTGACTTGAGACAGATGTTTCTAAGGTGATTCTTACGATCTCTGCGAGTAGAAGATTGTATTCGACCGCTCATCAAATCAATATCCTGGACCTATGCACCCTTGTCTTTTCCCTCACGTCCAGTGGCGGATTTACCAGCTGGCTGAGTAGGCCGGAGCCTAGGGCGGCTAATTTTTGGGGGCGGCAAATATGGACGTACAGTATTTGGGGGAGCAGCAAATTTTGGGATCAGCAAAATCTTTACAGCTTGAAAATATACCAAATCCTCTAAACCATTGCCAAATTCTAGAGAATTTGTAAAGTATGCAAAACTCTATGTATAAAAATTCAAAGGCGGCATAAATTGAATAGCCTACAGGCGGTAAATCTGTAAGTCCGCCACAGCTCACGTCGGCGCACCACGAGGCACCAGCAGTCATTTTTTTTTCTTTAACGCCAGGAAATGCTCTGAGGCTTTCCACGGGGTAGTGGGCCTCGCCATGCGGGTATGTGTGACTCGCTGCGCCCGAAAGCTGGTAAATGAAAGAAGAAAGAAGAAGAAAGAAAGAAACATTTATTCAACACAAACAGGAGACACACAGAGACATAAGGATATACACAGAAAAAACATTTTTAATCGCATAAACCTAAGTAGGACGCAGCTTTACCCACTAAAACCCGGCGAGTGTCACTAATGCCGCCTTTGGTGAGGTGCCCCGGATCTAATGAGCAAACAGGGCGGCTTGTCAGTCCCCCGAGGGACTCCTCCACAGAGGGATTGTCCCGCAACCCAGAACAACCCCTCAATGTCGGGACAGTACAATGGGGTGAGGTTCCCGTCCTCGCCCCTTGCCCCCTGCTCTTTTGTCCCCTTATAAAAGCCCCCTCGACTCAATTAGCTTCGCCCAAGGTGCTGGGCTCACCCTAGGCTACTGAGCCCCACCGGCACGTCAAGGCCTGAACCATGGTGGGGTGGCACGAGTAGTCATCTGAGATCCAATCTTGGCGCTTTTATTTATTTCGCAAAGGCGCGTATATTATCTTTTATTTGTTCTTTATCAGATTGCCAGAGTGAGTCAGGATCATCACTTAGTGCGTTTGATCTGCATGTGTTATGCCGCTAGCCGTAAGCCGTTTGGTCGACTATTTCAAGTTTGTTAACTTTATGAGGTATAGAGTTCCGTAATTTCAGTTTGAGTTTGCATACAAGGAGTAGATTAGGTCAGATTGATAGTTGGCTACGGGCAAAGCGCGCACACAGCGTTAATAATAATTGTTCAACACCATCTAGATCTAACAGATCTGATTCCGGTGTTTTTCGTCAGGGGACGTCCAACGGTGTGTGAGGTTGTTGTCGGCTGCAAGCTGGAGTCATCTCTACCCTCAACTGTTCCTCTGTCCTAGATAATAATTATAAGCTTTAAATGGCGTAAACGTAATTTATACTTAAACTTCAGAACAACACAAAATTCAGTGTGTAACTCCACACTGAATGAATGAAAACATTTTAAATTTTGGTTCTCAAATTCAAATTCTTTATTTTTCAAACATAAATAGTACTTAGCACGTAAAGAGATCTTAAATTTAAAACGAACGGACGGAAGAAAGGAAATAATTCTTTCTACATATAATATACACAAGAATCGGTCTACCGAAGTATAAAAGAATATGAAACCTCTCAAATATATTTTTTATGCTATTTGGATAGGCAAACTAACAAACGTGCCATCTGATGGTAAGTGGTTGACGTCGCCCATGAACATGAACTAGTTTACACGGAACGAGCCCAGGTAACTAATTTATGTGTTGCCTATCCTGAGACATAAGAAGTCTCAGTACCAGTAATTACACTGCCTGTCTTGCCCTTCTCCCCGAAACACAGCAAAGCTGTTACACACGAGAACCAAGCAAGATGAGGTGCCCCACCGGTGAGGTATTTGTTATTCCTAAATACAACTATGATTTTAAATCTATAATTTCAAATTTTAAAATTATTTACAATAACAAGCGATCTATCAAAGATCGACTTGTAGTAGCAAAACTAGGAGAAGGTAGGAAGACTTTTATCCGCAGATATTAGTACTTGTTTTTACCATCTAAGTACTTCTACTACGACAACGAACTTCCACTACTACGAATTACGAGCACCGGCAGAAATAGTCATGAGCGTGTTGTGAGTTTGCGCGGCAGGTCACATCATTGTTATTGCCACTTGTTGGGCGCCAGTAAGCTCAGTGAGCGCGGGGTGAGCCTCCCGGTCGGCCTTGCGTCGTGTACTCGATGACGTATATCGATATATCGATAAACTTTCTTCGTCACGACATTGACATTGAACATTTTGTTATACATCATAAAACTGTTCGCACAGACCTGTTCTATCGGACTATGTTTCAAGATCATGTCTAGAAGAAAACAAGCGAAACCGAGATCTTTAAAGCGTAAGTTCTGTGTAAATATTTAGTGTGTCACGTTATTTTTATTTAAATGAAAAACAGTTCATGTCCGTAAACTTACCTTAACTAAATATAATGAAAAAATACAGCTTATACCGATAAATTATTTCTAGAGTATCGAAAAAGGTACCTAAATTATATCAACAATATGAGATTTTATTGAACAAAACAATAATTGGACTAAAGTTGATTAAATATTAGGTAATTATATTATGTGAAGAGGAACAATTAGTTGATTTGTAATTGATACATTCTGAAACTACGAAACTGATTTTAATAAAATTTTCACAATTGAAAAACCACATTTTTCACGAGTAGCATGTGTAATTTTAATTTTTTAAAGATATTTCTGAAATACTTTTAGCTAGTATTTCAGCCCTGAAAAAAATAAAACCTTACAAAATAGATAAAAATGTTGAACGTTGAAGCAAGCGAAGCCGCGGGCATAAATTACTAGACTGTCTTTCTAATTGTTATTTCTTACTTTTTCGAAAGCCATTATAACTTACTCAACCTAATTACTGTTAGTCACAGCGTGATGTTATTTTTATAGCCTATATAGCCTTCCTCGATAAATGGGCTATCTAACACTGAAATAATTTTTCAAATCGGATCATTAGTTAGCGTTCAAACAAACAAACTCTTTAGCTTTATAATATTATAGTATAGACTATAGATTATACCTACCATAGTAATAAACATTAGATACTAATTAGTAAGGAAATCTGCTAGACCAGAGTTCTTTAGAAAGAAGATGGGTTTTAGTGTCACAGTTTTTCCTACATACTAGGAAAGACTAAAAACGACAGCATACTTGTTAGATATAAATTCAGATAGATTTACTGTAAAAAGCTGATACAGATAACAGATGTATAGCACCGTATCATATTATCATGATTAATTATAAATTGTCGACTAATATGAATAATAATAAACTATTTAATATATGGAATAGAAATAGTTTATTCTAAAGATTAAGATAATTAGTCTTATTTTTAAAATGATCGTACGGAGTTTCACGCATAACACATTATTTTTTAGCTGTACCGAAAATGTACAACAAATACCCATGTAACTTTTGTTGCAAGGCACGTAATATAGTAAATATAAATGTATATAATGTTATTACTATGTTATTCTAATGTATATATCATGTGTATAGGGAAAGCGCAGAAAAAGCTTGAAGTTCACAGATTACATTTATTTTCAGTAATATGGGATCATCGGCATAACGTGTGTGAAATTAAGAAACTTATTGTTGTATAATTAATTGTAATATTATATCTAATTAACTGATTCCTGTAACTTTACTCTTTACCTTTTTTATTACCTTAGGTTTACATGCCTACCGACTGAAAACAATAAAACTATTCACTGTTGTCCTTCTGCACAATAGTTTAAATATTATGTATATATATGTGTAATAGTTTAAATAATTTAAAAGTAAAAGAAGCTTTAAATAAGTAGCAGCTACTTTCGCATTAATATAATTAATATGAAAAAGTAGATATCTGTTCTGAATCTGTAATCCATATTTTTACATGCATACAGCATGTAAAAAATTGACAAAAAATGAGATTTAGCTTTGTTTAAAATACGAAAACTAAACGAAAAGAAAAGAATGAAATGTAGCAACATTTCATTTACTTTTCTGTACTTTTTTAAAGACATGTACTTACTTTTTTTCTTCGGACTAAGTAGCATGTTTTTTATTGTTCCACTCGAAAAAACCGAATTTGTATTTGCGATACTCATGATATAATATTAATTCGCGTGATAGTTTATAGGATTATCTCGGCGCCTGTAAACTAAGTCCTTCCCTGCGGACGTAAATCGGCTTTATCAATGAATTAAGAGGCCTGGGTGGAAATATTAACGACGCGTCAGACTACGCCAGCGAGCCAGGCCTTGATGGAGCGCGCTCGCAGCGACCGCGGAACCCTAATATCAGCGTTTTATCAGTGACCGTTGTGGTACGAGCGGCTGCGGTCATGGATGCCCATTTCTAACTCACCTGGGCTCGTATTTAGAAATTTACCTTTAAAATAAGTTTAGAGTTAGTAACTTTCAAGTCATGACTGGGATGGTTCAATACCGTTGATATCAGGCATCAATACGAATATCTGTACCGTGATTATTTCATTTGTTTTTGTTATCTGGTAACCTGGTTTATACAGAAGTTCTTGCTAGGTTACTATTTGACTACCCCACCATGGTTCAGGCCTTGTCGTGGCGGTGGGGCTCAGTAGCCTAAGGTGTGCCCAGCACCTTGGGCGAAGCTAATTGAGCCGAAGGGGTTCTTTGTACTCCTCTTATAAGAAGAGGGGACAAAAGAGCGAGCAAGGGTTGGGGTCGGGAACCACACCCCATTGTACTGTCCCGACAGTTGGCAGGGGTTGTTCTGTGGTGCGGGACAATCTCTCTGTGGAGGTGGCGTCGGTCCCCTGAGGGACTGACTAGTCGTCGAGGTGCACTGTTAGCACAACAGATCCGGAGCACCTCACCAAAGGCGGTATTGGTGGCACTCGCCGGGTTTTAGTGGGTAGAGCTGCGTCCACTTACCAGCTTTCGGGCGCAGCGAGTCCCACATACCCGCCTGGGGAGACCCACTCCCTTGTATTCCTACAAGACCTCAACAAATTTCTTACAAGTCATTCCTAGCTTTTGTCACACACACAAAAGAAATTAGTACTAAAATTATTTAAAACGCGATATTTACCATGTTTTTCACTTTTATTTCGTGGCGCTCAATATTTCGAAATTATCTACGAATAAAAGAAATAAGAAATAATTTGTTAAGAAAACAAATGATCTTCGGCTTGAAGATACATTGCAACTAGAATCACAACGTATTATGCATATTTGTTTAAAAGGTCTACAAGATCCGTTTTCTAAAGCATATTATGAACATAGCAATTTTAGTTCAAAGGTGGAACAGAACAATGTTGTTTGTGTCTCAACAGTGCCGTAATGTTGTTAACTTAAGGCATCGATCTGGCAGTCTAGTACTCTCGTAATGCGTCCGGGGGGAGCGCGAGAACGCTGCGACTCGAGCTCCTGGGATACCTAATACAATATCATCACTACTAGGAATCTATACTTATAAAATACACTGTAAGTAACTCGGTTAGGAAGATTACTGTTTTCTACCAGCCAATTCACCAATAAAAAACCTAACTGTCATATGGACTGCCGATAGAAGTTAAAAATTATAACTTAGAATTTTAGTTTATTAGTAGTGTCTAGTAAGTTCTATCGTCAGTAGAAAGTAATATAGTATATAACAACACAATAATAGCAACACTCAACAGTGAGGAGCAGCTGACTGTATCTTTCTCGCTCGGGCACACTCGGCGGTCCCGAGTTCACCCGATCAAGCCTTTCACCTCCGAGCGTGATGGATCAGCTTCACTCACAGCCTACAAAAATTTGTAGATAACTTCAAAAAGTTAATGACAACATGACAAGACAATGCCGTTCCAGTATCTTTTTTCTCTATTAGTTAGAAGTGTTAATTCCTCCAAGGTTGGAAGCGACGACGGTCTCGTGGGTATAGACCTCGACGAAAGAGGTCTGTGTTCGATCCTCACCGATGCACCTAAAATGGGTTTCTCTGAATTTTCCCCAAGCGCCTGATAATTCAAAATCGCATGATCACTGGTGTAGGATAACATCATGAAAAAATTTGCATACCCTGATATTCACATATCCTTTTTTTTTTCGGATGGATCTATGCTAACGGCCCGAAGGCCCTAATGCTACATCGGATTAGTGTGAGTCCATTCGGTTCACTTTTGGTTTATAAAAGTGGGGGGTTGCCCCACGCCAACCGTGCACGACGACGGCCTCCTGGCGTCGGTTGTGTCACTCATCCTGTGTGAATTTCACCACATGAAATTGGGGCAGGGCACGCTTTCGAATTCGCAGGAGGAGGATGTAGAATTAAATTAGGAATAATCAAAAAAGAAATACAGTAGATTTAATATGTACTGTGATTTATTATTTAGACTAATAATAACTTATTATTTAGATTTCTATGGTCATCGCTTAAGTCTATCTCACTTTAAATGTATACCAACTAGTTTATTGAGCTAGTGTGTTCTATGTGTATAACATAACTAATTCATTTAATTACAATAATAAAGAGTAATTACCAGGCGGCGGGGACGCTGGGGTCCCATAACACGTCAATTTTGAGTCTCATTTGTAGTCCCTTAAGCCGACGAATTAAAATTTTACATCCAACGAAGATGTTAATCCTTCGTGTCCCTAGCATGCAATAAAAACGAATTGCTGTTCTTGAAGCACCAACCTCCAGGAGACTAGGTAATGCCTTAAAGTTATTTTAACTTTTTAATAATTTAATTATTTGGTCTACGGAACCTTTGTCAATGTACTTCATAAATTCCTTTCATTACCAAAATACTACAACCTAACATATTTAATCTAAGGAATGTCTTGTCTCAGGAAGACATGCTCTGCGATGGATCAGTAAAAGGGGAATAGATCATGTATGATCATCAAGCATATAACCGGATAGAGTAGTAATAGGTATGAGCCATAAAATTCCGAAACTGGTCAGTGATTTTTCACTGACGTAATAGAGATTCAACCAACCAATGATATGTATATGTACGTGCCATCGGCCAATCATCCATCAATGGCCGTCAGTCAGCCAATCAGAGCGCAGAACCGTCACAGCGTTGCGGCACTTTGACGGAATTTGTTTTAAAACACAACATTACCGCCTATTCTGGTTATATGCTCGATGTGTGATGGTGAGACAAGGAATAGGGATATAAAGTAGCTTACGGTTCTACGTAGCGCCTAGTGTACTTATAAGGCAACGTGTGGCACGACTAGCATAATATAATATATTGTATGTTACTAATTATATTGTACGTGTTTTTAAATCCACTTTTAGCAGTAAAAACACAAATCTACTATGTACTGTCAAAAAATTTCACATCTCTCGTTAGTTAGAGACTAAACGACCATTGTTAATATTTATTTACATGTTTGGTTCTTCCCTACCACGGTTCAAGCCTTGTCGTGGTGGTGGGGCTCAGTAGCTTAAGATGAACTCAGCACCTTGGGCCAAGTGAACCGATGGGGCTGCTCTTTTAAGAAGAGGGGACAAAAGAGTAGGAACAACAAGAGTACAAGGGGCGCCGATGGGAACCTCACCCCATTGCACTGTCCCGACGTTGGGAGGGGTTATTCTGTGGTGCAGGGCAACCCCTCTGTGGAGGTGGCGTCGGTCCCTTGAGGGACTGACTAGCCGTCGAGATGCCCTGTTTGCTAAACAGATCCTGGGCACCTCACTAATGGCGGCATTGGTAGCGGAGTTTTAGTGGGTAGAGCTGCGTCCATATTACCATCTTTCAGTCAGTGTAGAGCAGCGAGTCCCACTCCCCCGCGGGATGCCTCAGAGCATTTCCCGACGTAAAAGAAAAAAAAGTCTTGTTCTTGATCATATTTTTATTTGTACGTTTTAAGATATACGTACACCATGTCCTTCCAGTTTTAAGCTTTATGATGAGGGTTAAACCCATCGGACCTTATTTGACAATTTTTTATCTTTGTTTACTTCGCATTCAATTAACAGTCTGTACCTACGAGGCAAAGCCGTTCGGGAAGTCTACAAATATTATAAAAATACCCTCGATTAATTATTGAACGAATATATGTTCTGTTTTCAATCTGTTTTATACGTTCGTTCTCTTTTACTATAGAAGGTGATGCGTTGTATTTCTAATAAAATGTATAATTGCATCAAAAATACTTCTATCAAATTAATGTTCATTATGAATATAGCTATATATCATAGACATATACTTTCTTACCATGGTATTTTGTATATTGCTACATACAAAGTTATCACCTTGAAATAATAGCCATTTATTAGATACTAGCTGTTGCCCGCAGCTTCGCCCGCGTTTACATAGATTTACAGCCGTTCGGATTGATGATCATTATTTTTATGGCCAAAGTTACGCCTTATAACATCAGCTATCTGCCAGTGAAAGCCTCGTCAAAATCGGCTTAGCCGTTTCAGACATTAACCGGAACAAACAGACGGACATTTTTTTTTATTTTTATATAAGAACCGTATTTCATAGCTTTTACCCGCGACTTCGCCCGCATGTAAGTATTGTTTTAAATCTTATTTTTCAAATAATATGGTTCCAATTTAATGACTATTATAATTTAAAGAATTCTATTAACTTCCACTGTAAGGTCCGATAGTACGTTTTTCTAAAATATATTTATTTAATTTAGAGGTACAATTTTATTATATTAAAATAACTTTTACGGATTTTATCGCCGTTTATTCAGATTTTTACATGCCCGACGTTTCGGATACCTTACAGCAACTATGGTCATCAGGATTCTGATACCTCAGACGTCCTAACGTTACAAAGTTATTCGAAACTACCCCCTATGATACATCAATATTTTAATTCAAATTAGTACCTACGACAGCAACAAAAAAAAAACAACGAAAAATAAATGTTACATTATTTTTTCTTCATATATTTTATTATCATATATAAGTATTCCTTTTTTATAATATCATGAATACTATTAATAAATCATTTTGGATAAATTAGTAATACATATATGGAAACAGTATTCATTAAAAACGCGTGCAATACAAAGGTGCGATCTCCATAAGGATTCGTATCTTGTAATAGATAGCGTGATCTACATATTTTGTGTTAACGCCATCTATTGACACATCTAAAAACCTTCTTGTTACACTTATACATGTTTTGGGTCTTCTCATGGGTCTCAAACTAACTCCATATCAAATTTCACTCAAATCGGTTCAGTGGTTTAACAAATATACAGTCTCGGCGTTTTAGCTGCACAATTCTCGTTTCAGTGGGATTTTCAGGATAACAACGATTTTAAGTCCTACGTTAAGTTCCAAAGTATCTTCATATCAAATTTCGCCTAAATCTGTTTATTGGTTTAAAAGATAAAAAGTCCTGTGGTTTAACCCACATTGTTCCTGTTCCCGTGGGATTTTCAGGATAACAACTATTTTAAGTCCGAAGTTAAGTTCAAAAGTATCTTCATATAAATTTCACCCAAATCTGTTTCGTGGCTTAGAAGATAGACAATCCTGGGGTTTTACCCGCATAGGTCCCGTTCCCGTGGGATTTTCGGGATAAAAACTATTTTAAATCCTACGTAAAGTCCAAAAGTATCTACATATCAAATTTCACCCAAATCTGTTACGTGGTTCAGAAGATAGACAGTCCCGGGGTTTTACCCGCATAAATCCCGTTCCCGTGGGATATTAGGGATAAAAACTATCCTATGTCCTTTCTCGGGTTTCAAACTTTCTTTGTGCCAAATTTCATCCAAATCTGTTCAGCGGTTTAGGCGTGAAGAAGAGACAGACAGACAGACAGACAGACAGACAGACAGAGTTACTTTCGCATTTATAATATTAGTAAGGAAGTAAGGATAGTAAGGATAAATGATATTTGAGTAGATGTATAAAAAATAAATACTTTTTTATCTCATCTATTCGAAAAGGACGACTTGGTTCGTCTTTAAGTGCACCCAAAGATTTTTATTTTAAGTTTTTTATAAGAAACTTTTGGCGGGCAGTAATGAGTTTTTAATCCTCTTTAATCTTTATGAGTGCACCACAATTATCTTTTCCGCGCACTTTTTGAATTTGGAACATCTTAGTGTTCAGCGCCAAAGAAATCGAACGCAAATATATTTTTTTATGTTTGTTTGGATTCACAACAATCTCTATTCCTAAAAAACTGTATCAATTGTTTTTTAATTCTTACGCGAATTTCACTCATTATAATGAAACATTTTTTACGGATTTTCGTTTTTCGTTTCGTTTCGAAAAATCCGTAAAAATTGTTTCAGTATAAAAAACTGTAACAATCTAAGGCTAACAATAAATTTTCATAATTGCGAAAATATCTCAAATGTAAATATAAGCTTTTAGTTGTTTTATTATTAGATACGATTAGTTGTTACTCTATGTTATCATAATATTAAATAATAATACATATTACAATTACATATGAGGCGCCATTTATTTTCTAGAGGGTTCTCATGATGAAAAGTAGAGTGTAGGTACATCACTCGGGCGCAAAATATATTTTGGGCTCGGGCAACGTACCTACAGACCTACTTTGAATCCCTCGCTACGGTTAGGTACTAAAGAATTCTACTCTAGAATCCCTCACTTCGCTCAGGATTCCAAAATGCGCCCTCGCCGTAAAAATATTATTTTGCTCCTTTATGATACAATCTACTATTTTATGTTTGGCACGTAATTACAACAATATCTAGTTTAAATGGACAGTAACTAGAACGGATTTAAGATAAAAATAATCCAAATCAGATTTCACTATTGCGAATTTCTCTGAAATATAAAGTAATATAGGCACTTCATTACTCAGTGAAGTTCATCACTCAGTTAATGATGACAAACATCTGGAGAAACATTGGATATGATATCAGATATTCTGGCATCAATTGTAATGTGTAGCGATAAGATGGCGGGAGGGTGGGGGGTGTTGCACGTCCATAAAACTTGTGCGGGGCCCGCAGAGAGCCGCCGCCAAATTTCCCCAGGGCGAAGCGCACCTCCCCGTACTGGGAAATACGTAGCCATATCATAACAGTTTTATGTAGATGCCGACCTCGGCCTCTACGGTCTCATATGCTACCTAATTAATTACTTAATACGTCTTTATTGAGACAGCCATCATGTATATACTACGAATAAATTTGCGATTTATGACTCAAGAATGTGATTATTATTTTTGAATAATTGTCTGTCTGGATGTGCTGATAACTCTAGTAAGAGTTAACAGAACTTGATGTTTATCTATATTCTGTAAGTACATATTGTGTTCGGGCAAATAACTATTTTTTTATGATTGACTAGCTGTTACACGCAGCTTTTGCGTTTACTTAGATTTACAACCGTACCCGGATTGATGATGATTATTTTTATAGCCTAAGCTATTCCTTATAGCATCAGCTATCTGCCAGTGAAGGTCCCATCAAAATGAGACCAGCAGTTTCAGAGATCAGCCGGGAAAAAACAGACACACAGAGAAACATTGTGAAAACTGTGATTTTGGTATATGTGCCGTGTATACATCCATACGCATTTAAGAAAAAGTAGTTATTTTAATATCTGTATAGAATCAAAATCAAAATCAAAATCAAATTTTTTTATTCAAAATAGTACTAATACAGTATCTTTTTGAACGTCAATTGAATCTACCACCGGTTCCAAGGTAAGCCCACTGAGAAGAACCGGCGAAACAAACTCAGTGGAACTAATCTTTTCAAATAATATATATTAATAACAATTTTAACATCTTATCTTGAAATGCCCGGGAGGAACGCCTTATTCCCAGGGTGTGGTATCTTCCATGAAATCTTTTACTTTATAATATGCTTTACCACACAAACGTTCTTTAACAACTTTTTTGAATTTTTTTATGGAGAGCTTTTGAACGTTTTCTGGGATCCTATTGTAAAAGCGTATACAGTTGCCTTTAAAAGAATTGCTTACTTTCGAAAGTCTAATCATTGGTGCATGTAACCTGTGTCTATTACGTGTATTCCTACTATGAATATCACTTTTCTTACAAAATTCATTTATGTTTTTACGGACATACAGTAAATTTTCTAAGATGTATTGAGAGGTGACAGTCAGAATTCCTATTTCTTTAAATTTTTCTCTCAAAGATGAATAGGGAGGCAACTTGTAAATTGCACGAATAGCCCGCTTCTGCAGCACAAAAATGTTGTTTATGTCGGCTGCATTTCCCCATAAAAGTATGCCATAAGACATAATGCTATGAAAGTAGCTAAAATATACTATTCGCGCTGTATCTACATCAGTAAACTGTCTTATTTTTCTCACTGCATATGCTGCTGAACTGAGTCTATTCGCCAATTTAGCTATGTGGGGACCCCACTGCAGCTTAAGATCTAGAGTTATTCCTAGGAAAACTGTGGAGTCCACCAATTCCAAGTTTTCACTGTCTAAGAGTACATTTGTTTGCAGTTGCTTAACATTTGGCAAGGAAAATTTTATGCATTTAGTTTTTTTACTATTTAAATGCAAGTTATTAACGCTAAACCAATGTACCATTCTCAAAAGTGTGTTGTTTACCTCGTCATAATTAGTTTCTTGTCGTTTGATTTTAAAAATAAGTGAAGTATCATCAGCAAACAACACTACCTCTTGACTATCTTTAACTAGGTAAGGTAAATCGTTTACATAAATTAGAAAAAGAAATGGACCTAGAATGGACCCCTGTGGGACCCCCATCTCTATTTTAGTCCCGCATGATCTTTTACCATTTATCTCGACCTTTTGAGTCCTGTTTTTAAGATAGGAATTCAAAAGATCCAGTGCCGTACCGTCTATCCCATAGTGGCGTAATTTCCTGATCAAGGTCTCATGCTGTACACAATCAAACGCCTTGGATAAGTCGCAGAAAACTCCCAAAGCATCACGCGACTCCTCCCAGGCCTCATAAATGTGGTCAATTAAGTTAACGCCAGCGTCTGTTGTGGAGAGACCCTTTCTAAATCCGAATTGTTTTTTGTGCAGTAACATATTGGTTTCAAAGTAATATAGTAACTGATTTAACATAATTTTTTCAAAAATTTTACTAAATGAGGGGAGTATTGATATTGGTCGAAAATTTGTAACATCTGATGTACTGCCAGATTTAAAAAGAGGCAAGACTCGACTATGTTTCATTAAGTCAGGAAAAACGCCACTATCAATACATTTATTAAAAATTGTTGCTAGATGGGGTGCAATTACATCAACTATGAGCTTAGTGACTTTTACAGATATTCCCCATAAATCTGGGGTATTTTTATTGTTTAATAAGTTAAATGAATTTAAAATATCTTTGGGTCCTATCTCTTTAAACTTAAAGTTAGCTTCACATTGTTTGACATTGGTTTTAAGCAATGATTCGGCAATTGCAGGACATGAGATTAAATTTTTTGTAGTCGAAATCGGGATGTCAGAAAAGTATTTTTCAAATACTGTCGCAACTTCCTCGTCAGACTTAATTATTCTATTTTCAATATTTAAATTAAATTCAGAGCTACGACTACCCACTCTCCCAGTTTCATCCTTTATTATGTTCCAAGTAGTTTTTATTTTATTTTTTGCGTTTTTAATTTTTTCCTTAATATAAAGCGATTTGGCCGCGATACAAACTTGTTTGAATGTTTTTGAATATATTTTGACATACTGCTTAAATGATTGATTTTGATTGTATGTGCGTTCTTGGTAAAGGTCATATAATTTGCGTCTACTATTGTGGATTCCTGCTGTTGCCCAATCATTAAAGCCCTTTTTATTTGTGGAACTGACTGTTTTAGAAGTAAAAATGGCTTTAAAATGTGTATTAATTAAATTAAACAATTCACCAAAAGCGAAATCTGGACTTTTGTTATCTTTCAAATATGTAATATTTGCCATTATACTACTCCTAAATTTCTCAATACGTCTTACATTCACAGGAACAAACACATTATTTTTGTTACAATTTTTACTATTAGAACTTATAAGGAATTCAGCTAATTGACCACAGTGATCAGAATTCAACTTGTTGATAATTTCTTTGTGGACAGGAGTTAAATTACTAAAAATATTATCAATACATGTAGC
Source organism: Helleia helle (assembly GCA_963853865.1). Classification (NCBI taxonomy): domain Eukaryota; kingdom Metazoa; phylum Arthropoda; class Insecta; order Lepidoptera; family Lycaenidae; genus Helleia; species Helleia helle. The sequence goes on along the minus strand of OY971422.1, from coordinate 13,605,687 downwards.
TGTAGAACTACAAATTCTTGTTGGTTCTGAAAATAGATTAGTCAGATTATATGATTTTAACAATGATGTGAATCTAACTGTGGTGGAATTATTTTCTAGTAAATTAATATTAAAGTCACCACAAATTAGTATGGGCTTGTTAGACCCACATATTTTAGTTAATAATTCTTCCATGATTTTCTCAAAAGAATCATATAATCCATTTGGAGGTCTGTATACACTTACAATAATAAGGCGCTCCATCTCTATACAGGCTATTTCAATAGTACGCTCAGCAGAGAGGCCCACAATATTCGTACGTTCCTTAAATTTTATTTCATTTTTAATAATTATTAGTGAGCCACCTCTTATGGCTTTTTCTCTACTGAACGAACTTGCCACCTGGTGCTCACTGAAGCTGAACATAATTTCATTTTTTTTTAACCAATGTTCGGTAATACACAGTATGTCTATATTGTAGTTTTTTAAGAATAATTCAATTTCCAAGTCTTTGCCTAACATTCCTTGTAAGTTTTGATGCACCAGGTTAAATGAGTACAATTTTTTATTTAATTTCTTTACATTGATTTGTTCAATATTTTTATTTAATATATTATTATTATTATTACTAATTAATGGGCTAGAGATTTCCTCTATTGTCTTATACTCTAGTTTAAACTATTTGGAACGTATTCCAAATTTGTAAAATTGTATGTTTTATTATCACACTGTTCAAATAAAACAGTGGTCGGATTAGCCAAATACTTGGCTGGACTTAAAGATAAAAAATATAATAGCGAGGCTGCTATTTGTCGCTTATAAAATTTTGATAGGTAATACCTATCAGATGTCAGATTGTTACAATTATTATCATTTAAAATGTTGTTAATGTCAATTATATTTATTATGTTACTTTTATTTTCATTAAGTAAAATACAGTTATTGTTACATGCACAGTGTAACAGGCTATTTAATTTTAGTCTAATTTTATTCTCCTGTGGCAACTTGTCTGATTTAATGTAGGGAAATGTGAATAGAAATACCCTCTCAACATTGGGTAAACCTGAAAGATTTTCTATATATTTAGCAAGTTGTTTCCCGTTCACACCTCCCCTTCTCCCAACTATAATTACAATGGTTGTATTTGGACAATGTGTGGCATTTAAAATCTTATTTACAACTTATTTACAACTTATTTACAACAACTAGAATAGGTAGGCTTGCGTTTGATCACTGTCTTAGTGACCACGTGGCCGACGGTGGAGCACGCTTGCCTAGCATGCTTGCTCACTCTTGTCTTGAATATTCCCAAGCGTGATTAATTTGTGACGAGCCTAAGTGTAACTTTTGTGTGTTAAATTGTTCTGGCAACAGCTATATGTGATCGTGTTGTAAATCTAAATCGTGGGCCAAGCTACGGGCAACAGCTAATCTATATGTTATGTAGCCATATCTAATGAAAACACAAATGTGCTTAAGAGATACTTTCGTGACGAGATTCGAACCCAGCATCATCATAACTGTTTAATCATACCTATTTTCTCTTTGAGAATATACGTGTAATATAAATAATTCTTTAAGAATTATGTGAATCGTAATATGTATTAAATAATGAAGAAAGTTGTTAGCAATAGATGATAAATTACATAATATTTTATCATCTATTCATAAAAACGTTATTATACACATTAACGAGACTTAATACCATGTTTGACAACAGTGTTGAATGTTACGAAAAACACATGAAACGTTGAAATTTAAAAGGAAAATCCGAAGGAAGAATATTAATGTAGCCTGCTAACAGTACGAGGCATTATTTTTTCTTATTCCCCGTTGGCTTCAATAAATCACTCACATGCTTTCACGCAAAAAATCCATAACAGGTAACATAATAACGCTACCACAGGAGAATCCGATGCCGACGTAGGCATTTTTGTATCATAAGGTTATTTTGTATGTTCAATTTTTAATTACTATGTAATATACATAATTGCATATGTAAACAGAAGAGTCTGATGATGATGATGATGATGATGTATACAAAGTACACATCATAATATATTTTGTTTTTATTGATTTGCTTACATATTGAGAGAATACTAGAAATGCTGTGAAGAAGCAAGAACATGAAAGTACCATTAAACATGTCTACGTTGTAACAAGTAACAATTGGTAATTTTGTCTTTCAACAAAGTCACATAATATTTAGGAGTGTTTATTATAATTATTCAGGCTAATATATAGCGAGAACTACTCAGATTATATTTATAAATTGATAGACTAGTACAACCCACTATTTCGAATAAATTATCACGTTGTATGATGAGTTTTCATTGTTTGGTAGCTTGGAGTTCAAATTTATTTCCATCGCACAACTTTTCTTACCGATATGAGTAATAAATATCATTTTAAAACCATTACCAATCTTTGGTTGACAACAATATACTGTTATCATTATTAATCGTAACACAAATAGTTCTTCGCCAATGTTGTATTTGAAAAGGTAATACTAAAGGATATTGTTTAAAAATATCACGGTCTCCCTCCCCGACGTAGGGGGGTATCCCTGTGGAAGCGAAGTTCTCGCCCGCCGCCCACGCCGAGTCCCTCGGGAGCTGGCCCAAGCACCGCCGCCTGCTCTCCAGGGATCCTCATTCCCTCCGACCACCTCTCCCTGTCTCTCAGGAAAATACTAGAGATGTTCGACTTTTAATTGATAACAGTTTTTGTTTCTTGGCGTGCCGTGAAACAAAATTAGCCAGATAAAGATGATATTTATTTGGATCTATAATTACTAGACTTAAATTATCCTTTGAAATTGTAATAATAAAAGCGAAATAAATAACTACAAGTTATATCATCGGATAATATTTTCGATAATAATGAAATGTATAGCCTAACCAGAAAAATAAAAACCCTCGCCATACTGCGGAAAATTTCGGAACTAATTTCTGTATGGACGTGTATAAAGTAGTGTTGACGTAAAAAAGATGAAGTGGCGACACCACGCAGGATTTATATAATTCTGGTCATAATATTATGTATTATGTTGAATGGATTATTAGTTATAACATCATCGGCAGTTTCGCCCAGATGATTATAAACTCCAGTGCAATAACTATTACATAATTCTTTCAAAAGAGCAGTTTTTATTTCATTTCCCGTACAAACTGGTTGTATTTGAACTTGGGACTCTCACGTGAAGTTACGTGTCTCAGAGCCACTCAATCGTCCTCAACTCTCGTATTCCAGTCACCTTCAACGTGGTACTGACATGCGACACGTGCATTGCGGATCCGATTGATTGAACATTTGAGCAGTTTCATAATGTGAATTTTTGCAGAGATACTACAGCATTTCATTAGCATTGCAGAAGCTAAGTGTAGATTACATTATGTATAATAAATTTTATTTTATAGAACGGACAGTGGTTTTACCTGATGTTAAGTGATATGAGGCCTATGTTCAGTAGTGGACGGATAGAGGCTGATGATAATCATGATGATGAAGTGATATGTGACGTCCATAGATATCCGCTACAATCTACATCATTAACAAGTGTGTTGCCGGCCTTTCAGTTAAGAGTATGCTCTTTTCTTGCCACAACCGACGCCAGGAGGCCGTGTGGTCGCAGACTGCACGGTTGGCGGGGGGCAACCCCCCACTTTTGTAAACCAAAAGTGAGCCAAATGGGCTCACTAATCCGATGTAGCATTAGGACCTTCGGACCGTTAGCATAGATCCATCCGAAAAAAAAACTTTTTTGAAGGTTCCTAAGTGATATTCGGAAATACCGTAGGTGGCAGCTGGTTTCATGTGGTTGTTGACATGCCAGACTAGTCCAGGATGATCGTATCGTATAAATCCGGGACACTCCCCTTCAAGCGGCTGAAGGCGACTCGTAGTGGTTTTAGTGCGGTATACCGGGGCCGGGGTAGCGGGGAGTATTGGGAGTCCCACATATCCCCGGGGACGACCCATTCCCGGGTGAATGCGCAAAGCATTTCTACTGCGACAACAAAAAGAAGATGAAATTGTATAAATAGATAGATGATATAGGCGTTTGCATTAATTAATATCCGAAAATGTTTAAAGGCAATTGAAAATATATATTTATTTATAATATATACAAATTTACTGCATGCTTTTGTTGATGATAAAAGCTATCTTTAAGCGACATGAGGGATGCGCTGTGCGTTGTGCCCATCTCTCGTCTGCATCTTTGCCACCATCCGGCTTATACCTTCCACGAGGCAGCAAACTAGGCAGCGCGAGGACGGCAGCCTAAGCCTAGCACAGTAAAGGCTATCATCTTATCTTCAGGTTGCTCCTCTACCGGTTTGAATATCTCAACTACCATAAAATTTTACATCGTCGATACTCTCCCCAATTGAATCGACACAGACGCGCGTTTGTTTTCTGCAAAAAGTCTGTGTGTGGCCATTCCATGACAGTAGCGTCATAGCGTCAGTAGCTTCAGTAGCGTCAGTAGCGTCAGTAGTATCATTAGTGTCAGTAGTATTAGTGGCGTCAGTAGCGTACTCGGCATTTCATTTTTCATTGATATGTGTTGTGAGTGCGAAACGTCGTTGTGTGTGAACACCTTTTTTTGTATCAAAACTAGTGACTATTGGCGTAACGTAGAATTAGTGTTTTCTAAAACATATGTTTAAGGTTCAACTAGTCGACGGCGCGAACTCCAACAAAATGATTGCTATCTCACCTGACATAGTGCGCGAACATGTGTGCTAGAATGAAATGCACAATAATTCATTCCTAAAATGTCCTTTTAGCAAAACAGTTATTATAGAAAAACTATTAATTGTATCTTTTAAAATAAATTTATTTCAACTTTTGAATAACTAAACTATATCTATACGGGCTTTATTTTTAAATTTTCGTGCTCCGTGTACTATTTATTTTCGCCCAAAGTTGGGCTAAAATCAGTGTTAAAATACGAAAGTTTAGAAGCTTGTATTTTTTAACTGTATTTTTTTTTACGATTTTGGGTACATACATAACGATGTATCATACGATTACGATATACGATACGATGTAGTCATAGATAACGATGAGATCAATTTATATTATACTTAGTTTTTCATGGTCAACGTCAAACATTGTAGTAATTACTGTTCTGCGTTTGTATGGAAAGATGAGCGACTTGTGTAACTTTAAGGATACAAGCGTAATTTATTTTCTTTAGATTAAGAAACCAAATCTATTAACCAAATCTTAAGTAAATTAGTATTATTAATGAAGTAATTGTAATAAAAACTTGCTGAGCCCAAGTCGTCCTACCAAGTCTCCACGGAGTCTGTAAGCAACAGTAGTTACTATGTACCTTAGTGTTTATATTTACAAGACCCTTAACCATATTATTACCTCGTTGTAACTGCTGCCTGAGGAATTGCTCGTTTATAAGATATTAACGTGGAACGACTTGAGAAATCAACAATAAGATAGTAATGATTGGAGTAATCGGTAAAGTTTATAGTACACATAATTTGATATTATCTTTTTGGTAAAACTTCAACTCTAATACTATATGAAACACCACTATATTTTTTTAATGGAATTGTTCTTATTTTGACCTTTTGTTGTAAGTGACCAAAAACTTTAACTCTAATACTATACGAAACACCATTATGTTTTTTTAATGGAATTGTTCTTATTTTGACCTTTTTGTTGTAAGTGACCAAAAATAAAAACTTCAACTCTAATACTATACGAAACACCATGATGTTTTTTAATGGAATCGTTTTTATTTTGACCGTTTTGTTGTAAGTGACCAAAAACAAAAACTTCAACTCTAATACACCACTATGTTTTTTTAATGGAATTGTTCTTATTTTGACCTTTTTGTTGTAAGTGGTGCTAGATCATTTTATTTTCTAAATATATATTATATACGCATTGACCACACTGTGAGCTACTAACATTACTAAAATAAAAATTAAACTACTATATAAATAGAGAAGAGATGACTGCTGTCAGCGAGAGTGTGGTGGGAATACAAAAGCACAAAAGCTCATAGAGTGTAGTCGTCTCAATGACGTCAGACGACCAAATTTGGTAGGCCTTTGTAGATTAATACATTTTCGTACTAAACGCAGTACGAAAATGTTTCATTTTTCATTCGAAAATTCCTCACCTAGGAATGGGTGGTTATGGGGGTAAATATGAGAGAAATTATAAAGTAACGGTATGCTTTAAATTAAACTCCATTTTATTATATAAATGCTTTTACCATCATTTACTCAATAGTAAGTAAGAGTCTTCTGCTAGCGCGCTAATAAATGTATAGTTAATTATATTGTTTTCGTTCAGCAGCGGACGGATAGAGGTTGATGATGATGATGATGATTGTCACGCATGAAAGTTAGGTTTATATCTTGGGAATCATCTCTGTATACGTCTTAACATATAAGTATTTTTTTAAAGTCTTTCAGGTAAATATTTGATAATTTTATCTGAAAGACTGGAAGGTAATAAATACATTTATATTTTCTTTATAAAAGTGATAAACGAGCTTTTCATATAATCATCATAAAATGATAATATAATTTGAATTATCTAGTACTCATACATTTAATTATCTAGTACTTATGTCACTTGTTTGTTTAGTAGGTGTATTTTCAAGCTATGTGAGCGAAATATGCGTACTACATTATTTTAAATTGAAATAAAACTTGAAGAGAATTTATATTTTTGCTACTCCAAAACTCTTAGAAATATAAGAACAAATAACATTGAGTAAAAAAACTAAACAAAACAGAAATTTACGCCGGTAATGCATTTTGCTACTAGCGCTAAAATTTTAACATATACTGTGGTCAAAGAAAATTGAATTGACAACAATAGAGTTAGCGCTTTGGTGCTAAATGTCTCCCGCGCGGCACATTGTGGACGGAGTTATGACGGCCCATCGCTCTGGCCGAAGCTGCCACTTGCCCAAACAATACCCAATCGCTTATTTGTGTGGATACAATATAAAATATTTTAGTACACTTAGGAGACTAGACGCCATCTTCAATAACGTTGCACACGTAAATATTAATAGGATACAGTAAATTCTAAAAACAAAAGGCAATTCTTTTTTAAGTTTAAAATACACCTATTATTCGTTCTTTTCTCTATCAATAGAACGTAAAAAAAATCTTTCAGATTTTTTTTCAATTTTTTTTGTTGTGTTAAGTCAATAACGACAAGCCAATATTATAAGCATATTCCATTGTACGCGTCTTTAATTCGAAGTCAAGTTGGATCACATGACATCAATGATTTTTCCTCTTTAGGTGTAGATTTCCTTGTAACGTATTCTTTTTCTGCAAAGACCTGTAACTTTAACAGCAAATGTACGTGAAACTGGACAATGTTTCAGTGGTTAAGCCAAGATCGAACCTCAAAGTCTCGAAAGTAGTCATTAATCGATAAGCTTTACTTTTTTCCACGTTCACTTCACTTCTTAGACTAGTATTAAAATATATAATTCGAAAAATATATAACCAACTAGTATTAAACTAGTTGGTTATATATTTTTCACTACCTAATTTGTTGTATTACAATCAATTTAAAGCGTATTAAAAATATTCTATACTTTTACATAGTATGTACATTTTTAGTCAGTCTATATATTTTTTTACATAAAACCTTTTTGTTAGTCTCATTTTTCGATAGGAGTCAAAAGTAAGGAATTTATGTAAAAGAATCTTCTAAAAAGGGAACTCGTGTAGAAGTTCTATGTCAGCTAAGCGTGTACTCTATCTTCACTAAACTAGGCTACAATCTCCTTATTTCCCTGAAGGGAACTATTAAGTCACCCGCCTCATCTAGGAGGTGCCGTTGCTTCACCGTTGCCCAATACACACCACGTGTAGACTTAACACGTGCACCTTATAATGTATTTTAGTGTTTTTTTTATTTATTTTTTACATATATTGCGTGCAGCACTTTCGCATACTTAATTCTGTAGTTAATTAAGTTAATTTAAGTTATATGTAGTTAATTTACTCGCTATTAAACGGTATGTCATATGTGTAAATATTTTCTCAAACTTTTTTTTTCAAAAGCTTTTGAGTCAAATTTTAATTTAAAACTTAGTATAGACAAACTCCAATAATATGATACAACATTAACAAAGGCTATATAGGGTCAAAAATTTAGAGGTAAAAAAATATGATTTAACTCAAGCCAGCTTTCAGCACGCACAACATTTTCACCAACATAGGCTAAGTACGCTAAAGTGGTAGTGTCCCTGTCACATTCGCCGAAGAAGTAATAGCCGGGGGGGGGAGGGGGATGCCTCTCCTCCTCCTCTTCGACTTCCAGCTTGATGAGACGACAATATCCGTGCAATGTCAGTCTTAGTTGGATAAGAGTGGTGGATCGGACGGCGCGACGTTCATAAAAAAAGACCTCCAGCGTGGACAGAAAAAGGTTGATAATAATGATGATGATCACTAACTAAATGGCTAACATTGCTTTAATGAAGTTAAAATATAAACACTTTTAATAAGGATTTTTATAAAATTGGGGTGCGCCGGGGTCAGGGTGTACAATCACGCCATCCGCGCCCCGCTAGTTATGACACTGTATAATGAGGATTACCTTTGTTTTGTCCAATATTTTTACTATCTGATTTATGTGACATAGCTTTTCTGTTTCCCATTTTAACTTTAATGACCTACATCCATTTGTGATTTTATTTAAATCAATGTTTATGTGGCACTCCTATATAAATCTTCACATGCTAAAGACATCGCCTTTCAACAAAAAAGGTAGTACGGTAAATTCAAACAGATGATAATGACAGTATTACGATATTTCTGAAATTTAATATAAACTTGAACAAGTGTGGTCATGTTTTTATTTTGAAAAATGATATAATAATTAAAATTTGTCTAATTTAATTAGTTGCCGATTTTTTTTCTAAAAATAAATAACCCCATGCATATATGTATATATTATAAAGAGTAAAAAAGTACTCTGATTATCGTTAAAGTAAAACTCAATAATTTAGCGTCCATTAAATGCGCCTAATTTGATTAGTCAGTGTAAGCCTGTGATTTCTCGCCCCCTGGGCAGCTCACGCTTTACAATAAAATTACGCTGCATTATTTTAGTTAACTGTGTTGATTTTTACCACTTTTGAGACTAGGTGAAATCATTTTATAGTCAACTTGATTTGAGACAAACATAATATTATAGGATATATAGAGTCTTGTAATATTAAACCCTGCTTTAAACTTTTACACATTCCATGGGTCATTTAGAGGAGTAACATATAGTTCACATTTCTTGCGATGGGAGGAACTACGGATAAATTAGATAACATAGAGACTCATAATATCATAGACATACTACCATTGACCATGCACCAGGTGTGGTTCCGAAGAAACATCTTTATAATATGGATGTACCTATGTGTCGAGTGGTCCTAGGTATTTAACATGTAAAAAAGAAACCCAATCAATGCTCTACATTTTTAAAGTAGAGAACAGAATTTATTAAATGTTAAACTGAATAAAATCTATTAAGTAATAAATAACTAAAACACTTTCAGAAATAATTAATTCTTATATAATAATTATCATCTAGGATTGATTCAATATTTTGATTTAGGGTTCAACAAATTGAGGAGAGCTGTCACCGGCACCCGCATCTGGTATGGCCATAATAGGACGAATAGGCCGAAACGAGTATAGGATGAATGCGTAATCGCAGAGGCCTGTTGTTGATCCCCAGAGAAGTGTGGTCCGGGGAGATAGGCCGTTCTACCTCGGGGCAGCTATTGTGCAGTGTCCAGTAGAAGCTGCAAAGGCCATAAAAGAAGAGGGCAGATACTTTCGGTGTATAAAATTACGGCATATGGCGCCAGTCTGCACCTCGACTGTGGACAGGAGCGGCCTTGTTTCCGCTGCGGGGAGGCAGCGCATAAAGTGAGAGAGTGCTCTGCAGCCGCCCCGACTTGCGAGGTTTGCAACGCGAGAAGGCAACCCGCTGGCCCTTTAATGGGCAGCATAGTATGGCATCCCAGACGTCTGCATCGAAAAGCCGGCGGAAAAAAGGACTGGCCTGATCCTGAGGCTCCTGCCCACCCTGACTTCGCGACGGCCAACAGCTTCCAGGCGGAGAAGGGTCCCATGACCCTAGAGAAGTAATGACCAAGGGAGCCTCGGGCAGGAGAGACAACGCGGCAGCGACGGGAGGTCGGTCGTACCGCCGTGAGGGACCCGTGCGCGGCCGACCGGAGGACCCATCGCGCGCTCGCAGGGTCCTATAGTTTATAAGAAACTCTTATGTTTCACCCTGCCTCCAGTGGAAAGTGCCTCCATGCACAGTGTAGTGGACTGATGCGGCTATATGTCCCTCGTAGGCCAATACGAAAAGAAGAATACCGCCGGATTTTAGTGGATAGAGCTCATCCACCTTACCATCTTTCGGGCGCAACGAGTCTGGGAGCCCCCACTACGGGATGCCTTAGATCATTTTCGTGAACAAACAAATAATACATTTTATTTAGTAATTAACGTCTGCAGCATAAAATTGTCTCCATCATAATTCTATTTGCGATTAAATTAAACCGTCTGTTATATTTTAGTCCTTAGGACTCATTATATTATTTAGTCTAAAAGCCACTACGCCAGAGAGGTCGTTTAACAGGTATAGTCAACCCAATTTTTGTAACTATAGCACTTAGCGTCATACAAATGTAAAATAATCCTTTTATAGCGCTGGGAGATCGGGTTATACTAAACTGAAATCTATTGCTTTTGGAGCTTTTTTCGTTGTAAGATGGGACGATAAGCAATTTTGTCCAAACGACCTATCAGGGTTATTGTGAACGTTTAAAACATTATGGCCGTATCAAAATATGTATCTGTTTTCAACTTTTATGGGAATATAAATGTGAATTTGAAGATAATTGTGTTGGGTGAGTTGGTCATTGGTTAAAACGGTATTTTTTGTAAATGTCTTATATTTTCTATTATTTTTTTTCTTGGCCTAACCCTAACCTGACCACCATCTTGCCGTAGGTACATTGAAAGAGATGATACCCAGCAGTGAACGGAAAAAGGTTGATAGTGATCATCACTAAATATAATGTGTCATGATATCATCAGAATAATCATGACATAATATATATATTTTAATTTTTACATAATATAGTAGAACAACGAGCTACATGAATGACAGCATTTTATTCACCGATGTTATTATAAGTTGAACGATTATTTTATTAAACGTAAGTACCTAATAAATTTCCTATTGTATTTTAGCGGATGAAGAGGAATGGGCTGATGGGGTATCCAGAGAAGTTAAAGATGAAAATGGCAGTGGCACTGTGAATGATAATGAGCTTGACGAAGACGCTAGTGTTAGTGATAAAAACGAAATGGCAGAAGCTGACGCGGAAGAGGAATACGAAGGTAAAGCTCTTATCTAGAAATAATATAAATTAAATATTAAATTTATGTTTAAGATAAACAAGAAATAAGACTATTTAGAAATCAAGGGTGGCCAATCCGCGGCCTGTCAAATTGATTTTTTTTTATAAAAGAAAATATATCACAATACTAAGATTATATTACATACTTTCTTAAACATTTCTTCAAAAATAATGTATTTTTTGTGCGTTGGTTAGCTACATAAAATTTGCTAGTACCTAGTACCTACCTGCGGCCCAGTGCGAAATTCCAATTCAGAATTTTGGCCCAGCTGCCGAAAAGGTTGGCCACCCTGGATTTTGATTTAAATAAGAAACGAATTTTATTGTAGTTTATTTATTTTATCCTATTCGATAACTTTTGAATATTTTACAACAATTATCACATGTAAACTTAGAATTACTTCTATACTTAGATAAACCGCTACGAGTTCTTTCCTAATTTTAAAAGTTTGACCAACACGAATACTAATTCGTACTACTACTTTGATGTTGCACAAGTTCTAACTATAGCTGAATGCAAATAACAACATTTGCATATGTGGTAAGTGGCATCGTAAAGCCTAGGGTGGTCTGACACTGACACACGGCCACGGATAAGAGATGACGTACGAGGCTGAGCTGCATTGGGTGCACTACGCCGATGCGAGAATGACAGATCGGTGCGTCAAGCTCCTATTAAAGCCTTCGGATTGAATCGGGCACGAGTCATTCCTTTGTTTAAGTTTTTTGGTATGTCAATTTAGGTTTAGATGTAGCAAATATTTTGTCCTTGATTAGTTAGTCTGCCAAAAAGAGTGTTTATGAAGATTTAAGAATATGAATGTGAATGTGTTTCATACTTTTCTGTCATAATACCGCAAAATTAATAATAATGTGTATAACAGAAGTTTATTCTGCATTAAACTATGAGTTAATATATTGACAAAATCGACGGTCGGCTGGTCGAGTGGTCAGGCTACTGGACACGTTACGCAGCGGTCGCGGGTTCGAATCCCGCCAGGTGCAGATAATTTGTATGACCAACATAGATGTCTGCACCGGGTCATGGACGTGTATATATTTACGTGTATAATTTCTTAAATTTATTTCCGTTCCTAGCACCCGTAACACAAATTCTCACGAACTTACCACGGGGTGATATTGTTGAATAATATTTATTATTAATTATTATAACAAAATGCTTTTTCTTGATTTGAGTGCACAAAGTTATTTCCTAAATTTTTATGACATTGGCGTAAATAAATTCCAAACCCAAAAGTTCGAATTTCAAAAATCGAATTGCGTGAAAATGGTCGTAAATAGGCCTGACCATAGCTGTTATTCAATAGAGATTGATTGAGTCGTCGTGGTGTGGCGTCTGCACCCAGCACTTAGTCAACTGTCAGGCGCATTCGCGGCTGCACACTATTCACTGATCGCACCGTCAACGGTCATTTATCGTTAGATTACTCAACCACATTCATATTCGCCCGGCTATGAGGCGACCAAATGATTGCCAATATCTTATTAGTATGGGAATAAATATTTTAGTACGATATATTATTATGTACATTTACAATAAAATTAAACACTTGATAGATTGACATGCTTGATAAAATTTTCAGAAATAAAGTTTACCTTTTTCTTACAGATACCGAAGACTTGGAAAGCAAGAAAAAAAATATAAAACAGTTCGACGATATAGTCGGTAAGTATATGTTTTATTAATAGATCATTAGACCGCATTAATAAATATTGACTAAAAATGATCTTTATGGTTAACACAAACACTTGTACAGCTTGGCAAAAAAGAGTATGGAAAAAATGAGGGCGCCACTTTCACTTAGGTCTCATCATAATATAGAAAATCAGCAAGATAATTTAATCAAATCGTTAAAAATAAATGTGAAACACTAAGCTTTACTCAAAATGTAGTATTTATCGGCCAAGTAATGTCAACATCATAGGTTTCTATTATTAATATATTTAGTTCCACCTGTCACCACGTCATACTCTTTTTTGCCAAGCTGTACACATTTATTTTGTAAATCAGTCGCATCATAATGTTTTTGGTTGCTCTGACATTAATACAATGTCAAAGATATCTTAAAAATATACACACGTAAATTTAAAAAGTATATATTTTTGAGTTTATAGTTACGAGCTAGTTTACTTTATAATATAGTTCAAGCCTTGTGGTGGCGGTGGGGCTCAGTAGCTTAAGGTTACCAAGTCGCTCATCTTTCCTCACAAACGCAGAACAGTAATTACTACAATGTTTGACGTTAACCATCAAAACTAAGGATAATATAAATTGATCTCGTTATTGTCTATATCTGTATGTACCCAAAATCGTAAAAAAATGATACATTTAAAAGATACAAGCTTCTAAACTTTCGTATTTCAACACTGATTTTAGCCCAACTTTGGGCAAAACTAAATAGTATACGGAGCACGAAAGCTTAAAAATAAAGCCCGTACATACATAGTTTAATTATTCAAAAGTTGAAATAAATTTATTTTAAAAATATACACTCAACAGTATTTCTATAATAACTGTTTTGCTAGAAATACATTTTAGGAATGAATCATGTGCATTTCATTCTAGCACACATGTTCGCGCACTATGTCAGGTGAGATAGCATTCATTTTGTTGGAGTTCGCGCCGTCGACTTGTTCAACCTTAAGGTATACCCAGCACCTTGGGCGAAGCAAATTGAACCGAGGGAGCTGCTCTTTGTACCGCTCTTATAAGAAGAGGGGACAAAAGAGCAGGGGCGACAAGGGGCGAGGATGGGAACTTCACCCCATTGCACTGTCCCGACGTTCGTAAGGGTAGTTCTAAAGTGCGGGACGACCCCTCTGTGGAGGTGGTGTTGGTCCCTTGAGGGACTGACTAGCCGTCGAGTTGCCTTGTTTGCTCAATAGATCCGGGGTACCAGACCAAAGGCGACATTGGCGGCACTCGCCGGGTTTTAGTGGGTAGAACTGCATCCACTTTACCATCTGTTGTGCGCAGCGAGTCCCACATACCCACCTGGGGCGTCCCCCACTCGCCAGTGGGATGCCTCAGAGGATTTCCTGGCGTAAAAGAAAAAGAAAGGTCTTGGATAAAGGATTATATTCCTCAAACCCTAAAAACTGGCTTAAATATATAAATAAATATGTCGCTTAACTTGTGCATGAATAATATCGTTAATAAAGTTAAAATATCTTCCTCGTTTAATCGAGGTTCGTTGAAATTCATAAGGTCACTAAAATAAGGAGCAGTTTTTCACGAGCGACGTCCCCAGCGATGGAGCTCACGATGCGTTTTTAGTGCGGTTTAACGGTCATTTTACAACTCCGTGAAAGGGTGTGCTGCCGCTGCCTGACTGATCTCATCGTCTCCCGGTGCTTTACGGCCGAGTCCTCGCTTATCTCCCGTCGTTCGCGATAAATCTCGACCAGCCTCCTTGGACCTCAAATATTTACATGCTAATTTAGAGTCAATTCTGAACCCGAGATTATAAATAAATTGGCCAGAGTCCTATCGCTGAGACCACTTCATCCACTTTATCTTTCACGACTTTTCGAGTTTTTAGCGCAGACACGAGCGCAGTATTATAATTTAATGTTCCCCAGATGAATTTAGTTTTTATATTTAGCACTGGTAAAAAGGGCTTTCTTGTTCCCTGCAGTGGCGTCTGCAACACTTAAATTATTTCAGATCAAAAATATAACGGTAAGCATTTTTTCAAGTCATCATTCTATTTTTTTAAGTTTTGAAACTTTTAATCTATAAATACTTTTGTTATTCGAATCCTTAACTTTTTCTTGCCATAAGGAGGCAACCGAGCAGTCGGAGCCTTATGGTGACTACCGACGTCCATAGGTATTCGCACAACCGAAAGGTATGCAGATGCGTGAGAGGTGTCACCCGGGTTGTGCCGGCCCAATTCCACTACCTCTTACAAAATCCTGAACTATTTTTAAAGTTCCAAAAAATAACTTATTTCTTATGATTTCTTGTCGTAATATAAAATGTATGTGAGGCTCTCAAATGTATAATAAATGAAAATACTATCGTGACAAGAATGGAGTATAAATAAATATGTTCACCCATAACGTTACATACCACAATCGAATAATTGAAGATAAACCATAATTCCGCACCCTGAATCACGTATTGTCTTTCATTTATTCTCCTCGAATAGGTAGTCTGGTGAATTTTCAATTGTTCGCAACAAAAGCCATAGTGGTGATCAGAAAATGAGTAATTTTTCC
The DNA here is from genome assembly GCA_963853865.1 of Helleia helle. Lineage (NCBI taxonomy): Eukaryota > Metazoa > Arthropoda > Insecta > Lepidoptera > Lycaenidae > Helleia > Helleia helle. Next base: position 13,590,011 of record OY971422.1, on the reverse strand, counting down.
ATAGCGGATCGCGTTGTCGCAATCTAGTTGTTAGGCCAACACGAGTGGTGCGCAAATGTATTCTCAGGGGGGGCGGCGGGCCGTGCCGGGGGCAGGCGCTGGAGCCCGAAGTTGGGCGCGTGGGCTCCGTCTCCAGGGACCTCGCCGCCGGGACCGGATTCTTCCCTTTATTTCAGTATTTCCCACTCATGTTATCATCATCATCATCAGGCTACGTCCACTCATTGTTAGACATAGAAGTTAAGATTACTTACTTTTTATTATTATTTAATTACTATAATAAATGTCCAAATCGGCCGTTTTGGCATTCATTGAAAGCCAGTGTCATACAGGGGACGGATAAAGGTCAATATAAATATATAAAATTATTAGTATTTTACTAAAAAACGTGGGTTGGGATTTAGCTTTATAATTTAAAGGGGGACTTATACGATAATTTATTGTGTATTAATTCATGTCTTTGTATGATCTCAGAAAACTGAACAAGAAGACAACATCTCGTATACCTTTTATAAACGAACCACGAAATACGTTGATCCGAAGTTTATTAGCTCTGTTTTATAGTTTTTATCACTTTTATTCTGAATTTCATTATCATTTCGTGTTCGAAATATATTTGTTTGAATATGGCCTCAATTCGCAATCGTTGTACAAGATATCCACAACAATTTAGTTATTATAGTGCGGTGATGGGAACAACAATTTGAGTAATGTCCGAAGGATCGCCTCAGTACGTGCTAATTAAATGCCGATGTTGGACGGGGGTGCCGGATTCCTCTCGACGCGGCGGCGCGTGCTTGACGCCACATGCCTTTGTCAACTCCAGTTCAAATTGTTGAAAACTTAGCGTGTTTGTACAACAAATGTACTTCGTTTTGATTTATCGCTTCTATAAGCGATACGCTTACGTTGCTTCAACATGTTTTAGCTTTGGGGGGCTTGTAAAAGGAGACGGTCCATTTCTGGTCTGGTCTTGTACAGTATACCATAAATAGAGAAAAAATACATAGATGTCATTAAAAATAAAATAAATTAGTTTAAGAAACTAATTTACATGCAAAAAATAAAAATATATTTCAAGTTTTTTAACTTGTTGGCAATTCTTAATGAAGATGGCGCCCTTCAGACGGATGATTTTTACTTACTAAATGTCATTTCTGACAAATGACAAACCAAATGATGGCAGATGCATAACGAACAATGACATAATTCCTTACATTTGACAGATAACGCCAAAGAATATACGCCATATGCCATTGTTTTATATACGTAGTGTGGCAAATCTTGGAAAAATTAAATTATTCTACCGCTGAAATTGAGATGAATTCATGGATATGAACACATCAAAACCGTTTCAATATTTTCTTTCCTTCATCTCATTACATGTACAAAAGTAGACCAACGTCCCATACAATTTTGGATCGTCTCCTTTATGAGTCTTTGGTATTTTTGATATACTATTATCAGGGACAATAACAACGAAAATAATTAAAAGGAACAAGATAGATCAAATACTCGAACAAATTAATATGATCTTAAGGATTTATAAATTTAGGAAATTATTTTGGTTAAAAAAATTTAATCAAGTAATTCGAAGCCCTCGATAACACTAAAAACCTAAAATTTTACCTACAGTTGTTCCCAAATAGTTCTTATTTTTGATTATCGTAAATAGTATGTCATTACTATTTCAAGTGTACAAGTGGTCACCTTTTTTTTTTTTTTTTTTAATGCTCTGAGGCATCCCGCGGGGGAGTGGTTCTCCCCACGCGGGTATGTGGGACTCGCTGCGCCCGACAGCTGGTAAATGGACGCAGCTCTACCCACTAAAACCCGGCGAGTGCCCCCAATGCCGCCCTTGGTGAGGTGCCCCGGATCTAAAAAACAAACAGGGCACCTCGACGGCCAGTCAGTCCCGCAAAGGACCGACGCCACCTCCACAGAGGGGTTGTCCCGCACCACAGAACAACCCCTCCCAATGTCGGGACAGTACAATGGGGTGAGGTTCCCATCCTCACCCCTTGCCCCCTGCTCTTCTGTCCCCTCCTCTTATAAGAGGGGTACATAGAGCCCCCTCGGTCCAATTAGCTTCGCCCAAGGTGCACCGCTCACCCTAGGTTACTGAGCCCCACCGCCACGACAAGGCCTGAACCATGGTGGGGGTACAAGTGGTCACCTACGAAATAAAGATATTTTGATTTGATTTGATTAATTGTCTGAAAATTAATCGAACAAATCTACTACGCATGGTAAAACCGGCAATAAACCATTCCTAATTAGTCCATTAGAAACTATATATTTTTAATACATAAATATATAATATTTACATACTTCAAATATTTTCCACGCTTAGAATACGTCCCTGGTTGATCCCAGGTGGCTTGGCCGCAGCGTTTGGAATTATCACATAGTGGAGAGTGCGGGCGGCGCGCGGGGGGTGGAGAGGCGGCAGGTGGTGGAGCGAGGGGCGGCGGGGGGTGCGGCGGGCCCGATACATTCGTCACAGGCCCAGCAGCCATTAGGCATTTAGATATTATCAGCACCCTCTGGGCCTGACCCGCGACCTGGGCCCACCGCACTGCCAATGCTTAATTACTGAAAGTGTTTGTTTACTGTTGGGATTTAAACGGTAAAACCCATATATAAAACTTTCGAATATATACGTAATTTGCCTATGTATCATGTACATATGGATGGCTATATGTCCATCGTATTGCAGTTATATCGGATATTATACGAACATGCAGGTATAATATAACATATATAGGTATAAGGGACTAATATTGTTGCAATTTTATGTGGAGTCAGAACCCCTCGTCCCAGGTGGCAGCGCTTTGGCCACACTTCTCACATCCCTCGGGAGCCTCTCCCTGCAACTCACACAACCTCACTTCCACACACACTTGATATAGGTGTTCAGCAAAAAACGAACTTCTTGTGGAATACAACGATATACCGAAGCGTTTCAGTGAAAAAAATTTTTTGCATACTGATTTAGTAATGCTGTCATAATATGACGAGGTACACGGAAAAAATACAAAAATATTTTTTTTTTATTTCCACGTGTATAAGTACCGCGATGCGAATTTTCTATAAAGATGTATATTTAAGTTTGGTTGATGTTACACATTTTATTAAATCGGTAAAAAGGTAAAATCGGTCAACGGCCCCATGAATTTTTGAAACATTTAATTCGAGTAGACCCGTCGGGCCATATCAGGATGACCTCCTAAAACTATTCTAGATGAAAAAATTATATGTCTAGGTGCCAGTAAGTACTTACCTAAAATGTTTGATACACTTCAATAGCTTACTTACTTCAACTTCATGCAGTGTGCAAAAATAATACAAATAGGCAAATACTACTGTGCAAATAGACCAAGTAATTAGTGTAAAAAAACTGATCCAAGTATCGAAAAAAACTCTTCCTTTTTGAAGTCAGATATAATGTAGCCCTTGTAGTGACATAGCAAATCAATCAAAATTCATTAAAATCGGACTAGTCCGTTAGCTTGCATTTGCTTTGCCATAGTTATTAAACCAAATCATTATTTGTATTGTTATTATTGACCAGTTGTATTTGATGATTTATGTAAGTTTCTCTATTAATACAGGCTGTTCCTCACGGTTTCAAAATTAAAAAGGATAGTTTCTTCTAAAACATTCTTACCTTGGGCTGTAAAATATTTTTCAAATCCTATTAGTAGTTTCGGAGGTATAATGAAACATTATAATGAGTGAAATTCCCGCAAACATTAGAAAACAACAGTTTCGGAGGTAGTTCGGCCCTGCGCCAGGCCGCATTTTGCCTCTGCCAATGCAGTTAAGTTCGAACACCAGGAGACAGGCGAACTCATCATAATATTGTGGTCTCTGTTAAAGCGTAGGTCAGAAAAGAAATTGTTAGAATTGATTACCTAGTAGGTATCTATAGACGTTCCTGTTCACTTGCTAGATCATGTACCAGGTGACCGAACTGTCCGTTGGCTCTCTTTTCTATAAAAAATTCTATATTTCTAATAAAAAGAAATATCGTCTCCAGAAGCTCCGCAGATGAATTCATACTTAATAAAAAATATGGAATTAAATAAATTACGCGCGTGCACACACAAAGAAGCTGAAGGCGGCGAAGTAGTGGGGATCACGACAGGTATATACCATCCGGTTTTAGAGTTTATCTTACTACCAAGGCTTTTTTTTTCGGATGGATCTATACTAACAGCCAAAAGGCCCTAATGCTTCATCGGACTATTGTGAGCCGATTTGGCTCAGAATATTTAGTAGAGTATATAAAATTAAAAATACTATAAAATTTCAATGATTGAAAATAGAAAGTTATGGTTAATCACTTGATAACAGTATCAGCATGCATATTCTAAATAGTGGAATGAGTCTGCATGGGTAATGTAGTAGTTGGGACGTGTCGCAGAGGTGGTCGTGGCGCGACTTCTGATTAATGCAGCCTCCGGGGGCGGCCGAACTGATTGCCGCCGACTGTCCCTGGGCGCGGCAGGCGGCTGCATAGAGCCGGCCACAAATATTTTGATAAGCCGGAACATGATATTGCTAGAAATTATGCATCTAAATTATGGTTATACGGAAGTACATATAATAATAATAAAAATAGAGCCTCGATGGTCTAGTGGGTATGGACTCAGTCTCTTGAGTGAGAGGTCTGAGTTCAATCCTGACCGGTGTCGGTGGCAAAAAATGGGTTTTTCCAAATTTCTCCGTGCACCTGAACATGAGACCATCGTTTGTTCGCCCCTGAAGGATAATATCGTGAGGAAAGCTGCATGCCCGATGAGATTAAAAGTCTTTGAAGGTGTCTGAAGTTCACCAGCCCGCACTATGGCCCAGCATCCTTCTCGCCTGATTTCGAGGAGGAGACCCGAGAAATTAGCCGAGGAAGGTGGTAGATAAAATGAGCTGGCTGATGCTTGTTGATAAATTTTACGGCATGTCAAAGATTTTTAAACTAAACAATTATGCAGGTCTCCCAAAATGCAGATAGCAGATCAAGTGACAAGGCAGAATAAATAAATAATGATTTTTGATAACTTTACATTTGGATCGTTAATGTAGAATTAGGATGTCAATTTGGTAAGGTTTTAATTTAAAGAATTATGTGGTCTGAAAAGGGTGTTTTATATAAATTTAACGATTTGCTTTTAAAATACCACCCGAGTTCTTTTGCAAGCTTCTTTGTCTTTGGCTCACTCTAACAAAAACGTTCAAGATAACCCTTATCAAAATGATAGACGTATGCATTTTCACAGAGTAAGACATATTGAAAATTTTCCTGATGAAAAAACTAAAAACCTGTGTGTTGTCTGTAAAGTCGGTTTACGGATGATAATTTTACGTAATAACGTCATAATGCGCTTGTTCGGCGCTCTCGCTTGCACGCTCGGCTCAGGCGGAACGTGACACTTTTTCGTGCGTGCAGCCGCCGTTCTTCGATTTATAAGACGTCAAAATACTAAAACCTATACGTATTGTTTTTTGGTATACTTATTTTAATTTTTAATTTAGATGCGCTAGTTGCCTTTCTAGTATACTCTAATTTAGTTTTTATCATACATGACATTCTACATTCTAAAAAATGTAGTTTAGGTTTTTATATGATTGGAAAAAGTTGGGAAAAATGTAGACCAATTGGAAAACTTTTAACAGTATTCATATGATTTGTAAAAACGCAGTAAAGCTTTTGTATTAGACACGTGTAAAATGACCGAAGCTGCGGCTAACTTCGCATCGGTACGAGTGCTACAAAAATGTGAAAAAAATGTAGTCATTAAAAAGAAAAAAGGTAGTCAGTAATGTACGGTGTGCTAATCGTTAATTTTGGATATGACTAATTAAGAAGTTTCTAGAAGTAAATTAATCATTATCTATAGAACGTGTTTTGCTCTATCTAGTCTTTATATAAAATTGTTTTAACAAATAACCGTTAGTAATCACAATTCTCTTACCCGACAGTCTTTTGGGTATTAAGAGAAAGCGCACAGCATCCCTGATTCACCGAGTGCGACGCAGTACCAACAGTCTGGTAAAGACAGTGGCGGCCAGATTGGACGTGGACAGTGTTCTAATGCAGCACTGGACTCGTGTACATTTGGTCAAAGACACCAGAGGCCTTAGACAAAGTAACATTAAAAAAACGATAACGAAGTTCGAAAATAATAAAATGTATGGGATTGACATAAGCCGTCGTCAATTATGTCACTCGTTATCGTTATCGCAAGTTGGTAGACAATGTTAAAATTCGTAACCAAATCATAAACTGTCAATTGGTTATCGAACACTTATGTCAAGCTTATGTTATTTTATTATTGATATTGATTCGTTATCCGTGGGCGTGGGCCATGGAGGGCAACATTTTCACAATTTTTACGAGTTCTAGTGTGTATGAGGTCTATTTACATAGATATTAATTTTAATTTTTTGGTCCGATTTGACACTTCTTGTCGAACTTTATTGACACTTGACAGTTGTTGTCGTTGCACTGTCACGATCTTTGATTGATGATTGGCTAGAAAATTATTATCGTTATCTCAAAGACGATAACGAATTTCGGCTACAAAGCGATGTCACTTTGTCTACAGGCCCAGAACTTCCAATAATTTTAATTTAGATAACTTACTATAATATAGTTTTTAAGATTATTTTGTTACTAAAATCACGTTGTTTGAACGCGCTAATCTCAGGAACTACTGGTCCGATTTGAAAAATTCTTTCAGTGTTAGATAGCCCATTTATCGAGGAAGGCTATAGGCTATATAACATCACGCTATTACTAATAGGAGTTAAGTTAATTAAGTTAACGCGGGCGAAGCTGCGCCCAACAGCTAGTTTATTTAGTTGTAGCAGGTCTACCCACTAAAGCTTGGCAAATGCCACCGATGCCGCTTTGGAGAGGTGCCCCTGATCTGTTGAGCAAACAGGGCACCTCAACGGCTAGTCAGTCCCTCAGGGGCCCAACGCCACCTCTACAGAGGGGTTGTCCCGCACCACAGAACAAAACTAACTCGGGTCAGTACAATGGGGAGAGGTTCCCGTCCTCGCCCCTTGCCCCTGCTCTTTTGGCCCCTTTTCTTATAAGAGAGGTACAAAGAGCCCCCTCCGCTCAATTCACTTCGCCTCAGGTGCAGCGGCTCTCCCTAGGTTACTGAGCCCCACCGCCACGACAAGGCCTGAACGGTGGGGACAAAAATGATCATCATTAATCCTCAGTCAGCTCGGGACAATATACAAGGAACGTGTGGTTCTTTTCTCTACTTTATAATAATAGCTATAAATATGACCTGAATATAAAGTGACAAATATATTATGGTGGTGTGGAACGATGGTTTATCTTCGAAAGTGTAGGTACTTTATCTCCTCGCAGTCATAACAACTAACTTTATAATATAAAGTGACAAATATATTATGGTGGTGTGGAACGATGGTTTATCTTCTAAAGTGTAGGTACTTTATCTCCTCGCAGTCATAACAACTAACTTTATAATATAAAGTGACAAATATATTATGGTGGTGTGGAACGATGGTTTATCTTCGAAAGTGTAGGTACTTTATCTCCTCGCAGTCATAACAACTAACTTTATAATATAAAGTGACAAATATATTATGGTGGTGTGGAACGATGGTTTATCTTCGAAAGTGTAGGTACTTTATCTCCTCGCAGTCATAACAACTAACTTTATAATATAAAGTGACAAATATATTATGGTGGTGTGGAACGATGGTTTATCTTCTAAAGTGTAGGTACTTTATCTCCTCGCAGTCATAACAACTAACTTTATAATATAAAGTGACAAATATATTATGGTGGTGTGGAACGATGGTTTATCTTCGAAAGGTAGGTACTTTATCTCCTCGCAGTCATAACAACTAACTTTATAATATAAAGTGACAAATATATTATGGTGGTGTGGAACGATGGTTTATCTTCGAAAGTGTAGGTACTTTATCTCCTCGCAGTCATAACAACTAACTTTATAATATAAAGTGACAAATATATTATGGTGGTGTGGAACGATGGTTTATCTTCGAAAGTGTAGGTACTTTATCTCCTCGCAGTCATAACAACTAACTTTATAAGCAAGAGTTTTAGTTTCAGTCCGTAATGTTGCAGCTAATTTAAAACTCCCATAAGATTTCCTCAATATTCCAAACCGTAAAAAAACTAAAGAGAGGTGTCAAGGGACACCCGGCTGGAACGAAGTTCCTTTCGATTAATTAGTGAAGACCTATTAATAAAACACATTACCAACAATTTTTTAAAGTCAAATTAAGTCAACGTGGAATGTGTTATAATGAAAACTACTTACATATCTTATTTTTCAAACATGTTTAAATTGTATAATTCTTAAAGCATTTATGTAAATCCAATAGATGGCGTGTTACATATGTATAATTATTTAAAGTTTACATAAAACTGCCAATATATGGCATTTATATGTAATTATTAAACGTTTCCGTGAATTTACCAATAGATGGCGTTGTTTAGTAATTGCATCGCGCTAAAGGTGACATGATGTTAATAGATAAGGTTTCAAACTTTTATAATAAACAGTAAACACACTATAGCAAAAAGTATCGTGCCAACTTTTCGTCTGAATTTTTTTCCGTCTAGCCCCCTTTCGCAACGCGCGATAAGGAAATACGTTCCCATAAAAAACTTATAATATTTTGGCGGAATAAACGAGACAATATTTTTTGCGTTAACGTACATGAAGGGAGTTAATTCTACATAGTTTATTCTCGTGAAGCATTTAGGAAGTTTCTGTGTTCTTGGTACCATGTAGTAGTAGGACACAAATTTAACAAAGTTAAAATAAAAATTTACACATCCGCGATCCTCCCTGTCATACTTCTTGGCTTCACAGCCAGAAAAATGCATTGAGTACACAAAGGATAGGAGAATTATAGTTCAAGTAAGAGGTAGTGCCGTTACTGCATTGTAGTCGAATTGTGCCATCACAATCGGGATAGTACCTCTCGCTCGCATAAAATAACACCGACGTAAAGTGGCAGCTATGCATTACATGCGGTTTGTGAGTTTCCGGTGGCTCATTGCCCGTTGGGGAAGATAGGGAAAAGGAGGGCAGCGCATCTGCATAACCTCTGGTCATAATAATAATATTTTTTCAAAAAGCATAAATTTTGTAGGTTTTGCATAAAATGTTAAGATTTTAAAAAGAATTATAAAAGTATTTTTTTCTTTTTTTATATTTTCATACATTGTCATACACTTATGAGTTATGATTCAAATTTCAAGCCTCTAACTTATCAGGAAGTTAGTTTGAAATCAATTGAAAAATTCCGGATATACAATACAGAAAAGCGACTATAATGAAAATAACAATGTGCATAGCTATTCTAATCGAACTGATCGTTTTCACAACGAAATGAAATATACATTACGTAGGTCATTATAAATAAAGAAATATGCTAAACTCATAAAAACGGTAAATAGGAACCACTTAGTATCCAGAATAACGCCTTCAGTATGAACTGGCATGAAAGGTAGCGCCCCCCGAGGGCAGTATGCTCAAGGCGGCAGAAAATTAACGTGCTCCCGCGGGAAATCTAGCAGCCTTAGAGCCGACCGGGGGGTGGTAGCAGGAGATATTACTGCTCCTACAGCCTCGCGCACCTGAGCTCACTTATGTGCTTCTCCTAATTTTAATAAAATATATAAGCTGCTTAAAAATATTTCGATAGAGTTTGGGCTCTCTTATATACAGTATATAAAAATAATAATGAGATACAATATATATAAGGCCGGCAATGCACCTGCTAATCCACTGGTGTAGCGGGTGTCTGTGGATGTCGCTCTTCACTAACCATCAGGTGAACCGACTATCCGTTTGCCCCCTCTTCTATAAAAAAAAAAACTATTAAAAAGGACCTTTATCATCGGTTTACTGAATTAAAACAACAAAAATGTTATGAACTAATAGTACTATTTAGTAATAGTAGCAGTACGTCACTAATTATTATCTGACATTTAAATTTCACAGTGTTTTCATGAAAAAAAAAACATAATCTTTTCCATTAGTCACTTGAAAAAAATGCCTGTGGTATTCTGCTCTTAGTATTACGTGGTATTGCCCTATTATATAGCCCAAGGCCTATAAAAGGTTATAAAGAACCCTTCCCATAATACATATTTAGACATCTTTACATACATCCTCCGATACAATATAATCCACTAGATCTACATATCCGTGAAAAAGGTCCGTCAAACTATAAAATTGGATTTAGTAAAAGTTTAAACAGGATCACCTATTCAGATGGAGAATTTAAAACAAGGGGAAATTGTCTCCGTGTGGTCAGAGGCGCACAAGTGGATTAGAGGGAGCAGCCGCAGCCCGGCGCTCCGCCCTCGGGCTCCAACATTTAAAGGGTTTTTGTACTACAGACAACTAATTTTAAACGCAAGTTCAAAATATCTTTATTTCATATGTAATAAACTTTATACAAATAATAAAATTCAAAACATTTAAATGTTGCCAATAAAATAAAAATAAAACTCTTTTGGAACCACTCACCCTAAGGACAAACTAGAAAAAGAACTTGGGAGTAAGCTCTTTTATAATTATTTAAAAAGTGATAAACATGGTAAATATCCCGTTTTAAATAATTTTAGTATTGAAAATAACCATGTTAACTTAAAATCATATACATGTATTTTGTTTCAGATATAGACGTGAAATCAGAAAGCTTGGACAGCTTTGAGTCAGGTATGTACATATAAACATTTGTTATTTAAGTTAAGAATATCTTAAAAGTAATTATTTATTAGGTTACTCTAATGATTGTAATACTAAACAAATCTTAACAAGCGTATTATATGTATTATAAATCTAAAAAAAAACATAACTACACAACTTTATAAGTATTATATTTTGTAACAAGTTATAGACATAAAAAGCTCATCTAAAATTAATATAATACTGTTAAATTATGTTATAATAGCGGATAACGTGTAAGACAAGAGGCTGTAGGGCTAGCAGCGTTAACGGAGCCCTAGAGAGCATTCGGCCAAGTCCCCGTTTCGCAATACTGTCGAAAAGATAAAATGAACATAAAGTTGAGTGGTAGATATTGTCGCTCAAAGGAATCAGGCGCTCTCTCGGCGGCAACTAAACCAAAAGCTACGCATTTAACACACAGATGGAGAGTTATAAGTTATAACGCATCTTTCTTTATTGTTGGATTGAATTTAAACCAAAACAAAAAACATTGATATACATACCGAATCTTAAATAAATCATTTACATAAAAACCAGTCATAGGAACTGTCAGCAGAAGTGAAAACAGCGACACAGCACTCAACAGTGAAGATCAGCTGACTGTATCTTTCACGATCGGGCACAATGGGCGTTCCGAGTTCACCCGATTGATCCTTTCACCTCCAAGCGTGACGGATCAGCCTCACTCACAGCCTACATAAATCTGTATGCGGTGCACCAAAATAAGTTTTCACTTCAAAAGAGACATCTTTCATCATATTAAGTTGCAAGTAACAACTAGTATAATAATTTAAACTTATGATATGTTTATTCATAAAAGCTATAGCTTTATGTAGTCATTATGTTAATTTCAAATTAGCAATTATGTAAAGAGACCAAAAAGGATTTCGGTAAATACGAATCTAAAATTGTATTCAGTACGTGCGCCCGCCGAACTTACAATTAAAACGGACACCCAAAATTGTTACATCGTTCGTCACTTAGCTCGCGAGATCCGACTGTAGCGAGTTTATAGCATAATAAATACTAAATCAATTTTTTATCAGTTCAATAATCAAGTAGGGTAAAATAGAAAGAAGAACAACTGTTTCAATGAATATTGAAATGGAATTAAATAAGCCTAGGTGGTACTAGGTACATATAAACTTACCTTACGAATTAGAGTGTGATTTCTAGTTGAATTATTGAAGTGAGGAATGAAACTTACTGCATTTCTTTTGAAATTAATTATATCGATACCAGAAAACCTTTAAAATCCTTCGAAAACTTAAAGTATATAAAGGTCGATATAATTAAGTTTCCAATTATTAATTACGACGAAGCCTTAAATACACTTGGTCTTTAAGGCTTCGTCTACGGCTTAGGTTCAATCAAACATTTATAGTTTGACGTCATACTTGCACGCGATTTAGCTACGCAGATGTATCAATGTACATATTTTTTATCATCACTAAAATTTAAATACCAGATGAGGGTATTTATTATATATTACTCATACCCTTTACCTTATTTCTTAACATTGAAATATCATTTGATTCTTTCGTATCGGAATTATAATAGCAATGCCTAAAATAAAGCGACAGGCTGACTTTTATTAGCTGGGAATGGCCGGGATAGTTACACGAGTCTGCAATCAGGTGCAGTTTAAAATGTGCATTTGCGATGCGGTGCTACAGGCGCAGGGCGCGGACAGAAATGCATTTTCAATAATTGAGGGTCAGACAGGGTGGTGGGGGCACATTAAAATCGCTAAACTTTCCGATCGTCGTTCGTCACCGACACGCCGACCTGCCGACACGCCGACACCAGCTAGCCGCAATACTCTATACGCCTCAGACACTCCGGTTTCATTAGTAATAACTCTTATTTTCTTTATAGAATAGCCAGACAGTCAGTTCACCTGGTGGTAAGTGATAAGCGATGTCCATAGGCACCCACTACACCAGAGGATTAACAGGTGCGTTGCCGACCTTTCAAGAATGAGTATGGTCTTTTCTTGGAGGTCCCTAAGTCGTATCGGTTCGGAAGTACTGTAGGTGACGCACGATCCCTATATGGAAATATAGGGATCGTGCGAGACAGGAAATGCCGTAAAAATCGAGTTGTTCTGGATTTCCGGACATCGGACCTTTCGAGGTGGAGTGGGTGAAATTTGGAATTTCGACGCGATCTCCGGTGGTGGAATTCTGTTGCGGGTATTTGTCGGAACAATTCCTCAGAATACTCCCCGTGGTAGATGCGGTAAAAGATGCATACTGATCCGACATCTCTATCAAGCTAATCAAGCCGATCGAAGAGATCCTTGTTATGGGCGATTTGAGCCGGATTATCTCTGTATGGGTACCTCCATCTCGCTGCTTATTACTACCATGAAACAGCTTTTCTATGTTTGGAAGAAGGCTAAGACACTTAACCATTGTCACGGGGTTTACCGTGTACCGATCCAGTAACCGAAAGCGACAGGAATATTAAAATAAAAAAGGCAATGGAATCCCTTAAAATTTTAAACAAAAATTATAACCGACTTCAAAAAATAAAATAACTAAAAAGTAATAAAATAATTGCGTTTCTTTAATTTTTGTGTCTAATAATTTAATAAACTAATAATCATCTCGTACTTCTACTAATGTACAATTTTTGAGTTTATCACATCATTATTGTTACTTTTGGAGTCGGTGTCAGCTAAATTAAATAGGTAGTAGATCAGAGGCCTTAGACAAAGTAACATTAAAAAAACGATAACGAAGTTCGAAAAGAATAAAATGTATGGGATTGACATAAGCCGTCGTCAATTATGTCACTCGTTATCGTTATCGCAAGTTGGTAGACAATGTTAAAATTCGTAACAAAATCATAAGCTGTCAATTGGTTATCGAACACTTATGTCAAGCTTATGTTATTTTATTATATGATATTGATTCGTTATCCGTGGGCGTGGGCCATGGAGGGCAACATTTTCAAATTTTTTATGAGTTATAGTGTGTATGAGGTCTATTCACATAGATATTAATTTTAATTTTTTGGTCCGATTTGACACTTCTTGTCGAACTTTGTTGACACTTGACAGTTGTTGTCGTTGCACTGTCACGATCTTTGATAGATCATTGGCTAGAAAATTATTATCGTTATCTCAAAGACGATAACGAATTTCGGCTACAAAGCGATGTCACTTTGTCTACAGGCCCAGGTACAGCAACAAATACGTCACCGTCGTCCGTCACCGGTGTCGTATTTGCTGCTGTAGGTACCTAACTACCTTGGCTGACACCGACTCCGAAAGTAACTATAATGACGTGGTAAACGCAAAAATTGTACATTAGTAGAAGTACAAGATGATTATTAGTTATTAGTTAAAGAAACGCAATTATTTTATTACTTTTTAGTTATTGTTTTCTAATGTTTGCGCGAATTTCACTCATTATAATGAAACAATTTTTACGGATTTTTTTAGTTTTTTTATTTTTTGAAGTCGGTTATAATTTTTGTTTAAAAAATTTTATTTCTTAATTTTTTAGTGATTCATTCAAGAAAGACAGACAGAGATAGACATTTTGGCATATTTAACCGTATGAAGTTAGCCCAACAAAAGCTGTTAATCGTCGAGGAGTTCCCTCGACTGTCTATGGTATCCATCATCAGACCTTTAATGGCACGTATTGCCCATATGGGTGCAAAGTTCTCATCAATTTAAATTAATTAAGTCCAATCACAAGGTAGCTACTGTAAACTATTTAGGAGTTCCCTTAACTGAGCTTCGTCTTCATCATCAGACCCCCAATCACAGTCACAAACCATATAGGTGTAAAGTTCTCATCAATACAAATTAATCAAGCCCAAACACAAGACAAGCACTGAAGTAAATCGTCGAGGAGTTCCCTCGACTGTCTTCCAGCTCCATCATTAGATCGGCTTAAGACCTTCATTAACTTGTAGTGCTTTAAAATGCTTATTTAAAAAAATATTAAGTGCACTAGTCGCTCCTACGAATTTCGAAAGTTCCCCTCGATTTCTCTGAGATGCCATCATCAGATCCTGGTTTTCTTATCGTGGGACCATTTGGCAAGTATACCCTTTCAAACAAAAAAAGAATTTTGAAAATCGGTCCACAATTGACGGAGAAATCGGTGTACATACATAAAAAAAAACAGGCCGAATTGAGAACCTCCTCCTTTTTGTTGAAGTCGGTTAAAATAGTTTTATAATTTATAATCCGCAATGTTAATTTTGCCACCTTTGGGCCACCAGAAACTCACAAACCGCACGAAACATGACAGCTGTCATGCTCAGCTGTCATGTTTCGTGCGGTTTGTGAGTTTCTGGTGGCCCAAAGGTGGCCTATTGGGGGAAGGGGGATAGGGAAAAGGAGGGCAACGCATCTGCATAACTTTTGGTTTTGCAGATGTCTATGGGTGTTGATAGGCATAAGCCATAAGGCGGAGCCTTAAGGCTACGACTGCTCGGTTCTCTCCTTAGAACATAAAAAAGACGAGGTTTTCTAGCGGTGGTTCTTGGTCATGTTTTATTAACTTAGGCTGTCTTATTTTTATTATATATTAACTTAATAACATCATAGCCTTTTTACGTTAGCATTTTCCATTTTTAAAGGAAGATAAATAATTTTATATATTTTATAAAAATATGTGTTGCCATGACCTTATCGACCCCCGGGCTCAAAAGCACATCTTTAAATAAATAATCAAACATAGCCTATAGCACATCTGGGATCAGAAGTGGTAAAACTTTTATCAAACTGTTTTTTTATAGTATAGGAGGCGTTGAAACGAGCAGTCGAAGCCTTTTGGCGACTATCGACGCCCATACACATCCGCACCACCAAAGATTATGCAGATACGTGGGCAACGTATCCCTATCCCCCCAATGAGCCACTAGAAACTCACAAACCGCACGAAACGCGACAGCATAGCTGTCACTTGACACCGGTGTTATATGAGCGCAGTAACATCTTTTTAACCGAATTCTAAAAAAGGAGGAGGTTCTCAATTCGAAAATTTGTATGTTATAACTACCGTTATTTACCAACTGATTTGAAAAATTATTTTTTTGTTTGAAAGGGTATAACTTCCTAAATGGCCCCATAATAAGGAAACCAGGATCCGATGGTAGCATCCCAGAGAAATCGATGGGAACTACTTTGTTTTTATAAGAACTTTACACCTAGATGGGTTTTGACTGTCATTAGGGGTCTGATTATGAAGACGGAGGAAAGTTAAGGGAACTCCTCAACGGTTTACAGTAGCTACCATGTGTTTGAACTTTATTCATTGTTATTTTCTGATCTTTTCTTTTCATAACGACCCTATATCTACTTTAAATCTCCTTCACCTTAAGGTTGTCTGGTAGAAATCGCTACCTTAGCGATAAGGCCGCCTTTTGTGTACAATTATTTTTCTGTAATCTCCACAATATTGTAAGTTTACCTATTTTATGTACACAATAAAGTATATTTTCTTTCTTTCTTTCTTTCTTTCTTTCATTTATATTGACGAGAACTTTGGACCCATATGGATTATAAGTGTCATTACAGACCTGATGATGGAGATCATTGACAGTTACGGGAACTCCTCAACGATTTACAGCAGGTACCTTGTGTTTGGGCTTGATTAAGTTGTATTGATGGGCAATTTACACCTAGATGGTTTGTAAGTGTCATTAGAGGTCTGATAATGAAGACGAAGGACATTCAAGGGAACTCCTCAACGGTAACTACCTTGTATTTGAATTTAATTTATTTATACTGATGAGAACTTTGCACTATGGGCTATAAGTGCCATTACAGGTCTGACCATAGATGGTCGAGGGAATTCCATAATGATTTACAGTAGCAACTTTTTGTTAGGACTACTTCATATGGATCAATATACCAAAAAGTTCAGTACGAATACAGTACTAATAATATTGTAGATAGTAGTCGATGATGTATCATTTTATTACTAGTCGATGAAAAAAAAACAATTAGTTTATTGGATGTTTTGGAAGCGTATCATAGTATTTCAAGTCGTCATAATATCCACTATAATTAAGTGATATTCTATATCTATACAACGGAACTCTTTAATAATAGGAAGGAAATAATCAAATATTTTTTACACAATTCCAAATTGGATTTTCCATTGATTGTGTATTAGATTAAACCCTTTCTTCGTTCGTCTCAATAAAACGGCCTTCACTAATATAAGCAATGCGTTTAATAGTTTCATATCAGAAATATAAAATCAGTTATCGAATTTCTGGATCACTAAAAATGAGGAAATAAAAAAATTTAAACAAAAATTAAAATTTACTTTAAAAAAAACTGAAAAAAAATCGCGTTTCTTTAGTTTTTGTGCCTACAACTTGTTCTTCTACTAATGTACAATCTTTGCGCTTACCACGTTATTATTGTTACTTTTGGAGTCGGTGTCAGCCAAGTTACCTAGGTACAGCGACAAATATGTCATCGACTCCAAAAGTAACAATAATGACGTGGTAAAGTTAGTCCGCCTGACATTAATAATAACGGGCATTATAATTATACGAAACGACAAAAACTAGGCAATAAATTACCGAAGCTCCGACTGTAATAAATTAAGGTTACAGATAATCACGCCACTTCCCAGGGAATTTAGAAGTTAATTTAAATGTTACCGAACTCGCAAGTTTTACCACTTGACAAGCGTAAGTGCAAAGTAACGGATAAAATACACTTTATATGCTTATTTATTGTGTGGCGTGTTAATCAGCATGGGTCTTCACCATCTTGCTTATTTCTTCCTTGTATTTGCATTCCTGTTAGGACAAAAAGGATGTAGTTACTAAGGGCGTTCAACGCTGAGCGGCTCAAATCGTCGATAGCAAGGTTCTCTCCGATCGACTTGATTCTTTGGCGCTGCGTAGACATGTCGGATCAGTATGCATCTTTTACCGCATCTACCACGGGGAGTATTCTGAGGAATTGTTCGGACTAATACCTGCAGCAGAGCGTAAAAATTCCAAATTTTACCCACACCACCTTGATGTCCAGAAATCCACAGCAACTCAATTTTTACGGCATTATCTGCTTTACACGGCAACTGTATGTTACTTACCTCACCTTTAAGAAAAGAACATACTCATAACACGGGTAAAACCCGGGATTTTCTATCTTCTAAACCACGGAACAGATTTGGGTGAGATTTGGTATGAAGATACTTTGGAACTTAACGTAGGACTTAAAATAGTTGCTATCCTGAAAATCCCACGGGAACGGGAGTTGTGCAGCTAAAACGCCGGGACTGTGTATTTGTTAAATCACTAAACCGATGTAAGATATAAGATGTATAATTAGTGTAACAAGAAGTTTTTTAGATGTGTCAATAGATGGCGTTAACACAAAATGTAGATCACGCTATCCATTACAAGATGCGAATCCTTATGAGGATCGCACTTTTGTATTGCACGCGTTTTAATGAAGTATTCATATATTAGTAATTTATCCAAAAATGATTTATTAATAGAATTAATTATATTATAAAAAAGGAATACTTATATATAATATGAAGCGGCTGAAAAAGCTAAAATATGCAAATACAGGGGTCTAGGCTCCGAATATGATTTTGTCCCATTCGGTGTCGATACCCTTGGTCCGTGGGGTCCTAGCGCTTTAAGGCTCTTTAAGGAAATAACAAAAAGGTTAGTCGACATCACAGGAGACCGAACAGCTGGCAGCTACCTCGGAGAAAGAATTAGTCTAGCAATTCAAAGGGGGAACGCTGTGAAAACCTTCGGAACCTTGCCTAAAGGGACTCCTTTTTATTAATATAATATTATATTTTTAAAGGTTTTTAGTTTTAGTTTCTTTGTAATTTATATCCAATATTTTTTTATTTAATTATTTAATAATTTAAAATTGCAATAAATGACAAAGTACTATTTATAAACAATGCTAGGAACAATAATAAAATATATGAATAAAAAATATAACTTTTTCGTAGCTTTTTTGCTGGTAGTAGGTACTAATTTGAATTAAAATATTGATGTATCATAGGGTAGTTACGAATAATTTTGTATCGTTAGGACACAAAATAAATACTATAGGACGTCTGACACCTCAATCCTCCCATGAACATGGTTGCTGGAAAGTATCCGAAACGTCGGGCATTTAAAAATCTTAATGAACCGCGATAAAATCCGTAAAATGTACTACTAAATTAAATAAGTAGTAAAAAAAGGAAGTAAATAGTATTCTTTAAATTATTATAGTTTGTAAATTGGAACCATTTTCTTTTATGTCACATGGAGGCGACCGAGCAGTCAGAGCCGGAGGTGACTACCGACGCCCATAGACATCGGCACAGCCAAAAGTTATGCAGATGCGTTGCCCTCCTTTTCCCTATCCCAATGGGCCACCAGAAACTCACAAAACCGCACGAAACGCGACATAGCTGTCACTTGACGCCGGTGTTATGTGAGCGAGAGGCACCACTACGGTTGTGCCGGCCCAATTCGGCTACTACTACTTTATTTGAAAAATAAGATTTAAAACAATACTTCTTATACGCGGACGAAGTCGCGGTTAAAATCTATGAAATAATATACTGCACTTAGATTAAGAAAAACCATTTTTGTCCGTCTGTTTGTTCCGGTTAATCTCTGAAACGGCTAAGCCGATTTTGACGAGGCTTTTACTAGCAGATAGCTGACGTTATAAGGCGTAACTTTGGCCATAAAAATAATCACCATCAATCCGAACAGCTGTAAATCTAAGTAAACGCGGGCGAAGCTGCGGGCAACAGCTAGTACACAATAAAAGCTGGCCCCGGATGAACTCGCTTATATTTATGTTTGCGATTCAGTTGAATCAAAAATATTCAACTAAATGGCAATACAGGTAACAAAAGTTTCGTGGAAGAGCTGAACAGGATGATGATATCAAGACAGAGATTGGATACAGACAATGATACCTTTGAGTGACTTGAGAGTTCCACCCTTAAAACTCTAATTATACCTACTGTAAATTACCTAAACGTTGTCGTGTCTCCTCATCGTGTTTTGCACTTAGTAGTGCTTACAATTTTATATTTTCACAAAGCAGAAAAAGCATATCAATAGTTAATATATTCTCAAGTTGGACGTATAACTTTCAGCCGTGTAGAGGAAAACAAAGGAGTTTTTCGTCGGTTATTTCCCCGAGATCACCGAGGACGGAGGACGGAGGACGCACCTCATCCCGGCACTCCCTCCGCGGCGATAAAATTTAAAATTCAAGGCCGCGTTAACGAACCGCCCTCGCGAACAAATAGATATTCAAATGTGAGGTCCCATATTAACATTTATGGCAAGTTTGCGGGCCGAGACAAAGACTCGCTAGAGGCCTGCTTGTGTCGCGAGGCCCAAACTTGGTATGAATACATTTTTAATTGAAACTTTTACATCTGGAAGGCTGTAATAACTTGCACATTGTAGCCTCACAATTTAAACTTTATTGATAC
This sequence comes from Helleia helle, assembly GCA_963853865.1. NCBI lineage: Eukaryota > Metazoa > Arthropoda > Insecta > Lepidoptera > Lycaenidae > Helleia > Helleia helle. The sequence continues at coordinate 13,569,781 of OY971422.1, read as the reverse complement.
TTTAATCCTTTAAATAATATTTAGCCGCAGCATTGTACAGTGACATTTTTATATGTTACAATATGAAAATGTTACTGTACAAAGCTGCGGTAATTATTACGGCAAAATCATTGCCAATGGCCGTAGTAATTAGCGCATATATTGTTTATATCTATTGTGTAGGTAGTAGGCGCTTTACATTAATTTAATATTGTATCCCGGCTCGTTTACCACCTTCGGGCATTGAGAGTTCCGGGCCTGTAGACAAAGTGACATCGCTTTGTAGCCGAAATTCGTTATCGTCTTTGAGATAACGATAATAATTTTCTAGCCAATGATCAATCAAAGATCGTGAAAGTGCAACGACAACAACTGTCAAGTGTCAACAAAGTTCGACAAAAAGTGTCAAATCGGACCAAAAAATTAAAATTAATTTCTATGTAAATAGACCTCATACACACTATAATTCATAAAAAATGTGAAAATGTTGCCCTCCATGGCCCACGCCCACGGATAACGAATCAATATTAATAATAAAATAACATAAGTTTGACATAAGTGTTCGATAACCAATTGACAGATTTTCTACCAACATTGTCTACCAACTTGCGATAACGATAACGAGTGACATAATTGACGACGGCTTATGTCAATTCCATACATTTTATTCTTTTCGAACTTCGTTATCTGTTACTTTGTCTAAGGCCTCTAATCTTTGCTGGCGTAGGGTGTGTGCAGATGTCGGGCTAGGCATTCACTATTCTACAGGTTTTCGTGTGTGGTGGAAGGCGCTGGGCTCTGTATTTAATTAACCTTAGAGGTTCTGTAGTTGAAGCTTACAAGGGGGTCAAGGGGAATTTAGAGACTGTCGAGGCGCGGCTCTGGCCCGGACTCTTGACTTGGAGGTGAGATGGAAACCAACTGGGTAAGCCATCCTGACCAGGTTAACGCGGAGTCGTGCCGAGACTAGGCCCTGGAAATCGGGAACCACGAGGCAGATTGCGGTCGACGTTAAATTAAGTTCCATATTTTATTCTCACGCACCACTAGAACAAGACATGAACCCCGACCTGAGCGCATCGTTGTAATCGCCTATTGAGGCCTAAATAAATAAATTTGTTTTGGGTCTCATATTTTATTTCCTTTCTTTAGCCTCTTTCTTAAGTTACTTTACTTAGGTTAATGGCACGAAAGATTAAGGCATGTTTAATAAGTTATGTAGTTATAATCAATTTTCGTTGAAAAGTTTCTATAATAGTTTTGTATATACTCACTATCACTTACCACCAGGAAAAACGATTGTCCGTTTGCCCCCTCTCCTATATATAAAAAGCTCAATATTTTCACAACATGTTCACAAAAGCTCAAGCGACAGCGATAATCACTTTAACAATTCGTAACGTATGCTCGTTCGCCACCTAGAGGACTAAATCCAGATGAAATGACGACAGCGTGCCATGGAATCAAGTTGGATGAAAGAAACAAGTACCTACATATTGACCGTCTTTGTTATTGAATTTGAACCTTTGTTCAGTATTAGACAAAGGCGAGCGATTAACATAAATGATAATAATAATATAATTTGGTCCAGTACTTGTAAGTTGTAGCTATTAATTATTTCAAAATATAATATTTAATATGGACAGGAGAAAACGCTTCAAAAATTTTTTTGTATAAAAACAAATAAGATTCTCTCCCATACTTTGGTAACTTATCATAACATTTTCAACTTCAATAATTCAAAACAAAATCTTAAGCCCTGACAATAGACAAAAGCATTATGTTAAGGATTTTCTCCAAAGACAAATAAAACTTTCGAAGAAAACAAATCAAAATCCCAATTTTGCCGGCTGCATTATTTATGTGATATTGACTTGGTGACTTTCCCCTTTTTCGTTCTTGTGGTAGATCTTTATTCCAAAAATATGTATTTCTGTAAGTTTATACTTGGAGGCACATAGGAGTATTATTAATATCGGCCAGTTTAAATGGCCGAAGACGTCCCTAGCGTCAGTTTTCTCCCAAATAAAATTGCTGCTATCTAAACAAAGAGCCCTAATTATTCGGCCGTGGCGGGCGGGGTCGCTCTCTTATGGGTGTTCTGGGGCCCATTTCGCTTCTCGGATAGGGCTCCAGGGATCAGCGGGCGCCGCCTAGCCAATCGGTGGATGGAGGAGCGAGCGATCCGCAACCTTTTTATGTGCGATATCAGTGTTGCCGCCGGACTTTACGCTTGGGTAGACCCTAACTTATTGCAAGAATTAAAATTTCCACAATATTTATCACTTAACCGCCAACATATTATTATCCTTTATTAACATAAAATGTCACCCGATAGTACGCGTTCGTTGAGTATTGTTTTACGTCGGTTCACTTTTGTTCTAAGATTTAATAGCACGTAAAATGCGTATCTCCCCGTTGAACACTCCAACTCTTATTTAAATTTGCACCCGATTTTATTTTGAGACAATAAATTGCGCATAAAGGATTTCCGAGCGGTTTTTTGCCTCCGGGCGTATTGTCTTCACCCTACGCCTTCGCGGGCTTTTCATTGTGTAGAAATTATGAAATAGAAAGGCGGGATCGTGTGTCGGCTGGGTCGGGCTCGCTGCCGTGGTGCTGCGGTGTGGTGCGTGGTACGACGAGGTGCGGCGTGGGCGACGGTCACCCGACACCGCCGCCCGGCCCGCGCCTCGCCATTGTGCGGAACCATTCACCCGCCGGCTCATATTCGATTGCAGTGTTTTAAACATTCGATTGCCCTCGCCGGTATTAAAGGGTTCCCAAGAAGCGCGTACAATATAAGTTTTTTGCGTTTTGTTGTCTTTTAACCGGTCGAAGGGTACGCTTATTGTTTCTATGCTGAATTGCGACGATGAATGGGCTCCGAGCATTCATGCGTTTGGTATTTGGAGATCAGTGGAAGATAATGACGAGGCGGAGGGGGGCGGCCCGAGGTGGAAACAACAAACCTCCCACAGGTCGTTTTAAATGAGTTTTATTGAGGAATGTTTTTGTATACTCGTCGGTGTTATAAGATTATGGCGTCTCGTAAGTCGTGGTCTAATTTGGCGCGTGTCCCGGGGGCGCTAGTCTCGTTGTTCAATTAAACTTTGACATCTAGGTACATGCTCATGCGTCCGCAGGCCCGCAGGCCCGCAGTGGTCGCGAATAATAAACTACGTCACATTTCAGCGCTGACTACTACTGAATACCGAATACTACAGGCCCAATTCCAACAAACGACACTATATTGTATTTGTAAAATAAGGCTATTTCATAAAAAATGAGAGTTAATCAATTTGAAAAAAACAAAATTTTATTGATCGTTTTATACAATATGTACCTTGTAATATGTGTATAACACGATTATCTTGCTTTTTTATAAAGAAAAAAATATTTTTTAAATATTTTTTAATAATTTACGTTTTGTATGGTAATTATGGTGGGTCTCTAACCAGATGAAAAGACGATCTCCGTGCAGTGACCGGTCCGTGTTGGATACGAGTGGCGAGTGATCGGTCGTCATGGCGTTCATTTAGGGAGGCCTATTCAGTGAACGGACAGGGTCTGATGATGATGATGATGGTAATTATCACCAGTTTTATTCCCCACCAGCCCATTGACGGCCATTATAAATTATATTGGTCAGCGTTTCTTTACACTGGCACAGCTGATGTCTGCTACGGATTTTTACTCACTTCCTTTTTTTACACCTTGCCATCTGTAATTGCTTACCTTGGTGCTTACCTTAGTTTGTGTAAAAGCGTCCATATATTATTATTATTTGAATTAGCAAATAGGTAGACGAGCCGGCAATGTTGTAGTTGTTAAGGTCCTCCATTATAAAACCGTAAAAGTTGTTTCATAATAACGTCTTTTAGTTCGTCTATCCTATATAAAAGGTGGTAAGTCTCGCTACCAGTAATTGCCCAAATAACCCATGCGCGCGACACTAGCTCCCTCCCACAAAACAATACAACAATAACTTTCTCAACCTCTAGCTCAACTCGTTCGCAAGAAGTTTATACTCTGGGGTCACGACATTGCGTCCACACTTGAAACAGATGCACATAACTTATGCATGGATGGAGTTAATGCAAATCCCCGAACAACATCTACAGACTCTAGTCCGCACCAACATTATTAAAATACTACTATATTAGGATACCAGCAGCGCCCCGCGGTTTAGCCCGCGTTCTTCCCATTCCTGTGGGAGTACAGGGATACATTATAGTCTGTATATTATTCTGATGTTTAAGCTATGTTATTGTAAAGTTTCATTAAAATTCATTCCGTAGTTTTTGCGTGAAAGAGTAACAAACATACATCCATACGTCCATACACTTTTGGGTTTATAATATTAGTAGGATAGTATGTAATCAAGGAAATATTATTAAATATTATTATTAATTATTATATTTGGGTGAAATGGTCCCGTTAATGAGGACTGATCACCCGTCTGGCCTTGCTGGTGTCCCCACCCCTTAAATAATAATAATCAAGGAAATCCTTGATTCGTCAATTCACCAATCTCCATCTTGGAGACTAAGCCTGATGAGAGAGCCCAACACCCTCATCGCCTGATTTCGAGATGGTGATCCATTGCCAGCTGTGGGAAATATAAAGGTCGCTTATGATGATGATGATGTTGATGTAAAGCATGGAGTATAGGGCCAGTTACATATCACCATCATCATTATCATCAGCCTCTATCCATCCACTGCTTAACATACTCTATCAGTCACATATTATAGTGAATTAGAAATAAAATCAATCACTTCCAAACACACAGTACAGTTTAGAAAGGCATAGGCGGATACATTTCAGACGTACAGTCCAACGATTAGTGAGGCAGTAAAAGCCTCTACGATATCCTAATGTCTCTTTAGGAATATGGATGGAAGACCAACCCGACGCCAGGAGGCAGTGTGGTCGCAGACTGCACGGTTGGCGGGGGGCAACCCCCCACTTTAACTAATCCGACGAAGCATTAGGACCTTTGGGCCATTAGCATAGATCATTCCGAAAAAAAAGGATGGAAGTCTCCTCAACTTTGACTTTTCACTTTTATAGTGGGTTTTAATACCTATAAGGTCCATATTATCCGATTTAATAGTTATAATACTAACTATTTTATAAGCTATATATCAAGCTGTCTATAGATAGCTTTAGATCCCATAAAAAATATTCATGTTCACAATATGAGATCTAAAGATTTAGGAAGAAGATTTTTTTATACGGCATAAGAGGGCAAACGAGCAATCGAAGCCTTTTGGCGACTATCGACGCCCATACACATCCGCAGAACCAGAGATTATGCAGATACATTGCCCCCCTTTTCCCAATAATGAGCCACCGGAAACTCACAAACCGAAACTCACGAAACGCGTCAGCATAGCTGTCCCCCAGTCTAGTTCGGCTGAAATGCAGAATAGCACTACCTCTTTTTTGGCTACTATTGGGTGTTAGGTAAATTGTTAAGCCTGAGAGCGCTATGAATTTGCTATCTCCCTATTTTTAGGTATTCAGTTATCCTTTAAACTAAGCGGTACCCCACCGCCACATTATAGTGCCATTTCAACAAGCAAACCTGATCATCATCATCATCATCAGCCTGTTATTTCCCACTGCCGTCGCCAAGTCGGCTGCAATGCAGCATGGCCTTTGTAATTGCTCCGTGAGCATGGCACTACCTCTTACAAAATATTATAAAATATCAAGCGCTAGATGGCGCTATTTACATCTCCAGTAAGGTTTTACTCGCCACAGTGTGCGGAATAGTTTAAAATATGAAGTAAAAAGCTTGCGCTAGCTTGGGGTTCACATTACATACAAGTAAATCCTTCGGTTTGATACTCTGAGATTACGTCATATTTCTAGGGGTAATTTTGAAGTAAGACTAGAACATAATATTATAGTCGCTCAAGAAAAATATAAATTAACATCCAACATAAAATATTAAAAGGTTCCCAATTAAAATCCTAAAGATATAACAAAAAAAAACATTTTTCTAAGAACCATTACTAGAAAAGCAGCTTCTAAATAAGATAACAACCGCATCAAAATCGGTGCACACAAAACTTCAGTGCCACATACAGATACAATGAGGGATCATACTTTATAAGTCATCACGTTCGTCTTTTTGCGTCGGGAGCTAAAAACAAAAAGAAACAAAAAAGGCACAGTAACTCCAATTGTTTAATCAAATTCAAATACATTCCTAGAAGTTACTTATTGTGACTTTTGTTTTATAGATTCCTTTAATCTATAAAACAAAAGTCACAATAAGCAACTCAATTACTTTTACTTCTAAAAATTGTTTTACTGAACCACCGATATTTACTATTCCATGATAACAATCACCTAGAATCTAGATCAGAGCTGAGCCTGAAGCGGCGAGATGAAGGAGCCTGATAAGATCGGACATGCTTTGCGACACCGCCGCGCCGCCTCGCTGATAACACTCATCTAAAATTCATCTTACGCGAATCTATCGTAAGTTAAGTAATTGACAGTTATTCGAACTCGTGGCCTCTACTTCCCACGGCTTTCACCGATTTAGCTCCTGACCCCCCGTGAGCTGAAGGTTTAATCATAGTCAGGTGCCGCTGTGATCATCGGAGCGGGGTCTCGGGTCTCGGTAAACACCGATGACCAGTCCGGTGGACGTGAAAATCGATCTGTATCGTAATTTCACGCTACTGATGACATTATCACGGTGGCTCACAAACCAATATTGTGTTTGTATTTGGAATTCAAAGTATTTTAGATTAACGAGAAGTGATTTGACATCTGTGATAGTGGATGAATACTATTGTGAGGCGTAAGTTTACAAACCAATAAGAGCGGTAACGCACTGCATTCGATCCGCATCCTTAAGATTCAAATATGTAAAAGGTAGTGCCATGCTGTATTACAGCCGAATTGGGTCGGCACGACCGGGGTGGTACCTCTCGCTCATACCGGCGTAAAGTGACAGCTATGCTGTCGTGAGTTTTGTGAGATTCCGGTGGCCCATAGAGAAAAAGAGATACGCATCTGCATAACTTTTGGTTGTGCGGATGCGGATGTTTATGGTCGTCGGTAGCCACCATAAGGCTCCGATTGCTTGTTTGCCTCCTTATACCCTGTACCGATTGAGCTTAAAGGCCATCCGAAAAAAAGGAAAAAAAATGCCTCCTTATGCCATTAAAAAAAGCAATGCAAATTTAAAAAAATCTCTTGCCTTTTAGCCACTCTACTTATACAAATAAAACTATTACTTCGGTCCATCCATAATCATCTCTTAATAGGAAATTCACGAATTGAATGCAGTATGAACAGATCTAGTCTAAATTACCATAAATATTGTTCTACGGCTTTGTCGGACATCGGATCGTATGATTTGGAGTCGGTTAGGATCCGGGTCGGATGCAGTTCGAAACCCTAAAGTAAAATAAAAGTCGTACGTCAACCAATAGTTTAACTTAGTTGGTACGCGGGCAATGATGATGAAAGTAGTTGAACTTACTGTTCAATCCGGTAGCTTGTCCGATCATCATGTCTCATTACCATAGAAACGAGATCAGCTTTCCTCAAACTTTTAGTAGTCACGTACTACTTTTAAAATTAAATATCTATAAAGTAAAAGAAAATATCTGGGAAGCCCTTTCAAATTTAATTGATTATGTACGCTGTAGGACTTCGCCATTCGTGTTTTTCAGCTGAATGAACTTAACTTTTGAACTTTAGTGGTTATTATTTACTAGCTGTTTCCCGCAGCTTCGCCCGCGTTAACTTAGATTTACAGCCGCATACGGATTGATGATGATTATTTTTATAGCCTAAGTTACTCCTTATAACATCAGCTATCTGTCAGTGAATCTTATATCTTCCCGTCCAAATCGGCCCAGCTGTTTCAGAGATTAGCCGGAACAAACAGACTGACATACAGAGAGACAGACAGACAAAAATTGTAAAAAAATGCTATTTTGGTATATGTAACGTGTATACATGCATATGCATTTAGTAGAAAGCGGTTATTTTAATATTACAAACAGACACTCCAATTTTATTTATCTGTATAGATGTATACCTAGATGTTAACTAACTAAAGTTTTGTACGAGTTTATGCCGTAACAAACATCTTTGTTGTAAATATTGATACATAGTACGTTTATTTTCCTAACACTTTACAGCGCCATTATCATAAAAGAAACTATCCATCATCATGAATTACTCAAGAGTGAAGAACAAGATATACAAGCTGTAGCTGTGTCTGTCAGGACTAAATGTTATCCTGTCAATATCTCAGCAATCTATTGCCCACCAAGACATCAACTGAAAGCAGAGCGTTACAAGAGTTTTTTAAATAAACTTGGTAACAGATTCATACTAGGTGGTGATTTTAACGCCAAAAATGTTTACTGGGGGTCTCGACTGACCACAACCAAAGGAAAGGAACTGCTTAATGCCGTAAAAGAGATGCACTGTGATACTATATCTACAGGGAACCAACATATTGGCCTACTGATACTCAGAAAATTCCAGACCTAATAGACTTTTTTATTTACAAAAATATTTCATCAAGTTTCCTTCATATCCAAGAGGGCTACGACATGAGTTCAGACCATTCACCAATACTGTTAACTGTAAGTGAAACCATATTAGAGAAAGCAAGTAACCCCACCTTGGTTAACGCTAAAACAGATTGGGAGAGCTTTAAACAAGACTTAGAGTCAACCATAAATCTAAAAGTCCCGCTAAAAAATCATGAACAAGTTGATGAAGATCTAAAGAAGTTCATTTCGGACATTCAGCAGTGCGCTTGGAATAATACACCAGTCATTAATAGGAAGACTAGAGGCCACTTCTACCCTATAGAAATAATAAATCTCATAGCTGCTAAAAGAAAACAAAGGCGGATATGGCAGAGCACCAGATTTCCACATGACAAAACGTTATTGAATAACATAACCAAAGAAATCAGAAGGAAAATTAAGAACTTTCGACACGAAACTATGAAAACCTATCTGACTACTTTAGCAAGTGACCACTCTCTATGGAAAGCTACAAAAAATCTCAAACGGCCAATTATGCATATTCCCCCTATTAAAACCAACGGAAGATGGGCCATTAGTAATGAACAAAAAGCAAACACATTTGCCCAACATTTAGAACAGATATTACAGCCTAATGTAGAAAACTCAGATGTTCTGGATAAAGAAGAAGAATCACAAGACCAGCGAAAAATAAAACTCGTTACCCCTAAAGAAGTCCACAGCGAGATCCAGCGTCTAAAACAAAAGAAAACTCCTGGATACGATCTTATTACGGGCGATGTTTTACGAAATCTTCCTCGTAAAGCAATTGTCAAGCTTACCACCCTCATTAATGCTGCGTTCAGACTGCAGCATGTGCCTGACGTGTGGAAAGTTGCCGAAGTCATAATGATAGCAAAACCGGGCAAACCACCCCATGAAACTACATCATACAGACCTATCTCCCTGCTGCCAATTATGTCAAAATTATTCGAGAAACTTCTTCTAAAACGGCTGAAACCTTTTATAGAAGAAAGAAACATTATCCCTGATTACCAGTTCGGATTCAGAGAACAGCATTCTACCATAGACCAAGTGCACAGGATAAGCAATATCATAGAAAAAGCATTAGAAGGGAAAAAAGTTTGTTCTACTGTGTTCCTGGACGTAGCACAAGCATTTGATAAGGTGTGGCATGATGGTCTCATTCACAAATTAAATAAAATTTTACCAAAACAGTTTACAGAAATACTGAAGTCATATCTTTCCAATAGAACGTTTAGAGTAAGACAAGACGATGCCTACTCTGAATTAAAACACATAAAAGCTGGAGTACCGCAAGGTAGTGTACTAGGTCCGGTCCTGTACCTTTTATACACTTGTGATATTCCAGTACTAGAAAACAACACCATTGCAACTTTCGCAGATGACACAGCTATCTTAGCAACAGGAGTCACACATGCAGAGGCAGTGGAAAAAGTACAAACAGCCATTAATAAATTTTATGAATGGACGAAGATATGGCGAATCAAATTGAATGAATCTAAGTCGATTCACATAGACTTCACCACAAAAAATGAAAACTACCATCCGGTGTTCATAAACAACCAAGCAATACCATACGAGAATAAAGCCAAATACCTAGGCATGACTCTAGACGCAAAGCTTCGCTGGAAAGCACATGTCAAAAAAAAAACGTGACGAGTTGGAGCTTCGTTACAACAAGATGTACTGGCTACTTGGTAAACACTCATCGTTGTCAGTACAAAATAAATTGTTGTTATATAAACAAGTCCTGATGCCAGTATGGTATACAGCTCTGGGGCTGTACCAAACAAAGCAACATCCAAATAATACAGCGGTTCCAAAATAAAGTGCTCAGGGGAATAGTAAATGCGCCCTGGTACATAAGAAATGACGATCTCCATCGGGACCTCAAAGTGGATACCGTCGCTAATGTTATAAAACATTATGCCGAAGCTCATAAGCGTAGACTTCATCGCCATGTAAATGTAGAGGCCATCCAGCTCCTCGACGACACGGACCTAGTGAGAAGACTGAAAAGGACAAAACCTTTTGAGTTAGTTTTATAAAAGTGACAGTGTTGAATAGTGCAGTGTAGTGAGTGCTACAAAAAGAACACAATAACAGAGTGTCTTCCCCTTAACTAGAGACAATAAGAAAAAGTGCCAATGGACACATTCTTACAAGAACTCTATCATTAGCAATTTAGGTTAAATTAAAATTACTTATTAGCTTATACCTAGGCTAGATTGTAATGTTATGAAGTATCTTTATTTCATAGGTATTTCATAAGAAAAAAAAAAAAAAAAAAAAAAAAAAACTTTACAACCCCCTCGAACCCCTTCCCTGGACCTCTTGAGGGCACATGGACAGGGTTGAGAAACCCTGAACTAGACAATACATTAGACTTATAAATTACTAGCTGTTGCCCGCAGCTTCGTCCGCGTTTACATAGATTTACAGCCGTTCGGTGATGATCATTATTTTTATGGCCAAAGTTACGCCTTATATCTGCCAGTGAAAGCCTCGTCAAAATCGGCTTAGCCGTTTCAGACATTAACCGGAACAAACAGCCGGACATTTTTTTTTATTTTTATATAAGAACCGTATACATATTATTTCATAGCTTTTACCCGCGACTTCGCCCGCATGTAAGTATTGTTTTAAATCTTATTTTTCAAATAATATGGTTCCAATTTATTGACTATTATAATTTAAAGAATTCTATTAACTTCCACTGTAAGGTCCGATAGTACGTTTTTCTAAAATATATTCATTTAATTTAGAAGTAGGTACAATTTTATTATATTAAAATAACTTTTACGGATTTTATCGCCGTTTATTAAGATTTTTACATGCCCGACGTTTCGGATACCTTACAGCAACTATGGTCATGGAAGGATTGAGGTATCAGACGTCCTAACGTTACAAAGTTATTCGAAACTACCCCCTATGATACATCAATATTTTAATTCAAATTAGTACCTACGACAGCAACAAAAAAAAAACTACGAAAAAGAAATGTTACATTATTTTTTCTTCATATATTTTATTATCATATATAAGTATTCCTTTTTTATAATATCATGAATAAATAAATAAATAAATAAAATAAATAAAACTTTATTTGGTAAACACACTGTCCTAACACATTATTGATTATAATATAACATCTGTGGTACATTCTAAATTTTAATGTATAAGAACAGCATATTAAAAGAAAGAAGCAATAAGAGAAGATAGTAATGTTGGCAACAGTGTGTTTCGCAAAAAGGTGGGACCTCAGCTAAAGTTACTAAAAGCCTGTTACACTGTTACACTGGTTAGTACTATTCATAAATCATAATATGATTTATTAATAGTATAATGAATACTATTAATAAATCATTTTGGATAAATTAGTAATACATATATGGAAATAGTATTCATTAAAAACGCGTGCAATACAAAGGTGCGATCTTCATAAGGATTCGTATCTTGTAATAGATAGCGTGATCTACATATTTTTGTGTTAACGCCATCTATTGACACATCTAAAAACCTTCTTGTTACACTTATACATCTTTTGGGTCTTCTTATGGGTTTCAAACTTACTCCATATCAAATTTCACTCAAATCGGTTCAGTGGTTTAACAAATATACAGTCTCGGCGTTTTACCTGCACAACTCTCGTTTCAGTGGGATTTTCAGGATAACAACGATTTTAAGTCCTACGTTAAGTTCCAAAGTATCTTCATATAAATTTCACCCAAATCTATTTCGTGGCTTAGAAGATAGACAGTCTCGTGGTTTTACCTGCATAGTTCCCGTTCCCGTTGGATTTTCAGGATAATAACTATTTTATACCCTACGTTGAGTTTCAAAGTATCTTCATATCAAATTTCACCCAAATCTGTTCCGTGGTTTAGAAGATAAACAGTCACGGGGTTTTACTCGCATAGTTCTCGTTCCCGTGGGATTTTGAGGATAATAACTATTTGAAGTCCGAAGTTAAGTTCCAAAGTATCTTCATATCAAATTTCACCCAAATCTGTTCTGTGGTTAAGAAGATAGACAGTCCTGGGGTTTTACCCGCATAGTTTCCGTTACCGTGGGATTTTCAGGATAAGAACTATTTTAAGTCCGAAGTTAAGTTCCAAAGTATCTTCATATCAAATTTCACCCAAATCTGTTCCGTGGTTCAGAAGATAGACAGTCCTGGGGTATTACCGGAATAGGTCCCGTTCCCGTGGTATTTTCAGGATAGAAACTATTTTATGTCCTATGTTAAGTTTCAAAGTATCTTCATATCAAATTTCACACAAATCTTTTCCGTGGTTTAGAAAATATACAGTCCTGGAGTTTTACCCACATAGTTCCCGTTCCCGTCGATTTTCAGGATAACAACTATTTTAAGTCCGAAGTTAAGTTCCAAAGTATCTTCGTATCAAATTTCACCCAAATCTATTCCGTGGTTTAGAAGATAGACAGTCCTGGGGGTTTACCCGCATAGGTCCCATTCCCTTGGGATTTTCGGGATAAAAACTATTTTAAGTCCTACATTAAGTTCCAAAGTATCTACATATCAAATTTCGCCTAAATCTGTTTATTGGTTTAAAAGATAAAAAGTCCTGGGGTTTAACCCACATTGTTCCTGTTCCCGTGGGATTTTCAGGATAACAACTATTTTAAGTCCGAAGTTAAGTTCAAAAGTATCTTCATATAAATTTCACCCAAATCTGTTTCGTGGCTTAGAAGATAGACAATCCTGGGGTTTTACCCGCATAGGTCCCGTTCCCGTGGGATTTTCGGGATAAAAACTATTTTAAATCCTACGTAAAGTTCCAAAGTATCTACATATCAAATTTCACCCAAATCTGTTACGTGGTTCAGAAGATAGATAGTCCCGGGGTTTTACCCGCATAAATCCCGTTCCCGTGGGATATTAGGGATAAAAACTATCCTATGTCCTTTCTCGGGTTTCAAACTTTCGTTGTGCCAAATTTCATCCAAATCTGTTTAGCGGTTTAGGCGTGAAGAAGAGACAGACAGACAGACAGACAGACAGACAGAGTTACTTTCGCATTTATAATATTAGTAAGGAGTAAGGATTACAATAAAAAATTCTTTTTAACGGCTTAGTAATAATAATAAATATCTATGGACGCTTTCACACCACGTCAATCTGGTCCCGTGGTAAGTTCTCGAAGAACTTGTGTTACGGGTACCAGACAACGGAAATATATTTAATACTTTTATACTATACATATATTTAAGACTTTTATTATATAATAAACATATTCAATACACATCCATGACCCAGGAACACAGAAAATATTTTTTGTTCCCTGGCGGGATTCGAACCCGCAACCTCCGGCTTGAGCGCCAACGCGCTTACCACTGAGCTACAGAGGTCGTAATAAACAACGATATAACGAACATTTTATGGTGGCGATTAATACTCTCCCAGAGACAGTCTGAGGCTGGGCGAGCGAGTGTAGATGGTAGCGCTCGCCTGCCTCGGCCTGTCACTTTGGTACATTATAATATCATAGACGGACCGAGAAGCGAGACATAGCGAGTTTCAATTAAAATTTTCCGACATTTCGATGTAGGTAAATTTTATTTGAAATCAATTCGAACATTTTAAAGTTTGTAACCTATTTCACTGTATTTTATATTTACTTGTTACACTCAATTCAAAGCCCAATTAAGTTTACACAAGCGCACTCTAGCGTAACGCTACAAAAATAAAGTCAGATGAAGTTCATGAGATACCAACCAGCGTTGGGTGCTGACATCTAACGGACAAATGTGGAATTAGGACAGCCTTGTTAAAGGATACAAACCTGAAGAGCAGAAGGTATGTAAGGTTTAGTAGGGATTATTTTCGGATACCATTAAAGAAATTTAAAATGTTAAAATTTTATTTTATGTAGTTTTATGTACCTATTCCTAAACATGATTCCTACATAAATGATGTATTTAATAACATTAGATAGAATGATATCGCTAAATAAAAAATGATCAAGTATATAGATTAAATTTTACTGTAAAAATCAATAAAATAATAAAAAGTAGATTTTGCATTGAATAATGAAAACGAGTGTTCTTCAAACTTATATTATCGATAACTATAGCCTAAAAAATTTTACAGCCATATTTTTTAAAGAAGTTAAAAGATTTCATAAAAGAAGTTTGATATACAATTTGGTTTCCTACTTTTAAAAATATAATTAAAAATTTAAAAAACCCTCCAACGCAAAACAGCGAATATTAAAAAAATGTGTGTACATATATCCCAGAAGGTGGCCGATGAGCGGATGAGAGTGGAGGCCTCCGACAAGACCTCCCCCGCGGGCTACGAACGGGGGTGCGTAGGCGGCGCTACAAAATGCGCCTCCAGTAACGTCCTTGTATTTGTTTTGGATTCAGGATGGGAACCTGGTAGACACGAAGTCGAGAGGACTGCTTACTGGCGTCTGGGCAGTTCCTCCTTACGAGAAGTAGTCTGGCATTCGTCGGGGCCAGACTGTCTGCGACAGGTGATCCTGTTTCCTGCAGATCCGGGACCCGCAAAAAGCGGCTTAAGGCGCTCGCAGGTGTTTTAGTGCGGGTAGTGCACTCCCATCTGATATAGGGTCAGAAACCTACACTGGTAATCTGGCTACATGCGAAATGCGTTCCCTGCGTTATAAAATACCTTTATCTGATGGACTATCTAGTAATTTACTATGACTTCCGACCAACTTGCTTCGATACGATCATTTTTTTTTTGCAAATCTATTTACCTACAATCTACACTGGTGTTGGGTAAGTTTGCAATCTCCCTATTTTTAGGTATTCAGGTATCCTTTAAACTAAGCGGTATTCCACCGCCACATTATAGCGCCACTTCAACAAGCAAACCTGATCATTATCATCATCAGCAGCCCGTGATCGCCCACTAAGCATAGGCCCCCTTTTTCTGCCAATCTCCTCTGTCCCTTGCCTGTCTCATCCATGTTTTGCCCAGCCTTCCCACGTCATCGATCCATCTCGCCATAGGACGTCATGGACTTCTCCGACCCAGTCACCGGGTCATGGATGTGTATGTATTATATAATTTTATTAAATATATTTCCGTTCCTAGTACCCGTAACACAAGTTCACACGAACTTACCACGGCAGGTTAACGTGGTGTGATTGTTGTGTAATATGTATTTATTTATAGATACATTTAAAGGTGGTTACTCAATCGAATTTGATACGATATAAAAGAGGTATTATTTTGACTTTTTAAATATTTGCTGTTTTGCGTTGGGTTTTTTTTTAAATTTTTGAACGTGATTTATATCACACCTATTCACGCAAGAAAAGTGAATACCCATTATTATAAAAAAAATATAATAAGTCAAGATTCCTATCGCAGCCAACAAAAGCGCTGATAATAAATAATAATAAATAAATAAAAATATTTTTATTCAATGTTGTACGTCAAAGTAGCTTATTGAACGTCAAATGACTCTACTACCGGTTCCAAAACTAGTCCACTGAGAAGAACCAGCGAAACAAACTCAGTGAAACTAATATTTTCAATATTATACAATATAGGTACATAATATGATATAATTATACATAGAAGCCTCGTAGGAAACGCCTTATTCCCAAGGTGTGGTATCTTCAATAAATTCTTTTATTTTGTAGTATCCTTTACCACACAAACGTTCTTTAACAGTTTTTTTTTAATTTATTTATTGATAGGTTTTGAACGTTTTCTGGGATCCTATTGTAGAAACGTATAAATTGACCCATAAAAGAATTAATGACCTTATGTAGCCTAAAATATGGCACAACAAATTTATGTTTGTTCCCTGTATTTTTATTGTGATTATCGCATTTTTTAACAAATTCGTTTATATTTTTGCGAACATACATCACGTTTACGAAAATGTATTGAGATGCTACAGTATATTTCTTTAAATTTCTCTCTTAATGATATTCTGGGACCCAGACAGTAGATAGCCCGTATCGCCCGCTTCTGCAGTATGAAAATTGTATTGACAGCAGCAGAGAGCAGCAGCAGCAGCAGATAACTTTGAAATGGCTAAATCGATTTTGATGAAATATTTCTAAGAACCGTTGCTAGAAAACCTGATTTAAAATACAAAAAAAATCCGCATCCAAATCGATTCACACGTTCCAGAGCTACCGTACCATTCACAAATAAATAGACATACACACATAGCGGTCAAACTAATAACACCCTTCGTTTTTCATCGTAGGTTAAAAACGGACAAGCTGAAGCTGGATGCGCACACGAAAATTTTCGTACCATTTTACAATTGGTCGCTTCCATTGCCATTGCTATCACTAAGATCGAGGAAAAAGAATCAGATAGACACGTTTCTTGTGTTGGATCATTTTTTATTGCTTTACGTGTGTTGTTGAGAGACGGACGGACGAACAGCTAAGTCTTGATAGGTAGGGATGCCTAATATAACAAGAACAATCATTATAAGACTTACAAAAAAAATGATGTTCCAATGACAATTTAATTAGGGTGAAGATTATTGGCTTGAACTCACAGATTACTCCGTTATCTGGGGGGGGGGGGGTCTGGTCTGGTGGTGGGTCCACCCTAAGCTAAACCTTTTACTTCGGGACCGTGCCAATATCCAGTAAAAATTCTACCATAAAGTTAACTAGGGTAATTACGATTGAGACAAATCTGTCACATTTCGTAACTGGCAGAAGAGATACTGACAGAGAATGATTAACGTTACCCAGGCGAAGCCGTCCGCCGTATTGCCGTGTTTTGAAACGTACCTAAGGTGGTTTGTCTCAGTGCCAGCAATTACATTACCTATCCTTTTTTTTCTTTTGTGCCGTGAAATGCTCCTAGGCATCCCGCGGGATGCGGGAACTCAAGCGGGTATGTGGGACTCGCTGCACCCGAAAGATTGTTAAAGGTGGACAGAAACTCTACCTACTAAAACCCGGCAATTGCGATCAATGCCGCCCTTGGGTGAGGTGCCCCGGATCTGTTGAGCAACAGTGCATCTCAACGGCTAGTCAGTCCCCCAAGGGACCGATGACAACTCCACAAAGGGGTTGTCCGGAACCACAGGACAACCCCTCTCAACGTCGCGTCGGGACAATGCAATGGTGTGAGGTACCCATCTTCGCCCATTGTCCATTCTTCTTATAAGCGAAGAGAAAGAGCTGCTCCCTCGGCTTAATTTGCTTTGCCCACGGCGGTGGGTTCACTTTATGCTACGGAGCCCCACCACCACGACAAGGTTTGAACCATGGTGGGGACACTACCTGTCCTGCCCTTCTTCCCGAAAGCTATTATTTCACAGCTAAGCTGTTTCATGAAAGAAATAAGCAGGATAAATAATGCAGTTGACGCGCGACGCAAGCCATCCCACCAGTTCTAGTGGGAGGGATAGTGAGAACCAAGTACCTACAAGATTATGTCTTGTATCTTGGTAAACGTACACACTTTTGTAGATAGTTATTGATGGCTCAGTTCCTCTTGTGAACTTTATAACTATAAAACTAAACTATAAAATAATCGGAATTTGACAATTTGTCACTGCTGGACATCTTGATCCGTGAGTGATCAATAGCTAAGGAATATATAAATGGAAACCTCCATATATCAAGTGGATGATTAAATTTAGTCTTTTAAAACAATCTGTGAATAGTTCTGATAAAGCCGTAGTTACACTAATGACAATTAAAAAGCTATAAATAATTAATACAATAATATTATATTTTATAAACTTTTTCTATTATTATTTAGCAGGCGTGGTCTAAAGGCGGGCAGTGGGCGTGTCGATCCCGCCCACCGCACCCATGTGAGCACCCAAGGCCGCCACCCATTTTAAGTTTGTATGTAAATAAACTTCAAACTACCATTAAAGTTCGAGAACGTTTTACACTCGTAGAATTAAATATAACAAAGAAAATAGAACATAAATTAAATAGAAAACTATAATTAATATAAATATTATAAAAGTAATAGTTACACTATTGTGACTTGAGCTACACGTCGTTCAGGAGGATGATAATGATGACATTTCCAATCCTAATTGACTCGTATAAACTAGCTGTGGCCCGCAGCTTCGTCCGCGTTAACTTAGATTTACAGCCGGACCTATGATGATTATTTTTGTAGCCTAAGTTACTCCTTACAATATCAGCTATCTGCCAAGTGGTCCATTCGTTACAGAGATTAGCTGAAACAAACAGACAAAGAGACAAACATTTATAAGTTTGATTTTTTTATATAGTAGTAGAGTTTTATTTGCATCTAGTGAAAAGCTGTTAATTTGAAATTACAAACAGACACTTCAATTTTATTTATTTGCATATAGATGAGTAAATGGGCAAAATTAAAAAATGCAATCTCACTTGAAACCTTCGCGGGGGAGGGGGGACTCCCCAGGCTTTTATGTGGGACTTGCTCCACCCGAAATATGATAAGGTGGATGCAGATCTACCCACTAAAACCCGTCAGGTGCCACCAATGCCATCTTTGGTGAGATGCACCGGATCTGTTGAGCAATAGGGCACCTCGATGGCTAGTCAGCCCTTCAGGAGACCGACACCACCTCCACAGAGGGGTTGTCCCACACCACAGAACGACCCCACCCAACGTGGGGATAGTACAATGGGGTGAGGTTCCCCTCCTCGCCCCTTGTCCCCCGCTCTATTGTCCCCTTTTTTTATAGGAGGGGTACGAAGATTCCCAACGGCTCAATTAGCTTCGCCCAAGGTGCTGGGCACACCTTAGGCTACTGAGCCCCACCGCTACCTACGTCAAGGCCTGAACCATGGTGGAGATCCTCGCCCCTTGTCCCCTACTCTTTTGTCCCATCTTCTTGTAAGAGGGGTACAAGAGCAGCCCCTTCAGTTCATTGGCTTCGCCCAAGGTGCTGGGTTCAGCCTAGGCTACTAAGCCCCACCGCCACAACAACTTAAACCATGGTGGGGATTAATGAGATACCTGGCCTAGTCCCAGGTAAATTTGTTCATGTTCAGCTACGCTGACCACTTCCCACCAGATGGCCCCTGCCCGTTTGCCTATTCAACTCACATAACAATATCATAAAAATCATATTCATGACGCAATCATATACTCCGCTGATACCATCATAGGAGACCAGAACTTTTTTGCTATCTCTACTGGATGATTAAAACATAGTACTCCATAATGATAGTGACGTAATCAATTGTTACGCACCTCCGGGTGTAATATAATCTCTCACACCTCGTGGAGCGGAGCCACCTTAATGCGTGAAATGAGCGGGCTATCCCGACCACCCAGTGATAGGATGTCCATCCGCCACAACCAGGTTTGGGGCAATATGGGTGTCCTAATTTTTTAAGACTTGATCAATTGTCCCTTAATCAATAGTTCTTTTCTTTTTTTATTTAATGGAACTACCGCCATTTAACAGATTTATTACTTTTTTTTACACTCGATGGTTCATTTATATTTTACTGATAATCTAGTTACCTACTTTTTTGTTCAAAAGCTTTCAACAGCATCAGCTACAACTATTTAAAAAAAAAATCGGTTGTCTGTAAAGTCGGTTTACTGACGATAGTTGAACGTGACAACGTCATAAACAATAAAATGGAACGACTCACAGCGAGGTAACGCCGCATACGTCATGTTTTTTCGTTCTTGCAGCCGGCTCTATCGAATTATAAGACGTTGTCACGTCAATAATCAAAATAATGGTCTAAAATGTGGAACAATCTCATTTCCTAAGATTAATATCGAAGCTTAATAAAATACCATAATTATAACAAAACAAATTAATCAAACATGTCTTTATTGACATCCTCATCCCATTTTTATGCTCTAAAGCATATTAATTATTTGAATTATTAATAAATTAAATTAATTGATTGATTAAAATTTTGAAGTACTTACTTCTATTCCTCGAATGACTCTTTACTTGTATCATAAGCTCCAGGACCATCAAAAAGCGACTGAAAGCGCTCGCAGTGGTTTTAGTTTACGGATAGAGCACTCCTAGGTGCGAGTTCCACATAGGGTCAGGATCTACCCGAGATCCTGGCTACATGTGTAAATTTCCCTGCGAAAACAAAAAAAAAAGCTAATCTCTTGATAAAATACTTTTCACTCTATTACATAATAGTTTCGTTGACGCAATTCTATGGGAACCCATAATTACAACTGACCACCGTCGCACTCTTACATCAACTTATTCACGTCATCACGTCGTCATCAGGGCTCTATTGTAGAGAAGATTGCATTGGTATTAGATGGTACCAACGTCATAATAATAAGGCACGTAAATATGGAATCTGTGTGAGAAATTATATAATCTACGTAAAGTGAAAGTTTTATTCTCTAAAAAGTTTTAATACACATTTATGAAAAAAAAACTTTACAGACAGTACATAGTTTCTAATATTAAGTAGTCTAATTTTATAATATTGTAATATCAATTTACCATAGCTAACTGGCTTGTATAAGTCAATTGTTGTTTAAGGCTGGGGACACCAGCAAGGCCAGACGGGTGATCAGTCCTCATTAACGGGACCATTTCACCCAATGTATAAGTCAATAGTTAATACCTAGTTAATAATAGGTTTTTTTAGTTGTTAATTGTCATTTTGCGAATGCTGTGGCACCTATATGTAGTGCATTATGTCATGCTTTAAACAATATTTTCATATTTGTAAGTATTTATTGTAACTACAACTGGTTTTCCGTAGTAAATATATAAATAAAAAATAAATCCACAACCGACGCCAGGAGGCCGTGTGGTCACAGACTGCACGGTAGGCGGGGGGCAACCCCCCAATCAAAAGTAAGCCGAATGGGCTCACACTAATCCGTTGAAGCATTAGGGCCTTCGGGCCATTAGCATAGATCCATCCGAAAAAAAAAAAAAAAAAAAAAAACGTTTGATCGTACAGTACATGAACAAAGGTAATCATTACTTACGGCATCTGAAATGGCCTTTTATTTGTCTGATTACTTATTAAAATTGACTGTAATCTTTCATTTGACTAATATGTAAAATCATACTTATTATCTTTATTTTTGTATATTATATACTGTTAGACAAAGACATCTATGAAAATTCGAAACCTCGAATCAAAACTGAATCAGTGTCTTTATTCACTATGCCACTTGTGTCCTGCAAGTCAATTTTGAAAATCCTAATCCTCCTAAACACATGACATTACCCCTCTATTCCGGTATATGTTCGATGTACTAGGTACACATATGAAAAACTATACGTTCAATAATCGTAGTGGTACTGCCACTATTTTCACAACGCTTACTAGTATGTCCATCAATTATGTTAAATTGCCAACGATTGACCGTTACCAAACTTTTGGACTTGTGGTCTACAAGACAATGCCAGCTGCAACTTATAGTGGAGCAGCTGATTGCCGCTCATGTCTCCATTGACGCGTGCAATCAACTTTTTGTTCTTTTTATTCGTAACTAAGTTATTTAATAGTAATCAGAGCATATAATTCAGATTCTTCAAGTTTTTAAATAAATTTTGGTTAAAAAAACTTAAAACACGTTTTCATAGCTAACCAAACTAATAATCTTTATCTATACAGTCAAAGAAAATTATAGTGTCTGTTTGTAATATTAAAAAACCGTTTTTTATTAAATATATAAACACGGAACATATATCAATATTTTTTTTACAATTTTTGTCTGTCTGTTTGTTCCGGCTAATCTCTGAAACGACTAGGGTGATTTTGATGGAACTTCCACTGGCAGGTAGCTGATGTCATAAGGAGTAACTTAGGCTATAAAAATAATCATCATCAATCCGGGTACCTACGGCTATAAATCCAAATTAACGCGGGTGATGCTACGGGAAACATCTGGTTGTAAATAATATTTAATACAAGAATTAAATAGTTTAACAAAAAATATATACTTACTAGCGGCCCGGTACGTGCTTCGCTACGTATAAAGTAAAATAAAAAAAATTGGAACATCAAATTAATTTATTCAAACAAAAAAATATATTATTAATTGCTAGCTATTTTAAAACTTAATGTTATACTGTCAACACTGAAAAAAGTTTCAATATGACCTCAATTGAAAAAGTTTCAATTTGACATCAAAATCTCCATTAACAAAATGGAAAAAAAACCGCCATTTATTGAATTAAAACAATGTGATAAATGAAGAACCGCTCGACCGATGTTGTGCAAACTTCACATAAACCATCTACTAAATAGTCCGAACAAAGCCTAAAACATTTGGTTAAGATTGGTGAGCCCGTTCTTGAGTTATAAAATTACAACGAAAAGTGGCATTGATTTTTATATATAAAGATTACATATTGTATTTTTTTACTGTTTTGTGCAAAAAAAACTGAATAGAAGAAAGCCGGTCGGTCAAGTGTAACTCGATTCGCATTGATTTTTGTATTACGGCTCAAAGCTAGTCGTATGCATGTAATATATGGTACCTAATTAATATTTTTTCTTTGGGTACAAAAATATTACAGAAATATTTTAGCCTTTAAGTTTAGGAAACATATCTGCTAGATGCGGTGATGATAATGAAAACGATGATTATGATCTTATTTGATATTGATCGTGCGTCATAAGGTTGATGTTTGTTTCTTCAAATCAACTTCTTTGTTTTGGTAACTAGAGTAGTTCGTCTCTTTGTTCGCTTTGTCTATTGTGATAGTTTGTGGGGCATTCCGTCTTCCCGGCGTTTCCTGCCAGCTTCCACTATTGTCTATGCCTATCCTCTTGCGTCTTATGTTTACTATTATGAAATTCTCTAGTATGTGGTTATTATAAGCATTGCATTTCAAGTAGGTACGCATTGTTATTTGATCGATTTTCCAATACAATAACAAATCGGAAATACCATGTCTGAGCTTTGCGATATTTATAGTTAGGTATATGCAGTATGTATATGGTAATTTGTGGTATGTGGGGAATTGTTAAAACAAACAACTTAAAACTAAGTTGTCTTTTATGTATTAAATATTCACCCAGGTTTTGCGATAAGTTGGGCAGCTAACAAGTTATTGTCGCAAACATTTGAAGTAAAATTTTATAAGTAAAAAACTAGCTGTTGCCCGCAGCTTCACCCGTGTTAGTTTAGATTTACCGCCATATCGTTATCATAAAAAAATAAAAACAAATTTTTTATCTTCAAAATTAAAAAAAGGAAATAGTAGGTGGATCACCCTTAACATTTAGGGGGATGAAAAATAAATGATGACCGATTCTCAGACTTACCCGACACGCACACAATATTTCATGAGAATCGGTCGAGCCATTTCGGAGGAGTTTAATTACAAACACCGTGACAAGAAAATTTTATATATTAGATAAAATTCTAATAACATCGTCATTGTTCTTTGTCTGTATACTACTTTACCAATTAATTGTATTTCTTCTTAGATTCTTCCAATAATCCGCCAAATTTTAATTAAATATTTGATAAAAGAACACGAAGAAGTAACTAAACAGCAATTACGGATTACCACTTCTACTCGGCGTTCTTTAAAACATGCGTCTAATTAAATAAGCTTTCATTCCAGAAAGGACGAACATAAGTTGCATGATTCCTGTATAGAAATTACAAGTGAAGTTTGCTAGTTTTCATAAACAACAATAATTCACTGTAAGGAAGAGGTCCCGTCTCTGGCGAGGGCAATTAAAGTGCGGAAGTCCATCTAAGTCCAAGTGGCCGGAAGTTTGGGTCACTACCGGACATCAGGAGGCGGTGTTTCCGGCCAGAGAAGGAATCTTATGTAAATTAGTATGTTTCTTAATCGTCTCTAGCTCGGATATGATTACATTTTAGCTATAAATCCGGGTAGCCGCTATACTTAGAGCATCGTAGGAAGACAATGTCATAAAGTCCCCACCATGGTTTTTTTTTTAATTTTTTATTTTAGTTGGATAGGCAAACTGGGAAACGTGCCACCTGATGGTAAGTGGTCCATGTCGCCCATGAACATTAACCTACCTGGAACGAGCCCAGGCAACTCTCATTTATGTGTTGCCTATCCTGAGACGTAAGATGTTGAGTCTCGGTGCCAGTAATTACACTGCCTGTCTTGCCCTTCTCTCAGAAACACAGCAAAGCTGTTTCACGGGAGGAACAAGCAAGATGGTGGTACCCATGCAGCCGGGAGCGTGGCACAGCGCTTTCCTCCCACCGGATGTTCAGGCCTTGACTTGGCCATGGGGCTCAGTAGCCTAAGGTGTGCCCAGCACCTTGGGCGAGGCTAATTGAGCCGAGGGGGTTCTTTGTACCCCTCTTATAAGAAGAGGGGACAAAAGAACAGGGGCAAGGGGCGTGGACGTGTACCTTACCCCATTGTACCGTCCCGACGTTTGGAGGGGTTGTTCTGTGGTGCGGGACAACCCCCTCAGTGGAGGTGGCATCGGTCCCCTGAGGTGCTGACTAACCGTCGAGGAGCCCTGTTTGCTCATTACATCTGGGGCACCTCACCAAAGGCGGCATTGGTGGCACTCGCCGGGTTTTAGTAGAGCTGCGTCCACTTATCAGCTTTCGGGCCCAGTGAGTCCCACATATACTCCTGGGGAGACCCACTTCCCAGCGGGATGCCTCAGAGCATTTCCCGGCGTTAAAGAGAAAAGTATGTCATAACGTAGAATAGATCAATGTGAAATCGAATCTGAAAGTGAAATATTTACACGACATGATGACACCGATCTTAAGAAACCATTTTTAAGCCTCCTTAGCTAAGTAATACTTCGCCACGTGAGTAGGATGTATACAATTTACCGCGTAAAGTACCTTGCAACAAAAAATCTATACAAATAAATAAAATTGGAGTGTCTGTTTGTAATATTAAAATATGCGGGCAACAGCTAGTATTATATAAAACAAGACGTAGATGGCTGGTTATGGTGTGGTGGTAATTGCGGAGAGGCAGGTGCGGGTGGCGGAGCGCGACCGCAGCATCAGCTCACCTGCGCCGGAACTACGTGCCGATCCGCCTGGCGCGCGCCTTCCACCGCCTGCCACCGCCGGCGTAACCACTGACCACTGACTGCAAAGAGCAATGAGAACCAATCAAATGTTAGTCTTAAAACTAACAACTGTACTAATATAGTGAAGCTGCTTTATTGAATGCGCTAATCTTCGGAATTGCGAGGCGGATATTAAATTGACTATAATGTATATTTTGTGAAGTTGTAGCTATTTGCTGTAGAGGAAAGTTCGTTTTTCAATTTTGAGGTCAGCGATACTTACTTATTATGCACATAGAGCACCTATTAATGAGAATTATTTACGTGAATATTATAAACGCATATTGCAATTAGGATAAAAGAGTAACGAGGGATTTCGTGGTAGCCGGAGTGTGTAAAGTTTTACGTTATTACAGTTAATAGTTCCCTAATCAATACATTAGATGGCTATTGGCTTCATTATTTTTATAATAATACGGAAACGGCGTTTATTAATTGACATAATATTATATTAAATATTAAATAATATATTTTCAGCGAATCATATTTTTTTATTACAACTTAGTCCATCTAAATAAATTTGTTTTAGAGATTTCAAATTAAGAATTTCAATTAAAGAAAAGAGAGAATACAAAGCCAGCCAGGCCGGCTGCACAGAAATTAAAATAAGAAAGTCATCGAAGTTTTATTTTCTATATTTATTACCTGTCGTAGACGTGTTATTCTCTATTCTTTTATAGGTCTAGATTAATCTTGATACCTGATCCTTGTATTGCAATAGCGGACGAAGAAGCTAATGTATTTTAGCTTGGGACGCCGATGTCAATCCCTTGTCACATTGGAAAAAAATTGTGACTTTTCTCGATAAACTTGCTATTCCCGGCAGCTACACCAGCTTATGACTTTGTATGCTTACCAGAAAAATATAAAAGTGTTATTATATATTATAACTCTAATATATTATATAATATATTTATAATACCTAATGTATAATATAACCCTTTTATAATATTATTATATAAAATGGCATGATGCTATGCTAGGTGTTTCTTTGACAGATAGGATTCGAAACGAAGACATCCGCATTCCGCCAGAGAGCTAAGGTTACCGATATCATGCAAAGAATAAGCTCGTTGAAGTGGCAGTGGGCTGGTCACACACCCAGGAGAACGGATGGCCGATGGGGCAATAAGGTTAAGAGATGGGGGCCACGTTTAGGTAGAAGAAGTGTTGATAGGCCATTAACCAGGTGGGAAGACGATCTCCGTGCGGTAGCCGGTCCGTGTTGGATGCGAGTGGCAAGAAATCGGCTCTTTGCGTTCACTGAGAGAGGCCTATGTACAGCAGTGGACGGATAGAGGCTGATGATGATGATGATGACGATGACATGATGCTGCTGTAGTATATTTTGTCACATTTTTCGTTACAAATATTATTACGTATTCTATTTTAAAATATATTTTCCCATCTGCTTTTTTTTATGTTAGTTGGATAGGCAAACTGGCAAACGTGCCACCTGATGGTAACTAGTTTACCTGAAACGAGCCCAGGCAACTCATGTATTTGTTGCCTATCCTGAGACATAAGATGTTAAGTCTCGGTGCCAGTAATTACACTGCCTGTCTTGCCCTTCTCTCTAAAACACAGCAAAGCTGTTTCACGGGAGAAACAAGCAAGATGGTGGTACCCATGCAGCCGGGAGCGCGGCACAGCGCTTCCCTCCCACCGGTGATCAACTTTTCGCCTAAAAGTGATCGTTTCAAGTCACCATTTTGTAAATATGTACTCCATAAATGTGAACGTACGCATGATTTCTCGCCTTGGTGTCTGTCGTGAGTCGGGGTCGTGCGGCTAACTCGGCATAGCTCACCAAAGGTGGTAAAAAGTTGCGTGACGCCGCGGTAATTGCGCGTCACGAGCGAACCCGCTCCATCAATGACAATTGGCTGTCGCGGATTTGGATGTGGTGACCATGGTGGCGTGGTAAAATGAGGTCAAACTAAAATGCTATGAAATATAGTGAGGTCATGGAAAACGGATGAGATACGTTTTCAGAAGGTAGTTTGACTGCTACGTTTTTGTAGCAGTTCTACTATGTTTGCTGAGATACATACAGATTGTTTCTAGACAATCGTAAGAATGCGATGTGCCTAGTTGAGGTCGCGTGCGGAGCAGCCCCAACAGTCTCCTGTGCGTGCTGGGTAGACGACAACTCCCAACTGTTGAAGCATTGGACCATACTACAGCGGCTCGCTTCCCATTTTTATAAATTTGTAAAAAAATATATTAATTGTTAACTAACACTAGAATTAAGAACATTGTTACTAACAAATATGGATGTAAAAAATCCGGTTTTTTAAAAATTGAATAAGGCCAACCCATTTAGCACCATACGTACGCACGAGATCCAAATCATGGGACACAAGCAAATGAAATGTATACAAAATATCGTTTTAACATCGTATGTGCAGATAGACAAAAAACAAAACTAAAGTCATAGATAGTATACTATCTATCATGCATTTTTAATTTATAATTAACAAAGGAACCAATCTCCTTTGCTGAAGAAGGTCGCAGAAAGAGGAATATGAGAGAATCCTTTATTACATAAAGCTGCATTATAAATCCAACTCGGAAATCGTGGATGAATGAAAATGGGATGTATTTTTGAAGTGAAAACTTCTTTAAGCGCGATACGCAAATTTTTAGATGAGATAAAATCTCTGGTATCGCGACACCTTTATGAGACACGATTTGACGTTTATATGACCTGTGATTTATTTATATAATATTATGCAATTGTTTTTTTTGCAAATTTTGTTGCTTCTAAATTATTCGAAGGAACTTCGGAAAATATTACTATCTACGAAGACTAAGTAGGTATTCGTTTAGGTTATAGGTATTTGAATTTAATTGTTTTGTTTTCACTTCTATCGGCAGTCCCTGTGGCTGGTTATTTTTTATTTTTAGGTACCTTTATATCCTTATCTAATCTTTGTGTCAGCACACATATCGTTATTATAAGGGTATTTAATTACTGTGGGACACAAACCTCTTTGAAACTACTAAAACACACATTTCGCTAATCGTCTGGCGTCATATAGAAACTTTCGACGAAATTTTCGTTTATGAGAATTTGCAGTGTTCTATCAGTTTTTAACAAGTGCACTTTAGACCGACATGACACTTGTATTGTTAAATTTGATTTCCTGATAAATTAGCGATAACTATGTTTCCCATACATACATTATATAACTATGTTTCCCAAACATACATTATATAATTTTTATTCCATATGTTTTTATTTTATTATAATTGGTAATTTAGTACAACAATATTTTCTTTAAGTAAAATTTAAGTTATAGTGTAATTAATACGTACAATTTACTAATTAATTTAATTTTTACCATAAAACAGTTTTGCTGTGTATTGGAGAGATTAGCAAGACAGGCAGTGTAATTACTGGCACCGAGACTTAACATCTTATGTCTTCAGGATAGACATGAATGAGTTGGTAGGGCCATCCCTGGAAGAACTTGTTTATCTTCAAGGCATTGACGCGTTGTCGCACCAACTGCTATAAAAAGTTTTGAAAAGAAAATGATTATCTTTTTCATAAATATGGTTACCATACAGAAGGCGCCCCTCCGACCTCGGCGTAGGCGCTGAGGCTGGTCTGTCACCAACGGGCGTGCTCTCCATTTCGCCACACCAGCCCACCGCTTCATGCGCCTTCACTGTTGTACAGTTACTCTAATACCTTTCCCACGATACACATTTTGATGCAAAAACTTAGCATAACGGTGAATGTAAGGCAAACAATATTATAAATAAATAAGTTCTAAACGAACTGACGAAAAACCGGCTTTTTCTTGATGTAAAGTATTCGAAACGGTGGGCATGTAAAAATCGTAACTAACCACGATAGAAACTGTAAATTGTATTTTAAACTTTATTAGCAAAAAAATAAGTACCTAATATTTATGACACATATACATCACATCACTAAAGCATATAATAGAAATAGAAAAAAATCATACAAATCTCTGCACAAAAATCTATATTAACTTACAAATGCCATTTTATGACATAAATAAAGATAAAAAAGCTTAAAAATTACTGCCTTTTTGGGCCTGTAAACCACGAAGGCTGAGTTGTTTAAGTATAAAAAATATCTAGCTACAAAATAACTTATAGGCGCCATAATGTAAGGTCATTTACATTACGCCAAGTTCAACTGGTCCAGTGCTACTGCGTATATCAGCTTTTTTGTTGCAAAGTGATGATAAGTTCTACTTTCTACAAAGGAGACGCGAGACGATGCTATCTGATATCCAAAAATAGTAAGTACACTAAACCTCTACCTTTTTTGGTGAAAAAATGTTTTAACTTCTGTAGTGTGCGCAGTTTATCGAATGAAAAATCCAAATGTTATGTGTAAATAAATAAAATTATAATTTATACAAACGAAAAACTAATTTTAAAAACCCGACTGCAAAAATAATCACTAACTAAAAAGGGAGAAACAAATTCTATAATTTAATGTGAAGAGTATACAGGGCATTGTGTATTATACTTTTAACCGACTTAAAAAAAAGAGGAGGCTCTCAATTCGTCTGTATGTTTTTTTTGTATGTATGTGACACGATTACTCCGCCGTTTGTGAATGGATTTCTTTTTTTTTTTTTTGTTTTTTTTTATTGTGAAAGGTATTTTTTTGTTTGAAAGCTGGTGCCCCCAATTTGGTCCCATATTAATTTTATAAATATCTGACAAGCCGTTTTTCAGTTATTCCCTATAACGCCTATTTGGTTGATTTCCTTTACCTCGATGATATGCTCATTTTATTACTTGTCGATGTAACAATTGTATAGGATGTTTTGGTATGTCGCAGTCATCGTAATCATCATCATCATCGTCATCCTTTATCCATCCACTGCTGAACATAGGCATCCTTCAATGAACGCCAAGACGACGAATTTCGGAATTACTAAAAATTAAAAAATAATAACATTTTACAAAAAATTTAAACCGACTTCAAAAATACTAAACTAAAAAGTAATAAAATAACTTTGTTTCTTTAATTTTTGTGCTTACAACATATAATCAACTTAATCTTCTACTAATGTACAAACTTTGCGTTTACCACGTCATTATAGTTACTTTTGGAGACAGTGTCGAATTTGTTGTTGTACCCTACCTACCTTTTTTTTTTCTTTTGCTCCGGGAAATGCTCTGAGGCATCCCGCCTGGGGAGTGGGTCTTCCCAGGCGGGTATGTGGGACTCGCTGCGCCTGAAAGATGGTAAGTGGACGCAGCTCTACCCACTAAAACCCGGCGAGTGCCACCAGTGCCGCCTTGGTGAGGTGCCCCGGATCTGTTAAGCTAACAGGGCACCTCGACGGCTAGTCAGTCCCACAAGGGACCGACGCCACCTCCACAGAAGGGTTGTCCCGCACCACAGAACAGCCCCTCCCAACGTCGGGACAGTACAATGGGGTGAGGTTCCCATCCTCACCCCTTGCCCCCTGCTCTTTTGTCCCCTGTTCTTATAAGAGGTGTACAAAGAGCCCCCTCTGCTCAATTAGCTTCGCCCAAGGTGCCGACTCACCCTAGGCTACTGAGCCCCACCGCCACGACAAGGCCTGAACCATGGTGGGCTACCCTTGGCTGACACCGACTCTAAAAGTAACAATAAAGACGTGGTAAACGCAAAGTTTGTACACTCTAGTTTGTACTTTTTAGTTTAGTATTTTTGAATTCGGTTTTAATTTTTTGTAAAATGTTTTATTAGATAGTTACGACAACAAATATATTTATTAAAATATATCTGTTTTTTAAACTATAATTTATTAATAAGTACATTAGTTGTAAAAAACACGCTTTAATAGCAAGCAGAACTAAAAATTTTAAAATAATTTGTTGTATCGATTTTTGTTATTAATTTACACTACTTCTATCTTTCTTTCTTCTTTCTTCCAATTTTTGAACAGGTAATATAGCGGAGAATAGCTAATATTTTATATGCATGATTGCATAGTTAAGAGTCGTTAATGGCGGCGCAATCGACTGTTAGTTTATTGTTTCCGGAGGGGAGTTATACCGACTCACGCCCAGGTACATGAGCCTTATCGAATAGAGATAAATCTCTTAACGATTCCGGTAAACCAAAGTGTCATTGATACGAACGTTTCGTTTTCGGTGTATAGATTTTCAGCCCATCCAATCATGATGTAGAGTATTAAAAACTTAGAGCATACAAAATATTTAAATTATTCGTAAATATAACAAAACAATTTTCGTAAATATAAAAAAAAACCAATTAAAAAAACTAAAAGTTACTACATTTTTTTGGTAAGAGGTAGTGCCATGCTGCATTGCAGCCGAACTGGGCCGGCACGACCGAGGTGGTGCTGTCGCGTTTCGTGTGGTTTGTGAGTTTCCGGTGGCCCATTGGGCCATTATTTCCATAGGGAAAAGGCTGGAGGCGTATCTGCGTGGCCTTGATTTTGCGGATGTGTATGAACGTCTGCACCGTGAGGCTCCAACTGCTCGTTTGCATAAAAAAAATCACTACGTACATTTATAAGTCTCTACAACCTAATAAATAAAATAGA
The DNA here is from genome assembly GCA_963853865.1 of Helleia helle. Taxonomy (NCBI): domain Eukaryota; kingdom Metazoa; phylum Arthropoda; class Insecta; order Lepidoptera; family Lycaenidae; genus Helleia; species Helleia helle. The sequence goes on along the minus strand of OY971422.1, from coordinate 13,537,680 downwards.
TAAATAAGTACCTTGTAAGGAGCTATGATAATATGATATGGATATTTCCTAATATACCATAGAAGGCTTAGACAATCTGAAATCACACAACCTTATCCAAACATAATCTGATAGTACCAACATGAGAACTTTTAGGGATAAAAGGCGTCAAATAGCGCGCCGCGTCGTATCGTTTACGTCGATCAGGCGTCACGGTCACGTACCGCTCCCTCCCACGTCTTAATTGACCTATTTCATGTGAGACAAGCAAAGCGCACCGACGCCGCGACGGGGATACCATCGCGGGACGTGCCTCCTCTATCTCCCCTAACTCTATGCATGTCACACATATTTGACACATAAAGTGTTTCTTTCTCGTAACACCGAATTTGATATCCTCAAATCTTGTTTATTTGGTACTCAGCTATTGTTTCAAATAGTCCTATTAAAAATGGTTAAATCTAGATATATACAATAGCATGTTCGGCGAAAAAAAAGTTGAAAACATTTTTTTAATGTCATAAGGAGGCAAACGAGCCGGCGGAGCCTTATGGAGACTACCGAGACCCATAGACAGCCGTACAACTAGAGGTGATGCAGATGGGTTGCCCTCCATTTCCCTAAAACGGGCCACCAGAAACTCACAAACCACACGAAATACGACAGCATATCTGTCACTTTACGGTGGTATTATGTGAGCGAGAGGTACCACCCCGGTCGTGCCGGCCCAATTCGGCTGCAATGCAGCAATGGTCCTATTAACATGATACATATCCCGTTTAAACAGTTTTCATAATGGAAATAATGTTAGTTTTAAACGTTTATGTAAGTGATAAATTCTTTCGCCGTGTTCAGCACTTTCAGTTTTGGGAAAAAAATTAGGTTCGCTTCACCGACATGCTGAGTTCGCTACACCGACATGCTGGGTTCGCTTCACCGAGATGCTGGGTTCGCTACACCGACATGCTGGGTTCGCTTCACCGACATGCTGGGTTCGTTACACCGACATGCTGGGTTCGCTTCACCGACATGCTGGGTTCGCTACACCGACATGCTGGGTTCGCTACACCGACATGCTGGGTTCGCTACACCGACATGCTGGGTTCGCGTCAGAGACATACTAATTTGACATAAAGACGTCAGTGTGAATTTTAAATTAATTTGTAGTTTTGTCATAAGTTTTCACTTCTATCGGCAGCCCGCGTTGAGAAGCCCTATGACTCCTTTTTTTTATAATACAACCTTTTAATATCAATGTATAAAATATTTTTTAAGAAAAATATACTGGAACCAAAACAAAAGCGCCCGAGCAGACGCTGGGGTTAGAACCATTTTCCTTCCACGAAGCCGCTTTGCAGAGTTCAGGACAGGCTCATTTACCGAGACCTTCCTGATATATATTGGATGGATTGTGCATGACTAATATACTATTTCCCCACCATGGTTCTGGCCTTGACGTGGCGGTGGGGCTCAGTAGCCTAGGGTGAGCCCAGCACCTTGGGCGGAGCTAATTGAGTCGAGGGCGCTCTTTGTACCCCTCTTATACGAAGAGTGGACAAAAGAGCAGGGGGCAAAGGGGTGAGGACGGGAACCTCACCCCATTGTACTGTCCCGACGCGATGTTGGGAGGGGTTTTTCTGTGGTGCGGGACAAATCCTTTGTGGAGGTGACGTTGGTCTACTGCGGGACTGACTAGCCGTCGAGGTGCCCTGTTTGCTCATTAGATCCGGGGCACCTCACCAAAGGCGGCATTGGTGGCACTCGCCGGGTTTTAGTGGGTAGAGCTGCGTCCACTTACTAGCTTTCGGGCGCAGTGAGATCCACTTCCCAGGCTAGATGACTCAGAGTATTTCCCGGCGTCAAAGAAAAAAAACAAACTTGCTTTAATATTCGTTCTTCTTTTGATTAGTTAAAGTCTCACCGATCAAATGCTAAGGCGAGACCTAAGTTTCGGGACATCGGTCGTGTTAGCGGCCACATCAAGAAGCCTATCGCGTAGTGAAGGGAAATCACCGGATTATGGTTGTTATCAGGATATCAGCGTCATACGCCCTTAGCACACGAGTTATAAAAACTTAATCCGTTTATCATTCACATAACACTTCACACAGTTTGGTCATACGGTGAGCTGCGATGTTATCACACGGACGTGATCGAGAGTGTTTATTACCATCGTGCTGGAATCTCGCACTTTTGTGGTCGGACACGCTGTCACGACATAAACCTAATGACCGTCCATTTATAATTGACCTTAATGTCATAAATATCAAGTGTTATGAAAGGTGAGGCAGTTTTCTTTTGATTCAAGATAAAATACTGCTACTGCTGTGGATTTTTTTCGCAGATTGTAACTTTTTATATGAGTTGAATAAGCAAACTGACAAACGTGCCACTCGATGGTAAGTGGTCAGTATTGCCCATGAATATAAGAAAGTTTATCTAAGACTAGCCTCGGCAACTCATTCATTTTCCAGGTGTGACTTAGGGTCAAGATCTATCCTGGCTACGGATTTCCATGCGATAAAAAAAAATCATGTGCCTTGTTGCTCATAGATCCAGGGGCACCTTAACATGGGCTGCTGAAGGAACTCGCGGTGGTTTTTTGTGGGTAGTGGCTTATGTTGAGTCCCACAACACATAACCGCCAGACGCCACCCAGGACTGATGGTATGCGTAAACGCTTCTGTCCTGGCCTTCTTTGCGAATCTCAGCAAAGCTGTTTCACGGAAGAAATAATGGTAGTGGCACGCGGATAGGTGCGCGGGACGGCTCACCCTTAACCGGTAAACCGGTATGGATATGTGACTATACAACTTATACATCGCGCTTTATATACCTTTAAGGCATTTCACTCGTGTATTTTTGCTACGAAATAAGGAAGCACAGTCGTACATTAAACCCATATTAGGCACGCAAAAGTGATCTGTATCACTGTAAGTTCTTTTGCCGATCGTGCTTACGATCGCAAACGCGAGCGACGGTTTCGTATGAATTATGAAGTTACATTCTCATCATCCGTTCATCATCAGCTATGTAGCATATGTCATAATTTCATACTTAGATTTTTTTTATGTTAGTTGGATAGGCAAACTGGCAAACATACCACCTGATGGTAAGTGGTCGACGTCGCCCTTGAACATAAGCTAGTATACCTGGAACGACCCCAGGCAACCCATTTATGGGTTGCCTATCCTGAGACATAAGATGTTAAGTCTCGGTGCCAGTAATTACACTGCCTGTCTTGCCCTTCTCTCCGAAACACAGCAAAGCTGTTTCACGGAAGAAATAAGCAATTTGTTTCTCCCGTAAGATTGTATGTATTTACATATATACATATAGTCATGTATATATTTTTAGTTACATAAATAACTATACAAAGAATCTCGCAATGGAAACTAAATTTTTACATTTTTTTTTTTGATTTAGACGACACAGTAATAAAATAAGTATATACAAATAATTTTATGAGAGGGTTTTCTAGCCTATATATTTGGTCTACTACACTACTACATTCTAATTTATACGTAGCTTCAATCAAAATCTTCAACAAATTGAGAAACTGATCAATACACACACAGATGAATATAGATACAAGTTTCGTTGTTAATATGTACTTCCATGCTTAAAAATATATGGAGTACCTCCTCCTTTTTTAAAGTCGGTTAAAATACATTACTTTCCTAAATATACTTCAAGTTGAGCAGCATCAATCTTTTAAAATTGATTTATTATGACGCGACATTAAATCGCTGGAAGGCTTGAGGCGGATTGAACAAAAAATTTAGGTGTTTAAAGACGGGGGTGGCATTGTTGTGTTGAGAGCTTTTAATAAATGAACGTGAATATCATATTGCAAGGTTTTAAGGGGAAACATTCATTGGCGCGCCTTGACTATAAAATCAAATGCCGTGACGGGAAAAGGTATGACGTTCTCATTTATTTATTGTATTCCATTTTTAAATAAAGATATATTTCATTAATTGTGAATTATAAATTTAATATAAATGCTGCACATTGTTGTCACGTGACGGGAACTTTTTTTAAGTCAAGTATATTTTAATTACTGCACTCCCCTGTGCACGACCTCGCTAATGTCTAAAAATCTCAGGTCGTCATCATCAATTAGATATTAAAAATCTCGCGGGTGTCTGTGGATGTCGCTATTCACTTACCATCAGGTGAACCGTCTGTCCGTTTGCCCCCTTCTAGCTGCTTCTATAAAAAAAATAGGCGCGACTCCACCGCAGCGCAGAGGCTACGCAAGTGTGTTAAAATGTCAATTGCAAGAAAATATCAATTAATGCATAGCGTTTACATGGGTTGCAGTTGAAACAATCACATACATTTTCTTGCAAAGCTTGACAAACTTGCGAAGCCTCTACGTGGGGTGGACCTTATAGTTTGTTCAAAATCACAACCATTCGTTCTGACAACCTTATAACATTTAGCATGTTACAAAAATATGTATCGTAAAATCTTTATCAAAATAATGTTATGGCGATGAAATGACGATTTACGTAACTACAATCGGGTAAAACTCGGTCAGATGTATTAACATTATATATAGCAGTATAAATTATAATATATTATAAATTATAATATTTACAGCCCAGATGAAAGGAAATCGTATAAAAAATATAGGGCACATTTTTGGGTATAAGAATCAAAGTTATTTAACCCTTCTTCAGTTTTACAAAATTCCGAAGTTACGCACGTGGGTCGCCCCACGGATATATTTAATTACAAACTTTTAGGGAGGCTGCAGACGGAACTATCAGGTTCCATGAATCAATCAGATTCACTCACTGGTCGTTTACATGTATGTACATTAGACTTTACTTAGTAGATATCTCATAGGATTTATATTTATGTAACTATGTAGAGTCACAGGTAAAAAGTAATGGTGAGAGAGAAAATGATTTTCAAATTTGATTAACTGTGCTGTTAAGGCAGCGCCGAATTAGATCGGAATATCTTTAAATATATAAAAATTACGTGTCACGTTGTTTGTCCGCGATGAACTCCTCAACTACTGACTGAACCGATTGTGTGCAACCAGTGTGCAGTTTGATCCAACTCGAGAGATAGGATGGTTTATATCCCAATTTATATTCGCAATTTTTTATTCATAAATAATAATTTTAATTTAAATAATAATTATTGAATAGTTTACTACAATATATTTTAACGTATGTCTTAGCCACAGCAACACGTGGTCGTGTCTGCAAGTCGTTATATAAAATAAATAAGCTTTGGGAGATGATGACGCAATAAACCTTAGTAACTTTTTCCGAATTATAATTTTCCTATGTGAATTAGATTTCTATTTCATTTTACATATCTTTAAAAGTATTTTTCCTGTATGGCTAAAAAACTTCAAAATGTTATCCTACTATCAACAGGAAGGCTAAGAAAAAATGTACTGTAACATTTTAGTACAAAGATTGGAATTGAATCCGGACTATCGTAAAAGTTAGTAATACAGATAAGTGAAAATGTTGAAATATTAATGCAGCGATTGTGGGTGGTTTGGTGACGGGCCTCGAAGCTCACACCTCGGCGGGTGACAGTCCGTCTCATTAATATTGGAGGAAACGCTCGCTGTGGGAGCCTAATCCAATGATAACCCTTTGCTTTTTAGGAAAGGGTGTCCTCGGGTAATTTTATAAAACTTGATAAATTACGCATAAAACTCATATGTAGTTGTAAAGTCAAAATTCATCACATTCACATTTTTATTCCATAATTTTTCAGTTATTTTAACTGAATGAAGTTTTATATTCTCTTGTTGTAATTTATATGAAAGAAGATATGAGTAAAAGTGGACAGCTAAAGTATCTTCATCACCATCAGCCCCAAACACAGTACTACAAAATACTGTAGTTGCAGTTATCGTCATCATATTTCTCTGAGAAATAATTTAATTCGTTCCGAAACCAACCCCGATGACGCAAGTGTTCTTCATTACAAACCAAATTCCTTAATAACGCTAGAAAATAATAAATTACAATGGTTTCTACCAGATTCCTTTCATAACATGTTGGACCAACTCAACCACGGCCATCTGATCCTAAACTAGGCAGAGTTTCTTCTTATGGCAACCAGACAACTGATATATACTTATGTATTTCTAAATACATACATATTTTAGATAAACTACACCCAGACACAGAACAAATGATCATGTTTATCACACAAACATTTGTCGTGGATGGGAATCGAACCCACGAATCACGAGCTTCTGGTTTAGAAGTCACGGTCACTAACCACTAGACCAGCAGGCCAGTCATATTCTTTTTTCAAATTTCAGGTCTTGTCAATCTAGATCGGTACACTTTTTGTTATATTTATATTAAGACTATAAAACCAATATTCTAATTATCATTTAAATGGATACTTTTTCGGAAAATACATATTCATTAAAATTACATAACAAAGTAAACACAATTGACTGTAAGAAACTCGCAAACTTATATTACATCTAAATGGCGAATGCAAAATATGTCGTACCCTCGTCATAGGCTCTCTAGATAAGAAGTGGATACTTTTTCATAATACTTTATTCAAAGCTCAGAGATTTGGCTGTGACAGAGTAATCGGTGGTGTCAGGACGAGGTGGGGCTCAAGTATTAATGTTTAACCCTTTTGTATCCTCGCTCCGTGTCAATCCTGTTTACGTCTGCTGAATGTTTAATGTTCATTAATTTGTCAGATACGCCCGTTTAGTTTACTTGGAGTGTGATTGAAACATCTTGTGTTAGCATTGAACAACCGTCATTCAAAATATATGATTTAACCGCAAACATATTGTGGATATATCTCTATATATTTGCCCCTCCCTCATAGAACGCCAAGACGACTAATGCCTTGCCACTCGCTTAGTTCTTCTAGCCTCATCAGAAATATATAAACCTTCTTTTTTTGGGTTAATACATAGTATCGTCCATACAGAAATTCGTTCAGCAGGCGATACATTATATTATATCTCTACATTTATAAAAGTAAATACAAATAAACTTTGTATTAAAGATTTTGAAACGTACCTACCACACGTTCCTACACACTACACACATTCTGTTGACTACCTGTTTCCCGATGATTTTCTCTAAAACTTTCTAAACTGAGCAAAAAAATCTGTTCTATAACATAAGTAGGTTTAAAAAACTCTACTCAATAATTATTTTACTAATTTAACAGGTGAGTGCAGAGTTTAGCTCTTTCAAATAAACAGACTCTTAACCTATATCTAATTAGTACCTATAGATAATACTAGCTGTTGCTCGCAGTTTCGCCCGAGTTAGCTTAGATTTATCTATATAGTCGTTGTCATAAAAAAATAAAAACAATTTTTTTTATCTAAAAAATAAACTAAGGGACTCTTAACATTTAGGGGTATGAAAAATAGATATTGACCGATTCTCTGACCTACCCGATATGCACACAAAATTTCATGAGAATCGGTCGAGCCATTTCGGAGGAGTTTAATTACAAACACCGTGACACGAGAATTTTATATATTAGAATATAATATATAGTGCATAATAATATAGTGAAATTTCATTTTATATTGTGTAGTTTAACAACAATTTTTGATATTGTTCCTTGTTATATTACAAACGTTTCTGAATTAAATCTATTCAAGATTTGATTCAGAAACGATTAAATAGCTGATTACGAAAAAGTAGTATGGGAATTAATCTTCATATTGAATATTATAACCTACATATGAAGGGGCAGAGCTTTTAAAATACATCGAATCGTGTTTACAAAGTTCACTTTACGACATCTCGGACGCCAACGGCCGGGGAGCCGCTGGGGTGTTTTTATATGCAGATGTTTTGGAGTTTGACTATAAAATTACAGCAGTTGGTGCCAGGCGTAATCCCTGTAAAATATTCACAACTAAAAGGTATCGCTTCAGACAAATCCGTATGGGTCCCTCAGGAGCCATCGCTGGTCATCGGGTGACTCTTGCTCGAAATTATTCCAATATATAGATGACTACGAGAAACACTTTATCAAAGTGAAATAATAAAAAAAACTAAAGATTTTCTTGTTTTAAACTTATAAAGATCTTTAAAAGATTCCTTAGTTATTTTAATTTAAGATAACACAATATTTAATTATAAAAGGTTGTATTTGTGTTCAACTAAAATATTACTTATTTTAGTTTCACGATTAACGATAACATATATGAATAAACACACAGGTATTGGATATTGCTGAAGCCAAAACGCATATGAATCTTTAAAAGGTTACATTTATAATTTCCTTTTAAAAATAGTATCGGTTTGATCGAGCAGTTTCCGAGGGCGGGAGGGCGCGCCCATTGGTTGCGCCCACACGGCCGTGGCACGGGAGCGCTGGTTTTCCTCCACGTTTCCAAAAGCTTTTAGCGTCATTTATCTGTCACATTCGCGTTTTCCCGCATGCCTCATTTCGTTTCAAATGGACGCGACATGTGACAATTGATTACGTTAGGGAATACAAATAGAAACACGCATATTGACTATTGTTATATCTAATTTTCTGTCGATCAAGTATAGTATAGTTTATTAGCTAACATATAGATAGTACATAATGTATTTGAGAATACTAAATAAAGATTATTCGTGCATCACCGACGAATGAAACCACAGAAGCTATATTTAAATAAATGCTTTGTGGGGCTTAGTTGGTTTTGGTTTTACGAATGACTGGAGGTGTTAAGTGGATAAAACAGTTCGATACAAATAGTAAATGGTAGGTGCGAGTGGTGGGGCGGTGGGCGTGTCCAGCGGGCGGGGCGCAGGGTGCTGAGGTGCCGCGCCACGGGCGACGCACCTCGACCGCCCACTACGAGCCGCAGTCGGGCCGCAAACGTCAATCTCAACGCGCGCATCACCGGAGGCCGGTGACGATGTATCTACCGTCGAAAGGTGCACGATGATTGTCGCTCATTAAGTGTTAAAGACAACCACCCAAATTGCCGTGAAGCGGACGAGGTGCACCCCGTCAATTAGCGGCACCTGTCGGACACGCGCCACGCATTAATTCGCACTCGCACGAAATTGCCCGCAAAAAGTACCAAAATAAACTGGTATCGATGCACCTGCGGCAATCTCACTGCGGAACCGCTGCACGGTAATTGAGGCGAGTGGTCGTCGGACACAGTCGCCCCGGCCTAGCGCTATGATCATGTTATTTAAAGGAAACAGCAGTAGACTGGAGCACCTCATCGAGAAGATACAGGCGAACAAAGAAAATCACGAAGTGACGTCAGAAGATATCAAAGGTAGGTGATTGGATATACAATACAGAACTCTACAATAATAGATGCTACAATAATTGTCATTATAACTTAATTTTTTTTTGCTATTGAAAATTATACGTCCTGTCATCAGTCTTTAGTATAAGCATCAAATAATAAATTCCTTAAATACGTCTAGCAAACTAGTTTTAATAAGGTCTAAGTTATATTTTTATAATAATACTAAAATAGTCTTAGTGAAATAAAATATATCATATTCTTGAACCCAATCTTTAAGAATTTTTATTTTATATAATTCTTACCATTCCACAAAAATAACATCATAATCTATATCAATTTAAGTTTTAACACGCTTTTATTATTATGTATGTATGTAATATATGCATTACATACATACAGACGTACCTATGTATGTAATAGAATCTTTGAACTCGGTTTTCTAGCACTTCAAACGGATTAATCTCAAAACACAATAAAATAATATAAAAAGTTTGTCCCATTAACTTTACTATGAAAATTATTAACTTCTAACAAGTTCCGCATCATTATTTAGGAAGGTAACATGCGCCCTAATTACCCAGCTCTGAGATAAGAAGTTATAAAATCTCTAAAAAATACCAATTATCATGTTTATATATATAAATAATATGGATTATTATAACTAGTATAAAACAAAGTCGCTTCCCGTCTGTCTGTCCCTATATACATGTTTAGATCTTAAAAACTACACAACGCATTTTGATGCAGTTTTTGATAGAGTGATTCAAGAGGAAGGTTCATGTGTATAATACATGTATAATATAGTAGATAAACACTGATGATTTTAGAGGTTTGTAATGTGATGTCGTAAATAAACACATTTTTTGCGCTTACATTGCAAACGCTGGCTAATCCCTACAGGAAAGATCAAAATAATGTACTACATTATTGTACATCTTAAAAAAGTCTACAAAAAAGTCCCCGGTTGTGTATGTCTATTTCTTAGGGATAGCCCACAATAACCATTTTTATACTTTACTAGAAGTAATGGCTTATTTACGAAGCGACGTATTAAGCATTTATAATTTATATATTATATTAAGCAATGTAGCATTAGTGTTTATTGCGTACATCCCTACTATGAATATCACTTTTCTTACAAAATTCATTTGTTTTTCCGGATATATTCAACAACATATTTAGTAACTTCTAAAGAAAACATGTTTTTATTGTCTAATGACAAAAAAGCTGTGAACGTTGTATACAAAGACATTCTATAGTATCAGCATTGCACCCGTGCGAATCCGGGGCGGGTCGCTTGTAGTTTAATAAACTAAGGGTTACGCCGTAACGAACGAATCGATCGAAAATATAATAGTTGAAAATTAGAAAGCACGCTATGCTACAGTAAGGATGATAATTTCTGCGTCACTCCGCGCTTTTTAATAATTAAATAAATATTTCGTTATTCATTCACAAATAAAAAAAAATATTACCTTTTAGTTTTTTCTTGATTTAAAGCGTGGTTTATAGTTTTATAAAACATTTTAGATCTGAAAAAAAAAACTATTTAGTTATTATAAAAGTAACTTCTTTGTTTTGACGTTAACGTTAATGTTATAAGTTAGTTAGCTGCCCGCACAGACTTCGTTCTATCAAAGAGGAGGGGAGGAATTTTATAAAATCCGTTCATAGCTGACCTCTACATGGCAAAAGTAATATTCCTACCAAATTTCAAGTCTCTAGTATATGTATAGATAGATTATGTGCTAGTAAAATAAGTAATTTTTTTGTCTTCCTGGTTATAATCATTTCCGTCCATTCAAAATAGATCTTATAACGTAAAAAATAACACGAGAACAACTATATTAATAATAAATAAATATTTTCCAACAAGCACACCACGTCAACCTAGCCCCGTGGTAAGCTTGTAAGAACTTGTGTTATGGGTAGATACTAGGAACTGAAATAAATTTAAGAAATTTAAATAAATACATACATACACATCCATGACGTTAATATATTATCATCAACATAACTAGCATCTAGTTTATCTAGACGAAATTTGTACGCAATACAATTATTATTTTTTTCGGAAGGGACTTTTCGGCCTGATGGCCTTTAAGCTCAATCGGTACAGTAAGTGAGCAGATGGCTCACTTAAGAAATATTCGAACCTATCGGTACCTATCACCGTGTGTGTGTCTGTATATGCTATGACGTTCGCGTCGCGCATTAGTAGCTGAGAGATTTCGTCAGCTGGATCTGTTAAAACATGCTTAGGTAACCTATGTCTAATTGGAACTGAGCTATCTGGGGCATAGTTTGCCGCGCTCACGGTGAGCGGGTTTGGGTGAAGGAGTGCCTTTTCAAAGTGACGTTCTGACGTCATTTTGAAGTGGCCCCTAATGGACTCTAATCTGAAGTCCCTGTGCAGGTCGATGTTTCTTACATACCACGGGCAACCGGTTGCCATGCGTAAAAATTTATTTTGGACTATTTGTAGTGCATTAAGTCGACTTTCTGGCACATGCGCGAATGCGACACAAGAGTATGACATAATGGTCGGATACAAGTTTTATACAGGGTTAGCCTGAGGGGCATTTTGCTGTTTTTGTTATATTAAGAAATATAAACGTCTCAAGACGAATTTGGCCTTTTTGGTGACTGTCACACTATGTGTGGTCTAAATGACATTGACCTGTCAAGGGTGACCCCCAGGTATTTTACCTGATCTACTCTGGGTATTTATATTGTTTAATCTTATCGGTTTCATGGTACGATAAGGTCGTCTGTTTGTGACCCTCCTACGTGAGAATTCTATGGAGGCACTTTTTTCTGGGTTTATATCAATCCTCCATTTTGCGAACCATTCACCTAGCTCGGTGACGGCACGCTGGAGGATGGTGGAAGACCTTGCGGCTGAGAAGTGGGTGATATACAGAGCGGTGTCGTCTGCAAAGAGAGCCCGTTTAACCGCCGGGTGTTCGGGGATGTCGGAGGTATACAAGTTGTATAAGGTCGGAGACAGCACGGAGCCCTGTGGTACTCCGGCCCTCAGAGGTCTCCAAGAAGACAGAGTGCCCTCTACTCTATATCTAAAATGCCGGCCTGAAAGGTAGTCGCGGATGATGATGACTAATCTGTCCGGTATTCCTAACTTGAATAGTTTGAATATGAGGCCTTCGTGCCAGATTTTATCGAAGGCTTTTGCTACATCAAAGAATACAGCGCACGTATCGTGTTTGTTTTTCTTATGGAAACCTCTGAGTATATACTCCGTCATACGGTGGACTTGCTTCGGGCAGCAGTGGTTTTCGCGGAAGGCGAATTGCTCATCTATGAAAAGATTCTTTTCGCTAATGACGGTTTTCAACCGCCTAAGCAGAATTCTTTCGTCGATTTTTCCTAACGAGCTTATCAGGCTTATGGGACGATAGCTAGACGGTTCCGAGCGTGGTTTTCCGGGCTTCGGTTTTCCTATGACCGTAGCTTCTTTCCTTATATCGGGGAACCTACAACCCTTGAGGAGGGCGTTTATAATATTAACCAGGAGGATAACTAGGGCGGGCGGTAGTATAATACCTTGTTGGAAATCCCGTCCAGCCCGGGGGCCTTCTTGGCGTGAAGGCATTTTATAATGTCTTGGACCTCTTCTACGTCCGTCGGAAGGATTGGATCTCCCTCCAGCGGCGCAGAGGCCCTTCTCGCCACCTCCCTAGTTACCTCCTCTACGTGGGGGCCTACGGGGGGAGTTGCGACTATTTGGCTCGGAAGGCAAAAAGTGAACAGCAACACAATAAGTATTCTTGTTGTGTATAAATACATAATATAAGAATGCATTGATGTCGATGATTAAAATAAGTATTTGAGGCACTTTTAAAAAATCTGTTTATACCTACTCTAGTTTCTTAGAAGAGCGAAGAGTACTTTGGTATTTTTTTTTTAATATTTACTCTTAGTAGAACTTCAAAAGATGTAGAACTTAGCACTTTTATATAGTTTTAAGCATCCGTAGCCATTTATTAGATTTTTATTAAATCATTCTTATAAAGTTCTGAAGTTTCATTTCAGCTTTGACTGATACAAGGAGTAATGTTTTTTTAAGTTTGTAGATATATTTCTAGGATACGATCATAAAATTTCTTTCACCAACAGAAAGTTTCACTATTCAAAAGTGACATGGGACATTTAAAAAAAAAATAGAGATCAGATCAGAGTATCAAAATTTTTGCGATAAAAGGCATTATTTCGCATGCGCTGCTAAAACCATTAACGATTTTTAAATAAAGTTCTCTTTATTAATAGCTCACATGATTATAGTTGTTATTGTATTGCATATTAGTTTTATATTGTCAGTTACAATCCAATAATACCCTCTTAAAATTCAAGTTTGTGTTATTTATTTAGTCAATTAACTTGGTTGTTACAAGGCTACGCGCAAGCGAGGATAATTATAATAATTAACACGGAGACATCTCACCGTTTAATTAGAACTGATAGTTAACTAATGTAATGCGAAACGTGACATAAAATTGATTAACTGTAATCATCTCTTTTTATAAACCACTACACTAAATTAATTGATCTCTGTAAATTACACTTTTTTGATGGTTTTACTTCTCAGTCATCTTAGGCTTATTTCCTATCCTTATAGGTAAGTTGTCATGTATCCTAAGCACATGATAGTTATATTTACCATAATCACTAGTTCATATCCGTTCTGTTGTCAAATTCCAATAAACGCTTTTCTTTGAAAATTGTCAGATCGCTCTGCATCTTCTACCGCATCTACCACGGGGAGTGTGCTGAGGAATTGTTCGGACTAATACCTGCGGCAGAATTCCACCACCGGACATTGCGCAAGAATTCCAAATTTCACCCACACCATCTTGATGTCCGAAAATCCACAACATCTAGATTTTTACGGCATTTCCTGCCTCGCACCACAAATATATGGAATCAGCTGCCTATGGTGTTTCCGAACCGTTACGACTTAGGGACCTCAAGAAAAGAGCATACTCACTAAAAGGCTGGCAACGCACCTGCTGATCTCCTGGTATAGCGATGTCGATGTCTGTGGATGTCGCTATTCACTTACCATCAGGTAAACCGACTGTCCGTTTGCCCCCTCTTCTATAAAAAAAAACGTAAGGAATCGTGTAATCATCGATTAATCGACACTTGCTCCAAGTCTTTTCTGTGGTATTTGTGAGATGTAGAGCAAATGCACACATTTCTATCCAAGCACAGAATCAAAATGCACCACGGTACAGGACCCTACATGTCACAGGATGTCATCTATTTCCCTGCGGCTTAGAAATCTTCGGTTTTGGAATAAAAAGGTAACTGGTGGTTTACTTAACTTTAGCATCTCTGTTAATATAATAATGCTAAAGAGTTAATTAATATTTTTTTGTACAAACCCAACGTTTCAGATACTGGTTGCTGTAAAGTACTCTGTCAAGGGATAGTGCCATGTTGCTTTGCAGCCGAATTGGGCCAGCACGACCCGGATGGTACCTCTTTCTCACATAACACCGGCGTCAAGTGACAACTATGCTGTCGCGTTTCATGCGGTTTGTGAGTTTCCTGTGGCCCATTGGAAGGATAGGGAAAAGGAGAGCAACGCATTTGCATAACTTTTAGTTGTGTGAATGTTTATGGGCTTCGATAATCACCACAAGGCTCCGACTGCTCGGTAGCCAATAAAAAATAAAAAAAATGTTTAATATTACCCCAGGAATACCTAGTTTATATCAGCAAGGATTGTTCCTTGTACTATAGCATTCAGCAGAGTAAATGAGTGTAGGTTGTTGGGCTTTGATACGGTTACTCGTTCGGCGAATGGTGTTGATTGCCGAGGCGCCGGTCGAGGTGTCTCACGGAGCGCAATTAGGAAATGAGTTTCCGCCGCCCACCGCTTGCCGGCGCCACCGTCACCCGACGAATTGTCTCCTATATTAATTGCACTTATCGCTAGCCCACTGTATTCCAGTCTCATGCATGTTCTAGTTATCACGGTTTTCGTATCCAAATTTTTATGTGAGTAAACGAGGCACGAGCCTTGCCAGTAAAATCGTCTCAAATGCCATGACGTCTCGACTCTCGAATAATTCGTTATGGATTCTTATTAATTATGAAGTTTAATATGTCGCACATCTACCGAGGCGTCCCCGGGCAGGACACCCAATTTTTTTAAAATTTATTAATAACTTTAGAAGTTGTTGAAACATTGAATATTTTTTTTTTTTCAAAAAAACTGGCGGATTTTTAATCACAATAAAATTAACCTTTGGAGGCTGCTTGGGAGATGTGGTTAAAAGGGTGCCTTTTAAGGATCTCCCACATATTCACACATTCTGTAGGGTACTTTATGTTGCGTGCCCGTTTGCTTAGACATGATGTATAATACCACCTATTTTGTCGCAACGTGGAAATGCTTTGCGCAGTCACCCGGGGATAGGTCGCCCTAGGGATATAGGGGAATCCACCCAGATATCAACGCCGCATCCGTTTGTGGCCATACTCCAACAGACTCCAGAGTATAGCTGCCTGCAAGCTTCGCTGGGCCTATGTTTGGCTGGAGTCGGCCCAGCACTGCCGCCACTCTCGTGACCTTCGGCCCCAGTTGTTGTAAATAGCGGCTGAAGATTCACCTCCCTTCAAGAGTTAGCGTCAGATACTTTATAATGGGGCTCACACTGACCACCGTTCTCCGATATGAAATCGTGCTCACGGTGGAGGCCCTTTTCTCCCAGGTCCGCGGAAGAGTAGGGCTTTGGTTTTTCCATGCGGACCCGAAGCCCCAATCGCTCCATGCGGCTGGCAACGAAGGATACTATTGCCTCGGCCAGCTGCACATCCTCCTTATAAGACCATCCCCAGGATAAGACGAGAGTGCATCCAGACCATCCCGGGGAGGAGGCCGCTTCGCAGGACCCATTCGTAGCCGATGTTCCATGGGGCGGACCCAAAACCAAACCTTGCGGGACGCTACACCCGACTCGCCCCCTCACGAGGGATCCCGACCGGTCCTCATACACGACTTCTCTATCTGTCAAACATACAACACGACGTAACATATATACAATAAAACATACAAAACAAATGATATTTAAAAGATCGGTAACGCACCTGCTAATCTTCTGGTGTTGCCGGTCTCTATGGATGTCGCTTATCACTTGTCCACTTGCCCCATCTTCTATAAAAAATGGCTTCGACTTATTTCGCGAATATAAGTATACCCGTGACAAATACTTATTAACCATTGCCAGGCATTTCATACATGTATAATGTATTGCCAATAAAACGCAAGTGTTAGTTAGCTTCATTTGAAACGTAGCCGTTTTGACTTGGTTTATCTCATATTAACGTGATAAAGTTTAAACGACCACAATAAGTCACAATATACTGGGCCTTAATCCGTATTAACACTTTAAATTGCGGCTTGTCTATAAAAATCTAACAGTAAACGATCAAAAATCATGATTATCTTAATATTAATCAATGATATGATCATTCGATACTCCCCTTTTCTCCCATGAATCCGGAATACGCAAT
Organism: Helleia helle; assembly: GCA_963853865.1. Lineage (NCBI taxonomy): Eukaryota > Metazoa > Arthropoda > Insecta > Lepidoptera > Lycaenidae > Helleia > Helleia helle. The sequence continues at coordinate 13,520,909 of OY971422.1, read as the reverse complement.
CGATGAAAACTAAACAAATACAAATAAACACAGTGAATTTGAAGTTGGAATGATCGGCCCTCATTATAGCATATTCAACTTCACTTGATACTCACCACCGTATAATGACGTCATGCGTGTCCGGGGTGTGGAGGGAACCTGATTGATATAAATAGTTCCTCTTATTAACCGAGCTTTAAGGAAAAGGAAGCGTCCCATTAGAGATAATTCGCCAGTACTTTTAGCGCAGGAGTGAGCTTTTTATACGTGATGGGAATAATGATACGTTTAATTTATTTTTTTGTACGACTAATGGTCGATGGGAATTTTAATAAACTTCAATATATGGTAGACTATTTTTTTTATTGAATCTATAAGTTACATACTGGTTACATACCTAAATTAATATGAAAATTGATCTTATTTTGTCCTTCCACCAGGAATAGCGACTGCTTGTTTATCTGCTATGTTAAAGGATCAAACCGTTTAGACATACTATTTTTCAGTTCAATTTTACTGTGCATACCTATTATTTTATCTCCATTGGTCCACATGCCTAAACTAACAATTTGACTTGACAACGTGCATTCCGATTTTTCGGGAATAGCCTGACCAGAAAAATAAAAACCCTTGCCATATTGCGGACAATTTAGGAACTAATTTCTATTTGGACCATACTATGTGTTCCCGTATAAAAGATTCAGTGGCGACACCACTGCAGGGTTTATATATTTCTGGTTATATATATAAATAGCTTAAACTTAAAAGATGGGCTATAATTATTCGGAATCTAATAATCATCACAATTGTCATTAAAATGTTATAATCAAGTACTAGATGATCAAATATTAAATTGTTCTCAGCGGTTTGGTGCTCGTCTCCAGAATCCTCGAATTTCAAGTCGCTATCTCATTTGATCTGACCATTGTAAAACCGGTGGTCATTCTTATGTATTTCTTAACTTTTCGAGTGTGTGTTCCCATATCTATCATCTCTCATTGTTGATGTTTGTCAACAATTTGTACCTTAAGATGGTCTTAATCTGAGTGGCGCGGACTACTACCCAGAAGTAGAGGTTAACGGGTTACGAAAGTCAATATTATTTCTTTTCTTTTTAAGGTTTTAAAATAGAGCTTTCTTACCGAACTTTTTGAGATATGTGCGTGATCCATTTTAGCTAAACCACATAATTTTCACATGCATAATAAATAAAATAAAAACATTTTACAAAAAAATAAAACCGACTTCAAAAATGGAGTCGGTGTCAGCCAAGGTAGGTAGGTAGGTAATGTACAGCAACAAATACGACACCGACTCCAAAAGTAACTATAATGACGTGGTAAACGCAAAGTTTGTACATAAGTAGAAGATTAAGTTGATTATATGTTGTAAGCACAAACATTAATGAAACTGTTATTTTATTACTTTTTAGTTTAGTATTTTTGAAGTCGGTTTTATTTTTTTGTAAAATGTTTTTATTTCTTAATTTTTAGTGATTCCGAAATTTGTCGTCTTGGTGTTCATTGAAGGAGGCATGTTCAGCAGTGGATGGATAAAGGATGATGATGATGATGGTGATGGTAATGATGATGATGATTACGATGACCGTGACATACTATGGTGTGCTACCAAAGCATCCTATACAATTGTTACATCGTCACGTAATAAAATGATCATATTATCATCAAGGTAAACAAACCAACCAAATAGGCATTATTGGGAATAACTAAAAAACGGCTTGTCAAATCTTAATAAAATTCACAAAAAAAATCTTAATAAAATCCATTCACAAACGGCGGAGATATCGTGTCACATACATACAAAAAAAAAAAAAAAAAAAAAACATACAGACGAATTGAGAACCTCCTCTTTTTTTTTGAAGTCGGTTAAAAATAGCCTATATTTTTCTACTACTGTGGATATTACAAAACTTAACGTACTTTAAAATCTATATATTACATAAACCTAATACTAATATTATTTAAAGTAAAACTATTAATCAGTAGCAGTCGCCTCTGCGTCGTAGGCCTCTCCTAAACCTTTCAATAATTCACTTTCTCTGGTTTTTTGCATCCATTGAGAACCGCACCTGTGCCTAAAAATATCCCTCCATCTTTTGCTTGGTCTCCCTTTTCCTCTTTTCCTGTCCCTTGGTACCCTCTCTGTTAGGCGCTTTGTCCATCTTTTGTCATCCATCCTACAAATATGACCTGCCCAGTGCCACTGTAGTAGTCTAATCCTTTTCCGTATATCACTAATTCTCGTTCTACGTCTGATGATGTCATTGCTAATTCTATCTGATAACTTTATTCCTAGAATACTTCTCTTCATTGTTCGTTGACAAATAGCAATTTTTTCTTCATCCTCTTTCCTCAGTGACCATGTCTGACAGCCATATGTTAGATTTTTGTTCGTTAAAATCTCTACTTCTATACTTCTATCTGGTGTAAAAAAAAAATACATTACTATGGTATTTTTTTTCTGAAAAAAAAAAAAGAGTACGAGAGAAGAGAGAGTAAAGCACAGACCCTACCATCCTACTTTTATTTTTTATGGTTTCAAAAATTATTGACCCTGGTCTATTATATCTATGTAACAGAATAACAGCAAAAGTTAATGGTGAAATGCATAATTAAAAAGTTAATATCATACCTATTAATTAGAACACGAGAACTCTATGTGAAGTACAACACTAGTCTTCCATAGTCCACACATTTTTGAAACCCACGTACAATATACACCATTATTTGTTCCACGCATTTTCGCAGACTTTTCTCGATTCCCGACATTAGTCATAATTTGCTCTCGTCAGAGGGTCCATTCAATTTGTTTATATTCCCCGCCACTCGAGGTGCCACAGATATATGGGTTCTAACACCGAAATATGGGCCTCCACTGTTGTTTACGACGGTATTATCAGCTTTAAGGTAATATATACCGTAATGTGGTTTATAGGCTTGTTATTTTTAAATTGGTGTATGCATTTCGACGTAATATTGTAAGATATATGCTCCATATCTTGTCTTCAAAGGACTATCATATTGATGACGAAAATAACTTTTTTACAATTAGAAAAAATCAATTTCAAGTAAAAAGTGATAAAATGTTTTTATCATATATGTAATATTAATATTATTAAAATCGATCACGTTATTAGGAGACGATTCTGGACCACAAAGGTTCGTTTGAAAGTTAGAGGTTTAACTAGTCGGTGGCGCGAACTCTAACAAAATGATTGCTATCTCACCTGACATAGTGCGCGAACATGCGTGCTAGAATGAAATGCACATGATTCATTCCGAAAATGTCCTTTTAGCAAAACAGTTATTATAGAAAAACTAATAAGTGTATCTTTTCAAAATAAATTTATTTTATCCTTTGAATAACTAAACTATTATATCTGTATGGGCTTTATTTTTGAGCTTTCGTGCTCTATATTCGTGGTATACTATTTATTTACGCCCAAAGTTGAGCTAAAATCAGTGTTGAAATACGAAAGTTTAGAAGCTTGTATTTTTTAAATGTATAATTTTTTAATGATTTTGGGTACATATACACATAGATAACGACGAGATCAATTTATATTATCCCTAGTTTTCCATGGTCAACGTCAAACATTGTTGTAATTACTGTTCTGCGTTTGTATGGAAAGATGAGCGACTTGTGTAACCTTAACTTGAGTCAGACTAGAGCATGATTTAAATTAGTGTTTCTAAAATTTATCTATGCTTCCTGGTTATGTCAACATCGCTTGCTTACCGGTGAAAAGAAATCCTGAATGCGGATACCTACATGCCTGATGTTAATTTCCAACCCACCACCCAAAGCCAAAATCAAACTATGACACATCAGTGGGACATATAAGGGAGCTTATGTAACCATACTATATTGACGGTATCCTTTTTTTTTCTTTTGCGCCGGGTATGCTCTTAGGGATCCCGCGGGGGAGGGTGGACTTGACAGGCGCGTATGTGGGACTCGCTGCGCCCGAAAGATGGTAAGGTGGATCTATCCATCAAAACCCGGCGAGTGCCACCAATGCCGCCTTGGTGAGGTGCCCCGGATATGTTGAGCAACAGGGCACCTCGACGACTAGTCAGGCCCTCAAGGCACCGATGCCACCTCCATAGAGGGATTGTCCCGCACCATAGAACGTCGGGACAGTGCAATGGGGTGAGGTTCCCATCCTCGCCCCTTGTCCCCCAGCTCTTTTGTCCCCTCTTCTTATAAGAGGGGTACAAAGAGCAGCTCCCTCGGCTCAATTTGCTACGCCCAAGTTGCTGGGTTCACCTTAAGCTACTGAGCCCCACCGACACGACAAGGCTTGAACCATGGTGGGGAGTATAATGCTACCTTATCCCTGAATGACATATACTATAAAAATCATCATCATTCCGAATGTTGTAATTTGGGTCAACACGTTCGAAACTGCATACAGCATACACTACATCATATTACATGCAGCTCTTTCTTCCAGAAGCGCTGGGCAGTGTGGGCAGTACCGCCGGTAGCTCCTGGCCGTCGTCCACGCCGGAGCCCTCTCCATCCTCCACCCCGTCTGCAGAGGTAGACGCTGATGAGGCGGAACCGCCCTTCACCCTAGGCGCGACGGAGCACACGCCGTACCAATGCCAGTTCTGCGACAAGGCCTTCCCACGCTTGTCGTATCTTAAGAAACATGAACAGGTAATTGGGATTTCGAAGTTTATTGAAATGATGTTGGTAGATATATTTCTAGCTATGTGCGACAGTACTCCTGCGAATATGATGAATGTCGAATTGGCGTTAAAATATTACATAAATACTTATTTAGGGGGATCAAGGCATACAATGGCGTTCTTTGAGGAAGGTCTTTGTTCAGCAGTGGACGGATAGGGGTTGATGATAATGATGATGAAGGCATACAAAGCCGAAACATACTATTTAATTTTGAGGTTTTTTTTTAATAATAATGACATAGACGCTGCAAATCTAAATAAATAAGCATTACAATAGTAAAAGTTTTATCAGAAATAAAGTTGTAAAAATAAACGAACAAAGACCATAATCGTGTCACATGCTTGGATAATACGCGAACTCGTTTCCAAAACTAATATCATGACAACAATACAACCATTAAAATGGGCTTTCGCAGTCCAGTTTCCTCATGCAGGCCGTGGCTTCATTAGCAAGTAGATACCCAAAATGGACCATTTATAGAACCGGTGCGTAGAGATATGCATCGCCTTGCAGTACGCAACTGCGAATTGTGACGCGTATTTACATTACGTACATCTCGGCTCCTTTGTGTCGGACGATCTCGCCGCACCATTACGGCACACGACAGATCCGCAGGATAACGCGAATGGAAACGTCACTTTACATAACGCCGGCTCATTCCGCCCACGATTATCATTACAAAAGCATCACTACAAAATTAAGACTATTTTTTAATTGGTCGTATAATCGTAAAAGGATTTCCATTAGATTATCGGTTCGTAGGCCGTCAGTCAGATATGGATCTGTTGGTAGGATGGTGCCGACAAATGTATCGCAGATCGTCTGCGCGCGACACGCGGTGACGGCCGGAAATAGGCCCGCGATAACAGCTCCTAGCACTCGCCATTTCTTTATCATCGACGATTGCTTGGAAAAGGCATCATTATGAAAATTGAATTCACTTGTTCACAAAGCAGAATAACATTATAATAATATAGTTATATACTAGTTAATCCGAGCTTTTAGCAATTTAATGATCTACATTATTTGGTATAACAACATTCAACTTCTATCTATGAAATAGTTATCGACAACAGCCTCACTTATCAGACCAAATATATATTATCTCGCAATTTGGAGCTATCGAAACACAAGACTAAATTCACTTAAAATCAGTAAAGTGCTTACGAAGACTAGCGATAACGAATAATGGGACTTGGGAGTAAAACATTACATTGATCAAACTTTTTTGTCTTTTACGCCGGGAAATTCTGAGGCATCCCTCGGGGGAGTGGGGACTCCCCAGGCGGCTATGTGGGACTCGCTGCGCCCAAAATATGGTAAGGTGGACGCAGCTCTACCCACTAAAACCCGGCGAGTGCCACCAATGCCGCCTTTGAAGTGCCCCGGATCTGTTGAGCAACGTCGAGGTGCCCCCTCGACGGCTAGTCAGTCCCCAAAGAACCGACGCCACCTCCACAGAGGGGTTGCCCCGTGCCACAGAACAACCCCTCCCAACGTACCCCCTCGGTACAGTACAATGGGTTGAGGTTCCCATCCTAGCCCCTTGCCCCTCCCCTGCTCTATTGTCCCCTGGGTACAAAAAGCAGCTCCCTCGGTTCAATTTGCTTCACCCAAAGTGCTGGGTTAACCTTAAGCTTCTGAGCCCCACCGCCACGACAAGGCTTGAACCATGGTGGGGATATTAATCGATTTAATGTTATGTAAGAAAACTAGGCTTTTTAGCTTTCATTTCGGTAGAAATCAAGTATTTAAAAAGAAGTATATATGTATTGAGATAAGTTTAGTAACGCACCAAAAGAAAAATAATATTATGCTAACATTTAAAGATATTGCATCTATTATTTTTCTAGAACTTTCCATAACGCCGGCATCTCCAATCTCTGATAAAAATGTTTAATGTTGAGGTACTGGTATCATAAAACTAGCCGTAGTAATTATTGTTACGATGGAACTTGTTTAACATACAGGAGCTCGAATTTCTCGGAACTTATTGCCCATTATCTTGGCTTGTTTTTGTCTTTAAGTTGTAGATATGAATGACAATAATATGTTCTCTTTTTTATATTTTTATAAGTGGGTATAGTTTGCGACTTTGTTAAAGATTATTGACCTCGCTCTGAGGTGTTCTATTTTCTTATGACGTCGTCACGTTTAACTATCGTCAGTAAACCGACTTTACAGACAACCGATTTTTTTTAATTATTTAAAGTTTGGATGATAAAGAACAAATTGTATCTCCAATTAGGCCTTAGGTTACAACTAATAAATTGCAAAAAGTTTACTCAAGTATCGAATCTGTTTACAATTAATTATTCACGTTTAACCAATGCATATATGAACACAAAGAATAAAATTTCATAATCTATTGTTTCGAGAACAGTAGAGTAATTTTTCAAAAATCTATGTAAGTACCCATGATACCCATGATAAAAATACCAATTCGTTCTCGAACGACCAATTTTATAATATTAGAATTGTTGATCACAAAAAAACTATGATCACATAAAGCTAAAAATATTATAACTTCGTGGTATCCAAGTGACACTTGAAACGTAATATTATTAAATCCTTAATCTCAGTTGTATCTCGTTACTTTTATTTCAAGCAAAATGTAATGTCGGCAACATTGTGCTTAAGATTTAGTATAACGGTGGGGAATTCTTTGTAATCCAACGGGTGCCTGGCGACGAGATGGCCGCTGACCTACCGCCCCGTGTGAACCACGATGACATCGCCGCTATTACACCTGGGAAACTCACTCGGTAGCCGCTCGCTGCCCATTTCGGAACTTTTATTGGCTATCACGTTCTTAAACTAGAATGGAATGTGTTTTGGTGTACGCGGAAATTTTATGAAGGTTTATATTACTCTCACGGTATTTCTTAAATATCTCGCGTGCTATTTTGTCATTATATAAGTGTGACAGTGTGAGTATAGGGCTCCGAGCGCACCCAGGGGCGGAGTCCCCGTTGTGATGTTACGTTTATTGAATACACGCACGAATCAATGCGTCCCCAATAAATAAAACTGAGATCTTTATTGCACGAAGATTATAATGTTATTGTTTATTATATTTTTCATGTAAGTTTTGTGTTTTTATTAATTTTAAGAAACCTTTTGCGTGTTAAGTACTAGAAGTGCCCCGTGGTTTTGCCCGCATTGAAATTAATCGGTTGGACTTGACATGTACAAATCGAGAACTCTACATGTTGTAAATACAATTTGTGAGACATGTGGAAATTTATTAAACGGCCAGCAACTTATAATTGGGCTAAGGATGTGTGGAGTAATACGAGACATGGCGAATGTCATGTTTACTATTCGACTACGCGCGCTAGTTAGTAGTTACAGTATTTTGATCACATCCTGTCACAAATAAAGATATCACGTTTATAACTACATGGTAATCGAGTCTGAATAAATCTGGAATGAAATCTTGCTCTTTCAATAAATAGGCTTTAAGAATTTGTTTCTAATTTATTTGATAACAACTATTTCTTAGGAATTTTATTTATCTTAAATATGGTATTTAAAAACCGGAACCATTAGGTACTTTTGATGAATTTGACTTATGCCGAATCTCAACGGGACCCTCGGACATTTTAGCGAATTAAAGAAACTGGGAAGGGTATTTAATCAAAAGGATAATTACCCTACATATATTATGTCTGAGTCAGCATCTCGTGATCACATAATATAAAATATTTACGCGCTAAAGACGTGGTCACAAAAAGTAATTGAGGAAGCGCCACCACTTAGCACGGCCCGACCGGTCACCGGACGGGACGCCGAGATTCCTACAGCCGTTCACTCTTGTCCCATATCCTATATTCAACTGCGCCTGCCGCTTTTTTATGGATTGGACTACAATATTTCCGTTATTCATGGTACACATAACACCAGCGTCAAGTGACAGCTATGCTGTCGCGTTTCGTGCGGTTTGTGAGTTTCCGGTGGCCCATTGATAGGGAAAAGGAGGGCAACGCATCTGCATCTTTGGTTGTGCGGATGTGTATGAGCGTTCATAGTAGCCAAACGGCTTTGACTGCTCGTATGCTATAAAAAATAGTTTACCGGTGGAAGGGATGTTCCACATCCTGCTTATTTCTTCTGTAAAACAGCTTGAATAGATTTTGAAAACAAGGGCAAAACGGACAGTGTAATTACAGGCACTGAGACTTACCATTTTACATCACGGGATGGAGTAACGTTGATGACTTGCCGGGACTAGTGGCAGAAACGACGAACCATAAGAGCGCCGTCATGTCCAAAATTGCACAGTGTGCTACGTACCTATATCTCATTAAAATCGGTTCAGTAGTTCTCTGCAAGCGAGGCGTTAGGAATCAGTATAAAAACTTCGATAGTGTAACCCAACGTGTGAAAAAAGTACAAAAAAATCCTTTTATCTCGTACTTTTTTTTTTTTTTTTCGGAAGTGCTAGACTTTTCGGCCTGATGGCCTTTAAGCTCAATCGGTACAGTAAGTGAGCAGATGGCTCACTTAAGAAATATTCGAAAGGGGGACGCCCCCCTCCGCGCCCCGCAGGGGGCGCGGTTCATCGCGCGCGCTGCTCGGGAGAGCATCATTTGGACAAGTCAAATCCGATACGGTCGACGAATCTTTTACGGTTGAATTTAACCTATCATCATGAGGGCCGGCCCTCATCCCTCCCTCTGGAGAGAGAGGCGGGTCATGCGCGGTGCCCAAGCAATCTAGCGGTAGCGTAGTGCTAGCGCTGTTTGCGCGGTCTGGGTTTGTGTCTACTCGTATCGGATTCGAACCTAAGCTTCCGCGATCGATCCGGATCGATGTGGTTTCCATGTGTAGGGTTCGACGTCGCTTACGACCCCGAGGCCCAAGCGGTGTGCAGGTGTACCTAGCACCGTGTGTGTGTCTGTGTATGCTGTGACGTTCGCGTATCTTTATCTCGTACGCTGCGGAAACTATTGACAATAGAGCAAAGTGATATACTACAGTATAAAAATATATAGTGTCTAAAATAGAGGACATCATTTTTTTTTATAAATAATATAATATCTATGGACTCTTTCACACCACGTCAATCTGTTCCCGTGGTAAGTTCTCAAAAACTTGTGTTACGGGTACCAGACAACGGAAATATATTTAATACTTTTATACTATACACATATTTAAGATTTTTATTATATAATACACATATTTAATACACATCCATGACCCAGGAACACACAAAATATTTTTGTTCCCTGGCGGGATTCGATCCTTGCGGCGGCTTGAGCGCCAACGCGCTAACCACTGAGCCAGAGAGGTCGTCAGATCAATATCTACAAAAAACTACTACTACTACTACTACTACTACTACTACTACTACTACGACGACTACTACTACTACTACTACTATTACTACGCGATACCATACAATTTTTTTCTGGTACGGAACTCTCAAGTACCTGGTATTTCAGAGTTCCACACCATTTAAAGTATCATGAGTGTAATAATTATCAGAACCAATAATTAAATGTAATTGGTACCAAAACGGTGGTAAAAACCGTGATTACATTTTTCGCTTTTTCAATCTTCGTTAATTCTGCAATAATCCATCGATTTTTTTTTAAATTCTTTCACTTATTATATACAAAGCCACATTAAGAGCGAGTATGTAGCGTAAGCTATAAAATGTTTGTAACCCATGCGAAGCAGAGACGGACTACTAGTTATAAATATTTGTAGAACAAAGCATTTGCAAGACTTTTTTTGCAAAAAAAAATAGGGTAAATAAGGAGAATGTTTCTTTGAGAAAAGGCTTAAGGTAAGGCTAAGGAGAGTGTGCTTAGGCACATTTCACATAATTAACTTTGTTTGTTTGGACCTCTGAAACTACCAGTCCGATTTAAAATGTTTTTGGTATTAATAATAATAATAAATATACAAAAAACTATAATTTGAAACACGTGCCGAATAGTCCGAAAATTTCTCCACAACGACACCAACACATCCATCACGGATTCACGGAAACAATTGAACAAGATGTAGACGACTTAGGCCCGTGGACATCTTTAGCTCGGTCGTAGGACCAGAACTTAAAAAATAAAAATAATAATATATTTGTATTAGCAAAATCCACATAAAATAACAATAATACACATTAAATAAACAGTTTCATAGTATGTATTTGATACCGTTACTATCGAGGAAGATTAAATTATTTATAGAGGATTTTATTTTTTGTTTTGAGCAGTTGAAACTGCGGGCTGGTATATTATAGCCTTAATAATGACAATATTTGGTTTTTAATATAGAAGCGGATCCTGACGGCGCTAACAAATTGGTTCGGTGCTAATGGTTTCAGCTAGCTCCTCCGTGGTAATTGAGGGAGCACGCCACCTGACCCTTGACTAAACAAATATTACTCTCACTAACAAGCTCATCGATATCTGTTACTTTTCCGCATAAATGGTAAATAAGGATGTAAATACATCATTTGTGGATTATACGTTTTATATTGTTTCAGATATTATTAAGAGACACAACTTCTTATGGATTCCATTCGGATTTATTACGATTTTTACTTCTGAGACGTTTAGGAATTAGGATAGCTTACAGACCTATGGATGGATTATGTTTGGAGGACGCCTCGTGACTATTTTGGTGCAAAGTATCAGAAGCGTCGGGATTGCCAAAAATCTAAATCAACCATCATAAAATCCATAAAAATGAGTTATTTCGTTGCAAATATATTCAATTAAATGCCAATTTTATCCGACTAGAGCAAATCAAAAAGAGTTTATGATTTCATCTGTTGTGGCTTTTAAACTGCATTTTATGGTACGCTGAACTATGCTCAGTGACGACATTATATTATTTTATATATGACCCCGAGAAAGCAATAAACTACTTTATTAAAAAACACCGGCCAAGCGCGAGTCTAATTCGCGCACGACGGGTTCCGTACCATTATATAATATACAATATTAGACATTAGAGAAAAAAATTGTTTTTGTTAAAGCAAATTTCTGTAAAAAGCGCCTACTGGCGTAATGATTACACTATTGTTGATTGTTAGCTTGGTTAGGATTCCTCTGATTTAATACTACACCAATAGGTGTCACTTACATTATTTTTGTATGGGATTCCCCTTAAGGTCTGAAGTATTTATTTTATTTTAATTTAATTATTTATTCTTAAAGTTAATATGTAACTAAATTTCTCAACCAAGGGAGCGCGCCCACCTAGTGAGGCGTAGAAGGATATCAAGGGGGCACGGACATTTGTTTTCAATAAAAATCGGTTGTCTGTAAAGTCGGTTTACTGACGATAGTTGAACGTGACAACGTCAAAAGAAAGAAAGGAACGCCTCAGAGTGAGGTAACGCCGCATGAGTCATGTTTTTTCATTCGTGCAGCCGGCTCCATCGAATTATAAGACGTTGTCACGTCAAAAAAATCGTCTTGACGTCGATAGCGATGATAAAACGACCTGCCAAAAGTGATCCAAGGATCAACCAACTGGTACGGAGATTGCTTATCTCAAGTTACTCAGTATTATTGTCACTATACTCTCTAGTGATTTGTATAAAATGCGTTGCTAAAAACGTTTTAATTTGGTCAAAGTTAATTTTCTGCATCTTTTCGTACAAATTATATAAAAATAAATGTTCATAAAAATGCGAATGCGTTTTGTTGTAGTACTGAAAAATTGAACGGGCATGAAAATATTATTTGTACCTCTCGAATGCTCGAAAGGCTCGATGGAGAAAAAGGTTGGGAAACTTTGTACTCTAGCTTTATAAAATTTTGAGCCTTAAATATGAACTAACTATTCTGCTAAGGCCGACTTAGGCACAAAAATCATTTACACGTCAACGTAGAGGCCAAATGGTACTCTAGTGAATGGATGGCGAGTGTCGCCTGTGAAATAAGTATTTAGAATAACACAAAGAGATAATCTGTGGAGTAATCAATTAGTTAAGCGTGAACGACAGTTTTTTGAATACACATTCGAGTTTGCGGGTGGGCAGACACCTTTCAGATGGTAACAGGTTATTTAGCATTCTAACAATATACGTATGTAAATACTATACAAACTACAAATGATAAATGGAACATTTAAATAGATGGCATCTATTCCAGTGTTTTCGTGGTATATTTGAAGTAAGTAAATGTATGAATAAATCGTTGACGTTCATTGGAAATGATCCATTTCCAGCACCTAACCCCGCTGACGATGAAAATGAAATTGATGCGCCTGAATATAAATTACTTATTTCCTCATCAAATAATTAACATTATATAAAAAAACCTACATGTTGTCTGTAAAGTTGGTTTACGGACGATATTTTTACGTGATGACGTCATAATGCGTACAAGTCGAACACTTAGGCTGATCATGCCTCTCTATCGCTTTTTCCGCGCTCTCGCTGGCACGCTCGGCTCAGGCGAAACGTGACACTTTTTTATACGTGCAGCCGGCGATCATCGCCTCATAAGATGTTATCACTTCAAAAGTTGGCCGTCGCGAAACGCTGGGCGGATGTAAAACATCTATACAATATTATCTATGCATATTGGAATTCATAATTAACACACACAAATGGATTCGAGAGCGATGGCGAGGTATCATGACATGACAGCGTCATACTATTTTTCGTCACGACATTTAAGGCTAATGCTTGCCAACATAAGTGTCACATCAAAAATTTTAATAAACACACAACGAGCTCGCTTTTGTTAGATTAGATATTGTCTGCCCATAGGCTTGGAACCTTTTTTTATGTCACAAGGAGGCAACCGAGCAGTCGGAGCCTTATGGTGACTACCGATGCCCATATGACATCTGCACAACCAAAAGTTATGCAGATGCGTTGCTCTCCTTTTACCTATACTCCCCAATGGGCCACCGGAAACTCACAAACCGCAGGAAATGCGACAGCATAGCTGTCACTTGACGCCGGTGTTATGTGAGCGAGAGGTACCATCCCGGTCGTGCCGGCCCAATTCGGATGCAAAGCAATATGGCACTGCGTCTAACAAAACCCTTACCCGCAGGTAACCTCTTTCCTGCGAATTCTGTGTGTATGTTATTCAAACAAATTGAAATGTATGTTTGCCTTTGCCCTTTACAGACGCACTCCGATCAGATGCCGTTCCGCTGCGAGTTCTGCTCGAGGCTGTTCAAGCATAAGCGGTCTCGAGACAGACACGTCAAACTGCACACGGGAGACAGAAAGTACCGCTGCGCGCATTGCGAGTCGGCCTTCTCTAGGAGGTAAGTCACATTCCTACCCAGTACGGCTTTTTGACAGCTTAGATTTCAGCTTTTGAGAGTGACCAAAAAAAGTGTCACAAGATGCGCGACTGATGTCAAACAACTATGTTAATATTATCAGAATAATGCATCATTTATAATAAGCATTAATAAAATTAATATGGGACCAAATTAGAAACACCAGCTTTCAAACAAAAAAAGAACCATCTAAATCCGTTCCCAATTGGCGGAGTAATCATTATTAATTTGACATGTATGTGACAAAAAACATATTATAGACGAATTGAGAACCTATTTTTTGAAGTCTATTAAAAATACAACCCGTCATATGACAGTTTTACCATTTGCCGTCACGGCATTCGATTCGATTTTACTATCAAGTGCCAATAGGCGTTTCACATAAAAAAGAGAACCCTATATTAAATAAGCATTGATGAGTCTACCCGTACTTCTCGTATTCATACTATCAGTTATTATAACAAAATTTACAATTGAAAACAACAACTATTTCTATTATTAAGGTTTTTCAACTAAAGGTGGTACTCCAAATTGTCTTAATGTTAATGCGATTAAGCGGTACAATACCAGCGCCGTAAGATTGATCACCGTGAGCCACAAAGTCACAAGACTCGTCACCTTTTCGTCACCTCGCCGGTCACGTGACTAATTCCACGCAATTTGTCGACCCAACAAACCACGGCCCGGTGAATGAGTGAATGTGAGATGAAGCGTTGACAAATGGCGCTGAGGTCTCACAAAAATGAGATAATGGCCTTACCTAAGCCGGTGCGCGCTCCATTAGTGTAGGTGTTTGGGCGAGCGTCTGTATAGTTTGCATGAAAGGCCTTTGTTAGTTCGGTTTGGTCCGTGCTTTAAGCGGGTACTTATGTCTGAGATGACAAATCGTCTTCCACAGTCACATAAAACAATTTATCTCAGTCAATGATGTGTTCCTATAAGGATTAGACGACCATGTACGTCGACGTGTTACGTTTAAGTGGTTAAGCTTGCATACATGTTTCTGAATACACTTCTAAGAAAGTCAAATATATACATACGACCTGCCTATTTACCTACTTATTAGTGTACTTATTTAGTAGGACTAGTAAGCCTTTGTAAATGATTGAGCCCTTGAATTCGATCCAAATAATATGAGACATCTGTATATAAAGAAATATGAAATAAAATAAAGAACACGCGCGCACACACGTAGGAATCAAGAGTGGCGGCGTACCTAGTGAGGGCAAGAACTGCTCCGAGGGGCAACACGACCTAGCGAAAACTTAACCTAGAGTCTAGACTCTAGACCCAGGTTAAGCTTTTATAATATATACACCAGATAATGTATATGAAGAACAAAATTATAATAAATAAATTTACATGTTTATTGCCTATATTCGTTTATGAAATACTAGCTTGCCTGCGGCTTCGCCCGCGTGGAGTTCGAAAAACTAGCTTATGTATTTCCTTGCGAGAATGAGATAAAAAAACAAACAAATAAGCAGTGCATACCTTACTATTTGCTAATACTATAAAATGCAAACGTGTAGCACAGCTCAATGTAGATACTATATTGAAATACTTTTTACGTTCGGCCATTACCTATATACCAGAGTATACACAGTGACATACATATAAATTTTTGTCGTTTGACAATTTTGTCGTTTTTTAAAATTTTAATTGACGTAATTATGAATTACTACTAATAATAAGGCAAATGTAATTCCCGTAAGAACTTTGAATTTTTTAGGACATAATATAGCCTATATATTATTCTGGTATATAAGCTCCACCACTGCCAAGTTTCATCAAAATCTGTTCAGTATTTTTACGGTGATAAGCAACAAACATCCAAACTTTCGTATTTATAAGTAAGACTGACTGATAACCGAATATGAGCGCACCGCCCCCATTTGTTCCCATTGAGTTTTAGGCCGAAAAGTCTAGTCTTTTCGAAAAAAACCTCTCTCATACTCTATCATAACTTACACACATATTTCAGTGATCACTTGAAAATCCACATGAAGACACACGACAACCAAAAGCCATTCCAGTGTACGGTCTGCAACCGGGGGTACAACACGGCGGCGGCGCTGACGTCGCACATGCAGGGACACAAGCGCGACCGCGAGGGCCGGGAGACGGACAGGAGACGGGCCCTGCGCTGTCTGCGCTGCGGAGAAGCGTTCAGGAGACCGGACATGCTACAGGTATGTCGTAAATAATGTATAGATTAAAAACACAGGTTTTCGTAGATTCGTAGAATTAGATTCGTGGATTCGTAGACAAGAAATTCGTAGATAAAATTTTAACTTTACTTAAAACATTATAATATTAGGTCTTTACCTATGAAATTGCCGTTTTGTATGAAAACATTTAAACGATTTATTTTTTCATGTATTTTTTATTTGTATTAATCGAAGTAATCACCCATGCAATCAATGCATCTTTGCCAACGCAGTGGCAGTTTATTAATGCCCTTCTTAAAGAAATCTTCTGGACGGAAGGTAACAAATTCTTCAAGGCATTTTGTACTGACTCACGGGTATTGAATTTTTTTCCCGCCAAGAAGTTATCCAAATTCTGGAAAAAGTAGTAGTCCGTAGGCGCAAGGTCTGGTGAGTATGGCGGATGACGGAGAGCTTCCAACCCCAGTTCTTGCAACTTGGAGACCGTCTGCTGTGCAGTATGAGGTCGCGCGTTGTCGTGCAGGATCAGCGGAGACGAGCGATTGACCAATGCTGGTTGGAGATGTGCCAGCTTCTCCATCATTAAGTTCAGTTCTTCACAGTACACATCTGCAGTAATGCACACCCCGTTTGGTAAGAAGCTGTGATGAATCACACCGGCGCTAGACCACCAAACAGTGACCATCACTTTTCTAGGGGTAAGTTTTCGTCATTGTTTAGGTGCTGAACCAGGATCCAACCAACTTGCTAAGCGCTTGCGGTTATCAAACAGAATCCGTTTTTCATCGCAGGTAACAATGCGGTTCAAAATTCCTTAATTTGTGTGTCTGTTGAGCAGTGCAAGGCACATCTTGACGCGTACTTCGCGCTGGCGATCAATGAGTTCGTGGGGCACCCATTTGTCAAGCTTTTTTACCTTGCCAATTTGACGCAAATGGACCAATATTGTTTTGATGCTAACGGCGAAAGCTGCTGCTAATTCATCTGTAGATTGTGTATCATCAGCTTCCACAATCGCCTTTAATTCGTCATTGACGACCAAAGTCTTCGGACGACCGCGAGGTTCATTTTTCAGTTCGAAATTTCCAGAACGTAAGCGAGCAAACCACAAACAGGTGGTGCGTTGGTTTTTAGTGTTAACTAGGTCCGTAAACGTCGTTGATGTAGCGTGCCGCTTGTGCCGCGTTGCTGCCACGACGGTACTCATATTCCATAATTACTTGAATTTTTAACGTATCCATAATGACGAAAAATATTGAAATGCGATGAAAATGTAACACTAATCAATAAACAAATGACTACTTTTGGAAAAAGAATTGCATGTTTTTAAAATAAAATTAATTTGAAATTAGAATTCTTAGCCAAACAAAAATTATTTTGATTTGAAATGTCCAGTACTGCAGATAAGAACGGCAATTTCATAGGTAAAGACCTATTATATAGATAGCATTATATCAAACTTTTTTTCATTATCAAACTAATGTAGCTTTAGAATTGTTGTTCAACAATGCGCCACCTTAACGGGAGAAACAAGCAGGATGGTAGTACCCATGTAGCCGGGAGCCCGGCACAGCGCCACCTATAGCATAACAATAGCTGAGCCGATTTTGATGAAAATTGCTAACAACTACCGCTAGAGAACAGAGAAAACCTGCTTTCACATAAAAACTGCATCCACACCGTTTCATCCGTTTAGGAGATACAGTGCCAGAGACATATTTAGCGGTCCAACTTATAAAACCCCCTTTTTGAGTGGGAGGATTATAAAATTAGTATAGACTAGTACTTAAATCACGTTTCCATTATTTCCAGGCGCACATGACCAGCGTGCACGGATTCGAAACAACATCTATGACTCCCCCTCGTCGGGTAGCATCTCAACCACCGCCCACTTTACTCGCCTGCATATACTGCACTAGAGACACGTTCACGAGCATGGAGCAGTTGCAGTTGCATGTACGCGCTGCGCACTCGGCCATCTTGAATGGCGAAGCTCCAGCGCAATACACAGTAGACCAACCCGCACCTACAGATTTAAGTAGACGGAGTTCTGATGATGCATCCGTTGCAAAACGTCCACGTTCCAGCACGGGTTCTGTCACACCAAAGACCACTCTTTCTCCGAGTACTCTGTTGTGTAATCAATGTGACGCAGCTTTACCAGACTTTGAAGCGTTCCGGGCTCACTTGAAAGGACATCTCGAAGAAGGAGGTGAACTTCGCACGAGTCCGACTCCATGTGTCCATTGCGGTGCAACTTTTGCTGATGCGGCTGCCTCAGAAAGACATTTAGCTGCACACTATTTAGCCGTGTCTTGTGAATATAGCTGTCACAGCTGTGCCCGAAGTTTCCCTACGACTGAAGAACTTCAAAAGCACTTACTGGAAATGCACACTCATCATATGTACCGATGTTCCCTTTGCAAAGAAATATTTGATTCCAAGGTTTCCATACAGGTAAATATGAAAGCAGTTATTTCCTCTATTTCATTAATATATTAAATATTAAATATATTATAAATTTAATATATTATAAAGTAAGAACAGCTCTGTATCAATATAGAATTTAATTAAGACAATTCAGCAATTAATTACATTGCTAAATACGCTCCTCCTGGACTTACTTGCTTGATCGACGATTGTTCAAAGATTAATGATAAGATTAGTTTCAAACATTGTATATATACAATATATAGTGTCTCTAATTATAGCTCTCTCTTTACTCCTTATCCCCTTCATTACACAAACCTTATGACCCGCCCTCGTATACGAGCTATAGCTTATATATTGCGATAGTAAAACAGTGTTTAAGGTAAATGTGATAAAAAATTAACGCCAAACATACAAATCTCCGTTTACACAATTTTTTTGGATTACAGCTTTTTTAAGCTCTACATAATATGATTTTACATCTCTAGACATAAACGACATGAACAGCTGAAATATCAATTAGTAAATATGGTATGTGCTCTAGGCTCACTTCGCAATGGCACACAGCGGTGAGAACAAGGTGTGGGTATGTCGGTCATGCGGCGCCGCCGGCGGGGCGCTACGCTCGGAGGCGGAGGGCGCGGCGCACGTGCGGGCGAGACACGCGGCCGCACGCTGCGCCTGCGGGGCCGTGCTCCCCGGGGCCCGCGCGCTGAGAGCCCACACCGCTGCGCATCATGCCTACCGGTGCCCAGTTCCAAGCTGTACCGAGACCTTCGCTGTACAGTATCTACTTGAGCGGCATATGCAGGCTTACCATGCTATAGCACAGCAGGTACGTACTACTTCCGCGACTGGTTATAAAAGTAATTGCGAAAATATTACCAGTACTTATGTATATTCCCTTCTATTAGTAAACTATCGCCAGAACTGAATGGTTTTAATAGTTGTTTCTGCGGGCCCACTTTCATTTGAGCGTATTAAAAGTATGTTGACATTTGTATTCAACTAACACTTCTTATTCACCAAAAGCATACTTCAATTTCGAAATACTTTGGTCCACTGTTCGTGAAAATATATATAAATAAATTAAAACCGTATAATTCACAGGTTGTAAACGGTGATGTGACAAGAGTAAAGCGTGGCGAAAACAACAACGGACTAGAAGAAGACTGTCCGCCGTGCGTCACGGTAGAAGGCAACGGGTCTGATGAAAGGCGACGCAAGAACGGCGCAGTAGCGCTGCAGTGTGCGTATTGCGGCGAGCGCACGCGCAGCCGAGCTGAGCTGGAAGCGCATACCCGCGCACATTCCGGCACCGCAGCCACCAGGCACAAGTGTCTCATATGCGACGAGATACTACCGTCCGCTGCAGTGCTCGCTGAACACAAACTTACACATTGCAAGGTATGATCGTAATAACTTTTTAATTCAGACTATTGGATTTTTATTTTAGTAAAAAAACAAGCCGTTATAATAAAACAAAATGCTGAGTAGGTTGTTAAAAGGATTATATTTTTTTATTTATTTTAGGTAATTGCCGGAGACGTATGTGCACGATGCCGATCCCGTCTACCTTCAGAGGACGCTTTCTTAACTCACATGGCACGTCACCACCCAGCCCTGCCAGCACCGTGCGTCATATGTCGCCAAACTCTAGCGTCAGAAGCTGAAGCACGCCTACACGCTAGATTCCACTTACGTCCAAACGAAGATGAACAGAGGTGCGCAATATGCCTTAGAGCGCTGTCTGAGAGTGAGGCTGGAGACGGCGCTAGAGCGTGCTCTTCGTGTTACGCTCGACACGCTACTCCAAGACCTCCTCCCCCAGCAGATCACGATTGTAGGCTCTGCCGTCGCACTTTAGGTTCTCCGACCCGATTACAAGCTCACCTCATAGAACATACGTTTGCTGGCATCGGGGCGTTTACGTGCTATTTATGTTCAGCAATGTTCACCAGTGCCGCCGGTCTACAGAGGCATTTACCCGAACATGCTGCAGCGCCAAGGCCCTACGATTGTGGTCGTTGCGGCTTAAAGTTTTTCTTCCGTGCCGAACTAGACAATCACGCGTTTGTCCATTTGGAGGAGGCTGAAATCGCTCAAAGAGCGTTTTACGAGGCTTATGCCCGTGGCGCTGCTTCAGCGTGGGCAGCTTTACAACCAACTGAACCTACACCACAGCCCCAAGTGACGTCTCCATTGCAACCAGCCGAAGTACCGGTGAAGCAAGAGCCGGAGATAAAAGAAGAACGCGTTGATGAATATATAGAAGTAGCGTCGCCGCCGCCTCCACAGATTGAAGCAGTGGTTAGCCCGCCTCCCGTGGTGAAACAAGAAAATAAAGAAGAAGAAGAAGAATAAATCAAGGTTTACACTATCGTCCGGTGTAGGATATGTTCCTACTGCAATATTAGATAACGTCCTTTTTATGTACGCACTATATCTAGTTGTAAGAAAGTGAAAATCCTGTTGACAATTGCGTTTAGAACGCCGATAAAACCTAGATAGGCTGTAATTATCATTTATATATTTTTAGGAACTTACTTATATTTATGTTTATATACAACACTCTGTATAAAATATTGTTTATTTAATTATTGTTAAGTACACCTTATAACTTATCATATTATAAATTATTCTTTCAAAAAGGAAAAACACAATTGCTCCTGTATTTTTAATTTGTTGTTAGTTGTTAAATGTTGTTTGTAACTTTGTGTTTTTTAAGATAAGTATCAAATATTAATAAAGCAAAATATAAAAAAGGTTTTTTTGTTTATGCGGTTGCAACTTGTTGCTGTATCCAGGGTAGGAACGCCGCAACGTTTACGTAGGCAGCTGGAACGTTGGCGTTCGCGCAACCGAGACCCCAGGCGACCAATCCGATGACCACCCATTGGTTGTTCACATTACAAACCAATCCTGAACCACCATCTCCCTGTAAAGAAACAAATGCAATGTTTTAAATACTTTTTGTTACATTCTGCAAAATAACGGACTATTAAAAAAGCAATCTATACTACCTATGTACTCACCAACTGGCCTAGCATGCGCGCACGACAAAATTTTGTCGACTCCTTTTCTACTAACTAACTAGTTGCTAACATGCGTTTTCAATATTAAGGACTATAATTATATAATGTCGGTATACGAAAAGGGGTCTCGTAGTAGCACTCTTCGTATTACGTTACTACCCAAGATTAAAGAGAATTAAAGAGTAATCGAGAAAATACTCAATATAGACATTCTCTCTCTCTAGACAAGAGATATTTCGTTATACGCATGCTAGCCCAGCAGGGATACATATCCCTGTTGAGTCTATAATATTTATCTTTAAAGGCTCTTGTGAATAACACAAAATTGTATTAATTATATTATTCGAAACAAATTGATTATGTCAGAATGCATAAAACTATAAGAATGCGTTTTGTAAGATTCAATAATTAGTGGCCAACGTGTTATTTTTCGAGTTGCATTGCATTGCATTGTCATAGCTTAAAATTGAATTGATACGAAATTCGAGGGAAGCGTTGCTGTGAAGACATCACGACATGACAGCGTCAGACCATATGCCGTCACGGCATTAGGCGTGCAATAAGTTGGGTGGGAGGGAAGCGCTGTGCCGCGCTCCCGGCTGCTTACTTGTTCTTACTTGTTTCTCCCGTGAAACAGCTTCGCTGTGTTTCGGAGAGAAGGGCAAGACAGGCAGTGTAATTACTGGCACAGAGACATAACATCTATGTATATGTCATATGTCTCAGGATTAAGGCAACACATGATGCCTGGACCCGGTAGACTAGTTTATGTTCATGGGCGACGTCGACCACTTACCATCAGGTGGCACGTTTGCCAGTTTGCCTATCCAACTAATTACTAACATAAAAAACAAAAAAAAATTTGATTCAAAAGCACGTTACAAACATGAAATTTACATTCTTCCGTAATTGAATCTACGGGTGGACAATCATTTCAATGCCAACACACAAGAACTAGGTACTAATGATTACTTAAATAACTCACAGTACACGAGTCTTTGTTAGCCTCTCCTCCAGCGCAAATAAACGACGTTGTGTCCAAAACGAAGGTCGGGCCGAGACGAGCGTTTTGCATCTGCGTTTGACACGTCGCAGAGGCTACTATTGGAACGTCCACTTCTTTCAAGATCTGTTGGTATTGCCCTTGCAGACCAAACATATTTTTTCCCCAACCCGACACCCAACATCTAAAATAAAATTATGGTTAATAAGTCTGCTAGAAGTAGTTTTGTATAAGAGGTGCTATGCAGCCAAATTAGGCCGGTACGACTGGGGTGGTATCTCTCGTTCACATAACACCGGCATAAAGTGAAAGCTATGCTGTCGCGTTTTGTACGGTTTGTAAGGTTCCGGTGGCCCATTGGGGAGATAGGGAAAAGGAGGGCAACGCATCTTTTTGTTGTGCTAATGGAACAGCAAGACTGTATACTGTATCAAGTAAAACGGCTTCCAAATTATGCGCACCTAGCGAGTTTATTTAGGTAGCAGACCAAAGGTTAGGTATGTAATAGGTTATTGTTAACTTCCTCTACTTTCTATGAGTGTATGCTTCACTCTTTACTTACCTACTATACAAGCAGTAGGTACGGTATGGGAGTAAGAAGGTACATAATATAAATAAATAAATAAATAAAATAAATAAATAAATAAGTTTTGACATTTTTATATTAATACGTATCCTTTATTCTCTAATTGCTAGTTTTCAGCTGGAAAACTAATTATTTTTAAGTCGGGTGGTATTAACATAGCTACCCTTATTTTTAAAGCATACCTTTGTCCTGTATAAGTAGCCGTTGAACTGGCAGGAAGGCACGCTCTGTTGATGGTAGTTGCAGCACCGGTCATTGGTGTAAGAGGAACTGACGCAGACAGACGCAGCACGGCTATGTCGTACTGTAGGGTACTGGGGTTGAACGAGGGATGAGTGAACACCTTCGTTACATTATACTCTTGGTAGGGAACTGGCTCATACGTCGCCGCAGCATCCCATTCGCCAAGACGTACTTTTACATTCGGAGCGGTACCTGAAACACTTTTATTTCATCTTTATAAGATTAATCCCCAAATACTCAAACGAATCTCAAATTTAAGACGTACTTAAACTCATGTTGTTCCTCTTTTTTTCTTTGAATCTGACACGTCGTAGCATGAGTTTAAGTACGTCTTAAATTTGACATTCGTTTGAGTATTTGGGGGTAATGGTTTTATTGGTCGTGTCTAGAAAATAATGGCAGGCAGGGTATGTGATCACTGGCACCGAAACTTAGCATATTATGTCTCAGTACAGGCAACGCAAGTGAACTTGTTTAACCCCACCAAGGTTCAAGCCTTGTCGAAGGAACGAAGGAAGTTAAGCCGAGGGAGGTGCTCTTTGTACCCCTCTTATAAGAAGAGGGGACAAAAGAGCACGAGGACGAGGGGCGAGGGTGGGAACCTCACCCCAGTACACTGTCCCCCACGTTGGGAGGGGTAGTTCTGTGGTGCGGGACAACCCCTCTGAGGAGGTGGCGTCGGTCCCTTGAGGGACTGACTAGCCGTAAAGGTGCCCTGTTTGCTCAATAGATGCGGGGCACCTCACCAAAGGCGCCATTGGTGGCACTCGCCGGGATTTCAGTGGGTAGAGCTGCGTCCACCTTACCACCTTTCGTGCACAGCGAGTCCCACATACCCGGGAGACCCACTTCCCCTCGGGATGCCTCAGAGCATTTCCCGGCGTAAAAGAAAAAAAAAAGTGAACTTGTTCATCAGCTAGTTATAGTTTGCCACCTTGCTTATCACACTGCATAAAATATGAGCTGTGTGCTCATTTTGTGCCCTTTCATTGTCTTGCTTACGTCGTCTCACCATACTAAAGAAAACGAACAGTTTAACTTCTTAGTTCTTCATAATATAAACGGCAGGAACGCAAGTAAGGGCGCCTCTCCACCACGGCGCACGGAGAGGCTACACACTTTATTCTTGACTATCTTTTAAAATATTATGTACTTACATATATGGAGACAATCTATGTGTCACAGTCAGCACATTTTGTGGATCTATAAGAACACCGCCAGCTATGTAGTCATTTTGTTTTGTAAGAACTAAAGCCTGAAAATCAAAACAGTGATTAGTTTTTTTACATTAGAAAAACATAAAAATACATACAACGTGTTTGTCCCACAATATTTACCTAACCCAAAAGTGTTTGTTTTCATGTTGGAAACTTTTTATCGTCTTAATCGCCGGTAAATGCTCTGAGGCATCCCGCCTGGGGAGTGGGTCTCCCCAGACGGGTATGTGGGACTCGCTGCGCCCGAAAGATGGTAAGTGGATGCATCTCTACCCACTAAAACCCGGCGAGTGCCACCAGTGCCGCCTTGGTGAGGTGCCTCGGATCTGTTAAGCTAACAGGGCACCTCGACGGCTAGAAAGTCCCGCAAGGGCCACCTCCACAGAGGAGTTGTTCCGCACCACAGAACAACCCCTCCCAACGTCGGGACAGTACAATGGGGTGAGGTTCCCATCCTTAACCCTTGCCCCCTGCTCTTTTGTCTCCTCTTCTTATAAGAGGGGTACAAAGAGCCCCCTCGACTCAATTCGTTTCGCCTAAGGTGCTGGGCTCACCCTAGGGCTACTGAGCCCCACCGCCATGTCAAGGCATGAACCATGGTGGGGATTCATGGTGGAAACTAGTCTGAGCTTGGCATTCGTTTCTTTAGTCTCAACTCTTAACTACTTAGTATGAGTCGTATTAAAAGTACTTACACCATAAAACTATCCCAGTTATCATTGAATATATTATAATTTTCGAAACAATATCATGGGACTTAATTGATATGAAAATGAAACGCCTATTTTATTTAAAAAAAATAAAACGAACATCAAAATATAAAAAACTTAAAAGTTATAAAATAATTGCGTTTCTTTAATGTTTGTGCTTACAACTTATCATCAACTTATTCTTCTAATAATGTACTGTAAACGTTGCGTTTACCACGTAATTATTGTTAGAGTCGATCATTCATAAATGTTGTTTTCTAATGTTTGCGCGAATTTCATTCATTATAATGAAACAATTTTTTTTACGGATTTTATCGCGGTTTATTAAGATTTTTACAAGCCCGACGTTTCGGATACTTTACAGCAACCATGGTCACGGGAGGACTGAGGTGACAGATGTCCTAACGTTACAAAGTTACTTATGAAAGGCGTCACTGACAAGATTGGCTTCATCCTAAAGCGAGCTTCTATAAAAACTTATTTCAAGCCGCCTAAAAAGATAGGTCAATTCTTACCATCTGTCAAGTGTCATATACCCTTACAAGATGCAGGAGTATATAAGCTTGATTGTGATTGTGGCCTCAACCAAAAGATCAATTAATAATTATTAATATAGTTGACTTAAAACACCGTCGCTATACTAAGTTTGCAATCTGTGAACATAGTCTAGACAAAGCTCGCCATTATATCAGATTTGATAGACCACAGATAATCGCAAAAGAACACCGATTCCAACCAAGGATGATCCGCGAGGCTATTGAAATTAAAAAAACATCCAAATTTCGATAGAGAAGATGGCTGGCTCTTACCACCTGCTTGAGATCCCATTATTAAAATAATTAAATCAAAAACCAAGCATAATATGCCACAGATTAAAGATACAGTTAGCACTTTCTGCGTAGAGAGGACTTATTAAAATAATGATGTATCATAGGGTAGTTCGAATAACTTTGTAACGTTAGGACATCTGTCACCTCAGTCCTCCCGTGACCATGGTTGCTGTAAAGTATCCGAAACGTCAGGCTTGTAAAAATCTTAATAAACCGCGATAAAATCCGTAAAAAAATTGTTTCATTCATAAATGTCTTCATATTTTTTATTACCTGCCATGGATATTC
The DNA here is from genome assembly GCA_963853865.1 of Helleia helle. Taxonomy (NCBI): domain Eukaryota; kingdom Metazoa; phylum Arthropoda; class Insecta; order Lepidoptera; family Lycaenidae; genus Helleia; species Helleia helle. The sequence continues at coordinate 13,494,431 of OY971422.1, read as the reverse complement.
CCCAAAGCTTGCCTGACCAGCTGCAGGCGTCACGCTGGTCGCTGGTACTGTCTGCAACGTTCCACAGGATATAGTGGCTGTGGTACTTCCACAACAATACTCTTGACCACTAGGGCACTGCCCAGAAGAAACCTGAAATAGCGACATCTATTAGTGTCATTTATGGTACAATAAAAACAGAATTTAGCTTCGCACTAAATTTCCGATTTGATTTTCTTTCTTTATAAGGCTAAAGGTCACTTACTTGACTACACTACTTGAAAAAAAGATTTTGGCCGATATCTCAGGAACTTTAACAGGAACTATCTACTATCTCAGGAACAGGGCAAAAGCTATGAAGACCATTATGTAGGGAATAAAATTTCACATCTTTTATTTCCTGCACTTATTTTGTAAAAGTTGACGTTTACGATTTATGGCTTAGGTAAGATTAGAAGCACAGGGTTTGTTTTGTCGGTTCCTCTCAGTAGGCTCACCCTGGAACCGGTGATAGATTCAATTGACTTTCAAAAAGCTACATTGTTGGTACTATTTTGAATATAAAAATGATTTTTTTATCGCACCCGAATAAACCCGCACAAAATATCTTAATTTGTAGGTTGATTTGTATGATGATACATATTAAATATCCAGTTTTAAATAGTTTTGTAAGTGAAAATAACCATTTTTTTTTTTTTTTATGTTAGTTGGATAGGCAAACTGGCAAACGTACCACCTGATGTTAAGTGGTCGACGTCGCCCATGAACATAAACTAGTTTACCTGGAACGAGCCCAGGCAACTCATTTATGTGTTGCCTATCCTGAGACATAAGATGTTAAGTCTCGGTGCCAGTAATTACACTGCCTGTCTTGCCCTTCTCTCCGAAACACAGCAAAGCTGTTTCACGGGAGAAATAAGCAAGATGGTGGTACCCATGCAGCCGGGAGCGCGGCACAGCGCTTCCCTCCCACCGGTAAACCATGATGATTTAAAATCTTATACAAAAGGACTTAATTTATTATACAAAGCAATTTACATGAAAATAAACTTACCGGGGTAACAATTCTTATATCGATCATGCCCGCGCCATTTGAGGTCTTAACACACGTACCAGCAGGGACACAACGACAGCTTTGTCGTTTAGTAATTTCATGTGAATTTACAATATTTTTCTTTAACTTTAAATTAAATAAACTTATTTCTCGATCATTCGATACATCTCTCTTGTCTCTTGGGAACCTTACAGCTGTATCGGCCTGAATCTGAGCATTATAACCTGTAATAGGAGGCCCTTGGAAAGCTGCTGAAGCCGGTGTACTTCCAAGTCTCGGGTCTATCAGGAACGCGCCTGTAGTGTTTTCATTAAAATTAGACACACAAATTATATCTGGATTGGTGCAAAGTATTACAGACAACAGTCCGGTTGCTCCTGGCATGTTAGTCACAAATGATGTATTTGGTGTGAGAGTCTGATTAGTTTCGATTATTATAGTTGGTGACACGGTTGTTAATGATGTTGTTGAGCTGGGAGGAGTGTTACCAGTTGTTGGTCGAGCTGTTGTTGTTGTTGCGACAGTTGGTGCAGCTGTTGGTGCAGCAGTTGGCATTCCTGTGGGCATTGCTGTCGGCATTCCTGTTGGCATTGCTGTCGGCATTCCTGTCGGCATCGCTGTCGGCATTCCTGTCGGCATCATCGTTACATTGGTGGGAGTTGCTCTGGTTGTTGTAGTAGTGGTGGTAGTCGTCGTTGTTGGCTGTAGTATGGGTGTCGGTATACCCTGAACTACGACTATATTAGCAGGTGGTACCGGATTTGCAGGCAAAAGCCCCAAACACGCCGTTAAAAGCCACAGACACATATATAACAGATGACTTTACCGCCGTTCAGCTAATCTCAAACACACTAGTGTTTCGAATTGTGTCAGCTCGTTATATGGTTATAAATTCAGATGAGATGAGCCTGTATTAAATATGTCCTTAGTATTACAATTGGTGGTATTCCCCCAATAATTGCAACCTTCATGGCATAGTGGTCGTGCTTATTTAGCGATAAATTGAAGCAATCAACTATGTGGATTACTAATCGCATATTATAATCTCATGTTTATATATTTTATGCACTTATATATTTTAGTGCATTTTATATGTTATACATTAAAGTTTGGATTAAAAAATAAGTTCGACATAGATATTATGTAAAAACAAAAATGATTTCATAACACCATTTTATATTTCGAGGATGTAAGCGTCTAATAATGATTGTTGACATTATTCTATGGTTATGCTATTTGGTAATGGTGCTCCATAGAATTTGACTCAATTCACGCGACAATGTGAGAAATAATAATGCTGTTATTTGGGTGGGTAATGACGGCTATTATGAATCATGTTTCTAATAAGTATGTACCAACCATAGGTACATAGGTACCAACTGTGCTGTGACAGTTATTCATGACGATAACATAACAGGTATTACATGAATCATGCGAATTTTATTCACATCCTCGATACAAACGTATTAATAAATGGATAGATGCAAATTTTCCTCGTATGGTTTAAAGATTCAAAAAAATGTATTTCGGGATTACCTTCGTTAAGATAATTTCTCCACGTTAGATGTTTTTTTTATAGATTATTACAATTTATAATATAAAGATAAGATTCTATATTAAGCTTAACCTTTAATGATAGTGTTCAGTCATATAGGCTGCTTTTATTACTAACAGAACTTTTTTTCTAGCCAGTGAAATATTAATTTTTTTCTTTTTTTTCAAGTTGATAAATATTTTTATTATTTTTACAAAAGAGCAGGGAACAAGGCGCGAGGACGGGAACCTCACCCCATTGTAGGTGCCCTGTTTGTTTATTAGATCCGGGCCTCACCAAAGGCGGCATTGGTGGCACTCTCCGGGTTTTAAGCTTAGTTGGTGCCTGTCAGATCCTCAGAGCAATTTTGAATAAAGGTACTATGATAAACTATACAATGACCCAAGTGCAAAATATACGTGTTCTTCCATTCAAATCAAACTTCTTTTTTCCACTTTTCTTACTTTTTCTGTGCTTGTTTTAGCCCCTATGTGAAAATGGTATGCGACGTAGCGAGGCTTGTTAGCAAAGATGTGGAATGATGGATAATGATAATTCTGATATTATTTAAAGGCTAATTTAATAATAAACTTAGTAGTATTTGAAACGAAGTCATAATAATTAATATATCGATGACAGCGACCTCTGTACATACACGCTCGCACTGCTTGACTGACGCGTGACTCAGGCCAGGCCAAGTAAATGCTGTTCAGACGCTCCTTCCATAATAATGTAGATGGCAGCACAATACAACTATTTTAAGTTATCGCCACCTAAAGGCGCTTATCTCGGCCGCACTCGCGCATGTTGGGTATACGTCAATACAAACACGAAAGACATTTGAGTTGTGTATACTGTATAGTATATGTATGAGCCGACAACGGCGCTGCCAGTAGTGCTCCGTTTGCTTACAGAGCTTCATTCGTTTGAGGCCGGTCACGTTACGGTCCCTGCATAAATACAGCGTTTATGCGGGTTATGATTGATTCGTGATATTTATTTTACACAAAAACGAAGTTTAGTTCGTTAGGGCAGTGCATTGTTTTGTGAAAGCAATATGGTAGTGGTATCAGTTCCATCGATCGCATTTAAGAGTTTAGATTGGTTCTATAATCTGTGATCTGATAATATCCATTTATCAAATTTTGTGCCGATAAAATGTGATGGGAATATTTTTTTTAATGCGCGTGAACCAATTAAATATGATGCTTTAGAGTCGAGATATATTTTTATTGAATTTTAATAACAGTTACGATGCCTTCGCATAGCCAAGAGATAAATGTAGATGTTAATTCAAATGAAAATGATAATAGTACGTTTAGAAATGAACCCAAAGAATCTAAGATGGATGATATTAAGTATGAAACCAAAAGTGAGGCGAATGATGCTCCAGGCGAGATAAAGTCTGACCAAAAGTTGGCTATTGCTTTAAGAGACTTCTTAAGGCCTAGTTCGGATAGCACCCTAATTGAGGAAGAGCCATCTCCGTCTAATGTAGAAAAACTACCGTACATAGACGAAGTAGTAGACGACGCCGAGATCATAACACAGTCAGACGAGGAACCACCGACTTGTCACGGAACAGATGAGGTGCTCAATAACGCAGCTTGTAGGTTGCGAAGATGGCGGGCCGCATCCAGAAAGTTACGTCGCCCGCGAATCATTAACAATTTAAGTACTAATAATGAGAGTAGCAGTTCTCTAAAAACTAGTCATAGTGGCCATACTGATCTGGCGGACAGGCTTCGGAATCTGGCAGCAGCTGGGAGCCTGTCAGTGTCAGCTGGTGAATTGTTGTCACTAGCGCCGCCCCCTCCTGCCGCTACCGCACCACCTTCCCCTGGTTGTCTATTGACGCCCACCCTGGCGGATCAGAGTGCAGCAGAATATTTCGTGAGTTCTTTGTATTTTTTTTTGGTCTCGTAAGTTTTTTTTTTTCTTAAAAAAGTGGTCGTCATAGGCAGCACTGAATCCGACTGTTCCTACTATCGTCGGTGAAAACCAACACTTGCTAAACTTGCTAAATTCAAAGATGTATAAACTCAATGGCCAACATTGCCAACCCGACGCCAGGAGGCCGTGTGGTCGCAGACTGCACGGTTGGCGGGGGGCAACCCCCCACTTTAACAAACAAATAGTGAGCTAAATGGGCTCACACTAATCCAACGAAGCTTTAGGGCTTTTGGGCTATTAGCATAGATCCCTCCGAAAAAAAAGGCCAACATTGACCCATTAAAAAATAATCTTAAAATACTTCGATATGGATATATTTCAGAAGTAAAATTATACAAAATAGGCTAGAAACGTGGGTAGTTCCAGTTAACGTATGTTAGAGCAGCAATGCGTGAAAAATACCATTATTACAAAAATATTACTTACCTACTTATCAAATTTCGAGAAGTACCTACCTAATAAATATTTATTATTATTATATTTTATAACAATCAAAATTTTAAGTGCTGGGAATGTACGGTAGAAATTCTGTTTCTTGTCTGAATAATTTATAAAAGGTTTTATACTAGATGACATTACCTGTGATTTACGATTGTTAAAATATTTAAATGTCATTGAACAATTGAATATAGGAACGAAACTTGAGCGCCCTTCAAAACAGGAAGGAGACAGAGTAATTAGTAACAGTATGCATATTTACAATGTGCGTAATAAAAATTGTATAAAAATATATATGTATAGAAATAGACAGCATTTTGATTCACAACCGACGCCAGGAGGCTATGTGGTCGCAGACTGCACGGTTGGCGGCGGGCAACCCCCCAATTTTATAAACCAAAAGTGAGCCGAATGGGCTCACACTAATCCGATGTAGCAGTAGTAGTAGTAGTAGTTTTTTTAGTACAAAGGTAATTAGGTACGCTTTCCTCGGAGTTACATCGTTTCCTGAAAATATCAAACCAGGAAAATGTGGTTACATCAATGTAATAATAATTAATCTTATTCATGTATATGTTGATTAAGAAGAACTTATTAAAATAAATTTTCCTCAATGAGAATTACAAGATACTATACCTATGTATACCTACCAATTAAATTTAAGCCAATTTTTGACAGCCGTTAGTGATTTGTCTTACTTTTTTGAATATCGAATAATAAATTAGGATGCAATTTTACTTAAATATTCTTTATTCATCATATTGAAAAATAAAGTTAACGGGATAATTAATATTTAGATCAACTGTTGGCAGCCATACCGTTAAGATACCACCTAATTTTTCAAGACGATAAAATAGTCTATATTTCATCACTGGAAGAAGATTTGTACGTAGTACTCCAAGTTGAAATCAGTGCATTTTGTAGTTACCTTAAACGCCAAGGAGAATGAGTAGTACTTGAAAGGCGAAACTATATTTATTTGTATATTAGTGACATTCACGCGGCACTCGAAAACGTCAAGTCCTATGAAGCCTGTATTTCCGCCCGGAACAATGTAAGAGGCAAAATATTAACAATTGTCTGGGTACTCAAACACATGTGTGCCCAGATACAGGTAAGTATAGGTATTAAGTAGGAGGAAGCAAGAAATCTGATAAGGCAAGGCAGCATCTAAATTTATCCTGATATTCCACGTCCAATACTGGAGAAAGGTCTCGTCCAACTAATTACTAAGGGTAGCCATTATATTGAGTTCGTCGCCCCAAATAGTATTTCATAACATTATTTTTAGTCGTGATGTAACTTATCCTGAATGATCCTCTAATTAAATCATCCAGAATAACATCTTCGAGTATAATTTATCGAGTGGTAATTAAAAGATTGTTATGCAATACGGCGGAGTGCCGTGTAAACTGTTCGATGGGCAAAACTTTCGGTCCATATTAGTTAATTTCTTAAACTATACCTAGAAATACGACCACTGTACTTTGAGATGCAATTATAATGTAGTATATGATATTAATTCCTTCTTGTAAATGTTAATACTATGTAATTAATTACAAATATTTTATAAAACAATTTGCAAAGTTCAGTTTCAAAACATTAAATGTGATGACTTTGCTTTCGTCTTATCAAATACGCAGTCGTTTATATATTTGCATTAAGTAATACAATTTTCATTTCTGTCTGAAGAGAATGTGAAAGGGAATTTTTAATTTTTTTTTACGTGTTCAACATAAGTTGATATATAGAAATTTAAGAGATTAATTGTAATTTAAGGAATTACAGTAACTTTCAAATTTTCCAAGATGCACAGCAGGCTGCTGCGGGCTTCTGCATGAATGTATAATTTATGACAGTGATTCATCTGTACTTTCACATACACACACACAGGCATAAACAATTTATACTTATAACTTAGTGAAGACCAAAAGCGGCTAAATAACTAAATGGACAAGTTCACGCTAAAGTTACAATGCCTGTTTTGCTTATTATTATATGTATTGTATTTCCATCTCTAATTACAAAGAATATGACGTCGTTGAAAAGTATTAATTAATATCTAATGAGTTTGACGTAGTTGTTTATATACAAAAAGTATTAAACCTTCACAAAGTCGTTCGAGTTCCTAGTCGTTTTGAGATTTTATACGAAAAAAAAGGAAATATGACAATAAAAAAAAAAAATTAAGCAATAAAATAATGAATTAAAAAACAATGTTTTTCATAAAACCAAAAAGGATTTATTAAAAAACGAAAATTAAAAATAAAAAAATGTTTAAATGTGAGTTGAATGTGCACAAAAAAAATCCACCTCATTGGAGGAGGGCAGGAGGCCTTTTAACCTGTAAAAATTGCTAAAAATAAGTTAACATAAGTAAATATAATACATATAAGCAAAAAAATATAGAAAAAAAAATATTTTTAAAAGTGCATACAAAATAAGTTTTTATTTTTATTTTTTAGTTATTGTAATTCTATTTCGCACTCGGTCGGGTTTTATACTTAGCTGTATAGTATTACTTTGTTGTGTATTCATTACATCTTAACACGTTAAAATAGTTATCGATATATTTGCCCAAAGCAAAGCGTATTTTCACAGATCTCATTGACGTCAAGAATATTATCTTGCGCTGGCAAAATTTTCGCAAACATAACGACCAATTGTGTACGTAGGAATGTACATTGTTTACGTTTTTAGTCCTAAGCCTAAAGTTTCTAACCAATTTGTGTATTTGTATATCCTGTACTAATAGGATGAGTGAATTAAGACAGCATTAGGTACTGTGCCGTTTCAAAAAGACGAGGTTTCTGGTTTAGTCTTGTCCAAACTCCGACTGTATATAATATATGACTGTATAATATGTACTTATTTTCGGCATATTTTGGTATTTGGAACTAAATATGGCAAAAACCATGGGATTTCCATTATTTTTAAATTTCAGCATCAACCAAGCTTTTTTTTTTATTTTCCATTAACGCCGGGAAATGCTCTGAGGAGCATCCCGCGGGTCTTCCCACGCAACAGGGCACCTCGACGGCTAGTCAGTCCTGCAAGGGACAGACGCCACCTCCACAGAGGGGTTGTCCTGCACCACAGGACAACCCCTCCCAACGTCAGGACAGTACAATGGGGTGAGGTTCCCATCCTCACCCCTTGCCCCCTGCTCTTCTGTCCCCTCTTCTTATAAGAGGGGTACAAAGAGCCCCCTCGGCCCAATTAGCTTCGCCCAAGGTGTACCGCTCACCCTAGGTTACTGAGCCCCATCGCCTCGACAAGGCCTGAACCATGGTGGGGAGCATCAACCACGCTACCAAAGAAGTTATTGATATAATTTATGCTCAATTTTATATAACATTTATATCATGATAGAAACATCTTATTTTTAGAGCAATAAGGCAATATTTGCGATCAATACATGGCCGTGTCGCAAACCATAAGTAAAACTTCAAAATGATCGATCATGACGTTATGGCGTGGCGGTAGGGCGCTTATACAAATATACATGACATCGTTCAACGGTGGCGGTAGAAAATTATGTGTCAATGTACATATCATTATATCATTAATATCCTAGGCCTTCCCCATCATGGTTCAAGCCTTGTTGTGGCGGTCGGACTCAATAGCCTAAGGTGAATCCAGCATCTTGGGCGAAGCCAATTGAACCGAGGGAGCTGCTCTTTGTACCCTTTCTTATAAGAAGAGAGGACAACAGAGCAGGTGGGGACAAGGGGCAAGGATGGGAACCTCATCAAATTGCTCTATCCCGACGGTGGAAGGGGTTTTTCTGTGGTACGGGACAACCCCTCTGTGGAGATCCCCCGCAGGATGCCTCCGAGCATTTCCCCACGTAAAAGAAAAAAGGTATAGATAAGACCCACCTATCGTCAGTGAGAGTGGGTTAATCTATGGGTGATGCGATAGTTCGTATGACTCATGCGAACCCTATATATTAATGTAAGGTTCTCTGATATTACATTCTATTATTGTTATCTTTACAAAGGGTTCTTGTTAATGTATGAAAATCGAAATGAAATTCTAAAATTAGTAATCACTGATTTTCACACACATATTTATTGGTGTTTCATGTAATGTGTAGGTAAAACATGAATGTATAAATATATAATATGTAAAACAAAGGAATAATAGTACTTGAGATTACAATAATAAAGCCCCTTAACTGATAAAGAAATTATATGTTTCTTAAGCAGCACTTACATTTCAACACATGGAACAACGGAGCCGCTTTCCTTTATTGTCGTATTGTCGTATAACAACGAGGAAATGGAACTGCATTTACTTTGTCATTTCGTTGATCAACGTATACGTAATCTTATAAAACCACCAACGAAATAGTTTTACAGAGCTTCGAACGCTTGTGCAGTCAAAACACTTCAGTGATGTAATTCTGCAAACATATTTTTCTCTCATCTGTTTTGAAGTAATGCAAATGAGATGAGTAATTTGTATTGGTGGATTGTCTCAACTATTGGCAGGAGGCCAATTCAATCAAGATTTTGTGTAAATTGTTTACTTTGATTGATTTTATTATAGCGCCTAGCTCGTTATGCTCATCTTTGGCTTTGTCTTGTTTTGGTATAAAAAATGGTACGATTTTTATTTATTTTTTCTGTTTCTTATTAAAATCAAAATCAATTTTTTTTTATTCAAAATAGTACTAATACAGTCTCTTTTTGAACGTCAATTGAATCTACCACCGGTTCCAAGGTAAGCCCACTGAGAAGAACCGGCGAAACAAACTCAGTGGAACTAATCTTTTCAAATAATATATATTAATAACAATTTTAACATCTTTTCTTGAAATGCCCGGGAGGAACGCCTTATTCCCAGGATGTGGTCATCTTCCATGAAATCTTTTACTTTATAATATGCTTTACCACACAAACGTTCTTTAACAACTTTTTTGAATTTTTTTATGGAGAGCTTTTGAACGTTTTCTGGGATCCTATTGTAAAAGCGTATACAGTTGCCTTTAAAAGAATTGCTTACTTTCGAAAGTCTAATCATTGGTGCATGTAACCTGTGTCTATTACGTGTATTCCTACTATGAATATCACTTTTCTTACAAAATTCATTTATGTTTTTTCGAACATACAGTAAATTTTCTAAGATGTATTGAGAGGTGACAGTCAGAATTCCTATTTCTTTAAATTTTTCTCTCAAAGATGAATAGGGAGGCAACTTGTAAATTGCACGAATACCCGCTTCTGCAGCACAAAAATGTTGTTTATGTCGGCCGCATTTCCCCATAAAAGTATGCCATAAGACATAATGCTATGAAAGTAGCTAATATATACTATTCGCGCTGTATCTACATCAGTAAACTGTCCTATTTTTCTCACTGCATATGCTGCTGAACTGAGTCTATTCGCCAATTTAGCTATGTGGGGACCCCACTGCAGCTTAAGATCTAGAGTTATTCCTAGGAAAACTGTGGAGTCCACCAATTCCAAGTTTTCACTGTCTAAGAGTACATTTGTTTGCAGTTGCTTAACATTTGGCAAGGAGAATTTTATGCATTTAGTTTTTTTACTATTTAAAAGCAAGTTATTAAGGCTAAACCAATGTACCCTTCTCGAAAGTGTGTTGTTTACCTCGTCATAATTAGTTTCTTGTCGTTTTATTTTAAAAATAAGTGAAGTGTCATCGGCAAACAATACTATCTCTTGATTATCTTTAACTAAATACGGCAAATCATTAATGTAAATAAGAAATAGAAATGGACCTAAAATGGACCTAAAATGGACCCCTGTGGAACCCCCATCTCTATTTTAGTCCCGGATGATCTTTTACCATTTATCTCGACCTTTTGAGTCCTGTTTTTAAGATAGGAATTCAAAAGATCCAGTGCCGTATCGTCTATCCCATAGTGGCGTAATTTCCTGATCAAGGTCTCATGCTGTACACAATCAAACGCCTTGGATAAGTCACAGAAAACTCCCAAAGCATCACTTGACTCCTCCCAGGCCTCATAAATGTGGTCAATTAAGTTAACGCCAGCGTCTGTTGTGGAGAGACCCTTTCTAAATCCGAATTGTTTTTTGTGCAGTAACATATTGGTTTCAAAGTAATATAGTAACTGATTTAACATAATTTTTTCAAAAATTTTACTAAATAATTGGAGTATTGATATTGGTCGAAAATTTGTAACATCTGATGTACTGCCAGATTTAAAAAGAGGCAAGACTCGACTATGTTTCATTAAGTCAGGAAAAACGCCACTATCAATACATTTATTAAAAATTGTTGCTAGATGGGGTGCAATTACATCAACTATGAGCTTAGTGACTTTTACAGATATACAGTAGGGTATTTTTATTGTTTAATAAGTTAAATGCATTTAAAATATCTTTGGGTCCTATCTCTTTAAACTTAAAGTTAGCTTCACAACTTAAAGTTAACTTCACAATCATTTATAAATAATATTATTTTAATAATATTATTATTTAAAATTAATATTATTTTTGACTGCGTGTCCTTTTTAATCGAAAAAAGGAGGTTCTATGTTCCACTGTATGTATTATTTTTATGTATGTTCTTATAATGTTTCGAATCTATATATTCCTACCTCTGTCGAATCTTACTAGCGTCACAGATCGTAGCGTGTGACAAGCGAGTGTAATTCAAGTTAATGACATTTGACATTTGAATGACATTATATTCTATGGGGTAATTAACCTATTCGGTGAGCACTTGGCTTTACCATCTGGAAGGTTATTTTAGAACAAGTGCAACTTCAGAATTCAAGCACAAGTTTATTTCTGGATGATGAACCTATATTATAAACATTAAGACCATCAACTTGAACAAATTGGTTTATACCGGTGGAAGGGATGCGCTGTGCCGTGCTCCCGGTTGCATGGGTACCTCCATCTTGCTTGTTTCTCCCGTCAAACAGATTTGCTGTGTTTCGAAAAGAAGGGCAAGACGGGGTGTAATAATTAAGGATAGGCAACACACGAATGAGTTGCCTGGGCTAGTCTCAGGTTAAATAGTTCATGTTCATTGACGTCGACCACTTACCATCAGGTGGCACGTCTAACTGCTTATCTAACTAACATAAAATTCCTTTCTCCTATGATTTCGAAGAGAGCCCAACATCATATTCAACATACGTCGAGTTATCAACAAAATATTTTTAATTATGACATAAGTATTTTATCTCTTTGTTTACTGTATGTACAACATGTACTATATTATAAGGTACTGGCGCAACGAAAGCAAGACGTATTACTAACAAGCATGTAAATATTTAACTTCAGTACTGCCATTGTATGAAACTTATCGCGTAAAACATTGTATTTAAATGCAATTACTGTACACTATTTATATGCACGTAAATGCAACATTATTTTTAAGTTATTTTTTATACCTACTACTTTTATATCATTTTAATAAATTTTCCATGTATTCAAAAGATCTTTTCGCTAATCATAAAAAAAATCCATGATTCTTTTAATGGGTTTTAATTAAATTATATAATTATTTCTTGCTTTGTCATTAAATAAGTACGTAGGTACTTATTTAACGACTTATTTAGGGACGAAATATATTTAACAAAACTTATTATTATAATAAATAATGCACCTGAATTATGTTTTACCAAAAACGTTTAAATATATTTTTGGTACAACAATTGTTATTTCTACATGTTACAAAATTAGATTTGAATTTTGGATATTTTAAAAGATTTTAAAAATAACTTATAATTAAGTAACGTTTTACATAAAACCGTTTCGTATGCTTTACAATTTACAGCAAACATAATCCCGTGACCATTCACAATAATGATTGAAATTCGCGGAAACTTTGTAAAACAATACTTTAAATGTACACTATCTTAGTACAATATTATTAAAAAGAGGAAAGATTTGTATGTATATAAAAAATAAACTCAAAAACTACTGGACAGATTTAAAAAATATTTCCTCATTAAAATGCTTCCTTGTCCCTGATTAGCATATGCTATAAAATAATACCCACCACGGTTCAAGCCTTGTCGTGGCGGTGGGGCATTAGCCCTAATGTCAACCCAGTACTTTGGGCGAAGCCAATCGAACCAAGGGAGCTGCTCTTTGTACCCCTCTTGTAAGAAAAGGGGACAAAAGGGAAGGCCAGGATGGGAACTTCACCCCATTGCACTGTCCCGACTTTGGGAGGGGTGGTTTTGCGGTGGGGAACAGCCTCTTTGTGGAATGGTGTCGGTCCCTTGAGGGACTGACTAGCTGTGGAGGTGCCCTGTTTGCTCAATAGATCCGGGGCACCTCACCAAAGGCGGCATTGGTGGCACTCGCCGGGTTTTAGTGGGTAGAGCTGCGTCCACTCCAGCTTTCGGGCGCAGCGAGTCCCACATACCCGCTTGGGGAGACCCACTCCCTCGCGATGCCTCAGAGAATTTCCCGGCGTTAAAGAAAATAAAAGGCTGTAAAATAATCATTATCAATCTGGATGCATCTGTAACACGTGCGATGCTGCGGGAAACAGCGAGTAATTTATATTTACAACACTCTATATTACTAAAGTTTACAATTCATAAATAATAACTTGGGTTAATGTGGCTTTTACTCTTTTACTCAATGAGTTTCTGCTCAACATTCATGTAAATGGATTTCATTTGTCATTCAAATAGCGAATTATGGGCGTATTTCCTATAACAGTTAAGGCGCGGCTCCACCGCGATGCACGCAGATGCTACGCACGTGTATTAATAAATATTAATTGCAAAAAAGTGTCAATTACTGCGTAGTGGGTTGCAGTGGAAACAATCACATAGATATATTTTCTTGCAAAGCGAAACTTTACAAATGTGCGTAGCGTACGTAAAATTAGTATAATTACCTGTTTTCAAATTAGATAATCAGAATAATTTTACCACTTCCATCGACAGCGGTAATAAAAGTCATACGTAATAAGGGTGCGGATCCACCGCGGCGCACGTTTGTAAGGTTTTGCTTTGCAAGAAAATGTATGTGATTGTTTATTTCTGTGTATTCTCACTGGGAGATGGAAAATATACCGCGCGCCAGTTGACATGCCACTACCAGTTTTTTTTTTCGCTCAGTTGCACACATCTGGCACCATAAAAACTAGCCTTAAGGTAAAGTTCAAAGGCGATTAGCCGCTTACCTTTTACCTGATAGTGACGTGTACATCGAGCATATAACCGTATAGAGCAGTAATGTGAGCCATGAAATTCCGAAACTGGTCAGTTATTTCTGACGTAATAGCAACTCCACCAACCAGTGATCTGTATGTACCTACGTCCCATCAGCCAATCATCTATAAATGGCCATTAGACTTTCTATCAGAGCGCAGAACTGGCGCAGCGTCGCAGCACAAACTTGGCAGAATTTGTTTTCATACAAAACACATTATAACATTACCGCTCTATTCTGGTTATATGATCGATGGATGTGTATGAGCATTACAAATGTGCAAATCCGTATAGGTATTAATTATTTATTGAACTATTACTTTATTGAATAAAACGCGGGAAGACGCGGTCTGTGCGGTGGCCGGTCCGTGTTGGATGCGAGTGGCAAGGGATCGGGTCTTGGCGTTTATTTAGGGAGGCCTATGTTCAACAGTGGACGAATAGAGGCTGATGATGATGCCTTATTTTAATATCTTAATTGAGCTACTACCGTTGTACATTAATCTAGGTCTTACCACAAGTCTTACTCTGTGTAAACAGTACTCTGTTTCATCCTTATGTTTTCAAAATATGTGGATGTAATTTATAAATATAATTTTTTCACTTCACAACAGATGGGCCAAAAAATATAACACGTGGAAGCTAAAAACTTGATACCATATATGTCCCCCAATTATACAAAATTACTGTGTGAGAAAAATCTGAAACTAAGATTGCGTTGGCTTGAAACACGCGGGTGTCTCATGCGGGGCGCGTGTCTCTGATTGCTTCTACTTGAACGCAGATTGATCTAGGCCTAGAACGCGTTAGGAACCGATCATTTACGTCATTTGGCCGCTGATGTAACAGGCCTTCATTATCAGTATCAGCCTGCATCCGTCAACCTCTTTCAATGGACCCAAGACAGTCGATCTTGCGCTATGATGCTGTAATGATGGTGTGTCATATTCCTAGAGCCTACAGAGGAATAAACTATTACAATATATCTACAAAAATATACAACAATTTGTAGTTGCTTAAAAATAAGCATGACAACTTTTTTTTTACTACGCTTAAAGTACACATTCTAATATTTAATTTGTTCGTAATAACGATGACGGAAAGAAATTATTTATAGCCATAGGTTCTCGTAAAAACCCAAAAAGATTTTCTTTACGTCGTTATATAAATGAGCTAAAAATACACACAAAAACCTTAATTGGTTCGTGTCGTTTGCTTCTTAGCTCCAAAAATAGAATATACTCGTAGGTCATCAAATACGTAATTATCACAGAAATAGCAATAATGCTGTGGTAATTAACAAATGAAAAAACGACTACCCAAATAATTTATGCAACTTTTAGATTCCGTTTTAAAAGTACGGGATGCAATTACTTTGCGGTTTGTGGTTCCGCATATCCTTTCATCTTTTTGTTATGACTTTGTATGTAAAAATAATTAAATATTATGTTCATGTTCCACCACGTATCTCTTAACATTGCACTGTATCGCCACAGTGTAAAAACATATGACTTTGGTTATAGTGTGGTATCGCGTATCAAATCGCCGCATAATTGAAAATACGTCCGCCATGTTTGTCGTAACGTATTTTTATTACAAATTTTTATCTTATCGTCTCAATGTCACTGTATGCTTTGTGTATTTATATTTAGATTCCATTTTATGGTGTTCCATTTTGCGTGAAAGGATCTTGATTCGGTTACGATAAGGTCGGGTATGCGGGCGAGGTACGACCTCATGACCCAAATTGCACGTTCGACGTCATTACGCGGGAGGAATGGCTTGAGTTGTTGACGTCACTAAATGTGAAAAAAAATTGACAATCTTATAAGTTTACATTTATGGGCAGACTAGGATGTATGGACTACAGATCTACAGATAGATTAGTATTTCAAAATCAGCGCGTCAATCATTAGCGGTCGCACATGCTGAACTGATTGCCTTTTTGACCTTAACCTTTTTTTTATATCATTTCATCATCATTTGTGTCACATTTCATTCTAATTCTTTCTTTCTTTTGCCTTCCCTCTTGGGGATAAATTATAAATAACAACAGTTTATATTTATATCTCATGTTATGTAAAACAAGTTTTAAAACTGTTTTCATATTTAAATTGTGTATGCATGTATAAAATTTGAGGAGCAATAAGGACAAATCTTATGTGGTTTTAAATTAATTGGTTGGTTAATAAATAATATGTGGATTATATAATCTTATTCACTGCAGTAATGTAGTTTATGATGCTATAATTATGATTTAAAATTCTCACTATTAACAAGGTCTACCTACATTTATTAAAAAGTTGCAACTACTAGAATACCCTTCAGAAATAATTAATATGAAAAAATTACATTAATTACCACATCATTATCATCATCATTATCAGCCTCTATCCGTCTACTGCTGAACATTGTTTTTCTTTAACGCCGGGTAATTCTCTGAGGCATCGCGAGGGAGTGGGTCTCCCCAAGCGGGTATGTGGGACTCGCTGCGCCCGAAAGCTGGAGCGGACGCAGCTCTACCCACTAAAACCCAGCGAGTGCCATCATTGCCGCCTTTGATGAGGTGCCCCGGATCTGTTGAGCAAACGGGACACTTCGACGGCTAGTCAGTCCCTCAGTGGACCGACGCCACCTCCACCAAGGGGTTGTTTCGCACCACAGAAAAACGCCTCCCAACGTCGGGACAGTACAATGGGATGAGGTTCCCGTCCTCGCTCCTTGCCCCATGCTCATTTGTCCTCTCTTCTTATAAGGGGGCTACAAAGAGCCCCTCAGCTCAATTCGCTTCACCACGACAAGGCCTGAACCATGGTGGGGGCTGAACCTAGTCCAATGAACGCTAAGACCGCCGATCCCTTGCCACTCGCATCCAACACGGACCGGCCACCGCACGGAGACGGGAGAGCGACTTTGCCACCTGGTCAATGGCCGACTGAACACTTCGTCTACCGAATGATAAAACAGTGTTATCGTTTTTAAATACTTAAATTAGTTATACTAGAATGTTAATAAAACATAAAGCAAACTTAACAAATAGTTATTTCTCTATTAAGCGGTTAAACTTCGAGAACAAGGTTATAATTGACGTCAGAACACTTTCATAATGTTTTGATTTCAACATTTTACTTCGGTTTTAGATAATGCCACCAAATTGTAAAACTTACGTACAGAGGAATTCCCGTGACTTTACATTATATTTATTTCACAGAATGCCCATTCTGATGATAAAATCACCATCATATCAATCACAATCACAACCACAATCACATTTTTGTCCAAAAAACTAAAGAGAGGTGTCAAGGGACACCCGGATGGAACGAAGTTCCTTTCGAATAATTAGTGAAGGAATTGTAATAAAATAAAAAAAATTGTACATACAGGGTCTGTCGTAAATAATGGATAATCCGATAAGTGGAGGTAACCCCGATGTCAGGCTACAATAAAATCTAGTTTTTACGTCAGTTTTACCAACAGTGTAAAAATGATGCATACTTTTAGTTTTTTTCTAAATTTTTGCTCCTTTGATCATTCAATCGGTTGCCATTTCTTTAAAATTAGGTATTTTTGTGTATTTTTTTGGCATCGTACTCCTAAAGACTTGTTTTATTAAATTTAATTACATTTATACCGTTGTTATCGTAAAATATTATTAAAACTAACATTTTAAGTATTTTTTTTCCGTTTTTTTGTAATTACTTGTAGTTTTGACCCTTGATTGTGAAAAAAAAGTAAGGTGCTATAGCTGCCCATTATCTTAAAAACATGGCTAGTATGTGTAGATTCTAAAAAGGTATGTAGTGTGTACTTTAGCAAATAATATTAGCTCCAGGAGCAAAAGAACTAAGCTAGGTCGGGATTTCAATTTCTCAAGTAATGTCATAATTTTCGTGATTTAAGCACACAGACACACCAAGACATGATTTTATTCCATTAAGAATGTAATTTTAATCTAAATAGTATCTAATCATCTGTTAATTTGCATTCGTAAAAAATACATGCGACTATGTGTAACCAGTTACTACAAGTTTATTCCAAATTCAAAGGGATCTTCAGGTAAAAAAAAACAACAAAAACGGTTATACAAAGGCCTCCTTGCGTGTGAGAAGGACATTGATATTTATTGTTAGTAAGAGAAGCATTACAATAAAAAACAAGGTTATTTCTGGTCAAAACATTTATTGCTTCGATTACACTAAATGTTCAAAATGTCCTCCGCGTGCAGCAATGCACGCTCTACATCTCCTAATGAAGGATCTTAATCCGGCGTCCAAGGTCAGCTTCTTCCATTTTACGAGCCGCTTCTTGAATACGCGCTCGCAACTCTTCTATTGTATTTATTTCTCGGCTGTATACTTTCTCTTTCATACAACCCCAGTGAAAGAAGTCCAATGGGTTTAGGTCTCGCGATCGTGGTGGCCATAAAATTGGACCCAAACGCCCTACCCACCGACCGGGGTACGTACTCATTGTTTAAATGGTTCCGCAAAGAAACAGCGTAATGCGCAGGACATCCATCATTCTGTAACCACATCATGTTTCGAGTCTCGAGTGGCACATCTTACAGTAACCCGTACTTTCTAGAAAATTTAAGTAGATTTCCGCGTTTATTGTCGCTGGCAACTCATAAGGACCTATGATTTGCCCACCAATAATACCAGTCCATAAATTAATTTTAAATTGATACTGCGATCTGTCGGCGCGTATCAGTCTGGGGTTTCGTAGCTGCCAGCTGCGTAAGTTGTGGAGATTCAAAAATCCATCTTTTCGGCACGTTGACTCGTCACTCCATAAAATTTTGTTAAAGAAATTTGGATTTTCTCTAATTTTTCGTAGCATTGAACGACAAAATGTAACTCTTAATTCCGAGTCCCTTGGCAATAATGTTTGAACCTTTTGGTAATGATAAGGGTAGACTTCGTGCCTTTTTAAAATTCGGTGCACTAATTTTTTAGGTATACCAGTACGACGCGAAATGGCACTTATGGACGTATCAGGGACTTCCTCCACTAATTCCAACACTTCAGCTGGATTGTGTCGTTGAGGTAGTCCTTCTCTGGCTCCGCCAATACCGCTGCCAGGAAATCTTCCTTCTGAGAATGCATTGTGCACCCTAATGAACACTCTGTAGTCGGGATGCCGAGCATTTGGGTATCTTTCACGATAAACTGCAGCTGCTCTAGTAGCGTTGCCGTTGCATTCACCGTAAATGAAATGCATGTTTGCATATTCGGCCGGAGTGTATTGTTGACGTATTACTCCCACAAATAAACAAAAGCAAACTCAAAGTCCGTTAATAGAGCACAGTTGTCAGGGTCACACGTTAACAAGTTCAAAACAGAAGGCAAATCAAAGTCCAGTAAGAAAGCAAAAACGGTTAAATGTAAATACACAAAAAACAAACGTACGCATGCGATAGTCAAAATCACACTGAGGTCTGGGAGAGATTCGCGCCTTAAGGATAAAAAACCAAAGCTGATGCGCTGTCCTTCTCACACGCAAGGAGGCCTTTGTATAACCGTCTTTGTTGTTTTTTTTACCTGAAGATCCCTTTGAATTTGGAATAAACTTGTAGTAACTGGTTACACATAGTCGCATGTATTTTTTACGAATGCAAATTAACAGATGATTAGATACTATTTAAATTAAAATTGCATTCTTAATGGAATAAAATCATGTCTTGGTGTGTTATAGCTTGAATCACGAAAATTATGACATTACTTGAGAAATTGAAATCCCGACCTAGCTTAGTTCTTTTGCTCCTGGAGCTAATATTATTTGCTAAGATACCCACTATCATACCTTTTTAGAATCTACACATACTAGCCATGTTTTTAAGATAATGGGCAGCTATAACACCATACTTTTTTTTTCACAATCAAGGGTCAAAACTACAAGTAATTACAAAAAAACGGAAAAAAATTACTTAAAATGTTAGTTTTAATAATATTTTACGATAACAACGGCTATAAATGTAATTAAATTTAATAAAACAAGTCTTTAGGAGTACGATGCCAAAAAAAATACACAAAAATACCAAATTTTAAAGAAATGGCAACCGATTGAATGATGAAAGGAGCAAAAATTTAGAAAAAAACTAAAAGTATGCATCATTTTTACACTGTTGGTAAAACTGACGTAAAAACTAGATTTTATTGTAGCCTGACATCGGGGTTACCTCCACTTATCGGATTATCCATTATTTACGACAGACCCTGTATATGCGTGTGTGTGTGAGAGAGAGACAGACAGAGAAAAACGTGCACGCTGCACGGCTTACAATCGCTTACTATAGCAAAAAGTGTCGTTACAACTTTTCGTCTTAATTTTTTCCGTCTAGACCCTAAATTATTGTGTAATTAATTCATAAAGAAATCAAACATTTTTTAAATTTACCCGTCTGGAATAGCGTAAAAATTTCAAACTTTTTTAAAACCCGATCGAAATGGAAGATGGTCGAGAATTCTCTTTAGATTATTAGACAATGCTTGTTTTTAAGCAAACAGCTGTTTCGTGGGCGGTCAGACATGAAGATAAACAGACGATAAATCCAAAAGAAATCTATTGGCGTTCTTAGAGAACAACACATAACTAGGCTTAATTTTTATATGGCTATACTCCATGAACACTGCGATTTATAATGCCTAGTAATAGATCGTATTAGGGAAAACGTAACATATAATGTTTTTGTATAATATGTATTGCGGAAAATATAACATAATAATAACTATTTCACTTATAAATAATCACTTATCGTATGGACCGCAGACTGCGTCAGTATTGAAGAATGGTTGTTCTCCAGTGTGCGTGTACCTACTCTGAACGGTTTATTTCCTCTGTATAGCGGGCAAAGAGTGGTTGTATAGTGAACTATGGCTTTCCGTAACTCCTGTGTGGTGGAGTCTTCGTCGTGCAGTGCCCACGGAAGATGGAGTTTGGTAATATAAAGCTACTATATCTTTGTGTACTCGATCTATTGCTGATAGTGTTATAAATGAATGTCGTTTTATATTCTGGATCTAATAAAATTTAAAAATACGGTTTTGCAAGTATTTTTGTGTAGAAAAAAGTGAAATAAGTGAACGTTTCATGCGATCGATGTCTGCACTATCCTATAATTTTTCTATGTGTTTCCGATAGAGAGATAGGATAAACAATCTTATATATCTTTATTTATATTTTTTACCTAAATTATTGCTTAATTTTTCGGGCTAGTTTCTCGAAATTAGCTCAAAATATTCCACGTTAATTTGAATATTTACAAAGCAAATTTAATAAATTAGATGTTTTTATAAGACTTGGGTATTCAAAATTATATCATTATTGTAGATGGGGTGATATTTCATAAATTGATTAAAACAATAATTTATGATAAATATTAAAACAAGAAATAAAAAAGTGTGTGTGCAATTCACACACGGGAGAAGTGAAACTTCAAAATAGCCTACGAAAGAATCCTATTTATGAATATTTATCTCTTTTTGGTGCCGCTAAAGCTAATTTAAAGCATAAATCGTTTTATCGAATTTTCAAATTACTACGGTTAACGGTACTAAAGAAGATTCACTTCAAAAGTTACCTTACGTTACATTTGCGTTCGGGACCTAGGGTCGGTCTACCAACGTTATATGGAATGACGATCTACTCATCCAAATCGAATACTTTTCTTTTAAGTCATCTTAGCCGTCTTAGCCGTCGTCTCATGAGTGGAGATAAACAGCAAAAGATCCTTCTTAAATAAAATAGAGATAGACCCCTAGAATAGACCCCTGTGGGACCCCCCACAGGGGTCTATTCTAGGTCCATTTCTTTTTCTTATTTACATTAATGATTTGCCGTACTTAGGTAAAGATAATCAGGAGATAGTATTGTTTACTAATTACACTTCACTTATTTTTTTAAATAAAAGGACAAGAAACTAATTATAATGAGGTAAACAACATTCTCTCGAGGATGATATATACTATATTGGTTTAGCGTTAATAACTTACTTTTAAATAGTAGAAAAACCAAATGTTTAAAATTCTCCTTGTCAAATGTTAAGCAAATCCAACCAATGTACTCTTAGACAGTGAGACCTTGGAACTGGTGAACTCCACAGTTTTTCTAGGAATAACTCTAGATCCTAAGCTACATCCAGGTCCCCATATAGCTAAATTGGCAAATAGATTCGGTTCTGCAGCATATGCAGTCAGGAAAATAAGACAGTTAACTGATGCAGATACGGCACGAATAGTTTACTTTGGTTACTTTCACAGCATTATGGCATATGGTATATGGCTATTATGGGGAATTGCTGCCGACATTAGCAATAATTTTGTGCTGCAAAAACGGGCTATCCGTGCGATTTGCAAGCTGCCTCCCTATGTACATCTTTGAGGGACAAATAAAAAAAATAGGAATTCTGACTGTCCCGTCAAGAGACATCTTAGAAAATTTACTGTATGTCCGGAAAAACATAAGTGATTTCTGTAAAAATTGACATCCATAGTAGGGATATGCGGAATAGGCACAAGCTAGATGTACCAGTGATTAGACTTTCAAAAGTAAGCAATTCTTTTAAAGGCAAATGTAGGTATACGCTTTTACAATAGGATCCCAGAAAATCTTCGAAACCTCCCAATAAAAAAAAATTAAAAAGTTATTAAAGAGCGTTTGTGTGGTAAAGGATATTATAAAGTAAAAGATTTTATGGAAGATACCACACTTTGGGAATAGGGCATTCCTCCCAGGCATGTCATGATAACAAGTAAAATTTGTTATAAAATATTTAAAAAGATTAGTTCCACTGAGTTTGTTTCGCCGGTCCTTCTCAGTGGGCTTGCCTTGGAACCGGTGGTAGATTCAATTGACGTTCAAAAAGATACTCTGTTGGTACTATTTTAAATAAAAAATGTATTTTTTTACTATCTGGTATTCATCATTCCGGATACTTGTATGTATAAGCCATCATAATTTCAACTTTCAGGTAAATAGATTCAGCCGTTTTGCCGCGAAAGAGCAACAAACATACAAACTTTCGCCTTTATAATAATAATAAGATTAGTAAGATTTGTTGAAAGAGTCGGAAAAATTCACGCCGCATAGGATTTTTCATTGAATACGCTGCCTATCCCTTTGAGATATAACAAAAAAAAAAAAAATTTGGTAGGACATTTCTCTTTTAGGGATCTACAAAAAGTCCGCAATAGCATATTATAATATATATCTTTTAATTATAGCTTATATATAAGGAGTTATCGCTAAAATAAAACGCGCGCAAAAATAAATTCAAGTGCGTATTCCTATGGTACCTTCAGAATTGCCTCTTTAGTTCTAACAGATAAAAATTTAATCTAGTTTAACCACCAGATTAATTATATTAATTATAGATATATCACATGCTAAATATGATCAGTATATTTTTGCAAAGCCGGTGGGCAGGTAGTACTGATATGATTGCATGTTAACATTTTATCAATATTGTCTTGAAAGGACCATTTTAACGGAAAGTTTTAAAATTTAAATTTCGACTCTAAAACTGCGAGCAACAGCTAGTACCTAATATAAAAAAGGAGTTGTAGAACATTTTCACAAAACACCTGCGTCATGTACGATGTAAAAGAAAGTCAAGCAGGCATTACACGTTGAAAGTTGTCCGGACATGAGTCACACAGGGTCACTCGGCCGTCGTATAAGTCAATATTATGACGTGCGTCTGGATCGTAAGATATCTTCACTCACACATAAATGTAAAAATGTGCATACCATAATTAAAGGTAACGTGTATACAGTGTTGTCATTCATATTCATAATCTGATTATAAAAACTGCTTCGACGATGTCACATCTTTAAACTTTAGTACTTAATTTTTTCTCTAAAAACTATATTTTAATGAGAATTTTTCATACTTATGTATTTAAACTTTCAAATAATAGTCGTGTAAAGACTGCAGTGGCGTTCATCACAGTATTATATAAAGGTCCAATTTATACCTTCGTGATTTGAGAATGATATAAATGCTTACTTGCCTGTTAGTGTTCTACCGTTTTTGTGAAATACAGCAAAGGTGTGAAATAGTCGAGATGGTGTACATACCAATGCAAATGGCGCTTTATACAAGGCTCACTCTTCTTCAGTACCTGGACATTACTAATTACAATTTAAATTGTCGGTTCAGATTATGTTACATAAGGTCCAATTTCACTTGAAATCAAAGTTGAAAATAAAATATAAAACTGTAGGCTGGAGTTTTTTACACAGAAATATTTTTTGAATATTGATAAAGAAAACTTTTAAAGTACCAGACTTTGTTTATCAAAATTTGCAGATGTATTACTTTTAAGAGTTTAATAAATATTTTACTTTTGAATTATAAGTCACAAGACTTATAATTCAAAAGTAAGAATATGGACATTTTTGGATATACGCGCATTTAAATAAAACCCTAGCAATTTCTCTGATAGCAATTAATCTTTTATCAAGATGCACAAGACCTTGGTAAACAGGTTTTCGGTAAAGGTTCATGAGTTCTCGCCTACAATTGAATATTTATTGTACGAAAAAACCTTAAAGTGTAGATAGCCCGTACGTTCATATGGATCGGATGCAAGAAAACGTCGAGATGAAACTTTATATTATAAGTACATACCTTTATTATAGCGTCTATTACAATACTAGCCTTCAGCCAGGGATATAAAGTCGAAATACGTCAAAGAAATAAAATGTTTCTATTTTTTATTCAAACTTCTAGAGCCCATTAATAGCTACTAAACAAAAAATACAAAAGTGCGTGCGTATGTACAATGTACACGTGTCAGAAGTGAAACTTATTTGGCAAACTAATTTTTAAATATGTATATTGTTTTAAACTAACGCGATCACTATTCATATTTATATTAATATTATTACGGGTGCTTGCCGCGTTTAAATAAAAATAAAAAATAATATCGGGTACTTAAATTAAGGGTAAGTAAATTTTCGTGACGTTTCATCCGTCAAAAATATACCCTTTTTTCAGTTTAACTTCAAAAATATCAGTTGATGAAAGGGCAGAATAGATACTGAACTGTTTTGTTTGTGCCAATTCATATATCCTAAATAATATCAGTAGATGACCTAGGGACGAAACTAAATCGAACTAAATCTATTGAAAACCAGAAACCAGCTGGTTGATCATAAACGAATATATTTGAGACGGCGACACGGATTGAGGGACGCATTCTGTAGTAGGCCCTCAAATCGGCCCAAGGCCTTCTCTGTACATTAAACTTACTATGTCTTCTCAACACGTAATAATTACCTTATAATATTATTTTACTACTCACAAATAAAAAAAAATAAAAAAAAATATTATTAGTGTTGAATTGGCTGTAAATTTGAGTTTCTGGTAGTGAGTTAGGCCTTTTTCCATTGACGTTGATGTACCGTTGTCACTGCGTGGACGCATGAAAAACGCCACCGTTCGTAAGACGCCAGTGTGATAGGGGCCTTACAGTATTAATACAATAGGAAATAATATGTGGTTTTGGTGCACATGCTCCAAATCACGTATAACAGTCATCAAAGAACATTTCGCAATATGGCAATACCATAAGGAAATATATATCGGAAAAGGAAAACCATCAAAAATTAATTAAAATGGATTTCATGAGAAACATTAAATTTCTCATGAAATCCATAAATATATTTTATTTTCCCTAAACTTTTAGGAAATTATTAATAAACTTCATACTTTTTCGGTTCAATCGACGAATACACACACATACGATTTTCCTTTATGTATACGTAACTATTGTTCATAATGGAAACATTTGCCACTTACCATTGAGCCACAGACGACCTCTGTGGCTCAATGGTAAGCGCGTTGGCACTCAAGCCGGAGGTTGCGGGTTCGAATCCCGCCAGGGAACAAAAAGTTTTCTGTGTTCCTGGGTCATAGATGTGTATTAAATATGTGTATTATATAATAAAAAATCTTAAATATATGTATAGTATAAAAGTATTAAATATATTTCCATTGTCTGGTACCGTAACACAAGTTCCTCGAGAACTTACCACGGGACCAGATTGACGTGGTGTGAAAGCGTCCATAGATATTATTATTATTTTATTTCCTCATATTTTAATTCTCATTTTAAGAACATTATTCAATTCTAAATATAATTCATTTGGTTGCTACAGAGTTTATATAACAATAATTTATTTATACCGTATACTAATACTAGCATTTGCCCGCAGCTTCCCTCGCGTTAACTTAGATTTATGGCCGTATCCGAATTGACGGTGATTATTTTTATAGCCTAAGTTACTCCTTATAACACCAGCTATCAGTGAAATCGGCCCAACCGTTTCAAGGATTAGCCGGAACAAACAGACAAACAGACTAAAATAAAAAAAAAACAGTTGTCTGTAAAGTCGGTTTACTGACGATAGTTAAACATGACGTGGAACGCCTCAGAGCGAGGTAACGCCGCATGCGTCATGTTTTTAGGGTTCCGTAGCCAAATGGCAAAAAACGGAACCCTTATAGATTCGTCATGTCTGTCTGTCTGTCTGTGTGTCCGTCCGTATGTCACAGCCACTTTTTTCCGAAACTATAAGAACTATACTGTTGCAACTTGGTAAGTAGATGTATTCTGTGAACCGCATTAATATTTTGACACAAAAGTAGAAAAAAAAAACAATAAATTTTGGGGGTATCCCCATACTTAGAACTGACTCAAAATATTTTTTTTTATCAAACCAATACGTGTGGGGTACCTATGGATAGGTCTTTAAAAATGATATTGAGGTTTCTAGTACCATTTTTTTTGTAAACTGAATAGTTTGCGCGAGAGACACTTCCAAAGTGGAAAAATGTGTCGTCGTCGTCCCCCCCTGTAACTTCTAAAATAAGAGAATGATAAAACTAAAAAAAATATATGATGTACATTACCATGCAAACTTCCATCGAAAATTGGTTCGAGCGAGATCTAGTAAGTAGTTTTTTTTTTATATGTCATAAATCGTAAACCACAATTTACCTTTACATAAACCATATTTTTTGTTAAAGTCTCTAATGTTGTATAATATGTCATAGTACGGAACCCTTCGTGCGCGAGTCCGACTAGCACTTGGCCGATTTTTTCGTTTATTGCAGCCGGCTTCATCGAATTATAAGACGTTGTCACGTTAAAAGTTATCTTGGTACATAATGTTCCGTGTATACCTCCATATGCATTTTAAAAAAAAAGGTTATTTTTATACTACAATCATACACTCCCATTTTATTTATCTGTATGTGTACGAGTAGATGTAGGGTAATATTTTCGTAGCCACACCTCGAGGCGTTGATCCGAGCAGATCTGCACTGGTTTATTACAACGATATACGATGCACTTCTGGAGCTAAAAATAGGAAGATCGAGCATCAAAGAGAAACAGATAACATAGAAGTGATATACATGTCAAGAACAGGAATTGAGCAGGTCTTCAAAGTAACATAGATATCTGACATAAACAACAAAATTAAAATGCAAAAAAATGTCTGTAACTACAAAGGGTAGAATAAATTTTATACTAGTATAGTGAATTTGTTTAAAACTTATATCAAAGATAAAGATATTACTAATGGTGAAATAAATATGAATCACATTAGGTGACTACGTGCGTATTCCACCATGACTCAAACTTGATATTTCCTTAAACGTAGAACTTTTTCTTCGATTTTATATTTAACTACATTTTTTTAACCAAAGTGGCGTCGCACAAAATAGAAAAAAAAAAGAATTTCTGAAGCAAAATCCCAAATTTATAAATCTCTTATTTTCCCGCCAAACAACTGTTATATCCTGCAAAATACGGTAAGAATAGGAGGAATAACACCCAAGCAGCACCTACATTATACAGACTTCGGAACGCACGAACTTGTCTCTTGGTCCTGAGTCCTGACAAATAGGGACTATTCGTCCGTCCGTCGTTGACCATTTATCCGCAGGGTTGCCAATTTCGACTAAAATAAAAATAAAAAAAGTGCGTGCGTACAAAGTACACGTGTCAGAAGTGAAACTAATAGTCCAGACATTTAAATAGAAAAAAATCCGGGGAGCGATTTGTTTTTTTTAAACGTCGGGGGCGGTGGTTGGACGTCTAAATCTCGATTTTATAACTAATCTCGGTAAAGGATTCGCCGCCATCTTGTTTTAAAGTTCAATTTTGTCGTTTTTCTGAAATAACTCGTTAATTTTCAACTTTAGAGCAAAAATGGCGGTATCCAAAGTTGTTGGAAATTTAATTTCTCACATGTTTGGTCATTATCATTTTTACGCTAGGATCAATATCGTAGTCATCCTCCAGCAGGAGATCCCTTATGTTTGTTACATTTTCACACGTCCCTCCGCTGCAGTGCAGACATAAAACAGAGAACTTGAGGCCCGCTTTACGGCAGCCGCACATCTTTCCGCACTTGGATTTGCATTTGCAGGAAATTAATTCGAGCAAAGACTCCGGTGCTGGGTCAGCGATGGTTGTAATCGGTTCCAACCCACGATTTGTTTTCATCCAACCTCAATCCATTGTGAGCATCAAGTGCGAGAACCAAAGTGAAAATAAAATTCCACCCATTACGATTTTTTTGATAAACTTGATAGTATAACTCTGCAAATATTGATCCTAGCGTAAAAATGATCATGACCAAACTTGTGAGAAATTAAATTTCCAACAACTTTGGATACAACCATTTTTGCTCTAAAGTTGAAAATTAACGAGTTATTTCAGAAAAACTAATGAACTTTAAAACAAGATGGCGGCGAATCCTCTACCGGGATTAGTTAGAAAATCGAGATTTAGACATCCAACCGCCCCCTCCGACGTTTTAAAACAAAATCGCCCCCCGGATTTTTTTCTATCTCAGGCTAGTTTTATAGACATAACACCCCGACTGCACTATAATTTTTAAATCTAGTTTATATTTATACAAATATAAGTATGGAGCTTTAAATTTCGAGACTCGCGATGTGACGTTCGCTGTATCTCACTCTCTCTCTCTCTCGATCTTTCTCACTCGCTTGCTCCCTAATTTCACTCCATGGCTATGTGCTTCATGCTACGTTCGCCCTTTTTCACTCAGTCTCTCAATCGGTCTCAATCACACTCTCCCTCTTCTTGGATAAAAACGTTAGCCATTTTCGTGACGTTTCATCCATAAAAAAATTTCTCTCATGCGCACAAAGAAGTTTAACTTCAAAAAGTTTTTTAACGCATTAAAGCAACCACAACGTAACAGCTAAACAATAGAATTTGGTTTCTAATGTTTACGCGAATTTCACTCATTATAATAAAACAATTTTTTAATAATGTAAAAAAATGTAAAAATCTTAATAAACCGCGATAAAATCCGTAAAAAATTGTTTTATTATAAATAGAATTTGGTCCTAATTTCAATGACGTTGTTTAGCGGCAATTACGTACATTCAATATTGGTTTTAGCTTGGGAAAACCAATAACCACTATTAAAATAAACACAGAGGAAAGTATTAAAAACTTCTCTTACATCATCATAGCAGTTGACATCCAAATTTGAATAAGGGCACAACACACACATAGATATTTTATCATTACCCTATAGTCGTCTTGTGAAGAAAGCCCCCGGGTCGGACGGGATTTCGAATAAGGTTTTGAAAATACTACCGCCCGCACTAGTTATCCTCCTGGTTAACTTATTAAACGCCCTATTAGAGGGCAGTTAGTTTCCCGATATATGGAAAGAAGCTACGGTCAAAGGTATACCGAAGCCCGGGAAACCGCGCTCGGAACCGTCTAGCTATCGTCCCATAAGCCTGCTAAGAAACTCTAGAAAGAAGCTCACTAGAAAGTATCTACGAAAGAATTCTGCTTAGGCGGTTGAAAACCATCATTTGTGAAAAGAATCTTTTTATAGATGAGCAATTCTGCCCGTTTTAACCATTGCTGACCCAGGCAAGTCCACAGTCTGGCGCAGGACATATTCAGAGGTCTCTACAAGAAAACAAAAATTATAACCAACTTCAAAAAATAAAATAACTAAAAAGTAATAAAATAATTGCGTTTCTTTAATTTTTGTGTCTACAACTAATAATCATCTTGTACTTCTAATAATGAAAAATTTTTGCGCTTACCACGTCATTATTGCTACTTTTGGAGTCGGTGTCAGCCAAGGTACCTACAGCAGCAAATACGACACCGGTGACGGACGACGGTGACGTATTTGTTGCTGTACCTGATCTACTACATATTTAACTTAGCTGATACCGACTCCAAAAGTAACAATAATGACGTGGTAAACGCAAAAATTGTACATTATCAGAAGTACTGTAAGATGATTATTAGTTGTAGACACAAAAATTTAAGAAACGCAATTATTTTATTACTTTTTAGTTATTTTATTTTTTGAAGTCGGTTATAATTTTTATTTAAAAAAAAATATTTCTTAATTTTTAGTCATTCATTAAAGAAAGACATACAGAGATAGACACTTTGGCATATTTAACCGTATGAAGTTAGCTCAACAAAAGCTGTAAATCGTCGAGAAGTTCCCTCGACTGTCTATGGTCTCCATCATCAGACTTGTAATGGCACGTATCACCCATATGAGTGCAAAGTTCTCATCAGTATAAATTAATTAAGTCCAATCACAAGGTAGCTACTGTAAACTGTTTAGTAGTTCCCTTAACTGAGCTTCGTCTTCATCATCAGACCCCCAATAACAGTCACAACCCATCTAGGTGTAAAGTTCTCATCAATACAAATTATTCAAGCCCAAACACAAGGTTACTGCAGTAAATCGTCGAGGAGTTCCCTCGACTGTCTTCCAGCTCCAGCATCAGATCGACTCTAGAGCTTCATTAAATTGTAGTGCTTTTAAATGCTTATTTAAAAAAAAATTAAGCGCACTAGTCGCTCCTACGAATTTCGAAAGTTCCCCTCGATTTCTCTAGGATGTTATCATCAGATCCTGGTTTCCTTATCATGGGACCATTTGGCACGTATACCCTTTCAAACAAAAACAGAATTTTTAAAATCGGTCCACAATTGACGGAGAAATCGGTGTTCATACATTTAAAAAAAAACCGGCCGAGTTGAGAACCTCCTCCTTTTTGTTGAAGTCGGTTAAAAATCAAACACGACACGTGTGCGGTCTTCTTCCATGTCGCAAAGGCCATCGATAAAATCTGGCACGAAGGCATATATACAAATTATACAAGATAGGAATATCGGACAGACGAGGAGGGCACACTGTCCTCTCAGATACCTCTGAGAGCCGGAGTCCTCCAGGGCTCCGTGCTGTATCTGACTTTGTACAGCTTGGATACCTCCGACATCCCCAAACACCCGGCGGTTAAACTGGCTCTCTTTGCAGAGGACACCGCTCTGTATGTCACCCACTCCTCAGCCGCAAAGGCTTCCACGATCCTCCAGCATGCCATCAGCAAGCTAGGTGAATGGTTCGCAAAATGGAGGATAGACATAAATCCAGAAAAAAGTGCCTCCATACAATTCTCTCGTGGGAGGGTCACAAACAGACGACCTTATCGTACCATGAAATAGGATAAAGAAATAAATAAATAATAGTAGGTCAGATAAAATACCTGGGTGTCACCTTTGACAGGTCAATGTCGCTTAGACCACACAATGAGACAGTCACCAAAAAGGCCAAATTCGTCTTGGGCCGTTTATATTTCTAAATTAACAAAAACATCAAAACGCCCCTCCGGCATAAGCTAACCGTCTATACAACCTGTATCCGACCCATTGTCATAATCTTGTGTCGCATTCGCGCATGTGCCACAAAGTCGACTTAATGCACTACAAATAGTCCAAAATAAATTCTTACGCATGGCAACCGGTTGCTATACGTAAGAAACATCGACCTGGCACAGGGATTTCGTATTAGAATCCATTAGGGACCTCTTCAAAGCGATGTCAGTACGTCACTTTAAAAAATCGGTTGTCTGTAACGTCGGTTTACTGACGATAGTTGAACGTGACAACGTCATAAGAAAATGGACCGCTTCAAAGCGAGGTAACGCCGCATGCGTCATGTTTTTTCGTACTTGCAGCCGGCTCCATCGAATTATAAGACATCACGTCAAAAGGCACTCCTCCACCGAAACCCGCTTATCGTGAGCGCGGAAATTAAACCCCAGATAGGTCAGTTCCAATTAGACATAGGTTACCTAAGCATATCTTAACCGATCCAGCTGACAAAATATCTCAGCTACTAATGCGCGACGCAAAAGCGCGATGCGATCGTCTAAACACACACAATAGTACAACACACGGTGTTAGGTACACATGCACACCGCTTGGGCATCGGGGTCGTAAGCGAAGTCGACCCATGCAACCACATTGATCCGAATGGACCGCGAAAGCTTACCGTACCGTTAGATTGTACGGGTACCTCGCGTGACCCTCTCACAAGATTGTGATAAGGGCCGGCCCTCATGATAATAGAGTAAATTTAACCAAAAAAGATTTTAAGATTCGTCAACCGTATCAGATTTGACTAGTCTAAATCCTACTCTCCCGAGCAGCGCGCGCGATGAGCCGCTGCGGGATGCGGCAGATGGCGACCCCCTTTCGAATAATTCTTAGGTGAGCAATCTGCTCATCTACTGTCCTGATTGACGTTAAAAAAGATTCTTCATTGGTACGATTTTGAATAAATTTTTTTATTTGATTTTATATTCCAAATGTTATAAATAATTTCTTTCAAACAAAAATAGACTATAAAACTATAAGGACCTTTTTCCCAAATTAATTAAGCAGATCAGCAGCAAAATCCATCCAAAATTACGAACTTTGTATGTAAATAACACCGGCGTCAAGTGACAGCTATGCTGTCGCGTTTCGTGTGGTTTTTGAGTTTCCGGTGGCCCTTTGGGGGGGGATAGGGAAAAGGAGGGCAACGCATCTGCATAAACTCTGATTCAATTATGCTGAATGCTGATGTGCATGGGCGTCGGAACCATATGGCTCCGACTGCTCCTTTGCCCCCTATGACATAAAAAAAGTCGGAATTACCCAAACTTCCACTACAAAACGTGTTATACCTATATTTTAGTACAAATTCAAATTATCAATTGTCAGAACAAATTAAAAATTTTGATGAAGCACAAAACATTATTCATATTGATTTTAGCATCATTGGAATACCCCTTCAAGAACGTGCCTTTGGGTAAAACCAAACGCTTCAATTTAAGAGGATCTCGGAAACGATTTGCAAATTGTTTTTTTTTATTACTAGGAAGAAGGATAGCTTAGAAAGATGTAGGTACAGAATATTATGTTTCATTTACATGTGAATTATTCATGTTATATATATATACATAGACTGATGGGATGGGATGAATATGTTCATCTAGGAATCATCATCATTTAATGTGCCTGGGTCTGGCCCTGTTGCTGATAAATTCATGGCACCTCACTATAGGCGACCACGGGTACACGTCGTTTTCGATTTTAAGTAAGTAGGAGCTTTTCCGATTTATTACCGCGAAGTCCTAAGGCTGAATATTGCATATTCCTCACAGATAAGGCTCAGGCTATAGTTGAGCGTCTTAGAGGGTTCAATAATTACGATTGTGATGTTGATGATTGGAGGTTGGGCGTTAGCAGGAAAGTTTAAGTCCTACCCCCGAACTTATAAACATTAACGGTGTTTTTTTTCTTTTACGCTGGGAAATGCTTTGAGTCATCTCTCGGGGGAGTTGGTCTCCCCAGGCGGGTATGAGCTGCACCCGAAAGGTGGTAAGGTGGACGCAGCTCGACCTACAAAAACCCGGCGAGTGCCACAAATGCAGCCTTTGGTGACGTGCCCCGTATCTGTTGAGTAAACAGGGCCTTGAAAACCTTGACGGCTAGTCAGTCCCTGAAGGGACCGACGCCACCTCCACAGGGGTTGTCCCGCACCACAGAACTACCTCTCCCAACGCTGGCCGCTGGGACAGTACAATGGGATGTGGTTCCCATCCTCGTCCCTTGTCCCCCAGCTCTTTTGTCCCCTCCTCTTATAAGAGGGGTACAAATAACAGCTCCCTCGGCTCAATTTGCTTCGCCCAAGGTGCTGGGCACACCTTAGGCTCTTGAGCTCCCCGCCACAATAAGGCTTGAACCATGGTGGGGTTGTATTATTATACTAAGGAAATACAGAGTAAGAATTTAAGTTAATTTGTGAGCAGTACCTACAGGTCAGTAGTGAATTTAAGAAATATTTTTGATCATTTTACAATTAGTTAATTTTAACGTATTTGCCTAGCATGAAACTTAGTTCAGCGTGGTTTTAGTTAAATAAGAGATAAACATGTTCAAAGACTGTTTAAAATATTTTAATGTACACTATCTCTTTATTGTATCTATATATCTATAGCATCTTGATGTAAGGAATAACGGACAATGGGACGGCGTTGCCTTTAGCAATATTTTATTTTTGTTTATGTTCCCCATACCCCTATCACGCTGAGTTGTTGTGCGGTATGCTGCGGCGTGACGCACTCTGATAATACGGGAATGACGCGCGGCCCGTGCTAGTTCTCGAAATGATAGCAACATATTGCTCAGTATGATTTTTCTTTTAAAGTAAAATCTCCTTTAGGTGCGTGATCAGTTTGTTATGTGTTAAAGCGCATCAAGTAACGAACCTGTGTTCGTGCCGGGGCAGGATGGGAACTTGGACTAGTTAGGCACGACGTCGCGGGAATGCTTATTGTCCCCCTTACGATAAGTCTGGCTTTTCGCCGGGGCCAGCCAGTCACCGAAATGCTCCTGTTGCAGATCCGGGACCCTCAAAAAGCAGCTTTTTTACAATAATTAATGAATGCTGAAGGCGCTCCCAGTGGTTTTAGTCTGTGTAGTACACTGCCCAAGCGTGAGTCCTACGTAGGTCCAGGAGCCTTTCCGAGGCAACGTGGATACATGCGAAAAAGACTAAGCTTTTACTCTCGCTCTGGAAAAGTCAGCACGAGTCAACTTGTATTTCGTATTATTCTTACCTTGATATGGGTTACCTTCAGTTTTCTGTCATGTCGTTTTAAGCACACGCCATTTTTTGTATTGAAAATTAAGAAACTAGTTTGCAGAGTGGGCCAATTTGTGTGTAATCGATCGATTTTTAAACAAATGGTTGAATTTGAGTAAAACTAACAGAGATTTCTTTCTTCTCTCTCTTCTAAGCATAAGAGTCTTGGAGTTCGTCTTACGGCTCAGGGTAGGCAACGTATAAATGTGTTGGCTTTTTTTTTGTTCCGCGGTGTAAATGCATTTAGGCATACCGTCAGTACTGGCTGGAATATGGCGGTTATGTGGTGTGGGACTCAGCATAAGCCTAATGGTTTATGCTGTCCATCGAGCCATCGAGCATATAGATATAACCGGATAGAGTAGTAATGTGAGCCATAAATATCCGAAACTGGTCAGTGATTTGTCACTGACGCAATAGCAATTAAACCAACCAGTGATCTGTGTGTACGTCCCATCGGCCAATGATCCATCAATGGCTATCAGTCAGCCAATCAGAGCGCAGAATTTGCGCAGCGTCGCAGCACAAATTTGGCGGAATTTGTTTTCATACAAAACATAACATTACCGCTATATAACGGTTATATGCTCGATGGCCACTACCCACTAAAAACCATCGCGGGTTCCTTTGGCCACCTATAGTGAGGTGCTCCTGATCCATCAGCAACAGGGCTAACAGGACCGGACTCCTTTACTCAGGGGGTTACTCCGGCATCTTAGACAAATGTGTTGCCTGGGCTAGCCCCGTAGGTGAACAAGTTTATGTTCATGGGCGACGTTGACCACTCATCAGGCTACTCACTACTTACCACTACATTACTCACTACTCTCTATTACACTACTCACTACTTAACTACTACTCACCATCAGTTGGTTCGTCTGTCAGTTTGATCATCATTCTAACATGAAAAGAAAACTTTTGTAAATTCCCATATTGATTGTAAATTATTATTGCAATTATATTTTTATTTAGTTCAATCTGATATTTCAATTATTTAGTCCTTTATAAAACTCACTTCAATAAATGAAAGTACAATAAAAACATGGCAGGACTTGATACCAAAGCTTTTCAATCAGGGCGCTTGTTGTTTTAGTGTATAAAATGAATTGTGTTTTATAGTTCCAAGAACGTCTAGACTTGAGGTTACCGACTGTCATGTATTGCCACTAACGTTTATCACAAGAATACTCGACCTTACGGGACATTATTATATGCCCAAACAAAGGTTGATCCATTTGATCTCATATTGATCATATTGGTCATATCATCAGCGTAAAATATAACTCCTTCTTCACTAACTGCTCCACCATATATCATTGTCCCCTTACTAAAGAGACGGCCATCTTTGGCCGTCTCTTTTTTAAGAGGTAGTTCCATGCTGCTTTGCATCCGAATCGGGCCGGCATGAATGAGGTAGTACCTCTCACTCACATAATTTACAACTATGCTTTCGCGTTTCGTAAGGTTTGTGAGTTTTCGGTGGCACATTCAAGGAGGGCAACGCATCTGCATAATCTCTGGTTGTGCGGATGTGTAAGGTCGTTGATAGTCGCCTTATAGCCTCAACTACTCGTTTATCCTCCAATGCTATTTCAAAAAATCAGATATAAACAGGTTAACTTTAGTAACCTTCAGTGTACTACATTTTTATATGTGGGTCGATGTGGGATTCTACAGGCAAAGAAACTGATTTTTTTTATGTTACTTGGATAGGCAAACTGGCTAACGTGCCACCTGATGGTAAGTGGTCTACGTCGCCCATGAACATAAACCAGTTTACGTGGAACGAGCCCAGGCAACTCATTTATGTGTTGCCTATCCTGAGACAAAAGATGTTAAGTCTCGGTGCCAGCAATTACACTGCCTGTCTTGCCCTTCTCTCCGAAACACAGCAAAGCTGTTTCACGGGAGAAACAAGCAAGGTGGTGGTACCCATGCAGTCGAGAGCGCGGCACAGCGCTTCCCTCCCATCGGAAAATACTTCAAATTTCAGTAATAATGTTATTAAAGACGTCTGTCACAATATACGAATCCTCATATGGTTGTAGAAATGGTTAAAGGACTGCATTGTTGATTGCTTGAGATTTGTTGAATGACTGTCGTCTTTGAATTCATGCGTCGGAAAAAATCATTTAAAAACACTATAGTAATCATTAATAACGGAACCACATGCATATTATCACAAAAAAGAAAATTATATACTTCTTAAATGTAAATGACTTCGAGGTAATTCAAAAAAAATGGAGTTAACAAACTCTCAGAATTTGTTTAACCTTCATACGGTCTTTAATATTACTGGCGTTCCCGTGGTTTGGGTCAGATTTAATCAGTGTTGAATAAAATGATGATGATTGGAAGGATATTAACGAAACTGATCTCTTTGCTTCCACCTACCTCTACTGACTACTAGCTGGTGTGTTTCGCTCAAGTAACGAAATTATGTACAGAAATTTGATGGAATAATGAGGAAACCAATTTGAAAACTTATTTTTGGCTCAGCTATGCCACAAAAAATGACAACAGGAATTCAATCTAAATGACGATTGCTGGATAATATTACGGGCAGTGGCCGCGCGGCGAGCGCCTTTTCGTATTATTCTAATATGTATTATATTAGGACAATACAAAAAATGTGTTAATAGTAAACAAAATGTTGTCATGTTTGTGAACATTTTTTTTAATAATTTTACACTTACCAATTTTAAAGCGAAGCTCCTATACGGCCGTTATAATTTTTTGTGAAGTTCAGAACAGCATTTATTACTGTCTCCGACAGTAATGAATCCTGTTCTGAACTTATTTATTACTTATTGGATTCATTACTGTCGGAGACAGTAATGAATCCAATAATAATCCTGTTCATTATTACCCTTTATTTGCAGAAGGATAATAATTTATATCCCAAAATGGGTCAAATGGACCCGAAGACCGTATGAAGGTTAATGCAGTTAAAATTACAATACAATAAAGTATAATTATACTAACATGAACATGATAAAACAACAGCGTCCATTTTGTTTTCAGGGTTCAAGTCCGGAATGCTGCGTGGAAAGTTCTAGTCCAAAAAATAATCCCTCGGCTGGTTATCCGGGGCCGCCGCCTGGCCCGAGGTACAAGCTCGCCACGGAAGGAGCCCTAAGAGTCTGCTGCTTTCAACACACGAGAACGGTTGTCGACAAAATATTAGCCGCCAAATTTTTCAGGAGATGGGAAACCCACGTACTCTGTTTACTAGAAGACCAAGTCGTTTCTAAAACGGTGAGTAAACAAACACTCGCACGCCTCCATGTTTTTATCCAAACCCAAACACGCTTTACGAGTACGATAGCTTAGTTAATTGATTAAAGTTTTGATACAAACAGTTTGCGCGAATTAACGAAATTAATGTCAGATAAATTGCTTTAGCTTCAGTCGACGTAGCTAATGTAATTGTTCCCTGTGATATCCACTCCAATAATGATATCGTTATATTTTGTTTCGCCAGTACAAAACATAACTGGCATTGTTCTTCTTCGGACTAGCTATTAAACGAAGCTTTGCTTGGGTCACTGCTCAAGGAGTAAATTCCTTTTTTTTGACGTGATAACGTCTTATAGATCGATGAACACCAGCTGCATGCAAGAAAAAGTGTCCGGTTCGGCCTGGGCCGAGCGTGCAAGCCAGAGCGCGGAAAAAGCGATAGAGAGGCACGATCGGCCTAAGCGTTCGGCTTATGGCGAATTATGACGTTATCACATAAAATTATCGTCCGTAAACTGACTTTACAGACAACATGTAGATTAGATTTTTTTTGTGACGACTTGACCAGGCTTGGCTGTATTGCACAGAATAATGCCCGACCTACTAAAACTACTAAGTGACAAAAATAACGCAAAATTTATAACAAAATATTTATTTATATTAATTTATTTTTAATAACAAAATAGCACTTTCTCAATGATGACACCTATGACTAAAATGAGACCAGACGTCTGGTTTTGAACGGGATTGTCCCGATTTTGGGTAACATGTCCCGTTGTCCCGAAAGAATGCTCCAGGACGCACAACTGTCCAATTTTTTCAAGACCTTGTGCATTTTCATTAGGTATCAATTTCGAAAAGGGCTATTTGTTTTTAATAAAATAAAGTAATTAAATAGTTACTAAAAAGTTGTCAGGAAAAAAGTAAATAAAAAATTGATATATTTGCGAATTGTTCGTTTTAAGATTATCTAACACCACTCGTATCTCACCCGTGTAACAATGGCGATAGTTAGGAATCTTAAATTTGGATTTAGATGATAATGTCAAAGGTGGTGCTTTCACATTAGGTCACCAGAGGATCCAACGATGACAGAAAAAAATAAGGTATCATCGTCATCATTAGCATCAACCTCAATCCGTCCACTGCTGAACATAGGCCTCCATCAATGAACGCCAAGACGAACGATCCCTCGCCACTCACATCCAACACGGACCGGTCAAAAAGTAAAATATTATTGAACGATTTCAACCTCAATAATGACTGCAAGCTTGGCTGAAATGTTTTGAGTATTTTTTTGGTACGATGAATGATGATATTGTCAGATCAGATGTGATATCAGTTATTGAAGAACGTTTGTGTGGTAAAGGATATTATAAAGTAAAAGATTTCCCTTCGGTCCCTTGAGAGACTTACTAGCCGTCGAGGTGCCCTGTTAGCTCAACAGATCCGGGGCACCTCACCAAAGGTGCCATTAATGGCACTCGTCAGGTTTTAGTGGGTAGAGCTGCGTCCACTTACCAGCTTTTCGGACGCAGCGAGACCCCGCCTGGGGAGACCCACTCCCCAGCGGGATGCCTGAAAGCATTTCCCGGCGTTAAAGGGAAAAAAGGATAAGATGTAAAAATTGTTATACAATACATAGGTATTATTTGAAAAGATTAGTTCCACTGAGTTTGTTTTGCCGGCTCTTCTCAGTGGGCTTGCCTTGGAACCGGTGGTAGATTTAATTGGCGATAAAAATATACTTTATTGGTACTATTTTGAACAAAAAAAATAGATTTTGATTTTTGATTTTAAAGAGATATTTATAAATAGAGAAGAGTAGAGTAGTAGAGTAAAGTAAAAACGAGTAATAGAGTAAACCTAAATAAGAACAATAAATTTCTCGCAGGCTATTGGGACTACCTTTATTATACAGGTGTACCGACTGTTTGTTTGCCGCCTCTTCTATAAAAAAAATTATAATAAATATTTGCGACTATGTATTTATAAATTTATTTCCGTTATTGCAGGCCGTTGTCAGCTACTAGTGTAGCACAGAATCTCGTGAACTAGCTCAAGTAGGTTTATAGATTAGTGGTGCGATTTTTTGTAAAAAATAATTTTCACCATCGTGTGTAGAGTTTTTAATAATAATATGTATTAAAGACAACTAGTATGTATGTAGTATCTTATAAAAGTAATAATAATATCTATGGACGCTTTCACAGCACGTCAATTTGGACCCGCGTGGTAAGTTCTCGAAGAACTTGTGTTACGGGTGCTAGACAACGGAAATATATTTAATACAATACAGGTCATACATTTAAGATTTTAGTTATATAATACATATATTTAATACACATCCATGACCCAGGAGCACAGAAAACTTTTTGTTCCCTGGCGGGATTCGAACCCGCTCCGGCTTGAGCGACAACGCGCTAATCATTGAGCCTCAGAGGTCGTCATTTTACATTATATATATTACTAGCTGTTTCCCGCAGCTTCGCCCGCGTTATTTTATATTTACGGACGTATCCGTACCGATGATAATCATTTTACTACTTTTTTTGTTATATCTCTAAAGAGAATAACGCTAACGTTTTGCGATCTGCTTAAATTTTTCCGACTTTTACTTTCTTGTGAGTTAATCTTAAAAGATAGACATATACTGTCAGGGACTTTTTTTTAGATCATTTAAAGAGAAATAATTCTTTCACACATATTTTTTGTGTATCTTAAACCGTTTTCGCAGCGTACGCAACGGAAGCCCTCAAAGATGAATAATTTTCCCCGTTTTTTACACATTTTCCACTGTTTCTTCGCTCCTATTAGTCGCAGCGTGATGTTATATAGCCTTCCTCGATAAATGGTCTATCCAACACAAAAATAATTTTTCAATTCGAACCAGTAGTTCCTGTGATTAGCGCGTTCAAACAAACAAACAAACTCTTCAGCTTTATAATATGTATTAGTATAGATTTTACATTATAATAATACATAGTTTTCATAAACGTGGTCACATTGTAAAAAAAATTCGAAACGTCCGGAATGTAAAAATCTCAATAAGCCGCAATAAAATCCTTAAAATTTGTTTTATTATAATATAAACGTCATCATATTACTTAATGTGGGTACACGTAGTGAATGTGTAAGCTAGTACAGGCTTGAGGCTAGTCGATACAACTTTTGTCTTTGCGCTCTAGTTATTATAGCGCAAAGATTCCGCAGAATTTTTCATTAAAATTTTTATATAACAACCTGTTTTTTTTCCTTTGCACACCGCAAAGGTATCGTTTTGGTGAACGTGCAGTAATTATCTTCTTTTTACAACTAAATAAAGTAGAAGAAAAATATATTTTGTAGCGCTTATCGCATAATGTTCCCCTTTTTTTTGTTTATCGCCAATGAAATGCCCTGAGGCATCCCGCGGGGGAGTGGATCTTCCCACGCGGGTATGTGGGACTCGCTGCGCCCGAAAGCTGGTAAGTGGACGCAGCTCTACTAAAACCCGGCGGTGCCACCAATGCCGCATTTGATGAGGTGCCCCAGATCTAACGAGCAAACAGGGCACCTCGACGGCTAGTCAGTCCTCCAAGGGACCGACGCCACCTCCACAGAGGGGTTATCCCGCACCACAAAGCAATCCCTCCCAACGTTGGGATAGTATAATGGGGTGAGGTTCCCGTCCTCGCCCCTTGCCCCCTGCTCTTTTGTCCCCTCTTCTTATAAAGAGCCCTCTCGGCTCAATTAGTTTAGCCCAAGGTGCAACGGCTCACCCTAGGCTACTGAGCCCCACCGCCACGTCAAGGCCTGAACCAAGGTGGGGAATATGTAGATAATAGATACCTTAGAGTATACATAATATATTATAGAGTAATACTGTCACGCCACTTCATTGTGCCGATCGTAAGCAGATGCGTTATAGATATTTATCTATAGTAAAGCGCTGTGAGAGTGACGTTCCATGTGTAATGCATTAAAAAATATCTATATTTTAAATTAGATCAATCACCATCATCATAATCACCATCAGCCTCTATCCATCCACAGCTAAACCTCTCAATAAACGCCAAAACAGAAATGTTATTGCTTTCCTTTATTTTACTTCCAGGAATCATTATTACAAATTGGCACTTGATATTTCACCATTTTAACATAAAATCAAATATGATGAAAAGCGCTTGTTGTTTTGACACTGATTGAATGTTTCCAAGACAATGGTATTGTCTATGTTCATACCCGTGCTTACAGTTCATACTTAGTGACGCGCGCTCTATATATTATGTATACTCTAAGGTAGATCCCCTATGACGTCAAAGTTATTATAGAAGAATATAATGATATAAAGACTATATAAGTACATAGATAAAATCGCTCCTACTACTAGCTACCGACTTTACGTTAATCAGACTTATAAAATGTATAAGTATTATTTTAATAATATGAAAAATTTCATCATACTTTTCCTGGTGGTATCAAAAGTGGACATTAAATGGATAGACCATACGTACACAAGGTCTATTTCCTTTATGTCTCACATCACACATACCAATATAGTTTTATTGTTTATTATATCTCCCGAAGGAAGATTCCATTTTCCTGCTAGTTAAGTATGTTCTATTTTCTGGGCTAAGTTATTGGGCACGTACAACGTAT
This sequence comes from Helleia helle, assembly GCA_963853865.1. Classification (NCBI taxonomy): domain Eukaryota; kingdom Metazoa; phylum Arthropoda; class Insecta; order Lepidoptera; family Lycaenidae; genus Helleia; species Helleia helle. The sequence goes on along the minus strand of OY971422.1, from coordinate 13,451,405 downwards.
ATTAGCTTTTGTTGCGACTCATTATTCGAGCTTGTGACATACATTCTGGTTTATAATCGCAATAACAACCTAGCGTTTCTGTTTCTTTATCGAGCTCTTAGAAGATTTACAACTAGTGTTGTAATGTTTTACGATTTATTTAGAACGTTTACATTTTACTACAATTCGTTTGTACATTAATTATTGTAACATACATTGACTATTACAAAAAATGTTTTTGATTATAAAAATATTCTAAACTTTAGACCTCGTATCCCAGCAGATAGGCAATCGTTGCACGATTAACAAGTACTACCTAGTGCCTAAAAATACCTAGGCATAGCATTACGAACTTAAGGTGACCTCATCCGCGAATGACCTTATACCTACCTACCTAGGACCTACATAGGTTAGTCTTGGTATCTGATTGATATATGACTTTAATTTTATAGCAACTACCTATGTAACATAAGTAATATGTCAGGCTACTGGACACTTTATCCAGCGGTCGCGGGTTCGAATCCCGCCAAGTACAGATAATTTGTTTGATAAATATAGATGTCTGCACCGGGTCATGGACGTATATGTAAGATAAACTTACTTATATAAATTCCTTAAATTTATTTCCGTCCCTGGTACCCGTAACACAAGCTCTTATGAACTTACCACGGGGCTAGGTTACCGTGTTGTGATTGTTGGATAATATTTATTATTATTATAATAAATGAAAGCACTTAGTACAAAATTCAGACACACTTAAATGACGTCATTGGAAAATTTACATATTCGTATTAATATAATATTTATTAACTTAACTTAGCAACGACTTGTAAAAATACACATGTTTAGAGGTTAGGTGTTTTTTGTCCGCTAGAGCGGGGTTGGGGATGACGTCAGCGGTAACCTCGCGGCCGGGCCCGCACGGGCATTGCCCCAGCGCGTCACGCCGGTGCCCCACAAACGTCAGCGTACTCAATTTTTGACCTGACCCAATTTTGGTATCGACTTAGAAGCTCATGGTGAGCCATAGATTCACTAAGTCAACCTAATTTTGGTTTTATCGACTTAGAAGCTCATGTTGAGCCATAGATTCGTTAAGTCAACCCAATATTGGTTTTAGCGTCTTAGAAGCTCATGGTGAACCATTCAACCCAATATTGGTTTTAGCATCTTAGAAGCTCATGGTGAGCCATAGATTCGTTAAGTCAACCCAATATTGGTTTTAGCGTCTTAGAAGCTCATGGTGAGCCATAGATTCGCTAAGTCAACCCAATTTTGGTTTTATCGACTTAAAAGCTCATGGTGAGCCATAGATTCGCTAAGTCAACCCAATATTGGTTTATCGACTTAAAAGCTCATGGCGAGCCATAGATTTGCTTTTTTCTCCCCGGGAGACGCTTTTAGGCATTTCGTTGGGAAGGGAAATTTCTCTGACGGGTACGTGGAACTCGCCGAAATATGGTACGGTGGACGCAGCTCTACCCACTAAAACCCGGCGGTGTTCTCCTCGTCATGCGGGAACTATGGTCGTCCGCACCAGCGACGGTGTGCCTGGGGGCACTCTCCTGTGGAGGCAGGGGTGTGGCGTCCCCTCCTCCTACTTCGCTTAAGGCACCCTGAACACATAAAGCGCCATCAGCGACAGCCTCTCCCACGGATCTCGATCCAGAGACTCCTGGAACTCCTCGTTAGGCGGCCTCCTTGACACGGCCTATAGAGCCATAGATTCGCTAAGTCAACCCAATTGTGGTTTTATCTACTTAGAAGTTCATGGTGAGCCATAGATTCGCAAAGTTAACCAAAGTCGGTGTTTTTCCATTTGATAACACTTCTCTTGCGCTAGTAAGCCTCATCGTGATTGTATTCCGGCATTATCCCCAAGGATGTCAGAACAATGAGCGCTTAAAACCTGTTCGCCGACCTTTAACCTTTCCTAAATGTTAAAACGATCAATTAAATTGGCAGTCCAACGACTTAAATGAATACAGATGAACAAGTTATTATTCATTGTTTATTTGACGTCAGCAGTTACGCAAGTACATACGTCATTAAAAATATACATATTTCAAGGCTTGTTTAAATAACTTGTCGGTTAATTGTGGTACAATCTGGTTTTATTTACTTTTTGAGTCAAATTATGTGGAGGTGTATGCTGGATTGTTGATTGCAGTCTTTACCGTTGATCTTTGGCTATCGATTGCATCAGACAGTATGTATGTAGTATGTACCTATGTATGTATATGTATAATATGTTAGTGTTATATATCATCACATATATCATCATCAGCACACAATAAGATAAAAGCTTCTTCTGTATATGAGAATTATCGATATTTTACGGCTGATATTTTTTGAGGCCTAAAAAATTAAAACTTATATGGAAACTTGATGAGGGATGCCAATGCTATTAACGAGTTATGTCATATTTTCTTTCATCATTTTCTAACAACCATCAATCATCATATTTTCTGCCCACTACACCATATAAAAATATATCCTCATTTCTTATCCGGTGAAAACATTTTTTGGTTTCGTTACTTTTTAGTAGACAGCGCCACAACTCATTTTACAGAATGGACATAATTAGGGCAAGTGGTTTGAATTTGGAAATTCTGGAACACTCTATCTAGTTCCACCTGATGAACTTTAGATGTATTGAAAAGCATGAAGTGGATATTACAGCTAATTAAACTGCTTTATGAACCAATCGTTTCGTGCTCTGTACCTGTTTGTTGTGTTTGGTATTGGGTTAAGATATTAATATAGATACCTTTGATGGCTCGTTCTCATGCGGCTCAAGTGACTGGATAACACGCAGAGGTTGGGTTCGAATCCTGCTATGTAATGCGAACTTTCATCCAAATCTGATCATATATTTAGACCTAAAATCGTAGCATCAAAAAAGCATTTGCAATTATAGTACATTAATTATTAGTTAGGATGTAAGGATTATAATTCTTATTTTTTATTTATTCTAGCCCGCAGGCCTTCTGGAGCGCCCGCTAGCGTACAGCTGCATGCAGGAGGTGTACTGCATATCTCGCTGGGACCCCGCCAGGAAATATTGCCTGCGTATCGTCATGCCCCACGGATCACTCCTATTACAAGTATGTACCAAACTACATTCAAAATGAAACATTTGTCTGGCCTTGGTTGTAAAATTGACTCGAATGCCGAGACGGCAAACGGCATGACGCCGTCATTTCTTTATTTTATTACATCTTTCCTTCAATTCCATCCAGATTATGAATTTTATTTTAATAGATGTTACACATGTGCTAGCCGGTATTTTTTAATTATATAGTTTACAAGAGGCCAGTTCTAAGAATCTTCAGTGTCGCCCTCGTATAATCTTTAACACCTTTTAGCTATACTGAAATTTATAAATATTTAGAAAGTAAACTATTATATTTGTTACAGGCCAATGACGCATACACAAGAGACCAGTGGTATTATTCGATAATATGGCGAGTAAGCATGGTTTTCTTATTTTGTATGTTTTTCCAAGAAAATTCCCATACTAATTTTCTTTTTTTCTTTTATAGAGAAATATGATAAGGTATAAGAATTTCCTGACAAAGACAGTGAGAAAGGAGGTTGTACTCAAGGAACTGAAGGTTTGTTGTCATTTTAGTTAGTTAAATACACAATCTATCTCATAAAAGGCACTGGAAAATGGTTAAATATTTTAGTAACATTTTTATCAGCGCTGTAAGGGATTTTTAAGAAACGACATATTAGCAAATTTATATAGAGTTTTACTGATTTTTGTAAATGTATTTAACTCCATTTTTTTCTTCTTTACTAATGAAAAATCTTTTTCTATTCAAAAAATCATTCAATTGGGACAGTACTCAATATTTATTTTGTAAAATAAATATTGAGTACTAACTTGAGTCCTCGTTCACGACAAAATGTAAAACAATAAAGGAATATTTTGCATTTAACTAATTCTCATTGTTTATCCGTGCAGTGGCCGGTACGTGTTGGATGCGGATGGAGGTCTATGTTCAGCAGTGGACGGATAAAGGTTGATGATGATGATGATTAAACTGTCTTTTCGTCCTTCATTTATGTTACAGTATCTACAGTATGCTAAAATGTTTTGTCTTTCACAGAATATGGTTGATTTTGCGATGACAACGCCGTTGCAAGACGAGAGCGTGACTCGCGCTCCACTACAGATCCTCACCGACTTGCTATCAGAGGTGATAAACATTGTAACACTAATATTTGATTTTGAAATTAGCTACTTTGAACAAGTGTTCAAAGCTTATACTCCCAAACGTTTGAAACATTGGGATGGAAATGTTGCAAGTCATCATCTGCTAATTTTAGAAATTATTTTTTGGCGTGAAGTTATTCATTATTCACAAGTATTGGTTTCTTTCAATGTCATCGGCAAAGTAGCTGTAAAACCATGGAGAATAGAAATTAAGGAGAACCATATAATATAGGCGACAAGTTGAGAAAATGTCCACCTGTAAAGGCAAATTAGCCGCAAATTATATAGTTCAAAAACCATCCACAATGGCGCTGGTGTGGCATGTGGAAGCATGTTTGTTTATTATATAAACGTGTGTGTGTGTGCGTGATTTCTTGGTGCACACACATTTAAAAATCCTTCCACTTGCTACTTGTGGCGCCACCTGCCACTTTCCGACGGGCACTTTTTATTTCAACAAAATTAAAGATTTCAACAAAATATAAATACATAATTATATTTTTTGTCGAATATTCTCCGGCTATCCAAATAGACTCTCGTCTTGGAAAGTCGTATTTAGTACATATGACAATAAAATATATTATATTTTTGAAATTTATATTTTTTGAAGAGAACTGCTGCATTAAAGGGCATTAAATATGCTACGGATAAATTTAAAATTTTGGCTGAAAGTCCAAAAAATATAATTTCCATAGACACTATAATAATTACAATATCTAGTGGTAATAGTTGGTAAAAGTTGACTTATTCAAAATATTATAACCAATTTGTGAAATTCCAAATGACATGTACGTAAAACCATAACGAACTACTTACGACAATTAACGAGCAACCAATTAATTAAAATTGGACCTAATGTTACGGTACGGTCATGTATGCGGTAACAAAGTTTGAGTAATGTCATTAACGACATTGATAATACTTTATCAGCGAACCAGTGTACAACTGAAACTAATTTCAAAAATACATTGCTGTTTTATGTGATAAAAAAGACAAGCGCCAGTCGAACTCGCACGATGAAGGTTCCGAAAACGTGTTTTTTTTTATTACAACAAAACGGTTTTCCTTTGCTTGTGTCAAGAGACCAACTTCTTACCTAATTTCATGATAATATTATGTCAATGGGAAATACCCTATACGTTTAAATTTGACAGACTTTAAGACAGACAGACAGACGGACAACGGAGTGATCCTATAAGGGATTTTTTTAACCGACTTCAAAAAAAATGAGGAGGTTCTCAATTCGTCTGTATGTTTTTTTTTGTATGTAAGTGACACGATTACTCCGCCGTTTGTGCATGGATTTCGATGGTTATTTTTTTGTTTGAAAGCTGGTGTTTCCAATTTGGTCCCATATTTCCTTTCCTTCCACTGCTGAACATGCCTCCTTTAATGAACGCCAAGACGACGAATTTCGGAATCACTAAAAATTAAGAAATAAAAACATTTTACAAAAAATTTAAACCGACTTCAAAAATACTAAACTAAAAAGTAATAAAATAACAGTTTCTTTAATGTTTGTGCTTACAACATATAATGAACTTAATATTCTACTAATGTACAAACTTTGCGTTTACCACGTCATTATAGTTACTTTTGGAGTCGGTGTCGTATTTGTTGCTGTCAATACCTACCTACCTTACCTTGGCTGACACCGATTTTTTAGTTTATTATTTTCAGTTTAGTATTTTTGAAGTCGGTTTTAATTTTGTCATTTTAAGGAGCGGAATCCTAAAAATTGGCTAAAATAATTGAATCACTCCATACGCCAATAGCTCCAAATAATAATTTGGAATGGGTTAATGACAAGGATAACTCGAAAATTAATAAATAACCATGTACAAAATATAATATATATACTTATTTAATTGCAATTATATTTATTTGTTAATGAGATTTTGCACAGTTATAGTACGCGCGATTTAACTTGTCCGGAGTGAAATTATTAGCTACTTACTAGACATTCAAAGGCAAATATCGTTTTAAGTCCTAATGTTTAAATGCGAAATTAGGGACGCCCATGCAGTCTTTAAACTAACATCAATCTAACCAAGATAAGTAGAGGGCGTACATCAAATTCTCTTTCGCCATAGATAACAAAATTACGACTAAAAATTATAATGACATAATAATTAATTCTTGTGCCTGTAAATCATCGAATGAGACAATTACGAGCATTTCGCTCGTAATTGTCTCGCTGAGCAGGCGGATTGACAATCGCAGAGGATGATGTATTCGAATCGGCGGCACTGCTGCCTGCCGCTGATCTGATTGATGGTGTCGCCATCACTCGGTGCGATTGATGCTTAGTGATCAAGTCTATCTCACTGTCACGATGAGTCAGACTGACACCAAGCAATCGATTCGCAGTATTAATAAATTTCGTAAAATGTGTTTGTTTGTTCAGAATAAAGAATCCTCTGACTGGGAGGAATGGGCGGAGAGTGCTACGAGTGTGGCCGCGCCGCTGCTGGCTGAGAGATGTGTCAGTGGGGACCTGTGCGCGCTCCTCGCCACGCTGTGCCGGCGGAGGCCTAGGGCTGCGCCCCTGCCCGCCCTCGCTCCGTCCGTGCGACGGGTGCTCACACGAAATGTAGACTTCGGCAAGGCTCCGGCTGCTCGACAGTTCGTGAAAGACTATATCAGGTAATTGTGATTTAAATATCAATTAATCTATACAAATATAATAAAAAAAGACGTTTAGGTATACGAAGTGTTGGTCGACCATGAACCAGATGTGAGAAGACGATCTCTGTGCAGTTGCTGGTCCGTGTTGGATGCGAGGGGTCGGTCGTCGTTGCATTTATTGAAGGAGGTCTATCTCCGACAGTAGACGAATAAAGGCTGATGATGATGATGATGATAGTAAAGGGTTTGTTAGTTTGGCTGTTCGAAAGTAATTATCTGATTTAAGAAAATATAATAGTGTAATGCTACATTATCACTGGAGGACATGGGCTGTAGGAATATGCATCAGCAGTTTGGATACGATTGTAAATCAATAATGCGGGTGAAACTGCGGGCTACAGTATATATTATACCGTCAGTGATATATATAAAATATCTATAGAGTATGGTAATGTCTTAGTTGAAGGCAAAGAGCAACCCCGAAGATTCCTCGTTTATCTAAAAGAGAATCAAAAATCGAAATATTTTATTCCACGTAGGCCAAGATAGGCACTTATAAAACGTCGAAAGAGTTGCATTCGAAACTAATTTTTAAATATTTTTACGGTTTTATTTTTTATTATCTCCATGTATTTTAAGTACATATTATAATTTATAAGTACTAAATCCTAAATTGTTCGGTAATAGCCTGGCCAATGTTTGTATTTTCCAGTTAATATACATTTTCAGCTTTCTGTTATTTATTATAGAATAAGTAATAGCTAATATAAAATATATATAATGTATGCAGACACTCCTATCTACATTGTAGCACTAGTATTACGGGACAGCTACGTGCGCGGGCACGCGGGTAGCATTTTAATTGCAAGCTTATCGATTTCATTTAGGTACCTACGACGCATTTAAATTGATATTCCAATATCAATAACACACAGATTCGTTCATATTTATAATCAATTCATTAAATACATATTTTGATTGCAGAATAATACCTTCGTGAGGTCAAGTTTACTGTTACACGTTTTTTGGCAAATAAAAAGATTTCGTAACGCGTAACGGGACGCCCGTCACATGTTAATCATCTATTATAAAATATGGAAAAAAAGAAAGATAAAACAGCGTCATACCGTCACGGCATTCGAGTTGATTTTACTGCCAAGGCGCGCAAATTGATGTTGCTAAAATAGATAAATATGTTTGTTCTTAACCGTAGTGCGCTCAGTGCCCACAACTCTGGGGACAGTCTGGTGCGCCGCTTCGTGGAGGTGACCCACGGTAACCGGGCCACCTGCCCCCATCCCCGCGCCGCACCCAACCTCGCGGCGGTGGCGCTGGCAGCCATCGACGACCACTACCGCGACCACTCCGCCCACCACCAGTGCAACGACAGCGAACTGGAGGCGCTGTGCTTTGCTGACATCCTGGAGCATATGTAAGTGTCTAATCACCTTTTTTAAGTGTAAACTTCTTTTAGCGTGGTACGCATATTTTTAGATTTTTAGATAAGATAAAATCTCTGGACGTAGGGTTATTATTTGACGTTTGAATGAAGTTCTCTCGCGACACCGTTACGAGACGTTATTTGACGTTTATATGACGTTTGACTTATTTATATAAGATTATGCAATATTTCTTTACATAACCAATCGTCAAACACACTGAAATGTCAATGTCATGCGGCCATTTTGTGCGCCGTTTAAATTGTATAGGTTGTCATAAATAGTCTTTTTCAGCCTGTTTTCACTTCTATCGCTAGTCCCTGTGACTGCTGTGACTGGTTCGTTTGTTTATTTATTAGTCTGGATACAAGCTCTTTGCCCACTATCACATTATGAGTTATGACATATAACATTATATTAAGGTTAAGTCTCCGGTGTTAAAAAGGGAAAGGTTATTCAGAAAACCCCTCTAGGATGCATTCTATACCGGTACTAATTGCCATCATATCATCCATCAACCCACACTAAAAAAATAGGAGGCCATCGACTGGAGCAGCGGTCAGAAATGATAGACAACCCTTCAGGGACTGTGTAAGTCTATTGATGGAATCATAATTAAATTTATTTTCTCGTCCGTTAAATTCCTGACATAAGTTATAAATGGAGATTATACCAAAAGACTAGGTTAACGTAGTTTTTTTCTATTGATGAAAAAAAACTTGTCTTCTATATTAATGCGAAGTTTTATGTTATTTTGCAGGCTAAGTCGCATATAACTGCTAATTTTAGAATATTTTAGAGGTCGTTACTATTTTGTTATACAAATGACCGGCTAAATAATATAATTATGTAAATCCTACTAATATTATAAACACAAAAGTTCGGATCTTGCAACAACACAGGACCCTCGGCGACAGGCTGGCCCCGGCGAGAGGCCAGACTCCTCCTCGAAAGGCAGTCCCCGACGACGTCGTGCCTATCTGGACCCAGGTTAACCCCAACCTCGGCCCGACACGAGCACAGGGGCGTTACTGGAGGCGCATTAAGTAGCGCCTCCTACGCACCCCCCTTCGTCGCCCACGGGGGGAGGCCTCGTCGGCGGCCTCCTCTCTCACCCGCTCGTCGGCCTCCTTCTGGGACATTACTGCCTCGCAGAAGGAGACCATCGCCGTCCAGGACTCGTCGTCACCGAGCATCGCGGCGATGATACTCGGCAGAGACAAGTCCCCTCCGATGACCGATGTCAGATCATGACGCAGCGCCGCCCATCTCGGGCACACCTCGAAGGTGTGCTGGGCCGAGTCCACCGCCGCACCACAATCGTGACACACTGTCAACGGCTCCCTGCTGGCCGTCCGGCACAGGTACTCACCAAAGCAACCATGCCCAGTGAGCACCTGTGTCAGACGGAAGGTGAGGGGTTTGCGCTTACGGCGCATCCACCGCTCTTGCCTCTTGCCCTAGTCGGCGGACCCGTAGGATCCCGTCCAGCGTCAGGCTCTCGCCGAGAGACCTCCTATCCGAGACATAGGAGTGCACCTCAGCAAGAACTTCCGCCACGAGTTCCCACGGGGGGTCGCCGGCTAGAGCAGTTGCTCAGGTGACCCGCCCAAATGGGAGCACCGTATGTCGCCATACTCCGGCAGACACCGGAGTATAGTTGCCTGCAGGCGGCGCTGGGTCCGCCGAGGTTCGGGAGGAGTCTGCCCAACGCACTCGCCGCCTTTACGACCCTCGGACCCAACTGTGCGAAGTGTGGGCCGAAGGTCCATCCTCCGTCTAGGATGAGCCCCAGATATTTAATATGGGGGCTCATCCTGATCCTCACCCCTCCGATCTGGAGGGCAGCCCCCGGTGGGGGTCCTTTCCGACCGGTCCCGCGGAAGAGAAGGGCTTCGGTCTAAGTTGGTCTGACCCGAAGCCCTAACCTCTCTATGCGGCTGATCACGAGGTGGAGCCCGACCTCGACCAGCCGCGCCGCCTCCTTGTAGTCTCGTCCCCGGGCGTAGACGAGGGTGTCATCCGCATAGCAGATGACACCCATCCCGGGGAGGAGACGGCCTCGCAGGACCCAGTCATACCCGATGTCCCACAGGATCGGACCAAGAACCGATCCCTGCGGGACACCGCAGCTGACTCGCCACCACTCTACGGACCCACACCCACAGCCCACCCTCCTGTCGGAAAGGTACGCCTCCAACAGCCTCCTGAGATAGGGAGGCACACCAAAGTAGTTCAGTGCCTCCCGTATCACCCTGTGCGGGAGGCTGTTGAAGGCGTTCGCGATGTCCAGGGACACCGCGACCACCACCTCCCCTCTGCGTTCCGCCTCACCCGTCACCGTCCGCAGGCGTTTGAGGGCATCGATGGTCGACCGGCGTGCCCGGAACCCAAATTGGGACTCTGAGAGTCCCGGTCCCGGGCCCTCCTCCAGGTGCTGAACGAGCCGGGAAGCTACGACTCTTTCCAGAGCCTTCCCAGCCTCGTTCAGCAGCACCACCGGTCGCATCGACGAAGCCGAGTCCGGGGGTCGCCCTGCCTTCGGAAGCAGACAGAGCCGACCCTCCTTCCATGCCCTCGGGAACTGTCCGGACCGCAAGCAGCGATCGAACAGCTCCCGAAGGCTGTTGCCGAGGTGCTCTAGGGAAAGGGCCAGAACCTTCCCGTGCACCCCATCTGGACCCGGCGCCCTCTTCTTACTCTGGATTCTTCTTACTCTTACTAACTTTCTAAGTTTGTTAGCGACAAAAACTACTGAATGGATTTAATTGAAACTTTAGAATAAAAGCCTATACATCAGAATAACACAGGTAAAATATAGGTACAATTTATGCCTGTACTCCCACGGGAATGGAAAGTACGCGGGTCAAACCGCGGGGCGCTGCTAGTGTAAAATAAACCCGCTCCTTGAATGCTAAAATGTATTTCAAAGAATATTTAAAGCTATTCTTGTTTGTGACTTAAATATTACGTAAATAGCGTAACATTTGTCGTAGAAATTGATTGATGTCAAACATCCACTCTCGCGTTAAAGTAAATTCCCGTGTTGAGGATAAACTTTGATGTTATCACGTCTTGTTAATAATAATAACTTTATGTAATAACAAGAATATATAGTAGGTATAATTAAAGCTAAGACCCAACTTAAAAATGACGAGGAACTTACCCCGTCCTTTTGAAGTCGTTTAAAGTACAATGAAAACATAATAATTTAACGAATCCTTTTCTATTCTATATAATTCGCACTTCATCATTCATCAAAATCAGATACGAAGTATGGGCGCAATGGGACACGCGTAATAGGGATGTTGACAGTATTCATTAAAAAAATTATTTTTTATGTTAATTGGTAGTTTATATGATAGAATTCTGATAAAAAATACAATATTCTCCCTTATTTTTATTTGATTAAATTAATATTTTATAAAAAAAATGTAACAAAATCTAAAATAGGTCACGTGATAACAAACGGAAATGAGGTCACTTGTTCTTATTTAGCGGAAGCGGAAAAATATTGAGATACTTCTATACACCATTTTCCGTACGCAGTACATATAGTAAAAAAAAATCAGGCGTTTTGACAGTGTAGGTACACACACATAGGCACCGTACAACACTTATAAAACTTAGAAGCCATTTTTTATTAACAACATAATATTGTTGTAATTGACGACCTCTGTGGCTCAGTGGTAAGCGCGTTGGCGCTCAAGCCCGGAGGTTGCGGGTTCGAATCCCGCCAGGGAACAAAAATATTTTCTGTGTTCCTGGGTATTGATGTGTATTAAATATGTGTATTATATAATAAAAATCTTAAATATATGTATAGTATAAAAGTATTAAATATATTTCCGTTGCCTGGTACCCGTAACACAAGTTCCTCGAGAACTTACCACGGGACCAGATTGACGTGGTGTGAAAGCGTCCATAGATATTATTATTATTATTATTATATTATTAATATGACGTCACGTGACAAGTGTTAGCGTTTTGGAACGAAATTTAAAATGCATTATAAAATGCAAGATTTTATAGGCATTAGACGTGTTTAAGCAAAAGTTAATAATATTTAGGCCTCCATTAGTTATTTATAAATGATTTAAAAACATTTTTGAAAAATGTCAACATCCATATTAGGTACAAACATATTATTATATACACTTTACAAAACTTCTTTTAGCTTTGCCGTAGTCGAGTAAAAAGTGTTGTCTGACTTTTATTAGATTTCATATTAATCCTCTGATATATAATATAGAATGTACCTAGTATATTATACGTGGTATAGTCAATAGTCACTTATTTTGACGTCGGCATTGTGACAAAGCCATAGAATTATATAAAACTGTTACATGAATCACTCAAACCTCATTTCATAAACATTCGCTGGAACGCAGCTGTTCTAAGAAAAAACCTTAAGTTTCACTTTCACTGAAAGGAAATTTATTCATCGTTTGTCCTAGTTATTTTGTTTGTTCGTTATATAACTTCATCTCACTGTCAAATCTAAATTAAAAATATGTTTATTCCGTGAATTGAGAAGTTACTGGTAATTTCACCCAACGGTGACGCGGCACAGAAACAAACCTGACGCCAGGAGGCCGTGTGGTCGAAGACTCTACGATTGGCGGAGGGCAACAACCCCTCTTATAATAATATTTAGGTGAGCCAGCTCTCTCATAAACAGACCGATGAAGCATTAGAAGGCCATTAGCATAGACCAATACGAAAAAAAACTATTACAAAAACAGACACGTGACTAAGAAACAAACCCAACCGGGTTAGTTTTTTATCTTACTACCAAGGGAACGGACTGTCCGTTTGCCCCTCTTCTATAAAAAAATGAAATTATTTTAAGATTATAGGTTTTTATAAGAATGACCGCTTAGTGTGTCTGTCTGTGGCTAATTCTCTAACACGTGAACCGATTTGGAAGTGATGTTTTTTTTATTTGAAAGCGGATATTCTAGCAGTATTGCTGATATTCTAGCAGTATTGCTGATATTCTAGCAGTATTGCTGATATTTTTCGTCAGAGTCGATTCGGCCGTTTCAAAGCTATTTTGTTATTACATTGGGGTTTTTTAAAACTTTTTGATATTCAATTTCAGGAGCGAATACGAGGATTGGCTGGCGGTGGTGGGTGGTCTCTTGCAGCCGGTCCCGCTATGTGCTGGTGCCATGGGCTGTCCGCGAGTGGCGGCGCGGCTGGGCACAGTGCTCAGTAGACTGGCCCACGATAGCCGATGCGCGGTGCATACGTGTGTGATACCAGCGAAGGCGGCCCGGCCGTACCCTCCCTCCTGGCTGCGGTCCACCTCTCCCTCCGACCCCGCCCTCGCACTACCACACAAACAGCTGTGTCAACTCTGGGGCGATATGGTGAGTGCTTTAAAGATTATATGAATGAAATCACATAGCAGTCTTAAATTATCTTTCATCGTGATCTCGTTCAATGAGCGCCAAGACCCTGATCTTCCTTATACATATTATTTCGAAAATTCTATACTTATAATGAATAAAAAAGGTTGAAAGATTAATTAAGTAATTAAGTACCTATATCCTCTCTCTTTCTCTCTCTGTCTCTAAGAAACTCAAAATATTAAGTAGGTACATATACAAATTCATTTGGTTATACTGTGGTCAAGCCGTAAAAGCCGAAGATATTCCCAGAATTTTATTTTATTACTATTCTTTAAATTATACAGGTATTACTGAGAAATAGAATTTTGATTATTTTATTTCTTAGAAATACCACAGGAGGATTATAAATGCGTCTTTGGCTTTATGACGTAATATTTTTTTAGTAGGTATGATTATTTTCCAAGACAAATAAAAAGAGATCTGGATTTGCCCCTACTAACCTATTATACTAATTATAATTTATCTGAGTTTAGGCTAAAGACTAAAAGGCTAAAGGTTGAGAGACTAACTAAGTACTGGACTAAAAGCAGGACTTATTGAAAGTGCTACTTTTAGTCCAGTACTGAATCACAGTTGAAGCCTGAATACCGACTAACCTTAAAAGATTCCTTTGTTTTACAATATATTTGACTAACAAACAATTATTGTGAAAGCGTGCTTACACATCCATTAACAAAGCAGATCCTTTAAGAGATATTTGTCTTTGTTCCTAGTTGAGAACGTTACTCAATTGTTGCTGCAAGCGAAAGAGTTTCCTGCAGAGTATGAGCAAACAGCTGCCCGACTTTGTTGTAGTAGCGATGACGGAACACGTGAGTAGTCAAACTAATTACTATTTTTCATTGTATTGAAAGCTGAATTTCTAAATGACTATTGTACGTACATTTACTTCTAAGAAGCTTGTAAAAGGTAGTGCCATGCTGCTTTGCAGTCACATTGGGCCGGCACGATCGGGGTGGTACCTCTCGCTCATATAACACCGGCGTCAAGTGACAGCTATGCTGCACGTTTCGTGCGGTTTGTCAGTTTCTGGTGGCCCATTGGGGGTGGATAGGGAAAAGGAGGGCAACGCATCTGCATAATATTTGTGCGGATGTCTATGGGCGTCGATAGTCGCCAAACGACTTCGACTGCTCGTTTGCCCTCCTATGCTATAAAAAAAGAAGCTAAGATATTATAACTAATGATCGAATGTATTATTACTAAAAAGCACTTCCATTTCCAAAATTCTTATTCATCCTGATTCTTGATTGTGTGGCTATTTCATATATCTAGTATAGCGTTTTAACAATTGATACATTGTTCTTACAATCGATTCATTTCCAGCCCGCTGCCTTGGAATGTCTGTGCTTGATGTTAGAATGGGAAGTTACGAACGGGGAACAAACACAGCTGGAGATTATTGCGGCTCTCAAGGGGACAGAATCGGGAAAGAAATACTATAAAAGCCTGCGCGAAAGACTGCGGACGCTGAAGAGATTGGTAGGCCATAATATTATTATTATCTAAGTAATATAATAAGGGATTATTTGTTTATAATATCTGGCTGAGCTCTGACATAGACCTGATGCTGAGCGGTTAACGTTCGGGCCCACGTGACATAAAAGGTCTTTACATAAAATATGTTAGTCTTGTGATCAGTAGACTATCGGTTTATTCTTCTTTCTAGAACACAGCAAAAGAACATCACAGATATTTGAAATTAATATTTCTATGGTTTTTATATTTGTGAGTGGTGAATGTCTATCTATCACCTTCTATATAATCGTCAGCGACCCTCATATGTTCCACTGCTGGGCACGGGGTTCACCTGTACGCTGGTGCATCAAGGATATGTATGATCTATGTTTGACCATGACCAGTAAGCAAGGGATTCTAACAGCAAGCCGCGAAATTTTTAATAAGCCCATTTAAGGTGCACCGGACAGACACTCTCTCATTCGAAGCCGAGCACATACTAACTAAACCATCATCTAACTTAAAAGTAAAAAAGTATGTTGATGCAGACGGACTCGCCGCCGACATCGCATCTATACTGCTATCCTGTCACACTCGCTACACCCCATCAGGAGGAGATGCTCGCAACTTGTTTATGTAAAAGTATGTTGATGCAGACGGACTCGCCGCCGACATCGCATCTATACTGCTATCCTGTCACACTCGCTACACCCCATCAGGAGGAGATGCTCGCAACTTGTTTATGTAAAAGTATGTTGATGCAGACGGACTCGCCGCCGACATCGCATCTATACTGCTATCCTGTCACACTCGCTACACCCCATCAGGAGGAGATGCTCGCAACTTGTTTATGTAAAAGTATGTTGATGCAGACGGACTCGCCGCCGACATCGCATCTATACTGCTATCCTGTCACACTCGCTACACCCCATCAGGAGGAGATGCTCGCAACTTGTTTATGTAAAAGTATGTTGATGCAGACGGACTCGCCGCCGACATCGCATCTATACTGCTATCCTGTCACACTCGCTACACCCCATCAGGAGGAGATGCTCGCAACTTGTTTATGTAAAAGTATGTTGATGCAGACGGACTCGCCGCCGACATCGCATCTATACTGCTATCCTGTCACACTCGCTACACCCCATCAGGAGGAGATGCTCGCAACTTGTTTATGTAAAAGTATGTTGATGCAGACGGACTCGCCGCCGACATCGCATCTATACTGCTATCCTGTCACACTCGCTACACCCCATCAGGAGGAGATGCTCGCAACTTGTTTATGTAAAAGTATGTTGATGCAGACGGACTCGCCGCCGACATCGCATCTATACTGCTATCCTGTCACACTCGCTACACCCCATCAGGAGGAGATGCTCGCAACTTGTTTATGTAAAAGTATGTTGATGCAGACGGACTCGCCGCCGACATCGCATCTATACTGCTATCCTGTCACACTCGCTACACCCCATCAGGAGGAGATGCTCGCAACTTGTTTATGTAAAAGTATGTTGATGCAGACGGACTCGCCGCCGACATCGCATCTATACTGCTATCCTGTCACACTCGCTACACCCCATCAGGAGGAGATGCTCGCAACTTGTTTATGTAAAAGTATGTTGATGCAGACGGACTCGCCGCCGACATCGCATCTATACTGCTATCCTGTCACACTCGCTACACCCCATCAGGAGGAGATGCTCGCAACTTGTTTATGTAAAAGTATGTTGATGCAGACGGACTCGCCGCCGACATCGCATCTATACTGCTATCCTGTCACACTCGCTACACCCCATCAGGAGGAGATGCTCGCAACTTGTTTATGTAAAAGTATGTTGATGCAGACGGACTCGCCGCCGACATCGCATCTATACTGCTATCCTGTCACACTCGCTACACCCCATCAGGAGGAGATGCTCGCAACTTGTTTATGTAAAAGTATGTTGATGCAGACGGACTCGCCGCCGACATCGCATCTATACTGCTATCCTGTCACACTCGCTACACCCCATCAGGAGGAGATGCTCGCAACTTGTTTATGTAAAAGTATGTTGATGCAGACGGACTCGCCGCCGACATCGCATCTATACTGCTATCCTGTCACACTCGCTACACCCCATCAGGAGGAGATGCTCGCAACTTGTTTATGTAAAAGTATGTTGATGCAGACGGACTCGCCGCCGACATCGCATCTATACTGCTATCCTGTCACACTCGCTACACCCCATCAGGAGGAGATGCTCGCAACTTGTTTATGTAAAAGTATGTTGATGCAGACGGACTCGCCGCCGACATCGCATCTATACTGCTATCCTGTCACACTCGCTACACCCCATCAGGAGGAGATGCTCGCAACTTGTTTATGTAAAAGTATGTTGATGCAGACGGACTCGCCGCCGACATCGCATCTATACTGCTATCCTGTCACACTCGCTACACCCCATCAGGAGGAGATGCTCGCAACTTGTTTATGTAAAAGTATGTTGATGCAGACGGACTCGCCGCCGACATCGCATCTATACTGCTATCCTGTCACACTCGCTACACCCCATCAGGAGGAGATGCTCGCAACTTGTTTATGTAAAAGTATGTTGATGCAGACGGACTCGCCGCCGACATCGCATCTATACTGCTATCCTGTCACACTCGCTACACCCCATCAGGAGGAGATGCTCGCAACTTGTTTATGTAAAAGTATGTTGATGCAGACGGACTCGCCGCCGACATCGCATCTATACTGCTATCCTGTCACACTCGCTACACCCCATCAGGAGGAGATGCTCGCAACTTGTTTATGTAAAAGTATGTTGATGCAGACGGACTCGCCGCCGACATCGCATCTATACTGCTATCCTGTCACACTCGCTACACCCCATCAGGAGGAGATGCTCGCAACTTGTTTATGTAAAAGTATGTTGATGCAGACGGACTCGCCGCCGACATCGCATCTATACTGCTATCCTGTCACACTCGCTACACCCCATCAGGAGGAGATGCTCGCAACTTGTTTATGTAAAAGTATGTTGATGCAGACGGACTCGCCGCCGACATCGCATCTATACTGCTATCCTGTCACACTCGCTACACCCCATCAGGAGGAGATGCTCGCAACTTGTTTATGTAAAAGTATGTTGATGCAGACGGACTCGCCGCCGACATCGCATCTATACTGCTATCCTGTCACACTCGCTACACCCCATCAGGAGGAGATGCTCGCAACTTGTTTATGTAAAAGTATGTTGATGCAGACGGACTCGCCGCCGACATCGCATCTATACTGCTATCCTGTCACACTCGCTACACCCCATCAGGAGGAGATGCTCGCAACTTGTTTATGTAAAAGTATGTTGATGCAGACGGACTCGCCGCCGACATCGCATCTATACTGCTATCCTGTCACACTCGCTACACCCCATCAGGAGGAGATGCTCGCAACTTGTTTATGTAAAAGTATGTTGATGCAGACGGACTCGCCGCCGACATCGCATCTATACTGCTATCCTGTCACACTCGCTACACCCCATCAGGAGGAGATGCTCGCAACTTGTTTATGTAAAAGTATGTTGATGCAGACGGACTCGCCGCCGACATCGCATCTATACTGCTATCCTGTCACACTCGCTACACCCCATCAGGAGGAGATGCTCGCAACTTGTTTATGTAAAAGTATGTTGATGCAGACGGACTCGCCGCCGACATCGCATCTATACTGCTATCCTGTCACACTCGCTACACCCCATCAGGAGGAGATGCTCGCAACTTGTTTATGTAAAAGTATGTTGATGCAGACGGACTCGCCGCCGACATCGCATCTATACTGCTATCCTGTCACACTCGCTACACCCCATCAGGAGGAGATGCTCGCAACTTGTTTATGTAAAAGTATGTTGATGCAGACGGACTCGCCGCCGACATCGCATCTATACTGCTATCCTGTCACACTCGCTACACCCCATCAGGAGGAGATGCTCGCAACTTGTTTATGTAAAAGTATGTTGATGCAGACGGACTCGCCGCCGACATCGCATCTATACTGCTATCCTGTCACACTCGCTACACCCCATCAGGAGGAGATGCTCGCAACTTGTTTATGTAAAAGTATGTTGATGCAGACGGACTCGCCGCCGACATCGCATCTATACTGCTATCCTGTCACACTCGCTACACCCCATCAGGAGGAGATGCTCGCAACTTGTTTATGTAAAAGTATGTTGATGCAGACGGACTCGCCGCCGACATCGCATCTATACTGCTATCCTGTCACACTCGCTACACCCCATCAGGAGGAGATGCTCGCAACTTGTTTATGTAAAAGTATGTTGATGCAGACGGACTCGCCGCCGACATCGCATCTATACTGCTATCCTGTCACACTCGCTACACCCCATCAGGAGGAGATGCTCGCAACTTGTTTATGTAAAAGTATGTTGATGCAGACGGACTCGCCGCCGACATCGCATCTATACTGCTATCCTGTCACACTCGCTACACCCCATCAGGAGGAGATGCTCGCAACTTGTTTATGTAAAAGTATGTTGATGCAGACGGACTCGCCGCCGACATCGCATCTATACTGCTATCCTGTCACACTCGCTACACCCCATCAGGAGGAGATGCTCGCAACTTGTTTATGTAAAAGTATGTTGATGCAGACGGACTCGCCGCCGACATCGCATCTATACTGCTATCCTGTCACACTCGCTACACCCCATCAGGAGGAGATGCTCGCAACTTGTTTATGTAAAAGTATGTTGATGCAGACGGACTCGCCGCCGACATCGCATCTATACTGCTATCCTGTCACACTCGCTACACCCCATCAGGAGGAGATGCTCGCAACTTGTTTATGTAAAAGTATGTTGATGCAGACGGACTCGCCGCCGACATCGCATCTATACTGCTATCCTGTCACACTCGCTACACCCCATCAGGAGGAGATGCTCGCAACTTGTTTATGTAAAAGTATGTTGATGCAGACGGACTCGCCGCCGACATCGCATCTATACTGCTATCCTGTCACACTCGCTACACCCCATCAGGAGGAGATGCTCGCAACTTGTTTATGTAAAAGTATGTTGATGCAGACGGACTCGCCGCCGACATCGCATCTATACTGCTATCCTGTCACACTCGCTACACCCCATCAGGAGGAGATGCTCGCAACTTGTTTATGTAAAAGTATGTTGATGCAGACGGACTCGCCGCCGACATCGCATCTATACTGCTATCCTGTCACACTCGCTACACCCCATCAGGAGGAGATGCTCGCAACTTGTTTATGTAAAAGTATGTTGATGCAGACGGACTCGCCGCCGACATCGCATCTATACTGCTATCCTGTCACACTCGCTACACCCCATCAGGAGGAGATGCTCGCAACTTGTTTATGTAAAAGTATGTTGATGCAGACGGACTCGCCGCCGACATCGCATCTATACTGCTATCCTGTCACACTCGCTACACCCCATCAGGAGGAGATGCTCGCAACTTGTTTATGTAAAAGTATGTTGATGCAGACGGACTCGCCGCCGACATCGCATCTATACTGCTATCCTGTCACACTCGCTACACCCCATCAGGAGGAGATGCTCGCAACTTGTTTATGTAAAAGGTAGCGTGCTGCTTTGCAATCGAATTGGGCCGGTACGACCGGGGTGGTACCCCTCGCTCACATAACACCGGCGTCAAGTGACAGCTATGCTGTGGCGTTTCGTGCGGTTTGTGAGTTTCCGGTGGCCCATTGGGGGGGATAGAGAATAGGAGGGCAACGCATCGTCACAACTTTTGGTTATGCGAATGTCTATGGGCGTCGGTAGTCACCATAAGGCTCCGACTGCTGGGTTGACTCCTCATGACATAAAAAAACTATAATTAGGTTGTAAATGAATGTTGTACAGCAGGCGGCGGGCGGGCCGACGCACCTGGCGCTGCCAGTGCGAGCCACCGATGCTGACGTCGCGGAGCTGCTGGAGGGCGGCGCGCTCGGCAACCTGCAGTGCCTCAGTCTCGCCTTCACCAGCGTCACTAGTGAATGCGCGCACCACCTCATCAAGGTAAGAGCTTGATAGAACCCCCGCTAGTCCACATCTTTCACGATTTGCTCCATTTACCGAGACCTTAGGAGCAAATTTGAAAAGCTAAAGTGATTGTTTGTTCTAACGAATATCTGGAACTTCCAATTATGATAGTCTTATTTTGGCGTAGTTTTATTTGCTAGTGATACTGTGAGAAATGGGTAGTTCTATATATAAGAAGAAAATAAATGACTAAAATTCAAGTTTAAAATGGAATATAAATAACCTATCGACCATACGGCGAGATTTTATTCATCTGACCTGAAAAATTTAAGATTTTCATAACGTTACAGTTGCCATCCCTTCGCTACCTAAACTTGTGGGCGACGCAGTTCGGAGACAGCGGGGTGCAGCTGCTGGCTGAACATCTGCCGCGGCTGCAGGTGCTCAACCTGTGCGAGACGCCCGTCTCCGATAAGGGCATCGAAGCGCTCTCCGGTAAATATACGCACTGATATAAGCGACCTCCATTTCAAATTTTCTCGAAAATTATTAGGCCATATTTTGTCAGTTTGGTTGGCGAACACTCTTCTAAACTTAATCTTATTCACTTTGTTGACGTGTCAAAAATCCTTCATCAACAAAGGTCACGGGAGATCTTCCCGTGTATCACTTGCTGTATAGTATCCGAAATGTCGGGCGTGATAAAATCACAATAAACCGCAATAAAATCCCTAAAAAGGTGAAGTGTACGTTTTCTAGGATGTATGTCTCTAATCCAGGTCTCTTACTTTGAGGCTGAACCTATATTACCCAGCACAAATGTCACACATTTCGACTAACATTAGTAACTGTATTTGATGCCAGGTCTGTCCAGTCTGCGGCGCTTAAACCTTAACAGCACGAAGCTATCGACGGAGGCTTTCGAAGAGCTGCGGCAGAAGCTGCCTCAGTTGGAGGAGTACGACGTCCGGTATACTGAGGCCTGGTGACAATCGAGCTGTACCGCCGAGGTACCACCATTGATGCAATACTTCTATCCTCCACCGTAAATACCAACGTATTCATAAACGTGCCCGAGTAGTACCAACGAGAAAGAACTATAGCTGCTGGTTGTCAGAATGATATAATAAATTATAAAAGGCTCATTGTCAATGAAGAAAATAGGAAAGACTGTATTTACCATTTCAATGGGTATTCCTATACTCAGTTAAAAATGCTAATATTTTGCAAAGTGAGGCTCGTGTACCTATATTATGTCGGTAGCCCTGATGCCTAGGCCCTGAATGTAGATGAATCAGTTTCATAAATAAAGTATAGATACCTATTGTTTGTGTATAGTGGTGTGCATTTGTAAAGTACAGGTACACGTAATAAGTGTAACAAAGTTAGTATTTAGACAAGGAAATCTGTTACTTAGACAAATTCGCACTGAATACACAGTTACTTCAAATTATGTCTAATGGAACATCTTCATTCAATATCAAATACTTATGTAAAAAAATGTAATTAATAGTACAAGCTTTAAGTATATGAGGTTATTGACACTAGTTTAATTAATTAGGTAATGTTCAAATCAATGAAAAGATGTGTTTCATAGTATGTACCTACAATCAACTAAACTAGTGTACACAGAAGATTTTAGAATTGAATTTAGCTACTTGCCGTTATTTTATTTTCCGTTCATATAAATTGTAAATTTTGTATATATTTTGTGTAAAATACCTACTTAGTATTGTATATATTCCGTCACTTCATAAATACTAAGTAAGTAGGTACCATAATTATTTTTTATTTAATTAATATGTTTGTGTAAATTAATACTATTCGCTGCCTAGATATGATATGACCAATGTTGAAATATTTAATAAGGTTTTCACTAAGTCTTAAATTGCTCTTGATAGGATAAGATAGGTATATATTAAGTCGTCGGTATTTTAAGTTGTATGGGATAGTGAGTCTGATTTTCGAGTGAAGTGTGATAGTTGTATTCCGGTCATAACGGCAATAAATATTAAGAAATAAATGTAAACAATGTATGTTACTGTTTAATGTAAAACGTACCACTATTATCAACATTTGATAGGAACATAAAAGCGGTGACACGGTCGTGTTAAAATTAATACGCTTCTATATCTAGTATTTTAGCTTAAGACAATTTCGTGTTAAGAGGGCTGTGAGATTGATCTAAATGGGAATCTGAACTGTGCAGGAAAATAGGATTGTATCATTATTTTATATTCGCGGTCGTTCATTAGAAAAAGATAAGTAAGTATGTATTTATAAATTAATGCAACATTCGAATTTCGAAGCGATCTCACTACATTCTCCCGTGCCTAGGTATTTATGACAGACTAGGGAATATAATTTCTGTTCCTTGATAAATTAACACCAAAAGAAATAAACTGTTAAACTATTCATGTAGCATGTTGAATTTGGATAAGTAAGCAGAACTTGAGCAGAAGTTTTTTCTTTGCGGTTAACGCATTAATTGCGGACTTAAGAACAACGCCCCATAGCCCAATTCATTCGTTGTATGGACTTAAGCTTATTCCAGATTCATATTTCCGTGTCAAACAAAAAATTGTAACATTGGATATTTGGTTTATGATGTAGAAGAGATCTTAATTGGACACTAGATCGATGTTACCAAGTTTAAACAGTTTAAAATATATTTTGTGTGATCAGGTGTTGCCATATTTTAACTCGAACTTGGCAAAGTTTTATGTAAGCTTAGAAAGTATACATTACCAACAATCGTCTATTAACTAGTGTGCGTATTTCATTGTCATTGTATAATAAATAATATTACGTAGACTTTGTTTTGTATTTTCATAAAAGTGATTCATTAATTTATTACCTTATAAATATTTATCCGAACTATACACTACGAACATCAATTATTTATTTATTGTGACTTTTAAGATGTACAAGTAAATACAAATTTCTGTTGCTCTCCGCCATTACTATTTTACAATTATGCACAATTAGAAATTTAAAATTGTTAAATTATCAACATGAAGAGGTTATAAGACTTATGAGTTTTTAATAAAATGATATTAATACTTATTTGTTTTATTTTAGAGTGCACACCGACCTAAAATATAAACAAGCTTTAGAAAATACGGTTAGTTTATAGAATCTATACTTTGCCATCCATGCATCCATGGCATACGATAATAAATAACTGTTAGCAATATCCCTCGAACCTTTCGTTGTATTTGTTAGTTTGTGGTATATAACATATTATAAAATACTGTTATCCTGGTATGTGGTACCTACACGGTAGATTTGCTACCCTCTAAACCTATAGACTTAATTACTAACAGACATTGCTCAATATCTATAAGATTTATAATATAAGACATGCAGATATAGGTAAACGATATCACCAAAAGCCTTTCACAGAACGGTCTTTGTAAAAGATTTTTTAAGTGGTTCTTCAATATCACATAAAACTACTTAAAAATACAACACGCTTTGCTCGTGGCTTCGCCTGCGTGAAGGCAGATGTTGAAGCAATAGGCAAATAAAATATAGCCCGCTACATCTGGACGATGTAACTTTCTTAGAATAAAAAATATTCGAATTGGTCTATAAAAGATTCCAATTTTAATAAAATAACATATATAATTATATCTTTTATTTGAGTAATTTCCAATATAATATTATACATGTATCCTTATTTCATTTTATACAGTTCTATCACGTTTAATTTATATTAGTCGGTTGAATAAATTTAAAAAAGGCGGTAATGTAGAAAGTAGAGTATTGTTTACTGATGTTGTAATATGCACACGAGTGTAGACACACACACGTGCTTATTACAAGTTTTGCTAACGTTTTTTTCGACGGTCTACCAAATTTTTATCACCTTCGCCTTCCATAGACCACACCATAGACACATTTTTTGTGCCTTCCATAGGGCATAGACAATTAAACTGATCGCCATTTCTGATCATCAGTAAAGACGGGCCGACCGACAGACGACATGATAAATGGTCAATAATATACACCAAGCCCAGATTGTCTACTGAAAAACAACACTAATGGCCTTGGTTAGAATAAAACTCGACATCAGGAAAATAGCATTGTATAGCTGTTGAACAGAAGAAATTAGAATGGTGCAACAACTACAGTTAAATTATACCTTTAAAGATATTCAACCGCTTTCTGAAATGTATTGATATTTGCAACTTAGCAACTATACACTGGAAGTAAACATAACATTAAAATTAACTATAAAATAGTAAAATTAACATTATAACGGAGATAATTTTGATATTAGACAGGAACAGAAAAAAACAAGTGGAAACACAATATTAAAGTTATAGTTACAGCATAATTCGGGATCGTACCGTACGCATATGCGCACGCTGCGTATCGCAATAATACAGATAAATAAAATTGGAGTGTCTGTTTTTAATATTAAAATAGCCACTTTTTATTGGATGCATACATCCATATGCATCCAAAGTGCATCCAAAAAAAAAAGTGATACCTATACGGTACATATACAAAAAAAAACGTTTTTTTTATGTTTATGTGTCTGTCTGCTTTTTTCCGGCTAATCTTTGAAACGACTGGGCTGACTTTAATGGGACTTTCACTGGCAGAGCTATCTGCCAGTGATGTTATAAGGAGTAACTTAGGCTATAAAAATAATCATCATCAATCCGGTTACGGCTGTAAATCTAAGTTATCGCGGGCGAAGCTGCGGGCAACAGCTAGTTTATTATATAATTGTGTTGCGTTGTATCTGTTTACTATGAAATAGAAGTCTAATATCTCGTGTTCTAAAAGACATCGCACATTGAATATTATTTGTTTCATTTCTGTGATTTTCCCAATACGTGTATGCGCCACTTTTTTCATTATAAATCGACTTGTTTTTTCTGTTCCACGATATTAGACAAAATTCTATAAACAGCCAAACATTTGAGGCCACATTCAAATCAAAATATATACAAATTACAATGCACGTAAAATAATAAAATATGTAAGTACAAAATAGTTGAATGACAAGCAAATGGCTAAATGTTGAGCATACAAAATATATATCTATAAAAAATTATTAGATTTAAAGAACAACAAACATATTTTGTCATACGTTTTTAACCCTTGACGCAAAAGAAGGCTAACGCCTGGTAAACTCTTTTGGATACGAATTTTTATTCGAAAGGAGGATTTCTAGCGGTGGTTCTTAGACATGTTTCATTATAATCGATTCGCCGTTTCAAGGTCATCAGCGCTTGTAGCGTAGGATTTCATTCAAGTATAACTTTTTAGTTATTACAAATATTTGTCACCATATTTATGTCCAAGTTGTCTAGCTAGGTATTTTCTCTCTATGGCTCTCTGTCTAAGTAACTACTAAAAAAACTAACTCAGTTATGAATGTCAAGTTTTGATTTTAAGTTGCTGAACAAACGGATTTATAGTTTATTTTTTTATTATATTATTGTTGTAAGAGGTAGTGCCATGCTGCGACGTAGTCGAACTTGGCCGGCATGACCGGGTGGTACCTCTCGCTCACATAACACCGGCGTCAAGTGACAACTATGCTGTCGCGTTTCATGCGGTTTGTGAGTTTCCTGTGGCCCATTGGGGGGATAGGGAAAAGGAGGGCAACATATCTGCATAACCTATAGTTGTGCGGATGTGTATGGGCGTCGGTACTATAAGACTCCGACTGCTCGTTTGCCTCCTTATGACATAAAAAAAATCTTCTCTAATAGCTTTGTTTCCCCTTTTTTATTTACTCAGGATCATTAACGCGAGATTTTAAATATTAACTATGTTACGAATTCTCTAGCTGTTTACCCGTGATCGGGTAACAAATAAACAAACATTTACAACATTATTGAGATGAGATCTATATATTATATACATGTGTTACCGTAGCGTGTACCAGTGTCAGTGATATTCGTTCATAATATAAAATTTCCTATTTTCATGACAAACATAAATTCGCATTCATAACTTTATTCTGATCAAGAAATATTTCAAATGGAATAACTACATATATATTATGGAATCATTTTTACTTCTCACATTTGCACATATTATTAGCAGCGCCCCGCGGTTTCGTCTGCGTACTTCCCGGGGGGCTTGGGAGTATAGGGATAGATTATTAGCCTATATGTTATTCTGATGTATAAGCTATGTTATTATAAAATTTCATTAAAATCCATTTAGTCGTTTTTGCGTGAAAGAATAACAAACATACATCCATATCCATTCTTACAAACTTTGTTTTTTATAATATTATATTATTGGACAATAATCTAAGCTTGCACACTTTATATTAAAACATGGATTACCAAACTGTGTATTGCTTAGTTTCTGGGACTAACCCCCAAATACTCAAACGAATCTCAAATGTAAGACGTACTTAAACTCATGCTACGACGTGTCAGATTCAAAGAATAAAAAGCATTTTACAAAAAATTAAAACCGACTTCAAAAATACTAAACTAAAAAGTAATAAAATAACAGTTTCTTTAATGTTTGTGCTTACAACATATAATCAACTTAATCTTCTACTAATGTACAAACTTTGCGTTTACCACGTCATTATAGTTACTTTTGGAGTCGGTGTCAGCCAAGGTAGGTAGGTAGGTAATGTACAGCAACAAATACGACACCGACTCCAAAAGTAACTATAATGACGTGGTAAACGCAAAGTTTGTACATTAGTAGAAGATTAAGTTGATTATATGTTGTAAGCACAAACATTAAAGAAACTGTTATTTTATTACTTTTTAGTTTATTATTTTTGAAGTCGGTTTTAATTTTTTGTAAAATGCTTTTATTTCTTAATTTTTAGTGATTCCGAAATTCGTCGTCTTGGCGTTCATTGAAGGAGGCATGTTCAGCAGTGGATGGATAAAGGATGATGATGATGATGATGATGATGATGGTGATGATGATTACGATGACCGCGACATACTATGGTGTGCTACCAAAGCATCCTATACAATTATTACATCGACACGTAATAAAATGATCATATCATCAAGATAAACAAAACCAACAAAATAGACATTATTGGGAATAACTAAAAAACGGCTTGTCAGATCTTAATAAAATTAATATGGGACCAAATTGGAAACTACAGCTTTCAAACAAAAAAATAACCATCGAAATCCATTCACAAACGGCGGAGATATCGTGTCACATACATACAAAAAAAAAAAAAAAAAAAAAAACATACAGACGAATTGAGAACCTCCTTTTTTTTGAACTCGGTTAAAAAGAGGGACAACACGAGTTTAAGTACGTCTTAAATTTGAGATTCGCTTGAGTATTTGGGGCTAAAGTAGTTAAACTCAATTGTCGCGATTATAAAAACCTATATTAATACTTTATGCCAATATCAGTCCGTATATATCAACTGAACGTTAACATCTCCAATGAACGCCTATTGGCTATTTATACTGCGTGATCTTAATTAGCACGGTTAAAATGTCAGTTTTTCCATTTAGTTACAATAAGCCTGTTAGTTCAGGTGGTAAAAATTAATATTAATTACTGCCTCTATGATTTTAAATCAATATCAAGAAGTCCTAGGGTCAAAATCGATTTTAAATCTACCTCAAAATCGATTTTATGCGCTCGATAATTGATCTATAATATCCATTTTGCATACTATGCATTATAAAACATCTAATTTTCACAGAAAGTATTGCTGATATCCAATAATGGCACTTATGAAAATATTTCATATATGTATTAGAAAATAACCCAATATTAAAATTTAATACCCAGCCCACTAACATTCATAAGATTTTCGATAAACATAATATTGTTTACCATAATTTATGCTAGAAATGAGTTAAACGAAGATATTCTTAATATTGGCACAGCTGTAAGAATATCTTTGTTTGAATATTATTACACTTATGAAAAACAAAATATGACATGAGTAAGGTACATGGAGGATGACACAAGGAGTATAATCTCATATGGGGAAAAGTTGAAAAAGTGTTCAGCTGATGCTATAAATAACAAGTTCAAAAACTGTCCACAATGGCGCTGATGAAGAAACAGGGTATGGTGTTTGTATAGACAAATGTGTGTGTGCGTAATTTCTTGACGCACACCCGTTCAAAAATTACCCTGATGCTTATGTGGCACCACCCTTATTTAAAGCATTTCGACGGACGTTTTTCATACACAGAGATCGTACTCCTTGTATCTATCCTCCATGGTAAGGTAATTTATTATACATACTTATAAAGTGCAGAGTAACTATATCTTATGATTTCCTAAGACTTAACTTCACATATAAGAATACATAAACTTCGGTTTCATAAAACGCAGTAGATATCAATTTAAACAGTTTTTTTATTATTTCGATACAGAGAGCATATAGGTATATATTAAAGGATATTTTCAATAATATATTAACTTTATTATACATCTATATGGTAATTTAGAGATTTCGCTGTTTATCTCACAATTACGAGATTTATGTAACGTTTTCGCGAAACCGGTGTATGTATTATTACGTGTCTAACGCTTAACAAATTTCACAATCTCTTATTGCTTCATCATACAAAATGTGTAGTTTGTGCCGAGCATTACGTAATGGGCTCCTAACCTATTGCTCCAAAATCTCTGCTAAATTGAAATGCATATAAAATCTATAACTATGTATACAATTACTTCTACTTCTTTTTATTAGATGCCAACATTAACTGTAAGATTTATGTAACATCCGAGTGATTGCTGGTAGTATTTTTCAATACTATTTTCAATTATCTAAATAAACATATTTATAAAACTAGTTTATGTTTATAAAAAGTAAATACGATATGGATATGAAAGGTCCACGCTACAAATATGTAAGATCCCATAAAAAAGATCAGATACCACATATGTACCTACTAGATGTAGGTATGTACTAGGTTCATTCCTCCCAAAGAATTGCCTATTAAACGGTAAAAATCCCTGAAAAAGTCCTTAAAGGTGATCCACCGAATACTTGACACGGACTCAACGAATATGGTGCGTGGGACATTTGTTGCCCGGTAATTGAGTGAAACGTACGTCACATTACTTTAATTTTTTCGGGGACTCCCCCGTACTTTTGTCCAGTTCAGTCTCTCGGTGTTCTCGATAATTTGGGGGACTTTTGTACGGGGTACTTTTAGTCATTCGTGTGCCTTATAGGCCTGTGCAGACGAGGTACTGTTCGTCGGGTACTTTTTTTCCATCGATTAATTATTTATGTTTCCGGTTATATGCTTGACGTATCGTATAAGGCCTGCGCAGACGAGAGTGCAGAGGACTTTTGTCCCTATGGGTACCTCATCTGCACAGGACTTTTACATTGGTAACCAGCAGTTTGTTTAAAATTTAATATGTTGTGTTTTACTTACTACAATAAACACCAAGACTGGTTGAATCACATTGAAACTTTTATGATACTGTAATAAAACGGCATTTTACGATTTTTTCGGATACCGTTAATATATTTGTAGTCGATAAAATACTTATCCCAAACGTCGGGAATAAAAAAAATTAATAGGTGGAGATAAATACCACAAAAAGTATTTTTTAATTATTATATGATTATCGATTTTTTACAAAAACACAAGTAAATTATATACAGTATGGTAGGTTAGCTAGGTGTTAGGCTAGCTTCCTCCTCAACTCTATATACATAAAACTATAAAACCGGAATTAGTAAGTTCTCATTTGATCAAAAAAAAATACGAGTTCAAATTATTCATTACTTTGAATTTATTGTAACGTGAACCACCTTTTCAAAAGTTCAGATTAAAATATGAATTTAGTAATAATTTTTCTTCAAAGAGATGGAGCCCAAAAGTAGCATAATGTTCTAGCTGTGACTATTTACATTATTTATCTGTACCACATAGATAATTATTACTTATAATTGATCATGAAAAAATATGACAATAATTTAAACTCGGGTGTTACCAGTTAAATAATCTAAATAATCAAAATGTCAATAACAATATGGGGCCTGAGCCATATTTTTATATTGACTATAACACTTGTCAAATTTTATGTTTTATGGCATACCATTTTCAGTATCAGAAATAATAAAAAAGATTTTAAACTGGGCAAAAACAGAACTCAATTTGTCCACCATGTTCATAATTTAATACTGATAAATAACAATTAGAGATGACTTTGTTGAAAAACGATTTAAATAACGCTGTCTATACAATTTTTCTCTATATATTCTATTAAACTTTGCATTTTTCCTCCGTTTCACACAATTTACACTATAGGAATTTCATGTCACTCGAAAGAATAATGTGATTATTCTTCTATTTATGTGCAGCCCTAGGGCCACTAGATGGCGGGATACCGCTATTTAGTGAACGCAGCGAAAACCGCCCACATGATTTCACAGGCATCGGGTCTCATGGCCTCTGCCTCAAAGTCCAGATCGAGTAGCGACCGAACACGTCGAGTGGCCAGTTCGTAGTCTTCATCGGAAAGGGGGGCAAACGCGTTTTCTAGAACATCAGCGGAGTGGGCCAACATCAACAGTGCCAGCGAACGTTTATCAGCGTGCGCCACGTCGGTTATGGAACGGCGTAATGCTGCTTCTTGTACCTGTAACGTATAGTAAAGCTTTAAGAGCTCTAGTAGTAAAGCTTTAATTACACTCTGAAAATCAATTTCACGATTTTATTAACTGTAATAAAACCGATACGACCGACAATATGAAAGTGTTCAAGTGTTCGCTATAAAGCTGTGTATCGCTGGAAATATTCACATAAGGAAAATACAATAAATACTAGAAAATAATGCCCACCATTTTTCCCGAATGTTCTTTGGCTATTGGGCCTTTTCTATACAAGCAAAATAAATAAATAGTAAAATGATTAATTTGGGTGCTGCATTCACTGTGAAGGTTTCCTGGCCTTCGAATTTAACTGGTGGCCTCGTATGATTATATAATTATATGATTCGACGACCTCTTTGGCTCAATGGTTAGAGCGGTGGCGTTCAAGCTGGAGGTAGCGGGCTCGAATCCCGCCAGAGGAAAATAAAAAGTTTTCTGTTTTTCATCGGTTATGGATGTTTGATGATTATTAAATATGTGTACCTATTATAAAATAAAAATCTTGAAATATATATTTTTCCGTTGTCTGGCAGGTACCCGTATCACAAGTTGTTCGAGAACTTACCACGGGACAAAATTGACGTGGTATCCATAGGTATTATTATAATACTAGCGGTCCGTCCCGTCTTCACACGGGTAAACATTTTGTAGCCTATGTTACTCGCTGATAATGTCCTTTCTTTAGGTGAAATCATTTTTCAAATCGGTCACATAGTATATTCAATGCAAACAAACAATCAAATCTTTCCTATTTATAATTTAGTATAGAATATAGATAGAATACATCGGAAAATAACAGTATTGGAACTTAAAACCCCAAAAAAAAACTTTTTCTCAAAGTTTAACATAATATAGACCATGAATATGTTAATTTGTGTAAATGTTGGTGAATTATGTCAACGGATGAGCTCGTGACGAGTATATGACCTTTTCTCGAATGTAGCTCAAGGACGACACATCCAGTTCATATATTTATGTAAAAAATTAAGCTCCGTTACCAAATATAATGAACTACTTTAAAAACGAATATTTACATAAACGTTGTGTTTTATTACAACACCGGCCACGTTTGACTGTGGGTTCTATTCCTGTGGAATCGAGATAATAATGATAAGGAAAATTTCAGGTGGTTCAATCGACTACTTTCCGAGTTTTGAGGACAGAAACATTTTAAAGAATATTTTATACTAGCATTGCCCACAAATCCGTCCGTGTTAACTTAGTTGTCATCTACATTCGGACTGACTATTTTTATAGTCTTTTTCCTTCTTTATGATATCTACATAATATAATCTATGTAGTTTACATATTTTAGTTGGATTTTGGTGTAAACTTCTCTATTTGAATCAGATTTTGTTCATGTTGAATTCATGAAATTCAATGTCCGAAAAACCTAATTCCTTTTCAAAAGGTAGCCTATTTCACTGCTTAAAATCTTAGCCGACCATTAAATTCTATTGAAAATGGGTCCAACAGTTTCGAAGGTAAATGACAGGAAAACACAGACTAAAATTAGAATTATTACTTACTAGCTGATGCCCGCGACTTCGTCTGCGCTGGATAAGATTTTAGTTTTTTTTTATAAAAAGTATCCTATGTTACTTCTAATACCTCTAAGAATATGTGAACAAAGTTTCATGATGATCGGTTAAGTAGTTTTCGCGTGAAAGCGTAACAAACATCCACGCTTTCACATATATAATATTTGTAAGGATTATCCATCAAGTATTTTATTTTGTGTCCTATTACTTCAATGTACATTACAATTTATCTCTATTATGTATTTAAAAAAATTACATGAAATATGCCAAACCGCTAATTCATTACAACTCAATATCAATTTTAGCTTATCACACTATGAATCACACATTATACAATATTACCAATTATCACTATATAATAAAGCACTTAATATTTACATTATTAAGCAATATAATTAGGCACAGACAAAGAAAAATGTGATTTGCTAAAACTCAACATGAACTTATTTAATGATTCTTGCCAATACTGAATGTTTCTCATGTTCAACTCTCTCGAAATGGACTCAGTTATTCTGCGCTCAGCTGTTAACATGCCTTACTACAATTTCGCCTTATATTGCCTTAGCAATTACCTATGCTCGCTTGGCTCTAAGCCTGAGCAATATTTATTATTGGTTTATAGGGATAAACATCTTTAAAAAATAATCAGAAATAAGTATTTTATAAAGCCAGACAAAAGGGAAGGTGGGAAGACGATCTCCATGCAGTGGCCGGTCCGTGTTGGATGCGAGTGGCAAGGAATAGGCCGCCTTGGAACGGTGCACATATACAGTGGCAACTACGAACAAACACTCGAAACCAGACACTCACACAAACATGCGCATCGAAGAGAGCCCGAAGCGAACTCGCCATTCTGTTAATAATGGTTACCACAACGGGCACACTTTCATACATTGGCTTCATTTTCATAGATAGTGTTGCTACCCCACTATGGTTCAGGCGCAGCGAGTCGTTTCGAACGTTAAAGAAAAAAAAAAGATAATGTGCCATCTGTGTGTTGAGGAACATTAAGTTTGGCAGTAGTTTTATATTTTTGCCAATAGCTAAAGCTAAATGGTATGGCACAGTTTGCTAATTCAGATGATTCTTCAATTTAAACTGACGCGAGTGATCTCTCTATACCTATTCCTATAATACTATAATGCTCTGTGCAGGGAAGGCACACTTTCATATATTGGCTTCAAGCAACATTTTCATAGATAGTGCTACCAACTGTAGGAACACTCCAAGTTTGGCAGTAATAAATAAGTATTATTTATTGTATTTTAACGGGTTTTACATTACAAATAAATTTAAAAATATAATCGCAAAATAATTTTAATTGAAAACTCCTTGGTTTTAAAAATCTAATACCATTTATTTATTTTAAAAAAGATTCTCGGTCTTGTCACAAGGTCTTGTCAAACTTGTTTAGTCGTTGAGAAAATGGAATTGACTCGAGAAAATTCTAGAGCGATGATTTATTATGACTTTCGAAGTGGTTTAACACAAAAACAGTGTGTTGATCGGATGATTTCTGCATTTGGTGATGAAGCCCCATCCAAAACCACAATTTATCGCTGGTTTGCTGAATTTCAACGTGGACGTGTCAAGCTCAGTGATGATCCCCGTCAAGGTCGTCCAAAAACTGCAGTCACACAAGAAAACGTTGATGCTGTGCGTAAGCTGATTGGAAGAACGACATGCGACATACCGCAAAATTCAGGCAACTTTAGACATTGGCATGAGTCAAATACAAATAATCTTGCATGAACAATTAGGTGTAAAAAAGTTGTTTTCCCGATGGATACCGCATTTGCTCTGTAAAGAGCAAAAAGCGGCTCGCGTTACTTGGTGCGTCAGAACTCTCGAAAGATTCCACGCAGGATCCTCAAATGCTGTATACAACATCGTATCAGGTGACGAATCCTGGATATATGCGTACGAACCCGAAACAAAAAACCAGTCACGAGTTTGGGTGTTCGAAAATGAGTTAAAGCCAACAAAAATATTTCGTTCACGGAGTGTTGCAAAAAAAATTGTGGCCACGTTTGTCTCCAAAACCGGCCATATTGCGACTATTCCTCTTGAGGGACAAAGAACGGTTAATGCAGAATGGTATGCTAGCTTTTGTTTGCCACAGGTCGTTTCTGAACTCCGTAAAGAGAACTGCAACCGCCGCATCATCCTCCATCACGACAATGCGAGTTCTCACACCGCGCACAGAACAAAAGAGTTTTTAGAGCAAGAAAACATAGAATTATTAGACCATCCGCCGTACAGCCCCGACCTAAACCCTAATGATTTCTATACTTTCCCTAAAATAAAGAATAAATTGCGTGGTCAGAGATTTTCATCGCCTGAAGAAGCTGTGGACGCCTACAAAACGGCCATTTTGGAGACCCCAACTTCCGAATGGAATGGTTGCTTCAATGATTGGTTCCATCGTATGGAAAAATGTGTCAAATTTCGCGGAGAATGCTTCGAAAAGCAATAAATACATTTTTAAATAGTAATGTTGTGTCACTTCCTTGATTCCCGAAATTTTCAGTGCCGCCCTCGTATTATTTAGTGAAACTAAGGCAGAAAC
This sequence comes from Helleia helle, assembly GCA_963853865.1. NCBI lineage: Eukaryota > Metazoa > Arthropoda > Insecta > Lepidoptera > Lycaenidae > Helleia > Helleia helle. The sequence continues at coordinate 13,415,523 of OY971422.1, read as the reverse complement.
ACTGTATTACAATTTTTAAATCTTTTTTTAATAAGTGCTATAATGCTCTGTGCTATCTTTTTTGGAAGTGTTTCTTGGAAGTGTTGTTATTTAGAATAGTCGGATGAATAGACACTTATTACAAGTGTCTATTCATCCGACTATTCTAAATATTTTTTTTTTTTTACAATACAATAATCATATGAATAATAATTAATTATTTGTCCGACAACTTGTATCACTCGATCGCTATTTTCTTGTTGTCAGTTTATATCTAATACCAGTTGCACTGAAGCTTCCTAATCAAATCCGAACGAATTGTGTCAAGACGAGTGGTCACATGATAATAGATGAACTTATTATTAATATTATTTATATTTTTTTTTTAAATATCTTTTACAAGTTGTTGTGTGTTAATATAAAAAGCTAGTTATCTCATTTTGATAGATTGATCACTACAGAACAAAAATATTTTACTAAATAGATAAATAAAAAGTTACAACCCTATAGCTTCAATGAAGCATAGATATTTATTTCACAAACTGGGCTTATTTGTGCTACTGTTCCTATTTTCAGCAGTGGACGGATCAAGGCTGATATGATGATGATGATGAAGAGAAGTGGTGAAGCTCTTAATTAAACCACAATCAAAAATAAAATCTATAAATTATTTTAATTAAAATGAAAAAAAAACCTGTTTTATTTTTAATTTTTATACATATCACTCATTATAATTATGGATATTAAATGACATTACATTGTACTACAATGTAATACATTTATGTACTAATTGTGTTTGCCTGTATTTAAAGATAAACCACCAGAAGACTGAAATAATAATCATTGTATATATTCAATGGCCTACACTCGAGAATGTACCACTTTGTGGTTTTTGTATAATAAAGCTTTGCATATAATATTAAAATAATAATAATATCACTGCTGGGCACGGGTCTCCCGTGCCCAGCAGTGATATTATGTGATTTCAAAGACTTTTAATCTCATTGGGCATGCAGGTTTCCTCATGTTTCCTTCACAGGTGAGCAAGCAATGGTGTCATGTTCATGTGCACATAGAAATTTAGAAAAATCAATTTCTAGACTTCACAGGGGGGTCGGCTCTCACTAAAGAGGACTAAACAACCACTAAAATCTGTTCATGATTTGCATTATGCCAGAACTTGTAACTGGTTTTTTAGATAATAATAATAATAAAGTTTTTTAGATGACTTAAATATAATTATGTTGATTAATGTTGGTTATTTGCAAATACACTGAATTATAGCAAACTTTTATTGCTATTGTACTTTGGACTCCATTATTTGTTTAACAAAACAAACAACAGATAGCATTTGTAATGACATAAAATATTTCTTACATTAACTTCTTATGCCAATATGTCTTTTTATTGAGAAATTAATAATTATTTCAGAGTGTATTCTGAGATTCAGATACCTACAAACTACATAAAGAAGTATGTTATGCTAAAATATTTTGCAATGAAATACATACCTTTTTAACTAAACGGCCTTTCACAATATTGTCTGTGAGTGGATGTGTTGTCATATCAAACAATAAAAAGTTTTGTTTTTCCGTTGTAAGAACACCTTTCTCTACTAGATTTTTAGCAAGCCTTTCTCGTACATTTTTTAATTGGTATTTTAATTTCATAGGATTCCATGTTTCACCTGAAAACATGTGAACATTTATAATATTATATAGATTCAAATTATAACTGAGGTATGGTAGAGGCAAATAAACTTAGTGTGCTACAATGCATTAAAAGTTATGTTTAAATTTGTATAATCTGTAGTGTGCTAAAAAACTACAGAATATTTAATTAATTCATTCATTCATATTTCATTCAATGCAAATTCAATGTGAATTTTCTAAGCAACCTAAAGATGTACAGTAGAACCTCTATAAGTCGAATATCAAGGGAGACGCCAAAAAATTCGAGTTATAGAGTTTATGGGGGATTTCGACTTATGGGGGATTTCGACTTATGGGGGATTTCGACTTAGGCAGATTTTGATTCGACATATAGAGGTTGAGATTTATTATTATTGAGTTAGTGAGGTAAATATAAAAGTTCAAGTTGCAGAGGTGACACACATAGGTATTTTCTTTTATTATAAATCAACATTATTTCAAAACATCCATAAAATAAAAAAGATATAGCATTAAAAAAATTTGATTTTTTTTTGCTTTAGATAATTCAGTTGTTCTCTATCTATGGCATTGTCTAAGGAATAATTTGCTTTCTAAAAAGCAATGGTGTACTATGTATAACTTAAATTTCATGACATAGAGGAAATAAGTTTCAAATAATCGAGTTGTAAATGTTGTAAAATAAAACATTGCTATGTTCGAGATACAGAGGTAAAATTCAATTTTTCGAGTTATGAAAGAAAATATGTACCAAAGTGGCTTTGAGGTACATACTGATTATTTCGACTTATAGAGGGTTAAGATTTCGAGTATGGAGGTTTTGGTGTTTGATGGGAAGGGAACCAAACATTTTTTCGAGATATGGAGGTTTTCAACTTATCGAGGTTCATCTTAACGAGGTTCTACTTTATTTATCTTTTTTTATTTCAGTACATACCACTGAGATATTCTATCCAACTTTGCACTGTTTCTGGTGGATCAGTATCTTTCATGTGTTTTAAAGCTTCATCCAATAAGACATCACCGGTTGGTGTATCTGCAATTATGTGTTATCAGCAATTAGAGAATTTTTTCCACATTAAGTAATTAAAATAACATTAATTATCCATACCTGATTTAACAATAACCTTTCTAGATAATAAACTTTTCCTTCTCATGCCTGCCCTTTCTAGTTCAACACGGCCTCTTAGGCCAAGTTCGATTAAAATACATCCTCTGAGACCACTAGATATGCAGTCATTCCAAAATGATGTGTAGCCCTGAATATAATATTTAAGAATTTAATGTTTTATGCAGTGGGTCTTTATTTTACGAATATAGTGCTACTTACTTCTTTATCTTTAAGCCCTAGGAGTAACACTTCTTCCATTAGTGTTAAACGAGTTTCCTTGGAATCACCGTCATCATAATTTTTATCATTCTTCTTATCATCCACATCATGGTTCTCTTTCACTGAACCATCCGAATTACTTTCCTTAATAACATTTCTTCGTTGCACTAATCCCTCCGCACGATTCATTATATCATTTAATTAGCTTAAAATAGAAGAAATTGTTTTGATAACTATGACGAAACTATTTTTGTAAATGTAAACTAAATTGTTGACGTTTGCCACACGACGTATGTTGCGAGAAAAACATGGCCGTACATCAGTGCTGCCAGCTATTACATATTACATATTTAAAAAAATATATAATATTATTCCTTTGACTACATAATATAATTTATTAAAATACATATTAAATTGAAAGATAGTTTAAAGTGAAATTATATCTATGTACTACATTACATGAGAATATTTTATAGTATTTGACATTAAGCTTACGTATAAATCATAAAGTTAATATACAATACTTAGGTATACATAATATTAACTTTATGGTATAAATAATAAAGAGAGATGTAGGTATGATTTTAAGGTTAAACTAGTCGTCGGCGCGAACTCTAACAAAATGATTGCTATTTCACCTGACATAGTGCGCGAACATGCGTGCTAGAATGAAATGCACAATGATTCATTCCGAAAATGTTCTTTTAGTAAAACAGTTATTATAGAAAAACTAATATGTGTATGTTATCAAAATAAATTTATTTTATCTTTTGAATAACTAAACTATATCTGTACGGGCTATATCTGTTATTTTAGAGCTTTCGTGCTCGGTATACTATTTATTTACGCCCAAAGTTGTAAGCCCAACTTTGGGCTAACTCATAATCAGTGTCAAAATGCGAAAGTTTAGAAGCTTGTATTTTTTAAATGTATATTTTTTTTACGATTTTGGGTACATACACACATAGATAACGACGAAATCAATTTATATTATACTTAGTTTTCATGGTCAACGTCAAACATTGTAGTTATTACTGTTCGGCGTTTGTATGGAAAGATGAGCGACTTGTGTAACCTTAAGTTAACATGGTTATTTTCTTTACAAAAAATATTTAAAACGGAATATTTACGATGTTTTTCACTTTTATTTCGCGGAGCTCGATATTTCGACATTATCTACGAATAATAATAATAATAATAACTCTTTATTTTCAATCACATAGACTTAAACTACAAAGTAAACAATATGTTAGTTTGTCCGTGTGAGAGAGCGGAGCCTGTACTAGGAAACCCTGTGTTACAAGACTCCTGCCCTTATCTACGAATTTCTTGTTCACAAGTGAGAGAATATTATGTGACATAGAATATTATTATATGATGTGTTCATCTACCCGCTGGTGCGTAAAGCATGGTGGGGGAAACACTCGGGGAAATAAGGACGATAATATTATACGATAGAGACAAGGAGGTCCATCTCTGTGTAGTAAAAAGTGTCCAAAAAAGTATTTAAGTCATTATAACAACTATGCTCATATCGTAGTTTTTCCGTTATGTGGACGCCAGCGCTCTACCCTATTGTGGTAGATACTAGAAATAAATAGGTACACAATAAAATCACTAATTATAAAAAAATCGCACTAATAAAATAACTTTTTATCTGCAGTATTTTAGTTATATTTACTAAAACATTTTAAATTAAGTTTATTCGGAGGAGGACACATTTTCAACTTTCACCTCATACGAGATGGTTCTCCTTGTTGTTTCTCCCTCCATAAACTGATGAGAGATGTCGATTGTCAGCGCTCACTGCGGACAATACAAGAACTAAGCGTGAGTCCTTTTTTATTTTACGCCGGGAAGTGCTCTGAGGCATACCGCGGGGGAACGGGGATTCCACAGGCGAGTATGTGGGACTCACTGCGCCCGAAAGACGGTAAGGTGGACGCAGCTCTACCCACTAAAATCCGGCGAGTGCCCGCACGCCTATGGTGAGGTGCCCCGAATCTGTTTAGCAACAGTACATCTCGCAGGCTAGTCAGTCCCCAAGGGACCGACACCACCTCCACAGAGGGGTTGTCCCGCACCACAGAACAACTCTCCCAACGTCGGGATAGTACAATGGGATGAGGTTCTGAACCTCGCCCCTTATCCCCTCCTACTCTTTTGTCCTCCTGCTCTTATGTCTTCTTATAAGCGGGGACTCCTTGTACCCTAGCCTACTTGTGATTGTACCCCTCTGAGGGGTACAATCGGTTCAATTGACTTCGCCCAAGGTGCTGGGTTCTCCTAAGGTTACTGAGCCCTACCGCCACGACAACCCACCCTTCCCCACCATGGCTTGAACCATGGTGGGGAAGGGTGGGTCTTCATTAATCATTATACATATAATATGGTCGACATATAATATGGTCATACAAATATGGACATATCATATAAGGTCGACGCGACGGCGCGAACTCTTCCTAAATGAATGCTATCTCATCTGACTTCCGGATATACAAAAATACTTTGTGCACCTAGGTCCTAGGACATAGTGTGCGAACATAATATGTGCTATAATATATTCTAAAATGAAATGCACAATGTCCAATGACCCATTTCTAAACAACAACAACGCGCGTAGCAAAACAGTTATTGGGTATAGAAAATCTATTGTATCTTTTGATTTTTTTTTTAATTTTTTTAATAACTAAATTATACCGTACGGGCTTTATTTTAGATCTTCCTATCTCCGTATACTATTTATTTTCGCCCAAAGTTGGATTAAAATCAGTGTTGAAATACGAAAGTTTAGAAACGTCAAACATTTTTTTTATGGAAGGGCTAGAATATTCAGCCTGATGGCCTTTAAGCTCAATCGGTACAGTAAGTGCGAAGATGGCTCACTCGAAAGGGGTACAATGGGCAGCTCCCTCGGCTCAATTCACTATGTGGAGGTGGCGTCGGTCCCTTGCGGGACTAATTAGCCGTCGAGGTGCCCTGTTAGCTTAACAGATCCGAGGCAACTCACCAAAGGCGGCATTGGTGGCACTCTTCGGGTTTTAGTGGGTATATAGAGCTGCGTCCACCTTACCACTTTTCGGGCGCAGCAAGACCCACATACCCACCTGGGGAGACACACTCCAGGCGGGATGCCTCAGAGCATTTCCCGGCGTTAAAGAAAAAAAGGATTCAGCTAGCGTTTTCAATGTAAGCACAAAAAAAAATATTTTTTATTACGACATACTCTAAAATTATCTACTAAGTATATTATGCATGTATGATACAAAAAAACCGCATCAAAATCTGTAGTTTTAAAGATCTAAGTACCTATATAGGGAGAGACAGCCGGGAAGCGACTTTGTTTTATACTATGTAGTGATGATAATAGGTCATTGCCTATTATGAAACTATCGCAAACCTATGAAATTATCGTTCTGCAGTACTGGACATTTCAAATCAAAATAATTTTTGTCTGACTAAGAATTCTAATTTCAAATTAATTTTATTTTAAAAACATGGAATTCTTTTTTTCATGGAAGCCCAAAAAAAGCTGTACTTAAATCGTCGAGGAGTTCCCTCGTCTGTCTATAGTCTCCATCATCAGACCTGTAATGGCATGTATCACCCATATGGGTGCAAAGTTCTCATCAGTATTATTTAATTAAGTCCAATCACAATGTAGCTACTGTAAACTATTTAGGAGTTCCCTTAACTGTCTTTTGTCTTCATCATCAGACCCCCAATCATAGTCACAACCCATGTAGGTGTAAAGTTATCATCAATACAAATTAATCAAGCCCAGACACAAGGTTACTGAAGTAAATCGTCGAGGAGTTCCCTCGAATGTCTATTGTCTCCATCATCAGACCAGTAATGGCATGTATCACCAATATAGGTGCAAAGTTCTCATCAGTATAAATTAATTAAGTCCAAACACAAGGTAACTACTGTAAACTATTTAGGAGTTCCCTTAACTGTCCTTTTTCTTCATCATTAGACCCCCAATAACAGTCACAACCTATTTAGTTGTAAAGTTCTCATCAATACAAATTAATCAAGCCCAAACACGAGGTTACTGAAGGAAATCATCGAGGAGTTCCCTCGACTGTCTTTCAGCTCCAGCATCAGATCAACTCTAGACCTTCATTGAATTGTAGTGTTTTAAAATGCTTAATTATAAAAGTATTAAGCGCACTAGTCGCTCCTACAATTTTAGAAAGTTCCCCTCGATTTCTCTGGGATGCCATCATTAGACCCTGGTTTCCTTATCATGGGACCATTTGGCAAGTATACCCTTTCAAACACAAAAAGAATTTTGAAAATCGGTCCACAATTGATGGAGAAATCGGTGTACATACATAAAAAAAATACCGATCGAATTGATAACCTCCTCCTTTTGGTTGAAGTCGGTTAAAAATGAAAAACAACCTAAAAGCTTTATAAATATAAACTAAAACAAATTTCTACAAAAAACTGTATGATTTTCGAGCTCAAAACTCTACATATACATTTGCCAACACCAGCATACAACTACCTGCAGAAAATGTATAACAGATAAAAATGATAGACAAGCTAGAAATTATTATAGAAGGAATAGAAAACTGAAAGCAGATAAATGCCCAGGGTCCGATGGAATTACTAACGAGGCAATAAAAATAGGTGGTAACAAAGGTGAATATACATATGGGCTCGTTGGGCTTTAGTACAGGGCCCCGAGAATGTAAAGGGCCCCATTCTGTTAAAAACAATATGAAATATATCAAAATAAAAAAGTATCGAAATATAATCAGTTTTGGCAATCCTGAGATTACCATCTTATTTTGTCGTTACCTAAAGTTGCCTATTATAGAAATTCGTTATGAATTGACAATTACAAGTAGTTAATAAGTACCCCAAGTTGCCCAGAGTCCCTCAAATTCACTGTCCGCCCCTAGCTTGTAAATATCTTGTACGTTCTCTGACACAGCTCTTCAACTCTATATTAATTTCAGGCACCACACCTTTTCAATGGTCAGAGTCGAATATGATGCTACTCTACCAAAAAGGCGATCTCACTGATATAGGCAATTATCGCCCTATCAGTCTGCTGACCACACTCTACAAACTTTTTCATCAATAATCGAAATAAGGATTAGTAAGAGTGTAGAAGAACACCAACCGATAGAGCAAGCTGGTTTAAGACGTGGATATTCTTCAAATTATCGAGAATAGTAATGAAGAAAGTAGAGTTCATCGATTATCAAAAAGCCTTCGAAAATCCGACACAGGGCCGCGCCGCCCCTATGTGAGAAGTGTGCAGTGCACACAGGAGCCAAGACAATAAAAAATAACCCCAACTACCAAAAAATATTTTTGTTACACTTACACAACAACATAATATTCTTTATAGTGGAGTATCGATAAGTAATTAGGTACAATTGGCGCATGACGAATGCCCAAGATCAAATTCGATTATGAAGTAGCTGTCATCGTTTGCAGGAAAAACTTTCAGCAAATGATTCATTAGATAATAACGTCGATGATTTTTTGAAGACTGGAGATATTATGTCGTGTCCGTCTATTTTCAAAAAAAAAATGATGTGGTGAAAATTCTCGAATTTATTTATTTAAGCTATTTGACAGCTGTATGCCCCAACATCACCATAACATTTTGCTAACTATGCCAGTTACAATTATAAAAAAGTTAAACTTATAAAACTCATAAAAAATTACCTGCGCTTAACAATAATTTTGAGCCAGGAAAGATTAACAAATATAGAATCTTGTTTTCTAATGTTTATGGGAATTTCACTCATTATTTAAATGAAACATTTTTTACGGATTTTAACGCGGTTTATTAAGATTTTTACAAGCTCGACGTTTCGGATACTTTACGGCAACCATTGCCGTAAAGTATCCGAAACGTCGTCGGTTGCTCCCCAATCCGTAATAATTGTTTATTATAAATATAGCATCAATATCCAAAGAAGAGGCCATATTAGACCATATAATATAGACACAGGTGTCACGAAACTATTAAGGATTTCGTAAACAGAAAAGCGAGAAGAGTGGAAATAATATAAGAATTAAGTACCTATATTTTTATTCTTACAAGGCTCTTGTTTTTATTAAGCATAGCATAGATCAGATGTAATACTTAGTTAAACCAATATTATTAAAGTAGTCAACTAGTAAGTAAGATAATATTATATAAATATATAAAAGAGGAGTATCAATCGATAAAAAATAACAAACAAGTAATTTAAAAAACGTACAAAGGGTTCCGTACCATTTAATGTTGTAAAATTAAAATCAAGCAAAAATCGGCAAAAGAAAACCACGTTCGTTGTGTGGTTAAAGGCTTTAAAAAATTTAAAGAGGGCTCCCTTTAAATAAATATTTTATTCTCTTTTCAGTATTTGTTGTTATAGCGGTAATCTAAGTACATTTTCTGTGAAAATTACAACTGTCTGTTGATGTATCAACGCCCAGGCCAAGCCCTTAAGGCTAGAAAATAGAAATTTCGCACACATATTCCTCCTATGACGTATATATATCCACTAAGGAAGGATTTTTTAAAATTCAACCCCCAAAGGGGTGAAATAGGGGATCAAAGTTTGTATGAAACTTTTTATTCCTTGGACATATTTACATGCAATTTTGTAGGAATTAAGTACGGCAAAAATATATAAATAAGTTTTTTAATTCACCATTTTCTACAATTCAACCCCTAAGAGGGTAAAATACAGAATGAAAGTTATAAATAAAAAGCAAAATTGATTAACTGAAAAATCAACGCATAGGCTAGAAAAGAGAAATTTCGCACACGTATTCCTCCTATGACGTAGGTATCCACTAAGGAAGGATATTTTAAAATTCAAACCCTTAAGGGGTGAAATAGGGGGTCAAAGTTTGGAATATAATTTATATACTTAGCTGTTGTTGTTGTTGTTGACGTTCAATACGGAAAATCTGTATTCAGCAGTGGACGAATAGAGGCTAATGGTGATGCTGATGCTGACGATTAGTTTTTGGATTCATTTATTTATTAGGAATAATTTAATCATCTTTTTATGACCTAGATATTATTAAAATAAACTATTTTTGGTTTAGATTTTTTTTTGTTTTCATTTAGTCGTAGGGTTCATTTATTTATATTTGGGATAGGTATATTATATCACCTTTTCAAAAAATGTATTATTAAGTGGGGTAAAATATCATTCGTAGGAATTTATCTAAAAGATAAAGTGCCTCGCAGGATTAATTCTAATATAGCTAAGGTTGCTTGAAGTCAAGAATCTGAGGAGCAGACTTCTCCAATGAAGGGCGTAATATAACAATGTCTTAAAAATGCTCTATCCGTCTCCAAGGACTAGCGAACAGATTTGATCTTTTTCTTAATCTACATTAACGCGAGCGAAGCCGCGGGTAAAAGCTAGTATTATATAATTTATTATCTGCATCTGAGAGATAACTCTCTTAGAGGTAGTGCCATGCTGCTTTGCAGCCGAATTGAGCCAGTACGCCTGGGGTGGTCGGCGATAACTGCTCGTTTGCCCTCCTATGCTATAAAAAACATAAGTAAATTAACTAAAATCATACATATCTATTACTATATTATCTATTCTCATTATTAATTCTTATAAGTATTACTACTACAGCTTGGCAAAAAAGAGTATGACGTGGTGACAGGTGGAACTAAATATTTTACTAAATGGAAACCTATGATGTTGACAATACTTGGCCGACAAATACTAGATTTTGAGTAAAGCTTAGTGTTTCGCATTTATTTTTAACGCTTTGATTAAATTATCTTACTGATTTTCCATATTATGATGAGACCTAAGTGAAAGTGGCGCCCTCATTTTTTCCATACTCTTTTTTGCCAAGCTGTAAATGTAAATCATAAAAATTTACACAAAATTTTGTAATTTTACTTTTTAATAATGCAAGAAATGAAAGGATTTTTTTATTTATTCAGTAGAAATAACAGCGATCCCCACCATGGTTCAGGCCTTGTCGTGGCGGTGGGGCTCAGTAGCCTAGGGTGAGCCCAGCACCTTGGGCAAAGCGGATTGAGCCGAGGAGGCTCTTTGTACCCCTCTTATAAGGGGCGAAGACGGGAACCTCACACTATTGTACTGTCCAGACTTTGGTAGGAGTTTATAATGTGGTGCGGGACAACTCCTCTGTGGAGGTGGCGTCGGTCTCCTAGGGTCTGACTAGCCGTCGAGGTGCCCTGTTTGCTCACTCACCTCACCAAAAGGCGGCATTGGTGGCACTCGCCGGGTTTTAGTGAGTAGAGCTGAGTCCACTTTACCATCTTTCGGGCGTAGAGAGTCCCTCATACCCGCCTGCAAAGTCATCCTAGACAGCCGATCCTTGCAATGTATATTATGTACTTTTAGAAAATTATATTTATTTAATGGTTCTGGTATATGACTGAAATATATCGAATATCCTTGGGTGGACGATGGTTTCGGGGTAGGTAATTATGCGGAAGCGCGTGACGATCTTACCTGTTCAAAATACAATTAATCATAAAATAAATTATCAATAAGCCGAAAGACAATTTGCCGTTTTATCTAGTAAGTATTTATAACGTCGAGCTAAAAAGATAAGATATATCTATAATTTATTAATTGTAAAATAATGCAAACATTATCATTTTGTATTAAAACTCGGTGACAATCATACCTACTTTGGGAGGATATAAGGACAGACGTGTGTGAAGTACGCTGGTACCCGATGAATGTGGATAGCCGAAACGAACTATCGTAATATGGTACGTATTACATATTTTCATTTCACGAGGAAATTAAACAATATTGAGTCGTAAGTTTTCCCGATATTGAACTTTACACTATCGTCAGTCGTGACTCGTGTGGTCAGTGCCGTTGTGATAACAGATAGGTGAGATAGGGCAAGCCGCCAGTTGGCGATCGCACTCGTGACGCGCGGTCGTGCCCGTATCCTTTATTTGTCTTTTGACTTTTCGTGTCAGACGAGTAAACATAATATTTGAGATACGTATTTACGTGACAGAGACGTTATAGTGTTGTTGCTAAGGTTGACAGTGATTTAATTATTTATGTAGAAACCAAAAAGAACATTGAAGGAAATAAGTAAGTAAGAAAATAATGTATGAATAAACGCACATGAAATATAAAATATCTATGATTAGTAACTAACAATAGATACCTATTAATTCAATTTCTAAGTAAAATTCTTAATTAGATAAAATGACATTTAATATAACTTTAAGCTAACAAGTAATTACAATTATCATCTTTGCCACGTTTTAATGCTGTTGTTGAATTAATTGGTTTACAATTTCCTTGTGTTTTCAAATTTCAATACTATTTTGGTCGGGCCGGCGCAGACGCACAGTGGCGCAAGGTCTTACGTCACTTGTTAGATTTAGTACGCTGCACGTAGGTACGATACCTACCTGCTTCGATCGACAATAGCTACGATACCTACCTGTGATAAACCCGTTACGACCGTTACCTGACCGCCTTACAATTTTGATAAAATTCACCTTATCAAATGGTAAATAAAAAACCGGCTCAGCGATTCATACTCGCGAACTGAGTTCATATCACAATATATATTTTTATTGGATTGTGTTAAAAAAAATATAGCCGCTGCCCACAGCTTCGCCCGCGCTAACTTAGATTTACAGCCGTGTGGAGTGATGATGATTATTTTTGTAGCCTAAGATGCTCCTTATAATATCAGCTAATAATAAAATTTGCACAGCCGTTTTAGAGATTAGCCGGAACAAACAGACAGACATACAAACATTTTAAAATATGTTATTTTGGCATCTACCGTGTTAACATTCATGTAAAAAGCGGTTATTTGAATATTACAAACAGACACTCCTATTTTATTTACCTATCTGTATATTATTTCAACTCTAAAAACTTTGTTTTTAACCTGTAGTTACCTACTTACCTACTTACTCGAAATTTGTAAATATGAAAACTTTAAATCTTACAGAAGTACATAGTATAATGAATGATTTTGTTAGATATCACTTGTTAAACTTAGCTCCTAACCAAACAACTTAAATTACTAAGACGATCGATATGAAGACGATTTTTGAATGTGTGCCAGAAACTCGATTTTTTGTTGGCATTCGTTTGTAAATAAACAAATATTACTATGAACTTACTAGTTCGTTGAATGTAGATATTTATTCATCAATCATATTCTGTTTGTGTCGTGGTGGAAATGACCTTACTCAATGAACGCCAAAAAATTGGCTACGCGCATCCTATTTGGACCCGATTAGTTATTTTTTGCAACAATGTAACAAGAAAACAGTAATAATATAATAATACAAAAATAACAAGAAAATAACGTTCAAAATAGTCTGGTTTTAAATATTTTAAGGTTACGGGATCAAGCATCTTTTTACCTTTAACTTATCATTCGTCGTTCTTTCTAATATCTATTCTCATATTTTTTATGTTAGTTGGATAGGCAAACTGGCAAACGTGTCACCTGATGGTAAGTGGTCGACGTCGCCCATGAACATAAACACTAGTTTACCTGGAACGAGCCCATTCAACTCATTTTTGTGTTGCCTATCCTGAGACATAAGATGTTAAATCTCGGTACCTGTAATTACACTGCCTGTCTTGCCCTTCTCTCCGAAACAGCAAAGCTGTTTGACGGGAGAAACAAGCAAGATGGTGGTATCCATGCAGCCGGGAGCGCGGCACAGCGCTTCCCTTACACCGGTAAATTCGTATACTTACTTCTTTATAATATGAGTTCACCCTACGGAATACCTACATATATAACATTACTACATATTATGTATTCATATTGAAATAGTCTTAAGGCTTCAAGTAAATCATACGTAGTAATAAGATACACTAGGATAGGTTTAAATGCAATGTTATGGCACAAATTAAATACTAAGTTATGGTGTCGAAACAAGAAGTGAAGTTACGGAATTTAATAATGACCTCATTTTCGTATTGTCAGAATGAAAAATCCACATAATATGTAATATTTGGTTAAATTTTTTGATCGATTGATAGTACGTTTTTGAGATTCTTCCCGTCTTGTTATCGTATCTTATCTTGTCTATGAAAACGGTTTCAAGATCAAACTCCAATTCTAAAGAGTTTAATAAGGAACTTTATGTATGGTTTATATAGTATCTGTATAAGTACCTATACATTTTTAATTTGTGGTTGATATAGCAAACTAGCGTGTCCCATAGACACGCTAGTTCTCTAATCTTAAGTGACCTAGAAAAGTAAGTACATTACAATATGTATTTCTATGCTAAACTCGCAATGAACACATAGTAGAGCCAACTTCAGTTCGGCGAAGATAAATTACATTTACTGAGTGTAGAGCTGCTCTATCATTTCATATTTTTCTATAAATTATAATTTATCAATGATCTTAGATGTTCCAGTCGACCCGCGTTTCCAACGGTAGTGTAGTTTATTTACCGTCGTATACACTTTATCTTATTAATAACTAGCTGTTGCCTGCAGCTTCGCCCGCGATAGCTTACATTTACAGCCGTAGCTGGATAGATGGTGATTATTTTTATAGCCTAAGTTATTCCTTAGAACATCAGCTATACCTGCCAATCAATAAAAAAATCCTAGCAAAATCGGCCCTGCCATTTATATATACATAATATTATAGATACACTATAGATGATATATTTTATGCTACATACATAACCCAGAGGTCAAAGTTCTATTGAACATGATCAAAGTTTGTACTATGTACCTAACTATAAAAATAAATGATTCATTATTCATATATTTGACATTGACATTGCGAACATAGACAAAGAATAATAATATGTTGGGACAACTCACACACTGCCAATGGCCATCTGATCCTAAACCAGGCAGAGCCTGTTCTTATGGCAACCAGACAACTGATACATATTACCTATGCTTATAATATTTCACATATTGTAGATAAATTACACCCAGACACATAACAAAAGATCATGTTCAGCACAAAGATTTTTCCTGGGTGGGGATCGAACCCACGTCCTCCGTCTTAGCAATCATAATTCGCACAATTCTATAAGAGGTATTGCCATGATGCATTGCAGCCGAACTGGGCCGGCACGACCGGGGTGGTACCTCTCGCTCACATAACACCGGCGTTAAGTGACAGCTATGCTGTCACGTTTCGTACGGTTTGTGAGTTTCCAGTGACCCATTGGGGAAGGGGGGAGGGGGCATAGGGAAAAGGAGGGCGGCGCATCTGCGTGGCCTTGGTTGTGGGGATGTGTATGGGCGTCGGCGCCATAAGACTCCGACTGCTTGTTTGCTCCCTGATAACTTAAAAAAATAAATAACTATTATTATTTATTGAATTCTTTAAAATCTGGATATAGGTACAATATAATAATTTGGAATTTCACTTGGGTTCATTTGCATTATTTCCCATAATGACAACAAGTGTCCTCTATAGTTTCTAACAATAATTGCAAACATGCGTCTGTAATTATTATTTGTATGATTTGAAGTCTTAATTATTTCCAATTCGTTATGTTACTTTAGGCGTATGTTTTTGTCGGTACGGAGAATTTTAAATTTTAATTGTTGCAGCAATGCAGATTAATTTTCACTCACCACATAATAATAATAATTAATTTATTTCAGGTTAATCACCCATATAAGTACAATATTAAAATTTAAATTATAAAAATAATACCTAATACTAAGTAAAATCAAACACTAATAGAATTAATTTCGAAAAGAATTACAAATTGAAATTTTAAAATTTAAAAATTTAAATACATGTATGTTATATAATTACTTAATAATTAATTATAAAATATAAAAGGACGTTATAACTTCCTCCCCGGCTTTGGCACTGCTATATGTAAACTCCAGCAGTGCCTGATATGGACAGTCTAGCCTTTTTTTTTTCTGTTGGGGAAATCTATTAGATACCACCGGGCCCGGGGGGACCTGGTGGTTATGTGGGACTCTCACCACACTAAAACCCCAACATGTTCGCCTCGTGTCGTTCGGCGGGCCCGGTGCGGGAACTGTCCGCTCCGGGCCCCGACGCTGTACCCATCAGCACTCTCCGCTAGTAAGGCACCTTACTGCACAAACCTTTCTTGCGCGCGGTGGACCCCCCGATCAGCCGCGCACAGGTCTCTTGCGGCACAACATTCTGTCGCCACCGCGTCCCTCCGCCTGCCAGAGGTTTCCAGAGCTACAGCTCCTCCAACGCCATGGGAACCTCCTCCGCCAAGACGGCAAAGCTATTGCCGGGCAAGCAGGCTGGGCAGGGGCCGTAGGGCCATCGCCAGCCTCCTTTTCCACCGACTTTTCGACTGGTCGCCGGTTACGACGTGGTGCGACGCACGCTAAGCCGCCCTTTTAGTGGGCGGCGGATTGCCCGTTTGCGCTACACACCGCGCACTTCGGGGTGGTCGCAGAGCACTCCCTCGCTCTATGACCCTCCTCGCCACATCGGAAGCAGAGTCCGCTCCGGTCCGTTACCGATAAGCAGGCCGCCGCCATGTGGCCCAACTCCTGGCAACGGTAGCACCTGAGTGGGAGGGTGATGGCGACCACGCGTTGGTGGCCGCCACAGGTGTTGTGATTTTGGGAGTTTGGTGGGATAGAGAGCGCCGGGCAGGGATTAACAGACAAGTTGGTGACTCACCTGTGGTTTCACCTTATTCCTGGCGGGGGCTGGATAAGTAGGCTGAGGACTTCTTCCTAGGTGCGCCGGCTGGACCACAGTTAATGTCTTTCGAATATATGTAACACTTATACACTAGCTTAATGTTTATATCTATACTTAATGAAATGATTACACACCACTGGTTATAATGTTAAAATAAGGGCGGATTAGGAAACGATTATTGTGCGCGCGCGCGTCCCGACGTCCATTACAAGAGCAAGTGTCCGTCACTTTCTACGTCACATGGCGAGAAAGGCCGACTCGAGCCGATGTCACTCGATCATACGTCATCGTTCCGGTGTGGCGGAAACAGAGGGTGTCTAGCAGTTTGAACTGCGCCCACATCCATCCCACAAGTAATCTGCCTCCCGCCACGATCACCTTTGCCGCCTCCGCAGGGCAACGGATAATCACCGCGCCCATTCCAGTAGCGCTGCGGCCGATCTCACCAGATCGAACCTGCTCCGGAGGGCAGCCGCCCTTCTCCACCACTGCTGCCACGACGTCGTCCTTCGTGACAGAGTCGTCCAGACCCGAGATGCGCGCGATCACGCATTTCGTCGGTCTGGAGACTCGGACGACGTCATCGCCCACCACCTCTCAGATCTTTGCGGCTAGAGAGTCCGCTTTCTCTCCCATGGCCGCACCTTGCAGCACCAGAAGACGGGCGCCGGTGGCCGCCTTCCTGCAGATGATGTCGGGCCTTATGCCAAGGTGTGGCAAGCAGATACTTGATTTGGCCTTGCCTATGACATCGGCATATGTGAGCCCCTTCTCCACCGCGGCCGGCTGCAGCTGGAGCACCACAACTGCACTGTTGGCCACTCTCAACTTTCGAGGCTTCTTCGTCGGCTTTTTGGCAGCCTGCTTCTCTTTGGAAGCCTTCTTTTTGCGGGTGACCTTGGTCCAACCCTCTGCCGTTTGCGCGGCCTCCTGCCGGGCGGCAGCCTTACCCTTTTTTCCCATCTTTTTGTGGGCGCCCGATGGCCCCGGATTTGCTGACGGCATCAGTGTTGACACCTGCACCTGTGAAAGTGTCTTCTCCTTTGCCGTCTTCTTCTTAGCGGCGGCTGGTCCCGGATTCACCGTCGGGACTGGCATCGCTGTCGCTGCTTTAACTCGTCGGTCCACCGCGAGGGGCGGTCGCAAACACGGCTCAGGCAAGAGGCGTGCCTCGAGGCCCTCCAGCCGGGCATTCAGGCGCGCGCCCGACAACGCAACCGCCTCCCGCATCGCCCTCTCGACAATCTCCTCGAGATTAGGGGGTATGGGCGCGGCCAACGCTAGGGGCGCGGGCGTGTCACCTTTATGGCTGACTGCCGGGCAGTGGCGAGCTCGCTCCGAAGAGCCGCCACCTCTTGGCGCATCTCCGCCACCTCCTCCGACAGCAGCTTATTCTTTTTCTCCAGTACCTTTGCCTCGGCCGTGGATGTACGTTCCAGGAGCGTGACCGTTGCTTCCCGTATTTCACTGATCGCGACCTTCAGGGCCTTCATAAACGAGCCCTTGAGGTTTCCTGATTTGGTACGGACCTCCTCTATGATCTCCAAGGCCCTGGAGATATCTCCGCCCAGAGCCGCCGTCTCGATCTGGTCACGTCTTACACCTTTTGCTGTCTCCGACTCCGAAGACATAGGATTAACATCTCCTGTCTCCGACTCAGAAGACATCGGATTAACATCCGAAGACTCACACAGGCGGGGCGGGACCAGGTGGCGGGTGAGCTTGGAGACATCTTGCTCTGCCTCCGCCTGCATTGCCTCGCGCTTCGCCGCAGCCAACTCTCGCTGCGCTTTCGCCATCCCTATGTATTGTCCGGTGGTCGGCGGGCGGCCTCTTCCTCTTTTAACCGGGGGCACCTTCTTCTTCCTTCTCGCCTCCTCGTCAGATGACGAGTGATGCGCCCTCTTACTCCCAACACATGAGCCAGACGCTTCAATCCAGTCACCTCGAAACAGCGGTGCGCTAATGACTGGATCCCCTCCAGCCATTCATCCCCTCGCCGCGCACCAGAGCTTATATTGGGATTGGGGTAATTTTTTAGAGTGGTTTTCTTCCACGTAGTCCCCATCCCGACGTGGGATGGCGACCACCACCCCCGGCCCTATGGACCGGGGAGCGGCTTGGCCGGCAGTGGCCAGAACCAACTGCCGCCCGGTTCGGATCCGATAAGTTCACACGGAGTTTTCACCCCGAGCTTAAGCCCCACCACCACGTCAAGGCCCGGATCCGGATGGTGAGGATGGACAGTCTAGCCTGGCATAACATATTTGAAATATTTACAAATTATTATTGTTGATTTTTATAATATATTAATTATTTTTATAACTTTTAAAAACAAGGATTGGAAGTCCATTCCTTCCCGTCCTTTATAGACTCTTTTTTTCTTTAACGCCGGGAAGGGGAGTGGGTCTCCCCAAGCGGGTATGTGGGGCTCGCTACGCCCAACGAGTGCCACCAGTGCCGCCTTTGGTGAGGTGCCCCGGATCTAACAAAAGTAAACAGGGCACCTCGACGGCTAGTCAGTCCCTCAGGAAACCGACGCCACCTTCACAGAGGGGTTGTCCCCAGGGGTTGTGGGGGGACAGTCCAATGGGGTGAGGTTCCCGTCCTCGCCCCTTGCCCCCTGCTCTTTTTTCAACTCTTCTTATAAGAGGGGTACAAAGAGCGCCCTCGGCTCAATTCGCTTCGCCCAAGGTGCTGGACTCACCATAGGCTACTGAGCCCCACCGCAACGAAAAGGCCTGAACTATGGTGGGGTTTTATAAACTCTCTGTTCTAGGCTTCAGATACTGTAAAGTACTCTAAACTAGAGATGTGCCGAAGGTACGGCCGAATATTTGTATTCGGTACATTCGGTATATTGTTTCATGTTCGTATTCTGCCGAATATTCGGTTGATTTGCCGATTTATTAAATGATAAAATTATTAATTAATTATTAAATAATATTTATTTAAATTATTGTTAATTTTAAGAAAAAAAAGGTTAACCAATCTATACATCTATAAAGACAAATAAAATTGGGTGTCTGTTTGTAATATTAAAATAACCGCTTTTTACTAAATGCATATGGATGTATACACGGTACATACACCAAAATAGCATTTTTTACAATTTTTGTCTGTCTGTCTGTCTGTTTGTTCCGGCTTATCTTGGAAACGGCTGGGACGATTTTGACGGGACTTTCACTGGAAGATAGCTTATGTTATAGGGAATAACTTAGGCTATAAAAATAATCATCATCAA
Source organism: Helleia helle (assembly GCA_963853865.1). NCBI lineage: Eukaryota > Metazoa > Arthropoda > Insecta > Lepidoptera > Lycaenidae > Helleia > Helleia helle. The sequence continues at coordinate 13,395,632 of OY971422.1, read as the reverse complement.
TCCGGATACGGCTATAAATCTAAGTAAACACGGGCGAAGCTGCGGGCAACAGCTAGTTACTAAATAAGTGTGGTTAATCCGAAAGTTATACCTACATTGTTTTTTGTACTTGAATAAAAAACACTACTTTTTGTACCTATATTATATACCTATTATTAATTGACAAAATAAAAAAAGTAGTGTGGTTTTCTGAAACCACGGTAAAATTGAAACTTTTTTTCACATTATAGACATTTAACTAAAAATTTTTGGAATAATATTCCATGAAGGGTATAAAAATCGCTTTATCAATCTTAATATTTTGAATTTGAATTTAATTTTATACTGGGAAAATTTGGCGGCCGACCGTCACGCGACATGCAACACAAGAACGCGACGAAAAAGTTTGAGACGATGTAAAAGTTTCACTTTAAAATATTAACTTTCACAATCAATTTAAATAAAATTTTAATCAATTAACTTTTGCATTTTTTACAAATGATAGGTAAATTAAATATATATGCAATTAACAATTTTAAGAACACTGCTTTGAGTTACAACTTTTTTCAGAACCAACATAAATCTTTAAGAACCAACACAGGTATAAATGTGTATACGCGAAATAAAATTTTTAAAACAAAAAAACCTTAGTAACAAATATTAAATTGCAATATAAAAACTAGGAATTGTCATAACTGCTTGTAGTTTTAATCTAATTATTAATTTTAATCCAGCTCGAAATGTTCTATTAAATCAACAATGAACAAAATATATAATATCTTCTGTTACAAACACTATTTCGCAAATGCAAAAATGTAAAGGATCTTGTAGAGCGCCGTACCGATACCTATGTGTACAAACCTGATTACCGCACAGATAGAACCGAATTATTCGGCTGGACATTCGGTTCGAAACATTTTGGACCGAATATTCGGCCGAACATTCGTATTCGGTTAAACATACATTCGGCGCATTTACTTTACTTTACTCTACTCTAAACCAACCCGAAACCATTCGCAGACTACTATCATGGCAAAGGGGAATCCTTTACCGAATTGAAAGGTAAAAATAAAGTCCAACATTTGATTGTGATTTAATGATTCATTATTATGTAATTGTATCAGTAGCAAATCTAAATCATTAGTCATAACAATTATTGTTATCTGAATTCGTGGACTACCGAATAATCACATTTCGGGTAGATACTTTTTTATGCGTGATAAATTTCAAAATACAGATAGATACCTAAGTAAATATCTTATTAGAATTTAGATTTTAATATTCTCAATTTAGTGCTGCTGTTAGCGCCTCTATAGCGTAAAGGAGTAACAAAAAATTATAATATGTAATTACATCATTCTTTGGACTCATTGTTTCTGAACAAAATATTTTTAATTCGTTGAATTTGTATTAGGTAATCACTTAGGGTAATCAATATTTTTATGTGCATTCTAGCGTGCTAATGGAAAATAACAACGAAATTCAAAAAAGGAATTTAATATATTTTAACGTTGGGAGAGAAGCGCTGTCCCGCGCTCCCGGCTGCATGCGTACCACCATCTTGCTTGTTTCTCCCGTGAAAAAGCTTTGCTGTGTTTCGGAGAGAAGGGCAAGACAGGCAGTGTAATTACGGGCACCGAGACTTAACATCTTATGTCTCAACTAAATGGCGACGTCGACCACTTACCATCAGGTGGTACGTTTGCCAGCTTGCCTATCCAACTAACATAAAAAAAAAACTCATTTTAAAAACACTTGACAAGCAATAAAAAATCATTACAAAATATAATACAATCATTTACACATAATTAACAATGAACCTTCAATGAACATATTTTTAATTAAATCGTAAACCACGCTAAAAATCAAAACATACATAATTTTCAAATTAAAATGACACAGCTAATTATAATAAAAGATACATTATAAGTAATAATATGTTTATGTAAAACATATAACGTAAGAGAATGTGATTAAAGTATTATTGTCCGGCTTCACTTTTATCGTACAATGTGATAACATGGAAATAATCAACTCAAGAGGTCGTTTTGAATTTTTGTTTCACTCAATTTATTGAACCATTTCGATTTAACATAATAAACTAGCTGGTGCCCACAGCTGGTTTGATGGTGATTATTTTTATATCCGCCGGGAAATGCCCTTAGGCATCCCACAGGGGAGGGGCAATCCCCAGGCGGCTTTGATGATGAAAGATGGTAATGTGGACCGACGCCACCTCCACAGAGGGGTTGTCACGTACCACAGAACAACCCCTCCCAACGTCGGGACAATACAATGGGGTGAGGTTCCCGTCCTCACCCCTTGTCCCCTTCTCTTTAGTCCGTCTTCTTATAACAGGGGTACAAAGAGCCCCCTCGGCTCAATTAGCTTCGCCCAGGGTGCAGCGGCTCACCCTAGGCTACTGAGCCCCACCGCCACGTCAAGGCCTAAACCATGGTGGGAATGCTGGACGGGATTCTGCAAATATCGCCGACTAGGGCAAGACGTGCTAATACGGAGGTGGGGGGAGGACCTGGCGCGGCAGAAATATGCTCTGGCGCCCGGTCCTCGTGCCGCATGAAAACCGCCTAAAAATGTAGAGCTTTATATCTTGTATGTAATGTGTAACCTGGTGTTTAAATTCAAATAAATAAATAACTTTAAACCCTTTATATTATCTCAGCCTTCATCACCAGTCATTATTGATAACTTGAATAACCACCTTATTATCATAGTCATAAAACGTTGAACATTTAATATTTTATATCTAATAATTTAATATCTGCTTTAAAACAAACGTTGTTCTATAAAAATATATGAAACCTTTCAATGTCTCGCAAGTTCTCAGGCCTGGACCCTGGTATTCAGCTTGTTAGTGTAGAACGAGATACACGTAATTGTTAACAATAATTAAGATTACCTTTACAGTGGCTGATAATAATAATAATAATAAATAAATAAAACTTTATTTTGTAAACACACTGTCCTAACACATTATTATATAACATCTGTGGTAAGCGGTACATTTTAAATTTCAATGTTTAAGAACAGCATATTAAAAGAAAAAGGCATTAGAAGAAGGTAGTAGTTGGCAACAGTGTGTTTCGCAAAAAGGTGGAAACCTTTTTTTTCTTTTTTTTTTTTTTTTCTTTTACGCCGGGAAATGCTCTGAGGCATCCCGCCTGGGGAGTGGGTCTGTGGAACTCGCTGCGCCCGAATGCTGGTAAATGGACGCAGCTCTATCCACTAAAACCCGGCGAGTACCACCAGTGCCACTTTGGTGAGGTGCCCCGGATCTGTTAAGCTAACAGGGCACCTCGACGGCTAGTCAGTCCCGCAAAGGACCGACGCCACCTCCACAGAGGGGTTGTCCCGCACCACAGAACAACCCCTTCCAACGTCGGGACATTACAATGGGGTGAGGTTCCTATCCTCACCCCTTGCCCCCTGCTCTTTTGTCCCCTCTTCTTAAAAGAGGGGTACAAAGAGTCCCCTCGGCTCAATTGGCTTCGCCCAAGGTGCCGGGCTCACCCTAGGCTACTGAGCCCCACCGCCAGAATCCTGGCACGAAGTAAGATACCGCATAAGCCCCACCGCCACTTCAAGGCCTGAACCATGGTGGGGAAAAAGGTGGGAACCTCAGCTATAGTCGGCTGATCGTCATTATCAGATCACTACCATTATCCCTGTGGATATGTATGTACTATATGTGGACATCAATTGCTAGTTATTTTGTAAAAATAACTCCTTATGTTTTTATCGCGATTTATTAAGATTTAAGACTATACATTCCCGACTATAATTATTATGCTTTTTATATTTTCTACATGCATCATATATATTTTATATATTGTTTTAGTAAAATTCCATAATAAGTAAAAATAAATGAAAACAATAATATTCCGTCTCTACATATGGATAAAGCCTTAGTACTATTATTTATTCTGTGATAAAACGTAGAGTTGGCTTCACTTCACGGCCGGCGGCCGCACCGACTGCGATTAATATTTACACACGTATACGCCAACGCGCTGATAATGATCGTATCTCGATAGTTTTAAGACATATTTGTTTGTGTTTTTGGTCACTGTCCTGAACTCTCCTGAATCCCGAACCTAGTTCTTTAATGCCCTTGAACCAAGCACGTGGCCCCGTTTGTACTAAATGCATTAACGACGTACTTGACTCAATACAATGTAAATTAGATTTGTTGGCAGTTTGCTCTGAAACACCGCGAATATCGATATACAATTGAAAGAGTACGTACCTATAAGATATGTTTCTGTTGAATAATCGTTATGAATATACCTTATCGTGTTTAATATAACTAGAACTCATATCAAATTAAAACGTATAGAGGCTAAAAGTTAAAAGAGCTCTAAATCTATACATATAATAAATCTGTAGAGGTCTAATTTATGTACAATGAAAAAAAAATGCACAAAACCGAGTCAGGGGGATGTAAGAAATGTAATAGAAGTAATTTGGATTTTTTTCGATTTTTTTGTTTCTCTGTTTGTAATGGCTAATCTCCGAAGCTACTGAACCGATTTGAACAAAATTTTGTATGGTGGTAGCTTATACCCCTGGTCAACATATAGGATACTTTTGATCCCGGTAAATTAAAGACTTCCCGTGGGATAGTAAAAAAACTGTAATTAGGTAATGAAACAGCTTTGTATACAACAACTTATGAACTTAATTTGCTGATACCTTATGTTGACGTATTCAAACAATGTATTCCCATAAAAGTTCCGAATTCCCGCGGGAAAGTAAAACATTACTAAAACAGTGTCTAGCATACTATACTACTAGATGGCGCTAATAATAGTGAATGTTTACTATGACAGTATATTATAAGTCAAAATAATATTATAACGATTTCAATTCTTACCTGTTAAATAAATTCGTATTAAATAAAGTAGATGGCGTTTTAGACAGTATTTTACATCGCGATGGGGAAAAAAAGTTGTTGCGTAAGGATTGTCGTTTCGTACGTAGTCCAGCCTTAATTTTTTATATTAAAATTGTATATATTGGAAAGAAAGTTTCAAAGGTTGCCTTAAGCTTTATTTCTGCTAAGAGATTTATATTACAATTCTAATATTGGTCAAGTGTTGGTTGAAGATTAATTTGTACACAATGCCTAGAAAAAGGTCGAAACTCTCTCAGTACTCCAGCGCAGCTAAAATACTTAATATTTTATGATGAGATCCCAAGAATCTAGTGAAGATCATGAGGCGAGGCTCTGTGACTCGAGAACTCCAGTTCATGTTCCTAATAGTTTACTTTGAATTTCGCCTATAAAGAAGCATTATAAGCCATTGCAATCTATAAAATTTTAATTGAAGGAATAATAAATACCACGCTGGCATCAGCTATCTATCTATATGTATTCTATTCTCATAATAAAACTGTAGAAGTGTAGGGGTGTTACTAGATCGATACCCAACCCAAAAATATTTTCAACAAAATTTTTGTCTGTCTGTCTGTTTGTTCAAGCATCACGCAAAAACTACCGGTTCGATTACGATGAAACTTGGTATAATTATACTTTACTATCCGGGGCACCAACCTGGGTACTTTTTATCTCGCAAAAGTATACACATTAAAAACAAACTTAATTTTGCGGTTCGATACCTAGACATGCTTACTGCTATACTAATAAAATTATTATATAATAATTTTGTCGTACGTTACGTCAACCGCAGTGAAGTTTATGCTGTAATAGTAGGGCTGAAGGTCTAACTTGGCTTAAACGCGTATCGCATCATAGTTCATGTCATACATTTTTGACTGTTATTGCGAACGGACGTGTTGAGCGGGAAGCGATTAGGTTATAAGGTGTAGGAATAGATTTTAAAGTTAAGAAAATAAAGTATAGGTAGTGTATATTTAAGACCGTTTAGCTGAAGTGGGCACGGACCTGTCGCTCCCTGCGGTCAACCGATGCGACGACTGACAGTGAGAGTGCATGCCAGGCGGTCCTCTCCTTCTGCAAGGTAGTGATGTCACAGAAGAAGGAGATGGAGCGAGAGTAAGAGCACACTGGCGCCTCTTCCCGCAGGACAGCACGGCGGCGACAGGCGGTTGCACCGCCGTGAGCGACCTGTGCAAGGCTGATCGGGGGATCCGCCGGGTCCGGGCTATAAGGCATCCTTATGTAGTTAAGGTGCCTTAAGCGGAGAAGGAGGAGGGGATGTCGCCCTCCCTGCCTCCAGTGGTGAGTGCCGGATGGCACACCGTTGTAGCCTGGTGTGGACGTCCACAGCTCTCACGCCGGATCACTCAGTCGACGAGGAGAATACAGCTAGGGTTTAGTGGGTAGAGTCTGCGTCCACTTTACCATCTTCTCAGATGTCCCACATAACCCCCGAGACCCCCCGGACCCGGTGGTATGCATAAACGCACTCCCCAGCGAAAAAAAAGGGAGGATTATTCATTCGTGTATTAATATGTTTTAGTAGATATTTGTTTAGGCATTATTATTTTAATTTTATTTAGTTTTAAAAATAATCTTTGGTATAGGTATTAGTTAAAATTCAATAAAGGTTTTCAATATAGGATTCAATAGGTAAAGTTGGATAGTTATTAATTTTTTATTATCTAGATTAGGTGCGAGATGATTCTTTTTCTATAAGGGTAGTTTTGAAGATTTTTATATTTTTAATACGATTATAACACGATGCCTTCCAGAAAGAAAACTTCTCTTTCTGCCACATCGAAATACGTTAAGCGAATGAGATTAGTTAGATCACAAGAATCTGCTGAGGAGCGAGAGTCCCGGTTAAACCGCATGTGAGAGAGCATGACTGAAACAAGAGGACGCATTAGCAGCGCCGATCGAGAATACAAAACAAAACATAAATAATATAAAAAGAAAAAATATAATTTAAAACAAAGTCCTTCCTCACGTCTGTCTATCTGTACGCAATTAACTCAAAAACTAGGTACAAACTAACTAAATGGATTTTCATGCCTGTTGTCAATAGGATCTGAGTAATTCCTGAGCCATGTTATAGTACCTATATAATTTACCAAGACTGTATAAATTGATAAATAGTTAGATAATTATTGGGAGAGTCGGAAAAATTTAAGCCGCTTGGGAGCTTACATTAAAAACACAGCCTTATTCTCTTAAGAGATATAACAAAGAAGTAATCATTTTTTTACTTCTTTTTTTTTCGGTCCGGATACGTCCGTAAATATAAGTAAACGCGGGCGAAGCTGCGGGCAACAGCTAGTCACATAATAAAAAACATTACTTAAAACTAATTAGTGGTCTACGCGTTTCTTCTTCTTCTTTATTGGTTGGTACTAATTAGTTATTATTATTGATTATTTTTATTTTTTATCTTTTATCTTTCTTTATTCTACTATTACTTTGTTTTATTTTGGTTGTTATAATGATTTATATTTTTATCAATTTATTGTTTTATAATAGATAACGTGACGTCAATAAACAGTTTTAATTTGTTGTGACGTAAATAAACATTGACGTATTAGTCCGTTATTAATGAAATAAGAGAGGTGGCAACAAGATAAAAATCATATGACATTTAGATACGATTGTAGTGGAAACGATTTCTGTAGCAGTGTTATAATAATTACTGGTCGATTTATTAGACTGGAATTTGGATGCATGCATCCAGGTCAGGTTGGTGTTAAAACAAATCTGCACGATAAATGTTGATACACACTACACGCGGATATCAATAATGAGAACTATGTGCTTACCTCTGTGGCTCAATGGTTAGCGCTCAAGCAGGAGGTAGCGGGTTCGAATCCCGCCAGAGAACAAAAAGTTTTCTGCGTTTCTGGGTCATGGATGTGTATTATATAATAAAAATCTTAAATATATGTATAGGTGGTATATTTTTTTTAAATATATTTCCGTTGTCCGTAACACAAGTTCTTCAAGAACTTCCATGGGACCAGATAGCCTGCATATAATATATGGTGGAATTATCTTTTCCACATGCATACCTACAGGTGCAGTCTTTTGGTATAATAACCTTAAATTAGTTTTGCGTAGCCATAGCATATGTATGTATAGCCGAGATAGCAGCGCAAAAAACTTTGGCTAGAATGAGTTTTCTGCACACCATTGCAGCCATTTACAGCCGTGAACAATATAGTTTTGATTATTTTGATAACCTAGAATTGATCTCAAGTACAAGATCAAGAATCTTGCTCAGGCAATCTACGTGATGACTGGGACAACTGGGACCATCGAGCATATTACCGGATAGAGTAGTAATATGAGCCATACAATTCCGAATCTGGTCAGTGATTTGTCACAGACGTAATAGCAATTCAACCTCTTATACTCTAAGAATTCAACCAAACAATGATCTATAATGTATTGGTCAATCATCTATCAATGACCGCAGTCGGTCAATCAGATCAGAGAATCGCAAAACCGGCGCAACGTTGCAGCACAAAGGTGGAATTTATTTTCATACAAAACACATAACATTACCACTCTATTCCGGTTAAATGCTCGATGTCTTGGGCTAAGAAATTTAACCCGAAACAAACCGTTATCGTATCTATCATAGTTTGAGATTGTGTTCTCTATTCAGAAGTTCAAGTTGGTAGGTCATTACTAGGTAATACACTGCCCTTCTTGCCCTCTTTTTAACATCCAAAGCTGGTTCAAGGAAGAAATAAGCAGGATACTAGAGAAAAGTACCTGCGCACATTTTAATGAGATGCTGGGGACTGAAGCCTTTCAGGTTAGAGTAGAAAGTAGGAGATATGGCATGAGTCAACCAAAAATCTGAATCATCTTTCAGGAGATCGTAGTTATTTTATAACGAGAGATATGAAGCTTGTCAATCTATTTATATGCAAATCTCATTCCTAGAACACTATACATTTTCAAGCTATTCCTGTATTCATGGGTCAGTCACTTCCAGCTATTTCGGGCACGCCTTGCACGATAATATATACTGATTAGTTATCACCCAACACTCATTTGGTACTGTTCGTTGCTATGCTGCTTAAAATTGCCATAATTGAATGCAACACATGAACCGTCTATCTATTTTTTATAGCATAGGAGGTACATAGACATCTGCACAACCAGAGATTATGCAGATGCGTTGCCCTCCTTTTCCCTATCCATCCAATGGGCCACTGGAAACTCACAAACCGCACGAAACGCGACATCATAGCCGTCACTTGACGCCGGTGTTATGTGAGCGAAAGCTGTCACCCCAGTCGTGCCAGCCCAAGTCAGCTGCATAGCAGCATGGCACTACCTATTACTCTATGCTCATCATTAACTTTTTAGCTTTTTAATTTATAACTTCAAGCTTCAAGTTAGCTTTAATTATGATATAGGCATTGGAATCATCAGTACTAATCCCACCCCACCATGGTTCAGGCCTTGTCGTGGCGGTGGGGCTCAGTAACCTAGGGTGAGCCGCTGCACCTTGGGCGAAGCTAATTGGGCCAAGGGGGCTCTTTGTACCCCTCTTATAAGAAGAGGGGACATAAGAGCAAGGGGCAAGGGGTGAGGATGGGAACCTCACCCCATTGTACTGTCCCGACGTTGGGAGGGGTTGTTCTGTGGTGCGGGACAACCTCTCTGTGGAGGTGGCGTCGGTCCCTTGCGGGACTGACTAGCCGTCGAGGTGCCCTGTTTGTTTACTAGATCCGGGGCACCTCACCAAAGGCGGCATTGGTGGCACTCGCCGGATTTTAGTGGGTAGAGCTGCGTCCACTTACCAGCTGTCGGGCGCAGCGAGTCCCACATACCCGCGTGGGGAGACCCACTCCCCCGCGGGATGCCTCAGAGCATTTCCCGGCGTTAAAGAAAAAAAAAAGTACTAATCCCAGCAATCGTAAAACTCGTCAACCAGGTTCTCTGATAAGAAAATAATGGAAAAACCTAATCAGTAATAGGAATTGCTTATTTAAATAAGTAACTAACCACTTTAAGGTGAACATTAACAAACCTTGCTTTCCACTGTTTACTATGAATTTGATTTTATTGAAGAAGACTTTCATGCTTTCGCTTGTCGCTGACAAAAAATATTTTTCTTCTGTTCGCGATATTGTTGTTTTCAATAGAACGCCAACAAAAAAATCTTTTTTTCTTCCTTTCGTTACATAATTCTTGCTTTCAGTTGAACGCTTGTTAGGGCTTAGTAGATTAGTAGATATAATTTAAATGTTTTAAGGTACAGAGGGGCAAAGTTACCACAATTCTTGGCCTATCTTCGTTGAAATTGTTGAAAGACCATTAACCGGTGGGAGGGAAGCGCTGTGCCGCGCTCCCGGCTGCATGGGTACCACCATCTTGCTTGTTTCTCCCGTGAAACAGCTTTACTGTGTTTCGGAGAGAAGGGCAAGACAGGCAGTGTAATTACTGGCACCGAGACTTAACATCTTATGTCTCAGGATAGGCAATACATAAATGAGTTGCCTGGGCTCGTTCCAGGTATACTAGGTTATGTTCATGGGCGACGTCGACCACTTACCATCAGGTGGTACGTTTGCCAGTTTGCGTATCCAACTAACATGTATAAATTTGTTTCGTGTTAGGGGGTAAATATTTCAATCATTCTGATTATAACAATATTTTAATCTCTTTAATATTATAGTCCTGATAATGTGTTGAAAATATGTCTGATTTTAGTTTAACTCTACATAAATAAAAACTGATGTGGTAAATTCTAACAAAAATCCTTAAAATTTAATTTTGTAGGAATTTTCTCATTAAAAAAATTCCGACAAACATTTATATCTTAGCAGATATTTAAAATATTTGTATTTTTATTCGAAGTAGGTATTTTGTAAGAATTGACAGATAATTTTATTTGCATAATATTATACTTCTATCTGTTGGTATTTTTTAATATTTCACTTACTGGGGGTTTACTTACTTAAGTATTACACTATCTTGCTTTAAAGATAACGCGGTAATCTAGAATTATCCCTTTATTAACGTAAAACTTAATATAATCAATTCATATCAAAATGCAATAAAAGAATTATTATTATCGCAGATTGTAAATATCCAGCGATTATTAAATTCATAAATTTCAATAACACACGGTATTTTCTTGGATGAGCGCAAAAGCGTTGACTTTGCCTTATAATCTTATATAAAAATATAAGAGATAGCACACACTACATAATATTCTAAAACAAAGTATTCCGCTGCGTATGTCTGTCTGTACGCGATAAATTCAATAACTACAGAACGAATTTTCATGTTACTTTCACCAATAGATATAGTATAAGCATAGCTCACTATACGCATTATATCCTCTAAAGAAATAGTTACGTACATTGCGGCAATTGGACAGCTAAAATAGGCGGATACGGTGGATATTAATCCTTATCAATTTGTATACGTTAATTACCTTTAACATTTCATGCACATTACTGAATGCTTACACACCATGTAATTTAAATGAATATCTTAGGAGTTATCACAAAAATATTACGCGCGCGAATTTTAATTGCGTATTCCTATACCCACCGAATTACCTTTTCAGTTGAAACAGCTAAAAAATTATCCTATTTTAACTACTTATCAACTATATGGATTATAGATATTATTATGATTAATTTTATTTTATTTTATTAATTATTACACATGATTACTTAGTATACTTATTTTTGATAAACGCGAATTTTTTTTTACATTACCAATTTCACCCGTACAAATCCGGGGGCGAGCAACTAGTTTATTATCTTGAAGAACACTTTATTTAAAATTAATCCTTAAGGGGGAGGTTTACTCGTTGAAAAGGTCCTTAATGCTAAGTTTGAATGAATAATTAAATCTTTATATATATAATTCTTCTGTGCGTGTGTATGTCACTGAACTCCTCCTAAGCGGCTGGACCGATCTTGATGATTTTTTTTGTGTGTGTTCAAGTGGATTCGAGAATGGTTTAGATTCACAAAATAAAAATATGTTGTACAGGACAACGTCTACCGGGGCCACTAGTAGCTATATAAAATTGTGACTGCAGACCGTGGCTGAGAAAGGTCAAGAAACACTGGTCTAGTCGATACAGATTACAGACTATTTAATAATGACACTGACAAATATAGAAGAGCGCCATATGTTTAACTAGCAGCGCCCCGCGGTTTCGGCCTCGTACTTGCCATTCGAGTGGGAATATGGTGATAAATCATTAAAAGCAACTAATAGGGACCAGCCCTAAGTTCATATATAGAGGTGTCAGCAGACGGATATAGTGATTATGTACTCGATAATCTTTTATCACCATCGCCTTGATAGGATTATTGTAAGAATTCAATTAACAAGTCCATTTTATGACTCATCAAGGGTGTCATAAAATATTCTTGTAGCGTCATCTAGGTTCCAAGCAGGCCCGTCTTTCCCATTTGGCAATCTGGGCATCAGTCCAGAGCCTCGCAATCCATTGGGGCCCCATTATGGAAATCAGAATATGACTGTGTGATAATTTTAAGAATATAAAATAATGATTGCTATTTAGAATAGCTAGTAGTGTCCTTATTACTAGGTTTATTCTTCCCCAGTCAAAAAATCAGTCTCACAGATCTCAAAATTGTTGTTTTCGTCGGGGCCTATTATCCTAGTGCGGAGGGCCCTCTATAGGTTAAAGGGGGCATAGGTTCCGAGTACATAGTAAATTCTTAAAGTGTTTACCCACCATGACAGCTATACCTGAGTTTGCATGACAGAGCAGAGCGTTCTTTTACAATGCCATCGTCATTAGCCAGCTTAACTCGGCTATTAGCGGCACGCTAAAGACTTGCGTAATCAATTGTTAGGGATATTTCCATACTCTACAATCTATTATGACGTGCAAGAAATTCTTAACAAACAGGCTATGGTATATGGGTTTTAAGATGTAGTCGTAAACAAGGAAGTTATATTCGATAGATAGAATATAATGTTTGCTTCCATGACACAATTCAAAATCGGTAATATTATGCTTGTGTCTCTTATCGTATCTCAAACTTCAATATTTGTTTTCTAAATACTATTTTTTTAATAATAATAATATCTAATACGATGAGACAACTCACATACGGCCCCCTGATAACCTAACCTAACGAGAGAGAGCCTGTTCTTATGGCAACCATACAACTGATAGTTGATACATATTTATATATTTCTAAATACATACATATCTTCTTTTATGATTGATGTCTTGGATTTTATCTGTTATGGTGTTATATTTCTGTTGTCTAATAAATAAATAAAAATAAATAAAATCTCTATATATAAAAATTACGTGTCACGTTGTTTATTTTTTTTATGTTAGTTGGATAAACGTGCCACCTGATGTTAAGTGGTCGACGTCGCCCATGAACATAAACTAGTTTACCTGGAACGAGTCCAGGCAACTCATCTATGTGTTGTCTATCCTGAGACATAGATGTTAAGTCTCGGTGCCAGTAATTACACTGCCTGTCTTGCCCTTCAACAAGCAAGATGGTGGTACCCATGCAGCCGGGAGCGCGGCACAGCGCTTCCCTCCCACCGGTCCGCGATGAACTCCTCTACTACTGAGCCTTTAACCAAATTTTGCACACAGTGTGCAGTTTGATCCAACTAGAGAGATAGGATGGTTTATATCCCAATTTATATTCGCAATTTTTTATTCATAAATAATAATTTTAATTTAAATAATAATTATTGAATAGTTTACTACAATATATTTTAACATATATCTTAGCCACAGCAACGCGTGGCCGGGTCTGCTAGTTATAGATAAATTACACCCAGACACAAAACAAATGATCATGATCACACGAACATTTGTCGTAGGTGGAAATCGAATCGACCTTCTGGTTTAGCAGTCAGGGACACTAACTACTAGAGTCTAGACCAACAGGGCAGTCAAGAAAGCTTAAATTCCTTATAACATAAATGAGGATAAAAAGAAGGATAAAAATCGAGTTTGAATAGAAAACTCAATCATCAATACATTTAATTACATTGAATGCCTCTTTAATAAATACTTACAAATCAGGAAACTCCTTTACCATAACATTATAGTTTTTAATAACTGGTTGTAAGAGACAATAATATTATGAGTGAGAACATAGACAAGGCCAAGAAAAACAGAGTAATTACATAACATAAATGATAAACTGTGTATAAACAAGAAAAGATAACGCGGCAATATTTTATAATCCAGGTGTAATGTTCTCATCAATACAAATTAATCGAGCCCAAACACAAGGTTACTGCTGTAAATCGTTGAGGAGTTCCCTCGACTGTCTTTCGACTCCATCATCAGATCAACTCTAGACCTGCATGAAATTGTAGTGCTTTAAAATACTTAATTAAAAAAATATTAAACGCACTAGTTACTCCTACGATTTTCGAAAGTTCCCCTCGATTTCTCTAGGATTCCATCATCAGATCCTGGTTTCCATATCATGGGACCACCTCGGAAGTGCACTCTTTTGAATAAAAAAAGAATTTTGAAAATCGGTCCACAATTGAGAAATCGGTGAACATACATAAAAATATATATACACACGAACATAATTATAACCTCCTCCTTTTCGAAGTCGAAAATTAAGATGTTCTTGAGTTCGCATGAATACATTGTAATACGCTGATTTGCATTTTTGTCGGTTTAATTAATCTTCGTTTAGACTGACTTCATTCCAAAGTTACTATGTTTACTCTTTCTTTTTCTATACAGAAGAAAGAGATAAAGATATTAGTAACTAATAGTTAATACCAATATGACGTATCTAAAACTATACGTTTTATCGAGTTCTCGGTAGCCTCTTTATAGTGAAGTTTAGATATACTCATAATAGGTATGGTATAGTTTTCTAATCGTGTTGTGTTTTTACGATAACTATAACTATAGTTATGTCATGTGCGCTTGCAACAAAAACTCATGGTAGAGGTACAGGACCATGAGACTATTGAACGATAACATTATCTTGGTGATAAATCGATTTGTAAATAGTCATAAAGTTTAGTCATATTTAGTCATATACTAAATATGACTAAACTCATAAACTTATAATATACTGTCGTAGACTAAACTACACCAGGTCATAATATAGGGGTCGGAAAGTTCTACATTTCGATTAGGGGTCTACATCATACGCAACTTGCACGCGACCTCCTAACATTGCTGCCCCATATTTACTTTTAAAAATGACAGCAATAACATAAATTTCAAATAAATGGTTATGTTTATTGTGACTTTATTGTAATGTTGTCTATGTAGAACGCATATTTTTTTTGATATAAAGTTTTTTTATTGTACAATGTGAATATTATAAGTATGGCTGCCAGAAGCGGATTTACCAGTAGGCTGAGTAAGTTGGAGCCTAGGGCGCCAGATTTTTGGGGGCCGCAGATTTAGGATTTCTATGTTTGGGATGAAATTATTATTTTGACCTCATACTAAAAAGATTTCCGCATGACGGTTCTGGTGTTTTTAAAGTAAAATAAAATAAAAGGTCGGCAAAACTTTACAGCCTACACCTTGAAAATGTATTTAAATATGCCACTGATAGTTGGGATAAAAACTTGCAAATCCAAACCTGCAGAAATCCACCAACCCCACATCACCACACTTTCGACGTGACAGAGTCTAATAAATCGATGAACGCCGGCTGCATGCACGATATGACGCGTCTTTGTCCCGTAACGCTCATTGTCCCGTTACGCTCATTGTACACTTGCGTTTTATATGACGTTGTCACGTTAAACTATCGTTCGTAAACGAATTTTACAGACAATCATTATAATATATTTTTTTGGTGTGGCCTACAAAAAATAATCATATTTTTTTATTTTCAGGATACGTCTACTGTGATAATGGAGAACGGTGTAGAGATTGTTAATAATAATAACGTATCCAATGGAATAGACAAATCTTATTTAAATGGTAAGAAATTTAAAATTTCACAATTAACTATTTAATCATGTATAAATAACTAATTGTATGTTTGAACGCGCTATTTTCTGGAACTTTCAATCGTAGATGAAAAGTACTTTTACAATTGATCCCGTTTATTTATTGCTCAATATTTATAGGTTATAACTTAAAAAACTATCTTGACTGTTAAGTGTCTTCTATTATATAAAAGTATACTTAATATACTTAGAAAAGTTTTTTTCTTATTTTGAGGAAGGTGACTTGGATTTTTTTGCGCCGTAAAATGCTCTTAGGCATCCCGCGGGGAAGGGAGGACTCCCCAGGCGGGTATTTGTTACTCGCTGCGCCCAAAAGATGATAAGGTGGATGCAGCTCTACTCACTAAAACCCGGCAAGTGCCACCAATGCGGCCTTTGGTGAGGTGCCCCGGATCTGTTGAGCAACAGGGCATCTCGACGGTGAGTCAGTCCCCCACACAAGGGGTGAGGAGGTCCCATACCACAGAACAACCCCTTTCCCCAACGTCGGGACAGTGCAATGAGGTGAGGTTCCCATCCTCACCCATTGTTCCTCCTGCTCTTTTGTCTCCACTTTTTATAAAAGGGGTAAAAAGAGCAGCTCTCGCGGTTTAATTGGCATCGCTCAAGGTGCTGGGTACACCTTAGGCTACTGAAGCCCACTGCCACGGCAAGGCTTGAACCATGGTGGGGTGGTGACACCTACTTAGCCTAGTTCAACATAAGCACCAGTGTCTACCCGGGTCCTGGTGGTATGCGTAAGCATTTTCCTTGCGAAAACAAAAAAGTTGACGCTTAATTATAATAATTAAACGCTCCAGGTCCAGACCAAATAATACCCGCTGATGAATACTACAGCTGCAGGCCTGGAGGTCACGTGAAGCTGCGGATAGGGTCTCGGGGACCTGCGGCGGAGCCCCCCGTCTCCGTGCCCGGTCTACTGAGTAGGATAGTGGCGAGGTATCCCGACGACATTGCGTTGGCGACCAAAAAGCAAGACGGAAAGTGGCATAAAGTTTCATACAAGTAAGTTGATATTGAAGAACAATTTTACGTTTAAAAAAAGGAGGACAAACGAAGTGTCGGTTCATCTCGTCCCTAGTGATCACCGATGTATAGACACCTGCTATAGCCCAATGGATTTGCAAGGGCTTTGCCGCCAATTTGGGCTCTTGGTAAGCTCGTAACAACTTATGTTTCGGGTACTAAAAAAATGAGGATTTTCTATAAAAAATCGTTATCTGATGTAGCAATTTGACATTACAAATTTAAGAAAAGTCAAAATTCTCGAATTCACTAACATCAACGCGGATTCTATTGTCGAATTGTAAAAACTAAAAATGACGTTACAAAATAGCAATTTTGTTCGGTAGAAGATTTGTGACGATTGTGGCACCATTTGAATTGTTCTTCCGAAATTATGGGAATGTGGGAAACAACTTCGTATGTTTATAATCGTATAATTGTATTTCAGACAATATCAAGAGAGAGTGCGGACGTGTGCGAAGGGTTTTCTGAAGCTGGGCCTGGAGAGATTCTATTCGGTGTGCATCCTCGGATTCAACTCGGAGCAGTGGTACATAGCGGACCTGGCAGCTATACACGCAGGGTTGGTATTACATTCTGTTTTAAATTAAGAAGGTTTTTTTTTTTATGTTAGCTGGATAGGCCACTTACCATCAGGTGGTACGTTTGCCAGTTTGCAAACGAAGTCTCGGTGCCAGTAATTACACTGCCTGTCTTGCCCTTCTCTCCGAAACACAGCAAAGCTGTTTCACGGGAGAAATAAGCAAGATGGTGGTACCCATGCAGCCGGGAGCGCGGCACAGCGCTTCCCTCCCACCGGTACTTGGTTAGCATCGAGCGTATAACAGGACAGAGCAGTAATGTGAGCCATAAAATTCCGAAACTGGCAAGTGATTTGTCACTGACGTAATAGCAATTCAACCAACCGGTGATCTGTATGTACGTCCCATCGGCCAATGATCCATCAACGGATATCAGTCGGCCAATCAGAGCGCAGAACCGGCGCGGCGCTGCGTCGCAGCACAAATTTGGCGGAATTTGTTTTCATACAAAACATTACCGCTCTATTCCGGTATATGTTCGATGTACTAGGTACACATTTGAAAGACTATACGTTCAATAATCGTAATGGTACTGCCACTATTTTCACAACGCTTACTAGTATGTCCATCAATTATGTTAAATTGCCAACGATTGACCGTTACCAAACTTTTGCACTTGTGGTACAAGTCAATGCCAGCTGCAACGCACAATAGTGGAGTAGCGGAGGTAGCGGGTTCGAATGCTGCCAGGGAACAAAAAAGTTTTCTGTGTTCCTGGGTCATGGATGCGTATTAAATGTTTATTATATAATAAAAATCTTAAATATACGTATAGTATAAAAGTATTAAATATATTTCCGTTGTCTGGTACCCGTAACACAAGTTCTTCGAGAACCTACCACGGGACCAGATTGACGTGGTGTAAAAGTAACATACCGGTGTAGGAAAATCTGCATAGTTCATTAAAATAAAGACGTTTCTAAAGTGAGCGTGTTGGTGTATAACAATTAACAATACTTATTACTTCCATAAATTAATCTAATTAAATAAATAATAAGTCTTTCGGAAAACTCTATTTACATAAAGACTTTTAAAGGTGTACTATGGTCTTATTCTTTGCTCTATCGTTTGTAGGATAAAGTTTGTCCAATTAGTATGAGATTATACTTAAAATAAAATGATGACGACGATTATCCTGCCCAGAAATCGGACAAAGCAACAATTTTTTGTATCAATTATTATATGATACATATTACATATAGTTGTTTTAATTATTAATAAAAATAAAAGAGTTGGGTTTCAATTATTAATTAAATCCAAAACTAATAAACAGATTTTTATAAAACTATTTGTAATTTATTAGTAAGCTACACTTAAATCTAAAATATAATCATTATATTCCTGGCTCTAGACAGAGTAAGGAAAAATCATAGACAAAAGCGTCTTATATGTTTACGCTATCGGTGTAATGTTTAAACTAGTATATTATGTAAACATTACATAACTTGCCCATGTGTGACACATATTATTATGATCGTACGATATAACGAAGCATTTCTGTTTTCCTTGTACAATATGTTTAATAATATCTCATTGTATCCTCAACGCAAACATCCTTTTATCAAACTACACGTGCTTAACCTTTCTTGAGACATAAAGATAAGTGTACTAAAATATTTCTCCTAATATTGCGATTAAATAAAATGCCAACAGTGTTGATGTATCTCAGATTCAAAGAAAAAAGAGGGACAACACGAGTTTTAGTACTTACGTCTTAAATTTGAGATTCGTTTGAGTATTTGGGGGTTAGATCTAAAATATATCTAACCCCTAACATATCTAAAAAAATAAAGAAAAAAGAGGGACAACACGAGTTTTAGTACATAGTACTTACGTCTTAAATTATATCTAACCCCCAAATACTCAAAAGAATCTCAAATTTAAGACGTAAGTACTAAAACTGGTGCTGTCCCTCTTTTTTCTTTGAATCTGACACGTCGTAGCATGAGTTTAAATTCGTCTTAAATTTGAGATTCGTTTGAGTATTTGAGGGTAAGTAACATTATTTTAGTAATAATGTAGCATATAATATATGTAAGATATTATGTATTTTTCTCTATTACAGTGGATACGCCGCAGGGATTTACACGACAAACTCCGCCGAAGCGTGTTTCCATTGTTTGGAAACGTCACGAGCTAACATTTGCGCCGTCCAAGATAAGAAACAATTAGAAAAGATATTGTCTATTCGAAGCCGGCTAAAACATCTTAAAGCGATCGTACAATGGGAAGAACCTATAGATACAACGATACCTGGAGTGTACAGTGTAAGGAAGTCCATACTACTTATAAAAGACGCTTAGGAATTTTTATTAAGTTTGAACACGCTAGTTTTACTACCAATAGAATTTGAAAAATTATTTTGTCTTTTGACATCTAAATTATAATAGAATTTTTTATATTTGTGGAACGGGTAAAACATACAATATAAATTATGCGAGATACCTAACTCTGTTACACTTTTACGCCCAAACCGTCAATAATATTTTCCGTAGCGAGCAAGGTCGCAGGACATAGGCTGTCGAAATAATCATCATCAGTCATATTATGTATAATGTAGTCGACATTAAGTCAGCGCCGGCGACGACGCGGGCATCAGTTACTTACATATTTATAGCAACTGGTAAGCTACTATCCGCAGATGTTGCGTGTACCTACTGTGTGATCTACAAATGCTTACTAAGCATTTGTAGATCCATTAAATTATAAGTATGAATTTGATGTACAATACATACCTACAGTTCGATAATACTTCAGAATTGCTTCCTAAACTAATTATAGCTTTTTTAATCTTGTATATAAAGAATCGGTAACATTAGCTATCTGGTGGATGTCTTTGTTTTGAATCCTATCTGTCAAAATACCCAGCTTCGGTCGTCTTGGCGTTCCTTGACCTATGCTCAGCAGTGGGCATGATGATGATATAAAGAATCGCGTGAACCGCACGTCATTCTTTTTGTCACGTAAGGATTTTTTTAGATAACGTTCGTCTTTCTTCTGGCACCAATAATATAGTCATAACTCATAAGCAGCTACGATGTGAACTTTGACATATTGCGTTTATCGATCCGCCTTATCTATTATTATGGGATGCTAGCGTGAAAAGACAAGGTTAATACTGCATTAAATAAATAATTACTATATTAACATACAAACGTGTATTTTATATGAATATCGTGTCAAGTCTCTGGGAAAGGAATGTTACACTTTATAAAATACTTATTTTTCAAATTTATAATAACAATATCGTATGAGTTTAGTTCCCATGATTACCCTGTCGTGAATGACGAAAAATATAAAGTCGAATTCCCTAGATATGTGGTTTAATACCATGTTTTGTCCATTTTACCTTGTTATAAGTGACCATAATATATCTCTTATCTTGACTTTATGGTATAAGGTCAAATATTTATCTTTGTTTTTGTACTTTCTTTTTTGTAGTACATGTGGTTATTCAGTGTGTAATATCGCCTATGGCTAGCCGTCTAAGGTACATTATTATCTGATTCCAGTGGTCGCAAGTGATGGAGATGGGAGCTAAGGAGCCAGACACTCAACTGAATCAAATACTTAAATCCATGTCTGTCAACGAATGCTGTACCCTCGTTTACACGGTAATTTAAAAAAAATACGGAAAATGTAGTGATCACCGATATTTATAGACACGGTGTATCGTTCATTGTTTTACAGATACACTTATCTGTTTCGTCTGTCTATTCGATCGTTCTACCTTGCAAGACATTGCAACATTGCTACTTTCACTCAATACGCTTCTAAAAAATAATAAAAAGATACAAATTAGTGTAAAACAATTTATTATAAAAAATAATAGAGATAAAAATTACAACCTCCATGGAATTCGGTTTAGTTATAAATCTAGAATAAAATCCGTAATAGAAGTGTGTCAACAAAAAACGAGGACAAATGCATTAACATACAATATGTTATAAAAATGGGTATATAAAATTTATTACAAAGCATTTTAATTTGGCTAAGTTGAAGTTAGTTTTACAGAGTTTGGAGCATGCGCGTTAATTTTGTATACAAAAACGTCTGAGTGACGTTTGCGAATTGCGATATCACTTTCATCAACTTCAGTACGGCCACGTTCAATTGCGTGTGTTGTATACCTGATATGATGATATACATATCATCATATCAGGTGCCATCTTCATATTGAAGTTTGGGGGTCAGTAGGCAAAATTTCTTGCGATTCCACGCCATATTTTTAATATCGGGGTTAAGCTACCCCATAGCCAAGTATGGCCCTCTAAGTCTTCTAGCCATTTGCGTGGTGGACGTCCAGGACTCCTCTTAATCCCGGTATTTTACCCCCGAGAATCAACCCTGTAATTACTGGTCTCCTCTCTGCAAACCGAACCGTACCGAAAAAGCAACCTTCCACCTTGAGTTTGCATTCGCGAGAGCCTTGGAGAACCTTGTAAAGTTGTCCCAAGGTATTTTAAACATTTTGCGAAGTGTCTACATCTCGAACGCCATTAAACGGTCTATTTAGGAAGGACCCATGTTTCGCAAACATGAAAAAGTGTAAGCCAGTTACCAGTAGCATTTCGTTATCCAGTGTCTTATTGTAAATTTAATTTAGGGTCACAAAGTTCTTGGGACATCTGAAAATATGATTTTTGCTGCATTGTACATAGATTCTTTACTAATATCATAAAGCTGAAGAGTTTGTTTGTTTGTTTAAACGCGCTAATCTCAGGAACTACTGGTCCGATTTGAAAAATTCTTTCAGTGTTAGATATCCCATTTATCGAGGAATGCTATAGGCTATATAACATCACGCTGTGACTTATAGGAATTGAGTAACGCGGGCGAAGCTGCAGGCAACAGCTAGTATAAAATAAAGCAAAAAACATATTTGACAAAATTGGTATTGTATACCTATTCTTATATAAAATAAATAATGATACAACAAAAAACCTTCATAAGAATTTATCCTTTAATCTCTTAAGCCAGAAAATTATTGCTCTCTAAAATGCCTTATACTGGCTTATTGATATTATTCCGTGACATAATCAAGACAAGATAAAATAATAATTTATGACAGATGATAAATAAAAACTTGTTTTTTCCATTCATCATTCACTAATCACGCTGGGTTTTTAAACATATTTAGTTACGCTAAATAATTTAGGAATACAGATTTTATGTTGAAGATGTGTCTATAATGTAATAGAATAATAATGATTCACTCAAAAATACCTATTAATTAAATATTTTGTATAATACCAATTAAAACAAAATATGAGTTTGTTTCGCCGGTTCTTCTCAATGGGCTAGCCTTGGAACCGGTGGTAGACTCAATTGACGTTCAAAAAGACGGTATCATTTTGGTACTATTTTGAATAAAAAAAATTGATTTTGATTTTTTTATGCTGTTTATATAATAGGTTCTATTACATCTACATCATATTTGGTTTTATACTAATTAGTACCAGTTTTTTAACGCAACAGCTTCCAATCCAACGCTTACTCTAAGTAAATGGCATCTAAAATAAAGGATGTGCCAAAAACACAAAAAGAAGAACATGGTAATATATATCCCGTTTTAAATGACCGTGAATCTTATATTACAGTCAGGGACGGTGGGCCCCCCGAAGGCAGTGATGCTGTCGCACGACAACCTCACGTGGGACGCGTATATCATCGGCGAGCGGGTGAGCAACCTGCGACCTACACAGGACAAGCTCATCTCCTACCTGCCACTCAGCCATGTTGCTGCACAGGTAAAAAAAATGCCGCCACGAGGAGTATAATCTAGAATGAAATATTAAAAAAAACATACAGACGAATTGAGAACCTCCTTTTTTTTTGAAGGCGGTTAATAATCTATACTAATATTATAAAGTTGAAGAGTTTGTTTGTTTGTTTGTTTGAACGCGCTAATCTCAGGAACTACTGGTCCGATTTGAAAAATTCTTTCAGTGTTAGATAGCCCATTTAAGGAAGGCTATAGGCTATATAACATCACGCTGTGACTTATAGGGAGTTGAGTAACGCGGACGAAGCTGCAGGCAACAGCTAGTATATAATAGAAACATAAAATGCATTCTATTTTGCTGCCATGGCCCGCCAAAGCATTTCACAATAAAAACAAATATATTATGTTTATAAAAATTGTGACCCGAGTCCCGACTAAGGATAAAATTGATTCCTTCTTGAATTCGGTTAAAATGTATTCTACCTTGACCATAATCGCGATTCAATTGACATAATATCTCGGACATGAAAAACGATTTAAAAAATCCAATGCAAATTCAAATTTTGGCGTCAATAATTTTAATTTATTTCAGTAATTCCAAAATGAATGAAAACATAACTTGGTGACCTAATAGTTATACCTTCCTACATCCTACCTACTCATAGATTGACCTAATAGATAAAAACCTTATTTTGTTAATTTTCAATACATGATTAGTTAACTTTAGTAACAAAGAAAAAAAATTAACAAAGAAAAAGGGCTTGTAAATTTAAAAAAATATGTTTTATTATAATGTAGGTATATTATTTGAGGTTGAAAACCAAACCCAAGCTTACAACAACTAATCTCGAGTTACTGGAGCATCGTCGCTAATAATAAATCTAGACTTGACAGTAACTGGTGACCTTTTGAGGTCAGATCCCGTCTGCGTCTATTGATGCTATATTCTACACAGCAACTACGACTATTATCGCGAACGTTGTAAATACAAGGAACTGTAGATAATACTTATATAACCAAAATAAGTGCTTATAAATTTTGACAATCATGTGGTATCTATAGATTACCATACTAAAATTAGATCATTGGATTAATCGGTAAAGACACCGACATATTTTTATCAATTCTAGACACTAGTTCTTCCGTGTACTTGAAAATTGAAAATCAGTTTATAGTTTTATTTTTGCATAGGTTAATAATAGGTTAGTAAAATAAAGTCTCGGTGCCAGTAATTAGTGCTCCCCACCATGGTTCAAGCCAAGTCGTGGCGGTGGGGCGCAGTAGCGACGATGGGAACCTCACCCCATTGTACTGTTCCGACGTTGGGAGGGGGGGTTGTTCTGTGACGCAGGACAACCTCAATGTGAAGGTGGCGTCGGTCCCTTGAAGGACTGACTATTCGTCGAGATGCCCTGTTTGTTTAATAGATCCGGGGCACCTCACCAAAAGGCGGCATTGGTGGCACTCGCCGGGTTTTAGTGGGTAGAGCTGAGTCCACTTTACCATCTTTCGGGCGCAGCGAGTCCTACATCACTCTCCGCCTGGGGAGTCCACCCCTCCCCAGCGGGATGCCTCAGAGCATTTCCTGGCGTAAAAGAAAAAAAGGCTAATTAGTGCTATTAATTGATAAACAACGGAAAAACCCTGTATCAATAGTCAATACCTACACATTATACGTTGATTAGTATTTTATGCTACAATAGCCGTAGAATTATTGCATATGTTCGTATTTTAAGCTATTCACCGAGGGGTTGTCCCGCACCACAGAACAACCCCTCCCAACGTTGGGACAGTACAATGGGGTGAGGTTCCCATCCTCACCCCATGTTATGCTCTTTTGTCCCCTCTTCTTATAAAAGGGGTACTAAGAGCCCCCTAGGCTCAATTAACTTCACCCAAGGTGCTGAGCTCACCCTAGGCTACTGAGCCCCGCCGCCACGTCAAGGCCTGAACCATGGTGGGGATGTGTTTTCTATCCTGAGATTCTATGTATTATACAACAACTGAGACATAAGATGTTAAGTCTCGGTGCCAGTAATTACACTGCCTGTCCTACTCTCCGAAACATAGCAAAACTGTTTCACGGAAGAAACAACCAAGATGGTGGCACAGCGCAGCCCTCCCACCTTTTTGAACATAAGAATAAATTAGAGAAAAAAATATCATTAAGTAAGTAATACTACAATGAGGATATAGGATTTGTACTTACTAAATATTGATGTACCTATCAACTAGGTGGTAGACATCTACACTACCCTGACGAACGCTGTAGCAGTTTACTTCGCACAGCCTGACGCTCTCAAAGGAAGCCTCGTAGAAACACTAAAAGAAGTCAGGCCCACCAGGTACCTAGATATATAAATCTAATTTAAGAACGGCAACACTAGGTTATTCCTTATTCCTATCCAACTAAATAATAAATATATTATCACCAAAAAGGCTTGTCAAAAATGTGTGTACAAAACACATAGTTCTTTTTTGTTATTTGGATAGGCAAACTGGCAAACGTGCCACCTGATGGTAAGTGGTCGACGTCGCCCATGAACATAAACTAGTTTAGCTGGAACGAGCCCAGGCAACTGATTTATATGTTGCCTATCCTGAGACATAAGACGTTAAGTCTCGGTGCCAGTAATTACACTGCCTGTCCTGCCCTTCTCTCAGAAACACAGCAAAGCTGTTTCACGGGAGAAACAAGCAAGATGGTGGGTTCTTATGTCATAAGAAGTCAGTCGATCAGTCGGCGCCTTATGGTGACTACCGACGCCTATAGACATCCGCACAACCACAGAACTATATCAAGATATTTCTGTGCGCACAACCAATGGTTATGCATATGCATTGCCCTCTTTTTCCCTATCCCCCCAATGGGCCACCGGAAACTCACAAACCACACGAAACACGATAGAATAACTTGACGCCGCTATTATGTGAGCGAGAGTTACCACCCCAGTCGTGCCGGCCCAATCGGCTGCAAAGCAGCATGACTCAACCTCTTACAAAAATATATTATGATTTAATGTAAATGACTTACTCTAGATAAGATTCGAATTCGAGGCCTCGTTGGAATATCCCGCCACTTGACCTTTACGCTAAAAAGGGCTTTTATACACGCAATTCACATTTAGTCCAGACTTTCGACTCCAGTTTTCATTTACCTATATATCAATAAAAATAACCCGAAATCACAGTAACGGAATCTGTTTTCAAGAATATATTTAGAATTTTTTAACCAGATTTTTGGGGGTACCACGAGTATGGGAGAAAATGTATGAAAGGATTATGGCCGTCGGGGCCTCCAACGGATCGGTGAAGCGCTGCATCGCCATGTGGGCCAAAGAAAAGGGAACCAAACACCACCTCGCCAGGATTAACGGGTAAGGCGATCATATACATATAATGCTAATATCCCCAAAATTTGTATAAAATACTAGCTGTTGCCCACAGCTTCGCCCGCGTTTACTTAGATTAACAGCCGTTCGGATTGATGATGATTATTTTTATGGCCAAAGTTACACCTTATAACATCAGCTATCTGCCAGTGCAGTCAGCTATTAGTCAGGCCCGATAGTACGTTTTTATAAAATATATTTATTTAATTTAGAAGTACATTTTTATTATATTTAAATAACTTTTACGGATTCTATCGCCGTTTATTAAGATTTTTACATGCCCGACGTTTCAGATACTTTACAGCAACCATGTTTATGGGAGGATTGAGGTGTCAGATGTCCTAACGTTACAAAGTTATTCGAAACTACCCTATGATACATCAATATTTTAATTCAAATTAGTACCTACTACCAGCAAAAAAAAAAAACTACGAAAAAGCCATCTATTGACACATCTAAAAAACTTCTTGTTACACTTATACATCTTATCTATTACCTTGGGTCTCAAACTATCTCCATATCAAATTTCAGTCAAATCGGTTCAGTGGTTTAACAAATACACAGTCCCGGCATTTTAGCTGCACAACTCCCGTTCCCGTGGGATTTTCAGGATAAGAACTATTTTAAGTCCTAAGTTAAGTTCCAAAGTATCTTCATATCAAATTTCACCCAAATCTGTTCCGTGGTTTAGAAGAAAGACAGTCCTGGGGTTTTACCCACATAGTTCTCGTTCCCGTGGGATTTCAAGATAAGAACTATTTTAAGTCCTACGTTAAGTTCTAAAGTATCTTCATATCAAATTTCACCCAAATCTGTTCCATGCTTTAGAAGATAGTCAGTCCCGGGGTTTTACCCGCATAGGTACTGTTCCCGTGGGATTTTCAGGATAAGAACTATTTTAAGTCCTAAGCTAAGTTCCAAAGTATTTTCATATCAAATTTCACCCAAATCTGTTTTGTGGTTTAGAAGATAGACAGTCCCGGGGTTTTACCCGCATAGTTCCCGTTCCCGTGGTATTTTCAGGATAACAACTATTTTATGTCCTACGTTAGGTTTCAAAGCATCTTCATATCAAATTTCACCCAAATACGTTACGTTGTTGAGAAGATAGACAGTCCCGGGGTTTTACCCGCATAAATCTCGTTCCCGTGGGATATCCGGGATAAAAACTATCCTATGTCCTTTCTCGGGTTTCAAACTATCTTGGTGCCAAATTTCTTCTAAATCTGTTCAGCGGTTTAGGTGTGAAGAAGAGACAGACAGACAGACAGAGTTACTTTCTCATTTATAATATTAGTAAGGAAGTAAGGATAAGGATAAGGATGTTAAAGTATAGTAGCTACTGCCGTATTGTCCGTTTCAATACAGCGGGGCCCTGGACTGCCCCTGTAGGCTAAAAGTGGAGCCTCCACCTTGCAGGGGCCCAGTCCTGCAGGGGCTGCTAGTTTACAGGAGTCCCCAAGCTACAGGGGCCCTTAGCATATAGGGGCCCCCATCTTTTAAGAGCACCCAACGTAAGAACATGTTCTCAAAATAAAAATAAGAAAAGATTTACATACTATATTTTATATATGCTTATTTTAACCTTAACCAGCGCTCTATCCGCGGGGATGACAATTCTACCGATAGACTACACTCTCTTCGAATGGTTAAAGTTTTGGTATGTCAAGAATCCCTTTGCATGCGTATGAAAAACATTGCACGATGAATACTAGTTCATTGGATAATGAACTTAAAAATAGGATTTAAATGCATTTTTTATTTTATTTGAATGACTGTATTTCTAGAATTATGATATCAATGTTGTCTGCAAATTAAGAGACTATTGATTGCAGACTTTTGTCCGTGATTATTGGAAGCCAAATAAATGATAAATGAAAAATAAACTATAGTCTTCCTTATACAAAAGTGACTCGTCTGTGTACCTACTAAAGACTAATTGGTTATTTTTTTGTGGATTTATTTTTAAATCATTTGTAGTTATATTTTTATTAGTTATAATATACCTAAGCAATTAGATTTAAATGCATGTATGTATTGCACGTTATATGAATGAAATTAGAGTGTGAACTAGATTTTTGTAAAATAAATTATTAGCAAAGAAATATCTGTGGTATAAAATATAAAAGGGCGTATAAATTACTGATATGAAATTAAAATATTATTGAAAAATATGGATTGTGATTCTATGAAATATGTTTGTGTAAAAACCACTTCCTAACCAATTTACAATTGTATTTATTTATTACATCCTCATATTTTTTTTTGAAATCTATATGCTATTCCCCAATACCTAATCAACGCACCAATGCATCTTGACTGCCGGATAAATCCTAAGACGCATTGGCAGATTTTATTACACTTTCGTAACCATTATATTTTATACCATTGTAACCATCAGATTTACTCTTATAGGCAACAAGGAACCACATGCGGGTACAAACTGGCGCGGTCTCTCATATTCAGCAAGGTCCGAGACCAGCTCGGCTTGGACCAATGCGAGACGTTCGTGACCGCAGCCGCGCCCCTCTCCCCGGATATCAAGAAGTTCTTCCTCTCGCTGGACATACCCATTGTGGATGCCTTCGGAATGAGCGAGGCGGCGGGGGCACATACCCTCAGTATATATCCTAAGTGAGTGTTATATGTTATTTTCTACCTATCATGCCTGATAATATGAAAACATTTCTATTAAAAAACTGATTGACCAATTTTAAGAAGTCATAACATGATTCTCTGTTTATTATTTAGCATTGGTAGTGTTCTTGTATAGGTATAATAATAATATAATAATATCAACCCTTATGTGTCCCACTGCTGGGCACGGGTGTCCTCCTAGAAATCAGGCGAGGAGGGTGTTGGGCCATACTTCACAGACGCGCTGGCCCAATTCGGGTTGGTGAACTTCACACAGCTTCAAAGACTTTTAATCTCATCAGGCATGCAGGGTTCCCCGCGATATTTTCCTTTACCGATGAGCAAGCGATGGTCTCAAGTTCAGGCGCACGTAGAAATAAATAAAAACCCATTTCAGGACACCACAGGGGTCAGGATCGAAGCCGGACCTCTCACTCGAGAGACAGAGCCCATATCCCCTAGACTAGAGTCTAGAGCATCGTCTTAACTCTGTGATGTGTCTAAACCCTGGGAGGATAATATCCAGTAATGACTAGGTATTAGAGTCGGTAATGAAAAACCGTGGTCTGCTGAGTTCTGTAGTAATTTGCTTGTTATAAAATTAACTATGGACAAAATCCCTCATGTCTAGTACTGGACCTTAGTAGCAGTAGACTGTATCAAAATCTAGGAGCTGACACACTGTACCTATATTAATAAATAAGATAGTTTTTATCTTTGCCTATATACTCGTGACTCGTGATCAAAAGTTTCAAGATTGGAATATTTATTTCAGGTTCTCACTAGATTCGTCAGGAGAAATCCTAGACGGTACAGAAACGAAGTTCGAAGGATCGGTCAGTGTCAACGGGCCCGGTGAGATCCTAATGCGCGGACGCCACGTGTTCATGGGCTATTTGAGCGATGAAGAGAAGACCAGGTCCACTTTGGACGACGAGGGTTGGCTGCACTCCGGAGACATCGGCAGACTGGACAGCAACAACCTATTGTACATTACTGGAAGGATAAAGGTAAAGAAATTTTGTTAACAGGTTATAAATTACGTCTAAAGCTTGAGAAGTCATGGTGCGTGACGTTACTTTCAATAGCGATGTGCGTGTGTGTGTGTGATTTATCGAAGGAATGAATTACAACGCTATGAATGAATTACAACATTATGAATGAATTACAACACTATGAATGAATTACGACATGATGAATGAATTACAACGGTATGAATGAATTACAACATTATTAATGAATTACAACTATATGCATGATTTACAACATTATGAATGAATTACAAGTAAATATAACCGTTGTAATTCACGCAGAATTACAACGGTTTGAATAAATTACAACGGTACATTTCCAGGAGTTGCTGATCACCGCAGGCGGAGAGAACGTAGCGCCAGTCCTCATCGAACAGCAGGTGCAGGCGGAACTGCTGCACGTGGGCTACGCGGTGCTCATCGGCGACCGCCGCAAGTTCCTCGCCATACTGCTCACGCTCAAGGTACTGCTAGTTACAGCTAGACATTATCATCATCATCATCATGATCGGCTTATGATAATCAACGCTAACCACTGACGCTTGACGAGTCTGAATGTCCATTTAAAATTAAATCGGACATTCACCCTCTGGGAGTGTGTATGTAGCTAAGCTTCAAAATTATACTTGTATAGGACAGAACAGGTCTAGGTTGTGGATGAGCCGAGCGAAATTATATCTAAAAAGACCAAATTATTCTGTTCTGGCACTATAAAATGAAACTTATATAATCCATACTTAAATTATATTTTAATAAATCTTCTACTACTTTACATTATGTATATTAGATAACATTTACTATTATTGTTCAAACACTATTTTTATTAATTATAGTTAAGTATTAATAATAATAATTTAAATTTCAGGCAAAAGTTAACTTAAACACGGGCGATGCTTTAGATGAATTGGACAATGAAACGAAGAAATGGGTAGCGAGTCTCGGAAGCAAGGCTACGACCATCAGTGAAATTGTTAAAACAAAAGACCCCTTAGTATGTATACCTTCAATATAAATCATTATATTTAATCGGCAGCAATTGATAACAAATTAATTAATACTTTTATCCCCCGACGGCCGAAGCATCAAGAGTTACCATAAGTTTGACCGCTAGCCGTCTATATCTATCTGTGAGTGGTAGTTCTTTTTTACCTTCTCCCCCCCCCCCCCGGTAATGTAACGTGCCGTAAGATTTTTCTGTAATATCTGTAAAAATATTCTCTGGATGTATCATTTTTAATACTTCTAGGTATATAAAGCGATAGAGGCGGGTATAATGCGCGCCAACAAGCACGCGATATCCAACGCGCAGAAGATTCAGAAGTTTGAGATCCTCCCCGCTGACTTCTCGATGAACACGGGAGAACTCGGTACGATATCTACATCAATCTACACTATATATATATATATATATATATATATATATATATATATATATATATATATATATATATATATATATATATATATTGAACAGTACTCTCGCACTAAATGCAGCTTGTGCCATAAATGCTAGGTATTTAATAAAACACACACGGTATAAATGTACATAAGCATATTTTAGTCTCTGGTCTACTTGGACAGAGCGATATCGTTAGCATAGAGTGAATGGTGTATATACGATATTAAGGTATAAGAGATACTTTTTTTTTTCTTTTACGCCGGGAAATGCTCTGAGGCATCCCGCCTGGGGAGTGGGTCTCCCCAGGCGGGTATGTGGGACTCGCTGCGCCCGAAAGATGGTAAGTGGACGCAGCTCTACCCACTAAAACCCGGCGAGTGCCACCAATGCCGCCTTGGTGAGGTACCCCAGATCTGTTAAGCTAACAAGGCACCTCGACGGCTAGTCAGCCCCGCAAGGGACCGACGCACCTCCACAGAGAGGTTGTCCCGCACCACAGAACAACCCCTCCCAACGTCGGGACAGTACATAGGGTGAGGTCCCCATCCTCCCCCCTTGCCCCCTGCGCTTTTGTCCCCTCTTCTTATAAGAGGGGTACAAAGAGCCCCCTCGGCTGGATTAGCTTCGCCCAAGGTGCTGGGCTCACCCTAGGCTACTGAGCCCCACCGCCTCGTCAAGGCCTGAACCATGATGGGGATAAGATATATACCTACTGATAAATAATTTAGGGCCAAAGTTTCCAATCCCATTAATCTAGCTCATTTTTCCTGTTTTCTATACTCTAGCCTTTTAATCTAGTTATGCTTCAAAAATGAATACGCATGGATATAAATTATAAATAATATTTCATATTTCAGGTCCTACGTTGAAGATTAAAAGGAATGTAGTTTACGAGAAATACAAGGACATTATAGAAGGTTTCTACAAGGATTAGGTATAAGCTTAGCATAATATCAGAATGGGCTGTTGTGACTAAATTGTGAATCGGTTTTATATTGCTCAAATATAGATTATTATGTACATTGTGATTTGGTTAGTTATTATGTAAATAAAATATTTTGTTACAGAAATATACTTTTTTAAATACACCATATTTTATTGAATCCTATATTTACCTGAAAAGTATTGTAATTACTTAATAATAGTAAACACGTAATTAAAAAATAAAGTGCTCAAAATTAATATAAGATTCGTTACCTGTATTAACTCGATTTATATTTGAATTTTGACCTACCTTTGCAGTTTTTTTAAAGCAGCAAAATATAAGAAATCGGGTAACGAATAACCGAAATGTTATGACGACGGAGTGCTAAATAACATATATTTTTTTCATAACTTAAATCGGCTTAGTTTCTAAATAAAAAATAATACAAAATGCCGTTTATTGGGAAAGGCCCGCCTTAAGTGTTATACCCTCTTTACCTGATTTCGAAAGGCAGACACTTTATCACCACACTATTTATGCCATTGGCTTACTTAACCTCTGCTGTTCTTTGAAAAATATGTTACCAGCCGATTGGGAATAAATTGAAAAAAAACAACAAAAAATTTAGAATATTTATTTGGTAAAATACAAGAAACGGAAAAAATATAATATACAAGCTAATAACACATTTTATTTCTACAATAAAACAATATTACCCTCATATAATTCATGTCCTTACGATTATACCTAATAAAGATTTTATGACCACACTTATATATATATATATATATATATATATATATATATATATATATCTATATATATCATATATATATATATATATATATATCATATTAATAGTTTTCTATTAATATGATAATAAGTAAATGAAATATGAGCAATAAATTGGAATGAGCAGTAGATATACACATGTGATATAATGTATACTAATACAATACAACTGAAGAGTTTGTTTGTTTCTTTGAACGCGGTAACCTTCTTAATTCTCCATTTCAAAGCTATGGCTATTGATCTGGATTTATTTAAAAATTTTGTCAGGTAATACCGCGGAAAACAGCTTTAAGTACTTTAGCTCAAAAAAAATAATTAAATTTATTTGATTGTTTAAATCACGGAGCTTAGATATAGAATGAGAACGATCGTAATAATAATAATATGTTGGGACAACTCGCACACGGTCATCTGATCCCAAACTAGGCAGAGCCTGTATTATGGCAACCAGACAACTGATAAATAGTTATAAATTTCTAAATACATACTTATTATAGATAAACTACACTCAGACACAGAACAAATTATCATGTTCATCACACAAACATTTGTCCTGGGTGGGGATCGAACCCGCGACCTTCTGGTTTAGCAGTCAGGGTCACTACCCACTAGACCAACATGCCAGTAATGTATAAAAATGTCTAAGGAATATAGAGAAAATAAAGTTTTATTGAAGATGCGTTGTAGTCGCAGCGACCTCCGATATAAATTTAGCGTGTGATTATTTATGAAACAAACTGAGTCTAATTTATTATAAAAATGAAAAAATTGTAATTTAAAGAAAAATTAATCAATAAATAAAAATGTAAATAATTAATTAAGAAATTAGAATAAAAGTTTTCACAAAGTCAACGTTTGTATTAATAAGTTGCTAAGTGTATATTATTAATTAATGACGTCACGGTGAACGAAGTGATATTAACGTCACTTTTTCAGTGGTCAATTTATAGCCTATAACACCTATGTCGATCCTCCTCTTTCTATCTAAGCTCCGTGGTTTGAATGAGTAACAAACTAAACAACAAGTCTTAGAATTAAAATAATAAAGTCTTAATATATTTTTATATCTTCATGAAACAGAAGTAAAATAGTATTTATTACAACTATTTCATAAAGTTAAGTAAGGCGTTAAGTACGCCTTAACATATTATGGATGGATCGATCGCGGATGCTTAGGTTCGAATCCGATACGACATACGGGATAGACACAAACCCAGACGCGCTACCGCTAGATTGCTTGGGCACCGCGCATGACCCCCTCTGGAGAGGGAGGGATGAGGGCCGGCTCTCATGATGATAGGTTAAATTCAACCGTAAAAGATTCGTCGACCGTATCGGATTTGACTAGTCCAAATCCTGCTCGCTCGAGCTCTCGCGCGCGATGAACCGCGCGCGGGCGTCCCCCTTTCGAATATTTCTTAAGTGAGCCATCTGCTCATTTACTGTACCGATTGAGCTTAAAGGCCATCAGGCCGAAAAGTCTAGCCCTTCCGAAAAAAAAAACATATTATGGTACTAATAAAAATAGGCAATTATACATTTAAAATTTAAAAATAATATTATGTAACTATCAGTTTTTTAAAGAACATTAAAAATTTAATAGATAAAAAATATAAAACAAAAACTGCTAGTAAAATAGATCTTTTAAAATTTAACACATTGTGTAAACAGTTTTTCCTATACACACTCTTACAAGATTATTTTTTACGGAATTCATCGCAGTCAAGACGATCCGAAACGCCGGGAATGTAAAATCATATTAAAACTACGAAACATAATAGATAAATTTTAAACTAAATAGAGAAGCGGTGTGTTTAAATAGTTTGAAATTATAATTTTAGTACATTCATACAAATACATCTCAAAGACCAACCACAAAGAATACGAGTGAAAGGAAACAACAATAACAGTTATTACATATTTATATAAAATTATTTTAAAACTAGCTGGTGCCCGCGACTTCGTCTGCACAGGATAAGATTTTAGTTTTCTTTTTCATAAAAAGTATCCTATGTTACTTCATATACCTCCAAGAACATATTGTGTAGGTACAAAGTTTCATTATGATCGTTTAAGCAGTTTTCGCGTGAAAGCGTAACAAACAAACTTACTTTCACATTTTTAATATTAGTATAGATTATTAAATAGGTCTATTATAAATTAAGTCAACGTATTAAGTACAAAGTTAAGTATAATGTTCTTATGGATCGAAATCGAGAATACGAGACAATCATAGACTAATGTAATATTTGTTGTTATGATTGTTTGTTGTCGCTTTATTTTGATGACGTCATAAGTAATATTATTATGAATTGAAATAAATTTAAAATACTTGCTTTCGGGCCATCGTGTTAAGGAAATACCATATCATACTGCGGCCTGCGTGTGAAAATGGAAGTTGAGATACGGTGAATATAGAATCGGAATCGTACATTTAAAATAAGGTGTAGGTAATAATACTATGAGCTCATTTATTCAGTGCCAATGACAATTTTTTATCAGTTCCTGTCATTCCTGGAAGCATTATGGATAAAAATTATACTTCTGTTATATGTAAATAAATTATATATTTATTTTTCTGATTAATATAACTTTTCCAAAAACCTCATATTAAGTGAGTATAAAGGAGGATATCACCAATGTTTTGATATAAAAACAGTCATAAATTACTGTTGAACAGATGAATTTTGATTTCACCACTGATGGTGAAATCAAAATACTTATATCTCAATATTTATGGTATAGTTATTATTTGAAATAAAGTGTTTTTAAGTTAGGCTTAGCCGTTCAACTACTAACATGAAGCCAAGGATTCACCAATTGGTTAATATAAAGTATTGCTTTACATGCTTTCTTTTTTTCTTTTCATCTGTATATGTTTGTATCCGTTTCATCAACTTCTTACTATTTTTAAATTTACCATTAAGTCGAGGGAGGGCTAGGGTAAAAGTTGTGAAATCCCTACCTTTTATAATGACTCGTCATTACCACCGTCTATGTTTGACGGAGACGAAGATCGGGTTTTATAAATCTGTAAACATAAAATAGCGGAATTCAACTAACGAAATGAGTACCAGGTCTCTTTACCATTGGTAACTTTGTAAAGTGCCAGGGCTACACAATAGATGGGAGCATAGTTATTGCTAAATATAATTAAACGATTTTTTAACAAAATATTCTGATGTTCCCAGGTAATTCAATAGGTTCTAAGATCGTCATACGTGCCAATGCATACTTAGTGGTCGTCACGGGGCGGGGCGGAGGCTGGCAGCGGGGGCGGGGCCTCTGCGAGCGGAAGCGGCTTAGCCACGCCTATACGAACCACCCCGCGCGGCGCTCCCTTTAGCGCGCCCACCGCTTGCTCCAAGCTCGCGTTTTCGAGGTTCTGTAACAACATATTCATTTAAGACTGGCCTGTTGGTCCTGGTACCTGACTGCTATACCAGAAGGTCGTGGGTTGGATCTCCACCCAGGACAAATGTTTGTGTGAAGAGCATGATCATTTGTTCAGCGTCTGGGTGTAATTTATTTATACTATGTATGTATTTAGAAATATATAATAATATTAGGTTAAGTATCAGTTGTCTAGTTCCCATAAGAACAAGCTTTGACTAGCTTGGGATCAGATGGCCGTGTGCGAGTTGTCCCAACATATTAATATTA
This sequence comes from Helleia helle, assembly GCA_963853865.1. Taxonomy (NCBI): domain Eukaryota; kingdom Metazoa; phylum Arthropoda; class Insecta; order Lepidoptera; family Lycaenidae; genus Helleia; species Helleia helle. The sequence continues at coordinate 13,358,566 of OY971422.1, read as the reverse complement.
TTAAAAATAATTATTTATTATTCTTCGGTAAAACACATTCATAACACTATTTACACCAATTGTACCGGCTTCTTACTTATTACTTTTCGTTACACAGCTTATCTGTGCTACAAATAGAAATACAATGACTAATGCCGACACATTTTATCGTAAAAGTATGGACGTCGACGAAGTTGTTATCGTTCGTGTGTAATTTTGACCACCAAGCAATCTCCAAGCAATTTCCAAGCAATCTAACCTAATCATAATCATTTGCCAAATTGCATATCACAAACAGAAATAAGAAGAACGTTATTGGGAATCACACCTTTCGGGAGGCGTGGTGGGGGACGGCCCTTATTGTACCTTACCATTGAAACAGCTAAATGCCCACTGGCACAGGCATATTATTTGATTTAAATTTAAAAAATCAATTATTTTATCACGCTTGAGAACGAAGTTTGAGTTCGAGCGTGTCTCTGTGTTACCTGGTCGTTGACGAAAAGTAGGCGGTCTCCGGGTATGAGGCGTCCGTCCTGCTGCGCCACGCCCCCCGGCACGAGCGAGCGAATCACCACGAGCGTGTGCGCCGGCCGCAGCGGGTCCTGGTAGTCCAGAATCGAGAAGCCTAGCCCGCGTTCACCCTTCACCAACTCTGTTTGTATAACATTAACATTTGTTTAGACATCAGGTGATTATAATTAAACTACTTCTTAAGGATTGAACGCGGTTTATTATATTATTTATGATATTTAATTGTTAGCAGTAATTCCGTAAGCCATGCAGTCACTACAGTAAATGTACATTATCGTGTATAATATAACCTACTTTCCCACGATGCATATGCGTGCCTGCACTAATACACAAAAATAAAAATTACAAACACATTATCACATAGTTAATGTACGTTTCACACGTATTTACTATAGAGAGGTGGTTAGCCGCCTATTGCTAAAAAAATAAAATACATCACATATCTCTGTAATTTCCGCAAAGTAACTATTGATCTATTAGCAATGATACTATAGCCTATTTTTTAACGAGTGCCGAAAATTTTGATGGCATTGCTATTGGTCCATTTGTGTGCTGGTTGCCATTGGTAATTAACATAAAGTACGTTCTACACAAATGCTATTTTTACATGCAGATTCAGTTGAGTCATCGACTATGCGCGTCTTCAAAAATTTGTCTATGATGGAGATGGCTAAGTCCACAAATCGTCGCGTCATACGTTTGCTCAGTATCAATGTGAGCTCAACCCGATTTTTGAACGTGTTTGGGCTCAAGTCTGGGCTACGTCGCAGCAAATAATAAAAATTATAAAATTGATGAATTTCGAACTCTTTTGTTACAAGGAATAGCTAAAGTAATTAGAACAAAAGGATCGTCATGTGTCAATCATGTGATAACCAACATCAAAACAAGAATGTACGAAGTCGACAATCATGTAGGAAATATGTTGAGCAGTTTATTATTGGCGTATCTGCAGAAATTTCATGAGAAGGAAGTGCTGAAGATAGTTATTCTCAGAATCTTAAAGATTACAAGAATTGTATAATGATTATTTGATTTATAAGTTCTAATGCATAATACACTATAGCAATATTGTTTTATTGTTATTTATTTATGAAAATATTTAATAACGCAAACAGAAAATTTTGTTACGAATATGCAAATTTAAATCGTAATATTAATTTAATGTAGTTTAGTATTCACTACTAGCTGTTGCCCGCAGCTTCACCCGCGTTAACTTAGATTTACAGCTTTATACGGATTGATGATGATTATGTATATAGGCTAAGTTGCTCCTTATAACATCAGCTATCTGTCAGAAAGCCCCGTCAAAATGGACCCATCCGTTTCGGAGATTAGCCGGAACAGGCAGACAAAAATTGTAAAAAATGCTATTTTAGTATATATACGTGGATGTACTTTGGTATATGTATAATAATATTATTATGGTATTTTGGTATATCCATATACATTTAGTAAAAAGTAGTTTTTAATATTACAAACAGACACTGCATTTTTACTTATGCGAGATATATAGACGAGTTCAGTAGTTATTTTCTAAAAAAAACGTGCAACGTGCTGTAACGAATATTCGCATTCGGGAATGTAAATACCAACATTTATCACATCACTCTATGATACAAAAGTTAATTACCGATGATCTGCGGCTCAGAGGACCACATGGCGAGGCCGGTGAGCGGCTCGAGGCTGCGCGAGCGCACCTTGGCGCCACCCAGCGTTCCGCCCTCGTCCGCGCCCGCACCCGCTAGGCTGCCGTCCGACTTCGCCTATAACACCGCACTAGCTATATGGAGTATCTATTTCCAAATTCTCAATTAGGCCAAGTACATCGCACGGGTGATAAAAACGACTGAGTTTATTAAGCGCTTACAGTGCATTATTAGGTATGAATTATAGGTAAGAAAGGGTTTCGTACCTTGACTAGGGTGGGCGCGGGCGGCGCGAGGTCTAGCGTGGGTGGGTGCAGCGCGTGGGGTGCGTGGGGCGCATGCGCGGGGTGGGCGGGGCGCGGCCGGGCGCACACCATGCACACTTCGCTCGACAGCTCCTTGAGGATCGACACCACCTCCAGGTGGTTCATGCCCAGCAGCCTGTGGCCGTTCACCTCTGTACATGTATTGTATGTTATTTATTATTTCATATAATGAAGATGCGTTCATATAGTTTTATGCGCTAATGTATCGGACTTAAGGTGTAGCTTTATGGGCTATATAATATAAACTGGCTGGACTGTAAAATTGAATTGAGTTTTAGTTTGAGCGCTTGCGTAGTCCATTTTGCTAATAAAATCACTTTACGATGTCATACATATTAATCATTTCGGTTGCACGGGAAACCTGCTGCAGATGAGCCACCTGATGTTCAGCGTCGGATGAAAAAAAATAGTTCAACCAGGATTAGAACTGCTAGCTAGGCAGCTGATTGGGTTGCCTGTACTAAGTACAAGTAAGTGACAAGATCAAAGCCTTGCTCCCAGTAATCAGTGTACTTTCAGAAATACAAAAAAGCTGTTTCGAAGTAAGCAAAATGGTGGGAACCATCCTCCCACCAGTACTTCATATACTGCTGCTTTAGAGTTTCGAACAAGTTCGTCGCCCTATTTTGCATAGACTTTACTTTGCGACGTCACAAACCTAACTTCAATCTGGCCCTCTCGTCTCGAGGCGGCATAACAAGCAGTGTCGGTAACCCATAGTTTATACATTATTATGTAATTCTCTTATGAGATTCATCTTAGCGATTCGATTAGCATAGCGCCGATTGACTTCCCCAAATGCGACGACTCGAAACCGCGACCCATAACTAATTTCAGTTACGTTTGCCTCTCGCGTGTGGGCGGAGTCATACCGAGCAGCTCGTCCCCGGGGCGGTGCACGCCGGCGCGGCCCACGGGTCCCTCAGGCAGCACGGAGCGTACGTAGTGGTGCGGCCGCACCTCGCGCCCGCCCTCCACGTCGACTGTGCCCTCCAGCGAGATGCCCAGCCCCCCGCCGCCGCGGACCACCACGCCCACCACGATCTCCACGTCTTCACCTACACATTTTTTTATGTGAAATATGTAATGACGCGCATTGATAGTAAAATCGACTCTAATGCCGTGACAACAAAATGCTTGACGCGGTCATTTCTTAGTTTTTAAAAAGATATAGATTTTTATAAATTTCTAGCTGTTGCTAGCAGCTTCGCCCGCGGTTACTTAGATTTACAGCCGTACCCGGATTGATGATGATTATTTTATACTCTAAGTTACTCCTTATTATATCAGTTATCTGCCAGTGAAAGTCGAGTCAAAATCGGCCCAACTGTTTCAGAGATTACAAACTTTAATTAAAAACGACAAACAGACAAAAATATTAAATTGATTATTTATGTAAGTAGGTACTATATGTATTTTCATATGCATTTAGTGAAAAGCTGTTAATTTGAAATTACAAACAGACACTTCACACTTTTATTTATTTGTAAAGATGAATTCTTATATTAACATTTTCTTTAGACTTATGTATTAAGATTTTTATTATTCCGCTAATAAGAAATGAATTACCCAAAATCGACTGCCATTTCTTCTTAATGGCGTCCTTTTGCTCTTGCGTGCGCGGCATTTCAAATGGGGGCGGGGCCGGCGTACGCGGAGGAGACTCTTCTACCTCTTCAGTGTTAGTTTCTAGCCTATAAGAATTATATTGTGATTATTTTGGTTTCATTACATTAAACTTTTATTTTTGCGTTAAATGCGTAGTGAGTGCGAGTGGCAGGAACACGTCGTTCAAAAAGGATTTTGTCCAGAAATGAACGACCATTTCGTTTTTCAGCTGTTTAATTTTTCTTCACCTATAGCCTAATTATATTTATCAGATCTTCATAACTTCCAAAAAATACCGTTTTAATTTTTTCTTCATCGCAAAGCTAAATTTTTTGTAGGTCATTAAAAATGTTTGGGTTACAGCATGTGGGGTATACTGACGCGCTGGGCATGTGCGTCATTTGTATGGCGTCATGCGGCGAGCGCGCTGGCTCTGGGCGGTGCATGTGCAGGAAGGGGTTGTGCGCCGGCGCCACGCCCTCGCCCGCCTCTCCCGCCTCGCCCGCCGCAATCGCCTGCTGCAGCTGCTCATACTTTGGCCCGCGCAGGTATCTGATGAACAAACATACGTGCAGTTGTTTATTGCAGCAATAAAACAATAGAAGTGCACTATTATAAATTCGTTATTTGTTTCTTACATTTACATTTTACATTAACATTAGAAAATAAATCGTTTATTAGGTTTAGGCTTGTCACGTCATGTGAGCCTGAGCTAGTGCATCTAAGTATCTCTTATAACCGAGGATTGGAACGTCACCCCATTGCACTGTCCCGTCGTTGGAAGGGGTTGTTCTGTAATGCGGGACCACCCCTCTGTGGAGGTGGCGTCAGTCCCTTAGTTAGAATTCCACATACCCGCCTGGGGAGTCCCCCCTCCCCCGCGAAATGCCTAAGAGCATTACCCGGCACAAAAGATAAAGTGAACCTAAATACTGTAGACACTCATGTCAGTGCTCCTTATGTCTATGAATCTGAGCACTGCGTACCTCTCCAGTTGCAGCGTGACAACAGCGCCGCTCTGCTTGAGCGCGTCCACGGCGCGCTGGTTAGACTTGCCCGCCAGCGACACGCCGTCCACGGCCACGATGCGGTCGTTGACCCGCACCGCGCCGCTCGCGCCCGCCGCACTGCCCGCCGTCACTGATTTGACGAAGATGCCGGATAGCTCCTCCTTCTCACACACATATCCTAAAAAAAATAGCTTTAGTTTGTAAAATACCTCTCGCTCACATAACACCGGCGTCAAGTGACAGCTATGCTGTCGCGTTTCGTGCGGTTTGTGAGTTCCCGGTGGCTCATTGGGGAGATAAGGTAAAGGAGGGAAACACATGCATAATCTCTGGTTGTGCAGATGTGTATGGGTATCGGTATTCTAAAGCTTCGACTGCTCGTTTGCACTCCTATAATATAAAATAAAAATAATACATTAATCCCTGCTCTATGTTATCTTATGACAGTTGATGGGTGAAGAAATATCATATTAATACTATAAATACTAATTATTTTACAATAACACTATGTTATTTTGTTTTTGTGCCCTGGTAAGCTCGTAGAAACATGTGTCACAAAATATAGGTATTCATCATACAACATATTGGCCTTTTTTACCAGTCTTACCTGCGATAGTGATACCCAGACCATTTTCATCTTTTTTAAGCTGCACAGTAAATCTGTCAACCTCTGGTGATTCAGCGTCTATAAGCAATAAAAAATATTATATTATGTCTAGAATAAAAAAAAGTAAAACATTAAAACTTTCACCCGAATAAGAAAAAAAAACGCTTCATTTTGAAGTCGGCTTAAAAGTAGTATTTGTGGCCCGGACTATATAATAACAGATCGATTAGTTTAGGCGCCATAGCGTAACCATCAAGCATATATATAACCGGAATAGAGTCGTAATGTTATGTGTTTTGTATGAAAACAAATTTCGCCAAATTTGTGCTGCGACGCTACGCTGGTTTTGTGCTCTGATTGGCCGACTGATGACCATCGGTGGCTGATTGACCGATGGGAATGTACGTTCCTCCACTGACCAGTTTCGGAATTGTATGGCTCACATTACTACTCTATCCGGTTATATGCTTAATGGGCGAAACATACAAACTACATAATATATATGTTTATATTCCGTATGTTTCGTCGCAGATACATATTGAGATTTTCTGTAATATAGTAATAAAATATTATTTATACCTGTCTCTGGCGGTGGTGTGGCTGAACTATCAAAGACAAATCTCGATGAAGTAGAGTTGAGAGAGAGGGACGGTTGAGTATGGAACACTTGTTCAAATCCGGCTTCCATCAGGTAACGATCTAGGGATTCGGGGCTCGATAGAAGCCTAAAAAGAAATAGAATATAAAAATAGACTTTCAAATATACACGTGGACTAGGCAACGATTCAGGGCTTCGGGGCTCGATAGGAGCCTAAAAAGAAATAGATTATAAAAATGGACTTTCAAATAATATGTAAGACCTATGAAATTGCCGTTCTGTAGTACTGGCCATTTCAAATCACAATAATTTTTGTTTGGCTAAGAATTCTAATTTCAAATTAATTTTATTTTAAAAACATAATTATTTTTCCAATAGTAGTCATTTGTTTATTGATTAGTGTTACATTTGCATCGCATTTCAATCTTTTTCGTCATCATGGATACGTTAAAAATTCGAGTAATTATGGAATATGAGTACCGTCGTCGCAGCAACGCGGCACAAGCGGCACGCAACATCAAAACTTAACTTGTTCTTCTACTAATATACAATCTTTGAGTTTACTATTATTGTTACTTTGGAAGTCGGTGTCAACCAAGGTATAACCCTCCACAAACGCGACGAGGTAAGGAGGTAGGTACATTAACAAATACGACACCGGCTTCAAAAGTAACAATAATTACGTAGTAAACGAAAAGCAGTATCTATACAGATAAATAAAATTGGAATATCTGTTTGTAATATTAAAATAACTGCATTTCACTAAATGCATACGGATGTAAACACGGTACATATTGAAAATAATATTTTTTACAATTTTTGTCCGTCTGTATGTCTGTTTGTTCCGGCTAATCTCTAAAACGGCTGGACCGATTTTGACAGGACTTTCACTTGCACGTAGCTGATGTTATAGGAAGTAACTAAGGCTACAAAAATAATCATCATCACTCCGGCTACGGCTGTAAGCTATGTTAACGCGGATGAAGCTGCGGGCAACAGCTAGTCAAAAATAAAGCACTTATTATTATTAAAGACGTACCTGGCGGGCACTACGGGTGCGTTGGAGGCGGGCAGCGCAGCGGGGTCGACGGCGCGCGCCACCACCAGCCGCACGCGCGAGCCCGACGCGCGCAGCACGCCCGCTACCTGCTCCGACCCCATCTCCATTAGGCTTACCTACGAACATTCACAATTATTAATCAAATTTTTTTTCGGATCGATCTTAATCTAACGGTCAAAAGGCCCTAATGTTTCTCGGATCATCGATTATTGTGTGCCGATTTGGCTCATTTTTGGTTTATTATTAGTGGGGGGTTGCCCCTCGCCTACCGTGAAGTCATCGACCGCACGGCCTCCAGTTGGTTTCTGTGGCGGGACTGGTCCGCGTCAACATCGGGTGAAAAATTTATCAAATCAAATCAAAATAACTTTATTTCATAGGTAACAACTTGTTCACTTGAAATACGTCAAAAAAATTTGGAACGTTTGGAATGCAGACAAAAAAAAAACCGGCCAAGTGCTAGTCGGACTCGCGCACGAAGGGTTCCGTACCATTACATAATATACAATATTAGACAGTAACAAAAATATGGTTTATGTTTATGGAATTAAATGTTTTTTTTTATGTTTGAGTTGATTGAATGAAAGGTAAATTGCGGTTTACGATTTATGACGTATTAAAAAAAACTACTTACTAAATCTCACTCAAACCAATTTTCACTGGAAGTTTGCATGGTAATATATATATCATATATTTTTTTAGTTTTATCATTTGCTTATTTTAGAAGTTACACAACACAAGGGGGGGGGGGGGGCATTTTTTCACTTTGGAAGTGTCTCTCGCGCAAACTATTCAGTTTAGAAAAAAATGGTAATAGAAACTTCAATATCATTTTTGAAGACCTATTCACACCCCACACGTATCGAAATGATAAAAAAAATATTTTGAGTTTCAGTTCTAAGTATGAGGACCCCCAAAATTTATTGTTGTTTTTTTCTATTTTTGTGCCAAAATCTTAATGCGGTTCACAGAATACATCTACTTACCAAGTTTCAACAGTATAGTTCTTATAGTTTCGAAAAAATGTGGCTGTGACATACGGACGGACAGACAGACAGACCTGACGAATCTATAAGGGTTCCGTTTTTTGCCATTTGGCTACGGAACCCAAAAAATGAGAAAAAAACTTAGGGGTTCTCTTCTCATCAATCTTTTGCATCAAAATAAAGCACATAGTTTATACATATCCCAAGGTGTGCTAATGGTGAAAGAATTTTTAAATCGCTCGAGCAGTTTTTGGAATAAATCGAAACAAAAAACAAAAACATCTAATCTTTCCTCTTTATTATTACTAGCTAGTACCCGCGGCTTCTCCTGCGCGGGGTTCGAAAAGGCAACTTATGTAGGTTTTGCTAGAATTGCTTAGCAAATCAGATAAAACACAAACAAATAAAAAGTGTTTATCCTTACTAATATTATAAAATCATGCAAACGTCGTGTGTTAATATAACACATATATCATACTAGGTAGGTATATTGAAAGACTTGTTGCGTTCGGCCAATAAATAATAAAAATGCCGGCTCCACATTAGTGCTACCAGTGCTCCAGCTACGCGAACAGGCGTGAACGTGAATGAAGATGGTTTTCGCGAGGTTCACGGGCGTTCACGGCTGTTTCCCGTTCGGAGTCGGTATTTTGTCACGCAACAAAGGGTTCTCGCGCTCGCGCGGTGGGTTACCCGACGAATTAGTGTAGGCACTTGATGATGACTGATCAACATCATCCATTAACATAAACCGATTCACCCAGAACTAGGAGTCTTTCATGTGTTGCCTATCTTGTCAGGTAGTCGCAGCTGAGAGCAACCCGTATTTAGATCGATAGTTGGTATTGATTATTTTTGGAGGAAAAAATTCATAAAAATAGTTTAACACTCACATCACCAATTTGTAGGATGTGGTCACCGGACTTTAATCTTCCATCTCTATCAGCAACCCCACCAGCTAATATTGTTTTTACAATCACACCACTTGTTCTAGCACCTATAATGCCTGTAAAATAATATAAATTTATGTTTGGTATTGTTTGAGAACATTAGATACAGTGAGAACAATATTGTGTCTGTAATTTAATGAAGTTTTTACTGTGTTACATTTACGACATCACATAACATACTTGGTAAAAAAACTTTACGGAATGACAGTACATCCACAATTATTTATAATGAATATACATACCTTTTTATCTTTACCTTTCTTTATACATCTTAAAGTGCTTTCATGTAAATGTTATATGTATTGAATAAGAGTAATTAATATGATCTTATGTCTCAGAACCCTGCATGCAAATTCACTTGCATGTCTATAATATAGAAATTATATAGGTGTCAAAAAATCAGAAGAACGGTGGAAAGACTATCTCTGTGCAGTGGCCGGTCCGTATTGGATGCAAGTGGTGAGAGATCGGTCGTCTTGGCTTTCATTAAGGAAGTCGCAGGTTCAGAAGTGGAAGGATAGAGGCTTATGATGATGATATAGTAGCAGGTGTTAGTCTAACTCATAAATTTTCTATTTTAATTTATTCTTATATAAGGTTATAAATATATATATATATATTTATAACCTTGAAAAATTTATAATTTTCGGATGAATATTCCATGAAAAAAAAACCCTCTATGAATGTATGAACTTTGATTCTTACCAAATCCAAGTCCAGTTCCGTCATTAACTAAATTGATGATTTCCACCTGGGCCCAATCTCCAGCCACAATATTGGTTGATGCCGATGCTATTGAATCATCATTTCTGGACATATCAACAAGGCCCCTATTCTATAATGAGAGTATTACATTTTAGTAATATTATCTTATATTATAAAACAACTGTTCATCACTAGCTTCTTATTGACCAGACTCCTAGGAACCTCAATTGATAAAAAAGAAAAAGGAGGCATAGTGCCTGCGTAAAAAAGATTAAATCGCGCGCCTGCACAACAGGACACCGACAAAGTGGAATGTTAAGCCGATACACTCAAGAGTTGGTGCACTTCGAGCCAATCAGTGCAACTGTTTACCGACCCCCATATGTGGGGGCCCCACATAGAGAAGGTAAATAGGATACCTCCTATTCAGTCAGGTGGGCCTCTGCGCCGGAGAGAGATCCAATCCGAAGGATGTAGAAGAGGTCCAAGACATCATCAAATGCAAACTTTCCAAGAAGGCCCCGGTGCCAAACGGGATATCGAATAAGGTGTTCAAAATACTACCGCCCGCCCTAGTTATCCTCTTGATTAACATAATAAACCTATTACTTACTCACTAGGTAAAATCTACGAATGTTCGTAGATTTTACTTTTTTTGCTTTGAAAACCGTCATAAACACAAAGAACCTGGTTCATAGATGAACAATTCGCCTTCCGCTGAATCACTGTTGCCCGAGACAAGTGCACCGTCTGACGGAGGACATACTCAGAGGTCTCCACAAGAAAAACAAACACGACACGTGCACTCTTCTTCGATATCGCAAAGGCATTCGATAAAATCTGGCACTAAGGCCTCATATACCAATTATACAAGATAGGAATGGAATACCAGACAGACTAGTCATCATCAAAAATGGTGTTATTGATAATGCATCAAAATTTATTATAAGTTTAGTACATAGCCTATTATAAGTAAATCAATAAGTGATTATTTTAATAATGTCATTGTAAATACACTATAATAGATTATATTACTTTACGTGTAATAGCTACTCTATAAATTCATTACCAAAAAGAGTATTAAATATAGTTAATGTTTAATTTTCCGTATCCCACATAATATGATATCTCGCCTAAGACGCATTCTTAGTTCAGTCCCTGTGAAAGCGGGTCCCTGTGTCGAAAAACAGGTTTTATGGTAATTACAAATTGTTTGGCCTTGACCACATTTGAATTCTCAATTCTGATGTGGTATGTCACTTTTCCACTAAAATTTAATGCATATTCTAGCAAGAGCTGTACTTATCTTATGACCCTTTTGAATATAGTACTTTACTGACAGAAGAGAAGGAAGAAGGTGTATAACTGTACATTTGAGATTTACCTGTTTAGGAGACATGCTAGAATTAACTGAAGCATTATCTAGGCCTAAAATTCTTTCATTATCAGAACCAAACTCCAAACTGTGAGGAGGAGAAACTTGGGGGACTCTTTGTTCTTCCTCACCTTCTTGAGCACCATACAAGTTCCGAGTTTGTAGTGCTAAGTCACCTGAAATTGAATCAATAAAATGAAAATAACTACCACAAACACAGCAGATAACGATACATCTGCCATTTTACACTAAAATATATATTTTGGAGGTTCGCTCACCAATCATAAATAACATAACTGAAATCCATACTTGTTGGATTTCAGTCATTCCAATTTCATACAAACTTTAGATTTACTATTTTAAGGATAGGTTAAATTATATTTCATTTTGGAACATCTGGTAACACTGTGTATATAAATTATATAAAATGTTCAATATTTACCAGCAGGTGTGATATCAAAGTCTCCAGGAAGAATTGAAGGGTGATGAGCTACTTGAGTAGCCAACATGCCCACTGAGTCATGCAAAGTAACAATACTCTTGAGGATTGGACTTTCCAATAGATTTATAAGCAAATTCAGATCATCATTTGTTGCTGCCTGTAAATTAAATTTATGTAAATTAAGTATGTAGTGTAATTTAAAGTTTCCTAAGTGTTACTCGAAAGTATAATATTTTTTTCTGATTTACCTTTAGCTTTGGATCATCACTTTGATCTACTGCAGCCTTAACACTCTCCAATTGTTGTAATGCATTTGATATATTAACACCTAAGTGCATTTTGATAGAATAATTATATAATTTGGCTAATGATATTCTATAAGAGATTTCTATACAATAACTTTATAACTTTAATGAAATATATGTATTGAATTTTATGAATATCTAACTTCAAATTAACAAATCTAGAATTCATTTACAACTCACAAATCACAAATCACAATAAACATTGACAATCAGTGTTGCCACCGATTAAGCTAGCTCTCCACCAGATTCAACTCCAAAAACCACCAGAAAACCACTAACAAAAAACGGGCCTAATCTCATAACCACTAAATTTGCCACTAAACAAAATTTTTGTCATTACGAAAGAAAAATATAAGCATGTTATTAATTAATGGCGTTTATTATTACGTAATAAAATGTTAACAATCAATAAATAAACATAATATAGTGAGTGTTTCAACAAATAAGGATCCGAGATATATTTAATAACAACAGCTACTAATTTTAATAATTCTTAATAATAATTCGTCTTCAGATGAATCATTATCTGAAACATCGTTGTCGGTTTCAAATTGATAAGATTCTTTGCTACTAATTTGTTTTACAAAGTTTATGGTAATTTCAAATCCGTTGAAAATATTAGTTCCACCGAGTTTGTTTCGCCGGTTCTCCTTGGTGAGCTTCCCTTAGAACTGGTGGTAGATTCAATCGACGTTCAAATAGATAGTGTATTGGTACTATTTTGAATTAAAAAAATATATTTGATTTCATTGGTTGCAGTATTTTAGCTCGTGGCAGAGGTTCTTGCCGAGACGCACTCCAACGTCTTGGATAGGAGGTCTCTCGGTGAGAGCCTACGCTGGACGGGATCCTTCGGGTTCGTCGACTAGGGCAAGTGGCATTAATGCGGAGGTGGGGGGAGGACCTGGCGCGGCAGCCGTATGGCAAAAACCTAACGGCTGCTCTGCGTCCGTTCCTCGAGCGGTGGATGCGCCGTAAGCGCAAAATCTCACCTTTCGTCTGACACACAGTTGCTCATCGGGCATGGTTGCTTTGGTGAGAACCTGTGCCGGACGGCCCACAGGGAGCCGTTGACAGTGTGTCACGATTTTGACGCAGCGGTGAACTCGGTCCAGCACATCCTCGAGGTGCCCGAGATGGGCGGCGCTGCGTCACGGTCTGACATCAATAATCGGAGGGGACTTGTCTCTGCCGAGCGTCATCACCGCGATGCTTGGTGACGACGAGTCCTGGTTGGCGATGGTCTCCTCCTGCGAGGCTGTTATGTCCCAGAAGGAAGCCGATGAGCGAGTGAGAGAGGAGGCCACCGACGAGGCCTCCCCCCGCCGGCGACGAACGGGGGTGCGCAGGAGGCTACTTAATGCACCTCCAGTAACACCCCTGTGCTCGTGTCGGGTTCAGAATAGGACCCTGGGTCCCGTATGACACGACAAGGGCAGTCCCCTCTTACGAGGAGTTGTCTGGCCTTCGCCGGGGCCAGTCTGTCGCTGAGTTGTAATAAGGCAGTTTTCGTTCTTTAAATCTGGATTCTTCTTAAGCATCTTTGAAACGTAATCAACATCATCAGCATTATCAGCCTCTATCCGTCCACTGCTAAATATAGGCCTCCTTCAATGAACGCCAAGACGGCCGATCACTTGCCTCTCGCATCCAACACGGACCGGCCACTGCATTAAGATCGTCTTCCCGTCTTTTTTCTTTTTTTTTTCTTTTACGCCAAGAAATGCTCTGAGGCATCTGAGTGGATCTTCCCAGGTGGGTATGTGGGACTCGCTGCGCCTGAAAGCTGGTAAGTTGACGCAGCTCTACCCACTAAAACCCGGCGAGTGCCACCAATGCCGTCTTTGGTGAGGTGCCCCGGATCTATTGAGCAAACAGGGCACCTCAGCGACAGTACAATGGAGTCAGGTTCCCATCCTCGCCCCTTGCCCTTTTGTTGCTGCTCTTTTGTCCCCTCTTCTTATAAGGGTACAAAAGAGCACCTTCGCTCAATTCGCTCAGGCTCAATTCGCTTCGCCCAAGGTGCTGGGCTCACCCTAGGCTACTGAACCCCACCGCCACGACAAGGCCTGAACCATGGTGGGGATAGTCTTCTCACCTGGTTAATGGTCGACCAACATTTCGTATACTACTCTTGATCCTTATAGATCCATTGGCCATCCGTTCTCCTGAGTGTATGACAAAGGATTCGAAACAAGGACATCCGCCAGAGAACTAACGATACCCATATCACGCTAAGAATAAGCTCGTTAAGTAGCAGTAGGCTGGAAATGCAATACTTCACACCAATGTTATTTGGTATCTCGCTCGCTCTCATTCCATTTAAACAAAATATGAATATGTCACCACTAATTGCTAGAAATTTTGTACTTTTATTGAACTGAACTATTAATGAACTAGATTTTCTTTCTTGTGATTAAGTTCTTGTTCAACCGTTATTGAAGATTTTCTATGTTTTTTTATCAATGTTTCCCGGTTTATTGGTTAAATGATCGTATGAAAAACCACTAAAAAATCCACCAGCCACTAAAAGCAATATTTCGCCACTAAGACGGGGGTCAAAACCACCAGTTCTAGTGGAAAATCCACTAAGTTGGCAACACTGTTGACAATCAATTATTATTATTATTTTCATTTAAAGGCATTAGCTACTAGGCTATTAGCCATACAAAATACAATTATTCGGTCTGTAATACGGAGAAATGGCGGGAAACCCCAAGGAGCGCGGCTTCGCCCCTCTAGCCCCCATCAATCAACTATCATTCCCGATTCTATCCACACATGGCAGTCCACCAATATTTGCCAAACAATCACATTATATTATATATTACACTGATTAAGTTTTTAAAACAAACACTATAGAAAACCGCCAGAACAGCCCTACTAAGAAAACCACTTCAGAACGGTACTCCATAAGATTCGCCAACCAATCACAATATATAAAGATCAAGTTTTTAAAACAAACACTATAGAAAACCACTCTGAATGGACAAAACACAAAATAACAATTAATTAACGGGAAACCAAAAAATCACATCCGCGCGTCCCGATGCTTCCCGCCATTCCCCTGACAATCAATTCATGACATACTTCTTTTTTCGTTTATAAGGACTAACAGGCTAAGACCGTGCCCGAGGCCATACTGCTCTGTCATAAATCGTAAACAATCTATGGGCCATTTGAAAGGAAGTGAATAAAGCCTAATTATATAGTCTTGGTCCGAGGATAACTAATTCAAAGACTATTATAACAAAATATTGGTGTATTTAAGAAAAGCAATTAATAAAGATCAGAACTCTTACTCGGGTCGCGCAGGACTACCAAAAATTATCTAAAATAAAAAATAACAAAAGGCACTTGACGCGTACGTCTTAATTCATATTTTAAAAAATAGAATCCAAAAAGTATACTATATTTTAATAAATAAAATTAAAAGAAAATTGACTAGGGTTAGGGATATGCTGTCACTCTAGTGTTGTAAACACTTTGTATTAGTCGAGCAGACGAGCAGGGACACGACGACCCTTGTACTACGATTACACGGCTCTACTACTATGGGTGCTATAATTAATTATTTTTCATCAAATATCAAAATTATAATATTACAAAGTTCAAACTGAGATGTACTATCGTGTTGTAGTGCTTGAGACTGGTTAAGTGTTTTTTTTTTTTTTTTTTTTTTTTAATTCAATTCAAACATAACTTACACAAATTTTAAAAATTAATTTCTCGAAAACTATACATTTCCACCAGGGCCGGATTTAAATTTGTGCCGCCCTGGGGCACTGAAGAAAATGCCGCCCTATGACTTAAATTTTATTTTAATAGTTTTGATATCTTATTTTTTAAGAATTAGAATAACTAATTCATTGCAGGAAATTTATTATGTATTATATAGCATTTATTATACATTATGTTTTATTTATATTTATTCTTTATTTACTCATATATTATATATTATATACTATAGTAATATAAAAAAATATTTGTATTTTTCTTTGAATTATAAGTTTTGCACTAAGAACGACTTATATTAGTATTGCATAATTTTTTCACAGGCAAACTCGCCTAACTTTTTGAATTGCAAACTGGTCGATTAAATCTTCACAATCTAAACGTTGAAGCACATCTGATTCTATGCATAGAATAGTTAAGCTATTGAGTCTATTTGCACCCATTGTAGCAAAACCTTAAATTTCCTATATTATAATATACAAAATTTTAATGTGATACATAATACTTGAATTATATTTCTTGAAAGATAAAATGTTTATTTAAAAGAATTAGTTAATTATAAATTGTATAGAAAATTTTATCTCACTTTCTAAATTTTGCCGCCCTAGAAAATTTGCCGCCCTGGGCACTAGCCCCGACTGCCCCTAGTATAAATCCACCACTGATTTCCACATAAAAAGCCGATAGGGTTTGTTTTATGGCTTCATCATACCAAATAAAAAAAATTGTTACCAAAATTGTTATTAAATTCTTCCCTGATTAAAACCCGACCCTAGTTTACTCTATACAGCCGTAGCTGCAGTAGTCGTTGGCAAAAAAAATATGGAAGTTTATGATAATATGTACTAAGAAAAATGGCGGGAGGCATCGGGACGCGCGGTTGTGTTTTATGGGTTTCCCGTTAATTAATTGTTATTTTGTGTTTTGTCCATTCAGAGTGGTTTTCTATAGTGTTTGTTTTAAAAACTTGATCTTTATATATAGTGATTGGTTGGCGAATCTTATGGCGTACCGTCCTGGAGTGGTTTTCTTAGTAGGGCTGTTCTGGCGGTTTTCTATAGTGTTTGTTTTAAAAACTTAATCTGTGTAATATATTATAATGTGATTGTTTGGCGAATATTGTGGTGGACTGCCTTGTGTGGATGGAATGGGGAATGATAGTTGATTGATGGGGGCTAGAGGAGAGAAGCCGCACTCCTTGGGCTTTCCCGCCATTTCTCCGTATTACAGACCGATTAATTGTATTTTGTATGGCTAATAGCCTAGTAGCTAATGCCTTAAATGAAAAAAAAATGTACTAAATTTAAGATTATACTCTTTGGGGTTTTCTTAGTAGGGCTGTTCTGGCGGTTTTCTATAGTGTTTGTTTTAAAAACTTAATCAGTGTAATATATAATGTGATTGTTTGGCGAATATTGGTGGACTGCCATGTGTGGATGGAATCGGGAATGATAGTTGATTGATGGGGGCTAGAGGAGCGAAGCCGCGCTCCTTGGGGTTTCCCGCCATTTCTCCGTATTACAGACCGAATAATTGTATTTTGTATGGCTAATAGCCTAGTAGCTAATGCCTTTAAATGAAAAAAAAATATATATATATACTCTTTGGTCGTTATTCGTTAGTAGTTGGCTCAAGTCAGAAAAATTGAAATTTTGCTAAAATACGTTACATACAAATTTCAAAGTTCAAACTTAAACTGTACCTACGTCTTACGATCTTACCTTTAATACCTTAAAATAATTACACTATTAATCTACGGATCTTACGTTAACTTGTGCTTTGATTTATTAAAGGTAAACACAAAAGTTACGTAGTAAAAGCGTATTAAAAACAAAAAAAACAGTTACATAGTGGTTTTTTTTATGTCCATTGCTTTTATTCTTTTATATTATTTATCTATTTCTTCACACAATTTTATGTAATTTTCTAGAGTCCCAAGGCAACCATCCATCTAAGCAATATCATGAATTCGGAATTTGAGTTTGACGATGTAATTGATTTAACTAACACCGAGACTCATACAAATCGTGTCCTTTCTAATTCTGTTATATGTATAGATTCAGATGATTCCCTTATTTATTCACCCGTTAGTGAACGTGAATTAATATGGAGTAGAAAATCTGCACAACAAAAAAATAGAAACGAAAATTTCGAGGTAAGGCTTTACTGTGCTGATGATTAAAATTGTACTAGATTTTAAAATGTTGTCGGTTTTTGATATAACGTAACAAATGTCTAAATCTTTCAGATAATAGTGGATAAATCAGAAAAACCAAGTTCACGGAAGGGCAATAAAATTGGGATTGGAGAATGCCCTATTTGTTGTGAAGAATTGGGTACAAAACCCTTAGCCTCTACAATGTGTGGCCATGTTTACTGTATTGAATGCTTAAGAAAGTCATTAGATACAGTGAAAAGGTGTCCTATGTGCAGAACTATTCTCAAAGGAAAATTAGCATATCACCCTTTATATTTGGGTAGATAGGAGACAATGGAATAGATCATTTTTTAAATAATGATATTAATAAGGAATTATGTCCATTATGAGTTCTATTTATCTTCAACAATCATAGTAATTTTATTGAACTTATGTTGTAGTGGATGTGAAAATAAGATGACGTTTTTGCTCCTTTGGGGTATTTTTTCCCTTTGAGTACCTAAAGTATAATCAATTAAATTATATTCCAAATATTTATCTACTATAATCACTTATATTTATCTACTATAATCACACAAATTAGAAATATTGATTATTTATAAACTAACAAAATAAACATGGTTATATCAGTATAAAAATAGTAGCAATTTTAAAGATCCATATAAAATATTTCATTTTGTAGCATGACAAATTATGCTCCTGGAAGAGACTAACATTTAAGTTTGCGGCTAGGCCTATGATTATATATTACAGCATTCAAGAAAAATAATCTTTATAATAACATGAAATTTGAATAAGACCAAGCAATTTGATCCAAGTGTATCATGTTCATTTTAAAACTGTTTTTTGTGGCCAAGATAAATCTGTTATGTTCTGCAATTATATCAATTCAAACTTCAACCAAGTAATGTACATTACAGTTTTAGAGTTTAGCTACTATAATTTTATTTATAGTTTTATAATAATAATAATATATTGTAATATTTTGCTTTGATAATAAACTGAGATACATATTCAACAGGTCAATATTTCATGTCAATATATATTTTCTGATATTTAATATTTATTGTGTGTATATATTTTCATGATGAATTATTGTTGATATGTTGAACCATCGAGCATCTAACCGGATAGAGTAGTAATGTAAGCCATAAAATTCCGAAACGGTTTGTGACTTGTCACTTACGTAATAGCACTTCAACCAGTGATCAGTTTGTATGTCCCATCGGCCAATTATCCATCAATGGCCATCAGTCGGCCAATCAGAGCGTGAAACCGGCGCAGCGTCGCAGAAACAATTTGCCGGAATTTATTTTCATACAAAACACATAACCTTACCGGTTTATTCCGGTTGTATGCTTGATGTGTTGAACTAACACGTATTTAATGACTGGGATGAGTATCCATAACTTAATTTTCTGACATAAAATAGGTAACCTGCTAGCAGGTATTAAGTAGGTACTTACCTACTTTTGAAATGACTATAATTGCTACTGAAAACCTGTAACGCTAGATACTTTTTATTTGTATTTATAATAAATAAATGTATTTATTGGTTTGCAACTAGTTTTTATTATTATGTGACATAATAATTTTAAAATATTATAATATCACCAGTTTGGCTAGCTGTTACCTTCAGCTTCGCCCGCGTCACTCAACTTCTATTAGTCACAGCGTGATGTTATATCAATGTTATAGGTATAGCTTATAGCCATCTCGATAAATGGGCTGGGCTGAAAGAATTTTTCTAATCGGACCAGTAGTACCTGAGATTAGCGCGTTCAAACAAACAAACTCTTCAAATCAAATCAATCAAATCAAAATATCTTTATTTCGTAGGTAACCACTCGTACACTTGAAATACGTCAAAAAAAAGAAGTCAATAAAAAGGTGTGATAAAAAAAAACTCGAAACTTCAGCTTTTTAATATTAGTAGGTATAGATATAATCTTAAGCTTATTTTTTTTAATTAGTAGGCTCATTATTTAAACTCATTTATCCTAGTATCATAAAATTGTATATTTTACATCAACAGCATTTTGTGAACAGTTGTTTATTTTACGAAAACGGGTGGGTCATACTTGTACTTGTGATGCGTTCAGATTTAAGTTCTTGTGGGTAACTACAGTGAGCGTATCAGCGTACTGAACTGAGCACTCCCGAGCTTAGCAAAGACAATGTGCATGTACATTTACCAACAAAAGGGTGGCTCACCAGCATCCGTGAAATAAGACATATATTGATAATTATTATTGTTCGTAGTGATTACCTACTTTCGGGTTACCAGTCTCAAACAAGTTTTTTTAATCAAATATTAAATTGTATGTTAGCCTCACAGAACTATATCTCGATATATTTCTGTGGTTAGCCTTATTGAGTTGAAAGAAGTGGTTGAAAATTGAAATAAATAATTAACACCATAACTATGTAATGCATTATTTAATATGACTTACAATTAATTATTCGACAAGGTAAAATATTTATCATAAAACGCAATTATTAATTAACATTCTACAGCTTTTTTAAATCTAACACCAGACCAGACATGTCCCATGGAATTTAACCATTTTTAATTGAAAAATCAAACCCTGAATCTTATAATATAATTATCTTGCTAAATAATATAGCTCTAAAAGCTCTAATTTAGTTATTGTAAATGTATAAATGAAGGGCAGGCCTTCATTTATACATTTACTATAACTAAATTAATCGATTATATTAATATCATCGAGCATAAAACCGGTAGCAATGCGAACCATACAATTCCGAAAATGGTCAGTGATTTGCATCGAGCATATCATAACCGAAATAGAGCGGTAATAATATTTGTCTTGTATGAAAAAACAAATCCGCCAAATTTGTGCTGCCACGCTGCGCCAATTGGCCGACTGATAGCTATTGATGATGTATATCTGAGATTAAGGGGGTGTGTTGAATGGTAATCTCAGATTATACATACTCTTTTGATGTCAACTACGATCTGTTTGGTTTTTAAGTATGTATTATATTTTGAATTAGGTACTTTAAATTTGGAATGTCAGTTTTAGATATAAAAGATGGATTGTGTAATATTTTATAATTCCGTTAAAATCAATTGAAGAAGTAACATGTCTAGTTATCTAATATAATTTTCGTATTCTCTATAAATGTCATAATGATCATATTTAATCAAATATAAATTCAAAATGTTGATGTTCAAATAAATACTTTTTCTGATTTGTTGTGTCAGAGTTTGAAGGTGATCCCATCAGCCACATCTACCATTCAAGAATTGATAGATGGTTGGCTGATGGGACGAACATACATGTCACTGGTTGGTTGAATTTGTATTACGTCAGTGACAAATTACTGACCAATTTCGGGATTTTATAGGTTATATGCTCGATAGTCGATAGTGATTTATAACTGACGTAATAGCAATTCAACCAACCAGTGATGTGTGCTCGTCCCATTTTCCAATCATCCATCAATGGCCATCAGTCGGCCAATCACGGAGCAGAAGCGGCGCAGCGTCGCATCACAAATTTGGCGGAATTTTCATACAAAATACATGATATTTTTACCTTCTTTTCGGATGGACCTATGCTAACGGCCAAAAGGCCCTAATGCTTCGATCGATATTATCGCTCTATTCTGGTACCATTGGTATTTAATCATCGAACATACAGCTCGATGATTGATACCAATGGTACCTAAACTAATCAGGTTCAACACAATTGTATGCCTTTAGCTATATGGGCTTATGTTGGGCTTTTTATAGTATTTTCTTTTAAGAATGCCATTCCGTGAACTCTAAAGTGTTTTTCTAAGGAATTATTGTCATTAAATTGTTCACGGCAAATTTTACATTGATTTTCCAATAGTGGTCCTTCTTCTAGCTGCTCGAAATTATTTTGTTTTTTTGCAAAAGCTAATTCATTAAAACACTGTTTGTTAGCAATATAATTGTCTACATCAGATATTTCATGTTCCAGTAATAAATGTGTAGAAAAGGATGGTTTTACTGCAAAGCATTTTCCACATTCCAAGCATTGGTAAGCCATTCCAAGGTCCCTGTGGCTGGTAATATGAGTTTCTAAATCTATTTTACTCTTAAAGACATTTTCACATTTACCACACTTAAAGGTCTTCAGTAAATTATTATCAATGGTTTGATTATCTTCCTTCAATGTATCACATTTTACAGAGCTTTGTATCTTTATAGTTTTCAGTTTTTGGGTTTTTTTAGTTTTTGTAATGATGGTGCTGGAATTAAGCTTTTTTAAATTAACTTTGACATCTACACACTTGTGTTCTTTGTGAAGTGCAGAAAAATGCCTTTTAATATTATCCCAATGTGCATTAATAGGAATTTTACATACAAAACATTTAATTTTGCCTGATACACATTTGTAAGGACATTCATTTGGTAGGGATTTGATTTTATCATATGGACATTTATATTTAAATTTTCTCTGACATTTCTCACATTTTTTTATTACCACAAATACTTCTTGATTTTTCAAATTAGGGTCTACCAAACTTTCAATAATAATTTTGGATGCACCATGTTTCTTGATCTGATGGTTTAATAATGAGTACACTTTATTGAAAACCTCTTTGCACTGTCGACATGGATAAATTTGTAATTCCATAATATTAATATTACTATTAAAATGTCCACTTAAATGTCTTTCGAGTCGAGCATTAGATAATAATTTATCAGGACATATGGGGCACTTAAAAAATTTTAAAATTCCAGAATCTAAATTGAGACATGGTAAATGTTTTTCTTTGGGAGGTTCATTCAACCACGTACAAGAGCATTGTAGGCACTTATACACCTTAATAATATGACTCTTCATATGTTCTCTATAGTCATTAGGGTGGAATTCAGTACAATTTTTTTTTTTACATTTCAGTCTAGTAGTAGCTCTCATTGTCTTAAAACCTTCACAGTCATGGTTATATGGATAATTAACACACTTATTAGGTATATGGACTCCACATTCAGGACAAAAATATGGTGGTATTCTCAAATGAATACGTAAGTGAGCTTTAAGGCCACAACTAGTTGGTAAAGGAAAACGACATATTGGACAAGAGTAACATGCCATATTACCTGATACTTGCATGTAATGTTCGGCCCTATCTTTATACAGAACACCAGTCAGGCCTATATCTTTTTTACATTCAAAGCAACAATCTTTCGGTTTTGGAGAAGGCTTATTTGAAACATGCATATTTTCAATATCATTTGGTGCAGCAACGGACGGTTGTAAGTTAAAGTACTCCAAAGGAAGTGGTTCTATGCTTAAGTCACTGACATTGATTGTAGCAGTTTTAAAAGAATGAGATCTTATGTGTGACAAGAGTTTACATCGGTTAAGGAAGATTTTAATTTGTCCACAATGTCTACACATATATGTTATTTTTACTGACTTGCGATTGATATGCATGTTATAGCTGGATTCAAATATGTACCTGAAAATAATTATATAGTTACAATTTGTCTATAAAATAAAATTACATTATATACTAGCTAGTTGAGATATATTTATAAGTAAATATTATAAAATAATATATACAAATATTATAAAGCTGAGGAGGTTGAACGCGCTAATCTCAGTAACTACTGGTTTGAATTAAAAAATCTTTTTGTGTTGAATATTCCGTTTTTCGATGAAGGTTATAAGGCTATATAACACCCTGCTACTACCCAATAGGAGCGGAGCATTAATGAAAAATGTGGAAAAAACTGGAGAAAAATATTTCTGCCACAGACCTTTTGTTCCATGCGCTGCTTGAACAGTTAAAAAGTTACGTAATAATAATGTATCACAGAATTATACCCCTTTAAAAGTTATAAAAAAGTCTGCAACAGCATAATATATCTATCTTTATATTCTGGATCGAAACAACATATAAATGAATTTATATTATATTTTTAGAGTGTTTTGCATTTAAATAAAATAAATAGATTTTTCATACTTACTTATCTCCACAGTCAGTGCATAAATACGTTTTAATACCTATAGCAGCATCAGGTACATAATTTGGTAAAGCCTTTGTAAATAATAGGTTTTTAATGCTTATTTTTTCACTGGTCATGATTATGCTGGTAATTTCTAAAATTGCGAGGAAAATAAAATGAGACAAATAAAGAAAATATATAAACACATTAAAAATCACTATCCACTTAATAACTAAAATATATCTATGAAAGTACAGACAACTTATTCCAATGCCACTTTATTATGTGCGTGTACATTCTTAAAGCAAAAAGACTTACAATTTTTTGCTAAAATGTTAACTTAACTAAGAAAAAACTAATAATATAAACTACTATAACTAATTATATATTACTTAATTAAGAAGTTTTGTTACTATAAAGTATAGACCATTTACTCTAATAAATAACTAGATGATAATGATGATATAGTCTTCAATATCCAAGTAGCACTGGTATGATGATTAGGTTAGCCACAGCTTAATCTTTGTCTTTAAAGTTGTAGTTTTAGAATTTTGTTATTAATAAAAAAATGTCTAATGTATTAGACTTTAAAACTATGTATATCTAAACAACAAATATGTAACATGCCTATTTATAATTTATATTGTGCTAAATCCAGAGAATATATATTTATATAGTAATAAAATTACTTAAAATTATTTTAGATGTTTTTGGTATTTGGAAGTTCACTGAATCCCAATAATTACTCTTACATATTAGTAAACATATTTTTTAAACTCATACATGCAGTATATATATTCTCCTTCAACTTTAATACATATATTTAAGAAAAGCTCTTTTAAATATGAATAAAAAGCAATAAATATTAGATAGATCACATTTGGACTATAATTGACTTTGAATTTTATATCCATACCTACAGAGATTCCAGACGTTTTGGGTTATTATAAAAGTATACCAAAATATTTGATAAATTTTGTTTTAATTTTACGTCTACGTATAATGTTATGTCTTTAATTATATACGCCCCACAGCTACCATTTTATCACGAAACACATGATCAAAAAATTATACTGTTTAATACGGAATCATTAATTTAATCGCCCACCTGCTATATTTATACAATTCTCCGCTCATATATAACGCATACAAAAACAATTATGCCACAAAATTGTTAATTTTAATATTCTGAATCAAACTCGTAGGCTCATCAGTGACGAGTGACATTACAAGTGTCGCTATCAGACAAAAATCTAATGGTGTTGCCAAATCTTTGTTTCTAAAGGTTGTATTTTTTGTATGTGCTGTGCGACGTTGCCTTTTAGATTTAAAGGTCAGTGGACATTTTACAAAGAATGTTTACGTTTTACTTTGACTATTCACGTATTTAAATTCTTTGAAAAAGTTTTTTTTATTTGTCTCATAATCTATTTTTAATAGTTATATTTCTGGTCAGTCTTTTTCAGGCGCAAGTTAATAATGAGTAATGACTGATGAAATTCCTAAAATATATATAGATATTCGCTGTAAATCATAATCATCATCATAATCATGGATATATAAAAAAAAATAGGATTATGAATTACTAAAGATATTTTTGTTTTTAATTCGTTTCTCGATAAATTTTGAAATAAGTGAATAAATCAATATTGATATCGATTAATTCAAAAATTATGGACAGAAACCTTGTAGTAAAAATTTTAATTGAATAAATAAACCTTGAAATTTTACCCGTCTGGACGGTACCGCTTTGTACTTGTAGCATTATACCTAAAGTCTAAACTGCGGAGTGCGCCTAGCGTGGTTTTACCAGTGTTTCCACAATGAGGGGAACTTCCCATTTTGAAATTTGAGGGGAAATTAGGGTCCAAAGGGTAAAGAGATGAAACGGGAAAACCCGAGGGAAAATCAAGACCAACTAAAAAAAAGGACACCACGCCATATTGCGGAAAATTTCGGAACTTATTTCCTGTAAGGAATAAGGACTATCAACAACTATGTGTTTCTGTACAAAAGATACAGATTAGGTACATAGTTAGTCTATTTTTTATGGATTCACTTACAGTAATCGTAACTTTTTAAGTTTAATTTTAAGGTTGAATTTACGTTGATAAACCATGGAATATGCCGAAACGTGACGATTTTTCACTATTTCATACATTTAAAAAAATATAAACTTATATAACTAAAAAAGCGAAAACGTGCGAGAGCTGTAGTAAAACTATTTTTGAGGGGATATAATTCCTGAGAAAGAGAAATCTTAATTGAGGAGAGGGCAAAGGATTTTTTTAATGTATATTAAACATTATTATAATGACCTCAGCAACACTCACAAATAAATAGGTGGTAAACAAAAAAAAGGAATTCGAACATACTATTATTTAATATATTATTTATTTTCCCATTAATATTTTTATTTCACAATTTAATTGTCAATGTATACATATAATGATTCAACATATAAAATCGACATGTTATACTTGTTACTAATAAAGAACATATTAAAATAAAATATAAACATAACTTTCTTAAGCAAGTGAAAACAAATTAACTGTATCTTAAATATATTTGTACCTAAACTGTATTGGCCTCATAATTAATAGGATCCTCTTTATGAAAAAAATTTAATAACTGTTTTTCATACTGATCACGTTTAAAATAATATTCTATGTCAGATCTTGCAGTGAATTCACCATCATCTACCAAGGTACTATAAATATCCTTATTTGATAGCATGTCCTCATCGTTGGGCATCAATATTAAATAGCTTGCGACCGATTTGGCAGCATCATTTAATTTATCCAAATGGTAATATGATATTTGTAAATAATTGAGAGTATATGCTAAAAATTCAATTCCTGAATTATAAAATGGTTTCAACTGGTTTTGACAATTTTGTCTACAAGTCAGCAGGGATGCTACATTGTATGAAACCGATATATAAAATTCAGATGACCACTCCTGGACAGGTTGATTTTCACATTCTACTCGACATGAGTTCTCAGAGGCGAGATAACTGGTTAATACATTTTCCATATTGATTATTGTGTCATGCCAGTTATTCAAGTTATAAGCTTTAACACCTAATGTGTAAGAAATTTTATAATCTTGAACTTCAAGATTTTTAACCTCCATAATGTTAACTTCCGGTTGTCCAATGTAGTAATCAAAATTCTTTTTCATAGTTTCATCATCAGGATTTGCTACCAGAAATGTATAAGCAGCTGATGCAGCTTTAGGCAGTGCATTCATTTGAAAGTAACAAATATGTAGAAATTGATAAGGCTTCTTTAATTGCATTTGAGTAAGCACAGTGTTAGATGCATTATGAAGTAAGCGCACTTTCTCAAATTCTTTACTTTGACATTTAGTTAAGCAATCCCTTGTATTAAGGAAATAGTCATATATTTTTAAATCTTCAATATTTTCATTTACTAGAGGTTTCCATCTTTTAGAGTTGCACTGTATTCTACAATTAATCAATATAGAGCTATACAGTTTATGTAAATGTAAAGCTTCTTCAAACTGCACTATACACTCGGACCAGCGTTCTTTTGAGTAGGCATCTACACCCTTATAATAGGTTGTGTCCAATGAGGAAAACTTTACACATTCTAGACTAGTAATAACACACACCAATATTACAGCTATTTGTATTGAAGCCATTATTCCTGCTTACAAGTTACAGCTAACTATATGATTCTAGTAGTATCTTTGGTATAATAAAAGTATCCCACATTAACCTCTTTCTAGTACGCTGAACCTATGACCTCTTTATTAAAAATAAACGTGGTCTTCTGTACGTACATCTACTATGTACACATACGATAAAACTTGTACCTATTGGCTACTGATTATTTGAATTTTATCGTTGGCATATTGCATCCGCTATACAGTTTATTGTTATTTGGAATCATTCGCAGTTCAAAGTTCATATTAAAAGTTCACATTTAGGATAAAAAATATCTAATTATCTAAACATTAGTAAAGGAGTTGATCACCTTTTACTATATTAATATTAATACAATGATTTATTACAATAATGAAATTTCAAAAAATTGATAATTAAGTATCATTAATTAATTATACCCAAATGAAAAAATTCTTACGTTGAAACCAAGTTGAAACTTTAAACTTTGAAGTTTGAATTGAAACCACAGACACAGAGGTTAATAATTAAATATATAAAAGTTTGGCGCGAAATAAAACGACATCTTGTAGTTTGAAACATAGACTTAGAATATACTAAATAGACCAACTGACAGCCCGAAAATGCGTGACGATTCTTGAAAGTCAATAAGTGCAGAGCACACGCACACATTGACCCACAGTGATGTATCTTTTACTATCGATACTCGATAGTACAGCCAGTTCGTGTAAATTGTAAACATTGTTGTTTGGGGTGAATTTTCCAATGGTCCGATATGTTATGGTTTATATAAGGGTACTTAATATACACATTACAAAGTCAACATAATTATTCCTCAGTGATGATGATGATTATGAAGGAGGGTAAACTACATAATATTCCTCAGGTCAAAGTTATCCGCCGATTGCAAAAGCAGCCCTTAAATTATTTAGATGAAAGGTAAATAAATATTGAAATAAAACAACACATAGTATATTATTTATTCTCAAATGAAATATCATAATCACAGAACTATATCAAGATAGAAGTAAAGAGTTCCGTAATTTATATGGGGACCGAGCGTATAACATTTTGCGTAGGTACGATGACGTCACGAGTGTAATTTAGTGATGTGAAACACATAAGCCGCGCGAAAACAATTCAAAAGTGTCGATTCACAGATCGATTATAACATGGCACCGATTTTATGAGTAGTACTGTTCAAATAAACTATTTAATGATAGCGTGCTATGGACGATAAACTATATTTTTATACATTGATTAGTAGTAATATATGTATATTATAGACTATATTATAACGTGTAATCATTTAAATGCTTATTTTTTTTATTATTGATAATTAAAATGTTGATTTGATCAGATAATATAGATAGGGCACCGACCGTCCACTGGCGCCCTTATTAGAGGGATTGTAATTTCTAATAAACCAATTTCTTTAAATTCCAATCAATTTCTTTAAAGTCATCAGTGATAATAGTTGTAGTACTTCTGATTCAACTTTTGGTCTTTGTCACATAGTCATTCATTTTGCTTATTTTTAGCTTAATCATCTAAACGGCAAACGGTGGCCACTTTTTTATTTAAGTAATGAATCCAAAAATACGGAATCTAAAACTATATCACATAAATCAATAATTGGAGAATAAATAGGCCTACAAATAATCACTGGTGGATTGTAGAAAAATTAACTGGTTTATTAAAAAACACAATCCATTTATTTTTGGAGTTATACTTCTTTTAGCGCGTTAGGGAAAAATGATGAGTCACGAAAAACCGGCACCCTGAAGTTAGCTATAGTCAACATTATTTTATATAAAAATATTCACATAATGACAGTATAGACGTCAAAAGAAGATATAGTTTTTAACTACACAATAAGCAAAAAGGTTACAGTATAATGAAATTGTACTATGTAATTTTTTATATAAGGATCATTCGGAAAACTGAAATATACTTGTAATATAGAAGTAGCCATAACCAGTTAGAAAACAATACATAACCAGTTTCTCAATAATATTTGTTTTGCATTAAAGAATGCTAAAAATAAAAGTTTATTATATTTATTTTACATTTTACATACATTACATTATAGCTACATAATAATATAAAATGAAATTATCATTTCCTCTGCTTTCAAAATAGATTTTAATCGAGCAAGAAAATCGCAGTGTAGGTACAGCACTTTTGGCAGAAAACATGAGAAATCGTCTTCAACGTGACATGACAGTTTTAATAGCATATTTTACATCGCTGGTTTTGATCGCCCGCCAAGTCTGGCTCGTCAATTAAAAGCCGCAATGGAAAACTAGCGTTAGACACAATCGCCCGCTACTGTTTTGATGAAAATAGTAAAATAAATGGTTTTTTAAATTAATAACAGATTTTTTAGGACAAATAGTACTTACTGGTTAAAGGAAATACCTCCATTAACAGCTCCAATTTTACTGGTAGTGTTTGAACAATTAATTATTGAACAACGAGTCATTTTGTTTTTAAAACCTTACGTCGCATGCTGACCGCGGTCGGGAGTATACTAAAGTTCGCGACGAACAATGGAGTCGTCGAGTCGTCTTTTTGCCAGGCGAGGTACATACACTCTTTACTTCTTTCTCGATATATTTCTGTGATCATAATACTCTTACACACTCATACTTACCTACTATTTATATAAAATAATGACTTTTATTATGTATGTATTATTTGTTTCAAATGATTTTAACAAAAGGAAAATAATAAAATTTGGGAACGAATCGATCAATATTCAATGGGCGCTTGATCCATGACTTACTACACAAGATTTACACAACCTAAGTATATGCGCAGTTATTATTTTAACGGTTACTTTAAAATTATACTGTTACAAACGTAAAAACAAGTAATTTTATTAAAATTTAAAAAAAAATGGGTATATGCTACTGTCCTTTAAACAAAATAATCTTATTCTGGTGGTTCCTTACAGTCTCCTTACTCAAATTAAGTAGCTTACATTAGTATTTGAGCCGAATATCGAACAGATGTCTATAATACTTCATTATTAAGTATCTGTGCCCACTTAAAACTTATTGGTCCATATTGTGGCTCGTCAAGCACAAAAACAAGTCGGAAATATCTTCCGATATTAGAAACGTCGCTTTGCAAATTGTATTGTTGGGATCCCAACCAACACGCCCATTTTCCTCTAATTATAGGATCTTGAGGGAATCTGTAAAACAAAATGATTATGATTCATCGCTGACAAGCAAACAGTCGGAGAGGAGTGAGGACATTAGTACGGGAGCGGATTTAACAGCGAGTGCCGGAGATTGGTGGCGCTGCAGTGTCAATTCAAAAACTTGTGTTAGGATTGGCAAAAATATGGGCTGGACGGTCGAGGTGTAGGGATGTTTGTATTACGTTATAGACACACACGACTACTGCCTTTAATAAGCGAGGTCTTGTTCGTAGAGGGGCGATTTATACGACGGAAGTCTGGCCAAATCACTACCGGCCATGTTAAGTTTGTTAATTAATGTTGGGCCAACCTCTATGTATGTGTGAGGTTCGTGTTTGTGTATGCATGTGCAGTGTGGGTAAGGACGGAGGCGACGGAGGTGCTTTATGTATGCACATGCACACGCACCTACACATTACTTCTGGACCTAAGATTGTTATTGTTTTATCAGAATGTAATAAAATGGTTGTTATTATTATTTAAAACGCATTTCCTTTCTGTTATTCCCGTTACATATTAAAAACCTTGCTCTTGAGTCACTCTACATTATATCGAAAGCTGTTTTATTTTTTGTTGTTTTTAGATTAGTTTCAAATTAATGATATTATAAACCAATAAGCATGTCGATAAATTTGAATCAAGCACTAGCGTATATGTATAAAATATTGGTGAAAATTAATCTTCAAATATTGTGTAATTTAAGAACGATTGTATCTTTAATTACGCAAAACATGAAAGTAAATAGGACGATTGACATTATTTTATTTGAAATAGAGAAGTAAAGATAGAATATAGCAAAAAATAAACACATCTTAGCAATTAGGACATGAAGATGAATTACCTGTGAAATGTATAATTTTCACGATTGTTTCTATGATTCACATTATACCGCACCGTATATTTTTTTCATCTTTTTACATGCAATAGTATTTATTGCAAATATATCTGGAACAACGAAATAAATTGCAAATACTGAGAGGCTCTTTTAACGCTTGGTGACTTTGGCTGACCTGTCAAATAAAAGTGGTTACACTTGACATTAGATTGCTCCCTCTTTTCATCTTGTTATAATTCCATAAAGGAGTGTCTTCTCTTTCCAACTCTTTATTAGTCTATTATATTATATGTTTATGGTTTGAATACTTACGATGAATAGGGATGTTGAAATTTTTCAGAAATGTTTTTAGATTGTTTATAAATATCTAATGGAGGCCTAAATATTATTAATTTTTGCTTAAACACGTCTAATGTACATGAAATCTTGCATTTTATAATGCATTTTAAATTTCGCTCCAAAACGCTTAACGCTAACACTTGTCACATGACGTCATATGTCGTTATACATCGCAAAAGTGACAATATAATGATTCTAGTTGTCGTTAGTAAAAAATGGCTTCTAAGTATTATAATTTATAAGTGTTGGACGGGGCCTATGGGTGTGTGTACACTGTCGAAATGCCTGAAAATTTGTACAATATTAAATACCGCGTACGGAAAATGCACAAGAAACGCTTCAGCCTGCCCACAGGGGTTCAACACTTCCTTATACGCATTCTCAAACAAATATACATTGTTTACAATGAATGTCTATTTTTTCCTAATAAATAATAAACTACGAAGCCTAGCCATATATACAGCTTGGCAAAAAAGAGTATGGAAAAAATGAGGGCGCCACTTTCACTTAGGTCTCATCATAATATGGAAAATCAGCAAGATAATTTAATCATATCGTTAAAAATAAATGTGAAACACTAAGCTTTACTCAAAATCTAGTATTTGTCGGCCAAGTATAGTCAACATAGGTTTCCATTTAGTAAAATATTTAGTTCCACCTGTCACCACGTCATACTCTTTTTTGCCAAGTTGTATATTGTAATATTAAATATTACCAACACATTATCATTAAAATGAGTAAAAACTATTTTTAATATTTGCTGATGTCAAATAATACATAACCATAAGTACCTCAGATGTTAATATTAAATATTATTGTTATCATAAACTTCAAAGTATGACTTATAACAATTCAGTATTAATTGGTAATTGGAGTGAAGAAAGACTAAAAAATGAGGTAAAAAAATAATAACCACCGATATGTACAAAATAACCACCAAATCACAGATGACAGACATCACAGCTCTTCCTACGCAACTAGCTAATTTAGCAACTAGGAACTTACATTATGTATTTAGTGGTACCTATGCACTTACGAATAGATTAGTGATCATAATAATATTATGTATACAGTTTCATATTATATAATATCTTCACTTACATTGTCTAGTTCAACGTGGTATCTATCAATCAAATTATTACGTTGTTATTGTAATTACGCTCCCTAGGCATGGGAGCGTAATTAATGGCTGGACGATCTTTGGCTGGACCTACTTGGTTGAAATATTTTAAGTGTATATTTTAATAGGCCCTTACATACAATTGGACTCGGTAGATGGCATTGTGATCGTGATTTCATGAAAAAAACCGATTTGCTTTAGGTATACAGTAAGTAGGTATTTTTAGGAACACCTTTAGGTATACAGTAAGTAGGTATTTTTTTATAGAAGAGGGGGCAAACGGATAGTCGGTTCACCTGGTATGTGAATGGTAAGTGAAGAGCGACATCCACAGACACCCGCTACACCAGTGGATTAGCAGGTGCTTGCCAGCCTTTCAGATATGAGTAGGTATGCTATTTTCTTGAAGGTTCCCTAAGTCGTATCGGTTCGGAAACATCGTAGGTGGCAGCTGATTCCATATATTAGTCGTGCGAGGCAGGAAATGCCGTAAAAATCGAGTTGTTGTGGATTTTCGGACATCGAGATGGTGAGGGTGAAATTTGGAGTTTTTCCGCGATGTCCGGTGGTGGAATTCTGCTGCAGGTATTAGTCCGAACAATAATTCAGAACACTCCCCGTGGTAGGCGCGGTAGAAGATGCATGATATCTCTACGCAGCGCCAAAGAGTCAAGCCGATTAGAGATAACATTGTTGTCGACGATTCAAGCGGCCCGGCGTTGAATACTGTCAAATGGAAGGAGCTGATATTGGGGCGCTCCAACCCAGAGTTGAGAGCAGTATTCCATGTGAGGTCGGATCTGCGCCTTGTATAATTGAATGCATCCCGCGGGGGAGTGGGTCACCCCACGCGGGTATGTGGGATTCGCTGCGCCCGAAAGCTGGTAAGTGGACGCAGCTCTACTCACTAAAACCGGCTAGTGCCACCAATGCCGCCTTTGGTGAGGTGCCCCGGATCTAATAAACAAACAGGGCACTTCGACGGCTAGTCAGTCCCCCAAGGGATCGACGCCATCTCCACCGAGGAGTTGTCCCGCACCACAGAACAACCCCTCCCAACGTCGGGGCAGTACAATGGGGGTGGTTCCCACCCTCACCCCTTGCCCCCTGCTCTTTTGCCCCCTCTTCTTATAAGAGGGGTACAAAGAGCCCCCCCGGCTCAATTAGCTTCGCCCAAGGTGCAGCGGCTCACCCTAGGCTACTGAGCCCCACCGCCACGTCAAGGCCTGAACCAAGGTGGGGCGGTTTTAATTTATGTTTTTACAATAGGTAGGTAATATAATTTTTTTGTTAATTCATTTATTTCTTGTATTAAAAATTATTTTCAAATTTTTAGTTCGGTTTGCTACTAACTACAGCGTGTTTTTAGTTTTTATTAATTATATATTTTTTTATATTATTTCATCAAAGCTAAACTCTAAAATAAAATACTAACTCAACGTATATATTATGTATCACAGTGGGTCTATATAAGGAACATGAATGCCCATTATAGACTTTTATATAAGTGAGACATATTACTTAATAATATTATTATGCATGAGTTTAAACATTTGTTAGAGATATGAGACGCGTTTACACTTTACATTTTGCATTTAAATAATGTATTGTTATAATTATATTAATTTTACAGTACGAACTTAAGTTGTTTTTACGAAAGCGCGATCGACGCGAGTTACTACTTCAGAAATCAAGAAATTTGTTTAGTAATTTACTGAAAGAGGTAATATACATATTTCATTTAAACAATTTATACAAATCCTTTCAACTAGGTAGGTTATTAGCAGACGTACAGTCAAAAATATATACTTGTGTCAATTAGTTCCGTATCCAGGAACAGCTTTTACGGATTTTATTGAGGTTTATTAAGTTCTTTACATGCCCACGTTTCGGAAACTTTGCAGTTTACAGCGACCATAGTTGCGTGGGGAGTCCCGTAAAAGTTGTTTCATTATAATCTATGAAATTCGCGTAAACATTCGGTTCAAAGATCAATCGGTTCTTGATCATATTCTTATGAGGGGCTCTTCCAGCAAAATAATAATATGGTCAACTTATGGTCAATGTGTTAGAGGAGTAATAAGATTATTTTCTTCCTTTTAAGGCGCGTCACCGGGATTGGCGGAATAGCGGGCATTTGAATAAATAAAAAATTGGGCTTAAGATTAAAAAAAAAATCGGTTGTTTGTAAAGTCGGCTTACTGACGATAGTTGAACGAAGGTTGAACGTGACAACGTCATAAGAAAATGGAACGCCTCAGAACGAGGTAACGGCGCATACGTCATCGCATACGTCATGGTTTTCGTTCTTGCAGCCGGCTCCATCGAATTATAAGACGTTGTCACGTCAAAAAAATGCACGTTCTCCGTAGTATAAAATGATGTGCAAACTTACATAATATTTTATTAGTAAATTATTAGTAAGAATTTTTTATGATCGAGTAAAATACATCTTATGGTATAACCAATTAGCACATCCTTTAGAAAATATCTTTAAGTGTCTCTGCTATTTTTTGTGAGACGGTTATTTCATAGGAAGTATCTCAAAAAATGGATTTGGAAAACCATTTTTCCCGGTTGGGCTGCGGTGACTTGCCTTAAAAGTGGTTGACAAATATGTAACTTTAGCATTTTCCGTCATGTATGTCCTGGAATACTTGAATCGTCATCATCATCATCAACCCACTCTCACATCAGACCTATGTCCAACAGTGGACTATCCGTCCACTGCTGCACATAGGCCTCCCTCAAGAATGGCTAGACGACCGATGCCTCGCATCTAACACGGGTCCTTGAATATACTTATAATCTTTATTATGAAATTAATGTTATTTATAATTCCAGAAACCTCTCGCTATCAGCGGAACGTTTGTGTTATTCGGGTACAACGTGCAAGTAATTGCTTCCGACATGCCAGGTTCAATAATTTCAATAAAATGTTACACAATAAACAGCACTGTAAAATATATTATACCAGATGATGCACGCAGTATAGCCTGCATGGAGTTCATATTTTTAAAATAGTCGACTGAATTACTCATTCAATCATTTCTTTTAATAGGAAAAAAAACAATTTCTATTGTTGTAACTTAGTGAGTACCACAAACTATATAGAGAATACTACGTATTGTGAGTACACCACTCGCAAAGAATATGCATTGTCAACTTTATTAATTGCAGATTATATCGCATGGTTCCCAATTCCCATACTGAGAAATGCAATTGATAACTATTGAAATAAATTTTATAATTTCTGAGGATATAATATATTTTATTTACGTGGGACAGCAACTGCACGTTCACGTAGTAAAATCGACTCGAATGCCGTGACAACAATGAGCGTGACGCTGTCATGCCGTGTGTCTGCTATATTAATTCTATTATTTTTAGTCATAATTTAATATTAATAATAACATAACATAATATATTATATATTAATTATAATGTATCGGGCGTCCATTGGTGGTCAATTTTTATTCCTTGTAAATACAGTAAATATAATATGAAAGGGGAATAAATATGCAAATCATGTACAAAGTTCCGTTTGAATAAATAAATAATAAACAACTAAAACGAAATATTGTATGGTCAATTTTTTTTTTCTTTTTATTTTTTTTATGTTTAAGAGCTAGTCGAGAAAAGATTATATTTAAGAATTATAAAATTAAATAATTTAGGACTTTCAAGAAAAGAGCATACTCATATTTGAAGGGCCAGCAACGCACCTGTCGCTTATCACTTACCTCCAGATGAAACGACAGTCCGTTTGCCCCCTCTTGTAAAAAAAAATATTCTGACTCGTCTCAGTTTCGCGATAGAGAAAAGCTGAAATCGTGTTAAGTAAACAGATTAAGTCGGCTGTAGTTTAAATTGTAAATTGTTAATGAAATCCGAAGTGCTGTTCCTTCACTTGAGCAGGTTGTGAAATAACTTTATAGTGTCGCAAAACTTTGTCGGTACTCTAGGGAAATAAGTTTTCCAAAACAAAAACTGCTCTAAGATGTCTTAAGATAATAAACTATCATTTTATTGTGTATGTATCAAGTGCATTCAATTATAAGACTGCTGTTTATTTATCCTCTTCAATTCCGGTAAAGATGGACTTTTGTGTAGAAAAAAAGAGAGAGAACGTATAAATTTGTTATTATATCTTTTCATTGTTTAAACAAAAACTTCGATATCAGTCTACATTTATTTCACCAACGGGATTATAAATGATAAGCTTCCGCATTTACACGCTAAAATAGAAACGTTTGCGGTGAATTTTGAAGGGCTTCAAAATATGTTCAAGATTGATAACGGATTTGGACACACAGACTATTTTTTTTTAAATTTTAACAACAACCACGTTACAGTGGTAACTGACATACGGATTTCCCGTGAAAAATAGAACGTATTAGGATATAGTAATTGAATCACGAGAAAAGTCGAGACAGTTTTGCGTTGCGGCCTTTCAAGTTTCAAGGCTCGCAAGGCACCTTTTTTATGTTAGTTGGATAGGCAAACTGGCAAACGTGCCACCTGATGGTAAGTGGTTGACGTCGCCCATGAACATAAACTAGTATACCTGGAACGAGCCCAGGCAACTCATCTATGTGTTGCCTATCCTGGGACATAAGGTGTTAAGTCTCGGTGCCAGTAATTACACTGCTTGTCTTGCCCTTCTCTCCGAAACAGCAAAGCTGTTTGACGGGAGAAACAAGCAAGATGGTGGTACCCATGCAGCCGGGAGCGCGGCACAGCGCTTCCCTCCCACCTGCTAATCCTCTGGTCACAGTGTAAATAATATTGCTTATACTGTGAGTGTAGCGGGTGTCTACTTATCATCATTTTTAAGATTAAAAGATAGTTTTTTAGAAGATGTAGATTATGTATTGAACACGAAGGTGGAGGCTTCTTAAAAGTTTTTGTAAATACAATATCTACATATTAGTTTTATTTTTATTTAGCTCACCCTTTCCCAGTTCTCAGGTTGTACCTACTATTTTTGGTTAGTTACGTTTTGAGTCAAATTTTAAGTATGATGCCATAAAGATAGCTCATTGAAATTTATAGGATTACTAGATGATATAAAAGATCAAGTTTTTAAAAAAAGAATTTTTTCATTGTTTTCTTAATCACTTTTTTACACAATTATTATAAATTACAATCACTGTTTACAAATTAAAAAAATTAAAAAGATCTCATTAAATTGCCACAGGAAGCACAGTGAATGGTAAGGCTCGATATGGCTTGGCGTTGTCAAGTCTGGTGAGCGAACGGCAAGTTGACTACATGCAGAACATCAACGATGGTTGTCAAATGACTCTGTCACCGATAGCGACGCCGTGTTGCCGCAACACCTTTGTGATTCTCAGGTTGAGTATATTAATACATAATTCCTTTAATTACATACTATGAAAACTGCCTAAATCCCGACATTTCCCATGTTTTTATACTTTTATTTTGCTGATTTTAATATTTTGGAATTGTCCACAAATGCCTTTTGCTAAACAAAATATTATATTATAAGCTACTAGATTAGAGAGTACCTATAGTTGTGTTCATATGTATGTGTGAGTCTAAGGGTGCGGCTCCACCGCGGCGCACAAAGAGGCTACGCCCGTTTTCTCAAGTTTCGCTTTGCAAGAAAATGTATTTTTTTTTACATTTTAACACACGTACGTACGCGTGCCGCGGTGGAGCCGCGGCTTTATGGATATTTTCTAATAGTTCCTTGAAATTAGGTATTGTTTATTGATTTGCCTTATTAATCAATACGATTTGAACTTTTTTTATTCTTAATTATGTTACATGAGTGCATTAATTAAATATAAGATTTTCTGTTTTTTTTTTCAATTTGAGTTATTTAATTAAAAAGCTAATCAACATTGTTGTGTAGTGCTGAGGATGAGAGTGTTCACGGCGAGAAAATGAATTACGGCGATGAGTTTCTTTTGAGAGCAGAAAATTACGGGGATCCACAGGTTCATATTGCTTTTTTAAATTAGTTTTGGATTCATTAATTTATTAAAATGTATAATTGTGTTATTTGTTTTACAATATGCAATGGGAAAATTACGATAATGTTTCTGGAAAGTTACAGCTTCTGTTTACATAAGAGTAAATTTTCGTGATATTTAGTATTTACCCGGTTTAGTGGGTTTACCCAAACACATGTTTGCCCGGACAAGTCTCAGTTTAAGGCCCCGCATATATAATGCGGTGGGGTTACAATGAAAGTCGAGGATGAATATTAAATAAAATTTGTATGTTCCGTGAATAATTGAAATCTAAATTATTTATGCTAAATTTATATGAATACCTCACTTGCGTCCCTTAAAATTTTTCACATCTTATTCCTTCAAAGAATTTGAGTGTTACGACATCGGGTATTTTGTCATTAATTGATTAAGCGTTGAGCAAAGAACAGAAAGGCCATAACGAGGTATTCAAATGATTTACAAATGAAAGAAAAAAAAGAAAAAAGTTTAATTAAGTTGTCTGAGCTCAATTAAATGTGGGACTTTTGTAAATTAGCTTTTATCGGCGGCTACGTCGGCCTTAGTTTTATAATCGCAATCGTGCTGATCGTTATGATTCAAGTACTAAGTAGCCTACATAATAATATCCTTCCGCAAAGTATACTTATTATATATCACAGGTCTAAGCCATCAAACATATAACCGGATAGAATAGTAATGTGAGCCTATTATTTCGAAACTGGTCAGTGATTTGTCACTGACGTAATAGCAATTCAACCAACTAGTGTTCTGTATGTATCAGTCGGCCAATCAGGGCGCAGATCGCAGCAAAAATTTGGGGGAATTTGTTTTCTTACAAAACACGACATCACCTATCTACTCGTATCCCGATTATATGCTCGATGGTCTAAACTAATCGGTAGACAGATCTAGTTTTGTGTTAAATGTTAATATTAGTATGCGTTACATCTGATCATACTTAGTATTAGTTTATGTTAATTATTATTGCAACAAATTTTACCCATATAATCGCGGCTTATTAATAAAGGTGAAATATGATTGTTAGATGTAAAAAATACGGAAAATGAAACAAGAAATCCGAACGAATTGTTGATAAACAAATCTACAATTTATTAAGTACACTCGAAAGAATTACTGTCCTTTTGGCGCTGTCGCGTAATAAACTCCTTATAGCTGATCTTCCAAAAGTCAAGATGGTCATAGATATTCCAATGACAATATTGCTTTTATCAGGCGCCGCCATTGTATGTGAGATACACCCCCGAGGGAGTGCCCGGGCCTGCAGACAGAATGCCTATACAACTAAGTGCTACAAAGGATTCCAATTGTCGATGGACAACAATGTCTTTGCTTCCTTGTGATCGCTTAGAAGGTCTGGGAAGTCCAATTAAGGTAACATTAGTCTCATTTAAAAACAGGACATTTTGTAAAGGTCTACATCGTAGGAAGTTTAAGGACCTGAGACGATACTTGATTACATTAGTTGTAACTGTCGGAACGAACAATGTAATGTATAAAAGCGATTTGAAATAATAATTATTTGGATGTTTCCGGAAGAAAGATGTTTTGCAATAGTGATTATTAAGAAATTGTGGTGTATAGGTTCGATTGTACACGAAACTAATTGCAGCGTCAT
This sequence comes from Helleia helle, assembly GCA_963853865.1. Taxonomy (NCBI): domain Eukaryota; kingdom Metazoa; phylum Arthropoda; class Insecta; order Lepidoptera; family Lycaenidae; genus Helleia; species Helleia helle. The sequence goes on along the minus strand of OY971422.1, from coordinate 13,317,812 downwards.
AAAGTCACGGCGAAGGATTTTTTATTCTTTGTTTGTATTTTTATAGATACATAATATGTTCACTTTCTCCCTTTTATTTTAGGGAAAATTTAAAATATAAAAAATCGGCCAATTAATTTGTCAATAAATCGGTCGGCTAGTTGGTCAAACAGGTGGCCGACCAGTTGGCCGATCAGTTGGTCGCCTAGGCGATCGATCGGTTGGCCGATCAGTTGACCGATCAGATGGGCAACCAGTTGGTCAATCAGATCAGTTGGCAGATCAGTTGATTAACGTGTTGGTTGATCAGTTGGCCGGTTAGTTGGTTGACCAGTCGGTCGATTGTTGGATCGATCAATCGGTCAATCAATCGGTCGATCGTTTGGTCAAACAGATGGCCAACCAATTGGCTGATCGATTGATTGATCTGTTGACCTATCAGTTGGCCGACCAGTCGGTCAATCGGTTGGTAAACAGCTGGTCGATCAGTTGACCGATCATTTGTTTTATCAGTTGAAGTTCCTAATGCTTTGAATTACCTATTTGCATTAAATGCAAAGCTGATAATAATCACATTTGTTAAAAAATACAATATTTTACAGACAGGAGATAAACTTATTATAAAAAACTGTGTGGCGGATAAAAGTTTGTGTGTTATGAACCAAAGCTGGATGCAGACATTTTTCGGGCCTGTGAGTTTATATTTTAATTATTTATGAAAAATCATATAGAAAATTGTTTATGTATTGGTGCCCAATTATTGTTATTCGCAGAAATATTTCTTATGCCTCGTCGAAAATTGAATGCTATTCTATTCAGAATCCCATCCTGAATTTTCCTAGCTCATTTTTTTATGAGTGGAAAAAGCCTTCTTAACCCCTTACCTTAATACACAACGTTAATTACGATATTCATATTTAAAGAAAATGTATAAAATAAATATTGGAGTATTGGATATGAGTAAGAGGTTTTTATGGTTGTATAGAAGAAATACAAATGTAATCAAAAATATTTCATAGGTCATCACATTAAAATAGAAAATTTTGAAACTCATTATAAAAAGGCAAAATTTTAAGTACCTATGTATACAGTACACTCGAAAAAAGTCGTTTCAACTCCAGATTCCTTTTTTATATTCTAGATTTTGACGATTCCTAAAAGTCATTTACATAAAAGAGGAAAGTGTAGTGCTTGCTTAAATAAAGTTACGATGATAGCCTTGTGCATTAGTATGTAACTAAAATCACATTAAACTGACAGGAATGCGGCGTAACCTGCCGTAACTATATCGATATCCATAAGAGACACACCGCTGAGAACATCTTTACATTGGTCAGCGATGTTGCCACCAAGACCAAGGACTGAAAACATCTTTTATATACTTTAAATAATTTATATTTTATTTATGTTGTACACGAATTTGTATTTCTTTTATTCAGTATTTTGTATGTTATACAAATAAAATCTCCCGAAATTGTTACATTATTTTTATTTCGAATATTATAAACGTGAATATGGATGTAAGTTTGTTACTCTTTTACTCAACAACTACTTAATGGATTTTAATGAAACTTTACTAACTAGCTTCACACTAACATAGCTTCCCCGCCATGGTTCAAGCTTTGTCGTGGCGGTGGGGCTCAGTAGCCTAAGGTTTGCCCAGCACCTAGGGCGAAGCAATTTGGGCCGAGGGAGCTGCTTTTTGTTATTGTTGTTTGTTTGCTCTTATAAGGTACAAAAGAGCAAGGGGACAAGGGGCAAGGATGGGAAAATCAACCTATTGTACTATCCCGATGTTGGGAGGGGTTGTTCTGTGGTGCGGGACATTTCCCCTATGGAGGTGGCGTCGGTCCCTTGAGGGACTGTTTGCTCATTAGATCCGGGGCACCTCACCAAAGGCGGCATTGGCGGCACTCGCCGGGTTTTAGCGGGTAGAACTGCGTCCACCTTACCACCTTTCGGGCGCAGTGAGTCCCACTTACACATCTGGGCAGACCCATTTCCTGGGCAGAGCATTTCCCGGCGTAAAGGAAGAACATAGCTTATACATTAGAATAACATATTATAGAATTTTATCCCTATACTTCCACGCACAAACTATATAGAGAAACCGCAAGGCGCTGTTGGTGTTAATATTTTAATTTGCCAATAATTAAAACTTGTACATTTCAAAATATATAGATTCCTTGTACGTTTTTATATTTCATTATCAAAAATAGTATTTGTCTATAAGATATCTGATAACAATTTTATATCTATGAAACCCAAAAATGGTATAAAACAGGCTTGAAGCATTTCTAAAGGAATTTTTCTGACCATCCAAAAAGTTTAATCAGGACTAGCCTAAGCCAATTGATATTTTCGTTATGTCTCTTTTGTGAAAGAGTAGGATTTCATAAATCTCAAATAGGCTGTGACAAGCGTCATGAACCGTGTATATAACAAAGTTGTACAAAAATATGGAAATTCTCTATAAGTTTTCCCCGGGACAATGTAATATTTTGAATTCTTTGGCCCAAGTAACGACGAGTAAGATTTCTCAAAGGCCTATTCTCGACTTTCACATACTATACTACTATCTTCTCATCCCGTACATTGTTGGGATCTTCATATAAGACTCAAACGCGATGTTTTACCAAATAAATTTATGAGTACACGACGAAGAAGACTGGATGACTAGAAATTGCATGCAAGGACTAAATTATAGGTAAAACTATGATTCTTATCATAATAGCCTTATGGATATATAAAAATCGTCATTTTTTTAAATAGTAATGGCATTTGTTGTGTCTTTCATTATTAACAGTTCAACTACATACACTGTATTTTTCTACAAATAATGCATTTTTTTAAAAGTCTGATGATGGTTTCGTTTAGGTGAGGTTAGAACTCTCTTCTCTTAGGGACTCTTTGCTTTGCTTCCCCTCCCCACCACGGTTTAAGCCTTGTCGTGGCGGTGGAGCTCAGTAGCCTAAGGTGGACCCAGCACTTTGGACGAAGCGAAATGAACCGTGGGGGCTGCTCTTTGCGCCCCTCTTATAAGAAGAGGGGACAAAAGAGTAGGACAAGGGTTGAGGATGGGAACGTCACCCCATTGCACTGTCCCGACGTTGGGAAGGGTAGTTCTGTGGTGCGGGATAATCCGTCTGTGGAGGTGGCGTCGGTCCCTTAAGGGACTGACTAGCCGTCGATGGCCTGCTTACTCAACAGATCCGGGCCAGCCTAGCGCAACTCGGGAACAAAAAAATTTTCTATGAAATTTACGTGGCAAATAATGGCGGATATTGCTATCACACTATCTCAGTGCGGGTTCTCTTTCTTACAAGACTTGTCATCAATGTCATCCATGTTGTTTGTTTAAACTTCATAGTTCATTTCTTAATTCTTGCTATGTTTTGAATGTACTTATTGCTTGTTTCGATTTGGATTTTAATTGTTGAAAGTATAAATTTTCATAAAAATGAGTGACGAGTGATCAGATGGTACTTTGATACAAAATGCCACCGTAAAGACGGTTTGTTACTTGTGAAATTTATGGAAATCGAGCAAGTCGTTCAAATGATGAAAAAATGATATTTATGGCGAGATTTCCTTTAGATTAAGCTCGGTAAGCACATAAATATGACACTGTAACCATATGTTAGTAAAGCAGGCAAGGAATAAATAAAATTAACAAATTAATCTCATTTAAATTGTGTAATAGTGATGTACTGCAACTGTAATATCCACATATCGATAACTACGTTATTGTTTATCATTGAAGAAAAATAAGAATCATAATGTAAATAAGGGGCAAAATATTTTACATATTTGAATGGGGGTGCCTACATAAATGAGCAAGGATCGGAATAGGTTGTGCAATTTTGCAGGATTTAGAAACATAGTCTTTATAATATTGATATATTACAATTGATTTCGTGTGCCAAGTAAGCAAGAAAAATTTTCTACGCAAAGCCTGGCTATTATGTGTTTGTACTTAACGCTCCTGATACCAACAAAGTGGCAATGATAAGCACTCAAAAATTGTTTAATCTAACATTTGGTCGGAGCAAAGATGAACCTATAAGTTTTTTAGTAATATAAATGTTTATAGTAACTCACCACTAAATGCACTTACCTACTTCGATCTTCGGTATCAATATTTATGATTATATTCAAGAAACATTGAATTAAATTCTTATTTAAAAAATTTCAGATGCAAACAGTTAATGGTCGTGTTTGTTGGCAAAGAAGATTTAAATAAATAGAAGACAATATTGTTGTAAAATTTCTTAAGACCATACAGTGTGTGAGGATTGAGGACTTTTTTTATGATCTGTTTGCTTAATTTTAAGCTTCGCAGATGTTAAAAAAAACTTTTGAAACTTTAGTGCTATATATAATTAAATTTAAATAAAAACATTTTTTATTTTTATTTCGGGTCCGCATTTAAGTTCAATCTTTGTATTATATCGTTGTATTAGTAACAAATATCTATTTATCAACATTGGACTCATAAATACGGATTCGATACTTACCTACCTAAAATTCATAAAAAAATATTTAGTAGTAACCCCCGTTTCTACCCTGCATATTTTATCGATATCGATAAAAAGCTATTCGATAAGCACTATTGGGTTTGATAGGTTGGCACTTCTTTTTTTTTGACATTTTTGTGGCTTAAGTTGGTATTAGAATGCCATGTAAATTGATTTCATTGGCTAGTATGGGAGTCCCGTCTCTTAAACGTAGTGATTACATTCTCTTGGATCCGGGCCACCTCACCAAAGATGGCATTGGTGGCACTCGTCGGGTTTTAGTGGGTAGAGTATCGTCCGTCTTACCATCTTTCGGGCGCAGCGAGTTCCCCTTCCCCCGCGGGATACCTAAGAGTATTTCGCGACGGAAAAGAAAAAAAAGGACTCTTTGCTTAACGTAAATATTTATACATATTTACGTTAAGCAAGAGTCTTTCGAGATTCGAGATTCTATATGCAGGAGGGACTCCTGTACAGATAGACATTATATTACAGGTGGAGATTAATCGGCAGACGTCATCGGCATACAAGTCAACTGACGTGTAGTAGATGGGGCGATTTGCTCGTCTGTCGTCGTTTGTTCTCGGTTTTTGTATCACGGACGGATCAAACGGTTTCAGCGCGAACGTTTGGCGTACGACTGACCTGTGGAAGCACGTCGACAGATGCATCGGCAAACATCGGCGGGTGAATCTACCGATATCTGCGGATGCATCTATCGGCGTGTAGAGGGGCCGTAATAGGTATCGTATCTGTGGTGATTCGATTAAATTTGACAGTAATTTATAAACTGTCAAATATAATGTAAATACCAAGTAAATATGTACCTACCTATTAAAATATAATATCGGAGAACATAATCATAAAATAAAAATATCTTATTAATATAATGTTTTGATAAAATTTAATTGAGATACTTCGCGTTTGAGAAAACGGTTTTAATAGTAACATGGAGCAAGATAAAGGCATAATTTATTGTAATCGAGTACTCCTCGGTAATTGGTATGAAGCGACAAAACTAGAAGAGGTAAGTTAATTTTAGCAAACAAAATTTATGCAGTAAATCTCTACATACCGTAGGACTACGGTAGGCGTCTACGTAGCTTTAGGTTATCATATAACAAAATGTAGCCTGCCTTACTTCTATTATTAAAAAATATTCGAATGATAAGATATTATTAACATTGATGCAGTAGTTCCAGATTTAATCGATTACAAACGCAATACTTCAGCTCTTTACAAAATTACAGTAAAGTTAGTTAATAGAATCAGGCGTTACTTTGCGGAAATCCCTTATATAAGATATTAAATTATATTAATTAGCAATTATCCCGCGAAACACGCAGTCTTTACAGCAAATGTGTGAGTGCACACATATGCATGCATATAGCACCGCCCTCTTTTCCCACACTGCATATGTGTACACTCGCATGGACCACCGCCCCACATGCACCACAACCACAGTAAAAGACCACCACCAAATAATCTACGCACGTTTCACCCCGACACCGAGGCATCCTCAGGATGTAGACTCTACGATTAGTAATCGTTAAGTGACGTGCAGGCCCAAACACCCGCCTTATATTAGCTGGTTCCCGCACTACCCCCACCGAATAACCGTATTATGGGAGAATTCGTTAAATCGGTTTGGAAAGGAGGGCGGTGCTATATGCATGCATATGCGTGCACTCACACATTTGCTGTAAAGACTGCGTGTTTCGCGGGATAATAGCTAATTAATATAATATAATTTAATATTTTATACAGTAAAGTTAATGTGGGGGGAGGTATGCGCTGTTCGACGTTCCGTCTGTATCGGGTAATTACAGGCACCGAGACTTACCATCTTATGTCTCAGGATAGGCAACGCATAAATGAGTAGCCCTGTTCTTCTTATAAGAGGGGTACAAAGAGCAGATCCCTCGGTTCCAATGTCTTCACCCAAAGTGCTGAGTTCACCTTAGACTACTAAGCCCCAACTCCACGATAAGGCTTGAACCATGGGGGATGTTCATGGGCGACGTTGACCACTTACCATCAGGTGACATGACTGCCAGTTTGCCTATCCAACTAACATAAAAAATAGAATAATGTTGTTTCAGTATAAATTAAATAAGTTTCTCGAACAAATGCAAAAAGGTGACCTCATGTTGGCGAAGTTTAGAAAAATGACGGAAAATCTAAACCGGCCGACTGTACTGACGCAATCGTCGGGGAGCATCGGCTTCGGGGCCAAGGTTGCCCTCCTCGCGCCGCATGTGCCAGGTCGGCTATATACGAGGGTCACTTTAGTTGTTACGAAATCTGTTTAATATTCAACCTACTAACTTGTAAAGGTATTCTATATTACCGGGATAAAGGGTATCGGAAATACGAGAATTTCGACGATGTTTTTTATTACGAATAGTGTTTGTTGGATTCAGTTTTTTTTTGCTCTTTTTTGCTTTTTTTTTGAGGGAAATGTTTTTTACGAATGTAGCCCGGATCTCGGGTAGATCCTGACCCTATGTGGGACTCGCACCTGGGAGTGCCCTACCCTTAAACTAAAACCACTGCGAGCGCCTTCAGCCGCATTCGAGGGTCGCGGGTCTGTAGGCAACAGGATCACCTCAGCAATAGGCTGGCGCCAGTGAAGGCCAGACAACTCCTCTTAAGGGGGGACTGCCCGGCCACTACTAACCAGTCCCCGCGACGTCGTGTCATATTGGGTCCAGGTGGACTTTCAAGAAAAGAACCATACCTACTCATATTTAAAAGGCCGGCAACGCACCTGCTAATGATGTATCGGGTATCTATGGATGTCGGTCATCACTTACCACCAGGTGAAATGACTATCCCTTTCCCCCCTCTTCTATAGAAACAAATGACGTAGAAAGTTTAAGTGCATCTTTTTGTTAATTAAGGTGTAAAAATGTACTACAGTTTCGGTTATAATGGTGAATTTGAATTTAGAATGGCCAGGAATGCGGTATATTAACAATGGCGTCACGTTAACCTAGAGCCGCGGTAAGCTCGTAAGAACCAATGTGGCGGGTACATAACGAATGTAATTGTTATTTTGCGCACTCCGCGAATACCACGCCATGTTTCTCAATGAGTCTATAAAAGCATTTGTAACGATGCAAAATTATGACCTTTCACTTTTCAGGGGTTTTATATTATCCAGAATATAAAAAACGAGGATTTATTTCAAAAGTCAGCACCCATTTTTTTTGGCCATTACATGATTTTATCATCATCAAATTCTTAGACGTATAATAAAATTGTGTTGACATCATAAGAGGTATATTTATCTACTGTAACTACAGCATTCGCAGGATAAGGAAAACATTTTTTTATGATAGTTGGATAGGTAAACGATCAGACGAGCCACATGATGGCAAGTGATCACCGTCGCCTATGAACATAAACAGGTTACCTGAGACTAGCCCAGACAACTCATTCATAAGATGTTAAGTCTCGGTACCAGTAATTATACTGCCTGTCTTGCCCTTCTCTCCGAAACACAGCAAAGCTGTTTCACGGGAGAAACAAGCAAGATGGTGGTACCCATGTAAATGTGAGCGCGGAATAAGCACAACTACATAAAGTTGTGGATTGCCTTACAACAACCCTGAAATGTAATCTAAACTCAGAGTAATTAACCCTCAGAGAGTATTTATTCCTCCCAGATTCTAAACGAATAATATATTGGACGGATACCAAATCCCAAGACTTTTTTGGTATAAGTTATCGTGTTTCTATTTAAAGTAAAGAATCCAAAAAGCGTTAAAAATACTATTTTAAACAGTTGCTGTGGGGAGTAAGTTTAAACGTTCACACGTGACAAAGTTATGCGGGTCTGTGCGAGCAAGTCGATACCGTAAAAAGTTTTCAGACTTTCAGACCTTTGTTCAAAAACTAGTAACAAAATTAACGTAGCTATAACGAAAATAGTTCTTACTCTACTTTCGAACAGTTTTTAAAAGCTAAGTTATAGCTTTTTGCTAGTAGAATTTGTTACGATTAGCAATTACTTAGCGGTATGGCTGGAAGATATAGCCAGGTGGGATTTTCTTATGACCCACTAATGACTAAACAATGAAGGTTATTAGTTAGAGTAGGGAGGATGAAAGTAAGTGTCATATGACATACATTTTCATGGTGAATTTATCTCTCTTTTTTTAATAGAAGGGGCCAACGGATAGTCGGTTCACCTGATGGTAAGTGAAAAGCGACATCCACAGATTTTATTACAGATAGTATGACTCCCGATAAGCCAATCATTTCATAAGATAAGATGTGTGTTAAATTTCACGCTTAAATTTATTATCAATGCCGATCGCGCTATTCCCCCATGGATCATTTCAATGAATAACAAGTCAGATGCCCCATTTCACACATTCTTTGACCAGGACATAGTCATTAGTCATCCTATCTAATGTAGGCAAAACATTCATTCCAAATTTATCATTTAAGCGAGAAATATGCCAGGAAATTTCTCACGATTCTCGAGAGCAGTTGCGTTACAATCTAGTTTAATAAAATACAAACATTTTTAATTGACAGCAAGCGATCCTCCAATTGAAGACAAAAAGGGTTTACTGTTGGGCGGGCGTATATCATCAAACGAAATTAATTATTCCCAAGATTTGGAAGACGGCTGTTCGGTAGTTTGTTTGTCCGATAAGGTACCGGCGGAAAGGAACACTTTCGTCATAACGAGCGCTGATTACTGCAACCGGGAGGGGGAGATGTTGAAATATAATCAGGAATTTCTCCTAACTTTGTCTTCTTCTGTGGCGAAGAATAAGGTTATTTTGTTTTAATATGATTATCAATTGATATTTCTTAATCCTTTATTATATGTTCTGTTTGTTTGTTTGTCTGTGTTCCTCTATTATTATCATAAGCAATGAATGGAGTTATAATTATAAATTTTATTGTATTTAATAATAATAATAATAATATCTATGGACGCTTTCACACCACGTCAATCTGGTCCCGTGGTAAGTTCTCGAAGAACTTGTGTTACGGGTACCAGACAAGGGAAATATATTTAATACTTTTATACTATACACATATTTAAGATTTTTATTATATAATACACATATTTAATACACATCCATGATCAAGGAACACAGAAAATATTTTTGTTCCCAGGCGGGATTGGAACCCGCAACCTCCGGCTTGAGCGCCAACACGCTTACCACTGAGCCACAGAGGTCGTCGTTTATAACAATATATGAGAAAGGGAAATTACCGGTGGGAGCGAAGAGCTGTGCCGCGGTCCCGGCTGCATGGGTACCACCATCTTGCTTGTTTCTCCCGTGAAACAGCTTTGCTGTGTTTCGGAGAGAAGGGCAAGACAGGCAGTAATTACTGGCACCGAGACTTAACATCTTATGTCTCAGGATAGGCAACACATAAATGAGTTGCCTGGGCTCGTTCCAGGTAAACTATTAGTTTATGTTCATGGGCGACGTCGACCACTTACCATCAGGTGGCCAGTTTGCCTATCCAACTAACATAAAAAAAGAAAGTAGAGAAAAAACACGCGTCTAAAACACAATGTTTATTTTTAGAGTCAGCTAACAATTTTAGATATTTCTAGAATTGAAGGGTAACATAATCCTTTTCTTGTTGTTCTACTAAAACAGACCAACAAAATCCATATGAGAACAATGTTTGATATGTTAGTTCATTAACCTGTGTAATGTCTATTTTGGAACATGTATAATAACTAATATGTTACTTTTAGCCTCTATATGTAACATACGATCCGAATCCAATTCCCGGTTTATGTGGCATGTATCCGTTGCACCTGAGCAAGCATCCCGTTTCAAATACTAGATGGCGTGTGCTACCAGTCCAATCGCCGAATATTACCAGGTTTGAACAAGAGGGACAGCCAGTGAATGTAAGATTGTTATATTTAAGATCGTTGTCAATAAAACAACATGGATCTGGGATTCCTTTCATCATCAACATCATCCTCTATCAGTCCACTGCTGAACATAGGATGGCCGATCCCTTAAAGCTTAAAAATAAATTAAAAACTCTTACACACATGGAGTACGGCTGTCGTCCTTGAATTCTGGCTAGTTAGGTTTTATGTCATAGTTATGCGCTGATTCAAGGGGGTGATGTTTACTTCTAAATGTTGGATAGGATTACCTGAAGTAGTGCGTTATACTTAACCTATTTGTTTTTAACCAGATAATAGATATTTGTGGTTTTCAATACTGCGATAATGGTCAATGGAAGGTCGTTCCGATTTGTAGGTAATTTCTGTTTAAATCTTTTAGGTGAATACGGACATTATCGTTAATCACTGCGCCACCAATGTTAATTTGGGAATTAATATCGGCTGCTGGGCGATGGGATTTCACGGAAAAGTATGAATATTTTATTGAATTTCTTTGCATATATATTTTATTAACTACAAGTAGATAATTATTCTCGGCTGCACTTGTAACATTGAAATAACACAAAAAACAAAATAAATAAATTAAGAAGTTATCAAATGTAAAATAAGCGCGTTAAAAAAAATAAACAAACTCATGTTTATTTTATTAGTATATGTAGATTAAGTATTGCTTACGTCCTTGTGACATGGACTTAAATTTACAACTACGTGTCCTATATATTTGGGTTTTATTATCAACATTCACCGCCTAGGGTAATATTGTTCTGTGTTCACCGCCAATTTGTGGACATAAGAGGTCATAACCCGAAAGCCACTTTAAATGTGGTTTATAAGTGATTGACAGATGGACATACTAATAATTTTCTATATTTATTACTATAATTAGCCGTATATATATATATGAATGTTGACTGTAGACCCTAATCTTTTGTCTCCGAGAAGCCTTTTGTTCGTTAGTTGGGAACCAAGTAGAATAGTTGAGTTTTAGAATTATATTGTCATTTGTCAATGACGCTATGCCATCAATCACTCTTTAATTCGCTTATCAGATCGTAGATAGATTCAGCTATTGTTCGGAGGTTGACTGACGGACGTAGATTACGAGTCTGGCGCTTCCCAGTAATTCTTATCGGTACTTACTGCCTTTTTATAGAAGAGGGGACAAACGGACAGTCGTTTCACCTGGCGGTGGTAAGTGATAAGCGTCATCCATATAGTTACTTTTGGAGTCGGTGTCGTATTTGTTGCTGTACATTACCTACCTACCTACCTTGGCTGACACCTACTCCAAAAGTAACTATAATGACGTGATAAACGCAAAGTTTGTACATTAGTAGAAGATTAAGTTGATTATATGTTGTAAGCACAAACATTAAAGAAACTGTTATTTTATTACTTTTTAGTTTAGTATTTTTGAATTCCGTTTTAATTTTTTGTAAAATGTTTTTATTTTAAATAAAACAATTTGTGTCCAATTGAAAAAGCTGTGTTTTTACCGTGGAAGTGATTCGCAGTACCATGCTCCCGTCTGCATGGGTAGCAGCAACCTGCTTAATTCTTTCGTCGATAAGTTGTACAGTGTACAGTTTCGGAAAGAAGGGCAGGAAGGACAGTGTAATTACTGGCACAGAGACTTAACATGTTATGTCTCAGGATAGACGACACATGAATGAGTTGCCTTCTTTTTTTTTGTTTAACGCTGGGAAATGCTCTGAGGTGTCCCGCGGGGGAGTGGCTCTCCCCATACGGGTTTGTGGGACACGCTGCGCCCGAAAGCTGGTATTAGTGGACGCAGCTCTACCCACTAAAACCCGGCGAGTGCCACCAATGCCGCCTTTGGTGAGGTGCCCCGGATGCAATGAGCAAACAGGGCAACCTCGACGGCTAGTCAGTCCCCCAAGAGACCGACGCCAACTCCACAGAGGGATTGTCCCGCACCACAGAAAAACCCCTCCCAACGTTGGGATGGTACAATGGGGTGAGGTTCCCGTCCTCGTCCATTGCCCTCTGCTTTTTTGTGCCCTCTTCTTATAAGATGGGTACAAAGAGCCCCCTCGGCTCGATTAGCTTCGCCCAAGGTACTGGGCTCACCTTAGGCTACTGAGCCCCACCGGCACTTCAAGGCCTGAACCATGGTGAGGGAATGAGTTGCCTGGATTAGTCTCTGCCAACTTGTTGATGGTCGCGGGCGTCGTTGACCACTTATCATCGTGGGTCGGCTGCCCGTTATCCAAGTGACATAAACCGGTACAGGCGTTTCATACGAAAAAGCCATCACCTCACCATCTGTTCATTTACCGATAATATACTTATAGCCTGACCAGAAAAATAAAATCCCTCGCCATATTGCGGAAAATTTCGGAATTAATTTCTGTAGGGACGATACTATGTGCTGTTGTAAAAAAGATACAGTGGCGACACCACGCAAGGTTTATATATTTCTGGTCAGGCTATAATTGTACATACATGTAGTTTGTTGTCTGGAAACGATTGGTATAAAAAGTTGTTATGCTCATTATGAATAGACGGTAGCTATTGTTCACAAGTTTTCGGGAGTAAAAACTGGGGAATATTTCATTCAGTGCATTTATTCGCCACAACGTTTATTTTCTGCGTATGTTTTGTTGTTTCAGGTTTGTGCCCCTCTAATGAAAACCTGTCTGGACGTGTATGGAAGGGAAACGCCTAACAATATCTGGCAAATTTATATTCCAATAGCGAGCGAAGAATAAAAATAAAAATTATTGAATTGTTTATGATATGATATGGTTTTAGAATGAATTGTTTTAAACTTAAGTTAGTGCGTATTGTTTTTATAGCTATTTAAATTTTAAATACGAAATTTATCATAGGATGTTTTATATGTGAAGCGTCTATTTTTTGAACTTATATTATAAATTTCCATTTCCCTTTTTATTGATTTTTATCGTTTTAAAAATAGCTTCGGTAAACCTCTTCTTCTGCTTGACAAACAAACGTGATAGGATAGGCAACACATAAATGAGTTGCCTGGGCTCGTTCCAGGTATACTAGTTATGTTCATGGGCGACGTCGACCACTTACCATCAGGTGGCAGTTTCCCTATCCAACTAACATAAAAAAAATCATAAACGATGAAAAAGGCGGCAGATTCCATTGAAATAACCTCATTTGGGTTCGCATAACGGTAACAAAGTGCCTAGTTAAAGGCATCCTAAAACAATTTGACCACCGAATCTTCTAGACTTTATTTGAAATGACCTTGTGTAATTGCAACCCCCTGTCGCCGGAGACCATTAGACTGGACGTGTTCAAGCTGCGTTGCGGTTGCCAAGCTACCGCCCCATTTACCTGATATATTTTGGCGAAATGCCACGACCCACTTTTGCAAAATAAAACGTTCATGAACTGCATATTTTTTTGTTAAAATTACAAGTGCACTTATTAATTGTAGGTAACTCCTCTAATTTTGATAATTCTTTCAGTTTTCGTGATAGATCATAAGACTTATGAAATACTTCCACTGCGAGTGCCTTAAGCCGCTTTTTGAGGGTCCCGGATCTGCAGGCAAAGGGAGCACCTCAGCAATACTGGCCTCAGCGAAGGCTAGACTACTCCTAGTAAGGGGGGATTGCTCGGCCACCACTAAGCAGTCCCCGCGACGTAGTGCCATAGATGGCCCAGATTCCAATCCTGAACCCAACATGAGCATAGGGGAGTTACTGTAGGCGCATTAAGTAGCTCCTCCTACGCAGCCCCGTTCTTCGCACACGGGAGGAGGCCTCATCGGCGGCCTCCTCTCTCACCCGCTCATCTGCCTACTTCTAGGTTATTACTGCTTCGCAGAAGGAGATTGACGCCGTCCAGCATTCGTCGTTGCCGAGGCATCGCGGTGATAACACTCGGCTTATGTGAGTTATGAAATAAGATAAGCATTATTTTTAAAACTAGTTTCAAATCTAACGGATTTTATCCCGGTTTTTTAAAGATTTTGATGCTTGACTTTTCGGATATACTTTATAGCAACTATGGTTTAAGTCAGGACTTTCGCGTGAACATTAAAAAACAATAAGTGGGTAAATATCTTAATGTATTGTAACTAAAAATTAAGTGGAAACGTCTTTTCATAATTCTCATCAATTCATTTTTAATTGTTTACAACAGACAAAATTTTTGGTCATATAATTGGCCATAATATAACATCATTCTTACTTATAAGAAACATTCCTCGTGCAATCGTTATTGTCTCGTTTATTATAACAAGAACGTTCAGGAGGTTCTTATACAACTTCCTATGTTACTTCCAGACCATGAATAAATCATAATGGTTCGTTATGAGGTACGAACTGAAATCATGAATATCTCGACTTAATGACTTTTTCTTATGATAATCTAACACCATTGAAGAAAAATCACCTCTGAAATATTAAAGTGGCGATCTCTATATAGCACACCAGTTTGGCCGTGTATTCAATATGCAATTTGTGCTTTTTCGCCAGGCGAAAGGAAAGTAATTTTTCATATTAGCCACGTGAAAACGTTCGATTTTGTTACATTCAAGTTTCTTTATTTTTACAGACCTGTTTAGTTTTGATCAATAATAAAAGATTAGTTCATAATAAACGATAGAAGATTAGTTTATGTACCTGTTATATAAAATGCAAATCACTTTATAGGAAGGAAGTTAAAGGTCCTTGACACTTCCACTCCTCAGTATATAAATGAAAATATATATTAATAGTTACTAAAACTATTTAAAACGGGATATTTACCATGTTTTTCACTTTTATTTATCGGAGCTCGATATTTCGACATTTACGAATGTCTTGTTCACGAGACAAGTCACGGGTAGATGTTGACGGCGTTAGAGGTGTCTGTACATAGTTTTAGTAGTGAAAATAACATAAAATCTTATATATTAATAGTTATTTTGAATAATTTACCACGAAAAGGCGAACTGCTTTTCAGTAAACAGCGAAAAACAAATCCTTATATTATAGACTCGGTATTATTTATATAAAACTCATATAGACTGTATAAAAGGTCCTATGTTAGTATTCCCCTAACAACATTATTACACTTGTTACCACTAAGCACTTACTTATATAATAATCGCTTTGATGTTGTGTGCCGCAGTGGACAGTTTCGAGTCAAATTATAGTTTGTAACAAACTTAGCTAAGTCTGTTGAGTATATGTACGACAGATATAAAATAGCAAACAATTTTGTATATCCATTTTTCAAAGTTCCCATTCGATCTCTTATTCAGAAGAAATATTAATTTACAAACATTTTATGAAAGATGAATCAGGAGAGTACTTCAAAAAGTCTCAATACAAACGGAATATGAATGAAGTATTGGCGTGAACTAAATTATGTCCAACATCAGCATGTTTATTTGTTAATAGCAGTAGCTTGTTATTACAAGACTAAGTTTAAATTAGAGAAGTTAAACTGGTGCATATTCAAGACTGTGTGATTCATAAAATCAGGTACCTCTCGCTCGGGGTGTGTAGCTATGCTGTGTTTCAGTCAAAAGCGTAGAACAGACAGTGTAATTACTGGCACCGAGACATACCATCTTATGGCCCAGTAGGGCAAAACAATAATGAATTGCCTGGGGTTAGTCCCTGGTGAACTTGATTGAGTTCATGGGCGACGCTGACCACTTACCATCAGGTTGCAAGTCTGAAAATTTGCCTATGTAAATAAAAAAAATGCAACGAGCCATGTAAATGCAGGTCTGGGCATGTGGGCCCGTGCGTGCGCCTCGCAGCGATCAAATGCCATGGCTCATATACTTTTATTACTATTTTATTGCTCCTGAACCTGAATTTTGCGCAAAATGTTGTCTGTAAATTGGTGATACATTTTTATATTAGTAATAGTACTATATAAATCTATAGTAATATCGTTACCGTTGTTTTATTAAAATTCCCGACGCTTGAGCCTTGTCTGAGCTCAAATCTTGAGCCCTAACTGTGTCTTTCTGGGATTTAATTAGTAGCAATTTTTACCTTTTATTAGATAGAAAAATCCATCCGCAATGTCCTCTTACCAATATCTTCACACTGTGAACTAATGCTTTGTTCAAAGTAAATCTAACCCTTAGATAGTCCTATATAAGAATAATAATGTAGGAGTTACATTAGTTGAAAATAATGTACATCTCGTGAGATGTTCAAAATTAAACAGACCGTTTGTTTGAAATACGTTTTTCGCAGAAATAATCAACCCTAAACTTAGCAAGTAACTTCAAATCTGATAAGCGAACTATCGATCATCTACCTATACATCTATACAAATAAATAATTTGGAGTGTCTGTAATATTAAAATAACTGTTTTTTATTGAACGCATAAGGATACATACACACACATAATATATATAAATAACATTTTTTACAATTTTTGTCTGTCTAATCTCTGAAATGGCTGGGCCGATTTTGATAATACTTTCACTGGCAGATAGCTGATGTTATAAGGAGTTTCCTTATGCTATAAAAATAATAATCATCAATATTTTTACGGCTGTAAATCTAAGTTAACGCGGGCGACGCTGCGGGCAACAGCTACTACTTTTATATGAGTGTACATTTTAGTCACTTGAAACAAAAATGTGATACACTAAGCACACTACGACTTTCATAACTTTGATACATTTTCTCGTATACGTCCTGAAAGCGTTGCACCTTGTATATCCTGTGAAAAGATACAAAGGCATCATGAAACTAATCTCCTTTTAGGACGTTGAACAGTCACCGACGTGAAAATGCGGAGCACGTCTCGAAGTTCGACTCTCAGTCAGATTCTCGGAGCAATTTCATAGTGCTACGTACCTACTTAATGGATTTTCAAACAGGATATAAATCCACCAGCACCTATATTAGCCGTTTGTGGCCGTTTGATGAATTACTTGCGTCTACGTTATTGGATCTTAAGTGATCGTTTATGTCTGTGTTCTCTTCTTCTTTTAATGATTTAGCTCTGTGGGCCACAATTTGACTTGGACTCTAGTGGGTATGGGCTCGGCCTCTTGAGTGAGAGGTCCGTCTTCGATCCTGACTCCTGTGGTGTCTTGAAATAGGTTTTTATAAATTTATACGTGCACAGGAACGTGAGACCGTCGGTAAAGGAAACATCGTGAGGAAATCTGCATGCCTGATGGGATTAAGTCTTTGCAAGTGTGTAAAGTTCACCAATCCGTATGAGCCACCGCATCGGTGAACTATGGCCCGGCACCCTCCTCGCCTGATTTCGAGGAGGAGATCCGAACACCTTGAGTAGGTACTTCTACTCTTGACATATCAAAAAAGCAGTTTCTTCTAAGCTGAAATTGATTTTTGTTATTTAAATCGCACTTAGGGTTAATATAAGTGCACTTATATCAAGTCAAATGATGTGTCCGGCATATAAAATATATTACAATAACAATTGTTTTGTTTAACATAGAAAATTATAACATTAAAAATAATCTTATATGGACGTGCGCGTTTACTGTGTGGCAGGGAAATGGTCGCAAAAATTATCGTAGTGGAATATTTTTTTTATCACCTAAAGTAACAATGCGCTGAGTTTTTTACCAATAATTAATTAATAATTTAATCGTAGAAAATGAGATAATGAGGCGTGCACGTTGGATTGTTCAATCTTTTTTAATAATTAGACGTTTAATAATTTTTTTTATAATTTTATATTCCCTGTCCAAACCAGTCTTGTATGAGCTAGGTACCTACATTTCAAACATACTTTATTTATTAGCATTATATTTATTTCGTATTTTAATTTTAAAATAATCAATTCATATTACATTCAACTACCTGTATCATAATCAACAGCCTTTTCGGTCCACTGCTACTCTTTCAACACCACTTACTTTAACTAAAAAAAATAGATTAATTCCATGTTGTTTCATTAATTTCACAGACAGATAAATATTGCGAAATCGCAACGTCTGTCCATTGTAGTGTTTGAGAGTGGAATGAATGAAATCCATAAACAGTTGGTAATACATTGGTCGAGTGATGATGATACATTGGTCGTGGTCGGGTCTGGAATAGTGTCCAGTGAAATGTGCTAATGCCTGGTCATCTGGATAATCTTGTTGAAATGTGAGCCGGCCAGTCACATATTTTGTTACACGGACTATTGGGTTATAAAGGAAAGTAATATTTGGAAAAGTTTATGTAACTATTTTAACCTTTTTTAATAATATATTTTAATGATAGATTATTGAAGAAGAATTATTAATATATTTATTAATACCTATGTTGATATTCCTTATTGTTTACATCATGTACGTATGTAATATTATAATATTAACGTGGATTTTTTTTCCTATTATACATTATTTTCGTGTGTTTGTAATCGATAAACTGTGAAAGAGTATTTTAATAAAAAAAGCAATATTTAATGTTAAATACTTACTTTATAGATTTAGTCACGGCAAATAATTATTAATGAAGTATCCAAGCAATTTTCAAAACATTAACTTTTTTAAAAATTAAAGCTTAACACAATATTGACTTCATAGTTACGCGAATTTCACAAATGATTATGAAACAATTTTTACATATTTATATCGCAGTTGCCTACATCATTGTATACCTGACAATTCAAATATTTTACAGCGACCATGGTCACGGGAGGAAAATTCAAAAGTTTGTTTTATTTCTTAAATGGCGTCCATTTAATCCTTCGATTATTATATATAGAGTACAAGTAACGGAAATTAGCACATCCATAAACCAGACAGACACTTTTATTGATCATACTGTCGCTTGATACATACAGACATACAAACTCTTAATAAAGTAAATAATAAAATGAAATGGTTACTTGAGTGCCAATGTAGCTCTTTATGCAAACAACCATATTTAATGTTCTTAAAATTATCGTGATTAGTGATGTAGGTAGGTTGGTTAAAATCTCCACCATGGTTCAAACCTTGTCGTGGCGGTGGGGCTCAGTAGCCTAAGGTGACTCCAGCACCTTGGGTGAAGCAAATTGAGTCAAGGGAGTTGCTCTTTGTACCCTCTTATAAGAAGAGGGTACAAAGAGCGAGGATGGAAACCCCATTGTACTGTCCCGACGTTGGGAGGTGTTATTCTGTAGCGCGGGACAACTCCTCTGTGGAGGTGCGTCGGTCCCTTGGGAAATGACTAGCCGTCGAGGTGCCCTGTTTGCTCATTAGATCCGAGGCACCTCACCAAAGGCGGCATTGGTGACACTCGCCAGGTTTTAGTGGGTAGAGCTGCGTCCACCTTACCACCTGTAGGGCGCAGCGAGTCCCACTTACCCGCCTGGGGAGAACCACTCCCCCACGGGATGCCTCAGAGCATTCCCGGCGTTAAAAAAAGGTAGGTTAAAATATTAACGATTTATTTTGTAATGCATTATGTTGTAACTGTCGATGTTGCTTTGAGCATCCAATAATAATATTATAGCCTGACAAGAAATATATAAATCCTCGCCATATTGCAGAAAATTTCGGAAAAAAATCTGTATAGAGTATACTATGAGTTACCCTATAAAAGATACAGTGGTATCACCAATACAGTGTTTATATATCTCTCTCTGGTCAGCCTGCACTTAATGGTAAGTATAAAGCGCAACACTATTTTTTGAAATCACAGAAAGATTAAACAACTTTAGTCGCATTCAGGTAAATAGTTCCCTATACCATTTTGCATACATAACCCATTTAAAGTATGTAGGTTAATGTTACATTCTGTTTTGCATAGCACTGCCTAATGGTTCTTATACCAAGCCTCTTGGAGATTCTCCAAAGCTTTAGCTAACTAGCTATTACTACTGGCATAATTTAGTCTGCTTAAGTTTTATCAGCAAAAAATATTTTTTTTTATATAAAATTCACCGGTCATCATACTTATATCTTACGTAAAACAGATTTGCAGTGTTCCGGAAAGAAGGGGTCAAAAGTCGGTAGACGGATAGGGGCTAGTGATGATGATGAAAAGAGAAATTATTTATTCCAAGTATCCCATAGTTGTATAATATTTCATGAATATTTCTACATACATAAATATCAAATGATAAACAGTTATCTAGTTCCTATTATTAGATGTTAAGAGGTAGGTACTTATCATCATCATCATCATCCTTTTTCCGTTCATCACCTCGCATCCTACTGGTATTAGGTATACAAATGTATATTTTGAAATAATAAATGTTAATGTCCTCTCGGCACGCACCCTTTCTCTATTTACCAGTTCAACCAGCACTTCCCGTGAAATGCCGTTCATTAACGCGCCACAATAGACTCGATGACAATTCTAAAAACGCGTCACCGGAGAACAAAGGTTTATCACGCGACTGGCGGGGGTGTGTAGATTTGTCTCTTCATTCAAATACGCCTAACGATTGGATAAAGTCTCTACTTTTAATCGTATCAAAAATTACACTTTGGTGATGAATGACATTTTTGGTTTCTTGATTTTTTATTCTATTTTAGATCGCTTCCCTAGCAATTATGACACATTGATTTTGGAGGTTATGTGAAGTTAAAAAAAATTCAGCTGTTCATATTGTAATTAAAGAAATTGCTTACGTAATTATGGTAGATGTAGCGTATCGGATGACCCAAGTAAATAGACGTAGCTTACGTTTAAATACTGGTTTAAAATGGTTAATGTTACCAAAGAACATCTATTCTAAATGTGTCTATGGTATCTCTGTGATGTATCTACATTTAGTCTAAAGATTGTATGCCTCATTATTAGGATGTGCCAATGCGCACTTCTCCTTCGGGCCAAGATGTGTAAAGTAACAGCTATGCTGTCACGTTTCGCGCAGTTTTATGAGTTGCCAGTGGCCCATTGGGGGGATAGGGAAAAGGAGGGCAACACTTCTGTATAATCTCTGGTTGTGCGGATGTGTATGGGCGTCGATAGTCGAACTTTTGTTTACAAGAACAATAAGAAATCATGTTTTGCACTATAGGTACCTACAATACATATTTATCCTTGCACACACAACAAAATAGAACGAACTCTTATACTGAACAGTGTTGGGTAACAAAAATATCAGGTATTTATTGTTGGTTTCCTTTCTCGTAGTTGTTGTTTTGTCATCACAGTTTTTATTAATCCAAATTAGCTTGACTAATATGGAGTAATTTCAACCGCCATACATTTTCCCAGAACCTGTCGTATTTTTTTGAGTAAAACAGTAAAGCTGTGAATAAAATTATTTGATACTAGTGAAACGTACGCTGCATCTATCAAATCCACTGCTTCCAGTATATGGGAAATGTGAAAATTAAAGAAATAGTCAATACTTTAAATTTTTATTGGCACCCATTGTTTGATTAGTCAACTTTTACATTAGAAAATTGAATCATTGAATCGAACAAAAAGGTAATCTTTTTTGTGATGACCTCTTGGTCTATTTTGTAGAATATAATCGAAAGTTCTAGACTAAATAATAGTTTTCTCGGAAGAGACGGCGTTTGATATAACGTAGGTCTGTGTTCGACGTTGAATTTAACCTTCGAAATACGTGTATATTACGTCGTGACTGAAACACGTAGTGGTGATTTCGTTTCGTCATAATATATTCCTGTAAAGTTTCTTTCATTGTGCTCTAAAACATTAAAATTCTTTCAGTTCATCCCTTTTTTAGAATATTTTCATCATTATTAGAACATTGTGGTACTTTAAACAACAGAGAATTCCTTTCCGTACAATATAATGTATTATTTTTTGAAAAATAAAAGTATGTTAAACTAAATGTTTCCTTT
This sequence comes from Helleia helle, assembly GCA_963853865.1. NCBI lineage: Eukaryota > Metazoa > Arthropoda > Insecta > Lepidoptera > Lycaenidae > Helleia > Helleia helle. Next base: position 13,295,670 of record OY971422.1, on the reverse strand, counting down.
TATTCAATCTGTAAAAATGTGCCCGACTCACCCTTTGACCGATCATAAGTATTGTTTTATATACTCAGTTTTTTAATGCGAGTGGCGAGGGATCGCTCGTCTTGGCGTTCTTTGAGGGAGGCCTATGTTCAGCAGTGGACGGATAGAGGCTGATGATAATGATGATGATATTCAATTTAATACTCGTACAATTAAACGAGCGAATATGATTTGTTTTTATATTCTTTGTAGTTTCACAAAATTGTAACATAATAGGTATTATATTCTGTTACATGTATCTATACAACATATTTTAATTTACCCGGGAAAAGTCTAGGCCAAGTATTTGCATATTTATTAATCCTATAATCGTAAGACAAGTGCGGTCCGACAACGTGCAAGATCCATAAAATATAGCTTATTGTTTCTCATCATACAGTAAGCCCCTGGAGAAATAATAGGCATCTGTAACAGCCTTCAATATCGATAGCGCACCTGTTACTACCGAGAGATCGGGAAGCCGATGTTACTTTGTTCAATGTACCTCACTAATTTAATGATAACATACAATGTTACTAGCGTTCACTTAGACAAAGATTTAAGGACAAAATATCTTCTAAGTCCTTTATGTATGAACTTTTACTAAGCGACTAAGAAATAACGAATAGTTTTCAGCAAGATTCCTACGCCGACAGAAGTCATTCTCTACTATCTTAGAGAAGATTCTGAAAGAGCATACATCTCGACTGACGACAGGATCAGACTTTTTATGATAAAATATAACGTGCTTAAGACGAGGTGATTAATTTTTTATTTATTCAAGAGCATTCTCTAATGTTCCAAAGAACATCCAAAGAGTGTCTTGAATTATTCAATCGTCACTCTATACTTATTATAATAGAAAATAACATATAACTAAGGCGTTCTACATTCTCTCGTTCGATATTATAATTGTTGATTTAAAATTAGAATAAAAGATCCATTATGAGACCAAATGACACAATCATCATCATCATCATCATCATCATCAGCCCCTATCCGTCCACTGCTGAACATAGGCCTCCCTCAAAGAACGCCAAGGCGAGCGATCTTTTGCCACTCGCATCCAACACGGACTGGACACTGCATGGAGATCGTCTTCCCACCTGGTTTAAATGGCCGACCAACACATTGTCAACCTAAACTACACTCTTGAATATATTATTGTATATTTATTATTATTATTATTTCTAGTATTTTCATCGGTGGAAAGAATGCGCTGTGCCGCGCTCCCAGCTACATGGGTACCGCCATCTTGATTGTGTTTGTCCCGTAAAACAGCTTTGCTGTATTTCAGAAAGAAGAATAGGACAGGCAGAGTAATTACTGCCTTCGACTTACCGTCTTATGTCTGAGGATGTGCAACATGTGAACGAGTTGCCTGAGTTACTTTCAGGTTATTTTTTTTAAGTCATAAGGAGGCAACCGAGCAGTCAAAGCCTTATGGTGACTACCGACGCCCATATACATTCGCACAATCAAAAGGCATGCAGATGTCTTGCCCTCCTTTTTGCTATCCCTCCCAATGGGATACCGGAAACTTACCATCATGTGGCTCGTCTACACGTTTGCCAGTCCAACTTACATAAAATGTTTAAAAACATATCAATAGAATTTATATTTATATGTACAAAGGCATGCAGATGTATTGCCCTCCTTTTTCCTATCCCTCCCAATGGGACACCGGAAACTTACAATCATGTGGCTCGTCTACACGTTTGCCAATCCAACTTATATAAAAATCTTTAAAAAGATATTAATAGAATTTATATTATGTATATAACACTCCCTTAGCATAATAAACACGGCAGTTGTATGAAGCGAATCGGTGATTCATTCACTCAACAAAATACCCGAAAATTTCTTCATAATGAGCACCTTTATGCTTAATAGCTACTTACTGGAGTATGAACATTGAACGGGATGGTCGGGCCCAATGATACAAGTTATTTCAATATTTCACGTTTCACGTTTACCATTCAACTGAAATTAATACAGTAAAATAAACATTTTCAATCAATACCGTACTCTTTGTGTATGAATAATATATCAACGTAAAAAGCTCTTACTTTGATTTGTGTAAAGAACATTAATATATTTTGTTCTTAATTAAAATAATATTATTATGCTTTAGTCAACTCTTAAATCTCCATTAATTTATTATTGTAACAATACTGTTTTAATTTAACTGCCTTAAACTATGTTTCTCTTTCGATGAAGGTCAAGACGGGCAAACCCACGCGCCTCCAACTACGATTTTTTTTATGTCATAAGGAGGCAACCGAGCAGTCGGAGGCTTGTGGTGACTACCGACATCTGCAACACCAAAAGCTATGTAGATGCGTTACCCTCCTTTTCCGTATCCCCCCACTTTTGGACACAGATGAAGGCCAAGGCATTCGAACCCACGCACATCCAACTACGATAATATATTCTTTATTATCCTTAAAATATATAAGTGAGTATAATATTTCTTACAACGTATCTGGTACTGTTTGAATTCAAACAAGATGTCAAATATGTTGTTTGCTCGATACTGTATCGTATTCTGTAACATATTACCTTCAATAATATTTGCTTCGTGAATTATGAGATGAACTGTTTACAAACGGCACAGACAACATAAATTTATTTGTTTGTGTATTTATACCGTATTACTGTCGTAGTAAAGAAAATAGGATTTTATTAAAAACCATAACCAAAACCATTAAAAATATATAAACCTTATTAGATATTATAGATAATTTTAATAGCAGTAATACTTTTTTTTTGTGACCGACGATGGCCTAGTGGGTACGGGCTCGGCCTTTTGAGTGAGAGCCGAGAGGTCCGGGTTCGATCCTGAAATCGGAGAAATGGGTTTTTCTAAATTTCTACGTGCACCTGAACATAAGACCATCGCTTGCTCACCGGTGAAGGAAACATCGTGAGGAAACCTGCGCCTGATGAGATTAAAAGTCTTTGAAGGTGAGTGAAGTTCACCAACCTGCATTGGGCCAGCGCATCAGTGAACTATGGCCCAAAACCCTCCTCGCCTGATTTCGAGGAGGAGACCCGTGCCCAGCAGTGGGACATATAAGGGTTGATATTATTATTATTATAATAAATTTTTTATGAAGTGTGTATCTTATATTTACCACGTTTTTCACTTTTATTTCGCGGAGCTCGATATTTCGACATTATTTACGAATGTCTCACGAGACTCCGTGAAATAAAAGTGAAAAACATAAATATCCCGTTTAAATAATTTTAGTAATGAAAATAACCATGTTAAGTTAAAAACACGTGTATCTTTAGTTATTTAAAGTGTCCAACTCCTAATAAAACAAAGGTTTTAATGACACATCAACAAAATTAATTTCACAAAAATGTCGTGTAGTTTTAATTCTAATAAAGTTTTTAATAAAATCAACGTTTTAATTTTAGGAAGAAAAATATTTTCGGTAACATGAAAATATTCTCAGGAGTAACGCATTTTACCTTATGAAAGTGGAAAATTATGGCAAAGTCTTAAGAATAAAAAATGAATCTCGTCGTTTTTAAAAGTACTACAAGTATTTTATTCACTCCAGTGCCTTTCTGTTGAGGCTCTGCTGATCATTGTGACAGATAAATTACCTTCAACGAAAACGGGGATTGTATATATTGCAGGATAGTTTAGTTTTTGGAAGTCTATTTCGTAAAGAGTTTGAGTTTGGAATAAACACATCAAAGTAATTTATGTTAGATTATGCAATCTGGCAGACTTGCCACCTGATGGTAAGTGGTCAGTGTTGCCCATGAACATAAACGAGTTTACCTGGATCCAACCCCTGAAACTCATGCATGAGTTGCCTGAGACATAAGATGTTAAGTCACACAGCATGTCCTGCTTCTCTCTAAAATACAGAAAAGTTATTTGTCATGTGGTCTAAGAAATAAGCAGGATGGACCCACGCAGACGAGAGCGCGGCACAGGGCATCCCCCCCACCGGTAAATAAATCTTTATATATAAACAATCAAGTTATCTGGCTCTTACAGATCAGAATCTTTTTAATATTATTTATTCGTCGTAAATAACCGCATACATAAAAAAGTATGTAAAAACTGGCAATAATTTCCATCAACGCAATTTTAATACGTCCCCACCGTTCAAGCCTTGTAAACCCAGCACCTTGGGCGAAGCAAACTGCGCCGAGGGAGCTGCTATTTATACCCCTCTTATAAAAAGAGGGGACACAAAAGCATGCCGACAAGGGGTGAGGATGGGAACCTCATCCTATTGTACTGTCCCGACGTTAGGAGGGGTTGTTCTGTGATGCGGGACAACCCCTCTGTGGAGATGGCGTCGGTCCCTTGAGGCACTATCTAGCCGTCGAGGTGCCCTGTTTGCCTGGAATTAGTGGCACTCGCCGGGTTTTAGTATGTAGAGCTGCGTTCACCTTACCACCCACAAACCCGTCTGGGAAGTCCCAACTCCCTCGCGGGATGCCTCAGGGTATTTCCCGGCGTAAAAAAATAAAAATATTACGTGCTATTGAAAATTCATTATTAAAAACAACGCATATAAATTACCACATAATGTAAATTTCAATCTAAGTAAATGTTATTCATGGAACAAGGGAAGACTAATTTATATTCAAGACAATTACACGGGAGTGATTCGTTAAACAACTTGTCTAGGTTGAATTTAACTATGGCTGGATTAGACATTATTTTAACCACTTCAGCCGCCTTTGCCACCTTCAACCACCTTCAGCCACCGTCTCGACGATCTAACTTCGTCACCCTGCGTCGCGTTTCACAAACATACCTTGGACTCGGAATTCAACACTGCAAAGCATTTAAAGACACTGGTGCTCAAAGCTTTATTGGATAGGTACAGGTGTTTAGATCTTAGCAGGGAATTTTATTAGCGTACTTGTTAATTGAAATTGAAAGTAGTTGAATGACTTTTGTGTAAGCAGAATTAGATTTTCATAGAAATATACAAAGGCAAAGGTTTAAGTTAGATCATCAAGTGGATATAGGCGGATACTTATGACATGAAATTTTTGTTGCAAATACCTTATAATTTACACGTAATTTACATAATTTTTATTACTTAATTATACGCTTTTATTTCGACATTACAAACTGTAATTTTATTTCTTTGTGTAGATAATGTCTATATATATCAGTCGATATACCTTAATTAATATATTATACCTGTGTGTATGAAGTAATTGTAGGTACTTATATTTGCTTATGCCTTCCTATACGGCGATATTAACTCTTACCAAAGATCAAACGACGATTCAGTCGTATCATATATTCGCGGTGCTAGGGATGATCACAATTTTACGATATTCTACGATCACTATCAAAGGTTTATTAAATTTTAGAAACAGTTTCTTAAATGTATGTAATAATAATAAACTTTATTGCACACATCCTACTAATAATGCGGATGGGTATAGGCGTCGACGCCGTGAGGCTCCAACTGCTCGTTTGACCCCTGATGACATAAAAAAAATATTATAAATGTGAAACTAAGTTTGTTTGCTACGTTTTCACGCGAAAACTACTTAACCGATCATCATGAAACTTTGTACACATATTCTTGGAGGTATTTTAAGGTTACATAGGATACTTTTTATAAAAAAAACTAAAATATTATCCTGCGCAGACGAAGTCGCGGGCACCAGCTAGTAATATTATAATATATACACATTAAACACGGTACGGTAAACAGGTACAATTGGAGGCCTTATTCCCTTAGAGTGATTTCTTCCATACAAGCACTTTACTTGTTTAGTTTTTTGCTTTTCAGTTTTCTACTCAGATATATAAAATGTTTATTATTTAGTGTTCGTATTAAAAGTATTTTTGAAGTGAAACTTTTTTATCGGGGTTGGAAAAAAATTTAGTGTAACATTTTTTCGTTACGCGTCACATTCTTCCGTTACGCGCCATCTTTTTCTTATCCCTACCACGCGTGATTTGAAAAATAACGTCATAAAGAAGTTTCACTTCTTACGAGTGTACGCTAGTATACACACACTTTTTTTTATCTTACGTAATATTATGTAAGGTAATTCACAATTTTATGCTATACGAAAGAATACTTTAATTTAATTGTGTGTTTCTATTTTTTATTCTATATAAATATATTCGAAAAGTGCCCGTGTGTTTTAAATTAAATAGAAACTTGATTAATTCATCATCGGCCTAGGCCTAGGTGTGTGATGATTACAAATTGATAATTAGGTACTTTTGTTTAAATAATATAATTGAAAAACGGCAGGTCGTAACCCTGAAGTAGCTACACTCACGGCAAATATAAAGTCTTCACACGACCTGCGCTGCCCCGAAATGAACTTTGAATATTGCCTCCGAGTTTTCCAATATCAACGATATTATTTAAAATTATAAATACTCAAACTTTTAGAACCTTATTTAATATTCTTTGTCAAGAAACTTCAAAATTCGAACTTTAACAAAAGCTCGCTTTACGAAAAAGTTCTACAAACACTTTCAACTTCAATATGTTTACTTTTTATTTCCAAAATTAATCATAAAAGTATCATTATCATTTAAAAGGTCATCGGTGTTTCATCATCATCATCGACCTCTTTCTGTCTACTGCTTAAGTTAAAGGCCTCCTTTAATGAACATTAAGACGTCTTTGACGATCTTCTGCTTTGGATGGATGATTTACACTTAGTTTATTGCAGTAGCTAAAGAGATAAAATTATATAGAAAAAAGATAAAACTAGGACAAGATAAATGCGTAAATGCAAATACATCACCTCTCCAAAAGTAATTCGTAGGCGTTGTCATATACTTCTTATTATATCCATAATATGTCATATCCTTAGAATAATAACACTATAGAAAGCGCGAAAAAATATAAGAACGCGCGCCCATTTTGAAGCCCCTTTGTTGGAGCCATCACGGCTCCAAACGCCGGGCCGCTCCGTAGTATTTAATGTCAAAGTGAGTCGAGCGTGTCTCACGAAAAAAAAAATAACTGTGACGATTTGTGCAGTTAAATTGTATCACAATAAATCTGGAAAACAAAATAAATGTAATAACATCACTTTTCACAGGAAATATTTTAATATTTTGTAGTATCTTGTAATTAATTAGGATAAAATAAAAACATTTGTTTTTTCAATGCTCAATTGTGAAAATATTTTCACAGACTTTTTTCCCTCACAGATTAATTTTAAAACAGTTGCTACTGATATTTAGGTAGGTACGTGATACGTTCTCTAATGTGTTTGTGTGATTTAACGATATCATATTATATACAAACAGTGAAAGAGTAACAAACATTCATACGTCCATACATACAAACTTTCAAGCTTAAATAGTAATATAATAACTTTACATTACTACTGTATTTTATTCGAATAAAAAATACATATAAAAATGTATATTTTATTAATTATGTACTGTTATTATTATCTTTTATTCGTTTCATATAAATAAACATTCTCGTAAATAACAATTTTAAATTACCTTGCCCATACTTTAACACACAACTATTTATGTATTAATTATAATTAATAAATTATTATTATCAGGAGACACATTAGTGTCTAGCGCCAAGAACACATCCAAGTAGTTTGGCGTGAGGCACTGTGTATATATTCTCGAGACATATGTAAACATAACCTCCTCATATTTTTGGGGCTTTATTTTGTTATTATTGCCAAAACACTAAGCCTTCACACTATTTTTAATAAGTTTCTTTTTACGAGTTTTACACATATTACAAAAAAATATTGGGTCTCAGCAATTATTTAATACATTTCAAACATGAAAATTATTGCTTGCGCCGTTTTCCGATTAAAGAGGATTAGAGAAAATATTTTATATGACGTTACAGTGAGAATTTTGAGTTTTGACATCGAAGTTGGTTGCTTGTTTTTTAGTTTTATCCTATCGGAACAGGCAAAGGCGGAGAGAGGCCATGCTGCCTATCGTTATCAATATACGGTGTTGTATTAAAAATTAAGTATTTCGTTTTTTTTCTTGTATTCTCTATAGCTTATTTTTATTTATTTTTTCTGTCATATTTTATATTTGATAAACGTCTTTCGTATAATATATTTTTTCTGCCGTATTTTTTATTTGATAAACGTCTTTTGTTTCATATATTCGTTTCTGTTAAGAGCTCAATCTTCTTCGTTTCTTCCCAGTTTCCCGTTAATTAATTGTTATTTTGTGTTTTGTTCATTCTGAGTGATTTACTAATGTTTGTTTTAAAAACTGTATAATATATTGTGATTGGTTGGCGAATATTGTGGAGAACTGTTCTGGAGTGGTTTTCTATTGTAGGACTGTTCTGATGGGGATGGGGGGAATGGGGAATGATAGTTGATTGATGGGGGCTAGAGGGGCGAAGCCGCGCTCCTTGGGGTTTCCCGCCATTTCTCGGTATTACAGACCGAATAATTGTATTTTGTATGGCTAATAGCCTAGTAGCTAATTAATGTCTTTAAAAGAAAATAATAAAAAAAATATTTTTCGAGAAATAACAAAATTAGAATGGAAACATCGGGACGCGCGGTTGTGTTTTATTTTGGTTTCCCGTTAATTAATTGTTATTTTGTGTTTTGTCCATTCAGAGTGGTTTTCTATAGTGTTTGTTTTAAAAACTTGATCTTTATATATTGTGATTGGTTGGCGAATCTTATGGAGTACCGTTCTGGAGTGGTTTTCTTAGTAGGGCTGTTCTGGCGGTTTTCTATAGTGTTTGTTTTAAAAACTTAATCTCTGTTATATATAATGTGATTGTTTGGCGAATATTGTGGTGGACTGCCTTGTTTGGATGGAATGGGGAATGATAGTTGATTGATGGGGGCTAGAGGGGCGAAGTCGCGCTCCTTGGGGTTTCCCGCCATTTCTCCGTATTACAGACCGAATATTGTATTTTGTATGGCTAATAGCGTAGTAGCTAATGCCTTTAAATGAAAATAATCAATCATGAGATGTACTAATACGTAGTATTCTCTATATAGTTTGTGGATGTACTATCTCTATCTTTGTAATTGTGGTGCTTTAATGTGATTTTAATGTATTTTTTTATTTAGTTTTAACCGATTTTTTTCGGTCAAAACTCTAAAAATTAGACATAACCGCATAATAAATGCCGCTGGAGTTTGTTTCTTGACTTCATCTCCTACCAATTAAATTGGTAATAAATTTTTGCTATACTCTATATTAGTATAATATTAGTCAACTTATCAAGAATGGAAACAATGTGGAGTTAAAGGAGAAATGCTGTTATGTTTACAATAGAAAAAACAGTTTGGTGGCTGTAGCAAACCAAGAAGATGGTGTTTATAAGTTGGTCATGGAACATAAACAATGTTTTTTTACTCCTACTTCATCAGTAATAAGTGAAGAGTGTCATAGGAGATTGGCCATTTGAATATAAATGATCAGAATAAAATGAAAGATGGAGCAGTTACGGGAATATCATACACAGACAGCAATCTGAAGAAGAAAATGAGGAACTAGTACCATTTACTTTTAGTAAAGGGGGACCCAAATTAAGTGAATAAAAAAGGTGCCAGAGCATTAAAGATTTCCAAATCTATGTACAACGTTGAGTCCAAATGTTACTAATGATCCATTCTGTGTCCATGAAGCTCTGGAGAGCCCAGAAAGAGACAAGTGGATTGAGGCAATAGAGGAAAAGCTGCATGCAAGCTTTTGAAGAAAATGATGCATGGGTTCCTGTGAGTGAATTACCTTTTGATTAAACTTTAGTACAGTACAAGTGGGTATATAAAAGGAAATTAAATAGTGATAATAGTGTATGTTGCAGAACATGTTTAGTGGCTAATGGCACAAGGTTACACAGAGGCCTGGTATTGATTTTGAATAGACTTTCTCACCAGATGTCAGACATTCTACTTTGAAATAATTGTTCTCACTATCTGTTCAGTTAAATTTAGATGTCACTCATTTAGATGTTAAAACAGCATTCTTAAATGGTTTTCTTAAAGAGGACATTTATAAGGTTCAACTAGTTATTAATTGCGATTCAAATAAAAATAAGATTGTTAATCAAAGTAATTTATAATAAAAAAAAATATATAATAAAATGTTTATTTCAGAAACTTACATATTAAGTACAATAAAATCTATAATTACAATGCAATGTTTCTTAGGTATTTACAATATATGTACTGACTGCCTGAACTAGGAAATCCTGTGTTTCAGGCTAAAAAGGCTAGTGTACTCGCTTCACGAATCATATTTTATCATTTATATTAAACTATATATAACTTATAAGATAAAAGTATAAATAGGTAAAGTCTAATCTAACCTAATTAACGAATTATCTGTCTCTTCGGACGACCTACTTTGTAGCGACAACTGGATTTTTTTAATATTTTTATATAGAGAATCATATTGTATCATTTATATTAAACTACATATAACTTATAATATAAATGTATAAATAGTTAAAGTCTACTCTATCCTAATTAACAAATTCTCTGTCTCTTCGTACGACATACTTTGTAGCGACAACTGGAGATTTTTTTTACATTTATGGTAAGTTAGTCGATAAATATCTAACAAAGCATTTAATCTGTTGTAGAGATAAGGGCCTAGGTATATATGAAATTTAGTTATAAAGGTATGTTTTATTGCAATTTTTTGGGAGCAAACTATATCTTTTCTTCGTTTTTTAGTAAGTTCAGTACAGTAGGCAAGAGCTGTGTGCTGTTTTAGTACTATGTTTAGTATAAAAAGTTGTCTGACAGTTAGGACTTTACATGTTTTATAAAGAAGGTTAGTAGGGAATAGGAAAGGGCGAAATGTAGCCACCTTGAGAATTGCTCTCTGAGCTCTCTCGACGGATATCAGTAGCGTTTTCGCTGCACCACCCCATGTGCTGATACTTGATTTATGGTTTAAAGCAGTCATCTAGATCATGGTATTAGAGAGTGGAGCAATGTTTATGTGAGTTAGGTTTCAAAAGGAGTCGTATAGAGCCATGTGTTTTTACAAAAATGAATAATGATGTAAAAATTGTTATAGCATTATATGTTGATGACTTATATTTGTTCCAATAATCAAATAGAGACAGACAAGTTAATTTCAGTATTGATTATGATATTATGTAAGTAATTTTACTTCAAATTTCTGACTTGTCATACTTTTATTATTTACTTGTCAATACAATTTGTTTTCCCATTGTTACAGACCGTGCAATAAAAAAAAACTTTAAGCGGAAAAGAGCTGGTTGTAAACAAAAATTGCGAGACATTATGTGTGTAGTATTTCTTAATTTTAATTATTTTCATTTGAAGTTATTTCCTTACTGTTTTACATTTTTTTAGCTTCTGAAAAGGAGAATATTTAAAGGCCTTAAAGGACAATAAACATAATAATAAGTACATTGGTATCAAGTAAATTTATGACTTTCTTCGTATGGACTTGGATTTGAATTATTCTTAAGAAAACAATAAAGAAAGTAATACATCTAAAGTTTTGATTTTTTTTATTCTGAAGGCATGGTAGTGTGCAACTATAACTTAATAAATTTAGGGTAAATAATAATGAATCATATATTGGACAAGAACAAAAAATATTAAATTTTTTAATTACATATTTGAGCTTATTTGTACATGATTTACTAATAAGCAAATATAATATTTTACTTTAATTTAATTTGAATTGCCGGTCAAGTTGCATGTTGCGCCATCCCTTTCACTTTTACACTCTAAATATTTAAACAGGAGGAATAACAGGAACGCATGCTCTATGTTAATTTTGAAAATCAAAATAACATTAAAAAATATATGACGATGTTGCATTGGTCACTGGTCAGTCACAAACGTCATTTAAAGTAAAAGTATTGTAATAGTACTAACCTCTTTTATTATAAATTTTTTTGAGAAAATTTATAAATAAAAATTTTGATGAATTACTCAAGAAGTATAAATATTTAAAATATTAAAATATTTGAAATGTAATTATGTTAATTAATATATGCTTTACAAAAAAAGAGATATCCCACAAAAAACAGTTTCACTGTAAAATGTCACGCTAAGTACATGTCTAACTATATACACGTATAGCAAAAATAAAAAAATAAACTAATCTTTACAAAAAATATGAAATAAAAAAACCAAGTACACAAAACCTCTCTGATTAAAAGAAACACTCATTAAAAACTGTGAAAATTGAAAAAACAATTGGTGTAGTATATTTACAAAAAAAAGGAAAATTTGCAATCTACAAAAAAATATAAACTAAAAAAAAGTAATCATTGTGATTTTCAATAATTGCAAAATTTTTGTGGCAAATTTTACATTTGGAAACAATTTTTTAAACGTACTTGGCGCGCGTCATTTTCGATGTATTGTAAATGGCTTCACAATATCACTAAGATAAATTATTAATGTCAACTATCAGTTCGAGAAGTTTGTGTTCCTCAAGCATTCATTAATGTTATAATTTTCAAAAACAATTTAATAAACATTATCTAAGGTAAAGTACCCAGTAGCTGCTCAGGAACCAGTACCTGCCCACTCTCTGCATTTGTATATCTATATTCAAAAATGCAGATATACAAATAAAAAGAGTGGAAAGGTGGTTCTGAGCAGTTACTGGGTACTTTACCTTACTAGTAATAAAATCATTTCCTTATTTCTTGATTCAATTAAAAGGCAAGAAAGCGTCACATTCATATGAGTATAAAATGTAATAGGAATAAGAAATATATAAAGAAAAGGGTACGAGTTTGAATTTTAATTCTAATAGATTTGATTGAAGACATAAAAATAATCATTAGTGAGGCCAACTACATGGCGTAGAAGGGTTGCAACAATTGTTGTTTTTATACTCCTTTTCTATACCAATTTCCTGGCTGTAGATCACAGAATAATATTACCCTAGCTCTAGATTAGCCATAAAAAAAATTGGGGTACCCAATGACGCGCGCCAAGTACGTTTAAAAAATTGTTTCCAAATGTAAAATTTGCCACAAAAATTTTGCAATTATTGAAAATCACAATGATTACTTTTTTTTAATTTATATTTTTTTGTAGATTGCAAATTTTTCTTTTTTTTTGTAAATATACTACACCAATTGTTTTTTCAATTTTCACAGTTTTTAATGAGTGTTTCTTTTAATCAGAGAGATTTTGTGTACTTGGTTTTTTTATTTCATATTTTTTGTAAAGATTAGTTTATTTTTTTATTTTTGCTATACGTGTATATAGTTAGACGTGTACTAGGCGCGACATTTTACAGTGAAACTGTTTTTTGTGGGATTATTATTGCTATAACAGATTATTATTAGCGGCCGAATCATTCCCCGTTTTCGGGAAAACTTCACCGCTACTGGCAACATTGAATCGATTTAGTGCTTCATTTTTGACAGAGCGCTTGTATGAAGACTGACTTTCTATAGTGTAATTATTCTAAGGTCATATAATATTATGAGTAAATATCTATACTCTTTCAATTGTTACACGTTTAAAAATAATCAGATTTTAATACAATTTGGCATAGTGATAGATTCTAATTATGAGCAAAGGCTGTCAAAGCTACCTTATTATCGGAACATTCAATCAGCTAACAGCTAGTAATATAATCAATTCATGTATCTGACATTATCCATACTGATTTTATAAATGCGAAAGTAACTCTGTCTGTGTGTTACCTTTTCACGAATAATCTTTTTTTTATGTGGATTAGTTCCAGGAAAACTAGGTTATGTTCATAGGCGACGTCGATCACTCAACCATCAGGTGGCACATCTTCCAGTTTGCCTATCCAACTAACATAAAAAATATCTTTTCATAACATGATTATTAAGATAAGTATGTTTTTGGTTTAGAAAAAAAATCACTTAGGTACTTATTCGTAGGGTTCATTTATTAATCTTTGGGATATTATATCTCTTTTATATAGGCTGATAATAATTTATCCAAAGCATAAAATGCCTCGCAGGACTAAGGTTGTTAGAATCCATGAATCTGAGAAGCAGGCTCAAGTCCGTCAGATTTTTAATGCTGAATGCCAATCAAATGCAGAACGTAGATATAAAAGTGTCTACCAGTCTCTATCCATCACCAAGAAACAGCGAACAGACGTGATTAACATAATGCGGGCGAAAGCTAGTTATACAATAATGTAATGCGTTAATTACTCAGGATTGTTCGAGTTAATCCAATAATTTGTATAATTCGTTTGTGTACCGTGAACTCGATAAAGATATTTTCCCGTCAACGAGCGGCACATTAAATAAAATCGAACTAACGGAACCAATATCGTACTTTCCGCTAAGCTTATTTCAGACTTCCTGGACGTAAACATTTCCTATATGAAAATGGATTCGATTTGCCTTCGGCGGGATAATATTTTGATAATTTGAAAATCGCGAAGATTTCTGCTGTAGTACGTTTTATCGTTTATAGATATAGAAATCTTTACTAGCGATTGAAGAAAACACTAATAGAATTTTATAATTATATACTTCTTTAAATTTCCTCATATTTCTAGACATTACGATATTATTTTTGATTACTAATCGTAGAGTCTACATCCTGAGGATGCCTCGGTGTCGGGGCGAAACGTGCGGAGATTGTTTGGTGGTGGTCTTTTACTGTGGTTGTGGTGCATGTGGGGTGGTGGTGCATGCGAGTGTACGCATATGCAGTGTGGTAAAGGAGGGCGGTGCTATATGCATGCATATGCGTGCACTCACACATTTGCTGTAAAGACTGCGTTTTTCGCGGGATAATTGCTAATTAATATAATTAATTTAATATCTTAGATATTATTTTCGTCGCAACTTTAATCTGTGTACGAGCTTTTAAAGTTGATTATATATACGGTATGCTGGTTAGGTAAATGCAAAATTGTGGAACCACACATAATATCTATCTCGATTTTTTTAATGTCATCATGGGTAAACGAGCAGTCGGAGCCTCACGGCGTCGACGCCCATACGCTAAACTAAGGCCACGCAGATGCGCCGCCCTCCTTTTCTCAATCCCTCCCAGTGGGCCACCGGAAACTCACAAACCGCACGAAACGGGACAGCATAGCTGTCACTTGACGCCGGTGTTATGTGGGCGGGAGGTACCACCCCGGTCGTGCCGCCGCAGTTCGGCTGCAATGCAGCATGGTACTACCACCTGTATAAGTGGTCTATATATCTATCTATGGCACTACCTCTTACAAAATCCAGACTTACTTTTAGGCCGAGCCTATGCGATACGTGGGTAACACTGAAAATGTTTAGAACTGGCCAGTTAGAAACATTGAAAATGAAAACTTTTTTTGAATTTCAATTTTAGAACTCTTTGGTAACCTAATGTAGTATATTGCATTCATTTGTCATTTGTTTTTGTGAATTGGCGGCAAAACTAAAACTCTTGTTACACGTGAAAATGAACATAACGCGAGAAAATTTTCGGTCAATGATTTATTATGACTTTCGTTGTGGGCTTACGCAACAACAAAGCTATGATAGGCTGCGATTAGCATTTTTTAATGAAGCCCCATCTCGTGCCACTATTTACAATTGGTTTAACGAGTTTAAGCGTGGACGTAGCAATCTCAGTGATGATCCGCGTGAGGGACGTCCTTTAACAGCGACTACTGAAGATAACATAACATCAGTGCTGTGCGACGCATGATAGAGGAAGATAAGAAAATGACCTATCAGCAGATACGGGCAAGCCTAGGCATTGGTATGAGTCAAGTTCAAAAAATATTACACGAACATTTAGGCAACAGGAAGCTTTGTACCAGATGGATTCCCCATACTTTAACCGACGACCAGAAACGCCTCCGCATGGACTGGGGTCGCCAAATATTAGATAAGTTCAACGGCGGTAACTCAAATGCTGTATTTGACATCATCACAGGTGATGAAAGCTGGATATATTGCTACGAACCCGAAACCAAAAGACAATCAGCTCAGTGGGTGTTTCCTTTCGAGGATCGGCCAACTAAGGTAAAGAAAGGAAGAAGTCAAGGAAAAAAAATGATTGCCTTATTCTTTGGTCGGAAAGGTCAGTTCGCGACAGTTGTGCTAGAAGATGGAAGGACAGTTACTGCAGACTGGTATGTCAATCGCTGTTTGTCTGTTGTCTTGGAAAATTTTTGACAGCAGCGCCCTCGAAGCAGGATCCTCCTTCACCACGACAATGCTTCAGCGCACTCCGCAAAACGGACTGCTGAATATTTGACTATGGCAGGTGTCGAGATAATGAGTCATCCGCCTTACAGTCCTGACCTGGCGCCTTGCAACTTTCATTTATTCCCAAGAACTAAAGATAAAATTCGAGGTATTCGCTTTACGAGCCCTGAAGATGCGGTGAAAGCGTACGAAAATGCCATAGAAGAGACTCCTAAGGAAGAATGGGCCCACTGCTTTTCTCAGTGGTTCCATCGAATGCGACGATGTGTAGAAAGAAACGGAGATTACTTCGAAAAACAATAAAAGTATTGGCAACTTTCTACATTGCCGTTTTTCATTTTCTAAATATTTTCAGTGTTACCTAGGTACCATCGTAACTTTTATGGTTCCTAAAAATGTCAAAACCCTTATAGAATCACTCCGTATTCCTGTCGGTCTGTCAACTTAGACATCATTAACACTGTAACAACATGCTAATCTAGGAGCAATTTACAGTCACTCAAATTATATTAGCATCTAATGTACTAAATAGCCGAACAAAGCACAGCTGAGCCGGTTAGCTCAGTCAATGGCTGGCGTGTAACGGCTATGTAATGACGTACTCAATTAGAAACGGTAATATGGTAATTGAGTTGTACATTTACCGCCTATCATCACCTTTCTCACTTGCTGAACATAATATTATAGCCTTCAATGAACGCCAACGCCAACGCACCGAAGGGACTGGGACTCAAGGGACCAACGCCACCTCCACAGAGGGGTTTTCCCGCACCACAGAACAACGCTTCCCAACGTCAGGACACCCTATTGGTGAGGTTCCTATCCTCGCCCCTTGTCCCCCATGCCCTTTTGTCCCCTCTTCTTATAAGAGGGGTACAAAGAGTAGCTCCCTCGGTTCAATTGACTTCTCCCAAGGTGCTGGGTTCACCTTAGGCTACTGAGACCACCGCCATGAAAAGGCAAATAGTACTCACACTGATAGACTAATCAAAAGCTAACTTACTAAAACAGCTTAATATTAAGACAGTCCGAGTTCTGACTGTAGAAGAAAGTCTGAACAGAGACTTAACTAGTCTACTCTTAGTTTAATTATATTCTAGAGCATAGACTAAATATTAATTTTTATAATTGTATTTTTTTTTAATTTCAAAATCTTTAAAGCATGAAAGTTGATTGTTCTTTTAAATAATTGTTATATTTTATGTCCTACATAAGTCATAACTGGTGTATCATTCATAGGTCGCAGGTTTATGTCATATCCCTAAATTTAAATTTGTTCTTAGAGTTAACGTGTTACAATTAACGTGTATATCTCATTTGTAAAGGTAAAACATACGGTTAACGAGTATATTATACATATTTTCATTAATTATTGGAACCACGATTCTCTGTCATACAGAATTGGAATTCCAAAATCTGTGAATTCTAGGAATACAAAATTCATATTCGGAATTGGAAAAAATATTTCCTATAGCTCTTTTTAGTAATGGCAGCGATGGCCCCTATAATTGATACCCGAGAATCTACGCAGACCCCGACATAAATTCGTTGAATATTTGACACTTTATGCGCTATCCTAATAATATTATAAACGAGAATGTGTATATGGATATATGTTTGTCGACATTTCACGCTAAAACTACTGAATTGATTTAAATGAAACTTTACAATACGTAGCTTATACATCAGAATAACATATAAGCTATAATTTATTCCTGTACTCCCATGGGAATGGGAAGTACGCGGATGAAACCGCGAGGCGCTGCTAGTAAATAATATTTTATCAAATATTGAATTTGTAAAGAAAATATTTACGATATATATTTTCGACGTACACGGACTGGTACGATAAAAAACAAAAAAATAACAGCTGAATTGAGTACGTCGTCCTTTTAAAGTCGGTCAAAAATATAGAAGTACAAAAATAATAAAGTATATAAATACTAAAATATAAACAATATAAAAATAACGATAATGAAGAGATTGGTATTAAAGATATAACAGACAAGATTATGAATATTGAAACTTTATCATATAATATTATAAAAGTACATAGTGTTATTATTCTAAGGATATAAGCTAATAAATAACATTTTGATTCACCAAAAAAATTATTTAGGTTAGGCTTATTTTAAGCTCATAAAGGATTTCTTGTAAAATAATAATTGTAACTGAAACAGCATAGCATACCCCCAATCTGAATTTATGTAGACATTCTACGAAGGACTACGAACCTACTCTATTTTCAAAACTTTTACCACTTTATTTAACAGCTCTTTTCACTCTGTTAAAAGGTTGATTTTAAAATGTAAAGTGATGAAAATTTAATCAAATAAAAAATTCTAAATTTTATTATTTTTATTTATAACTTAGATATCAAAGATCCATATACAAAACTTATAACTATGATAATTACAAACATCGAGTAGAATTCATCATTAAATCATTCTCAAAAAATTTAATTATAATCTGAAATAAAACATTTTATTAAAATTTAAATATCACAAAAAATAATCAATTTTATACACGTACTCATTTTGGGGATGTGTCAGGGCGGTGACCCAATGTCTTTGTAAGACACTGTCAGGTCTGCCAGCGAGCGAACTTGTGATGCCGTTGGGGCTGCCCAGCATTCTATTTCTGACAGATTATTTTGTTGCGAATTACAGCGTAGAAGTCGTAGAAGTAGGTGTAGGTGGTGGTGTGCATCCGCAAACATGCCGGATGCACTGCAAGCCTGGGCATTCCCAGCAGCATCCTGTAGAGATTGTTATATAGAACCTGTAGGGCACTGAATGGCTTTTGAGTGTACTTGGACCACAGGCTCCTCGTGTAAAATGATTGACAAAATGACTTGAATAAGGTGATTTTTATATCAACTGTATATTGCGCAAACCTGCGAGCTAGCATGTTACCCCTGACAGCAAACGCCCTACGCTCTCGCTCTATATCACTATCGTCTTGAAGATCAGAATTGATCACGTGACCTAGATATTTAAACCTATTCACTCTAGGAAGCTCACTACGTACAGCCTGAGGGGTGGCACATACACAGGGTAGGTATTACGAGTCGCAAAGACTTCGCTCTTCTTACAATTATAAAAAATGTAATAAAATTAAATACCGGGATCATATTTTCATTAAATAGCTTTATTAATTATTTTGCACATCTCCTTTAAGCTTTTTTTACCTTTTTATTTTATTTTAATAATTGTCTATGATCAGTAATGAACTATAGAGGCTGATAATAAAAATGATGACGATAATATTGCCTATATTATAACTTTAAATATGACAGTGATATTTTTTGTCACAAGGAATAAAATATATTCGGATTAGAAAAAACCTGTAAAGGATGTTTTTTTGGTGATATGTTCATGAGTAACACGGAGTATCCTTGATGCCGGAGTAACGATTTACGGTTCGCTAAGTGAATGCGAGGGGTGGATAGATGTCACCCCAGACTGACTCGTTACGATTTAACTATATTTATACTTTTTTGATAGCTTACATACTTCAGGTTGGTGTTGATTCCATCACCACCCTGTATATCCCCGATGTAAGAGGTAAACTTCACGAATGATTTTTATTGACATGCAAATCTTTTTTTTATCGCAGGGAAATGCTTTTTACGCATGTAGCCAGGATCTCGAGTAGATCCTGACTCTATGTGGGACTCGCACCCTACCCACGAACTAAAACCATTGCGAGCGCTTTCAACCACTTTTTGAGGGTCCCGGATCTGCAGGCAACAGGATTACCTCAGCGACATTCTGGCCTCGACGAAAGCCAGACTACTCCTCGTAAGGGAAGACTGCCCGACCTTCTACTAAGCAGTCTCCAAGACGACGTGCTAGTGCTATGTGATAGTGGACCCAGGTTCCCATTCTGAAACCCGACACGAGCACAGGGGATTTATTAGAGGCGCTAATTAGCACCTCCTACGCACATCACCGTCCAGGACTCGTTGTGATGGAGCATCGCGGTGATGACGCTCTGCAGAGACAAAAGCCCTCCTGTTGATTGATGTCAGATCGCGACGCAGCGCCACCCATATCACATGAAAATCTAGCAGGCTTCCTTTTTTATTATCCGGGCGCTTAATTGGCCAGGCCCGCAAAATTTGCTGCAGACCAGTGGTCCGCACCATTGTTAGATTAAGTTTTGAAGAATGATGATTTAATTTTTGGTTTGTTCCGCAATTGTTAAATTGGTTAGTATGATGATAAATGATTTGGAGCCTAAGAGGAGCCACTGAGGTGGAAGAGGAAGAGGTGGGAGCTACTGAGGAGGCTTCCTTTACGCTATTTTATTTATAGAGGGATGCGTTTAATGCCGCGCGCTTATTTCATTTGTCTTCACGACTATCTTGCTAATATTTTCTGTGTTCCGTTTTGCTGTGTTTCAGTAAGGAGAGGCAGAGTTGCATCTCAAGGAAGGTTTTGCATCAGATGGGTGACGGTCACTGTTTAAAGATATATTATATGTAGGTATTATTACCAAGTATCACGTATGTGATAATGTAAAAATTACACCGGTAGCATATTTTGCTGGGATCGAACTCTGTTCTCTCAATTTAAAACTCTAACATGTAACCACTAGGTCGCTTTATCAATAAAGTAAAAAAGCAAAAACCATATTTTAACGAATTTTATATAAAATAAAACACTTTTGTTAGATATAAGGCCGGGGTCGCCCGCTTTACTCACCGCTGTCCTCGGCAACGTGGTCTGCTCCGGAGACTCTGTAGGTGACGCGAACTGTTCCAACCCTCGTATCCAACACCACCATAGGGACACACTGATTCGGATCTCCAGCGTAGGATGAATGATGTTAATCCTCGATCGAGTTAAACGGGTTACGGGAGGCCTCCTGGTTTGTATGCGCGCGCGGCAGTGGTTGAGTTTGTACTGGCTATAAGCGCACACTAGAGGGCGCATTCACGATCGCATTCGGATGGCGGTATATCGCAAAGCGACCCCTCAGTTCAAAGGAAAAGAAATAATAATATGTACTTAAACGATATTGTCCAATTTATGCTACCTTGCAGATGTACGAAAATACGAAATAACTCATATATCTATTTTAGTTTAAGCAAATTATTTGTTCAGGTACGGAACATGCCGCCCACCTTAAAGGCACGTAGTGTCTTTTAAATGAAGAATAAAACTTATAAAGAAAATCATATATTAATTAAAACTAAACTTAACTATTAATATTGGTTGTATACAATCTGACTATTGTAGTGGAAGGGGACAAATTTTGACAACAGGGCGTTTGAAAAACGTATTGCTCATTTTTAATGTTACGACTCGCACAACCTGGTCGGAGCCGGGATGAAGCGCGTGAATGCGTGCGAGCTTCCATTGAAGGGGTGGTAGGTTCTCATCACGCACCATAACAACAGTGCCCTCACGAAGAGTGGAGCCGCGGTCTTGAAACCATTTATTAGTTTGTTGGAGTTCGTGAAGATACTCCTTACTCCATCGTTTCCAAAAATGTTGAACCGACTGTTGAATCCAGTTCCAACGAGTAAGTCGACTAGGATTTTCGTCTACCAAGGCGACGTCAGGCACCGCAGTTAGGGGTTCCCCTATTAGGAAGTGCGCCGGAGTCAAGGGAAGAGGATCCGAAGCATCCGAACTCAATACGCAAAGAGGTCGCGAATTTAAAACGGCTTCTATCTGACACGTAAGAGTGTGCATCTCGTCGTACGTCTGAATTCGCGTACCTACCACGCGGTGAAGATGATGTTTAAAGCTCTTTACGGAGGCTTCAAACAATCCGCCGAAATGGCTAGCATAAGGAGGTTGGAAATGCCACGTAAGGCCCTGCCTTAAAGTTTCTTTGTTTAAATTATTTAGAACTGGATCGCTACGTAAAAACGCGTATAAATCCTTTAAGTAATTATTACAACCAACAAAATTCCTTCCACAATCTGAATAGATATCCGTACAATAGCCACGCCGGGACGTGAAACGTCGCAAGGCGGCTAGAAAAGCTTCTGTAGATAACTCGGATACGAGTTCGAGATGTACGGCCTTAACTGACATACATACAAAAACTGCAACATAACACTTCACTACCTTAGCATTCCGAACCTTGTTAGCGCGAACATAAAAAGGACCCGCAAAATCCACCGATGTCTTTTTAAAGGCACGAGTTGGACGTAGCCTGGATTCAGGGAGCTGTCCCATGCGCGGTTGCATACACGCAGGGCGCGCCCGGAAGCAACGTACGCAT
This sequence comes from Helleia helle, assembly GCA_963853865.1. Classification (NCBI taxonomy): domain Eukaryota; kingdom Metazoa; phylum Arthropoda; class Insecta; order Lepidoptera; family Lycaenidae; genus Helleia; species Helleia helle. Next base: position 13,273,261 of record OY971422.1, on the reverse strand, counting down.
CGATGTATTCGCTGACGCACGATATCACGACTCGATAAGATCCAATATCGCTGTAGAAGCGAGTATCGTACTAACTGAGGTCCCGCGTGTAACTGGGTCAGGTGAGCGTCGTCGATTATAAGATCCGTCAAGGGATGTCGTTTAGGCAAAATCAATTGATGTTTAGAATTAAACGGTAAAAGAGACTTGTGAAGTCGTCCTCCCACGCGTAAATATCCGTCACTATCCAGAAATGGCGTAAGACGGCGCAAGCTTAACGAAACTAATTTATTGTTAGAAATATTTTTTATATCCTCATTAAAAACTGAATGTTGCGTCAAAAGTATAAGGCGATTAAGTGAAAAGTTATATTCAGGAACCGTGATGTAATTTGGAAGTGACTGTTTAATATGTTTATTTTTACATTTGTTGTAAAAACGAAAAATGAAAGCGGTCACACACACAAGTTTATTTAACGACGAATATCGTGTGATAAAACTATCCGTATCGCCAAGGGGATACGTCACAGCTGTGTGGGAATACTTAGCAAGCCGTTCCTTTGTGTTACGCTTTTCTTCGCTGGTATTTAAAATCGGTTTTTGTATAGGCCAAGAGTCGGGATCCTGTTGGAGCCATGCGGGACCATGGTACCACAAGCCACTCCTAACCAATGCGGCCGGCAATAGGCCACGAGACGCTGCGTCTGCGGGGTTATCAGCAGACGGGACGTGGCGCCAACAGCTTGCGGGCACACGGGTCAAGATCTCACTGACGCGGTTAGACACAAAGGTCTTCCATTCATGTGGAGAAGAACGAAGCCAAGCCAATACGACCGAAGAGTCGGACCAAGCCTGAATTTGACCGGGACGGATCCTGTCTCCGTATATGTGGTTCACCCTCTCAATTAATTTAGATAACAAGAGTGCTGCCATCAGTTCAAGGCGAGGAATAGTAAGACACACACGCAACGGTGCGACACGAGTTTTTGCCATTATTAAATGTGTCTCACAATTACCACTCCTGCCTATGTGTCGTATATAAACGCATGCGGCATAACCGATTTGAGACGCATCCGCAAAACCATGTATTTGAATAGATTCTATGTCGTCAGTATTAAAAATATAACGAGGAAAAGAAATCGATGATAAGAGCGGTAGCTCCTTACTAAAATGCATCCATGAATTTAATATATCAATAGGCGGCTGCTCGTCCCAACCAATGTTCTCCAACCACATCAACTGAATTAAATGCTTAGCGAATAATGTTACTGGCGACAATAACCCGAGAGAGTCGTATATTTTTGCTATATCGGATAATATCGCACGCTTGGTACAATCGCGCGAAGTAACGTGAACCCTGAAGTTGAATGAGTCCGCTCGGGGGTCCCACTGTAATCCGAGAACATTGACACCCCTATCGCCCTCCATCTCTGCGAAAAGGACATTCTCACACCGCCCACCATGAAACTCTGATGGCTGGACTGCAGCGAGAATCGCGGGCGAGTTGCTATGCCACTTGCGCAGCTCGAACCCAGCTGTCGCGCAAATAGCAATCAACTCCCGCTGAAGAAGAAGAGCCTGGGCTTCGTCGTCGGCGCCCGTAATGACGTCATCGACGAAGACATTATTTAATAAAACGGCCGCGGCCAGTTTGAAACGCTCGGCCTCATCGTTAGCCAGTTGTCGGATGGTACGAAGTGCGAGATAGGGAGAGCAGTTGACGCCGAATGTGACTGTACATAGCCTGTAGTCACGTAAAGGTTCCTCTGGTGATCGACGCCAGAGAATACGGTGAAAATCTCTATCACTTTCACGTAATAATATATTACGAAACATCTGTTTTATGTCTGAACAGAAAGCAACACGATGCACACGAAATTTTAAAAGAACATCAACGATATCTAGGTGAAGTTTAGGTCCTGAGAACAGCACGTCATTCAATGAGTACCCGCTGGTCGTACGACAGCCGGCATCAAAAACAACTCGGGTGCGTGTTGTCTGGCTTGAAGGCTTAATCACACAATGGTGTGGGATATAGTAGTTGGCACCAACTGAAGACTCATCATCAACAAGCTCCATGTGATTGAGGTCAATGTACTCCTGAAGGCAAGCGTGATAGTCGAACTTCAGCTGGGGGTTACGTTCCAACCTATATTCCAGCTTATGAAAACGAGCAACTGCAATCCGTAGGAGGGAACGAGACAGCGCTAGCAGTAGTACTGTTTACAATCGTTAAAGTCTGCGGTGAAATTAAATGAATAAGGCTATGATGTCTTTTTTGACATGTACGACATACAAAATTCGATTTACAATTTCTTACATCGTGTCCGACGTTTAAACAATTGTAACAAATATTTTTGTTTTGAATAAAGTTGTACCTATCCTGCGGAGCGAGATTTAAAAACTCGGTACATTTAGAAATTAAATGCTGACCGGCGCATTTCAAGCAAGAACGATTCCTATCACGTGTATTATAAGGTCCAGTTTGCTCTGTGACTGACGCGACGCGTGCGGTGAATGAATTACGATGTACATTTAATTTCTCGCTACTTTTCTTATGATGCTTCTTATTAATATTTTCTGGATAGTTTTTTATGGACTGTGTATATGAAGCCATAGCGATTTCGTCGGCTGAGATTTCGCGTTCTAAAAATTCAATTAAAGTATTAACATCCGGTATATCGGACGGTCTTGACAATGAACGTTCATAATTCTTTCTCAAACCTGTGGGTATTTTACGCAGTAATAAGTTAAGTAATATAAAACTCCACTGATCAATAGGAAAATCCATAACCTCAAGCGCCCTAATGTTTTCCTGGTAGACATTTAATAAATTTCGTACACTTTGATAAGATCGCTCGGAACATGTTTCAAGGTCGAGTATACGATCTAAATGTTTAGACGCGACGATACGCCTATTTTCATATCTATATTTTAAAATATTTAACGCGATAGTATAATTATCACCTGTTATAGGGAGTGATTTGATCAAGTTATATGGTTCATTTTTAACCGAAAGTAGAAGGTATCTTAATTTTTCCGTCTCCGTGTAGGCTCTGTTGTGATGGACTAATGAACTAAATAAATCAAAAAACGATTGCCAATCGGTAGGATCACCGCTAAAATCGGGTAACGGCAAGACGGGTAGATTTCTTTTATGACAAATGTCGTCCTGATAAAGTGACCGACGCCGATTCAGGTCGTCATTTTTATGACTATTTATGTACGAAACAATGGCATAATATACGTCGTTAAAATCATTGCGTATTTTAATATGCTCGTCTTTATCAAAAACCTTGTGCTTTATGAGCGTTTTTTCAATTTTAGATTGAATTTTATTGAATTTTCTTTGATGTGAACTTAAATCACTAGCTCGCGAACGAAATTGTTGATCATTTGTGGTTGCAAGCTGTAAAATACGTTTAAGCTCGTCGAGGATCAAATCCCTTTCGAAAATATCTTGTTCACACAATATTTCTAATTGTAATTCGTCCGGCATTTTGCGTAGCAAAGATGGCGGCGAGATAAAATGCGAAAAGAAATACGTTTATTGAAAAATTAGTACGTAGTACTGCTATTAAACAAGATAGCACAAGCTGGACAATGATCCTGGTTCGAAGGAACAAAAATTTATGTTAAATATAGGGCCGGGGTCGCCCGCTTTACTCACCGCTGTCCTCGGCAACGTGGTCTGCTCCGGAGACTCTGTAGGTGACGCGAACTGTTCCAACCCTCGTATCCAACACCACCATAGGGACACACTGATTCGGATCTCCAGCGTAGGATGAATGATGTTAATCCTCGATCGAGTTAAACGGGTTACGGGAGGCCTCCCGGTTTGTATGCGCGCGCGGCAGTGGTTGAGTTTGTACTGGCTATAAGCGCACACTAGAGGGCGCATTCACGATCGCATTCGGATGGCGGTATATCGCAAAGCGACCCCTCAGTTCAAAGGAAAAGAAATAATAATATGTACTTAAACGATATTGTCCAATTTATGCTACCTTGCAGATGTACGAAAATACGAAATAACTCATATATCTATTTTAGTTTAAGCAAATTATTTGTTCAGGTACGGAACCGTACCGCGTGTACCGCGATTTTCACGAAGCCTTTGTGTTATAACTTATAAGTTTTTTATTATTTTTCGTAAAAGTTTCGCTGTTGCCTCATGGTAACTACAGTTTTTGTTTTATTAGAAAAGTAAAAGTAAACCGTCAGAGATTGCAAAAAGTTTTCGTAAAACATGTATAACTGGTAATACTGATCTCGGCAAAACACCATCATTGCTAGATGGTGTTTTTCCGCAGCTAAATAAAACCAATCTTAAAAAGTTAAAAACTTAAGTATTCGTAAAAAATTGTAGTCGTCGTAGTGTTAAGTTTAAAAAAAAATGTAAAGATGATGGAATGAGCAGGTGTCCCCCTGTTCATTTCATTATCTTTGCAGAATTTATTATTTTTATTTTCTGTTTATTAATTAAAAAAAAATGTAAAGATGTTGAAATGAGCAGGGGGACAACAGCCCCACCATGGTTCAGGCCTTGTCGTAGCGGTGGGGCCCAGTAACCTAGGGTGAGCGGGGCACCTTGGGTGAAGCTAATTGGGCCGAGGGGTTCTTTGTACCCCTCTTATAAGAAGAGGGGACAGAAGAGCGGGGGGCAAGGGGTGAGGATGGGAACCTCACCCCATTGTACTGTCCTGACGTTGAGAGGGGTTGTTCTGTGGTGCAGGACAACCCCTCTGTGGAGGTGGCATTTAGCGTGGAGGTGCGTGTTGGTGGCGATTAGCCATCGAGGTGCCCTGTTTGTTTTTCTAGATCCGGGGCACCTCACCAAAGGCGGCATTGGTGGCACTCGCCGGGTTTTAGTGGCTAAAGCTGCGTCCATTTACCAGCTGTCGGGCGCAGCGAGTCCCACATACCCGCGTGGGGAGACCCACTCCCTCGCGGGATGCCTCAGAGCATTTCCCGGCGTTAAAGAAAAAAAAAAGTTCCTACATTATTTATACATTTTATGTCCAACCCGACGCCAGGAGGCCGTGCGGTCGCAGACCACACGGTTGGCGGGGAAACCCTCCACTTTTACAAACCAAAAGTGAGCCAAATAGGCTCACACTAATCCTCTCTCGATGTTTACGGCATTTCCTGCCTCGCACGACGAATATATGGAATCAGCTGCCTCCTAGGGTGTTTCCAAACCGATAGGACTTAGGGACCTTCAAGAAAAGAGCATACTCATATCTGAAAGGCCGGCAACGCACCTGCTAATCCGCTGGTGTAGCGGGTGTCTGTGGATGTCGCTCTTCACTTACCATCAGGTGAACCGACTATCCGTTTGCCCCCTCTTCTATAAAATAAAAATCCGATGTAGCATTAGGGCATCCGAAAAAAAAAAACCATTTTATGATTAACTAAATTGAATGTCCATACAATTGGTAAATTCTAAATAGTACACCATGACTTTAAATATTATTTATATAACAATTTATATTGCTGTACTTAATTACCAATTATAATAAAATAGAAAGATATTGAATAACAATTATAAAATGTGTGGGAAAAAGTTATTGCTAATTAATATGGAACTCAAATAAACTCAACTAAAAATGAGATCATAAATAATGATAAGAAATGTGATATAACAGCTATAACTTATATGTGTTAGTAAAAGATTTTGAGCTGCGTTTCGTGTTTACTTGAATGACTACGTGTTGTGAATATGGACTACTAAAGCTATTGTGAGTGACAAATGTAAGCGCGGGCTCGTGCGAAAATAGCTCGCATACATCACTCGTAACACGAATGTTACTACAGATAAACAAATATGTGTAAAGATAAAAGTTGTTTAATATTTAAAAAGGTATTTATATTTTACATATAATAAAAACTATTATTATATCTACTTATAAGGAATAAATAGGTTATAAACTATTATTTTTAATTGTTGAAACCATTGGAAAAACAGCCCAGTTATACGCCTGTTGTTTAAAGATTTCATTGCTTTTAATAAAGATAAATTATAAAAGACACTGATATACTAAATGTTAACGTCGAAACTAAAATGAAAGTAATTTAATTTAAAAAGTATACACGTGACGGCTACGTTGCCAGTTACATCGCCTTGCCAAGTTTAAGCTCTAAAATAGGTGCTCGCCTTCCTTTGAGGCTCCGCTACACTTTGTTTGAATTATTCATACATTTCCGCAGCTATCTATAAAATCGAATGTCGAGAAAGTGATAGAAGTAATGATTGAGCATACAGACGTTTAACACTTATTTATTGTTAAAAACTCATAAACAATAATTGTCTAAAATAAATAAATAAGTAATATACAGACATTGGATATCTTATACACATATTATGTTGTTTAACAGTGGACGGATAAAGGCTGATGATGATGATGATAAGCTTATTTAGGTTTTATAAAATAATGAAGCGCATAGTTTTAACACTACTTTTAACGAATATTAGCCATATAGATTTAATATAGATTTTTTAAAATTCGAGAATATATACCTATATCTAGTGTGATGATATGAGATAAAGAATGTAACACTGCGTTCTTTGCTTCAAAACAAATCACGTCTATCTCATTATGAAACTAACATAAGTGACACGGAATGATTCCGCAATGGATGTGCAGGGTGTGGGACACAAGCGTATCCGGCGCGATTTACATACCTCTGCGAATCAGCTTGCAGTGACACAAAGTTACTCGCACACAAACGTCAAACAACTCCAAGTTCCTGTACCAAAATACAAGTATTGGATGTCAATGATTTCGGAGCTAAGTGGAAGTGTTATCTCTTCCATTACACGGTAACGAATAAAGATATTCAAGTAGATGAATTAATATGACTGGCCTGTTGGTCTAGTGGTTAGTGACTGCTAAACCAGAAGGTCGTGGGTTCGATCCCCACCCAGGACAAATGTTTGTGTGATGAGCATGATCATTTGTTCTGTGCCTGGGTTTAACTATAATATGTATGTGTTTAGAAATATATAAGTTCTTTACCTATGAAATTGCCGTTTTGTATAAAAAAAAAAAAACGAATTTTTTCGTGTATTTTTTATTTGTAATAATTAATTAATGTTGCTCATATTCCATAATTGCTAGAATTTTTAACGTATCCATGATGACGAAAAAGATTGAAATTCGATTTAAATCTAACACTAATTAATAAAAAAATGATTACTTTTGGAAAAAGAATTCCATGTTTTTAAAATAAAATTAATTTGAAATTAAAATTCTTAGCCAAACAAAAAATATTTTGATTTGAAATGGCCAGTACTGAAGAACGGCAATTTCATTAAAAAAAAAAAACCTATTATAAGTATAATATAATTATATCAGTTGTCTGGTTATCATAAGAACAGGCTCTGTCTAGTTTGGGATCAGATGGCCGTGTGTGAGTTCTCCCAATATTATTTTGTTATTATTAATATAGTTATGGCGATGGTTTGTATTAAAAATGAAATATGACTCTCAAACAATAGAATGCGACTTATGAAGTTGGGAGACTTAGTTAATTGTGAAACTCAAGCTAAATGAAGATGAGGGTGAGATAGGTAAATAATAGGAACAAGTGAACAATGCAGAGCCTGTTGACTCGGGGAAGCCATCAATCTCAAGGGACGCAGGGCCTACTTTACAAACTCTTTCCACAACTTTTGCAACGGCGTTGATAAATAGTCACAAGGATAGTACACAGTTACAAAGTATATTGTTATTTCTTCTGCGTGATTGATGCTAAGGATAAAACAATATTTTATAGTGATAACGCTCTAATGTTTGGATTCGGATGTAAATACAATGTATATAGATTTTTAGTTTTTAAGTCTATTTTACTAAATATATATTTTTTTACATATTCTATAGCCGTATAAAAAAAAAACATAGTCAAACGTAATGAAAATCTAGCAATTGACTTCCTGGCAATATTTATTTAGGTCTAGTTGAGTTTGCTTTTATAACACGTGTATTGGGGTCACATGAAGTTTCAGCAACTAATAAGTCACCTCTTAACAATTGGATGCGTGACAATAATTTCATCGCTATGTTCTCCTGGTACTGTACTGTTGATGGTATAATTAACGAAGCGTCTGGGAATGGGCAATAAGCGGCGGGAACATTAAGACGTTAGCGACGGCATTAGCGCCGACTAGGTATCGTTTGTTTGATTTTCTGTCTGGACCGCGTAAGAACAGAAGAGCTGCATTACCAATGTATTGAAACAACTCAACCGATTTTGTTTATGATTTTGATTAAAACATGTCTATGATCCACCATTAGAAAACTATCTAAAAAAGCATCCAAATAGGTTCACTGGTTAAAGAGTTACGGTGCCACAGAGAGACATGATTTACTAATGTTTTTTTTACTGATACAGTACTATCATTTCCCAATAAGAGATTTCATTATTTAATTAACCATAATTGCATTGTTTTCAAACAATCCGTAAAGTTGTTTCATTATACGAGTGAAATTCGCATATTAATTAACAATTAATCATTAGATAACAATAAAATGCAATGAAGGTAAAAAATACTTTTTGTACGTTAGGCGATATTGTTAGCACAGAGTACCTATACTAACAACGGTGCGGGATTTGACCAGTTTATCCGTAATTAGCGCTCGCGCTAATGGCTCCCAGTCAGCTCACTGCGCCATTGCAACTGCTCCTCAAATCTCCAGATTTGCGCAGTCCCGACAAATCCCGTGCAAACAAGGGATAGTTTGAATTATTTTATTCCGACCATTTCTTGACAAAATACTGTTTACATTGGCTCGGGATTGTTAGCGAATCCTATAAATATTTGCAGATTCAACAACGAATTGGATAAAGTAATGTCAATACTTTGTGAGATATTAATTGTGTCTTCTTTAATATATAATTTAATATACGTCATACATACACTCTAACAAATAAAGATAAATATATAAAATGTAAAGACACTCCCACAATCATAAGCAAATAAAAAAGGAACACTTGAATGAATATCGACTAATTAGGTAATTGAGTGTTGTTGCGGAAAGAACATGATTCTCTCCGACGTCGGTCAGCTCCGAACTTGATTTATCCTTTCATAACAAGAAATAAATTCGTAAGCCCAACCCTGATATAACTTCGGCTTGTTATGAGCGACATGAAAAAGTATCATGTTTTTTGAAATATTCTTATTTATATATTTTCTGATGACACTTGTACGATATTGATGGCAATTATTTTGAGAAAATCTCGAGTTATGAATTTTGGAATTGAGTCTCTTTTATACCTTTACATATTATTTTCCTTAGTCAGGACAACTTTCTATTTTAAGGTGTTATAGTAAAGAGTTAGATCAAGTTCAAAGGCACATAAGACGCGGATTTAAATCTTGCCAAGGGAAATTAATTTTCATGATTTATTCTTAGAGAATTAATAAATGATCATAGTATGTTAACTTTATGAAAACATAGGAAGAGGTAGTGCCATATTGCTTTGCAGCCGAATTGGGCCGGCACGACCGGGGTTGTACCTCTCGCACCGGCGTCAAATGACAGCTATGCTGTCGCGTTTCGTGCGGTTTGTGAGTTTTCGGTGGCCCGTTGGGGGGGATAGGGAAAAGGAGGGCAACACATCTAGGTAACTTTTGGTCGTGCGGATGTCTATGGGTGTCGTTAGTCACCATAAGGCTCCGACCGCTCGGTTGCCTCCTTATGGCATAAAAAACATTAAATTTTCAAAATTCATTTATTTATTATTTTCGCATGGGGTGATGAATGATTTTGTCAAATATTCTACAGTTCACAATATAATGTATATGAGGTATTATTTTCACAGTGCCACGGGAATACTAATATAAAAAGCTCGAGTGGCGTATCTGAATTCGATCGCAATAAATTCATGCAATGTGATTTCGGAACGGTGAACGTGGCATCTTTTATATTTCGAACTGCGAATGGACATTCGTGACGTAGAACTATGTTACACTATGTCCCCGCCATTTTAGGTTTACTGACATTATTAAAGCTGTATTTTTTTTCTTTAATGCCTGGAAATGCTCTGAGGCATCCCGCGGAGGAGTGGGTCTCCCCACGCGGGTATATGGGACTCGCTGCGCCCGAAAGTTGGTAAGTGGACGCAATTCTACCCACTAAAACCCGGCGAGTGCCACCAATAACTTTGGTGAGGTGTCTTGGATCTAATGAGCAAACAGGGCACTTCGACGGCTAGTCAGTCCCCCAAGGGATCAACGCCACTTCAACACAGAGGTGTCCCGCACCACAGAACAACCCCTTCCAACTTCGGGATAGTATAATGGGGCGAGGTTCCCGTCCTTGCCCCTTTTTTGTCCCTTCTTCTTATAAGAGGGGTACAAAGAGCCCCCTTGGCTCAATTAGCTTCGCCCAAGGTGCTGGGCTCATCCTAGCCTACTGAGCCCCACCGCCTCGTCAAAGCCTGAACCATGTTGGGGTAAAAAAGCTGTATAAATCTGTATTCTGTATTTAATAATAATTTTCTATCTGTTAGAATTTTACTTGATTTATTAGCGTCATTTTATGCCGTGGTTATATATTCGAAACATCAAATATTAGAAAACAATGTAACTCAGTGGAGTTTTACTTATGTTGGCTGTAACCCACTTTAGCCGCACTTAGAAAATTGTGGCAGTTACAAAGTCCAATTGAGACATTAAAAATTAACTGATACGAGTACGAAGTGAAAAGAACGAACGCTAAAGTTTAGAAGTGCTCGGTCAATAAGGTTCTATTTTAGATTAAAAGTGACGGTTTTTTACAAAAGATAATTTGGAGTTGCTCAGAAAAGGCTTTCTAATAAAAAATTATCTTCTACAGCAGATACACAATTACTTCTAATGCATCTGACTTGGATCAACAATAGCAATAGTTGCTATTGTTAATCAAAGAAGGCATCTAACATTATACTACCTACGAGCTGTTTCCCGCAGTTAGTTAGTCGCCTGCGTTAACTTAGATATACAAGCGTATCCGGACTGATGATGATTATTTTTATAGCCTAAGTTACACCATATAACATCAGCTTTCTGCCAGTGAAAGTCTCATCAAAGTCGGCCTAGTCGTTTCAGAGATTAGCCGCAACAAACAGACAGACAGATAGACAAAAATTGTAAAAAATGCTATCTTGCAGGTATATGTACCGTGTATAATCCATATGCATTGAATAAGAAGCGGTTATTTTAATATGACAAACATACACTCCAATTTTATTTATCTGTATAGTGTAAAACTTTATTGTTTTTATGTAAACCTTATACTTTAGTCTAGACTTGAACTGTTTTGCATTTTGTGCACTCTGTATATCTAATTGAGAAAGAATAGAATAGCATCAGAGAAGGCGGTATGAATTTTGATGTAAATTCTAGAAGTAATATGTCGCTCTAGCTGTTGTGACTCGTAAAAACTATCCAACGCGAAGTTTACTGTGACAATTTAGTTTACTACTCACAAAATATTAATAAAACAAGAATACTATCTGAGATACACTCTTAAAGATAAAATATTGACTGTATGAAATACTTTGAGAATAAATCTTGAACAAAGACATGCCTTAATCGAACAGCTGCAAGTTGATGATGACAATAACGCCGTTTATATAATTCTGGAGCATACATTTTATAATTTAACTATTTTCGAAAAATCTTAATTTGTACGTTAATGCAATTTTTACAGACACAATTTTATTAATAAGATTTTAAATTAATATGTTCATTACCCGACTGCTAAAGAAGGAGGGTAATATTTTTCAGGTATGTATGAATATGTGTATGTAGATTTCTATGTTCCCTGGTACAGCCTGAACGGCACGTATGAGGTGTCGTTAGATTTGTCTTGATAGCGCGAGTGACAGACACTATGTACATTAAGAAAACAAAATTGTGAGGTTCAAAATTTTTTTACCAAACCCATCGAGTGGGGTATCAAAAGGAAGGGTTTTAAATAGAAATTTGAAAAATATAATATTTAATTTGCAGTTTCAATTTCAAAGGATTTATAGTACATAGCTTACTTAGATTTCAAGAAAAGGGTTTTGTTATCGTACGATTAATGGTAGATACAGTGTCTTGTGGATTTTTCTTCCGCCTGCATTAATTATAAACGTATATATTATTATGTATATATTTCAATACATTAAAATATATCTGTTGTTGTAAGTATCTAATAAATTATAATGCATGGGGCACTATTTACTCTTTTCATTATAGAGCTTCTTTTACCTTTTTAGTCAGTTGTTATTTCCACTATTCAATCTATTGTACGCCTCAGCTTGTCTGCTGATTCGGGACCCTAAAACAGCTAAAGGCACTCGCAGTGGTTATATATAGTTTATGGTAGGGCACTCCCGGGTGCAAGTCCCATATAGGGTCATTCACCTGAAGATCCTGGCTACATCCATAAAGGATTTCCCTGCGATATACAACAAAAAAAAGGAAAGGGTGACCACTTACCAGTTATCATCATGTGCCTCGTCTACTTGTTTTTGCCTATTAACATTAAAAAAACATAGGTAGCCGCTACTTCTCTATTATATGTATGTACATGCTCTACTTTGATAAAGTATTCGTTATAGAGCTTTCCTGTTACATATAATCACAATGATTAATACTCGCAAACTACATCTGTACCAATATCTGCTAAGATATCAACTTCGCTTTATAGCTTTGCTAATCCACATCGCTCTTAAAACGGCGTATGTCTAGTTTACTGATATTAATACATTTCAATACAAATACGTCAGTTAAAGTTTTCAAATAACAGTAATATTTAATAATATTTTATGAATAATATTTAAAATAAAGATAAGGTTTTTATTTTATTATTAACTAGCTGTTCCCGCGTTACTCAACTCCTATAAGTCAGAGCGTGATGTTATATAGCCTATATATAGCCTTCCTCGATAAATAAGCTGTCTAACACTGAAATAATTTTTCAAATAGGACCAGTAGTTCCTGAGATTAGCGCGTTCAAACAAACAAACAAACTCTTCAGCTTTATAATATTAGTATAGATTAGATTAGGATAAAATAAGAAGAAAAAAAAATGAAAAAGGAAAATTAAAAGTAGTTTTTATGTAGTAGGTACTACTAAATAAAAACTACTTTTTAGGTCTTACGGACACTATTAATAATATTAATCACGTGTTTTTCTCAATTATTTTCAAAAATATACATACGACATTTATGTTTATTAAGTTTTAAGCAATATATATTTCCCACCTCAAAGGTAGAAAGAGGTCCGCGATACATTATATGCAACCTTTTGTTATATACAATAGATATAATATGTCGATTTTATTTACATAAATGCATTGATAATGTATCTATAGTAGAATAGGGCCTCTCCATATAATATACTGTCGTAGTATATTATAAGTCTATGGCCTCTATCTATATATTTCCCACCTCAAAGGTTGGACCTCATATTATAGGTATGCACTGATTTGTTAACTATACATATAAATAAAAATGGAGTGTCTGTTTGTAATATTAAAATAACAGCTTCCTTACTAAATGCATATGGATGTATACACGGTACATACCAAAATGATGTTTTTTACAATTTTTGTCTGTCTGTCTGTCTGTTTGTTCCGGCTAATCTCTAAAACGGCTGGGCCGATTTTGATGGGACTTTCACTGGCAGGTAGCTGATGTTATAAGGAGCAACTTAGGCTATAAAATAATTATCATCAATTCGGGTACGGCTGTAAACCTAAGTTAACGCGAACGAAGCTGCAGCCAAGTATACAATAAATTATATTGTATAGAAATTAGAATACAATAAGCACGAAACTGAATATTCAAAAAATAAATACCATTGAAATAGTCCGCTCCATAATATTTAGTTGATCCAGTTTGTCTGTACGTACCACTGCTAGTAGGCAAACTTTGTGAATTTGTATTTTGCACAATGTTTTAGAAATTTTCATTCAATGTTTTAGAAACTAAGCTATATTTGGGAATAAAAACCTTTTACATTTTTTTAAATACTATTTACTATTAATTTTTCTACTACTTGCATGGAAGATGATGAAGGGGTCATCATCATCGGCCCGTTACTGCCCACTGCTACCAAAGGCTTCTTTTTTCTGCCAATCCTACTTATATTATAAATGTGAAAGTAAGTCTGTTTGTTACGCTTTCACGTGAAAACAACTTAAAAGATCACCATGAAACTTTGTAAACATATTCTTGGAGGAATGAAAAGTAATTTATGATACTTTTTATGAAAAAAAATCTTATCCTGCGCAGATGAAGTCGCGGGCATCAGCCAGTCCCATGATAAAGGGATCGCAGTAAATTCATAAAAAAATAAAAAATAAACTTCATCAATTATTATTTTTATTGATCTGTTGGAATATCTTAATTTTAATTTCGTTCAAAGCCTTACTTTTTTCCCGCGACGGAACGGAGACTGTATATTATGCGTTTGGGGTGAGAGGCAGTTTGTGTGTGCAAACATATTTTGCCGTTTATCTCCAAGATTACTAGTCCGATTTTGATGCGGTTTTCAGAGATGGGATGAGATGCATGTTATGAGATAGGTATTACGTTGAGAACTCACCAGATGGCACTGCAGTAAACGGTTTTTGTACAAACCAATGTTGCCATTTTTCTCCAAAACTATTATTTTAATTTTGATACGGTTTTCAATGATAGGTTTGGATTTATTTGGTGCATGTTATCAGATAGGTGTTACAATTACGACTTACCAGGGGGCGCTGCAGTAAACATTTGTTTTGATGCGGTTTTCATTCAGTGATGGGTTCTGGTTTGCTAGGCGCATTTTTTTTAATGTTACTTTATGTTACTTGGATAGGCAAACTGGCAAACGTACCACCTGATGTTAAGTGGTCGACGTCGCCTATGAACATAAACTAGTTTACCTGGAACGAGCCCAGGCAACTCATTTATGTGTTGCCTATCCTGAGACATAAGATGTTAAGTCTCGGTGCCAGTAATTACACTGCCTGTCTTGCCCTTCTCTCCGAAACACAGCAAAGCTGTTTCCCGGGAGAAACAACAGGGGCGCATGTTCTTGTATTATGTGTAACGATTAAAACTCACCAGGTGGCACTGCGGTAAATGTTTGTTTCTGGAAAACCAAAACTACTAGTCCGTTTTAGATGCGGTTTTCGGTCCTAGGTTCGGGTTTAATTGTGGTACGTGTTCTTAAATGTGTTACGGCGACAACTGACCAGGGGGCGCTGCAGTAAACATTTGTTTGTACAAACCAATGTTGCAATTTTTCTCCAAAACTACTAGTCTGATTTTGATGCGGTTTTCAATGATGATGAGATAGGTGTTACAGCTACGACTTACTAGGGCGCATTGCAGCAAATAGTGGTTTGATGCGGTTTTCATTCAGTGGTGGTTTCTGGTTTGATTGGTGCATATTTTGAATATCTTTATTACGATGAAAATTCACCAGGGGGCGCTTCAGTAAACGTATTTTGTTTGTGCAACTACTACTAAGTCCGTTTTGGATGTGGTTTCCGGTTATAGGTTCGGTTTAAATTGTGTTGCATGTTCTTATACATACATAATTATATAATATTATATTACTGTGACATTTTATCAGGGAGCGCTGCAGTAAACATTATTTATACAAAACAAAAACTACTAGTCTGATTTGGATGCGGCTTTTAATAATGGGTTTGTTTTTTACTTGATACTATGGTAAATCACTTGGAGGCGCTGCAGTAATTAATATATTTAATTGAAGCTTCTACGTATTTAATATTAAGTATTTAATTTATAGAGCATAGGTACTATGTACTTAAAAAGTTTAAAATAAAAAACAAAATTAAAAATTTTGAAAAAAACCCACGATGGTTAAAAGACAATTGAAAAATTATCAAATAACTAAAAACCCCGACTTAAAGAATTTATTTAACTAGAGATAATAAACGTAAAAAGCTTTTATAGAGTATCAGTTTTCATAGCACTTCCCTACATACCTATTTGGTTCATGAAGATGTAACATATCTATGTGGCAATAACATATTATTCAACTCCCAATACTTCCCAACTTAATAAAAACCTCAATTAAACCCGTCGGGGGCTACCATCACTATTTTAAGCTGCAAGATAAATTTAACAATACAAAAACCCACGAGGGTTAAAATGTAGGAAATTGAAAAAGGATAAAATGTGATTAAAAAATCATCGACTTACACAATTTATGTAACTAGAGATAGTAAATATAGAAAGAGGATGTTTGTGAATTTTGTGTGCAAACCAATGTTGCCATTTCTCTACAATACTACTGGTCCAATTTGATGCGGTTTTCATTTCATCACTATTTAAATTTTAACAAGTATAAATAAGTATAGCAATTAAATATCTCCAAAATATTCACGTTACTATAAAACTAGCTAATTTAAAGGGGCAGCAAATTTAATGGAAGCAAAGGGTCTATATTCTCTGACTTGCGTTTTATATAATATTATGCTGAATTCATGAGATCCTGCAAAATAACCGGAATAGAGCGTTAATGTTATTTGTTTCGTATGAAATGCACCGGATCTGCGCTTTGATTGGCGGCTGACTGATGGCCATGTGACAAATCACTGACCAGTTTCGGAATTTTATGGTTCACATTACTACTCTATCCGGTTATATGCTCGATGATTAATAATGACCGCTGCCTTTCTTTAGTCTCGTGTTAATTTTCGTGACGAACTTTGGAAGGAACTTTATAAACAAGCGAATCCTTGTAAGAGAAATGGCCAACGCTTTGAAATAACTTTCAATAAGCCACTAATGTGTGGTTACTAGCGAGCTTTGTGTTTAAGCTCGCTCCTTTGCAAGTTCCATTTCCTTTTTATCTGATAGCTTAAGTGCATTACCGTAAAACATTAGATATATGGCTGAATCCAAAGCGTCGCTGTTTTTCTTTAAATTTCCAGGTTTTTATTAATGTTAGGATTATTGTTGGATTGTTGGATGTTATTTTTATTTTGTATAGGTACTTATGATTTTTTTTATTTTTTTTTATGTTAGTTGGATAGCCAAACTGGCAAACGTTCCACCTGATGGTAAGTGGTCGACGTCGCCCATGAACATAAACTAGTTTACGAGCACTGGCAACTCATTTATGTGTTGCCTGCCCTGAGATATAAGATGTTAAGTCTCGGTGCCAGTACACTGCCTGTCTTACCCTTCCCTTCGAAACACAGCAAAGCGTTTCGTTGATGTCAATATAACTACTAATATGATAACAGTATTTAATAGATTTATTAGATTTTTTAATCTTATAACTTATATTTTTTAGTTTTTCAGTTAATCCTAACAAAAATTCACGCAGGCAAAACTATTGGCGAAGTACCGCAAAAAGCTATTGTTTATAATAAACAAACTATTTCACATCTCTAAATGTACTACCAAACTAGCTTAATAACTCATGCAGGATAAAATTTTATATCTCACAGGTAAAGTAACGAACAAAGGGATATTTGGCAAATCTGGTTGTTGTGTATACAGTCAGTTCAAAGGATTCATAGAGAACAAAGGAGAGAGGGATAAATAGTCAAAAGCGATACACACCTCGAAGCACCAGCGATCGTACGATCCCCTTGTTGGCTCAAGACTTAATAAGAGATGTATACTCAAGGTATAGATAAATCCTTTATGTCTCTTATAAACGCTTTTACTGAATACTAGCCGTTGCCCGCAGCTTCGCCTGCGTTAGCAGGGGGTGGACCACCGTTAATACTTAAGGGGATGAAAAATAGATGTTGTCCGATTCTCAGACCTACCCGATATGCACACAAAATTTCATGAGAATCGGTCGAGCCGTTTCGGAGGAGTTCAATTACGCACACCGTGACACGAGAATTTTATATATTAGAACTAGCTGTTGCCTGTAGCTTCGCCCGCGTTAACTTAAATTTACAGCCGTATACGGATTGATGATGATTATTTTTATAGCCTAAGTTACTCCTTGGAACTTTAGCTATCTGTCAGTGAAAGTCCCGTCAAAATCGGCCCAGCCGTTTCCGAGATTAGCCGGAACAAACAGACAGACAGACAGACAGACAGACACAAATTAAAAAAAAAATCTATTTTGTTATATGTACCGTGTATATGCATTTAGTAAAAAGCGGTTATTTTAATATTACAAACAGACACTCTATTTTTATTATATGTATAGAAGATTAATATGCCTTGACATAAACTTTATGCGAAACTGAAATTTTTAGAACAGAGGCAAACGAACAGTCTGTTCAACTAGTGGTAAGTGATCGGCGACATCCATAGACCAGAGGATTAGCAGGTGTATTGCTAGCCTCAAATAATGTTGCTTGCCTCAAAGAAGATGCTCTTTTCTTGAAGGCCTTTACGTCGTATCAGTTCTTAAACAACGTCAGTGGCACTTGGTTCTACATAGTAGTTGTGTATGTCAGGTTAGGATGGGAACCTGGGCCCAGTATGACACGAAGTCGCGCTAACTGCTTAGTAGCGGCCGGTCAGCCCCTCTTTGTTTAGGCCCTAGCCCCCTGCTCTTTTGTCCCCTCTTCTTATAAGGAGGCTCTTTGTAACCCACAAAGAGCTTCCTCGGCTCAATTCGCTTCGCCCAAGGTGCTGGGCTCACCCTAGGCTACTGAGCCCCACCGCCACGACAAGGTCATTCGTTGATCCCCACTATGATTCAGACCTTGTCGTAGCGGTGGGGCTTATAAGCCCATCCATTTCAGCAATTTTGTAGGAGAAGGTTTATTTTTTAACATAGTATTGTGTCATTTGTTTAACATGTGAAAATCTAGTTATTTTGGAATAACAAAAGCTAGGCAAGGAGCTGACCACGTAACTTCATTTTCTCCCAGAGGGAAGTGATTCCGGATAATAGTATCGTCAAATTAAATATATCCTTGGGGATCCCTGACATTACATCAAGGGGTCACTTGTGGTTACCACTACGTACTACACAGGAATGGTAATGGTATACAGAAGTGCTAGGGCAAGTACCGATTGAACCAATATAATTGTTTATGTCACCACGGTTCTAACTAAGATCCTCTATAGACTTTTTTTTTTTGCCCAGCGGTCGGAGTGCATTCGGCTGACGTGAACTGCCCAGTCCCATTTCAGCTTAGCAGCTTTGATGCCCGCGTCAGTTATGCCTGTCTAATAGCGCAGTCTGGTGTTTCGCACTCTGTCTGTTCTTTTTATGCCCAAGATACTGCGCTCCATAGCTCTTTGGCAAACCCCCGAGACGGAACTTCTGCAACTCGGTCAGTGACCAGATCTGAGCACCGTAGGTTAGGATGGGGAGGATGCACATGTCGGTAAGCATGTCGCTTCAGGGAGAATGGTAGGTCTCCATTAGTCTCTTCATGGACCAGTAGTAGCTTTTCCAGGCGTTCTTGATGCGGAAATTGATTTCTCTCTCTTGATTTAGTTCACAATAATTGGTTAGTACATATTATATTATAAAAACTAAAGAGAGGTGTCAATGGACACCGAGATGGAACGAAGTTCCTTTCGATTAATTACTTATTGACGGAATTGTAATAAAATCAAATTCTATTCGAGGTGTAAGGAAAATAATTATTCGGGTAGGTATAAATTTTTTATGATTTTTTTATCGATTAAAATCAGAGCATCTCCCGGCGTAAATTAATAAAAAAAAAAAAAGAAACAAAAAAAGTCGCCGAGATCGGTGGGATTTGAACTGGGGTTTTTTACTAAGCAGCCCCAATAGTGTAACAAAAGCAGCTACCGACGCAGTTATGTGTCAGTCAAAAAGCCGCACAGCTTACAAATATAGCAAAAAGTGTCGTTACAACTTTTCGTCTTAATTTTTTCCGTCTTTCGAAACGCGCAATAAGGAACTACGTTCCAATAATTAATTACATTTATGAAAAAATCTCATAAAAAACCTTTCTTATAATTTTTTATTTATTTTACAGAAACGATGGTCACTGGGATTTCATGTACCGCTAAATAAATATGGTGATGGAATCAGTAAAAGCTAAATATAACTAGTATATAGTTATATTATAATACCTGTAACGTTTGAAAATAACTTAGATATAAATAATACCTATCTATGGACACTTTCACACCACGTCAATCTGGTCCCGCGGTAAGTTCTCGAAGAACTTGTGTTACGGGTACCAGGCAAGGGAAATATATTTAATACTTTTGTACTATACATATATTTAAGATTCTAATTATATATACGATAGTATCATAAGATACTATTGTATTATGTATAGATTTCAAAGCAACAGTTTTTTTTTAATTTTGAGGTGTACATAGACAATAAAAGTTATGAGAAATGATCCTCTCATTCGATTTTATTTATCTGCCAAATATTCTGATTTCTAAACGCGATTTTGTCTAAGTTATTTATAAAAAAAATCGTGTTACGATATTGTAGTGAAAATGTGTTGCGTTTATGTTTAAGTTACCCTTACCAGTTTACTAAGAAATATGATCAAAGTTATTTCGCAGAACACTTTTCATTCACTATAAAGTTTTCAAATTAATATCAGAAGATCAGCTGAAATTTGTTGCTTTAATCTTTTAAATTCAGTTATAAAATCATACTTTGCTATGTTAGTTCAAGTTTAATGGGAAATTGTAATTTTGAACATATTTAATGTGCCGGTGCGCTGTGCCGGTGTGGCCGCACTCTCGGTTGCATGGGTACCACCATCTTGCTTATTTCTCCCGTGAAACATGAAGACGAAGGACAGTTAAGGGAACTCCTCAACAGTTTACAGTAGCTACCTTGTGATTGGACTCAATTAATTTACACTGACGAGAACTTTGCACCCATTTGAGTGATAAGTGCCATTACAGGTTTGATGATGGTCACAGTCGAGGGGATTCCTCGACGATTTAAAGCTTTTGTTGGGCTCACTTCATACGGTTATATGCCAAAATGACTATCTCTGTCTGTCTGTCTTTAATGAATCACTAAAAATTTCCCGACACCGACTCCAAAAGTAACAATAAACGCAAACACAATATGATTTATTAGTCATAGGCACAAAAATTAAAGAAACACGATTATTTTATAACTTTTTATTTTTATATTCTTTGAAGTCGGTTTTAATTTTTGTTTAATTGGACTTGATGATTGAATGCTTGCAACAGCGCAAGGTACACAGATATAATATGAACATTAAGCTTATCGTCATACCAATTTTCACAAATAAAGTTTATTGTTTATATTTATGTTCATATAGAATGTGATGTGTAAATGATTAGATTTATTTCAAATATATTTGGGTCTTATAGTCTTCCTTCAAACTACAGACATTATTAGACTGTTTAAATTAGAGATAACCTAGATTTAGGTTATTTTTCAAATAAGAATTTTAAGTCATTCATATACATCTCATTTTAAGTTTTTTTTTCAAATATAATATATATGTTTTAGTACGCGTTGAAGAAAGTTGTGAGCCGTCAAAAGTAGCATGTAATGCCTTAGGCCTCCAGGGAAATCATGTGAGGGTTTCTATGATTCGCGTTTAGTTGTAAGTTATGTATAACGTTGTAAATTGAATAAATAGTAATGGACTATCATGGGGATACGTTAAATACACATCGCATGTCTTATCTATGTGCTTAATACTCATCGCATGTCTTATCTGTGTGCTTAATACTCATCGCATGTCTTATGTATGTGCTTAATACTCATCGCATGTCTTATCTATGTGCTTAATACTCATCGCATGTCTTATCTATGTGTATTACAAAAATGACTTTTTCTGGTGATACATATAAATGTAAAAGTGCGGAACCCTTGACAATCGACCGCCTGACACTTAGCTGGTTTATACGATATTACTGGTGGTCACTCAAGTCTTAAAAGTCTACAAGAATAATGATTTCTTCGTGATTGAAAACCTGAGGACGCACTGAAACTTTTGGCGTCAATAGTTTCAGTTTATTTCAGTAATTCCAAAACGAATGAATATATAAGTTGATGACTTTGTTCATGATAAAAACCTTATTTTGATAGTTTATATATACATGATAAGGTAACTTTTGTAACAGAGAAAAAAATATCAAACATACGTCTTTTTTAAAAGAGATTCACATCTTATATGCAAACGAGACTGGTTAAGCCTCTTATTTTTTCTTCTTAGATGAGTTTATACATGTTCTATAAAATTATAAGGAATTTCTCCAAATATCGTTTTTAATGCAATAAAATAACAAAAACCATTTTGTCGTTTACGTCCCTTAGTTATAAGCTCCCGCGCGTATGGAGAGCCTCGCCCCGCTCAGGTGGCCCAGTCCCCTCAAGCGCGTCTCCGCTATTAGAATTATTGTTTAACAATACATCGCCAATCGCGGGGAAGATTGTTTGTTAGTTTATTAACAATTATATAAATTCTATGGGTCATTTTTACAATTTTATGGCACCAATACAAAAGAAAAAACAGTGCGCTGCACTTTTGACACGAATAGGGCAATCTAAGCTTCAACAATCTAACCGCTTCTACAAAATCTACGTCACTGCGGCAAAACATTCACTGCCCGACAGAAACTGCTCCATAACGACAAAGCGACGGCGCGGGCGTTGCCAACTCAACCGAGATCGCCGCAGAGCATCCAAGCAGTAAGCAGAATTAATTATCATCCCCTAATACCATAATCCTTCTGATCCGGTATTTATCTGCTTCTTTTATTAAATAATTTAATAAATAACATTTTCATATATTTGTGAGGCAAAATATAATGTTAGATAAATTGTATGACGGTATGAGTCGCCGTTGCCAATTAACATCAACAAGTTTGCCAGAAACGTTGGTGCCAAGCTGCTTACTCCTTGAAGAGTTGCTTCTTAAGATAATAGATGAGAGGATTTAGTGACATTAATCGCACTGCCCCTCTTATCCTTCTATTAAGAACACAACAAAACTTCTTGGCGGAAGAAATAAACTACATTATATTATACTTATATTACACTGCCCCTCTTATCCTTCTATTAAGAACACAGCAAAACTTCTTGGCGGAAGAAATAAACTACACTATATTATACTCATACAAACTTTATTCTAATAATACCTATATCACGTGTTCTTCAAGAAAATTTTCATTTTAACTGACTTCAAAAAAGGGGAGGTTTTCAATTCGTCTGTATGTTTTTTTTTTCTTTTAATTAGGTACCATCCTTGAAAAGATTTTTGATAGTTTGAAGGTAATGGATTAGAAAATATTGCAATGATTAAATATACCTACTACTGCTGCATCAGTACTGTATATATTATATACGTATATTCAACTAGCTGTTGCCCGTAGCTTCGCCTGCGTTAACTTAGACATACAGCCGTCTCCGGGGTGATAATGGTTATATTTATAGCCTAAGCTACTTTCTATAGCATCAGCTATCTGCCAGTGAAAGTCCCGTCAAAATCAGCCCAGCCGTCAGAGATTAGCCGGAACAAACAGACATACAGACAGACAAAAATTGTAAAACATGTTATTTTGGTCTATGTACCTTGTTTACATCTATATATGTACTCTTATTTTATGTATCTGTATAGATGTATAGAATGGCACGCATTGGCAGTAAATCGAGCGAATGCCGTGACGACAAACGGCGTGACGCTGTCACTTTATCGCCGCTTTCGTTATATACTTTCATTAATGACTAGCTCGTGCCCGCAGCTTTGCCCGTGCTAACTTAGATTTAAAGGCATACCCGGATTGATAATTGTTTTTGTATCCTAAGTTACTCCCTTCTTTATTATAAAGTTAATATCAGTTGTCTGCCAGTGAAAGTCTCGTTGAAATCGGTTTAGCCGTTTCAGAGATTAGCCGGAACAAACAGACTGACAATTAACAAAATTTTAAAAATCATTTTTTTATGTAACTACCGATTATTATACTGTATAATATTATGTAATATACATTTAGTGTAATTTGAAATTACAAACAGACACTCCAAATTTATTTATTTGTATTGTATAGATAAAATGTGTGGTGAGCAGACGGCCAACTTATTTTTGTTATATTCGTCGTATATTTTTAACCGACTTCAACAAAAAGGAGGAGGTTCTCAACTCGGCCGGTATTTTTTTTTATGTATGTACACCGATTTCTCCGTCAATTGTGGACCGATTTTCAAAATTTTTTTTTGTTTGAAAGGGTATACTTGCCATTTGGTCCCATGATAAGGAAACCAGGATCTGATGATGGCATCCTAGAGAAATCGAGGGAAACTTTCGAAATTTGTAGCAATGACTAGTGTGCTTAATATTTTTTTTAAATAAGCATTTTAAAGCACTACAATTTAATGAAGGTCTAGAGTCGATCTGATGCTGGAGCTGGAAGACAGTCGAGGGAACTCCTCGACGATTTACTTCAGTAACCTTGTGTTTGGGCTTGATTAATTTGTATTGATGAGAACTTTACACCTAGATGGGTTGTGACTGTGATTGGGGGTCTGATGATGAAGACGAAGCTCAGTTAAGGGAACTCCTAAATAGTTTAAAGTAGCTTTACAATTTTTTTTTGTTGTATTATGCTTTATTTATATTTTATATATATTGCTTTGTATTGTAGTACCTTGTGATTGGACTTAATTAATTTATACTGATGAGAACTTTGCACCCTTATGGGTGATACGTGCCACTACCGTTATGATGATGGAGACTATAGACAGTCGAGGGAACTCCTCGGCGATTTACACCTTTTTTTGGGCTTACTTCATACGGTTCAATATGCGAAAATGTCTATCTCTGTATGCCTTTCTTTAATGAACCACTAAAAATTAAGAAATAATTTTTTTTAAATAAAAATTATAACCGACTTCAAAAATTAAAGTAACTAAAATGTTATATAATAATCGCGTGTACAATCTTTGCGTTTACTACGTCATTATTGTTACTTTTGGAGTCGGTGTCAGCTAAGTTAAATAGGTACCTACAGCAACAAATACGTCACCATTGTCGTATTTGTTGCTCTAGGTACCTACCTATCTACCTTGGCTGACACCGACTCCAAAAGTAACAATAAGGACGTGGTAAACGCAAAGATTATACACGCGATTATTTTATAACATTTTAGTTACTTTTTTTTTTTTTTTTTTTTTTTTTATTAAAAACCAAAATATAAAACATTTACTTTGTTACAAAATATAATATAAAGTGTGCGTGAAACAATGCGATAGTAAATATAAAAATCCGTAGCTTAACCAGTACCTCTACCATGAGTTTTGTTACAAGCGTAAATGACATAACTATAGTAGTTACGTAAAACTCAACACGAATAGAAAACTATATCATATCTTAGTTTTCTATTCGTGTTGCGTTTTTACGTTAACTACTTATATACATAACGTAACGTTAACGTAAAAACGCAACACGAATAGAAAACTATACAATACCTTAGTTTTTATTCGTGTTGCGTTTTACGTAACTACTATAGTTATGTCATTTACGCTTGTCACAAATCTCATGGTAGAGGTACAGTACTAAAACTGATTAAACAAACGCGTGGTTGACGCCGCTCGTAATTTATTAAAATGACGAGTGAAAACCATATTGTTTCGTATTTTCGAATTTGTATGAACTCGATATTGTGTTATTAATATGAGATGCACCACATATTCGAAATACATTTTGTACAAAATGTATTGAAACGCGTCATGTGATATTGCGTTCTGCGTATTGTGTTCTATAAGTTCATCATTTTGTTAAGTCACTGCTTTCTCGTAAATAATTAAATGTGAAAAACGTACATACTGGAAAGCATTATTACGTTTAACGTACTCATTGGTTCACGTGTTGGAGCTGAATTCGAATCTTATCAAGGTATTTTATTTTGGATATATCTATGATAATATTGTTATTTACTTTAGGGCCAATGGACTACGTACTAATGGAAAATAAAATCAATTATTATAAACCAAAAATCCGCCATTTTTTATTTTTTTATTTTGATATACCCAGTGTCACTCTCAAAGTAAATACTAATCTTATCTAGCGCGACGCCTCATCGAGCCGTTCAGGCTGCAGAGCGTGCTAAACAATCATACATAATATTACCTACATACTCTCGAATAACATAACCCTCCTTCTGGCACAGTCGGGTAATTTTCTTTTAACAAGCGTTATTCCTACTCGTATACCAATATGCTATTTAAATTTACATATATATATGTAAAGACATGATTGTGGTCTCCTAAATCTATTGCTTGAATAATTAATATGCAGTAGTAATAAGGTAAATTTAATTCAGTTTATTTTGTACATAATTTCGAGGTTTTACCTTAATGTAAATTGAATACCTTGTAATTGAGTGGGGTAATTAATATTTTGCGAGCGCCACAAACCTGACGAGGTGGAGACGCGAGAAACGGTGACGTTTACTTTATCTGATTGCAGGCGGTTTGTTGGAACCAAGAGGTATAAAGCTAATACAATTGTCATAATTATAACCAGTGTTAATTTACCTATTCAATATTCATTTTAAATTTGTTTTTATGTTAACTACTCGCTTATCGCTACGCTTTGTGGTATAGAGAAATAAAGTCAAAATTTGCTATTGATTTTTTTGACGTGACAACGTCTTATAATTTGATGGAGCCGGCTGCAAGAAAAAAAAACATGACGCATGCGGCGTCACCTCGCTCTGAGGCGTTCCATTTTCTTATGACGTTGTCACGTTCAATTATCGTCGGTAAACCGACTTTACAGACAACCGATTTTATAATTAAATACGTGTCAGTCCTTTTTTTATCTTAAACGCCAGAAAATGCTCTGAGGCATCCCGCGGGGGAGTGGGTATGTGGGACTCGCTGCGCCCGAAAGCTGGTAAGTGGACGCAGCTCTACCCACTAAAATCCGGCGAGTGCAATCAATGCCGCCTCTGGTGAGGTGCCCCGGATCTGTTGAGCAAGCAGCAACCTTTACGGCTAGTCAGTCTCTCAGGGGATCGACGCCACCTCCACAAAGGGGTTGTCTCGCACAACAGAACAACCCCTCCTAACGTCTGGATAGTACAATGGGGTGAGGCTCCCGTCCTCGCCTCATGCCCCCTGAGCCCCCTCGGCTCAATTCGCTTCGCCTAAGGTACAGCGGCTCACCCTAGGTTACTGAGCCCCATCATCAGACAAGGCCTGAACCATGGTGGGGATACGCGTCAGTCCTGCCGTGACCACGTTTGTTAATAAAGTTTTCATAATAACTTCCGTAAAATACCCCTTAGTAACACAAAAAGTGTAATAATTTACCTGAATAAATTTTCTTCTTCTTCTTCTTAACATCCGTGAAAGTAGTTTCATTTTCTTAAGTATTCAATATTTCCCCCACCATAGTTCAGGCCTTGTCGTGGTGGTGAGGCTCAGTAACCTAGGGTGAGCGGTGCACCTTGGGCGAAGCTAATTGGGCCGAGGGGGCTGTTTGTACCCCTCTTATAAGAAGAGGGGACAAAAGAGCAGGGGGCAAGGGGTGAGAATGGGAACCTCACCCCATTGTACTGTCCCGACGTTGGGTTGTTCTGTGGTGCGGGACCATCCCTCTGTGGAGGTGACGTCGGTCCCTTGCGGGACTGACTAGCTGTCGAGGTGCCCTGTTTGTTTTCTAGATCCGGGGCACCTCACCAAAGGCGGCATTGGTGGCACTCGCCGGGTTTTAGTGGGTAGAGCTGCGTCCATTTACCAGCTGTCGGGCGCAGCGAGTCCCACATACCCGCATGGGGAGACCCACTCCCCCGCGGGATGCCTCAGAGCATTTCCCGGTGTTAAAAAAAAAAAAAAAGAAGTATTCTATATTTCAAGCCTTATTAAAACAGCGACCGCGGAACTTAGCCAAAGCATAACTTATATAACATATATGGTATAAATATCTAAATATATTCGATAGGTAACGATAATAATATGCAGGATCACGTTCGAGGAATCTAATCCAGTGCTCGGGGGTAAGATATCGGCACTATTCTTAAAGCAGCCCGAAACGAGCTCTGTCCCTCAGTGGGAGCGCCTGGCTGGCGGCAAACTCTTATCGAGTGTTTCCCAAATAGAATCGCTCCGGTTATGATACTACCCACTTTATTACTATTGATGTGATTCACTAAATCCTTATTTGGAGCACGATGGAAATCGTTTGTTCGGCGTTTACACTTTTGATAAGTGGATCAGCTTTCTGATAAGTACTATTCCTTGTATAGTAGGTATATAAGTTTTAATTTAATACTTATTACCTACTATACAAGGACTTCTAAAGTCAGTCATATTCATCATCGAAGCCTTTTGGTGACTATCGACACCCATACACATCCGCACAACCAGAGATTATGCAGATGCGTCACCCTCCTTTTCCTTATCCCCCCCACTCTAAATTTACTACTGGTCTGAAAGTATCTCAACGTGCTATTGAGTGTGCTATGCTGTTTCTTTGGCAGAGAACTAAGGTTACCGATATCACGCAAATAATAAGCTCGTTGAAGTGGTAGTAGGCTGGTCAGTGTTGGATGCGAGTGGCAAGGGATCGGTCGTCTTGGCGTTCATTAACGGGGAGTTCAGCAGTGGACGGATATGGGCTAACTTATTATAATACCTCTGATGATTAATTAATATACAAAAATACCACATCATAATTTACCATTTTTAGAATTATTTAAGTTTAGTGTGTAAAATAAGCCTCTAATAGGTACTGAAAGGAACCCCACCAAGGTTCAAGCCTTGTCGTGGCGATGGGGCTCAGTAGCTAAAGGCGAGCCCAGCATCTTGGGGAAAGTAAATTGAACCGTGGGAGCTGCTCTTTGTAGTACTCTTATAATAAGAGGGGACAAAAGAGCAGGGGGACAAGGCGAGGATGGGAACCTCACCCCATTGCACTGTCCCGACGTTGGGAGGGGTTGATTTGTGGTGCGGGACGACTCCTCTGTGGAGGTGGTGTCGATCTCTTGAGGGACTGACTAGCCGTCGAGTTGCCCTGTTTGCTCTATAGATCTGGTGCACCTCACCACAGGCGGCATTGATGGCACTCGCCGGATTTTAGTGGCTAGAGCTGCATCCACTTTACCATCCCACATACCCACCTGGGAAGTCCCCCCCCTCCCCAACGGAATGCCTCAGAGCATTTCCCGGCGTAAAAGAAAAAGAAAAGCTACTGAAAAGAAACAAAAATTTTAAGGTATAATGCATGTTTCGTATTTGTCTATGTTGATTTTAGATATCAGCAGGGTTTAAATAACTAGATGAATATAAAGCAACCAAGAATGTAGCACATAAATATATAAAGTCTTTATGAAAATCACATAGCATAAATTAAACCTAGTAACGCCGTTTCAGTTGACGGTTTATATGGTATGTTTTCATAAATTATTATCACCGTTTATCTCATTTCTTCTTTCAGAGTTATTGCTGTCACGGTCGGCTGATAACAGTTTATCATGTACAAGTAATACCGCCATTTGCAATTGAAAAGTGGTTTATTTTATCTCATTTACAAAACCTTGAGAATACTATTATCGTATGAAATATATCAAAGGATTTAGAACGAAAAGTTTCTTAATTTATGTTGTTTATGTAGAGTTACTCAAATGTAAAATTTGTAATTATATTTTTTGATAAAACTTTACAAATTACCGTAATAATTTAAACATTTTATTTTAACTTGAATTAACATATTGGAACGTAGTTGGAACTACACTTTTTGCTATAATATTTGTAAGCCGTGCGGCTTTTTGATTGACATGTTACTGCGTCGGTAGCTGTTTTTGTTACACTATTGGGGCTGCTTAGTAAAAAACCCCAGTTCAAATCCCACCGATCTCGGTGACTTTTTTTTGTTTTTTTTTATTATTATTTTACGCTGGGAGATGCTCTGATTTTTATCGAAAAAAAATTATACCTACCCGAATAATTATTTTCCTTACACCTTTTTTTTTGTTTTTTACTACAATTCCCTCACTAATTAATCGAAAGGAACTTCGTTCCATCCGGGTGTCCCTTGGCGCCTCTCTTTAGTTTTTATTACATAATAATTACACGACTTGTATATGCTGGTATAATTCCATTTAAAACCATATTGCCAGCGTCATGTAATAAAATTAATTTCGCTTCCAACTTAGGAAGTTGGTGATAATAAGGGGATAAGCTTACGAGTTTGAAACACATGACGGCTTTGGAATAAACTCATCCAATTCCAAGTGCTTCTCTGTTACTTTGGCGGAAACGTCATGTTTTCATTTTGTGAGGGCTGACGCTTAGGAAAGCATTTAATTTGTTTATTAAGGAAATATGTACAAGAGAAAATACTGAAAACTGGTCACAAACAGTTAATGGAATTGTAATGCCTTTTTGTAGATTTTAAAAGTATCAGAAAATTATACGTTTTTTGGCACTGCGTTACACATATTTCTTGTAAGATTATAGTTGAGGACCACGTGTAGCCAAATTTGAACATAGAAACACAAAATAGAATTTACAAAGATGAAAAAGAATTTATGTGCAAATGTATTGCTCGGGGTATTTTCTTTATACAACACAAAATCAGAGGCTTAGGCCAATATTTTCGGGGAATCCTCGAGGTAGTAGTGGCGAATTGAATGCTGCCCGTTTGCTGGCTTATCCCCGAATAACAGACACTTTGTTATATTTATTTTTCTCTCGAACCAGACAAGTGGAAAGATATACATATATTATGTTTTTATTATATTTCCAGAAACGTTTTATTCAGCACAAAAATATTTTAGAATATTGACAGGCTTTTTTAAATTTATAAAGCTACAAAGTTAATAATATTTTTTTAAATTTACTATTTAGTTATCGTCATCGCTTTTATCGAAATTATCATTTCAATGTAATAATTATTGTTTATTGTTAGAATTAATAATACTATCAATAGGCTATATTTTTATTGATTCATACAATTACAATATGAGCTTAAAGGCGCGGCTCCACCGCAGTGTACGCTGAGGCTACGCACGTGCGTTAAAATATTAATTGCAAGAAAATGTCAATTAAACCGTAGCGTGTCGGCTAAGCGTGCGGGTTGCAGTGGAAAAAATATACATATCTAAATTTTTTTGCAAAGCGAAACTTGACAAACGTGCGTAGCCGCTCCGTGCGTAGCATTGGAGTCGCGCCCCAATAGTAGGTCATATCTATTACCGAACTATTATTGTCGAAAGGAATTTCTTAAAGGATAGTATTTAACATCTTTATCATGTAGGCAGCTGGTGTCAAATGATCAACACGACTGTGTTGATAGTTAATAGAATCAGGCGTTACTTTGCGGAAATCCATTATATATAAGATATTAAATTATATTATATTAATTAGCAATTATCCCGCGAAACACGCAGTCTTTACAGCAAATGTGTGAGTGCACTCACACATTTGCATAATATCTTATACGACTGTGATGGTTTAATATATGATTTATTGCGTAAAATCCTACCTTTTTTTTTCTTTAACGCCGGGAAATGCTCTGAGGTATCCCGCGGGGGAGTGGGTCTCCCCACGCGGGTATGTGGGACTCGCTGCGCCCGAAAGCTGGGAAGTGGACGCAGCTCTACCCACTAAAACCCGGCGAGTGCCACCAATGCCGCCTTTGTTGAGGTGCTCCGGATCTCGACGGCTAGTCAGTCCCCCAAGAGACTGACGCCACCTCCATAGAGGGGGTTGTCCCGCACCACAGAACAACGTCGGGACAGTACAATGGGGTGAGGTTCCCGTCCTTGCCCCTTGCCCCCTGCTCTTTTGTCCCCTCTTATTATAAGAGGGGTACAAAAAGCCCCCTCGGCTCAATTAGCTTCACCCAAGGTACTGGGCTCACCCTAGGCTACTGAGCCCCAACGCCACGTCAAGGCCTGAACCATGGTTGGGTGTCAAATCCTATCTAATACTACTTAGGCTAACGTATGAATATTTTTGCTTTTATTAAAATTAATCTATGCATTTTTTTTTATTAATTTATAAATTGGAAAACACTAGAGTTAAAATAGAACGTAACATTTATAACAAAAGTATCGTCTGGGACTAGACAATAAACTAAATAGTGACGCTTTAACTGTCTTGTAGTTATTTTAGTTCACGGTTCTATGAGTCCCTGGAGGGCGCAGAATTATGAAGGAAGCGAAAGCCCGCCGAGGTCTTATTTGTACTGGCAGCAACAATGCGGCCGAGATCAAAGACTGGCGTCGGAATTAATTTGCGAACGGTACCTCGCAGATACCCTACAACCTTTGCAAGTTTCTCCACCTGAATAAAGAGAGAATTTCAGCAATTATTTAATTAAGATTTATATATAGAATTAAAAATTAAGTTTTGTAATGGACGTGTAAGTAAATAATATTCTTTCCATCAAAATAATTTAGGTATATTAGTTGGCACGGGCAGCTCATCGCAAACTTGCAGATAAACCAAGACCAGCCAGATAGGTCTACTTAAATATCTAAGTCTACAAATCTACAGTATAAGGCTTGGATGTCTCGTTAATTCGTTCCCTACTGACATGCTATAAATACCTATTAAACTACATAGGCTTAGAATATAAGTTATTGTTTGTTAGAACACAAGTTTTTATTTGTTAGAATACAAGTTATTGTTTGTTAGAATACAGTTATTCTGTTATAGACTCGATTATAGTGATTTGACATTAGTATTTGGTTATCTATCTACCAAAAGTACCATATCCATAAGAAGTCATTTTAAACATTAGAGGTTATTTGTGTCCAGATTTGTGTGTGTGTGTGTGTAACACATGTATTTTTTAAGATAGCAGTAAATACTGCGTCTAATTTAATAATATTCAAATGAAAATACTGTGTATAATTTCTATCAAATTTGTCGTGCGGAAAATCTGAAGTTGTAATATAAATTATTATCTGCGAAGTCCATTTGCGAGAACTGAAAACATCTCCGTGCAAAAAGTAAAATAACTTTTATGTCTCTTTAACGTACGCTTTTAAGACTTAAATAATTTCATGAGGATTTTATTTAGCTCGCTGTATTGAATTTTACGTAGAGTTTCACTCTGGATATTGACTTTGCTATACGAATTTGTAAAAACTACGATGTTTTTTAACAAAAATAAAAGAAGGTATTTTTTTTTAAACAGAGATAATAAGTTTCTTTTCTTGATCAGGGTGTGGTGAAGACAAATGATAATCTTGACCAGTAAATAAGTGAACAACTGATTATAAACAAAAAATATTTAAGTAGAGATAAAAGACTGATTGACTGGCCTGTTGCTCTAGTGGTTTAGTGACCCTGACTGCTAAACCAGAAGGTCGTGGGTTCGATACCCACCTAGGACAAATGTTTGTGTGATGAGCATGATCATTTAATTTTGTTCTGTGTCTGGGTGTATTTATCTATGATATGTATGTATTTAGAAATATATAAGTATGTAGGTATCAGTTGTCTGGTTGCCATATTACAGGCTCTGCCTAGTTTGGGATCAGATGGCCTTGTGTGAGTTGTCCCAACATAAAAAAGAGATATAAACAAAAGTATTAAAATGTGAGCAGCGATGGTCTAGTGGGTATGGGCTCGGCCTCTTGAGTGAGAGCCGAGAGGTCCGGGTTCGATCCTGACCCCTATGATGCTTGAAAAGGGTTTTTCGAAATTTCTACGAGTACCTGAATATGAGACCATCGCTAACTCACAGTTGAAGGAAACATCGTGAGGAAACTTGCATGCCTGGTGAGATTAAAAGTATTTGAAGGTGTGTGAAGTTCACCAACCTGCGCATCGGTGAACTATGGCCAACCCTCCTCGCCTAATTTCGAGGAGGCGACCCATGCCCAGCAGTTGGACAAATCAGGGTTGATATTTTTATATATAATTACTATATTGACATAAAATAAATATTCGAGTGTGACAAAATATATTTCTAAGAGACGGTCAAAGTTAATGATTTTTGTTATTTTCAATTTCCATTTTACCTGATTTGATATTACCACAATGATTATTTTTAGATTACCTGTTGTCATGGAGACGGAGATTCATCATATACCTTTCTTAGAACTGCCACATTACTCGGTTTCGGTTTCTTTTATCATCATCATCATCATCTAAATCTGCAAGTTTCTCTTAATAAGCGCCTATAAGGCCAATCCTCAGTGACTCGCTTTTATATATTTCAAATATACACCCCTGTTTACAGAATTATTTTTTCCGTAAAGAAAATTTTATTATACGTATTGTCTGCCACATACTTAAAATATATAAAATCTCTGTGCTCTCATTTCTCATAGAAATATTCATCCTTTCTGGATAAAAACCTACGACCTCGTGGAATACTCGCTTGACATTTTCTACCCACGGGATTTCGTTATATAACAAAACAATAAGCTAGACTACGAGAAAGCTTGCCAGCAGAGAACAAATACTTACGCAAGTTATATCAAATGTAATTGTAAAAATGTGGAAATTGAGATGTGGCTTTGGTTTCATATTTCTGCACAGGATAACGACGTCTTGTCTATAATATTCGCTTACTTGAACACCAAGAGTACTATTCTTTGACATCATGGCGTAAGTAATGATATTTGGTTATTACGTATGTATTTCTCATAACTTATTCATTCGCAGAGGACAAACAAGCTTAGTTTTCTTTTATACATTATTGGATAAACACATTGATTTTCTTTCTACGTTCTGTTTTAGTATTATTATTATTCTATTTCAGTACCATTAGCATCCTCGATAATCACTATCATAATAATATATTTGTTGACTGCTACATCAAAATGAACGCCGGGACGGCAAATCCCTTGATGAACGTAACTAAAGCAAACCTCGATGATAGCTCTCCGGTCGTCTGTGATTCGCCATCGCTACTTTATTATTTTCTTTATGTTGGCATATTTCGTTCTCTGCAGATTAGTTTTCGTTTTAGTTTGCGTTTGATATCACGCTGGCCAGTGGCATGTTCATCGTGTAACACATGGATTTTTACGACGTAGTCAGTATGTATCCAGTTTTTGTTTACAGTTTTAACGTATTTTTAGAGTCTATAAATTTGAATTTCTGATATTTGCAGGTTCTATGACAGATCCCCACCATGGTTCAGGCCTTAACGTGGCGGTGGGGCTCAGTAGCCTAGGGTAAGCTGCTGCACCTTGGGTGAAGCTAATCGAGCCGGAGGGCTCTTTGTACCCCTCTTATAACAAGAGGGGACAAAAGAGCAGGGGGCAAGGGGTGAGGGTGGGAACCTCACCCCATTGTACTATCCCGACGTTGGGAGGGGTTGTTCTGTGGTGTGGGTCAACCCCTCTGTGGAGGTGGCGTCGGTCCCTTGCGGGACTGACTAGCCGTCGGGGTGCTCTGTTAGCTTAACAGATCCGGGGCATGGTGGCACTCGCCGGGTTTTAGTGGGTAGAGCTGCATCCCGCCTGGGGAGACCCACTCCCCAGGTGGGATGCCTCAGAGCATTTCCCGGCGTAAAAGAAAAAAAAGGTTC
This sequence comes from Helleia helle, assembly GCA_963853865.1. Lineage (NCBI taxonomy): Eukaryota > Metazoa > Arthropoda > Insecta > Lepidoptera > Lycaenidae > Helleia > Helleia helle. The sequence goes on along the minus strand of OY971422.1, from coordinate 13,237,874 downwards.
TATGACAGATAAAAAAGAACATTTTTTTGTTCGTTTGGTATGTTATAGGGAACAACACAAACATAAGTAGGTACCATTTTGTATCTTGATTCATTATCAATTTTGATTTCGTAGTGAAATATCAAACCTACAAGAATTTGTTAAGCAAGTACTTTAAAAATATTACATGTAAAGTCAGACTTTTTTATAGTTCCAGATTTTAATGGTGTATTTCTTTTGCATATTAAGTGTGGTTGTGAAAAAGTAAGCTGTCTAAATCGGGACTGAAGTGGTCGGGTGAGCGGCGGGGTCGGAGCAATATGTTAGGGTAATGTGGCGGTCCCTTGAAATGTACTTGATTAAGTAGAATTGTGAGGGGACGCGCGTCCATTCAATAAAGAAATAAGGACTACTCTAGTATCTAGCTTGAATATTTAAACATTGGTACGATATTCTATTGTATTTATTATTTATAGTGGATGCTTTTTGCTTTTCTTCAAAGAGACCAGAAAGAAGACAAATATGATGTGTTAGCTCCAGAATAAAAAAAAATTGCGGCGATTCCAGCCAAGAGCTTGAAAACAATTTCTAAACCTAAAAAGTAGCTTATTATTGGGATTTTTTGTATCTATTTAAAATATACTATTATGAATAAAGGCTGTTCAATCTTCTACAATTATTTGTGTGACTGTTAGTTTAGTTTTCAGTAAAGAAACCCCGTGAAAATAGCTATGTTTAATCTCTTAGGCGATGCCTGGGTCAATCTATTAAAAATCAGGACTGGTCGGTCGTGATTGCAAACCATAGGAAGTTTCTTCGTCGGTTACATTTTACAAAACCCTTTTGCTACTTGATGAGGTGAGGTAGATTTTTTTTAAAATATAGATTTGTAAAATAGAAAGAGTTTTTGTCCTATATTAATTTTACGAATCTTTTAGTGTGCAGAAGGCTTTAGTCGCGCCATAAATGTCTCAGGATTTCTACGTGGAAGTATTGATTGAATCTCCGAGTAAATCATTTATATGACTTTAATTAAGGAAAATTTATTCTGCAGTTAGGATAAACTACTACACTAACCTTAAGTAATGCTACAACAAAATATGACAAATAAAGTGGTTATGAAACTAGCTATTTATGTATTAGATACTAGCTGGTGGCCGTGACTTTGCCTGCGTTGGATTAGATTTTGGTCAATTTATATAATATATTAATTAATTGTAGCCTATATGCTATTCTGATGTAAGTATAAGCTATATCATTGTAAAGATTTATTACAATACATTCAGTGTGAAAGAGCCATACATACAAACTTTCGCGTTTATAATTTACTAGGATGTACTCGGAAGTAGTATTAGTAGTTATTTTTTTTTTAAATAATAATAATAATATCTATGGACGCTTTCACACCACGTCAATCTGGTCCCGTGGTAAGTTCTCGAAGAACTTGTGTTACGGGTACCAGACAACGGAAATATATTTAATACTTTTGTACTATACATATATTTAAGATTTTTATTATATACTACACATATTTAATTCACATCCATGACCCAGGAACACAGAAAATATTTTTGTTTCCTGGCGGGATTCGAACCCGCAACCTCCGGCTTGAGCGCCAACGCGCTCACCACTGAGCCACAGAGGTCGTCGAATTTTTAGGAATCGAGGATTTATTATGATATAACTTGAATCTTATGACACGTGAAGGACTTTGTTTACATATTATCTTCTTCTTCTTCGTCGTTCCCTCACTGCTGATCGTGACCACATATGACCTTCCACTGGACACGTGTCCAGTGGAAGGTCATATGTGGTCACGATCAGCAGTGAGGGAACGTGGACTACCCGGTGCAAATTCGGGGGGATTCTTTGATTTCACTTTGATCTTCACAGCATCGAATCACCTCACTGGTGTTCTTCCTCTTACACGATATGGTATAGATATTATACAACTTTTTTATGTCAGTTGGGATTGATGAACTGGCAAACGAGCCGTTATCAGTAACTGATCGACGATCCCCGTAATCACAAACGAGTTCACTTTAGACTAGAGTTGTATCGGGCTCAAATCTCAATTAATTATGTATTGCCTATCCAGAAACTCGAAATGCTCTGAGGCATTCCACTGGGGAGGGGAGGAGGAAGAGGAGGGACTCCCTCCTCCTCCTCCTCCTCCCCAGGAGGTATGGGGGACTCGCTGCGCCTAAAAGATGGTAAGGTCGATGCAGCTCTACCCACTAAAACCCGCGAGTGCCACTAATGTCGCCTTTGGTGAGGTGTCCCGGATCTATTGATCTAACAGGGCACCTTGACAGCGGGATTGACACCACCTTCACAGAGGGGTCATCCTGCACCACAAAACAATCCCTCCCAACGTCGGGACAGTGCAATGGGATGAGGTTCCCATCTTCGCTAGTGAGTCCCACCGCCACGACAAGGCTTGAACCTTGGTGGGGAGATCTCTGTGCCTGTACTTGTTGTAGTTTTTTAAAACGGCAAAAACAAAAAAGTTGTTTCACTGAACATGCTGAACGTTACGTATATTAATTGTCCACATTACTCGGAACTACAAACGTTATATTCCGTGAAAGTAAAAAGAAAATACAGTTGTATAAATAAAATAAACGAGAGCTAGAACGGGAATCGCTCCAGTGATTACAAATAACAATCGGAGCGGCGGTCAGCGGCGGTCAGCGGCGGTCAGCGGCGGTCAGCGGCGGTCAGCGGCGGTCACTCCTCCTCCTTGTGATATCTCAGTTATTAATGTCCTTATACGATCTCCAATTATCTCGTAACGGCGCAGCTCCCGTTGTTTCAAGACACTAATAAATGCTCCTTGTGATTTCACGCTCGTTATAACATTTTTATATAAACGTTTATTTTTGTAAATAACAAATAATATAATAATATGTTGGGACAACTCACACACAGTCATCTGTTCCCAAACTAGGCAAAGCCTGTAATATGGCAACCAGACAACTGATACATACCTATTTATATATTTCTAAATACATACATATTATAATAAAACAATTTTTACGGATTTTATCGCGGTTTATTAAGATTTTTACAAGCCCGACGTTTCGGATACTTTACAGCAACCATGGTCACGGGAGGACTGAGGTGTCATACGTCCTATCATTACAAAGTTATTCGAAACTACCCTATGATACATCAAAACTCGCGTGAAAGAACATATAGCTGATTTAAAACACCGTCGCTACACTAAGTCTGCCATCTGTGAACATAGTCTTGACAAAGCTCGCCATTATATCAGATTTGATAAACCACAAGTCCTCGCAAAAGAACACAGATTCCAACCAAGGATGATCCGTGAGGCTATTGAAATTAAAAAACATCCTAATTTCAATAGAGAAGATGGCTGGCTTCTACCACCTGCTTGGGATCCCATTATTAAAATTATCAAATCAAAATCCAAGCATAATATGTCACAGATTAAAGATACAGTTAGCACTTTCTGCGTAGATAGGACTGACCAAAATATTGATGTATCATAGGGTAGTTTCGAATAACTTTGTAATGATAGGACGTATGACACCTCAGTCCTCCCGTGACCATGGTTGCTGTAAAGTATCCGAAACGTCGGGCTTGTAAAAATCTTAATAAACCGCGATAAAATCCGTAAAAATTGTTTTATTATAATGAGTGAAATTCGCGTAAACATTAGAAAACAATATACATACATATTATTATAGATAAATTATTACACCCAGACACAGAACAAATGATCATGTTCATCACACAAACATTTGTCCAGGGTGGGGATCGAACCCACGACCTTCTGGTTTTAGCAGTCAGGGTCACTAACCACTAGACCAACAGGCCAGTCAAATATTTATTTATTTATTTTGGCACATCAACAACATAAACACAATACTTTGTTAATTATAATTTCTCCAACGATAGATGGTGCTTACATTTGTTAAAGACATGCACAACATCATCTTTACTTTAATAATAAAACAAATTTTATGAAAGTGGGTACATTACAATTTGCTTACTTGAGTACAATGTTATTATTAAATATAACAGAAATATAATGAGATGCCACATTGTCAGTCGGGCGCCACGTTTTTCAAGTTTTGCTGTGCAAGAAATTGTATGTGATTGTTTCCACTGCAACCTACGGATACGCTACGGATTTATTTATAACACGTGCGTAGCATCAGTGTGCGCCGCGGTGGTGCCGCGCCTTTATGGTAAAGTGACGTTAAAACACATACAATATCCTCATGTAGCTGACACTTTTTAAAGTTACGAGGTAAGCGACGAATGACGATGTTCTAGTGGTCTACTGAGAAGAATAAGCGAAAGCTGGGACGAACATTTGTTAAAAATTGTTCAAATAAAAATAAATTGACAATAGGACACTTATATTATATAGTGCGTGGTCATTTTTAGTCCTATTTCTTTCAAAGCAAAAATAAGTTTGTCGAGGACAAAAGAATTCAAAAATACACAGTACTATAATTGTAGGGGCCGTAATCATGGTGGAGGCTTTTAGCGTATCGTGTAATTTAAGCAGAAGCAATCGGATACGGTCAAGAAGGGCAACTTGGGCCCCGCCACGTTAATACGAATCAGGCCTGTTAGGGGCGCCCTTTGACCTGGCCTATAAATTCCTATTGATTTAGCTTTATTACTACTAATATATCCACTATTGACACACGACTGATTTATTACCGTCTGAGCTTAATATAATTTATTACCTGACTGCGTCAGGGGGGTTATGTTCTATCTTAGAGACGCTCTAAAGCCTAAGTATATAAAATATAGTATGTATATAATATTTAAAATTTTAATATATTATTAAACTAATTAACAATATTTGTCTTAGTCGGATTTTTTATATTATTAATATGAAACCTCTATTAGTGAAATATGACAATGGCATAACGCTGACTTTACATGACAAGATCCCCACACTACTGCTCTCATTTTGGATGTTCCGCGCACTTACTATATAGTAATAATACTATCTATGGACACTTTTTACACCACGTCAATCTGGTCCCGTGGTAAGTTCTGGAAGAACTTGTGTTACGGGTACCAGACAACTGAAATATATTTAATATTATTAAACTATACATATATTTAAGATTTTTACTATATAATACTTAAATATTTAATACACATCCATGACCCAGGAACACAGCAAAACATTTTTTGTTCCCTGGCGGGGTTCGAACCCGCTACCTCCGGCTTCTTAGCGCCAACGCGCTAACCACTGAGCCACGGAGGTCGTCTATATTTATTCTATTTTTCGTTTAGAATTTTATTAAACATGAATCGCAATATACTTCTTTTGAATTAGATGTTATTGTTGCCAAAAATACATTTTCATAATGACAGTATTTTAAGGAGTCTATGTGACCATGGGCGGGCTTAGGGGGGTGTTTTATGGGTTGTTACTCCCTTTCGACATAATAGCGAGTAGTCATTAAACTTAATGGATAATGCATATTGTGCATATAGAGCCTAATGTTTATCCACTTTACCATGGAATAGCCGTCATCAAAGCTTATATTTGTGTATATAGCTTCTTCATAATGACATGCAATGTACCTATATAACTATATTTAGCCGTGAGCGACGTTGGCTAGTGGGTATGGGCTTGGTCTCATGAGTGAGAGGTTCGGGTTTGATCCTGACCCCTGTGATGGGTTTTTGGATGAACATGAGACCGGCGATTGCTTACCAGCGAAGGAAACATCGTGAGAAAACCTACATGCCTGATGAGATAAAAAGACTTTGAAGGTATGTGAAGTTCACCAACCCGTATTGGGCCAGCGCATCGGTGATCCTATCGCCATCGCCATAACCTATATACCATCGCCCAACAACCTATTTGCCTGATTTCGAGGAGGAGACCCGTGCGCAGTAGGAGGACATACATATATGCGTTCATACTATTATATTATATATATTTTTGTACACATTGTTTGTTCATGGCCTGTTTACAGAAGGTGCCAATAAATTAAAAAGTTTAAAATAAATGCTACCAAATATACTGATTTATTGAACTTCTGCCGGAATTAAGCATCTTAAAATTAATAACAAACATTTACAGAATATCTGAATACAAATTTCCAAAACATGAAAGAAATATTTTGCGCCAATTTATCGGTATCCAATTACGGGCTAATAATACCTTTAGCCTTCAGAGTTCAGAGGTATATTAGCATTTACACTTGATTAAGCCACGAGGAAGGGAAATATTTCATAAATGTAACATAATTATAATCATTAAAATCGGGGCCGCTTCGCTTGTGTTTGCTGTGTTTCGCCATTTACTAAGCTAGAAATTAAAATACACGGTCCATTCATAATTGGAATTGGAGAGTTTATGTCATGTACATAATCAAATAGAAGAAAATACCTTAGTAAGTTTTGATAGGACAATTAAAGGTATTTTTTATGTTAGTTGGATGGCAAGCGGATTATTATTATTATTATTTAAGGGTGGGGACACCAACGAGGCCAGAAGGGTGATCAGTTCTCATTAACGGGACCATTTCACCCAATTCCCCAGGCTCGCCTCTGGGATTAGATGCGGGAACGGGTTATCAATTGCCCCTCCGGTGTCACCCCCTCAAACCTACATGTTGATCTACAAAAACTACTTAGCTGCCTTATGGTTAGATATGCTAAATCTTCCTTCTTCAGCTCGTCCGCTCCAAACAGCTCCCATCTTGCGTATGCATATGCTGGGCATTCCGTTATGAAGTGCAGACTGGTCTCTTCTTTCTCTTTGCACTTAGGACATAGAGGGTCCTCTGTTAGCTTCATTATTGACAGGTGTCTGTTGAGTGGGCAGTGTCCCGCCAATATTCCTACAACTGTTCTAATGTTGTTCCTATTGAGTTTAAGCACCTACAGTGTACCCTATTCTTGTAACCATTAACAATTATTATTAATAATGACTAAATTACAAAAAGTAACGTCTGAGCCAGCCCTACATACAATAAATTAAAATGATGTGCTCTAAACAACTGCTCTCTCTCATTTTGGTTCTTAACACATTCCATCAACAGGTGACTTAACATCTTATGTCTCGGATAGGCGACACATAAATGAGTTGCCTGGGCTCGTTCCAGGTAAACTAGTTTATGTTCATGGGCGACGTCGACCACTTACCATCAGGTGGCACGTCTGCCAGTGCTTGCCTATCCAACTAACATATTTTTTAAAAAGTGATATTCAAAAGCGAGAATGCGTTAGTTGTCATGAACAAATTCGATGAGAATGAACCGCATAGTGGAGCCTGTCATTAAATTTCTGGCATTCTAGATAAAGTAATAAATGCAAATTATATTTATTCACGGCGCAATGTCTGCCGTCTGTGAAGTTGGTGAACAAAGGGTGGACGTGTTGAGTAAACAAGTTGCAGCAAGTTTTATAGGCGACTTACCGTCGGCATTTGTAGCCTATCTTTACTCTAAATGTCTTAAAATTAAATAAAAATGACGTCTCCCCGCATGAGTATTGCCTTTTTCTGGCATAAGGAGGCAAACAAGCAGCCGGAGCCTTATGGTGACTGCCGACGACCATACACATCCGAACAACCAGACGTTATGCAGATACGTTTCACTACTTTTCCCTATCTCCACCGGAAACTTACAATCTGTACTAAACGCGACATAGCTGTCATTTTACACCGACATTATGTGATTTGGAGGTACCACCCCGGTCGTGCCGGCCCAATTTGGATGCAACGCAGCAATGGCACTACGTCTTACAAAATCTGCCTGCTATTTTTACATAAATATGCTTTGATGGGTTCCGGAAAGATGGGCAGCTTACTCGCAATGCAAACGATCAATTTCTTAATAAGCAAATAATGGATTATTGTAGCTGGCGCATTTTGAACTATGAACTAGTACCGAGCAAGCTCCATTAGTAATTTTTCCCACTTATTATCATGTGGGTTCATTTGACTATCTCATTTATTAGGTCATGTTCAAACCAAACGTACCTATAGTCAGCCGCTGAATATGAGCAGGTTCACGGTAAGCCCTAGTGTAAACGTCAAAATAAATGTTATTTAACGTATGGCGTAATACCATATTGTCAGTTAGATGTGAAAGAAAAAGTGAATATGTATGAAAATATGTACAATATGTACAATAAACTGCGTAAAACTTGCTCACTGTCCGCGGCTGAATACGTTTAGTTTGAACACGGCCTTATGTTAAGCCTACTCGCCTGATTATTATTAACCGACTTCAAAAAAAGAGGAGGTTCTCAATTCGTCTGTATGTTTTTTTTTGTATGTATGTGACACGATATCACGTTTGTGAATGGATTTCGATGGTTATTTTTTTGTTTGAAAGCTAATGTCTCCAATTTGGTCCCATATATATATTATTAAGATCTGACAAGCCGTTTTTTAGTTATTCCCAATAATGCCTATTTGGTTGGTTTTCTTTACCTCGATTATATGGTTACTTTATTACTTGTTGATGTAACAATTGTATAGGATGCTTTGGTAGCACACCATAGTATGTCGCGGTCATCGTAGTCATCATCATCATCATCATCATCATTTTTTATCCGTCCACTACTGAACATAGGCCTCCTTCAATGTACACCAAGACGACGAATTTTGGAATCACAAAAAATTTAGAAATAAACTTTTTTACAAAAAATAAAAACCGACTTCAAAAATAAAATACTAAAAAGTAATAAAATAACTGTGTTTCTTTAATTTTTGTGCTTACAACTTATAATCAATTTAATCTTCTACTAATGTACAAACTTTGCATTTACCTCGTCATTATAGTTACTTTTGGAGTCGGTGTCGTATTTGTTGCTGTACCCTATCTACCTTTTTTTTTTTTTTTCTTTAACGCCGGTTTTTTAGTTTACAGTTATTTTATTACTTTTTAGTATTTTATTTTTTAAAGTCGGTTTTTATTTTTAACCGACTTCAAAAAAAAAGGAGGTTCTCAATTCGTCTGTATGTTTTTTTTTTTTTGTATGTATGTGACACGATATCTCCGCCGTTTGTGAATGGATTTCTATGGTTATTTTTTTGTTTGAAAGCTGGTGTTTCCAATTTGGTCCCATATTAATTTTATTAAGATCTGACAAGCCGTTTCTTAGTTATTTCCAATAATGCCTATTTGGTTGGTTTTGTTTACCTTGATGATATGATAATTTTATTACGTGTCGATGTAACAATTGTATAGCATGCTTTGGTACGCTAGGGTAATATTGTTCTGTGCTTTGGTAGCACACCATAGTATGTCGCGGTCATCGTAATCATCATCATCATCACCATCATCATCATCATCATCCTTTATCCATCCACTGCTGAACATGCCTCCTTCAATGAACGCCAAGACGACGAATTTCGGAATCACTAAAAATTAAGAAATAAAAACATTTTACAAAAAATTAAAACCGACTTCAAAAATACTAAACTAAAAAGTAATAAAATAACAGTTTCTTTAATTTTTCGTGCTTACAACATATAATCAACTTAATCTTCTACTAATGTACAAACTTTGCGTTTACCACGTCATTATAGTTACTTTTGGAGTCGGTGTCAGCCAAGGTAGGTAATGTACAGCAACAAATACGACACCGACTCCAAAAGTAACTATAATGACGTGGTAAACGCAAAGTTTGTACATTAGTAGAAGATTAAGTTGATTATATGTTGTAAGCACGAAAAATTAAAGAAACTGTTATTTTATTACTTTTTAGTTTAGTATTTTTGAAGTCGGTTTTAATTTTTTGTAAAATGTTTTTATTTGTAATTGTTTTTAATATCGATTATGTATTGTCACCTCGAGACAAATCTGAGTATACATATTCGGGTAATCTCGTTGACACTACGAAACAGACCGATTTCATAATCGATTCACGTTTGTAAGCCTGTGCTAGGTTTACGAGGTAAATGTCCGTTTGATGGTGCATAAGTCACCTGCGACGGTTTTGAAATGGGAATTTATATGGCCCAGGATTTTGATATTTTATAATTCTTTATTAAACGTCACACCCAATATTTTACATACCTAATTAAATCTACATACACTTTCAGAAAATATTTCTTACTAGCTGTTGCACGCAGCTTCGCCCGCGTTAAGCTACTTAATTTTACTCTTGTTAGTCACAGCGTGATGTTATATAGCCTACAGCCTTCCTCGATAAATGGGCTGTCTAACACTGAAATAATTTTTCAAATCGGCCCAGTAGATCATGAGATTAGCACGTAGATATATGTATAGTTTAATCAACTACAGATACAATTATTTTTTGCGTCTCCGTCTGCGAATTCATTTATTAAATATTGATTTTATAAAAACACTAGCTTTTATCTACATTTCACTACTGTATAAAAATATTTTTTATAAAATTGTCATTGCTTTTCTTGGAAGAAAGCGCTCTTAATAAATATTTCCTTGAAAACATTATGAAAATTGAACTGATCTTTCGAGATGGGTTCTTACAAAGAATCTGCATTCTGTTATATTGAAAATCATTATTATAATTATTTTCATTATTCATATCATACTAGACCTTACACTACTAATTTTTGCCGGTTTCACCGCCGCGCACACAGAGGCTACGCACGTTTGTTATATAAATGTCAATTGCAAGAAAATGTCAACTTGTTCGTGTGTTGCAATGGAAATAATCACATCCAATTTCTTGGAAAGCGAAATTTAACAAACGTTCGTAGCCTCTCCGTCCGCCGCGGTGGAGCCGCGTCCTAATGTTGTTTAAGTATTGTTATCATTCTAATAACCTCTCTACACATGGAAAGACGCATCCATGTCATCTGCAGACGCGTCCGCTAACGTGTAGATGGGGTGATTTTCTCGTCTGTCGTATCCGGTGTTCAACATCGGCAGATACACCGCCATAATTCCGTTTGTAGTTAGGTTTTTGTGACACGGTGTGAAAATTTTAACATTTCACACTAAAACAAGTTGGAAACCCTAATTCATTAGGCTCTGGTTTCAATTAGAATAAGTAAGTGAGTAAATATTCCTATTTAAACGGACTTAATTGATTTTTTCCATCGAGATATTTAATGAAATGGTCGCCATGTAAATATTGCTCCAGGCCAATCAACGGACAACGATACCTCATTCTTTATTCCATTGCTTAATTTATTGGCGGAGTTGGTCTATTGAGATATTCATATTATTTGTCCTTACAATGTGACTCATAGCAATTGTTTTACTTATATACATATATTATTCGACGATCTACTGTTATTAATAACAATTGTTAGACTTACATTACATTTTGAAAAGAAAGGAAAGTATCTAATATTTGCAAAAAAATGAAAGTGTTTTTTTTTTGTTAGTTGGATGGGCAAACTGGCCAACGTGCCACCACGATGGTAATTGGTCAAAGTCGCCCATGAACATAAACCTGCATGGGTACCACCATCCTGCTCATTTCTCCCCTGAAACAGCTTCGCTGTGTTTCGGGGAGAAGGGCAGAACAGGCAGTGTAATTACTGGTAATATTTAACATCTTATGTCTTAGGATAGTCAACACATGACTGAGTTACCTAGCCTAGCTACCTCAGGTTAACTCGTTTTGGTTCATGACCACTTACATGATCATGTGATGTGATCACAAACTAGCTTAAAAATCTATATCGTTCTAGAATTATTTTCATCATTATTATTTCTGTTTTACAATGAAAATTTTCTTTCTTTGGAACTAAAGATCCCTATTTTATGTTTTAAGCCAATTTGACTTTTCCCTTTTAGCCGTTGACATTGTTAGAACTATCCCCAATCACATTATAGAGCGCCTTCCGTACGTACCCCACTAAATCTACAAGATTTACAATGCTTTTTTATTTTGTTGTCAGAGCATAGGAGAAATTACTTTGTTGTTATTGTTTGTTGCTTGTCTATAATCCGCCAGTATTAGTTATGGGTTAGACAATTAGTGCCATTTCACACGTCCCGGTTGCCGGGTAGCTGGCGCCGGGTAACCGGTAGCGAACTGTATGGGCATGAATGACAGCTTTCACACGTACCGCCGTGATTTTCTTACATTTTGCTACCGGATACCCGGCGCCGGCTACCCGGCAACCGGCTCGTGTGAAAAGGGACTTAGGGGTCTGAGAATAAAATGAGAAAAGAAAAAAAAGCATCATAGTTCTTTAAATAGTTTTAAATAAAATTTCTATTACATAGTTATTCCCGACCATGGTTCAAGCCTTATCGTGGCGGTGGGGCTCAGTGGCCTAAGGTGAACCCAGCACCTTGGGCTAAGCAAATTAAGCCGAGGGAGCTGCTCTTTGTATCGCTCTTATAAGAAGATGGGACAAAAGAGCAGGGGGGGACAAGAGGAGAGGGTGGGAATCTCACCCCATTGTACTGTCCCGACGTCGGGAGAGGTTGATCTGTGGTGCGTGACAACCCCTCTGTGGAGGTGGCATCGAACCCTTGAGGGACTGACTAGTCGTCGAGGTGCCTTGTTTGCTCAAAAGATCCGGGGCACCTCACCAAAGGCGTCATAGGTGGCACTCGCCGGGTTTTAGTGAGAGAGCTGCATCCATTTACCGTCTTTCGGGCACAGCAAGTCCCACATACCCGCCGGGGAAGTCCCTACTCTCCTGCGGGATATCTTAGAGCATTTCCCGGCGTAAAAATACACATTTATTTCTTAACAGTTTTCCTCACGGATAAATTCACATTATGTATTCACTATATCATTAATCACAATACAATAGTTCTTAATAAAAATAGCGTAAATGTAATCTAAGGACGGAAGACACACTTTTTATAAATTGAAAATTAAATTCAATTATTTAAATTGGATAAGAATGGTATGCCGATGGCGGGATCGGATCAGGAGAGAGAACCCTTCAGTCGCTGTTGTAGCGTTAAATTGAATTGTTACCTTTCCCAAGCAAATTATTTGATGTGTTATTTCACTCTGTTTGCCAGATGTGAAAGAGGATGTTAATTTGTGAAAATAATTGAAATTGCGAATTGATATTAGAAAACGAGGGTGAGACGGGATTATTTTTACACGAATTCCGCGGGGGTTGAGTTTCGGAACTGATTACGAATTAAAATTACTGTCATCATCATCATCATCATCACTGTAATTATAATTATACTGTAAGTAAAAATTGATACTCCCAAATCCAAATAGACGCTCTCAGTCTACATTTATAAATTTTTGGGCTTTATGTCACATACACTGCTCTTAATCAATTTATCAGTGGGAGGCATGCGTTGTGCGGCGCTCCTGGATGCATGGGTACCATCATCTTGCTTGTTTCTCCTGTCAAACAGCTTTGCTGTGTTTGGCAGTGTAATCACTGGCACCGAGACTTAACGTCTTATGTCTCAGGATAGGAAGCACAAATAAGTTTCCTGGGTTTTAGGTTATTTTTTTATGTTCATGGGCGACGTTCATGACCACTTACCATCATGTGGCTCACGCTGCCAGTTTGCCTATCTAACTAACATAAAAAGCTTGTAATTTTCATGGCCTTAATCAAGTTTCCAACTCGGCGGCTATATTTTGTTAAGAAAAAAATCCAGTAACGTTGGCCGTCAGACTTATCTTTTGCTTATCTACAAACTTTATACAGGACTGTACATTGCATAGTTGTGACCCCAGTCAAGAAACTTGTGCACTATCGTCCTTATAATTCGTACTTTTCCTTTCCCGGTTGTCTGGTAGAAATCGCTCGGAAACGATAAGACCGCTGTTTGTAAAAACAACTCCTTGTTTATTTTCCTTGTGTTTGTTTTTGGTTCTGTACACGCAAAGAATTAATATTATTAAAAGAGTTACACTAAATTCAGACGTATTTTGTATTATTATAATTATGATCAATATTAACAGTAAAAGGAAAATATTATATTTTTTTAATTTTAATTTTCATGGCCTTAATCAAGTTTCCAACTCGGCGGCTATATTTTGTTAAGAAAAAAATCCAGTAACGTTGGCCGTCAGACTTATCTTTTGCTTATCTACAAACTTTATACAGGACTGTACATTGCATAGTTGTGACCCCAGTCAAGAAACTTGTGCACTATCGTCCTTATAATTCGTACTTTTCCTTTCCCGGTTGTCTGGTAGAAATCGCTCGGAAACGATAAGACCGCTGTTTGTAAAAACAACTCCTTGTTTATTTTCCTTGTGTTTGTTTTTGGTTCTGTACACGCAAAGAATTAATATTATTAAAAGAGTTACACTAAATTCAGACGTATTTTGTATTATTATAATTATGATCAATATTAACAGTAAAAGGAAAATATTATATATACATTTACATCCTTTTTAATAACAGAAATTAACCGTGCATGCGGCTCGTAGATGGTAAGTGATTACCGCCCACAGAAGTTCAAGTTGAGAGCGAAGTGCGAACCGCCTAACTTTTTAATGTTGGTATTAATGAAGGAAAAGATAGAAATTCAAGATCGAATGTATAAACCTACAGTTTCGCCATTCACTTTTGAACATCTTATATAAGAATATATTTTACATATAAATAAACCTTCATACAGAAACAATGAAACATTAACAAATCTTTGTTTTTCATAAACAACTAAGTCATTCCGTCGAAATACTCTATCTGTTTGCAATAACGTTGTTAACAGATAGATAACATACTCATTAAAATTGAACAAGGCTACAAAATGCATAATGGAAATCCATTAATGGTTTCCATATTCAAACACAGCTAAGTTTAATTGTAAACTGGCTAGGCTGACCAGGTAACGTATCGACGTGAATCGCCCGAGGACACGGGCCCGACAAGAGACAACATATCAAGTGTTTCCGAAATCAACTAACGTTGCACTGGAAATTATTTGGCCCCAAAATTCATTAGCAATTCAAATTTTGAAATGAGTATACACAGCGTGTTTTCGTTTAACTTCGAGTTTATTTGTGCGCGCTTTTGTTCGTGCCAATCGATCGGAACATAATTATTATTACCAATCATAACAAGCTGTTAATGAACACCAGACTGTCAATATATTTATGTATTCTTTATGTACATGAAAGGTATTTGAAGTAAGATAACATAGTTAATAATTAAAAGTTATACACAGGTGTGCTTATCCCTTAAAAAGATTTCTGCCAGCAGACCAAAAATAGTTCGTGTAGAAAAACAAATGCGAACATTGTACAAAAGAAGAATGACAAAAAAAGGAAGTAATACTATGTAACCCTTAAATCTACATTCATCAATATTTATTTTTATAATTACTTAACACTAAGACAAAAATTAAGGTAATAAATACAGATACATGTACATTCATACATATTATATACTTTATCAACGGCTCAAAATTAAAGTATAAAGCTAGGCTGGTCTGGAGATCAGGTCAGACCTGGACGCTAAACGCAGAGTTAGAATTTTTAGTCCACTAAAAGATAAATTGGAAAATGAATTGTTTGCACTATCATGTAGTGTCTGCTTGGCACATCATTATAATCAATTATAATACACATATTTATTTCTTTCTAATTTCCGTTCGTAGACCCCGTAACACAAGTTCGTAAAAGCCAACTCGGGTCTGGGAAATATGTCATTTATGATAACGCAGTAAATATTAAAAAATATTTTTCATCGAAAACATATTTTCTTAATAAGATAAGCCATAAAAATTAAACTTATAGTTGAAGTTTTTCTTGATACCGATACCAGTACCGTTGCATTTTTTGCGGTGATAGGGAAAAGGAGGGTGGCGCATCTGTGTGGCCTTGGTTGTGCGGATGTGTATGGGCGTCGCCGCCATGAGGCTCCGACTTCTCGTTTGCCGCCTGATCACATAAAAAAAATAGTCACTTTAACATTCATACGGGTTCATACTCTAAAATAATAAAGTTATTAGATAATTTAATAAAGACGTATAAATAGGCGGCTCTTGTGGTTTTGATGTTAGTTAAGTTATCTTGTTATAATGAATAAGTCATGAATAAAGTAATGATTATTTATTATAATCTTATTGACATTACTTAGACTTAGCAAATGAATGTTTTGTATGTCGTGGTTGGGTGCTGGTTCTTTTGCGGATCATCGAAGGGGACTTGTCTCTGCCGAGCGTCATCGTGATGAGTCCTGGATGGCGATGGTCTCCTTCTGCGAAGTAGTCATATCCCAGAAAGACGCCGACGAACGGGTGAGAGAGGAGACCGCCGACTAGGCCGCTCACCCGACGGGCGACGAATGGGGGTGTGTAGGAGGCGCTACTGCGCCTCCAGTAACGCCCCTGTGTTTGTGCTGGGTTCAGGTTGGAAACCTGGCCCAGTTAGGCATGACACTTGGATAGGGTACCCAAACTACAACCACTGCGAGTAACTTGGGACTCGCACTTGGGAGTTGGGCGAGTTCTACATAGAGTGAGCAACTCACCCGGGGTAACTTGGCTACATGAGTAAAATACATTTCCCTGCGTCGTAAAAAAAAGGTTCTATTGCGGGTACGGGATACACATGCACACAGAGTATACAGGCGTCCAGACACAGGCAGGGGTGCGTCGTTTATTGACATTATAAACAAAAGTTAAATAACGCTACCAATATCGATCTCGTCCCGCATGTTTTGCTTTGGACGTCTAGGTTGGGTAACAAACGAATGTTGTATTATTCATTTTACATATCCTTGTACTAACTCTGTACCTAACCTATCATTCGTACAAATAAATAAAATTGCTGTGTCTGTCTGTCATTTTAGTATAATACAAAAGATAAAATGAAAATTGCTATTTATACTCTATTTATAACCTAATCATAAATTACCATCTTTAGAATTAACGTCTGTCGACCTGAAAGTTTTTTTTACATAGGCTGTGAAGGGCCCATTCGGAAGATATGAATATAAATACAAGTCTACGCGTAAAAGCTAAGCGTAGCGTGCGGGCTACACATTATACAAAATATACATAATATGAATTGTTAAGTATTATGAAAAACTTAACTAATGTTTCCATAAAATAGTTTAGTCCAATTAACTCTTCTTCCCGCTAGATTGTCTTTACTAAAAATACTACATATAGTATAATAACTTTGCGTAAAGTTATTTTGCGATGTGCGTTATATAGAAATATCCTATAAGCCAAATAAGTTTCATTCTATAAAGTGCACCAAGCTAACTAACAATGCGGCGAGCTCAAATGTCGAATCCAGGGAAGCCCTTGATAATCCTACACCCTTTGGTAAGCTGAAACTCCTACAAAGGGAGCTCTGGTGCAGTAATCATTTGTACAATATAAATCATTCTGTTTCTAATGGTTTATGTCTCTATAGATATATTAGACTGTGTAGACTGTAGAACAACCGTGTTGTATATTCAATGTATAAATACTAGAACGTAACACTGGCATGTAGGTATGGTATGGTATGATATGGTACACTTTTGGGTATTTATCTTTTATTCTCTAGCAGGCAAGATACGTATAACTGAATTTATAATAATATCTATGGACGCTTTAACACCACGTCAATCTGATCCCGTATTAAGTTCTCGAAGAACTTGTGTTACGGTCACCAGAAAACGGAAATATATACACATGCTTTAGATTTTTATTGTATAATACACATATTTAATACTTACACATTCATGACCCAGGAACACAGAAAACTTTTTTGTTCCCTGGCTAGATTCAAACCAGCTACCTCCGGCTTACGCGCCAAGCGCTAACCATTAAGCCACAGAAGTCATCTTATTATATATATAACATCGTCTTCTTAACGTTGAAGCAAAACATTATATAAGGTTCCTCTGTATCTTGGAAAGGTTCTGACGATTGTAAAATTAGACGAAGATTACAAGACGTATTCTTTATGTTTTGTGATTGTCTATATATTTCCTTTTTATATATTCCAGTAGCATGTTAATAAATCAAATAACAAGTAAATCACATTTCCAACCGACTAGTTCGCGTATTGCGAGCGAATTCCACTTGTGAGCGGCATCACTATAAAACGACCACAACTTATTAGCACTCGGTCGAGAGTCAATCGTTTTGCGTGCACAGCTGTGGGCTGTGATGACGGGTCGATATGATGACGGGTTGATGATGGTTGGTGCCCCTAAAGAGTAGTACTTTTAACCATTTTTGGGGATAGTGACACGAGGAGAGCCACATAATACTAAGCTGTCAGGGTCGCCCGTGAACATAAATAAATCCTACTCTAATACGAAAATTCTACGTTTCTGTCCTGCCTTTCTCTCCGAAACACAGCAAAGCTATTTCACGGGAGAAACAAGCAAGATGGTGGTACCCATGCAGCCGGGAGCGCGGCACAGCGCTTCCCTCCCATCGCTAAATTGTTTATATTGTTTTAGTTAGTATGCACATTATTATATACACTTGTCTAGACATGGCGTTTCAAGTAAAGTTCATAAATTATTACCGGGATGGTCTAAATCACACTGAATATGTCTGAATTACACTGCCTGACCAAAAATATATAAACCCTGTATTGATATCGCCACTGTATATTTTTACGGTAACACATTGCATAGTCTATAAAGCAATTAGTTCCGAAATTTTTCGCAATATGGCGAGGTTTATATATTTCTGGTCAGGCAGTGTAATTCAGACTATACATGCCTGACCAGAAATATATAATGATAATATATAAAATGTATTTATGGACGGTTACGTATATCAAAAGCGTAATTCAGCGTAATCGTATTCATATTTGTCATAAAATCCCTGTCATCATTTGCTAAATATAATGACAGTGCCTATCGTTTGTTTGACATTTAAGTGTCATACAAACGTAAGCAGTTGATGTTTGGGTATATAATAATAATATAATAACAATTCAACCATCCAGTGATTTGTGTACATCCAAATCACTGGATGGTTGAATTGTTATTACGTAAGAGACAAATAACTGACCAGTTTCTGATTTTTATTGCTCTTATCACTACTCTATCGGATTATATGATCGATGATTTAAATTTAATAAAATAATTTTCACCCAAACATCCACTGTTTACGTTTGTATGACACTAAATATCGAACAAACGATAGGCAATGTCAATAAATTTAGCAAAGCATTACATCCTATCGAGTATCGGCCAATCATTCATAAATGGCCACCAGTCCGCCAATCAGAGCACAGAACACAAATTTGCCGGAATTTGTTTTTATACAAAACTCATAACACTACCACTCTATTCTTCGGTTATATTATGCTCAATGATTTAAAGTATTTGTAACACTTGTATATAAATAGTATCTTTCTGCCCGTCTTCTCTAATGTTTGTATATTATGATATACTCTACCTATGCCTAATTTTAAAAGTTGTATAAAAATGGTCTTGTAATTTCTATGACTCGCATTTCAAAATATTTTCATATAATCAAGGCACAATAAATTATCCTTTAAAATGTCTTATTATTAAATATAGGGAGGGGAATATTTTGATGTTAAATTTGAAGATTGAAATATTAAAAGGGTAGCAAGGCGCTGTAATTGGATTAAAATTTTAGCGGCCATTGTGGCAGTATTTGAGACCTCTGTGGTTCTTGTTGCTACAAAGACAATACAAGTTAGAACATCAAGTATCAAAGAGTTTTAGTCGTAATAATTTCGCTACAAATATTATATAGGGATTACTGTGGATGCTTGGAGTATCTGAAATAAACCTTCATAACTTAGATTAAAGATAAAAGTAAAGATAGAAAAAAAGTTATATTCATCATAACATATCTTTTTTTTTCTTTTACGCCGGGAAATGCTCTGAGGCATCCCGCCTGGGGAGTGGGTCTCCATCTTTCGGGCGCAGCGAGTCCCACATACCCACCTGGGGGGGTATGTGGGACTCGCTGCGCCCGAAAGATGGTAAATGGACGCAGCTCTACCCACTAAAACCCGGCGAGTGCCACCAGTGACGCCTTGGTGAGGTGCCCCGGATCTGTTAAGCTAACAGAGCACCTCAACGGCTAGTCAGTCCCGCAAGGGACCAACGCCACTTCCACAGAGGGGTCGTCCCGCACCACAGAGCAACCCCTCCCAACGTCGGGGCAGTACAATAAACTTAAACTTAATAAACTTAATAAACTTTTTATTTATCACACTCACAATGGTTTACATAATTATTATGATATTAACCAATGTGAGAGGCGGAATCTGTACTAGGACAACCCGTGCTACAGTATTCCGACCCCCCACTCGGACCTTTATAATACTGTAAGGATAAATTAAAATAAATTAAAATATGTTTATATATATATATAAACAATAAAAAAAACAAAAGGAAACTAAGCAAACTAATAACACATAATTTTAAAATACTTAAAGTTAAACAAAAGATTATATATTATAATATAGTGTGTGTGTGTGTGTGTGTGTGTGTGTGTGTTGGGGGTGGTTCCCACCCTCACCCCTTGCCCCCTGCTCTTTTGCCCCCTCTTTCTATAAGAGGGGTACAAAGAGCCCCCCCAGCTCAATTAGCTTCGCCCAAGGTGCAGCGGCTCACCCTAGGCTACTGAGCCCCACCGCCACGACAAGGCTTGAAACGTGGTGGGATCATAACATATCCGTCTAATACATTTTGGTTAAAAATACTAGAAATAACGTCAAGTCTAAATAATACTAATATCTATTTAACACTCATGAACCGAATACAAAATATGAACATTTTATTGTAAGTACTTTCTTTAATTTTTTCATTATACTATACAAAATCTTTTATATAATAATAAATATGTATATACATATTTATCTTTACTAATATCGTTGCATTTACCTAATATATTTGATGAATAAGCTAAGTAAGCGTTCTATATAATCTATACTAATATTATAAAGCTGAAGAGTTTGTTTGTTTGTTTGAACGCGCTAATCTCAGGAACTACTGGTCCGATTTGAAAAATTCTTTCAGTGTTAGATAGACCATTTATGGAGAAAGGCTATAGGCTATATAAAATCACGCTGTGACTAACAGTAATTAAGTTGAGTAAGTTAACGCGGGCGAAGCTGCGGGCAACAGCTAGTTATGTAATAAATATAACTCATAAATGCCTGAAATAAGATTATAATTAAATGTACAAAAACGTAATCAAGGCAGGAAAACTGCCTACATTCTGAACAACTTAGGCTGTTAATGCTAACGACAGCAACCGCATAAGTTTGTACAAGTTTGACCGTAGTTATGTTAATGCGTAGTTCATTTTCACGATCAACTTCCAGTACAATTCAATGAAGTATTTTCCGATATGATTAATGTGCACGTATTATTGATTTAAACATTAATTAACAAATAATGAATAGATCATATTATACATCATAACTATTTATTTATAGGTATATTATGTAGGAGGCTGTGGATTAGGATAATTGTTTTGTATTTTCTTTTCGGCTCCTTCATAAAACTTTAAACGTTTCTTACAATAGTACTACATACCTATTTTAATATTTTTGCTGTTTTTTATTAATGAATTTGAGATAAATCTACAAAATGTCGGCCATTAACTAGGTGGGAAGACGATCTCTATGCGATGCGTGTTGGATGCGAGTGGTAAGGGATCTAATGTCTTGGCGTTCATTGAAGGAAACCTATATTCAGCAGTGGGCGAATAGAGGCTGATGATGATGATGATGATGATGAAATCTACAAAATAAGCATGACATGATTCAAGCACTTCTGATAATATAGTGTGGCATTTATTCATATATTTTAATATTAATTGACGACATTTGGCGCTCAAGCCGGAGGTAGCGGGTTCGAATCCCACAAGGGAATAAAAAAGTTTTCTGTGTTCCTGGGTCATGGATGTGTATTATACGTATATTATATAATAAAAAAATCTTAAATATACGTATAGTATAAAAGTATTAAATATATTTCCGTTGTCTGGTGCCCGTAACAGAAGTTCTTCGAGAACTTACCACGGGACCAGATTGACGTGGTGTAAAAGCGTCCATAGATATTATTATTATTATTTCTATGTCTGTATTCCTGGTACCAACCCTACCTAAATATAAGTTAAAACAACAAACTTTTAATAAAAAGTTGTGGACACGAGTTGAATGTTTTAGAAATAGAGTTGTGTTCAATGGAGGTGTCGAAAGGATAGTGTGGGGTCTCTCGCCGGCTGTATTTGCTCTGAATGTCATTGTCAGGCTACTAATTGCGACTGCACTCCCTGTGATACAATGCAACGGGAATTTGCATTTATTAATACGCTTATCACTTTAAATACAATTAGTCGGATTACGCACTAGTTGAAAATATCCAAACGTATATTTT
The DNA here is from genome assembly GCA_963853865.1 of Helleia helle. Taxonomy (NCBI): domain Eukaryota; kingdom Metazoa; phylum Arthropoda; class Insecta; order Lepidoptera; family Lycaenidae; genus Helleia; species Helleia helle. The sequence goes on along the minus strand of OY971422.1, from coordinate 13,215,655 downwards.
GTTCTGCGCTAGAAGGATAACGTTTTTCCAACGTATTTGTATGTATGCGTGTTTATTTGACACGCGTCACGCTCTAGTCTAAGCGACGGTTTTCAGTGAGAAAAATATCAATAAATTTGTTAATTGTGAGAATGAAATTACTAATATAAAATATACCTATATAAATTATAATATTATGTTACAATTTTGCAAACAGACGATTATTTTGTTTCTTTTTCCCAAAAGTAGTATTTTTTAAATAAGATTTGAAGCTTACATATTTCTACGCAGTCGGCAGTTAATTTATTTTCAACAATAGAAATTTGTTTTTGTCTCTTGATAAAATGATCTTAGCACCTCAGCTTGCGCAAAAGGAATATATCACACTCCACTCCACTCCATTTTGTTTAGTCTAAGATGGTTAACAGCGACAAAACCAGTCCAGACGAAATATGTATCCAAGAATGTACGTGTAATGTACTTTTCATACTTGTGTAACTTGTTTCAGTATTAATTGAAGATAAGAGCCATTGTCATTATCCACTAAAGATTTTCTAATAAATAAATAATTAAATGCTTTTTATTAGGTAAAGTAGAAACGTACGATAACTAAACTGTATAACAAATATAGATTTGTTTGAGCTATTATTTTGAGAATTTATTTCATTATAGTCAAATAGACAACAGGATTTTTTCCGGACAAAAAATTTTCATTATTATATTCTCTTTTTTATATTTTCATATACTTAGCATATTAAAAATGGACATGCACCATGAAACAATGTTTTAAATCGTATTGTATACTCGAGATATATTTATTAAAAAAAAAAAAACAAAGTATTTCTCCTTGCAATTATGCTTAAAATAAAACGTCTTAGTTTCGTTCATGATTTTATAATCTGTTGATTTCGTAAGTGAGGAATGATCGCAAAGGGAGCTGACGCAGTTCGCGAGAGGAGTGCCGGCCGCCCTCCGCCGCAGCTTCGAATTAATTTTTCCAGGCAGTTGACTCTGAATGTGCTTTCCGGCTTGAGTTGCCTCAACTCGAAAGCAAACTTTTCGTGTTTACATTACTTTAAATTCTTTCAACTCTTAGCTTTGCTCGCAATACTTCGCGCAGTATCATTTACAGTGTATATTTATTTCTTGTTTGAAAACGTTTTACCTTTTTACTTGAGGAAAATTGCACTTCAAACACTAGTTAAAATTTGCGTACCTGCGATTAATAAACGCAATAATATCTTGGTATCTCGATTATTCTACAGTTTCTTGTTTTATTAATTTACCCGGATGGGCTATTCACGTGAACTGTGGGGGAAATTTATTAAAATATTACCTTTGATGACGTCTATTCAAAGTTCACACAAAGAGAACTTCATTTCCGTTTCAATATGGCCCCTCTCCAAATTGCCTCCAACAGGGGAAACGCTGTTGCAAATATGATTTAGTGACGGGTTTTATCAAAGGCTAATTGCTCGGTGGAGTCACTACATGTGACATCTCATTCGGGTCTGAATAATTTCAAAACGTCTATTAACAACAAAACAAAACGTGGAAATATCCTTTCGTCATGATGCGGCTTTGTTTTGCTTTGTTGTTTTTTAAGTAAATAATTTGGAAGTGAAAACTTCTTTGGGCACGTTGAACACTTTTTGGGTGAGCAAAAATCATGGAACTCGCGTCATTGTCACCGAACGCTCATCGGTCGTCACTGAATCCTCACGGAGCTTAGATAGAAAGGAGAACGATCGACATAGGCGTTAAAGACTATATATTGTCCACTGACAAAGTGGCGTTAATTCGATACCCGTGCCGTCATTAAATAATATTATACATTTAGCAACTAATTAAGTAATACAAACGTTGACTTTGTAAAAACTTTTATTCTAATTTCTTAATTAATTATTTACTATTAAATTATACACTACATATTAATTATACATACATAACATAATACTATTACTATATAAATAATCACTCGCTAAATTTAAATCGGGGATCTCTGCGACTGCAACGCACCCTTTAATAAAACTTTATTTTCTCTATATTCCGTAGACATTTTTATACGATTATATTATTATATTACGACCGTTCTCCTTCTATATCTATTCTAATGTGATATTAAGACGTCAGGGTGGACAAAATTATGAAACTCACATCATCGTCACCGAACGCTTTCCAACGCTAACATTATGAAATTTCAAATTCTTAGTATTAAAACATGAAATGTCTTAAATCATAGAATTATATTATAAGTAGGTAGAGAATATTATCTATGTGTGTAAGGTAGGTATAAGTTTTTACTTCTATCGACAGTCTCTATGACTGCCAGTATTTTTTTTTTTGGGAAAAAAGTAAAAAGAGCATTATATTTATTTAATATTAATAATATCTACGGACGCTTTCACACCACGTCAACCTGGTCCCGTGGTAAGTTCTCGAAGAACTTGCGTTACGGGTACCAGACAACGGAAATATATATAATACTTTTTATACTATACATATATTTAAGATTTTTATTATATAATACACATATTTAATACACATCCATGACCCAGGAACACAGAAAATATTTTTGTTCCCTGGCAGGATTCGAACCCGCAACCCCTGGCTTGAGCGCCAACGCGCTTACCACTGAGCCACAGAGGTCGTCAAATTATTGTTTTTTTATTATTATTTTATAATAGCAATTTATATAACAAGAACCGCAAACATTAGGAACAGATTCATAAGTTGTTTCTAAATCATTATTTTCATAATAAATTTGGAAAAATCTTCGATAGACTAGGGTGACGTGAAAAAAAAGTATTTACTTGAAACTTAAGTTGTCGAACACAATTTTAATGTAAACAGACATTACTCAAGTGATTATTGTAACCAACTAAAGACTCTTATTATATGAAGGGGTTAAGCTCTGGCCCCTTAAAATTAATGTATAGCAACAGACACTCAGCGAGATTACGGCTTAAGGTATCTACTTATCTCAACATTACACAAATAACTACAAGCTTCGGGCAAGTCTTAATGAAGGCGAATGTTAGATACAGTATGTTGCAGAACTTTACTTCGTATTCGTATAAGATTACTTTGTGTAACATATATGTTTTGTTAGAAGGTTTTTGTTGATAATTTTTCGGCGTGATAATAAATCTTAATTTCTTTGTTATTTATTTTTCACGCAAGGGAAATCATCAAGGCGAGGTTCCGATGCAAGGAGAGCGGTGCGGCAACCTCTTTCTTATCATGATTACGATCAAATCACTTCCAGGGAACGTCAATACGTCTTAGATACCTATCATTATTCCATGTAGTACAGTTTCTTTTTAATATTTTATAGTAATGACTTTTCTTGTATTATTTGAATTATTTTTATCACAAGGTGTTGAAGTATTTTATATTAAGAAGTATTCAGTTTGTTTAATATTTGAACTTATTCTATACGCAATTCCACCGACAAACTGTTGCTGGATATTTGGTGGGCTTCTTAGATTATATTAGAACATGGAACTGTTTTTGGTTTCAATGGATACATTTATCATTATTATACCAAGCTTGCTTAAGTAGGTATTCAATATTTTGTACCTATAAGTACATATATAGTATTCGTGTAAGTACGTACTTGAAGAAATTAGGTTGGTAAATTCCGAATCTTAAACTAGCTGTGAAATAATAATATGTCCTGAAATGCAACAGACAGACAAGACATTCACATTGGATATAATGTTCATGAAAGCCAATTAAACTTTTAATATAAATGATAGGGTGAACGTCAATAAATACTAATTATGTGAAGCTTATCTCTTCATTAATAGGTACCTTCTCATTAAACACAATAATTGCGAGTTAAAAGCGAATGACTGCGAATATCGATGACAGTTCGCATAAAGTTTTGTTGTTTTTAATAAGAACACTAAATAACAGAGTAAGAGCTAGTTCGGACACGGCGGGAACCACGCGGTTTAAGAATCGCATGAGAATCGCGCGGTTGTTATATAAGTAGACATATTCATTAGATCGTTCAGACGTAACCGCGCGGTTACCGCCATAGAAATATTAAGACCTTATTTCAAATATCTGTTGTTACCGCCATCCAACCGCTAGAAAATAGATTCGTGCGAATCCCTTAATCAAAGACCTACTATATATTCCTACCTCTTTGCCCTTAATAATCGCCGCCGTCAACCTACACAAACACATACCTACACAATTTTGCGATTTAAAAACCGCGTTTCTGAACGGGCCTGAAATGTAAAATAAAGGTTTGCTGTCACGGGACGGCCGACATGACGACGGTGTACATATTAAAATAAAATTTATTATAAATATATGAGGAAAGATGGAATGAAATAAAGAAATGACAGCGTCTTGCCGTTTGCCGTCACGGCATCGTGTCGATTTTACTGCCAAGTCGCGTTAAATAGAATTTTCTCATCAAAAGTAGAAACAAATTATTATTTACTAGCTGTTGCCTGCAGCTTCGCCCGCGTTACTCAACTCCTATATGTCACAGCGTGATGTTATAATATAGCCTATAGCCTTCGATAAATGGGCTGTCTAACACTAAAAGATTTTTTCAAATCGGACCAGTAGTTTCACGTATTTAAGTTCTTTGAAAAACATTTTTTTTTATTGCTCTCAAACTATTTCTTTATAGTTTCGGATTAACCGTAAGCATGTGTAATATATGTAGTTTAATTTAATGCCTCTCGCTTTTATCAACCTTGTATGTATTACCTTACCTTAAAACAAACATGCGTTATCTTGTATATCCTATAAAAACATAAGCTTTAACAAAAAGCTACTCGCTAAGTTAATGATAACCATTAACATATATTTCTCAGAAATTACCCAAAAATCAACTTATAAGATAGCCTTAATATTTTTACTAGTGGTAGTTAAATTTTATTTCTGAAATCTAGTTATTATAATAATATTATATGAACTGTTTTGTGCCGTTCTCCGATTTTATGGCTTTTAATTAACCAGTAATCATACACGCCGGGCGCCCTTTCATTAAACACGGTAATGAGTTTTCACCCTTCAGATAGTGGACATCGATGTTTCAGACGAGCCGTAGCTTGTTTCGTCTTTTTGCCGACAAATTGGACGAGCGATGCAAATGAAGCCTGTCGCTATTTACCGACATTATGTTGTGCTTATATTTCACACATGCGCTTTTAGGGTTATCTAGAAAGAACATTGACAAATTTAAATTGCGCAATATGCTGTCAAATAAACGTTTTATATTTTGTAATAGCAAGCCGTAAAACAGCTTTGCTGTGTTTCGAAGAGACGGACAGGTCAGGCAGTGTAATACTGCACTACTGGCACGGAGACATAATACAAGATGCTGTCAGGATAATACATGAACGAAGTGCCTTTTTTATATCGCAGGGAAATCCTGAAAAAATGCCCTACACTTAAATGTTTATTATGATGCGGTTGAAGATTAGCGATTAGTGAACTTTATTTTAAAGATATTTATTGAAGTACCTGAAATAGAAATAGGCGTCGGATGGAGAGTACTTGAAACACACCGCATTTTTACCGGTGGGAGGGAAGCGCTGTGCCGCGCTCCCGGCTGCATGGGTACCACCATCTTGCTTGTTTCGCCCGTGAAACAGTTTTGCTGTGTTTCGGAGAGAAGGACAAGACAGGCAGTGTAATTACTGGCACCGAGACTTAACATATTAACGTCTCAGGATAGGCAACACATAAATGAGTTGCCTAGTGGTCCAACTATACTAGTTTATGTTCATTGGCGATGTCGACCACTTACCATCAGGTGGTACGTTTGCCAGTTTTCCTATCCAACTAACATAAAAAAAACTCTGGTTGTGCGTCGTATGGGCGTCGTCACCAAAAGGCTTCGACTGCTCGTTTGCCCTCCTTTGCTATAAGAAAAAAGATACACAGAGACGAAAATAGAACCTCCTTTTAGGAAGTCGGTTAAAAGGAATCCTTTTAAAAAACACTGTCAGGTATTCTTATTCTTAGTAGTGATACTAGGAACTTACTACTTGTTATATGATAGCATAGTTCATAAGACCAAAGATAACATGATAAGTCCAGTAACCAAAGCCTACTTTGTAACTAGGTTAAACCTGTAAGTTACAGGTTTATCTAATAAAGAGATACTTGGATGCTAATTAGAAAAATGATGTTTTCCGCAAGATAAACTAGGCCAGCTTTAAAAGTATCACCATAAAAAAGTTGTACCAAAGAAAATTTTGTTGTAAAAAATATTGTTAAGCGACGTCTTAAGTTATCCTCATTAGAAATAATGGCGGTCGCTAGGAGCCCGTTACCAAGACAGAGTTACTCAATTAATACTAGCGAGTCCCTTTGTTACGTTATCGATAACCGATTTATAACTTCAATTTTGAGATACGAAATAAATGATTTCATTTATTATAATGAAACAACTTTTACGGATTTATCGCGACCTAATCATCAACCCTTATATGTCCCACACGGGTCTCGAAATCAGGCGAGGAGGGTTTTTGGGCCATAGTTCACCGATGCGCTGGCCCAACGTGGGTTGGTGAACTTCACACTTTTAATCTCATCAGGTGTGCAGGTTTCCTCACGATGTTTTCCTTCACCGGTGAGCAAGCGATGGGCCTTATATTCAGGTGCACGTAGAAAGGAGACGGTCCAAAATTGTAGGGGGCGTTGGTCTACTTTTGTACATGTAATGAGATGAAGGAAAGAAAATATTGAAACAGTTTTGATTTGTTCATATCCATGAATTCATCTCAATTTCAGCGGTAGAATAATTTAATGTTTCCGAGATTTGCAACACTACGTGTATAAAACAATGGCGTATGGCTAGGAACAAGTATATATGGGCGCTGTATTGATTTTAATGATAAAATGTTAAAATGACGTCACATCCGAGCTAATATTAAAAATGTTATAAAAACTGTAATGTATGTAAAACTAGTTATAAGATTAATTTCAATTTATTTTATATAAATATGTTTATTTTATACACTCGAATCAGAATTTAAAAAGATTATTTAGTAAAATCAAACTCAAATATGATTGTCATTTGTTAAGGTATCGTTCCTGTTTAATATGAAATAAATTATCCTACGGGAATTAAATTGTAATACAATATTTAAAAATCATGTCTGATTTAATAACATGTAATTATGTTTATTTTATATCGAAATATGTTTGTTTGTAATTTTGTATAAAAAGGCGAATACTGTCCACAGCAGGTGAAGTCGTTTAAAAATTGTTGAAGTGTAAACATCTTTTATTTTGTGCATACGCTATATTTAAATATAATACAGTATTGTAAAACATCTGTGTTTTATATCTCCGCAAATATGGACCCTGAAGACTCGTACCGTGACGGCTCGCCGACAGCAGCGGTGGGATACAGATCCCCTATACTGGGATCCGCCCGCCCAAGGAGTGACGACCAGCCAACCTTCACTATGCAAAAGATGAGTATGGTTTCTTCGGCGACAAAGCAGGCGGCTGCGAGCGCTGTAGCTGCTGTTTTGTCAGCTAAACCTGTTCAGACGACTGTACGAGACAAAGAACTGAAGGAAGTACGAACTTTTATCTACCGTCATTTGATACGGATGTCCGCTCTCATGCCAACCTTGATTTGATTGCCGATGTGGACGAAACGTGAACCTTCGGCGTGATGATGTGCAGAAGTGGCGCAGCTTCACATCCGACCAGGCTAGAAGCTATGCTGAGTACGCGAATACTGGGTGGACACTGGTCAAACGGGTTCGTTTGGAGGGAACCGACGCTGAAGTGATCGACGCCCTCATCACAGGTATTTATCCTGGTATGTTAAATATGAACTACTTAGAAATACGCCTAAATCGTTACCCAAATTCATCTGTTTAAAAAAATAATAATTCGAAAACGTAAAGTGGATGACTTAAAAAAAAAAAAAAAAATAACAATCAGATTTAAAAAAAAAAAAAAACCAAAATTTTCAGATTTTAAGATTTCAATTACTTGTTTTAAATGTCATAAATCGGGCTATTATGCTCGAGATTGTAAATACAACTCTTCTATTACTTCTGAAGAGCTATCAAATTCATTGCACAACAAAACTACTATACCAATTAAATCTGTGTGTGATTATTGTCATAAGAAAGGTCTTTTAGATGAATTGTTTCCTAAAACAAAATGACGACAGGTTGAAAAAACAAACGGTCTAATAACGTATCTGGTTCGTGTATCGTAATTATAACTGAAATTAAAATAGGTGAGAAATTATCGCTGCCTTTTAGATACTTACGCAGACTGTTCCTTATTAAGAAATAGGCTTACTAGTTCCATACACGGAAAATAGTAAACGTTATTTTTTTCGGGTATAGGCGGTACCCCGTTAATTTTTCTCAAACAATTACGACTCGTGTAGAAATCAACAGTGTTTGTAGAATTTTATGTCGTTGAAGATTCTCAAACCCAATTTTATATCCTCATAGGTTATGCCGTTTTTAAAACTCCTGGACTCGGCATAACCTTCAGTAAAGACTTTAGACCTTCAGTAAAGACGGTATTTCAATAAAGCGCAATTTAATTGTTAATGAGTGTTCATTTTTACAAAGTTTCGATAACTTTAATCTGAACAATAATTTACAGGATCCCGATTTATTAAAAAAAGATAAAATAATATTTTAGACAAATTTAAAAACAATCATATTACAGGGAACCGTGTATCTGAGAAACACTTTTATTAATGACCTTAAAGCCAACAACGTTACTCGCGATAGCTCATCTCCTTTTAGTAGCCCGATGTTATGATATTAAAAAGGATGGCTCAGATCGACTTTGTGTCGATTTCAAAGATTTAAATACCAATACCATTAGAGATAACTACCCACTTCCGCTTATCGCTGACCAACTGGATAAATTAGGCAAAGCGTGTTATTTTACATGTGTCGATATGGTATCCGTATTTCATGGAATCCGTATCGTGGAGGATTCTATTGAAAAAAACCGCGTTTGAGACTCCTGATGGCCGGTATAAATATTTACGAATGCCTTTCGGATTTTGCAATACACCATCAGTTTATCAACGTGCTATAAATAAAGCAATGCGAGACTATCGCGATAAAATCGGTTTAGTTTATGTCCATAATGTGTTAATTATATCAGATATTAATGAAGGTCTCTTCAATTTAGATGTAGTTTTGAAAATATTAATTGATTGTGGTTTACGCTTAATATTTCTAAATGCTCATTCCTCAAAACTAGTGTTGGAATATTTAGGCAATACCTATAATAGAAAACTGGACAATTAGGTAGAGTTTAATGGCAATGGTTTAGAGGCAATTTAATGGTCTAGCTGGCTATTTTAGAAAAAAAAAACATCCTTATTTTTCTAGAATCATGACCCCTTTATATGAACTTACGAAAACTAATATTCATTTAATTGGACAGAGAGAAAAGATCATCATCTCCACTGTTAACTATATTTGACCCCGAATTACAAGACTGAACTACATACAGATTTGTGTATAGTTATATGGACTTTCTTACAAAATGTTCGGCTCGAGATTGAATATCGAAAGGGAGAACGCTTGGCTCAAGCGGATTTTTGTTTTGTCATAATTAAATGAAACGGGCGGATATTTTTTTTACGTTTTCTAGTTTTACGTTGTCTCATTAATTCTACTACACTTGATCATAATTGGTTATTAATCGAACAAAGAGATCCTGTGCTTAAAAATATAGTTGATCAATTAAAATCGGATTCTATTCCCCAAACAATAATCTAATTCTAGGCGACAAATTATTAAAACGAAAAATACAAATAAAAAATAAAACTAAAAAATTAATTATTGTTCCGTGGAGCCATTCAATCATTAACACAATTCTTTACAAAATTTTAGTTGGAAAAAGGTTTTAGCTAAAAACAGTACTGGTTTCCAGAGATGACAAAATTAGTTCGAAAATTTGTGTAAAAAATTGTGCTAGTTGTAGCGTACGCAAAGGTACATCAGGAGCCAGGCAGATAATAAATTATATTCGACCTATTGATAAAATAGCTTTTCCTTTTCATACAATTCATGCCGATATTACTGGTAGTTTGAACGGAAAGCGTAATCAACCTGAATATGCATTTGTTTTTATTGATTGTTTTACAAAATATGTTCACCTTATTTACACTAATGACCGCACAGCGCAAACAGCCGTCAATTGTTTTCGTGAAGTAATTTCAATTTTTGGAACGCCTTCGCGTCTTATTAATGACCAAGATAAAAGTATGACTTAATCAGAATTTAAATCGTTTGTAAAGATTTTAATATTGAATATCACGTCGTAGCTAAAGGAGTTGGTAGAGCAAAGGGCCAAGTAGAACGCATTATGAAAATTATTAACGACAATATTATGTCTGTTGTTGTAATCAATAAACCTTGGCACTATAAGACTTACAATTAGCTATCAATTGCACTGAGATTTTGCTCAGGGCACTGGTAAAAAGTCCTATGGAATTATTATATTCAGAAAAAAAATGTTCTCCTCCGCTTATCAAACTCCTCCAAATTGACGATGAGGAATCGGTGGATGATTTGGGTGCTAAATGATCTTGTTGCAAAAATAGGATGGACGAGCAGTCTTTTCTAAATTTAAGGGTCCTATGGGGCTCTTAGAAATATTAACTAATGACCGATGTGGTAGATTCAATTGACGTTCAATAAGATACTCTGTTGGTACTATTTTCAATATGTTAATCTTGGAGGTTGTAGTGAAAAAATTGTTAGTCACGATTTTTGAGACCAGCGCTAATTGCGCAGGATGATCCTTATCATGGCGATAATGCCGTATGGGCGGATGAGCAATAATTATCAGACTTTTTCAGCTACCCATCCTAATTTCCTTCCTCAAACGCTGGCTGGCCACCACGCGTATCCTTGTTACCTGGTCTTGTGTAAGCTAGATCCCGTAATGGGCGATGCTTGTGTGTGGGCTAGATCCCGTGATGGGTGATGCCTGTGTGTGGGCTAGATCCCGTGATGGGTGATGCCTGTGTGTGGGCTAGATCCCGTGATGGGTGATGCCTGTGTGTGGGCTAGATCCCGTGATGGGTGATGCCTGAGTTTGCTAAGATCCCGTCATGGGTGAAGCATTGTTTGTTAGATCCCGTGATGGGTGATGATGTAAGAAATCTGTTTGTATTTAGTTTAATATAGATTAATTGCTTATTTTGTAACTGATTACTGATCAGCGCGAGGAGCGCGCTTGATCAGAATGGCCGTATGGGCGCTGTATTGATTTTAATGATAAAATGTTAAAATGACGTCACATCCGAGCTAATATTAAAAATGTTATAAAAACTGTAATGTATGTAAAACTAGTTATAAGATTAATTTCAATTTATTTTATATAAATATGTTTATTTTATACACTCGAATCAGAATTTAAAAAGATTATTTAGTAAAATCAAACTCAAATATGATTGTCATTTGTTAAGGTATCGTTCCTGTTTAATATGAAATAAATTATCCTACGGGAATTAAATTGTAATACAATATTTAAAAATCATGTCTGATTTAATAACATGTAATTATGTTTATTTTATATCGAAATATGTTTGTTTGTAATTTTGTATAAAAAGGCGAATACTGTCCACAGCAGGTGAAGTCGTTTAAAAATTGTTGAAGTGTAAACATCTTTTATTTTGTGCATACGCTATATTTAAATATAATACAGTATTGTAAAACATCTGTGTTTTATATCTCCGCAAATATGGACCCTGAAGACTCGTACCGTGACGGCTCGCCGACATATAATATGGAATTGACATTCGCGTATACCCGAAAGGGACAGGCATATTTTACAGGGATACCACATTCATAATAACAAGTCTACTTATTTTCTTGAAACAAGTGAATTAAAAATAATAAAAAACTGGTAAAGGTTGATAGATAACTATAACCATTAGCCCTAACCAAACATTTATTGTAATTTTAGACAGCTGCATTTTTCCGGATTATCGAAAATATTATGTAATGACTAATAACAAACCGCTAAAAACATAAATAATAAAAAAGAACGCTATATACGTCTTAATATGTATGATCTATAGTACATAGCCTTTAAGGATAGCAATAAACATATTTGTTTTTATTGTGTTTATTTCGAAAATTCCAGTCACCCTTTTTAAATAATACCACATTCTTGGGTAATCTGCTTATAACAAAACTGGTATCACCATACCTACATAAGCCGACCAAATTCAAAAGTAATACAAAATGGCGGCATATTTGACAAACTGTTCGCGAGTGAGAATGTTTGTATGGCATTCAAATTTAGTCGATAATTTTTTGTTGGGCACATCCTTGTTGTGCCCAACAAACAAAGGGTGATATTCTGACAAAGACAAAAGAAAGTGTCTATGTCTCTGTCACTCTTGGATTTTTCGTATGTTGTTATCTCGTTCCAATACGGTATTATTATTAGCTTGTCAAATCTATTGATACTTGATCTTAGGCGTATGGCGTATATTCTTTAGCATTATCTGTCAAAGTAAGGAATTATGTCATTGTTCGATAGGTATATGTCATCATCTGGTTTGTCATTTGTCAGAAATTACCGTTTAGTAAGTAATAATTATCCATCTGAAGGGCGCCATCTTCATTTAGAATTTCCAACAAGTTAAAAAACTTGAAAAAGATTTTTATTTTTTGCTTGTTAATTAGTTTCTTAAACTAATTAATTTTATTTTTCATGAAATCTAAGTATTTTTTCTCTATTTATGGTATACTGTTACAAGACCAGGCCAGAAATGGACCCGTCTCCTTTAGAAAAACCCATTTCTAGGTATCACAGGGGGTGGGGGTCAGGATCGAACCCGGACCTCTCGGCTCTCACTCAAGAGGCAGAGCACATACCCATTAGGCCATCACCGCTCTTAACATGGTTGCTGTAAAGTAACTCGAATTTATACGGCCTCGCACGACGAATATATGGAATCAGCTGCCACCTAAGGTGTTTCCGAACCTATACGACTTATGGAGCTTCAATAAAAGAGCATTCTAATATTTGAAAGGCCGGCAACCGGTGTCTGTGGATATCGCTTTTCAATTCCCATCAGCTGAACCGACTGCCCGTTTGCCCTCTTCTATAAAAAAGTGCCCGAAACGTCAGGCTTGTAAAAATCTTAATAAACCACGATAAAATCCGTAAAAATTGTTTCATTATAATGAGTAAAGCGTAAAAATTAAAAAACAATATGAAATAAAAGAAGTTGTTCAATTATTAGTTTTAATACCGAAGAGAATTATTTTGAAAAAATACACATTGTTATACCTGCCTTATAGAACATAGGAAATGTTCAGTCTCACTGGAAAATTGACTGACATCTAGCGTCTCTCAAGTTAACAATAAACTGGAGTCTAAAACGGTTTCCTTACCATTACATCTTCGAGTACAATCTCATAGTAATATTTTAATTATCTTGCAAATATTTTCTTTCGCCTATAGTATTGTGAAATAAATGTTGCTTACGAATTTAAAAGAATATATTTGTTTAGCCTAATAGGTTTCTTAGGCTTATGACGTCTCTTATTTTGAAGATTTGAGGTATATAACTTTTTATTTCTAGCAACCGTACCTCGATCTTTAATTCGTATAATTCCCGTTAGTAACAAAAGATTTTCATCTTAAAATGTATCCCAGAAACTAAAATTTGGTCAGAATAAAAAAAATATACTTTATATAACTAGCTAGAACTTGACATTGATCACAAAATTATAACTTTTTCGACTATTGCGTTTTGAATTTTTAAAGCACAATAGCACAGCAAAAGAAAATATTGCAAGGTAAACAGTACTTATACGTCTAATAGATTAAATGTACTATATTAGCTCTCTTACTTAACTAAACTACATAACAACTGTACAGTCTTAATGTTTAAATAGAAACGTATTGGTAAAAATAATACCCGTTCTTTAGACTGGAGTAAAGAAAACAATTATAGCTAATTTATATTTTGTCATAATTGCACTAGGTACCGATTTTTTATTAAAATCACATAATCTCTTTTAGGTAATTGTGATTGATAAATCATATTTTAATTATTGCAAAGGACGAATAACTTAAAACCTACGATAGGTATTTTAAATGGACGACGCACCTTGTAGTCAAAAAGCTATAAAAAACATTTATGTTTACAAGCAATCAAATCAACTGAACATGGCATGGAATTGTTTGGCGCTTTATACGAAATATTTGGGCTAGGAGCTAAAATGCTATATTTTTAAGGATTTTTAAACATATTTGAGGACCACTGTTTCATATAATTTTACTTAAAGATTTTTTTAAATTTAATACAAAATTAGATGATATCTTATTTACTATGCAAAAGTTGTCGTTTTATTTAACGACCCTCTTTGGCAGCAAGCTTATAAAATGCTTCAATACAAAAAAAAATATAATGAGTACATAAATTATAGACCCATAAAAACTTTATATACACAAATCAAATAAACAATCGTTAATAAAAACAACATTAATGCATGATTTACTGAAAAATTAATATATTATACATAGTTTTAGTGTACATCATTGTAAAAATTTATGAGTATAAAGTTATCAAAGATGAATATTAAAATGTATTAATTACCATATAAAAACTTGAAGTTACAGTTCACGTAGAACATAACTTATGTACTTATTTCCCTTAATCAATACTAAAATATCTTTACAAACAGAAAGTATAGATAGTATAGTTTGCTCGCAAATATTGAACAAGCGAGATATAATAAAACGTGTAGCATCAGCGGAAAGGTAAAAGCTTGCTAATGAACACAAACTTTGCTTTCCAGTTTCCACCCAGTATTTATAGCTCCGTACTGATCTCGGTGGCTCCCGGCTTGCTGAGGTTGCTAGATGTTGAAAAAGCGGAATCCGCTGCGCCCGAATGTTCATTTGATGTATTCAATTGCTCTGAAGCCTGCGTATAAAATAAGTCTTCAAATACAATAATTTAGGTCACAACAATTAATGCACATTAAGAAAAAACTGATCATGAAACGATAAAAACACGAAATTAATCACACAAAAATAAATTAACACATTTTGTGGGCTACCAGTTAGTAATTTTATGTTAGTTCACTACGATGCACTACAAAAACCAAATTAACACATGCAACTAGAAACAAACAATACTGAAACATACGCCACGAGCAACCTGGAGAGGGACGGACAATGCGTGCAGCTATTTCATTCCGCTACGTGGTGACACATATCGTTGAATCCTCCTTAGGCCTTACTTACTGCGTGCTTTCTATGAGCGGTTTTAATATAAGGTCGAGCGTGTTGTCGTGTCGCAAATGCGCGTGTTGCGCCGCGCTCACGAGTCTGTGGTGCGTTCGCGCGAAGTTCGCGTTGCAGTCGCGAGATTCGCGTGTAGGTCGCGCGTAACGCCGCGCCAGCGAACCGCTCTCGCCCACCATTATGTTGTTGTTGCTAGCATGTCTCTGCGTATCCCAATTATACACTAAGGAACGTCGTATAAACACCCATCTCAACGATCATCTGATGTAGGTATGTGGTAGGTATTAGAAGTTGGTACTTCTAATCAAAGCAAAGTTGATATCGCATCAGATGTTCGCATCGATTGAAACTTTGAATATAACAACAATTTATCTACAAGTGCTCACCCCATAAACATAAATATAGAAAATGTAAATATTAAAAAACAGTTAAAGCCCTACAACCCGAAAGAGTCGTAGTGCTAAAGTGATATTGAGGATTAAGTTAGGAATTTAATTTTAGAATTATAATATAAAACATTTCACCACTTCAGCACTTTTCATGATTTAAAAGTATAAAAGCCCCTTAAAGCTCAGCTTGCGTAAGTTTATTTTACGCAGTAACAGAGTAAACTACTAATAGGTATTGCACTAGTTTTAAGACTCGTAAGTGAATTAGAATTTTCTACATTTTCTACCTTGAAAAAAGTTTTTAATATTATAATATTACATCCACACAAATTTATTTCAATTTTAATTCAGTAGAATCTTAAATATTCATATAATATACACTTTGCGATTTGTACAATATTATTTTAGCGACCCAGAAACTGAATCTGCCGAATATTCCAAATGCCATCGACGAAATTCTTTTAGCCGACTTAATAATGTGAGGACTACATAAAATATAATTGAAGACAACCTAAAATTGACAAGTCTATGATTCCGTGAAGGAGCATTAAGCCAAATAAGAGATAACTATATTTTACGAGGATAAGCTCGACCTTAATTTTTCTCTAGATTTAGCCAATTGATATTGATATTATACCCATAACTAAACGAAGATAAATAACTTGTTTTGTTCTACTTTGGTACTCAGCCGGAGACCTTCCTGCAAACAATTGACACAAACAATTTCACTTTATCAGTTGAGTGTCTGGAAGGGCATCAGAATAAGAGGACTGTATGGAGATACAAACTCTGGTCCTCGGAGTATCTGTTATATGATGATGATGATTGATGATGGCATTTGGAACGCGGAAGTAGGTTAGGAAGCAAAGCGCCCACTCACAAATAGTGAAAAGCCCGAGTCCGCCGGCGGGTAGGAGGGGGGCGCGAGGTCACGCGGGCGTCGCGCCGCCGCGCTGTCGCTGGCCACCGACAGAAGCGAGCGCTGCGAACCCGAGGCGGTGAGGCGCGGGCGTCCCGTCGTAGGCGCACGCCGTACCGCACGCCCCGCGCACCCCGCGCCCCACGCCCCCGCGGCGCCTCCAGCCCCGCCCGCGCCCGCACCCGCCCGCCATGTTCTACTCACTGGCACAGTGGTGCCGCCAGCTCCGCACTTGGCGCTGTCACTCGATCTACGACAAGGGATTTACGCATGATATCAAACTCGATCATTGTACCTACTTACATCCTTACAACTCTTAGATAGGTAAATGAGATCAGGTTTGTTGCCTTAAAATCAAACAACAAAGGATTTCTTTGATTTTCTTTATGTAGACAGGCCCACATTGATCACCAGTTTGACTATCACCATTCACTAAGAAATAAAAAAATCAACCCTTCGCAATCACCAGCGTGGTGTGAATACGATCATACCTATTTATGACCTTATTTCAACAGTTACAGAATATATATGTTTTATGCTCAATTAAAGCATATTCTATAATTTGTTCTCATAAACGACATCTTGCGGCCTTTTAAATTTTCTGTCACGTTAGGGAGTAATATGCAATACAAAGATTCATTGTTCAAAAATCTGACTAATATCCGTTTTCATGATTGCTGTTAGAGACTTTGTTCAGCAGTTTACAGTATTGTTCAATGATGTCAATAGTCATACAAACGCGCCCCGGAGACTTTCAGCTTGCTGTATTATCAAGAAAAGTCTATCTAGAGACAAATGTATATTGACGTACTACAAAAAGTACTCGTTTGAAGGCTCTCTAAGTTATTTCGTTGCCGTAGCAAGTTTACAGCTTTGAAAAAAGATTTTGCAGCATCCAGCGTGTATTTCTGCAGCGAGCACACAATCTACTGGGAACACAATACTGTTGAGTTCGTTATTTAACATGTCCGGAGTTACAATGTTCGACTTTCTATTTTTCATACATAACATTTCTTATTTTCCGTTATGTTTAAGTATACGATAATACACTAGGCAAGGTGATTTGTTTCACAGCTATGACTCCATCGGAAAAGTTATTATTACTAGACTAGAGTCAACCCGTATATAATAAAAGAGAAAATAATGTACGAGCGTTCTTTATTTATTTATATCATAGTAAATTGATCATTTCTATTTCAATGTTTTTTTTTATGTGACAAGGAAGGAACCGAGCAGTCGGAGCCTTATGGGTCAACCGACTCACATACACATTCGCACAACCAAAAGTTATGCAAATGCGTTGCTTTACCTAAGGTAACCTAAGGTAGAGCTATCCCACTTCTGAGATATCAAGAAAATACGGTATTCCATTTACAAATACTTTACTTGATAAGTCTATAATATGAAACACTTCCTCAGCACGGATGTCCGATCAAACACAGTTGAGTCTCCTTCTTCGCAATGTAATCCGGCAGAGTAACGTCCTACTCAAGTGTACTGGCAGAATGCCCCGCAACATCTATGTTAATGGCCCGAAGGCCCTAATGCTTCATCGGATTAGTGTGAACCCATTCGGCACACTTCTGATTTGTAAAGTGGGGGGTTGCCCCGCGCCTACCGTGCAGTCTGCGACCACACGGCCTCCTGGCGTCGGTTGTTATGCCCCGCAACACCACCATCGGCGTCCTTTTATACTAAACTGACAATAGACAAACCTACAACTACCAATACCCACAAAATCGATATTAATATAAATAATTCTAACTACCGAAAATCGTGACGCACAAAATCGATATTAATATAAATACTACTGAAAATCATAACAATCAAGACCGTATTTACGTTAAGCAAAAGACTATATTATTATGAATCTGTAAAGACCAATATTCTCCCTGCATATTAAGCCCATTTGAAATATTTAAAAAAACCATGGATTTCTAATTTAAACTCACTAATTCACATATAACTGAAACGTCTTAATTTTCCACAGACTATTTATATTTTCTCCAATCTTACCTCTCGGAGGAATACGCGTAATCCTGGTCAGCGCCAAGTCCAGAATCCGTGTGCTCATGTGACACCCTGGCGCTGCCGGAGATCAGCTCGCCACTGGAGCTGTTGCTGTTACTGTTGGTGACAGGACTGTACGGATTGTTGTTCAGCGGCAGGTGTGTGACCGAGCCCTTATACCCGTTGTTTGTTAGGAAGTCGTCGCCTGCCCTCTCCAGTGTTTCATCGTAGCTGGGATATATGCGCCTAAAACAATGACATGCTTTACCATCGTGATGACTAGAGGTTTACCCTTTTTAATGAATTGTAAGCATTAATTAAATTTTAACTTTAAAGTGGTCTCCGCTTTATGCAACAGTTTTTTATTTTACTTTTTTATTTTATTTGTAAAGTTAATGTTTTCCTTTAATATATATTACACCTCCGTCATTGGTATTGGTATTTTTTCACTTGTATCGGCAGTCCCTGTGACTGGTTGGGTTAGTTTTTTTAAGTATTCCTCATCAATGTTAAATTAATTTTTAATGGTTATCATCATCATCATCATCAGCCTTTATTCATCCACTTCTGAACGCAGGCCTCCTTAAATGAACGCCAAGACGACGATCCCTTGCCATTCACATACAACACGGACTGGTCACTTCACGAAGACCGTATTCCCACCTGATTAATGGTTAATACGTGATGTTTTAATATATTACCTTCCGTGTTTCTCGTTGGTTATCCTGGTACTGAGCGTACTCGAGCTGGATCTCAGCGAGCCCTGGTTGTGGTTGTCGAGTTCACTTTTGTGCGATGTCTTCTCCCGTCGCGCCAGTGACCCGTGCTCCGCCCTTTGTTGATCAAAATAAATAATTGGCTCAATATAACGTTACACTGAACACGTATTCAATATTGTTTCAGGAAAAACGTGTCTATTTTTATGTTTATTATGAAGGCTAGATACAGTATCCATTAATAATGTTTGGTAAAAGCTTTTTTTACAATTATTATATAATCACACCTACATACAAACATTGATTTAGGTACTTCGCGTAGAGTATGCGTGCCGTCAAATCAAATAATATGTAATTCACTTGTATGATCAATTCTAAAATAGTTTTTCTTATTTTAGTTAATGCCTGTATGTTAAGAGCGGGGGCTACAGTTTGGTTTGTAAAGTTTTGTTAAAAGTGTACATGATTATTATTAAATAGAATAGGACATAGAAGTAATAATACACTTATTACTAACTTAGTAGGTACTAATAAAAGGACCAAAAAATTATATTAAATGACCTTTATATTTAGTTCATTAATTATCTTAGCCCTTATTAATAACTGCTTGCTTATCGGAAAGAAGTAATTAAACATTTTAATGATTCAATAAAAGAAACGGTAAAAATATTGAAGCTGATTAAGAATCATACAATTTCTAAGAAAATTGCACGCTTCGGTTGTAGATAAACAAATGGAATTAGCAAAGATACGAGCTTTGCGGCTTAAACTAGAATTTTATCTTTATTATACAATTTTGTTACACGAAAAACGTTTATCTTCATTTCGAACAGAAAAATGGGTTTTTAATATAAATTAACTTGAATAACTGTCGTTGTGTTTTACGAAAACCGTGAATTAGTCTAGGTGTAGTATTTTCCCCACCATGGTTCAGGCCTTGTCGTGGCGGTGGGGCTCAGTAACCTAGGGTGAGCCGCTGCACCTTGGGCGAAGCTAATTGGGCCAAGGGGGCTCTTTGTACCCCTCTTATAAGAAGAGGGGACATAAGAGCAGGGGACAAGGGGTGAGGATGGGACCTCACCCCATTGTACTGTCCCGACGTTGGGAGGGGTTGTTCTGTGGTGCGGGACATCCCCTCTGTGGAGATCGCGTCGTCGGCGTTTGTTTACTAGATCCGGGGCACCTCAACAAAAGCGGTATTGGTGGCACTCGCCGGGTTTTAGTGGGTAGAGCTGCGTCCATTTACCAGCTGTCGGGCGCAGCGAGTCCCACATAACCGCGTGGGGAGACCCACTCCCCTGCGGGATGCCTCAGAGCATTTCCCGGCGTTAAAGAAAAAAAGGGTGTAGTATTTTGGCTTTATTAAACATAATGAATGTTTCTTATCATTCATTCGGAACGAACGGTTATTCGATTTCCAAAAAATTGTTTTATAATAATTTTAAATTAATTAATAAATTTAAAACGATTATAAAACAAAAACTAATATCAAAATCCTATTTTAATGTAAAACGACAAAAACGCTTGGGAATTAATTGCTCTAGATTTAAGTGACTTTGGTGTAAAAATTCTCACAACTAAAATAATCATAGGAACCCAGCAGAGTTTCTTGTGGGTATCTTCTCTGACATGGGCGCGTTGCGAACCCTCATTATAAATTTAGCCACTAAGACGATCATAAGTGATCATTATACAGAACCTATATGTGCATGATAACAATAATAATAAAAAAATGTCCCTTACTGGGGCAAGGGATGAGTGAAAAATACATGCTTATCTGTATGGGCTCAGCCCCCCTTCTTATTGCATTTGTGAAGAATACCGCGACTTATGGTAATAACAACGACAACGTTGATAACAACCAGTGCCGTCTAGGAACGCGCGATAGAAGCTAAGCTTTATAGTGAGCATAAAGCGTAGGAACTAAGCGTTAGATGCGCCGTGCGCGCACCGCGCGTTTAGGGCATAGGTAAAATTTGACGCTTAACACGGACAGAAGCCGCGCGGCGAGCGCCTTCTTCTTCGGGCTTCAAAATAGAGATACTCGTGGGTGAACTTTTGGCCTCCAAGCAGAGGAAAGCGTCGAGGCCATCTTTCATTTACCGGATTTATATCTATCGGCGCCCGGATACAAGCTAATCATGATGTTATTTATCCTTTTGTGTCCTAAATAGTTTGCTACGTTCTATAAATCGGCAAGTATCACCTCAAAATCAAGCGTTCTAGTTTACAAACCCGATGCGGGCAGAACCTCACAGCCTCTGTGTATAATCTTCTCGTGTACACTATTTCTATCCGTGTTTTTCTTTACCGCAGAAGCGATATTGACTTAGTTATCGTTGCAGAGATGGATATTATAATGGAATTATTATTTTATTGTTCTTCTATTAAAATATCTGTTTATAATATATATATATATATATAATATATATATATATATATATATATATATATATATATATATATATATATATATATATATATATATATATATATATATATATATATATATATATAGTTGTAATTCGTCGTCTGTATTGTCTCTGTAATGTATTCATATTGTTAGTAAATTAGTCGTTAGTCAAGAGCTAGTCATCAAAATTATGCATTCTATTAGGTTTATATGGCTTTCATTTTGGCAAAGAAAATCTGTCGTATAATTTCAGTTATTTCGGCCAAGATAATATTAATAATACTTTATTCAAGTTAGTGAGAACTGAATTAATTTTGTTTTCGTTGAAATATGAGAGAATATTATTTAAATAAATTATGAACTAGCCAAAGTTCTCTTATTATCATACTTTTTATTATATTAAAGATTTGTAATTATGATTTATTATACTTTTATGTTATATTTTTGTGGTAACATAAATTCAAGTAAATTGTGTTTGGGTGATGTATTTTTCTCTAATTTTTGATTAAAGCTCAAATCATAAAGCTAAATATATATAGATAAATGACCTGCTTGTTTTAGCCTCGTTTGTTTTTAACACACTGCCAAAACTAACTGTTGATCGTCTTAGTTAAATGTGTTTACTATAATTAAAGGTATTAATTTAGTACCTATTATAAATTTTATGAAACTAGGTAACTATGTAGTTTCATACATTCGTAAAAGTTGTTTCTAAGCCTTTAATCGCTAATACTACTAAAGGCATGTTCTAATATAAAACCAATCAATATATTCGCCTAGAACTGTGAACCAAATATTTATTTGCTATGCTTAACTATCCATGTGTGGGTGACACCGCTGTCCCCTAGTATTCGCGTAATTTCCTTACTTTCCTTGTTTTCAGGGTGAAATATAGTTTTCCATAATAATAGCATCATTTCTTTTGAATGTATCGTATGTGAATAAAGGATACGCAGAACAAAGCTGTATATCGAATACTACTATCGGTCTTCAATGTCTGCGTGTAAATATTTCGAATATAAAACACGAATGTTTCAGGCCAGTAAACAATTTCAGTAAAATAAAAAAATAAAAAAATGTAGTAAAAAAATTTTTGCCAATGAAAATAAGTATTTTAACTCACTGCCTATGTTTCGATGAGGTGCGCAGTTTGGTGTGCCGTGCGTGGCTCGTCTGTACCACTGTGTATGGAATCTCCTTCAGTTGCTCCTCGGTCATGCCTGTGGTATCCACTAGGGAAAACTCCAAGTGCTGTTTCAGCTCAGTCGGCAGCCATTTCTTGTCGTTGGGCGATCCGGACCGTGACCTGTTTGAAGAAATTTATATTTTTACGGTGAAACAGTTTTGGCATGCCTCGGCAGTAAAATCGATCTGTCGTGACGGCACACGGCATGAAGCTGTCATGTCATGTGTTGTATTTTAATTAATTACTAGCAACGCCCCGCGGTTACACCATCTTACTTCCCATTCCTGTGGGAGTATAGGGATAAATTATAGTCTAAGTGTTATTCTGATGTACAAGCTATATAAGTAAAGTTTCATTAAAGTCCATTCAGTAGTTTTTGCGTGAAATTATTTGAACCGGCTGATTTTGGCCACGGCGAGAGCCTTAATGCCTTTTTTTTTTTTTTTTTTTTTTCTTTAACGCCGGGAAATGCTCTGAGGCATCCCGCGGGGGAGTGGGTCTCCCCACGCGGGTATGTGGGACTCTCTGCGCCCGACAGCTGGTAAATGGACGCAGCTCTACCCACTAAAACCCGGCGAGTGCCACCAATGCCGCCTTTGGTGAGATGCCCCGGATCTAGAAAACAAACAGGGCACCTCGACGGCTAGTCAGTCCCGCAAGGGACCGACGCCACCTCCACAGAGGGGTTGTCCCGCACCACAGAACAACCCCTCCCAACGTCGGGACAGTACAATGGGGTGAGGTTCCCATCCTCACCCCTTGCCCCCTGCTCTTCTGTCCCCTTTTCTTATAAGAGGGGTACAAAGAGCCTCCTCGGTCCAATTAGCTTCGCCCAAGGTGCACCGCCCACCCTAGGTTACTGAGCCCCACCGCCACGACAAGGCCTGAACCATGGTGGGGCAGCCTTAATGCCTCTACTGACGTCCGCGAGTGTGCTCGTAAGTGGCATACGTAGCCAACCTTGTTTGAGGAGATCCTCGCATTGCAAGCATGTAAGCACACCATTAACATATTTTTCTCTAGTTTAATCAACTAGTCGCGCTTAGTATCTAACACAGAGCGCCGTTTCAATTCAAAATCGTGAACTTTAGATTTCACAAAAGTCCTCCAATCCGGTCGTTTAGCGGCCTGCTTCTCTCATTGAGATGGATCGATGGCACACGTCTTTATAGTTTATATCTGAGGAGTTGTCAGCCATACTTTTACGCTTGCCCTTGTCAAGAATCAAACATCCCTACACACAAACTTTCGCGTTTATATTATTAGTAGGATGAAATCTAATATTATCGCCAATGTTTCACATGTTGCCGGGCGCCTGTGACTGCCAAAGTTTTATATTTCTTATTTATACTTACATAAAAAATAATTCAAATATTTTAATTTGGAAAACAATAAAATGGGAATTTAAATTTTCATAATTTATCAATTATAAATTACTGAGGTAAACAAAATACAGGTCCTCAATTCCTCATATAAGGGAAAATCATTATTAAAACTTTATACATTACATTTAACTTACACGGTTTCAGAATTTGTATATAATAATTCTTTTGAATGAGTATTTTAATAATGGTTGTGACGCGACAACGTCTAATAAATCGATGAACACCGGCTGCATTTTCGTGAAATGTCCCGTTACGCTCCTTGTATGCTTGCGTTTTGTTATGACATTGTTACGTTAAACTATCGTCCATAAACCAACTTTACAGACAACCAATTTTTTTTCCAAATTATTATGATGGAAATATTACATTTTAAACATATTCTTCCTTTGCCTGTTTTCCATTATCTAGTTCAAAGGTGAGATGTAAAGTGACCACTTAGCCCTGTAAAAGAGCTATTTTGTCTTTTAGTTAAGTTTTGGGCCGCTTCTTTATGGGAGGCTTACACCTACACATAGCCTTTGGCAGTGCAGTACAAAGTACATATGGTCAGCCCAAAATTAAGATAAGCAAAGTGTCATGATAAATCACTGTTTAGAATATTAGATGTCTCATAAATAATCAAAAGCAAGACAAAATAATGTTGTTTCGCTAAGAGAAAGGCATGAAATATTTATTATGTTAGAGATTAATAAACCGCCAGAGTACCTGTCGACCGCGTTCATGAAAATAAGAGATTTTCATGAACGCGGGAGTGAAAATTAGAGAATTTCCTTTTGCATCATTATCATTATCATCATCACCATCATCATTATCATTATCAGCCTTTTCCTTTCACAGCTGGACAGGCCTCTTTCCATGAACGCCTAGATCGGAAATCCTCTGCCAATCGCACTCAACTGGTCGACCTACCTAACTACTATACATTATAAAAATCTCTCAAAAATTTCTTGCTTGATAATAAGAAGTAGGATTTTTATAGATGAAATGATAACTTACCGATGTTTCCTATGCCTCCGAGGTCTATGCGACGAGCGGTTGGTACCGTTCTCTGTATCTGCTTGTGAACGACGAACACTCGCTACCTGTTTAAGCATTCATAATTTATTAATTTAATGCTTTATGGGAAAGTATGGAATAGAAAATATTTTATTCATAACGATGGTCACAAATCTGTATGGTATATAGATTTGTCACCATCAGTCAGTTTATAAACAATTATCATTATTGCATCATCCTCTCCCTTGTAAGTCCTTTACTTCAACTGTGTGATGTAGGCGTTTCAATGAACGCTAAGACGGCCTATCCACCGCCTCTCACATCCAACTAGGACTGGATTATAAAACCTTAATAAAATTGTATAATATGATTTTAATTCAACAATAAGTTTCTATATTATTAAAATGTAATTTATTTTTCATGTCGAGCTTTGTTAGTCTTTACCCAGGGCTATTATTATGAAAAGAAGAAAATGTACTTACATTTTCTTTGTATTAATAAAATGCATCATTAAAATAGACAACGAAACACGTAATAGAAATATCTACACGACTGTGAAATTCAATCATGTATTATAAAAGTGAGATTGAATTTGGTCCTAGTCGCCGTGTGAATATGGTACTCACTTGCACGCCACCGCCACCCGTCGTCTGCCGCAGAACCTCCTTCCATTGTGACTCCGAGTCAATTAACTCGTATTCTCTGCAACGATAAGAATCAAGACAACCGAAGTTACTCCAAGTGAATTACTTTCGGAAACTTATTTGTTCATAGTACATTTTGTATTTATACGTATGGGTATATTATTGGGTACATAATATGTAGCTTCCAGCGTAACACACTATTCGCAATCCACACACGCATATGCACTCACACGCAGACGCACGTACATACTAATGCACGTATGTACACGCACACGCATCTAAGGATACATATTATGTATTATTCAGGCTAACACGCACACACGCACACTCCCACGCACACGCATATGCATGTTAATGATATTAAAATATTTTTCTCTTCTCCCCCATTGTAGTCGTTACAAGTCGTCCATGTGGCATAATGACCAACATTCGCAGAATTTACGCAATGATTCTGAGCAATAGTTATATAAATATAAAAAATATATAGAATTTTTTGTTATTTCGGTTAGCTTGGTTTTTTTAAATATTTAATGAAGACGTGTTAATTAGTAGCCACGGCTAGCAGTGAGATGAATAATGCTAGTTTATTCCTATTCTATTTCGTTTTTTTTAAGAATTAAGTTGCTTGTTTTCGTGATGAAAGATAGTGTAGTAAAGTAAGAAGATATTCATAGTAATAACCATATCCTAGGATTTTACCATGAGCTATTAGTTACGAAGGGACGGAAGCCCTAAAATTATTTGTATGTAAGATTTAGTATGAATATAATGGACACGGCGCGATCCAACAAAATACTATACCTACGTTATTTTTTAAATATTTTTTCAAATAAAACATTCTGGTTTTAAGATTATGTGCTTGACCGTCAACGAGTGACGTTAGGCTTATAAGTAAAAATAAGTAGGTATAAAACCCGTGAATAACACATTAATATTTATTTCGGCCTTCGTTCCGTTCCACAAACTATGTTATTTCTTTAATTCATTTAATTTCTTATAAAGATGCGCTGTGGTTAACCCAGATAAGTATGAGAGCGCTAAAATAAATGCATTGGTAAAGTATATTGAATTAATTTATCCTTAACACGTGTACCGTCTGCATGGACTCGACCATCCTGATGTTTTGAATTTATGTATGAAACAGGTGTGTTTTTTTCCTGATAATTAGACGTACTTACTTCCATTTTGGGGTAAGTAATTCGAGTTAAAGCTATAAAGGGCCGGGATGAATACGACTCAATAGTCGTTAATGAAATCAATTTTTCTTTTAGGGAGGGTCAAACATACATGGTGGACAATGATCACCAACATCCATTGAATTCCATTATACCAGTGTTTTGGTTTTAGTGATTTGCAGGCCTTCCAATGAGTGTGCTGTGTGAGATTGAATGACTGGTTTGTTGATTTGTCTCTTACTTGGTGTCTGGTTGTGAATCGTCCCGCTCGGAGCCCGACTCGTGCTTGTGTCGGGATCTGTGTCGTCGGTGACGCCTGCCCGAGCGGCCCGACCCTCGGGACAGCTCGCTCTCAGCATCCGACTGCTGCCGTCGAGACCGGTGCCTATGTCTGGAGATTATGGTTTTATAAGTCACTGCACCAAATTAGTGTAACTTGATATGTGTGTCTGCGGGTGAGTAACACAGGGTTTTGTTTGGACTTAATACATTTAAAGTACATTTTGCTATGATGATCTTTGTGGAATAATAATAAATAATATTCATTGATTAGTTACAGCTCTATATATTTCCATACCTTATATACTATATGGAGCTGTAGCAATAAGGCAACATATCAATTTTTTAAATTACTCTATTACACAGAACAAAAGAAGGCGTTCTGTTCGTTTATATAGTGACAAAATAATCCATTAATTCGACGACCGCCTGGTGTGAAGTTAAATACCTTTTCTCATGGAGAGTCGTAAATACGAGTCCCGGCAAGGGGAGACGATTTATGATGAATACATATGTCTGTATTAGGATCAAGGATATCCTAGATCTAGATAAATTAGATAACTAGATAAATAAATATCTTTATAAATAAATAAATAAAATAAAATAAAATAAAATAGCCTTTATTGCTGTTCTTCACTTAACAATCATAATTATTTTAAACAAATGCCTACTTACTACCACTAGATACAATTTCACCATACTATATATTCTATTACTACGTATTTAATTATTATCTAAGTTCCGGTTGTTATGTATTTACTGTACCTATATTATCGGCAACTGGATGTTTGTCTGTAACAGCTTGTCTGTCGACAAAGGCCTCCTCTAAAGATTTCCATGTATTTCTGTCTCTCGCTAAACGGGTCCATACTGGACCAACTATGTTTTTAAAGTCGTCTTCCCATCTCTTGATTTGTCTACCTCTATTTCTTTTTCCATTTCTTGGATACCATTCGGTTATTAATTTAGTCCACTTATCCTCACTTTCTCTCAGCATATGCCCCGCCCCGTCCATCGCCATTTTAGCTGTCTATACGCTGTGAGTGCATTTTTAAATTTCGTTTTATTTTTAATCTCTTTTATTTTTACTCTATCCTTTCTTTTTATACCTAATATACTTCTTTCTATTCCATTTTGGCAGACTTTTAATTTCCTTTCATGTTCTTCTGTAAGTGCCCATGTTTGACATCCGTACAATAAACAGGGCATAATGCATGTTTCATATACTTTTTTCTTAAATTTTATAGGCATATCTTTGTTCATCATAATTTCGCTGAGTGACCAAAATTTTTTAATTTTCAAAAGTATTAGTTATTCTTCTTTCTAGTTCCTTATTCATGCAATCTTTTGTAGAAATCAGTTGGCCTAAATATATATATTCACTTACAGTTTCTATTTCTTCGTTATTTACTTTTATAGTTTCTATTTGTTGTGCATTTGTCATGATTTTTGTTTTAGCTAAATTCATTGTTATTCATCAAATATCTTTATACACAATCCTTAATTTTATTTCTGCTCCTAGTTCTTACGAGTTTTGTTACGGGTACTTGATACAGATATTGGTGGTGTGTATTTCCTGTGATTTTCCAAAGTAAGCCTTACGTAATGCTAAAAAATCGGTTGTCTGTAAAGTCGGTTTACTGACGATAGTTGAACGTGACAACGTCATAAGAAAATGGAACGCCTCAGAGCGAGGTAACGCCGCATGCGTCATGTTTTTTCGTTCGTGCAGCCGGCTCCATCGAATTATAAGACGTTGTCACGTCAATAATATGACCAAGACTAAGAACTTTTTGGTTGAAATTTTAATGTCACAAATCTCTGTAACGCCATTACAGCGGGCTACCGTCGCAAATACCGATCCGACATTTATTATTTAATACAGGAAGTGTAAGCCAGTAGCGCATTGCGAATCGGCTGGATCAAAGGAAGCGTCGATTAAGGCTGACATTTGAGACGGTAATTTTATGGATGAGGGGACATTAAGGAGCCTCTCAACTAGGTATTTTTAATAAGTCCTGCGCTTGAAATACCATTAAATATAATTAAACTAACAAGCTCAAAACGTCATAACTAAATTTGGCAGGAATATCACGTTATATTGATTATAGTATTTATAATGGCAATCCAGACCTTGTACTCACAAGTTTATTTTGTATTGGATCAGCGTTTTCCGCTGTAATAATTTTTCTGTTTCGAGTTTCATTGACTGATTAGCCACGATTTAGTCACAATAAAAGATTTTTCACGAAACATTTATCTATGGAAGGTATTCGCTTCGTGCCGCTCGCATGGCTCTATTATACCACCCTGCCTATTAATACTGTAGCTTTGTAGAGTCTCGTAAAGAAGGAAAGGCATACACCGAGATCTACCATATGACGTGTCTGGATAGGCAACGCTTGGGTGACGTTGACCATTTAGCATTTGGTCCATCTGCCAGATTAAAATAAAAAATAACACGTACTTGCGATTGGATCTCGAGTCATTGGAACTTTGCGAGTCCACTGACGCTGAACGATGACGGGGCACTGGAGGCGGCCGGTGCGCTGTGGGGGATGCGGAGTAGAGTCCCCGACGGGCTGGTGCTGAGCGGGTAGAGCGTGGTGAACTTCCTCCCACCACGGGCTCGATGCCACCTTCGCCACTTATACTAAACAAAAAAGTTAAAATATTAAAACCTGTGACCCAACTACAGAAACGATTCTTATTTGATTAAAAATCGGTTGGAATATATCCTAGTCAATATTCATAAGACGATTGATTGCAACTCATTCACCAGAAATGCATATTGCATGGTGGTATTAATTATTTATATATATATATATATATATAAATAATTATATTATTATATAAAAATAATTATATTATAGGCTATATTCGTAGACACATAGATTGCAAATCATAATCCGTTTGTTGAAGTAAAAATATGGATTAATGTCGAATTGAACAATATATTATGTAAATATTTATATGGCGGCGAACAGGCATAGGGAATAGAAAATAGGGATTATACCGCAAACAGAGACGCAAAGACAACTTAGAATGATGTGATGTATCTGAGTATCGCTTACAACTATAATGTGGGCAGACTAAAAAAAGAAACAGGAAATTAATGACGGGATAAAAATATGGAAAAGCATAGGAAAATGAGCCTGGAAATCATGTCACTCACGCTAAAAAAAAGGCTGTAGAAGAAAAGGCTCTGATCAGTTCCCCCACCATGGTTCAAGCCTTGGGCGAAGAAAATTGAACCGAGGGAGCTGCTTGATTTACCCCTTTTATAAGAAGAAGGGACAAAAGACAAGGGGCGAGGATGATGATGCCGCCTCACCTCACCAAAGGCGGCATTGGTGGCAATCGCCGGTTGGGTAGAGCTGCGTCCACCTTACAATCTTTTGGGCGTACCCGTCTGGGGAGTCCCCCCTTCCCCGCGGGATGTCTACGAGCATTCCGGGCGCAAAAGAAAAAAGGTTCAGATCAGCTCGGAATTTAGAGAAGGGCGTGTCCTTTTTTAAACATAAAAAATCCTTAAAAATTCAAATAGGCGCTCAAATTTAATCAGTTAGCTTAAGTATAATTTTAATACAATTAACTTAATGTTGTATTCATTTGCTAAGTCCAATACGATAAAGAACCCCTTTTGAATGTAAGTCTAACTTATAATGTCTCCAGGGATTTAGTCTACATCCCATAAAAGGTAAATAAAGCTGGCTGACTTATAAATCAAAAGAAAAATGAAGGATGAAATGACCATTATACGACGCACTTAACAAATATTTTACGGAGACTATAAACGTAACTGTAACGACTGAAGCTGACTTTTTATTAGCTATTAGTGCCATTAACGCTAATTAACCATTAGTATTCACTTGTTAACGGCAATCGGATAACATTTAATTTATGCTAAGTAACCAAATTAATATATTATGTAGTAAAGACATTCTTTAATTAATTCTCACTTATTTTATTGCAATTAATGGTGTGTTTAAGATATATTTTAGGTCAAGTGTGTTCACAAATAATTTATCATAGCTAATAACCTAGGAAAAAAATAATACAAATATAAATAAATAGTAAGCTATTATACAGATTTTTTGGCTAAGATCTTTCACGGACTTAAGATTTTTTTTATATCATAGGGAGGCAATCTTGACTATGTTGACTATCGACGCCCATACACATCCGCACAACCAAAAGCTATGCTGATGCGTTGCCTTCCTTTTCCCTATGTTATATGGGCGATAGGTACCACCCCGGTCGTGCCGGCCCAATGCATGACAACTACTTCAAAGATTTCTGTATGTCCAGGTAAAATATACCTTTAAATATAAAAGTAATTATTAAAATTGAGGTATTTCTTTACTAACTTTTATCTTAGAACTGAAAAATATCCATACTCTTAGTGAAAATATATTGAGTCCATATTAAAGAACGATAACGATTAAATAAATCACCAGAATATCTAGCAAGCCATTCAGCTTTGATTTAATTGGCACTTTCTTTAAAGAATGTTCAGCTTTACCTCCAAACTAATCTTTCTTTTTTACCCGATTACAGCAAAGCCAAATAGAATAATGATTTTAACAGTATGTTTGTATTTACGTATGTTCCACAGTAACGCCTAAACTACTAATCCGATTTTGATGAATGAGAGGTTTCTAACTAATTTTGATGTAAATAAAACTTAAATAAAAATAAAATTATGTCCACAAACTACATACTAATACTACGTATTCTCATGTCTTAATTGTCAATTTTATTTTTGTAACCACAATTATTTATTTATTTAAAACCTAACTATAGTTTTTATTAGTGCCGTGTAAGTTTGTATTAGATTACAGTGTGTAATATTCCTTAATAAATTTCTATTATTATTATTATTAAATGTCATGACGCCAAACGACATGACGCTCACATGTCGTGATACCCCCACAACGCCACTGCTCTTAAAACATGTGCACAGGCAACTGTAGAGGTTTATTTTATATGTACCTATACTTTATGAGTGCCGCGGGGCGCTTTTCATACCTATTGTTAGTTTAAAACAGTAAAAATAACTCATCGCAGAAGGTTGTGCTATTTATCACTTATCACCCCAACTTTCTCCCTCTATCAACTATCCCCCAAATATAAGTGTGGTCATCACTTTTACATCCTGTGTGTGCGTATTTTATCCCGTATTTCGTTATACATTATTATTAATTGTGAATTCTTATATTAGATGTTTCGCATCTGCTTTCATAGTTGTAGACAACTCGTGACGACTAACTTTTTTCAATATTAGTTCTATTTCATGTCTATTAGTCTTTGTGTCGATTTACATTTTAACACACGTGCGTAGACTCTGCATGCGGCTCGGTGGAGCCGCGCATTAAGGTAAACGTTACATACGTTTAGTTATTAACGTTCTGGAATTGCATGGTTGGCTTAATTGCAAAGCTGTATATCAAACGACGTCACAGGTGTAGCAATTTCGAGTTTGATCTAATGCGACACCGACTTGACAACTATAAAGATTACAAGCGTTTGACTCTGCTCGTGGAGTATTGCGTTTTAGGCTTAGAAGTTGTAAGTATATTTACAAGGATTTTGTGATGGACTATCTTAAAATATAAGGTTAGCATTTTTATATAGCATGTCGATAAAAATCTCTAGAGGAGGCCTTCACCTTCGACAACAAGGAGTTCTTACATGGTACATAGCTTTTTAATTTAATAATTATAAACTTTTGTGTCACTTATTGTTATTTTTATTGGTAAGAAATATAAGGATTTTTATTTATTTATTAATGAGATAAAAAATAACGTCAAAATATATCTTGTTCTTTGCTAATATTATTTTTGTTTAGAGAAAAACTTTGTTTATTGCACTTGACTCCGAGTCATCAGTTTATTTTTTGAGCTTTGCATCTACTTTCTAAGCATTTAATACTTTATTAAAGGAAGTTATAAAAATATATTTATATAGTTTTTAACAAAAAATTCAATCAACAGCATATTTTGCTCCCCACCATGTTTCCAGCGAAGTACCTCGGGCGAAGTCAATTGAACTGAGGGAGCTGTTCTTTGTACTCTCTTTTAAGAAGAAGAAGAAGGGACAAAAGAGCAGGATGAGACAAGGGGCGAGGATTAGAACCTCACCCTATTGCACTGTCCCGACGTTGGGAGGGGTTGTTCTGTGGTGCGGGACAATTACTCTGTAGAGGTGGCGTCGGTCCCTTGGGGGATTGATTAGCCGTCGGAGTGCCCTGTTGCTCAACAGATCCGGGGGATGCCTAAGATCATTTCCCGGCGCAAAAGAAAAAAAGCATATTTTGCTATTCATTATGATTACGAAAAAGTAACAGCAATGTTTCTAAAACTAACAAAGAAAAAATAAGAAAAATAAGACTATCAGATAAGAATTCCTCGAATAGCATATATTGCTTTTTCTAAAGGTCTTGTTTTACGTCAACCCAAGCGTAGAACGATTAAGACCTGCGACGCCCATGTATCCCTTAAACAAAGGTATTGTATCGAAAACAAAGAAATAATACAATGGAAATGGTATACGGTGGAAATACGTTGAAATACGAAGCAAAATTTATTGTCTCTTAGATTCAATATTTATTTAGAAGTTTTGTTTTAAAATTATAAAAAAATAAGATGCGCAAAGAAAGAATTATCGAGAACCCAATTTTGTCATTTTTTACTAGGATTTTTTATATGCCTATTTATGCGATCTTCTGATCAATATGTTCAGATTAATATAGAAAAACTGAGACGTAGTACAAGTCGAGGATGTCGCTATATCGTAATATAACTATAATCAAGCAATTAAATTACTAATAGTTAAAACAAGTATAATTTTTGAAAAAAAATAATCAAATAACATGACTTCATATTATAAATCCGACGCAAAAAATTCGCCATTATACACAATGTCACACTCACAATTAAGATGAATCTAACAACACCTCTCAAGATAAAAACCACAAACTGCGGGCTATAGACCTTATTAAAGATATACCTATGCTTACACATACACACAAATACACTTGAAAAAATACAATTATCCCTCAGCACAGTCTACTCTTATTTGTATAAAAAATGAAATAGGCTTCGAAAGCTTAAGCGTGTCAACCCCCAGATGACTCCTAAGAAAATATAATTCGTGTGAAATTTTTCGCCATAATAACGCACCCTTTTCACGCGGAAGTGGAAACAAAATTGTAGTGAACTGGGGCAGAAAGAATATTGTCGGTGAATGGCAACCGTAATATTCACGAAGTTAACATAAATGAAAATATACTTACGAATTGGGCCGGTGTACTGAGGTAGGTTGTTTTATTTCTGGGCAGTCTTTTATTCTCAAGTCTTCTAACTTTGGCACTGAAACAAAGGAAATTTTTAAGCGGATTCAAAGTATAATAATAATAATAATCTTTATTGATACAAAAGTTACAGAAATATACCTAATACTAAAAGTAGTACAATTCTTTATATCATAGGGCAGAAAGTAACATATTAATGGAAAAGATTGCTGCAAAATCTGTAAACATACATTTAGACCCTGTCTCTTGAACTAGGAAGACCTGTATCTCAAGGGACAGTGTTCGGCTATCAATAATTAACTAGAGTAGATTTGGACAGCTGGTGGGCTGTTAAAATTAATTAATGTAAAAAAAAATATTTTTATCCTTGAGGCAATAAAAATAAATTTAAAGGGACGCTGTAA
Source organism: Helleia helle (assembly GCA_963853865.1). Taxonomy (NCBI): domain Eukaryota; kingdom Metazoa; phylum Arthropoda; class Insecta; order Lepidoptera; family Lycaenidae; genus Helleia; species Helleia helle. The sequence goes on along the minus strand of OY971422.1, from coordinate 13,180,581 downwards.
CATTACTATATTTTTCGTAAACTGTATTCAAAAGTAAAAACATAGAGTAAAAAAGTAAATTGTCCTATTTGAAAGGGAAATCCCCGAATATTGTCCTTCTAGCATTGTGCCATGAATACTAAATATAATATTTCATTTGTATAAAAATGGACGGTCGTATATGAAATCGCTCAACTCGATAATAATAATAATAACCATTATTTCATAATCAGTATACAATGTAATATAACAGTGGCAGGAGCCTCCTTTTAAGTAAAGGAATACTTGTATTAGGAGCCTCATAATGAAACTGCCACATAGGTTTTTTATTTATTTTTACGGAAAAGGTTTTCATGCTATTTTGTATTTGCACATGTCCTCGGTTACAGCTGTTATGTAGCCTACATAATATTATACGTCCACATTAATACCGTTCGATGGGCATTATATAGTTGGTATGATAAAACACAGTCAACAATTTCAAAGGTTTGGCATGAACGAATGAATGAAATATTATAAAACAAAAATAAAATAATTAGTCAAGGCGGGTAAAGCTTAAGGGAAAAGTTGAAGTTCCAAAGAAGAAAGTCAAATATCTTAATTATGACCAAAACATTTTGTAAAGACTCCGTTTATAGCACCGTTCTGTCCACTTATAATATTAAACTGATATATGGCGGGATTTTTTTCCTCCTTGGGTAAGGCGGAGCATTAACATATATAATACATACATGTAATGTTTATTACGATATTTTGATATTGTTATTTAGTTGTAAAGATTTTACTGGTGGGAGGATTTTTTTACATATATGTTGGGACAACTCACACTCGGCCATCTGATCCCAAACTAGGCCGAGCCTGTTCTTATGGTAACCAGACAACCGATACATACATATTTATATATATATATATATATATATATATATATATATGCAACGTATTGTTTGACGTATTGCTTGACGTACGTATGTGCAACGTATTGATAAATTTTCCTCAAACAATACGTTAGGTATATGATATAGTTTGGGACTTTCCTCATAGAATACACATTTCCCCAAACTATACAAAATCTTAACGAAAAAGTCGTCAAACAATACGTTGCACACATATATATATATTTCTAAATACATACATATTATACATAAATTACACCCAGACAGAACAATTAATGATCATGTTCATCACACAAACATTTGTTTTGGGTGTAAATCGAACCCACGACCTTCTGGTTTAGCAGTCAGGGTCACTAACCACTAGACCAACAGGCCAGTCATGCCAGAATGAACTTTATATAGCAGTGTCGTCTGCTAAGATAACACCAAAAAGCCTCCACCAACATCTGCAAAGCCGTTTTTTTTAGTCTGGAACTGAGGTTACTTAATTTTAAAGATAACGGAACAACAACCAAATGCCTTTTATTTTTTGGAACCCCATATCATATGATTACAAATAAAAACTGAAATTTATACAAGGTTTTTTTTAAAGTAATGTTATGAAATATTATTTAATTGAAACCTTAAGTTTTAATGTGAAGAATGAAATAAGTGACGAGTGCTTCTCCTCACATATTTACAAAATACTATTTGTAACGGTGGTATTATAATAAATATTTTTGGTGGAACCCTGATGACTATTCTACGTTTATCACTTTAGGGTTATCTGGGCTAGAAAGTCTAGCAGGAGTCCGCTTGGGTATATCCGTATCATACTGCTTATTTATCAAACAAACTCTGACATTACGGAAAGAAGATCAATACAGGCAGTGTAATCATGACCATTTTAGGTCTCGTGACAGATAATACGTTGCGGGAAAAATCGTGTACCAGTATCACGGGTAAAAGAGGAAAATATGTTGATTTCTTCAAACAAATTATAAATTAAAAGCGTACCAAATGGACTGTTGTGGAACCCTGAAGAATTTTCCTTGCAATGAACTTACCGTCATGTGCCGAGGTATGAAAGCTGTGGGGTCTTGCGATACGTCGCGATGGCGTGCGTGTGAAGGTGGGCGGGGGACGCGGTCGGCTGCCTCGCCCGCTGCTGAACATTACATGGCGCTTCAAATCTAATTCATTAATATGCTATTCTAATTGTTTTTTTATTATAGCCCTTTCCATGTAGGAATTGCTGTAATTCCCCAAAGTAATTCGTTCAAATCACGCATACATGACATGTACAGGCTATGCTCCCTGTGGACGTCAAAGGGCGTGACTGATTTTGATGAAATTTTCAGGCAATATTCGGATTAGCATAGAGGGTGATCCTGTTAAGTTTCGTAGTCATTAGATCAAGATATATTTTTTGCTTTTTATATATTAGTGTTTCACGTACGAAGCCTATCCCGGCTTCGTACGTGAAACACGTCACGTATGTGGTTCTTGTTCCTGAGATAATGATTGCCCTGCTCTGTGACTACTCAGCGTGGGAGTGGAACAATATTAATTGGATATACGAGGCTCGTCGACAACAATTAAATAGTAAATACTGAAGGACTATATTATTGTTTGTCTGTGTCGTGTTATGCTAGCGCGCGGATCATTGTTTCGGGGATCAGGTTGAGGAGCGTACAGTTTTCCATAGAAATATTCGATCTCCGATAAGACCTCAGGGTTAGAAGAAATAGTCACGTCAGAAGCGGTCCTAATCTTCAACAGGTGGCTTCTCCCAAGCTTCTCCACTAAAACCTTCGACCTTCTATTCTGCTCAATTGCTTCGGTAATCCGTTGCGTATTTGAGTAGCGAAGGTCCCGGTGTATTAGTTTGCATATCTGCTTGGAGAGAAGCTTTACATCTGTAGAAGTGGCGTCTGTGTGTGCTCTGCGTTCCCTCATAAGACCTAGCGTCTTATCCGTCAGTTTCGAATTCCTGTCAGTACGCTTTCTCGTACAAAACCTTTTATCTATGACCCGCATGCAGTCCACCACGGCACCCAGTATCTCGTCAACTGCCATTGTGACACTACAATGGCATACGAGTTTTTTATTAGCATACGAGGGCAAACGAGCAGTCGAAGGCTTTTGGCGACTATCGACGCCCATAAACATCTGCACAAGCAGATGCATTGCCCTCCTTTTGACTTTCCCCCCAATGGATCACTGGAAACTCACAAACCGCACGAAACACGACAGCATAGCTGTCATTTGACGCAGGTGTTATGTGAGCGAGAGTAGTAGTAGAGCTTTGCCTGTTATTCATTGAGGGAAATGCTCAAAATTGCCACGCTGAGCAGGCGAATTGGCAATCGCAGAGACTCAAAGCAATTGATTCGCAATATTAGCCTTCTTGGATGTATCGAGGCTAAATGTCCTTTAACGACTTCTACGTTCTCCTGGGCTAGTATTGGTATATACCTTAAGCCACACAGCTTGATGACTACCAATACTCCATCAATTACTCTGCTATTTTTTAAACTTATTATGTGTTATATCATAGATAATATTACGTGAATGTTTATATATAGAAAAGCACTGGTTTCTTTAGAAAGGTCATCATAGCGACATTTAAATGTCGAAGATCAAGAAACAGGTGACTTTTATCACCGGTGGAGAGATGCCTCACGTCCGTCTGTATAGGTGCCAGCATCCTTCTTATTTCTTCCGTTGTGTTTCGCAGAGGACATGCAGTGTAATTACTGGCACCGAGACCTTACGTCTCTGGATAATCAATGATTATATGAGTATCTCCTACGTGGGTCCCAGGTAAAATTCTTTATGTTCATGGGCGACGGTAACTACTACCTATGGCTCGTCTGCCTGTATGTCTATATAAAAAAGTTACCTATTCCTCAGTCTTGAACCCAAAGCGAAGATATCCGCAGACGCCGGCGAGCTTTGCTGAAGTCTGAAGAATGTGTGGTGGTCAGAGCAGCACCGCCACAAATGTCGACAGGCCGATCTCGTTGGTGATTCGAACCCGTACGTAGAAGAGTCATTCTGCAAAAAAAACTTATATTATTTCAAACGTAAAAAAATCGGTTGTCTGTAAAGTCGGTTTATTGACGATAGTTAAACATGACAACGTCATAAGAAAATGGAACGCCTAAGAGCGAGGTAACGCCGCATGCGTCATGTTTTTTCGTTCCTGCAGCCGGCTCCATCGAATTATAAGACGTTGTCACGTCAAAAGGTATTATTCGTATGAAATAAATACAAGACATCCGCCAAAGAACTAAAGTTATCGATATGGCAGTCACACACTCAAGAAAACGGATGGCCGATGGGCCAATAAAGTTCAAGAGCCGCGGTCGGGTAGACAAAGAGTTGGTCGGCCAGCCAGTGTTGTATGCGAATGGTGAGGCATCGGTCGCCTTGGCGTTCATTAAGGGAGGCCTATGTTCAGCAGTGGACGGATAGGGGCTGATGATGATACTTACACTACCATGGTGGTAATATGCTGCTGAGATGCCTCGTCAAAATCAAGGGATTGTTGATTTACTAATTGGTTTCGAGATTATAGTTTTATTTTATTTTATTTGGAGATTTTAGTGATATCAAGCAAGAGATAAAATACAAAAGATACGTGGGTAACACTGAAAATGTTTAGAACTGACCAGTTACAAACATTGAAAATGAAAACTTTTTTTGAATTTCAATTTTAGAACTCTTTGGTAACCTAATGTAGTATATTGCATTCATTTGTCATTTGTTTTTGTGAATTGGCGGCAAATCTAAAACTCTTGTTACACGTGAAAATGAACATAACGCGAGAAAATTTTCGGTCAATGATTTATTATGACTTTCGTTGTGGGCTTACTCAACAACAAAGCTATGATAGGCTGCGTGCGATTAGCATTTTTAAATGAAGCCCCATCCCGTGCCACTATTTACAATTGGTTTAACGAGTTTAAGCGTGGACGTAGCAATCTCAGTGATGATCCGCGTGAGGGACGTCCTTTAACAGCGACTACTGAAGATAACATCAGTGCTGTGCGACGCATGATAGAGGAAGATATAAGAGTGACCTATCAGCAGATACGGGCAAGCCTAGGCATTGGTATGAGTCAAGTTCAAAAAATATTACACGAACATTTAGGCATCAGGAAGCTTTGTACATACCAGATGGATTCCCCATACTTTAACCGACGACCAGAAACGCCTCCGCATGGACTGGTGTCGCCAAATGTTAGATAAGTTCAACGGCGGTAACTCAAATGCTGTATTTGACATCATCATAGGTGATGAAAGCTGGATATATTGCTACGAACCCGAAACCAAAAGACAATCAGCTCAGTGGGTGTTTCCTTTCGAGGATCGGCCAACTAAGGTAAAGAAAGGAAGAAGTCAAGGAAAAAAAATGATTGCCTCATTCTTTGGTCGGAAAGGTCAGTTCGCGACAGTTGTGCTAGAAGATGGAAGGACAGTTACTGCAGACTGGTATGTCAATCGCTGTTTGTCTGTTGTCTTGGAAAAAATTCGACAGCAGCGCCCTCGAAGCAGGATCCTCCTTCACCACGACAATGCTTCAGCGCACTCCGCAAAATGGACTGTTGAATATTTGACTATGGCAGGTGTCGCGATAATGAGTCATCCGCCTTACAGTCCTGACCTGGCGCCCTGCGACTTTCATTTATTCCCAAGAATTACAGATAAAATTCGAGGTATTCGCTTTACGAGCCCTGAAGATGCGGTGAAAGCGTACGAAAATGCCATAGAAGAGACTCCTAAGGAAGAATGGGCCCACTGCTTTTCTCAGTGGTTCCATCGAAAGCGACGATGTGTAGAAAGAAACGGAGATTACTTCGAAAAACAATAAAAGTATTGGCAACTTTCTACATTAAGTCGTTTTTCATTTTCTAAACATTTTCAGTGATACCTAGGTAGAAGGCGTTAGAAAATTTATAGGTAACTATTTTTCTAGGTAAATCAAACACAGAATAACATTTGGATCTAAAACAGAGCCAAATATTATAAGGAAAAAATTAACTATTGTTATATAGGTTACCTTGTGTTACAAAGCAGGTTTATTGGTTGTGTATTTTTTCTTTTACTATAAAGTATAAGTTACTATAAACAAACATCATTTTTTTTATTGTTCCTTAACTTTTAACTTTATAGAAAGCCCTTACCAAGTTCACGTAACTTGTACACACTCGTGCCGCAAAGTTATTTTTATTCGTTACATAAATATGTATATAACCATGACAGGGCTACAAACTCTGTCATGGAACTTGCTTCAAGTTTGGTAAACGTCGCTCTAAGCTGGGCTAATCAAAGTACCATTTGTCACAAGTTCCTTTAACTGTATGTATATGTATACAGTTGAATATATATATACCGGTGGGAGGGAAACGCTGTGCCGCGCTCCCGGCTGCATGGGTACCACCATCTTGCTTGTTTCTCCCGTGAAACAGCTTTGCTGTGTTTCGGAGAGAAGGGCAAGACAGGCAGTGTAATTACTGGCACCGACACTTAACATCTTATGTCTCAGGATAGGCAACACATAAATAAGTTGCCTGGGTTCGTTCCAGGTATACTGGTTTATGTTCATGGGCGACGTCGACCACTTACCATCAGGTGGTACGTTTGCCAGTTTGCCTATCCAACTAACATAAAAAAAAATATATATACAACTGGTTTATAAACGCCTTTTATCATAATTTGAATATTTTGATAAAAACATATTTTATGTTGCTTATTTACCTTGACTTGAAAATTGTCGAGTATTTTGGTATTTGAAAGGAATCCGTTTGACGCCGATACGGGATTTTTGCAATTATATTGTCCGGGTGTTTCATGGAGCGGTAATATTTTAATGGAGGCTTAGTTTTAAGCTGAGAAGACTATGGCTGATTTACTTTATTTAGTAAAAGGTAGTGTCATACTGCTTTGCAGCCGAATTGGGCCGACAGGACCGGAACCTCTCGATCACATGGCTCTGGCGTAAAATGACAGCTAATGTCGCGTTTCGTGTGGTTTGTGAGTTTCCGGTAGCCCAAGGGCGGGGATGAGGTATCCTTTACCCCACCAACGTATCTACTAGCCTCTTTTGCGGATGTTTATGAGCGTCGGTAGTCGCTTAGGGCTCCAACTGCTCATTGGCCCCCCTATGATATAAAAAAATAATTTTAACCTGACACTTGAAATATTAGAACTATTTCGAGGTTTATTAACGCCAAAGGTTATAAATTATGCCTTTTACAAGTACACCAAAAGCTAAACTTTGGGGTAGTCATATTTATATGGTATTTATTATACAAGAAGTGCAAGTGGCGAGGGATCGGTCGTCTTGGCGTTAATTGAGGGAGGCCTATGTTCAGCAGTGGACGGATAAAGGCTGATGATGATGATGATATAGAGGAGGAGAAGCAGTTAGATATGATACCTGCAATACATGTTGGTCGAGCTTAGGCCAATGCGAGCGTAGGCAAATTAATACAAGGCAAGCGCTACTGCCTAGACGTTTGGCAAACCAATGCCAATGGCCAACATAGACATGTTTTGTGTCAAGTTTTGAGTGATGCCCACACGTTGGACGCTATCAGTTTGTATTATGCATTGAAGTAATATGCACGTCGTAGTAGTTATTGCAGCTGCTGCTGTTTAGAGAGAAAAATAATGACGTGGTACATGCAAAAATTGTACATCAGTAGAAATCAAAGACGATTAATTTTTGTGTCTACTAGTTGTAGACACAAAAATTAAAGAAATGCGATTATTTTATTACATTTTAGTTAATTTATTCTTTGAAGTAGGTTTTAATTTATGTTTAAAATTTTTGTTTCTTAATTTATAGTGATTAATTAAAGAAAACAGACAAAAATAGACATTTTGGCATATTGAACAGTATGAAGTAAGCCCAACAAAAGCTGTAAATCGTCAAGGAGTTCCCTCGACTGTCTTTCAACTCCGGCATCAGATCTACTCTAGACCTTCTTTACATTGCAGTGCTTTAAAATGTTTAATTAAAAAAAAATAAGCCCATTAGTCGCTCCTACGATTTTCGAAAGATCTCGTTTTTTCTGGGATGCCATCTCAGACCCTGGTTTCCTTATCGTGGGACCATTTGGCAAGTATACTTTCAAACAAAAAATATTTTTTAAAAACTGGTCCAACATACATAAAATAATACCGATCGAATTGAGAACCTCCTCCTTTTTGTTGAAGTCAGTTAAAAAGAAGGTGGTGGATGTTGAGTGTTCACAGAAACAGGACAAGTTATATAATTTAGTGTCATTTAAAAAAAATGAAAATATTAGATAATACCTAGTATCTTCATTTTTTTGGTACAATTTTGTTGAATTGTATGGCGCGCGGACAAACATGTGAACACCATTGGCAAAGCGCGCGCGAGCGCCTTTGATTTGTGCAGAAAAACCGACACGGCTTCGAAGTGAGGCGAGTGATCCCGAGCGGCTTCGAGTTGTGACAAGCTACGCCAAATGAGTCCTATACACGTTGGCGCTTGCCTTCACCCGCCCAACTAGGCGAGCGACACCGAGCGATGGCAAGACAATGCAAATATACTGTCTATACGTTGGTATTGGCCTTCACTCGGCAACACTCGACCAACATGTATTGCAGGCTTTATATTCAAAGGTTTTAATAAACCAAAAATTTTATATAAGTATATTTACCCCCAAATACTCAAACGAATCTCAAATTTAAGACGCACTTAAACTCATGCTACGACGTGTCAGATTCAAAGAAAAAAAGAGGGACAACACGAGTTTAAGTACGTCTTAAATTTGAGATTCGTTTGAGTATTTGGGGGTTAGACTTAAATAATGTGAAGGCCTAGAATAATGAAAATAATAACTCACTATCGAATAAAAGTAAAATATTTAACAAAAATATATATTCAAATTTATTTATTCTGCACACAATACATTTTTCATATCAAATTATATTCGAAATCGTATAAAACATAATTTATTTTAAATGCTATTAACAAACAAAGACATTGAAACCAAATGCGAATGGAAAACACAATTTAAAAATAGAATCGTTATAATAAATACATTTGGAGTTTTTATTCCTTTTCACGAGACCAACACCCAAGCCTTACGAATATATATTAGGGATTAGAGGGGAGGCATTTACGTTTACACTTCGTTTTATGTTTTTTATTATTTCGGTATTTAAAATATTTTTTTGGTAATACAAGTCTGATAATATAAAATTAATAAAATATCCCGCAGGTGTCAAATTGACTGTAGGTAATTGAAATTTAATTCTTATAAAAATAACTTACATATTACGAGTGTGACATATTATGGTGTATGAAAGCTTCCCCACCATGATTAAAGCCTTGCCGTGTTGATGGAGCTCAGTAGCCTAAGGTGAACCCGTGCTTTGGCGAAGCAAGTTGTGCCGAGGGATCTGCTCTTTGTACCACTCTTATAAGAAGAGGGGACAAAACAGCAGGGGGACAAGGGGCAAGGCAAACCCCACACCATTGTATTGTCCCGACGTTGGGAGGGGCTGTTCTGTGGTGCGGGACAACCCCCCTGTGGAGGTGGCGTCGGCCCCTTGAGGGACTGACTAGCCGTCGATGTGCTCTATTTGCTCAACAGATCCGGGGCACCTCACCAAAGGCGGCATAGGTGGCACTCGCCAGTCGGAGGACGCAGTCCACCTTACCAACTTTCGGGAGCAGAGAGTCCCACATACCTGCCTGGGGAGACTCCCCCGCGGGATGCCTCAGAGCATTTCCCGGCGTAAAAGGAAAAAAGGAATATGAAGTCTTAAATAGATGAAAAATATCCCACTTTATTTAATACGTTTGTAACACATAATGTAACATCAGCTTTCTGCACTTCTTCGTCATGAACTAACTTATAACTCTGTTAAATATAGTCCTATCATTAACATGCAGAATATAAACGACTGAATGTTGTTTTTGAATTTCGAGCGTTGATCTTATTTTATTACGCGCTTTGTCTTCTAAGAATCATGCCAAGGTTATTATGTCATCTGATCAAATGTGGCTTTTTTATGTGCAAATAAATGATACAAAAATACAAATACAAATGATATTATACATATATAAATATAATAGTACTTTTTCAACTGAAATTAATTATTTATTAGTTTTGAAAGTAAATTCTTTTTATTATAATGAGAAGGCGAATTAGTGTTTCTCAGAAGATTTACTGCCGTCCAAAACAATTCATATTTTTTTTTGTAAATATCTAGGCGATATTGTTTTTCATGTACTAAGGAAGGGTAAGAAACAAGAAAAGTAGTCAATACAGTCGGGGTCAACTTTGTCCAGGTAATGCCATGGTTGAATTACATTATTAGTTTCTCTCGGGGACACTCTTACACATTGAATTCAATGAGCATAAGAAGAGTAACTTCGTTATCAGTTAATAGAACCCTTGTTATATGATCGGAACTTGTTGTTTGTTCCAAATGTTAAACCTACATAAACCTCCAAAAATAGTTACTAGTATCCTTTTGTCAATTAAAAACAAAGATATATATCGTTGACTCAAATTAAATAAATGATACGTTTGTTACTTAAATATTTACGATCTACGATAATTACATTTTAGAAGTTATTATCAAATAATTAAACAAATAATAAGTTTTCCTAAAATATTTACCGGTACACGGTTATCAACTTTTAGAAATTATTATACCTATTGTTAGTTAGTTAATTTATCTTATTTATTTTGCAAATATACAATTATGAAACTTTCCTGCAAAGCTTGCAAAAAAGAATGATCATGCGATTTGATTAAAACATTTAAAAAGATCAGAACAAATTAACTTATAATAATTTACATGCAAATGAAAATGTCCAAGGAAAATTTTAATAAGATAGGAAGTTGAACATCATTCAATTAGAGAAGAGTTGAGATGAAACAAACCCAATCGTGATACGTCGGCCAAAGATTGATAGGTATTCTTTAGACGAAAAAGATTTAACCCACTTCTTCGCAATAAATAAGAAAAGCAATTTCGTTTCCTCTTTGAACAAAATTTATTTTTCACAAAGAATATATTAAAAGTTAATATCAAGATCGTTTCCTCATTTTTACAGTTCAAAGGGATTCATAACGAGTAAGTTGGGTGCGTCCCAGCTGTTATCAGTACGCTCCAAAAGCATTCAATGGCCTGCCAGTCCTACATGACTTATCTTTAATTGCTTCCCGCGAATGTCTTTCAAGACAGCCGTAAAACCTCGACTCTATCCCACTATTCAATGCTTATCTGTCTTACGATCGGAACTGGGAACCGGGTCAAGCTACGTTTTTATTTTAATGCTGTTGCATACTCACGTTCTTGTCTGCGACTCGTATCATAAAGTATCGTCCTTTGTAATACAGTTTGGATACCCGCGGCCAATAATACGTAGCCACCGTGTGTTTTCCTCGCAAAAGCAACAGGCCACTTGGCGCCAGTCCCAAAAAGTACTCCACGCTGTCTTCTCCCTGTACAAAGGAATACTTGTTCAATCAAAATACAAAGGATGCCATGGATATATATAATCCTACACTCTAAAAGGAATGTATCAAATAAATATACAAACTACCGAATCTTGTTTACAACATTTGTGTTAAGTATAAAATTTTATTATACTTACCGGTGGGAGGGAAGCGCTGTGCCGCGCTCCCGGCTGCATGGGTACCACCATCTTGCTTGTTTCTCCCGTTAAACAGCTTTGCTGTGTTTCGGAGAGAAGGGCAAGACAGGCAGTGTAATTACTGGCACCGATACTTAACATCTTATGTCTCAGAATAGGCAACACGTAAATGAGTTGCCTGGGCTCGTTCCAGGTAAACTAGTTTATGTTCATGGGCGACGTCGACCACTTACCATCAGGTGGCACGTTTGCCAGTTTGCCAGTTTGCCTATCCAACTAACATAAAAAAATACATATTTTATTTGGAGGCTGTGGCCATTAGGACATATAGGTATTAATCTCCGTGCAGTGGACAGTCCGTGTTGGATGCGAGTGGTGATCGGTCGTCTTGGCGTTTATTGAGGATGGCCTATGTTCAGATAGGGGCTGATGATGATGATGATGATGAAATTTTATTTGCTGATAATGTTTATGTTTATTAATGAAATTGTATGTTAACATAATAGCTCGCCGTAACGTTGTGTCCGACAGGCGGCAGATGTGACACATCTAATATTTAACATTAGAACTCATAATTGTTAATAAAAATAGAATACGCGAACATACATAGAGGCGTTGTGGAAGCCTCACATGACAGCGTCACGGCATGTACTGCCAAAGCGGGTCAATATACTTATCCTGTATCTCATCTAAAACTATAAATCTAAAATGATTCGCTCTTAAGTGGTCGCACCACTCCTTGTAGGTATATCCTCCTAATTGTACTACTACTTACCAGGACAGGATGTAGATCCACTCCGTACATGTCGAGCCATTTCACTTTGTCGAGGTAGCTGAGTTCCGCTTGCGCCGGCGATATACCTCTGTAACATATCAAACACTTAATGTTGCAATTATAGAAATTCCCGAGTTAATTTCTTTCTTATTAAGAAAGTGTTTGTCACAAAAGACTGTGACACTCTCCCGGCGTTTATCGTGAAGGGGGTAGGTACTAGGTACACATAATTTGCATGTAATTGAGGCTTTGTGACGGTTAAACGGCGACGGCCGCTGGCTGCATCTTTGCATAGTTAAAAATTCATTCAATTAGGAGAAAGGTGGCGAAGTTTAATTTCCGGGGCTGGCGGCTCGCTGTGAAACTGCAACCCTCAGTTCGCGAAGCTCGAAATTTCATCGCTGGTAATTCATAAAGTTTGAGTAATTAAGTATGCTTACAGTCACTTTTTTATTTCAATGTGAATTTCACTGCGCTGTATATTTGTACGTTGAAGAATTTTTAATGCTTCCAAATTAAATTGTTTTAAGGGACTATATTGTTAATATTATATGTACCTACATCATCATCACTGTTATTATTAACCTTTTTTGGTTTTATTTTATACTAGCTGTTGCCCGCAGCTTCGCCTGCGTTATCAAAGAAACATAACTGTACCCGGACTGATGGTTATTATTTCCATTAATCTCACAAATAATGTAGCTTTCTATTGGTAGAGGAACTTTCAAAATCGGTTCTGTGGATCCAGAGATTACCCTCTACAGCCTTACAAACTCACAAACTTTACCTCTTTATAATATTAATATATATTAGTATCGAACATATCCATGTAGAACTTTTTAATTGACTTTCAACGGCTTTTAAAAAAAAATGATAATAATATTTAAATGTCAAAAGTTTATCAATATAGTAAAATTTCATTTTGTCAAAACAAATTTGATTTAACGCTGTATTTAATAATTTGTTTCTATATACGTTGAAGTATTTTAGTGAATATAAAAACGATATTATATTTAACATCATATTATGGAGATAAATGTTGTACATAGTGAAAATGGTAATAATGTTATCTAATGTTCGTACCGAGCCTTCTGTTTGGGTAATGTAACAGAGCCTTTATTACGGTTTGTTTTTGCTAATTATATTTGTAAGAACTACATAATATTCAGAGAGACTAATATTATGCTGGAGTATATACTAGCTGTTGCCTGCAGCTTCGCCTGCATTACTCAACTCCTATATGTCACAGCGTGATGTTATATAGCCTATAGCCTTCCTCGATAAATGGGCTGTCTAACACTGAAATAATTTTTCAAATCGGATGAGTAGTTCCTGAGATTAGCGCGTTCAAATAAACAAACAAACTCTTCAGCTTTATAATATTAGTATAGATAATATAAAATATCACCTTATTTTATGCGCTGCAAAAGAGACCTAATATTCACTACCTAATATTATTTGAGTTGCTACACTTTTAGAAATGCCTTAAAATCCATATATATTAGACGTATACCCCAGTTTCTTCCATATAAAAAATCTCTAAAATTAAATTATTGACGAATCATAGGGCAGTTTGAAATAACTTTGTAACGTTAACACATATGTCACATCAGTCTAAACGTAGTGATTACATTCTCTTGGCCTCAGTCCTCCCGTGACCATGGTTGCTGTAAAGTATCCGAAACGTCGGGCTTGTAAAAATCTTAATAAACCGCGATAAGATCCGTAAAAGTTGTTTCTTTGTAATAAGGAATGACAAGTTTTAATTTTTTTACACGCTTTATAATAGCTTCACCTGTATGTTTGTATGTTTGTAACCGACTCCTTTAGACTTGATTGTGACTCACTTCTACCACGCTTTTTTACAATAAGTAATTTTGTTAACCCATTTCATTCATCCATTAAAAATTGTTTTCAAATTTTTTGTTGGGTTTGCTATTAATGCGTGGTTTTAGTTTTTTTAACTATAATTTATTTTTATTAATCATTATCACCCTTTATTATTCGTAAGCTACAGTTTACAGTTAATAAAAACCATTACAAATATTATAAAAACATGTAACAAACATCCATATATCATCATCATCCCACTGCTGAACATAGGCCTTCCTCAATGAACGACAAGACGGTCGATCCCTTGCCACTCGCATATATAAAGTTAAATAATGCATATTTATGACACCCTGTGCTCGATGTCTGCGATGCTGCCAATCGCTACATTAGTGTACCGTTCAAGGATCGTTGAGAATCACCCCCGTCCACTCAATACCTCTTCGAAAGCCAAAACGATCGGAGCACTTGACTTACCCTAAATAATGAGTCACCTTTCTTTAAATCAAACTGCAGCAAGGTTGAAAGGAGTTATTATTTAACCTGTAGGTTGAAGATTACAGGATTGTATTTATCGGTACATATAATATGGTAAATTGGATAAGTGGATAAGTGGTTTGGTCAAGGTTACATAGATTACATTTTAACCAAATATAATTTAAAGGATATGAACTTAAAATATTTTTTGTAGTGTTTATTTTTTATTATCCATCCTCGCCCCTTGCCCCCTGCTCTTCTGTCCCCTCTTCTTATAAGAGGGGTACAAATTAGCTTCGCCCAAGGTGCACCGCTCACCCTAGGTTACTGAGCCCCACCGCCACGACAAGGCCTGAACCATGGTGGGGAGACGTGCCACCTTGATGGTAACAACATAAAGTAGTTTACTTTAAACTAGCCCAGACAACTCATTTATGTGTTGCCTACCTGAGACATAAGATGTTAAGTCTCGGTACCAGTAACTACACTGCCTGTCTTGCCCTTCTCTCCCAAACACAGCAAAGCTATTTGACGGTAGAAATATGCAAGATGGTGTACCATCTTGCACCGTTCAGCCGGGATAAAGAAATATGTAATATTAATAGCATATAAATATAAAAGCATTTTACAAAAAATTAAAACCGACTTCAAAAATACTAAACTAAAAAGTAATAAAATAACAGTTTCTTTAATGTTTGTGCTTACAACATATCATCAACTTAATCTTCTACTAATGTACAAACTTTGCGTTTTCCACGTCATTATAGTTACTTTTGGAGTCGGTGTCAGCCAAGGTAGGTAGGTAGGTAGGTAATGTACAGCAACAAATACGACACCGACTCCAAAAGTAACTATAATGACGTGGAAAACGCAAAGTTTGTACATTAGTAGAAGATTAAGTTGATTATATGTTGTAAGCACAAACATTAAAGAAACTGTTATTTTATTACTTTTTAGTTTAGTATTTTTGAAGTCGGTTTTAATTTTTTGTAAAATGCTTTTATTTCTTAATTTTTAGTGATTCCGAAATTCGTCGTCTTGGCGTTCATTGAAGGAGGCATGTTCAGCAGTGGATGGATAAAGGATGATGATGATGATGATGGTGATGATGATTATGATTACGATGACCGCGACATACTATGGTGTGCTACCTACAAAGCATCCTATACAATTATTACATCGACACGTAATAAAATGATCATATCATCAAGATAAACAAAACCAACCAAATAGACATTATTGGGAATAACTAAAAAACGGCTTGTCAGATCTTAATAAAATTAATATGGGACCAAATTGGAAACTACAGTTTTCAAACAAAAAAATAACCATCGAAATCCATTCACAAACGGCGGAGATATCGTGTCACATACATACAAAAAAAAAAAAAAAAAAAAAAACATACAGACGAATTGAGAACCTCCTTTTTTTTTGAAGTCGGTTAATAATAATACGCATTTTACTTTCATTTTCGTTGAAATGTACGTAATAAATTTCGTTTAATTATTTAGATCGTATCTCTGACAAATCTGTTCAGTGATGATTCAGCGCGTGTCATGGAGATAATATGTTGAAATGTGAGCATTTCAAGTGTGAGATATTGACACTTTGACCAAAAGAAATGAAATAGGAATGTCTATTTCATCGTTAATGTTGTTCAATATATATTTTTTTTTCATTTTTCATTCCTTCAATATCAAAATAGTTACAATTATAGTATAAATATTTGAATTCTCATGTATTTTTTACATTTTATACACAATGTATATATGACATTTGGAATTTCCAACCTAAAATATCAAGTCACTGCGAGTAGCGCATCAAAGACAACGGGTCTTTAATGCAAAACCAACTGTCGATAGAAAAATTTTGTCTCGATACAGCTGCATAATCATATTACGCTTTGGTTCAGTTTTAATTTGCTCCCATACCTGAACTTGGCTTCGTTACGTGCTAGGATAAAGACTTAATGAGCCAGTTATTTAACGGCGGCGGGAGATCGAATGTCTTGGCGTTTATTGGAAGAGGCGTCTAGTTTGAACGAAAATAAGGTTGATGATAACCCGTGGTATATATAATAATATATTTTTTGTGTTCTCCTCCTCC
Source organism: Helleia helle (assembly GCA_963853865.1). Classification (NCBI taxonomy): domain Eukaryota; kingdom Metazoa; phylum Arthropoda; class Insecta; order Lepidoptera; family Lycaenidae; genus Helleia; species Helleia helle. The sequence goes on along the minus strand of OY971422.1, from coordinate 13,163,885 downwards.
TTTTTTGATTATTTATGTAAAGTATCCGTGTATTGCCCGGTACTGGTTCGGCTATCTTAGTGTTCATTGATCTAGCCCTATCTCTATATATAAATACGATAATGATTTTTCTTGAGGGGGAAAACGGTCGGTTCACCTGGTGGTAAGTGATAAGTGTCATCCCTATGCCCTATACACTAGAGGATTAGCAGGTCCGTTGCCGGCATTTCATATATATGACGATAGTACTTACGTGAGAGTGCGATGTATGTCTGCTGCTCTTGATTCAAACTCCGGCGTCTGATGCGCCAGTAACCGGAACTCGGTTACGTAGCCGTGTGTGTGTCTTCTCGGATCATAATCACCCAGTTCAGCTGCACAAAGGAATACCTGATTATTATCAAATAAAAAAGATATGCTACTAATATCATAAACGCGAAAGTTTGTATGTCCATACATCATACATCAACATCCATATGTTTATTACTCTTTCACACAAACATTTTTACAATAATATAGCTTATAACATCAGAATAGCACATAGGCTATGTGTATGTGTGCCTATGTGTTTTTTTAGTTGAATAGGCAAACTGGCAAACGTGCCACCTGATGGTAAGTGGTGGACGTCGCCCATGAACATAAACCAGTTTACCTGGAACGAGCCCAGGCAACTCATTTATGTGTTGCCTATCCTGAGACACAAGATGTTAGGTCTCGGTGCCAGTAATTACACTGCCTGTCTTGCCCTTCTCTCCGAAACACAGCAAAGCTGTTTCACGGTAGAAACAAGCAAGATGTAATGTGTTATATTATAAAATACATATAACATTATAAAGATTTTGTGTAAATCGTCCCAAATCTAATACTGCGCAGACATAGTCGCGGGCACCAGCTATTAAGTTAATAAAATAGTAAGAGATTTTCGTAGCTTCAGATTTTTAATCAAATATGTTTTTATTATAATTTTATTCTTTTGAAGATACAAGTAGTTTACTTGTATCTTCTAAATGTCTATCAATTAGATTTTGAACAAAAAATGTTAAACTTAATGTTTTCATAATTATTGAAGGCAAGGAAAGGGTAGTCGAGACACTTATTATTTGCATATTTTGTATTTTTTTAATGGTACATAAAACACTATGCAATTAAACTCGTACATAATATTGATAGGTTACAAAACTAACATCATATATTAATAAAGTAAATAAATATTATCCTTTGCCTCTTCCTGTCTTCATAAGCCGTACTATTTAATTAACAGACTATCGTAATACTAGCGAAGCTCGAGAACTGAAAAGCTGACTCACATCCATTATTGTATCAAGCTTAATCTTTAAAGACCTCAATTAATCTCCTAAATAGGTCAACACGTGTTTTATCCTAAACTAGCTGTTGCTTGCAGCTTCGCCCGTATTACTCAACTCCTATATATCACAGCGTGATATTATATAGCCTATAGCCTTCCTCGATAAATGGGCTGTCTAACACTGAAATAATTATTCAAATCGGCTTTATAATATTAGTATAGATAAATATGTACGAATTATATCTATAAGGAGGAAGAAAGACCCTTGTAGGTTCGAAATGCTCAGAAAGTTTTCTAGTGTCTATATAAAGGTAAAGAGAGCACCGAGTTAATTATCGGCGGACGTAAAGGGAAAATAAAAAGTGCTGTTTGGAACGGCCATAGAAAAAACTGAGCGGGCCGTTAGTTATTTCCCGCCATATATCTTTTTGCAGCCCATCTGTACCATCTGGCGCGCTCGCTGAAAACACGTGCACTTGAGAGATTTTGTCACTTTTATAACTTTTATCTGCGATGTCAGCATAATCATATTTTTAATGGAACTCGTATATTTTTGGACATCAATTTTTCTATAATATTTTCACTGTTTAATTGGAATGATGGAATAATAAAAAATGTTATTGTCAGCCAATTGTCTTGTCCTGTTAGGAAATGAGAATTCCTCAATGAACATATAAACATAATCGTGACGTCCTTCGGAACTAATTTATTGTTTAACTTGTAATTGTCACAGCAAAATAATTTATTTTTCCTACATTGAGTAAAAGTGCTGGCAATCACAAAGTTGTTTAGAGAACTAGTTACTATACTGCTGTTGTTGATTCATTAAACAAGTGGACCCATTGAGGTGATAAAAAATACATTAATGATATTCATTATATATATTTTGTAAGAGGTAGTGCCATGCTGCATTGCAGCCGAATTGGGCCGGCACGACTGGGGTGGTACCTCTCGCTCAAATGAAACTGGCGTCAAGTGACAGCTATGCTGTCGCGTTTCGTACAGTTTGTGAGTTTCCGGTGGCCCATTGGGGGGGATAGGGAAAAGGAGGGCGGCGCATCCGCGTGACCTCTGGTTGTGCTGATGTGTATGTGTGTGTTTGCTTGTATCGGTCGGTTATTGATATAGGTACCTATAGCCGATGATGTAGCGAATTCACCAATGTATCTAATTCAATTCAATGTTCAAACAATTTTCTTAATACATTCATGACTATAATATCATCATGAATGTTTTCAGCACGGAGATTAGATAGAAAAGCTTTAGAGAAATAAAGTTTTATGGAAGGGGCGGCGCGGTCGCAGAAGTCTCTGATTGAAACAGGTGATTATTTATGAAACGACCTTGAGTTTAATTTATTTTATATAAATGAAAAAAATAAAATTTAAATAAAAATGAATTAATAAATACAAAACTAAATAAATATGAAATTAAAATAAAAGCTTTCACAAAGTCAACGTTTGTATTAATTATTGCTACGTGTATTTAGTGACGTCATGGGGAGCGTAGTGATAAGGGTCCTGGTGGTAAAAAACACTCAAATTTTGCCAATTTTTCAGTGGACAATTTATTGTCTATAAGGCCTATACCGATTGTTCTCCTTTTTATCTAAGCTCTGTAGTTTAGAAAATTGTCTACTTGAGTCATGAAGCCATGATCGTCTTCTTCTTCTTTTAACTTCTAGCTTCCACTAGGATTTGCCAAACCCCATGATAACCGTGTACAATAAATTCTCATATCAAACTGTCATTAAAGTCCACAGTCAATTCATTTAAGTTGGTAACATGTATTTTGCTGTTCCGTACTTTATTTCCGAGTTTAGTTGAGGACTATAAATTTAAAACGACTATATTTAAACTCTCCCGCCGTCGCTTACGGGCTCTTTAAAATAGAACAATAGAGTTTAAATATTATTAATTCAAGTGTAGTATGTTTGAGTTAGCACCCGACGAGATTTATTTCACTAGATATACAACTCATTTATAATATTAATGGCACTGAACGTTGAAAGTTTGTTTATAAAGGTTTATGGTTTCTAATGTTTTCCACCGACGGATTCTAATGAGTTCCTATATGTCGTGATGACAGGGTACTGTCGCTGAAATGTTTATGGAGATGGGTGTCGAAATTATAGTTGCTACGATATTTTATATAAATGTATGCATTATTAATAAAATATTAGTTTACTATAACCAGCACTATTAAGTGGATTTTCGTACTGTTTAAGACATCCCGCCTGGGGAGCTTGTTGTGGCGGTGGGGCTCAGTAGCCTAGGGTGAGCCGCTGCACCTTGGACGAAGCTAATTGAGCCAAGGGAGCTCTTGTACCCCTCTTATAAAAAGAGGGGACAAACGAGCAGGGGGCAAGAGGTGAGGGTGGTACCCTCACCCCATTATTGTACTGTCCCGACGTTGGGAGAGGTTGTTCTGTGGTGCGGGACAAACCCTCTTCTGTGGAGGTGGCGTCGGTCCCTTGCGGGACTGACTAGCCGTCGAGGTGCCCTGTTAGCTTAACAGATCTGGGGTACCTCACCAAGGCGGCATTGGTGGCACTCGCCGGGTTTTAGTGGGTAGAGCTGCGTCCACTTACCAGCTTTCGGGCGCAGCGAGTCCCACATACCCGCCTGGGGAGACCCACTCCCCCGCAGGATGCCTCAGAGTATTTCCCGGCGTTAAAAAAAAGTGCGTCTAGATTATAGACAACCAGCATGACGTATTTAAAATTCAACCCCGAAACACAAAACGTGATGTCATATTTTTAGGGATTCGTATACAAAGGGTAAAACACTCCACTGTCCGTCTGCCTATATCTTATGAACTGTGATAATAATTAGACAGTTGAAATTTTCACAGATGATGTATTTCTGTTGCGCTACAAATACTAACAAAAGAATAAAATCAATATTTAATGGGGGCTCCCAAACAATAAACGTGATTTTTTGCTCGATATTTAATAACGGCATCAGGTAGATGCTTAAAATATTCACAGAATACTTAGTTATACAAGGTTGATAAAAGCGAGAGGCATTAAGTTAAACCACATATACTACACATGCTTATGGTTAATCCGAAACTATTAAAAACAGTTTATGAGAGAAATAAAATAAAAGTTTTTCAAAGAACTTAAATAGGTGAACAGTCAAAAAAAAAAGTAAACAGCATTTGTAAAATGTCCACTGACCTACAAATCTAAAAGGCAACGTCGGGCAGCACGTTGCGTTGGTGCAGCACAGGGTGCGTCTCACTGGGTCGAACAAAGCGGAGCGGCTTTAAAACTTTAAAAATATACTGTGACTAAACTATTGATTCTATTGGTCTAAGTTTTGGTGTGTAGCCTGGAAATGGTACATAGGATATGTGGTTTAATTTAATGCCTCTCGCTTTTATCAACTTTGTATATTAACTTTAAAATAAATGCCATACAACAAACGTGATTAAAAAAAAATCGTTGGGTTGAAGTAAATATGTGAATACTACGCCCAACGATTTTTTTTAGACCTTCGGGATATTTTTTTAGCTTTTAGTGTTAAAAATAATTCGCAATCTATATACATCCTTATTATCTTTTTTTCAATTAAACAGTTTAACACAAAAAAGAAACTTATTTTATTCAAACTTGTAATAGGTACCAGTTCCTGAGATCAACGCGTTCAAAAAAAAAATCTTCAGTTTTATCGATAATATGGATTAAATATAATATAACGATACTCGTGATATATTATAATAAGAAGTCAGGTAATTTATAAGATACTATTTTCTATAATGTACATTATGTTATACATACGTAAAAATAATAAAATATGTTAAGCAGCCCTAAATTACTTCAGTTATTATAGCTCAGTACTGGTCCAGTTATAATGGTATTTTCCCACGTTTTACCAATGTCCGTTGCCGGGTCATTGTTTTACCCATTTTTCTTACGAAGCATCATTTGGCGAGCATATTTTCGTAAGCGTTTTTGATACGCTCAATTGGAATGGCACTTCCGCATAATCTCTCTTTGTGGTCCCATTAAACTCAGCGTCCGGACGATTGGCCATTCTGTTGATTAATATAGCCTCAGCTTCTTAAGCTAACTTGTTGCAGACTATTGTCTATATTCACGATACTTTTGAGCAGAAACGACTTCGTGAACAGTCATTTACTAAATGGTATCCGACACTAACAAATAGCTTACTATCAATTGTAGCCCTGAAAATACGACAGCTTTACGAAATACACCGAAGGATGTGAAACAAAAGAAATTTATCTTTCGTATTTTTGGACGTTAGAAAAACATTTCTATTTAACATTTCTGTGACTGTCTTGTGTTTATATTTGCTATTTTGTAATCAAATACTGAAACCTACATAACATAGATAGAAAGCCTTTATTGTATTTTTTTCAGTAATTGTAATTTTATCTTTCCTCATTTGATTAGGAAAGTCTTGTTCGCTTTTTATTGAGATTTTCTTTCAATTATTTATTATATACAATAAAAGCTTTATTTAGACTTAGTTGCCGTGGTAACAGTACGACGTATATTCTCGGCATAGCCAATTACATTTTCAAATTCAAGTAATTTAATTCAGACACAGAGATTTTATCATTATAATCAGAGGTTGAGAGCCTGTCGTTTAGTGTCATTTTTCTTATGGGTGAGTGCGCAATTTAGATTTTTTAGATTTTTTTTTTATATGTTACATTAGAAAAGGAATGCGCTTTGAATTAATAAAAAATACGAACAATATAAAAACTTCACCGGTGGGATGGAAGCGCCGCGCCGCGCTCCCGGCTGCATGGGTACCACCATCTTGCTTGTTTCTCCCGTGAAACAGCTTTGCTGTGTTTCGGAGAGAAGGGCAAGGCAGGCAGTGTAATTACTGGCACCGAGACTTAACATCTTATGTCTCAGGATAGGCAACACATAAATGAGTTGCCTGGGCTCGTTCCAGGTAAACTAGTTTATGTTCATGGGCGACGTCGACCACTTACCATCAGGTGGCACGTTTGCCAGTTTGCCTATCCAACTAACATAAAAAAAAAAATGTTATATGGACCACTATATTTTGATATTACATAAATGATGTAATGATTATTTTATTATTTGTTTTCAAATAAAGAAAAGACTTTTCATATTTTCATATTTCATTATCACGGAGAAGTTATGGGTAGCAGATAGCAAGAAAATTATGTGTATTTGACGACAACTGTGGCTCAGTGGTGAGCGCGTTGGCGCTCAAGCCGGAGGTTGCGGGTTCGAATCCCGCCAGGGAAAAAAAATATTTTCTGTGTTCCTGGGTCATGGATGTGTATTAAATATGTGTATTATATAATAAAATCTTAAATATATGTACCCATCCCCGGGTGAATGCGCTAAGCATTTCCACTGCGTCGAAAGAAAAAAAAAAGTGTGAAAGCGTCCAATAGATATTATTATTTGTAATGTGTAGGTATAAAGGTTTTTGAATCAGAAGTAAATGAAGCAAGTGCCGTTGACACGGCCATAAAATGAATTTGATTCTCTACTAAATTAGTGATTGATTGATTGATGAATTGAAAAGAATAAAGATTGTAAATATGTTTAAAGTCAGTCATACAATCCAAGTCAACAAGTCATATATTATATACCTAATCTTTATAAATAGAAGGTACAAAAGGTAAAACAAATCACTTTCGGTATTTATAAGAATCTCCCCCAGGGTTTAGCCGCGCGTTAAATAATACTTCAGCATCACCTCTGCCCCGGGGCTCAGCGATGTATATTTTAAATGCAAATGAACCGCCTCTTGTGATGGCTCATTTGCTTCTTGAATAACAAACCGATAGACATGTAGTTATTAGCGATACGTAAATTAGAATTTGGGAGTTGTATGTTGAGTATTGCAGTGGCAGGGCCGTCTCGACGGTCATTGAAAGGGAATTGTTGATTGGGACTGATGACCAGATGTGAACGTAATTTAAGCAGTCAATAAAATTACTAAATTATCTTCACAAAAGGCATAGTGTATGTTTCTTTATTGGGGAGTCACAAGTTGACGAATTGACTCAGTTCTTCTTTTATTTAAGTCTTATTTTCCAATCACATTTGACTGATGTTGATGACACGCACGTTTCTTTTTTAAGCAAATAAGGAGGCAACCGAGCAGTCGGAGCCTTATGGTGACTACTGATGCCCATATACATCCATACAATAAAAAGTTATGCAGATGCTTTCCCCATTCTATTCCCTATCGCCCCCAATGGGCCACCACAAACCGCACGAAATGCATAGCTGTCACTTGACGCCGGTGTTATGTAAGCGAGAGGTACCACCCCGGTCGTGCCGGTCCATTTATTCAACTGCAAAGCAGCATGGCACTACCACTTCTATGTTTATATTTAATAATACGGGAAATATTAAGGTGTGATCATATACATACATAGATTGAGAAAGAAATAATCACCTTCCTAAGTACCTAACCAATGTGATCAATGTTGCCAGCAGATATTAAGGAGTTGATACACTTATTTCGTGGATCAACATCTTTATATACGCACATACGTCGTGCGTGTCCCAAAGTATCCTTGCCAGTAATCACAGGCTGTCTTACCGTCCATACCTTAAAACTTGAAAAAATGTATCTCCATATAAATTCAAAGAAAACAAAAGACAACAATTTACTTTCAACATCTTAGAATTCATATTTTTAGTCCCAATCATAAAGTAATTAAACAGCGTAATACGAACAATTTTTCCCGCTAATGAAATATCAGGAAATCCATTAAACCACAAAATTCTATATTCGCTAATTTAATCTTCGCGTCTTTAATATACCTGTGCTTGAAATATTTAATTAAAAATGGAGCCTCGTTCCACCTTCGATGACTAACTTACTTTGACCTTCAATTAATAATTAGATTATTAATTTGGAAACGGATTTAGAGTTTGAATAATTTAATGAAGAAAACATTAAGTCTAAACAAAAATTGAATTCATTGTAAGAAGACAAATTTTACGCATTTTAATTTTTAGTATACTCTTTCACATTGTTATCGTAAGGTTGATAACTAAATTATACTTTGCTCAAAATATGCAAAATCGATTAGGTAAGATGTTCCTTTTTTTGTTTTCGCTGGGGAATGCGTTTAGGCTTATCACAGGGCCCGGGGGGGGCGGATTTTTTGGGACGCCCGAGAAGATGATATGGTGGACACAGACTCTACCCACTAAATCCCAGCGGTGTTCTCCTCGTCGTCTGACCAGCCCAGCGTGGGAGCTGTGGACGTCTACGGAGCCTAGATCGCGTACCATCTAGCACTCTCCTCTGGAGTCAGGGGGGTGTCATCCCCTCCTCCTTCCCTGCTTAAGGCACCCTAAACACATAAGGGTACCTTATAGCTAGGACCTTACGCGCACGTGGCGGATAATAGATCCCTCACGGCGCGGGCGGTGCGACCGCCTGTCGCCGTCGTGCTCTCCCGCGGCAAGAGCCGCCAGTGCGCTCCCTCTCTCGCTCCACCTTCTCCTTCTGAGTCATCACTACCTCTCTGAAGTAGAGAACCGCTTGCCATGTGCTCCACTGAAGGTCACCGTTCGAATGACCGCAGGGAGCCACAGGTACATGCCAGCCTCAGCGATGAGAGGCGCCCTTGCTTCCGCCCAGGTTAGATTCTCCTAAGTCAGTCATAACAGGAAGTTGCTTTAGGAGAATCGTCCACGCGTTGTCTGCCCTGAAACGCCGTCTTGATATCAGTAATTACCAACTGCCATACAATTTTATTACAATTCAAAATCTCTTCGGGATGTAAAATACCTGATATCCGGTAAAGTCGGACGGAAACCGCTAGTTAAGTAGTGGCTTTGGATAATGTGGGTTATATTATACAGAGCCGGTTTATGTGGTCTAGCTTAGGTTGGAACTGCTACTACAATATTTGATGTTAACATGTTATTATACATGTTATACTTTTATTTGAACATCCACGGTGTCGACCACCGTGTGTAAAAAGTACATAAACATAATATAACGTAATTTATATACAAAATATCATTTTTAAGGAAGAAGAGAGAAGGACGGAGAGTCCACCTCCAAATAAATAAGACCACAATCTCCGTGTCGTGGTTCATCCTAGTTGCACCTAGTTGGATGCGAGTGGCGGGAGATCGGCCGTTTTGGCGTTTTTTAAAAGAGACCTAAATCCAACAGTGGACGGAAAAATGTTGTTGATGATGATAATCAAGTATCATATTAAAAATAATCTTTTTATATTCCCTTTCCACGAACCAAATGTGTGTGCACTTGAGATTATAGGGCATCCTAAAACAGGCCGGGCCACTTTTTCCCACAGGACCTCTGATTATTATCAAGATGGAGGTTACTGGTTAATATCATACAAGATATTACGGGGTGAGTCCCGTGTGACATTTAGGAAATTAAATTTGGGGATCCTTAAGCACTTTCTTGGTTCGAGTACTTTCTAGATTCGCCGCAATGTTTGTTGCATTCTTAAAAGACATTATGATTTAAAACGTTTACTTAAGAAAAAAATGAAGAGGTTTTTAATCAATAAATAGTGCATAATAAATATTATTTAATTCCAATCCCATTTCACCCACACCTCCTCTGTCCGGAAATCCAAGACAACGTCAGTTTTACGGCATTTCCTGTCTCGCACAACCACGGCACATTTACGAACCGATACCACTTACGGACTTTATATATTAAAAATATTTAAAAAAAGAAGCATAGGTACAATATTTGAAAGGCCGGCAACGCACCTGCTTATGATGTAGCGGGTGTCTATGTCGCTTATCACTTACCACCAGGTGAAAAGACTGTCCGTTGGTCCGTTAGCCCCCTCATCTAAAAAAAAATATAAGCGTATATGCACCGTATACCTACCGGTGTTTCTTTGAAAGAAAGGATTCGGAACGAAGACATCCGCCAGAAAACTAATTTACTGACATCACGCAAAGAATAAGCTCGTTGAAGTGGCAGTGGGCTGGTCACACACTCAGGAGAACGGATGGCCGATGGGGCAATAAGGTTCTAGAGTGGAGGCCACGTTTAGGTAGATGAAGTGTTGGTCGGCCATTTACCAGGTGGGAAGACGATCTCCGTGCGGTGGCCGGTCCGTGTTGGATGCGAGTGGCAAGGGATCGGCCGTCTTGGCGTTCATTGAGGGAGGCCCATGTTCAGCAGTGTAAGGATAGATGCTGACGATGACGATGATGATAATGATGATGATCCGTATTTCGCACCTTATGTAAATATTTTTACACGAGCTGTACCTGATCGTATCGTAAATATTCCAATTTAATCAAGATGTTCCCGTAGTCGACCCGGCTCAACTGTTCACATATCTTTTGTCTCTGACAATTCTGTCTTCACCCAAATCATTTCAACGTAACCTTACTTTACTGTTTCCGCAGTCATAAAACAGCAAAACCCTTATTTGTGTAATTTATGTATGTCTGTTTTATTTATTTATTACTTCAACAGTACTTGGAAACGTCTAAGTAACCACCATATTTTGCATAGCTATACAGACGCGTAAAACTCATAACAAACTAATCTAAAATCCGAAATATAAAACGCAAACGCCTAACACCTAAAACAAATAAATAATAAATCCTACATAATAAAAGAATATAAACTTAGATATGCTTTAATTAGTTAAAAATACATAATTTTTAACTATCTATTACACAAATTTAAATCTATCCTTTCCTTAGTAGCATTTAATTAGTACATAAGTCGGTGTCGTGTTTGTTGCTGTACATTACCTACCTACCTACCTACCTTGGCTGACACCGACTCCAAAAGTAACTATAATGACGTGGTAAACGCAAAGTTTGTACATTAGTAGAATATTAAGTTCATTATATGTTGTAAGCACAAACATTAAAGAAACTGTTATTTTATTACTTTTTAGTTTAGTATTTTTGAAGTCGGTTTTAATTTTTTGTAAAATGTTTTTATTCTTTGTATGTGTTAATGGTGTGCAATAAAGCTATATTATTATTAAAATTTTTACACATTCCCAAACTTTTGTCGAAAACATAATAACTAATACGTAACGTAACGTATTCAATACTGGCATCACATAAAATCCTCATTAAATATTATTATATTGCCAAAAAGGTTTTAATTTGAATCGAACTTCATTTAAATTTGACTCCAATTGCGGTCTCATAGAAATGCGTCTTATCGAGGAATGCAGCTTTAGAAAATTTCCCTTTAGGATTATTCACTGACTTCCAAATTAATCCTGACTCAATATTCTATTGATAATACACCTCATTGGAGTGAACTCGAGACGAATATTAATATTTAATTGGATAACATAGCTATAGTAATTAAACACTTTTTAAGATATTATGTAACACTTCATCTCAGTACTTAAATAAGTTTACACATTACAGCAACCATAATCAAGAGAGGATCATGATCTTCTCGACTCTCGAGTCTAGCGTCTAGGCTTTGGTCTATAATTATTATTATCTATGGTCAATGAATGAAATGTGTTTAAACGATTTTATACGAAGTAGCGCTATGCTGTTTTGCAGCTGAATAGGCCGGCGAGTCCAGGGAAGTAGCTCGCACATAAGACCGACGTCAAATGGCGGCACATGTCGTCGTGTATCTTTCGGTTTGTGAGAGATCCGGTGCCCCCCCGCCCCCTCAACACACACATGACAGCACAGACTACGCAAAGACTACACCAGGAGGGTACCGGTCGCAGAAGCACCGGAGAATCCCTCTCTAGGCTTCCGGGCTCAGGACAGGTACCTGAACCCGAAAACCTGGGCAGTCTCGCGTATTCTTGGGGAATCTGTGCTCGATACAAAAACTGCTCGGGGTAAACGGAGCAGTCGGCAGCAATCCCCTACCACTATGACCGTGGATATCTGTAACATTAGGGGACTTCATACCAATCTTAACGCTGTCCATTACCACCTCCAGACGGCGAAGCCAGCCTTGCTCTTTTTGACCGAGACTCAGATATCCTCTCCGGCTGATACTTCTTATCTCTCCTGTCCGGGGTGCAAATTAGAACACTTTTTTGTGTAATAAACATTCATCCACCATTACAATTATTATATTTATTATTTGATCAATAATATTTATATACATTTCCATATATGATAAATATATTCTAATACCGTATACAAGTATAAAAGTTATTAAAATGTTTGTATAAAAGATAACAACTCTGAAGCCACAATAAGACGCAACAAAGAGAAAATCGATAGTCCCACGTGAGTGGACGGCACAATTAAAACTACTGTTATATACATATTTAATGTCCATGTGTCCGTGTGTCCAGTCTCCAGGATTATACAATATTCAGTCTAGTCACGGGGAGCATTAGTGTACGTATAGGGTCGCTGGTCACCTGTTCGACACCCGTACTTAATTCTTTTTATATTTGTTTACTTAGAAAACCTGTCTAGTCTAAAACAACGATAAAAGATAACTTTTTAAAACGAGCTATTCACCATATGAGCACAATATGAGTTAGTCTCGTGATCAAGGCATTCGGAATCCGAAATATCCAGCTCGACGGAATGAGAATGAAAAACAGTAAATATCCTCTTTGCAATAGTTGTAAAGTGAATGGTTAAATTCTGTTTGAACAATAATTAGCTTTGAACCTTCTTTTCGATGATGAACTATCATTAAAATTATTATATACTAGCTGTTGCCCGCAGCTTCGGCCACGTTAACTTAGATTTACTGAATACCCGGATTGATGATGATTATTTTATAGCCTAAGTTACTCCTTATAACATCAGCTATCTAACAGTGAAGGTCATGTCAAAAACAAACAGACAGACATACAAAAATGGAAAAATGGAAGAAAATGGAAACAAATCCTAGCTTTTTTATGACAATTCATAATACATACACGACTATATTATGCTACAAATTTTCATACACAGTATACGAATAGCTTGATTTCAGTGGTATTTGATATGGCAAGCAACTTACCACTATATCAGACAACCATCACATCCTGGAGGTGAAATAAAATCATTAATCATACCTTAAAGCCTTCGGTATAAAGTTTCCCAATTCAAATGATAATACTCTCGTCATATTTCATTATAAATTTCCAGGGTCTTACGCACCACATAACTAACGTTATCACAGCCATACTGTAACTATAAATCGTAGAATATCATGAACACTACCATTATTTTTTTACCACCATGTTGGCTAATACCCTGCAGAAAAGCGTCTTACTTCGTCGCAAAATTTTGGTCGCTGGTTCGAATCTTGCCAAGAGCAAACCCGTATTTCATACGAACTGACATATACTATATTGGACTATATTAGCGTTTTCCTATTGATCTAATATTAATTTTATCCTTTCTGGCTCAATACAGACAGCTTAATTTCACATGTGTCATAGCAATTATCATAATAATGTAATATAATATCATCATTAAAATTATCCCTAATCTCGATACATCATCGATCGAACATATAACCGGAATAGAGGGGTAATATTATGTGTTTTGTATGAAAAAAAAAATCTGCCAAATTTGTGCTGCGACGCTGTGCCGGTTCTGCGCTCTGATTGGCGCTCTGATTGGATTGATGAATGATTTACCGATGGGACGTACATACATATCACTGGTTGGTTAAATTGCTATTACGTCAGTGACAAATCACTGACCTGTTTCGAAATATTATGGCCCACATTACTACTCTATCCGGTTATATGCTCGATGGTTTCGATGAACATTATGACAAACATCCAACTATACGTCTACGTACCGTACGAGTGTGATTCGTAAGTTTCGTATATAACTGGGCCGATTTTGATATATTTTTGACGTGACAACGTCTTATAATTCGATGGAGCCGGCTGCAAGAACGAAAAAACATGACGTATGCGATGACGTATGCGGCGTTACCTCGCTCTCAGGCGTTCCATTTTCTTATGACGTTGTCACGTTCAACTATCGTCAGTAAACCGACTTTACAGACAACCGATTTTTTGTGTTTAGGTAGGACTGGCAACTGGACGGAGTAATTACATTATAGTTAAAAATCGTGCAGTTGTAGCCGGAGGGCGTGAGTGGCATATCACGCCACCGGCCGCGGGGGACGCGGTCATTATTGTACTCATTACAAGTCTCTTGTTACCTTTTTGTATTTCCAAATTGACCGATTCTACCATGCTTTAATTTCACGTTGGCCATGGAAGCGTAAGGGCGATGTATTCATTAAAAAAACTACTTACAATGTGAGAATATTTAAGTCTGAAGACCCTAATATTTACCTATCATGATTCCCTTCTTTTGTATTTTTCTTGAATGATGATCTATCGTTTATTACCATTTGAGTTACTTTTTTTTCTTTTAAATATTTGCTGTCGATCACTTTTGAACTTATGAGTTGAATATTTTGTCTATTTCCGAATTATTTTTACTTGTCAGGTCTTTTTAATATTATAAAGAACGTTTTTTTCAGTTTGTTTTATTCGTTTTTGGTTGCATAAGAGAATTCCGAAGAAAATATATGTTTCTCAGCAGCAAACATACTACATATACCTTTTTGTATTCAAGGCAATTATTTACACCATCTTGACGAAAACCCATACAAATGCGTGTCTCACAAAGAAAAGGACAAACACACTCACTCGTAAAATATCGAGTATAACGTAACTGGGGTCGAACTAGACAAATAAAAACATGTTTAGTCCTTTTCTATTTACATAATTAAAAACTTCCAAGTAGCTACTTCATAGTTACAAACTATTGGTACCTACAAGTTAAATATCTCAAGCACTTCGATAAACATCCGCAGCATGAATACAAATATTCATACTTGTGTAGAAATTACCATCTTGGTAATAAAACTTAGCTTTAATATTACTATCGTTGTGAATTAAGATTATTTCTATAGCAAGTCGGGTCGTTATCTGATTATGTATTCAATACATGATTCAAAGTTTAAGTTTGTGCCTTACTCGATCAGGTGTAAATGGATACGGGATTAACTTAAAATATTACATATAAATACGTAAAAATATATTTCGTTTCGACTGTATCGTCTATAAAGGTCTCAACAAACCAACGAGAATCTTGTATACGACTGTAGATCTAACTTCGCAAGTGAAGGTGAAAGGATGAGTTAGTATTACAATAAAATATATTATTTTACACATCGATGATCGACTGCTGCAAATCTAAAGAATCTTAAAACTTTAAAATTTATTCTGCGCATGTGAATACCATTGCTACCTCGACGTGTTAATTCTTCGACTTATGTTGCCAACTTTTGTTTTGCTGGGAATATTTCAAAGTGATATTGCGATAAAACGTGTACAGACGTTTTTTTAACCTCCTATGCAAAAAGAGGTGTGTTATAAGATTGGCCCCTAAGTGCGTCTATCAGTGGAAGTAGTTTATAAATGTTTTTTTTTGTTGAAAACAGATTTCTAGCGATTCTTAGCCATGTTTTCTTAAAGCGTAGTTATTTCAAGGTTATTAGCTCTTTTGTTAATGCATTTTTTTAAAGTATACTTAACTTTTATTATGTATTATACTCGTATAAAAACCATCAATATAAAAGGCACTGCGGACGATTCAGGTAAATATTAACAGTTTCGCCATCTAAATTCCGTGAAATAACAAAGTGCCGGTCGAAACCTTCAGCGAGCTGAAACCGCACGGTTCCATTTAATATACACGCTTCGACCATATCCCCGTGCTTACACACAAACAAATACCCATACAAAAGTCTCCGAAATTTCTAAATAGCCCAATAAAATTTTATGAAACGTTAACGATCAGCATTGCTCTTTCATGGGCACTTTGTATCGGTATTTAGGCGCCAAGTTTACATTTTAGCCTGTATAATTAAGAGACTCGTGAGGTTATTGGATGTGCAAATAACCTAAGCCCGTTCTTATCAAGTTTAATCCGATCGGCCATGATCGCTCGAAGCTCATTCATAAAGCCCGTTCGTAAATGCCTGACGTAAAATCGCCCGTAAAGTTTATAGGTACTGTTGCGCTGTAAAGGTGCTACGTGATATTGCTTGAATTCTTTAAGCTTTATTACGTTTCTGATTTTAAATAGATTACAGTTTAGGATTAGAAACTGAGGAAAACAATTCAAATATATTGACATCTACTTCTTCTTCTTCTTTTACTATGGCTCCCTGAAGGATTTGCCAACATTAGAGTAAAGCTCAGTTCAAGTTGAGACACAAAACTTTGCTTAGTGTAAGGCTTTGTGGGAGTGAAGTCGTAAGAGCAAAATTCAAAGCTAAGAGATGACTTTGACATTTAAGAATATTTTGACATTATTGAACTGTCAGTCACGTCAAAGCAAGTTTAGAATTGTAACAGTCACGGGGTACAAACTGCCTAACATTGACAAGTAGACTTCCCGCAGGAATGGCGGCTGAGAGCAATATTGAAGCGCCTCTATGAAATATTTATGGAACTAAATTCAATTAGTATATTATGTCAAAAATAGCCGCCATATTTTAGTCTTAGTATTACGTCGTATTACAAAATTACAATAATGTTATATTTGTATTTAGTAAACTTGTTTGTGTTTACTATTTTTGTGTTGAACTTACATGTGAAAGTGATTTCCATATATTTTCGGTCCATATATCACAAAAAACTAAAACTTGAGTTGTTATTAGTGTCTTAGTAAGCGGGGGGATTTTCTTACACAATATGCCCAATTGTGAGAAAGACTTCGAAAATGGAAATGGCGAGTTTATACCACAAACACAGGAAAGACACGTATTATGAAATATGAGTTCTGGTTGTCCCACTTTGTTCCTGCAATCAGAAATACCGGGACTCCAGTCTCCAACAAATTCTCTTCTTGTGACTTCTGGTGAGTGAATATGAACTTGTTTTCGTTATGAATCTTATATTTTTATATTACGAACCAATAATCGGTTGAGGTGTAGCCTTAGGGGCGCTATGGGCGGTGACTTAGAAAATTTACGAAAATTTTTGATGTCAATATAACCCCCAATTTTTTACGCTTATCATACAGTCCCTATATAATCTACTAATAATCCATAAACTTTCCATACATATTAATGTACCCAAAAATATATTTTCATGTTACAGAATCTGTGCCACTCTTTGATCATGTTTAAATTGCAAGAGAATTTATATACTTATGTACTATGATCATTGCAAATTGTTGGATCCTACATGTAATATAATAAATTATCAGCTGGAGAAGGCTGTCACAAACAGATGGAGCAAATGCTTGACCAAGTTGTATCTACAGTTCTTAACTATTTAACTGATCCTGTAAGTATGAATATAATAACATGTAAATATACAATACAATAAAATTAAAGGAAAAATGATGGTTTCATAACTTTTTCAAAAATTTTAATTTATTATGAGAATCATTATAGAATTTACTAACTTTAATAATATATTTATTTTCTGACTGGCAAATTTAAAAAGGAATCCTTATTACTAATCCAATGTTTGTTAGTAGTCAGACGTCTACGAGTAGTGTTATTACTTCCATAACATTGGAAAATCATTTGTAGCATTTGCCTTTTTGCTTCTCTTATGCGTTTAGGGATCTCCGTTCACATAATATATGAAAAATATTTACCTAGTTTTTGTTAGAATTTAATTAAATTGGTATTTATATTTATCTAAATTATATTTGATCTCTTATTTATTAGTCGGTGCAACGAGGCACGAAACTAGTGTTGGAATAAATTGTGAGTACAATTGTTTCAGTTGCCGTTACAGTGGAGAACATTTTGTTAATAATATAACGACCGCCTGATGCTTAAAATATAGAATATCTAATGTTGAGACAGACAAATTAAAGATGCTCAGAGGAAAAACCATTATTGTGTCAGTCTTATTGGTAAGTTATTAATGGATTTAAGTGAATATTAATAATCATTTATTTTCTGTATAGAATGCTACTTTATAAATTTTAAATAAGTTATAGTTAGTATATGGGCCCCAACGTAAATGTAACTGAGAAATTGACCTGAAATTGAAACCACATTTTCATATGTGAATGCTTCAATACAACGGTTTCTGATTCTACTGAATTTGTATTTAGAAAGTTAATGAGATTTTTTATCTAACATAGTGTAGTCCACTGCACTAGAATAATATTATTAATACAAATATGATATTTTTACATAGAGTCCAGCATCTATGAAAAACTTTCAATAATTAAAAAAAAATATTTTTTTAAATATGTTGGGTCATCTCATCCCAAACTAGGTAGAGCCTGTTCTTATGGTAACCAGACAACTGATACATAGTTATATATTTCTAAATACATACATATTATAGATAAACTACACCTAGACACAGAACAATTAATGATCATGCTCATCACATTTCATTTGATTGTTTGTCCTGGGTGGGAATTGAACCCACGACCTTCTGGTTAAGCAGTCAGGGTCACTAACCACTAGACCAACAGGCCAGTCATTTCCCCCACCATGGTTCAGGCCTTGACGTGGCGGTGGGGCTCAGTAGCCTAGGGTGAGCCCAGCACATTGGGCGAAGCTAATTGAGCCGAGGGGGCTCTTTGTACCCCTCTAATAAGAAGAGGGGACATAAGAGCAAGGGGCGAGGATGGGAACCTCACCCCATTATACTGTCCTGGGGTTGGGAGGGGTTGTTCTGTGGTGCGGGACAGCCCCTCTGTGGAGGTGGCGACGGTCACTTGCGGGACTGACTAGCCGTCGAGGTGCCCTGTTAGCTTAACAAATCCGGGGCACCTCACCTAGGCGGCACTGGTGGCACTCGCCGGGTTTTAGTGTATCATTCCTGTCAATTTTCTTTAATTTATATATTTACAGATGATACAATTCGATACAATTTGATAAAAGGACTTCGAAATAATTTTGCTGTCAAAAATATATATTTTGTCAATAAAATTGCTAAATGGACAGACATAGTCGACGTGTATAAAACTGACTGCCAGCATACTCAATCAAGGATACTCCATAAATTAAATGATGAACATGTTATTCCTGAAAAGATAAAAAAAAATAAGGTATGCTTGCAATATCATTATGCAATATGTTTTCTGAATCAAGTTTCATCAAAGTCAAATGCTCATGAATTGAAAAAAATAAATAAGAATATGGTACCTAATTCACTATTATGTTTTAGTAAGAGTGCCATTGTTGCATTGCAGCTACCTCTATGTCTTACGGTACCTCTCGCTCGTATAATATTGATGTCAAGTGAAGGCTGTGTTATCATGTGTTTTTGTTTAGCCCATTGTATGTGGGACAGAGTAGGAGAAGGACAAGGCTCATGCATAACGTCTGATTGTGGTGTGGCGTCGGTAGTCAATAGAAAGGCTTTTGAGTCTAGACTGTTTGTTTGTCCCCTTATGCTATAAACAAAATGTGTATTTAAATCAAAATATTGGTTGAATTTCAGGTGAAGAATTGTGTGCGAGTATTCAGCAAAACCATGGCTAGTGTTTTAAATTATACTTCAGAATTCTGTAAGTAATAAATTGTAAGAGTATCAACACTATAAAAAAATCAAATATTAGTACATTGTTTTCTAATGTTTACGCGAACATTTGTCCTCCCGCATTGTCCCACACCACAGTACAACCCCTCCCAATGTTGGGACAGTACAATGGGGTGAAGTTCCCGTGCTCGCCCCTTGCCCCCTGCGTTTTTGTCCACTCTTATAAGAGGGGTACAAAGAGCTCCTCTTCGCCCAAAGTGCAGCGGCTCACCCTAGGATACTGAGTCCCACCGCCACGTCAAGGCCTGAACCATGGTGACCCGGCTCTTACCACCTGCTTGGGATCCCATTGTTAATATTATCAAATGAAAATCCATGCATAATATTGCTGTAAAGTATCCGAAATGTCGGGATTGTAAAAATTGTTTCATTATAACAAATATTAGTATTCAAAATAATTTTCTTTCATTTCCAGCTCACTACTCAGATGGAAGACCAGTCAGCAGCAGCTTGGAAAACACCGCTGAAGTAGTGTCGTTCTTTGACGACTTATTTGACAGTGTCAATGGAGCTGCTGTATTCAACCGGAAAAAGAGTGGTAAACTACTTCGTTCAGCTGTTACAGCCAATAGCACACATCACGCATTCTGGCAGGAAGCTATACTAAATTATGAATAAAGGTATTCAAAGAAAAATATTAGTAAGTTTGACACAAGCTAATTAGAATAAAGCCCTCTAAAGAATAATGTGTCAACTTCAAAAATGATGATGTATCATAACCTTTTTCGAAAAAAATAATTTCATTATGAGAATTCCTTATTTACTAAATGCCTGCCTGCCTTATTGTGCTTGTACTTACAAATAATAATAACATTTTTTAAATTAATGTCCTCATTTAATTTCAAACATCCACGTGTCCTCTATGCTGCATGTGATGCTATTGGACAAAAATGTTAACTGATTTTGCACCTGTACATATTTGCCAATCCACAAGTACAGGTAAAGTTATTTCCCTATTATTTCCAAAACGTTTAGAATTATTTTTCAATGATACATTGAAGTCTTATCATCCATTTCTACTTGTTTAGATGAGCCTTAGGCAGCTGCAGCCTTGGTGAACGTCAGTGAAGACTGTCCCAAACCAATTCTAACTCATTATTTGGGATCATTGATGGGGAAACTGGAAGCTATTCTAACTGCCAAATTAAGAGGTATTATATTTTATTATTTTTCACTCTTTTTTTAAAACATCTATTCTTATTCTTCCTTATTACTTACTAGCTGTTGTCCGCAGCTTCGCCCGCGTTAACTTACTTAACTTAATTTATATTACTCGCAGCGATGATGTTATATAGCCCATAGCCTTCCTCGATAAATGGGCTATCTAACAGTGAAAGAATTGTTAAAATTGGACCAGTAGTTCCTGAGATTAGAGCGTTCAAACAAACAATATCTTCAGCTTTATATTATTAGTATAGATTAATATCCAATGTTCGTTAGTAGTCGCACTTTACAAGTAGTGTTATTACTTCCATAATATTGGAAAATCATGTGGCATTTGCTCCCTTTTTGCTTCTCCTATGTATTTAGGGATCTAAGTTCACATACATGATAAATAGTTTAGGTAAGAATTTAGATAAATTTGTATTTAACTATTTAAATATATTTGATCTCTTATTTATTAGTTGGTGGAACGAGGCACGAAACTAGTGATGGAACAAATTGTGACTGCGATTACTTCAGTTGCTGACGCGATGGAGAACGATTTTGTTGAATATTACGACCTCCTGATGCCCTGCCTAAAATACAGAATCTAATGCTACAACAGATGAATTAAAGATGCTCAGAGAAAAAACCATTGAGCATGTCAGTCTTATTGGTAAGTTATTAATGGATTTTAAATGAATAATAAGAAACCTAAATGGCACTCGGGGACTGCCCGGGTAAAGCTATTGCATAACATATTTTATCAACTTATATTAGTCGGGTGTTGGGTTTATTTTCGTTACGGAATTTCTTGATAAAAGCTATGCAATAGCTTAATAATAATTTACTTTCTCTGTACAGAATGCTACTTTATAAATTATAAATACATATGTAGTTATAAAAAATATAGTTATATATGGCCCTCAATGCAAAAGCAACAGAGAAATTGACCTGAAGGTATTACCTGGATGCGCTCTGCTGCGCTCCCGACTGCATCGATATCCTGTTTGTTTCTTCCGTGAAACATTTTTGCTGTGTTTCGGAGAGAAAGGCAGGACAGGCAGTGTAATTACTGGCATAGAGACTTAACATCTTGTCTTAGTATAGGCAACAAATTAATGAGTTGCCTGCACTAGTCTCAGGCAGCTTGTTTATGAATGAGATTCTTTGTCTTGAATAGTGGAGTATTAGAATATTATTAATATAAATATGATATTTTTAAATAGAATCCAGTATTTATGAAAAACTTTCAATAATTTCTACATGTTGATTATATATTTTTCTTTTAATTTTTTTTTTTCTATTTCAGAAGGTTAGCAGTAACAAAGAAAGATCAACAGGCAATGTACGACGAAGAAAATATAAAGAAGAACAAAAAAAACGAAAAATTGAGAAGAAACTACAGTTCAGAAGACTGAAAGCTTGAGTTGAAACAAACTCATCACACAAGTGTGAAATTAATTTATTTAATTAAAAATAAATAATAAGTTCCAAAAAAATAATGTTTTTTTTTTGCCTCAATTCTCTATCATAAATTAATTTAAAATAAAAATATTAAAGAGCAATTTCGGAAAAAAAATAACAGGCAGCATGGGCTCTGGTCTTAGCCTGTTCCAAAAGAAGAAGAAGAAGGAACGATAAATAAACTTCAAACTCTATTTTGCTTGTCAGCGGGATGTCTGCGATCGTTGTTGGTGAGTGGTGCGTCTGAATACGTAGTATTCTCTATATAGTTTGTGGTAACAGTAAATGAGGGTAAGGACGGCTAACACCACATTAAATTAGGTATTTTTTTAAGTCACTTTAAATTGGAAATGGGATGTTCCTTTTTGTTGTTCAGATCTAATTGCAATTAAATTATTATATTATTAAACTAGCCGTTGCCCGCACCTTCGTCCGCGTTAAATTTTGTCCAAAAATGAATGAATTTTTTTGAGGTGAGCCACCCTTAACGCTTAGGGGTATAAAAATTAGTTGTAAACCTATTTTCATACCTACGGAATATACATTTAAAATTTCATCAAAATCGCTCAAGCCGTTTCGGAAGAGAATAAACACTAGAACTATGACACAAGAATTTTATATATTAGATATTACTTTGTTTCTAAACACCTCTTCGTGACATCAATATTATTGCATAAATATACCACTTATTTCTACTATATTGTGGAACTAATAAATAAATGTTCAGAAAAATATTTACTTACATTGTAACACATATGCTGCAAGTTCTGCAGCTAAATCGAAGTTTACTGGCAGCCTTCCACGGAGCACATCTTGCTTCAGTTGTAGAAATAACTGGTACCTGAGGAAACAAATATAAAATACTTGTACATTTTTCAATTGACGTAATAAAAATCATTGCAAAATATTTTATACCGGATTTTACTATTAAAAAAAAAAGATACGAAGAATTACGCACATTATATAATTTTCAAATACTATCACAATATAAAACTAAAAATGTATAACGATGTTCTTAAATTATAGTTGTGTGTACTTAGTAGTTAAAAAATATATCGTGGTACCAATACAATATTTATATGTATGTGTGAGGCCTCTTATTATAAACGCCAATACGGCTGGTCCCCCACTACTCGCATCCAACTAGGATTGGTTACTATGTCCAACAGTGGACGGAAAAATGCTGATAATGATAGTGATGATGATGATGATAATGATAGTGATGATGATGATGATGATGATAATGATAGTGATGATGATGATATCGATAGATATGTAATATTGTAAGCCGTAATACCAACGCGTAAATTACATCTCCCTATACTGAAAGCCAGGCTCATGTCCTGGTGACAATGAGAGAAATCGATGGTCATCGGTTATCCGGACCGTGATGGTAAAACCAATTAGCTTAGATATGGGGCATCGATAATGAACAGGATTACCGGTGAAATAATGAGCCTGGAGATCGACTATCTGCTTACTTAACGCGAAAAGTTATGGACACTAATAGTCATCACTATTTTATCACAAGATTCTATGTGACTAGTTATGTTTATTGTGGAATTCATTGATACAATGTCTAACTCTATACTATGACCAAAGAATACATCCTACTATACTCCAGCCAAACTCGATGTAGAATACCTATTTGTAAACAAGCCACAACAGCTGACTTTTAGGGTTATCACTTGAGGTTTTTTCATAATTCCACACTTTTAATAGTTTACCTTAAAAATCAATGGGACCATTCATAATATGAATTTTAAAGTCAAGTAAAACATAAAAATCTGAAGTATAGTCCTACTAATACAGTGATACCTGGTTAATTGGGATCTCAAGGGACCAAGGATTTTGTACCATTTAAAGAGGTTTTTCATTTATCCAGTTTTTCAATTAGACAGGTTTAAAATTTTGTTGTCTCATTTACAGAGGCCCCCGCCTACAGAGGTCAAAATGTACCGTTATTCCATTCAAATGTTTGTAAGCAATCGTGTCGAACCTGTCCCAACCTGATAAATTGTCTCACTTATAAAGGGAATTGAGCTCCACAGTCCCAATTATAGAGGTAAACATCGAAAAAATCCTAGAAATCAAATCTCATTTAACCAGGTTTGAAAAGTCCTATTAACAGAGGTAATTCGATGAAAAAGTGCCGGGACCTCATTGTAGTTTCAATAATAGAGGTTTCTCACTTATCCAGGTCCCATTAAACCAGGTTTCACTGTATTATAAACGCGAAAGTTTGTAAAAATGTATAGAAGTACGTTTCTTACTCTTTTACGCATTCATCCCTGTACCCCCACGGGAATGTGAAGTACGCGGGTGAAACCACGGGGCGCTGCTAGTAAAATACAGTACACAGACCGTCTCAAAATAACTGATGAGAATATTTTGCGCAATTTCATTAAACACTTTATTTTTTCTTCTTTAACGTAGGTCTCCCCACGCGGGTATGTGGGACTCGCGGCTCCCGAAAGCTGGCAAGTGGACGCAGCTCTACCCACTAAAACCCGGCCAGTGTCATCAATGCTGCCTTTGGTGAGGTGCCCCAGATCTAATAAGCAAACAAGGCACCTCGACGGCTAGACAGTCCCTCAAGGGACCACCTCCACAGAGGGGTTGTTCCGCATCACAGAACTACCCCTCCCAAAGTCGGGACAGACAAAAGGGATGAGGTTCCCGTACTCGCCCCTTGCCCCCTGCTCATGTGTCCCTTTTCTTATAAGAGGGATACAAATAGCCATCTCGGCTCAATTTGCTTCGCCCAAGAAGCTGGACTCATCCTAGTCTACTAAGCCCCACCGGCACGTCAAGGCCTGAGCCATGGTGGGGTTCATTAAACACTGGACCAACCAAGAAAGAAATAATAAGGTTATTTAAGCCACTTTTTATCTTTATTACATTTAAATCGCCTAGTTTTCAATAGAATGTGGGGAAGTTATGTATTAGGTACCTAGTACCTACTCATCTTTTAAATTTTAATCCTGCGACCTCACGGAATAGAAGCTTTGTTACTCAATTCCTGTCCAATAAGTTCCCGAATAAAGATGTTAACGATTAAGCGATCAGTACCTGGATGACCGAGCTTTGCTCGGTATTTTTTTTTTTGTTTTTTAATAAAATGACATTTTCTAAAAATGATTCCTAGCTAGATCGATTTATCGCCCCCGAAACCCTCTATATACTAAATTTCATGAAAATTGTTGGAGCCGATTCCGAGATTCCAATTATATATATATACAAGAATTGCTCATTTAAAGATATAAGATATTCTTATTTTATATCCGTAGATTAACTGTGGAATTGTATAAAAGATAAACGTGTCTCAATGAAATGAAAATTTCTTTTTTCAAATATTAATTAATGTGTATTACATATTTTTAAACAAAATCACCCTAGGCTTCAATGGCCCCTCGTCTCTCAACTTTCTCAACAGGCAAAATAATTCATGAAATGTAGAGTTTTTATTCAATTTCCCTTCGCGAAACGTCGCTGTAAGCCTGTAAAGCGTTGTGGGGAGTGTGCCCTTAGACGGAAATTATGTATTAAAAGACCATCATGGCAAAGATTTTCAAAGATATTACGAGTATCATTGTGTCTTCCAAGAGGATGGAGGCTGACGCAGCTCCCAGACGCTAGAAAAAACAGCCAAAGTGTCAATGTAATGAATTCTAAAACAAGTCGTACTGTTAATTGTATATTTTACCATTGCCAGTAAAGTATTTAGACTTTGTAATAAATTCAGATCCTTTATGTATAATATTATCTTGTATAAATATTATTAATGCTATTATAGCAAAGTTATGCTAAAAAATTCCACATAAAATCTATATTGATTTTTTTAATTAAATTTTTTCTTAGTCCAATTTTTTATGTCATGCGTTAATCTTGTCAGTGTTTCCAGGTTAACACATAAAACAATGACACCCAAATGCATCACGTTCGTTTTATATCGTTGACGTGAATTTCTGGAATTGCATTGATTCGCTTTTGTTTGCTGACAGATCAGTTGTTATTTAAATTCGATTTGGATTTTACAGTTCCACAATACTTTACATAGATAAATACATGAACAGATCAAATGTCACTTTTAAAATTAGTATTACATTCCTTTTACGTTACTTATGCCCGACAGTGGGTAAATCGGGTAAGTAATAAAGTACTTTCACACGTGTCACGTATTTCAAAGCTGAGTACGTAAGTTTCTTTATCAAAGGAGCGTCTTGGCTTCCTAATTAGTTCGCTGTTCGTTGCTAATTAGGGCGGATACAAAGACGGGGATCAAATACCTCATGTGGAACCATCAATGTATCCTCGAGTGTTGGAAGGAGGCACCTAATTATTACCTCAATGGAATCCTAGACTTCCAACACCTGACTAGTCTAGTGCGGTAACGATAACGTATTTCTTTACGGTCTCACAAAGGTGAGATTAGAACTGATTGACACTGCAATATAAGCCTCATATACTTTAAGTACTGGTAATAAGATTGATTTTCCTTTTATGCCTATATATTTTTGAGTAGTCTATTCGCTAGATATGGACCCACCCGGGGTAACCTGGCAAAGCGCGAAAAGCATTTCCCTGTGTCATAAAAAAATCGGTTGTCTGTAAAGTCGGTTTACTGACGATAGTTGAACGTGACAACGTCATAAGAAAATGGAACGCCTCAGAGCCAGGTAACGCCAAATACGTCATCTTTTTTCGTTCGTGCAGCCGGCTCCATCGAATTATAAGACGTTGTCACGTCAAAAAGTCTGTTCGCTTAGATGAAACTCAGATAAAGTTGGAAAATGCGTTGCGCAAATATAATGAAGTACTTGCGTCCATGACGACTTTTTGAGTAGTTAGGATTTTAGGGTGCTAAGATAAATCTTACGCTGACTGCAGTGCACACTATTTATACGACGTATTGTTTGCACCGGGTCGTGGATACGTATCTTTATATATAAAAATTACGTGTCACGTTGTTTATACGCGATAAACACCTCAACTACTGAACCGATTTTAACCAAATTTTTCACATAGTGTGCAGTTTGATTCAACTCGAGAGGTAGGATAGTTTATATCTCAATTTATAATCGCAATTTTTTTTTTCATAAATAATAATTTTAATTTAAATAATAATTATTGAATAGTTTACTGCAATATATTTTAACGTATGTCTTAGCCACAGCAACGCGTGGCCGGGTCTGCTAGTATATTTATAGATTTCTTAGATTCGCAGTAACTATAAATTCTTCCCCCACAAGGTTCAAGCCTTGTCGTGGCGGTGGGGCTTAGTAGTTTAAGGTAAGCCCAGGACCTTGGGCGAAGTAAATTGAACCGAGGGAGCTGCTCTTTGTACACCTCTTATAAGAAGAGGGGACAAAAGAACAGGGAGGACAAGGGGCGAAGATGGGAGCCTCACCCCTTTGCACTGTCCCGACGTTGGGAGGCGTTATTCTGTGGTGTGGGAGAACTACTCTGTGGAGGAGGTGTCAGTCCTGGAGGAACTAACTAGCCGTTGAGATTCCCTGTTCACTCAATAGACTAAAGGCGGTAAACTACATTGGTAGCACTCGCCGGGTTTTAGTGGGTAGAGCTGCGTCCACCTTACCATCTTTCGGGCGCAGCGAGTCCCACATACCCGCCTGAGGAGTCTGCCCCTCCCCAGCGGGGTGCCTCAGAGCATTTACCAGCGTAAAAAAAACATAAATTCTTACTTACCACGAGATTAGCTAGCTAATATTCCCCCACCATGGTTCAGGCCTTGTCGTGGCGGTGGGGCTCAGTAACCTAGGGTGAGCGGTGCACCTTGGGCGAAGCTAATTGGGCCGAGGGGGCTCTTTGTACCCCTCTTATAGGAAGAAGGACAGGGGGGGGCAAGGGGTGAGGATGGGAATCTTACCCCATTGTACTGTCCTGACGTTGGGAGGGGTTGTTCTGTGGTGCGGGACAACCCCTCTGTGGAGGTGGCGTCGGTCCCTTGCGGGACTGACTAGCTGTCGAGGTGCCCTGTTTGTTTTCTAGATCCGGGGCACCTCACCAAAGGCGGCATTGGTGGCACTCGCCGGGTTTTAGTGGGTAGATCTGCGTCCATTTACCAGCTGTCGGGCGCAGCGAGTCCCACATACCCACTCCCCCGCGGAATGCCTCAGAGCATTTCCCGGCGTTAAGGAAAAAAAAAAACCTAGCTAATATGATTGTTATGTAATGTAGGTATATAAGATCAGTTTATAAATTCCACCCCATGTGTTCGTGATAAGGTCTGTCGAGTGTTCTTGACATATTTTGTTCTACTCTATCCGCCGCTTGCAAATAATTATTTTTAATAGGTCATGTAATTGTAAAGCTTTTATTTTTTGTGCACATTTTAGACTTTTTCCTTTTAATTATTATTTTGTGTACAGTCATTCTAGGTAACTTTGGACCTGCGGTAAAACATTGGACCACACCTTGAACAAACACTTTTCTTTTTTTTTATCTGGTATCAAATCGAGTTTTTTAAAATGTATGTATCCGAATGTGAAGTATAGAATCCATAGACAATAAGGAACGAAATTTAACAGGAAATCAATGTCAGGTGTCAAACCAAACACCTGTTTGTTTTCCCACCTTGCAGACGCTGTTGTGTATGGGCTGTTTTCAATTATTGTTAATTTGAGTTTTTTGAGCTAGAAATTGATAAGCTACTGCATGTTTGTGTTATATAATTATAGTATTTTTATTTAAATATTCTTTTTTGACTGACTCATGCTTAAATGTTCCGTAATTACTAAAATTTATCTCGAAGCCAAAATATCAAGTATTTTGGGGTAACATTAGACCGTGACTTTTTGTGCCTAGTATGGGGAGAGTAATTGTTGATTTTTAAAGTAAAATGTCTTATAATTTCACTGTAAGTCAATTTAATGCTAATAAATTTGATTTTTGTTTAAGTTTATAAGAAGTTTATAAGACTGTTTAAGATTCTTGATTCTTACTGTTAAATAAGTATGTGTCTTTATGATTGATCTCAATCTGACTGTTACTTTATACATGTGTAAGCGTTAAAACTTATACTGTTTTGATGTCCAAAGAATAAAGTATTTTTAAATTACATTAAGTAATATGTTTATTTCATTATAAATTATAAAAATCACGTCAAATCTTTAGCCATTTTCAAAAAACTAAGGGGCCATTTTCCTTAATCTAGCTTTTTAGTATGGATTTTTTAATCTGTGGCAGTAAAGCTGAGTTCTAAATGATAACTTGTGGATCGCAGGAGCATTTAACATGGTCCAATCATACCTAAAATGTACAAAAATGCAATAAAATAGTTTTTTAAGGCGAGAAAAAATAATGATCTAATGTTACCCCAAAATCAATATAACTTTGGACCACTCCTATTTCTGTCTATATCTTCGGATTTACTCATCAATTGTGTATATTTTTTTCTTACAGCTATCCACAACATCAAAAGATCACACAAAACGTATGAAAGCACTTTCATACATTTTATTGACTAACTATCTGAAAATGATTGGATAGTGGTCCAAAGTTACCCAGAATGACTGTAAGTCAATGATTAAGCTTTTGTTTGTTTTGTTTTTATATTCAATTTACAACGAATACTAACTAGAATGGGACTGAATTTGATGAAAATTTAGATCAGTTGGAGTGAAGATGATATTATTGAAGTATAATCCCTTTTCAATATAATTAAAACTTGTACAGCAATGTTCTTTATTAGTTTTTGACTATTTCTTAATCTTGTAGGATACAATATTGAGATGAGTGCTCATTATAACAAGACCAAAATTGTCATTTTTCTATATTCGTATTTACTCATATAAACATGACTATACATCACCTTAATTCATCATGAAATTAGATATAATATCATCTACTCTTATTCCTTCTTGTTGAAGTTCTTATAATGCTACTTCAATAACAAGGTTTTGTTTAACGTTTAACGCTACCATGTAGGGAGTATGAAAGCACTGTACACAACGCCATCTATTGGTATAACAATTGAACTGAAATGAAATAAGAATTTTTCATACCATAAGGTTAAGTACATCGCGCCAAGTTGTTGACGATACAACGCCATCTCAGTGTTGCAAAAGATCCCGGTTTATCGGGAGATCTACCGATTTTGGTAACTGTCTCCCGATATCCCGATTTAGCAGTCCTATCTCTTGAATTTTCGAATTTTCAAGTAATTTAAAATATCTTTTTATAAAAAATATAAAATAAAATTCTTAATAAGTTAACACGAAAATAAACCAGTAACACAAAATCAATGCACAAGGACTTCGTCTCAAAAATCGTTGAAAGATAAAGAGGCTCTCTATCCGGAAAATGTCAAAAAAGATCAATAGTACCAATATGTAGACAATTCCCCAATTTATCAGAGGTAAATGATTATCAAAAAATTGACACACGTTTGATTCGTAATACGAAAGTCATAGTCACTCAGTGTAAAAAGCAGAAGAATTTTGGACAAGCGTGAGAGTAGCATGATATGTGTTGCCGACTCACGCATGTTTAAAAACGTTTGTTCTTTTGTTTTTTTAAAGTTTTGAGTTTTCCAAATTCATTAACAAATGTAAAAACGATATTTTCATCCATAAATTTAATGAAAACTAAACGACGGAACGCATTATTAACATAAAATACTCTTGTTTAATTCCGAATAAAAATCTTCCGATTTCTTCCAATTTCCAGGTGCCAAATTTAACGATTTTTTATTTTACACTTTTGCAAAACTGCGCCATCTAGCGGCAGATTTATAGAAACATCATTAAGAATTATACAGTGTAGATCTAAGTGATTGCCATAATTTGAGAAACATACAAAATTGTGTGTGTACATAAGTACACACACTTATTTTATAAAAGCTTACTTGAAACCTATTTGAAATGTATTTGAATATCTATACAAATAACGTCTGAAATTTAGAATATTTAAGGAATATTTTATCAAGATTTTATGTCCCTCAAGGATTATTAAAACTAAAATAATTAAAGCCTTACAAAGCTTTACTTTCAATTTTCTTTGAAATTTTAAGAGCTCAAAAATATTAACAAGCTCAGCATTAAAGACGCTTTTTGTTTTAACAAAGAAATTAAGACGTATCTTAACAATGATGTCTTGTTAGTTTAATAAGTGTCTGTAACTTAAAAAATGGCTTTACTCTGTCAAAGGGGAAGGCTTTGTGTAAAATAGGATTGTGTTCAATTCCGAGACACTCCTTTTACCTAAAGAAATTTTAGTCCCCTAGGGCTCGAAAGTCTTAGCTAAGTACATTTAGAATAAATTACGGTAAAACTCATTCATATTTCATATTATTGTAACAGACGGACTTAGATAAAACACAAAAAGAATTTATAAGCGTATAATTAATGTTCTTTGAAATATATATTTTCATGTGTTTTATCATCATCATATTCAGCCTTCATGTGATAAATAAAGGCTGATGACGATGAACAAATGCCTCCTTCAATGAATGTCAAGACCACCAATCCCTTGCCACTCGCATTCAAAACATTAACACGTTTGATTAAACATCATTTTAATAATTATTATTATATTCATTGTTAACTAGGTATACGTCTGATGTGTTTCTCAGTGATGTGTTTGTCAAAATGTTAAATTAAAATTTAACATTTTGACTTAATTTAAACTTAATTTGAGTTAATTTAAACTCGAAGTGCATGAACCGGTTGAGTTATTTATATTAAACAATGTTCAATTTGTAAATAATGATGCAATTATTATATTATTTAATTGTTTTTTGAAAATTAACTTGATTGCGTCGTTTGTACACAATAATGCATAATTATATCAGTATATGATAAAATATCAATTGCATTTCGAATATCAATAATTATTATTAGTACATTATAGTACGAAATACCAGCAACAGCATTCTGAAAGTTATTGTGGCTAGATTTGACTGCCCTATCCAAAAACATTGGGTAAGGGTAGTCAATGGAATTATATAATAAATAATTATTACTGTTAAAAACTAACAGTACTAACATAATTATAAGTTGATATTGTAACTAACACACTAACTATATTATATGAGCATTTTTGCTTAAAACATTTTTAAATTCTATTCTATTCTATATTATACTTGTAGTCTACCTACGACTTCGCTTGACAAAACTTTTCGCATTGCGGTGCCTCTTAATGTATCATACTTGCACGCGTACGGTGGATCAACGTTACTTATTAAATTATATATTATGTATGATACGAGCTGTGGTCGTCTTGGAGTTCATCAAGAGTGGATGGAGAATGCTGATAATGGTGATGATGATGATAATGATGAAATACGATAGTCTAGTAGAGTAGCGCCGCGCTGCCGTCTGCTTGAGTACCACAATTTTACTTATTACTTTCGTTTTCTATTAGCAGGTATTAGGTCAATACCTAACCTGACACGTTTGTTCTGATCGGGCTTAAAGGCCACCAGGCCGAAAAGTCTAGCCCTTCCGAAAAAAAATCGGTTGTCTGTAAAGTCGGTTTACTGACGATAGTTGAACGTGGAAACGTCATAAGAAAATGGAACGCCAGAGTGAGGTAACGCCGCATGCGTCATGTTTTTTTGTTCGTGCACCCGGCTCCATCGAATTTTAAGACGTTGTCACGTCAAAAAAACCTAACACGACTTCCAAGAATGAATCTATTCGTATCATATATCCCGTCCCTTTTGACGTGACAACGTCTTATAATTCGATGGAGCCGGCTGCACGAACGAAAAAACATGACGTATGCGGCGTTACCTCGCTCTGAGGCGTTCCATTTTCTTATGACGTTGTCACGTTTAACTATCGTCAGTAAACCGACTTTACAGACAACCGATTTTTTTATTTAAAATATGCCTGCGTTGGGTCTGATAATGCCTTCATCCGGAGTCTTCATTTTCGCCATAATTTCAGTTTTCGACCAGGTCACCAAATAATCATCAGTGGTTTTGCACTATTGAATTATATGCTTTTAATCACGGATTATGATCTCAGTGACTATGTATCTATATATAAACACGTGAGTGTTCCGATTTTAATGATGATCACGGCACGTGAGATTCGTCACACTTGAAGGTAATAATATTAAGAACATGTATATAATACTAGCTGTATTTAAAATGTGTTAAATGTGGATGGGGGATTGGGGGATGTGATATCTCCGAAGCTGTTCACCGCACACCTTTCCTTTAATTGGTATTATATTTATGCTAGTCAAAAATAACCTGCAACCTTTTGGACTAGACATTTTTATGATGTTCCTTAATTTTCCAAAATAAAATTATATCATACCTACTAGTTCTAAAAAAATATGCTTCTTTGATTGAAGGTACTAAAAAATACACGTGATTTTGGATGGGGGGGGGGGTAGTTTTAAACCTCACTATGTATCACCAAGGGGAAGGGGGGATTTAAAAATGCTAAAAAAAACATCACGTTATTAATGTGTGCGTAACTACAGGGAGCGCATCGGCTAACGAACTGAACGCTTCCGAGCTTACACACGCAAAGACAATGTGCATGCACATTTACAAACACAAGGATGGCTCACCAGCTTTCATGATATAAAACATAAATAATATCACGATTTGAATAGTTTTAGTAATAAACCTATAGAGCACCAGAGGTTACAATAATTAGAGAAAACCACAAATTAATTTATGAAAGTCTTCCAACTGTTAAATATGATTGCTTCGCTAGTACTCCACCCACTACAGCCGTCAATGGTCTGATCAAATTGGATAGTCGTCATCGACACACTTTATAATAATTACATTTGATTCGCTGCTATCTTACTTGCAATGGTTGTAATTAATTTTATTATTTTATGTATTTTACATTTCTTGAGTTTTAGGCCATCATACAACAACAACAAACATGAAACATGTCACAAAATTTAAAGTATAACTTATTTTTTTAAATTTACACTATCTCTATTTATATTTAAACTAGCTGTTGCCCGCAGCTTAACCCGCGTTAACTTACTCAACTTAATTACTGTTAGTCACAGCGTGATGTTATATAATCTATAGCCTTCCTCGATAAATGGGCTATCTAACACTGAAATAATTTTTCAAATCGGACCAGTAGTTCCTGAGATTAGCGCGTTCAAACAAACAAACTCTTTAGCTTTATAATATTAGTATAGATGTATATTTGTTTGGGTGCTTACCGCCTTTATACGAGCTTTTTGGAGCTCGTAGCTTTATGGAGTTCCCGACACTTCGGTAATGTTTAAATCGCCATGATCTCAAGATATATAAAGTAAAATCTATAAGAAAATATAAGTTTTGAATATATTATAAGTAAAGTAAGTATTATAATAAAATTAATATTCAAAAGGCATTATAAGTGATTTAAGCTTTTTAATTATCAAATATGAAATTAGAAGTTCTATCTTTATGAGACAACCGTGAAAAGTTATTGTCTCATTAGCGTAATAAAATATAACTAATAGTCCCTTCGAAACAACACGATACGTTTTTAAATATGTTTTGTGAAACTGTACATTCTCTGTGCATTAATACTTCTATTGTCAAAGGACAAATCCTTACGTTCCTTGAACACAAGTCTAGAGTCCAGAACCTCATAAATAAAAAAAATACTTTTCTTAAAAAAGAAAATTCATTTAGCTTTTTTTTCTTTTACGCCGGTAAATGCTCTGTGGCATCCCGCTGGGGAGGAGGGTACTCTCCAGGTGGGTATGTGGGACTTGCTGCGCCCGAAAGATGGTAAGGTGGACGGAACTCGACCCACAAAAACCCGGCGTGCGCCATCAATTCCGCCTTTAGTGAGGTGCCCCGGATCTATTGAGCAAACAGGGCACCTCGACGGCTTGTCAGTCCCTCAATGGACCGACGCCACCTCCACAGAGGGGCTGTCCCGCACCACGGAACCCGCTCCCACGTCGGGACAGTGCAATGGGGTGATGTTCCCATCCTCGCCCCTTGTCCCCACCGCTCATTTGTCCTCTCTTCCTATAAGAGAGGTACAAAGAGCAACTCCCTCGGATTAATATGCTTCGCCTAAGGTGCTGGGTTCATCTTAAGCTACTGAGCCCTACCGCCACGACAAGGCTTGAACCATGGTGGGTAAATTCCTTTAGCCTATAATAATGTACATTGACAGTTTTACATTTCGGCATGTGTAATTATTCAATACGCAGTGAATCTTTTTAAAATTGATTGGAACAAATAGTAAGCCTGACAAATTACTAAACACGCCTGTTTTAAAGTGCGTATTTATTTTGACGGCAAACTCGATGCATTATTAAACTACATCAGTAAATATTGATACGAATAAATTTAAAACATATTAATTTAATTCCCGTGTCTGGGGTTTGTGGTTGTCTGTTATAGAATATGTTACATCAAATTAAACTTTGATATACGTTAATAAATATACGAGATCGCCTTTGATAGTACCACATTAAAGAAAAAAGCTTTTACGAATCTATTTTATTTGAAGTTCTCTCGGTATTGGAGACTTGAATAGAATTTCACAAAGGCTACCGACCATTAAAACTTTGGTACAACCACTAATTTGTTGGTAGATACTTGGATTCTCAGGTTGGGATAAAAACGTTAGAACCTACTCTATGACCGCCATTTTGTTTTATTTTACTTCACTCCATAAAATACTCTTTTTATTTAAATTAGAAACTCACATATTTTTCCTGTTTACAGCCAGTAAGTTGTATTAAGATTATCGCAAGAGAAATTACGGTAATTTCATTTAAACGGTAACATGTATAATTTTATACAATAAATCTATAGATATTGTGCAATTTTTTTTTTCATTTACGAGAATTTCACTCAATTTTTTTTGTAAAATTTTTAATGGGTTTATGTAATTTGTTGAGATATTTATTTTGTGCATTTATACTTTGTTAATATGTTTTTATTAATAGACGTGTTGTTCCATAGCAAATAAAGTGTTCTCTAATCTGTTTAAATTTGTAAATATTATAAGTTAATCAATATAATATCTATAGTTTAGGTTATATTATTATTAGGTATTAAAAAACCCCGCCCTTCAAATTTACAGTAACCGTGATCAAGGTATTAAAAAGTACCGGTGAGAGTACCACCATCCTTTTTTTCTTTAACACCGGGAAATGCTCTGAGGTATCCCGCGGGGGAGTGGGTCTCCCCAGGCGGGTATGTGGGACTTTCTACGCCACAGAACACCGGCTCCCAACGTCGGAACAGTACAATGCGCTGAGGTTTCCATCCTCGCCCCCTTGCTCTTATGTCCCCTCTTATTATAAGAAGGGTACAATGAGCAGATCCCTCGGCTCAATTTGCTTCGCCCAAGATGCTGGGTTCAGATCAGGCTACTGAGCCCCACCGCCACAACAAGGCTTAAGCCATGGTGGGGTGAGTACCACCGAGGGCAAATGAGCAGTAGAAGCCTTTTGGCGACAATACCCATACACATCCGCACAACCTGATTCTGCAGATATGTTGCCCTCCTCTTCCCTATCCACCCAATGGGCCACCGGAAACTCACAAACCGCACGAAACGCGACACCAATGCCGCATTTGGTAAGGTGCCCCAATCTGTTGAACAAACAGAGCACCTCGACTCTCGACGGCTAGTCAGTCCCTTAAGGGACACAGAGAGGTTTTGCCTCCGCAGAGGGGCTGTGCCTCTACAGAGGGGCTGTGCCTCCACAGAGGGGGTTGTGCCTCCACAGAGGGGTTGTGCAGCACCACAGAACAAACCCTCCCAACGTCGGGACAGTACAATGGGGTGAGGTTTCCATCCTCGCCCCTTGTCCCAATGCCCTTTTGTCCCCTCTTCTTATAAGAGGGGTACAAAGAGCCCCCTCGGCCCAATTAGCTTCGCCCAAGGTGCACCGCTCACCCTAGGTTACTGAGCCCCACCGCCACGACAAGGCCTGAACCATGGTGGGGAATTAAATGCTACTAAGGAAAGGATAGATTTGTGCAGCACCCTCGGCTCGATTTGCTTCGCCCAAGGTGCTGGGCTCACTGGTTCATGTAATTAATTAAGCCACAAATGGTTACAAATAGATCATGCGTCTTGTTCTCACTGAGAACCAAATGCAGACCGCTATTCAAAACGTCAAATTATTTCTATGCTTCATCTAGTACTTATAGCACATCTCTTTTGAAAATCTTCAAACAAAACAATATCCATGACAAATATCGTTATGGCAATAAATCGCTTATACAGATATTGAATGTGAATTACAAACCATTTTTTTTGTCTCTCCCTTTTTATTCACATTTCGTACCTCGGCTAACGCGTGACATTTGTAGAAATACTTTACATGCAAACGTGTGCTAGGGGCCATATCCAACCGAGACAGATATAAAGAATACATGTATATTTAAGCTGAACCCACATAAAACAAAATTTATAATTGTACTCAATTTGTGCTTGGTGTAATGACTGAATCTAGTCTAGAAATGACAACAGCTCAGCTGTCGTATGTCATAGGGTAGCGCTATGTTGCATTGCAACCGAGTTGGACCGGCACAACCGGGGTGTACCACCCCCGCACTCACATGACAATGGCGTAAAGTGACGACTATGCTGTCGCGTTTCGTTATAGGCTCAGAAGGACAGTCATATTGTTGTCTTGTATACGAATGTAGCTCTAAACTCTAAAGGCTATCTACGATCATTTACGATTTGTTACATTATGACATACTATAATATTCCCCACCATGGTTCAGACCTTGGCGTGGCAGTGAGGCTCAGTAGTCTGGGGTGAGCCCAGCACCTTGGGCGAAGCTAATTGAGCCGAGGGGGCTCTTCTTATATGAGGGGTCTTATAAGAAGAGAAGACAAAAGAGGAGGCGGCAAGGGACGTTGGGAGGGGTTGTTCTGTAGTGCGGGACAAACCCTCTGTGGAGGTGGCGTCGGTCCTTTGGGGGACTGATTAGTCGTCGAGGTACCCTGTTTGTTCATTAGATCCGGGGCACCTCACCAAAGGCGGCATTGGTGGCACTCACCGGGTTTTAGTGGGTAGAGCTGCGTCCACTTACCACCTTTCGGGCGCAGCGAGTCCCACATACCCACGTGGGAAGACCCACTCTCTTGGGGGATGCATCAGAACATTTCCCGGCGTTAAAGAAAAAAAAACATAAGATTGTATTTAGAATATTTATCGTGAGAATTTAATTTATAACACATACACGTCTATAAGTTAGACAACCAGCTAGTCGAGCAGTAGCACAGGATGTTATTACATGCGGCGGTCCCGGGTTCGATTCCCACAATTTATAAATAATTTGTACGGTGAATAACAGGAGTCGGTGTATCATCATAGTAAAGGTGTCCGGAGTCATGGATGAATGTACCTATTTATATAATAACAATAATTAATTATATCAACCAATATAATATGTCCCACTGCTTGGTACGGGTCTTCTCCTCGAAATTCGGCGAGGAGTGTTTTCTGCCATAGTTCAGCGATACACTGGCCCAATGCGGGTTTGGTGAACTTCACACACCTTCAATAACTTTTCACCACATCACTCCCAGGGCGTCAGGTCTATCAGATCGAGCCCTTACCATGACCACCGTCGCTTACATGTAGTTATATAAAATTCTTAAAATTTCCGTTCCTAGAAAACTGTAACACGAGCTGGGCTATGGCCGACCCTCATGATGATAGGTTAAATTTAACCGTAAAAGATTCGTCTACCGTATCGGATTTGACTAGTCCACGCCCTGCTCTCCCGAGCAGCGCGCGTGATGAACCGCGCCCTCTGCGGGGTGTCCCCCTTTCGATTATTTCTTAAGTGAGCCATTTGTTCACTTACTGTACCGATTGAGCTTAAAGGCCATCAGGCCGAAAAAAAATCGAGCTGGGCTAGACTAAGATAACGTAGTGTGATTATTCCCCACCATGGTTCAGGCCTTGTCGTGGCGGTGGGGCTCTGTAACCTAGGGTGAGCGGTGCACCTTGGGCGAAGCTAATTGGGCCGAGGGGGCTCTTTGTACCCCTCTTATAAGAAGAGGGGACAGAAGAGCAGGGGGCAAGGGGTGAGGATGGGAACCTCACCCCATTGTACTGTCCTGACGTTGGGAGGGGTTGTTCTGTGGTGCGGGACAACCCCTCTGTGGAGGTGGCGTCGGTCCCTTGCGGGACTGACTAGCCGTTGAGGTGCCCTGTTTGTTTTCTAGATCCGGGGCACCTCACCAAAGGCGGCATTGGTGGCACTCGCCGGGTTTTAGTAGGTAGAGCTGCGTCCATTTACCAGCTGTCGGGCGCAGCGAGTCCCACATACCCGCGTGGGGAGACCCACTCTCCCGCGGGATGCCTCAGAGCATTTCCAGTTAAAGAAAAAAAAAAAAAAGTGTGATTATTAAATAATATTTTATGTATTATTTAATATATATTAATATCTACATCTATAATAAAATAATCCCCTTGCAAAATAATATAAATATAGTATATCCTCAAAGTATAATATTTCTTGTAGCAATTAATTATTTCGTGACATGTGTCCAGCATGTTGGAAAATTAATCACATATATGGTTTTTCCGTATAACATTTCCTACCCAATAAGAAATTTACTGCAAATCTATAAAAGATTACCGAACTACACGTGTTTGGAATTGGAAATATTTAGAATTGATGAAAATGGTTAGTACCAGTCATATTAAATTTTCATGACTTATCTTATTACAGCTAAGAAATACGAACCAAAATCTCAGGCAACATCGCACTAGGAACAGCCCCATATTAAAATATCGATTTCAGTTAAATTGAACCGTAATACAGTAATATACTGCACTTATAACTATCAAGGATTGCTTCTTTATCTACATACAAGATACATACCGTGTAATCTCCTCTAGCAGCTTGCAAGGATCTGAAGCGTAGAATTTGACACCGAAGTAAAACGTATGCGTGTCAGAACCACGCAGCTGCCGACGAAGGCGTTTCCCAGCATCCAACCAATGCTGCCAACATAAAAATAGATGAGGATAGGATTTGGCAAAGACCTAGGGTAATGGAAGATGATAAATTATGCTAAAACAGGCAAAGGGAGGAGCGAGACTAACTTAACTCTTTATAAACGAAATCAGTAATGTATACAATTTAAACAATATCATCATCATCATCAGCTCCTATCCGTCCACTGAAGAAGGCTTCCCTCAATGAACGCCAAGACGACCGATCCCTCGCAACTCGCCACTTAATCTATATAATTAAGCATATTTAGATTAGACTAGTTTTTATACGTTCTTGACTTTCTCGATTGCCGAGATAATAAGAGCTTCCTTGAATGAAGCCTACATCCATTCTTGGTACAAAAATAATGTCAACTCGGTTTTTTGAGGCGTGTTTTGTTCTTATTCAGAAAAACAAGTAAACGCTCTCCATTTTTACATATTAGTGATAACGCATTGATTTCATTGAACGTAAGTTAAATGTATATTATGTCTGTGAATTTTCAAACATCATAATAAAAATATTTAAGTCTTTGACATAATGTTATTAAATTTCTTCACATTTGTCACCCCACAATTGACCGAAATATTACAGATAAAAGTATGAAATAAAAACAGAGGGAGCATGGCTAATATCATGCTATAAGTGTTATTTGAAGGGACATAAACACAAAAATATTCCCGCACCCTCGGTAATAAATCAGACACTCACCGTCTGGTTGTCTTGATCCACGTAGCGAAGACCGAAGTAAGCTGTTTCCAGCAGGTCGAGATGTCTAAAAACGACGTCGAGTAACGCCTGCCCGGTGCTGTTATCCTGTGAGCAATAAAAGTTATTTATATATTGCTAAATTGCTTACTCTTCTCTCGTTTAGGGGTCCATGGAGGCGTGAATGATAAAAAACAACTTCTATATTAGTCATACAGGTGATACAAATACCATCTGTATCAGAGCGATTTTACTTGTCTGGTTAGCCAGCTATAAATCAAACGCCTTGGATAAGTCACAGAAAACTCCCAAAGCATCACGTGACTTCTCTCAGGCCTCATAAATGTGGTCAATTAAGTAAATACCAGCGTCTGTTATGGAGAGATCCTTTCTAAATCCGAATTGTTTTTTATGCAGTAACGTATTATTTTCAAAGTAAAATACTAACTGATTTAACATATTTTTTTCAAAAAATTTACTGAAAGAGGGGAGTATCGATATTGGACGGAAATTTGTAACATGTTCCTGGGTCATGGCTGTATATTAAATTTGTGTATTATATAATAAAAATCTTAAATATATGTATAGTATGAAAGTATTAAATATATTTCCGTTGTCTGGTACCCGTAACACAAGTTCTTCGAGAACTTACCACGGTACCAGATTGACGTGGTGTAAAAGCGTCTATAGATATTATTATTATTATTATTATGGTTTTAAATTTTTGCCAATTCTCCCATTTCTGGGGCATATCCAAAGATGCGGGCTTTTGGCCAAGACATCTTTGGTTTTATATTACATTTATTATTTAATCTATCGACAGAAATTTCCTGACTATTCTACATGTATTTAAAATGACTGCTTTTTGCATGAGAATATAAGTAAGGGGGTGTATATTAAGATTGTTAAGA
Organism: Helleia helle; assembly: GCA_963853865.1. NCBI lineage: Eukaryota > Metazoa > Arthropoda > Insecta > Lepidoptera > Lycaenidae > Helleia > Helleia helle. The sequence goes on along the minus strand of OY971422.1, from coordinate 13,121,932 downwards.
CTGGTATGAAGTGTTTTTGGGATGACTCCTGTACTGGAAATTATAATTGGGATAGTTTTTACTGTTTGAACTCTCCACTGGGTTATTATTATTATTATTATTATAATTATTATTATTATTATCTGATGTACTGCCAGATTTAAAAAGAGGCAAGACTCTACTATGCTTCATTAAGTCAGGAAAAACGCTACATTCAATAGATTTTTTAAAAATAGTTGCAAGATGGGGTGCTATTACATCAATTATAAACTTGTGACTTTTACAAATATTCCCCATAAATCGGCAATATTTGTTTTACTTAATAATTGAAAAGTATTTATAATATCTTTTGGTCCTATCTCTTTAAACTTAAACTTAGCTTTATATTCTTTGACATTGGCTTTAAACAATGATTCAGCAATCGCAGGACATTAGATTAAATTTTTTGTAGTTGAAATTGGGATCAGCAAAGCATTTTTGAAATACTGTCCCAACTTCCTCGTCAGACTTAATTATTTTATTTTCAATATTAAGACTAAATTCAGAGCTTATATATATTATGTTCCAAGTTGTTTTTATTTTATTGCTTGAGTTTTTAATTTTTTCCTTAATATAAAGCGATTTAGCCGCAATGCAAACTTGTTTGAATGTTTTTGAATGTTGACATACTTCTTAAATGATTGATTTTGATTGTATGTCCGTTCTTGGTAAAGGTCATATAATTTACCCCTTTTTATTTATGGAACTGACTGTTCTAAAAGTAAAAACGGCTTTAAAATGTGTATTAATTAATTCAAACAATCCACCAAAAGCTTAATCTGAACTATTGTGATCTTTCAAATATAGATCGGCCATTATACTACTCTTAAAATTCTCAATACGTCTTATATTCATGGGAACAAACACATTTTTTTTGTTACAATTTTTACTATTAGAACTTATATGGAATTCGGCTAATTAGCCACAGTGATCAGAGTTCAACTTGTTGATAATTTCTTTGTGTACTGGAGTTAAATTACTAAAAATATTATCAATACAACATGTATTGAGTATTGCTGTGGAACTAAAAATTCTTGTAGGTTCTGAAAAAAGATTAGTCAAATTATATGATTTTAACAGTGATGTGAATCTAACTGTGGTGGAATTATTTTCTAGTAAATTAATATTAAAGTCACCACAAATTAGTGTTTGCTTGTTAGACCCACATATTATAGTTAATAATTCTTCCATAACTTTCTCAAAAGAATCATATAGTCCATTAGGAGGTCTGTATACACTTACAACAATAAGGCGCTCTATCTCTATACAGGCTATTTCAATAGTACGCTCAGCAGAGAGGCCCACAATATCCGTACGTTCCTTAAATTTTATTTCTTTTTTTATAATTATTAGTGAGCCACCTCTTATGGCTTTTTCTCTACTGAACGAACTTGCCACCTGGTGCTTACTAAAGTTGAACATAATATCATTTTTTTAACAAATTTTCAGTAACACACAGTATGTCTATATTGTTATTTTTAGGAACAATTCAATTTATAAATCTTTGCCAAACATTCCTTGTAAGTTTTGATGCACCAGGTTAAATGAATAATTTTTTTTATTTAATTTATTAACATTAATTTGTTCATTATTTTCATCTAATTTATTATTTAAATCAATCTCTAGCCCATTAATTAGTAATAATAACATTACTAATTAATGGGCTAGAGATTTCCTCTAATGTTTTATAATCTAGTTTAAACTATTTGGAACGTATTCCAAATTTGTAAAATTGTATCTTTTATTATCACACTGTTCAAATAAAACAGTGGTCGGATAAAGGATTAGCCAAATACTTGGCTGGACTTAAAAATAAAAGATATAATAGCGTAGCTGCTATTTGTCGCTTATAAAATTTAGATAGGAAATACCTATCAGATGTCAATTATATTAATATTATTTTTATTTCCATTGAGTAATATACAATTATTGTTACATGCACAGTGTAACAGGTTGTTTAATTTAAGTCTAATTTCATTCTCCTGTCTTGCGTCTTAAAATGCGTTTCCTATGCATGTATGTGTGTTCATAGACAATATAGTTACCACTTACTTTAAATGGTATGGTGATGTATGATGTAGGAGCTTGCTCTTCCCCACATAATAATTTTATTTAAGTTGGTTAGATAAATTTGGCAACGACCCATCTGATGGTAATAATTGGTCAGCTTTCCTGAATGTTTTTCTGAATTCATGAAAAAAAACCAGTTTATCTTGAACTAGGCCAGGCAACTCATTGATGTGTTGCCTATCCTGAGACATAAGATGTTAGGTCTCGGTGCCAGTAATTACACTGCCTGTCTTGTCCTTCTCTCCGAAACACAGCAAAGCTGATTGACGCAGCAAATAAGTAGAATTATGGTACTGTATCTAAGCTAGTTCCAGGTTTATGTTCATGGGCGACGCTGATCACTTACCATCAGATGGAAAGTCTGCCATTTTGCCGATCCAGCTAACATAAAAAAAGACAAGAGCGCGGCACAGGTAGTCGCTATATTACGTATAATATGCTACCTAATCCAAGTAATGCATTCAAAGGCAATATTGAAGATAAATAACTCTATTCATTGGGTTAGGCGAAAGTAAAAGAAAAGCAAACCCCACCCGTCATCACTGTTAATCTGCGCTCATCAAATTCTTGCATGTTTATTAGAAAATTGTTATTTTGTGTTAATTGAAAAATATATTTTATTTTGAAAGTTCTCGAGATTATGTCTAATTAGTCTTTACTAAGATTTAAGTTAAGATGTGGGTAAGAGTTGAAATGATTTAATGGCTTGAAAATAAAACAGCTATGGCACTAATAAAATTAGCATTAAATAAATAGCAACAAAAGAAATTAGGAAATTAACTTTTAAGGATTTTTTTCATATTTCCGATCTATTGGTTCAATAAGTTCTTAACCATTCATTGCTTCGAAGTACATTTAAAATTCTTTTATAAACTGACATCGAGATGACTCCACTCTGAATAGTAATGAACCTCACAAACGGTAACAAATTTTGGTGCTATAAAACTAAAAAGAAACCATCTTTCTATAAAAAAACAAACCCGAATCGATTTCTCACGGTAGGCCTCACTATCTCCAATTAACATTTTTTAATGTCGGCTTTCCACCATTAAGATAATTCGCGAGTGATTCCTGTAAGACCAGTAGTGTGGTATTGGCATTATAATGATGGGTCTCGCATCCGATCTCTCACGAGCACGTTGCATGCATGTTGAATGCATGTTGCATGTGATTGCCTCGCGTGCAGTGATCATGGCATGCTGAAATTAGCGCATGGAAATTAGTCGAATATAATGCGCTCCCAGATTTAACAAAACGTTGGTCTGTTTTGTTTTTTTGTGTTCTGATCTTGGTTTATTTGTTCATTGAGTAGACTTAAATATACCTATTATACCTGCTACCTGGTTAGCCCGCGTTCGGATTTACGGACGTATGACAAATGATTACCATTCATTTTAAAGCTAATATCACTGAATGACACCATTTTTTGTCTTTTCCGCTGAGAAATGCTCTTATGCATCCCACGGGGAGGGGGCACCCCCCAGACGGGTATGTGGGACTCGCTGCACCCGAAATATGATAATGTAATATAGTAAAATGGACACAGCTCTACCCACTAAAACCCGGCGAGTCCGAGCAATGCCGCCTTTGTTGAGATGCCCCGGATCTGTTGATCAAACAGGGCACCTCGAGGGTTAGTCAGTCTATCAAGGGACCGACACCACCTCCACAGAGGGGTAACGCACCACAGAAAAACCCCTCCCAACGTCGGGACAGTGCAATGGGGTGAGGTTCCCATCCTGTCCCCTCTTCTTATAGGAGGGGTACAAAAAGCAGTCCTCTCGGTTTTTATATAAACGGATATATAGGCTGATGATGATGATGATGATGATGATAATGATACTATAATACTTGCACTATAGTAATTTTTTCCCCATTTTACTCCCACAAAATGATTACTGTACGAATAGGGTATGTATCTGTTGGTCTACTGAAAACTACTAATAACTTAATTATATTTCCTTTTGAACACATTTTTTATTCTAATAGATAGATTTATAAAAAAAATATAATACAAATAATGAAGTCAGTGTTACTAATGCAGGACGCATTAGTAACTTCTCTCGAGGGTTTATGCCCTCAAATACATTAGGTCGACCGTTATGGGTCTCATTGTTGACGTAAGTATCACAGGAGGCCCACAAAACCCCTGCACTTAGGTACCGAAACTATTCCCTTGTGCAACAAAAGTATTTCCTCGCATATATAGTGTAATGGGACATATTTTCCTTTTCCAACAAGTATTCATATAGGATTGTAACACGAATTTACTAGTTAGATATAAATTCGAGCCCTTATTTTTCTTTAACGCCGGAAAATGCTCTGAGGCATCCGGCACCACAGAACAACCCCCACAACGTCGGGACAGTACAATGGGGTGAGGTTCCCGTCCTCACCCCTTGCCCCCTGCTCTTTTGTCCCCTCTTCTTATAGGGTAAAAATACAAAGAGCCCCCTCGACTCAATTAGCTTCGCCCAAGGTGCAGCGGCTCACCCTAGGCTACTGAGCCCCACCGCCACGTCAATGCCTGAACCATGGTGGGGCATAAATTCGAGCCCTGTGCTAATCATCGATTATTGCTTTTACTTTCATTCTGTGTTCTATTATTATACTACTACGAAGTACAAGTATACCTAGGAGCATTCTACTAGAATACCTTTTTCTTTTGATGACGCAGGTTAATACTTTCGCATGATCCAGGTTTACCTCGGGTAAGGCTCCTGGGGACTCACTACCTCACTAAACCACCTACGAGCGCCTTCAGCCGCTTTTTAAGGGTCCCGGAATTGTAGGCAACAGGATCACCTCAGCGACAGGAGGCCCCGGTGAAAGGCCAGACTACTCCTCGTAAGGGGGGACTTCCCGGCCGCCACTAAGCAGTATCCACGACGTCGTGGCATACTGGGCCCACTTTCCCATACTGAACCTGTTGTCCTGAACTGGAGGCGTGTTAAGTAGCCCCTCCTACGCACCCCCGGTAGTCACCTGCGGAGTTAGACCTCGTCGGCGGCCTCCTCTCTCACTTGCTCGTCGGTCTACTTCTGGGAAATAACTGCCTCGCAGAACCAGAACGAGCACAGGGGCGTACTGGCCCTCCGCGCTCTAGCGCCTCCTACCGCAGGGGTTGGGAAACTCCCCAGGCGAGTATGTGGGAATCGCTGCGCCCGAAAGATGGTAAGGGGGACGCAGCTCTACCCACTACAATCCGGCGAGAGCCACCAATGCCACCTTTGGTGAGGTGCCCCGGATCTGTTGAAGAACAGGGCACCACAACGGTAGATCAACGCCACCTCCACAGAGGAGTTGTCCCGCACCACAGAACAACCCCTCCCAACGTCGGGACAGTCCAAATGGTTCATATCCTCACACCTACTCTTTTGTTCCCTCTCCTCATTAGAGGGGTATAAAGAGCAGCCCCCTCGGTTCACTTGGCTTCGCTCAAGGTGCTGGGTTCACCTTAGTGTACTGAACCCCACCACAACGATAGGGCTTGAACCATGGTGGGGTTCTACAAGAATACCTAGTAGTATTAATATTAAATTAATTTTCAACTTACCTTCATTTCTGTAACAGTCAATTCAACGAAGTAATAATAAATATTTATTGATGTTTATATTTTCATTAATTTAAATAATTTATGACGAGTTTCATGCAAATTTGTATTTGGTACATAATGGGTTATTTATGTCATTTAACATCACTAATGACGCCATATTTCATGTAGGAAGATAAAAATTTAATTGGGAATGTTAATAAAGCTGTTTTAGGACTTCTTATCTGTTCCGTAATGGATTTGTTAGAGTATCCACTTGTTATCTATATTAGCAGGGATTTATTTACCGACCAATAGGATATCGGCACCCGAGCCAATTGAAGTAAGCGGTCAACGTCACTCATACATATAAACGAGTTTACTCAAGCCCTTTACATCCCTATTGTTTCAGGTAGACTATGTCTACTTGAAGAAGTAAAACTATCGGTCTCAGTCGAACTTTCTGGAAACTTATAATAAAAGTGTGTGTTTACTTATGTACTCGCGTTAAAAGTTATTCTCCACAGTACAATTTCATTACAATCTAACTTTTTGATTATTGTGTATTTAAAAAGTATATCTTCTAACATCTATACTGTCATTATGTGAAAATTGTTATATAAAATAATGTTGACTATAGCTAACTTCAGGGTGTCGGTTTATCGTGACGGTGTGCGCGCGCTTATTAAAATACTATCATAATTTTTCCCTAACGCGCCAAAATAAGTATACCTTTAAAAATATCTTTAACCTCAACCTTAAGACACAAACACTTGTCAAAGTTGCTACTCGTAGTATGTTACCGATAAATGACAGTAATATTCAACCAATAAGCTTTTGAACGATAAATTCTGGTCATACTATAACGTGAACAGCGATACATCTGCCCTTAGTAAAGAATTCAGGCTGTCTGTTAGGAAACAGTCCGTTTGATTGAATACTAAATGATTTAATAACAAACCCATTTGCTCCCAGCGGAGTGTGCTCAGCTCGAAAAATAAACCAGTTGGAAATCTGACAGCTATCGCAGTGGATAGGAGCTACACGCCTTGCCATGCGCCGCGAGCTATCAGGCCCAAATTATGAGACATTTTGTTTTCTTATATTGACGAAAAAAAAACTTTCTTTAAAGTAAGGCTTTCAGCCATTTAGCCAAAAGATTGACTTCATTTGCTATATTATACCAAAAACTAACAAACGCACAAAAAATGTTATTACGCATTAATATGTTGTATAATTAAATATTAATAATAGTATTCCTTACCATATAAAGATGGAGATGCGCTGTGTAAAAATATTGGTGCATTCGCTACGCGATTGCCGATGTCACTTTCATCTGCCTTCTATTTTTTTCATATGAGCGTTTTGTACGTTATGGTGGAACAAGAAAAATAGCTCTCAAAAATTATTTCAATATTTTGTTTTACTTAAAAACATTTGGTTTCTCAATTTTAAAATCGAATTATTTCTAAATAGTACACCACTATTATAATCAAAATTACCACCTTAAAATATAATAACATAAAAACAAAACATTTTCAAAACAAAGCCAGCTATAATGACGCTATTACACGACTAACAATACAGGCTAGGTGCATTACGCAGTAGACCGTGAAATTCTCCTCAATTTGCTGCGACAGTGGAGTAATATAAACTAACGCCTCTATATCTCAGATTCATTTTATTTTTCTTCAAACAAATGTAATGAACATCACCATACCATGTTTAAGAATGTGTCCCGTTCATTCATTAAGTATATTAAACTTTATGAACCTGGTTTTATGGCCTATCCATTTGGGAGATCTTTTATAGATTTTTGTAAGAGGTAGTGCCATGCTGCTTAGCAGCCGAATTGGGCAGGCACCACCGGGTTGGTACCTCTCGCTTACATAGCACCGGTGTCAAGTGATAGCTAAGCTGTCACGTTTTGTGCGGTTTGTAAGTTTCCGGTGGCCCATTGGAGGGGTTAGGGAAAAGGAGAGCAACGCATCGGCATAGCTTAATATGGTTGTGTGGATGTCTTTGGGCCTCGGTAGTCACTATAAGGCTCTGACTGCTCGGTTGCCTCCTGATAAAAAAAAATCTGGAAGTATTTTGATGTGAAATCACTAATGGTGTAACTTGACAGTAAAATCGACAAAATGCCGTGACGCCAAATAACAAGACGCTGTCACTTCTTTATTTTATTCCACCTTTCATTACAAATTTTTGATAATTATGAATTTTCAATAATTTTGAAGTGTAAACTTCTTTTAGCTCGGTACGCATATAATCTCTGAACTCGCGACACCGCACACCAAACGCTGGAGAGGCAGTTCGACGTTTATATGACGTAGACTCGCGACACCGCACACGAGCCGCTGGAGACGCAGTTTGACGTTTGATTTATTTATATAAGATTATTTGTTTTGCAAATTGTGTTGCTTTTTAATTATGTCATGCGGCCATTTTGTACGCCGTTTAAATTGTATAGGTTGTCATAATCTTTTACAGCCTGTATTATAGGTATTTGAATTTAATTGTTTTGTTTTCACTTCTATCGGAAGTCCCTGTGACTGGTTGGTTTTTTTTTATTAGTTTCACCTCATCCGTACGTCCCGTGAAGGACGACTTTTCTGCTTAATGTTACTAAGTCTAGACAAATATTAACCCTTAAAATGTCTGCTTTAAGTCATAGTAGTGAAAGCTAGCTAATGTACGATTCACACGTAACGTAACAATCACGACGTACGGAAGTTTATATCGCAATAAAGGAAAGTGTTATGTTTGACAATGAAAGTTTATTTGTACATAATATTATAAAACGTATAGAAATTGACATGGAATAAAATATTTAGATTTTTAGGCAGATTGTGTATAAGGTAATTTAAAATCGCTGCATGTAAATGACTCTACCTATGTAGGCTTAGTATTTATTCGTAGTATGTAGGTATATTAAAAAATAATAGTTTCATGCTAATTTTATTTCAATGTTTTCTTCTTTTTACCCAACTGCACCAAAAGGAGGGTGTTGTTTTTCGAGAGTATGTATGTATATGTATGTATGTATAATTGTTTAGCACACTCTGCATCCTGAACGGCTCGATGGATTTTAGCTTGATAGATGTCGTTAGATTCGTTTTTACTGACACTGAGTATATCAGAATATAAAAAAAATATCGGATGCGCGAAATTTTTTGGTTTTTACGGTTTGGGTTGTTACGTAACAACACTTTTATACATTGATTAACTTTCGTCATGCGGTTAGGAACTACGTCATTCCCAACGCGCTCTCGCAGTTCATCCATAGAGACGGAACTCTTATCACTCTTATGGTCAAAGACTTAGGATTACTAGGAGACCTAGGTATAAAACCTCTAACGTGAATCCCCGATTATTTAACTAATTATTTATTGGCATTTTAAATATTTATTTTTCGTCTGCACTACTCTGCATTACGCTAGAATGTGCGCGAACCAGCTTTAAGTCAGTTATGGTCCTATGAAATAATCTTGACAAATATTTGTCTTGATGGCCTTATTTCATTAACCAATGGAATTAAAAAAGTTTTTGTGTCTTAAGTTTTAGCTATAGAATGAAATTTGACCGAGAAAAGAATTACATGAATAAGTTTTAAAAATTCCCACAATGTTTTCTACGTAAATCTTTTGTTTGTATTTGACATGATTGTTGGTCCGAATATACCATTTTAGTAAGACTGTGTATTATTGCATTTTTAATTAATAGTCAACCGATTTTTCAAATTGAAGAATGCTATAAATTATAACGTTACTAATGTAGGTAATACCAATTATCTTAAATGTCTAAATTTTACAAAAAAATCTTTTAAAATTTTATATACATATTTGCAAATTTTATTAGAAAACGTATTTTTTATGTACTAGCTATTGCGACCAGCTTAGTCCGCGTTAACTTAGATTTACAGCCGTATCCGGATGGACGATTTTTATTTTTATAGCCTAAGTTCTCCTAATATGATCTATTTTCTAGTGAAAGTCACGTCAAAAAGTTTTGCCGATTACGGCCGATTTAGCCGGAACGGACATACAGACAGGTAGACAGAAAAATAAAAAAAATGTTTTTTTCATGTAAGTACCGTAGGTATAAACTTTCATGTGCATTTTATGAAAAGCTGTTAATTTAAAATTACAAACAGACACTTCAATTTATTGTTATTTGTATAATTTAAAGATTTAAAACGTTGTTTGTACGAAGTCAACACTCACACAAATTGATGCTCAAACATCAATGAGCCATTTTAATCATTCCCTGGTCAATGTGATCACTCTCGCACTCCCGAAATGGCATGGGGTGATACAAACAAATCTTTTATATTACTCGCCCGGAGAAAAGTTGTCGACAGATCCGCTTTAGACAAATGACCCTTGTAGATAGGGAAACTGTAGGGAAGGACGCCGATTTATCTAAAATAACTATACAATTTAGCAGAAAACGTCGAACTGTCGTCGCTCACACTTGGAATGGAACGATTTTCGCCGAATATATCGTAGAATGTCGCTTGACAAATAAGAAAACTTTTGGGTTCCAATTCGAATAAAAGACATTGTAAAGAAATTTTTCCTCTTATTTACGATCGTGTAACTGCCTTGTAACAGTAAGTGTGAATGGCTTCCAACTCTAGTACTGAACTCGAGATTCATACGTTTACGAGATAATAGAATTGCTTAGACAATACAAACACGCTATATTCGCGTAGGCGGCGATATTTTCAATATTATTGATAGAAATGTGTCTATGTATATATATAGACATATACATAGACACAGGAACTTAAACAGTTTTTAGGTATGGGCTTCATTCATAAGTCCTATATGCCTAAGTAGGGTGGGCTAATCTACAAGCTATTATAGCTAATAAATGCATCTTAGTGGCTTTATAATATTAACAAAGGTTACTATAATTTATATTTTTATAAAAAAAATTCTTAATTTTTAACCTAAATTCCACATAAATAATATATGTAAATGTATCGTTGCCTTTTATCTCAAATGAAATTAATTTACTTTGAAACTAAAAAAAAGGTTGAATGAAAAACAAAAACAGTGCATACAAAGCAGGTGAATCCGGTTTAAGCCAGATATATCCCGAAATAACCTCATATGATTATAAGATTACGCTAATCCTTGGTAACAATGCGAAGGAAACATGTAATAAAGACACGTGCGGAGGACGCGGAGGGCGCGTACGAACCACTCTCACATTCACCACGCGACAATGCCAGCCAAATAGAATTTAATATTCATAGAGTCGACGTACGATTCAGTGAATTCATCGCCCGCACCTTGGACCCGGGCCCCGCATATAAAGGACTTTCCTCGAGCCCCTGGTGTACTTCAAATAGTTCGTCTCGGAATAGCTGCACTTCAAAAACGGATGGAAGCGAAGAAAAAATCCACGCGTTGTTTCATCACACGGGGAAAATGAAAACGGCGGGGCAAGTTTTGGTGTAATCATTCTTCGTTTTACAGTAATACACGTGTGTGCATTCTTTACTAATTCATCATGACCAGACCCTGTTCAATCACTGTTGGCTATATCCTAATGCCAATGAACGACACCGATTTCCATGTACTTATATTTTTTGACGCACGGAAATGCTTCATGCATGTAGCCAAGACCTTGGTAGGTTCCTGATCCTATATGAGATTCACACTTCGCGTACTCATACCTTAGTACATAGTATAATATCATTAGGTGACTTCCATGAAGTATTGTCATTTTTTACTAATTAGGCTTGTTTTCAAGCATTATCATCAGGGTTTCGTGATAGGCCCACCACATGTCACTGCCGCTGCTACTCCTGTTGTTAGCATCGACAGCGGTAACCACCAATTAACCCTTTGATACGATCTCAGGGAGCTCGAAGGATATAGGATAGGTTAAAACGGCCTCGCGACCCGCAACGAACTGGCAGGAAATCCAAACTCTCGGTAGAGACGCTCGGTCTTATGAGGGAAAGGGAAGAATGGATGGAAGATTCTTCTGATTAAATTCGGGAGTAATTGGACATATTTCCTGGGTTATGCTGGCAACTGATTGCTATGTTCATAAAATATTTTACCTGTATCTCATGAAACAGTTCTCTTTCGTCGAGCAGCACCACCCGACAAGCCAGTGTCCTCGGCGCGGGGCAGAGACAGTCCATCATATCGCTGGATTACAGTAACGCCTCCTACAACAATTACAATCACATTTAATATTATGAATTCGAAAGTATTTATCTGTTTATTTTTTAGGCTTCCACACCATATTGGCGCTTAGGTTTAAATAAAATTTAAAAATAGGTAATTTGTATCAGAAGGATAAATTATCACGATTCTGAATACAGTTTTAAATATAAGATATCGTGGAAGAAGCTGCTGAGAAACGGTTAGTTTATAAAATCAGTATTTGAAACGTGATTTTCACCCTTCACGCAAAGAGTGCCGAGTTTGAATTTCGTCAAGGGCAAGCATTTATACGTTGAATGTATATATGTATAGAGTACATACAACGCAACGAAAAAGCATGAAGCTTACGAGACGGTAAGTACTTAGCGCCGGTGGGAAGGTGGCACCGAGATTTAACATCTCATGTCTCAGAGTATGCAACACATGAATGGGTTGCATGGGCTAGTTTCAGATTAACTTGTTTATGTTCATGGGCGACGCTAACCACTTACCATCATGTGGCTCGTCTGCCCCCTTGCCTATCCAACTTCATGAAAAAGTGCCATACTTCTAAACCATGTCATCATCATAATATGATCATATCATACAAGGGTACTTTAAACTAACCTAACATGGGGACGATAGGTAAGTTTATATAATATATTATGAGATTGCATCAGATGTCAGCGGTTGACCATAATTGCAATCTACCAGACACGGCTTACAGCGAGAAGCTTACTGGTCAACTAGGCATCCAATTTCCTGTCAGATCTGTTCAGCCATAAAGCTATTACGTAATAATTGTTTTTTTTTTGACAGAATATTATTTAAAAATATATAGGTGAATAATACATATTTATATTATACTAGCTGCCCGCACAGACTTCGTTCTATCAAAGGGGGAGGGGGAGGAATTTCTTAAAATCCGTTCTTAGCTGACCTCTACATGGTAAAAGTAATATTCCTACCAAATTTCAAGTTTATATATATATTAAGAAATATTACAACCAGAGTATATTTTTGAACGTCAATTGAATCTACCACCGGTTCCAAGGCAAGCCCACTGAGAAGAACCGGCGAAACAAACTCAGTGGAACTAATCTTTTCAAATATTTTATTAACAATTTCACATGTTGTTATGCTGAAATGCCTGGGAGGACCGCCCTATTCCCAAGGTGTGGTATCTTCCATAAAATCTTTTACTTTAGAATATCCTTTACCACACAAACGCTCTAATAACTTTTTTTTTATTGGGAGGTTTTGAACATTTTCTGGGATCCTATTGTAAAAGCGTATAGTTGCCTTTAAAAGAATTGCTTACTTTTGTGAGTCTAATCCCTGGTACATCTAGCCTGTGTCTATTCCGTATATCCCTACTGTGGATGTCACTTTTTTACAGTTTACAGTAGAATACATATTATGTTTTATCATATTAGCTGCTACTACAATTTCGAAAATGGTGCCAGTAGTAGAAAAGCCAGGTTTCGATGAAGCTACGTGTAGGATTCCGTATTATATGACACTGAGAATATTTTCTCCATGTACCTACCATAATTTCACTCTAGATAGATTTTTATGTACGTTTGTTACATAGCCTTCCTCAATCTATAATAAAAAATGGATATTATCGATACACTTACTTGATTTCATAATTCAACTATTCATTTATACACAACTAGCTGTTGCCTGCAGCTTCGCCCGCGTTACTCAACTCCTATAAGTCACAGCGTGATGTTATATAGCCCATAGCATTCCTCGATAAATTGGTTATATAACACTGAAAGAATTTTTCAAATCGGACCAGTAGTTCCTGAGATTAGCGCGTTCAAATAAACAAACAGTATAGATTTCATCTCATAATAATTAATTACGTAATTAAAACTCGCTGCTCAAAAGATGTTTCTTTGAAATTAAAAGCTACGTGCCATATTTCATCGATGAGATTAAATTTCTAAACAATAACTCAAAATGACAGAAATAAACTCGCATCTAATTGTCACGCTGATATATGTATGTGGCGAGCCATCGAAGAACCTGTGCTAATCTGGAAAACTCGGGTCTAGTACGGATTATTTTGATCAAAGATAGACCTTTCTTTTTTTCTTTAATAGTAGATTCTGAGTTACTATTAGCAGATCACTATCTACTAATAGTAACAGAGATATCTCATACTTGAAGTAGCCAGTACATAACAGACGTATATGGCTGGTAAGTATTAAAAGAAATTTAAATCTTTTGAAATGCAATCTATAACGTTTTCCTTTGATACAATTGCTTACTTTTTAATAATAAAGTTATAAAGTAAACATAATAAATATATTCCATATTTTGCGTTAAAAAATGCTTCATACATTTAACGAAAAATACTTTGATGGTAATAAGCAGAGGTCTGGCGACGAGCCAGGCCCTGACATAACTGAACTGTAAAACAAATGAGACACACCAAATAATATACAAACAAATAACATTTATACAAAAAAACAATTATGTATGAGTAAAAGATAGAGTGAAGTTACAACTGATCTTAGATTCGGAAATCGCAAACTTTTAAAGTACACGTGTGCGTAATCTCGGAGCGTTTCAATTATTTCAAGCCCTTTTCATTAAAATGTTTTGTACCTTCACGTGCACCCAAAACAGATGAAGCATCGGTATTCTCTTCACAAAGGGGAAAGTTGTTTGAAGGCAATTACCGAGTTATTTGGAGCCAGACTCAATAGTAAAATTACCAAAGGGTTAGTCGAAACCAAATATATCCTCGTTAAAAGTTAGTCCGCGGAGCGAGCAGCGCGCTGTGTTTTAACAATTTTCTTTTAATTAGTAACAGCCTACCTAATAGGTGGATTTGATTTGGCGGGAATTTCATGCGTGCGTGCAGCGATTGTGTCCGCCATTGACGGACCGCTATTGTGCCTAGCGAGCTGCGAATTTCACCAAGTTACGTGGATTTTTTAAATTAATGGCTGTTTTTAGTTTCACTTCAATTTCAGTTGATTTTTTTTATTTAAAAGAACGAATAGGTTGTTTTTTCTAATATATATATTTTTTTTTACTTTTTAGATGGACTGTGGATGGAAAATATATTATATCCTAACTTTTTTATTGAAAGTATTAATAACTGGTAGAAATAAGATTGAAGAATTTACTAATTATCGTTTTTAAATAATAGACTAGCTGTTGCCCGCAGCTTCGCCCGCATTAACTTAGATTTACAGCCGTATACGGATTGATGATTATTATTTATCTATGGACGGGCGTAGGACTTTATTTTATAATATGTAGTGATTAATACCGTATTTTTGTAAATAGCTTTTACATTACCGCTTTATAATTGGCAATTTTTTATGGTATTAAAATGGTTATAGTATTATAAATTTAACATAAAATAGACATATTATGCAATCGCGGACTTTTCAGTACGCATATTTAGGAAACACAATTCTACCATACATTGATACAATAATAATTATCCTAACTTTCGGAACCGGGGCCGGGCCCGGCTCGATCGCGAGGCGCGGCATCACATAGCGCCCGGCCCGCGCGGTTCGGTCGAAACCACGGTGTCGCATTATTTTGATTTTGCTATATCTCCTAAGATATGCATTTAATTTGCATGGTGTGAACGGGAAAAACATCTTCATGAAATGTTCAAGCTAACTAACATATTTAAAATGATAAGGATTAATACCACATTTCTGTAAATAGCTTTCCAATTACCACTTTATAATTGCCCATTTTTTAAGTATTAAAATGGATATAGGATCTATATATATCTCTTAAGGATAACATATTATCCTTAAGAGATACACATACGCTATTGCGGACTTTTTTGTAGATCTTTCTAAGGTGTACAATAATGTAGTACATTATTTTGATCTATCTGTTAGGGTTCATGCAGCGTTTGCAATGTAAGTGCAAAAAATGTGTTTATTTACGACATCACATTAGAAACCTCTAAAATTATCAGTGTTTATCTACTATATTATGCATGTATTATACACATAAACCTTCCTCTTGAATAATTCTATCTATTAAAAAAAACCGCATCAAAAATCCGTTGCGTAGTTTTAAAGATCTAACATACGCGGACATAAGACAGACGCGGGAAGCGACTTTGCTTTATACTATGTAGGGATAGTGATACATGATCAGGTACCTCTACCATGAGTTTTTTTTACAAGCGCAAATGACATAACTATAGTAGTTACGTAAAACGCAACACGAATAGAAAACTAAGGTATGGTATAGTTTTTCGATTCGTGTTGTACTACTATAGTTATGTCATGTGCGAACTCATAGTAGAGGTACTGATGGAAAAGATATTTTCACATAGTATAATTTCTAAATGTATTTTTTTTATATACTACTACTATTACAACCTGAGCTCTTTCTATTACAATATGAGATAGAAAAAAACTATAGTCACGTGTTCCAACGATGAACAAGAATAAGTTTTATATTAGACATTCTAAACAAAAGATGCAATGATTGATAGATGATAAGAACATCCTCTAAACATTTTTATGTATAAGATGATAATATATGTCCAGAAATTAATTGCTTCGTGTAATGTTGAATCTTTTGTTATAATTTAATTAAGAAGCACGAAGAGAAAGAGTCGACTCCAAAGACGATTTTCCCTCCTTTGTTTTGAAGATACACACGGGAAAAGTTCAAAGACAATACAGCTCTTTAAAACGGGAATATTGTCATTATCAATAGTTACAAGAATAACCGACGTTCACATGAGTTTTTACGTCATATTGTAACGATACGGTATCACGTAGTACACTTCTAACATTGTATCAGGAAAAAGTATGACAGTATTCGTTTGATGGAAGATTATTAAAGGAAAATATATTTTAACGAGCACGAATATGTCTTCCATTTTTATCTCTTTATATCCATAAAACTTGCATAAGGTTCTTAGTGTATAATATTTTTTGTTACACGAATTTTATTAATCGTAACAAGGACATTTTACGGATTTTAAACCGCTTTAACGATTTCACATTTCCGCCATTTTGGTTAATTAACAAGAGTCACCTCCTGTGACTTGGGGACAATTGATGTCCCCACCATGGTTCAGGCCTTGTTGTGGCGGTGGGGCTCAGTAGCCTAGGGTGAGCCCAGCACCTTGGGCGAAGCTAATTGAGCCGAGGGGGCTCTTTGTACCCCTCTTATAAAAAGAGGGGACAAAAGAGCAGGGGGCAAGGGGGGAGGATGGGAACCTCACCCCATTGTACTGTCCCGACGTTGGGAGGGGTTGTTCAGTGGTGCGGGACAACCCCTCTGTGGAGGTGGCGTCGGTCCCTTGCGGGGCTGACTAGCCGTCGAGGTGCCCTGTTAGCTTAACAGATCCGGGGTACCTCACCAAGGCCGCACTGGTGGCACTCGCCGGGTTTTAGTGGGTAGAGCTGCGTCCGAGCCGATCTTTCGGGCGCAGCGAGTCCCACATACCTGCCTGGGGAGACCCACTCCCCAGGCGGTATGCCTCAGAGCATTTCCAGGCGTAAAAGAAAAAAAAAAGGGACTAGTGTCCTGGTTATAACCAAAATGCTGGAACTCATTCATAACTGTCACGTTGAGCAAAACGAACGCAGAACTTTAAAACTTTACCTAAACTAAGTTAAAGATATCCCTCGCTTGACTGAACTCAATTCATTAAGCCTTGTTTTGAAGGTTGCCACTTCTATACATTTTAATGTTATATTATGACTGTAATATTATTACTTAATGTAATATTCCAAGTATAATTTAAATGCATATCACGGAAGCTTGTGTACGTGCCACGAAATCTTGTAAACTATTTAATAATGTTTTTAGCTATTTCTGAAGCTTGAATATATTAAAATTATTTATAGAATATATTTTAATTTATGAATTAATATACCTATTTTCATGAAAATAAATCAAAGACTAAATATTTTTTTCTTTTGACGCGTTACTAGTCGAAAAGGTAAGAAAATATAGCAATTTTTGTGTATAGATTTTAGTCGTAAAAATTGTTTAATGATTAGAGTCATTTGTTCTTTATTTAATATATTAATAAGAATCATTATATAAAAATCGTTGTAATTCTCTACCTTGTATTAATAGTGAATAGCGATGAACTTACTCAATATTTTAAGGCAATTCCACCTCAACAGTTTACGAAGCGAAATATTTAGGAAACGCGTACATAGAGATAAAAGGGATGGAGGTAGGGCTCTTTACAGCTACATTGTGTAATATACACGATACCCTCAGCTTGTAAAATTTTCATGTAGAGCTTGTTGCTGAAAGGATGTACTTTATTATCAAGTTGCTTTGATATTTGAAGATTAACATCACGATCATATTTTCACGATGTTTGTACGAGATTTTTTATTTACTTATTTTGTGTAAAAAGTATTACATGGCTTAGTTTAGCGTTGTTTACTCAGGATACATACCACCCCCGTCGTGCCAGCCCCATTCGGCTGCAAAGCAGCATGGTACTACCTCTTTCTTGATGAAGATGTTGGTGTAATTTACATGATTTTGATGAGTTCCATATCTTGCTTAAACATAGCATTTTTTATGTTAGTAAGATAGACAATAGAATACTCATATTTGAAATGCACCTGCTAATCCTCTGGTATAGCGGGTGTCTATGGATGTCGCTTATCACTTACCATCAGGTGAAACGACTGTCCGCTTGTCCCTCGTCTATAATAAGGCAAACTGGCAGTCAAGGCAGGAACGAGCTTACCGTGCCCATGTAGCTCGAGGCGAAAGATAAGAGTGGCAATAATTACACTGCCTATCTTGCTTTTTTACCAAAACAGTGAAGCGGTAAAGTTTACTGGTGGTAGGGATGCGCTGTACCGTGCTCTCGTCTGCTTGGAAACCACCATCTTGCTTGTTTCTCCCGTCAAACAGCTTTGCTATGATTCGGAGAGAAGAGCAGGACAGGCAGTGTAATTACTGGCAACAAGACTTAACGTCTTATATCTCAGATAGGCAACACATAAATGAGTTGCCTGGGCTAGTTCCAGGTAAACTGGTTTATGTTCATTGGCGAACACTTACAATCGGGTGGAACGTGTGTCGGTTTAGTCTAACATAAAAAAGCTGTTTGACGGACAAAATAAAAAAGTTGGTGATACCTATACCTATGCAGATGCGCGACACAGTGCATTCCTCTCACAAACATTTATGAACAAATTCCTTTTATGTATCATAATCATCATCAGCCCCTATCCCTCCACTGCTGAACATAGGCCTCCCTTAATGAACGCCAAAACGACCGATCCCTCGCCACTCGCATCCACCACGAACCGGCCTCTGTACGGAGATCGTCTTTTTTTTCTTCTTTTCCTTTAACGCTGGGAAATGCTCTGAGGCATCCCGCGAGGGAGTGGGTCTCCCCACGCGGGTATGTGGGACTTGCTGCGCCCAACAGCTGGTAAGTGGACGCAGCTATACCTACTAAAACCCGGCGAGTGCCACCAATGCCGCCTTTGCTGAGGTGCCCCGGATCTAGCTAGTCAGTCCCGCAAGGGACCTACGCCACCTCCACAGAGAGGTTGTCCCGCACCACAGAACAACCCCACCCAACGTCGGGACAGTACAATGGGGTGAAGTTCCCATCCTCACCCCTTGCCCCCTGCTCTTATGTCCCCTCTTCTTATAAGGGGGGTACAAAGAGCCCCCTTGGCCCAATTAGCTTCGCCCAAGGTGCAGCGGCTCACCCTAGGTTACTGAGCCCCACCGCCACGACAAGGCCTGAACCATGGTGGGGAGAGAGATCGTCTTCCCATTATAAAACATTATGATTTAATGATATTTCCTTGTATGAAGACTTTGTCTAACAGTTTACAAAGACAAGTTTATGATAATACTAAAGTCTATTGATGACTAATTTAAAATGACCTCTCAGTAATATGTAGTAATGTTTAAATTAAAGGCTGCATATTATCATTTCACGTATCCATTAAGGGAAAGCCAATACGGTCAATCTCGCTAATACCGAACCGGTCTGGTTCAGTTATAAGGAAACTACCTTTATATTAATTACCTATGTTGCAGTGATTAATTTATATCGTACGTATCAAATGATTTTATGGGTTGAAAGTTATTGTAAGTAGTTTTATATTTAGGACCTTCACATTTTAAGGGGATCTACTGACTTTTTGGCGCGTTAGGGAAAAATGATAAGAATAAATTCTAACGATGCACGCGCACACCGTCACGAAAAACCGACACCCTGAAGTTAGCCATTGTCGACATATACAACAATTTTCACATAATGACAGTATAGACGTCAAAAGAAAATATAGTTTTTAACTACACAATAAGCAAAAAGGTTACAGTGTAATGAAGTTGTACTAGGTATGTATTTTTTTTTAAGGAGTAGGTATAACTTCTAACGCGTGTAGGTACATAAGTACATACACACTTTTTTTAATTTCGGATAATTTATATCAATCACGGTTTTTAAGTTCTATACATTGGCAACATACATGAGTTACATATATTTTTTTCAAGGCAGTTATACATTTGTTACTTGGATAGGTAAACAAATTCACGAATTACACAATGAAAAATATATATATTCCGTCATATTAATATTTCAATAACCGCTTTTTTTAAAATATCGTAAGACAAGTCGTAAGATATACAATATAACTAAAAATAAAATTATCTTCAATTTTATAATGTATATACCATAACTATTAGTACATGAAGTCCTAGCGGACACGAACGCATGCCGTCACGCGCCCGCCCGCCGCATACTGATCGGCCGAACGAACGTCCAAATAAATTCTGTACAAACACGCGGACAGGCGTAATAGTTCAATGGATATGCAAATTTGACGCTATAACGGGTACCGGCTTATGGAAGTTTTGCCTTATACTTTGATATAGGACGTTTTAAATGAAACTATTACAGAGCTTTATCCTACTAATATTATAAACGCGATAGTTTGTAAGATTGTATGGATGTATGTTCGTTACTCTTTCACGCAAAAACTACTGAATGGATTTTAATGAAACTTTACAATAACATAGTTTATACATAAGAACAACTATAATTTATTCTTGTACTCCCACGGGAATGGGAAGTACGCGGGTGTAACCGCAGGCCCTGCTAGTAAGTGTATAATATGTATAGGTATACAATATTCCTCCTGTCGGGTCCTGTATTAATTCTACTGTCAGACCCAGTCCGAGTAGGTAGTAGGACTATTTAAAACATATTGTTTTCTAATGTAGGTATACTTAACCATGGTTCAGGCCTTGTCGTGGCGGTGGGGCTCAATAGCTTAGGGTGAGCCCAGCGCCTTGGGCGAAGCGAATTGAGCCGAGAGGGCTCTTTGTACCTCTCTTATAAGAAGAGGGGACAAAAGAGCGGGAGAAAGGGGCGGATGGTGTGAGAGATGTGTGGAGTGGGAAGGACGGGAACGTCACCCCGTTGTAGTGTCCCGACGTTGGGAGGGGTTGTTCTGTGGTGCGGGACAGCCCCTCTGTGGAGATGGCGTCGGTCCCCTGAGGGGCTGACTAGCCCTCGAGGTGCCCTGTTTGCTCATTAGATGCTCATTAGGGCACCTCACCAAAGGCGGCATTGGTGGCACTCGCCGGGTTATAGTGGGTAGAGCTGCGTCCATTTACCAGTTTTTGGGCGCAGCAAGTCCCACACGCCTGGGGTGAACCACTCTCCCACGGGATGCTTCAGAGCATTTCCCAGCGGTAAATAAAAAAAGGTATACTTAACTTCACTCAGTGTAAATTTATAATGAATGAATTTCTTAGGAACTGTTATAAATTGTATCGCGGTTTATCATATATCAAAACGTCGGGTGTACAAAAATCTTAACAAACCGCGGTAAAATTCGTAAAAGTTGTTTTATAATGACTGTTTAAAACTTTAGATATTCAATAAAAAATATAATAACATTTTAATGTGATTAAATAACAGCCATGTCAAGTAGTTGTTAGCAGACGCAGAAGAACGCGGCTTATAACCAAATATTATTTTATTATATTATTTAAACAAAAAAGTCGTTATATAAATCTAAATTTAAAAAAATAATAATAAAGGCCTAAACAATAAAATGTATATAAAATAAGCAGAAATATTTTGTTATGAAATAATAATGTCATTGTTAACCTCTATAGAGGCTAAATTTAAAGTGGTAAGTATTCCGAACAAAACGCGATCGCTTGTTAACTCGCAAATATAATAAATATTTTTACATACATATCGCAAATATATTCAACCAATATACTAAATTAGGGTCACATTGAAAATAAGTGGAGCAAAACCAGTCCTTTATACGAAAACAATGTATAAAATTTCAATAAATCGTAGTACCATTTGCATAAGTAGTCACTGTGTGTTCCCGGTAGAAGGCTTTCTAAATGTCCATGGCAATCAACATGGATTTCTCCAAATCCTGTTTATAAACACGCACACACACATTCTAAATTGAACGTTTGACTAACAGATCGTGAATACATTTTATTCAATTCAGTAGAATGAATGGCTGGAATGGCATGGCTTTATGTCGGTGCAATATCGCCAATTTATCAATACTTATTCAACTATATGGCTACTTGGGAAAATAGTGAATATTCGGGTAGTCAATTAATAAATACCTAGAAACTAAATGCAAATAGATCAATCTGTATAAATAAAAAAGTGTGTGTGTAAATATGTAGGTACACGCGTTAGAAGTTAAAAACTATATCTTCTTCTGACGTCTATACTGGCACTATGTGAAAATTATTCTATAGCTAACTTCATGGTGTCGGTTTTTTTCGTGACTGTGTGCGCGCATCGTAAAAATTTACTCTCATCATTTTTCCCTAACGCGCCAAAAGAAGTATAACTTCAAAAACGAGTGAATCAGAAACGCAAATTTTTGCAAACCGTCAAACAATGTAAAGTCGCATACTCTGGGGACCTGCTAAGGCATGACCGTTACGAACTCCTCCAATTTATAGTGATGGGAAAAATTGCCGAAAAAAGAAAAACTGGTCGTAGAAGGAAGTCTTGGCTGCGTTTACTTCCAGCCTTCACTAGTCGGAGACGCACCCCAAGAAAAAGAAGAAGATAAATAAAAATGTATATTATTTATTCTTTTAGAGTCACACTGAGCGATCAACTACTTTGAAAACTACTACTTTGTTCTTATGTAATCATTATTATGAATCCGTATATTACGGTAACCAATACTTAGTAAAATACAACTTGTGTCCAGGACATTTAAACAGTTACTAACATGACGCACACAATAGTTTTGTTTCTTTATAGTTGAATCGCATTGAAAAATATATCTAATTGTTACTGAAGGTTGGAGGTGGGAGCTCCTAGTATCCTCTTATACTAATACTTAATATTAGTATAAGAGGATACTAGGAGCTCCCCGTGGTTTTACCTACGTGCTTCCCAATCCTGTGGGAGTACGGGGATAAATTATAACCTAATAAGCTATATTATTGCAGTTTCATTAAAATCCATTCAGTAGTTTTTGCGTGAATGAGTAACAAACAACATATTATATACATTTTCACGTTTATAATATTAGTAGGACTAAAAAAAATATTTTGTTTACATGTGCATAGAGAGAGCTTTCAATTTGTTGTATCTACGTTGATAATTTTCTAAAGTCATGTATAAATTCATAAGCTATACATAGATTTTTACTTTTTTACTCAAGTTAGCGTTACCTTTATTTCTTTTTTTAACAAACAATAAAAGTTTTTACAAAAAAAATATTACGTTTCACGCTATCTAAATTCTAGCGTACAAATTTTTTTTTTTTTCGGAAGGGCTAGACTTTTCGGTCTGATGGCCTTTAAGCTCAATCGGTACAGTAAGTGAGCAGATGGCTCACTTAAGAAATATTCGAAAGGGGGACGTCCCCCGCCGCGCCCCGCAGGGGGCGCGGTTCATCGCGCGCGCTGCTCGGGAGAGCATCATTTGGACTAGTCAAATCCGATACGGTCGACGAATCTTTTACGGTTGAATTTAACCTATCATAATGAGGGCCGGAGAGGGAGGCGGGTCATGCGCGGTGCCCAAGCAATCTAGCGGTAGCGTAGTGCTAGCGCTGTTTGCGCGGTCTGGGTTTGTGTCTACTCGTATCGGATTCGAATTCGAAGTTAGCGTACAAAGCTCGTCTAGTAAAACTGCACGAAACTAGACACGCATAGACTGATGCGTCGCGCTTCACTTCCCCGTAGTGGACCGTTATATAGCCTAACGCGTCGGTTGAGGTTAGCGCCTTTTCATACCGCGATCTGAGTAAGGCACACACACTACTCCGCGTTACGGAGCGGTTCGAGAGTGCACATTTTTTTAAAGATTATACTGACAACATTAAACCACAACTGGTGATATCTATTACCTAGTAATTAGAGTAGAATTCGATGCCACTTTCACTACAATAAAGTGAAAAAGCGAAAACAGACGCGTGACGCAGAGTTGTGTGAATACCGTCTAATGTTAACATTTGATGGTATTTCGAATTGTTTAAGTATAACAATAAAAACAAAATTATAATAAACATCTACTAAGCTGCCTTTTTTAGATTCTTCTTCTTCCTCTTTGGTCTTGGATCCCAAATGGATTTGCCAGTGTCAGAGTGCGTGATAAAATGTTCGGTGACTAAAGCCCATGTTCAGTTTTGCGACATTGTTGACTTAGCTGACTCTGCTACTCTTGTTCAGTTAAGACATTGGCAAGACTGACTCTGCTATTTACGAAGATTTGTGAAAGTACAAGTTAAAAAAGGTGAAGAAAAAAAAAAACCCATTTAAATTAAAAGATATTAAAAAGAACTGTTGCATTACCTAAAACAAAACGGAATGGCGGGAAGCATCGGGACGCGCGGTTGTGTTTTTTTGGTTTCCCGTTAATTAATTGTTATTTTGTGTTTTGTCCATTCAGGGTGGTTTACTATATTGTTTGTTTTAAAAACTTGATCTTTATATATTGTGATTGGTTGGCGAATCTTATGGAGTACCGTTCTGAAGTGGTTTTCTTAGTAGGGCTGTTCTGGCGGTTTTCTATAGTGTTTGTTTTAAAAACTTTATCAGTGTAATATATAATGTGATTGTTTGGCGAATATTGGTGGACTGCCTTGTGTGGATGGAATTGGGAATGATAGTTGATTGATGGGGGCTAGAGGGGCGAGGCCGCGCTCCTTGGGGTTTCCCGCCATTTCTTCGTATTACAGACCGAATAATTGTATTTTGTATGGCTAATAGCCTAGTAGCTAATGCCTTTAAATGAAAATAAGATTAATAATAAAACAAAACAATTGGCGAATATTGTGGTGGACTGCCTTGGGTGGATGGAATGGAGAATGATAGTTGATTGATGGGGGCTAGAGGGGCGAAGCCGCGCTCCTTGGGGTTTCCCGCCATTTCTCCGTATTACAGACCGAATATTGTATTTTGTATGGCTAATAGCGTAGTAGCTTAATGCCTTTAAATGAAAATAATAATAATAATTAAAAAAAAAACAAAACAAAACAAAGGTTAGTAGGACAATGGTGGACTGCCTTGTGTGGATGGAATGGGGAATGATAGTTGATTGATGGGGGCTAGAGGGGCGAAGCCGCGCTCCTTGGGGTTTCCCGCCATTTCTCCGTATTACAGACCGAATATTGTATTTTGTATGGCTAATAGCGTAGTAGCTTAATGCCTTTAAATGAAAATAATAATAATAATTTAAAAAAAAGCAAAACAAAGGTTAGTAGGACAATGGTGGACTGCCTTGTGTGGATGGAATGGGGAATGATAGTTGATTGATGGGGGCTAGAGGGGCGAAGCCGCGCTCCTTGGGGTTTCCCGCCATTTCTCCGTATTACAGACCGAATATTGTATTTTGTATGGCTAATAGCGTAGTAGCTTAATGCCTTTAAATGAAAATAATAATAATAATTAAAAAAAAAAAAAACAAAACAAAACAAAGGTTAGTAGGACAATGGTGGACTGCCTTGTGTGGATGGAATGGGGAATGATAGTTGATTGATGGGGGCTAGAGGGGCGAAGCCGCGCTCCTTGGGGTTTCCCGCCATTTCACCGTATTACAGACCGAATAATTGTATTTTGTATGGCTAATAGCTTAGTAGCTAATGCCTTTAAATGAAAATAATAATAAATAATTAGTAGGACAATACTCTACAGTCTAATGTTATTTTCTACAATAAAAGCACACAAAGTATCAATAAATGGTGTATGTACAAATGATAGCACGGATTTAAAATCAGTAGGACGTGGGATAACAGGCGGAAGAAAGTTATATAGTGAGGATGCATTTCGCGAGCAGCTGAAAAAAATGTGTTCAGGGGTTCCGCCTTTTTTAGATGTTTATCATTGAATTTCTGACACGTCAAAAATGCAGATGACATCATTAATGTGCTCCGAAGTCCGTACAAAAACTTATGATGAAGTTCTCAATACTACCCAAATATGTGGCCACCTTTATATGAGGAATAAAAACAACGTAAATTTCAACAAATGAACAAAATGAATAACAAAATAAACACTGAAATGAATAAATTATCCCTTTCAAAGTCGCTTTAAAAACAGCAAAACGTATCTGCGTAATTTCGAGATTTTATTAGTGAGTGAGTTTTAAACCATCTGAGTTTCTTTTATGATCTCGGCTGACGGAATTGGATGGAATAAGCCACGAGTACAATCATATTAAGCCAAATAGCCTTCTCAGCCTCATTTTTGTGTGCTAATAATTTGCTTGTCACCGGGGAGTACAGTATAAAGGTGAATTTACTGTACTAAATTTTTATGTGTTGGTCTTTTGGAATTACAGAATCACATTTAGTCACGTAATCTTTAAAAAGGTGACGTAAAATGAGATGTTAGATTAACATTTTTATTACCAAAAGTATTTAAAAGTTTAGAAGGGGATATTCACCATGTTTCTCATTTTTAACGTGATAATTTCTTATAAATCGATGAACGCCGGCTGCACGCACGAAAAAGTGCCTGAGCCATGCGTGCAAGCGATAGAGAGGCACAATCAGCATAAACGTTTGGCTTCTTTTTTTACGCATTAGGTATTACGTTATCATGTAAATTTATCGTCCGTAAACCGACTTTACAGACAACGGGTAGGTTTTTATTTCGTCTTTCGGTTTTTCTTTCGCCTATGTTCAGTAATGGGCGGATAGGGGCTGATAATGATGATGATGATGATGATGAGGGTACAATGTATTTATAAAGAAATGTTAAAAATTCTAACATTTTATTGGTATTAAAAGTTATTTAATCGGTGAAACATCGATATAATCGTCAAAAACCTTATAGTTACGTAACCTGTGATCACCTTCTCGATTACCGTAAGTCACAGTCATTCCATTACTTATATAGGTAGTCACAGATTCAAAGAATAACATGAGCAGAAAACCGTTAAGATTGATCTTCAACCGCGTGGTACGATTGAAATAGCATGCGGGCTTGCATCGATGTATACCCTGACCAGAAAAATAAAAACCCTCGCCATATTGCGGAAAATTTCGGAACTAATTTCTGTATGGACGATACTATGTATCGACGTTAAAAAGATTCAGGGGCGACACCACGCAGGGTTTATACAGGCTGGATTTTTGTTACGGGTCAGTAAGGGCAGATACCTTAATAGTTATAGTTACTGGAAAACGTTCCTAGGAGACCATCCATAAATTTTTAAGATATGTTTAACTGCATTCACAGATTTTCGAAAAAATGTACAGTCAGCGAAAACATGCAAAAATCCACAAAATACATTTTTATGCCTATCGATCCTACTTCGTATGGGGATCAAAAGACTCTATGGGACCATTTAAGGTATATGAGTACTAGGAATTTCAGAAAACGCCAAAAACATTTTCTATACATGTTGTACTAAAAAACGATAAATCAACTCATAATATTCTTTATCACCAAACAATCCTATTACTTACTGTGATTAAAAGATTCTGAAATTTAAATACAAAAACTACGCTAAGACACAAAATGTCACACAAACTTAAAATTAGGTGATCTATGCACTATGGTGACCTACGACTAAATTGCTCAAAAATAACTTTTTCAAATTTTTTTAAAATTAAAACTTCTTTTTTTTTTAGGAACAAAAAGGAAAACATCGCAAGGAAACCCGCGTGTTTAATAAGATGATTTAAGACTTTGAGAGCGTATGAAGTTCACCACTCTACCCAATGCCAACACATATTATGTGAACTATGGCCAAGCACTCTCAGCTGTCATATAATAACAGAGATTATTATATACATAGCCATGATTACCGAAATAAAATAGACCGTATAATAATTGCCATTGCTATCGTAGCACACCACTCTAATCACCTTCTATTTATAATATTCTTTTAAATATTACACAATATAATGGATCTCTAAGATATTGTAAACTAATGTGCTTCTTGATCGTCACTGCTCGACTGGCCTACAAAAGTACCTCTTATTAGAAAGCTGGTTTTCGTCTTCGCATATTCATAAATCATGCATTCAGAAATAAACACATTTTCTATTTATTTATAGACTGATTGGCAAGTCATTGATTAAATTACGTGAACTTCCGATGTCATAGGGAAAGTATCAAACGATATCTCATCTTATATCTTTAAATGAGCAATTCTTATACCAATTATATATATATATATATATATATATATATATAATTGGAATCTCGGAATCGGCTCCAATGATTTTCATGAAATTTAGTATATAGGGGGTTTCGGAGGCGATAAATCGATCTAGCTAGGAATCATTTTTAGAAAATGTCATTTTATTTTTTTTAAAAACCGAGCAAAGCTCGGTCATCCGGGTACTATTATATATATACTAGTGGTCGGGGCAGACATATTCTTGTGTCTCTATCGTCTAGAAAACTGATCTATATGTTAAGTAAAACTAAGCTGCGGTTAGCAAAGTCTTATAACCGACGAAAAAACGGAGGAGATTCTCAAGTCGACATGTCATTGTATATTTTATTTCAAATGGTATTCTAATCTATACTAATCTATACTAATATTATAAAACTGAAGAGTTTGTTTGTTTGAATGCTCTAATCTCAGAAACTACTGGTCCGATTTGTAAAATTATTTCAGTGTTAGATATCCCATTTATAGAGGAAGGCTATAGGCTATATAACATCACGCTGTGACTAACAGTAGTTAAGTTGAGTAAGTTAACGCGGGCAAAGCTGCGGGCTACATATAATACATATAATAGTATAATATATAATAGTATAAGGAGGACAAAAAAACTTGAAACGCTATCTTTCAAAATTATATTACGTATCAACATCATGTTTATATGTTTGTATTTACAACTGTAATGTAGCACATTATAATCATTTTACTATTCTTGTTGCGCGTGAAATAACATTTTATGTGCATACCAAATATGACTTTTTTACAAGTCTTTTGAACTGAAGCTTGAAGCGAGTTAAAAAATCAGCAGAGGCCATATCTGGACGAATGATTGCACGTCCAATAGTTTGCACAACTTTGAATCGCACTTTTCAGGCTTCCTGCAAAAAAACCTTTTGTTCGAAACTGACTGGACCAAAAATATTTCATATATTTTTAATAAAACTTCAAATATAACTTCTTCGTTATTCTAGTTGGGTTTATATTAAGCTGATAATATGTATTTATCCTATTGCCTCCAGCGTTATTAAGTTGGGTCATTTTCAAGGTAACGTCTAAGCAGAAGAACTAACATATAGCGTTAACTATACACTTGATAGCTTCGTCTGTACGCCTTTCAAAATAACAATTAATCATTTATGAATAATGTCATGACAACTACTTGTACAGGAAGAGTCAAAAGATATCGCTTGTCCCGTGAAATATGATTTTAACGAACTGATATGAAAGATATCAAGTATATCTTTAAAATAAACTTAACAGATGACTTGTACCCAAGTGCTTACTTGGACTGGGGCCAAAGAGCAAAGCTTGCGAATTGCTTGCAAATGATATAACGCTAACATACGTTGTACACGTTCAAGTGAGTGCCAAGGAATTTTAAAACGGTGACCGTATACATTTTATTGTGATTCAGCCTTTGTATTCCAATTTTCATAATTTTGATTTTGGTATTTCCTAAATTAGTGAGCACACTTATTATTAGGCGTAATTTCTGGGGTGCAATTACGGCAGGTAGCCCGCGGCGACTCTCAACAGAGCTGAGATCAAAACCACGTGGAACCTTTCCAAGTCTCGACCCGCCCACAGTTTAATTTTTTTTATCCCAATGAGTCTGTCTGTAAGTGTAGTCTGTGATATGATTTATTAGACGTTGTGATATAATAGATCGTAATAATACAGGTGCGTTGTATACCATAGGTGATTTCGTTTAAATTATTTGGTTACAACTTTTTCATTTGTACGTTTATACGTTTTATTTTTACACAGTATTCTTTAAATATGAAAATAATCTTTTATAATAAAAAAAATTAATTTTTTTAAAAATCTTTTAAAATAAAAATTCAGCAACGTTATATATTTTTAAACAAAATGCAATAAAAAATAAATATGAAACACCACTCGCTTTTCAGAGCCATATAAAATGGCGAACTGAATTCTTAAAACTGTCATGGCCGACAGTAAGGCACGGGGTCTACGCCTTAGAGACTGCAAGGGCCATCAGGCTTAAATTGGTATTAATGACTAAGTTGATTGCTTCAAAAATTATATGAAAGTTTAAGTGAATTTTCCTTTAGGAGTATATTTGATAAGATATGCGCTACAGAGGTTGTTGTTCTCGAAAACACTTTTGACTTCCATGCTACGACGGTACTTTTGGTTGGATTTTATTTCAATTATAATATTGTTGAGGATCAGACGTAAAGCTAAGTTTATGCACCCTTAATTTAACGTTACATTTGTAAAAAACATGTAAAACAAAAATACATCAGAAAGAAATTGCGAAAATAATTTTAAATAAACAAGCTGTTCCCACAAGGAAATGAAGTTTTTAAAAGCGTCTCATAAGGTAGGACAATACTGGTAATATTCGGCAGTCAAATACATGAAGCGTGTTCCATTTCACAAGGTAGATGAAAATGAGCGTTAATTAAAAAGTTGATATTAAATAGGGGTTCTCTTAGTTCGAGGGCGGGCGCCGCTAAATGGAATTTTAATAACACCAGCTTCGCCTACAGCGCATTACGATGTGAAGGATGCGTGAGATCCGCACTTCGCCAAAATATACAAGATAAATTGTTTGTATTTATATTAATTATGAATGAACTTGAAAACACTTCGTTAAAGTTCACTATTTTAGTTCATAAATTCAAATTTATCACATGACGTCACTGGGTCTGCTTAGTGGCGGCCGAGCAGTCCCCTCTTACGAGGAGTAGTCTGGCCTTTGCCGGGGCCAGTCTTTCGCTGAGGTGATACTGTTGCCTGCAAATCCGGGACCCTCCATAAGTGGTTTTGGTTTAGAGTAGGGTACTCCCAGGTGTATTACCCACATAGGGTCAGGATCTACCTGATGAGATCCTGGCTACATCCTTAATGATAAATAATAAATTTCCCTGCGATAAATAAAAAAGTTTATCACACTTACTCATTTAGAGATAAATAAAAGCCACCACCCAACGCATTCAGAGATAGTAGGCTCTATTTGAAAAGAATTTAAGCGCTGTATAATAAAATAAAGCATCGTCGAGATTAATATACCTGGGAGTGAGCAACTAACTAAGAACCCTCTTAAACTTTATGCTCCCGTCGCTTTGTGAAATAAAAGCACCTCGCACTAACACCTCTGTATGCTATCGTCGCGAATTCAGAATACTTCGCAACAATGAGCGGGCTTTTTGCAGATGCGTTGCCTTTGTTCCATCCGTGTAGCCGGCAGCGTGATTTAAATTATGAAACTCTAAGAGTCCGAAAACTCGACGAGTCCTAGTCATCTCCGTGGAGTGGATGAAGCGGTATTAGTTGGGCGTATTGGAAGTTCCTGACCGCAAACTTCGTGACGGCCTCTACTAGGGTAGCCCGCAAGGCCTTTCCGCCTTATGCGCCTATATGTGGTATTATTTTGTAACTAATGTAATATAAAATACTAAATTCTACTGGTTTTATTTAAATTATCTCACATAAATTATCGAAGTAAAATTACCTATGTTTTAGTTCGGTTCAAGGTTATATCTACGTACAAATTTTATGCGGATTCGTTCAGCCGTTTACGCTTGATCGAGTAACAAACTAACAAAACGAAGAATCTTTCAAATACTTATTACATTTTTAAAAATAATTATTCTTGAAATTTTCTCTCAGAAACATTTATAAAAATTATAAGGGCAACTTAGAAATGTTGTATATAAACCTACTGCCTACATATTTAACACTTTAGTGGTCACTCGTAAGTCTTTAACGGGACTTCTACCAAGTACAGCACACGTAGGTAATATATTATACAATATACAGCGTCCACTCAGTCCACAGTTGCATGGACTATGAATTATGATCATGTCAATGTTGACCGACCACGGTGCATGATAAAGGTTTAACACATGTGTGATCATGAATATACACTACGCAGCGGTCGCAGGTTCAAATTCCGCCAAGTGCAGATAATTTGTATGATGAATATAGATTTCTGCACCGGGTCATGGACGTGTATGTATTTATATATATTTTTAAAATTTATTTCCGTTTCTAGTACCCTTAACACAAGTTCTAACGACCATACCGCGAGGTTAGGTTAACGTGGTGTGATTGTTGGCTAATATTCATTTATTTCTTTTTGTATGTACCTAGTCTGGTGTACATTTTAGTTATTGTTGAGCTCTACATTCTTTCCAAAAAATAATTAGTACTAAGCACGATTTATGGTTTTCTCATGTTTACGCAAATTGTTACCAATTTTATCGCGATAATATTACATGCCTGATGTTTTACAGTTTAGTCAATTTACAGCAATCATGGTCACGGGTGGACTCTCTGAGTTCCAACATCTTAATAAACCGCGTTAAGGTACGTATGAAGTTGTATAGAATTCACCAATTGTTAATATATAAACTAAATAAGTCTGAATACTCATATATGAAAAATATAAGTATGAGTATCTAATAGTTTAAAATGTTCCCACAGCGTATAATGAGACTTATGTGACTAATACGCATAAGCCTTCGGATTAAACTCGTCCAAATATACTGGACACCATTATTATGAATTCCCTTTGTTGGAACCGATCCAGTGACCGTTAGCTCCAAAACCTTATTCGATTTATCGTATGAGTTTCAAATTCATGTCCCTAACAAATTTTGAAACGAATATCTACTCCATTCATTTCACAATTTAATATAGTATATGTAAAACATTTATATTGCTAGCAATTTAATATAGTATATGTAATATTAGCGAGTATAGCATTCGTATTGCGGTCAGGAAGACTTGGTCATTTCCAACTAAATGGCATGTAGTTGGTTGTTGGCGTATATTGAAAGCAGGTTTAGCACATCTTTAGTATAGTATATGTCATTTGATTCTAAAGTTTATTCTCTGCTATAAAGGTATTACTTTTTTTTACTAAGAAGATTGGATATTTTATATTTAAGACTACATAAAGTATTATAATTGTAAAAATCTGTTCCGAAAAGGATTTCTTGTTAGTCAATGAAAAACGATAGTCCACCGTTTTTGAAAGTTTTTATTTATTGAATTATAATATATATAAATAAATAATTTATGAAACAATACCGTTTCTTAAAAATTTCTTTAAAAATATATTTGCTCTAAAATGAGTTTGTGACCTTCCTCAATAATTTCACCCACCTAAAATTGAATAATAAAATGATCTAAAATAAATATTTTACTTAAAAACCCATAATAATTGGGTAATGAAATGCATAAAGAATTAAAATCCGATTGGAAGTTCCGGACATTAACGCGTGCAAACATACTCTTCAGCTTAATTATTATTTTAGTATCTTACTAATATTATAATCATGAAAATTTGTAAGGAAGTATGGATGTATGTTTGTTACTCTTCCACGCTAAAACTACTGAATAGATTTTGATGAAACTTTATGATAATATAGCTTATACATCAGAATAACATATAGCTTATAATTTATCCCTGTACTCTCAGGAATGGCGGGTACGCGAGTGAAACCGCGGGACACTGTGTGTACAGTATAAAAAGATAGGTAAAAGTTGGGAGTATTTAAAATGTGGTGCTGGAGAAGAATGAAGGGGATAAGTGGGACGTAAATGATGTCAAACGATCAATTTTTGGAAAAGGTAATAGAGAAAAGAAACAATCAAAACCATAGAGAACCGAAGAAGAAATATGATTGGTCACCTGACACGACATGACCCGTTTGTAAAAAATATTATAGAAGGAGGGATTGAGGGAAAGAGAGGAAGACCGAGGAGAACTTATATGAAATAGATCACGGAGAAGGTACAGGTCGTATCGTATCAGGAGGTGAAGGAATTGGCGGAGAGAAGAAAGAATTAACGATCACTGCAACAACAAGAGCAAGGCTCTTAAATAAGGAGAGAGATTAGTGTGTACATAGATTATAATGAATACTTAAGAAGAATGTGATTGGAGCATCGTTGCAATTTCCTGAGTTACGTAGTACTTAAAGGAAATAAGCTAACACATCTATTACCATGAAATAGATGCAGACGTCTATATTTATCACTAGCAGCATCCCGCGGTTTCAGCCACGTACTTCCCATTCCCGTGGGAGTACGGGGATAAATTATAATATAATAATAATAATATCTATGGACGCTTTTACACCACGTCAATCTGGGCCCGTGGTAAGTTCTCGAAGAACTTGTGTTACGGGTACCAGACAACGGAAATATATTTAATACTTTTATACTATACATATATTTAAGATTTTTATTATATAATACACATATTTAATACACATCCATGACCCAGGAACACAGACAACTTTTTTGCTCCCTGGCGGGATTCGAACCCGCATCCTCGGGCTTGAGCGCGCTAACCATTGAGCCACAGAGGTCGTCATATAGCCTGTGTTAATCTGATTTATACATCTACAAGCTATATTATTGTAAAGTTTATTAAAAATCCGTTGAGGAGTTTTGCTTGAAAAAATAATAAACATGTACAAACTTCCGCGTTTATTATAAATAAATGTCTCTGTACAAGCCTCCATTACGAGACCGTTATGTTACGAATTAGAGATCTATGTCACTTTGGTGGGATCCAAATGGCCGGTATTTAATCAACATCCCAACAATTTCAATCGAAGCGAAGATTATTAAGATAATTTTGATTAATAGAAACACGTTATTGACCAAATAATATATTAATTAAAACAACAAATTAAAGAAATAAAGGTTAACGGTATCATGGAGGAAATTATATAGGCACATATATATCGAAATGTATGATGTAGTCTGTTTTTATTTATTAAAATAAGTTGGCGGCTGCTTAGTGTTTTGTTACGTACCATACATTTTTATAGGGGGCGTAAGTTCGACCCACGAACCACACGAAAATAACATATATACATTTTCATAAAGTCAAGAATCTTTCCTCTATATGTTACCGGTATCACAAATTCTTATATGCTTACCACGGCTTTGTAACACGGTTGCTAAAAACATGTAAAGACAATTTTAAACAAATATATACTTGTATAAAACATAGAGTACGGGGCGATTATTGAAACCAGAGCCTTTGACGGCGACGATTCAATCTGGTAATCGGAAATGGGCATTGTGCAACAAAGGGTCCATTGTATGGATCTGCCGCACCTAGGGTTGCCGGCGCCCAATACATATTTGGCTTCTCATAAACGCATTCAAGATATCAACATACGTTTTACTTTAGTGTAGCCTATTTAAACCTTATAGATTAAGTTTTGTTGTTTATTTTATTAAAGTGAAGATATAAAAATTATGATGATCAATACTTTTTTTTCAAAAGATATAATCGGCGTTTTATCTGTGGTAAGGCGAACTGTGGTAACCCTAGTCATCGCATCACGTCTGTGCCCGCGAATATTCAATTTTGATAATAATACCCATTTGTCTGCACGTTTTACATCCAACCACAAAGGAACGATCACATCAAAGTACACCTATATTGTATCTAGGATGGTACATCAATGGTATTCTTGTGATTTTTACGAGAGTGCTAAATCTTATCAGAGATGGGAGTGATATTGTAACAAACAAGTACATATACCTATATATAATATATGTGTATATCATCACATCCAGCGCTCTTTTTACGTTATTTATAAAATAATCTTTGAAATAAGTAAAATAAAAATAATCCTTCATTGTCATCATCATCATCAGCCTTTATCCGTTCACTGCTGAACATAGGCCTCCCTCAAAGAACGCCAAGACGATCGATCCCTTGCCACTCGCATCCAATACGGACCGGTTACTGCTTCGTCTTCCCCCTGGTGGTCGACCAACACTTCGTCTATCTAAACGCGACTTCCAATCTTGAACCTTATTGGCCAATCGGCCAGCCGTTCTCCTGAGTGTGAGGCCAGCCAGTGCCACTTCAACGAGCTTATTCTTCGCGTGATATCGATATCTTTGGTTCTCTGGCGGGTGTCTTCGTTTCGAATTCTATCTGCCAAAGAAACACCCAGCATAGAACGCTCCATAGCACGTTGACCTACGGCAAACTGCCGGACCAATCTTTTTAGAGGCCCCGTATCGGCCCCGTAGGCCATCACGGGGAGTTAGTTCTTCTTAATGTCTTCTTATATTATGTTCATATCATGTCCCCTATTGTCAATAATATATTTCTAAAGATAAATAAGAGGTATATCTTGGCGTGCAAAATCTTTTTGTTTTGAATTTGACCCTTAATAAATTGAAGTGCGGACAGTGGAGCTCCCGCACTCGAGATAAGAGACCATCGGCCCTTGAGACCACAAGAGTTCTACCTCGCAACGACGAAGACTAACGTAAGACTTACAAATTTGGCTAATAAGGTAGCATTGTCGGATTTATAGGCTTTATCCGTCTACTACAAGACATTAGTTATATGGAAACGGTTATTCATACTAAGGCACGTCTTGACGTTCATTGACTGAGGCTTATGTAGGTACAACGGTGGATGAATAAAGGCTACTGCTAATAATTTCATTCCTAGGTAGCACAAACCCCTTCCGAGCGTCTTCACCGCGATGCTCGGTGACGATGAGTCCTGGACGGCGATGGTCTCCTTCTGCGAGGCAGTAATGTCCCAGAACGAGGCCTCTCCCTGCAGGCGACGAACGGGGGTGCGTAGGAGGCGCTACTAAATGCGCCTCTAGTAACGCCCTGTGCTCGTGTCGGCCTCAAGTTGGAAACCTGGGTCTAGTATAGTCACGGAGACTGCTTAATAGCGGCCGGGCAGTTACGAGGAGAAGTCTGGCCTTCACCGGGGCCAGTCTGTCGCGGAGATTCTCCTGTTGCCTGTAGATCTTATCATCCTAGACCCTCAAAAAGCGGCTGAAGGAGCTCGCAAATGGGGTAGTGCATTCCCAAGTGCGAGTCCCCACAGGTCCAGGAGTGTATAATATAATATTAGCCGGACATGTGTTGATAATGAAGGCCTTCGACGTCATCATAATTATAAATTAACAACAATAGAAATATCGAGTATATTAAATTTTATAAACACACACTGAAAGAAATATACAGTTCTCAATTAAGCATTCACATAAGTACTGAGTGTACTACGTTTGCGTTAGCGCAAACGTAGTACACTCAGAAAGGGTATTATTAGTACATACTTAGGTATGTACTAATAATACCCTTTCTGGTATCCTTCTTAGTACCTAATGCTTTCTGTGTGAGTGCATCCTTATATAGTCTAATTGATTCATTTCTACAATGTGGCCACATATCTACAGTCATAAGTATGTACATCGAAATCTGAATACTAATCCTGTCAAAGCCGGCTTATCGAGGAAAGATGTTAATATTGCTATAAATATATATTAGGTACAGAAGGATATAAAAACCTTACTACTAAATAAATCTCGTAAACTAAATACATCTCATCGTTTTAATAATAGATACTTTATATTATTAAAATAAAAATAATTACAATTTAGTTGCAGAACTTTTTTCCGCGACTTTAACGTTTTTTAAATTAATAATTATGTAATAATTGTCATCATTCAAAAGAAGATACCAAAAGACTTTTAGTAATATAAACAGATAAATAAAATTGGAATGTCTGTTTATAATATTAAAATAACCGCTTTTTACTAAATGCATATGGATGTATACACGGTACATATACCAAAATAACATTTTTTACATAAATAGTTAGTAGTTAAATAGTAACTAATTTCACAGCAGGGCTCACAAAAGTACCTGGAATGCATAGTGCATAGCAATAGAATGGGCAGGCATAACAATAGACACTGCGGTCTCCCCTATCTGCATATGTGAGCACCATTATTACCGTTTACACCTAAGGTAGGTATTTACCATCGAGCATATAACCGGATAAAGAAGTAATGTGAGCCATAAAATTTCGAAACTGGTCAGTTATTTGTCACTGACGTAATAGAAATTCAACCAACCAGCGATCTGTAAGTAAGTCCTATCGGCCAATCAGAGCGCAGAACCGGCGCAGCAAAAAGGCGGAATAAGTTTTCAACAAAACAACAAAACATTACCGCTCTATTCCGGTTATATGCTCCATGGTTTTCACATACCTTTTAAGGTTTACGTTCCTCAAAATGACACGGAACTCTTATAGATCACTCGTGTCAGTTATCTGTAAATCAGAGCCTATGGTAAAAAATTAAAAAAACCTTATTTTTGTTACATTAACTAAGAAACTTTTAAAACCCTCACCGCGTGACTCAGGCATTTCTCCGTGTTTCTTATAGATGTTTAGAATATTATAAATCATGTGGGGAAGAAGGCGCTAAAAATTACACGCACAAGGAAGAAGACAATTGCTAATCTTGCTAGCTTTTTCACCGGTTCTTCTTTAGAGAGATAAGATACGCGAGTGGGTTATTTAACTTTTACATAATCAGACAAATTTTATTATTAAATAAAGTTTAGTAACATATAAAGGTATAAGAAAGTCATTTACAAATGGCGCTCGTTAATCCAAGTTTATTTACAAAGAACCTATAACAAAAAACGTTCGTAAAGATTTTTAAAACCCTTCGCTTTCATTTTAATTTCCTTTGACGTTTCACTGGAAGCCTCTAAACTAAATAATTAATGAACTGGACACGAACTTAAAGCAGCAAAAATAATCACAGAATCCGCACCCCATTTCAATTTTGATTTTCAATCGAGGAACTCATAAAAATTTCATGGGCAGCTGGCTGACTAAAGCAAGGACTGGTTTGAGTGGACGGTCCTCTGAATAAGCGCGATCTCCAATCCTTATCAAGGATAAGAAGCCACTTGACCCAACCTCTATCGCAGCTGCAAATATAAAAGTAAGTTTTTAACGAGACGTCTTATACTCTCGTTAGAGTATAAACACAACTTGAATACCGATGACGCTTATCCAATCTAAGATATATATATATATATATATCTATCTATATACATCTTATCTTATATCTTTAAATGAGCAATTCTTGTATATATATAATTGGAATCTCGGAATCGGCTCCAACGATTTTCATGAAATCTAGTATATAGGGGGTTTTGGGGGCGATAAATCGATCTAGCTAGGAATCATTTTTAGAAAATGTCATTTTATTAAAAAAAAAAAAAAACCGAGCAAAGCTCGGTCATCCAGGTACTAATATATTATCACGAAAGAGAAAATCTTTCTAGTTTTTCTTAGAAATTAGACTTCTAAAAGCTATCGTTAACATCTGAAGTGTGCACTGAGGATTTTGCCAAAAACTATGAAAATATATGATCTTTTTGCTTTTAGTACATGAGTGTCACGTGATACACATAAAAAGCAGAACTTTTTTATGCTCTAAAATTGTATTGTGATATTGAGTGAAAGAAACGACTCCACTACTTATTACTTAACCCTATTTTAAAACATCTATAAAAAAACTGTAAAATATTATCTGTAGACTATAGATACTCGATCTTATTTTAAAACATCTAAGTATAATATAAAAAAACTTTATCTATAGTCATGTCCAGATTTTATTACACTATAACTTAATTTAATGACAAAATAATTAATTATTGGCGCTTGTACAACACAAAAGTACCAAGTTAAAATTTAATTAATATTTAATGGTATAATTGTTTTCATAGTACATTTAATTAAAACGAAATAAGATGAGTCGAAGCCAAAACAAAAGTTAAAAATAGATCGGCCAATTTACATAAATTATACAAAATATGGCAAATTCATTCGGAAGTATTGTACTTAACTTATAGAGTTAGGAAACCAATAAATAACAGAATGTATCCTTACAAAATTTACTCCAAGGCTTATTACTTTTAATATATTGTTTTAAACTAACGTTTCCCATAGGGACAACCCCTCTGTGCAGGTGGCGTCGGTCCCCTGAGGGACTGACTAGCCGTCAAGGTTGTTTGCTCAACAGATCCGGGGCACCTCACCAAAGGCGACATTGGTGGTACTCGCCGGGTTTTAGTGGGTAGAGCTGCGTCCACTTACTAGCTTTCGGGCGCAGGGAGTCCCACATACCCGCCTGGGAAGACCCACT
Source organism: Helleia helle (assembly GCA_963853865.1). Classification (NCBI taxonomy): domain Eukaryota; kingdom Metazoa; phylum Arthropoda; class Insecta; order Lepidoptera; family Lycaenidae; genus Helleia; species Helleia helle. The sequence goes on along the minus strand of OY971422.1, from coordinate 13,081,501 downwards.
CCCCCGCGGGATGCCTCAGACCATTTCCCGGCGTTAAAGAAAAAAAATGGTTTATATATCTCTAGCCAGGCTATAATTAAAAATTATACTCAACTTCTCCATATTTGACTTCATTTCATAATCAAAATAATTTACTTTAGATATGACGACGCTAGGAATAGCTGAAATATAAATAGGTACATCTCCTTTTATCGAATAGAATAAAGTCAATAGGGGACTTAAATAACTATACTGGATAATGTGGGCGAAACTAATGCGTTCAATACTGTTATAAACGTCGAATGTTACATATGGAAATCCTAAGGGGATATCACCCCATCTTCACCATCGAGGGCATAGTGTGAGTGGAGAGACACGAGTCATACGTTGATAACAAGTTCGTCACCTCATTTAGACGCCTCAGTCGTAAGTACGTGCAGTATGTATTTGTGTTGCTTTTTTAAAAGGATCAAAACCTATATATTTACAACTGATAATGTGTTATTTAAGCAGAAAAGAAGTGGTATATGGTTGATCGTAATAGGAAATAATATAATATAAGGACGGTGTTCTACGCAGGCGAAGTACGTGAGGTACGTAGTGTCCTTATCAAATGGATGTGGAAGATGTACTTGTTATCAAGGGTTATTTATTATTGTAGTAAGATACCTCTTACTACCCTCTTACGGCAGGCACGACTGGGGTGTTACCTCTCGCACACATAACACCGGCGTCAAGTGACAGCTATGCTGTCGTGTTTCATGTGAGGTTCCAGTGGCCTATTGGGGGGAAAAGGAGGGCAATGCATCTGTATAACCTCTGGTTGTGCGGATGTGTATGGGCGTCGGTACCATAAGGCTCTGACTGCTCGTTTGCCCCCTTATGACATAAAAAACCAATAAAGTAAGAAATTATTAAAATATTTTTAGTACACTACATCTTACATAACCTTTTTTCTTCGACTTATTAACCATATAACTCATTATCACTTGTCTTGGATATATATTTTAAATCTGTATTCATATTTTATTAAAATATTTCGCTTTCTTTTAAAATCTAAACCGAACGTTTGAATAGTTGAAAGTTCACGATTTCCCTCGGGTAAAGGAGTCCAAAAGCTTACTCCGCAAAAATAGCGTGAGGATATCTTGCGTCGAATAAAATAAAAATTGTCCCAATTAGAAGAGAACTTTATCTGGCTACGTGTTACTAGCTCGTGGATTTATTTGGTGAAAAATATCACTCATATTCAAGTCATGCTACGGATATTTTAGACGTAGTTTGTAAAACAAAAATAAAAACATGACAACAAACAACAACAACAAAAATAATTCATGTAATGATTCGAATTTTATTTAAGTACTATAATGAAACAACTTTTTTTGCCTGCCCGCATCCTTCCGTGGTTGTTGTAAGGTATCCGAGCATGTAAACAACGTTTTAAACCACGATAAAATCCGAAAAAGTAATTTCATCATGTGATAACAGTCAATTTTTTTTTATTTGATTCATTAGTTATTAAATTTAGAAACACAGTTCTCCAACAAATTTAAAAAACCTTCTTTTTTATGTTAGTTGGATAGGCAAACTGGCAAACGTGCCACCTGATGGTAAGTGGTCGACGTTGCCCATGAACATAAACTAGTTTACCTGGAACGAGCCCAGGCAACTCATCTATGTGTTGCCTATCCTGAGACATAAGATGTTAAGTCTCGGTGCCAGTAATTACACTGCCTGTCCTGCCCTTCTCTCCGAAACATCAAAGCTGTTTCACGGGATAAACAAGCAAGATGGTGGTACCCAGGCAGCCGGGAGCGCGGCACAGCGCTTCCCACCGGTAACATAACATAAAACAGTATACCGCTTCTTGACTTGACTTTAAATTGATTTTGACTCTAGGTGTACAGGCGTGGTACAAAGTATTGGTATCTTTCGGATATTCTAGGCCCTGAAAAGAACGCATCATCTCTAAAGTTACTAAAATAAGGTAGAATACTTAAGGTAGAATATTTTTTTAAGCCATAAGGAGGCAAACAAGTCGGAGCCTTATGGTAACGTCCGACGAACATACACATCCGCACAACCAGGGGTTATGCAGATGCGTTACGCTCCTTTCCCTATCGTCCCAATGGGCCACCGAAAACTCACTAAACCACGAAAGACGACAGCATAGCTGTCACTTTACTTTATGTGTACATTTAATTTATTCATTCATTAATAACATTCACTTAAATTTGTATTTGAATCATCATCACCACTCCATTTTTTTTTATAAACGCACTCATTGGATCGCACTTAACTCAAGCATATTAAACCTTTCTCTATAATCAAAGGCTTGCTTAAATAATACTCTGTATAATTAACTGCCCTTCTTTCAAGGGATTTTACTTTTTAATAGCCAAAATGGCGTCTGGGTCCATCGAAAGGGTTGTTAAGGAAAAAGTAGAGTTCATCAATATCGTATATAAACCTTTGAGGTGTCCGGTTTACTTGTTGTAATAATTTTATTGTAAGTGGTTTATTTTTAGATGAAAGTACTTTATAATAGACATACTACCATGTAATGTATAATTCTCACTGGTTGATTTTTTATGTTAGTCGAGATATGCTAGTTCAGAAATCTATTACTCACCTCACCAAGTTCAAGCCTTGTCGTGGCGGTGGAGAACCCAGCACCTTGGGCGCAGCTAATTGAACCGAGGTAGCTGCTCTTTGTACCCCTCTTATAAGAGAGGACAAAAGAGCAGGGGGGACAAAAGGCGAGGATAGGAACCTCACCCCATTGCACTGTCCTGACGTTAGGAAGGGTTGTACTTTGATGCGGGACGACCCCTCTGTGGAGGTGGTGTCGGTCCCTTGAGGGACTGACTAGCCTTTAGGTGCCATGTTTACTCAATAGATCCGGGGCACCTCACCAAAGGCGGCATTGGTGGCACTCGCCGGGTGTTAGTGGGTAGAGCTGCGTCCACTTTACCATCTTTCGGGCGCAACGATTCCTACATACCCACCTCGGGAGACCCCCTCCCCAGCGAGATGCCTCAGAGCATTTCCCGGCATAGAAGAAAAAAAAAGAACTCTATTACCCACCGGCTATTGGTTTTTCACTTTCGGAAAAAGAAGGAGAGAGAAGGTAGATGGATGTCCAATTAGATGGGAATCTCCGTGCAGTGACCGTTCCTGTGTGGATGCGGGTGACGGGGAATCGGCCGTCTTAGTGTTCATTGAAGAAGGCCTATGTCCAGTCGGAAAACGATTGGTGATAATGATGATGATGTGGTAAGTGGACAAAGTCGCGCTTTAATATTAACGAGTTCACCGGGCACTACCCCTAGCCCAGGTGACCAGTTTTTTTTTAATAGTTGTTAAAATATACAAAAAACCCACAACACTTATTTTTAAGCTTGCGTAACTTAACACTTGACTCTTATTTGTGTTCCATGGAAAGTAAGATCGTAGGTTAGTTAGTTAGGTGGCAGTAATTACATTGTCTGTTGGCACTGTAAGCTTTGTAACACTATTGTAGTTTTCTATACTAATGAAGCAATGGAACAAAAATAATAGTTTTCGTACGGTCGATTTGTACCGTGACGTTTATTATTTTATATTCTAAGCACCTGCCCACAAGTTTGGCTTTTGAATATTATTAATAACAGATTTTTACTATTATTTTTTCTTTTGTACCTACTAGACAAAGCACTTATCCAGGTAAAAAAATAGTTTGATATGTAATAAAGGCTTGTATTAAAATTATATATTTACTAGGATAAAAAATAAGTCTTCTACGTTAACATAATCATATAAAATAACATTATGTTAAAATCATTAAACATATCTTAATAAATGTATGCTATTATAATAAATCCCCTTTTTTAATTCTTATGCTCTTGAAAGGCCATTTAATTTTATTTTTAGTGACTTATTTTTGTCCATACTCCAGGGGGTGAAGGAGCGTCATCTGGCATATTACCGATTTATCATAAAAATATAAAGTAGTAAGTATACCCAATAGTTAAAATGAGAAAAGTATGAATGTTGCCAAAATCTCCTTGTAGTATTAATTTATAGAGCCCCGTTATAGGTATTAAAGTTTACCTTAATTGCATTACTTACATTAATATAAAACATTTTATAAATTGTGTATGTTTTAATAGATTTTAAAAACTCTATTTCATTACAATTTATTTCTATCTATTTTATTACAATTTCTAAACTAGCAATAAAACCAAAGAAAGTTTAGCATATTTGATATTGAAGAAACCAGAAATATTTAGAATCAACAAAAAAGCTTAAGGCAGTAAGTAATGCAATCACAACAAAATGTAATTTAATTTGTCATCTAACGTAAAGCAAACATTACAAGTCAACAAGTTTAAAAGAAACTTTACTATTTGTCTGCGAAATAGACAAATTCGTTATTATTTTTTTGTTACGCGTACAAATTATATTGCATTGTTAGGTAAATTTCTGGTAGAGTATAGAGACAGTACGATTGGATCGGCCACGATGGCTCATGGCGGACATTCAACTCGACTGTCCGTTCCCACTGTCCCAGTACATCGCTCTCCACAACTCTACATCAGTACTTTGGCTTTATCTCTCCCTTATTACCTCGCTCCGGTGGACACACAAATTATCTATAATCACAGCTCACAAAAAATATCTAAGAAAACTTGATTGATACTTACGGTCAAAATCTATAGAGACAGAGTTTTAAAAGTCCTAACGAAGTATGCGAACATAGTTTTAATTTCGCATTCAAATTGTACTTATACACATCAGTCGAGCCGGTATTTCTTCGAAACACTTTCACGACACAAAAGTTTACATTTCAAGTGATAAACTATACTTGATCAATGTTCATAATTAATTTGCAGTCATTATTTATTATCCACAAGACTTATAAACAAAGGATGGAATACGCGAGCGTAACAAACTTCCGCGGGGGCGCCGTGCCACCTGTCAACGCGGCGAACAAATATGCACTGCCGGTGTCGCGGTCGGCCTTCTGGGCTGGTACCGGCCGCCGGGTGTTGTCTGATCAGGCTGTTCCTGCGTTCTTCAAACTTCAAGCTTGTATACCTTCGTACATCCATTCGTATCTACTAGATTATTATTATACTATTTATATTTGTACTTAAAGTAAAAAATTAAAAGTATTTTGGAAAATTACCGAAATGTTATTAAATTACTTTCAAAACATTATAAAGATAGAGCCATCTAATAAAGCTAATGAAAGCTTTTGAACGTTTGTATTTGTTTGAACGTTGTGACATCTACTGTGTAGTGTAAGCATTACAACAGCCTTATAATCGGTCGTCTTTGAGTATTGAACGTAATACACAAAGTTACACAAAGATGGCGCTGTTTAATTCATTTTAAAATGTTTAACTATCATGTTTTTTTTTGGAGGGATCTATGCTAATGGCCCGAAGGCCCTAATGCTTCATCGGATTAGTGTGAGCCCATTCGGCTCACTTTTGATCTAACAACTATCATGTATGAAATAGTCGAATTATACGAAGGTAAAATTGTTTACTTTTACTTATTTTTATAAAGGTCTTTTGTCTTCACTTATAGAATTATAAAAAAATCATAGAGGTCCTGTTCAATCCTGAGTCCTGTGATGCCTTAAAACGTATTTTTATAATTTCTATTTGCAGCTGAAAAAAAGATCTTGCTTGCTTGCTTACCGGTGAAGGAAATATCATGAGGAAACCTGCCTGCCTGATGAGATAATTATTATTGAAAGTGTGTGAAGTTCACCAGCCCGCATTGGGTCAGCGCATCGATGAACTATGGCCCAACACGAGGGTTCCTGGCATGATTTCGAGGAGGATACCCGTGCCCAGTAGTGATATATAATATAAGGGTTGATATTAATTTATTATATTATATTATATACATATACATAATATTATAGCTATCTTTTTCAAAGTTATTATTACTACTAATTTTAAGTAAATGTATCGTTTACATGTACAAATAGCGTACCGAGCTACTAAGTTATATTATTATTTATATTTGTTACTTTTCGCTGTCTATCAACGTCTTAAGTATCTAGTCTGGTGTCTACTAAAAATTACAAAATATGTATGGTTCCTTTGTAGATATAATTAATAACTCGAATATAACAGCGATAGCAAATACTTATAATAAGACAAAGTCTACCCAGAAAATAATTTACTTTGTGTATACTACAAAATGAATGCACTTTCTAGTTAGACTATAATCACATACAACGGTTAAAACTGAAATAATCTTCTCCTATCATCTCCACCAAGAGCTTAATATGACAATTATTGGCTCTCCTCTCACACTCTCATTTGACACTCTATGCTCTCTTAGTTATTTTTTTTACAAAATAACCCCTTGTAGAAATCAATCACTCTTCTAATGGCCTAACCCCGCGAAAAGGTTAAAGACGTACGAACTACGGACCACTCCGTACCTACGCTTTTGCTTTTATCATTAATTCCTTGTTTTTAAAAACAGCGATCAAAATTACGCAGTTTGTTTTTTGATTTTTTTTTTGTTTATTCTCTAAATTTCATTATTGCGGTTATTATGATATAAATTCATATTGTTTCCCAAATTATAAGATTTAAGTCTAACTGAAAAGGCACAGCATTGTGTAAAGGTCAAAATAGGGGAAGTAGTTACATAAAAAATAAAAGCCTCAAGATGGGTCATTAGAAAAGTAAAACTAAGTTAGAACAATGGCCGAGGGGGAACATGAGAAGTCTGACTCCAGCTATTAGGGTGTTAGGGACTAGGGTCGCATTCTTTATTTTCACTCAGTAATGAAGTTATTGTCGTTAGAACAAAAAGCATACGAAATAAACAAAAAAATATATTTATAATTATCAGCCATTACAGATTATTTAATGCAAAATAGTTTAATAATGTACGTATACAGAATATGAAATTTATGATACATTTACTTTCATCATCATCATCGTCATCATCATCATCGTCATCATCATCATCATCATCATCATCATCATCAGCCCCTATCCACCCACTACTGAACATAGGCCTCATTTACTTTACTTCAGAATAATATATTGTATTTAATTATTTATAAAGGCGCGGCTCCACCGCGGAGCACGCATAGGATACGTGTGTTAAAATGTTAATTGCAAGAAAATGAGTGGCCTGTCCGTGGCTTGCAGTGGCAAGATTCACATACATTATTGTGCGTTCAACGTACGCCGCGGTGGAGCCGCGCCTTTATACTTTAAACATAATAATATAATAATTATAATTAAAATAATTTTAATACCAATTACCCGGACGAATTGTTGTCGGTAATTCGGATAATAGTAAATCCGGATAATCGGATGTATTAAAAAAAACTATTTTTGTATAGTCACGGAATGAAAATGTTAAATTTGGTTAAAATGTTTGGTAATCATGATATAAAATAGTTAGTTTAATTTGGGTTAACGAATTTAGCAATTTTTATTTGCCGTAAGCCACTTTTTCTCTTGATTGCTGCAACATCACGAATTCGTTTTAATTGTATTAAACTTACAGTATCACACTCTGTTTGTTTTTCGAACCATTTGAGAGCTGTTTCCAGGGCCTGAAATGCTTCCGTGTGAGATGGGCCCGCATCCACATCTACCTTTTCTTCTGTTTCATCTTGCATTTCCTGCTGTTCGTTTACCTGCAATATGTTTTCAACAATTTCATCATCTGACATGATCTGAAAACCTTGATCATTGCTGTCACAAGTGAGCCACTCTTTCACATCATCAACATCACATTCTTGGCATATTGGTATGTTTGACATTAGCTCATTTATATCCTTCAAAATAGAATCATCCGTATTGGTTATCCAATTTTCGTTCTCCCGTTTTAGTAATCTGTTCCAAGCTTTGTTTAACGTCTTCCTTTCAATTAAATCCCACGCATATACTACCATGTAACCACACTCCTTTAAATTGATTTGTTTGAACAATGTCAAAACGACTTCTTCGCCTTCTTTCTCATCTACATCAACCAATAACAATTTACGTAAAAGTTGTTTTCTATAAAGCCGTTTCAATGTTTCAATAATACTTTGATCCATTGGTTGTAGCAAGGATGTTATATTAGGAGGTAAAAATCTTACTTTGAACTTTCCATTTTCTCTCTCTAACAATTCAGCCGAAGGATGCATTGGCGAATTATCTAGTAAAAGTAAGACATTTCCTTGTTTGCTAATTTCATTTTGATATTTATTTACTTCAGGGATAAAAGTGTTGTTATACCAGTCAATAAATATTTCGATGTTCATCCATGCGCTTTTTTGACTTTTGTATATTAAGGGTATCCTGATATTTTTGAAGCATTTGGGGTTTTTCAATTTCCCGATGAGGAGCAAAGGTATTTTATGGGTCCCGGTAGCGTTAGCACAAACTAATATTGTTACTCGCTCTTTATTACTTATATATCCTAGAGCTGAATTCTCCTGCCGAGATGCTAAACATTTTGACGGTAATGATTTCCAGTTCAATCCTGTTTCATTAGCATTATAAACAAAATCCAAGTCGTAATTATTTTTATTCAATTGATTATTGATTAAATCCATTTAAAACATCAGCTGACATTTTGTCACCTTGTATTTCTAGATCCCGTATTCCATGACGAGATTTAAATCTGTAAAACCATCCGTTACTTGCAACAAATGATTCATCGCCACCTATTTTTTTATTTAACTGTAATGCTTTTTCACAGATCAAAGGACCGGATATTGATTCCCCAGTTGATCGTTTTTGTAAAAACCAACAATACAAAGCCTCTTCTAAAAGTTCATTTTTCGGTTTCTTCATCACTTTTCGATGTTTACTTCCGTCTTCACTGTCGAATTTGCAGGTGAACTTCAAAATTGAATCGGTATTCTTTTTAATATCACTTATCGTAGATTTACCTACACCATACTTATCAGCTAAATTACGACCGGTCTCTCCTTTTTTTTAATGAATCAATTATATTTATTTTATCTTTAAGAGATAACACCACTCTCTTGCGCTTTGACATTTTTAGGTACAGACGACACGACCCAGCGCTGTAAACATTGGTACGTAACTGATCGGGCAGTCCGCAGGGAGCGGGACGCGGGTGGGTAATACCAGTTTCAACATGTCCGTGCATGTATGGATTCGCTTAATATATATATATATATATATATATATGTAGTTACAATTTGATCGCGGTTGGCAGACCGGATAATCGGGAATCCGTATAACTGAGAGGCGGATAATCGAGTTTGCACTGTATAACTCGAGAGATATTAACTGAAATATTATTGTAATATAAAAATATCCTGTTGTAATATATTATGTGTATTAAATTATAATATTTATAATTTAGTTTTTGCTTATTGCACGCCTCATAAGCAAAGCGTTGAGAGCGCTAAATATATATAATATAAATATAAATAAAAAGCAGTTTTCTCGAAACTGGAATTGATTTTCTGTTATTTATATCGCACTCATATCTACGGTAATATTCTATAAAATATATTTCAATATTTTTTTTGTTTAAAGTAGTAAATAATAACATTAAAAATAATCGAATAATAACATTAAAAATTTGACGACCTCCGTGGCTCAATGTGAGGTTGCGGGTTCAAATCCTGCCAGGTAACAAAAAGTTTTCTGTAGTCCTGGGTCATGGATGTATATTAAATATGTGTATCTAATATATAAAATTCTCGTGTCAGCTAGTAATATAATAAAAATCTTAAATATATATACCTAGTATAAACGTATTAAATATATTTCCGTTGTCTGGTACCCGTAACACAAGTTCTTCGAGAACTTACCACGGGACGTGGTGTAAAATCGGCCATAGATATTATATTATTATTATTATTATCATTTATGTTCATCCGTATTTTCGGTGTCTGTATGAGGCAGGGAAATTGATCGATTTTTTTCTCGTATCGGAATACATTTTTATCATCTAAACTCTAAAGTAACAATGCGCTGACTTTCTCCATTAATATTTATGAGAATTCAATTCACTGTCATTTAATTATTATTTTAAGAAATTATGATACGACGGTACATTTTACAAAAATATCAAACCGATTCTTTGTTGCTTCCCAACCAATGGGCTTATATGCCCGTTTTCACCTACGTCCCCTAAATTTTAAGGAACACGTCTTACTTATGATAATTTAAATGTTAATTCGATTGTGAATTCGATTTGACCAACCGTTATGGGACACCTAAAGACATAAGTGTCTCCTTATGTCTTTAGGTGTCCTTCGGAGATCGTCTTCCCTCCTGGTTAATTACCAGGAGGGAAGACGATCTCCGAGTGGTGGCCGGTCCGTGTCAAGGGATCGTCCATCTTAGCGTTCATAGAGGGAGGCCTATGTTCAGCAGTGGACGGATAGAGGCTGATGATGAGGCATAATAAGATAATCATTTATCTAGCTAATCATGCGCTACTCTAAGCTAATCATGCGCTACTCTATCATTTAAAGTCACATTTGGTAATATGATGCTATCGATGGTAGAGCTATCATTGTAGAGTACTAAGGCATGATGTTTATAAACATTTATAAGTGGATCCCATTGACTCGATCGTGTAGACTATACAATGACTCACAACTCGTAAACTACAGGAAAACAGATTCGAGGTTTGACACATGTTTGATTATGAAGATCAATAAGAATTTTGCAGCCGACTGGATGGTACTTCTCGCTCACATAACACCGACGTCAAGTGACAGCTATGCTGTCGCGCCTCGTGCAGCTTCTGAGTTTCCGGTGGCCTATTGGGGGGATAGGGAAAAGGAGGGCAACACGTCTGCATAATCACTGGTTGTGCAGATGTGTATGGGCGTCGGTAGTCTAAAGCTTCGACTGCTCGTTTGCCCTCCTATGCTAGAAAAAATCAGGCTATAATACACGGGTACGTGGATAAAACCCCGGGACGCTGCTAGTATCAGATATTTATTTCATTTCTGACGAAACGCTTAATTTACAGCAACCATGGACTGATCATGGGGGTACTGCGTATCAGTCCCCCCGTGACCATGGTAATTTACCATTTTATTATAGTGACTGAAACGCGTAGACACTAACTATGGCGTACACATTGGATGAGTAACGTAATGATAGCATGTGTTAGTCATAATTCATTGATATTCCGACAATCCCTTCGGCAGGGCATTGAGCATTCTAGCGTGACTCATTCGTCACTCGTCACAAACGTGGCACTTTCGACGTGACATTATCGAAGATGGCCGTCCAAACATTGGTTGAATGTCAATTTCTCCATTGCGTAACAAAATGTTTTTTCATATCAGTATTGTCCTTATTTTTCTATATTATTTCTATTACGCAATAACAGAATTAGCATAAAATATGGGGTAAGTATTTGATTTTTTTTATCTTATATTTTATAAAAATAATAAAGACAGATCTAATATAATAAAGACGTTATGTTTGAAGCTCAGTTGAGGAAATTACTCCTCCGATTTAAAATCTGTCACCATTTTTTTTAATATGAGGAAAATCTTTTACCGGTTTAGTTGAAACGTTATCACTGAGAGAGATAGGCTATAAAAATAATTACGAGGGCGGCACTGAAAATTTCGGAAATCAAGGAAGTGACACAACATTACTATTTAAAAATGTATTTATTGCTTTTCGAAGTATTCACCGCGAAATTTGACACATTTTTCCATACGATGGAACCAATCATTGAAGCAACCATTCCATTTGGAAGTTGGGGTCTCCAAAATGGCCGTTTTGTAGGCGTCCACAGCTTCTTCAGGCGATGAAAATCTCTGACCTCGCAATTTATTCTTTATTTTAGGGAAAGTATAGTACTGTATGAGTATGCCCTAAGGGTTTGGTTAATAAAGTACAGACCCAGAAATATATTAAAGTTTATTTACTGTAGATATAGATTACACTATTACATTTGAGAGGAGCGCTGATTGCTATATATTATTGCGCGTGCGTGTAAACCCTACCACGCCTTAAGACATACTAACTGGTCAATCATATTCCTTACAAAATCATTAGGGCTTACTCGGGGCTGTACGGCGGATGGTCTAATAATTCTATGTTTTCTTGCTCTAAAACTCTTTTGTTCTGTGCGCGGTGTGAGAACTCGCATTGTCGTGATGGAGGATGATGCGGGGGTTGCAGTTCTCTTTACGGAGTTCTGAAATGACCTGTGGCAAACAAATGCTAGCATACCATTCTGCATTAACCGTTCTTTGTCCCTCAAGAGGAATAGTTGCAACATGGCAGGTTTTGGAGACAAACGTGGCCACCATTTTTTTTTGCAACACTCCGTGAACGAACAATTTTTGTTGGCTTTAACTCATTTTCGTACACCCAAACTCGTGACTGGTTTTTTGTTTCGGGTTCGTACGCATATATCCAGGATTCGTCACCTGATATGATGTTGTGTACAGCATTTGAGGAACCTGCGTGAAATCTTTCGAGAGTTCTGGCGCACCAAGTAACGCGAGCCGCTTTTTGCTCTTCACAGAGCAAATGCGGTATCCATCGGGAAAACAACTTTTTTACACCTAATTGTTCATGCAAGATTATTTGTATTTGACTCATGCCAATGTCTAAAGTTGCCTGAATTTCGAAGTATGTCACATGTCGATCTTCCTCAATCAGCTTCAACGTTTTCTTGGGTGACTGCAGTTTTTGGACGACCTTGACGGGGATCATCACAGAGCTTGACACGTCTACGTTGAAATTCAGCAAATCAGCGATAAATTGTGGTTTTGGATGGGGCTTCATCATCAAATGCAGAAATCATCCGGTCAACACACTGTTTTTGTGTTAAACCACTTCGAAAGTCATAATAAATCCTCGCTCTAGAATTTTCTCGAGTCTATTCCATTTTCTCAACGACTAAACAAGTTTGACAAGACCTTGTGACAAGACCGAGAATCTTTTTTTAAATAAATAAATGGTATTCGATTTTTAAAACCAAGGAGTTTTCAATTAAAAAGATTTTAATATGACAGGACATTTAATATAACAGTGGAAATATTCCATTCCCGATACTTTTAGTGCAGCCTATATATTATCATATCAGCCCATATCCGGCCGGTAACAGGTAGGTAGTCTGTTTCGATGTATGTTTTTTTTTTCTTTAACGCCGAGAAATGCTCTGAGGCCCCGCGGGGGAGTGGGTCTTCCCACGCGGGTATGTGGGACTCGCTGCGCCGGAAAGCTAGTAAGTGGACGCAGCTCTACCCACTAAAACCCGGCGAGTGCCACCAATGCCGCCTTTTGTGAGGTGTCCTGGATCTAATAAACAAACAGGGCACCTCAACGGCTAGTCAGTCCCCCAAGGGACCGACAAAACTTCCACCGACGGGTTGTACCGCACCACAGAACAACTCCTCCTAACGTCGGGATATTACAATGGGGCGAGGTTCCCGTCCTCGCCCCTTGTAAGAACCCTCTTATAAGAAGAGGGGACAAAAGAGCAGGGGTCTTTTGTCCCCTCTTCTTATAAGAGGGTTACAAAGAGCCCCCTCGGCTCAATTAGCTTCGTCCAAGATGCTGGGCTCACCCTAGGCTACTGAGCCCCACCGCCACGTCAAGGCCTGAACCATGGTGGGGATTCGATGTAATATGTCTATTAAATGATGTATACACGTTGTTAAAATAATAATAAAAATACTGAGTTTCAACCATTGTTTTACTTGCCGCTGGCGCTGACAAAATATATTATAATAACTGGATTTTATTTCCGATGAAAGATATTCAAACATGTTTTTACAAATATCAATGTAGTCGCAAATACCAAATATATAATAATGATTTAAATATTAATATATAGCTCCTATAACTCTTGAAATATTGGATTTATCAATAAAATTGATCTACATTTGTATTTTTAAAGGTCATTTTCATCAGTTCGTCGTCGTCGAGGTAGAAAAACCCTGTTATTAAATGGGTCATAACTCGTTAACGGTAAGTTTTACAAAAAAGTTTACAAGACATAAGAGATGGGAAATTTTATTTTCTACAATAATGATCTAAATATTTTTTGCCCTAGAGTGCATAGTTTCCGAGATGTTAAAAACAAACAGAGTACTCATACAAATACTTTTTTCAAGATGGCGCTTGTAGCTCTACCTTAATCTGTCAGAATTTTGTGCTCATTATGATTTTATGCTATGATATTGTGATTTTATGCTCAGTAAGTGACCCTTGACCTAGCCCTATAAGGAACAAAATGGGTTGGAAATTTAGTGCGAGGTTGTCCAAGTTCATCCACTCATACTGTACTAGTTGCATAAGCTGTAATTGCATATTATATTGTTATAAGTTGTAACGTGTTGTAAGAAAACTTTTCTGTACTATATGAGATGTCTGATGAGCAATATTAGTAAAGTACGGAATATGTTTCCGAACTTACTATAATACTTTTCTTATATATTTTATTTTATGAAGTAAATACACAGCAGATTAGTCGATAAGGAAAACTGCGATACTCGTATTTAATTACCTCAATTATACGCTGGTTATATAATTTACAAGCAATGAGGCCAACATTTTTATACAGAATTCTTGCATAGAGGCGGAATAAGTAATATTCAAAATCTCAATTACTATCTTACTAAAATAAACACTAGTGTACTTTAGCACTAGAGTATTACTTGCAACCATTAAATAGCGTGTTATTTTACTTCATTATCCCCGTCACATGACGTGAAACCGTTAAATAGCGTGTTATTTTGCGTCCCTATCCATATTTACTTTTTCTCCTTGCCTTATTTCTACCTTGTAGGCGTCTGCGGGCAACGCTTATACCGCTAGGAGGGACTGTTGTTGTTCAATGTTTCTTCCGTGAAACGAAAATGTGTTGCCTAGGCTAGTTTCAGGTAAACGAATTTATGTTCATAGTTGACGCTGACTGCTTACCATTTTTTTTTATGTTAGTTGGATAGGCAAACTGGCAAACGTACCACCTGATGGTAAGTGGTCAACGTCGCCCATGAACATAAACATAGTATAGCTGGAACGAGCCCAGACAACTTATTTATGTGTTGCCTATCCTGAGACATAAGATGTTAAGTCTCGGTGCCAGTAATTACACTGCCTGTCTTGCCCTTCTCTCCGAAACACAGCAAAGCTGTTTCACGGGAGAAACAAGCAAGATGGTGCTTCAGCGCTATATAGGATATTGCTCGTGTGCTCGTTTGCCTGTCCAAGTAACAAAGAAAAAAAGTGGTTATTACCCATTGAACTATTATTACTAGCGTGTACAACTACCTGTTATCACCTACCGCCTCGTGAGCGTGACTGGCATATATTTTGTTTGTCACCTAATCCTTACTAATTTTATAAATGCGAATGAGAATTTGTTATTTTGTTTGTTATTCGTTTCCCCTCCAAACCGATTTTGAAAAATTCTAAAGGCTTTTTTCCTTTAACGCTGGGAAATGTTCTGAGGCATCGCACGGGTGGGTTTCCCTAGGCGGTTATGTGGATCTCGCTGCTCCCGAAAGCTGGTAAGTAGACACAGCTCTACCCACTAAAACCCGGTGAGTGCCACCAATGCCGCCTTTGGTGAGGTGCCCCGGATCTGTTGAGCAAACAGGGCACCTCGACGGCTAGTCAGTCCCTCAGGGGACCGACGCCACCTTCACAGAGGGGTTGTTCCGCACCACAAAACAACCCCTCCCAATGTCAGGACAGTACAATGAGGTGAGGTCCCTGCTCTTTTGTCTCCTCTTCTTATAAGAGGGGTACAAAGAGCCCCCTCGGCTCAATTAGCTTTGCCCAAGGTTACTACTACCCTAGGCTACTGAGCCCCACCGCCACGTCAAGGCCTGAACTATGGTGGGGGGAAATAAAAGGCTACGTTATCAACAAGTAATATAGTCTATATTTTATCCCTATATTCCCACGGCCCAAAGCCTTGCTCGAGTATACTATAAAAAACACTTCATTTAAAAACTATTTAAAACGGAACACACATTCTTCTTCTTTGTCGTTACACTCTTAACAAAGCGGTCGTGGTCGTTACTTCAGCAGCATCGTTGTTGGTGGCCAGCCTCATACCACCTCATACCATGACCACGCGGTATACACATTAATACGTGTGTCATTTTTAGATTGCAAACAGTGTCATGAACAAGACAAGACTATCCCGATATATTGAGCTCAGCAAAAAAAAAAGAAAATACCGTTCCGAAAAGGGAAATAGCGTTTTAAATAGTTTTAATTCGAATTACAAAACCATTCATGTTACGTGTCCATTGCGCACTAGTTGCTGGTCGCGGCATTGTCGGTGTGTCCAAAACATCCACATTAATTGACCTCCTTGATATATGGGGACAAAGGGAAAAGGTCAAGGTGTTCCGCCGGGTCTGCCCAACCGGTTTCATTCAAAATTGCCGCGACAATTCGGTGTTATGCTTTTTAAGGCTCGTTTAATAGTTTTTGCATATTGTATTCACAAACAAAGAAACTGAGACGTCAGAAAATTGTGACGTCCATTTTATATATTACAAATATTTAAAACATTTTATTGGTAAAAGTGATTATTAGAATGGAAGTTCATAATATAGAAAGTCAGAATAATATTTAGCAATTATTTTTCAATTAGTTTGAATAGGTAATTCAAGTATCATCGGTTTCTAAATAATGGAGCCCTGCGGGACTTCAAAAAATGATGGTCGTATTTGGAGTAATTTGGCAGATGAAATTTAAATAGAAGGAGATATGGGGGAGGAAAATGATGGTTATTCAGAAGAAGGTGAAAGTGTTGTGCTAGGAGGAATAAGTCGACCTAATAAGCGGTCTTTAGTTGATGAAGATTCAGATGGATTTACAACCGTTGTTAGAAAGAATAACAAGATAAGTCGTCGTGGCTCACCGATAAACTTTAATGGTGACATTAATATGCCAAGTGATGATAGTAATTCGTATGTGGAAATTTCTTTAGCATCAAAAGAAGTCTTACCAAAACAAATTGGCTTTGCAAGACTTATGCATAATGAAAACATTAGCGGGATTTTGTCAGTTAAGTATAAAAGTCCTTACAAAGCTATTATACGATTCAAGTCGGATGCAGACGCAGAAAAAATTATAAACTGTCGAAATATTTTGAATAAAGGTTGGACATGTAATAAAACTAATGAAAGTAATTATATTTACGGAATTATAAGAGAAATTGATTTAGAGCTTGAAGATCAAGAAATAAAGGAAATTATACAATCTGATAAGAATATTTTGGGAATTAAACGCCTTAATAAAAGAGATGTTAATGGCAAATGGATTAAGAGCGAACTAGTTAGAATATGTTTTCAGGGTGCTACCTTACCCGTGTTTGTTGTAATTTTTGGTATAAGGATGAAGGTTGATAAATTTGTGTTTCCGGTCACTCAATGTTCGAAGTGCTGGAAGTTTGGGCATATTAGAAACTTTTGCCCTTTAAATAAACAAATTTGTCCCAAATGTTGCGGTGAACATGAAAATTGTGATACATTGGCCTTCAAATGTGTAAATTGCAAAGGAAACCATATGTCAATGTTGAAAAGCAAATGTCCAGCTTTCATTAAAGAAAAGGAAATAAGAGAGTATATGGCATCTAATCAATGTACATACAAAGTAGCGTTAGAAGGAATTAATAAGGCAAAAGAACCAGCACAAAAAGTTTTTAATAACAATTTAATGTCAGATCAGGCAAACGTATTGAACAATAAAAAATCTTATTCTGAAATCCTAAAAATGTCCTGTCCAGAATTACAAGAAGAAGATAATAGTTATAGTTCAGAAGACCATTCTGAAATATCATCTTATTCGCGTAGTAAACCAAAGAGAAGTCAAAAAAGTATAAAAATTAAAAAGAAAGGAAAATATAATATTGTAAAACAAAAACCTACAGAAAATAGCTTTGGAATAATTCGGGGAGTATCAGAAGAAAAGGTTAGTGAAAAAACAAAAACAGATAATATTGGTTTTCGAAATGTTTTTGAAAAAATTAAGAATATTGTTTTGTCTGATAATGACTTTAAGACAAAAATCTTTTTAGTTTTGGAATACATTATTTCTGGTATTAAATATTATATTCATGATTTAATCAATTTAGAAGTTTTATGGAAGTTTTTTACCAATAATGGATAAAAATCGTTTTTTCAAAGATGTTCTAAATATATACCAATGGAATGCTAACAGTCTACTGCCAAAATTATTGGATTTAGATGTATTAATGAATAGAAATAATATACACATAGCTTTAATTTGTGAAACTTGGCTATCTAATGAAAAAAATGTTCAATTGAAAGACTATCATACACTGAGAACCGATAGAAGTGATTCATATGGAGGAATATGTGTGTTATATCACAAGTCATTACAAATAAATTTAGATAATCACCACATAAGTAATTCTGGAATTGAAATTATGTTTTTAAATATTCGCGACATTCCCAGCGTGCAAAATATTATATTAATTTATTGTCCACCTTCAGTCAATTCAATGCAATCTGATTGGGATAAAATTTTTAGTATTTATAAGTCAAAAAGCTTAATTGTTGGTGATTTGAATGGACACCATATAATGTGGTCATATAAGACTGACAAAAGAGGAGAGATGATTTATAAGTCTTCGTTAGATCACAACTATGTGTGTTTAAATGATGGATCCGCTACAAGAATTCGTAGCGTAAATGGTAACGTATTAATGAGTTCACCGGATGTTTCATTTATTACTGAAGATATAGCAGTTAAATTTAATTGGCAGTCCACTTGCGAATCTTTAGGAAGTGATCATATTTTAATTAAATTGTCAGTTGGTTATAAGGATTCCTATATTCAGATGAAAAAGAGGAACCTAAAAGCAGCTAATTGGTATGAATATAATCTGAAAATACAAAATTCGTTTAATGACATTAATTTTGGTCAAGATGTCCAAGAATGTTACAATAAGTTTATATCAATAGTAAATAATGTAGCCGAAAAAAATATACCATGGATAAAATATAGTTCTGGCTCTAATTCAAATTTTTTACCAAAACCTTATTGGAATTCTAAGTTATCGAAAGCAATAGCTGAGAGACGTCTAGCTTTAGCTAAGTGTAGAAAAACACCGACTGCTGAAAATTATATAAATTTAAAAAAGAAAATATATGATGCACGTAGGCTGTTAAGGCATGAACGTCGGAAAAGTTGGCAAGAATTTTGCACGAGTTTAGATGGAGAAACTTCAGCGTCACTTATGTGGAAAAAAATGAAGTGGGTAAAAGGTGTCAGATGTGCTGGTTATAGAGTAAGTGATTGTCAAATAACTGATCTTCTTAAGTCATTGACCCCTTGTACAGTTGGAGAACCACCTCCTGATTTAATTAAATGTAGTAGTAGTATGATTGAAGAACCAATAACGATAACTGAATTAAATAATTCGTTAAAATGTAAAGATACCGCTCCTGGGATGGATTATATAAGTTATTCTATGTTATTTAATTTATCCGATTCCGGTAAGGATCATTTACTGCATATATATAATTTAATTTTAAATACGGGTATTGTTCCTTCCCAATGGCGATACATAAAGGTAGTTCCAATTCCTAAACCAAACCGTGACCCGAGTCTTTTGTCTTCCATACGCCCCATTTCGTTGTTATGTTGTCCTTGTAAAATATTTCACAGTATATTAGTTAAAAGAATAGAGTGGTACGTCGAAAGCAAAAACTTGTTATCAATGTCAACGATTGGATTTCGTAGGGGTCAGTCAAGTTTAGATAGTTTGTCTCAGTTAGTTGCAGATGTTCAATTAGGATTTCATAAGAAAGTGTCTACTATAGCTTGTTTTGTGGATATAGAGAATGCCTATAATAATGTCACTGTTGGTTCGGTTATAGGATCCTTAAATAATATTAAAATAGGTAGTAAAATATGTAATTATTTGTGGAATTTTTTAAGTCAACGTCAACTTCAAATAGTCAGTAATGGTCAGGAAGTATATGAGAGACAAACCAATAGGGGTCTTTGTCAGGGAGATCCTTTGTCACCATTATTGTTTAATATTGTAACAAGGGAAATATGTCACAAGATTAGAGATGTCTCTATTTCACAGTATGCTGACGATTTTGTATTATATATTAATACTGAAAAAGGTGTAGATTTTGCTTTATCTTCTTTACAATGTGCCATTAATAGGATGGTTAATTTATTAGATGATGTAGGTCTATTTATATCGGAGTCAAAGAGTTATATATGTTTCTTCAGTAATCAAAGAAAAATGCCTCAGATCCGACTTAAAATAAATAATAGTTTGGTTAAAATTGTAAAAGAAGTTAAATACTTAGGTCTTTGGCTAGATTCAAAACTAAGATGGAATACCCACATCAAT
Organism: Helleia helle; assembly: GCA_963853865.1. NCBI lineage: Eukaryota > Metazoa > Arthropoda > Insecta > Lepidoptera > Lycaenidae > Helleia > Helleia helle. Next base: position 13,061,173 of record OY971422.1, on the reverse strand, counting down.
GAAACTTGTAAAAAAATATATAAGCATTTAAATATTTTTAAAGTGTTGTGCAGTAGATCATGGGGTATACATCCAAAACATTTACGTAAATTGTATGTATCACTTATTCGCAGTAGAATTGATTATGCTAGTTTTTTATAACATAACAGTGCTCGGACTCATTTACATAAATTGGATGTATTTCAGAACAGAGCTCTTAGAATATGTGGAAGTTTTATTAGAAGTACGCCAATTCATATAATGGAGAGTGAAATATATTTGCCTCCTTTATTTGTAAGACGACATTGGTTAGCTGGCAGATATTGGTTGAAAACTTCCTCATCGTCTAATAATAAGCTTCTTAAGACAATAACACAATTAACTGCAATATGTGAAGGTATCAGTCGACCAAGTTTTCATAAACCCTTATTATGTGACATGTATAACATATTCAAAAATATAAATTATTATAAATCTAGTTTATTAGAAATATATTCGTTGGGAACTTGGATTTCATCTATAGATATTAAAAAACATATAAGTTTGGAGGTAGATTTGTTAACTGTTCCCAAACGTAAATTGGATAAAAGAAATGTGTGTCAGTTAATTAATTCAATGTTAGGAACAAAATATAAAAATTGTTACAAGATTTTTACAGACGGTTCAAAATCGGTGACAGGTGTTGGTGCCGCAGTCTTTGATCCCCATTCTTATTTTAATAAAAAAGTTAAACTTAATAATCTATGTTCCATCATGAGAGCAGAATTAACGGCTATAGTGGAGGCTTTATCCTATTCTTTGTCAATCAGCGCAAGTAATATCGTCATTTTATGTGATTCAAAAAGTGCTTTACAGTATGTTAGCAAATGCATTTCGGGCGTAAGAGGATATCCTGTGGCATATGAGATAATTAAATTAATAAAGAGAATAGCATCAGTAACTAATATTTATTTGCAGTGGATACCTTCACATGTTGGAGTTCAAGGTAATGAAATTGTAGATGAGTTGGCTGCAAAAGCTATTTTAGAAGGACATGAAATTAATTGTGAGCCTTTTTATACAGAAGTAGTTTCCGAACTTAAAAAATCTTGTATTGATTTGTGGGAGCAGTATTTTAATGCTGCTTCTGTAGAAAAAGGCGTTTGGTATAGAACTGTACAGTCTAAGTTGCCTTCAAGTCCATGGTTTTTATATTGTAACATACCAAGGAAATTTGTTGTATTAGCATTTCGGTTGCGGTCCGGGCATGTTCCACTTAATAAATTCTACTTTATGATGGGTATTAAGAATTCTCCTCTCTGTGACATATGTGGAGTCATAGAAGACGTAACTCATGTGTTGATAGAGTGTGCCAGAACAGCCAGGCTAAGAGATCGCATTACCTTATTTGAGGGTTGTAATATGGGCACATTAAATGTGTATTTAGGTCAGCCGTGTTCAAATAAGACTCTTAAATTTTATAGGTATGTAAGTGAATTTTTGTAAATTACATATAACATCATAACTTTTTGTTACTTTAAGTAGGTGTTTTTTTAATTGTTTGTTGTTTTTTCCGTATGTAACTATGAGGCCGGCATAGTTACTAATTTGTAAACTAAGGCCTCTTAAAAATTTGAATAAAAAAAAAAAAAAAAGAAACTGAGATTCAACAAAATAAAACGCTCTTAGTCCAGGGTCAATTTACATACATCTTACCGGTGGAAGGGCTGCTCTGTTTGGGTTACCACCATACTACTGGTTTCTCCCGTGAAACAGCTTCGATGTATTTTGGAGAGAAGGGCAGGACAGGCAGTGTAATTACATGTCCCAGGATAGGCAACACATGAATGAGTTGCCTGAGCTAGTCTCAAGTTAGCTTGGTTATGTTCATGGGTGACGCTGACCACTTACCATCATGTAGCTCATCTGCCCTTTTGCCTATCTAACGGTCATAAATAACATCGATTTTTAAAATTATTATATTCGATAGCACCGCCATATTGTTTCCAATAAGGTATCATTGCTATTGATTAATATTTGTAGAGTAGTTTGTCGAATATGAGTCTTAGGCCTTCCGTAAAAGTAAAGTTACTTTTACTGAAGGCCTAAGACTCGACGCTGACCACTTACCATCACGTGGCTCATCCTCCCTTTTGCCTATCTAACGATCATAAATAACTTTGGTTTTTAAAATTATTATAACCGATAGCACCGCCATATTGTTTCCAATAAGGTATCATTGCTATTGATTAATATTTGTAGAGTAGTTTGTCGAATATGAGTCTTAGGCCTTCCGTAAAAGTAAAGTTACTTTTACTGAAGGCCTAAGACTCTACGCTGACCACTTACCATCACGTGGCTCATCCTCCCTTTTGCCTATCTAACGATCATAAATAACTTTGGTTTTTAAAATTATTATAACCGATAGCACCGCCATATTGTTTCCAATAAGGTATCATTGCTATTGATTAATATTTGTAGAGTAGTTTGTCGAATATGAGTGTTAGGCCTTCCGTAAAAGTAAAGTTACTTTTACTGAAGGCCTAAGACTCGACGCTGACAACTTACCATCACGTGGCTCATCCTCCCTTTTGCCTATCTAACGATCATAAATAACTTTGGTTTTTAAAATTATTATAACCGATAGCACCGCCATATTGTTTCCAATAAGGTATCATTGCTATTGATTAATATTTGTAGAGTAGTTTGTCGAATATGAGTCTTAGGCCTTCCGTAAAAGTAAAGTTACTTTTACTGAAGGCCTAAGACTCGACGCTGACCACTTACCATCACGTGGCTCATCCTCCCTTTTGCCTATCTAACGATCATAAATAACTTTGGTTTTTAAAATTATTATAACCGATAGCACCGCCATATTGTTTCCAATAAGGTATCATTGCTATTGATTAATATTCGACAAATTACTTAGCAGTTCAGCAATGGACATAACGTAGCGGTAATAATGATTTAGAATAACACATCTTATATTCATGGATAAACACGAGGAAACTAGTGATAATTGATGGTTGGTAGGTCGAGTGGTCAGGCTACTGGACACTTTACGCAGAGGTTGCGGGTTCGAATCCCGCCACGTGCAAATAATTTGTATGATGAATATAAATGTCTGCACCGGGTAATGGACGTGTATGTATTTATATAAATTTCTTAAATTATTTATATATATTTCCGTTCCTAGTACCTATAACACAACTTTTGTTATAACGAGCTTACCACGGGGTTAGGTTAACGTGGTGTGATTGTTGGCTTTTTTTTTTCTTTAACGCCGGGAAATGCTCTGAGGCATCTCGCTGGGGAGAGGGGCACTCCCCAGGCGGGAAGGTGGGGCTTAGTCCCTGCGCCCGAAAGATGGTAAGGACGCAGCTCTACGCCACCCATGCCGCCTTTGGTGTAGGTCTATTTATATCGGAGTCAAAGAGTTATATATGTTTCTTCAGTAATCAAAGAAAAATGCCTCAGATCCGACTTAAAATAAATAATAGTTTGGTTAAAATTGTAAAAGAAGTTAAATACTTAGGTCTTTGGCTAGATTCAAAACTAAGATGGAATACCCACATCAATGAAACTTGTAAAAAAATATATAAGCATTTAAATATTTTTAAAGTGTTGTGCAGTAGATCATGGGGTATACATCCAAAACATTTACGTAAATTGTATGTATCACTTATTCGCAGTAGAATTGATTATGCTAGTTTTTTATAACATAACAGTGCTCGGACTCATTTACATAAATTGGATGTATTTCAGAACAGAGCTCTTAGAATATGTGGAAGTTTTATTAGAAGTACGCCAATTCATATAATGGAGAGTGAAATATATTTGCCTCCTTTATTTGTAAGACGACATTGGTTAGCTGGCAGATATTGGTTGAAAACTTCCTCATCGTCTAATAATAAGCTTCTTAAGACAATAACACAATTAACTGCAATATGTGAAGGTATCAGTCGACCAAGTTTTCATAAACCCTTATTATGTGACATGTATAACATATTCAAAAATATAAATTATTATAAATCTAGTTTATTAGAAATATATTCGTTGGGAACTTGGATTTCATCTATAGATATTAAAAAACATATAAGTTTGGAGGTAGATTTGTTAACTGTTCCCAAACGTAAATTGGATAAAAGAAATGTGTGTCAGTTAATTAATTCAATGTTAGGAACAAAATATAAAAATTGTTACAAGATTTTTACAGACGGTTCAAAATCGGTGACAGGTGTTGGTGCCGCAGTCTTTGATCCCCATTCTTATTTTAATAAAAAAGTTAAACTTAATAATCTATGTTCCATCATGAGAGCAGAATTAACGGCTATAGTGGAGGCTTTATCCTATTCTTTGTCAATCAGCGCAAGTAATATCGTCATTTTATGTGATTCAAAAAGTGCTTTACAGTATGTTAGCAAATGCATTTCGGGCGTAAGAGGATATCCTGTGGCATATGAGATAATTAAATTAATAAAGAGAATAGCATCAGTAACTAATATTTATTTGCAGTGGATACCTTCACATGTTGGAGTTCAAGGTAATGAAATTGTAGATGAGTTGGCTGCAAAAGCTATTTTAGAAGGACATGAAATTAATTGTGAGCCTTTTTATACAGAAGTAGTTTCCGAACTTAAAAAATCTTGTATTGATTTGTGGGAGCAGTATTTTAATGCTGCTTCTGTAGAAAAAGGCGTTTGGTATAGAACTGTACAGTCTAAGTTGCCTTCAAGTCCATGGTTTTTATATTGTAACATACCAAGGAAATTTGTTGTATTAGCATTTCGGTTGCGGTCCGGGCATGTTCCACTTAATAAATTCTACTTTATGATGGGTATTAAGAATTCTCCTCTCTGTGACATATGTGGAGTCATAGAAGACGTAACTCATGTGTTGATAGAGTGTGCCAGAACAGCCAGGCTAAGAGATCGCATTACCTTATTTGAGGGTTGTAATATGGGCACATTAAATGTGTATTTAGGTCAGCCGTGTTCAAATAAGACTCTTAAATTTTATAGGTATGTAAGTGAATTTTTGTAAATTACATATAACATCATAACTTTTTGTTACTTTAAGTAGGTGTTTTTTTAATTGTTTGTTGTTTTTTCCGTATGTAACTATGAGGCCGGCATAGTTACTAATTTGTAAACTAAGGCCTCTTAAAAATTTGAATAAAAAAAAAAAAAAAAGAAACTGAGATTCAACAAAATAAAACGCTCTTAGTCCAGGGTCAATTTACATACATCTTACCGGTGGAAGGGCTGCTCTGTTTGGGTTACCACCATACTACTGGTTTCTCCCGTGAAACAGCTTCGATGTATTTTGGAGAGAAGGGCAGGACAGGCAGTGTAATTACATGTCCCAGGATAGGCAACACATGAATGAGTTGCCTGAGCTAGTCTCAAGTTAGCTTGGTTATGTTCATGGGTGACGCTGACCACTTACCATCATGTAGCTCATCTGCTCTTTTGCCTATCTAACGGTCATAAATAACATCGATTTTTAAAATTATTATATTCGATAGCACCGCCATATTGTTTCCAATAAGGTATCATTGCTATTGATTAATATTTGTAGAGTAGTTTGTCGAATATGAGTCTTAGGCCTTCCGTAAAAGTAAAGTTACTTTTACTGAAGGCCTAAGACTCGACGCTGACCACTTACCATCACGTGGCTCATCCTCCCTTTTGCCTATCTAACGATCATAAATAACTTTGGTTTTTAAAATTATTATAACCGATAGCACCGCCATATTGTTTCCAATAAGGTATCATTGCTATTGATTAATATTTGTAGAGTAGTTTGTCGAATATGAGTCTTAGGCCTTCCGTAAAAGTAAAGTTACTTTTACTGAAGGCCTAAGACTCTACGCTGACCACTTACCATCACGTGGCTCATCCTCCCTTTTGCCTATCTAACGATCATAAATAACTTTGGTTTTTAAAATTATTATAACCGATAGCACCGCCATATTGTTTCCAATAAGGTATCATTGCTATTGATTAATATTTGTAGAGTAGTTTGTCGAATATGAGTGTTAGGCCTTCCGTAAAAGTAAAGTTACTTTTACTGAAGGCCTAAGACTCGACGCTGACAACTTACCATCACGTGGCTCATCCTCCCTTTTGCCTATCTAACGATCATAAATAACTTTGGTTTTTAAAATTATTATAACCGATAGCACCGCCATATTGTTTCCAATAAGGTATCATTGCTATTGATTAATATTTGTAGAGTAGTTTGTCGAATATGAGTCTTAGGCCTTCCGTAAAAGTAAAGTTACTTTTACTGAAGGCCTAAGACTCGACGCTGACCACTTACCATCACGTGGCTCATCCTCCCTTTTGCCTATCTAACGATTATAAATAACTTTGGTTTTTAAAATTATTATAACCGTTAGCACCACCATATTGTTTCCAATAAGGTATCATTGCTATTGATTAATATTCGACAAATTACTTAGCAGTTCAGCAATGGACATAACGTAGCGGTAATAATGATTTAGAATAACACATCTTATATTCATGGATAAACACGAGGAAACTAGTGATAATTGATGGTTGGTAGGTCGAGTGGTCAGGCTACTGGACACTTTACGCAGAGGTTGCGGGTTCGAATCCCGCCACGTGCAAATAATTTGTATGATGAATATAAATGTCTGCACCGGGTAATGGACGTGTATGTATTTATATAAATTTCTTAAATTATTTATATATATTTCCGTTCCTAGTACCTATAACACAACTTTTGTTATAACGAGCTTACCACGGGGTTAGGTTAACGTGGTGTGATTGTTGGCTTTTTTTTTTCTTTAACGCCGGGAAATGCTCTGAGGCATCTCGCTGGGTAGAGGGGCACTCCCCAGGCGGGAAGGTGGGGCTTAGTCCCTGCGCCCGAAAGATGGTAAGGACGCAGCTCTACGCCACCCATGCCGCCTTTGGTGAGGAACCCCGGATATATTGAGCTAGCAGAACAGCACCTCGAAGGCTAGTCAGTCCCTCAAGGGACCGACACCACGTCCACAGAGAGGTCGTGCTGCACTACAGAACAACCCTTCCCAACGTCGGGACAGTGATAATGGGGTGAGGTTCCCATCCTGGCCCCTTGTCCCCCCTGCTCTTTTGTACCCTTTTCTTATAAGAGGGCTACAAAGAGCAGCTCTCTTAGTCCAATTTGCTTCGCCCAAGGTACTGGGTTCACCTTAGGCTACTCAGCCCTACCGCCACGACAAGGCTTGGTGGGGGCAGTAGTAGTATAGAAAAACATTAAGAACCTGGGGGCAGCATCAGTTATCTATAGTTTTTGGGTGAAAGAGTTACAAACATACATCCATACATACTTACAAACTATCGCGTTTATAATATTAGTTGGAGAAACCTCTTCAAATCTCGTCTCATCGAGTCCTATCTCATCATATGTATGTAATGATAATATCACGTTTCGATCTCATAAGTTGCATGAGCGACATAGTCCGTATCTCCTGTACCGTATTATCTGCGCTATTAACGAGTTACGTAAGTCGCCTCAGAGAACAATAGGTATTAAAGTTCTTTATGGTCCAAAAACTGTGTGCGCCCCAGATTTACGCTTACCATTAAGGAAATTACTACCACAATTATCTCTATATAGACCGGCGCACAAACTACTTTCCTTTCTAAATCCCCTGGTCATATTTAAATGTACAAAATAAATAATAATAATATCGACCCTTTTATGTCCCACTACTGGGCACGGTTCTCCTCCTCGAAATCAGGCGAGATAAAACACATTTACCGCAAATATAAATATATGCGGTAAATGTTTTATTTCAAAATATTATCATCTTTTAAGAATTTACTATTGGACAAAGGTGACGGCGGTATTTTTTTTTTTTTTTATGTTAGTTGGATAGGCAAACTGGCAAACGTACCACCTGGTGGTAAGTGGTCGACGTCGCCCATGAACATAAACTAGTATACCTGGAACGAGCCCAGGCAACTCATTTATGTGTTGCCTATCCTGAGACATAAGATGTCAAGTCTCGGTGCCTGTAATTACACTGCCTGTCTTGCCCTTCTCTCCGAAACACAGCAAAGCTGTTTGACGGGAGAAATAAGCAAGCATAAACACCTTCTCAAACTTTGTCTTCGATTCATATTCCAGAAACTTATTTTTTAGTACCAAAAGGAGGCAGACATGTACATTAAGCAGTCGGAGCCTTATGGTAACTACCGACGCCCATAGACATCCGTACAACCAAAAGTTATGCAGATGCGTTGCCCTCCCTTTCCCTATCCCCCTAATGGGTCACTGGAAATCGCAAGAAACGCGACAGCATAGCTGTCTGTCACTTGAAGCCGGTGTCATGTGCGAGCGAGAGGTACCACAACCCGGTCGTGTCGGCTCAATTCGGCTACAAAGTAGCATGGCACTATCTCTTACAATAAGTGTAATCTGTTATTTGGCCTACTTATCTGCTTGCTGCATGTATATGTATAACAAAAGCTACGATTAACGTATAAGGCTCTATTGGAAAAATAATTATTTTTATAACCTGATTTTTATTGATAATACTTTTTCAACCCAATTACCTAAAAAATATAGAGTAATAAATAATTGTCATAGTAAATATATAAAATATTGTAACCCAATAATAATGCTTCAAGCAAATAAAATCACCATATTTCAATTGAGATCTAGAACTTAAATAACTTCTGTAATAAATCCTCAAGCGGCTATAAAGCGCAAATCTTTTCCAACGTCATATCGTTAAAAAGTATTTAAAAACACATTCAATGTGTACTCGTTAGTAAAAAAAAGTCTGAAAGCTCTCAAAGATAATTAAATTTGTCGGTCCTCGCAGACATTCAAATACCGATGCAATTAAGAAACTCTTGAAACAATTTAGTTATAATTGCACTTGTTCATTTGCCCGCGATCTGCAATCTCTTTGATGTGATGGATTCATATTAATTAAATACGTTTCTTTCTACGCTCAAATCGTTTTTTGTCATTAAAAAATAGCGCTTTATATTTCTTGATTGTTTACTAAACTTATTTAGTTAATAGACATAATTTATATAGTTTTATTTCTTATATATCAGTCGCATATCTCAGATGGTTATGGTATAGTTTTCGAAGAACTTTAATAAACGCAATAATTATGATTTAAATAAAAATAATTATTAATTTTCGCAATTTTAGAGCGTTAATAATAATAATGTATATCATGTATTTTATAACACTGTGATTCGACTGTTCTTTGTTTTATTGTTCATCTTATTTCTTAAACAACCAACCAATTATTAAATTTTTATCATACGTTAGATGTGTATATCAGTTAAACTAAACATTATTTAAAAAATGGGGTTCGGAATAATTGTAAAGGCTTATATTTTGCATGACATTAACTTGCTATCTATTTAACCGGGACAGCCTTTTTAGCCATATTTTCTCGATACAGTCTTAAGGTATTGCTTAAAATTGACACGGTGGGCTTGCCTAGAGAAATTTTAAAGTATCTTAATTTGGTCAGTCTATTTCACACGTTTTTTATTTATATCAACAGGTATTATGTTTCATTGTCTTATGTTCTTATGAGAATAATTTTAATGTCAATGTCCTATCATTAGCGGTACATCACTCCTCGTTACGCTAACTGCCTGTACCCACTTATTATTTGCATGACTCACTAAGGAAATATAGAGCTTATATTATGTTTTTATAACGCATGAGGATAATAACCTTTTATATAAGATTTTCTTTTTGATTCAGAAAGATACACGCAAATCAAATAGACCGAACTGAATGTAGTTTTATGGAGGTTTGGGTGCGTTTTGTATTTTGTATTGAAAAATCATTAAGAATATCACACACCGCAAGGATATCTCTTAGCTAACTTCAGGTTGGTCTAGTAAAGTTGCGTCTGGTGTATATTCTTCATCATCATCATCATTATCATCAGCCCCTATCCATCCACTGCTGAACATAGGCCTCCCTCGAAGAACGCCAAGACGACCGATCCCTCGCCACTGGCACTGTATAAGTCTTATATGATTTATTTATATTTTAAAAAAGTAAAAATTTTCAAAGTCGTTTTTGCACTTCTTTTTTTGTTGCTTTTAAAATTTAGTATTTTTAAAATTTATTTGTAAATATTTCTTGAAATAGAAAAAAAACGTTTGCTTGTGTGTGTGTTTTTTCTATCATTTACATGAATTTCACTCATTATAACAAAACAATGTTTTACGGATATTCTTCCACATAGGCTACGTAAAAATCCTCAAAAAGTTGTTATATTATAACAAAATATAAAGATTATAAATAAATATATGTAATTATTGTCCCTTACTTTGTAATCAATAATTAAGTGACATTCAGGTCAAACCTCCGCTCACATGTCAAGTAACAAGCAATTAACAAGAAGTCGTGTTTTAAAAGTGATCTTGACTACTCACCCGCCTACATAAGCGAACAAAAACCTACCTTGTTCATAACCGGTCATCCACATTCAATTCGGAGGTCAGAATATGCATTTATCAGCATGAATAACAGCAATTACTGTATTTTGACATTTCGTTTTTTTATTGTCTCTGACATAATAGCAAGTCTCGATTAAGTAATACTAAATACTTACTCTACCATTGGCAAATCCTCGCGGGAGCCACTTTACAAGAAGAAGAAGTAATAGTAACCCATTTTTGTTTTATGTTAGTTGGATAGGCAAACTGGCAAACGTACCACCTGATGTTAAGTGGTCGACGTCGCCCATGAACATAAACTAGTATACCTGGAACGAGCCCAGGCAACTCATTTATGTGTTGCCTATCCTGAGACAAAAGATGTTAAGTCTCGGTGCCAGTAATTACACTGCCTATCTTGCTCTTCTCTCCGAAACACAGCAAAGCTGTTTCACGGGAGAAATAAGCAAGATGATTGTACCCATGCAGCCGGGAGCGCAATTTTTTTTAATTAGTCTTCAAGCAGCTTATAGCTTACAATTTAGTGAGCCAAATATTTTATATGACATTTCATCAAATCTACACAGATTTTTCTTTCAATTCCATTTGTCTTTATGTAGCTTATACGGCTATTCTTAAGAGTATTTTCGTAAAATGCGAACCTAAAGGCGTACGGGAAAAATAGAAAAAGGTTACATTGTATCTTATTACTTAGTGGCTAATACCGGTGGGGGGGATATGCTTGTGCAACGCACACATAGCAGAGCTCATGTATACTCATAGGTGACGCTGACCACCATCGAGCAAACAACCAGAATAGAGCGGTAGCCGGGAATATCATGTGTTTTGTATGAACATAATCTACCAATTTTGTGCTGCGACGCTGCGTCGGATCTGCGCTTTGATCGGCCGACTGCTGGCCATTGATGGATGATTGACCGATGGAACGCACATACAGATCACTGGTTGGTTGAATTATGTCATAATATGTCATAATTATGCTATTATGTAAGTGACAAATCACTGACCCGTTTAGGAATTTTATGCCTCACATTACTACTCTATACGGTTATATGCTCAGTGGTGACCACTAACCATCATGTGGCTCATCTGATTCTCGCCAAACAAACTAACATAAAAAATGTAGAAACATAATAACTGAATATGCACTTCATGCCTTTAAACTGCAGGCTGCAGCATCATATGCGGGAGTACTGCAGACGATTAGACTATGTACGTTAATACGACACTTGTCAGATCTGTCAGCGAGCGTCACTCGCTCAAGTGGACACGTCGGTTCCCACACTGAAATTGTACACCATTCAGCTAACGCTTTTAATAAATTATATAAACACGCATTTAGGTATCAGCTTTGCATACACGTACTTAAAATTTATCGTTTTTTAGCAACCCACCAAAATCAGTTCAAAGTTTTATTTAACTTTAATAACTTACATTATTGCGAAATGATGTTGGTGAAAATCAACCAAAATTTTATTTAAATCTTATTACGATGTTTAATATTACAGGCTCCCCTTGGCAGTAAAATCGACTCAAATATTATAGCGACGTCAAATGTATGATGGCGATATATTTATTAATTACTAGCAGCGCCCCGCGGTTTACCCGCGTTCTTCCCATTCCCGTGGGAGTACAGGGATAAATTATAGCCTATGTATTATTCTGATGTGTAAGCTATGCTATTGTAAACTTTCATTAAAAACCATTAAGTATATTTTGCGTGAAACAGTTACAAACATACATCCATACATTCCTCTACATACTTTTACGTTTATTAGTAGGATAGGATTAATCCCCACCATGGCCTTGTCGTGGCGGTGGGGTTCTTAGGCTACTCCAAAGGTAAACCTCAACACCTTGGGCGAAGCAAATGGAGCCGAGGGAGCTGCTCTTTGTACCCCTCCTATAAAAAGAGGGGTAAAAAAGCAGGGAGATAAGTGGCGAGGATGGAAACCTCAGCCCATTGTACTGTCCCGACGGGAGGGGTTGTTCTGTGGTGCGGGTCAACCCCTCTGTGGAGGTAGCGGCGGTCCCTTGAGGGACCGACTAGCCGTCAAGGTGCCCTGTTTGCTCATTAGATCTGGGGCACCTCACCAAAGGCGGCATTGGCGGCACTCTTCGGGTTTTAGTGGGTAGAGCTGCGTCCACCTTACTATTTGTTTGTTATTTATGTACATGAAAGGTATTATCATAGTTACCAATTAAAAGTTATACACAGATGTGCTTATCTCTAATAGAGATTTATGCCAGCAGACCTAAAAAAGTGCATGTAGAAAAACAAATGCGGACATAGTTTCTATGTGTCTATTTACACATACATAATAATACAATACAAACATTTACACACACAAACAAAACCTACTCCCAGAATACTCAATCTATAATTATTTCTACTACACATACATGCTACAATATATTAAATTACACAACACTACTATTTACACAACTGAACGTATTCTATAATTTCTATAAAAATAAAACCAACCTATCTTCTTATATCATAATACATAGGCAAATAACACGCAATAAAAATTAAAAAATCTTATCTAAACTTAACTGGGTATGCCACTACGGTTAATAAGAAGTATGCTTTAGTTATAAATACATTTAGTATAATAATAACTTGGTATGTAACCGTAGAAAAGTTTACCATAAAAACAACAATTTCTTCACACACGATTATAATTGACTTACTTATTTTTAGGAATATGTATCCACATTATATAAATTATTCATTTAAATATTTGTAATAATGGATAATCAACTACAAAATAATATAGATAATATCCATATAGCTCAATCAATTAACTGTCGCCCGGAAGACTGCTCTACTTATCTTACAACAACTAACTCTTTAACTGTTCTTACTCAGAATATAAGGAGTATATATAAAAACTTTGATTCGTTTCAAGTCACTTTATATCAACTTAAAATACAATGCGATATATTAGTAATGACTGAGTGTCACCTTAACAAAATGAAACCTATTCCTACACTCAATAATACATATAACACACACTTCACAAAAAATACATTAAATCAATGCGACGGCGTCGTATTTTATGTTAAAAAGAACCTTAAATATAATATATCTGAACCCTCCATCAAAAACGCCTCCTGTATGGTTCTTACTCTTGCAGACATTGTTTTGATTGGTATTTACCGCACACCATCAGTAAGAAACACAGATGACTTTGTTACGTCTCTCAAAGATTTGCTACACAGTTACAAGAGCTATCGCAATATAATAATAACCGGTGATATAAACATAGATATAAAAACTAATTCTAAAGATCTGAATTCGCATAACTATCTACTTTCATTAGCATATTACGGTCTACTCCCAGCTCATCGAATACCAACGCGCGATAAAATGTGTTACGATCATATGATGCTAAAAACAGTTAACCCGGCAAAATCTCTAGTACTTACCAACGCACCTACTAATCATTCTACTGTCCTTCTTAACCTCCAACAACAGTATAAACCACAGCGAACTACGAAGACTAAGTTATGTTTTGATTATGCTGCAACACTGGAAGAACTTAAGACAAATCTTAATGACATACTATACATGCAAGACCCAAACCAGGCTACCGAGACATTGGTCAGCAGAATAATGACTGCAATGAATAATAATAAAACCATAAAGACCATCCCAATTAGAAAGCGATGTATACAACCCTGGATAACACCAGGAATATTACGATGTCTTCATAATCGTGACAACTTACACTTGAAATCTAAAAATAACCCTGACAACAATGTATTAAAAATAACTTACACGCGCTATAGAAACTACTGTCACAAAATAATAAGAAGATTAAAAAATGATTATGAAAGAACTCAATTAAACAATGCTAAGGATCCCAAAACTCTGTGGAAAACTATTAAATCAGTCACACACATAAATCAAAATAAACCTAATGACTCGCATAAACTTGCGATGCTCTCAACCTCTCCTATAGAATCAGCGAACCTTGTCAATAAACACTTCACTAACATAGGGAGACTCTTGGCAGAAAAAATAATTAATTCTCCCCCTTCTACTAAGTATCACCTGAAGGTGGCATCATCCCCGGTTAATTCTCTTGTTTTACTTAACACGGACACTACAGAAGTAAACCTAATTATAAATAGTTTATCTAATGAATCGGCCTGTGGTTGGGATAATATATCCACATCTTTCATTAAAATAGGAAAAGATAATCTCATACCGATAATTTGCCATATTTTTAACCTCTGTTTTGAAAAGGGTATATTCCCAACATTCTTCAAAAAGGCCGTTGTAATACCTATTCATAAAGGTGGGAGCACAGAAGATGTCGATAACTATAGGCCGATCTCTGTACTAACAGTAAACTGGAAAAGCTTATCAATAGTCGTCTAAAGAAATACCTTACTGATAATAAACTCTTATCTAATAATCAATTTGGATTTCGGAATGGTATTTCTACAGAGGATGCAGTATTAGCCCTGACAGAAGAAATCAACTCACAACTAGACTTAGGTAACAAATGCATAGGAGTTTTCTTAGATCTGGCTAAAGCATTCGACACCGTATCTGTTCCCATTCTGCTAAAAAAGCTGTATGACATCGGTATAAGGGGTGTAACGCATTCACTTTTTACTGATTATCTAACTGATCGTCACAATGAAACTAAAGTTGGTGATGTCATCAGTAATCCACTAAGGGTGTCTTATGGAGTTCCCCCAGGGTAGCGTACTCGGGCCTACGCTATTTTTGATTTACGTTAATGATTTATGTAATTTAAAAATCCAAAATTGTAAAATTTACACCTACGCTGATGACACAGCCCTCATCTTCAAAGCTAAAACATGGGAAAACTTAAAAGAAATAACAGAGGCTGGCATTCATCAAGTTGCTTATTACTTGAAAATAAATTTACTGACCCTTAACGTTAATAAAACGAAATACATACCTTTTTCAATTTATGCAAACTCTCAGCCTAAGTCTAATTTTAAATTAAAAGTACATATCTGTAACTACCCGCAATCAACCTGTTCATGTATTGAAATAGATCGATCGACCAATGTTAGGTATCTGGGAGTCATGTTAGATCAACATCTCAGGTGGACCAAGCATATAGAGGGCGTCTGTGATCGGATACGAAAACTCATATGGGTTTTCAGAAGACTGAGGCATGTCGCTAAACAAGAATTGTTAATAAAAATTTATAAGGCACTGGCGCAATCAGTCCTAAGCTACTGCATACCCGTATGGGGAGGTGCTGCAAAGACACAATTAATATTGCTTGAAAGAACTCAGAGGTCACTATTAAAGGTTATGTTCAGTAAAAGATCACGCCATTCCACCTTTGATTTACATAACTCTTATAAACTATTAACTACTCGCCAGATTTACATTTTAAATTGCATTCTCAAATTGCATAGAACACTGACTTATTCGGACTCAAAAATAAAACGAAGAAATGCCAACATCTGTTCCATTCCAAAATGTAAAACCAAATTTAAGCAAAAACAATATTTATTCCAGGCATCTTACCTTTATAATAAATTTAACAGTAGACATAACATATACCCTATGACAAGATTTCAGCTTAAGGAATGCATCACAAATTTATTGATTGATTTACACTATGAAGAAACCGCGGAATTAATATTCAAATAACATACTTTTATAGATATTTACACAAATACACACATTCACACACACACATACACGCACACACACACACACACGCGCACACACACACACACACACACACACACACACACACACACACACACCATACATACTGCACTGTTAAATTCACCAACAATTTTTATTAAGATTTCTTTATTTTTATCTATTATATTTCTTTTTTTTTTTTTTTGTTTTCTTTTTCTATTGTTTTAGTAAATTTTGCTTTGCTCTGTTTAATATAAGTATATCGTGGCGGATGAGCGGGGCACCCAGTAACACAGGTCACCAACCTAGTACAGGGGTCCTTGCAACTAGTATGTAAGCAAATCTTGTTAAAAAATAAAATATTTTTCATTTTCATTTTTCATTTTTCATAGTTTAAAGGAAGAATGACAAAAAGTAATAGCATGTATATAACATTTTTTAACAAATATTATTTCCTACTCTTCAATCTTTAATTTATTATATAGAGTTATAAATAACATTCACGAATCCTGCAAAAATGACTACAATCCGAAATATACTTTTGAATATTTATTTACTAATAAATATATAAATATTATATTCTGACTCAGATCAATCAGTCGGTATGTCATCTTTACATGAAAGTCTCTTCAAATAATACCAACAGCTCCAGCTTTGAACACAGCTCGGAAACAATCTGCTGACTTTATTATAACACAATCTGCTGAATTATTTTAAAGTATGATCGTTTTTGTTCAGCGGTAGTCCGCTAAACAAAAACGAACATACCTTCAAATAATAAACTTTGATAATGTTTATAAGTACCTACAATGAGGTTGGTTATTAATTTATTTCTAATATTATGTTATATTATATAGGTTACAATTTATATGAGAAAACAGTATTTTAGGTAGAGTTTAAAGCGTTTTTTTTTTAATAACGTACCTATTTTATGTCAACCTTTGTGGCTCAATGGTAAGGGCGTTGCCGCTCAAGCTGGAGGTTGCAGGTTCGAATACCGCCAGGGAACGAAAAAAAAGTTTTCTGAGTTCCTGGGTCATGTGTATTAAATATTTTATTCTATAATAAACATCTTAAATAATGTATAGTATAATATAAAAGTATTAAATATATTTTCATTGTCTGGTAACCCGAAACACAAGTTCTTAGAGAACTTACCACGGGATCAGATTGACGTGGTGTAAAAGCGTAAGACTACAAATATGCATAATATGAACGATGAACCAAAATAAAGTACTTTTTTAAAATCTTATTCAAATATGACTTGAATATTAATAGCCTTTTGCCGTTATTAGTACGCCCATGTAGCTATGGTAATGTATATTATATGGGATTCTGCATCAAACAAATAATATCAATGAGCCATGTGTAATGTGGTTTTTATTTCATCATACCATTATTTATTCATCAAGTTGATATTCTATACATGCGTTCGCCATTTTAAGATAACTGTTGCTAGTAAGGAAACATGCATTTCCCACGGAACCAGCGACTGTGACTACAGTTAATGGACGACCTGTGTTAGCATAATATGCACAACAGTTTAAAACATTATTGAATATAGAGAAAACTTTTGTGTTAAGTACCTACCAACTGGTATGTACATGTAGATTCCAAATGGACTTTTTTGACACCTAACACTAACTTGATTAATTATTGAAGTGAAAACTTCTTTAGGCGGTAAGTATATTAAGTAGGTATTTAGATGAGATAAAATCTCTGGATTCGATTTTTTATATAAGATTATGCAATATTTGTTTACATAACCAATCCTCACACACTCTGAACTGTCAATGTCATGCGGCCATTTTGTGCGCCGTTTAAATTGTATAGGTTGTCATAATCTTTTACAGCCTGTATTATAGGTATTTGAATTTAATCGTTTTGTTTTCACTTCTCTCGTCAGTCCCTGTGATTGGTTGGGTTAGTTTTTTATATATTATGATAGAATCTACATATTATATGTTACAAGATAAAACTACTTGTAAACTATATGGGAACATTGAAGAGCTGTTGACGGCCCGTCATTGTGAGAACGAACAATGGCACTTAAATGAAAGGAAGATGGTCCTTCGATCGTGTATAGGTTATGTTAAAAAGTTCCCATAAATAAGTTACATAATGTGAATTTCCGCCTAAGATATACAGATACAAGTTTCATCATCATCAGGCAACACATCTGCATAATCTCTGGTTGTGCGGATGTGTATGGTCGTCGATAGTCTTTTTTTTATGTCATCAAGGGGCAAACGAGCAGTTGGAGCCTCACGGTGCCGACGCCCATACACATCCGCATCGCCAAGGCCCCGCAGATGCGCCGCTTTCCTTTTCCCTATCCCCCCTAATGGGCCACAGGACTCTCACAAACCGCACGAAACGCGGCAGCATAGCTGTCACTTGAGGCCGGTGTTATGAGCGAGAGGTACCACCCTGGTCGTGCCGGCCCAGTTCGGCTGCAATGCAGCATGGCACTACCTCTTACGAAGTCACCAAAACGATTCGATTGCTTGTTTACCCTCTTACCTATGCTATAAAAAAATGTTGCGTCGAGAGGTCCCGATCACCCTGACATTGATCAAAATACCTATAATTTCAGTTCATGATGATAATGATAATTATACGTATAGCATAAAAGTATTGATAATGTAAAAAGCCAGTTAGGGTTTAATTAAATTAGCACCGTACAAATTATAATTGCCATAATTCGTTTCTAACAATCAAATGTTTCTGTTATTAGTCAGTATTTAGCATATTTAGTTATTCCAACAAACGGTGCTGTTATTAATAAACCAGTAGATTTGTTAGGCTCACGTACAAACACGAACGCTGAAAAATATGCATTGTTGTGTTTGGGTGTAGGAATGCTATGTTTGTTATTGAATTTTCTAGAAAGTTTTCGAATTGTAACAAACCATGCGAACAATTCAAAATAAATACCTATAGCTGGTGTTCTAAACAGGTGATGCGTTGTACCGTACAGCAGATGTCGCAGATTCGAATCCCGCCAAGTGCAGGCATTGATGATCAATAAGCATATCTCGGAAGTGTTTATTTTATTTATGAAATTCTGAATATATTTCAGTTTCTGCTACTTATAATACAAGTCCTATTCGAGCTAGATTACCAGGTTGTTAAATATTTATTACTAATTGTTTATGCTGGGATTCGAACCCACTTAATTCCTGAGTACGAGGCATGCCATGAACATGGCATGGTAAAGCTATGGGGCCATAGCTTTACCAAACTAGCGGCTGACAAGTATATTATATGATTGAAGATATTTTCACTCACAACGAAAATAGATTAACTGTTGTCGCTGTGTTAGTTTGAGCAATGTTCATGTAACGATAAGTTTTTCTTGTGGTGAATGACTGTGACTGTGCATATTATGCATAACCACAAACGATTAGGTATTTATAATATTGACTAACACTGTATCTTACAAGTGGACGGGTGCGTGCGGCAATAAAGCCGACCCAGATCGAGAAATATCACTGATGACATCATTAAGATCAAGTCTTGTGATTAAACTTATCAGGCGTGGGACTGTGTGTCTCTTAGGATTTTTGTATATTTGTTACTGTAGTCTTTTAGGATTTTTGTATATTTGATACTGTAGTAGTCTTTTAGGATTTTTGTAAAGGTTGGGACTGTAGTCTCTTAGGATTATTGCAAAGCTTACTGCTTAATATTTCGTACGCCTGCCACGAGTGCGGCGCTGTGGAGAACTGGGACAGCACACCCTAGAGATGTGCTATAGATGGGCCGCACAGCGTCACGATCTCGTGACAGTGCTTAAAGGATTGCGCTGCATGCTCGAGAGCGATGAGGCCGCGGAGCGGTACAGAGAAGACGACACCACGTCCGTCCCGTTCTGTCGAGGTAGGACGGAAATGCGAAGGAGGATCGCCTCCGCATATCGATGCGCATCTCCTTCCTCCCGTCCAATGGGACTCGGGGTAAGGTTGGAGTGCTTCAGGTTGTTGGAGTTCGCCCATAATAGGAGGAAGCTCGGTCAGCTCTTTTGAGGAAACCGGCCGACGGTTTCAGGGTACCCTGTGTTAGTCATATCCGGGACACTCCTCTTCAAGCCGCTGAAAGCGTCTCGCAGTGGTTCTTATGCAGGTATACCAGCGCATGGGTAGCGGGGAGCGCCGCGTCTCGCATATGTGGGTGAATGCGAAAACACTGCGACACTAAAAAAAAGGCTAATTTAGATTTACATAATATTTAGGCTGATAATGAAAAAATATGCTTGTAAAATTTTATAAAAGTCGACTGTTTTGGCGTGAAAGATAACATACAAAAATCCAACTCACTTCTGCATTTAACGGTTCTCATGGAACTGCCCTTGTTATAGTCCAAGGTTGTGTCTTGGTTATCGTTCCAATATGTACACATCATGGTTGTAAAAAGTAAATTTTATTCTCAATGTCCATTGAATAACAAATTGTCCTTTCCATATAATCACTCTCTTTGTTTCTTCCAGAACAGAAAAAACACCGTGAATCACTTAAGCTGCTAGTTTTATACTTTTTTTTAGCTTTTGCTCAGCCGTGGATGAGAAAATTTGATAATGATGATGAAGGTTTTGCTTAACGTCAAGGGCAGTTGTAGTCAAGTAATATTTTAATTCTAGTTGCCAGGCTTATGGATTTCAGATGATTAAAACTACTACAATAGGAGATATTTAATGGGTATCATCACAATACAGACCATATTAAAAGCAAATGGCGGACACCAACAAGGTCATGTAACAAAACGTTACCTTGAATTACACGCGTTTCCTCCGTAATAGTCGAATTACTTATGTAATATATTCATACGATTCATCACATTGAACTTGTTCATTTTATATAAGTACTTTACATACGAATTTTCATACAAATATCGGACTCATTTTTAATATTCTTTTTTTTTTGGTGCTAATTTTGTTCACACAGATCACTGGTTGATTGAATTGCTATTACGTCAGTGACAAATCACGGACAAGCTTCGGAATTTCATGGCTCACATTACTAGGTACTCTACACGGTCATATGCTCAATGATTAAAATCCATTCAGTTCTTTTTGTGTGAAAGAGTAACAATCATCCATACATACAAACTTTCGCGTTTATAATATTAGTAGGATTGAATCATCGTCATTGACACTGCTAGGCATGGGTCTCCTTCTCAAAGTCAGACAAAAGGGGTGTTGAGGCATAATTCACATGCGCTGGCCCAATGTGGGGTGAACTTCACACTTTTAAGACTTTTAATCTCATCAGGCATGCACGTTTCCTCACGATGTTTTTCTTGACTGGGAATGATAAGTAAATCATCCATCAAATTTCACTCCCCAAAACAACACAAACGCTTCTTTGCTGATCTTTAACATACATAGTCAGATTAGGCAAATAGAATCCGCATTACTATGTATCAGTTTCACCTCATGTTAATCCACTAATTACACAAGTGCAGCGAAACCTGCACTTTCTATGTGCATTGCTTAACACCAGTGAAATCCAAATTACAATATTTAAATTAAAATTGACGAGTGCTAAACAACTTAATTACTCAGTTTCCCTTTTGTTTTCCATCTTACATTGTTAAGAAAGGGCAAGTTGTAGCGATGGGAGATATACGCTTAATTGTGGTTCCCGTCTGCATGGGTACCACCATCCTGCTTGTTTCTCCCGTGAAACTTTGCTGTGTTTCAGAAATAAGGATAGGTCAGGGAGTGTAATTACAGGCACATTACTTCTCAGGATAGGCGACACGAGAATGAGTTGTCTCCCCACCATGGTTCAGGCCTTGACGTGGCGGTGGGGCTCAGTAAGCCTATTGAGCCAAGGGGGCTCTTTGTACCCCTCTTATAAGACGAGGGGACAAAAGAGCAGGGGACAAGGGGTGAGGATGGGAACCTCACCCCATTGTTCTGTCCCGACGTTGGGAGGGGTTGTTCTGTGGTGCGGGACAACCCCTCGGTCCCTTGCGGGACTGACTAGCCGTCGAGGTGCCCTGTTAGCTTAACAGATCCGGGGCACCTCACCAAGGTGGCACGGGGGGCACTCGCCGGGTTTTAGTGGGTAGAGCTGCGTCCATTTACCATCTTTCGGGCGCACTGAGTCCCACATACCCACCTGGGGAGACCCATTCCCCAGGCGGGATGCCTCAGAGCATTTCCCGGCGTAAAAGAAAAAAAAAAGAATGAGTTGTCTGGGCTAGTTTCGGGTTATTTGTTTATTTTCATGGGCGACGCTCACCACTTACCATCATATCTATCCAAGTAACCTAGAAAATGACATAAAATGTCAAGACTTCTCATAAAAAGACGGGAAAGGGAAAATAGAAATATAGAATAGAAATAAAAATAGAAATAGCTTTGGTAGTTTTTATGTAAGAAGCATAAAGAAGCTTAAATATTATAGTGCTTATAGAGATAAAAGGTTCGGCTACAGTTAATGTCACAACACGCAGTCTTTACATCCACTCAAGCAATAAATGTTGTAAATTATGCACCATGAACCGCCCGAAAACGACCACCCTCATGAAGAATTCATCGACGCATCCATTTTGTGAGTTTCGTTTACGTGCTTTGGGGTCAAGGAATTTTCGGCATTCCTGTTTTCTGTATCATTCTTAGCTGCCATCTTGTTTTGCCTATTTAAGTCACGTACTATTTCTTCATCAAATATATTATATTTTGTCAAATGTTTACGCAAATTTCAACAAAACATATTTTTACATTTCTGGAAACAATTTATTATAAATAATATTTGCAGCAAACATGATTACAACAGTTTTGCCTTTACCGCGATAAAGCATATATGTAAAAAGTTATTTTACACGTAACATACTGAAATACTAATATAATATAGCTATTGTTTTTTCTTGGGAGCGCTAATTTCCAGAACGCGTCGAGCTTAGATGCGTTATAATTATATAGGGTCCCCACCATGGTTCAAGTTATGTCGTGGCGATGGGGCTCAGTAGCCTAAGGTGAAGCAAATTGAGCCCAGGGAGCTGATTTTTGTACCCCTCTTATAAGAAGAGCGGACAAAAGAGTAGAGGGACAAGGAGCGAAGATTGGAATCACACCCCATTGTTCTGTCCCGACATTGGGAGGGGTTGTTTTGTGGTACGGGACCGGTCCCTTGTGGGACTGAATAGCCATCGAGGTGCCCTGTTTGCTCAACAGATCCGGGAGGACACCAAACGCGGCATTGGTGGCACTCGTTGGATTTTAGTGGATAGAGCTGTGTCCACCTTACCACCTTTCAGGCGCAGCGAGTCCCATATACCCGCCTGGGGAGACCAACTCCCCGCGGGATGCCTCATTTTATTTCCCGGCATAAAAAACTATGGCGTCGAGTTACTAAAAATCGTATTGGTACTTATATACTATTTATTTTGGAGAAACGTTATTTTTTATGTGGTTATAATCGAGGGAAATAGTTAATAATAAATACAGTAGAGATGCGTTATATGGTTGTGACTTTAATGGTTAAAACGATTTATGGTTTTCACGTACTTAGGCAGTAATAAAAGCGTTTTTAGAATTTTAATCGTAACCTACTCGTAAAGGACCATCAAATACGTAACAATAATTGACCAGGTAGTGGACAAGACTGTAGAAATATAGAAGCCAATGGACAAATACGATTTTGGAATGGGGACCACGTTCTGCTAGACGTGTAGTCCATTTGGGTTTTGAATCATGAATTTATAGTTTATCCTTTTTTGTTATAGTTATATGGCAAACTGACAAAGGAGCCTTAAACGACGAACGGTAAGCGATCAACGTTGAACTTCGTTGTCATCGTCGGTCTTGAGAAGGAAGGTATAATCCCGCGCGGAGCACCACCCCTGTACCACCCCGGTCAAGCCGACCCAATTCGGCTGCAAAGTAGCATGGCACCTGTTATAAAGTAACTTATTAAGTAAATACTTTCGCTATCCCAAACTAAAATATGTACAACTATTTGCACAAATATTACGATTGGCACATATTTTTTTACACAAATTGACTACTGATAACGTGGACTGAATTGTAATGAATTTCCTTATCAGTTAAATACCTCGTGGTAACAAACTGTCGAGAGTGTGGGTGTGCCATACTTCTGAGAAGGTTCTTGTTTGTTCAACCTTTTGTTATAGTTCGAGCCAACGAGGGCGCGAATACAGAGATGAGGTGTTGACATAGAAAATATTTTCCCACATTATTGTCATGTTGTATTTTTTCAAGCAATTGTAGTTGTATTGTGATTTAAAATTTGTAAAATGTTTTTGTAAAATAACGATAAGTACTGAATTCAACACGTCATTTTTTAGATTGTATCCATCTAGAGTTAGACAAATGTGTTGTCCCACCATCGTTCAAGGGAGGGAGGGAGCTCTTTGCACCCCTCTTATAAGAAGAGGGGACACAAGAGCAGGGGGACAAGGGGCGAGGATCACCTCACCCCATTGCACTGTCCCGACATTGGAAGGGGTTGTTTTGTGGTGCGGGACACCCCCTCTGTGGAGGTGGCGTCGTCGTCGTCCCTTGAGGGTCTGACTAGCCATCGAGGTGCCCTGTTTGCTCAACAGATCCGGGGCACATCACCAAAGGCGGCATTGGTGGCACTCGCCGGGTTTTAGTGGGTAGAGCTGCGTCCACCTTACCAATTTTCGAGCGCAGTGAGTCCTACATACCCTCCTGGGGAGACCCACTCCCCCGCGGGATGCCTCAGAGCATTTTCCGGCGTAAAAGAAAAAAAAGAGAAATTCGTTACTTTTACTCGTATGATCGCAACTGAAAGGTGATCTTGGACATCACAACTAGATAATTTTAGTGACCTTATAAGATATAAATAAATCCTTCATTTATAGGAACCCTATTTGTCTACGCGCTACGGTATCCGTTCAGCATACTTATACTTTGCTTGGTATTACTTTCTTTATAATCAGTAATATACAAGGTTGATAAAAGCGAGAGGCATTAAATTAAACTACATATACTACACATGCTTACGGTTAATCCGAAACTATAAAAAAATTGTTTGAGAGCAATAAAAAAAAAGTTTTTCAAAGAACTTAAATACGTCAATAGTCAAAGTAAAACGTAAAAACTCTTTGTAAACCTTTGTAAAATGTCCTTCGAATCTAAAAAGCAACGTCGCACAGCACGTTGCGTCTCACCGGGTCGAACAAACCGGAGCGGCTTTAAAACTTTAAAAATATCCTGTGACTAAACTATTGATTCTATTGGTCTAAGTATTGGTGTGTAGCCTGAAAATGGTACATAGTATACGTGGTTTAATTTAATGCCTCTCGCTTTTATCAACCTTGTATAAATAACATTATTTACACTAACATTTAAACACATTTGAAAAAAAGAGAAAACAGTAGAATAAATGAATTTAAGATATCACTCTTGGCTCTATTCACTAAATAATTAAACACTTTGACGCACTGGGACGTGCTTACTACATAGTGTGGCAAGTGTCCTAGTGTCAGTGAAGTGTAGTAAAATATCAATTGCGGTTTTGTTATCAACGCCCTTTGAAATCGATACGTCTGTCCGGAACCGACCCTTACACCCAGGTCTCTGGCTGTCTGGCTGCGGAGTTCACACGTCGGCCTTGAAAGTAGTCTTCGTGCCAATTAATCACTGGTTGGCTGTTTACTGTAAAAAGAAAAATAAAATAAGTAATTCATTTATTTCATAATTTTGCTCGCTGGCAGACCTGAAATTGGCTTACAAAGACATTGGGTATCCGCCATGATAAATTCCACATTGAGTCCTTATATAAAATTAATTGAATATTTTTATGAAAGGATAGAATAATATTTAAATTTAATAATTAGTATGTGTTTCGATATTTTAGATTTAATTTAATTATGGAGAATAATATAATGGTTAATTATAATAGATGTTTGTTACTATTATAGTTATTTATTTTTTTGTTCACTAATAATGCTTTTTTTTAATCTGAATTATGAAAAATGAATAAATAAATTTCAGTAATTGTTTCGCATAAATAACAAATGAATGTTTCTGCATAGTATATATTATTTTCATAAAAATATATCGACTAATTCAAAAAACACAAGATTTAAGAGAAGGAACTATGATAAGTTTTTTTTTAAGAATAACTTATACTTTATAACCGCAATACATTAATAGAAACATATTTAGCGTGACTCCTAAGTTCATTGGGTGTATTAGGTGTATCCACGAAGCTTACGTGTAGAGGTTCAAAAAAACAAACCATGGACTCGTGCCTTGTAACCGCAACGACTATATAGATTATACGGGCTGTTGTTTTTCCTTAATGACATCATTTTTATATCTCATAATAATAATAATAATAATAATAGAGATTTATTAAGGAATATTAATACACCGTTACATAATATACTTAATCTAATACAACCATATAAAAACAGTAGTTATGTTAAAAATAAAAAGAAAAAACAATAATTGTGGTTACAATAATAAAATTGACAATTTAAACATAAAATACCTATATGCGCCGGAAAATGCACAACAGTGTAATATAATTCCTCAAAAGGTAACCACTCAGTTGTGTGATCTGTATCAATTATAAACAATTTAATTGATTCTTTTACTAGTTATAACATAGTTGCACAGCGCAGCCCTCTTATGGCGGGCCTTTCCCGATAAACGGCATTTTGAATTCGGTTTTATTTAGAAACTAAGCCGATTTAAGTTTTAAAAAAAATATATGTTATTTAACACTCCTTCATCATAATATTTCGGTCATTCGATACACGATTACTAATTATATTTTGCTGTATTAAAAAAAATGCAAAGATAGGTCAAAATTGAGATGAAAAACCAATTTCATTTGAGTAATATCAGGTTCTGTACAATAAAACTTATACCATAATAAACCTTGTAGAAAATGTAGTCGATGTCGGTCGTCATAAATATTTTTTTTTATAAATAAAGTTACTAAGACTAATATGTAGGCGTTTGATTTTTTTTATATCTCCTTATTTTGTTACTACCAGTGGGGAACTATTGGTAGCTTTCTGTTTTATATCAACTTATATATTGTGTTTTTTCAGCTGTTGTTCCTCCCAAAATAAATAAATAAATAAATTCCTCCCTTCAATTAAATAAATATGTGGTTTCACTCGCTGCCAAAGCGCTCGACACGGTTTCGAGCTCCAAACTAAATTCAGTTCTCGGACGGCCTATACTCACTCTGGTCTACCTCATGCGACGGTACGCAGGACTTTAGTAAATTGAAATATGTCCATTCACAAAATTAGTACTGAAATACATTTTTTAATCATACCATCACCAATTTGTAAAGACTTGTATTAGACTTGCGAGTTTATCAATGTATTGTTTAGCTTATCTTCGCGATGAGCGTTTTAGTATGAGAACCACTTAATATTTTTAAACTGCTTAAAATGAGATATACAGTATATTTAATAATAATAATAATAGAAATTTATTAAGGAATATTATACACCGTTACACAATATACTTAATCTAATACAACCTTAAGCGGCACATATAAAAACAGTAGTTAGGTTAAAAATAAAAAGAAAAAAAACAATAAAAGTGGTTACAATAATAAAATTGACAATATTTCTCATATTTATTTCACGAAAAGTTCCGCTTCCGGTTCCGGTTGTCTGTAAAGTCGGTTTACTGACGATAGTTGAACGTGACAACGTCATAAGAAAATGGACGCCTCAGAGCGAGGTAACGCCGCATTCGTCATGTTTTTTCGTTCGTGCAGCCGTCTCCATCGAATTATAAGACGTTGTCACGTCAAAAATACGATGTATCCAGTTTTAAACAGCTTTAATAGGGAATAATTTTAAAGTCGTCTAATATAATTAATAACATCACGCCGTACAAATGCAGGTTATATAATATAGTAGCAGGCAGGCATATATAGTAGCGCGTATGCGTGGTGTGCCCCTTTGGCGTGCGCACGCGCAGGAAACACGCGCCGCTACCCGACCCGCCATGCCATGCGCCATGCCGTGTGCTTATGGCGTCGGACAAACTTATTTAAACTATTTGTGGGTCATGTCGAAACAAGTTCATATAAATCGGTGTCGTGCGATTTTTTTTACAATTGATACAGGTATTTCAAACCTTGACCCTAGATAGTGTAAAAATGTAGAGTTCCATTTTAAAATATCGGCCGGTGTATAAGATCAATAGGAGCACAGAGAGGTATTATGTACCCATAACATATCACTGTAGGAGCATATAAAAATGAAAGAGCTATCTATGTTTGCATATTTTAAGTTTTTATTTACAATTAGTTGTAACAACTCACTACGAGTAATTTGTAGTAAATATTGTGTGTAAGTTTACTATATTAATATGTATGTACCAAAACAATGAAATTTCTAATAAAACATGTAAGCTTAACAGCTTTACAAGGGAGTCTAAACGAGAATCATCATTAAATACCTTCTACAAACTTTTTCAACTTCGGAGCCCTCCTTGAAATTTGAAGAAGACATAAATTTCCCTCAATTAAATTAAATAATTGAATAAAACGGGCAACAACTGAATGTTGCCCGTTTTATTCAATTATTTAATATATACTATAATACGTGTACAATTACTTTTAATAATTAAATAAGAAACATTTCCTTAGATTTATATACTTTTTTTTCGCTGGGAAATGCTGTGCGAGGGGACTCTCTATGTGGGACTTGCTGTGCCCGAAATATGGTAAGGTGGACGCAGCTCTACCCACTAAAAACCGGCGAGTGCCACTAAACCGCCTTTGATGAGGTGCCCCGGATCTATTGAGCAACAGGACACCTCGACGGCTAATCAGTCCCCCGAAGTACCTACGCCACCTCCACAGAAGGGTTGTCTGGCGCCACATAACAACCTCTCCCAACGTCGGAACAGTGCAATGGAGTGAGATTCTCATCCTCGCCCCTTGTCCCTGCTCTTTTGTCCCCTCTTCTTATTAAAAAATCAAAACGTAACAATAAAAACCCTACTATTTTTCCTTTTAATGAATAATAAGACAATATCCATATTCCATTGTCGTAAAGGGGAAGATGCATAGCAAACAAGATTAAATCAATGCTAGCAGACACAATATGATAAAGTGATGATCAAACGTAATGCAATTCAGATTTGCTAAAGACAGCCTTGCAGACGCCAGCTTCAGACAGTGGGCTTTCATCCTACAGACATATACTTTATAAACCTTGAAAAGTTGCATTTCAATAAATAAATGATCAATAAGTATTCATAACCATATTGGTATTATTTTTATTATATGGAAAAAATTATACCGGATTTTTTTAAGATGTCGTCAACTTTTCATTTTATTATCATCGACAGTATTTTTCTGTTCATTGATGAACTTCGTCGCTTCCACCGAAAGGCTAGCAATCCATTACATCTAAACAGAACCGGCATATATTATGTAGTTACAAGTCTATTGTTTATTTTTTTTACAATTTAGCTCAATATATTTTAGGTGAACTTATTCATATAACTATTTAAACATTTTTTTTTTCAGGAATTCGTTTATTTTTAAAAGAGAACAAAAGTGCACTCAATAATCCTGGTACAAAAGAATGAATTTAATAATGCTTCTAAAAATAAAAGGAAAAAAGATAAGTATAAACAAAGAGTTACCTTTGTTTCAATAAAAAATGTTTAAAAAATCTAAAAGTGCACGCATCATAATCTCATTTTTCACAATTAAATTGATTATTTGTAAAAGCCTGTCAGTTGCTTAGCAACGAAAATAAATAAATGCAGATTTGTTTGTCGTATATTACATTTTATAAATAATATGCTTAGCAACTAACCTCATCTAAAACAAAGTGGTCCATGGCTGACGGCAATCTTCTAAAAAACATTGTGAAGCCTTTTTAGTATAAAATACATCAGAATGTGAGTTGTTTATTTTATAAGTAGACGATAAGAACAAAATACCTAGTTCGTAAGAACTTATCAATTTCAGGTGCGAAGATTTTATTGTTTTATAACTCTTAGAGCATAATTTTAGTATTCGTGTTTAAGATTTTGAACTTTTTTTCTATTTTTTGGGGTTATTCATTTCTAGTAGAGAACTCTGAACACTGTGACGTATGCAAAACATGACTATTTTGGATACAGGGTTCCTCGCATTAAGCGAATTACATAATATTCTAAGCAGGCTCTAAGTACAATTTAGCCGATTTTATATTTATTTTTCCCTTATCTTATCTTTACCTATCATACAAGACTGTATGATGTAGGTTATTTAAGCCTTATTCAGACCTGAAGTCTAAAATTTAAGCCATAGGTTGTTAACAGCTAGTTAGAGCAGCTTTTGACATGCGAAAAAAAAAAGCTTTTGACATAAATTGGGCAAAAATTTTTTGATTGTTCATACTTCTATTGGTGCTCTAATAAAAGTATTAAAGCTTTGACATAGGCTTGCGAGATATTAACCTTTGTCTATAATTTATATAAGTACATAATAATTCTTAATAGATTTTACAGACAGATTCATCGATAGCAAAGTGATTCAAAATGTATTTTTATGAAAGAACCCAAAAAAATTAAGTCCAAGTATAGGCTTAGGTAATACAAATTTAAATTTTATTTGCCGCTTTTTCAAAAGGTCATTTATTTTAAATAAAAGTTCTCTATGGCATAAAAGAACCCAAAAGACCGCAGGTAAGAAATATCTTTTTGTCTTCATATCGCATAAGTGGTACCTGATGGTGGCACTTAAACCCACTTGTTTCTTACAACAGGTGCAAGAAATGTGTTTATAAATATGTACTTGTGAAATTTAAGCTAGGTTTAATATTTGCGTGTATTTTTGTTAAATAAATATCTAAAAATAAGGGCCTGAAAACTTTTTTGTAAAGTATAAAGTCCACTTAATATTTTACTATTTTATTTGTAACAATATCTGTCATAATGTAATGAGCGTATATAATTATATATTCTCTATGTTTTTTTTATGTTGGAGTAAACTAGCAGACGTGCCAACTGATGGTAAGTGGTCAATGTCATCTATAAACTTAAACTTGTTTACCTGAACTAGCCCAGGCAACTCATTTTTGTGTTGCCTATCCTGAGACATAAGATGTTAAGTCTCGGTGCTAGTAATTACACTGCCTGTCTTGCCCTTCTCTCTAAAATACTGCAAATCTATTTCGCGGTAGAAATAAGGAAGATATAAACATTTTCAAATTTCATCCAGCTAATTTTTACGTCTCAATGAATATATCTGGCAACAGCAGACGTACAGACCTACGGCGCGACCTTCATTATACAGTCCCGTATAAGGTTTAGGATTTCTTATCTAATGAAAAGAAACGGTTCAAAAGTGAATAGACTGTCTACATAAGTATACCTTTCCTGTGTATTCAATTCTATAAAGGAATTCGAATCCTTTTATAGGCTTATCTCTTCTCCGAACTTAAAGCTTAATGTCTTTACACTCATCAAAATATTGTATTATAGTGTACTAAAGACTATTACACAAACTAAAACTATCAACGATACAAAAATGATATACTAAAGCTCTACATTGAAAGTCTTGATTTATCACTAGTAATTTTACAATAATTATATTACTAAATATCAATTTAAATAAAAGCAATTCTTTTGTTTATTAGTATTAATGCATATTAGTAATGAAATAATAAATACAGATTAAATATTATATACTGGCGGATAAAGCAAAATATTGTTTACGCTCGGATAGCTGCCTAAGGTTATGTTTAATGTTAGTTATAATCCAACAGTCGTTTGAAACGGACGTGTGAAGACGCTTTAGTTCAAGTGGAGGATCTTTTAAAATTTTGTATCGACTCATGACTAAGTGTTTTGTGGAATACAATGAAAGTTATTTTAGATATATAGAATTGTTCGTGGCCTTAGCATTTAAATAGAGTGTTCATCTGTGACTTCACAAACAACTGTATTCTCTACATTCAAACTTTAGGTAAGTAACGTCTAGTTCTATGTTTTAAATATTCTAATCAAGGTGTTAAACGTTTGATTATTTTTAAATGTAACGGCTAGGAACATAAGCGTCATGCAAAATAATATTATAGTTTTTTTCCTCTTTTCTTTATTTATTTATTTTGAGCTTTTATCTTCTTAATTTTTATAAACATTTATAAACGTTTATAAACATTATAATACATTCTACGAAGATAATTGATAAACGTTTTTTTAATAATGGAATGTATTATAATAGTTTAAATTTAATAATGATATTTAATGTTGTGTGTATTATTATAATATTATATTATATTTTGAAGAGCCGTTTGTTAAACAAAAACAGAATGATTAAATAAATAGTTTTGGTTAACTAAAAAATGTTGATGAATTTCAATACTCAGTCAGCTGGAAAGCTGATAAGTAAATGCTTAAAAAACGTTGTTTGTAGTGCATAGAGCTAGGGTGTTCGTCCCCTGCAACTGGGCCCCTCGCTTTCCACACTCCGGTAGACAATTGAACCAAATACCAAATGCACGTATTTTGGTCCTATTGCTGAGGATCTAAGGACCATTTTGATAAATGATTAGACCAGAGGACCTTTGCTGTTCAGCGTGCATTTATCCAACACCCTCAGTACTATAACCTATACGACGTGCATATTGCGGTACCTATTGTAACGAACAAATCCATTAGATGATTAATATAGTATTGTTATACCTTTTGTTATGATGATTTTCAGATTGCCCTAAAAATGTAACCCTTCATTAAAAATTATTTATGCTATTGTGGTTAAAATACTGAGCAGATGGTCTAAGATTGCTCCTACTCAACTTTTTACGATACTCACTCATTAATTTTACTTTTATAAAGAGACTATCTTGTATAAAATATTTATATAAACTATTATTTATTCCTTTTGTTAAGTCAAATACAGTTTATTTATGTTAATATTATGGCTTGGAAAATAATAAATCGGAATATGGCTATATGGACGTTCGAAGAGAGATTCTGAATTTAATTTTAATTTATGTGAGAAATATATTTTTTAATTATGACATTGTTAAGCGCACTTCACACTTGACTATGTCAACATTGTTGCATCTGATAATTTTAAAATCTTAGTCTTACATTAGCATTTACTAATGCATAAGTCAACTATTATTATCGCCTACTTGGTGATAAACATCCTGCTATTGGATAGAGGTCACTGGATAGCATTCCTAAACTGCCCTTTTGGGTTTAATGCAAATTAGAAGATTTTTTTATATGACATGTCATTTAAAAAAGTTTTTTTGGCAGCTTAGTAAGATGAACGGTCGCTCATTTTATTAAAGTGAATGCATACAATTATTTCAATAAATTGTTATACACATAAAAAGACAGGCAACACTATCAGGTTTCACGATTAGCAAAACACGACACCCATTACATTTCAGTCATCAAAAATCATAGACTATAATTTTACAGGTTACCTGCCTAGTAAAGTCGTTTCACAATTTGGCAAAACGACGAAAGCCACGAAATAATAACGAAAAAATACTGCTTATGGTGACGCGTGGGATTAAAACAAAGGTTTATTGATAAAATTATCTGTTATACCTATAAAATCTCATTAACATTTACCTACCAACATTTTATGGAATGCTTTGGATACTTCAATTCTTTTCCAAACACTTGTACCTATGAGTACGTCAGTCTTGAAAATAGTATCCTAAATTAATCCCTTAATTATATAATACAAAAACATATTCAAACTACGCGAGGATATTAAATTATCATATAAGTGCCAATAGTTTTTATACGTCTAAAGCAAATGACCATTGAAAAGGCCTAATTCAGGAAAGCCATAGCTGGTAAATGCGTAGTAGAAACCGTCGATATTGTTCAAGATGAAATTCTCGTTAAAGATTTGTTTAACCTTTATAAAAAATAGTGATAATCATTTGACGGCAAATAAACGTCTGATTGATTGTGGAGATAGAGATGTAGAGTCAGTCTGAGTATTAAGATGCTAAATGCAACGTCATCGATGGTTGGACGTGCATGAGTTGTTATATAAACAATTGCGGCTTATATAGATCGTGTTGGTCATTTATCACGGTATATTCTCAAAACAATATCAACATTTCTACACTATATTGGTCAAAATTTTCTCAAAGTTTCACAAATTATCGTTTTATCTCGGAATAAAATAGACCGTTATAGATTGACATTTGTTAAAATTAATGAAGCAATTACTCTACATGCTACAACAGTTTTATATTTGCATTCGAAGAGGAGTGAAAAAATCGGTGTCACCTGAACCTATGTCGAACAATATTTCTTTGTTCTTGCTTTCTTTAAGCCAAGGTTCTTTACTACGCTTCGATATAGTTGTATGTATATTTTAAGGCGTAGTTTTTTGCAATAAAAGTTTTCCAGGAAAAAGTACCAGACGTATTTTCTTTGTTAAGCTTCACGCGTTCTCACAGTATCATTAAAATACAAGAGAAGAGGCCATTACGATATTACGACGTAATTGATATAAAACGTATAATCTGCTCAGTATTAAGATTTTATTTTACAAATTGCTAAGTCCTTGATCTATTGTAACTTTCAATACGTTTGTTAGGATCTGCATTCGGCAACCTTTCACGATAACTTGTCACGACCTATAACTATAAACCAATATCTATGATATTGGTTTATATGACCTAATTTATACTAAATTGTATAATTCTTAAATACTCTTTTGTTAACCTTTGTAAGATGGAAAGTCTAACACATTCTGGAGGGAAGACAGCATATACGCAGAAAGCCCGTGGATCAATGGGAATCTAGAATAGGACGACTTAATTTAAAATATCCTAAAGATACGATTAACATAAACGTTATTTGAATGAAACTTCTGTCCAGTAATGAAGCAATGCGGGCTGATGGTGATGAGAGTTATTATTGGATTATGTAACGTATTTGAATTGGAGGACGCATTTAGAAAGGGGTTGACACTGGTTGCTGGTCGACCGTAATTATATAATTAATCACGATTAAAATAAAAAGTTTTAATACTTTTGCCATTTCGTATTAAAGTAGTCAAGTTTAGTACCCCACAATGGCTCAAGCCTTGTCGTGGCGATGGGGCTCTGTAGCCTAAGGTGAGCCCAGCACCTTGGGCGAAGAAAATTCAGCCAAGGGAGCTCTTTGTACCCCTCTTAAAAGATGAGGGTACACAACAGCAGGGGGACAAAGGGCAAGGATGGGAACCTCACCCCATTGCACTGTCCCGACGTGGAGGTGGCGTCGGTCCCTTGAGGGACTGACTAGCCGTCGAGGTGCCCTGTTTGCTTAACAGATCCGAGGCACCTCACCAAAGGCGGCATTGGTGGCACTCGCCGGGTTTTAGTGGGTAGAGCTGCGTCCCCGGCGGGATGCCTCAGAGCATTTCCCGTGGTAAAAGAAAAAGTCAAGTTTAGCAAAGTATTTATGAATGTATTTGTATAAGTTCTTTGTTTTAAGTTAATGGGATAGGCAAATTAAGATGTGCGATAAAATGATAAGTGGACTATGTGAATTTAAATATCCCGGTTATAGACCAGATAGCTCCTTACGGAGCTGCCTATCCTGGTATGTATAAGAGATGACTTCGATATAATATGTAAATAATAGCTAGGACCTCTTTAGCCAGCCACTCCAGCCTGTCATGTCACTTAATGTACGTATGATGGATACCTGTATATACAGCTTGGCAAAAAATAGTTTGGAAAAAATAAGAGTGGTCTCGTCATAATATGGAAAATTACTTAAATCAGTAAGAAAATTTAATCAAATCGTTAAAAAGAAATGTGAAAACTAAACTTTACCAAAATCTAGTATTTTTCGGCCAAGTATTGTCAACATCATAGGTTTCCATTTAGTAAAATATTTAGTTTTACTTGTCACCACGTCATACTCTTTTTTGCCAAGCATATATATATATATACGAATCTTTATATATGATGACGCAATTTTTATTATAATTTCTTGGGCGTATTATTTAGAATACAATACGTTATTAGTTTAGCGATAAAAAACGTACCATTTGTATTTAAATAGTAGTAAAATATTAAAGAAGCGAGGGACTGACATGTGTGAGAAAACGAATATATTAGAAGCTTCACAATAAAGATATTCTTCGAACAATAGAGTTTTTATGGAGATGTTTTATCTGTAAGGCGGTCAGCGCTTGAAGAGCCTCGTCTCACGCCTTCCCACTAGAACCTCGAGACTTACGGCCTGGTTTTAATTATTGCGTTCCGTTGATAAGAATCTGCTTTCACAATTGTCAGGTAAACATCATTTCCTAACTCAGATAGCCACAGTATTCGTTGTATGCTCAAATTACAGACAGCAGATATTTAAAAAAAATATGAGTATGATTTGTTGATGATGAATTACTTGTGGTTTGGGTATGCATTGTTTCTTTTGTACGTTTGGTTTTCATTGGTACCGAGATAGCCTTGAAACAAAATGAATCACATGTATTAAAATATTATATCTATATACGAAGATATCAGTGAAGTATTCAAAACAAGCTGGGCGCAAGTCGCGAAGACTCGACCGTCTTGGCCGTATTAAGACAGTTATTAGCTGTTAAGCTGGTTTGCTGTCAAATATCAATTTTTTATATTAGTTGAAATACATACACAGTCTATACTCGAAAGATGATAGCTACCAGCAAATGATGATGACGCGTAGATTTATAATATATCAGTGTCAGATAATTGGAAGTTTTGCTCATATTACCGTAATTCTAGACACCTTTATATACATTCATCGACAAATATTAAGTTTCTTGATACTTTTTTCTTAACAGTACCTACAAATTATATAATATATCGATTTCTCTAATCAAAGACTTCAGCATTAAAGTTTTAAATGTATCAGGTAAAACCTTTGAGCCCATTATTTATGATATATAGATATACTAGAGATCTAGTTTTAAGATTTTCGCGAGGAATGAGATCCTATGGTTGAACTAAATTTCGGAGACAAAATTTGACCTTTGAAGCTGCTATCAATTGACATAGGTATCATTTGTAATCTGTCATCAAATCGTGGGACACTCAAGGTCTGTAAAGGAACTTAAGTCTCAGAAAACTGTTAATGATTAGTGTATAGATGTCAATTAGCCGATATTATTTATAGCTATGGATAAGAATTATAATGTCTCAAGTCTTAAGTTTCATTGCCATAAAAGAAGAAAAAAGTCCTATGTCATTTCTTGGCTGTATGTTGTGATATGTTTGCATTAGTCTTGTGTTACCAATTAATAAACATCAACCGTTTTGTTATTACAAATATGGCACAGATAATGTAGCAGCAATTGAAACTACTTGTGAGATAATTAATCTGTACCAGTTATTTTGATATTTAATGGTTATTTCTAGAAGAATGACAGTATGAATTCATAATGCTTAAGCTTTATATAGGTTCTTTAATGATAGCTATAAGTCTCTAATTCTTTTTAATTACTTAGGTGTAATTAAAATAAATGCTTAATACCATTTGTTGCCCGTTAAAGCTATCGCCTTTTAAAGAAATTCAGTCAGTCAGTTTTGTAAAAAGATTTTTCCTTTCAATTAATATTTATCTTTCCTTGGTTTTATATTCGATTTGGTGTTATATGTGAAAAGTATCTTAAGTTACATCTCAATTTTTCAAACATTATCGGTCCAAAAATCCTATTCATCCATTACGCAGCGGTGTACAAGAAGCACGCTTTCACATTCAATAATAATAAATTTGTATAAACAATCACCGTGTTAACCCAGTGAGCTTGTAAAACTTACGGTCGATGGTGCCAGATAACGGAATTGCCTTTAAAGAAATTTGTATGAGTACATCCACGGACATCATACATCATACAAATGTATGATCTTGACCCTGTATGAAGAGGCATGAGGCTGGCACTTTAATAAGTGGCAGCGTAAAGTGGATAATAATTAATAACTCGTATTAATAAGGATAGAAGATACTATCGAAGATAATATCGCATTCATTATTAATATTTTGATATTAAATTCATTTTTTACCGGTTTTCTGTGCCGCGCTCCCAGCTGCATGGGTATCTAGTTTATTTCTCCCATGAAATAATTTTGTTTTTTTTCGGAGATAAGGCAGAGTAATTACGGGCACAGATCCCTTCTTACGTCTCAGGGTAGGCAATACAGGCCTGGGCTAGTCTCAGGTTAACTTGTTTATGTTCATGGGCAACGCCGACCTGTGGCTCGTTAAATAATGCCACAAATGAAACAGATGTAACTCACGTTCAATGAAATCAATGTAATATCCCATAGATTTTTATTATATGAGAACTGATCTAGTTTGATACAACTTGTAGTTTTACACATTTATGACTTAAATGTCTTACAAACTAGGGCGATACAATTTGTCTTGAGAAAAGTTTAATGATGTTAGCAGAACAACATAATGGCAAAAACGGGAAGCCATTTCTCAGACGTTGGGATCTAGAACATCGACTATGAGAAGATTGTTAATTCGATGGTAAACAGCGGTGTGAACAATCGAGATCTTCCGTGACAGTTGTACCGTAGTCGTTCCACTTACAATCATAGATAAATTCTATTTATTATTGCTAATTGGAATGCGAATGCAAGTATAATTTTATACCAGTTAAATACAAACAAATATTTCTAGAAAATATGTGTTTTCCTTTTAACGAAATATTTTTATTGATTCTAAAAAAGGATTTATTCAAAAAATTACTATACATTTTTTGAATAAATCCTTTTTTTTATTTACATTTGTAAATCCCACAGTGCTTTAATTAATTATAACATTTATCATCAAATAACTTTAAAGTTGATTGCCAAATGTGTAATAAGAACATTTTGACGTTCAGTTGGTTTTTTGTTTAGTAGCAGAGCCAAAGATGGTGCCATATAAATTTTCTTGATACATAAAAATATATAAAATAAAATTAAGGAATGGGTATATTATAACATTTTTATAAGACATACGATAATATAATTAACCTACTATACACCCTGACATCCTTGATATGTGAGGTTCAAACTGGTCATGTACTATTATGGATGTGTTTGACCTAAATTTCTTACCTTAGTATTACAGTTATTTTCTTTTTTTTATGTTAGTTGAAAAGGCAAATGGGCAGATGTGCCACCTGATGGTAAGTGGTTGACGTTGAACCCATGAACAATGTTCCAATTTAGCTTAAAGGCC
This sequence comes from Helleia helle, assembly GCA_963853865.1. Classification (NCBI taxonomy): domain Eukaryota; kingdom Metazoa; phylum Arthropoda; class Insecta; order Lepidoptera; family Lycaenidae; genus Helleia; species Helleia helle. Next base: position 13,021,929 of record OY971422.1, on the reverse strand, counting down.
ATCCGGCCGAAAAGTCTAGCACTTCCGAAAAAAAACGCTCATGGACATAAACTAGTTTACCTGAAACTAACCCAGGCAACTCATTTACCCCCACCATGGTTCAGGCCTTGTCGTGGCGGTGGGGCTCAGTAACCTGGGGTGAGCACCTTGGGCGAAGCGAATTGGGCCGAGGGGGCTCTTTGTACCCCTCTTATAGGAAGAGGGGACAGAACAGCAGGGGGCAAGGGGTGAGGATGGGAACCTCACCTCATTGTAATATCCCGACGTTGGAAGGGGTTGTTTTGTGGTGCGGGACAACCCCTCTGTGGAGGTGGCGTCGGTCCCTTGCGGGACTGACTAGCCGTCGAAGTGCTGTTAGCTTAACAGATCCGGGGCACCTCACCAAGGCGGCACTGGTGGCACTCGCCGGGTTTTAGTGGGTAGAGCTGCGTCCATTTACCATCTTTCGGGCGCAGCGAGTCCCACATACCCACCTGTGGAGACCCACTTCCCCGCGGGATGCCTCAGAGCATTTCACGGCGTAAAAGAAAAAAAAGGCAACTCATTTATGTGTTGCCTATCCTGAGACATAAAATGTTAAGTCTCAGTGCCAGTAATTACTCCTGTCTTTCCCTACTCTCCGAAACACAGCAAAGCTGTTTCACGGAAGAAACAAACAAAGAGGGCAACGCATTTGCATAACCTCTGGTTGTGTAGATGTCTATGAGTGTCGGTAGTCACCATGGCTCGGACTGCTAGGTTGCCTCTTATGACATAAAAAAAAGATTATAATATTATTAAAAAGGATAAAAGCTATGAGTATAATCAAAATCAGTCCCAATACGACAATCAACTCAAGTTAACGCGGGTGAAGCTGCAGACAACACCTAGTATAAAAATACATAAACATCGCGCAGTAAACAAGATTAATTAAAACATTTTATAATTCATTTATGTACGTCGGGTTTAAAACAAAAGCAAGAATATTTTCATACGTAACATTTTCCCGGCGCACAATTTTTTTCTCTTTATATCTTTGGTTTCCTCTGCCTCCCTAGTCCTTTGAACTCGTATTCTCATTTTCTATCCCACTGCATCTAATAAGCCATTTTACTTTTATTCTTTGCCATACCAATTACTTTTACAGTTAGCATTCGTATGGTATTTCAATAGCGAATTTGAAATCAGGGCTTAGATTAAAGTAATACTTTAGCAGTATTTGTTTGAATAATTAGGCAAAACAAAACCAATCAAAAAATAGATTGACAAAGATACTCTTCATGTGATTTTTTTTAGTTTTGAATGTATCTGTCAAGAGCAGACAGACAGTAGAGAGATTAAAGCCTCTACAAACATGCTACTGGACACAAGCTGATCTTTTTTTATAGCATAGGAGGGCAAACGAGCAGTCGAAGCCTTTTAGTGACTACCGACGCACATACACATCTGCACAACCAGAGATTACGATGATGAATGGCCCTCCTTTTCCCTATCCCCCCAATGGACCACCAAAACTCACAAACCAAGCTAACGATCGGATGTTGATATAAATTGGCAAAAAGATAGATATATCATAAGGATATAGGTTACAATAATAATTATCATCAGCTTATAAACGTATGTAAATCCAATCTAATGCGGAAGAAATTTATACCACCTAGTTTAAAGCATTAATCATTACAACAAACGAACAATACTCTGCGATATTTGTTACTATAAACATACAAATCGAAGCGGTGTCACGCGTAACAAACGAATATGACCCCAACATTCCTTCGGGCCTGTTGTTCCACTATCGCTCTCATACTATAAATCTCGGGTTCGTTAATAAGTGTAGGCGTCATGGGCTTGCAGCCATACCTTACGTAACTGGCCAAATCACAGCTTTGAACACAATTCATTAAATATGTGTTTTCACCGGCGAATGTTATCGGTACGTTGATTATATGATACACGGTATAATGGTAATTTTGCCTTAGGTTCCAATAAAAAAATCTTAAAAATGATATGTGGTATCAAAAAACTCACCATACTAGAATGATTATTAATAGAAGCCTTTTTTAAATATACCTACCTAGCTAGACTTTATTTAGCAAGTTATTATTTTATTATATTTATGAACTTTAAAAATAAATAAACAAAATAAAATAAATATTTAAGGGGGGATCTCATACAATTTTTTTTATTAGTGTCTAATGTTGTATGGATAATGGTACGGAACCCTTCGTACGCTAGTCCGACTCGCACTTGACCGGTTTTTATTTAGGTATTCTTTATGTAACATCATATTGCAATTTTAAATTATTAAATAATTAAATAAAAACATATTGGATATAAATTACAAAGAACCTTTTTAGGTTCTTTGTAATTTATATCCAATATGTTTTTATTTAAAAAAAACTTAAAAAAACTTTAAAAACTCTAAAAACCTTAAAAAATATAATATAATAACTTAAATATGTATATTAATAAAAAGGAGTCCCTTTAGGTAAGGTTTAATACTGGCAGCGTTCCCCCTTTAAATTGCTAGACTAATTCTTTGTCCGAGGTAGCTGCCAGCTCTTCGGTCTCCTGTGATGTCGACTAACCTTTTTGTTATTTCCTTAAAGAGCCTTAAAGCGTTAGGACCTCACGGACCAAGGGTCTCGACACCGAATGGGACAAAATCATATTCGGAGCCTAGACCCCTGTATTTGCATATTTTAGCTTTTTCAGCCGCTTCACAAGCCGCACCAGCGTTGTTGTTGGTTCCATGTAGATGGGAAGGGGCCAGCGTGTCTGAACAGGTTGCATCACACACCAGCACCCGGCCCATCTTCCATGGAATCAAACTCATACCGTCCGGTCTCTTGCCATCGTCTCTTGCAATACCAAATACATACATACATCATATTTATATTAAAATCAATACCAGCTTGACTGTGGGTAAAAAATAATTAATAGTAGAAATAATTATTATAGATAATTTGAAATTAACTGAGGAAACTCTAATTACCGGATCTGATGTTATGGGTAACGGAAGAATAAAATAAAGTCATAAATGTTAATATCAATAGAAGTGAGCTGATATTGAGATACTAATTAACGAATCCAGTTAATTATAGTAAGTGCATGTGAATGGTTTGATAGCATAATTAAACTTCTGAAGAAAAAAGTGTGTGTGTACTAGCGTACACTCGTAAGAAGTGAAACTTCTGTATTCTCTTCGTTATTTTTCAAATCACGCGTGGTAGGGATAAGAAAAAGATGGCGCGTAACGGAAGAATGTGACGCGTAACGAAAAAGTGTTACACTAAATTTTTTTCCAACCCCGATAAATAAGTTTCACTTCAAAAATGGCAGAAGTCCTAATTTCATGGTTTTTAGTAAAATACGAACGCGTCATTTTGTTTTAAGTACAAAAAGCATAGATGATTGGTTTATTGAGATGATTTTCTTAAAGGCAGAAGTTATAATTATTATCATGCTTTCATGAAATACAAACTAAAAAATTTGGACGTCGTGGTACGTTCGGCAAAAGTAAAACGGTACATGTGAATATAATAATTCATGATTATAACTAAAGATGAAATGAAATAAAGCAATATAGCATACGCGCGAAATGACAGCACCGTCAGCCGGCCGTCGTCACGGCATTCGATTCCATTTTACTGCTAAGGCGCATGAATACGTCATGTTGCAATTTTTTTAAACAAACTAATTCCATTAGAAGTTTCTATGAAAATATTCATTTTTTCGATGACAATGAATTGTCCTTGTAATGAACAAATGTTCTGAGATGTGATGATCATCTGGGATTTCCGTTTGAATAGTAATTGTTAGCGACGACCGCGTGACCCTTGAGATTATGGTATAACCGTCAAAAGTGATAATTAGGGAAATTTCACTCGCCTGGACGTCAACGTCGGCTGCGTGACGACTCTATTTTGATTTCCATAATGTTGGCGCTTCGTAAACCTTTGAAAAGATATTTTGTCCTTATTATGTTTTTACGATAATTTTTTTAAGTTATAGGTAAATAAACATAAAATAAAACCGTTATAAATTATATAATTGGCGTAGGAAGACAGTTTACACTTACATTTATATAGTACAAGTAATTTCGAAAGTGCTAATTGATCATCAAATAACGGAAACCAAAATTTCTCAAGTTTTTCACACATTATTTGACTAGTTGTTTAAATTGGGTACCAAGTATGACAGTTCTATGTATCTTATATTATATTAGAGATATAATAATATGCGATACACAACTAAGGAAGATAGTATACACTCATTCTATAATAAATAAAACAGGATTTATGTTATAAAGTATAATGTTGGCCAAAAATTAAAAATCGTTGAAAATCGGGAATATTTTCAAGTTATTTAAATGTTATGCGGCAGGTGGTAAGGTCAAAGACATTTCTAGCCCAGATAAAAAACCAGATGGCATCTGTTGTAAAAACTGTCAACAAAGATGTTTGTAATGTCGTAAACAAACTGGCATGTGTTACCTGTGGAGAACATAAAACAGAAACGTAAAAAAAACATTTTTATATATATTTTTTTTCTTTTCTTATCCTTTTACCCAAATAAAACTATTAGTCTCTGACATAGACGCACTCTATATCTGGTCAATTATATAATATCTCCCAAGCTTTTTTCACGTATCATCATCATCATCAGCCTTTACGTCCACGGCGGAACATAGACCTCCCTCAATGAACGCCAAGACGGCCCATCCCTTGTCACTGGCATACAACACGGACCGGCCACCGTGCAGAGATCGTCTTTCCACCTTTGTTTTAGATTTTTTTTCTTTTCCGCCGGGAAATGCTCTTAGGCATCCCGCAGGAGAGGGAGAACTCCTCAGGTGGGACCCGCTGCGCTCGAAAGATGGTAAATGGACGCAGCTCTACCCACTAAAACTCGGCGAGTGCCACCAATTCCGCCTTTGGTGAGGTGCCCCGGATCTGAGGAACAGGGCACCTCGACGGCTAGTTGTTGAGATTGAGGTTGTCGTTGGGAGGGGTTGGGAGGGGTTGTCCCGCACCACAGAACAAACCTTCCCAAGGTCGGGGCAGTGCAATGGGGTGAGGTTCCCATTCTCACCCCTTGTCCCTTTTACTCTGGCGTCTCCCGTTATAAGTGGGGCAAGAGCAGCAGCTACAAAGTGCAGCACCATCGGTTCGATATGCCAACAATGCGTTTTCCCAGGCCTTGTCAGCGTATGGAAATAGGAAAGCAACATAACACAATGTTTTCTCAATTAAACATATTAATGGTAGTCCACTAATGAGTTTCCAATATGATAAACTTAGTATAATTATTCTAAGGATAAATCATTTTTAGGCTAATAAATATAAAAAGTTAAAAATTAGTTTTTAATGAAACTAATGATATAAAATATATGAACTCATAATTGTGAAGACCTACTTACTATTAAAACCTTTTTCAGCAAATCTTTTTTAACCCAGACAAAACATTATATTTTTTGGAATATATGTATTTATGGACTTCATAAACATTGTGAATAATTTGGATTTTATTTAAATGAATATTATTTCTTCAACTCAAAAAGTCAATACGAGTCAATGCTCTATAAAATAATGACGTTATTTTCGTTATTTTAAATTCAAAAGCAATAAATTATGCCTTAATTTATTAAACTAACTAAAATTAGGTTCCTTTTACAATTTATTTCTTTGTAAAGTACTTTTAAATGTTGCCCACTAAAAAGAACATAAAATAAATTTATAACAATTACATACAAGAAACGCAGCCATCTTTTTTTTTTCAAATTCATTCGTTGCAATTGATTGATGTGGTTGTGGGACGGTTCTTGCATAGACCGGTGACCGGAAGAGCAGTGACCACGTCGCATCGCCCGAATTCGGCGCACAACGGGACAAGCAATACAACGCCTTCCGACATCAACGCTTTGCCAATTATTTATATTATAATAAATTATTACATTCTACTGACATATATCTATTGAATTACTTTTATTTTAATGTAAAAATGTGTTTATAAGTCATTTTATTACTTGACAAATTTATATGAATTATTTATTTTATATATTTTTTTTTTATTTTTACTATGAAAAGAAAGGTTGTAATACCCTCTTGTTTAGTACAAAAAAGTTAACATGCTAAATGAATAACAAAACCAGTATCAATATAATATTTATGACATTTACATTTAGGTATTACCGAATTATGCGTAATAAAATTTTGTGTGAATAAGCACTGTATACATTTCACCAATAAAATGCACGAGGGTTGCCAGTAATTACATAAAGACAACTCGCAATAAATCACCCTCTCCCTAACATGTCCGCAGGGTTGACCAGCGCAAACAATCTCCCTACAGTCCGGAATTTAATTAGTTCCGGTCCTCCCCAAGAGACTAATGCTCATTTTGTGGATGACAATAGTTACGATAAAACAAATTACTACCGTTACTTATGCTCTCGTTTCCATAGCAATTGAGTATGCGCTCTAATTGGTCCCAATCGTTCACTCTTTTGAAACAATGAATGGATTAATTAATAGTACCGAGCTAAAAAATAAGATTATATTGTAAGCATTTTGCTTCTTTGTTTTTGCCTCCGTTGATGAAGTCACTTAAAAGCTTTTTTTAGCATGCTTTGTTGTCTGTGACGATTCAGTTCTAATCACATAAACCTGTTTTCTTTGTCAATCTGATTCGGCGCTTTTAATACAAAGTTGTAAAATATTGATAACATACTTTATGTTTTAATATTTTACAACTTTTACATTGTTTTTATGATTGTACATATTTCCTAGATTATACTAATAATAAACATTCAACTTTTATAACCTCGTAAACATTTCCACATTAATCCATATTATAAGCGCTATCCAAAAGGCATTCTCATAAGTGTAACTCAAGATTATAAAAGTACATTTAAAAAGAAACAGACATAAATTATTCTAAGCACGCGATCCTGGACGCAGCTAGCATGGTAATGATCTCCAATTTTATAGTTTAATGGATGTGAGTCGGTGGGCACTAGGCACTCCACCGGATATCCTGAATGCATCCACATTCGGCTCTTGTACAGATGTTATCTTAAGTAATTGTAACTTATATATTTTAGCATGCTAGGTGATAAGTATAAATAAGCAGTACAAATTTATACTAATATTATAAAGACAATTTTTTTTTGATTGCTCGTATGTGCTAATCTTCGGAGCTATCGAACTGATATGAAAAAACTTTTGTTAAAGACTTATTTCTTTTGGAGGAAATATTTTATATAATCTGAGTTACTCAGTAATAACGAGCATTCAACTTATTTTTTTGAAGATTGTCTCATACATCCAAACTTACAAATCTTTATAATAATACTAGCAGCGCCCCGCGGTTTCACTCACGTTCTTCCCATTCCCGTGGGAGTACAGGTATAAATTTTAGTATATGTGTTATTCTGATGTATAAGCTATGTTATTGTAAAGTTTCATTAAAATCAATTCAGTAATTTTTGCGTTTAAGAGCAACAAATATCCATACAAACTGCCGCGTTTATATTATTAGAAAAATTGTAGATTTTATATTAGAGATTCTCATTTCACGTTCCGCGTTATTCATATAAAGTCCGATCATAACTATTCTCCACATACCATGAAGGCCGGATGGAGTAGGAAGTGAATACTCGGAAAGGTCGCGGGTTCGAATCTCATCAAGGGTACATTACAAATACAATGACTAGATCAAATTCATAGACATTCATAAAAATTTTCATTATTACCCATAACAACAATTCTTCCAAGGTTTGGTCAGTTGTGTAAAACAGCTTCACCATGGTTCAAGCCTTGTCGTGGCGGTGAGGCTCAGTAGCCTAAGGTGAACCCAGCACCATGGGCGAAGCCAATTGAACCGAGGGGGCGAGGATAAGAACCAATGGGGTATTGCATTATCCCAACTGTGGGAGAGGTTCTTCCAAGGTGCGGGCAACCTCTCCGTCGAGGTGGCGTCGGCCACTTGGGGGACTGACTAGCCGTCGCTGTGCCCTGTTGCTCAATAGATCCGGGGCATCTCACTAAAGGTGGCATTGGTGGCACAAGCGGGGTGATAGTCGGTATTCGGCATATATATGTGCCACAAGTCCCACACACCATCGGATTCTTAGGGCTGTAGACGGCGCGTATAGGCGTTTCCCCGTGTTAAAAAAAGTGGTGTATTGTGTAACAGAAATTTTAAACCATAGCGGTGATGATGATCATTGATATTGCCAGTTTCGTGGCTAATATCGATTTGATTGGTGTTAATCGTGACTGATGTTGATTATACTATATCACATCAACTGAGATACAGTGACGAGCACTAACTATACAAAAAGCTAATCGAATCCACTGAAAATTACACGACCAAGTCTAGCACGCTATTGGTTTTAATATTGGCGGATTTTCGTCAAAAAACATAACGACTCATGTGATGGTAGTCAGGTGAATGCATCGAGCATATTATAACCGGAATAGAGTGATAATGTTATGTGCTTTGTATGAAAACAAATTCCGCCAAATTTGTGCCGACTAATGGCCATTGATGGATTGGCCGATGGGACGTACATGCATATCAGTGGTTGGTTAAATTGCTATTACGTCAGTGACAAATCACTAACCAGTTTCGGAATTGTATGGCTCACACTACTCTTTCGGTTATATAGGTACTGAATGGGTGAATGAGTACGACTCATAAAGATTGCGGTCTGAATCCTGTCAAGGGAGGGGTAAATATAATTTTTACCGGCATCATAAAATGTAGACATAATTAAATTGCATTACCGTAAATTGCTTAAATTATTTCCATTTTGGAATAAGTATTCAGTAACTAGCTGCTGCCTGCGACTTCACCTGCACAGGATTAGATTTTGGACAATTCACACAAAAACTTTATAAATTAGAGCCTATGTTCTATTCTCATATATAAATATTATGCTATTGTAAGGTTTCATTAAAATCTATTCAGCGGTTTTTGCGTGAAAGAGTAACAAACATCCATACATACAAATTTTCGCGTCTATAATATTAATAGCATATAATATAATATAATTAGCACAATAGGATGTAAAATAGTAGGATTATTTCCATTAATCTCGCAAAGCGTGGTATTTGTATTTTTTTAAGCAAAGATACCAATCCTATGCATTTTTGTTTCAATACGCTTCACGTAAAGCCTATCAGAGATATAAATTAATATTATTACGGGTGCTTACCGCGTTTAAAGATTTATTGAGGTCCCGATATTTCGGCAACGTTTCAATCGCCATGATCACGGGTAGACCTATCAGAGATGTCGGAACATTTTTACACCATCTTCTGTATATTTTCTAGTAGAAATATTTTTGATACTTCACACTTTCAATTCTTAATAATAGACAGGATATTGAAATTGGTGACACGAATAAACACAAAAGCGTTCGTTTCAGGACATTAATCAATGACCGAGAAAGTACTTTCACTGGCACGTTACAAAACATGTTTTGTATGTAAACCGAATTCTTTACACATTTAAATTCTCTACCTACACATTCTGGGTTTTATTTAAAATGCCTGGTCTTTAATATAATATACAATAGTCTTGATGAGTCTATTTTGCTAGTGATTTTATAGCACTATGATTATAACTTACACCGGTAATGTTTATTCTCTTGTACATTTTTCAAACATATAAGTAGCATCAATCATAATCATCAAGTTACTTTGGTGTCCCGAATGATAATGCATGCATATGATGCATGCATTATCATATGCATGCATGCTTCATGTGCTCATTGCATATAAGTATTTTAACATTTGGACGTGAAACAACGTTATTAACATGTATATATAGATTTGAGAGCCGGATGTTGGTTGTTTACTCGACACCCACGTTGTGTGGGTGTATAGTGTTCCCTTGTCGATACTACGTATTAATGGCCGTTATATAAAACCTTGTTTGTAATTTTAACTGTATTTATTATCGTATAAAATTATTTGATCAAGCGGAATATACATGTATTGGAAATTGTTGTCTTTATCTGGACAACATAAATTATGTTAATCCTGTATAAAAATACATATTTACATAATTCTTTATCATACACATTTTCTTTTAATTATAATAATTTAATTTCGTGTACAAAAAATAAAATGCCAAATTCTTTTTTTATACTTAGTTATTTATACAGCACAATTTTTTATCACGAATAAAGAATTTAAATTGATAATGTTTTAAATTACTTTTGTATACTGTAACCTACCTACTTTATTTTGCGTAAAGTTTATAAATGATAAATTAGTTTATCTTGAATTTTTGACGAGATAACAATAAATCGATGAACGCCGGCTGCACGCACAAAAAATAGTCACGTTCCGCCTAACCCGAGCATGCAAGCGAGAGCGCGGAACAAGCGATAGAGGCACGATCGGCCTAAGCGTTTGGCTTGTGACGCATTACGACGTTATCATTTTTTATATTACCCTAGTAATCCATCATTTAAAAATTTTTCCACTCCGATTCTAGAATGTTCAAAACAAGTATATTAATCATATGCAATGTTCCATATTCAAATAATGTTAATTTTTTTTACAGATATAAAATGGGTGCACCTGCGTGGGGCACCCGAGGCGGTGGAGATAGGCCCCGCTTGCTGCGGATGACGCCGCTGAGGCACAGCTTTGCGGCCCCGCCCACGCCGCCGACGCAACAACCTCGCACACACGACTACGCATCAGATGCAGATACGAACAAAAAAGGTTACTATGAATACAAATTTAATGTATAAAATATACAAATGACGTAATTGATGATGAGAGTTGTTTGTGAGAATTTTAATATTTGTACAAACAAACGTAGCTGAACATGTTATTTTATAACACAGTCAGTGTTATAAAATAACATGTTCAGCTATGTTCAGATACGAACAAAAAAGGTTACTATGAATACAAATTTAATGTATAAAATATACAAATGACGTAATTGATGATGAGAGTTGTTTGTGAGAATTTTAATATTTGTACAAACAAACGTAGCTGAACATGTTATTTTATAACACTGACTAGTGATGTTCATTTATGCCTTTGTCTTGTTCAGGATATAATATTTTTTTTTACCAAATACAAATCTAATAAGTTGTTTAGTCGTGAAACGGTAACAGAAAGACAGACCTACATCTACTTTTGCTCCTATATATTAATATTATTGGAGTCTATGTGATGCTTTTACAATATTTGTTTGCTTATTTTTTTCAGAAGACAGCTGGAACGCAAATTTATCACAAAGATGGCGGAAATTGCGTCGACGATGCTCCCGATTACGTCCTGGTTCTGGAAACCGCGAGCCGAGTCCAGTTCGTGCTTCACCATCACCGCCCAGACCGCCACAGCACTGCTCGCCAGTGCCCCCCTCCAAGCTGTCTTTTAGACATCGCGGCAAAGTATACACGACAGCGTCTTTGCGAGTGACAAGTGGAGCACCAGACATACTTCGGGCGCTTGGGAAGTTGGGGGGTGGCTTACGAAGGAGAGCGTTGTCTGCTCATGATGTTCTCACTCCCCCTCAACAGCAGCCAGCGACATTTTACGTTCCTAGTCCCAGCGCAAAGAGACATCCTCCTTCACCTTCACCACCTCGGCAAAGTGCAACCATACGGCGTCGCTGCAGCTCACCAAATGTCTACAGAGCGAACAATACAACCAAAGACCGCGCACTTTTGATAAACCAAGAAGACGAAAGTCGAGATGTTATCGATTTCAGCTATGGACAAGATCGAAGAATACCCGCTAGGGATGTCAGAAGTAGGCCATACAGTGAAAATATAGATATTGAGCCAATATACAGGAATGGGTACGGTAGACTAGCAACTGAGAGTTCGGATAAAATGTGGGAAGAACCGTATAGACTACCTAGGGTGCAAGTTCGTCAGGAGCCATTAAAGCAGCTGCGGAATGGTGTGGCGGAGCTCCGTGTGAGTGCGACTCCGAGATCGGCTCGACCTCCGCCGGCACCGCCCATCGTGAGCAAATCCAGTAAGAGGCCACAGCCACCTGAACCGCGAGATACACACACTTTTGAGGTACGTAAATCCTTTTGTACATTGTATATCGTACTGAACTGATAAAGGTTCTTGAAGTTAGAGAACGAGAACCGTATCCGATAAATTTTATCCTTATTTTATACTGAAAGATACTGAATTAAAAAGAGACTGAATTACTGCATTAATTAATACAATCATATAATTACAGCCATCGAATATTATTATTGCGTTTATAATGGAACGAAATATCATATTATGAACTTTAAACGTGTTCTTGATTGAAACTTTTATCTGTTATGATATAAAATGATAAAAGCTCTCCTGATGCGAGTTATCAAGGAACATTAACCTCAATTGAAAAGAATCAGATGTCTGTATCTGAATAAAGGATCGCTTGTTTCTTATCTTAAGTAATTTTTCTCAAAGTCTTCACATAATATTGAGTACCACAATCTATACATGTATACAGATAAATAAAATTGGAGTGTCTGTTTACACGGTACATTTACCAAAATAGCCTTTTTTACAAGTTTTGTCTGTCTGTCCGTCTGTCTGTCTGTCTGTCTGTCTGTCTGTCTGTCTGTCTGTCTGTCTGTCTGTCTGTCTGTCTGTCTGTCTGTCTGTCTGTCTGTCTGTCTGTCTGTCTGTCTGTCTGTCTGTCTGTCTGTCTGTCTGTCTGTCTGTCTGTTTGTTCCGACTATTGTCTGCATCAGCTGGCCGGATTTTGATGGGATTCGCACTGGAAGATAGCTGATGTTTTAGGGAGTAACTTAGGCTATAAATCTAAGTTACCACGTGCAAAGCTGCGGGCAACAGCTAGTGGTATTATATAAAGAGATAAACATTGTACGGCTGAAGGAAGGTTAGAAGATTTGATTAAAATAATTGCTTAAAAATGTTTCTTCTTTAAATGAAATTTGCAAGGATTTTTGCAAGGTTTTTCGTGAACATTATCATTATAATAATATACAAAATACGTAAAAACGAATTCACACTCTGCCATGTAGAAATTTCTTACCAAAACAGCGAGGCATCAAAATACGTCTAGACATAAAAATTGCAAGCGTGTATGAATGGAGCGTGCAAAATTGAACTAGAAACGTTATCTATCAAACCGTTATTCGTTGCTAAAAATGCTAAGAAAGTTCTATGAATGGTTATAATTAAGACGTAAAGTTGACGTGACGAGCTTGATTAGCTCACATCCTGCCCATAATAATTTGGCGAGGCAAATTAATGTATTCCGGTCATAGAATTCATTAAAGGAGGTGACACTTTTTATGGACTAGAAAGAGACGAAAGATGGTAATTTAATTATTCTGTATATATTAATACTAAATGTGGTCTTACAGAAAGGCTCACGTAAAGAAATATTTAAAAAATATGCCTGGAGGCTCAGAAATAGGGTTAAAGTCTGTATAAAAACTGTACCTATAATAAAATAGAAAAATAAATTACGTGAGCCATTTTACTAATTTTAATTAAAAAGCCGCGAAGGTGAAAATATAGATATATATTCGAAAAAAAATACGACATTCATAGCTTGGAATCAACTATCAACATAAAATGTATGAAATGTAACTAAGGTAGGTATTACTTACGCGTTTACGCGAATTTTACTCATTATAATGAAACAATTTTATGGATTTCATCGCGGCTTATTGCCGTCACAGGAGTACTGTGACTATGGTTGTTGTAACTTAGGGCGTGTAAGGAACTTAATAAGCCGCGATATAATCCGTAAAAGTTGTTTTATTATAATAAAATTATTTAATATACTTTATCGTGGTTTAAACTACGACAAATGATTTTCTCAGCAAGTAAAGTTTACGCGTAGGTGCTACTGCACATAATTACTATTAATGGCTTACATTAATTATAGTCATTGCAATTACTGGCACCTAGCCCTACTATCGCGTATCTCAAGGCGACATATTTAGTAGTCCCTAGCACACTTTATCACACGTAGACAAACTGGCAGACCAACCATATGATGGTAAAGGGCCAGCGTCGCCCTTGAGCATGATAAAGTTCCCCACCATGGTTCAGGCCTTGATGTGGCGGTGGGGCTCAGTAGCCTAGGGTGAGCCGAGGGGGCTCTTTGTACCCCTCTTATAAGAAGAGGGGACAAAATAGCAGAGGGCAAGGGGCGAGGACGGGAACCTCACCCTATTGTACAGTCCCGAAGTTGGGAGGGGTCGTTCTGTGGCGCGGGACAACCCCTCTGTGAAGGTGGCGTTGGTCCCCTGAGGGCTGACTAGCCGTCGAGGTGCCCTAGTTGCTAATTAGATCCGGGGCACCTCACCAAAGGCGGCATTGGTGGCACTCGCCGGGTTTTAGTGGGTAGAGCTGCGTCCACTTACCACCGTTCGGGCGCAGCGAGTCCCACATACCTGCGTGGGGAGACCCACTACCCTGCGGGATGCCTCAGAGCATTTCCCGGCGTTAAAGAAAAAAAAGGCAATTTATGCGATGAGAGAGGAGGCCACTGACGACGCCTCCCCATGCCGGCGCCGAATGGGGGTGCGTAGTAGGCGCTACTTCATGCGTCTCTATTAACACCCCTGTGCTCGCATCTGGTTCAGGTTTGGAACCGGGGACCAGTATGGTATGACGTCGCGGGGACTGTTTTGTGGCGGCCGGGCAGACATCTTACGAGGAGTAGTCTGATCTCCGCCAGTGCCAGCCTGTCACTGAGGTGATCCTATTGCCTGCCATTCCGGGACCCCCAAAAAGTGGCTGATGGCGCTCGCAGTGGTTTTAGTTTAGAGTAGGGCACTCCCAAGTGCGAGTCCTACATAGGATCATGATCTTCACGAAGATCCTGGATAAATAAATAAAGGATTTCCCTACGATACGAATAAAATTATTATTAATATTATTATTATAAAAAAGGTAATTTATGCGTTCCCTATACTGAGAAGTAAGATAGTCTCGTAAGATGTAATTACACTGCCTGTTCTGTTTGACAAAAAAAAAAAAATAAGCAGGATGGTGGTACCAAAGCAGACGAGAGCGAGGCACAGCGTATCCCTCATACATAGAACCTGCCTTACAAACTTAGTGATGTTACCACTTACTAGTTGTTCAACATAATTTGGTGTGAGAGTAATATATATATTTTTATAGCATAAGAGGGCAAACGAGCAGCCGAAACCTTTTGGCGACTATCGACGCCCATACACATCCGCATAACTAGAGATTATGCAGATGCATTGCACTCCTTTTCCCTATATCCCCCCTCCCAATGGGCCACCGGAAACTCACTAACCGCACGAATCGCAACAGCATAGCTATCACTTGACACTGGTATTATGTGAGCGAGGGGGATACTACCCGGTCGTGCCGGCCCAATTCAGCCTCAAAGCAGCATGGTACTACCTCTTATAAATTATTTAAAAAAAAACTCATTATATAACATATAATTTCAGGTGAGATTTACAAAATCAGCCGGGGGAAAAGGTCTCGGCTTCAGTATCGTGGGCGGTAAGGACTCTCCGCGCGGTGATATGGGCATCTTCGTGAAAACTATTTTCAATAACGGACAAGCAGCTGAATCTGGTCTCCTGCGAGAAGGTAAATTACTCTCTATTATTATAAGACGAGAAGAACCCAAATGGGCTAAACAATGAGGTTGTAGTTATCAAATATACCTCCAAATACTCAAACGAATCTCAAATTTAAGATGTACTTAAACTCGTGTTGTCCCTCTTTTTTCTTTGAATCTGACACGTCGTAGCATGAGTTTAAGTACAACCTGTTAAGTTAACCACCGTGGACAACCAACTCACTATTGGCATTTTAGTGGACAGTATGTCAAATGCCCTACTTTTATTACTTGATTGAATGGTATAATACCTATATTATGTATCATTGAATCAAGAAACTGATTGGTGGTAATAATTTGATTGATGGTCTTGAATGTAAATCTTGTGCGGATGCATAATATATTTATGAAGCAATTCTGAAAAAAACGCGTTATTGTTCTAATAAAATAGGAATTACTTAAAACATATAAATGTTGTATTAATAACATTATTGGTGGTCCAATAATATTATTAATACAACATTTATAGTTCGATAGAAAGCAAACAAGGATCTAGTTCGTGATACAATAATGTATGTACTGTAAGCGCATTCCTACCTTGAAATAATCGTGATCTACTTGTTAAACAGAATCACACCAGATGTCTGACCGACATATCATAGGAACATAACAGACGTGCTACCAGAGCTCAGTTATTTTTAGTTTTAAATCAACACTGCAAGGCTTGTAATGCGACTAAATGAGAAATCACATTATAGCTTGTACCCTACAAGCTATAAGTAATACAGACGCAAAATGCGGAGCTCTAAAGTGTCACGGGCTTTTTATCTTAATCAAGGAACTAACAAATGAGCTACTATGAAACGAGTTATCTAAGTCCATAATACGTCAGACCTAAGCGATTTATGTAGGCTATACGTTGAGATTTTGTGATTAAGATACGAGTTTTGAGTTGTTTATAATAATATCATAAATAATTAATAATATGTATCTAGAGCCCTCTCTATTGTTTCTCTATTCTGTTTTTATATGCTATTAAATTGTGTAGCGAAACATGAGAATCACAATGTGTTGTAACAACTTACCACCATGTTTGATGCAAATAAATTATTATTATTATTATTATAAAAATTTCTTCTGCTCTTCATTATGGAATACAGATAGGTGCGCTACGTAAAATCCCTTTCATGTGTGAAATCAATTTGATGAATGAGTTGCAGCCGAATAGGGCCGGCACGACCGCGGTGGAAACTCTCGCTCACATGATACTGGCGTGAAGTGACAGTTTTGCTGTCGCGTTTCGTGTGGTTTGTGAGTTTCTGGTGGCCCATGGGTGGGGATGGGATAGAGGAGGGCAACGCATCTGCATAACCTCTTGTGGATGTTTATGGACGTCGGTAGTCACCTAAGGCTCCGACTGCTCATTTGCCCCCCTATGATATAAAAAAGACATATCTATGCAACCATTGGGGCACCAGACTTTCAGTTACATATCAAAACGAATAGGTAGTGAAATAGCAAAGCTAACTATTTAGGTGTTCAGTGTTCTCCTAGTATGTTATAAAAAATCTCTACTAAATAAAAACACACACATAAAAACATAATGAGTCCAATCTCTACTTAGTTCATCATATGGACCACACAGAAAAACCAACATCTATAAATAGAGCAAAGGAGTTGAAACGGGTCTTGTGACGTAAATAACGTTTAGTAACGGTTAGATGCAGGTGCACTTTAACAGCCATGTGCAGGCGTTTAGAACATTTTTACTAAAAGTCAAGTCTAATTTACTTCGATTTATTGTCATACTTTATAAGATGAAGATATAACATGCACGTTTGTACACGAGAAAGATTCTGAACCAGGAGCTGAGCGAATAAGCGGGCTTAAAACTACTCTTAACTTTTGTTTTAAGGTTTTTTTTCTTTTGCGCCGGGAAATGATCTTAGGCATTTCGCGGGGAAGGGGACTCCCCAGGCGGGTATGTGGGACTCACTGCGCTCGTCAGATGGTAAGGTGGACGCAGCTCTACCCACTAAAACCCGGCGATTGCTACCAATGCCGCCTTTGGTGAGGTGCTCCGGATCTGTTGAGCAACAGGGCACCTCGACGGGCGACGGCTAGTCAGTCCCCCAAAGGAAAGACGCCACCTCCACAGAGGGGTTGTCCCGCAGCACAGAACAAGCCCTCCCAACGGGATGAGGTTCCCATCCTCGCCCCTGCTCTTATGTCCCCTCTTCTTATAAGACGGGTACAAAGAGCAGCCCCCTTGGTTCAACTGGCTTCGCCCAAGATGCTGGGTTCACCTTAGGCTACTGAGTCTTACTGCCACGGCAAGGCTTGAACCTTGGTTGTTTTAAGGTCTGAGGTTGTTATTATTAGTATTATTATTCTATGTAATGTATTATTTAATGATATATATAATTTAATTCTATAAGTACATGTGATCCTGTCTAATTATATAAGATTAGAAGATAGATAATACAAGGTTGATAAAAGCGAGAGGCATTAAATTAAATCACATATACTACACATGCTTATTGTTAATCCGAAACTATTATAGTAGGGGAGGCCATGATGCTAAATGGGGATTTCCTCGAGCGTCATAGAGACCTATTGGGTAGCAAAGCTTGCATGATAAGAAGAAAAAAATGTTATATAACATATACCTATTCATCGGTGGGGAAAGCGGCTACAGATTTTTTAATATGTAAAAAAATACTGTTGCATGGACATACTCGAGCGCGTCAGATATTGACAGCATCAATGTCCTACGTATTTTTAATAATGTACGTATGTTAATCGGATCGTTTGCATGATGCGGTAGGTCGTACGTAACGGTTGAAAATGAAAAAAAAAAAATTTAATCGAGCGTGTCAGATTTTTTAAGGGGGTGTTAAGTGAACCTAAAAAAAGCTCTCATTCAATAATCTGACGATTTTGATGTGACGCAAACTCGCGGCCATTATTATAATATGCAAAAAAAATTCGCCATTTTGAAATACTCAAGCGCGTCAGATTAAGGTATATATAGTTCATCTTTATGTCCTAGACGTGCTGTATCATAATCTGACAATTATCTAGAGGGGTTCGCCTAATCTGACAAAAAAAACCGTTTTATTTTTTTTAATCATTGAACTTGATTAATTGAAAAGCTAAGGAAACAGCATGCAAATAAAAAAGTCTATGTTCTTTTAAGTAGAATACTTGTATTTATAAGAACATAATTTAGGAACAAAATGCTCAAAAAAAATTCAATTTTTTTATAATAAATTGATAATTTAATCATGATCTTTTGTCTTTCAGATGTATTGTGATACAATTTAACTGCACAAACCATGATAATGAATTTTCCCAATCTAATCAGGTATTTGGAGCCATTTATGGCTCCAATAAACGTGCTTCAAAATGGGCGCGCGGTCTTAGTTCCTATAGTAAAATTATTCTAAGGTCAAAAAACGTTTTGGTCATATAATAATTTCCAACGGGAAACACGTTGTAAATAATATGCCACGAACGAGTCTCTGTGATCAGCTGTGATGGCGTCATATGATAACAAAAACCAGAGTGGGGACGGAGTGATAGAGAAAGAGTGAGAGAGGAATCGAAACGCAGAGGGAAATATTATAAGCATTACGCAGCTGCATGCATTAAACTTTATCGACGAATTTTTGTTATTTTGACTGGCGGACATCGTCAGATTATATATTTTTCGCTATCCTTGAAATATTTCCTTCAAAATAAAAAAAGAATTAGCTGCGCTCGAGAATGTCAAGATGACTTTTTTTTACAACTTTGTAGCCCTTCCCTTTCTTTACGTCACTCTCAAATTGTCAGATTAGTGGAATGTACACTTTTTAGCATGTAACTAACTCACCCTACCTTAATCTGACGCGCTCGAGAATTTCTGACGATCAGTTTTTTTTTACTAATCTGATCCTTTATCCTTGACGGGCGGCCTTATATATGGGGCTCATATATGGTGAAGGTACTCAACTGGGTGCAAGGTAGCCCTCCATATATTAATCTGCCGAGCTCGAGTAAATCCCCAAATCGCCTCTTCGGCTCCCCTACTATTAAAAAATAGTTTAAGAGCAATAAAAAAATGTTTTTCAAAGAACTTAAATACGTGAATAGTCAAAGTAAAACGTAAACATCCTTTGTAAAATGTCCTTCGAATCTAGAAGGCAATGTCGCACAGCACGTTGCGTCGGTGCGACACAGGTTGCGTCTCACCGGGTCGAACAAAGCAGAGCGGCTTTAAAACTTTCAAAATATCCTGTGACTAAACGATTGATTCTATTGGTCTAAGTTTTGGTGTGTAGCCTAAAAATGGTACTTAGTATACGTGGTTTAATTTAATGCCTCTCGCTTTTATCAACCTTGTATAAGATTAAGTCACTAATCTTCTGGTTTGCATCCGAAAACTAATAAAACATTATATTATATTCTCTTTCTAAATCAAAACACCGCAGTTTTTGTCGTAGAAATTCCTTCATCTCTAAATTCGGACAGGTCCCTACGTGTAAATGCAAAAACAACTCAATTTGATATCTCGTTGTTTCAGGGGACGAGATAATGTCCGTCAACGGCCGGGGGACTGCTGGCCTTACACACGGCGAGGCCATCAGGCTGTTCAAGGACGTGCGAGCTGGGCCCGTGCTGCTGCGAGTGGCGCGGAGAGCGCCGGCCCGTTGACTGCCCTGCGCCTGCTGCGGGGATGTACCGCTTCAGGCGCCTGCTAATTACAACACTTTCTAAGAACTCTTATTAAGACTGTCCTTGTTGAAAATTAATCATTGGATGGATGCTATGAACACTTTCAAATATCTACACTGACTTTGAGGACAACAATTACTGGATCTGTGTATATGCTTATTGCTTATAGTTGTAACAACTGGCAACAACAACAGGAACTGTGTATATGTTTATTGCTTATAGTTGTAACAACTGGCAACAGCAACAGGATCTGTGTATATGTTTATTGCTTATAGCTGTAACAACTGGCAACTTTGTTGGGCTCCGTTTGTTTGACTGCAGAAATAGGCCTTCATATTGTTATAATAAATCAGAGTCTTGGCTGATCAGAAGATTCCTTTGTCTCAGTGAAAATAGTAAACTGATCCATTGTTTTGTTAAACACTGGAATCGGAATGACCAACGAAACAATTTTGTTCTTTGCAACCTTTGCAACATTCAAATTGAAGTGTAATATCTAGCAAGTACCGTGCAGGTTTTTATTGCTAAAAGCGCGGATATTTTATGTTGCACTAGTTATTATACAAGCAATTTAAATAATAATTAATCTGTTACTAAGTGATGGTCCAGCTATATATAGTATGATTGTTGTTAATTATTTGTATAAATATATGAAGTAACGCAGCATACAGTTTCGACTATAGTTTATTATTTAAATTATGTATCTGAATAAAGTGTTTTGTGCAGCAAGCTATGCTTAGTAGATAGGATGTCTTGTGTAGAAACGTTAAGGTAAAGACGAAAATAAAACAGGAATATATGACATAGCTGACTATGTATTTGTATTACAATTTTCTGGCAAACACAAATCCACAAATGTTAGTTGGGTGTCTAGAACTTAATACAATTCTGCAATGGCAATAAAATATATTTTCACTAGTAAAGAATCTATTGTTGAAACGTAGAAAAAGAGTTATGATTTTTATAAATAAAAACCCAAAGGCAAACACTATAAATTACAAACGGATTTTACTTGATTTCTAAGTGAAATATAAAAGGGTTGATAATTTTGTGGACTTGACAATTTTTTCTCGTAAAATATGTCTTAAATGATTGGAAATAAAACTGAGTTCGTTTTATTAGGACTTTTAGCGAGATTGAAAATTATATTTTAATATCTGTGATATTATAATTCAAATTTTAGTGTAGTATATATACTGTATTTAAAATAATTAGTTTTTATACTTTATTCAATATAAAATTTACAGTTACATATATATATATAGTCATAAGAAAGCGCTACAAATAATTTCGCACTTAAAAAAGCTTTTTACTAATTTATTACGTAAACTAACAATGTCGTATAACTTTAGAATGTAGTGGAAATAAGTGGTTTTATAAAAATAAAACATGCCAAAAATGTATATTTAGTCTTCATAGTGGAATAGAATATATATAATTTTATAAATTAATGTGCATTATACAAAAAACCTTCGTCCAGTTAATAGATAACGTAGAAGCAATTATTTTTGCATTTTTATATTGTAAGAAAATAATAACATGAAATAAAAAATAATATATGAGGAATTGTTTGTTTTATTTTGCTGTACAGAATTTAATATACTACTCTTGAGTAATAGGCTCATAAACTAATATTGGAACTCATAATATATTAGTCGCTCTTATATTATGTGTCTTACGCTAGTAACGAAATCTTGTTTTAACGACCCTCCCGTTCAAATAGGTTTTTAACAACATCTGCCTGACCGGGCACTTCGAGCCTAATGGATATTTTGTACCAAACAAATTATATTCATATTCTAAGATAATATTTTATAGAATTGTTTGAAAAGTAAATAAATAAGACATTGTTTCTAAAGAAAGTGCACTATATATACATTCATGATGTCGTACATTCAACAACGAATTTCAATATAAGTTTGAATTCGAGAGATGCTCTGTGCCGCGCTCCCAGCTAGATGGGATCTTGCTTGTTTTTCTCGTGAAACAACTTTGCTATGTTTCGGAGAGAAGTGCAAGACAGGCAGTGTAATTACTGGCACCAAGACCTAAATCTTACGTCTCAGGATAGGCAACTCATTGTCTGGGCTAGTGCCAGGTAAACTATTTCATGTTTATTATTACCATCAGGTGGCACGTCTGCCAGTTTTCCTATTCAAGTAACATTAAAAAAATCGAGGAGGAAATCGATGACTGGAAGGTCCCACTTAAGTTTATTTTATATTACACATAATATTAGTACTGTATAATTTATTATAATAAAATTAGTACATTTCTGATCATGTTATACTATCGTGGAATTGCATTTAATAATTTACATTGCAAATTTT
This sequence comes from Helleia helle, assembly GCA_963853865.1. Lineage (NCBI taxonomy): Eukaryota > Metazoa > Arthropoda > Insecta > Lepidoptera > Lycaenidae > Helleia > Helleia helle. The sequence goes on along the minus strand of OY971422.1, from coordinate 12,999,329 downwards.
TATTTAATATACATCATTATCATTATTACATTATCTCCCATCAAACGGTCGGTTCGATGCATAAATTAATAATTAATTATTTATTTTTAAATTCAACTGCCATTAAAGAACCTGCAACTGAATTATAACTTAAAAGTGTGTTTTTATTCAGGAAATATAAAGAAAACATAGAATCAATACGATTGATTAAAGGACATTTCTAAATCGACTCGAAAGTTGAACGAAAGAAAAGGAAGTTCCTAAATCTGGTATCTGGGTCTTGCCACGAAAAACTGGGCGTTTTCCAACTGATACCTCCATCCTCTTACATACTATCATGAATAATTAGGCATGTCCCTACAGATCTATTGTCAAATCAATTTCTAATTTAAAAAGAGCTCTTTTTTACGATGTGAGTGACAGCTATGCTACGGCGTTTCGTGCGGTTTGTGAGTTTCCGGCGGTCCATTGGGGGGGATAGGGAAAAGGAGGGAAACGCTCATTTACCCTCCTATGCTATAAAAAAAGACCGTTCCTAGAGCCGTGGATGCGCCGTAAGCGCAAATACCTCATACATGGTTGCTTTGGTGAGTACCTGTGCCATACGGCCCACAGGGAGCCAGTGTCAGTGGGTATGTCACGATCGTGGCGCGGCGGTGTATTCGGTCCAGCACACCCTCGAAGTGTGTCCGAGATGGTCGGCGCTGCGTCGCGGTCATGACAGACGTCAGAGCGTCGGTTATCGGGGGGACTTGTCTCTGCTCAGTATCATCACCGTGATGCTCGGCGATGAGGAGTCCCGCATGGCGATGGTCTCCTTTTATAATTCCCTCTCTTATTTTTCTTTACTTAGACTTCAAATGACAAAGATATCTCAATAATTATGTAATAGGCGCTCTGAAGTTAATCACAAATCATTGCCTAAGTCATAACCGTTCACGTATCTTACAAAATATTGCGATAAATTAAACAAAAACTCATGTATAAAATTTTATTTAATAAACTTATAAGAATATACAATGAAATGTATCAATATGTCGTAATAAAATATTACACGTTTAATTATTATTATTAGTACCAGTTCTTTAAAGCACGACTATTGTACCAGCAGTTATTTACAATCGCTTATATATTAGAGCTCGTATATTAAATATAAAGTTAGTGGTAAGATGGGGCTTTTTATTGGCAAGTATTTTATAAATAAATGATATGTCTCCCAAAGTTACATATGATAGAGTACAAAGAGAATCAATTCTCCCGAAAGAAGTATAAATAAAGTTTTTATTTAGATTTTAAATCACATGGCACGCTTAATTTATTTATGTCGGTTCATCCTTAAAATATATAAAATTCAAATAAAAAATAAATAAATATATCTGCAAAGCATTAGTTATTCCACTGTTTCTATTTCTATTTAATAAATGATGTTTGACGATTTTGAGAAAATTTTAAGAGGATACCATTATGATGATGTAGTGATTCTAAACTTCAATGTTTTAAATGTGTTAAATATAATTATTATTAATCATAAAGGAATGATGCAAGTATAGTAGGTAAATTATTCTTGAATATCTATATTTATTTTAGTAACAATAAATATTCATTATGGAAAAAAACATGAATAAAGGCACTTAATATGTAGCTCCACATCGTATCTACCGTTACGACTAGTACTATACCATCAATAATAATAAGTTATAATTTATCATAAAATACAGTCTTTATTATATACTTTATACTACTTTTAAGAATAATATATACAAAGCATCTTTGAAATGCCATGACTAACAAAAGTGAAAATCCATATTGGCAATAACAGTGTAATTCAAATGTAGTTCCCAGTTTCTTATCTCCATGTTATGGTTCATCTTTTCCTTTCCTCGATTCCTTATGACGGTCTAATGACGCAGTTTTGTGTTAGGAAAGTCCATGAAAATAATCTTTAGACATTGTAGTAACTTTGCGAACTTATTAGAGTCCTTATTTTTCATTGTCAGGATTTCTAAGTACTAAAGCGACTTGTCCAGCTGGTAGAGCCTTAAGTGCTGCCCAAGCTTGAGTCCTCGTGAAGCCTTCCATTGATTGTCCGCCTGCAGACAGAAGTTCAGCACCAACCATTACTCGACCACTCTGAGCTGCAGCGCCACCTTTAATATGCAAAATAGATCCTTTATAAAAAGACAATTAAACCGTTGAAAATAGATATGAATATGATAGTCTCTACTATTTATGTTGATTTTTCTCAATTAGAGAAAACATTTTTTTTACAGATTTTATGGCGGCTTACAAAGATTAAAACATAGTAATGAGAAGAAGTTGTAAAATATCCGAAACGAGCACGATAAAATCAGTAAAAAGTTGTCATTATAATGAGTGAAATTCTTTCTCTCTCGTTAAAAATCCAGTTTTTACCGTCGACTTCTACCATACTTAATTATATTTGTAAAAATGATTGCTAAAGCATGTTGTATTGTATTCTTTAAATCCTTTTGTGATACATTAATGTGTACGTTCGATATACGTACACATTTTTATAAACATTTCTCTTGTAAAACTATAAAATTTTTATTCACTTCTACATAAAGATGTTAAAAATATAATAATCTTATATCTTTAAATGAGCAATTCTTGAATATATATATATATATAAACATCGTGTATATATATATAAAATTGGAATCTCGGAATCGGCTCCAAAGATTTTCATAAAATTTAGTATATAGGGGGTTTCGGTGGCCATAAATCGATCTAGCTAGGAATCATTTTTAGAAAATGTCTTTTATTAAAAAAAAAAAAAAAAATACCGAGCAAAGCTCGGTCATCCGGGTACTATTAATCCTTATACTATGTGCCACTGCTGGATGTGTCTTCTCCTCAAAGTCAGGCGAGGGGGGTGTTGGACGATATTTCACCGATGCGCTGGCCCAATGCCGGTTGGTGACCTTCAACACACCTTCAAAGACTTTTAATCTCATCAGGTATACAAGTTTCCTCACGATCTTCCTTCAACTGTGAGTAAGCGATGGTCTCATGTTCAGGTGCACGTAAAAATTTAGAAAAACCCATTTCAAGGAACGAACCCAGACCTCTCACTTAAAAGACCGAGCCCAGACCCACTAGACCACCGTCACTCATATAGATAGATATTACTTGCAGAAAAAAGGATTAAGGTTTCACTTACCAGCAAATAGTTTTTTGATAGTCAATGGTCGATCGCCTTGAGGGGAGTCCCTCCCGCCATCTAGGCCAAATCCTAAACCAGCGCCGCCGCCAATCTTCTCCAGTAAGACAGTCACCACGGACCGCGACGATTTGACGTCATATTTTACTTTATTGGCTAACTCTAGCCCTTTCGACTCCGCTGAAATCAAAACGATATTTATGTAATTTTTTATGTTATAGAACACAATATATTTTGAACTGTTAGCTCCTATAAAAATATTGAGTTTAGTTATCAAGGCCTTATGTAAGGCTATTATTTATATAATATAGTGTACATAACAAGTTTTAGATACCTTATTTCAAAAAATAATTAAGAAGCCAAATAGTTTTGATTTTGCTGCACTGGGTCAAAGTAGGAAAATTGTATTAGTGATAAGTATATTTTCAATTTTCATACTTTAAACACAGGAGACGGATTATAATACTCGTCTGGTTTTGAAGGTAATAGCCGTTACTCCTATTTTCTCATTTTGTAAGATAAAATTGATATAAATAATATAATTACCATCTTCAGAGCCGCCATCAGTATTGCTGTCTTTATCCGTATTTCCATTTTCAATTTCAATTACGATCTCTGCGCGTTGCTCCTAAAAAAATACTTAAATCATTAAAAAGTATATTATTATTCCTAAAACTCAAGACAGACTAATCTCTATTATAATATAGATTTTTAAAACATACCCACTAAAATTAAAGAGGCAATAATTCTCTTTAATATAAGTACTTCAGAACATCGTAACAATAATGACTGTCGTTAACATCACTTAACATTCAAAGTCTAGTGATTTTGGCTGTCTGATAGAAAAGGGTCGCCTAATGAATCGTAACGCAATAATGATGGCCTTTATAGGATAGATATTTCTCTCTCACGACCGCAAAAACGAGAGATATTATATTTTCTTTTATGAAATATGCATATCAACCCAAAAAATGTCTACTACGAAGATGTTATATATCTCTGGCTCGTATTCTCTTTTGTAAAAAAAGAAGATATCAATAGGACCCTCTAGGCATGTTTTGGTTATAAAATACTGCAAAGATTTTGCTAAATTTTGCTAAATATACCTTTAGAATGGAGACAGATTGCGCATGAGTTAGTCCCGACATTAAGTTGCCATTTATACTGCGAACTTTCGATCCTCTTCTTATGCCGGCTTTTGCTGCAATGCCATCTGCTAAAACCCGATGCACCTGAAAATAAAAAAAGGAATAAAATAGGTTAACTTTGCTATTTAATCAATGAAATAATATGGAAGAGCTTGGAGGAGGCCTTTGCCAGCATTTTTGACAGCATAGGCTAGTATAAAAAAACTTTACTATAACGATTATTGTATAGAAAATTTATATCCTAAAGAAGGTATGTAATAGAATCATAGATTTATAAAATAAATGATTGTGAAGGAGACCAATGAAAATACATTTAAAATAATATGTCAATCTTACCGTAACATCTTTAGCTTCACAATCAGTTCCGCCCGCCAAGATTAGGCCTACGCCCGTTGCAGAGCCCTTTCTGAGACGATATGTTTGGGTAGATGTATTTTGAGCTGTGGTAATGATATGTATGTTTGAAAGTTTATCAGGTCTATTTGTATTTGCCCGTAAACTATCGCCAATTAAAGAATTATTTGTAATAGCTTCACGCGGTAGTTTTTGTGAAGGCTTTGCTTTAATAAGTTCTTCAGCTTCTTTCCTGATATTACTTATCATGTTTAATTTTTCTTCATTGTTTTGTAACAACTTTTCATTTGTCGCGATATTTTTCTTAACTTCCTTTATTTTTTCATCCCTCTCCAAAGTGAAATTTTCTTCTTCTTTTCCATTTTCAGAGCTCATTTCATTTTGTTTCTTGCATGAGCTTGAATTACGTTTTAGCCGAGAATTTTTGTATTCTGTCTTTCTTAGACGCATATTTTTCTCACTATCAGTATCTGAATCAGATTCCAGTATAAACTTGTTTCTTCGTCTAATTTCGCCTTTATTCGCTATAACACTCACTGCTGATGTGAGTGTGGAAAGGCTCTCAGACGTCTTATTAATTGGACTGGGAGATCTGTTATAAGACTCGTGTGAGAATTTGCTTTCAAGAACAGGTGATTTAAGCTTTATGTCCCTTCCACTTCTGCATTTAGCTGAAGCGAGGATATTCCTACGATTTATTGTATCAACGTTATAAGTTTTGGAAATTCTCCTCTTATCTGAGTCAGCTACAGAACTCTCTAGGGAACTACAACTAGCTTGTGATCCTGATGTTGCTGCTGAGCCAGCTGAAGAACTTAATGAAATATTTGTGTCTGATGACATTGACCGACAAATTTTACGTTTCATGAAATCATCACTTGCCACCTTTTCAGCTACAAATGTTTTCACAGGGATTTCATGTTTTACCATAGAGTAATTCGAATAGTTAGTAATTCTTGGAGATAAACGTGAGCTATCTGATTCTATAGTATCTAAGGTATACATAGGTGAAGATGCTGATGACCGATAGCTTGATTGCGTTGAACTCATTGCGGAATCATTATCACTATCTACTATGTCAGTAGTAGTGCAAACTTTAATCTCAACGTTTTTGAAATCTTGAATTGAAATATTATTTATATTGTCTTTATTATAATCTTTACTGGTCAAGTAATTAGTAGTTTTATATAACGGAGTCTTAGGATAATCAAACGATTTCTTTAAACTATTAATGGTTACAGGACTACTTATTAGTTTACTTGTTATTTCAGTCTTCTCATTTAACTTGCGTTCTGGTGTAGGTTCTTTAGACAATGATGTGTATACTTGTAAAGATTTACGTTTAAATGCTGGGGAATATTTCGGTATGTTATTTGGTGATAGATTGGATTTCCATTTATTTTCATAGAGATTTAAGCGATTATTGTCGTTTAATTTTTGTTGTTTATTCGTATCTGAATAGTTTGAACTCTGTAAATATATTTTAGAAAAGGAATCTTTAACTTTTATTTCAGGTAAATCAACGATTGGTGATTGTACTTCAGGAATTACTAATCCTCTTAATTTAGACATTGACTTTTTTCTTTGTTCAATCAAATATTCTAAATTAGATTTATGGGACGGTACATCTTTCTTGCTCGTATCATCGCTAATACTCCTGGCATGATACACTGGTCGCATAAACGACGTATCTGATGGCAAGTTGGTGGTACTTCCATAAAACAAAGGTTTATCATTAATGCTGGACTTTGTTAAAGGCTTACTTGATACACTCGTGCTTGTAGTTTTTAAAGCCCCCAATACTTCTGGTCTGTCAGTTTGTCGTTTAAATGATCGAGGTGTTTCATCAAGATTGTCTTGTGACTTTGTCAAACGTCTATCTAAAGAGGACACTTCAATATAGTTACTCTTATAGGGGGTTACATTTTTTTTCAATTTTGAGTATGATCTAGTTGGTAAAGTACTACATTTATCCACACAGTCTGTTGGTGATGGTTCTACGGAAAACATGGCAATTTTATCTTTTACACTAGCTTCACTTCTTGCATCTTGCGTCCTTGATGCATAGGAGTACCGTGGACGTGGACTATTCCATCCGGCTGACAAGCGAGATGGTGGTAATCTGGTAGGTAAGTCTGGAGTTTTCTCAACTGTCTCTGAAGGTGTCTCCACTCCATCAGGTGGTTGACGAGGACACGTTGGTAAAGTTGATTCATCGTTTGAAAGGCTCTTTTCTTCAATGTCACTTTTGTTTGCTCGATCTGAAAATAATACAAATAATGTTTAGTTAAATTCAAAAGACATCGCTACCAACATCATTATCTTTATGAGCCCGTATAGATTCACAGTTGAATATTTTGAATATTTTTATAACAATATATCTAAGTCCTACAAACTGTTAATACATAAACTGTACATACTACAGTACATATACATATAACCTAGCAAAATAATGGAACTAAGCATCGATTTTATTATTAACAGTTGTTATACTATTGAAATATATCCGGCTAAAATACTAAATTCAGGATTAGTTTTGCAGTAGGCTCGTTATGTGAAGGACTTAATTATTCACTTAGCAGCATCTTAGCGGAATAAATTAAAATGTATTCATATCTATATACATAATTTTGGAACGAATATACAAATATTTATACAAATCTTCTGTGCCGTCTGGCAGGATTGCAACGACCTCTTAGATGCTACTACTGCTTTTCATGTTTACAATAATATTATCTAAATATATAGGTATCGCCATGATCATGAAAACATTATGACTTAAACATACTGAAATATCGGGCACTCAAAAACAATAAAAATGTGGTAAGGTCCAGTTTAAATATTAATTTAAATATGAAAAGAGATCATGTTAACTTAAAACAGTAAACCACTGCTTTGTCATGCCAATAACGCGAAGACACCCAGGATACTAATACGATTGACTTTGCCGCTTTATCAGGCTTATCTTAGCGCGATATCGGTCACTTTTGATTACAATAAAGTAGGTGGTACAACATGTATTAATATAAATTTCGCAGTTAACCCAATTTGCCCACACTGGCGACAGTGTTGCCCTTTACAGAACACGCCACCGTTGACTGACTGTTCTAGTTTACAGATCTAACAGCGGGACAGGTCTGTCACTATCAGACATACCTGTGGGCGACGACCAAGTCACGAGTTAACGCCTGCTTTAATAATTAATTGGACGCAAAGAAAATATATTAAGTGAATATTAAATAAATAATAATTATCAACCACGACTTTTGTCGTTGCAATCTTGTACTGTCTCCCGCTTTAAACGGGGAGGGAAACTGGAAATATTTCCTACTCCTCCTGAATCCTTTTGTTTGCTGGTTGTTGATTTCGTTGTGGGTTCTAAGGCAGTTTTAACGTATCCCTCGGGCTCCCTGAGATCGTATCATAGGGTCATTTGGTGATTAGCGCTGTCGATCCTGGCTATACAAGAGTAGTAGCGGTGGCAACGAGTGGTGGGCTTAGCCCGAAAAAAAGTTTATCAACCAACAAAACCGTTAGCCCAGCCCCGTGATAAGTTCGTAAGAGCTTGTGTTACCCGACTAGGAACAGTAACAAATTCAAGAAATTTATATAAATTTATACATGTCCATAACCCCGCCAATTGCAGACAATTTATATTCATCGTACAAATTGTCTGCACTTGGCGGGATTCGAACCCGCGACCGCTCAACCAGCCGGCCGTCAAATATTTCCCGGAATGTTGGAAATTGCTTAAACAATATGAATCATTTGTTAGGTTGCTGACCAATTAAGATCAGTGCGTCATCGTTACGTCATTATACCATATCTAGAGTGTGTAAATAATTTTATGATACAGTTAGATTTACTTGTATGGATTCACTTTTATTTTTAGATTTATACAGAGTATCATTATCCTATGAATACCGTAACGGTTTTGTGACTGCTTGCTTTTTTTCTGAGACAGCTTTTTGAACCAAACCAAACGTTTGCCTAAGTATATGGTACGTATATTGTTTTCTAATGTTTACGCGAATTTCACTCATTATAATAAAACAATTTTTTTTTACGGATTTTATCGCGGTTTATAAGGATTTTTACAAGCCTGAAGTTTCGGATACTTTACAGCAACCATGGTCACGGGCATAATATATCACAGATTAAAGATACAGTTAGCACTTTCTGCGTAGATAGGACTGACCATAATATTGATGTATCATAGGGTAGTTTCGAATAACTTTGTAATGATAGAACGTATGACACCGCAGTCCTCCCGTGACCATGGTTGCTGTAAAGTATCCGTAACGTCGGGCTTGTAAAAATCTTGATAAACCGCGATAAAATCCGTAAAAAAAATTGTTTTATTATATGGTACGTATTTATAATATAATAACTACATAATTAAGGTATCCACTGCTGAATACTCAAAGATGCTTCGTTGATTGCACTTTATCTTAAATAAAAAAATGGATTTCAGATTTCTACAACTTAGCCAGTGTTTTTGAATCTTTCTAAATACGTAAACCCTTTCATCATCATCATTATCATCATCAGGCGACCCCCTAGAACCATACTTAGAATTATTGAAAGATTATAAGATATATTTTTTAAAAATAATTCTTACTGTAACACAGAACCATGCCTTTTTATTTAACTCTTTATTTTGCCGGCGACTGCCCGAGTAATGTTTGGCGACCAACCTGGGGTCACGACCCACATATTGAAAATCACTGACTTAAACCTAAGTATGAACCTAACCGCTCATATTTTATCTCAATTCTGAAAAAATAAGGTATCAATCAGCGTTGATAATTACAATCATCATTATAACATCGAATAATTACAATATTTGAAGCCGCATTTAAATCTAGTCATCCCGTGATAATGGTTACGGATTTTACCGCTGAGGATCATTTATTATATAAATATGTGAAACTTGAACAATTACAGAAAACAAATTTGGACTCGGAAAAAACTAAGTAAAATAATCAAATAATTAAGACACGATGAAAATATTTAAATCAACGCTTCTTAACATAATGACAGTGGTTATCCATTCATATACTATTATAGACTTCTGTACGATGTAGGTCAACATTAAATTCTTACCTTCTTTCTCTTCAGCTATCGGCTGTAATCGGGAACTTAGATATTCGATTAGTACTAACTTTTGCGAGAACATAACGTATTATAAACTACATTCACATGTTCAAGCTCCGACTGGTGTGAGTTTTGTGGCTGACGTCTGCTTATTTTTAAGATGGCACGCTTCAGTATGTTTGTACAACTGTGGAGAGGCTGAAACTATTGTTCACCCCTTTACGCATCCTTCACGATACCATGTGTGAAACAAGGCAATGGAGTTGTTTATTTTACGAAATATAACGAACAAACAAAGAAGTGCACAAATTTTACAAGGTTGCTTTGTTCTATATTGTATTTGAGCATAATCTGCCACCACTGGCTGTAACGAAATTGGTGGCCGCCACGGACCGCACTTTAGGTGTAACATCTATAATTATTTTTTATTAATTATAATAAATGTTGCAATTTATAATTAATAAAAAACCCAACCAGTCACAGGGACTGCCGATAGAATTGAAAACAAAACAATTAAATTCAAATACCTATAATACAGGCTGTAAAAGATTATGACAACCTATACAATTTAAACGGCGCACAAAATGGCCGCATGTCATTGATATTTCAGTGTTTTTGACGATTGGTTATGTAAACAAATATTGCATTATCTTATATAAATAAATCAAATAAATGTCAAATAACGTCTCCTAACGGTGTCGCGAGTCCAGAGGTTTTATCTCGTCTAAAAATATGCGTACCGCGTTAAAAAAAGTTTACACTTCAATAATCTACCGAGAAAGATGGGATAAGCAAAAATACACGTCACGTAAAACTGCGCCATGCCTTTTGCCGTCACGGCGCTCGGCGCGCTAGTGGCTGTTCAAAGACCAAATTCAGAAAAAAATCTTACTTTATTGATCGATGAGTTACGATGGTCTATGAATTGAATTAGGTTAGATAAACCTTTACATTACAAGATTTTTCGTTCAAAATTTTTAATATTCTATACTGAAATGGAAGCATTTCAATTTCATTTTATTTGATATGTTAATTTGCCCGATCAGATTATTGCCCGAACTCAAATAGGTATAGAATAATTTTATCCCGAAATCTAAAATAACGCGGCCAACAATAATAAAAGTCTTTGTAAGCAAAATTGCTGATAAAAACTAAGTTTCTCAAATAGGCACTAATAAACCGGAATTTCAATTAAGTCTTTTTACGATGTATAAGAATTAATTTAGATAACGTACAATGTTGTATAAATGTATTTTAAAAGGGTTCCTTTCATAAGTTCTTTGTTGAGGACGTGTTTCTTGAAGAGTCTAAGTAAATTTCAGAATTCCATCTGTCCCCACCATGGTTCAGGCCTTGATGTAGCGGTCGAGCTCAGTAGCCTAGGGTGAACCCCGTACCTTGGCCGAAGTAAATTGAGCCGAGGGTGCGGGACAATCCCACTATGGAGGAGGCGTCGGTCACTTGGGGGACTGATTAGCCGTAGTGGTGCCCTGTTTGCTCATTAGATCCGGGGCACCTCACCAAAGGCGGCATTGGTGGCACCGGGTTTTAGTGGGTAGAGCTGCGTCCACTTGACAGCTTTCGAGCGCAGCGAGTCCCAAATACTCGCGTGGGGACGCCAACTCCCCCGCGGGATGCCTCAGAGCATTTCTCAGCGTTAAAGGCAAAAAAAGTCTCATCTGTGACACTGGCCCTGTAACACTATATGCAAGTTCCGGCTATGGGTCACCGGTTTTTTTAAGCCTTATTTACCTTATTACGTGTACGTGCATGTCATAGGTATTTACGATGACAGTCATGACGCAATGTATAAATGTGTCTTTATTTATTCGATATTTAATTATTCGATAGCTAAAACCCAAGTGAAAATATACATTTTAATGACACAAGATGAATTTTAAAGAAGTTGGATCGTCTAGAAAGACCGGTTCTCAAGGACGAAGCCGGGACACTAAAGCCGATAATACTAATGTGGTACATTTAAAAAAATGGCACCTCAACCTAGCAACATTCTGTTTGCGCTTATATTGCGAAATACTTTGTAATAATACCTAAATATTCTGTTCAAAACAACAACGACGGCATATTACTAATAAGCAAAGTGAAATATGAAACTTGCAATTTTTTCGTACTTTGCATATTTCTAGAATATGACCTAAAAGAGTTTTAAATAATAATTATAACATCCCGGTGGGAGGTAAGCGCTGTGCCGCGCTCCCGGCTGCATGGGTACCACCATCTTGCTTGTTTCTAAAGTGAAACAGCTTCGCTGTATTTCGGAGAGAAGGGCAAGACAGGCAGTGTAATTACTGGCACCGAGACTTAACATCTTATGTCTCAGGATAGGCAACACATAGATGAGTTGCCTGGGCTCGTTCCAAGTAAACTAGTTTATGTTCATGGGCGACGTCGAACACTTACCATCAGGTTTGCCAGTTTGCCTATCCAACTAACATAAAAAACTTCTTAATAAACTTTTATTTATATTATATAAAAGTAAATTTATTTTCCATGGTCGCGCCTAAAACCATACGAATCACTTTAATAGAACTGTGGCCAAATCGTGAAAATGATCTTGAATAGCTGTTTTACTGAAATTAAAAAGGTATTCTCAGTCCTTACGCGGATGAAGCTGCGGGCGCCGTAACGATTCCGAATTAATGGAATAGTTTTAACAAAAAAAGAACGAGTTTTAAGTCCAAATCGAGTTTTATACTTGAATATTTGCACATTCGATAGGTGTGGGTTACTGATACTAAGTAGTAATTGGATACCAAGAAGTCGATTACGACTTTACAGGTTTCTATGGCAGACGAAGAAATTTGCAAATCCAGTATTCAGTTCAAAAATTTCGCCTAAAAGTTCCGGCATGTGTATTAGGCCGGTACAGTTTACTTACCATCAGGTGTCAGCTCGTTTGCGTTTATTTAAGTAAACACATTAGACAGTGACATAAAAAAGGTTATAAGTTTTAAATCATGCTTAATTTCAACTATACATATAGGTAAATATATGCCACTTTAGCCTTATATTTATATACGAAAAAAGGTTTAATTGAATTTGAAAACAATGCAACCTGAATCTTTGAATTACAATTCAGATAAAAAAAAACCAAATCATCCGTAATATTTTTGTTAGAAATCATAAAAAGTAACTGAAAACTTAACTCTAGTAAGAGAACAAATACGAACCAAGAAGCGACATAGAGCGCCTGGGCAATTTCCTTGTGTGCAACATTTTGACAGCTCTTCAATCAATCCAAAAATTTAATAACATATTAACTATTTCATAACACAACACTTTCGTTTATGGAACTTGTTTTTTGATACTCATTCATTCATTTACTTTCATTGTCCGGAAAAATGTACAGAACAATGGCACTGAAATGTCACGGGAACAAAAGGCGAACTTTACTTGGCCCTGTCACGGAGAGAGATGGAGGAGGCTAAGAATGCGGAACATTTCCATTAAAGACCAAAATAACAGTTATTTAACATAGGGCGGTGTGTGGTGCCGTGTGTGCGGGCGTGCGCCTGTGCTCTCGGACGCAAAAGTCGTGCGCGTGGCCGCCGCGGCGGGGCGCGATGCACTGAGTCGCTTCGGACTTGCAGAAATTTGCAGCGTCGCCGCCCTTGACGGGGGCGTTGCTCCGAGGCAGGGACGGTCACAAGCTGCGCACGCGACTCCCCCTCAACCCTCCACCCGGTCGCCTCGCGAACCCCGACATAGGTCTGGACTTAAGACTCTACATTTGTAATTGCTTCGTACACCTATAAATTGCAACCTTTCTAAGTCAGCTTAAATCATTTCCGAAATAAAAATCTTATCGCCATTATATAAAAGTGACTTTTCAAACTATACTTAAAAAATGTTATTAAACCATAATTAAGGATTTTAGTTCAGAAGATATCTTCTTTAGTGGAAAGTTCATTCATATTTTTTCCCATTCAGCCCAATAATATTTTTTCATGAATGTTACTGAAGGTAGCATTCATGAAAAAATATTATTTAAAGTATAATATTAAGAGCTAGCGAAATAATATTAAAAGCTTCACAGTTCGTAACTATTTGATAAAAAAAACCTTCTAGAAGAAATAGCGTACGGAAAGATTGCTATGTTTGCGCAATACATGAAGCAAATACATATTTGTCATCTAGCGAAAAATTTTGCAATATCAAACTTGCTAGGTTTGTTCGATTGTATCAATCTAAGAATGCCAGTAAGCATGAGCTAACAGAACATTACAATGTTATTGAAAATTCATTCATATTTCAATAATTGTCAATGTAATACATACATACAGTTAGCAAGCAGTGAAACAAAGTAAAAAAAATGAAATATTATCGACTGTTCGATTGAAATCCAACCAACATCTTTGGCTCAGCCAGACTATTGTAGCCTTTCCCTTACAACACTACGCTACCCTGAATCTAGTTCATCATCAATTCTTTATTCACTAAATATCGTACATAGACAAAATAAATTTAGATTAATTTCTTAGAATCGATAATTCTACTCTTAAAACTACAATAGCACCAATACCACCAAATATATAGAGTAGGGGAATTTTAAACACAAACACACCTCTGACTCTATTTAATAATAATCCTTATCATAATCATCAGCCCTTATCCATCCACTGCTAAACATAGGCCTCTTTCAACGAACGCTAAGACAACCGATCCCATGTCACTCGCATCCAACACGGACCGGCTCTATTTAACCTGCAAATGTATGTATACATAGCACGTTTAAGTATATCATACAAGTAAAAAGGCATCAGGTTTTATTTACACATAATAGCTCTAAAAGCTTTGCACATATTTATTTAAACCAGATCAGGCTTTTTCTTAAAGCTCCATATTGAGACATTACGGTTTCTATTATAAACTCTATGATCATCATCGTCAGCCATAGGCCTCCTTCAATGAACGCCAAGACGACCAATCCCTTGCCACTTACATCGAATATGGACCGGTTACTGCACGGAGATCGTCTTTCCACGCGATCTTCATGCGAATTCATCATCCTCTGCGATTGCCAATCCACCTGCTCACCATGGCAATGATGAGCGCTTTAATGGATAATATAATAATAATAATAATCTTTATTTCATAATCTGTATACAATGCAATATAACAGTGGCAGGAGCCTCCTTTTAAGTAAAGGAATACCTGTATTAGGAGCCTTCGCTCTTCCTTAAACATATTATTACATTTACATGGTATACATAAGTAGACATGAATCTCAAGCATATTAGTTTAGACATTAGAAATTAAGTACTGTGTATTTTTGTGAGTGCGTGCGTGTATATGCGTGTGTGTGTGTGTGTGTGTGTGTGTGTGTGTGTGTGTGTGTGTGTGTTGTGTGTGTGCATGTGTAAGTGTGTTTAGTTATTAGTGTATATAATATATATATATATATATATATATATATATATATATATATATATATATATATATATATTATTTATTTATTTATTTATATATATATATATATATATATTATGTATTAAAAAGTGAATTTCAGTTTACTAGATTTTCTATTTCATCATAGCTAATTGTTTTTAGCCAGCTAGTAAGCTTCTGTTTACATCTATAGTAAGTGAGAGGATATATATTAATAGTATTATTGATAATATTATAAAGTTTAGCAGATATGATGTGGAATTGTCTACTGGCGTTTCTTTGTCTTGGCTGAGGGTACAAGTGCTACATTACTTTAAGTATAAATCTCTGGGCCCTCTCTAATTCCAGAAATTTAGTCTTACTTGAGCCTCCCCATACAGGTATGCAGTATGTGAGTACTGACTGTGCAAGTGAGATGTATATTTGGGTGATCAACTTTTTATCAGCAATATGTCTTAATTCTTTGAATACCCATATTAATTTGCGGACTCGAGACATCATAAGTTCAATGTGTGGATACCAGTTTAAATACTGATCTACTATAATTCCTAAATATTTCGTTTTATTTATTCTATTCAATGTCTCACAAGAACAAGATAATTTATCGAGGGCTTTGCAATTATGAAATTTAATTTTGAAATCTTTGGCTGGTTGGGTACTAATGTTATTCGTAAAACATATGTAATTTGTTTTTACTACGTTAAGAGTCAATAAGTTACTACTTAGCCAGTTTGCCACCAGAGATAACCCATTTTCAACAGCTCTGCGTACTATCTCCCATGAGTCCCCACTAAAAACTATGGCAGTGTCGTCTGCGTAGCAGAAAACTTTTCCACTAGCAATATCTATGTTTATATAAATTAGGAATAGCGTGGGGCCCAAAACACTCCCCTGTGGCACCCCATAAGTTATGTTCGTTTGATCACTAATGTAGTCCCCAATTTTAACGCTCTGTTTGCGGTCACTTAAATAATCCCTGAATAATTCAAGTGGAGTACCCCTGATGCCGATGCTTTCCAGCCTTTGTATAAGGATGGGTACAGAGACAGTGTCAAAAGCTCTCTTTAAATCTAAGAAGACAGTTATACACTTCCTACCTACATCGATGCTCTCAGAGATGAGGGAAGTCAGTGCAATAACAGCGTCTTCAGTAGAAGTCCCACATCTAAAACCATATTGAGATTTTGAAATAATTTATATTTATATTATGGGTAAGAGGCACAAAACTCTAGGTTAAGTTTGGATTCCACTGAAAATATGACCAGTACATGTAAATTGGAAGGTGTAACAAAAATATGACATCATTCAACTAAACGAGACTTTCTCGTTGTTTTATTTATTAGAAATTGCTAAAAACTTGATGCAACATTTACTTGATGAATATAAAAACCCATTTACATAACTGACAAAAGAACATGCTATATTCGATACGATTTTAGTTAATATATAATGGCTTAAGTGAAACAATTGTTTTGAACCAGAAAGCTATCTCAAATATTTTTTAATAGAGACAATTAATTGATACAAATTGAAATTTAAACTCAGGCAAATAATCCTAATTCCATCCTCAATGAAAACCAGCTAAGCCTTAATGTGTAAATTGTGCAAACGTGCGAATATCCTCATATACTCTAGTTAATGTGTTAAATAATGTCTTAAGTAAAATGTTTGTGCTATATGAACTAGAAAGCTATATTTACATTCCTGTATAGGTATGGGAGCGAGTAGTACTGGGAATGTGCATAGATGACGTTGCGGAGGCTGGAATGTCGACCCTCCTCGCTCGCCCCTCGCAATCCGGACACGGCCTTTAAACCGCTCCGACGTGTTCGCAAAGCTTGCAAACTTTTTGTTTGTACGTTTAGCCTTTTATTGGATTTTGAAAAATCTCTACTGCAATATTTATATGGTGTATCTTGGTTCATACAGATCTGTACATGTACATTACCATGTACATGTACAGATCTGTATGAATAATAGATTCCTTGTGCAATGATATCGTTGATTTATTTAGATAAATGTATTTAAATGGGAAAATTTGTTATAGGTAACGTCGAAGTAAAAGCATTATAACACAATACTGTGAATAGCGAATTAGGCCATCCTTGTGCAACGGTGATGAAGATAATATTAGTTATTTATTACATAATATATTCTTTACTTGCATACTGTTGATAAACAACTGATCATTTACATAGTATAATTTTTTTTTGGGAATTGACACTAGCGATCGTGTACCATTTTATGGTGGGTAATTTGATTGTAAAATTATTTTTGCTAAAAAAGTTAAAAACATATTTCTTTCACCAAGAGAATGTATACTAACTTGTATATAAAAAAAAAGATTCCGACGAATTGATAACCTCCTCCTTTTTGAAGTCGGTTAAAATAGATTTAAATTAATTTTAAATAGACTAAAAATAGTGATTTGAAATAAACTTTAAGTTTCACTATATCTTTGAATCGATGATTTACCTATTCTTATATAATATGTAATATATAAATGTAGAGCAAGTATAAAAGTTTGAAGCCAACCTTGCCGCTCGTTCGTTGAATCAATTCCGCTACAAAGTAGCAATTCTTTCTCGTGTGAAGGACACTAAAGCCGGTTTGAACTCCGAGATGATGGCATAAAGAAAATATCGTTAGAGAAATGTTATACCCACAGCTAATGATAGCAATTACGGGAATCATAAGCAAATGCATAATTTCACACGGTTAACATAATTCATGACATTTTAAGCTTACGCTGATTATGAAAATTTTATTTAATCGGCCTCTAAACGGAAAGTTATACTTAAATTACCATCTATAACCAGTAATACAGAATCCTGTGAAACTGCAACTAGTTTTTTTTTCAGATTCTTGTACATACAATGTAAACTATGAAGTTTGGCGAGTGAAAGACGGTTCAATCGATTTCACTTTCAGATCTAAATTAACTTTCTCCAGTGACACGTCTTACACAATTTGAACAAGATAAAATAATCATAACCGCATATCTTAGATTTTGATCTAAAGGTCAATGGGCGAAATTATTGTACTTAGAAGAAAGTAAGAGTATAATTATATGTACGTGAGACAAACAAAACGGACGAATTCGATTATGACAGCCATATTTCATTCATAAACGAGCAAAAGCGAACACGTTATGGAACATATGGCGAAGTAAGTTTTTATATGGAACCAGCTAAAAAGTTTTTGCTCATAAAATTCGTACAGTGAATGGCTGGATGTGAATTGCGTCTTATATTAAAGGAAATTGTTCAGCTTCTTACAATAGGATGCGTACAATGAACAGAAACTTTGACTTGGAATTACACATTTAGATGCAGATTGATATTATTATTGTTTATATGAACACATTCGGATATGTTATATACAAAAGAAAGACAAAATACACTATGGAGCTTAAGATTGAACATTCTGTCACAGCTTGGTAGCGAAATTAACACACAATATATACACTAAATGATGACATCAGTAAATATATCTGTTTTAGAATACAATAACCGTCACTATCGACACTTGTAAATTTTCCACAAAGGTTTTTTTTTAATGTTAGTTAGGTTCAAAAGTATAGTATTTATTCAACACAAAACTGAAGTTTACTTTGGTTAGGCTAAATATAAAACAACAACAAAATAGTTTTACAATTTATTTGACATTTTTATAGCCTTATGGTGACTAACTATAGACATCCACACAACCAAAAAATATGCAGATGCGTTGCCATTTTTACCACCCGGTCGTGCCGGCCCAATTCGGCTGCAAAACAGCATGGCACTACCTCTTACTCAAATATACATACTCAAAAAAGTAAATAAATTTACTTTTAATAATCTAAAATATTTAATGTATACTTGATTTATGTGTATATTGAACAAGTATACTAAAAGTGCTGTCTGTAGACAGTATACACTAAACAAAGGTTGATGATGATGGTGATGAGGATGATAATGATGATGACGATGATGATGATGGTGTTGATGATGATAATGATGATGATGATGACATAGACAAAAGATAGCCATACTACTTTAATAATTTCAAATAATTAAATGCTTCATTTGAGAATCTTGAAGAGAACAAATAAAAGTACAATTAGATTAATCTCTTATAGTAATAAAATCTTAATTGGTCTATTACATTTAATTTTGTAATAAATATCAGAGCCTGCAAGGTAAGGA
Organism: Helleia helle; assembly: GCA_963853865.1. Lineage (NCBI taxonomy): Eukaryota > Metazoa > Arthropoda > Insecta > Lepidoptera > Lycaenidae > Helleia > Helleia helle. The sequence goes on along the minus strand of OY971422.1, from coordinate 12,979,971 downwards.
GCATTGAAATCGGAGGCGCGGGTCACGGACGCCGCGTTTGTCGGGCTGGCTGTTCCAGGATAGGTTTAAATCGTGGAGGTGAACTATGGAATAACGGGATTATATAGCCTATCCGCTTTTAATAAAGAAGAAATTTAATAAAAAATGAGAGAATAGAGATTTTGTAATATTTAGAGTCACTATTATGCGATTTTTGTTTCTAAAGCTTCTAGATACTGCTGGTTATACCAGTACAAAGGCTGTTTCCAAGGTATTAGCTTACTTTTCAAAGAATTGAGATGTGTGAAATATTAACATTGAAAATACTTTTTTTTTGTTTTCGCTGGGGAATTCGTTTAGGCATTCCACCTGGCCCGAGGAGGGTGGGGTCATATGAGACTAACTGCGCTCCCGAAAATATGGTAGGGTGGACACACACTCTACCCACTTTATCCAGCGGTGTTCTCCTCGTCGTCTGGCCGACCCAACGCGGGAGACGTCCACGGGACCTAGACGGTGTGCCATCCAGCATTCTCCTCTGTAGGCAGGGGGGTGGCGTTCCCTTCTCCTGTTACGCTTAAGGCACCCTGAATACATGAGGGTGCCTTAAAGCTCGGGCCTTACGCGTGCGTGACGGTTCCTCTGATAGGCCATGCACAGGTCCCTCATGACGCGGCGGTGTGACCGCCTCTCGCTGCCGCTTTGCGACCAGAAGATGCACCTGTGCAGTATCTCCCACTCCCCTTACTTCTTCTGAGACATAACTACCTCGCAGAAGGAGAGGACCGGCTGTCAAGCGTTCTCACTGACGGTCATCGCTCGGATGACCGCAGGGAACGACAGGTCCGGGCCAACCTCAGCGAATATTGAAAATACCTAAATTAACGCCTCCTATTTAATGCCGGTTTAAATGTGTCACCAGGGTTGAAGATATAAAGAATCGATTAACTTAAACAACAAAATTAGACAAATAGCTACGGTTAAATATAACTCCTGACATGTTATATGCATAGATTCAATCCTTTGCATATTAGGCCCTACGTGACAGAGGCAAAAAATATAAAAACTCCAAACTGTCCATTTAGCAGTTTTAATCCTTTATCGTTAAAATACTAAGCAGAGCAGAAGTAAGAAAAAATAAGCCATCTAGGAGCTTTCAACGAAAATGCTGCCTAAACCCTTTGAGATATAACAAAATAACGTATGGTGGAATATCTTTATTAAGTCTACAGAAAAGTCGAGATGGCATATGTCTATATGGACATAGTATGTTATCCTTAAGAGATAGCTCTTAAGGATAAGCGGTAACTGGAAAGCTATTATTTACTCAAATACGATATTAATCCTTATCATTTTCAATACTTTAGTTGGTTTGAGCATTTCATGAAGATTCTTTTTTCCCTTTACACCGGTGGAATTGTGTATCCTAAATATGCCCACAGAAAAGTCCGCGATGGCATATGTTAAAGATAACTTATTACATCCATTTTAATACTTTAATCACTACATAATAATATATAACTTTGTCCTCCGTAGCGTCTGTCTGTCTGTCTGCTTGCGATAAATTCAAAAACTAGAAGATGGATTTTTATGTTCATTTCAACTTGAGATGCTTACAGCAATTCTTAAGGCAGGTTATACTAGTATATAAATTTACCAAGTAAATTGGTAAATACTTAATATAATAAGGATAATATTAAAGAAAGAAAGAGAAAAAGTTTAAAAAAATTAAGCCGTTCGGGAGCTGACATTAAAGAAAACGATGCCTTATTTCCTTTATAGAAACAACAAAAAAGTTGAGAAATGGTATTCATCAGTCCGTATACGTCCGTAAATATAAGTAAATAGTTAATAGAATCAGGTGTTACTTTGCGGAAATCCATTATATAACATTAAATTATAATTTAATGTAATATAAGTAAACGCAGGTGAAGCTGCGGGCAACATCTAGTGCTATATAAACCCGAATTTCCAATTTAAATTTCCCTGTCTTCGCACGATGACGATTACTACACTTAACATTTCGTATAAAACAACAGTTTGTGGGCAGTAGACTTGTAGCTAACACCTACGCCTAACGATACCCACAGAAATAAAATGTAATCAATAGTATAGTTTTATTGAACAACACCAGCATACAAAGTATTATATTTGGTCTTTCGAAATTATTTTTACCTTGAATGTATGTATTCAACGCCTATTATCGTTAAATTATTTGTATTCGATGCAATTGTCATTTATATTTCGCAAGTAATCAAAAGTGACTATTGTCTTGAGCGACGTATCATCAAATTTCACAACGAAATACCGTAGTTTTACTTAAGAGTTTTACTAAATTTTCGTATCGGAACAGTATTTGTTCGAGACTGCACAAAGATAGATCAAAACCTAGTCTAACCCAAAGGAAACACTGTTGAGGAGGATAACTTAAATAATAATAATATATTGGGACAACTCACATAATATCCATCTGATCCCAAACTAGGTAGAGCATGTCTATATGGTAACCAGTCGAATGATAAATACTTATATATTTCCTAAATACATACATTATTAAAGATAAATTACACCACAGAACAAATGATCATTCTCATCACACAAACATTTGTCCAGGGTGGGGATCGAACCCACGACCTTCTGGTTTAGCAGTCAGGGCCACTAACCACTAGACCAACAGGCCAGTCACTTCTTACTATCTTTTAGCATCTGATTATTGATACGTTACTATATCTAATCTTAACCACACTGATTTCAAAAATACGAGAGTTTTTGGCAACAACTAATAATATAGCAAATGCCAAGATCATAGTGTTTAGATACTTGGAGGTAGCCATTTATTTATTTAAAGTAAGCACCTTATAAAAAATCTTAAATGTCAGTCGGCAACCAAAATATTGCAACGAAATGACGCCATATGCCGAGCATGAACAGGTGCGACGAAACGGCCAGACGAGCAAGGTGCACTTTCACGACTTCAAACACGTAAGGATTCTATATTATAACTATTATACTAATGGTCAATGGATAATCGATGCAGGAATTCAAGAAATTTTAATTTCTATCAAGGTTAATATAGTTTTTGCTAAACTGATCGCAATAAGGAACGATGTCAATAGCACAGATTTTATAAAATGCAATCTGTAATAGTCGCTTTTTATCGCAAGCATGTACCTACCTTATGGCTTACCTATTCTTATATCATAAATAGGTTTCCAATACTGTACACATTCGTACCTAAACTAGCAGACGCACTACAAGAGAAAACGCAATATTTCCCACAATTCAACATAACTTTTTCGCATATGTAAGTTCCAATGCTGAGTTCTAAAGATTCGTGTACATTTTATGATAACGTAAAAAATAAGTGACAACTTCAAAGTGTAGAATTGCTATTTTGGGGTCATGTGAAATATCGAAGTACTAAAGTGTCAATTTCATTAATTTTAATGTTATCGTTTCGTTTTACCGCAACGCAAATTGGCTAGAATATTCAAGATTTGTATACTTAGATTTTTAGATACAACTAAGACTTTTTAGACGAAAGAGTTAGTTTAGTGGTCCTACCTTTTTACTCCATGCATACAACAATTTTGCGATTAAATGTATATGTTCTAATTTACCGTTATAAAGCTGCGTAGTCTAGAAGGGCAAATTTCTCGTATTTGCTAATGTCTATGAGAGGCTTATTAAGTGAGTCTGCAGTGAAAAGCGTGGACTGCCAACTGCCGTTTTCTTTTGTACAAATTTTATTCTTATATATAAGCCATACATTATACATTTAATATTATACCGGCTAAACTACATGACACACTAACATACTAAATGAACTGGGTAAATTGATATTTATGTATGTTATGATAATTCATAACAGTTGGAATTTTATTATAATCATATTCATTGCAATTAATAAAGAATATAATATATAGACTGATCAGAAATATATAAACCCTCCATTGGTGTCGCCATTGTATCTTTTATATGTTAACACATAGGTCCGTACAGGAATTAGTTACAAAATTTTCCACAGTATGGCGAGGTTTTTTTATTTTTCTGGTCAGGCCATACTTAAAATTTGGATGTAAATAAAATAAATTGTATGTACCTATTAATGCTCTTAAAAATATTTTCTCTCACTAAGTATCGTCTATGTAGCAGTTTTGTTTTGCTTTCCTATCCTGTATGTCTTTTCTTATTTAAATAGCCATTTAAATACTTACTGTTCCAGTAGTTTCTCTCGTATGATGTTTTGGTCTTTTCCGTCTCACTTTCGGGTGACCGAGTCCTGTAACAATTAAAGTTAAACTATAACGCTGTGTTTGATAATATTATGTTTCTTTCACTAAAGAGTCGATATTGTCGAAGTGTCGGTCAATTAAATATTGCGGAGCCTTCCCGACCCCATAAAATAAGTTCCAAGACACCTCATCATCATTACTATCGTGTTATCAATAAGATGTTTACTCATACCTCACAATTTCCACTAACAAACGAACCCGACACATTAAATTACGAACCAGCAAAATAATTGCTATACTAATGTTCACTCATTTTCAACTAACAAATTCAACTATCCTGGTGTATTTGCTAGAGCTACCTCTAAAGCATATATATAATAATAATATCAGCCCTTATAATATGTCCCACTGCTGGGCATAGGTCTCCTCTTCCAAATCAGGCGAGGAGGGTGTTGGGCCATAGTTCACCGACGCGCTGGCCCAATGCGGCTTGGTAAACTTTAATCTCAACAGGCATGTAGGTTTCCTCACGATGTTTCCTTCAACGCTGAGTAAGCGATGATATCATGTCAAAAACCCATTTCAAGGCATCACCGAGGTCAGGATCAAACCCGGACCTCTGTCAGGAGGCCGAGGCCATATCCACCAGTGACTAGACCATTGTCGCTCACCATAAAACGGCAGACTATTTAAGGCCACCACTTGGCACATCTCATACCTGTTACCATTTGGACTTTTTATCGACACACTTCAAAGACTAACGTGCACTCGATTTAAACAGTTACAGCACATAAAAGTAATGCTTAAATGTAATTATATGATACGTACCTAACTTACAAAATAATGGGTATAGATTCAGCCTGTAATTTCGTCCGAGACAGTAATATAATAATACCAATAAGCGTTGTGATATTTTAACAACTACTTTGTATGTTTGATGTTAATATAGCTTGAGCTTTGCTGTAAGTAGTGATTTGAAGCAATTGAGTTTAAGTGACCAATTTTAGTAATGACAACAATTAGCAGTGAGTTTCATTTCGACACATTATTTTATATCCGATCGTTTATATCAGACAGTGTTGTCGAAATCGAATGTCAAGTTGTCGAAAGCGAACGTCAAATTGACGAAAGCGAACGTCAAGTTGTCGAAAACGAACGTAAAATTGACGAAAGCGAACGTCAGTCTCATATATTGATGTTTATATTCGATTCTATTCCATAAACGTAAAAGCCACTCGTCTAGAGGGGCAAAACATACATGTTTTAGACAACTATTGTTTGCATCATGATCAGCTAGTGAAAGGAACGCGTCTCGTGTGGAGCCCGCCTGTATGATAATTACAAATCGTCCCGCTTACTCCTTGCGCTAAACCGCCTTTTAAAAACAACGTAGAACAGAAGTTTTCATAGAAAACGTTCAAAAGCTATTCATTATAAAAATCAAAAAATATTTAAAAGCGTTTGTGTGGTAAAGGATATTATTATGTTAAAGATTTCATGGAACATACTAAAGCTTGGGAATATGGCGTTTCTCCCAGGCTTGCAGGATAAGATGTAAAAATTGTTATAGAATACATATTATTTCAAAAGATTGTGCCACTCAGTTTGTTTCGTCGGTTCTTCTCAGTGGACTTACCTTGGTAGATTCAATTAACGTTTAAAAAGATACTTTATTGGTACTATTTTGAATAAAAAAATATATTTTAATTTTGGATACCTTTATCCTAAGACGTCATACGGTAAGTCTGATGCCGGGCATACTATCTGTCCCACTTTCCAAAATATAGCAAAGCTTGTTGACAGAATAAATAAACAGGATGATATTCACAGACGAGTGAGCGGCGCAGGGCATTCCTCTAACCGGTCAAATGAAATAAAATCATTAAAAATATCAGCATTATGAATCCGTAAAGCTACAAAATAAAACCCTACTAAGCAAATATCACTTTCATTGGATCGATTAGAAATATTCATTCATCTAGTCAAAACTAACATACCATACCCCACCCGCGACCTCTATCCGAGTGCCTTTATATTTAAATAGAAATAAAATTTTACGATGCCATTAATAGTATAACTAATTTGAGAAGTTGGCATATTTTATCGCTACAAGAATAAAGCATTAAATTTATTAGATGTTGAGACTGAAGTTTAACGAACAGAGTTAAAACAAAGCTCTCAAATGTGTCTGAAGTAATCTAAACAGCCCTATAAAGTTAATTGATATAACACGATTGTATGGTCCAAATATCACTAAAATATTTTTATTGCGCTTTCTCTTGTGAAATATGAATGTTAGAGTGGTTTTATTTATTGTTAGTGAGAATTTATAACAACGGACATCTGCAATAGCGATCAGTTTATTGGCACTTAACAGATACGTGTGTTTATAGGATGGACACATAAAACTTAAACAAAGCTACTGAATTATTGAAGAAGAAAGTTTGATGTAAGTCGTTATAATAAATCGAATATTTTCTTTTATTTTTAAATAACACATCTGACTTCTGAAGTGATAACGAGGAAATATAAACGATGTCAAACTTATTGTCTTCTAATGTTTACGCGAATTTTACTAATTATAATGAAACAATTTTTTACGGATTTTATCGCGGTTTATTGAGATTTTTACAGTCCTCCCGTGACCATGGTTGCTGTAAAGTATCCGAAACGTCGGGCTTGTAAAAATCTTCCGCATTCCGCATTCCGCCGCGAAATCCGTAAAAAATTGTTTCATTATGATGTCAAACTTAATTAAAAATAAAGTATTAGGCTATTTCTCTTATTTATATTTATCAAATAACTTTTTTTTATCTTTTTTCTGTTTAAAAAAATATGCCGAATTAAAGTAAAATTAATAACACCATTTACAATCACTTCAATTGATATTATCACATTATTAAAAACAAAACAATTTTAATGAATGAACAAACGAAAGTTGCAAAATAATATCGAAATAATTTTTTTCGATATAGTTTGTATACTTGATCGAATGAGGCACGTGCCTTGGCCATTCCTTATCATCACGTAATTAACAGGAATGTGAACTCTACCTTCCGCTACACAACATGTAATTTTATCGATATGTTGATAAATACAATACAATTATACTAGTGGCACCGACAGACGTTGTTCTGTATAACATATTTAAATATAATTGTTTTGGGAATCTAAACCATTCTCGAATCCACTTGAACACACACAAAAAATTCATCAAGATCGGTCCAGCCGCTTAGGAGGAGTTCAGTGAACCCCACCGCCACGTCAAGGCCTGAACCATGGTGGGGACCATGGTTCAGGCCTTGACGTGGCGGTGGGGTTCAGTAGCCTAGGGTGAGCCCAGCACCTTGGGTGAAGTTAATTGAGCCGAGGGAGCTCTTTGTATCCATCTTATAAGAAGAGGGGACAAAAGAGCAGGGGCAAGGGGTGAGGATGGGAACCTCACCCCATTGTACTGTCCCAACGTTGGGAGGGGTTGTTCTGTGGTGCGGGACAACCCCTCTGTGGAGGTGGTGACGGTCCCTTGCGGGACTGACTAGCCGTCGAGGTGCCTTGTTAGTTTATTAGATCCGGGGCACCTCACCAAAGGCGGCATAGGTGGCACTCGCCGGGTTTTAGTGGGTAGAGCTGCCACGTCCACTTACCAGCTTTCGGGCGCAGCGAGTCCCACATACTCGCGTGGGGAGACCCACTCCCGCGCGGGATGTCTCAGAGCATTTCCCGGCGTTAAAGAAAAAAAAAGGAGGAGTTCAGTGACATACACACGTACAGAAGAATTATACATAAAGATTTACATGTGTAGAACTCTTTCAAAGTACCTTTACTTCCTAGAACTTAACATGTAACTTCCACTCTCATTTTGGCAATTGGCTATTTATTAAAAAATTACTCCTTCAGTGTTCTGTTGTATCTTAGGGATATCGTATCGTACATAAATCCTATAGAACAGTTTAAAATTATTCTAAAGTCTAATCAATTAAAAATACAAAGCTTAAGATTAAAAGAAAACGTTTAGATTTTAATCGATTTTACAAATAAAAAAAACAATTCGATCAACTCGTTCTAAAATTGATTTTTAGAACGAGCTACCTTAGCTACCGTATTTTCGATAAATACCAAAAAACGATCGAACCCTGAAATCAATGAAATGTCTCACAAATGATACCACCGAAAACCAGCTCTAACGAAATGTCAGGGTCCAATACTGAACGATAGAATGCTGACCGACTATCAAATACGGTACGTTTTTGCAACATACTTTGAATACCGATGAATTTGTGGATATAAATTGATCTATTATGTAAAATTATTTATTGATTGCGTAAATCGATTACTTCACCCTGTTAATGGGTGATGTGATTTATTTGACTTCCTAATTTCAAGGTGAGATACGAGACAAAAGTGAAGCTTCGTTGGTCAATCACGATTAAGCTATTATTTGTGTAAGTGTTAAACTGTATATTTTCGTATTTTAAACAACAAAAAATAATAAGATATTTTTTATCCAACGAGAATTCTTATACAATCAAGCACATTTTTTTATTCTGTCTAGATTATTTTAATAATTAGGCAAAAAAATTAAGCATTATGAGGTCTAACAATCGTTATCTATATTATTCTCACTACTTTCGTTTAATTTTTTGTTACAAATTTATGAGTTTCTATGTAGGGTTTCTATGTATGTATATATGTTTACAAGTAAATAAACTTTTAAGTTTTTTATGTCATAGGGAGTCAATCGAGCAGTCGGAGCCTTATGATGACTACCGAGGCCCATAGACATCCGCACAACCAAAATTTATGCAGATGCATGGCTCTCCTTTTCTCTATACCCCCAATGGACCACCGGAAACTCACAAACCGCACGAATCGCGACAGTATAGCTGTGACTTGACGCCGGTGTTATGTGAGCGAGAGGTACCACCCCGATCGAATCGATTACAATATTGTACTCTTTGCTTAAGGCAGCAATATCTAAATCTCACTTTTGAAATTACGTCATTGGAGAGTTAATATTTACATAATACATATGTTACAAAAATTATAATCAACAACTTTTTTCCACATGTTCGAAAAACTAAATTTGCCTACAGAATACTAAACTACAAAAACAAAACTATAACACGACCAATCTCTTCACAGCTTACAAAGCTAATAAGTTCCTGTACTCCTATCATTACTAACGTTATTGAATACCCACTCAAAGCTCTAATAGACGCTAAGTCGAACCATACTTCTTGCGTTCAACTTTAACCAACTATCATTACACTATCTAATAAATATAATTATTATTATATAACCCGCCTTCGCCACAACCAGTATAAGTAAAAGCTGAATAAAACCAGTTTTTAAAACGTTTAATTAAATGTAATAAATACCGCTAAAACCGAAAGTAAACGAATCTGGAAAAACGACAACGGAGAATGTACCGATTAAAATATGCAGAAACTATGTTAAGTAACATTAAAAATGATTTAAAATGCAATGGCTCGTGCTATAAGTTCGATTGAGATTGTTTTGACTAAAACGTAATTGTGCTTTGTTCGGACGTGAGTCCAGATCGAAATGCTTTGAAATCAAACACCCCTGAAATAAGTCAACATGTAGGATTCTATGCCGACTTTATAACTAACTTATTTAAGATAACAAATTGCTTATGACGGTTTTTGATTCAAATTTTATCTACTTTCAACAATAAGCATTTCTTGATTAGCTATTATTAAGATCGACATTTTTATAGACGAATATTGTTATAACGGAAGAAGACAAGACAAATCATTTTCGCTTTTTTCGATGACAACACAGTATAATATTATATTTTGAATGTCAATGGTAGGCCATTCAGGTACCTATGGATAGTTAATCAAGACAATGTTCTATAGCTCTCGCTGACACGTTACAAGAAAGCGAAAAAATGAACATTCTGTTCACATAACTCGAATTAGCAAAAACACAACAAACTTTGACGTCAGCGTAGCATATCTATATATAAATGTTATGTTGGTTTGTGTACGCTTCAAAAACTCAAAAAATTCTGCACCGATCGAGCTGAAATTTTAGAATGATATATAATCCGCATCAAGGATTGGTTTTATCTATTTTTTGATCAGATAAGTTAACGCGGGCGAAGCTGCGGGCAACAGCTTGTGTAATATATTTTACTGTTATATTTTTTTTTTATGTCATCACGGAGCAAACGAGCAATCAGAGCCTCACGGCGCCGACGCCCATACACATCCGCACAACCAAGGCCACGCAGATGCGCCGCCCTCCTTTTCCCTATCTGCCCCAATGGGCCACTGGAAACTCACAAACCGCACAAAACGCGACAGTATAGCTGTCACTTGTCGCCGGTGTTATGTGAGCGAGAGGAACCACCCCGGTCGTGCCGGCCCAGTTCGGCTGCAATGCAGCATGGCACTACCTCTTACTAATTTGAAAATGTTTGACTGTACATTTTATACACAAATTTTCTAGTATTTTTAATACCTGGTTATGCGAATTTTATAAATGACAGATTTTTTTGTAAAGATAGACAAATTGTATTACAAACCATCTAAGGCTAGTGGTTAAACCATCCATGAGCTATAAGCCCCTATCTCGTCTTATGCCAGGCATAGGGGAATCGTCAACGCAAAAATAAATTAACCAAACATATTCTATTTACTTATTTAAGGAAATTTCACATAGACAACTCTTATGCTAAACAATGTGAGAACATCAGCAATTATAAAAACTAAAAGTATCCATAATCACGGAATATCACCGCATGCCAGATTGATCTATACAATGCAACAGTATTAATATAAAGTAAAGTTATTTTCGAGAAAACAAGAAAAAATATGTTGATAAAAACAAAAGCAATAAGAACAAGATAAATGAAATTCCTCCATTAGTGTCTTATAAATATGATGAGGTACAGAGCCCACATAATCCGATGAAGACATGTTCGCCTCTCGACGTCATCCTATACCCACACTTACATCGCTTATTCTTTTTTATTTGCACGCCAAAGAAAAGGCTCATTGTTTCTTGACCTTTAAAAATCGGGAGTCAAAAATATATTTGCTTCGTATTCGTACCACGATATTATGATCATCTTTGCTTAAAGCACAAATAATATTGTATTTAGTAATGTTTTTATATGCATTTTATGCGTTTATAACACTGAATTAGGTAACGATGATACCCTACAGAATGGAAGTTAAAATACCTACATATAAAACTAGCTTTTATAAAACATTTAAAGCTACTCTAATAAAGCATATTATATTGTGATTCTTTATTGCTGAACAGGTGAAAGGGACACGTTTTGTGCGTGGCGCAGGTTGCGTTCTGTGAAGGGACACGCACTGTAGTAATTACTGGCACCGAGACTTACCATCTTTTGTCCCAAGGTCGGAAACGCATGGGCGAATACAGGTGGCATAATAAGGTTGACTGTATTTCCCTTTTTTAGTTGATTCTCGTACCATAATATCTACAAATATATATATAAAAATGAAAGGCAAAAAGTCGTTCGTTATTTTGATACAAAAGGGGTTGTAAGGGGTTGCTTCGTTTGGGGAGACATTTGATTTAGAGGAAGCATGACAAAAGAACGAGTAATATACGATGAATATGTACACATTACAATTAACTTTGCATAGATATCTGAAGATATAAATTATCATAGCTATGTTAAATTGTTAGGTCATCCTATGACCGTTAGAAAAGTCTGTAGGACACAAGCTTCTCACGATGAAAATTTATGAAGTCGATCATTATCTAATGGCTCTTTAAGTATAGTTCTTTTGCATATTGGCGCGTCTTATAAGTAATACATTACTAAATGTGGATGTTTAAACTAAGTTAGAATTCCATTATTATATTTTCAGAATAATGTTCCAAGTTACTGTCAAAAGTAAGCTTAACTTTGTCACTGGCTATTGCCAGTGAGCGCAAGGGAGCTAAAGCTGAAGCCAAAGAAGAAGAAGAACTTAACATTAATTTCAAATATTTTCTTTTTTTAGATTTTAGGATACGCAAACTGACAGATGAGTGAGTCGCCTGGTAAGAAGGTAAATTTCTTGTAAGAAGGTAAAAGAAAAAAATGTCCAAAAAAATAAAAATAAATACGTAATACTTCCTGGTAAGAAAGTAAATGAAAAAAATAAAGAAGAAAAATTGTCACGTATGAATGAGTTCACCCAGAACTAAATAAAACAAGTTACCCTTGCCTTCCTATCCTCAGACACAAAATGATAGGTCTGGATGCGTAATACAGCAAGGCTTTCTCACATTGAAAAAAGACAGGAAACGATACGGCACGGACGGAACAGCTCTTCACTCCCACTAGGGAAACTTAATTTATGATAAAAAGATACACAAAAATTATTTTATATTGAATAATCTTCCCGACGTTGGGAGGGGTTGTTCTGTGGCGCGGGATAACCCCTCTGTGGAAGTGGCGTCGGTCCGCTAAAGGGCTGACTATCCGTCGAGGTGCCCTGTTTGCTCATTAGATCCGGGACACCTCACCAAAGGCGGCATTTGTGGCACTCGCCGGTTTTTTGTGGTTAGAGCTGCGTCCACTTACCAGCTTTCGGGCGCAGCGAGTCCCACATACCCGCCCGGGGAGACCCACTCCCCAGCGAGTTGCCTCAGAGCATTTCCCGGCGTTAAAGAAAAAAAACTTGTACCCTTGATACTGCGGCTCTGAATAATGGACGGGTGCTTTTCCCAAACCATTGGCGTGGATATTTTTTACGAAGATGTTCTTCTACGACCTATACTATGCTCGCCTTGGATCTTGCGCTGGATTATAAGTTGAAGCAGGTGGCACTTTGAGTCTCTCATAATGTGGCCGAAGTATTGAAATTTTCTCTTTTTAACCGCGTAAACAACCTCAGCTTTCTTCTTCATTCATTTTTTATTTTGTCTCTCCAGGATATCCTTAACATTCTCCTGTATACCCACATTTCAAAATCTCAAACCTTGTTACAGGTCGATCCAGTGAGGGTCCATGCTTCAACACCATACAAGAGAATGGAGAAAACGTAACAGCGTGCGAATCGCAATCGTTGCTTGATGTTCAGCTTTTTATTGCATATAAGTGATTTAAGTTTATAGAAAGCATTACGGCACCTTATTTCAGACTGTGATCTCCCGTATCATCGACCCAGCATTATGGCTGTTCATTACAAAACAGAGAGGGTTAGCAAATGGTATTTTACAAACTGTCGTATATTTGGTCTTCTTGATGTTGATACCGAATCTTGAATGTTGAATGCATCCAATCTTTCCTAATACATATCAATTTTTGTTTCCATGTATGCAGAGGGACATATTACGGGTATTATTGTACATACCAATAATTATATAAAAAAACAAATTAGAATGTAACAATTAAGAAATTATAACATCACAAGAGACGCGAAAGTGAGCTTTTTAGAGCGTGTTGCAGCCTAGGTTAACCGCGTCGTGACCGCCCCCCCCCCCTCCCTCCCTCACCCTCGCGTCCATGCACCCCTCGCTCCGCACACCCGCGCCACCCGAGCGGTATTGCGCGGCCGCACCTACCTGTCACTTACCGGAAAACCTTCGCGATTATATTCAGTTACATCGATTATTGGATCACTAGAGATTTGCTGTAATGTCACATTGAGTCAAGGTGAGGACATTTAAATGTCTGGATGAATTTTTACGAGCATTTTTGTTTTTTTTTTCTCCATTTTTAATTGAGGGAAAATTCAAACGGCACCTCAATAAATTTAACGGACGTCTTAACTAATAAGATAACAGTAGTACTTAAGTAATAAGCCATAACATATCAAATCGCAATATTTTATTGATCACAATATTTCCTTATATTACCTTTGTTACGCTTGTGATTCTTTAACTATTAAATTATAAAAACGATTCACTATTTGCACTAACCGAAGCGAATTAACCCTGCATTCTTCTTTTCTCGGCTCGACTAGATTATTTCCTTTCTCGGTCGCATTCCAAAGCCAGCTATTTACTACTTTCGTGTTTATATGCTATTTCTTTGGTACATCTGTAAGGTTTTCTTTTTATGACCACCTGCTTCCTGATTACAAATACCTTGCGGGTAATTTGTCGGGTGTTACTCAGTTAAACCGTTTATGTGAGCAATTTACACTGAGAGTTTTAACATTTTACAATACTCATCAGATAGTTTGTTTGAATGGATTAGTCTCCAGAACTAACATTAAGATTTAAAAAAATGTCAGCATTTTATAGCTCTATTGTTGACGAAAGTCATAGATTATTGTAAAGACAAGATTTTCTTTTACCTTTAGAGTGGTCGAAACCGCGGCGGAAAACCAGCTAGTCACAAAATTAACCATATAAAAAGGCTTTTTACGACAAATGGCTAATAAGGAATTATTTAATAATTAATTACCATTAAATTTTATATACAAACAACGATACAACCTTTTCCTGTTAGCTGTAAGGTAAACCACAATTGTTCAAGTAACCAACATTCAATAAAAGAATTTAAAATAAACGTTGCATTGGTATTATATTACTTGGGTGCACCAGTAAAATTTTCCACCAAAATTTATTTTGAAGTTCTCCAAAAATTTGGCTCTTTGGGACCAATTTCAAATGTCTAAATTGACCGGACTCTCTCGTAGATACCGCAGTTTTAATGAGACGAACAAAGAAATGTGCTGCCTATCCTGAGACATAAGATCTTAAGTCTCGATGCCAGTAATTAATTAAATTAAAGTCTGTCTTGCCCTTCTCTCCGAAACACAGCAAAGCTGTTTCACGGGAGAAACAAGCAAGATGGTGGTACCCATGCAGCCGGGAGCGCGGTACAGCGCTTCCCTCTCACCGGTAAAATTGATATGTATTGGAGTCGGTTTTTTTTTATTTAGTATATGCCAACTGTCATTTATTCTACCATTATTTCAATTTTTGTCTGTCTTTGCATTGTATTTCTTTTAACCCAAAATTGGTTTGACCGATCATGATGTGCGTCGTAGCACAATTTTGGCGGAACACATAACATTACCGCTCTATTCCGGTTATGTTCGGTGGGACTCATAAAGTAAAACCTTCATGGCAACATTGGCGTATGTCCAGAAGTGGAAGGAAAACGATGGATAATGATGATGACGATTAAAGCCTATGGGGGGCGCTCGATTCAGAACTATTTCTATAATAACCAAGCCTACTTTTTTTGTTGAAGCAGGGAAATGCTTTTTTTTTTTTCTTTCACGCCGGGAAATGTATGAGGCATCCCGCGGGGGAGTGGGTCTCCCCACGCGGGTATGTGGGACTCGCTGCGCCCGAAAGATGGTGAGTGGACGCAGCTCTACCCACTAAAACCCGGCGAGTGCCACCAATGCCGCCTTTGGTGAGGTGCCCCGGATCTAATAAACAAACAGGGCACCTCGACGGCTAGTCAGTCCCGCAAGGGACCGACGCCAGCTCCACAGAGGGGTTGTCCCGCACCACAGAACAACCCCTCCCAACGTCTAGTATACCTGGAACGAGCCCAGGCATTTATGTGTTGCCTATCCTGAGACATAAGATGTTATGTCTCGGTGCCAGTAATTACACTGCATGTCTTGCCCTTCTCTCCGAAACACAGCAAAGCTGTTTCACGGGAGAAAAAAGCAAGATCGTGGTACCCATGCAGCCGGGAGCGCGGCACAGCGCTTCCCTCCCACCGGTACATAGTATAGTGTACTACATAATATATTATACATTGTACATGCACTAAAGGTACGGGAAAATGATAATCTTGCTAATGAAAAATTTTGTCAAAAAAAAAATATCTGCAGAATTTCCTACGGAATCTCGTGAAAGTGCGACTGGCACTTGACCAGTTTTGTAATTAATTAGTAATAAATTGTATCAAAGCAAAATTTGTTACTTTATGGTACGCAGTAAATCATTCCACCTTTAG
Organism: Helleia helle; assembly: GCA_963853865.1. Taxonomy (NCBI): domain Eukaryota; kingdom Metazoa; phylum Arthropoda; class Insecta; order Lepidoptera; family Lycaenidae; genus Helleia; species Helleia helle. The sequence goes on along the minus strand of OY971422.1, from coordinate 12,963,831 downwards.
AGATATTAGTAAAAGTGTTTATTAGTTATTAGTCGTACAATTTACATTTTTCCAATTTTATCAATAACGTCTGGGTTTAGTGGCCAGTTCGAATCCCAACAAGTGAAGATATTCAGTTATATTAGTTACTAGCTGTTGCCCGCAGCTTCGCCCGCGTTAACTTAAATTTACAGCCGTATACGGATTGATGATGATTATTTTTATAGCCTAAGTTACTCCTTATAATATCAACTATCTGTCAGTGAAAGTCCTGTCAAAATCGGCCCATCCGTTTCAGAGATTAGCCAGATCAAACAGACATTACAAACAAACCCTTCAATTTTATTTATCTGTATAGATGTATATTTATGTTATATTGACTTAATTTCGGTATTATAATGAAACAAGTTTTACGGATTTTATCGTGGATTATAAAGTATACAAGCCCGACGTTTTGGATACTTTAAAGCAACCATGGTTACGGGAGGTGTGTCAGTAATAAAACAATCTGTAACACTGGCTCTTACGTGCTTATTACAGGACTAGGTTAACGTGGTGTAACGGTAAGTTAAAATTATTACTATTATCACAACTAACCCAGGGTGGGTTACATGTGATAATAGTAATAAATTTTAATAACATGCAAGTTTTAGATCTAATGTAACAAGGAGTTATAAGTAGATAAACTTTCTTTATACCACGATTACACGAAACTCAAATGAGAATGCTTACGTAACGTGTTTAATTTATTCATAGGAAAACACTGCAGTTTTATATCATATTTTTATAAACATACTATTGCATTTGTTTAAAAAATACTTAATGACATTTTTGGCCAGGTTTCAAAACAGTCGGTACAGTTTCGGTACAGTCAACGACAAATAAACTATTATTAGCTCACAGTTAGTTGTTATATGTGTGCGTCGTTTAGGCTGATGCAGGCCAAGCTTACAAGAAAACGAACTCTTTGTTAGACATTTTTTTTTCTTTTGCCCCGGGAAGTGCTCTTAGGCCACACGCGGGGGAATCTACTCTCCAGGCGGGTATGTGGGACTCGCTGCGCCCGAAAGCTGGTAAGGTGGACGCAGCTCTACCCAGTAAATCCCGGCGAGTACCATCAATGTCGCCTTTGGTGAGGCCTATTCGGTTAGAGTTAGGGTTAGGTTCCCATCCTCGCTCACTGTCCTCTCCTGCTTTTTTCCCTCCTTTTTACAAGAGGGGTACAAAGAGCAGCTCCCTCGGTTCAATTGGCTTCGCACAAGGTGCTGGACCTTAGACTACTGAGCCCCACCGCAACAGCCCACAACAATTGTTAGACATCTCATTAATTAAAATCTAATAAAAGTTTTTACACTACGGTGGAGCACTAATAAATACAAACACATACCTATGTTGCTAAAACAAAGTCCTTTTGGGTTTACAATAGTCAGTTGAGAAGAAGCTTTAAATAGTACTCTCAATTACTTATGTAGGTACACAAATAAGTAGGTAAGTAAGGAAGTACGGAGGCAAACCTAAGTACACTATAATTTACGTCATGTGCTTAGATAAGCTTACCGCATAGCGCATACGGGGTTTTCGGTTAAGCCGGGCATTACGTAATTCATCAATCTAGAAAACAAATCTTATCTAGAAAACAGTAGCAATAAAAATATTATTCGTAGATACATATTGCGTAATACTGTGTTCTTAACATACTGCAAAAATAAAATATGAAGTTGCTGTTCATATTTTGTAGATATAAAACTAGTGAACCTGAAAAAATGCCACTTTTCACATATCAAAAAATGTATTATTATCTGCTGTTTAGAAATATCAATGAGTGCCTCTAAGCCTAAATCTTATATACATCAGTGATTTTAATTTATAAAATCAGTCCCATTCCATGTTTTATTCTGTAAATAGTATTAGGTTTGAACTCGTACTATCTCCTCCAATATATCGTATATTATGTTACACCAAACATACTGTGAAAATGTTAAATGTTAATTCTCTCTTGTATCGATTGCCCCAACAACACAGCATTGCGTGAAATGTGTAGTTACAATCACGGAAATGAAACAACAGATAAACGATAGCACCACTTTCGTTGTCTGCTAAATTGTACAAGTAACTTATGTTTAAAGAAATAAGTCTCCATTTTCACTTTTGAGACTATCTTTGCAATTTGTGAATCAGATAAAAATGAATAAATATACATTTGTGTTAGCGGAACTCGCATATAGAAAAATTATGTACGATAACGAAGGGCACCAATTACTTAGCCGTATATCTACTTACTTTTTCTTAAACTATTGTGTTGACTAAGTTCTTGTCATTGCTATAAAGTGAACAAAGTGAATGTAGAAGGATAAGCGTGAAAAAAAAGCTAATGAAGGCAGAAATATTCCTACCATACCAAGGATGTTCAAGCATACATTCATCGTTTGATGTTCACCTTGGAATGCACAAAACTGGCCATCCCGTAATTCCTACAAGATTACATCATTGTTCTGGTAGAAACATTCCGATAAAAACTCAATACGGTCCATAATAATCTTCTACGCCGGGAACAAAATTCATAGCATTAATTTTATAGCCAGTAAATATTGTAGAAATGCTTATAAAATATGCGAGTAGAAAATATGAAATATTATGATGCACAATCATTGTGAACTTTTGTTATTGATTGTACAAGCAGTATTAACAGGCCATTAAATACCTTATTAAGTTAGACCGGTACCATAATCCAGTACAAGCAGATAACATTGACCGTGCAACCTTCCCTTTTAGTCCACTACCCACTTATAAATAGCCGTCTAGCTATTACGTTCTTTTGGTTACTGAAGCTGGCTCTAGATCTTATATATGATCAATATTCCATGCACGTACATACATACGGCTTTGTATTATATTAAAGAATCTATTGATAATAAATTTGTGACATTAAACGTCGTTATGTTCTCAACTGAGTTATTTATTTACAAGTCCACTTTTAGGTTTTTTTCTTTATGTTTTTAAGACAAAAGACGATTCATTTTCATCTTGATGATTGATGACAACTTCTTTGTTTTTATACAATTGACGAGTTAAATGTACTATTCAATATTTATGTTAAAATAGAAAGTTTATATTTAGAAAATCTTTTTTATTTACAATGACTTGTTCGCAATTTTGGCTATCTTCTTCACTATAAAAGATATCGATATTTATTTTATAATTATATTCAACCCAATGTAGTAAGATTTTTTTGTTAGGAAATGAATCAGGTTCTTAATTATTATTGATTAGGAATCATTTCAATCTTATAAACGTAAAAGTTCGTAAGTTTGTTATTTGCATAACATTTTGGACATTAAGCCGGGGCAGATCCTGTGGAATAACTTGCAAACATCTGTTAATTGTTTATTATAGCTGGATGAAGAAAAAACTTGAAGTTGGAAAATTCCTTTTTTGGTATGTCGTAATTTATGTATAAACTACACTTTCCTTCAATCAGGCTATAATTATTTCGCATTGACTTTCATAAGAAGTTTATTTTTGAGATAAAAGCAATCGTGAGACAAATGATGTTCAGGATGCGAGGAACCAGTTACAATGTCCTTCACACCGGAACATTTTACTTCTCAAACGGACAGGACGTAGGAAGCTCGTGGGAATCCTGCGCACACGAGGAGACAGGTTTTTAATTAATTAATTCAGACCCTATATCTGGAAATTTTGTCTCTAGAAAACAACATTACTTATGTCACGTTGATTGCTAGAGACAAAATCTATTTCTCCTTTCAATTTCAACTTTACTATTGAATATTACATATCCGTTTCTTTTTGCATTCATTAAAACAATACTTTGGATTTAGTTTGCGATTAAATTTTCCCTTCTTTTTTCATATAATATGTAATTATATTATTTATCATGATTTTACAATTTTTTTTTCATAAATTGATATAAATCAAACTTTTGTGAGTTTATCTTTCCATTCGATACTTATCTGAAAGCTTTTTTAGAGTATGCTAAGATGGCTGATCCTTTACAACTTAAATTGAACGAAAAGATAAAATTAATACTATTTTTACTATCTATCATCTTCTTCTGCTTAGCCTAGTTACCAGTATTGTAAATGGAGTGAACCTATTAGACCTCCACAGCCTAGTAACTGGGTAATACGATAGTTGTCAGACTTTCGGGCTTCTGACTACACGTAACGACTACCAAAGATCCACGAATGACAGCCGGGACCAACGGCTTAACGTGCTTTCCGAGGCACGGAGGACTGTCGGTATATAAATGGTCACCCATCCCCGGACCAATCTCTACAAGCGTAGCTTAACCTGACGAATCGATCCGTGCGGCTGTTATTACTTAGCCTCGAAGCCCAGAAGAAATGCCCAACACTATCATTAGAGCACCACCAGCACCTTGGTCAGCACCTGTCATCACTTTGTGATAACCGAATATATACGTTGATTAACGTGGCTATAAACTTACTAGACAAATTCTATCAGAATAATTAGTATAATCAATAAAATATAATATAGATACTAACCCCCAAATACTCAAACGAATCTCAAATTTAAGACGTACTTAAACTCGTATTGTCTCTCTTTTTTACTTTGAATCTGACACGTCGTAGCATGAGTTTAAGTACGTCTTAAATTTGAGATTCGTTTGAGTATTTGGGGGTTAGTATCTATATTATATTTTATTGATTATACTAATTATTCTGATAGAATTTGTCTAGTAAGTTTATAGCCACGTTAATCAACGTATATATTCGGTTATCACAAAGTGATGACAGGTGCTGACCAAGGTGCTGGTGGTGCTCTAATGATAGTGTTGGGCATTTCTAATACTTAGAAGGCACTTTACCCTGAGGATAATCGATTATTACTGGATGTGAGCTTATGTCAATAAATACCAAATGAATATACTTTTGGCTACGAGGCAGAAACACAACAAAGACATTGCATCCCTTTGGTGTTAACTATCATTTGCACTGTAAACATTGCAACTTGTTCGATCATTTTTATTGCGTAACATCAGGAAGAAATAAATAATGTTATTTTTAAACCCGACGGTCTGTTGAGACAAACAAAAACAGTACAGTACATAACGAGTAAGGCTGCAGTTACCGTTAGCGACACTTCTTGGAAGCCTTCACTGTAGGCCTTAAGATGCTGCAAAAAATATGTTTGCTCCCACACTACACAGTGGCTGACCTCAGACGGGCGCATTCTCGTAAATCCTTATATTATATGCCCGCTAAGCCTCCGGGTGCACATTATGAATTATTTTGCTGCACACTTATGAAGTGTTATGTCTTCATACTCAGACTCATTTCATAAATATATACATGATCTTAAATATATATATTTTTTATAAGTCACAAATTGTGATATTAGGATTAAATTTCGCAGGTTTGAGTAGTATAATCTTATACATGTTAGGTTTTTAGTTAACTATCAGCTGATGAAATCAAACACATATGAATCACTGACGGTAAGTAACCCCACCATGGTTCAAGCCTTGTCGTGGTGGTGGGACTTAGTAGCCTAAGGTGAGCCCAGCACATTGGGCGAAGCAAATTGAGCCGAGGAGCTGCTCTTTGTACCCCTCTAATAAAAAGAGGGGGCAAAAGAGCTGGGGGACAAGGGGCAAGCATGGTAACCTCATCCCATTGTACTGCCGAGACGTTAGAAGGGGTTGTTCTGTGATGCCGGACAACCGAAGGTGGCGTCGGTCCCTTGAAGGACTGAATAGCCGTCGAGGTGCCCCGTTTGCTCAACAGTTCTGGGGCACCTCATCAAAGGCGGCGTTGGTGGCACTCTCCGGGTTTTAGTAGGTAGAGCTGCGTCCACCTTACCGCCTTTCGGGCGCAGCGAGTCAGAGCATTTCCCGGCGTCAAAGAAGAAAAAAAGACAAAACATTCATCAACAGGCACAAGTCCGTCATGCTCTTAACTTTTGACTATTGCCCATCTTTATTTAATCTTACCATCGTCATACCCACGTTCTACCATGTAAATAGGTTACAATGCCAGACTTTACAAAGCATATAAGCCTTTTTATCCAGTCACAGCAGGGCTACACTTAGGTTGGAAATAAGCAAGACGATGTATAGCTGCAGTGGATAGTACTGCATAATGAACATTCTGCATCGGTATTTTATTAATAACTCAGTTGAGTTGTCAGGTGAAGTGCCCGGGATCTATTGAGCAAACAGGGCACCTTGACAGCTAGTCAGTCCCTCAAGGGATACCACCTCCACAGAGGGGTCGTCCCGCACTACAGAACAACCCCTCCCAAAAACGGAACAGTACAATGGGGTGAGGTTCCCATCCTCACCCCTTGTCCCCCTGCTCTTTTGTCTTCTCTTCTTAAAATAGGGGTAAAAAGAGCAGCTCCCTCGATCCAATTGGCTTTGCCCAAGGTGCTGGGCTCACCTTGGGCTACTGAGCCCCATCCCCACGACAAGGCATGAACCGTGGTGGAGTAGCAACACCACTTGACAATTCGTATGTCAAAATGTTTTAATAAAATTCAAGTCTTTTAATAAAAGAATTTAAATGCTGATCCTAAATGTATTCAGTCTTCTGATAAGATAATGGCAAAAGTCTTTGTATTTTTGCTTTTTCTTAAGAGCCAATTTATTTTCCTTTCTTTTGTTGTTATCTCAACAAACCGCATTCCACGGTGCCTCTGCCCACCTTCTGCTATAATTTGATCCAGCTATCTTATCATGTAAGTTATTGAAATGCTCATGTATACGCTATTTTTGTTCTTACAGTCATGTTATTAAGAAATATAGTGTATTAAAATGTATTTATTCAATCGAATCAATGTATCAGTGTGAAACACAACATCAATGCAAATAAAAGTTAGTTTATTTAAATCAGTTATGTTGTGTACAAGCATAAATAAATCGATCATGTGTGTATTAAAATACAAACAGTGTAGGGTTCCGCGATATGATAATATAATAGTTTTACTATTAAATAATGTTAAAAAAGTATTAACTTGTGTTATCTATACTAATATTATAAAGCTGAAGAGTTTGTTTGTTTGTTTGAACGCGCTAATCTCAGGAACTACTGGTCCGATTTGAAAGATTATTTTAGTGTTAGATAGCCCATCTATCGAGGAAGACTATAGGCTATAATATAAGTCATAACATCACGCTGTGACTAAGTTAACGCGGGTGAAGCTGGGGCAACAGATTGTATTTTATACGCCTTCTTCGTGTTTCGTCTTGGCGTTCATTGAAGGATGCTTATGTTCAGCAGTGGACGGATGTAGGCTGATGATTATGATGATGACGATATTCAATAATAATTATAGGTATGTTTCAAAGAATATAATATTTTAGTTAAAATTGGTTAAAATACAATATAATATATGAATATTCGGGGAAATAAAAAAAAGAAAGACTCCTATTTCTGATAAAGTATTAATTGCTTAGAAAAATATTTTTTTTTTAATCTATTCAGATTTCAGCAACTCGACTATCTTATCATATTTATTTGATCTCGGATCCAAATGTGCCGCAATGATATTATATGTGCCACCGCTTTTTTATCACCAAAGTATTTTTTTTTTAATGTTATTTGGATAGGCAAACTGGCAGACGTGCCACCTGATGGTAAGTGGTCCTCGTCACCCGTGAACCAATTTACCTGAAACGAGCCCAGGCAACTCATTCATGTGTTGCCTATCCTGAGACATAAGATGTTAAGTCTCGGTGCCAGTAATTACACTGCCTGTCTTGCCCTTCTCTCCCAAACACAGCCAAGCTGTTTCACGGGAGAAACAAGGAAGATGGTGGTACCCATGCAGCCGGTGGCGCGGTACAGCGCTTCCCTCCCACCGATATATAGCTGTTCCTTTACAACTAGTATAACTTACTTCGTCAGTAGGTATTCACTATTATGTCATACATGACATTTATCATATTGCCTTGTAACCACAGAATTTCCTAGAAAATTGTGACATCAACAGAGATATAATGATATGTCACAATTTTCTTACAGAGATCGAAATTTGTCTCTTGACTAATTCTAAGGAAGCTAAAATTGAAAAAGAAAAATTTTTTTTCTCTATTTTTGTTTTAAAACATTTCATAATGTTTTCGATGTCCTTATTGTTATGTATGTTCATGTCAGTAAACAGTCTTTATATGTTTAACATATTTGTCACACAAACAAAGTTGTTTGTATAATAGGATAAATATTTAATTTCAATTTTCATATTTGCAATACTAATATAAATATTACCTTTCTTCATTTCCTTCATATTATTTCTAACTGTCCCAAATGCAACACCAGAAGAGATTTGAAAGGGCTAAGGTTTTGCTGTTTGTAATAAAATGTCCTGTTTTTGCTGATTTGAAAATATAAATCGAATAGATTGAAAATTTTAAAATCTTTTTTATCAATTTACTCAATAACAATGATTGAAGTATTCATAAAGTGCCGACCTAGCGTGTAGATGCTAAATTATACAATATGATAACTCAAGTGACACATACATGTAAAATGAGTCAGACCATCGTTAAGAAGTTAATTTGTGTGTGAAACCAGGTAATGTATGTGTGGTCATAAAGTAAAGCGTTGTATATAAAATAATAATCAATTCAAATCGTGTAACGACATTACATCACTCACATTTTAAAATATATTATGTACTTGTGATATTCGCTTTTCAAAATATCCCTGGAAAATCCGCTTTTATCGCATTTTTAGCAGGTTGAAATTTGGGTTTTTTACTGACAAAACATTTGCTAAGAAGCAATTATCCTACTAATATTATAAACGCGAAAGTTTATATGTATATTTGTTACTCTTTCACGCAAAAACTACTGAATGGATTTTAATGAAACTTCACAATAATATAGTTTATACATTAGAATAACAGATAGGCTATAATTTATCACCTTACTCCCACGGGAATGGGAAGTACGCGAGTGAGACTACGGGGCGCTGCTAGTATTTTAAGTAATTTTTAAACTTTAATAAGAATACGTCCTATATGAAGAATTACACAGAACCTTTCAAGTCCTTTCTAAAGAGCCCCTAGATAAAAAAAAAACTCGCGGTTTTTTTTTATGTTATTTGGATAGGCAAACTGGCAAAACGTGCCACCTGATGATAAGTAGTCGACGTCGCCCATGAACAAAAACTAGTTTACCTGGAAAGAGCCCAGGCAACTCATCTATGTGTTGCCTATACTGAGACATAAGATGTTAAGTCTCGGTGCCAGTAATTACACTGCCTGTCTTGCCCTTCTCTACGAAATACAGCAAAGCTGTTTCACGGGAGAAACAAGCAAGATGGTGGTACCCATGTAGCAGGGAGCGCGGCACAGCCCTTCCCTCCCACCGGTAAATTTCTTATAACTATTTAGCAGTTGCTTTGCAAATGCTTTTGCAGTTTAAATATGTCTTACAATTTATTTTTTACATTCATTTAAACAAAGTTTTTAGGTTATTATTGTACCATCCATCATCTTTATATCTTGTAACACAAGAAGATACTTTTTCATCTTCTTAATAGTTGAAGTCAGCCCGCTTTATGTAAACATAGGTGTGATAAAATATGTGAATACGTTATTAAACATCGCTCGCCTTTCTGCGATTACATGAAGTGACGGCTTTTAAATACAGTATAATACTTCTACTAGTAAAGATTGTAGTAATGGATATTATATAATATATGGATGGAGATAGGTAGATATTTGTTTATAATGGTATAAGAATTTTGTGTAATAGTTACGCAATGAATAAAGTTACTTTTGATATCAAAGTCAGTAAAAGCTTGTACAATGCTGCTTTGCAGCCGAATCGAGCCGGCACGACCGGGGTGCCAACCTTTTGGTTGTGCGGTTAACTGCATAACTTTTGGTTGTGCGGATGTGTATGGGCGTCGGTAGTCACCATACGGTTCTTCTCGGTTGCCTCCTTATGACATAAGAAAGTGTCTAAAAATATCGGGTTACAGACATGCCTATGAATATGAGTTTTAAATGGAGTATTAACAAATATTTACCTATCGAATGTAACCGGAAATAAAATACCAAATAGGTATCATATATAAAAGCTATAAAACCTACTAACTTTAATGAAGAAAAATATCTCTTCAAAATAAAATAAAAACACTCAGTATGTAAATGTTTTACAGAAATAATTCAAACGGCTAGCAACATTAGCAATTTGAGCGTACTAGATACTAAAAGCCTTACTTAGGTATTTTATTTGCTCTGTAAATGTATAAATCGCTAATGGCCTCTCATGAGCGGGGCAGCCAACTAGTCAATAAGTCGAGAAAGGGACGAGTGTGCGAACAGGGTCAAGCGCTATTGTCACAATGTTCATGTGCCTTATGTTTCCTATACATTTCGCACATAATATTCTCACACTTAAATACAAGATCAAGGCTCCCAGCGCCGCTTCCGTCTCATATGTGGCATTCCACCAGTCAAAACGCGTCTGTACTGGTTTGCGGATCCGTAGCCGCATTATTGAAATTTTGCAGGCTTTCCACGTCCGTATTTAATTGTACTTAACATTGCAGGTGCTTTACCTCATTAAAACGTCTAATGGCGTCAAGTGGGCGGCGAATAACACACGGGATCATAGTGCTCGCGCACGCCACTATAACAAGAGAAAGTACGATCAGAGAGGTTCACGCATAATTTCGAATTCAATAAGATTAAATGTATTGGCTCGCGGAGACAACGTATTGCAGGGCCGGAGATGACGCGGGTACCGTTAGCTCGCCACATACCGCCTGCGCCACGATGAATCTTCTAAATTATTTCATTCGATACCATCGCTGTTTCGAGAATAATAGTAAAATTTAATATCGCTAGCCGATCATATTAAGGCATTCTATATTTATGGTCGAGAAACAGTTATAGCGTCAAATCTTACACCTCGGTTTTTTATAAGTTCATACTCAGGCTCTCGTAAGAATATTGTATTTTATATAGACTCGAATGATTATATTACTATGATTTATAACATCTTTAAAGGCTATAATGTATATAATTCAATGGAATGTTGATATTTAGAATTCACAGACGATTACGCCGACAAGTCCAACGTCCTAGAAATGCAAGCCCGCGGACCGTTTCTTGGCAAACTATCGCAAATAATGCCAAAGTATTTCACGTACGCTCATAGAATATTCCGATACTCAAAAGGCCGCCCGTTAGAGATCATATGACCTCGTACATTTCTTCCGACTTTTAACTTTCCGTTTGATACAATGGAAAGAACTATACGTAAATGTTTTGTTCACTGATCAATCTGGATAATGTCATAACCAACACTTCTCCTTCAAATCGAAATGTGGGTCACAATCACGTAATTACTTTGGTTACAAAAATGTATCTAGCACCATGCGGTCAGTGAAACAAGTTGGTAGATCCGCAATGCACCGCCTGATAAAATTAAACTCGATGCTATCGATTCGTAACCGATTCTAATTGTATTACCGAACGAGGCTTTGGACATCGCCATTAAATATTTAAAGAATCGAAAAACATTTACATTTATGCATTCTGATGTGCCAATTCGGAACTGGCTTACGTGCCATTAAAATAGGCAACAAAACATTTATAAATGTATGTTTTTCTATATGTGACAATGCATCTAATCATAATAAAATGCGCCATTCCTCATTTATGACTATAGGCTATAGGCATCTTATTAGCGTAAACTATATGTTGATTACAGTAAATATCATAACAGGACAAAATCATTTGAAGGTTTTTTACAGCCATTGTATTTGAGACTTTCGTTGAGATTCAAATTAAAATGTTTCTATAAGGAAAATGGACACAGTGGAACAAAAGAAGTGATTGCACTTTCTCTCTCCAACTTTATTACGAATGCTATTTGGCACTCGCTATTAAACTATCGGCCACATTCAATTTCGAAGCTCACGAAGAAATTCAAACAAATTCCACTTTAATATCGTCTGCTAGATCCTAGATCTACCCTAGATTACATGAACTGAAAGTTAAATGTTTACTTATAAGTACGAAAAGGATTGCATACATACTATTTTTTTTTTGTATACATAATATTATATACTATTTAAAACTATCATATTTGAATTTCTGATGTGTAATTAGAGATTGTAATAAGAATGTTTAGAATACCATGGACCAGTTTTACTTCGAACGTCAAAGTGCTGCAACGAGCAAACCGCAAACGAGAGCTGATGTCGACCATTGTTAAAAGAAAAGTGGCCTTCTTTGGACACTTGCAAAGAAGGCCCGTCTTCGAATATCTACGGACAATCCTCGAGGGCAAGATACCGGGTAGAAGGCCACCGGGAAGACCAAGGCGAAAGTGGTTTGACGATATAAAGGACTGTACCGGTTTGAGCTACCACCAGATGAAGAGCATATCGCTTGATCGGACGGAGTACCAAATGCTGACCTCCAAACTTCAATATGAAGATGGCACCCCATGATGATGATGTGTAACTAAGCATTGTAGCTGCTTTTCACGACTTCACTCTTATGGACTTTATACTACAGTTTTAATACTGTTTTATGTGACATATTATGATGTCAACGTGAGTTTTGAGATAGTCTGCGTAGTAGGGCATATAAAATGTATAGCCTGAGCAGAAATTTATAAACCCTGCATTGGTTACACCACTGTATCTTTTATACGGTAACATATAGTTTCGTCCATATAGAAATTAGTTCCGAAATTTTCCGCAATATGGCGAGGGTTTTTTATTTTCCTGGTCAGGCTATAAGTCATAATATTGTAAGGTAGTTCCTTATCGCGCCTTGCGAAGACGAAAAATTTGTAACGACACTTTTTCCTATAGTTGTAAGCCGTGCGGTTTATTGACTGACAAATTACTGCGTCGGTAGCTGTTTTTGTTACACTTTTGAGGCTGCTTAGTAAAAAACCCCAGTTCAAATCCCATCGATCTCGGTGACTTTTTTTTGTTTTTTTTTTAATTATTTTACGCCGTGAGATGCTCTGATTTTTATCGATAAAAAAATCATAAAAAATTTATACCTACCCGAATAATTATTTTCCTTACACCTTTTTTTGGTTTTATATTACAATTCCTTCACTAATTAATCGAAAGGAACTTCGTTCCATCCGGGTGTCCCTTGACACCTGTCTTTGGTTTTTAATATTTAATAATTTAATATTTTGTTAATAAGTTTTTGACATTCCTGTCGTTTTACAAAGAAAAGGAACAGTATGACGTCTCAGCAGCGTCTTTGATATAATTACCTACGGCCGGCTCGGTACCCAAACGCTTGGATAGGACTGTCACTCGGTCATGTATTCGAATATGGAAAAGATTAGTAACTTTAGGAAACTATTAAAGGAATGCATTTTACGTTATTTTAATGTACTACAAAACGTATTATGTTTTTAAACGGTTTTATTTAGCTTCATAATTACGAATATTTGTTACGAGATAGTACGAGATACGAGAAGTATATGCTAAATATTCGCATTCTGATAAATAACTTTATTAAAATATTAACTATATTACTCTTTTATGTGTACTTATTTATCGGAAGCTTTTGGCCGCAGCCGAAATCGATATATAAAGCATCATCATAATTACGCTGAAGGGTTTATTTGTATAAATAATATCTGAAACTACAAGTCGGAGTTTAATTATAACTATTGTTTTATATGATAGCCCATGCGTTCTCCCCGTGATGACCTACGGGGCCGAAACGTGGCCTCTAAATTTACGACTAGTACAAAAGTTTGCCGTATCTCAACGAGCAATGACGCGTGCTGTGCTGGGTGTTTCTTTGACAGGTAGGATTCGAAACGAAGACATCCGATAGAGAACTAAAGCTGCCGATATCACGAGAAGAATAAGCTCGGTGAAGTAATAGTGGGCTGGTCACACACTCAGGAGAACGGATTACCGATGGGCCAATAAGGTTCAAGAGTGGAGGCCGCGTTTGGGTAGACGAAGTGTTGGTCGACTATTACCGTGCGTCCGATCCAAGTGACGAGGGATCGGTCGTCTTGGCGTTCATTGAAGGAGGGCCTATGTTCAGCAGTGGACAGATGATGATGAACATTAATGAAGGTTATAGGTTATTAATGTTAGAGTGAAACCGCAAGAAATATCTAGTCGTTTCAATATAGCATAAGAGTTCTTGGACTAATAGGTAGGTACATTACTCACATTTGTGCCGTAATGATAACTTAAAGCTAAAAATAGGTGTATAGAAAGCTAAGAGGAGGAGCCTATGAGATGTAAAATCACTAATTAATCATCAATGACGAGTAAGAAAAAACCAATAAAAGACACCATTCACATTTCCTTCTATCATATCGAAACCTCCATGAGCCAAAATTAGAAAGTGTTGTGATGTAATAAACGTACATAATTTAAATGTACTTGTGTATTGAAATAAACATTTAACAACTTGTCGAAAAACGATAAACATTTAAATGTATGCAATGAATTTTTTTACGTCGTCAAATCCGCATGTTTAAAGATATTTTCAAAAAATGCTCTTTCCTGATTCCAGTGGACCATAATGTAGCCTCTGACAGCAGAATTTATTTTTCTTCTAGACTAACAGTAATTGCTACATTACAATTTTATACAAAAAAATATTGGTTGCCTGTAAAGTTTACGGACGATAGTTTTACGTGATATTAAAATTTTATTGATATTAAAATTACGTGATGAAAAATTAATTACCTTTTTTGCCACTGTTTTGACAAAAAAAAACCAGTTAGTTGAAGTGAACAAAATTAAATTAAACTGATAATTATGGAGGAAATCAATTACATTTTATTAAATTGCAGAAATAAACACAAAAACACAACACTCGTTGTAAGCGTATTAACACAAACGCGACATCATAGCTATGACTTGACGCCGGTGTTATGTGAGCAAGAAGTGCCACCCTGGTCGTGCCGGCCCATTTCATATATTATGAATAAATGGCCTTCATAAATGAGGCCTGGGCTCGTTCCAGGTATACTAGTTTATGTTCATGGGCGACGTCGACCACTTTGCCTATCCGACTAACATAAAAAAATGTCGTTAAAAAGGCCAATAACTAGTTTTTTATGGTCTCGTACCCAAAGTGTAAAACGAAAACCCTATTACCACACTATTACTAAGACTCCGCTGTCTGTCCGTGTGTCATCAGGCTGTATCTCATGAGCCGCGATAGTTAAAACAGTTGAAATTTTCATAGATGATTTATTTCTGTTGCCGCCATAACTACAAATACTAAAAACAGATTAAAATCAATCGTATGGGGGGCTCCCATACGACAAGCGCGATTTCTTTGCCGTTTTTTGCTCGATATTAATACAGGCATCAAGTGATTGAAATCTTCACAAAATATTTAGCTATATTTTAACTTTAAAAATAAATAATTAAAATAAAATATATATTTAAGGGGGTATTAATACAAAGGTATTAAATCAGAGAACCGAGCTAATAATCAATAATAGTTCAATAATCGCGTCACTAGATGGCACTTTATTTAAATACAAACAGTCGTATATATTGAATTTACTTTAACAAAACATTCGTGACAATTTTTTGGTTAGTGTTCTAATGTTGTATATTTAACGGTCCGGAACCCTTCGAGAGCGAGTCCAAATCGCACTTAGCCGGATTTTTTTACTTTGCACATATTTCAATGTATTAAGAGCTTAAATGCATTGTCAAATTAGTTTTTAATTTACATTGAAAATAGTAGTAATTGGTACATACGATGTAGTCTTAAAATATATAAATTATAGTACAAAGGTATTATAATATAATATATTATAATACCATAAGCCTGTCTATAACTCAAAAAATCTGTTAATAATAATAATTAATATTGGTTTTATACTTTAGCAAACAAGCATGTAATTTCGAGATATCCAAAATGTTTTCTTTCCTTAATTATATTTAGCTTGAAAAATTAACAAACATGCTCAACTCCTTAAATTATTATTATTGTATTGAATATAGTATTGAATTCTTAACAATCATACCAAGTATCAAATCTATATAATACCACACAAATAAATAAAATTAAAGTGTCTGTTTGTAATTTTAAACAGGTTATCAGTAAATGCCTATGAAAGCATATACGGTACTTACATAATAAACCATTTTTTTAAATTTTTCCGACTAATCTCTAAAACGGCTGGGCCAATTTTGACGGGATTTTGGCAGATAGTTGATGCTATAAGGAGTAACTTAGGCTATAAAAATAATCATTATCAATTCAGATACGGTTGTAAATCTAAGTTAACGCGGGCGAAGCTGCGGGCAACAGCTAGTATTAAAATAAGCTAAACACCCGGTGTATCAAAACCACCGTTATACTCTCATCTGACTAGGATTTGGCTCCCACTGCGAATTCGTTTTCGTGCTGTGATTGATATGACCCGGCTGACCTCGGCATGTAGAAGCAATTTGGATCTATTGTATAGAAATTTGAATTTACTGATTATTTGCCAAAAAATTGAATTGGTCGCGACTGACACGCTGGTTTCATGCTTGATGAAAGCTTAATGTAGAACGTTATTATAGCTTCTGGGAAGACGATATCGCACATGTACATTTACACGTAATAATTTAGTTTATCTTATTAATTACATAGATGGCCGATGGGCTATTAAAGTTAAGAGTGGAGGCCGCGTTTGGGTAAACGAAGTATTGGTCGACCATTAACCAGGTGAGAATACAATCTCCGTACAGTGGCCGGTCCGTGTTAAATGCGTGTGGAGAGGGATTGACCGTCTTGGCGTTCATTGTGGGAGGCCCATGCGCAGCAGTGGACGGATGGAGGCTGATGATGATGATGACGATGATGAAACAAAAAATGCTAAAATACGTGTATTTTTTTATATATTTTTATATTCACGTAAAAAATTAGAATTATAGTCAATTTAGATAAGACTGGATTCAATCGCTATTCTATATTAAGATTTCACTTCAGATAAAGAAGTAGAAGATATTAAACAATTCAATCAATAATTCCTATAAGGTTATTATTTAAATCAATATAAATGTTATTTGCAGGTGTCATCGACCTAAGCTTACATAATAGAAAAGTACGGTATAAAATAAATCGCATTTTGGTGTTACACTATGCACTGCTCCAAAAGGTTTTATTTCAGCTATATATGTAGGCTCTATTTTTTCAGATTTGAGTATGTACCGCCCCTGTGTTCGTGTCGGGTTCAGGATGGGAACCTGGGAAAACTATAACACGACGTCGTAGGAACTGCTTAGTAGCGGCCGGCCAGTGGTCTTATGAGGGGTCTGGCCTTCGCTGGGGCCAGCCTGTCGCTGAGGTGATCCTGTTGAATGTAGATCCTCTCTTTTCTCTCTTCTCTTTGAATGTAGACTCTCAAAATGCTGTTAAGGCGCTTGCAACGGTTTCATTTTACGGGTTTACGGGTGTGAGTCCCACATATAGCGTCAGGATCTACCCGAGATCCTGGCTACATGCGTACAAAGCATTACCCTGCGATTACAAAGAAAAAATAGTCCGTCTACTGTATTTAGACATTAATCTCCTATCAAGATAGTGCATATATTACTATCATTACCGAACGTTCTAAATGCAACTGGAACATAGTGATTATCGAATAGATCTTGACTCCAAATGTGGATGAGTGAAAGTGATCCTACCATAGAGATAAATTTCCACTTAAGTTGTGGTCACCGCCGGCTCCGACTGGTCGGTTGCCTCCTTGTGACATAAAAAAAACATCTTTCCTGATAGTTTCATATGTATCTACAATGGGAGGTAAATAAATATTTAAGCCATGTGGTGTTATTGCAACTCAAATGTCTATATGCAGTAGATTTTTTAATGTCATAAGGAGGCAACCGGGCAGTCGAAGCCTTATGGTGAATGCCGACGTCCAAAGACATCTGCACAACAAAAAGTTATGCGGATGCGTAACACGACAGCATAGCTGTCATTTGACGCCGGTGTTATGTGAACGAGAGGTACCACCCCGGTCGTGGCAGCCCAATTCGGCTGCAAAGCAGCACGGCACTACATCTTACAGATAGTAGTAGGTATATACAGTAGATGAATAAAACTAAACATGTTTATTATCTAGGTAGAGTTAAAAATCTACAAAGTTATAATACCACAGATCACAGAAATACCCTGAGTAAAATACACAAGGTTTTAAGGATTATATTGAGGTTTATTAGGATATTTTCATTACAGACGTTTTGTATTTACATCAAGAATGGCCTTAAATCCATTAAACGTTGTTTCATTGTTTCATTATAATGATTGAAATTCATGTCACCATTAAAAAAACAGCTTTTAATAAAAATATTATTTATGCATGGCAAAATTATAATTTCAAATGTTAAATTATTTAATGTATTCTCTCTTAAAACATCTACATAGATTAATACCGATTAAGGGCTAGCTAGACTTTACTAAAACTTAAAAGAAAATAGTAATGCCGTTTAGATAGTCTAAAAATGCGTTTTCATAACGTGCCTGGCAGGAGCCATGTTGATCCCCACCATGGTTCAGGCCTTTTCATGGCGCTGGGGCTCAGTAGCCTAGGGTGAGCCCAGCACCTTGGGCACAGCTAATTAGCCGAGGGGGCTCTTTGCACCCCTCTTATAAGAAGAGGGGACAAAAGTGCAGCGGGCAAGGGGCGAGGACGGGAACCTCACCCGATTGTACTGTCCCGACGTTGGGAGGGGTTGTTCTGTGGTGTGGGACAACCCCTCTGTGGAGCTGACATCGGAAACTAGCATATTCTTTGCGGCACGTAAGATAAACCAAAATGGCGGCCGTACGCGTAGGTATAATTATGAACAAAATTCTAGGACGTATGATCCGCGGTTGCCCGGAAAATTCAAAATCGACATGATATATTCCTGCTGCCGCTATAACAACAAATACTAAACACAGAATAAAATGAATATAGAGGGCTCCCATACAACAAACGCAAACAAAATGTAAAAATAAATATTTAAAAATAAATAATTAAAATAAAATAAATATTTAATGAGGGCTCCCATACAAAACTCATGTACGGTATAAGCGTTACCTATTGGTATTAAGGGCCCCTTATCCCAAATTGTTGTTTCTAGATCGAGGTGTTTTCATAGAAGTCGTCATTTTAAAATAATAATAAAAAATAGGGTATAGATACATCTTTGATCTAGGGATTTTTTTGGATAAAAATACAATATTTAACATTTTACATGATCAAAAAAAATTCTAAAGTAACGTCGATTTTAAAAGCAAATTGAGTAGTATGAGACTTCGGGTAACTCAATTTTAATGAAACTTTTACGTTTAAATTGCTAAACGGGGATGACGTGGAAATGATTGGATAGATCTTTATTATGTCACTTCAAGAATTTTTGAAAAATAAAAAACGATAAAAATGGCTCTCGCGCATCGCACCACGTCGCGCCAGTACCCAGCCGGGCGTCATCGAAGTAGGACCTGTGCCGCTTTTGCTCGTGACTACGTTGTTACCGCACATTTTATATTATTACGTCTAAATAAATAAGACGACACAGTGTAAATAATAAAGCTACTTAATACTTACTAACAATTGTTGTTCTTAGTTGTAATTAGTTTGTAATACAAAACCTTTAATTAGTGTAAATAAATAGATACTTGAGTTTATGTAGTACCTAGTTATTTAATTGAAATGGCAAATAAAATAAGGAAAAAGAATCTTAATACAGTTTTATCACAAACTAGCTGTTGCCCGCAGCTTCGCCCGCGTTAACTTAGATATACAACCATATACGCATTGATGATAATTATTTATCTATGGATGGGCGTAGGACTTTATTTAATAATATGTAGTGATTAATACCGTATTTTGTGAATAGCTTTTACATTACCACTTTATATTTGGCAATTTTTTAAAGTATTAAAATGGATATAGGTAGTATGTTATATTTAACTAATGTAGACATATTATGCCATCGCGGACTTTTCAGTATGCATATTTAGGATACACAATTCTACCATACATTGATACAATAATAATTAATTCGGAACCGGGCCCAGCTAAGGTGTATAATAATGTAGTACATTATTTTGATCTATCTGTTAGGGTTCATCCAGCGTTTGCAATATAAGTGCAAAAAATGTGCTTATTTATGACATCAGATCAGAAATTTCTAAAATTATGAGTGTTTATCTACTATATTATGCATGTACCTATTACCTTGAATCATTCTATCTATTAAAAAAACCGCATCAAAATCCGTTGTGTAGTTTTAAAGATGTAAGCTTACATACAGTCAGACGCGGGAAGCGACTTTGCTTTATAGTTTATACTATGTAGTGATGTCTTCTTCCAGAAATTGTTAACACTTCAAGAATTCAAATTGTCCGACAATAAAGAAAATGAGGAACCTTCATCACAAAATATTTCTGATTTGCAATCATTTCCTAGCCCACAGGGCAGTGTCGTGAGGACTATGGCCTTGACCCTCTTCTCAGAGGAGACCCGTGTCTAACATTAATCGATGATGTATGGGTCGATGAAAATGAACCTGGACCTAGCATACGACAACTAAATTTTGTTGAATTTTTAAACAATTAAAACAATTAATATAGTATAAAATAATATGTTTGTCTACAATTGTTTAATCTCCTACAAGCATTCTTAGAATGATTGATTTTTTTTTATAGCTTAGGCCTTAGGGGGACAAACGAGCATTCGGAGCCTTAGATGACTACCGACTCCCATAATAATAATAATATCTAAGGACGCTTTTTGCACCACGTCAATCTGGTCCCGTGGTAAGTTCTCGAAGAACTTGTGTTACGAGTACCAGACAATGGAAATATATTTAATATTTTATACTATACACATATTTAAGATGTTTTTTTTATAATACACATATTTAATACACATCCATGAACCAGGAACACAGAAAACTTTTTGTTCCCTGGCGGGATTCGAACCCGCAACCTCCGGCTTGAACGCTAACGCGCTAACCATTGAGCCACAGAGGTCGTCCTCGTAAACATCCACACAAGAGATAATGCAGATGCATTACCCTCCTTTACCCCATCCCCTGCCATGGGACACCGGAAACTCATACACCGCAAGAAACGCGACAGCATAGGTGTCACTTGACGCCATTATCAACGAGAGGTACCCCTACGGTCGTGCCGGCCCAATTCGGCTCCAAGCAGCATGGCACTACCTTTTAGACCTATGTAGCTAATTCATCCTTCCTAATCCTTACTAATATTATAAATGTGAAAGCATGGATGTTTGTTACGCTTTCGAGTTTCGTTACGAGCATAGTCAATCTACTGCATATTCGTATACTGTGGCGTGCTTGCCGGCCGTGGTAGGTCACCGGAGTTCATATAAAGACATCTCCCGCGCAACGCAAATGCAAACCGATTCGGTGCGTTAAATACCTATAGTTTTGGGAGAAAAATCCTTAAATCAGAAAAATCGTAAACGAACTAACAATCAAAAATGAATAGTTCAATCATCGTGTCACTAGATGGCACTTTAATTAAAATATCAATAGCCGCATGTTTCTTTACAAAACAATCGTGTTTTTTTTGTTAAAGTGTCTAATGTTGTATATACATAACATATTGGTACGGAACCCTTCGCACGCGAGTCCGAGTTGCACTTGGCCGGTTTTCTACCATGGGTATTATAGTACATATATAACTTACCCCTACAATTTTTACCACATTTAAAAGTAGGTCACTTAAGACTATCACTTGCACACTTATCTAACTCATGTATAACCGTATGTGTACGGGGTATACAATGCATTGTACGTTGTATTTTCAGGGCGGGTGGCAAGGGCGGGAGAAGTTAGCTACTGCCCGCCCTCGGTGGCTGCCATTGTACTAGTTTGTATGAAAACATGGAAAAGTTGGCATGTGTGTCATTACGAATAAATATTCTTCCCTACTATACATGTTTTATTGATTGTAAAGTGCTGTTTGTTAAAAAATACACAATAAAGTAGAATAATAATTAATGAAGGAGATTCGTTCACAGTAATATTATATTTAGTTATAATTACTATTTTAAATCAACCTCACTATATTAAACTTAATTCCGCAAAAGGTAGTGTGTAGGTACATATACATAGGTAACCGGATAGAATAGTAATGTGAGCCATAAAATTCCGAAACCGGTCAGTGATTTGTCACTAACGTAATATCAATTCAACCAATCATCTAACAATGGCCACCAGTCGGCCAATCAGAGCGCAGAACCGGCGCAGCGTCGCAGCACAAAGGCGGATTTTTTTTTCATACAAAACACATAATATTACCCCTCTACTCCGGTTATATGCTCGATGTCCACGTGTCTATCGTCCCGGAAATCCACCATACAATTAATTTGATCTGGACAAAATGGCAGGGAGTATAATAACTGATACCAACCATTTCGCCGATAAATTTAAGATGAAGTTCCAAACACGGAAGCATTTATTTTTATAAACCGTAAATCTTAAAGTACACCATCGTACTCTTTAAGTACATCCATTTCAAGTCCATAAATCAAGTCAAGACAATTAATTTAAGAAACATTATCCCCATCAAAACAAACATACTGCGTCATTACCACTTATGACTTTTCCACAGTAAATTCTTAGCAAAAAGGACTGAGATGTATTACATACATAGTGATACATATATACAAATTATATGATGTTATGAGTTCAGTATTAAGGTTTAAAATGGTTATATAACCTTTGTAAATTCACATTGTTCTTCTGTTCTTTGTCCTAGTAAACTCCTAGCCCTTGTCATTGTGACTATATATTCAAATAAATATATAATTAGTACTAGTTAACCGAACTACGCAATCCTACAGACAACCAATTGTGCCAAAGAAACCCTAACTCCCAAGTGCAAAAATTTATTAAAATACAACCCAAAACAGTTTGGGAGTTTATCGCGAACACACAACCAATACAAGTATAACAAACAGCTATACCCAACCATAGATATATTGGGTGGTACGGAAAATCATCATTTTCATCTTATTATTTAGCTATACAAAAACTGCCCACCATGGATCAGGCCTTGGACGTGGCGGTGGGGCTCAGTAGCCTAGGGTGAGCTCAGCACCTGGGGTGAAGCTAATTGAGCCGAGGGGCTCTTTGTAACCCTCTTATAAGAAGAGGGGACAAAAGAACTAGGGGCAAGGGGTGATAACGGGCACCTCACCCCATTGTACTGTCCCAACGTTGGGAGGGGTTGTTCTGTGGTACGGGACAACCTCTCTGTGGAGGTGGCGTCGGTTCCCCGAGGGACTGACTAGCCGTCGAGACCCACTGTTTGCTCCTTAGATCCGGGGCACCTAACTAAAGACGGCATTGGTGGCACTCGCCGGGTTTTAGTGGGTAGAGCTGCGTCTACTTCGGGGCACATTCTGGCGCAGCGAGAATCATACCCGCGTGGGAAGACCCACTCTCCATGCCTCAGAGCATTTCCCGGCGTCAAAGAAAGAAAAAAGAAACTAAATATACAAAAACTATGATATGATCATCGGTATATATTTGAACATATCAATGTCAACATTTTCACGTTCACCAAATTGGAAAACTAGCACAGAATTATGTGGGTAAAATCGATGATGGTATATTAGCTGATATTAATTATAATTAATTATCTAATTGTATGACCATAGCTATTTATTAGGTGCAACTATATTTTAGAATGTAATCTACTTTATAATTTTCATAAACGAAAAGAACAGTTCACGAAACTGTACTTTTAACCGATATTTAAGACGGTAATTATTTTATTACGGCTAAATGTGTATTTTAATAGTTTAGACTTTCTTCGTCGTAATTTTATCAACCTTTTCACTTCTACTTCTGGAAATATTTCAATAAACGCCAATATAAAATATAAATTCTGCAGAAAAGAGGTAGACAACATAGAAACGCATTTCCGTTGCAAATGAAAAGTAAATTTCTAACCACCGGGGCCAGCTATAAATGGAGGTTTTCAATTGCAAGCAGTGATTATTGGCAAGGTGAAATGACTTTCACAGATACTATTATAGAATAATTTTGAAAAAGTATTAAATGTTACGATGATAATTAAAACTACGAACATTGCTAAAATTTACCACCGTATTCGTAACTATCAAGTTTTTTAAGTAGCGGCATTTTTTGCTATAGTCTTAAGACTATAAGTATGGCAATGGTCGCAGCAGTGGACGGAAAACGTTGATAATGATCATGATGATGATGATGGTGGTGATGATGATGATGATGATGGTGGTGGTGGTGATGATGATGATGATGGACAATACAATGAGAACCAATTATCTTAACACCTTGATAAGATAAACGGCGTGAATTATATCTTTCTTGGTAACAGGTATTTAGTTGATTTTAGCTCATTGATGGTTATTATTTTAGTTTCGACAAACGTAGAATTTCATTTATATAATATAATAATAATAATATCAACCCTAATATGTCCCACTGCTGGGCACGGGTCTTCTCTTCGAAATCAGGCGAGGAGGGTTTTGGGCCATAGTTCACCGATGCGCTGACCTAATGCGGGTTGGTGAACTTCAAAGACGTTTAATCTCATCAGGTATGCAGGTTTCCTCACAATGTTTTCCTTCACCGGTGAGCAAGCGATGTCCTTATGTTCAGGTGCATGTAGAAATTTAGAAAAACCCATTTCCAAACATCACAGGGGTCAGATTCACACCTGGACCTCTCACTCAAGAGGCCGAGGCTATACCCACTAGTGACTGGACCATGGTCGCTCTCTAGGGCATATTCCACCATAAAAGGGTCAGGATCGAACCCGAACCTTTCGACTCTCACTCCAGAGGCCAAGCCCATACTCACTAGGCCATTATTTAATATAAAAATTTCGGCATTAGAATATACATATAATTTTAAAATCGTTAGTAAAAAATGTAAGACTTACGCGTTATCTGTAACGTCGCTCGGTTCATCTAACTCCCCGATAGTGTCCAGCGATGCACCGGAACCATCTTCTCTCGTTTCTGCCGGTGGAGGTGGAGGTGGTACGGTAGGACGTGTGCAAGTTGTGATTTCATTTGCACACTCTTTATATTGTGTTTTAGGTACAAAATCAATAAGACGGGGTAAAATTTCCGGTACCGTGTTTGTTTCGATTTTCTCGTTTATATTATCGTTCATTTCGGCTTCGGATCGCTGCAACCATGTTTCGATACATGTTTTTTTTGTTGGTGTTAAAAGTGGTTCAGGTAATGATGCAGACATAACTTCCGGAATAGGAGCCGGCCGGCGTTTCTTTTCACTGGCGGAACGTTCAATTTTTGTGTTTCTAGGCATAGGCTTTGGCTTATCCACTGCCGTAGTCGTTTCATCCTTAGTTAAACAGATTTGACACAGTTCAACATTTTCTGCGTTATGAGATAATTTCTTTGTTGTATTATTATTCTTATCACTAGACTCGGATATATTTTTTGAATTTATTTTTTCTGTGACACTTTTGCTTAGCAGATTAGCCTCGTTATTGTTGCTCATTGTATTGAAATTCTTTTCAACTTTTTTAGGTTCATCAATAGAATTTTTTTGTTTGTCCATATATTTTGCGTTTCTCATGTCTTTTAATATGTCAGTGTCTATGTTTTCAATACTATTCAAAACTTTTTGTATATCTATAGACTTAGGTTGCATAACAGGCGTTGAAGGTATACTATTTTCTACAGAACTTGCCATTGAACCTAATCTATCAACAACAGTTGAAATAGAACTACCTGTGTCATCAGATTCAGCGTCTGCTAAAATAAGACATCGTTCCCATTCGTTTGATAATAGATCAACATACACTTCGGCCTCTGGTGGTATTGTTTTTCCGTCAGATAATCTACGTACTAGACGCCTTGCTTCTTCGGGTGATCCTTTTCTTAAATACGCAAAGCTTTCCTTATTTTGTCGTAGTATGTGACTATCAAAAGAAGATTTCCTTGACAACTTATTTACAGCAGGTAAAGTTGGATGTTGTTGGTTATCTTTGCCATTTCCAGTTTGCTTTTCATTTTCTAGATTAAGAAGTGCATTTTGTTCTCCGACAGTTTGTAAAGTTGGTTTATCCTTGAAGGAGTTCTTTTTTCCAAGTTTACGTGGTGGTACTGGCGGAGGCAACATTGTTGGGCGTCCTGTATCGTCCTGGTTTTTTACAACTTTTAGATCCATACTAGCTGATTCCGTTTGCGTCTTATTTTCTGCTTCAAAATGTCGCACTAGAAGCGTAAGTGACTCATCAGAATCTTTTAGACGGCGAACACATTCGATTCTCGTTAAACCAGAAACAGATACACCATCAATTGCCAGGATCTCATCTCCTGGAATAAGTTTTCCCCAAGGAGCACAAGCATTTGCTGCTGGACTGTCTTCAGCACACGACTGCACAAGAAGCCTTCTCACCTTTTCAGAAGCAGCTGAGCCCCCTTCAAATTTAAGTCCAAGTCCTAAGCGTGCTCCTTTGGGTCGACGAATGATAACTTCGCAAGCACCAGTAGCCGCGCCTACTGTAAGCACTGTTACAAAAGTAGGCTCTTCAACGGCAGGCTTACTTTCACCTACCGGTACTATTGTTATGAATTCTTCGACCGCCGCCCCTGTCTCCATCCCGTGTGTGACTCACACCCTTGCAGTTTTACTAACTGCTCTTGGGCCAGAATCTGTAAATTAATTTAATATTTATGAGATACATTCCATTTCATATTATATACATATAAATAAAAAAAAATTTATGATATTTTTATAATAAATTAATCGAGCATTTGGGTCTCTGCGTTAATTAATATTAATATGATAAGAGTTTTAGGTCATCATTGTTCATAATGGTTTTATTAACTAAAATTAACATCGACGTGAATGATTAATCATGTCTAGATTATATCAAGGTCACGAAATTGAATTGAGCATACAAATGCAACCATACAATGTTGTGATGACTGATCATTTTTGGAGTCCCCTAATTGCGTACATCGAAAGCGTGAACATTTGACCATTAAAATGAAAGTATAACACGATATTCGTATGGATAGTATCGCATCATCGGCTGAGATGTGGGTTAGTGGAACCAAAGAGCCAGCCAGAACCGGCGCGGCGCGGCCCGTACTGATCGACGTATTAGCATGGCCCCGGGCGGCGACCCGTTACTCCCGAGTTCCGTGGGCCCGCCCATTCTCATGTACCTCAACTATTTGACATGGCACTGTTCTTGCTATCACTTGTGAATATCAGCCTAAACCTAGTCTCGAACCCGATATTGTATTGTTAATGACAATAAAACTTTTGCCCGCGGCTTTACCCTTAATACATTCAAATGGAGAAATGCACTTTTAAAAACACAACCATTTTAAATCTATTCAACCGAGATCTGTTCAAAGTTATCACACGTTATTTTGTTCAGTCAAAAAAGATCAGTCATTTCAGCAGAATTTATAACACTTCCCCACCATGGTTCAGGCCTTGACTTGGCGGTGGGGCTCAGTAGCCTAGGGTGAGCCCAACACCTTGGGCAAAGCTAATTGAGCCGAGGGGGCTCTTTGTACTCCTCTTATAAGAAGAGGGGACAAAAGAGCAGGGGGCAAGGGGTGAGGATGGGAACCTCACCTCATTGTACTGTTTCGACGTTGGGAGGGGTTGTTCTGTGGTGCGGGACAACCCCTCTGTGGAGATGGCTTCGGTCCCTTGCGGGACTGACTAGCCGTCGAGGTGCCCTGTTAGCTTAACATATCCGGGGCACCTCACCAAGGCGGCATTGGTGGCACTCGCCGGGTTTTAGTGGGTAGAGCTGCGTCCAGTTACCACCTTTCGGGCGTAGCGAGTCCCACATACCCACCTGGGGAAACCCACTCCCCAGGCGGGATGCCTCATAGCATTTCCCGGCGTAAAAGGATGGAGGAAGGAGGAGGAAAAAAAAAAGGATTTATAACACTGACCTACACTACGTACATAGGTACGTCAGTACGTACCAACCTTTGTTTTATTGGTATATTTAGACGACCTTTAATAGTATTGTTTAATCTTATGACCAATAATATACATCCCGGTGAAATAACTAATTCGTATAATGATGACCACGAAGCCTTAATGGTAGTGAATGTGTTCCAAAAATACAAATTTCCACTTTAAATATGTATGCTATTATTGCAATTAAAGAGAAACTTCACGACTTCAGATGAGGTTAATAATGACTATACTTAATAACATGGAAGATGAGATCGAAATCATAGATACTATTCGATAGCGTAGTGGAAAGATTGTGCATATTCATAACTCACATATATAGTAACCTCGCATTGTTTGTCCAAAAAGCGAGCACGCAGTTTCCGCTGCATGCCGTATTGAGTAAACAAAGAAAACGCGAATCATATCGAGTATTGTTTTGATATCGTTTAATTGAATCTCGTACGAAACTTCAGTCATTTGGCGCGAATGTCTTGTAATATCAAGATATCAAAATTATGCATAATTTTAAAAGCATGATTATACAGCCTGTGCCCAAGTGGGTGAAATTCAACGCTGTTTAATTTCGATTACAAACTATATAGAAGAAGTAGGTCCGCAGATCTACTCGCGCCTCTATATTTACCGGTGCAATTATCAAATACAAAGATAACAGTTATTGCCCACATTTTAAATAATCATCTCTGCCTTTTACGGTTTCTCACACAAATTACGAACATTATGGCTCTACTACTGAACATAGTCCAATATTTTTTAGTTTTCGTGCCGTCCCGTTTTACTCTCACTCTACTGATACAATAATATTAATAAATACAACTATCATTATATTCAAGATGATACATCTAGTATAGGTCGTGAATTAAGTATTGATACCTATATTATATCACATCAAAATTTATGAAGTGTTAGAGGTAGTGCGATGCTGCTTTGCAGCCGAATTGGGCTGGCACGACCGGGGTGATCGCGCTCTCCTCCTCCAACCTCTCGTAAACATAATACCAGTGTCAAGTGATAGCTATGCTGTGGCGTTTCATGCGGTTTGTGAGTTTCCGGTGGCCCATTGAAGGGGATAGGGAAACGCATCTGCATACCTTTTGGTTGTGCGAATGTCTATGGGCGTCGGTAGTCACCATAAGGCTGTAATTGCTCGGTTGCATCCTAATGACATAAAAAAACTAGAAGCTGCCAGTTTTAGGTTGTTTAGAAGAAAATAATCTTATAATACACAAATCAGCAGTCTGATAATGATGTAATTAACAATGACACACGCTGCAATAGTACATATTGTTATTACAGCATATTTTGTTAATGACCATGTAATTTAAATAAACATAATATCGTTACTTCCCCCGCGTAATTACCAAAATAGAAACATGTTTTCTATATTAGGTAATTGATATAACTATAATAAATTAGTATTATATAATTTTGCATATTAAATAGACAATTGCCCATAAGATTCGTGGTATCTACATATAAAATTAATAAAATTTAATTATTATATTTGACTACCTACCTTTAATATCCTTACTATCCTTATCCTTACTAATATTATAAATGCGAAAGTAACTCTGTCTGTCTGTCTGTCTGTCTGTCTGTCTCTTCTTCACGCCTAAACCGCTGAACAGATTTGGATGAAATTTGGCACAAAGATAGTATGGAACCCGAGAAAGGACATAGGATAGTTTTTATCCCGGATATCCCACGGGAACGGGATTTATGCGGTTAAAACCCCGGGACTGTCTATCTTCAGAACCAACGAACAGAATTTTTTTGGGTGAAATTTGATATGAAGATACTTTGGCACTCAAGGTAGGACTTAAAATAGTTGATATCCTGAAAATCCTACGGGAACGGGAACTATGCGGGTAAAACCCCGGGACTGTCTATCTTCTAAACCACGCAACAGATTTGGGTGAAATCTGACATGAAGATACTTTGGAACTTAACGTAGGAGTTAAAATAGTTTTTATCCTGAAAATCTCACGGGAGCGGGAACTATTCGGGTAAAACCCCGGGACTGTCTATCTTCTAAACCACTGAACAGATTTGGGGTAAATTTGATATGAAGATACTTTGGAACTTAACGTAGGACTTAAAATAGTTGTTATTCTGAAAATCTCACGAGAACGGGAGTTGTGCAGCTAAAACTCCGGGACTATGTATTTGTTAAGCAACTGAAACGATTTGAATGAAATTTGATATGGAGATAGTTTGAGACCCAAGATGATAAGATGTATAAGTGTAACTATAAGTTTCTTAGACGTGTCAATAGATGGCATTAACACAAAGTGTAGATCACGCTATCTATTACAAGATGCGGATCCTTATGAGGATCGCACTTTTGTATAGCACGCGTTTTTAATGACATACTGTTTCCGTATTTTAGTAATTTATCCAAAATGTATTAATAGAATAATTCATCCTTACTAATATTATAAATGCGAAGGTAACTCTGTCTGTCTGTCTGTCTCTTCTTCAAACCACTGAACAGATGAAATTTGGCACAAAGATAGCATGGAACCCGTAAATTGCAACCATATTAATTGAAAAATAAGATTTTAAAAAATACTTCTTACATGCAGACGAAGTCGCGGGTAAAAGCTATGAAATAATATACGGTACTTACATTAAAAAAAAAACAATTTTGTCTGTCTGTTTGTTCCGGTTAATCTATAAAACGGTTAAGCCGATTTTGACGAGAGTTTCACTTGCAGATAGCTGATGTTATAAGGCGTAACTTTGGCCATAAAAATAATCATCATCAATGTTGATGATGCTGTAAATCTAAGTGAACGCGGGCGAAGCTGCGGGCAACAGCTAGTAATATATAAATCCTAAATGAAATAGGCTATTTATTTTTTAAATAAGTTAATCTGAATCTAAAATCTATGTGTGCGTGTGTGTGTGTGGATGTGCTAGGCATCAATCACCACTCGTTCCCACCGCTGCTACTTCTGTGCAACCATCAGCGACAGATCGTCAGATACACAGCGGTAACCACCAAATGACTCTTTGATGCGATTTCAGGGACCCCGATTTAAAGGTGGGCCTTCCTCCTCACCGGCCGGCCCTACCTCGCAACGAATTTAATCAAAATAATTCAAGAAGAGGAATTATTCCCCACTTTTGGTCAGTCGGAGCCTTATAGTCACAACCAGAGGGTATGCAGATGCGTTGCCCTCCTTTTCCCTATCCCCCCAATGGCCACTGGAAACTCACAAACCGTACAAAGCGCATAGCTGTCACTTTATGCCGGTAGTGAGCGAAAGGTACCACCCTGGTTGTGCCGATCCAATTCGACTGCAATGCAGCATGGCACTACCTTTTACAAAATTAAAGCGAGACTGTTCGAAATTCTAATGACTTACAAAAATCAGAAAAGACAACAGCCAGGAGAAGCCCAGCTACAATGCTGAAAACAATACAAGGCCAAATTAAGATAATGTTCTGAAAAAAAATCTGACATCTGCTAATTATTTTAGTCACTTTTTTTTTGCCTGCCTTGCTTTTTTGTCCCCTCTTCTTATAAGAGGTGTACAAAGAGCCCCCTCGGCTCAATTAGCTTCGCCCAGGGTGTTGGGCTCACCCTGGGTTACTAAGCCCCACCACCACGCCAAGGCCTGAACCATGATGGGGAATTATTTTAGTCACTATGTTTATGGAACTAAGGACATTTATGGTCGGGTAAAAGCAAAATTAATATAAATCGTACCCATCAATATTTTACTTAGTTTACCTCCTATGGTATGAGTAAATACAGTAAACAGAGTAAACACTAAAGACATTTGGTTATTTAGGTAAGTACGTGAACTGGGTCAGCGTGTATGAATTGCAAACAAGCACTTGAGCTAAGTCCACTCAATTTAAATCATTTTAAAACATCTTATTTTTTAAATACACATAACGATGACGTTCTCGTGTAGTGTAAAAAAAGCAAAATTAAACATTTTGAAAAAACCCACGACCGTTAAAATTCAATTGAAAAATAAAAAACCGCATCAAAACAAATGTTTACTGCAGCGGCCCCTGGTAAGTTATAATCGTAACACCTATCTTAGAACATGCACCAATCAAACCCAAACCCATAATTGAAAAACGGATCAAAATTAGAATAGTAGTTTGGGAGAAAAATGGCAACATTGGATTGTACAAAAAACGTTTGCTGCAGTACCATCTGGTGAGTTATCAACGTAATACCTATCTAATAGGATGCACCAATTAAATCCGAACACATCTCTGAAAGCCGCATCAAAATCGGACTAGTAGTGTAGGGATAAAGGGGATAAACGGCAAAATAGGTTTGCACACACAAACTGCCTCTCACCCCAAACGCATATACAGTCTCCGTTCGGTCGCGGGTAAAAACAAAATGCTTATGAGTGGATTACGTATTATTGCATTTTTGACGTGACGTCTTATAATTCGATGGAGCCGGCTGCAAGAACGAAAAAACATGACGCATGCGGCGTTACCTCGCTGTGAAGCGTTCCATTTTCTTATGACGTTATGACGTTCAACTATCGTCAGTAAACCAACTTTACAGCCAACCGATTTTTGACGTGACAACGTCTTATAATTCGATGGAGCCGGCTGCAAGAACGAAAAAACATGATGTATGCGGCGTTACCACCTCGCTCTGAAGCGTTTCATTTTCTTATGACGTTGTCACGTTCAACTATCGTCAGTAAACCGACTTTACAGACAACCGATTTTTAAATTTAGATATGTAAATGACAACTTTCGCTGTAACTTATATAAAACTTATAAATAGCTAGTAAATAGCCTTACTTATTTAAAAAAAAATGGTAGGAACTTTCGCCGTAAAAATCTCTTCAAATATTTACCGTAACGTTGTTGTAATCCTGAAATGAAAACATCTGTTTCACCATCACATGGTGGTATATCTATTCGGGGATACCTACATGAGTGAAACTGCCGAGTTGGTGATGGGTTTCTAGTTTTTAGGAAACCAGCAAATTCCTCTGATAAGGTATTTCATCGTTCTAGCGTTAACCTAAAGCTAAACGGTCAGGTATCAGCATATGTTACAATATTTTGCAATGAAGAAAATCATTATTTAAGGATCAGTATTAATTATAATTATTTATCCCATGATCAGTAGTGGACGGCTAGAGGCTGATGATGATGAACAAAATCAAATGATAATAAAAAATGTAATACTATTTTACTCAGTTTTATGTTTTAGACGCGTATATTTTATGTATAACTTCATCATAATTCATGAGAAAATCATAAGATACCTGTTACTCGACCGATCCTTAAAGACGCTACAAAAATCCATTTCAAAGTAATCGCAAATTATTCGAGCCTTAATTTGACCTCATAAATAGATATTGAGACGAAGCTTTAACACAAAACCGAAACTGTTGATAAAATGATAGAACGTACGTCAAGTAAAAAAACTTTGTACCCCTTTTTAAGAGGATTCCAAACGGAGGAATTTAAAATTTGGTAAATTTAAAGATCAAGTGAAGAGGGAGAAACTCCGTGGCTGGGCAACCACTAGTAAATATAATGAAACGAAAAAAGGAAATTTTAGTTGAAAAATTATTTATATACACACTAGTTTAAGTAGGAGCCAGGTTATGGATATTATGCAGAAAGTATAATACAAATTCTGTCTTTTGTGGTGATTCGAATACGTGACCATTATGAATCTCAATCATCATTAATCAAGCGGCCGTCAATTATTATTTAATTAAACTGTCATTAAACATTAATTATTTACACTACAAATGTATGTCATATTAAATTTTGAATGCAATTAATATTACCGGAAATTTACACCGCAAATACGGAACTCAGGATAAACATAATTTTATATTCTCACCATTTTGAATAGGTACAGTAATAAAAGTCTTTAATGTAAATAGTTTTTATCACTCGTACAATTAAGAGACTCGCCGACCCACCGCCGTGTCTGCCAAAACAAATTCAAGTTTAATGAACTAGATAGAAATCCTCTAGACACGATGCAGGTTTTTCTAAAACCAGTTTATTGGATATACATATAGATAGTATCCAGGTGAAATGAGATTTGATAGTATATTTTTAGATGTAAAAAGGCGGTCGAAGGTGTGCACTGGTTCGCATATGATCGATTTAAAGTTATTTCTCATAGTGTTTTGACAAAGTATTCGGTAGCTGTTTTTACTCCGGAAAATGCTCTGAGGCATCCCGCTGGGGAGAGGGCGACTCCCCAGGGCGTGTATGTGCCCGAAAGATGGTAAGGTGGACGCAGCTCTACCCACTAAAACCCGGCGAGTGCCACCAATGCCGCCTTTTGTGAGGTCTCCCGGATCTATTGAGCAAACAGGACGCCTTGACGGCTAGTCAGTCCCTCAAAGGACCGAGTCCACCTCCATAGAGGGGTCATCCCGCACCACAGAACAATCCATCCCAACGTCCGCGTCGGGACAGAGCAATGGGGTGAGGTTCCCATCCTCGCCCCTTGGACCCCTGATCTTTTGTTCCTCTTCTAATAAGGGGGATACAAATAGCAGCTCCCTCGGTTCAATTTGCTTCGGCCAAGGTGCTGGGTTCACCTTAAGCTACTGAGCCCCACCGCCACGACAAGGCTTGAACCTTGGTAGGGTTCGGTATTCATATAAACGTAGGTATAAGATTACTTTTTAAAGACGTAACTTTTTTACAACATATCTTAAAAATTTCACCTAACTTTTTGCTGAGAAAATCTGTTGGGGTAGAGACAATGATTGTCTCCAAAATCTTGTACGGTGTGTGTCCTATAAACATTTTTTGCGTTACGTAACAAAACGGTACAAGATTTTATCTCAACAGATTTTCTCAGCAAAAAGTTGGGTGAAATTTTTAAGATATGTTGTAAAAAAATACGTCTTTAAAAAGTAATCTTATAGTAGTGGCTTATACGTTCTTACATTTTATGTCCTAATCGAAATTACATAACATAATATTTTCCTGAATGTGCTTTTTCGACACGATTCTTATGAACAACATAGATTGTTATCTAGATAAATAGATAGCAAATAATGTTTGTAGCGTGTTTTCATAGCGGCCGATCGCAATAAAAGCAATTATGCCATCCTTGGCGCTTGTGCAAGCAACATAGAAGACTGCACTGAC
The DNA here is from genome assembly GCA_963853865.1 of Helleia helle. NCBI lineage: Eukaryota > Metazoa > Arthropoda > Insecta > Lepidoptera > Lycaenidae > Helleia > Helleia helle. Next base: position 12,928,759 of record OY971422.1, on the reverse strand, counting down.
CTAGTGTAACACGCCGATGCATTTGGCAAGCTGCTACATTCATGTATCAGTTCTAATAACCACTTCTAAGGTAAACCTACCCGTGTCTATTGGAGTCATGTTACTTAACGTCCTTACAAAACTAATAATTCTTATCTTGATTTTTAATTTTATTAATCTAAAGCCATTATATTAAAACACCATATTTTAAATACATATTGATATGAGGAAATGGACAAGAATTCCTTGAGACTGATAAATAAATATCAAATAAACTTGCGCTTTAATCAATAGATAGAAATAATGTAAAAAAGTAACTGCGTGCTGTTCAATAATGTTTAAAAAATATAATATATTCCATTTTATATTCTATGTCTAAAATACAAGGAAAACAAAATGGCTGACTTGTCTAGCAAATAAAGAAAAAACATGTCCGACTAAAGCCAGACCAATAAGTAAAATAAATTCCTTGGCTTTCGAGAAGGACATAAGATATCTCAGAAAATATGCTAGACGACTGAGGATTGAGGAATATATAAAACTGTTGACTATTTATGTTATCAACTATCAACTCATTTTAATTTCTTCAGACGCTAAACAGGTCTTATAGCTTTATAGCTGTTTTTATAGCATACGAGGACAAACGAGCAGTCGAAGCCTTTTGGCGACTATCGACGTCCATATATATCCTCACAACCAGAGATTATGCAGATGCGTTGCCCTTCTTTTCTCTATCACCCCAATGGGCCACCGTAAACTCACAATCCGCACATAACGCGACAGCATAGCTGTCACTTGACACCGGTGTTATGTGAGCGAGAAGTACCACCCCGGTCGTGCCGGCCCAATTCAGTTGCAAGGCAGCATGGCACTACCTCTTACCAAAATACCAAAATCAAAAGGTCGAATTCCTTTACCTACTAAATATTGACGAGGCATGCTATAAACATTTGGACTTATTTATTTCTATGATAAATCTTGATGATAAGTTTAGAAGTTAATAATCAAGATATATTTTAATAAATAATTAATAATCATATTTGGTTCGCAAAATAACATAAAAAATATATTTTAGTACTTGAAAATTTGTCTCCTTGGCGCGGCGCCATTATTAAAACTTTCACAAATCTATAAATATTGAACATTATGATTAAACACGATTTACACGTTTTCTGGAAACATTATATATGTTTGTTTGTGTCACATTAGAACCATATAAAATAATTTTATTATTCATTTGATGTCATACAAATGATTATATTATGTACCCATAATTTACAAATATCACTAATCGATGTCAAGATCAGCGGTACATTAGGTATATATGTATATAATTTCTAAATATTTATCAACGGTACATCCAAATCATTGAGTTAACGCAAAGATCTTCCAAGGTCATTCTCCTTTTCTCCTTTCACCAAAGACGCGAATTCTTTGGTTAAACATTTTGAATGAGTAGCGTAAACATTTGCACATCGGTTATGTAAAATATCCTGTTTTCTAAATGTTTTGCAATTTATTAGTGTTGTGTCGGGCGCTTGACACCATCGGTATGTGACATTTACACTGCTCCGTTATCGTGTCATAGGCCAATCGTTATCTAGCTATAACAACAGTGTCTAGGTTCAAAACTAACTAACAATCACCTCTATAATATTGCAAACTACTAGCGGACCCGTCAGAAGTCGGCTTCTACAAAACATGTGGTAGGGGACCGAATTTAGAACGCAAATTATTCTTGCACCCGCTGTTACAATGACACACACGCACAGAAGAATTATATTTGGTTCTATTTATACTAATATATAAAAGGACAAGTAAATTTACTATTAATCTATATAATAATAGTCTATCAGTCTTCCCACCATGGTTCAGGCCTTGATGTGGCGGTAGAGCTCTTTGTACCCCTCTTATAAGAAGAGGGGACAAAAGATCAGGGGGCAAGGGGTGAGGATGGGAATCTCAACCCATTGTACTGTCCCGACGTTGGGAGGGGTTGTTCTGTGGTGCGGGACAACCCCTCTGTGGAGGTGGCGTCGGTCGCCCTGAGGGACTGATTAGCCGTCGAAATGCCTTGTTTGCTCATTAGATCCGGGGCACCTCAACAAAGGCGGCATTGGTGGCAATCGCCGACTTTTAGTGGGTAGAGCTGCGTCCACTTACCAGCTTTCGGGCGCAGCGAGTCCCACATAGTGTATAGTGGGTGTCACCAGGTGGGCCTAGGGAGACCCACTCCCCCGCGGGATGCCTCAGAGTATTTCCCGACGTTAAAAAAAAAGTCTATCAGTCTGATTTAAAAATAATCATGTCCATTTCATACTTTAAAAGTTACGATCGGAAAATACCAAATAACACTATAAATTTTATCGTGCTTTATTATACATTAAATCATAAATAATAATGATACCTATGTCACACCTCTATACCTAACCCATTAACTATAATCAGTTAAGTACAATGTAGAATGGAATTTATCATATTTATAAATGCACTACATAGCTGTTGCCCGCAGCTTCCCCGCGTTAAGTTAGATTTGCAGCCGTACCCAGATTGATGGTGATTATTTTTATAGCCTTAGTTACACCTTGTAACATCAGCTATGTGCCAATGAAAGTTTCATCAAAATCGGCCCAGCTGTTTCAGAGATTAGACGGAGTAAACAGACAAATAGCCAGACAGACAAAAATTGTAAAATAATATGTTATGTTGTTATATGTACCGTGTATACATCTATATACATTTAATAAAAGCGGATGTTTTAATATTACAAGCAGACGTTCCAATGCTATTTATAATATGTATATATAATATTTCATTAGATCACTTTGCACTTTTATAAGCACTTTGAATGGACATGTCTTACCAAGTCTGTCATTTATCATCCCGCATCCTAACTCACTGTAACGACATTATTATGAGTCTCGCGACTATTTTAGTATTAGCACTTGGATACACGTTCTGATAAATGGCACAAACAAAAAACCTGCCATTATACAGATATGCCACCAGCCACATACAGATAAAGATTTTTACATTTTTTGTCTGTCTGCCGGTCTGTATGTCTGTTTGTTCCGGCTAATCTCTAAAACGACAGGGCCTATTTTTACGGTACTTTACTGGCAGACAGCTGATTTTATAAGGAGTAACATAAGCTACAAAAATAATCATCATCACTCCAGATAGGGCTGTAAATCTAAGTTAACGCGGGCGAAGCTACGGACACATGCTAGTTCAACTATAAAGTACATAAAATATAAAAAGAAAAGGGTTCATTGTTTTTACTTCTTAAGACCTGTTTTAAAACGAGCAAATAACTAATGGACCAAAGTGAATGGAAATGTTTTCATAATGTTAACAGTAAAACCTATTTTGACACAAGCTTAATAATATCCAGAGAAAAGTATGTGCCGTGGCAGCATTGGAAGTCTTCACCGCATGTAGGTCATATATCTTTCTTAATAAACGATTGTAGCAGTATATTAATGATACGTATTTGTAACACAAGTGGACGTGATTGGAATAGTATGCACGATAGTTAGGACATAACAAGCAACTGCAAATATTGAAACTATTTGGGGGAGTGGGTCTCCCCACGCGGGTATGTGGGACTCGCTGCGCCCGACAGCTGGTAAGAAGACGCAGCTCTACCCACTAAAACCCGGCGAGTGCCACCAATGCCGCCTTTGGTGAGGTGCCCCGGATCTAGTAAACAAACAGGGCACCTCGACGGCTAATCAGTCCCGCAAGGGACCGACGCCATCTCCACAGAGGGGTTGTCCCGCACCACAGAACAACCCCTCCCAACGTCGGGACAGTACAATGGAGTGAGGTTCCCATCCTCACCCCTTGCCCCCTGCTTTTTTATGTCCCCTCTTCTTATAAGAGGGGTAAAAAGAGCCCCCTCGGCCCAATTCGCTTCGCCCAAGGTGCAGCGGCTCACCCTAGGTTACTGAGCCCCACCGCCACGACAAGGCCTGAACCATGGTGGGGCCTTGATAAATGCCTAAATGGGCTATCTAACACTAAAATATATTTTTAAATTGAACCAATAGTTCCTGAGATTAGCGCGTTCAAACAAACAAACTCTTCAACTTTATATTATTAGTATAGATTAAGTATACAAGCGTCTTGAGATAGAAGTTTTCAGAGCCCTTTTACTAATTAAGTTTGAGATCTTGTTTTTATACTGCTTTACATCTTTTAAATGCGTGTAGAGGCTTACGTTTAAGCGTGAATAATGTATATTGTACTAGCAACGCAACACGGTTTCACCCGCGTACTTCCCATTTCTGTGATAGTAAAGGGATAAATTATAGCCCATAATATGTTATTAAGATATTGTAGTTTTATTAAAATGCATCAGTAGTTTTTGCAAAAGAGTAACAAAAATACATCCGTACATTCTTACAAACTTTCTCGTTTATAATATTAGTAGGAGTAGAATTTTATTGAGCTAATTATTAAAACATTTAATTTTATAGTCAAGGGTGAGTGTGAAGCTATAGTATCTATGGCTGTCAATGGTTGTTATTAATATTGGATTAAATTATTGCTTGTGTATGTACCGGTGGGAGGGAAGCGCTGTGCCGCGCTCCCGGCTGCATGGGTACCACCATCTTGCTTGTTTCTCTCGTGAAACAGCTTTGCTGTGTTTCGGAGAGAAGGGCAAGACAGGCAGTGTAATTACTGGCACCGAGACTTAACATCTTATGTCTCAGGATAGGCAACACATAAATGAGTTGCCTGGGCTCGTTCCAGGTAAATTAGTTTATGTTCATGGGCGACGTCGACCACTTAACATCAGGTGGTACGTTTGCCAGTTTGCCTATCCAACTAACATAAAAAAAGTATGTTTTTATCCCTTTAAATCCTTTACATAAGGGAATTATTTCAGTCCTGTTTTAAACAATTGTCGATTGATTAAATGATTAGTATGCGATTATATGTTTTGACGACCTCTGTGGGTCAGTGGTAAGCGCGTTGGCGCTCAAGCCGGAGGGAGATATGAATCCCGTCAAGGAACAAAAATAATATTTTCTGTGTTCCTGGGTCACGGATGTTTATTAAATTTGTGTATTATGTAATAAAAATCTTAAATATATGTATGGTATAAAAGTGTTAAATATATTTCCGTTGTCTGGTAACCGTAACACAAGTTCTTCGAGAACTTACCACGGGACCAGATTGACGTGGTGTCAAAGCTTCCGGAGATATTATTATTACTTCAGTTTATAAAATCCAGCGTTTCAATATGTAATGACTTGTAATAAATCGTTAAATACGAAAATTACTCGTATCTGTAAATAACCAAATCCTTGATAAAGAAGACTCTTAAACATGTAATCCGATAAGAGGATTTAGTTTAGTATAACAGCAAAGTTTAGTCCGTCGGCAGTCCCCTGTGACCTACAAAACCTGTAAGGAATTAAATATTTGTAGTGTATCTACGTTACACGTTAGGTTTCCATTTGATAAAAAAAAGACTATTTGTAGTCCTAGATATGTATGTATGTTTCAACAAAAGAACATGTATACTGACATTCATTTAGAAAGCTGTGTTTGAACTGTTGATGATAATGATGAGAGTAAAGTATCAAAACCGAGCGGTCCTCATTACATCTGTGACGTTATATAAACGCAAATCAAAAACTCGTAAGTTTTCGACTTCATCTCGCCGATCTGGATTTTAATATCAGATCTTATTGCTTTCTACACTTTTTTCGACATTTATCGTGATAGTGTCCGGGTAAAGGCGGTACTCGCTCGCCGTCTTATAACTTCCTATCGAAATTACGTTTTCTATTATGTTCGTAATAAAACGGCCATTTTGTGTGAAACAGTTTTTACATGTACAAATTGATATTTATTCTAATGTATACGTAATTGCAACCAAACCAGTCAATTTAATGTATTCAAGATGATAGGTGAAATTTAAAGTACGTCGGTAGACGTTTTGATAACACATTTTGACACATGTATGTGTGCATTCACTCGTTAATTAACTACCTAAACTGATAATAAATTAAAATAAAAGGTACACACATTTTTAAAACAAAATATTTTTTTTTTATTAATCTAGCTGAAATGAAAAAGAATACTAGTGCGATGATAGTTTTTAATTTTCAAAGCATATCTTAATGACGATCGAATATAGCTAAATGGTTGTTTAATTCTTTATGTTAATTAGTTAACATACGGCTTAAATACCTGTAATTTGTAGATCCATATCAAAAATTTCATTACGTAGGAATAACGGAATAATTTACCTAAATAAACGTTCTTCTATTCTATTCTATTCTATTTCTAGACATATTATAAAAGATTATTTAAAAAGCTATGTATTCGGTTTAGCATAATGAAATAACTATTTGATATTGCCAAAAATAAGTTAATTATATATCATATATTTCTATAAATCAAAACCCACAAGATATAAGAGATTAAATGGTACAAATTTACCACTATTAATCAGTAATTTATGTCTTTACGACGGCGACGAATATGGAAATCGTTTAAGCCACACCTAACAGTTAGGTGTATACAAAATAGTATAAAGTTTCCATTCATGAAGATTTACAGATACGTTCAGATATAAAGTGTGTAGAGAAATTATAGAGCGTATCTTATAATAAACTTGATATTAAACGCATGTATACACAGTAAACTTATTTTAGTAGTACAAAAATAGAGATATACTAAGATTTCGTCTTCAGCTAGCTCTGTATATTAATAAATAAATAAATTATTTAATTATAGTGCATCAAAAATAGTTTAAAGAATTTTCAACTAGTTTTTGATAAACTAGTTAACTTGTAAAGCTTGCTCTTACCCGTCTACAGCCGGTTCAATGACCTCTGTAATTCGATCATAGCCAGAATTTATCGCCGTTTACTTTAATAGCCTAGGCCAAAATCCTATTTCATTACTTTGAACATCTGTTTCATATAACTACTTTCAATATTCCTTTTCTCGAAACAATCTCGAGCAATTCATTATTTGAATTACATGAGTGCTTTTATATAAAGCTTTTTATGTGTTGAGGTTACACAACGATATCTTAAATTAAAAAGCAAAGGCAGGAAGATTAATAAAAAAAACGATTATTATAACTAAAAAATACAAATATTATATGTATTTGTTTTAAACTAATTTTAATCATTGTATACTTTTATTCAGTGCAGTCAATTGTAAAGTTCTAACTTCCAACTGTATTTATATTTGTATTTAAGTTCTAATTTATAATAAATTATACTTATAATAAATTTTAAATATATCTCTAAATAGATTCATGTTCTCAATATTTTATATAGAATAAAGTCATTCATTTATATATTTTATTCTTAGACAAAAATAACAACGGATTTCATGATGTCCGTTATAATTTATGCATGGCTTAGAAAGACATGCATATATTTTATTGACATGCATAATGTACTTCCTATTAACTCGTATTTTATCTTTAACTTGTATAGAGAAAAAAAATGTGTTTGTCTATAGACGTACGAGCATTCACAGTATATTTAATGTAAAATTATTTAAAAATCACTGTTACTGTGAGATGATTAAAAACGTGTACCAAGATTGCATGGAACAACGGAACTTTATAAAACAGTAAACATATATCACGAAACATCATTATTTTTGAATAATATACGCGTTCTTTATTCAAATTTAACTTGGGAACTAATAACAGTCCAGTTGTGAATTAGTGGACATGATGTCAGATATTCATTATGACCATATCGTGAATTTTCGTTGAGAAATAAATAACAAAAACTTTAAAAGTGCAAATAATAAGTTTCCAAATATATTTTTAGTTTTAAAATAGGTTTTGCAACAGATGCATAAAATATAAAATAGTTTTGGTAATTTGATAATGTAAGTTTAAAAAACGAGACATTGAAATAGTTTCTTACAGGGAGATAGATTTCATTTATTTTAAAAGTATTCAATCACCTAAACCACATTCCATGAGCATCAATATTGCGGTTTAAATAGCATATTTTAAATTTAAATGTCGTAAATAAAGGAAAAAAATAATCATAATTAATGTACATCTTTAGTTATGCATTCATACCCTACATGTAGTAGTGACTAAGAGATACTGAAGAAATACCTCGACGAATTCCATAAATGATCTGCTTGAAATTTCATCTTAAACTTTGTTGTACTGACTACCGCGTATGACTAACAAAAACAATTGAATAAGGATGTTGTTAAAGGCTCTTACGGATTCAATAGGAAAGGAAATCTTTCTTATTCTATGATAAATGATTTTCACTGACACCCATGTACCTAATGTAATATAATGTAATTTACTGTAATATAATGTAATATCTCAAACTTAAAAAAGAAACTTAAAAGGAGATTGCGTTAATATTGAAGACAGATTGGACGTTTACATTATAGTACAATCACATTTTAATTGACAATTATGTAAACGGCCATAACAACTAAATAGCCATTTATTTTATAACATGTTTGTACTCACATTAAGAAAATTCGCACATCGATCAAAACTCAATAAATACAAAAGTCAATAACCGTATTATATAAAAATCCGAATAAAATATCCTACCTATTCACATTATATTAATTTCTTTAGTCAATGAATAAATTAGTTAAATTGTGTCCTTGGTCAACTTTCAGAAAGCTTTATAATATTAAATTTCCTGCAATATACGCAAAAGCTACCGAGTAAACTCAATTTATTTCCGTAAACATTTTTCGTTAATGCATAAAATAATTTATAATATGCAACACATCAACCAGTGAATACAAAAGAGACATCATTAATTTAATCAATCAATAAACATACATCCATATGGTCATTATTAACTGAAAGAATAAATAGGTGCGCCCGGAAAGACGCGCCCTTAGTACACAGCCTTCAACCTCATTCTAATTGCATTTAGATAATGCATATTCCTTTTATAAATTCAATAAAATACCGTCATCGATTAACGACTTATCGAAACCAAATATAGTCTGGGCGGGCGGGGCGAAGGAAAGCTCAGGACTAAGGAACGGGCGTTGTGAAAAGCGGGGTATGAAGTACGGGGAGGCAAGCGGGCAAGGGAGGCGACGCGGCGTTCGGGACGCGACGTCGCAGCCTCGCGGCCGTCCCTAATCCCATTACACGCACGCGGTGCGCTCCGACCTTGCTTCCAGGGAGCTAATACTTTACCATTGTTGATGTGATCCCAAAACCATATCCGACCTAAATACTACGTACTCACCGTTATTTCGAGAGGCTTACAGCACGATCCTTTAAACCACAACGTCCATTCACACTGATAACATATTCGGGGCTCACGTTCGCGATTTAGTATGTACGTATTTACGTGCAGATAAGCGGCAACAGTTCGGTCCGGCGTGTGGTACACGGGTGCGTCGCGACGTCAGCGGCGCAGAGCGGCGTGTGCGCGCTGCGTCCGCGCAGGCGGTGGGGCCGACCGGTCGCATTCGGGCCGCGCTCTCACCTCGCGCTGCGTTCGCTGTAATCACACTTGACACCGCACTGTGTTCGATTTCGAAGAAAGTTTTACGTTTCTATGTCATTAACGATTTGAATTGAAAGAAAATTAGCTAATCGTCTGTTGCACCCCAATATGAAATCAATAAAAATTGTTGCCAATTCACTTTAATCTGACTTCTGTGCATGCATATGCTCAAACGTCAGCATAAGCATATGCATTGAACAACGGATTATCGACAATTTGTCCCGTCCCGTAGACAGATTCAACGATACAGTTCAAACGTTAATACATGACTGTTATTGAGACGTTCAACCGAAGCCGGGCTAACAATTGATATAATTGAATTATATAAAACATGTATTACCTATTTGGCTTCGGTTTTCTAAGTAAAGGCTTATAATATTATCTAACTCACAAGACTAAGAGAGAAATGTACAATGTAAGGGTTTCATTCCACTTAACAATAGGGAACTGTGAGAAAAGTCTATTTTCATTCACATTCCTCCTTCAATGCATTCAGAAACACTATCCTAAAACACCTGTTTGCTGCTATTTCTTAATTTTTTATTGTTTTTTATTATTTTATTTATATAATTTGTATCTCATTCACTGTACTTACAAAAAAAAACAAGCATTTTAGTTTCAATAAGCGGAAACGTGTAATCGGTGTCTTGATATTTTATTAGATTATAAGCTAGAGTAATTAAACACTGTACCTATGTTTTCCGATAAAGCAAATTAAATAAATATATAGTATTTACTAAAATATTGAGAATTTATCTGTATATACATGAAAGGAAACAAATCTTTGTATCTACCCCTTTTTAAGCATATTGCTTATTTCGTCCCCTACATGCCATTAGCATATTCAAAAAGACAAAACGAAGCCCGAAGCTAAGCATTCGACAGTCGATGATTTATAAGGATCATAGATGAGATATAAGGGATCCATTTTTCAAAACTAAGTAAACAACATAATTTCCGTCATCGAACCGAACGAAATATATTTCTTGGAAGACGTTAAATGTTTTATGCCTTACGACGTTTATTAATTTTAAAATTCTTCATTTCATCTGATATATTTTTTGTAGGTGATTAAAAATGCGTAAAAGAAAAATATATTCAAATTTTTGTTTGTTTGATTTGACCCAGTTGACCATTTGTTTATGCATGCTAAAAAAATATTATTTTATATTGATGTATCATAGGGTAGTTTCGAATAACTTGGTAACATTACCTGGACGTATGACACCTCAGTCCTCCCGTGACCATTGTTGCTGTAAAGTATCCGAAACGTTGGGTTTGTAAAAAAACTAAAAAAAAAAACTCAATAAACTGCGATAAAATCCGTAATATTTGTTTCATTATAATGAGTGAAATTCGTGTAAACATAAGAAAAAAAAATAAACAATATTCTTAGTCGAACTCAAAAAAAAACATGCATCTTATATTCGTGTCTATTCTCATACATCCTTATTATCATTAGAAGCAGACTTTTTAATAACTTAGACACCCTTAATCGAGTTATCCTATACATAATAATAAATTCAAAGTATCGAATAACTTGTGGTTATTAAAAAAATATGAAAGTCCGTAAGTTTGCCGTAGTTGAACGTGCTATGCTGGGTGTTTTTTTGGCAGATAGGATTCGACACCAAGACATCCGCCAGAGAACTAAAGCTACCGATATCACGAGAAGAATAAGCTCGTTCAAGTGGCAATGGGCTCTTCACATACTCAGGAGAACGGATGGCCGATGGGGCAATAAGGTTCAAGAGTGGAGGCCACGTTTAGGTGGACGAAGTGTTAGTTTTAACCAGGTGGGAAGACGATCTCCATGCAGTAACCTGTCTGTGTTGGATGTGATGTGAGTGGCAAGAGATCGGTCGTCTTAGCGTTCATTGAAGGAGGCCTATGTTCAGCAGTGGACGGATAAAGGCTGATGATGATTATAAAGATATTCGATACCTAAACTAAGTTCGTATAGACGAATAGTAGCAACTAAAGTGAATTATTTAAGAAATGATTTCAATACGAAGCAGATCGATTGAGTGCGCTAAGAGTCAACGTCCAATTTCATCACCATGCGGAGCTAAATTTGTGGTTTCCGCAACGCTTCGTTGGCCTGCTTCGCAACTCGGTGGATTCTCTACCAGAACTGTTGAAAACCATCTCACTGTCTAGTTTGGTAGGAAGAAGATATCGATTGACCTGTAGTTTATATTTTCTACAGACTATGTACGCAGGCTGATAATATGATAGTAAATTAATTTAAAGACATTTTTTTATTTTTAAGTAAATTAATTTAAAGATTTGAAGTTTCACACGAGAAAAATGTGTTTTCAAAAATCTGCTTAGAAATTGCTAAATAATTGCTTACGCAAAGATTAACTAAATAGATTTTAGTTGAGATAGATAACTCAGATAGGTGGGAAGAAGATCTCCGTGCAGTGGTCAGTCTCAGAAGAACGGATGGCCGATGGGCCAACAAGGTTCAAGAATCAAGCGTGGAAATGTTGGTCAGCCATTGCCCATTAACCGGGTAGGATGACGTGGGGTGAGCCTAGAGCTAGGGTGAGCCGCTGCACCTTGGGCGAAGCTAATTGAGCCGAGGGGGCTCTTTGTACCCCTCTTATAAGAAGAGGGGACAAAAGAGGACGGGAACCTCACCCCATTATACTGTCCGGACGTTGGGAGGGGTTGTTCTGTGGTGAAGGGACAACCCCTCGGTGGAGGTGGCGTCGGTCTCTTGGGAGACTGACCAGCCGTCGAGGTGCCCTGTTTGTTTATTAGATCCGGGGCACCTCACCAAAGGCGGCATTGGTGGCACTCACCGGGTTTTAGTGGGTAGAGTTGCGTCTACTTACCATCTTTCGGGTGCAGCGAGTCCTACATACCCGCGTGGGGAGACCCACTCCCGCGCGGTATGCCTCAGAGCATTTCCCGGCGTTAAAGAAAAAAAAAGGTGGTATTACGATCTCCGTGCAGTAACCGACCGTCTTGACGTTCACCGAAGGAGGCCTATATTCAGCAATGGACGGATAAAGGCTGATGATGATTAAAAGAATATTCGATACAAACTTCGTATAGACAAATAGTCCGTCCGTTCACTGCTGAACATAGGCCATGTTCAGTATTGGACGGATAGATGCTGATGATGATGATATAGACAAACCGGTATAAGAACTTGATGTGAAATGGTCAACGAAGCCCATGAACATAAATAAGTACACTTGACTAGTACGTTGCGTTTTTACGTTGATCGTATCACATTGAGTAAAATTTATTGCAATATTCTTCTGGAAATGAGTATAGTCGTAAAGAACATTTTATTTGTGTGTCAATGTGTTAATGACACTTTCTTGCAAATAATAATTAATTATTAATCGGTATAATCAAGACATTGTAAAAGAAACGCTTGGAAAAACGGTCGAATACGGATTCAACATAAATGGAGTGGTAAAAGTAATTTAAAGCAAAAATTACCGTTGGAATAAACAAGGTATTTGGGTGCACTCCCAAGAATCACTTACAATCAAATCTTACGAATTTCATGCACTGTTTTACATTTTTTACAATTTACGCATTTGTAGAGTTCTTTACATACGAACATGTATGGCACCTTTTGAATTAAAATTTCATTAAATTTCTAAATTATTATTTACTTCCTTTTTGTATAAAATTTGCAAGAATTATCCAATTTTTTTTTTACAATTTAAGTAAAAACTCGTCAGTGAAGTTGGACTTACGTAGATTTGAAACTGTGGGATGTATGTAAAGGCATGCTCGGTCAGGCCGAGGCCCACTTGTTTTCATTTCAGCTATTGTATATATAGTGCCGAACTGTGAAACTTCGATAGCGCGATTCAGAATTGTGGCGCTAATTGTTCCGCCACAGAACCAATGTTAGGTGGATTTGAAATCATGTAATGTTTATTATTTTATGATTCGTGCATTAAAAGGTTAAAACTACATTTAATTAATCTTCTAACCTCTTCCAATCAACATTCCTATATTTAAGGTTAAAGATGAAAGTAATGACTACATACAATAAGGTACTTTTAAGGAAATACAAAAAGTTTACGTGCGCCAAATTAGGTTTCGTACGGTACCGCATTTATAAGGAAATTCTAGATGTCTAATACCAAATAGAGATTCAAACTTATGCAGCATATCTCAACGATTAAGATAAACGTATTTGAAAGACTCGTGTTTCCCAACATCACGCGGTATGGTCTGGGAATGGTCAATTTGTATTTCTTTCACCATCAACAAGCATTGCTGTACTATTGCACACGGATTGATTATGAGACAATCTTCTTACAGGTAAAGACGTGTATAAAAATAAACCTTTATAATATCAATATGGCCGTCTTGTATTTATAAATGCACTTCACACATGCATTTTCTATATAGCACCTTTAAAGTTGTAGTATTTCGGTCACTTACGCCGAAATGCATTAATCCATTAGAAACGGACTTAATACTAATATAATACAAGTTTGATGCGAGTGGCGAGGGATCGGACATCGAAGAAGAATCTGGTAATAATAACTATAATAAATAATTCTAATATTCTTGTATTTATTTTCTACTTTAATATATAGGTAGGTAGGTAGGTAGGACTGGCAGACATGACGGTAAGTGTTCAACGTTACTTTTCATGTGCCAAGCCCAGGTGTTTCATTCGTATTTTGTCTTTTTTTCTTATCGCAGGGATTACTTTTTACGCATCTAGCCAGGATCTCGGGTAGATCGTGACCCTATGTGGGACTCGCGCCTGGGAGTACCCTACCCGTAAACTAAAACCACTGCGAGCGCCTTCAGCCGTTTTTTGAGGGTCCCTGCGAAGGCCAGACTACTCCTCGTAAAGGGGGATTGCCCGGCCGCTACTGAGCAGTCCCTGCGACGTCGTGCTATACTGAACCTGACACGAGCACAGGGGCGTTACTTGAGATGCATTAAGTAGCACCTCTTACGCATCCCTGTTCGTCGCCTCTTAAGCATCCCCGTTCTTCTGGGACATTACTGCCTCGCAGGAGGCCACCGCCGTCCAGGAGTCGTCATCGAGAGCCGAGCATCGCGTTGATGACGCTCGGCAGAGACAAGTCATCTCCAATGACAGATGTCAGATCGTGACGCAGCGCCGTCCATCTCGTCACACCTCGGGGTTGAACCGAGTCTACGTCACCTCACCTTACCTGTTATGTCCTTCTTCTTGTCCGGAAAACAACAAAATTTGCTTTCCGTAGGAAAGTAGAAGGACGGTAGTACCCAAAACCATGCATATAGGCGCGTTGCATGATGTACAAATATTCGTTGGTAAACACCACATGGGCTTCTATGAATATTTATATACCGCTAGATAAATACAAGCAAATAAGACGCAAAATCTCGGTACATAAATAATTAGAATGAGCTTACATTTAATACATACTAATTATCACGAGATTTTGAGACTTTTTAACACCTCATTTTAGTTGAGCTCAACGCAAGCATATTTTCAATCAAGATGACGACACGAGAGACAGAATTGTGATTATTCGAGAAGGTTCTACTTGTTGCAAACCCTACAAATTTAAACATCATTAGCACCAACCCCGTACACTATTGGACTTCACGAATAACAAATACTAGATAGTCTATCTAGTATTTGTGGTCATTTCAAAATTAGTGTCTGCTACATTATTGTTTATTAACACAAAGTAACTTGGTTCTCTTCAGATTTTTCTCACGATTACTTGTCCTTACTTGGGTGTTGTGAAGTGCTTGTTTCACTTTACTCCCGTACAAAAACACCTAAGTTTAGACTTAATACTTAGTCTAACGTAGATTGTATTTATTGAGAACAAAGTCTGTTCAAGGCTTTGGATACCCTTTGATAACAAAAAAAATATCTTAAAAAAATATACCTATACATGATTACATATTATTATAATAAAAAGTAGTGGCTACACCTATGTCTTCGACTAATATCCACTAATCGTATACAGGCTTGTAACTATTATTATTATTATTATTATTAAAGTAGACAGTTTATGATTTTTTCAGGATACGATTTCTCTCCTTGTCAAATTTTATATCAATATTAATCATATTAATATGTTAACAGACAAACTTACTTTCGCTTTTACAATTTGAGTACGGATATGAAGCTTTCTTTTCAGACACTGCGCCAATATACGACCGAATTGTTTTGTTACAGTTTTCATGGTTGGTTAAGCGGTGAGGTAATCTGTGGGAATGCTTTAATAGTCGGTTGCAGTGAAACACTATGTAATGTGTAATTTGTAGGCAGCCGTTCGGCGGTCACGCGACGGTGTACCGCTAGGGCTACCACAAGTGCCACATATATTCGCCAGATATAGCAAAGACGTAATCAATATATTACATTACGTTTCAGATTGATTGTATTAGAAATTTCAAAACTTTAACAGCTATTACTTTGTGTTTATTTTAATTAAAATAATAGTAGCCATTTAATTATTCATTTAATACCTATAGGACAAATGAATAATACATTGAAACATTGAATAGTAAAATGGCTGGCAACTCTAATTTATTTCAACACTTACACCGACTCCAAAAGTAACAATAATGAGGTGGTAAACGCAAAAATTGTACATTAGTAGAAGTACAAGATGATTATTAATTGTAGACATAAAAATTAAAGAAACCTGATAATTTTATTACTTTTTAGTTATTTTATTTTTTGAAGTCGGTTATAATTTTTGTTTAAATTTTTTTATTTCCTAATTTTTAGTGATCCATTAAAGAAAGACATACAAATATAGACATTTTGGCATATTTAACCGTATGATGTTAGCCCAACAAAAGCTGTAAATCGTCGAGGAGTTTCCTCGACTGTCTATGGTCTCCATCATCAGACCTGTAATGGCACGTATCGCCCATATAGGTGCAAAGTTCTCATCAGTATAAATTAATTAAGTCCAATAAAAAGGTAGCTACTGTAAACTATTTAGGAGTTCCCTTAACTGAGCTTTGTCTTCATCATCAGACCCCCAATCACAGTCACAACCCATCTAGGTGTAAAGTTCTCATCAATCCACATTAATCAAGCCCAAACACAAGGTTACTGAAGTAAATCGTCGAGTAGTTCCCTCGACTGTCTTCCAGCTCCAGCATCAGATCGACTCTAGACGTTCATTAAATTGTAGTGCTTTAAAATGATTATTAAAAAAATATTAAGTGCACTAGTCGCTCCTACGAATTTCGAAAGTTCCCCTCGATGTATCTGGGATACCATCATCAGATCCTGGTTTCCTTATCATGGGACCATTTGGCAAGTATACCCTTTCAAACAAAAAAAAATTTTGAAAGTCGGTCCACAATTGACGGAGAAATCGGTGTACATACCATGTTAAAAAAATACCGGCCGAATTGAGAACCTCCTCCTTTTTGTTGAAGTCGGTTAAAAAAAAGAGCACAAAATGAACTTTGATCTAAGATTTTTATCAACACAATTTATAAGACTACTAGAGAATATGGTAAACTAATGAGATACTTGAAGCATTCTCTGTAGCATTTGGGCGATCTTAGGGTCTTATTATGATTTTTAACCGACTTCAAAAAGGAGGAGGTTATCAATTCGTCAGAATCTTTTTTTTTTTTTATGTATGTTACCTGATTACTCGAAGATGGCTAGACCGATTTGAAAAATTCTTTTTTTGTTCTAAAGGGTATACTTCCCAAATGGTCCCATGATAAGGAAACCAGGATCTGATGATGGCATCCCAGAGAAATCGAGGGAAACTTTCGAAATACGTAGAGGCGACTAGTGCGTTTGATATTTTTTTATAAAGTGTTTTGAAGGACTTCAATTTAATGAAGGCCTGGAGTCGATCTGATGCTGGAGCCGAAAGACAATCGAGGGAACTCCTCAACTATTTACATCAGTAACCTTGTGTTTGGGTTTGATTAATTTGTAATGATGAGAACTTTACACCTAGATGGGTTGTGACTGTCATTAGGGGTCTGATGATGAAGACAAAGGACAGTTAAGGGAACTCTTCAACAGTTTACAGTAGCTACCTTGTGTTTGGACTTAATTAATTTAAATTGATGAGAACTTTGTACCCATATGGGTTATAAGCGCCATTACAGGTGTGATGATGGAGACCATACACAGTCGAGGGGAATCCTCGACGATTTACAGCTTTAATTGGGCTTACTTCATACGGTAAATAATATTATGACAAAATCATGTAATTTTATTACTTGTCGTTGTTAAATGAACAAAAAACAACTGTGGCTTGGAAGCGCATCATAGTTTTTCAAGGTCATCATAATATCCATTCTATATCTATATATTGGTGATTTTCTATACCTATATATAATGGAATTAAATAACGAATAGCAGCAAATCTGCCGTGATTGCTTTCGATTACATGTATATAAAGTTTTACGCAATTCCATTTCGGTTTTTTCATTTCTTATGTAATGATTTAAACCCTTTCTAGTTTCTACGTTCATCTCATTAATACAGCGCTATCTAATCTGAGCCATATTTCAGACAAATAAAATCAGTTATCGAATTTTGAAATCAGTAAAAATTAAGAAATAAAAATTTTTTAAACAAAAATTAAACCCGACTTCAAAATTTAAAAAAAACTAAAAAGTAATAAAATAATTTCCTTAATCTTTGTGCCTACAATTTATAATCAACTTGTTCTTCTACTAATATACAATCTTTGCATTTACCACGTCATTATTGTTACTTTTGAAGCCGGTGTCGTATTCGTTGATGTACCTACCTCCCTACCTATCCTGGCTGACACCGACTCCAAAAGTAACAATAATGACGTGGTAAATGCAAAGATTGTAGATTAGTAGAAGAACAAGTTGATTATAAATTGTAGGCACAAAGATTAAGGAAATTATTTTATTACTTTTTAGTTTTTTTTTAAATTTTGAAGTCGGGTTTAATTTTAAGCTAACATGTATGGTTATTGTCATTACTAAAATTATTTAAATCCTGATATTTACCATGCTTTTCACTCTTATTTCGCAGAGATCGATATTTCGACATTATCTAAACTCGTGAACAAGATATTCGTAGATAATTTCGAAATATCGAGCTCCACGAAATAAACGTGAAAAACATGGTAAACATCCCGTTTTAAATAATTTTAGGAATGAACTTAGGGTCATTTTTAGTGAGAGCTATAACTAGGTCGCATCGACGTCAAGGCGATGGAAATAATTTTTCTATTGAAAACATAAACATCTTTGACATCCCTCTACGCACCACTAGAGGGACGCACCCCCCTGGTTGGGAACTACTGATCTAATGTATAGGCTGGTGGTAATGAATAATGATCATAAAATCTTAGAAAACATAGATTACTCAAGCTTTTATGGACTTCTTAATATTCTTTTTTTGAAATCTTATTATTATTATTATTTATCTGCGTCACAATACAAGTTTCCTGCAATGACATTACAACACACCACTAGGGCTTCCACTATTTGGACATGTACCTAATACATATTCGAAAAGCAGTACTTAATAGTAAGGTACAAAATAAAAACTTTGAGTAAGGACTATATTTTCGCTTACTGTTAGTAGATTTTTCTTAGTATTTAGAGTTTATTACGAAGTGTTTAGGTTTATTATTCCTTTATTATTTAATTAAATCCTAATTAAAAGATTAAACGAAATATAAAACCTGCGAGCTAAAACCTTAATGAAAAATCAGAGAGTGGAATACCAGAAAAAGTTAATTAACCCTACAAATGCAGAGGATTGAAGAGATTACAAGATTATTAAAAATTTAATACGCATGGTTCTACTCCTTTTGTGTACACTGATGAAAGCAGGAATTTTAATATAATATTATATCTTTTTTACTTTGATTACATATGCACGTGATACAGAGTAAGCACTTAGAACTTCTCTCCCTAGTGATGCGATTCGTTGAAATATTTTGTTATTTATTGGTGCTTCGCATTTTGCAACAATGACCAGCGGAGGAGTATTAGCAACCCCACCATGGTTCAGGAGGAATCTAATTGAGCCGAGGGGGCTGTTTGTACCCCTCTTATAAGAAAAGGGAACAAAAGAGCAGGGGGCAAGGGGCGAGGACGGGTACCTCACCCCATTGTAGTATCCCGACGTTAGGAGGGGTTGATCTGTGGTGCGGGACAACCCCTCTGTGGAGGTGGCGTCGGTGACCTGAGGGACTGATTAGCCGTCGAGGTGCCCTGTTTGCTCATTAGATCCGGGGCACCTTACCAAAGGGGCACATACCCACCTGGAGAGATCCACTCCCCCGCAGGATGCCTCAGAGCATTTCCCGGCGTTAAAAAAAAGTATTAGCATTCGATCGTCGGGAAAGTAAACATCTTACAAAACCGCGATAAAATCAATAGTAGTTTTATCAGAGCAATACGTTTGGTTTTGGTTTGTAATAAAATGTTATATAATATCCTCTGTATTTTTTATATTATTTTATTTAAATATAAACTCCTTACAATAAAAACTGTAATTGCATGTTTTATCAACCAGACATATTGGTTCTGTTGTATAACTTCCTGTATGCTAATACTGAACATTAATCGATGTGATGTGTTGCGTGCAATTGAGACAGGCCGGGAGGAAACTAGTCATATCGCAACATGTTGGTGAATATAACATTATCAATGTTTTATACATACATAATCATTATTGCCATGTTTATCACTTTCAATTTGCGGACATCAAGAATACGACATTTGTGACGAAATAAAAGTTACAAATTATACGGTAAACTAGTCTATGGTTACTTGAATCTAACTTGAACAGGCTGCTTTATTAATATCTTAGGGGGGCAAATGAGCATGAACAAGAGGCTATGCAGATGCGTTGCCCTCCTTTACCCCATTTCCACCCATGGACCGCAAACCGCACGAAACTTTACGCCAGTATCATGTGAGCGAGAGGTTCCACCCCGGTCGTGCCGGCCCAATTCGGATGCAAAGCAGCATGACACTACCTCTTACATCTATATACAGCTGCTGCATGGAGATCATCCCACCAAATATAATATAGTATGCTTAATTCCAATATCATTCACGCTGTGTTTTTCTCTTACGATGATTATTTATAAACAAAAAACCTTCTTAAGAATCATCCGAGCATTAATTGATCGATCAACGAACATAAAAAAGGCGACATATTGAATTATCTTTGTGATTTTGTCAAGTCTGCAACGACAGTACCGCATTGCTACACAAGGTTGACCAATTCTTTTATGCAATAAGCGCATCACAGATACCGCAGCGATGCAGCAACGGACCCTGGGGTATTCCTCTTACATTATACTACATATAATATATAGTTATAGGATTTATTACGTATATATTGAATTGATAAGTATATAAGTACGACTTATTGTCTTTTTTAAAATAAATAGTACCTTCATCTTATCTTACTTTATAAGCAACCCTTATTGATGATATTGGGTATAGCTCTTCCCCCAGATCAGACGAGAAGGGAAATGGGAATTAAAGGCTTGTTTGCCTATGCGCTGACCTAATGACCCGACTTTACGCTATTTTAAAGCGGCATTAGATATGCGTATTTTGTCATGATTATTTCTTTGAACAGCAATGTTGACAGTTTGATGCCCAAATAAACTTATTGAAAACTCGTGTTAAGTGGCAGTAATCACTTGCGTTATTTTATTTTCTATTACAAAAAAGCAATTGCTTAAAAATGCATTTTTTATACTCTTTGATATTATTATTACCATGGTATCAGTCCGGGCTCTTAATTTTCCTTTACTTCCCTTTGACCAAGCACAGCGGTGACCGAACGTTCGGGAACATTTTTATGGAGTCAGCTTAATTCAAAACACACCATTTAGATAAGGTTGAAGGTAATTAAGGACTCTTTTCTCTCTGAATGTGTTACCCTGTATAAATATTCCAAAGGAACATGATATTCGACCATTATAAGAGATGGAGCACATAGAAAGTATGGTATACTATATGATTTATAGGTAATGTTTTCCCCATCATGGTTCAGGCCTTGTCGTGGCGGTGGGGCTCAGTAACCTAGGGTGAGCGGTGCACCTTGGGCGAAGCTAATTGGGCCGAGGGGGCTCTTTGTACCCCTCTTATAAGAAGAGGGGACAGAAGAGCAGAGGGCAAGGGGTGAGGATGGGAACCTCACCCCATTGTACTGTCCCGACGTTGGGAGGGGTTGTTCTGTGGTGCGGGACAACCCCTCTGTGGAGGTGGCGTCGATCCCTTCCGGGACTGACTACCCGTCGAGGTGCCCTGTATGTTTTCTAGATCCGGGGCACCTCACCAAAGGCGGCATTGGTGGCACTCGCCGAGTTTTAGTGGGTAGAGCTGCGACCATTTACCAGCTGTCGGGCGCAGCGAGTCCCACATACCCGCGTGGGGAGACCCACTCCCCGCGGGATGCCTCAGAGCATTTCCCGGCGTTAAAGAAAAAAAAAAGTAATGTTTTGCGAGTGCTTGCCTTCCAAGTTCCAAGGTTCCTTTTAAGGTGCCTTTTAGTTTTATGGGCTATTAGAAGCATCAATCGTCTACTTAAATGTCACAGATGTTCCTCGGATGTTAACACTTACATTGGTAATAAGCTATTCCTACGTCATCCTTTCCACATGACATTAAGTTCTAAAGTATTCATCATCATCATCATCATCATCATCACCCCCTATCCGTCTATTGCTGGACACAGGCACATGAAAAGTATTAGGGTATGATTATTTTGAGTTTTTTACTTTTGAATTTTACGCATGGATCCCTCAAATTATTACATAGCTGAGTATACGAGTGCTATTTTTAATATTTTATTAATTTTAATGTAAAGTAGACTTAAAATTAAATGATTTAGACCTCTCTCAATGAACGCCAGGACTACCAATTTTATTTTTTTTATGTCATCAGGGGCAAACGAGCAGTCGGAGGCTCACGGCGCCGACGCCTATACACATCCGCACAACCAAGGCCATGGAGATGCGCCGCCCTCATTTTCCCTATCCCCCCCTCCCCCAATGGGCCACCGGAAACTCACAAACCGCATGAAACGCGACAGCATAACTGTCACTTGACGCCGGTGTTATGTGAGCGAGAGGTACCACCCCGGTCTTGGCGGCCCAGCTCGGCTGTAATACAGCATGGCACTACCTCTTACAATTTTACGCATTCTTAGAATTTTTTTTACTAAGAATGCGTACTTGCATAATACAATGACCGGCAGACGCACGGAGATCGTTATCTGAACTACTCGTAGCTAGTGTTATTTCGACCTTCCATCGTCAATAAAGTGGTATTCAGTATGGATGGATACAAATTGCTAGTGATGATGATGATGACAAAGATGACGAAACATAAAATACTAATGACAATGGTCACTCTGTGATTCTTTAATTTTTTTTCCCTTATGAAACTTGTCACTGGTTTTTGTAATTTGCCTTTGACTACTGCAAAAAAAATGTTTCGTAACAAATTCGTAAGATTTCATACACATAACTATTGAATAAATATTGAACATAAGGAACTAACATGGCCTGTTGGTCTAGTGGTTAGTGAGCCTGACTACTAAACCAGAAGGTCGTGGGTTCGATCCCCACCTCATTATTTATGCTATATAGATTATGCTCATCACACAAATGTTTGTGTGATGAGCATAATCATTTGTTCTGTGTCTGGGTGTAGTTTATCTATAATATGTATGTATTTAGAAATATATAAGTATAATATATCAGTTGTCTGGTTACCATAAGAACAGGCTCTGCCTAGTTTGGGATCAGATGGCCGAGTGTGAGTTGTCCCAACATAAAAAAAAATACATATTGAATATTTAAAATTTGTAATCTAACCACTAACAATTAATCGATCTTCAGTTAGCATAACGAATTTGTATTGGTTACGTTAACTGAAGTATAACAGTTGTTCATAGTAGTTCCACTGGTGGGAGGGATGCGCTGTGCCATATTGCTCGTTTCCTGTGAAACAGCTTTGTTGTGCTTCGGAGAGAAGGGCAAGACAGGCAGTGTAATTACTGGCACCGAGACTTAACATCTTATGTCTCAGGATAGGCAACACATAAATGAGTTGCCTGGGCTCGTTCCAGGTAAACTAGTTCTACCACTGGTACTATGCTCATGGGTGACGTCGACCACTTACCATCAGGTGGCACTTCAGCCAGTTTTTCTATCCAAGTAACATAAAAAACAATCAGTAAAACTTAAATATATTTGACACTTTATGACGCACGCCCTTCTACATGAGTCTTATAGAAGAAGATTTAGTAAGAGTAGTCATGCGGCTTTGCAACCGCATTGGACCGGCACCCCCGGGGTGGAACCTCTCGCTTGCATAACACCGGCGTCAAGTGAGAGCTATGCGTCGCATTTCGTGTGGTTTGTGAGTTTCCAGTGGCCCATTGAGGAGGATAGGAAGGTAAAAGGCAACGCATCTGCATAACATCTGGTTGTGCGGATGTCCATGAGCGTCGGTTGTTACCATAAGGCTCCGATTGCTCGTTTGCTTCCTTTTGCGACAGGGACGCTAAAATCTCACTTACGAATGGTTTGAATTGCCTCAAATGCCATGAAAAAACATTGCTATAAAACTAAAATAATCTGAGTTGTTTGCAATATTGACAAGCTTCATTAGAAACAATTTGGAAACATGAAGCAAGGTGAACGAAACGTATCAAACCATTCTCAAAAGGATTCGTTTTAGTTTATTATTGGATTCTCTGAAACCTGAGGCTCCAGTTGGCGGGACATGGTTTTGCTCGTAGTTGTCACGCTCAAAAAACGATCCGCACATAATGGGTCACACAAACGCAACGCTTCACCGACAAGAAAAAGGAATAAATGATGTTCGTATACAAACTATTATTGAGCTTTTTAAAAGTATGTTGCGAAAAAAATTGGTACCTACTACGATATGTATTATAAATTGTAAGTTGGATATAAGTAGAAAGTATTTGGCATATATTATGATAATAATATTATAGTCTTACAATTTTTTTAACTTTTTTTTCTTTAACGCCGGGCAATGCTCTGAGGCATCCCGCGGGGAGTGGGTCTCCCCAGGCGGGTATGTGGGACACGCTGCGCCCGAAAACAGCTCTACCCACTAAACAAAGAGGGCACCTCGACGGCTAGTCAGTCCCGCAAGGGACCGACACCACCTCCACAGAGGGGTTGTCCCGCACCACAGAACAACCCTTCCCAACGTCGGGACAGTACAATGGGGTGAAGTTTCCGTCCTCGCCCCTTGTCCCCTGCTCTTTTGTCCCCTCTTCTTACAACAGGGGTACAAAGAGCCCCCTCGACTCAATTCGCTTCGCCCAAGGTGCTGTGCTCACCCGAGGCTACAGAGCCCACCGCTACGACAAGGCCTGAACTATGGTGGGGACATAGTTTTACCCTAATCTATGTGAATTTAGAAATAAATGACTTAATTAGATTCCTATTCCTGGTAACCGTAAACCAACTAGGCTCATGTAGTTATCCATACATACTTGATGGATGGATGGATGAGACAGACATGGGACTGAGGAGATTGGCAGAAAAATGGAGACCGTTGCTCAGCAGTGGGCGATCACGGGCTGATGATGATGATGATTTGTAAAAAAAATAGTTTAAACTAAAGACTTGTTATTAACACTAACTACGCAAAATAGATATATATTTTGTGCTAGCTGATATCAAGTTTCAACTCATGACTTGAATAAACTTGATTTACTGAAAAATCTTCTTGTATGCCCATGAAAAATATTACTTGAATAAAATTAAAAAAGTTGAAAAATGCCTAATATTAAAAATTAAAATAAAGGTATTTAATTAACCTAAGATTTCAAGGAAAAAATGATTCACGGCCGACAAGTTTATTTAGGTGTTGAATATCATAGGATCAGCTTCGCCTCAGATTTCTGTGTTACATGTATACGACACAACTTCAATATTGGAAACAATAAAATGTTCAAAAACATAATTTTAGACTCCCGAGTAAATTTAAGGTTGATATTTTTAAGGCCGATGTTGGTGGCCTTTTGACATTTAGCGGCTTCATTGGAATCCATAATAATATAATAAAGCTGTAGTTTTTTGAAGTGTAAACTTCTTTTAGGGCGTTACGCATATTTTTAGTAGAGATATAATCTCTGAACTCGCGTCACCGCACACGAAACGTTGGAGACGCAGTTTGACGTTTATAAGACGTGGACTAGCGACACGTTTGACGTTTGATTTATTTATATGTAATTATGAAATACTTGTTTTGCAAATTGTCCTACTTCTAAATTATGTCATGCGGCAATTTTGTACGCCGTTTAAATTGTATAGGTTGTCATAATCCGTTTCAGCCTGTATTATAATTTATAGGTATTTGAATTTAATTGTTCTGTTTTCATTTCTATCAGCAGTCCCTGTGACTGGTTGGGATTTTTTTTAACACGCCAATCACCGGAATTGAATTTTTTTTTCGCTTTGATAACTATATAATATAAAATAATATATAAAATAATATATATATAATAAAAAAAAAATATTATTGAGGATTTTTGTATTATAGGGCAGCTGAAACTGCGGGAAATAGCTAGTTATTAATATAGTAATTGAAATATTACTAAGGAGTAAATAAAATGAAGCGCAAATAAAAATTACACAGTAATCAGTATTATACCAAATATTGAGGCAGGCCTAAATTCAGCAGTGGACGGATAGAGGCTGATGATGATGATGATGATATCAGATATTCAGGTCACACAGGAGAACGGATAGCCGATGGACCAATAAGGTTCAAGAGTGAAGGCCGCGTTTAGATAGATGAAGTGATAGTCGGCCATTACTATACCAGGTTGGATGCGAGTGTCAAGGCATCGGTTATCTTGGGAGAGGGTGATGATGATGACGATGATTTTACCAGATATTCCATAAATGCTCATGTAAATGTGTGGTTTGTGGTAATAGTAAATGCCACTTAGAAGCAAAATCGCCCGGCTCAATACTATTATCATTTAGTCTGCATGGCTGGTAAGCTGCCGCTGCCTAAAAGCTCGCTTTGCATATTAAACAGCTTAACAATGTTTTGATAACATCTTCGTATTTAGTGCCAAAATATAACGATCAAGCTTAGCGAAGATTTTAAATATTTATAATTAGAAATAATCACACTAAGTTAAACTGACAGGGGTTAAGTTAGTAAAGGTTTTTCCTAGCCTCATGAGAATTTATTTTCCGGTTAAGATATAAGGGAAAGTGAAGTGTTATGAAGTGGCAGTGGGCTGGTCACACACTCAGGAGAACGGATGGCCGATGGGGCAATAAGGTTCTAGAGTGGAGGCCACGTTTAGGTAGACGAAGTGTTGGTCGGTCATTTACCAGGTGGGAAGACGATCTCCGTGCGGTGGCCGGTTCGTGTTTGATGCGAGTGTAGAGAGATCGGCCGTCTTGCGTTCATTGAGGGAGGCCTATGGTCAGCAGTGGACGAATAGAGGCAAAATGATCAGTTTGAGAATGAGAGAGAAAATGATTATGATGATGATGATGATGATGATATAAGGGGAATAAATTTAAAGAAAATATACGATGCTGGCCGGAACCCTGACCATTTATATTCATCAAACAAATGTCTGCCCGATGTGGGACTCAAACCCGCGTCCCTCATCTGGGGGATCATCATTTATCACCCACTTCTTCGGGCCGTAATATTAATATTGTTTGCATAAATTGTGACGACTTCTTCCCATCATCAGATAAAGGGGAAGAGGGATACGCTTATGCCGCGCCCGTTTGGATAATAAACATCATGCGGCATGCATTGCACCATACAAGACTCTTAAGTGAACCATCTGTTCACTTACTGTACCGATTGAGCTTAAAGGCCATCAGGCCGAAAAGTCAAGCCCTTCCGAAAAAAAAAAAAACCATACAAGGTAGTTCTTCCGTACACAGAATGACAGCTTTGTTATTTTTAGCTAATAAAGTACTAAGATTAGTACTGTTTCATTACTGGTATTTCTACTTAATACCTTAGGATAAACTAACTCGGGTTGGCCAAAATATAGTATCCAGTATATTCAGTAGCAAGGGATCGGCCGTCTTGGCGTTGATTGAGGGAGGCCTATGTTCAGCAGTAGACGGAAAGAGGTGATGATGATGATGATATCTAAACCTAATATAAATAGGTATGTTTTTATAGAATTAATATTCCTAATTTAATTTTCAATTTAGGATTCAATATAGCAACCTTGGTCACCTGTCTCACCGTGGTTGTACTTTGAGATAAACCTAAATATACTCGTTCGGTACTCGCTCTCGGATTTAGATCCGCCAGTCACAGTATCGAAAGCATATGATCTACTTAGCTCCGATTGCGCCAATAGGAATTTTATTACAAATATTTAAGTAAGTCACGATCAGTGCTGAATAACTTCGACTAAGGCGGCCTTCACGTGTGACGGGCATCCTTGATGCTTTGGTAGAAATAATTCATATACCTTTTTATTGAAATATAAAAAGGTTTGGAAAATCAAAAAGCCTCATAATCTGATTTTCCGCCATAAAATTGGTTATTTCTAAAAACCTGTCATTTGCATAGCAACGACTAAACAGTGTGATATAAATGCACATTTGTTAGTCGTAGCTTTTATAAATAATAATAATAATTAAACGACAGTGGATTGAACGCTCAGTCCGCAGTATGTTATTTGAGAAAAAAAATTTTTGTAAAATGCAAGTCTTAGCAAATGACCTGTCAGTTGCTTAGCAACGAATAAACAGTCTGGTATTTTTGTAAAATGCACAGTTGTATCTTAGTTTTATTTTAATAATATTTAAACGACAGCGAATTGAACGCTCATATTAATTGAGAAACTAGGAGCATTGTTACCTCTTATGATAAAAAAATATTCCGGTACGATAATTTTTTCGACCAATTTTCCTGCCACATAAACACAGAAAACACGGATTTTTTTATGTTAGTATTTACTATGTTATTATTAATTGTTATTGAAATATATTTTACGTGCTGGACATATTATATAATTTGTTATAAATGCACTCATATTAAGATATACGTGCGATATAAATAATAAAAAACAATAATTTCAGTTACGAGAAAACTACTTTTTTGACATGTCGTGAGTAGAGCACTCTCAATTCTTCGCTTATGAGGCGTACAATATAGAAAAAAGACTGTTAAAATCTTAATACAAGCATATTATTATAACAAACATTTAATTGCTATAGTAAAGCTATTAAAATATTGAATAAGTTGATATTTTATATTCTAACCTTGTTTATATTTCTCTTCTCAAAATTAAGCAGCAAAAATGCCACACTTTAAAATATACGCCTCATACGGCTGATGCATTTTACACGATGTATTTATTTTATACTTTTCAATCTTGCCCCAACTTGAAGACTTGAGCCAACAGCTGCTAAGCATAAGCAAATATTATGTCATGTTCGTCAAGGAAACACGATAGTGTGACTCCAGCCTTATTTGTCAAAAATACATGCCATCGCTACGCTTAGCATTTAAAAATGCATCACATGCATTCTCCATCGTCATTTAACCTTTACATTTGACATTTGATTTATAGAAGGTTCTTCATTTAGTTTCAACCAAATGAACCGCTTTTGTTCATGCCGAGCTATTCAGTCCTTGGGGGCTTTCATTGAGTTTCGCAAACTTTACATCGCTAGCACTTTACTGTTTACAAAATATATGCAAGGCGAATAACGTATGATATAGAGAAAGCATTGTTCTGTGCGAAATTTATATTAGCTTTATATTTGTTGGTTAATTGTGGTTTAATTAAAGTATTGCACTATATCTAATTCCTAGTTAGCTATTTTGTATGTTTAAATGGTCAATAAAAGGTCAAAATTTGACCTAGACCGTATTGACCTCATTTATATAATACATTATAATGTGACCATACATTTCGAATAATCAATTAACTGTAATAATATGAGTATGATATAAGGTATGAGCTATTTAGATTTAAGTCATTATTAAATTAAACATACGCCTCTCAATGACCATGATTCATGTTATGAGATCATAACTCACAGATGAGACAACAAAAAGCTACACATAACTCTTGACAGGATAGGTCATTATAGAGTCTGTATGACGATGACTAATAGTAAAAATAATACATTTAGCCACCTACATATTACATATACCTACATTACATTGTATAGAATACATATTATTATATAACATGAATGCTTGTTTCTTAAATAAAACAACATTTTTTTTCTTTTACGTCGGGAAATGCTTTGAGGCATCCCGCTGGGGGGGACTCCCCAGGTGGGTATGTGGGATTCGCTGCGCCCGAAAGATGGTAAGGTAAACCCGGCGAGTTCCACCAATGCCGCCTTTGGTAAGGTGCCCCGGATCTATTGAGCAAACAGGGCTAGTCAGTCCCTCAAGGGACCGACATCACCTCCACAGAGGGGTCGTCCCGCACCACAGAACAATCCTCCCAACGTAGCGTCAGTGCAATGGTGTGAGGTTTCCATCCTCGCCCCTTGTCCCCCTGCTCTTTTGTATCTTATAAGAGAGGTACAAAGAGCAGCTCCCTGGGTTCAATTTGCTTCGCCCAAGGTGCTGGGTTCATATTAAGCTACTGAACCTCACCGCCACCACAAGGCTTGAACCTTGGTGGGGTAAATAACAACATAATATATAAGATAAGTTTCTATGGTATTAGGTACTTGAGATTGAAATATTTTTTTATCTCCAATTTGTAAGATTCTCTATACACAAATTTTAGATGAGGGATGAAGCCCTTAATGGAACTTTCGCAGCTGCCTCAAAATGATTCAGCAGTCACGTCTATCTGTGTATAATACATACAACTTTTATTCATGTTTAAAAGACCTTAAATTAAATCAGTTTCATAGATTACTATCTTAAATAAATATCCAGTTAAACACGCCAAGCCTTAGTGAGTCAGGCATATTTTTATACTTATTTTCCGCACCTACCTGTTCAAGTCAAATCGCATAATACCGCACGCTACGGTATTTGGGTGGCGGAATTTGCACTCGTCGTTTTGGATACACGGTGGTAACAACCGAAAAGGCAGTTCACACCAGTTCGAATTTATTGATGTATTAACGTGTGAACATTTGCCGCAGTGTGATGACACCTTAATTGGAAGTTGAATGGAGTGTTATTAATTAATTATTTTTTGTTATGGTGACGACAGTCAAATATTAATCTATACAAATAATTAAATTATAAGTGTCTGTTTGTAATTTCAAATTAATAGCTTTTCACTAAATGCATATTATTTACGTCACATGGTACTTGCATCAAAAAATCTTTATTTATGTCTGTCTGTCTGTTTGTTCAGGCAAATCTATGAAACGACTGTGCGCATTTTGACGGGACTTTACTGAAAAATATCTGATGTTATAAGGAGTAACATAGGCTATCAAAAATCATTATTAATCCGGATACGGCTGTAAATCTAAGTTACGCGGGCAAAGCTGCGGGCAACTGCTAGTATTAGAATATAAGTAATTTTGGAGATATAAGATAAATATCACAAATACACAAATATATGGAATCAGCTGCCACCTACGGTGTTTCCGAACTGATACCACTTAGAGACCTTCAAGAAAAGAGCATACTCATATCTGAAAAGCCGGCAACGCACCTGCTAATCCTCTGGTGTAGCGGGGGTCTGTGGATGTCGCTTTTCCTTACCATCAGGTGAACCGACTGTCCGTTTCCCCCTCTTCCATAAAAAAAATACCTGTCTATTAGAGACACATCTAAGCTGTTCAGCTTCGTAGTAAGACAGGATGGTCTATGGGCATATGCTGACAAACGCATAAACTGCTTCCTTTTTGCCGGAAAAATATATAAATACAGTTTTTTAATAAAGAGCATATCAATATTTTTCATATCAAAACGCACAATGTTGGTGTTACATAATATAATAAGGCTCATTATATTTTAATTATTAGCAACATTATTCTTTAAGACAGTCCTTCCGACTAAATGTGATTCTAAATTTTACTTACTCTCATTTTACTGTTGTTTGTCTAAAAGCATTATAATATATAAGATAAAGTATTTACGCGGTATTTACAAGAGCTTTTGGGTTGATATGATTGATCTTTGGATCAATCATATCAACCCAAAAGCTCTTGTGTCATTATGGTAAAGTCTGCTCGGAATTACGGCAACAAACTTATCAAGAATATTGTCGTATTTTGTTACATTTATGATATAATTTATTTTATCAATGAATAAATATTATTAATGAAAAAATACTTTTGAATAAATATATGAATAGAAAACTTAATGAATAAATTTTACTATTCTTAATCACCGTATATCTTTATTGCTTCCGTTTTCAAAGTCAACTTTTCGAAATGTGTATGCCGTATAAAACTAGTTATACAAATA
This sequence comes from Helleia helle, assembly GCA_963853865.1. Taxonomy (NCBI): domain Eukaryota; kingdom Metazoa; phylum Arthropoda; class Insecta; order Lepidoptera; family Lycaenidae; genus Helleia; species Helleia helle. The sequence goes on along the minus strand of OY971422.1, from coordinate 12,896,870 downwards.
TAATGAAAATAGGTAATATGGTTCTAGGATTCATATATATTCATTCATTCATATATACATATACATACATATAATATGCAATATAAATATTAATTATTTATTACAGGATTATATTGAGCCTTTATTCAAGATGTGAACTTAGTGCAGTGCTTGGCAATTGTTCCTTATAAGCAAAAATTGTCGATTTAATAGCCGCATAAGACGTAGTATATACAACCAGTCTGCCATGATATTTCTCTTCCATAATAAAGAATCTTGACGTTATACATTTAAAACGCCGTTTTAGTATATATACAGACAGACACAGGTGTGTCACTTTTTATATTTCATACTTTTTATAAATCAAATTTCAGTATTGGCAATTGGCGAAAAAGATGAAATCCCGAGTAGTACTAGAGTAAATAATGAAAATAAAACAGTACCAGGTGCCATTACAGCTAATTCAAATCATTTCCTTTCTTTGAATAATAAAAATGCACTTCACAATATTGGCGGAGGAAATAAAATATTCAGTCTAAATACGTGAGCGCTAATGGTATTGGCACAATTCTTCAGCCATTATAAATCAATGCGCAAATCAAACAGAAAGTTAACAATTTGTGATGATGCTGGGCTGCAGTATGCGGGCGTGAGTGGAAAGAGGCATAGGTCCGGGGGCAGTGTCCCTCATTGATCGCGAGCCGCGCACCCTCCCCGCGCAGCCCGCAACCCCCTCTCCTCCTCTCTCGACACAACCACAAAATCCTACGTTCAAAATTGCAATCGCTAGAATTCGAAAGCTCATCTGATTCTTGACCCCATTACGGCCGAAGATCGGGCTAAATGTATTTTATGATGCTTATTTATATGTCTCCTTCAGACTTTCAACTAACCAATTTATGAACACTTCAAAGTTCAAATTTTTGAAATATGTACATAATATATATTTCGAACCATTTTTGGCATCGCATTTAATGCTGATCACTATGTCAATTACGCCGAAGTTACTCGAAATGAGACGGTCTGGTAGTTGGACTTCTTGATCATAAAAAAGATAAGATATACTTAATATTAATAATAATTTATTAACGATTTTTATCTATTTTTAGTATTCTCTTCTTACGTATTTATATCGGGAATCCTAGTGCTTACATGGTCATATTAAATATTAGGAGTATAAATTTGTATGACATATTTAGGAAGTCACACAACAACATGAAACATCCGCAGGTGTGCTATACACACCTGCGGATGTTTCATGTTTCAAGAGTTTTGTAAGGGAACATGAATTAGCATAATAACGATGTGGGAGACGGGGACACTGGAGCGGGCGCAGGTTGATCGAGCTCGCGGGCGGGCGGGAAACGCACCGCCGCCACCGATTTGAAACCAACTGGATCACTCTTATATGTGACACATCGTTGCTCTTTAGAAAATCAAAAATGGGGAGAACGACATTGTACGCAAGCAAATATCTAGATGACATCCAATTACATAATATGACATTTTATTCGTTAAATCTTATTTCAATCAAACTTTGAAATAAAATGTATAATTTCAAACTTTGATGATGGCGCTGGTGTGCATTAAGGTTTTGGGATAGGTGATCCGTTTACAATTCAAATCAATGGTTTGAATGGGCGGCGGCGCGTCTGCGCGCGTACGGCGCCTCCGCCAGTCCGCACACCGGCGGCTCCGCTGCCCCACGGTCGGCCGCACTCCGCTGAACAACAATGCTCAAAAACAAAACATAACTCGACAGACCCAGCGGCGGCGTAGTCGGCGATGCTCGAGGATCGGACGGCTCGCGTGGCCGTCGACGAGCGGTCGTGAAAATAGTTTTGATATATGAAAACCATAAAAGAATTAATTTTTAAGCTGATCGTATTCGAAGGATTCGTATAGAGGGGCGGGAGTGCGGCGGGAGTGCGGCTCAGAGAGGCGGGGGCCGGTGTCGGTCGGAGGGATGACGGCGCGTCGCGGCGGCGCGGCGGCGCGCGGCGCGGGCGAGCGGCGCTGACATGGCCGGCCGGGCGCGCCGCTCGCTGCTGGCAGCGCCCGCGGGCCTGCTGCTGCTGCTAGGCCTACTCTGGCCGAGGGGTAAGACATTGTACTTACACGTTCGTTCGTGTCGCCCGTTTCTCCTGCTCATTTTCCTTTTCCAGCCGCCCAAGCACCCCATTGGGATGACCAATGTTAAATGTGATGTCAGAAGTTTTGGCAATGCAATATCGCCCATTTAGAGCAGATATAATAAATAGTAGTAGATGCTTAACCCCATAAAATACACATTGATGCCTTTTAAATCCACTTTCGTACAAGTCCCTTCATGTTTGCGTCAAAAACCATGTGCTAAGCTTTAGATTAACTCACCTCTTAGCGCTTGCGGTCACTGACATTCTGAATTTAAAATAGAAAAAAGTATGTTAAATCTATCACCATTTTCTTTGCCCACCCTCAATTGTTTCACTTATATCGATAACTTTATTACTAATTAATTAGTCAACATTAAAATTCCCATGTATCATATACAATAGGCGTAAAATACAAAAAGTACATTTTGGAGCAATTCTTGGTGTATAAAAGTGATAATATAATATATCTATGTAATCACATAAAGCTACATTCGCCAGAATTTCGACCGACATTAATGCTATGCCGGTAATATTAAAAGTAATTGTCATATAGTTGTATACGAGACATAAATGTAAAGAATAATGTATTAGTCTTTTATATTTGCATGTCCTATTTCCGTAGCGCTCCTTTTACACTCACGCTTTTAGTCGTAAAGCATAAATTGTACACAAAAGAATGCGCTTTTAAGTTGCTTTCTACTAAAAGCAGCCTCGAGAGTGATCACTGTCAGATAAAGTAACGAGTACCTTACTCTTTCAAAGGATTACAAATTTTGCGGTGAACATTGATTAATTTGAATTTCACTTTCATACTTTCTAACAAACTCGTAAGTTTGATATATTTTATTGCGTTAAATATTATGTATCTCTTGTATGCACAAATACTTGACTTTGATAAAATTATTTTCAAAAATGTATTAAGAAATGTAGAGATATGGTTTCTTCCTTGTGCATAGTGTGAGACAAAGATATAAGCACGTGGTAGTAATAATCATCAATAATGATCGTTACAATTGTATCTGTTTTATCATTCAGTTTATCCTAAACTTTATATGGTTATAAACTAATTAATGATATTAAAGAATAAACTTAATTTAAAATTTACGTGCCAATCTTTACAATAAATTTTAATCAATACAATCCCAGTAGAAACAGAGTAAAATTCATCACTTATAATTAAAAGTATTTAGTTGCAACATGTTAATTCTTTTCGTCACACGTGACACGATCATAAAGTTTTACATAACTCATAAATGATTAGCCTCCTGATTGCCTGATTAGATTAGCAATCATTTTTTTTCTGTAAAATAAATAAACAATTGGTATATTTTATTCAATTATTGAAATAAAATAGTATGCTTAAAAATATAGAAAAAGCAATCTACTCGGCGTCGTTTGGAAGGGACGTTTTTGACTAAAACCGTCCTATATACCTACTACTACTAATATACCTACTCCATATACACGGCAGACTTGCCGTGTATATGGAGTAGGTATATGATTTTTTATTTCTGCCAACTGTCCCCGGGTCTAATGAGCAAACAGGGCACCTCGACGGCTAGTCAGTCCCTCAAGGAACCGATGTCCCGCACCACAGAACAATCTCTCCCAACGTCGGGACAGTACGAAAAGGTGAGATTCCCATCCGCCTTGCCCCCTGCTCTTTTGTCCCCTCTTCTTATAAGAGGGGTACAAAGAGCAGCTCCCTCGGCTCAATTTGCTTCGCCCAAAGTGCTTGCACCATGGTGGGCACGACAAGGCTTGAACCATGGTGGGGAGGATAAACTACACCTGATTGTACCCTAAAAAATATATTTATATATAATTTTATATTAAAATCCTGTTATGGTGTAACATTTTTGTACAAAACTCGTATTCAAATTGTATCAAGTATCAAAAGCGGTTGCTGATAACAGAAGTAAGGTGGTTGTGTTGTTATGACCTTTATTACTTATAACTTTTGATAAACTGCCTATACTGGTCAATGGTCATTCCATTAAAATTCCATTTGTGTAAAACAATAAATTATTACATAGTTCTAGTACCGTGTCACTGTGCCGTGCATATTTTCCAATAACTAATAAATCAAGTTTATTATGTTCATAATTCGAATGACTTAAGATTATACTGCATTGTAAAGGTCCATGCCGATTTGGTGTGGACATTGGAAAAAAATATTTTTAAATTTCTGTGGAACAAAAATATATTTACAGTGGAAGCTCTATTTTCACTAAAGCGTTATCTGGTTTAAATCACCTAAGTTTTCCTATGTCGATATTTTATTATTTATATGATAAATAGTGATGTATATAATGAGATGTATATAATAAGATGGCATAGAATAAAAATATTCTTTTTTTTAACCCCCAATCAAAATGAGGTTTGTTATAACTTATAAGTTTGATACGTATAGTGTATGTCTGTTTATGGCATTTTAGCGCTTGTCTTTTTGAGACATGTTTATCAAAATCGATTCAGCTGTATGAAACTCAGGGTCTTTTGCTATGCGTTTGTGGCTTTTTAGTAAAACCTTTTAGTTATATATTTTTTACAACAAATTGGGATTACCAAAAATTCAATTATAGTCAATATACGTGTTTGTTGTAGAAGTTTGGTGTGGCTTCCACGAGAAGCGATTGCTGCACCATCTGTTGGACCACTACAACGTGCTCGAGCGACCCGTGGTCAACGAGAGTGACCCGCTTCAGCTATCCTTCGGCCTTACGTTGATGCAGATTATAGACGTGGTAAGTCTCGCGCTTTACCATCATCAACATGTTACTGTATCCCAAAATAGGTTTTCCCTGTAGGACTTCCGTGTACTTCATTACAACGAACATCAGCGTTAAGTTCTCGTCCCCTGTTGAATTTTGATGAACGTCAAAACTTTCGGCATTAAGCTACTACGATTTTTTTTAATGTCACAAGAAGACAACCGAGCAGTCCTAGTCTTATAGTGACTACCAATGCCCATACACATCCGCACAACCAAAAGTTATGCAGATGTGTTGCCCTCCTTTTCCATATACCCCCCTAAATGGGCCACCGGAAACTCACAAAATGCAAGAATGATTTCTGAGTTTCCGGTGGCCCATTGGGGGGATAGGGAAAAGGAGGGCAACGCATCTGTATAACTTTTGGTTGCGCTGATGTGTATGGGCATTGGTAGTCACCATATGGCTCCGACTACTCGATTACCTCCTTAAGACATAAAAATTTTGCACCAAACACTTATTCTTCAGATAAATTAATTACTTGAGAATAATTTTGACCATTACATAGGTATTCTTATATAAGATGGGTTGGTTCACCAACCAATCATTCTTTCTCTGAACATGTACATTTCTTATGGAGATGTATTTCAGTCCATCTGCATATGAGAAAAATAGGAAAGTTTTATATTACATCACTATTACTGGAAATAATAAAAACAGGGAAAGTGAATGTCATGAATCATAATGAATCCTTCAATCAAAAAGGCCAGCAGTGAACACCTGTAAATGAAATTAAATATGCATGCAAGGTGTCGCAACCAACGGACGTGCTGCTATCATGCGCACCCGTGCGAGACCCAGGTTGCATCTTCCTATTCTATGCTAATTAAATATGCTAATACTATTTGCAATTATCGCGAAGGACGTGTCTTGTATCTAAGGGCTATTAATAGTGTTGTAACAATCTATCACGCGATTACTAAATTCGAAAGTTTTTTCCGATAATATATTACTAAAATTGTAATATTTTTTAAAGAAGTTTCTCTAATAAACTAGAGAAAAAATAAAATTTACTTCATCTGTACGATTATATTACCAGTACGTCCAAAATATAAACAGATTTTCTGTATATTTAATCCTTTCAAAGTATTTCTATTTAGGTCGCTAGAAACATAAATCCCTAGAATGCTTTCAAACATTTGGACCCTAATTTCAACGTAGGTACTATATCAGATATCTGACACACATACAGACTTTATTTGACATGACAACGTCTTATAATTCGATGGAGCCGGCTGCAAGAACGAAAAAACATGACGCATGCGGCGTTACCTCGCTCTGAGGCGTTCCATTTTCTTATGACTATCGTCAGTAAACCGACTTTACAGACAACCGATTTTTATCTTATTTTTTTGCTATAACCATAATCCTATTATATAAAGTCATGTAATGAAGAATCATCCAATCTAAAGACCAGAACCGATTTATAAGATAAACCTCAAATCAGGATACTGGTTGACAACAGCATTGCTAATTTAGTCTCCGAATTTTAAATTGATTTGGAAAAAAAAAATTAAAAAAAAATATATAAAAAAATGGATCGATATGTATTTACATATCGATCCATTTTTTATAATAGTTAGGGCACCGGGCAGGTGAGAGAAGTGGTCAGCATTAATAAACATAAACAAGGTAACCCGGAACTAGCCCTGGCATCATTTATGTGTTGCCAGTCCTTTTTTTCTTTTTTTTCCTTTAACGCCGGGAAATGCTCTGAGGCATCCCGTCATCTGTTAAGCTAACAGGACATCTCGCGGGTAGTTAGTCCCGCAAGGGACCGACGCCATCTCCACAGAGGGGTTGTTCCGCACCACAAACAACCCTTCTCAACGTCGGGACAGTGCAATGCGGTGAGATTCCCATCCGCCTTGCCCCCTGGCCTTTTGTCCCTTCTTCTTATAAGAGGGTTACAAAGAGCCACCTCGGCGAGATACAGCGCATCCCTCCCACCGGTAAACTTCACATCCAGCTTGACTCCAGTTACCCTTTATTGTCTATTACTTGATATATATATACAATCATCATTATCATCATCAGCCTTTATTCGTCCAATTCTGAACATAGGCCTTCGACCGATCGCCACTCACATCCAACATGGACCGACCACCGCACGGAGATCATCTCCCCGCCTGGCTAATGGCCGACCGACACTTCGTAATGAATCACAATAAATAAATAAGGGTTATTGACTAAGTTGTTGTATTTATGATGTTGATAATTCACAGGATGAGAAGAACCAGCTACTCATTACAAACATCTGGCTTAAACTAGTAAGTATTTATTGCATTATTATTAGAAATATAATATATGTGGCTCTATATCTCTGTGGCTCAATGGATAGCGCGTTGGGGCTCAAGCCGAAGGTTGCGGGTTCGAATCCCGCCAGGGAACAAAAAGTTTTCTGTGTTCCTGGGTCATGAATGTGTATTAAATATGACTGTGTATTATATAATAAAAATCTTCAATATATGTCTAGTATACAAGTATGAAATGTATTTCCGTTGTCTGGTACCCGTAACACAAGTTCTTCGAGAACTTACTACGGGACTAGACTGAGGACTAAAAGCGTCCATAGATATTATTATTATAAATATTATTTATTAAGTTTTGCATTCACGAAGATTTGGACGCTTTACTGCAATTATAGTTCAGAGAGGATTGAGGTATCAGACATCGTAGTGTTACAATATTTTTTGATTAACCTACGGATCAATATTTTCTCTCCTAATAAATTGCCTTTAAGATCGTAAAGAAGTACCTAATTTCTAGACAAGGTCGTCGAGGTTTTATATTGATATTTCCTACCAATTCTAATATAGTGATGATGCAGCTGATATTGCGATTTCTTTAATAACAATGTTTATCACAGGAATGGAATGATATGAACTTGAGATGGAACACATCGGACTTCGGCGGCGTGAAAGATTTGAGAGTCCCGCCCCACAGACTATGGAAACCGGACGTATTGATGTATAACAGGTAATTGTTACCAAATATATTTTTATAATTCCCATTCTAACTAAAACTAATTCCCGAAAATCGTGAAAATTCGTGTTCATAAAAATGTCTATTTTTTATATCGATGAGTCGCGAAAAGATTTACGATATAAGATGAGTCGCGGATTCAAATCCTACTAAGAACAATTATTTCGTTATATTATAATAAATTATATTATACTAATTCTTAAAAGTTTATTGAGCGTGGTGTAATATTTACGTGTTTTATCTATACTAGTAAAATTATTGCTAGTAAAAGCATGTAAAATTGTGCATTCTGAGTTTATCTGTAATTGTTATACGTTTATTTTTTTATTTACTGAAGCATTTTTTTATTTCTAAAATTGTTTCAGGTATAATCAATTGTTGATGTTGACCTAAATAAAATTAAATATACTACATATTATATTTCGTTCCTAAACTTCGCGATAAACATGGTCGGGTTGTATATAATTTCTCGTATACTCTACTCGTCAATGAACTACAAGTTAATAGATTTCATTCTATTCCCAACCTTCCCAGCTCTAACGAGCTCGCCGTGCAAACAGTTGGTACTCCGAGATAATTGGATTGTGGAGAGGAAGCTACCTATCGCTGATTAGTCATTTATTGGCTCGTCCCAAATGACTACCCAGCGATGACTGATTGCCTTCTATATTTGATGTTAGACATTTAATTTCTTCTACAATTTATCACTTCGCAAATTATTATTTTTTAATTATATTTAACATTTGTAGAGTTCATTATTGACGCATTGTTATACAATATAATTCTAATACCGGACACGCGGCAAACAACAAAATGGTTTTCGTTATTTTTAACCGACTTCAAAAAAAAGGAGCTCAATTCGTCTGTATGCTTTTTTTTTTTTTTGTATGTATGTGACACGATATCTCCGCCGTTTGTGAATGGATTTCGATGATTATTTTTTTGTTTGAAACCTGGTGTTTCCAATTTGGTCCCATATTAATTTTATTAAGATCTGACAAGCCGTTTTTTAGTTATTCCCAATAATAGGCATATTTGGTTGGTTTTGTTTACCTTGATGATATGATTATTTTATTACGTGCCGATGTAACAATTGTATAGGATGCTTTGGTAGCACACCATAGTATGTCATCATCACCATCACCATCACAATCACCATCATCATCATCATCATCCTTTATCCATCCACTGCTGAACATGCCTCCTTCAATGTACAAACTTTGCGTTTACCACGTCATTATAGTTACTTTTGGAGTCGGTGTCAGCCAAGATAGGTAGGTAGGTAATGTACAGCAACAAATACGACACCGACTGCAAAAGTAACTATAATGACGTGGTAAACGCAAAGTTTGTACATTAGTAGAAGATTAAGTTGATTATATGTTGTAAGCACAAACATTAAAGAAGCTGTTATTTTATTACTTTTTATTAGTTTAGTATTTTTGAAGTCGGTTTAAATTTTTTGTAAAATGTTTTTTATTGCGTTAAAAACGATAATTGGAGAAATTCCTTTTAACATGTTCTTTAAAATATTATTATAGGCTCATCTACGAGGATGTTTGTGGTCCCGTTTGTCCATAAGATGTGAATCTTTAGAAAAAAAGAGTTATTCTAGATATTTTTTTCTCTGTAACAAAAGTTACCTAATCATGTATTAAAACTAACAAAATAAGGTTTTTATCATGAACTTATATTTTCATTCGTTTTTGAATTACTGAAATAAAATGAAATTATGGATGCCCAAATTTCCAATCCTGAAAAAAAAAGAAAAAAGTCACAAGAATTTTGAGAATTGAAATGATTATTGTTACTATTACGAAAATGGTAAAAATCCAAGTTTTGTAAGTATCACAACTGTAGAAAAGCTTTGGTATTGAGTCACGTGTTAAAACCAGTCGCGATTATAGTGCCTTAGTTTTTATTAATAAAACTTTACACTACCTATACGTATAATTATAAAATATTGTATTTTAGTATATATGGCTATTTGAATAGGCAACACTTTGTTTTTTTTAACCGACTTTTTAAAAAGGAGGCGGTTCTCAATTCGGATGTTTGTATTTTTTATTGCATTATTTCAACATAAAATTAACAAATACAAGACTGCAACTTATGCGGGTTAAGTCTACAACCTACGTTAAACATAATAGCATAAATCTTCACATCCTCACGAATGTAAATGTTGTAGCGCCGACGAAGGCTTCGACAGCACTTACCCCACCAACGTGGTCGTGCGGAACAATGGCTCGTGTCTGTACGTCCCGCCTGGCATCTTCAAGAGTACGTGCAAAATCGATATCACGTGGTTCCCCTTTGACGATCAGCGGTGCGAGATGAAGTTCGGCAGTTGGACGTACGACGGATATCAGGTGTTTACCAATTCATACTGACATATTTTACTTTTGCTATAGAGTTATCTCGTTACAGTAACAATTGTCAAGGAGTATTTATTGACTTCTGACATACATTTTAATACACATATTATATTTGTTTTTGTACTTTTATTAAAGAGTAAACAATTTTTTGACCATTTCAACTTTCAGATTAATTAATAAAAATATACAAATAAATGGTTGTGTAATTGAAGATGCTGAAAACCTTAAAAATACTAGATGTATTTAAATAATGCTTAGGAATTTTGCTTCTACACATTTTTTGCGTCAATTCTTTTTTATTTTCCCGCCAATTTTTCCGCACATATAGACTAAAAAAGTTCAGGAAATGCAAAGAACATTTTTGAATTGTATTTATTGTTTTAGTTGGATCTTCAGCTACAAGACGAAGGAGGCGGGGACATAAGTAGTTTTGTAACTAACGGAGAATGGGAACTAATAGGTAATGTACATTTCTGCTTTTGAAATTGTATAGATACAAGGAAAAAATAAGGAATATTTGTAAACACATAAATTTCTTCTTTTCTATGTTTTTTATAAACATAATTTAAAGATCTTTAAGTTTCCAATTCTCAAATTTGTAAGAAAAAAGTAAAAAAAAAGTGAACAAATGAAATATAGATTACAGTAAATCACAAAAAAATATAACTTAAGGATGAATATAATTATTATATGCATAAAATGATTTTATATAAATGCAAGTTCTTTTTAAACAACATCAAAAAGGAGGAGGTTCTATGTTCATGTGTATATTTTTATTTACTATAAATTGTTTAAATAATAAGTCATTTAAAACCTTTTCTTCACAGCATTTACATGTCGAAACTTTCATAAAGCTATTTTAAGACCTCGGCAAAGTCACCTCAACCTGTTAGTGTAAATATATGTCACTCTCTGATTCCCATAAACCAGGATTCTGAATTTGGGTCAGCCAGATCCTTTATTTAGGTCGTTTTGTTATATTTTTAGATGGCCTGTGTTATGGCTGAGTTCGGTTAGGACGCGGGTTCAAACCCCGCCATGCAGATCATTTGTATGATGAATTTATGTACTTCATATTTTTGTACATTTCATTTAATTTTCCTAATACTCAATGTATATAAGCTTGTTAATATGGTGAGATTTTTCATAGCTCATAAGTATTTATTTCATCATCATCGTTGGGCCAAAGCTAGTCATAGGCTCCTTGAAGTATTTGTCTTGAAATTGAAAGGATTTTTAAGAGACGCAAGTTTTAATGCGTGTTCGTTTCCGCAGGAGTTCCAGGCAAGAGGAACGAGATCTACTACAACTGCTGTCCCGAGCCGTACATCGATATCACGTTCGCGGTCGTGATCCGACGAAAAACCCTATATTACTTTTTTAATCTAATCGTACCGTGTGTGCTTATTGCATCCATGGCACTTCTAGGCTTCACATTGCCACCAGATTCCGGAGAGAAACTATCGTTAGGTAAGATTAAAGAGTAACTTTAATATATTATCCTTTGTTTATTTGTTACAAGTTAACCTTCTGTAAGAAGCTGAAACCACAGACAAACTCAAATATTTATTTTTCATTGTGCCCGACGTTTTAGAACTCCCTAGACGTAGAATTCTCTAGACTTTTTTACGTAATGCATCCTGATGCATTACGTAAAAAAGGGCTGCCTCGTCTCTCCATTATCAGTGGGTCTAGGAGTATGAACGTCGCCGATGGTATCGATCATATTTATTTATTTATTTAATAGGTACACCAAAATAGCATTACATAGTACAACATTCGTATATATAATATAAATAAGGTACAACATCTGATATGTATGATACTAAAAGGTATACACAGCATTCACCACAAGCATAGCATAGTTCATAAAATGGAAAGTAAAACCTAGACAAATTATAGCAAGAGTAGAAAATAATTTGGATTTTTTGAGGCGGCCGACGTGTGTAGTCATATTGTGATAGGATACACGCAGCGACAAGGTCTAAATTTCACCTAGTGTTGTATTCTTTGAGGTGGGAAATATATAGACGACGACGAAGATACAAAAAGTCGACTTTCGACTTAGCCTAGCTACCCTTAAATATTTTTTTAAATTATGCTAGTCTTTCAACAAGTCAAGAACCATCTTTTTTCAATCGATGAAAATTTATCGATTAAAGAAAACCTTAAATGGTCCATCATTAAAAAGGCGGCCATTTTATGTCTCAAAAATGATATTTATGTATGCACGATATTTGTATAAGTAGGGCGGATCCATATTTGAAATTGACATCAAAAATTGCTATTTCTCACAAGATTTTTTAGACGTATTAATAAACAAAAGTGAATGAAAGATTATGAAATATACCCTTAGGCGTCACAATCCTACTGTCGCTGACGGTGTTCCTGAACATGGTGGCCGAGACTATGCCGGCCACCTCGGATGCCGTGCCGCTGCTGGGTACATATTTCAACTGCATCATGTTCATGGTGGCGTCTTCGGTCGTATCCACGATCCTTATTCTCAACTACCACCATCGGCATGCGGACACTCATGAAATGAGCGATTGGGTTTGTATTTTTATAGCGATTAAAAATTAGAGCTTAAATAGATAAACATTAACATAATATATATCCAAAAAAGTTCACAGCATTGAAAATTTTAACATGTTAAAGATTAACGTATTATCTTTAAACTAAAGTCGCTTTTTGTGTTGGTTTGTTTGTGCATCGATATTTTCTGAATAGCTCAATGGATTTTGATACGGTTTTCACTATCAGCTTCATTACATCAATATTTTTATCAGAGAAAATAGAGAAGTTTGTACAATGCGAACAAGGATTTTAAGCGCTTTCATTGTTACTAAACCTTTTAAGTTATAAATAACCAATTAATTAATAAAAACTTATATATAATATAATTCTCTGTACGCGATTATGTCACTGAACTCCTAAACGGCTGGACCGATTTTGATGGAATATTTGTGTGTGTTCAAGTGGATTAGCGATTTAGATTCATAATTCGAATAAAACTGTTTTGTTACACTTTTGTACAGGGCAATGTCTGTCGGATCCGCTCGTTTTATTAAAATATTTATTTACTATGCAAATATATAACAACAAACAATATTTTCTTTCCTAATTAGCTTTATTAAATAATTATTAATTACGTTTTAATTTTAATGTGCCACCATTTGTAACATTAAGACGAGGCATTTTAATTTTTGGCCGTGTACCTTCAGTGAGTTGTACCTAATACGCTAGTAATATCGTTCAATGTGTACCTTTCGATATTCTAAGCAAAGTAAGATAACTAAGAGAATGAAATTTTAGTATGTTATTTTTCATCACACATTCTAATGAACTGGAATAGGGAAACATGATTAGTTAAATTTCGCCTAAAGATTTTCATTCCAAAGAAGTGTCCATTTTGTTTGTTTCCTTGCTTAATATTCCAGAACTATATGTACACTGTACATACATATACTTGAATTGAAAATTGCTACTCATGTCTTTCTTCATGTAATGCTACTTATCTAGCGAATTTAGCAAAATCCTGTTGTTTACTTGCGTAGTTTATTTTTTCTGATTTATTTTATACTTTCGGTCTTATGCCCTATACGGTTTTATGGTCATTAGCGGCGCCACTGTCTTTCGTCGCACGCAAATAAATTTTATCTATCTCATTGAAACTATTTGAAATGGGCGGAACGAACGTGGGAATTATTTTCGGGTGCCTCGTCTTAAGGTTGAACTAGTCGACGGCGCGAACTCCAACATAATGATTGCTATCTCACCTGACATAGTGCGCGAACATGCGTGCTAGAATGAAATGCACAGTGATTAATTCTGAAAATGACCTTTTAGCAAAACAGTTATTATAGAAAAACTAATAAGTGTATCTTTTCAAAATTAATTTATTTTATCTTTTGAATAACTAAACTATATCTGCACGGGCTTTATTTTTGAGCTTTCGTGCTCGGTATACTATTTATTTACGCCCAAAGTTGGGCTAAAATCAGTGTGGAAATACGAAAGTTTAGAAGCTTGTATTTTTTAAATGTATATTTTTTTACGATTTTGGGTACATACACACAAATAACGACGAGATCAATTTATATTGTACTTAGTTTTTCATGGTCAACGTCAAACATTGTAGTAATTACTGTTCTGCGTTTGTATGGAAAGATGAGCGACTTGTGTAACCTTAAGACTGTCAGTTTGCTTGTCTCTACTACCTATCATAAAAAATGTATTTAACAAGGGTTTATGCTTCACAGATCCGCTGCGTGTTCTTATACTGGCTGCCGTGGATACTGCGCATGTCACGGCCAGGCTCCGCGGCGACGCCCCCGCCGGCTCGGGCTCCGCCCCCGCCCGACCTGGAGCTGCGCGAGCGCTCTTCCAAGTCGCTCCTCGCCAACGTGCTGGACATCGACGACGACTTCCGACACGCACACGCGCAGCAGCCCCCCTGCTGCCGATACTACAGGTCCCTCGACGATCTACACGAACACTACTCGCCGTAAATAGAATATTTAACCCGCCTCGAACGTTCCGCAGTACCTGACCCGAATAGCTTTGATCATATGAATCATTTGTCACGTTGTCACTATCATGGGTCTGGATGTTCATGTCGGCATAACTCCCGTAGCGCCCTACGTTCCTCGGCCCACCTCTAGATTAGTTCGCAGACCTAAACAAAGTATTACAGTGTCGTATTTTATAGGAGTGGCGAAGAAAATGGCGCGGGTCTGCAGACTCACAGCTGCTTCGGTGTGGACTACGAGCTCTCGCTGATACTAAAAGAGATACGAGTCATCACCGATCAGGTCCGTTCCAGTAACGAAAGTAGAAGAATATATTAAATGAAACCCCATTTAAGTCTGTTGTAAAGATCTATCTTTAAAAGATTTAACTGTTGAAAGCGTATTGCAATTATTGTCATCACACTAATAAAATGAAACAAACGCAGAAGTTATTTTGTGTTATTCTAAATAGTGTATATTGTTATAGATGCGCAAGGATGACGAGGACGCGGACATTTCACGCGACTGGAAGTTCGCCGCCATGGTCGTGGACAGACTGTGCCTTATTATCTTTACCCTGTTCACAATCATCGCCACGCTAGCCGTGCTGCTGTCCGCGCCGCACATCATGGTGTCGTAGCGCCCCGCCCGCCTGCGGCTGCGCTTTGTAACGTTCTGTGATACCGCGAATAAAAATTAAGTTGTGATGTGTGAAAGGCGCGGGCGCCGACGCCGCGGCGCCGGAGTTGCCGCCGCCAGCCTCGCCGCCCGCGCCTCCCTATAGACATAAGTACCGCTGACTGCCATCCCTATGCAAAACAAATACTGCCTATCCAGTATCCTGTCCCTTCTCTTTGATGCCTCTCTTTCAGCGGCCGGTTCTATGTTCCCGAAATGGATCAAACGAACGCCCTCATGTTATCTTAAACCCCGGCAAGATTTGACGCTTGCTAATCATGCTTCTTAAAGACAAATAAGAGTATCATATTCTTCCGATCTCATTTGACAGACTGATAAATGGCAAACGTGGCAGGTATCGACATATCTGGCAAAGTGCTCGGACGCCAGGCTTTTAGTGATCCACGCTAGAATAGTCGCCATCGCAGGTCACAATCTATGACTGTGGTCTGCTCGAAAGATTTAGCACAAAAATGTCTTCCTTCTTACCGTAAAACAACCTGTCGCATTTAAAAATTAATCTTTGTTAGAACTTTCTCGATTCTTAAAGTGTATATGTACAGTTTAAAGTTTGGGCGAGAGAATGGCCCCTTGTTTTCTTCTTGTTCGATTCCGTGAATCGTCGTTATCCCTTATTTTGTTTTCAGATATATTACGTCAGTAGCTAGTATAGAACTTTACAAACAATGTTGATTCAATTGGTACGGGTTGTGATATGCCTCGTTGTGAACGGGTCGATATTGTTATAAATGGTAATATCCAAAGCTATAGCTTAATAAAACGTTCGTTGAAAGTTGTAGTTAATTAAATAATTATTTTATTAAAATCATACTTGGGTCTTTCGGAACAACTTATACAACAATCATTACATGGTTATATCACGTTTGTACCTTAGACTTACGTCGAGATAAGGACATAATGTTAACTTTTATTATCCCTATTAATAAAATATCAGTCTGAAACATACATTTAAATTATACAAACGATATAGTTATTTGTAATATTCATCGCATACATTTTTTAACTGTTTTGATAGTTATACATCGCATCATATTCACGAGAAACAACCAAAGGAGATGTCTCACTAAGGCGTAAACGGTAGATAATAATTAATCGATGCCGAAAATCACCCGCGAACCATAGATCCTATAGTTATTACTTACATTCTAATCCTCCAGAATAGTATCAAAATCAGAATCATTTGTATCATTACCGTTCAGCCGTAAAGTTCATGTAATGAAATTTGTTTTTCTGAAACATTGTGAACCTTCTAGAAAGAAAACGTAAGCCGAAGGAGATGCGCGGATACATGTAGATTCGATTGTACCCTCGCAAGCTCCATATATTATGTTTTCTTTGTTCGAGGCATTGCGCTGTTTAATAATCGTGTACGTTTCTTTGGAAGTTGCGAAACGGGCATGGTTATAACCCAGTGTTTCTATCATCCCTTTATTTATTTATTGTTATAATGGGCTCTCCTGAACACGATTTAGGATTGCCCTGATCGGAACGCCGCACATTATGAACCCTTACGACTATCGTACTCGGTTCCAAATAGTGTCGCGTTCACATGTTGGGACGACGTTAGTCCCTGTAATTTGTTCAATTGTTAGGGTTAAAACTCTGAATTGCACTTTGTTTATTAAATATAAACGAATGAAACAAATAAACTCTTTCATTTATTCCCAATAAGTTCCCTCACTTCGAAAGTTACGATGAATGATAAGTTTCGCAAACATTAATAATAGCCCTGACCTATATTTTCCCGAATATGTGTTCGGGACCAGGCTCAGTGGCTGAAGACAATCGATGGTAGCCTGAGGGATAACTGCACATGCGCATAGAGATGCGTTGAATTTACACAAAGTGAAATATTATAGGTACTAAACCACTTACCAACTTTTAGATGTCATCTTAACATGCTGATGTATGAAGAGTTAGGCTACATTTTATACGTAAAGATATATAATATACGTTTATTGAGAAAGAAAGAGTGAAAATATATTTTATGTTACATAACTCCGCATAAAATATATAATATCTAACAAAAATATTGTGTTTTATGAAAAGAAGTCTATTTAGTAGTAAAAACACAGACTGACCATAGGGTAGATATTGATTATAATGAATCAATTAACCCTAAAAAGTTTTGATTGATGAAAAGATGACATTATATTCACCTCTGCAAGAGGTAGAGCCATGCTTAGACTTAGGCTGGTACGACAGGGGTGGTACCTCTCGCTCACCTAACATCGGCTTTATGTGACAGCTATGGTGTCGCGTTTCCGGTGGCCCATTGGGGGGATATATATATATAGATATAGAAAAGGAGGGCAACGCATCTGCATAATCTTTGCTTGTGCGGATTTGTATGGGCGTTGAAATTCGGCAAAAAGCTTTGACTGCTTGTTAGAAATCTGCTATAAAAAACAAACAGGGTCAATTTTACCCGTTAAAAACCTAAGCGCTTGCTGGGTAATCTTAGGATCTCGGAAAGAGCACCAGAACTCCCACCACGCTATGCCGTAGTACTTCCCAGTCCAGTGCATCTAGAATCTTATTACAACGAAATGGCATCATTCCATTTCGTTGCCATCCGCGGGTTGCACAGATGTTTGGTCTTGGGTAGTCAAAAGCTCCATAATGCCACCTGCAACCATAATTACCTCTATCGGGATTTTCAGCCACCTCTAAACATTCCAGCTAAGCTGATACGAACCTATTTAATAAGACATTTAAAAATTGAAAATGATATATTATAATGATTACCTTTCTATTTAAAATTAATTTAAGTTGGAAAATAATTTTACTTAAATAAGCATCATATTGGTTTAATTGTGGATTAAGCGTAGGTAGATAACGAACACATATTACATCGTTAGTTTATTCAATAAGAAATTTAACTTACTTATATATAAATTTAACTTACTTATATATAAATTTAACTTACTTATATATAAATTTGATGATTTGAACGGCATAAAATTAAGGTGAAAAAATTCTTTGACTAAAATCTAAATGAGCTTTACAATGACTCAATCGCTGATTATGAACACTGTAGGTAGATAAGTAAAATAATATAATAATTTTTAATTCGAAACGAATATAAAATGAAGGAAATTTCTTTGAGTAAAACTTAAATGAGCTCCATAATGGCTCGATAGTAAGAGAGGCTGAGAGCGCGTGGCAGGGCGGGCGCCGTGGGGCGGGATGCGAGCCGCGCGGCAGTGCCTCCGGACATGAAGGCTCGCTCGCGCGTCCCTTTACTCGCGCTAGCGTTACTCGCCGTAACATACACAGGTATTTATACTTATTCTTTACATTAATGTAGTAACCCATCTACTACACTACATATAGCATTACTATAAATTTAAGTCAAAAGTTATAAATCATATTTTTAGTTATTATTATGTATTCCTTAATTAAAAGACCTGAATTGAATTGCTTGATAAAGGATATTGGGTGGCGTAATATACGTAAGATACAGTTTATCTCGCAATTTGGTCCTTATCGATCGCCGCTGCAGCATCATGGAGCGACAAACGCGCTTTAAAATGATACGAGGCTTAGGTGGATAGAGCTTAGAGCTTTTAATAAGCTGAGCTTATTTATGTATTAATAATAGTAGCGTATTCTAAAATGCTTAGGTTCTAAATAAAATAGATTATAAGAAATGAAGTGGTACATACATACTTTAAATTGAAGAAACAACTATTTGTATACCTATATATATTTTATAAATATGTATTAAAATTTCGTGTAATAACTTCAGGATGGTGTTCGGAAGACGAAGAGCGTTTGGTCCGCGACCTGTTCCGCGGCTACAACAAGCTCATCCGACCAGTTCAAAACATGACACAAAAAGTCGACGTTCGATTCGGATTGGCTTTTGTTCAGCTAATTAACGTCGTAAGTATCTCAAATACAATGAAATACACGAATACATTCTAACTATCAGTCATCACTGACCTCATTTCTAACAAACATTAGACGTTTATTTATTGCATTGTGTATATCGTGGCTTTGAAGGTTTTATTCATTATATATTCTTCAGCCTACCAGAAAACATGGAGAAAGTTTCACGCTAACATATTTTAATCCTTAATCATTGAAATCTATTGGGTATAGGCTAAGATCCGGGATTTAAAACGACCTTCACAGAGATATTTATTTGATGAAACTTATTTTATATTTAATTTAATAATATGTCAATAAATATATTGCATCAAATTTTAGTCCAGGGTATGTTTAATTAATAATAATAAAAAAAATACATTTCACCGGTTTGGTTATTAGATAAATTCTATACCAATCGAAAGTATGAAGCCCATAGAATATGCAAACGTTAGGTTGCCTATTCTTTTCCGGTCACAACTATCGGGTAGCCAAGTATAAGCAGGTAAATCTATACCGGACCGGAAAAGAATAGGCAACCTAACGTTTGCATATTCTATGGGCTTCATACTTTCGATTGGTATAGAATTTATCTAATAATACCGGTGAAATGTTTTTTTTTTAATTATTAATTAAACATACCCTGGACTAAAATTTGTTAGGCAACCCATATGCAATATATTTATTGACATATTAAATTAAATACAAAATACGTTTCATCAAATAAACATCTCGGTGAAGGTTGTTTTATATCCGTATCCTATACTAATAGTTCAAAGCCTGTTATAGATCTTTCATACATATTTTAGGCAAACTAAAACTCAATTGAGAATTAACAGCAATGGTAGTTTAGAATCTCGTGAATCGAATTTTAATGAAAATTTATTAAATTTTTTCTAAATAATATTACATTAAAAAAGATTCGTTCATCGTTGTAGGAAAAAATAATTATGGTGAAAACTGAAAAGTGAATAAATCTTTTTACAGAATGAAAAGAACCAAATTATGAAATCGAATGTATGGTTGCGGTTAGTTTGGATGGATTACCAGCTGATGTGGGATGAGGCCGATTATGGAGGCATTGGGGTGCTGAGGTTGCCGCCCGATAAGGTGTGGAAACCAGACATAGTTCTGTTCAATAAGTAAGTAGTTTAGTTAAATTCATACGTACATATTATATATTATATTTTGGACATTTCTTGACAGTTTATGTATAGTGTATATGATTTATTTAGATTGAATTATTAACTTAACAAACCAAGAACCTAGTATAATACGAAGAACCAATGTTATTTGTGAAAAAAAATGATAACAATATAATATCAACTCTTATAATATGTCCCGCTGCTGGGCACGTGTCTCCGCAAAATCAGTCGTG
The DNA here is from genome assembly GCA_963853865.1 of Helleia helle. Taxonomy (NCBI): domain Eukaryota; kingdom Metazoa; phylum Arthropoda; class Insecta; order Lepidoptera; family Lycaenidae; genus Helleia; species Helleia helle. The sequence continues at coordinate 12,876,161 of OY971422.1, read as the reverse complement.
GAGGGTGTTGGGCCATAGTTTACCGATGCGCTGGCCCAAAGCGGGTTGATGAACTTCACACACCTTCAAAACTTTTAATCTCATCAGACATGCAGGTTTCACCACAATTATTCTTTCACGGGTGAGCAAGCATTGATCTCATGCTCAGGTGTACATAGAAATTAAGAAAAACCTATTTTAAGGCATCATAGGCGGTCAGGATCGAATCCGATCTCAAGAGGCCGAACCCAAACCCACTAGACCACAATGATGAAGCTATACAATAAACATATTAAATTCTAAGAGAGATTGTCTTGTATGAAACCTTAGGATATGTCCACCGTGCTACCATGTTTTGGTGAATCATCCTAAAACATAATAAAACCAACATACAAACGTACACAGCTGAGATCTTTTAATTGTTTCCTAATTTATTTACGCATATTATTTTGAAGACGCCGTTTAAGATACCCACCGTATCTTTAATCACTATTTATTTGTATTTACACATGTACCTATTTTTTTTATTGTTTATTTATAAAGCTATACACCTATATAAGGTTAAGCCAGCTACATGTACCTAATTTAAAGACTTAACATTGCAGCGCCGATGGAAACTACGAAGTGCGATACAAATCCAACGTCCTCATATATCCAAACGGGGAGGTCTTGTGGGTGCCCCCTGCCATTTACCAGGTACAATATCTATATCTAGATTACAATGATGTAAAAAATCTCATCGCTGACACGTCCATAACAACAACAGTAGAAGCAACAGCAGTGGTTCGTTTCCAACAGCCAAACGGACGGTTTTTGGCTTTTGGGGTTCGACAAGCAGCAAGTGGTCTACCAAGTGTTATGAGAAATGCCCAGAACCAAAAGTGATCATTATAATGACCATAAACATTTTCATATTCACCCATCCGCGAGTTTAGACCAAAATAACAAACATGTTTTAATATAAAATGATGAATTAGCTTGTAGAATACTTATAACTTCAACAGATCGCTATGAAAATTAATATGACTTTTATTTTATTTTTATTTTATTTATTTTACAGAAAACTTATGTACAGCTAGACAGTTTTTATATGTTACTATATAATTAAAATAAGGCCAATTACAAGTTTTCACAGATATCATTTAAGTTCGGATCATATTGCTTTGTTAAACAGACTAGACAAGTAACCAAAGTTAAATATAGGTTTGTAATTAGTTAAGGTTAATAATTGAAAAAAGTTGAAAAATAATATATATTCCTAAGTATTAACTTGCTCGCTAAGGCATCTTACTTAATATTTTTTTCAATTTAGGGATGGTAGTATTAAAGAGATCTATGTCAACCTCCGGGCATGTTTTATTAAAGTTACAATATATTAAAGTTTAATATTTACGTGCTGTCCACTGTTTACATCAGTTTGTTGACCTAGTACTGTAGTACATTGTAAGAACAATGTTATCAAAACTATCTTTATATATCTTGTAATGTGTTCTCACACTGGGATGAGTCACCCGGTTATGCTTAGATTAATTACCTCACTGTCAACGAGATGGCTGTTATCGTGTAGGATTAAGTCTTAATGCCTTTAAGATTTAATGAGACACATATTTTGTATGTTTTATAACTATTTATATTTCAGAGTTCCTGTACAATTGACGTAACGTATTTTCCATTCGATCAGCAAACATGCATCATGAAATTCGGTTCCTGGACATTCAACGGCGACCAAGTGTCTCTTGCCTTGTACAATAACAAAAATTTCGTTGATCTCTCTGATTATTGGAAGTCTGGAACCTGGGATATAATAGAAGTACCGGCCTACCTGAATATCTACGAGGGGAATCATCCGACGGAGACCGATATCACGTTTTACATTATCATACGGCGAAAGACCTTGTTTTATACCGTCAACTTGATCTTACCCACTGTTCTTATCTCATTTCTTTGCGTTTTGGTATTCTATCTTCCAGCAGAAGCTGGTGAAAAGGTGATTATTTTTCATATGAACTTTAAATCTGTTACAAAAAAAATAAAGTAATAAGTACCCATAACAATACTTAGGTATGTAATCGCTTCAGGTGAAATGAAAGTATTTATTTATGTAGCCCATTCTGTGGTTATCTTCTCGGGTGCAGAGACTCCCACATAACCCCTGGGACCCTCCAGACCCGGTAGTATGCCTAAACGCATTCCCCAGCTAAATAAAAAAAAACATTCTGTGGTTAACGATATTACTAACTCTTTTATCATCGTAATGTAAAAGTACTAAACAAGTACTAAATTTCAGATACATAGAAATTTAAAAAAATCTCTTTCTATAAGCCTGGCTACATTCAGAAATTAGATTCTGCAGGGTTACGTAATGGTAGCTGTACCTACTAATTATATTATTTCATTTATTTGAATTGAAAATTTTCAGGTGACTCTAGGTATAAGCATTCTGCTGTCACTGGTTGTGTTCCTGTTGCTGGTATCAAAGATTCTCCCGCCCACGTCGCTCGTGTTGCCGCTCATCGCCAAGTACCTCCTCTTCACCTTTATTATGAACACTGTCAGTATTTTGGTCACCGTAATTATAATTAATTGGAACTTCAGAGGCCCTAGGACTCATAGGTAAAGTACTAGAAACGTCAATTTATTTTTTAAGAAATCCTACTTAAACATAAACTTTAAAGGAAACTCAAACGCGAAAATTTGTAGGGATGCACGCATGTATGTTTGTTACTCTTTCACGCAAAACCTCCTGAATGGATTTTAGATGAAACTAACATACATGGTATAATTTATCCCTTTTTTTCCTTTTACACCAGGAAATGCTCTAAGGCATTCCACTGGGGAGCTGTAGGTCTCCCCAGGCAGGTATGTGAGACTTGCTGCGCCCGAAAGGTGGTACCTAAGGTGGACGCAGCTCTACCCACTAAAACCCGGCGAGTGCCACCAATGCCGCCTTTGGTGAGGTGCCCCGGATCTATTGAGCAAACAGGGCACCTCGACGGCTAGTCAGCCCCTCAAGGGAATGACCACCTCTACAGAGGGGTTGTCCTGCACCACACAACCCCTCACAACGTCGGGACAATGCAATGGGGTGAGGTTCCCATCCCCGCCCCTTGTCCCCGTGCTCTTTTGTCCCCTCTTCTAATAAGAGGGGTACAAAGACCAGCTCCCTCGGCTCAATTAGCTTCGCCCAAGGTGCAGGGGACACCCCCCGCCACGACAAGGCTTGAACCATGGTGAGGAGGCTATAATTTATCCCTGTTCTCCTACGGGAATGGGAAGTACCCCCCGTACTAAAACAGTACTTTATAAATATGAAACAACTTTTTAAGGATTTTATCGCGGCTTTTTAAGTTTTTTACATTCCAACGTTTTGAATACTTTCATCACAAAGGAGGACCTCTTCCTTTGGCTGCTTTCTGCAAAAATATAATAAAGCCGCGATAAAGTCCTTTAAAAGTTGTTTCATTATAATGCGTGCAATTCGTGTACAAATTAGAATACAATATTATAAACATTGAATATGTTTTAGAATGCCGTTGTGGATAAGAAGTGTATTTCTACACTATTTGCCCACGTTTCTTCTAATGCGTCGCCCGCGTAAGACACGCCTGCGTTGGATGATGGAAATGCCAGGAATGGGGGCCCCACCGCATGCCGCAGCAGCACATGACCTTCCTAAGCACATCAGGTATCATAATTAAAATCAATATTATCGAAACGTTTTAAATAAAATACCGTTCGCCAAAAATAACATATTTAATTGTTAACCTCTATAAGGCATAAGCTAAGTCTTGTGATATACATACATATGTAGGGACACATGTATGTATTCATTAGCAACTAACCAAATTACATTGTATTGTGTGTGTCATATGTGTGTGCATACGCGCGGCTACGTCTGCGACAACGATGTATTACCATTTACCAGTCGCATTAAAATCACCAATTTAGAGGTTCTTTGTCTGATTCTTGAGGTGTGGCGAAGAGGTATGAAATGATAACAAGACGAGTGTTTTAACTGGTGGTTTTAATGCGACTATGGTAATACATCGTTGTCGCACATATATATGACACACACAATACAATGTAATTTGCTTAGTTGCTAATGAATACATACATGTGTTCCTACACATATTATATTATATGGTAGTTTGTAAGAGGTAGTGCCATGCTGCATTGCAGCCAAACTAGGCCGGCACGACCGGGGTAGTACCTCTCGCTCACATACCTAACACCGGCGTCAAGTGACAGCTATGCTGTCGCGTTTCGTGCGGTTTGTGAGTTTCTGGTGGCCCATTGGTAGGGATAAGGAAAAGGAGAGCAACGCATCTGCATAAACTTTGATTGTGCGGATGTGTATGGGCGTCGGTACCATAAAGCTCCAACTGCTCGTTTACCCCCTTATGACATAAAAAAAGATAAAAAATATTATTTTTTTTCAATTTCCACTGAATTTGAAAAAAACTATCATAACCTTTAACTGCAATACAAAAATTACACAACTATCATGGAAAATACTTTTTTCTCCTACCCAAATCATTCAGGTTGTTTTAGGAATTTTTATTTTTATTTTAGTGCAATCGGTGCAAAGCAAAACAAGATGGAGTCGATGGAACTTTCGGATCTGCATCATCCAAATTGTAAAATAAGTCGCGCTGCAGGAGGAGGAGGGGAAGTGGGAGCCCTAGGTGGCCTTGGAGCCCTGGGTGGGCTGGGTCTTGGGGAACGAAGAGAATCTGAGAGTTCCGATTCTCTCCTTTTATCACCAGAAGCAGCTAAGGCCACAGAGGCTGTCGAATTTATTGCCGAACACCTGCGGAATGAGGATCTCTACATACAGGTATTGTTCATAATTTCGTCAAAGTGTTAATATCTTTGTTTAATAGGATATCTATTAGTAGTGGTAATTTATATTTGTAGTTCTTCGCCCTCACAACATCATGCGTAACAAAGTAAATTTTCTCAAAGATAATTACGATAAGTACTAAAAAAATATAGACATATTTTGTTTTTAATTACCTAATACATTATATTTTTCTTTTTTAGACACGAGAAGACTGGAAGTACGTAGCTATGGTCATTGATAGGCTACAGTTGTACATATTCTTCCTGGTGACGACGGCTGGAACTGTTGGAATTCTGATGGACGCCCCACATATTTTTGAATACGTTGACCAAGACCGCATAATAGAGATTTATAGAGGAAAGTAAATTATTTCGTCGTCAAAAATAACATTAAATTGTAATGCTTCCACTCTTAGGTATAGGTGCATGGTTCAATATGATTATTTATTTATCGGTTTATAATCGGATGAGAAAATGCCATTTTGTTGCTTAATATGTAATTAAATGTGTGTACGTTCAATCTTTACGCGCGATTAATGTAAAACTTCTTAACAAAGGAATTCAAAGAAAAATAGTAGTGAGTCCGACACAAGGTAACTAACCAAAGATGTTTCAACGTGTTCGATATGTCGCTGTAGACCCGTCTAATGCCTATTCAGGAGGGTCATGCCACGGCATCCTCAATGTATCGATCTCTTCAATTTAAGTAAACACGCATGGCGCCGGCCGTGGCGGTGTGTGACAAAAAATGTGACGATTTTTTTCAAGATGGCGTCGGAAAATGCAACAAAAAATCTTTTATCATTGCTAAAAGATTTTTCCCATACCTACGTCAAAATATAGAACATAATGGTTTAGGTAACGTAGATAATGATGGCGTTTATAATCTAATCAAGAGATTCAAACAAACATTTACACATATCCCAAATCCCAATTGATCATCGTCTTCAATTGTCCATTATCATTGATTAACTTGTGTATGCCGAAATGTTTGAGAGAAACCTCGAAGAACTTTTTTCAGTCCTATCTCACTGACACCATAAGGTAGACACCGCTTATGTATAAATTTAATACCCTTTTTAGAGGGAGAAGCTAGCCCGAGTTTTTTTTTATGTCATAAGGAGGCAACTGAGCAGTCGGAGAGTGACTACAGACGCCCATAGACATCCGCACAACCAAAGTTTATGCAGATACGTTGCCCTCCTTTTCCCTATCCCCCCTAATGAGCCACTGGAAACTCACACACCGCAGGAAACGCGACAGCATAGCTGCGACTTGACGACGGCGTTAAGTGAGCCAGGGGTCGTGCTCCACCCCGGTTTTGCATATTAGGCTGCAAAACAGCAGGGCTGTACCTCTTAGTTCTTACTATCTACTATACTAGCTCCTTAAAATATGCGTGTGCAGGTATACGGTTTTCTTAAATGTCATTGGGCTGCGCATACGTAGAACCATCCTGGCGCTCAAATAAGCACACACAACTGATAAATATTTTAAAAAAAGCAAATTTAAAATAATTTTAGTATTTATTAATACTTATTTAATGCTTAGTAAGCTATTTGAAATAAATACTTATAATAAATGTTTAATTTTAAATTTTAATTGGATAAATACAAAAAACTACAGGATAAAGTAAATTAGGGTAGGTTATAAGAAACTGATAGAATTATGAAATGGCTGTGTTCGATGTTTATAAAGGCACAATAGTATCGGATTGTTAATTTTTATGTAATTTTGTATGAATATTGCAAACCTTAATCAAAATATTAGAAATTAAGTATTAGGTACTAATTAGAGCTTCTTAATATTGCGTCAAATTTTTGTTAAGCGTTTTAATTAAGTATAATAAGTAATGGCGAAAAATAGATTGTAGAGTATACATTGAAGCCGGAACATATATAAATATTGTTTAACTGTATCTATTATAACATACTATTTTAATCGTAGGTAGTCGGCACCTAAGCGTCATACGAATTTTTTGCTCGTTTTTACTCGTTTTTAATTGTTACATTGAATTAAATATTAATTTAATTACACTTATTACTTTAGTACTCATGGCTGTGCTTGCTTTCTTATTATTTTATAATTATTGTAGGTATGTAATAAACTTATTCAGTACGTTAGGTATATTAAATATATGAATAAAGATCCAGTAAGTATGTTAATGTTACTTCCAAATTCTTGTCTTCTTCGGACTTCCAAATATATGTATAATAATGATTAATATTGCTTTGCGGTTAAAAACACCCTCTTTTAATAAAAATTAAATTAAAAGTGTGTTTTATTTTCCATTAATTAAAAGTATACTTAATTAAAAAAAAATAAACAAAAATTATAACCGACATCAAAAAATAAAATAACTGAAAAATAGTAAAATAATCGCGTTTCTTTAATTTTTGAGTCTACAACTAATAATCATCTTAAACTTCTACTAATGTACAACCTTTTTTTTTATAGAAGAGGGGGCAAACGGATAGTCGGTTCACCTGATGGTAAGTGAAGAGCGACATCCACAGACACCCGCTACACCAGTGGATTAGCAGGTGCGTTGCCGGCCTTTCAGATATGAGTATGCTCTTTGCGTCAACCTACAGCTAAGCTAAATAGGTATTAGGTACACCAACAAATACGTCACCGTCGTCCGTCACCGGTGTCGTATTTGTTGCTGTAGGTACCTACCTACCTACCTTGGCTGACACCGACTCCAAAAGTAACAATAATAACGTGGTAAACGCAAAAATTGTATATTAGTAGAAGTACAAGATAATTATAAGTTGCAGACACAAAAATTAAAGAAACGCGATTATTTTATTACTTTTTAGTTATTTTATCTTTTGTAGTCGATTATCATTTTTGTTTAATTTTTTTATTTCTATTTTTTTTGTGATTTATTAAAAAAAGACAGACAGAGATAGACATTTTGGCATATTGAACCGTATGAAGTAAGCCCAACAAAAGCTGTAAATCGTCGAGGAGTTCCCTCGACTGGCTATGGTGTCCATAATCAGACCTGTAATGGCACGTATCACCCATATGGGTGCAAAGTTCTCGTAAGTATAAATTAATTAAGGCCAATCACAAGGTAGCTAATATAAACTATTTAGGAGTTCCCTTAACTGTCCTTCGTCTTCATCATCAGACCCCCAATCACAGTCACAACCCATCTAGGTATAAAGTTCTCATCAATACAAATTAATCAAGCCCAAACACAAGTTTACTGAAGTAAATCGTCGAGGAGTTCCCTCGACTGTCATTCAGCTCCAGCATCAGATCAACTCTAGACTTTCATTAAATTGTAGTGCTTTAAAATGCTCACTTTAAAAAAATATTAAGTGCAATTAGTCGCTTCTACAATTTTCGAGAGTTCCCCTCGATTTCTCTGGGATGCCATCATCAGTCCATGGTTTCCTTATTATGGGACCATTTGGTACGTATACCCTATAAAAAAATTAAAATCGGCCCACAATTGAAGGAGAAATCGGTGTACATACATTATAAAAATACCGATCGAATTGAAACCTCCTCCTTTTTGTTGAAGTCGGTTAAAAAGAGAAGTGCCACTGATTGTGTGTTTATTTATTTATCTGGTTCATTGGTTAAGTAGACTCGCTATGAAATCTATGGTAGATGACATGTAATATCTAATTACCTACTAGCCTCCGTATGGTGACAGGGATTTCGATTCCCCTCAAGGACAGACGCTTATAATAAAACTATGAGGTCTTGCGTACATCAGCAAGTATATAAATTAAGGAGGAACGTCTTACTTGTAATTGGACAAGTTGAAAAAGTGTCCACCTGTAAACAGCAAGTTATTATCAAACGAGACTCACCGAAATAGCGCCCGTGTAGCAAGAGGAAAGATTTTTAAACATATTGTGTGTGGCGCCCTCCTCTAGGAGTAATTTAAGTTACCTGTGGTGGTGCGGGGCGCCACTCATTTGTCGCGGCGCTACCTTAATTTGCCGCTTTTCATACACAGAGATGGTTCTCCTTACTTTCTATCATGGAGAATAGAAAGTAAGGAGAACCATCTCTGTATACTACAGGTTTATTACTACAGGTTTAACAAAATCACAATAGTACATGAAATTTAGTGTACGCGGGTTTTGGGGGTGATAAATCGATCTAGCTAGGTTTCATTTTTGATAACGTCGTTTTATCCGTGTTTTTCGCGATAAAAACTGCTATCAATATCAATTTTCGCCACCACTATGTTTTAATAGCTCACGTGGATAATCAAGCGGTTTTGAACCCAGAAGAGCCCGGTTCGAGTCATTCTGAGTTCATCTCCTGAAAAATGTTTTGTCATAGTTTTCACCCACTATTTAACCACTAGATTTGCAGGGATCCAAAACCGTTTAATGAAAGTTTTCAAGCAGTTAATATTTTAACGCTATTCTTTTTATTCATTCTCTACAGTCTATCATCGGTCAGATAGGTTCAAGTTTGTATATTATACTGTCGTCGTCGAGTCTATAAATTTATTTCACTTTAATTTACGATAGCGGATTTAATTTATTATATTTTTTCAATAACTTTGTAGAGTAGTACCTACGTCTCGAATGTATTTTTTAAATTACTTTTCTGCGAAATAGAGATGTTCTTGTATAATTCTTACTCGTACTCGCGTAACTTTTCAGTAACAGTACATAATAAAGATCGAACGATCGACATACTTTTTAAACTTGAACTATTCCCGCTAGGTATATTAACTTTATGACTGTTCCAATCCGATAACTACGCAAGCAATTTCCAATAAAAAGGATTAAGTAAACCGTATGGTTGAAGGTGATGTAAATTGGAAAACTTTATCTAAGAGATTACCACAAGTTCTACAGCTCTTGGGCACGGGCAAAAACGTCTTTAGGAATCGTTAAGGTGTCGAATAAAAAATTCAGGCCTTAACACGGCGATGGGGCTTAGTAGCCTAGGGTGAGCCCAGCTCCTTTGGCGAAGCTAATTGAGCCGAGGGGGATCTTTGTACCCCTCTTATTGTACTGTCCCGACGTTGAGACGGGTTGTCCTGTGGTGCGGGAGTTGCGGGACAACCCCTCTGTGGAGGTGGCGTCGCTCCCTTGGGGGACTGACTGGCCGTCGGGGTGCCCTGTTTGCTTATTAGATCATGGGCACCTCACCGAAGGCAGCATTGGTGGCACTCGCCGGATTTTAGTGGGTAAAGTTGCGTCCACTTACCAGCTTTCGGGCGCAGCAAGTCCCACATACTCGCGTGGGGAGACCCACACCCCGCGGGATGCCTCAGAACATTTCCCGGCATTAAAGAAAAAAGAGGTACGTATCGTGGTGTAGTTTTTTGTTAATAAGCCAAAGTTAACAACCCTAGCGCGACCGCCGAGTATAGGTGTAATTACTGGCACCGAGAATTAACATCTTATATCTCAGGATAGGCAACACATAGACGAGTTGCCTGTAGTTTATGCTCATGGGCGACGTCGACCACTTAGCATCAGGTGGCACGTTTGCCAGTTTGCCTATCCACCTAAACCTAACCTAAAAAAAGACCCCTGGACATGATGAACATAGGTGGCGTCCATTAATTACGTAAGATATTCTGCGGGGTTATCAATTTAAATCTTTCCAAATCTCACTTAGGCGGGAGGGAGGGTCTTGGAAAATATCACGTAATTATTCTTCTAGCAGAAAATGGGGCAAAATTGCGTGAAAAATTATTTCTAGAATAAAATATGGCCAAATCTGACACGATAGCGTTTGTCGTATTCGACCGAACCCCACAGAGCAAAAAAGCGCTATCGACCTGCGGTATTGACACATGCGAATCGACCAACGTCGAATAACAGCAACGCACGGCCGTACTGTGCAAACGCGCAAAATGCGCGAGTTGCGACCCTCGCGGATTGTCGCCAGACGAACTACTGAGCTTCTGTGTGATAGCGACAACGGCTTAGAGTAGCTAATTCAGAGCGAAGTTGAAGGAGCAGATGATTTTATTGAAAGTCACTTGAATATGTTGGCTCCAGTAGTCACTCTTGAGGCCGTGCACGTCTCCATGGTCTGAATTAGAAAATTTTTTTTAAATGAAACTTTTATTACATCGTCTGAAACTTTTTCGTCTGTGTGTTGCATGTCGCGTGACGGTCGGCCGCCAAGTTTTCCAAGTATAAAATTAAGATTGATAAAGCGATTTTTATATGTACCCTTAATGGAATATTATTCCAAAAATTTTTAGTTAAATGTCTATAATGTGAAAAAAGTTTCACTTTTACCGTGGTTTCATAAAACCACACAATCCTTTTTTATTTTTGTTTAATATTCATTATTTAATTTTATGATTGTGATTTTATATTACGGTAATATTCACAAATACTAACTAGTCTTTGCTAGTCTTCAATAAAAGTAATAGAACATGTTTGTTTGGTTTTTTAAAATTCCCAAAAATGCCTCACGTAATTATTGGACGTCTAAATACTAGTTTTCTAAATACTAGTAGTAGACGAAACTAGTTCTCCTGGAACTAGCCCAGGCATCTCATTTATGCCTATCCTGAGACATAAGATGTTAAGTCTCGGTGCCAGTAATTACACTGCATGTCCATGCCCTTCTCTCCGAAACACAGCAAAGCTGGTTCACGGTAGAAACAAGCAAGATGGTGGTAGCCATGCAGCCGGGAGCGCGGCACAGCGCAGCCCACCCACCAGTAAGATTGTTTCATTCCCTTCTTTTTAAATCACTTCTTTTATGAGAAAAACTATTATTGGGAGCTCAAATTCGTATCGAAGCATATTTAAAAAAAAACACGAAAGGAGTGTTTGGTTTGAGGTTAGGCCAAGAAAATCAATTGAATTTACAAAAGAAAAGTACCACAGATGCTCGGTCATCAAGTATGTATACTGTATGTACCATATTGTATTATATGCATGTAGACTGTAGGTAGGTATATAACAATGCCAGTGTATTTTGGAATATTTTTATTAAAAATTCAAACTTTATCATTACTATTTCGTGCATTTCCTTGCGGCTAACAACTAAAGGAAAAAACTGGTCAAAAAAAATATTAATTTTATGTTGACCGTCCAATAATAAACATAGTAAATGTTTTTTGTCTTAATATAATATACATACCCCAAAATAGACATACCTATGTCAATATTGGGAAATGCTTTATAATATTACACATAACATTTAATTAAATAATAAACTGTAACTTTTTTATGTATATTTTTGGAATACCTTATAGTCCTAACACTTATACACTATTTTTTTACAGTTTTTAATTTTTTTTACCAATAACTACTAAGTTTTAATCATCTCCGTCATCATATGACGGTGAAGTCGGTGAATAGTTTGGTGAGGTTGGGGAATACGGAGTTGGTCCACCGGATGACGGTGAAAAGGCAGGTGAAGTGGGAGAGTAATTTGGTGAAGTGGGTGTGTAAGTGGTGGTAGGAGAATACTGCGTCGACGACGGAGAGTATCGAGGCGACGAAGGAGAATAATTGAGAGAAGAAGGAGAATAATTCGGTGATGGTGAGTAACGTGTGCTCCCCGCGTGTTGTGGTGACGACGGCGAATATGCCGTGCTCGACGGTGAATACTGGGGACTGGATGGTGAATATTGCGGATTGGTCGGAGACATCGGACTTCCCCCAGTGAGAGACGGTGATGTGGGGGAATAATTAGGTGACGTCGGCGAATATTTAGGTGACGGCGAATAGCTGGGAGACGTTGGAGAATATGCAGGAGACGCGGGCGAAGCTGGGGAATAGTTTGGACTTGTGGGGGAGTAAGCTCGTCCCGTTGGCGTATAATTGGGGGATGACGGAGAATAGTTGTGGGACGTAGGGCTGTAGCCACCGGCACCAGGACCGGTTGGTGAATAGCTCGGTGACGATGGAGAGTAACCGATTGATGTTGGCGAATATGCAGAGCTTGTAGGTGAATATGATGGACTTGTAGGAGAATATGATGGACTTGTCGACGAATAAGTCGGAGACGCTGTTGGGTAACTTGGAGACGTGGGCGAATACGCCGGACTCGTTGGTGAATAACTAGGCGACGTCGGTGAGTAACTGGGCGAAGTAGGTGTAAATGTGGGTGACGTCGGAGAGTACCCCGGTGATGTGGGAGAATAGCTCGGAGAGGATGGTGAATAAATGGGAGATGTGGGGGAATAGTTAGGGGAATAAGATGGACTTGTAGGAGAGTAGTGGGGCGAAGTCGGCGTCAGGCTTGGCGATGCAGCAGGATATACTGGACTCGTTGGTGAGTATGACGGTGAGGCTCCCGCTGGGGAAGCGTAGGGAGACAAGGGAGCGCCAGGAGATCCCGGGGAGCCTGGTTGTGGCGACCAAGAGCTACTGTACGCTGGAGACAATCCTGAGGCATCTGAAGCGCCAGATGGTGAGAACGATGGTCCAGGAGTCATACTGCTACCAACTGAAACAAAAAAGGTTTAAAATAAGAAATATGATGATATTGCCACCATGGTATACTAATGTACTGTTAATAGTAAAGCCATCAACTGAAAAACACATTTAAATTGAAAACAAATTAAATGTATTGTTTATTGTGATATAAATCGAACATACATCTTTAATTTGAAAAAATTGAATTTGTAACCTACAAAGAAATATTTACTGACAAAATAAAATAAAGTTAAGGTAAAGTTTTAAATAGGTAAATGCTCTAAAAATAATATTAATTCATCAATCTTTAATAACAGAGAATTTTACTTATAAAATTATTAAAGAAAAAAACATTTTATATAGGCTTACCTTGACCAGGTGACCAAACGCTACTGCCATACCCAGGTGTATTTTGGTTAGACCAGGGAGTCATCAGCGGTGTCATAGAAGGCGTACCAACTCCAAAGTACATTCCGCCGGCAACACCCATACCTACACCGAGTCCACCCATTTCCATTCCATGTTTACATTTCTCAGCGTCCAGTAATAAATCAAAGCAACCTGTAATAATCGTAAAGTGCATAATTAATATTAATTCTTTAAAAATACGAAACATACATTAAGGAATGTTGACAAATTCTTACCAGTTCCCATCCTAGGTAACTGTCCCATAATGATGTTTTCAGATACCCCTCTCATAGGATCAACCTCGGCATGGCTAGCAGCATCAAGCAATACATCTACTGTTTCTTCAAATGAACACCTCATAAGGGCTCCAGTGTCTTGTCTGTTAATACCGTGACGAGTGATAGCCATAAGATGTCCCTTAGCAGTCATTACATCACAAAGTAAAGCGAGATGTCGGTAGTTTACGTACAAACCGTAGAACTGCAACACGGCATTCATTTCCTTTTCAACTGATTTACGCACAGCTTCAATACCTAATACTTGGAATATTTCACAAATATCGTTACTGAATGTCCTGACGGGATCAACATCACGTTCGGAAAGAACTTTCATCAAAGAGGTACCATCAGTTTCCAATAACCATTCTGCAATGGCTTTGAATTCCCCTTGTTCTGTAATTGTAATACGTTTCTTAGCCTCAGTTTGTGGTAAATGCATGTACACCTTTGCAATTGCTTCTATTCCCTGTAGCGTCATGTCTGAGAGCATATTTGCTTCAATACATCTTAGGAACATATCGTCTTCCATTTTATCAACCGTTTCTTCGTCATTATCTTGGAATTTACTCTCTTCGTTATTCATTATCCTAATACGTAAAACCAATTTTTCAGCATTGTCGTCGTTGAAGATACAATTCAAATCGTCACCAAAACCAGCATTTATCTTTTCTGCTATCTGTTCCATGGTTAGTTTTTTGTCTGTCATTCTCTTTCGGTCTAACTCAATACGCAAGAGCCATGGTGAAATCTTTGTAGGATCGAAGTCAGGCATTTCGTAGTAAACATTGACGAATTCTTGATCTTCAGCTATCACAGTGTTTTGTGGGTCAGGATCATAGTAAATTGCTGTATTAGCCGTCACCTTACGTAGTGTGGTGTGTTCCAATCTACAAAGCACATTTTTAGCTTTTTCAGCATCCCTAGCTGCACCACCCGTAAGGAAAACTGTTAGTGACGGAGCTTTAGGTTTCTTTGAAATATTAATAATTTCCTTCAATCTTGGCACACCAAGTGTTACGTTCTTCGATGACACACCAGCAAAGTGGAAAGTATTCAGTGTCATCTGAGTAGCAGGCTCTCCAAGAGATTGAGCAGCTAGGGCACCCACCATTTCTCCTGGATTAACTTGAGCTTGTTGGAATCGTGTTTCGATTTCTCCTATCAACCATTCAAATGCTTCAATTGAAAGCCTGTACTCTTCAGATACAAATTTTGTACAAAGAGTTGATCTTACTAAGCATTGGAAAAGCAGAGTTGCATTTTCATTAGCCTGTTTTGATAAACGATCTTCGCCGGCTACAATAACACATTTTTTGAGGAGATCTTTGACTCCTTGGATAACTTTTATTGGACTTAAATCAGTGGGTAATCTCTTGTTTATGTGGAAAATTTTTTGCACATTCCATATCATTCTCTTGAAGTTACAAGGCAATACAACTTTAGATTCACCACTAGGGAAGATCTGACGTAGGATTTCTCGGTCTTTAGATAATTGCTCCCATTCGCTTTCAAGATCACTAATGACATAGCCAGATTCAGTGAGCTCTTTAATAATCTCTTCATTAAATAGTCTTTTCAAGTATCTCTCATTGGTTGGATCGAATTTGAATTTCTTTTCAAATGCTTTATTAGATAATTTAATTGTTGGTAGATTTTGGAATTCTACAGTTTCTCCAGCAAGGCCATCTTCACCATATCTCAACTGAATGAGTTGACCTACAGAGTTTCTTACTGTGCCATCGTAGTGGACCATTACAGACTCCATAGCCTTTATGAGACGACGTTGAATATACCCAGTTTCGGCAGTTTTTACAGCAGTATCAATAAGACCTTCGCGACCACCCATAGCGTGGAAGTAAAATTCGGAAGGTGTAAGACCAGCAAGATATGAATTTTCTACGAATCCCCTTGATTCTGGACCATAATCGTCTTTAATGAAATGTGGCAGTGTTCTTTTACGGAAACCAAATGGAATACGTTTACCTTCTACGTTCTGTTGACCTACACAAGCAATAACCTGGGAAATGTTAATATTTGAACCCTTTGAACCAGCGACCACCATAGCCTTTAAGTTGTTGTACTCAGTAAGAGATTTCTTGGCAGATCCACCAGTTTTGTCACGAGCGTCGTTCAAAATTCGATTTACTTGATTTTCGAATGTCTGCCTCAGAGTGTTACCAGGAGTTGGTTCCAATTCCATGTTGTGGGCCTTTTGGATAACTTCTATGACATCGTCTTTGGCTTTAACAATTGCTCTCTGAATTTCTTGGTATGTTTGTGGATCAGCAATAGTATCACCAATACCAATGGAGTGTCCTTCCAGTAGAAGCCAGTTATTAATTACAGTCTGAATATTACCATAAAACCTTCCTGCAGTCTCATGACCCAATTCCAACATACAAATATGCAACAGAGATCCTGCGGAGGCACCAAGTGATTTTTTACATAATATTCCCATAACAAGTTCACCGTGTTCTACAACAACTTTAGTGTCACCGGGAGATATCCATTGGTACGGTCCATCGTCTTCCTCATCAGGATGTGTAGAATGTGTTCTGACCATATTTACATTACCAGGAATGATTAAAGTAAATATCTGTTTTCCAGTCCATAAAGGCTGGGGTTTCAGAATACATGGCTGAGGTATTTTACCATCCCATGTTGGTAAGAACATTAGAAGATTCATTACCTGTTCTTTTGTTAGAAAGACATCCCTTTTTGTCATTTTTCTCACAGCTGTTAGAGTATCTTGTACAATACCCATGACAGGCTTGTTGGCTTGTGGTGTAATAATTTGTCTAGGTGTGATATGTATGTTTTCTACTTCTGCACGAGTTTCCATTGATTGTGGTACATGCAAATTCATTTCGTCTCCATCAAAATCAGCGTTGTAAGGTGAAGTACAACTGAGATTCATACGAAATGTTGACCATGGAAGTACTTTTACTCTGTGTCCCATCATACTCATTTTGTGTAGTGTTGGTTGTCGGTTAAAGATAACCAAATCGTCATCTCTTAAATGCCGTTCCACTTTATATCCAAATTGTAAATGTAAATCTGACGGCTTTGGATGAAATCTTAAATCTATTCTTTCTCCATTGTCGCGAACAATATATTTAGCACCTGGGTACTGAGCATTACCACGCCTAACTAACTCTTGCATCCTATCAATATTAAACGGAGTTACAAGTTCAGGGAATGTTAAATTTTGAGCAATAGACCTGGGTACTCCTACTTGATCAATACGCAGATTTGGATCTGGCGTAATGACAGTTCGCGCGGAAAAGTCGACACGTTTTCCCATAAGGTTTCCTCGAATTCTACCTTCTTTTCCTTTTAGGCGAGCTTTGATGGCTTTTAGAGGTTTTCCAGATTTTTGCATGGCTCTGAAAAAAACGAGTTTAATTAGTGTCTAAATTACGGGTTTCAATTGTATTCTAATTTCACTTTAATGTTTCCACTTACTTAGGCATGCCTGGCATGTCATTGTCAACAAATGTAGCTACATGAAATTGAAGCATTCTAATGTTTTCTGTAAGAACATGTGCTGCGGCTCCGGACTGTTCATTCCTCATTAAGTCATTATTAGCCTTAATTATATCTGCAAGTTTGTGTGTTAAATCATCTTGATTTTTAGCCGAGCCAAACATTACAACAGCTGGCCTTACTGCCAATGGTGGGACAGGAAGTACAGTAACAATCATCCAATCAGGTCTTGCAAACTTTGGATCCATACCCAAAATAAATGATTCCTCATCTAAAACAAAAATATATATTTTATACACAAATGACATTGTTAATTAGTTATAAGGGTTTGAGCCAAAATAAATGTACATTTCTCATATGACTCTTGTGAGAAACATTTCTCACGTTTCTCACAAAAATCAAAAACGTTTCTCACATTTCTCAAAAAGATGCGTTCAAATAGGTAACTTTTTACTGATGAACAAATAGGTACCTATGACATGTTATGATTCAGATGTACAGGAATAAACATAGGATTCAAATATGTACATTGTATTTTTGTGTTTAGTCTAAGGAAGATATTTAGGCCAATATAATGTGTATATGTATACTCATATAGACATGTTGTATGTTGCGTCAGAATTAGGGTTAAAATGTAAATATATTTTTTTGAGCGTATGTATGTGTGTATGTCTATTTCTTTTTCACGCCCTACAGTCCATACGGCACGGTGGATTTTAACATAATATGAGGTGTCGTTAGATTTGTTTTGATTGTGTCATTGTGTGTTTGAAGTGTCATTAGGCTAAAATTAATTATGAAAATCAAATGGTGGATATTTTCGCCAAAATTTGATGTCATAATTATTTTTTTAACCTAACCTATCATTTAATAGGTAAGTATTTAAAATATTTTTTAGTTTTCTTATAATTCCCATTTTTCATTTTTAAACGACCATTTCGGACCTATGACGGTTTGAAGTAGGTTAGCAAAGCGGGCAAGTCGCGAAGCGCTCTTTTTTTGCTGAGTAAACGCTCGCAAGATACACACAGCCGCACGTCAGACTACTCACGTCAGGTCAAAGTGGACCTTGAGGCCGCCTCTATTCCCTACACAATAAAAGCTGTTTTCGTAGTTCAAATGGGTAACCTGACGTGCTGCCGTCTGTACATACATAATTATCCCTACGATAAAGAAATAAAAAAAAATCGTACCAATTTATATTATAATATTATAACTAATAATTATCAAAAAAACAAAAGTAATTGTTTTCAAAAAACCAAAAACCTAACTGCTTAAAAGAAAACAAGATGTTCATCCAATGCGAAATACTTAACGATACAACATGTACAACACTTTAAATATAATTAAAATCAGGTAAATTATTAAATATTAGTGCGCCTGTATCATGAACTTTGGGCTCTTCTAATTCACACATTATATGCGTTTCTGTTATCGTATCCTCTTCTGCTATCCTGACTTGGTGACAACGGGACCATCTGTAAAGTATATCTGTATTTCAATCAAAAAACGAATTTTTCAAATCTGTTCAGCCTAAACGCGAGATAATACAGCCAAACACACACACATACATACATACATACAAACTGAGAATCTCCTTTTTTTGAAGTCCGTTAAAAATATATTACATTCCGGTCATTTTTATGTAAGACACAAAAAAGTACGTAAATACGAGTATAATTAAATACTCTGAGAAACGGTCATGTGAGAAATATGACCAGTATAAACGTGCTTTGTTTTACATTTTTGTTCGACCGTTTCTCACAGGCATACCAACATGCAACTTTTAAATCGCTTTATTTGATTATAACCTAAAAATCAGATACTACGAATGCGTGACCCTGTTGTATCGGGATCACTTGACTATTAAAATGCTTTACACTAATAATAAACAAAAATATTACTTACTTTTCTTGATGTTACTGCGTTTCTCACAGGATATTTTCACAAAAAACAGACTGACACTTTTTCTTTTTAATAAATGATGTCACATGTTGTCAACTTTAAAAAATGTAGAGAAGTGGTAGTTTCTATAATTCTACAGGGGTGTAAATAGCGTTTCTCACAAATTGTTTCTCACAGGTCGAAATCTAGGATGCTCTCATAAACAATTTTTATTTTTATTATTTGATAAGCTAGGCGGTAAAATATCAATAAAAGAGAAGGCCAGGTGCTACACGAACCTTTTATAAAATTCTAATTCTAAGCTTCCTAAGAAATTTTGGAAATTTTGAGCTATTATCGTAACGAGGTAGTGAAATGGACATGTTTCATTTGTATGGAGAAAAAAAATTAAAAATAAAATAAATTACTATGTAAAAAAACTATGAATGTTGGTGTAAAAAGGACATCTAATTTTTAATATACATGGTCCGGTGTTTCACTCATTATAATGAAAGTATCCGAAACATCGGGTTTGTAAAAATCTTAATAAACCCCTATAATATATATTTACCGCTATATAAAATTTATTTATCTGTATAGATAAAGATTCGTACTAATATAATAAAGATTGTTTTTTGTGAGTTAAAATATAGAATATAATCTACTCATCCAATTTTTTAAAATCCTAAAAATCCTATAAGACTTAAGTATAAAAATCTTTAATACAAATATGGGTGTACATATAATTTACAGCGGGTTAAAATGCAAGTAACAAAAAAGAAAATGTCTGCCAGTGACAAGCAGTATCTGACAGTGCCTAATTTATCATTATTTACAATCACATACTATTACAATTGATGAATCATGACATAATTATCAACACATTTTCTGATAAAAGAACATTTCTTGTATTAAACTGGGCTGGCACGATCAGAGTGGTGGACCGGCGTCAAGTCACTATGTCTATGGGCATTGATAGTCACCATAAGGCTCCGACTGCTCGGTTGCCTCCCTATGACATTAAAAAAAACCTGAACATACATAATTTTACCTAATTGAAAAAAAATCCGGCTAAGTGCTAGTTGGTCTCGCTCATGAAGGGTTATATAAACATTACCTATACGAATCACATTTCTTGTATGGGAGTAGTATTTATTGGAATAGCGGCAATAAAAATACATTATGAGTCACAATTTCAACTGTCTAGCTATCACAGTTCATGATATACAGCCTTGTGATAGATGGATGGACAGTGGACGCTTAGTAATACTTTGAGCTGCTATATAATACATATTAATATAATACAAAAATGTAAATACTCTTCTTAAAATTGTTACAACAAATTCCATTTCATAAGTATAATATGCAAACTTAAAGTAAATTATCTTATGAACTAGTTTGATACAAATTTATGACAGATTGAATAAAAACGAGTAAAATGTGTTTGAATTCACTGCAACCATATTACCTTAATTGAACCTATTTCAAAAAAAATTTGTCATATATGTAGATGACACAAACTCCAGAAGTTGAGGTTATCATTTTAATACATTTATAGAGCACAGGAAGGAATACAGTAATAAATCATTCGAAATATCCTATATAATCCACATAATAAAACCAAAACTTAACATTTCATATTATTTGCTTTATTAATTTGAAAATAATTTGATGAAATCTATCTTATATCTTTAAATGAGCAATTCTTGTATATATATATATATATATATATATATATATATATATATATATTTGGAATCTCGGATCCAGCTAGGAATCATTTTAAGAAAATGTCATTTTATTAAAAAAAAAAAAAAAAACCAAGCAAAGCTCGGTCATCCAGGTACTACTAATATTATAAAGAGATAATGTATGTCAGTTTGAAATCACTCATTTGATTTAAAAAATATTCTAACCAATATGATGCTATGTTATCATGAAGTAAAATATGCTATATAAACAATCATCAATCCAAATAAAGTTGTGAATCTTAGTAAACATGGAAGAATTTAATGATAAAACATAAATTACCTGTGATGTGTTTTAATATTTCCCACACTCTCTCTGCAGTGATGATAATCTTTTTATCCTGTGTATCTTCATTCTGATGCTTCCATTCGGCAGTCAGGTCTAAGCCTTGGCGCCTGATTGATGGTTGATAATGACCACAACCACCATGGCCTGATCCCCTTTTACCTTCTTCCCCCTCTTTACCTATGTCCATATCTTCTCCACCTTCACATATATTTTTACCCTTGCATAAGTCATATACATATGTTAATCTTTTACGAGGTTGACCTTTTGATTTCATAACAACTTCCTTTATTTTCGGATTTGTCTAAAAGAAAGCAAGTCAGTATAATAATGTCTTTTTAAAAATATATAAATAACAAAAAATCTTAATAATGCAAGTTACCGGGCTGACAAGTAACTTTGAACAATAAAAACAAACACATCTCAATATTTTTATTGTCTTAGTTATAAATCCTATATGAAATACTGGCTTAGCCAGATCAATGTGACCAAAGTGTCCTGGGCATTCTGTCATATTCCCTGCACAAGTCTGACACCTAGACGTTCTGTCTATCACCCCTTGTCGAGGATCCATGAGACCCCCAAGTTTTGGTCTTCCACCCTCCATGGTTTCTGGGAAACGTATGCCCCCTTCTGTGACTGACATTCGACGCTGAAATATAGAAAGTAAACCTTTTTTTAAAAAGTTTAAAAGTACAAAAAGTATCAAAACAATCTCATCGAATAACAATGTTAAAATTTACATGTAAAACGCCTTACGCCATTAACGTTATTATAGATTGAGAATATATTATTGCGCAAAATTTCAGACAATACTACGCAAATAACATTTAACATAATATTTATAGTAATATAGATTCTTTTAAGAACAGTGAAAGACAATAATATTTTAGGTGATTATCATCGAGATGGAAAACACGACGCACTTTGAAGCAGGATACCATTGAACAATATTATCACACTAATAACTTTTGCATCTCTCATTTACTTTCTCAAATAATAATCTAGAATAATAAAAACAGTAAATAAAATAGCTTACAATTTCATCTGGGGATAATATTCCAAATTGTACTCTTTTAACTTGGCGCAAAGGCGCCTTCGAATCACTCGTGGTCGCCATTTTAGACGACCAATGAATAGTTTGACATTACCAGCGCTCATGTTCTATCGCAAAAGTTTGCATTTGTACTGAAGCAAAAAGCATAGACAGAATTGTTTGTGGTATTAGGCTTTTTCTCGTATATGATAAAGAACAGCACATTTGCCACGAGATAAAAATACAAAAGTAATAAACGATAAAATAATCACACAGTATTGTCTCGTACTCTTTTTCAACAGTTTAATTGAATTGAGTTGATCTTATCTCAATTAGATATTAAATATATCTAAACTGTGAAAAATATTTCCAAGTTTCAATAATTGTCATAATAGGGATGTTGACAGCATTCATATAAAAATATAATTTTGATGTTAATTGGTAGTTTCTATGATAGAATTCTTAAAAAATACAATATTTTCCCTTATTTTTATTTGATTAAATTAATATTTAATAAATAAAATGTTACAAAATTTAAAATAGGTCACGTGATCATAAACGGAAATGACGACACCTGTTCCTATTTAGCGGAAGCGGAAGAATATTGACGTACTTTTACACCATTTTCCGTACGCAGTACATATTGTAAAAACAAATTTTCAGGCGTTTTGACAGTGTACACACACATAGGCACCGTACAATAATTATAAAACTTAAAAGCCATTTTTTACTAACGACAACTAGACTCATTTTATCATTTTTACGATGTTCAACAACATATGACGTCACGTGACAAGTGTTAGCGTTTTGGAGTGAAATTTAAAATGCATTATAAAATGCAAGATTTTATAGGCATTAGACGTATTTAAGCAAAAGTTAGTATATTTACGCCTCTATTAGATATTTATAAATGATCTATAAACATTTATGAAAAATGTTAACATCCCTATTAGAGAGTGTAGTACACACGACAGCAGCCAGAGTTCCTCACTTTGGACTTTGTACTATTAAAAGTAGAACGCAGCGAAGCGTGCGAGGGGGTGCAGTATATTTTTGTTATTTCGTCTGACTTACGGGGTCGGCGGTACATAGTCGAGCCGTTGGCATTGGTCAACAGGCGCTGTTGTGTATGAATGAATTTAAAATACTATGCTATTAGGTTTACAGCTATATCGCGCGATACGACCACGTTGACGTCACCAGGCTCCTTAAGGACATCATCTTCCTGAAGTCGAGCCTAACAGAAGTCCAGTCCAAGTTAGAGGTCTCAGATAGGACCATTCAAGATCTGCGTTCCGAGGTAGTGTCATTACGCAATGCTATGTCGGCAAGTAGGTCACCTGAAGAGGCCTCAAACGTGAACATGCGTCGCGGGCCGCAAAATGTCTCCGTCTGCAGTTTTGCATCGGCGGACTCCGTTGCGTCACCGCATGCCATCAAGTGCGATGCCCCGGCGATTGCTGCGAGTGTAAGCGTGTCGACACCTCGACGCGTTTATGCTGACGCGGCTGCTAGTCGGGTCGCGGCTCGTCCACCAAGCTGCGCCGCACCAGCGCCCGCGCCCTCCTCGGCGCCCCCCCGCCCGGCTCTTGCACGTGCCGCGCGCGCTCCGTGCCCCGCCCCGCTGCCCGCGCCTGCGCAGCAGGCGCCACGTCGGGATCAAGATGGTTTTGAGGTGGTGAAGAGGAAGAGGCGCCATCCCAGAACCGTCCAGAATCGCTGCGGCAAAGCCCCACTGGAGCCCAGTCTTCTCGTGCGTGCCGCCAAGCCGAATACGCCGGTGTATATCTCCCGCCTTCATTACACCACAAAGGCGGAGAACATCGCGGAATACGTGCGCCGGAAGTTGCAGTACTGTCCGAGGGTGCAGGAGTTGGAGTCGCGCCGCAACGTCAATTTCAAGGCATTTGTGGTGCGAATACCGACCTGCTACCTGCAGGAAGTTTTACGAGAAGACTTCTGGCCTCAGGATGTGGTGTTCCGTCGCTTCCGCGGAACAGTACCACCGGAACGCAGGAAGACGTAGCGCTAGGAAGTTTACTAACATAATTTTAAGGTTTTATACTAACCCTTGTGTAATATAATATATGTATGTTAGTGTGTAAGGTATATATCTATGGGCCATATAGTGCCTGAGAATAAATGATTTATTATTATTATTATTATTAATACCTACTTGTTGCAACCTCTACATACAGTAGGTGAAGTTTTGTGTGTCTGTATATAATAATATTAATATAAATAATAAGAATATGTAATAATATTAGGCAAACGATTAGGTTTATTATGGGTTTATTACATATTATGTGGTATGTTTATGTCACTACAAATGACAAAGGTATAATTAATATCTGCCCATTTAATAAATAATAATAATATTATATAAGATAAGGTGTGTATGCGACGGCTCAACTTGAAAGATTGAGCCAAAGCTTTATATTTCATAGATTTGCTAAACCCTAAAACAATGTAGGGTAGGTTGTTAGATAGACACAAAAAAGTAAAAACTCTTTATTTAGGTATAAAACAATTTATATTATAACAAATTTTATATTAAGTTATTATAACAACTTTTACGGATCCGTAAAAGGTTTTTCATTATAAGGAGAGTGAAATTCACGTAAACATTATAAGTAAAACAATCAGTAATCATATTATATTTAATTTATTGAGCTAACACAGGTATTAAAACTTTTAAATTTTAAGCTCTTTCTTGGGCATCGGTGTCAGTAAAAGACATTTCTTTTGCCGGGGTCCGAGTCTTGAGGCCAACGGCTTTTTAACGACGCCTTATTGTGTCGGTTGATACCTGAAACAACAGTGAACATATTTTAATTATCGTTAAAAACAAGCTATTACTTATATTTGGATCTCTCACCCTGCTCGGTCATACTATAAAACAATACATTTATGACACTCATACGGCAAAACAACCAACCCGCAACGTTCCCAGACATTTACAATACGAATTCCAAAGTTTGTAATTATACAACCCAACGGTCAAAACATCTGCACACAATCATGCTTTCACAAATTCCTTAAATCCTATGATTTACGATGGCCGAACCCTTAACGTCATAAAAATAAAGAGATACAAAAACAACTTAGTTTAATTAGGTAAATTGACCCAGAGTTATAATGAAACTTTTCTGTTTCGGATACTTAACAGCAACCATGGTCACGGGAGGACTCCCATGGTTGCTGTAAAGTAGGTATCCGAAACGTCGGGCTTATAAAAATCATAATAAATTATTGTTTCATTATAATGAGTGAAATTCGCGTGACCCAGAGTTAATTATTAGTGTTTCATCATAATAACCATCAGTCTCTATCCCTCCTCTTCTGAACATAGCCCTCCTTCAATGAACGCCATGACAACCGATCCCTTGCCACTCGCATCCAACACGGACGGACGGATCGCCTTTGGAATTGCCTGGGCTAGTTCCAGGTAAACTAATTTATGTTTATATGGGCGACGTCTACCACTTACCATCAGGTGGCAATAGTAAGGTTTGTTTCTCTAAATATTATATATTCTATAATGAATAATAAATACATTAATGTATACACTTAGTTGTTGGATTTATTTACTTATTAGGTATTTTGTAAATTGTGTTTTCATGACCTATTATTAAGATAAGTTTATTTTTGAAGAGCGAAAATATAAGTGTCATAGATATACTCTATTTGTTACCAAGGAACAGCGAACAGACTTGATGTATTTCTTAATCTACTTTAACGTGAGAGAAGCGCAAACACGGGCAAAAGCTAGTGGTCAATATTTTTTACTGCCTTATAAGTAGTCATTACAATAAAATCGTGGGTTAATTGAAATTAAAACTTATTTGTGAACATTTTTCTGTTGAAAGATTGCTGTAAAAGCGATTATTTACACCCTATGTATCCGTATCTTTTGAAAGTCTACTTACGCTATATTGAGTTGCAGTAATCCGATGGATCGCTTCCACAATGGCAGCATCTTGTTCAGCGGTCTGCGGTGGTAGCGCGCCGCTGCTAGCTGCCGGGGACGGGCCGATAAGACGTCTCCTCCAGTCTCCTCGTTGCGTCGCAACCAAAAGTTTATTGTTTTCCCCTTAAACAATAAACAAATAAATTATAATTATACTTTAACATTGGTGCCAGAAACATTTTACCATAATAATATTTATTTATTTTTATTGATGACTCAAATGTAAGAGCAATGACGTATTATCCTATAATATAATATCCTACGTATTATAATATTATACTCATTGTGTAAATGAAAATATCATTGTGTAAGAGGCCTACTTAACAATGATATTAACTATATTTGATGAACAATAATATTTTACTTTGTATTACATAGTTTTCGTTGTAATTTAAATGTATAAATATCTTATTTAAAGTCTCACTTACCGATATTCTCGTTCTTCTACTGATCTCAGAAATGGTGTCCATGGTGTGACCACCTTCTCTCAACACCACTATCAGTGGTGTCGCTGTTGTGACAATGGTGGTGTCATAGCTCAAAAACAATTTACATGCGTTGCAATAATTATAAACTAATATAACTGATAACATGAACTTTTTAAATTTAATACTTAATAAATGACGCGCGTGCATCTTAGTTCAATATTATTTGTCAACTGAGCTACAGCCGACGGACAAAAGTTTGAAAAAAATACAAAGTCTATTGTCTAAACAATAAAACACGATTGAATAGACAGGGTAATAAATCTAAAAATAGAAAGTGTAAGCGAATTGTGTTTTGTGATTGGCCGAGCCGTCCTGAAGCTCTGATGTTCTGTCCTTAGCGCACGAATTTGGGTTTTTGTATTACTATAGATAAAGTTATGTAGGCTGTTACACTCATGGAGCTGTCGTGTGTACAATAATGAGATTGCATAAAATACTATTTAGTAACTTTTTAGTTTTGATACACTTTTCATTATTTAAAATAAAGGTAAGATACAGTAGAACATAGTACTTTAATTAATATTACTTTATAGATTGCTTTACGATACTAATGTTTTATGATATTTCAGTATCAGCAATTAAAATTTAGAAATGAAAGACGTTACAATGTCACATTTATTATATAAAATTCTTGTGTCACAGAACAATAGTTTTAATGTTTATAGTTTATACTCCTCCGAAACGGCTTGACTGATTTTGATGAAATTGTATATGTATATTCAGTAGGTATGAAAATAGGTTTATAAATTATTATTATTTTTTTAGTTAAGGATGGCTCCATGGTTCAGGCCTTGTCGTGGCGGTGGGTGGGGCTCAGTAGCCTAAGGTGTGCCCAGCACCTTGGGCGAAGCTAATTGAGCCGAGGGGGCTCTTTGTACCCCTCTTACAAGAAGAGGGGACAAAAGAGTAGGGGGCAAGGGGCGAGGATGGGAACCTCACACTTTGGATAAAGTAGAATCAAATTATTAAAGAGAAATACCATGAAATGTGCAAAATTGCACTCACTGCTGATGCGCTTACGCAATTCTTTCATTAATGTGCTTGTTTCATGCGTAGAGTATAAAGGTCCTCGAACCTTAGCCAAATATAATTAAAACGTGTGGTCAATAATAATTTTGGTGGTGGGCTACAATAAGAGTGGACCTGCCACAATAGGGTTAGCAACTTTGACGTTTTTTTCCTAACAGTCTTTTTTCGCATTATCACGAGGGGCCTCCAGTGTCCTCGCTGCTAAATTGCTAATAGGGATGTTGACAGTATTCATATAAAAATATAATTTTGATATTAATTGGTAGTTTATATGATATAATTCTGACAAAATACAATATATTCCCTTATTTTTATTTGATTAAATTAACATTTTATAAATAAAATGTAACAAAATTTAAAATAGGTCACGTGATAACAAACGGAAATGACGTCACTTGTTCTTATTTAGCGGAAGCGGAAGAATATTGAGGTACTTCTATACACCATTTTCCGTACGCAGTTCATATTTTACTTAGGGGCCATCCATAAAGTACGTCACACGAATTTTAGGACTTTTGAACCCCTCCCCCCGTCCTTGTCACAGGTTGTCACATTTTTATAACCCCCCCCCCCTCCTGATGTGACGTCACACATTTTTTAAATTTATGTATATATTTAAAAATAATCTAGAGAAAACAGCTATTTTCATTTTTTACTTATTTTTATTAAATAATAATCTAATAAAATCAACATAAAGTCCAACATTTCGTAAAACCGAAAAAACAAACGACTAGTTAGAAAATAATAAACGATTAATTATATTAATTAAAGATAAAAAACTTAATTATCGAGTGTCCATGGACTTTGGATCCCCCCTTTTATATCAGCTATTACTGGTAAATCAGGCACTTCATTTTCGTTCTGAATCAAATTCAGAACGAAAATCTGAATCAAAACGTCAGGAACATCCTTAGTGTTGACATCATTCTCTTCCATCCTTAAAGCATCGTAATCAATATTTTGTCTAAAATATGGAAGAATAGTGGAAACACCAAGGCACGCGGCTTCGCCCCTCCAGTTCTCCATAAATCAACTATCATTCCCCGCTCTAAGATGAAGAACTAAATAGTTTTATATGTTGTTGAAATGTTTGAAAAGAAAGAAATAATGCATTTAAATCGAAGTGTTTTTGTTTCATTGTTTAGTAATGTGAATAAATTACTGTTCGCTTGCCTACAAAACTGCAAATTAATTTTGTAATTCATATTCCAAAAAATTTACCTAAAAATATCTAGACATTTGGTCTAGATATTTTTAGGTAAATTTTTTGGAATATGAATTACAAAATAGCAGGCAAAATATTATATGAGGGGTGTTATTTAAATGGTTAGCACAGTATTAGTATTTTTGTGAGCAGAAAAATATAATAATAATATGTAAGCAGAAATAGCTAATTGATCAGCAACTCATGGTGGGCAAACATTTCAAAATCAATTAGCAATTTATGTCATTCTGGATGGCTATAATTATTTTTGTACAGCTTATTAATTATATAAGCTTCAGTGAGCAGCTCTGGTTTAATAAAATTTTGGTAAGCACTAAGAGAGGGTAAGCAAAAAAATTCATTTTGTGCTGCATATAAAAGTAGCAAAAATATTTAACTTGTCATGTAGGTACCCAAGTACTTAAGCTATATCTTTTCTCAAAAGCATCACAAACCAATACTTTTTCAATCATAGATTTAGTTGTAGAACAAACCGAAAAATGGGATTTTGTTCGTCACTGTCATCAATTCGGTAACAAACCACAAAAACTTCATGCAGATGCAAACAAAATATTGGTATGCTGACCAAATTATTTAAATGAATTTTTTTGGCTCACCAAATTTTATAATTGCTGGATATTTAATTACTTCTCTTACTTATATATAACAGACAGTAGGCGATATACGTTAGACTAAATTATAATGTATAACTCAAACTGAGCTTTATTTAAGCTTAAATAAATGGCAAATCCTTCAGAAAGCCAAAGCAAAAGAAGAAGAAGAAAAGTAGAAGTTGGAGAAAGTTTAATTGCCATATTTTGGGGAATGGCGGGAAACATCGGGACGCGCGGTTGTGTTTTTTTGGTTTCCCGTTAATTAATTGTTATTTTGTGTTTTGTCCATTCAGAGTGGTTTTCTATAGTATTTGTTTTAAAAACTTGATCTTTATATATTGTGATTGGTTGGCGAATATTGTGGTGGACTGCCTTGGGTGGATGGAATAGAGAATGATAGTTGATTGATGGGGGCTAGAGGGGCGAAGCCGCGCTCCTTGGGGTTTCCCGCCATTTCTCCGTATTACAGACCGAATATTGTATTTTGTATGGCTAATAGCGTAGTAGCTAATGCCTTTAAATGAAAATAATAATAATAATAATAATTGCGATATTTTGGAGGAATGGCGGGAAACATCGGGACGCACGGTTGTGTTTTTTTGGTTTCCCGTTAATTAATTGTTATTTTGTGTTTTGTCCATTCAGAGTGGTTTTCTATAGTGTTTGTTTTAAAAACTTGATCTTTATATATTGTGATTGGTTGGCGAATATTGTGGTGGACTGCCTTGGGTGGATGGAATGGGGAATGATAGTTGATTGATGGGGGCTAGAGGGGCGAAGCCGCGCTCCTTGGGGTTTCCCGCCATTTCTCCGTATTACAGACCGAATATTGTATTTTGTATGGCTAATAGCGTAGTAGCTAATGCCTTTAAATGAAAATAATAATAATAAAATTGCGATATTTGTTTATTTTTGTGATCTTATTGTTATGTTAAACGTTTGTTGCTGAGTTGAGCTAATGTTTCTCAAACTAATACATATTAGTGACCAGAAAGTAATTTTATGAGTGTTCGTGTTAAAAGTAGTCCTGATAGGACTCCAGTATAGTGTTAAGTTTAAGAATTTAATCTAATTTTGATAAGCGTTTACCTAAAACTTTTCAACGCAATTGTTATGTACAAAATACCTATATCTCTAACTCTCCTAGCCGGTCCATGTAATTTTGCAAAATTTCAGAATAGTATGTTAAATCTTTACCATATCATAAGATGTACATAGATGTATTACTTAGGTACATAGTAATAAAACATTATCAGCTAAATCGTATTTCATTTATCAATCCCTGAAATGAACATAATATTAAAGAATTAAATTAAATATACCTAAAAGTACATATATAGCTACCTACATACCTACATAGCTATAGGTATATCGGTATCCAATCCATACGGCATACCGCATACCAAAGGTTTAGTTCTAACTTTAAAATATAGAGGCGCTAGTTTCTTCATACCCAGTTTTATGGAACAAGATTGGTCTCTATTCCTATACGTTACAATGTACTCTGTGGCCTATAACCTTCCTCGATAAATGGGCTGCCTAACACTGAATTTTTCAAATCAGACCAGTAGTTCCTGAGATTAGCGCATTCAAACATACAAACAAACTCTTCAGCTTTATAATATTAGTATAGATTTAAAAACATTTCTGAAAAATGTTAACATCCCTATTGAATAATATATTCTAACAAAATAATTGTCATGTCTGCAAAATGAAATGCCACAGACACAACCAAATATTAATATTTTTATTATAACATAAGAAAGTAAATTAAAATACAATTGCCTTTATTATCTATTTTATTGCAAAGTTATGTTAATAAATATACTTTGGCAAAAGAAAAATCTAGCTTGATTCTTTATATCATTCTTAACTGTGCTCTTTGCTGTAACCATTCTTTTATATTCTAAATCATAATATATTTGTATTGAATTGTGTCTTATTTTTACACTTTGCTACTAGAAGCGTTACTTATATGAAATTCCAAAAAATCTTTGAGCAATGTAGTACGTCTCTTCTCTGCAATATCCATTTGGTTTTCTAAATCTCCTCTGTCAGTAGTTTCTGCTCTTTCGACTTTCCAGGACAAATTTTCTATTTCTGCTTCCAATTGAGCCTTAAATTAAAAAAAAATATTAGGCAATCCAGTAAAAATTTTAATTTTTGTTTTGCATATTATCAGATTATTTGATTTTTTACCTGTTGATATTCAAATAATTCTTTTCGGGGTCCAACTTCCATGTAATAAGCAAAAGGATAGGTATATTGTAAAGTATATCTACATCGCTTGAGAAGCTTTGCTGCATCCCAAAGGTACTGCCAATCAATCCATGTGCCTTCTCCAGCCATTACCTGTTAGAAGGGAAATAATGAATCATTCACATTTTATGTGATTCAAGGTATAGCCCCCGACACAAAAGGATGCCAACATAATATTATAAGATTAACCACTAAGCGTGTGTTTGCGCCGCCTTCCTCTTCTCCATCCCCCCCAATGGGCCACCGGAAACTCACAAACCGCACGAAACGCGACAGCACAGCTGTCACTTGACGCTGGTGTTATGCGAGCGAGAGGTACCACCCCGGTCGTGTCGGCCCAATTCGGCTGCAATGCAGCATGGTACTACCTCTTACTTCAGTTGTAAATTCAGTTCTGCGATTTCACGGTCATAAGTTCTGGTTTCTGGCATTGGAGGTTTTCAAACTATAGACTACACTATTTTTTACAAGATTAAGATTACCTTCTGGTTGATACGACTCTTAAGACTGGCTAGTGTTTGCTCTTCCAATTTCAAAGATCTTGCATGGTTTTCCCATCGTTCATAATAATGCAAATACTTCTTCAAAGCTTCTCGCGCCTTAGTGAGAAAATCATTATTAATTGATTAAATTAGTAAGTACTAAATATTAATATCAAGTATATAAATATACTCCATTTATAATAATAATAAAGATAAAAAAATGACAATAGCGTGAGAAAAGGTAGGAGTCGGCACAAGCATTCTTTGTTGAAAAAAAAAAACAAATCATAAAAATATTTAGGTACTTTCTGTTGAATTATAAATACAGCTATAGAAATTTATAACAAAACTGAAGATTTCACTTGAATGCTAAAAAGTAAGTAAAGTAAATTAGTTTATACTGCTTAGCTAAAAAAACTACTAGTTATATCTGAGATATTATTTTTTTCATTTCATAGACCCATTATACCCATATTGAGAATTGTTATAGGCTACTTATTTTAGAGGAATGTCTTCTCTTTTATTTTTAAGAGTGGTAAATATTTAGTACAATTATATGTAACAATACCTGAGCATGTTGACTGTCGTTTGCTAAATTTGGATCCTCCTTATATCTACTGCACTCATAATACTCGGAGCCATGACACTTCCAGTCACCTAGGCATACCCAACAGAAGTCATGTCTACAAGCCCCACATTGCATGTGGTTACATCCTCCGTTTTTTTCAATACAGATCTGACATTTGGGACAATCCTGTAAGATTATTTATAAAAAAAGGTGAGATGTGATGAATATTTAGAATAAATATGATACCTATCAGTATATATATATATATAGTATCTACATCAGATAGGGCTTTGCAATTTTCAAACCTGTTTACTCAGCATTTGCACTCAAATAACTTGTACTTATTTGGTTTGATTGCGAATGCAACGTACAGTAAGCAAATACACACTAAAGATTGAAAAATTGAAGTTCTAAAGAACAACCTTGATTCCTTTTGATACACTTAAAGTTGGCTGCCACATGTCTTAGTTATTGTGAGAACTGTGTAATATGATGCATATTAAGCTGGCTGTTGTAAGAACTAATGAAAATCATTTAGTTAACTATATAATTAATTTTACAATACCTTGGTGTGTGCGCTGATATAATTAGCAGTTTCCGAATCATCTGCACATTTTGTGAGCCAACGTCTTATTGTTGCACAGTCAGTGGGAGCATGGTGAGGGGCACCACAAGAAAAGCATGTAAGTAATTCACAACCTCGGCATTCAACTCGACGTGCACCTTCTCTGGCATTTGCTTGATAAATCCACTGCAATTATAATTTATTAAAAGCAAATACTTTATGAGAAATGGATGATAAAAATGTTTATAGACATATGTTACATTTAGTTCTTACGGGCACATCAACTATGTGAGTACAACAACAAAAAAAAGAGTGCCAGATAGCAATAAGAATAGCATTAAAGACAACTTGTAATGGTGAATATAACCAAGTACCTGACAATTTCGACCTGGACAAAATCTTAGTTGAGGATGAGATTTGACATGGTCTTTGAACATAAACTGTTGATAGCGCTCCCTCAGAGATGGTTTAGCAACATGAGATAACACAAAATCTTCCGGTGCTATCACTTCACATTCTTGTGCCATACATTGAATTGTGTTTGATACTCCTTGGAGGATAAAATTTAAAAGATCATTAACCAAGTAACTTTTTAAAAGCATACAATATAATTTAGACAACATTCAAAGAATTTTTAAAGTGATATTTCAAGTTCAATTTTATAATGAAACAAGTGTTTCATTCATTACTAAATTGCAAAATAATATATTCTGTTATGAGGAAAATAGATGAAATAATTTTAACACAGCTGGAGTTATATTACACATTCAAATATATGATTTTTAAATATTATGGTATGCAGAGCATAACTCTGTGCTAGAGAATAGTAATTGTATGTTTATTGGAGACTTATAAGAATGATTTTAAACAAATTGGAAAAGATTTTAATTAATTGGAAATAAGGGGGTCCATTAATTACGCGAGGTTTTTCAGGGGGGGGGGGGCGTCGAGCAGAATCTCACCCAATCTCACATGGGGAGAGGGAGGGTCTCAACAAATATCACATATTTTTAACATTATATTATAACAAGAAAATAGGGTCAAATTATAGTAAAACATATTTCTTGATTATAATTCTCTCCGGACAGTGCACTGATTTAGAATAAGTGTTCTTTAATAATTTTGATGATATTGTTCAACTATATCACTATGATTTTAGATTACAGTCAGCGAACTTAAGACTTGTATGTCTTTATTAACTTCATTAAATAAAAATAATGAAAAAAATTGTCTTTTGTACAATAGGCCCACAACATTTACATTAAAATACGCGTTTAGAAATATCTCACATGAGATTAGAACAGGGGGAGGGAGTCAACTAAATCTCACAATATCTTACCAATGGGAGAGGGTCAAAAAATTGTCAAATTCGCATCACGTAATTTATGGATGTCCCCTAAAGGCTATTATTATTTTAATATAAATGATACTAGATAAATATCTGCTTTATACCTTGCATGATTTGAACTTCAAAATGCATTGCCCAACAATCATTGCAAAAGTAATGCCCACAAGCTAGGGCACTATATTTTTGTATGGATGGGGTACTGGCACACACAGCACAAACTAAGCGACTAGTATTTCCCTGGTTTCCTGGCACACGAGGCTTAACATGACTGTATACAAGAACTTCGTTAGCATTTTCTTTATATTTTCGGATAATCTCTTGGGCATTCCACTCATAAGCATGCAGCATGACCTTTATAAACAATAAAAATGAATTAATAAAATCCTTAAATTATATTTTAAATCGTTCTAAATATTCATAATTACAAACCTTGGCTAGTGAAGGCGTAATTTGGAGGCTATTACTTAGCAATTCGATCGATTCATTTAACAACTTTTCCACTTCTTCTACCTTAAGACATGTAAATAGAAAATATTCGGGATCATCTTTACTGCGATCATCTGATTCCATGTCACAATCGTCCTGTTCACCATAGTAATCATATTCATCAGCATCATTGTCTGAATACTCCATATCCGAATCCGCAGACATTTTGAAGGCGACTTATTGGTATAAATCAGGAATACTAATGAACTATTTGTAGAATGAGTCTTTTAAAGTACTTTATCGATCAAAAGTTATCAAAAATCAAAATTATTTACAGTAAAGAGAAAACAATAAGCGTTATTTTGTACACATTCTATTTGTTTAAATTAATAATCTACGACATCAGGCATCACAATAACACAAAATAAATCAAAAATATAAAATGACAACTTGACATTTGCTTCTAATCGATAGACTACAAAAAAATATCGTTGCTGCACATAATTCAGCTAGCAAAGATTTTTAATATATACAGCCAGAAAGTAAACATGGATAACTTTCTAGATTTTATTATATTATTAAAACTAAAAAACCTACTTGATTTCCACTAGTGATTTGGGAAGCCGTTTGAGTTCGTAATCAAATCAGAATAGATGACCCTACTATGTTCAGAAGTAGGGTGTTTATTGGCTAAAACGACGACGATGGTAGAAATGTTGATTTTTATATCTATTTTTTTTAGTTTGATGATAGTTGTAGTAAATACATTAAATGAGAATACTATCTTTTTTCGATGTTTATTACGTCATCATGTAGAATTATTATCCGTAAACTGACTTTACAGAATAATATATATATATATATATATATATATATATATATATATATTATTCTGTAAAGTATAATATATATATATATATATATATATATATTATTCTGTAAAGTCAGTTTACGGATGATAATTCTACATGATGACGTAATAAAGTGTCACAAGCCGTACGTTTAGGCTGATCATGCCTCTCTATCGCTTGTTCGTCTCTCACTTGCACACTCCGCTCAGGTGGAATGTGACACTTTTTCGTGCATACAGCTGAAGTACATTGGTTTTTAAGACGTTATTACATTGAAAAAAGATAGTATTCTCATTTAATGTATTTACTACAACTATCATCAAACTAAAAAAAATAGATATAAAAATCAACATTTCTATCATCGTCGTCGTTTTAGCCAATAAACAACCTATTTCTGAACATAGTAGGGTCATCTATTCTGATTTGATTACGAACTCAAACGGCTTCCCAAATCACTAGTGGAAATCAATCCCACGAATAATAAGTTATAGTTTCCAAAAAAAAGTTTAAACATATTCCAAAAGAATAGTGATGTAACAGATTTTAACCTCTAAAAAAAATAATTACAAGTGTCAAGAAAAAAAAAGCGGGAAGCATCGGGACGCGCGGTTGTGTTTTTTTGGTTTCCCGTTAATTAATTGTTATTTTGTGTTTTGTCCATTCAGAGTGGTTTTCTATAGTGTTTATTTTAAAAACTTGATCTTTATATGTTGTTCTGGAGTGGTTTTCTTAGTAGGGCTGTTCTGGCGGTTTTATATAGTGTTTGTTTTAAAAACTTAATCTGTGTAATATATAAAGTGATTGTTTGGCGAATATTGTGGTGGACTGCCTTGTGTGGATGGAATGGGGAATGATAGTTGATTGATGGGGGCTAGAGGGGCGAAGCCGCGCTCCTTGGGGTTTCCCGCCATTTCTCCGTATTACAGACCGAATAATTGTATTTTGTATGGCTAATAGCCTAATAGCTAATGCCTTTAAATGAAAATAATAATAAAAAAAATTACAAGTGTCAAATTCATGACATTTGACAATTAACAAAATTCAAAGGTCACCTTGAAGAAGTTCACCTTCTTCGGCATTCAAACATTGTTTTCTGGAGGGTATAAATAAAACAAGGATAATATTGATATTTGCTTAATCAAGCGAGCCGGCTATTTGTTATTGTTGTAGGTAAGTCTAGCTTTGAAAACTTTCAGTTAACATTTTAACATATTATATTGTGCAACTTATAAAATTAAACATGTATTGAATTTTAGGGGCTAAGGATTATTTAAAGAAAATGGAAAATACAACAGCACAGAAGTTTATAGAAAGAGGCTGCCATAAGGGCAAAGGTCTAGCTGTATTTACTAGCGGTGGTGACTCTCAGGGCATGAATGCTGCTGTGCGATCTGTAGTGCGAATGGGGATTTACTTGGGATGTAAAGTATATTTTATTAGAGAAGGATATCAAGGTATGGTTGACGGTGGAGATAATATTGAGGAAGCAAATTGGTCTTCTGTTAGCTCAATCATCCATAAGGGTGGTACCATTATTGGTTCTGCTAGATGTATGGATTTTATGTAAGTTCAATATTTTTTAAATAAATCAAATTGTAGTACATAGTTTCAAACTAATACTATCACTGCATATTTAATCATATATTTGTGCGGGTGCTTACTGCATTTATAGTTTAGTAAGCAGTATGCACCAGAAAAAAATATATATACAGTAGAACCTCTTTAAGTCGAATATCAAGGGAGACGCTAAAAAATTCGAGTTAGAGAGTTTTCGACTTATAGAGAATTTCGACATTGTCTAAGGTATAAAGTACTTACACTGTTGGCGAAATCTTAAAGTTGGTAACTTATAAATGTCTTTGAACTATAGAGGAAATAAGTCTCAAATAATCGAGTTGTAAATGTTGTAAAATATAACATTGCTAAGTTCGAGATACAGAAGCAAAGTTTAATTTTTCGAGTTATGGAAAATATGTACCAAAATTGCTTGGAGGGACTCACTGACTATTTCGACTAATAGAGGGTTCAGATTTCGAGTAATGGAGGTTTTGATGATTGAAGGGAAGGGAACTAAATATTTTTCCGAGATATGGAGGTTTTCAATTTATCGAGGTTCGACTTAACAAGGTTCTACTGTATTTAAACTACCAGCACCCTGTGGTTTCACCCGCATACTTCCTAGTCCCGTGGGAGTATAGGGATAAATTATAGCCTATATGTTATTCTGATGTATAAGTGATGTTATTGTAAAGTTTCATTAAAATCCATTCACTTGTTTTTGTGTGAAAGAGCAACCAACATACATCCATACATTCTTACAAAAACTTTAATTATTCATATTATTAGTAGGAAGTAGAATATGAATAAAATATAGTAATTTTAGAAGCACCTTATTTAAATCATGTATTTATTTAATATTGACTCAACTTTCAAATTCAAAGACTTCAGTGAAATAATTAAATAACTGCAAAATTCATGTAAAACTAACTTTGTGCCTAATTTTTTTATTTATGAACTCATAAAAAAGTCTGAACTCAAATTTAAATTAAAACACTAAATTTTAAG
Source organism: Helleia helle (assembly GCA_963853865.1). Taxonomy (NCBI): domain Eukaryota; kingdom Metazoa; phylum Arthropoda; class Insecta; order Lepidoptera; family Lycaenidae; genus Helleia; species Helleia helle. Next base: position 12,837,461 of record OY971422.1, on the reverse strand, counting down.
TGAAACTAACTTGATATAATACTTGTTTTTCCTCCCTTTAGACAACGTGAGGGACGTTTAAAAGCAGCATTCAATTTAGTCACAAGAGGCATTACAAATCTTGTAGTAATTGGTGGTGATGGTTCTTTAACTGGAGCCAACCTCTTTCGGCAAGAGTGGTCAAGCCTACTAGACGAGTTACTAGAAAACAACAAAATCACAAAAGACCAAAGGGAGAAATATAAATATTTACATATTGCTGGCATGGTAATATTAATTATAAATATCATGTTCTTTAAAGATTTTAAAGAATTTGCTTGATTGTTAAAGTGCTTTTTATGTATTTTTAACTACTCAATTAATTATATTTTTGTGTTGAAATACTTTGTAAAAAAATTTATACAGTCAAACCTGGGTAAGTGAGAACTGGATAAGTGAGAAAACTCTATATGTGAGAGTAATAGCCAGGAGCCGTCATTTTAAGCTCACAAAACCTCTATTAGCGAGAAACAGAAACCTCTGTAAGAGAGAGTCGTTTTTCCCTCATGGACCTCCGTAAGTGAGACTGCTACTTATCTATACCTCTATAAGCGACAGTCGAACTTTATTTATTTACCTACATAAAAGATACAAACATACAGTAAAAAATGACAAAACAAATTAAAAATTTAACATCCGCTATTTTAGGACTCATTCTTAACTTTATAAGTGTAAATAAGTTCTAAATAAAATAAAATTACACAGTGCATGAATTTTTGTTTTGTTTTCGTAAGCATCTTTATACCTACCCTTATAAAGTACTTATATGTCGAAATCTAATGAACGTAACATATACACACTATTAAAAATATATATTATGTACATAATATATGTTGTGCATATTATGCACATAATTTTATCATATTACATATTTACTACATTCGTACTTGCTGGGACTTGTTATTGCTGCGTACCTCTATAAGAGACAAATTGTACCATGTACCTGCATTAGCGAGAAACTCGGGTTAGTGAGAAACCTCTATAAGCGAGAATGAGATTGTGCTCCCTTGAACTCTCGCTTACCCAGGTTTGACTGTATATACATGAATCTATTACTACTATTTCAAATTATGTAAAACAGGATGTATCAAATTATGTAAAATACCATGTTTTTCACTTTTAAGTAGAGCTTGATATTTCGAAATTACTATGAATGTCTTGTTCACGAGTCTTGTGTTCACATTTGATGATATCCTGTTTTTAATAATTTTAGTAATGAAAATAACCATGTTAACTCAAAATATATATGTAGTATTTAAAAATCTAAAGTAATTTGCTTGTATAACACTATTTTCATGAATTCTATTGTAATGTAAATTTTTTCAGGTTGGATCTATTGACAATGATTTCTGCGGAACAGACATGACAATAGGAACTGACTCGGCGTTACATCGTATTATTGAGGCTATTGATGCTATTGTCAGCACTGCATATTCACATCAAAGAACATTTATTATGGAAGTTATGGGCAGACATTGCGGGTAAGGTTAGGTTTAGCTTGAAATATAACAATATTTTTACATATTTGTTCCATAATTTTTTTTGTTATTTTTCCTAACTGTTTTAATGCAAAATTGTTTTCTTTTCTTTCTTATTCATTGCACTTCAACAAAAGGTAATAATTGGGGTTCTAAGAGTTTTCTAGAGTAAAAACCTAGGTCTTAAGAAAATATTACTCTGCCATTTAATGTGTAAATTCTTATGATGCATGTAAAAATAAATTTGATGCAGTTCTAGAATTTTCTATGAACTGTCACTAGCCACTTGATTCTTTCATCAATCTATCTATATATCTGTTTTATACTATAACACTAGGATATTATAAACAGAAGTTTGTTGGTGTAGATATCTTGCCCTGGTCACAGCCTTGGCATCCGAAGCAGACTATGTTTTTATACCTGAGACGCCACCTTCAGTGGACTGGAGAAATAAACTTTGTGACAAGTTAGAACAGGCAAGCTATACCATTTATATTGCAGATGTTTGTTTCTACCTTTTGTGAATTCCCTGTTTTCTAGCTGCATTAGTTTTTTCCTTATTTTTAACTCATACTTGAAAAAATCCTTTAGTTTTCTTGCAGTATACACAGCACTCTGTACGGACGCTACATATTGTTTTATTTGCGAAGAACCAGCGCCTCTCAATTGGGACAAAAAATTGTGTTATAAAATTGCAGAGGCAAGAATGTTTTATACGGGCTATAGATGTTAGGGGTGTGACTCATAATTCATTTGACTGCTATGGAGATTTCCACAATTATGTATTAGATCTAGTGTTTATCATTTTCATTGAAGTTTGTCATCTTCATTGAATATTGGGTGTCATGCATGATCCATTATGCTGGGGCACTGCTTGTTGCAGTTATCTGGCTCTAGTCGCCGCTCTGGCGAGCGAAGCTGACCAAGTATTCATTCCCGAAGATCCCGTTCCAAATAATTGGGTTGAAAAACTTTGCAAACGATTGCAACAGGTACGCTGGCTTAATTGAGTGGCTCTGATTACACAACACAGACTTTTCAACACATATGTGTAACATATTGTTTTCTAATGTTTACGCGAATTTCACTCATTATAATAAAACAATTTTTTACGGATTTTATCGCGGTTTATTAAGATTTTTACAAGCCCGACGTTTCGGATACTTTACAGCAACCATGGTCACGGGAGGACTGAGGTGTCATACGTCCTATCATTACAAAGTTATTCGAAACTACCCTATGATACATCAATATTTTGGTCAGTCCTATCTACGCAGAAAGTGCTAACTGTATCTTTAATCTGTGATATATTATGCTTGGATTTTGATTTGATAATTTTAATAATGGGATCCCAAGCAGGTGGTAGAAGCCAGCCATCTTCTCTATTGAAATTAGGATGTTTTTTTAATTTCAATAGCCTCACGGATCATCCTTGGTTGGAATCTATGTTCCTATGGTATATAGGCCAAACTAAAAGATCTATTAAAACTCGCGCGAAAGAACATATATCTGATTTAAAACACCGTCGCTACACTAAGTCTGCCATCTGTGAACATAGTCTTGACAAAGCTCGCCATTATATCAGATTTGATAAACCACAAGTCCTCGCAAAAGAACATAGATTCCAACCAAGGATGATCCCTGAGGCTATTAAAATTAAAAAACATCCTAATTTCAATAGAGAAGATGGCTGGCTTCTACCACCTGCTTGGGATCCCATTATTAAAATTATCAAATCAAAATCCATCACAGATTAAAGATACAGTTAGCACTTTCTGCGTAGATAGGACTGACCAAAATATTGATGTATCATAGGGTAGTTTCGAATAACTTTGTAATGATAGGACGTATGACACATCAGTCCTCCCGTGACCATGGTTGCTGTAAAGTATCCGAAACGTCGGGCTTGTAAAAATCTTAATAAACCGCGATAAAATCCGTAAAAAATTGTTTTATTATAACATATGTGTAACATTTAAATTTTAAATCTTTCTTACTAATAATCCACTTCCTTCCTACAAATGTGTTTTGCTACTTTTTCATTTTTTTGCAAAATAAGTATTTTGTTTTCGTTTATTTCTTATTTAAATTATTTAATAGGAGATTTATTATGCTACGCTTTAGTAGTACTTAATAGTGCTTTTTATAAAACAAGTACTTGTATGACGGATCACACTAATTACCAGTTTTTTTTTTTATTATTACCTTATATCGATAAATATCATACCTAGTTATATTCTACTCCCTAAATAATACCTATCTCCCAGATCATATGATAATATTAGCTACATTACTCTTTTGCCTATTGTTGAAAATATCTGATTGTACTTGGGTAAAAAAAATGCTTTCATGATCACGGTGTATCATACCTTTAATAGATAAAAATAATGTAATAACCTGCTCTCTAATCTATTGATTGCTTTTGAGCTAACATTGTTTACCCACATTTCGCTGATGTTAAGTCTGTAATTCAATAATAAAAAATATATGCATCTGTACATTATGGTTTGTATATTTAAGACATATTTTGAACAATGTACCTACTTGTATACCTTTCTATATCAATCCCATTTTCTTGAAAAAAAGTAATTTTATAAGAAGCATGAACTTAATGAAAACAATGCAGATTCTAGAAAATATGTTGCATGTATCTTGAGAGCCTTAATGCTATTATATATTAGGTATATATATTATAGAATGATCTACAATGTTAAATTGTATATACAGGAACGTAGGTCTGGGCAGCGCTTAAACATCATAATCGTGGCGGAGGGAGCGATAGACCGCGAAGGTAAGCCCATCACCGCTGAGCTGGTGAAGAAAGTGGTGGTGGAGAATCTGCAGCAAGACACGAGAATCACCGTCCTTGGTCATGTGCAAAGAGGAGGGTCGCCATCGGCTTTTGATAGGCTATTGGTAAGTCAAAGCGTTATTCATTTTCATCATAAGGGCGGTTACGCACTGTATCCAATCCGTATCCTCAAACTCATAAATCAAATTTTCTTATTCCATTGCCCTTTGCTCATAAAAAATACGGCTTCTTCTTTCCGTCAATAACCATCTCTGAATCAGAGATACACGAATGACGAAAACAGATCTCGTGCGTATTGCGTGTACCGTACAAATTGTTCTATTCTAAGGATTTGGATCTGATGCAGCGCAAAACTATAAGCCAGTAATATAGCTTCTTTATAAACTGCCCTATATCAGCTATTATTATGTACCCTGCCATCTGAGTATAGGGTAGAGATTACACAATCTTTATCGCTCGAATTTTTTAATTCAGTGATATTTGCTGGTAGGGGACCATCTATAAATTACGTCACACGTTAAGGGGGAGGGACGGGGTCGACAATGTGTGACAAGTGGTAGGAGGGCTGCTAGATTTTGTGACGTCACATTTCCACATCACATTTTTAAAATACGAATTATAAACTAATAAAGAAATATAAATTAAAAAATATTTACAACAGGTATGTAAAAATTGCAAAATATGTCACGTCACACTAGAGAGGGGGTCTCACAATTCTGACCAATTGTGACGAGGACGGGGGAGGTTCGAAATATCATGAAATGTGTGTGACGTAATTTATAGTTTACTTAACAGCAGCGATTGAATAAAGGCATAAATTAGCCTCGTTTCATAAATTAATTCTCCTACAGCTCTTGCGTTCAATCAAAATGAAATATTTTACCAATCTTCGCTACGACCACGACTTGTTAATATCACCAATGCGTTTTATTACGGTATGACTCATGGTCCTCGTTGAACAAAATTGTGCAACTCCGAAGTCTGAACTTGTTAAATGATGAAACAAACCAGACATTGGTGTAAATGTGTAACAATATTTAGGCGCATCATTTTTTATTATTTGAAGTAAGTAGTTGTATGAGGAACTGACAGTAGTTAGTAGTTACCAGCAGGTATTGTTTAACATTTGTCTTTTAACGAAACGATCAGTTTTCAATTGTCTAACTGAAACTTACGATGTACAATGCTGAATGCTTAGGTACAATTATCTTATATCAATAAGAGACCAAGTAGATCTTGTTAATACTACTGTAGCTCGCTTCTCTGGCGAACTATGCCGCGTGCATCTTGCTAAGTGTGTCAAAGATAAACTCATATAATATAGAGAAATTAAAGGGCTTACTAAATACTAGACTTACTGTAGCTTTTATGAGCGTTCTACGTTTGGATAACCTACAGCCGATTGGTAGATGTTTTTTACATCAAACAGTAACTGACATCAACATGTAAGCATCACGTCAGTAAACATCATGTATTTACCATAAAGAAAAGCTAAAACGTCCAAATGCTAATTACCTACATAAAACTGACAGAATTCAAACTTCGAATTCTCACATTGCATGACATATCGAATAACAGAGTTTAGGTATTTAGGGCTGCCGCATGGGTGCTGAGGCTGTGATGGCTCTGATGGAGGCGACGCCCGAGACGGAGTCGTGTGTAGTGACCCTGGACGGGAACCAGGCGGTCCGCCTGCCGCTCATGGAGTGCGTGCGGCGGACTAAGGCTGTGTCACAGGTACTAGATATAAACATATAACAACGACGAATGATATTATATAATAAGTAAAATCTAAAACACTATTCAAGTTTACGGGGTTTAAACCTAACCTGCCTGTACAATCGTGCTACAAACTGAATAGATTTGAAAAACTGCTCACTGATTAAATCTAAGATTAGAAAAAATACAATAGTTTCGTTGTCTTAAATGTCTGAACTGATATCAATATTACCAATGTCTTATCAAACATAACTTTAAAAGAGAAGCATTTCTTTCCACTATAAATCTTATGGTGTGGTGTAATTTGAAATAATTGATTAAAATTAGTCTTAATTACTAATCAGTTTGTGTTAAATTAAAATATATAAAAAGTACTTATTTTATTTATTCAACAGACATTAATTTAAATAACAGTTTTTTATTGTTTTAATAATTTCCAGGCTATGGCTGATAAAAACTGGGATTTGGCAGTGCAACTGCGTGGTCGCAGTTTTGCGCGCAACTTGGAGACTTACAAAATGCTGACGCGTCTGAAACCACCCAAGGAAGCTTTCGACGAATCTGGTAAACCCTCTGTAAGTTATATGACACTAGTATTTTGATGGCTTATTATTGACGTGATAACGTCTTATAAATCGATGAACGCCGGCTGCACTCACAAAAAGCACGACTCATTGTCACATATCTACCGTCTAAGCCGAGCGTGCAAGCGAGAGCCCGCACAAGCGATAGAGAGGCACGATCTGACTAAGCTTTCGGACGTGTTACGCATTATGACGTTATTACGTAAAATTATCCTCCGTAAACCGACTTTACAGACAACAGGTATGGTTTTTAAAATATTTTTATACTTATTATAATACAGTGCCTAGAGTACTAATTATAATTCAAAACAGTTATTTAACAATCAGAGCGCGATAACTTAGCACTTTGGCAAGCTCGTAAGAACTATTATTACGGATCTTCCCCCTTGATTGTGTGTGTGAAGGTCGTGATCCTCCCAACAGCCCTTCTTCTGATGTTTCTTTTTGTGTGTTATGGAAACAAAAAATAATTTAAGAAATATATTATGTATAATAAATGCTAGCTGTTGCCCTCAGCTTCGTCCGTGTAACTTAGACATACAGCGTTTATCCGGACTGAAGAATTTGCTTATTTGACGTTTAGTTGGCGATTTCCGCGCAGTGGCCAGTCCTGGTTGACGTCTTGGCGTTCATTGAAAAGACCTATGTCCAGCAGTGGATGGAAAGAGGCTGATAACGATGATTATGATAAACAATCATTGTTCTAAGCCAGTGATGACCGCGAAGGCTATTTTGGTAGCCCGCGAGAGTCAAATAAACTGAACAGAAAAATATTAAAAAATAACATCACTTAATTTAAAATGTAATCGCGCCAAGAACACTGATTATTATAGATATTCTATTGGTACTCACACGCTCCGGTCGTAACGTGGTAGTAGTTTTTTTTTCGGATGGATCTATGCTAACGGCCCGAAGGCCCTAATGCTACATCGGATTAGTGTGAGCCCATTTGGCCCACTTTTGGTTTGTAAAAGTGGGGGGTTGCCCCCCGCCGACCGTGCAGTTTGCGACCACACGGCCTCCTCGCGTCGGGTTGGTAACGTGGTAGTAGTATTGTTTCGTGTATTTCGCTCTTCTAAATTCTACCTTGCAGTCGTAAAAAACATTTTCGAGTACAAGTAAACCTCACAGGTCAAAAGTTTGGCCATCCCTGTTCTAAGCAGTTTAACTGTCCACCACAGGAAGGGCTGACGCTGGCGGTTATGCATGTGGGCGCGCCGGCGTGTGGCATGAACGCTGCGGTGCGCTCGTTCGTACGGAACTGCATCTATCGCGGAGACACCGTACTGGGCGTCCACGACGGCGTCGAGGGGTTCATCAACGGGAACATCGTCAAGATGGACTGGTAATTGTTTTTCCCTGTTTCTCCCGTAAAATGAAACAATTTTTTATTTATTTATTAAGAAAACCAACAGCGTATAATAATAAATAAGGCCAATAATAGGTTTCCCTTCATAATACACATGATTATAATTACCTTGTTGCATTCGGAGCAATGAGTATTATATCGGAAGAACAGCGTCATTATCCATGTTTCTATATACATATGTATATATTGTACATATACAGTACATACTTACATAATAATATATAAACATAATTTTAATTAGATTTAAATAAATAAAAAAATCTTTTAGGTCTGATGTGACGGGTTGGGTGGCGCAGGGCGGCGCGTTCCTGGGTACGAAGCGGACTCTCCCCGGGGACAAGAAGGGCGAGATCGCCGCCCGCATCAAACAGTTCAACATACAGGGCCTCATGATTATCGGAGGGTTCGAGGTGTGTACCCGTTGTTAATATATTCTATAAGGTCATTGCTACTTTAGTAATAAGTTAGTTTTATTAGGATTTTGTTCCTGGTATATAATTAAGTAAATACTAACAACCCGATATATGTTAGGATATATTGTAGTAAACTTATTATTATTTATGAATAAAAAAATGTGATTATAAATTGAGATATAAACTATCATATCTCTCAAGTTGGAATATAACTGCATACTGTGTGCAAAATTTGGTTAAAATCGGTTCAGTAGTTGAGGAGTTCATCGCGGACAAACAACGTGACACGTATTTTTTTTATTACCTACCGTACCGTACCCTCATTTAGTTTATTTAAACGAAATCTTCATGTATACGCAATCGAAAATAATACAGTATCTTAATAACTCACAATTGACGCGTCCAAGTACGTTATACCAGCGGGAGGGATGTGTCGCACGCCTCTCCATGGGTCACAGGTACCATCACCACCCATCCTGCATATATCTTCATTGAAATAGCTTAGCTGTATTTCAGATCCCGGCTCATCGATCATAGACAATGATTGTATAAGTTGTGTGCAATAATTCCTTGTGAATTCGATAATATTCCTCCACAATGCTGACCACTTATTTTCCAAGGAACATTTTAAAAATGATATTGTTCGTATGTCATCAACAATTGATATCATATTATAATATACATAAAACATACATTTCAGGCGTACCAAGCCGGATTAGAGTTGTACGAGTCGCGCAAGCAGTTCCCCGAGTTCTGCATCCCGCTGGTGGTGGTGCCTGCCACCATCAGCAACAACGTGCCCGGCACAGACTTCTCGCTGGGAGCCGACACCGCCCTCAACGAGATCACGGAGATATGCGACCGCATACGACAGTCCGCGCAGGTGGCCGATCTTCATCACGATTATCATCGTTATAGTAATAATAATAATATGTTGGGACAACTCCCTCACGGCCATCTGATCAGAAACTAGGCAGAGCCTGTTATGCTAACTAGACAACTGATATATTTCTAAATACATACATATTATAGATAAATTACACCCAGACAGAACAAATAATCATGCTCATCACACAAACATTTGTCCTGTGTGGGGATCGAACCCACGACCTTCTGGTTTAGCAGTCAGGCTCACTAACCACTAGACCAACAAGTCAGTCCAACAAGCGACCCTTATATGTTCCGCTTCTGGGCACAGGCCTCATCGAAATCAGGCGAGGTGCTGGGCCATAGTTCACCTATGCACTGCCCATAAGGGCTAATATGATCTTCACACACATTCAAAGTCTTTTAATGTTCAGATGCACAGGGAAATTGAGGAAATCCTACCGACCCGTACCGATTAAATCTTTTAATCCAATCATTGTCGACAAGAAAATTATACATTTGATATAACATTGCCAAACATCATATTTATTAAAAATAAATATTTAACTTCCAGGGAACTAAGCGACGTGTATTTGTCGTTGAAACTATGGGCGGATACTGCGGGTACCTTGCAACGCTCGCAGGTATTTTAAAGTTTAAGTAAACAACATTTTATCCAGTGAAATATATTATTTTACTAAAAACAATGGATCATTTGTCTATATTTTTCATGGTCGTATAAATGTTTTAGCTAGGCAAATAGGATACAGTATTGGAAACTATAAATATTAACTATTTTAGATTAATTACATAATATTATATCAGACCTTAAATAACAAATGTTAAAGATAACTTATAATTGCGTTGAATTATGAAATATATATGCATAATGTATTAATAAGAAGTGACGTCATACGTCAAACTGAATCACAAAACTAGGAAGGCATTAACCTTTTGAACGCCGGCGTATAAACGTCTCGCCGTACCTCAGACGCCAAGCCACTTTTTCTGTAAAATTACCTTCATAGAATATAGGGGTGTTGAAATCTTAATCGATATACAACTGAGTTTTTATTTCCGTCTTCCATTTTCTAATAAACCACACTCGCAACAGGATATTTTATTTACCCAGCAACTACATCCCAATATAGTAATAATATTCAATATTCCATATTATATTATATATATTCCATCTTCTAGCACAACTGTCGCGAACTGACCTTTCCGACCAAAGAATGAGGCAATCATCTTTTTTCCTTGACTTCTTCCTTTCTTTACCTTAGTTGGCCGATCCTCGAAAGGAAACACCCACTGAGCTGATTGTCTTTTGGTTTCGGGTTCGTAGCAATATATCCAGCTTTCATCACCTATGATGATGTCAAATACAGCATTTGAGTTACCGCCGTTGAACTCATCTAACATTTGGCGACACCAGTCCATGCGGAGGCGTTTCTGGTCGTCGGTTAAAGTATGGGGAATCCATCTGGTATGTACAAAGCTTCCTGATGCCTAAATGTTCATGTAATATTTTTTGAACTTGACTCATACCAATGCCTAGGCTTGCCCGTATCTGCTGATAGGTCACTCTTATATCTTCATCTATCATGCGTCGCACAGCACTGATGTTATCTTCAGTAGTCGCTGTTAAAGGACGTCCCTCACGCGGATCATCACTGAGATTGCTACGTCCACGCTTAAACTCGTTAAACCAATTGTAAATAGTGGCACGAGATGGGGCTTCATTAAAAAATGCTAATCGCAGCCTATCATAGCTTTGTTGTTGAGTAAGCCGAAAGTCATAATAAATCATTGACCGAAAATTTTCTCGCGTTATGTTCATTTTCACGTGTAACAAGAGTTTTAGATTTGCCGCCAATTCACAAAAACAAATGACAAATGAATGCAATATACTACATTAGGTTACCAAAGAGTTCTAAAATTGAAATTCAAAAAAAGTTTTCATTTTCAATGTTTCTAACTGGCCAGTTCTAAACATTTTCAGTGTTACCCACGTATATACGACAATTATAATGCGATTAGCCAGTGTCGATATTAGACATTTTCATATTTTGTTTTTGATTGTGTAGCTACAGGCATGATTGTATAAGACTGCGTTGTTTAAAAAACGTTTTATCTATACTGATAATTGATACCATTGATACCTGGAGTCTGGACTAAAATTTCATAAACATCTTAAGTTTTTATCGATATTATAATCATAATATGTCGCAACACTAGCTGTCACATATAGCAGACTATGGCATGTGGGGTACTCCTTTTATACGCATTTAACATCTACTTTTAAAACATTGAATTTCTCAATATTAATGGTATATTTTTATCAGTTTCATGCTATCAAATATAGACGGAAGCTTATACTTTTAAATTATATAAATATAAACACTCAAAAGTAATGGTTAGATAGTTTATGTCATGATATGATGTGACGTGTATTTTGTCACATATTTGTGTCATTGGCGGTCTGGGCCAGATTTCGTTTTGTCACATATAGTCGACAATGGCGTTCAAAAGGTGAAATATTAAAAAAAAAAACTAATAGCTCTTTAATAGCTTTTTAACTACCTATTATTATTATTATTTATTACTATTATTACTATTTATTCTTGAAATACCCAGACAATAAGATTTTTCATGGTGTCGATATATTTAATGTATCAAAAGAAGGATAGAATAAATTTGTATTTATACGAGTACCGATGTAAATTGTTAATAACAATGTGAAGATATTTTTTATTTATGTATTATTAATTATTATTTATTATTCTGAAGCCTTTGAAGAATAGCTCTAAATAAGAAAGGAAAGCGAAAAACCCACCTGTTGTTTACGTGATCACGTCACGACACTTTTTCACACACACACACACACGCGCGCGCGCATTTGAAATATCTGAAATAATTTTTGACATGAGATGAGATAGAAACTAAACCCCTTTTTTCAGTTAATGGTTTATAATTTTTGCGAGGCCATGTACAAGTTTTTTTATCTTCATGCAACTATCGACTATCTACATGGAATTCAGAATCTAATAACTTGCTGGTTTATGTTTAAACAATGTAACTTAGGTACTTATAATCAAAATCCATCGAGAATATAAATGTATAGAATCATGTTAGCCATAAAAATCCGAAAATGGTCAGTGATTTGTCACTGACGTAATAGCAATTCAACCAACCCATCGACCAATCATCTATAAGTCGGCCAATTAGTGCGACAACCGGCGCAGCGTCGTAGCACAAAATTGACGGAATTTGTTTTCATACAAAACACATGACATTATGTTACGCTCTATCATGGTTATATGTTCGATGCCAAATTTCTGACTGTTACTAAAATAAAGGAAATAATATATTGCAGGCTTGGCGGGTGGCGCGGACGCTGCTTACATTTATGAAGAGAAGTTTTCCATCAAGGATCTGCAGCAAGACGTGTACCACATGGCGTCCAAGATGACGGGCGGCATTCAGAGGGGGCTCATCCTACGGAACGAGAAAGCCAACGAAAACTACAACACCGAATTCATCTATCGCCTGTACTCTGAAGAGGGCAAAGGATTGTTCACAGCTAGAATGAATGTCCTAGGTTCGTGCAATTTTATCATACTTCTTAATCAAATTTGTTTCGTGTGAAAACTGTTAAAAACATCATTATAATCGACCCTTACATGTCCCACAGCTGGGCACGGTTTTCCTCGAAATCAGGCGAGGTAGGTGTTGGGCCATTGTTCTTGCTATACTCTGGCCCAATGTGGGGTGGTGAACTTCACCAATTCAATGATGAAATTATGTCATGTTCAGATGCACAGAAAATTTTAGATAATCCGATTTTAGGCGCATCTTGTTAGGATCGAACCCAGACCTCTTATTTCGAGGCCGAACTGATATCGAATAGACTCGTCACATATTTTAATAGAATTTCACAATTTTATACACGAAAAGAAGTTTATTGTTGGCAACAACCTAGTAATACAAGTGGACTGCCATAACTATACAAATACCGTGCCTACTATTATGACGTCATTAAGGACTTAAAATGGCCGCCTCTTTAGTGATGTACTATTTAATATTTTCTTTAATCAATATCACCGATTAATGAAAACTTGTTGAAAGACTAGCACAATTTTAAAAAAAAATTAAGGTAACTAGGCTTTTTGTATCTTAAATCGTAACAATTCACGTCTAGTTCTAAGTCTTTTAGAAATATAAATAGTAATTGAGTTAAAAAAAACTTGTTGTTTAGTTTTTAAACTATTTAATAAAAAAAAACAATTAAAAAGTAGAAAATAATTACAAAGAAAAAATAGACTAATGAACAAAAAATCGTTTGTATGTAAAAAGCGTGGGGTGGCAAAATTTTTCATCATCAGCCCTCTATTGCCCACTGCTGAGTTTACCTTTTTTCTGCTATAATCAAGATTCACAACATGGCGGCACCGGCCACATTCAAGCATTATGTCACGACGTGACAGAAAAATGTAGTCAAAATTAGAAAAGACAAAATATTATCTATCTTTTATGACACGCATTCACTAACTGCATCGTTAGAACGACGCAACATGATATTTCACGAATAAATGTCGATTTTATATAATATATAAATGTATTGACAATGTATCTATAGTACAATAGGGCTACTCCACCTATATATTCCTACCTCTATGATTGTTGGTTCCAATGGGCGTGTTAAAAAAGAAAAATATTACGTATCTGTGCACTAAACATGAAGCATTACAGGTCACATGCAACAAGGAGGTTCGCCCACGCCGTTCGACCGCAACATGGGCACCAAGATGGCGGCCAAGTGTCTGCACTGGCTGGTGGAGTCCATCCAGCGCGGAGCCACAGGGCCCGACTCCGCCTGTCTGCTCGGCATCGTCAAGCGCCAGTATCGCTTCACGCCGCTCGAGGAACTCAAGGGGCAAACCAACTTCGCGTAAGTTATTGTGCTCAGTAACGAGGATATCTTATTAACGAGAGATTAATTTATTAAACAATTTAAATGGACTTATTCACTAATCTAACTTGAATCTGATTAATCCTTAGATTAATATCCTGATACCAATTTCAAAACTTTTAACAAAAACTGTTATTGTTGCTTAACTATAATAGTTGGGTGTATAGTAACTATTACGGACTTTTTTGGGAGTATGAGTACTACATATTAATATATATAGAACATTATTTTATAAATCGTTAATGATTTTCGCACTGCATACGAAATAATGACTTGTCGGCAAAATTCTTCCAATTTAGGTAGGGATCTCAATTTTTTTTGAAAATACAATAATATAGCCTGTGTATGTGGCTTTCTATTTCAGATCAGTACTTCCGAAGATTAAAATACAAACAAATTTATAAACTTTACCTCTTTATCATATTAGAATGTACAGATAATTTTTATTTTTACTAAAAAAAATGCATATTCTTATCTACATTTTTGTACAAAATAATGTATATACATTACAGGCAAAGAATACCAAAGCAGCAATGGTGGATGAAGTTACGACCACTTCTGCGTATTCTCGCTAAGCACGACTCTACATACGAGGAAGAGGGCATGTACATGACCGTTGAACAAGGAGAGATTGACTCGGAGAACATTATATAAATTGTCCAATATCACTTTATCAATTATTACTATTGGTATACTGAATATATTGCCATATAGCTCAGTGATACTATAAATCAATGTGTTAGGTGGTTATAATTATTTAATGAATTATAAAATAAATAATATAAAATTTTACTAATATAAATGCATACATAAATAAGACAATCATTAACCCAACGCTTAAATACTCTGCTCATATAGACTAGCTATAGAGATTAGATGTTTGGATTGTTAAGTTGATAAGGTATTTAATATAGTAGATTAATTTTAAAGATAACGCTTGTTTATTTTTTATAGACTTTTTGTTGGTGTAAGCCACAATCCTGATTAGTTTATATTTAATATTTGATTTATTTTATAACATTTAAGTGACTTATTAACCAATTTGAGGCGATTAGTAATATTTATTTTCCTCCTATCATAGACATAAGTAAGTTACTTAGTAGAAATGGAAAACATGAAGATTATAAATAAACAGTATTTTGAACAATATATAAACAACTAGTAATGTACTGAGGGTACTTGATCATTTATTTATTATTTTTTAATAAATCTATATTTAAAATAAAAAAAGTTTTATTCTACTTTTTACCTTTCGCGTGGGTAGCGTGTCGGAATTTATCAAATGTCTTGGTGACAGCATGGATGTTGCTTGGCCAGGCAGTACCTACAGCTTTAAAAGTTTTTTCAGCTTCATATTAAGTACCTGGATGACCGAGCTTTGCTCGGTATTTTTTTTTTTGTTTTTTAATAAAATGACATTTTCTAAAAATGATTCCTAGCTAGATCGATTTATCGCCCCCGAAACCCTCTATATACTAAATTTCATGAAAATCGTTGGAGCCGATTCCGAGATTCCAATTATATATATATATATATATATATATATATATATATATATATATATATATATATATAAATATATATATATACAAGAATTGCTCATTTAAAGATATAAGATTAAGAGAATAGTAAAAGTTAATATGATAGGAAATGGCATCGTATCGAGATGAGTCGCGTTTTTAGAGTACACAAAGGGTAAAACGCGAACCCTATTTTTTACATACTACATACTTGGGTATTATGTAAAAATATGCTTAGGCATAATACGGTTACTACGGGTATCTAGTTCATAGATTAAAAATTGGTCTACTACTAGATACCGCCCCGTACTTGTAATGTGCGGCAACCAATACCACGCCGAATTCGGCGTACCCGAGCTAGTCTCATTGCAATCGTTGTGTAAGGTGGAGGTACAGAGTGTTTCATTCAATTTTGGTCATTATCAGAAGTTTTGTATACACGGCAACACTAAATGAGTGTTGCCGCGTATACAAAAATCAAGTCCCCGTGGTTGCGATTTTTATATAGGTATTGATTTATTATTATTATTATTTATATAGATTACTTACTTCATTTATCTATCCTAGTCATTATTACTGAACTATATTTTATTTATAAAGTATGTTAAATACTTAATACTTTTAATCATTAGTAAACAATGAAACAATTGTTACGAATATAATTATTAATTAAAATTAAATATTAAAATTAAAGTAATAGCGGTTTATTAAGATTTTTGCAAGCTCAACGTTCGGATACTTTATAGCAACATGGTCATGGGAGGAGGGAGGAGGTGGTAAAAATTTTTTCAATATAATGAGTGAAATTCGCGTAAACATTAGAAAACAATTAGTAAATAAAGAAAAATATTGAATATTGTATTTAAATTACAATATTATGCATGTATAATGTAAATAAATTAAAAACTACCTATTAAAAATGAGGCCTAATCATTGATATATTATTTATACCATTTTTCATGAATAAAAAACCTACGCTTAACCAATTATTATTTAATAAGGTTAATATATGGGTAAGTGTAACCGCCCCTTTTTAAAACGAAATCTAATAGAGCTTTGATTCAAGTGTTTGAGTAAAAGTAATATTTTACTTACAACAAAAAAAAATTACTCTCAACCGTCTCTCAACTCTTGACATGTTCACGGGGTACAAACTACCTAACATTGACAAGTATACTTCCCGCAGGAATGGCGGCTGAGAGCAAATATTTATGGAACTAAATTCAATTAGTATATTATGTCAAAAATAGCCGCCATATTTTAGTCTTAGTATTACGTCGTATTACAAAATTACAATAATGTTATATTTGTATTTAGTAAACTTGTTTGTGTTTACTATTTTTGTGTTGAACTTACATGTGAAAGTGATTTCCATATATTTTCGGTCCATATATCACAAAAAACTAAAACTTTTAAGTTGTTAACCTAATGTCTTAGTAAGCGGGGGGATTTTCTTACACAAAATGCCCAATTGTGAGAAAGACTTCGAAAATGGAAAGGCGAGTTTATACCACAAACACAGGAAAGACACGTATTATGAGTTCTGGTTGTCCCACTTTGTTCCTGCAATCAGAAATACCGGGACTCCAGTCTCCAACAAATTCTCTTCTTGTGACTTCTGGTGAGTGAATATGAACTTGTTTTCGTTATGAATCTTATATTTTTATATTACGAACCAATAATCGGTTGAGGTGTAGCCTTAGGGGCGCTATGGGCGGTGACTTAGAAAATTTACGAAATTTTTTGATGTCAATATAACCCCTAATTTTTTACGCTTATCATACAGTCCCTATATAATCTACTAATAATCCATAAACTTTCCATACATATTAATGTATTTTCTCTTACTTTCCAAAAATATATTTTCATGTTACAGAATCTGTGCCACTCTTTGATCATGTTTAAATTTCGAGAGAATTTATATACTTATGTACTATGATCATTGAAAATTGTTGGATCCTACATGTAATATAATAAATTATCAGCTGGAGAAGGCTGTCACAAACAGATGGAGCAAATGCTTGACCAAGTTGTATCTACAGTTCTTAACTATTTAACTGATCCTGTAAGTATGAATATAATAATATGTAAATATACAGTACAATAAAATTAAAGGAAAAATGATGGTTTCATAACTTTTTCAATAATTTTAATTTATTATGAGAATCCATTATAGAATTTACTAACTTTAATAATATATTTATTTTCTGACTGGCAAATTTAAAAAGGAATCCTTATTATTTATTAATATCCAATGTTTGTTAGTAGCCAGACATCTACTAGTAGTGTTATTACTTCCATAACATTGGAAAATCATTTGTAGCATTTGCCTTTTTGCTTCTCTTATGCGTTTAGGGATCTCCGTTCACATAATATATGAAAAATATCTACCTAGTTTTTGTTAGAATTTAATTAAATTGGTATTTATATTTATCTAAATTATATTTGATCTCTTATTTATTAGTTGGTGCAACGAGGCACGAAACTAGTGTTGGAATAAATTGTGAGAACAATTGTTTCAGTTGCCGTTACAGTGGAGAACATTTTGTTAATAATATAACGACCGCCTGATGCTTAAAATATAGAATATCTAATGTTGAGACAGACAAATTAAAGATGCTCAGAGGAAAACCATTTAGTGTGTCAGTCTTATTGGTAAGTTATTAATGGATTTAAGTGAATATTAATAATAATTTATTTTCTCTGTATAGAATGCTACTTTATAAATTTTAAATAAGTTGTAGTTAAGTATATGGCCCCCAATGTAAATGTAACTGAGAAATTGACCTGAAATTGAAACCACATTTTCATATGTGAATGCTTCAATACAACGGTTTCTAATTCTACTGAATTTGTATTTAGAAAGTGAATGAGATTATTTATCTAACATAGTGTAGTCCACTGCACTATAATAATATTAAAGACAAATATGATATTTTTAAATAGAGTCCAGTATCTATGAAAAATTTTCAATAATTAAAAAAAAATATTTTTTTAATATGTTGGGCCATCTCATCCCAAACTTGGCAGAGCCTGTTCTTATGGTAACCAGACAACTGATACATACTTATATATTTCTAAATACATACATATTATAGATAAACTACACCTAGACACAGAACAAATGATCATGCTCATCACATTTCATTTGATCATTTGTCCTGGGTGGGAATTGAAACCACGACCTTCTGGTTAAGCAGTCAGCGTCACTAACCACTAGACCAACAGGCCAGTTATTTCCCCCACCATGATTCAGGCCTTGACGTGGCGGTGGGGGTCTATAGCCTAGGGTGAGCCCAGCACCTTGAGCGAAGCTAATTGAGCCGAGGGGGCTCTTTGTACCCCTCTTATAAGAAGAGGGGACATAAGAGCAAGGGGCGAGGATGGAAACCTCACCCCATTGTACTGTCCTGAGGTTGGGAGGGGTTGTTCTGTGGTGCAGGACAACCCCTCTGTGGAGGTGGCGACGGTCACTTGCGGGACTGACTAGCCGTCGAAGTGCCCTGTTAGCTTAACAAATCCGGGGGAATCTCACCAAGGCGGCACTGGTGGCACTCCCGGGTTTTAGTGGGTAGAGCTGCGTCCACGTACCATCTTTCGGGCGCAGCGAGTCCCACATACCCGCCTGTGGAGACCCACTCCCCAGGCGGGATGCCTCAGAGCGTTTCCCGGCGTTAAAGAAAAAAAAAGGCCAATTATCTCTATATGTAGATATGTTTTGAATATTCTTTTTTCTGTTTCAGATGGTTGGCAGTTACAAAAAAAAGATCAATAGGCTAGTAGGACGAGGAAAGTATAAAGAAGATAAAGAAACATGAAAAATTGGGAAGAAACTAGTTTGTGAAAATTAATTTATTTAATTAAAAATAAATAATAAGTTCCTTAAAAAATAAATGTTTTTTTTTGCCCCGATTCTCTATCCTAAATTAATATAAAATAATCAATATTAAAGAGCAATTTCGGAAAAAAATAACAGGCAGCATGGCCTCTGGTCTTAGCCTGTTCCAATAGAAGAAGAAGGAACGATAAATAAACTTCAAACTATTTTGCCTGTCAGCAGGATGTCTGCGATCGTTTAGTACGGTTCACAAACTATATAGAGAATACTACGTATTGTACGGTTGTTGGTGAGTGGTGCGTCTGAATACGTAGTATTCTCTATATAGTTTGTGGACATGTTGTCCCAAGAGAATGTAATCACTACGTTTAATGTTGTCAAAAATTCAATATTTTTTTGTGATATAAATTGACCTTACATATATTTTCTGAGCCATATTTACAACCAGTAGGTACTTAACTACTAGTACATACCTAGAATATTGCATGAAATATTTTTTCCCATTAATTTAGGGAGCATCCTTGGACATTGCAAGTAAATATCATAGTGTGTGTAAGACACACTATGATATTTACTTGCCGCATCTATTGTTTTTTACGGAGCGCGGTTTCTAGTCGTAGTGTAGCGAAGACCAATTTTTAATCTATGATTTAGTTAATAACTTTAAAAATAAATAAGTACATAAATTAAAATTAAATGAATATTATTCAAGGGGATACAAAAGTCATGCCTATATGGTATAAATAAGCTACACCCATTGGAATAGTGTTAAATAGAGAAATCGTAACTGAGCCAATAATCAATAATAGTTTTAATAGGGATGATTTTTTTTTATTGATTTTATTTGTAAGTATTATGGATTTTAAAATTCCCGCTAAAACGCTCCAAGCTGTCATCACTCATCAGTGTGGTCAACGACCTACTAATGAGTGTAGTCATCACAGTGCTGTCATATGACCATGATTACGTCACCAACCATTGGACGCGCCTATTTGATTTCACTATGATTTCACTCATAAATAAAAGGCAGAAGAAAATGTGATATATTTAGTTTAAATTATTAAATAGTTATACATTGCTAAACATGACCCTACGTAGCTTTTAAGTTTTTAACGCATTGTGGCCATAGATGGCTTAGGCCAATAATCTAGACTGTTTTTGTTTTTCCGCTCTTAATCTCTTATATATTTATTAGGTAAACACTTTATAATTTTTGTCTCAAGCCTATTTTCAAAATTTAATCCGCACACCAAGGAATATTTAGTGACTTTTCCATTATTTTTGCTTCCATTCTTCATTTTTAGTCTATATCCTCCATAAAATTAGGTGCGCTTTCGTTCCTTACGTCAACTATGACGCGCTGATTGGAATGATAACGCATCAGCGCAATAAATGGCTTGGTAACTGTCGAGTCACTAATGACGCGCAAGCGCATTTGAGTTCGAAGCGGCAAGACGTGGCACCGAGTGTGACCGAAGGCGTATTTTCGGCCTGATGGCCTTTAAGCTCAATCGGTACAGTAAGTGAACAGATGGCTCACTTAAGAAATATTAGAAAGGGGGACGCGCTGCTCCGGAGAGCAGGATTTGGACTAGTCAAATCCGATACGACACTCAGGACTTTCCGTAGGACACTCAGGTCTTACTTAGGTATAACTTATCATAAAATAGCAAGAAATAGGCATGCATACGGTCTGGGCTTTATTCTCTCTCGTATCGTACTCGTTTTATTGCATTTTCTGAGAAAATTTACCATAATGATGTATACTTTTTTTACACCATCGGAAAGTAGAGATTTCAAAGAACAGAAAACACATTTTTTTTTAAAAAGCTGATAATTTGACGCGAGAATTTTCGATTGAAATGTAAGCTTATTTTTTGATAATAGTCAAAATAAGACGCAAAAAATAGGTATTGGAAATAATAAAAAATACAGTGTGTTTGGGACATAAAAAGATAAGTTTTCACCAAATTTCGTGTGTAAATTTTTTTATTGTAAAAGATAAAAATAAAAAACCAAAAACTTGGTTATTTGAATTTCTGACATACATTTTGAGGTTATTAAAAAAATGTAAATACAAAAGTTGTAGACCTTTTTATTACCAACAACTCTGCCATTTAACTTTTTTCCATAGGACTTGTAGTTTTGCCGGAAATCGAGATAAACCATTTTTTTATCTTAAAACAACGGTTTATCTCGACTCGACGGTTTATATCCCCTTACACTTTCTCGCCCTCAGATCACCCGTAATTTATTTTTCCTTCCATTTTGTTATTTGTACATATTAAGAGGATGTTTATAGCCTTCTTTTTTATTTATGTTTTTAGTGGTTTGTTATTAGTCATTACAGCTTGGCAAAAAAGAGTATGACGTGGTGACAAGTGGAACTAAATATTTTACTAAATGGAAACCTATGATGTTGACAATATTTGGCCGAATACTAGATTTTGAGTAAAGTTTAGTGTTTCACATTTATTTTTAAGGATTTTATTAAATTATCATACTTATTTCCCATATTATGATGAAACTTAAGTGAGAGTGGCGCCCTCATTTTTTCCATACTCTTTTTTGCCAAGCTGTACATATTTTCAATAATCCGGAAAAATGCAGCTGTCTAAAATTACAATAAATGTTTGGGTAGGGCTAATGCTTATAATTATCTATCAACCTTTTCCAGTTTTTTTATTATTTTAAATACACTTGTTTCAAGAAAATAAGCAGACTTGTTATTATGAATGTTGTATCCCTGTAATATGCCTGTCCCTTTCGGGTTTACGCGAATGTCAATTCCATATCGACCGGAAGGTTACAATACCTCGTAACTCGACTTTTTACGTAAATGAAGGTTTTAATGCCATCTGTCGTAGAAAAAATACATCTTTCTTGTGACAAAAACTCGTTACTATTGAAAACCTCTAACCGCCTAAAAATTATCGAAAGAAAATACTCTTATCTGACACGGTAAAACGAATTTCTAAATGTTGGTAGCAATTTCTCGTATCTCCAACTCTGACAGCTCAGTTTGTATGCAGAATCAGTCGGTACCTGTTCGTCTGCACGAAAAGTAAGTCGTTTCTTGATTTTTACTCATAATGATCTAAATTAAAATGTTTGTACGTCTTACAATATATTTTTGCTAGATATTAGTCAGTGGTTATTGCAAAAAAGTGCGTAGTAGGCTGTGAAATATTGAAATTAACTGTCGAGTGATAGTTACGAGGTATTTCCGTCTATGATTTTTTATTGTTTTGTTACTACCAATAAATTTATTTGATTAGATAGGAGGTATTGCTCCTTGAATTTAACATCTTAACTATGCTATTTTAAATATCCCTTAATTCTAGGTAAACATGTCGACTGATCGTAAAAAAAAAATTGTAAGCCTCTGCTTGGGCGGCTATGATGGTGACCTACCTCTCACTACATCTGCACCAAACGAAGAATCGGAACTAACGACTTCTGCGTACGCTTCTTTATCGGCTGCTACTGTAAATTTGCATTCAAGGCACAGTTCTAGCAGTTCAAGGCGCAATAGGAGTAGCAGCAGATCAAGCAGCAGCAGCAGCAGTAGATCAACTTGCAGCGCAAGTACAAAATCGATTAATTCTGATATATTTGATACTGCCGATTCTAACTCTCAAATTATTACACCAGAAGAACTTCAAATTGAACGAGTTACTAATGCTGAACCAAGTCTGTCAATTATCCAGGATTTTTTTTATGGCGACATGACTGATGGACGTTGTAGACGTAAAGCAGATAAGAACGTATGGAAGAAAAACTTAAATAGACGTTTGCGCATGGAGGGTAAACCCTATTTGGGCTATACGCGTTCAAATGGAGGTAAAGTTGAGCAAAATAAACATCGCATTGGAAGAGAAATGGGGAGCCGTTGTGATTCACATTTTTAATTTATTCTGGAATGAGATGAATTGGGACCAACGCAAAGTATTTGTGGCTAACCATGTTAAACGTAAACTAACAAAAAAGTGCATCGTTCAAGGCAATTCCAGGCGTAAAGGCTCTTTTGAATACAGTTTGACTGGGAAGGGGTCGAATAGGATTGATAGCGTCAAACAGGTCTGCAAAAAAATGTTTTTAAAGCCATTGTGCATTGGCGAATTTTCTGTGCAATCCTGGACGTCGTCTAGCCAGCATGTAATGAATGAATCTCAGGAAGTTTGACTGTCGTCAAGGGTGCGATCTATCAACTCTCTTAGAATTGAAAAACTGGCTGTGTTGCATGAATTTTTCGATTCCAACAACGAAACAATGCTAGATGTGAAAAAGCAAAGGACAAGCAAGAAGCTGCTGAATGAAAGTGTATAGTTCTCACTGTAGACCTTCCAGCAGTAAAGGTGTGCCTGTTCATTACAGCAAGTGCAGTATATTACAAAACAAAACTTGCGCTGCACAATTACACGATTTATGATCTCACTACTCATCACGTAATGTGTTACTGGTTTACTGAAGCTGATGCAGATCTTACTGCCTCCACTTACGCTACGTTTAATACAGTTTAAAGTCAACCTATATGAAAATTGGCAAAATTTACCTCAGCGTGCCACCAAAATTCCAATAGTAACTCAGTATAAACCACTCCACAAAAGTAAGCTTTCTATTACTGATACGAAATTTGCACATTTGCAAGAGTTAAAAAATATTATTCCCATAGATTGTCATCGGTTCTACGACAACCTCTTACATAATTAGGATAATATTTTGTGGACTTCAAGGCTGATTAGTGAGACTGATTATTTTTATATAGTAATTACAAGAAGTATTTTTTTATTTTGGTTAATTAATTTGTTTAAGAAAAGTGGCCAAATGTGATTGAAATAGTTGCCAAAAATTAATTATATCACTAACAGATAAAAAAATGTTATTTTTGAGTTCTTTACTTAATTAAATAATCCTATAAATTTAATTGTTTTAATAAAAAATAAATAAAAACAATAAATCGTAACTGCATTATTTCATGAAATTTATGAAGCAATACCATGTATCTAGCATTTATAAGTTTCGGATTAAATTAATCTTTAAAGAACATTTATATAACAATAATTTATATTAAAATAATAAAGTTCGACTTTGGGAATCTCTGTAAATTAAAAAATAAATTTAATATAGTGTTTTTTCTTTCTCCTGTAAAATCTTGTTTTTGTATGTTACGAGGTATTGTTCCCTTACGGTCGATATGATACTTGTTCCTAGTTTACAATAAAATAAGAATACGTATGTACATACTTATTATAATATTAAACATAATATATTACATATGTATTGTGTATTTTATGTATGATTTTTTTAATTGCCAAATGCCAACACAGCAATCAACCAACTTGTTGACGTTTGACCGCGTAGCAAGTGAAAGTGTCACGTCAGTCGTTTATCTGTCAAGTCTCAGAAAGCTTACAAATTCCTTGATACGTTTTAGTTATTTTTCGTTGTATCATACGGTAAATGTGCTTAATTTATTTTTGATTCTTAGTGATATTTATGCCTTGACATCCTTTTTTAGTTGTACAATTATTTATAAGTGAAATATTTTGTTGTAGGTTACAACCGGGAAGATGGGGTCTAAAGCTACAATTGGACGAAAATCTAACAAGAACCCCTCATTTTTTAGTCATGAATTTGTGATCCAAAACCATGCTGACATTGTGTCATGTGCTGTTATGGTATTCCTTGTAGGCCTAATGGTGCAGGTATGTTGTAGTCTGTTGCCACGTAAGACAAATACCTTACTTGTTACTTTATTTTGTCATGAAATCTATACAGTTCACATATTAGTGACGCCATATAATTAATAAAAAATATTTATTTGTAGTCAACAAGTCCCGTAGCAAGTTTATTCATAAGCTTACATCATAACGTGTCTGGAGTTGAAGCCGTAAGAGACGGCCCTAAAGGCGAACCTTTCTCGTACGAAGCCGGATGGAAAGATGCATGCGCCGTATTTTTCTACTCTTTAGTTTGCATAGTAATGCATGCTATCTTACAAGAGTACTGTTTAGATGTAAGTACAAATAATCACAGATAATATTTCTTTACTATCATTAATATGTGGCGTTATTGTTAAGTTACATTGTACATTTAATTTCCGTAGAAAATATCAAAGAAACTGCATCTATCAAAGTCAAGGTTGAGCGCATTGAATGAATCGGGTCAGCTTATTGTGTTCCAATTGATTACATTAGTATGGGGAGCCAATGCAATATACAGAGAAGGATTTGTTTTCAATATTGCACAACTCTGGGAAGGTATGTACTTACCAGTTTATGGTACAAAAATGTGTGTATGTTTAAAATTATATGAGAAGCTAATTTTTGTTTACATGTTGGTTGATTAGTAGTAGTCTACATTTTTTTAGTATGTTTTTTATTAAACAGGGTACCCGAACCACCCAATGAGCTTCCTGTTAAAGTTGTGGTGGGTAGTTCAAGCATCATACTGCATACATCTGATTCCCGAACTGTATTTCCAACGCATCAAGAAAGACGAATGGTCTGGACGCATTAGACATGCCATCGCTGCATTTGCTTTCTTAGCACTGGCGTATGGATTCAAGTATGTATTTTGTAAAGTTTTTTTCACCATAATATTGCACATTGTGACATTACATTTATTGGACACAAATAGTGTGATGTAGATTGCTGCAGTTATTTTTATGTTAGTTGGATAGGCAAACTGGCAAACGTGCCACCTGATGGTAAGTGGTCGATGTTGCCTATGAACTTAAACTAGTTTACCTGGAATGAGCCCAGGCAACTCATTTATGTGTTGCCTATCCTGAGACATAAGATGTTAAATCTCGGTGCCAGTAATTACACTGCCTGTCTTGCCCTTCTCTCCGAAACACAGCAAAGCCGTTTCACGGGAGAAACAAGCAAGATGGTGGTACGCATGCAGCCGGGAGCGTGGCACAGCGCTTCCCTCCCACCGGTAGTTGTCTCACCCTTTACTAAATGGGGCCCTTGTCCAGCAGGGGACAGAAAGAGGTTGATGATGATGTAAATTTTTACGAATGGACCTAATGCTGTTGGCCATAAGGCCTTTAGAGTGACATTATATTCTTATGTAAGATCTTATCTCCTATGTAGTAATGCACATGTATTACATTATATACTTAATAGCTACATAGTCAAGGCAATTGAACAATCAGTTGTGTATTAAGATAAAGGCATATAAAGAATATTTATCTATTAAAAATTATTAGATTAATTTTTTGTTGTGTGTTTTGTATTATTTGTGTATTTTTGAAATGGCTATAGTAAAAGTCTTGCAAATATTATTTGAATAACTCTACTGGGTTTAGAGAGATGACACATATTATTTTAAGAGGGGTGCTAAGACAAGAATGCCTGGAAGAGTGAAAGTATCACTCCTATGGTGTTTCACTATGCAATTATTAGTTTTATATAAAAATTGCTGAATACTAAAAAACAACATTGAATACTTTGTTGTATTGAATTCTAAATCAAATTAGTTGTAAATACTATCTACTCTCTAATAAACAAATATACTTTATATTTATTTAACATTAATCAACATTATTTATTTAAAAGTTATACATAACCAGTTTTACGGTAACAGGACTATATAAGTATTGCTGCATTTATACTTTATTTAATAAACACTTATTTTGTTGTAGATTCCAACGGGTTGGAGTATGTCTGGTTGTTTTACACTCTTTGTCTGAATTTGTGGCTCACTGTTACCGTCTCAACTCCATATTGCGAGGCGAGAATGAAGATTACATTGACAAGGGTAACTTACTAATTAATACTGTTAATAAAATTAGTTATAATCAGGATATTTTCCAAATATATCTAATTTAACCTCCTATAGAACTTTCATATTCATTAAAAAACTAATTCATGTATTTATTTTTAATATAACAGATAATTGCTAATTAATTTAATATAATTTAATATCTTATATAATGGATTTCCGCAAAGTAACGCCTGATTCTATTAACTATCTTAATTGTTAACATTGTCCACAGCTCTGAGCACACTGAACGGCTTCGTGTTTGTGATCGTCCGCCTGTGCTCGCTGGTACTGGGAGTGCTGACCTTCTACTTCGGTATGGCCGGTGCCGCTCCCCTCGTGCTCCGCGTCTCTGCGCTCTTTGTCTTAGTTTCATTTCAAGTAAGGATCAAGATTCATGTAGTTAATAATTAACATTGAAGGTGGATTTTTTTTATTGTCATCATTGGCCTATTACATCTTTGAATATGATTAAAACAACGTCAATTATTTTTACGGAATTTAACGGCATTAATCCTCATTCATTCGTCTAAATCTTTCCATAAAAATGTTATAAATGAATATTTACTGACTATTTGTTACCTTTTTTTTTTTTCTTTTTCTTTTACGCCGGGAAATGCTCTGAGTCATCCCGTCTGGGGAGTGGGTCTCCCCAGGTGGGTATGTGGGACTCGCTGCGTCCGAAAGATGGTAAGTGTACGCAGCTCTACCCACTAAAACCCGGCGAGTGCCACCAGTGCCGCCTAGGTGAGGTGACCCGGATCTGTTAAGCTAACAGAGCACCTCGACGGCTTGTCAGTCCCGCAAGGGACCGACGCCACCTCCACAGAGGGGTTGCCCCGCACCACAGAACAATCCCTCCCAACGTCAGGACAGTACAATGACGTGAGGTTCTCATCCTCGCCCCTAGCCCCCTGCTCTTTTGTCCACTCTTCATATAAGAGGGGTACAAAGAGCCCCCTCGGCTCAATTAGCTTCGCCCAAGGTGCTGGGCTCACCCTAGGTTACTGAGCCCCACCGCCACGTCAAGGCCTGAACCATGGTGGGGACTATTTGTTACCTTAGGCGTAAAGGGCGCTTATTAGATTTCGATAAATTATGTGAGACAGTTTTATAAAATTTATTATCTAAAGTCTCATTTTCTTTTAAAAGATCGCTGGCGCCAATCTGAGCAATTTGTAAATAATCAACGAGAATAAGATTCGAATTGCACTGCCGCGTTCAGTCTCGACTTTTACAATATCTACTGCTGCCACTAGTTTTTATCGAACTTCTTAATTGTTCTAGGTTTACCTCATGTTCAACTTTATCTCTGACGTGATCAAGCAACGCCAGGAAGCTAAGCAGTTGGCCCAAAGTAAACCAAAGAAAGAACGAAAAGAGAAGCCCAAAAAAGAGAAAGGTAAAACAAATTAAAAAATTAAACAAAGTCATATTGTTCAGCTATTGTTGTAATGTGTGTAATGTTTAATTGTGAAATTTAATTTATAACAGTTAAGAAAGCTCAGAGTGAAGAATCTGATCTCCCTGAAGTAGATCAGAACACAAACAAAGTGTTGCGACAGCGGCAAGTGAATTCGGCAAAGGCTAAGTAATCGCACACGCCGCGCGGTTAGGTTGTGTCCTGCCTGGTGTAACTTACACATCTTCCAATCTTTTACCTTTTAGTTTCTAATGTCACAGCACAAATACTCCATTCTGTAACGGTTATATATTTTAATTCTGAAAGACATAAATTATTTTTGAGATTATTGTGAAATTATGTGAAATGTCGGCATGCTCATGACAATTTTGTGAAACCATTCTAACATTAATGTTGTCAAATAAAAAGCGAATATTTGTCGTAATGGAGTAGCACTATTGTCATTACATATATAGTGGATACAGGGTTGTAAAAATATCTCTTTAAAATTGTAAAAAAACGTATAGGCTAACATGTTGTTTATATGAATATATTGATAAGAATTTAACAATCATATGGTTAGTACTTTAATGAAGTGAAATTCCATTTATTACTGCATTTCTATATTTGATGTTACGTTGTGAATTCCAAGAACTTTTAACTTATACTTTATTTTTATATTCTTATATTTGTATTACATCCTAAACAAATTTATTACTATAGACAAATGATGTTCGTTTAATGTGGTGCTTTTGTAAATTTATGTTGAGATGTTCCTGCCTCTAAGGTGTTGTGGAACATTGTTATAATATATTCGACGTAGTCCGCCATGAGTGACGTCGGACTGACCCGACGCTAGAAATAAATATAATGTTTTATTAGAATGGAATTATGCTCATAAATTATTGTATGATTTCTATGAGATGTCAATTTTAGGCTTGATGTTATTTTTATTTCTAAATAAATTTTGTAACTACATCTTGTTTTTTTCTATCCTAATATAACGAGGTAGTGCCTGCTGCTTTGCAGCCGAATTGGGCCGGCACGACCGGGGTACCTCTCGCTTACATAACACAAGTGAGTGCCGGAGTCTGGTTGTGCGAATGTGTATGGGCATTGATAGTCGCCAAAAGGCTTCGACGGCTTTTTTGCACTACTATGCTATAAAAAACGAATATGATAAAAAAATATCGTCAAGAATAACTTCGTGAGAAACCCTGCTTTGACTGTGAAGTATTAGCCAACCCAAATTGGGCCCTAGGTTCAGTGAAAAGAATAACAAACTTTTGATTTTGTCGCAAGGAAATGCTTTGCGCATTCACCCGGGGATGGCTCGTCCCCGGGGGTATGTGGGACTCCCGGTGCTAGAATCACGGACCTTGATTTCAGTGAGTAGTGCCGAGCAGTTGTTGTATAAAGATACATTCATTATGATCGATCGAAGATACAAAACACAATTTACGACTTATTCGGACAACTTCAAATCTAATGGAAAATCCACCTTCCCACCTAGGTACCTACCTACCTAAACTTTAGTTTTTCAAATCATAATATTTTGATGTTAGATTAGTTCTGCCTTGGGCGGCGCTTATTGATTCAGTCAGATTATTATAATATTATATACTTAGTCCAGCCATAATTTCTGTTACAAATGACAATGCATTTTTTAAATGAAATAATGTAATATTAAAATTTATACCTACATATTTATTAGTCTCAGCAAAAAATAAAAATATATTCTATTCGAAATGATCACCTTTGGCTTTAGTTCTTTAAAATACTTAATTTAAAAATATCAAACGCACTAGTTACTCCTGCGATTTTCGAAAGTTCCCCTCGATTTCTCTGGGATGCCATCATCAGATCCTGGTTTCCTTATCATGGGACCACCTCGGAAGTGCACTCTTTTGAATAAAAAAGGAATTTTGAAAATCGGTCCATAATTGACGGAGAAATCGGTGAACATACCTACATTAAAAAAAAGAAGAATATACCTACACACGGACATAATATAACCTCCTCCTTTTCGAAGTCGTTTAAAAAGGAAAGTTATTATATAACAGTATATATGGCCAGACTTCACCACAGTAAACTGCTGATTATATGTCTTCAATGTAGGGGCTACTACCTAGTCAGATTAGGAATTTTGTATAAACAAAGCATAATGTATGGTCATACTGCTATGTTCTGGATCGAAGAGCAGGGAAGGCGGTGTGCTTACACGAGAGAATTATGTGTTTAGAACTAACTTATTGTCAAATGTCATGATTTTATGTGAATATGAGGAATAATTCCGTTTTGTTATTTTGAAGAAGGGAACCTTAAAATTCAATTTTCAGAAATCCCTATTTTGATACATTCATAAGTCTCTTTGTATTTTCAGACTACGAATAATAATAATAATAATATCAACCCTTATATGTCCCACTTCTGGGCGCGGGACTTCTCCACGAAATCAGGCATGCAGGTTTCCTTACGATGTTTCCTTCACCGGTGAGCAAGCGATGTTTTTTTTAGGAAAACCCATTTCTAGGCAACATCAATTCTAGGCTCTCACTCAAGAGGCGGAGCCCATATCCACTAGGCCATCGTCGCTACGAATTATCGAAATAAAAATGAATACTATTTTCTTTATCAAAAACAAAAGATCATCGAAAGACTACCGGTGGGAGCCAAGCGCTGTGTGCTGCATGACAAACAACATGGGTTGTGATTGTTTCTTCTGTGAATCTTTGTTATATTTCGGAAGAAAGATGACAGGCAATGTGATTACTAACACATGGATATGGCATCCAGCTCATTTCTGCTATGAAACAGCTTTGCTGCTCCAGAATAACATTCTTGAATTTCAAACGAATGGATACCACAATGAGGGCTACACAATTAACCTGTAACATGTATGCTTGGAGTCAGCGTTGATGTACTTCCATTAAAAGACGTCTTGTCTGTGACTCGTGTTCTATACCTACTGAGATAATATTTTTTTTGGACTTTAAAATAGAGAAATGATTATTTTAGTAAAAAAATTGAGTAAATAAAATACATATCGCTTTATTTTACCTTGAATATTAATATATATGTTAATAAAAATAAATATATGTTACGACGTAATTGTTTTTATGGTTTTAGTGCTAGGAACTATTTTAATAGAATGCGACAATAATTTGTTCATTATTGCTAGCAGAGCGATATTAAGTATCTAAATAGTTCATGGGCTATTGTGTTTCACACAAAACAACAATATTTTATTATGTTTTATTAAGTTTCCGTACATTAATTGTTTCAATGCACAGATACCTAATAAAATAGTTGTTTCGCAGAAAGGCAAGAACTTAAACACTTAACTAGCTCCTTGATACACAGTTTAACAAACAATCAAGGAAAACTATGTATCTATTTTAATACATATTAGATATTGTCAATTCAGTAATGAGGAATCATAATTTTTATTTTTAAATTAAAAAGAACATCGCGAGCAAGCTTTTCGTACTCAAGAGTTTTTAAATTTAACATTTTTGTTAAATAATATTGTAATATTATTTTTATGAGTACAACGTATTTACGTTTACAATATATTTATTAAGAATTAGCTCGTTGAAGTGGCAGTGGGCTGGTCACACACTCGGGAGAACGGATGGCCGATGGGGCAATAAGGTTCTAGAGTGGAGGCCCCGTTTAGGTAGATGTAGTGTTGGTCGGCAATTAACCAGCGGGTGGGAAGACGATCTCCGTACAGTGGCCGGTCCGTGTTGAATGTGAATGGCAAGGATCGGCCTTCTTGGCGTTCATTGAGAGAGGCTCATGTTCAGCAGTGGACGGATAAAGGCTGATGATGATAATGATATGGAACGATCAGATTAGTCAGACTCTAACACAAGGTTCTCAATACGGTTATTAATTGAATAAAGCCTGTATATTTGCGGCTTGTCGGTATCGAATCTCAATGGCGTGAAGGTATGCCACTTATAAAAAAGACTTGTTTAACATGGATAGGCAGTTATACAAGTTTTTTCTCAGATGCACTTATAAATAAATAATTATAAGGATATATTGTGCGTCTATACTTTTCCCAAAGATTGCCGGTATGATCGCTCTTTACCTTATATTATAAAAGTTAGTTTTTCATGTATAGAATTGCACAACTTTGTTATTTTTTTCTCGAATTATGTTTATGTTGAACTAGCTACCACCTACTAAAACAATCTACTACTACTAAAACTAAACTATAAGGAATTTAGGGCTTTCGAAGAAAGTCTCTACTCATTTCTAATGTATATGGCTTTTTTATATGATTATTTGTAAAAGCCTGTCTGTGGCCTAGCAATATATACCTAAACAATCTGATGTAAATGTATATTTGTTGGTGTCTTAGCTTTTATAAATCTATGATAATATTATAAATACATAAGTAACTCTGTCTGCTTGTCTGTCTCTTCCTCACGCCTAAATCACTGAACCGATTTATCCCATGGGAACGGGAACTATGCGGGTAAAACCCCGGGACTGTCGGTAAAAAAATAGCCGATTGAGAGATTACAAAGAAAACGTTTAAAACGTTTTTTTACTATAAATTTGTGATACATATTATAAAATGCATGATTGAAAGGCTGATTACTTGTTTTCCTCAACTCTTTAAGATTCTATTAATTCTTTCTTATTAATTCTTAAAAAAATACCTGGGGTATGACTAGACAGAAACAGGGCCTGTCCCTTAAATGTTAACAGTCTTTAAATGTTGTTATAAAAATGTTCAAAAAAAGAATAATTGTGTTAAGGTTCTTGTTGGTGTCATTAATTACAGCTCTACGGATCTTTCCTTTTAGATATTTTATTCCAAGAAATAATAAATAACTCGATTTAAGGTTACTTTTACGAACCCCAGTCATGTCGTGGTGGTGGGGCTCAGTAGCCTAATGTGAACCTTGGGCGAAGCCAAGTGAGCCGAGGAGGCTGCTCTTTGTACCCCTCTTATAAGAAGAGGCGACAAAAGAGTAGGATGGGGACAAAGGACGAGAATAGGAACCTCACCCCATTGCACAGTCCCGACGTTGGGTTGTTCTGTGGTGCGGGACAACCCCTCTGTGGAGGTGGCATCGGTCCCTTGAGGGACTGACTAGCCGTCGAGGTGCCTTGTTTGTTGAACAGATCCGGGGCACGTCACCAAAGGCGGCATTGGAAGCAATCGCCGGGTTTTAGTGGGTAGAGTCTGCGTCCACCTTACCATCTTTCGGGCGCAGCTTGTCCCACATACCGGCCTGGGGAGTCCTCCCCCGCGGGATGCCGAGCATTTTCCGATTGAAAAAAAGTTACCTTTACGAATGTTACTTTAAAGTAAACTACTCGGGCGGGGTAAATTACAATAATTTAACACTTGAACATCCATGCCTATCTCAAGGTATAGGTTACTTGTAATGACTTAACCGCTGCTTAAATTATTAACGTAAAGAGATGACCAAACTAGTCCCTGTTCCAGACATCGTCTCTGAACATTAATTTTGCCTACAGTTCACGCATTCTAATTATTTCGCACTAAGCAATGAATAAAAATCAGTTGATGGTAAAACACAATATGTAGCTACAATTAAGACAGAGAAAAGTATGAACAAGTTCATATTTGTTTTACTTGAACATTTTAATAACACACGATATATTTAGTGTTGTAGGGACATGGATTGACAATGGGATACATTAAATTATTGAAAAAACAAACAGAAATCTTCCTTAATATCCTTTAATAAATTTTCTTTAATATAATTTAAAATTTTAAATTGATATTGGAATCTTCCTTTCTTGGTTTCTATTTTTAAATTCATATTAATATAATAATAATAATATTTATAATAATATTATGTTGTATATTGCACCAGCTTTTTAAATGAATAAATAAGAATATTATATTAATAAATATAACTTACAATAATTGTATGGAAGAAAAAGTAAAAAAGTACTTTTGGATATGATCTAATAAAAAAAGAATTGTTAAAACCGTTAATGGGCTTTAATGTTTTATGGCTTTGTATTTGAACTCGGAATTAAAAGAAGAGTGAGTTGTCCTCCCTTCAAAGGAGATATTTTAAAAATGGCTATTTTTTTAACAACTATAAAAAATATTAAACAATTCCATTAAGAATTAAACACCAAAAAAAGCTAGACATACTTAAAGCCAATGCTAAATTGATTTGTAAGTTCTAAAAGCTCTAAATTGAAACTTTCCACATATTTCAGTATGAACAAAAGCAAAAAAGCTTCAGTACTATTGAAAGCAAAAGGAAAGCTGAGATTTTTTGCCAAATTTAATAACATTTTACTATAAGGACCGTTAGCAAGCCACGAAATAGCATCTCGAGACGCCGCTAGCCGCTTATATAAATGGTTTGACGGACGCTTAGAGCCAGTTCTGTAGCTGTACTCGTCAACAACAGACGCTATGCATCACCTAACGTTGTTCGTGTTTGTGGCGGTCGCGGCCATGGCATTGGCAGGTTAGTGCCCTCCGCGTTTTTGCCACTTTTTGCCTTATTTCGACGAGTAATCTCCGATTCATTTAAAGCTTGTCAAATATAGCATTCTCACGTCCTCTTATAGTTTTTAACAATACGTAATTAAGTTTAACGTTCGAATTTTAATTGTTGTCTTTTAAAGACTCTTTAAGAAATTTAAAAATAAATATAATATGATCCTTACGTATGTGTATTTTAAAGAAAACAAATAAAGTTAACTTAATATAGCAAATTACGTTTTGTAATTAGTATAGATAATAGGTTTTTTTATTTGAACATTCATCATCATCATCATATATTTTCATCGTCATCACCAAATCTAAGACAAAAATCACTTCAGCTTTTTAAAGTTGTTAATCAATCCATAATTGTCATTATCGTCATCATAATAATTGTCAGGTGGTCTTTTCTTTTTGGCCTTCGGTGAATATCAAAGCAACCAATGTCCAGTTATTCCCAGTAACCTGAAGTTACCTGCAATAAAAGTTCATGGTTGTATTAATGACGTTTAATATTGCAACATGTTGAGAATTTAGCGCCAAGATTATCTCAATAATAGCATCCGGTCACGAAAAACTAAGGCCGACGTTTAGAAAAACATCACGAACTCGTGTATCTGTATAGAGATGATATCAAACTGTTGCTTATTTGACTTCCTTACTAACTGTTATTTAGTGGGATAGAGTAACAACCGAGTGTCGAATCGAATGTAAAAGCTTATATCGCGGAGGGGGGCGTCCCCCCTTTCGAATATTTTTTAAGTGAACCATCTGTTCACTTACTGTACTGATTGAGCTTAAAGGTTTATTTTTACCGGTGGGTGGGAAACGCTGTGCCGCGCTCCCGGCTGTATGGGTACCACCATCTTGCTTGTTTCTCCCGTGAAACAGCTTTGCTGTGTTTCGGAGAGAAGGGCAAGACAGGCAGTGTAATTACTGGCACCGAGACTAAACATCTTACGTCTCAGGATAGGCAACACATAAATAAGTTGCCTGGGCTCGTTCCAGGTAAACTAGTTTATGTTCATGGGCGACGTCGACCACTTACCATCAGGTGGCACGTTTGCCAGTTTGCCTATCCTACTAACATAAAAAAGGCCATCAGGCCGAAAAGTCTAGCCGTTCCGAAAAAAAAGCTCTTAGTATGTATGTTTTATATTTTAATTTTGTCAATAGAGCTTAGCTTTCTATTAAAGAAAATATCACGAAGGAAGGTTTGTACTTACATGTTACATGTAGACAGGAAAAACACAGCGGTTCTTCTCATCATCATCATCGTCATCATTAGCTCATATCTATCCACTACGAAACATAGGCCTCCCTCAATAAACGCCAAGACGACCAATCCCTCGCCACTCGCATCCAACACGGACCGGCCACCGCACGGAGATCGTTTAACCACCTGGTTCTCCTATCTTTATATAAATAAAATGCTGTTTGTCGAAAGTAATGAACAAATATCTTAATATTTGCACCTCATAAGTTCTACACAAGATAAGCTCTATACACATTACCTAATATATTTTTACTTAAAATATTTTTCATCCCATTAAACAATTTAGTATACTCTGTAAATAAATCCCTCCCCTATAATATATATTTAAACTTAAGTATATTAATAATTAATATTTAAACTTAAGTATATAGATTAATTATTTTCTAATGACGACCTCTGTGGCTCAATCGTAAGCGCATGGCGCTCAAGCCGGACGTAGCGGGTTCGAATCCCGCTCGGGAACAAAAAAAAAGTTTTCTGTTTTCCTGGGTCATAGATGTGTATTAAATATGTGTATTATGTTATAAAAATGTTAAACCAATATGAAGTATAATAATAATAATAATATAATTATAGTATTAAATATATTTCTGTTGTCTGGTACCCGTAACAGAAGTTCTTCGAGAACTTACCACGGGACCAGATTGACGTGGTGTAAAAGCGTCCATAGATATTATTATTTTAAGTATTTTTATTGATACAATAATTTGTTGCAAGTATTGACGATGACATGTAGCGCGTTGAAGTCTTTTCCATTAAATTCAATATTTTATGTTTTAATGGATATCTATCTGTAATAGAGTAGAGTTTTAGGGGTCTACGATATGGAGAAGCTTTTATGACATCGGAATTTATGTTTGAACTTATTTCCCTCAACATTCAAATTATTGAAAAAAAAAACTAAAAATATATTATAGTCAGAGCAACTGCTCTATTCTTAAGACATTCCATGGCAGGGTAACTATCCTATCTAGAATGTCCGTCGTTAATCATTTCAGCACTTGCAGAGGAAAGTTTATGATTTTCAACATCATCATCATCAAGAAATTCCATAACATGGCAACTTTCTTTGCCTAAATGTAAACAACATAATATTATATTTAATGCACTTGTGGGGAAATCAGTATTTTTTTAATATATAAGAGTTATTGATCATAAATACCTCTTTAATATGTGAAGAAGGTTATAATTTTCTAAATTCAATGCAACTGTACAATGTATAATATTGCTATTCATCTTCATCTTTCCTAGCGCTATGAAAAGACGTGTCGATAAAGTGTATGATTAACGTTAAGCAGAAAGATGACACAATGATGATCGTGAACGTCATTCTTTGAAATTAGCCTTCAATTTAACGAATATAAGTATAGAACCTTCTTACAAAATGACATCACCTACAGCAAATTGGAGGTTTATTTTACTTTTTACCGATATTATTTACTATTTATACTTTTTACCGATAGTTTTTTGGAGGTTTATTTTTACTTTTATTTTTACCGACTTCAAAAATATAAACTACCTCTTTTCATATCATTATTATGTTGGATTTATCAGTAAATGATTCAAATATTGTCATACTAGGTGGTGGGTAATGGATCAATACAAAATGATGCAAACCAAAGTAAATTGAGAATTTAAAAACAATATACTGGCTGTTTTTTTACCGCCTTGAAAAAAATATGACGTGATAGGTAAACGGAGTAGAAGCCTCAGGCATAGTTTCTTATTAATTTTTTAGTAACACAGTTTGAATTTAATCTACCAATATACACTCTACTAATTTACAATCATTTTTTATATAAAAATATTTAACAAAGTAATTAAAAAAAATATTATAAAATAATTCAAAATCGTAAACATGGTCACCCTTATCTTTTTTTTCTTTTACGCCGGGAAATGCTCTGCGGCATCCCGCCTGGTGAGCGGGTCTCCCCAGGTGGGTATGTGGGACTCACTGTGCCCGAAAGATGGTAAATGGACGCAGCTCTACCCACTAAAACCCGGCGAGTGCCACCAGTGCCGCCTGGTGAGGTGCCCCGGATCTGTTAAGCTAACAGGGCACCTCGACGGCTAGTCAGCCCCGCAAGGGATCGACGCCACCTCCACAGAGGGGTTGTCCCGCACCACAGAACAACCCCTTCCAATGTCGGGACAGTACAATGAGGTGAGGTTCCCATCCTCACCCCTTGCCCCCTGCTGTTTTGTCCCCTCTTCTTATAAGAGGGGTACAAAGAGCCCCCTCGGCTCAATTGGCCTCGCCCAAGGTGCTGGGCTCACCCTAGGCTACTGAGCCCCACCGCCACGACAAGGCATGAACCATGGTGGGGAAACATGGTCACCCTAAAAACGCGCGATAAATTATGAATTGTCTGCAATGCAAAGTTTTACTGTACTATTAAAGGACAGTAGAGAGTTGGCGAAGGCTGATGATGATGATGATATAAAATACACCTAAACGATGCAGGTGGATCCTTTTAACATTTGTAATCAGCAGTATGACATCTGGTAGAAAAAACATGTAGCTTTTTTTAAAGTAAATTTACACTAATAAACCTAAAATTTGAACCTGTGAGCGCTGCTTTAAGTGAAGATTGGTCTGGACTCTTCTATGTGTCTCTAAATACCAAAATCTTATTCCAGAGGGTCAGTGGTACGTGCCCCGGGCGTACTACGTCATCGACGCCGAGGGCCACGAGTCGGCCCCGGTGCCTCTGCGCAGGCTGCGGCGCTCGCTGATGCCCTACGGCTATCCGGGAGCCAGCGCCAACGCCAATGCCAATGCTGAAGCACGCGCTTGTAAGTACTAATATGTTTTCTAATGTTTACGCAAATTTCACAATTCTGAGTGAATTATAAAATTATAATGCAATTTTTACGGATTTTATTAAGATTTATTAAGGCGGTTTATTAAGATTTTTACCTTCCCCTCCCTATAGACAAGAAAGAGCAGACCTCGCTCTACTAGCATAGGTCAATTCAAAAAAATCATGACTTGCCTGTACGATGTTAAGTCTCTAAACTCTGTGCCAGTAATTACGCCGCCTGTCCTGCTCTTCTTTCCGAAAAAGGAAAAGGTGAGGATCAAAAGGGGAGCACAGTAAAATTCACGAAATATCACAAAGGGGAGGGGGGATGTAGTGGGATATCAAGTGTAATTGTTTTAATCGTTGAATGTTAGGTTTTTGAAAAAAAAAATATGTTTATGTACTAGTAAAAATGATTTAATTTTATGTTTCTCATGTGAATACACCTTGCCTTAGGACCTCACCCAATTGTAAAAAATATATGTATAAGAGTCATTGCTCTTCTCTGATGCAAGTAAATACAGCAAGTTTACAAGTAAAAGCTTTTCTAAGCTAAGAAGTCATTGTTTGTTAACCGCTCTGTAACTGTCTCTTTGAAGAATGTTGGTCACCGTTAATCGTCACGGACAAAGTAAACTTCATAATTTCAACTTGGGTTTTATTACAACGGTTGACGGTCATATAATATTGCATGACCACCTGCAGACATAAAGTAATGTCTATAAAAAGACAAAAATCTATTTTAATTAACTTAATAGTACAATACCGTTAATTAAAAAATGCTATACTAGTTACGTTAATAAGTTAATGTCATAAAGCCTGATGGATCATGTCATTGACCTATAAACGTGTTATATATTAATAATATCAACCCTTATGTGTCTTCGAAATCAGACGAGGAGGGTGTTGGGCCGTAATTCACCGATGTGCTGGCTCAACATAGGTTGGTGAATTTCACACATCTTTATAGATTTTTAATCTCATCAGGCATGCAGGTTTACTCGCGATATTTCTTTCACCGTTGAGTAAGCGATGGTCTCATGTTCAGGTGCCCGTAGAAATTTTGAAAAACCTATTTCAAGGCATCACAGGGGCTAGGATCGAATCCGGAACTCACATTCAACAGGCCGTGACCATACTCAGTAGACCATCGTCGCTTACATTGTTGGCTACTCTTATAAAAATTTCACTTTATAAAAAATTATATTAGTAAGGTTATCTTCAATATCAAAACTATTTAAAACGGGATGGTTAATATTTTTTTTGTGGTCAACTAAAAACTCAGCTCTAAAGCTCTACATTAGTTACTGTCCAGTCTCAAGAACAAGATGTAGCTACGATTTGAAACTATTGTTATGTTTAAGAAATTTCATATAATTTTTTGTGTGCCACTAGATCTGTATAGAGCCTGAATATATATTTTTACATCGTTGGAGCCTGTGCGATTGAAATTATTTACCTTAATATTCAACAATCGTGGTTTGAATACGAATGTTATAAAAACATCACATAGAGAATAAGCTAGATAATATAGAGGAATTATTTATGAATAAAAGATGGCGTGTGTAAAATATTCTCTATGCCTTTCTTAATTTATGATAATATTAGAAAAAAGATCGCGGAAAAATAATTTATAAGGTTTTCGAGGATAATAAATAACGATACAGGAAAATAATCTTTATGACTCAAAGTCAACAAAAAATTCAAGATCAGTTGAATTTTTTATTAGTCACGCTGAACGTAACTAATTATGAATGTACGGGTCTTCCTGCATGTCGTGACGTCACAGTTATTTTGATAGGAAAAAAATATAGCAATTTTCGATCACAGAAAGGACGATTTTATTCCTAGCCATTGTGGTATTATTGGCAATGAAAAGGCTGATAAATTAGCTAGGGATGCTGTACTATGTGGAGATATGTATCCATACCAAAATTATAGTCACGATCTTATGTCCTTGGCTAAGGTTAATCTATATAAAACGTGGAGTAATATTTGGGAGAATTCTACACAATATAAAGGACAACATTTTTATAATATCCAACCAGTGATACCTAAGAAACCTTGGTTCAATAAAGTTAAACTATGTAAATTAATTATTTCTTCTTTGATAAGAATGAGGATAGGACATGCATGCATTCCTGTCCATTTATTTAGAATAGGCGTGATGGATAGTGATGTCTGCGAATGTGGTGAAGACTTAGGAACTTTAGATCATATATTTTTTGCATGTCCATTATTAGACCGCTCTTCCTTCCTATCCTCCTTACGATCCCTTCATGTTCCCTTTCCAATCCGACTTTCGTGTTTATTAAGTGATCCTATTAAATATTGTATTATTATCTCTTCTTTTATTACTTGTAATAATATTAAATTGTAAATAGTCAAGTAATTTTTATGTAAAATATATCAATATTTTTTTCTGTCATATATATTGTACCTATAAATTCCTCTGATCGTATCCTTTTTCCAAAATATCCGTTTTATATTTAATTTTTATAGTTTCCCTACCTTTAATAAAACTTGACACTGGCATTTAGTAAATTCTCATTGACATAAAAAAAAAAAAAAAAAAAAAGGACGATTCTTTTTGTGATCGAAGATATCAATGGACTTTGGTTAGTCGTGGCTAACGAAGTAATTATGATATATATTTGAATACTAATATTACTTCAAATTATGTTTGCAACTTTAAAAATATATTTTCATAAGTTTTGCGCATTTAAAACGTTTGCATTTACTAATAATAAATTTACAACAGAACCTTACAAAATACTGTACCGAGTTCAAATATTTGAAAATGCGTCGTCTACACTCTAGTTCATTAAAACGCATACAAAATGTACCGTATTGAGTTCAAATATTTGAAATTGCATCGTCTCATTAAAATGCTGAACAGACTTGCATTCGGTCATTGTGTATAGTACGTACGTGTCAGTTCAAATTGACCGTCGTTTAAATAACGGTCCAAAGACGATCACACGCTTTGAGTCACGAACAAAAAAC
The DNA here is from genome assembly GCA_963853865.1 of Helleia helle. NCBI lineage: Eukaryota > Metazoa > Arthropoda > Insecta > Lepidoptera > Lycaenidae > Helleia > Helleia helle. The sequence continues at coordinate 12,795,111 of OY971422.1, read as the reverse complement.
GAACGAATCTAAAGCAGACCAAATCGCCTCAGGTAATTGGTTTTTTATTGCCTATAACAGTATTTATTAGATTGGCAATTAAGTTCAACTTTTTTTTTAAATTGACTGCTCCTAATTTTTACTTATTAGATCAATAGACATACATCACTTTTAATGCAAAGAATCGAAAACGATTTTCCTCAGGCACAGATTTTATTTATTTCTAGACATCTTTTGACCTCTGTGGCTCAGTGGTAGTCACGTTGGCGCTCAAGCCGGAGGTTGCGGGTTCGAATCCCTCCAAGGAACAAAAATATTTTCTGTGTTCCTGGGTCATGGATGTGTATTATATAATAAAAAATCTTAAATATATGTATAGTATAAAAGTATTACATAAACATATTTCCGTTATCTGGTACCCGTAACACAAGTTTTTCGTGAACTTACTAAGGGACCAGATTGACGTGGTGTGAAAGCGTCCAGAGATATTATTATTATTATTTAAATCGTTTCAGTAATTTGTTGGTGTTATTTGATATATGACTTTGTAAATCGAGGAATAATTTTAAAATAAAGAATAATAAATGTTCAGCAACCAGCAGTGGACGGATAAAATATGAAAAAATATTATTTATTGCAAGAAATTTATGTAGAAAATAGAACATTACACTAACCTAACCTAACTACGACCTTAAATATTTATTGAATTTGTGCAAAAGTTCTTTAAGACATGCACTCTCGAGGAGTAGATATATAAGAAAAGTAAGTACGGACACGCGTTGGTCATAGGTCAAACCACATCGTCCGTTGATGTCGTTATCAACATCAACTCCTCAACAACCTCAACGACATCAAGTTGATGTCGTTGACGTCTTGCATATGATCGGTTCGCTGACTTGCACTAAACTACGTTGACTAAACCTACTATTTACATTAGGAAAAATCTTTGAAAATATTAGTATTATACTAAATTATCTATATATATAATATATATATAATATTATTTAATTTTTTCCGCAATAGAAAAATATTAATAGTAATATCTATGATATCCAATATAATAAATAAAAATAACTTTATTTCTGTATTACTATTATTAGATATCTACATATATGTATATGAAACTTCTTTTTTCTTTACTTCTCTACTTTAAGTCAATATAATTATTATACAATAAAAATTTGAATTCAGTCACATTATTATTATTATAATATAAGCTACCATAAGATCGCATGGCTCGCGACAAGACTGAAATGTCACTATTAATCTCATCAGGCACGCAGGTTTCCTCCGCATGTTTTCGTTTATCAGACATCATGCCATGTTACCAAGGTGGAGTGCATTAGGTAAACCCATATTAGGATGTAGGTCAGGTGGGTAGGTTAGACTGGAACCATTTAAATCTTATGAAACAAGCAGGGTGTGGACAGCATTTGCATAACTTTTGGTTGTGCGGATATCTATGAGCGTCGATAGTCACCATAAGGCTGCTCGGTTGCCAAAATCAAATGTAACACCTATACCAACTAAGCAATTTCTCACGCGTCTTACAGAGTCAGGAGCTAATCAAAGTTTATATTTTCAGGGGGAGACGGTAACGCGAATGCCAATGCCAATGCCGACGCCCATGCCAGTGCCGGCGGGTGGGGGGTTCCCGGCGCACAGTACGGCTCTGCCCGTCCAGTTGGTTTGAGGTGAGCTGGGTTTTACTAAAAAAGGGTACATATTACATATTCTTTTAAATACAAGTAGCAACATTATTCACAGCTTTTTAATTTCGTACAAATTGTAATTTATATTCTCCATTTTCTAAAGTAATAAAACCGAAAGTTTTCTAAAGACGAAAATTTAACAAAAGGCAAGGCCAAAATATATTTTATATCTTTTGAGTTTTTTTATCTTTTAAAATATATTAATGATTCTGAACAAATAATATTACATTTATGTTATAATACTAACGAATACATTTTTTTTGAGAATTATAGTTATTGAGGCCGTAATTTAGATTAGATTTTAATTATCATTATGTCAAGTTTTGTTGTCGTCGTTTGAAATGCTGGCGCTTTCAAAGGGCGTAAATATGTAAAAATCATGCTGATCCAGCTAATAATATCATTTTTTTTACACACATTAAAATTGTTTTACACACAAAAAACTATTCGCGCCATTTAAACTTTATAGTATAGATACGCCATGTTCAGATTAACCAGAGTTTCTACACATTTAGTAGTTGTATCTGTAACTAACTTATATTTTTCTGTTTCATAGGCACTAATTGATCGGCGAGGTTCACTAAACTAAACTACACGGTGTCGGCTCATCCATCCAGATCGCAATTTTCCATCAGTTGCAAGCGCGTACTTGTGGACCACACAGCCTCGCTAGCTCTGCAACTGCCGGAAGATCAGCTGTAAATTAACATTAGTATTTATTGGAATAAATATGTTTATTTGGTTATCAGTATATGTTTTTAATTTACAATCATTTAATAGTAGTTTAGTATCATTATATTGGTTATTTCTGCAACAAAATGTGTTTGTGTGACAAATAATGCACGTAAATAAGACAAAAATATTTAAGAACGTAATAATCATCATTATCGTTATCATATTCGCCTATTACTGAACATAGGCTGCCTTCGATTAAAGAATTTATATGGTGCAATAAAACATAGCAAGCGATGAATCAACAATCAGAACAATACCCAAACAATAAAATCGAAATTTAAAACGGATCGCGCAAACGCTGCTGGTTAGCGGGATCGAATCCCGCCAGGAAACAAAAAGTTTTCCGTGTTCCTGGGTCACGGATGTGTATAGAATGTGTATATTGTATAATATTATAATAAAAATCTTAAATATATATATAGAATAAATTGTCTGGTACCCGTAGCACAGGTTCTTCAAGAACTTAACACGGGACCAGATTGACTTGATAAAAATTAATTATTATTATTATTAAAAATGAGATCTTAACCATGTTTTTCACTTTTGTTTAGTGGAGCGTTTTTTGTGTCTCCTGAACAAGAAATTCGTAGACCATATCGTAATATCGAACTAGCAAAACAAAAGTAAAAGAAACATGGAAAACATCCCGTTTTTAATAGTTTTTAACGTGAAAATAACCTCTCAAGGTTATTTAATGTAAATTGCCATGTTAAATAAAATTTGAAAATAAATTCGAAAAAAAACAAAAAATAAAACAGCCTATGGCAACAAGTGATTTTCGCCGATTCGAATTCGATGAAAAGTTGCCTGATATCTTTAATAATATATAGGATACCCGGGATACCCCTTCTCAGTTTTATCGTATCAGGAGGTGAAGGAATTGGTAAAGAAATGAAGGATTGGCAATTACTCCATCGACAAGAACAAGGCTCTTAAATGAAGGTATATTTTTTTTCTTTAACGTCGGGAAATGCTCTGAGGCATCCGGCGGGGGAGCGGGTCTCCCCAGGCGGGTATGTGGGACTTGCTGCTCCAGAATGCTGGTAAGTGGAGGCAGCTTTACCCACTAAAACCCAGCGAGTGCCACCAGTGCCGCCTTTGGTGAGGTGCCCCGATCTGTTGAGCAAACAGGGCACCTCGTCGGCAAGTTAGTCTCTCTGAGGACCGACGCCACCTCCACAGAGGGGTTGTCTCACACCACAGAAAAATCCCTCCCAACGTCGTGACAGTACAATGGGGTGAGGTTCCCGTCCTCGCCCCTTGCCACCTGCACTTTTGTCCCCTCTTCTTATAAGAGGGGTACAAAGAGTCCCCTCGGCTCAATTCGCTTCATTCAAGGTGCTGGACTCACCCTAGGCTACTGAGCCCCACCGCCACGACAAGGCCCGTACTATGGTTGGGAATGAAGTTATAATACTTATACAAAATTTAGTTGAAAATTTGCAAGTAAATGTATTTCATTATTTAGTTTATTGTATTTTTAAGTTGGCACCAGATTTCGCCGGAGCCAGCCTGTCGCTGAGGTGATCCTGTTGCCTATAGACCCGGGACCCTCAAAATGCGCCTGAGGTTTTTCTATTTTCAAGTTGGCACCAGATAGTACTGAAGTATATAACTGAACTGTCAGACATGTACAAATGTATTCGAGTATATAAACAAGTATTCGAGCCTGTTTTTCGCACCATTCTTTATTATAGCTATAGATGGCGCTGCAACGTTTTTAGAATATAGACACAAATGTTTTTGTTTATTCTAATTCGCACTGTTCATCCAAATGAGAGCATCTTTATATATTCGTTTTCACACAGCATGAAGGTGACATAGTACCATCAATTTACGATAGATGTCGGTAGAGCGAAATAGCGATGCGGAGATCAACCGCTACCAACCGATCACCGATCAAATCTTACAGCCGATCAGTATAAAAATTGTATACATATTTCATTGAAGGATATCAACTATGTCCTACATATTATATAAAAACTAGTTAAGTGATTAGGACACACAGAGGTCGCGGGTTCAAGTGCCGACAAGTGTAGACAATGTGTAAAACCTTAATCTTCAAGGAACACTTTACCGCAAATTTTTATATTTCTTTTTGACCTGTTTTATTATTAACCAGCTATTGCCTAGATTTACAGCCGTATCTGATATATTAATGATAACTATTTTCATTCCTATGTCATTGAGGGTTTTTTTTTCTTTACTTTTCGGCCTGATGGCCTTTAAGCTCAATCGGTACAGTAAGTGAGCAGATGGCTCACTTAAGCAATATTCGAAAGGGGGACGCCCGCGTTTCATCGCGCGCGCTGCTCTGGAGAGCAGGATTTGGACTAGTCAAATCCGATACGGTCGACGAATCTTTTACGGTTGAATTTAACCTATCATCATGAGGGCCGGCCCTCATCCCTCCCTCTGGAGAGGGAGGCGGGTCATGCGCGGAGCCCAAGGAATCTAGCGGTAGCGTAGTGCTAGCGCTGTTTACGCGGTCTGGGTTCGTGTCTACTCGTATCGGATTCGAACCTAAGCTTCCGCGATATCATTGAGGGTTAATGTAGAAATTCTAATAGTGAAAGATTTTTGAAACGAAGTTCCGTATGGGGCGTTTTGGAGGGTAACGTTCAAAAAGGGAATATATATAGTTAAGTCTTTGATAATGTTAGATAAAAGCGTAAGATTTTGTTTTTATTTTTTACGCCGCGAAATGCTCTGATTTTTTTACGCGGTGATTACCTTTTACCACCACGATTGTGGTGCGGCGGTGGACTAGACCCAGCACACTCTTGAGCGGCGCTGCGTCACAGTCTGACATCAGTCATCGGAGGGAACTTGTCTCTGCCGAGCGTCATCACCGCGATGCTCGACGACGACGACGAGTCCTGGACGGCGATGGTCTCCTTCTGCGAGGCAGTAATGTCACAGAAGGAGGCCGACGAGTGGGTGAGAGAGGAGGCCGCCAACGAGGCCTCCTACCGCGACAAACGGGGGTGCGTAGGAGGCGCCTCCAGTAACGCCCCTGTGTTCGTGTCGGGCTCAGGATGGGAATCTGGGTCTTTATGGACGACGGCCAGGCAGTCCCCCATTATGAGGAGTAGTCTGGTCTTCGTCGGGGCCAGCCTGTCGCTGAGGTGATCCTTTTTGTTGCGTGCATATCCGGGACCTTCAAAAAGCGAGAGAGGTGCTCTCAGTGGTTTTAGTTAGGGTGGGCACTCCCAGGTGCGAGTCCCTCATTGGGTCAGGATCTACCCGAAGATCTTGGCTGCATTCATAAGGATTACCCTACGGAAAAAAAAAATTACGTCATTGGTGAATAATTTTTAGCCCTATTTAACTTACCTCGTGTAGAAACTAGTCGGATGTAACATCTTAACATAAACATAATAATCTATTAATGTAACGGGAATATGAAATAAATATTTCTTATTAACTATATTAGATATATAATGTACTTTGTAAAATGAAAAATACGAAAATTATAAGCATCTTTAAGAACTGACGTAATTAACCGCAATTAAAGGCATCAACGATAAATACAAAAGATAAGTTAAGAATTAAATTAAGAAACTACAATAAAGATTGATTGGAAATTGACAGAATAAGTATTACTTGCGCCTGAGGGCAATTTCTTTATGTAAGCTCGCGTGAAAATATTTGGGACACAGTTCACGCAGTTCCGACGGTACAAGATAAAAGCTGATAAGCCGATTTCACACATGCAGATTGACTTGATCTTTTTTATTATTTTTCTTTTGATTTCCAAATGTGAAACCAATTCCAAAATCGTATGCACTTCTTTAGTTTCAAGCAACCGATTTTCTTTCTGATTCCAATTAGATGAGCGTACCGAACCAACTTCTATAGTTATACGTAAAATATCGTGTCACGTTGTTATTTCATAAGGAACTTCTAAGCTGTATTAGCCGGGTTTATTGTTCTGCACCTGTAGGCAAGTAGGTACTGTAAAGAGAACGTAATATTATGATAATATAGTAAAAAAGTTTAACCATGAATAATAAATTATATCATAAATAATAATAGGTAATTAGTACTGATAATAAATTACTAAAAAAAATATATATTCTGTTTGGTCTTTAGCGACGGTGGTCTGGTGGGTACGGGCTCGATCTCTTGAGTGAGAGCCGAGAGGTCCGGGTTCGATCCTGACCCACTTGTGATGTCTAGAGATGAACATGAGACTATAGCTTGCTCACCGGTGAAGGAAACATCGTGAGGAAACCTGCATGCCTGATGAGATTAAAAGTCTTTGAAGGTGTGTGAAATTTACCAACCCGCATTGGGCCAGCGCATCGGTGCACTATGGCCCAAAACCCTTCTAAAGTTTTGAAATTTCATAATAACCTCATAAATGTTACATTGGAAGCGTTCGGTGACGAACGATTTTTGTTCACCCAAAAACTGCTCAAAGCGCCTAAAGAAGTTTCGACTTCAAAAACTACTGAATATGTTAAGCATTCAATTTAACACTGTTTCATGTGTAAACTGCACCCATTTAAGGTATTTACATAAATCAGAAGTTCACAGATTATGTGTTAAGCAGAATAAAATATATCACGTCGTTCAGTATTTATGGAGTTAATTTTAGTAAATCTACAATTCAAAAATGAGATTCAAACACTGATTAGGGGAATGTAAATTAATTTTGCAACGTTACATTTAAATGAAATTTTATTAATGTTATTACTGTATTATAGATTTTGCTAATCACTCATGATTTTATCTCCTTAATCGATTGCCTGCCTGCGAGGCCTAAAACTAATAAATTATGAAATATCATTAGACGATAGTTGTTGTTAACATTTTAATATAAGGCGATGTCGACACCGATTATATTTTGGGATTTTTTTTTGTCTGATAAACTTTATGTTCGTTTAGATCTTTTCAAATACTCTAGAAATAAATTCCCTATTTTGATAATCAAAACATGGATATCTATAATTTTTTGGGGACCATTAATATCTCATTTCTTACCGCTTGAAATATGTGGGACTCACTGCACGCGAAAGATGGTAAGGTGGACGCAGCTCTACCCACTAAAACTCGGCGAGTGCCATCAATGCCGGGACAGTTCCATGGGGTGAGGTTCCCACCCTCGGCCCTTGTCCTCTCCTACTCTTTTGTGCTCTACTCTCATTATAAGAGGGGTACAAAGCCCCCCTCGGTTCACTTGGCTTCACCCAAGGAACTGGGTTCACCTTAGGCTACTAAGCCCCATCGCCACGACAAGGTTTGAACCGCGGTGGGAACCCTCACCCCTGTTGAAATCTCGTGGACTTATTTTAGACTATTATTTTATTTAAGGACTAGTAAAGACTTGTATTTAAGATCGCTGATCGTTATCTAAAATCATACCGTTATAATTAAACAATAGGATACGTAAATAGGTAAAATTACTAAAATAATAAAAGAAGATTTATTCTAATTGAGTCCACGGTTCAAAAATAAATATGTTTTAATAACTATCACCCATTTTTTTTTAAATTTGCACTGCTTTTTGTGAAAAGACATGATATTTGACGATACCCTCCTCTCCCCCACATGAGTTTGGATGAGTTTGGCTCGACCCCATTTCCCTCTTATAAACTTGCAACAACCCCCTTAACAATTTAAGTTAAAGGATAAAAAGTCTATATTTTGTGGATTCTAAGAAGTCGATTTATAATGCAATAGTAAATGTAATAATTATTCATGGGTATTTTAAACATTCAATAGATTTTATTGATGATAATATTCAACTTCTTGTTTTTTATTAATGACTAGCTGTTGCCCGCAGCTTCGCCCGCATTAACTTTTATTTACGGACGTATCCGGACCGATGATGATAATTTTTCTACTTAAGATATTAAATTATATTATATTAATTAGCAATTATCCCGCGAAACACGCAGTCTTTACAGCAAATGTGTGAGTGCACGCATATGCATGCATATAGCACCGCCCTCCTTTCCCACACTGCATATGCGTACACTCGCATGCACCACCATCCCACATGCACCACTACCACAGTAAAAGACCACCACCAAACAATCTACGCACTACGATTACTAATCGTAGAGTCTACATCCTGAGGATGCCTCGGTGTCGGGGCGAAACGTGCGTAGTCCGCTTAAGGCACCCTGAACACATAAGGGTGCCTGATAGCCCGGACCCGGCGGATCCCCCGATAGGCCACGCACAGGGCCTGTAGACAAAGTGACATCGCTTTGTAGCCGAAATTCGTTATCGTCTTTGAGATAACGATAATAATTTTCTAGCCAATGATCAATCAAAGATCGTGACAGTCCAACAACAACTGTCAAGTGTCAACAAAGTTCGACAAGAAGTGTCAAATCGGACCAAAAAATTAAAATTAATTTCTATGTAAATAGACCTCATACACACTTAATATAACTCATAAAAATGTTGCCCTCCATGGCCCACGCCCACGGATAACAAATCAATGTCAATAATAAAATAACATAAGTTTGACATAAGTATTCGATAACCAATTGACAGTTTATGATTTTGTTACGAATCTTAAACATTGTCTACCAACTTGCGATGACGATAACGAGTGACATAATTGACGACGGCTTATGTCAATCCCATACATTTTATTCTTTTCGAACTTCGTTATCGTTTTTCTAATGTTACTTTGTCTAAGGCCTCAGGGCCCTCACGGCGGTGCAACCGCCTGTCGCCACCATGCTCTCTTGCGGGAAGAGGCGCAAGTGCGCTCTCTCTCTCCCGCTCCGCCTCCCCCTTCTGCGATATCACTACCTTGCAGAAGGAGAGTAGGCGGTACTCTCCTTCTGCAAGGTAGTTATGCGCTCTCACTGTCAGTCATCGCTCGGATGACCGCAGAAAGCGACAGGTCTGCACCCACTTCAGCTAAACAGTCTTAAATAACCTATACTTTGTTTGTTAACTTTAAAATCTATTCCTACACCTTATAATAAATTTAATAAGTAACTACTCTAAGCTGTACTTAATAAAAAATAAAGGAAATGCAAAAGTGCGCGCTGAAAAGCACGGTTGCAAGCAACAGGCATACAATAATTTATAAGTCTAAGCAGTCTAAGAATAATTATTATGAAGGAACACTCCCGCTCGACACGTCCGTCCGCAATAACAGTCAAAAATGTATAATGCGATACGCGCAGCCTGAGGCTCTGACATTAGCTACCTGTGCTCACTGGCAGGTCCCCGGCTCCCGCCCGTCAGTTTAAGCCAAGTTGGACCTTCGGCCCTATTGTTACAGCATAAACTCCACTGCGGTTGACGTAACGTACGACAAACTTATTATATATGTTGGTACAGTAACCATGTCTAGGGATGGAACCGCAAAAATAAGTTTGTTTTGAATGTGTATACTTTTCCGGGATAAAAAGTACCCAGTGTGGTGCCCCGGATAGTAAAGTATAATTATACCAAGTTTCGTCGTAATCGAACCGGTAGTTTTTGCGTGATGCTTGAACTAACAGACAGACAGACAAAAATTTTTCCAAAAACATTTTTGGGTTGGGTATCGATCTACTTACACCCCCTGCTATTTATTTTTTAATTATTTTCAATGTACAGAATTTACACTTCTACAGTTTTATTATAAGTAAAATAAATAAAATAAAAATAAAAAAGCCTTTTATTTCTTGCCTGATCATAGTACAATTTCAGTTTTAGTAATTATGTGCATGCAAATTTATTCACATTTTCAAATTGATTTTACTAAACTTAGTGCACACTTAAAAAAACAAATCAATAATAAAAAATTAAATAAAAATATAAAAATTAAAAATTAAAAAAAAAAAAATAATATGTGATTAAGTGGCGGTATACATTCTAGTTATCTTTATTAAAAAAATGTTATTAAGATTTATAGCCCCACGTGATATAGTTAAATAGTAATTATTATTTTAAAATGAAAATATTTATATATAATAATTGATTAATCACATACAATTTTGTTGGCAAGAAGCCCCTCAATGAAAGGTAAAGGCCTCCTCCAGAGATGACCAGTGCTCTCTATTCTCTGCCGCTCGCGACCATTTAGTACCTGCAACTTTTATTATGTCGTCTACCCAGCGTGCGTTTGGTCTTCCTCTTTTTCTCTGTCCTGGTGGACCTGCCCAAAATGTTGTCTTTTTAGTCCAGCGATTATCGCTAAGTCTCGCTACGTGTCCAGCCCATCGCCATTTAAGCTTTTGTGAATGGCTAAGAGCATCATTGGCTTTAGTTTTCTGCCTTATATCAGTGTGGCGAATCTTTTGCATTTTCTTAATTTTCAAGATACTCCTCTCTATACTCCTTTGGCAGGATGTAATTTTATTTTTTGTTTTTCTGGTAAATTTCCAAGTTTGGCTGGCATATGTTAATGAGGGGAGTAGGCAGGTGTTCATGACTTTGGTTTTCATTCGTATGGTCATATCACCTTTGAATATTTCTTTGAGACTCCAGAACTTTTTCCATGTGGTGTTGATTCTTCTTTCTACTTCCAATTCGTTATTTTGGTGGTTGAATGAAACTTGTTTTCCTAGATAGATGTAGGTATCGACATATGTTAGAGGTGAATTTTCGAGATATATAGATAGGTCTTTTAATATGGTTCGTCATTATATTAGTTTTTGTTAGGTTGATTTTTAGGCCTACTTTTCTACTTTCTTCGTGTAGAGTGTTTAACATTACTTGAAGTTGATTTGTGCATTCTGATAGCATGACTAGACTATGTCGTCCGCAAATCTCAAGTGATTCAAGTAACATCCATTTATATTTATGCCAAATTTTTCCCATTTTAATTTACTAATGATGGCCTCCAGCACCTCTATGAAGATAGTCGGTGAGAGTGGGTCTCCCTGCCGTACGCCTTTACTTATTTGTATGGGTGGACCTGTAGTTTCCAGCTTCACTCGCCTAGTATTGTTTTTGTAGATATTATAAGTATAGATAGATAATGACATTGTTTCCAAAGTAGGCGTCTTTATTGGGAGGTAACAAATATTAGATTTGCTTATATTTATAATAATAATAATAATAATCTATGGACGCTTTTACACCACGTCAATTTAGTCCTGTGGTTCTTGAAGAACTTGTGTTACGGGTACTAGACAACGCACATATATATTTAATACTTTTATACTACATTATTATATATACATAATATAATTTAAGATTTTTATTATATAAAACACATATTTTATACACATCCATGACCCATGGCTTATGTCTCAGGATAGGCAACACATAAATGATTTGCCTAGGCTCGTTCCAGGTATACTATAGTTTATGTTCATGGGCGACGTCGACCAGGTGTTACGTTTGTCAGTTTGCCTATCCAACTAACATAATAAAAAAAACTTAAATGTTAGTAAAATTTCATGCACTTCTATAAGTGTAATTTTTATACTTAATTAAAACTATTATCATGACGCCTAAAGAAGCGAATCATTTTTTGTGACATACTTTTCAGCATGACAAAATATGTTAAATTACTTTTTCATCCCCACTCTTCGAAAGGGACGGCTAGGTTCGCCTTTAAGTGCACCCAACGGTGGCGTTTTCTATATTAAACTTTTAGCGGGTACTAATGAGTTTTTAATCCTCTTTAATCTTTATATGTGCGCCGCAATTATCTTTGCTGCGCACTTTTTTAATTTGGAACATCTTAGTGTTCAGACTTCAGCGCCAAAGAAATAAATTAAAGTTTCTTATATAAATCGCAACCTTCGGGTGCACTTATCTAAAGGCGAACCAAGTCGTCCTTTTCGAATAGATGGAATGAAAAATATATTTTTGGCTCGGACGACGTACTTTTACGTTTCAGGATTCTACTAAAGAATTCTAAGTACTCTAGAATCCCTCACTTCGCTCTGGATTCGAAAAAGCACATTGAAACAAGCTGCAGTTTGAATCTGTTACCGGACAACGGACTGACATTTTACATGATGAACAATGAACATGGAGGAAAAGAATGGGGACGAAAACAATCTATCATATTATGTCTACTATAATAATAATATTATCAACCCTTATAATATTATGTCCCACTGCTGGGCACGGGTCTCCTCTTCGAAATCAGGCGAGGAGGATGTCGGGCCATAGTTCACCGATGCGCTGGCCCAATGCGGGTTGGTGAACTTCACACACCTTCAAAGACCTTTAATCTCACCGGTGAGGAAGCGATGGTATAATTTTCAGGTGCACATGGAAATTTAGAACAAACCATTTCTAGGCATCACAGAGGGGTCAGGGTCGAACCCGGACCTCTCGGCTCTCAGTCAAGAGGCCAAGCCCGTACCCACTAGAGTCTAGACCACGTCTAGACTATCGTCGCTTACATATTATATTTTGCTTAGTAGGCCCTTAATGTACCTACTTAATCTTAAAAAGTTACATGTTACTGTCAGGCCTTCTTTAATTCATATAAACTAAATATTTGTACCCATTACCTATGTATGTAATTTTTTTTTACATTACATATTGTTTATTTTTTCTAACGTTTACGCCAATTTTATTCACTTAATTTATACACAATTTTGCGATACAGCCGCGTAATTTTTTAAAAAAAGTTAATTCATTGTCGTTTATTGTAAGTTTGCATGAATTAAAAGTATACAATTTTCAACGTAATTATTGAAAATGTTTTAATTGCAGTGTTGGACAAACTCGTCGCCAATTCGGTCCCGTGAATGGACGTTCAGTAAGCGCCAGTACCTCCGTGGGTATCGACTCATCAGGTTCGGGATACTATGATCAAACAGCTTCTGTTTCCAACTAAAATTTCCTCTACATCCAAAAGTATCATAATTTACTTATGTATTAGTTTTGTTTTATTTAATAAAGGATGGATGGGCTAGTAATAAAGTATCATTATTATAAATGTTTATTAATTCTAGAAAATATTACATTAATCTATTAAGAGAGCCTAAGTTTTGGTACCCGTTTTTATTAACATTATTATTATTTAAAACAATAATTCTAAGTATTGAGAAAGAAAAAAGGCAAGTTTAATTTTTTATTGTTTCTCTTAAACTTGTGTTCTTGTATGTGACGCAACTCATTATTTTTATTCTATTTATAATTAATTATTAAAGGCTACTCTCCTTTGGATATTCTTTAAGGCTATGTATTATTTATGAGGTAGTTCTAGGCGGTAGAGAGGCTTATTGTACTGGTAGCCTGGCGACGGTTGGGGAGCGGGTTGTGGCCCTGTTGGGTATTGTGGCCCTGTTGGGTATTGTGGCTCTGTTGGGTATTGTGGCCCTGGTGGGTATTGTGGTGCAGTTGGGTATTGTGGTCTATTTGGGTATTGTGGCGCGGTTGGGTATTGAGGTCTGGTTGGGAATTGTGTATCAGTTGGATATTCTGGCGCAATGGGAACTTGCGGGGGAGTTATAATGACAGCATCATCCGTCAACCCCACGTCACGTGCTGATGGCAACTGTTGCCTGAACTGAGGCTGGTAATACTGGGCCTGGTAATACTGGGGCTGGAATCTATTCGGCACACCATAGTTCTGCGCAATTTCTGGCACTCCGTACTCTGGGCTTAACTGCATTTTTCCGAACATGTTGTTGAGGAACGGGAACTTGTTTGTCAATGTGGCCCATAAGCCGGTTCCTCCCACTTGATTACTGCCGTTGTTACCCCAGAATAACCTCTGCGATGGCTCGTACCCATTATATTGGGAGATGGGATGTGGGTCGTATGGAACAAAATTGTATTGCGCTTCTCGTTGCACACTGTAGCCAGCAATGTGACCTAAAACCACAAAAAATATTATTAAAGTTGTACATTTGACCATAGCTTAAAAAGCTTAAAAAGGCGTTCCTACTCCCTCTATTCATAAAATCTTTATATATTTTTTTTTCCGGAAGGAAGTTTATTGACATAATAATTAAAGTTTATTAACAATTCAGAAATGGAACTAATCTCAGCTAAACTTATTTTACAAAAACTATTTAATTTTTTTTTAATAATATTTTATGGCCTGGTTACGAGACCTTTAAGCCAAAACTATTTAATATTTTTTTAAATTATATTTTTTTTATTTTTAATCATATTTTTTATATAAAGAAGTAAGGTAAGTTGTAATTCTTAAAATATTCCTCTAGTTTCAACTATCGCTAATTATTAAGATTTTTATAATTTTAAAAGAATTAATAAATTAGATTTTTAAAAAGTATGTATATATACTACGTACCTACAATGCAGCAAAGAAAAATAAGGATCGGTGTATTCATCGTTACAATAACTAAAGCTCAACTGTGATCCATTGCAGCTCGTCTTTGCCTTTATACCACCTCTATTTACTCCTAAAGGAGGACCTTGAAGATTCTCGTAACCCAATATTGTAAGTATGAGGTAATGTATAGTGGAGTGGCTCGCCCAGCGGCCGGCCGATGGTGTGGTGTAGACAATAGGCGCGACATCTAGGTGATTCGTGCGTCGCCCGCGTACACAGGCTGTATCCGAAATGTCTTTGCCTCCTCATTACTTATAAGTAGTCTCTAGTCAATGGTACATCGCTCATTTAAAAAGATTGATTAGCGTTCCTATAATACGACAGTTACGCAACCCTTTGTTTTCGATTTCATTTCCAGTGTGCGACTTGAGTAATTTAATTATTGTGTAAATTCGATTTATGTATCCATTTAACGTTTCCAAAATTATTACTGCATGACTGGTTTTTGTGGTGATAAATTTGCGCCGATATATGTCATTATATTTTTGTATTGAAGATGAGTCTTGTTCGAAAGCATTACTTAACCACTTAGGCTTGTTAATACAAGATATTTAAGTACTTACTTTCATGTTTCGCAAGTCAAATAACTATAATATTTTTCAATTATTCTTATTCGTCCAGTTCATTTATTAACATTTTTTTTTCTATTTATCATTAAATCTTTTTAAGATAGGTACGCAAAATTAGTTTACGAGGATATTATGACAGTAAATTAGTATACAAAACCTTTTTTTACAGCTTGCTGCTTTTCTACCGCTATTTGGCAAACACTAAAATTTAAACTACACATTTAAAAATATATATTATAGAGTCATATCTTTTCAATATATCGGAATATTTCAATATATTCTCTCGTATCATAATTTATTGATACTTTTAACGAATCGCTATCAATATTTAAGACGTGCATGGTTTTAATAATGAAGCAATGTGAAAATTTTTCGATAAAATTAAATATCTTGTTTCAATCAGTAGATAGGGAAAGTATGATGATCATTAAGATGAATTAAATAATTAATATGGAATTATTAATTTATCTCATATTTTATAAACTATACTAACTTTATTGGATAACAAGGCCTAATATCCAGCATTTTTATAAAAAGACAATTTATAAATTGCTTTTTATGTGAGTGTTATCGGAACTAGATCTTAGAATATCCCCACCATGTTTCAGGCCTTGTCGTGGCGGTGGGGCTCAGTAACCTAGGGTGAGCCCAGCACCTTGGGCGAAGCAAATTGAGCCGAGGGAGCTACTCTTTGTACCCCTTTTATAAGAAGAGGGGACAAAAGAGCAAGGACAAAAGGGGAGAGTACTCCCCATTGTACTGTCCCGACGTAGGGAGGGGTTGTTCTTTGGTGCGGGACAACCCCTTTGTGGAGGTGGCGTCGGTCTCCTGAGGGACTGACTAGCCGGCGAGGTGCCATGTTTGCTCATTAGCTCCAGCGCACCTCACCAAAGGCGGCTTTGGTGGCACTCGACGGGTTTTCTTGGGTAGAGCTGCGTCGTCCACTTACCAGCTTTCGGGCACAGCGAGTCCCACATACCCGCCTGGGGAGACCCATTCCCCAGCGGGATGCCTTAGAGCATTTCCCAGCATTAAAGAAAAAAATAAGATCTTAGAATATTCAGTGCAGTGAGGAAAATGATAAAGCTGACCAAAGCTTTTTAGTTCTCGTCGTTACTTCCACGACTTGATTTTGTTTATTAAATGACTTCAAAAAGGAGGAGGTTTTATGTTCGAGTGTATATTTTTTTATCGATATGATTCGATTATCCCAATAATTATCACGATTTCGATACCAAGACATTTTTATTATGAACAATAGTTTTATACAAATATATCAGATAGTACGTACACCCTGTAAACGATATGGCCTGTGAAAAATGCACTCAAACGCGTGCGCGCATGTTTACTCAACATAATCGGGCATTATTCATAAGATAACAAGTATTTGCTTTCGATGGTAGTCACGGTATTGTCCGCGAAGAAGCGTTTTGAAAAATATTTCTCAATAGGAGTTCTACAACTCGGAATAGTAGACAGGGTTGCCAGGTCTAAGAACACATTAATTATTATCTGTCTATTTTAAAATGTCTGTTATAAAAGTGTTGCCATTTTGAGCGTGGATCGTTGGTATACTTGTATAAAACATCCGCCTGATACATATGATTAATGATAATAATTTGTTCAATTAAATCCATCACGGATTGGCCAATAAGGTTCAAGATTGGTCGACCATTAACCAGGTGGGAAGACGATCTTTGTGCAGTGGCCGGTCCATGTAGGATGCCAGTAGCAAGGGATCTGTCGTCTTGACGTTCATTGAAGGAGGCCTTTGATGATGATAAGGAGGCCGCGGAGCGGGACAGAGAGGACGATGCTAAGTCCGTCCCATTCCGTCGATGTGGGACGGGAGTGCGGAGGAGGCGCTACGCGCATTTCCAGCCTCTTGTTTAACGGGACTCGGGGTAAGGTTGGGTACCTACCCCGGTAGAAAAGTTCCGGCGTCGCGAGGGTGCTTCAGATTGTCGGAGTTCCCCCATACTAGCATGAAGTCGCGGGGGTGTCCTGTGTTAGTTAGATCCGGCACACTCCCCTTCAAGCGGCTGAAGGCAACTCGCAGTGGTTTTAGTGCGGTATACCGGCGCTGGAGTAGCGGGGAGCGCCGGGAGACCCACATATCCCAGGACATGATCCATCCCCGGGTGAATGCGCATAGCATTTTCACTGCGTCAACAAAAAAAGCCCTATGTGATGATGATGAAGACGAAATCCATCGTAATTAGTTTCTTATGCAACAAATTCAAAAAAAATCAAAATATTACGAGTATCAATAAAAAATAAGTACATACGATGAATATAAAAATATTTTATTAAGGTCATAGATTTATACATTTGTAAAAAATATTTTCCCCTAGTAAATATAACTTGGTTAGTTTGGCACTAGATTAATTTGTGTATTAGATTAATCTGGGTATTAGATTAATCTGTGTATTAGATTAATCTGTGTATTCACAGATACATATTTTATTATTTTTTGATTATATTATATAGTATCAGGTAACGAAATAGTAAGTGATTATTAACTCGTAAGTGCGAAGCGCCTTTAGGAAAGAAAAACGAAAATTTAGGACAGAACAAAAGTTTTGCTAGGATAGTTTACCGAAAGACAGCGTAAGCTATTTTAAGGCATTTTTAAGTAGGTTCGGAGGCCGGGAGGAGGCCAGATCGTATAGGTCAGTAAGTCACGCCCAAATCATCTCCGGGTCTAGCCTTCCCTCTTCAAAAACCATCACATAAGCTTTTACAGGAAAGGTTTGTTGTGTATGAACATACTAGAGTTTTTATTATATGCATTTCCATTTTGTAACTAAGGAACGTTAGTACATAATAATAGTTTATATCATAAGCCCGACGCCAGGAGGCCATATGGTCGAAAACGGTCGAAAACTCCACGGTTGGCGGGGGCCAACATATAAAAATCCATAAGTGAGCTAGTTGGCTCACCACCAAACCGATGTAGCATTAGGGCCGGACCAATAGGCCATTAGCATAGACATTAAAAAAAAAAGATTATATCATAAACATGGTAGTAAAATAAAATAAAAATTAATTCACTGTGAACTTATTCAGTTTTATAACACAATCAGTTTATTTTTTTACCGAACAATTACTGTAAGTACTTTTAAAATAAGTACCAACCCTATTCAAACAAGAAGGTTAGGTTCATTCAATAAATCTTATCGCATATTTAAGTTTCATTGAAGATAGGGACTTGTAGGAATGTGATAATATTCAAGGCATTTCCATTTTCTTATCAAATAAAATTAGGCTAAAAGTTTCTTTAATTTTTTTTAGGGCTATCTACACTTAAAAGATAGAACCATTTAATCATGATTTATTGTTTGTTAGTTGTTTAGTTGTCCGTTTGTCTGTCAACATGCATTTTCTCAGGAACAAGAATAAAGCAAGGCCTCACAGTACAAACACAAGGATAAATCCGAAAGTTGTAAATTTATATTTGCATCACATAAAAGTCGATTACAAACTTACAATTACAGTTAGAGAATTGCACGGACCGTATACTAATGAAAAAGAAAATAAAGAACATTTTCTTAACGCTAAGTTTAGTTTGCTTAAAGTTAAGCGTGTAATTTAAGTTCTATCTAACTATTGTTTTCATAGGTCAATGAATCGATAATTTTTTTCATTGTTCATGAACTTTAAGTAGGTACATTATGTATTTTTATTTACTGATTAGATTGAAATCGGTATTCGAAAAAGGCGGGCAAATATAGAGACTCAATTTCCGTGTTATAATACTACATACATTAGTAAGGTAATGAATCCTTCGATTCGCGAGTCCAGCTCTCGCACTTGAGAGGCTTTTCAATACTCTTTACTGAGGGATCGCTCAGACACGCGGGGACCGCACGATTCCAAATCGTAGGTACGCTTTTCAAATCGCAAAATTGTATGTATGTGTTCAGACGGCGGCGATTGTTAAGCGATTCGCATGCGCGGATAACGTCAGAAAATGGATGCTAATGAAGATACACTGTTGTTTACTGCGGTTGCTCATAAAAATCCTATATTACGTGACCGATCACGATCTGAGAATGTCAATAAAATCTATCGGGTTGTTCATTTGGGGAACTTAAATACAACTATCGCCTTCGAAAATGTACTATTACAGGAATTGTCCGCGAAGTCGCCGGTAGTGAATGAAAATTTCTGGAAGAAAATAGCTCAAGACTTTGAGAGATAAACAAATTTTCCGAATTGCGTTAGTGCTATTATAGAGGGTGCTAGTGACGTTATAATTGCGCGGTGCACGCAATGAAACCGAATGCGAAGGGTCCATAGTAATCCGCACGATTCTATTTTCTAGCGGTTAAGTGGCGGTAACCGCGCGGTTACATCTGAACTAAATATCTACATAAATAAGACCCTGGCGGTCCCACGCGACCGCGTCGTTTCCGCCGTGTCTGAACTCTAAGAAGGTTTTAATGGATTAGGATAAAACCGGGATAGATGCCTCATATCCTGAAAACCCAACTTCCCGAACTCGCAACTAAAAATTAATCGCATAAGCAGGAGCCCCAGTCACCCCGTACCTAATTTACCTACGGACAACCCACGAAAAAGAACGCATTTAGCTCGTGTGTGTAATTATATCCGCGACGAAATTCACAAACACGTCAAAGATTTAAGGGTTAGTATTTCGCGTTGTATAACTTTATAATTTGTAATAAATTTCGTGATATTTCTTATTAAGTCAATAAATTGGTTCATTGAGGCTGCGTCTAAGTGTAAATTGATGCTATTTTGTTTATAATTTATTTAAAAAATACGTGGGCATCTATCCCTATCACAAAGGATAGTTGCCCTGATTTTTCGAGGTATAGGTGCCCTTAGGGGCAACTATCCCTCCATAACGTACACATACGCAGTACTTAGGTGTATATTTTTAAAATTATAAAATAAATTAAACAAAAATTAAAACCGACTTCAAATTAAAAAAAAAACAACTAAAAAGTAATAAAATAATTTCCTTAATTTTTGTGCCTACAATTTATAATCAACTTGTTCTTCTACTAATATACAATCTTTGCGTTTACCGCGTCATTATTGTTACTTTTGGAGTCGGTGTCAGCCAAGGTAGGTAGGTTAGGAGGTAGGTAAATCAACAAATAGGACACCGGCTTCAAAAGTAACAATATTGACGTGGTAAACGCAAAGATTGTATATTAGTAGAAGAACAAGTTGATTATAAATTGTAGGCACAAAAATTAAGGAAATTATTTTATAACTTTTTAGTTGTTTTTTTTTTAATTTGAAGTCGGTTTTAATTTTTGTTTATTTTTTTTTTATTGCTTCATTTTTAGTGATTTCAAAATTTGATAACTGATTTTATTTGTCTGAAATATGGGTAGAACTATTAAACGCGTTGCTCAGATTAAATAGCGCTGTATTAATGAGATGACCGTAGAAAGGGTTTAATTCATTACATAACAAATGAAAAAACCGTAATGGAATTGTGTAAAACTTTATATACATGTAATTGAAAGCAATCACGCCAGATTTGCTGCTATTCGTTAAATAATTCCATTATATATAGGTATAGAACATCACCAATATATAGGTATAGAATGGATATTATGATGACCTTGAAAAACTATGAAGCGCTTCCAAGGCACAGTTGTTTTTTGTTCATTTAACATCGACAAGTAATAAAATTACATGATTTTGGCATAATATTATTTACCGTATGAAGTAAGCCCAATAAAAGCTGTAAATCGTCGAGGATTCCCCTCGACTGTGTATGGTCTCCATCATCACACCTGTAATGGCGCTTATAACCCATATGGGTATAAAGTTCTCATCAATTTAAATTAATTAAGTCCATACACAAGGTAGCTACTGTAAACTGTTCAGGAGTTCCCTTAACTGTCCTTTGTCTTCATCATCAGACCCCTAATGACAGTCACAACCCATCTAGGTGTAAAGTTCTCATCATTATAAATTAATCAAGCCCAAACACAAGGTTACTGATGTAAATCGTTGAGGAGTTCCCTCGATTGTCTTTTGGCTCCAGCATCAGATCGACTCCAGACCTTCATTAAATTGTAGTCCTTCAAAACACTTTATAAAAAAAATATCAAACGCACTAGTCGCCCCTACGATTTTCGAAAGTTCCCCTCGATTTCTCTGGGATGCCATCATCAGATGCTGGATTCCTTATCATGGGACCATTTGGGAAGTATGACCTTTAGAACAAAAAAAGAATTTTTCAAATCGGTCTAGCCATCTTCGAGTAATCAGGTAACATACATAAAAAAATAAAAAATAAAAAAAAAGATTCCGACGAATTGATAACCTCCACCTTTTTGAAGTCGGTTAAAAATTAAACAGATACTGAACATCAGTACCTGTTTTATTTTTTATGTATAAAAGGTATAATATGTACCTATGTTTTATTTGGGCTTTTTAATGATTCTAGCAGAACTATGCCACAAAAACAAATTAAAAATAAGTTACACAAGAAAAACAAGACTGGAACAAGCACTGGACTTAAGAAAATTAAGAAAGAAACCACAAATAAAGAACAAGACAACCAAAATAACTATTTTACTGAAAATGACAATGATAACCTAGCTGAATTGTGCATAAAAAAATTATATTTATTGTATTTAAAACTATACCAAGACAGCTTCACTAAAAGACAAAATACTTATAGTTCAAACACCACCAAACTATAAAATTAAAGGCAGGAAAACTAAAGGTTTGCCCGTAAAGAAAATTAACAGAGATGGACAGGATAACGTTAAAGATTTTATTTTTATGTTGTATGTAACCAAAAAATATGATTATGCATTTTGGAACTATTCCGGATATGTGCTCGATGAGAACTACCTAGCATTTGGTTTTGGTTTTTCCTTAACACGGTATAAAGGGCATCTATCCTTCTCGGTATTTTCATGGTGGGGCAACTATCCATATAGGTAGGCATCTATCCTCAAAAAACATGTCCCACGAAAATCTAATACGCATATTTTAGATGAGATAAAATCTCTGAAATCGCGACACCGCACACGAAACGCTGGAGATGCAGTTTGACGTTTATATGACGTGGACTCGTACGCACGAAACGCTGGAGTCGCAGTTTGACGTTTATATGACGTGGACTCGTACGCACGAAACGCTGGAGTCGCATTTTGACGTTTATATGACGTGGACTCGCGATACCGCACGCGAGCCGCTGGAGACGCAGTTTGACGTTTGATTTATTTATATAAAATTATACAATATTTGTTTTGCAAATTGTGTTGCTTCTAAATCATGTCATGCGGCCATTTTGTGCACCGTTTAAATTGTATAGGTTATCATAATCTTTTACAGCCTGTATTATAGGTATTTGAATTTAATTGTTTTGTTTTCACTAAACTAAACTACCTAACGGCAAAATATTTTCTTACGCTGACGATACTGCGCTTCTATTTCATGGAAATAACTGGGATGAGGTTCACGACTTAGCCTTCAAGGGCCTACACACCGTTATAAAATTGTTAAATAGTAATCTTCTTACCTTAAATAATAGTAAAACAAACTACATAGCATTTGCAATCAAAAATTCCTCGCAACCCAGTAATATCCTCCATCTGATTGCCCATTCATGTGCAAACCCTTACAGTGTGCCTAAATATAATTGCCAGACCCTGGAAAAGGCGAGTTTCACTAAATACTTGGGGATATATCACGATCAGCAACTAAATTGGCATAAACAAAATGACACTTGCACCCAGAGTCCGAAAGCTATAGTGGTTGTTCAGATACATAAGACAAACGTCGTCGTCGACAAACAACATATCAATTACATTTATACTGCTCTGATACTAAACTGCCATCCATCATACTATACTGCCTGGCAATACGAGGGGGTACCCACAAAACCAAAATGATTAAAATCGTGAGGGCCCAAAATTGCATCGGGGACTTCTGAACTATATCGGGACTGCAATGTTTTAACTGTCAGGCAACTTTATATACAAAAATATATCCTTAAAACATACAAAACTATTAGTCCAGATCCCAAAATCGGGACGGGAAATTTACGGGACGGCCGCGGCATGGCCTTTTCACATTGCAGATGCGAGTACTTTAGACCCCTATCAATTTCCAATGGATGTTGATGTAGTTTGGTTACTTTATCTACGTCTCTACTTAAGTTACATATTTCAATATTTAAAGTTGTTTTTTATTAATTAAAAAAGGAAAGCACTTTAAAATATTAAAACTATTAAAATATTCACATAAAATGTATTTATTACATAAATATACGTCAACTACGAGTTTATTGATATTTGATTAACGAAGGATACGCGGCGACAAGTGTTTGCTCGTTATTATTCAAAGGCACAAATCGTTTGTACCAATATTAGTTACTACCGGTCCGTCCCGTTTTCGCACGGGTAGACAATTTATAGACTATGTTACTCGCTGGTAATGTGGCTTTCTCTTAGATGAAATTTTTTTCAAATCAGTCCAGTAGTTTCGGAGCCTATTCAATGCAAACAAACAAACAATCAAACATTTCCTCTTTATGATATTAGTAGATATAGATTATTGATATCAATATACGTTTTACTTATTTAATATTTGCTATTTTTAAATACCAGGCGATCTTACTGTCATGCTCTATAATGAGTATGTAATGAAAGTAAATAATGAGAGTCTCCTAAGGAAAAAGTTTTATAGAAACACATTTATTAACTTTCTTAAATTTAATAAATAAATAATAAATTTAAATTAGGAACTCTTAGAATCATCATGTAGGTATTTTTTAATCACATTAGGCTCGTACTCGTTAGAAGCTGGATGAAGCGGCAGTGTTTATAATCGCACAAATATGCCGATATCCCTTTCAATCACAGTGGCTCCATTTTCCGACCGCTTCCATTACCTCGGGCTCCTCTACTATAAATAACACTCCAAATCGCTGTATGCCACGAGAATTATATTTTTGTAATTACAAGCAATATTACATTGCCTAAAATTACAACTTTTAGGTAATTTGCCATATGGAAAAATAAGCCCGAAATCAATTATTATCCTATTTCCGTTAAAATAAGATATTTATCGAAAATTAATGACAATGTCATGCTACTCTTTTTAGGGAAAACAAAGCATAAGATTGATTATAATGCTTTAAACGCAGCTCGTATTGCGTTATGAGAAACACAAATTAGGTCGATTTTAAAGTATGTATTTGTATAACGTGTGTTATTCAATAACACATTATATTATGTCAAATTTGTTTTAAGATAATAAATGAATGACCTCTGTCACTTTGTGTAATATTATAATATACTCAACCTCTGTAGCTTGTTGGGCAATTATTTTATATTCTGAATTCCAGTACAAAACTATGTTTGGTTGCTTTATGTAATCTGATTTAAAAATAGAAACATGTTAATTTCATTATAATTAACTAGCTGTTGCCCGCAGCTTCGCCCACGTTAACTAACTCAACTTAACTACTGTTAGTCAGAGCGTGATGTTATATAGCTTATATATAGCCTTCCTCGATAAATGGGCTATCTAAGACTGAAATATTTTTTTCTAATCGGACTAGTAGTTCCTGAAATTAGCGCGTTCAAACAAACAAACTCTTTAGCTTTATAATAAGAGTACCTATAGATTAATCTAGTCTATATCATTAAATACAATTGATGTATCTGTGCCTTATCACACACAGATACATCAATTGTATTAAACTATATAGGAACAATAGTTTAAGTGTAAGCTTATATTAATTATAATTCATAATTTTTAGAATTTTTGATTGTCTGTCTGAAAGTAAGTCTAAGTCTAAGAAAGAATAAATTTCGAAACGGGTGAATGGATTTCAATAACATTTTTTTATGTTAGTTGGAAAGGCAAACGGGCAGACGAGCCACATGATTGTAAGTGATCAGCCTCACCCATGAACATAAACCAGTTAACCTGGAACTAGTCCAGACAACTAGCCTGAGACATAAGATATTAAGTCTCGGTTCCAGTAATTACACTGTCTGTCTCGCCCTTCTCCCAAGCAAGCAAGGTGGTTGTACCCATGCAGCTCGGGAGCGCGGCACAGCGTATCTCTCTCACCGTTAATCAACATTTTAGGTCACTATTTAAGTAGTAGTTTTAGTTTAGCGTGCGTTAATAAACACTATATTTCTCAAAGTCCACGCGGGTAAAATTTCGGGTTACAGCTGCTAGTTCACATATTTTTAACGTATTTTAACTATATAAATTAAACATATTACGAAAGTCTCATATTTTCAAATGACTCGTGTCTAATTCTAAATCGAATGATCTAAGTCTAAATGTAATGACTTTAATAACTTATGAATTCGATGCTTTTAAGTTCTTTATATTGGATATGATATTTAAAAACTAGATTTAATAAATGGAGATAAATTCTTAAGACATATAAAGCCTTGTCATGGCGGTGGGGCTCAGTAGTCTAAGGTGAACTGTTACGGGGTGGGTTTTTTAAAAGGATTTTTATGAATCAAAAACTTGGAGTAGCTCCCTTTTATTGACAAAGATTAAAGATACAACAAGACTTGTGCTTTTAAAACATTGAGCCCACAACGAAGCCTAAACCCGATCTGTCTAATCTTTGCATCATCTTCTTCAAGATGACTCTGCTATGTGCGCAAAAAGGATAATACACGTTTTAGAAACGAGGACGGCTACTCAGCGATATTATTTTGGATTGTGTAATTAACTGAGAAACGAGAAGTGCTGCTCCGCGACATTATTTAGATCGAACTAGGGCTGTAATATAGCAATACTGACCAGGGCTGTATTATAACAGAACCCAGCACTTCGGGCGAAGCTAATTGAACCGAGGGGCCTGCGATTTGTACCCCTCTTATAAGAAGAGGGGACAAAAGAGTAGGAGGAGGGGACAAGGCGCGAGAGTGGGAACCTCACCTCATTGCACAGTCCCGACGTCGGGAGGGATTGTTCTGTGGTGCGGAACACCCCCCTGTGGTGATGGTCCCTTGAGGGACTGACTAGACGTCAAGGTGTCCTGTTGCTCAACAGATCCGGAGCACCACACCAAAGGCGGCATTGTTGGCACTCGCCGTGTTTTAGTGGGTAGAGCTGTGTCCACTTACAATCTTTCGAGCGCAGAGAGTCCCACATACCCGCCTGGGGTGTCCCCCCTTCCCCATCCTCGCCCCTTGTCCCCTCTACTCTTTTGTCCCCTCCTCTTATAAGAAGGGTACAAAGAGCAGCCCCTTGGTTCACTTGGCTTCGCCCAAGGTACTGGGTTCACCTTAGGCTAGTGAGCCCCACCGCCACGACACGGCTTGGACCATGGTGGGGAAGAAATTCACCCTGAGTTTCAAGTGGAGATGGTGATCACAAATATCGTGGTTTTGTGGTATAGGCGACTTTTAATATCGGTAAAAAACTAGGTTTTTTTTTTAATAAAAAGCCATAAGGTAAATGAAGCCATATCTTATAGCTTTATGCAGTACAGTTTTAAGGCTTAAAGGAAGATTTTTTACCACTCTTTGACAACAATGTAAAAGAAATATGAAACATAACATATTATAAGACCAGTGGTTTGCAGAGTTTTGCGGGCCGGGCCAATTAAGCGGCCAGACAAAAAAAAACGTAATATATTAATACCATAACCATTTTCAAATGCGTTGCCGCTTTTTTATAGAAGAGGGGGTAAGCGGATAGGCGGTTCGGTAATAGCCCACTACTCCGGAGGGTTTTGCAGGTTGTTGCCGGCTTCAAATGTTTATATGCTCCTTTACCACTGGTGAGCCCTTATGTGTACTTCAATTTTTTTTCTTTTTTTTTCTTTTATGTTAGTTGGATAGGCAAACTGGAAAACGTGCCACCTGATGGTAAGTGGTCGACGTCGCCCATGAACATAAACCAGATTACCTGGAACGAGCCACGGCAACTCAGTTATGTGTTGCCTATCCTGAGACATAAGATGTTAAGTCTCGGTGCCAGTAATTACACTGCCTGTCTTGCCCTTCTCTCCGAAACACAGCAAAGCTGTTTCACGGGAGAAACAAGCAAGATGGTGGTACCCATGCAGCCGGTAGCGCGGCACAGCGCTTCCCTCCCACCGATATTCTATATAACTTCGACAATATTTTACGCTGTTGTCACAAAACATATAAATAGTTGCTTTTTACTGGAGTAGGTATTTATTAAAAAAAAATACAAATCCTTTTCCATATATTATTAACCATGACCGATTGATTGTTTCGCAAAATTTATGGATACATCGATTACATTTATTGATATAGCTTAGAAGGTGATATTTTATACTAAAAGGATATTTAGGAAATCCCAGAGCGGTCAGGAGGTTAGCGATTATAATTTTTACATATGTTATGTTATTTTTCATTTCTATAGACACGACTTAAATCAATTTAGCTAACGATACGATCTTACGTGAGATACTAGAAAAGATTATGATAATTTTTCAATTTAAAAAGATTTGAGTATATGTAGGTAAATCTCGGCAACAAATGAAAAAACTAGAGAATATATTTGTCTTTGTAGGTAAATCTCGGAAACAAAAGAAAATACTAGAGAATAGTTTTGTCTTTGTAGGTAAATCTCGGAAACAAAAGAAAAAACTAGAGAATAGTTTTGTCTTTGTAGGTAAATCTCGGAAACAAAAGAAAATACTAGAGAATAGTTTTGTCTTTGTAGGTAAATCTCGGAAACAAAAGATAATACTAGAGAATAGTTTTGTCTGTGTAGGTAAATCTCGGAAACAAAAGACAATACTAGAGAATAGTTTTGCCTTTGTAGGTAAATCTCGGAAACAAAAGAAAAAACTAGAGAATAGTTTTGTCTTTATAGGTAAATCTCGGAAACAAAGGAAAAAACTAGAGAATAGTTTTGTCTTTGTAGGTAAATCACGGAAACAAAAGAAAATACTAGATAATAGTTTTGTCTTTGTAGGTAAATCTCGGAAACAAAAGAAAAAACTAGAGAATAGTTTTGTCTTTGTAGGTAAATCTCGGAAACAAAGGAAAAAACTAGAGAATAGTTTTGTCTTTGTAGGTAAATCACGGAAACAAAAGAAAATACTAGATAATAGTTTTGTCTTTGTAGGTAAATCTCGGAAACAAAAGAAAAAACTAGAGAATAGTTTTGTCTCCAATCTTTTAGCTAAACCGACTAGGTTCGTGTCTGAACATGAATCAATATTCATATCATGAATATACATGAAGATAAAGAAAGCTACAATTAGCCTTCATTATCATCATATATATTTTAATTTATTTTTTACGTCCTTATTACAAACACAATACACACTTTTATAAGCTTATTTTCCTTTTCATATTGTTTTCCAATGTTCACGGGAATTTCACTCATTAAATTAATACAACTTTTACGGATTACATCGTAGTTTATTATCTTTACACATATTTTTAATGAAGGGATATGCTTTAAAGTTTCAAGTATACGAAACGCCGGAAGTGAAAAAACTTTTTTTTATATATTATCATAGGAGGGCAAACGAGCAGTCGAAACTTAAATTTAGACTACCGATGCCCATACACATCTACACAACCCGAGATTATGCATGTGTTGCCCTCCTTTTCCCTATCTCCCCAATAGGGCATCGTAAATTCACAAACCACATTAAACGCGTCAGCAAAGCTGTCACTTGACGCTGGTGTTACGTGCACGAGAGGTACCACCCCGGTCGTGCCGGCCTAATTCGGCTGCATATATGATAAAGAACCAAACGTGGGCCACCGGTTCGAGCTGAGGTACAATTTAAAATATCGTAAAAAAGGTAATTTTGTAAATGGACGTCCATTAGATCCGCTTGTTATCCATGCCCATATAACTTTGAATGTCCATCATAATCCTCTAAACGTCCATCTTTTCTATGTTGTGTTCATCAAATTATAGTTATTTAAGTTATTTAGTATAGCCCTCGTCAGCTTGTGTCTACCTATTTACTATCCAATAGGATAATTAATTTTTTTTTAATGATGATTAACTAAAATAAACAACGCAATAACAGTAGAGCTGACAATCTTGAAACGGTTAAACCGAAAACTACATCCAAATCGCTTCTCCCGTTCGCGCGCTACCACTAATATTTATTTCTATGAGCGCTACGGTGCACGGTGCCACAGTCATACTTAGGCCCGATTTTATCAGTTTCCCGTTAAACGGAGTTCGATAAAACTAAGTTCAAATTAATCCCGTTCACATATTGTCTTCGATCACGGTTCAATTATAGATGGATTTCACCGTCTACACTTTGATTACGTTCATAAAAACTAAGTTTATGGCATTGAAGAGCATAAACTCTCGATTAATTGAAACTATTATAGACAAAAATCTAATTAATGTTAACTAAAGTATAAATGTTAACTATATATATATATATATATATATATATATATATATATATATATATATATATATATATATATATATATATATATATATATATATATATAGTATACTGACTAAAATACGCTGACTGACAGATGACAGTCCATTTGATCGCGATTATCGCGTTGAACAGCCAAAATTTGGCATTCAGAAATTAAACAAGTTCTAGCTCTAATTGAGATCAGTTTGCGTTGGTAAAATCCAATTTGAAGTTTTAACTCAGTTAAGTGCCTAAGCTGAGATTTGCTTGAAGTGATCGCGTTCAATTAGGAATGGCAAAATCGGACCAGTGATCCGTTGAAAGTGTTGTCAGTGAAAGTGGTCAAACTTCGGGAACGTACCCATACTACGTGACCCGTTTTTAGAATTTTTAACCCCCTCCCCCCTCTTGGTGGCCACCCGTAGTATTTGTTAAGACCCCCCCCCTCCTTCGAGTTTTCACGTAGTAATTCGGAAGTATGGTTTAAATAAATAGAAAGTTAAAAAAATAATTTTGGCTCAATTTTGTCTTTAATGTGAGTTTAAAGAGCAATATATTTGTAGCTCGAAAGAGCGTGAGATTTTTCCAGAGATTATTGACTTCCTGAGACCAAGCGTAGTATTATTTATAGACCCGTTCCCCCCTGAACGGGTCACGTAGTATGGGTACGTTCTCTAGCATCTCTCTTTTTGCGTCGGGGGTTAAAGTTTCACTCAATTAATGATCCGATTCTTGTTCAGTTTTTAATGTATCATACATATCTTATCTTTTAGTGTAAAGTAGGGCTTGGTGCGACACGCCCGTATCATGTACTGTTCTACTTATTTCTTCTGGGAGAAGATTAGCATAATCTTGCTGCTCTGGCTAGTTTTATGCTTGCATGGGTAGTAAAATGAATACAAGTTCATGGATTACGTTAATCTCATCCCATCGTCTGCTAGTTTTCTTAAACTATCTAAAAAGATAGAACGATGAAAACAGGATAGTAAGGTTTAGGTATTAAAAAAGTTGCTTTGACATTTTAAGGAAAATAAACTCTAATATGAAATCTAAATAGGTATAAGGATCTAAATACGTCATTCCTAAAACTGCTGTCTAATAAATAGAAACTGTAGGCGGGTTGTGTCAGATGTTAATGAATAATAAATGATCGAGTATTCTCGGTATCCGCGCTCGTGAACAATAGTCGAGAAGATGATATATCTTATGTATTAGATAAATTATTTATTAGCAATATCAACTAAATTAGCATTTCATTTGATAATTGTTGTATAAGTATTTTTTATTGATACACAGGATATCATCAGGATATGCCACGCAGCACGATTGTTATGTGTAAAATATGTTGTTTGATATTACGTATGGTTAACTAACTGGATGGCTTTTTATTTATGTCATATTGTTGATTACTCTATTGGTATTTTACTAAGTTACTTATATCATTCTTCTTGCTAGAATTAAGGTGCGGCTCCACCGCGGCGCACGCAGAGGCTAAGCACGTGTGCTGTGCATGTCAACAGCACGAACATGTCAATAAATGCGTAGCGTGTCCGTGGGTTGCAGTGCAAACAATTACATGCATTTTCTTGCAAAGCGAAACTTGACAAACATGCGTAGCCTCTCCATGCGCCGCGGCGGAGCCGAGCCTTTAGATAACGAAATATATATAACGATACGAAACGATAACGAAAAAAAAAAAACGAAAACGCGTTGTTTTACCTAAACGAAGTGACGAGATGGCAATTTGCGATATATCCGTCACCCAGGCTTTCTAGCTGTAGCATTTTATAATTTGATAGTAGCGCCATAGTAAAGATAGCAACATTAATAAAGAAACCCTATATTTTATCAGTTTTTTAATGTTATATCGAACTATACTTCATATTCATATACATAATATGAAAAACGGTGCATATCTACTATCTTTCGCGTTGTATATTCATTCTTAGAAAAAATCGGTTGTCTGTAAAGTCGGTTTGCTGACGATAGTTGAACGTGACAACGTCATAAGAAAATGGAACGCCTCAGAGCGAGGTAACGCCGCATGCATCATGTTTTTTCGTTCGTGCAGCCGGCTCCATCGAATTATAAGTCGTTGTCACGTCAAAAATCGTCACAGGACAGCAAAGTATATTTTATTTTGAATATAAACTTTTTATAGTTAGAACTAATTATTGTGAGAATGATTGCCGAGTTTCAACGGTTTGAAAAAATTTAATAATCCAACCTTGATATTCAAAATCTAGAAATGTCAATCCTTACGCATAAGCCTTAAAAGCGCAACAATATGACGTAATTTTTGTAAACTTTCCAAAAAATATTAACATGTTTTAAAGCTATCTCTGTTTAAATAGATATTTAGTTCATTATATAATATATCCTGCATAATCTTTGGTTGTGCGGGCGCCGATAGTTGCCAAAAGGCTTCGACTGCTCCTTTGCCCTACTGTGCTAAAAAATATAGTAAATAATATAGTGTTAAGTTATAGATTGCGTTCCCCACCATGGTTCAGGCCTTGACGTGGCGGTGGGGCTCAGTAGCCTAAGGGGTGCCCAGCACCTTGAGCGAAGCAAATTGAGCCGAGGGTGCTCTTTGTCTCTTATAAAAAGAAGGGACAAAAGAGCAGGGGGCAAGGGAGGAGGGCGGGAACTTCACCCCATTATACTGTACCGACGTTGGGACTGTTACTGTTCTTCTGTGGTGCGGGACAAGCCCTCTGTGGAGGTGGCGTCGGTCCCCTGAGGGGCTGACTAACCGTCGAGGTGTTTGCTCATTAGATCCGGGGCACCTCACCAAAGGCGGCATTGGTAGCACTCGCCGGGTTTTAGTGGGTAGAGCTGCGTCAACTTAGCCGCCTGGGGAAACCCACTTCCCAGCGGGATGCCTCAGAGTATTTCCCGGCGTTAAAGAAAAAAGAAAGAAAAAAATAATAGATTTGCGTTCATAGCTGCAGAAACAATAGGGATGTTGACAGTATTCATATAAAAATATAATTTTGATGTTAATTGGTAGTTTATATGATAGAATTCTGAAAAAATACAATATTTTTCCTTATTTTTATATGATTAAATTAATATTTTATAAATAAAATGTAACAAAATTTAAATAATAACTAGCATTCCATTAACAGTATAAATAATATACTACCTGTTTCCCGCGGTTTTACTCGCCCCAAAAATCAAAATGAAAACCCTTTCCCAAATAATCGGACTACTAAATGCAAAAAATCCAAACCCATCTGATAGTTCCTGAGATTACCGCGTCCTAATAAACAAACATATTTTCCAGCTTTGTCATTTGTTTAGATTGTTAGAACCATTCGTGTTAAGATAGAAAAAGGGTCCCCACCAAGGTTCAAGCCTTGTCGTGGCGGTGGGGCCAAGTAGCTTAAGGTGAACCCAGCACCTTGAGCGAAGCTAATTGAAGCGACGGAGCTACTCTTTGTCCCCCTCTTATAAAGAAGAGGGGACAAGAGGCGAGGATGGGAACCTCACTCTATTGCACTGTCCCGACGTTTAGAGAGGTGGTTCTGTGGTGCGGGACGACCCCTCTGTGGAGGTGGTATCGGTCTCTTGAGGGACTGACTAGTAGTCGAGGTGCTCTGTTTGCTCAATAGATCCGGGGCACCTCACCAAAGGCGGCATTGGTGGAACTCACTTAAAAGTGGGTAGAGCTGCGTCTACCTTACCATCTTTCGGGCGCAGCGAGTCCCACACACCCGCCTGGGGAGACCCTCCTTCCCAGCGGGATGCCTCAGAGCATTTCCCGGCGTAAAAGAAAAAAAAATACAAAAAGGGTCTAATTTGTCTTTATAAATGATCTAATAATGTGTCACCCGGCTCGTTTATTTTGCATCTGTTTTTTTCCGTCATAGCTTCAATAAAGTCAATGATCTACGATCGTTTCATTGTTAGGGTCGCCCATACTATTAATCAAACTAAAATTTATTCTGAATAACATGTGACTCTTCCAAGGCAATTTATTATAAAAAGAAAACTATAGGCCACTGACAGACGAGCCATAATGGTAAACTGCTAAAGTCACTTATTAAAATCAAAAAACAAACATTAAAAGCGAAACAGTAAAAGCTCAGTATCGTTTTGTCTGGGAAGATGGGCTTTTAACCTTTTAAATTAATCGGGTAGTATACGAAACCAAGCTAGTGTATATAATAGCTAAGGATTTTAAATTTCAAACCTTAGATAATAATATCATCATCGTTGTCATCAGCTGCTATCCGTCCACTGCTGAACATAGGCCTCCCTCAAGGAACTCCAAGATGGCCAATCCCTTGCCACTCGCATCCCACACGGACAGATTTATTTATAAAATATTATTACTACTAGAATACTGTCAGGATAAATAAAAAACAAGGTAGAAATACATAGAATAAACGCGAAAAGTTCCCGGAGAGATTTGTAAATGGCTCTTTTCCATAAATATGTCAAAAATATAGAGAAAAGAGAAGAGTTCCTAAGAATACATTTTTTTTAATTATTAGAAGACAAGCAATCTGTGTTTATAAGTAATGCTGTCTTATTTAGATAAAAACCCCAAAAAATACTAGAATTAAAAAAAGTAATTCTATTTTTAAATTATATGTGGCTGTCTATAATTAATATATGTTTCACTAATAAATATCTGCCTCGTTTCATAGAAATTGGGGGCCCCATCAATCACTGGCCTCTGGACATTTGCCCAGATTGCCCAATGGACCCCCTACGGTTTAAGCCTTGTCGTGGTGGTGGGGCTCAGTAGCCTAAGGTGAACCCAGCACCTTGGGCGAAGCCAAGTGAACCGAGGGGGCTGCTCTTTGTACCCCTCCTATAAGAAGAGGGGATAGAAGAATAGGAGGGGA
Source organism: Helleia helle (assembly GCA_963853865.1). Classification (NCBI taxonomy): domain Eukaryota; kingdom Metazoa; phylum Arthropoda; class Insecta; order Lepidoptera; family Lycaenidae; genus Helleia; species Helleia helle. The sequence continues at coordinate 12,760,642 of OY971422.1, read as the reverse complement.
CAATGGGCGAGGATGGGGACCTCACCCCATTGCACTGTCCCGACGTTGGGCGGGGTTGTTCTGCGGTGCGGGACAACCATTATGTGGAGGTACCGTCGAGGTGCCCTGTTTTCTCAATAGGCCCGGGGCGGAGCACCTCACTAAAGGTGACACTGGTGGCACTCGCCGGGTTTTAGTAGGAAGAGCTGCGTCCACTTACCATCTTTCAGCTTTCGGGCGCAGAGAGTCCCACATACCCGCCTAGGGAGTCCCCCCTCCCCAGCGGGATGCCTCAGAGCAATGGGACAGATGAGTTAGTATGTCGTACCGACGTCTTCTAAATATATCTTTTTGTGGCTTTGCTAGTAATTTCACTGCCTAAAATCCCCTTTGACCCTGATACCTAAAAAGCTTTTTTGTGACATAAGTAGGATGGTGGTATCCATACAGATGGGAAAAATGTAGACAATAAAGAACAGTTATATCAATTCCTAAATAGTATTCTAAAGTGTTTATTCTTTTTATTAATTACATTTTAGTTGTGATAGGGCAACAAGAAGTCGAGTCGCTTGATGTAAAGAGATCAATGGGACAGTTCTTTTTCTTTCAGTCCAAGGTAACTCTTTCATGCTTCGCCTACCATAATGTATATCAGAAAACACAGGAAGGCAGTCCTCGGTGCCGAAAACTGCATGTATACATGCTGCCTTTCGGTAACAACTTTTCATCGGTGGAGTCATTAAAAAGGGTCTTTATTTTTCTTTAACGCCGGGAAATGCTCTGAGGCATCCGGGGAGTGGGTCTCCCTAGGCGGGTATGTGGGACTCGCTGCGCCTGAAAGCTGGTAAGTGGACGCAGCTCTACCCACTAAAACCAGGCGAGTGCCACCAATTCCGCCTTTGGTGAGGTGCCTCGGATCTGTTGAGCAAACAGGGCACCTCGACGGCTAGTCAGTCCCTCAGAGGACCGACGCCACCTCCACAAAGGGGTTGTCCCGCATCACTGAACAAGCCTTCCCAACGTCAGGACAGTACACTAGTGTGAGGTCTTTTGTCCCCTCTTCTTATAAGAAGGGTACAAAGAGCCCCTCGGCTCAATTATCTCAATAATCGGTGCAGCGGCTCACCTTAGGCTACTGAGCCCCACCGCCACAAGGCCTGAACCATGTTGGGGGGGGGGGGGTATGAGAAAACTGAAGACTATATAAATCAATGCCAAAAACCATACTCTATTTTGTTCCTCGTCCCCGTGATCGGTAACAACACAGCTGGTTTACGCATACCATACCTAGATGGTGAGAATATATTGATAGGAAAAAGTTGTGTCGACTCACTCACAGTTGTGTTCTAGTCGTGTCTTACAATTTTGAGCGATTACATCATTCCGCGTACTGCTACATTTACGCATACATAAAACGTTTAGAATTTAGTATGATTGTGTCGTCTGTGTATGTGCGATTGTAAGTAGACGCGGAACACGGATGTCGCATGACTCACTGGTATTATCATAAAGTACAAGACAAGATATGAATATGATAAAAATACGTATTTTGTTTACGAAAAGAGAACTCGAATAATAAATACAGATGATAAATTTACAAAAGTAGATAATATGGGATAGATATTTCTTACGAATTCGCCCTATCTAATTATTGATATAAATATAAATCTTCTATATAATATATTAAATTAGGAATTTAAAAAAACTAAAACCGACATCAAAAATAATAAGTTGATTATAAGTTGCAGGCACACAAAAACTAAAGAAACGCTATTACTTTATTATTTTTGTAGTCAGTTTTAATTTCTTTTAAATTTTTTTTCATGGATATAGTTTTTATACAATATATATATATATATATATATATATATATATATATATATATATATATATATATATATAGCAAAATATTCTAATTTAATTATAATGAAATAAATGGGAAAATAACAATAATAATAATATTTATAATGAAAATTACAATCAAATATAATTTTATCCTTTCTGTATTACCAATAATGTATATACATTGTGTTATTGAAATTTAAATATGCGTGGAATAAAAAGGCTTTTTTATTTTATTTTTATTTTAATAGGGAGTGTCCTGAGGAATTGTTCGGACTAATACCTGCAGCAGAATTCCACCACCGGACATCGCGTAAAAGCTCCAATTTTCACCCACACTATCTCGATGTTCGTAAATCCACAACAACTCGATTTTTACGGCATTTCCTGCCTCGCTCGACGAATATATGGAATCAGCTGCCACTTACGGTGTTTCCGAACCGTTACGACTTAGGGACCTTCAAGAAGAGAGCATAATCCCATTTGAAAGGCCGGCAACGCACCTGCTAACCCTCTGGTGTAGCGGGTTTCAGTGTATGTCGCTATCACTTACCATCAGTTGAACCGACTGTCCGTTTGCCCCCTCTTCTATAAAAAATAATAATAATAATATAGTTTCTACGTCTTTTTTGTTTGTTGTTTCTATTTGAGCTTGTATGAGTACTTTATGACGCAGCATCATTTTGATAGCGTTCATAAATACGTTTGAGTTTAAAAGATAGGTATAATGCGTATAAGTTAAAGTGGGTGGGTAAATTGAATCTGACAGATACTAGAATAAAATATTTTCGATGTGAAAACCAGTGTGTAAAGGGAATTCCAAGTTGTCAGTGAGGCTTGCTTATATTGTATGCTGTTATCGATACTGAATTATATATAAATATTGATAAGCCCAGTAGATAGACGAATATATAGTGGAACATTCCAGAAGATCGATGATAGATGGAATGATGATCTCCATGTATAGATGATTAAAGTTATCCGCCTTGGCGTTTATTAGTAAACGCTGATGTTTAGAAAATATAATAGCGTAGTTTGGTTACAATGAAGTAAATTTTATAGAGTTTTTAGCATATGCATAAGCCATGAAAAATATGTGGGTGGTGTAGAAATCATGATTTTTTAAAATATAAAATTGTTTATTTTTAATACTATAATTTCGTTCTTATAATCTATCGATATATTTTAAATGCTCTCATAAGCTTATCAAATATTTTAAATACTTTAACAAACTTATTCTATTCCTAAATAAATTTATATCACAATGTCGTTGTAATTGCTACATAGTCCACCTTTGTTTCGTCGGCATATCTCGTTTCTTAGAATGATCCTTTACTTTATCTCCGACCGTATCCTGAAAATATATGAAAAAATTACATTTATATAATCACTGCTGGTAAACTTTGTGTATATGAGATATATTTTTCGGATGTAAAGAAAGAAACATTTATTCGACACAAACAGGACAGACACGCAGAGACATAAATAGATACACAGAAAAACATTAGACAAACATTATAACAAAAGAAACTAAAAATGTGTGTGTCTCACGTATTGGTCAAAATGTCAAGTTCAGCATTATGCCAGGAAAATGTTTCCTGACGCTGATTTTTAACTGAACCAAGAGTATTAAATCTAGTCAACCAGATACCAATTTGGATGTAATGAAATAACTCTTAAAACTGTTGAACTCATGGGATAAACCTAAAAGTTACTTTGAGTAACTTTGTAATTTTTAATACAATCGTCATATTTTTACGGTTCAGTACCATGCCTCCCCACCATGGTTCAAGCCTTCTTGTGGCGGTGGGGCTTACGGTGAACCCAGCATGTTAGGTGAAGTAAATTGAACCGAGGGAGCTGTTCTTTGTACCCCTCTTATTAGAAGAGGCAAAAGAGCAGGGGGACAGGGGGCGAGTTGGGAGGGGTTGTTCTGTGGTGCGGTATAACCCCTCTGTGGAGGTGGCGTCGGTCGCTTGAGGGACTGACTAGCCGTCGAGGTGGCCTGTTTGCTCATTAGATCCGGGGCACCTCACCAAAGGCGGCATTGGCGGTACACGCCGGGTTTTAGTGGGTAGAGCTTGGTCCACCTTATCACCTTTCGGGCGCAGCGAGTCCCACATACCCGCCTGGGGAGACCCACTTCCCCGCGGGATCCCTCAGAGCATTTCCCGGCGTAAAAGAAAAAAAAGACCTCATAGGTGCATTTTATGACAAGTAATATTATAAAAATTACCTCCTTTGGTTGCAGCCCCAGCAGAAGCATGGGCAGATGCAGAGCTGCTCGAATAACTGCCACCGATTCCAAAGGAACTTGCGACACTTTTGGCTGATGCTATAGCTCCAGCATTGACATCATTTCCCAGTCCACCCTTAGCGCCGTTCCCATTGGCTGGCACACAGCCTAGTGAGCAACCCTTAACATCACCTCCGTTCGAACCTCCATAAGCACCAGCACTTGATGTAGCAATAGCATTTGCCTGTGCTACAGCCCCAGCTTGGTTAAATAATTGACTAGTACCACTCTCATGTACGCCGTTTCCTGTCTGTTTATGGTTACTGTATCCCAAATTTGTAGACGAGGCACCCTGACCCCCTTGTATGCTAGATGAAGGATTCGCGTTATGCGTGTTGTGTCCAGTATTTTTGCCATCATCATATGCCTTCAAAAAACCAGGTGGCCCGCCAAAACCACCAGTATAAGCAACTGCACTGGCTGATGCTTGTGCATTTACTTTTGGAAAACCGTTATGTAGAGAACCCGCTAGAGGTTTAGAATGACTCAATGTAGAACCACAGTTATTTGAGCTACAGGGTGCGTGACTACTCGATTTAGGAGTAAAAACCGTTGAAGGTATACTATAGTCATTCAGTTTCAAAAGCCCACTTGGTCCATTAAATCCACCTGTGTACGGAATTTTTTTATGACTATCTTCTGTTCCATACGCTGGAGGTACGGGAGTTGATGAGATTGGTATTTGTGAATGAGAACTGAAACCAGGGTTCGTTGGTTTATATAGAGGTGTTGATGGAAGACGAGATGAATACGTACCAGATGATGTAGCAGGCGATACTGTGGATGCCCGATATGGCTTAATATTAACATTTTTGTCGATGGGACCTTTAGAACCTCCAAAACCACCAGTATAAGTTTGAGTATTTTTATTTGCGTTAAATGTATCAGCCTTAGATAAGTCAAAAGGCTTAGGATGAATACCAAGTTGAGAGTTTTCATTAGGAGGAGCAAGTTCTGTGTTTGGTGACACGATAGATGGGTTCGGTTTATAGGAAGGGCTAATAGGTGAACTTGTAACGGCACCCGAAGTAAAAGGTGAGAGTGTACTTTGTGCTAACCAGCTTGGTAATCCTGTTTGGTAACCTTTGTTTGATGTTGTTGCAGATACACCTACGCCTCCATATCCAGGTTGATTGTACGAAGACGTGGTACCGACATGCGGGATGCAACCTGATGGTCCACAATTTCCGGGAGTGTTAAATGAAGGCTGATTTGCATTTAAGCTCGGAAAATATGATGTGCCACAATTTGGCCCTTTACATCCTGGACGGTCCGTAGAGCCAAAAGAAGTTGTAGAAGGAGTTACCAAACCAATAGCTCCATAGCCTGGTTGATTTGGAGGGAGTGAGGTACCAGTTTGTGGGATACTACTACAACCAGAGGGGCCACAATTTCCAGGACTAGTAAATATAGGCTTTGTATAAGTATCTGCACTTGAAAAACTTGGCATAGCACAGTTTACTCCTTTACAATCTGGGTGGTTTACAAAAGGAGTGTATTGGCCAGCAGGTTTCGTTGAACTAAAACTTCCGATTTCATGTTGATTTTGAGAATTTGGGGCACCAGTCTGTGGAATATTACCACAACCTAATGGCCCACAATTACCAGGAGAATTAAACGATGGAAGATTTGTATTTACTCCAACGCTTGAAGAAGTTGATGCATCACAGTAGGATCCTCTACAGTTGGGTTGTCCCGCAGAGGATGAGGAATGTTCACTAGATGGTAAAGATGTTTGAACATCACCATATCCATGTTGGTTTTGAGGAAGTGTTGTATCCGTTTGTGGATTACTACTGCAACCCGATGGGCCACAGTTTTGAGGAGTATTAAAATTGGGCTGATTTGTTTGTACGCCTGCACTTGGAAGAAGTGATGCTGTAGGTAGAGAATGATCACCAGAATGTACACCATAAGATGGTGTAAAAGTTTTGTATGGATTTATTGCTGAGGTTTCAGTTTTAGGTAAGGTTTGTGATGAACAAACTTCACCACTACAATCACCTGGCGGCTTAGGGGTAGGGGAATTATTATAACCGGGTCTAGGAGAATTCAAATTATCGTTTGTGAAGGAATGTTTATTGTTTTGACATTCATCTGATGTACATAAGACTTTCTTGTCTGGAATATTACTTGGAAGAGTAGGACCAAAAATTGGAACATCGTAACTAGATGGCCTAGTTTGCTTATTATATCCCGAATCATGTGAAGGGGAATCACAATCATGAGTAGTGCATTCTGATTCTATTGTTGAAGGCTTGTTATAATCAGATGCCTTATGAGAATTCAAGTCTTTGTTTGTTTGAAGTGTATTACCAATATTATTTCCACCATTATTGCTATATGGGCTTAAGGTTTGTGATCCTGGTTTACATATTCCATTGTAGCATGGGCCTGAAACACCGTTTTTAATAACATCTGCAGAGTATGAGTTTTGGGTTGGGAAATTATTATAATTATTATGAGCCTGGGTTTTTCCTGCAACATTAACATGTATATCGTTTGATGATGCTTCTTCTGGGTTTGTTGGTGTATTTTCGTGACCACACATCCCTGATTTACAATTTCTATTAGGAACATGTTGAGTGTTAGTTGATGATGAACAATCTCCATTGGTACAGTCATTAATTGAACCATAATTATTTAAACCATTATTAGATGGCTTATTATTGTCACATTGACCTGAAGCACATTCTTTGTTATCACCGTTTTCATTACAATTTTCTCCAACACAAGGTTGATTGCTATTTTTGGAATTGTAGGATGATGACCCAGCTGCAGCTGCAGCTTCTGCGGTATTGGCCTGACCATTGTTTGACGATACGTTTAAATCGTTACCTCCATTATTTTTACACGCTCCAGTTGAACATCCATTACATGCTCCTGAAGAGCATCCACCATTTGAACCAAATCCATTGATTGCGTTACCTCCGCTGAACGTAAAGGAACTAGAACTTGCACTTGCACTGGAAGAAGCAAAGCTTGAAGATGACGATTTCGAAAAGGAGCCTGAATATCCTGCACCACTTGGAATAGCCAGCGGAATAGGCGACAGTCCACTAAACGCTCCAGCGGATGCACTTGCCTCAGCTAAAACAACAAATATTGAAATTAAAACTATTTCTTTAATCTAAATATTAAACTGTATCTACTTATGACATTATATATAAAGATTTAATTACATACTAGAGCCTTATATCTATTTGTCCATATTTTTTATCGACGAGGTAGTACCAATTTGAAAACGTTTCCTGTTATAAATATAGGCACGGGACAATACCGTGAGATATGAGGACTAGCAGCAAATTATTGTGTAAATAAAATATACATATATTTTAAGTATACGTTATAGTAGCGAGAGATCAGTTGTCTTGGCGTTTTTTGAGGCAGGCCTATGTTCAGCAGTGGACGGATAGAGGCTGATGATGATTACATATAAAGAGATTTTTCCATCATCGCAGTAACCAGTCAATTGTTTAAATTAAATGAGATACAACTAAGTGCCTCTTATATACTTAGGGTTAACTGGTCAAAGGAATAAAACCTTTGCTAGCTAATAATGGTTGTGCAGATTTATTTGCACAAGTATTGCAGACTTACTCATTTGTTTGAAGATATGTGTTTCTGTATATGATTAATTATACTGCAAAGATATAATATAATAAATTTAAAGCAAAGAAATCGAAACTAAATGCGTTAGCATATATTATATGTTAATATTTATCGCAACGTTACTGTACTCTTTGATGATGCAGCGTACATGGAATAAATCTTAATATTTAAGGTAATATAAGGGCACGTTTAAGTATAATAACTAACAATCTTATAGAGGAAAACCCAACGCATAATAAAAATTTGAAGCGGATAAATGTTATATCTTTACGCGTGTTTTTGTTAACCAATTATTATTATTTGAATCTAGTATCAGAATATCATCTCATATGAACAAAAACTTTAGAGTACGGATGTTATTTACCTTCATGAACAAAAACCGTTGTATCTACTATATAACTATGATTCTATTTCTTAATATTAATGAAATAAGCTGCAAGAATACATTTATTCTTATACATGTTATTATACTCTTAAGGCACTTACATAATCTAACACAAAGCATTATTTATCTAATTTTAAGGGGTTTACTTAAGTGGTTCTTTGCCATATTATGTTATACAATTATACAGCTAAAAATAATAAATTAATTGGATAATAAATTGTGAATTCTACTCTTATTTTCAGATTCGTGACGTTTCGGATGTATTACCTAAATAAAAATATGGGGAGCATCTATGCTCATAGAAGTTTTATGTGTGAAATTTGCATAAACAATAAGGGCTTAGTTGGAAAAAAAAGACTAACCTTTTGCCACGGCTCCACCTTTCACACCATAACCGTAAGGAGTGGCCGTCACCTGACTCACAAGAGCTAACACTAAACCTAGGAGCACCATCTCTGTTCGGCTTCTCGTTTACAATGTTATTGTTTAACATCGGCCCGCGTTTATAAATAAATACCGCACAAAATACTAACCGGACAAGTGCGAGACTGAATCATGCGTCAAGGATTACGTACCAACTTACTCATTTAACTTAACATCAACTAGCTGTTGCCTGCAGCTTCGCCCGCGTTAACTTTGATTTACAGCCGTATTCGGATTCAAGATGATTATTTTTATAGCCTAAGTTACTCCTTATAACATTAGCTATCTGAAAGTCCCGTCAAAATCAGCCCAGCCGTTTCAAAGGTTAGCCGGAACAAACCGACAGACAAAATATTTAAAATTTGATCTTTTTATGCCGTACCTTATATAATTCCATATACATTAAATAATTAAAGCTGTTAGTATGAGATTAAAAACAGACAGCATTTTATTCATAGATAGAATTCGATCGGATTATTGTTCGAAACTATTCTGGCTATATTTATTTAAGTTCTTCGATGTGTTTTATAAAATTTTACACATAACCCTGAAAACCGGCTCATGGATGCACCAGATTTATTTACACCGAATAAATTACATTTATTGTTTTACTGTTTACAGTCATCGGGAAACACAATATCCGTCATTCAATGTCAAATCCTCTATGTATACAGAATTGATCAGATTCATATAGTACATGATCCATAATTTTTGGTAGGCCTACTTGACACGAAATTAAAATGATGGTGGATTTTTACAGGAAAATATATAATATGTAGAATGTGTACATGCATCTTATCGTTTTATAGGAATCCTATAAAGATAGGTTTTGATTTTTAAATATGCGAACAAAATACTAATGAATTGGTTTTGGCCATTCGATCCTGAATTGTGGCTAGTGTAGGTATTTTTATCATCTTTATAAATATGTAAGCCCATAAACATTATATATTTATGTGTATGCGCTATGGCAATAATATTAAAGAGCGCGTTTAAATTCTGTAAATACTGGATTTATTTTATGTATTATATGTTGTAGTAGGGTTTATCTTTTTTTATTCTATTTTTATAAGAAGTCTTAGTATACAGATAAGTAACTATGCCGGCCTCATAGTTACATACGGAACAAACAACGAACAATAAAAAACACCTACTTAAACTATAACAAGAAGTAAAATGAGTTATATTTAATTTACAAAAAAATACTTACATACCTATAAATATAAAGGTTTTTTTTATATACAATTTTAATGACTTGCAGGCTCAGACGACAACCTTTTATTCCTTTCTTCGCAGAAATAAGCAGATTTACGATTTCTAAAATTATTGTCCTGTAAGTTAAGCTAGATCAATACAATTGTTGACTACTGAGCATGAGCAGAGCAAAAGTATTAGGTACCTATATACTTGTCCTAAACATTTTAAAAGTATTAAAGACTAAATCCTAGTAAGATTATCCTTTTTTTTCTCGCCGGGAAATGCTCTTAGGCATCTTGCGGGGGAGACTCCCCAGGCGGGTATGTGGGACTTACTGCGCCCGAAAGATGGTAAGATGGACGCATTTCTACCAACTAAAACCCAGCGAATGCCATCAATGCCGCCTTTGGTGAGGTGCCCCGGATCTGTTGAGCAAACAGGGCACCTCGACGGCTAGTCAGTCCCTGAAGGGACCGACGCGGCGACGCTACCTCCACAGAGAGGTTGTTCCGTACCACAGAACAACTCCTCCCAACATCGCGTCTGGGCAGACAAGCCTTGAACCGTGGTGGGGAGAAGAATCATCTTATTAATATTATAAATGCGAAAGTTTGTAAGAATGTATGGATGTATGTTTGTTACTCTTTCACGCAACTACTGAATGGATTTTAATGAAACTTTACATTAACATAGCCTATACATCATAATATCATATAGGCTATAATTTATCCCTGTACTCCCACGGGAATGGGAAGTATGCGGGTGAAACTGCGGGGCGCTACTCGTTATGAGTTTAATGTAATGATATATGCACAAAAACTATGGCTTCAATCAAATTATTTCTTGAACATCATTAAAATTCTCAACCATTAATTTATTAATATTTTTATTGATATGAACTTTGTAAATTGAAATCCTGTCTTTACTGTCAACTACAAATTGACATAATCGACTCATAATATATACCTACTGGATTTTAAAACAAACTTGTTTAGATTGCCTCATCAATACCTCAGTCAATACCATGTATGTATGAATGAATGACGGCGTAGTTATGCTTTATGAATATAACATTACATTCATTCTTCGGGTATATCTTGGGTCGAGTGGGTTATTCCCAAGGCGAAGGATAAGTCTCATCCAAGTCATATACTCGTATTTATTGAAAATCAAGTCAAGGGACCCTTAGCTTAAATTCGTCAAGTTTTGACGTAACAACGTCTTATAATTCGATGGAGCCGGCTGCAAGAATGAAAAAACATGACGTATGCGGCGTTACCTCGCTCTGAGGCGTTCCATTTTCTTATGACGTTGTCACGTTCAACTATCGTCAGTAAACCGACTTTACAGACAACCGATTTTTTGCTTTTATAAGGTTCAACAGCGGAGGCCGCTCGGGTAAACGTAGTGCCGGGCAATTAACCAGTTGGGAAGACGATCTCCGTCCAGTGGCCGGTCCGTGTTGGATGCGAGTGGCGAGAGATCGGTCGTTTATTGAGGGAGGTCTATGTTCAGCAGTCCTCACCATGGTCCAAGTCTCGTCGTGGTGGTGGGGCTCAATAGTCTAAGGTGTACCCAGCAGCTTGGGCGAAGCCAATTGAACCGACGGGGCTGCTCTTTGTACAGTACAGTAGGGGCGAATAAGGGGCGAGGATGGGAACCTCATCCTCGCCTGATGTCTCGACGTTGGGAGGGTTTGTTGCTTTGGGGAGGTGGCGTCGTTCATTTTGGGGAATGATTAGGCGTCGAGGTGCCCTATTGCCCAACAGATCCGGGACACCTTACCAAAGGCGGCATTAGTGGCACTCGCGGGGTCATAGTGGGTATACGGCACAGAATGTGCCGCGAGTCCCACACACCATCAGACCCCACTTAACGGCGCGTAAAGGCGTTTCCCTGTGTTAACAAAAAAAAGAAAAAAGGCCGATGTTCAGCAGTGGACGAATAGGGGCTGTTGATAATGATGATTTCTTTAGGTTCTAAGCTATTTAGAAATATTACACTAGTTCTAATTACAATGCGAGACAGCCATACGGAAATAGAGCTTTGATTCCCATGATACAAGTATGTAGATTTTCACCTTGTGCTTTCTTAGGATTGTGAGGATATAATTCACAAAGAGGCAACAAGTGACGAACGACTCAGCCATGTAATTAACACGCAATATCTAAAACATGCAAAGATGTTTTTTTCTATCTTATTCATCATCATTTTTTCTCCTTCACTGCTTTTGCTGATCTATCATTAAAGGGTATTGCGACTGGACCACTGTATTGGTAAAAATCGCTTCTCAAGTTCGAGTATGAAAAGGATTTCATAAAACACATCACTAAGACATTCAATATTTTTTTAGGTGTAGCCAATAATAATCTGCTCACTTACTAAACTTTTAATTTTTAAGATTTTTAAGATTAAGCTCTAAAGGCCTCTAAAGGCTCAGCAGCCATAAGGCCTTTAGAGCTTAATCGGTATGCCACCGCAAAGGTCCATTCGAAAAAAAAACATTTAAGTTTCTATTTCATTTTCCCAAGTGTGTGCAGGCGCTAGGCAGTCGACTATACTTTCGAGTACTATCGCTGTGACCTTGGGAAAATACGAAAAAGACTCCCAAGTTCATCTTAAGGTCAATACGCCGGGAGATTACATCATTCAGCAACACAAATTAATATTGATTTCTTTTAATATTCACGCGAATTTCTCTCTTTGTAATAGGACTACTTTTTAGCCGTGATCGCTCTTGCTGTAAATGTTCCGAAAAGTTGAAAAAAAAAACTAAAATACATCTAAATCGTTTTGATGTGAATAAAAAAATATAATGTCTAAAGGCTTTTAGACTCGGATAGTTATGAAGTTTTCTCTGAAGAACCTAAGCCGTTTAGGTTCAATTCGTGTTACCTACATTCAAATGAGCGAGAATTAAATAACTAGAAACACAAGAAATGTACATAAATCTAACCACGTATTAGACTTAAAATGACGTCACATTTGCAAAGTCGAAGGCGCAATACCAGGATTTTGAGAAGAGAACGGCAAAATTACCGATTTGAGATTAAAGACCGGTGTAATTTATGACAATTTACTTGTACTGTTATTTTATGTTTATGAGTCATACTCTAACATTATTATACTACTTCATTATAGTAGTATAAATACTACTTCATTCCCGCGACTTCCCCTAGGCCACATTGGATTAGGCTATTTTATCACGAGCGCAGCGGGTCACCGCGGTAAGAGTGATCCGGGAGTACCATACGGTATAGTGGGCGGCAGCCACTGCCCTGGCCGATGACCCCGCGTAGGAGCTCGTGGCGGAGGTTCTTGCCGAAACGCACTCCTATGTCTCGGATAGGAGGTCGCTCGGTGAGTCTTACGCTGGACGGGATCCCGCGAGTTCGCCGACTAGGGCAAGAGGCGTTAATGCGAAGGGGATGGGGTGAGATCCTGGCGCGGCAGCGGTATGGCAAACCTAACGGTTGCTCTGCGTCCGGTCTTTGAGCGGTGAATGCGCTATAAGCGCAAACCCCTCACCTTCCGTCTGACACAGGTGCTCACCGGGCATGGTTGCTTTGGTGAGTAACTGTGCCGGATGGCCCGCAGGGAGCCGTTGACAGTGTGTCACGATTGTGGGGCGGCGGTGGACTCGGCCCAGCATACCCTCGAGGTGTGCCCGAGATGGGCGGCGCTGCGTCAGGATCTGACATCGGTCATCGGAGGGGACTTGTCTCTGCCGAGCGTCATCACCGCGATGCTCGGTGACGACGAGTCCTGGACGGCGATGGTTTCCTTCTGCGAGGCAGTAATGTCCCAGAAGGAGGCCGACGAGCGGGTGAGAGGAGGCCGCCGACGAGGCGTCGCCCGTGGGCGACGAACGGGGTTGCGTAGGAGGCGCTACTTAATGCGCATCTAGTAACGCATTTGTGCTCATGTCGGGTTCAGGATGGGAACCTGGGCCCAGTATGACACGACGTCGCGGGGACAGCCTAAGCAGCCGGGCTGTCCCTCCTTAAGAGCAGTAGACTGGCCTTCGCCGGAGCCAGCCTCTCGCTGACGTGATCCTGTTGAATGCCTATCCGGGACCCTCAAATTAAAGCGGTTGAAGGCGCTCGCAGTTTTTAGTTTACGGGTAGGGCACTCCCAGGTGCGAGTCCCACATAGGGTCAGGATCTACCAGAGATCCTGGCTACATGCGTAAAAAGCATTTCCCTGCGATAACAAAAAAAGGCAATTTTATCACCGTGTGCGGAGGCTAGGGCAACAGCGGTTGTTGCGAAAGTGGGGGGAGGTTGTGGCGCAGTCACCGTACGGCCAACGTACGACCGATGTACTGCGTCCAGTCCTGGAAGCGTGTAGCGTGGATGCGCCGCCGGAAGAACACCTCACCTTACGCTTGACACAGAGATACCCAAGAGACAGCAGACGCCAGCCTATGGAGACTGTGGCGCTGAGGAGGACTCAGCATAGCACACCTTAGAGATGTGCGATAGTGGGCCGCATAGGGTCACGACCTCGTGGCAATGTTTGGAGGGGACCTCTCACTCTCGACTCTCGAGTGTGGTGCGCTGCATGCTCGAGAGCGATTTGGCCTTGCCTTTTTTGGAATAAAACATCGCAAAGGTAGTTTTTTTTATGCCAAGTTCAATATCATTAATATCTTTAATAAATAAACAGTATAGATGTTTATAGGAAAACGTATTTAGAAAAAACGCAAATTATTTCATTGTATAGCTAGTAACAAAAACTAAAACGTGATGTTTGTCTGTCAATCATTTAGGACAGGTATCGGTATTTTGCGAGTATGAATAACTGGAAACCATATATTTTTTTACGGGTAAATGATATTTCACAGAACGTCTAAGGGAAATGTTATACGTGTTAGATTGATTAAAATTGCGAAGGAAAATACTGAAACCCAAAGTAGCTTCCAGTAAGTGATAAGGTAAAAGAATAATTTATTTTTACGTTCGGAGAAATAGAACTTTTGTGTCAGTAGGAAATTTGTTTGCACATTACTGTGGTCAGCTCAATCGGATTTATAAATTCAGAATCAACTGCAGAGATATTTTTTTATAGAATGGGGAGGGGATGGACAGCAGGTTCACTTTGTGATAAGCGTTATCTATAAACACCCGCTACATCATTAGCAGATGCGTTGCCGGCCTTTCAAAGATGAATAGTATGCTCTTTTCTTGAAGGTCCCTAAGTCGTATCGGTTCGGAAATAGCGGAGGTGGCAGCTAGTTCCCTAAAGTGGTCGGGCGAGGCTGGAAATGCGGTGAAAATCGAGTTGTTGTGGATTTCCGGACATCAAGGTAGTGTGGGTGAAATTTCGAATATTGAGGCGATGTGAAATTCTGTTGCAGGTAGGTATTACTTATTAGTCCGAAAAATTCCTCAGAACACTCATAATGTGTATGTTAGTTTTCTTAATTTTCACTTTAAATATTTATATTAAAGTAACCTTCCATTTGATACATATTATCTGTTTATGTGTTATTTCACTTATTGTAATCACATTACTATTTATGGGTTCATCGCTGCTTAAGATTAATTTCTGTAGCAAACATGTCACGAAAACATGATATATAATATGTATGTCTAGACTAATATCAAAATTATAATAAAGCGCGATAAAACCCGTAAAAAGTAGTTTTATTCTAAGATTCTAAGAGATCCTCACCACTTGATTTTGCATTCAAGAACTCGTTAAACGTAAAACTTCTTCAAATGTTGATGTTAAAAATTATCGTGAAATCGTCTGAGCGTGTTCACTTGACCACTTTACTCGGAATCAAGATATGACGGAAGATATGTGGAAGTCGTCGTGAGACCGCAATATACGTTTTTGCTGTAATGGGCGGGTTTCTCACTCATATCAAACGTCTTGCATTAGATTTATTAAAGGATGTGATACTAACAGCTGTAAATTAACGTTATATTATTGTTATATGCTAAGTTGTTTATTTGATAATGGAGTCCAGGGTTCCAATCGCTACATTATGTTAAACATTTACTACGCAGCATCAATATATTGCCTTACTAGGAGCGCCCCGCGGTTTTGCCCGCGTACTTTCCGCTCCCGTGTAGATCTCGATCTCGGGTAGATCCTGATCCTATGTGCAAAGAGTATAAACACTATGTATGTGGGATTCGCACCTAGGAGTGCCCTCCTGAACTAAAACTGGTGCGAGCGCCTTCAGTCACTTTTTGACGGTCCCGGATCTGCGTTCAACTATGTATATATTTTTTATATTTTAGCTATATTATTGTAAAGTTTCATTAAAATCCATTCAGTAGTTTTCGCATGAAAGAATAACAGACATCCCTACATACAAACTTTCGCGCTTATAATATTAGTAGGATATCGGCTGTCATATCAGTTAGTACGAATTATCTTAGGGCCATAGGATTGTTTTATAAATTCAGCAACAATTTCAGCCAGACATTTGTTTATGTTTTTCTTTCTATCGAGCGGTAAATCTTATAGAAGATAACCGGTCTTCCTGAAGTATGGAAGCCTTGTTAGGTGGCGTTATTTTTGCCATGTTAAGTGTTAGGTTAACAAAAGGCTTAAGGTATGCTTGAAGTAGACTTGAGCCATTACATAGTAGAAAAAACATCAGTCGTACCAAAAATAACTTGGTAATTAAAGATCATGTAGAGAAGTGATAACTTAGTTAATTTAAATAAAACTTTAAAGTAGCTTTGTTTTTGAAACTATTTTTGATAATTTAAATAAGTTTTCTATTTCAATATGGGCAAACCAATAAGCTATGATGGTAGGCTGTTAACGTCGCCTTTTAACAGTTTACCTTAGACCTGGGTTAGATATCCATTCGCTGCTGTCCTGAGATACAAGTAAGTAACTACTCGAACAGCTTTACCCTTTTTTCCAAAATAATTTAAGAATTAATTTAACAGGTAATACCAAATACACAGGCCCGACTCGCGAGGCATTTCCATCGGTATTGTATGACTTATGGTCAAATTTGTTTAATTACTACTACTAACTACGTCTGCGCCTTGAAATACCACATAAGATTTAATCGCTCTCTGTGTTTTATTAATGTTTTACACAGATATTGTTGTGCTAGTGAGTGGTTCGATCGCATTGAGTTATAAAAACTTGCAAATTTTTCCCCCCGCCGAACCCCCCAAAAATCCCCCCGTGGTCTGAAAAAAACCCCAAATTTGGGGAGAATTCCCCCCATCTGACGTCACTGAAAGTCGCACTTGGGCGGTTCTTTTAGATTTAAGACAGCATTGTTCGATTATTCTCTATGAAGCATAGATGGTCTAGCTTCATAGAGAATAATTCTACGAATATAAAATCTATAAGCCAAAGATCCTGGATAATAATGACATTATAATCTTTTACAATGAAACAATTGCATTTTCTTTGCTCCATAGGATAATGGTCTCTTAATCTAATGGTAAATACACAGTCATTTTCATCCATTAATAATAATTATTATGCTGACGGAACATAAGTTACGAGCAACGTTTATTTTAGAGGTGCCTGTGTACCTCCCGTCTCATACGATATTATGACATATATACCTACTTACAATAAAACCGAGAAAACACAGTCATTACCATTGTCCGTATTATAAGTTATAGCATATTTCGAACCGGATAGTACCTACATTAAAAAAAAAAAACAAAGTTCATATTTCGATAAGCGTCTTGACCTCATTCCAATTCTAAATTCGGAGAAGTAATCATTACTCAGAACTATAGAAAGGACGAATTCATATTGACTTTACGCTTATCTTGATATTATTATTCATTGGTTGTGCCTACAACGTAAATAACTTGAATTGTCTGCCAATTATAAATAACATAATATATGTAATCATTCTATTTCTAGTTTTGCAAGTCGTAAAACAATTTAGATGTAGATATAGTGTACATTGAGATTCTTAAGTCTGTATCAAATTTTTAAATGTGGATGGTAATACACATCGAGCATATAACCGGAATTGACCGGTAATGTTGTTTTGTATGAAAAATAAACCGCCAAATTTGATCTCGATCGTAACAGAACATGCGTTTATCGATCATATCGACATTAAGTTAAGAGGCTAGCCCGATTGATGAGTATGAGATGGGTAGCCGCTCGCCCGTTCGCTGTCTCAAAGAGCAGGTCTTAAAAATAAATATTTTTAGAATATTATATTTAATATCTACATCTATGGACGCTTTTACACCACGTCAATCTGGTCCCGTGGTAAGTTCTAGAAGAACTTGTATTACGGGTACCAGAGAACGGAAATTATAAGGTACCTAATACAATACTTTTATACTATACATATATTTAAGTTTTTTATTATATAATACACATCCATGACCTAGGAACACAGAAAACTTTTTGTTCCCTGGCGGGATTCGAACCCGCTGCCTCCGGCTTGAGCACCAATGCAATAACCATTGAGCCACAGAGGTCGTCCTCCATTTACAGGTAGATATGACATAGTAGAGGCTGAACTGCAGGCTATACGGGGTCCACAGGTGACGGATAGTGGAGCGGCCATCAGATATGGTGGTTGGCTGCGAATATACGAATAAGCATTCCCCGACCTAGTAGCAACAAGATTACGGATGTTATAAGGATGTAGTGGGTAGTCCAGTGGGATTGGCTAAACTATAAAATGCTACATAGGTCCTATGACGATCTTGTGATGTAGCGAGCAAGTGCCGCTACTATAAAACGCTTCCTCCCCTAATACCGGGCAGCAGCGGTATCAGTACATGCTAGAGGCTGAGGAAAAGGATTCCGGTAGGGCTCTGGATTAGAGATCAACGAGCAAGAAATTGGTCAGTGTACTGCGGAACGGAAAGTAAGTGGGGCAACCACCGTTCTAAGCGCCCTAATTATGGAGTATGGAAGACTGCTCCACCGACAAGAGCAAGGCTCTTAAATAGTGAGAGAAAGAGAGAGAGATATGACGTATTATGTCATAAGCATATATCGTCATTAATTCATGTATATTCTAATATATAAAATTTCCATGTCACAATGTTAGTTACCGTACTCCTCCGAAACGGCTTTACCGATTTTTACCAAATTTTATATGCGTATTCAGTAGGTCTGAGAATCGGCTACTATCTATTTTTCATACCCCTAAGTGATAAGGGTGGTCAACCCCTCAAATTTTAAAAGTTAACGCGGGCGAAGCTGCGGCAACAGCTAGTAATATATAGAAAAGCCTGTCCTGACTTCAACTACGTGGTCATGACTCCGGAGACATCATATCATCCTCGTAGGTCATCATAGGAAAAATAAAGAGGTCAAAAGACCTAATAACAGGCAAAAAACCAAGTAGTAGTAAAGAGACAATACACTTACCTTTTTGTGGACGGCCATACAAACCTATATAAATCACCAATCGCTTCCACTTCTTAATTGCCTGAGATAGGATCGCGTTCATTGCCAACAGTTAAGGTGACGGCACTTCAGTTATATTTTGATGGGGATAGAATGTCCCCCTTGGAGCCATTGAATTGGCCTTATTAGATTCCTTGTTTTTTTTATGTTACTTGGATAGACAAACGGGCAAATGTGCCACCTGATGGTAAGTGGTCCACGTCACCCATGAACATAAACTAGTTTACCTGGAACTAGCCCAGGGAACTACACTTTATGTGTTGCCTATCCTGAGGCATATAAGACGTTAAGTTTCAGTGCCGGTATTTTTTATTTATTAAGAGCTAGATACAAGCCCTTTGCGCAGCCAGTAATCACAATGCCTGTCTTGCCCTTCTTTCCTAAACAAAGCAAAGATCTTTGACGGGAGAAACAAACAAGATGGTAGTACCCATGCAACACCCACCGGTGTGGGTGTTGGTGGTTTGCAAAAGACTAGGTGGTTTATGTTACCCTAAACTATTATAAAAAATTCAAGAATCATTATCATAAAAATTAATTTAATTTTCAAAAAAAGAATTATAGACATAAAATTTCACAAGGGAAAAGAAAACTAACTTGTTCTCACTAAATATAATATGTTATCAATATGCTTGTGCTTACTCGCATCACTAATACATAACTATATATTCAAAATACTTATGACGTTTGGCGCTCTTGCTTTCCTTACATGCAAAGGTTGTCCCATCCCTTATACTTAACGGTATCTTTGAGCCTTATAATTATTAAAAATACGAAATAAATTATACAAGTCAAGAATTCAAACTAAAATAAAATTATGTTCCAATAAAATAAAACATTACAATGAACGACAGCGATTTCTAGGCATTTCTTGGTCATAGCTGGTGTTTAGGCGAATTCGTCCGGTTCTCTCGGCGCGTCCAAGTCTCGATAGTGAACAACCGGGCGGAAATCCGAGCCGCCGCCCCTTTAACAATACCACGCGGTTAGCATCGCCGATATCGCACAAACACGCACAACGCGAACACATACAAACAGGAATCCAGGTAGAAAATATAAATGGCAAAAGCAACATAGTGACATCAATAATTTCCAAGTCACGTTTATATACACAAGAGTATCTCATAGATGTAAGATTTTGAAATATTTATGAAACCTTTGCAAATCTTATAAATTCCATCTCAGATCCGCACTGTACACGCAAGACGCTACACTACTAGAACCCGAAAACTAGGAAATCTTAGCTTCCCGGCAATCGTTAATGGGAAAGAGTAATAAAAAGACAAGACATTATCTTCGGACATTTTTATTTTATTTTCATACAATATGTACATATAGAATCAGTTAAATTGTTATATGTAACGGCGACATTCAAATTTCTCTCAATAAAACAAAATACTCTATCTGTTTTTAAATTCTGTATTTGTCCTTAAACACTATTTCATGTCATACATACGTCTTAAAAATAGATGGAACAAACTAATAACGTCCTTTTAAAATTTACTATTCAAATCTTAAAATATGTCACCACTGTCCGGGAAGTCAAGATCGTTGTAAGCAATAATAGGCCGAGAGCGATCCACGTTTTCCCTGCAAATTATTATTACGTTCCACTAAGTATATGATAAAACGAAGAGAAACATTAAGCGAACAAGGCATTTTGTTAAAAGTATTGAACAAATTCACAAATAGTACGATAGGCGCGATGTAACATTACCAGCCTGAAGTTGGTATCGGCCTGAAGTTAGTTTGGTAGTTTTTAGAACTCTCTTCGATACAAATGTCACTTTCGGACATAATTCATTGCTAATTTCAGACCAAGTTAATTCGCGCGTATTGTACGCATACAAATACATAAAGCTCGTATAAAAATTCACAATGCAAATGTTAAGGTCATGCAAAACAATATGCGTGGAGAGGACTGAGGTCTGGGCGGACCGGTTTGATGAGCGGAAAGAAGGAAGTAATATAATAAGTGCATATTTATATTTACGCATTAAATATTTTATTTTGTAAGAGGTAGTGCCATGATGCTATGCAGCCGAATTGGGCCGGCACGACCGGGGTGGTACATCTCGCTTACATATTACCGGCATCAATTGACAGCTATGCGTTTCGTGCGGTTTGTGAGTGAAAAGGAGGCCACGCATCTGCATAATCTCTAGTTGTGTGGATATTTGTGGGCGTCTAAAGTCGCCAAAAGGCTTCGACTGCTAGTTTACCCTCCTATGTTATAAAATATTTATGATAAGCAAATGTTTTTCCGATTTTCTTGATTGAACTTTTGAGATGTCATCCCGGCATTGTTTAAAGGGTCAAAATTGTATTATAATTTTTATTATCAATTCTAATACATCCCCTGATGGACGCCAACATTCAATGAAAAAATATGATACGACCGAGTCCTTAATATAATATCTCGTATCCGTTTTGGACCGCTTTTATATGTTATAACTCATTATTACACACTAACCAATACACAGAAACTAGAAATTTCTCGAAATCATATAAGCAGTGTGTTTTCCAAATAATTAATTATATATTATTAACGATGACAACATCCTGTTCGGGTCTGTTTTGGTATCTCATGTTGAAACATCTAGCCTGTTTGTTGGATGTAAAATAAAAATAAGGCTTTATTGACATTTATCACGTTATAAGATGTATTAATCATTATGCATCATAATATTATTATTGAACAAAGCCCGCCGTATTGAATACTATAATTTTTTATTGTTTGCGTCATGCCAAGGTTTTTTGCTTCATCAAAGGATCAAGATTTTTTCATTTTTTTTTTTTTTTAAAATGGTACAAACACCATCGACATTTTTTGAATACGGTTTAGGAGCATCCGACTAATATTATATAATATTAGTCAGATCTAGAGTATGTAAGTAATATTCTTAACTTTAATTCGTTTTTACGAAGCTTATCCAAAAATAGCTATAATATTATTATAAAAATGTTGGTCGGCCATTAACTAACCTAACCAGGTCCTCCGTCGGTGGCCGATCCGTGTTGGATGCGAGTGGCGAGTGGCGAGGGATCTGTCGTGTTAGCATTCATTGATGGTGGCCATGATCAGCAGTGGACGGATAGGGGATGATGATGATGAAGCTTATTCATAGATCGTGTGTAGGATAGATGCATAAGTATGAGAGGATATACAAGTTACATTTTTTAAATTTGTAAAGAACAGGTGTCATAACATGAACTACAATAATACTGCAAAAAACGTTATTCTAGTAAAATACATCCATTTTTTTTCTAATTACCAATTTATGCATGCAAAACAAAACTGAACATATGCATATTTATAATTCTCTGACGCGTCGAACAGGATTTAAAACTATCAAATAACACTTATATTAATTAAATAATTTGAAGATATTATTTTAATCCTTTTATTCTATGTTATCTAACATTGCGCGTAATAAAGTATATTTGATCAATCGTTTAAAATATTACTTAATCTTATATCTTTAAATGAGCAATTCTTGTATATATATATATATATATATATATATATATATATATATATATATATTCAATATATATAATTGGAATCTCGGAATCGGCTCCAACGATTTTCATGAAATTTAGTATATAGGGGGTTTCGGGGGCGATAAATCGATCTAACTAGGAATCATTTTTAGAAAATGTCATTTTATTTAAAAAAAAAAAAACCGGTCATCCAGGTACTAGTTATAAAACGAGACTATGTTTTAAGTTCCTTTACAAAAAACTTTATTTCAATAATATCAGATATTTAAAAGTACTTTTATACATATATTTTACAATCAAATTGAGTTCACGTTATGACCGTTAACGTTAATAAATCTTAGGGCATTTATATGTAACAGTAAGCAATTACCATTAGAGGCCTACGCTATTAATGTCTGTCTTTGTCATATTGTTTCACAAGAACTACATAAATAAAATTATTATACCGAAAAAATATGCAGCTTCTCTTTTACACAGGTAAAACCGTAACCAAGTGAAGCTGTATGAGCTGAGAGCAGAGAATAGTGGAGTAGGTTTAGGAGTAGGAGAAAATTATAAGCGTGTTTTTGGAAAGGATTATTTACGATGTGAAACAACTATTATAATATATAAGGCTGCAGCCTTGACAGTAAAATTAATTAGAATGTCGTGACGGCAAACGACAGGACGTTATTATGTCCTTTGCCTTTGTTTTTTGTATAATTATAAATTCTAATATCGACATAGTTGTTTCACACCTGGCGGCGTTTTATGATAGCCAACTTTTTCAAGCCTAACTAGGATTTTCTTATGTAAAATGACATTGCAGGCTTAAACATATAGATACTCTGTGTGTTTTTTAAATTACAGCACTAACGCCCATTATGCCGCATAATGCTCAATGTTGATGTTCCAATTAGGTACAGCAACGCTTAGCACAATTGAGCACTCTCAAAAGTTGTGATGCGGTAGCAGAAAATTAACAAGCGTTTATATTTTATATATTATAATTGTATTATCGTTAGTAATTATTGTTTTTTGAAGAAAAAATGTTTAAAAGCTTTCGTCTCATCGTAATTTGGAAATAATAAAAAGTTATTTCAAACTGTGTTAAAAAATAAATACATGCCTACAAGTATGGATGAAAGTATAAAGATAGACCATTTATTTAAAAAATAAAAGATCGTTTTTTCACTAACTTTTCAAAACTGAAATTAGCATTAGCACATCAGCATTGTACGGCACTGAGTCGCATCATGCTCTGTAATTGGAAAACACACGCTGAGAACACTGTGCAGATATTACCTGGGTCTAGAGAAGCGCGGGTGCCGAGGCGCGTACGCCGCGGGCGGGGCCCAGCCGCCCCACGCCCAGCCACGCCCACCACCTCCCGCGCCGCCGCCACCACCGCCTCCGTACCTATAGCAACATGTTTTATACAATGTTAAAAAAAACTTTTTACTAACTACCAAAGTGTCCTAGGTGGTTTAATAATAAAGCCACGAGTGCTGTTTGTAATAATAAAAGTTTGCAGACATAATCTCTGAAATATTTTAAAATTTCGTGTTGATTTCTCAACCCCAGAAAGTAGACAGGGACTTTCGGGGCAGATATAGTAGAAAATAAATTCACTCGTACTAAGTGAAGCATGCATATCTGAAACTGAAGTATATATAAACCTGGATGTGCTTTTGTCATTATATCTGCTAGTATAATCATTAAAGTTTATAGGGCTACAAAAAAAAATATAGGAAAATGTTTTTTTTTAATACTCTGCAGACCATTAGTCCGCACCATTGTTAGATTGATTTTGATGATGATTCATTGTAAATTTTTTGCTCCGCAAAATTGGAGTTCGTTGGTAGGTTAGTTGATGATAGATTGATTGATTGATTGATTAGCTTAAGAGGAGCTGCTGGGGTGGAAGAGGGAGAGAGTATAGAAAAATGTTGAAACAGTACGACCAAAATATTTTGACTACATGATTACAGCTGTCAAATTCACTCTAACAATGTAAAAGTTTATGTAGTCAAAACATTTTAACCCATCATCATCATCAGCTCATATCCGTCCACTGCTGAAGCTGAACATAGGCCTCCTTTAATTTTGTAAGAGGTTTGCTGCTTTGCAGCCGAACGAAGGCTCCGACTGCTAGGTTGCCTCCTTGTGACATAAAAAAAGAACGCCAAGACGGTCGATCCCTGGCCACTAGCATCCAACACGGACCAGATTGACCATACTGTAGTTAGTATATCTGTGGTGGGTGTATACTGACGGCGGGGCGTGGTGCGGGTGGTGCGGAGCGGGGGGCGCGGCGCGTGCGGGTGGCTCGGGCTGCTGCGGGCGGCGCACGTCACGCACGTACGCGTTGAAGTACTGCACCTCGCGACGCACCTCGTCCACCTGTATACATTATCCACCAATAATGAATAATAATAATAAAAAAACTTTTTATTTTTCGCTGTCAATGGTTTACATAATATGACATTAACCAATGTAAGAGGTGGAATCTGTACAGTTACAGTTACAGTATTCCGACCCCTCGGACCTTTATACAATAAATAAAAAAAATGACTATGAAGTATAGCGTAAAGTAATATTATAATATTAGTTTAATATATGAAAGGAAAAGAGAAAAGGAAACTAACAGCATGCATATATTTAAAACACTTAAAATGGAAGTTTTGGTAATAGTGTTAACGAAAGATTATAATATTATATAGCGTATACAATTTTTTCTTATAGCATAGAAGGGCAAACGAAAAGTCGAAGCCTTTTGGCGACTATCGACGCCCATAGATAGCCTCACAACCAGAGATCATGCAGATGCGTTGCCCTGACTACTATGTCACTGGCCAAAGCTTTACTGTAAAACTATAAAGGACAAAGATTTGATGCATACTCGGTATTTAAATTTAATTAATCATTTGACAATTTTTAAGGTTACCTTTTCCCCGTGTTTATTAAATATATGTTTTCTGATGTAGTCTGGTCCTTTGAATTTCTTTCCACTGAGAGGGCACAACCATTTGTCTTTTGATAATTCTTGTGTATTGGCTTGTATAAATTTCTCCACTTCTGCATCAGGATCCTATAAAAAAGTGGGTTGTAAAGCATTAAGATCGATTTTTATTTATTTATTTATTGCACCACATTAAATACACCATTATTTGATTGTTCACTAGTTGGTAATTATAAACATAACTAATGTTATTCTTCTAATGATATTCCAGAACTTGCATGAGTTATACAACAAAAACATATTTATACTATATAATTGCGTACAGTATATCACTGTACAAGCTGTATTAGTCTAAATTCTATGCAAGTATTATTAGGCAAGGCCAGGAATACCTCAGAAAGGCTTAGCAGTAACGCTTGACACAGAATATCAAGGACTTGGGACATATACAACAGATGAATGTTTGCATTTTGGAACATTTTATTCTAATATTCAAAAATACACTTATTCTTGTTGCATACTTAACTTGCTTTTATCTTAAGCATCTTCTACTCAGTTTAATAACCATATACAAACCTAAGTATGAATACCTTACCTTGATACCAAGTTTTTGCAGCTCTTCGTCTGACAAAGGCTTCACATCCTGCAGAAAAGCTGACATTTTCCCCTCAAATGACTTTATGTAATCTTGGATCTCTTGCTGAGTGGGCTGCGAATAAAAAAACAGATTAGACATATTTTATACATACCATATAATAATAAAATGTTTCTAAGAATCAATCCAAATAATGTTGAGGTAAAATTGCAACTAGTTGTTTTTTACTATGTGACACGACAAAAAAGGAATTACAAAATAAGACACTAAAGCCTCATCCAGCATGTATCATATCACAGACTTACAAAGGTGTACTTGTCTGCTATCTCTCTTACCTTATTAGCAGGAGGGCCCGACCGAGCGTGCATAATACCACAGCGGTTCGGCATTTCATCCTCATAGGGGTATTCACAGTGATTGTAGTAGTCGACCGAGTGCACAATACGTAAGTACAGCACTAGACGGTCTAGAACACGGATCAGCTCCGGGTCAGGTTGCTCTTGGGCAGTGGATTCCATTGAAGCCTCAAGACCTAACAACTCCTCTTCCTCTGTAGACGCCTCTTCGATCAAGTGCTCCGTGATTTTGTGAAGAACAGGATTTTTCGAGTTGAGGCTGAAGTTCTATAAGAAATATATATAAATTAAATAATATGATTTCATTGTATATTATTTCATCTTAAAGAACAATATGGAACGCTAAAAAAATTTGGCGTAAAAGCGTCGTAAGAAACTCGTTTTCGCAATTATACTAACATAATAAACTGAAGAACTTTTTTAATTGAACTTGCTAATCTCTGGTCTACCAGGCAAGAATTTTAAATATCTTTGTGTTTGATAACTATTGAGGGTGATAAACTTGGCCAGATAGCCTACTGCATACCCTTATTATATATACAGAGTCTGTCGTAAATAATGGATAATCCGATAAGTGGAGGTAACCCCGATGTCAGGCTACAATAAAATCTAGTTTTTACGTCAGTTTTACCAACAGTGTAAAAATGATGCATACTTTTAGTTTTTTTCTAAATTTTTGCTCCTTTGATCATTCAATCGGTTGCCATTTCTTTAAAATTAGGTATTTTTGTGTATTTTTTTTTTGGCATCGTACTCCTAGACTTGTTTTATTAAATTTAATTACATTTATAGCCGTTGTTATCGTAAAATATTATTAAAACTAACATTTTAAGTAATTTTTTCCGTTTTTTTTATATTACTTGTAGTTTTGACCCTTGATTGTGGAAAAAAAAGTATGGTGCTATAGCAGGTAGAAGCCATCAGCTCTCCTACTCTTCCGATTTAGCTTAAAGGTCTTTGGACCATAGCATAGGTCATTCCGAAAAAAAAAAAAAAAAAAAAAAAAAAAAAAAAAAAAAATGGTGCTATAGCTGCCCATTATCTTAAAACATGGCTAGTATGTGTAGATTCTAAAAAGGTATGATAGTGGGTACCTTAGCAAATAATATTAGCTCCAGGAGCAAAAGAACTAAGCTAGGTCGGGATTTCAATTTCTCAAGTAATGTCATAATTTTCGTGATTCCAGCTATAACACACCAAGACATGATTTTATTCCATTAAGAATGCAATTTTAATTTAAATAGTATCTAATCATCTGTTAATTTGCATTCGTAAAAAATACATGCGACTATGTGTAACCAGTTACTACAAGTTTATTCCAAATTCAAAGGGATCTTCAGGAAAAAAAAAGCAACAAAGACGGTTATACAAAGGCCTCCTTGCGTGTGAGAAGGACATTGATATTTATTGTTAGTAAGAGAAGCATTACAATAAAAAACAAGGTTTTTTCTGGTCAAAACATTTATTGCTTCGATTACACTAAATGTACCGCGAGCAGCAATGCACGCTCTACATCTCCTAATGAAGGATCTTTTAATCCGGCGTCCATGGTCAGCTTCTTCAATTTTACGAGCCGCTTCTTGAATACGCGCTCGCAACTCTTCTATTGTATTTATTTCTCGGCTGTATACTTTCTCTTTCATACAACCCCAGTAAAAGAAGTCCAATGGGTTTAGGTCTGGCGATCGTGGTGGCCATAAAATTGGACCCAAACGCCCTATCCACCGACCGGGGTACTCATTGCTTAAATGGTTCCGCACAGAAACAGCGTAATGCGCAGGACATCCATCATTCTGTAACCACATCATGTTTCGAGTCTCGAGTGGCACATCTTGCAGTAACCCGGGTAACGTACTTTCTAGAAAATTTAAGTAGATTTCCGCATTTATTGTCGCTGGCAACTCATAAGGACCTATGATTTGCCCACCAATAATACCAGTCCATAAATTAATTTTAAATTGATACTGCGATCTGCCGGCGCGTATCAGTCTGGGGTTTCGTAGCTGCCAGCTGTGTAAGTTGTGGAGATTCAAAAATCCATCTTTTCGGCACGTTGATTCGTCACTCCATAAAATTTTGTTAAAGAAATTTGGATTTTCTCTTATTTTTCGTAGCATTGAACGACAACATGTAACTCTTAATTCCGAGTCCCTTGGCAATAATGTTTGAACCCTTGGGTAATGATAAGGGTAGAGTTCGTGCCTTTTTAAAATTCGGTGCACTGATTTTTTAGGTATACCAGTACGACGCGAAATGGCACTTATGGACGTACCAGGGTCTTCCTCCACTAATACCAACACTTCAGCTGGATTGTGTCGTTGAGGTCGTCCTTCTCTGGCTCCGCCAATACCGCTGCCAGGAAATCTTCCTTCTGAGAATGCATTGTGCACCCTAATGAACACTCTGTAGTCGGGATGCCGAGCATTTGGGTATCTTTCACGATAAACTGCAGCTGCTCTAGTAGCGTTGCCGTTGCATTCACCGTAAATGAAATGCATGTTTGCATATTCGGCCGGAGTGTATTGTTGAGGCATTACTCCCACAAATAAACAAAAGCAAACTCAAAGTCCGTTAATAGAGCACAGTTGTCAGGGTCACACGTTAACAAGTTCAAAACAGAAGGCAAATCAAAGTCCAGTAAGAAAGCAAAAACGGTTAAATGTAAATACACAAAAAACAAACGTACGCATGCGATAGTCAAAATCACACTGAGGTCTGGGAGAGATTCGCGCCTTAAGGATAAAAAACCAAAGCTGATGCGCTGTCCTTCTCAAACGCAAGGCCTTTGTATAACCGTCTTTGTTGCTTTTTTTACCTGAAGATCCCTTTGAATTTGGAATAAACTTGTAATAACTGGTTACACATAGTCGCATGTATTTTTTACGAATGCAAATTAACAGAAGATTAGATACTATTTAGATTAAAATTGCATTCTTAATGGAATAAAATCATGTCTTGGTGTTATAGCTTGAATCACGAAAATTATGACATTACTTGAGAAATTGAAATCCCGACCTAGCTTAGTTCTTTTGCTCCTGGAGCTAATATTATTTGCTAAGGTACCCACTATCATACCTTTTTAGAATCTACACATACTAGCCATGTTTTTAAGATAATGGGCAGCTATAGCACCATACTTTTTTTTCACAATCAAGGGTCAAAACTACAAGTAATTACAAAAAAACGGAAAAAAAATACTTAAAATGTTAGTTTTAATAATATTTTACGATAACAACGGCTATAAATGTAATTAAATTTAATAAAACAAGTCTTTAGGAGTACGATGCCAAAAAAATACACAAAAATACCTAACTTTAAAGAAATGGCAACCGATTGAATGATCAAAGGAGCAAAAATTTAGAAAAAAACTAAAAGTATGCATCATTTTTACACTTTTGGTAAAACTGACGTAAAAACTAGATTTTATTGTAGCCTGACATCGGGGTTACCTCCACTTATCGGATTATCCATTATTTACGACAGACCCTGTATATATATATATTATTTTTACTTGGGACGGGTATCCGGTTGCGTACCTGTTCGTCGGCGGCCGGCGCGCGCCCGTCCTCGTCCCCGCCCCACAGGCGCGTGCGCGTGTCGAGCAGGTGCGCCAGACGGGCCGCAAGCCGCGCGTCCGCCCGCAGCACGGGCCGCTCCAGCGTCACGCCCGACACCGGCCGCACGCGCCGCTGCAGGTCGCGGTTCACGATCGCGCCCAGCTCGCACTCGCGCAGCTGCAACGAACAATATATAGCTACGAAAACTTTTTTTACGTATGACAGTAGTAATAATGATATACGTTATTATGAACTTATTATTTTGATACAATGCCTTATCAGAGATAAATTATGCTACTATTTACATAAGATCTCTGAATGCCTGTAAATCAGTTATCTATAATATTATATCGTAATAGTTTCTATTCTTACCCGGATGTTGTTCAGATTCCAGCAGATGTCCTTGATGTTGACCTCTCGGCGGAAGGTGACCCAGCCGCGGCGAAACCAGCGCCGCTCGGGCACGGGGTCCGCCAACGCTACGCGCAGGAAACCGCTGTAGCGCTTGCACATCTGTTACAAGATTCTCATATTATTCATGTATCGAATGTAAGTCTGGGAACACGGTGGGTTAACCGATTTCGTGCGGAGGTCTTTTTAACAAACTTTTGCGCCTGGCGTCAAACAAACATTTCGTAATGCCTCTAGGGCACCAAGCGCCAGATACTTTATTGATGCCCCTAGGGAATCATCCGCCATGAAATGCGACTTTTAGCTTTTACTCGTGATTCTCTCGTTAAAAGATCACTTGCAACTCAAAATCGAACGTAAGCGGTCGGTAAATTCGTTCAGTATTTTGAAAAGTGTTATTCTGTGTGTTAATATAGAAATGGAAGGTAAGTGTCAAATTTCTAACAGGTGCTTTAAACCTTTTTGCATAATTTTATGGATTTATTTGTCTACATTACTATAAAATATGTTTTCATACAATTTGAGTTATATTGTGGTATATATTCCAGTATTCAGGGGTCTCCCTATAACAAAATGACATTAAATCCAAAATCAGTTCTTTCTTTTATAAATTGATTTTATTAATTTCGGTGGAAAGGAGCAAACGGTTCATCAATTTTTTTAATCTCTGCGTCTTACTATTTAATATTATCTCTGTACATATGTACCTAATTACGACTTCGTCAAGAATGTGAAAAGTGGTTAGGTATTTTAAAAATTTTGATATTTCTTTTTAGTGTCACCCAGAAAAAAAAAATGAAATATATTTCCGAATCTGAAACTCAATGCGACGACGACGAGATTTATGAAAACTCACAAACTTATGACGATTGGGAACCTGAAGGAAATAAATATAGCGGAATTATAAAAAAAACAACTCAGGATTGCGCAACATGCACAGAAAAATCAAATAAAGAGAATTTTACAAATACAGAAAACACCCAAAAAGTAGAAGAGCGGCTACCGTCGGTTGTGGATATGCACGGTTGCAAATATTTTGGACAATTGCTACGCTTTGACATATATCAAAGATATGTAATTATGCAACGAACAATGGGACATACAAAACATTATCCATTACAAAATGAACCGACAAAAGGGTTTAATTTTTATTTTTGAAGCGCTTTCCAGGAATCTGGTAAATAAAGTACCTACCTAGCCAGTTTGTGCAATCGTGTAGTCATTGAAATTTAGAAATAACTTTGTAAGTTGCTGTTCTGTTGATTTCTTGTCACTTGCAGTCAGTCGGTTACTTAGTAATTATAGAACCCAAATTATTTAATTTTGACACTTTGTTACCTCTGTATCTCGAACATGCATGCAATGTTTTATTTTACAACATTTACAACTCTATTATTTGAGACTTATTACCTCTATAGTTCGAAGACAAATAAGTTACCGACTTTAAGAATTCGCCGACTGCTGTGTTAGTACACCATTATTTTTTAGAAAGCAATTTATACCTTAGACAGTTTCATAGATACGAGAACAACCAATTTATTTAAAGCAAAAAAAACTGTCATTTTTTTTTTGGATGTTTTGATTGGATGTTTTGAAATATTGTTAATTTATAATAAAAGAAAATATATGTGGCACCTCTGCAACTTGAATTTTTATATTTTATTTTACCTCACTAACTCAATAGCAAGAAATCTCAACCTCTTCATGTCGAATTAAAATCCGCCTAAGTCGAAATTATCTACATATAAGTCGAAAACTCTATAACTCTAATTTTTTGGCGTCTCCCTTGATATTCGACTTAGGTATACCTAGAGGTTCTATTGTATTTATATTATATATAATATATGTACGTGTAAATGCATATATTTTATTATGTAATTATATATTATGTTATTTATGTAATATAATATAAATTTTACAATTATATTAAAGAATAAAATTAAAAAAAATGCTTGTACCTAAGTCCTACCTGCCTACACCCGTATCTCTTCATCAATGGTTGTCTGGAAGAGACCGCTTGGAGCAGTAACTCCGCCTGTTGTACTTAGTTATTGTTAAATATTGTACTGTAATTTTTTATTATATTGGTACAAAATAAAGCATTTTATTGAAGCTTCTTTTAAGAAGAACTCGCGACACCGCACACAAAACGCTGGAGACGCAGTGTGCGCCGTTTAAATTGTATAGGTTGTCATAATCTGCTGAAGCCTGTATTATAGGTATTTGAATTTAATTGTTTTGTTTTCACTTCTATCGGCAGTCCCTGTGACTGGTTGGGTTTTTTATTTTTTCTATTTTGCGGAAGAATCCACGGGGTATGTTAGTAAATAATTAAACTTACAGCTTCTACTTCCGCTTTGGTGATAGTGGGAGCTAAATTCCTTAAAAATATAGACGTCGTTTTGTGTAGTGCCCGCTGCTCCTTCTCATCAGAGATGCCGTCAGTCCCATTTTCCATCTTACTCTCATCATCTCCAGGCACTTTCTCTTTGCTCTCTTTCTCTCCCACCTTTTCCACGCTCGGTGATTTAGACCTGTCTTTTTGCTCGGGAGACTTTTCTGGAGTTTTCGATTTTGATTTAGATTTACGTCGGGTGTTCGTTTCCCCTTCATCTTCAGAACTGGATGACGAGGAGCTGGAAGACGAAGAACTGGAAGACGAACCTGGCGGGGCTGAAAAAATTTGTACTTAATAAAAAAATAAAATAAAAAAAGTGTATTTTTAAATTGAAGAGAAAGCAAACATATAGTTGGTTCATATGATGGTTAGTGTTCACCGACACCTGTGTAATCTCAATTAACAATAACAGAATATATAAGATAAGAGGACACTAATTTGATGATAATGAACAACTTTTCCTATTAATAACTTAAGATGCTACATAGACCAGACCAGAATATGAACTTACTATGCATTAAGCATAATACATTACTTACATAAATAATACTAATCATTAATATTACTTATTAATGCTTCTTTTTTCTGGTTCTAATTTATTTTTTGTTATTGATTGACTCACGTGTTAAATTTGTGCTAAATAATTTTAAGCATGTTTATTTTTACTTACGTGGTTCCTTCTCTGGAACTTCTGTCTCTGGTTCCGTCCCAGGGGCTGAATTGAACCGCGAGAATAGTTTAGCTTGCTCTTGAAGTTGACGGAGGTGAGGATCTATTTCCATTGTTAATGGAGCAGTTGATTTCGGGGTTTCTTTGTCCTATATCAATTTTAGAAAGAGTTTATACGTTACTTATTTAATAAATTTAAAAAATTTAAGAAATATAATTAGGTGTAGATACTAACATTATCTTTTTTCTCAACGTCTTCCTTTTCTTCTTTCACTTTAACAGCATCCACATCAATAATGACAGGTTTTGCAGTCTCGACTTTGTCTACAATATAAAAAGAAATGTTAAGAATAATTAAACACTAATGTATTAAAAATAATACAAAATACTATTATTAAAAATAATAATACAAAATACTTATTAACTTGATTATTTCACATACATGTCTCATCAAAGATGACCTAGAACATACAGTCACTAACTTTATTCTTAAAAAATACATGTATTCAGTATACATTACCGGTGGGAGGGAAGTGCTGTGCCGCGCTCCCGGATGCATGGGTACCACCATCTTGCTTGTTTCTCCAGTGAAACAGCTTTGCTGTTTCGGAGAGAAGGGCAAGACAGACAGTGTAATTACTGGCAACACATTAATAAGTTGTATGGGCTCGTTCCAGGTAAACAAGTTTATGTTCATGGGCGACGTCAACCACTTTCTATCAGGTGGCATGTTTGCCAGTTTGCCTATCCAACTAAGATTAAAAAAACAAAAAAAAAGACATTAATTTTTTACTTGTAAATTTAAAAAACATATATCTGCATTACCTTGGTTTTCTGTGGTCACACTCTCGACTTGAATTGGTTCGTCCAGTGCTTTCAAATCTTCCTCGGTACCTCCTTCCAATTTAATGACAACCGTGTCCAGTAGACGTATCAGTTTGTTCGACTTTTCAACATCCACCGTCACTTTGTCTAGTTCTCCACCATCCAATAACTCTAAGAACACGTTGAGGCGATTCTTAAAAAAAATTGATGCTGCTATTATGTTGTATATGTTATGTTGCTCTTGTTTAAGCAAATATTGTCACGTATTTTATTACTCAAGCCCTACGGATTTTTATTGTTTTCAAATCTCTTACATCATGTACTAAATGTCCTCCCAGTTGTTTGTCAAGCTAATTTAGGTAGTGATTTAGATATTTCAGGAGAAAAGTAAAGAATTATAAGTAATACTGTCAAAAATTTACAATTTAATCCTTCATAACATATATTGTAAAATACATAACATATATTATAAAATACATAATAATATGATGAATAAAAAACAAAAGCATTTCTTGACTTACAAACTTATTGTACTTAGAAAATAAATATGTAAAAATTAACAATGCAAAATGTCTTCCATGTATAAATCACAATAAGCATATTTAATGAAAGGAAATTTCTTCAAATATTGTCAAAATGCAAAATTATTACTATACCTTTAAAGCAGCTAGTTGTTCCTCTTTGCGTTTCACAGATTCTTCAGGGTGATATTTAATCTTGAACCTTGAATACAAGATAAGTATATTAAAAAACTTTCATACAAAACAGCATACTAAATGTATAGAAATCAATTATGTTTTTAATATTTTATAATCATATGCTCAGACTTTCAAACTAAAATATTGTTTATGCTTGATTATTTAATCGTGCAAATAAATATACATCAAATAACTTTTGTCTCAAAATTAAAATAATACTTTATAGATACCCATACTTTACTTTAAACTTTGTATGTCACATACAAAACCTGCATATTGTTTGTATACAAATGTAGATAGGGATTATAGCAGAACTAAAATGTATAATTAAATACTTAAAAAATCTTCATAATCTCACCTGTTCCACAGATGTGGAATTTTTTAGCCCTACCCCTAACAATAACGAAACCTGTAGCATTGCGCGCTACAGGTCAACGCGAAATTATCGAGCTACACACGGCATTATACATTTGCAAAAAATTTGAATAACATTTTCATTTCGTAGACCGGTGAATCCACACGTATACGCTGTAGACTGTAGGGAAAAAAGGTAAAGTTAAAATTTGCATATTTAAAAGATTCTAAGCATAACTGTTTTTAAATTTTCATAAAGATTCATTTAAATATATATTTTATATCATATGACTAATGTTTTTTCAAGTTATGGCATAGAATCTTTTAATTTATAGCAAATACAACAAATACAAAGGTGTTTATACACTTTTTATTGAGTAATATGTACACCTAAATGTTTTTGACTTTTAAGATGAGTACAGCTGACTCCTTTATTTTATGAAATTTTATAAAACACTTATTAATACTTCTTAACAAGAAGTATACATATATAAATTGAAATTACCATTCTTCGTCCTTATGAGCAACAAAAAATTCATTGAGTTGTTGTCTTCTGAATTCCAGTTTATATTCATTGTACTTCGTTATTGCATCATCAACTGTGATGGAGTCATCTTGAGCAGCCAGGAATGCCTTAAAAGTCATCATGGTAGTTGGTCCATCTGTAGGTCCCATTGGAAGCATAGCATCCCTGTCATTTCAATCAACATTTAATTTATCTGACATTTAGCTTTAACAATTACCAACTAACATATGTAAGCCCAGTTTTTCTCTTTAATATGGAATAAAAATCAATTGTGCAGTGTCTGTGCATCAGATACATCTAACAATATATTAGCTGTCTGACCATATTATACAGAAAGTAATTAAAATTTGTCTGTGCAAATTTTGTCAGTAAAATAGATAGTTTGGCAGACAAGCCGCCTGATGCTTAATGGCCTAAGTAGCCCATGACAAGCCTTAACAATCCAAGTGGCTCATGGACGGTTGGCTACTCTAAGAACCAGACCTATAGACAAGTCTGTTTCTTTATTCGTTAAACTTTAAAACCTGAACAATTCAATAAAATTTAGCAAGTAGATAGATTATAACATTAGGAACTAGGAAGAATATAGGATGTAAATAAAATCACTGTCAGTCCAAAAAGGATTGTAAACTAAAGTTAATGAAAGCACAGTTGTAAAGTGAATGTATTAGCGATATATCTTAACTTATAATATAGAAGAATATAACAATACAATAAAAAGAAATTATAAGACTTTACATTCCATATTAACAAACATTTTCAGTGTTAACTCACGTAATATTTATAAAATACACCACATATTACATAATACTGACCTTGCAGGAACTGGTGGCATTGGTTGTCCATAGCCCTGATGTGCTGGATGAGGTCCAAAATGATCATGTGCCCACCCGTAAGACCCATAGGAATCATGAAGAAGACCTCCATATCTTCTGTCATCAACTGGCCAATCAGTCATGCGGACCCTCTTGCTAGATGGTCCTTCTCCTCTCACAGGTGAATAACCTCTGCTTGCGCTGGCCCCCCCACGATATTCTCTATAGTCAGGTCCAGATCTGCCGCCACGGGACCTTAAATTGTATTATAACAGTATTTATATTAACTTCTAAAGAATAATGGAGGTATATAAGAATAAAGGGGGGTGTGAAGTTACTCGCGTCCGTAGGATTTACCATCTTTTCCTAGACTCACCCTACACGTGCCCCCCGGGTGGTGCAAAACGAGTAACAACGCCGAGCATCAGGCGGCGGTTATCTAACCTGTATTTTAGGTTTATCACATACCTTGAGGGATTAAATCCCCTCTTAAATTGTGACTGCGGTGCCTTGGGAAAGCATCGTCAGTATTTCCCAATTTCAATATGGAAAGTACAAATGAAAGTGATATTGTGATGTCATGCGATCCGGCTAACCCCCGGCGCTTGCAGGTACCCGGGCCTGCAAGTATGAAATTAGCTACCGAAGACCGCACAGGAGTGAGCGACCAGGCTTCTGTGATGGTGAATGCTACTGGAAGCAATAATAAAAAACTAGTGCAGCAGGCATTTCATCCAGGTCTATTCACCCAGAGACCAAGATCATCATCGTTAGGAAGTGACTTGCGTGACAAGCGAAACCAATCCTATATACCAACCGAGGCGAAA
The DNA here is from genome assembly GCA_963853865.1 of Helleia helle. Taxonomy (NCBI): domain Eukaryota; kingdom Metazoa; phylum Arthropoda; class Insecta; order Lepidoptera; family Lycaenidae; genus Helleia; species Helleia helle. The sequence goes on along the minus strand of OY971422.1, from coordinate 12,723,048 downwards.
GTCTCAGATAATGAGAACAAAGATTGTCACCCCACATGGCAAAGAGTACCAACCCAACGCGTGGTAAAAAAGAGAAGACTAGCAAATAGTCCACCTACCCCAAAAAGACATATTAGTTCGCCGCAGATGGAAGCTAGTACTTCAAACAGGTTTAGTGGATAGAATAGATATAACTGAGGACCCAGTAGAGGAAACAAAACATCCAACTCAGACTACTTACCCTAAGAAAGACAGCAAACCTCCACCTATTATATTGTATGGAATAGAAGACCTGGCAACTAACGGAACTACTAAATAAAGGTGTGCCTTGTGGCAGTTATTCCTATAAAATTATCAACAAAAATCAACTTCGAATTTCAACACAATCAAGCGAAACATACAAAGACTTAATAGGACATATTCGAAAAAATGGCCTAATTGGACACACTTTCACTCAAAAAGATAAGAAGTGCTATAGGATTGTTATTAAAAACCTACTATACTACCCCTAAACTAGCTATAGTAGAGGAAATAGAAAAAAACTGGCCAATAAAGTTAGAGGTGAAGTCATTTGTGCGATATCTAGGAGAAATAAGAAACCTTTAAACATGTTCTTTGTAAACCTCGAGCCTAGCCTAAATAACAGGGAAGTGAAGAATATCGAGTATATCTATCACACAAAAGTCAAAATTGAAGATCCCAAAAAAACGTATGATATCGCTCAGTGCACTAGATGCCAGCAATATGGGCACACTAAAAACAATTGCATGCGTCCTTATCGCTGTGTCAAGTGCGCTAAAGGTCATAAAACTGCAGAATGTCCCAAAAAGGACAGGAACACACCAGCTACCTGTACACTCTGTTTTGGTGAACATCCGGCCAATTATAAAGGCTGCCAAGTTTATAAAGAGATATGAGCACGAAAAATGGCTCAAGCAGTTAAAGAATCGGCATTGAGATCAGATAAGACACACAAACAGCCCTTCGCCACGAATTCAAGATTTTCCGCCACTTAAAACAAAAAATTACTCCACACAACCCTTGAATGAATTCATGGAAAATAAGACCCCCCATCATACACTGAAATACAGTAGTGCCGCAAGATACTCGAACAAAATAAACACAGAGGATATTCAACCTCAGCCAACAAATTTGCTTGAGCAAATTATTATCAAACAATCTGAAAAAATTGATATACTCATACAACAAATGAGCACCTTAATGGGACTGCTTACAACACTCATAGCCCAACAACAAAAATGAAATTCCTTCGTATTGCGACATGGAACGTCAACGGATTAGCCCCTAACAAGGCAGAAGTTGAACTATTTCTCAGCCTTAATAAGATTGATATTTTCTTGGTTTCTGAGACGCATTTAACTAGGCAAAGAGTTATCAAAATACAAGGATACAATATATACTATAGCAATCATCCTGATGGAACATCACATGGTGGAGCTGCAACAATAATTAAAGAAAATGTAGAACATCACGCTCTCCCTGATAATAGCCACGTTTTCCTACAAGCTTCTGTGATATCAATAGATGATTGGCAGGGTGCTCTCACTGTTGCTGCTGTATATTGCCCACCTCCACATACAATTAAAGAACAAATGTTTACCGACTTCTTTCGCGAACTTGGTTCTAAATTTATCGCTGGGGGAGCGATTGGAACTCCAAAAATACCTACTGGGGCTCCAGACTTACCACGCCGCGAGGACGAGAGCTAAAGAAGGCGATTGATAAAAACTTTCTCCATGCACACTCAACGGGTGAACCTACTATCGAACCAACAGATGCTAGCAGAGTTCCTGACCTACTTGACTTTTTTATTACGAAGGGAATGTCAGGGCTTTATCTTAAAACCGAATCGTGTCTGGATGGCACCTCTGACCACACAGCAGTCATCTGTACAATCAGTACCACTGTTATATATAAAGAACCGCCTGATTTATTATACAATAATAAGACTGACTGGCAATCCTTCCGAAGCTACATCGACGACAACATCAACCTGTCGCTACCTCTGAAGTCAGAGAAAGACATAGAAAACACGACTTGGTACGTAACTAATTTAATTCAAAAAGCAGCGTGGCTATCGACTCCATACATTAATTCTAAAGACAAAAGTAAAGATTTTACTTTGGAAATCAGGAAAATGGTAGCTGAAAAAAGAAGACTAAGGCGTCAGTGGCACACAAGTAGAAACCGACAGGACAAAAGGGCACTCAATAAAGCACAGAAGCAATTAAAGATAATGTTAAAAGAAAATGAAAACAACACTTTACAAGACAAGCTTAGAAATTTATCTACAAGCAAAGCGGAAGATTATTCACTCTGGAAAATGACCAAATCTATGAAAAGAACTAAGGAACATATGCCTCCACTGAGACAAGCTAACGGTAGCTGGGCAAGGAAACCTTCAGAAAAGGCTTAGTTATTCGCTTACTATTTGAAAGATTCATTTAAGCCAAATCAATCCGAAAACATGGAGGTCGATTATTTATTAAATACCGACCAACAAATGTCCTTACCCCTGAAGTTGACAACACCAGTTGAAGTGAGAAAGCAGACAGCAGGGTTTGATCTTATAACCGCAGAAGTATTAAAAAAAATAAAAAAGAAAGGAATTGTCCTTCTGACAATCTTATTTAATGCTGTCCTAAGATTGCAATATTATTCACTTCTATGGAAAATTTCGATCATAAATATTATTGCCAAACCTGGAAAGCCCCCAACTGAGGTGACCTCATACAGGCCAATTAGTCTTCTTCCTGTATTGTCTAAACTCTTCGAAAAACTTCTTTTGCGACGGCTCCATCCGATACTTGAGGAGCAAAATATTATACCGGAACACCAATTTGGATTTCGCGCGCATCACGGGACCATAGAACAGATACACTGAGTGGCTTCTACAGTCCGCCAAGCATTGGAACAAAAGGAATATTGTTCTGCTGTATTCCTCGATGTGCAACAAGCTTTTGACCGTGTGTGGCATAAGGGTCTCGAATGTAAATTGAAACTCTGCTTGCCCAACACTGCTTAAATGCTACTAAGATCCTACTTACGGGACCGCATGTTCCAAATAAAAATAGAAGGTTCGATGTCACCTATCTGTGACATTAAAGCTGGAGTTCCCCAGAGATCTGTGCTGGGTCCAGTATTATACACAGTTTTTACTGCAGACTTACCCACTTCCGATAATGTCGTAATTGCTACCTACGCAGATGACAAGGCAGTACTATCTTGCCATAGGGACCCCTGTAAAGCATCGGAAAAACTTCAAAGTCACCTAGAAAAAGTTGGATTATGGTTAAAGAAATGGAGAATAAAAGCTAGTGCTGCAAAATCTACTCACGTTACCTTTACCTTGAAGAGTGGTGGCTGTCCACCAGTAACACTTGATGGAACAGTCCTGCCTCAGTATAATACTGTCAAATACCTAGGGATGTATCTTGACAAAAGGCTTACCTGGAAGGAACACATAAAAGCTAAAAGAGATCAGGCAAACTTTAAGCTTCAAAACCTGTACTGGCTTATTGGAAGACAGTCTTCACTCAGTTTAGAAAATAAACTATTGATATATAAATGTATTATAAAACCAGTATGGATGTATGGAATTGAGCTATGGGGATCGGCCAGCAACTCCAATATTGAAATTTTACTACGGTTTCAGAACAAAGCCCTAAAAACATTAAGTAATGCCGTAATGGTTTACCCGAATTACAGAAATGCACAAATACTTGGAAATACCCACAATCAAGGAGCAGATTGATATCTCGTGTAAAGTCTACAAACACAAATTAAACCAGCACAAAAACCAGCTGGCTAGAACACTCATGGATACTGATAATAGTATATTTCGACTTAAAAGACCAAGAATAGCTTCCATTTGAAGTAAATTATTAAGGGATGTCACATCGCTGGATGTGCTGAATCCCAAAAGTTCCAGAAAGTTCAACAGATTTAATTAAAACTATGAGGCTGATTGTAAATGGACAATGGATAAAAAAAATGAATAATGGATAAGATCTAAGAGTTAAAATTCATATACAAAAGGCTTATAGTGGCAATCCATCCAAAGAAAGATAAGGCACATCTCTTTGCTCAATACCTAGCATAGATATAGCAAAACTTAAATAAAGTATGATGTATGAAAATGGAAATTATAATAAAATCAATAGCAATGTTAAGTGTAATATTTAAAACAATAAACTAGTTATTATGAAACAATTTTTACAGATTTTATCGTGGTTTATTTAGATTTTTACAAGCCCAATGTTTCGGATACTTTACAGCAACCATGGTAACAAAGCTTTTACCACGTTGCTTGGGATCCCGTTATTAATATTATCAAATCAAAATCCAAGCATAATATGTCACAGATTAACAATACAGTTAGCACTTTCTGCATAGGACTAACCAAAATATTGATGTAGCATAGGGTAGTTTTGAATAACTTTGTAACATTAGGATGTATGACACCTCAGTCCTCCCGTGACCATGGTTGCTGTAAAGTATCCGATTTTTAAAAATCTTAATAAACCTCGATAAAATCTGTAATTTTGGTTTTAAAATGATTGGGGTTTTAAAAATCTTAATAAACCGCGATAAAATCTGTAAAAATTGTTTCATTATAATGAGTGAAATTTGCGTAAACATTAGAAAACAATTAACTATAAATTAACTAGTTTATCACAATAAATGAGAGAAAAAGTGTGTCCATAAGTTGTTAAAATCTTTTTTACATTGTACATATTTTTATGCATAATACATATTATTAAATATTTTTATTTTTGTTTCTAACTACATGATATTATTTATAAGTTACCTCGAGACAAACGGATACGAGCGTTTGGATTTAGATACATGGTTAGGATTTTTGGAAGGTTCGAGAGATTGAGGGTGGGTTCTGGAAAAGTAAGGTTAATTTATCAATAGGAAAGCATTATAAAAGTTAGGTTGAAGCGAAATAAATATACCTCTCGGACCATTCTTCTCTGCCCCGACTTCTCTCTTCTCGTCTGTCGCTGCTTCTATAACTACTACCTTCCGCAGCACCTCTTTCACCGCGAAATTTGTCGCGTCTTTTCCGATCATATTCATCATCGCTATCGGCCATTATAGCTCAAGAATACCCGGATTAAAAAATAAACAAAAACGATTTCAGTATAACTCTTTTAGTCACGGGACAATCTCATTAGGTACACCAGTTACCACGTATTTTTTTAGCAACGCGTCGTTGTGACAATTGACCTACAAATTACAAATTGACAACAGTCAAGACAAATGACAACTGACAATTTTTTTATTTTCATTTAAAGGCATTAGCTACTAGGCTATTAGCCATACAAAATACAATTATTCGGTCCCAACCCCAAGGAGCGCGGTTTCGCCCCTCTAGCCCCCATCAATCAACTATCATTCCCCATTCCATCCACACAAGGCAGTCCACCACAATATTTGCCAAACAATCACATTATATATTACACAGATTAAGTTTTTAAAACAAACACTATAGAAAACCACCAGAACAGCCCTACTAAGAAAACCACTCCAGAACGGTACTCCATAAGATTCCGCCAACCAATCACAATATATAAAGATCAAGTTTTTAAAACAAACACTATAGAAAACTACTCTGAATGGACAAAACACAAAATAACAATTAATTAACGGGAAACCAAAAATACACAACCGCGCGTCCCGATGCTTCCCGCCATTCCTCTGACAACTGTCAAATTTTTTTTTTGGTTGTTTTGTTCCTCTTGGAACCGGCTAAGACCCGAAGCCATGCTGCCATGTCTGTCGTATTGACATTGACAATATTTTGTCTGTGCTTTGGAGAAACGGCGGGAAATGCCAAGGAGCGCGGCTCCGCCCCATGAAGTTAGAAAATAATAGTAGATGCCCCTTTCTTTAAACTTACAGCTGTAAGTGAATGCCTGATCCGCCATCTTGAGTGCCCTTTTCATAGTAGTATTCTCTATATTATTATAGTTTGTGGTTTTGCTGTCAAAACCTAGGAACAAGTATCATATTATGGAATTGACATTCGCGTATATCCGAAAGAGACAGGCATATTTTACAGGGATACCACATTCATAATAACAAGTCTACTTATTTTCTTGAAACAAGTGTATTTAAAATAATAAATAAATTGGAAAAGGTTGATAGATAACTATAAGCATTGGCCCTACCCAAACATTTATTGTAATTTTAGACAGCTGCATTTTTCTGGATTATCAAAAATTTGTAATACCGCTAAAAACTAAATAATAAAAAAGAAGGCTATAAACGTAATCTTAATATGTATGATCTATAGTACTTAGCCTTTTAGGATAGCAATAAACATGTTTGTTTTTATTGTGTTTATTTCGAAGATTCCAGTCACCCTTTTTATATAATACCACATTCTTGGGTAATCCACCTATAATAAAACTGGTATCACCATATTTTATAAACCGACCAAATTAAAAAGTAGTACAAATTGGCGGACATATTTGACAAACTGTTCGCGAATGAGAATGTTTGTATGGCATTCAAATTTAGTCGATAATTTTTTGTTGGGCACGTCATTGTTGTGCCCAACAAACAAAGAGTGATATTCTGACAAAGACAAAAGAAAGTGTCTATGTCTCTGTCACTCTTGGAGTTTTTCGTATGTTGTTATCTCGTTCCAATACGTTATTATTATTAGCTTGTCAAATCTATTGATACTTGATCTTAGGTCAAAACCCTAGCAATGGTGGCCATGTTAAGTGCCGATTTGACTTGTAGGTGTACACCTTTTTTTCGTAGGTATGCCCAGTCCTTCTATATTATTATGTCTATGCTCCGCCCCTCTAGCCCCCAGCAATCAACTATCACTTCCCATTCTATTTACCCAGAACCGTCCATCTCAATATTCGCCAACGAATCACATTATATTATATTACAATTTACACAGATTAAGTTTTTAAAGCAAACAATATGAAAACGACAAGAACAGCCCTACAATAGAAATCCACTCCAGAACAGTTCTCTACAATATTCGCTAACCAATCACAATATATACGGATAAGTTTTTAAAACAAATACTATTGGATACCGCTCCGAATGAATTAAACACAAAATAACAATAATTAATTAACGAAAAACCAATTAATTAACAAAAAGTTAATATACCTAGTGGAATAGAGGAACAGACACGAGCTGTCAAACGAAACCGAAATTGAATGACATTTGTGTGCATATCATGTCGCTTCATCGAGCATGTACCTAAACGTAGTGATTACATTCTCTTGGTACCTAACCAGAATAGAGTGGTAATCACAGAACTATATCAAGATAGAAGTAAAGAGTTCCGTTCACCGGTGGGAGGGAAGCGCTGTGTCACGCTCCCGGCTGCATGAGTACCACCATCTTGCTTGTTTCTCCCGTGAAACAGCTTCGCTGTGTTTCGGATAGGAGGGCAAGACAGGCAGTGTAATTACTGGCACCGAGACTTAACATCTTATGTCTCAGGATGGGCAACACATAAATGAGTTGCCTGGGGTCGTTCCAGGTAAACTAGTTTATGTTCGTGGGCGACGTCGACCACTTACTATCAGGTGGTGGTACGTTTGCCAGTTTGCCTATCCAACTAACATAAAAAAAAAGTTCCGCAATTTGTATGTGGACGGAGCGTGTAACATTTTGCGTAGGTACGATGACGTCACCAGTGTAATTTAGTGAGGTGAAACACATAAGCCGCGCGAAAACAATTCAAAAGCATGTATTCACAGATCGATTATAACACGGCGCCGATTCTATCAGTAGTATTTTTCAAATAAACTATTTTATGACAGCGTGCTATGGACTATAAACTATATTTTTATACATTACGCGTTATATTATAGAATATAGACTATAATATTTTAACGTGTAATTGGATTATTTAATACCTTTTTTTATTATTATTGATAATTAAAATGTTGATTTGATCAGATTATATAGATAGGGCGCCGACCGGCCACTGGCGCCCTTATTAGATGGATTGTGATTTCTAATAAACCAATCAACTTCTTGAAAGTCATCAGTGATTAGTTGTAGTCCTTCTGATTCTCCAACTTTTGCTCTTTGGCACATAGTGTCATTTTACTTATTTTTAGCTTCATCATCTAAACGGCAAATGGTGGCCACTTTTTTACGCCACGGCAAGTAATAATGCCAAAAATACGGAATATAAAACTATATCACATAAATCAATAATTGGAGAATGAATGAAAAAAAAAAACAATGTCCATTTATTTTTGAAGTTATACTTCTTTTAGCGCGTTAGGGAAAAATGACGGGAGTAAATTTTTACGATGCGCGTGCACACCGTCACGAAAAACCGACACCTTGAAGTTAGCAGTAGTCAACATTATTAAATATTACACAATATCTTAGACAGAGAATACTGTATTCTCTGTCTACGCACAATATTCACCTATTGATAGTATAGACGTCAAAAGGAGATATAGTTTTTAACTACACAATAAGCAAAAAGGTTACAGTGTAATGAAATTGTACTATGTATTTTTCTTTAAGGAGTATTACTTCTAACGCGTGTACATACTACACACACACTTTTTATGTAAGGATTATTCGGAAAACTGAAATAAAATTGTAATATAGAAGTAGCCTTAACCAGTTTCTCAATAATATTTGCTTTGCATTAAAAAAAATGCTAAAAATAAAGGTTTATTATTATTATTATTACATACATTGATTGCATTGATTGCATCATTGAAAACGAAATTATCATTTCCTCTGCTTTCAAAATCAATTTTAATTGAGTAAGAAAATCGTAGTGTAGGTACAGCACTTTTAATGTTTAGATAAGGACGGAAGGAAGGAAGGTAGGTAAGGTAAGTTAGGGACAGAAAAAATGAGAAATCGTCTTCAAGGTGACTTGAAAGTTTTAATAGCATATTTTGCATCGCTGGTTTTGAACGCCCGTCAAGTCTGTCTCGACAAATTAAAGCCGCAATGGAAAACTAGCGCTAGACACAATCGCCCGCTACTGTTTTGATGAAAATAGTAAAATAATTTTTTTTTTAAATTAATAACAGATTTTTTAGGACAAATAGTACTAACTGGTGAAAGGAAATACCTCGATTAACAGTTCCAATTTTACTGGTAGTGTTGAACAATAGGGATGTTGACAGTATTCATATAAAAATATAATTTTGATGTTAATTGGTAGTTTCTATGATAGAATTCTGAAAAATACAATATTTTCCCTTATTTTTATTTGATTAAATTAATATTTAATAAATAAAATGTAACAAAATTTAAAATAGGTCACAAGGTCAATAGGAAATGACGTCACCTGTTCCTCTTTAGCGGAAGCGGAAGATTATTGACGTACTTTTATACGCCATTTTCCGTACGCAGTACATAATATTGTAAAAACAAATTTTCAGGCGTTTTGACAGTGTACACACACATAGGCACCGTACAACAATTATAAAACTTAGAAGTCATTTTTTATTAACGACAACTAGAATCATTTTATCATTTTTACGATGTTTAACAACATATGACGTCATGTGACAAGTGTTAGCGTTTTGGAGCGAAATTTAAAATGCATTATAAAATGCAAGATTTTATAGGCATTAGGCGTAAATACGCCTAATGCCTATATTTTGCCCTTTGCTTAAATAAGCAAAAGTTAATAATACTTAGGCCTCTATTAGATATTTATAAATGATCTATAAACATTTATGAAAAATGTCAACATCCCTATTAATTATTGAACAACGAGTCATTTTGTTTTTAAAACCTTACGTCGCATGGTGACCGCGGTCGGGAGCATACTAAAGTTCGCGGCGAGCAATGGAGCCGTCGAGACGTCTTTTTGCTACGCGAGGTACATACACTCTTTGTATGAAAATTACATCAAAAACAAATTGTATGAAAACAAATTCCTCCAAATTTGTGCTGCGACGCTAGACCGGTTCTGAGCTCTGATTAGACGACTGATGGCCATTGACTATTGGCCGATGCGACGTAAATGGGTATTTTCGCTTTAAATGGCGCAGGCCATTTTTTGGCTGTCCCATGTCCCAACGAACAGATGAAAACAATCTTTGGACACATATTTTTTAAGCAAAATCTTATTACACTAAAGGTATGACTATAAATCTATATGAATTTGATTTATATCTCCTGAAATAATATATTTTCAATTTTATTTTAATTAAAAACGATTCATAAATGTGAAAAATTATGCTGTCCCAACGACAGTTTGCCTCCTTACACTTCATTTTTCGGATGTTTTATTGTACGCGGCTAAAGTAACGACCATTTACTTTTATTGTCAATAGTTTATTAATACATTTAAACTAAGTATTTTAGTTCAGTTAGTAAACAAATTAATTCAATAAATTAAAAAAAAACCTTGTCCTACGAATTCGCGACTACCGGACATGTCTTCATAGTCACGCGTTTTTTATTACTAAAATACCCATGTACGGGCAAAATTTTGTTTTTATGGCAGCCCCAAGTACAAATGTCAAAGTATGAAACGTCATTTTGAAATCTGTGATTAAAGGTATCCAGCAGGTACAGCATATTCTCGTCGCAAAAATTTTGGTTTAGAAAAATCTACTGACGTTAGTAACGTTTTTTTCTTATGAATATTAAGTTTGTCTTTATTTTTCGTTGCGCTGCATATAGCTTAAAGCCTGCTGAAAGCATATACTTAGATTTTGGGGCTTCTGAATTGATCTACATTATTCGTCACGTCCTGTTAGCAACCGTTACTATAGGACGGACAAAGATGTTACGAAACAGATGTGTAAAGCTTAGTACTCATTTCAACTAAACGGAATTTAAATAAAGGATTCCATAAAATTTTTATTATAATAAATGAATTCATTTTTAAGAGTTTAGGTCATAATTCGACGTAAGAGCAGTTGCATTCGTTAATTTTTGTCTGATAATCAGCTGTTGTAGTGTTAAGGCTGTAGCTTAGTAGGTACTTGTACCTATGTACTTAATCTTTATATAAACCATAATGTACTAATTATTCGTTCCAATATTTTTAGATAATAATAGCGTTAACATCTGCTGAAAGACCCATTAAGCGGTATCTAGATAAAGTAAAAAACAACCCTGGGAAGGCTGAAGAAATTAGATAAAAACAGTTAGCGCAAATTAAAGCCAACAGAAAGAAGGTATCTGAAATTAATCAAGAGGAGAGATCTCATTAGATCAAATAAAATAAAATAAAATCATTTATTTCGGGATTAACAAATGCCCATAGAGTGTTAGTAACAATCAAACAATATTATAATCAATATTATACTGTACGATTTTAACCTCACAGTGAATCCTATTCTTAATATGTCTGTTGCGTCACGTCATATGTCCATTTAGTGATTGTCTCAAAATATTATTATTATATTTCTTTATAAATCTGTAAATTATTTAAGCTAAGTATTAATATGTATATGCTATAAATAAAGAAAAATAAACAACAATTAATATTTTATTTCAGTCATAATATTGCTTGACTAATTTAATTAATTAAAATATTAATACGAAAAATAAAACTTGCATTTGGACGAAATATTACGATACTGACCAAATTGGTGTATTTTTATCGAAAATAAATTTATTATGTCCAAGTATTAATATTTAGTTTCATTGATTGGTACAGTGAAAGCTCATTAGGAGTTTTATCGTTTTATTTCCAACAGTTGAATTTTTATCGGGGTTTGATTTTTGTTACTAACAAGACATTTTTTTCCTAATCTACTAAGAAAAAATGATTTTAGAGATAAAATATACATATCAGCTCGTTACTTTTATATATAACTCATGAAATATAACTTTTTCAACAATAATACAAAGTTTTTAAGTCCTAAATCAATAATGAATTTTTAAAAGCTGTTTTTATAACCTACGCCATTTAAAACAAAAATGCTCAAATACACATAACTGGTTGGTTAAATTGCTATTACGTCTGTGACAAATCACTAATCAGTTTCGAAATTATATGATTACCACATTACTACTCTATCCGATTATATGCTCGATGTTATGCTATAATATCGATGCGAATAATATTTATTAGTTAAGTAATAATAGTATTAATAGAAATTAAATAGAATTGGGTTTTATAGCGTTCCGAAGTGACTGGGTTCTTGAATACTCGTAAGGATAGGATAAATACGAACCATTAGGCTTGTTCGACGTGTTTGATAGTTTAAGTGGTGTATTTATTTGAGACGGCAGGTACAGGTCACAGGTACAGTGTCCGCACTTTCGTGCCTGGGATAATCTCCCACTTTTATTTGTCGTACGCCCTTTTGCCTTGTGCTGGTCACGTACGCCAGCACGCATCCCTGAATGCGTATCCAAGACATTATAAAATGCCTTCACGCCAAGAAGGCCCCCGGGCCGGACGGGATTTCCAACAAGGTATTAAAAATATTAGCGCCCGCCCTAGTTATCCTCCTGGTTAACATTATAAACGCCCTCCTCAAGGGTTTTAGGTTCCCTGATATATGGAAAGAAGCTACGGTCATAGGAATACCGAAGCCCAGAAAACCGCGCTCGGAAACGTCTAGCTATCGTCCCATAAGCCTGATAAGCTCGTTAGGAAAAATCTACGAAAGAATTCTGCTTAGGCGGTTGAAAACCGTCATTAGCGAAAAGAATCTTTTCATAGATGAGCAATTCGCCTTCCGCGAAAACCACTGCTGCCCGAGGCAAGTCCACCGTATGACGGAGGATATACTCAGAGGTTTCCATAAGAAAAACAAACATGATACGTGCGCTGTATTCTTTGATGTAGCAAAAGCCTTTGATAAAATCTGGCACGAAGGCCTCATATTAAAACTATTCATATCCGTACCCGTATAGGTATATCACCCACCCCTCAGCCGCAAGGGCTTCCACCATCCTCCAGCGTGCCGTCACCGAGCTGGGTTCGCAAAATGGAGGATTGATATAAACCCATAAAAAAGTGCCTCCATAAAATTCTCACGTAGGAGGGTCACAAACAGACGACCTTATCGTACCATGAAACCGATAAGGTTAAACAATATAGAAATACCCAGAGTAGATCAGGTAAAATACCTGGGGGTCACCCTTGACAGGTCGATGTCATTTAGACCACACATAGAGTCCGTCACCAAAAAGGCCAAATTCGTCTTGAGCCGTTTATATTTCTTAATTAACATAAACAGCAAAATGCCCCTCAGGCATAAGCTTACCCTGTATAAAACTTGTATCCGACCCATTATGTCATACTATTGTATCGCATTCGCGCATGTGCCACAAAGTCGACTTAATGCACTACAAATAGTCCAAAATAAATTTTTACGCATGGCAACCGGTTGCCCGTGGTACGTAAGAAACATCGACCTGCACAGGGACTTCAGATTAGAGTCCATTAGGGGCCACTTCAAAATGACGTCAGAACGTCACTTTGAAAAGGCACTCCTTCACCCAAACCCGCTCATCGTGAGCGCGGCAAACTATTCCCCAGATAGCTCAGTTCCAATTAGACATAGGTTACCTAAGCATGTTTTAACAGATCCAGCTGACGAAATCTCTCAGCTACTAATGCGCGACGAAAAGCGCGACGCGAACGTCACAGCATACACAGACACACACACGGTGCTAGGTACACCTCCACACCGCTTGGGCCTCGGGGTCGTAAGCGACGTCGAACCCTACACATGGAAACCACATCGATCCGGATCGATCGCGGAAGCTTAGGTTCGAATCCGATACGAGTAGACACAAACCCAGACCGCGCAAACAGCGCTAGCACTACGCTACCGCTAGATTGCTTGGGCACCGCGCATGACCCGCCTCTCTCTCCAGAGGGAGGGATGAGGGCCGGCCCTCATGATGATAGGTTAAATTCAACCGTAAAAGATTCGTCGACCGTATCGGATTTGACTAGTCCAAATGATGCTCTCCCGAGCAGCGCGCGCGATGAAACGCGCCCCCTGCGGGGCGCGGAGGGGGGCGTCCCCCTTTCGAATATATCTTAAGTGAGCCATCTGCTCACTTACTGTACCGATTGAGCTTAAAGGCCATCAGGCCGAAAAGTCTAGCCCTTCCGAAAAAAAAAAAAAAAAAAAAAAAAAATGAATGCGTATTATAAATGGTACTACTGTCTATCTTTGCACAATAAAATATTACAGATAAAAAACCTATGAACTTTGAATAGATTAGGTAACTCACTTTCGGTGGTGGGGCTTAAGCCTGGGGTGCAATCCAGCACCTTGGGCGACTAATCAGATCCCGGGCGGTAATTGGTTTTGGCCACTGCCGGCCAAGCCGCTCCCCGGTCCATAGGATCGGGGGTGGTGGTCGCCATTCCACGTTGGATTGGGGACCGCGAGGAAGAAAACCTCTATAAAAAATTACCCTAATCCCAAAATAAGCTAGTGCGCGGCGAGGGGATGAATGGCTGGAAGGTCTCCAGTCCCTAGCGCACCACGTTTTTGAGTTGATTACGGGTTTTGCTCAACCCTAATGAGTTGGAATTTTCAAATATGGAACAAAGCAGCATTAAAAATAGTCCCCGGGCGGGTCCCCGAAAGGGGGAATCCCGCACCACGCCGGAATCGGCGGAGGTCTGCCCCACGTACTACAGGGGGGGGGCACAAACTGCTTCGAGGGTTCGGTTATCCCGAACTCTCGCAACAACGACTTTGCATTCACAACGGACCATGAAGCACGCGATTTGGAGAATGATGATCGTAGGAGCGTGGAGGAGGAGTGTAGGAGTAGGAGTGAGGATGGCAAGCGTGGGAAGACGTCGTCGGTATTAGGGCGTGTGACGCGCCAATCGGTCGCTCGTGCGGGGGTAACCCTGGACGAGTTCCTTGGGACTGAGTCAATACCGTCCATGTCTGAGTCAGAGCTGGGGCGGAAGCGCCTATTCCCCGAGGCTTCCGAGGGTTCGGGCTCAGACACCGAGACGGGAGGTGAGGTGCCGAAAAACACGTTTCCACCGAAGCGCGGGAAGGCGATTTCTCTTTCCCATTCACGAGCGGCGCTTAGGGAAAGGGCGGAGAAAGAGCGAGAAGAAGACTTTGAAGCGGCTCTAAACAAACGGGCCTTCAAAAGGCCCAAAGAGGTCGGGGGAAATGGGGAACTGACCCCTGTTGAGATCGACGCGGAAAAGCTTGGGGCCGAAGAATTGAAGGTGGCGGCTGAAGCTAATTTAGATGTAATTCTGGGACTAACCGGAAAGTCCGTCAATCTCAGGGGGGGATACGCGGCCAAAATACGGAAGGCCGTTGGGGACATCAGGGAGGCTATGGAGACCCTGGTGGTTCGAACAGAGACTGAGGAGGCCAGGAAGCTACGAGCCGATAACAATCGACTTCAGCGGGAACTGATTCTCGTAACGGAGGAGGTGCGCTCATACAGGCGCGAATTTGAGGAAAGCCGCAAAAAGGCGGCCCAAAATAAGGAAGGCCAATGAAATTGCACAGATGGTCGGCAATATTTTGGATGGCCGTCTGGCATCGCTTTAGCTTCCGCCGGCTCCTTCATCCCGTCCCCCTTTGGCAGGGACAAGAGGCGAAGGCCACGAAGGCCACAAGGGCCGTGACCACGGCTCCGAAAGAGAAGACGCCCGTGGCTGTCGAAAATACGGTGGGAGCGGCCGATCCCGACGAGTACCCTGCCCTAACCCAAGCCTCGAAAGGCAAGGGGAAGGGAAAGAGCAAGGGCAAGGGGAAAGCCCAGGAGGCGGAGTGGACGGCGTTCGGTCCCTCCACCTCAAAAGGATCGGCTTCTCAAAGGAGGCAGGAGGAGAGGGCCAAGGCCCCACAAGAGCCGGCTGAAACGTGGACGGAGGTTGTGCGCCGAAAATCGGCACCGAAGAGACCGGCGACTTCAGCGCCGGCGACGAAAACACCGGCGGCGTCTGTGTCGCCAACACAAAAGAAGGCGAAGGCTGCAAAGCCCAAATTATCGCTCCCCCGCTCCACGGCCGTAATCCTTAAGTCACGGCCGGAGGCAGCGGCCAAGGGGGCGACGTATCGCTCGGCCCTATTAAAAGCCGAGAATAGCATTGACTTGGCGGAGCTGGGCATCGGCCCGCTCCGGATCCGCCAATCGGCGACCGGGGCGCGCCTGATCGAGATTTCCGGGTCCACGAGCGGCGAGAAAGCGGATGCCCTCGCCGGTCGTTTAAAGGAGATCTTAGCGGAGGAGGCGGACGTGCTCAGGCCTGAGAAAAAGGCTGAGATGAGGGTATCGGGCCTGAGCGATGCAGTCACTGCAGAGCGTCTCATCAAAGCGGTGGCTAAAGAGGGGGGCTGCAACCCAGGCCAGGTCTGCGTGCGAAACATCCGCATGGGGCAAATGGGCGCAGGTACAGCCCATATAGAGCTCCCAATTGTAGCGGCGAAGAAGCTGCTGAAGCAAGGGAGTGTCGCGGTGGGTTGGTGCCGAGCGCGCCTTCACCTTCTGCAGGCGCGCCCCAGGCATTGTTTCCGATGCTTGGGACTGGGTCACGTCGCTGGAGCGTGCCAGTGTTGCGTAGACCGCAGTAGCCTGTGCTATCGCTGCGGTCAGGCTGGCCATAAGGCTGCCGGGTGCTCGGCCGCCGCACACTGTGCGGTGTGCGCCGATGCAGGAAGGCCGGAAGGCCACGTGATGGGGGGTATGACGTGCAAGCCCCCATCAACCCGCGGGAAGTTCCCCTCCCAACAAGTGAAGGTGGGGAACCAAGTAGAGTCGGTAGACGCTGAAATGGCCGATAATGTCTAGGCATCTCAGCGTCCTCCAGGCGAACGTCAACCACTGCGCCGGGGCGCAGGATATTTTCCTGCAGTCCATGGCGGAGTGGTGCATTGATGTCGCGATCGTAGCCGAGCCATACGCTGTGCCCCTCAGCCCACATTGGGCGGGGGACACCGATGGTTCGGTGGCGATCGTGGTGAGGCCTGGAGCCGGCTCACCCCTCGTAGTCAAAGCGAGGGGCCGCGGGTACGTGGCGGCGGTTCGGGGACAAGTGGCTTTCGTCGGAGTCTACTTCTCACCGAACCGCGATCTGGCGGCCCTGGAACGGTTTCTCGACGTTCTGGGGCCGCTGGTGGGGCAGCTAGCTCCTCTACAGGTGTTCGTGGCTGGGGACCTCAATGCTAAGTCCACGGCATGGGGAAACCAGGTCACGAACCCAAAGGGGAGGGAAGTGGAGGAGTGGGCGCTAGCTGCCGGACTGTCCCTTCTCAACACAGGGACAGTCCAGACGTGCGTGCGTTGGTCGGGAGGTTCCGTGGTGGACGTCACATTCGCCACGCCGGCCATCGCGCGCATAGTGGAGGAGTGGAGGGTGGAGACGGGGGTGGAGACTCTCTCGGACCATCGCTACATCGCTCTGTGATGCGTTCACCGCAGTCTGCAGAGCAGCCATGCCGCCCGCGAGACGTCCACCCCAGCGGCGGGCGCTCTACTGGTGGTCGGCCGAGATAGTGGGTCTCCGGGCCGCCTGCAACGGGGCAAGAAGGCTGTATACCCGGAGCAGGCGGAGACGCCCCCAAAACGTCGACAGGGACGACAGGCTGCGCAGGGTCTACGCAGAAAAGCGTAAGATCCTGCAGCAGGCCATTTGCCGAGCCAAGGAGGAGGCCTGGCTGGAGCAGGTTTAGGGTCTCAACGGAGACCCCTGGGGCCGACCGTATCAATGGGCGCGGAACAAGCTCCGCGCCCAATCGGCCCCAATCACCGAGACGCTCCAGCCGGGCCAACTGGGGAGGATCGTCGGGGAACTTTTCCCCGATACACCCGTGGGCTTCTTGCCCCCCAGGATGGCTCGGCAGACGCCGGACGAAGAGGGTGTTCCGCCACCTGTCACGGAGGCTGAACGACGGTTCTGTCCCGCCTCCAGAGTAAGAAGAGGGCACCGGGTCTAGACGGGGTGCATGGGAGGGTCCTCGCGATCTCTCTCGCGCACCTCGGCGATAGCCTTCGGGAGCTGTTTGACCGCTGCCTGTCCGGACCGGACAGTTCCCGAGGGCCTGGAAGGAGGGTCGGCTCTGCCTGCTACCAAAGGCAGGGCGGACCCCGGACTCGGCTTCGGCGGTGCGACCGGTGGTGTTGCTGAGCGAAGTTGGGAAGGCCTTGGAGAGAATAGTGGCCTCCCGACTCGTTCAGCACCTGGAGGAGGGCCCGGGACCGGGACTCTCAGAGTTCCAATTTGGGTTCCGGTTACGCCGGTCGACCGTCGACGCCCTCAAATGCCTTCGGGCGGTGACGGGTGAGGCGGAACACGGAGGGGAGGTGGTGGTCGCGGTGTCCTTGGACATCGCGAACGCCTTCAACACCCTCCCTCACAGTGTGATACGGGAGGCACTGAATTTCTTCGGAGTGCCCCCGTATCTCAGGAGGCTGTTGGAGGCGTACCTCTCCGAGAGGAGGGTAGCTTGCGAGAACCGGTGTGGATCCGTAGAGTGGTGGCGAGTCGGGTGCGGTGTCCCTCAGGGATCGGTTCTGGGTCCGATCCTGTGGGACATCGGCTATGACTGGGTCCTGCGAGGCCGCCTGCTCCCCGGTTGGGTGTCATATGCTACGCAGATGACACCCTCGTGTATGCCCGGGGACGAAGCTATAAGGAGGCGGCGCGGCTGGCCGAGGTAGGGCTAGACCTCGTGATCAGCCGCATAGAGAGGTTAGGGCTTCGGGTCAGACCTGAGAAGACCGAAGCCCTTCTCTTCCGCGGGACCGGGCGGATCGGACCCCCACCGGGAGCTGCCCTCCAGATCGGAGGGGTGAGAGTCAGGATGAGCCCCCACATCAAAAACATGTGTGTGTGTGTGTGTGTGTGTGTGTGTATGTGTGTGTGTGTGTGTGTGAGTGTGTGAGTGTGTGTGTGTGTGTGTGTGTGTGTGTGTGAGTGTGTGTGTGTAAATTTTGTACGTAGCTGTAGGACCTTAACCACCGTGCAATCTCTTCGCTTTTTCCATTTTTTTGGATCATATTTTATTTTTGAATGTGTTTTCATAATCATATACAATATGAACAGTCTTCTAATAGGGAGAGTATCGATAAGATTGTGTAAGGTCTGTGTTGAAAATCTCCGACATTTAAAATAGGACACTTTAAGCGTGGCCCTTTGGGCTCTTTCTACGTCAATATATAAGCTTAGTTTTTGCTGCGCCGCCCCACACCGTTATACAGTAAATGGATATGGACTGAGCCAGAGCAATATAAATTCGATCTATTCAGGTTTATATTTATTATTGATTTTATTGAGGTAGGTAATAATTATAAAACGTCAATTTATTTTTACGAACAATGTAAAAATAGTAAAAAAGGTGTTTTACTTTCATATGTAGAATATAAACAAAAAAACTCAAAGCTTATACCTTCATCCATAACTCATATTTATTTTTAAAATAACTTTTTATTAAAGTGACACTTCTTTGAGGGTAAAATTTTTACGGATGGAACGTCATAAAAATGTACACCGTTTTTGTCCAAGAAGAGGGAGAGAATGATTGAGACCGATTGAGAGATAGTGAGAAAGGGCGAACGTAGCAGGAAGCACATAGACATGGAGTGAGAGTAGGGAACAAGCGAGTGAGAAAGATCGAGAGGGCGAACGTCTCGGAAAAAAGCTATAGATTATTTTATACTTATATAAATTACATTTAAAAATTAGTTTGCCAAATAAATTTCACTTCTGACATATTGTGTACTTTGTATGCACGCACTTTCTTATTTCCAAAAAACTACGACGGGGCGAAAACTTTAATTTTTTTTCAACAATAAACTAACGAAAATATAAATAAAATTTCGATCAATGTGAACTTAAAGAAAAAACACTAATTGTTAACTTTCTGCTACTGCATCACGCGAAAGCACTACTTTTTATCATCTTTTAAGAGCGCTCGATTGTGCCAAGCGTTGTTGGAATTGTAATTACTATATCATTTGTTGTCCCTTTCGCCTTACAGGTATACCTATGCGTCTCTTTTTTACGTGTAAGTAAACACAGCGACACTTCACTCAGCAGTGAAGAGCAGCTGACTGTTTATTTCTCGCTGTCAGATACACTCGGCTGTCCCGAGTTCACCCGATCGAGCCTTTCATCTCCGAGCGTGATGGATCAGCCTGACTGACAGCCTACAAAAATCTGTGTGCGATGCGCCAAAAGAAGTTTTCATTTCAATATTCATATATGTCCTGACAGACTCCACTGTCTCACCACTGTCTCATGTGCACTTACAATCAGGTGGCAGCTACGCTCAGTTTTCCTACATCCACTAACATAAATAGCCTTCTACTTCCTATTTAATCTAAAAAGATGGCACCATAGCTTTTCTTTTTTATAATAGGTTATAGGAGTGAAAATAAGTAAACATTTCTTGCAAAATTATATTTCATTATCACCGTTAGGAAAATAAACAGTTTTTCAATTAACAATTTTCTCTGAATTATTCTGACGTTAGGCATCAATACTTATTAAAAGTCAAGAACAGTCTAATTCATCAGTATCGTCTCCGCAGTCGTTCCGTCCGTTGCATCGAAATGATGATGGGATGCATCGATGGTTGGGGCATCGTATCTCATGTTCACCACACACGCCACACCCACTGGGCTCATCAGACCCATCATCACAGTCCATCACGCCGTCACAAAACCTCACAGATGGTATGCACTGACCATCATTACACGTGAATTGACTTTTCGGACATTCTGCAATTAATTTTGTTAATTAACCAAACGAAATGAAAAAGTTAACGCGTAAAATATCAAGGTTGTGGGCTTTTGAAGTCCCCGTTATGTCTAGGTGAGTACGTTCATAACCCCGTTTCATGAGCTACTAAACGGTACTCATGACTTATCGCTTATTCTGTGTCAAATGTATTATATATTGACCCGTGAAAAATATTTTGAATTACACATTCATACTATAAAATGTTTTGGACGAGCCACATGTAACGTAATAAAAATGAAATGTCCCCAGCAGACACGAGAAGAGAAATCACAAAAACAAGTTTTGTAGTGATTTAAAAATAAACAAATATTTATAAACGATAATAGCACGTACACTTATTTCCGTCGTAAGCTCTTCAGAACTCGTGTTACGCGTGCTACTAACAAAATTAAATCTTGATTTTTTTACTTGAATTTATAAAAAAATTAATGCACATACGTATAATCATAAATATAATTATACCATTCAACAATCACACCACGTTAACCCCTCCCGTGATAAGTTCGTAAGAACTTTGTGTGACGCGGTCTAGGAGCGGAAATAAATTTAAGAAATTTATATAAATATTGTCCATGACCCGATGCAGACATCTAATAGGTATGCATCATACAAACTATCTGCACTTAGCGGGGTTCGAATCCGTGACCGCTGGAATAAGTGTCCAGTAGCCTGTTCACTCGATGAGCCGTTTATCAATAATCATGATATACAAAAATACAAATACAAAGCAATATAAATACAAAGCATAATATTCACCATTCAAGTCTTCGAATCCGTGAACTAACAGTATTTCATTTACTTAATTTCATATTGATAATTGATACTTACCTACATATTACATAACCAAGCAGCGCCACGTGGTAGTGCAGGGATAGTTATAGACTATAATATGTTACTCTGGTGTAAAAGCTCTGTTACTGTAAATTTTCTTTAAAATCCATTCACAAAAGGCATTCATCCTTACATCCATACATTCTTACAAACTTTCGCGTTTATAATAATAATAAGAAGAGCAAAGTAATAAATAAATTGATCGGCCGTCTTGGCGTTCTTTGAGGGAGGCCTATGTTCAGCAGTGGACGGATAGGGGCTGATGATGATGATGATTATGAGCAAAGTATTATTTTGTCATGTTAAAATTAGAAATTATATCATATGTGAGAAAAGCTTTTATAAATACATAAGTACTTTGTTATTGTATAATAAAGATTATATTCTATTATATATTTAAGGTGTATATTATATAATAAAATGTAATCTGTATGTATATTAAGTCACAATTACCTGTAGTGCAATTAAGTTCATCACTGCCATCCCAGCAATCTACAACTCCATCACATAGTTTTTTATTTGGAAAACAGGATATTTGCTGGGTACACCGAAAATGTGTTTGTAGGTCACATTCTGGAAAAAGTAAATTTAGTAATTGTAAGAGGTAGTGCCATGCTGCATTGCAGCTGAATTGGGCCGGCATGTCCGGAGTGGTAGGTACCTTTCGCTCACATAACACCGGCGTCAAGTGACAGCTAAGCTGTCGCGTTTCGTGCGGTTTGTGAGTTTCCGGTGGTACATTGCGGAGGATATATATATATATATATTTATATATTTATGTTAGTTAGATAGGCAAACTGGCAAACGTACCACCTGATGGTAAGTGGTCGCGTCGCCCGTGAACATAAACTAGTATACCAGGAACAACCCCAGGCAACTCATTTATGTGTTGCCTATCCTGAGACATAAGATGTTAAGTCTCGGTGCCAGTAATTACACTGCCTGTCTTGCCCTTCTCTCCGAAACACAGCAAAGCTGTTTCACGGGAGAAACAAGCAAGATGGTGGTACCCATGCAGCCGGGAGCGCGGCACAGCGCTTCCCTCCCACCGGTAAAAGAGAAATATATAAAAAAAGGGAAAAGGAGGGCCACGCATCCTCACAATTTCTGGTTGTGCAGATGTGTATGGGCGTCGATAGTCGACGGCTCGTTTGCCCTCCTATGCTATATAAAAAAAAGTTATTCACATGGTACTCCGAGAACCTGTAATAATTAATTACCTGCTGAAAAGTACAAATGATCGACAAAAACATACATGTACCCCATGAGTAAGTAAACGGAACATAGACAAAGCTTCCATACAACTCGTAAAATTGTTACCTTTTATGGTAGGGTTGTCACAGGTGGATAAAATTAAACAAACAAAACGATTTTTTTATTGTGTAGTAATCTATGTAAATATTCTAATCTTTATTACAAAATATTTTTTCTAAATATTGTGTTTATATTTTTTATTTTCAATAATTGTGTAAATGTTGTACCTTTTAATAGAGTGGTAAATTTTCTAATGGCACTCTCATTGCATATCAGTTTTATCATAACTATTATAATACTAGTTAATGCCCGCGACTTCGTCTGCGCAGGATAAGATTTTAGGTTTTTTTTAATAAAAAGTCGGGTCAAATGTTTCTCTAACTAGATTTTAGGCACATCCATAAAAACTAGCGAACAAAAGTAATAATAAGTAGTATAAATAAAATAATAAGTTCCAACTTATCTATTGGAATCTTTGGGATAGTTAAAATATGATTGGTTTTTATTTGCTCTATTATTGTTCATACACACAGTACAGTATTACAATATTGACACTTTTTACTTTTAATTATCAACAATAGGGATGTTGACTTTATTCATATAAAAATATAATTTTGATGTTAATTGGTAGTTTCTATGATAGAATTCTGAAAAAATACAATATTTTCCCTTATTTTTATTTGATTAAATTAATATTTAATAAATAAAATGTTACAAAATTTAAAATAGGTCACGTGATAATAAACGGAAATGACCAACACCTGTTCCTATTTTACTTGCGGAAGAATATTGACGTACTTTTATACACCATTTTCCGTACGCAGTACATATTGTAAAAACTAATTTTCAGGCGTTTTGACAGTATACACACACATAGGCACCGTACAACAATTATAAAACTTAGAAGCCATTTTTTACTAACGACAACTAGAATCATTGAATCATTTTTACGATGTTTAACAACATATGACGTCACTTGACAAGTGTTAGCGTTTTGGAGCGAAATTTGAAATGCATTATAAAACGCAAGATTTTATAGGCATTAGACGTTTTTAAGCAAAATTTAATCATATTTAGGCCTCTATTAGATATTTATAAATGATCTATAAACATTTATGAAAAATGTCAACATGCCTATTATTATTTAAGAACAAACAATGGTATCATAGATTAAAATATGATTATTTTTATATTTGCTCTATTATTGTTCATACACACAGTACAGTATATCATATTGACACTTTTTACTTTTAATCAACAAACATTTAAGAACGATGATAATTATTCGAAATACCCGCCAAGCAAAAAAAATATTAAATATACAACGCAACTTAACACGTGCACTCACATCCCTGCGGTCGAACACTCGTCGAACCGGTTTCGACTGGTTTCTATTCGTACGTGACGAGCCACGAGTGCTAACGCACACATGCGTCGGACGCTTGTAGTAGTACAATCGATTCGGGCGGTTGTATGAAGCTATGCCTCTGTCCGTTTATTTACCTATGTGCATGTACTAAAGTTGTGCTTGTATTGATTCTTTGAAATTCTTTTGTAGTGAAACTTCTTTGCGCGCATGAGGGTTTTTACGGATGAAACGTCATGGAAATGTGCAACGTTTTTGTCCAAGAAGAGGGAGAGAGTGATGGAGAGTTGAGACCGATTGAGAGAGAGAGAAAGGGCGAACGTAGCATGAACGTACCGGTGGGAGGGAAGCGCTGTGCCGCGCTCCCGGCTGCATGGGTACCACCATCTTGCTTGTTTCTCCCGTGAAACCGCTTTGCTGTGTTTGGAAGAGAAGGGCAAGACAGGCAGTGTAATTACTGGTACCGAGACTTAACATCTTATGTCTCAGGATAGGCGACTCATTTATGTGTTGCCTATCCTGAGACATTGGCTCGTTCCAGGTAAACTAGTTTATGTTCATGGGCGACGTCGACCACTTACCATCAGGTGGCACGTTTGCCAGTTTGCCTATCCAACTAACATAAAAAATGAGGCACATATCCATGGAGTGAGAGTAGGGAGAGAGAGAGTGACATAGAGCGAACGTCACATCGCAAGTCTCGGAAATTTAAAGCTTTAGATTAGTATAAATATAAACGAGATTTAAAAATTAGTTCGCCGAATAAGTTTCACTTCTGACATGTGTACTTTGTACGCACGCATTTTTTTTTAAATGTGAAACATCTATTGTCGCGCCAAGATCGTAAAATCGACTCAAATGCGGTGACGGCAAACCGGCTTTACGCTACACAATAGTAAGGTAATTAATTATATGAGGAATCCTAATATTAACATAGATGTTTCAAATCTGCCCGGCGTCTCCTGACGACCACCTCATTTTTTACTTACCACAGTTGATTTCATCAGATCTATCATAGCATTGTAGAAAGCCGTCGCACCTAGACTCCAAAGTCACGCAGAACGCGTTGCTGCATCGCCACTGATCGGGTGAGCAGGTCACTGGATTGATCTGACGACACACGCGAGCACCGTGACTTCTGTCCACAAGATGGCATGCTTCAGTCTCTAGGGCACATAGTCCGCCACAACCTAAAAATAATTAGTTTCAAGGAACATTATTTTTCGGGTGAACACTCAATCTAAGTTTATTGAACAGAATAGTTTGTAAAAAATATTTGAGCATTGGATATGAGGGTTATAATAACCTATATAGGCTATTTAATCTAGAGGACAGTTTTTTTTTAATTTAAGAATGGGTAAAATAACTATAAACTTAAAAAGCTTGTAAAATGCTTCACATGTCTCACTAACACTGGCAATTTGTCATACAGTACTTATTATAATTAATTAATTATTGTTGCTTGTTCAAAGTGTAAGAATCGCAATGAAGTCGTCCGTAATTTATTAAAAAGCCAAGTATAGTGCGGAGACTTAGCACGTTCAAGGGTATTTTTCAAGGTACTGGCATTGATTATATACATACGCCTGAACGGATAATTGTTAACTACATCATATTTTCTAGAGCAAAGTTCGCATTTAGTTATAACGTAGGATACCGATTAACCAGTGGCAATATCGTAACTGTATAATTTTTACTAAAATTTATTCGTGGGCCGTTTGGGTAAGAATTCGCTTTGAAACTAGACTTTAGGGGATTAAATTTAGTTGTCTCGTAATCCTGTCGTTACACAGTGTATTTTTTTGTAAAAAGTTTCGCTGTGTTAAAGCGAGATTGATTATTTGGTTACGTACATTTTCGACCCAAATTCAGCCCCAATTCGACGTATCTTTATCCCTCCTTCCTCCCATCCTTCACCCAGTTCCCCTAAAATAATAATAAGTATATCATTTACCTGTCGGATCATCCAAGTCTATAGCAATTTTACAAATTGAAGTCCCGCTAGTTTCATTCAACATACATATCTCATTCGTTTGGCACGAGCAAAATTTTAGACTCAAATCTCTGTTCATAATGTTTGACTTTTTAACCTCGTCTTTACTTGGGTTTTTTCGATATGTTCTAATACTTTTGCGTAACTTAGCTATAACATTTATCTTAGAGTAATTAGAAGCAGTGAGTTTTAGAGTCTCTTCAGTTACAGCGAGGTTATTCATATCAATTTCTTCCTCTTCCAATGACTCCATTGCGCTTACACTAACTATAGGTGATGTTGTTTCATTTAATACTATATCATTAGTTGGCACTACATTTGTACTAGTATGATTAGTAGTATTTATAAAATTTGGAGAAGTAAAATTAACTAGTATTAAACTTATAACTACAATTGCTATAATCATTAGACTTATTGAGCATGCTTGGATTTGAGTTCGCTTTTTCTTCGGACTATCAGTCAAAGCAAAATTTACTATACATCGCAGACCTTTGAGACTTTTTCTCAGTCGTCTTCCTCTATAATAGGATCGAGTGCTATATTCAGTACTAACATATTTATTGCTATATTTTCTATCTAACTCATCAGATATCGTGGGTATGGGTAAATTTTCAATTTTACTGACGTTGACATCGATGTCTGCTATAGGCATAGTTTGAGGGGGAAAACTATGCCGATCAGATAAATTGTGGTGATTCATGTTACTTTCCTGTCCGTAGGATTCTTTTTGTTTGTAATCTAAATTGATTTTTGGCGTAGAATGCTTGCAAGGTATAAAATTTGCATTCGGCGATTTTAGCTGATAATTTCTTATTTTACCCCGGCATGTGTAACAATATTTTATCCCTCTCTTCTCAGACATGGGAGCATTAATGATGGCTCTTCTTAAATCACTGTTTGACCAAATATGTGAGCTATATAACTGATCCCAATTGGAAGAATTATCGTGAGTGCAACATATTTGTTCACTATTAATGCTTAAATTATTACTTCGTGATGTCATTTTGTAATTTAAACAGAATATGTTTTTATATATCATTTTCTCAACATCTCTGAGTAAAAATTATTTACTTGTTGTACCTGAAAATAAAAGAACATATAAAATTATAGTTACCTTCGATAGGAAAATATTTTTTTCAAGAAAGTGTTTGTGAATAAAAAATGCGCTATTTTTTTTAATAATTGTAATAATAACAGTCTTCTTTTTATTCGTGTTTTTGGAACGAAGTTCCTTATGGGGCGTTGCGGAGGGGTTAGGGTACCCCTGGCAAAAACTGTCCGTAACGTTAAATAAAAGCGTAAGATTTTTATGTAGAGTCTATGATTCACTGTATGATGGCTATACAGTGTCTAAGGTATAGCCTTGTTTGTTGGCTGTTATTATTATTGTAGTTTGTAATTATTATTATATCATTCGATAAGCACGCCATCTGGTGGTCGAAATTGGAACCATTTTGGACCAACAAGGATGTAGGCTAAGCACGATGTATTAATTTTTTTCTTATTTTTTTATTTCTTATTTTACGCCAGGAAATGCTCTGATTTTTATCGAGTAAAAATCATAATAAGAAATGTATACCCGAATAATTATTGTCTTTATACTTCGAATAGAACTTGAAATTCATATTTTTCTAAGATATTTTTATTAAGGCTTAAAATAAGGAGCTTCGTTCCTATCTGGTGTTCCACGACACCACGCGGTTTTTTATATCTAAATGGATAATTATTAAAAAAATATCTTTCAATTTTTATAACAGGTACTTATTCATACATGTATAGAATTATCATTGTCTCTAAAATCTTTCACTCAGGGGCGAACCCTTAGGCTATTATTAACTTCATCATTTGGGCTATCAAAAGCAGAAAGAATCTTATAATCGGACTGGTAGTTCTTGAGGTTAGCGCAATAAAAAAAAAACCAACTTTATTATTTATATTATAACAGCATAGATTTCAGATAGTAACTGCCCATCAGCATATTAAAAAACATCTTTACAAACTTCACGATTATCATATTATTATTCTTGAGCAAACAACCTTGTGATAGCCAGCACACATATGCGACGAAAGTAGTTATCTTTCCACTAACGTCTAAGAATGAACAGGTACGCGTCCACGACGTGCAGCAATTACTAAGAGTCAGAAAAACCACCGTTACTTCCCGGGAGTCATCTGTAGCTAATCGATATTTGATTAAAAGAAAGTATGGCATAAACTGATATTTGAAAAAAAGGTTTGATGAAAAATAGCATATTTATACAACTTTGTGCGCTATGTATAATTCATAAGAGATATCTAATCTATATGAATACTAATATGTATAAGGAAGCAGTTAGTATGAACCCGTTAATCTCAAAAACTAACCATCGGCTTAAAAAATATTTTTTGCATTTACCGGTCCAATTGCTAAGAAAAGTTACAGACTATTTATTTCAAGGGTAAGATTTCTTTCAAGTTGGATACCCACAGGTTAAACCAAAAGTTCAGCTAGTCCATATGAAACTTTGATGACATTCGACAATAACTCTTTTACAGAAATAAAACTTGGAAAAAATATTTGAATTCTGATCTATGCTTCATCAGTGTAAGGAGTTTGTAACACAATCTAACGTCATCAAATAAAACGTTTCGTTGAATTTGATACGCACCTTAGGGTTGTGTTAATTTATGTGTGAAATTAAAAGAAAACTTACAAAAGTAAATTACTAAGTGTCTCGTATGTTTAGAAATGTACCAAAACTTTGTGACAGGTGCAAAACTATGTGGGGGCATTTTCGACGGCAACGTTTTTTCGAGGTCCCCGTGGATTTTAAGGTATCTGTACTATCAGCGAAAACAATGGACAGTATTATTTAAAAAAATAATAAAAAAATCGGTTGTGTGTAAAGTCGGTTTACTGACGATAGTTGAAAGTGACAACGTCATAAGAAAATGGAACGCCTCAGAGCGAGGTAACGCCGCATGCGTCATGTTTTTTCGTTCTTGCAGCCGGCTCCATCAAATTATAAGACGTTGTCACGTCAAAAACAGTCCTCATCTAGGCCTGAGATAAATATTACATTTGAAATAAAATATTATTACTTATGTCCTATATTTTCCATGCCGTATATCCATCATGAAATATTTGTCTATAAAATAGCAATTTATTTTATCAATTATTTAGGCAACACAAATAGTCCACTAATTCTGGGCTGTCCCTTCTTTCTACTAAAATAAATCTTGCTTCGATTTTTCTATCTAAATCTGACTGCCGAAAAGAACTCATAGTAAGGATTCATTCATCTGTGTCTAATAGTAATAAAATAAAATGAACGTAAAATTTACAAAAATAAATGGTATATTAATTATGTAAAATAGTTTTAATATTTCACAAGTAGGTAAGTATTTGATAATATTTTTTTACAAGTTAAAAATATTTTGTCGCCAAATGTTCTATCTGTTTTGATTTAATTTTCCGGGTGCTTGCACATAATGAGTAACTAATCGAGTTATAACTTATACTTAGGTTTTTTGGTAAAACCGGGATTTACCGTACAATAGTACCGATTGATTGTACAATAACCACGCGACAATCACGTTTATTAATGAACATTTTATTCAGGTTAATTAATTAAATGTTATTATGTATTATAAAGTGATTTGTTAAGGATATTAGATATTATTTTTTTATATACTATATAATATTTTATCTTAGTCTTATCGAAAGGTAATCTGTAACTGATATTATATAAAAGGTTCTATATTTAAAATATACGTTCTAAGGTTACGTTATCAGTACTTACTTAAAATAAGAAAGTAGAATGTTCTCTAGATACCTTATATGAATATGTAAATACAGTACTCACACCTAAAATTGTGATCTTCGAAGATCTTCATAGATTTCTACTACTAACACTTTCAATATTGTCACGAGGAAGCCTTCGGCACATCTGATGTCTTGCTGCCGTCCGTATGGCTCGGTTGCCGGTGGCAACGTGCAAACAACTTTCCACAACACCACCCCGTAGTACAGTAAGTCGTAACCTTTCACGACAGAGATACACATACGAGAGCGGTGCAAACGCGAGGAGGACACGAAATGGGGTTGGTTACCAATGCTCCGCTCGTGTTCATCCAACGGTGACAGTTGCGATGCAACTGACCGAACATCTGTTCTCTAGCACCCTTCGATTATGCGTTATATACCATTTCAGCACACGTTCATTTTAATTAAAGTACAGATAGGTACAAATATTTTCTAATTTTATAAATGTTTGTAAAAGCCATCACTTGTTATACTCTACATTTGCTATTAGCAATAAAGCTCTAAGCTTTGAACTACATAATATATACCTGTGCTTATTATTTTAAACTTAAATCATTATACACTAATTATAAACTTATTGGATTTTCATACTTATAGATTAATCAATACAAATTTACTAACTTCAAAAGATCATTTGAGAATTGAGATCTCGCTGAGAGAACCGCTGGTCTATCACGCTATCGCACAAATATATAAAGTAATACGTGTTTACTCTTACAGCTAGAAAAAAGCTGTTTCTTATATTATGATATGTATTATAAATTACCTATATTTTCCTAAAAACAAGTAAAAATACATATTATGATAAAAAAAAACTACTTCAGGTTTTCTTGCTTCGGGTTCGGTAGCTTCTAATGTTTTATTTACATTTTTATAAGGGTACAGCACAAACTTTTTGCTCTTTATCGACGTAACATGAAGAAGGCATGGTAATACTCAGAGACCACATACATAAATGCAATACGTAAGGATAAAACAGAAATATTATGGACTAGCTGCTCCCCACAGCTTCGCTCGCATTTACTTAGACTCATCGTATTCGTCGATTTTTATGGTTTAAATCATTCAATGAACGTACGTATCATATTGTACTGGTGATAAATTTTGGATATTGGAAGAGTTGTTTCGAAGATTACCGGATACATCCAAACTTATAAACAAAGGTTAATAATAAGGTAGTATTCTAGATATGAAAGGCATGAAAGTCTTGTAGCTGTTAATCTAAGTTAGCTGTGTAACCGCACCATGGTTCAGGCCTTGTCGTGGCGGTGGGGCTCAGTAGCCTAGGGTGAGCCCAGCACCTTGGGCGAAGTTAATTGAGCCGAAGGGCTCGTTGTACCCCTCTTATAAGAAGAGGGGACAAAAGAGCAGGGGGGACAATGGACGAGGATGGGAACCTCTCCCCATTGTATTTTTCCGACGTTGGGAGGGGTTGTTCTGTAGTACGGGACGACCCCTCTGTGGAGGTGGTGTCGGTCCCTTGATAGACTGACTAGCCGCATTGGTGGTACTCGCCGGGTTTTAGTGGGTAGAGCTGCGTCCACTTTACCATCTTTCAGGGCGCAGTGAGTCCCATATACCCGTCTAGGGAGCCCCCCATACCCAGCGGGATGCTCAGAGCATTTCCCGGCGTAAAAGAAAAAAAAACTAAAAAATGATGTTAATTTGTTTACTTTATTTAATTGCATTAATCAATATGAGGTGAAAAATTAGGTTATCTTAAGCGATATCCTAGTTCCTTTAATGATTGGACAATTAATTATCATCATTAACATCATTATCGAATTCTGATTCATGACCTCAAAATAATTAGTTATTGTGATGATCACTACATCATATTAGAATAATTAGCCTTAATTAAAATGGTTATTTTTTATTTACCGTTGCCTTTTATTATCGCGGGGAAATGCTCTGAGGCATCCCGCGGGGGAGTGGATCACCCCAGGCGGTTATGTGGGACTCGCTGCGCCCGAAAGCTGGTAAGTGGACGCAGCTCTACCCACTAGAACCCGGCGAGTGCCACCAATGCCGCCTTTAGTAAGGTGCCCCGGATCTGTTGAGCAAACAGTGCACCTCGACGGTTAGTCAGTCCCTTAAGGGACCGACGCCACCTCCACAGAGGGGTTGTCCTGCACCACAGAACAACCCCTCCCAACGTCGGGACAGTACAATGGGGTGAGGTTCCCGTCCTCGCCCCTTTCCCCCCTGCTCTTTTGTCCCCTCTTCTTATAAGAGGGGTACAAAGAGCCCCGCGTCTCAATTAGCTTCGCCCAAGGTGCTGGGCTCACCCTAGGCTACTGAGCCCCACCGCCACGACAAGGCCTGAACCATGGTGCGGTTACACAGCTAACTTAGATTAACAGCTATAAGACTTTCATGCCTTTCATATCTAGAATACTACCTTATTATTAACCTTTGTACCCCGCGTGTATAATAGCTACCAAAAATATTGATTACAGGCGTTATCGATTATTTATAATAATACATATAAATAATATTGTTATTGTCTAATAATATTTTGTTTGCATACGAGCAGTGAACATACGAGGTTCATTTTACACAAAGCATTATAAATTACATTTTTTATTTGGAGAGTTTTCATAAAACTGTTTTCCTTTCCTTTTTCTTTCATGAATAGCTTTTATTCGACTTTTTCTATAGCTAATCCTTCCGATAGCGATTGTTATAATTAATTAGAATGGAGAAAAATTCGTTACACACTTTAGCCCGTATGCAATAATTTAGGTCAGGGTTAAGAGATTTTTACCCTGCACTACCTGAAAATATTTGTAGAATCAGCTCTACAATCTACATATTTATACAAACACATTATATTTATCTTTATGGATATAATTCTTCTGTGTGTTTATGTCACTGAACTTCTTGAACTGAACCTCTACGAGCTGGACCGATTTTGATGAAATTTTTATGTGTGATCAAGACGTGGAGTCGAGAATGTTTAAATTCATAATTAGGTCTACTACAATATGTTTTGTACAGGCAATGTATATCGCGTCCGCTAATACATATATTCTAGAAAAATGTAAAAAACAATAACATTATTTATACTTAATATGATAAACCTGAAGAGATTGTGTGTTTGATCGTCATTATCTACGGAATTACGTGCCGAATTAGAATAAAAATGCACATGATAGATGAATTATTGAGGAAGGTTTGCCCATTTATTTTGAGAGGAAAGAATGTAAATTATGTGTGGGTGGATGAAAATGCGCGGAAAAAAATATAGCATATACTTATTTTTTTATCTGTGGTTACAACCAAGCATAAATGGATAAAAAATGAATGTTGATTTATTGTTTTATATATTGAAAAATAAATGTGATTTCAAATAAATCAACTTTGATTTAAGATACTAATAATATAGCCGTCAATTCTGAGTGCTTATGTAACTTTTCGAAAATGGTATGGTGATATTTCTTTACGCATAGCTTTTCTAACCATTAATAATAATATTTTTCAATGTATTGAATAATAGTAAAAAGAGAAAATAGCAAAATATAAAATCTAATTGCCTTTTTGTGAGTAATTAATAATTATACTTAATACAACTAATGTTATGATTATTAATTATAATCGTAATTATTTTCAATGTTAAGGTCTGTCGATAAAGAAACTGTTATTTCCTGCGAAAGAAAAAGGAAAAGATTATATAGATTAATATAATTCTTGGCAGCACTAGAACTTGTGACTAAGCTAATGCACTGGGTAATGTTAGACCAGGACTTCGAAACAAGTGCATACGCAATGCATCTTGTTGATGCGACCGCGGTCTTCATCGCTGCAGCGCGAGTGACTGGTTTCTGGTGGTGGCTGCGGGCTGCGGCGCGCTACCAAGAGATCGGAAGTACAGACCAGTGCCTGCGCGCGCCGCGTTAAGTCAACACCACAGGCCACACGACACGAGTCATTCTAGTCCGAGAGCCGTGCGCGATACGTCCAACCTCGCAATTTCTCTTGAGAGCGATTAGTATGTGAATGCGAAATTTTTATTTGTTCTGCACGAAAACTAGTGAAATGTTATTGTTGGAAAGCTGATCTACGTTTTTCCTACATTCAATTTATGTAAACTTAATGAGCAATTATTGGATTTCTTTTTATTTGAGGTAAGTACGGTTAGTGGAATAAGATAATTAGCAAGTTAACTGTGAATAACACAAATCTAATCGCAATAATTTCGATTATTTTTACATTATTAATCATTAAAAATTAACTTACATTATTACTAATTATAGAGCCAGTAAAATATTTTCAACTATCACGTCAACGTTTTAAAATAATCAAGGAGGAACTAATGTAATATTCAAAGGAAGAACCACCTACATTACTACCTACCTACTTTCTTGTGACTTATTAATAGTTAACGTGTTTTCGTTGAACATGTTGTGACTTAGGAC
Source organism: Helleia helle (assembly GCA_963853865.1). Taxonomy (NCBI): domain Eukaryota; kingdom Metazoa; phylum Arthropoda; class Insecta; order Lepidoptera; family Lycaenidae; genus Helleia; species Helleia helle. Next base: position 12,688,689 of record OY971422.1, on the reverse strand, counting down.
GATATTTATATTATATGAGTGAACTGACCAGCTGAGCGCTGAACCAATGACCTAGTTCAAACGAGAACTAGTCTCGAGCTAGTTTGAAGGTTCTATTGATATTTGATGTTGTTTTACGCGATTTGTACTCGTAATGTTTACGCAAACAAAATTGTCCCCGTTTAAGTATGTACATTATTTGTAAACTACGAACGCATCACTAAAATACTGAGTAATGAGTATATTTAAATTGTACTCTGATGTAATCTACCTACCTGCCAAATTTCATTCAAAAATGTTGAAACTTTGAGTGACAAAGTAAGCGAAAACTTTCACATTTCGAATAAATAATTTTAGTTCGCTTTTAAGCTTTTATTTCTGTTCTGGCGTTATGAAAGTTGTTGGTACTGGAATCATTAACACAAGTGTTTGTATATACGTGGTTGATAACCGCCTGAGGATAACGATTCATTAATTTAGCTCTTTTATTAAGATTTAGCTGATCAAATAAAAAAATGTTTAGAAATAATTAAAAAAAAAATTGTGTGATTGTTCTATGAAAGCTTTATTGGTGCCTGATTACAACAAAATATAGGCTTTCATTTACAAATGTACACAATACAACAACTTTCTACAGCTGTTTATTTTTGTGTAATTTTTATTACACGAAGGTCAATGTTTTGCCTTGTTACCATTTAATAAATGTTCCGTAAAATTTATTTACATAATATGCACATGTCATAAAATATATAAAAAGTATGAGGATATAAAAAGCTTTTACGTTTTGGAATTTGGTGTGACAGAGTTTTTTAGTAATAAAATACTGTCGATTCTGTCACAAACTATATAGAGAATGATTCTGTCTTAGAAACTACCAGTGGGAGGGGGGAGGGGGAGGGATCTTATTTTCGCGAAGCAGTTTCACTGTGTTGAGCGAAGTAGGCTCTGTAATAAATAGACTCTAAGAGCGACGTCGATCACTTACTATCAGTTGATTCATCTGGGCGTTATTTTTTCTAGTCCTAGTATTATATCGCTTCTGAAAAAACTTAAACTGTTGTATTGAAAGTGTTCAATATGATGGAACTTGACAAACGCAAACCTAAGAAATTATTGCAAACGTGTATTGGTAAAGTTGTCTCTACTCACTAGTCACTACGCGCTGGGAAAACCGACTCAAATCCTCCAATAAATATTTGCACCGAATATAATACATAAGTCATAATATTATACTTGAAGTGTTCAGGGCTCAGGCTACAGGAGACTTTACGCAGGGGTCGTCGGTTCGGATCCCACCAAGTGCAGATAATTTGTTTGATAAATATAGATGTCTGAACCGGGTCATGGACATGTATCATTTCCGTTCCTAGTGTCTGTAACACAAGTTCAAACGAACTTACCGCGGGGCTAGGTTGACGTGGTGTGATTGTTGGATGATATTTATATTTATTTATATAATTAAGGGGTAATGTTTGTAATCATCTTATCCGAATTCAAAAATTCTTTGACCGATATAATTCTAGATTATTACTAAGTGACATTATCATCATCACCATCAGCCCCTATACTTACACTGCTGAACATAGGCCTCTCTCAAAGAACGCCAAGACGGCCGATCTCTTGCCACTTGTATCCTGTGGCATAATTGGCATAGGCTATAAAAATAAAAAAAATAAAAGGAGGGCAACGCATCTGCATAAATTTTGGTTGTGCGGATATCTATGGGTGTCGGTAGTCACTAAATAATAATATAAGGCTCCGACTGCTCGGTTGCCTCCATATTACATAAAAAATATCATTTATCGGATACGATTATAAATCGAAGTTGTTGTAAAAGTTAAGGCGGGTGAAGCTTTTTTTTATAGTAGAGGGGGCAAACGGACAGTCGGTTCACCTGATGATAAGTGAAAAGCGACATCCACAGACACCTTTTTTTTTACGCTGGGAAATGCTCTGAGGCATCCCCCCATGGGGAGTGGGTCTCCCCAGGTGGGCATGTGGGACTCGCTGCGCCCGAAAGATGGTAAATGGACGCAGCTTTACCCACTAAAACCCGGCGAGTGCCATCAGTGTCGCCTTGGCGAGGTGCCCCGGATCTGTTAAGCTAGCAGGGCACGGCTAGTCAGTCCCGCAAGGTACTAACGCCACCTCCACAGAGGGGTTGTCCCGCACCACAGAACAACCCCTCCCAACGTCGGGACAGTACAATGGGGTGAGGTTCCCATCCTTACCCCTTGCCCCCTGCTCTTTTATCCCCTCTTCTTATAAGAGGAGTACAAAGAGCCCCCACGGCTCAATTAGCTTCGCCCAAGGTGCTGGGCTCACCCTAGGCTACTGAGCCCCACCGCCACGTCAAGGCCTGAACCATGGTGGGGATTTTTATTTTTTTATTTTATTTTAAATACAATAATAATATCTATGGACTCTATTTACACCACGTCAATCTGGTGCCGCGGTAAGTTCCCGAAGAACTTGTGTTATGGGTAACAGACAACGGAAATATATTTAATATTATTATACTATCGGTACATAATATATTTAAAATTGTTTTATATAATACACAAATTTAATACACATCCATGACCCATTAACACAGAAAACTTTTTGTTCCCTAGCGGGATTCGAACCCGCAACCTCCGGCTTGAGCGCCAACCCGCTAAACATTGAGCCACAGTACAATATGATTCCGTTATGTGGTGCCCGTAAATAGTGAAATCGCTTTACTATAATGGTGTGTGTATACTAGCGACATTATTCTTTGCCAAGTTAATGCCAGTTAATGCCTATTGTTTGATATTCTAACAAGACTCGCAAACAATTTTCTCACAGTATTTTTGCGGTATTCTATGCACACTTCAACCGATGCCACGATGGGTCCAACGACTCTAAGTCATAAATTAGATTATATTAGTATATGCTAGCTATTCCCAGTTGTCTACTTTCCCAAAATTAATAAAAGCCTTTTTTTTAATTTTACAATTTTTTGACAATTTTAGAAAATAAATAGCCTATCTCGATAATAAGGATAAAACATGTAATAGATTAAAACATAAAGCCTGATTTACACGTATTAAGCAATCAAGTAGTTATCGAATTTTTAACTTAATTTTAAGCGATGTAACGATGTAACCAAACAATTTTTAAATTTTAACTTGCAACTTATTACTTAATTTATTGTTTACATTTTACATGCATTAAGTCGCCTAAAAAAGTTAAATGTTGTTAAACACTTAATACGTGTAAAACAGTCTGATGTCTGAACAGAACATTTATTTTCTCTCTCATATTTAAATTCTAATTTACATACAAACTTTAGTATATTTAAAAATGAAAATTATTAAAAAATAAACTATAATCTAAAGTATGTATTAATGAGTTAATAACAATAATAACGCATTATTATGTATTTAAATAATTTTAACACAATATTAGTAATTTATAATTTTATAATATCTACACATACCTACGTTTGTCTCGCGTATCACAATAAATTTTCATGGGGCAGCTTTACAGTATTTGATATTTCTGAAACAAATAATGATATTATCCAAATATTATCAAAAATGGTCAATTTATTCAATGTTGGCATGCCATCCTCCGTGCCCACTTTCTTTGGCAGTCCAAAAGAGGTTAACGGCGATTTTCGATGAGCGCGGAATAATAAGTGTAACCGACTCGGTTTTAACAGTCGCGTTCATATTCCTATCACTGTTATTTTAAATAGACCGTTAGTAAGCACTTTCTGTTGTACCCACTTTATCTGAGTTTTCTTGAAGCGCATAGAATAATAGTTCGATTTACGGCCTTTTTTTCTTTAACGCCGGGAAATGCTCTGAGGTATCCCGAGGGTGAGTGGGTCTCCCCCGGCGGGTATGTGGGACTCGCTGCGCCCGAAAGCTGGTAAGTGGACGCAGCTCTACCCACTAAAACCCGGCGATTGCCACTAATGCCGCTTTTAGTGAGGTTTTAGTCCCCTCTTCTTATAAGAGGGGTACAAAGAGCCCCCTCGGCTCAATTCACTTCGCCCAAGGTGCAGCGGCTCACCCTAGACTACTATGTCCCACCGCCTCGACAAGGCTTGAACCATGCTGGATTCGAATCATCATCATCATTCATCTTCATCAGTCTCGATACAGCCGTTGGTACTGTATAGAGACTGATGAAGATTATTTTGGTAACATTCACGAAATTTTGTATGACCATAATATTATAATAACAGAGCTATTAAGTCAGACTTTTATAATTTCTATTAAATTTTAATTTATAAATACTGTCTGGTTTAGATATTGCAATGCAAAATTATGAACAATATAATCATGATATTTATATTTATATATCTATGAACCTATTGGTTACAATTAAAAACATCATTACACATTAGTTTAAGAACAATACATGTTTTATTCACTAAGAGAAATAATTTATTCAAGGAGGAAAAGTAACCAGGAAAAGTATTTATATAAATGTTTAATAACTGACAAACTACAAAACATAAGCTTGTTACTTCGAGCCTAATATTACCAATGGATACAAGTACACGGTGATGTATCATCCAATATGTGTATGATAAACAAATCTGTTGACCGTATTTTTTTTGTTTTGAAGCAATCACTTCTATTGTTTGTGAGAGGTAATGCCATGCTGCTTTGCATCCGAATTGTGCTGGCACGACTGGGGTGGTACATCTCGCTCATATAACACCGGCGTCAAGTGACATCTATGCTGCCACGTTTCGTGTGGTTTGTGAGTTTCCAGTGGCTCATTGGTGGGGGGGGATAGGGAAAAGGAGCACAACGCTTTTTTTATATAGAAGAGGGGGCATAACATCTGCATAACTTTTGGTTGTACGGATGTCTTTGGGCGTCGGTAGTCAATGCAAGGCTCCTCTGCTCGGTTGCCTTATATATAATATAAAAAAAAAGTTGATCGAGGAATCACTTCAAATAAAAAGGATAAGCACTTTTTTAAGCTTAATACTCAGAGTATGTACACCTATCGAGTTGTTGTATGAAGTGTATTTGCTCTTACAATTGCCGATTAGCGTTTGATAGTAACCATAGCTCCTTACGTATGTGAATGGTACAATAAAGATCGGTCGATACGGGCATATAAGTAGCCTATTGATGCCCCTACTGATCATTATTGATCATATAAATGCAGAGGTTGGTACACGACGATTACGTTACAATACTCCCAAAGGTTTCAATATTAAAAGTTATATCACCTTGTGGTATGAAAGTCGGAGGTCAGTATAGTACTTAATGTTATGTACGTGATGTGATATGTAGATCTAATGAATAAGGTCTAAGAGATACCTCATCAGAGTCAAGTATATCTAAATTTTATAGTTGTAGCAACTCCTAAATGACTCAATAATCAATATATTTGATATTTTAGATACTTAAATAAACATATAAAAATCCTATATGAAAACGATAATTGACTTCATAATTTCGGATTTTATCTTGGAAATAGTAGATACGTGAGAGTAGGGCGAGTCTTATGCAGCTTGTGCCTAAATAAGGTATAAAAAAGCGAATGCGTCAAAGTACACATGTCAGATGTGAAACTTATTTGGAAAACTAATTTTTAAATCTCGTTTATATTTATACTAATCTAAAGCTTTAAATTTCCGAGATGCGATGCGACGTTCGCTCTATCTCACTCTCTCTCTCGATCTTTCTCACTCGCTTGCTCCCTACTCTCACTCCATAGCCATGGAGTGAGAGTAGGGAGCAAGCGAGTGCACATAGCCACGTGCTTCATGCTATGTTCGTCCTTTCTCACTCTCTCTCAATCGGTCCCAATCACTATCTCCCTCTTCTTGGACAAAAAAGTTACACATTTTCGTGACGTTTCGTCCGTAAAAAAATTACCCTCATGCGCGCAAAGAAATTTCACTTCAAGAACCATTTCATACATGTAGGTAGGTACTTCAATATCTATCTATAATTTCTTTATAAAAACTTACAGATACTTTAAAAACTGACGCTTATTTAATTTAAGACGATGTTAAAATTACTTTTTATTGTTTAAATAACCACTCTCTTAGTTTTGTTAACAATATCAATTTGCAAGGGGTATTGCAATACGTAGTGCGAAACCCTAAGAAGTCCTTTGCGTCAGTCAATAGACACGTGCTAATGCACGTGGTTTGGTTTCCTAATGTAACGATTTCTTTATACATATACTTATCTCTTTTATTAAATTTGAGTAAGATATGTTGACTCATGTTTTTCTTTACCGGCAAGCAAGCTTTAAGGACAAGAGCCATATAGCCATATAGCCCATATTTAAATGAGGAAAGTTAAGGTGTCACTCAAAATACTTTATGACAAGAGATAGTCACCGAACCTCCGAACATTGTGGAATCCACTGTGGCACTGGCATTTCCGCAAGGGAGCTAAAGAGAAGATAAAAGAAGGAGAAGAATAATGATTCTATGTATGCATAAGCCAGCTCTCGCCCAGAGTCCTCTGTATAGGAAGTCTTACCTATCGATTATAGGCAGTGTTTTCCAACGTCTCTGAAGTCGATAAAGCGACAATGAGTTATTTAAATTGTGGAAAAATTGAGAATGTACAATGAAGGTATCTAGGAGAGAAGATACACTCTCAGGTGATGAGGGTGTTCATGTTGTGAGAATCATATTATGCGCTGGCCCAATGTGGGCTGAACTTCACAAATCATTAAAGACTTTTAATCTCATCAGGCGAGCAGGTTTCCGATCTTTTTCTTCACCGGCGAGTAAACCTTGTTATTAGGTCTGGGTGTCAGGTAAATTTAGATAAACATTTTGGTACCGGGTGTACCTAAAATGAGTCAGGATCGAACCCAGACCACTCGAGAGGCCGTGCCCGTACCCACTAGATAATTATTACTTGCAACCACATACACATTTATATTCGTCGGGAGTTTACCCGTCGTTTACTAACTGTCAAATTGCCAGGTCAGGCGACACTGCCACCCATGTCCCACCCTGTCCTGCTTTTCTATACGAAATAGAGTTGTTGCAGGATGCACAAAGCACAAAATATACCTATAAGTCCTCTTAAATTAGGTTGTCAAATATACAAACATATAAATAAAACAATTTGAAAGAATAACGGAGGTCACCAAGTTTTTATCAGAGATTGAGGTCACGAAGTTCAATTATCGTCTCATTTTCTTATACGTCATGCAATAATACGCGGAGATATTTAGAATGTTAATGCGATAACAGGCAAACGATTCTCTATGCGTTTCAATTATTTAGTATACAAATGAAATATTAGAAATAAAGCTGGATTTGGGTAAGTTAAGTATTAAAATATCGTTATTGTTAGATCTATATAATAAAATATATACACTTTAATATTGATAAAAAATATGTATCACAAAGGCATTTTTTTGGTTACCACGCCATAACTTCTTTAATTCTTCATCAAAATTAATTATTCCAATTATGTGCCTGGCTATTGACTAAAATTTGGTTTATTATTATTTAGATGTGCAATAGCTACTTAGTATTAATAAAGGTATTATTTCCGAGTGACTTACCACACGTTAGGTTATGAAGACCCACATCACAATAATTATTTCTAATGTGCGTTTTGTCGGCGTCTGACAACTATTACTATTTATACACGGCAGTTAAATGTTCTTCCGTCTTATACGCACGTTCTGAACCCCTCGACGATGGAAATGAAATCAAGAATTACGATTGATTGGGTTTGCCTCGGCTTGTGTCAATTGGTGGCCAAGCAATTATCTATGTAAAATAATACATTTACTAGGTCGTTACTACTATCGTATATGATCGATTATGAACGTATACTTGACCTATACATTATTTTGAACGTATATAATGTATAACGGAGCAAAAACTTTTAAGACAAACAGTTGGGTGATTAGGACATAACAGCGCAACTTATAAATTCTCTATACTAATACATATACGCATTTGAATTATAAATTTGCTATAGAAATTAGACAAAGGGTAAGGAAGGAAGGAAGGGACAAATTATGCTAGGTAAAAATCTTTATTTTTCTTTGTTTGTGTTATATATTGTTAATGTGATTTATTATTTGCAACTTCTTCAATATTTTATCAGCTGGCTTAACCTTATATAGGTGTGTATAGCTTTATAAATAAAGAATAAAAAAAATAAAAATTATTAGATATCTAAACAAATAGAATAACTATTAGTTACAATTGATTCATTGATTGATTATTTATTTCCAAATTACTTACGAATTTACAAAAGTCTAAAGTCTAAACTATCTGAGCCATGCTAATCATAAACCGCATGTTTTGCACGAATTATGCGATTCAGAATAGTTGTTTGAAGCCTGATAATATTGTGTATTTACTATTAAATATATTAATTTTATGCAGTTTTTTCATATCTATGTTTGTTATGTGTGTTACAAATGACGACGGATCCCTTTATTCTTTTATCTGATTAAATAATTTTATTAACCTTCGTTTAAAATTGAAGGGATTGCTATGCTGAGTATTGGAAATTGGGATTGGCAATCGTGAACTAACTGGTTGAGACTGACAATGTTTTTGGGGGTTATTTACAATTTGTCTTATATAAATAAACAGTATTAAAAGGATATTTTGTTTATACCATATTCAATTGTTCCGTGCTCACTTATCTCTTAGATAAACACCAAGCGTTTTATAAAAAAATAAATAAATGTTATTCTAGAAGAAAATGTGGAATTTGTTATCACAATAATTCGAATAAGAGTGAGACACATGTGCGTGTATGATATGCCTTTGGAAATATGAACACATCGGGGTATCTGCTAATGAATATAATAATAGGAGTGCATTCCAATGAGAGTGTTCAATAGAACTTCTTCAGAGAAAGTAAGTTCGATGAACCAAACGAAAGTTCTCAAAACAATGGGACTCTACGTAGAGGTGTTCTTCCATAAAAAGGAACAAAATATTATGGATCTAGCATACAATCATTGTTGCGCAACCTTGTACAAAAATACTAACTTTCCAGATTATGTAACGGCTGAGCTTCTCATATAGCTTTTATCTTCTCATTATTATAGTCGTGCTAATAACTATGCAAAATTATTTCAAAACTACGCAAAATGTACCTTTTAAAGCGTATTCATATTTTACTTAATAATTTAAACAAATAAGCAAAATATTTGTAATAATAAAAATGTCCCAAGTGATTTTATATCAAAGTGGTTCTGCATAAAATATTGTCAGAGCTAATTTAATCGTCGCGTATTTGCTTACCAAACAGAGTCTTCTCTATATAAACGCCGGATGACCAAGGAACCCTATAATATATATAATTGCTCAGTAATCATATGTAATGTCACTTTCCCCAGTTGTGTTTGTGTAACTCTTAGGTTATTTATTGCATCACCGGTGCGCTGTGAGTATATCAAAGTATCTACTATAAAACTAGGAGAAATATTGATTTATCACTCGCTGAATTACCATAACTTTAAAATTCACATACCGATACAGAATTGAAATTAGATAATTTGTAAAATATTTAGGAATGCAAACTTTTATGTTTAATTCAGAACCCGCAGTATGAATTCATTATGCATATTATGCAGAGTAGAATGTTTGTCTTTTATTACAATAACGAGCACATTTTTTTTTCTCTCATGCACAACTATGCTAAATGTGTACATGAATATTTGTTATATGTGGGCTAGAGATATACCTATATTTTTTTATAACATAGGAGGGCAAATGAGCAGTCGAAGCCTTTAGACGACTATCGACGCCCATACACATCCGTACAACCAGAGATTATGCAGATGCGTTGCTCTCCTTTTCTCTATCACCCCGAATGGGCCACGAGAAACTCACAACCCGCACAAAATGCGACATCATAGCTGTCACTTTACGCTGGTATTATGTGAGCGAGAGGTACCACCCCGGTCGTGCCGGCCCAATTTGGCTGCATGACACTACCTCTCACAAAAATATATCTCTATTCTCTAACCCCATATATATTATTATAATAATATCAACCCGCTGTCCCAGTGTTGGGCACAGGCAACGGCTATACGCTGGCCCAATGCCGGTTGGTGAACTTCACACACCTTCAAAGAATTTTAATCACATTAGGTTTTAATTTCCTCACGACGTTTTCTTTCACCGGAAGGGGGTTAGATAATTAAAAAATATTGTTAATTTAGTGTTTCATAGACCAGGTCGTAGGTTCATGATCCACTATCATAGAGGTCATATATTATGGCTGTTAGATTATATTCTTATTTCAAACTCGAGAGAGATGTAGTCGATATTAAATTGATATGGTCGTCATGCGAAAGGAAATACTTAATATCCGGCCCACGTCGTCTTTGTACCGGTCTGGAGTGATTTAGGTGATACGAGCACAAACCAGTTTGTTTTCTTAAGTTTGCTATAGAAATCTGTACTAGAATAGCGAAAACTGCAGTTTTCACTCACCGTAGACGCAAATATTGATAGAGCTATTGATATCTGCCATATATTCACACATACTTATATATTTTTTAAGTTTTTAAGATTGTTGGATTTAATTTATACATATTATATTTCCTCCTTAAGACTCCGCTGTCCGTCCGTCGGTCTGTCCATCTGTCACCAGGCTGTATCTCATGAACCGTGATAGTTACACAGTTGAAATTTTCACAGATGATGCATTTCTGTTACCGCTTAACAATATAAGTTTGGCGATTTCTGACATTTCTAGTTCTTATAACTTAAATGGTCCCATAGAGTCTTTTGATCCCCCAACGAAGTAGGATTTAAAAAGTTTTTTTTTATTTTTTATTTTAGCTCTTTTATTCGCTGGCCGTACATTTTCTCACAAATCTGTGAATGCAGTTCAGAATATCTTAAAAAGTTATGGATGGTCTCCTAGGAACGTTTTCCTGTAACTATAACGGTGAAGGTTATGCCCTGCCCTTACTGACTGGTCTCAAAAATCCATCCTGTATATCGATGTTTAACTTCAAATACAGTTTGACGCTACTCAAAAGTAATCAAAGCTTTTTTGTAAAAAAACTAACATCATCTATTGTTTATCAATAGATGAAATATATATCAATAGATATAATATAATATTTATAACACATTACACAAAAGTAATAGCTTTCAGCACTGCCTCTCCACTTAATCTTGAACTGTACCAAATTTCAAATTCCTCTGTTTGCGCAATCTTCTTAAAAAGGAGTACGAAGTTTTTGATTCACATATTTATGTTATAACTGAAATAACTGATTGTCTTTAAATTAAATAATGCTATTTGAGATTAGTAAACGGTAAATCGAAAAGTTCGCATTTAAATGGAAATAAAATTGCTAACGAAGGACATTAAATCGTACTAAGTGAAAGTGGACACGATGTAGCCATTTTATCTCCAACTCTTAGATCAAAGCGGTTTGAATGAATAATCCTTTACAATACGTAACCGTTCTTAAGAACTATGACTTGTACATGAACATTCATAAAGAGATCGTTTGAGCGATCTTTGATGAGCAATGAATACAGCAATGGTTATGATGACGAAAACGATCATAAGATGTTTTTACAAATAATGTCGGTATAAAATAATCTAACCATTCACAATGGTCCGCATAGTTCCGTTATAATTTCGCAAGACTATATTACCCATAGGCACTATTATGGTAAATAATATAACCTCTATACTTAGTATTATAAATGCGAAAATAACTTTCTCTATTAGCTTTGCACAATTAAATTCATTAACAGACTTGAAAATATTTCACTAGGAAATATCCGGATGAAGGACTCTTACTGATCATTATGAGTGCGATGTCGCGTCAAAAGCTGGTATATAAATGACCTTCATCGGAACCTTAAGCCCCACTCAAAATAGCCCGCCTGTGGTCATTTGAGGCCATTTACACCAACCTTATGTAAAAACACAGATCAAATTCTTGTACACGTCGGAATGCGATACTCCAGTTATGGCAACTGCGCTAGATATACTTTAAAACTCATGTTATTTAATACCTTTCTAAATAAATTCAAACCCTCGTATTTATTTTTAAAATTATTAGCTTATTGTGTTTTATAGGTCTAGGAAGACTTTAGAGTTTAGACATAATTATTAAAAGAATCAGTCCTTTTATGAGGACGTATATGTACATATAATATAACACCTTCATTATTATACAACCCTGTCTTATTGCGTTCCTTCTGTATATTATGTAATGTCCCTCAGGATTAAGGACAACGATATGAGGAAGAGAAAGTACATACTATCTTGATATGACAGCATTTTTCATGTTTTACCTGATCCTGATAATCCGCTAAAGTATGGATAGTCTTAGCCCTTAGGTCTGTATAATAAATAATGATTTTAGTTTTATAGCTTTAGATGACGACCTCTGTAGCTCAGTGGTAAGCGCGTTGGCGCTCAAGCCGGAGGTTGCGGGTTCGAATCCCGCCAGGGAACAAAAATATTTTCTGTGTTCCTGGGTCGTGGATGTGTGTATTATATAATAAAAATCTTAAATATATGTATAATAGTATTAAATATATTTCCGTTGTCTGGTACCCGTAACACAAGTTCTTTGAGAACTTACCACGGGACCAGATTGACGTGGTGTGTAAGCGTCCATATATATTATTATTATTATTAGATAAGGTCGTGAATCGTGATTGCAGAGCGATTGCCATGAGTCGATCGTTAAATGCAGTAAATGCAGCGTGTGTGAACCCACCACCACAGTCACTTTCTTTAAAACGAAGTCAATGAAGCGAGGAGAAAGTGGCGACCCCACGTCCGTATACACGTCTGTAAAAACGCTGATTCATTTAAAAACATTATCTATTTTCTTACGTAACATATGCTAGGTACTGTTTCAAATGTTGTCAGCATTTTTTTGATGTAAAATACCTATTGGCGCGCCTTTTCGAGTAAAATCAACTCAAATGCCGTGATGACAAATGGCATGTCGCTGACTTGCATTTCTTTATTTTACTCAATATTAAAATGAATGTTTCACGTCTGCACAGTCCTATTTGTTTTTAAACTCTATCGCTCAGGATTATGGCGTTTTCGAATTCATGTTCTTTTTAATAAGGGCTACTGCGTACAACGAGTATTTTCTCGATTACTCGTTAGGCTAATACCACGTAATACGAAGAGTGCTACTACGAGAAAACTCTTCGAATATCGAAATTGTATACCTAATAATTATAGTAGCGAAACGCCACGGTTTACAAAATATTTTATTTTTTATTTATTTTAAGTTTAAGTTACTTTATTATGTCCTTAATATCGATAAGCTCTGCGAAATTAATGTTTTCATGAAAATAATCGAAACAAATAAGTCACTATTTTGTTATAGGCTTTTGTTATAAAAAAGCAAAATTAATTTTTTTTGAAAAAACCACGACGGTTAAAAGTCAATTGAAAAATGAAAAACCGCATCGACACAAATGTTTACTGCAGCGCCCCCTGGTAAGTTATAATCGTAACACCTATCTAAGAACATGCACCAATTAAACCCAAACCCATCATTGAAAATCGCATCAAAATTAGAATAGTAGTTTTGGAGAAAAATTGTAACATTGGATTGTACAAAAAACGTTTGCTGCAGTGCCCTCTGGTGAGTTATCAACGTAATACCTATCTAATAACATGCACCAATCAAATCCGAACCCATATCTGAAAACAGAAACAAAATCGGACTAGTAGTGTTGGAGATAACCGGCAAAATAGGTTTGCACACACAAACTGCCTCTCATCCCAAACGCATATACAGTATCCGTTACGTCGCGGGTAAAAACAGGAGATATCCGACCTTGTACAACTTGTATACCTCCGACATCCCCGAACACCCGGCGGTAAAACGGGCTCTTTTGCAGACGACACCGCTCTGTATATCACCCACCCCTCAGCTGCAATTTTTTTTTTTTTTTTCGGATGGATCTATGCTAATGGCCCGAAGGCCCTAATGCTTCAACGGATTGGTGTGAGCCCATTCGGCTCACTTTTGATTGGGGGGTTGCCCCCCGCCTACCGTGCAGTCTGCGACCACACGGCCTCCTGGCGTCGGTTGTGTCAGCTGCAAAGGCTTCCACCATCCTCCAGCGTGCCGTCACCGAGCTGGGTGAATGGTTCGCAAAATGGGGGATTGATATAAACCCTGAAAAAAGTGCCTCCATAAAATTCTCCCGTAGGAGGGTCACAAACGGACGACCTTATCGTACCATGAAACCGATAAGGTTAAACAATGTAGAAATACCCAGAGTAGATCAGGTAAAATACCTGGGGGTCACCCTTGACAGGTCGATGTCATTTAGACCACACATAGAGACAGTCACCAAAAAGGCCAAATTCGTCTTGAGCCGTTTATATTTCTTAATTAACAAAAACAGCAAAATGCCCCTCAGGCATAAGCTAACCCTGTATAAAACTTGTATCCGACCCATTATGTCATACTCTTGTATTGCATTCGCGCATGTGCCACAAAGTCGACTCAATGCACTACAAATAGTCCAAAATAAATTCTTACACATGGCAACCGGTTGCCCGTGGTACGTAAGAAACATCGACCTGCACAGGGACTTCAGATTAGAGTCCATTAGGGGCCACTTCAAAATGACGTCAGAACGTCACTTTGAAAAAGCACTTCTCCACCCCAACCCGCTCATCGTGAGCGCGGCAAACTATTCCCCAGATAGCTCAGTTCCAATTAGACATAGGTTACCTAAGCATGTTTTAACAGATCCAGCTGACGAAATCTCTCAGCTACTAATGCGCGACGCAAAAGCGCGACGCGAACGTCACAGCATACACACAACAAACGGTGCTAGGTACACCTGCACACCGCTTGGGCCTCGGGGTCGTAAGCGACGTCGACCCCTACACATGGAAACCACATCGATCCGGACCGATCGCGAAAGCTTAGGTTCGAATCCGATACGAGTAGACACAAACCCAGATCGCGCTAACAGCGGTAGCACTACGCTACCGCTAGATTGCTTGGGCACCGCGCGTGGCCCGCCTCCCTCTACAGAGGGAGGGATGAGGGCCGGCCATCGTGATGATAGGTTAAATTCAACAGCAAAAGATTCGTCAACCGTATCGGATTTGACTAGTCCAAATCATGCTCTCCCGAGCAGCGCGCGCGATGAACCGCGCCCCCTGCGGGGCGCGGAGGGGGGCGTACCCCTTTCGAATATTTCTTAAGTGAGCCATCTGTTCACTTACTGTACCGATTGAGCTTAAAGGCCATCAGGCTGAAAAGTCTAGCCCTTCCGAAAAAAAAAACAGGAGTTGGTAGAGAGAGAGAGAGAGATAATACGAGAAAAGGGGTCGACAAAATTTTGTCGTGCGCGCATGTCAGGACAAAGTAACAACGAAATAAGAAATGAATTTTACTAGAATGTATCTCAACATAGTATCTCGTTCTCATGTTTATTCGTTAATGATGTTAATTTAATCTAAAAATACTCACCTAATGAGAGTTAAATAAAATATTTTCATATCAGTAACTGTATTGTCTAAAAGATTGCTTAGATTATTTTAACCAAACTTAAAACTGCCTCTGTGTCAAATGTAACAATTAGACATTTTTAGGATACCGTAAGACATAAAATGGCAAAAATAGCGAGGATTGACCCATTTTATTGAAAACCTTATTAGTTTATATTTCCAAAAAAAAAAAAAATTACGTTTGACTTGTTTAATTAATGTGGAAATAAAAACTCGTACCTATTACTACCTTCTACTACCACAATAGGTACTAATTAGTTAATTACTAAGATTTGACTACGATACCCTACGCATATTTCCACGCGCACTTGACCGCTCCTATTAGAGTATATTATTATATTATCATTTATGTGTGCCGCTTATGTCCAGACTACGGACGGCTGATCATGATAATGATGGATATTATATCACAAAAGAGTAACGTTTAAATGACAACCGTGCCGTGATCAAAAACCATTAATATTCCTTTCACAGATATTTTAAACACAATAATATTATGTTTTTGTCTGTACACAAACGTTTGAGTTCACGCAATGTTTCTATTTTACAAATGCGAAATTGTATCACTAAATCAATGTTGATATTTGCTGCTTTTAACCGACTTCAACAAAAAGGAGGAGGTTCTCAATTCGGCCGGTATTTTTTTATGTATGTACACCGATTCCTCCGTCAATTGTGGGCCGCTATTCAAAATTCTTTTTTTGTTTGAAAGGGTATACTTGCTAAATGGTCCCATGATAAGGAAACCAGGATCTGATGATGGCATCCTAGAGAAATCGAGGGAAACTTTCGAAATTCGTAGGAGCGACTATTGCGTTTAATATTTTTTTAAATAAGCATTTTAAAGCACTACAATTTAATGAAGGTCTAGAGTCGATTTGATGCTGGAGCTGGAAGACAGCCGAGGGAACTCCTCGACGATTTACTTCAGTAACCTTGTGTTTGGGCTTGCTTAATTTGTATTGATGAGAACTTTACATCTAGATGGGTTGTGACTGTGATTGGGGGTCTGATGATGAAGACGAAGCTCAGTTAAGGGAACTCCTAAATAGTTTAGAGTAGCTACCTTGTGATTGGACTTAATTAATTTATACTGATGAGAACTTTGCACCCATATGGGTGACACGTGCCATTACAGGTCTGATGATAGAGACCATAGACAAAAGACAAGAAAATAATCGAAAGGACTTCATTTAATCTCTTCATTTTAAGATTGCAGTGTGAGTGAGATACAGGCAATGTTATACTTTTGCGGGAAGTAAGTACTTTCTATAGAAGAACTGACTGATTTTACAGTATTTAAAAATAAGTCCAAAAACTAAAAAAAACTTTAAAGGTTTGCATGCTCACTAAGATAGAACTAATAATTTCATGTTTTGAAATGAAATAATTTAAATATGTTTTCTTATAAAATATATATATAATACGTGTAAATTTAGGGATATGCCTTGGTCCGCTAAAATTACTTAGCTTAAGTCTCGAGAGCTAAGCCGCGGGGAATAAATTATACTGTTTACTCGGATGGTGTCAAAAATATATTTTTATGGTAATATTAAGTAAGAAATATCCGATCTCTCCAGCTGACCTACTTTCACTAGGATGTATCTGATCGTCATTTACATCTCGAGCATTAATTCGTTGAGGATTAAATAATTTAACGACATACTTTTATGAGAGCTACAAAATTTATAACGTTCCAATATACCATATTGTATAATGACACTGTTTTTTTTTAATATACAGGAAACCGTAATGTTCTTAGCTACTTGGGCTTTCAACTTTCTATCAAACCACCATAATGCGTAATTAAAATTATATTATTACGAGAACTCCCATTTAATTTATTCTATAACTAATTCCAGTTCTTTCAATTTCTCCTGAATTATTAATGATCGACAGTTAATGGTTTTTTTTTTAAATTATGCTTATTAAATAAAAAATATCACGTTTGTTGTACATGTTAATTAAATAATTATTTAATTTAATTAATTTATTTATTTTGAAGTTAATAATTCATGTATAACGAAATATTCTGTGGATACTTTATGTTGCCGTTAGTAATACCACAGTAATACCGAGCAAAAAGAGTTTGTTTAATGGGAGCCCTCCTTAAATATTGATTTTTTCTGTTTTTAGTATTTGTTGTTATAGCAGTAACAGAAATACATGTGACAATTTCATTTATCTTACTATCACGGTTCATGAGATACAGCCTGGTGACAGACGGACAGACAGACGAACGGACAGAGTCTTAGTAATAGGTTTCCGTTTTTGGCACAGAACCCTAAAATTTAACCCTTATTATTGTTGTCGCCTACATGGTTTCATCCACACTCGATAATCTATTTTTCCCCCTCATCATTTTCATTCGCCATTTTGGAGTGATAATACATCTCATACGTCATCACTTCTTTTTATGATACAAAATTAGAAAGCCGTTACATAGTGTAAGATATGGATAGTGTGTATTAATTAGATAATATAAACAAATACAAGTATTAATGTAATGTAAAATGCCTAATGAAATTCAAATCTATACAGATATCTAAATAAAATTGAAGTGTCTGTTTGTAATTTCAAATTAACATCTTTCCCCTAAATGCATACGAAAGTATAAAAGGTAACTTACATAAAAAAAGCTATTTTAAAAATTTTTGTCTGTCTGTCTGTTTGTTCCGGCTAATCTCTAAAACAGCTGGACCGATTTTGACGGGACTTTCACTGACAGATAGCTGATATCATAGGGAGTAACTTAGGCTATAAAAATAATCATCATCATACGGGTACGGCTGTAAATCTAAGTTAACGCGGGCGAAGCTGCGGGCAACAGCTAGTATTATATAAAACGTGTGCCAGCTGTTTAGGAGAAGTTCAGTGACTTACTGAACTTTTCCTAAACAGCTGGCGCTTGAAGGATTTCGAAATTTGTTTTGTTGTTGTTTGTAAACATAATCTATGGTTTATAATTTAGATTGCCTACACTTGGATCTTTAGATGGTCCTGCAATCGGATTTTCAAGCATTTTCAGCGATTTAAATACTGGGTACATATTATTACAGCAACTATTTATACGAAATATTATTTATTGAACTATATATCATATCACTTACATAGCGTTATCTAAACAACGTTTAAAACTAAAAAATGTTTTGTTCTTTGTTTGTATTGTGTATGAAGTTGATATTATTAATAGATAACAATTAGATTATAGGTTCCTTTACCTTTATACTTAGCAATGTTTGGACTAATATATTTCATCATCATCATCAGCCTCTATCCGTCCACTGCCAAACATAGGCCTCCCTCAATGAACGTCAAGATGGCCGATCCCTTGCAGCATCCTTCTCTAATATTTAATACGAGTAAAAAAATTACGTTCGATGTAAATAAAATTTCAAAGGTACTAATGATATGCGACTAACTTCAAGTACTTATTCTAAGACACGGAACTGACTGTGGAATATTTAATCGATGATGAAGTAAACAATATAATCTTAGATTTCTAATGCTACACGCTTTGAACTTTTCCACTAGACCTTGATCATTTTATCATTTGTTGCTTGCAATATCTTCATACTTCTTCGCTCAATCGTAAATATCGCTTCAAACTTGCAAAACTAAACTATTCAAACATTAGAGACCATATGCATACTGTAGTAGTAGAGTAGTGAGTGTTTCTGTTGAATATTCCTCTTTTTATGTGGTGTTTGTCTGCAGATCAAACCAAACTGTAACTT
The DNA here is from genome assembly GCA_963853865.1 of Helleia helle. Classification (NCBI taxonomy): domain Eukaryota; kingdom Metazoa; phylum Arthropoda; class Insecta; order Lepidoptera; family Lycaenidae; genus Helleia; species Helleia helle. The sequence continues at coordinate 12,669,479 of OY971422.1, read as the reverse complement.
GACAAAATTATTCGTGGTGCCTATTTGGTTATTTTTTGTTTCTATTCGAAAATATTCTTTAAGTGCAGGGCCGTCTTTCCACTGGGCACTCTGGGCACGTGCCCAGGGCCCCACGATCCATGGGGCTCCATTAGTTCCATCAGAATATGATTGAGTGATATTATAAAAATGATTGCTGATTAGAATACATAGTACGGCCCTTATTACTAGGTTTATTCTTCTCTAGTCCAAAAATCAGGCTCACCTCATCTTAAAATTGTTGTTTTCGTCGGGGCCCTATTATCCTACTGCCCAGGGCCACCAACCAATTAAAGGGGACATAGTTTAAGTGCATGCATCATAAAGAGGTTAACATAATAATAATGAAAAGTGATCAAAAATTAAAAAAACAATTTGGCTGTTTTATTTCAATTTCGCGTATTTCGTATTTGGGGACGAATCAACTGACCTCAGCACACAGCTGACCTCAACATAATTTAAAAATTGACCGGTTTACCTATATAATTGAGGATCACATTGTCACTAAGTTTATTAACAAAAATTCTCAATATGTAAAAAGGCTATATTTAAAAGTAAAAACGTATACTGGTTGGATCTACAATATAAAAACTGTAATCAATATAAGACAGAAGAAATCGTACTCAATATAATATATAAACATAGCCTCATCCTCGAAGGGAGAAGCCTGCGGGAGGGATACGCTGTGCCACGCTGCATGAGTACTACCATCTTGCTTGTTTCTCCCGTGAAACAGCTTTGCTGTGTTTCGGAGAGGGGCAAGACAGGCAGTGTAATTACTGGCACCGAGACTTAACATCTTATGTCTCAGGATAGGCAACACATTGCCTGGGCTAGTTCCAGGTAAACTAGTTTATGTTCATGGGCGACATCGACGTTACTATGAGGTGGCACGTCTGCCAGTTTGCCAATACAACTAATATTAAAAAAACCCTTAAAGGTGACAGAAACATCGTAAGAAAACCTACCTTCTTTGGGTCAACGCTTGAGTGACTCTGTAGGTCTCGTGATTATGGTCCAACACCATCCTCGCATGGTTTTGAAGAACGGGTCTTTTAGCTCAGCGACAGAATGATCGGATAAAAGAAATAAACTTAGAATAAAAATAATATTTTCATGTACTTTAATATTGACCATTTCTTTCTTTTGCAGATAATCTTCCGTTTCACCTTCATCAGACAGTTATGATTATCAGGATACCATGGCTTCTTCAAGTAGTCTTAGCTTTTCAAATTATAACGATAACAGGTAAGATATTTTTCTTTTATTAAAGAACTTTAGCAAAACCGAACCCTCTAAAATCTTTATAAACTCATCAGGGCTGTATGTACTTACTTAGTTATAAATATAAATTATAGTGATCAAAAGACATGTACTTAATACACAGACACATAATGTACACTAAATGTGATATTTCAATTAACTGATTATTTAAATCCATATAAATAATATGCCACAATATTCCCTATTTGCATATCAAAATAGGTTTGATTGATATTGAAACTCTCCATGAATGAACCAGGTCAGGGTTTTAAGTTATTTGCATTATAAATATGCACCTGCGTGACATTTAGAAGAAATTCTTAAATCAACCACAATGTTGCTAGACGCTACATTACATTAACCTTTATTTTCCGTTGGGAAATGCTCTTAGGCATCCTGTGGGGGAGGGGGGACTCCCCAGGCGGGTACGTATGTGGGATTCGCTGCACCCGAAAGATGGTAAGGTGGACGCAGGTCTATCTACTAAAACCCGGCGAGTGCCACCAATACCACCTTTGGTGAGGTGCCACGGATCTGTTGAGCAACAGGGTACCTCGACGGCCAGTCAGTCCCCTAAGGGACCGACACCACCTCCACAGAGGGGTTGTCCCGCACCACAGAACAACCACTCCCAACGTCAGGATAGTGCAATGGGGTGAGGTCCCATAATCGCCCCTGCTTTTTCATCCCCTCTTCTTATAAGAAGGGTACAAAGAGCAGCTCCCTCGGCTCAATTTCTTCGCCCAATGTGCTGTGCTCACCCTAGGCTACTGAGCCCTACCGCCACGACAAGACGTGAACAATGGTGGGGAGATTACAATAACCTTCGTCACAATGAGAATACCATAAGAATATGAAGGAAATGCTGGAACTACTCTATCAGTGGAATAAATGATGACGATGTGAACTTGATTATGTCTAATTGCCGTTACCTAGAAATTTATTTATTGATCATCTAGGAATTTATTCATCATTTAAGAATGATCCGCTATGTATTCTTTGTAAATTTTTGCAACTGATCTTGAAATACAATATTAATGTTACAGGTAGTCCTTTATTTCTGCAAGAGGCAGGGAGGAATATAAAGCCGATTATAAAATGGAGACCGCCATTGGACACGTGGGATTGGAATGAAACCCCTAGAAATAATGAACCGTTCTTCATGCCTTCCAACTTCACGCATAAACTACCGCCCACCGCCAACGAAACAGAACTTATTGCACACATGACCGCCTTAAGAAGAAATTACTCTCGATTGCTGTGGGACAGCGACAAGAGTTCGAACTTGCCACTTTTTGTCGAAAAGGCGCTAAAATTATTGAACTTAAAACAAGTTTATTACGAAGTGGAACATTCTGTTATGTCAAAAGTTTCTTGTACGGCTTGCAAGGCTGGCGCAGGTCTATTACAACACTACATAAGGCTGGGAAAAAGTAAAGAAGAGATAAATAAGATGATTTATCAATTTTGCGTTTCACTCAAGATACAATCGGCTCGAGTCTGCGAAGGGATTACGCGATTGTTTGGGGTATGTTTCCATTAAACGTTTTTTTATAATATTTTGCCTTTTGGGATTATTATTTAAGAAATTTTATTAATTATACTTAAAAATCTATGCCTCGTTGTTCCCGAGTTACAAGCGTTTTTCTGAGGCCTTTTCTCTTGTTTTTTTTTTTTATTATAAAAATTGCAATTTACATTTGCGCAAAAAAAAATGTTCTTGCAAAATATATTATAATATATTCGATATTCCGGGTCGAATGAACCATCGTTCATATTTTTTCGACTACTAGAACGATTTTTCGCAGAAAACTCACTTCTTGACTAGGCTTTATAAATAATGAGCTTTAAATCTGTCGATATTAGTGCTTCTGTGGTGGTCTACGTAGACCGTTGAATGTTTCTATCTTGTTATCTGTGATATATCATACATGAAGTAACGTGGAAGTCAGATATAATGATACATCACTAGAATTAAGCATTGCTTTTGTCTGCCAACAATGGCGTGTTGCACGCTAACAGCTAAACAATTTGTGTATTATATGAGGCTAAAACAATGATCGTAGTCAACGACATTACAAATAATTACACCAAATATCATTATTAGCTTGTTTAAAACTTTAAGACATCTTTAATTGTATTAGTATGTATATATATACTGAGTTAATATTTAGGTAAGCGTCGAGAAAAACTTTTTTTTTGGAACGTAGTTCCTTATCGCGCGTTGTGAAAGGGGGCTAGACGGAAAAAATTCTTACGAAAAGTTGTCACGACACTTTTTGCGAGTATATCGCATACGTAGGTATGTATATCGTCGCGCGCGCGGCCGCTTCGCGGATTGGCTTTTTGTATGTTTTTGCTATAGTTCATCTATTCTTCTGCGAGCCCCGCAAGGGGCTCGTGGAAGCTGCGTCGGGGCGTGATGCCCCCGTGCAGCGGGATCATACGCACCTACGTACCTTATAAATATAAGGTGGTCTTTTGGTAGGCCGATGGCCAAATATTGCTATAGTTTTGTAAAAGTTTGAAACCTTATCTATTAACAGTATGTCACCTATAGCGCGATGCAATTAGTAAACAACGCCATCTATTTGTGAATTCACGGAAACGTTTAATCATTACATATAAATGTACCACGCCATATATTGGCAGGTTTACATAAATGCTTTAAGAATTTTACAATTTAAACATGTTTGAAAAATTAGATATGTAAGTAGTTTTTATTATAACACATTCCACGTACCTACAGTTGACTTAATTTGACTTGCTAAAATTGTTGGTACATAATGTGTTTTATTAATAGGTCTTCACTAATTAATCGAAAGGAACTTCGTTCCATCCGGGTGTCCCTTGAAACCTCTCTTTAGTTTTTTTTTTCTTTAACGCCGGGAAATGCTCTGAGGCATCCCGCGGGGAAGTGGGTCTCCCCACGCGGGTATGTGGGACTCGCTGCGCCCGACAGCTGGTAAATGGACGCAGCTCTAACCACTAAAACCCGGCGAGTGCCACCAATGCCACCATGGTTCAGGCCTTAACGTGGCGGTGGGGCTCAGTAGCCTAGGGTGAGCCCAGCACCTTGGGCGAAGCCAATTGAGCCGAGGGGGCTCTTTGTACCCCTCTTATAAGAAGAGGGGACAAAAGAGCAGGGGGCAAGGGGTGACGATGGGAACCTCACCCCATTGTACTGTCCCGACGTTGGAAGGGGTTGTTCTGTTGTGCGGGATAACCCCTCTGTGGAGGTGGCGTCGGTCCCTTGCGGGACTGACTAGCCGTTGAGGTGCCCTGTTAGCTTAACAGATCCGGGGCACCTCACCAAGGCGGCACTGGTGGCACTCGCCGGGTTTTAGTGGGTAGAGCTGCGTCCATTTACCATCTTTCGGGCGCAGCGAGTCCCACATACCCACCTGGGGAAACCCACTCCCCAGGCGGGATGCCTCAGAGCAATTCCCGGCGTAAAAGAAAAAAAAGGTTAATTTACCGGGCTGTGCCGCGCTCCCGGCTGCATGGGTACCGCCATCTTGCTTGTTTTTCCCGTGAAACAGCTTTGCTGTGTTTCGAAGAGAAGGGCAACACAGACAGTGTAATTATTGGCACAGAGACTTAGCATCTTATGTCTCAGGATAGACGGCACATAAATAATTTGCCTGGGCTAGTTCCAGGTAAACTAGTTTATGTTCATGGGCGACGTCGACCACTTACCATCAGGTGGCACGTCTGCCAGTTTGCCTATCCAACCAACATAAAAAAATCGTGAGGAAATCTGCATGTCTAATGAAATTAGAAGTCTTTGAAGGTGTGTGAAGTTAGACGACTCGCATGGGCTACAACATAGCCATACGATGACCTAATATGTATTAGGTCACCTTATTTTGAGAATAAAAGCCGTGCTTAGCAGTGGGACAGTGTCGCATTATACATATGAGTTATATTAACGAAGTAATTTCTAATTCTAAGAATGATACGCTATGATTCCAGACTGAAGTCGTCTACGTTCTCAAGCGAGTGACTATTGGTCCGGACGAGATTTGCAGCTTCGTGATCGGCGACGCTTGTGGCGACGTCTACAATCCCTACCACGAGTGGGAGGTGGCCTTCCCTCCTGTACCGAAGCCGGCATTGCGTGCGTTCGAAGCTCCTCAAGACAAAGCACCAACGTTCAAAGTCCTTCAGATATCCGACACGCACTTTGATCCATATTACGCTGAAGGTCGGTTTTTACACACTGAAAATATTAAAACCTACCTGGTAAACGGATAATTGTTATGTGGATTAATTTTAAGCCACATCAAAAAAACGTGAGAATTGAACTAACCGAGTAACCGCTAAAATAACAATAGTTTGATAACGGAAATGATCGGTAACTGTAAAATTTTACTAAAGCAATTACGAAAAGAGTCAGCTAAAAATGGTTTGAGTAATAACGTAATTAGTATTTCTAGATTCTACAATAGTGACGTGATGTCACGTAGTATAAGTAGTAAAATACTACTTATTCTATGTCACGTCTGATTTTACAAGCTTTATTAGCCTACTAGCCGTAACCCGCAGCTTCGCCCGCCCGATTAACAGCCGTACCCGGTTTCATGAATATTATTTTTATAGCCTAAGTTACTCCTTATAACATCATCTATCTGCCAGTTAAAGTCCCATCAAAATCGGCCCAGCCGTTTCAGAGATAAGCCGGAACAAACAGACACACAGACAGACAAAATATTTAAAAAAATGTTATGCACTTAACAAAAAGCGGTTACCTGTTTTAATATTACAAACAGACACTCTCATTTTATTTAATTATCTCTATGGGTAGATTACGAGTAGTAGTTACATCGGTTATAGGTATTGTATTATTTACTCTATATATGTTTTAAAATAAAATTAAAATATAAATTATGACTTATGAGTTCCCAACTAATAATATAACGCGACTTTAACGGCAATCTCACATATTGCTATGATTAGCGCGTATATAATGACGCAGCTAGTAATTAATATGGAAATGGATGTACAAACTCAATGCACTTTCATAGTGAAAAAAATAGAAAATCATAGTAGCGAGTCGTAGAAAGTTTTATAGTAATGGACCAACTTGATTTGCAGGTGCCAATGCAGAATGTAACGAGCCTCTCTGCTGTAGGGCTTCGAGTGGACCGGCCCTGACTCCGGGGGACGGCGCGGGGAGGTGGGGAGACTATCGCAAATGTGATACCCCGAAACGTACCATTGATCATATGCTGAAGCACATAGCAGATACACATACTGTGAGTATACCATGTAGCTTTGAAGGTCACCTGTTAGAGTTGGTCGGCAGCTAATGCAGTGGTCAGGTAGCTAGTATAGTGATCAGGCGTCTAGTGCAGGGATCAGGTGGCTAGTGCAGTTGTCAAACAGCTAATGCAGTGGTCAGGTAGATAGTGTAGTGATCAGGCGTCTAGTGCAGGGATCAGGTGGCTAGTGCAGTTGTCAAACAGCTAATGCAGTGGTCAGGTAGCTAGTGTAGTGATCAAGCGTCTAGTGTAGTGATCAGGCTTCTAGTGCAGGGATCAGGTAGCTAGTGTAGTTGTCAAACAGTTAATGGAGTGGTCAGGTAGATGGTGTAGTGATCAGAAGTCTAGTGCAGGGATCAGATGGCTAGTTCAGTGTTGTAGTTTTTGCGTGAAAGAATAACAAAAATGCATCCATCCATCCCTCCTCACAAACATTCGCATTTAAATATAATACTATGATTAAAACGGAAATAATAAAAAAATATTGTTATTACCGTAGACTTAGAATATACTAAATAGACCACCTGACAGCCCGAAAATGCGTGACGATTTTTAAAAGTCAATGTGTGTAGAGCACACGCACACATTGACACACAGTGATGTATCTTTTACCATCGATACTCGATCTGTACTATCGAGTAAATTAAAAACATTGTTGTTTGGGGTGAATTTTCCAAAGGTCAGATATGTTGTGGTTTTTATAAGGGTACTTAATATACACATTACAAAGTCAACATAATTATTCCTCAGTGATGATGATGATTATGAAGGAGGGTAAACTACATAATATTCCTCAGGTCAAAGTTATCCGCCGATTGCAAAAGCAGCCCTTAAATTATTTGAGATAAAAGGTAAATAAATATTGAAATAAAACAACACATAGTATATTATTTATTCTCAAATGAAATATCATAATACTCTTACACACTCATACTTACCTACTATTTATATAAAATAATGACTTTTATTATGTATGTATTATTTGTTTCAATGGATTTTAACAAAAGGAAAATAATAAAATTTGGGAACGAATTGATCGATATTCAATGGACGCTTGATCCATGACTTACTACACAAGATTTACACAACCTAAGTATATGCGCAGTTATTATTTTAACGGTTACTTTAAAATTATACTGTTACAAACGTAAAAACAAGTAATTTTATTAAAATTAAAAAAAAAAATGGGTATATGCTACTGTCCTTTAAACAAAATAATCTTATTCTGGTGGTTCCTTACAGTCTCCTTACTCAAATTAAGTAGCTTACATTCGTATTTGAGCCGAATATCGAACAGATGTCTATAATACTTCATTATTAAGTATCTGTGCCCACTTAAAACTTATTGGTCCATATTGTGGCTCGTCAAGCACAAAAACAAGTCGGAAATATCTTCCGATATTAGAAACGTCGCTTTGCAAATTGTATTGTTGGGATCCCAACCAACACGCCCAGTTAATATCAGCGATTTTCCTCTAATTATAGGATCTTGAGGGAATCTGTAAAACAAAATGATTATGATTCATCGATAACAAGCAAACAGTCGGAGAGGACATATTAGTACGGGAGCGGATTTGACAGCGAGTGCCGGAGATTGGTGGCGCTGCAGTGTCAATTCAAAAACTTGTGTTAGGATTGGCAAGAATATGGGCTGGACGGCCGAGGCGTAGGGATGTTTGTATTACGTTATAGACACACCCGACTACTGCCTTTAAAAAGCAAGGTCTTGTTCGTAGAGGGGCGATTTATATCTGCGACCAAGGAGGACGGAAGTCTGGCCAAATCACTATCGGCCATGTTAAGTTTGTTAATTAATGTTGGGCCAACCTCTATGTATGTGTGAGGTTCGTGTATGTGTGAGGTTCGTGTATGTGTATGCATGTGCAGTGTGGTTAAGGACGGAGGTGCTTTATGCATGCACATGCACACGTACCTACACATTACTTCTGGACCTAAGATTGTTATTGTTTTATCAGAATGTAATAAAATGGTTGTTATTTTTATTTATTATTTTAAACGCATTTCCTTTTTGATATTCCTGTTACATATATAAACCTTGCTCTTGAGTCACTCTACATTATATCGAAAGCTGTTTTATTTTTGGTTGTTTTTGGATTAGTTTCAAATTAATGATATTATAAACCAATAAGCATGTCGATAAATTTGAATCAAGCACTAGCGTATATGTATAAAATATTGGTGAAAATTAATCTTCAAATATTGTGTAATTTAAGTACGATTGTATCTTTAATTACGCAAAATATGAAAGTAAATAGGACGATTGACATTATTTTATTTGAAATAGAGAAGTAAAGAGAGAATATAGCAAAAAATAAATACATCTTAGTTGATCTTAGCAATTAGGACATGAAGATGAATTACCTGTGAAATGTATAATTTTCACGATTGTTTCTATGATTCGCACCGTATAGTATTTTCATCTTTTTACATGCAATAGTATTTATTGCAAATATATCTGGAACAACGAAATAAATTGCAAATACTGAGAGGCTCTTTTATCGCTTGGTGACTTTGGCTGACCTGTCAAATTAAAGTGGTTACACTTGACATTAGATTGCTCTCTCTTTTCATCTTGTTATAATTCCATAAAGGACGGTCTTCTCTTTCCAACTCTTTATTGGTCTATTATATTATATGTTTATGGTTATTACTACGTTTTTTTTTCAAATCCTACTCATGTATAATTAATTTGACGTAAAATCGATTAGAAATACCAAAAAAGTGAACATTAACAATTAAACTGATATAATATTTCTTTATTGATTTTTTGGCACACTGTACGCTTTGGCTTGAGAGTACTATTGCACTGCCACTTTGACATGATGGAAGTCATGTTCAACGAACATGTTCTCTATTGGCCGGTTAACGTCATTAGCACAACTCTCGAAGTCGTGCAAGAGTATGTCTATCTTGGCCATGACATAACTTTGAAAGAGAAGCCGATATGAGGATTCTATTGGGATGAGCAGCATTCAGGATTCAGAAAGCTTAGCCATATTCTCACGTCCACAACAAAGTTTGAAGGCGAAAGTCTTCAACCAATGCGCTCCATCCCCCGTAATGACCTACGGGGCTGAAACGTGGCCTTTTACGACTGGTCTGAAAGTTTTCCGTAGTTCAACGTGCTATGGAGCGTTCTATGCTAAGTATATACTTAAAACGTATTAATATTTGAAAATATGAATTGCAGGATATCGACTACATTTTGTGGACTGGAGACTTACCACCTCACGATGTTTGGAACCAAACGAAGGAAGAAAATTTGAAGGTCCTTCAAGAGACTGTTGCACAGATGTCCGACATGTTTCCTGGTGTGCCAATATTCCCAGCGCTGGGCAATCACGAATCATCACCAGTTAATAGGTAAGAATATAGAATATATATTATATTCATAATTTTCCTTAATGCCTTATCAACCTTAGCCTATCCTACTCATATAAAAAAGAAACTTTTAGACTACCTCTATATTAAGTACGGTTTTTTGAAGTGGAACTTCTTTGCGCGCATGAGGATAAAAATTTTACGGATGAAAATGTGAAACGTTTTTGTCCAAGAAAAGGGAAAGAGTGATTGAGACCGATTAAGAGAGAGTGAGAAAGGGCGAACGTAGCATGAAGCACATAGCCATGGAGTGAGAATAGGGAGCAAGCGAGTGAGAAAGATCGAGAGAGGGAGTGAGATAGAGAGAACGTTGCATCGCAAGTCTCGGAAATTTAAAGTTTGAGAAAAGTATAAATATACCTAAACGAGATTTAAAAATTAGTTTGCCAAATAAGTTTCACTTCTGACATTGTGTAGGTACTTTGTACGCACTCACTTTTTTATTTTGTAGCTTCCCTCCCCCGTACATCTCGTCGCCGGAGTCTAACATTGCGTGGCTGTACGACGAACTGGACGCGCAATGGCGCCGCTGGCTGCCGGCGGGCGTGTCTCACACCGTCCGCCGCGGCGCCTTCTACTCCGTGCTCGTGCGTCCCGGCTTCCGTATCATATCGCTCAACATGAACTACTGCAATAATAAGAACTGGTAAAAAAACGCTTTACCTACTCTTTGGCCAGACATTTTATTTTTGTTTCTCTTTCATTAAATGATCTATTTGGACTACTAAGTCCTTCAAATCTATACAAATATTTTATTCGAAACTACTCATCTAATAAAAAATCAGCAGTAGGTATAATGATTCGTCATTACAAAGTGACATAGGTTATAAAAGTAATAAATAATAATAATTAATCAGTCCAGATACGGCTGTAAGTCTAGTTAACGTAAGCTGCGGGCAACAGCTAGTATTTGATATTTTAATTTTATTTGTACTAAACAACCGTCAAACTTTGAGCTACTAAATACTTACCTCCTAGACATTATAATGAAACAATTTTATTATTTCATTATAATGACATTTTTATTACTAAATTATGAAATTCGATAGTAATGCGTTGCTGGTGGATGCTAATATCAATAGCTTCTAACACAGATTTGTAAAGGGTACTGATCTGTCTTTGTGGAATAATATTAAAAAAACTTTTTTTTTTCAAAATTTCAGGTGGCTGTTACTGAACAGTACAGACCCAGCCACAGAGCTCCAATGGCTCATATACGAGCTGCAGTCGGCCGAGTTCAGCGGCGAGAAGGTCCACATCATCGGCCACATACCCCCCGGACACTCCGACTGCCTCAAAGTATGGAGCCGCAACTACTACGCCATCATAAACCGATACGAGTCCACGATCACAGCGCAGTTCTTCGGACACACGCATTTCGATGAGTTCGAAGTTTTCTACGATCAAAACGATCTCGGTATGTGGAGGAATAAAATATATATAAACATATATATATGAGACTAATCTATTGTATAGGAAGTCGATGAAAGGTAAAACTTCCATCGTTTGACAGTCTGTGAGCAATAAAATATCGTTATATTTTATTTGTACATACAGCTTGGCAAAAAAGAGTATGGAAAAAATGAGGGCGCCACTTTCACTTATGTCTCATCATAATATGCAAAATCAGTAAGATCGCTAAAAATAAATGTGAAACACTTTACTCAAAATCTAGTATTTGTCGGCCAAGTATTGTCAACATCATAGGTTTCCATTTAGCAAAATATTTAGTTCCTCCTGTCACCACGTCATACTCTTTTTTGCCAAGCTGTAGTTGATAAATTTCTCTGTATTAACAGAATATCCAAAACATCCGTATTATTAAGTTCTGTCTTATTCTATATATTTGTGGCCTAATTATTCAATCTTCACTTTATTGGTATAAATTTGCTACGACATGCAAGTTTACTGCGAAGTCAAGGTTTTTTCCTATTTTCAGGTCGAGCTACTAGTATAGCGTATGTTGGTCCTTCAGTTTCGCCATACTATGATTTGAATCTAGGATATCGAATATATTATGTCGATGGCGACCACGAAGCAACAACACGAGTAAGTTATGAGATGTAATAAGTATAGATTCAATTAAACATTAATATGAAATAAAATTATAAATCAAATGAAATTATTTATTATCGACATAATTTGATTACCTAAGTAGGTAGTTAATTTATGTAAGGTATTTTATTATTTTTAAGAAAGAGGATTGAGCGCTTTTACTGCCTTTTTAAACGACTTCATTCATGTTGTTTTTCTTATTAATCAATACAAATGTATAATTATTTTCTTCAGTTAGTAGTTGACCACGAGACATGGATCATGAATTTAAAAGAAGCGAATCTATTCGGCTACCCGATCTGGTACAAGCTGTACTCCGCACGCTCCGCCTACCTGATGCCGTCTCTGCGACCGCAGGACTGGGACAAGTTTATCGATGAGATGACTTCCAAAGAAGACGTATTTAACTTATATCACAAGTAAGATAAGACTTATTGTTTTTTTTATAACATGTCTAAAAGAAAACCAATTTCAATAAATATATAGAAACTCAGATAAAGTATATGTGCAAAAAATTAACTCAAGTGGTGTATTGACTTTTCTGTAAAAAGGGCATGATGCGTAATGAAACTAACTTCAGTCGCGCGAAGTGAATTGTACGTTTACAATTTACCCACTACCTATCTTCATCCTTCATATAAAAATCATCCTTTTAAGAGAATTTTGTATAATATAGTTATAATGATTACAGGCATTATTGGAAGAACAGCCCCCGTCGCGGTACTTGTGACGGCGAATGTCGGAAACGTCTCATATGCGACGCACGCTCGGGTCGGTCGCACGACCGGCGCGCGTTGTGCGGACACATCGAGGCGCGCATCGACGGAGCCACGCCCGCGCCGCAAACATGGCGCGCGTGGCTCTACAACGGTTTCTCTGTATCGTAAGTGTTCTAATTTTGAATTTATTTCTTGAATGCTATACTTATTGAAACAAAAATGTTAAAAATTACATATGGGATACATAGATTCTTCTTATTATAAGTGAACTGAAGGTTTACTTTTTTCCAGTAGGTACATTCACAATTATTCCATACACATATTGAAAAAATAACATAATATTCACAATAGTTTTAGATTTACATTTTTACTATTAAAGTTTTCTATTTTGTACTGAAATATAAGGTGTGAGATATTCTAAAAATACATTAACCTGTCTAGGCTATCCGCTATAACAATGCTATGCTCGTCGCTGTCTTTAAACAATATACTATAATTACTTATAGATACTTACGCCCGAATACTCAAACGAATCTCAAATTTAAGACGTACTTAAACTCGTGTTGTCCCTCTTTTTTTCTTTGAATCTGACACGTCGTAGCATAAGTTTAAGTACGTCTTACATTTGAGATTCGTTTGAGTATTCGGGCTTTAATCTCTTATCTCTGCACTATTTCAGATATTTTGTATACCGTATAACTGACTTGTGTGTATTTCCCCGCAGACCTAGCGTTGTTCAAGTATAACGGTGGTGGAATTCTATTATGAACTAAAGGAAGGTTTGTAAGTTAAGGCTTTGTATATACGGGGTTTATTTTACTAATACACGAAAGACAATTGCATGTGGTTCTTGTTTTACATATACATACATATTTCTATATTATACATATTTTTCCTGCATAATATTACTTACGTAAGACAAACATGTACATACCAACTCCAGCTTGAAGCCGCGTTTCCACAAAGCAACATTTGGCGACATGTTGCCAAACATGTTGAAAGTTAGCGCGGAACTTTTGTTTAACAACATTGTCTGTCTACGCATCTTCTACTACACTATGTCAATCGTGATACGTGACAACATGTAGCCAGAGAAACTAGTGTTGGTTTCAGCGGCAGTGGTCTTTCAACATGTTGGGCAGCACGTTGTGCAACATGTCGCGCGCCAAATGTTGCAATGTGGAAAACCGGCTTAAATTTCAACTGCACGTTTTAATTCCTTAAAAAAAACATTACCGATTTTTTTTCGTATGGACTTAATCTATGCGTTACACTTTGGGCCTTATCAGCTTTAACGGTAATGTTATGGTTATGTTAGTGAAGGTAACTGGGTTTTTTTTTGTTCCAATTTGTTATTAGCGAAAAAAGGGTTCTGGTTTGGTGCTCTAGATATTTACGCTCCTTTTAAATAATATACCCACTCAGGCGAGAGCTTATTTAAACTTTTCTTGTATTAGGTAAATATGAATAATACGGTACTAACGGTAACGGTAATAACGGTCTCAGTGGCAGTAAGATGAAAAGAGAAAAAGGTGCTGCACTTCTTTACAAAGCTCTCCCGTGCGGAAATGATTATTTAGCCTAATATAACTCAATATGTTATGATATCGCAATTCACGAAGGCGAGTGAGTTTTACTTGTGGTCTGTTTATGCACTACCACAGTGTGCATATTATATATGTACACGTCAACCACAAGTAAATCTCACTCGCCTTCGTGAATTGCAACATCTATATTTACGTACTGCTTCACTTCATTTAACTAAAATAACACTTTTATAACAGTTTTGTGAATAAAGCTTGTTTTTGCGCTTATACAAATATGTGTACCTACATTATTTGCATATATCGTTTTCAGTTGTTCACTTTAATGAATGTGCAGTTTTGATGAATTTCGATTTTGTTTTTTTAATGTTTTTGGGATTTTCACTTATTGTAATAAAACTACTTTCTCCAGATTCTCGCCTCTCACACCTCTTCTTGTGAGCGTATTTGTTGAAAACTGTAGGAAAAGTCGGAACTAAAAAATTCATAAAACAAGATGAAATCCGAAAAAGTAGTGTTACGTATTGTACGTTGTGGATTTTTTATTTGGATTTGGAGGTGGAAAATGTATTATTATCATAATACTTGGGATTATTTCTTTTTTATTAACTTTATTAACTGATATTTCTTTTTCAGATTATCCATGATAATGCAAATACCTCAAGTAGCCTATCAAATACCAAAGTTCGTATTAGGACTGGGCTGACACAGGAGCTCGAGACAAATAGGATCAAAGTTTTAATTGTATAAGACAAACTTTTTTATTTATTGTATCATATTTTGCACGTCAAAGTGGACTACTTTTTTTATTTATGATAAAAAATTGTGAAGAGGTTTATTTTACGAACGCCAAATATAACTTAGACATTTTTGCTATCTGTGACGCAATGTCAATTTCTTTTTATTAAATCTAATTGTAAATAATCACACTGTAAAATAAGTTAAAAGATTTTTATATTTAAGTAATAAAAGACTTATGTTTATGTCATGGAATTTTTATTTAAAAATTAAAAAGAGAGCTTTTGAAGCATTAATTCAATTAAAATTAATTAATACTAACGAGAATTATCATCTACATTGAATTTAATTAAACACAAATCCACTTATTCAGAACAGAAATTAAAAAAACTGGAATTTTTGACACAAATAAAAAATTAAATAATATATTTACACTAAAATGACACATTATTTTCAGACATTGCCTGATATTTTAAAACTAGTTCCATTTCAAACTTCAATTTAACTACGTCAAGAATGTATAATAATCAATATAAATGTGTAGTTTAGTTGTAATTTAAGAGCATCTAATTATTTATGGTGCTTGATAGTCGATCTACTTGTAAATGGTTGTAATGGTTCATGAAAAGTGCTCATATGAGTCATACCTATACATATTATTTGTAAGGCTGGCAAAATACCTGCAAGCCAATTCACTTACCACCAGATGAACCGACCGCCTTTTAGCCTTCCACAAAAAAGGATCTAACATGCTCATAGAACAAAAACAGGCCCAACATTCTTCCAATTCATAACATTTAACAAATAAAATGGTGCAAAGATGTCTTGAATTTATGATGCAAATAGAAACGAAGGTATGTATTGATCGGCCGTTTTAGACGTGGGTAAATGCACCATACATACAAGACACAATGGAATCGTGATCCTAATTTAGCTTAGAAGACAAGCCTAGCCTTTGAGAAGATAAGTTTGGCGAGCATTATGAAGTTTAAAAACATATAGTAAAACATAATATATAAAACATTTAGTAATATTCAGTATTTCGAGCGTTGGCGATGTATGCCGGTGTACGGATAAACCCCTGAGGGTTTTTGTTACACCGTAACAATAAGGAAAATTGTATCTATTATGTCATTAATTAAATAAATAATAAATAAAAATAAATATACATGCTTTAGGCTTCGTATCTCATTGCATAGATTTTTATACATTCTTGACACAATTCAAATTAAATCTTCAAACCATTAAAACCAGAACTTATTACTAATTTAAAAAAATATATACATTTTAAACCTTCCAAAAATCATTGATCCCAAAAACTTTTCAATGTGGATAAAAACTAAATCAATTATTTCATGGAATTTAGTATCATTTTAAAATTATAATATTTTAAATTACTAAAATTACTTTACATAACTTTTGACATACTTATAATAATTTTAAAATGTACCGTAATATTTTAGAATACGATGTCCAAGAAGATACAAAATCTAAATGTGGTCAGTTTGTATCTACATCAATTGTTAATCACGAAACTGCTCCATATTTTCATCCATATATTTATTTATGGATGAAATATAATATATTATATTTCACCGAAAGAAAATTTTGCAAATTGAAAGACATTATGGAACATTAAAATTAAGTTCTATGTATATAGATACCTATATAGGTATCTTTAAACAAGTTAACTGTGGGTATAATAATAATTTTTCTTAGTAATCAAGATTACACTGAATTTTCACAAATTATTCCTGATAAAACCGCATTGTCCTAAACCAACCACGTTCTTCCGATCTGCATCAACGACATTTTGTAACTTGAGATTATTTTCTTTTTAGATAATAGGTACAGACCACAAGCAGAATTTGTCCTTAGGCTGATTTACATGTATTTAGTAGTCAAGTTGTTAACTAAGTTTTGACTTTTTTAAACAAATTAGCATGTAAACAATGAATTAAGTAATAAAGTTGCAAGTTACATTTTACATTTCTTTTTTTTACATGCATTAAGTCACTTAAAATTAAGCTAAAATTTAGTTAACTACTTCACTACTTAATGTGTTAAATCAGCCTGTCTTGGTAGCATAATAATACATATTAATCAAAACCAGTACGAGACACACAAGCTTAGCTCAGTTCAGGCCAAGTAAAATCAAAAATTAAATTCAAAATATAAATACCTACAACTTACGTAAAATTAACATAATCTGGTTCAATAACAGGAACTGAGGTGCTTTTCTTGAATAATTAATTATTATAGTATTGTATTTACCATTTGTAATACTGCGAAATTAGTGTGACAAATTATTCGATTTTACTAAAATTATGTATAGTTTGACAATTGGAGATATTACAAAAATGATCAAAAATTGATCACAGTGATCACAAACCGCGCTAATTAAACTATGTGATGTGTTAAACTAGTCTATATCCATTAATGCTAATGAGTATACTTCACACTAGATAACAGTCTTAAAAATAATTTCATCGTTTTAATTTAAGTGAATTAGGTGCCCATTAGATGCCCTCTCATTTTTTTGCCACTGGCAATATGTGTAATTGGATCTGGAATACTCAATTATAAAAAATAAATAATGTAATCTGTATAAAATTATTTGTCCTAAGACTAATTTAATAAGGCGATTGTTAATCGCCTTGTTAATTACAAAGGGCGATTAACACAAAGAGCGACATTGCATAATGCGGCCCAAAAACCTTGCAACATGATGTTAGACTGTAAAGATAACTTGATTGATAGATGTTTCTAAAGAGAATATGACATACTATTACAGCGTCTATTACGAATTGAGTATTGTTAGTATCTGCCTGTTTGTCTGACAGGGCTTGCGTTTACGCGCAGCCTATGCGTTACGGGCGACAAACAGCCTATGCGTTTCGCGGCGACACAGCCTAAGGGCTTTGCTGCAACACACAGCCTAAGGGCTTAGCTACAACACACAGTCTATGCGTTTCGCGGCGACACACAGCCTAAGCGCTTCGGCCTATGCGTTAATCGCCTGAATAAAGTCACGCGATTGACGTTTAATATTTTTCTTAATTGTTTGCTACATCTGTAAGCGTCGAATGGGCACCTACAAAGATCAATATGGGAATGACTGGCATGTTAGGTGTAATATCACAGTTTTAAGTATTGTTTGTACTTATCTAAAAATAGTTGTGACAAATATTGTTATGGCAATGTTTATGTCATTTTCACAATTTCTTCAAAGGAAGGTATAAAAATTGTCATGTTATAAAAAACGTTAAAACGAACTTATCTAATTTTGATATGGCTTTATCAGTCTGTAATATTCCTAAATTTACCTAAACGTCTCTTCCCTGTATCTTTTACTTTAGCTTGGGTAAGCCTTCTAGGCTTATTAAGGTTTGAGAATTATTTGTGAATGTTAAAATTTATGAAAAATTAAGATTTTAATGGGTTTCAAAATATTTACCATATTTTATACTAAGCTAATTTAGGCATGAGATTATGTAGTAATACACACTATCAGAAACACAATTAAAATAATAAAATTATTTGTTATAAAACAAAAATTTTAAGTATATTTTGTGACATTATAACAGTTTGTGAATTGTCTTTTGGATTCCTCTAAAGTCAGTTTTCAATGTTAATTAGTATTTGACTAGACAACTAGATGAACAAACAAGCCGCATGGTAAGTAGATTAATCAAAAAATTTTGTACAAAGGTGAGGTGTTTACAATTGTTTTAACTTATAAATAAAAAAATGGCACAATATCAGACCCTTGTGTTGCACAATACCAAGTATCATAATATGCTAAATTAAAATAATGATCTCAAACATCAATCTTTGGAAATGGAATGCATTTTTAAATATGTCACTGGTATAGGAGGAGTCTATTTATGACAACAAAATTAAGTTAAAAGTCTTCTTAAATTTTTTCTACTTTTCTTTGTACCAGCTACACATGTATCCTTTTTGCACATTCTTTTCGAAGGACTGGGCCCATCGTAATCAAATTGAAAACATTTCGTACCTGTATGCCTGGCATATTTACAAAAGAAGCAGAACTGAAATGAACAGAAGAGACTAGTGCACTCGCCCCATTGCTCTCCAGAGATTTCTTCTGTAATTTTAGCTGGTAGCTGACACTTCACACATGGTAACTGTTTTCTTAAATCAATTGATGCAGTCTGAAAAAATAAAAATACACTTTACTTTTTTATATTGCACACTTGATCACCGTTATCACCATATATAATAATATTATATTATCAATCCTTATAATATGTCCCACTGCTGGGCAAGGGACTCCTCCTCGAAAATCAGGCGATTAGGGCTTTGGGCCATAGTTCACCAGTGCGCTGGCCCAATGCGGGTTGGTGAACTTCACACAGCTTCAGACTTTTAATCTCATTAAGCATGTAGGTTTCCTCACGTTGTTTCCTTCACCAGTGAGCAAACGATTTTCTCATGTTCAAGTGCATGTAGAAATTTAGTAAATATCATTGTAATCACTGCCATCATCAACAATACAGATTAAGTTGTAAAAGCACACATAAATGCCAAACATAAAAATAAATAATAATATGCTAGGATAACTCACAGACGGCCATCTCATCCCAAACTAGGCAGGGCCTGTTCTTATGGTTACCAGACAACTGATATATAGACACATAGTTATATTTCTCAATACATACATATTATAGATAAATTACACCCGGACACAGAAAAATTGATCATGCTCATCACACAAATATTGGTTCTGGGTGGGGATCACACACAAGACCTTCTGGTTAAGCAGTCAGGTTTACTAGACCAATCCAATACATTAGACTTAATACAGCAATACTTAATACAGTAGAACCTCTATAAGTCGAATATCAAGGGAGTCACCAAAAAAATCGAGTTATAGAGTTTTCGACTTATAGAGAATTTGGACTTAGGTAGATTTTGATTTGATTTAAAGAGGTTAAGATTCATACTTATATATATTTAAATACTTATGTGTGTTTGTGTCTTAGGCAAGTTAACTTTTCTTTCAGACAAACTTGTGCGGGAATTGGAACCGAACTTGTACTCCCACTATAACTCCAAATAAAGCAAAGTTGAAACAAAAACTCTTATATTGGCAACTCCGCAAGGGAGCCATTTCAAGAATAATAATTCATTATGTTTACGTTTCACAGCACTCATGTTTCAACAATTTTATTTGTAAAGTGTTGAATGTTCAAATAAAAACAAGAATAATAAAATTAAACACCTGACGCCAAGCAAACAAACACTTGTTAATGTGTGTCATAAATTCATGGTAATTCTATTCATATACTCCTTAATTGCTTTCTTAAAAAACAATCGTGTCTGTACTGTCGGCGAATTCTTAAAGTCGGTAACTTAAGTTTTGTTCGAACTATAGAGGTAATCAATCTCAAATAATCGAGTTGTAGAGGTTGTAAAATAAAACATTGCTTTGTTCGAGATACAGAGGTAAAATTTAATTTTTCGAGTTATAGAGGGAAAATATGTACCAAAATGGCTTGGAGGGACTCATTGATTATTTCGACTAATAAAGGGTTCATATTCCGAGTAATAGAGGTTTTGGTGATTGAAGGGAAGGGAACCAAACATTTTTTTGAGATATGGAGGTTTTCGACTTATCGAGGTTCGACTTAACGAGGTTCTACTGTACTATATAAAAAATTAGTCAAAACATGAAATAATATATTATTACAAACAAGACAAATAGCAGACAGGCCAATAGAGTTCTGGAGTGGAGACTGTATTCTAGAAGATAGCGGGTCCGTGGCCAGTTGGAGGGAAAAATGTTTACTGGTTGTTATTGTTCTTACCTTAGTAAATCTTTTGAATCTTATGGTCCCCGGTGATTTAGTTGGACTTAATGGTGGATTTACTGGCACATTTTTACTACAAACATTTTGAATTTCCATCAAGGGCCTAGACTGATGTGTTTCTCTTAATTTCGGTGTAGACATCCTGTTTTCTTGACTTTCTCTTATATCGTTTAGGTATTTTGAATATTCTCCTTGTCTTTTAGTCTCACTCACATCGTCCCATACTTTAAGCCAGTCTTGGCTTACTAATGTGAAATTGAAAATATCTTCATGGTTAAGATAGCTAAATATTTTCATCAGTGGTGGCAAAGCATAAGCTTTCTGATGTAGCATTTTAATGATATCAATCTTCTGGTGAGGTTTAACATTGTATTGATGAAAAGATTTTTGCTTTGATTCCACAGACTTAACATTAAATTGCAACGCTTTTCTGTCACACGATAGAGAATGTATAACCAAATTTAAGTTTCTTCCTAGTTTACGTTGTCTTTCAGGGCTATTTAGTTTACAATCATTTCTGCACATTTTCTTTATAGGTGTTGTTGGGATCGTAGCATAATAATGACTATCCGAGAGGCAAGAATCAGATTTAACATCAGATGAATTAGAGTATTCTATATTAGTAGATGATAAACTTGTATTGTATTTTTTACTATCACTAAACCTAAGTCTATGTAATTCACCAGATATATTACTTGTAGGTGTTAAAATAGAATTGTAAGCAATATCTGTGTTTTCTCTTTCTTCTGTATGAGATCGCTTAATACCGCGTCGTTTATGAGGAGATTCTTTGCAACTTTCTAAGGTTTTATTGCAACTGCTTTGAACATTTTTTATATAATACTCAGGTGTTCTATTAGAGTCATCGACATAATAATGCCAAGCTTTACGTTTCGTTCTTCTAGAAATAGATTGAAGTTTTTCATCAGTTATTTCGGAACATTCAAAGGAACCCGGTGTATAAGATGTGTGATATCCACTATCTTCTACGTTCCAATCATATGGAAATTTAGGCGTCACGGGTTCAATAAAACCAGGAAGTTTTTCCATCTTAACGGCTAATGCTTTTTCATCAAAGTTTTATAAACGAATTAGCCATGACCCAAAACTCTTTCTTCAAAGCAGATCAAAGCACAAAACAGATCCAATTCAGTGTAAACATCATTAAACTTGCTTACATAATCACCTACTATTAAAATAAATCCTTTCCTTTTAGTAATACAAGTAATATTCTATATAATTCTAATTTCTTATATAGTCGTTGATACTTTTTCTATTTACGTTATTAAAACTTCAAGAGCAGCCATGACAGATGCAAACAAATTCGTACCAAAGACTATATTTTTAATATGGCAATAGATAAATAGTTAATTGCCAGTATTTAGGGTTCATATAAGTAAAAAAATATTTACATTGGCTATATGTATTTCTGCAAAGTTACACCTGATATTATTAATTATAATATTACGGTTAATGATGTAGTAGTTATCAGGGAAGTGGACTTAAGGTGCCAAACAAAATATCAAATTGTAAATTCTTGCAACGTTTCGATTCTATATAGGACCTTCTTCAGGCAATCTATAACCTTAAGTCCACTTCCCTGATAACTACTACATCATGTATTAATAATTGACGCTATGGATAACAATATTAGGATTAATGTAAGCCATTGCCTATTACTAAAGCCGGGTTTTCACTATTTTAGTATACTCGGGCCGAGTGTGCTACGATAGCCACTCGGATGCTACTCAGATAGTGAAAACCCGTGATCTTAGTGTCCTCGGTTCAATCCTGTACAACACACACGTCAGATATACCCAAAAACCTTGCGGCAAAGCTGGCGCTCTTTGACGACGACATTCATCTGTACCTACGTAACCCACCGAACGGCGTCACGTGCTTCTAACTCCCTTCAGCGAGCCGTTACCGAACCAGGTGACAGGTTCGCTAATTTATGGAGAATAGAAATTAACCCAGATAAAATTGCCTCGATGCACTTCACTAGAAGTTTGATAGGTCCACACAGTAAGTGATGTCGATCCATGGCATCAATGAAATTAAACGATACCATAATCCCTAGAGTAGACCGGGTTAAGTACCTATGTAACCCACCTTAGACAGGTCAATGTCTTTCAGACCACACATCAAAAATATAACTCATTCAAGTTTGTATTAGCAAAACTTTATTTCCTAATTAAAATAAAAAAAGGATTGTGTGGTTTTATGAAACCACGGTAAAAGTGAAACTTTTACACATTATAGACATTTAACTAAAAAATTTTGGAATATTATTCCATTAAGGGTATAAAAATCACTTTGTCAATCTTAATTTTAGACTTGGAAAACTTGGCGGCCGACCGTCACGCAACATGCAACACACAGACCAAAAAGTTTGAGACGATGTAATAAAAGTTTCACTTTAAAAAAAGGATTGTGTGGTTTTATGACACCACGGTAAAAGAGAAACTTTTTTTCACATTATAGACATTTAAATAAAAATTTTTGGAATAATATTCCATTAAGGGTATAAAAATCGCTATAACAATCTTAATTTGATACTTGGAAAACTTGGCGGTTGACCGTCACGGGACATGCAACACACAGACGAAAAAGTTTGAGACGATGTAATAAAAGTTTCACTTTAATAGTAAGATGCCCCTCAGGCATAAACTAATACTCTGTAATACCTGTATTCGGCCAATTTTTCACACAGACAACTTTGTGCACTACAGGTACAGCTTGGCAAAAAAGAGTATGACGCGGTGACAGGTGGAACAAAATATTTTACTAAATGGAGACCTATGATGTTGACAATACTTGGCCGACAAATACTTTATTGGATAAGGATTAAATTATATTAAATAAGGATTATAATTATAAAAAAAGAATATAATTATAAAAAATAATATTAAATAAGGATTAAATTATCTTGCTGATTTTCCATATTATGATGAGACCTAAGTGAAAGTGGCGCCCTCATTTTTTCCAAGCTGTAATCCAAAATAGATTCTTACGTATGGCAACCGGTTGCCTGTGGTACGTGAGAAACATTGACCTGCACCGCGAAGAATTAAATGGATTAACAAAATAAAAAATATTACTCATTGTAAAAAGCGTGGTGCTTGTACTAAGTTTTTATTCTAACTTCTTCACTCGGCACTGCAGACCAATGTGGTCTGCAGTGCCTTTTTTATTGCCCAATCAGAGCAGTCTCCCTGTGTTTCTCCTCCCTGTGTATAGTCTCCTCCGTATGTTTTGTAATGTCTAAATGTGTCATGTGTCCGTTTATTCCAGTACGCACATCAAAACCACATAACGTCAAACACGCGTCAAACCCTGTTTAGGACCCATTTGTATAACCAGTAAACCACGCCAGACACTGTGCTGTTTTAAGGAGTCATTGGCAGTAATGATCGCTAACTTTTACGTGTAATGTAGTGACCCATTTGCCATAAACAAAAAAGTTGAAGTTGAAGTTAGACTCTATTACTATTTAATGTCATATGACATATCTCGTATTTAGTGAATATTACAATGTTTTCAGTATTTTAATATAAAGAAAAATCGTACTTTCTAGTTGATTGGCGTGTTGTTTTATTATGCGGTAGATTAAATCAATAGTTTAAATTTTAATAAACAAAAATGGCAATTGAATTTAACGACTTGTGTCGATTATGTGCTACAAAAGATGAATCCTCAAAAGATTTAAAAGATGAAAACAACAAAAATGTTCTCGATATGATCCAAGAGCTTTTACAAATTGCGGTTTGTAAATTTATAATGTATTTGTCTGTAAATACATAAAAAAATCCTTTGATCCATTCCTTGTTATACTTGCTATATATAGCAAGTATAACAAGTTACTCAGCTTGTAATTGTTATGATACAGAAAGTATATTGTAAGAATATTTAAATTAGCATACCGAAGTTTACCTTTTCTTGAATTATGTATGCACTAACAATTATATGTTTAAAATGTTTTACCTGTTTGTCCTTTAGATGTATAAATAAACTATTAAGATTTAAGGTATATTTTATTTATGTAAGGTAAAATAAATTGTTATAAATTATAAACGATACTTTGTATGTAGATATTGTCTGGAGGAAAAATAATCTTTTAATAGCTGATATTGGTTTAATGCTAATTTACTTTTTAGATAAATGATGATGACAAATTACCAACTAAAGTCTGTTTAAGCTGTGAAGAGAAATTGGTATCATACCAATTATTTATTTTTGAATGCTATCAAGTTCAGGCAACTTTGAACAAAATGTTCTTAGAAAAAATACCACATTACCCAGTTAAAAATGAAGATGTTGCAGTTGTGAATGCAGTTGAAACTGAGGTATAATGTTAATTAATGTAATAAATATAGGTTATGCTTTTATTTTATAACTTTTATACCAGAATTATACATAAAGACCCTGTAAGAGTTTAGAAATGTGCTATTTTTTTAGGGTGGGGAGGAGAGGGAGGAGTACCTTCCAAAATAGTTCACATGAAAATATGTGATCTGGAGAAAATAGGAGAAGTGCATTTCCTGTTGCATTTACATTTTAATTAACATAAAAAATATGCTATATTTATTATTATTATTATTAAAGATATCATTGCTTAAATAAATAGTAAAAAAATATAATAAACAATAGAAATAGCTAATTAACAATGATAAATATGATTTTTTAAATTTGTGTAAATATTTTCTAGATCATTTTTATTATTGATAGCTACTGGATTTGACAAACATCTCAGCAATTTTCTGTGCAAATATAAAAAATGACCAGGAATGCCTCAACCTTCTACCTAACAATGTTGTTCTGCTATTCGGTAGAGTTGCAAATTTCATATTGCATAATGTAAGCATAGTTATACAGTATTATATAGACAGATTACTTATATTCAGATTATATCAAAATATTGTTGTGTAGTTTGATTTATCCATAAACAACTCAAATTGTGAAGTGACTATAGGCATATTAAATAAATTGAAAATCTGTCCAAAAAATAGAGCAAGTCATTGAAAATACCAAAAATGGAAAATTTGGAAAGAGAATATTTATTTAGGTTACTAGGAAAAAATGGGAATGTGTAACAAAATTGTTTTGTCTCCAGAATTTTACTCCTATAATTTTATTATAGTTTAACTAATTAGTGTTTTTAATGTAATATATCACTTATAAATTTGACTTAACATCATTTTTAAGAGTTTCCATACATTTTTCATAATAATTCAATTGAAATAAATATTATTTCTGCAAGAAAAAGAGTTGTATGGGGTAAAAACCCATTTCTTAATATCTTTTGCGACCCCCTATCAAATAGCATGTTTCTAGACCCAACTCAAAAGACTGAATCAAAAAATCTGACTTAGAAAATAATTCTCTGATAATATACCGGGTGTATTTGGAACGCTTGCGAAAACGAAGAGGTATGATAGTGTTGGCATAGCCTGACATGATACAAGTGAAAAAAACGCGTTTTTTTTTTTTTTTTGATTGCCTTTTTTTTGTATAATTCGGTTTAGGTTATCATAATGTTTCTATATATATAATATCATAATGTTACAGGAATTTGATGATAATGCTTTAAAATTGTTTTTTTTAAAAACAGCAATGTAATAAACTTAACTTAAATAAACGGCTAGCAGTCCGAATCAGCTGATAGCTTTACACGAGGTCGCCGCATGCACGAGGTGAACGAACTGCCGCACCGCGCGCGTCTTTAGCGCGATTTATCGCTTTAGTCGTTCATCGTTTTAGTTTTTACTAATACATTGCAGGTTTGTAAAATACACAAGTCCTAAAATTTTCTTTTAAAAACGTTTCTGAGATAAATGGTTATATGCATTATATAGTATATAAATAGTATATTATTAGGGTTTAATCTTCGCAAGCGTTCCAAATACAACCGGCATATGTATATGACAGTGTGAACAAATATCATATATCATAGTTATTCAATTAAATAATTTGCTTCTACATTTGTATTTTGTACAACATATTTAGGGTCATAGAGAACAAAATCAAATTATTTTTATTTCATTTCAGGTTAAGATTGAGAGAGATGAACAGACTGCTGAGGATTTAGAAAGTATGCAGTTTACAGTTTATATAATATATTAGTGTTTTTTTTTACATGTTTTTTTTTTTTTTAATAAATTTAATATTTTCCCTTTTAATCAGATGCAATAAATAATCAAGAAATACCTGAGTTTGATGGAGATGACTTCATTAAAAGTGATCATGACCAAGAAAGTGATGGTGATCTAAGTGATGTAAATTTAGCTACTCTTAAGAAAATTAAGTTGAAAAAAACCAAACAAAATGTTATAAGTGAAGAAAATCAAATGCAGCTTAAAGAGGTTTTAATGAATAGTAATTGCACTGTGAAAGATTTTGTTAAGTGAGTTGTTTTATCCATTCTCTAGAATAGTAACTGTAGTTGTAATTTTCTATAAATTCTAAGTGGGTATTTATATTAATAATGTAATTACTTATGCCATCAAGCAATAATTTCAAAAGCTGGAAAATGTTGCATTGTCCTTTTACTGCGGGATTAAGAGAGCAACAACAAAAGTTAGGATTTGACAAAAGTTAGTGTGTTTTCTGCATTTAACATGTATGCTATTTCAAGAATCGAGGTGTCTTTGCCAGTCGGACATGCATAGTTGGCTCTGGTGATGGTTACAAAATGTGTTGACTTAAATAACATATTTAATGCTGTTTTGTTCATGTGCTAATTATATTCCAGGATGCAATGTAAAGTCTGTGATAAAATAGTAAGACCTTGGAATGCTCTGCGACTTCATTATGCTAAAATTCATAAGAGTGAACCTCATGTATCATGTATCTGTGGTTTTGTAATAAGATCTCATAGTGTTTTATATAAACATGTAGCAGATCACAGAGTGGAAAGTCGCAAATACAAAAAGGTTACTGAATCTGATCCGGAACAAGACAAGTATGATCATCTCAAAGTAAGAAATTTTGTGAGGTAAGTAAAGTTTAGAATAAATTAGCAATTTTCCAGGACCTATCTAAATAATTACACTGACATTACAACACATCACAGAAGACCATCTATCAACCGGATAGAGTAGTAATGTGAGACATAATAGAAATTCAACTAACCTGTGTCTGTATGTACGTCCCATCGGCCAATCATCGGCGCGAATTGGTCTGATGCCGAGACGTTATTTTATTCCATCTTTTGTTATAGATTCTATTAATTACGAATTGCAATATCAACAGTAATATTTCTCCTCATAAATGTTCACGTCTGCTGAGGGTCCCATGATGTGAACTTCCAATAAGGCATCATATTATTGTTCCACAGGTTTGCCTGTAACGTCTGTGAGAAACAATTCCATAGTTGGTACAGATTAAAGTCTCACTGTGAGAGAGAACACAAAATCAAACCGGTGGCGCAATGTGTTTGTGGAGTTACATTGAAATCTAAATCTGTGTTATACAAACATGTGAAAGATCATAAAAACCCTGATGTAATTTGGTAAGTTTATTATAATTCTATTATGTGCAGCTCAATACATGTTACATTGTTACATCAACGAGAAAGAAAACTAGCAAAAGCAATAATGTAAAAGTAAAAGTTTTTAAAATAAATAATATAACAAAGTATAAATGGGCAAATAACTAATATTTTCAGTTGTGATAAATGTCCTAGAATAACCAAAAGTGTGGCTGCTATGAACAAACACAAAATGAGACATGTGCCAAAGTCGGAGAGGAAGTTTTACTGTCAAACTTGCAACAAAATATTTACTTCTAAGGACACACTCAAGTCGCACGAGCGGTCACACATACCAGTAGAAGAGAGAAAAATTTATGAATGTGACATTTGCCATCTCAAGTAAGTATATATTTTGTGAAGTTTGTTAACAGAAAAAAAATGTAATAACCCACTTATTACATTTTTTTGTTAAATAAAAGTTATCTACTAATTCCAGCCATCATTAATTTATCTGACCATCAAAAAATGCATTCATTCTCTGTAGCACCTTGTAAAAATGTTTCAATAATAGAAATAGACGATGGTAAATGTATATGACCTTACCTCTGTGATGCCTTGAAATGGGTTTTTCTAAATTTCTATGTGCACCTGAACATCAGTCTAGGAAAAATCATGAGGAAACCTGCATGCCTGATGAGATTAAAAGTTTTTGATGGTATGTGAAGTTCACCAACCCGCATTGGGCTAGCGTATCGGTGAACTAGTGCCCAACACCCTGTCGCCTGCTTTCGAGGAGGAGACCTGTGGCCAGCAGTGGTATATATAAGGGTTGATATTATTATTATATAGCACAAAGGTTAGCTCAGTGATGCCTCATACAGACTGACATGGCCAGTGACCTGATAGACTTCTGGAGTGAAGGCCTCGTCTACCTAAGACTGAAGATGAGTCGATCTCTCCAACTCCAAGAACATGAGACGACGATCTCCCATGCAAGGGCCGGTCCTAGTTGGTTGCGAGTACTAGATCGACGGTTTCACCGTTCATTGGGTGAGGCCTATGAACAGCACCGGACAGGTCGATGATGCCGATGATTCTAAAACGTCGCTGGTGGAAGCGATGCGCTGTGTCACGCTCTCGTCTCCATCCGTCCAGCTTACATCTCGCATGAAACAGCTTTGCTGTGTTCCGGGAAAATGGCAGGACAGGCTGTCTAATAAGAAGTGACACAGAAGATGACAAGTATCTTATGCAATACTTGAATGCCTAGGTAAGCTCGGGTATGTTTATAGACGACTTACCACCAAGTGTCACGTCCGCCTATACAATTAACGTTGCGCAGATTCACGACGCGTTGCTCGGCGACGTCGCACAAGCGCGTGGTTCACGACAAGATCAAGAGCTACGTGTGCGACCTGTGCGGGTACGCGTGCGGCACGGGCGGCGAGCTGCGCCAGCACCGCGCCATACACAGCGACGACAAGCCCTTCGTCTGCAACAAGTGCTCTAAGCCGTGAGTCTCGTCATGTAAATGGCCTTATGAATTGCGTGCGTGTGTACACGCGTGCTTGCGTGCGTAGATGCGTGGGTGGGAACGTGCGTGCGTGCGTACATGCATGTGAGCGCTCATACATTGAATAACTAAGACCTAAATATCATACTAAGGCCTTGAGAATCATATATATACCAATAAATAAAGACAAAACCATAGATTTACAATTTACTAGATACACGGGCTCGGGACGTGGCAAAAAACTATTATTTTTTGGGTTATTACATCTTATAAAGTCACATTCGCTCACAGAACATGACACCATAGTTGTACATTTATTATTTACAATTTGTATGGCACGAATAATAGAAAAAATCACAAAATACACCGCGACGTAAAACAGACTGGGACGCTATGGCCTTCTTCTTCGCAAAAACTATGACATATTGCTTTATTCACCGTCTCTTTCTCGGGTGGCTTGATTAGGATTCTCCCCACTTCGTTGATCGTTTTGCGTATAGAAAAAAATTCTAAATCTATGGACAAACCTGATTCCAACTACAATTTTTATCCAGTTTTTCAACCGGTTTTTCAGATTTGTTTTGTCAGATTTTCGTATCAGTACATTGTCATTCCTGTAAGAAAGAGTTTTTGACAAGTTCCGGTACAAGGTCTCTATGCAGCAGCTACTACAAGTCCCCACCATGGTTCAGGCCTTGTCGTGGCGGTGGGGCTCAGTAGCCTAGGGTGAGCCCAGCACCTTGGGCGAAGCGAATTGAGCCAAGGGGGCTCTTTGTACCCCTCTTATAAGAAGAGGGGACAAAAGAGCAAGGGGCGAGGATGGGAACTTCACCCAATTGTACTGTCCCGTCGCTGGAAGGGGTTGTTCTGTGGTGCGGGACAAACCTGCCCTGTTTGTTCATTCGATCCGGGGCATCTCACCAAAGGCGGCATTGGTGGTACTCGCCGGGTTTTAGTGGGTAGAGCTGCGTCCACTTACCAGCTTTCGGGCGCAGCGAGTCCCACATACCCGCGTGGGGAGACCCGCTCCCCCGCGGAATGCCTCAGTGCATTTCCCGGCGTTAAAGAAAAAATATATTTAAAAAAGTTACTACAGGTAACTGCTGATAATGCTCAAAAATTTGGATATTCAAACACTTGACATCACTCAAAGCAATATGACGTAATTTCCCATCAGTTTCAAGACGTACTCCAACCTGAAGACGCACATGGACACGCACGAGGACACGTCGTACACGTGCTACGTGTGCAGCCGCGTGCTCAACAGCCGGCGCACGCTCAAGAAACACCTGCTCGTGCACGAGGACAAGTGCCGCTACGTCTGCTCCTACTGCAACAAGGCCTTCAAGCGGCGGCAGACGCTCAAGGTAAGGCAGGACTCGGAGATATTTTATCATCATACCGACCCTTCTATATCCCATCGTTTTTTAAACGCTGGGAGCCCATTCTAACTTTAAAGAACTAATGAGCGATACCAGAAGATCGTTCTAAGTTTAAGTGTGTTTAAGGGGCTCCAATGGGATTGTATGTCCTGGTACTGTTATTTTTTAGGGTTTCGTTCCTCAAAATGATAAAACGGAACCCTTATAGGATCACTCCATTATCCGCCTGTCTGTCTGTCGGTCCGTCAAACCAAAACATACAGGGTACTTTTCATTGACATAGAACCTTGGAAATTGGTAAGTAGCTAGGTTTCACGACATAAGTTAAAGGAAAGAATTTGAAAACCGTTATTTTGTAGACAAATTTAAAAAAAATGCTATTTTGCTATATGTACCGTGCATACATCCATAAGCATTTAGTAAAAAGCGGTTATTTTAATATTACAAACAGACACTCCAATTTTATTTATCTGTATAGATAAGTTGAACCACAAGGAGTAGGAGAGTACAGTAACAGGTAGTACCATGCTTCATTGCAGCCGAACTGGGCCGGCACGATCGGGGTGGTACCTCTCGCTCACATAACACCGACGTCAAGTGACAGCTATGCTGTCCCGTTTCGTGCGGCTTGTGAGTTTCCGGTGGCCCATTGGGGGATAGGGAAAAGGAGGGCGGCGCATCTGCGTGGCCTTGGTTGTGCGGACGTGTATGGGCGTCGGCGCCGTAAGGCTCCGACTGTTCGTTTGCCACCTGATGACATAAAAAAAAGAAAAAAGGAAGTGTTATTGATATTTGGACGTTGGCGGCAGGTGCACATGTACACCCACACGGGCGACAAGCCGCTGTCGTGCAAGTGGTGCGAGGAGCGGTTCGCGTACGCGTCCACGCTGCGCTCGCACCGCCTGCGCTTCCACCCCGACAAGATGCCGCTCCACTACAACGCTTATAACGCGCACATCGCGATGCAACAGGTAATGTCGTCATCACCATCATCACCATCATCACCATCATCGTCGTCATCATCACGATTATTATCATCCTTTATAATGAAAAAAAGTTTAGCGGCTTATAAGGCCTGTAGGGCAAGCATGCGCGCACGACAAAATTTTGTCTACCCCTTTTCTCGTATTATTTCATACAGTTAAAACGAGAAAAGGTGTAGACAAAATTTTGTCGTGCGCGCATGCTAGCCCTACTGGTTCGCACGAGCACTTTTTCACCGAGCGTTAAGAAAAAGTGCGTGCGTACAAAGTACACATGTCAGAAACTTATTTGGCAAACTGATTTTTAAATCTCGCTTATATTTATACTAATCTAAAGCTTTAAATTTCCGAGATTTGCGATGCGACGTTCGCTCTATCTCACTCTCTCTCTATCTTTCTCACTCGCTTGCTCACTGCTCTCACTCCATGGATATGTGCTTCATGCTACGTTCGCCCTGCCTCTCTCTTCTTTTCGTGACGTTTCATCCGTAAAAAAATATCCCTCATGCTCGCAAAGAAGTTTCACTTCGAAAACGTTTAAATGACGCAAATGGATACCCATGTACGGGATTCCCACATATCGCCGGTGACGACCCATCCACGGGTGAACGCGCAAAGCATTTCCACTGCAACAAAAAAAAGGACGACATGTTCCGTAAAAAGTTGCTTGGGAAGTTTATTTGGTTCTAATAATAAAAATAATAAAACCGGAATCATCAAAGCATATTTCACAGATTAAAGACACAGCGCTGTCAAAAAGCTGCTGTCAAAGAGATTAATATAGTGATAAATCTTAGGGTAGTTTCCGTAAAGTCTCCGAAACGTCGGGCTTTGTAAATATCTGAATAAACCGCGATAAAATCCGTAAAAATGGTTTTATTATAATGAGTGAAATTCGCGTAAACATTAGAAAACAATATTTATTAGTAGGTACCATTTTTCCGTTTCCAGACAGTAGGGTAGTTCGTACTAAATGTCACGTACAAGGAACTTTTTTTTATTGATCGATTACAATAATAAATGACTACTTACAGCTTGGCAAAAAAGAGTATGGAAAAAATGAGGGCGCCACTTTCCTTTAGGTCTCAGTCTCATCATAATATGGAAAATCAGTAAGATAATTTAATCAAATCGTTAATAGTTAATGTGAAACACTAAAATTTACTCAAAATCTAGTATTTGTCGGTCAAGTATGGTTAACATCATAGGTTTCCATTTAGTAAAACATTTAGTTCCACCTGTCACCACGTCATACTCTTTTTTGCCAAGCTGTACGTAAGTTTTTTTATATATTATTATATCAAGTTTTTTTGCGTATTGTTTTTTTGATGTGTTTTTGATTATGTACCTAAACTGAAATATGTAATAGCAATTTACGTATTTTATTTCAAGAGATTTTTTAAAGATATTTGGTATAAACAAGATTTTAATTAATTGCATCGACAGATAGCTTTTGCTATACAGATAAATACGCAAGAATGAACGAACGGCTCTCAAAACGCTATCAGTCATCCGCGCGCGTCGTTGGATGCTCCCATCAATAACAGAGACTGATCTAGTCATTAATTATATAGACTATATATATACTAGAGCACATACACTAGAGCCGGGAATAAATTTAAATGGAGTAAAATGACTTTGTAAACTTTTATTTATTATAAACTCAGTAGCATATTGTTTTATGGAAGGTGGTGTAATGATTAGATGATATGGTCCGTTACACGCACCGGTCGCGGGTACGAATTCCGCTGTGCCAATTTCTAATGTGAATGACATGACTGCCAGAGACGTTTACGGATTTTATCGCTGTATATTTAGTTATATATCCCGGACGTTACGTATACTACCTTACAGCAATCACGTTCACGGGAGGACTGAGGTGTCAGACGTCCTAACGTTACATTGGTATTCGAAACTACCTTAAGAGACGTCAATAGTTTAATTAGTCCCGATTCACTTAGAATGTGCTAACTGTGTCATGAATCTGCGAAATAGGTTTGGTTCTTGTTTGGTTTTTGTTGGTTTTTATTATTGAATCCCACGTAGGTGGTAGGAGCCAGCAATCTTCTCTATTGAAATTAGGATGCTTCTTGGTAGGAATCGGTGTTCTTTTGCGAGGAGTTGTGGCTTATGAAATCATAAATAATAATGTCAGAGACATAACACGAGTTGCTACAAACTAAACATAGTACAAGGCTAACGTGGGGTGATTGTGAA
This sequence comes from Helleia helle, assembly GCA_963853865.1. NCBI lineage: Eukaryota > Metazoa > Arthropoda > Insecta > Lepidoptera > Lycaenidae > Helleia > Helleia helle. The sequence goes on along the minus strand of OY971422.1, from coordinate 12,635,073 downwards.
TTATGTTTATATGAATTTATATATTTATGAATATATTTCAGGGGTACCTGAAGCCTGACCCGGCGGCGGGAGTAGTGAATGTAGGGAAGAACGACGTAGAAGCGATATAACTGTACAGTAACCGTTTATTTGGTTAACAAATGACTATTACGTAGGTGTACGTAATTATTTTATGTTATATATTTAATATAAATAAAACTTTTCCAAATCTGAGATGATTTTATTACGTCCATTTTCCCACGCCTGAATTTTTAACATCACCTAGCCTGTAACATCTTTCACGCAACCTTGGCGGTTCATAGCCTGTTAGAATGTTACACCGCCTACAATTACATTAGTATGGTAAATCTGCAAGTCCAAAAACGGACTGCTGAGACTAAACAAAAGATACTGATGAAAAATGCGAATGTGTGTTTGTTATTATTATAATATACTTTTATTGCCAGACCACTTAACTGATATCCAATGGAAAGCTAAATAGAAGAGTAACGTAAAGTACTAATATCATTTTGATAAATTTATCCCCGGATTTTTTTTTTTTTTTTTTTATAGAAGAGGGGGTAAACGGACAGTCGGTTCACCTAATGGTAAGTGAATAGCGACATCCACAGACACCCGCTATACCAGGAGATCAGCAGGTGCGTTGCCGGCCTTTTAGATGTGAGTATGCTCTTTTCTTGAAGGTCCCTAAGTCGTATCGGTTCGGAAACACCATAGGTGGCAGCTGATTCCATATATTTGTAGTGCGAGGCAGGAAATGCCGTAAAAATCTAGATGTTGTGGATTTCCGGACATCAAGATGGTGTGGGTGAAATTTGGAATTCTTACGCGATGTCCGGTGGTGGAATTCTGCCGCAGGTATTAATCCGAACAATTCCTCAGAACACTCCCCGTGGTAGATGCGGTAGAAGATGCAGAGCGATCCGACATCTCTACGCAGCGCCAAGGGATCAAGCCGATTGGAGATCCCGGCGTTGGACGCGGTCAAATGGAAGGAGCTGATATTGGGGCGCTCCAGCCCAGAGGTGAGAGCAGTATTCCATGTGAGGCCGGGTCTGCGCCTTGTATAATTGAAGGCGGTGTGAAGGCATGAAATACTGCTTCGCCCTATTGAGCACGCCAAGTTTCTTAGAGGCTAGTTTAGCCTTTCCTTCCAAATGACCACGAAACTGCACATCTCTCGATATGTCGACGCCAAGTATCCCAATGCTGGCTGCGACAGTTAGGGGAGTGCCTTCAAATCGTAGAGGAACGACGAAGGGTGATTTTTTGGCGGTAAACGCGCAAACTTGTGTCTTGTTGGGGTTAAATTGGACCAGGTTAAGTCGTCCCCATTCCGAGACTTTGGTCAACAGAGACTCGATTTCAGACACAAGTTTGTTCCGACACTCATCGACTTGTTCCCGAGAAATATTAGAGCGGCCAGTGTATAAGGCATCTCCAGTGCTGTCATCCGCATAACAATGAATGCCGCTGGTTTGCAGCATATCATTGATATGTAGAAGAAACAGAGTTGGAGATAGTACACAGCCTTGCGGAACACCAGCATTAACAGACTTGAGGTCCGAGCATGTACCGTCGACAACGACCTTGATGCTCCTGTCTGCTAAAAAACTGGTGATCCACTTACATAATTTCTCGGGAAGCCCATATGATGGTAGCTTCGCTAGAAGTGCTTTATGCCACACCCGATCAAAGGCCTTCGCTATGTCCAAACTAACCGCCAGTGCTTCCCCCTTGCTCTCAACTGCCTCCGCCCATCGATGCGTTAGGAATATTAGAAGATCACCAGCTGAACGATTCCGTTGAAAGCCATATTGGCGATCGCTAATCAGCTGGTGCTCCTCCAAATACCACCGGAGCTGGCAGTTAATTATGGATTCCATAATCTTTGAGAACAAGGAAGTTATGGCTATTGGTCTGTAGTTGGACGGGTCTGAGCGGTCCCCTTTCTTAGGGATCGGGTGTACCAAAGCTGTCTTCCACGAGCATGGGACGACGCCTAATGAGTATGAGTGCCAAAAAGACGCGTAAGGACGGGTGCCAACTCAGGAGCACAAGTACGTAGCACTAATAGAGGGATGCCGTCAGGCCCACTCGACTTATGGATGTCCAGCGAAAAAAGCGCTTTACGTACGGAGCTCTCTCGAAAAATTATTTCCGGCATTGAGGTATCACACCGAGGGATCGTCGGTGGTATTTTTCCCTGGTCATCCAAAGTCGAGTTGGAAGCAAAAAGAGAGCCTAGAAGATCGGCCTTCTCCTTCGCGGTGTGGGCCAACGAGTCGTTCCTCATGTGCAAAGATGGTAGGGATGGCTTACAGAAATTCCCTTGAACAGCCTTGGCGAGTGACCAGAATGCACGAGTTCCCGAAGGAAGTCGAACCAATCTCTCGCCAATTCTGTTCACGTACTCCGCTTTTGCCTCAGCAATAGCTCTTTTGAAGGACCTGGAGGCAAAGTTATACTCCTTTTTTAATGCGCTGGTCTTTACATCTTGTGACATCGATGCATTGGCCCAGGCTCGGTAGCTTAACCGCTTGTGGCGTGCAGCCATCTTACAAGTTTGACCAGGGCTGGGATTTGCCGCCTATAGGCACTGAAGAGCTTGGAATAAAAAGCTCCATGGCTTGCAGCACCACCTCGGCGACAGAATCGGCAACGATGTCTGGATCATCCAGCGAGAAGCAAATTCGCCCCCATGGGTAGGATGCGAAGAAGGACCGCATTCCATCCCAATCAGCTGACCTATAGTGCCAAACATGGCGGCAGCTGGCAAAACGTGGCCATGATGGGCGGGCAACTTGCACAGAACTCCGGATCAGACAGTGGTCCGATGAGCCAAGTGGAGCGTCCACGGAGACCACGTAATTGTCCGGGTGAGAGGTCAGCAGAAGGTCCAACAGGGAAGGCGTATGATCTTCCACATCAGGGATACGAGTTGGTGATACCACCAATTGTGTCAGATCATATGCTGAGGCAAAGTCGTAAACAGATCTTCCTGCATGATCGGTTGTACGTGAGCCGAGCCACTCGGTGTGATGGGCGTTGAAATCACCAAGTATCACGATCTCTGCAGATGGGATCTGTTGTAGTACGGAATCTGTAGCCATTTGGATGTGCTCTATGAGTCGATCGGTTTCGTCATTACCGCTGTGGGACCTATATAGGCAGGCATAGACGCGGGGATGGTCATCGCTGTCTATGCGCAACCAGAGGATGGAGAGGTCCCTACCTTCAAGGCTGCCAAGGCGACGAGAGCAGACATCCTCTCTGACGTACGCGCAAACTCCAGCCCGCGGTACAAAAAAGTGTTCTAATTTGTACCCCGGACAAGAGAGATAGGAAGTATCAGCCGGAGAAGATATCTGAGTCTCGGTCAAAAAGAGCAGGGCCGGCTTCGCCGTCTGGAGGTGGTAGTGAACAGCGTTGAGATTGCTATGAAGTCCCCTTGTGTTATAGAAATCCACGGTCATAGTGGTAGGGGACTTCTGCCGACTGCTCCGTTTACCCCGGGCAGTTTTTGTCTTGAGCACAGATTCGCCCCCCCCCCAGAATACGCGGGGCTGCCCAGGTTTCCGGGTTCAGGTACGTGTCCTGAGCCCGGAAGCCTAGAGAGGGATTCTCCGGTGCTTGTGCGACCGGTACCCTCCTGGGGTAGTCTTTGCGTAGTCTGTGCTGTCATGTATGTTGGGGGGGGGGGGGATCGGCCACCGGATCTCTCACAAACCGAACGAAACACGACGACATTTGCCGCCATTTGACGTCGATATTATGTGAGAGCGAAGTACTTCCCCGGACGCGCCGGCCCATTCAGCTGCAAGGCAGCATGGCGCTACTTCGTAAATTCAAACGGGAACGGGAAACCGCCCAGCGGTGCTTTAGAAATTATGTAATAAATTTGTTTTTAAATATTAGGCTCTTTAAAAAAATCTTTTTAACTTAAGCAAGACTTTGTTAACTGATGATAAGTAATATGGAATCGAGAAAATTTAATGTTCAGCACTGTACAATTTGATATTCTAAAGGTGCAAGAAGAGTGAAGACACAGACACAGGGCATTAATATATATAAAAAAAACTTATTTTATTGAATAGTATAGTATGGTGACTTATAGTATTAAAGACTGATTGAAGACGGGAATGTTTTCTGTTAAAGTTAAGTCTGTAAGTTTTTTTTTAAATTTTACGTTTGGAAATGCTCTAAGGCTCTATAGTGGGTAGCAACTAGAATCCGGCGAGTGCCACAAATGTCACCTTTGGTGAGGTGCCCCGAATCTATTGAGCAAACAGGGCACCTCGACGGCTAGTCAGTCTCTCAAGGGACCGACGCCACCTACACAGAGGGGTTGTCCCGAACCACAGAACAACCCCTCCCAACGTCGGGACAGTACAATGGTGTGAGGTTCCAACCCTCACCCCTTGTCCCCCCTGGTTTTTTGTCCCAACTTATAAAAGGGGTATAAAGAGCAGCTCTCTCGTTTCAATTTGCTTCGCCCAAGGTGGTCTGGGTCCACCTTAAGCCCCACCGCCACGACAAGGCTTGAACCATGGTGGGGAACAGTCTGTAAGTTGAGTATTTAGTCGGAAATATCGAAGGAACTGCCGACTGCGTAAAAAGTAAACAAATATTATTTTTGACGAATATCACAAATCAAGTCGATCCTAGAGGATATAACATTTATAAAAGCCCTAATTATCCTGGTCTTAAGAAATAATAGAGAATATATTGTTGCTTATTTTATAGTGATGAACTAAATTATGCAAAATTATAATAAACATAGATATATTTTAACTTGAATTTAAAATATCTGAAAATCTAGTTGAATCTTAAATCTTGTGAACAAAAAACTCACGTGATCATGGTTACTGTAAAGTGTCCGAAACATCGGGCATGTGAAGATATAAATAAACCGCGGTAAAATCTGTAAAAGTGTTTCATTATAATGAGTGAAAATCGCGCAAACAATAAAAAACAATATAAAAAAAGATTAAAATAAAGTTGAGATATTTTTATATTCGCCAAATCAATATTATTTTTTCCGACATTTGTAATCGTAAAAAAATACGTTCATTTTATTTATAACATCAAATGTAAGTAACACCACTTATATTCAAGTTTCAACAGTTATTCTTTTATTAGGAGTTTGCACGAGAAAATTCTCGAGAGTCAGTAGGTTAGAGCAAACAAAGCGTTCATTTTATCTTTACGAGGTACTAGAAAGTTTGAAAAAGAACTTCGAGAAGGTGAACGACTTCATTGGATTAAGTATAAAAGTATAATAAAACATAGATTAATCATCAAAACTGGCCGATCTACTTCTAACATAAATCTATACTAATATTATAAAGCTGAAGAGTTTGTTTGTTTGTTTGAACGCGCTAATCTCAGGAACTACTGGTCCGATTTGAAAAACTCTTTCAGTGTTAGACAGCCCATTTATAGAGGAAGGCTATAGGCTATATAACATCACGCTGTGACATATAGGAGTTTAGTAACGCGGGCGAAGCTGCAGGCAACAGCTAGTATTTAATAAAGCATTTTAATTATATTATGCTTTACGTACCTATTAGGTAGTAGAGATAGACAAAATGGAAGCAGACAGAACCCGAGACTTCTCAGATGACTCGTTCCTTCAGATCATACAATACATCCACAATGCCACCTTCATTTAATTTTGACGTATGACATAAACCTTCGTTTTTGGAAAAGAAAACGGTTTTGTGTGTAAGAGTAGTAAAGTGTAGAATGTACACTGGTGTAGATAATTTAACAATAGTTTAGTTAAACGAACCAATTTTTTAAGTAGGTACCTATTTTTTTTTGGATGGATATATACTAACGGCCAAAAGGCGCTAATGTTTCGCCGGTTTGATGTGATCCGATTTGGCTCACTTATGATTTATTATTAGTGGGGGGTTGCCCCTCGCCAACCGTGGGTTCTTCGACCGCACGGCCTCCTGGCGTCGGGTTTTAGACTTCGACTAAATTGGTCGCGTGGATTCTGCTTACTATCATGTGTGTCCGATATAATAGCATTAAATTATATTACCTATATAATTTAATGCTATTATATCGGACATATAATCGAATAAAAAGAGCTTAGAAAATTTTATGTAACAAAAGTATGCCCTCAATAAAATCTTTATTTATCTTGCCATCTGGCGATACACTAAATTTAAAAAAAGCGTTAGCGAATTCAGCACCCATTATTTTACAAAGAGAAACAGTAAAAAATAATAAAATATCGTATCAGTGACAGATTCCATTGTTACGTGGATTCTGCATAGAAAGGACGCTAATACTTAATCAAGTTGGACTTTAGCCAGTAACATGTGGCGTGTGAGAGTGGACTGGATCGAGATTTTTTAGAGGGTATTGGCGATTGCGGAGATAGGGGGCTCGTCAGCGCTGGCGGCCGGCCAACGTCTGTCGCACACTGCTTAACTGCTTACATAACACTACACAATGTGTTACGTCACCGTTTACCTCACCTACGATGGCGCAGTTTATCGCTAATCAGAATAAAGGCTATGAATTTTGCGTAAACATTTTCAACTGTTAAATAAACATCAAATATTATAAAAGTGGAATTTTTAAGTATAAATTGTAGATGTTAATAATACCTGAAGTAATAACTAAAGGATAAATTATTAAAAACTAACGCAATAACAAAAAAGCTTAATACATTGAAACGTCTGAAAATATGCCCAAGAATCACCGCTTACTAGAAAACTTACTTTCAAATTAAAAAGAAGTTTGAGACCAACATACACACCTACATGTAGCAGGCAAATGTATAACATACCTCGTATTGCGATAATGAACAAAAAGATGCTAAAAGTATAGCTAAAAGTATAAGTAATGTACTCATTGGTAGTGCCCGAGATGGGCGGCGCTGCGTCATGATCTGACATCGGTCATCGGAGGGGACTTGTCTCTGCCGAGTGTCATCGCCGTGATGCTCGGTGACGACGAGTCCTGGACGGCGATGGTCTCCTGCGAGGCAGTAATGTCCCAGAAGGAGGCCGATGAGCGGGTGAGAGAGGAGGCCGCCGACGAGGCCTCCCACCGCGGGCGACGAACGGGGGTGCGTAGGAGGCGCTACCTAATGCGCCTCCAGTAACGCCCCTGTGCTCGTGTCGGGCCCAGGATGGGGTTTTAACCTGGGTCCAGCTAGACACGACGTCGTCGGGGACTGCTAAAAGTATCGTGCAAACGAACAGCCGAGCAGTCCCCCTTTAGAGGAGGAGTCTGCCCTTTTCGCTGGGGCCAGCCTGTCGCCGAGGGTCCTGCGTTGCCTGCATGATCCGGGACTCTCATAAAAGGCGGCTGAGGGCACTTGCAGCGGTTTTAGTGGGTAACGCATCTCCAAGTGCGAACCCCACACGCGGCTAGGTTTAAAACCCAACCCGGTCCTAGTTATGGTTTGGTCTGCAAATTTCCGCTGCAGAACAAAAAAAAAAAAAGGTACTCATTGGTAGAGCCATGTTATTAGCTTAAGTATTACTTATGGTTTTGTGTATGGAATTTGTTTGAGATAAGTGTAGGTACATAAAATACCTACCTGTTGTCTGTAAAGCAGGTTTACGGACAATAATTTTACGTGATAACGTCATATTGTGTCACAAGCCAAACGCTTAGCTGCTTGCACGCTCTTCAGGCAGAAGTCAGAACGTGACATTGTTTCGTGCGTGCAGTCGGAGATCATCATTTTATAAGAGGTTATCATGTCAGAAGTATAAAACTAAATGAATTACAATAAAACAATTTTTACGGATTTTATCGCGGTTTATTAAGATTTTTACAAGCCCGACGTTTCGGTTACTTTACAGCAACCATGGTCACGGGAGGACTGAGGTGTCATACGTCCTATTATTACAAAGTTATTCGAAACTACCCTATGATACATCAATATTTTGGTCAGTCCTATCGACGACGTTATATAGCGACGGTGTTTTATTTATTTAAATCAGCTATAATATGTTGAACATATTATAGCTGATTTAAAACACCATCGCTACACTAAGTCTGCCATCTGTGAACATAGTCTTGACAAAGCTCGCCATTATATCAGATTTGATAAACCACAAGTCCTCGCAAAAGAACACAGATTCCAACCAAGGATGATGTGAGGCTATTGAAATTAAAAAAAATATCCTAATTTCAATAGAGAAGATGGCTGGCTTTTACCACCTGCTTGGGATCCCATTATTAAAATTATCAAATCAAAATCCAAGCATAATATGTCACAGATTAAAGATACAGTTAGCACTTTCTGCGTAGATAGGACTGACCAAAATATTGATGTATCATAGGGTAGTTTCGAATAACTTTGTAATGATATGACGTATGACACCTCATTCCTCCCGTAACCATGGTTGCTGTAAAGTATCCGAAACGTCAGGCTTGTAAAAATCTTAATAAACCGCGATAAAATCCGTAAAAATTGTTTTATTATAATGAGTGAAATTCGCGTAAACATCAGAAAACAATACTAAATGAATTACCACTTCAACCCTAATATATTATTTTCTCCATCATCATCATCATTTATGATGTCTATTAGTAGGGTAATTTAATGGATTTCTTTTCTGTTCTCAAACAAGAAGTTATATGATCGTAAGCCTCACCAGAGATTGTTTCTGAAAGTTACCTAGAGCTCCAAATAAAATTAAGACATTAGTTATATAAGTCATCTATCATGATAAAGCAAATCAACTCTATCCAAAAGGCCGAGGGACGTCCCCACTGACGGTAGACTATCTCAAAGTAAAAATAAGTTGATAAAGCTCCACATGATCATGCTAATACGGTACAGTATTCAGGTCACGGGACGGGTTAGAATAACAAAGTCATTACAGTGGAAGTGACGTGGAGGGGTTTTCTTTCTTTTTTATTTTAACGCGATAGGCAAACAGGCAGACGTGCGACCATACTGTAAGTGGCCAGTGTTACCTTTGAACAAGTTCATATAGAACCAGGCCAGCCAACTCATTCATGTGTTACCAACATATCCTGAGACGTAAGATGGTAGGTATCAGTGCCAGTAATGACACTGCCTGAGGAAATAAGCAGGATAATGGTACCCGAGCAGACGAGAGCGAGGCACAGAGCTACCCTTGCACCAGAAAAACTCCTGTGTGGAGTGTTAGCATCCTCTCTCTTAATGTCTTCAAATGTTCGCTCGATGTTCTTTAAATTGAATCAGACTAAAATAACATTGCTTGAAAATATTACTGCGAACTAAGTCTTTTTTATGTTCCTTATCATAAGTTTAGACAGTATCGACCTTCGTCTGACACAGGTGCTCACCGGGCATGGTTGCTTTGGTGAGTACCTTTGCCGGATGGCCCACACATAACTGGTGAGAGTGTCAAAATTGTGCCGCGGCGGTGGACTCGGACTTGGCGATGACAAGTCCTGGATGGTGATGGTCTCCTTCTGCGAGGCAAAAATGTCCCAGAACGAGGCCGACGATCGGGTAAGAGAGGAGGCCGCCGACGAGGCTCCTCTAGGCGACGAACGGGGGTGCGTAGGAGGCGCTACTTAATATGCCTCCAGTAATGCCACTGTGCTCGTGCCGGGACAGGATGGGAACTTGGACCAGTTTGGCACGACATCGCGGAGATTGCTTAGTGGCGACCGGGCAGTCCCTTTTTTTGTCGCAGTGGAAATGCCTATTTGAAATTGCTCATTCACCCGGGGATGGGTCGTCGCCTGGGATATGTGGGACTCCCGGCGCCGCGCTCTCCGCTACTCCAGCGCCGGTATACCGCACTAGAACCACTGCAAGTTGCCATCAGCCGCTTGAAGGGGAAAGGGGAAAAGGGACCGGCCGGTTCCCTCAAAAGGGGCTAACCGGGCTTCATCCTAGTATGTGGGTACTTCGACAACCTGAAGCACCACCGCCGATGCCGAAACTTTTCTACCGGGGCAGGAAGCGCTATGCCTCCTTCGTACTCCCGTCTTACGTCATCGAAGCGGGAGGAACGTCGTCCTCTTTGTCCCACTCCGCAGCCTTCTTCTGCGAAATGATAGTTTTCGATTGGTGACGGGCAGTCCCCTATTACAAGAACAACTCTTGGCCTTTTACTGGGACCAGCCTGTCACTGAGGTATTCCTGTTGCCTGCAGATCCAGGACCCTCGGAAAGTGGCTGAAGGCGCTCACAGGTGGTCAAATTAGGATACGGCACTCTCCTCCTGTGTGTCAGTCACTGCCTTGGCTGGAGATCCGCCGTGGGAGCTCCTGACGTTGGTGCTAAAAAAAGACAGTAAAGACGACAGCCGAGTTACACAGTATGTGGCCAAATTAGGTTATGGATTCAAACGACTTCGCCGGACTAGTCCTGTTTGTTGACATGCATGCTTCGCATGGTAGGCTCTGTCCTTGTGTACAGCAAAGCAGTGGAAGAAATAGATGGAATGAAGCAGACTTGCGTGCGGCGTATGCCTTATGCGCCTATACCACTATCACTAAAATATTTGAAGTAGATAATACAAACATTCCGAAGAATCCCGGGCATAGAACATACATAGTGCTGAGTTGTCAGGGCAATAACACTTGTGTGATTAACAAAGTTTATAAACTGGATATATTTTAATTTGTTGCGGGCCGTGTTTACACAGGCCGGATAATTTTATGTAAAAGGTCATGGAAGTATTTGAAGCGCCAGGCGTGCTCCCGCTACTTAATATACATTTGTGGACTCTATTGTAATATTACTAATTACCTTGCGCGATAAATAATTTTATGTGGCATATTTTAATTTCAATGGTCGGCTGACATTCTACACGTAGAGATTTTGGGACCCACCAAGAGTAGACAATTGATATGATGTATACAGATGTATGAACAGGGTTTTGAATACGTCACAGTGTGTGTGTGTGTGTGTGAATTCCTATAAACTGCTTGCGCCAATTCCAAGCTTAGACTGCTGGATAAAGATAACGTGGTGTGATTATTTTGTACATTAATTTTACGCTAAGACCTTTATTCTTTAAAAAAATATAAAAACATATTAAATGAGACGTTGGCACCTGCATTTTTCAACTCAGGCGTCTCCTACAAGAGTTACGGGCAACTGTACGAATGCGAGGGCGACACTGAAAATTCTTAGTACTGGCAACTTGTAAACGATATAATAAAAAAATAAGTTTAAAATTTTAAAATGATACTCCATGCCAATAATACATACGCTGCACTAAAAGTATCGGGAATGGAATATTTCCACTGTTCCTGTCATTTTTTTAATTTTTGTTTAATTTTTTTTTGTGCTTAATGTCCTATAATGACGTGGTAAACGCAAAGTTTGTACATTAGTAGAATATTAAGTTGATTATATTATGTTGTAAGCACAAAAATTAAAGAAACTGTTATTTTATTACTTTTTAGTTTAGTATTTTTGAAGTCGGTTTTAATTTTTTGTAAAATGTTTTTATTTCTTAATTTTTAGTGATTCCGAAATTCGTCGTCTTGGCGTTCATTGAAGGAGGCATGTTCAGCAGTGGATGGATAAAGGATGATGATGATGATGATGATGGTGATGGTGATGATGATTACGATGACCGCAACATACTATGGTGTGCTACCAAAGCATCCTATACAATTGTTACATCGACACGTAATAAAATGATCATATCATCAAGGTAAACAAAACCAACCAAATAGGCATTATTGGGAATAACTAAAAAACGGCTTGTCAGATCTTAATAAAATTAATATGGGACCAAATTGGAAACACCAGCTTTCAAACAAAAAAATAAGCATCGAAATCCATGCATAAACGGCGGAGTAATCGTGTCACATACATACAAAAAAAAAACATACAGACGAATTGAGAACCTCCTCTTTTTTTTTTTGAAGTCGGTTAATTAAAAATTATCTGTCATGTCTTTGACGTAGGAAATAATATATAGTCACATCTGAATTTAACGCAAGAAAATTTTATGCAATGATTTTTTATGGCTTTCGATGTCATTTAACTTTTAAGTTAACGAGGAAGTTACGGTTTAGTGTTCTTAGAGACATCACGAACACAAGTTCTTCGAGAACTTACCACGGGGCCAGATTGACGTGGTGTAAAAGCGTCCTTAAAAAAAGTAATATTATGATCTTCCCATATGAAATGTGTTCCGCGTAATCTAAAAGCCGGTGAAACGTATCCAGCGCACGGATGTTGCTCATCTTATTATGGTTATCGAATCTTGTACGGAGATTCAACTCTCTGGTACAGTCTACAAAATAATTCTCTACGCATAACATAATTTTTACCCTTTTGTTCAATGCTTGTATAATATAGGTTTCCTATGTACATCTAACCCAAAAAGATTAAAGAAGAAAAGTTATAGGTTAGGCAAGTTATTAGTTGGACCCCTAAATGCGATTATTTTAAACTTCAAACTTAACGACAATTTGCGATTTTAATGAATATGATTTAAAAATATTATACCTACCTACCTGTATTTGTCAAATAGTTAAGGATATATCAAAAGTCCATATTCGACCCTAACTACTCAGATAATATCAAGAGGGTCGAATAGAGAATGAACATTAGTTCATAATCCAAGTACCAAGGAACACTCCTTTTAGACATATTTCTCAAGTATTTTTTCCAAAGGGGCTGCTGCTGGCCTATTGGCCGTACAGCGGTGAACGAATGGCTATCTAAGAATAGTATTAATAGATCTTCAGACTAAAATTTATTATAAGTTTTTATAAGCATTTTTACTTGAGTTTCTAAAAAATAATGTGGGTCGGAAATTTGAATAGACTCGGAGCTCATGTATCACGTTATATCCTCGTAAATGGCGCAGTTCGAGAGTTTATGTCAGGTCGAAACCTAACGCGTATGTTTTACAATCATCATTATAATCTTGTATTCGTTCACAGCTAAATATGCTTCTTTCAATAAAAACAAGATGGCTTTATTTCTCTTATATATCGCTACGAAAAATAAATTAAAATGTATTTATAATAAAAAAGTACCTTTTAACATGTGAAAAAACATCATCAACATTTTTTTTTATAAATACTTACTCATCTATGTAGATTGCAGAGTCATAAAAATATTTTACCTAACACGAACAATTATTTTTGGAATAGAATAGAATAATTATTTATTTGCCAGAATATGGTGTACATAGGTTTTCATATTTCACAGGTTGTTATGCCTGAATCTATAATAACATAATAAAGAGTTACTTTTGTTTTTAAGGAAGTAATCTTCGAAATTACGTAAGTAAGAGGTAGTGTCTCTCTCTGCAGCCGAATTGGGCCGGCATGATTGTGGATATAACCACTCGCTCATAATACCGGCGTCAAGTGACAGCTAAATTGTCCCGTTTTGTGTGGTTTATGACATTCAGGTGGCCCAATGGGGGGGGGGGGGGATAGGAAAAAGGAGGGCAACGCATCTACATAACTTTTGGTTGTGCGGATGTCTATGAGCGTCGGTAGTCACCATAAGGCTCGGTTGTCTCCTTATGTCATTAAAAAAACTCATCTGATTTAAAAAATCTTTTATGAATATTATACAGAGTGCCATTGAAATCATGAGCATCCTTTTAAATTTAGACACTGCCCATGTAACTACTAATGTTACGAATACTAAAAATAAAATTAAAGCATGTTATTGAAAACCCTTATAATTAAATCCTGTCATAAAAAGTATCAAGTTCGGTTGGGCGCAGTTTGGTTTACGAAAATGTCGCCCGCGCCGTGAAGAATACGTAGACCTCGCGTCTGTTATGTACGTGATGGATACCTATCTATTAGAAATAAATAGCTTGTAATTTTTATTTTTTTAGGAATACAAACAGTTAAAATAAACACATTCAATTAAATTTATAAACATAAACCATAAACCAAAAAAGTATCCACAAATAAAAATGAATAAATAAAAGCCTTGCTTGCATATATTTTTTTTATAAATCAGCTTATTATTAGCCGTAATGCAAATAGTATCATTAGTAGTGTCTAAATTTGAAAGCATGCCCATGATTTCAATTGCATCCTGTATATATTTTACTGGTGGGAAGGTTGCGCTGTGCCGCGCCTCCGGCTGCTTAGGTATCACCATCTTGCTTGTCTCTCCAGTGAAACAGCTTTGCTGTATTTGGGAGAGAAGGGCAAGACAGGCAGTGTAATTACTGGCACCAAGACTTAACATCTTACGCCTCAGGATAGGCAACACATAAATGAGTTGCCTGGGCTAGTTCCACGTAAACTAATTTATGTTCATGGGTGACGTCGACCACTTACCTGGTGGTAAGTGGTCGACGTCACCCATGGTACCACCTATGGTGGTACGTCTTGCCTATAAAAAACAATCAGCATCACCATAATAAAAACAATTTTTACGGATTTTATCGCGGTTTATTAAGATTTTTACAAGCCCGACGTTTCGGATACTTTACAGCAACCATGGTCACGGGAGGACGTAAAAATTGTTTTTATTATAATGAGTGAAATTCGCGTAAACATTAGAAAACAATAAATCAGCATCACCGTTCACTTCTGTAAATATATTTGTATTACAGCAATAATAGAAAACATAAGCTTGATTTTTGATGATTGGAATATTATAATCTTGGATACAGTGCACCGCGCGCTCTGTTGTCTATGCGACTGAGATGTAGATTACTAGGAGCGCAACAACACCCCTCGATCGTGCTCCGCATGCATAACATCAGTATATCTCTAAAATATACGAACAGCGAACCGTACTAGTAAATATTTAATGAGGCAGATATAAAAGTAAGCGGATAGAAAAGTCCATATTTTATGATCTCCATTTTGAAGATTATGTTTACTCATATACTAAAACTGAAGCTTTTTTGTTTTACCGCTTTGATTTTCACAAAAATACTATTTGAGATTGAAAGTTATTTTTATCTTTAATACTTTTGGAGGATATAGGATTTGTAATTCCTTATATAGGTTATTTATTTTAGAGAAATGTTTTCTTCGTCCTAGGCACTAATATTATAAAAGCGAAAGTTTGTATGCATGGATGTCGCTGAAACTACTGAATGTATTTGAATGAAACTTAAAAAAATATAGCTTATACATTAGAATAACTTAGAACTGTCCTGTTTATTGATAACTAGCTGTTGCCTGCAGCTTCGCCCGCGTTACTCAAATCGTATATATCACAGCGTGATATTATATAGCTTATAAGCCTTCCTCGATAAATGGTCTGTAAGGTCTAACACTGAAAGAATTTTTCAAATCGGACCAGTAGTTCCTGAGATTAGCGCGTTCAAACAAACAAACAAACTCTTCAGCTTTATACTCGTAATATTAGTATAGATAAGGTGGGCTAAAGGCTATCGCTGCAAATGAACATCAATATGTCCGTTGGAATATGTCCATGTTTCTGCTGAGCTAGGTGTGAACCTTAATACAAAAAGTGATGTCATGGTACCAGTAAATTTGACCCTTTCTATTTGAACAGCTTTATTCAAATAAACAAATGAGCAAAATGGGATATGCACTTTGTACATTCTATTCCACCGATACAAAAGGACCTGTAATATTTTTGTGTACAAGTATAAAACATAATTCTACATTTACCTAGTATTGATAATTATATATTTATAATTATAAAATATATATAACCAAGATTATATAAACTTTTGTACGAAATAAACATTTAAAGTTCAGATATCTGTGATAAAACTTATCTACCTACTCTATCTTTTTATATCAAAACTTTCTTCGACGTTAACGTAAATCTATTGTCCCCGAGTTACCACTAGTGAAGAAATCGTTCATTTTAACGGGACTGGAGTAAAATTAAGTAAAGATAGAGTCTGTGTAGGGGTAGAGTGAGGTAGGGCGGGGTGGGGCGGGGTAGGGCGGGCGCGGGCGGGCGGTCTGCCCTCAGTGTCACGGAGGCTGCGGACCACGCCGCCCGCCCGCCTTCGCCACGACAAACAATACATTTGTGTTTTCACACATTAAGTAATACAAAAATGAACACAACCACATAAAAAGAAAAACACAAAGAAGATTACGTATGTGAGTGCGTAGATTAATGAGTTCCATTAGAGTAGTAAAGTTTTATGTTATGTTTATATTAGTTCTTTTAGTACGAAGTGACGTTTTGCGTAAAAAATAGTAAAGCAGAAAATACTATAAAACCAATAACCGATAAAATTAAATAAATATGTTTCTGATGTAACGATATATTAGTTGTGTTAATACGGTATATCTGGCATAATGATAAAGTGGCAAATCTGTTCTTTGAGGAGACCACAGGTTCGAATGCAGCCAAGAATAAATTACATGATGAAAATATAATGTTATGGAGTAAAGAATTTGTATGTATGTATTTTATATTTATTAGCCCATGACAAAATTAATAGGGCCTAACTAAAGCCGTACATACAATATCGAAATTTATTTAAATTTTATTTGTATAAACATAATATTGTTTAGTGTGGGACATAAATTAAATAATAAATAAACAAAAATATAGTAATGTTATTATTAATTATTAAATTAAATCTTAAATTCATCAGTCATTATAATAAATAATATATGAAACTTGTTTCGCCATTATATTGATTTTATTAATTGTTTACAGGGTTAATTTAAATAGCCTTAAGTAGTCCATATATTTTTATTTTATCTATCTGTTTATTTAATTTTATTAAGTCGCTTAAAATATCTTAGTATTGTATTCTATTTATAATATATTATCGTACCGCTGATCTTGGAAAGTATAATAGCAAGGAGTCTTCATAAATATATTGGCTTCTTGAAAATACTCCAGTTGAAGAGGGTTACACTTAAGAAGCCTCTACAGAGTTCCAATTATAGATGTTTTCGCCATCAACAACCCTAAGAGAGCCTGGCATCCTTATTAAAAACCCGGGGTCATCTTTTGCATTAGAAACGCTTACGCGAGTTATTGGCATTTCTCATTTGTTTCTTTCCTTTATTAAAGATAAACAAAAGTTTTAAAGAAATATTTTTAATAAGCATTCTTTTTGAATTTCCTTTTTATACAACAAACATTTATGGAGAAAGTATTTCATTGTCGTAATAGAGATGTTTTATTCTGGCAGGGAATGCTGACTTGACAATTGAGACGGTGCCAAATAAATCAAGGACATTTTTAGCATTTAAAATGAGCAATAAATTCAAAGCAATAATATATACGCGAAACACTTCGCCTCTATCTAAAATGCAAATGAAAATTATAATAATTTTGTCATTTTATTCTATTTGTTTGTGTGAGTCGACGGTGCATCACGAGGATGGTAAAAACGACACAGCAATTATATCACTGACAACAAATACAACGGAGCCCCCGCAAACAACAAAATCCATTTTAAAGTTGTTACAATCTACCACAAAAACAACAAAATATGTTTCGAAAACTACAGCGAGCTTCACCACAGAGAGCACTACACGCGACACAACAACACAAACATACACGAGTACAAAAGGTTTAGTGAAAACTGCAAGATGGCAAAAGCTAAACACGACTTCTAGTGCTCTCGGGAACACTGTGCACTCTTCGCTGAGACTTCAAGATCGCCTGGGGGCCGTAGATTGTGATCTGCCCGTGCTGCCGAGGGAGTCACGATTGTGGCGCGGGAATGAAACGCATGAACTCAACTTCCCAGTAACGGTAAGAGGGTTCCAGTGCCTATATTTTATTAAAATACGTATCGATCACAGTTTGAAGGACAGTTTAAAATATACCTTTTATTTTAAATCAAACTGTTAGGAATCTTATTTGTATTATTTTAGTTATCAAACTAGACAAATGTGGATATATTTTATTGGTAAGTGGCTAGCGGTGCCCATAAGCATAACTAGTGCGCATAGCACACCTCATTTAGACGTAAGATTCGTATAGTTTCGGCCGTTTAGTTAGACTCACTGTGCCTTCCCGTAGTTACACTACATGTCCTGAACTTCTATCCGAAATAAGCTAAGGAATAATAATTTGTAAGAAGTAGTGCCATTCTTCTTTTGAGCCGAACTGGGCCGGCACGACCGGGGTAGTACCTCTCGCTCACATAACACCGGCATCAAGTGACAGCTATGTTGTCGCGTTTTGTGTGGTTTGTGAGTTTCCCGTGGCCCATTAGGGGGTATAGGAAAAAGGAGGGCAACGCATCTAAATAACTTTTGGTTGTGCGGATGTTTATGGGCGTCGGTAGTCACTATAAGGCTCCGACTGCTCGGTTGCCTCCTTGTGACAAAAAAAACTGAATGATAATAACCATGTCCCACCAATAAATTTATTTATAGCTTTTTTCCAGCAACGTAGAAAGGACTTCCCCTCCAAGTCCACCCGACTTGCTTCAATCTTAATTAAAAACAAAATAAATAAACTGGGGTCTAAAATGGTTCTTCAATAAACGATCCAAATTTGAAATTGAAATAACTCAAACAGAAGTAAAAGGGTATCAAAATATGAATTAATTGAATTAACAACCGTTTTATTTAAAAAAGTCTGAAGGAGTTGGTTGGGGTGTAATTAAAAGTTAGAATTTTATTTTTTTCATCACCGTATCATAATATATTATGACTTGTGCTTCAAATAATATTAAAAAGAAATCAATACAAAAAGTACGTAATTCAGTGCAATTCCAATTCGAACTTTGTCCTTTTTGTCCGACTGCACCAGAAGAAGGCTTATGTTTTTCGAGAGCATGTATGTATGTATAATTGTTTGGCACGCTCTGCAGCCTGAACGACTCGATTGATTTTAGCTTGAGAGGTGTCGTTAGATTCGTATTTACTGTAAAAAAAATATGTATTTTTCAGTTGGGGTTTTTTTTTTGATATTCATAGCTTTTTTAGCTTCTTTTTTAGTTTTAACCTAAGTTCAGACTGTTGCAGATTATAGCTGCTATCTTGTAAAATTGATAGCTTAAAAGCTTGAATTGTTTTTTTTAAATTATGGTCAATGTTTATTATTACCATCTTTTGGCTTTCAAATTTCCGAAACGAAAGTCTGAAGTTTGCAAGTCGATTAATCTGTAATGAATCAAATCGAAACAAATATTGAACAAATAATTTTATGCCCAAAATAATATTTCGTTTCCTGCTTAACAAATATAATATCTTCAGAGTTCAGACGTTTTAATATCTGTCGAACTCATCAAATTGCTTTTGCCCTCTACTTTATATTTATTGATTTCTTTGTGTATATTCAAAATGATGAAACGAAATGAGAAACAGAGAGAAAGCCGACTATGGAATAAATTAAAAGGAAGGTGGAAATTATATAATATTTTTTCGTTTTTTTCAATTATAAGTAACAACAGATGATATATCCTCGAAAAGATTTTATACTTATAATTCGAAATGTATAATATCTCTTTCTTGGCTATATTTAGGTATAGATATTGACCGGCAATTTTTCACTCGTTATTAGAGAAAGTAAAAAGAATCGGTCGTGTTTTAAACACTTACAATATTAATTTTACTGTGTATATTAAGAGAGGGATTAATCAAAGAAGACATTAAAGGGTATTTAGTTAGCGTATACAGTTTAGCAAGAGGTAGTGCCATCCACACTATGGTTCAGTCCTTGACGTGGCGGGTGGGGCTCAGTAGCCTAGGGTGAGCCCTTGAGCGAAGCTAATTGAGCCGAGGGGTCTCTTTGTACCCCTCTTATAAAAAGAGGGGACCAAAAGGGCAGGGGGCAAGTGGCGAGGATGGGAACCTCTCCTCATTGCACTGTACCAACGTTGGGAGAGGTTGTTCTGTGGTGTGGGACAACCCTTCTGTGGAGGTGGCTTACAAGGTCCCTAGGGGGACTGACTAGCCGTCGAGGTGCCCTGTTTGTTTATTAGTAGATCCGGGGCACCTCACCAAAGGCGGCATTGGTGGCACTCGCCGGGCTTTAGTGGGTAGAGCTGCATCCACTTACCAGCTTTCGGGCGCAGCGAGTCCCACATACCCGCGTGGGGAGACCCACTCCACCGCTGGATACCTCAGAGTATTTCCCGGCGTTAAAGAAAGAAAAAAGAGGTAGTGCCATGCTACTTTATAATCGAATTGGGCCGGCACAACCGGTGTGGTACCTCTCCTCACATAACACCGGCGTCAAGAGATAGCTATTCTGTCGCGTTTCGTGCGGTTTGTGAATTTCCTGTGGCCTATTGGGGGATATGGAAAAGGAGGGCAACGCTTCTGCATAATTTCTGGTTGTGCGGATGTGTATGGGCGTCGATAATCGCCAAAGGCTTCGACTGCTCGTTTGCCCTCCTATACAATAAAAAAGTGCGTGTGTACAAAGTACACAATATGTCAGAAGTGAAACTTGAAAACTAATTTTTAAATCTCGTTTATATATAAATATATATATAAACGTATAGTATAAACTAATCTAAAGCTTTAAATTTCCTAGGCTTTCGATGCGCCCGTGTGGAGTTTGCTTGTCTCCCATCGGGCGCGTCCCCAGGTGGCGGATAGGGGGTTTCGTCGTAGCAATGCCCTCCAAATGGAGGTCATAGTTACGACGACGTGGACCAAAACTAGCAAGGGGGGAGGGGAAATTGAAGAGAATGTTGTAAGTATTGTGCTAACCCATAATGCTTGTAGCAGGGCGTACCACTCGCTCTATCCGTAGAGTGGTGTATGGTTCGCGGGAAACAAATAGTAATCCTGGTAGTATCAACTAGGTCCGAGGGTCTTGCCTTAACCGGCTGGACCACGAGGAGTAAACCTCTCTAAAAAATCCTCAATTCTCGGCGTTACGGCACGCGGCGTCGAGATGCTCGCAAGAGCGGCTGGGGAGTTCATCAGTTGCTAACGGCCAACCCTGGGATACCTCCCGACCTCCCAGTGGTATGTAGGGTTACCTGGATGCAGGGGGCTCCATCCAGATGGACCGTATATATCCCCCAAACTCGTGGGAACAAATATGAATTCTCTTACAAATAAAAAAAAACTTAATGAGGTGGAAGAAGGCTTGAGAGGCCATGATAAAAATAGGAAAGTAACGCAGGCTCTACCTGAGCATTTAGAAACTAACTCTCAGCACGAGAGTAATGGTGAAACTGGGACAACTCAATGACGTCTGTTACATCATAGGCGTCTACGGAGTCAGGTATACGTCGCAAAAGAAAGCTGAGGACGGCAAATGTTAATAATTCTACACCAAAAAAAAGGTCAGTAGTGGACAAAGAGGGTTTTGTGAAGCCTACTGCAGCTTCAAAACCTAAAACTAGGGATTCATTACCTAACCCTGAGGAGTTATCTCGGGAGTTGAGAGACCAGTCTACGGCCGATATTGCTGCAAAAATCTTGGACAGTCTGGCTACAGTGGAAAGTGTAGCTGTTAAGTAAAAAAATATAAAGGGAGACTTGGTACGTACTTTACGTATAGCAGTGTTGACAGCACAGGCGGCCACTACTGAGTTAACGCAAAGAACATCTAGTGAACGACTTGACAGCTTAGAGAGAGAAAATGCTTTTCTGCGCAATGAGTTATGCAATGGCTACCTTAAATAGTAAAATGGATAGACTAATGGCAGAATTAGCAGATCAAAAAGGGAAAGCTGAATCTAACAAAACAGATTCTCCAAGCTCAGAGTTTGTTACTGTGCAACAAGTTCAGGCTATTGTTGAAGGGAAGTTTGCATATTTGCTAGAGAAAATTCACCCGGATGGTGTGACAAGACCTCCTTTAGGTCTACAGACTTCGAAATCCCGGAATGATCAGAGTCTTAATGCAGACGGAGAAAATCGCACATCGTCACGCAAGGTCAAAATAACAACAGCCACAAAAGAAGTAGCCCCTCCAACAGGGCAAACAAATGAGTCTCAAAAAGATGAAAGGTCATGGTCTCAGGTAGTAGGTAAAAAACTGAGAGCAAAGGAGGGGGACACTAACAACAAATATATGACTAACAAGAAGTAAAAAACGATTTCAAAACTAACCTTAAAACCACAAAAGGTACCAAAGTCGGCAGTCATTGGAATCACCATCCCTCAGGGAGCGCAAACTACGTACGCGGAGGTAATGACCATTGCCAAAAGTCGAATAAAGTTGTCCGATATTGGCATATCGTTAATTCGCCAGAAAAAGGCGATAAATGGCGGATTGTTGCTGGAAGTAGCTGAGTCAGGGAGTGTTGAGAAAGCAGACAAACTTGCTGAAAAGTTAAAATTAGAGTTAGAACACCTAAAAGTGCATATTTCAAGGCCTGCTAAAACTGCAGAACTACGAGTATTAGACCTCGACGAATCTGTTACTCAGCAAGACATTACCGAGGCCATATCTAAAGCTGGTGATACTAAACCAGAAGACGTAAGGGTTGGGAACATCCATCATACTCCTAAGAGTCTTGGTGTCGCCTGGGTTCGCTGTCCACTTGCTGCAGCACACAAAATCATGACTAGTGGACGTGTGCAAGTAGGGTGGGTATCAGCAAGAATAGAGGTGTTAGCAAAACGTCCAATGCAGTGTTATCGATGTTTAGAACTGGGTCACACTCGTTACCACTGTACGAGCCCTGTGGATATAGGCATGGTCTGCTTTAAGAAAAAACTATATAGCTAGCAGCTGCTCTGCGTTGACGCCAAAATGTCCGCTATGCAAGAGCAAAGGTTTGGTGGATGATCACCGCATGGGAAGCAAAAAATGTATTGCTCATAAGCTTGATGGAAAGAGTAAGCAGGCTCCTTCCATATCAAGCGTCTTAACTTCTAGGGACGACATGCAAGAGACTTCTCGGTGCATTGCAGGGAAAGCAATCGAATTTAAAATTCGTAACAACACATAAAGTTCTTCAAGGTAACCTGAACCACTGCCGTGCGGCGCAGGACCTGCTACTGCAAAGCGTCACGGAATGGTCAGTCACTTTGGCTGTTATGGCAGAACCTTATCAAGTTCCAGACCATCCCAGGTGGTTTAGTGATAGTGCTGGACTAGTTGCCATCTATTGGTGTGGCCAATCAGGAGATCCTCCGTGCCGGAAATTAAATGCCGAACATGGTATTGTTGTTGTGGAATGGGGGTCTTATATAGTCATCGGTTGTTATGTCTCCCCCAATCGTGGCCTTGCTTACTACGAAGCTTATCTAGACCAACTAGAACGGATTATTCGCCAGTATTTGCCTCAACCAGTGCTCGTCCTAGGTGACTTTAATGCACATTCTAGGACCTAGGGCAACGTAAGAAATGATGCTAGAGGTGATACAGTTCTTGAATGGGCGGCAGGACTCGATCTAAGACTACTGAACCGAGGGACAGCAAGTACTTGTGTACGGTGGCAAGGAGAATCTATAGTCGATCTGACATGGGCCACTGCACCCATCGCACACCATGTGACAGAATGGAGGGTGTTAGAAGAGGCAGTCACATTGTCTGATCACCGACATATAATATTTAATATGAACTTCCAACGTACAGATAACATCAGACGTCAAGATCGTGATATTAAGCATCGCTGGGCTCTGTCACGGCTCGATCGAGATAAATTGATTGCGGCCGCACACGTTTCTGAGTGGTCAGACTTCACAAATCCAGAGCTTGAACCTGAAAGTGGTGCAATTTTGATTCAAAGCGTTATGACATCGATCTGTGACATTGCAATGCCTCGAATTAGGCCAAGGCTAAGCCAACATACTGGTGGTCGGAGAACATTGCGCAACTACGCGGAGCCTGTTTGGCATCACGACGTCGTTTTCTCAGAGCCAGAAGAAGGCGTACGGCTACTGATGAAGAGAAGGCTGAAGCTTACAGGCAATATCGTGATGCAACCAAGATTCTACAGAGTGCTATAAAAGATGCAAAATCTGAGGCATGGAAAGAGCTCACTGCTGGATTGGATAGGATCTGGGGTCGTCCTTACAAACATGTAATGGAGAAGTTAAGACCATGGGTACCACCTTTGACCGAGACTCTTGACCCTGTTTTTATGTCGGAAGTCATAAACACTCTTTTCCCTAGAGTAGAATGCTCAATAGGCAACACTAGTAGTTGGAGAAAGCTCTGTGTGGTTTGGAATAATAACTTAGAAATCACACACAGCGAACTAGAATCGTCAGTTAAGCGCCTTTCGCACCGGAATACTGCCCCAGGACCTGATGGAATTCCTGGACGAGTTTGGGTGGTAACGTTGTCTATACTTGGCGAACGTGTACGGAACCTTTTTAATAACTGTCTTCGTCAAGGTATTTTTCCTAAGCAGTGGAAAGTTGCACAGTTAGTTCTTTTGCACAAAAAAGGGAGACCCTGTGATTGTCCTACATCATATAGGCCTATTTGCTTGCTGGACGAAATCGGAAAGCTTTTTGAGCGAATAATTGCCACGCGTATAAATCAGCATTTAACAAATAACGGCCCGGACCTCTCAGAAAATCAGTATGGTTTTCGGCGAAAACGATCAACAGTGGACGCAATTCGTTATGTTCGTGAGAATTCTAAGAGAGCTACTTCCCAAGGTAAAGTAGTACTGGTCATAAGCTTAGATATTATCAACGCATTTAACTCTTTGCCCTGGGAGTCTATTAAGGTGGCATTAGCATATCATGGTGTACCTACTTACCTACAGATAATCATACATTCATATCTGTCTGATAGAGGTATTCGCTATACGGGCCGACATGGAGTTACTCACTTCAGCAAAGTTGTATGCGGGGTTCCACAAGGATCAGTTTTAGGACCACTTCTGTGGAATCTGGCTTACGATGCTGTCTTGAGGACGGAATTACCTGAGGGCGTAAGGATAATCTGCTATGCAGATGACACACTTATTATGGGTGCAGCAGAGTTGTTTGAAACAGCCCTCAGACTTACTGAGCAAGGAGTAGCCAAAGTTGTAGACAAAATTAATGAAATAGGACTTAAAATAGCGCCTCAAAAGACTGAGGCGTTATGGTTCCATACTCTCCGTCGTAACACAGAACCACCATATTTTACTATTCAAATAGCTGACACCGTGGTAGAGATTGGGCAGTTCATGAAATACCTGGGTCTTGTCCTAGACAGCCGGTGGAGTTTCGAGGAACATTTTTCCCGATTGGTACCACGGCTTAACAGAGTAGTGGGTGCCTTGGCCAGATTATTGCCTAATTTAGGAGGACCAAGTGAAGAAATAAGATGACTGTATGCAGGTATTATAAGATCTATTGCACTATACGGTGCTCCCGTGTGGTCCGATAGGTTGTTGGGGTCTCGCCGCCGTGCAGCTAAACTACTTGCTGCACAGCGTCGCATATCAATTAGAATTGCTCGGGGATACCGCACGATATCCTATTAAGCGGCTAACATCCTGGCTCGGTTTCCACCTCTTGATATCCTCGCAGACATGGATGCTAGAGTTTACGATGAAATTAATATTTTTCGGCAAACTGGTGAGGAGGATGAAGATAACAACGTTGCTACCCTTAGGCGAAGGGCACGGGAGAGGGCACTTAACACCTGGCGCGAACGGTTGCTAGATCCTAGAAGCATCCAAAAAAGAGTTGTTGCGGCTATCCTGCCCAATTTTAATGCCTGGATGACAAGAAGAAGGGGTAGCGTTACCTATCGATTGACTCAGGTACTCACCGAACATGGCTGCTTTGGTGAGTACCTCAACCGGATAGGCAAAGAGCTTACAGCACAATGCCATCACTGTGAAAGCGATCAGGATACTGCGCAGCACACGTTCGAGGTGTGTCCAGCGTGGCACTCCGAGCGGCAGGTTCTGATGAATCATGTTGGACCCGATCTTTCTATATCGGTCTTAATTGCAGAAATGCTGAAGAGTCACGAGGCGTGGAACGCCACGGTTTCTTTTTGCGAGAGGGTCCTTACACAAAAGGAAGCTGCAGAGCGTGATCGTGAGCGGGCCCCCCGATCCCACTGGAATGCGCAGGCGAAGGCGTTCATAAATATACACGAGGGTTGCTAGCGGACGGAGTTGGGGCTCCAGTTCGCCTAATTCTACTAGCAAGCATAGATGTGGTACTTTAAAACAGTCTGTTAAGATCTGAATTGACTGGGGTGTGCATTGGCATCGCGAATGAGAAGCTCTGGTGAAGTTCCTCTGGAGATCCCAGAGCATCTCAAATTACGCGGAGGTAGACCACAGGGGGGTTTTTAGTGGGTAAAAATCTCCACATACCCTAGGCTCTTCCCCTAAGAGAGTCTGGATGATCTTCTCGAAGATTTTCCACTCATCTCACTCTCTCTCGATCTTTCTTACTCGCTTGCTCCCTACTCACACTCCATGGCTATGTGCTTCATGCTACGTTCTTCCTTTCTCACTCTCTCTTAGTCGGTATCAATCACTCTCTCCCTCTTCTTGGACGTTTGACATTTTTGTGTCGTTTTATCCGTAACCCTACCCGTACCCTCATGCTCGCAAAGATGTTTCACTTCAAAAAATATCATAAGTTATGAAAGGGATGATAAGGGCGCGTCTTATATTGGGCAATAAAGTAAAGTCGGTACCTAAGGTGATTATTTTTATTCAATATTGTACATGCAAGTATCTTATTGAACGTCAAATAACTATTCTACGGGATCAAAAGTTATCTAATACCTAGTCCGTTTTTATTTTATTTTCTTTGCTATCTTCAGACTTAATGATGTTTGGATGCAAAACATTATTTCAATATTATATTTATAGGACCTATTGGCTATTTAAAATATATTTTTCTACTGCGTCGATGTTTAATTTTATATTTAATTTTTTTCTTGCTTTTTATTCATATTCACACAAATAGTTATTTTATTGGGACGAATCATTCTCCATTAATAATAGAAATCCGAGAATGTAAAAACCGCGATCAGATCCCTAAAAAGAATTTTTATTATAATGAGTGAAATTCGCGTAAACATCACAAAAAATGTTGTTATAATTTTTAAATATATATTATTACTACCTGTCGCCCGCAGCTTCGCCCGCGTTAACTTTTAAAATTTGAGGGGTTGACCACCCTTATCACTTAGGGGTATGAAAAATAGATAGTAGCCGGTTCTCAGACCTACTGAATACGCATATAAAATTTGGTAAAAATCGGTAAAGCCGTTTCGGAGGAGTACGGTAACTAACATTGTGACATGGAAATTTTATATATTAGAAGATAGTTGCATTATCATAAAATATAACAATTTTGAAATCTCGTTCTTTAATTCAATAAATCCTTTCATTTTACCGCTTTTCATTCTCTTTACATGTTCATGCGCTAATTAGATATACAAACGGTCATACAATCAAACTGTCATATCGATCAAAAGAGTAAAAATTAATTCCATAAAATCACTCAATATGTCTGCAGATTTAGAATACATTATAATCCTTTCACGAAAAAGCGTAAAAGATAAAAATAGAATCGTTTTATTTAAAAACGTTCCATATTACGTCACGTACGTGATCATAGTGACATATTAATTTGAGCCGATAAAATCGTGTCCGCGTGTGAAAGATATATATCATAGATAATGTTCACGTATGATCTCCATTTAGGTATACTTTTTGCTTAATGAACCATTGCTTTTAAAAAATATTATAAATGCGATAGTAACTTTGTCTTTTTTATCGCTGTGTCCTTCCTAAAATTTAATTCCTTAAATCATTATGGATGCACTCAGGATCGTCGGGTAGATCGATCAATGTGGGACACACACCTGGGAGTGCCCACCCTAACTAAAACCACTACGAGCGCCTTCGGCCGCTTTTTGAGACATATCCGAGACATAGGAGTGCGTCTCGGCAAGAACCTCCGTCACGCGCTCCCACGGGGGGTCACCGGCCAGGGCAGTTACTGCCGCCCACGATACCTTACGGTACCCCCGGATCACTCTTACCGCGATGACTCGCTGTGCTGAGCGCAGCTGGGCCTTATTCCTCGAGGTAAGGTGACCCGCCCAGATGATAGTAACTTTGTCTGTCTCTTACCCTTTTACACGTTAACCAGATCAGATTTCGTTCAAACTTGACAAGGAAATACATAATCACGTTATCTTAGTAATCACTATAAAGACATCATAGAATACCTACTAAAATAAATCTAAGTTACTCACATTATCCATGCTCTCACAGCTAGTGTTATAACTAGTAAAATATGATTAAACGACAAATATTACAAAGTGACCAATTTCCCATAAAATGGACGCTGTTTGAAGTTAAATCTCGAGTATTATGCTTTAAGCTGATATCAAAAGGGTTGTAAAGGGCAGCCATAAAGAACATACATAATCCTTCGAGATAAAACTTCAACGACTACGAATGATGAAAGTATTAATACGAGCAGACCATATCTACAAGATAAGGGAAACTCGAAATAAAATCCTTTTGGGGTCCCGTCATTTGGTGTTACATTATATAAAATATATAGCTAATAACATACTAGGTACTTCTTACTTACTTACTTGTGAAAACTTGTAATTGGCCTTTATATTTTTATTCTGTCTTATATTGTAAAAAAGTAGCTGTAAGTTTTCTGAAAAAATATAATATGTTCTCGTGTCAGTAGTGTACTGTGGTATTAGGCTAAGATCCGGGATATAAAACAACCTTCACCGAGATGTTTATTTGATGAAACGTATTTTGTATTTAATTTAATATGTCAATAAATATATTGCATATGGGTTGCCTAACAAATTTTAGTCCAGGGTATGTTTAATTAAAATTAAAAAAAAAAAAAATTTTTAAACTTCACCGGTTTGATTATTAGATAAATTCTATACCAATCGAAAGTATGAATAGCCCATAGAATATGCAAACGTTAGGTTGCCTATTCTTTTGCGGTCAAAACTATCGGGTAGCCAAGTATAAACAGTTAAATCTATACCGGACCGGAAAAGAATAGGCAACTTAACCTTTTAGGAGGTGTCTGGATGAGAGCCTTACACTGGACGGGATCCTGCGGGTTCGCCGACTAGGGCAAGAGGCGTTAATGCGGAGGTGGGGGGAGGACCTGGCGTAGCAGCCGTATGGCAAAAACTTGACGGTTGCTCTGCGTCTGGTCCTTGAGCGGTGGATGCGCCGTAAGCGCAAACCCCTCACCTTTCGTCTGACACAGGTGCTCACCGGGCATGGTTGCTTTGGTGAGTACCTGTGCCGGACGGCCCGCCGGGAGCCGTTGACAGTGTGTCACGATTGTGGCGCGGCGGTGGACTCAGCCCAGCACACACTCGAGGTGTGCCCGAGATGGGCGGCGCTGCGTCACGGTCTGACATCAGTCATCGGAGGGGACTTGTCTCTGCCGAGCGTCATCACCGCGATGCTCGGTGACGACGAGTCCTGGACGGCGATGGTCTCCTTCTGCGAGACAGTAATGTCCCAGAAGGAGGCCGACGAGCGGGTGAGAGAGGAGGCCACCGACGAGGCCTCCCCCCGCAGGGACGAACGGGGGTGCGTAGGAGGCGCTACTTAATGCGCCTCCAGTAACGCCTCTGTGTTCGTGTCGGGCTCAGGATGGCAACCTGGGCCTGGTATGATACGACGTCGCGGGGACTGCTTAGTAGCGGCCGGGTAGTCCCCCCTTACGAGGAGTAGTCTGGCCTTCGCCGGAGCTAGCCTGTCGCTGAGGTGATCCTGTCTGTTGCCTGCATATCCGGGACCCTCAAAAAGCGGCTGAAGGCGCTCGCAGTGGTTTTAGTTAGGGTGGGCACTCCCAGGTGCGAGTCCCACATTGGGTCAGGATCTACCCGAAGATCCTGGCTGCATCCATAAGTATTTTCCTGCGAAAAAAAAAGAAAAAAAAGGTAACCTAACGTTTGCATATTCTATGGGCTTCATACTTTCGATTGGTTTAGAATTTATCTAATAATACCGGTGAAATGTTTTTTTTTTGTTTAATTATTAATTAAACATACCCTGGCCTAAAATTTGTTAGGCAACCCATATGCAATATATTTATTGACATATTAAATTAAATATAAAATACGTTTCATCAAATAAACTTCTCGGTGAAGGTCGTTTTATATCGGTATCCTATACTATAATATTCTAAATTTTCGACGGCGGAGTATCTGTTGACGTAATATAACATACAGCTTGGCAAAAAAGAGTATGGAGAAAATGAGGGCGCCACTTTCACTTAGGTCTCATCATAATATGGAAAATCAGCAAGAAAATTTAATCAAATCGTTAAAAATAAATGTGAAACACTAAGCTTTACTCAAAATCTAGTATTTGTCGGCCAAGTATTATCAACATCTTATATTTCCATTTAGTAAAATATTTAGTTCCACCTGTCACCACGTCATACTCTTTTTTGCCAAGCTGTATATATCGCTATAAAATACTTGATATGCAGTGTTTCCACAATGAGTGGAACTTCCACTTTTGAGGGGAAAGTAGGGTCCAGAGAAAGGGGAAATTGAGAAACAATAATTTCGTACATTCTTTTTAATTTGAACTCAAATAACTAAAAAAAGGTCTATAGAAAAAATGAACTACAGTAAAATTTTTGTTGAGGGAAAATAAGACCTGAGAAGGGGAAATCTTAATTAAGGCGAGGGAAAAGGAAATCTTTACAGTGGAACCACTGTTGATATGTAGTACAATACAAGGCAATATCTTAATGTCGTAGATCAATTCCTATTAGATATTACTACTATTATAATGTGTTACTTTTAGGATTTGGTACGTAATGGGTCCAATCATATGTAGGTCTGTTTATATTATTTGATTTGTCATTAAGAACTGGTTAAAGTCACTAAGTATGTATTATTTTCGATCATTTTATAATAAATAATAAGATATTGTATGTAGTCTTAATTTATGTGAATTTCATTATTATAGGTAAAGTCGTATAAATTACATAGAGCAAATTAGCAAATAATACAACCGGCTAAGTTATCCGTGAAGGATTCTAAAAAGAAACAATTTTTAAAAAATGTATAATATAACAGAATTATACTGTGTAGTTTTGTACGGAACCTCAAAGCTCAATTTGACTTGTGCTTGTTTGACGTTTTTACATCGATACTTAGATATAAAAGCTATTGATGGTGATTGAATCTTAAGATTAAACCTCTACCTTTTCTCTCCAGTTGAGACGCAATATATAATGATTTATCCATATCCTTTATTAAATATGTCTTCTATTAATCACACGAATTTCATATCAGATATAAATTTCCTGTTCGCAACTTTGATCGTGACAGCAAAGCGTAGCTAGGTCAAACACATATACCATAAATTGTCTTGGCGTAAAAGAAAGCGGGGAAAAAAGGTTTTTCTGCTTGAGTTGGTTAGCCGTTCATTACTTGTAGAAGGAAAATGACTGTTATTAGTTATGTGATGCCTTATGGGTCTACTCTTATGTATGTCCTTGTTTTTTGTTTCTTTGTTTTTACGATTTAACTTACTACGTGCCTGGTTTTAAAATTCTTTCGCCATTAGAATGCTACGTTAATAATGTTAACACTGAGCTACACAGGCTAAAATGATCATCATCAATCCGGATGCGGCTGTAAATCTAACTCAACGCAGGAGAAGCTGCGGTCGCCAGCTAGTATTTATTATTGAAGTAACTCCTTTATCGACGTATGGGAGAAATCTTATAACAATTTTAAAAAAATCATCACGTGTTTGTGATTTTGGTATTATTTTCTTGAGCCTACCTTAAAGTGACTTAAACAACAAGTTAGAAGGGATGAAGCGATCGACATATACTTTTCACTCTTGTGATTTGTGTCACAACCTGATCATCGGGCGATACATTCAGGAGCATGCTTACATTCGTGGGCATGCCACGGCATGGCCCTTCTTCTTCGTTCTTTGATTTTTTTTATGGAAGTTTAACTTCAATCGCGCGTAAAGATTACACGCACACACTTTTATACTTGTGTTTGTATGTGTATTTGCTTTGTAGCTCACATACGATTCCATCTTGTGTAGTAAGTTTCATAAGATCAGCAATATCTGTATTGATATTCTTTATTGGGGGTAAATCCGATTGTACAGAGTTATTCTCGCAAAAGAGATGATTTATTACCATCTATTTATTATCTATTATAATTGAATTAATGCCACATTTCGTGTCTCATATAAATAGAGAGATATTGTATTATTACGGTACGATATTTTCGCGTTTATAGTTTTATCAGACTAATGTATCTGAATAATGTATTGTACGTTTATGTGTTCGTGTGTTTCGTATAAGATTATTACTAATCGGTTTCAAGGCTTTATATTCTTTGTATTATATTATATTTATTATAGTGGTGTGTCGTAATATTATTGATAAATTATTATTGATATCTCTAGAATACTATATTATGTATAATGTATTAAAGCTTACAATTTAAATTTTCGTTGGTATTATTTATAAAATACTTTTTAAATATCGTTAGGCAGTAACCAATAGCTACTTGATGTAATTTTATTTATTTATTTTTAAATGATCTAAGCTGGTAGTCTGAGGTCTAACTTTATCTGTCTGTCTATAGGTGAGGCCAGGAGGCTCAAACCTTTCTAAGTTGTAGTATGTTTGGAGGCCCTTATGGGGACCCCATCCCGTCATCTAAGAGACGGGGCATTGATGTGAGCGCGGGGCTTCTAATTTTCTCCCTGTCGATCACGGGGCCGACGGTCAGAAAAAAGGTCTCCATCACCTAAGGCGGAGGTGGTGTTGACTGCGTGTAATGAGTGTACTGTTGTGTGTGTCTCTGAGACATCCCGCCGGGGAGTGGGACTCGCTGCGTCCGAAAGATGGTAAGATGGACGCAGCTCTACCCACTAAAACCCGACTAGTGCCACCAATGCCGCCTTTGGTGAGGTGCTCCGGATCTATTGAGCCTCCCTCCTCCCCCCTCAAGGGATCGACACCACCTCCACAGAGGGGTTGTCCCGCACTACAGATCAACCCCTTACAACGTCGGGACATTGCAATGGGGTGAGGTTCCCATCATCGCCCCTTGTCCCCCTGCTCTTTTGTCCCCTCTTTTTATAAGAGGAGTACAAAGAGCAGCTCCCCTGCTCAATTTGCTTCACCCAATGTGCTGGGTTCACCTTAGGCTACTGAGCCCCACCGCCACGACAAGGCTTGAACCTTGGTGGGGAAGGCAGGATGCCCTAGGTGGCAGAGGGAAACGGTTCAATAACCGTTGCCAAATCAACGGTGATAGGATCTGAACTCTTTATAGTGCCTATCTTACATATATATGAACAGGTACGAACAATGAAAAATGTAGTCAAGTGTACTTTCCTTTTGGGGTTTTGCCAATAAAAATAACGAAAGTGAAACAATAAAAGAAAAACAAGACCATTTTCACGAAACAGAAAACCTTTATTTTTCGTTTCCGAAATCTGGGGTTTGGGAGCTTCTATTTCATTCCGTTGCTATATTTATTGTACATACTGAAATATTATTAGGATTTGAAGTTATTAATCGTGCCAAAGAAGTAAACATTACTTAATAAAATCATTACTCTTATTCTACGGTAGTCGGGTAACAAAGAAAAATTCATAAAGTAAAATGAGCGTAAACAAATAATAATAATACAGGAACAAGTTGCAATATTGTACGGAAAAGAGGCTAAGCTCAAAGGTAAACGATGATTCCGGCAATATTCAGATGAGAGAGAGAGAGAGAGAGATAGAGAGAGAGAAGTTTAATTTTCTGCTGACACTGCAGATTAGTACCTACGTCAGTTCCTGTCTCTTCCTGGATAGTTTTTATAATGGAAGCGGACTCCTGTAAGCTTCCATTATGTTCACTTGTTCAATAAATGTGATTTCAATTCCTACAACAATACACGTTGTCACGCTCCTGTCTGCATGGGTACCACCAACCTGTTCGTTTTTTCTGTGAAACAGCTTTGCTGTATTTCGGAAGAAAGGGCGGGACAGGCAGTGTAGGTAATTATGTCCACAGGGAAATACCATATTATAATATCTTAGGACCCAGGTAAGCGCGTTGGCGCTCAAGCCGGAGGTTTCAGGTTCGAATCCCGTCAGGGAACAAAAATATTTTCTGTGTTTCTGAGTCAAAGTTGTGTATTAAATATATTATTCTATAATAAAAATCTTAAATATATGTATAGTATAAAAGTATTAAATATATTTCCGTTGTCTGGTACCCGTAACACAAGTTCTTCTAGAACTTACCACGGGACCAGATTGACGTGGTGTAAAAGCGTCCATAGATATTGTTATTATTACTTGCTTATGTTTGTCGACGCCAACCACTTACCATC
Source organism: Helleia helle (assembly GCA_963853865.1). Classification (NCBI taxonomy): domain Eukaryota; kingdom Metazoa; phylum Arthropoda; class Insecta; order Lepidoptera; family Lycaenidae; genus Helleia; species Helleia helle. Next base: position 12,600,945 of record OY971422.1, on the reverse strand, counting down.
ATCTGGCTTGTCTGTCCTTATGCCATCCAACTAACATATCAAGATTGCACTTTTTTATTAACTTAAACTTATTTTGAAATCACAGCGATCACTTACATTATCGCCATACTGCAATTACCGCACTATTTTACAGTATAATATTCTTTATTAGTCGGCGCACTTGCGATGAATTCAAACTGATAAGTGATGAAAACTCGTGTGGGCTACAACCATAAAGTGTAATCGCTATCATTCATCGAATAAGCCACTTGCAATTTGTGCCGCTCGATTACTAGTATCATAGTAGATATCTTATATTTAAATTCCCTTGGGGTGATAGGAAAAAATAATGTTGTAAGGCTATGTAGATTGTTGTTCATGATTTGATTTTGAAGAAAAAGGAAACTGTCACGTAAGTAATCACTGACACGATTTACACATTTTTTTTCTTTAACGCCGGGAAATACTCTGAGGCACCCGCGGGGGAGTGGGTCTCCCCACGCGGGTATGTGGGACTCTCTGCGCCCTAAAGCTGGTAAGTCGACGCAGCTGTATACCCAATAAAACCCGGCGAGTGCCACCAATGCCACCCCTGGTGAGGTGTCCCGGATCTGTTGAGCAAACAGGGCACCTCGACGGCTAGTCAGTCCCCCAAGGGATCGACGCCACCTCCACAGGGGGAGGGGTTGTTTACCACAGAACAACCCCTCCCAACGTCGGTACAGTACAATGTGGTGAGGTTACCGTCCTTGCCCCTTGCCCCCTGCCATTTTGTACCCTCTTCTTATAAGAGGGGTACAAAGAGCCTCCTCGTCTCAATTAGCTTTGCCCAAGGTGCTGGGCTCACCCTAGGCTAATGAGTCCCACCGCCACGGCAAGGTCTGAACTATGGTGGAGGACACGGTTTACACTGGTTAATCATAAAACGTATATATTTCGTAATGGAAAGACAAAATTTACGCGACTAAAACACCCCGTCATTTACTGTCTATTATAGGTTAATATCATTGATTATACCTATTATAACAAGGATGACTTGTAATAACTAGTTCTCATTCAGCGCCATTATTAGATAAATAATTAATGTGTGTGTGACTGTGGATGCGGGAGGAGTGCGCGGCCGGCCACAGCGAGGAGGACTGCCCGCCCTTCATCGTGTCGTGGGAGGGCTCGGCCGACATCCAGAGCGGGGACATCCTCATAGTTCGCATCACCGATCCATCGCTGCTCGAAGCCTACGCTCGCATCGACGCTAAAAACGAAACCACCGACGCGAACTCTTCACACGTGGATGACGATAGGTGAGCAGCACGCACTGACCTATATCATGAGCGGATTGTTCATTGATCCAAAGGGTATACACGGTTCACGGAACATTTATTTGCACCCTTTCTTAAAGTAAAGTGAAAAAATAGTTTAATGTTATACTTTAATACTGTAATAATATAGTAAGATACAATAAGATCTTTTGGTTCAATAAGGTTTCAAAGCAAGTCCACTGAGAAGATGCGACGAAACAAACTCATTGAAAATAATCTTTTAAATATAGTAATAACATAAGCCTCATAGCGAACGCCATATTCCCGAGGTGTGCGTGTGTGTGTGTGTGTGTGTGTGTGTGTGTGTGTGTATTTGTTCGTATCTTCAATATTTTTTGTAGGCCCCGTCACAGGTTCCTCCAGCCGGCGGTGTACCAGGTGACGCGGCAGGGACATGAGCACTGCGACGTCTCCGAAGGCATGTTACTGGATATCACGCCGCTCGACGAGCAGGGAGCCAAACTTTTTACTCTTTACGACAAAGATCTGACCGAAGGCGTCAATTTACTTATCGGTAAGTAAAATGATTACGTTAGGAATTATTTACATACAATATTTTTAATACGATGTTTCTTATATACAAATACGAGTTGGATCACTACTTACTAGTCAAAAAGGCCGTTTTAGACGATTTTTTTTTTCGGAGGGTTCTATGCTAATGACCCAAAGGTTTGTTAAAGTGGGGGGTTGCCCCCCGCCAACCATGCAGTCTGCGACCACACGGCCTCCTGGCGTCGGGTTCGGTTTTAGACGAGCGCAATCACTCATACTTGAATGTAATTGCCAAGATCAATGTACTGTTACAACCTTTTTAATTTGCAATGTTTGTATGTATGTATGGTCAGGTCAAAACTTGCAAGTGAATTTTATTTTGTTACGATGTTATTTATATAGAATAAAATATTTTTATGTTGCGCCATTAGAAAAATAGGCCGTTTAGACTAGCGTAAATATTTGAATGTAATCACCATGTTTAGGGTACTGCTTCTGTGGCCATGACTTTTGAAACATTGCCAAAATTGAGAGAGTTCGAACATTTTACAGACGCTGCAAGTTCTCGTTTTGGTATTTATTTCGATGCAAATTTAAATCAATATATTAATAACTGCATCATGCGGTTACCTAATAATTTATTGAAACATTTATCTAATGTTTTAGATTTTATTACACATAGAGTAAAACATCAATAGAATTCACTTTGTTTCACTAAATGTCACACTATCAAATAAAATAAACAAGTATCTTCATTTAATAAAAAAATATACCAAAGTGAGATAGAAGGGTGTATAGCCGAGGACCACAGGATATCTGATAACAAACTTACGTTGATGAATTATTCATTTCAATGAGGTTTGATAATTCAATTTTCCCACAAGGTTCAATAGCTTCCGAATAGTCGTATTAATGAAATACACTTCATTAATACGTAATTGGCTAGGTACCTTTACAATAAGGTATTATGAAATATATGGAGAAGTTAAAAGTAAAATATAATTTTAGTACTTATTGTTTTCTAATGTTTGCGCGAATTTCACTCATTATAATGAAACAATTTTTACGGATCTTAATAAACCGCGATAAACTCCGTAAAATCATTATAATTTTGGTACTTGTTATGATGAGCTCAAACCCGCAGACTTCACGGTTGGCGGGGGGCAACCCCCCACTTTTACAAACCAAAAGTGAGCCAAATCGGCTCACACTAATCCGATGTAGCATTAAGGCCTTTGGGCCGTTAGCATAGATGATTCCGAAAAAAAATTATTGATATGTTCGTTCAGACCTCAAAAGTAGATAGATATGAGTTTATGGTGGTAATTATAATATCATAGGATATGCATAGCTTCATAGAAAACAGTTTGGAAGTAGCTCAAGTCGATTAGTATTCAAATCCTCTCTAAACTTCAAATTTTGTTTAAATAGGCAATAAATCAGTACCTACCTAATTATATAGGTCCATATTTTGTTGGCAGTGCCATGCTGCTTTGCAGCCGAATCGTGGCCGGGGTGGGACCTCTCGCTCTCATGATACTGGCGTAAAGTAACAGCTACGTTTTCGAGTTTCGTGCGGTTTGTGAGTTTCCAGCGGCCCATGGGTAGGGATGGGCTAAAGGAGGACAACACATCTGCAGCCTCCTACTGCATTTGCCCCCCTATGATATAAAAAAGCTTCATTTGTACGTCTATTTAATCATTATCTGTTATTATCTCAGCTAAATCATTGGGCATTTGTTATCTACGTCTTATCATCAACATTATCAAACTCTTTTGGACCCAGCACATGCCTATTTTATTTAAAGCTCACACGACCAATAGAAGCGAAATCATGATGTTGTACTAAAGTATAATTAAATAAATCTGAAGTCCTTGATAGAAGCCACTAGCAACAACAACATCACACAAACTTGTTAAAGTTAGGGAGGTGAACTAGTTAAGATTAATTATTGTACATAGCCGTGGGTGTAAGTTTACGAAATAGGTAAAAATACAGGATAAGGTAAAAATATAAAAGATCACATGAAAACCAACGAGTTTTCTACAAAGTTCAAGTAACTGTAGCGCCATTGTTTACTTTACTTTAAAAGCTTTTAAGGTTTTAACGTAGTTGTGTTTGCAGTCGTATCGGCGAAATGGGGATCGCAATGCGTACGCTTAAAAGTTACCGTCAAGTCTGACAATTGTGGCGAATCTCAAGAATGTTCTGGAAAAGGCGTGTGCTATACCAATGTTTCAATGGTGAGTGACTTTATTTCTAGCTTTCTAAGCTATAGAGGGGAAACAAAACAATGTAATTAGTATCAGATTTCTTTAGCTGCCTCCTACGTCCTTCAGAACGTAATAGGTATTATTAGAGCAAATTTCTTTCTACTCTTTTCTTCTTGTTTACTCATCCTATATAGCCAAGTTTTTGATAGCAAGGTTCTAGTAGATAAATAAACTTATGATAGTTATAAAGAAATCTCATCTTCATCAACGTAAATTATTTCATATTGATATGAAATATTACAGCTTCGGCTATTTGCAATACCCTATAACACCTAATTTCACGGATTTACAAAATTTTACTATTTAAATTTTATAACCCAAATATTTTAAAATAAAAAGCGAAAATAATTTTCAACTTACATGATTAAGTGCTTAAAGTTGTTACATTTATTACCCAAAAGGGACACGAAGGTCAAGGTTTTTATACAGATTATGTTCCCTTCTGTTAGCTAATTTGTGGTGTTTAGAAATGCCAGTATTATTTATTATTACAAGAAAGGTTTTGGATGCTTAGCGCGTGTATTTAATTTTATTCATATCAGTAATAATTGTAACTTAAAATGTTTCTATGCAGTGAACCATCGTTCACAGTGTCAGCCATTTTCCTTTTTTTTGCGCCTGATCGGCTAGAGGAACCGAGTGCGGGCCATCGCATAGTGTCAGCCGTCGGTCCAATCCTGGTGCTGGAGAATGGCTTGACCGGTAACACGGGATAATCACCTTCCACCTTGCGCAGATCCTGACGGGGAATGGTTGCTTCGGAATGTATTTGTGGAAGGTAGTAGGGGCGGAGGACTTGTATCATCCAGGTATCATCACTATGACAGCAGTGAAGACACGCCTGGCAGGCGATCCCATGACCTATCTATCTGAAAGTTCTCTCTGCCTCATCCTTCTGCGACATAACTTGTCGCAGAAGGATGAGGCAGAGCGGGAGAGGGAGTGCACTGGCGCCTCTACCGTAGGAGAGCGCGGCGGCGAGAGGCGGTCGCACCGCCCGCGCTATGATAGACATAGATAGGCGATCCCCCGCGCGCGTTAGGTTCCGGGCTATAAGGCACCCTTATGGGTTCAGGATGCCTTATGTGGAGAGGGGACGTCACCACCCCTGCCTCCAGAAGAGAGTCCCTCTAGGTATACCGTCGCCTGTGCGGACGTTAATAGTTACCGCACCGGGCCAGCACGATGAGGAGAACACCGCCGGGTTTAATGGGTAGTGCTGCGTCCCCCTTACCACCTTACGGGCGCAGCAAGTCCCACTGTCTACCTGAGTAGTCCCCCCTCCACGGGATGCCTATGAGCATTTTCCGGCGGAAAAAAAAAGAAATTTTTCTTTGTCTGTTATGGTCGCATATTTGGAATACATGAGTCAATGTGACTCTCCTGAACAAGGCATTCCTGGATAATGTTAAATATAGTCCATTTTGATCTATAAGACAATAAGTGTTAATTGCAGGAAGGCTACGAATGTACAGATAAGACAATAAGTGTTAATTACAGGAAGGCTACGAGTGCCAGTGCTGCCCGGGCTACGTGGGGCCGCACTGCGAGGAGCGGGACGCCTGCAACCCATCGCCCTGCCTCAACAACGGCATATGCGTCGACCTCACGCAGTCTCTCAACGGGGCCAACTATCATTGCCTTTGTCCTTACGGTAAATATAATAATATAAATAACATAGTTTTTGTCAGCCCTTAACGCAAAACACAGATGTTACGAGTTTGTAGTTCTCGGGTGAACCGATATCGATGCGTTTTAATATTAATAGGTTCCTGACCATATTATGCGCGGACTCGCACTTGGGAGTGCACTACCCCACTAAACCTTAACTTTATTTTAACTTAACGCGTCGGTGGTGACCATAGATTATTAAACAACTTATCATTTAGTTACAGTCTGCACCGGGAATAAGTATCCTAAAAGCTAATAAGTTTTTACTGCTTAGTGTCGTAGTTTTTTTACAGTCGACGAATTCTGATATTGCTTAAATATAAACAAATAAATTCATTTGTTGACAAAAGTTTTTTCCTCGTTTTCTTAGGGGAGTTTGCATTCCAAACGAGTTTTTTTACTACATCTACTTCTTATTGATTACTTTTTTGACGTATTTCAAGTGTACAAGTTGTTACCTACGAAATAAAGATAGGTATTTAGATTTGATTTTACCCGTAACACTCCCGTGATAATTTCTTTTGAAATTATCACGGGGCTAAGTTATCGTGGTGAGATTGTTAGGTATCCCTCTTTAAACTGGACGGATTGTGGCATAAACATTAACGGCGAATATCTCTCACACCTTTGTTTCGCCGATGATATCGTTATATTAGCCGAATCGCTGGAGGGCTTGCAGGAGATGCTGCATGCTGCATGCTGATGCTGCTGAGATGAACTTGGACAAGACGAAAGTCATGTTCAAAGAACACGTTCTCCCTAGACCGGTTAAAATTGATGGCATAACTCTCGAAGTCGTACAAGAGTATGTCTATCTTCAACACATTTTCAAGCTAGGTAGACTGACATAACTTCGAGAGGGAAACCGATATGAGGATTCAATTGGAACGGGCAGCATTCGGGGGCTTAGCCGTATTCTCACGTCGTCTTTACCGCAGAGTTTGAAGACGAAAACCAATGCGTTCTCGCTGTGATGGCCTACGGGGCCGAAACGTGGTTTACGACCGGTCCGAAAGTTTGTCGTACCTCAACGTGAAATGGAGCGTGCTATGCTGGGTGTTTCTTTGGCAGATAGGATTTGAAACGAAGATCCGTCAGAGAACTAAAGCTACCGATATCACGCGAAGATTAAGCTCGTGGAAGTGACAGTGGGCTGGTAGGTGGTCACACACTCAGGAGAACGGATGGCTGATGGGCCAATAAGGTTCTAGAGTGGAGGCCGCGTTTGGGTAGATGAAGTGTTGGTCGGCCATTAACCAGGCCGGTCGGATGCGAGTGGTGAGAGATCGGTCGTCTTGGCGTTCATTGAGGGAGGCTTATATTCAGCAGTGTAAGTATAGGGGCTGATGGTGATGATGAAACTCATTTACATAATAAACGAGGATTTAATATTAATGGCCAATCCCATGATATATCTAATTTAAATAGGCTTGACGTTGATCATCGTCCCGTGAGGTCAACCAACCTTCCGTTCTTCTAGAACTTTATCGGTCGGTCGGTCGGAACTTCACAACACAACTTTAGTCGTAGACGCCCTTAGTTTCTTAACGTATGTGTAAACGAATTATGTCTTTGTCCAAAAACGCTTACGTCCGATGACGATATTGAAACAAAAAATCTACACCAAAATTTGGTAAAGTCCCTTAAGTCCGTAAAGCATTCTCATAACTTTGAAAATAAATTACGGTTTTCGCTCAATTTAACCATAACGGTACGTAATCTCGCGCCTTATGCTAATATATATGAGTAGCGTAGCCTCGTTACCATTTATATGTTAATACCAAAAAGGCCAATTTAGTTATTTCTCGCCTTGTATCCTAGTAACAAGAAAAACTTTTCAGATTATTAAATTATAAATTCCATCTAGAACAACATAATGTTTGCATTTCCACAGGGAAAATGTTCACCAAAAATAAATTTCCTTAAATTACATATTGTCAACGTACAGGATTGTTTAATAACATATTTTATTGACAGTCGCGATGTTTATTTAAAGTTGTTTAATTTCATAACTATTTTCATGTTATTTTTCAAAAGTTATAAGTACACATAAATCAAGTGATCAGTTTACTAAAATATATCTGTATTTTTGGGGCATTATTAACATTAGGACATGTGACACCTCAGTCCTTACGTGACCATGGTTGCTACTTCATAAACCGCGATAAAATCCGTAACATTTGTTTCAATAAAATTATAAAGAAATGCTAGCAGTGAAATGTAGAATGATAAATTCGTCGGTAAAATGCGTGTTCTGGACCAAAAACTACACACTGTCTCTATATTATGGTGTTCATAATGGCGTGTTTGAACCTTTCGTTTATTAGATTCTCGTTTATTAGACACTATAGTATGCTTTTATTAATTTTCTTAGTAATTAAACTGAAGCTAGATATTAATAGTCTTATATTTTACTTTAAAGCAATTTACAGTTTGGACGAAGTGTACCAAGTTTTATAGACTCAACATGTTTAAGTAATTATAAAGATCGAGTAATAAATTTAAAGACTCTTATTAGCTTTAGATACTTTTCTCATACTTCGGGGAGTTATCTATACTAATATTATAAAGCTTAAGAGTATGTTTGTTTGAACGCGCTAATCTCAGGCACTATTGGTCCGATTTGAAAAAATCTTTCAGTGTTAGATAGCCCATTTATCGAGGAAGGCTATAAAACATCTTTATTGAAACGCTTTCACTAACAGTATCTAGTTAAGTTGAGTAAGTTAAAGCGGGCAAAGCTGCAGGCAACAGCTAGTAATATCTAAAGCCCTCAATACGTATTCTCATATTGATTTAGCTAGTCATTGTTAAAACATATATTTTCAGATTGTTATATTAAAATGAAATAACTTTTACAAAATATGTAACCATTTATTAATAATTTAATATACCCGACGTTTGGGATACTTTACAGCTACCATGGTCACGGTTGACGATTAACGTCAGGCATATTAAAATGTTTGGAACACGCAAAATTGGCGAAAATATTATTTTTATAGCATAGGAGGAAGAAACAAACTAAATAAAACTAGAAAACAAGACTATCGACGCGCATACACATCCGAAAAACCAGAGATTATGCAGATGCGTTGCCCTCCTTTTCCAAGACCCCTCCCCCCAATGGGCTACCGGAATCTCATAAACCGCACGAAACACGGCAGCATAGCTGTCACTTTATCATGTGAGCGAGAGCTACCACCCGGTCGTGCCGGCCTGGCTACAAAGCAGCATGACACTACCTCTTATGAACAATAATATTAGGAAACAATATTATGAATAATTGAAAATTTAATAGGTTTCACTGGACGAAAATGTGAAAGGGACCCGTGTTTCTCCGACCCATGTCTGAATGGTGGGTCTTGCATGAGTATGGCGATGAACGGCTCCACCACGTTCCACTGCGCCTGCGCCGAGGGCTGGACCGGCGCCCACTGCGATCTGCCGGCTACCGGAGGACCCTGTGACGCCAAACCCTGCGTCAAGGGCATCTGCGTCAAGCCAATTGATAACGATATTGATGATACGAAGTACCGCTGCTTTTGTGAGCCAGGTAAGATGATGTGTTCATTTTCTTGTGAGGTTTTCAGAGTCTTTATACCTACAATTACTGATGAATTTCAATCCACATTAATAGAGGTTTAAGTGGAAATTTAATAATATACATAGCATAAAGAACCAGTGCAGAACATGGGTATAACCTATCCTGCATACGTATGTACGGAACCTGGATACCACGAACCCTAACGCCCCTTAATTGATTGAGTTATATAATAAATAGAACGGTTTTTCACCGAACCCTAAAAGGACATTAATCGTAAATAAACATTATCGCTAACATAGGCCTCCATTCTTTACCAAACATAAAGTATCATAAACCCCAAGAATCCTATCATTTTAAGTGTAGGCAACAATTGTATGTAACAAAGGGAGCGTGTGTTTCTGAAATACTATACAAAATGGGTGAGCCTCACTGTGGCCTCCCGCACGCACATTCCGTAAAATACACTGTTTACGGACTAAACGACACCGCAAGACACGTTTATGCAAAAATTGTTTCATTCTCGTTAAGTAAACAAGGCCTAATTAATGCAAGTTGCTTTTCCCGGCATAGAATATGTAACGAAGATTTGAGTTTCATTCAATTTATATTTTAAAACTTTTCTAACATAATTTAGAAGCCTAATAAACAAGATTGTATGACGAGAATAATAATTAGACATTTTACTTATAACGAACCAATTCTTTGCTTTGAAAGTTTTATAAGTTTTTACCACAAATAGCGAATTAGATATTTGAGATCGTAAGGTGTTTCTGTATATCAATATTAATAATCATTTACTCTATTACCCAGTATAAGCGATCATCATCGCTGCTGACCTTATAATAGAAAGTCACCCACACGATGGACGGCAATGCATTTGAGGTCAGCTACATATATAAATACTAAAGGGTAATTTGTCACGCCAATCCGGTGGCCGTACGGACGGTCAATTATGTGCCCAATCCTGACTTGCATTGTCTACATTGAATTTGGCTCACATGTATCTAGGAGAATGTGGTAGGGGGGACCCCTGACCACAAATTCCCAAATCGATTTGACGCTGACAACGTCAGTAACACTGTTATTAACTGCATTAAATCATGGAGTGCATGGTAATGATAAGAAAATATCCGTGAATCAACGCTTTTAGGTCTTATTATTATGTAATTGGGAAGATTACTTATCAGTTACAGAACATCACGATATTTTATAGACCCCTCCCAATCTTGTAGCATTTTCTCCTAAATTATTTGTGCAAATCGTAAATCTGCGAAGCGGCCGATGCGTCATGAGAATATGAGATGAAGAAACACATAAATACGGAGTGACATTTGTAATTGCCCTAGAGCTTTCGCTAAAATAACTCGTAGCTTTATTTATTAGCTAGAAATACGGGAAACTCCATGTTGCGGTTTTTCTTTAATAAGATTTACAGTATACATTAGAAAATTTGGTGCATATCTATACTAATATTATAAAGCTGAAGAGTTTGTTTGTTTGTTTGAACGCGCTAATCTCAGGAACTACTGGTCCGATTTGAAAAATTCTTTCAGTGTTAGACAGCTTATTTATTGAGGAAGGCTATAGGCTATAAAACATCACGCTGTGACTTATAGGAGTTGAGTAACGCGGGCGAAGCTGCAGGCAACAGCTAGTTGTTGATAAATATCAACGTTAGTGATACTTTTTGTATTTAGAAATAGGGTTTTGACTATATTAAGAATGATAAACGTGTCTATAAAATTGAGAAGAAAATGTGTACTACGCTAACGTGACGCCATTCTAGTCCCCCGATAAAATGTACTGTCATTTAACACCTACATCAAAGTATAATATGGCTGAGGGTTGGGACTCGCATTAAAATAGCAGCATAGTTAAATAGTATTTGAGTGCAGGCACAAAATAAATACTATTAATACTATTTAGTATTTATTTTGTGGTGCAGGTCACTTTATTAGGGAGCTTAATATCATATCAAGGATCATTGACCGTTAGATTAATCGTTTTGCCTAAACGTTATTGGGGATTACATACAATTAGCGCGATTACAAGTTGTCTAACGATGGTAGAACAGATTCGCACTAATATCGCAGTCTGTTGCAATACAAATGATATATAAGTTCGTATCGCGTGACCCAAATGCGGCAGTAGCGTCATTGTTGGCTTTGGCATAAAATAAGGGCGCATGGAGAAGCTACGCACATTTGTCAAGTTTCGCTTTGCAAGAAAAAGTATGTGATTTTTTCGTCTGCAGCCCACGGCTACGCATTAATTGACTATTTCTTGCAATTGACATTGAGTGTGGCCTCCGCGTGCGCCGCGTCCTGACCCATGATATGATCACTGATTTTATAACAAAATATGTAGATCATTTACTTGTAATGACAATAATTTGGGTCTGTTTATATACTTGGATACACAAACGTACAGATTAGCCGAACAAAAACAAGTTCACCTAGCCACTTGGACTAGCCCAGATAACTCCTTCCCGTGTTACCTATCCTAAGACAAAAGATTACACTGCTTGTCTTTTCCTACCCTCCAAAACACAGCAAAGCTGTTTCACGACAGAATTAAGCTTGGTTGGCAAGTAACAGTGTCCACTTAACACTTTTATATCTATACAAATAAATAAAATTGAAGTGTCTGTTTGTAATTTAGTAGCTTTTCATTAAATGTATATGAAAGTATATACGGTACTATATATATTATTTTTATATAAACATCCCGATACAACTGTAAATCTAAGCTAACGCGGGCGAAGCTGCGGGCTATAGCTAGTTACTTAATAAAAAAGGAAAATATACTAAAATACAATAATCTGTCATGAATAATTCATTGAATTAAACTCGAGAGATCACTATTTGTGCCACTCTGTTGTTTTAATCCTGAAATATTTTGCGTAAAGATTTTATGGTAGTAACGACAATGAAAAGTTTCTCATATGTAATTTGTACATAATTAAAATAACAATTAGTTCCCATAATGATTTATAATTTCTTCATATTATTATATATTATAACATCATCATCATCATCATCGGCCTTAGTCCGTCTGTTGTAGACGATTTAAACAGTGTCAGCGTGAGTTAATTACACTCTCGCTCGCTCTGTAATATATTAGTACCTGGATGACCGAGCTTAGCTCGGTATTTTTTTTTTTTTATAAAATGATTTTTTCTATAAATTATTCCTAGCTAGATCGATTTATCGCCCCCGAAACCCCCTATATACTAAATTTCATGAAAATCGTTGGAGCCGATTCCGAGATTCCAATTATATATATATATATATATATATATATATATATATATATATATATATACAAGAATTGCTCATTTAAAGATATAAGATAAGATATAATATAATTAATAATATTTTTTTTCGGAACAAAACAGTTAAGTTAATTATTATAGGCATTTCGTTTATTTTGTAACGAAAACAAAATCAGTTTGAAATAAATAATTTTCCTTTAGGGAAGTGTTTTTAGTTGATTGGTTCTTGGAATGGCAGGAATGAAAGGTTCAATGTAAAGTCGACTTTCAATATTTTTAAGAAGAATAAGAAATAGAGTCATACAGGAATACGTAGGTACTATAAGCGTGGTGATATCACCTTCATGTAATTTATAACGCTTATGTTAGAAAAGATTTTGAAGCTGGCGAGTCGCGTTAAGCAACCCATTTTTTACTTGCGCTTAGTATTAAACCATTTTTATACGCTTTTAAGGTTATACGGGAAAAAAGTGTGAATTGGAGTATAACGAATGTGAATCTTCGCCGTGCGCCAACGGGGGGACGTGTACGGACCAGGTCGGTGGATTCTCCTGCGCGTGTGGCCGCGGGTACACCGGCAACATGTGCCAACTTAAGGTAATGATTCTAATTAGCATTTATGTCCCATCATCATCATCTTCTATCCGTCCACTGCTCAACATAGGCCTCCCTCAATGAACGTGAAGACGGCCGATCCCTTGCCACTCGCATCCAACACGGACCGGCCACTGCACGGAGATCGTTTTCCCACCTGGTTAATAGCCCACCAACACTTCGTCTAGCTAAACGTGGCCTCCAGTCTGTCCCATGTCCCATGCTTGTATAATATATACCATATTATAGCTTTGATTTGTATAAAAAGAGGAGTGTTTTAGTTTTACCGTTATGTATCTTATCTGTCGTAATTAAGCTTGTTATTTTGTAAATCGATTTGGATGTGTTTCTTTATTTAAAAACAGGTTTTCTAGGAACAGTTCAGCCATCACTTCTTAGTGTTGGTTTTTATGTTTTTAGTAATATGTGAATGTACTGCCAATACTTGTAAGATATAATAGATATAATCTAGCTTTCCTTTGTCTTACTTTTACACTTTTACTCTTTGAACTTAGCATACTTGAGAAGAATTGCTGAGACTTTTACGTATTCGGAGCGCCGTCTGCAAGTTGTACAAACTTTATTTTTCTTGTTTCGTAATAGGCATTTTTGTAAGTAGGCATTACCAACCCCTGTTACAACATCGTTTATCACATTTTAGATAAAAGTCTGAAATAATCTGACTTTATCCTTTTCTAACTCTGATAGAAAGAGAACTTTTATTTTCAACTTCTAAAGCTCCACTTGATAGTATTTTAAATAAAGTGCTAGTATTTTATAGAATTGTAAATTTTATAGCAATAAATATTTCGGCCACCAAATCAAATCAAATCAGAAAGTTTTATTTAAATTAGTACCAATACAGACAGTATCTTTTTGAATCTATCGCCGGTTCCAAGGTAAGCCCACTGAGAAGAACCGGCGAAGTGGAACTAATCTTTTCAAATAATATGTATTCTATTACAATTTTAACATCTTATCCTGAAATTCCCGAGAGGAACGCCTTATTCCCAGGGTGTGGTATCTTCCATGAAATCTTTAACTTTATAATATCCTTTACCACACAAACGCTCTTTAACAACTTTTTTGAATTTTTTAATGGCTAGCTTTTGAACGTTTTCTGGGATCCTATTGTAAAAGCGTATACAGTTGCCTTTAAAAGAATTGCTTACTTTTGATAGTCTAATCACTGGTACATCTAGCCTGTGTTTATTGCGTATATCTCTACAATGAATATCACTTTTCTTACAAAATTCACTTATGTTTTTCCGGATCACCGCACGGAGATCGTATTCCCACCTGGTTAATGGCCGACCAACACTCCGTCTACCTAAACGTGGCCTCCACTCTTGAACTTCATTGCCCCATCGGCCATCCGTTCTCCTGAGTGTGTAACCAGCCCACTGCCGTGTTGGATGCGAGTGGCAAGGGATCGGCCGTCTTGGCGTTCATTAAGGGTGGCCTATATTCAGCAGTGGACGGATAGAGGCGATATCAGTTACAAAGTTGAGTAACTTACGTCACACACACGTCTGTAAGAAGCAGAATAAAGTTATCTTGTAACTGGAAAAACGTTCCGAATGATAAAATATGGATGCCTTTAATCCGAAACATCTAATTGATCAAAGGAAAATTATTTGCAAGTTAAATTAAGCTTGGTTAAATTTATTAACATGTTCAAAAGCAGCTATAAATTTGGAAATAATTCATACTCTTAATACATTGAATCCTATTCGTGTGCAAAAAGATAAAAAGGTTAAGGGTCCGTTTTTACATTTTCTTGAATTTACTGGGCGGGCTGTTGACATTTCAATATATTATGTACTTTTGTTCGTGTACTGGGTGTTTAAAATACTAATGAATAAATTTGATGTACATCTCTCTGTGATTTTAAATTAAATGCCAGAATTTTAGTGCGAACTACACCGCCAAATATAATATATACATGATACCAAAATATTATTACCCATCTCTTAAATGTAAGCCTTTTTAACCGACTTCTAAAAAGGAGGAGGTTCTAAATTCAGATGTTTGTATGTTTTTTTTAGTCTGAAAAGTTTCTCCTAATAGTTTCCAAAGCGGTTGAATGAATTTCTGTTCAGATCTTAGTGTGTGTGTCATTTGATATATGGGTTTAGGAAATATGAATTTAAAGGTTGGCAACGCACTTGCAAGCCCTATAGGGTAGTTGTCTATATTTACTTTTCTAAGCTAAATTTCCTTGGGCAAGTCTGCATTCTTTTAGTATTGAGTAACATTTAACCTGAGCTTTCGCGGACAAAGGTGCAGCCGTCTAGTATTAAATAGAGTTTAAATTGAGTTTTCATGGATAAAGCTGTAGCCTTCTAGTATTAAATAAAGTTTAACCTGAGTTTGATGGATAAAGCTGCAGCCTTCTAGTATTAGGTAAAGTTTAACCTGAGTTTTCGCGGACAAAGCTGCAGCCTTCTAGTATTAAATAAAGTTTAACCTGAGTTTGATGGATAAAGCTGCAGCCTTCTAGTATTAAATAAAGTTTAACCTGAGTTTGATGGATAAAGCTGCAGCCTTCTAGTATTAAATAAAGTTTAACCTGAGTTTGATGGATAAAGCTGCAGCCTTCTAGTATTAGGTAAAGTTTAACCTGAGTTTGATGGATAAAGCTGCAGCCTTCTAGTATTAGGTAAAGTTTAACCTGAGTTTTCGCGGACAAAGCTGCAGCCTTCTAGTATTAAAAAAAGTTTAAACTGAGTTTTCATGGATAAAAATGTAGCCTTCTAGTATTAGGTAAAGTTTAACCTGAGTTTTCGCGGACAAAGCTGCAGCCTTCTAGTATTAAATAAAGTTTAACCTGAGTTTGATGGATAAAGCTGCAGCCTTCTAGTATTAAAAAAAGTTTAAACTGAGTTTTCATGGATAAAAATGTAGCCTTCTAGTATTAAGTAAAGTTTAAACTGATTTTTCGGGGACAAAGCTGCTGTCTTCCTAGTATTGAGTAACGTTTATCCTGAGTTTTTGCGGACAAAGCTGTAGCCTTCTAGTATTAAAAAAAGTTTAAACTGAGTTTTCATGGATAAAAATGTAGCCTTCTAGTATTAAATAAACTTTAACTTGAGTTTTCATGGATAAAGCTGCAGCCTTCTAGTATTAAGTAAAGTTTAAACTGAGTTTTCGGGGACAAAGCTGCTGTCTTCTAGTATTGAGTAACGTTTAACTTGAGCTTTCTTTTTTTTCTTTCTGAATCTGAAGTCAACTATTAAATTACGTTTGATGCAGGTGGACCTGTGTTCGCCGAACCCCTGTTCCTCCCAGCGGTACTGCATCGACCACGGCAACAGCTACACCTGCGAGTGCCCGCGGGGATTCATCGGAGAAGAGTGCCACATACCTGCCACCTCGGTTAGTATATCCAATTAATATGCTTAAAACTTATTTTAATTAGATTCTAGGAATTATACATATTAATTATATAAATATAACATTTAATTATATGTTTGATAATTAGTACAATCAAAATTATTCAGATTTTATGAATAATTTTGCTAACTAATAATTGCAGCTCTAAATGCCAATAAGTACGTTCTACTAATTAGAGTATTCCTAATACCGAATACCAAAAATGTACCGAATATTTGTGGCTTCTCTGTTAGAAAAAGCATTGTCAAAATTACAAAATATAGAAGCGTTATTTCTGTTTCCTATTATTACTCGATTAATCGAAGATAATTAATCTGAAAACCCCTCATCAAAGATGTTATGAAGTTTTACGATCCACTCTGATGTGTCTTATATTGACAATATGAGGTCATTTTAAGACGAACGTTAAATACTCATAAATATACAAAAGCAAATATTACGTCCATCATATCATAAAAGGATTTAGATATCAAATATTTATACGAAAGAATAATGTTGAAAAATACAAAAGTAAACAGATAAACGAATATCATATATTAAGGGGTGACAGATCGATTACATATACAATATACGTACGTTGGCGTTAAGCACCAGTGTTTATTCTTTCCCGCTATTTCCCGCCATTTCCCCAGTTTTCTTTATCTAAAATTCTTCATGAATAAAAACACAGGGTGACATATATGACGTTACTCAGATAATGTTCTATCGCTCGCCGAGCTCCAGATCGCCGAGAAGGGTCTCAGATGAAACGGGACATGCATTATTCATTCCGTCCAATATATGAAGCGCGTTTTAGAAAAAGAGAAAATGATATATATCTATTTATAAAGTCCCCGTTCTTTTGTTTTTCTGTTGTTTTCCAGAATTTACACATGAATTCTCCAATCGGTTTATAAATGGAATTTGATCTTAAAAGGGATAAAATAAAGGTAACAAATAAAGTTAGATATTTTATCAAATACCTACCTAATAGAGAGCTGCAGCAGGGAATAATGTTTTTCCTTATTAACATTGTATTTTAGTCTGTATTTGTAAGTTTACTGTTTTGAATAAACCCACATATTTTTTTATTAAATATTATGTTCATAACTTTTAGCATGCTACATTCTAAGTCTCGAAAAAACCCATTAAACACCTACATAAAATCAGTCAGTCGGTTGTAGAAATTAGGTCTTACTTAGTGTCGTAGTGTAGTTATAAAGTGCATACGACGTTAAATAGAGCAGATGTTACACCTCTTTATTAGAATTCATGATTATTAAAAATATGTGGGCTAATACAAAACGTTATATGACGGCCTCATGCTTTTTTTCGTCACGGCATCCGAGCCAATTTTACTGTTGAGGCGCGCCAGTAGATGTTTCACACCAAATTACAAGCCACAGAACGTACGATAAAAACAGTGAACCTCCAAGCAATTACCTAAATATATGTCGTAGGTATGCGACAATAATCCTTGTGCCCACGGCGGTACGTGCTGGAGTGGCGTGGACTCGTTCTACTGCTCGTGCCGCCCAGGCTACACCGGAAGACTCTGCGAAGGTTCGTTTGTCTGTTATTATATCAATTAATATCGTAACAAGGCTGTCTGTATAAATTGACGTCTTACAAGATTCAACGTGAGATAGTTGGTTTTTATATGGAATAGTTTGATTGAGGTAAAGGTATTTGTAGGTTTTTGTAACTCCTATTAGTTGGACATGAGCAACTTGTCTTGACAACTCTACTAATTGCATACACTTCACCGGTGGGAGGGAAGCGCTGTGACGCGCTCCCGCTGCATGGGTACCACCATCTTGCTTGTTTCTCCCGTGAAACAGCTTTGCTGTGTTTCGAAGAGAATGGCAAGACAGGCAGTGTAATTACTGGCACCGAGACTTAACATCTTATGTCTCAGGATAGGCAACATATAGATAAGTTGCCTGGACTCGATCAAGGTAAACTGGTTTATGTTCATGGGCGACGTCGACCACTTACCATCAGGTGGCACGTTTGCCGGTTTGCCTATCCAACTAACATAAAAAACTACTATAAGTATGCGACTTAAATATCCAATCATCAAATCTCATAATAAAAGGGTACGAAGAATACATTAGGATGCGAGATATGAATTCCAATTGCTTTTTTTTTTACTCTTTAGGAAGCTGGTAAGAAGATATTCAAGAATAGTATAAATGTTGCCGTTTTAAAACGACTGAATCCCAGATGGCAATAATAAAATAACCATACCAGCCATAACGATAATACCTAATGAAAATATGTACTAGTTTTACTCAAAGCAGACTTGTGTCCAAGCTTATTTCATCAGATTCATTAAATTGGTTATAGCTGACAGATTGTACTGATGTTTCATAATAATTCTACAAATCTTTTTTCACTTTTTCCATTTTAATTTCGTATATATTAGAAATATTCAGATAAAATTACAGAACATATTCCGACAAAGTTATCGTCAGGTGTTTGTCGAAACCGGTCGTGTACTTTTATCAAAAGTGGAAAAAGTGAAAAAAGTTTTCTAAAATTATTATCAATAAATTGGCTTTATTTATACGTATATACTTAAAATAATCCTAATTATTAAAATGTAAACAACGACGTAATTGTCAAACGCACAAAATTTATATGTACTGGCCGAACGCAACAAGTCTTTCAATATAGTTGAAAGACTTCAATATAGTTGAACCCGAACTTTCATTAAATTATAATATTAGTAAGGATTAATATACTTATTTGTTTGTTTATTTTCATCTCATTCTAGCAAGGAGATACATACGCTACTTTTTCAAACTCCACCCGGGCTTCCCTAGTGTTCTATAGAAAAAAGATCATAAAATATATTTCAAATATAACCATAAAATAAATAGAGTTTAAATTATATTATCTTGTTAACATAAGCAGGTAAATGGAGCTTTTAAGGAAATGCGAATATTCGCAGCAGCGCAAGCTTTTACAATGAATATTCAAAAGCTTTTCTAAATCTAGCTTTCGTTCATTAAAATTTTAAATAAAATGCTAGTTACTTCGTATAATTATTTATTGTATATTCAACATTTTTCATTATTTTAGTTTTGATTCATGAGTTATAAAACATCGAGTATAAAAACTAGCGAGTGGCAAGAGATCGGCCCTTTTGGCGTTCATTGAGGGAGGCCTATGTTCAGCAGTGGACGGATAGAGGCTGATGATAATGATGATGATTATTATTATTATTAATATATCGAGCAGTGTTAGCAAATGCCTATCCAACAAATGAATAAAACATTTCACATAATGAATGTATTATTTAGTATTGAATGTATATATATATATATATATATATATATATATATATATATATATATATATATATAGAAAATGTATATTAGAGAAACACATGATTTTATTAACTGGCTGCATTGTTTTTCGTTTAAATATTGAATTAAGTTTTGATATACGATGTTTTATATTAAAACTATAATTTAATACATGGTGACCCCTGAATTTAATGTATGAAACTTTTAGTACATTTAATTTCTAAACAAGGTGAGAAATGCAATGAAATTAAATGTTATCTATTATATTATTTAAAAATTTAAAGTATAAGTGACGATGGTCTTGTGGGTAAGAGGTGGCCATAAAATAGCCCCTACACCTGGACATGGGAACATCGCTTGCTCACCGGCTCAGCTCAACTAAACTACGGCTCAACATACTCCTCTAAATTAATTAAATGTTATCTATTATATTATTTAAAAATCTAAAGTATAAGTGACGATGGTCTTGTGGGTAAGAGGTGGCCATAAAATAGCCCCTACACCTGGACATGGGAACATCGCTTGCTCACCGGCTCAGCTCAACTAAACTACGGCTCAACATCCTCCTCTAAATTAATTAAATGTTATCTATTATATTATTTAAAAATCTAAAGTATAAGTGACGATGGTCTTGTGGGTAAGAGGTGGCCATAAAATAGCCCCTACACCTGGACATGGGAACATCGCTTGCTCACCGGCTCAGCTCAACTAAACTACGGCTCAACATCCTCCTCTAAATTAATTAAATGTTATCTATTATATTATTTAAAAATCTAAAGTATAAGTTACAATGGTCTTGTGGGTAAGAGGTGGCCATAAAATAGCCCCTACACCTGGACATGGGAACATCGCTTGCTCACCGGCTCAGCTCAACTAAACTACGGCTCAACATCCTCCTCTAAATTAATTAAATGTTATCTATTATATTATTTAAAAATCTAAAGTATAAGTGACGATGGTCTTGTGGGTAAGAGGTGGCCATAAAATAGCCCCTACACCTGGACATGGGAACATCGCTTGCTCACCGGCTCAGCTCAACTAAACTACGGCTCAACATCCTCCTCTAAATTAATTAAATGTTATCTATTATATTATTTAAAAATCTAAAGTATAAGTGACGATGGTCTTGTGGGTAAGAGGTGGCCATAAAATAGCCCCTACACCTGGACATGGGAACATCGCTTGCTCACCGGCTCAGCTCAACTAAACTACGGCTCAACATCCTCCTCTAAATTAATTCATCCTCAAAGACAGTATTCATTTACATATAGCTTACGTCATAGTTGTTTTTCCAGTCTTATTTGTAAGTTCGCTTTTTATCTAGAATATTGATTACAAAAATAAGTTCATATGAATGAAAAAGGCCTAGAATTCTTTTGAGTATTTTGTGATTTCAAATGTTCTTTTCTGTTCTATTTTTTTTCTTTGTATAAAAATATAGAAGAGCAAGAAAATATTTATTGAGCATGAACTTAAAATTCCAAGTCCTATGTTGAACTACTCAGAAAATGAGACGAATCCACTGGAGGAACGGAACCTTCCAGAGTGAACTTTCTTATTTATTACTCTTTAATAACTACTTGGTATAATTTCCTATTTTCTCCCTTTTTATGAAGATTATTTAGCTTATTGTGGTAAAATATTGTATACTGGTATTATACAAGTTAGGGAATAAGGTTAATTGTTTTTTTATTATGTTAGTTGGACAGGCAAACTGGCAAACGTGCCCCCTGATGGTAAGTAGTCGACGTCGCCCATGGACATAAACTAGTATACCTTTTTTTCTTTTTTTTTTCTCTTTTACGCCGGAAAATGCTCTGAGGCATCCCGCCTGGGGTGTGGGTCTCCCCAGGTGGGTATGTGGGACTCGCTGCGCCCGAAAGATGGTAAATGGACGCAGCTCTACCCACTAAAACCCGGCGAGTGCCACCAGTGCCGCCTTGGTGAGGTGCCCCGGATCTGTTAATCTAACAGGGCACCTCGACGGCTAGTCAGCCCCGCAAGGGACCGACCACATGTGGAGGTGGCCACAGCCAGGGGTTGTCCAGCACCACAGAACAACCCCTCCCTACGTCGGGACAGTACAATGGGGTGAGGTTCCCATCCCCACCCCTTGCCCCCTGCTCTTTTGTCCCCTCTTCTTATAAGAGGGGTACAAAGAGCCCCCTCGGCTCAATTGGCTTCGCCCAAGGAGCTGGGCCCACCCTAGGCTACTGAGCCCCACCGCCACGACAAGGCCTGAACCATGGTGGGGATAAACTAGTATACCTGGAACGAGCCCAGGCAATTTATTTCCCACATACCCACCTGGGATGACCCACTCCCCAAGCGGGATGCCTCAGAGCATTTCCCGGCGTAAAAGAAAAAAAAAAAGGCAATTTATTTTTGTGTTGCCTATCCTGAGACATAAGATGTTAAGTCTCGGTGCCAGTAATTACACTGCCTGTCTTGCCCTTCTCTCCTTTTTTTATTTTTATTAGAATTTAGGCAGAGTTACACATAACTTTAGTACGTAATGACTAGTGTTCTTACTCTAGACATGAAACTGTTTAAAGACAAAAGTAGGACGACAAAGAACGTTTGGAAAATTATCTAGAGCTATCTGGAGTCAAATCTTGTATTCCAATTTAATTGTCTCATTCTAAATGAAAATTGCTATAAAATTCCATTTTTGAATCAATTAAAATGTATGCATATGATAGTTCTAATACAAAGATTACTATTACATTTTTAAAATGTATTCTAATGTTTATATTTAAAAAAAAACTCAAAGTCAACTGGCATTTGATAAACGCGCTAATGAAAATTCTTTTCAATGTAAAATGTTAATCACTTTTTATGTCGTTGATTAATTATTTATCTCGTTCGTACTTTCAATTCTTTCTTAGATATAACTAACTTACATTATGATTATAATAAATAATATGACATTATGACCTTTGCTTCAAGTATAATGATTTCCTTCTTTTATCTTCGCTTCACTATAGTAATTTTCCATAAGTTGTTCGTTGCTAGATTTTTTGGGATTCGGCATTGTTTAAGTAATATAAATGTTACATACATGTATATTATTACAAGAGACTAGCAGCGCCCCGCGTTTTCACCCGCGTACTTCCCTTTCCCGTGGGAGTACAGAGATAAATTATAGCCGATATGTTATTCTGGTGTATAAGCTATGCTATTAGAAAGTTTCATTAACATCCATTTAGTGGTTTTTGCGTGCTCAGAGTCCCTTTACCGAGGTGAATTTTATGACAAATGAAATATTTACCTATCATTTTAAATGTTTCCAGAGGATTTCATACTGGAGTCAGTGATCGACGGTGAGAGCGAGTTAGACACGGAGAAGGGCAGCTCGGTCCGAGAGATGCACCTGCCACTGGGGCTGTACCACGACCGTCTGCACAACGTGTTCATAGCCGCCGGCACGCTCGGCGCTGCTATCACCATCGTGGGGGTCGTTGTGAGTATCTCTACATAAAGGAAAGAGCAAGTCGCAAAGCAATAGAGTCTGAAACATAAGCTACTACTACTCTAGAGACTAAGCGACCCTAAATTGACTTTGGCCCTGTCTTGCGGGATCCTCCCCAGTTTTTGGCGTACAGGGCGCTTCGATCTTACGAAAGATAACCTTACCTGTTCTTATCAAAAATATTTATTTATGCGAAGTAGGTTCCATCGTACATAACGACTGATAAACATAAGTATTATCAATTTAGAAGAGCCTGTCGAAGTTAGCGTTCGCCTTAAAATTAGAAGATTTAAAAAATATATAATACTGATGATTATAGACTAGAGTCTAGTACATCACGCAGGCACTTTTTTTCTCCTGTGCATCTAAACGTAAGAAAGTCCTTTGCTCGCCGGTGAAAGAAAACTTAGTAATAAACCTGCATACCTGATGAAATAAAAAGTCTTGGAAGGTATGTGAAGTTCATCGAGCCTCATTGAGCCAGTCCACTATGAACACAGATTCCCGCGTGATTACGAGGAGACTCGTACCCAGTAGTCAATATAAAGGTAGACGTAGATGAATCTTGCTTAATGTGTGTTAAGGTCGCCTCTTGTGTGACAGGTGACAGCCTGCCACTGCCGTGTGAACAAGACGTACGCCCGTCTGCTGTCGCGTTTGTCGCGCGTCCGTGAGGCGGGCCCGCCGCACCACTGGCTGCAAGACAAGCGCGTGCCCCCTGCGCACCCCGCCGCCGCACACCCGCCAGCGCCCCTCGACACCACAGACATGTACTACACCCTCGACTTCAGCGACAGCCAGAGCTCGCCGCTCATACAATAGCCATCATTCTCGAACTGCTCCGACGGGGAACGGTTCAAGATAATCATCTAATTGTTTTAACAACCGCTGCGTAACTATTTTAAAAATGTTTTTAAGTTTCGACGTAAAAAGTGGCCCGTCACGGGACACTCAGCAAATGTGAAACGTCTATCTGATGGTGCGGCCACACTGCTGTTTGAAAATGTTTTAAAAAGTTAGTAAACACACAGCACAGCGTTGCCCCCAAACCCAATTGCTAATTGGGTTTGGGTTTGGGGTGTCCAAAGTAAGGATAGATAGAGGATGTAGTACTATTTTGACTACCGCATGAAATGTTCGTCGTTCGTTGGCAAATGCGCTTGACCAGCAGTACAATATAACCGATGATCGATGAAAAATAAGAACGACTACAGACAAGTTGAGTGCCACGGACAGGTCGTTACCAGATGTGAGTACTGGTCGAAACAGCATTACAGGAGAATTATCACCACCAGCAAACTGCACACAAAATACGCATAAGGACACAAAAGTTTATTTTATGAGTGAGCGAGCTTTGTTTGGAAATAATCATAGAAATATTAAGAACTAATATATGTGGAAATAATATTTCAATGGAATACCTTAGCAATAATTTTATTAATACTTCATATCGATTTTGTTGTTTGTTAACGTACGAAGGTGTTTTGTGTATGTAGTGTTAGTTGACGAATGCCAAATAGGTATAATATAAGATGTAACGCTATTCTTATGTTTTAGGGAAGATATGTGATGTATCCGTATACATTTTTATCGATATTTAAAATAGCTTCGGTCTTGACTTAGTAAATAGTTGTACTTAACCATCGAGCATATAATCAGAATAGAGCGGTCATATTATGTGTTTTGTATGAAAACAAATTCCGCCAAATTTGTTCTGCGACGCTGCGCCTATTCTGCGCTCTGATTGGCCGACTGATAGCCATTAATGGATGATTGACCGATGGGAAATACGTAAATACATACAGGTCACTAGTTGGTTGAATTGCTGTAATAGCAATCATCAGTGACAAATCACTTACCAGTTTCGGAATGTTATGGATCCCATTACTACTCTATCCGGTTATATATTCGATGTATTTAAAGTAATATGTTAGCTTGTTTTGTTTCGAAATACCTCAAGATGCGACTGTTTTGTAGATATATACTTAAATAAAATATTTTTGTCATTAATTAGGACACATAGCTGGAAGATTTATTTTAGATGTCATGTAAGTGCCTGTGAAGTGCTACAATTTAGCGAGCCTGATATTTGTAAGATAAAGTAATACTATATTTGTTTGGCGAATGTGACTGATCTACAAACTAGATGTTTCAAGTGTTTCCTGTCTTTCCTCGACATCTTCTATACATTATAATAATATTAATATGGTAGATGCTCCACCGTAACGCTTTATCAGGAAATTACTGCTTCTCGGTGTAAATAATTTTTATGATATTGTTGTTATTGTATTGAATATTCATTAAAATCATGTAATTATATGGATGTTTTATTGTCAAAGAACTGTGTTATAAATAAACGGTATAGAAAAACAAGTTGTATGTTTTGAAGAAAAACATTTTTATTTAGATTATAAACTTTGATAAAAATTATATTAATAATATTTATGACAACTTACAAATATTCATATAAAAGAATAACGTAACATCTATTCATTTTAAAATTAAGTACATTAAAATTTAATAACGAAAATGT
The DNA here is from genome assembly GCA_963853865.1 of Helleia helle. Classification (NCBI taxonomy): domain Eukaryota; kingdom Metazoa; phylum Arthropoda; class Insecta; order Lepidoptera; family Lycaenidae; genus Helleia; species Helleia helle. The sequence continues at coordinate 12,575,104 of OY971422.1, read as the reverse complement.
GCTACCATTTTCGGAATGTGTATAATAACTAGTGTGACTATCTGAGAGAGGCCGCCGCCGCTCGTCGCCCGCCGCCTTACTACCGGCTAGGGATGGCGATCCGATGCACTATCGATGCAAATACTTTAATTGTTACAATTTCTATTTAAATAAAATCTATATGCCTTACATCGATCAGAGAGTACCTTAATTATCATAACATAGATATGTTCTGAACAAATAACTTTAGTCTTATAAAAGTTTCAATGGATCGGGATAGCCACCTCTAGCCTGGGCACTCATACAAAACCACAAGAGTCAGCATCCGCTTCAATATACACGTTACACATGCCTTATACTAACTCTGATAACATAACCATTGCACAACAACGCTAGCTCCGGCCGGCGACGCCTCTAGTACACGCCCATTTAACTACTAAACTGTTTTACGTATTTTATTGCTACTGACGTTTGTGACTTATGACGAGATTCAGAATCACGGCCTATCATCTTGTAAGTAAATATTAAAGCTGCGCAATTTATAAGTACATAAATAAATATTATTACTTCGATACGTACAAGTAGATATTACATAAAATAATGTACTTAGAGTCCGCCCCACTCGAAAGGTAAATGCAGACTTTGAGCAATGAAATGCGAAAACATATAATAACATTAAGAATCCAAATTTCTTAAAAATAGTGGGGAGATTTAACGAGTGTATATAAAACATCGATATGGAAGATAGTCGACCTGCGGTGGACCAGAGGTACACGGCATGAGCTCGATAGAAAAATCAACAAAATCACAAAATACGTAAATATGAATAAGTACGTAATATAGCGTAAATCTAATAAAAATTCGATTCCTACCTGCAACATGTACGATAATAAAATTGACTACGCTAAATCTTAACCTAACATCGACAAGTATTCTAAACTATGTCATAATATGGCAGTTAATCGAACCGTCCGCACTAGGCACAGCACTTAACATAATAATCTTGGGCGACTTTGTCTGCGACCAATCATTGCAGTCCAACAGAACCTGGTTCTGATCCAAATTAATCGGTGGACAAAACTTATTATAATTTTCAATATATTCATTCGTCAATAGAAGCAATTAAAGTTTATTTTTTTCGATTCTGTTTACAAAACGAGAGCATTCTCTTAGGCACTTATATATTATGGACTGAACACACGATTCACATTCTAAATTGTCATGGTCCGTTAACTTATGTATTGAATGCATAAAATAATATTATATTGAAATGAAACTATCTATAAAATTCTAATCGTACACAAACCACTCCCCTAGATGAAAATGTTAATGTTATTCTGATGGTCGATTTTTGACTATGTCTAAATGACTATTAAGTAGATATACGGTATGCGAAATGGCGATCTTGTCTCATTTATAATTTAATATTTATGTCTTCCACAAATTTTATATCCAAGTGATATAAAGTAAGTTGTAAAGACAATTCCGAATGTGATTTCATAGAGGATGTAATAAATTAACATGTAAGGATGAAATTATAAATTGTTGATATTATTATAATTTATTTTTACGATATATATTTATGATTCTGGGCGAAGTAGTTGTATGCGAACAACATTATTGATCTTACAACTAATATCAACTTTACTAACTGTATGAATTGAGCGAGCTTAAAAAGCGACCTTATTTATATAAAACTTAACAAAATGGATGGCATTTAGATTGACTTAACTCACTTAAATTAAGAAATAAAATGTCATACGACAAAGGCACTTTACGTATATTTCTTATCGTTAGATGACATTATGTCCATACAATATGTTTGTGACGAGAACTCCTTACGTTATCATCATGGCAAGATTCAATAAAGGTACCTGTTGAAAAATTCTTACGTAAATCTAGAATGATAACCGAGTGAATGGCACACACATTTAAATTCAGAAACAAATCATTAGTATTTCTTAAATCAAAGCTACGTCAGTAACAAGCATCGTTAAAATCGAAAAGAAATCGACTCAAACGCTGTACAAAATGGAACTTTTTGCCGACACCATATGGTATAGATTTATAAGGCACTAATATATTATGTACAAAATGGTCCGCGCCGCCATTTAAATAACGACCAAACATTGTGACATTCGACTTGATTAAATGATTACGGCGATATTCTTCTTAAAAGTAAAAATCAACCTGAGATCGACACTTTAGAGACAACCTTATTATAAATAAATGAGCTCGTGATATTCATAATTAAAACATTGATTTCATCGAGGAAGACATAATAATATGTGATGTAAAATTTATAATAACAGATAAATCAACGCGAGCAACTAACAAAAATAACAATAATTTACACAAGATTGGGAAAAAAAATCAATAAATTAGTAAGCTACGGAGCACATAACCGATACTAGAAGTAATATATAATATTAAACATTGTTTTAATTAAGACGACAGACAGCAAAAGGGATATAGGTATAAGATCTATGATTGTAGCTTCGAACCTGAAACACATACGAAATGTCTTTGAGGATCAAAACTTTACCAACATTTGAGATTACTATTTATCGATCCCATATCGAAACTGAAAAGTAACAACATATTAAAACCAATTACAAACAAAAATAAAAAATAAACAGCCAACTTTAGAGAGACATGTACGAATACATTACACATTTTAATTAAAATCCATATAGAATTTAAGATTTTTCTTGAGTATTTCGCTTAAGTATTGTTATGTGCTCAATTGTTTTAGCTTTGACACATCAATAGATTCTAATAACAAAGTGACGTCACTCGCGCTGGATATGTATCGATAACTAATGCTCCAGGGGCAGCTCTACGAAGGTGATGTCGTAGAGCGGCTCGTCCTCACTGGCGCCCGCCGGCCGTACCTCCAGCAGGAACAGGTCTTCGTTGCAGTAGTACGCCAACATTTCATCGTCAATTTTCGCCGTAATCCTATAATAAACGGAGAAAGGTTAATACTAAAGCACCTTAGAGCTAGTTGGAAGAAAATACAAAAAAGAAGAAAAATATTACAAGATTTCTATTATAGACTAGAATTATTTACTTTATTAATGTTTGTGTAAATATTAAGTACTAGAGATAATTACTAATTAACGAGTGCGTGATCCAATATTATAATGTGAGGATATGCAATAATTACGGGTATTAAGGTAGGCATGTAGGAAATATTATCAATTATTATTAAGCAAATGAGGTAAAATTAGGAAATTCTTTAAATCTCAAGCGGAGTAAAGTTAGTGGCGCGCCCTCTTAAGCTAGGATGTCGCGAGGCGGCCGGTATTTCAAAATTTTTAGACGCCAATGAAAACCACTTACCCTTTCTTGTTCTTTCGATAAAGATTATTAATTGCCGAACTTGAAATTTTGTACTTATTCTCAATCTGAAAATGAGCAGAAAACAAAAGAAATTACAATCGGGCGGTTGAGCTTTAAACCGAGACGTCTCGTCAAACGGAACGAACGATGGCAAACTAGCCGACTTCGACACGAAGGGAAACGAACGCGCGAGAGAGGAGTGGTCCGGTGCGGGCTCGTGGGCGCGCGGGTGTTAATTACAACATGCGGTTATGATGATCGTGTGTATCGATTAGACGGGGTTAAAAGCGCCACCTCGTTACAGCGGCGCCGCGGTCGCCAGCGGCTCGGGCGTCGGACCCCGCCCGCCGTCTGGCGCTCGCGGCGGACGAAGCGTCTCGATTCATTTCGTTTACGTTATTATAATATTAAACAAGTACACCTTCATAAACGAACATCGAAGCGACGAGAAAACGAGAGGGACTCTCGTCTACTCGCGGTCGGCGGTTAGCTTACACCAAGGTTATTATCGTGCTGCCCGCGTGGAGCGGTTGATACGTAACGTGAAGTCGACGCGGTCGTTCGACGTGACGTATCAAGTATTACGTTGTGAGGTACTTACGGCGTGCAGTAGACCCTGCGTGGTGGGCGGGACGACGTGCAGCGGCGTGTACACGTCGTCTGTGTCCTGGCGCACGTACAGCATGACACGCTCGCTGAGCGGCGGCGTAGACGTGCGCGCGCGCTTCCCTAACACGCCTTCCAGCTCGAGCGAGTCTTTCCGATCGCTGTATGGTGACAAGCCGCCTACATCGGAGCGATACCTGCAACAATACCATACAACATGTAGTACAGTTATTAAATAATTATAATCTTTATATAATAATTCTGAGTTCTGAAAGACTCTTTTGTATCCACCTAATTAAAGATGTTCTTTCTTTAAGTCCGTGTTCAAATATTTTTCTAATCTAAGTGGGTCTTCTTATTATGACTCAAAACTGGGTGCTGTCATGAGCAGCTGCTATATTTGTGTTTTGTTTCATGGCCAGTATGATAATATATCGACAGCTACAACGGCGACACGTTAATTGTGTCACACTAGATACTGGGAAAGCAGCGATTAGAAGTACACCTGGTGTATTATATATTAGGGGAAACGTCTAGTACAAAAATTAAGCTGATTAATTTAACAATTAACATTCTCTTTAGTAAATATAGCTCCTTTATATTTTAGGTTCTTGCTTTATTTGAAATTTTGCTTATAATACATGTAAATTGTAAATACTATTTTCAACTTACGCTGGTGCATCAGGTGGGAAGTGATTGTGGAACTTGAGCGCCGGTGCCTGAGGTTTCGCAGCGTGCAGGAGGAAAGGAGATGGGTGTTTGAGGTGAGCTTCAGCCAGCGCCGACTCGTCATGACCATAGAACCCTTGTATATCCATCCCCGTTAATTTGTCTATATCTTCCGCGGGACTAAACAGTACAGGTGGTTTCGCTAGGTCGGCCATTGTATAAAACTCGCTTCTCTCCGTCACAGGATGGTAAATTTCATCAAGCTTCTTCCTATTAGTCGCGGACATTTTTCTTTTAGCAGCTCTTCTTTCTTCGTCCCTCGTTTTTCTTTCTGCGCCCTAAAAAAATTCAAACATTTAAAATTCCAAATACAAAACATATGATGAAACTTATAATTATTAAATTATAACTTCAAATTACCTTATCGCAAAATACTTTGATTTGACAATATCCTCTGTGATAAACCTGCGTGTCTCTTGGGTCTTCGAAGGTGTCTATTTGAATATGAAGCGGCAAGCCCTGGAAACAAAATAAAGGTACATTTAGTATATTTTACAACCGTGAATTGAGTAACCTAAATAGACAATGCTAAAACAAAAGTTCTTTAACATGTATTTAGGTTCTCAGGAGAAATTATTCGCAGCCGAATTAACAAATTACAAAGCCATTTCACGCTAGAACTACGTCTGGGGTATTCAAAATAAACGTTGGAAGTGGTAATTGTAGAATTTACAGATAAGGAAAATATACACGTGTCTGAATCGAATCGCGTTAAAACGTTTTAATTGTCAGTGCGAGGTCGGAGATCGTCACTGCGTCATTTGCTTTTGCCACGGAAGAAATTGACAATGTTCGTGACGGACGCTACACTAATCTTTAATCCTTTACCGTGGAATCGCTGTCATCGAAAACGTATAAGTCCCGTCACGTAAAAATTGTTAAATGATAGGTGTTGACTGTGGATGGATTAGTACGTGGCGGGTCGTTGCAACAAATAGACAATAGAAATGCTTTATATGACGCACTAACGTTCACTTATGAAAGAAAACTTAAAAAAAGAATTTTATTTTAGACGTGTGATAGATATTTTTCGAAAGCCCGTTTTTTAGCCGATAAGTGGGAAAAAGGTTTTTTAACTTGAACTTTTTCAATACACATTTTAAATTCCATTACTTTACATACCACAACTACAATTATTATATTATGAGTAATCAAAAATAGCATTCAAGTAGACCGACATTCAAGAAATACTTAGCCGTTCCCAAAAATGATTTTACTATCTGAGAGCAATAAACAATCCAATTAAATACGCCATTAAAGCTAGATAAAAAGTAATAAAAGTATATATTGCGACAGGCAACATAATATTCTCTTTTATACGTTCGTTAGAGACTGAGTGATTGGCGGTTGTACGTATCGACTCATTTGAATATTTTACGTTGACTTTATCAGTATTGATAATAATAAATTGTAGGTATTATGGCATATGATTAAGTTAAGGCTTAAGTGTAGTTTAACACAGCTATAGTGGTTCATAGACAATAAACGACTCAAATGCATGACATACAGCTTAGAACATGAATGATTGAGAATATTGATTGTGACACTATCCTGATTGGTAAAATCGTTAGTAAGAACACTCATGGTTTATTTATTATCGTTGTGAGTTTAATTGAAGTGAAAACTTCTTTAGACGCGTTAAACACTTTTTGGGTGAACAAAAATCATGGAACTCGCGACATCGTCACCTCGTCACCTATAGCTTTCAACGTGACATTTATGACGTCATTATGAAATTTCAACATTTTAATATTATAATTTAAAATTTCATAATGTCATAATTCTAAGTTATAAGTTTTCACTTCTATCGCCAGTTCCTATAACTGCAATCTATTTTATTATTGTAAGTTGAAGTTGTAATAAGTTATATTCGCCGTCCTAATAGGTACAGATATTTATATTTCGTCACCCAAATGATCTATCTACTCTTGGTGAAACTCGAACCCGCGATTTTATCATAGCTTAAAACTTCAAACTAATCGTCACAACATACCAGTACATAAAATTACCCACCTTTACTCCTTTTTGACTGCTAAAGTCTGTACTTAAGCACTGGACTGCGATATTAATCTGAAAAAATACGAAATAAATGTTATTGTCACATTTTATACTTGAATGTCTACTCCACATACTTCTCATTAACATACAAACGACAGGACGTAGTGTTTTATAAATCGGATAATTAAACAAAAAAAAATTAAAAGATAATGATGCCCAATATTCAGCATAGCCGACAAATGACGTTATTTAATTAAATTTAGAACCACAAGAAAATATAATATCCTAAGATATTAAATATGGAGCGTAAGTTAATAATCGTTATTTTAAAAACTTCGCATGATGTTAATAAGGTAGCCAGCGGGTGAGAGACATTAACCGATGCTTGGTTCATTACTGCACTATGCAAATGACCCCTCGCGTTTTCCCCGATGCCGACATAGTTACCGATCACTGTCAGACGTATTACCTATCGCAAAATACTCACATCCGCCACGGCTGTGGCTGGAGTGGCCAATCGTAAATAATTATGGATATCGCTAACCGATTATTCATGCTTGAATATCCTAGCCGGGTACCGCGAGCCAATTTGAAAAACGGCTCATAAGGAATACAATTTCCGTTTTCACGCCTTAAACTGTAATTTATTATATCTATACGAAGAAAAATTATGATTAAATTATGTGGACGGCGCTTTAAGCGATAATGGGCGCGCTGTGCCTTCGCGTCGGTGTGGATTCCTACATCTATTGTGAGGTTCTATCACCAGTTTTAACGTTAAATGAATGGCTATTGAATGGTCTTTATGCTGTCTCCATAATATTATCGATGAGATGTCAGTTCCCTCATACAAACAACTTACATAATATTTATTCATTTTCAATAAACATTGTTGCATATTTACATTTAAAGGCGAACATAATTATAATATTGTTGTTTATTACGAGTGGAGTGAAATAATTGTGACAAACAAATAAAGTGCGTTTTGATATAAAAAGATTAAAAAGATACAATTAAATGGATGAAATTAAGTAAAATAAATAAAAAAATAACATTTATTTTCAGCCGCTTCGTTATAACTGTCCTCTTGTGAACACGATGTCGTGTTTTTTTGCTTCATTTACCGGACCGAATATGGTTACGGGAGTTTATTTAATTACTACTTAATATGTGTAATCAAATCATGATCTGGGTTTTAATTTTGTAAAATAATGAAGCATTGCTCTCTTAGTGTACCGTTTAAAGATATAATTAGTTAGGTAATACGTTTTTTTTAATATCAGCTCGTAGCTAATTGACTATCTCACATGCAAAGACGGAGCATTTCCGAGAATTGTGTGTTCTAAAAGGTCTTCCAGTGTCATTACGCACTTAACTAATTATTATTATTTAATTTATATTCAAATAGCAACGATTTAGGGCTGAGAAGCAATATTAAAAAGCTTAAAAGTATGTATGTATGCATGTTGGGAAACAACTTGTGTAAAAGATACCTAAATATTTTACAACATACTATTTACATGTAATTATGGTTATGCTAATTGATATTTTCTTAGCTATGAATGTATATTTTTTTTACTATCGAATAGTATTAAGTTTATATATATCTGATGGTTCTATTAACTACTACGAGTCTTTAAAATAAAGTTAAGCATAAAATTTAAAAAAACCAATAATGATTTAATATGGTCTTACAACCATATCATTATACTCAACAACAGTAATTTTTTTGTTCCAATTAATTTTCCATTTTAATGTAATATTTACCTTGGCGGCGCTCTCGAGAGGATTCCAGTAGACCGCGATGGCGTTGTGTGCGACCTCCTCTATGCAGCCGGCGAGCCCGATGCTGTTCTTGGTGTCTGAAGCAAACGTACAAATTGTCATTAATCTTGTCCTCGGGTAACTTTGCAGTTGCGGAGATTTCGATTAAGATATCAACGCACAATACGTCATCGCCGACGGAAATTTATTGGCTGGGCGTGAATAATCATGATACCATCGATACATCAGCTGTTATGTTTCCATTTCTGTAATTAGTAACCAACCTACATTCCGATCGGTCCCACCTAACAAATGGCCGGCAAATTTGCGTTACTTGATAATAGCTGATATTTAATAGGTAATTTTTATAATATAATCACCGCTACAATGTTTCAAGGCTGTATCATGAGAACGTACGACGTAAATGGGGATAATATATATTCATATTCACGAAGTATCAACTATTTCCGTAATTTAGTTTTTTGTTACATCCTACTTACATCTACAGTAATATATACATTCTTTGTGCATTTGTAGGAAAGGGTTTACTCATGGAGTGCTGTCGATATCCGTCATGTGAGTAAAAATAATTGAAAATTATTAATATAATTCAAAAAGCTATTACCGTGAATTATTTTAATGTATACGATATTAACTTACTGGTATTAAGGTACCGTATCTAAACCGCGGACGTAGGAAAACATTATAATGTTGATATTTAACGTCACATCTTTAATTAAAGCATTCGGTATTTCCAGTTTCCGCGTTACGTTTACGTGGAAAACAAAAATAACGCGACTCGTACACAAGGCCCTGGAAACCGAGACCGCACAAGTACGAGTAGCAAAAAAGTCAAACTGTAATTTTTGAAAGATTATCCCTTTACCTTTTTTTGATATGGCAGGGAAATCCTTATGGATGCAGCCAGGATCTTCGGGTAGATTCTGACCCAATGAGGGACTCGCACCTGGGAGTGTCCACCCTAACTAAACCGCTGCGATCGCCTTCAGCCGCTTTTTGAGGGTCCCGGATATGCAGGCAACAGACAGGATTACCTCAGCTATAGGCTGGCCCGGCGAAGGTCAGATTACTTCTCGTAAGTGGGGACTGCCCGCCTCGTCAGCGCCCTCCTCTCTCACCCGCCCGTTGGCCTCCTTTTGGGACATTACTGCCTCGCAGAAGCAGACCATCGCCGTCCAGTACTCGTCGTCACCGAGCATAGCGGTGAAGACGATCGACAGAGATAAGTCCCCTCCGGTGACTGATTTCAGACTGTGACGCAGTACCGCCCATCTCGGGTACACCTCAGGGTGTGTTGAGCCGAGTCCACCGCCGCGCCACAATCTTTACAAACTGTCAACGGCTCCCTGTGGGCCATCTGGGCCAGGTCCTTACCAAAGCAACCATGCCCGGTAAGCACCTGTGTCAGCCGGCAGGTGAAGGGTTTGCGCTTACGGCGCATCCACCGCTCGAGCACCGCAGACGCAGAGCAGGCGTTAGGCTTTTGCCATACGTGTGCCACGCCAGGTTCTGGCATTATCCCTTTACCTAATGTGACAATTCTCAAACTAATTTTGTAGTGTAAGTATCCTTGCAAATGGAATGCTCGCGATGTCACCTATTCGACTCGCTTAAATCGATAGCCAATCCCCATAAGTCGTGCCTTCAATACGTCACATTGATTTGTATTTTGCTATATTTTATTTGGAGTACTCGAGCATTAGCGGACAGGCGGTGGTCGTTAGTGAGTAATCGTGGCGGGAGTACGTGGGCGCGTATCGGGCCCTCCGCAATCTGTGCGGGCGCGCGCCCCGCTGACGGGTTTACGACTGGGGATCTGCCCGCCCTCACGCACCATATTGTTTAACAGCATTCGCAAATTTACGATCGTACCACCGTAACACCTACTCGTGCGTTAACATAATTGTCGCCTAAGTAGTCTATGCATACATAATGCTTGTGTAAATTCAGTTAACGCTCAACATTGCCAATTGTACTGCGAACAAACGAACTCTGAGTTGCATTATTTTATTGAGTTTATTCGTTATGCTTACACTTTTTGTGGTTGTTTTTGCTTAAGAATCATGTATTGTTTGATAAGAATATCAAACACAAGGTAGTCAAAATAGATCTCAGTAACAAAATAAATGTTACGTTCCGCACTGACTTTGGATACTTTAACATTTTTTAATACCTTAAATTCAATTTTGTACGTGGGTAACACTGAAAATGTTTAGAACTGGCCAGTTAGAAACATTGAAAATGAAAACTTTTTTTGAATTTCAATTTTAGAACTCTTTGGTAACCTAATGTAGTATATTGCATTCATTTGTCATTTGTTTTTGTGAATTGGCGGCAAATCTTAAATTCTTGTTACACGTGAAAATGAACGTAACGCGAGAAAATGTTCGGTCAATCGTTTATTACGACTTTCGTTGTGGGCTTACTCAACAACAAAGCTATGATAGGCTGCAATTAGCATTTTTAATGAAGCCCCATCTTGTGCCACTATTTACAATTGGTTTAACGAGTTTAAGGGTGGACGTAGCAATCTCAGTGATGATCCGCGTGAGGGACGTCCTTTAACAGCGACTACTGAAGATAACATCAGTGCTGTGCGACGCATGATAGAGGAAGATAAGAGAGTGACCTATCAGCAGATACGGGCAAGCCTAGGCATTGGTATGAGTCAAGTTCAAAAAATATTACACGAACATTTAGGCGTCAGGAAGCTTTGTACCAGATGGATTCCCCATACTTTAACCGACGACCAGAAACGCCTCCGCATGGACTGGTGTCGCCAAATGTTAGATAAGTTCAACGGCGGTAACTCAAATGCTGTATTTGACATCATCACAGGTGATGAAAGCTGGATATATTGCTACGAACCCGAAACCAAAAGACAATCAGCTCAGTGGGTGTTTCCTTTCGAGGATCGGCCAACTAAGGTAAAGAAAGGAAGAAGTCAAGGAAAAAAGATGATTGCCTCATTTTTTGTTCGGAAAGGTTAGTTCGCGACAGTTGTGCTAGAAGATGGAAGGACAGTTACTGCAGACTGGTATGTCAATCGCTGTTTGTCTGTTGTCTTGGAAAAAATTCGACAGCAGCGCCCTCGAAGCAGGATCCTCCTTCACCACGACAATGCTTCAGCGCACTCCGCAAAACGGACTGTTGAATATTTGACTATGGCAGGTGTCGAGATAATGAGTCATCCGCCTTACAGTCCTGACCTGGCGCCCTGCGACTTTCATTTATTCCCAAGAACTAAAGATAAAATTCGAGGTATTCGCTTTACGAGCCCTGAAGATGCGGTGAAAGCGTACGAAAATGCCATAGAAGAGACTGCTAAGGAAGAATGGGCCCACTGCTTTTCTCAGTGGTTCCATCGAATGCGACGATGTGTAGAAAGAAACGGAGATTACTTCGAAAAACAATAAAAGTATTGGCAACTTTCTACATTAAGCCGTTTTTCATATTTTAAACATTTTCAGTGTTACCTAGGTACATCCAGTTTATGTGAAGTAATTTTAATAATAAATACATAAGATAAGTCAAAATGAATTATGTTTTTCATTACGTTGTTGTAAAACAAAGGGTTATAAGTGAACAATCTATAATCAGTAGAGCGTGGCTAAAACGAATTCTGTCGAAAGGGATAAGTGAAGCCAGGGAGCTGCGTTTCACTGAAATGGCCTGTGGACACGCGATACAAGAAGACACGGACGTAACCGGAGAAGGTATTGTGCGGAGGCACAGTGCGTTGCGGCTCCACCGACCTCTTCCCCCTCCCCGCCCTACACCACTCCGCCGACACACCCGCGTCAGGCCCTCCGCACTTTCACACGCTTGCGCGCAGGTGTCCGATATCGCCCTTGAGGCAGCTTCCAAGTTCGTTGCATTTGTCTTGACACTCCTAAACGCAGTTAGATGCGCTCCGAGAGGAGCAAACATAAAAACTTCTCAACTTCGTTATATGTTATTCGCACATTAATTATTTATTTTATTGGAGGCATAAATAAAACGGACCCATTAAATTATACATAAGAAAACTATAATTTATAACATTGTTTTTATAATGTCATAAATTATGCACCCAAAAGATGGCTGACTATCGAATACCTAAGTAGAGACAGCACATACGTGATGGGCGTTGCCGGTGTCATCTAAGTATCGGCAATAATCAACCAACTTTCTTAGCATGACAAAGTTCCGTAAATTTTCCATATACTGATATTGAAATTAGTGGAATAAAATTTAGGGTTTCAATCTATTAGCATAGGAAGAGAGATAATTTAATTTGATAATCATCATAGATTCATAATAATAATAATAATCATCATCATAATCTGATAATCATCATAGATTCATCAATCATCATCATCATAATCTGATGATCATCATAGATTCATAATTATCATCTTCATCATCAGCCCCTATCCATGCACTGCTGAACATTCAACATATCAATTCAATAAATGCCAAGGCGACCGAGCCTGATGCAATATAGGTATGTACGTTTATAAAATATAATACCGATGCATAAACATACTATTTCAGGCGGAACAGATAACGCTAATAAACTTTCGCTTAGCACATTTAAAAAAAATAAACTAGTTAACGTGTATTACGAAACCCCATTTTTGATATAACTTTATTTTATATAATAGCATCAACGAAGCAAAAATAAAACTTGACTAAGATCGAGATAAGCTAAAACCTTGACATTAAACTTGGGCCAGCCGCGCGAATTAATGGCTTCCATGTTTTTATTTTCCTTGAGATTAAATTTATAGGTAGTGCTTGTGGCTGTGACGTCACTCATTACTAATGCTACGACCACAATCAACTTGTGTTAGATCGCATTAAGTGTCATATATCACCGTTGTTTACTTCAATAAATGAGACAGGCGATTAATAAGCGCGCTCTAGTGACGTAAGCCTTATCTCCGTAAATCGAACAATTTTACCATATATGGACTATAGGCCGGCCACATGGAGTTATCACTGGTTATCACTCGAATTCTAAGCCATTAAAACAAAATCGAGTTTCGATTTTGAATTATCACCATTCACAATATTATTTTCCGAAATATCATAATAATACAAAGCGCATTATTTATGTCTAATCAAAAGATATATAAAAGATCTCGTGATTTCGATATATAAATATAATCTAAAGCAATATATTAACATATATTTTTTATCCTAAACACATTTTTCTTTAGGTAGGTACCTACCTCCTACATATTTCTAAAAGAATTTTTAAGTGTTACATAAGGCTTTAATTTAGAAATACTGTACATGTATACCAGTCTTATAGGCCCAATGCAAAATTTTTGCTTTCCACCATAAACGTCATCCTGGCGAGAAGTCAATGGATTTACATTTATACATAGATTTATAGACGCAGTAAACCGGTTTATTAACGTACACATCTTGTATTATCTGTGTAACAAACTAATTTTCGTTGTAACAAAACGGTGCGCGGGCGCGCGGGGGAAGGAGGCGGGAGGGACGGGGCGGTCTCATCGCGCCATTAACATGCTAATGAGTGAGCTCCTCGATATCATCGCGGTAATTATGTCTGTGCACGTCTATATAGTCCGATTATTTATATGTCGACGAGCCTCAGACAAGCTGACAGATAACGTACAATTATCAACTAAAACCCCACGACATGCTACCAAACTCACATTTCACGGGTATTGCAAGATTCTTCACAATTTTAACGATTTCCTGTTAGTTCAAAAAAGTTATATCAAACATCTCGATGGGTTAAATTTTATTTCAACTTACTTGGAAACGATTTCATCTCTAAATGTGATACGTAGGTTACGTAGGTAATTTACACATTTATCTACGAGTAAAGAAGTACTGTGGTAACTAGTATGTTTACGGTTATGGTGTTTTTTATTATTTTGAGCCGAGTGGATTGATAGGTCGGTGTGGGCCGGGCCCGGGTTATTTATGCAAATGTCCTAACGACACATAATGGCGGGTAGCGGGCGGCTATCTGCGCGCACGGTAATTAGGTGCTGCGTGCGAGCGAGCGCCGCCGCACGCAAATCCTCCACCATGTTTGTGTCTCGCCTCGAGCACGACAAACCATGTTTTGTCGTTATACGCAGGCCACATAATATTAGCTACCGTCTGCTTACATCTTTACACTTCACATTGTCCTCATATTGTAAATGTGGCGAACCAATTAGCGTCACAATTCTGTATCGCGCTATCGAAGTTTCACAGTTCGGCGCTATATGTACAACAGCTGAAGTGATATCAAGTGAGCTTTGGCCTGACCGAGCATACCATCGCGCTCGGTTGGAGATCCCCTTTTGGGGCTTTCACACATATATTATGTCCCACATTGGTGACCCCCGACAGGACACACGCTACCTTCTGGACATTATTATCCTCATATTTCGTTATATATACTCAGTGTAGCTTACTACTACTACACTAAAATACCAATGTTACATTAGGTTAGGAGATTCGATCTAAATATAATTTATAAGAACTCACCGGCATCTAGTATCCTCTGTTTAACAGAATGTTGCCTGCCGTGCCAGAACTGCCATGCTTTTATTTCATCTTCAGGTGATTTTTCTTCTCGGAACATGAGCATGACCACACTCTATAAAAACAAATTTTGTATTAATATTTAAACGTTGCTAATTATGGGAACATTTTAATGATTAAGATGTTCAAATTCTTAGCTAATTGATATATAACAATACTAAAGTTAAACGCAAGCGAAGGTCAGCATTTTTAACACTTACGTGTTTAGCGACCTTTAAAATACGCTTGGGTTAAGTTTTAAGGATTCATTCCTTAATGAAGTGATTATGTTATAAGCTAAAATTATTTTTATCGCCCTCAAGTTTCCGTTGAGATACTAAGTGAAATACGCTTCTCGTGCGATTTCTATAGACAGGTTAGAAAATCAAGTGAAAAAGAAGTGGCTTGCGCCAGGCGTGGTGCCAGGCCCGCCATATAGGGCTAACGACGAGAAAGCACCTCAGATCGTTGCTTCTGATTGATGGATCGGTACGCTCGCCGATGGCTATGTTCGGGCCATCTCGAACATTTTTCAAATCTCACGACACGACTTTAGAATTAGTCAATTAATACTTTACGTAGTTAAATATTATATTCCTATCATATCGATAAGGTTTATATAGGGATACATTTAGATAATAGTAAATATCGCTTTTAGAAATCCTTCGCAATTAAGTACTCTCTCCGGGATCTTCGGTAAACGTTATAAGGTAATAAGCACAATGTTGTACTATGAATAGATGAATTTATGAGTAATTTGTGTAGGAAAATAGCTATGCATTTGTATAAGCGGGACACGGGCTTTCTCCGAAGATTGGACAGCGCGTAAACTCAACGGAATCACGCATACTAATAGATAGTTCACGTATATAATAGTAACGGTTATTTCTGCCTCTTATCTGACTATCACACCGATTAATAGGCAAATGCGTTGACTGCTTTATGCATATTCTTAGTTATCGATGTTTTGGAGAAGAACAACGTATAGTAGTTAATGCGCTATAATGTGTTGGTTATATTTGAAATGTTGATAGAAGTGACTTTTATTGCGGTTCGGTAATGTTTTTACTTTGTATTAATGTCACAGCGACTCCGTGTAGCTTATATAAATATTAACACCGTTAGGATTAATGATTAATAAATAGTCGACAACTAATTTAAAGACCAGCTGGTAATGGCTTACGTAATTTAGTGCCCATTTTGAAATTACAATTGATAACGAACAGAGTTGCTATTGTTACTGGTCGCAGACAGTGATACATGTCTATAATCAAAGATTGCAATAGGTAATCACTATTACAAAATACTATTGACTCAATTAAACATTTGTATTGTTTTGTGATAAAATATGAATTATGTTCATACTTTCCAATAATGGAGTAATTAATAACTCATGTTCAGGGTACAAGGGGTATGATGTTAAACTTTTAATTAGACACCACAATTTTATCTCAGTCGATTAGGGCACACCCAACAGTTTTTACCAATTTGACTGTACTTAATATTACTAAAGATAGCGCCAAAACCTATTTCTAGAAAACGCAAAACCTTTAATAATATAAGTTCCTACTCATGTTTGCAATTTTCACGACTTGTAGAAAAGTTTCACATTTATGTTTTTTGTTTTAAATTAAAAAAACAAATTAAATCATTTTAAATTTTCTTGTAAACTATATATATATATATATATATATATATATATATATATATATATATATATTCGCTAAACGGCTAACAAAATATCGAATCCTAAATAATCTATCATCATCAGCCAACCTTCCCGTCCACTGCTGAACATAGGCCTCCTACAATGAACGCTAAGACGGCCGATCCCTATGGGTAATAATACCTACTAATAATGGCATGTAAAATAAGTGCTGTTTAAAATTGAATAAAGATTATTTTATTTACCCAATTCTACAAAATATTTATTACGTTTACAACACACTATATAATTAAATTGTGAATTTTAATACTGAAATATATTTACCTAAAAGGTATAATTTAGAAAACACTTCGCGAGCTTTTAAATTACACAGAATTTTGTTACATAATATAAAGGCCATAATATAAATTAAATTATATAATTTTAATTTAACTTGTCTTTAGATTATTATGCAATTTAATGTGCATGTTAATATTGCATCTGAGGTGAATTGTGACTCAATACCTATTGCTCAAGGAATCAACTAAATAAAAAAATATTATTGCAGTGACTTATTGATTCTGAAAACATTTATTTAAAAAAATCCTCGTTTAAAAACGATATCCATTCTTATAAATTACGGTTTTTTGTTTTTACAGGTAATCTGACACTTAAGACATTAACCATGATATTGACAAGGTCAACCAATACAACAGGTTTAGCAAATAGTTTATTTGTTTATAACAACATTTTAAGTTTTTTTTAAAACTAACGAATACTGATACGAGACATTTTATTTCAGATTTTATCCAATAATCGATCGATACGAACGAACCTACAAAATCTGCACCTTAACAAAGAACTCAATATTTATAATATAGAAATTATTATATTCAATCAAAAAAAAAATGTTTTATGCCACAAGGAGGCAACCGAGCAGTCGGAGCCTTATGGTGACTACCGACGCCTATAAACATCCGCACAACCAAAAGTTATGCAGATGCGTTGCCCTCCTTTTCGCTATGCCCCCAATGGGCCACCAGAAACTCACAAAACGCACGAAACGCGACAGCATAGCTGTCACTTGACGCCGGTGTTATGTGAGTGAGATGTAGGTACCACCCCGGTCGTGCCGGCCCAATTCGGCACTACACGACACGCAGCATGGCACTAACTCTTACAAAATTCAGTAAATCATATCATTGCAATTTGCGTTAATATAAAACATGTGCAAGTAACATTTGTCGGTGAAACAAAAAAAGATGTGCTGTTCATAAAATAATGAAACGTTGCTAATTAAGGCACTAAAATGATAATTTTACACTTTGCCAGCTCGTTATTGGACGCCGGATGTGGCCAGACCGTACCTTGTAGGGATATGCAATTATTACACCCTTGACAAGATGGATCGTTGATTGCAGCGCATTTGGCGAAATGTTCTCCCTATTACATTGTATTTTTGGAGTTCAAAGGCCTCCTCGAAGTTATAGAGATAGAGAACACAACATAAATGAACAATTTGTTTAATACATGTTGCTTTATCTTTTAAAGTTTATACAGTTTCGCTCTTATTATATGTTACTCTTTGGATCTCGCAAGTTTATTAAATGGCAAAAAAATGCCGACTTACATATTTGTAAGAAATACATTAATAAACAAAACTAAATCTGATAATACTTGTCTGTTGATAACAACATAGGTATTATTATTTTAATTACAAAATTTATTACCTCGCAAAATCTTGCCATTATTGATTCACTTTAATAAAACCGTTTAATAAGACTACTGAAAATAAGTCTTTGTATACACTTCTCTCCATCGCAGCAATGCCTTATCGTTATCCCGTTTTTGTTAACAGGACATGTAATTAGCTTAAAATAAATAAAAACAAAGGGTGTTTCACAATCGCGCTCGCCGAGCTACGTCCGCGTTTTCGGAACGTCAATTAATTAATCGAGTGGATCGACATTCGACCCGATTTCAGGAGCCCGACTTCGGTTGACAATCTGAGTTATCTGATCAAGCACGCTTTCTCTTGCCCGCGCCGTGTGTCGCATACGCCTGTGTCTTTGTATCGTACGTCAGATTTAAGTACATATTAAATAATACATCCAGTGTTATAATGACCGCTATATATACCGGTGAAATGATGTTTTGAGCTTTAGTACGTTCGAAGACAATTATTGAAAACTAGTTGTTTTGTTACATGAGCCCTGTATATGTTGCCCTGTTAATCTTCTCGTGGTTTAATGTTTGCTACATTTTTTTCAGCTGTGAATTTTCAACGGGATTGTTGTTAGGGATGTGTATCTAAAATTATTAAATAGTATTTTAAATGAGGAGGTTATTTTCAAAGTTCGACTTTTCCATTTTTTGTTTGTGTTTTCACAATCTGAGAAAAAAGTTTTTTAGGTATGCAGCTATTTTTATAACCTGAAATTTTGATGCATCATTGTAGACTACAACTGAATCACATGAACAAGGATTTAAAATTATGAATAAGATATTTTGATAAAATCCAAAACTTGAAATGGAATAATCTAGTTTTGACGCGGTTCATTGGAATTATAATGTTTTGTTATATTATGCTCTAGAGGATAAATCACGTTTTGATTCAAACCACTTTGGTTTCTTGTATTGCTGAAACTAATTATGTATCAGAAATATCATTGATATAACCTGAGGTTCACTGACCTGTAAATAGATAAAACAAAAAAGGTAATCACCTTTTTCTATATTTCTCACTGCTATTTCATATTTAAGGCAATTACAATCTTCTGTATATTCAAGATCATTTACATCATCACTTTCAATATCATTGCTATTATTGATTATACTGACATAACAAGAGAGCTCCTGGTTTTCAGCCCACTCCTCGCCGAATCGTTTAACAAGCAACTTTCAGACGTCATTTGTTTTTAATTCAGATGCTTTTGTATAACAATTTCAGTTCAGGTAAAGTTATCTAGACTTTTTGTCGCTTAAGAGTATTAATAATGAACACTTAAATAAGACTTTAAGTGTTCTATTTTCGATAACTATTATAAACAAATGTATTAAACATGCTGTTATTTACATAAATTTATACCGTATAATATGATAATAAGCAAAATAAAGCTTTTCCTGAAGCAACAAAAAATAAAACTAAGATTTAAGTAAATAAACGATGGTATCATATTTTTGTTTTTGGCTGTACAAAAAAACAAGCTAAAAGCTATGATAATTTAATACTTAAATAGATATAATTAATTCATACAAAACATTAGAAACCATTTAATTTAACTGACGAGGTACGCAACCATATGTGACTAGTAGGAGTCCCACGATTACGTTCATCTCTGATGTAA
This sequence comes from Helleia helle, assembly GCA_963853865.1. Classification (NCBI taxonomy): domain Eukaryota; kingdom Metazoa; phylum Arthropoda; class Insecta; order Lepidoptera; family Lycaenidae; genus Helleia; species Helleia helle. The sequence continues at coordinate 12,555,133 of OY971422.1, read as the reverse complement.
AATAGAAGTTTTATTCTCTTGGAGGGAAATATAATTAATAAAGACATTCCTAAAATAGTTTTTTTATTATTTGTAAAATTATTTGTACCTATATTAAATTTTCATAAAAGTTGAACTTGAGAGATCGGTCGTCTTGGCTTTCATTAAAAGAAGCCTTTTTTCAGCAGTGGACGGATAAAAGCTAATGATGAGGATGATTATGAACTTGAGGGACGTATTACTATGGATCGCCTTAACACTGGTGTGATGATGATAGTTGTATGTTTTACAAAGGGATACGTTACGCCTTTATGCATTTTAACACTTATAAGCGCATAATTAGCGGAACGGCATGCAAGTTGGCATCATGTATCTATGCGTTGAGTTAAGTAATACAAGTTACGCGACCGAATGTAACTCATCGTTACTCAAGATTTGTTCGCTTTTTGTCCTTACGGCCAGTTCCTCGTTAGCACGGCGCCCATCCATCAGCCCTATCTACTTTATGACAATAATTTATGTTCACTGCTTGGCAAAACTATTTCGCTCACCGTTGAGCTTTATCGATAGCGCAAAGTAATGCTCTGCCGTCTCGATACACTATATCTGATACGGATACGTCTGTTTGTTAAGTGCGCCAGTTGTCTGTGCCAGTTGTTTTAACGCCTAGATTATTTGTTGCAAACGTTCTTTGCAGTGAATGTCGGTTTCGACATAAATTCAGAGCGGAACTGTGGATGTAACTGCACTGTTCATGCAGTTTTAATATTTATAAATCATTTTTGATTGTGATCATTTTCATAATGTTACTTGTGTTTTTGCCTTGTGCCTTGCCACTGCTTTTAAGATGTAGATATTGTAATAATTTATATTGGATGACTCTCGTTCAAATTTAACAAATCAAACAACAACATTAAAGATCAGCTTCCTGTTTATACCACATAATTATGACAAAATTAATTTAATTTAATTCACATTTATAAGTTTCTCGGCGTGCGCAAATACAAATCGAATAAACAATAACTTATCTGTTCACTTATCAAATTTATTTGGTTACTTAATTGGTAAATTAAAATATATATTTTAAATATCCGTATTACTTAACATGATCCGTATTTGGGCATAATATATTCTCACCAGCCTTTTATTTACGTTCCAATGTAGGAAATGTTTTAAAACTTTTGAATATTTATATTGAGTGATTGATTGTATTATCGGTGGCTGCCAGTGAATGCTAAACCTCGATTAAATATCCCCTATAATAGTAATCCCGCAATCCATCCAGCGTCGGATTTACATCCGAAGTTACGTTGCAACACTAATCTGCTCAAACGTCTAAAGGAAATGTCAGATTGAAATGCGCAGGGCTGCGGCCCGGCTCGGGCAGGCGTGATACGGCTTAGCGCCAGCCGACATATGACGCTTAAACCAATCAATATTTTAACATTTGTAAAAGAATGTCATTATAATTGACATTATATTTTAATTTTTGATATGAATAGCATGATGATGTTGAATGTTGAAACATAATGTGTCTTAGTTGTTCAATTAATGTCGAACATACGTAGTAGCTAAAAAAGCTCAATGATAAGTTTATCACCCGGTACTGTATTGTAATTTTTAGACACTTTTAAAACTACTATAATCATTTTGATTATGAATGATGAATTACAATAATATCATGTAAACTATAACAATTCCGTTGCAACAGCTAAGTGATGTTAAGAGCCGGATCACGCTCGACGGTGTTACACAATTGTCCCGAGATGGCCGAAGTCGACCGCCGCTGTCCGCCGATGCTATCGACGATTGACGCTAAATACGCGCGCGCTGTGACAGTTCCAATATCGAAACAATGACGAACTTCTTACGTAAAGCTTTGAGTCTAGCCCATTGATAGAATTAAAATCGGTGAAAGTTAATTTGAATAATTTATTGAGAAATTACGTGGGAAATTAAATAGTTCAGGTAATTGTGATTTAATAAGTGATTAATTTCAGGGCTTATGTGAGCGTTATCTAATAGTACGTAATGTTTCGAAAGCATAATAGTTATCGAATAGCATTATGCGAACCTGAAATCGAACGTGGAAAATTCACGCTCAGTCGAGCGGTGCGTGAGCTTCACACCCGGCGAATATAATCATTGTTTGCGAGGCTTATTAAAAAATGTAATTCATGTCTTCGGAACACACTTATGAAAGTATTTTTGTTACCATGACGTACAACGATTCAAATGTCCGAATAAAAATCACAGACTATAAAAGTGCCGCATTTATACGTCTTTTCACCCGTGAAATGTTATTGCACTGAAAAAAATCGTTTCTGGTGTAGAGGATAACACGTACGAATTTTATTACAAATGACTACGTTGAAATTTAAAGCAAGGTCTCTTTTATATTAAGATATAAACCGTTACGCATTAATATGTACGTCGTATAATACATTCATTTATAATCTATAGTGTTTTTCGACACAACATGTAGAGCGCGGGGTAGCGGTGTGAGCGGTGTGAGCGGTGTGAGCATCTCAAGGGTGCAAAATTGAGTCATCTCATCGGGTGATTGATTATACTTGCTCCTCTCCCAACTATTAATGATGTGTATGCAAATTACTTTGCCCGTTTTTGGTATAAGAAATTCTTTTTTAAAGTACGAAAAGTTTTTTCCGCGCGAATACTTGTGAGAAATAATCTGTCTCATATGACAGCCCTTCACTTGTCTCGTATGTTGGTCGGCGTATGCGTCAGATTGTGCACGACCGTTATACCTCACGTAATCAGTGCAAAATGAATCATTAGCGGTTTTTAAGGTACGAAATTTAAACTGGAGCAATCACTGAAATCGCAAAGCAACCTCGTTCAATGGCCATAATAACCGCTACCGGATATTATCAATTTATAGTAACAAAAACTGGAGCAAAAAGTATGCGTTATACCAGATACAAGTCTATCGTAGTTTGAAGTTATGAATTAATAGACTGATTACGTTGTTAAGTGTGGACCTTATTACCCATCTTTGACGGCGGTTACTCATATTGATTAGGTACGTTTTTTGTTTTATTCATGTTTGTGTCAAGTTGCTGGCTGAGACTGGATTAGAATAATGGTTAACATTTAATATCTATTAATCACATTGAAAGACAATATTAGCAACATACATTTGTTGCTAATATTGTCTTTATATACATATTAATCATTTGCTACTTATTAGAGATAAGACATATTTTTTATTTATACAATTACTTAAAATGTCTGATTTTAATAATTTTATAAATGCCTGCATCAAGTTTATTACAAATTTTGATTGTTTTTCTCATTTGGACGAATATTCTAAATAATGTTAAAATAATGATTATTAGTGGCCGGTCCGTGTTGGATGCGAGTAGCGAGGGATCGGTCGTCTTGGCGTTCTTTGAGGGAGGCCTATGTTCAGCAGTGGATGGATAGAGGCTGATGATGATGATGATGATGAATGATTATTTAGTGTTCTTCGTCCATTCCCATCATTACTATCAACCTTCTTCATTATCATCAACAGCCTCTATCCATCCACTGCTGAACATAGGCCTCTTTCAATGAACGCCAAGACTACCGATCCCTTGCCTTTGACCTTGTTCACTTTGACTTTATTTTTTAATAAGACTGCCTTTATCTTACCATCATAGTTTTAGCCTTCAAATGACAGATTTATTGAACTGTCATCACTAAATAATCCTATTCCACATAAGAACCTGGAGTCCAATTAAACATGCGTACCAAATTTAAAACACTAACCAATAAATTTTACACTACCACTCACTTAGTTATTCTAAACTTAATCAATCTTAGAACCAGTTACAACTCGGAATCCTTAGGACGGAAATTTCCAAATGATAGTTTCCTGTAATTTAGTGATATTCTGATGAACTCCGAGCATCCGGGATATATGATATTCGCCTAATCAGTCAATTTTTATCACTTTATCAAGACAAAATGTAGTGAAATTATGCTTCCAATCGGAATCGTAAAAATCTTCCAATTTATTTTTTTCTCAACAGATAAAATCTTTAATGGTCTTTAAAATGGATCGTTAACCCATAGATAAACGGAAGTCTATAAGAAGTGCTTAAAAGGTATTAAATGGCATTCGTATGTAAATTATATCGAATCGTAATTATCTATGCCTTCTCGATGCGTATTCCTCAAATACGTCTTCGCAACAGTATTTAAAATAAGTTTTTGCAAATTTAGAACTGAAAAAATTCTTTCATTATAATGAGTGAAATTCGCGTAAACAGAAAACCAAACATATCACTTAATAGGCTTCGGACTTAGCTTTGAACATGTGGTTATGCTGAATACATTTTATAATAGTAATGCGGATTGTCTTCTGTGTTTTTTAGTTATAATTATAATTGGAATGAAAATCGGAATCGATTCGAGAAAAATATTTATTGCTTTCGATTATCTTCATCTCTCGAATCGAATTCATTGATGTTGTCTCTACAAAGGTCCGAATAACTATTTTCCTCACGCATATACACCGTAGGTTCATGTGCATACCTCTAACTTAAAAGTTTAATGAGTTCTTAGACTTTATCGGAAATCGTTGAGTCTTTCAAATCAGAAAATGTTCACGCAGTAGATAAGATATCAAGTCGAATTACCGCTACACAAAGATCTTTGAATACAATCCAACATCGGTAGAAGAAAATTGATAATAGCGCCGTTGGACTAATTTTGAGTATTTATTATTTTCCCTCATGAATTAACTTGGCAAGAAATCATAAAAACACTTTAAAACTACCAGTGGATATCTATACGAAAAACCTTCACTTCTATGCCACACAAAGTTATACTAAGCCATGCTAGACTAAACTATAGTAATAACATAATATTTTAAATCAGCTAAAATTTTAAATAGTACTTGGCTCTTAAATTTAACATGCATTTCCTAATAGTAATTATTAGAGATATATAATCTCAATTATTTTGCCAAATATCAAACCAATTCAATCGCACTATAATCATTATGTTTTGGTTTTAAATAAACTAATAATTATTATTACAGATTAAAATTCATCATAACAAGTTATTAAAATAATACTTCAATTATTATTTACATTATTATTATGATTATGAAGTAACAAAAGTAAACATCGAATGTAACAAACCGCTCATTGTGTCCGACCCCTTAACCCTTCAAACTAACGCGAACTATCAGACAGCCAATATTACAATCAGGGTGATTAATTGCCGAAATAACATGTGATTGATCATGTTCTTGATACTTTTTGCACGTCTTTTAATATTATCCACAGGCCCTTGCTCTACAAATGTTGATTTAAGCGTCATTTTAAAAATGCATTTGTCATGTACGATTCAAATGCAAATTCTTAATTGCCGCTAGCGTGCGAACTTATAAACTATATTCTGAATATTATTTGGTAGGATTTAATTAGGTTCGATTCGAGTACATGTGGTGTAAAACGCTGATGATATCATAAGCGAGTATCGAAACGGAGCGGCCGCGGCGCAATTACATTTTACAATCACGCCACGCACCTCGCCCAATCTCTCTTTTTACCAAATTCTCTTAATCTCCAACTGCTTTTTGACACGCAAATATATTGACATCGCGTGTGAATTTTTAACTGTCAGCCACGGTACAACCGATCAGTGTAATCGGTTTTATAGACGTACGGTAATTACCGCTTAAAAGCTTTAAATAAATACTGACTTTGTTAAAAGCCGTGGCATAAATATAATTGGACGTACAGTTTTTCGTATCTAGGTGTATCTCGAATGTGTTTGTGTGATAATGTCGGTTTAGTAATTATACGACAATAATTGAGCGTGCATAATCTCGACGTACTATAGTGTGTAGGATATTCATTATCGTGTAACCGAGGCATTTCCTCGTGCGCCTGATATGCATAGGAATGTGCCGATTCTTTTAATATTGAATGGCGAAGCTCGTTAAGGAAACACGATGTTTGCTATATTGAAATAATTTTATCATAATACGGTAAGGTTATTGTTTAAAAACGCGATATAATCCGGTGCAGCGCTCTCCCGGGGCGGTCATTGTGTTCCTATATGGTGAATGTCAAAAGCGTCGTCTTAATTATCGGGCGCGGCCATACAATGCGGCCCGATCGCGCGCAGATAAGCGCTCTATATCTATCTGCGTTCACTGCGGCGGACTCGCGGACCACTTGCCTTAATAATAACTTCAAACGTATGTCGCATTGTATTTCTGATTATTCTGATCTAAGCCCATTGAATTGCGATAAAAGTAGAATATGTTGCTTTTCATTAGATAAAAACAAAGGAACACATAATAGTCGAATGACTTGTAAGTGACTTAATTATTTTCTCATCGATGTAACTAAAACAATATACGTAGACCAGGTATTTCCATTTCAAAACCAAGCGATTTAAAATGAGCTAAACTAGATTAAATGTGGTATTACGAGTTTTTCAAGAAATTCTAATAAATTAAAGAAATTATTTAATTATATTGTAGATCAGGTTTTTGTCATTTTTCTATGGAAGTATCGGGAAATAATAACGCGAGGGGATTTCCGATTTCCACGACAAAAAAGTGCGCATCTCTGTGTTATGGTCTTTTGTTATTTACTAATAATTGTTTTCTCATGCGGTAATGACACACTTTGGTCACGCAACACGTAGGTACGTACTGTCACTGCTGCGGTAATAACAGAACCACCAATATATACATTAACTATTTACTTTACTACAAACAATAGACTTAATTAATTATACGACATGTTATTTATAATTCTAATTGTTTTATATTATGTATCATTGCGAGTAACTTACAAATGAGAATTTATAAATAGATTAATTCATACTCAACTTGTTTTATAATAATTTATTAATTAAGTATTTTAAATAAAATAGTTATAATTTTTTTCTATTGTATAAATATAACTGTTATTCTGCTTCGAAATCTAAAATCGGAATTGGTGCTTTTCTATTTATGTCTTAAATTATAAATTCGAACATAATATTTATTTATCATCTCGAGCGCCGCCTAAATAACGTTAAGGAATACTTGGGAACAACAATGTAATATACTTATTAACTGCTTTAAAACGTAGGGAAAATATTACGAACGCAATTCATAAAAAATATTCAAAGTCACAAATCTACTTTATTTTATAGTCGGTCACTTGTAACTAAAAAAAGTTATGAAAGTGAATCGCGAAGGTGAACATGAAACCATAACCAGGAGCATGAAACGAAATATATCTAAGGATTCTGCGGTCACGGCAGCGGAAAGTGCATATTACGTTATAAAAATATGCACATTACAAGTCCACACAACGCCAATGTAAAATGGACACCCATTAAACTCCACCGCACTCGCTATCAACAACCTACTTTATTCTTATTACACTGTTAACGTAAAATTAGATAGAGACGTTATAAGCTTTACGTATATTTTTAACGGTTGCTCTTAAGTGTGTAAGTAATATGGCTAACAAGTAAACATCCGGCCGCTGACCGCTAACAAATCGGTGAAAACTTAAACGAAGTTTTGTCGTTCGTAGAAATATTTGTCTGTTTCAACAAATCCATTTGTGCTATAATTTAAACCAAACATAGCGATATATTTTAATATTTATTGTCCTACTACCTACTTTAAAATATAAGTAAAGTATTTCAACCTTTTTTAAATCTTTATTGACTTTTAAAAGCGGTTTTCATTCACACGGATACGACAATCCCATCGTACCTTGTGTATACATTGTACCTTGTTACATAGTAATTTAAATTTATGATATATATAAATAATACAAGTATAAATAAGAAACATTTATCAAGATAATCACTGATTAGACATAATTGCTATACAGTTTTTGGTTGAGCTAGAATACTATATATTAAACCTACGTCAAAGGTAAACGAAATTCTCTAATCAGTGACTCTCTTCTATTTTGGTTCCTAACATAATCTATCAGCAAATATTGCACATCCTCAAATTATCTCAACCTATAATAGCCACTATTTCCGATAGTCTTTTGGTAATTGAAAGAAGCACATCGCCAGTGAAATTATTTTTGCTGACAATAACTGGCGATGATAGTGATGATGACTCCTCTCCCTACTTTCCTGTTTTACGTTGCCTTCTCCATCAATATTGCCTACACGGTTGTATTTTTGTTTTATAAATTCATTACAGAGGAAGCAGCTGACAAAACAAGATGTCTATTTATATATTAACAATCATTAATAACATGTTTTATTCATCTTTATCCGGCGAAATTATATTATCATAATAGTGTACAAATAAAGTTGGGATGCAGTTGACTTACCTTTACTATTTGATTTTTAAGTGGTTTGTCGGGATCGTGGATGTACTCTAACGTAATGCCATAGAACTGGCCCTTGTTGATGTACGTGATGCGGTCATCCTCTCGCCTCTGCGAACTGCTGCTCGCCGTTTCCAAATGGTACTTGAAGCCGTATGGTGAAAACCTGCCGAAATAAGCGTCAACCGTAAACATAGATAAAGATGAGTAGACCAGATTGAACGTTTAGATCGAGATTAACGTTACCGAGTAACATAGTAGTGGTGACAATAAACATTTTCGAGATAACAAAGCAGTTTTATTTGACCATTTAGAAAAAGTGCGATTTCTTCTTTGAGATAAATATCACAAGTTACGTTCTCGACAATAAAGTTTCCATGAAGTGGTGCAGTGCGCAAAAAGTGGAAATCTTAATTGCACGGGCTTGTCACTGTAGTTACGTAAAGGCGCGGAGATCCAGTTCGCAGTGCGCAATGAAAAATTGTGTTTTCTCGCTATTTCCTGTGCGTGGGATCAGCGGAAGGAAAACCCAACGTCGCGTGTTCCGAGTCACGCTCGATCCTGACGTGACAACGTGATTACAAACGTCACTTTGTTGCCTTACTTCTGCCCACAGAGTCTACATTGCAACAATTAAAATATATTGGACACGAACTGCGTTGTGTAATCACTGTTGACTGTTGTATTAATACTAAATTTTACGAATGGTAATCATTCAATAATGTCTATAGTGTTGGCGTATTTTTAGCAAGAATGTCTCATTGATAACTAACTTAAGCTGACGAAATACTTCTAAGCTATTTTAATGACTCATATCTGGGTTTTAAACTAATAGCCATGCTGATTCATAAACTACTTAGCTAACATTTATTTGAAACAAACATCTCCGAATGACATAAAATCACAAAATTTGTAACGACTTGTAGGCAAGGATATCTGGTGATAGAATAACAGTAATAACTAACACTATATTCATTGTATAGTATCGACCAAAATTCACAATGAACGGCCACACAACCACACCACTAATGAATGTTCGCAGTGAGCCTGGCTGCGGCCTCTGAGTTATTATGCTCTTTAAGTCCAAGACCGTTGCCATTGTATTGTATCTTAATTAAGCTCATATCACATAAGGAAATACAAATCTGTATAAAGTAACAAGTTATGTTTCAAGATATCATAAATCCTCCCTTATTCATGATTTTCCATTAAACAAAATTTAGATAGCCTGTTCATGGTCTGTTACGTCATTATTTAAACTTTATTGAAAACAATTTGGCGAACAACCCCGCCGATGTCGGCGATTTAGAACGAGCGCAGGCAGATAAAGGTTGTGTATTTGTGTAATGCAAACGCGAGGTGACATTGACGGATCGCTCGAAACGTTGTTTTCCTATCTGATTCTGTCGTTATTTCGAACGCAATTCCTATCAATATACCTACTTTCTATTGTCATGCTCTTAATTCAATTATTTTCACTATTTTCAAGAAACATAACTTGTAATCTGCCTTTCTTAATTAGTTACGTGCATACGTTTTTGTGAAGATTGCATTAACTACCGAATAAATTATAATAGGAGATCAGTTATTAAATATTTTAAGAAAAATCAATACAACATGTAATATTATTCGTTAAGGTAAGAATCAACAAAGTGTTAAAATCGTCGAGCATATAACCGGAATAGGGCGGTAATGTTAAGTTTTGTATGAAAACGAATACCGCCAAATTTGTGCTGCAACGCTGCACTGGTTATGCGCTCTGATTGGCTGACTGATGACCGTTGATGGACGATAGGCCGATGGGACGTACATACTGATCACTGGTTGGTTGAATTGCTATTACGTCAGTGACTAATCATTGACCAGTTTCTGAATTTTATGGCTCACATGACTACTCTATCCGGTTATATGCTCAATGGTTAAAACGAAGATGTGTGCAGGTGAAATATTTATTCTTCTCAGTAGCCCAGTGCACTGGATAATAAAATACGCATTGTTTTCCAATGAACTTCATTACAAATTTCAGAAGCGCACCATCCGAAAAAAGACACTTCCTGCGTGAAGATGTGGGCCTTTCATGAATAAATCAATTGGCGAGGCGCGGAAATTGATGGGGACACAAAAAGCTTCGGGACGCAGCGACAACAAAGTGGTCGCAATAAAAACGCATACCGCGACAGGCGAGCGCCCCGCGGAGTCTGGCCGCGCCGCCAAATTAGATGCGCATACATCAGCCTACCCTACTCCTATTGGCTATTACTGACCATCGACTTGCTGCAGATGCCCTCTTTGTAAGAGAATATTTGAATAAGATCCATAGACAATGAGAACATTTAAAATCAGAATGTAATTTATTCTTGATTAGCTATCTGTGTCATGCAGTTTTTACACCTGAGTGCTTGCTATCTATGATGATCTGATGTACCATCAATATACAATAAAAGACGTTATCACGTTCTTCAACTAGAAATAGTTAATATGGAAAAAATAAAATGTCGAAGAACATTATGGCTGGATATATAAAAAGAACGTCTATGTATGTCCAAGCTCTTATCGATGTGAGATCTTTTGAATATGGTTATCGAGTTCGTAGACTTACATCATTATAATATATAAGAAGTCAGCATCGTACACTGACTATTAATTACAGAAGATTTTTCTGAATAGACCTCAAATAAACTTAAACCGAACAAAATACTTTTTAACTTCTTTAATGATGGACTTCTAAGAATGATTATTATTAATAATCAATAATAGTATAACTTTTATCTCACATTAATGGAATGTTTTAAATTTGTTTACTGGTTTTTACAGTTCTAGACCATCGAATATCAGTTGTTCTTGAGCATTAAAATGATAATGAGTGTGACTGGAATCGTAGTCATATATTCGTATAATAAATGTTTATAAATTAAAATATTTTTTAGAATATTTATACGAATATCACAATATTAAATTAATTTATTTATACGATCTAATGACTAATTGCCATTTATGTATATAAGAATGTAAAAATATATTCACGTTCAAGTCTCGAGAATTTAATAAGCGAAGGAGAGTGATGTACTGATAAGGCGAATATTTAGCATTGGATGATTTAGTTATCATGTACATGCTAACGACCGGCACGCTGCTAAACTACCGTATTGGAAAACTGAACACATATTAGGCGTAGGCGTCTATCGACGTTTGTAATTAGCTCATATTGAAAAATTACCCCGTTTCATTATATTTGCATTTACATTACACATTAAGCGCCGAACAGATTAAGGACGGATGTTCATAACACATTTACGATCTTGAGTATTTACAAGTTATTAACAGAACACGGGATTAGAAACGGAACTCGCAGTAAATACGTCTAGTTATTAGATACCTTTTAGAACGATAATTATCAATGCATACATTACTCGATTAAGATACTACGTTTAAAAAGCTTATTACTGATAAGTAAATAAGTAATCGGGGCCGTGGAGCGGCAGCTTCAGGTTCGTGGTGTTTAACTGGCTGGTAACCAAAAGTCCAAACATGAGTGAGGGCGTAAGAATGTCTCTATACGTGTACGTACGTACGTACGTACCGAACCGCCGAGCTTGTACGTATACGACGGGCGCGGCGCGGCGGTGGGTATGTACGTATGTACGTACGCGGCGGCAGGTATCTAAGTATAACGTACGTAATTTAAGACGCAAAGGCGACGGAATTATTCGGGCCAAATGCAAGTAATTATTGAGATAATAATGCTAATGCACTTATCATGTTGACGACTCATTCCGCCACGACAACGCACAACTCCACAACGATTTATTTTTCAATATTATAATATTAGAATTTCTATATTACTTCTACGAAACTGGTTTATTAATATTGAATTAATTAAATGAATTTTAATGTTAGATATAGAATTGATTATTTGGAATATTTTGACGAGGTTTGGCTATAGTCTCATCACAAAACATCATCGCAGCAAAATTTCGTATTAGAGAATACTGATGACAAAGATTTATATATTTATTTATAGAAATATATTTATTTATTGTTCTTTTTTGTCTTTGTATATGACATAAATACTAAAGTGCTAATGGCACTTGGCTTAATTAAAAATAACCAAGCAAAATGAATGAACTAGATAAATATTTATCTAGTGACATCACCAAAATACTTACGTTATATATTCCCAGTGATGTGCTAGCATGAAAACAAAATAATCATTAAAAATAATATCATGTTCAATTTATATTTCACATTTTTTTATTTCCTCTCAATTATCATACGTATATCACTGATGTTATTTTGGCCTTTGTCAAGCTGTGGAAAAACAGGAGCAGATGACATAATATTTTTTTTGGTTCATTGAACTCCGACTATAAATTTCCAATCAAGTTTAATTTGCAAAGGTAACTAAAGTTTCAAATTCCATTACTTTTTAATGCAATAAAATTTTTAAGAATCATTTATATACATTAAGTAAAGACAGAAGCAATTAGCCTTAAAGATAAGACGAATTTAATTAAAATGCCCTAATAATTAAATAAATGATACCGCATTTCGATCCAATTTGAAAAAGGTCTAAATATATTAACGAAGTTGTATTTTGCCTTTTATTTACTGTAGGAAAAACAGATGTAAATTATTAATTATAAAATATTATTATTAATAAAAGTAAAATAAAAAAAATTGAACAAAATCAAATGTATTTGCGTATTAGTATTGAATATACACACAAAAAAACTACCTGCGATACCTAAATGTAACAATTCTAATACCTATAAAAGAAACAATAAATAATTGCATGCAAGGCTGTGAATTGTAGAGAAATCCCAAACTATGTCGATATTGATTTCGATTGGGGTTTTTCCGGTGGTTGACGCAGAACGGGGAATATTTGGGGAATATCATATTAAATTACCCATATTTTTATATTTTTTCCAAAAGGGATTTATCGATTGTAAATAAATAGATTCTTAATGATGATGAGTAGATATTTATATTATTGAACTCTACTGAAATTTTGATCTAAAATAATATTGCGAGCAATCGTTGTGCACAGCAATGGAGGCAACAAACAACGATATTTCCGAGATTTAATTAACGTTTGAAAGTATTGCATATAATAAAATAAATTTAATTTTATCATCTTTCTGTCTATGTGCACATGATAAGTGTCATTAAAATCTTAATGCACAATGTAAATCCATCAAGTCAATGTTAGACTACATTTTTCTTTTTATAAAATATCATAAAAACAGCTTTTTCATATTCCATTATGAGTTTATTAGTGTTCTCGGGTATTATTATCACCATTGACAGCGTTATAAAATTGTTATTTGTTTAAAACGCTAAGTTTATCAACAATAGGCACAAGTCAATAACTTTAGAATAAAACATGGGAAATTGTCAATTAACACGCCTTTACGGCTTTATTATATCATCACGTAGTTCTATTTAGCACCTGACCCTCCAAAATTTGATTGTCGTGTGTTTAATATTGCTAGAGGTCCTGTAACGGTCCAAATTAGTAGTTCCTAAAAGTTTACCGTAGCGAGTTTTGGAATAAAATATATTTTTGTATAATATAAAAAGTAATGTAAATATTATTTATTTACTTCGATAAAATGCGACAACTACCAAATATAATAGATTAATATCCTTAGTACAGATGTTTTATATCATGAAAGCTGGTGAGCCATCCTTGTGTTTGTAAATATTGTAATATTTTGTCAAAGTATTCGACCATTATATATGTATGTATATGTATGTCTATATATATGTAAATGCTTGTTTTTATGTATGTGTATATGTATATGTGTATATGTGAATATATATCTGTTCAGTGTAGGTTTTAGGCTCTCTGTTAGTGGGTTTAGGGTAGGTAATGCATAAAAATTGTGAATATTTGTGTTTTTTTTGTTTTTTTTTTAAATGATGTGAAGTATTAAAAATCAAATAAGTAATGTATATTTCTATTTAGTTATGTAAGTGCTGTCAGCGATGTCACTCCAAGTGACAATGAGGAGTCACTGAAAATCAGCGTCTCACCTTTGCTGTAATGGTGTGGCAAATGCTGAGTGGCTACCTCTATTGTTCACAATAATAATTAATGTATGTGAAACTACGTTGTGATTATGTTTTGATCTTTGGTGTGAACAATAAAATATTTTTCTTTCTTTCTTTAAATATACATGCACATTGTCTTTGCGTGCGTAAGCTCGGGAGCACTTAGTCCAGTACGTTGATACGCTCCCTGTAGTTACGCACACAAGAAAGCACGTCTGAACGCATCACAACTACAAGTATGGCCCACCCGCTTTCGTGAAATAAAACAACTGTAACAGTGATATATATCATATATTTAACTATTACTGATTTACACCTATGTACACCTGTGAACATAATGTATACGTAATAATAAATCCAACTATAATATTATAATCTAGCTCCATTCAATACCTAGATTTAATGGCATTTCGTCTCTAGCATATATGGCTATATAAAGTTGTTAGCCAACATAATAGAGGTTGTTTTATATTTAAGTTGAAACTAAAAGACGCACTTCATTTTCTCAGAAAGGGCAGCTGTACCGTAGTTGTTATGAAGTGCAAAGTGGTGGGTCAACATGGTTGCATAGGATGTTGACTGTTTCCATATATTCACGCTACATGAGCTTGTATATGAATAGCAATCAATTTTGTACGCTCTAAACATTGACAAAAAATGCGACAGGCTCTTACGATAGAACATATTTTTTTTTAAAAATCCAGACTTGACTTCAGATTTAATAAGTGAATCTTCCCACTTAATTCTTAGCAATAAAACAAAACATGAATTGGCATGTTTGTAAATAGTTTTATGAAACGTTTCCTTGTTTTGCATTCTTAATGACTTTTATTTTTGGGCTTTTTATACTTCTTTTTTGCCCCGATGCAAGTATAATATTTTCAAGACTTTAATTATTTTTAATCTTGACATTTAAGTTTATCTTTTTGTATCTTTCTATAAAGTTAATAATAAAACATTTAAGCGTTGATATAAATCTAGGTCCTAAGTGGGCGAACATAATACATATTAGATATTAAGATATGTTAATGATGTCATAAAATATAATGATAAAAGTAACATTTTGTACTGTAATTTAATGCTTAAGTATTTGAACACTAGAATAAAAATTAATTACCGAATTCTAATTCCAAAATATTAAAATTAATATTTAAATATATTATATAATATAATAATAATATAAGTGCGTGTTATTACTTCGCCGTAGATAGGTAAAGGGAGTTTGAAGTCCAGCTGTAGTTATATCTATTTTGGTGCCTTGGGTCTATCATGTTAAAATGCCCAAGGCTTAATGAGTGTCCATGACTATGACAGAGGACATCAGTTGCAAAGCCTTGAATAATTGCATAAAATGAAGAAAGTTATAAAGTGGCCTGGCTCGCGCAATTAAGGAACCATCCTTAATATTGTAAGATAGCTAGATCGACTATTGTGTAACATTTTTTTTCCTTTAACGCCGGGAAATGCTCTGAGGCATCCGACAGAACAACCCCTCCAAACGTCGGGACAGTGCAATGGGGTGAGGTTCGCATCCTCGCCCCTTGTCCCTCTGCTCTTTTGTCCCCCCTTTTTATTAGAGGGATACAAAAAGCAGCTCCCTCGGTCCAATTTGCTTCACCCAAGGTGCTGGGTTCACCTTAGGCTACTGAGCCCCACCGCCACGACAAGGATTGAACCATGGTGGGGACTATTGTGTAACATAGTAAATAACAATAAAATAAAAAAATAATGATTATATAATGTATACATATGTTTTAGATACATGCGAAATAGGTAGGTACTTACAGTTTGGCGATTTGAATTTTATCGGCATCATTCTGTCTGCCAAAGTCGTGCCAAGGGCGTGTTCTGGGGGGTTGTGCTGGCGAGTGGTGCGCTGCGGGGGTGCCCCGACCATCTTCTACCACGCCAGGTTGTTGGCAGATTACCGTGTACTCGAACGACTAATAAACAAATTTACATTATTTAGAGTTGGTTCTCTATCTCAAGTATAGAGATAGAAAAAAAAGCAAAGAGTAAAGTATGTTTTATGTACCTATTGCGATGTGTATAAATATGTTTAATTATTTCTATGATTTATAACATAATATAAAGCAATTTTTCAAAAACGAAAATGTCAAAAGTATGAGCTCTACCTTAGGACGTAAATGTTACATTACCTGTCTGGAAATAACTTTATATATAGCGAATTTTGTTGTAAGTATGACAAAAATGTTAACATTAAAATATGAAAAAATACAAAATACACGCTAAAGAGTTATGAAGTTACAGTTAGTTAAAGTTACAGTTTTGACACCCTAAAATTATTTCTGTTTAATTTTTTACTGTACAAAAGAAGCTTTGTAGTTAGACTTATAGTTACCATACCTACCACTAATAAGTAAGTGCAATACTACCTTGATTTATTTTTTCAGAAACGTGCGGTTTTGGTTACTGGTTGTCTTTTAGTCAAACTTTTTCGTAGCTATAAAATCAATTACATGGCTTCTATGAATTTTAGTATCACTATCCACAGATAATCACAAAAAGAAGGGAATTTAGGTTATTTTTCCTTTGCTATCTATAGATTAAATATTTCGAAACAAAACATTTGAACTTAAATTACTGAAAATTTTAATCAGTCACTAATTTCGGCTGAATAATAATGATGTCTTCACATACGCATATCATTTAACATTTCAAGATAGACTTGCTAATTAGGCTACGACATTAGTGTTTTAAAACGGCGCAAAAATAAGTCAATAATTATATATTCGTTAAAGTTTTAACTTCCGCGAACATCAAAAACAAAATAAACATATGAAACTATGGTCGTAATGAGTTGTTAAATGCATAATTAACAAGAACCTTGTCATCTTAAACTATGAATAACTAGTTAAGATACTATGTTTATAACTATTTTAATGATTTGAATCCCAGATTAAAAATTTTGAAACATTTTTATAAGATTTTTATGAATGAACACTTGTGAATATAGCCTTAATAAAACAATGTATGCCGTAATTTCTATTGCAATTTATTCTTAACATCTACATAAAACCTATATATTTCTCAAATCAGTTCGAATGTTTTATTCTTGTTTGTTGCGATTATTTATACAACAACAAGTAAACTTTTTGCTATATTTTGCTATTATTGAACGAATTAGATATCCAAGTAGCAGTTTATTTTGATTAAGAATATGATCCTTCTTCAAAAACTTAGATAAGTTCTCATTTAGTGAGTCATTACAAAGATTTGAATACAACGTAGAACTATGTATATAAAATATATTACGATCATGACGTCTCTAACAATTTAAGCACGTTAAATTTAAACAATACTTATAAGAAGGCCTACAAAATATAATCACAGGGAAGTGATAAGCTATTAAATATTTAAATGAACTTCTATAACACGTAAATATATGTTTTTAAATTATCAGGAAATGTTTTTGATGTTAATTTTCAAACGAGACCATAGTATTGTTTGAACCTTTTAAATACATCAACTGTCTGTATACGTTTGAATATATTTCATGCGGAATGACAGCTATCGCAGAAATATTGTGTTCACGTATTAAACTGGAATTAGTATCTATTTAAATGACTTAGATATAACAGCTTCTATTAGCACGAGACAACAAGGCTGGTATAAAGTGCCAATGTAAACAGCTCGTGAGCGCCACACCTAACAACTACCTAAGCCCTTCAAAACCACTTAATTCTTAACCCGATTATACAGAAGTCATGTCAATTTGTTATTTTAAATACAAAGCTTTTCCTAGATATTATATCGTGTGTCGTGAAGGTCTGGTTATGCGTCACGACAATGTCTCTAATTATATACCTACTGTGTCGATAAAGATGGAATTGCACATACTTAATTAGCTAATAAAACTATTAAGACGTCATAAAGTTATTTCGAGCGCAATAATTAGTTTCAATACAATGGTAATTGTAGTAACATTTTTGTGATATTTTATAGAATATTATCTCCTTAATGTGAAATAATGAACATAAATAGCAATAGCAATAAAATGCAATTTTTAAAATATTTTCTGTCAAAACTTTAAAAGTAATCAAATCTAAATTGTGACATTACAATTAAATTCGCTATAACATCATTCCAAGTATTAATTACTTCCAGTAATAATTTAATCTAAAAATATTTACCTACGATTTCTATTAACAGATAGACTATTAATTTGTCTAATGTAATAAGTTTCTAATAAGAAGCATTATCATCAGCATGTTGTCGTCTATAATATGTATGTCGTATGGACATAACTGCGTGTAAACATTATACTATAGTTGTGGTGACATTGATTGTAGTCGCATTTAGTCATAGTAAAATCACATAGAACACGCTATTAATAGTAATTTAGCCCATATAGCTCAAAGTGTAATGTGAACCTTATGACGAGCGCGGGAGGGCTTCAGTGGTATATTCTTATCAATTCGTATTATTTCAAGGCTTCTTGAATTGATCAGAATAACTGTAATGATAAACATGTAGGTTAAATGTACTGACGAGTTAAGGTTTACTACTGTGGGATACATAATGAGATATAATATGAATATGTTATCCCGTCAACAATTTGGATTTTACTGAGGATAAAAAGAAAAATACATTATTAAAAACGCGCTTTTACTTAAGCAAGTGTGTCTTGTACAGTATTTTGTATGTGTGTGCGTGTATGAAGCCCGACCGCCCGCGCCCTGGTCTTGGAGCACCGACCTGCTGTACGGCGGTGTGGTCCCGAGGGGTGACTGCATCAGCCCCGATGCCGCTGTCCGGCGACGGCAGGTCCACGGTAAGGCCAGCGGCCGCGATCACGCTCTTGCTGTGATAGCGAGGCGCCGCGTAGCGATCCCCGAATGTGGAAGCCGGCGCCGACTCTGTATCGCTATACGGCGGGGCAGCTCTCTGCTGGTAGCCTTCTCCGACAAAGTACTCTCTGTAATACGATTCACCGGCGAAGGATGCCGTCTGGCGCGGATACTGTTCGCCATAGGGAGTGGGACTGGGGGTGCCGGGCGGCGCGAACATTTGCGCCGCGTACATAGCGGCGTCCGGGAGGAGCGAGCCTGCCGAGGAGGCCCTTGACGGCACCGGAGACGGCGACGCCGCTTCGCCCGGCTCGCCGACCGCCACCTGCGGACACACGCGCCTGTTACACGCGTTCTCCCACGACAACTGTCCGCTACGTAAAGTCGACGCGTACATGCCGCGTCTTAACACAGTTCACAGCTTCACGTACACTAGGTTTGTTCTTTTACAACACGTTCACGTTTAACTATACGGTCCTCGGATTCACCTCCGACGGTACAGGTTGGGCGGGCAGCGCTGGCCGGCCGGGTGAGGGCGCGGGCGGGCGCGTTTAGTGCGTCTCGAGCGAAGTGCTCGGTTCATCGTACGTTAACCGCGATAAATAATACATGAGTAACCGGTAAGAAAAGTGTGTGAGTGCGTGCGCGCGCGGCGGCAGCGTACGGACGTGTGACGCACCTTGTGTCGCGGCGGCTTGAGCGCGTGCTCGGGCTCGTCGACCACCTTGCGGCTCAGGTCCTCGGGCTCGCGCTTCACCAGCCCCGCGTGGAGCAGGCCCGATAGCTCTCCCAGCTCCGCCCCGTGGCCGCCATTGGCCGTCTTCAGTGCGCCGCCGGCCCTGCGGAGGGGATACAAGCGTGATTGGCGACAATGCGCGCGCGTTGCTATTTCTACGATCGACCTCGGCGTGCGCGCATAGTCATAACAATATCATTCTCGCTCTTCATACGAGATATTGTCAAACTTTGATAATATATTTTTTATGTATATAGTTATACAAAAAATACAAGATAAATTACTTACAATAATTTTATAAATTAAAACAAAGTACCATGATTTTTTTTTAAAAGCGATTCGTAAAATATATATGATTAAGACATACTTAAATATATATATATATATATATATATATAATCATACCTAAATCAATAGTTACATTAATCTTTACTGTCAAATTTATTCAAATCAGCGATATATAAGATATTTCTAGGTATAGATGTGTATTAACAGTATCGAGAATAATTATCAGCTGAAAGATAAAAATGCAAAAATATAATAAGGCACTTAAATTTTTAATGACATTTTTATCTTTAACTCTATTAAGAGCTCCTACAACTCTAAGTATTTACGCAAAATGAATATTCAGACAGGTACATATTATCATATTAAATTAATTCATATATTCATGACATAGGTATATGTCACTCCCTATGACAAAGCACAAATATATATTATGATTATAAACATTGTATGACTCATTTATAATAATATATAAATTCAATACCTATTCATATTTATTTTGTTTGTCATTATTTTAGATTTACACTTGTCTCTGAAAAAATTTTGTATTTTTTTACAATGATAAAAGAACCAAATCAGATATTACTAAAAAGATTTCATATCAGCAAGTTTAAATATGACCATAAAGATATGTATTAATTTGTAAAATAATAGTTTAATTAGGATTTCTTCCCCTAGAAGTTTTTACAAAGGGAACTTTATCTATATTACCTACATATCCAAAAGTTTAATAAATAATGATATATAATTCAATATAGACGTTCTTCAATATTAAAAAAAACAATATTTCAAACACACAAAATATAAATTTTGAAACAAGAAGTTACAAAATCAATCACATATGTTATACAAATATTATTAGAAGAGAAGAAGGACACGACTAAAATAGCAATATCCCGGTGTTGAAACAAATCATAAGATGAAAGACGAAATAAATCAAGACCCTCCAAGATAGACTTCAATCCACAATCGTAAGAGGTAGCTCCATGCTGCTTTGCAGCCAAATTGGGCCGGCACGACCGGGGTGGTACAGTGGAGAACTATCCTGTCACGTTTCGTGCGGTTTATGAGTTTCTGGTGGCCCATTGGGGGGATAGGGAAAAGGAGAGCAACGCATCTGCATAACTTTTGGTTGCGCGGATGTCTATGGGCGTCGGTAGTCACCATAAGGCTCCGGCTGCTCGTTTGCCTCCTTATGATATAAAAAAATCCATACCGAAAAGTTATGGCAAGCGATATAAGGGATTAGTTGAATAAAAATAAAGTTGAAAAACTGTGACCGTAATAATTACGATAAACGACAGCAAAACGCAAAGTAACAGAACGTACAAGCCAAGCGTCTTTTTACACGCTTTTTATTAGCTTCACCTGTATGTATACTTGAATGTTTGTAACCAAATTCTTTGGGCGCGATTTTGACCAACTTTAAACGGCCAGATTTCGTTCAAACTTTGTAGATTTATCGAGGACGGATGACAATACAATAATTTCATAAAATTATTCCAATATCCTGATCAGGATAATCAGAATAGCATATGCTAGAAAGGCATACCGCATAAGGCGCGCAAGTTACCTACATCACTTGTGTTGTTTTCAGTCTCTCACTCATTTCTAAAGTGATTGCCATTATTTGAGTACTTTAAATTAATAAAATCTTTAATAAAAAAAATCGACACCAAAAAGGAAAAAATAAATTATAGTTTAAAAAAAACTAAAAAACAAGCTTTAATAGCAAACCGAACTATAAATTTGAAAATAATTTTTAATAGAAGAATTAAATGGGTTAAAAAATAAATAAATGATATTACTTATTGTAAAAAATTTGTCTAGTCTTGAACATCACTAACACGTTAGCGATGTTCATTGGAATATATCCGCCAAAAGTAATATCATTTATTTATTTTTTAACCCATTTAATTCTTCTATTAAAAATTATTTTCAAATTTATAGTTCGGTTTGCTATTAAAGCGTGTTTTTTAGTTTTTTTTTTAAACTATAATTTATTTGTCTAGTCTTGAACATCACTAACACGTTAGCGATGTTCATTGGAATATATCCGCCAAAATAACTACATCTAAAAGATCGAAGAGAGAAGAAAGATTTTTTATAATCTCAAATGCAGTTTCTATTTAACTAGCCTTTTAAGAGTTTTAAGTAATGTAAGTCTATAAAAGATTTGCAATTTTAAATTAACATAAGTTTCGCCCTTTCCTATATTTTATCGAATGTAAAAATTTGTAATAATCTCATGTCCCTTTAAAATAACGTTTAAAATGTATGCAAAATAAACACTGATGAAAACAGTTTCCAGATGGGTGATCGTGTATCGACAAATTATTTAATATTGAGCACTACCTCGAGAACGAGTCAAACCGCTAAGACCTGTTCTCTAGACAGGTGTATGAGGATGTTTTAACTGTTTTGATTATACAAACTTTAATCTTGTGTGTGAACCTATTGTTATAGTTGATAAAAAATATACTAGATAATCGAAAGGGTTTACCTAAAAGCAGAATTTTTGTAAAATTTACCTAAAAAGTATACTATATACTCAGAAAGTAATCTAAAAACGACGATGAATTGAAAATTGTCATTAAAGAAGAGTAATATTGGGAATTAATGCGAACCAACTCTACATAGGACTCTATTCTCAATATTTTGTTTAAAGATTTTTTTTTTCATTGATCGTATTTTATTATATTTTTTCCCGAGATTGATAATAAGTTTCGTCTTCTGGGTGTTGTATTGGCGTTAAGATAAAACGTTCCATGATGATGTTGAAATACGAATTATTGAGTAGCTCTATGTAAATCTTATCAATGCGACGCTAACATTTAGCAAGAATAAAATTTTGATAATTCTATTTCGTCGCAACTATTCATGGTGATTAGCAAATATGGTCATTTGAATTTGCAGCACTTATTAATGGTCAAAAACCTTCGATCAACGATAGTTTAAAAGTTGGCATGTTGATCGAATTGTAAAAACTAAAAAGGAATATAATACAATTTAGTTTCATTGTTTAATAATATATCGAAATCATAAAAGTATTTTGTAATTATAAGCTAATTACATTTTATTTTGACATACAATTATGATACCCATTTAAGGTAAATACAAATTAGATTTACTCGATGCAAAAAATTAATATATGGAATATAATATACAGAAATAAATATTCGGTACTGATATACATAAATCGGTAATAATATACATAAATAATACTTATTATTTTTGTATTAATTTCGTAAAGATTTTTCCGTTTGTTTTGAATTCTCAATAGGAAAAAAATATTTTTGGGACACCTACGAACGAGCACTTTATGATTATTATAGGTTTTTATCATAGGGATTATTATCATTATATTAAAAATGATTATTATTAAGTCGTTTACTACTTCGAGACATCATTAATTAATGAAATCTCTAAACATAATTTACATAAAAATGTAAATTAATTAAGCTCTGCACGATATCGTATAATAAACTTTTCTAATAAAAATCAAATATAAACCCGTCTACCGTTTGGTGTATGAAATACTAATAAACTAATAATCACAAATTACACAAATTATCCCACTTGAACAGCGGGGTACATTGGAGACTATTACAAATAATACGTTGTCAGATACATTGAGTTTATTTGATTTGTTCGCATGTGAGCGCGGGCGCGGCTCGTAGCGGCTCGGCGCGGCTTTCGTCGGCCGGTGTCAGTGCGCGCCGATTTATGATAATTGAAGGCATGTTTCATTGGCGCTCAGATGTTTATTTTAGATAAGAGACTGTTGGCACTATTTCATGCGTCCGAATTGGCCGGGACTCGACCTCCCGCAAGCTCCACTCCAACGGCCGTGTCCGATTGCAATTCCATTGCTCATATCTTACATTATTCATAATGTGTTGGTAAAAATAAGCCCGGTGTGAAATATCACAAATGCTAAAGATTTTTATACATTAGATTTGAAAAGACCCTTAAATTTCTGTAGGATATACAATTTATTTTAAATTACATAAAAACTAATGATCGCAGTATATTTATATAGCATAGACCAACCTCTAAAAGAACAGTATTATTAAATTCGTAAATATTCCAGTATTAAGAACTATGTAAAATCATCAAATTATTTTTAACTGAATTTTAATTAAAATGCGCTCATAAACCTCAAGTGTTAATATTTATAGTATTGCTAACCGTAATTAAGTAAGAAATTCGTTAAAGAAGATCTATTTCAGCGTTAATAACAAAGAGGATAGAGTCATGATGTTGATAGTAGTATAATAAAAGACAGAAGACAAAACTTTCCGTTTTCCGTTTCTCTAAATGAAATTCAAAAGTAAACAACAAAAATGAACAAAAAGAAAATTTCAATAGTCAAAAGCTTAATATTTGTTTTCGTAATTGAAGGAAATGCAAATGAGGTTTACATTAATCCGCGAACAGCTTGCTCACGGCGAGATAACGTTATTCATACGTTCTCGCACAATGCTGTGTTTGCGAACCGTACGCCATTGTGTGGAAGCTTCGCGACGATACGTATAGACATGAGACAGCTGAACTTAGTCGCCTAAGGCCTTCGTTAACTGGGTCTCTATAAATCTTATTTAGTCCAATTTACAGTTATTATATGCTACGAAATATATTCTGAGTTTAATGAATGGATGTATAAAAAATATATATTATAATATCAAACTTTTAGTTTCCATTTAAGATTCAGCCATCTCGTTTTTAGGGTTGCGTACCCAAAGGGTAAAACCGGAACCTATTACTAAGATTCCGCAGTCTGTCCGGCAGTATGTCTGTTCTTCTGTCACCAGGCTGTATCTCAGGAACCGTGATAGTTAGACAGTTAAAATTTGATACACAGATGATGTATTTCTGTTGCTGCTACATAATATTTGTTATATTATGTAGCGGCAACAGAAATACACAAAAAAATACAAATACTACAAAAAAGAATAAAATAAATATTTATTGGGGGCTCTCATACAACAAACGTGATTTTTTTTTCTCGTTTTTGCTATTAATGCGATATTGATAACGGTAACAGGTAGACGCTTGAAATATTCACAGAATATTAAGTTATATATTGACTTTAAAAATAAATAATTAAATTAAAACAACTATTTAATCACGGGCTCCCATACAACAAACGTATTTTTTTGCCGTTTTTGCATATATAATGGCACGGAACCCTTCGTGCGCGAGCCCGACTCGCACTTGGCCGGTTTTTAGAATTATGTATTCAGAACGGAATTATATTAATAAAGTGTTGTAGCGTCTGTCTTTCAAAAGTTTATATTTTTAACCATAACAGCTAGCCGATTAAAATGCTCAGAATATGTTGTCTTGTTAGCCCATCCGTTGTACGTTTATAATTATTTACCATAATTACTCGTCGCTTAAAATACTCGGACTATATATTATAATCTGTTGTTGCTGTGGTAAAAACTACACAAGAGTAACTCAAACTCATGTTAATGCTAATTAGATATGAAATAACCTTTTTAATTAACAACAAATATATTGTGTAGTGGTAGAGAACATTCGATGCGCGGGATCAACTCGCTTTTTCTAGACTTTTCGGCCTGATGGCCTTTAAGCTCAATCGGAACAGTAGGTGAGCAGATGGCTCACCTAATAATGGATCAACTCGCGTTTATCTGATTTTTAATATAAAATATACATATATTCAAAAACTTTATATATTTGATGTGAAAAAAATTAAGCTAATAATTTTATCAAAGCAATGATCTCATTCCCAAACTCTATGATCAGATATAGGTGTCATGTTCTTAAAATTTGCATGACACAGTGGGTATTAAAAAGGTAAAGGTCGCAAGGATCGCAAAGGATATTTCAAGCATCTGTGTTACTTTTGGCATGCAAATACGTAATTTATCTATGAATGCAGATTGAGAACGTACTCCCGTGTAGTTCGGTTGCAGTCGCCTTTATAATTATTTGCAATGTTTACTTAACACCCTTTCACACATGATGAAATATCGACAATACCGTGTTTAGGGCGCGCTACCCTCGAGTGTGTTGTGTATCAAATAGTCAAATTTATTGTTTATCATTTTATCTAGGAAAAATTTCGTTTCACCTGCAATGCTTAACTCATTTTATTATGTTTTTATTGCGATTTAAATTTTAAAATACCATTTTTTTACATTAGATATATTTATTTTAAGAAATGTAGCCTGTTTGAATTGATGTTAAAAATAGATATCTGTATGGACATAAAATGTATAAAACTAATGTGTGGGTGCCTAATATAGCCTTATTACGTAAAGTTATCCATTGACAAATCAACACCTATGGGGTTACATTTAAACAATTCTGAACATATTTTATCGCCCTAATATACTAGTAGGTGTTATTCGATACGAACATAGTTGCAAAGTACAATAATTTCCTTAGCATATCTAAGCAATAAAATTGGACATTTTATTTCCTTGCATTACATAATCACCGATTATAAACTATTATCCACCTGACATAAATAATCATATATCGATAATATTTAATATAGAACATATAGAGACATATTAAAAATAATTTATATGGTAATGCAAATTTTTTATTCATGTGGCAAATGGGTTGATTCTTTTAGCATATAATTACGTCTTGCCTAGATAATATCAATAAGAAGTAATGACGCCTTATTCCCGTTGGTAGAGTTGGGATGCGCCGCGATTACATCGGAGGCGGCGACAGTTTATACATCGTTTGACGAACAGATTGGAATCTATCAAGCGATAAAGTGAGATGAAGGCGCTGGCAGCGGATGTGAGTAACGTAATCCAAACTATTTGAATATATCAATCGACCAAATGTAGGTTTATTGCCGCTTTTCTCACGGAACCGAACTGTTATTAAAACTCTAATTGAAAAATATGTTTTCAATTATCGACTACGTTATAAAAGTTTAAATATTACTCATGACATTACGTTTCGGAACGTCCTTAAAGCGTTGTGTTAAATTTATGTAAAACTCAGAACAAACTCCGAATTTAAAGACAATTTTATATACAAATATCAGTTATAATAAACATACATATTAATTTCAACTTTTACACTTTAACAGTATTGTAAGAATGAAATATTTTTTTTATTTAAGATACTAACTTTGAAAGCTTATTATTTCTTATTTCATACATTTTACAAAAAATATTAAAGTACATTTATTTTTATTCGTATGACGGTCTTCTAAATGAATTTGCAATTTAAAGATTTATAGTGAATTTAATTAACTAAATAATAATTCACAGTGGACAGCTGCTGGTAACAATTCGCAAATCTTTCTCTTCCCTTCAATATTGGCCGTTGAAAAAGAACGGTCACGAAGAATGGTCAAGCTCTGAATTCATATTCCGAACTGACCACGACTCTAAAGAATGTAACGATATCGCTATCTTTTTACACATTATCTTTTAAGAGGGTCGGATGTGCTTGGGGGAATTGTATAGCATTAACTGTTATGTTATTAACAATGCTGACATCTTCAAGAGGAAACCGGTTTTAGTGCTAAATGGGTCACACGGTTTTAGCTCCCGACTTTTTACAAACTTAACTGCGCGACGTAAAACTATTTTTTTGTATGCCATTTTAATTAACCAATGCTAATTTGCGTTGCAGATTTTTTTACTAGAAACATTCGAAATAATAAACTATATTTTTGTATATTAAAGTTGCCATTGGAGTTCTGAATTCTGAAGTTTATTTCGATTGTCGATATCTATATATTTTTTTATTGTTTTGCATTTTCTCAGAAAATCATTGCTAGTAATCTTTGCTAAGCTCATAGAAGCAGGTAGTATTCGCAACTTCGTATAATTCTACAATTAAGAATTTGCATGAGGTACTTCGATAGAAAAGGTTTTCCCGTTACTCGTAAGTGTGGACTGTGGACATTGACAGGGTCGAGAGGTCGAGGCCCTCCTAGAGTCATCCCGGTGCGCGTTTCTATGCTAATCTTAATGTTAGCAATTCAAGATCCACCGACAGCTATTAATGGTTATGGCCGGCGTTTTCACTTAATAGTTAATACCTACAATTTTCACGATTCTGGGTAGATATACGGACAGGCTGCGCCCGCGCACTACGCAACACGCTTACGAAACACGCCTCCGCCTACGGATCGGTCGGAACATAATATACAGACCGAACTAGTTAATTTCTACATCTATCGTGCATTCAATTCAAATATTACGAGCAATTTAGACAACAAATACGACAGGCCGAAACTGACGAAGCACTGGCACTGAACTATATATCGTATTAGCATACAAACGCAAGCAGCGACATAGCACACGTATGGGTGCGGGCAAGATTGAGCGTTCGTTATAATTTTGAATGTATGAATGAGAAATAGCGGCGCGCGTCGACGCGGCGCGTGGGGCGTTTGGGACGCGTGGGCCGCGCGAGCGCCGACAATGCGAGACAAGTCCTGGCCGTCCTTGTCAATGTGAGCCGCTTCCAGCCACATCCGCCTATTGTCAGTATTTGTATTGATATTCACTCCCGTACACGTTCGAGATGACACGGCGAGAAACAATATCTGGCGTAAACTTACACTGACAAACAAACAATGAGATGAACCAACAGAAAATCTTGTTTTCACATAACGAGCCTACTTTTTTTTCTTTAACGCCAGGAAATGCTCTGAGGCATCCCGCGGGGGAGTGGGTCTTTCCCGGCGGGTATTTGGGACTCGCTGCGCCCGAAAGCTGGTAAGTGGACGCAGCTCTACCCACTAAAATCCAGCGAGTGCCACCAATGTCGCCTTTGGTGAGGTGCCCCGGATCTGTTGAGCAAAAAGTGCACTTCGATGGCTAGTCAGTCCCTCAGGGGACCGACGTCACCTCCACAGAGGCGTTGTCCCGCACCACAGAACGAACACAACGTTGGGACAGTACAATGGGGTAGTAAGCAAAATAGAGCATGCCCTGCAAAATAAAGTCATAATAATATGTCTAGGCACGTTTATTGACATCGAAGGTGCCTTCGACAAAACAAACTTTGACAGCATAAAAACAGCACTAACAGACACAACATAAATCCATTAATAACAAATTGGATCCACAACATGTTAGTTAAAAGAATCATTACGATAGACGACAAGGGCGCACAGAAAGCCGTAGTTGCCAAGGGTTGCCTACAAGGAGGTGTAATATCACCTCTCCTGTGGAACATAGTCGTAAATGACCTCATAACTAAACTGAATAACAGACATTTCTACACAGTAGGGTACGCTGACGACTTAGCGATACTCATAACGGGTAATCATGCTAATACAGTATGCGATCTAACTCAGACAGCTCTTCGAGTGGTAGACCGGTGGTGCAGAGAATCTGGACTCACCGTCAACCCAAACAAAACAGAACTAGTAATGTTCACCAACAAAAGGGTACTAAACAATTACACACTCCCTAAACTAGGGAGCGTTACACTTCAATTGAACACACAGGTGAAGTACCTAGGAGTAATCCTTGACAGCAAATTGGAGTCAACACCTAGAAACCAAACTAAACAAAGCCTGCCTTACATTCTGGCAATGTAAAAGAATGATAGGTAGGTCATGGGGCCTAACTCCGAGAATAGTGCTATGGCTCTACAGTACAATCATCAGACCAATATTCAGCTATGGAGCACTAGTCTGGTGGTCACGAACACGCTTAACAACGGTAAGTGACAAACTACAACGCTTCCAAAGGTTGGCATGTCTTGCCATCACAGGAAGCATGAAAACAACACCGACCGCAGCCATAGAAACTATGCTATCCCTGCTTCCGCTACATCTCTTCGTACAACAGGAAGCAGCGCATGCAGCGGTAAGGTTACGAACACTTAAACTATGGAAAGACATCAGTATACCTCACACAAAAGTCTTAGATGAGTATCTAGATGAACTTCCATTGCTGCAGGCCCCAAGCGATGTCATACCCAAAACGTATGTATTCAACAAACAATACAAAATCCAACTTTTCGAGTCCCCATTAACAAACTCAACCTCTAAGGAGCTGAGTATTTACACCGACGGGTCGAAAACACAACAAGGAACAGGTGCAGGGGTCTTCTCAGAAGAACTAAACCTCCACCTGGCTGTACATTTGGGCAAATACAACTCCGTCTTCCAGGCAGAATGTGTTGGTATAGCCCAAGCAGCGAGAGCCATAATAGAGCGGAAAGTAACAGGGTACCCCATAAGGATCTTATCCGACAGTAAGGCGGTACTCCAAGCACTAAACTCATACACAACAAATTCAGGCCTAATTCACGAATGCCACTTACAGACAGTCCGCTATGCAGAGCCTGCGTAGCGGAGGAAGAAACAGCAGCCCATGTACTACTGGAGTGCACAGGAGTAGCACCGCTACGGGCTGCCCATCTCGGATGCCCGAGAACGCTCCCGGAGATCTGCGCTGATGTCAAGAGACTGTTAGCATTCTTGCGGGAGCTTAACTGGCAGTAGGGAGTGCTTCAGGCTCACAGCACGCAAAATAGGCGCAAAAGCGTCGAGTTGCGGAAACCAGCCTGACCTCAAGTATCAAGTAACAAGTAACAGTACAATGGGGTGAGGTTCCCGTCCTCACCCTTTGCTCTCTTTTGTCCCCTCTTCCTATTAGAAGGGTACAAAGAGCCCCCTCGGCTCAATTCGCTTCCCCCAAGGTGATGGGATCACCCTAGGCTACTGAGCCCCACTACCACGACAAGGCCTGAACCACGATGGGGACATAATGAGCATACTTTTTTTCTTTTTTTTTTTATCGCAGGGAAATCCTTATGGATGCAGCCAGGATCTTTGGGTAGATCCTGACCGAATTTGGGACTCGCCCCGTCAAAGGCCAGACTACTACTTATAAGAGAGGACTGCCCAACCGCTACTAAGCAGGCGTTATTGGAGGCGCATTAAGAAGCGCCTCCTCTCTCACCCGCTCGTCGGCCTTCTTCTGGGACATTACTGCCTCGCAGAAGGAGACCATCGCCGTCCAGGACTCGACGTCACCAAGCATCGCGGTGATGACCGAGCGTCTTCACCGCGATGCTCGGCAGAGACAAGTCCCCTCCGATGACTGATGTCAGATCATGACGCAGCGCCGCCCATCTCGGGCACACCACGATATTGAGTATACTACGTAACCGATAACAGTGAAGTCATTTTCTGATCGAGAATTACGAATACCACTCTAACATTGGTCAATCTTCGAGAAAACTAAAAAATTCTAAAAATAATTAGGAATATGTAAAGAAAAGACACTCAAACCAACATACTTATTGTACGATAGTAGGACTATTATACTAAGAAAGATTTCGCAGAACAATTTTCATTATAATATAAAAATGTCACAGTTGTACAAAATAAAATAACCATTCCACAGCATTTTAGGTAATAAAACTTGCACCTTCCAATAAACACCAGAATTTATAATATTAACAAAAGTGTTTATACCTTATGGAGCATAATAAAATGTTTATAAAAGAATAAAGTAGTGTTAAGTTAACATTATGCATCTTTTTACATTTAGAATGTGACCCGGCGTTTGCTCATTTTAGTGTCGCTATTCAAAGGATGCTGTTAACAACCACTCTCAAAGAGCGAGCATAATTTGATCAGGGTCACATTTCTATGGGAATCCCGAACGAAGCTTCATTATAAAGTTTTGTGTCGTTTACTTTTTTTTTTTTTTTAACTATAAAAATTTTGAAGAGCATTTAAACATTCAGTTTGAACAAGTCAGTCAATCTTTAATAAAACAGTGATTTGCCTCAATTTAAAATTATGACGAAAATAACGATATTTACAATCAGAATGCAAAAAATATGCTAATATGAATGATATATACGCGTAGTCGGGGGGATAACGTCGATCGCAGTTGCAAACTCTTATTTCGATAATCCCGCCATACGTATTCAAATGAGTGCCTATGATTTATTGAGTGGAACATTAACATTTTTATTATTTGTTATTCTTACACCTTTCCTTGGGGCGGAAGCCACGCGGCCTCTGTCTCTGTGTACTCGGCCGTGAGACTTCGCAACACACCCTGGCTGTTACCGAGCTCGCATAAAAAACCCCAAACCCGTATGAAAGGAATATTATCATAGTTTACATATAAATTTTACGCGAATTCATTCCGTATTCACTACACCTCGATCTCGAAGATTATAATGTTAATCGTCCAGATACACGAACGTTTGATAACAGATTGCCGTGAGAATTGATTATTGATTTTCCAATATCGATTTTGAGTTCCTTTTTTTTCATAATTTATCATTCGAATGTCATATAATACAACAAGGATTTTTATATTACTTTTTCTTCCATACCGATTTGAAGTCGCGTATTTTATGACAATTTAACATATTATATAAATTACTATTGAAAATAATATAATTGGTATTTCATTTTGAATGGTAAGTTTACTTTATTGCTACGTATTTAAATATGCACGTTAATTATGTAAATTTTGGCGTTGAATATTTACATAATTTAACTTATGCTTGGTCATAGATGATAAACAGCTTAGAGGAAGTCATATATCCTCTTGTGCTATCATGCTAAGTAGATACCAAATGTGATAATAAAGAACATATCATTTATTTACATTAACATATACCCGATTACAATAAAAACAACTCTAATAAAGATTTCATGGCGGCTAATTAGAATTTACACTCCCGTCGTTTCGAATACTTTACAATCGTTGTCAAACTAATGATACAAAATCTATTCAAAGTATATATTATTCATCATCATCGTCATCATCATCAACCTTTATCCGTCAATGAACGCCAAGACGACCGATCCCTCGCCACTCGCATCCAACACGGACTGGCCACTAGATATATACTATTATTATATAAAATCAATTAAAAGCTTTTATTAGAAAAATCGTATATTTTCTATATTACATTTTATTTACCGGTGGGAGGGAAGCGCTGTGCCGCGCTCCCGGCTGCACGGGTGTGGTACCTATGCAGCCGGGAGACATACATCTTGCTTATTTCTCCCGTGCAACAGCTTTGATGTGTTTCGGAGAGAAGGGCAAGACAGGCAGTGTAGTTACCGAGACTTAACATCTTATGCCTCAGGATAGGCAACACATAAATGAGTTGCCTGGGCTCGTTCGAGGTATACTAGTTCATGTTCATGGGCGACGTCGACCACTTAACATCAGGTGGTACGTTTGCCAGTTTGCCTATCCAACTAACATAAAAAAAAAATTGAAGGGAATTTTGTTTATAAAATGTCCACTTACGACCAGACTTCCTTGTGTATGAGATGATCTTGCGCTAGCGGGGGCAGCTTGTAGTACTCCGTGACGAGCGGGCCCTGGTGGTCGTCGGTGCCCAGCATGGCGGACGCGGCGACACTCAGGGGGTGCTCGCCACCGCCCTGGGAATATGCCCTCCAGCACTCCGCGCTAACCTCCATGCCGTCTTTGCGTCTTCTGTTAAAAAAAAAGAAAAAATATAATATAATACATTGTAAGCTCATATAACAAACTATTATTATATTTTATTTATAGCGGAACCGAACGACCTCAAGTCCATGTGATGACATGACACACAAATTTCATCAAAATCGGTCCAGCCGTTAAGAAGGTATTCAGTCACATAAAAATTCTTTCATATGTTGTAAAAAAAGTGTTCAAATGTTGTGTGTATAACATATTAATTAAAAGGTTACTCTTTAAAAAAATCTCAACGCAATAACAAGCTGTACAGAGCTGTCTTAAAATGGCTGAGCCGATTTTGGTAAAATGTCTAAAAACCACTGCTGTAAAACCTGCTTTCAAATATTAAAACCTTATCTAAAGCGATTCACCCGTTTGAGACAGACAAACTTAGCGGTCAAACTTACAATACTAATATTTTTCCGTCAGTGGTTAATAAGACAAAATATATAATAATATCTCGTTTAATTATATTTATTTCTGTAAAATGTAATTTATAAATAACAAAAGATAATTATAACAATGTAAGATAAGATAATTATATCTTTTGTTGTTATGTCATGAATGCATATAAACTCTAAATAGATAGATAATGGGCAGCGTGCGTCCAACCTAGATAATAACATTCAACAGTCAATGGTTGCGCAACACCAGTCATTATAAATTAACATTTATATGAAGTGCAATTTAATAGTTCCTATAATAATAAAACGACGGATACACCGATCGACTCGCAGACCGCAGTTAGTCTCCGATAGATGTCAATATCTAGGTATACGCATGTCTAACGATCTCAAGAAACGTCCTACTAATATCCATTGAGCGTACGTAGTATCAATGAAATAAGCATCACGTAAAATACTGGTATTCGAAGCCTGTAGTTTTACGAGTGGCCTGCATACGGAACCAGTTATTAGGCGTGACCGTTTCCAAGAGTGACCTTTGATGGCATCCGCAGCGCCGCGTATTGTCACACTTGTTGCATGAATCAGCCAATATCGGTGTGGTTTTTATATTAACGGGCCAGTTCAAACGAGAAGTGCCAACTGCCAACTAACCGTTTGTCTACTATATGCGAATATTTGCGCGGGAGCTCATACGTCACGCGGGTCGGGTCGCTGGGTGCACAACCAGAATGTAGAACAGGTCCGAACCACTCGCAGAACCGGAAGGATACGAGGCAAATCCCTGTTCCCTCGCCAACCAGTTTAGGTCGTCTGACGTCACAGCCAGCGGTATCTGACGGTGCAGACAAATAAATAAAAAAAATGTTGGAAGCACGCGTCGGACGAGTTTGACCGGATCGTAGTTCTACCTGATTCCTGTTCCTGATGGTTTGTTGATATCTTACTATAGATCAGTATACATAGTTTGTTTTGGTGAATACTCGAGTGAAAGGCACCGCGGCTCTATTACAATTAAATTCGTGTTAAATATTCCATAGGGTTGAGAGCAATTTAGCTTTTGCGTTTGTAGGTATAACTGGGTAAGATAAAGTGACGTTAAATATTCATAGTCAATTATAATACTGTAATACATATACAATTTATGTTCTGTATCTACGCTAGTTATGTCGTTCCCGAAAGACCTACATATATAATATATAAAAGATAAAACCTCTTTATTAACTACTTTGTAAAATGAATATAAGTACGTTTATTTATGAAACTTAGAAACGAGTGATTAAAATTTATTAAATTCTAGAAGACCTACAGTCCACAGTACAAACTACAAATATGTGAAAGTAAGCATGAATAATATGAAGTTAATGACAGGCCGCTTATGACTCATACGTATTTCATTAAAGATTTTATCATAGTTGCGAGCAATTAACGAACTAAACGATTAAAATTAAATATCGTTAATACTATGTATTCACTAATTGTATGATGAATCAACTCGAGAACGTCACAGTCGTGTGTGAGCACAATATGCGAATTAGATCAGAAAACTGGAAAAGCTAGCTGGTGGCATTTAACCAGAGTGTGAGTCATTTGACGAGTTAACTGGTGTGGCGAGCGGGCGCTGCACGTGAATGGGATTCCGGTAGCCGTGCACGTAAAAATCGTGCAACGAATCTAACAGGTTTACGGGGTCCTTGTGAGGTCTCGGGACTGGTCTAACCTGCCTCGCGAACCTGAACCTCGAATTTCCGATCAGCTATCGCTTATAGTTCCACTTTGGGTTACGTCGAACTATCGGATCTCGGTAATCTGGTTGTGACGTACCTATATTGTTGTTTTTTACATTATTTAAATTGAGAATGAATGAGGTTTTGGTACAAACATGCGGCTGTGATTATATATTAGAGATAATACTAATACCTACTTAATATGGTATAATATATTTTATAGTACCTAATATGTACAAATAATATATTCATAATATTAACAGTTAGCACACATAGACTGGAATAAATTTATTTATTAATAAATAAATTTCAAGTACATACATATTACATACATAAAACAAAAAGTTATAAGTAAAATGCACTTTGTTGACGTTACTTTGCGACGTCGTTTTTCTTGAGCGACGCAGATGATTAAACAAATATCTTGTGTAGGTGATCGATATCGCTAATTAAGTTATCTAGATCTAAATTGGCATCTCAGACAGGCAAGATGTATCGACCTATATCCTATGTGTAGTGTGTATGATGTATGTATAATATTATATATTTTGATAATATTTTACCTAGTTTTTATAATGTTTATTTGAATTAGTCTACTTAAAAGGCCGATTAGAAAGTGAACCGCACAGCTGTCTACGACGTGACGTAAGCTAGAGCGGAACGGATGGCTGCTAAAGGGTTGAAGGAATCGCCTAACGCAAACAAAGCATTCGCTACAGTCATTAATCGTCAACCGTTTCTCAGACGTCTCGGGCCCGTAACGTCAACTATTGCAACATTAAACAATTGAATTATATTGATATAAATAGGAAATTAAAATACTACGGAGCCAACAAAATATATTGTGATAAAATTTTACCGTTGAGTGGGTTTTACATTTCGCTTTTGCATTCTATTTTATCAGCGAACATTATTTATAGACGTAGTGGAAGCCGCACCTTTTGAGGGTCAAGATCTTAACCTACTAGATAACTACTGAATACAAGTATTATTAGCATTCTTATAGCAATTTCTTTATCTGTTAGCTATTGAATCTCTTATGAAATATTCAAATGGCCTTAAAATCTTTGTTTAAATGTAAGTCAAAGTTATGTAGTGAGATGCATGGGCAGTGGAGTGTCGGCGTGTTTCGAAAGGCAGCCGTCCATCGATGTCCGGTGTCGCGTTCAGCTATCGATCATTCAGTTCGTTAATAAATAACACGTTGGCGTCGCTCGCTTATCTCGGCTGTTCGGGCATGTGGAAAAATTTGGTGTAGGTGTCGTAACGGAGCGCACGCATGTCTCGTAGGGTTGCGTGCGCCCGCCGCGCCACTCAACGTCGGTCGTTGCCTCCTGATTGCTTCATTAATAATCATTTAATTAAAATATAACTGCAACTCTTAAATGCACACTATTTTACCGAAACCCGATAACGTCAAATAATTAAATGGTATCAATTACACAGATTTAAACGTTGGAAGAATGTTACGTGTTGGTTTATATTTTGTACGTGTTTATAAACCTACGTCGCGATATAATTGAATGTATCACGCGTGTATTAAGTCGGAACGCAGCTTCGCTCGCCCAGGTCCGGTAGACGCAGGGGAAAGTGTAGGGAGCGGCTCTAGACCACGCAAGTTTTATCATCTATGATAAGAGAAACTAGCGTCGATCCCGCTAATGAATCATTAAGCCGACCTGACATACGACGTTATACGCCTCAAAAGTATTTCAATTTTTACCGGATACCCAGCACTCATCGATAATTACAATCTCAAAATGTCTATCTTAACTTCTTCACATTCAAAAGTATTTAATATACCAATGAAATTACTTACACTATCTTACATAAATATCAATTAGCTGACTAATTAATTGCGTAAGAAATAATGATTCTATTAGTTTGTGATTTATTAGTTATGATAATAATCATCGCTGGCGTTACGAAATAGGAACAATTTATGTTTAGTTGTTTGTGTCCCTTCATTAAAAATAAGAATCGAATGAATGTGGCGTCGCTGCATTTTGTCAATTAAAAAATTCGCTGCCTCGGATTGTGAACGCGCTGGACGCACGCTGTTATGGGACCACAAAAACTGTACATTCTTTATAGCAGAAGAAATAAATAAGGGATGAGTACAGCGAGCTACACTAAGCATTGAACAAACCATATGAGAAGCATTTTCGACAAACCTCTTTTTGCACCTTGCCGAGGAACGCATATGCGATGATTCATTTACGGAGTTCTCCACCGTATAAGTATAGCTAACATTATTACTTCTGTTTTCTTGGCAGCATTATGTACGGTCAACAAGAAATGGTTCTCGGAAATATGCGCCCATGCAGATTAAAGATGGAAACGCAACATGGGCACTAAATAAATCAGTCTCTCGTCTCTGTATCTATATTGCGAAATTAATGATAGTACAATTACATTATTGCTAATTATATAAGTACAAATAATAAGTAATTATAGAAATGAATAAAATAACATAATACATGTTTTAACGAGTGTTATAACTAGTGCAAAGGGAATAAGAAAAGATGACTATAACCTTACTATAACGTAATATTTAAATTTCGACCATTTGAAATTAGAATATTATGTTTTTTTTTAAATAGTGGATATGTTCTTCTTTTGTGCCTGACTTTTTGGCATAATAGAAGTGTCGGTCGACGCTCGGTCGTCTTTGAAAGATTATAAAGTTATAAATTTCAATAAAATTTTTGTCCTTTATCACATTTTATGGCATTTGACCACTGATTGACAGAATTCGTGAACGTGACGAGTCAACATTTTAAAATCGAATAAAGTTGTCATTATATTATTTCAATGAACTGATAAACGCATTCTGTCCTTGCGATGGCCAGTAAATCTTTAACAATAGCTTTCGTTATAAATTCAAAGGACTCTTGAAAACGGTACAAGTTCTTTCGTCAATTTCGGTTAAAGCAGTTTATTATATTTTAAGTTTGCATTTAAAACGATGCATAATAATATTATTATTATCATGTATATTATATACTGCTATTTTATTTCGTTCATATAATGACGCACGGCCTTTGCTAATACTGAAGCCACAAAACTAAGCTCCTTCATGTAAATACACGCGCTCACGCACACAGATACACCAAAACTAAGCTCATTTTTGTTAGTATCTTACGAGTCGTCGTGCAGTAAGTTTGCCAAAAAAATACCGTTCTGTGTAATTAAATGGTGTAAAAACAATACAAAAGTGACCAAAGAGTCTAAAGAAATATCGTTTCACAAATAAATAAACACAAGACTATATTCTTTTAAGATATTTTAACACTATTTTGAGGTTAAATAATATTATTGCCCCGAAATGACGTATCGGAAGAGTGTTGCCAGAAGTTAGTATTTCTAATAGCCCAATAGTGGGTAAGTCAATTGCAGGCAAAGCCATAGCAAAATAATTAAGTACAGAGGTGACATAATTATTATTTTATTATTTGATCGCTAAATGACTGAATCGAAATGACCTCGTATAACCTATGTTGTATCTTTTTTGGGACTCACGTACCCACAGCAGGACTATGTATTTAATTATTTATAAATTCAAAGATTTACCATTTAATAAATTAAAAAAAATGTAACAGTGTGGCTTGCAGAGAAATGTTTTTATAATTTAAATGTTTTTGATGTGAAACATCTATAGCCGCACGTAAAACCGATTTCTGGCGTGGCGACGCATGCCGTGGCGACGCGTCGCCACGCTATACGATATTACATATTATATGCATATTACTTTTACAAAATAATGTCGATGTTTCACATCTGCCAGGCGTCCCGTGACGGCTCACACGGTTTTTTTTTAAATGGAAAACGACATAATATTATGTATTTAATTTAAATTGTGTATTGATAAAATGTGACTTTCTAATTACTATTATAATCAATTATTTTGAAACTGTTATTCTCTGACAATGGACAATTTTAAGGACATGTTGTATTTATCAAGTTTATTTAATTGTAACTATTTATTCCTGTTAATTTATATTAATTGTTTATTTATGTAAAGTTTTATTTTCACACACCATGTTATGGTAGAATGTTTAGAACTTGTTTATTTTTTTTAAATATCACCTATGTATTTACTACATTCATGGGAATAAATAAATAAATAAAACAATTGTGTCAATAAGATATCTATTGAGACAGTTTATAAAGTGATCCTACACGCCTCCTACATATTCGTAATAATATTGTATTTTATAAAAATATTCACTGTCGCATTCACTTATTACCTATTTTTATTAATATACAATTTTAAGGGATATTTTAAAAAATGGCAACCCTTCATTCACTCACACATACTTAAAAAAGTGGCTTCACTTTCTTGTTCCAAGTGCGCTATCTACCTTTTTTTACTTCATCTGAGATATTATATACTGCTATTTTATTTCGTTCATATAATACTGTTAGATTTCATTTAAAACAATTTGGTACTTTTGTGTTGTTATTGTGTAACAAAGATCACTTCAAAAGAAGTAATTTCATAAATATTGAATGTACAAAAAATATTATGATCGTATCCTGGTATAATTCTAACATGAAATTATTACTTTGTTACAAAATTGTCCAACATTTATGTTTCAATTGTTATAAAAGATTTTAGAATTACACATTGTATTAAAATATGAACACACAAACACTGGCGTT
The DNA here is from genome assembly GCA_963853865.1 of Helleia helle. NCBI lineage: Eukaryota > Metazoa > Arthropoda > Insecta > Lepidoptera > Lycaenidae > Helleia > Helleia helle. The sequence goes on along the minus strand of OY971422.1, from coordinate 12,514,688 downwards.
CTATAAAATAGTTCAAAGTTACAAAAGATCGGTCGCCCGCGGTGCCACCTATTTACTGTAAGATGCGTTTATTACAATTTATTATAGTTTCACTTTATCTAATTTAAATTTACGTGTGTGGTCCATGTTTTCTGGTCAGCGACGATATATTATATGCAACATAACAGATAAAACCGTTAAAAAACAGAAGTATATAGATTGGGCCTAATCGTATCAGTCGAATAAAATCATAATTAGTATAATTAATATTGTTTATCAAAAATAATAACTTCCATTTTTATGATAAATTTTAGTGATTTTAATTTGACCTTCATTTAAAAGTTTACGTAAGCCTGGTTAGTAAGAACCAGCCAAGTGCGAGTCGCACTTGCACACGAAGGGTTCCAGACCAACGTACAATATTTGACGTACGTATTTTCAAAAATTCTACTGAAGATGTAGCGAAAAAACTCATTCTTTGTTTGAAGATCGCTAAAATTTTTTTGTTTAAAAAGCATTAAAAATACTAAAAAGGTGGTCAGCATTAGTTTTCCCATTGAAATAGGCATGAAGGTATAAATTAGGAGCGACGTGGCACTCCGCGGGACAATATAGAGCGCGGCCGCGACATGGATTGTGCCGTGCAAATTGAAACAGGTTGCGCCTGACAGGTATCTATATAGCGTTATTTATGGCCGATTATACTCCACTCCTGCGACTATAATTAAATCGCGAAGCTATTAGGTATGCCCGAAAGATCGGTGACACTACCCACGGAAATAAAGCAAAAGTGATTTAATGCATCCAGCTGTGATATCTTTTTGTTTACCGAAGAATTTAAGATAGCTGCCAATGCTATTGGGAGAACGCAGTAATTTAGTCACCACCAAGATTTACAATTGTATTAAGGATAAGATTGGAATTATTTAGCGGACACTTTAGTGTATCAATCCACATACAAAAAAAAATTGAGCAGCAAGACATGGATGGAAAAATACAAACAACTTAACGGTATTAAACAACAACAAACATAGCTTAATAAATACTTGTCGTATTAAGATAATTTATAGGACGCGATGTAAAAAGGATAAATAAAGTTAAAGAATTTATTTACACAAGTAACATGTATGCGGACAAACCGCGGCGCCTCGGGACGATGCGAGCTTTTTAATGCTACAAAACTCGCGAACAACTCGTCAGCATCCTGACAATTGTGAGAACGCGATCAATTATCCCTTTGCAAATAGTAATTGTCAACATTAAAGTATGAATTAAATACGGAGGAACGTTTTCATTATCGCGTCGGAGTAAAAAAAGCATGTCAATCATTTTCCGAGGCAATCAGTAGCCGAGTTATGGCGAGACTGCAAAGGCGGCGCGAGATAAATTTTTAATTACATCTGACGCCTATTTACATATTGTGGGAGATACTGACGGATATCTCGCAATTAACAATTTATGCATCTTCCTTTAATGCGACGAAGCTCCTGCGTTTGTGGAATCGGATACGGGAGATAATATCGTTGGCGTAGAGATTACACGTGACATTTGGCGGAGTCCACGTACGGAATATTAATTGAATAAAAGCTCGTTAAAAATATCAAGGGAGTGGGAGCCGAGTGGCATAGGTTATTATTATCAATGCAGTATTTGAATGTTCGATTATTTCTCGATCAATCACGCCTAAGCGGCCGAATGGATATTATGACAAGAAAAACAACGTAAACCTTTTAATTACGATACTTTGTAGGCTGACGTACGTATATTATATAAGTATATATTTATAAGCATTGAGGAAAACGTGTCAATATGTATTTATGTCGAAATCTTACTTACAAATAGGTCTTATCTTAGTTACATCGGCAATTACCAAAGAGTACGAGCTTACAACAAAATACTTATGTTCTGAGCACATGGACAGAAAATTAAAGGTATAATGCGCCAAATCGGCGCCTACTAATTGCGGAGGTCGATAATTTACGGTCAGCCTGAATAACTGCGTACTGCGATCAGCCTTCCGCCACTGCGTAACCGCCCTAGACGAATTGCTATCTTATAAATTAGACTTTAGCAAGATGTAAAGATAAGTAATATCAGCCAGACTAGAATAATTCTGTGGCGGCGATCTATAAATTAGATGTCGAAACTGAGGCCTACATCTAGTTCAAAAAGAAATAGGTATCTTTGTTTAATAAATGTTCATAATAACATCGGGTCCTAGATTTAATGCTAATATTGCATAATTCTGTTTATAATTTTGTATATAGGTTTTTTTTAACATTTTCTTACTGTGGCATCAATCCACATACAAAAAAAATTGAGCAGCAAGACATGGATGGAAAAAAATCAAATTATCAACGGTTTCTTTTTTGGTATTTATAACTATAGACCAAAAAAGCATAACACGTAACTAAACGTGATATTGAAAATACATACATTTACAGTAATTAAAAACGATTTGGATACAATTGGTTTATCACGAAACCTTACAATAAGTTGAAATTAATTTTACATGCCATAATAACTTTTTGTTGCCGCGCTCACGTATCGTAATTACTAAAATGCCCGAAGATTGAACGATTATACCCTTTATTACATTTGATCAATATTTAGATGAGAAAGCTCTCGTTCCCATAAAAATTGTTCTCAATTTACGTGCAATAGAGTTAATTGTCGAACGCATCCTACATCCTGCTATCTAAATGCAAATCGAATTGCTTCTTTTGGTATTCATAATAAATTAATCTTACAAGTCGTTAGCGATTCTCAACCTCGATCATATGTGTTATTTTCCGGTTATACATCATAACGCCCTCGTAGAGATAGCTATATATCAAATGACGAAGTAGTGTACTAGTCCTTTACACTTTCGAATACCAACTTGGGAAACCCAATAAGAATTTCCCGTCTTGCGCACTTGCGTTATGTTCAAAAACAACATCAACTAAGCTGTGATATATAGGTCGGAGGTATTTAGTTCTCAAATAAAAAAACAATTTTAAGCAAACCTAAAATTAGTTCAAATCAATATTTGAAAGAATTCTGAAAGGCACGGGTATCTTAATTCTAACTATAGAGTATTCATAAAACATCTAAAAATCTTATAGGTTGATTTACCCACATCTTTACCGGTGGGAGGGAAGCGCTGTGCCACGCTCCCGGCTGCATGGGTACCACCATCTTGCTTGTTTCTCCCGTGAAACAGCTTTGCTATGTTTCGGAGAGAAGGGCAAGACAGGCAGTGTAATTACTGGCACCGAGACTTAACATCTTATGTCTCAGGATAGGCAACGCATAAATGAGTTGCCTGGGCTCGTTCCAGGTAAACTAGTTTATGTTCATGGGCGACGTCGACCACTTACCATCAGGTGGCACGTTTGCCAGTTTGCCTATCCAACTAACATAAAAAAAAATCTAGTCTGTCTTCCAAGCGTACATTTGTTTTATTTAAATACTAGCTGCCCACACAGACTTCGTTCTGTCAAAGGGGGAGGGGGAAGAATTTTTTAAAATCCGTTCTTATCTGACTTCTACATGGCAAAAGTAATATTCCTACCAGTCTCTACGTATTATAGTTCCAGAGATATCCTGATGAGTCAATATTCTATAGAACAGCTCCTATATATATTATACAAATGCACACTGTTATTATAAAATTGATAATAATATGTAACTAAATCTAAGCTGTAACAGCTTAAGATATCTATTTATTACTTTTAAAAAATCATATAGCGTCGATTCCTATAAGAATGCGAATACCGACAAAGGATTAGCAATTAGTTAAAAAAAAACGCCGACTTTTTTCTATAAATTGACTAGTGTCAAAGACTGATGGCGATTGCCTTAAGAAGTTTTGATTTTTCATGTAAACTGGTATTCGAAGGTAAACTGCCTCTCCGCTTTGGGTCATTGCACGTTTTAAATATGGCCTAACGAGGGTCACCTGATATCGGGAAACGGAGTAGTTATATAATAAAATAACCGACGTACACATTAGGACAGAAGTGGCAATATTAACGACCAACGTGAATCTAATTGGGGTGTCCAGTTACATCTTTGTTTCTCTAAGAACCTTAATATCTGACAAGACATTCTATTAGAATACAGTAACAATTCTTATAATGAAAACGTTAATTTGTTAAAGTAACTTTCTAAAATTGTAGAATTCTTTTTTAACGAAACAATATATCAATTATTCGTCCACAATTAAACATATAATAAGAGAATAGTCATCCCGTGACCATGGTTGCTGTAAAGTATCCAAAACGTCGGGCTTGTAAATGTCTTTTCGCGATTAGATCCGTAAAAGTTGTTTCCTTAGAGTATACATTATATTATGTATACTCTAAGGTTGTTAGAAAACAATAAATAATAAGATTTTTGAAAGCTGAACACTTTTAGATAAAAATAGCAAACGAACAAACCTAAGTTTAGAAATTGAAATATTAATTGCTTGTAAATATATTTTATACATTTCTATGTTATTAATTAAAGATATATCAATTTGCTGGATATTAGTGGGTTGTTGTCGAGCAGAAATTAAGGTAACCGCAGAATAATAATGTCACTTTAATAATTGAATACGAATAAAATTATCTTTGCGTGTTAGTTTGCGTAAATATAGATCAAATGTCCGTTAATGGATCTGTACATTTATTTACATCTTAATTCTGTCCTATATAAATATTCATTTAATCTTTATCTGTGCAAATATTTATAGAATTACGTTACTTGAAACTTTTTTTTCTTTTACGCCGGGAAATGCTCTAAGCATCCCGCTGGGGAGGGGAGAAGACTCCCCAGAGGGGTATGTGGGACTCGCTGAAACCGAAAGATGATAAGGTGGACTCAGCTCTACCAACTACAACCCGGCGAGTGCCACCAATGCCGCCTTTGGTTAGATGCCCCGGATCTATTGAGCAAACAGGGCACCTCGACGGCTAGTCAGTCCTTCAAGGGACAGACACCTCCTCCACAGAGGGGTTGCCACGCACCACAGAAAAACCCCTCCCAACGTCGGAACAGTGCAATGAGCTGAGGTTCCCATCCTCGCCCCTTGTCCCCCCGCTCTTTTGTCCCCTCTTCTTAGAAGGGTACAAAGAGCAGCTCCCTCGGTTCAAATCGCCCAAGGTGCTGGGTTCTCCTTAAGCTACTGAGCTCCACCGCCACGACAAGCTTGAACCTTGGTGGGGACGTTACTTGAAAGTAAACGATACACATGTTCTTCTTTTTGTTAAAATATTTACCTACATTTTAAGTATTACCTACAAGAAACATATATGATGTTGTAAACTGGATCTAACTTGACTTTTTCTTATATAAATACTCACCTTTACAGCAAGATACATCGATGCTGTAATCTGTATACTCTTTAATTAAAATTCATATTTTATTATTCCTTGTTAATCACACAGGAGCATCTCGGTAGCGATTTCATAGTCGTAAAGTATGGAGAACTTGTGAAAAATATGTAATTTTATGTAGATACAGACACTTAGTGAGCTCAATTATGCAAATATTTGATGTCAATTATGATCTAGTAACCACAGGATAGCAGCGGAAAATCGATTCACTTATACAACCACAAAAGCACTTGATGTTGACAAGAATACAAATTAGTAAAGAAATATTAGGTTACAAAGATTAATTATTGGTAACAACCTTCATTTCTATCCTTTGAAAGAACGTCTTTATGAGGTGACTTAAAATCAAGGGAGAACCAATGTCTAGACTGGTTGGTATTCTTAAAAAGTTTAAAACAATTCATTGTTTGCATTTCAAATAAACCATAATATTACATTCTATATACGACCTCTGTAGCTCAATGGTTAGCGCGTTGACGCTCAAGCTGGAGGTTGCTGGTTCGAATCCCGCCAGGGAGCAAAAAAAAAATTTTCTGTGTTCCTGGTTCATGATGTGTATTATATAATATAAATTTAAATATATGTATAGTATAAAAGTATTAAATATATTTCCGTTGTCTGTTACCCGTACCTAACACAAGTTCTTTCACAAGACCAGATTGACGTAGTGTGAAAGCGTCCACAGATATTATTATTATTTATTTTTAAAGGTTTTAGAAAAAGATAATTGAACTTGTGTTTCACATATTTATCTCTAACTAGATACTTATAAAACCTTGTAAGTACTTTTAACATTTACTTTTTTGTATTGAATAATAAAAACTATATAAAAATATTTATAGAAATGTTATTGTATATAACTTGACTAAAATTTATACTCCATTAGTTTCAACAGTTCCACTGATCACATTCTCTTGCGCTACTATTTTATGTAGTTGTTCTTTACACGTGTTAATATTAAAAAAACACATATAAAAACTGTCCGGACCAGCGATACTAACGCACCTGTTAACTGAACTTAAATCAAATTAGATGTGCATAACAAATGTTCATAACTTAATTTTGTTTTTCCCTCGTGGGAGAGCTGCCTCGTATGCGAATGCCTGATAACTTTTCACGAAATTCTTTGTATTTGCAATTATAAGTGCATTTTGTCGGTGTGGCTGTCATTAACTTAAACGTACGATGTTATTTTAAAGGCCGTAATGGCCGCTCCAGCGAGTCTCCGTTTTTTAAACGCTCACGGAAAGCTATGCATTTAAACACTTGAATTATGAAATTACGGTATTGAGAGTAAAATAATTTTAAAAATACTACACATTTATTAATGATTATATAAATTATACATCTATACAAAAAGCGAATACCGCATCTAACCGTGTCTGTACGAACAAAAACACTCGACATGCCACTACAGCAATGGAGCTTCCATTTTGTTTTATAAATACATCCCAATATGCTTAACAATTTCGACACCCAGAAACAATGAGCTCCTATGGACGAGATCGTTGTATTGATGCACAATGCATAAATTCTTTCTGTTATGACAGGCGAGCATAAATTCACGGCAGGATTCTCGGAGGCTGCGAAACAATACGCATCTCCCCATCGAAGCTGTGAGACATTATCATAGTTACGACGCTTATGGACATAGGCCGAAGGAAAGGGTGAACACAATACCGGGGTCGCAAATATTTCATTTAATTAATAGGGAGATAAGATGGTCAATATTCCGCACCGTGTGAAATAGTTCGCGTCGCAAATATCTATTATTGTCTGCTCTCAAAGCCGTTAGAATTAATTTATTTTATTTGAATATTAAATAAATTAATGGTTCAAAAATACTGTAACATTTCGATCAATTAAATGAACAGGTTTTGTAAAAATAAATTCAATTATTAAAATATTTAAATGTCGGAGGCAATGTGTTTGCTGTTAATTCTTATTTTCCTCTTCATATATGGTTAATAACCGCAAAATTATAGGTCTCTGCGGGCTAGCGGTGCTCGCTCGTAGCTACAATGGGCCCGCGCGGTGGTAAACGGTGATCGCCAGATTATAGGGTACCGTGTCAAGCATTAGCTTCGTACTATTGGACGACGGACGTAATTCATTATTATTGTTATTATAAACGCATAATAGCTATGAGCAGCTTTGTCTCGGTTAATAGTGATCGTTGAAAGTGCAGTAAATATATTGTTAAAAATTTACATGTTGGTATCTGTTGTTGAATTTTTAATCAATGAATATTAACAGTTCTCCCTACCACTGTATGATTTACACTGAACTAATATTTAAAATTAAAAGCAGAATCGCCAAATAGGCGAAGAGCATTATTGTACTAAACTGACATAAGATAAAAAAACTAAGGAATTAGAATTAATTACATTTATAGTTACTTAATATTTATTTGATAAATGTTTAGCTTTTATGATGCAGCATTATTTGTTATTTCTATAAAATTATCTTTATCCTGTACTCAATTATAAAAGCGCCATTAAGTTCAAATTTATTAAATCTTTTAAACAGCTTAGCAACAAAATAAACATAAACATATATTTACGTAACCAAATCAGTATAATATTATTTTACATAATTTAATTACAATTATAACTAAATGTAGTAAATTAATAAAACTAAACGATACTTCGTTAACATTGCTCAACGTAATAAAACGTCGTAGGTTTCACAGAAGGAATTAAAAATAATACAATTCGCCTGCGGTATAAATTTAATTCTAAATATTCGTTAATGACGATATACACAAAAACCCTGAAGCGCTGCAGACCCTAATGAAGGGTTGCATATAAGAAAGCGACAAAAAATTAAGAATCGCCCCGATGAGCTATTATCTTCATGTTAAAAATAATATGGTCATAGGGTAATGTACATTCATGCGAGCCGCGTCCAGGCGCGCATTTGAATATCTTTTGTGTGCGGAACCCCTGCCTGCACCGGACTTCACACGCTCCCGGCAGGTACCCTCATACATACCGCGGAATAAACGTCTTGACACTAAAATAACGTTGAATATTCAATTTCATCATTTAGCGTCTATAATATCCAATTTCGAAGCTATTTAGGGAGACACGCGACATGTCTTTATTAGTATAATTTTCTTTTATTGAAAGTTTACGATTGTAGACTTTGTTGTTTATAGTGTATACCAGGTACATAGCATAAAATAAAAAACATCTTCAATATACTAGAAATAAATGATAAATATTATAAAAAATTTGCGTAGGTACTTATAAAACTAATCAAGCAGTCTATACTTTTAGTAGCTTTGACTGTGTTGCTAGTATTTTTTCATTCTCTCTAACGTTTGTATGATAATGCTATATAGCTCTCTTATACAAAAGTTTCATAATGTAATTTTAAGTTACGTACTTTATACTACACAAAACTATAACAATGAACCTAGATTTTTTTCAAACACCATTAACATGTATCGGTCACATTAACAAAACCTGTCAGTTATGAAACTAATGAATTTCAAAAGCACACGAATTACGGTACACGACACATGCACCCAACTAAATTTTTTAACGGCTCTACACGACTCAGCATTTGTCAAGACTGATCGAATTAGCTAGCATCACGGACGCAAGTGTCAAGATGTGTTAGTCCAAGTATTTGGTTGAACCATACACCATACAACGTACCATGATTGCTAATAATGTTACTCTTAGTTCTATTGTATATTAACACAAATTGATAGCAAACAATTCTCGCTAATAATATAATAATTTACAACTGTTTATTGTTGTAAAATGTTTAAATCAAATATAGCTGTAAAGTATTCGAAACGTTGGGCGTGTAAGTCTTAATAAACCGCGATAAAATCCGCAGTTGTTTTAAAGTATTTTTTTCATCCCACTATCTTGTAAATATTAAAAAAAATCTTGTGCTGTAAAATTCCACTTCAAATCAAAAATATTTCGACGATAAAAAATATTATGAAAACTAACATATTATGTTATCACAGCATGTCCACAGAACTATCATGTACCGTTAATTGTCGTAAAAAAACATATTCTAGAAGCGTTGGTGTAAGATGGATCTAATCCAATTATTCTAAGGTGCATTTTTGTGGCTCCGTCTCGCCGGTGTTTCCGAATTGATAGTTATTTAGAAAAGTTAACAGAAAATCATAAATTTACATTCCGGGCCGTTGCACAAGTTTTCATATGCGATTAAGATAATATCACTTTACGATAATTTAAATTAGTCAGTAGGTGTAATGTGTTATCACGTAACTAATTTGAAGTTATTCTCTGTTAAGGCTTCTATTTATTACGTACGTTTAGTAAACAAGTTTTTAGAAAATAAAATAAATACAAACATTAGAAATTGAACCATTAAAATAATTCCAATAGATATTTGTGAACTATTCAGAATAAACTTATCTTCATCATCAGCTTATTTCTGTCCCCTGTTTAACATAGGTCTCTTTTAATGAAATCCAAAACGGCGTCCCCTGCCATTTGGACCGCCCTTTACACGTATAAATCTCATAAAAACTCACGATTTAGACATTCGTTTTATATAAAAAATAAATTAAAAATATATCAAGGAGACTGATCAAAATAAGAGCGTAACAAGTGTAAACAAACAAAATACATCGAAAGTGCAACCTTCACTCGCTCACACACAAGGTTAAGTCGCCTTACTATTTATGAGTTTATATAAAAACCTACAATTCCATTTACGTCTTGATTTACATATACATGTTGTTTATTGGAATATACCTACATTCTTTGATATTAGTGTTCTCGTATGAAATAACAAATTTGTTATAACACCGCTTACCGGTTACCGGCGAGGGATACGCTGTGCCGCGCTCCCGGCTGCATGGATACCACCATCTTGCTTGTCTCTCCCGTGAAACAGCTTCGCTGTATTTAGGAGAGAAGGGCAGGCAGTGTAATTACTGGCACCGAGACTTAACATCTTATGTCTCAGGATAGGCAACACATAAATGAGTTGCCAGGTCTAATTCCAGGTAAACTAGTTTATGTTCATGGGCGACGTCGACTTGTGGCATGTCTGCCAGTTTGCCTATCCTACTAACATTTAAAAAAAAATACAATAATATACTCAAAATACCAAATACTCAAACGAATCTCAAATTTAAGACGTACTCAAACTCATGCTACGACGTGTCAGATTCAAAGAAAAAAGAGGGACAACACGAGTTTAAGTAGGTCTTAAATTTGAGATTCGTTTGAGTATTTGGGAGTTAGTATTATAATTTTATTGAAAATGTTCGCCTAGGTAGTTCTGAAATTTGGCAAATTATAATATTGTTTTATTATTCTCAGTTTTTAAAGTTGGTTATAATGTAACCCATGTCACCCGATTCGATCCATCAAAATTTCGTAGTTCGTAGTTTAAGTGCTATAGGGATACATACAAACATATAGGTACTGCTAAAATCATAACCCTTAGCTTTTCCGTAGTCGGATAAACTGTATCATTTATATGTCACTCTGTCATGATATATCATAATTTAAAACGTGCCGTGCGGATTTGAATAAAACTTTGCACACAAGTTCGCGTGTTACTCGGCATCGCAGCCTCAGAGCTAGCACCGGCTATAGAAAGCCTGCGCACCAATAAATACTCGTTGGATTATGATCTACGGCGCGTAGCCCGTAGCTACAATGCATTCACTGGGTATGAATCAGCCACCACTCTTTGCAAAGATACAGTAGTTCATCTTAACTTCATAAATCTGCCATTCGAGGCATGATCGAAGAGATTTATAGCAACAATATTTTATCAATTCAGCGTTCGAATTATATTCCTATACTAATTGTAATTCAAAGTTTTTTGTGCGAGAGCAATTCTAGTTTACCACGAAAATGTCCATGGAGCGACATCTTAAGTCAGCATTCCTGCTGCACTCACGCACCTACCTAGAAAAACTCATTGGACGTGCGTGGGATTCCCGCGCTGACGCTAAGTACACAAAAACCGTGTACTATTTAAGGATACAATGAACGTCGACGTCGTTATATTTCTGGACACTCTTTATAAAGAATATTAAAAGATCTCGCTAATTTCGAAATAGGCACCGAGATAAATGCGCTGGTATGCGCAACTATTTGTGTGAACGTTTATAAGAAAAATAAAATTCTTTAATAAGTAATATTAAGTGTGTTAATTAATGATAATTTAAATTAATTGACCGTAAAACTGAAAATACTCAATGTCCTTCACACGAATTTGCTTAACCGATAATGTTTACCTATATTTAATTATTGCAGAAAATTATTGTACGATACAGGTAAGGGTAATAAATTTGACACAATATTAAGGTAACTGCACAAAATATTGATACGAATGCTAATTGTGATATCAGTCGTGATAGAAGGTTGTCAGTCTCTCGACACAATGCCCACCTCCGGCCACAATCGGACAAGGCTAATCACGAATTGCATTGACATTAGGCTAAATATGTTGATAGAAACAATAACATGCTATTATCAAAACTATAGATCTTTTAGCAAATCATTGTGACAACAAGAATTTAACAATCTGTAATTTTGTCATGCATTTCATCATTCGATCTTGAATAAAAAATGAAACAACAAAGACAGTTCCAAAAAAATTATAATTATTATTATAAAATTATTTAAAAAATAATAATGATTTGGATAGTAAATATCATACTTAAACTTTAAAAATGATTTGAAAGTGAATCATAGTTTATTTCTATAACATGTTGAATATTTCCTGCATTATACATGTCTAACCTAAGCTGCAAAATGTCTGACTACTATATTAAAGATTCTTCCACTATATGGAATCGATAAATAAAAGAGGATGTATGCGAGATGTTAAACCGGCTGGTGTGATGGTAATAATCCAATCAAAAAACACTTCAAACTTTAAACTATCTTGCTGCTTACGTCTGCCAATATTTGGATGGCAAAATGTTACATGTCTAGATATGTTTACTTTATATTAATATTGAGGAGTGTGGGCTTGCAATGATACAGTTCACACATGTGGCCCCTCGGCCACTTTCACGTCCAGCCGCACCCATATTAATTGCTCCCGTTCTTCGGTGAAGTTTTATTTATTACTCTCGGTGATTGTGTAAACTTTGGACACACATTAATGTATACATTTTATCTGGACCGGTCTATCTGACGCACGTAACGAGACACGTCAATGAGCAATGGTTTTAGCATCGAGACACTCTCTAATGCCATCTATCATAATTATTTGTTTTGAATAATAACCTCGTGAGAAAATGCCTAAAGTCACATTTGCCGTTGTCCGCACCGCTACAATAGGGGAGTAAATAAAATTTCAATTGGCTAAACAAAAATGTGAGTGGTCGCGAGCCGAAGTCAACGTTTTTAAAGAAATAAACATTAGCTGTTTACATACGACCGCCGCCATAACCAATATTTGATATTCGAAAATACTATTCTAATGTATTTCGAGGTACATCGGCGTCTACCTGCGTGGCTTCGTACATGTGATACTTTAGCGGCTCTTTTGCCTTTTTATTGTACAAACAGGTGTCTACAGATATTTAGGAGTTCTCTTAGAAAACTCACCGTTCCACGTGTATTCCTAATAGTCATATAACATAATATTATGTGTTTTTTTTTCTTAAATCCATATTTTTTTACTAAAAAATATATTCTACATTATCCATTCTATCCTAAAAGATATCCATAATTCTGTCTGATTAATTCTAATTGTAAGTTAGTCAAGGTCTGATAATGTCGATAGAATGTAAATAAATTTAAATACATATTCATTTGAAACTTAATAGGCATTGCTATGTATATACTTCGTTTCTTTTAGCTACACTCCGAATGGCGACTCGAGCATTAAAACTGATTTTTTAATATCAAATTTTAATAAATAAAACATTAAGCAAAAACAGCTACGCTTTAGATCTCACGGTCAAACTCGCAATAAATTTGTTAACGATCAGTGACTGCCAGAACGCGGAAACAACATCGCCATTACCGCGCATATTATCACAATTTACTAATATTCGGTTGAGATTTCATCGAAAATAATAACCCAATCATAGACGTACTATGTATTCTAGTCTTATAATAACCATTGGAAGTTTTATATTCTTAATATCTGAAAATACAAAAATGTTTATAATTTATATATAATAAACAGAAATCACTGTATCGTATTTAAAAAGGTGAAAATATTTAAGCGATGCTTTTTGACATCCATGTTATCGAATGGAAAACGTGGACATGAATAAATGTTTCTATTTTTAAATATTTTATCAAGTGGAAATTTTCGTGACAACAAAAAAAAAATAACGACACTAGTTAAATCAACCACTTTGTAATGACAATACCTGCGAAACAAGCTGATACTGGTAAGGGGCAGACCCTAAATCAAGATCCGATGGCTCATGTCTCGTTGGTCAAGCGAGTTGACAGGTAAGTCCGGCAGGGGTCAGTCGGTGTCCGATCCACCCTCTAGAGGGTTCGAGTCAAAACGGGTTTTCACAGATCGCGGCACTTCAGTGTTTGGCCGGCGACGGTGCGATCCGGGTGCCACGTAATTTGCTACTGCGATATCGGCCACTCGCCCCACAAGCCGAAACCTCGCCCGACCCAACCGGAGAAGGGTGACAACTCATACTATCTATTCAACAAGGGCTGTTGTATGATTCTTAATTGTATTAACATAGACGGAATGTAGTAAAATTAAATGCATTTACATCCTATTAGCATCACCTACTCTATGTATAGTAAAACCTAATCTCTGATGACATAATAATAATAATGAATATAAAAAATACTTATTTCGTATGATAATACAGCATCCCATGCTTACTTAATATCAATTAAACTTAATAGATTCGTTATTAGATGTTGCAATAAATCTTTAAATGTATTCTAAAAAGCCGATCTTTAAAATATTTATAATAGGTTTTGTAACTAATTAATTAATACGCTATTTAATGTTTTCAAAAATTAAAAAATTATAATTTATTGATTTGTTTTTTTTTTCTAGGATTATTAGAATATTAGTGATATTATGTAATGTATTAGATTTACGTCTTAGTAAATTCCAATTAACAACTTTATTCATTAAAACCTTCTAAGAATAAATAAAAAAACTATATTTTATCTTAAAGTAAAATACATAGGGAGTCATGACAAAATGGCGCCTCTCTATACATGACCATAAACAATAATAGACGTCTACAAAAATGTAAACAATACTATCAACACTATAAACAACGCACATAAATGGATATCATTACGTTTTGATCTAAAGAACTATCGCCTCGATATGTATTTATGCAGCTATTTACACACCCGTACATAAAATTAGCACCAGCTAAAGTTTTCGCTAGTACCTATGTAAAACATTTCCAACACGACTGTACGTATTACTAATTTAACGGCATATTAATTAAAGTTTAATGCTCTAATAAGTATTTGCTTTTTATTTTGGAGCTGTTGCTAGCAGATTTGATTTATTTTATTTGGTTGTATAAGGACTTATAATGATTATTTAGCTACTTTTCGATATCATATAATACTACGCAAAATATTATTCAAACGTGATCAGTAAAAACAGAGAATAGTTAAAATAGACATTTTCGGAGACTTTATCTATAATAATTAATTTTAGTATTATAACTATTTTCTTTTATTCGGTATTAATGAAACTATTAAGTTATGGTACGTACACTTGTTATAGTTTAGAAGTTGTAAAAAACTCATGCTATCTGCGGCTTTCATAGACCATTAATTACGGTCTACGCAAAGGTCATGAGTTTACATCAAGTCGAAAGCAGACATGATAATATGATGAATTTAGATATCTGTACCATCATGGATTCACTAGAAAATACGGACAACATAACACTCGACTTATTTTCGCTGTATCTGGTACCCATTATACAAGAGCTTACGAATACAGCACAGAATTATTATTCACCATGCACCTAGCTATTTCACAGTTATCTATCTAAACATTTAATAGTAATAATTAAAAACAGAACTAGCGTCATCTTCGAGATTTCGGATAAGGTTTAACTACAAGTTCCTAGCTTGTTACTATTGTTTACGTTTCCCAGGTAGTAATTAAAACATTAATTGCCGATTTAAGATAATCACTAATAAAAAATATAATTGTTTGCTACTACATATTATTTCAACCTAAATTTAATTAAAAAACCGGAAACGCGCGAGTCAGTTCACACAAACATATGGTTCCGTATTGACCAGCACATTAATATATATTTGAAATATAGGAATATGTTAAAGTATTTTTAAATAGTTTTATCATCAACCCATATAGCGATTCTAATAAGCGCTAATACTGTTGCAGCGAACTACTTGCATCAAGCTTCAAAAGGCAGATTTTACCACTTCGTAGTCCTATGCTCTACAGTTAGACTGAACAAAAAAGCAGCCATTAAACACCTCAATAATCCAACTGATCTTTAATTTAAAATATGTTTGTTCATTTAACTTCGCGTTATATCAGCTAGTTTTTTTTCTAGAACTACGACATGCTTAAACTAATTCTACAGGCATTATAAGGTTTTTTTTAAAATGCATTTAATATGCGGTAGCGTTTTTTTAATAACTTACTCTCCTAAAACGAACAGCATGTCCCTGCAAGTAAGAAAAAAAAAAGTTATTTACAATTATTTATGCTATCACGGCTTAGTAGAAATAAAACTCGTCTCTTCTATATTGAAGTTATTCTCTTGGTTTGAAAATAAACAGACTAAAATTACAGGCCGCGTTACGTTGGAATATTTCGAGCTACTATATTATGTCATAATAATTGTTTTGCAATTTATAACTACAGAACCCTAATAATCGACACAAATAAAAACAATTAAAATTATATTAACGATACGACGCGACGGTACACTTATCATTTAATTGTAGCTAGTCTGTATTAATTAATATTATAATTGAGTTACATATAACTTAATAAAAAATGCTTTCTGAAACAATGAATTTTAAATTTCCATATCATATTATATTAATATAATAGTAACAACCACATAAACAAAGTGTTTGAGAAGACAAAAAAGCTCACCTGAACTCAAAGCTCAATGTCGGATACGTCAATTATGTTTATTCTGTTGATTGACAAGTCACACATGCTGTGAATCTATATATTTAGATAAAAAACTATACTTTTTTATATTTAGATCAGATTACTCAAGCTTAACATTTAAAAACAAAACTAAATTAAGTATTCGAAACATAAACAGATATTGCAAGACGCAAAAAATGGATTAATAATTTATCGCGCAATAATTTAATTTTTTTATAAAGCGCTCCTAACCTTGGCCAAAGATAAACGAACATATTTAGGAAGCTAATCATCACGTTTATTTAGCTTATCTCGAAATATAATAATACCGACATTACAATGAAACATGAGTTGTCTGTACGAAATATTAATTAAAGTTAATAGGCGTGAAGTATTATGTACGGAAAAATAATTTACGAGAATCTATCGTTAATATTTCACGCCTCTAATACTTAACACATCTTGGGGCTGGGAGTTTGCGGACTATGAAAAGTTAACAGTAAATCCATAGTTCAGCGCATGCTGGTATAACTCCCAGCTTTTGCATAGGTTAGCAAATGCCTTGCTCTTACAAGCTAACACACCTTGCTAAAGAAGTATCAGAATAAAATGAGCTAAAACGAAACATCGTATGCTGGGATTTGAGATTAGATTATATCAGCGCAATATTTTAGCATTTTTATTAGACATCTTTTTATTATAAGCGGATTTGGTTTCCTATAAAGTTAAATAATTTATACTAATCAGGACAAAGTTTTTATTGAATTATCAACATCATCAAGCGTCTGTTTGTGTGTACTGGACATGTCATTAAATGAACGCCAGTGCCGTGTAGACCTGTCAAAGGCATCCAACTTCAACAATCCGCGTGTAGTTGTCCGCTCTATTTATACAATACAAAATAATTACTAAATGAAATTATTTTTGATGTGAGCGACGATGGTATGAGCTCTTGGGTGACACATCTGGCCCCTATGATGCGTTGAAATGGCTTTTTCTAAATTTCTACGTGCATTACATGAGACCAGCGCTTTGGTGAACTATGCCCCAAAACCCTCCTCTCCTGATTTCGAGGAGGAGACCCGTGTCCATTAGTGGAACATATAAGGGTTGATATTATTATATATTATAAATTATTTTTGATAATCGGCTACTATATTATGACCAACTCTCTACATTCAATCATTTGATTGAATGTAGAGCAGTTGAGTGATGGTGATGATGATGATAATGATAATGATGGTCAACACCTATATAATATATTTTACTATGATAACTATGAAAGCTGATATGAATCTTACTCCAGACATAAATTCCATAGATCTAAAAGATCACCATTAAAGAGACACGAAAGACATGTTTATAGTGAAACAATATTATATCTATAAAAATTAATTGAAACATATTGAAACACCAATTGAATCCTACTACTTACTACTTCGTACAATGACTTAACTATACAATATATACTGACGTTCGACAGGTAAGTGCTAACTTAACTTTGCACTATAAAGTGTCTCGTCGTTAAATCCCTAGACCTCTAATGTAATATCTTTATTACACATTAGCTTTTGCTGACAGCTTTGCCTTAGTATATTTTATTTATTTGTCAATTAAGAACCTTAGCAATCTTACGTACGAAGTAAAAAGAAAGATATAATCAAAAATTAAATGAAAATAAAATATACAAAATACATTGAAGGTCATAAGGAAAACCACACATAAATACAAAATAAGTAATGTTGTAAATTCTTAGAGCCAAACAATAAATTAAAACACCTTAATTGATTCGGACTAAATAAATTTAAATATATAGCCATAATCATCGTTTTTACTACTTCGCCCATTAAACGATCTACGTTACGATAAATAATTTACCCTGATTTTTTTTACCGTTTTACATAATTACGAAATTATGCCTTATATTGACTGCCTAAACCTTACACTGTCGCAACTACTTAGGGTTGAGAGTAGGCTAAAAATAAATAAAATAAAAATAAATATTAAAATTATTTGTGCATTAATAATAAATAATAATAAGATAATCAAAATATGTATAATATTTCCTACATTAGCACGAATTGTCACCATCATATCTATCATGAAATTTTTGCATCCAATACTAGGGCCATACAAACGGCCACTTACATATTTTTTTTATCCTAAGTACATACATAGTTTTTTATTTTTTTATTTTTATAATAAAATAAAATAAATAGAAATTAGACGATTAAATTTATATTATTTTAATAAGTTGAAACTTGAAACACGTTGGTGAAAACTCAATCCTCGATACCGTACATGTATATTATATCCTGTGCATACTTTGTAGGAGATAATAAAAAATAAAATTTTACGATATATGCTTAATTAAGAGCACTTGTGAAGTTAAGATTGTAAAGTAACAACAAACTATTGTTACTGTATACAAAAATAACTATACGTAATATATTATAATTATATATAGTATATGTTATATTAAAATGCACTACAATGTTTTGTTTTTTACTTAAGTATATTAAAATATACATTAGGTACTCTTTGATGTTATTTATTTGCGACAGCCCTACGCTTCCGCGCCCACTCGAAAGAATCTAATACGAGAATTAGAGAAGCCCTCTCGAGCGAGATTGATTGTCTCAGATAACGTATCTTGTTATTTTTAAGTAGTAAAATAGATATATAATTCCCATAATCAGAAGAATTCGAGGTTAGTTTTGTTTTAAGTAAGCATACAAAGACGTGGCGGCTTGGTTGGTTGGTGTTCATTGTGGTTTATAGAGACGATAATATTATAGGCTCATGATGATATATTGACTTACAACTCTTAGGTTGTTTTTGTTTGTTATACCGAAGATTCAACTACTTATTTATCTATTAAGAAAAAAGTTCTAGCTTTTTCATGCTGTGTTGTTTACACAAAACAAAAAAGCTCCCCACCATAGGCCAAGCCTTGTCGTGGTGGTGGGTATCCTAAGGTGTACCCAGCACCTTGGGCGGAGCAAATTGAGCCGAGGGAGCTACTCTTTATACCCCTCTCATAAAAATAGGGGACAAAAGAGCAGGGGGACAAGGGGCGAGGATGGGAACCTCACCCCATTGTACTATCCCAATGTTGGGAGGGGTTATTCTGTGGTTTGGGATAGCCCCTCTGTAGAGGTGGCGTCGGTCCCTTGAGGGACTGCCTAGCCGTCGAGGTGTCCTGTTTGCTCATTAGATCCGGGGCACCTCACCAAAGGCGGCATTGGCGGTACTCGCCGGGTTGTAGTGGGTAGAGTTGCGTCTACCTTACCACCTTTCGGGCGCAGCGAGTCCCACATACCCGCCTGGGGAGACCCACTCCTGCGCGGAATGCCTGAGAGCATTTCCCGGCGTTAAAGAAAAAAAATATGAAAAGGCTCGGTAGAAGTTTTTTATATATTGTTTACATTCCTTAAACAAAATGTCAAACACATAATAAACAATTTATTTATTTTACAACAGTTCACAGGTAAAGTCAGTAGATATTCAACGAGATGGAATAACAATCTCCGTGCAGTAGCCGGCTGAATGATAATGGAATGGATCGGCCGTCTTCATGTTTGAAAAAGGCTTGAGTGCATCTATACGAACTGATGATTGTGATTATACCTCTGAACTAGTACCTAGTAGTTGAAATTTCAAGTGAATTCCTCATCTTAGTCTAATTGTTATTATTGTTTTACAATCTCCTTAATTAAATTACTACAACTTAGTTCAATTCATTATATTGTGTCATACTGTCATGTAAATTTGATATTATCAAGGCCCAAAGCAATTTCGTTTTAATTCAATTCTGTGACATTTGGATATTCATTTTCTTATTAAGTGCATGACTAATAAATAATAATGGCTTCTTTCGTTTTTATATTTATTTCCTTCATTACAAAGCTTCTTAATAGGAGTCAAAGTCCCAAAGTGATTGAGAGATGGGCTTCTTTGTGTAGATGAATGCAGATTGATGACGATGATGATGATGATAAAAGTATATTATTGAAACCCTTTCTTTAGTTTCTCAGTAATCCAATAATAAAAAGTTGTATAAATATCATATTTGCAAACAGCACAACATTTTTAAACTACGTTTGAACATGTTTACAAAATGGGAACTGTGTATACAAATATATTGTTTGAAACTAACGCCTTTATACTTATGACGGCCTAGATGTGTCTCATTGATGCGACACGATATCGTCCTTTTTGTTTGGCCGCCATATGAACTGCCACAACTACAATCTACTTTTTGTAGTCGTCTACGAAACTAGTTCAAAACGAAGAAGAAAGAGAGTAGACAGATTTATCTGATCTGTCGCCATCTATCAGCACCAAACGTCAGTCTCCCCGTGATCATGGCGATTGAAACTTTGGCGAAATGTCGAGACCTCAATAAAATTTTACGAATTAGCTGAAAGAACAGACATAACAAAAAAGTCTTGAGTCTTCTTTTAGACTAGATTTTGATTAATTTTATGATGTCTTTTTCATATAAATGTAGAAGATGAGGAGAGAGAAGCGGAAGATAAATTGTATAATAAAATTAAGACATGTTAATTTTGACACTGAAAATCTTAGAAATACATAAAAAATACCTATTGTTTTCTTATGTTTACGCGAATTTCACTCATTATAATAAAACAATTTTTACGAATTTTATCGCGGTTTATTAAGATTTTTACAAGCCCGACGTTTCGGATACTTTACAGCAACCATGGTCACGGGAGGACTGAGGTGTCATACGTCCTATCATTACAAAGTTATTCGAAACTACCCTATGATACATCAATATTTTGGTCAGTCCTATCTACGCAGAAAGTGCTAACTGTTTCTTAATCTGTGACATATTATGCTTGGATTTTGATTTGATAATTTTAATAATGGGATCCCAAGCAGGTGGTACACTAAGTCTGCCATCTGTGAACATAGTCTTGACAAAGCTCGCCATTATATCAGATTTGATAAACCACAAGTCCTCGCAAAAGAACACAGATTCCAACCAAGGATGATCCGTGAGGCTATTGAAATTAAAAAACATCCTAATTTCAATAGAGAAGATGGCTGGCTTTTACCACCTGCTTGGGATCCCATTATTAAAATTATCAAATCAAAGCATAATATGTCACAGATTAAAGATACAGTTAGCACTTTCTGCGTAGATAGGACTGACCAAAATATTGATGTATCATAGGGTAGTTTCGAATAACTTTGTAATGATTGGACGTATGACACCTCAGTCCTCCCGTGACCATGGTTGCTGTAAAGTATCCGAAACGTCGGGCTTGTAAAAATCTTAATAAACCGCGATAAAATTCGTAAAAATTGTTTTATTATAATAAAAATTACCTTTTATAACTAAAAATACTTTCGTATTGTGCACTAAACCGAAACGCCCTATGTAATTATAAATATTTTATAAATGCCCTTTATTCTTATTATTAACATTCATGTCATGGCCAGTGGGCAAATAAAGTTGTAGAATTGAGGCTATAGAATAGGCTCCTATGCTATTAAAAAAAGCCAAGAACGGGAAGGTTTGCTTGTGGGTCGAACTTGACGACATGGTATTACCACAGACGAATAGCAGAGGAATATTGGCCACTTTTTCTTTTATTTTGCATCGAAAACGTTCGATTCATTACCTTTGTTTCCATTTAACCTAAACATCAATAAGTAATATTGAAATGAGAATCAATAAGTCAACTGGCCTATGGGCAATATAATGATTTTATCAATTATATCGTATATAGCTGTTGCCCGCAGCTTCACCCGCGTTAACTTAGATTTACAGCCGTACTCGGATTGATGATGATTATTTTTACACGCTTTATATTTGCTTCATCGGTACGTATGTTTGTTTGTAGCGGACTCCTTCAGACTTAATTTTGACCCATTGGAAGACGTCAGATAAATTAAAACTACACACTTTTTAAGGACCCATGACAATACAATAATAAGTTGTTCCAATATCCTGATCAGGATAATCAGGATTGCATGTGCTATACATGCAAGGAAGGCATAAGGCGCGCAAGTTACCTACATCACTTGTATGTTTTTTAGTCTTTCACTCATTATAAAGTGATTGCTATAAGTTGAGTAGTGTAATAAAAAGTAAAAAATAAATTATATTTGAAAAAAACTAAAAAACACGCTTTAATAGCAAACCGAACAAAAAATTTGAAATTAATTTTTAATACAAGAATTTAGGATTAACAAAAAAATATATAAGTAATACTTATTGTATAAAAGCGTGCGGTGCTCGATCGAGCGTGCATTGTTAAAAATATTTCATCGGTATCAGTTTCTAAAAGTGTGTAATTTTTTTATTATTTATAGTGGCTGGATAAGGGGATCTATCAACGAATGCCAAGAAATTTAGATTCGGAACCTGATCTTATAAATAAATGTCAGTGAAATATGTTATCATACTCAGCCAAAAACTTAATGAAATCAAAATCTCCATTAGGTAGCCATTCATCAGGTCTTCTAAAACGAGTATTATGTTCAATGGGTACATAAACAAATACATATATTAGACAGTGGACTATAGGTTCACTAATTGAGAATCCAGGCTTTGGTTCTAGTTCTTTTATAAAAGCGTGGATGAATAATTTAAAACTCCTTGAATGTCAGTTGGCAAAAAGCTAAGCATTTAAAAAGCTTCCTGGTTTATTTTCTATTCGCCCGTTGCATTACCTGAAAATAATTAAAAAATCCATATAAGAGTTGCACGTAGTACCAAATCAATTAGTTTCCGTTATATTTATCCAAAATATTCGATAAGTACTTGTCGAGCAGTCCGCACATGCGGGCGGGGAGTATATGATTGGCATAACGAGCCCAGGGCCCGATTTTGGTCAATAATCGCCATAAGTATAGTGAGTACTTTCGCGTACCGAATGAAATAATAATTGGTGGGTCCGATTTATCACATCGCTGTTCTCCGAAATGCCTGAACAGTTCTTATGTAAACCCTTCACGTCGTGCGCACGAAAATATCTCGCGACCATGCCGAGTGCACTTAATTACAGGTAGAAAATAAATTCATGGGAATTTCGGCGGTCAACATTTTCATTTATTATTCTAACCGTCCGTTGCGTGCAAAAAATAAATCTCTCGACTTTTATTCTAGCTGACCCTTCCTATGAAAGAAGTATCTACAATGTACAATGAAGGGGTCAATTTTCTCAGCGTATCAAACTGAAAGAAGACTGGCCATCCTCGGTACTGGTCATCGAAGGTTTTGTTCGCGTATTGTCTCCGGCATAAAAAACAACCCTTTAATTTTGGTAGTATTTCAAAGACAGTACTTAGGTGATGCCCCTTTGAATGAGCGGACCGTTTGTGTGTATTGTATACGGGACGTCCACAGGTGTGTCTATACAGCCATTGTACAAAGGAATCCATTCATCTACCCTTCGCAACTGCTTGTTTAAAAATTGTAATCGTTATGAATATCGGCGGATAAACTTTGACCATAAATTATTATTGTTATGGCCCATGATATTTTAATGCATTCAACACAAAAACATTATAGCTAACCCGTACCTGTCTGCTTTTCTGTCTAAAATTTGTATAGCATATGTCGAAAAAAATTAAATCACAGTTTTCTTTAGATCATTTGAAGTAAGAATCATAGTCACTAATGAAAATACATTTTAGTACAAGCTAAAATTACTACTGATTTAATCTAAATACAGATAAAATATGCTTGAAGGTCTTCAATATCTGGTACTTTACGGTCCCGGTACACTAAGGTATAATTTGCTTTTTTCGACATCGGTACCATACGTAATAATTATGAAAATTGCATCATTTTCGTCCCTTCAAGTTTACGATTACTTGCTTGAAGTAACCTTTAAGAAAGACATTTCCAATAGGTGTTCCGTGTTATTTAGAGGCGAATACTCGGTCTGTCTCTATAAGGATGACCCGTCTAAATCGTAAATGATTGCCATCGGATGTCAAAGTGCAATAATAAATGGATATGACCGAACATTTAACTTGCCATTTGAGCCATGGATAGGTGAATAATCCGACGCGAGGATTGTCCATCTGCCGCCTGTCACAGCATAACTTCACGTGTCAAGTCGTTTCTAATACAATGCACTTCAATGCAGTCGATAGATCTTAGGAATAAGGTAAATAAAACTAAACACTGAAAGGTACCTACTTAAAATAACCGGTTTTTAAATTCGTTATCTTAACCTTTTGGTTAACAATATATCTATATAGATAAATAAAATTGAAGTATCTGTTGCATATGGATGTATGTACACGATACATATACCATTTTTTACAATTTTTGTCTGTCTGTCTGTTTGTTCCGGCTAATCTCTGAAACGGCTGGACCGATTTTGACGGGACTTTCACTGACAAATAGCTGATGTTATAAGGAGTAACTTAGGCTATAAAAATAATCATCATCAATCCGTATACGGCTGTAAAGCTAAGTTGACGCGGGCGAAGCTGCGGGCAACAGCTAGTTAAACTATAATATTCGTTGGATACAAGTGGCAAGGGATCGGCCATCTTGGCATCATTCATTGAAGTATGTCTATGTTCAGCAGTGAACGGATTATGATGATGATGATGCCCTTCCGAGAAATTCAAGTTCTATTTAACCTCTTATAGATCGATCATCTAACACACATCTAAAAACGGTATTAAAATATAAATAAAATTTGTTAAAAAATCTATAAGTAAATCATTAAAAAAAAAGTATTTATAGTAATACTTTATGTCCTTGTTTGTTATAAAGAACGAGACACTTAATAAAAAACATATCTCGTCATTCAATATAAAACTATATCAATAAATAAAAGATTTTATTGCGGCACCGGGCTTGATATCAAAAGTACATTTACATTTAGTAGCAACAAAGTTTAAATAAATAAAGTATCTCCTCAATTCTCGGTTCAACTTTCCGTATGATAGTGTGTGATAAAGTCTATTGACTTAAAATTCTTCATCATTCATCATCATCAGCTTCTATCCGTCCACTGCTGAACATACGCCTCCTTCAATGAACGCCAACACGACCGATTCCTCACCACTCGCATCCAACATGGACCGGCTACCGCACGGAGATCGTCTTTCCACCTGGTCAATGACCGATCAACACCTCGTCTACCTAAACGCGGCCTCCACTCATTGTATCGAATTATGAAAATATATTCATTATTCATGTTAATATGTAGGCTATGAAAGTAGAGGCACGTCAAGGATCACCAAGGACCGCTTCAAAAGAGATCATCTTTATCGCCGGGGACTTCCCAAGCAACAAAATAGTTGAGGACGTCAGTTGATCGATTTATTCCATTTTTACATCCACTTTAGCATGCTGGTATTCCCGCGGTCCTACATATTATACTAGCTGTTGCCTGCAGCTTCGCCCGCGTTACTCAACTCCTATAAGTCACAGCGTGATGTTTTATAGCCTATATCCTTCCTCGATAAATAAGCTGTCTAACACTGAAAGAATTTTTCAAATCGGACCTGTAGTTCCTGAGATTAGCGTGTTCAAACAAACAAACAAACTCTTCAGCTTTATAATATTAGTGTAGATTAAAATATATTTTTTATGTAAATTTTTAATAATAAATTAATATTTTATCAATAACATAAAAAAGCAAGTTCAAGTGCTTTCGACAAACATGTAAATTATTTTACCAATTTTAGCAACTGTTTAAGAAAAAGCTTAAATATTTTTACCCTTTTTTTAATTATAGCTTATCTCCAAATACATATTTTTGTATATTTTGCTTTTAAAATCTAATAATTGCACAAATCATAAAATCTACAAATGCTACTAACGTAACGTAATGTACCTACTGATATTGAAGTTAAGTTCGATTGTTTGTTCGATCATACGTATCTCTAGATCTACAGACTTTGTATTTGATTATGTGGTGGTCGAGTATGGTTATAAGTTATTTATTATGAAGGAAAGTTTTTGGCGTGATAACGTCTTATAAATTGATGAATACCGGCAGCGCGCACGAAAAAGCATCCCGTTCCGCTGTCAAACGATAGACAGGCCCCGCCCAAGTGTTGGCTTGGAAACTATTATTTATAACAAATGTTAATACGCGACAACGTGTTTTGTATTTATTTCTACAATTTAGTAAGATATAATTGATTTCCTCCATAATTTTCAGTCTAATTTCATTTAGTTCACTTCAATTAACTGTTTTTCTCAAAACAGCGGCAAAAAGGTAATTAATTTTTCATCAATGTTTCTTTAAGACGTTATCACGTGAAACTATCGTCCGTAAACCGACTTTACAGACAACCAATTTTTCTTTTCAATTCTAGTAGCAGTAATAACCACGTGTCAAATACATGTATAGTAGAGCTTGTAATAGATATGGTTATTAGATATACCCCCAAATACTCAAGTCTCAAACGAATCTCAAATTTAAGACGTACTTAAACTCATGTTGTCCCTCTTTTTTCTTTGAATCTGACACGTCGT
Organism: Helleia helle; assembly: GCA_963853865.1. NCBI lineage: Eukaryota > Metazoa > Arthropoda > Insecta > Lepidoptera > Lycaenidae > Helleia > Helleia helle. The sequence continues at coordinate 12,487,784 of OY971422.1, read as the reverse complement.
AGCATTAGTACGTCTTTAATTTGAGATTCGTTTGATTATTTGGGGGTTACAGCTGCAGTCTTATGTAGGTTCTATAATAGAAAAGTTTTTAAAACACTACACACTCGCTCAGCTTCAGCAACACTTGACGGAGCATTGGCCATGTATTATACGTGATGCACCGACTGCCGGAGGTTTATCGACACCGAGAGAAAGTCCACGTGATCATGATAAGCTCGATAAATTTATGTGCCCTTTGTTTCTTTTCGACGATTTATCAAAAAAGCCCTTTGTATCCGCGTGGCGTAAATCTCGGTGTATGGAGAGGTCAGTTGGTCATCATAAGAATTATACATTGTTACATGTGAAACGTATTATTTCAGCAACATGATTTATTTATAAATAATAATAACTGAGATGTTATGTAATTTTTGCAGTATAATATGAATAAACATTAATAAGTATTTGTAGATTTTGTATGGAAATGGTGGCCTAGACTGAGACGTCCTATGGTAAGATGGACCGATGAAGTGGCAAGGCTGATGCCATGATGGGCAAAACATGGATAAGACAGGCGAGGGTCAGAGGAGATTGGCTGATGATTATGTTGATGATGATGATGATGTATGAAAATTATGAAATGATGAAGATCATGACTACAACTTTTATTGGAAAACATTTCGCCAAATATTTACGATTCGGTAATACGATGACCTTGTCATCTTGTCATGTGTTGATGACCTTTTTCTAGATTGTTCTAAATAATACTTTTAGAAGTGGTTTAGAACAATCTAGAAAAGGGTCATGTTTTATTTTAACATACCAAAACCTACAAAGACACACTAAATAAACTAAATATAAATGACGTAAACTGTAACGGTAAACTTACTATTGAATATTGCGAGAATTATAATCTATTTGGAAAATAACCCTTGTTCCAATTTGAAGGCATTTCATTTTATATTTGTACGCCTTCTTATTGGGCCGTTTGTTGGACAATTAATTTATCACCGACAATCTGATATTGGAGCAGATTGTAATAATGTATTACACAATATTACTATTGATACAATAGTCATATTGAATATGGAATAATAAAGATACCTGATGCAGAATAGAGCTTCGGATAAAATAGCTTCAGAAATATATAGAAATAACTTTGGCTTTAAATATTATGTATAAGATGTGTGATGTATAAGTAAGTGAGATGTATAACATCTATGACAGGCCTGTAATACCTGGCGGGTTAGCCAAGATTCCATTCTACAATCGTAAACGCTAGTAGAAAACTAATAAATGTATGAAAATGACATTTTACATCGATAAATCACGTAGTCTTAAATATTTCATACAGAATGGCATCTTGGCTAACCTAATAGTATTACAGTGAGATAGACGGAATAAACCACTTAGGTTTATTCCGTCAAACGAGTACGGAATAAACCTACGTGGTTTATTCCGTCAAAAGAGGTTTGGCGATTGTCGTTTATAATGGTGATAGCGATTAACAACTGGCAAATATTTCAGACTTTATAATAACTTGTCATAAATTTATATAACCCATCATTCCGGTTGACAAAATATGATATTTATTCACGAGGAGCGGAGGTACGGTCCTATTGTTATAGATTATAAGTTATTGTTTCATAATTCATTAGCTACAACTGACCACTCAGCTGAAATTACCTCCAGTCACTCCCACCGGCAGAATATTGTTGCCGTACAGCCTGTCACACTAAATCATGTCATTTGACAAACATTGATAAATTGAACCGATGCACCGAGCAAAACGTACAGTTACGAGGATACATTTATATTTCATACATTTTTCGTAACGCTCGTCCTACATGCACACGAGATTTTGTAGACGATAGCAACACTTAAAAAAACAACTCATATTATTTTAAAAAGATAAAGACCAGTAGAGATGTAAAAATGCTTTTATTAAACCGGTTGCTGTTGCCGTTCGGATGTTTATTTCTGCTCCGGTATCATGTACGATATTTGTAGCTCGTAATGTTGATTGGAATACACACTTTAGCGCGCACTCTGCTCACGGTACCTGCGCAATTTCTAGACATTGTAATGTTGTACATATATTTTCATGTTATCTACAGAAATCATAAGCTTTTATTGGCAACAGTATGAGATCCTAAGTAGTTTTTTCAATTGACAGCATTAACAAATAGATACCACGACAAAGTAATCGATATTGAGTCGTTAATTGCGTACGACGTATGAATTTAAAAATGCATGGCATTTAAATGCCAACTCGGGCGCCATCTTAGTTCGTCATGAGAGGGAGAGAATATCACCTTGAACACGACGTAAATCTGACAACCTCGAATGTCATTCTCGTACGGTCCAATTAAATTAAAATTTAGAATACGCCGGCCCGCCACGGCCACCAAATTATTTTTATTGCCACCGCAGATATTTTGTGATAAATATTATTTATTTACCCGCACTTATTATGAGCGAATACTTTGACAGACAAGTAGAATCTTAAAAGCTTATTAAATCAGCATAACAACTTCAAGGCTTTTACTTTACGTTCGATCTGATGGCCACCTAGTGTATGGTGACTTGGCATTTCAGACAAGTCAAATTTGACTAAATCTTAAATTTATTTGTGATAAAGCTATTGTAATATTTATCCATCGACCATATAACGAAGGACGGATGGATCGGTCGTCTTGGCGTTCTTTAAGGGTGGCCTTTGTTTAGCAGTGGGCGGATAGGGGCTGATGATAAGGATAATGAGCATATAACTGGATAGAGTAGAGTAATGTTAGCCATAAAATTCTGAAACTTGTCAGTGATTTGTCACTGACGTAATAGCAATTCAACCAACCACTGATCTGCGCATGTAAGTCCCATTGGTCAATCGTCTATCAGTCGGCCAATGAGAGCGCATAGCCGGCGCAGCGGCGCAGCGTCGCAGCACTGGCGGAATTTGTTTTCATACAAAACATTAATTACATTACCGCTCCATTCCAGTTATATGCTCGATGTATTTATCAAACGATTTCAATAAAGGGCATTCATATAAAAACTTTGAAAATTACAAGTAAGTAAGCTTTATTTACCATAACATATTTTTGCATTAGCTGTTAGAAAACAAAGATTTAATTTAGGGTAGATCTAAAGATGATCGTTTGTTTCTCGGTACCGCTACATGACATCTGCAGTAGCGTGTAACACGTTTACTGCCGTTTACAGACTACGGTGCCTCCGTAATGGCACTATCATTCGGATAGATGACCGCGCGATATAAACATATTCTCGCTATGTCATTTATATCCGGAGATAAGGCGGGTCAGAGAAAACTGTCGCACTGGAGCGATGTGGCTATCACGAGATCTACATTCCGAGAAAACGGACATGTAAAATACCATTGTCACCTTTTGTTTCTAAGAAGATGTTTTTAGTAAAGATTTATCTCTAGTATATTATGTTGTTCACAGCTTCACAATGCATAGATTACAGGTTTCAATTGCATTCCCTCAGTAATGACCAGGCTGATAATTATGATGAAAATACTTACCTACTGTCCCATGGTCCCATCCTAGTTCATACATTTGTAATAGTTTTTGCTTCATTGATAAATGAACACCTTTTCATACATAGTCACAAACTTTTGCATTTACAATGAAAGCCTTTTTTTTCTTTTTGTATTCTTTTACGCTGGGAAATGCTCTGAGGCATCCCGGAGAGTAATGGGTCTTCCCAGGCGATAATGTGGGACTCGCTGCGCCCGAAAGGTGGTAAGGTGTATCTACGAAGCTCTACCCACTTAAACCCGGCGAGTACCACTAATGCTGCCTTTGGTGAGGTGCCCCAGATCTGTTGAGCAAACGGCACCTCGATGACTAGTCAGTCCCTCAAGGGACCGACGCTACCTCCACAGAGGGGTCGTCCCGCACAACAGAATAACCCCTCCCAAGATGTGTCCAATGCAATGGGTTTTCTTCTTAAAAAATATTATTACCATAGTGACAAGATAAATTCGTTAGTCGATTGCAACACGCAACTGTAACGTAAACATAATTACAATATATCAGCGCTTCAGTCAATGGCATGTTTACGATCGGATCGAATCGCAGTCAACGGAATAAATGTTTGTAATGGTTCTAACTCTAATGTCGTTTAGTCCGTAATACCCGAATCACGTTCGTTTTCAGACCGGCCCGCCGCGCAACGTTGACAAATTACTACGTTGATAGTTGATACTCGTGAAAATTTATTGAAGTGACACCTTCTTTAGTCGCGTTGAGCACTTTTTGGTAGGGGAAAATCTTATGGATTCGCGTCACCGACAAGCTAATGTGACATTATGACGTCATTATGAAATATAATGACGTCATAATGTCATAAGTTTTCACTTCTATCGGCAGTCCCTAAGACTGGCAATTTATTTATTTTTTAATAGGTCGCAGCTTCGACTGATTTAGATTTCTACTCTCTCTACTCTACGAATATGTCAGCGTGTTTCTTAAGAGATTAAACCTAGCAATTAACGAAATAATTGTAAAAATCTGCACCCATTTATCTACAGAAGTACTTTCCTTTCAATACTTTCAAACGTGCATTTATTAAACAATTTCTTATACACTGTCATAGCTCGACATCGTGTCTTATTCTTTTTTATCTTATTCTTTATTAGATGTATTATGTAAATGAAAAAAATCTGACATAATGATGACCAAAAGAATGTAGAAGGCCGATCCTGATGGCTTGTCCTATGTTTGAAATGAGTCACAGACAAATAAAACGTATTTCATATCCGAGGCTGTCATTCCTGTGACGTGATACCACTTGCTTTTTTCTCCCGTGAAACAGCTATGCTGTTTCCGATAGAAGAACAAGAGAGGCAGTGTAATTAGCAACTTAGCATCTTATATCGCAGGATAGGCAATACACCCCCACCATGGTTCAGGCCTTGACGTGGTGCTGGGGCTCAGTAGCCTAAGATGTGCCCAGCACCTTGGGCGATGCTAATTGACCCGAGGGGGCTCTTTGTACCCCTTTCGCAAAACCAGTTATTATCTAGTTTCTTAGAATGTTACATGGTTTGCTTTTATAGGATCAAGCATATTTTAGTTAACATAATTTAAGAAGAGATGTTAGTGGTCAAAATGATTTCCGTTTGTTGGACATTGATAGCTCATAGAACCGAAGACGTTTTGAGTAATAAAAAACAAAAAGGCGTTAAAACAAACATATAGGATATATTATAATATAATAGGAGGTTATATAAACATAAGAATATATATAAATATTTAATTAAAATGTAAAAAGAAATAAGATCATATAAAAGGCGAAAAGTAAGCCAAAGTTAAATCAAGTCTGTACGACTTCTATTTCAACAAAAACAAACTATAAAATTTTATCGTCACTAACTAATTATTCTAAGATAATTAATTAAAGACTTTATGGCGAAAATATTTCCGTTTAATGGGATTCTCCTATAAATACCTTTATTCGCCATTAAGTGGTCCTTAAGGTACATTTAGTATGCAAGCATGACGATAGCAGTTTTATGACTGTTAATTAACCTTCTTGTTTCACAAACCTCTATATAGTCACTGAAAGTAATTATTACTTCTTTGTGGGCTTCTTATCAAACGGAAACAATGGAGACGTGAGCGCAATACCAATCCGCGATATATTTTTACAGTATCTGATATCTGTTGGTTGCGGCTCATTATTTAATAATAATAGATTATTTTAATAATGTATTGACTATTAATTGTTAAAAACTCTAAGTTGAGGGTTATAAACTACAGTAAACAAAATGTTTCTTAAATATAAATTATGTATATGATTAATGCTTTGTGGTAACTTACATGATTTCAAAGATATATTTTTGTTACAGAAAGAATTAAATGTAGTTAATTAATAATACAAATAAGAATAAGCAACAAATTAAACAATACTAGGAGAGCTGGACTGACCAGACATGAGTCAAAAATAAGCAGCTTCATACTTTTCACCAATTATTTTAATATATGCCTAAGTATACTTCTACCTATTTGCAATAATATTTATTTTAACTCATATTTCAGGGGGGTTTCAAAACTTGAATGGGTCACAAAGGACATTGTACAAAATTTACCGGGCAATAGCAGAACAATGTTTGGGAAACGCTGTAGTAGAGCGTATTGAGAACAGGCCCCTTTCAATGAATATCACGACAATCTAATATATATAATTATTATATTAATACATACTGGATAATCTATATCCAGCAAGGGTGATGATGATGATGAATTACAACAGCCGGTATGCAACCTTTTTACAGTTCCTCGCAGGGTATTAAAGTTAGGTAAGGGACATTGTTAATGCGATATGAGACAGTTGCGTATGCAAATATAACGAGCATCAATAAAACCTTTATGGTACTCCGTACGTATGACCGTAAATATCAAAGATTAAAGTCAATATTGCTATTAATATGTTAAGTACGTAATTGAACGCAAGATACCCTTTTTGCTAGGTACCTGAGTAAAATACCTCCCATTCATTTACTTTAATTTTATTATTAAAGCAGTAGCTGGTAGCTACGTTAATCAACAACGAGAGTTAGAAACGTCCCGTTTCTTATCTAGGAATAGCTGTTTTAAAAATAGTACGATCAGCTAGTTCTTGTGTAATAAGGTGTAAGCCTAAGGTAGTGAAGTAACCTCACCACGGTTCGAGCCTTGTCATGGTGGTGGGGCTCAGTAGCCTAAGGTGTTTTTACCCCTCTAATAAGAGAGGTTCAAAAAGAGGAGACAGGGGCGAGCATGGTAACCTCACCCCATTGCACTGTCCTGACATGGTTCCGACTTTGGGACGGGTTGTTTTGTGGTGCGGGACAACGCCTCTGTGGCGATGGCGTCGGTCCCTTGGGGAACTGACTAGCCTTCAAGGTGCCCTATTGCTCAACAGATCCGGGGCACCTCACCAAAGGCGGAATTGGTGGCACTCGCGGGGTCATAGTGGGTATTCGGCACAGCTATGTGCCGCGAGTCCCACACACCATCGGACCCCACCCCGCGCCATTGACGGCGCGTAAAGGCGTTTCCCCTGTTCACAAAAAAAAAGAAAAGAAATAAACCGTGATGAAGGAAACGAACAATTAGAGGAATACCCTCTGCTCCCAGCTGGCCATTAACTCATCATTTTTCAGGAATGTACTAGATGTAAATAATGTCATTTATGTTATCGATAAAAATGTAAAATGAGGGAATTAAAAAGAAACAATACACGCATTCCTAATTCACTACGAACCCGCGAATCCCACAAACATGATAGAGATAGAGATGGTAAATCGCTGGTCAATTACTAACTTAATTATTAAAAGAAACATACCCTAATACTATAGTCTTAACAAAACTCATCTGTGTGTTCTCCTTTTTTATTGCTGATTCACGTTGAAGGTATATCCTATTAAGGTATATCTAAGGGTCAATTAATGTTATCATTATCAATGATATGCATCTCAAACTTAACGACGGTCTCAACATAAAAATATAAATTTCTCATGTATACTGAATTAGACGGCTCATATGTTATCTTTTGCGACACAAATATTTTATGAACATTACAACTGTATAATATTTATTATAATATACACATTCTAATAAGTCAGAGATTTATACTTAGAGCTATACACAATATTTTAGCTTAATGATTAAACGCCATCTATTGTGTAGTAGTAAAATCATAACAACTCGATTTCATATGTACAGAGCCATCTATTGTTACAAGTAATGAACTACATTCTAGTTCAAAACCTCACACGCATATAATGCACACGTAGGTACTATTATTATGCAACCTGTTATTATTATTACCTACTTTAAAATTTAAACTAGAGACATACGAAGTAAACGTAATAAACTTTTAAATCAAACATACTGGTCGTTTCACTTAATATTTTTACACAAGCGTGTTCGTTATGAAAAATATATAAATAATAAAAGCTTATAAATTTTGATCACCTCACACAATAAATCATATACGATGTTGGATAGATTTTTTATATTCCAACACAAAATATATTACATTGTATGTATGTACCTATAGCAAAAACTATAAATAACGTCAAGACAAACAATCAAGGATCCTTTTTATAGGAAATATTTTAATGGCGTTATTCACCCTGACTCATTGATACAGTGAAACTACAGTTGAGATGAATAAAACAAAAGAAGCGGGAAAATAAAGGACAATGATTGGCAGACATGACTGTCGCAGCCGAGTGTATGCCAGACACGTCCACTATTGTTTTAAATAAAATACAATCATCGAGATATAATGAAACGAAAAGTCCGCTGACGATCTCATTAAAACTTGCTCCCGATAGGCTTACTCTTTTAATGACAACATCATCATCAAAGCTACCATGAAACATACAATAACACACTATCCGTTAACTTCTGAATGTTGGCACTACTCAATAAGGGTCAAGACACACTAGATCGTCATCCTCTCGAGACTAAGAACTAACAGTCCATCTTAGTAGTTTTTCTTTTTTAAAATCGACGCCGAAGATAGACTGTTTCTTTTCACATCGCCATATATTGGCTGAAACCACTTTGAATGTATTATGTAAATTGAATCCCATAGCGGGGCTCCTGCGAAGTTAAAGAGTAAAATCATTTTGTGCATTGACACATTTGGACTCATTTAACTTATTAACCGACTTCAAAAAGGGGAAGATTCTATGTTCGACTGTATATTTTATGACATTTAGTTTTTTAGTCAATATTATCTTAATTTTTTAATTTTATTTTATTTTAAAAACAAGTTAAGAATAAGCAATAGTTAAAATTACTAGTACTCTCACTAGGTTCCTCTTTAATTCATTCCATTTTCTCAACAAGCGAATACGTGTATTCGGTGTCTTGATATTAGATTATAAGATAGATTAATTAAACACTGGAATAAAACAAAAATAAAATATTCACAATTAGGTTTTTATATATTACTTGCTTATTGCTGCTAATTAGTTGGTTTAAAGTCCCCTAGAAGTCTGACTAATTAGAATATTTAATACCACGTTGTGAGAGCAGAGGCTTTAATTGTGTTGTCTAGGTGGTCACGAGACTATATAGAACTTCTGCTCAGTCTGCTGTCGTAGTAAGTCTATGGGACAGATATTTCTTGATTACTATACGCCATTCGATGAGGCTTCATTTTGATATTTGACTTCAATTCATGAAATTAATATACATGCTCGCTGCGCCCATCAAGACTCGGCGCAAGAAAATCTTAATTTATTGTGTCCCATCAGCACGCTACCAAACGGATTCATAATCTAATTATAATAGGCGCCTACGCAGAGACCGCAAGCCCTTACCACGGTAATAGTCCTGACGTGTAAAATATGGGCGTATTACTCTACAACAGTTATAATTATGGCGAGGATAGTTGTGTTACAGAAAATAGTTTAGCGGCCATATAACAAGCTCATCGAAGTAGAACTGTGCATTATTTTTTAAATATCCTTATAAAAAAAAAGTTTTTTTTTGCGTATTTGTAACACATTGTAAAAGGTTTTTTGTATTGTTAAATTGTAACTACACTATTAACTTCAATAAAACTCAATAAAAATAAAATTGTAACCAATTTTGTTGAAAGAAAGTAATCGATAAATACGTATGCAAAATACTTTACAATTTTTTTAAAGAAATAATGAATATTTATGTACCATTAGCATTCTGTTCTAGAAATGAACAATAAAAATTGGAGTTGTTTTACCATTGAATTTCTTTTCCATGTAACTTAATAAATATAATGAAGCCAATTATAATTAATACTGAATGCCAATTCCTTTTCTGTATAATATTAATTACATACGCCTTATATAGCAACATACTTGATCTTGTGACGAAATTAAGCCCAGCTTAAACATAATTGAAATTAAAAACAAAACTTTTACGAGAGATTAAATATAATCACTGTATAAGTATTTAACAATAAAACTTTAATATTGTTTTCTAATGTTAACGCGAATTTCACTCATTATCATAAAATAACTTTTAAGGATGTTATTGCGGTTTAAGTCCTCCCGTGACCATGGTTGCTGTAAAGTATCCCAACGTCGGGCTTGTAAAAATGTTAATGAACCGTGATAAATTCCGTTAAAATTGTTTCATTATAACAAACTTATATTAATTAAAATTAAAGACTTTTTCAGAATAAATATGTATTCAATTAAGAGTTGTCCTATTGATAAAAAAATTGTAAAATTATTTTATTTTGTTATATTAGTCTCATCGAAGCTTCGCACCCTATGTAACATCAATGTATTATCCATTATTACAATTTTTTGTTGCTGGATATTTCGATGTTAGACCTTTTAATACATCTCAAGGTAATAGGCGAGTGTAATCTGTCTGCTTCGGCTGCTTATTACTCACCTTATATATTTCTTTATATTCTTATATTCTTAACATTCTGGAAACCATCGGTGATCGATCGTTTAAAGATCCTTGTGAAATACCTATATATCTAAGAGTATTATTAAGATTTTTACAAGCCCGACGTTTCGGATACTTTACAGCAACCATGGTCACGGGAGGACTGTATACAAGCTTGATTGTGACTGTGGTCTCTCCTATATAGGCCAAACTAAAAGATCTATTAAAACTCGCGTGAAAGAACATATAGCTGATTTAAAACACCGTCGCTACACTAAGTCTGCCATCTGTGAACATAGTCTTGACAAAGCTCGCCATTATATCAGATTTGATAAACCACAAGTCCTCGCAAAAGAACACAGATTCCAACCAAGGATGATCCGTGAGGCTATTGAAATTAAAAAGCATCCTAATTTAATAGGACGTATGACACCTCAGTCCTCCCGTGACCATGGTTGCTGTAAAGTATCTAAGAGTAGATTAATTTTAACTTAGCTATATTAATTGATTATGAACTGTATAAATAGTGTTTATAATACGTATTCCAGTGCCAGTCAAAAAAGGTAGGTATGTAGCTCTCATGTACAGTAGTGTTAACATTACTGTACAGAAGTGTTAACACCACGCAATAACTGATGCACAAAGATATAGAGAATTATGTATCTACCAAAAATAGCGGTGTAGGAAAGTATGGGGAATTGCATTGCAACTGCAAAATTGCAGTTTTTCTGATGAGATTAAAAGTCTTTGGAGGAGAAAGAGCGCAAAGGCAACTCAACTGTGGTTGAATACCTCCCAACGGAGGAGACCCGTGCCCAGTGGGAGTTAGGACATACAATGGTCGCATATGCTTTTGAAAAAATAAGTCGCTTCTTGATCGTAATAGATTGTCGATGCTATCAACTCAGATTATCCGATGGATATAAATATCTGTAATAATAAAATAATGTCAAAATTATCATCAGGTTAATACTAACAAGGGCATACTTTTGTATGAGAACCTTCGTAGTATTAACGTAAAATTGTATGCGTCGTAATTTGTGTAATGTGGTTTTTTTATGCAATTTAAATTCATGAGTTCGTTTGATTGTAAATAACTGCTAATATATCCAATAAATAAGCAAAAGCCATAAACACGTCTAAAACCTGGCAAGTAACGGTCGTCTCCACATTTACTTCCTCACGATAAATGAGTCATCATGATGATATTAAAGTGTTATTTTCCCTGTGATACGTAACATATTTATGTACGGGATACTATTACATTAGGTCCTTACATTAAAATTTGAAATTGGCGTTTTGTCGTACTGGCCACTTTGATCTCAGATATTTCCTCTTTGGTTAGGAGTTCCAAATTCAAATTTATACAGCTATTAGCTCACGCATTTGCGTTTCGAAAACCGTAATTCATTACGAAAACGAGTTCCACCGTGGCACCAGTGCTGCAGAAACGAATGATGTGTATGGCTGCGATATCGCATTATATATATTTTTGGGTCCAACGTTTTCGTTCTAGAAATTTCCACCTCCAGAACAAGCCCCGGACGGCCGGAGACCAAATTTGATAATGAAGAATTGAATGCTATTGTGGAAGAGGATCCCTCACGAATCACGTCCGAGTTAGCTGCAGGTGGCGGTAATAGTGATAAATCTATTTTAATCCACTTGAAGCAAATTGGGAAGGTAAAAAAGCCAAAAGGTTGAAAGGTGGTCACCTCATGAATTGAGTGAAGCCAACCGACAAACGCGCAGGAGTAGCAACAGTGGCAACGATTGGTGGACCTGGTCCGTATTGTTTTGTTGTAAGTTTTTTCTCCAGAGATATAATATATAGTGTATACGTAGAGAACTTAAAACTAGCTCTATATTAAATAATAATATAATATCTATGGACGCTTTCACACCACGTCAATCTGGTCCCGGGGTAAGTTTCTTCAAGAACTTGTGTTAAGGGTAGGTACCAGACAACGGAAATATATATTTAATACTTTTATACTATACATATATTTAAGACTAACTGTTGCCTGCAGCTTCGCCCGCGTTACTCAACTCCTATAAGTCACAGCGTGATGTTTTATAGCCTATAGCCTTCCTCGATAAATAAGCTGTCTAACACTGAAATAATTTTTCAAATCGGGCCAGTAGTTCCAGAGATTAGCGCATTCAAACAAACAAATAAACAAACTCTTCAGCTTTTTAATATTAGTATAGATTTTAATTATATAATACACATATTTAATACACATCAACACAGAAAATATTTTTGTTCCCTGGCGGGATTCGAACCCGCAACCTCCGGCTTGAGCGCCAACGCGCTTACCACAGCCACAGAGGTCGTCTATGTCTAAATGTTTCGTACAAGTCGTGAAAAACTGGTACCCACACACACACATTAACATACAAATAGAATATAAGTACAAAAATATTTCAGCAAAGTGAGAATAAGGAAAGGACATTTTAAAATAAAATTTAGCTAATATAATTAAAGTACAGCCTTATTAATATACAAATTGTAACCTCATTTCTAGTTGTTATTAATAATTATAGTTTTATAGCAGTGTTGAACCATGATCACTATCAGTCCGATGACGTCTTGACATAGAATAGGTACACCTAATTCCCCACCATGGTTCAAGCCTTGTCGTGGAGGTGGGCCTTAGTAGCCTAGGGTGAGCCCAGCACCTTGGGCGAAGCGAATTGAGCCGAGGGGGCTCCTTGTACCTCTCTTATAAGAAAATGTGACAAAAGGGCAGGGGAAAAGGGTGAGGACGGGAACCTCACCCCATTGTTATCCCGACGTTGGGAGGGGTTGTTCTGTGATGCGAGACTGTGGAGATGGTGTCGGTCCCTTGAGGGATAGGATAGGGACAGCTAAAATAATTATATACGATCCTATTTTGAAATATTTCGCACGAGGCATATCCATAGATTACTTTAGTAGCAGCCGCTACTTCGAAAATTCGCGGGTCGAATCTCGCCATCTTTTTATTATGAAAATGTTACCTTTGACTTCGCGGGTCGAAACTCGCCATCTTTTTATTATGAAAATGTTACCTTTGACTTCGCGGGTCGAATCTCGCCATCTTTTTAGTATAAATATGTTACCTTTGAGTTAAAGTACCATGGTTATCTTTGAGTATATACTCCTATGCATATGTATAAAGCTTTAAAGATTTTCTTTAATGTATCCGAGCCGAACCGAGAAGTTGTTTAAACAGTTTGATTTCACTAAATATATTTATCGTTTACTAACACGGTTCTGTTTCGTTTTAATATTACAACGTTAAACTAATCTCTAATAGTCTAGGTTCCTGAAAGTTATACACGACGTCGCGAGGACTGCTTAGTAGCGGCCAGGCCGTCCCCCCTTACGAGGAGTAGTCTGGACTTCGCCGAGGCCAGCCTGTCACTGGTGATCCTGTTGCCTGCAAATCGGGGTCCCCCAAAAAGCAGCTTAAAGCGGTCGCAGTGGTTTTAGTTTGGGTAGTGCAGGGTCCTACATAGGGTCCAGGAACCTTACCCAAGGTAACCTGTGAAATGCAATTCCCTGCGTAAACTAACAACAAAAAAGGTTAGGTACTAAAAGGTAAAGGCATTCCTTTAGGTTACTACCTAGACCAGTGAAGGTAGATAATTAACTGTTATTAGTAATGCTCACAGCCATTTCTAAGTGCATAAGTAATCAAGTGGGAATTAACCTAATATTTGAATTATTTAAAACTCTCTCCGTATCGTGTAAATATTCTGATTACGCAGAAGTTGCACAAGATACACGGATAATTATAGGCTGCATAAACTGAGCACTTAACCATTTATTACACTCAACAAGCCTCTTAATATTATTTTATTGTGTGAGATAATCACAAAATTCATCAACCGACATTATATTTTATATTATATTGTTAATACATTTTAAAAAACCTGATTCTCGGCCCTAATACAGGTCCTGATAATAATTTCTAGTTAAAGTATAAAAGTCACAATAACTTAAAAATAATATTAAATTTAGTAGATACAAGCTACAATTTAATTTAGTTATCGTTTTCATAATAATGCTTATTATTCTTTATTAAGGTTAATCTAAACATTATCTCTATGAACTTCGATAAGACTATGTGTCCCCCGTGACCAGTCCCCACATAAACGCTAAGACCATGTATCCCCAGTGACCAGTCCCCACATAAACGCTAAGGCTATGTATCCCCAACATAAACGCTAAGGCTATGTGTCCCCAGTGACCAGTCCCCACATAAACGCTAAGGCTATGTATCCCCAGTGACCAGTCCCCACATAAACGCTAAGACTATGTATCCCCAGTGACCAGTCCCCACATAAACGCTAAGGCTATGTATCCCCAGTAACCAGTCCCCACATAAACGCTAAGGCTATGTATGCCCAGTGACCAGTCCCCACATAAACGCTAAGGCTATGTATCCCTAGTGACCAGTCCCCACATAAACGCTAAGACTATGTGGGATACATACCCACCACTGACCAGTCCCTATATAAACGCTAAGACAATTCCCCAGTCCCCACATCAAGCCAACCCAATTTAGATCGGATACATAGAATTTGTCATTCCATATTTTTGGAGTTACATTAACTCACGGCAAATAAGCGAAAAAAATTAATAAACAAAACAAGCTTAAATTTAGTACTGACTTTTTTCACAAGATGGCGTTGCTAATAACAACAAAGCTTATTCCAGACCTTTCTATTTTTACCATTTAAAAAGCCCCACACTTCTATTATTTCGGTATCAATAATTAAATTACCAGCTATATTTAGCCGAATATGTTACATAGTTTATCAGCTACAATATAATTTTATTTTTATGTAACAATCGCCTATTAGATACCAGTCATAGGAAATAAGAGGTCTCTTCACATAATGGTTACGAGTTCGAACCACTGTATCAATAGTCATTTTATGTCGTACTATTAATATCAATAATTTGAATGATTCTGAGCTATAATCACATATTATATGTATTGCTAGATGTCTTTAAAAGAAATTCTTCTTTAAATAACTTTTAGTTAAACAATAGTTCTCACGAGCTCACCCCGGCCCTTTATTAACGTCATATATTTTTTTGATTAATGTATTTATTAATTATCATATTATATAATTAAATAGCACCAAATTTATTTAAAACGGGCTATTTACCATGTTTTTCACTTTTATTCCGGAGCTCGATATTTCGACATTATCTACGAATGTCTTGTTCGAGTCTCGTTAGTAATGAAAATCATGTTAACTTAAAATCATCTATAAAATAATATCATCTACAGAATAATATAGAACAATGATATATGCAAATGTATTACTAAAGTGAACTAAATTTTCATGTAACAATTATTCTAACTCATTTCTATTAAGTGTGGTCCTTATAATTGGTAAACCCAATAACATAACTCAGACTTGTTCTCCATGGCGTGCCAAGTAAATTCTAAATTATCAGCCATTCATTTAAATCATCAGCTAAGCGGTATTTCAAGGTTTCACGAGTGGTCCATGTTGTGGCCAGTTTCATACACTTTACTGTTATCGATCCAGTGTATCTGTTATCGATAATAACCCCTGTAGGTTACTTGATTTGAAGCTGCATCTCGTAGATATTTTTTATATTTGGCAATCATCTATGCTTCGTCATTCATCGTTGCAGTAATTCAGGTGATAAAACCTTATTTTAAATGTTCAGGTCACCTTCTCTAAACCTGACAAGGAAATATGAATCCACTTCAAAAACTTACATGGTTTTCGAGGTTTTCTGACAATATTATATTTACATATTAAAAAGCCAATTTTCAGATATGAAAACATAAGGCGTGAAGCCTCCAAGACTTGACACTTTGATGCCCAAGCCTGTTTGTTCTAAATATACTATCTTCGCAGTAAGTTAATTACGTAATATGTCCTTAATTATTAGTCCATAAAAATAATTCGGTAAAAATATGCACAAATAAACACTTAACACAAAAAAGGAACACATAGGCTTTTGTTGTTACCATCGAAATTTGGGTCCTTATCTTAGTTAAAATAAATTAAATTAAGATATTATATACTTTTTTCGTTTTGTACAAATGAAGACTAAACTCATTTTATTTCTAAGACAATGGAGATTCAGAAATATATTTTATGAACAAAAAATGATGTACTAAATATGTTAATAGTTACAAATACATTATAAAATATATCAATATGTTTTTTATGATAATTAAAATAGAAAATAATTTAAATTTTGTTTTAAATGGCATTCTGATACTGATCACATATTCATGTTTAATAGTAATGATATAAATTTTAAATACCATTGAAAATATTAAATCGTACGTCACGATAAACGGTGCGATAACATATCAGGCTGACAAACAATGATAATTAAATTTAAAAAAATTAAAAAAAAAAAAGATTTTGACTTCTTTAAACTTGATTTTTTATTATTATTATACTAGGTATATAGCTTTATTATATAATATATACTATAGTTATATATTACGTAGCTTTATTATATATATATAGCTTTATTATACTATAGCTATATACATAATAATAATAATTGTATTTATCACTTCCGTAACACACCGTCGTTTTTAGGGTTCCGTAGATACCCAAAGTACTCCACTATCCGTCCGTCCGTTTGTCACCAGGCTGTATCTCATGAACCGTGATAGCAATACAGTTGAAATTTTCACACATGATGTATTTTAATACTTAAAGCAAAATAAAAAAATATTTAAGGGTTTTTTGTATGGGAGCCCAAAAATAATAATAATAGATACAACAAACGTGATTTTTGCCGTTCTTTTTAAAGTTTATTATAGTGCCTAATGTTGTATAGATAATGGTACGGACACTTGCATGAGCGAGTACGTCTCGCACTTGGACGGTTGGTCAAAAGAAAGCGTATAGCCATTGTAAACAATAGCTAATTAAAGACAATTTAAGGTTTTTTTGTAACTTAAAACACATGTACACACAATACATAATAATTTATTAGTAAAGAAAATGGGATAGGATTTTTATATCTCTGTTCATCATTCTTTATTTACACTTTGCCATAAGCTGACAAAACTTGATTACTCCAGCTATATTAGTATTTATTATATACTGCCATAGTAAGGAAGGGAAAGACATAATATCAAAATAATTTAATACTACCCAAGTCAAAGTGGGCGAAGTATATTTTGCAATCCATCATTTTAATACGCTAGCCATTAATGTATTAAAGTTTAATACAGAGGTTTTATAATGAGGTGTATATATCCTAACAGTAAGATATTGTCAAAAGACGTTTCATCTCCGCTAAATACTTTGCCATATTAAATTAAGAATTGAGACTACTTAAGTAGTAAAAGAGGCTGATGCTGATGATGATGATGATGATGAAGTAGTAAAATATTTTCTTATGTATATTTTAAAATATTTATAGTTCTATTTTACAATCAAGGTGACATATGAATCATAGCAAAATAATTAAAACAGATTTTTAAACAAATTCATATTATTCGGTATTTCACAATAAATAATTGTTACTGAAAAAGTAACGCAATAAATTAGTTACATGGTCTATGTTTGATAATGCGTATCTACATGAAGTTACAACTTTATGTATACAAAAAAGTATTAATTATTTAAATCTAGACTCCATGAGCGTTCTATCTAACAAATATCTTAAGATCCGCTTAGAAATATTTTACGTAAATTACCTTTTTCAATACAGACTTCATTTGTTTAGGAATCTAGTCGACTGTTTTAGCGATGTACAATCGTAGGTTAGCCAAATTGACACTCTACAATCGTAAGCGCTAGTAGAATACTAATAAATGTATGGAAATGTCATTTAAGACCGCGTGATTTATCGGTGTAAAATGTCATTTCCATACATTAATTAATTTTCTACTAGCGTTTACGATTGTAGAGTGTCATCTTGGCTAACCCACCAGATTTGTATACAGACGTCAGACAATATACAGCATAATATTGTTTGTAAAATCTGATCGTACATTACAGTTACACTCGATGAACGAATAAAAGGATGGAATGAATATAAATGAATGAATGTAACGAATATGAAAATCTAGCTCTTACAATGTTGCCAACGATTGATTAAACTGTCAACTGTTTAAATGTCCAAAACGATCAACATCCGACAGTTTGTTGGGTAAATGTAGTTTTTTGTAGTAATCATGTTAATCGCTCATAATTGCTACTTTGAGATAGTTGGCAATCGAGGTACAAGCTAGGTACTCGCGACGCCCGTTGCCGATATAATATATTTGAAACTCGTGATGTCATTCGGGTCTCAAATCGTCCCCACCATAGTTCAGGCCTTGACGTGGCGGTGGGGCTCAGTAGCCTAGGATGAGCCCATCACCTTGGGCGAAGCTAGTTGAGTCGAGGGGGCTCTTTGTACTCCTCTTATAAGAAGAGGGGACAAAAGAGCAGGGGGCAAGGGGTGAGGATGGGAACCTCACCCCATTGTACTGTCCCGACGTTGGGAGGGGTTGTTCTGTGGTGCGGGACAACCCCTCTGTGGAGGTGGCGTCGGTCCCTTGCGGGACTGACTAGCCGTCGAGGTGCCCTGTCAGCTTAACAGATCCGGGGCACCTCCCCAAGACGGCACTGGTAGCGCTCGCCGGGTTTTAGTGGGTAGAGCTGCGTCCATTTACCATCTTTCGGGCGCAGCGAGTCCCACATACCCACCTGGGGAGACCCACTCCCCAATACCCACCTGGGGAGACCCACTCCCCAGGCGGGATGCCTTAGAGCATTTCCTGGCGTAAAAATAGGGTCTCAAATCGTAAGCCAATTTATTATAAAAGTGACCCATGGACATATAAACTACAGTAGAACCTCTATAAGTCGAATTTCGAGGGAGACGCCAAAAAAAATCGAGTTATAGAGTTTTCGACTTATAGAGGATTTCGACTTAGGCGGATTTTGATTCGACTTAAAGAGGTTAAGATTAATTACGCTTCCGTTTCTTAGCACTCATGTTTCAACAATTTTATTTGTAAACTGTTGTACAAATTGATGTGTTAGCAGTAGAACTAAACTACTTCTGACAATATTTCACTCGACAACAAATGACTTGCTTCGCTAAAGTTCAAATGAAATCAAAAATAATAAAATTAAACACCTGACGCCAAGCAAACAAACACTTGTTAATGTGTGTCATAAATTCATGGTAATTCTATTCATATAGTCCTTAATTACTTTCTTAAAAAACAATTGTGTACTTACACTGTCGGCGAATTCTTAAAGTCGGTAACTTAGTTTTGTTCGAACTATAGAGGTAATAAATCTCAAATAATCGAGTTGTAGAGATTGTAAAATAAAACATTGCTTAGTTCGAGATACAGAGGTAAATTTTTCGAGTTATAGAGGGAAAATATGTACCAAAATGGCTTGGAGGGACTCATTGATTATTTAGAGGGTAGAGGGAGGACTAATAGAGGGTTCAGATTTCGAGTAATGGAAGTTTTGGTTTTTGAAGGGAAGGGAACCAAACATATTTTTTTGGTTTTCGACTTATCGAGGTTCGACTTAACGAGGTTCTACTGTATAAGGTATAAGGGTCGGTCTTTCGTCGCATTGCTAGGCGCGAGTTTCCTCTTTGCAATCAGACTTGGTGTAGGTCAAATTTCGCTACGCTGGCATAATGCATGTTTTCGATTTTTTATCATCATCATCATCATCAGCCCTTATCCATCTACTACTGAACATGGGATCGCTCAATGAACGCCAAGACGACCGATTCCTCGCCACTCGCATCCAACACGGACCGCCCACTGCGCGAAGATCGTCTTCCCACCTGATTAACACATAGGTAGATGAAGTGTTGGTCGGCCATTAACCCTAATTATTATATTTACATTATAATAATAATATTTACATTCCCACATGGTGGATTATTATTAATTATCACGAAATCATAAGTTATAATGTATTCAGATTATTATATATCTAAATTAGCATTTGGACATATTATAGTCGGAATAAATTTCGTAAGAAGTTTAATCATTCGCAGTTGTTAACATTTATGGTGATCGTGTGGAGTAGCCATAACTGGCCATAACATCGAACCTATAATAAATCAAAACATCAATGTTGTTTCTTTAATTGACAAAATGTATTTATAAAAGTTTTAGCATCAACATCCTTGGAATAAAATTTTATACCTAATTAACAAAATGCTAGCTCAATTCTGTTATCTTCTGGCAATTGAATAATTTAAATTTGACTATCAATCAGAGGGTCAATTTACATATATACGAGGTTTATTAGCAATCATTCGTTTTTACTGATTTCAAATTTGCCGGTTGCTAGAGATACATGCGTATCTATTTAAAAAAAAATAGACTGAATACAAAGAGTCAATTAGGTTATTTTGGGTAAAACTATAGGGTAGGATTAATAGATGTAAGAGGTAGTGCCATGCTGTTTTGCAGTTAAATTGGGCACGGCCGAGGTGGTAGGTACCTCTCGATCACATGATACTGGCGTTGAGTGACAGTTATGCTGTCGCGTTTCGTATGGTTTGTGAGTTACCGGTGGTCCAGTGGGAATGGGATAAAGGAGGGCGCATCTTCATAACCTCTTGTGCGGATGTTTATGGACGTCGGTAGTCACCTAAGGCTCCGACTGGTCATTTGCTCCCCTATGATATAAAAAAGATTCCACATAGGTCATGAAGCCACACCCGAGGTAAACCTGGATCGTGCGAAAGCATTAACTTGCGTCAACAAAAAAAAAGGGTAGGATTAATAGAAAAATAAAAATGTACGCAGTAATCAATGTAAATGTGAGTAACTAAAAAGTGTATCTTGTAAAGACCAGTTTAAGATGACCCATACAATAAACGTGATTTTTTTTTAAACATTTTTTGTAAAAATATCTGGAATTAATTTATAATTATGACAAAACATGTTACAGCTTATGATGAAGTACCGGCCACTGTGCCTATAATCACTAAATCAGAAAAAAGAATCACACAGTGACTGCGCTGACTGTGCTGACTGTGCAATTTATACGACACAAATGTCATTACATTTATACCGCCAATCTTTGTTCTTTTTTTAAATATCACGCCCACAAAAAAATCATTACGTCCCATCATTTACCTGTATTAGTTTTGTTTTGTTTAAGGATTGTAAACAACTGAATTATAATAATAACACACAAAAAATGATACGTAGGTATACAAAATTGGCAATTTTAGTGTTCCGTGCAGGAATTCTAAAATGAAAATGGTTATAATATGAACGGTGATATCTAGGCATTGTAGCCACAGGAATGCTAGATATTGATCATACACTCTGACACAGACAGTGCTTAGTTTGTAACCTAAATGCCGAAGTAATACAGAATAGTTTGCGGAATAAACAAAGACACCACTGCTGGACATAGGCCTCCCTCAATGAACGCCAAGATGATCGATCGACTATTGAGTAATCATTAGCATAAAATCCGATTGAAAAAAATGTACAACTATGCTATATTTAAGTAAATTCTTTAGGTTTTTAAGGAATGTACAAATATAATGTTAAATTTAAAAAGCTCGATGTAGGCACATTCCAGAATCTCACCAATAGTAGTAATAATAGAAATATGTATCACACACTCAGTAAAACTAAGAATAAAACTAACGTCTATCAGTTTTGGTTCTCTAGATTCTAGAATTATTCTATTACATTTTTTGTTTACGACAAACGTTATATTTAGACAAAAGTATAAATCACAGTCTACAGTCTAGACCAAGTTTCTAGCTATATATTATTTCTATTTCCAATAGTACACAAATAAAACCAATTTAAATCATACGGAACCGTAGTAATAAATGCAACCCAAATTGCATTTGGTCAAAATTTTTTGTTGGGTGATAATTCTTAAATTCACAGTCATTATTTATTACAGGTAAATGTAGTTTCAGATCCTCGCATTATTTTATTTTAGTACATTATTAAACAAATGATTAGTCAATTTTTACGACCCTTTAGTATCATCATCAGCTCTATCATTGGTTTAATTTTTATCTAAATATTTATTGTAATATGGCATTCAATAATAGTATTTATACGAGTACTTAAATCAATCAAGCAAGTTAACTTGTACCATAAAATATATATCTATGTTTAAAAGCAGAGCAAACGGCAGTTACTGCAAAAAATACTTTACTACTACTCCTCATAACCTAAAAATATCCACATTTCTGATCGTGGCCGTATATGTACTTAAAATCTGTAGGTATTAGCATACTATCGTGTATACCCACATTTATATAACTAGCCATGGAAATAGCTAATAAAATATGTGTTTAGAAAATGTATTTTAAACATGCCATCAAATAGACAGGAGAGTGTATTCGGTGTTTTAATAAAGGCACGGCCGAGACATAAGCTGAGCCTGTGCAAGTCTTCGGGAGAAAGTTGGCAACGCCCTGTTATGGCGGCATTTCTCATTCCTCAGCACCTTTTCCCCTTAATACGCGTTTAAATCTATCTCGCATTTTATTTCTACAATTAAGCATGTAAGCGATTTGAAGATGCGTTTTCTTTTTAATCAGTGCGACCGCTATGAGGAATTATTTTGGGTATTAAACGTTGTATGAGAATGTCGGTGTGGTGCGATCGCATCTTCACAGGAGTATGACCTCTCCTCGGCAGTCAGCACACAAGGTCACGAACGCGAGTTAGTCGTGACCCGCCGCGCACGCCGCAACACAATACAAATTTCACACCACACAAAGTGAGCGCAGAGTTCATTATCATTTGTAAATCCTCTTGACACTGCCTTTATAGCATGTTATATCCACTATGTTCAACTATTCCCTTATAAACGTGGCCCATTCGATTTAATGTGACGTAAAGCATTACTTTCATATCTTAAGCATGTAAGTATTTGTTACTAGCACTTGCCTGCAGGTTTGTCCAAGAACTTGGATTAAAAGCCTTATCCTGACTGATAAGTTACAAGATCCATTCTTCTAATTTATAATAATAATATCTCTTTGGCAAATTTTATTAAAATCCGATCAGTCGTTTAGGCGTGAAAATGTTACAAACAATAGTTACTTTCGCATTTATAGGCATTTATAGGCATTTATAGATAGTAACAAATATATGTATGAATAGGAGAAGTCGCTCTCACAAAATAGCTAAGCGCTGAGGTCATAATCTTATATATGTACATGAAACGAAACCACCATTTATAATATGAACTGTCGAACAAAAAACTCGCACGAGCCAACATCTGACATTTGCCATAACGTTCGTAGTCGTTCATAGTAATCTTATCTTATATCTTTCAATGAGCAATTCTTGTATATATATATATAATATATATATATATATATATATATAATTGGAATCTCGGAATCGGCTCCAACGATTTTCATGAAATTTAGTATATAGGGGGTTTCGGGGGCGATAAATCGATCTAGCTAGGAATCATTTTTAGAAAATGTCATTTTATTTAAAAAAAAAACAATAAATTCCGAACAAAGCTCGGTCATCCAGGTACTTATATAATTATATTAGATACAATATGCAGTGTTTCAAATCCACATTCGTTATTCTTAACTAATAATGATTTAGACTACTTAGTTTTTGGGTTAGGAGTGTACGAGATACAAGTTAGACACACTTGACTTAGTACCAGTAATAAATTTAATGTTTAACTATCTGACCGACACCAGAACTAAATTAAAAGTGCGAGTCAAACTCGCACACAAATCTTGGTACTTTGAAACCTACAAAAGTAAAAGTACTAAAATAAATTCGTTAAGATATAAGTTTTTTATAAATTTCACCGATAAAGGTTTTATAATTTACATTAATGTTAAATATATCTGAATTGTGTACAAAGAAGGATATAGATAACACATACGATTTGGCAACCCGTTAAAAATTCAAATTTCGATCTTCCATTTCAATCTTCCTTTGTACTGTACAGACTAAACATTATCCTAAAATACTATCGTAATCGTAGATACGCAATATCGTAACTATAGTTACTTTAGATTAGTAGTAGCCAAAATCTGCTGTGACATAATGACGGTGGAACATCAAAGCAAAAATAATAATCATCATCATCATCAGCCTCTTTCCATTCACTGCTGAACATAGATATCCCTCAATGGACGTAAGACGGCCAGTCCCTTGCCACTCGCGTCTAACACGGACCGGCCACTGCACGGAGATCGTCTTCTCACCTGGTTAATGGCCGGCCAGAAAAATCAATATATCAAAATACTACATCTTTATATGATACCTCATGATGTTCTATTCATGATCATCATCATCATTAACCCATCGGTCAAAACCCACACGATACACCGACTAACCATTCTTTTATTTGGTTACGGAACAGCGAGAAATCTGACGTCAGCGCTTAGTAATAGAGGGACGGAAAAAGGTTGAAAATTATTATCTGATTATATGAGGTCTTTTTTAGGAAGAAAAAACTATAACTAATGTGAGATTAAATTGTTTTGATTGTAATATATGCTAGAGTACCCAGTGTAACACTGTGCTTGAAGATAGGATAGTATTCATCATGCTTTCGTCTAATGGCTGTTTTCTTTTTTGCCAAGCCATTGCCAAAAGTAAACGGACAAAGACTTATGGTGTTAACACTGTTTAAAAATGTTTACTAACATCTGTAAACATTTTTTAAAACATTTTGTTGAACATCATTACGAATAGTAAAAAACAAGAATTGGCGACTGCCAATCAATTCAAGTGAAGTGAAAACATGAATTAGAATTATGTCTTATAATGAAATAAGTTTTACCGTGCCTTCTCAAGATTTTTGCCGACCATGTTTTAAGTCTTCACGTGACCATGGTTGCTGTAAAGTATCCCAAACATCGGGCATCTAATAAACCGTGGAAAAATCTGTAAAAGTTATTTCATTATAATGATTAAAATTCGCGTAAACATGAGGAACATTAAGAAATTTCAAATTTTAATATGTATCAAAAATTTGAAATTTCATAATGACGTCATAATGTCGAATTGTCAACGCGGCTAAAGAAGTTTTCACTTCAAAAATGCAATAACGTAATATCACAGGCAATATTTTATTAAATTTTCTTCTATTCTATTCCATTATATTCTATTTTCCTAATAATACTTGTAACAAAATACAGTCCATTGATACTTATGTCGTAAACTACGCAAAACAACGAGTTAATAATAAAGTACGTAAACGAACATATTCACCGGTTTTATAAGTCATACGGAACCCCGAGGCACGATATCGTCTACCACTTGTCAGATTATTTTATATCTACTACCTATTATCAACGGTATTACTATTTCATACGTGTAACTTGATTTCTGTTAAATTTCTTCCTACGTAATAGTAAAGTTGTAATCTATTCGCGGCTTCGAATTTGGCCAACGCATTTTTTTTTCTGAAAGTATTATATAAGTGTATAACTTATTCTTAGGTTTTATTAAAAGGGGCCTTTTTTTTCTTTAACGCCGGGAAATGCTCTAAGGCATCCCGCGGGGGAGTGGGTATCCCCACGCGGGTATGTGGGACTTGCTGCGCCCGAAATCTGGTAAGTGGACGCAGCTCTACCCACTAAAACCCGGTGAGTGCCACCAATGCCGCCTTTGGTGAGGTGCTCCGGATCTAATAAACAAACAAGGCACCTCGACGGCTAGTCAGTCCCGCAAGGGACCGACGCCACCTCAACAGAGGGGTTGTCCCGCACCACAGAACAACCCCTCCCAACGTCGGGACAGTACAATGGGGTGAGATTCCCATCCTCGCCCCTTGTCCCTGCTCTTTTCTCCCCTCTTCTTATAAGAGGGGTACAAAGAGCCCCCTCGGCTCAATTAGCTTCGCCCAAGATACTGGGCTCACCCTAGGCTACTGAGCCCCACCGCCACGTCAAGGCCTGAACCATGGTGGGGTTATTAAAAGGGGTCTATGATGACAGCTACTAATATGAATCTATTGTGTCTATTTCATTATCTACTATTTATCTGCATACACGTACTGACTAACGGAATGACCATGTCGAACCTTACAAACCTACCATAGGAATCGGGTATATCATAGTTAGTGTTCTTAAAGTAAATAAAATATTACTATGTGATTCAGACGGTACTAGCTTAAGTTTACTTCAAGGAAGGATACTCTTTTAACATCGATAGCCTTTCTGATAGTACCACTCATTCGTTTGTTACTCATGCCACTTATACAGAAAATCGTGCAGAAATAAAAGTGCTTCCGTATTAAAAATGTTTATTTTTAAAAAGCGCTAATTGCATAGCAGATATTATTATTTTTATGTTGATACGTATCTATTCCTTCTATTTATAAACTCTTAATTTTACAACTTTAAAATACGTACCCGTTTATTACGCAGTTATTACTCGTTTAAAGATAAAGAAATGTATTCGTGAAAAACATTTAAATAATCACTTACATTTTCAATTAAAAACAATTAAGTAATATTATTAAATCGAGTACGAAGGTTTGGATTGTTAATGGATTTTTAATAATTGAGTATGCAACGGCTTTGTCAATTAACGTATTTCTTACAGGTTTATCTAGATAGAAAGCGGTTGGAAGTAACGGTTAATTGTCTGTACCTTATATGATGGCGGACCAAGAATGGGATACATTATTCAGGGGGATCATTTACATCGCGGAGCGGCGGGGAAGCGGACTGCTGCTCCTTGTATGTACCCGCTGGCGCGCCCGGCACTCACTGTGCGACAAAAAAAAACAAACCATATCGTCCGAGTTTTTCTTTTTTAACGTGGGTATAGACTGAATTCTCCGATCCAAGAAACTGTCCTTGCGTGCCTTTCGATAAAAACTTTATGACAATACTGTCTATTAATTGAACAGTATGAGAAGTGCAGGCATTCCGCTCGTTTAAAACCTATCAGAACAATGCGCGTTTTCGCAATCAATTATATGTATATTTTTACCTTATACCACTTATACCTACACAGTATTGAATATTATCGAAACGTTGATGATTTGATTTATCAATATTTACAAATCAATTCATACACAATTTATATGAAAATGTGTTTTATATTTTAAAAATGATACAGCAATGTTATCGATTGAACGTTTTAATTATATCGGAATGCGAAAATATGGCGACGTGAGTGAGAGGCGCGCCCTTGTAGCGGCCCTTGCCGCCACATCGTTTTCGGACAGTCCAGCACCCCGGTCTCCGAGTGAATGTCTACTCGGCTCGTTTTCTTTATACCAGTAGTGCGTGCTGAGGCGCTAACTTCCTCCACTGAGAAATCTATTTATATAGTATTTGTTTGCCACAAAACGATTGGCAAAAGCTTCTAAGCAAAAATATAAATAAAGTAAGGTGGCGCGATGACTCAGCACGCGCTACTTTATTCTTTACTAGCTGTTGCCTGCAGCTTCGCCCGCGTTACTCAACTCCTATAAGTCACAGCGTGATGTTTTATAGCCTATAGCCTTCCTCGATAAATAAGCTGTCTAACACTGAAAGAATTTTTTAAATCGGACCAGTAGTTCCTGAGATTTGCGCGTTCAAACAAACAAACAAACTCTTCGGCTTTATAATATTAGTATAGATTAAAAGATCCTTATTAAAAGAGTTATGTATCGTTTGTACGTTTGAATGTAGGATCTTCGAAACTACTCATTTATTTATTTTTAAAATCACCGGTACAATATATTATCACTGAGTGACATGAAAAAAAATCTAACATCAGTCGTTTTACTTCAAACAGGTTTCCAATATCATATCAATAGATTTCGGAATGATGTTACGCTTAACTAGAAACTATATATCTATACAGATAAATAAAATTGGAGTGTCTGTTTGTAATATTAAAATAACCGCTTTTTACTAAATGCATATGGATGTATACACGGTACTTGTACCGAAATTGGATTTTTTACAATTTATATCTGTATGTCTGTCTGTTTGAACCGGCTAATTTCAGAACAAGACAGATATCTAAAGCTTCGCCCGCTAACTTAGATTTACAGCCGTATACGGATTGATGATGATTATTTAATAGCCTAAGTTACTCCTTATAACATTAGCTATCTATCAGTAAAAATCCCGTCAAAATCCGCCCAGCCGTTTCCGAGATTAGCCGAAACAAACATACAGACAGACCAAAATTGTAAAAAATGCTATTTTGGTATATGTACCGTGTATGTAAAAAGCGATTATTTTAATATTAAAAACAGACACTCCAATTTTATTTATCTGTATAGACAAGGAAAATAATATTCATTATAAAACTATAGATCATAAAAGTTTGCTAGTGGGGTTTTTGTAACTAAGAAACCAATTTACTTACATAAAATATTATTATTTAGGTATTTTAACGCCTGACGGGGTTAAAGCAAATAATATTTTAATTAATTCCGTCAATATTTTATGTTAGTCTTAAATGTTACTCAGCCCAATGCAACTTTAACTAAACCTCCATCTTATTTTAGTAACACGCTAAAGAACGCCAAAACAGACTATAACTATATATAAGAGGCTTTCGCAACTGCACAAATCACAAGTTAACCCCAAACATTTATCTTGGACAGCTACGAGAACAACTAACTTGACATCTGCCCGCACGCAGCTTGTATAATAAATTTACATTAAAGTATCTACTGTTATTTATAAACAATAATCATGCATATAATATACTTATAACAAAATCTGCTTCTAAAAAAGCGTAAGCATCTGTAAGTAGTCAGTATAAATTATAATCACAAGTCATTCAATGAATGCTATTTTTTGACGCACTCACAATATTACAGTCTTAAAACCAACATTAATCGAAGTCTATCTTAGTCTATCAGAAGTCACAAAAAGTTTCATATGATTCGTGATATTTAGTTCCATAGAGAAATGACTATATTTAGAATGCATTTCCATTTGATACATTGACACTATCAAATAATCACTACAAAATTGTGTGTCATGCAACTCTTGCAAACCCTATCCTGGGACTGACACAGTTGAAATGAAAAGTTAGCAGATGGTCTGCTAATAGTAGTAATAAAGACCAATAAAAACCGCAAACAAGGAAAATATTCTAAATTATTACTAAACATTAGTTTTATACATAATTATACATACATCGCCCATAGAATAACTTAAGTTAATTATATAAATTGCTTACCATCATCTTAATATACTCGGATCCTTAAGTCTAAAATTATGAATAATTTAATGAAACAAGATAAAAGTTGGCTACTGTTGAGTTATAATAAACGTTTTTTATATGATTATTATTTATAATAATAATAACGAAAGTTTTATAAAAACAATATTTAACAAAGTTGATATGATTATATTAAGTCGACATTAACGCCGGACTCATTTCACTGAATTACAATTTAATTGTTACTCAATTCGTAATTCACGTTTTAATACCACTTGAGATTAAGTGACATTAGTAACAAAAATAAACAATCCTTACAAAGTTTAGTACGAATTATAGCGAGGTTGTAATCTTAAAATTGATCTTTATTACTCTCATATACATAATATATTATTAAAATGTCGAGTTGTTATAACGAATCGAGTTAATAAAATCGTACATTCATATACTTATATGGCAGAGCTAGCCTTGTTGACTATTTGTCTCAGCCACACACATCGGTCCTCTCTGTCCTTTTCGTACTTAATAAGTGACACGCACACACACAAACCGCCTGTGTGAGTGCCGTGTCAATGCGATGAATAAACAGTTTCTGTGATTTTATGATCCAATGATTATAGATATCTATCTATGCAAAGTTGATCATTGGTTTCGAAA
The DNA here is from genome assembly GCA_963853865.1 of Helleia helle. Taxonomy (NCBI): domain Eukaryota; kingdom Metazoa; phylum Arthropoda; class Insecta; order Lepidoptera; family Lycaenidae; genus Helleia; species Helleia helle. The sequence goes on along the minus strand of OY971422.1, from coordinate 12,457,594 downwards.
TACTCAAATGTTAAGTAACATTAGGGTTTTATAATCGAAATAGACCATGTTCAACGTGAAAATAAGAATAAGTAGTAGAAGTTGGGTAGTTTTATGAAATAGTTCCTAATTTCGGTGGCTTAAGATATTTTCGATGATTAGTCAAGCTGACGATACTTATAAGTACCTACCTAAACACAACATACAATCTTTTTTAAACATTTGATAAAAGCACAGAATTAATAGTACTAAATAAAAGTGAGATATTATTTCTTTAGACTGACGAATGACTATTATGTACATATTAATAAAATAATAATATCAACCCATGAGAGTTGATAAAAGTAGGACACATAAATATCCCACTGCTAGGCACGGGTCTTCTCCTCGATATCAGGCAAGGAGTGTGGTCAAGGGCATAGTTCACCGATGCGCTAGTCCAATGCGGGTTGGTGAACTTCACTCACCTTCAAAGACTGTGAACCCCGTCAGGCAAGGAGGTTTCCTCACGATATTTTCCTTTATCGGCGAGCAAGCAATAGTCTCATGTTCGGGAGCACGGAAAATTTTAGAAAAACACATTTCATCATCGGCAACGGTCAGGACTCAGGACCTCTCACTCAAGGGCCCATACCTACTAGACAATCGTCACTCACAATGACTATTAGCGATCACTATTTTGATAATAACCTTTTCCAATTTATAAAATATAGGAATGAACGATAAAATGACATTATTACATTTTCGTTATATTACATTACACTTTTGCCTTTGTTTATACAAACTTAATTTCCATATTTAAACTTCATAAGACATCACAAATCACACAACAGAACCCCTTTCATAGGAGCTTTCATTACAAAAGAAACCGATCATCAAAACTTTCTGTAATCATCTATAATGTTTTAATGCTAAACTATAATAAACAGATAGGACAAACAATCACAATATATTATTATTAGAATCAAATTCTACGTTCATATGAAAAACTAAATCATATTAAGATAAAATAATTGTTTAATAGGATTTTATCTTTATTTATATTAGCTGTTACCAGCCCGAGGAGTATATCTTCGCGCCATCTAGTAACAAGTTATAAAAACTGGATAATATTTAGACCTACTTCAAGAGAAAAAACACATGTACCAACGTTCATGGTAATTGGTCAAATGGTGTTAAGATTTATCCATTTCATAAACCACAATAGTTGCGACACGTCCGCGTCACGTTAAAAATATATATTTTTTATGTTAGTTGGATAGGCAAACTGGCAAACGTGCCACCTGATGTTAAGTGGTCGACGTCGCCGATGAACATGACGTCTTGCCCTTCTCTCCGAAACACAGCGAAGCTGTTTCACGGGAGAAACAAGCAAGATGGTGGTACCCATGCAGCGTTAAAAATAATACAAGTAGCTACTCCTAATACAAAATTAATTTACAGAAAAAGACGATAATACATTCAATATCGTAAAAAAATTACAAAAAGTCGCATGACGCATGCACCTTCCATTATAAGGTGATTTTTAAAGAGTTTGAATTTTGGTGTTTGTTCTCAAAGTTTAGTAACAAAAGGTGGTTCCTACAAACTATTCTGAGGACTTCTCGGTAAAGTTTAAGCTAAAAACGAAACCAACGCTTTGTTTACTGACCGACTTCCAGACAGAACAGAGACATGAAGTTTGTAAATAAATTATTTTAATATGCGTATTTTTAACCATCAATGTGATGATTACAATGAACTCATATTGTAAGTATAATACGCGTACATTGTTTATTAAATATGACAATATATTAGTTACCAATATTAATAATAATTTTACATTTCCATATGTCACTTATTTATATATTTCAGATAAAATTATTGTAGTAGGTGTTCGTTTACTTAGCATTAAGATGTATTCAAACGAAAAAACCACATTCAAAAGTTTAATTAATTGAAGTTAGTACTTAGTACTCAGTCGGTCCCAGGGGTGGTCAACTTCGACATTATTTGAGACCTATTTGGGGATTGTTCAGTGCTGCAAGCCTATAAATAAAAATGGGTCTTTCATAATAAAAAACTTCAAAATGCTGAAGAGTTACTGTTAGTAAAAATATTTAACTATTATTATAAGTTTTAAAACATTAATTGTTGAGCATTTTGTGTTTAAAAAGTAAATAAACTTAAAATAAAATATATATAGTGAATATTTTTATATTAATTTTATGCAATGGTAACATTACTACAATCGAAGTTTAGTCTGTGTTGAAGTTTTAACTTGGAATTTTAAAATGGCTGCTTTGTTTGTTTTCATTTAGGTTTTCATAGTTTGAAATATAAATGTAATTACTGTCGTTTTGTTGAAGTTTTTTTGCTTTTGCGATGAGTTGAGCCAGTCATCTCCGTAATCATGTGAAGTGAAAGTGTTATAGGACTTTTAGTGACAAAGACAATAATTACGTGTGATTTTACTAATTATTGATAATATCAATAAAACTATTATTATGAAGGAAGCAGTTGGAAATTTTAACGTATAAAAATTGTTAGGGTTGTATATTATTGTTTCTAGAAATAGTAAATGTTAACTGAGGTGAATAAAAAATTTTGCACAAAATTTTAATTGTTTTATTTAATGTGATATCATGAATAATTCGGCTTTTGAATTGATTCAGGGCACTTATAAGATCTGTTTATGGAAGTGTCGATATCAATTCTGAAGCCAAAGTAGGTATAATCTATTTTGAATAAAATACCATGCTAATCAGGGTTATTTAAAATTGCCGCTGAAACAGTTTCTGTGGGACTAACAGAGATGGCAGCAGTGTCCTGTCCTAAACTTTTTTGTATGAAGTTGACCTTCTTCCCGCTAGGGTAATATTGTTCTGTGGTCGGTCCTTGACTGTTGGGCAGCGACCACATCCCGCATAACAAACGTTAAACGATGAGAGATGTACACATTTATTAAGAAATAATAAAACCTAATATGATCATACTAAATATAGCAGCTTCATATATTTCAAGCTATTCTAACAATACTACAAATGAAACATAAAATTATTACCACTGTTACTTAAATAAGTACCTACATAATGGTTGATATAATTTCAAAGACTATAAATATCTCGGTGTTCATATTATTCACTTTAATCATAATATTATAATTTTGAAAGGTTAATCGTAAAGTAAACTCTACTTTATCAACATGTGATGAAACTAAAAGTGAAATGAAATATAAGTTAATAATATACCTGATTTAGGTACTATAAGTAATATTTTACAATAAATAAAGTTTTAGGTTATATTCAGGTATATACTGTGCGAAGCAGTTTTCATATAAACAAAACAAACACGGTAATGATCACTCAAATTTTTATCTGTCAAATTAGATACATTCGGAGCTGACGTCGTAAACGATATTATAATAATTAAAGCACATAAAAAACCGACCACATATAAATCTACCAACAAAAAGTCCGCTATCGCCATGAATAATTAATACGGCCTCTACACGGATACAATTTTAACCTTATCTACCTCACATAAAATGCTTTTTTATTGGACCCGCGATGTCTCTAATCATAGAACTTGATACGTTCCCAAACCTCAGATACTATCCTATAATGGATTTGTTGCTATCTGTTTATGGCCACAAAAAAAACCTCACTTTCAAATAAAATAATCTCGCTAAACAACATTGACCTTTAAGTCGGTTCACCTAAATTTATATAATATATAGTGTATTTGAATTATTTATGTTTATTAAGAAATAAAATTTATAATCGTGTCCACAATATTCTTTCGCTTGAAAGAAATTTTATCCTCTGGTAAGATTTCTGTTGGCCGCGGCCGCTTCGCTGCTGGGTATGTGTGTGTGTGTGTGTGTGCGTGCGTGTGTGCGGCTATCTACAACCTTCGTGTGATGGGAAGTGAACCCTTTACGTGGGGGAAACCGTTTTTTATTTGCACTCGGACAGCGGCATCAGGTAGAAAGGATGATCGTTAATTTTTAAAGGACACACTGAACTTTGTATTTACTTAAAGTTCACGATCAGTTGCGAAGTAAATCTAAAATAAAAACCGTGATATAATGTGAAATATCTCTGTTCAGGACATTTATTTGTTTAAAGTACATATATTGAAACTAGATTTTTTTACATGCACACTGTACACGCGTACACGTGCTGTGAGCTCGTTGAAGTCTTTTATACCATATGGCCCAACTATGAATTTTGATTCAACTCATGTTTTCAATCGTACATATTTTTTATAATCGTGATTTGAAATTTGAATAAGTCAAATGAAAGTTCAATTATGAATGCACCAAAATGTACCGGGGATTATAATGATATTTCAGAGTTATGAATTCGAAAAAAAGTTGTTTACCGACCAAATAATTACGTATTATAATGATCGGGGCGAGAATTTAACCGATGGTAAGCTCATCTCCCGGGCTGGCAGCGAGTGCGAGGCAATAAAATAAGAGTCCGGCCGGGGCGGGCGGGGAGGGGACGGGGAGCGGGGGCGAGCGGCGGGCGGGGGTCGTCCCCTTCGCCCGCACCATGTCACAGGTGGAAGCGTTTCATCTCACTGTTATCTGCTGCTGGAGTAATATTATATCTATATACCTAATATCTATAATCTAAAAAGGGAAACTTAAGGAAATATTACTTTGGAAATATACTTTTATATACACTTTTTAATTCTAACAGTATTATTAATTTCTGCTATCGTGTATCTATAAAAAATAATTCCAGGGACTTATTTGTTGACAGTTTTATATTTGTATTTTTTAAATGTTTTGGGTTCGATCGTGGTCAACATCTCGGGTACGTTCGTAAATCCGCTGTATGCTCTTGAGTTGCGTCGGATACAAAAAGTGATCATTAAAGTGTTGGAGGTGCGGCCGGCGCGGTTGCCCGCTCGCTCCGACCGACTCGACCGATTTTTTATCAATTAACTACCAATTCATAACGAACCGACATATTTCATATTAATTCGATAAAAATATAAATTCAGTTGTTTCTTATTGAATAAAGTTTTCAATATAAAATATCATCTAGGTATCATCATCAATATATAAATAGGAAAAATATACTATAGATTATTATCAATTTAAATACAATTTTCTCGAAACTAATGATTATGGACTTATCCAAAAATTATCACTTTAAAGTTACTAAGCCAACAATCTGGTTTTATAAGCATATTGAATCTGGTATAAAAGATAAAATAAATACACAGTTTCGTAAACTTTAAATACCTTCCTATTCATTTCAGTATAAATGCTTTTTAATACAGAATTTTAGTATTTATTTTTTTATGTTTTTATTTCAATTTGGAACCACATCGGCGACATTTTAATTGTATTATTTATTTTATCCTACTAATATTATAAACGTTAAAGTTTGTATAAATGTTTTTTACTCTTTCACACAAAAAGTACTAAATTGATTTTAATGAAACTTTACCTTAATATAGTTTATACATTATAATAACACATAGACTATAATTTATCCCCGTACTCCCACGGGAATGGGAAGTACGAGGGCGAAACTGCGGGGCGCTGCTAGTATCGAAATAATTTACAATCGGCATAGCTGACGTCACATGGCCTGTCATAATGTTATAATATATGTCATAATATCTGAGGAATCAAAGATTAGTGGAATTTTCCTTGAATGAAGCCTAAAGCTTATATTTAGCTTCAGTTTATGTTACTTTTTGAGTGATAATAACATAAAAGTTATATTTTGAATTACTTAGATGTTTTCCACAGCTTCACCGGCGTTAGCTTAGATTCACATCCATACAGAGACTGATGATGATATTTCCTACAGCCTTTCTCTTTTCTTGTAATATAATCACCTTTTTGCTAAATTTTTGATGGATGGATGGATGGATTTAGATGTGTGCTTCTAAACTCGAGCGCAAAGAACCTGGGTCACTTAAAGATACCTCAATATATACCTTATAATGTTAGCATAATGAAGTAACCCAAGCGCATGGACAGTAAGACTACAACTTGCTGAAGCTAAATTTGAAACCACTAACCCCCAAATACTCAAACAAATCTCAAATTTAAGACGTACTTAAACTCGTGTTGTCCCTCTTTTTTTTTGAATCTGATACGTCGTAGCATGAGTTTAAGTACGTCTTACATTTGAGATTCGTTTGAGTATTTGGTGGTTAGACCTGCAAATGGGTCTAAACTAGAACGTGGGCATCGTATTTCGAGACTAAGATGCCTAAAATCAATTATACTGAACTATTGAGGATTAGTCAAAAGTTATGTTCTTCGCCGAATCAAAATTTATGCTCTACAATGACAATGACCGATCTCGTACAAGTTGGATTGGGAATACCTTCAAGAGGGAAGGCGAAATCAGCAGTTTTTTGCTTTGTGTAAATTTTAGTAAATAAAATATATTATAGTGACTCATAAATAAAAAACTTCCTTAAAAGAACCAAATAAAAAACTTCACCTTTTGACTTTACGGAAAATTTAAAAAAAGGGTGTGTGTGTGTGTGTGTGTGTGTGTATGTATGTGTGTGTGTGTATATATATATATATATATATATATATAATCTTTACGCGCGATTAAATTAAAACTTCATATAAATACTTAATAATAATGAAACAAAAAATCTTAAAGTTTAAATTATTTTAATTATTGGACTGTAAATGAGAAAGTAATTGTTATACGTTTATTTTTTTACTGATCTTTTTGTTTCAAATTGTTTTACGTGTAATTAATTGTTGATAAACCTAAAAAAATAAAATATAAATCTGAGTTACCCTCTCTAGTCGCGCCTTAAGAAGTTTTTCTTAAAAACTGAACACTTACGTTTTCTTACAGGTCAAATCATACGAGTAATCAGGTTCTTGATTCTTTCTTTTATTATTATTCATTTATCATTGATGAAAGTGTAAAATGTCCCTGGAACTTCGCCATTTCGTTTTATATTCTATTTTTGTATTCCAGGGATAATTAAATAAAAAAACTAAAGTTAAAATAATTATCACAAAAAGAATTAACAAATTATGAACAAAGGAATTCAAAGAAAAATTGTAGTGAGTCTGACACAACTAGCCGAGACCCCTCCAAAGTGTGTTCTTATTTTTTAATCTATACTAATATTATAAAGCTGAAGAGTTTGTTTGTTTGAACGCGCTAATCTCAGGAACTACTAGTCCGATTTAAAAAAAAATTCAGTGTTAGATAACCTATTTATCGAGGAAGGCTATAGACTATATAACATCACGCTGTGACTAACAGAAGTTAAGTTAAGCAAGTTAACGCGGGCGAAGCTGCGGGCAACAGCTAGTATAGAATACTGGGCGTTACTTCCATCCGAAAAATAATCTAAGCTAAGTTTTTTAAGTAAAACTTCTTTTAAATTTTACTTCAAAAACGACATACATACTTCGATTTTACATATGTACCAAATTAAGTAAAAAACCACATTTGTCACAACGCATGACGAATAAGTTCAAATACCATTTAACATCTACATCGTAATCAGTGTTTGTTAGATCTTGTTGACACGTTATTGTAAATGAATGGAAACGAATGGAAACCTGGAACGTTAGTTTTGTATACAACTCAATTCAAACATGAAACAACAATGAAAACGAGAATCATATTTTTGGCAGGCATAAAAAATACAACTTCACACAAGTCATTATTTTGCGAGTATTTCGGCTTGTTCATGCATGGCGAAGAAAAAGAACATTAAGTTTTTACAATAGACAGTAAAATTATGTGGTAATAAACTTTTAAATGTCGGTTTTCCTTTATCGTATTAAAATGTCTTCTAAATGATAACTCATAAAAAAACTTCATCATCATCAACTCTTATATGTCCCACTGTTGGGCACTGGTCCCTTGACAACAGGAAGACAATCTCAAAACTTAGAAAATTTTGTCAAAATATTCACTTAAATAAATACGAAGAGAGATAGCAAATCCTACTACATCCAGTATAATTTTTAGGACTAACTCATAAGGAAAATACATATACCTAATGTGAAACGTAAATTCAAAGAGCTAAAAAGATTCTTAGCACCTTGTCACACGATACAACGGATTGCTACTTTGCTACTGTGTAGGTACAACTGACGGTATTACTGTATGTAGACTTTGCTTATACTGTGGTATTACTGTCAGAGAAAACGCAACACGTAAAACTCTATTTCATGTCTGACTCACAGTATTGTCCCAAGCAGCGAATTACTCTGCCGACAACAGCCTTTTTTTTTCTTTAACGCCGGGAAATGCTCTGAGCATAGAAATATTGCTCTGAGGCATCATGTGGGTCTCGCTGCGCCCGAAAGCTGGTAATTGGCATACAGGGCATCTTGACGGCTAGTCAGTCCTCCAAGGGACCGACGCTACCTAGGCCCTGGTTCTCATCCTGAACCCGACACGAGCACAGGGGCGTTACTTGCGGTGCATTAAGTAGTGCCTCTTACGCACCCCGAATGTCTTGTTAATCTTCATCAGACCAAAAAGACAGGCACACGAACTACCTAATGTACAAAGCCGGTGACGTTGATCAACATCACAGCTGTAATCTTTACCTTGATACAAATACACTTACCAATGCTTAAAATACGACTATGATCACAACACCCAAAATTATGTAAATTCAAATAACCATTCAAAACGTGTTGCAAATATGAAGTGTATACAAGAATTTCAAGTTTCATGACCGATGCACACTCGTGTATTTACACCGCGTAGACGTACGTTAGTTCAAATTGTGAATGACAAACACGTGGCCATAACGTTGTTGTAATATAACGTAAAATAATTTGTTTAAAATATCGCACGCTTTTATGTCTAATTACTAATTTTATTATTGCTTCATAATGTTTGTTTTTGAATTTTTATTTGTTTCAAATTTCAATTGCCTTTCGAACTCTGACATTTCGTCGACTAATTTGCACCTGACATTTTATTATTAGTGATGTTATTTGTTTAAGTTTTACGCCACACTTTAAGTTCCATTTTATTTCTTATCCATAAAAGATATAAATTATTTAACGCATTAACGTCACGTATATTGTTGTCGTTAAGTGCATTTAGTTTGTCCCTACTTTACCGATAAAGACACGTTAAATATTACAAAAACCGGCCAAGTGCGAGATGGACTCACGCCTGAGGGTACCCCTCATTATAATATATACAGCATTATACACTTTAACAAAAAAAATCACTTTTGTTGTATGGAAGCTTTCCTTAAATATTGTTTTTATTATGTTTTTAGTATTTATTGTTATAGCAAATATTAAATATACAAAAAGTAAATATTAAATTTCCAAATATATCGTATACTAAACCTTTTTTATTCATACGAGAAGTGCGCCGCGGTTTTGCCCGCATGTTTCCCATTATTATAGTCTATGTGTTATTCTGATGTATAATCTATATTATTGTAAAGTTTCATTAAAATCAATTCAGTAATAATAAATGAAAGAGTAACAAACATCCGTACAAACTTACGCGTTTATAATATTAGTAGGATCACCCTAACACATGACATACTTTACATGACACACACATGTCCAGAGGTACACGCATGCGATCATGATGATAATGTAGAATGGCTATAAACTTTTATTGAATATTACGCCAGAAATGTTTACTAAAAGGCATTTAAGCATATCTCTCTTATTTGTACGAGTAAGATAAATTGAATGCATAATATAGTTCCGGGTCAGATAAGTTACTTCGGCTGTGTTAAAAAATAACAATATTCGAGACAACTCACAGACAAGTTACTAACGTTTAGTAAGTAACTAACATCGTCCTGCGGTTTCACCCGCGTACTTTCCATTCCCGTCTGAGTCAGGGGTTAATGTTATGTTTAATTCTGATGTATAAGCTATGTTATTCTAAAGTTTCTTTAAAATCCATTGAGTAGTTTTTGCGTGAAAGAGTAACAACTAAAGTTTATAATATTAGTAGTATAAATGTAGTAGGTAAGGGAATATACTATCTTATATCTTTAAATGAGCAATTCTTGTATATATATAGTTGGAATCTCGGAATCGGCTCCAACGATTTTCATTAAATTTAGTATATAGGGGGTTTCGGGGGCGATAAATCGATCTAGCTAGGAATCATTTATAGAAAATATCATTTTATTAAAAAAAAACCGGTCATCCAGGTTACTTATATATAATATATATAAACATAGTGGGGAGGCCCACTATGGTTCAAATCTTGTGGCGGTGGGGCTCAGTAGCCTAAGGTAAGCCACACACCTTGGGCAAAGCGAATTGAGCCAAGGGGGCTCTTTGTACCTCTCTTATAAGAAGAAAGAGATAAAAGAGCAGGGCGCGACGATGGGAGGGGTTGTTCTGTGGTGCGTGAAAACCCCTCTGTGGAGGTGGCGTCGGTCCCTTGAGGGACTGACTAGCCGTCGAGGTGCCCTGTTTGCTCAATAGATCCGGGGGACCTCACCAAAGGCGGCATTTATGGCACTCGTCGGGTTTTAGTGGGTAGACTGCGTCCACCATACCACCTTTCGGGCGCAGCGAGTCCCACATATCTGCCTGGGGAGAACCACTCCCCCGCGGGATGCCTTAGAGCATTTCCCGGCGTAAAAGATAAAACACAGGTAAGGGAATACTTCTGTTATTTCAAAAATACTCATCTATAATAATCATCATGATCAGCTGTTCATCGACTATTACAACATTTCGCCAAATTTTTGGGAAAGAAAAAAGTGACTCTCAAGCGACTATCGAAATAAATTGAAGATGGCGATCAATCAAAACGTTTCGTGATGCTAATCCTAGTTTATCCGTACTTCCATACGTGTAGAAGGGATCCAGCTAGTGTACCACAATATTTCAAGGCAGATGTGCTGTGTTACTGACAAGGTAGTGTCAAGGTAGAATTGACAGAGTAATTTATGACACCAAGGCCAACTATGCAGAAAGCAACGCCTGCTATAACCTGGTACAGCCTGGTACAACAAACACGAATCCTGTTGAGCTCATGTTCATGGATGAAACTTACTGACATCAGACTCGTCGGACACTTGTCTGTCTCAACTAAAACAGCTACTTATCTAACATAGAATAGTATAATCGAAAAATCTATAAGAGATTTAAGATTATTTTGGATAGTAACGTATAAAGTAGTATCAAATAGTGATGGTTCGAGGCTCTCGCGGCAAGTTCAAGGTGAGCACGTCGCTCCACCCACACGCGCCGCTCCCAGCGCACCACAACCGTTACACTGGACTTAGCCGACTCACTCCGAGACTCGCCGAGACTTGCTAAGACTCACTCACTTGTACGTACGCACAAACACTCATTACATACTCAAACGAGAAGCGCCAAGTGAATATAATTTGTTGGCACTTACGCTGTTTTATTCAACAAAGCTATTTGTAATAGAGCATAGTTTATATTCGTGCTAATACTTAATAGTTACAAGTTATACAACCTAGTGTCTCAAGCCATGCATGCTTTATGTGAAAATCTTATCTAGTAATGTCAAAATGTCATACCAAATATTGTTTTAGCTTAATGTAATAGTTCTTATTAATTTTGTACTGTCAATTTTCTAAGAATGATGTGAAAATAAATATTTTTATGGCACTACACCTAATTCTATTTATATAATAAGCATCTGAACCTCCAGATTATTGCACGCAAAAATATCAGAAAATTCCCAGCAAGTTTTATCTCTTTATAGGACAAAAGCATAAATGTCAATTATTCTAATTTCAACTTTCAATTTGACAAATTTCATACATCCGGCCCTAATTTCTTTCGTCAGGGAAAAATTAAGTAAAATTCTTAGCAAATAGCCTTAGCATTTAATAAAAGTATGCAACCTATAAAGTTTGGTAGTAGTTTTTTGAGATTTCGCATTTGATTTGTCAGTGTTCCCAAAATTGTTACACATAGCGTTAAAACTTACCTGGGAATAGTGATAACTTGTCCTAGTTCGTCGGCTAGCACCAGTACAGTTCCTTGGCCGGGGGCACCCACAACCACCGACACACCACCGTCCACTAACTGTCCGCTACCACTCACCAATTGTCCATCCTCCAACTGTCCACTTATCATCTCAACGCGTTTCTGATCCGGGGTCGTAGTGTATATGACGGTCTCCTTGTCATCCTCGTAGATGAGGTCGATAGGCGTCTTCTCGTCGATGGTCTCCATTCCCTGATCGTAGACGTCGGGCTGCACGGGCACCTTGTTGTCGGGCGCGTACGCCGCAAGCTCGTGCGGAGAGTGACGGTACGAGTGCGCCTCGGGCGGGTACCCGTCGTCGGAATCCATCTCGACCTTGTGAGGGTAGTAGTCGTGCGCGGGCTGCACGGGGGTCATGGTGGCGAGCACGGCGTGCGCGGGTGCGGGCGAGCGCGGCGCGGGCGAGGCAGGCGCTCGCGGGGTGCGCGCGCGCTCGTCGCAAGCGGGCGTAGCGGGCGGCTGCGGCGACGCGGACATGGCGCGCGGAGACGTGGTCGTGAAGGCGGAGGCGCTGTCTGCGAGCGCCCCGCACGACACTTAAAATGCCCCAACACTGCCTTCTGAAAAACGGTCTCGTTCAAATCTTTTATCTCAAAATACATAATCGTACACGATCCAGAAGTACGACGTGCTCGTTTGTACTGCTAGTGTATAAAATTATTACACATTACACAGCTAAATATTTCCCGAAAATGTAAAACTATGAAAAAGTCTCGGAAAGAACGTAGGAGTCGTTTCCTAACGTTTGAAAAATATCTCATCAACAATTATATTGTGCTCGTGTATTGTTTGTTTGCCGGTCCCGAGCAGCAACATCAGCTGATTCAAATCCAGTTAGAACAGAACGAGTATAAAGTGGCACCTGATCGCCGAGAACTCGAGAAGTGGCCGAACTTGTTAAGGAACTGCGTCGCCCTGGCACACAGAAAACCACCACAACGGTACAAACTGGATGTACTATCGCATCCACACATGCTCGTCCAACTCGTCGGCTCACAACACGAGATAAAAGTAAACAAATAATCAAAATAACACTATGTACATCATATATTTACGCTAAAATATACACCCCAATATACAATATTATAACGTAATACTTATACATGGTAATTAATACGGTGGTCACTCGTTAGTCGATACTACATTTTTTTTAATAATAAGGATAAAATACTTTCAACCGGTCTCGAACTCAAATTAAAAAGTTGAGAATTTATCTCAACTGAGAAGATTGGGAATTACTTATGGAGAGGAAAAGAGACGGAAAATATCTACTGAATGCTCGTTACATGTGAGCAAGAGCAGGACAGATAGAGATGACCAGATCGTAAGAACCGAATTCAGGGCTTCGATAAATTCTTAATTCCGTCTTTGTTTCGAATAAGCCTTGATTGTTTTTTTCTACTTCATCAAACGTTGACGTAATCACGTCTAAAACAATTTGCCGTTGATTCCTTTTGAAAAATAGCATCACAATATACATTTAAATACCTTATATTTGCATTCGCATTAGAATAAATTCCCACCAGAAGTGAGTTCTCAGATAAATATTTTACTGCTCAGTAACAATGGCAACAGTATAATATTATAAATTATATTATTAAAAATTTACAAGTTTGAATTATATACTACACAAATTTATGAATTCAACACGTCAAACTTATGAAAATGAATAACATATTGCCTGTTAAAGGAGCATGTGTAATCAATATAAGTATCAAAAATACAAATGCTATTGCCCTGCTATAGAAGGAAAAATAAAACTACAAAAAGGCTCTGCGGCGAAGCTGGGGCATCGGTGTGTGTGATCGCACACATCGATACATGAAACTCGCCGAATACATCGGCAGGGCAAGAAGTAAACGCGCTTAACACACGCACACTCGCGCGCGTTGGGTCTGTGTGACGTCTTGAGTTTAATGTGGATATTCACAGACTATATAACTATAATGTCATAAGTCGAAACATTGGATATAATAACAGTTCGATAGTAAACATTCACTAAACGTGTTAATGACATTCCGATTATTTCCACTTTGTTGATCACGATATACACAAATAGAGGCGATCGGGCATCACTTCCAATGAAAAAGACAAACGAGCACGTCATTCCGGTGGAGCGGGATCGGGGGCGACGACGGCGCGAGCGTCCAGGCGCAGGCCGTCACGCGTCAAACTAGTCTCGTGACGTCACGGCCTGCCCGGCAAATTACAAAACCGGCCGTGCAGCCTGGCGTAGAGCGCCAGCAGGCGACACGGCGCAGTGACGAACGCGCTGTCGAGCGACCCCGACGCGCCGCTGGGGTGGCACGTACCGTGGGCGGCGTCACGACGCTCGGGCGGAGCGGTGCGCGGGCGCGGGACACGAGCACGCGGCGAGCGGCGCTACGGAGCGCGGGCGCAGGTGCTCTGAGCGCAACAGCCTCCGCGCGCCGGCGCCGCCGCCCTCCGCACCCGCCGCCGCACCCCGCACGCCGCGCGCCTCGCTCTCGCACGCACCGAAACGATGAATTTATCTTCAGCGCATGTTGGCCCTCCTACCCGAGGACATTGCCCAAGGTGCTTCGATGGCCCGATCGAAATACTTTAATAATTTGTCCCTTACATAGACACTACTGTATATAAAATAACAAAATATATCACTATACTGGAAACAAACCTACAATCTTTAAATTATTCTTCATACCTAGCACGGCTACTATTTAGGGAATAAGTACTTTAAGATATATATTAATATTGTGAAACTCTGTACAACATTTTTGTTATTATTTAAGCCTTGGTTCATTGGAGCTTTTTCCTTCGTATTTATAAAGCTTTATGTTTGCATGGCATATATATGCCGGCGACCGCAACATCGCCGCAGGCTTCGAAAGCCGCCAGTTATCGCAAATTACTGCATCAAAATCGTCACATAAAAAGGCGTATATTTTATTTTCTTCGCATCCACACCTTGTGCTTACCGTTATAATATACCAACGAACAGACGAATCGAATTTTATTTTCCCATATCGATATGTCCAGTAATAGTGTATTAATAATACATAACTATCAAATCTCTTTTATTTAATAGTTATTCTTGTTATTTTCGGCCAAGTGAAAGATGAAGGTCGCGGATCATGAGAAGAAAATTTTTAATGCGACTAAACAAACAATTATTATTTTTTACACCTTAGAATTTGTCATTTGGTGTGACATATAAAACGAATATAATAGAATTTAGTCAGCTTCTTGAAAAATGATTTAGATACTAAAAATCTCACTTTTCCGAATTTGCTCAAATAATAATCAATTGTGGTTTGCGATATTTTTTTTTGTTCTTAAATATATAGGGGAAACAGGAATTACAAATTATATGAAAGTAATAGCGCTGCGACAGACGAACACCGATACCGCACCATAAATATTATTTTTCAATGTTTAAAATTTAGATACTGCCATTAAATTTTTGATCAAAGAAAGGCAAATTGTACAAGCAAGCGTTATTTTGAAGTATTCTTAAAATACTTTTGGAATGTTTATTTTTCGAATAAATACATTGTCATTCAAACTTTAAACTAAACTGTAATAAAGAAAAGTTCGTTTTTAACCGACTTCAACAAAAAGGAGGAGGTTCTCAATTCGGCTGGTATTTTTTTTTAAATGTATGTACACCGATTTCTCCGTCAATTGTGGTCCGATTTTTAAAATTCTTGTTTTGTTTGAATGGGTATACTTGCCATTTGCCAAATGGTCCCATGGTAAGGAAACTAGGATCTGATGACCTTCATCAGATCCTAGTTTCCTTACTATGGGACCCTTCCCAGAGAAATAGAGGGAAACTTTCGAAATTCGTAGGAGCAAAGTGCCCTTAATATTTTTTTTTAAATAAGCATTTTAAAGCACTACAATTTAATGAAGGTCTAGAGTCGATCTGATGCTGGAGCTGGAAGACAGACGAGGGAACTCCTCGACGATTTACTTCATTAACCTTGTGTTTGGGCTTGATTAATTTGTATTGATGAGAACTTTACACCTAGATGGGTTGTGACTATGATTGGGGGTCTGATGATGAAGACGAAGCTCAGTAAAAGGAACTCCTAAGTAGTTTAATAATAATAACAATAATAAATCTTTATTTCGTTTACAAATAGGTTTTTATAATGAGTGGCATGAACCTTCTTTTAAGCATAGGAATGCCTGTATTAGAAGGTTCAGCTCTTCACTATCAATGGTTTCTTAAATTAAAAGATTACTGTGTACATAAAGAGTGCGTGCGTGTGGGTCTTTATGTGCGTGTGTGAGTGTGTGTGTGTGTGTCATTTATTTAATTAATGCTTTTTTATTTTATTTAATTAGTGCTTCTGTTTCTTCGTATGTGAGCGTATGCAACCATGTCGTCAATTCATTTTTACACTCATTATATGATCTTTCGTATATATTTAATTTATTATTTATTTTATTGTACAAGTTAGAGGCGCTTATTATATATTGTTTGCTTAAGAACCTAGTTTTAGTTTGCGGAATTCTAATAGGTAAGCTTCTTCTTCTTTTTTGTCCTGTACTAATTTTAATGTATGGTACTGATTTGTGTTTTTTAAGTATTGCGTATTTGATATAGAGCTTTCTGACAGAGAGTAAATTACTTATCTTGTATAGGTCATCCGTAGAGAAAGTTTTATCTTTAAAATACATTAATTTTAGTAAGGCACGTTGTGCTCTTTCTACCCCTATGAATTTTGTTTTGGACGAACCTCCCCATACAGGTATGCAATAAATTATTACAGACTGCAACAGAGACATATATATTTGGTTTAACAAGTTTATTTTTATTATTTATTATATTTCTGGATACAACATGTCTTAAGGTCTTGAAAATCCAGCTAAATTTTCGAATTCTGTTTGTGTGTCAACAATCACACCCAAGTATTTCGTACTATTAACTTTTTCAATAAATGAGTTACAGTTACACTTTTTGATATTTTGCATGTCACATGTGTGGATTCTTATTTTAAAATCTTGAGGAGGCTGTGTACTATTATAAATACTAAAGGAAATGTAATTTGTTTTCTTTATGTTTAGAGTTAGTAAATTTTCATTTAGCCAATTAACGACTACAGCCATACCCTGTTCGGCAATAGCTTTAACTTCCGTCCAGGTATTAGCCGAAAATACAATGGCCGTGTCATCGGCGTAAGAGAAGGTTTGAGCATTTTTGAGTTTAATATTACACAATTCGTTCATGTATATTAAAAATACAGTAGGCCCCAATACGCTACCATGAGGAACGCCAAAATATAGTAACTTCGCAACCTCACTCAAGTATCGACCTAATTTTACCGTTTGAGTTCTGTTTGACAAGTAGTCTTCAAACAGTTTTAAAGGAGTGCCTCTGATTCCCATCCTTTCAAGCTTATTTATGAGAATTGGGATAGAGACGGTGTCAAAAGCTTTTTTAAGGTCTATAAAAATGGCAAGGCTTTTTAAACCCTTGTCAAGGTGTTCCGTAATAAGCGAGCATAGATCAGTAACCGCATTTTCTGTTGAAATATCTCGTCTGAAACCATATTGGCAAGATGATAGAAGATTAAAGTTATTTAAATATTGACGTAATCTGTTGTTAAGCAGTTTTTCTAGTACTTTAGACAAAACAGGTAATACGGATATTGGTCTATAATTATTGACATCGCCTCTATCCCCTCCCTTAAATATTGGAGTGACAACACTTCTTTTAAGACTGTCCGGAAATATCCCACTATCAAAACAAAGAGTAGCAAGATAAGTTATAATGGGGACTATGTCTTTTCTAATTAGTTTTATGAACGATGTGGGGATGTTATCCCACCCTGGAGCACTATGTGACTTCAAACTCATTAAAATTAATTCGACTTCATCACAATCCGTATCTAAAAGTACAAAACTATTTGGTGGTGTTGAAGAATAATTTTGGTAAGTATGATGATTGTATTAATATGACTAGCTAATGTTTTTCCAATATATATAAAGTAATTATTCAAGTAGTTTGTTGATTCTAAAGGTGAAGGTTTTATATTTATGATTTCATTATTTTCAGATCTTATTTTATTTGTGTATGTTATACTTTTTACGTTTTTCCATAGTTGTTTATTATTATTTAGCGATTTTGATATAGCTTCTCTATCATATTTTCTTTTTAATTTCTTTATAATACCATTACAGTAATTTCTATATCGGTTATATGTTATTTTAAGTATTTCATTATGGGGATCATTACGATATTGTTTTTGTAGATTATTACGGTTTTTAATACAGCGCAGTATTCCAGGGGTGATCCATGGTTTGATTATGCGTTTACTACTTGGAATATTTACAATCTTCGTATTTACTCTAATGGACTCTGAGAGCAGGTAAATAAATTTATCAGTTAGTAGGTTAGTTTCAGTTTAAAGTAGCTACCTTGTGATTGGACTTAATTAATTTATACTGATGAGAACTTTGCACCCTTATGAGTGATACGTGCCATTACCGTTATGATGATGGAGACTATAGACAGTCGAGGGAACTCCTCGACGATTTACAGCTTTTGTTGGGCTAACTTCATACAGTTAAATATGCCAAATGTCTATCTCTGTATGTCTTCCTTTAATGAATCAACAATCAAACAAAAATTATAACCGACTTCAAAAATAAAATAACTAAAAAGTAATAAAATAATCGCGTTTCTTTAATTTTTGTGTCTACAACTAATAATCATCTTGTACTTCTACTAATGTACAATTTTTGCGTTTACCACGTCATTATTGTTACTTTTGGAGTCGGTGTTAGCCAAGGTAATTAGGTACCTACAGCAGCAAATACGACAACGGTGACGGACGATGGTGACGTATTTGTTGTACCTGGTCTACTACCTTTTTGACGTGACAACGTCTTAAATTAGGTTGCGGCTGGGAGTCACTTATGAAAAAGTGTAACGCTCGGTAACGTTACGATGAGTCACCGAAACGATGTCACGTAAAATCTTCGCCCGTAAAACCGACTTTACAGGCAACCATTTTTTTTTTATGTTAGTTGGATAGGCAAACTGGCAAACGTGCCACCTAATCGGTAAGAGGTCGACGTCGCCCATTAACATTACTACTACAACAACAACAACAAACTATTTAACCCGGAACAAGCCCAGGCAACTCATCTATGTATTGCCCATCCTGAGACATAAGATGTTAAGTCTCGGTGCCAGTAATTACACTGCCTGTCTTGCCCTTCTCTCCGAAACACAGCAAAGCTGTTTCACGGGAGAAACAAGCAAGATGGTGGTACCCATGCAGCCGGGAGCGCGGCACATCTGCTGTAGCTGGTGTCTGTGAATGTCTTTTAACACTTACCATTAGGTGAACCAACTGCCCGTTTACCCCCCTCTCCTATAAAAAAACTAATGACGCAATTTTTTTATTTCATAAGGAGGTAACCGAGGAGTCGGATCCTTACGGCGACTACTGACGCCCATAGACATACGTACAACCAAAAGTTATGCAGATGCGTTGCCCTCCTATTCCCTATGCCCCCACTAGGCCACTGCAAACTTACAAACCACACGAAACGCGACAGCATAGCTGTCCTCCTCCACCTCGTTGCATAATTCGTATGATATAAAAGTTTATCGCTAGATTTAATTACTTGTATTTTAGTTATCACTGGACGTGTTCTAAGTCTGTTCATCTCGTTCAACGTACAGACTCAAACAGTTCGAGCTCAATATCATAAACGAGGACTCCTAAAACCTAAATACACCAATTATAGACGGATTGGAGCAATGGAGTTACCTGGCATTCGTATTCGCAGCAAGTCCTTTTATTTGATACCCATATTATAAGAAAGCATAAAAAATATGGTTCATCATATTATGTAGGATTCAGCTATATTGAAATTAGAGTGATGTACTTTAATTTGAGAGTTATTCTTACTAAGTCCTACATTTTAATTGATACCCATACCTAATGTAGAAGTGCATTAAAAATAACTATTCCGTCATTTTGGATGTTCCGCCATGTTCGATTTAGAATGACGTCACTCACCATGCATTATCATTTAAATTAAACGTGTCTACAAAATTTCAGCTGAATCGGTTGAAGATATTAGTTCAAAATTGAGTTGAAAGATACCACTCAAACACATAAATTCCAAGTTTCAAAAGCTTTCAAAATTAAACGTTTTATAATGGAATGAAATTTTCTTATTTTTTCCTTTATTATATTATGTTCATGAATTGTTGGAGGGGTGAGAGTAAGGATGAGCCCTCATATCAAATATCTGGGGCTCATCCTTGACGGAGGGTGGACCTTCGGTCCACATTTCTCCATGTTGGGATCGAAGGTCGTGAAGGCGGCAAGTGCACTGGGCAGACTCCTCCCGAACCTCGGAGAACCCAGCGCCGCCTGCAAGCAGCTATACTCCGGAGTCTGCCGTAGTATGGCGACGTACGGTGCACCTATCTGGGCGGATCACCTTACCGGGAGGAATAAGGCCCGGCTGCGGTCGGCGCAGCGGGTCATCGCGGTATGAGTGATCCGGGGATACCGTACGGTTTCTTGGGCAGCAGCCACTGCCCTGGCCGGTGACCCCCCGAAGGGAGCTCGTGGCAGAGGTTCTTGCCGAGATGCACTCCTACGTCTCGGATAGGAGGTGTCTCGGTGAGAGCCTTACGCTGGTCGGGATCCTGCGGGTTCGCCGACTAGGGCATGAGGCGTTAATGCGGAGGTGGGGGGAGGACCTGGCGCAGCAGCCGTATGGCAAAAACCTGACGGTTGCTCTGCGTCCGGTCCTTGAGCAGTGGATGCGCCGTAAGCGCAAACCCCTCACCTTCCGTCTGACACAGGTGCTCACAGGGCATGGTTGCTTTGGTGAGCACCTGTGCCGGACGGCCCGCAGGGAGCCGTTGACAGTGTATCACGATTGTGGCGCAGCGGTGGACTCGGCCCAGCCCACTCTTGAGGTGTGCCCGAGATGGGCAGCGCTGCGTCACAGTCTGACATCAGTCATCGGAGGGGACTTGTCTCTGCCGAGCGTCATCACCGCGATGCTCGGTGACGATGAGTCCTGGACGGCGATGGTCTCCTTCTGCGAGGCAGTAATGTCCGACAGAAGGAGGCCGACGAGCGGGTGAGAGAGGAGGCTGCCGACGAGGCCTCCTCCCGCGGGCGGCGAATGGGGGTGCGTAGGAGGCACTATTTAATGCGCCTCCAGTAACGCCCCTGTGTTCGTGTCTGGCTCAGGATGGGAACCTGGGTCTGTATGGCACGACGTCGTCGGGACTGCTTAGTAGCGGCCGGGCAGTCCCCCATTATGAGAAGTAGTCTGGTCTTCGCCGGGGCCAGCCTGTCGCTGAGGTGATCCTGTTTGTTGCCTGCATATCCGGGACCCTCAAGGAGCGGCTGAAGGCGCTCGCAGTGGTTTTAGTTAGGGTGGGCACTCCCAGGTGCGAGTCCCACATTGGGTCAGGATCTACCCAAAGATCCTGGCTGCACCCATAAGGATTTCCCTGCGAAAAAAAATAAAAATGTTCATGAATTGTTATTCAGTTCTAAACTATAGTCAACATTTTATGTCCCTAACCCAAAATTCCACCCGGATTGACAAAGCCCAAAGCGAGCTAATAAAAACATGCTAAAAATATACTGCAAAGACTATAACAAATAAGAGAGAACGTCATACGAGATGGGATGGGATGAAGGTGTTATGAGAGAGTCTCCTGCAACGAATTTTCATTTTATCAACGCGAATGTTTATAAGGATAATTTTACTCATTCGAAGATTTTATGAAATGTTTGTACTTAAATGTTTGTCTCAATAATACAATCTACTAACAACAGCAGCGCTGTGCCGCGCTCCCGGCTGCATGGGTACCACCATCTTGATTGTTTCTCCCGTGAAACAGCTTTGCTGTGTTTCGGAGAGAAGGGCAAGACAGGCAATGTAATTACTGGCACCGAGACTTAACATCTTATGTCTCAGGATAGGCAACATATAAATGAGTTGCCTGGGCTCGTTCCAGGTAAACTGGTTTATGTTCGTGGGCGACATCGACCACTTACCATCAGGTGGCACGTTTGCCAGTTTGCCTATCCAACTAACATAAAAAAGGGCAATTTAATTTTTTTCTTTCTTTTACTACTGGACGTTTTGATGTTTTTTTCGTCCCGAAAGCTAATCAGAGTTAGCTTAAAAAGAAAACACACACACAAACACTTGAGATAATGAATATGTTAAAGTTTTAACTACGAAATAAAATATTTTAATGTCATGTTTACGATAAACGTGAAAATATTATGGCTCCTAGCAACATAATATTATGTATAACTATATAATATTATAATATATTTTCGTTGGTACCTGTGTATTTTTCACTATCTATAATTTATAGATATATCTATTGAAAAATTTTGTACAAAAATAGATGGTGAATGTGTTTTATATAGCCAATAACATTGACAATTGTCAGTTTCATATTATCTATAAAAATTTGATAAAAATACATTGGGATAATTTTAAATTCCATAAAGATAACAGATAACTCAAATAAAAACCTCATATTAATGAAGCTTTGAGTGTTATATGTGTAATTTATGTTTTATGACAAGATTGTCTTGGCTTAATACAATAATTTCTTCAAAAATTAAAATAAATCCTTGACCTTTTACAAAATCTCACATCTGAAGGTCAAGTTTTATATGTATACCTACTAGAAAATACGTTCTTGAAAAGATTTAGCGCTGATTTATAATCTGAAGGGCTGATTTAAGATAAATTATATTAACGTTATTTGCAACAAAAAAAATTGGCCAAGCGAAAATTTGGCGTCAGAACTTGGGTTCTGTAATCTGTATTTTTTTTTTCGGATGGATCTATGCTAACGGCCCGAAGGCCCTAATGCTACATCGGATTAGTGTGAACCCATTTGGCTCACTTTTGGTTTGTAAAAGTGGGGTTTGCCCACAGATATTATTCTTAATATTTCTATGGGTTTGCATCAACCGTCAACCGTGCAGTCTGCGACCACATGGCCTCCTGGCGTCGGGTTGGAACTGTATCTTAGGTATGTTCATAAATTATGAAAGTATATAAATACGGACTTTGTTACATATAATGATTCGACCTACACATATTTTATTGTTTTGTAATATTATTTTTACTTTAACTATTATTTTTTGTTTTTGTGTTAATTCATTACATGAATATCACATATTATACATTAACTTTAATTTTTTATCCCAAAGAAACAAATGTTCTCGAATTGGTAATATCCAATGACGTCGTCATACGTTTCTTTATTTTTTCTTCCTATAATCCTAAGCGAAAAGTAATCGTTTTTTCAATAAAACAATAAATAAAATAATATGTTACAAACCATTGGCAGCACCAGCCCAGCCGCATCAATTAAAGTAATTGAAATTATAGACTTCCGGTGGCGCCAAATGTATGTGCTGCTTATGAAGATAGAGTTGATTAAAAATTGGAGTATACTGAATAATATTGATAAATCTAAATAATTATGCATGATTATAGCGCTTTTTTTTATTTTTCTTTAACGCCGGGAAATGCTTTGAGGTATCCTGCCAGGGAGTGGGTCTCCCACGCGGGTATGTGGGACTCGCTGCGCCCGAAAGCTGCTAAGTGGACGCAGCTCTACCCACTAAAACCCGGCGAGTGCCACCAATGCCGCCTTTGGTGAGGTGCCCCGGATTTAATGGGCAAACAGGCACCTCGACGGCTAGTCAGTCCCCCAAGGGACCGACGCCACCTCCACATTGGGTTTGTCCCGCACCACAGAACAACCCCTCCCAACGTCGGGACAGTACAATTGGGTGAGGTTACCGTCCTCACCCCTTGCCCCCTGCTCTTTTGTCCCCTTTTCTTTTAGAGGGGTACAAAAAGCCCCCTCGGCTCAATCAGCTTCGCCCAAGGTGCAGCAGCTCACCCTAAGCTACTGAGTCGCACCGCCACGTCAAGGCCTTAACCATGGTGGGGATGATAAATGGTGCTAATAATTCATTATGCATTTGCTGTGATTAGTTATTATCTATGGTTATTGTATTATAGCGATATTAATAATTCTTGATACACAAATAGTTGTCTATAATCTATTGACTGTATCAGGTTGGTATAAAAGGACGCCAATGGCGGTCTTGTGGGGCATTCTACCAGTATACTTTGGGAAAGGCGTTATTCTGCTGAATTATATCGTGATCATGAAGATTTAATTGTATTGATCGGACATTCCTTCTGGGAGTTGTTACATCTCAGATGATGGAGCTCATGGAGCATGGAGCTCATTTGGGAAAGAGGACATCGAGCTATAGAGTCGTCATACTGAAGAAGGCAAACACAAAATAGGCCAATTAGGTGACCTATACGGTTAGACAGAAACGAGACAAGATTTTAGTTATGCAAACTTGATTACGTGGCGCAGCTTGCGATTATTTAATTGGTATGACAATTTAATATATATTACCTTTTTGCTGTTTGAGACAACAAAGGTCTATGTGACTATAATAGTTACGGCAATCTATTAATGAATTGATTAATGTCTACTATGCGTATTCTTGTGTGCGTGTGTATGTCACTGAACTCCTCCTAGACGGCTGGACCGATTTTGATGAAATTTTTTGTGTGAGTTCAAGGGGATTCGAGGATGGTTTAGATTCACAAAAAAATATTTTGTACAGGACAACGTCTGTCGGTGCCACTAGTACATATGCATATATCTTTTATCACTATCGGGCGTTCATTATTGTTGGTTTTTATTATATTATTATTATCTTAATTTTATTTACATTCATTTCTAGGCCGATTTTAGAGCATACCCTCTAGGTTTTTAGCATTTTCTGCTATTATAACAATATCATCAGCAATCAGAATCTAAGATGGTTTAAATTTTGTCCGTTTATGTACACTCCCTTGTTTTCCAATGTAGTTCTTGAAATATTTTTTTCAAGTACCGCTATGAACAACTTCGGGCATAGAGGATCTTCCTGTTCCTAAATTTAAAAAAAAAATCAAAAGATTCACCACACTTCTAAAAGGCAGAAAACTAAAGCCACTGACTAAAGACGCTCTTAGCCAATCACAAAAGCTTAAATGGCGATAGGCGGGACACGTAGTGAGATTAAGGGATAATCGCTGGACTAAAAAGACAACATTATGGGCAGGTCCACTAGGACAGAGAAATAGAGGAAGACCAAACGCACGCTGGGCAAACGACATCATAAAAGTTGCAGGTTTTAAATGGTTGCGAGTGGCAGAGAATAGAGAGCACTGATCATCTCTGGAGGAGGTCTTTACCTTTCATTGACGGGTTTCAGGGGGTTCTTGCTTGCAAAATTATGTGATTAATTAAATTAATTTATTTTAAAATTTCATTTTAAATCTAGTAATAATTATTTAACTATATCACGTTGTGCTATGAATCTTATATATGATCTTATTATGATATTTTTTTAACCACATTACTTCTTATGATGAAAACTAGAATCACGATCGATTTGTTTTTAATTATGCACTAAAGTTAGTAAAATAAATTTAAAAGTGTGAATAATTTTGCATGCACATTATTACTGAAACTGAAAATGAACTAGGGTTAAGCAAGAAATTAAATGTTTTTTTATTTATTTATTTGATTGTTGTAGTGGGTTCCAGATTGAACAGGGACTGATGCTGTTAAAAGCTTTGCTGTAGTCAACGAAGGCCACATACAGAGGTCTATTGTACTCTCCGTATTTTTATGACTTGTCCTAATGTCTGCATGTGATCCATTGAGCTAAAGCATGAAAATAGTTTATGTATACTTGACAACAGGTTTATGGGTCTATGATTTCCTATGTCCAAGGGGCTTCCTTTCTTGAAGAGCAAAATGATGTCCGAAGTACAACATTGTTTTGGTACTTTTTCTTTGTCTAGTATCATATTAAATAATGGCGTAAAATGGCGAGTTAAAATGGGTGCTCCAATTTTAAGGACTACATTGGATAGTCCATCTGGTCCGAGACTCTTCTCAGCCTCAGCTTTTTTTAATATTCGTAATCTTCGGAGTCTTCAATTAGTCTGATGTAGTCAGTCGTGTTTATGTGAGTTGTGTCACTACCAAGAAAATATTGGAATTGACATAGGCCAAATGGCCACCTCAAGGACCACCCCCATATTGATGGGTTGCGATTGACGCCGCTGATACTGGGCCCATAAACCTCGACACACATTCCTACAAGCCCCTTGCGGGGCTCGAAGAAGACCACACACATTTTGTTATGCATTCCAGTGCATACCAGTATACTTTGTGAAGGACGTCACTCTGCTGAATTACATTGTGATCGAGAAGATTCAATTGTGCTAATCAGATATTCCTGCTGCGAGGTGTTTTACACCAGTTAATATGAAAATGTAGTACAAAGCACACCGTGCTTTTTTTACAATAATATATTTTTTTAATCTATTTAATTGTTATATCTTACTAGTTTGTAAAGTTAAGTAAGTTTGGATGTTAGGATGTTTGTTGATCTTTGACGGCTAAACGGCTGAACTGATTTGGCTAAAATTTGAAATGGTAATGGCTTATTTATACCTTGGATAAAAATAATTATCATAAATTCAGATACGAATATAAATCTATGTTAACGCAGGCGAAGCTGTAGGCACACACTAGTTAAAAATATTTTCTAATTTTTAGTTCGGTTTGCTGTTAAAGCGTGTTTTTAAGTTTTTTAAACAATTTTTTTTTATTTTAAGTATCGAACTTTAAAAAAAAAACGATTTGTATAACCTCTAACAATCACTTGAGAATGAGTGAGACTAAAAACCACACAAGTGATGTAGGTAATTTGCATACCTTACCTTTCCTTCCTTGGAAGTTCTATCCTGATTATTCTAATAAAGATATTGGAACAAACTTATTTAATTAAATTGCTATAATCGGTCCTAAAAAGGGTGCAAAGTTTCAATTGAAATGACGTCTTTAATTGAAAGTGGGTAAAAATAACGTTTCATCACCAAATATACATACATACATACAGGTGATACAGGTGAAGCTAATAAAAGCATGTTAAAAATAAATTATAGTTAAAAAAACTAAACAACCACGCTTTTATTTTATTTTTTATATTAATATTTTATTATTAATCGAACTCAAAAGTAGAAAATATTTTTAACTAGTAGGTGCCTGATCCGGAAAGAGGATCATCCGGTCGACTCGCCGTCGGCGTACCGACCGATCGTGCTGCTCGACGAGGTGCAGCTGCCCGTATCGTTGACCACCTGGAGGAGATAGGCCCGAACCTTAGTGCATACCAGTTTGGCTTCCGGCGGGGCAGGTCCACCCTGGACGCTCTGACCAGGGTGAGGGCCCTTGCCGATGAGGCAGTCGAGGGGAGAGGGGTGCTTTGCGGTGTCTATTGACATCGCCAACGCCTTCAACACCCTACCCTTCGACACAACCCTGGAGGTGCTGAGGTTCCATGGCGTGCCGACGTACCTGCGCAGACTGGTAGGAGACTACCTGTCTGGTAGGTGCGACGCGTACTCCACGGCCGGTGGCTGGGTGACGAGGAGAGTAGTGTGCGGTGTTCCACAGGGCTCTGTCTTGGGGCCACTCCTGCGGAACATCGACTACGATTGGGTTCTCCGGGGCGCGAACTTGACGGGCGTCGACGTTACGTGTTACGCCGACGACACCGTCGTCACCGCGCGTGGAGGCACCTTTTCGGAGGCACGCATTCTTGCAGTAGCTGGAGTTGCCCATGTGGTGGCAAGAATCCGGCGTCTTGGGCTTGAAGTGGCCTTAGAGAAGTGCGAAGCTATATGCTTCCACGGGCCCCGGTGAGCCCCTCGATCGAAATATTAAGCAGATGCATTGCCCTCCTTGTCCCTATCCCCCGATTGGGCCACCGGAAACTCACAAACCGCACGAAACACGACAGCATAGCTGTCACTTGACGCCGGTGTTATGTGAGCGAGGGTGTGTACCACCTCGGTCGTGCCGGACCAGTTCGGATGCAAAGCAGCATGGCGCTACCTCTTACAAAGGCTCTAAGAAGACCTCCAACAAGATTGTGTAGCTATCTCTCTATTCTATGTTGTATCTAAAAGCCTTCCTAAAGGACTTCTTCCTCTGTTTTGTATCTAGAAGCGACTTTATTTCTCCGAAACTGTATAGTGGTAATATTTTTATAAACACCTGTTGACGATGCGGTCTTCGTTATAAAGTTCGTATAAAGTACTACATAAATACCCCACTATGGTTCAAGCCTTATCGTGGCGGTGGAGCTCAGTAGCCTAAGATGAACCCCGCACCTTGGGCGAAGCCAATTGAACCGAGGGAGCTGCTCTTTTGTCCCCTCTTCTCCTAAGGGAACCTCACCCAATTACACTGTCCCGACGTTGGGAGGGATTGACTGTGGTGCCGGACAACCCCTTGGTGGAGGTGGTGTTGGTCTCTTGGCGGACTGACTAGAAGTCGAGGTGCCCTGTTGCTCAACAGATACGGGGCAGCTCACCAAAGACGGCAGTGGTAGCACTTGTCGGGTTTTAGTGGGTAGAGCTGCGTCCACCTTAACATTTTTCGGGCGCAGCGAATCCCACATACCCGCCTGGGGAGTTCCCCTCGTCCGCATGATACCTAAGAGCATTTCCCGACACAAAAGGAAATAAAATACCTAAATACAAATAAAGAATTTATCATTCATCATAGACTTTTTCCGAAAAAACACGCACGTCCCCACATGAACAATTTGTTTAAATACTGACAATAGTTACTACACAGAAATATAGTAATTGATATAGTACTGTGAGTGACAACTAAAGTTCGCTGCAGCGCTAAAACGTTAGTTATTTCGTCTAACCAAACCATAAACAAACATACAGCGCTAGTACGCTTATTTAGTATATTTTTCTCACGCTTAAAACGTCGTAACGTGCACTATAGATTTTACGCCGCAGGCAAAAGTGTCACAGGCCACAGCTTTTGTGCTTACAAAACATAATTAGAATTTATTCTTATTATTATTATTTTCATTTCAAGGCATTAGCTACTACGCTATTAGCCATACAAAATACAATACTCGGTCTGTAATACGGAGAAATGGCGGGAAACCCCAAGAAGCGCGGCTTCGCCCCTCAAAAAAACACAACCGCGCGTCCCGATGCTTCCCGCCATTCCGAATTTATTCTCTATTTCTAAATTATAATTTTTTTTATGTTAGTTGGATAGGCAAACTGGCAAACGTACCACCTGATGTTAAGTGGTCGACGTCGCCCATGAACATAAACTAGTATACCTGGAACGAGCCCAGGCAACTCAGTTATGTGTTGCCTATCCTGAGACATAAGATGTTAAGTCTCGGTGCCAGTAATTACACTGCCTGTCTTGCCCTTCTCTCCGAAACACAGCAAAGCTGTTTCACGGGAGAAATAAGCAAGTATTAATAGTTATATAAATAAATAAATAGTAAAGTAAAAATAAACAGGTTCACACTTTGGCTTATATTTTCGTATTATTAGCGCTGCTCCGTACGCATCCACGCATATACTTCTGACTTCAATGTCGACTGTCTAAAATTCAAAATCACACTAAAGTAGTACGAACTGCAGTACATACAGTTTATTTGAACAATGTGAGTGTCCGGAACGCGAAATCTAGTACGTAGTACATAATATATATCTATGTCATTCATTAATGTAAAATATAATCTATATATGAATCCCTATTTCCCTTGGTCACGCCATCACGCGTGAACGGCTGGACCGATTTCGCTAATTCTTTTTTTGTTGTGTTTGTTATTGTCAGGAGAAGGTTCTTATGAAAGAAAATATTTAGAACATTGCGCGGAAAATAAGAAAATAAAGAATACTTAAACACCATATAAAATTTTAGACAAGGCTAGATTAGAAATAATTGTCGTATAGCATTAGAATAATAAACACTTTTTTAATATATTTTTTATTAATTATACAAATTAGAATTCAATATTCATAATTATTAAGACAGGACTACGTCTGTCAGGTCAGCTAGTAATATTATAAAGCTAAAGAGTTTGTTTGTTTGAACGCGCTAATCTCAGGAACTACTGGTCCGATTTGAAAAATTATTTCAGTGTTAGATAGCCCATTTAACATATAACATCACGCTGTGACTAAAAGTAATTAAGTTGAGTAAGTTAACGCGGATTTTATCGCGGTTTATTTCACGGGAGGACCATGGTTGCTGTAAAGTATCAGAAACGTCAGGCTAGTAAAAATCTTAAGGTGAGTAGTGCCGTGAAGAGGTTACCTTTGTTGATATATAACTCCAAAAAGGACCCACCGGAGTTTATCTGATATGTATGATAAAAAATATTGAAATGGGGCTGTTTTTTATATGAAATTTGTTAAATCTCTAAAACTACTAGTGATATTTTAATACTTTTTTAATTAAAACCTTAGTATATCATTTATCTTTGAACTGGGTAAGTTTCATCTAAAAATAATAATTAATATTGACAAAAAAAAATTTTACTTATTAAACTATAAACGAGAGTGGGAGGGTCCATGTGCAGGCGACGGGGACCAGTCCTGCGCCGGCATTCAAGGGGACAGGTCTTCTCCTTTGTAATCCGCAGCCCTGAAAACCATGAAAACGATACCCATGTTGATTTTTTTAAATTCGCGTCCGCCATCTTGAACCTCGAAATATATCGTCATATTCGTAATCGGCATCCCTGAAAACCATAAAAAATAATAAATATTATAAATGATGATGACAATAAATTTTACAATCTATATATTTATATTTAAATACTTATAATGATAAAGTATAATATCTTTATATATATATATATATATTTCTTGTGTGCGTGTGTATGTCACTGAACTCCTCCTAGACGGCTGGACCGATTTTGATGAAATTTTTGGGGATTTGAGGATGGTTTAGATTCACAAAAAAAAATTGTACAGGACAACGTCTGTTGGTGCCACTAGTATTATATAATATAATAATATCTATGGACGCTTTCACACCACGTCAATCTGATCACGTGGTAAGTTCTCGAGGAACTTGTGTTACGGGTACCAGACAACGGAAATATATTTAATACTTGTATACTATACATATATTTAAGATTTTTATTATATAATACACATATTTAATATACATCCATGACTCAGGAACACAGAAAATATTTTTGTTCCCTGGTGGGATTCGAACCCGCAACCTCCAGGCTTGAGCGCCAACGCGCTTACCACTGAGCCACAGAGGTCGTCTAATAATATTATAATGGTACGGAACCCTTCCCGCGCGGGTCCAACTAGCTCGCTCGCTCAGTTTTTACGTTTATATATGAATGTTTAATTTATTCATCGGGTCATTGAACGCATTGCGCTAGAGCGCGATGTTTCTGTGCGGGTGGTGGGGAGCCAGCGGAGAGCGGAACATTAGGCCACGCCCTATCGAACAAGGTCGTTCGCGGATGTAGTCACCTTAATAAACCACAATAAAATCCGTAAAAAATTGTTTCATTATAATGAGTGAAATTCGCGCAAACATTAGAAAACAATAAGTTAACGCGGGCGAAGCTGCGGGCAACAACTAGTTTATAATAAAAGCGATGCTTATACCTACTGTTTGGCATTTTATTTCACATACAAACGTGAATAATAAAGATCCAAGGAGAAATTTGCATACTTATTTTATTTTATTTATTTAAAGTAGGTACACCTATTTATGATTTTATACCTATTAACAACCAACTTATCCTGTATTGAGCTCATTTAAAGAAATTGCAATTTTTAGTTTGGTGACTTTTTGGCTATTTAATTAAATCTATTTCAGTTAGTCACTAGACTATTGAGTTAAAAGTCGTAGGCATTTTGCACTAACATAAACAATGTTAGTGCAAAAGTCATGCGTCGTGTATCCCACGGCTTGCGGCTGGGTGAGAAGGAGAGTGGAGTGCGGTGTTCCACAGGGCTCTGTCCTGGGCCCACTCCTGTGGGACATCGGGTACGACTGGGTCCTCCGCGGTGCGAATTTGACGGATGTCGGCGTTACGTGTTACGCCGACGACACCGTCGTCACCGCGCGTGGACGTACCTTTTCGGAGGCCCGCATACGTGCGGTTGCCGGAGTCGCCCAAGTCGTCGCTAGGATCCGACGTCTCGGGCTCGAAGTGGCTCTGGGGAAGAGTGAGGCTATATGCTTTCACGGGCCACGGCGAGTCCCTCCACCCGGATCTAGCTTAATGGAGGGAGGAACTTCCATCTCTGTCGAGGCGAATATGAGGTACTTGGGCCTCATCCTCGACAGCAGATGGAAGTTTAAAGAGCATTTCCGGCGCCTAGTGCCGAAGTTGCTCGGAGCACGGCTGCTTCAGAAGGTATATGTGGAAGGTGGCAGGGGCGGAGGACTCGCCAGGGTGTTATCACTGTGGCAGCAGTGAAGACACTGCAGACCACACCCTGGCGGAGTGCCCAGCTTGGGCAGAGGAAAGGGCGCCACTTATTACTGAAGTGGGCGCGGGCCTGTCGCTCCCTGCGGTCATCCGAGCGATGACTGACAGTGATAGCGCATGGCAGGCGGTCCTCTCCTTCTGCGAGGTAGTGATGTCGCAGAAGGAGGAGGCGGAGCGGGAGAGCAAAATGATACTATGTGACAAAGACCAAAAGTTGAATCACAAGGACTACAGCTAATCACTGATGACTTTAAAGAAACTGATTGGTTTATTAAAAATCAAAATCCTTCTAATAATGGCGCCAGTGGACGGGCGACGCCCTATCTATATTATTTGATCAAATCAACATTTTAATTATCAATAACAAAAAAAAAACAAGCTATTCAAGATTTCAATTACACGTTATAATATAGTCTATAATATAGCGCGTAATGTATAAAAATATAGTTTATAATCCATATCACGCTGTCATAAAATAATTTATATGAACAATACTACTGATAGAATCGGTGCCGTCTTATAATCGATCTGTGAATCGATGATTTTAAATTGTTTTCGCGCGGCTTATGTGTTTCACCTCACTAAATTACACTCGTGACGTCATCGTACCTACGCAAAATGTTACACGCTTGGGCTCCATACAAATTGCGGAACTCTTTACTTCTATCTTGATATAGTTCTGTGGGCAGTATGCCTTTATTGACCGCACCATGGTTCAGGCCTTGACGTGGCGGTGGGGCTCAGTAGCCTAGGGTAAGCCAAGCACCTTGAGCGAAGCTAATTGAGCCGAGGAGGCTCTTTATACCCCTCTTATAAGAAGAGGGGACAAAAGAGCAGGGGGCAAGGGGCGAGAACGGGAACCTCACCCCATTGTACTGTCTAGACGTTGGGGGGTTGTTCTGTGGTGCAGAACACCTCCCTCTGTTTTCTGTGTTCTGTGGGGCAGGTGGAGGTGCCGTCGGTCCCTTGGGGGGACTGACTAGCCGTCGAGGTGCCCGTTTGCTCATTAGATCCAGGGCACCTCACTAAAGGTGGCATTGACGGCACTCGCCGGGTTTTCGCAGCGAGACCCACATACCGGCATGGGGAGACCCACTCCTCTAGGGATGCCTCAGAGCATTTCCCGGCGTTAAAGAAAACGCCACCTCCACTGAGGGGTTGTACCGTACCACAGAACAACCCCTCCTAACGTCGGGACAGTACAATGGGGTGAGGTTCCCGTCCTCGCCCCTGCGTAATCCAGACCCCTAAATACATAATTAAACAATCAAAAGAAGACAAGTAGGTACGTTAAGTAGGTCAGCCATGGCAAGGATAAGTAGAGAAGAAGAAGGATTAACATAATATTATTTACAAATATCGAAATGGTCTTAACATCTGCAGTGCACTTTAGTTTTAGGGCCTATTGAATCAACTCTTTTTACGGCTCTCGTCTTTTTTCCTCATTTTAAGGTCCTCAGGAACATAAAAAAAGAGTTTATCGGGTGTCGTAACTGTTCAATTAATGCATAAAGGCACAATAAAGTTTTTTTTTTATTTTTACCACAGAGAACTTTATAATTTAGATTTTTAATGCGCAAAGTCGTGCGAACGAGCGGGGGCGTGACGTCATCGGCTAGTCAGCGCCCGTCCGCGTTTTTAAAAATCTTCGGCCGAAAATACGCACTGTGATTGTAAATAACTCAGCCATTTTTTAAGATATGAAAAAAGTAAAAACACAGTTTTTCTCGTAATTTTTTGTAAATTTATTTGGCATGTAAAGTAAAAAACGTTTGTCAGGTCCATTATGAAGCGGCAATTGGAAAGCTATTTACACAAATACGGTATAAATTCTTATTATTTTAAATACGTTAGTTGTCTTGAACATTTTAATGACGATATTTTCTTTTTTTTTTCTCCCAAAACTATAGGTATTTAACGCACCGAATCGCTTTGCACTTGCGTTGCGCGGGAGATGTCTTTATATGAACTCCGGTGACCTACCACGGCTGGCAAGTACGCCACAGTATACGAATATGCAGTAGATTGACTATGCTCGAATTATTCTTAGATGTGATAATTAATAATTATGCATAACAAAATCTTGTTGTTGTTATAGTTATCTAGTTTTGGATTTATAGAAATACTAGCTGGTGCCAGCGACTTCGTCTGCGCAGGATAAGATAGTTTTATTTCTTCACTAATTAATCGAAAGGAATTTCGATCCATCCGGGTATCCCTTGACACCTCTCTTTAGTTTTTTTTTTATAAAAAGTATCCTATGTTACTTCTAATACCTCCAAGAATATGTGTACAAAGTTTCATGATGATCGGTTAAGTAGTTTTCGCGTGAAAGCGTAACAAACATCCACGCTTTCACATTTATAATATTAGTAAGGATTAGGAAGGATGAATTAGCTACATAGGTCTAAAAGGTAGAGTCATGCTGCTTGCAGCCGAATTGGGCCGGCACGACCGTAGGGGTACCTCTCGTTCACATGATAATGGCGTCAAGTGACACCTATGCTGTCGCGTTTCTTGCGGTGTATGAGTTTCCAGTGTCCCATTGCAGGGGATGGGGTAAAGGAGGGTAATGCATCTGCATTATCTCTTGTGTGAATGTTTACGAGGACGACCTCTGTGGCTCAATGGTTAGCGCGTTAGCGTTCAAGCCGGAGGTTGCGGGTTCGAATCCCGCCAGGGAACAAAAAGTTTTCTGTGTTCCTGGTTCATGGATGTGTATTAAATATGTGTATTATAAAATAAAAAACTTTAAATATGTGTATAGTATAAAATATTAAATATATTTCCATTGTCTGGTACTCGTAACACAAGTTCTTCGAGAACTTACCACGGGACCAGGTTGACGTGGTGCAAAAAGCGTCCTTAGATATTATTATTATTATGGGAGTCGGTAGTCATCTAAGGCTCCGAATGCTCGTTTGTCCCCCTAAGGCCTAAGCTATAAAAAAAATCAATCATTCTAAGAATGCTTGTAGGAGATTAAAAAATTGTAGATAAACATATTCTTTTATACTATATTAATTGTTTTAAAATTCAACAAAATTTAGTTGTCGTATGCTAGGTCCAGGTTCATTTTCATCGACCCATACATCATCGATTAATGTTAGACATGGGTCTCCTCTGAGAAGAGGGTCAAGGCCATAGTCCTCGCGACACTGCCCTGTGGGTAGGGGGCTAGGAAATGATTGAAAATCAGAAATATTTTGTGATTAAGGTTCCTCGTTTTCTTTATTGTCGGACAATTTGAATTCTGCAAGTGTTAACAATTTCTGGAAGAAGACATCACTACATAGTATAAAGCAAAGTCGCTTCCCGCGTCTGACTGTATGTATGCTTACATCATTAAAACTACACAACGGATTTTGATGCGGTTTTTTTAATAGATAGAATGATTCAAGAGGAAGATAATAGGTACATGCATAATATAGTAGATAAACACTCATAATTTTAGAAGTTTCTGATGTGATGTCATAAATAAGCACATTTTTTGCACTTACATTGCAAACGCTGGATGAACCCTAACAGATAGATCAAAATAATGTACTACATTATTATACACCTTAGCCGGGCCCGGTTCCGAATTAATTATTATTGTATCAATGTATGGTATAATTGTGTATCCTAAATATGCATACTGAAAAGTCCGCGATAGCATAATATGTCTACATTTGTTAAATATAACATACTACCTATATCCATTTTAATACTTTAAAAAATTGCCAATTATAAAGCGGTAATGTAAAAGCTATTCACAAAAATACGGTATCAATCACTACATATTATAAAATAAAGTCCTACGCCCGTCCATAGATAAATAATTATCATCAATGCGTATATGGTTGTATATCTAAGTTAACGCGGGCGAAGCTGCGGGTAACAGCTAGTTTGTGATAAAACTGTATTAAGATTCTTTTTCCTTATTTTACTTTTTTATTCGCCATTTCAATTAAATAACTAGGTACTACACAAACTCAAGTATCTATTTATTTACACTAATTAAAGGTTTTGTATTGCAAACTAATTACAACTAAGAACAACAATTGTTAGTAAGTATTAAGTAGCTATATTATTTACACTGTGTCGTCTTATTTATTTAGACGTAATAATATAAAATGCGCGGTAATAACGTAGTCACGAGCAAAAGCGGCACAGGTCCTACTTCGATGACGCCCGGCTGGGTATTGGCGCGACGTGGTGCGATGCGCGAGAACCATTTTTATCGTTTTTTATTTTTCAAAAATTTTTGTAGTGACATAATAAAGATCTATCCAATCATTTCCACGTCATCCCCGTTTAGCAATTTAAACGTAAAAGTTTCATTAAAATTGAGTTACCCGAAGTCTCATACTACTCAATTTGCTTTTAAAATCGACGTTACTTTAGAATTTCTTTTGATCATGTAAAATGTTAAATATTGTATTTTTATCCAAAAAAATCCCTAGATCAAAGATATATCTATACCCTATTTTTTATTATTATTTTAAAATGACGACTTCTATGAAAACACCTCGATCTAGAAACAACAATTTGGGATAAGGGGCCCTTAAGATCATGCAAAAAAATGCAAATTATAGCAAAATCAAAACAATTTTCGCGGTGATTTCAACCGGGCTGCGCGGGCGCTCCGTGACGCTACGCCTCGCGTCCGAGCCGGGAGTTCCGAAAGTTTAAGTAGGTAGTGTATCAATGTATGGTGGAAATTTGTATCCTAAATATGCATACAGAAAAGTCTGCGTTGGCATAATAATAGGTGACTTTACCTATGAAATTACCGTTCTGCAGTACTGGCCATTTCAAATCAAAATAATTTTTGTTTGCCTAAGAATTCTAATTTCAAATTAATTTTATTTTAAAAACATGGAAGTCTTTTTCCAAAAGCAGTCATTTGTTTATTGATTAGTGTTACATTTTCATCGCATTTCAATCTTTTCGTCATCATGGATACGTTAAAAATTCGATTAATTATGGAATATGAGTACCGTCGTGGCAGCAAAGCGGCACAAGCGGCACGCAACATCAACAACGTTTACGGAGCTAACACCAAACACTACAAACCAACGCACCACCTGTTATTGGTTTGCTCACTTACGTTCTGGAAATTTCGACCTGAAAAATGAACCTCGCGATCGTCCGAAGACTTTGGTCAACAATGACGAATTAAAGGCGATTGTGGAAGGTGATGATACACAATCTACGGATGAATTAGCAGCAACAATATTGGTATATTTGCGTCAAATTGGCAAGGTAAAAAAGCTTGACAAATGGGTGCCCCACGAACTCAATGATTGCCAGCGCGAAGTACGCGTCGAAACGTGCCTTGCATTGCTCAACAGACACACAAATGAAGGAATTTTGAACCGCATTGTTACCTGCGATGAAAAATGGATTCTGTTTGATAACCGCAAGATCTCAGCAAATTGGTTGGATCCTGGTTCAGCACCTAAACAATGCCCTAAACGAAAACTTACCCCTAGAAAAGTGATGGTCACTGTTTGGATGGACTGAATAAAATTAATGTAAACCTGAAATAACTCGCAATTTTATCAGAAAAGGAATACACCTTTTTATAATAAACTGAAATAAGTCTACAACCATACACTTTTTGAATAAATTCAAATATATTAAAACAAATCTTAATACTAATATACAGAGATATTTAGATTTATGGCGCTTTTCTCTAATTTTGTCTAGCTCTTAGCTTGACAAACGCCGGCGCAATACTGAACTCTGAAGTCGTTCACTTTACTAGTATACCTACTAGTATTAAATTTTTAACGAGCGTTAGTCAAAATTCATCGTCATTATCTCCGTCATTTACATCGTATCGGCACGGCTGTTAGATTGAACGTATTCTCCTTGCTAAGTTATTTCACTTTATGATGTTAACTCAAAAAACCCAAATTTTGAGTTAATTCTTTATTTGATTAAAGGTGCGACATTACAAACCTCAAAAATTATCAGTGTTTATCTACTTTAATATGCATTTATTATACACATAAACCTTCCTCTAGAATCACTCTATCTATTAATAATGCCGCATTAAAATGCGTTTCGTAGTTTTAAAGATCTGAGCATATATAGGGACAGACAGACAGGAAAGCGACTTTGTTTTATACTAAGTTATGATTATGACTATTTCATATAATATGTTCGATTCATATGCTAAAAAAACAATTAGGCGCTTGACAACGACCATCTGAACCCCGCCTTCGCGCCGCGCTACTTCTAGCGCGGAGATGCGCAGGACCAAGCCGGTGTTCGGGTGGTTGCCTCATGCGCCTAATCGTTTTGGATGACTAGTAGATATTTCCACTGTCAAATAAAAGTACAGGTCATGACGCGAATGAAAACCGGGGATCGAAGAAATTGCATATATAGGTACTAATTATTTAATATTTTTAAATCAAGTAGATTAAAATACGTATAGTATGCTATTGTATATAAGTAAGTACTTACATTTTTTTCAATACGTTGTAATGGGCAAATTATATTTTGCGATGCTCTACTAGTAAGTAATCAGTAGATTAATGGCAAGAAATGACATAGAAACATATAGATATTATACATACTTAGGTCACCACTTTTTTGTGTATAAATTGTCAAATAAATTATAAATACAAAAATATACAATTTCGGGTACACAGGGCAAACACGGATTATTTGAAGCGTAATTGCCAAAAAGAAATAAATAAATGTAGAAGATGAATGCTTAAATTTCTTTAGCTTTAACAGTTAATAAGTTAAGTTTTAGTTTATGATTTATTAGAAATTTTGAAGTTTGAAGTTCTCAACTTGTCAACACAAGTGTCATTAAAAGCCGTCGACGTGTATATTCCCCCTGTGCCCCTGCCTCCTTTTCTCATTGGGTATTGAATACGAAAGGTGGGTTATACATTTGAGTACATAATTTTTATAATAAAAAATGTAAATAAATGTTACATTAACAAACATACCTGTATGTTATTTTGACCATCGGATTTTTTAAATATACTACAATAATTCAGAAACGGTGAACTATTTTTTTTTTTTCTTAACCTAATATATTTTTAAATTATTTGAAGTCGGCGTCTAGCTCTAGGTATTTAATTCTGGTCGATGCATAAGACCCTTAGATAAGACCTTTATTTTTTTCTGTTACATTTAGTTTATAAGCATATTTTTTTTTATAATAACCGCCAAATTAGTACCTA
Organism: Helleia helle; assembly: GCA_963853865.1. Classification (NCBI taxonomy): domain Eukaryota; kingdom Metazoa; phylum Arthropoda; class Insecta; order Lepidoptera; family Lycaenidae; genus Helleia; species Helleia helle. The sequence goes on along the minus strand of OY971422.1, from coordinate 12,418,025 downwards.
GTGTGATTTGAAATTGATCTACTATTTCAGAAAAATGTCTGCACTAATTCACGAGAAGGTTTGGGTTGATAAAACAGCCTACAGTGATGCCGAAAGACATTACTATGAATCGTTATCCAAGGTAAACTTTTGCAAAGCACATTTAATTTGAAGAACATATTTTATGATGTAAAATTTGATGAATATGATAAAGATTGATACATAAACATGGATAAACAAGTATATTCTTATTTTATTAATTCACAGGGTGGAGCCTATACCCTGGGTGCTGGATCATCATTGGCAAGTGAAGTAGCAAAAGCAAGACAACATATCAAAAACTCTCTAGAATGTGTAAGCAATATACATATGATTTTGAAATATATGATTATAGATTAAATATGTAATAAGAATTTATTGTAATGTTGTAGTTAAATGTTCAAAATGATTCCTTCCTGACTTCATTAAAACCCATTTCTTAATTATGCATGTGTCTCAAAGGTATGAAATATAAAGGTATACTAATTTATTACTGGGCAATGGGCATAAGCGTCAGCAATATGTATAACAAGTACACCAATCCAAAATAATCCAACAAAACTACCAATTATATTTAAACTGACTCCAAGAAAAAATTTTGTGTGTATTTATCAGTCTGGTGTTGATAAGTCTTAAGATGTGGCCTACATTTATCAATTAATGATAAGAAGATCACGGTGAATTATACTGTAGAATGCATGTTTCTTTGATTTTAGATGGAAAGTGTTGCTTCTTTAGCTGGAATTCCTAACACAGAAATTAATAATAAACTGATCACTTTAGAGAAAGATAATGCAGACCTGAAGAAAGCTCTTGATGACCTGCGCAAACTTGTGATAAGCTTACAAGCAAGAGTTGAGTCTCTAGAGTGTCCAGCTTCTAGTAGTGCTAAAGTGGAATCTCCTAAAGTAAGTGTATTAGTACATTTGTTATGTGATATTTTTTTAATGTCAAACTGGCTGATGAACTAGGCAAGTGGTCAGTGTCGTACAAGAACTAGCCCAGGCAACTGATTCATATATTGTCTATCCTGAGACGTAAGATAAGTCTCAGTGCCAGTAATTACACTGCCCCGCCTATCTGTTTTATAGAAACATAGCAAAAGTGTTTGATGGTCTGGTGTGGCGGTGGGGCTTAGTAGCCTAGGGTGAGCCCAGCACCTGGGGCGAAGCTAATTGAGCCGAGGGGACTCTTTGTATCCCTCTTATAAGAAGAGGGGGCAAGGGAGGAGGATGAGAACCTCACCCTATTACTGTCCCAATGTTGGGAGGGGTTGTTCTGTGGTGCGGGACAACCTCTCTGTGGAGGTGGCGTCGGTCCCTTGGGGGACTGATTAGCCGTCAAGGTGCCCTGTTTGTTTATTAGATCCGGGGCACCTCACCAAAGGCGGCATTGGTGGCACTTGGGTTTTAGTGGGTAGAGCTGCGTCCACTTACCAGCTTTCGGGAGCAGCAAGTCGTACATACCCGCGTGGGGAAATCCGCTCCCCCACGGGATGCCTCATTTCCCAGTGTTAAAGAAAAGAAAAATATAGGGTGGCACTTCCTTCCATCCTACCAGTAAATATATTTTGAAGTTTGATTTTGTTTACAGCCAGGACCTGCACCAAAGAAAACTCAAGAATCAGATGATGATGTAGACCTATTTGATTCAGACGATGAAGAAGAAAGTGCAGAGGCAGCGAAATTGAGAGAAGAACGTTTAGCTGCTTATAATGCTAAAAAGTCAAAGAGTAAGCATAAAATAAGTTTAAATATGACACTGAGAACAGTTAAGCCTGTTCAAAATGTAATTAAAAACTCCAAAGCTTAACTACATTATGTTCTCTGTTTTAGAACCAGTACTTATTGCAAAATCGAATATTATTTTGGATATCAAGCCATGGGATGATGAAACTGACATGGCTGCTATGGAAAAATGTGTGCGGGAAATCAATACAGATGGTCTTCTATGGGGAGCTGCAAAACTTGTACCGCTTGCATATGGAATACGTAAACTACAAATATCTTGTGTAGTGGAAGATGACAAAGTTTCAATTGACTGGCTGACTGAAGAAATTGAGAAGTTTGAAGATTTTGTAAGTACATTTTTCAAATAACCTACTTCATTTTATTAGGATTATTTTAATAACTCTGCCTTTTTGAATAGTTGTAAATATTCACTCAAGATATTATGAGGTTGTCTTGGCATTAATTGAAGGAGGCCTATGTTCAGCAGTGTACCAATAGAGGATGATGGTGATATGCTTAAAATTAATTGTAAAAATGTGAGAAGATAGTGATGAATACAGATGCTCATTACTTATATGATCTGTGAAGGAAAAAGAAATGGGCTCTGGTTAAAGTAAGGATGGATATGTTAAGTTTATTCCACAACAAAGCCCAGCTCAGCTGTGGCTTTTGAAACTAATGATTTTTTTAAATTATTAGCTAAGTACTTAAACTTCAATTTTAAATAATCCAATAAATTGTTTCAGGTTCAAAGTGTAGACATCGCTGCATTTAATAAAGTTTAAATTCAAAACTAATGTTTAACTAAATTTTTTCATATTAAAAAATTGTGTCATTATATATTTTTATTTTTAAAAAACCCCTATTATGACCCATCTAACCATTTAGTTTGATTCTATTAAGTTTTTTGTTTATAAACAAAAAATAATTGTATTTTGTAACAAATTTTTTTTTTTTTTTTTTTCATTATATTTAGTGTAATTTGTGTTATTATGAGAAAACAACATGTGATGTGATATTTGTTAGAACTTAGAAACATATGATATGATAACATCTGGGCCTTAGCAATTGGCATTGCCATTTGCCAGTACCACAGTCGATACAGTCGGCCAAAGGACGCCGGACGCGTTTTTTTTTTCGGATGGATCTATGCTAACGGCCCGAAGGCCCTAATGCTACACTGGATTAGTGACTTTTGGTTAGTAAAAGTGGGGGGTCGCCAACCGTGAAGTCTGCGACTACACGGCTTCCTGGCGTCGGGTTGGTGTCAGTGGCGGGACTGGGCCGCGTCACCGTCGGGTGGAGTGGAGCCTTAGGTGGTCTACCCCTACCGGGTAAGCTCATTGGCGTGAGGACCCGGCAGATGGCGCCAGCGATACTGGGGCCCACTCCGCCGGTCGGAATTGCAGCGTCCGCCACAGGAGGTCTTGATGAGGGACTTTTGATGAGGGTCTTGAGGAGGGGGGTTGTTGGACGGGCCCCCCCTCGACACCCCGCGGTGGGCATCGCCTATCGGACGCGTTAATGTTAATTAACGTTTGGTTAGAAATCGAACCCAATACGGGCGACGAGTTTGACTCGTTTCTATTACTGTGACGGCCGGCCCTCTCCTCTCCCTCAAGTGGGGGAGGTGGGTCTCGCGCGGTACCCGTATAATCAGACGGTAGCGAAATGCTACCGTTGTTTTCGCGGTCTGGGTTGATGTCGACTCGTGTTGGGTTCGAGCCTAATCTGTTGCGATCGATCCGGATCGATTGGGTATCGATGTGTAGGGAACGACGTCGCTCCGGGCCCAGGCGGTGTGCGTGTGTGTCTAACCCCAGATGTTGTATGTCGGAGTGAGTGTTGTAGTTCGCGTCGCACTTTTGCGTCGCGCATTAGCAGCTGCGAAATTTCGTCAGCTGGATCGGTTATTGAATTCTTAAGTAGCCTAAGTCTATCTGGAACTAAGCTATCTGGGGTGTAGTTCGCCGCGCGTTGCCATGTGTAAGAATTTGTTCTGGACTACTTGTAATGCATATAGTCGTTTCTGTGGCACATGCCCGAATGCGACACAGGATTACGACAGTATAGGTCTGATGCATGCTTTATACAGCGTTAGCTTGTGCCTGAGGGGAATCTTGCTATTTTTGTTAATCAGATAATATAGACGACTCATCACGAATTTGGCCTTTTTAATTACTGAATTTATATGTGGTTAAACGACATCGAGGGTGACCCCCAGGTACTTGACCTGCCCTACTCTAGGGATTATGGTATCGTTTTATGAGAGTGTCTTTCTGCGTGTAAATTGAATGGCATTACTTTTCTCAGGGTTTTATATCTCTATTCTCCATTTAGAGAACCACTCACCTAGCTCGGTGACGGATCGATTATATAAGGTCGGAGATAGCACCGAACCCTGGGGGACACCGGCCCTCAGGGGTCTCCGAGAGGACAGAGTCAGGTAGTCGCGAATGATGATGACTAGTCTGTCCGGTATTCCCATCTGGTATAATTTATAGATGAGACCATCGTGCCAGATTCTGTCGAATGCCTTGGCGACATCTAAGAAGACTGCACAAGTGTCGCGTTTGATTTTCCTTTGGAAACCTCTGAGTATGTCCTCCGCCATGCGGTGGACCGGCCTCGGGCAGCAGTGGTTTCCTCTAAAGGCGAATTGCTCATCTATAAAGAGATTATTTTCGCTGATGACGGTTTTCAGCCGCCTCAGCAGAATACTTTCGTAGATTTTACCTATCGAGCTTAAAAGACTTATGAGACGATAACTAGTCGGTTATATATATATAAGTATCCGAGCGCGGTTTCCCGGGCTTCGGTACGCCAGAAGGATTGGTTCCCCTCCGGCGGCGCAGAGGCCCTTCTCGCTACCTCCCTAGTTACCTCCTCTATGTGGGGGCCTACAGGGGGGGGCGGTCGGTATTTCGCTCGGAGTGCACTGACTCTCGAGTGTATCAGCAAAAAATTCCGCTTTGTCGGCATCCTCTAGTGCATGCGCGTGATTTAATCTTTTCAGCGGAGGCATGGATGTATCCGCTTTGTTTTTTTAATGATCTAGCTAGTGGCCAGTAAGCCACGTGGGATGGAAATATTTCGCTCAGGAGGCGATCCCATCTTTCTGTTTTGAATTCTATTACCCGGGCTTTGACCTGATGTTCGAGGTCACGGAGGTTTCGATGATATTCGTCCGTCCGGTAGCGAGCGTATGTACGCCGCAAAGCGTACACGCTTTGCGGCGTTTTTGTCGCGTATGAGTTCTTTGAGGTCATCTGGGAACTCCCAGCGACCGTCATTGGCCATTGAGATCTCACTGGATGACTTTTCAATAGTCGCTACCAGATGCTCGGTAAGGTCGGAGCATGCTGTTATAGCAGCCTGAGGACTATCTATAATATCTGGGATCTTATCGAGATGACTCGATGGAAGTGAGTTTAAATTATCGTTTAACAATTTAACGTCGATGATCTTTTTCTTATTTGTGTTTCTATGGTTTGCCGTGCCGGACGCGTCTAGCAGACCATAGATTATATACTGATTACTGGTAAGTGGTACGTCTAGACAAAGCAATCATGCGGATCTGTGGGAGTGAGAGAGCCCGAGCTGCCATCAGTCATCACCCCGCTAGGGTAATATTGTTCTGTGGTCATCACTGGCTGCCATACACTCGCTCGGGACACGTCAGCTGGGGTTGTGATCTCCATTGAACTATATTACAAGCGTATAGAACAGACACAACGAACAATTTTTATCCGCCGCGAGTTGCTGCCAATTAGTCACTCGCCGAACGCTTAAGCGAGTGCATGTGTATTGCTTGCCGAAATTGTGACTAACAATAATCCAAAAATGCCAGTATGCGTATAAAAATTAATCCACTGCGAAGAAAAAAGATAGTGGCGTGGCTTATTTTCTACGGCATCAGCCGCTAGGTTTAACGCTGCAGCGCAGGCCGGAGCTCACGGACCACGGTGCGCACCTTCCGCGCAAGCCGCCCCCTTGTGTATGAGTTGTATTTATTTATTTACTACAGTGCTGCGAGAGACTGTTTAAGAGATTAGTGTAAGTCAATTATATCAACACATAGAACATTAATTTTAATACAAAACTATTTCTAACCTTTTCACTAAATACGAAAGTACTGGTATTTACATCAAAATACAATTTTTAAAATTATAAAATAAAACATTATTTTGTATAGACAGATATTTGCTTATATCACAATATTATATAGTAGTGAGTTTTAGGAATTTTATAATTCTAAATATTAATACAGTCTGACCACTGCAAACGTACTTACGTGTGCAGTGGCCAGACAGTGTTGGATGCGTCAAAAAAGTGGCAAGGGATGGGCCATCTTTGCATTCATTGAAGGATGCCTATGTTCGGTGGTAGATGGATAAAGGCTGATGATGATGATGGTGGTGGTGATGATGACTTTTCTGTAGACCTATTTAAGATACTCTATTCTACCATACACTTTTAACCGACTTCAACATAAAGGAGGAGGTTCTCAATTTGATCGGTTTTTTTTTAATGTATGTATTCGGTATACATACATTAAAAAAAACTGATTAAATTTCTCCCTCAATAGTAGACTGATATTCTTCTGAAAATCTTTTTTTATTTAAAAGAGTATACTTGCCAAATGGTCCCATGATAAGGAAACCAGAGTCTGATGAAGGCATCCCAAACAAATCGAGGAGAACTTTCGAAAATCGAAGGAGCGACTTTTTTTTTTTTTTTAATAATATTTTATGGCCTGGTTACGAGACCTTTAAGCCAAGTCAGATTTTTGGGCACAAACTTTTATCCTTTAATGTATCAATTACGCTTCACTGATTTTATTTTATTCTATTACATATTTAAATTTTCACTACGGTATTTTTTATGTATTTATATAATGCACTATAACACTTTTTGTTTTTCAGCAAATCACACAAGTGGCGGCGGGAGGTATCACTAAATTCTATTATTTCGCTTGCCATTATTAGTCTTTGGAAAATAAACATTGGATTTTGACACTTGAAGAAAATGTGGTCAATGTCGGCGATCCCGTTGTTACAGAAAGTACAAATATTATTATTTATTATCTTGAGTCTTGCTAGGTGTGAGGGAGCAGTGTTATGGCCAAATCTTAATCTGTTGATTGTGGTGATGTACTCACGGCTAGCTATATCCAACTCATCATACCAGGGTTTTCTCGGTAAATTCTCTTGAATACTTCCGTACCATTTTCCTTTATGTTTTTGATCCTCTTTCCAGAAATCTAGCCACAATTTTTTTATTGAGATATTAACATTGTAATAATAGTCGGTCATAGGAACATGCACCACATTTTTGACGTCAAGAGCATTGACCCCTTTATATGCAGTTTTGTCTGCTATTTCATTACCAGAAATACCTTTGTGTGAGGGAACCCACATAAAGGCAATTGTGATTCCTTTGTTATGCAAACGCCAGACAAAATCTTTAATAAAATAAAGAATATAATTAGTTTTAAAATGAAAATTTACATATTTAAGACTATTTAGTAGACTTAAAGAGTCTGTTATTATTAGAAAATATTTATAATTGCTTACGTAACTAATTGCTTTTATAGCTTCAAAAACTGCATATGCCTCTGCTGTAAAAATGGAACACTGTTTATTTAGAACAAAGCTTTGAGCAACATTTTTTTGGGGATCATATACTGCACTTCTCACATATTCATCACTTTTACTGCCATCTGTATAGATTGTATAATATTTTTTATTTTCTTCTAAGAATGATAAAAAGTCTGAATTGTTATCAATTGACTTGGATAAAATCATAATAGGATGTATAATACTATTGTATGAATGATTATAACATGGCCAGTGAAAATGTTTTCTTATGTTCGAATAATGGGATTGTATTTTTAGATAAATTCGGGACAGAGTTGGAGATGTACCTTTCAGAAGATCCTTAGATGAAGTCAATGGACCTACAATATGGATTAGGTGAGGAATGATTTTATTTATAATTTGGAAATTATTTGATGAAAATAGTTTCAGGCAGTATCTTTCTGCAAGCATAAGTCTTCTCAATATCAATGGCATAATATTTGTTTCGACTTCCATGGCCCTTATGGGAGTTGAACACATTGCCCCTGATATGATCCTCAAAGCCCTGTTCTGTAAAACATCTAATTTTTGTGTATGAGTGCTATTTAAATAAGCTAAAGAACTATAGTCAAAATGACTTCTTACTATTGTTTTATATAATACTGACAGTATTTTAGGATCTGCACCCCATGCAATACCTGCTAGACATCTTAAAATATTAACACCGTTTAATGCATTTCTAGATATATATTTAATATGTTCTTCAAATGATAGTTTTTGGTCAATAATAATACCCAAGAATTTGTGTGAGGTTACTCTTTGTATAACGTCACCATTATATGCAACATCAATTATTGGTGTGTCTTTTCCAAATATCATGACACTGCTTTTGGCAGCATTTATTTTCAAATTTAATCTGTGTTGATAATAGTTGCACAACTGCCCTAAACTGGTGTTAACATTTTCGATGGCTAATGTCAAATTTACATCTGAACTATACAACACTAAATCATCTGCGAACTGAAGTATATTTACATTTTTAGTATTTACATATTTACATATCTCACAAGTATACAAGTTATATAGCAAAGGCGACAGTGTTGCACCTTGTATAGTACCCTTTGACACAATTCTAGGTCCATTCAATATATTGTTGTGCCTAACATATAATATTCTGTTATTAAGGAAATCATAAATCCATTTACACAATTGTCCAGGTACACTTGCCTCACTCAGTACCTTCACCAGTATACCAGGATCCACACTATCAAATGCGCTTTGTACATCTAGAAATACACAAACTGTGTGTAATTTATTGTTTTTTGCATTTTTCAGATCATATATGAGGGACATGAAACTGTCAGCACAGCTTTTTCCTCTACGGAAACCATATTGGACATGAGGGATAATACTCCTAGATTCTGCATACCAGTCAAGGCGAAACTTCACCATGTTTTCAAAAATCTTACCAAGACATGATGATAGTGAAATTGGACGATAGGAACTAGCCTGTTCAGGTGATTTATTTGGTTTAAGTATAGGTATTACACATTGCGTTTTCCATGAAATTGGTATTAATTTTTTATGCCAGAGACTATTGAGAATATTTAAAAATAACTTTTGTATAGATTCAGGTAAATATTTTATTAATAAATATGGAAAATCATCTAAACCAGGACAAGTATTCCTCCTAGATTGTATACTCATTAAAAATTCATTCCATGAAAAAGGTTCCATTAAAAATCTTGATTGAGGATTTTCATTGTTAATATTAAAATAATTGTCTAATGAATCTAGGTCAACTAAATTAGTACAATCTGATAATTTGTCTAAAAGTGGTTGTACAAATTCATCCCTATATGACTTATTACCAGCTCTGATACCCTTAAATCTTTTAATGAGATTCCATATTTTACTAATAGGGGTAGTTCTATTGAAACTGTTACAAAAACTATTCCAACTGATTCTTTTTTGTTCCTTTATAGTTCGCTTTTTTAAAGCATCTAATCTTTTATAGTTTATGTAATTATGTATTGTTGGATCGTTTCTGTAAAGTTTCAGTGCTTCATAAGATTTAATGACTGCTTGTTCACAAATACTGTTCCACCAGGGAGCTGGTGGTCTATTCCTAATGTTAGTCCTTGTGAATCTAGGAACCACGATTTGTTTAAGTTTATCAAGCCGATTACAAAACTCATCATAAGATTTTATTGGGTTCTCTTCACTAACCATCATGTCATGAAATATTGAATTAGCTAATTGACTATATTTAGTCCAATCTGTTCTATTGTATAAAAATCTGTCAACATGTTTATTAATTGTGTATCTTTCAATGCATATCCTAATGCTTGTGATGGTTGGATAATGATAGCTACCCAAAGCATCATCATGCACTGACCATTCACAAAGTGGGGCCAAATGTGGACTAATAAAACTTACATCTATTGCTGAGGGATTGCGTGTGGGATAATTTACTGTAGTGAAGCTACCATTATTTAATATGTATAAATCGCATTCATCAATTATATCGTACAAGTTTTGACCTCGACTTTTAGTAGACAGACATCCAAAAGCAATATGATGTGCATTGAAATCACCACTTACAAATACAGGTTTTGGTAAATCTCTTATAATATTGTGCAATCTATTCATTCTTATGTGTCCACTGGATGGAGGACAGTACACACAGAGAATAGACAAAGTAGTATTCCCTGTACATACACTTATGGCTATTGTTTGTATATCTTCATAAAAAGTAGTATTTATAACATTATGTTTCAAATATGGCTTAATTAATATTCCAACACCATTACAAGTGTTTTTAGAATTTTTATTGTAAAAATTATAACCAGAAATATGAAATGTTTGATGGTCTTTTAACCATGTCTCATTTAATAGACAAATATCAATATCTTTTTCGTTCAAGAATTTTGTAAGTAGAGGTTTTTTATGATTTGCACCTTGAACATTGAATTGCGCAATACTTAGAGAGGGTGTTTTATAAGATTGTGTATCCATTATGTTGACAGATTTTTAATTAATACATCTTTAATAAATGTTGTTGTAATTGGCTCATTATCAGTCTTATTACCTAATTGAACCAGTGTCTGTACTAGGGCCATAAGTACATCACTGTTACCAATTATTTGTGATTTAATATCACTAATATTTACAGTCTGTGGGACAGTCTTAATATTTACAGATTTATTTACAAGTTTCTGTACATTATTTACATTTTTCTGTGCATTATTTACAGGAATAACTCGTGATGGCAGAGGAGGGAAGTCCATATTCTCTTTGGTAATAGCAACGCTTGCATATGTAATTTTGTTTTTCTTTTCTAGAATTTTCTTACTTTTAATAGGACATTGTTTAGATATAGCCAAATGAGGTCCACTGCAATTTATGCAGCAGATCTCTTCTGGTTTACTACATTCTTTAAAATAATGTTCACCTGAACAAATTGAGCAACGCTGTTTGCCATTACATGTTTTTGCGGAGTGGTTAAATTTGAAACATTTGTAACATTGTTGTAGAGGAGCGATATATTCGAAAACTCTGTATGAAAATAAATCATATTGTACATTCTCGGGTAAAGAGTTCGACAAAAATGTGATGCTAACAGTTTGTGTTGGTATCAGTTCATGACCAACTTTTCTCATGAATCTCCTAACTGCAATAATTTCATATGTAGATGTTAATTTTGTAAATAATTCCTTATTTGTTATATTTGCAGGTACAAATCGTATGATACCAGTTTTTTCAATTTGAGTTGTTGGAATATAAGCTTTCATTTCATGTCTGTCAAGAAAATTAATATTGTTTATAAAATTGTTGGCCGTATTATGCTGTTTAAAAATCACCACAATTTTATTGGCGTTAATACGCCTTATTGCCACCACACCTTTAACATTCGAAAATATATTGTTTAAATAAATTGGACTTTTATTTCCCAATTTTTCATTTATGTTTCTGCTTTCAATAAAAACCTTAAATTCCGTATTAATTGAATTTTCTGGGTACAGTCTTTTGTAGTTAGGCTTGCGATATGGTACATAAGAGTCATTCTCACCACCTCCGCCGCCAGCACCAGGAACATCGCCAGAACCATCCCGGAGATTTTCGAGCCGCCGTGGTCTCTTTTTGGAGGAGGGCGGGTTATCCCCGTCCTCCTCGTTTCCGTCCATTTTTATTACTTATTTATTATTTATAAAATATAATTTGTCTATTTTAATTGTTATTTGTATGGAAAATATGTTCTAATAAATTTAAAATACAATTTTGAAAAAAATTTCAACCGCGCTTTTTCGAATTCCCGCCAAGAATCCAAGGAGCGACTAGTGCGTTTAATGTTTTTTTTAATTAAGCATTTTAAAGCACTACAATTTAAGGAAGGTCTAGAGTTAATCTGATGCTGGAGTTGAAAGACAGCCGAGGGAACTCCTCGACTATTTCGACAGTAACCTTGTTCGGGCTTGATTAATTTGTATTGATGAGAACTTTACACCAAGATGAGTTGTGACTGTGATTGGGGGTCTGATGATGAATACGAAGGACAGTTAAGGGAACTAACTCCTTTAAATAGTTTACAGTAGCTACCTTGTGATTGGACTTAATTAATACTGATGATAATGGACAACTTTGCACCCATATGGGTGATACGTGCCATTACAGGTATGATGATGGAGACCATAGACAGTCGAGGGAACTCCTCGATGATTTACAGCTTTTGTTGGGCTTACTTCAGTACATTTACTTTCGCAATTGCCGATGTTTGTGAAGTCGCCAGTGGTACCACGGCGGGCGTTAGAGTGATTATTAGTTCCCGATCTTCATCGCAACCACCCGCCGGCACTTGATTTGATCGTTGGTCTAGAGTCACACGTTCGGTCTTATAAAAAATACCATAGTACAGACTAAATATTAACTCGTCATTAGCAATGCACTAAGTGCAATCCTGAGTCCATAAAAAAAGAAAAAACTCCCTGTCAAAAGCACATTTTTTTTATCCGTGGTTCTAAGTTCTATCTGGTTTTAAACTTGAATAAACAGATTATATTATGTTTATGGGTTTTAACAATACGTATCCCTTTAAAGTTTGTGGTTTTAACTTTTATGACACTTATAACTTAACACAGCACACTTGCATTACCCGCTAGGGTATTATTGTTCTGTGCACACTTGTGATTTGTGACACAGTACTTACTACTCAGTAGTCTTGCAGTAGCAGTAGTCAGTACTTAGATTTTAGAAGTTACTACTTAGACCAAAAGTTAGACTACATATTTAGATCAATTATTATGTTTATACTTTATTAATTATTTATCTGAGTAATATAATATTAGATATACTTTGTCTTGTGTTTACTGAGTTACTGCTTAGTTTGAAATATATTTTAGATGATAAACTTGTACAAAATTGAAAACAAAAATGATATGTAGGAAATGCAGGATACCTAGCACTTTGACTATACGAAAAGAGTACAACTTTTGCGACGATTGTTTTTTATCTTATATTGATCATAAATTCCGTGCATGTCTTGGAAAAAACAAAAAGCTTACTGCAAACGAAAAAGTTTTAGTCTGCTTATCAGACGGTATTAACTCTGCAGCTTTACTAAATTTAGTATACAATGGGATTTCATTGACCAATCAAAAGAAATTAAGAATTTCTCCCTATTTTTTGCATGTAACAGGTTTGTAACAAAAGTATATTGAAAATTAATAAAGATTGTATCTGTTTAGGTTTAATAATGATAATAAGAACATATATTTTTTAGGAATAGAAAAATCTTCGAATGAAGAAGTAACAAAAAAATTACTTTTAGAACAATGTGAAAAATACGACTTCCAGGTTTATGTGATTGATATCAATCATTATTATTCTTCAAATAATATACTTCATTGTGAAGAACCAAAATTAGATGAAAAAATAAAGCAATGGAAAGTTTCAAGCACAACTAATTATGATCTTTTAACACAAATTAAACAAAATCTGTTTATTCGTGTTGCCAAAGAATTACAATGTAAAATTATTTTTACTGGTGAAACAACAACTACATTAGCTGTAAATTTAATATCAAACATTGCAATTGGTAGAGGGTCGCAAATAGAAAATAATATTGTAAGTATAAATATGTATATTTTTAAGTGTTTTACTTGAATTGAGTAGTTACACATATAAGATCAATTGAATAGTTTTTTGTTGCTGAATTTATATACAATATATATGTATTAAGTTATCCCCTCACCTTGGTTCAAGCCTTGTCGTCGCAGTGGGGCTCAGTAGCCTAAGGTGAGCCCAGCACCATGGGCGAAGCAAATTGAGCCAAGGGAGCTGCTCTTTGTATCCCTCTTATAAGAAGAGGGGACAAGGGTGAGGATGGGAACCTACCTACTCTCCCGATGTTGGGAGGGGTTGTTCTGTGGTGTGGGAAAACCCCTCTGTGGAGACGGAGTTGGTTTCTTGAGGGATTGACTAGCCGTTGAGGTGCCCTATTTACTTAACAGGTCTGGGGCACTTTACCAGGGGTGGCATTGACGGCACTTGCAGGGTTTTAGTGGCCATATACCCACCTGGGGAGACCCACTCCCCCGTGGGATGCCTCTGAGCATTTCCCGGTGTAAAAGAAGAGTATTGACTTACCGTCTGGAATTTCTTACTCATATTATATTTTAGAAATATAATTATTATACTTTTATGTTCCTAGGGATTTTGTGATAAGAAAGATGGTGATGTGGAAATATTGAGACCAATGCGTGACATTACTACGGAAGAAATCGAAAACTATGTCAAAATCAAGAAATTAGTATCAGCACCTAATCAATGCATACAAAGCAATAGTCTTCAGTCTATAATCAAAGATTTTGTATCTGGACTTCAAGATAACTTTCCAGCAACAATCACCACTGTATGTAAAACTGCAGATAAATTAAGCTCCACTTCTGATTCAAATGTTATAAAACATTGTTTGTTTTGCAAGGTAAGATATAGTAGTGGTGTGATACAATCTACAATTACATTTGTCTGTCAGATATGACGGTAAAGAAATGTTATGATAAGGGCTTTAGGAGACGACTTTTGCTTTATTTCACAGTTATAAAGTTGATCATAATTCAATCATAATTGTGTTTTAGCAATTGTATCACTCCTGCCTTGGGATTAAGCACTTCTGTTCAATCATTTATGAGGTTGCTGAAAGTAAGTGGGTAGTAAAAATAATAACCTATTTTTATTACACAGTGTATCATAGATGATACCTTACTGTATCAATATCACTATAACCATACCATCAATAAATCTTTCATGTCAAATTATCATTTTTATACAAGGTTTAGGTAATTATTGCTAACATAGCAGATCTCTTTTGGTATAAGAACAATAATGATTAATAATAAGTTCATATTCCTTTAGTGTTATAATTTTAGCATGTTTGGAGAACTTACAATATTGATATAAGTAATTAAGAAAAGTTAAGTATAATTCTGTTCAAAAGCAACATTGACATTTACTTACTTACTTCAATAAATATTTTAAAAATATTATTTAAACTACTAAGTGCAGATTGTATAACTGTTTTTATGTTTATTCTCAGAGTTCCTTCCATAATGATGATGTCAAGTTAACAGCTGCTGAAGCAACAACTTTCTCAAGTTATGTTTCGTCAACAAAATTAGATATATATGACACCAACAATATTCATAATTTCAATTCTCAGATAGATTTGATGTCCAACAGGGAAAATCTTTGCTATTGCTGCAAAAAAAATATAATAGAGCTAAGTAAAAGTGGTGTAACTGACATAATAAAATGTTGAATAAGAGATGGTAATAATTCTACTATAGCTCAATTTTATAAGTTGAATTGAACACATAATTTCATTTTTCTATGTCTACAGATAGAAGTAACCACTGAAAACCTTGGTTAATTTTAAATAAAATATTGAATTTCAAAACACTATGTTGTTCATTTTTATAGCAACACTATATCTATATATAAGAATGCATCACAAACAAAAATTGGCTTTTTTTTATCATTTACGCCGGGAAATGATGCTCTGCGGCATCCCACCTGTGGAGTGGGTCTCCCCAAGTGGGTAAGATGGTAAATGGACGCAGCTCTACCCACTAAAACCCGGCGAGTGCCACCAGTGCCGCCTTTGGTGAGTTGCCCCGGATCTAATGAGCAAACAGGGCACCTCTATGGCTATTCAGTCCCGCAAGGGACCGACGCCACCTCCACAGAAGAGGGGTTGTCCCGCACCACAGAACAACCCCTCCCAACGTCGGGACAGTATAATAGGGTGAGGTTCCCACCCTCACCCCTTGCCCCCTGCTCTTTTGTCCCCTCTTATAAGAGGGGTACAAAGAGCCCCCCCCCCCCCCGCCGGCTCAATTACCTTCGCCCAAGGTGCAGCGGCTCACCCTAGGCTACTGAGTAACAAGGCTAAAGTTACAACTGGTATGGTAGGTAGATTTTTTTAAGGGGGAGAGCGTGCCAGTAAAAATGCTGTATTAGAATAATAGGATTTTGAAAACTTACTCTAAAGGCCTAATGATTAGTTAATAGTACCTAGTATCTTTTTATAGCATAAGCACCCGCGGCTTTGCGCGCAGTTAGTTTATGCCTCCTAGCCGAGACGGTTAACAAAAAATTAGCAGGATTACCGATAGCGACGCTAACGTTAATTGCTCACAAAGATAATCGTGACAGGGATAACAGATCAGTCACTGCAGGACATTCATTGAGAGCTTCAGCATATTATATGACATTGTCAGTGAGCCCGTCCGGAATATGAACATAAAGGTTCCTTCTTAGACTACTCACACGGAAAAACGACATAAAGTTGACCACGTGAAAAACAACTCACGCTGAGATCTACGCCAGCAACTCCTTAAGTCTGACGTTGTGCCTTATTTATCGTCGTAGCGTAAGATAAAGCTACTGGGAACTGTAGGTACTATCTTAAACTGAAGCGGGAAGGAATTGTCCGGAATCAAAGGAATTCTAGGAATAAAAAAACAATCACCAGTACCACAACCGGTTAAAATTTCTGCTTCAATTATATTAGCTTGTAAATTTATGACATTTAATCGAGTACCATTGCAAAGTTTAGAAGGACTTAAATTGAGAAGAAGAATTATAGCAAAACCGATTTTTGACTTGATTGTATGTGAGGGAATTCCAGGAACATTTAGTGAATTTAAAAATTCCATCAGATAGTTATTTAATGGATTCTACTTGATCCATCATTCTATTGATAGAGATATACTCTCGACTTTCTCCTTGAATATGCGACAGTACACTATTTGTAAGTATTTCATTATTTGATTTATTCACTCATTTGTTTCTATAATAAACCTAATAGGTATCATTAATTCTTTGCCTTTCATTTGTCAAATTTTCTATAGGTACTATTTTGTACTCTTAAATCGTATTTTTGCGAGCTGCCTCCAAACGACGCAAATTACGGTCTTCGTCATTTTCAAGTGATTGAGTTAAAGCATGATGAGCACTATCAGCAGTCAAATTTTGAACAGCAAACAGATTTTGGTACTGTGTAAAAGTCTCAGACT
The DNA here is from genome assembly GCA_963853865.1 of Helleia helle. Classification (NCBI taxonomy): domain Eukaryota; kingdom Metazoa; phylum Arthropoda; class Insecta; order Lepidoptera; family Lycaenidae; genus Helleia; species Helleia helle. The sequence goes on along the minus strand of OY971422.1, from coordinate 12,401,123 downwards.
CTCGTGATAAAACATGACGTTCACGGTCAGCAGTGAGGCGTATATTATTTTCTGTAAATGTTTCAGAAGAGCGAGATAGTGAGTGTCGTTCGCGATCAGTGGTAAGTCGCTCGTTTCGTTGTATGATTGACTCAGAAGAACGCGAGAGGGCATGTCGTTCACGATCAGCACTTAACCTTAATTCTCTATCGGCACTTCTTTCGCGTGCTCTTGTTTCAGTCATGCTCTCTCGCATGCGGTTTAACCGGTACTCTCGCTCCTCGACAGATTCTTGTGATCTAACTAATCTCATTCGCTTAGCGTATTTCGATGTAGCAGAAAGAGAAGTTTTCTTTCTGGAAGGCATCGTGTCTAAGAATTATTATGAAGGAACGCTCACCACTCGACACGTCCGTCCACAATAAGACAAAAATGTATGATCACAGTCCACAGAATACTTTTATTGTATGATGCGATACGACTGGAATCTGACATTAGCTCAGTGCTCGCAGGGGCCAGGGCTAGTCCCCACCCCCGCAGCCCACGCGCGTTCTGCCACGCATGTGATGCTTCAAGCCAAGTTAGACCTTCTGCCCTATTATTACAGCATAAACTCTACTGCGGGTGACGTACCGTACGACAAACTTATTATATAAATATTATATTGGTACAGTAATCATGTCTAGGGATCGAATTGCAAAATTAAGTTTGCTTTTAATGTGTATACTTTTCCGGGATAAAAAGTACCCAGTGTGATGCCCGGGATAATAAAGTATGATTATACCAAGTTACATCGTAATCGAACCGGTAGTTTTTGCGCGATACTTGAAAAAACAGACAGACAGGATAAAACTTTTTTTTAAACATTTTTTGGGTTGGGTATCGATCTAGTAACACCCTGCTATTTTTAAATTTTTCAATGTACAGAATTTAAACTTCTACAGTTTTATTATAAGTATACTTAGATACTAGATAGATATAGATAGATTAATAATGTATTTACAATAATTATCTATACTAATATTATAAAGACGAAAGATTTGATTCTTTGTTTGCATTGAATACGCTCCGAAACTATTGTAAATGTCTATGTTTCCAGATGTCCATTATCTGTTGCCTGCAGATCCGGGACCCTCAAAAAGCAGCTGAAGGCTCTCGCGGTGGTTTTAGTTTGGGTATACACAGCCCAAGTGCGAGTTCAACATAGGGTCATGAACCACCCAGGTACCTGGCTACATGCATAAAGCATTTTCCTGTGTTAAAAAAGGCAAAGGACAGGGAACAAGACTAAAGTACATAAATATTTTAAAGATTGTTTAGAAAAGTTGCACCAAAACCTGTCGGATTCCCGACGTTTGCTATTGTTTAGGAATTCTTTAGGATTTGGTGCGTATTGATGCTGATAATAAGTACAAAATCAATAATTCGTCTTCCGATCATGAAGTATCACGACACAGTGGTACCGAATTGAAGCTATTCATCAGTGGCTCGAATGCAGAACGCGCGGGAAACGCGGAACGCTCTCTATCTGATAGAACCCTTAGACATAAGTTTAGACATTTTTCGCTTTGCTTAATCAATCATTATAAGATTATCTTATATATATATATATATATATATATATATATATATATATATTATATATAAATTTTCCATGTCACAATGTTAGTTACCGTACTCCTCCGAAACGGCTTTACCGATTTTTACCAAATTTTATATGCGTATTCAGTAAGTCTGAGAATCGGCTACTATCTATTTTTCATACGTAATGAGGGTGGTCAACCCCTCAAATTTTAAAAGTTAACGCGGGCGAAGCTGCGGGCAACAGCTAGTATATATATATATATATATATATATATATATATATATATATAATATATATTCTGCTGGAGATTCTAATACAAACTCGAGTTCCGGTCAACGCCTTTCGTTATTCATATACCAGGTATATATCACGGGGGCCAACCTGCGAGTACCTGATGTGCCCGAGTTCCCTTTTCATTTTTATGTCTCTTGAAAATCTCTTCATCTTAAAAATCATTAAAAGATATTTTAAGTTAGAAGGAATATTAAAGGAATTCCATAATAGATTTCAATACTTGGGTACCTACTAGATTTTTTTTTTAAATCAGCTCTTGGTTTTTTCTGTATCCATTTAAAATAACATAATTCAAGGCGAGTTTTCCATTTCCAATATAATTGACCCAAAAAGCATTTGGAGAATAATAATTTACAGAAATGCAAGAAGATCAAGCTAAGTCACACCGATCCCAAAATTTTGGAAATTTGTACCATAATCGAACTATCCTGAATTAAAAAAGGCTTCTCGTGGAACTTTTCATTATTCAAAACCACATATGTGAATCATTTTATTTCACTTTAAAATTCGTGAATCTGTTTAGATTTGACGAATTTTAAAGTGAAAATGAAAAGACCGGTAAGTACTCACTATTGCACTATTGGTACTCATTAACCAGCATCTGAAAGTATTATTGAGAAGTGCTGTCACTAATAATAATTATTCACCAAAAATTTTAAAGAATTGTCAGAAGTGTTTAATTTTTAAATTCTATATATGTACATATTTCGTACTTTTATTTATGTTTTCAATAAATATCATTTCTGTAAAAAAAAATGTAATACTTACCTTTTTTGCATACTTACCTTTTATATACCTACGTTTCTAATTGCGGCTCGCGATTTTTTTTTAAATGGCTCGGACTATCAAAAGGAGCTTTGCCACCTGCTATGTACTTTAAGAACACTCATAACGATTTTATTATCATCATCATCATTAACAGCCTGTGATCACTGACCGTCCACTGTTGGACATAGGCTTTACTGGACTGAGATTTAACTATTATATTTTTAAGCATTTAAAAGAACTGTTTCTTGTATGACGGGGCTCATCATTTTTAGGGTCTTGCCAGTACAAACAAATGAAAATCAGATTTTTACAACGTAGACGATCGGTACGGACCGATAGATCGTGTCATATTAATCCCGGTTTTTTGTGGTCTAGCTATATAACTCAATAGTAGATTCGATGCAACGTAAGCTATATTGTAAGTAAAACATTGAACATGACAGTCCCCATTTACCGCTACTTTGATATAGTTTAAAATATAGGTTATATTCTACCGGCCGCTCGCCGGTATGTGACGTATGAAGCATCATACGTCACATCACTACCGCCGCATGGAATTTGAGGGCGGCCATTACATCCCCATTTTTTGATAGAAACAGAGGTGCGAGTGTCAATAAACTTTTCTCCAACCATAAAATTCCTCAGCAGGTGTAAGCTTGTATTGCAATCTTCCATCGCTGTCTACACTAATACTGTATAAACACATCTGATAATAGTGTAGGTCTGGTCAGTGCTTTTAATAAATTTGATGAACATTCGGGAATGGGAAAAGGTAACTCAAATCACCTATTATAATGGTTGATTATTATAGGATTGTGACCACTCAATTAGGTTATCCAGTCCTCAGAAGGACAAAAAGTACAACTGTATCGCCAAAATTATGTCCATAATCAGATTGAAATTGTTAACTTTTTATTTCTAACAATATCAATTCCTCTATTACTAAGTAAAAAAATACTGAAACAATTATGAAAAGAATTATCACAATGAGATGAGTACAACTGTTTGTATCAGAGAAGAAAGTTGTTGGACGCTCCGGGAGATTGCCGCCTATGCTTAATGGACAAAATAAACGAATAACTAAGAAAATAGACACGGTCTGACGTATAATATACCATTATTTGTTCATTACGTTTAAAATGTTCAAAATTTGTCACAAATACTCTATGATATAGTATTTCATGTTCTAAATAGACCATATTCTGGATCAATAACCAACATGATTTAAAATTTCACTTAGTGGTTCTGAATGTATTGTGTAAATAACAGACATTACAGAACATTACCAATACAAAATAAAACATAAGTCTACCATACCTTAAACATAAACTTAAGCTACAAATTTAGTTAATCTACTTATAGTGAAATAGTCAAATAGATACACAATAGGTTTTCAGAATATTTTAGTTACACGGAGTATTTGTGAAAATCTTGAGCAAGCATTAATTTAAATCAATAATTCTGTGACTCTCAGTATGACACTTCACCAACCTAATCAAAGTATGGTAAAATTTTTGCAGTACAATATGCAAAATAGAACATTACGAGACAATGAACAAACATTAACAAATTCAAATTTCATTGATACGTAAAATAATTTGTAAATAAGGCACACCATCATCCAGGAGATAGTCTGTTTATTACCAGTAGTCTGTAGCAATGAATTTTAATTTAAAATAAATTAAAATTAAGACCCAGTTTAAAGTTAAGTAAATTTAACTAATATTTTTCTATATAATGTAACATATATAGGGACAGAGTAACATACAAAAATGCTGAAAGAATTCAATGCTTTTTTTGAAGTTAGAATAATTAAAAGAAACAATTATATCTTAAAATTTTGTATTTATCACACATATCTACATTTTATCATAATAATATAAATACAAAATTTTAATTGAAATACCAACAAAGAGTTACTAACCAGTATTTGCGAACGGTATGTCGGTGTTACCATATATCATACAAGTAATTACAATATCAATACTGCAGGTTAATAAATGCAAGATTGAGTGCAATGAAAATCGAATTTTGGTTATTTCAATAATTCATGTTAAACTTCACATAAGAAAAGGTTTTAAATTAGTAATTTATTCATCTTTAAAAGATGATTGATGTAACAGCCAAGAACATTTCCAATGGGACTAATTTCATTCAGAGTAAAATCAAATCATGAACCAGAGCCTGATTCGCTAGTATTAACACTAAAATATTATGTCTTTCCAAATGATACTTTTAATCAGTAAGAACATTAGAAATAATCAGAGTTGAGAATGTCGTCCTTCACTGTGTCCCTTGCAAATAGTCTCTTTGTCACTAGACTGTTCCAGCTTTTTCTTTTTGCTCTGTTCCTCAGAAAACTCGTACAAATAAATATTTCAATATATATTGTTATAAAGATCATAAATTTTATAACAATTACTCTGCTGCATTTATTGGTCCTTGCAACGCATTTGGAGAAGGAGCGTTAGATGACACCATTCGCCCTTGCTCCTTCACTATTGGGTCTGTAATATAAAAAATGATTATTTTTCATTGCTTTTATACAACACTTCCTGTGCAATCTCAACATTTGCGGAACATTTTTAATTAATTTATGTTTTGGGAATTCAATTATTTGTTTGATGTAGGTGCTATTTATCCCTTATATAGGATTTAAATTCTATGGAATCTTAAAATACATAACAATAATAGTAGTGTTTCAATAAAATCCTACATAAAATTAAAATCGAAATTACAAATACTAATTACGACAAAAATTGGCTTCTACATTGACTCAATATTCCACTCTTTGTTCAAAGAGTGGAATATTTAGGTAAGCATTATGATACAGTTTATATACTTACAAAAATATGGATGATCCATTGCTTCACGAGCAGTATAACGCTCATAATGATCATAACGCAACAGGCGATCTAAAAAGTCTAGAGCTTCTGGAGAAACCAAATGTTGATTTTCTGAATGTACAAATCGTTCCCATCGTTTTCGGGAATGCCTGAAAAGTTATTCTCATGTCAAATATTATGCATTACAAAATAATAGGGATAACATTTTGAAGAATATAACAATAGTACCTTCCAAGAATATCATTAAACCGAGGATCCAATTCTATATGATATTTATCCAAATATTCAAATAATTCTTCAGTTCCCAGCACTTTAGCAATACGTACAAGCTGGTCATAATTATCATGACCATGGAAGAAAGGCTCTTTACGGAAGATCATTGATGCCAACATGCATCCTAAAGACCACATATCAAGTGAGTAGTCATACATTTGATAGTCTACCAAAAGTTCAGGGCCCTGAAATTGGTTTACATTTATTAAATTTGGTAACTCAATTACATAATATATCAATACAGATAAAAAAAGGAGTGTCTGTTTGTAATATTAAAACAATTGTTTTTTACTAAAAACATAATATGGATGTATACATACATATACCAAAATAACAATTTTTACAATTTTTGTCTGTATGTCTGTCTGTTGTTCCATCTAACCTCTAAAACGGCTAGGCCGATTTTGACGGGACTTTAACTGGCAGATGCTTTAAGGAGTAACTTAGGCTACAAAAATAATCATTTTCAGTATGGATACGGCTGTAGCTACACATCTAGTAAGTAACAGCTAGTACAATATATTCTTCTCAAGCATATAATATATATAGTAGATACAGATGCTTGAGAAGAACAATAGACTTTTTAATCACTGATAGATTGTAACAGATATGACAACATACATATAGTATATTATGTACTATATGTATATTTTATAACAAATTAATTATTATTAAATAGGATTTAACTAATTACACTTTCAAGTATATTGCAGCTACCAGGCAGATGTATAGATTATTTGAAGTGAATATGCTAGTACATAATGGCTGGCTTAATTCTAATGCCGGTTACTCTCTTCTATAGTTTTGCTATTGAAATAACCACTGAAATATTTGCAGGGTGTTGATTATTTTTATGGAAAGACCATACGAAAATCCAGCAACTACTTACTTTAAAGTACCTAGAAGCAACTCGTACATTATACTCTTGCCCTGGATGATAAAATTCTGCTAAGCCCCAGTCAATGAGGCGAAGCTTTCTGTTATCATGATCAATCATAACATTATGAGGCTTGACATCTCGGTGCATTATACCCATACTGTGACAATAATCTAAAGCCTTCAGAAGTTCATACAAATAATATCTGAAATATGAATAATTCATAAAAATAATTTAAGCAAATACATATCCATAGCAAATCAACTTAACATTTTCTTGTTTATTTTTTAAAGATTTTTATTTTAAAGTTAAACATAGCATATAACTTGTTTAATCAATTACATATAACCAATAATAGTTCTGACTTGATTTTAACCTACAGACATAATTTAAATTAACAATAACAACAAAAATAGTAACAGTTAGTACCCAGAACAAGGACACATTAAATGAACATAGTTATAAGTATCTACTTTTTTTACTAAATCTCTTTTCTTTTCGATAAATGTACCAAAAGCATGTGGCATAATATGTGCAATAATCATAAAAATTAAAAATGATTAAATATACCTTATATCATAGTCCGATAAAGTTGAATAAAGCTGCTTAAAATCAGTGTTATTCACATGTTCAAAGATCAAAGCTGGCGTACGAGATACAGGATCTTTGACAACAGCCTGTAATGTTATTATGTTTGTGCCTCCTCTCAAGTTTTCTAATATCTTTATCTCTCTTTTAATCTTCTTCTTTTTAACAGGCTAAAAGAAATCGTTAATTAAAATCATTATATTATACACAAAGTTTTAAGAAGTAAACATTAAATGTTTTTCATTTGTATCTATTTCATAAAATTACAACTTATAGCTTTTTATATAAATTAATGATGTCACATGTTCGATGATAATTAAAATGTGCAAGTGCTTCAAGTTATTACATTAAAATTCTAATGATAATTGTAACATGTGTCTTACCTTCAATATTTTCACTACACACTTCTCATTATTTGTGATATTTATTGCCTCGAATACTTCACTGTATTTACCGCGCCCAAGCTTGCGTACTAACTGATAGTCCTCTTGATTACCCCAATCAACGACATAGCTTTCATAGTCCCAGTAGTCTCTAGGTTTTTGTGAATTAACATCGGCATATACCCGCGCTCTACTAGGTACTGCCATCGTATATAGCCCTTGCCAACCTAAGGTCTTGTTGACGATTGTCTTTCCGGAAATCGCATAAGTCTTGAGTAACAATACTGTGAATAAAAATTTTTTCGACGTCACTTTTAAGACTTTCACAATCACATTTCATAAATACGATTTTAATAATTTGTCACTATGTTCAGTAGTATTACTGGCGATTACGAATGATTACGAGTCACTTGTATTGATATATAACCTAAAAACGCCTTTCAACTTTACCATTTGTAAGATACGTACGAATTTTAACTATAGTTACATGAACCTTTTTTGATTATTTTCAGTAAGTAATATTTATAGGCTTTTGATAGAATTTTATAACTTCGAATGCAAGGACCTCAAATAAAATTTGAAAGTCTTCAAAGAAAAAACGCACGCCATTACTCGTCAAATGATCAAATGGTTCAGGAACGTACTCATACCTAGCACATTACTGTAGTTAATCCTATTTTAAACTATAAATACATTAAGCATACATAAACTTCTTGAAAGTTAACGATTAAATCGAAGTTTGTTAAAATAAATTACACTTTTATCACATAACCGGCACAAATTCAGCTAAATTCAAGATGGACGCCCATCCATCTATTCACAAGTATAAAAAACATAGTCTTGAGTTTGACTCTTGGTCTTCCCTCTCCCTCCGTTACCTAGCTTGTCAATTTTTGTTCGACTTCGTGTTTCGACGTTCGCTATATTTAGGGAATATAGATAATTATTTTATTGTTATGTGCTTTGATAAATGAACGATTTTAGTGTTATAAAAATTGCATATTAAAGCCAATGCTTCAATTTGAATATTTTTAATGGATGTGTGGATATTTCATTTTATGTTGCTTTTCTTTGGAATACAATCAATCAACGTATAAAAAAATCATAATATTTGCAATCGAAGTACCTACATACTGACATTATTTTAAATATCTTGTATTAATTACATATATAATTTGTTTATATTATATCAAGACATTTAGTATCGATTAATTACATTTTTTGTGTGAATTTGATAGAAATCATTTTTGAGTTTTAGCGTATTGTGTTTTTCAAATAGAGCACTAACGCGAATTATGCTGCATAATGTTCAATGTTCCAATTGCAGCACCGCTTCGCACAATGAGCATTCTTAAAAGTAGTGCTTTCGCGTGATGCGGTAGCAGAAAATTAACAAGTGCTTTTTAGAACGAAAGTTCCTAATGGGGCGTTGCGGAGGGTAGGTTCTCTAGCCGGCAACGTCAAAAAGATTTTTAACGTCATCCTACTCAGAAACAAATCAAATTGAATCTACCATTAAAATATACATTCTCGACTGCCCCATGAGTGCGTCGGTAGCTGTGAGTTACACTACTTACACTACTGGGGCTGCTTAGCAAAAAACCCCAAGTTCGAATCCCACCGATCTCAGATGACTTTATTTGTTTTCGACGTGACAACGTCTTATAATTCGATGGAGCCGGCTGCAAGAACGAAAAAACATGACGCATGCGGCGTTACCTCGCTGTGAGGCGTTCCATTTTCTTTGACGTTGTCACGTTCAACTATGGTCAGTAAACCGACTTTACAGACAACCGATTTTTTAAATTTTTTATTTTACGCTGGAAAATACTCTGATTTTATTGATAAAAAAATCATAAAAAATATATATACCTAAATAATTATTTTCTTTATACCTCGAATAGAACTTGAAATTAATATTTTTAGAATAAGAAACTTTATTCCTTCCTGGTATCTCACGACACCACACGGTTTTTATTAAGTTGGCATTAATCGAACTCTACTGATGTACTTGACTTACACGTTACTTTCACGTTCTAATCTAAAGCATTAAAGCCAGATTAAAAAAATAAAACCCTCGCCATATTGCGGAATTTTTCGGAACTAATTTCTGTATAAACCATAGACTAAATAATATTTTCACTCGCAAAATAATTTGTTATTTATGTCCGTCATTTTGTATTACCTTTTAATTTGGTCGGTTTATAAAATCTGGTGATACCAGTTTTGTCATTGGCAGATTACCCAAGAATTTGGTATTATATAAAAGGGTGACTGGAATCTTCGAAATAAACACATTAAAAACAAATATTTTTATTTCAACAAATATATTAAAAACAATAGGGATGTTGACAGTATTCATATAAAAATATAATTAATTGGTAGTTTCTATGATAGAATTCTGAAAAAATACAATATTTTCCCTTATTTTTATCTGATTAAATTAATATTTAATAAATAAAATGTAACAAAATTTAAAATAGGTCACGTGATAATAAACGGAAATGACGTCACCTGTTCCTATTTAGCGGAAGCGGAAGTATATTGACGTACTTTTATACACCATTTTCCATACGCAGTACTTATTGTAAAAACTAATTTTCAGGCGTTTTGACACTGTACACACACATAGGCACCGTACAACAATTATAAAACTTAGAAGCCATTTTTTATTCACGACAACTAGAATCATTTTATCATTTTTACGATGTTTAACAACATATGACGTCACGTAAGAAGTGTTAGCGTTTTGTAGCGAAATTTAAAATGCATTATAAAATGCAAGATTTTATAGGCATTAGACGTATTTAAGCAAAAGTTAATAATATTTACGCCTCTATTAGATATTTATAAATGATCTATAAACATTTATGAAAAATGTCAACATCCCTATTATGATCATACATAATAAGAGGACGTTTATAGCCTTCTTTTTATCATTTATGTTTTTAGCGATTTGTCATTACATATTTTCGATAACCCGGAATAATGCAGCTGTCTAAAATTACAATAAATGTTTGGGTAGGACTTATACCAATAGTTATCTATCAGCCATTTCCAGTTCTTTTTATTTTAAATACGCTTGTTTCAAGAAAATAAGTGGCCTTGTTATCATGAATGTGGAATGCTTAAGCACACTCAAAGGAAACGAAAGCGGTAACGTAGTGGGCGCGTTACAGGAAGTCGACGTAATGCCTTTTGCCAGTCAATTTTACTTCCAGGCACGCCAATAGATGTTTCACATAAAAATCCATGCACCACACGCTCGACCAACTATATCGAGCATTAACAAGTTAGAAGGAGGAACAGCTGAATAGGCTTGAGCGCCTTCAGAATCTCTAAATAAGGTTCATATTTGGCTTGTGCAAATATGACCGCGTATCTCAATTTCGCTCAAAACTGAAATGGCTTCCCATAAGATATCGGCGGAATGCTCGAATTCTTTCTGCTGTTCACTGTATCATGAACGATGTAGGGCCATCACTTTGTGGAATGCTCTACCGTTACATATAAAAATTTCAAAAAATCTAACATCATTTAAAAGCCAAGTCAAATCTCACTATTTAGATTTGTGCTGTCAGTGACTACTTATAATACCCATACTGATAACTATATATTATTTTTATATATATTTATAATGTATTTATTTATGCATCATGTGTAGGTAGATTTATGTAAGTAGGTTTATTTAAATATAATAATAATGAATATAATGCACTAGTATTGTCTATGTGTATTATCTTAATGTGATGTGTTTTTTGTTAGTTTGTAATTTTTGTGCTTACTGCCATATTTGTATTTTTTTTTTCTTCTATCGTATACACAAAGGTTATCTGGAAGAAATTGCTATGCAAGCAATAAGACTGCCTTTGTGTACACAAATTTGTGTGACATAATATTTTATAATTCTGTCTTTATGTACTTTTGTTTGTGTGCACAATAAATAATAATTCATTCATTCATTCAAGGAGTGTGGTATACATTGGTTCACAACTCTAATAGTCTCACCTTGTTTTCTCGCAGCATCGTAGCGAATCTAAGTTTTTATGAATTGATCGTTATATTATTAGGTTCAAATAAATTATAATGTGGTATCACGTTCCTTTGTCTATGATAAAAATACCTTCATTGGCAAGCCACACACATAGATGTAGTACGTATTGTCCTAATCATACTATTTATTTAGTTTATTAATATTAATGTTTTTATCACGATTTATCATTATCAACCTTTTCCCCACCATGGTTCAGGCCTTGACGTGGGGGTGGGGTTCGGTAGCCTAAGGTGTGCCCAGAACCTTGGGCGAAGATATTCGAGCCGAGAGAGAGCCGAGATTCGGTGCTCTTTGTACCCCTCTTATGAGATAGAAGAGCAGGGGGCAAGGGGGAGGACGGGAACCTCATCCCATTGTACTGTCCCGACGTTGGGAGGGGTTGATCTGTGGTGCGGGACAACCCCTCTGTGTAGGTGGCGTCGGTCCTCTGAGGGGCTGACTAGCTGTCGAGGTGCCCTGTTATGCTTATTAGATCCGGGGCACCTCACCAAAGGCAGCATTGGTGGCACTCGCCGGTTTTTAGTGGGTAGAGCTGCGTCCACTTACCAGCTTTCGGGCGCAGCGAGTCCCACATATCCGCTTGGGGAGACTCACTCCTCAGCGGGATGCCTCAGAGCATTTCTCCTCCTCAAATCATTTAAAGAAAAAAAAATTATCAACCTTTTACCGTCCACCGCTGGACATTAGCCTCTTTTGGATGCACAGACGGCCTATCCTCTGTCACATGCAACTAGGGTTGTGACTTTGTTACCGCTATATAATGAAGTGCCTGATAGCAAATTAGCTGCACAACTAACAACTTTACGTAGCACGTGACTCTTGAGATACCTTTTGCTAATTGCTATAATATAAGTAGTGAACAAGTAGTCCCAGGAGATAGGTCAATTAGAGGTTGATTTAGACAGGATGGTTAAGTTATGTGAGGGTTACTAATAGGTGAATAGGTTAGATATTATTTTTGAAATAAGAATAATAATTTCTATGGACACTTTTACACAACTTCAATATGGTCCTGTGGTAAGTTCTCGAAGAACTTGTGTTACGGGTATCAGACAGCGGAATTATATTAAATACTTTTATACTATACATATATTTGTGAGTTTTATTATATAATACACATATTTAATACACATCCATGACCCAGGAACACAGAATCCTTTTTGTTCCCTGGCAGGATTCGAACCCATTACCTCCGGCTTGAGCGCCAACGCGCTGATCATTGAGCCACAGATGTCGTCAAAGCAAAAGAAAGCATCTTTCTGCGTTTGAAATGATAGTTATTAAAGTAGTAAACACACTGTATAAAAGTGTATTATTACACAGCGTGTGTTACACATACAACTTACCATATGTTATAGAAAGTATAATCCAGCTTCTGGAATGCATCATTTTTTTCACAGTAGGTGATTTTTATTATAATAAAAATGTCAACTTCATTTGTTCTGTCGTATTGCTCGTTTTTCTTACTAGTATATTTTTTATTAAAATTATTACGATACAATAAAACCTTGTGGTGCTAAAGTTGGATTAGATTATACTGTTTTATTACCTCAAACCTCATTCCACTCTCTCACTCAGTCTGCTATAACAATAACTTCTCAATAAATACATATTTAATCCGTATAAGTAGGCTTTAGCCGCATATATAAGTCACAAGTATCAGTTTAGTGGTATGCAAAGTGCTCCCTATATAGAAAGCACACAGTAGGGAGCGGTTACATCATAAACAATAGTTTTATGGTACTTAAGGTTCAGACTTGACTAGTATTTACGGGTCGATATTAAGGGGGAGCCCCCCCCCGCCAAAGTGTGACATTATGTGACAAGGGGGTGGAAAAACGAAATTATAAACAATTTAAAGCAACATAAAACTAATTTCGGAACAACTGCTATGATTTATCAAATCAAAAATTGCAAAATATGTATGTGGCGTCACACTAGGGAGACCTGTGACAAGGTCGGGGGAGGGGTCCAAATATCATAAAATTCGTGTGACGTAATTTATGGATGGCCCCTTATTGTAAGTAACCTTTTGATATAATTGTGCTCCAAGACCATCAATAATTAATTATTGTTTTTAAATGTTATTTATGTGACCGTAAGCACAAAATTGTACAAAATCACGTCCTTTGACAATAATTTTTTGGTTCAATGATATATATAATTCTGATATTCTGAACTGGGGAAACGAAATAAAATCACATTCGAGTATAGCACAATCTAATGATTGTAAATTAAATATATATTTTCGACTAAATATATTATTTCATTAAATACTTCATATTATATTGCTTTGCTTAACAACCAAGAGTGAGGTGTTGTTGACGGAGTGCGTTGTTCGGTGACCGTCGCCCATTTTCGTGGTGACGGTAAACGAGCCCACCTGGTAGGTGCCTGGCGCAGCGCACAACGCTCGCACCTGTTCAAATACAATTGTTTTGTTATAAAAATTGTTTTACATAGAAAAAACTCCTGAGATATGGGGCTATACATTAAGGCGGTATATTGGCAAATACACAGTGAGAAGCGCTTGGCAAAAAAATCAGGAAAATTATTCCCGCGTAATTTATCGGCCTGGAAAAAAGATATGTTATATTCAAGGATATTACCTAGAAACCTTGTAAATCCATTACACGATTAGATTAACTTGACTCGATCATAAAAAATCCCAAACATAGCATAAATTTAAGCAAAGCCTGTACACATTTGTAGGAAAAAATATTTCTTTTAAATTTGAAATTTATATCATAATTTTCTTCATTTCAACCTACGTAACCTATGTTTATTCAAATTTAATTTATTTCACTTTTTCGGTACAAAAACTTAAAAAACAATAAAAACAAAAACTGTTTCGGGCGGGCCGATGCAATACCGTGCCGCCCGCGTCCCCGCAGTCGCGGTTTGGCCGCTGTCACGGTCGGATTTGTGTCAAATTTTTCTTTACGTGTTTTAAACAAAAATGGCAAACAAAAACAATAAAACGAAGAGTAAGATCTCAATTTCAACATCGAGAAGGAGATCAGTCAAAAAGAGATTTATGAAAAAGTAAGTATTCGTATATTATATTAAAGTTAACTGTTTTTTTTATAACATACCATGACAGGGAATCACGGATGTATATGAAGCAGTTAATTTTGATAACGGTAACCGATATTTTTTGAATTTATAGTTTTGCTACTATTAGGTAATCAAACAGACTCCTTTTTAACCGACTGTGCCAAAAGAAAGGAGGGTAATGTTATTCGGGTGGATTTATGTAGGTAAGTACGTTTATGGCCCCTCCTGCTGACTGAACGGCTATAGTGATTTTCGTAAATGAGGTGTCGTTTATGAGGATGCTATTGAACGGAAACAGACATACAATCAAAATTTTACATTTACAATAAGTGTTGTTGGAAAAATACTCCCTATATTTTAAAATAAAATTAGCAACTGGCATTCCTATTTCAGCTTGAAGTTTAACACTTCAGATGAAGTACCGCATTCAGAAAATTCACTTTGGTACAATGGAAAACAAACTGAAGTCCGCAGAAACCTTGAATTTCGAGACTGCTGTCTCTAATTGTAACAGCTTGAAGCTCCTAATCAGTAATTATAATAATAATAGTCGTTTATTCGCAGTTTCTTTTTTTATTCTATACATAAGTTGTGGATGCACTCCTTTTAAGTAATCTGTGACACCTTAGTGAATATACAGAAGAATAGGAATGATATACCTGATCTCAGACCAAACTTTGGAACTGAAGCGTAGACGAAAGGAATTAAAAGTCAAAGGACTAAAAGATTCAGAGGTGAGCAAAGAGTATGAAAAGTGTTATGCCAAACCATTGCTAAATGGTTCAGAATTGATAAAGACAAATATACAGTAAGTACTTGCTCAGAAATTGAAAAACACTTCTTAAAGTAGCAAATTGCAGACCTATTTAGGAAAGTTTGTTTACTTACTAAAGAATTTAAGCCTAAAACACGACTAATAACATTAATGGTATATCTCTTCATCTATAAGAATAAATCGCTGAAAGAAGCTATTGTGAAGAGTTGTATAAAAGCAATACGATGGTTGACGTTGTGTGCCCTATGTATGATTGGGATAATTTAGAACTGCTGGAGTCCTAAACTCTGCGATCCAATGTATATGCTTCTCTCAACTCCCTTAACCGATTCCTTGTGGCACCCATTTTGGAAAACTTTTCGCCATGGCTGGGAACAAATTTTCTATGACACAACTGGCGTGTCAAGCGCCATAGAAGTCCATGGCACGCTTAGTGTGCCATCAGCCATGCGTATACATCTACATGCTTTATTTGATTTTTTATTTGTTTAGACTTGATTCAAGTTTAGTTGGAATCAAACTACGGGAGTGTAAGGCACGATACGTATTTGGGGAGGTAAACTACGTGGTTTTCCTGAAATGGAAGATAAGTGACTTTACTGTTTCAGATGTTTCAAACCTTTTTTGATATTGTGCGCTACGAAAACTATTGATTATGGAACAAAACAATGTACTACCACTTTGCAGAACATATAATTGTCTACAAAAAACATCGCGGCAGCATATGTCTTACTATTGTAGTTATCTCACACAACCGACGCCAGGAGGCCGTGTGGTCACAGACTGCACGGTAGGCGGGGGGCAACCCCCCAATCTAAAGTGAGCCGAATGGGCTCACACAAATCCGTTGAAGCATTAGGGCCTTCGGGCCATTAGCATAGATCCATCCGAAAAAAAAAAAAAAAAAAAATGTAGTTATCTCACAATAAGTGTTTTTAATACTTATAGTACTTTCTGGATACAATAAGTTTTGTTTTAAAGTTACTATTCCGCGCGGAAGTCGCGGGCACTGCTAGTCCTTTATATCGACCTATTATACAATTCCCGTTTCGTTACAATCAATTCGAATGGACACGCCTTTCGTGTACTAGTGCAAATGTAAATACAATGCAATTTATAAAGGTTGTCAATCCCTGAAACTGTTGCATTTACACAATATCGAGAGGCTAAGACAACAGGCTTAATTTACGTGGAAAATCTTGATAGTTTAGTTCCGGGCCTTCAGACCCTTCTAAAACTTAATCTGAGGGTGTTACAATCGATGAAAAAATGACACGCCTATCGTGTCATGAGCCACTAGTTAAAACCATTGATGACACGCCTGTCGTGCCATCAGCAACGAATCGGTTAAAATGAGGAAAACATCAGATTCTGATGCAATAACGGCAAAGTTTTCAAATTTCTAGGTGAATCTGGCATAGATGGGCTCCACGTAATTTGTAGCAAAGATGGCCTGTTAGTCTAGTGGTTAGTGATCCTTACTGCTAAACCAGAAGGTCGTGGATTCGATCCCCACACAGGACAAATGTTTGTGTAATGAACATGATCATTTGATCTGTGTCTGGGTGTAATTTATCTATAATATGAATGTATTTAAAAATATATCAGTATTTATAATTTGTTCATCATTTCTTCATTGTATCATCAAGGCAGACCTAGTTTGGGATCAGATGGCCGTGTGTGAGTTGTCCCTGCATATTATTATTATTATTATCATGGGCTACTGGAAAATGGCAAAAGGACTGGACAGACTCTATTTTACGACATCTATACAAAAAGGGTTTCACAAATCAATGTGTTCCATCGCCACACAGCCACGTTATCCCAGAGTGTGACAATAAAGATGATGACTTGATGGCATACGTACACGAAGGTGAAACTAAATTATTGACATCAAATAGGTTTTACAAAAACGTTCCACCAACAATTACAAATTCATAAGTACCTTGTTTTTTAGTTTCATTTTCGTATCGTTTTCAGGAGCTGGCAATCAAACAAAAACTATTAAGTACTACTGACAAGTAAAAAAAATGATATTAAAATGAGGCTGACGTTACTTTTAATAAATTAATACAAATAACGTTGTGTTTTAACAATAATATACTTTTTAATAGGTTAGAGACTGAGTGGTTTAAGTATGAAAGCTATACGTAATTAGAAAGTTCTTAAAATTATGTAATCAAAGCTAACCCTGAATTAATGACTTGTTTCTACGCCTGTTGTTTTAAGATATTCAACATATTTTTAGTGGTAACAAAAGGGCGTACAGAAATCATATTAGATTTTAATAAAATAATTACAGCTCTGGAGTAAGTGTCTTAATGTTTGTAAGATAGTTATAAATTGAATACAGTACTTTAATAAGAAATTAATTATTCATCATAATAAAACAATATTCTCTTTTGTACGCCAAAAAATTAGTATCAAATTTTTTACTATATACTATATAGTAGACGTTGCCAAAATTGCGTTGAAAGAAAGAGGCGTATTTACCGTTTATAAAAAACTATGCGTGTTATAATTTGAAAAGTCTTACCAGACGGTAAGTTATGTCGAAAAAGAATGCCAAATATCAGCCTTATACAATCAACTAGTTTTGTTTTATTCATTATTTTGTCTTTCCTGTAAAACTGTACTTTTGTATACGCCCTTTTGTTATAAAGCCCTTGATATATATCCATTCAATAAAAAGCGGTTATTTTAATATTACAATCAGGCACTCCAATTTTTTATCTGTATTGATAAATACCAAAATCGGTATAAAATTAAATGATAGTAAGTATGAACAGCTCTATATAGTTCCGGCGAGTGACATACGTAATAAAATTCAAAATTCCCGCATTGTCATAATGCGTAAAGTCTCGCGGCCGCCACATACGCGGCGCCCCACACCTCATCACCCAGAGGGATAAGTAGCGGTCTGCATCCTCGCCTTAACATCACATGAATTTCACGATTTTTTATGATGTGAGTAAAGAGACAGAAAGAAGGTCAGATAAAAAACATCCAAAAAATATTTTTGGTATTCTGTTGGTCTTCACTTCACCCTGACTACATTTTTACGGGCGAAGCTGCGGGCAACAGCTAGTATGTAATGTGTACATAATATATAGAATAATTTTTAAATAAAAACATTTAAAAAATTGTTAATTTTCATACAATCAATAAGGGTTGAACAAATATGTTATGGAGAACAATAAAGTACCTGAACATTTCGGGATTCAAATTTTTCTAATGTGACCTTCACGCCCACTTGTTTGGACTCCTCGTCCAAGCCGCTACATAATGCCCCTGCCCATCCTAATCCATTAAACTCTCTGTAAAAAATTAAATTTAAGTTATTATTATTACAAACATCGAAGTATAATTAACAACATTCAATATTGCAATCCCGATATAATAGTGTTTTACCTAGGTAACACTGAAAATGTTTAGAAAATGAAAAACGGCTTAATGTAGAAAGTTGCCAATACTTTTATTGTTTTTCGAAGTATTCTCCGTTTCTTTCTACACATCGTCGCATTCGATGGAACCACTGAGAAGAGCAGTGGGCCCATTCTTCCTTAGGAGTCTCTTCTATGGCATTTTCGTACGCTTTCACCGCATCTTCAGGGCTCGTAAAGCGAATACCTCGAATTTTATCTTTAGTTCTTGGGAATAAATGAAAGTCGCAGGGCGCCAGGTCAGGACTGTAAGGCGGATGACTCATTATCTCGACACCTGCCATAGTCAATATACAAACAGCGATTGACACACCAGTCTGCAGTAACTGTCCTTCCATCTTCTAGCACAACTGTCGCGAAATGACCTTTCCGACCAAAGAATGAGGCAATTATCTTTTTTCCTTGACTTCTTCCTTTCTTTACCTTAGTTGGTCGATCCTCGAAAGGAAACACCCACTGAGCTGATTGTTTTTTGGTTTCGGGTTCGTAGCAATATTTCCAGCTATCATCACCTGTGATAATGTCAAATACAGCATTTGAGTTACCGCCGTTGAACTTATCTAACATTTGGCGACACCAGTCCATGCGGAGGCGTTTCTGGTCGTCGGTTAAAGTATGGGGAATCCATCTGGTACAAAGCTTCCTGACGCCTAAATGTTCGTGTAATATTTTTTGAACTTGACTCATACCAATGCCTAGGCTTGCCCGTATCTGCTGATAGGTCACTCTCTTATCTTCCTCTATCATGCGTCGCACAGCACTGATGTTATCTTCAGTAGTCGCTGTTAAAGGACGTCCCTCACGCGGATCATCACTGAGATTGCTACGTCCACGCTTAAACTCGTTAAACCAATTGTAAATAGTGGCACGAGATAGGGCTTCATTAAAAAATGCTAATCGCAGCCTATCATAGCTTTGTTGTTGAGTAAGCCCACAACGAAAGTCATAATAAATCATTGACCGAAAATTTTCTCGCGTTACGTTCATTTTCACGTGTAACAAGAGTTTTAGATTTGCCGCCAATTCACAAAAACAAAGGAATGCAATATACTACATTAGGTTACCAAAGAGTTCTAAAATAGAAATTCAAAAAAGTTTTCATTTTCAATGTTTCTAACTGGCCAGTTCTAAACATTTTCAGTGTTACCCACGTATATTTACGGATTAGTAATAGATTCTGACAAAAAATGCTGTAAGGATATCAATTGCAGGGTAATACTTGTTGAGGGGTTGTTCTGTGGTTCGGGACAACCCCTCTGTGGAAATGGCGTCGGTCTACTGAGGGACTGACTAGCCGAGGTGCCCTGTTTGCTCATTAGATCCGGGGCACCTCACAAAAGGCGACATTAGCGGCACTCGCAGGGTTTTAGTGGGTAGAGCTGCGTCCACTTCACATCCGTATCCCGCTGGGGAGTGGGTCTCCCCAGGCCAGTGCCTGCCCCAGCGGGATGCCTCAGAGCATTTCCCAGCGTTAAAGAAAAAAAAAGGGTAATGCTTGTTACGATTCACCGAGGTAGTCTGCCAAAAGTACTACTATTCTTCATATATATTTGATAACAGGCCTATTTCACTATCACATTCACACAAATAACTTTAACAATAGTATAACAGACATACAAACCTATTTTGTTGTTTGCTTAAATCGATGAAGACTGTGACGGGAACTCCATAGCAATTGACAACATTGATGACAACTGGTATCATACAAATTTTATTCGCATTAAAGTTATGATCCACCATATTGGAATGATCTAGTTTAAATACGACCACATTATTCTTCTCACTCCTTCCTTTCCCTTCGTACATGTCGGTTTTACCGTCGAGCGTGTCGAGATTGGAAACGATCGGTTCCAACGCTTGCTTCGTATACGTTTGCTTTCTATCGCGGGAGACGGCTTTTGTGAAACAATCCAACCAGAGGCAATGCTGGCCGACTGCGGTTCTAGCGGTGCTCGTGTTAAATGACTTCCACCTGAGAACGAACATGGACCTGATCAGCCCGGACTTGTCGGGTTCTTGTATGGGCGTCTCCACTGGGTCAGTCACGGCGAACAAAGAGTCAGTAACGAACTTGCAGTAGGGAGGCATGTTCACATCGGGATTGGTTTCTGGGTGAGTTTTCGACATCTTTATGGATGAATAATGGACATTGCCATCAGGTAGATCTTGTAATATTCTGATGCCTTTTAATACAAAATGAATACGCTCGCGCGACTTCAGGCAATTGTCTTGGTTCATAGCCGCCGTGAAGTTTACCAATTTCCATTGCCTACTCAATAACGACGCTTCTAGAATTTCCACGGTCGTGTTTTCTTCTTTCTCGTTGCATACATTTTTTACTTCTACAGCTAATCGCATATTTTCTAAAACTTCATCGCCTATAGTGCTTAAACCTCTCCTTGGTGTTACGTAAATTTTAACGATTTCCTGAAATGTTAAAATAGAGTTCTTTGTAAAAAGACATAAAACGTAGGTATTACGATTGTTAATATTACCCTTTTATACCTATACAAAAAAAATATATATTATATATATATATATATATTAGCAGTTCTAGAATTTTAATTTCTATTTATATCAGCCATACCTATTAGAAAATATCAATTGAAGGTATTTGCGTGTAAATAAGATTTTCTCTTTTGTTTTATTAATACTTATTATTTATTAATATTTAATACTTTTTAACCTTTAAATTAAGTAAACCTTTACGTAAATAGGGTCACATTTTTACATATGCATTAAAGAATAACGTTCGTGTCACTAGCGAAGGCAACTCACCATCGGCCTGAACCGGAAGACGTGTCTCGTAAGCCGGTAGGGTCGGGCGGGCAGGCCGGTCTCATAGTAGGCGAGGAGGTAGAGCGTAGGCGCGCGCGCCAGCGGCCGCAGCGACAGGCGAGCGCGTGCGCCTGCCACGCGCACGCTACAGCGGGCCGCCGCCGCCGTGCGCGTCGCCGCCCGCGCCGCACGCTCGTCTGGGCAACATTCACTAAATAATCACCATTGGTTGTTGGTAATGCCGTTTAGGATCTACGAATCACCAACAACAATTCCCTTGGTCTATCAAAACATTTTTATTTCATATGCATCAGAAACACTAGAAACGTGTTTAAAGAAGTGACAATAGTGAGTCGATATAAAAAAATCGTTTGTTTTCTTCTTAAAAATAATGGGAAAAAGAAACGTTATTTTAATTTATATAATATTAATGCATAAAAGGTTGTGAAAAGCCTTGCAGCGAGCGTCTTGTTAAGATGGTATCACCGATAAATTCCTATAATTCGGTTTTGTACATACGCTATGTTATTCTTAACAGTTTAACAACAGACACTGTCCAGTGAGATAAATACGTAAATTCTCAGTATAAAAAATTAGAAATGGTTAATATGAAACTGTAACGAGCAGGATACGCATAGATACTAACCTGGATAGTCGGGCAGTTGGCGATACTTGTCGTTGTACAAGTTGGTGAAGTCCTCCTTGTCCGCAGCCGAGCTGACGACGCTCATGCAGTCCGGGTGCGACACGGCCAAGTGCAAGTTCTTGATGTCCACAGACGTGGCGTTCCTGAACTCTATGTCCACGGTCTTTATCTCACCGCTTATCACATCGGTCTCGATTTCAGAAAACGTCATCTGAAAAGCAAGCGAAATTGGAGAAGGATAAGTTTATTTAATTTTTATTGTATTAAATGTTATTAATATTTAGATTTGACACTTGAATTTTAAAGGCCACTTAAAGTACCACACAGGCCGAAAAGTCTAGCTCTTTCGAAAAAAAGAAATAAGTTGAACATCTATAGTTGCGATTATCTTACTGTCTATAATATTTAAAAAAAACTGACCTGCAGGCACGGTGCGTGTGGTATGACAGTTATGTCGAATAGCTTGTCCGGCGCATTTCCGGCCGCTTGTAAGTTTAACTTGCCAAATATACCGACCCCCTTTTCTATGTCCATTCCCTCCCCCGCGTTGAGTAACCTGAACGTAGTTAAGAAAAATATTTTTATCAACTATGTTTTATACAACGAAAGAAGTGTTGTTTGAAAAATTTCCAAGAATGAATAAGCATACAGAACTTAGAAGTTAGAAGTAACTTAGAAGTAGTAAGTATGTATTTTTAACTGTTCAACTCCGTCCACAATGGTGCTCGTATATAATAAAGGCTAAGGTATGACGCAGCAGAATCACCATAACTTGCTACTGTAGCGCCACCCTTATTTAAAGATTTTCGATTGTCATTTTTCATACACAGGGTTATAAGTGATGTTGCCAGTTCTCTTTTGACTACATAAATATCTCCTACGTTTCATTTATTCTTTGAATTTTCTATAACATGTCTACGCAATACACAGAATATAATTACATAAAAAAGTAAAAGAAAACACTAACTTGAACGCAAGTCCATGTACTACGAGTCGGCCGGTCCGAAGTGGGGTGAGGGTGAACGTTAAAATCTTCTTGGTCTCCCCCTCCGCGAGCACCGACTTGACCTTCTGTCCGTGTATCGCGTATTTGTCGGGGAGCTCCCCCGAGGCCAGAGCAGTCTCGTTGTGCCAGATGTCCACGCCGGACGCTTCGTCCTCCTCAGTGTTGGGCGTGAACTGCCATAATAACTCCATGTCTTTCAAATATAGCGCAACCTTCAACGGGTTGTACAGAGTAATCGATATTTGTATAGGTTCTGAAATTGTATGAATTTTCATTAAGGTTACACAAGTCGCTCATCTTTCCATACAAATGCAGAACAGTAATTACTACAATTTTTGACGTTGACTATGAAAACTAAGTATAATATAAATTGATCTCGTCGTTATCTATGTCTGTATGTACCCAAAATCGTAAAAAAGTTATACATTAAAAAATACAAGTTTCTAAACTTTCGTATTTCCACACTGATTTTAGCCCAACTTAGGCAACAAGGGCGAAAATAAATAGTATACAGAGCACGAAAGCTCAAAACAAAGCACGTACAGACATAGTTTAGTTATTCAAAAGTTGAATTAAATTGATTAAAAAGAGACACTTAATAGTTTTTCTATAATAACTGTTTTACTAAAAGGGTATTTCGAGTATTTAGGAGTTCGCGCGTCGACTAGTTCAACCTTAAGTAAAATTATTGGTTAAATTCAGTTTAATTTACTTTATAATAGTTTTAACATAAATTTCATTATATTTCGATTATATTACTAGTCGTGTTTAAGTGGAAAAACAAGTGACATAAAATTTACATTTACCAATAACATAATATTATGTATGTAATAAGTATTTAAATACTGTACCACACCTGGCTCAATTTACTTCTAAAGTTACAAGTAATAAATTAATGGTAAAAAATCTTTTTAAAAACAAGCTTTCATTACCTTGATTTATTGGATTTAGTGTGACGTTATATTAGTTTTCGTGTTTTTAGCAAGCCCTTTCATTTGATACCCATAGTGTGGTAGTGCAGGAAAACTAACTAATCCGCCATCTTGGATGATCCACTATATTGGAATAAGAATGACATCACATGTCTAAGCACGTATTATCATCAAAAATAAGCGTGTTACCAAATTTCAGCTTAATCGGTTACAGATAACTGATTTACATACATCCATTACAAATTAAATTGCTTGAGCAAAAGAGCTTGTTAAATATTAAAACATTTTTTATATTGCATACCTCCTTGAGAAGCGACCGGATTGCAGTCAGTTTTTTGTGTATACAAATCGGTAGTGGGTTTGAAGATCATGGGTACACTGCCTCGTGCCACTTGAAGGAGGGTCTCCTCGAGTTTGTGCCAGTAGGGGTCGTCCTTGGACGGATCGTGCGAGTGAGGCGGCAGTGACACTGACGTAGCAGGAGTGCGGCCCGGGGAGGATAGCGGCGCCGTGCCCGTACACAACACCGCCGTCTCCTCGACAGCCAGCAATGGAACGGGCAGAACTGGCAATTGCTCTTTAAAATCGTCGCAACTCTCTACCCATTGCTGCAACACGTGTTACGCTTGTTAATTAATCGACTCAACATTAGCGATGAAACAAAAAAGAATGTTACTAACGAGCGATTGATTCTTCTATGTTCTTCACATTTCGCATACTCAAATAAATATAAGTCTTACATTATTATTTTTATCAAAAACTATTACTACTACAAATCCCAAGAATAGTTTCTAATACATTTTCATTTAACATTGTTTGAAAATATCAAAACTACTTATTGAATCTTATATTTTATTTTATTAAATTAATAAAAATATTTATATACACACAATTTGTTACACATACATTAAAACTTATTAGTAAATATTAACAATGGCAGAATATAATTAACATCAACATTTGGATACACTAAAGAGTATATAAAAGTTCGGTATTGTGTTATGAATAATACAAAATTATTTATTTACTAGTTGTTCTGCGCGGTTTCACCCGCGGAGTTCCCATTCCCGTGGGAATAGTATAGCTTACGACACTCACTGATAATGTAGCTTTCTATCAGGGAAATAATTTTTAAAATCAGTTTAGTTTTTTAGGCGTAAAAGTAAACAAACTAACATTCACATTTATAATATTAGTAGAAGACGTTACGACAGGACCGATATGTCAAAGTTAAAACCAAAATAATTTGAATACAAGAATTAAGGGCCCCTTCTCCCAAAACTATAGGTATTTAACGCACCGAATCGGTTTGCACTTGCGTTGCGCGGGAGATGTCTTTATATGAACTCCGGTGACCTACCACGGCCGGCAAGCACGCCACAGTATACGAATATGCAGTAGATTGACTATGCTCGAATTATTCTTAGATGTGATAATTAATAATTATGCATAACAACATCTTGTTGTTGTTATAGTTATCTAGTTTTGGATTTATAGAAATACTAGCTGGTGCCAGCGACTTCGTCTGCGCAGGATAAGATAGTTTTATTTTTTCACTAATTAATCGAAAGGAACTTCGATCCATCCGGGTGTCCCTTGACACCTCTCTTTAGTTTTTTTTTTATAAAAAGTATCCTATGTTACTTCTAATACCTCCAAGAATATGTGTACAAAGTTTCATGATGATCGGTTAAGTAGTTTTCGCGTGGAAGCGTAACAAACATCCATGCTTTCACATTTATAATATATATATTGCAGGGGATGGGGTAAAGGAGGGTAATGCATCTGCATTATCTCTTGTGTGAATGTTTACGAGGACGACCTCTGTGGCTCAATGGTTAGCGCGTTAGGGTTCAAGCCGGAGGTTGCGGGTTCGAATTCCGCCAGGTTTCGCCAACAAAAAGTTTTCTGTGTTCCTGGTTCATAGATGTGTATTAAATATGTGTATTATAAATAAAAAACCTTAAATATGTGTATAGTATAAAATATTAAATATATTTCCATTGTCTGGTACTCGTAACACAAGTTCTTCGAGAACTTACCACGAGACCAGATTGACGTGGTGCAAAAAGCGTCCTTAGATATTATTATTATTATTATAGGAGTCGGTAGTCATCTAAGGCTCCGAATGCTCGTTTGTCCCCCTAAGTCCTAAGCTATAAAAAAAATCAATCATTCTAAGAATGTTTGTAGGAGATTAAAAAATTGTAGACAAACATATTCTTTTATACTATATTAATTGTTTTAAAATTCAACAAAATTTAGTTGTCGTATGCTAGGTCCAGGTTCATTTTCATCGACCCCATACATCATCGATTAATGTTAGACACGGGTCTCCTCTGAGAAGAGGGTCAAGGCCATAGTCCTCACGACACTGCCCTGTGGGTAGGGTGCTAGGAAATGATTGCAAATCAGAAATATTTTGTGATGAAGGTTCCTCATTTTCTTTATTGTCGGACAATTTGAATTATTCAAGTGTTAACAATTTCTGGAAGAAGACATCACTACATAGTATAAACTATAAAGCAAAGTCGCTT
Organism: Helleia helle; assembly: GCA_963853865.1. Lineage (NCBI taxonomy): Eukaryota > Metazoa > Arthropoda > Insecta > Lepidoptera > Lycaenidae > Helleia > Helleia helle. The sequence continues at coordinate 12,374,302 of OY971422.1, read as the reverse complement.
CCCGTGTCTGACTGTATGTATGCTTACATCTTTAAAACTACACAACGGATTTTGATGCGGTTTTTTTAATAGATAGAATGATTCAAGAGGAAGGTAATAGTTCCATGCATAATATAGTAGACAAACACTCATAATTTTAGAAGTTTCTGATGTGATGTCATAAATAAGCACATTTTTTGCACTTACATTGCAAACGCTTGATGAACCCTAACAGATAGATCAAAATAATGTACTACATTATTATACACCTTAGCCGGGCCCGGTTCCGAATTAATTATTATTGTATCAATGTATGGTAGAATTGTGTATCCTAAATATGCATACTGAAAAGTCCGCGATGGCATAATATGTCTACATTAGTTAAATATAACATACAACCTATATCCATTTTAATACTTTAAAAAATTGCCAATTATAAAGCGGTAATGTAAAAGCTATTCACAAAAATACGGTATTAATCACTACATATTATAAAATAAAGTCCTACGCCCGTACATAGATAAATAATTATCATCAATGCGTATATGGTTGTATATCTAAGTTAACTCGGGCGAAGCTGCGGGCAACAGCTAGTTTGTGATAAAACTGTATTAAGATTCTTTTTCCTTATTTTACTTTTTTTATTCGTCATTTCAATTAAATAACTAGGTACTACACACATTCAAGTATCTATTTATTTACACTAATTAAAGGTTTTGTATTGCAAACTAATTACAACTAAGAACAACAATTGTTAGTAAGTATTAAGTAGCTATATTATTTACACTGTGTCGTCTTATTTATTTAGACGTAATAATATGAAATGCGCGGTAACAACGTTGTCACGAGCAAAAGCGGCACAGGTACTACTTCGATGACGCCCGGCTGGGTACTGGCGCGACGTGGTGCGATGCGCGAGAGCCATTTTTATCGTTTTTTATTTTTCAAAAATTTTTGAAGTGACATAATAAAGATCTATCCAATCATTTCCACGTCATCCCCGTTTAGCAATTTAAACGTAAAAGTTTCATTAAAATTGAGTTACCCGAAGTCTCATACTACTCAATTTGCTTTTAAAATCGACGTTACTTTAGATTTTTTTTTTATCATGTAAAATGTTAAATATTGTATTTTTATCCAAAAAAATCCCTAGATCAAAGATGTATCTATACCCTATTTTTTATTATTATTTTAAAATGACGACTTCTATGAAAACACCTCGATCTAGAAACAACAATTTGGGATAAGGGGCCCTTAAACAGATTAAAAAAATGATATTACTTATTGTAAAAAGCTTTTGTAAGAGGTAGTGACATGCTGCTTACGACCGGGGTAGACCTCTCGCTACATAACACCTGCGTCAAGTGACAACTATCATGCTGTCGCGTTTCGTGAGTTTTCGGTGGCCCATTGGGGGATGGGGAAAGGGAGGGCAACGCGTCTGCTTAAACTCTGGGTGTGCGGATGGGCGTCGGTACCATAAGGCCACGACTGTCCGTTTGCCCCCCTATGCCATAAAAAATATATTCATTGTTAAAAATATTTCATCGGTATCTGTTTCTAAAAGTGAAGTTAGTATAAAAACTTAGTACAAACTACAAAGCCCCACACGCAAGTAATATCATTTTTTTTTGTTAATCCATTTAGTAATTATTTGCAAATTTGTAGTTAGGTTTGCTATTAAAGCACGTTTTTTTAGTTTTTTTTTAAACTATAGGTAGGTAATTTATTTTTTTCTTTTGAGTATCGATTTTTTTTTATTAATTTACACTACTCAACTTATGGCAATCACTTTAGAATGAGTGGGAGACTAAAAACCACTAAAGTGATGTAGGTAAATTGCGCGCCTTATGGTTTCCTTGCATGTGATTTCCTGATTATCCTGATCAGGAGATTGGAACAAACTTATTAAATTATTGTATTGTCATGGGTCCTTGAAAAGTTTGTAAAGTTTCAATTTAATCTGACGTCTTAAAGTGGGTCAAAATCAAATCCAAAGAAGTCGGTTACAAACAAATATACAGATAAAAAAGCGTGTAAAAATAACAGGCCATTAACTCTTTGGTGTTCACGATAGTCGAGTTAACGTGTGTTAATGGTTTTTCGCAGATTCGCCCGCGTTAACTTAGTTTTATATGCGGACTTATGATAAGCGTACCTATGTCGCAGCACAACACAACCCTCCCACGGCCCACCGGTAGATGACCGAACGTGTTCAAACACGACCTGTTTATATTAATAATATAATATGTTGGGACAACTCACACACGGCCATCTGATCCCAAACTAGGCGGAGCCTGTTCTTATGGTAACCAGTTAACTGATAAATACTTACATATTTCTAAATATATATATATATGTATATTATAGATAAACTATACCCAGACACAGAACAAATGATCATGCTCATCACACAAACATTTGTCCTGGGTGGGAATCGAACCCACGACCTTCTGGTTTAGCAGTCAGGGTCACTAACCACTAGACCAACAGGCCAGTCAGTGCATTAGTACAGTTGTGTGACTGAGAAACCCTGGTGGCTCTTTATATTAGTACAGTTGTGTGACAGAAACCCTGGTGGCTCTTTATATTAATAATTTAATATAGTAATTGTGTGACCAGTTGTAACCTTTTTGTATTAGTACATTCGTGTGGGTGTGACCGACCTGGTGCGCCGCCATGAACTCCCGGAGGAAAGCGTCCTGCTGATGGGCGGGCTGGCGCGCGGCGGGCGCGAGTGGCGCGGCCAGCCAGCGCGCGGCGGCGTGCGGCATGCGCAGCGCCCCCGCCAGCCGCCCCAACGCGAACTGCACGTGGTCCGTCGACAGCCGCCACCCGCTATCCAGGTACACCTGCGAAACGGTTGATAGGATTGGCAAACTAGCTGACCAGCAATCAGATCTGAATATGTTTCAGGGTACCGTTCCTCAAAATGACAAAACGAAATCTCTATAGGATATTGTTTGTTGTCCGACTGACTGTCGGTGTATATACCACACCTATAGATAATAGGGTACTTCCATTGACATAGAACCATCAAAGGTAAGAAGTTAGGTCTCACAAAATAGGTCAAGAAAAAAAAACGAAAATGTTGATTTATTGTTCCATTAGGTACCTACATGAAAACACGTTTTTCGGAACCTCGAAAAAAACCGAGACAAACGCATGTCAGATTAGTGCTTATCTTGGTTTTTAAGAAGACGCGGCCAACAAATAGTCGGTTTACCGATGTTAATTGATATCCATAGACAGCCCCTATACCAAAGGATATGCAGGTTGCCGGGCTTTAAATATTTACATACTTTTCTTGAAGGCCCCTAAGTCGTATCGGTTCGGAAATATCGTGGTTAAGTGATCAACATCGCTCCTAATTTAAACAATTCAGTATTATTTTATAAATTAAGTGCGAGCAATTGCAAAAAAAAAGTGTTGAAATTTTTGGATTGTTTGATGAATTTATAGAGGCAAACAAACAGTCGGAGCCTTATGGTGACTACCGATGCCCATACACATCTGCACAACCTGAGATTACGCAGATTAAAATTAAAAATGGCGGTATAAATCGATCAATTTATTTTCAACCTCCGAGAAAAATAGGCTGGAGTCAACTAGTAAAAAGTTATTGGATTTTTCAAGTCTGCAGCTATAACAATATTACATACATAAAAAAATATTTTGTAACATACCTGATATGCCTGGTTGTAGCACCTATACGCATGTTTCTTTTGGCCAGCCTTAGAAAACCGATGACCTGCTAATACTATGTGGAATGCATATTTTCTAGACATAATTTTGTTGCTTGGGCCTTTCAGAAAACACAGCGAGGCCTGCTCTAACAACATCGCACTTCTTAGATCACTGTCTTCGGAGGTCATTCTAATCAGTTGTTTTGCGGCTTCTCCATATAAACCAGCGCTAATAAGACATGGCACAGACAATAAAGTTGCTCTTACTGCATATTGAACCATCCTGAAAGACATAAATATTCTTTATTAATTTGCCTAAATATTTATCAATTTAAAAATTGCGACTACATGTGGGTTATATGCGTTTTACAATAGTAATTAGTTCTTTTAATGATTTCAATTCATCGGAAAAAATCGTCACAAGTGCTTTTGGAGATAAATGTGAGGAGATAGTTAAAAAAAGGAAATACAATTGTTTTTTTTTGGGACATTTAAATTCTATTTTTATCTTACTAATATTATAAAGGCGAAAGTTTGTAAGTTTGAATGTTTGTCGCTCTTTCAAGGCAAAACGGCTGAACCGAGTAAGCTGAACGTTGAAATGGTGATGGCTTGACATGTAACCTTGGATTGGGACATAGGCTAAATTTTATCCCGAAAAATTCAAAGTTCCTATGGGAATTACATTTGTCTTATAATAGTACCCTATCTACTTCATATTTTTTTTGTTGAAATGTAAAAAAAAACATGTCAAACGCACAAAATTTATATGCAGGTATATAGGTACTGGCTGAATGCAATAAGTCTTTCAATATAGTATACAGAATTGGGTGACATTCACATGTTTTTGTACTACACTACGTATTTGTTTGTTTTCTATCTCATTCTAGTATGAAGATCAATTTTGTTTGTTTTTTTTTTTTGTTTTTTATCTCATTCTAGAAAGGAGAGACCTTTTTATCTCATTCTAGATACATAAGCTACTTTTTCGAATTCCACGCGGGCTAAGCCGCGGGCAGAAGCCAAGTTCATCAGAAATAAACAAAAAAGAATAATTTACGTTTATTAAATAATTGACAAACCTGCATGTATTTAAATATGTGGTAATGCTCTCCTCCATGTACGCAAAGGTTTTCCGATTTGATTCTCCTGACATGAACGCGCTGATGGCGGCCATTTCGAGCGCGCCGGCGTAGCACAGCCACGCGCTGTCCGCGTAGAACTCGCGCTTGGCCGTGTGGTACGCGTCGTACGCGCGCTGCCACTGCCCGAGCAGGAACCACAGATCGCCCAGTCGGCGCAGCTGCAGTTCGGGACAGTCGCTCGAATATCTGCAAATACCATAAATCATTGCATGTAGCATGCATTAATAACGTGTGAAACTCGTCACACCCGCATTTGGTCTGATATCGATAAGACATGTGCCTTTGTTTATTACATCATATTTTATAACGGCCAAGAGAGAACTATATTGTATCAATTTTGATTGAAACATAAAGCTTTTTTAATGAAGAAAAAACCGCTAAACAATCTGCTTCTAGGCAATTTTTAATTTTCTAAAAGAGGATTGTTTAGTGGGCATCTATTACACATATGTAGTCGGTCACGATTAGGACGATAGTGTCCTCATTGATTCGCTAGATTGTATTAACGCAGTAGGCAACAGCCCCTAAAATCTTGTTCCACTCATATAAGAGGTAGTTTTTTGACGGTATTAGTAGTTGTTCTTTCTAATCCATTTTTTTTTATTTAAGGGCGGGGACACCATCGAGGCCAGACGGGTGATCGGTCCTCATCCCTGGAACCATTTCACCCAATTCCCCAAGCTAATCCACTATGATTACATAGCATTAATAAGTAAGAACTCCGAAAGCAGTGAGTTAAACTCATAAACATACATAACAGCATTATTGATAGTCGTGCTTCCAGCTTTGCCTGTTGTGAACCATCTCTTGGTGGCTGATAGGAGAGATCTACTGACACCTTTTTTGTTAGCGACCTGAAATTCACAAGTTTAATAAATTTAAACTGATTTCGTCTATATGGTATAACAAACAATTTATTATAATGAATGAATGAATGATTATTACATTTTGTACAAAACAACAGTACTTAGGAGTGAGGAATTACTTGTTTTTTGACAACATCCTTTTTATTATTTTAATATTAGTACAAAATCATCATATGAATACGCGAGCATTACCCATTTTTTTTTAATAGATTAATATGTGTTTTCATATTTACCACTTCATTAAGTAGTGCAATTTGTTTTTCCACATGTGGGATCAATGCCTGCGACGTGTAATCAACTAAAAACTTTTTAATCGCTTCTATATCTGTCATGTTTAACGAAGCGCCGTGAATTTCAGATGCGCTATCCAATGGTCTCACAGTAACATTGACACTTTCAGAACTGCCAGAAAAGGAGTAGGTCTGTAAGAAGAAACAACCATTACATACAATGTGAATCATACATACTATAACAAAATAGTATTTAAGAAATTACATTTTCTCTCATACCTGCAAACTATTGCCATTATCATAAATATCATTCTCTGTAGCCGTGAGAGGATGTGAGCTATCTTGCATTGTTGATGACACTAGCATATTTGGTCGTTCTTCTACACATGTAAAATATGATTATGTATGTTATTTCATTCAATTATCTAATTTTACTTGCTTTTTGAAATTTGTTTAAACCTTAATGTTTTGTATTTACAAAAAGACTCTACTGTAATAAGTGTACTATAACATAATCCTACATAGACATAATATATACAAGTAGATAAAAAAACAACATTGAGAAATTCTGAGAAAAAGGTTAGACATAAATATATAAATGGGATAGTAAGAGGAAGTGCCATGCTGCTTTGAAGCCGAATTGGGCCGGCACGACCGGGATGGTACCTCTCGCTCACAATACACTGGTGTAAAGTGACAGCTAAGCTGTCGCGTTTCGTGCGATGTGTGAATTTCCGGTGGCCCATTGGAGGGGATAGGGAAAAGGAAGGATGGGGACACCAGCTAGGCCAGACGGGTGATCAGTCCTCATTAACGGGACCATTTCACCCAATAGGGAAAAGGAAGGCAACACATCTACATAGCCTTTGGTTGTATGAATGTCTATGGGAATCGGTAGTCACCATAAGGCTCCGACTGCTCGGTTGCTTCTTTATGACATAAAAAACATATACTGCAAATATTTATTAACCGACTTCAAAAAAAAGAGGAGGTTCTCAATTCGTCTGTTTTTTTTTTTGTATGTATGTGACACGATTACTCCGCCGTTTGTGCATGGATTTCGATGGTTATTTTTTTGTTTGAAAGCTGGTGTTTCCAATTTGGTCCCATATTAATTTTAATAAGATCTGACAAGCCGTTTTTTAGTTATTCCCAATAATGAATATTTGGTTGGTTTCGTTTACCTCTATGATATGCTCATTTTATTACTTGTCGATGTAACAATTATATAGGATTCTTTGGTAGGACACCATAGTATGTCGCGGTCATCGTAATCATCATCATCATCATCATCCCTTATCCGTCCACTGCTGAACATAGGCCTCCTTCAATGAACGCCAAGACGACTTTTGGAATCACTAAAAATTAAGAAATAAAAACATTTTACAAAAATTTAAACTGACTTCAAAAATAATAAACTAAAAAGTACAAAAATAACAGTTTCTTTAATGTTTGTGCTTACAGCTTATAATCAACTTAATCTTCTACTAATGTACAAACTTTGCGTTTACCACGTCATTACCACGACAGGAGTCGGTGTCGTATTTGTTGCTGTACACTACCGACCTACCTACCTTGGCCGACTCCCGACTCCAAAAGAAACTATAATGACGTGGTAAACGCAAAGTTTGTACATTAGTAGAAGATTAAGTTGATTATAAGCTGTAAGCACAAAAATGAACGGATGGCCGATGGGGCAATAAGGTTCTAGAGTGGAGGCCACGTTTAGGTAGACGAAGTGTTGGTCGGCCATTGACCAGGTGGGAAGACGATCTCCGTGCGGTGGCCGGTCCGTGTTGGATGCGAGTGGCAAGGGATCGGCCATCTTGGCGTTCATTGAGGGAGGCCTATGTTCAGCAGTGGACGGATAGAGGCTGATGATGATGATGATGATGATGATGAAGCACAAAAATTAAAGAAACTGTTATTTTATTACTTTTTAGTTTATTATTTTTGAAGTCAGTTAAAATTTTTTGTAAAATGTTTTTATAATTATATATAATACAATACAAAGTGCACAATACGCAGCTATCTATTGTGTATAGATTAATTGTTATGTATTATCATGCCACTATCATTGATTGTGACTCATATAGAAAGAAAGGTGTCTAAGGGGAATCTAAAATATGTAAAATACCTGGAGTATTAGTTTGAACAGTCGCTTGGGATTCCAATGGTGTAGCAGAGAGGTTAGTTGTAGATATAGACATCTCAGGCTGAAAGTTATAATGAAAATTAACAGACGAAGTTACATTAAAAATTATTAAAAATAAGTATATCCTACTCACAGATGATTCAATAGGCCGTTTAATATATTGTATCCAGTAATCATTAGGGAGCTTGGGATCTCCAGCAGTTTTAGAATTTATTGTTAACATGTAACAATTATTGGCTCCAAAAGTTTGCTTCAATGTTTCAAAGGCTTGGTCAGCTCTAGAAAATATAATTAAGATATTAAAATTGTATCATTATGTAATAAAAACCATTCTTGCATAAATGGAAAATAAAATATTAGGAAGACACAACTCTTTTATTATTAACATTTTTCTTTTGATTATATTTATATTATAAGAATTATACTACAAATTACTTTACATAAATACCTATTTTATATTATAAGAAAATAAACCTATTTTTAATCCCACAACTACTACACCAATATGACTGTTTTGTATCTTAATAATGATACTTAACCCTAGAAAGTCTAAGTCCACGAGACGTATAGCAAAATAAAATTTTGTTCTTTTTTCTTTCTTATTAATCGTAGCGTGCTGGCAGCTCGAGTCAACTAAGTCGGGGCCCAGGGCTTGCGCGGAGCAGCAATAACACCATGGTAAGTACGCGCATTATGTAGACGTATGAATATCTTTTATGCAACTTTTGCAAATTATTTGAAGTGATCGTTTATTCTTATTAACAGGTACTTATTATTGTTTTTAGGTCTTAATAAATAGTATATCATCATGGCAAACAAAAATACGTGGGATTCTCAAATTAAGAATTTTTTGAATCAAAATGAAGAAGAATAATTGTCATCAGAATGAAAGTGACTACGAAGACAGTGTCTTGGCAACGTCTTAGAAGACGATGTGCAGTGTGACACTGAAGACGAATTGATTGACGAAGCTGTAGATATAGGTACTCGACTACTCTACTGAAGATCTTTCAGAGTCTGCTATCGTAAGCTTATCCTTCATGTTGCCGCATAATTATTCCTTCTCAGCAATCAAGAACATAAAAATGACGTATGCCACGAGTATGTTTCATAAAAAATTAAAAAAATGAATTTTGTAAGTTAGTGTAAGTGAAAAAGTGCCAAAGATGCAAATATATACACTGAAATTTGATTTTAAATGTTCCTTTAGACATGAAGATACGTTTTTGTTGATTTGTATAGAAGTAAACGATTTTTGTTTGTAATTTTCCAATCAAACTTTAATTTTTCTATATTATCGTTTAATTTTATTCAATAGTATAGACAATTATTTAAACCTATAATATATGACAAAAAGTACATAGTCTTAGTAAAAACCCATAACTAACTAACACATGTCTGACAGACTTATAATTATCTTTTACGCTAGTTATAATATGAGTATCTTCCTAGGGTTAAAATTCTTATTGTGAAATAAAATAACATATATTTTGAAACACACTGGAATATTCCAGTGTGTTTCAATTTTTTTATGTAGCAAATTTCATTTACTACAACTGCTTTTTCAAGATAAATTATGTATATATAACTGTGTCATTATATGTTTAAATCATTATTATCACACTAATCAAATTCGATTATTAACCAACCTTTCCTTTGGTACAGCCGATGCATCATTAAGAAGAAGATATGTTTTTAAAACTGAATTATTAAACCATTTAGGTAATTTTGGAGGTGTCACATTCTGAAGTTGAGCATATTGTTGATTCAGTGTATTATATGTATCTATCAAATTGTCATCCTGTGTAGTACCAACAATGATACATGACAAGAAGTGCTTCGTAAATTCATGATCTGAGGGGAACTGTACTTCAAAATATGTTTCCCTCCAGGAGTCAAACCAAGGTGTGGCTTGCGGTATTTCTAATACACTGCCCCCTGCAAAAGAAAAAGTTAATTGATATTCTTCAAATAATTATCTTACATTTTGTATACTATTTATGTTGACTGCAAGTAGAAATTAATTGTAAGGTATATATGCTTAACAATGAAAACAGTAATACAAGGAAACTAAATACTATAATGAATCTTGAATGTTAAAATGTTTAGAATTAAAACATTTCTAATGTTATTATATAGTCCTTCAGAGAAAATGTTTCATTTTATAATAAAAGTAACTTGCCAATATTTATTTTTACAGTTTTATCATTATAATTGTGTAAAACAGCATTATTAAGTTGCCGTCTAGCTTCAGTTGGTTGTAAAGGCTTCCAATTCACATCTCTTATGAGCAGTTTTAAATTCTTTACTATACACAAGCTACCTCCGGGTTCCCTAAATTGTCCTGAAATATGAAGCTATTAAATTATCTTCATCTAAATAATATTTTACGTTAAAAGGACTCTGTCTGTTTTACCTTCCCAATCTAAAGACGAAAAAGGTTGTAATAGTTCAACAAAGGATAAATTGTTTTTAGAAACAATACTCTCTACTTTTGAACTGCATAAGGTAGCAATTATTGGCGAGAACGAACTCTGAATAAATTCTTGGGCTGTTTTTGTCATTATTATTTCTGTTTACAAACTTTTACTTTAGGACACTAAGGATAAATTTATATTAGTATAGGAATAATTCCTAAATAACATTGCAAATTATAGATTATTTCATTATTTTATTTCATACATATCAAAGAAACAAGAATAAAGCACAGGAACAAAGATATGTACTACTTAATAAAAACTAATATTTATTCTATTTCGTTTCTAAATTACGAAATACAAAATCCTTGTAAAATCTGAACTTTCAACTTTGACGTTTTTACAATTTGACATTTGACAGATGACAATTGAGTTTTTTTTTCGTTATATTTGTTCTTGTTAGAAGACCAGAGGCGAAGCTGCCAAGTCCGTCGTGTTAACAATATTTTGATTTATGTCTGTACTTTGGAGAAACGGTGAGAAACCCCAAGGGGCGCGGCTTCCCCGGGTCGGCTTTTAAAATTGCTTCCCCCCTCTAACCCCCATTAATCAACTATCACTTATCATTCCACCCACCCAGAAGAGTCCACCACAATATTTGCGAACCAATCACGTTATATATTACACAGATTAAGTTTTAAAATAAACACTATAGAATACCACTCCAAATAAACAAAATACAAAATAACAATTAATTAACGGGAAACCAAAAGAACACAACACGAAATGATAATTTCCGCCGTCCTCTGATTCTTTTATTTTTGATAATGTTGGAACCGGCTAAGACCAGAGCCCATGGTGCTAAGTCTGTGGTGTTAACAATATTTCTGTACTTTGGAGAAACGGCAGGAAACCCCAAGAAGTGAGGCTTCACCCCTCTAGCCCCCATCAATCAATTATCATTTCCCATTATATCCACCCAGAACAGTCCACCACAACATTCGCCAACCAATTACATTATTATGTATATTATTGTGTAGGCATATAACACAGATTAAGATTTTAAAACAAAAACTATAGCAAATAACCAGAAAAGTCCTACTACAGAAAACCGCACCAGAACAGTCCTCCACAATCAGCCATTCAGTTTTCAGAGCCAGCACCGGCTCTGAAAACTATAAACTCGCTTTTATCTGCGTTATATCTAAGTCTATGGGCGTCCACATATTTCTTACAGATACTAAGAAGCCTACGTAACGCACTAATCGATGGACTTAGTAGCACCATATCGTCGGCAAAGCTGATATTGTTTATACAGATGCCATCTATGTGACATCCTGTGTACGTGCTGTTGTGCTCACAGATCAACCGGTTCATGTAAAGATTAAAGAGGCGTGGCGAGCTCAAACCCCCCTTACCCCACATGGAGTGTGGGTTAAGGCAGGGGAGTTTATACTTCAGAAAATACTCAAGCCCATCTTACACTGTTTTTCTGATTGTTATACAAGAAACACAGAGTACCCGTACTTAAGTAAACTAGTAATTTCATGGGGTAGAGACTAGAGTGGTGTCTTCCTCTAGTTTTTTCCATAGTTTATTAAACGATACCAGATCGAACGCCCTCAACAAGTCCAAGAATACAGGAGGAGGATACTTCTACTTTTATTAACCCTATTCTATTTTATTGATATTGGACAGTCTCCTCATGACAGTATATGGCACTTTCAGTCGACAGTCCTGGCTGGAACCCAAATTGTGTTCTCCTCGTCATGCGGGAACTATAGTCGTCGACGATGTGCCTAGTATAACCAGCGACGGTGTGCCTAGAGGCACTCTCCTCTGGAGGCAGGGTGGTGGCGTCCCCACGGACGGCCTGCCTCTTTTCCTTTTTTGTTTTGAGAGGAATGTTCTTGGACAGGCTAAATATATGTTTACACATATAGATTTTACAAAACTATGGACAAGTACATGTTCCTTCAGTCTCTACTGGCACGAAGTATTAAATATAACCATTGAAAAAACTCTGGATGTAGTATTAAAAATTACGCAAAAATATCTTTTCATTATATTTTATGGTAAAAACTGATCTTAAAAGAAGTAAGAAGTAAGTAATTCTTATATTATATTATATATTTATGCATAATATGAGGTTTTTTATGTATTTTGTTGTAAATTTTGTTAACATGAATTTACCTTTTTTTGAGTGCAGCCATCCTTTAACGATATTCTGTCGAAAAATTCACCTCCCTTTATGTTAAAAAGTACTTTGTGCTCAGTGCTTTTTTTTCTTTTACGCCGGGTAATGTTCCGAAGCATCCCGCTAGGGACTCCCCATAGGCGGGTATGTGGGACTCGCTGCGCCCGAAAGATGGTAAGGTGGACGGGTTTTAGTGGGTAGAGCCCACTAAAACCCGGCGGGTGCTACCAATGCCGCCTTAGGTGAGGTGCCCCGGACCTATTGAACAAGCGGGGCACCTCGACGGCTAATCAGTCCCTCAAGGGACTGACACTACCTCCACAGAGGGGTCGTCCCGCACCACAGAACAACCCCTCCCAACGTAGGGACAGTGCAATACAGTGAGGTTTTCATCCTCGCCCCTTGTCCCATCCTGCTCTTTTATCCCCTCTTCTATAAGAGGGGTACAAAGAGCAGCTCCCTCGGTTCAATTTGCTTCGCCCAAGTTGCTGGGTTCACCTTAAGCTACTGAGCCCCACCGCCACGACAAAGCATGAACCTTGGTGGGGTGCACAGTGCTCACCTCGCTGACACTGCTGACACTATAACTTAAATATGTCAATAGTAACTAATAACGAACACTCAAATTACATAATAATAATATCTATCTGGACGCTTTTACACCACGTCAATCTGGTCCCGTGGTAAGTTCTAGAAGAACATGGGTTATGGATACCAGACAACGGAAAAATATTTAATAATTTTATATTATACATATATTTAATATTTTTATTATATAATATACATATTTAATACACTTCCATGACCCAGGAACAAAGAAAACTTTTTGTTCCCTGACGGGATTCGAACCCGCAACCTCCGTCTTGATCGCCAACGCGCTAACCACTGAGCCACAGAGGTCGTCAATTATATCTCTGGGATGTGACGATAATTAAGGGATTTAATGTCAATTACTTAGGTACCGATTAGGACAAATTTAATGAACCTTTATGAGTGCGGCAGTAAGCTAATTAATTTTCTGCTACCGCATCATAGGAAAGCACAAATTTTGAGAGAGCTCGATTTTGCGAAACGGTACTGCAATTTGAACGTCAAAATTGAGCAATATGCCGCATAATACGTATTGGTGTTGTAATTGGAAAACACACAGTGTTAATTTATATTCATGGACATTTGAAGTACGCTATCCTGTTTATGTATCCGTGCATACAATACAACATGTGCGGTGTGCCCCTAATAAAGACCGCGATCACATCACATGAGTAAGTAAACGGACAGAGACAAAGCTTCCATACAACGCGTAAAATTGTTTAAGGGTTGTCACAGGTGGATAAAATTAAACGAACAAAACGATTTTTTTAACGAGTAGTTATCTATGTAAATATTCTATCTTTATTACCTACAAAATATTTTTACTAATTTTTTTGTGTTTATATTTTTTAACACTCGTCGAACCGGTTTCGACCGGTTTCTACTCGTACGTGACAAGCCAACAGTGCTAACGCACACATGCGTAAGGACGCTTGTAGTAGTGCAATCGATTCGCGCGGTTGTATGAAGCTTTGCCTCTGTCCGTTTATTTACTCATGTGCCGCGATATCGCGAGTCAATTCGCGACGCATACGCCGCGTCAAAGGGGCGTGGCGCGGTGCGGCACCTGCGCCATAGGTAATATTATGTAGGTATATTATAATATTACATCCTATTTGGCTTGTGCTGCTTATTCATAATATGTACGTTCATCGAATCTCAAGCTACATAATATAAACTGATCTGTGCATCGAACGCTCAGATATTATCTGTTTTCAGATATATCAGATATTATGTACGTTATGTAGGTATAGTATAATATTATATATTATACCTATGTTTATGGTATACGGATAGAATGGGAGTTATGTATTATGGTATAAAAATTATGAAATAACATAGTCATAAACAGCAAATTTAATAATAATTATATCATGTTATAATATTTATTATTTATAAATGGGTTTGTGTATTTTCATCGAAAGGACGCTGATTGCGTCTATGTAAGGTAATAACACTAATAAATAAGAGCAAAACAAGCACAGCAGAAACACCGCACATAGCAAAGACTCCGCCACGAAGCCGACTATCATCTGGAATAAAAAAAAATGATAATGTTAACTAAGTATATTTCATATTTTGATATACAGTAGACTATATCTAAATATATATATAGTAAAATTATTCACATAAATTTAATTAGTCGTATCCTTTTTTTTTCATTGAGAAAATCATAATGATACCCCGAGACCAGGGGAGCACGGTGGTTATGTGGGACTCGCACCCTAGCCCCACCCCAGCGGTGTTCTTCCGGTCGACCGGCCGGCCCAAGGCTGGTACACCAACGTCTGCATTGCCTAGACAGCATGCCATCCGGCACTCTCTCCAGAGGGGGACATCCCCTCCTTCCACTCCGCTTAAGGTACCCTGAATACAAATACTACTAAAAAGCTTCTTTTTCAACGTCAATTGAATCTACCATCGGTTCCAAGGCAAGCCCTCTGAGAAGAACGGGCGAAACAAACTCAGTGGAACGAATCTTTTAAAATATTCCATTATTTAATTAATTATAGTTTATCATTAAAATATTCATTAATATCATAAATAGCATTTTAGAATTAAGAGGTTTTTTAATTTATTTATAAAGGTTGAGTCTTCTCCTCTCTCCATTTTCTATAGTATCTGGTAGCTTATCGTAAATTTGTATGGAGAGACTGAGAGTCCTTGAGCCGCTTGAGGAGCTTAAATGCAAGCGTATACAGTTGCTTCATAAAAATTGCTTATTTTTGTGAGGTTAATCGCTGGTACCTTAGCCTATCGTAGGTAGCCTTTCACGTAATATATAATGTTTTTAAATGTAAATTGTTTTCTTTCAAAGATGAATAGGGGGGCACCCTATTCATCTTTGAAAGAAAACAACTTATAAATTGCATGGATACCCCGCTACTACAGCAAGAAAACATTGTTTATATCGACAGCATTTCCCCATAACAGTATGCCATAAGACAAAATGCTATGAAAGTAACCAAAATGAACTATTCGTTGCAACATTCAAAATAAACTATCTAGTATCGACTACATTCATCAGTGACCTCTCTTATTTTTCTCTCAGCATATGCTTCTGAACTGAGTCTATTCGCCAATTTAGCTATGTGGGGACCCCACTGTAACTTTAAATCTAAAGTTATTCCTATGAAAATTGTGTAGTCCACTAGTTCCGAGTTCTTATTGTTTATGAGTACATTGGTTTGCATGTGTTTAGCATTTGGCAAAGAAAATTTTATGAATTTAGTTTTTTTTACTGTTTAAAAGCACGCTGCTAACGCTTAACCAATGTACCATCCTCGAGAGTGTTGTTTACCTCCGCATAATTAGTTTCTTGTCGTTTGATTAAAAAAATAAGTTAACTACATAATATTATCAGTAAGCAACACTATCTCTTGATTATCTATAACTAAGTTTGGTAATCATAATCATAATTTTTATTTGCTAAAATATGGTAACAAAATTGGTGTTGGCTTAATTTAGTACATTTTTAGAACACATACTCTGCTGAAGGCATGAAAATTTTAGTAGTTTTACATCAAAATACAATTTTATTATATCAAAGTTAGGCTATGCACACATCACTAGGTAAATCATTAAAGTAAACTAGAAAAAGAAATGGACCTTGAATGGACCCCTGTGGGACCTCCATCTCAATTTTAGTCCCCTAGGATCTTTTACTATTTATCTTCATCTTTCGAGTACTATTGTTAAGATAGGAATTCGAAAGATTCAATGCCGTACCGTCTATTCCATAGTGATCTCCTCAACGATTTACTTCAGTAACCTTGTGTTTGGGCTTGATTAATTGGTATTGATGAGAACTTTACAATGGGTTGTCACTGTGATTGGGGGTCTGATGATAAAGACGAAGGACATTTAAGGGAACTCCTAAATAGTTTACAGTAGCTACATTGTGATTGGTCTTAATTAATTTATACCGATGAGAACTTTGCACCCATGTAGGCGATACATGCCATTAAAGGTCTGATGATGGAGACCATAGACAGTCTGTGGAACATCTCAACGATTTACAGCTTTTGTTGGGATTACTTAATACGGTTCAGTGTGCCAATGCCAATGTCTGTATGTCTTTCTTTAATGAGTCACAAAAAATAAAGAAATAAAAATAAAAAAAACAAAAATTATAACCGATTTCAAAAAATAAAATAACTAAAAAGTAATAAAATAATCGCGTTTCTTTAATTTTTGTGTCTACAACTAATAATCATCTTGTACTTATACTAATGTACAATTTTTGCGTTTAACAAGTCATTATTGTTCCTTTTGGAGTCGGTGTCAGCTAAGATATAGTATAGGTAGAGTAGGTACCTACCTACCTTGGCTGACATCGACTCCAAAAGTAACAATGATGACATGGTAAACGCAAAAAAAATTGTATTTTTTGAAGTCGGTTATATTTTTTTTTATCGTTTAAAAAGTTTATATTTCTAAAAATAATTGAATACTGGCGTATTTATTCTACTACCATGTTTTCTATCAGCAGTAACTAAATTATTATAAGACATTCGCATTTTTTCAAAATTACATTATTTATATGTTAAAAATGTCACCTTGTTCACTCGTTATTTTCTCCGTCCTCCCTCGTGAACCTAACGCCTGTGATAAACGAGGCAAATACTGAAGCCAAAAAGCTATTTCCTTTTTGATGTCATCTTTATCACAGGTATAGTTGCTTTGTTTTCTACAAATATTATGTATATTAGAATCACCTATGACGTATCTTGGCCACTCATTTTCAGAACTTGGTGAGCTGAAATGTTAAAATATTAATTTTCATTGCGACGAGCTTGTTCGAAGGCGGCACTGAAAATTCTTAGAACTGTCCACTTGTAAACAATATAATAAAAAATAAGTTTAAATTTTGAAGTATCATGTACTTACATATTATTATAATGTACTTATTTCATTTATTTGTCATTTGTTTTATGTAACGGCAAATTGAAAATTGTCTGTGTCACGTGACATGTCAGCATTAATTCAATGTGAGAAAATTTTCGTGCAGTGATTTTTTATGACTTTCGATGTCATTTAAGTCAACAAAAAATTTACGATAGACTTCTATTGGCCTTTCACGATGAAGCCCCATCTCGTGCCACTGTTTACAACTGGTAAGTGAGTTTAAACGTAGTCGCACTAATCACACTGGTCTGCGCGACGGGCAGCCATCTACAGCGCCGACTAAAGATATCATCTGTGTATGATGGCGTATGATGTAGTTACAAAACAGTAATCTATCAGCAGATTCGGACAAGCTTAGTTATCAGTATGAGTCAAGTGCATAAAATCCTCCATGAACATTTTGCGGTCAGGGAGCTTTGGGGGTTGCATTAGAATCCGGGTGCAGGACTTGAGGGGAGGGAATCCATTTGAAACGAAGTAAATAAAGGCTAATTATTTTTCATCAAATACCAAAATTATATTACAAAGTACAAACTGAGATGTACTGTCGTATTGTAGCGCTTGTGACTGGTAAAGTGTTTTTTTTTTAAATTTAATTCAATTTCAATTTTATTAATTTCTAATGTCAAAGCTTGAAAAATCAAACGTAAAACGTAACCTACACAAACTTGAAAATTTATTTCTCGAAAAATATACATTTCCGCATAAAAAAAGCTAGGGTTTGTTTTATGGCTTCATCCTCTACCAAATAAAACCAAAATTGTTATTAAATTCCTGCACCCGAATTCTAAGCCCGACCCCTTCAATGCTATGTTGACATACTTTGGTACAAGTGACGTAAACTAGATTTACTGTTATGAATCTGAAACTAAAAGACAGTCTGCTGAGTGGCCGTTTCCTTCAGAGGAGTTGCCAACAAAAGTGAAGAGGAATCGATGCGCTGAAAAAAAGATGATGGCCTCGTTCTTCAGAAGGACAGATAATTACGCAACAATTGTTTTAGATGACCTGAAACAGTTACTGCCGAGTGCCGAGTGGTCCACTAATAATAATTGTTTGCCACTTATTTTGGAAAAAAATTGGCAGAAACAAACTCGCAGTATTATTCTCCTGCACCACGACACCGCAAGGAAAATGATCGACTATTTGGCGACGTCAAGCGTGGAATTACAGAGTCACCCACCGTGTAGCCCCGACCTTGCAATTTTTATTTATTCCTGAAAATAAAAGGACAACTTCGAGGAACACGTTTTATGGACGCCGAAGAAGCAGTGGCTGCATTTCAAAAGGCCGACGAAGAGACCCTTACGGACGAGTAGGCAAAGTGCTTTTCTCAGTGGTTCCATAGGATGCAGCGATGTATTGATGTGAATGGACACTATTTTGAAATTGCATAATAAAACTAATATGTAACTTGCTAATTTGTTCAGTTTTTGAATTTCTAAGAATTTTTAGTATCGCCCTCGTATATTCATTGTTTTTAATGTAGCGGTAAATGTATAGAAATGACATTATATTCATGGCTTGCTTTTGAATGAATAAATGATACCTATTGTGAATCACTTTTTAACCTAATGTTGGTTGAATTCACAATATTTTTAGGCTTTTATTTAATATTTTTAGGATAATCACTGCCTTTATTAGGATACTCAAATGAATCTCAAATTTAAGACGTACTTAAACTCGTGTTGTCCCTCTTTTTTTCTTTAAATCTGACACGTCGTAGCATGAATTTAAGTACGTCTTAAATTTGTGATTCGTTTTAGTATTTGGCGGTAAGTGTCTTAAAACCTACTTACCCATATTTTATAAAGTTGATGAGGTATTGGCGAAAAATATCTGATATTTCCTTTTCTTTCTGTGTACTATGACGACGAGCTATTTGAAGCATCAAAGGGTCTCCCAAAAAGGCCAATAAATCACTACCATGGACAGCTTCTGCAAGCATTTGAATTAATACGACATAAAATGATGGAATATCATAATAGTTATGTTGACATGTAGACTTTTTGCAATCCATTATCTCATTAATTGATTTTTTTTATTGGTTCATTGAAAGAGGTCGATGTAATGGTAACTAGATGATTTTATTATACTCGAATGAAAAACAATGTCAACCTGATAAAATTCTTAGTTTCACAAATTACAAAAGTTAACATAAGAAGTTACTATTATAATTAATATTTAGTTATCTTAAATTTCCTTAAAATATATCGCCTTACGGGTAAAATTCAAAGGCTTTCCACTTAAATCGACTGTAAAAGCTTCTGAAAAACGATAAACATAAAGGCGCGATATTCGTCTAGCAAGTCTGGCAGCCAATAGAGCACACCCGGCTCCCCATCTAGCAGAGGTTTCCATTCTCGCTATAGACTCTGAGGCCCTCAAAATATTTTTCTCATTTTCACGAGAGTTGATTACAAAATATTCCCACTGTATCGCTTGTGTTAGCTGAAAAACGGAATGCAACTTAAATGTATATTGCAGCTACGCCCTTCTAAAGCTAAAGATTTTTGGCACTTTTTGGTGTACTAAGGTAAAAGCACCTATTGCGGAGGTATTTCACAACATTTAAAAGTGAGAAAGAAAAATAAGCATTTGTAAGAACATATTTTTTAAGGTGCAAAAAATTTTTATCCACAATAGTGGAATTCAAATTTTGTATTGCTGTTGAGTCTGTTTCTTTTCATGATATTTCCTATTTTAAAAAAATGTTTAAATAGTCAAGTCGATTTTCCCTAATACGGGGGATGATTGAGGTCAGAGCCTATTACTGCGTTAGATGGTTCCTAATACATAGGGTCAGAAATTATATTTATTGAAGCTCCGAAAAAATATTAAAAAAGAGTTGGGTCATTAAAATAAGGTTGATTTTTCTTTTTTAAATGAGAATGCTTATGACCCTACCTAATACGTTCAGTAAAATGAAAAAATGAGCGAAGCCTTTCCATACGGACCGACTTCGCTCATTTTTTATATAATATGTTATATTAGTTTTCCATCGGTTTCCGAAGGAATTTAAGAATAAACTCGCGTGTATAGTGTTCACTGATTTTATAGAATTAAAAATACAAGTTTTATTTAGGAATCAACTATGTATATCTTTTTTTTTCCGCTGGGGAATGCTCTTATACATACCACCGGGCCCGGGGGAGCCCGGGGTTTATGTGGGACTCTCTGCGCCCGAAAAGATGGTAAAGTGGGCGCAGACTCTACCCACTAAACCCCAGCGGTGTTCTCCACGTCGTCTGGGTGACCCGGCGAGGGAGCTGTGGACGTCCTCACCAGGCCACAACGGTGTGCCATCCGGCACTCTTCTCTTGAGGCGAGGGATGGCGTCCCCTCCTCCTTCTCCGCTTAAGGCACCCTGAACACATATTATACGCGCGCGGTAGATCCCCCGATCGGCCGCGCACAGGTCCCTCACGGCGGTGCGACCACCTGTCGCCACCGTGCTCTCCTGCGGGTAGGGGCAGCTGTGCGCTCCCTCTCCCGCTCTGCCTCCTCCTTCTGCGAAATCTGCGAAACCAACTATACCTAATAATAAAGAAATAATGACGAGTAATAACAATCATCTTAAATCTTTATCTTTCAAAAATCAACAATCCATAGAGGAACAAAAGGTTAAATAAAATCATTTTACAAAAAATTAAAACCGCCTTCAAAAATACTAAACTAAAAAGTAATAAAATGTCGTATTTGTTGCTGTACATTACCTACCTACCTACCTTGGCTGACACCGACTCCAAAAGTAACTATAATGACGTGGTAAACGCAAAGTTTGTACATTAGTAGAAGATTAAGTTGATTTTATGTTGTAAGCACAAACATTAAAGAAACTGTTATTTTATTACTTTTTAGTTTAGTATTTTTGAAGGCGGTTTTAATTTTTTGTAAAATGATTTTATTTCTTAATTTTTAGTGTTTCCTAAATTCGTCGTCTTGGCGTTCATTGAAGGAGGCATGTTCAGCAGTGGATGGATAAAGGATGATGATGATGATGGTTATGGTGATGATGATGATGATTACGATGACCGCGACATACTATGGTGTGCTACCAAAGCATCCTATACAATTGTCACATCGACACGTAATAAAATTATCACATCATCAAGGTAAACAAAACCAACCAAATAGGCATTATTGGGAATAACTAAAAAACGGCTTGTCAGATCTTAATAAAATTAATATGGGACCAAATTGGAAACACCAGCTTTCAAACAAAAAAATAACCATCGAAATCCATTCATAAACGGCGGAGATATCGTGTCACATACATACAAAAAAAAAAAAAAAAACATACAGACGAATTGAGAACCTCCTTTTTTTTTTAAGTCGGTTAAAAATTAATGACGTATAACAATCATCTTCAATCTCAATCATTCAAAAATCAACAATCTTTAACGGAACTCGAAAACTCGTAATTTTATGGTCTATGAATAGGGCCGTAATAAGAGATCATAGAACCTAACACAGAGTTACCTGGAAATAACTACCACCGTTATAGGAAAACTACTCGTGTTTTTCTAATCCTAATTCTGACCCATCAAAATTTCGATAAACAAAGATTGTGGGGTCCTTGATAAACCCTACAACACCTTTTCACTGATAGTCTGTTTGATATGATAGTTGAGAAATTATACCCGAGTATACAACTGTTCACTGATTTATTTACTTAACTGATTATGATATAATATGCTATATGATATTTGATAAGTGATTGATAGGCGCGAGCATGCCCGAGCACCTTGATAACATCGGACGTACTGTTTTAATAAATCGCGCAGCTCGCGGAAACGCTGATGCAGGGAAATGTACGAGTTGCACCGTACATGCTCCCGCGCCGAAAAGATGATGAGTTAGTATTGATGAGGTGATACAAGGACGATAACAATATTTCTTATCTAAGTTGTTACTGATGATGAAAACAATTATTACAACGTGCTAGAGTGAATTAAACTTATTAAGTCTTGGGTCACCGACAACGTAAACCGCACTGAAGTCGGGTGACGTGCCCTTATGGGGCCTATCTGCGACACTAGGCTTTGATACGTGTATAACGCTCTTACTGGGACCACTGCGGTAAACTGATTGATTGTCTAGCTTTGGCACTTGATCATCTTTTACGATTTGATTACGTAAGTAACGCGGATCACTGCACTCATCACTAACACTACACGGAATGTTTTCATGACGTGCTGGAGCGGGCCCACAAGCAGGCCCCTGGAACGGCCGCGCGGCAGTTGTGGCCGCTGCGGTAGATAACCACCTCCGTCGTAGGCTTCTCCCCACCCAGAGAGAAACTGCTGCTAAGGCGATACCGACAATGCTGTACGCTATCGCATAATGATGAATATCATGTATGTTGATGCTGTCATACAGTGGCACTGTTTCCTTCAGTTCCTTAATCTTTGTTTGGAGCTCACTCAGCTGGTTTGTATGGTCGCTGAGGTCTTCTTCAGTGGTTTTTGTGGGAGGTATAGGCATAGATAAATTGATAAGATGATTGATTGGTGATAAAGTTGGTGTTTCGATATTTGCCTTGATATGCAAATTACTCACATCTTGCTTATAAGTAAACACCGTGAAGTCCTTGAACTTCATAATACAACCTTCACTCACAGTTAGTAGGCCAGCGTTTGTGAGATATAATGACGTAACCTGATCGTCACATAGTAGCTTCACTTGACATTGTTCACAACAAAAATAAAAATATGTATTTATTCGATTGAGCTCAAGCCATTTCAGTTTACATTGTTCTTGATAAGTTTGGCACTTGCTACTCATATAATCCTTCTCGCAAAAGCTTTCGTCGTCCTTGAAATGGAAAGATGGTGATCTGATAGAACATAAAATCGTGTCTGCGTCCTGTGAGATACATGATTTAAGGTCGCTTTCAGTCATTGGTAACAAAGCGTCTCTTTGTATGTTTATTGCGAGGTAACTTGATACGGGTTTGATGGAAATAATCTTATTGTTGCGTTGGTGGGGTACAGGAATGACTCTATGGATTTCGTAAGTATCACGGTGAACTAGAGGTATTATTGTTTCAAAGATAAGATAATTCATAGACATTCGCGCTTTCACCTTTAATACATGATATATCTTCGGTAAACTAGCGCTGTTGAATGGTATAATTAATTCCTTTGAGATTTTCCCTGAGATAATGTTCAACTCGTTGCTAAGTTGGTCGGGTGTAAGAAGATGCAGACTAAGTTGACCATTGTAGACGTTAGTCAATGTGTCTAAGATCGTGTTCTGAATTTCCTTAAGATTTGTCAGAATACGGTTAGCCATAATTACTGAGAAAGTGAACTCATTTGCAACCGAATTTTCAGTCTTCCAATATGCTAGGCCATTTACTAATTTGTTTAAACGTTGGTTGATTAATTTATGTTGTGAGGTCATCAAATTCTCCATTCTCTTGAGTAAATTAAATTCAGACTCTACCACTGAAGTTTGGTTTTTCCAAAGGACTGCTAAATGATTCTGATTTTTCTTGATAAGTTGAATGTCATTTTCATACTTCTCAGCGAAAGTATTATCCAATATTCCAAATAAGCTGTTTGCTATGTACCCGACACCGTTTATCAATCCACGGCGCGTGCGGGGTTTCTGCTTGTTCATCAGTAAGTCATTGTAGTGGCGTAGCTGTTCATTATCGTGTTGCAATTGTAATGTGACCGCGTCACATTGAGGCAGGTCTTTGAATGAATTACATATGTGTTGTAAATAACCGATGTACTTGTTTAATGCCTGTGTGCCTTCCCAGTATGGACTTAGATCGTAGTAGACAGCCAGGCGCCATTCATCTCTGATCAGACCCGTGTTTGTAACTTTGTCAAAGTACAAACTTTGATTGTTTTGTAGCAGTGTTATTTTATAAGACCCTTCGGTGCTTGATATAAGTGTCAACATAAATATTAATACAGCGTAGCATAATTTTGAGAGTCTGTAGGTAATTTTCTTTCGTGATAGCGATATATTACATGATTTTGTTATATTTTCCGATTTGTTATCGGGGACAACGGGTTGTACTGCTTCCCTGTTTTCTTGATAAACAGGTAGTATTGATAACTTTATTATTGGGCGTTTAATGATACCTGTCTTGGTCTTTAAAGTTACGACTCTCACGTAACCGTCTTTCCCTGGATGCAGCTGTATAACTCGGCCAAGTGGCCACCTCCCGGCGGGCAAATTGTCATCATGGATTAGGACTACGTCATCAATCTTGATATTTTCTTGACGTTGCCGCCACTTACTGCGTGCGGATAGTTGTGTTAAATATTCAGACCTCCATCTTTTCCAGATATCTTCAAACAACTTTCTAGTAAGATGCCAACGTGTGCGTGAATCTGTTTCAATTTCAAAAAACGCTAATGTAGGTCCGTTTGTAAGAAAATGTGCGGGAGTCAAACAATCTAAATCGTCTGGGTCTTCAGTCAATTGGCATAAAGGTCTTTGATTTAAACATGCTTCTAACTGTGATAGCAATGTGCTGTACTCTTCGAAAGTAAGTTTTTGCTCACCCACGACTCTCTTCATATGGTATTTTAAACTCTTGACTGAAGCCTCCCATAGCCCGCCTGCCGACGGCCATGAAGGGGCATTGAAATGCCACTCAATGCCCATGTCCGTAATGTCTGAGAGTAACTCATCGTTGAAAGTACTTTCAATCTCCTCGTACTCCTTTTGTAAAATTTTGTTGGCTCCGATAAAGGTTGTACCTTGATCGCTGTACATATGTCTCGGCAGCCCCCTCCTTGCGGACATTCTGCGAAGGGCTGCTAAGAACGCTGCGGAGGTCAAATCTGATACTATTTCTAAATGTACAGCCTTTGTCACCATACAAACGAAGACTGCGACGTATCCCTTTGTGCTCTTGATACCACGTCCTTTACTAGATTTTACGAACATGTGACCAGTATAGTCTACCCCTGTATGGTAGAATGGTCTTGATGGGACTACCCTTGAGGAAGGTAAATCTCCCATTATCTGATAGTGTCGACTCGGATGATGCTTTCTGCATTTAACACATTGATAAATGCGTTTTTTGGTGGCTTTGATACCGCCTATCAGCCAATATTTTTGTCTCATAAATGTAGACGTAAGTTTAGCTCCTCCGTGATATGTGAGTTTGTGGCATTGATCAATTATTAATTCCGCTAGTCGACTGTTTTTCGGAACGATGATAGGGTGCTTCATGTCTGTATTTATTTGAGCGTTTTTCAGACGTCCGCCCACCCTTAAAACTTGATTCTGATCCAGAAAAGGGTTTAACATACAAATCTTGCTTTTAGTTGCTATTTTGTTTCCCTTTTTTAAATCTAATATTTCTTGATAAAAATATTCGTTTTGCTCTTGCTTGATAATCTTGATTTTTGCTTGCTTTAGTTCACTTAATGTTAGGTATGATTTATTATATTTCTTTCTTGATAAAAATCTAAAAATCCATGATAATATTCTTGTCGCTTTGCTGAGCGAATTATGCTTATTAATTAACATCTTGATGATGCCTTTACCTTGATTCATAACAATATTTGATACTTGCTTTGTTTTTCTCGCCTCTTGATCTGTGACGTATTTAACTTTCTCTTTAAGGTTTTCTTGCTTAGTTGTTTCAAAGGATGGAAGCCATGAGGGTCCATTCCACCAAAGATCGTGGGTTTGTAGCTCGGACGGAGTCATGCCACGACTGGCACAGTCTGCTGGATTTTCATCCGACTTGATATAATGCCAGCATTCCGGTGGAACGACTTCTCTAATCTGTTTCACTCTGTTGGCTACAAAGGGTTTCCAGCGCTCTGGAGCTCCGTTGATCCACCCTAACACTACCTTTGAATCTACCCAACAGTGAGTGGTAATCTTGTACTCTGAGAGGCACGGCACGATTTTATATAATAACTTACTTAGTAGGAAGGCTCCGCACAGTTCCAGTTTTGGTAATGTGATGTTTTTGCTTGTTGGAACTAACCTTGATTTTCCCGCTATCATTGTAATTGTAGTTTGACCTTGAAAATGTGTCTTGCAGTACACGACGCATGCGTATGCTTTGTTAGACGCATCTGAGAATCCATGTAGTTGAACAACACCATTTTCCGTAGTTTTTAACCATCTAGGCACATTAAACTGATTGATTTTTTCAATTATATCTGTCTTTATCTTGATCCATTCTTTTCCTATACTGTCCGGCAAGTGCTCGTCCCATTTTATATCTAGCAGCCAAACTTGTTGAAATAATATCTTAATTTTTATTGTGATTGGAGTCAACCAGCCAAGAGGGTCGAAAAGTTTCGATATATCGGATAAAAATGATCTTTTCGTTGGATATTTTTGAGAAAATGTAATTTTCGATGTAAAAGTGAATTTATCTTCCACGGGATTCCAACTTAGTCCTAGCGTTTTTGTCGACTCTGTCTGCCTAAAATCATAGTCAACTGTCTCGTGATCTTCAGTGACTGTCAATAAGGCTTTTCTTTCGTTACACTTCCATTTTCTTAAATGAAAACCGCCCGACTTTAAAATATTTGTAATGTCCTTTAGAAGTTTTTGTGCTGTCTGTACAGAATGGCATCCGTGTACTAGATCGTCCATGTAGAAAGCTGTTTCAATAATATCTGGTGCTGAACTCCCTTGATAGTTCTCCCGCTCATCGTTCGCTAACTGGCGAAGTGTCATCATGGCAAGAAACGGTGCGGCCTTGGTACCATACGTGACTGTAGTAAGCTGATATTCTTGTAATTTGTCCAACGGTGACTCTCTCCATACTATTTTTTGGTATTTTTGGTCCTCTTGATTCAACCAAACCTGCCGAAACATTTTCTCTATGTCGGCAGTAAATCCGTACCTGTACTGTCTCCACTTGATAATGAGACTTTGGAGGTCTTGCTGTAAATTCGGGCCCCTTTCCATAAAATCGTTTAAACTTTGGCCTGATGTCGTTTTGGATGAGGCATTAAATACGACTCGTAACTTAGTAGTAGTTGATTCCTCGCGTAAAACACAATGATGCGGTAAATAATATTCTGGTGTAGAATTGCAAACGGATGACGTCATGTGATTCATTGTTAAATATTCATTCATAAACCTTTTGTACTCAGTGGCGATAATTTCATGATTTCCAAATTTTCTTTCTAATTGTTTAAATTGGGCTATAGCTTTATTTCTTGATTGCCCTAGGCCAAAATTGATGTATGATTTCAGTGGTAAGCGAACTTCGTACCTACCATCCGAGCGGCGGACGGTAGTGTTCTTATAAAAGTCTATCACATGCTGATCTTGTGATGATATCGATGACTCATTATTAATGTCTTCTATTTGCCAAAATCGCTGTATTTCCTCGATGTTATTCAGGATCACGTTACATTGAAACGTGCGCTCTACATTTCCGCTCAAAATCCAACCTAAGCGCGTTTTCTGTGCGATAGGTAAATTCGGTCCTGCTTTATATATTCCTTCCAATAAAATTAAACTATAAATATCTGCACCGAATAAGATATCTACGGGGCTACTGATGTTAAAATTAGGGTCCGCCAGAGATATTGTTTCTAGCAGTGGCATTATTGGTTTTGAAAGGGTAGTACTGGGTAAATTTTTCAATAAAGTCTTCATAATAAATGCATCTGTTACAAAAGAATAGTTTTCGTAATAAGACTGACAGTTGATTGTGACTATTCCTTTACAACTGCTCTCCTTGTCTCCTATGCCTGATATAACGCCGTTACACCTTTTCTGGGGTAATCCTAGAGCTAACGCTGCTTTTTCGGATATTAATGACGTCTGAGAGCCCTGATCTAAAAGAGTTCGGAGGCTGTGATACGACCCATCATACGCCTGTACCTTGATAACGGCAGTCGCTAATAAAATTTCCGATGATTGCCCTTGTAGAGACACGTGTGTGTGTCCGTGCATTTGCTGTTCCGGTTTCATATTATTGTTAGAACGCATGTCATTACCTTTGGTGACAAATGCATCATGTAAAATAGAATTATGTTTTTGATTACATTCGCGGCATCGGGTTTCTGAATAACATATCTTTCCTTTATGATCATAAAGACAGTTTTGGCATAAATTCTTATCCGTAATTAATTTGCGCTTTAGGTGTGAAGGCATTTCTAGAAATCTTGCGCAATAAAAGAGGCGATGTTCGTAATTGTTACACAAATGACAATATTTTGCGAACTTGTTATTTTGTAAGTAGGTTGGTTGCGAAATCTTTTTGCTTGACGTACATGTTTGTTTGAAATATGATGGTTTTTTGAACCTAGCGTTATTAATATTATTCGATGTTACTTGATTATTATAATTTTGATGATATGACTTTGCCGTCGGATTTTCTTGTTTCTTACGTGAAGTTTCTAGCGCTGTAAATTTACTTTCTAAGAAATCTAGGAATTCTTTCAGTATTGGTAGCTCTCTGGGATGTTTTAACGATGAAACGTACTCGTTATAAGTTTCAGAATCCAATTTTTGGCTCAGAATATGAACGAGTAATGGATCCCACGTATTGATGTCTACACCCAAGTTCTTGATAGCATTGAGTGACTCCAGTGACGTGTCGTGGACTCTCTTGATATGGCCGAATGATGATTGTTGCGCCACAGGAATGTTCATCAGTGTGTTGACATGGGATGTAAATATTAATTTCTTGTTATTATAACGGTTGTTGAGTATCTCCCAGCATGTGATATAGTTGTCAGAGCTGATTTGAAGATGTTGTACTAGTCTTTCAGCTTCTCCCCGGAGTTTACTCTTGAGAAACTGCATTCTCTGTGCACTTGATAAGGCTGAGTTATTGTGGATTGTCTCGGTAAATAAATCCTTAAATGATGTCCTGTTTTGAAAATTACCACTGAACAGCGGAAGTTCCATTTGAGGAGTTGATTTGTCTCTGTGACTAACTGACCACATCTTTTTATTGATAGATTTCTTGATATCTTCGTAAATTTTCTCGTAGTGATAAAAGGTGTTGTCGTACTCTTGATTCTTACCCTCTAGTTCACTATCAATTTCTAAATGCAACGAATCTATAGCTGACCAACGAGATTGAAGTGTACGCAATATATCGTCAAATTCCCATTTCTCCGTTACCGTATCTAATTCAATGCTTGTTACTTTTCTCTGAAAAGCTCGGAAATTACTAGCTTGCTTTCGAAGTAATTCGTCTGTCCTGCTATGGACGCCCTGAGCCCTAAAAGTAATTGTCTGCGGTGAAGCAGCATTTTCATTCGACGTGCTTTGTAGGGAAGTACCTGATTTGGACTGCTCAGTCACTCCTCCCAACGGGGTGGCGGCCCTGAGAAGCGGAATCGCAGGTTTCGCTTCTCGAACTTGATAACTTTGTATAGCTGACCTGATATATCCAATTCGCTCCTTTATCTGCTCATACTGATTTTGATTAAAATAATCATGTGACCTAATACCATACCCACATAAGCTGACGTGATTATCCTGAAATTCACGCCAATATTTTTCCAGAGTTTCAAGTCGACGCTTGAAATAGTCTCCGGTTTTGCGCTCCGAACCATCTTTTTTAAAATTAACATAAAGCTGCTCGATGGCCTCAATTATCTGTTGCTGAGTAGCCAATAAATCTTCCATTCTTATTTGATAAAATAATTAAAATTATAAACCTTACTTGATATTCTCTTGATAAGTATTTGAAGAAGCGTGCCCTGATTGTTCACTGAGACTACCTTGATACGTCCCGGTTATCCAGTATCGCTGCAATCTTGATACACCGTATAAAGCTTCACTGATTCAGTCCACACGCGAAGCACTTTTGATTTTGTGAAGTAGCGTGATTTTTTCGAAAGATCGAAGGACCAAAAAAAGCTTCAAAGGACCATAAAAGGCTCGAAGGACCAAAAAAGGATGTGGGGTCCTTGATAAACCCTACAACACCTTTTCACTGATAGTCTGTTTGATATGATAGTTGAGAAATTATACCCGAGTATACAACTGTTCACTGATTTATTTACTTAACTGATTATGATATAATATGCTATATGATATTTGATAAGTGATTGATAGGCGCGAGCATGCCCGAGCACCTTGATAACATCGGACGTACTGTTTTAATAAATCGCGCAGCTCGCGGAAACGCTGATGCAGGGAAATGTACGAGTTGCACCGTACAAAGATTGTAAATACTTAATCAAACGATAACCGTTTTTTGGCTCAGATGTGTAAAACTCAAGTCAACAGTTATACAAAATAAATGATTTATGATAAATTAAAATACACCTTCCTATTTCTAAGTAATCAACATTTTGCACACATACCGCAGAATATGGTTTCTAATTTACGAAATTAATAATTATTCCAACTAAACTTGGAACTAATTCAATAAGTTAATAAATTGAAAGTTATAAACAATTAAATATGCCCAGTATTTTTCCTATTTCGGAGTTATACCAACGTATTAGGATTAATCGATAAAATTCGTATCATATTACGTCGATATTTTGTTTCTTATTTATTGGGTAAAAAATGAGTTACAAATATGAAACAAGCTATTTAAATAGTAAGTGTAATCGTAGGAAAATGCTATAAATAACACATAAACAATCTTGAACGGCTTATTAACACAGAAAAATTTAGTTTCTAAATACTAGTGTGCTTACTTTTGTTGTTCCACGTTTGTATGGAAACCCCTCTCACGTCGATGCCGTAACACAGATTGATTTTGTTGTGTTGTCTACATGCTAAACTTGCAAACGTCAGTTAAATTATGAAGTAATAAATTAAGAATAAATAGTTTCCGTTTTCGTGTACTTAAACTGAATATAACAGGAATAGAACTTGAAAATAGAAATACCACCGTAATATGAAGCGATTTTGACTACCTCCGTAATAGATGTTTTTACCTTAATCTCTACGTAAACATTACCCTTCATTTATATGTATTTCTTAATTTGAGTAAAGGATTTAACACTTCGTATTAAAATATATTTTGTAAAAGCTTATCCGAAATTTGAGGCGCAAACAATGCTACATAATATAGAAATGTGACCTTGAGCCTTGATCAAAACCTTTTAAAAGTAGATTAGGTTATTTTAAATACATACTACTGTAAAGAATATATTTTTAATATTTAATTTGTATAATATATTATAATGATTCTAATTTCTAGGGTGAAATTCTATTAAAATTAAACTAAAACTATTTACTTGAAATCAATATTATGCTATGTTCAATTTTCGCCTATTTGTTGTATTGAAGGAAGGTATATAATCCTAGAATCTAGATAAACTAAAATAAATAAAATATTCTGTTTCTGTTCTTTTTTCAGAAAATACACAATTTACAGACTGATACTCAGATCAAGTAAAAAAAAACTTTTTTTACTTGACCTGAGGTCTGATACAATATTGTTATACCATAGGTACCGCTTCCGACTGATCTAGAGATAACAACTCCAATAGCTCAGGAATAATTACACCACTGGCATATTCATACAATCGACTACTGCTCTGTTTTATATTATCATATCGATCCAAACCTGAAAACAGTTAACGTTTTATTAGAAAGAAACTTAAAGGTTAAATAATTCAAATTCTTTCTTATTTGTTACGTGAAACAGTTTTGATGTTTTTCATGATGAATGTGTCATGAAATTATATAAATTAGGGTGTAGGTAGTTGTAAGTTCGTCTGTGGCTGATGGCAGGGCGAACTTCCCGTTATACTATTGTACTCTGTGGGGCGAACTATTATAAAACTAGTAGGAGTCTTTTTTGTGACTGATTGTCGACGAGGATAAACCTGCCATTGTTTTTTTTTTCGAAAGGGCTAGACTTTATGGCCTTTTTTCTTTAACGTCGGGAAATGCCCTGACGCATCCCGCGGGGGAGTGGGTCTCCCCACGAGGGTATGTGGGACTCGCTGCGCCCGCAAGCGTAAGTGGACGCAACTCTACCCACTAAAACCCGGCGAGTGCCACCAATGCCGCCTTTGGTGAGGTGCCCCGGATCTAATGAGCAAACTGGGCACCTCGACGGCTATTAGTCAGTTCCCGAAGGGACCGACGCCACCTCCACAGAGGAGTTGTCCCGCACCACAGAACAACCCCTCCCAACGTCGGAACAGTACAATGGGGTGAGGTTCCCATCCTCGCCCCTTGCCCCCTGCTCTTTTGTCCCCTCTTCTTATAATAGTAGTACAAAGAGCCCCCTCGCCCCAGCTCAATTAGCTTCGTCCAAGTTGCTGGGCTCACCCTAGGCTACTGAGCCCCACCGCCACGTCGAGGCCTGAACCATGGTGGGGAGACTTTTCGGCCTGGTGGCCTGTAAGCTCAATCGGAACAGTAGATAAGCAGATGGTTCACCTAAAGAGTATTCGAAAGGGGGCCGATCACGTGCTCGGCAGGGCTCATCGCGCGTGCTACTCGGGAGAGTAGGATTTAGACTAGTCCAATCCGATACGGTGGACAAATCTTTAATGGTTGATTTTTCTATATTATAATGAGGGCCGGCTCTCACCTCACCCTCTGGAGGAGGAGGCGAGACACGCGTGGTATCCGTACAATTTAACGGTAGCGTGGTGTTACCGCTGTTTACGCGGTCTGAGTTGGCGTCTACTCGTATCGGATTCGAACGTAAGCTTTCGCGATCAATCCGGATCGACGTGATACTGCCATTGTATCAAGTATAAAGACGGGGAAATATGAGAGTAATAGTATGTACCATCTTGATTATAAGTGTAGGTAGTCTTGTGAAGTAATAAGTAGAATGTAACAGGATTTTGAGTTTTATTTAAAAGTGTCAGGCTCTGCATCGTAATTGCCTTCACCGAGACTTACCATTGTATGTCTCAGGATAGGTAAAAACTCATGTCACGACGAGCTAGTCTAGTTCTAGTTGTAGCATGGCTAGTTCTGGGTGAATTCGTTTATGTTCATGTGTATTATCATCGGATACTTCTGCCAGTTTGCCTATTGAACTAAAGTTAAAAGTACATTTGTAAAAATATGACTTACTATGATAACATATTGCCTCAAGTTGCGTCGTTCCCATCAACACATCCAACTGAATATTCTGTGACTTCGACGCTGCTATAGCAGCTGATAACGATACTGGAAGATACTGTTCAGCCTGAGGTAAAAAAATGTCCGAAGTAGGACAGAAAGCGTTGGTCCAATTGAGATTCTGTAATTAAGCAACATATATTTTACATTGTTTTCAATTTATGACATATAAATTAAATAAAGATGTTTCAGTACCGAATATAATTCTGCAAAACGTTGTATCGGTAAAGATTTCATGCATAATAGAATTTCATGGTCACTATTATTTCTGCATCCTAAGAAATCGGCCACCGTTCTAGATATACTTTCTATTAAAATTGCGTCATCACTGTTGGAACTCACTGATTTCCATAGCGTCGTATCTTGCGGCGACATAATTATAGCTCTATGAAACAAACCTATTAAACATAGAAACTACAAATTAATAGTGTTCTGATACGAAGAGGCTGCAGGTGGCCACAATCATTTAGGAATAGGATGAAACATTTTTAGGTGTGTCTTATTTATTAATAACATTTTCCACAAATAATCGGTGACTGGTAGCATCAGCTTAGTTTAGGAAAATCCTATTCCAATCCTCTATGTTTATATATTGGACAGAAATACATTCTAGCAATACACCACACTCCATATACTTTACGAATTCATTACGACGTCATGAATTCTTGAAAGAATGTTCATTTCAGCAAGCTATTTCCCTAAATTGCTGCGGACTTTTAATATTAGTTTATCTGCAAATATTTTTGACAATAATATTCTAAAAATAAAGCAGATTGAACCAAATCAAAAAGACGGAGGTCGTGTATTTAGACATTGATGGTCACAAGGTATCTGCTGACCGTCAAACTCAGTGAGGACAAGCTGAGGCAGGTCAACCAATTTCGTTATCTGAGGAGCAATTAACATCAAAGTCCGACCTCGACGCCGAGATTTACAGCAGGATCCGTGCTGCGGCTGCAGCGTTCGGAAAGCTGGACACTAAGGTTTTCTGTTCGCATGACCTCAAACTGACTACAAAGATATCGGTATATATGGCAATTGTTCTCCTCAATATGTTATATTCATCTGAGACTTGGACCGTGTACCATCGTCACATCCGCATATAGGAACGATTCCATCTCAGATGCCTACGAAAATCCTCAAGATCCGTTGGTCGCCGTGGCCGAAATTGGCTTGGATCAAATCATACCAGTAATAAAAAATGTGATAGAGTTAAAAGTTTTATATATGTCTGTTGAGTTCATACGATAACTCTCCGATTACTTATAAAAATATATTTAAAACTCACCCACGGATCTTGGGGAAAATATATGATAAAGAACGCTATCGGCACCAGCAGTGTGTCCAACTAGAGTGACAGACGAGGGATCACCTCCAAATGATGCGACATTTTCCTTTACCCACAGCAATGCCATGTACTGATCGAGTAATGCAAGATTGCCTCTCGCTAGTTCAGATTTTAAAGTGAAAAATCCGAATATGTTGAGTCTGTAGCCAACAGTGACCACAACTACGCCCTCTGCGGCCAGTTCTTGGCACTGCAGGCTGATGCCACCTCTGGCCCAGGACTCGCTGTACAGTATCACGACTACCGGCTGCAACTTGGTATCTACTCGCTGCCTGAAAATTATTTAGAGTTACATTTATAAATAATATTTTTAGTGATTATTTGGGTCCCGTTCCTGAAAATGACAAAACGGAACCCCTATAAGAGCACGTTATCCGTCTGTCTGTCTGTCTGTCAAACCAAATCCTATAGGGCACTTCCCATTGACATAGAATCATGAAATATGTTAAAAAGCTACATAATTAAATGAAAAAAATCTGAATATCGTTTTAATTTTTGTAATATTATCTTACATTACATATATTCGGAACCCTCAGAGAGCGAGTCAAGATTCGCGTTTGTTAGGTTTTTTTAACATAACTGTTACTGACATCGAGTGCATGTAGGTACATAGTTTTAATAGTCGTATATCCTTTCGTTATGCATTATATATTATATCCTTGTATAAATATACAACGACATTAGGTAAGTATATATTATGCTGTTCAAGATAATCAGTACGTCTATCTCGAGACCGTTTGTATCTTGATGATGAACAGGTGCCCCAATTTGGGTAATGTTATCACAATGCTGATTGGCAGAATACCAGTAATACCTGCATATTTTTTTTTATATTTATACAATAGAATTACCGTCAAAACTGATTATTATTCTTACGTTCGTCACGCCGCTCTTCTGTAATGAAATCTTTATTTATCTACCATTTATTCATAAATAACGTTATTTTGATTCTATATGTTTAAAGAATGTTTGTTCTCTTATTTTTTTTTCTTTTTGTCCTATGACCAACGCAATGATTAGCTGATGACGATGTGAAGTCGCTTATAATAATAATAATAAGTTATAACCCGTGACGTCCAAATGTTGAGGTACAAACAATCTTCGCTGAAGTTGTTGACGTTGTCCTCTGGTTCGGGGCATCGCGGCGGCATTTTATGGGCAAACAGAGTTCGCCTCCAGCCAGGATGTCGCTCCGGTGGCTATTGCAAAATACAAACGTATAATAAAAGTCACTTTAGTGGAAATTATGAATGTGTCATGCACAATTCTTAGCAGACGACTTGTTTTAGGAGTGGCATGTAGCAGACAGCTGTGGGCTGGACAGGTGATGATGATTATAACTTGTACTTTCGGGCTCTATCTGTTATATTTTAATATTGTGGTCTTTTATAATGTCTTTATACTTCAACTATGAACAAAAATACAGCAAAAATTTCATTGAAACAGTCAAAAAAAGTTTTATTTGGTTTTTGTGTAATAAATAAAAAGTAGACAAAGCGGATCATGTGGACAGGCAGGTCATATCAAGTAGATATATTGGCTATAAATTACAAAGAACCTAAGACTAAAAACCTTAAAAAATAATAATCAAGTACATTATAGGCAGAATCCCTACACGATAATATGAGGGTTGTGTATTTCATAAAATCACAATATTATCAGTACCACTAACATGATAGAGAAGTCAATATATGCGACCATTATAAAATATTATCTCACGCACAAAAGTCACGCATAGGCTACTAGGTAGTCCTACGGCTTTTGAAACTACGAATTAAAAAAAAATCGGCTAACGTAGATAGGCGTGCCTACATACCTATGTTAGAAATTATATTGTTACGATTGTTTATGAGATTGATAATGAGGTTAATACCATAGTATATCCTGGGGTGTTTTTCCTACATTACGTCAGGTCTATGTCTCACTACATCAGAGGTCTGAATATTCCCAAATAAATGTAAGCTCAGTAGCTTACGAAACTCTATACAAGGAGAAATACGTTAAGCCTGTTTTAATAACAATAAATCTTAAGGAAATTTCAACAAGTCGCTTTAATTGTCGCTACACACGACATATTTATTAGGTTATTAAGTAAGTTACGCTTCTTACAATGAAAATAGGTAAAAATTATTCGAATTTATACGTACAGAAAACCTTAGTCTTCCTATAGGTGGATTAGCGTATGGTATTCCAAAAAAGATTTCAACAGGTGTCGGTGAATTTTCTGTGTAAACCTTTATCTGTAAATATATTTTGTCGTATAGTAAATACGCCTATAAAATCAGACTTACGTACATAGAAAGTAAAAAATCTTTACCCCAACAACACGGCCTTGAGGCAAATTTATAATTGGATCTTGGGCGTAAGAACATGAACATAAAATCAAACACACGATCATGTGATTAACACACACACCATAACTAAGCATTTTGGAAATTCAAAATTCATAAAATTGTAGTGTTAACCGTGTCAGCGTTAAAAATATGTTTACGATTATTTTGGACGTTCTCATTGAAAGTTCGTATGAGACTAAATAATAAAATATAAATAACCTGTGTTCATGAACATTGGTCACTGGACACAATCGAAATTAGCTCACACAATGATTACGCCGCGGCCCATGACGAGAGAAACGGAACACTCACATTGTTCTAAAATCACCCACATCCCCTTGCAACGACATCATTTGTTGTTGATTATGTTAATGTAATCACTAAAACAAGAGAAATTCGATGTTATGATTACATTTAAAAAAATCATTATACACAAATTTGAAATTACACACATTCATGCTTTGGTTTTATGATATCGAAAACTGCAGGGACGATACTATGACATATGCTAAGATTCGATCAGAAACTAGTACTTACAGAGACACTTCCAAAGTGGTAAAATGTGTGTGTGTGTTACTTCTAAAAGAAGAGAATGATAAAACTAAAAAAAATATATGATATACATTACCATGCAAACTTCCACCGAAAATTGGTTTGAACGAGATCTAGTAAGTAGTTTTTAGGGTTCCGAAGCCAAATGGCAAAAAAACGGAACCCTTATAGATTTGTCACGTCTGTCTGTCTGTCTGTCCGTCCGTATGTCACAGCCACTTTATTCCGAAACTATAAGAACTATACTATTGAAACTTGGTAAGTAGATGTATTCTGTGAACCGCGTTAAGATTTTGACACAAAAGTAGAAAAAAAACAATAAATTTTGGGGGTCCCCATACTTAGAACTGAAACTCAAAATATTTTTTTTCATCAAACCAATCTATGGATAGGTCTTTAAAAATGATATTGAGGTTTCTAGTACCATTTTTTTCTAAACTGAATAGTTTGCGCGAGAGACACTTCCAAAGTGGAAAAATGTGTGTGTCCCCCCCCGCCCTATGTAACTTCTAAAATAAGAGAATATATATATCTAAAAAAATATATATGATGTATATTACGATAAAAACTTCCACCGAAAATTGGTTTGAAAGTTTTTTTTTTAATGCGTCATAAATCGTGAACCGCAATTTGCGTTTACATAAACCATATTTTTCATTAAAGTGTCTAATGTTGTATACTATGTACTGGTACGGAACCCTTCGTGCGCGAGTCCGACTAGCACTTGGCCGATTTTTTTAATACGTCATAAATGGTAAACCGCAATTTACCTTTGTATTATATGTGTAAATTATGTGTGTGCAATAAGGTTTTAAAGGTGAAGCTAAAAATAAGTTCGAGTACTTAAGTTCTATAGTTCCTGATACTTTTTACAAATAGTTCTGGCGCGGTTGCTTCAAAAAATGACACTTCAAAAAACAACAAAATGATCTGCGAACTTCACGCATCTGGCAGATCATTTTGCACCAAATCGAAAATAAATTAGAGTTCTGTTCGCATATGCAGCATAGTTCTATAATTCCTGATACTTTTTACAAATAGTTCTGGCGCTGTTATCTCAAAAAAAAGCCACTTCAAAAAAAAACAAAATGATCTGCCAACTTCACGCATCTGGCAGATCATTTAGCACCAAATCGAAAATAAATTAGAGTTCTGTCTGCATGCAGCATAGTTCTATAGTTCCTCATACTTTTTACAACAATTTTTGGCGTTTTCACCTCAAAAATGGCATGAATATTTTACAAAATGATCTGCTAAGTTCACGTGTCTGACAGATCATTTTGCACCAAATTGAAAAAAAACGAGAGTTCTGATTGCATGCAGCATAGTTCTGTAGTTCCTGATACTTCTTACAAATAGTTCAATTTGGTGAAAAGGGAAAAAATTGAAAAAAAACGAGAGTTCTGATTAAGTAAAAAGTATCAGGAACTACAGAACTATACTGCATGCGATCAGAACTCTAATTTATTTTCGATTTGGTGTTAATGATCTGCCAGATGCGTGAAGTCAGCAGATCATTTTGTTGTTTTTTGAAGTGTCATGATTTTTTAAGCAACCGCGCAAGAACTATTTGTAAAAAGTATCAGGAACTACAGAAATATGCTGCATGCGATCAGAACTCTAATTTATTTTCGATTTGGTGCAAAATGATCTGCCAGATGCGTGAAGTTAGCAGATCATTTTGTTGTTTTTTGAAGTGTCATGATTTTTTAAGCAACCGCGCAAGAACTATTTGTAAAAAGTATCAGGAACTACAGAAATATGCTGCATGCGATCAGAACTCTCGTTTTTTTTTTCAATTTGGTGCAAAATGATCTGCCAGATACGTGAACTTAGCAGATCATTTTGTAAAATATTCATGTCATTTTTGAAGTGAAAACGCCAAAAATTGTTGTAAAAAGTATGAGGAACTATAGAACTATGCTGCATGCAGACAGAACTCCAATTTATTTTCGATTTGGTGCTAAATGATCTGCCAGATGCGTAAAGTTGGCAGATCATTTTGTTGTTTTTAGAAGTGGAGTTTTTTGAGATAACAGCGCCAGAACTATTTGTAAAAATTATGAGGAACTATAGAACTATGCTGCATACAGACAGAACTCTAATTTATTTTCGATTTGGTGCAAAATGATCTGCCAGATGCGTGAAGTTAGCAGATCATTTTGTTGTTTTTTGAAGTATCATTTTTTTAAGCAACCGCGCAAGAACTTCAAGAAAACTACACTAAGCAGCTAGAAAATAAGTACAAAAATCTAAATCTAAAATACGAAAGCTTAGAACTGAAATTAAATACAATCGAACAAGGGCAACTCGCAAACAACATTGAGATTTGTGGCGTTAAAGAAGTGGAGCAAGAAGATATAATAAAAATTACGAAAGATATTGCTACAAAAATCCACCAAAACACCAGCGACATCGTTAAATGCTACAGAAGAAACAAAAATAAAGGTAAACATTCACAAAAGAAACCCGGGTCCTCCACCATCACCGTGCTGCTGCAAGAAGCTGTTCGTGATGCCTGGTTACGGGCGGCTAAGGACTGTCCTCTCACGTTACAAGACGTTGGCAGAAATGAGCGTGACCGGATTTACCTGCGCGAATCGCTCACACCGTCTACGGCATTTTTATTATGGAAATCAAAGGAGCAACTAAAAGAACATTACAAATACATCTGGTGTAAGAATGGATCAGTGTTAATACATAAGGCTGACAATGAAAAAATAAGTACGATCAGGTCCGTAGGTGACATTGAAAAGGTAAAATCTACACTAACAACAGTACTATGTGAGTAAAACCTGTAATTTTACAAGTAAAGTATACCTACTTAATAATAATGTCTAAATTAAGGCCTACAAATGGCGTCTATAAACTTCAGTTTCACTGAACTGAATTATAACAATTGGAATGATTTTTTAAAATATTTATCATCTACCGCAAACTTTTGTCGCAGTAATTCACTTATATTTTTTCACGTCAATATCCGCTCCTTAAAGAATAATTTTGAATCATTAGAACATATAATCAATAACTGTAATCAAATAATTCATGTAATAGTTACATCGGAAGTAAACATTGAAAGTGACTGTGCCGCTATGTTCGCTTTACAGGACTATGAGATGTATTGGGAACTCAGGACGAATCGGAGGGGTGGTGGCTTAATAACTTACGTACATAAAAGTGTAATATTTAAGAGAAAGATAATAAAAGTATATGAATTTGAATGTATCACGGGCGAGATAGAATTTAACAACACGTATAAGTGCGGCTTATGTGCCCTCTATCGTCCGCCAGATAAAAACAAATATCGCTTTATAAGCGAACTTTCATCTGTTATCTCGAACTACTCCTTCTCACATGATTATGTATTGATAGGCGACATGAATATAGACTTAAGGCAGCCCACTCCGACCCTGTCTCAATATTTAAACACGATCAGCTCATTTGGACTTTAGTGTGGTATTACACAATACACTAGAATCGATGTACATAGGAACAATATTACCAAATCATGTATAGACCACCTATTCATTCGCAACATAAAATGTACTAACAATACTTATACATGTGTCGTAAACACCGCGCCAGCTGATCACTGCATAACCGGTTGTGCATTGATGAATGTTATCGCTATGAATAGTGAACCGCATGCTTACAAATATAAAACTGAAATAGATTGTAATAAGTTACAAAATGAATTGCAACGCATAGACTGGTCAATACCACTGGGCTATGACAATCCTAATGACATTGTTTCATATATGTATAAAAATTTTAATGATGCATATGCAAATTGTAGTTACACCGTAAAATGTAGTAATAAAACAAACCGAGATTCATGTTCGTGGGTTAATAATAGACTAAAAAGTATGTGCAAAAAACGTGACGAACTTTATCAAATGTGGTCTAATGACATTAATAACCCACTTAAAAGGTTGCATTATATTACATATAGGAACAAAACCAATAAATATGTAAAATTTTTAAAAAACCAATCTATCAAAAACGAAGTATCAACTAATTTTAAAAACACTAGGCGAATATGGGAAATAATTAATTCATTGACTGGTAAAATAATAAAATGTGTAGACGATGTATTATTGAGAACATTTAAAATTAATGCGCAACAGTTGGCTGACAATTTTATTTCCGAATTTAATAAAAACCTAAACAGTACTTGTTATAATTCGTGTGCCTTGCCTATGCTTGACCCTATCTCGTATGAAATGCACTTAGATCGACAATGCAGATAGATCGATGAGATTTAAAAAACCTACGCTAGAACTAATAAAACGTATTATCATTCAAATGAATGATAATAAAAGTCCAGGTTTTGACGGTATTAGAGTAAAGGACGTTAAATTTCTCTATCTACAATTAGCACCGGTAATAACACATCTTATCAATTGCTGCATTACAACTTCCATTTATCCCGATATTCTTAAAATTGGAATTATTCGACCTATTTATAAAAAGGGATGTCACAGGGATTATAACAACTACAGGCCAATAACGATCTTGTCGGTTATTGATAAAGTTATAGAAAGATATTTGGGTACACAAATCAAATTTTTTTTATCAAATAATAAAATTATTAATGAGACACAATATGCCTTCCAAAAGTTTAAAAACACTAGCTTTCTGCTTAATAAATTTACAAATAAGATTAATGAATACTTGAATAATAAAATGCATGTTTTAGTGATTTTCATTGATTTCAGCAGGGCATTTGATACTTTACAATATAATATCTTGTTTAA
This sequence comes from Helleia helle, assembly GCA_963853865.1. NCBI lineage: Eukaryota > Metazoa > Arthropoda > Insecta > Lepidoptera > Lycaenidae > Helleia > Helleia helle. Next base: position 12,331,613 of record OY971422.1, on the reverse strand, counting down.
AAAATTATCTCAAAATGGTATAAGAGGCCCCTTGCTGAAATTGATTGAAAATTATCATAAAAACCGTTACACAACTGTAAAAATAGATAAAAAACTTAGTAAAAAGGTTTTTACGGAATCGGGTACCGCTTATTGCTCGATTATTACCGCTCGATAATTGGACCTACCGAGTATCTCATGTATGTGAATGATATGTGCAATGTCGTCAAAATGTCTTCAATGTACCAATTTGCAGATGATACTTGCCTGTTTTCAGCCAATAGAAATTTAAACGAAGCGCAAAGAATAATACAGACTGACTTTGATTCGATATGTAAATGGGCACACGATGTTGGATTGGTTATAAATAATCAAAAAACCAAGCTCATGCATATACGCTAAACAAAATAACGTGAACACCGATCCAATCATCGTCGCACATGAACACGACTGTCTACATAATAGTGGTAATAGTAGTATATTATGTACATGCAAAAACTTAGAACAAGTTAAAACTCATAAATACATAGGGCTCATAATTGATGACAGACTCAACTGGGGAAGTCACAAAGATTATGTTTGTTCCAAACTGAGATCAATCATGAGCAGAATAAAAGTACTCAAATATAAACTGCCCTATAAAATTCTAAGACTAATCTACCTGTCCCTAGCTGAGTCTGTCATTGGTTACGGGTTAAGCAGTTACGGACGAACATACAACACATACATCGAGGAAATTCGTAGACTATAATTTGGTATACTTAAAATAATAGTGCCGAAATATGTAAAAGAAAAATATAGGGAAAATGCGGATGAACTATTTAAATATTGTGGGTGTATGAATGTCTTCAATAAAATTAAATATTCTATTTTAACAGAAATTAATAACCCAGAATTCTTAGAGGAGAAAATGCGACCAACAAATTTAAGACCGATAACTTACATAAATAAATATTACGTACCTAGCTAGTGCAGATGTATGTTAAAAGGGAAAAATATAAGACCAGACTAAAACATTATTTTGTCAACTTTAAAACTGATAACTCAATTATTATTGTGTGATTATGTATGTGTGAGTTTATATTGTACGACTCACCTTGCCCAGATAAACCCTGTGAGGTTTTCGTGGCTGGGTTTTTGTGAAAAAAAAAATTGTACTTTTTTGTTTTGAACAAAAAAAAAAAAAGAAACTATTTGTAAAAAGTATCAGGAATTATAGAACTATGCTGCATGCGATCAGAACTCTCGTTTTTTTTTTCAATTTGGTGCAAAATGATCTGCCAGACACGTGAACTTAGCAGATCATTTTGTAAAAGTATTCATGTCATTTTTGAGGTGAAAACGCCAAAAATAGTTGTAAAAAGTATGAGGAACTATAGAACTATGCTGCATGCAGACAGAACTCTAATTTATTTTCGATTTGGTGTTAATGATCTGCCAGATGCGTGAAGTTGGCAGATCATTTTGTTGTTTTTTGAAGTGGCGTTTTTTGAGATAACAGCGCCAGAACTATTTGTAAAAAGTAATAGGAACTATAGAACTATGCTGAATGTGAACAGAACTCTAATTTATTTTCGATTTGGTGCAAAATGATCTGCCAAATGCGCGAAGTTAGCAGATCATTTGTTGTTTTCAGAAGTGGAGTTTTTTGAGATAACAGCGCCAGAAATATTTGTAAAAAGTATCAGAGACTATAGAACTATGCTGCATGCGAACAGAACTCGAATTTATTTTCGATTTGGTGCAAAATGATTTGCCAGATGCGCGAAGTTAGCAGATCATTTGTTGTTTTCAGAAGTGGAGTTTTTTGAGATAACAGCGCCAGAACTATTTGTAAAAAGTATCAGGAACTATAGAACTATGCTGCATGCTAACAGAACTCGAATTTATTTTCGATTTGGTGCAAAATGATCTGCCAGATGCGTGAAGTTAGCAGATCATTTTGTTGTTTTTTGAAGTGTAATTTTTTTAAGCAATCGCGCAAAAACTATTTGTGAAAAGTATCAGGAATTACAGAACTATGCTGCATGCAATCAGAACTCTCGTTTTTTTTCAATTTGGTGCAAAATGATCTGCCAGACACGTGAACTTAGCAGATCATTTTGTAAAATATTCATGTCATTTTTGAGGTGAAAACGCCAAAAAATTTTGTAAAAAGTATAAGGAACTATAGAACTATGCTGCATGCAAACAGAACTTTAATTTATTTTCGATATGGTACAAAATGATCTGCCAGATGCGTGAAGTTAGTAGATCATTTTGTTGTTTTTTGAAGTGTTATTTTTTTAAGCAACCGCGCCAGAACTATTTGTAAAAAGTATCAGGAACTATAGAACTATGCTGCATGCGAACAGAACTCTAATAATTTTGTAATCTGCTGGACAGTGATCTGCTAAGTTCACGGGCATCAATGGACTGCTATTCGCGACGATGGGACGATGAGGCTTTCCTTCTCCAGGCTTCTTATAGGCGTACCCGGATCATATTATTCTTATAGCCTATGATACTCAGTGATAATGTAACATTATACTGGTGAAAGATTTTTTTTTGATCGGAGAAGTACATTACTTTTTTATAATATTAGTAAAAATAGACATTTAAATTAGAGAACAAAGCGAAGAACAAAAAAAACAATGCCGTCCGAAAAAAATGCCTTATGCATTTAATTATTTTAATTATTTTTTTCTTTTACGCCGGGAAATGCGCTGAGGCATCGCGTCGGGGAGTGGGTCTCCCCAGGCGGGTATGTGGGACACGCTGCGCCCGAAAGCTGGTAAGTGGACGCAGCTCTACCCACTAAACCCGGCGAGTGCCACCAATACCGCCTTTGGTGAGGTGCCCCGGATCTAATGAGCAAACAGGGCACCTCGACGGCTAGTCAGCCCCTCAGAGGACCGACGCCACCTACACAGAAGGGTTATCCCGCACCACAGATCAACCCCTCCCAACGTCCGGACAGTACAATGGGATGAGGTTCCCGTCCTCCGCCTTGCCCCCTGCTCTTCTATCTCATAAGTGGGGTACAAAGAGCCCCCTCGGCTCAATTATATTCGCCCAAGGTTCTAGGCACACCTTAGGCTACTGAGTCCCACCGCCACGTCAAGGCCTGAACCATGGTGGGGAAAGCCTTAAGCTGCGCCCGAAAGATGGTAAGGTAGACGCAGCTCTACCCACCCGGCGAGTGTCACCAATGCAGCATTTGGTAAGGTGCCCCAATCTGTTGAGCAACAGGGCACCTTATTCCTCGACGGCCCCTCAAGGGACACAGAGGGGTTGTGCCACCACAGAGGGGTTGTGCCTCCACAGAGAGGGTTGTGCCTTCACAGAGGGGTTGTGCCGCACCACAGAACAAACCCTCCCAACGTCGAGACAGTACAATGGGGTGAGGTTTCCATCCTCAGCCCTTGTCCCCCTGCCCTTTTGTACCCTCTTCTTATAAGAAGCTGCTGAAGGGCTGCACTTAGTACCCCTCTTATAAGAGTACCCCTCTTATAAGAGGGGTACAAAATGCAGCTCCCTCGGCTCTGCTGGGCTGACCTTAGGCTACCGAGTCCCACTGCCGCCCCCGACAAGGCTCGAACCATGGTAGCTGGGTATTTTAATATTACAAACAGACACTCAAATTCTATATGTATATATTTATAGATTATAGTTTTTAATGCGATTTGTCACTCCAAATCAATTATAACACATAATATGTTTGTATAACTATCTCAGTTTATTGCGACTAATCCTTTTCACTATCTGATGTGTGACTACTGATTGCGACCTATAGCCGCCATTTTGAATTTTCCAAAGTATTATAATATTCAGTGACACGATCGCGCTGTATGGATGGCTGTATGTTTGACGTTTGTAACTATTTCATGCAAAAACTACTGAATAAATTTTAATGAAACTTTACAAAACATAGGTTTTATCAGAATAACATATTATATGCTATAATTTATCGCTGTCGTCTGTACTTCCACAGGAATACGAAGAACGCGGGTGAAACTGCGGGGCACTGCTAGTAACTTATAAGTTATACATCAGAATAACATATAAATTATAAGTTAACATGATTATTTTCATTACTAAAATTATTTAAAACGGGATATTTACCATGTCTTTCACTTTTATTTCGTTATTCTCGTGAACAAGACATTCGTAGATAATGTCGAAATATCGAGCTCCGCGAAATAAAAGTGAAAAACTTGGTAAATATCCCGTTTTAAATAATTTTAGTAACATATAAGTTATGTAAGAACGTATGGAATATGGATATAATATGTTTGTTACTCTTTTACGCGAAAACTACTGAATATAAATGTTTTAATGAATAGTTCAAAACTTTTCAGTGCCATGCTGCTTTGTAGCCGAATTGAGCCGGCACGACCAGGACACCGGGGAACCGGACCGACGACCTCTCGCTCACATAACACCGGCGTCAAGTGACAGCTATGCTGTCGCGTTTCGTGCGGTTTCTGATTTTCCGGTGGCCAATTGAGGGGATAGAGAAAAGGAGGGCAAAGCATCTGCTTAAATTTTCGTTGTTCGATGGGCGTCGGTTGTCACTATAAATATGGGAGCCCCTTAGCGTAAATATCTAGTGGCTAGTTTTGAGCAGATGTGATTCTACACATTCCAGAAAGTGTTTCTTTCAATTCGTTTTTTGAGTAAATCGAGATTTACTCAATACATTTTTTGCCAAATTTACACTTTTTTGAGAACGATCCGCCGACATTACTAGTACGGACTAGACTGAACAAAAAAAGTTGTGCTTTCGCATGGCTAAGCAATAGGGAGAATTGTATCCGAGAGGTGAAGGTCGAAGCATTTGATTACTCTAGGCCCTAGGGCCTAGGCGGCCGTATTTACTGCCTAGAAGAAATCGCCGGTTGCGTGTGTAATAGACACTTTAGGGTAAATAAAAGTATCGTAGCAACTAACAATATTTATTAACATTTTTAACAAAATTACTGTGTTACATTTCACAAACTCACAATTTTGACGATTGATCCTATAACAATTGAAAACATATTTACGCTTTAATACTGTTCATTGCCACGTCAATTTTTTTCAACAGAATTTTGTAGTAATATTGAATGGGTTGATTGTTCGCCAAGCCGATTGTTGCCAGCATTAGTCCGTAACCGAGCAATATAGAGAACAGCTTATGACGACCGAACCACTGCTGCACACCACCGCCTGCGTTAAACCAGATAATAAAAAGCTAACTAATACGAGTACGTCAATATTAAGAACGACGTGTTAGCTAGTCTACAACGGAACTATTGTCTACTTATGACTCAAACGAAAATGGTTGCACAACTTCTGATACACAATCTTCTGAGTGCACCCATCATCATCATCATCATCAGCCTATATCCGTCCACTGCTGAATATAGGCCTCCCTCAATGAACGCCAAGACGGCCGATCCCTTGCTACTCGCATCCAACACGGACCGGCCACCGCACGGAGATCGTCTTCCCACCTGGTTAATGGCGGACCAACACTTCATCTACCTAAACGTATAGCTATATCTTGTATCTTCTGAGTGCACCCATCATAGACATTAATTAGCGAACTTCGTCTGAAGCAATTAATTGTATATTTTTGCGTGATAATGAATAAAATAAAATATGTATAACATAATAAACATGCTACGAGTTACGACTAACCATCTCTGATTGAGTTGGTCAAAGGAAATCTCATTGAAATAGGTTGTTTTGCGTAAACTAATAGATATCTCATTCTGATTAAATCGCTGTTAGTCACGAAATATTGAGTTGTTGGAGATTCCAAGCTTTCCCCTGCACCAGTTTTATCCTGATCATCTGCACGGCCTCCGTCACCTACACATGCAAACAAAATGTAAAGAAAATGACGCGTATGACCTACATCCATCCGGATATTACCTACTGCAGTGGGACTCGTCACTCATGGCAATTTGCAAATATTAACAAATGAAGCTTATTAGTTTGAAATGTTCAAAAGCTGTTATTTTGGCGGATTTTTAAAGAAATAATACTTTTCTCCGTATTTAAAGTTAGCAGAGGATTACATTTCTTGTAGAAGATCTTGACGTAATGAAAACTCTATTACATAATGTACCTTCACTTGAAACCGGTCTTTGGTAATTTATACCATCAGGAGCGTCGATGATTTCGCACAAGGCGATGCAGGACAAGTGGCCGCCGAGGCAGCTGGCCCCCCAGCCGAAGCCTCCGTGGCTGGACGGCAAACATATACTCAGTTCCGGTGTACAATACACTCCACTCCCCAGAGTCGTTTTCTGTTAATATAATTTATTAAATTAATATTTTCGCTATAACTAAATTATAAATTGGAAAACAAACGCGATCACCACCTTATTTAAATGTTTTTGGAATCCAAAGTTCAATACGGTATAAAAATGTTCCAAGCGATTTCCGTAATAGGAATAAAACGTCCTATGATTTTTCGCTAATTCCCTCCATTTCGTCTCTGCTTTAGACTTAGTAGACGATATTACTTGGAAAATATATTGAGGTTTAGGCGCCGACATCAATGAGTTGCATTTATTCAATATCTCTTCATGCTAAAAAAAATAATTGAAACTATGTAGGTAAGCTAAAGCGCTGACAATCTTGCTTGTGTTCACCGCCTATTACAAAGTTATATAACTTACTATTTCAGGTGGCACCGTCTTTAAATTGGGTTCATTTAATCTAACGATAACATAAAATAATAAATCAATTATATCGCTAATGTTCACTACATTGTCCAAATCATCTAGTTGTTGAAGGACTAAATCAAGTGCTGGTACATCAGTGATGAGGCTGAGCTAAAAACAATAATTATTTATTATTAACTGCAACTAGATACTAAAATATTATATAGCTAATTATATTTTTTTTAAATATATAATTTCATATATAATTTTACTAATTCATCCATATCCTTAATTCCATTTTTAAGAAAACTTGGCGGAAATGGTCTGAGGCAGCTTTCGTATCTGAAACTGAAAGCTGCTGCCACAAATAAACTCCATTTGATATCTGCGGCCTTAAAATCTTTTTCTAAAACCAATCTGTAACAAAACCAATAAAAAAATATATTCGGTTAATTACTGCAAAGACTATTTGATGCAATTTTTAAACGACTTCGAAAAGGAGGAGGTTATATGTTCGTGTATAATGTGTATGATACTAATTGTTCCTAGTTCGTGTGTGTTTTTTTTTTTTTATGTATGTTCACCGATTTCTCCGTCAATTGTGGACCGATTTTCAAAATTCTTTTTTTATTCAAAAGAGTGCACTTCCGAGGTGGTCCCATGATAAGGAAACCAGGATCTGATGATGGCATCCCAAAGAAATCGAGGGGAATTTTCGAAAATCGTAGGAGTAACTAGTGCGTTTAATATTTTTTTAATAAAGTATTACAAAAAAGCACTACAATTTCATGAAGGTCTAGAATTGATCTGATGATGGAGCTGAAAGACAGTCGAGGTAACTCCTCAACGATTTACAGCAGTAACCTTGTGTTTGGGCTCGATTAATTTGTATTGATGAGAACTTTACACCTAGATAAATTGTTACTATCATTAGGGGTCTGATGATGAAGACGAAGGACAGTTAAAGGAACTTCTCAGCGACTTACAGTAGCTAACTTGTGTTTGGACTTAATACATATTTTATATGGACGAGAACTTTGCACCCATATCGGTTATAAGTGTCATTACAGGTCTGATGATGAAGACCATAGACAGTCGAGGGAACTCCTCAACAGTTTACAGGATCTACCTTGTGTGTAGACACAATTCATTTATATTGACCAGAACTTTGCACCCATATGGGTTATAAGTATCATTACAGGTCTGATGATGGAGACCATAGACAGTTGAGGGAACTCCTCTACGGTTTACAGTAGCTACCTTGTGTTTGGACTTAATTCATTTATATTGACGAGTACCTTGCACACATATGGGTTATAAGTCTCATTAAAGGTCTGAAGATGGAGTATAGACAGGACTATAGACAGTGGAAATACGTTTAACAGTTATATCCATATTTCAGACAAATAAAATCGGTTATCGAATTTCGGAATCACTAAAAATTAAGAAATAAAAAAAAATTAAACAAAAATTTAAACGACTTCAAAAAGTCTATTCAAAAAGTTTATTTTTTACTTTTTGAAGTCGTTTCAATTTTTGTTTAAAAAAAATTAAGGAACTACATTCGTAGACTTTTGAACTATCTTATATTTTATTTTCACATATTTTCTATATCTAATGGAAAACTTGAGTTTTATATCGTTGAAAATAGTATGGCGCACAAACGTTTGCTTTTACAGAATTAACGGTAATTTGTAAATGTAGATGATTGTGTAAATATACCTAACTCAAGCTTTGTGTCTATTTAATCTGATAGTAGTGGCGAACATGTCACATTGTCGTCATGACCTGGATTCAGTGGTTATGCTAAGCCAGCTAAGTTTTACTAACCTAGGTAGTACTTATACTACCTAGGTTAGTAAAACTTATACGTTATAACCCACAAATAGTTTGAATTTGATACGTCAAATATATTTATTTAAGTAGATACGTACATATACTTTATAATATGCGTGGGGCCTCACAAACTTAGCTGCTTTTACAAGCTTTCATACATTGTTATTTTAAAATAAGTATTCTTTCAGATAAAGTAATTGATACACTTAATATTTAATACCTTAAGTGAACAGCCTTCTTTTCTAAAGAATCATATTTAGACTGATTGTTATCCGACAAAGTTTCAGAGATTGATGCCAGATTGCAGTTCGTGGCAGTATCTGATAATATCTCTAATTCGCCTTCCATTTATATTTTATGTAAGTATTTGTTTGCTATTTAGAGTATCATAATTTTGAAATATATAAAATAAAGCCTAGATTATTTGAGATAGAAGTTACACGTCATAAATTTAAACTATATAAATATATAAAATAGTTTAACTGCCAGTCTTAACAATCAAAAAGGATAATATAGTGAAATAATATAAAATGAACTATTGTAATAATACTTCAGATAAAAATATATAAGTACTTAAAAAAAAATTTGCTATGAACATTTCATGTATTTGAAAAGATTTTTACATGCTTAATTATTGTATCTCAAAATATCAAATCACTATACAGGTCAACGAGGTAGCTGAAAATTGATATAGGCTGACTGGTGAGTCATTTTCATCACTGCAGTGGGGTATTCAGTAATAAAATAAGTATGTACTTCTTATTTTACCAAGATTTTTAAACAAAAATTCGACTTCAAAATTTAAAACAAAAAACTATAAAGTAATAAACAATTTCCTTAATTTTTGTGCCTACAATTTATTATCAACTTGTTCTTCTACTATAATATACAATCTTTGCATTTACCACGTCATTATTGTTACTTTTGGAGTCGGTGTCAGCCAAGGGAGGTAGGTACACACGACAGCAGCCCGAGTTCCTCACTTTGGACTTTGTACTATTAAAAGTAGAACGCAGCGAAGCGTGCGAGGGGGTGCATTATATTTTTGTTATTTCGTCTCACTTACGGGGTCGGCGGTACGTAGTCGAGCCGTGGGCATTGGTCAACAGGCGCTGTTGTGTATGAATGAATTTAAAATACTTATGCTATTAGGTTTACAGCTATATCGCGCGATACACGTTGATGTCATCTTTAAGTTTTAAGTAAATTGTCTGTCGCTTAATGAAGTAGTCCTATATATATTTTCTAGTGTATTGAACTATAATAATATCTTTTGGCACTATTATATTAGTGTAGTTATATACAATTTAATCGTTATAAGGTATTATTTTATATAATTTCAATAATTTTAATGTAATACCTACTTGTTGCAACCTCTACATACAGTAGGTGAAGTTTTGTGTGTCTGTATAATTTATTACATATTAGGCAAACGATTAGGTTTATTACATATTATGTGGTATGTTTATGTCACTAGAAATGACAAAGGTATAATTAATATCTGCCCATTTAATTAATAATAATAATATTATTTATGATAAGATGTGTATGCGACGGCTCAACTTGAAAGATTGAGCCAAAGCTTTATATTTCATAGATTCGCTAAACCCTAAAACAATGTAGAGTAGGTTAAAGTGGGGTAGGTTGTTAGATAGACACAAAAAAGTAAAAACTCTTTATTTAGGTATAAAACAATTTATATTATAACAAATTTTTATTACATTATTATAACAACTTTTACGGAACCGTAAAAGGTTTTTCATTATAAGGAGAGTGAAATTCACGTAAACATTATAAGTAAAACAATCAGTAATCATATATTTAATTTATTAAGCTAACACAGGTATTCATCATCATCATCATCATCATCAGCCTCTATCCGTCCACTGCTGAACATAGGCCTCCCTCAATGAACGCCAAGATGGCCGATCCCTTGCCACTCGCATCCAACACGGACCGGCCACCGCACGGAGATCGTCTTCCCACCTGGTCAATGGCCGACCAACACTTCGTCTACCTAAACGTGGCCTCCACTCTAGAACCTTATTGCCCCATCGGCCATCCGTTCTTCTGAGTGTGTGACCAGCCCACTGCGACTTCAACGAGCTGATTCTTTGCGTGATATCGGTTACCTTAGTTCTCTGACGGATGTCTTCCTTCCGAATCCTATCTGTCAAAGAAACACCCAGCATAGCACGCTCCATAGCACGTTGAGCTACGGCAAATTTGCGGACCAGTCCTATATTTAGAGGCCACGCTTCAGCCCCGTAGGTCATCACGGGGAGAACGCATTGGTCGAAGACTTTCGTCTTCAAACACAGGTATTAAAACTTTTACATTTTAAGCTCTTTCTTGGGCATCGTTGTCAATTAAAGACATTTCTTTTGCCGGGGTCCGAGTCTTGAGGCCAACGGCTTTTTAACGACGCCTTATTGTGTCGGTTGATACCTGAAACAACAGTGAACATATTTTGATTATCTTTAAAAACAAGCTATTACTTATATTTGAATCTCTCACCCTGCTCGGTCATACTATAAAACAATACATTTATGACACTCATACGGCAAAACAACCAACTCGCAACGTTCCCAGACATTTACAATAAAAATTCCAAAGTTTGTAATTATACAACCCAACGGTCAAAACATCTGCACACAATCAAGCTTTCACAAATTCCTTAAATCCTATGATTTACGATGGCCGAACCAATAATACGAAAGATACAAAACAATAAATACACTTAGTTTAATTAGGTAAATTGACCCAGAGTTATAATGAAACAATTTTTACGGATTTCATCGCGGTTTATTAAGATTTTTACAAGCCCGACGTTTCGGATACTTAACAGCAACCATGGTCACGGGAGGACTCCCATGGCTGCTGTAAAGTAGGTATCCGAAACGTCGGGCTTGTAAAAATCATAATTAATTATTGTTTCATTATAATGAGTCATTATAATCGACGACCTCTGTGGCTCAGTGGTAAGCGCGTTGGCGCTCAAGCAGGAGGTTGCGGGTTCAAATCCCGCCAGGGAACAAAAATATTTTCTGTGTTCTTGGGTCATGGATGTGTATTAAATATGTGTATTATATAATAAAAACCTTAAATATATGTATAGTATAAATGTATTAAATATATTTCCGTTGTCTGGTACCCGTAATACAAGTTCTTCCAGAACTTACCACGGGACCAGATTGACGTGGTGTGAAAGCGTCCATATAGATATTATTATTATACTTTTTTTGATTTTGATTTTCTCGGTTTTCACCGGCAAACTAGTATGTACGGGCCAAAGCCAAGTACATACCAGGTAAGTCCTTTAAAATTTTAATGTTTTAATTGTGAGTATGTATGGAAGATGTGTCAGGAGAAGGATGTTGTATTGTATGATGAGGTTGTGATATGTGTGATGTATGCATATATGAATTTGATTGTGTTTGTCGTGTCTCTAGAGTTGTAAATTCACCGTCTGTTTGCATAAACTTTCTCACTACACGACAAGTGTTTAAGATTACCGCCTTTTGCATTAAATAAATCAAGTTGTGGGGTAGTTGGAGAGTATCAAGGGATTTAAATAACTGAATTGGGATTACACCTGTAGTAGATAATACTATTGGTACTATTGTTACCTTTTGCAGGTTCCAGAGGCGGGCTATTTCGTCTTTAAGTTCAATATATTTTGTTAATTTCTCAGCTATTGTAGTTTGTAAATTGTGAGTATTGGGTATGGCTATGTCGATAAGATATGCAGTTTTGTTTATTTTATCTACTAGTATAATATCTGGTCTGTTGTAGTGCGTCGTTCTGTCAGTTAGTATAGTTCGGTCGAAATAGAGTTATCAAGTATATTTTGAGGTTTATATTTGTAATATGGTTCTAGGTCAGTAATAAAGTGTCGTTGTTTAGCTATTCTCTGATGGATTATGCTTACAACTTGGTCATGTCGATGTTTGTAGTCGGTCTGTACAATTGCTCTACATGCTCCTGTAATGTGTTGAATGGTTTCCGGGCAACTATGGCATTTTCTGCAGCTGTCTGTCGTGAGTGTTTTAGTAATGTATCGCTGGTAGTTTCTAGTTTCTATTGTTTGGTCTTGTATTGCAATCATGAAACCTTCAGTCTCCGGGAAGAGATCTCCACGACTCAGCCACGCGTTCGACGCTTCCCTGTCGACATTAGTCTGGCATAAGTCGTGTAGATCGAGTCTTCCGTGGAGAGCTTTTTTAGCCCATTCAGAAAGTTTAGTTTTATTATCTGTTATTTTTAGTTTGTTGGTATGAATGTCCTGTAGATTGAGAGGGGTAAAATTATTATCGTTTTTAACTATTGCTTTGTGGAGTGTAGAAAGTTCGGATTTAGCTAAGAAATACTGTTTTAAGTTTAAGATCTGTCTGTTATGTAGGTTTGTTATATCAATAATCCCTCTTCCACCTTCATTTCTTGGCAACGTGAGTCTCTGTACGCATGATCGTGGATGATGTTTACGGTATTTAGTCATTGTAGTGTTAATTTTTATTTGTATACTTATGAGTTCTGTTTTATTCCAATGAATTATCCCAAAAGAATAGGTCAGAATTGGGATAGCAAATGTATTTATGGCTTTTATAGTATTTCGGGAATATAATTTAGATTTCATTATTGCGTTTAGTCTATGTTGAAAGTTTTGTTTTAATTTACATTTGGTGTCTTTATATTGAATTTGTTGCGATTGATGGTAGCCTAAATATTTATATGTTTGTCCTTCGTCAAGAGGTTCTATCTGTTCCCCAGATTGTAATGTGTAAGTATGTAAATATATTTTTCCCGCCTTTATTGAATTTATTTTAGTTTTATCTACCCCGAGATCCATTTTGATGTCATTTGAAAATTTTTCTGTCGATTCAATCAACTTGTATAGGTCAAACTCATTGTCCGCATAAATTTTGATATCATCCATATACAACAAATGGTTAATAATCTCAGTATGTCTGTACGTGTCATTATAATGTAAGCGGTATCCTGCTTCTATGGAATTTAGGATATTAGAGAGTGGGTTCAAAGCTAGACAAAACCACAATGGACTAAGTGCGTCTCCCTGAAATATGCCTCGTCGAATTTGGATTGGTTCGGTTTCTATTGAAGTAGTATGAATTTTAAATTTAAGTTTAGTTTTCCAGAGAGTCATCGTTGTTTTCAGCAAATGTATAATTTTCGGGTGTATTTTATAAATTTCCAGAATTTGCAACAACCAGGAGTGAGGGACGGAATCGTACGCTTTTTTGTAGTCGATGTACATGGAATAAAGGTCAGATTTAGTTTTAGTTATGTGTTTTAAAATTACAGAATCTATTAATAATTGTTCTTTACAACCTTGACTAAATTTTCGGCATCCTTTTTGCTGTTCAGCTAATACATTATTATCATTTACATGCTTATATATTAATTCAGTTATACAAGAAGTTAAAATTTTGTAAATAGTTTGCAAACAGGTAATTGGTCTATATTTAGCGGGGTTTGTAAGTTCGCAAGAGTCTTTGGGTAACATGAATGTTGTTCCAGATGTAATGTACGGAGGGATCGAATTCGGGTCTTCAGTAAATTTATTTAGATAATTGTACAGATTGCTATGAATGTTTGTAAATTTTTTGTACCAGTAATTGTGAATGTAATCTGATCCTGGTGATTTCCAATTATGCAATTTACGTATTACCTGCTGAAATATGTTTAAAGGAATTTTTTCAAATGTCATTTCTGGTAGATCTTTATCATACTTTTTTCTCTCAGTCTCTATCCACTCTGCTTCGAAATTATGATTTATCGGCTGTTCCCAAATACCGGCCCAAAATCTCTGGAAATCACTAGCATCAGGTATTTCAGTATGTGTGTTATTCTCAGTATGTGGTGTGTTAGTTGTGGCCGTCCTAATGTGTCTGTAGAATTCTTTCTCGTTGTTATTAAATTGGTTGTTTTGCTGTTTTCTTTGTGTGCACGCATTATATCTTTTTAACCGACCTGTCAGTATTGAAAGTTTTTGTTTTAATGTGTCTAGTATCTGAGCTATTTGTGTGTTTGGTTCCTCATTTATACAATGAATTTTGTATATCTCTTTAATTTTATCAACCTGTGCAATTAGTTTTCTACTTCTACCTCCTTTAATGTACTGCGTTACTCTACCTATTTTTACTCGTATATCTTCCACTCTTTTTTCTAGTCTTATTTGCCATTGTGGTTTTTTATTATTTTTGGCAGGATATGAATTATTGGAAATTGTAAGTGATAACCTGGTCCCATTCATTTTGGCAGCTGTCCACGCTGCACAATATATAACTGTTTGAAAGTAATAAAAGTCTGTGTCTTCATTTATATGTTCTGGGATGATTAATTTATTTATGTAGTTGACTGTTCTAGCTAGATTTTTTGACGTTTTCTGTTTCGGTATATATACTCTGTCTGTAGGGTTTGTACCTTTAAAGTGTTCCATTGCTAAATTAAATGTTTTATCTATGTTAGCATCTCTGTTAGGTAGGTGTGTGTTTACAGAAATAACTTGTTGGTTGTCTGGCTCTAAATTTTGTATTTGGGTATCATTATCAAAACTATTCTGAGTTATTTCTTGCGAACATAATATATCGTTAATTATTGTAAGCTCTTCAGCTACTTCCTGTTTTATTGTATTAAGTCTTTGGTCATTTATGTACTTATTGTTGATTATTGCTCTTAATTGATCACTTATTCGTTGCTCGCTTAGATGTGCGAGTGTAGGAAAAGTATTTATAAAAGCTTCATGTAGTTGTTTTCGATATGAAGTCCTGTTTGTCTCTAAATGTGTGATCCGATAATAGTTTTTAAGTATGCATTCGTTTAGTTCATCTGTCCAATTTAGTCTATTTTGCGTTAATGTGTTTGCTGTATCTGTATGGATATTTACAAGGGATCGTGTATTATGTAGAGTGTCTTTAATTTCTTCTTTGATCTGTAATAATTCTTGCTTAGAGAGAAGGTTGCAATTTATAATAGCCCGTCTTTGGTCTCCTACACGTTGCTTACTCGCTTCCATTTCGGGGTATTCACTTGTAAATAGAGAATGTAGGTGTGTGAGATATGCTCTTTTCTTAGTTTCTAATTCAGTGATTATGAAATAGTGACGCATTATAAAGGTATTCATCTCTTTTGTCCACGTTTTACGCGTGCGTCGTGAACCGCGGGTGGGTGCAGTATTCTTGGCTGTAGTTGCCTCCTGCACAACATCCCCGGCACAGGTTGGTAATGATGAAGAAGTTGATGAAGTGGATAATCTTAATTGGCGAATATCATGGTAAGATGGAGGTGACGATTGTGGAGATGAAAATAGTGATTTAGTTGATGAGATCGGTGATGAAGGATGGTGGAAGCATGCTGCAGCAGCTCTTGACTGGGCAGCTTGGTGCGACTCGTTGCTCCCCCCCAGAATACGAGGGGCAGCCCGAGCCCAAAGGCCCGGGGCGGGATTCTCCATCGCGTAGAGCTCCGGTACCCGCCTGGGGTAAAACTCTATTTCGGAGACGCATTACATAAAATCTTAAATATTATATAAATGAAGAGTTAACCAAAAAGGAAAGACAGTACGAGAAGAAACAAAAGCGGTGAAAGATAGACAAAACAAAACAAAAACGGTGCAAATACAAGAAAAACTAACAAATAAAAAGATGGTGAAAACGATAGTGAATAGAAAGAAAGAACCGACGATTACCTCACGTGAGTACCTCACCCCGAAGAAAGTGGGGTGGCGTATCCAAGTGTTGCCCGGGGACACCAACTAGGAGGAGCCGGCTTCACCCCCTTATTATTATTATTATTATGTTTTTTTGTTTTTCTTCTCCCTGTTTAAGGGGGTGAGATAACTGACACACGGACCATGGCCAAGTGTGACAACTTAAGGTGACGATGAGTTTTGGAGAAATTTGCGTGTGAGGCGGCATGTATGAGGATGACAGCTTTCTGGATGAGTGTGATGGTGGATTTGGGCATTTGGAGTATATTGAGGTTGGTCTGGAGGGTGTTAGGGATGACGCCTGTTGTGGATATGACTATGGGTATGATTTTAACAGTATCTACTTGCCATTGTCTTTTTATTTCGGTAGCCAGATCTATATATTTTGTCATTTTTTCTGTGTGTGTAGCAGTAGACATAGCAGTATGCAACACCCATAACCTCCTTAAGGTTATGGGTGTTGCATACTGCTATGTCTATAATAAATACTGTTTTGTTAGTTTTGTCTAGTATTGTTATGTCCGGTCTATTAAAGTGTATGGTTCTGTCTGTTATTATTGTTCTATCCCAATAAACTTTGTATGAGCTGTTCTCTAAAACTGTGCTAGGCTGATATTTATAATACGCTATTTTTTGTGGGATGAAAGTATATTTGTGGGCTATGTTCTGGTGGCCTATAGCTGCAACTTGGTCGTGCCTATGTTTATAGTCGGTTTGGACAATGGACTTGCAAGCACCGGTAATGTGTTGTATCGTTTCAGAACTACTATGGCATCGTCTACAACAATCATTTGGCAGGTTTCGTACTCGGGTGATGTGCTTTTGGTAGTTACGGGTGTCCATCACTTGATCCTGAATAGCGATCATAAAAGCCTCTGTCTCCGGGAAGAGCTCTCCTCGCCGCAGCCACTCGTTCGACGCCTCTCTATCGACATGTGTTTGGCTGAGGTCAGCAAGGTGCCTCCCGTGCAGAGACTTTTGTGACCACTTATCTATTTTATCTTGTCTACTAGTTATGTTTGGTTGTATGTTTCGGTCATTCAAGTTAAGTGGTGTAAGTTTTTTGTCTATGTCGGCTATGTGTTTATGGAGATCTGTGTGTTCAGCTTTAGTGTAGAAATAATTACGGAGTTTGGTTATTAGGTTATTGTGTAAATTTTGTATGTCGATGAGGCCTCTCGACGTGGTAGTGTAAGGCGTTGGATGCATGATCTTGGGTGATGCTTTCTGTGGGTGGTCATGTGGGTGTTGATCAGACGCTGGAATTTTACTAAATCTGACTGAGACCAGTTTATAATTCCAAAAGAGTATGTGAGTATTGGTATTGCGTAAGTGTTTATGGCTTTTATACTGTTACGTGAATTTAGTTGTGCTCGTAAAATCTGGTTGAGTCTAAACTTAAATTTGCTAGTTAGTTCCATTTTATTTTCTTTTTGCTGTATTTGTTTGGATTGATGAAAACCTAGATACTTGTATGTGCTATGTTCATCCATGGGCTCTATTTTTTCCCCAGTATCGAGTGTGTATGTATTGTGTTGTGATTTGCCGCGGATAATTGAGTGTATTTTACATTTATCTACCCCAAATTGCATCTGTATGTCTGTAGAGAATAATTGTGTGATGTCTGCTAATTGTGTGAGTTCATTGTTATTAGTTACGTAGATTTTTATGTCATCCATATACATAAGGTGTGAGAGAGTGTGATATGTGTTGTTATGTTTTAATTTAAATCCAATGTTAGTGTCATTTAATAAATCAGATAAAGGATTGAGTGCTAGACAAATCATAATGGGCTGAGAGCATCGCCTTGGAAGATACCTCTTTGAATTTTAATAGGCTCGGTGATCACTGAGGTGTTATTATCGAATAACTTTAATTTAGTTTTCCACTGGAGCTTGGCTGTGTTAAGAAATGAAATTAAGTTAGGATGTATTTTGTAAAGTTCTAATACATAAAGTAGCCAGCTGTGAGGGACGGAGTCGAATGCTTTTCTATAATCAATGTACATTGTATGAATGTTTCTGTTTTTAGTTTGTGCTTATTTCATTACTATTGCATCTATTGTTAGCTGTTCTTTACATCCTTGACTGTTCTTCCTGCATCCTTTTTGTTGTTCTGCTAGTATGCTGTGTTTGTCTAGGTGTTGGTAAATTATTGCACTGATACATCCTGTGATAATTTTATATATGGTTTGTAGACATGTGATTGGTCTGTAATTTGCGGGATTTTTTGAATCTGTTCCTTTTGATAGCATATATGTAATTCCATGTGTTATAAATGTTGGCATAATGTGTGGTGATTGTATGAATTGACATATGTGATTGTGGATGAATGGATGTGTACTAGTGAGTTTCTTGTACCAATAGTTGTGGATATTATCAGTGCCTGGTGCTTTCCAGTTGTGTGTGCGTTTGACAATTTCCGTGAATGTTTGCATGGGTATGTTTTCAAACTCCATTTGATTAACATGTGTCGTGTGAGATGTTATCTTATGTAACCATTCGTAGTAGGTAGAGTTTTGTTGTTTTCGTTTGGTGCAAGTAAGGTATCTTTTGAGTCAATTGGAAGCCGCACTTAGTTTCTGTTTCAGGGTGTCAAGGAAATGCTGTGGTTCCGTATTTGGCTCTTCGTGTAGTGAATGAGTTTTGTATTTAATCTTTATTTCTTCTACAGTTTTTACTATTCTTTGGTTCCTATTTTCTGATATATATTGTGTAAGCCTGCCTATTTCTAATCTATATTTATCTATTCTGCTTTCAATCCTCCTTTGCCAGGTTGGTTTCCTATTCCGATTATGTGTATTTGCATCTAAATTAAATCTTGTGCCATTGCAAGAGGCTGCTGTAAAGGCTGCCGAGTAGATGAGGGTGTGCAGGGAAATGAAATCTAATTCGTGATTTAAATGTTTTGGAAGAACGACGTTATTAAGATACTGGACAATTTGAGAAAATTTACGGGATGACTTCTGTTTCGGGATGAATGGTCTTTTTTCAGGATCAATTTTACTGAATCTCTCCATGGCATAATTAAATTCTACTTCAAAGTTTTCGGCTCCTATGTCATTATTCTGTACTGGAATTAAATTTGTATTAGTGAGTGTAAGAGTTTGTGTGAGTGAGAGTGGTTCTGTGAGTGTGGACGTTTGTTGGTGAGTTTGCATCTGTGTGATTATAGTGTTTATGGTTCCTTCGGATAGAGTATGCTGTGGGTTTTCTGTTATTGTAAGACCTTGTTCGACCTGATGTTGAGGGTGATTATTTAGCTCTTTAAGTTTTATCTCTACTTCTTTTTTCAAATTTTGAATCCTACCTGCGTATATCCTATTACTAAATATATCGCCTCCTCTGATCTGCGATTCTCTGTTCTGTTAGGTGTGATAGGTGTGGGTGTTTC
Source organism: Helleia helle (assembly GCA_963853865.1). Taxonomy (NCBI): domain Eukaryota; kingdom Metazoa; phylum Arthropoda; class Insecta; order Lepidoptera; family Lycaenidae; genus Helleia; species Helleia helle. The sequence goes on along the minus strand of OY971422.1, from coordinate 12,312,038 downwards.
GCTATAAAAAAATCGTACAGCTTTTTCCGATAAGCAGTCTTCTACATTTCCAATTCAGTAACTTCGAAATAGCATCTAACTATTTCGTCATTCATTTCCTCTGACCATTTAATTCTACTATTAGAAGCGGTGTTTGTTCGTGATGGTACATGTGTTGGATGTACAGGATGATTTGAACGGTGTGTGGATGTGTATGAATGATTTTCTGTTTGAATGTTTTCATTTTGTATTTGTTCTCTTACATTGGCGTTTATTTGTTCTAATATGTTTTGTGATAATAGTTTTCGTCTTAAAATTGCTCTTCTTTGGTCTCCTACACGTTGCCGTGTTGCTTTCATAGCGGGATATTTATTGTCAAATTCTCGGTGTAAAGGTTCATTTTAATCGTCTCACACTTTGTAATTAATAAGTACGTGCGCCATATGAAGCTATTCATATCTTCAGTCCATTTTTTTCGCGCACGAGAATAGCCAACAGTGGGTCCAGGGTTGGTGGCGGATGCCTCCTGCACAACAGCTGTTGACCTTGTTGTTCGGGATGAATATGTTGATAACGGTGATGAATTGGGTGATTGAAATAGGCTATGAGTCGATGAAGGTGATGGAATGTTAGAAAAGAGTGAAATTGCGGACTGTGCAATAGACGAGGGTGAAGATGATCGGTCGGCTGTACTATTTGGTTCGAGGGGCACCCGCCTGCTCAGTCCCCTTTCACCAACGATTCGCATGCTGTGGCATCTAGTGTTGGCTCCAGATGCGCCCCGGCGACTCCCGGGCAGCGGTCGTAAATTATATCTGTTCAATTGACTTTCCATTTCATTCTCCGTATTCATTATGTTCCCACGAGTGGCTAGGGTTAAGGAGTCGACCACGGCAGAGCCCCGCATGCCGCAGCAAGGGTAATTAAAACTGGAGGTCCCCCGGTATCCAGAGTCCACATATTAGCGACTATGCCCTCCCATAGTCACGCAGCCCTCAGCATATGTTGTTTCACCTTGGCTTGGATTACCTTTACCTTGTTAGCCGCGTAAGTTTGATAGTACGCGTTACCGCCCCCCACGTGGCCAGATGTTCGGCTCGGACGTAAGGTAGGATTTTAGGGGGCTTATTATTATTATTATTAAATGAGTGAAAATCGCGTGACCCTGAGTTAATTATTAGTGTTTCATTATAATAACCATCAGTCTCTATCCCTCCTCTTCTGAACATAGCCCTCCTTCTATGAACCTCATGACGACCGATCCCTTGCCACTCGGATCCAACACGGACGGACGGATCGCCTTTGGAGTTGCCTGGGCTAGTTCCAGGTAAACTAATTTATGTTTATATGGGCGACGTCTACCACTTACCATCAGGTGGCAATAGTAAGGTTTATGTTTCTCTAAATATTATATATTCTATAATGAATAAAATAAATACATTACTGTATACACTTAGTTGTTGGATTTATTTACTTATTAGGCATTTTTTAATTGTGTTTTCATGACCTATTATTAAGATAAGTTTATTTTTGAAGAGCGAAGATATAAGTGTCATAGAAATACTCTATCTGTTACCAAGGAACAGCGAACAGACTTGATGTATTTCTTAATCTACTTTGACGTGAGAGAAGCGCAAACACGGGCAAAAGCTAGTGGTCAATATTTTTTACTGCCTAATAAGTAGTCATTACAATAAAATCCTGGGTTAATTGAAGTTAAAACTTATTTGTGAACATTTTTCTGTTGAAAGATTGCTGTAAATCGATTTTTTACTCCCTATGTATCTTTTGAAAGTCTACTTACGCTATATTGAGTTGCAGTAATCCGTATGCTCCTAAATGGATCGCTTTCACAATGGCAGCATCTTGTTCAGCGGTCTCCGGTGGTAGCGCACCGGTGGAGCTGCCGGGGACGGGCCGATAAGTCTCCTCCAGTCTCCTCGTTGCGTCGCAACCAAAAGTTTATTGTTTTCCCCTTAAACAATAAACAAATAAATTATAATTATACTTTAACATTCGCGCCAGAAACATTTTGCCATAATAATATTTATTTATTTTTATTGATGACTCAAATGTAAGAGCAATGACGTATTATCCTATAATATAATATCCTCCGTATAATATTATTATACTCTTTGATAATATCATTGTGTAAGAGGCCTACTTAACAATGATATTACTATATATTTGATGAACAATAATATTTTACTTTGTATTACATAGTTTTCGTAGTAATTTAAATGTATAAATATCTTATTTAAAGTCTCACTCACCGATATTCTCGTTCTTCTACTGATCTCAGAAATGGTGTCCATGGTGTGTCCACGTTCTCTCAACACCACTATCAGCTGTCGCTGTTGTGACAATGGTGGTGTCATAGCTCATAAACAATTTACACGTGTTGCAATAATTATAAACTAATATAACTAATAACATGAATTTAATACTTAATAAATGACGCGCGTGTATCTTAGTTCAATAATATTTGTCAACTGAGCTACAGCCGACGGACAAAAGTTTGAACAAAATACAAAGTCTATTGTCTAAACGATAAAACACGATTGAATAGACAGGGTAATAAATCTAAAAATAGAAAGTGTAAGCGAATTGTGTTTTGTGATTGGCCGAGCCGTCCTGAAGCTCTGATGTTCTGTCCTTAGCGCACAAATTTTGGTTTTTGTATTACTATAGATAAAGTTATGTAGGCTGTTACACTCATGGAGCTAACGTGTGTACATCAAAAATGGCCCCTATCACCGAGACGCTCCAGCCGGGCCAACTGAGGAGGATTGTCGGGGAACTTTTCCCAGACACACCTGGGGGCTTCACGCCCCCCATGATGGCTCGGCAGACGCCGGACAGGGTGTTCCTCCACCCGTGACGGAGGCTGAAATGGAGGCGGTTCTGACTCGCCTCCAGAGTATGAAGAGGGCGCCGTGTCCAGATGGGGTGCACGGGAAGGTTCTGGCCCTTTCCCTAGGGCACCTCGGCAACAGCCTTCGGGAGCTGTTCGATCGCTGCCTGCGATCAACACAGGTGCTCACCGGCCATGGCTGCTTCGGTGAGTACCTGTGCCGGACGATAAAGGACGATGATGATGATATGATGATTACGATGACCGCGATATACTATGGTGTGCTACCAAAGCATCCTATACAATTGTTACATCGACAAGTAATAAAATGAGCACATCAGCATATCGTCGAGATAAAAGGAACCAACCAAATAGGCATTATTGAGAATAACTAAAAAACGGCTTGTCAGATCTTAATAAAATTAATATGGGACCAAATTGGAAGCACCAGCTTTCAAACAAAAATAACCATAAAAATCCATTCACAAACGGCGGAGTAATCGTGTCACATACATACAAAAAAACATACAGACGAATTGAGAACTTTTTTTTAAGTCGGTTAAAAATGTCTCACCAGTCAGCCTGTATAGTAATTATATTGATGTACCTACGTGTTGGCATTTTGCACCTACACTACAATCTACATTTTTAGCTCCTTTTAGTGGGTCCCTACTTTATTATTCGCACCACGTTAATTAAGCACTTGGTACCAAAGAACAGGAAGATTTACGAAAAGGATGGTGTTACACATAGTACTGATGCGAAAGTAATAGAACTTCGCGTCCGATAGGCGATGTTCACCGCGGGGTATCTCTGCGTCACAGACTTCACTGTTGGCGACAACCCCCCAATAATAATCAATATTTAGTGAGCCAAATAGGCTCACATTTGTCAGACGAAACATTAGGGCCTTTAGGCCGTTAGCATAGATCCTTCCGAAAAAAAAGAACTTGCATTTATATCATCATCATCATCATCAGGTGCCATTGTAGTTCGGAGGTCAGTCAGTAAAATTTTCTGCGATCCCATGCTGCTTCCTTCAGATGCGTATAGCTCTTTAATGTCGTCTAGACACTTTCTCCTCTGACGGCCTGGGCTTCGCCTCCTTGGGATCTTGCCCTCGAGGATCAGCCTTGGATTTTCATAGAGGGATCCTCACTGCATGTGTCCAAAGAAGACAACTTTTTGTCTCGTGATATCGACATCAACTGTGTCTTGCGGTTTGCTATTTTAAGTACCCTGATGTTTTACGTAAAACTATTCCAAGGAATTTTCAACATCTTACGTAGAGTCCACATTTCAAACGCCAGTATCATGTCACGTATTTAAACGTGACGTGACGTTATACGTCACGTATATTTCCTTCAGTAAAACCCATGTTTCCCATCCATACAGGAGAGTGGACGAAACAGCATCTCATGGATGAATCTTTATTTGCAAGAATATTGTACAATTGGTATTAAGATCCTTTATAGTTCACACATTCTACTTTAAATCGTGAAAATAATTTAACAAAATTATTTTAATAATTTTACAAAATTCTAAATAATATAAGAAAAATAATAAGTTAAAAGTTAAAACACACTAAAAAATAAAAAAGTGAGTGCGTACAAAGTACACAATGTCAGAAGTGAAACTTATTTGTCAAACTAATTTTTAATATCGTTTATATTTATACTCACTCATCTAAAGCTTTAAATTTCCGAGACTTGCGATGCGACGTTCGCTCTATCTCATTCTCTCTCTCGATCTTTCTCACTCGCTTGCTCCCTATTCTCACTACATGGCTATGTGCTTCATGCTACGTTCGCCCTTTCTCACTCTCTCTCAATCGGTCTCAATCACTCTCTCCTTCTTCTTGGATAAAACCGGCGCACATTATCTCACTCTCTCTCTCGATCTTTCTCACTCGCTTGCTCCCTACTCTCACTCCATGGCTATGTGTATCATGCTACGTTCGCCCTTTCTCACTCTCTCTCTCAATCGGTCTCAATCACCTTCTCCCTCTTCTTGGACAAAAACGTTGTTCTTTTTCGTGACGTTACATCCGTAAAAAAAAAAATACCTTCATGCGCGCAAGGAAATTTCAAAATCAATCAATCAAAATTATCAATAATTGATTATTATAAAATACTTATTAAATGTTGAGATACGGGTCGCATAGGACTTGGGACATTTTGTGAAAAGCAGCTTTAGCTTGTCCAATTCTACACTTCACCTCTTCAGCTGACATGAAATGGATGTAAAAATATGACCGAGATATTTAAATTTACTGGCATTTTCAATCTCTTGGGCTTTGAGTTGAAGACATGGTGGTGTTTCAGACGTTTTAGAAATATTATAGAAAAGCCAGAGAGCTCATCACCTAAATGCAATGGGTCAAGTCTGTCGTCGTTTAAGAGTTCTAAAATGCGAACTCTTCTCACCTGCGCGTTCGGTCTTCCCATGGTCTTCCACTGACAAAAGAAGTAGTCCGTTAACGTCCACAATGCTGTTTGACAACGATACTTTCACTTATGTCATGACCTTAAGAACCTTGTGCAGTTCACCATATTGGTGTGTGGCTTCTAGATGTTCGATGTGGTCACGTCATTGTCGATTTTTTTTTATAATAATTCATTATTTGTCATTGCGACCATTCTTTGTATATAATAATATCTTTATTTGCTGGAATATGGTTAATAATAAGATGAGAACGAAATATATGTGGCCTCATATTCTGCCAATAGCGTGCAAATCTTATATGTAATTTAATTTTGAGTTATTTTCAATTTTTTTATTTCAAGTTCGGTATCATTAGCAACATATCAAGAAGAAATAATACATATAATTCAATAATATACTAAATAATCAATATGGGCATGTCCGAGGTAGCATAATTGAATAATGATTAATAATGAAACACTTTTTTACGGATTTTATCGCGGTTTATTAAGATTTTTACAATCGATTTAATAAACCGCGATAAAATCCGTAAAAAAGTGTTTCATTATAATGAGTGAAATTCGCGTAAACATTAGAAAACAATAATGATTGATAAATAATAGAAATATAAATTTAACATACTATAATAACCTTCATCACCATTGCATTCATTAGATACCAACATAGACCGAAACTTGAAACCTACATGATGATAATAATTATGATGTTTATGTTTTGTCCTCAAAGTATTGTTATGTTGAAATTGTTATAGAATTTATATAGAATACATATTATTTAAAAAATAAATTATAGTTAAAAAAAACACGCTTTAATAGCAAACCGAACTATAAATTTGAATAATTTTTAATAGAAGAATTAAATGGGTTAACAAAATAAATAAATGATATTACTTATTGTAAAAAAGCGTGAGGTGCTCGATATTCATTGTTAAAAATATTTCATCGGTACCTATTTTTAAAAAGTGAAGTTAGTAAGTATAAAAACTTAGTTACAAGCACCAAGCTTAGCACTTTAGAAATGAGTGAGAGACTAAAAACAACACAAGTGATGTAGGTAACTTGCGCACCTTATGCGGTATGCCTTCCTAGCATGTGCTATCCTGATTATCCTGATCAGGATATTGGAATAATTTTATCAAATTATTGTATTGTCATCGGTCCTCGATAAATCCACAAAGTTTGAAAGAAATCTGGCCGTTTAAAGTGGGTCAAAATCGCGCCCAAAGAAGTCGGTTACAAACATACAAACATACATACAGGTGAAGCTAATAAAAAGCGTGTAAAAATAAATTGAAAAGATTAGTTGCACTGAGTTTGTTTCGCCGGTTCTTCTCAGTGGGCTTGCCTTGGAACCGGTGGTGATTCAATTGACGTTCAAAAAGATACTGTATTTGTACCTACTATTTTGAATGAAAAAAACTTGATTTTGATTTTATTTTTTAATGTTATCGTATATTTTTGAAAGTAGCCATTCGAATAGCACTGTTCAGAATTTTTGCCCTGGTGATATCCTAATATGCTTTGGTTGTTTATTAAAAATTGACACAACCGTGCAATATGCATTGTTGCTGCAAAATTTTAATCTTGGGAATTGAACGGGGATTCGTAATTTGTAGGGGTGTCTACAACTTTTGGTGGCTATATTATTTTTTCTGTCAAAATACATATCTAGGTTTCTGTAAACAAAAACTCACACATCCCGAAAATAAAAAGGCTTGGAAATGGAAGAATATTATATTTTTCAAATAGTAGTTTGCAGCTTTGTAAGTAAGTGACTCCACATATTGTTCTAATATAGTTTTTGTGCACGACAGACACGAATTGAATCGGTGGAATTGTCCCATATCTTAGTATGGCGGTAATGTAACCGTGTTATGCTAATAGAGCTGTCTTTAGACAAGCAGAATTTTTTCAATTTTCTTAGGTCATAAACAAATTTTTCCATTATAAGACAAACAATATTACAATATTCATATGTTCTTTCCAAGTACAAAGACAATCTACGGTTAGATATCCCTAAAAACTTTGTTGATGATACTTCTCCTATTTTATTACTATCATAGGTATGTCGCGTGAACTGTTTTGTACTTCGAATTGAATAATTTTTGTTTTTTTTGTACCTATTGACAGCTAAGTTTTACCATTTTAGCCAGTGTTCGTTCGTTCTAAGCTTGTGTTTAATTCGTATTCGTAGTGTAGTAGGTTTTCATTGTTAACAAGTATTGTTCGGTCATCCGCGAAAAGTATACAATATTTATATTTTATTATTTTGGGTAAATCATTTATGTAGCATAAATATAGTAAAGGGCCGATTATGGATCCTTGAGGGACACCTTAAGCGTTAAGGAGATAGGAAGACCTATGTTTTTTTTTATATGTCGCTTGTGTCACATAATATCTATCCAAACCAAATACCTATTATAAATATATTTTATATTTATAATAGGTATTTTATTTGCTTTGAACTTTTCATTTCTGTATACTTTAATTATAAACTTGTATCAAAAAACAAAATAAAATACATTACAAATTATTATAATTATTAATACACAATTAAAACAAAATATTATGCTATGTTATGCTTGCTTGTTTCTCCCGTGAAACAGCTTTGCTGTGTTTCGGAGAGAAGGGCAAGACAGGCAGTGTAATTACTGGCACCGAGACTTAACATCTTATGTCTCAGGATAGGCAACACATAAATGAGTTGCCTGGGCTCGTTCCAGGTATACTAGTCTATGTTCATTGGCGACGTCGACCACTTACCATCAGGTGGTACGTTTGCCAGTTTGCCTATCAACTAACATAAAAAATAAAATAAAAAAATGCTAGCTTTATATTAAAATATCAAGACTGTTTTGGTTATTCTTGTGTAATACAGCGTTACTAGGTGAACGACTGAAGCGCTCTCAAAAATTTTTATGTGTGTTTTCACAACGCAGAATTGTGCTCATGCTTCATTGAAACGTGAAAATTTTCATGCGTACTTCATCAATACTTATATTTATTTTTAACACAGTCTGATTTAACTTTTTATTATGTCCTAAAATCTACGACGAGACGATAGCTTTAAATTTTTTTTCAACAATAAACTATAATTACTAACGATTTTCTGCTACCGCATCACGCGAAAGCACTATTTTTAAAAGTGCTCGATTGTGCGAAGCTATGCTGTAGTTGTAACATCAACATTGAGCATTATGCCGCAAATGCACGTTAGTCGAGTAATTGGAAAAAACACGTAGTGTAAAAGCAACTAATACATTCGTACCATATACATTTCGACCCGTTATTTACACCAGTGCCACTGTTATTAACAGTTAAAAAAGGACAATATTAATTTTTCTCCCACATGCTAAGAAACTCTAGTAAGTTCTTTTTTATGAAGGTAGCCAAAGACAACACTGCCCTCTGTTATTTTTTACACATGGTAATATCAAATATGTATAAAAATTTAATCCTGGCAATTATAAAGTGTTGGCAAGGCAATCATGGCAATGTCATGTCATTTCTTGAAAAATGGCGTTTGTGTTGTGTTAAGAAATTACAATAAACAGACATTCTGATTTTTGTGTTTTAGTGGTCTTCCTTTTGTGAATTAAAACTTTGTTATAAGTATTTTCTTACCAGAGGTAAGAAAACGTGGACTGATGAGTTTACTGACCGATGTCTGCCGTGGCACCCACTATCCCCGGTTAGTAATGTATTACTTTTTGTATGTGGTTTTACAACTACCACTATTATTTAGATCTGAGTGACAAATAAGTAAATACGCTATAAGGTATTTTTTTTATTATTTTATATTCAAAATATTCAACTCTTTACAAGCGACCTATTTTCTATTGACGTTGCTCTTGCGTTGCTCCGCGTGACGCGTTGTTAGCAAAATCGTGTTTCAAAAAATATATGTATTAAATGCAAAGTTTGATCTGTCCCATTAGCCTTTTTGACTTCACACTTGTAATATGTATTTATTGTATACAACACGACAACCGTCACAATTTAATTAATTCTATTGTTTTGTTATAAGTAGTGTGTTATTGTTAAAAAATGTTCACTACAAAATAACTTAAACTGTATTGTAATTTACTTACATATACATTCGATTAAAAGTAAACAACTACTTTTCAAATATATTGTCCATATACATACATCCAATAGTGGTTAGATACCAACAAATATATTTTAATCCTTTCTTCTTTTGCTGTATTTAATTTTTAATAATTGATATATTTATGTATTTAATATAAAACTAAACTTATTGCATCTCTTATTTCTTATGTAAAATTAGCATATGTGGGAGCTATTTGCAAATATAAATGATATTGTCCCTAAAAATATACAATTACAAAATAAAACTAAATAAATTAATGGTAGTACTTTTTAACTGCTCTAAGTTCAAAAAGTAAGTAAATATTTGAATCAATGTATACATTATTATTACTAGTAGTGGGTGAATATTGACTATTTCATCAATTTTATATAAATGTGTAGGGGCTGACCCAGCAAAGGACATACAAAAGCGTCGAGCTGGGAGTATTGGGTGAGTTTTCAATTTGCTATGACAACACTTTACTAAGATTTTGTTATGTTACTATGAATCACGTTTTTAAATATTATATCATTATTATTATTATTATTTAAGGGTTGGGGACGCCAGCAAGGCCAGACGGGTGATCAGTCCTCATTAACGGGACCATTTCACCCAATTCCCCGGGCTCGCCTCTGGGATTAGATGCGGGGACGGGTTATCATTTGCCCCTCTGGTGTCACCCCCTCAAACCTACGTGTTGATCTACAAAAACTACTTAGCTGCCTTATGGTTAGATATGCCAAATCTTCCTTCTTCAGCTCGTCCGCTCCAAACAGCTCCCATCTTGCGTATGCATATACTGGGCATTCTGTTATGAAGTGCAGACTGGTCTCTTCTTTCTCTTTGCACTTAGGACACAGAGGGTCCTCTGCTAGCTTCATTATTGACAGGTGTCTGTTGAGTGGGCAGTGTCCCGTCAATATTCCCACAACTGTTCTAATGTTGCTCCTAATGAGTTTGAGCAACTCTTTAGTCTTCTTGCTGTCAAGCGTCGAGATGAAGAATTTCGACTGTCTACAGCTCTTCGTGTCATTCCATCTCTGGTTTGTTTCTTTGTTTATTCTCAGGGTTATAACATTTTTTGTTATCCTGTGTGCTATTGGCAGTCTCGGCTCAGGGCCTATGAACGTCTCATCGGCTCCTTCTCTCGCCAGTCTGTCTGCTTCTTCATTGCCCGCATTTCCCTCATGTCCAGGTACCCAGGCAACTACTATCTCAGTCTGGTCTGCTAGATCTTGCAGGGTGTTTTTGCATTCTTTGACCAGTGCTGAGGTAGTCTCCCTCTTATTGAGGGCCTTCAATGCCGCTTGACTGTCACTGTATATGACTGCCTTCTCAATCCTCTGTGCGCTAGTGATATTTTGTTTAATCATGTTGGCGCATTCTCGTATTGCGAATATCTCCGCTTGGAATACGCTGGAGAATCTGCCTAGATTAAACGATGCTTTCATTTCAGTTGGATGGCTAATATATACGCCAGCCCCTGATAACTTCGTCGATTCCTTCCTGGATCCATCTGTGTAGCCGACCATCATTGTCTTTGGGTGGTCGATGTTAATGTTCCAGTTATCTCTCGAGCCTATGCTTATCTTGTATTTCTTGTCGAAGATTCTCTCCTTCTTTATCAAATCATTGTTTGATAAAATCATGGATAGATTTTCTTCGTACTGTTTTGCTATTTCGGCGTGACCTTTGTCATAGTGCCCTCCCTTCCATAATTTGTTGCTCTTAAGCTTGAACCATTGTTCAGTCGCTTTCTTCTTGATCGTGAGATCAACTGGGTTGAGGCCGAGTATCATCTCTAGAGCCGCCGTTGGTGTTGTTTTCATGGCGCTCGATATCATGATGCTGGCTAGTCTCTGTACTTTTGTGAATTCTTTCCTGTTCGTTCCTAATTGTGCCTTGTGCCACCACACTAAGGCTCCATGTAGAATTCTTGGTAGTACTATGGCCTTGTAGATCCAATGAACCACATTTGGTTTCATGCCCCAGGTTCTACCTACCGCTCTCCTGCATTGCACAAGGGCACATTTGGATTTTGTGCAGATCTCTTTAACGTGGGCTTTGTAGTTCAGATTTCTATCTAGGATTACTCCCAGATATTTTATTTCATTGACTACCTCTAGATTTTCGTTATCGATTCTCAATGGAATCATGCTATCAATCTTCCTCTTGTTTGTGAATAACACTAGCTTGGTTTTTGCTGGGTTCAGGTTTAGCCCTTTATCCCTGCACCATCGTAGCGCTGTGTCGATTCCTCGCTTCATGATGTCTCTGGTCACGCTCAGTACTTTACCTGTGACCAGAATTAGACCATCGTCTGAGTACGCCTGTATGTAAATGTGCATGGCGTTTATCTTTGATACTAATTCGTCTATGAGAATGCACCATAGGAGCGGAGATAGGCATCCTCCTTGCGGAAATCCTCTTCTTGCTCGAATGGTGCATGTTGTTCCCGCTAAGTCAGCTTGTATCGAGCGATGTTTTAACATATTAGTTATCCATCCCGTTATCTGTCCAGATATCCCCTCTCTGTTAAGTGCTTCCACAATGGATTGAGGAGTGGCCTTGTCAAAGGCTCCCTCTACATCGAAGAAGCAGCCATATCATAGTACCAATATAGGTATAAATATAAATGTATATATTTATATTGGTCTATACTCTATACTAATATTATAAATGCAAAAGTAACTCTGTGTGTTTCTCTTTACTTCATGCCTAAACCACTGAAACGATTTGGATGAAATTTGGTTTGAAGATAATTAAAGACCCAAGAAAGGACATAGGATAGTCCGCGCTTGCATATGTCTATCTCTTAAGGATACCATACTATATCTATTTTAATACTGAAAAAAATGGGCAATTATAAAGTAATAATTGGCAAAGCTTTTTACACAAATATGATATTCATCTTATCATTTTAAATACGTTAGTTGGCTTGAGCATTTCATTAAGTTTATTTTTTCCATTTACACCTTGCAAATTAAATGAATACCTTAGGTTCTAAGATTTAGGAGGATTTAGCAAAATCAAAATAATGCGCAAGTAAATTAATTTCGTGTCGCCGTGATTCCATTGGGTCTCGCGGGCGTTACGTGACCCGTGCGGGGGTTCTGAAAGATTAGGTAGTGTATCAATGTATGGTGGATTTGTGTATCATCGTGAGCGACGATGGCCTAGTGGGTATGGGCTCGGCCTCTTGAGTGAGAGCCGAGAGGTCCGAGTTCGATCCTGACCCCCCCCCCTCCTGTGATGCCTAGAAATGGGTTTTTTTAAATTTCTACCTGCACCTGACCATCGCTTGCTCACCGGTGAAGAAAACATCGTGAGGAAACCTGCATACCTGATGAGATTATAAGTTTTTGAAAGTGTGTGAAGTTCACCAATCCACATTGGGCCAGCGCATAGGTGAACTATGGCCCAAAACCCTCCTCGCCTGATTTCGAAGAGGAGACCCGTGCCCAGCAGTGGGACATATAAGGGTTGATACTATATAATCCTTATCATCTGTGTGTTCGGGATAAACTCAAAATCTACTAGATGTATTTTTATGCTGTTTTTAAACATGAGAGTTTGTGTAAATTGGTAAATAATATAAGGATAGTTAAAGAGTCGGAAAAATTTAAGTACTTGGAAGCTTACTGCTTACTTACTAAAATCAAATATTTTTTATTCAAAATAATAGAGGCAGGTTAGAAAATCTATATTATTTATATTTTATTGTGTAATTTAAATAGGGAAGATATAAAGTGGAATTAAACTTTTAAAATCAAACTATATTTAGCATAACAAATATCAGCAGCAGTATGATTTTAAGTTAACATGGTTATTTTCATTACTAACATTATTTAAAACGGGCTATTTACCATGTTTTTCACTTTTATTTCGTTATTCTCGTGAACAAGACATTCGTAGATAATGTCGAAATATGGAGCTCCGGAATAAAAGTGAAAAACACGGTAAATATCCAGTTTTAAATAATTTTAGTAACAAAATCAAATGTTTTAAATTAATTATTTCCATGTACATACACAAATAAAATATTTTACAGAATGGTGTGTTCTTCATCACCAACGTCATTAAATAATTTCTGTCCACTGCCGGACGTGGCCCTGTTTTAATAAACGCCTACGCCAACGTCAAAAAGGCCGATCACCCAATGTTTTTTCTAAATCACCTGCATAATATATTTTTAGATAAATTTAATAAATTGATTTATCAGATTTTTTCACATTCTGTGATCAGGTCAGATGAAGACGACGCAAGTGGTGGGAAATACACAAGGATGGAGGAGGATAATATTCAAGACAAGGAAAGGTTTGCGAGGTAAGTTAACATTAATAATTCTCATGTGTAAAGTGAATGAAGCCTGACAGTTTATAACTGAGAAAAACTTGACTGAGGATATACCTAATAGAAGATATTGTTAGAGAGAAATCCTAAAAGAAAGCATTATCGTAATCGTAACCTAAAAACCAGCAATATACTGCGTTAATGACTAGGGCCTAGATTTTGGCCTTAATTTTTGATGAATATTTTATTTTTTTAATATTACACTTCAAATTCAAATCGTGGTAAATATCCCGTAAGTATTTTTTATAGTATTCATAACCATGATATTTAGTTTCGATATAAAATGTTCGATATGAAGTTTTGGTATTAAGTATAGCGAAAATGTATAAGAATATTTATTTTGAAATTAAGGCAAAGATCTAACCTGTATTAAAGATATAATAAATTATATAAATAAATTAACATAGTAAAAAAATAGTAACATTTTTTTTTCTTTTCGGATGGGCCCCTGCATAGTTAAAGACGGCCTTGGTCTTATCTACTATTTTATGTTGCTAATTTATTATAGGTACGTATTTTAAGGAGTAATACGCCGCCCGAAACTATACCGTGTGAAAGAGCTCGCTATTATATTTTTCCAGTTATATTACATATTATATTATTATGTATAGTAGATAAAGTAGTAAAGTGGTAAAAATGTTTCAATCGCCATGATCACGAGGAGAGTGTCCCCGTGATCATAGCGATTGAAACATTTCCGAAGTATCGGGACGTCAATAAACCTATAAACGCTGTGAGCACCCGAGACAATATTTATTTAAATATGAATAGTGATCGCGTTAGTTTAAAACATTAATTAGACGGTAAAAATCGTTCGATTCTATACTATTCCTTTTTCTAGACAATCTAACGAATATTTTTTATAACGCGTAACTAAATCCCAATATGAACTTTCTAAAACGAAGGCTATAAACATAACTCTTCGTAGGAATTTATGTTTTAGCGTATATATTTGTTTATTTTAAAGTGATTTAACAATAGTCAAATATTTTCCCACATTTTTAGTACCAAAAACAATACATAGATTGTCATTCGAGCGACGACGTTCGAAAATGGCGATAATTCTCATAAGCATTATATTAAATTGTTTAGGTAAAGTATTGAAAACGTGACTTATCACGTCGCGGTTGTGATATTACGTATTTATTAACATAAAAATTAGGATACTCTTTTAGATATCATAATATAAGACTATGTGGCTTGTATGTTTTATCATACTTTATAGATTTGAAAGTTTAATTTACACGATATGATGTCGTTCTCCTGTTAACTGTCTAAATTAAACATAGAAATATTATAGAATAGAAACCTTTTAAGACATTTATTAAATAACTTGATATTAATAAAACTAATTCCGATCCTCAAAATGAAACCTTGATCACTCTGTTGTCTGTATGTCTGCCAAAGGGTTTAGAGGGATATAGGGAAGAAGTACCCTAGACTTAGAATCATTAAATTTGGTAAGAAGTTAAGTCCCACAACATAAGTAAAGGAACAATTCTGGAAACTAATTAATTCGTTTGTGTGTACACAGAAAAAATAATAGTACTAATATTTAAATGGATATCCATAGGATCACTTTTTCAATTTTACTGCCTACTCTGTAACTTCAAGATACTTTTGGCCCTTTTGGTTTTAATGTTAGCCTTTACTAGTCTAACAACTATTCCCATCGCCATATGAATTCTAATATAATAATAATATAATATCTATGGACGCTTTTTACACCACGTCAATCTGGTCCCGTGGTAAGTTCTGGAAGAACGTGTGTTACGGGTACCAGACAACGGAAATATATTTATTACTTTTATACTATACATATTATATTTAAGACTAGCTGTTGCCTGCAGCTTCGCCCGCTTTACTCAACTCCTATAAGTCACAGCGTGATGTTATATAGCCTATAGCCTTCCTCGATAAATAAGCTGTCTAACACTGAAATAATTTTTCAAATCGGACCAGTAGTTCCTGAGATTAGCGCGTTCAAACAATCAAACAAACTCTTCAGCTTTATAATATTAGTATAGATTTTTATGATATAATGCATATATTTCATACACATCCATGACCCAGGAACACAGAAAACTTTTTGTTCCCTGGCAGGATTCGAACACGCAACCTCCGGCTGGAGCGCCAACACCAGCGCTAACCACTGAGCCACAGAAGTCGTCAAATTATGACTATTAATATTTTAATGTTATCCATCACTAGTCTAACAGCTATTACCATCCCCACCATGGTTCAGGCCTTGTCGTGGCGGTGGGGCACAGTAGCCTAGGGTGAGCCCAGCACCTAATGGGCAAAGCAAATTGAGCCGAGGAGGCCCCATTGTACTGTCTCGACGTTGGGAGGGATTGTTCTGTGGTGCGGGACAACCCCTCTGTGGAGGTGGCGTCGGTCCCCTGAAGGACTGACTAGCCGTCAAGGTGCCCTGTTTGCCCAACAGATCCGGGGCACCTCACCAAAGGCGGCATTGGTGGCACTCACCGGGTTTTAGTGGGTAGAGCTGCATCCACTTACCAGCTTTCGGGTGCAACGAGTCCCAAATACCCGCCTGGGGAGACCCACTCCCCCGCGGGATGCCTCAGAGCATTTCCTGGCGTCAAAGAAAAAAAGAAGCAGCTTTTACCATCGCCATATGAATTATGAATATCAATATTTTAATGTTAGCCTTTACTAGTCCAACAGCTATTACCATCGCCATATGACTTATGACTATCAATATTTTAATGTTATCCGTTACTAGTTTAACAGCTATTACCATCGCCATACGACTTATGACTATCTATATTTTAATGTTATCCTTTACTAGTATAGCAGTTATTTCCATCTCCATATGACTTATGACGATCAATATTTTAATGTTATCCTTTACTAGTTTAGCAGCTATTACCATCGCCATACGACTTACGGCTATCTATATTTTAATGTTGTCCTTTACTAGTTTAGCAGCTATTACCATCGCCATATTACTTATGACGATCAATATTTTAATGTTATCCTTTACTAGTTTAGCAGCTATTACCATCGCCATACGACTTACAACTATCTATATTTTAATGTTATCCTTTACTAGTTTAGCAGCTATTACCATCGCCATACGACTTACAACTATCTATATTTTAATGTTATCCTTTACTAGTGTAGCAGCTATTTCCATCTTCATATGACTTATGACGATCAATATTTTAATGTTATCCTTTACTAGTTTAGCAGCTATTACCATCGCCATATTACTTATGACGATCAATATTTTAATGTTATCCTTTACTAGTTTAGCAGCTATTACCATCGCCATACGACTTACAACTATCTATATTTTAATGTTATCCTTTACTAGTGTAGCAGCTATTTCCATCTTCATATGACTTATGACGATCAATATTTTAATGTTATTCTTTACTAGTTTAGCAGCTATTTCCATCTTCATATGACTTATGACGATCAATATTTTAATGTTATTCTTTACTAGTGTAGCAGCTATTTCCATCTTCATATGACTTATGACGATCAATATTTTAATGTTATTCTTTACTAGTGTAGCAGCTATTTCCATCTTCATATGACTTATGACGATCAATATTTTAATGTTATTCTTTACTAGTTTAGCAGCTATTTCCATCTCCATATGACTTATGACGATCAATATTTTAATGTTAGCCTTTACTAATCTAGCCGCTATTACCATCGCCATATGACTTTTGACTATCAATATTTCTTTTTACTTTAGTCCAAGTGCTAAACCAATAAACAAACTTATAAGAGGCTTTTTTAAATATGGACAATTTAGAAGATATTCATTCGTTTGTTTCAGTCGTGAAAACCATTGTGAAATCGAGAGGCGCAGAAGAAACAAGATGACGGCATATATCACGGAACTATCTGACATGGTTCCAACATGTTCCGCTCTCGCGAGGAAGCCCGACAAACTCACCATACTACGTATGGCAGTAGCACATATGAAAGCTTTGAGAGGTTTGTTTGTTTTGAAGTTACAGGAATATAAGTAAATGCAATGTTTTGCCGATAGTTTTATCGTTTGTGGGCTAATTTTGGGGTTGCGCCAGTCCTGCAATCATCTTATATATGTGCGTGTGTATGTCACTAAACTCTTACAAAACGGCAGTACCAATTTGTAAGAGATTGAAGAGGAAATCGGGGATTCGAGAATGGCTTAGATTCACAATTCGGTCAACTACATATCGTGTGTAATAGGACAACGTCTGTCGGGTCCGCTAGTATAAATACATATATATATATATATATATATATATATATATATATATATACCTAGGAAAACTGTATTTATACTATATATATACATACAAATATTAATATATATATATATATATATATATTTGTATGTTAATATGAAGCCCGTAAATCTGTAACGGATCTTACGACCTATTATAGACTGTAGCTGTTCGGTATCGGCTATTTATTCGAAAACTTATTTATTATCTCTTGCCAGAATGAAAAAATTAAATAATTTTCAAATCTTATTACTACACACTTGTTTATTTGAGTACAAAACTAATTTTAAGTTATGTGGTTGTTGATCAAAATTAAAATTTAGAGTTTTGCTACTGTAAATAACGCCTAACATATCCCGGGAAACTGCGCGAGGTACGTAATAAAAACCATGAAATCGCTGAATAATGCGCACTAACGATAGCTTATCCTAATCTCGTAATTGAATTACAAATGAAATTCCAACGTTAAATTTAAATTGAACTGGGAACACGGTTTTACTTTATTGGATTATTACCGGCCACGTTTCATTGACCTGCAGATGTAATCGTATACTATAAATAATAATCGATAATTTGAATTATAAAGGCATTTGCTCAGCGGAAATATGATTATCGCTCGTGTTTAAATAATTATATTGGTCCATACGAACACATCAAGTGTGGCTCGTCATTATCCATCCGGAACACTGCTGAACATATGAACGTCCACTCCGCCACTCGTATAATAAATAAGACTGGCCACTCTATGGAGATCGTCGTTCCTTCGGTGGAGATCGGCACTATTATTACTAGAAGTCATGAACACTACCACATATAAATTCATAAACCCACCGTATCTACACACTTAACACGTTGGCTGCCATGAGCAACTCTGGAGGAGCATGTTTTCTTCTATGTGGCCATGAGCATCACCGGTGGGATCAAAAGCTCATTTTTCAGGGTATTTTTTTAGGGGAATTTTTGGGTCCAGATAAAAACTGTGAATGATATTTAGAGATTTTTTTTATTTATGTAGAGTATATTCTATAGCTATTTACAAAAACGATTAATTATTTACCAATCCGCACCCTAATTACGTATTTCAAAGCAACCGCAGCGCGACAGCCACGCGATAGCAACGCAACAGCAGAGCGACAGCGACCGGTCGAGAGGTTGCAAAAAGAAACGTATTATCTAAGTTTATCGTCTGCTATCTGCTCACTAGCCGCTAATGCCTAGCTAATGCACTTTTACTAGCGCCACCAGCAGCCAGGTAGCAATGGATGGAACTACAAAACGTCAAACACTTAACACACTTCAAATACTTTTAAATTTTAATCAATTTTAATGTAAATACTAAATATGGGGTACATACATATGTAATAACTAATATTCAAAGAGTATATAAACACTATGCTAATATTATTCTGTGATCTGCCGGCCTACTCTTGACACTCGATCCTATCGAAATTTAGGATTGGGATCGAAAATATGCTACAATAGCGCACAATTACAGTGAAATTTAATGTGACGAGGAGTTTAAGAGATATTATCGCCTCAGCAAGGAGCTTTGAAGTTATTCATAGCGATTTGGATTTGTATCTACTATCTAGTATCTGCGGGTTATAAGGTATGTCAATAGAAATATCTATAATTAATCTAACCTCTTCTATAGTTCATCTTTTCTCTTTATTTACGGCCTATGTACAGTGAGTTGTAATTACTACGGTAATAATAGTTCAATGTATATGTAGGATACTTGAAAAATATATCTCAAATTATTTTATTATTGATTGGTTCTACATTGTTCTTCATATTATGTGATACCTATCTATTAATATAAATAAAATAAGTGCTAATTATAATAATCTATTTGACTTATTGAGCTACATAATAATATTTGCATTAATTTCAGATTTTATGAAAACTTCCATATGACATAGTAAGTGCTATTGTTGGTACTCATATGGCTCTCATACGTCCAGCCCAAAATGAGAGGTTTTATAATAGAAAAGGATTTCACTTAAGAAATGTTTTAAATGTAAGTTGACTCTTGGATTCTGTAATTGTATAAGTTAGTTTTAATAATTCCTTTTGTTTTATAAATACCTTTAAATTGTATATAGGTATTATATTGATATAATATATTATACAATTTAAACAAATTAATTATATATGTTAATAGATATAATATTCTTTTAGTAATACCACAGTATAAGAAGTCATAATACCTTTAAATTGGCAAATAACATAAAAATTATAAGGGAATCTTAGAATGTGTTCTTTCCTTTTTAAATTTTGGGGAAGTTGTTTATTCACTTGTTAAGTCTAAGTTAAATCATAATAAAGTGAGCATTTGTTTCATACATGAATATTATAATGCAATAATTATTTATTATGTTTTAGGAGACTCTGGCTATGCCCAAAGAACTATTGTGATGAAACATATTTGGATGCTCCGGCTGGCTCACCTGAAGAACACTACACCAAATTTAATTGTGTGGGACACTATACAGTAAAGCATACTATGGGTGTTCTGAAGTATAGGTGGCAATGTCTCCTAGGCCACAGGGTCCTTCTCTATCATCTGGACACAGTTATTAGAATTATAAATGCTTGTTGTGTTTTACACAACATTTGTAATGAAGCAAGCTTGAGTCAAAAAGACAGTGAGGATACCATACCACCTACTTAGTAGCACAGACAGCACCCAGGAAACAAGTAGGCAGGAACTTCCAGAGTTAGTGTGCGTGAGCTATAATAGGCTGCTATAATAGCTATAAGTGTTTTTAATGTTTTCATTAAACTCTTGTTAAACTATTATTTGTTTTTTTTTACTATATTCTATATTTTTGGTCATTGATTGATATAATCAATATTACAATCACAGTATTTATAAAAATAAGTAAGTAACTAAAATACTTAACAATAACCCTTTTATTCTCTTTTAACCTAAGGTAGCAATATTTAAATAAATCACAATATTTAGCTTCTAATATTTAAATGTAACACAGTTTTTATTTCCATGTGTATATTAAATTTTTGGTCATTGATTGATATGGTAATCATACCTACAATCACGGTATTATAAAAATAAGTACTAAAATACTTAGTAACAATCAGTCTTTTATTATCTTTTAACCCAAGGTAGCAATATTTAAATAAATCGCAGTATTCTGTAAACAAATTAAGCCTATGTTTATGAGTAAAATACCTCATTTTCAATAAGACCAATCACTAAAATACATAACAATAATAATTTGTATGTGGTCTGTCAGAACTTGAGGTGTTATTTTGGAAAGCCTTGGCACCAGCATTACTGGTAAATTAAGAAAGAAGATGATTTCTAATTTTTTTTGTTTACTTTGTTTTGAGCTATTTTGAAATTTGATGTCTATTCAAAATTGCACGTAAGATTTTTTTATAACAGCAATACACATTATGCCAGAATGTATAATTTATTTGCCGTTTAATGCTTTACAAAATAAGTTTAGGTTTAATTTAAGGAACTAGGTACATTATAAAAGATAATAATTCATTATTGGAGACATATTTTAATTAAAAAAAAACATAAAACATCATTGTGTTGAATTTTATTTTGTTATTATATTTTATTATACACATCACATCGGTCATCGCTTCCAATTTCAAAATCAATCGTAAACTCGATTTGTTCAAGAGTACCAATATACTCCAGATTGGAACTGGAACTGGATTGAATTCATATTGTTGTGAGATTGGAATTGCAGTCAAGAGTAGGCCGGCAGGAATCCTACTGTTAAGTCGCAAAACTTTTGACTTTTATATAGTACAATTTAATTTCATAAGTTAAAATCCTTTGAATGTCTGTTAAGAGATTGAAATTCCCAGTCGGACAAGTTGAATGCTTTGGCTTCCTCACGTAGTCGACGTCTCAGTGAGGCTGTGCTCCTGGTCTCCTGTCTTATCTCCTCAGCCTCTAATGCAACCATCAAAAGAAGTGCACGAGCCATTGTTTTAAAATTATAGTTTCTTTTTCAATAACACTGCCACTTAAAATCGAATAGGGTAAGTTCAATAAGAGTCACACAAGATAATATTACGCCTAAAATGTCTCTAACAGTCTTTTTCGATCACTAACCAAGTATTTTAAACAGTTTATATAGTAAGCAGACGAATAGCAACAGGCTTGCAGACACTACTTTAGTTGTTGTTAAAAAATCGCTGTTTGACATTTCAATCTGCTGTCGCGGGCTGCTAAATAGTTTACGTAATACCAAACCGTCAGCCAAACATACCAAAAAATGCATTTTTAGTTCCTCGGTCGCTGTCGCTTTGCAGATGGCGTTGCGGTCGATTATTTGAGCTTGTTGCTGTCGCGTTGCTAATAGGTAATACAAAATATGATTTTGACAGCAGATATTGTGCAATTTTTGCCTGTTGCTTGTAATTTCAACATACGTAATTAGCCTGCCGACACCAGGAGACCGTGTGGTCGAGGACTACACGGTTGGCGGGGGGCAACCCCCCAATTATAACAAACCATCAGTGAGTCAAATCGGCTCACACTAATCCAATGAGGCATTAGGCCCTTTGGGCCATTAGCATAGATCATTCCAAAAAAATAAATATTTACAAAATCTTAAAGGTACAAAGGTACATATAAGGAGCAACTTAAATTGGTGTACAATCATCACATTAAACCATCATGTAAGTAGAAAACTACTTACCTACTTCATCATGTTTTTTTCATCAGAAATAATCCTTAATTTCAATATAATAATTTTATAACTAAATAACAGGTAACATATTTTATTCAAAAATACGAGTATTGTGATTTGTGAATTTGTCAACTGTCAACTGAGGGTAGTTGTTTCTTATGTTATTTGGAACTGAGTATAGCCTATGTAGTGTAAACTAGTGTGTTACGTTAATATGTCACCAGTGATGTTTATGGCACTCCAGTAATAGAGTGATGCTTTGAGCATCACCGGTGGGATCAGTAAATTGGTATGGGCATGGGAGCATTGATAGGTGTAGTATGGTGGGCAGCCAACATGTTAATAGTTAATTGACACCAATTCCATGGGTCATTGAATGGTTGCTTGTAAATATGTGTAATCAAAATGTATTAAAATAAAAAAGTAGTACATATTATTATTAACAATATTATTTATTATAGGTACAGGTAATACCTCGACAGACGGCACATACAAGCCCTCATTTTTGACTGATCAGGAGTTGAAACATTTAATTCTCGAGGCAGCTGATGGATTTTTATTTGTGGTCAGTTGTGACACGGGGCGCATCATATATGTCAGTGATAGCATAGCACCGGTTCTCAACTACTCTCAGGTGAATCATTTATTATATTGTTAATTATTTATACCTATGTCATATTCATTATCATCATCATGGACCTAAGCCTCTTTCAATGAAAGCCAAGATAGCTGATCCTCCATCACTCGTATACATGTGTGACCGGTCACTGCGCTATTCTATTTTTATATAAGTAAATTAATCCAATAATCATTAGTTTTGTATCATGCTTCACAATGCTATGATTGCTATTGGTGATCACTTGCCATCAAGAGGTTCGATTGCCAGTTGGCCCTCTTTTATTTTTTTTCTAAACTAGCAAACCCGGCGAACTCAGTTTCGCCACCAGATGGCTTCGTTTTATGTAACATCCGATATAAGATGATGGGAGAATCGTCAGACGTCCAATATTCTGAACATCACCATCTGAATGAATAGCATCACGCAAGTGTATATAGTCCTCAGGTCGTAGTCGCCTGATTGAATCGGATGAACGCTAAACGTTCGGTCTCGACTTTGACATACATGTCGACAGCGAATTGCTGGAATAGCCGACGGCACTTCAGAATGACATTCACATACGCATAGTAATTCATTGCGCTTAGATTTTTATTCGTTGATACGCCTGAAAATGCAAAATTAAATGAATTGTTAATGGAAACCAATAATAGCAATAATTAGTGTGTGAATATTGTACCTGTAATTGGATCGACCATCTTCAACGTGATGTCGTATCCCTCTTGCCCTTGCCAATAAATGATTGGATATTGTAATGCATCGTACAAACGATGTGTCTCGTTTACACGATGCATGATATTGCTTCTTCGCTGAACGACAATGTCTCGCGATTTAGTTGGATCGCCAACAATAATTGCAGCAACATCATTAACGGTGGGTGCATTGAATCTTCGCACATGTTCACCTGTTGGGGTACAATCCGCTCTTATGACAAATTTGTGCGTATCCGATGGCATTCGTTCCAATGCTGTTTTGAACATATTAACCACAGCATTATTAGCGTGAAAAAATGCTTGCAACTGTTCAATAATTCGTCTCTTTAACTGTTGTGTTCCCTGTATATTGCACCGCACATTCAGCTGATCCACCATCGACGAAATGAAATATATTTGCAGAAATTGATGCGGTTCATCTGGTTTTGGCACCATTGAACCATACAAATGATATATTTGTCCTTGTATCTGTAATTGCAAACAATCATTTGTTGAAGAATACGGTGTAACTTCTGATCGTGTGGTGTGTGGTGTATATGTAGTTGTTATGTGTTGCAATTCATTGTGTTGGTGTGAGTGATTGGTTATGTGTGTTGTATCTTTTACCTTGCAAGTCGGCATGAAGCCGCCTTCTCGAATGATATTAGCTCCAAAGGAAGTCATGCGAAAGCAGTTATTGTATTCAAGGATGTGTTGAAGAAAATGACTGGAATCGGGATCACTTCCATCGAACAATGGTTTCAGTGACTGTGGTGGTGTAAGTAATGGATCCAGTTTGACTTTTCCACTTGCGCAGCACAATCCAGCTGTTTCTCTTTTGAACTTTAACGCATTGCAATATCGGCATATAGTCGTCATTGGTCCAATATCTAAATTTTCATCATCACTGTAGTTCGCAGTGGGATCATATTGGAATGCCAAGCGATTGTATGATGCCAATGATCTTCGTGTGCTCACGCGTTGTCTCATTCGGGCATTTTCTCTTATTATATTTTGTCTTTCTTCGCTTAAGTTCTGTGAATACACTTGTTGCTGGCTTGCATGTCTTGTGCGGCGGCCGATGTTCGCACGTCGTCCTCTAGGCATTGGACTATGGACAGAGTGGTGAATTTAACCTCAAATGCATGATCCACATAATTTACACAGTTCAACTTACCACCTTAAAGACAAATGCCTGCTGTTGAAATTGAATAAAAATTTGCACAATACACGTGATTGATTTGATGGTTTCCAATTGAAATTTTAGGAAACGAATGACTTATTTTTTTTACTTTTTTTTTCACAATTTCACAGTTAATACATTACCGATTTGTCACATGAAATTAACTGAGCAGAGAACAATGAGTAGCTGTCAAACAATGTATCACGCACCGGCGCCATCTACTTAAAATATTGGTTTGTAGTACATGCTATGTATCAGAGATGGCGCTGTATGTGAAAAAAGATTTTCCCGCTTTTCTGTTGAAATTTTTCCTGAATTTTCTTTGCTATAAACCTCACGGAGCCCGAGACCTTTCCAACGAATGCAAAACCGTGGAAATCGGTTCGTGCGTTCTGGAGTTATAGCGTCAGGAAGGAAAACCCGACTTATTTTTATATAGTAAAAGATAACAAATTCATTTTTTCTTTTAAAAGGTCGTCTGTATAAATAATAGTGAAAGCTATTTACGATTGATACAATCAATTTCATTTAATTTGTTTGTAGGGAGAATGGTACTCTTCATGTTTTTATGATCAAGTACACCCTGACGACGTGGAGAAAGTTCGCGAACAATTAAGCACACAGGAGCCTCAAAATACTGGCAGAATTTTAGATCTGAAAACGGGGACGGTTAAAAAGGAAGGCCATCAATGTAAGTGTAATTTATTTATCTTAATTCAATAGGTGTCCATAAAACTAAAATAATGCCTATTTGTGTTATAGTAGTAAGGCTCAATTAATCCTAGGCGACTTAATTTTGAAGTAAGCCTTCTGTCATTAGTGATTCGGATTGAGATAAGTATCCATAATAATTCAAACTATATTTTATTTACTTCAGGATAGGCAAAAAATAATAAATTCATGCACTGGCCGTGTCGATCTGTTTATGTTCATTGGCCACTAACTATCAAGCTTGTCCGGGAGTTAGCCTATCTAAATAAAAAATACATTAAAAAGTTAAATTATATGTATGGTGCAATCAAATTATCTTGACTACATGAATACAAGTGCAATGGCTGCTCAAAAACTGTTTCTGTTAAATTGTAGATTATGTGTTTATTGTGTGAATGTACAGCTTGGCAAAAAAGAGTATGGAAAAAATGAGGGCGCCACTTTCACTTAGGTCTCATCATAATATGGAAAATCAGTAAGATAATTTAATCAAAGCGTTAAAAATAAATGTGAAACACTTTAAAAGCTTTACTCAAAATCTAGTATTTGTCGGCCAAGTATTCTCAACATCATAGGTTTCTATTTATTAAAATATTTAGTTCCACCTGTCACCACGTCATACTCTTTTTTGCCAAGCTGTACCCATACTACTACGTGACCCGTTCAGGTCGCGAAGGGTGGTCTTAGGTCTTCGTCGCGTTGTCAATAATCTCTATGAATAGTGATCGCGTTAGTTTAAAACAATATATATATATATATATATATATATATATATATATATATATATATAGACCATAGCTATGGATTAATACGTGATAAGTGTGTAAGTTGTCTTAGCAAAATGGTGATCCACCTATATGTGATCACTCAAGTGGGGAGTTAAAAATGTTGTAAAATTGGGTCACGTAATATGGCTACGTTCTCTAAACAGTAATAATTTAACCATACTAAATACGTGGGTGCGTACGTACGTACGTACGTATTTAGTATGGTATATACGTACAGAGTAGTATAGTAATGCGTGCGTGCGGTTGCAGCGTCCATGCGACAGGTGATGGGGTCGCGGCGCGGGTTCATCTGCCGCATGCGCGTGGGCGGGGCTGCGGACGGCGCGCAACTGGGCCGCCTGCGCGCACGCAACTCGCTCGGGCCCTCGCACGACGGACACAACTACGCCGTCGTGCACTGCACCGGCTACATCAAGAACTGGCCGCCTACAGGTCGGTCCTGTGTACTATCGGATGATAAGTACCACACTCGCATCTCGAATGAATCGTGTTTATGGTCCGACATATTACGATACACGGTATGATCGCAATGCAGGTACAACCGTAGTCATCATTGAAAGAAGTTTTTACTCATTTATTATCCACTAGCTGAGGCCCGCGACTACGTCTGCGCAGGATAAGATTTTAGTTTTTTTTTTCATAAAAAGTATCCTATGTTACTTCTAAACATGTGGAACATGAAACTTTGTACACATATTCTTGGAGGTACCATACCATGTACAATATGTGTACAAAGTTTCATGATGATCGGCTTTGTAGTTTTTGCGTGAAAGCGTAACAAACATCCACGCTTTCACATTTATAATATTAGTAAGGATTTCAGTAATATTACTCCGACATAATTTTTAATCTTATTATCATAATTCAATATCAAATATCATAATTATTGTTCTTTTGGTAGACTGTAAGGTATAATATATTAGTACCTGGATGACCGAGCTTTGCTCGTTTTTTTTTTTTTTTTTTTTTTTTTAAATAAAATGACATTTTCTAAAAATGATTCCTAGCTAGATCGATTTATCGCCCCCGAAACCCCCTATATACTGAAGATCATGAAAATCGTTGGAGCCGATTCCGAGATTACAATTATATATATATACAAGAATTGCTCATTGAAAGATATAAGATAACCTATTTTTAACAACAATATAATATATTTAATAAAAAATCTTAAAAAAATAAAACAGAGACAAACACATGCAATAAATTTAACAACCAGAAAATCAATATTTTTAGTATATTCTTATAGAAAAGATATATTCTAAAAATATGATTTTATGTGTTTTGGGAAATCAGATCTGTTTCCAGGTATGCAGATGGATAGACCCGTCGAAGATGAACTGCACGCGTCACATTGCTGCCTCGTCGCAATTGGAAGGTTACAGGTAAAGTGCAAATTAAACAATATCAGTATGTAATCGATACTGTGCACTGTGCAGGTATCTCTCCACAGTAGTATAGCGCTTCTTAAATACAGTCGCGCTGTTGAGTGTTTCGTTATTAAGTTAGTGAGCGATTCTGATGGTGCCGATGATGATAGCACTGACGAGTGTAAAAGTCCCGAGCTCAGGCCCTCAACAAGTAAAAGACTTTGTACAATGGAAGGCGTGCATCCATTATCAGAATCCGACTATTTTTTTATTTAAATATTTGGACTATTATTTTATTCTTTAATTAAAGCAAATTGAATATTATTTACTAGTTTTAATTTATTGCATAATAAATTATATTTTATCAAGTACCAGTCATCATAAGGGTCATTTCTATTCAATAAAAGAAAAAATAAGAAGTACTGGGGCCTATTTAGAGCGCGTTCCACACGACGACCACGCTCACGACCGCGGTTTTCCGTTCCACTTGAGTCCCGGTCGTTGAAATCGTAATCCCAAGTGGAATGGATTATTGGGCGTTGAGAGCGTTGAAGTCAATAATAAATAGTTAATAGAATCAGGCGTTACCTTGCGGAAATCCATTATATAAGATATTAAATTAATTATATTAATTAGCAATTATCCCGCGAAAAACGCAGTCAAATAAATGTCAAATAGTGACAGATGACAGAAAAATATACTTACGTAAATTATTATGATAAATTCTCATAATTATTAGTTAAATAATTGAATATCTAATCACTTATATTCAAATATATCATAATATTATCTTTGCGGCGACAGTTGCAAATACTAATTCTACAATAAAAACACTTTTTTTTTTTCGGAAATTACACTTAAATTTTAATTAAACAACTTTACGGATTTTATCGCGGTTTATTAAGATTTTTACAAGCCCAATGTTTCGAATGAAATCAGCAAAAGTTGTTTCATTATAATGAGTGATATTCACGTAAACATTAAAAAAAGTATATATACATACACTTATATTATTTAAATAACGAGGGTTTTTAATATTGTAATATTTTTTTCAATGAGAAAAGTGCTACAAATTATAGTTAACTGTCGGCTAACTCAATTTTTATTTGTTAGGTTATGTTGTATGTATTGACACTCAAAAGAAAATAATACTCAAATAATAATAAATAATACAAAAGAAAATTAATTAAAATTGTATTTTATTAAAATATATATTTTTATCGCATCAAAATATAATAAAATTTTCTCGATCGACATCTTGTTTTGACCCGCCAATTCTCTCAACGCTCACTGCGACCCACCTCTTGACATGGGCCGTCGTGAGCTCCGCGCGAGCGTAAGTCATGACGTCATCGATGACGTTTTCGCCGCGACCACAACGACCGCGGTCGCCATGTGGAACGGCGAAAAGAGCGTTTTGGGCGTTGTGAACGTTGTGAACGTCAAGTGGAACGCACTGTTAATAAACGCGACAATGACAGGTGACAATTCGACAATTTGACAATATTTTGTTTAATAAAATTTATCACTGACAAATAAGTCACGGTGGAAAATCTACAAATAGGTGGACTTGTCGTGACAATTTGACATATTTCTATTTAATAAATAATATGCGACAAGTGACAATTTGTCCGGAAAAACTTGTAAAATTTGTTTTATTAAACACTAAATTGTCATGGCAGACATATTTGTCAATTTGTCAGAGATTTTCGACAGGCTTTTCATCCAATGTCAACGCTATTCGACAGTTAAATTAGTAGTTATTACGATTAATTTAGAAAAATGGTGTTAACGTCGTCGACGGATAACAGTAGTAGAGAAGATGATTATTTGGTGCAAACTACGACGACGACGTCGCATTTTTATACGTAATTGAAACCTTAATTGAAAACTTTCAATGTAATTGAAACCAAAACCTCTCTGTTTTCATAGATAAGGCCTAAAATTGTTAATTTGGCGTCCATTTGAAATAGCAAGCAAGTTGTCTCAACTCTCATGTGCATGCTTCGATTTTTTGTTGTGACAAATATGTCGGAATTTGTGATAAACTTGTCAATTGTCATGACAAATAAGTCGAGAATATTTTCTTAGAGACTCGACAGGTAAAACCTGACAATTGTCGCTTTTATTAAACAGTATTATAGCCTGACAATTTTGTAAGTATTTGCCTGTCGCATTTGGACTTAATTGTCATCTTTATTAAACGCCACTTGTCGCGACAATTCGACTTATTTGTCAAAAAGTGACAAATTTGTCGTATTGTCGCGTTTATTAAATAGGCCCCTGGTAATTTTTTACAGATCCATCATACTGTTTAATATTAATAGAGATAACACATGAGTGCGCAATTGTACACATGCGCAGCTATCCCCTCCACTTATCACTCAGCGCTACAGTTACGTGCCCGCACGTATACCTGTGTCTTCATAAATATCTAAGTTATTGTCGTCAAGACTGCAAGCGACAGACGCCAAATAAAAATCATGATCTTTAACTTGTCTTAGCTGGCTTAACCTTATATAGGTGTATAGCTTTATAAATAAAGAATTAAAAAATAACTAAAAAGTAATAAAATAATCGCGTTTCTTTAATATTTGTGTTACAGCTCATAATGATCTTGTTCTTCTCCTAATGTACAATTTTTACGTTTACCACGTCATTATTGTTGAGTTGTAGACACAAATATTAAAGAACCGCGATTATTTTATTACGTTTTAGTTATTTTATTTTTTGCAGTCGGTTATAATTTTTTGTTTATTTTTTTTATTTCTAATTTTTTTGTGATTCATTAAAGAAAGACATTCAGAGATAGACATTTTGGCATATTTAACCGTATGAAGTTAGCCCAACAAAAGCTGTAATTCGTCGAGGAGTTCCCTCGACTGTCTGTGGTCTCCATCCTCAGACCTGTAATGGCACGTGTCACCCATATGGGTGCAAAGTTCTCAGTATAAATTAAGTCCAATCACAAGGTAGCTATTGTAAACTATTTAGGAGTTCCCTTAACTGAGCTTCGTCTTCATCATCAGACCCCCAACCAAACCAAATTAAGTCCAATCACAAGGTAGCTATTGTAAACTATTTAGGAGTTCCCTTAACTGAGCTTCGTCTCCATCATCAGACCCCCAACCACAGTTACAACCCATCTAGGTGTAAAGTTCTAATCAATACAAATTATTCAAGCCCAAACACAAGGTTACTGAAGTAAATCGTCGAGGTGTTCCTTCGACTGTCTTCTAGCTCCAGCATCAGATCGACTCTAGACCTTCATTAAATTGTAGTGCTTTAAAATGCTTATTTTAAAAAATATTATTCGTACTAGTCGCTCCTACGAATTTCGAAAGTTTCCCTCGATTTCTCTAGGATGCCATCATCAGATCCTGGTTTCCTTATCATGGGACCATTTGGCAAGTATACCCTTTCAAACAAAAAAAGAATTTTGAAAATCGGTCCACAATTGACGGAGAAATCGGTGTACATACATTTAAAAAAATACCGGCCGAATAGAGAACCTCCTCCTTTTTGTTGAAGTCGGTTAAAAACAAACTTGTGTTGTAACCAGGTGACGTCAACGCCGAACGCGACGGAGAACAGCCTGTGCGGCGGCGGCGTGGAGTTCGTGTCGCGCCACTCGGCGGACGGGCGGTTCACATTCGCGGACCAGCGCGCCGCGCAGGTGGTGGGCCACGCGCCGCCCGACCTGCTGGGCAAGCTCGCCTACGAGTTCCACCACCCCGAGGACCAGCAGCACATGCGAGACCATTTCGACCAAGGTGCGCTACACACGCCACCCTATATTAGTGGTGGTCATTATTACCACAACACTTGTAGTAATGCGTTATTTTAACGCAATGAATAATCCATTATTAAAGAATAACCATCCTGTAGTCAGTCATTATTGAAACGAAGAGCAATGGTAAGAATAGGAGCGCAATAGGCAGACATTAGGTGTGCGAGGGAGATAGCGTTGCGCAATTGAAACACAATAATATTGTGATTATTATAATCACTAATACAAGATACCTAAATTTAAATTACGAATATCTTATTGTCACAATTCATATTTTTCAACTAAGATCAAATATCAATAGATTTGACAAGCTAATAATAATACCGTATTGGAACGAGATAACAATATACGAAAAACTCCAAGAGTGACAGTGACATAGACACTTTCTTTTGTCTTTGTCAGAATATCACTCTTTGTTTGTTGGGCACAACAATGATGTGCCCAACAAAAAATTATCGACTAAACTTGAATGCCATACATTCTCACTCGCAAACAGTTTGTCAAATAAGTCCGCCATTTTGTACTACTTTTTAATTTGGTCGGTTTATAGAATATGGTGATACCAGTTTTGTTATAGGCAGATTACCCAAGAATGTGGTATTATATAAAAAGGGAGACTGGAATCTTCGAAATAAACACATTAAAAACAAATATGTTTATTTCTATCCTAAAAGGCTTAGTACTATAGACCATATATATTAAGAGGACGTTTATAGCCTTCTTTTTTATTATTTATGTTTTTAGCGGTTTGTTATTAGTCATTATAATATATTTTCGATAATCCGGAAAAATGCAGCTGTCTAAAATTACAATAAATGTTTGGGTAGGGCTAATGCTTATAGTTATCTATCAACCTTTTCAAGTTTTTATTATTATTTTAAATACACTTGTTTCAAGAAAATAAGTAACTTGTAAAATATGCCTGTCCCTTTCGGGTATACGCGAATGTCCATTCCATATCATACTTGTTCCTAGTTTTTCAACATCTGTATATCAACAATAACAGGACTGCTATCCTGTTATTGTTGCAGTTTAGAACAACAGATGTTACAAAATAACACAACAGGATAAATGTAAAACAGCCGTTATTGTAGTGTGGTGACACCTTCCACCCATATTGCCATCACTACTTGATATAGTAGACTCCAACTCTGATGCGTCGTAAGCGCAAACCCCTCACCTTCCATCTGACGCAGGTGCTCACTGGGCATGGTTGCTTTGGTGAGTACCTGTGCCGGACGGCCCGCAGGGAGCCGATGACAGTGTGTCACGATTGTGGCGCGGCGGTGGACTCGGCCCAGCACACCCTCGAAGTGTGCCCGAGATGGGCGGCGCTGCGTCATGATCTGACATCGGTCATCGGAGGGGACTTGTCTCTGCCGAGTGTCATCACCGCGATGCTGCGTGTAAGAGAGGAGGCCGCCGACGTGGCCCGAACGGGGGTGCGCAGGAGGCGCTACTTAATGCGCCTCCAGTAACGCCCCTGTGCTCGTGTCGGGTTCAGGATGGGAACCTGGGCCCAGTATGACACGACGTCGCGGGGACTGCCTAAGCAGCCGGGCAGCCTCCCTTAATAGGAGTAGTCTGGCCTTCGCCGGGGCCAGCCTGTCGCTGAGGTGATCCTGTTGAATGCCTATCCGGGACCCTCTAATTAAAGCGGCTTAAGGCGCTCGCAGTGGTTTTAGTTTACGGGTAGGGCACTCCTAGGTGCGAGTCCCACATAGGGTCAGGATCTACCCGAGATCCTGGCTACATGCGTAAAAAGCATTTCCCTGCTAAAACAAAAAAAAAAAAGAACTCCAACTCTATGTTGTTGCCATATAAAAAACAATCTCTCTTGATAATAATAACGTCGTCCCAGACGTATTCGTCGAGGGCAACAACCTGTTAATGCGGTAGTATAGGCTCACCTTGCGTGAGCACGACTAACCAACGCAAACTTAGATGTGAAAATCTGGTGCAACCAGAGGCGCAGTATTATAAACTGTGCCTCTGGTTGCAGCACCGCATATAATTTAGCAACCGAAATATCAATATAATATATGGCTTATTATTACTTTAATTTCGATTTTTGTGTTTGATCA
The DNA here is from genome assembly GCA_963853865.1 of Helleia helle. Lineage (NCBI taxonomy): Eukaryota > Metazoa > Arthropoda > Insecta > Lepidoptera > Lycaenidae > Helleia > Helleia helle. Next base: position 12,278,152 of record OY971422.1, on the reverse strand, counting down.
ATGCACATATCATATTAACTAATATGATAATTATGTTACAGTTATCAAACTAAAAGGTCAAATAATGTCGCTGATGTACCGGTTTCGCACCAAGAGTCGAGAGTGGGTGTGGCTGCGAACATCGGCGTTTGCGTTCTTAAATCCATACAATGACGATGTAGAATATATTGTATGCACCAACACGTTAGCGAAGTAAGTATAGTTCTATATAAAGTATATGCGAAATTATAATAATCATAAAGATTATAACTATTCATTTTATAATTGCTTTTTCTGCATGCTTGAGGAGATTAAAAGTTTTCGAAATGAAATATTAGCCAGTGCATAAATGAACTATAGCCCAACACCTTCCTTGCCTGATTGGAAAAAGAGACTCGTGTCTAACACAGATATACAAGGGTCGATGATATGATTTGAGAAGCACTTTTCTAACTTTTTGCAGCCGTTCCTTGGGCAGTGCGACAGGCGAGCCCGTGGCCGAGGAGAACTATGACTACCATCTGCGACAGCGGGACGTGTACCAGGCGCAGCCACCGTTACACCAGCACCACCCCGCACCAGGTACACCACTACAACCACACTTATGTAAATCTCTTTCTTATATTATTTTTGAATTAGATTCAAATTAAAACAGTAATAAAAAATACCTAAAAATCTATTGATTCTTTTTGTTAAATTATAACATATATTACGATTAATGAATCAAAAGTCACACAGTTATTTATAAATTATTGTGGACTATTTTTCGACTATGAAATAAATTAGATTTCAATCTATAAATTCATTTTGTATTAACGAAAAAGTTATAAATTTTAATGTAAGGTGGCATGCAAAATACGATTTGTTTAAAACATACACTATTATTTTATTACTAGCTATTGCCTGCAGCTTCGCCCGCGTTAACTTACTCAACTTAATTACTGTTAGTCACAGCGTGATGTTATATAGCCTTCCTCGATAAATGGGCTATCTAACAAAGAAATAATTTTTCAAATCGGACCAGTAGTTCCTGAGATTAGCGCGTTCAAACAAACAAACTCTTTAGCTTTATATTAGTATAGATAAGAGCTAACTAGCTGTGTATTGCAGGCGGTGGAGCAGGCAGCGTGGGCGCGCGCTCCCCCGGCGAGGCGGTCGGTGCGGTGGGGGCGGTGGGCGCGGCCGGGTCGTACGCACACGCGCACTACGCGCCGCACGCCACCGAGTACTCGCCACACCGGCCCGCGCACACGCCGCCCGCGCCCACCGTGCCGCACGCGCCCGCGCCGCACACCACATGGACGACCCTGCGCCCCGTAAGCCGACACATACCCTACTATTTATACCGCAAATTTTAATATCAAATAATAACTTTATTAGACTTATTATGAAATTAATTATACTAGACTATACAGTAAATATTAATTTATAGAGTGGCGGTGCGAGTGGGGAGAGCTACGCGTACAGCGGTGAAAGTACCGCGGGTGCGGTGGCGGTGGGTGCGGGAGGGGCGGCAGCAAGCCCGGCGCGCTCGCCGCCCGCGCCCGCCTACCTGCCACCCACCCACTACCACCACAACCCGCATGCCGCGCACCCGCCGCACCCCGCACACCCCTCGCACGGTAACACATATTCGAATACATCGTAGACCCAGCAACCTAATAGTTAACCCCCCCCCATCCACCCGGGACTGAATCTTCTCAAACTGGAATTTCAAACAGTTGTTTGACTCATGCAGACAGCATCAAATGAATCAGCAAAATTAAAATAAAGCAATTTATAAAAACTCAAAAGCAAAGACTTTTATCTACTATATCATAAGGGGGCGTTCTTAAATTACGTGAGGTTTTTCGGGGGAGGGGAGGCAGAATTTCACCTAACCTCACGTTGTCTCAACAAATATCAATTATTTTATTTTTCGCAAGAAACATTATATAAATACAAGAAAATAGGGTCAAATTATGGTAAAACATATTTCTTGCTTATAATTCTCTCCATGACATGACAACTTAAGACTCGTATGTCTTTATTAGCTTCATTAAATAAAAATAATGAAATAAATTATCTTTTGTAAAATTGGTCCACAGCATTTACATTAAAATACGCGTTTAAAATATCTAACGTGAGATTCGTACGGGAGGGAGGGGTCCAGCCAAATCTCACGATATCTCATCAATGGGAGGGTGGGGGTGAAATCATCAAATTCACCTGACGTAATTTATGGATGTCCCCTAACGAGTATGAAGATTTTCGTCAAATGACTACTTTCAATCTTGTTTGCGTCGTGCAGGTATGTGGGCGTGGCAGGGCGGAGCGGGTGCAGCTGACGGGCACGCCCCACACGAGCTGTCCGACATGCTCCAGATATTGGACCAGGGCGGAGCCAACACTTTTGAGGACCTCAACATCAACATGTTCAACTCCAACTTTGATTAGGAGCTCTGTTCGTGCACATGTGGAGTACGGCTTAGAATGCGCTGGAAGTATCCGGTCGATTTGGTTTCTCGTGTGACGTCACGAAATATTACGTAACCAAAAAATTAACATAAATGTAGCAAAACTTATCTGGCATTGCCTTACATAGCTTTGTGCGCATTTAATTTATGCCACGTGCATGTATTAATAATCTAGGCAGTAATATTTGCTCGGTACTACGAAATGTTATGGTGCTCACACTGCGTGGTTGTCAAAAAAACCGAGGTCTATGTATAATATGTCAAATGTCGTGACTTAAGTAGTTTTTATTTATAATGCATTAAACTAAGGTCACTAACAGCCTACAGTTATGGATTGACACAATGAAAAAAAAATTGCAAGGATCCTTATTGCCAGCAAAAACATTTTTTCAAACCTTAAAATTTAAATGTTCCTTCCGGTAACATAGTATTTCATAGTATTAAACATAGACACGATCATTACGTCGATAGACTTTATGGTCTTGACTAAGGCAAAGTGTGTGTCCTATTTTTACTACTGGTGAGAGGCGTCAACAAAGTGACCAAATCGGTTGATAAGGTATACATTTTTCATACTCTATCTACCCAGGGTATAGTTTGAGTGGTAATTGATACTCAATATTACATTGCATTACTGATATTTTTAATTTAAAAATTTGTACAGAAATATAACATGTAGTTTGTGATTTGTACTTATTTAAACATTAAATTTGGTGGCTGTAATGCAATATAATATATATTGATTATTGAACTGGAAGCTCAGACTTGTTAAATCGCATATAAAATGATGAGGCTTAGTATAAGGCACCTGACAAGACTTGATTGCAAAAATGGCGTATTAACATTATTGTCGTCCATTGTAGAACATGAGCCTCTCAAATAATGATTATATGACGAATTTAGATTAATTAAATGGAACTTGAGAGAGATATCTTCACAGTTACCACACAATGTATGCAATGGATTATTAATCGCGGAGTTTTGGATACCGCACTGGCAACACTGCTTTATATATTGCCAGTACATGTTTAGATGTACATTTCACCATCTTACGAGTGACAGATTGCAATGAACTACCGTTTATAAATCAATTATGTAAAGACGGTAATTGAGTGCAATCTTCCCAATGTCATGTTTGTTTTCACGTCGGCGATGTGTTTGTCGCTTGTCATATGCCTTCATCAAATATATAATAATGTACATGATATGTTTTAATTTACCATTTAAGTTAGGTAAGATTTATGACATATTACCCAGTATATTGTCATGGTCGTAAATTTAACTACATTTTAAGATCACTTTCGATCAAGCTTAGTTATCCTATAAATAATAGCGAGTTATGTTTTGGAAAATTATCATTATTGTACGGTTATACACTTTTATATCATAATAAATTTAAAATATTCTGGTTGTCGACTGTACATAAATTATTTTTCTACAGTTTCGCAATTAACATAACTGGTTTCAATCGTTAAAATACTATTTACTAATCAGTTCAAATGGTAGGAATTGGATAATTAATTAACGTGCAATGTTTTTCTAGCTAAAGGCTGATTTACACATATTAAGCAGTCAAGTAGTCAACTTAATTCTAAGCGATCTAATCCATGTAAACAATAAATTGAGTAGGTAAAAACAAACGCTAAATTTTAAATAGCAATTTAGCATTTGTTTGCTTGTATGCATTAAGTCGTTTAGAATTAAATAAAAATTTACTTAATATATGGAAATCAGTCTTTATGTGCAAATGCGGGAGAAATGACAAATAATAAACGAATATATAATAATAAAACTTGAAAAAGTTTAACATTAAACATAACTGGTGAAAATTTTCATTGTCTTGTAAATTTTGGTATCAATTTCTGCTTCTAATCTAAAATCTTGCTTATAACTGGTTAAGAGACAATTATTTAGGCTCTTCAAATCCAATGCCTTAACCAATATGCTGTGGTAACCTCAACACTGATGTAAATTGTATATTATTTTGTTGTATTAAAATAAAAAATAATTCAAATTTTAATGCACATATTGTGTTAAAGTAGTTTTAAAAGCTCAAATTCAATGTAATATTGCTAATCACGTGTAATTTTCTTTTTTCTTTAAAATATTAGAATATTTAAAAAATGGATTTTGAACGATTATTTGAAATACTGTTGTATGGGGGTTGTATAAAAAAATCGATAACAACATTCCTTAAGTCAAACAAATACCTTATTTGACCAAATAATATATAATTATTAGCTTTCGTTTGAAGAATCTAAACATAAGCCTTGTAAAGCTAAATACGCAAAAGTATGTTTTAGCATAAACAAAAGATCATAGATATACTTATAATTTAACTGTTGCAATGTTTCATTAACAGTTTAGGGAATGATTCTTGTTTTTTTAAGTAGTATATTATTATTTTTATATTTTATAGATACATAAGAACATAGTTATAAAGAGACTTGAGAAAAACTTTCTAATACATATTAATACATTGTTTTTCTTTATTTTGTTTTTAATATCAAAATGATAAATGATTTAATTGTATGTAAATGTAAAGATGCATTGTGCAAAAAATTGGCAATGCTATCTTTATAGTTTTTGATAATGAATAAAAAATAAAATGTACATTTGCCAGCTGTTGCAAATGCAAAAAGTAAGTATTAGAAAGTTATTTTATAATAATCAAGTATTAGAATTTCTTTCAAAGCATGACCATTTAATGTAAGTAAAGCATTTATGAGTTTCTTGATTTACACCTAATTATTATTATTATTTCTATGGAATCGAAATTAGATATACCAGAATTTTGTAAAAGATTTTTTCAATAAATATAAGCAACTTTTTTAGATATTTTTTTTTAATCAATTTCAGCCTTAGAATAATTACACTATAGAAGGTCAGTCACGTAGTATTCTCTATAGTTTGTGGGTCAGTCTTCATACAAGCGCTCTGTCAAAAATGAAGCACATTTTTTTTTTTTTATTTATATTTGGGAGAGTTTAATGTAAAAATTTTGAATTTTTCTCGTTTTATTTTTAATAAGTTTTTATTGTCATTTTACTCATTAGGTAAAGTACTTTCGAAATCAGTTTAAAGTTTTTTGATATCTGTAATAGTTACGGAATAATCGCCTGTGCACACTTAACGATTACACCCGGTATACTGCGTACGGAAATTGGTGTATAAAAGTACGTCAATTTTCTTCCGCTTCCGCTAAATAGGAACAGGTGACGTCATTTCCGTTTATTATCACATTAATTTAATCACATAAAAATAAGGGAAAACATAGTATTTTTCCAGAATTATATCATAGAAACTACCAATTAACATCAAAATTATATTTTTATATGAATACTGTCAACATCCCTATTACACTAAAAATTATTAAGAGTTTATAAAGATATTATCTCTTTCACTTTAAACTTTTCCACACATGCGCAGATATACTTAAATAATGGTTTAAAGAATATAGGGTTTGCTAAAATTTCTTCGGTCTGGCGGTGTATTCTTCGTTTATTATCCTCACAAATTTCTTAATTTCTGATACTAAAACCAAACGCTGCAATCCAAATGCTTTACAATTAAGTATAACATGTTTTATATCTGAAAATGATTCATCACATTCTGTACATTTATAAATTACATGAACTAATGGAGCTCTATGCATTCGATGAAAAAGAACGATGGCGCTTTTTGATGGTGATAAAGCGAGACCATTATTATCTAACCATCGCTTAAGATAATAAAGAGATTCTGTTAATTTTGCAGATGCATTATCAGCATTATATTTTCCTTTTACGTACAAAAGTAAATCATCCGCATATTGCAAAACGTCAACATTCTCGTCAGTTGCCAATTCTAAATCGTAGGTATATAAATTGCATAACAAGGGACTCAAAACTGACCCTTGTGGTAAACCTTTGGAAAGTATTCTGAAATATTTTTGGTTATTATTATAGAAAACTAGCTGTTGTCCGCAGCTTTGCCCGCGTTTACTTAGATTTACAGCCGTTTCGATTGATGATGATTATTTTTAGTTAAAGTTACGCCTTAGAACATCAGCTATCTACCAGAGAAAGCCTCGTCAAAATCGGCTTAGCTGTTTCAGAGATTAACCGGAACAAACAGACAGAAAAAAATAGATTTCTTTTTATGTAAGTACCGTATATTATTTCAAAGCTTTTACCCGCGACTTCGTCCGCATGTAAGAAGTATTTCTTTAAATCTTATTTTTCAAATAATATGGTTCCAATTTACAAACAATTATTGGAACGTAGTTCCATATAGCGCGTTGCGAAAGGGGGCTAAACAGAAAAAAATCAGACGAAAAGTTGGCACGACAATTTTCGCTATAGTTTGTGTGTATGTTTACATTTATTGTAAAAGTTTGAAAACTTATCTATTAACATCATGTCATCTATAGCGCGATGCAATTACTAAACAACGCCATCTATTGGTAAATCATGGAAACGTTTAATAATTACAAATAAATGTACCACGCCATCTATTGGCAGTTTTATGTAAACTTTAAATAATTATACATATATATGTACCACGGCCACGCCATCAGATTAACATAAATGCTTTAAGAATTATACAATTTAAACATGTTTGAAAAATAAGATATGTAAGTAGTTTTCATTATAACACATCCCACGTACCTACAGTTGACTTAATTTGACTTGCAAAAATTGTTGGTAATGTGTTTTATTAATAGGTATTCACTAATTAATCGAAAGGAACTACGTTCCATCCGGGTGTCCCTTGACACCTCTCTTTAGTTTTAATTTATATTACATACAGGATACAGTATTCATTTGAAATGCGTGCAATACCCTCATAAGGATTCGCATCTTGTAATAGATAGCGTAATCTACATTTTGTGTTAACGCTATCTATTGACGCATCTGAAAAACTTCTTGTTACACTTATACATCTTACATCTTACCTTGGGTCTCAAACTATCTCCATATCAAATTTCACGCTAATTGGTTCAGTGGTTTAACAAATATACAGTCACGGCGTTTTAGCTGCATAACTCCCGTTCCCGATTTGCTGGATAACAACTATTTAATGTCCTACGTTAGGTTTCAAAGCATCTTCATATGAAATTTCACCGAAATCCGTTCCGTGGTTTAGAATATAGACAGTCATGGGGCTATACCCGCATGTTTCCCATTCCCGAGCGATTTTCAGAATAAGAACTATTTTAAGTCCTACTTTAAATTTCAAAGTATCTTTATATCAAATTTTACCCTGTGTTTACCTGTCTATACTGAGTGTTGACACCGACTCCAAAAGTAACAACAATGACATGGTCAACGCAAAGATAGTAATTAATAAAATAACAAGTTGATTATAAGTTGTAGGCACTAAAATTAAGGAAACTATTTTGTTACTTTTGACGTGACAACGTCTTATAATTCGATGGAGCCGGCTGCACGCACGAAAAAACATGACTCATGCGGCGTTACCTTGCTATGAGGCGTTCCATTTTCTTATGACGTTGTCACGTTCAACTATCGTCAGTAAACCGACTTTACAGACAACCGATTTTTTTTAGTTTATTTTTTGAAGTCGGTTTCAATTTTTTAAATACATACACTCATAAACATATAATATACTGTAGTACAAGTTGTACTACAAAGACTACTATTGTATAAGTGTTGTACTACTACTGTTACGTCTATGCATACGGGCATTTTCACTTTAAATGGTGCAGGCTGTTTTTTGGCTGTCCCATGGCAACAAACAGATGAAAATAATATTTGGTCACAGATTTTTAAAGCAAAATCTTATTTCACTAAAGGTATTTTTATAAATCTGTATGAATTTGATTTATTGCTCCTAAAAGAATACATTTTCGATTTAATTTTAATTAAAAACGTTTCAAAAATGTGAAAAATTAGGCTGTTCCAACGACAGCTTGCCTCCTTGCATTCGTTTTTTTGAAAGTTTTTTGTATGGTGGCTAGTGTAACGTCCATTAACTTTTATTATTAATAGTTAATTAATACATTTAAACTACGTATTTTAGCTCACTTAGTATAAAAATAATTTGATAAATTAATAAAAACGTTGTCCTACGAATTCGCGACTACCGGACTTGTCTTCTAGTCACGCGTTTTTTATTAGGTACTAAAATATCCATGTACGGGCAAAATTTTGTTTTTATGGCAGCCCCAAGTACAAATGTCAATGTATGAAACGTCATTTTGAAATCTGTCATTAAAGGCACAGAACATACATACCCTAACGGGAAGAATAAAGACTTCATATAAAAGAAATGCCAACAACTTGCGACACTAGCGCGCCCGTATTTGATCCGTGAAACTACTTTTCGCGCCAGATTTCAAACCTGACCATTATTTTTAATTTTATAATGTAGCGATGTATCATGAAAACAAAGCGAAATACCAGTATTTTCATTGAACATTATCTGTGTTTCGGTTTGTTTTCATGATACATACAAATTGTACATATTTAAGGATATATATTTTAAATAAAACGAAGTTGTAAGCGTTTTTCAAAATTTTTATTTTTCTATTCATGGCTTTTCTCGAAGCTTCGTCGACAAAGTCTCTATTTTTTAAAATACAGTGTCGTTTTAAACATATACATATTGTTGAAATTAATATATGCATTTTATTTTTATCATAATGATCAGAACAACCAAGCAACCATTCGAATTTTAATTTATTTTTTAAAATTACTATAAGTTCATTTTTAATGTTTATTTTACACCCATGCTCATCTAAAAAATTATTAACAATTGTTGCAGCCATCTCCACTGCCTCCGTAAAAAAATTATTAACATAATGTAGACTGTTGCGCATACAATTATATTCTTTAAAACTTGTGAATAAATGACTTACCTCAGTGTTCTGGTTTGCAAGCAATGTGATTTTGCACTGATGGCAAATGGGTACTAATTTTTTTATCATAAAACCACATACATATGCGCAAGCTTGCAGTTCACCAGAACACTGAGGTATTACAGTATTAGATGCTTCTACACCTTCTGTTACATCAAATGATTCAACAGCTACATTTGTTTCTTTATTGGGGTTATTTTGAGTTAAAAAAGATTTTAAATCATTTAATATGACATTATTGTCTTCTTTACAGTTCCTATTTTTACTGCTATGCAATAAATTGTTTATTATGGAGGTTTTGAGAGCTGCAACAAATTGTTGGGTGTTCGGGTTTGGGTTGCTTCCACAATTGCTGCGGATGCAACCAAAACAGTTTTCTAATGGGTCTTGGTTGAGTCTGCGCGTCGATAAACTTTCTATATTATATAGTTTTTTTAAATTTAAAAATAGACGCTCAACTGCATTTAATGTTCTTATAAAACCTTCCTGCGACGGCGGCTTGCATCTGACCCCAATAAATTCTAATTTTTGGAACATTGTCCTCATTTCTTTAAAATAATTCAAATGTGGACTTTTTTGGGTAAAATTTGTAAGGAATTTTTTTCCTCTTTTTAAATCAGGTGTATCGCCATTTAAGGTGTCAAAGAGCTGGTCTATTTTTTCTATTAGCATGGCTGTCGTCGTTGCTTCTTGTGGAAGTTCGTCTGGAAAGAAAACACGTATTTTTTATTTCATTGTGAAAGGATAAGGAAAATTAATGAATCTGAAGGTGAAGTAATGCAATTTCAGCTAAAATTCATTACATACTTACATTCATTCATTTCAACAACTTTAATCTTTATAAAAAATATTCTATAGTAACAGGAAGGAAGGTGTCAATTTCAAGAAGCTTTATATTATCTTAAATCAAAATTATTATTTGAATAAACTCTCATAATAGTTGATTGATAAAGATCCAGAAAACATCCCAACTAACGAAAGGTATATTAATATTAAATGTTTACCATTATGACATGCATCCCGGTTGCATGGGTACCACCATCTTGCTTGTTTCTCCCGTGAAATAGTTTTGCTGTGTTTTGGAAAGAAGGGCAGTGTAATTACTAGCACCGAGACTTAACATCTTGTCTCAGGCTTGGCAACACATAGATGAGTCGCCTGGACTCGTTCCAGGTATACTAGTTTATGTTCATGGGCGACGTCGACCACTTACCATCAGGAGGTACGTTTGCCAGTTTGCCTATCCAACTAACATAAAAAAAATAAAAAAATGACAACTTACTGTTTGCAACCTTCGCAAGTATTCCTGCAGCAACTGAGTGGCTGAATACTTGAGAAGCTAAGCTAACCTTCATCTTTTGTTTAAAATTTGGTTCAATATGCTGCTTAGTTAAAGCAGGTGCAAAAACAAAATTTGGATTGCTGTTGTCTTTTTCAAAGAATTCTTTTATGTGGCTCCACTTGGCTATACCTGTAACGATAAACATGGTAAATATATTATTAGAATTAATTAAAAAAAAAAAAAAAAATCACATCTATTTGAGTCTGTGTCAATTCCTGTTAGAGGCCCCAGCAAGTTTATATGATTCACACTTCGAGTTGCCCAAGAAACCTTACAACTCTGAATTGCTAGCGTCCAATTAATCTATCAGATATAGAATTAATCACATGCCACCTTTGACCTTGTTCATGTACTCCAAGTCATACTATTATTATTATTTACTAGCTTTTGCCCGCAACATTGTATATCATATCCTACTTTTCCCGTTCCTGTAGGTATTTCAGGATGAATTATACACATAAACCATTCTCTTGAACCATCCTGTCTATTGATGAAAACCGCATTAAAATCAGGAGCGTAGTTTTAAATATATAAGCGTACAAATGCCGAAAATGACTTTGTTTTATACTCTGTAATATAGTTAACAAAATTAAAATTACCTGGCACAGACTTTCCATCATTTTGTAATACTTGAGGGCATTTGATGTCGTACTTCAAAAAATTATTCCTGAAGCATTTGATTAGGTGCGGTGGGTCCATAATTGTGACAATTTCATGGCCTTTAAAGGCAAAATATGGTTGAGCTACTGAAGAACCAAGAGAGTTTAATGCTTTGATGTTCACACCAAAGTTATCTGATACAGTAGCAGTGACATTCAACCCGGCTTGGAAGCTTGCATCAAGCACCTGTAAATACAAAATATATAAACATAAATGTTTTTTTCTAATGTTTATGCGAATTTCACTCATTATACTGAAACAGTTTTTATGGATTTTATCGCGGTTTATTAAGAATTTTACAAGCCCGACGTTTCGGATACTTTACAGCAACCATGGTCACGGGAGGACTGAGGTACATGATACGTAAACGGAACTGAGGCTAAGCTTCCATACAACGCGTAAAATGGTTACCTGTTATGGTAGGGTTAGAGGTGGATAAAATTAAACAAACAAAACAATTTATTTATTGTATAGTAATATATTTAAATATATCTATCTTGATTACAAATTACTTTTTCTAAATATTTTGTGTTTATATTCGTATATTTTCAATAATCCTAATGGAATAATCTAATGGAAAGCACTCTCATAGCATATCAGTTTTTATCATAAATAATAATAGGTCTTTACCTATGAAATTGCCGTTCTGCAGTACTGGCTATTTCAAATCCAAATAAGTTTTCTTTGGCTAAGAATTCTAATTTCAAATTAATTTTATGTTAAAAACATGGAATTCTTTTTCCAAAAGTAGTCATTTGTTTATTGATTAGTGTTACATTTTCATCGCATTTCAATCTTTTTCGTCATCATGGATACGTTAAAAATTCGAGTAATTACCCCCCGGTGTGCCCCGGATCTAGAAAACAAACAGGGCACCTCGACGGCTAGTCAGTCCCGCAAAGGACCGACGCCACCTCCACAGAGGGGTTGTCCCGCACCACAGAACAACCCCTCCTAACGTCGGGACAGTACAATGGGGTGAGGTTCCCATCCTCACCCCTTGCCCCCTGCTCTTTTGTCCCCTCTTCTTATAAGAGGGGTACAAAGAGCCCCCTCGGCCCAATTAGCTTCGCCCAAGGTGCACCGCTCACCCTAGGTTACTGAGCCCCACCGCCACGACAAGGCCTGAAACATGGTGGGGACTGTTTGGTGGTCTAGCGCCGGTGTGATTCATCACAGCTTCTTACCAAACGGGGTGAGCATTACTGCAGATGTGTACTGTGAAGAACTGAACACAATGATGGAGAAGCTGGCACATCTCCAACCAGCATTGGTCAATCGCTCGTCTCCGCTGCTCCTGCACGACAACGCGTGACCTGATACTGCACAGCAGACGATCTCCAAGTTGCAAGAACTGGGGTTGGAAGCACTCCGTCATCCGCTCTACTCACCAGACCTTGCGCCTACAGACTACTACTTTTTCCAGAATTTGGATAACTTCTTGGCGGGAAAAAAATTAAATACCCGAGAGACAGTACAAAATGCCTTTGAAGAATTTGTGGCCTCCCGTCCAGCTGATTTCTTTAAGAAGGACATCAATAAACTGCCAATGCGTTGGCAAAGATGCATTGATTGCATGGGTGATTACTTCAATTAATAAAAATAGAAAATACATGAAAAAAATCGTTTAATTTTTTTCATACAAAGCGGCAATTTCATAGGTAAAGACCTAATATTATAACTTTTATCCCGAACAGGAGATCCCGAAAAGCCAGCCATCTTCTCTATTAAAATTAGGATGTATTTTTAATTTCCATAGCCTCACGGATTATCCTGGGTTGGAATAGGTGTTGTTTTGCCAGGACTTGTGGTTTATCAAATCTAATATAATGGCGAGCTCTGTCAAGACTTGCCTAACCACCTGCTTCGGATCCTATTATTAAAATTATCAAATCAAAATCCATTCCATATATCACAGATTAAAGATACAGTTAGCACTTTCTGCGTTGATAGGACTAACCAAAATATTAATGTATATGTAGTTTCGAATAACTTTGTAACATTAGGATGTATGACACCACAGTCCTCCCGTGACCATGGTTGCTGTAAAGTATCCAAAACATTGGGCTTGTAAAAATCATAATAAACCGCGATAAAATCCGTGAATATTGTTATAATAAACATAAATGTTTTGAGTATGTATGTAATGGGTTTTTTTTCTCCAGTCAGCTATATAGCATACTTACTTGTTTTATAAGAACAGATAATCTATCTGCTGTAACACAGTCACCAGAAAAGAAGAAAGCTAAAGGTTGTTTCCAATTCTTTCTGATTCCAATAGCCATAAAAAGCAATGCATGTGTGGCTGGCTCCATAGTTCTGCCTTGATCTCCATGATCTTGATAACCATCAATAACATCTTGTTTACCATTATATTGTAAATTTTTTCGTAGAGACATTTCGTCAAATGCCAAAATGCAAAGATTTTCTTCTGGTTCTCGATTACTGGTAATTCCTTTGATTGTTTCAAAAATTTGGCTATTTATACCGCATTTCATTGGAATTTTGTTAAGTAGTGCTTTTAATGTTCCTTCACTTGGTAGACAAAAAAGTCGCCTTAGCAGTCTATAGCATCCAGCAGACCTTTTATAAATGCTTAAAGCCATAACTTTGTCATCTATACTCCATCTCCGTCCGGTCAGTTTTCTGGGAGTATTTTGCAGTTGACTTTGTAACAATAAAGCAAATGGCCCTGATATATTATTATCTATGAGACTTTTGACATTTCTATCTGTAGTTAGTAGTTTGAACAGGGCATGCGGTTGTTTCTTTATTTTTTTCTTAACCTCATAATTTCACTCAAATTTCTCCTACATTTTTTGTAAAGTTTGAGTTTTTTAGGGGTCAACTCTGCTGACTTACTTAAATCCAGCTCCCTCAAAATCCCTTTAGTCTTTGGCATCTGGAAATATGAAATATATTATGATATATTTAAGTAAAATATTCTGATCATAGAGACTTAAGCAGACTGTGGTTTCGAAACCTATCCAGTATCAAAGTAGCTCTTTAAATTATATGGATAGTTTATTACAATGAAGAAAATTCTTGATACCTGAGCATGCATACTTTCTTTGATATTAATCAACATAAATAGCAAGCCGAACGATAAAGATCCAACCCGACGCCAGGAGGCCGTGTGGTCGAAGACTGGCACGGTTGGCGGGGGCAACCCCCCACTTTTACAAACCAAATTTCTTGCTTGTTTCTCCCGTGAAACAGCTTTGCTGTGTTTCGGAGAGAAGGGCAAGACAGGCAGTGTAATTACTGGCACCGAGACTTAACATCTTATGTCTCAGGATAGGCAACACATAGATGAGTTGCCTGGACCCATTCCAGGTTAACTAGTTTATGTTCATGGGCGACGTCGACCACTTACCATCAGGTGGCACGTTTGCCAGTTTGCCTATCCAACTAACATAAAAGAAAAAAAAAAAAAAAAAAAAAGTGAGCCATATGGCTCACACTAATCCGATGTAGCATTAGGGCCTTCGGGCCGTTAGCATAGATCCATCCGGAAAAAAAAATAGCAAGCACAAGCTAGTTTCTTATTTCTATGAGAAATTGGTCACTGTGATCGAATTTTCCAAGAAAAACATCATCATCAAAGACCAAAAATATGAACAAACATTGACGGTTTTTATTGTTTATTTATTCTTTTAATGTGAGTAAAAATTTATATACTACAAACCTTCAGACTATCAGTAGTTGGTTTAGATGTGGTTGGCTCCTGAACAGGTGATGAAGTTTCCATTGTTACTAGGACCTGAAAATTATGATAAGATTTTTGTGAGCAAAGGTCAGTCTCTATGTTTAAATTATTATCAGGATATTCTAAATGACATATTCTATTTTTTTTGTTCAACCTGTTTTCACAAAAAAACCCTCCTTCGTTGTTTGAATTTCTAAAAGACTGTAGTACCAAGTTACTTTTATGGAAACTATTTTATGAAATTGAGAGGTGTGTATTTATTTTGCTCTTTAGCAATACGTGTATTATGTATATGGTATATGTAGAGTATAGTCTAATAAACTGGCGGACACATAAACTGCATCAAACTACAAGACAAACAATCTACACATTCAATCAAATTTTATAACGAAATGTGCAAACTTTTTACATTTATTGTAATTGGATAATAAAGGCTGGTTTATAAACACAAAAACAAAATCAAATTTAAATATGAAATTGTCACAAAACAAAGAAAATATTCCATAGAAGAAATCTTGTCAATTTACTAAAGAATAACTCGTTGTTACATTAATGTTGTGATTGATGGTATTTTTTTTTTGCTTAGAAACCTTTTTAATTATCGTTACTAATTGTTTAATTGCTAGTCTGTTTTCATTTTAAACACGATTTTCTCTCACAAATATGGACGTATCGTCCGAAAAAGCCGCACAAATTGTTGCTCTAGTGCAATGTATTAGGTATGTATGTAGTAGGCCTTGCCTACAAACAATTGCTGCAAATTTAAATGTAAACCAGTCAACGGTTTCCTGAGTTTACAGAAGGTTTATGGAGACAGGTTCATTCAAAAGAAGACGTGGAACCGGCAGAACTCGTGTGACAACGGCTCGTGGCGACAGGTTTATTGTGACAACTTCCTTGCGAAATCAGTTTTTAACGTCTATAAGCATTAAAAATGAGCTCTCCCAGGTACGTGACGTAGCAGATAGTGCACGAACCATAAGAAGAAGGCTAAAAGAGCGTGATATCACACTCGATTGATCCGCAAATGGACCAAAGTTGACCGCAGCTCACAGTCAAGCTTGACTCAGATTTGCTTGTGAACACTTAAATTGGACTGAAGACCAATGGGCTTCCTTATTATCACTGATGAGTGTAGGACTTGTTTCTAGTGTGCTGATGGTCGCAGACTAGTCTACTGTAGACGAGGAGAGCGATATGCTTGTATGATTTGGGGTGGCATGTCGATGCATGCTCGAACTGAAGTTGTTTTTATTGACGCAGACACCGTGACCATGGTAACCGTGGTTTAACATCACGTCGCTATATAATGGAGATATTGGACCCTGATGTGGTACCTTTTAGCGGATTTATAGACGAAAACTTCATTCTGATGCAGGAAAATGCTCACCCGCACGCAGCGAGAGAAGTTCAGCAATACTTAACTGAGGTTGAGATTCGTTCCATGGATTGGCCAGCACAAAGCCCGGACCTCAATCCGATAGAACACTGGGACAACCTAAAAAGAGCTGTATTTACAAGAAATCTGGTCCCAACAACGGTTGCGAAGCTCAGAGTTGAATTGTCATAAGAATGGGATAATACTCCGCAAAATCTTTTAAAAACTCTAATCAGGTTGATGCGAAACCGACTTGAATCAGTTATTAGGGCAAGAGGAGGTAATACACCGTATTAAAAATAAAAAATAAATCTTAGTATTGTAAAATTTTCATAATAAAGCTGTTTTTGTTTTATTCACTGTTTCATTCCAAAAAACTGCAAAAGTAGTAATTTGATTCTTTTAGTGAGAAAAGTTGACCTATACACACATGAATTGATTTTTTTATCAGATTAAGAACCAGTCTTTGCACTATCATTGAAATGAATCAAAATAGTTTGCAATTTCACTAATTATATTTCATTGAAAGTTATCTAGCATCTATGATGCAGTTTTTGTGACCGCCAGTGCATATATGGTAGATGTAGAGTTAACTGCTTTTATTATTACTGATACAAGCTCACTTGATCTTGATCATGCCTGATGGGAATTAATGAGGTCTATGATGAAATAGTTGCCGGTCCGTGTTGAAAGAGAGTGGCAAGGGATCAGTCGTCTTGACATTTGTTTCGTTTTAGACAAAAAACTATCTCTTAAGGCACATATAGATGCTACATCAGGAAAAATTCGTAAACTTGCTTGTACATCTTTAAAAACCTTCGGTTTTCGGCAATTAAAGATATGATGAAAATATTTTACATTTCTAATATGCCAATCTATTATCTCATACTGCATAACAATTTGGTCATTACATGGGCTGAATATCCAAATATGCTAAAACAAAAATTGTACTAATCCTTTTTATTTGTAATGTTAATATTGTTTAATAAATTTATATTATTAACATTCATTGAAGGAGGGCCATGTTCAGCAGTGGACAGATAGAGGCCGATGATGATGAAATATACTTATAAATTCCAATCACATATTTTCAAGCCTTAAGATTGATGGAGTTAAGAGAAATATAACACAATAATATGTTGGGACAACTCACACACGGCCATCTGATCCCAAACTAGGCAGAGCCTGTTCTTATGGTAACCAGACAACTGATAAATACTCATATATTTTTTAAATACATGAATATTATAGATAAATTACACCCAGACACAGAACAAATGATCATGTTCATGACACAACATTTGTCCTGGGTGGGGTTCGAACCCACAACCTTCTGGTTTAGCAGTTGTTGATTGGTAATCTCAGATTATCATACTCTTTTGATGTCAACTACGATCTGTTTGGTTTTTAAGTATGTATTATATTTTGAATTACTTTAAATTTGGAATGTCAGTTTTAGATATAAAAGATGAATTGTGTAATATTTTATTATTCCGTTAAAATCAATTGAAGAAGTAACATGTCTAGTTATCTGATTTAAATTTTGTATTCTCTGTAAATTTCATAATGGTTAAGTTTAATCAAATAAAAATTCAAGATGTTAATGTTAAAATAAATAGTTTTCTGATCAGTCCTTATGTGTCTTTTTGGTTTGAAGGTGATCCCATTAGCCACATCTACCATTCAAGAGCAGTCAGGGTTACTAACCACTAGACCAACAGGCCAGTCAAATAATAATAACTATATAATGTTAACTCACTTGAGGTTTTTCAACTGAGATATTTGTATCTTGTTCACTTCCACTTCTAGTTGCACCTTGTTCCTGGCGAAACTTTACCATTAAGTCCTGTGTTCCAATTGGGATGGCATAATTGTTTAATCTTATCCTAGCACTGCTAGTAAACGAGGAGTCATCAAAATGTTTACTGCATAACATCTTGTGTTGTGAGTGCAAGCCTCTTAAGGATTTCTCAGTTGACCACTCTCCAGTAGGGTAACAGTATTCAGCCCATACACGTGCCCTGAAATTATTGAAGAAACTTGATTTTTATTTTTTATCTAATACTATACTATTGATCAGTTTCACTTATAAATATAACTACTTCATTTATGCAGTTTAAACTAGATTTTAACAAATTGTGGCTGCATCAGTCATAATAGTATGCATCAGTCATAGGTTGATTACTTTCTCCCTGATAAAGTACAAGGTACTACCTAATCTACGAGGTACGAAAGTAATCAAAATTGAGAACAGACTACTTACTTTAACATCGTTTGTCTACCAGGTAGAGGAAATCTGTGGAAACTCAAATTTCTATCTTCTGTTGCACTGATGTTACACTTAGCACACTTTCTTCTAAGTTCATAGCGCGTGTGGCGTGACATTTTAACAAAAAATGAACAGACACACGTACACAAAATAAGGGAAATGAGTCTTATTCTCGTTAAATTGTCCAGGCACAAAAACAAACACAAAGATAATACTAGAAAATGAGTCTCTATCTCGTAAGTGTCCAGCAAGCACACAAAACAAAAACACAGTAGCACAAAATACAGAACGAAAAAAATGAGTCTCTATCTCGTAAGTGTCCAGCAAGCACACAAAACTAAAACACAGTAGCACAAAATACAAAACGAAAAAAATGAGTCTCTATCTCGTAAGTGTCCAGCAAGCACACAAAAACATAATAGCACAAAATACAAAACGAAAAAAAATGAGTCTCTATCTCGTAAAAATCTTCAGGCACACATTACAAAACCAAAGGAAAACATTAAACAAATACAATATCTATCGTGTCCGATGAGCCACCATATTTGTTTTCAAATTGAAATTTTGTGTTGTAGAGTTGTCAAAAGGCAGAGTAGTTAGAGTATATATTGTTGTCTCTGTTTCGCTTCTTTTGCCCGACGTTTGCATTGGCTACATAGAGACTTGACCCCCCGTGATTAAAGGTATCCAGCGGGTACAGGGTACAGCTTATTCTCGTCGCTAAAGAACGATTGTGTGGTAAAGCATATTATAAAGTAAAAGATTTCATGGAAGATACCACATCCTGGGAATAAGGCGTTCCTCCCGGACATTTCAAGATAAGATGTTAAAATTGTTATTAATATATATTATTTGAAAAGATTTGTTTGTTTGTTTGAGTTTGTTTCGCCGGTTCTTCTCAGTGGGCTTACCTTGGAACCGGTGGTAGATTCAATTGACGTTCAAAAAGATACTGTATTAGTACTATTTTGAATAATTTTTTTTTTGATTTGATTGATTTGATTTGATAAAATTTTGGCCAAGAAAAATCTACTGACGTTAGTAACGTTTTTTTCTTATGAATATTAAGTTAGTCTTTATTTTTTCTTGCGCTGCTTAAAGCTTAAACCCTGCTGAAAGCATATACTTAGATTTTTGGGCTTCTAATTATTTTTTTGAGTATTTTAATCTAATTTCTGAATTGATCTACATTATTCGTCACATCCTGTTAGCAACCGTTACTATAGGACGGACAAAGATGTTACGCAAACAGACGTGTAAAGCTTAGTACTCATTTCAACTAAACGGAATTTAAATAAAGGATTCCATAAAAAAATATTATAATAAATGAATTCCTTTTTAAGAGTTTAGGTTTTAATTCGACGTAAGAGCAGTTGCATTCGTTAATTTTTGTCTGATAATCAGCTGTTGTAGTGTTAAGGCTGTAGCTTAGTATGTACTTTTACCTACGTACTTAATTTTACATAAACAATAATGTACTAATTATTCGTTCCAATATTTTTAGATAATAATAGCGTTAACATCTGCTGAAAGACCCATTAAGCGGTATCTAGATAAATTAAAATACAACCCTGGGAAGGCTGAAGAAATTAGATAAAAACAGTTAGCTAAAATTAAAACCAACAGAAAGAAGGTATCTGAAATGAATCAAGAAGAGAGATCTCATTAGATCAATAAAAATAAATTAAAATCATTTATTTCGGGATTAACAAATGCCCATAGAGTGTTAGTAACAATATTATAATCAATATTATACTGTACGATTTTAACCTGACGGTGAATCCTATTCTTAATATTTATTCTTTGCAAATAAAGTTATTTATTATTATTATTATTATTAATATGTCTGTTGCGTCACGTCATATGTCCATTTAGTTATTGTCTCAATTTTTTTTGTTATATTTCTTTATAAATCTGTAAATTATTTAAGATAAGTATTATTATTTATATCCTATAAATAAAGAAAATTAAACAACAATTAATATTTTATTTCAGTCATAATATTCCTTGACTAATTAAAATATTAATACGAAGAATAAAACTTGCATTTGGACGATATATTACGATACTGACAAAATTGGTGTATTTTTATCAAAAATAAATTTATTATGTCCAAGGACAGTCCAAGCTCATTTGGAGTATTTTTATCGTTTTATTTCCAACAGTTGATTTTTTATCGAGGTTTGATTTTTGTTACTAACAAGACATTTTTTTCCTAATCTACTAAGAAAAAATGATTGAAGATATAAAATATACGTTATATCAGCTCGTTACTTTTATATATAACTCATGAAATATAACTTTTTTTACAATAATACAAAGTTTTTAAGTCCTAAATCAATTATGAATTTTTAAAAGCTGTTTTTATAACCTGCGCCATTTAAAACAAAAATGCTCTCATACACCCGTTTGATAATGGCAAATATACTATGTACGAGAATAGTCAGAATAAGAAAAAAGAAGAAGACGAAAATATTTATAAACCTACTCTTGAATCTTGATTGTTGAATTTGCATTTAACATTTTGCAATGCATTTTGCTCTTCACAAAATTTGCAAAAAGTAATTTACCTAACTATTTCAACTTAGCAATTGTTGATCAAACTATTTTTATTAAGTGATTATAATTAATCTTTAGACGCATTGAATAATAATACCAGTAAAGTACAATGGCATTAGCTCTCCAAAGGCGAGCAAATGTAAGTGATAATTGATGGAGTTTTCATAATTATGTTTTATACATGTAGTGAGATTATTATTTGAATTTTTATTTATATACAATTATTTCACAGTATACATATTACGCAAAATAAATCGTTACATTTTTGTTACATTTACAAGGGCACACATTTGAACCTATAATTTATAAAATCAATCACAAGTTTTTAAATAAAAATTGTCATGTATTTCATATAGGTAAGACTGCCTCCTGAAGTAAACAGAATATTGTATATAAGAAATTTACCATACAAAATATCAGCAGAAGAAATGTATGATATATTTGGAAAATATGGAGCTATACGACAAATAAGAGTGTAAGTTACTATTTATTTATTTTCATTTGATGCTTAGCTATAAAACAAATTGACTGACTTTAACCGACTTCTAAAAAAGGTGGAGGTTCTCAATTTGGATGTTTGTATGTTTTTGAACTGATACTTCTTTGTGCACTTGAGGTAATTTTTTTTATAGATGAAACGTCACGTAAATGTGCAACGTTTTTGTCTAAGAAGAGGGACAGTGTAATTGAGACCAATTGAGAGAGAGTGAGAAAGGGCGAACGTAGCATAAAGTACATAGCCATGGAGTGAGAGTAAGCAACAAGCAAGTGAGAAAGATTGAGAGAGTGAGATATAGTGACCGGTGGGAGGGAAGCGCTGTGCCGCGCTCCCGGCTGCATGGGTACCACCATCTTGCTTATTTCTCCCGTCAAACAACTTTGCTGTGTTTCGGAGAGAAGGGCAAGACAGGCAGTGTAATTACTGGCACCGGGACTTAACATCTTATGTCTCAGGATAGGCAACACATAAATGAGTTGCCTGGGCTCTTTCCAGGTAAACTAGTTTATGTTCATGGGCGACGTCTTTTAATTCTTTTTTTTTGGAAAGGTATACTTCCCAAATGGTCCTATGATAAGGAAACCAGGATCTGAAAGGATGGGAACTTTCGAAAATTGTAGGGGTGACTAGTGTGTTTGTTAATTTGTTCATTAAGTATTTTAAAGAACTACAATTTAATAAAGATCTAGAGTCAATCTTATGATGGAGCCGAAAGACTGTCAAGGATGACAGTCACACACAGGGACCTCAACGATTTACAGTAGCTACCTTATGTTTGGATTTAATTCATTATATTTGTGAGAAATTTGCACACATATATAGGCTGCACTAAAAGTATCGGGAATGGAATATTTCCACTGTTCCTGTCATATTAAAATCTTTTTAATTGAAACCTTGGTTTTAAAAATCGAATACCATTTATTTATTTAAAAAAAGATTCTCCGTCTTATCACACTTGTTTAGTCTTTAGGACTTGTCAAACTTGTTTAGTCGTTGAGAAAATGGAATTGACTCTAGAAAATACTAGAGCAATGATTTATTATGACTTTCGAAGTGGTTTAACACAAAAACAGTGTGTTGACCGGATGATTTCTGCATTTGGTGATGACGTCCCATCCAAAACCACAATTTATCGCTGATTTGCTGAATTTCAACGTGGACGTGTCAAGCTCAGTGATGATCCCCGTCAAGGTCGTCCAAAAACTGCAGTCACCCAAGAAAACGTTGATGCTGTGCGTAAGCTGATTGAGGAAGATCGACATGTGACATACCGCGAAATTCAGGCAACTTTAGACATTGGCATGAGTCAAATACAAATAATCTTGCATGAACAATTAGGTGTAAAAAAGTTGTTTTCCCGATGGATACCGCATTTGCTCTGTGAAGAGCAAAAAGCGGCTCGCGTTACTTGGTGCGTCAGAACTCGAAAGATTCCACGCAGGATCCTCAAATGCTGTATACAACATCGTATCAGGTGACGAATCCTGGATATACGCGTACGAACCCGAAACAAAAAACCAGTCACGAGTTTGGGTGTTCGAAAATGAGTTAAAGCCACCAAAAATTGTTCGTTCACGGAGTGTTGCAAAAAAAATTGGTGGCCACGTTTGTCTCCAAAACCGGCCATGTTGCGCCTATTCCTCTTGAGGGACAAAGAACGGTTAATGCAGAATGGTATGCTAGCATTTGTTTGCCATAGGTCGTTTCTGAACTCCGTAAAGAGAACTGCAACCGCCGCATCATCCTCCATCACGACAATGCGAGTTCTCACACCGCGCACAGAACAAAAGAGTTTTTAGAGCAAGAAAACAGAATTATTAGACCATCCGCCGTACAGCCCCGACCTAAGCCCTAATGATTTCTATACTTTCCTTACAATAAAGAATAAATTGCGTGGTCAGAGATTTTCATCGCCTGAAGAAGCTGTGGACGCCTACAAAACGGCCATTTTGGAGAACCCAACTTCCGAATGGAATGGTTGCTTCAATGATTGGTTCCATCGTATGGAAAAATGTGTCAAATTTCGCGGAGAACACTTCGAAAAGCAATAAATACATTTTTAAATAGCAATGTTGTGTCACTTCCTTGATTCCTGAAATTTTCAGTGCTGCCCTCGTAGAGGTTATAAGTGCCATTACAAATTCTTTAATAAGTGGCAGGAAATCTCCCATGATTGCTTTCAATTTCATGTATTATATTATGTATTGTTTTACACAATCCCGTATTGGTTTTTCTTACTGGTTTAAACACTTTCTTTATTCGCCTCATTAAAACGGCACTGCCTAATATGAACAATGCATTAATAGTTCTACCTATATTCAGACAAATAAAATAGGTTATTGAATTTCAGAATCACTAAAAATCAAGAAATAATTTATTTTTAATTAAAAATGTTAAAACCAAATGCAAAAAACTAAGAAGTAATAAAATTATTGCATTTCTTTAATTTTTGTGCGTGAAATTTATAATCAACTTATTCTTCTACTAATGTACAATCTTTGTGTTTACCATGTCAATATTTACTTAAAACATTTGTTTTAATGATCAAAACAAAAGTTCAATTTGACTGTAGTGCAAGCTTATTACTATGCGAGGCAGTACACAGATTATTGAGCTCTGTGCCAATAAAAAAATAATAAATCAAAATTTTTATGGGGACTAAATAATTAATAATAAAACAAATCGCCATTAGTATATGTCATTGCTATATATTTAAAAATAGGACAAATATTTATTTATTTAAATTTCAATCTATCTTAGGACACCCAAGCTTGTCAGTTTGTCTTATTTTTGATATAGGTATTTCATAATATTGCCCATAGGGGGATTGGGTACCTGTTCAGTTTATGGGGTCCAGTGCAGACTGCAGTGCTAATAGCCCTCGTAATGTTAAGCAATTTATTTTACATTTTTAGGAGTTATTGCTCAACAGACTTATGTTCTGTCGTAAAGTCTTAAATAAACTATTCTGTTAACAAGTGTTTATAATAATAATAATAATATGTTGGTTGGGACAACTCACACATGGCCATGATCCCAAACTAGGCAGAGCCTGTTCTTATGGCAACCAGACAACTGACACATATATTTTTAAATACATACATATTATAGACAAATTACACCCAGACAGAACAAAATATGATCATGCTCATCACACAATCTTTTGTCCTGGGTGGGTATCGAACCGACAACCTTCTGGTCTTCCAGTCACTAGGCCAACAGGCCAGTCAATTATTACATGTTTGAGATTAAGATAATTAATAATTAAACTCCACTCAATAAACTAGCTGTTTCTGGGAAAAAACTCATCCAAAAATTAAAAAGAGACCTGTCCTAAATAAAAATCCAACCCTTGGCTCTTGATTTCAAAATAAATCGGAAAGGTCTTTATAAAAGAAATATAATTTTTGGAATATTAATATAATGTTACTAATTTTTATTTTTGCAGCGGGAACACAGCAGAAACAAGAGGCACAGCATTTGTTGTTTATGAAGACATATTTGATGCAAAAAATGCTTGTGATCATTTATCAGGTTTTAATGTATGTAACAGATATTTAGTGGTTCTATACTATAGATCAAACAAAGCATTCAAGGGAATGGATATAGAAAAGAAACAAGAAGAAATAGATACATTAAAAAAGAAATATGGTATAACTACAGAAGAACTTCGCAAGTAATTTGTCCTTGTGTTAAATTATTACTTAAAACAATAAATATAAGCATACATTTTCAAAACTCTTTTTTGTTATCCCTTATAATATAACCTTAAACCTGTAGGGTAAATCATCTCCATGAAGAAAGTAATAAGCAGATTGCTTAGGCAAGTAACATTATAGAGCAACATATTATGTATAGCATATGTTAAGCAATTGGTAGATATAAATTAATATGTATAGCAATTAATATATGTATACAAGTTGATTATAATAATGGTGACCATAACAAATAAAATCATTATTTATTACCACTTAAGCTTTTGTAAAACAATGCAGTTAAAAATATTGATCAAAGTAGGATACTGATAAAAAAACAAATCGAGGAATAATATGTTTATTTCTTGCATGTTCAATCTAGTCAATGACAATCTCAAAGCTTTTATATTAATATGGACGAGTAATAATGCCTTATACTATAGGTGAGTAGCAAACTTCAGATAATTTCTTGGCTGATTATATTGAACGGAAGATTTCTTTTAACAAAATTATAAAAAAAAATATCATTTACATCTATACTTAAGAATTATCTGATATAGCCACGACTTTATGCTCTATTGTACGATCTATGCATATTTTTTTTTACTTTTTTCATCATTACAAGCATCAATTAAAGGAATTATGATTCATATTAATAAACTCCTTTCCTTGCTCCTAGAAAATTCTTTATACCCCCAATACTATACACATTTAAACGCCTTAAGGTTATACATATATAGGTAAACATTATGTACACATTTAAATCCAGACGTAATATTTTATCTTCGATAGTAAATTCAACATATAGTTTTATTACTTTATGTCCTACACAATTTTCATAAAGCCATTATTCACATTTCTGCTGCTCTAAAATGTAGGACAATATGCATAAAATGACAGAATACCCAATAGTTACTGCTAGTACTTGACTACAGCTACACTTGCGAGTTGATACTTAGTAACAGGTTTCATTTTAACAAGGGAAATTAAACTGTATCATATTTTATACTAATAAAATACAATATTTTAGAAATGATACATACAGATAATACACTAAATATTTAAGGAATGGGCTTAATTGATTTATATTAATTTGAGATGTAAACAAAGCTAGAATCCTTTTTTTGCAGTCTGTATGTACTTACAATTTTACATTCAAATATTACTTATTACGAAATTTTAATGAGTAGATAAGTCAGATGAGTTATTCGATAATAGATAGGATCGTTAAAAACATTTTTGGAAAAGTTGTAAGGGATAAACTTATACTGCATGGTCTAACAAGATCATAAATGCTAAAAATCACAAATATCAGTCATTGATTATTATTAGAATCACAGCATTACCGTCTCAGGATGAGAATAATAAAATCTGATTTATATTTTTCTGTTCAGACTTCAGTCGGTATGTTTAACTCTGTCATAGTTGAGATGAATATAACAGTGCTCATGGTATTATGGACACATGAACAAACTGTAGAGTCAGATTTGTCAGTCTCAGCCTAAGTGCTATTGTCAATAGTCGCTACACAGGAGCGAGTAGCGCCAGGACAAACTTTCCTTTGCATCATCCAAGCATTCCACATACACATTCCGTCTTTAAAAAATAGGACAAACCAAACGAAAAATTCATTTCTGTAAATGGACTGTCAAAAACCACACTACTGTGACAGTACCAGTCAAAACACAAATACTAGACCTCACGTGATTCAATAGTTACAGCCTGAAATTTAACATTTAGACTGTCCATTTACTAAAGGTTTCTTAAATAATAGAGAAGTTGAGAAAATATTAGGATGTGACAGTATGATATCTGACTAAGAATATACGGAAACATTATATTAGAGTTGAGTTCGATATATCAAAATGTAAGTTATATAGGATATGTGTTTATTAACATAGCATATCGATATCTAAATCTACATAACCGATATCACAAAAACTTTATTGAGTCTTAAGTTATATTATACCTGCAGCAATGGGAACGTAAATGAACGCAAACTTATCGAAACTGACAGTTATTCTTATTCGCTTTGTTTCTATCTAAATATACAATTTTTTTACTGGTGTAAAAGAGATGAAGCGAATACGTCGAAACTGATTGTTATTTGCTTTGTCTCTGTCTAAGTCCTTAATTTTGTATTGGTGTAAAAGAGATGAAGCGAATATGACGAAACTTTTCGTTCTTTAGTTTGCTCATCTAAATACTCGGTTACGTGTGCCGACTCCCGTGTGCGAATCGTATTACTGGTATCGAAATATGAAAACGGTTTTCGATATGCAAACTGAATAACGGTTACATAACCGTTTGCGACAAAGACCGAAATTGCCCATATCTACATTATATTATTACTTCATTGTTCTTCACGGTGAAGCGGCATTAAACAAGTGAATATTTCCTTTTTATTTGCATTCCTTTTTTTACATTCGACAGGAATGTTACTTTCTTACACACCAATCGACCGTCGAGTGGATCAAAAATCACAGTACCTACTTAATATTAAAAATACAAATATACGATTATAAAATAACATAACAAAAATGACACGAAACAGATAACGAGTAACAATCTAGAGGCATAAATATAACAAAACGAGCACCTACATCTAAACGCACGCCCACACCTTGATACAGAATATTATGAAGCGACCTACAAATGGACGACTCCATTAAGTCAATAGAAAATTTTATAGTAACAGTAGCGGGATTTCTGTTTGACTTGTATTGATTAACATTAAAATAATATCAAGCATCATTTAAGATTAAGGTCTTCTATATGTTTTGTATATGAGGGTCTCCGACAAAACTTATATACAGAATGAGGGATACTGTATACAAGTAAAGGCGAACCAAATGACGGAGTGGGTAGGACCCCAGGGGGGGGGGTCCGCGGGGGTGAGGCCCTAGGCGGCGCCGGCGTCGAGGCGCGCGCGGCTCTCGCGCACTAGCTGCGCGTTGAGGTACACGTCCTCGTCGGTTGAGGTGTCGATCAGTTCGAGCGTGAGGAGTGGCTCGTTGGGGTTGAGCGGGTCGCGGCCCACCTCCCGACACACGCCCACGAACTGCTGCTCTACGCACAGCTCCTGGAACCTGATACAATCCTCCACCGTCCAGTCCTGATGCAGCGGCCACACGTCTGCGAACGACATTATACATTCAATTCATTCGCCAGAACAAATATATTTTTGAAATCAAGCATTCACTTTATTCTTTTTTATTATAATAAACTTTTTGACCAACTACAAATCCTGAGTGTTGTTCTCGTTTTCTTAAGCTCTGTTCTGCTAACCACGTTATAAGTAATATTACATACATCCAGCATTTAACCGTAATAGAGCGGTAATGTAATGTGTTTTGTATGAAAACAAATTCCACAAATTTGTGCTGTGACGCTGCACCGGTTCTGCGCTCTGATTGGCCGACTGATAGCTATTGATGGATGGTTGGCCGATGGGACGTACATAAAAATCACTGGTTGGTAGAATTACTATTACGTCAGTGACAAATCACTGACCAGTTTCGGAATTTTATGGCTAACATTACTACTCTATCCGTTTGTGGCGCTGATTGGTTCGCCACATCACTCTCGCTCGATAATTACATATACGTCATGTATAATATTTCAAACGAATAACTTGAAATGTGGCAAAAACATAACGTGTATACTGACTGTGCAGGCGCGCCTTGATCGCTTGTGGCGGCAATGTGCGCGCGAGCGGTGCCTGTGCGGGCACGGGCCGCAGCGCGCGCGTCGACAGCAGCGCCAGGTCGCCGAAGTCGCAGAAGTACACCGACACCATCTCCGACGACACCACGCCCGCGATTACCACCCTGTATGTACACACCGTCAAATAAATTATACCGCGCTTGATCAATGGTTCAACCCGACGCCAGGAGGCCGTGTGGTCGCAGACTGCACGGTTGGCGGGGGGCAACCCCCCACTTTACAAACCAAAAGTGAGCCAAATAGGCTCACACTAATCCGATGTAGCATTACGGCCTTCGGGCCTTTAGCATAGATCCATCCGAAAAAAAAGCGCTTGATCACCAAGTCCCTGCGCTTACGTGATTGACCCAGCGAGTATCATACCATTTTGGAATTCAGATTAAATGCGCCATCTTTTAAAATTACTTGCCAAAATAGTATAATACATTTACAGTACAGTCGGTTAAAGTTGGGTGTAGTAATTATTTTGAATTTAATGATGGGAAAAAAACACAACATTTTATTGAAAACTGAGGCAGGTATGTTTTAATTTTAAGCTGTTATTTACAGAAGGGTTAGTCATGAATCATGATTACATTACAGAAAAAAAAAACTAGAAAAAGTAATATTTGTAGTCTTAGGACTTGAAAGATCCATCACAGGATGTCAGATTTTCCGATATTTTTTTAATCTTTATAATATGAAAAATACATGACGAAGATTTTTTTACATTTTTCTAATAACTGTCACGACTTGGCCCTATCACCCGTTTTCGGCTTATCGTTCATTTCTGGGACATTCTGTATATCAATTTTATTTGTTATAATATGCGCATATTGTATTAAAATATATTAATCAAGACAAGTTTTAGATCTATTCTCTATAGTAGTCTCTTCTAACTAGCAGTAGGTCGTTGTTATTATCGTACCTGTACCACGAGGAGTCCTTCTCATAGTAGGCGGTGTACAGCTCGCCGCTGGCGGGACTAGCTGGCGCCTCGCTCTCCGATATCTTGGGGCACTCCACCTGTAGCGTCGCCATCATAGCGTGGAATGTGTGTCTTGTGCTATTCGGCTGTACCTACATGGCAATTCACTCGAAATGTAATCATATTTTTTTTTCATGGTACAATTTTTACCAATATTTTATAATGATAATAATCTTCCACACATCTAACAGCTTAAAAATCGTTGATTCAGCATCTGTCATATAAGGCAAAGGTACACAGGTTACAGTAGTGTAACAATTATGGAAATAGTCATATAATTATTGAAGTAAGAGGTAGTGCCATGCTGCTATGCAGCCGACTTGAGCTGGCACGACCGGGGTGGTACCTCTTGCTCACATAACACCGGCGTCAAGTGACAGCTATGTTGTCGCGTTTCGTGCGGTTTGTGAGTTTCCGGTGGCCCATTGGGGGAATAGGGAAAAGGAGGGCAACAGGCCTGCATAACCTCTGGTTGTGCAGATGTGTATGGCCGTCGGTAGTCTAAAGCTTTGATTGCTCGTATGCCCTCCATGCCATATATAAAAAAGAAAAAAAAAGTGAAACTTATCCTTATGAGATCGGCCATATTTATTTGACAAATTCCCTTAGCTTATTTCAGTCCGGCCAAATTAAGGGCGCGAACAGTAGTTGACCTATTTTACAAAGATTTTTAATTATATGTACGAATTATTTGGCTAAATCTCTAATTTCTTAGTTCCTGAATTCCAAACAACGTCTTTTTATTTGACGTGTAACAAGTTATTGACCTTCGAAACAGAGATATTCTAAATTCGAATTTGCCATGCACTCACAACGAAGTTCCAGGGGTTGGCGGCCATGGCGACGAACACGTCGAGACTCTGACCGGGCGCAGGTAGCGGCGGCGGGGGCAGCACACCCACTCGCTCGTCGCCGGGCGTGCTCGCGCTGCGGAAGATGCGCTCTTTCTTCTTGTGCAACGCCTCCACCGCATTCGTTGCCGCCCCCTTGTCCTTCTCTGCCTCCTTTGTCTTACCTCTGAATCAAATATGCTTTCTATTTATCCTCCTTTTCCTGGCGTCTTGTTTCCAAATGTTGAGGGTCGTGACCTTCCTTCTGCATTACTTTCTCTTTTACGATTTATTTTATCTCTACTAATATTATAAAGAGGTGGGAGAGTTTTTGGTTTGTATTAATATCTCCTACAAGTAATGTTCCAAACAATGTTATCACATGTGTGTGGGTAATAAGCATCATGTATCCGGATGCAGTTACTGTTAATTAAGGCGGGCTAAGATGCGAGCAACAGCTAGTTGAAATTTAAATACGTAATCGACCTTTGTGTGTCCCAGTGTCAGTGTCAGGCGCGGGTCTCCTCGACGTCAGACGATGGGGGTGTTTGACGGTAATTTGCGTTTGCGCTGCTCCGATACCGGTCGGTGAAGTTTACACACCCTCAAATATTTCATTTCATCAGGCACGCAGTTGTCCTCACAGTGTTTTCCTTCACCGGTAGGCGGTGGCCAAGCAATATCAAAATAATGAGGTGTACAAGAAAATTTCGAAAAACTTGACCAACTAGAACATTATCGCTTATATACCTATCGAAATTTTTTGATTGATTTGTCACGAAATTATAAATGTTTCAAATTCGAATTGTATATTATATACGGCAAATTGGCAATTAGAATATATGTTTTCAATAAAACTTTACATTTTTAATTTACTTTTTTATACGTATTACACACACATTGTTGACACGGATTCGAGCCCAGACCTTTTAGACAAGCATTTCAATATCCATGTTGATTGAGCTTAAAGGCCAGAAAAAAAAATCTATGTTACATTTCAAATCCACAGAATATACTTTATTATAAAGTGTATCACTAGCATGTGCAAGCAGAATAGTGTTATACTCTCAGTTATCCGTTTTTATAATTGTTACAATACTCAGTATGATTAAGTTCCAAACATGCTCTTAGACATTTTACAATATAATAAAAATATTGTAGTAGTAACACTCCAAGATATTATTATCTACCATATACGGTATACATTAATAGCTTGGAGTGTCCGCGTCGGGCGTTACACGGTGAAAGTGCCGGTCACGCTCCACATACCGTATCGACGTGCGATTACAAAATGTGCATTCACATTACTAGGTATTAAGACCTGTTTTTGCAACAATTACAAAATATGACAAAAATTTAAGAAAGTAAACTTTTTATCTCTTACTTAATTGAGCTAATATGATATTACCTAATTTTTTTCTGGTTTCAATTTATTGTGAACTAAAAATGTGTATGTGATGAAACGACACAAAAAGGTCCAAAAGATTGTTAACATATTTGTTTTTGGGACTGATTTCAATGTGTATATTATATACGTAGAGGTTAACTATGTTCAGACTTATTGTACTTTCATGGCCCCGGTGGTTGTGATGATTAGGAATGTTCAAAAAATAAATATTAAGACTGCTCTATGCAATATTTTATTATTATGTGACTATGAAATTCTACTTTCACAAACACAAAACTAAATTACAAAGTCTAATCTGTGAATAAATTTTCAGACACCCTGATGAAGTAGCTTTCCTGTTTTTCGGACAGAAGTGTCGAACTAGCAGTGTTAGCGTTTCAGGGTAACCATTTACCGTCAAGTGGCGCGTCTACAAGATTCGTAATCCAGAACCAGAATCCAAAAATCATAATAAGATAAATACAGACCCACTAACTATCTATACTAATATAAAAAGAGGCAGTCTTTGTAAATTTGGATGTACGAGGTAATATTCGAAACTACTTATTTGATTTAAAAAAACTTTACCAATATGTTAATTATCTAAGCTCAGTTGTCACCAAAAACTGTCATGGTCAATCTGCATAACTAAGTTAATTCGATAACTGCAGGTAGCAGCTAATATTATAATAGGGGTTAAAGTATGAAATTAGCGTTTTATTGTAACAGCCAACAGGTACTTCAAATTGGCATACAAATAGGTTTGATATTTTTGAGTGAAACGTTTTTCACATGGTACCTAATGTAGTTCTTCTTTTAAAAAATGTGCAACATTTGATTATCGACTTAGTTGTTTTTTTTTTATTCAGCTTAGACAAGAAAGATGGATACTTCGAAAATTCGAGTTATTTTGAATACGAGTTCCGACGCGGAATTAACTCACAAACAGCTCGTAATATCAATTTAGAGAGGGGACTGGTAATGAACGCACCGTGCGATTTTTGTCTTTCGTGAACTTTGATTTGAAGAACGAACCACGTGTAAAACCGCTCACACAGGTGAATAACAATGAATTGAAAGAGATGGTAGAAGCCGATCCGAGCAAACTACCCGGGAATTAGCGGTATGGATTAACGTTAGGTACCTTACCAACAATATTGACTCATTTGCGTCAAATCAATAAAAAAAAAAAAACGCGTGTTGAAACTTGTGTTGCCTTGTTGAATCGATACAGAAATGATTGTGGATTCTTTACTATAAGCGTAAGCAAAAAATGCAATGGCTGACCCCAGGTCAAACGCCGTAACAGTGTCCTAAAGCAACGTTTACCAATAAAAAGGTAATGTTATGCATGCAGCATGGTGTTATTCACTATATCTATCTCCGATCCGGTCAAGCAATAACGGCAGATGTCTACTGTGCCGAACTCCAAACAATGATAGCAAAACTAGCAGTGAAACCGCCCCGACTCATGAACCGATCTTCACCATTATTGCTCCATGATAACGCGAGAAACCGTTTTAACTCTACAGGAACTGCCATTAGAAACTATTCGTCACCCTCCAGATTTGACAGACCTTGCTTCAACGGACTACCATTTTTTTCGCGATTTGGACAATTTTCTACGTGATAAAAAGTTTTCTTCTCAGGAGGCAGTACAATATGCTTTCACACAGTTTGTCGAATCTAGATCACCAGAGTTCATAAATGACCTTCCTAGTAGGTGGCAGATGGATGTATAGATAATAATGGTAATTATTTTGATTAAATAAATATTATGTTAATAAAAAAAAAAACTAATTTCAATTTTTCAGTACAAATCGGCAATTTCACACTTTAACCCCTAATATATACCTACTTTTTCACATCCTAAGCCGTACAATATATTAAGTATCCGTAGAGGTGGGTGTACTCAATATTCTGTGGTGAGTCAACTGCTCACCTACTGTATCGACGCCGTGTAGTGCCCTTATTTGATACAGGAGAGAGAGAGAGTAGGTTAAAGGCCATAGAGGCCAAAAGCATAGGCCCTATTTAAAAAATCAGCATACTCACTGTGTGAGCTCCTCGTACTGCAGTAGTATGTCGTTGTTGACGGAGGCCAGGATGTTCTGCGGGCCGGTGCGTACAAACAGCTCCACCTGCGGCGCGGCGGACGCGGCTGGGGGCGTTGCCGGCGCAGGCAGGGCGCGGCACAATACGCGCGCGCCCAGCAACAGCTCGCGAAGTCGCGGGACCATCGCCGCCGCCGCCTGCTCCGCCGACCCCAGCCGCACTTGCAAGGCCTGCAAGAAACACACTTTGGTACGTACCTACTGTGAAAATCTAATTAGTTTTTTTTTTGCCATAGTTTAATACCAAATCTCACATTATTCTCCTTTTTATTTTATCATTTATATCTTTACGCAATAAAATGTTAAGTTTAGATTTATGCACACCATCATCTACCAAAGATACCTCGAGCAGACTACACAACTACAGACCTATGGAACAGGTGGTATAGGTGGAGCCATTTTGGTATTGCCTAAATCAGATCAAGAATAGAACGCCTCTGTATGTAAACTAATAGTCCAAAGACTTACCTGGTAGGGATATGCATTCAGAGCCGGGGAGAAGCTTTGTAAGGGAACGAGAGAGGAGAGCGGAGCTCGAAGAATCAATCCACTGTCTACTAGCTGCGTGCGCACCGTGCCTTCGCCGTCCAAACCGCTTATGATGGCGCAACGTACCCTGCATTGTTTCAAAGGACTTTAAATTTTAGTGAATTATTAATTCTACCAACATTTAATAATATTACTTGAAGACGTCATATTGTTTCCATAAAAAGGTGAATATACATTGACCATGTTTCTTACACTAAGCCGTGCAGGTCTCCTCTGCGGACTCATAAATGTAATCATATTATAATGATAGATTCACAAGAATTGACTTTTTCTGTTTGCCATTGCCTTCTAGTATGTACATGAAAGAAACTTATTATATATAGTGTTATAGAAGAGCATGGCCACATTGGCGTCACACTTAATGAGGACCTCCACAATTTGTTAAAAATGTGGAACTCTTGTTAATGAGTCGATGATGAGACACTCAGAGACGATTTAATGATGACTTAAGTCTTAAACTATCCTTAGTAAAGATTTCAACAAGTTGTCACTCAGAGTCAGTTTATGATTCGTTAGTGGGTCTACTAAACTTACTAAACTTGTTAAATGGAGATTTTGACGTTTCGAAAGAGAGCGTGTTGATGTATAACATTAACATGGTAATACTAAAGTACTTCCATAGTGTAGAATAATATAAATTAATCTAATGAAATAAATAATAAGTCTTTTATAAATAATAAGTTTTTAATCTAATGAAATAAATAATAAGGAAACCCCTATTTTGTGGCATTTTACTATTATTTTAAGTACTTGAATAAAAATGGTTGTAAAATATTATTTCGTTACCATGACGATGAACATTTATTTGATATAATAAAATCTACCGTCAGGAAGTATTAAATATTACCATTGAAAAAAACTCTGGATGTAGTATTAAAAATCACGCAAAAATATCTTGCAATTGTATATTTAGGTAAAAACAGATCGTAAAAGAACTAATTCTTACATATATATCCATAAAATGAGCCTTTTTATGAATATACTTTTTGAGGGGCAGCAACACCAACCCTTTATCGATATTCTATCGAAAAAGTCACCTCGCTGACACTGTCACTTAAATCTGTTATTAACGAACGAACACTTATATTATGTCTCTGTGATGTGACGATAATTAAGGGATTTAATGCCAATTACTTAAGTACCGATTAGGACTAATTTAATGAACCTTTTTGAGTGCGGCCGTTAGAGACGATAATAAGTGTAATATGTGTTAATATAATAAAGAACATGCGGTGTAGGTGTACCAGTCGCCGGCGAGCGTGCGCACGATGTAGAGCGCGCGCGCGGCGGGTGGCGGGGCCTTTGGAGCGGCGGGCAGCGGGCGTCGGTAGGGCCCCGCCGTGAGCAGCGCCAGCGCCGCGCGCACGGCCTCTGCGCCACCCGCACGCGACACCCATACGCGCCCCTCCTCCGTCACACAACCCACCTCCACCTCACACGCCTTCTGCAGTACCAATATCCATTTTTATATGTAATGTAGCACTTACTAAGTGGTATATTAAACGTTAGAATAATCTGTCGGCGGTCCCGAAGCGACTAAACTTCTATTCAACTTTTAGGCTCATCATCAAACTTTTCAAAATTCAACATCTTTTCTTATCACGTTGAATTAACACAACATGTCTGCACTGCTACAGTAAGAGTTATTAATTTGTCCCAACGGTATTTAGCTTTGCAGTTTTAACGTGCAAATCACTCGTTATACTTACATAAAAAAATAGACCGTCACTCATAGTTTACCTCCAACTAAGTTAAATTGCTCGTATCATTAATGATAAATGGTTAAAAGACATCTATCATCTCCTCTACAGTCAAGTTTATCGTCAGATGTATGCCCTTTTTCATTGATTGATTGATTGATTTAAGATGGTACCGACCAATATAATATCATGTTTATATCATATTAGAACCTGCGTGAGCGTGAAGGCGCCGGAGATGCAGAAGTCGTGCACGATCTCCTTGTTGAGGTTGAGGTCGCGGTGCGTGGACGTGTCGTAGAGCACAACGGCCACGGCGGGGTCGGCGGGGTCGTGTCGCGGGCCGGGCGCAGCCACCAGCACCTCGCCGGGCAGCCGCCGCCGCACCAGCTCCGCGCCCTCCTCGCTCGCCGCCAGCTCCTCCGCGCCCTCCAGCCGGCACAGGATCGCCTGACCACACCGTACGGTCAGATTATCATATCTGAACACCGCTATAATCGGCTGCGCAGAAACTAATTACAGGTTTCTAGGCTGCTATTTGCAGCCTTTTTAAAAACAAAATTGTCTCATTTAATTATTATTCTTAATAAATTAGAAAAAATCCCAGAAACACGCGAGTCTTAGTTGCGCGCTAAGAACTTGTTGTTATGTAATATAACAGATCTTTTACGTATGTTGTAAGAGCTAGCTTCCTATTAAATTTTATGATTCTATGTCAATGATACCCGAGGAGTATATAGGTTTTGGTTTGACAGACAGACACACAAACGGACAACGGAGTGAGGAATCGATCCCTAAATGGGAAATACTTCCACTCTCAACAAAATTTGTTATAAGAGAATCATACAAGAAACATCCTCACAAACCTGG
This sequence comes from Helleia helle, assembly GCA_963853865.1. NCBI lineage: Eukaryota > Metazoa > Arthropoda > Insecta > Lepidoptera > Lycaenidae > Helleia > Helleia helle. The sequence continues at coordinate 12,240,604 of OY971422.1, read as the reverse complement.
GCGGGTAATTTTCTGAATTGCGGTTCGAGTATCTTAATCTTGTTGATCGGCACTATGTCGTCATCGCCGTGGTCGCCTAGGAACACGGCGACTTTGTCGTCTTCGATTTCTATAACTTTCGCTCGTTGCCAGCCTTCTTCGAGTTTTACTGCGTACCTATAGCGACATATTATATTGCTTAATTTAAACTGTATGTCTGTAATAGTAACATATTGTAATATGCATACAAAGTGTGTACCCTAAAAAGTTTTTAAACATTTCCAATAAAAATTAAGTATTGTTTAATGAAATTATTAATTCATGAAAATATCCTTCTTTTCGTATCGTATTAAAAGCAAACAAATATAAATAAACTATCTCACCAGGCATTCGTTAAAATCATTGACTTGTCCACAGAAGTCCCGTACTGGTCATAATATTGACACATGTCAGCTAGAAGAACCTCGAACGCATCCTGAAATCAAATCACACATTAGGGTAGGGTTTAGAAACAGGCTAAGTTCGAGACCGTGAAGCAACCTCTACAATTTTCCAGCACGGAAGTTCTGTCTTACATTAACGTTGACGAAAATATTGTATCCAAGATGTTGCACTCTCTTGATAATTCCAAGGGCTTGGCTGTGATACAGTGCTTCCAGTATTTTTTCCAGTGTGCTGGCAGCCTCGGCCATCCTATTTCGCCGTTTACTTTAAGACTGGATTTTTCCCATTCCATGGAAAAGAGCGCTTATTATTCACATACGAGTTTTTTTTTATCGGAATGATCTATGCTAATGGCCCAAAGACCCCTAATGCTTCATCGGATTTGTGTGTTATTATTAGTGGGGGGTTGCCCCCCGCCAACCGTGTAGTCATCGTCCACACGGCCTCCTGGCGTCGGATTGGTACATGTGGCCGGTCGGCGTCACCTCACTGTCGGATGGAGTTTAGCTTCAGGCGGACGACCTCTACCGGGTGAGATCAGTAATAAACACCTAGTAGAAGGCTGCTGCGCCTTCTACTAGGTGTTTATATACTGGGGCACACTCCGTTGGCGGAAGCCGCGACATCCGTTACATGCGGTTTTGAAGTTCGTTAATGACATCGTAAGATGCGGGATCCCCGGCCACGCCCCGGAGGGCGTGGCTTGTGGCGCGCGTTACTCGGGTGAATAGGGTTTAGACTAGTCTAATCCAAGTCGGTCGAAGAGTTTTTGACGGCTTAATTTACATTGTCATGAGGGCCGGGGGAGATCCCCCTAGCGGGAGATTGCGCTATCGGTATTAGTGTCGACTCGCAACGGATTCAAACCTATGCTACCGCAATCGAACTGGATCGACGTGTTTATCGCGTGCAGGGGGCGTCGTCGCCTGTCACCCCGGAGTCCAGGGCAGTTTGAGTGTGTATCTATCCCCGGCGTTTTGTTGTTGGCGTGCTGTTTAGTTAGTGTCTATTGTAGGGTGCGTCGCATGCTTGCGTCGTGCATTAACAGCTGTGATATTTCATCAGCTGGATCGATTATAATAAAAAGTTATGAAATACTCACACTATATTCGGGCCCGATAATCCTTAGCCAAATCTCTAGCGTGGAATTAGCAACAGTAATGAATACGTTCCAAAAGTCATGATCCGGGAACTGTAATGGCGGCAAGTCGCTGTCTATGGTCAGGTCCTGGCGACATTTCTCGCTGAACGGATTTAGCGTTTGCTGAAAAGATTTATATTTAATGTGTGCAAACTATGATATAAATAAAAAATATAATTAAAATAACTATAATATAATAAAAATAAAACACAACGCTTTCAATTTTTGACTCACCTCAGTGTTAGGCAAAAGTACTAAATTATCATTTATAACCCTCTCTTTTTTAATATTCGGACAATTTTCCACCAAATCTAGCCAGTTATTGGGTAAGAGTTCTCCATACTTCTCTCTAAAAAAACAAAAAACATTACTCATATAGGTAAAGCTAAAATACTACATATAACTCATAAGTGGTATTTTAGATTTATATAATACTTAAAAGACAAATCATTATAATACATGTTTCATTTGAACTTTTGCTCGCGGCTATTCTCGTATCTATTCAAGAATTTAAAATATTATTATAGAGAAATTCAACAAGGTGTGTATGACTAGAACCATAGCACTCAATAAAAAAGAGTTACTACTTAAATATATTTTTACACGACAATTTAATGTTGGAAAATAAATTTATTTTTCTAATTTGAATATTACATAGCTTACTTATACAAGCGTGGGACATCAAAAGCCCAAACCCCGGCTTGGTGGTCTGACACGAGGTTGACGAGGCCGGCCACGGCTTCGCTACTGGACGACGTCCTGAGGCCGCCCGCAGCCGACTTCTCCATTATTTCCTCTATCAACTTAACCGCTGCCATTTCCTTCGCCAGTTCCTCAGTTGGCGACGGGTGAGGATACGACTGGGCGCAGTATTCGCTACCAACCTATAAGAATAATTATGTTCCAAATTAAATTTTATACATTAGATAATAAGAAAATCTTAAGATTAGTGATAAGTACAATAATTGTATTGCACTACAATTTAGCGTTATGTACTACTCGGTCAAGCTAAAGCCCTGTGCAGACGAGGAACTATCCCCCGAGTACTTTTTTCAAAATGTACTTAATATTTGATCAACATAAAATGATAATGCGCCAACTTCTTTCGTTAGGCAGCTTACTTTTTCACCAATATCTCTCAGCACCTTTCCTCTGGACCTTTTCAATTCCAACATCTCCCCAACACCTTTTATCTGGATCCCTTGGACACCAACATATCCCGGCGCCAATTTTGTCTTCCTAATATTTTCTTTTCATCTCTTCATTTTACAGAAAAAAATATTTCCTGTTATACTTAAGTTATTTTCCTTATTCTTCAGGTGTGGTTTTTATTTTTATTTCTTCTTTTGTTTTAAATTTATAATCTTAATATTTCGTCATTTGTCATTCTTATTTTTTTTAATTTTTTTTTATTAATTCAATTCAGATTACTCTGAATTGAATTATTCTCCTAATAACTTAATTTTTTTTTAATTTTATTTTGAAGTAGTAGTTATGATTGATTATTCGATCTTCTACTACTATAATATAAACTCTTTGTAATTAAAAAATATTTTCTACATTTTAGTTCGATTACCAAGCTATAAAAGCGTGGTTTTTTTGTTTTTTTTTTAAACTATAATTTTTAAAGATTGATATCGGGCGAGGTGCGCGGGAGACGTTAGTAAAACCCGGGAGTTCTCATGTTACTGCTACATTATTTTAATAAGACACACTATGTATATTTTTTTTTACGCCGGGAAATGCTCTGAGGCATCCCGTGAGGGAGTGGGTCTCCCCACGCGGGTATGTGGGACTCGCTGCGCCCGACAGCTGGTAAGTGGACGCAGCTCTACCCACTAAAACCCGGCGAGTGCCACCAATGCCGCCTTTGGTGCGGTGCCCCGGATCTAGTAAACAAACAGGGCACCTCACATGTAGTAGTATATGTACCTACTTTGTATACTTTCGTAGGATAGTTTTTGACGTGACAACGTCTTATAATTCGATGGAGCCGGCTGCACGCACGAAAAAACATGACGCATGCGCAGTTACCTCGCTATGAGGCGATTAAGCGGTGCCTATAATGGTTCCTCTCCAGACCCATTTTTTTACGATTACTTTGGCTGTTAAAACGTATTTATGTGAAAATGTTGTATTTTATAACACTATATATTTATATGGTGTTTCTCTGGAGATGAATATTATCTTACATTTAAAACCAAGATATCCTCGGAGGGACTCCTAAATCATTAAATTGGTACATGAAAACCACTGATATTTGTGGAAAAATGTGATAACGCCCTTAAACTACCTTGCCTAAATGAAAATCTACTCATATTAATACTACTTACTTTAGCACTGCAATGATATGTGACCGGACCTTGCTTGGGCCTGAAGTCGTGCACCTTATAGACGGGCTGTGGGAGGCCAAGCTTTTGACAGGTCCATTCGAGTTTGGCCGTGGACGATTCCAAGTCCGGTGGCGGTTCCAATTTAACAAATGGCGGTTTTTCGACTGGCTGACTTTCCTACGAATAATATAAAAAAATATTATGACTTATGGTATGATATTTTTATTGGTATACGGAGGTCAAGGTCGCCTATTTATGTTAATGCCAGCAGGGAATCGATTATTAAAAACTCAACACAGCTGTTGGACAAATATACATACACGCATAAAATCAAAATATACACTTAGTCCATTAAAACTACTATACCTACGTATTGTGGTCACAAAGGTTGCTTCAAGTTATCCGAAGTATAAAGTAACCGAAACGAAATGCAGAAACCATAATAAAGCGCAATTAATTCGTAGTTCCATTATCCACTAATATTTGGCTACATACACATTAGATATAACATTATCCTTTTCAGAGAGTCTGAGCGAAATATTTAAGACAAACACGACACGATAAAACAAACCATAAAAGATAGAAGTACCTTAATCCTTAACAGAATAGACAAGTGATAGCGCATTAGTGGGCTTTGCTCTCTAGCTTTACCCATACGTAAAATACGGTAGCCACGCCCTTTTAATCGCCAAGCCTGTTTATGCGTCCTAACACATTTCAAACATCGAAACGGATGATTATGTATGAACTTAGTGTATAGTTAAATTATGTCGAAATATATTTTTTTTTATTTGGAGCATATTATCTCCTCTAAATTTTATTTAAATGAACCACGAACTAACGCTATTCAAAGCCTTTCTATCCTACGTGTTGTCTGTTCTTATTGTACGTGCATCGCTGCAATGATATAAAAGTTCATCTCTAAAAGTAGTTAACGAGTAGTTAGGAGTAACTTTCACTGTATCATATTGATTCTGAATATTAATCAATAATGACTAATCAAGTCAACTGAAGTACGATACGCTCCGCAATGTATGTGGCGTTGGTAGCATCATACAAGCGTATACGTGAGTATAAAAACAATAGAACATAATGGCACTTTCTTTATTTAATACTTACATTATTTTTTTCCCACCGATGTTGAACTTTCGACTGCATCTACGTATTTAAAGACATGTCAGAAAAATAAAACATATGGTAGGTACCTATTACTAATATGTATATGCATATCTATACTTATAATAAAACGTAGAGGTGTACATTTTGTACATAGAAAATAATTAAAAAATAAATAGGAGTGGGTGTTACTAGATCGATATCGAACCCAAAAATTAATATTAAAAAAATTGTCTGTCCGTCTGTATGTTTGTTCAAGCATCACGCTAAAACTCCCAGTTCCATGACGGTTAAACTTGATATAATTATACTAAAATCTAATTTGTTTAATTAGAATGAGTGAAATTCGCGTAAATATTTGAAATCAATAATTATACTTTTGCATCCTGGGCACCACAAACAAACACACACAAGTGTGTGTGTGTGTGTGTACTTTTATTTTGTTTTTTATTACAATTCCATCACTAATTAATCGAAAGGAACTTCGTTCCATCCGGGTGTCCCTTGACACCTCTCTTTAGTTTTTTAAATATTGAAATGGATATAGTACCTATGCTATCCTTAAGAGACAGACATATGCCATCGCGGACTTTTTTGTAGACCCTTTTTAACCTTTTAAACGCCATTGTCGACTATATGTGACAAAACGAAATCTGGCCTAGACCGCCAATAACACAAATATGTGACAAAATACACGTCGCATCATATCATGAAATAAACTATCTAACCATTATTTTTGAGTATTTATATTTATATAATTTAAAAGTATAGCTTCCGTCTATATTTGATAGCATGAAACTAATAAAAATATACCATGAATATTGAGAAATTCAATATTTTAAAAGTAGATGTTAAATGCGTATAAAAGGAGTACCCCACACGCCATAGTCTGCTATATGTGACAGCTAGTGTTGCGACATAGTATTATGATTATAATATCGATAAAAACTTAAGATGTTTATGACATTTTAGTCCAGACTCCAGAGTTATACTATTTATTCGACCGACTTACAAAAAAGGAGGAGGTTCTCAATTCTTTTTTTTTTTGTTCTATCCGTTGGTATCAATTATCAGGATAGGTAAAACGTTTTTTAAACTGGCTAATCGCATTATAATTGTCGTATATAGCAGTAGAATAATAAACACTTTTATTTAATATTTTTTTATTAATTATACTAATTCGAATTCAATATTCATAAATAAGACAGGACTACGTCTGTCGGGTCAGCTAGATATATAATAAAAATCTTAAATATAATATGTATAATATAAAAGTATTAAATATATTTCCGTTGTCTGGTACCCGTAACACAAGTTCTTCGAGAACTTACCACATGACCAGATTGACGTGTCGTGAAAGCGTCATTAGATTATTATTATATTTCTAAATACATACATATTATAGATAAATTACACCCAGACAGTACAAATGATCATGCTCATCACACAAACATTTGTACTGGGTGGGAATCGAACCCAGAGCCTTCTGGTTTAGCAGTCAGGGTCACTAAACGAACAGGCCAGTCAATATCAGGTTAACGTTAATACCACATCTTATTACTTTGAATATAGGTATAATTTGTGATTTTAAATATTAATATGTGATTTATCTAATGTATGACTTAGCATAATATAAGGTTTTTTTCAAAGATCTGTGTTAGTGTAAGATTGATTCGTAATTCTAATATTTTATTTTATGTAACCATCGAGCATATAACCGAATATAGTAGTAATGTGAACCATACATTTCCGAAACTGCTGAGTGATTTGTCACTGACTTTATAGAAATTCCACCAACCAGTGATGTGTATGTACATCCCATTTGCCGATCATCAATCAATGGCCATCAGTTGGACAATCAGAGCACAATAAAAAACGTTGATCAAACAAAACAAATAACATTACCTATTCCGGTTATATTCTGTTCGATGTATGTAACTGTTAATTTTTTTATTATTCTTAAGTTAGTAAAAGGTAGTGCCTCCTTATAAAAAAAACATAATACAATCGTTTTACAACGTGTACACTGCTACATCCCTAATTCAGATGCGAGAATGTCAAAAAATACTGGCTGGCCACGCCATTGGCACTATACCAAGTCAAAATATGTTGAATAATGTTGTAACCATATCGTAATTTGTTATTATTTTAAATTTCTAATATCTGCTTTAACATTGATAAAGACTGTCAAATGCGGTGTAAAGATTACTATATTATTACTATATTGGGATGTAGTTGCTGGGTAAATAAAATATCCTGTTGTGAGTGTGGTTTATTAGAAAATGGAAGACGAAAATAAAAACTCAGTTGTATATCGATTAAGATTTCAACATCCCTATATTCTATGAAGGTAATTTTACAGAAAAAGTGGCTTGGCATCTGAGGTACGGCGAAACGTTTATACGCCGGCGTTCAAAAGGTTAAGTTGTACAATAATGTAGTACACTATTTTGATCTATCCGATAGGGTTCAGCCAGCGCAAAAAATATACATATACATATTATACATATTATATATATATGCAACGTATTGTTTGAGGTATGTGATGGACGTATGTATGTGCAACGTATTGATAAATTTTCCTCAAACAATACGTTAGGTATATGATATAGTTTGGGACTTTCCTCATAGAATACACATTTCCCCAAACTATACAAAATCTTAACGAAAAAGTCGTCGCGAATGAACACAAAGACGTATGTGGCACAAGCCCCAAAAGTATAAAATAAAAAATAAATCAGAAAAAATAAACTACGCAATTAAATAACAGGCTTTTTCCCAAGACGCTAAATAAGTAGCATTACTATAGCTTCTGAAAATTTCGAAGTAGAAACACATACTTCCGAAATAATTAGTAAAAAAACCATTTCTTTTTTGGAATCAATATCTATTGGCGAGATTTTTACTAATCATGTTTCCCTATTCCAGTTCATTAGAATATGTGATGAAAGATAACATACTAAAATTTCATTCACTTAGTTAACTTACTTTGCTTAGAATATAGAAAGGTACACTGCCAAAAATTGGAATGCCTCGTCATCAACGCGAATATAAGTAAAATTTAAAGTTTATTTTCTTTCAGTTGATCCAAAAAAAGATAATTACATTTAGCAGGATTTATGTAGGTATGATCAAAATTATACAATTAACGTATTTATAGTAGGTACGATAAAAAGAACCTGTTTATATGTATAACGACATATAACTTCCAAATCCCTGTCACCTTTCCAATTTATTAAATACATTTCAAAAGCATGCATTGTATTTCCGCATCGTGGCGCACGCTCTTTTTTGCTACAAATAGTCTAATTTACAAATTACAAATGGAATATATTAGAAAGTTTAAATGTAATAATAATAATATCTATGGAAGCTTTCACACCACGTCAATCTGGTCCCGTGGTAAGTTTTCGAAGAACTTGTGTTACGGGTACCAGACAACGGAATTATATTTAATACTTTTATACTGTACATATATTTAAGATTTTTATTATATTATACACATATTTAATACACAATACATCCATGACCCAGGAACACAGAAAATATTTTTGTTCCCTAGCGGGATTCAAACCCGCAACCGCCGGTATAAGCGCCAACGCGCTTACCACTGAGCCACAGAGGTCATCAAAATATATTGTAACAATGAATCCAAATCTGACAGATGAGTATTGACAAAAATAAATGCTTAGCATATCAAACTCATAGACATAATAAAGAAGGACTGGGCATACCTACGTAATAAAGGTGTAACCTACAACTCAAATTGGCACTTAACATGGCTACCATTGCTAGGGTTTTGACATTTTTTTTATTTATTTTTCGGATGGATCTATGCTAACGGCCCGAAGGCCCTAATGCTACATCGGATTAGTGTGAGCCAATTTGGCTCACTTTTGGTTTATAAAAGTGGGGGGTTGCCCCCCACCTACCGTGCAGTCTGCGACCACATGGCCTCCTAGCGTCGGTTGTGGACGGGTTTTGACAGCAAAACCACAAACTATATAGAGAATACAACTATGAAAACTCTCTCTCAAGCCGATCAGGCACTCACAGCTGTAAGTTTAAAGAAAGGGGCATTTCCTCTTATTTCCTAGCTTCATGATCAAACTGAATCAATAGAAGAAATTTAATAGTTATAAATTTGTAAATAAATCTAGTGCGTGGCTGGCATCTGCGAAAAGATTGATGCATTTGTTATAAAAAAAACATCAAACTGTAAGATTGTGTACAAACAATGTTATAATTATTACATAAACGGTAGGTAATTACGATGACCTGAAGAGCGAAGAGAAATCGGATGTCGGTATTCGAATAAAAACTGGCAGTGTGTAATTGGTAGTAAATAAAAAAAAAATACAAAATAATATTGAGATTCAATGCTTTATGTGGTACGAAAGTAGGATGGTTCTGACTTCTGTTACACTATATTTAGTCTTATATTTATTGAGGCTGTGATAGATTCCGTTTCAATAAGTTTTAATTAAGCGGATACTTATTCGATAAATAAACCAAAGAACAGCTTGTCAAGGAGAGTATGTTGTAAATGAAGCAATTTTTATAAAAATTTGTGTGTGTTTGATCTGTTTAAAATGTAAATGATTATAATAAAACAATTTTTACAGATTTTATCGCGGTTTATTAAGATTTTTACAAGCCCGACGTCTGCGTAGATAGGACTGACCAAAATATTGATGTATCATAGGGTAGTTTCGAATAACTTTGTAATGATAGGACGTACGACACCTCAGTCCTCCCGTGACCATGGTTGCTGTAAAGTATGCGAAACGTCGGGCTTGTAAAAATCTTAATAAACCGCGATAAAAGCCGTAAAAATTGTTTTATTATAATGAGTGAAATTCGCGTAAACATTAGAAAACAATTTATATGTAAATGATTATCAAATTATTATAATTTATTGCGACTTCAATATAATTTTTAAACTGATTGTTTATACTTTATTATAATTATACCGGGTGTATTTGGAACGCTTGCGAAAACGAAGAGGTATGATAGTGTTGGCATAGCCTGACATGATACAAGTGAAAAAAACGCGTGTTTTTTTTTTGGTTGCCTTTTGTTTTTGTATGATCCGGTTTAGTAAACATAATGTTACAGGAATTTGATGATAATGCTTTAAAATAATGGTTTTTTGAAAAAAAAACAGCAATGTAATTTTTTATGGTTCTGACTCGGCTGATAGCGTTCGCCGCATGCACGAGGTGAACGAACTCCCGCACCGCGCGCGTCTTCAGTGCGCCCGCTAGTCGCGCGTCTCGCGGTTAGCATGAGTGCATAGTGTGTATACATACATTACGGGTTTGCAAAATACACAAGTCCTAAAATTTTCTTTAAAACACCTTTCTGAGATAAATGGTTATATGCATTATATAGCATATAAATAGTATGTTATTAGTGTTTAATCTTCGCAAGCGTTCCAAATACACCCGGTATAAATATGGAAATATTATTTAAATAGCATAATACATACCACACATTCATTGTGTGCCGGGAGCTGCAATGGTATGAGGTCAACAGTGTTAAGTCGGTCTCTCAAGTTGGATAATCTCTGTGATGCTGAAATTTTCCCAGTCGGCTTATTTTCATTCGGTTTTTCGGATTTAAAGGAATGTTTGAACTGAAATTATCGATATATACACATTTCAACTTCATTAGACATCTTTAAGAAATGGACAAAATGTTAATGGGAAACTCCGTTTATTCATCATTTCATATCCTAAAACTATAAATGAACCAGACATAAAACAGTATACAGTATAGGAATGATAAAGAGAACCGAATCGCTGTAATTGCACTACGAAAAGTAGGTCTGGAGCCAAGTCAAATGTTGTTGTACTGGGCTGTTAATAGGTACAATGAAACCTCCCCTGTTTGTGACAGAAAAAGATATGGCCGTCCACGTAGCATTCGTAAGAAAAAGGCGATCAAAGCAGTAAGAAAGTAGAAAGAATTCCAAGAAATTCTATCCGAAAGCAAAAGATTATATCTCGGGAGATGAAGAAAACACCTAGAATCATGTCGCGTATTTTAAAAGATGACTTAGAATTTTCAGCCAATAAGAGATGCACTGGACATTTCTTAACTGATAATTTAAAATAGAATGAGTTGGTAAAATCAAAACAAATATTTAAGCGGTACACAAAGGGAGGTCACAGAAAAATTTAATTACACATGAGATTTTTTTACAATTGAGCAATATTTTAACAAATAAAATGACCATATTTATGCTCAAAGCTCTAAGGAAGCTTCCTAGTTAGTCAACAGAATACAACATGAGGATTATTCAACTTCAGTGATGGTTTGGTGGGGTGTTAGCTATTAAGGAGTCGAGCCATATTTTTTGCAGCACAAGTGTATCAAGATACCATCCTTGAGAAGGTAGTTAAGCCCCTTAACAACACCATGTACGATAAACAAGTATGGGCCTTTCAGCAAGACTCGGCACCTATTGGTTTTATATTAATCTATTAAACTATCACACTGTAATAGTAATAAATATTATGTGCAATAGAAAAAAACATATGTATATGCATATATTATGAGTTTCAAATAAGAATAGGAACGTCAATGACTTCTATGTGTCAAATAATACTTGAAAAGTACAGTTTGAACAAAAACTTATTTGCATTATTAATAGTTCTAAATCGAATTTAAATAAAAACGTTAAATAGTCGTAAATTATTTTAAAAAAGTCATTACTCGTTTTTAAAACCATACAATAACATTTTTTTATTTCATTGTTGCCGCAAAGGCCCTGGAGCCATGTCAAAATTATTAAAGAAAATAAGGACGCCGGTCGCTATCTTGCCGTTATATTAGTGTGCTTCATCGTGAGAACCTGATGGAAATATAAGTTTGACTCGTGAAATGTACGCTACCATACGCTACGGGGATTAATAAAAACACGTTAACACGTATCTGACGCGCACTCGGACAGAAATGCAGAGATGAGCGGAATTGAAGAGCTAGATTCTGATTGATTTTTTGTCACTTAATCTCTGTAAATAAATTTTATTTAAATAAAACTTTTTTGCCCACCCTACCTAAATGGTTAGAATTGACAGCTATGACGTCACAATATGGCGCTAAGTCCGTCCTATTCTCATTTGAAACGCACAGTATGTATTAATGTCGAGCGAAACCTTTCAAACAAAAGATAGGTATTTGTATTCTGTATTTGTCATAAATATATGTAATTCAGAACTTGCTTTAAGTTGACTACTCAAAGTTTTCAGTCAGTTAAGGGTATAACAATTTTATTAGGAAATCTATGGCAGACAGGGTCCTAAATCTAGTGATAAACCTAGAATATAATGCAATTTTTGTAATACTTACGTCATCAGAAGTGGTATTTGATTCTTTTTCGTTCGCAGAAGGGTTGTTAAAGGTTCTTGAAATGTTTTGCTCATTCTGTTCTATTACAGGTCTTGATTTTAATGTCCCTTTGTAGTCATTATGTTTATTGTATTTATTATTGAACTTAAAAAATATATATATTTTATTAAATACACCAATCTATTGTACTAGTATATAGTGAAATTTATAACCACCACACATATTTTTACAATTTAAGTTCAAGCAAATAAGTAAGCAAAACATATTTCCTATAGATTCAACAAATATCCTTTTAAACATTGTGATATAAATTTATGTTGCCAAACATTTGTAAATGTTTAGGTTTACCTTTGAGTTGTTGTTGTCATTGTAAATTCGCTGTGATTTTGCTCTGTAATATTGTTTAGAATACTGATCACTGTAATTTGACTGGTAGTTAGATGCTGGATTTGGTTTACGCCAAGAACCTTGTTTCTTTGGAAAATGATTCTAAAAATAAATTGATAATATTATTATTTTAAACTAGCTGTTGCCCGCAGGTTCACCTGCATTAACTTAGATTTACAGCCGTATCCATATAGATGATGATTAATTATTTATATAAACTAAGTTTCTCCTTATAACATTAGAGATTAGCCAGAACTGTCTGTTCTGGCTAATCCAATAGATATATAATAAGAGGCCAAAAACTTAAAAATTGATTTTTCAATGTAAGTAACATGACATATATACTTTCATATTCATTTTGTGAAAAGCTATTAATATGGAATTACAAACAGACACATCAATTTTATTTATTTGTATTAATATACATGGCATTATAAAGACTATTTTCATTCCCTGCAATGTTACGGTCTAAATATATAACAATTCAAAATAAGTAGTTGAAGGTAAGCAAGAATTACTTGAATGACTGCTTGTAAAACCAAATGATAACTTATAAGGTACAAATAAAATCCAAATCATTTATATTCCTCTTTGTATTTTACTTTTATACTACCTTAAAAATCTAATATCTGTAACCGAAGCTATTGGATAATCCGAAATAATTTATTATCTGTTATTATGTTTTACATATTATCCATATTCATATCAGGATCTGAAATTTTATATCAATTACATCCCTAGTATTTATGAATTGCATTTGTAATGTGCAATATCATTATCAGGTCCATCTCGCCATGGCATATCCTGGACAACTCTGCCCCAGTCCAGGCCACCAATTGGTTACTGCAGTAGACAAATTGCCATCACCACATCTAGCCATATGACCTGTCTAACTCCATTTCAATTCTGCGACCCTATCTCCCACATCTTAGGCCTTTGTAAAACATCAGATCTCGAGAAATATACAATAAAAAATATATACTTAGGTTTGAGTGTTTAAGCTTAGCATATTATATTTTTTCCACTTAATGAAAACTATGCAATTGTGTGCCACGTTTAGCTAGTTCAATATTATGGAATAAAATGAAGATTAATTCATTAAACAAGCCTTAATTTTATTTTAAAACTAACATGCATAGAAACTTACTGCAGAATTAAATTTTCCTGGAGGTTTTTTATTTGATTTTTGACGTGCAACCATAGAAGCAATATGTTGAGTTTCTTGGCTGGCTATAGCATCTACAACCCATTCTCCATTAACTTGGGCAATTTTAAAGCCAGGCACTTCTTGAAATAATTTTTCCAATGAAGAGTATCCCAATTTTTTGTATGGTATGAATTCTCCTTGTAGTTCACGGTAATCTCCTAAAAAAAGTCAAAGTCTTTTGTTAGAAAATTGTATAGCAGCATAATGGATTACAATTTAAATAGTTAACAGTGCCTTCCAAACCTCAATTTTTTTTTAAAACTTTAAGTGACAATGTCATTTTGTTCATCTTACTAATATTATAAATGAAAGTTTGTATGTATGTTACTGCATCACTCAAAAGCTATGGCACTGATATTGATAAAACTTTGCAATAATATAGCTATAGTAGATCAGAAAAAATCAAATTTATCCCTGTACTCCCACGGGAATGGGAAGAAAGCCACAGGGTACTGCTAGTCCTCCATATCATTGTTACTGCCTATTTTCAATACAACTATATCAACCTAGCTGTCGACAAATGACAGTTATCACATCTCACAACAACATGTTGTTTTCAACAGTTTGAATTAAATTAGAACTCAAAGATAAAATATATGAACCCAAACTGGGTTGGTACTTTACAGAGTTCATTTTAAAAAAAGATAAAATATACATTGGAAAAGTTATATCTAAATAGCTAGTCTGGCAGGAAAGTATGTCACAGATATTACAAGACATTTAAAACAACCTAATACCATTGATAAGTTTGTACTTACTATTACACTGTTTTAAAGTCAATGCTCCTTTCACTGATATTAACGTAGCTCGCAAAGCCTGTATTACTTGTTCTTTATCAGACATTTTATTTTATTATATCAGTTAAGTAGAACTTCTTGAAATTAACCTGAAGAACAATCTTTTTTTTATTACATGCTTGAGTTATCTAATTATAACTTGAAATCATATTCGTAAGAAAGTGTCAGCATGTCTGTTTTATAGTACGTGAAAAATGAAGAAGGACGTCATCACTTTTAAATCTCTGACTAACAGGAGACAAATATTAAGGCTTTCTAAACAGTTTAAAAAAAAATAAAGTTTGATAATTTTCATTACAATACAGGAGAAATCAGACTACGATTACATTATGTACTATAAAATCAAAAAGCAAGTTTACAATCTAGAAAATAGAAAAAATCTTACATTAAACTTGGAACAAAATAAAACTCAAAGTGTAAACGTATTACGTATCTGAAACTCCCTTACGCGCCCTTAATCACATGCCCTAATTCTAAACACTCCCCGTTTTTTAGTCGAAGTTCGAACATTTGTTTTTAGATTCCAGTTTTCTGATTTCTCTAATTCTCATTTCTCACAGATCAGTCAAAACTCAAAACTTCTTGTAACATACTCTTTGCTTCTAACAGTGTTGCCAACCATAGACATAATATCTAGGAACAAGTTTAATATGGAATTGACATTCGCGTCTATCCGAAAGGGACAGGCATATTTTACAGGGATACCACATTCATAATAACAAGTCTACTTATTTTCTTGAAACAAGTGAATTAAAAATAATAAAAAACTGGTAAAGGTTGATAGATATATTTTATATATCGTCTGTATAGTTGATATATAGATAGATTGATCTTAGTTTCAATTGGCAGGTGGCAACATGAAGTTAGGAAATAATATTATATATCTATATTATGCTAAGATCAAGTATCAATAGATTTGACAAGCTAATAATAATACCGTATTGGAACGAGATAACAACATGCGAAAAATCCAAGAGTGACAGAGACATAGACACTTTCTTTTGTCTTTGTCAGAATATCACCCTTTGTTTGTTGGGCACAACAAGGATGTGCCCAACAAAAAATTATCGACTAAATTTGAATGCCATACAAACATTCTCACTCGCGAACAGTTACAGTTACAGTTTTACAAAGGCTGTTTACGTTTTACTTTGACTATTCACGTATTTAAGTTCTTTGAAAATCTTTTTTTTTTTATTTCTCTCATAAACTATTTTGATGCGACAACGTATGAGAGAAATAAAAAAAAAAGATTTTCAAAGAACTTAAATACGTGAATAGTCAAAGTAAAACGTAAACAGCCTTTGTAAAATGTTCACTGACCTTCTAATCTAAAAGGCAACGACGCACAGCACGTTGCGTCGGCGTGGCACAGGGTGCGTCTCACCGGGTCGAACAAAGCGGAGTGGCTTTAAAAGTTTAAAAATATCCTGTGACTAAACTATTGATGAATGAACCAATAGATGGTTTAAGTTTTGGTGTGTAGCCTGAAAATGGTACATAGTATATGTGGTTTCATTTTATGCCTCTCGCTTTTATCAACCTTGTATATAACACTATTTAAACTTGTGATTTGTTGTAATATAAATATGAAAGTTTGTATGTATGGATGTATGTATGTGTGATACTCTTTCACTGTTTGTATATAATATCGTTAAACAACACAAACACATCAGAGAACGTGTCACGTAACTAGGTAAATATCAGTAGCAACTGTTTAAAAATTAATCAGTTGGTAGGGGAAAAAGTTAAAATATTTTCACAATCGGGCAACACTGAGCATTGAAACAAAGTGTTTTTATTTTAACCTAATTAACTACAAGATACTACGAATTACGAAACACAGTATAAGAAGTCATACAGTAGACCAACGGATGTGTCCAAACAGAGCAATCGTGCGTGGTTTGCGGGATGAGGGAGGGGCGGGCGTCTCCCGAACTGCCATAGTAGTATTCTCTATATAGTTTGTGGTTTGTGCCATACACTCGTTCGGAAGCTGTCAGCCACGGGGTACAAACTGCCTAACATTGACAAGTAGACTTCCCGCAGGAATGGCGGCTGAGAGAAATATTGAAGCGCCTCTATGAAATATTTATGGAACTAAATTCAATTAGTATATTATGTCAAAAATAGCCGCCATATTTTAGTCTTAGTATCACGTCGTATTACAAAATTACAATAATGTTATATTTGTATTTAGTAAACTTGTTTGTGTTTACTATTTTTGTGTTGAACTTACATGTGAAAGTGATTTCCATATATTTTCGGTCCATATATCACAAAAAACTAAAACTTGAGTTGTTATTAGTGTCTTAGTAAGCGGGGGGAGTTTCTTACACAATATGCCCAATTGTGAGAATTCGAAAATGGAAATGGCGAGTTTATACCACAAAACACAGGAAAGACACGTATTATGAGTTCTGGTTGTCCCACTTTGTTCCTGCAATCAGAAATACCGGGACTCCAGTCTCCAACAAATTCTCTTCTTGTGACTTCTGGTGAGTGAATATGAACTTGTTTTCGTTATGAATCTTATATTTTTATATTACGAACCAATAATCGGTTGAGGTGTAGCCTTAGGGGCGCTATGGGCTGTGACTTAGAAAATTTACGAAAATTTTTGATGTCAATATAACCCCCAATTTTTTACGCTTATCATACAGTCCCTATATAATCTACTAATAATCCATAAACTTTCCATACATATTAATGTACCCAAAAATATATTTTCATGTTACAGAATCTGTGCCACTCTTTGATCATGTTTAAATTGCAAGAGAATTTATATACTTATGTACTATGATCATTGTAAATTGTTGGATCCTACATGTAATATAATAAATTATCAGCTGGAGAAGGCTGTCACAAACAGATGGAGCAAATGCTTGACCAAGTTGTATCTACAGTTCTTAACTATTTAACTGATCCTGTAAGTATGAATATAATAATATGTAAATATACAATACAATAAAATTAAAGGAAAAATGATGGTTTCATAACTTTTTCAAAAATTTTAATTTATTATGAGAATCATTATAGAATTTACTAAATTTAATAATATATTTATTTTCTGACTGGCAAATTTAAAAAGGAATCCTTATTACTAATCCAATGTTTGTTAGTAGTCAGACGTCTATGAGTAGTGTTATTACTTCCATAACATTGGAAAATCATTTGTAGCATTTGCCTTTTTGCTTCTCTTATGCGTTTAGGGATCTCCGTTCACATAATATATGAAAAATATTTACCTAGTTTTTGTTAGAATTTAATTAAATTGGTATTTATATTTATCTAAATTATATTTGATCTCTTATTTATTAGTCGGTGCAACGAGGCACGAAACTAGTGTTGGAATAAATTGTGAGTACAATTGTTTCAGTTGCCGTTACAGTGGAGAACATTTTGTTAATAATATAACGACCGCCTGATGCTTAAAATATAGAATATCTAATGTTGAGACAGACAAATTAAAGATGCTCAGAGGAAAAACCATTATTGTGTCAGTCTTATTGGTAAGTTATTAATGGATTTAAGTGAATATTAATAATCATTTATTTTCTGTATAGAATGCTACTTTATAAATTTTAAATAAGTTATAGTTAGTATATGGGCCCCAACGTAAATGTAACTGAGAAATTGACCTGAAATTGAAACCACATTTTCATATGTGAATGCTTCAATACAACGGTTTCTGATTCTACTGAATTTGTATTTAGAAAGTTAATGAGATTTTTTATCTAACATAGTGTAGTCCACTGCACTAGAATAATATTATTAATACAAATATGATATTTTTACATAGAGTCCAGCATCTATGAAAAACTTTCAATAATTAAAAAAAAATTTTTTTTTAAATATGTTGGGTCATCTCATCCCAAACTAGGTAGAGCCTGTTCTTATGGTAACCAGACAACTGATACATAGTTATATATTTCTAAATACATACATATTATAGATAAACTACACCTAGACACAGAACAATTAATGATCATGCTCATCACATTTCATTTGATTGTTTGTCCTGGGTGGGAATTTAACCCACGACCTTCTGGTTAAGCAGTCAGGGTCACTAACCACTAGACCAACAGGCCAGTCATTTCCCCCACCATGGTTCAGGCCTTGACGTGGCGGTGGGGCTCAGTAGCCTAGGGTGAGCCCAGCACATTGGGCGAAGCTAATTGAGCCGAGGGGGCTCTTTGTACCCCTCTAATAAGAAGAGGGGACATAAGAGCAAGGGGCGAGGATGGGAACCTCACCCCCATTATACTGTCCTGAGGTTGGGAGGGGTTGTTCTGTGGTGCGGGACAGCCCCTCTGTGGAGGTGGCGACGGTCACTTGCGGGACTGACTAGCCGTCGAGGTGCCCTGTTAGCTTAACAAATCCGGGGCACCTCACCTAGGCGGCACTGGTGGCACTCGCCGGGTTTTAGTGTATCATTCCTGTCAATTTTCTTTAATTTATATATTTACAGATGATACAATTCAATTAGCTGGATTTAATTTAAATGTTATTTATGATCCATGTCATTTGATAAAAGGACTTCGAAATAATTTTGCTGTCAAAAATATATATTTTGACAATAAAATTGCTAAATGGACAGACATAGTCGACGTGTATAAAACTGACTGCCAGCATACTCAATCAAGGATACTCCATAAATTAAATGATGAACATGTTATTCCTGAAAAGATAAAAAAAAAGGTATGCTTGCAATATCATTATGCAATATGTTTTCTGAATCAAGTTTCATCAAAGTCAAATGCTCATGAATTGAAAAAAATAAATAAGAATATGGTACCTAATTCACTATTATGTTTTAGTAAGAGTGCCATTGTTGCATTGCAGCTACCTCTATGTCTTACGGTACCTCTCGCTCGTATAATATTGATGTCAAGTGAAGGCTGTGTTATCATGTGTTTTTGTTTAGCCCATTGTATGTGGGACAGAGTAGGAGAAGGACAAGGCTCATGCATAACGTCTGATTGTGGTGTGGCGTCGGTAGTCAATAGTAAGGCTTTTGAGTCTAGACTGTTTGTTTGTCCCCTTATGCTATAAACAAAATGTGTATTTTAATCAAAATATTGGTTGAATTTCAGGTGAAGAATTGTGTGCGAGTATTCAGCAAAACCATGGCTAGTGTTTTAAATTATACTTCAGAATTCTGTAAGTAATAAATTGTAAGAGTATCAACACTATAAAAAAATCAAATATTAGTACATCGTTTTCTAATGTTTACGCGAACATTTGTCCTCCCGCATTGTCCCACACCACAGTACAACACCTCCCAATGTTGGGACAGTACAATGGGGTGAAGTTCCCGTCCTCGCCCCTGGCCCCCTGCTCTTTTGTCCACTCTTATAAGAGGGGTACAAAGAGCCCCTCTTCCCCCAAAATGCAGCGGCTCACCCTAGGATACTGAGCCCCACCGCCACGTCAAGGCCTGAACCATGGTGACCCGGCTCTTACCACCTGCTTGGGATCCCATTGTTAATATTATCAAATGAAAATCCATGCATAATATTGCTGTAAAGTATCCGAAATGTCGGGATTGTAAAAATTGTTTCATTATAACAAATATTAGTATTCAAAATATTTTTCTTTCATTTCCAGCTCACTACTCAGATGGAAGACCAGTCAGCAGCAGCTTGGAAAACACCGCTGAAGTAGTGTCGTTCTTTGACGACTTATTTGACAGTGTCAATGGAGCTGCTGTATTCAACCGGAAAAAGAGTGGTAAACTACTTCATTCAGCTGTTACAGCCAATAGCACACATCACGCATTCTGGCAGGAAGCGATACTAAATTATGAATAAAAGTATTCAAAGAAAAATATTAGTAAGTTTGACACAAGCTAACTAGAATAAAGACCTCTAAAGAATAATGTGTCAACCTAGTGTCAACATGCTCGGTATGTCGCCGTAGACCCGTGGTATGACTCTCCTGAATGCATAACCTGATGATCAGGTGACAGGTGATTTTTGAATGAAGAATACTGAGCGTTACTTCCGTCAGAAAAAAAATCTGAGTTACTCTCTAGTCGCGCCTAAAGAAGTTTTACTTCAAAAATGATGATGTATCATAACCTTTTTCAAAAAAAATAATTTCATTATGAGAATTCCTTATTTACTAAATGCCTGCCTGCCTTATTGTGCTTGTACTTACAAATAATAAAAACATTTTTTAAATTAATGTCCTCATTTAATTTCAAACATCCACGTGTCCTCTATGCTGCATATGATGCTATTGGACAAAAATGTTAACTGATTTTGCACCTGTACATATTTGCCAATCCACAAGTACAGGTAAAGTTATTTCCCTATTATTTCCAAAACGTTTAGAATTATTTTTCAATGATACATTGAAGTCTTATCATCCATTTCTACTTGTTTAGATGAGCCTTAGGCAGCTGCAGCCTTGGTGAACGTCAGTGAAGACTGTCCCAAACCAATTCTAACTCATTATTTGGGATCATTGATGGGGAAACTGGAAGCTATTCTGACTGCCAAATTAAGAGGTATTATATTATATTATTTTTCACTCTTTTTTTAAAACATCTATTCTTATTCTTCCTTATTACTTACTAGCCCGCGTTAACTTACTTAACTTAATTTATATTACTCGCAGCGATCATGTTATATAGCCCATAGCCTTCCTCGATAAATGGGCTATCTAACAGTGAAAGAATTGTTAAAATTGGACCAGTAGTTCCTGAGATTAGAGCGTTCAAACAAACAATATCTTCAGCTTTATATTATTAGTATAGATTAATATCCAATGTTCGTTAGTAGTCGCACTTTACAAGTAGTGTTATTACTTCCATAATATTGGAAAATCATGTGGCATTTGCTCCCTTTTTGCTTCTCCTATGTATTTAGGGATCTAAGTTCAGATACGTGATAAATAGTTTAGGTAAGAATTTAGATAAATTTGTATTTAACTATTTAAATATATTTGATCTCTTATTTATTAGTTGGTGGAACGAGGCACGAAACTAGTGATGGAACAAATTGTGACTGCGATTACTTCAGTTGCTGACGCGATGGAGAACGATTTTGTTGAATATTACGACCTCCTGATGCCCTGCCTAAAATACAGAATCTAATGCTACAACAGATGAATTAAAGATGCTCAGAGAAAAAACCATTGAGCATGTCAGTCTTATTGGTAAGTTATTAATGGATTTTAAATGAATAATAAGAAACCTAAATGGCACTCGGGGACTGCCCGGGTAAAGCTATTGCATAACATATTTTATCAACTTATATTAGTCGGGTGTTGGGTTTATTTTCGTTACGGAATTTCTTGATAAAAGCTATGCAATAGCTTAATAATAATTTACTTTCTCTGTACAGAATGCTACTTTATAAATTATAAATACATATGTAGTTATAAAAAATATAGTTATATATGGCCCTCAATGCAAAAGCAACAGAGAAATTGACCTGAAGGTATTACCTGGATGCGCTCTGCTGCGCTCCCGACTGCATCGCCATCCTGTTTGTTTCTTCCGTGAAACATTTTTGCTGTGTTTCGGAGAGAAAGGCAGGACAGGCAGTGTAATTACTGGCATAGAGACTTAACATCTTGTCTTAGTATAGGCAACAAATTAATTAGTTGCCTGGACTAGTCTCAGGCCGCTTGTTTATGAATGAGATTCTTTGTCTTGAATAGTGGAGTATTAGAATATTATTAATATAAATATGATATTTTTAAATAGAATCCAGTATTTATGAAAAACTTTCAATAATTTCTACATGTTGATTATATATTTTTCTTTTAATATTTTTTTTTTCTATTTCAGAAGGTTAGCAGTAACAAAGAAAGATCAACAGGCAATGTACGACGAAGAAAATATAAAGAAGAACAAAAAAAACGAAAAATTGAGAAGAAACTACAGTTCAGAAGACTGAAAGCTTGAGTTGAAACAAACTCATCACACAAGTGTGAAATTAATTTACTTAATTAAAAATAAATTATAAGTTCCAAAAAAATAATGTTTTTTTTGCCTCAATTCTCTATCATAAATTAATTTAAAATAAAAATATTAAAGAGCAATTTCGGAAAAAAAAATAACAGGCAGCATGGGCTCTGGTCTTAGCCTGTTCCAAAAGAAGAAGAAGAAACGATAAATAAACTTCAAACTCTATTTTGCTTGTCAGCGGGATGTCTGCGATCGTTGTTGGTGAGTGGTGCGTCTGAATACGTAGTATTCTCTATATAGTTTGTGCTGTCAGCCAGGGCTGTCTCTTTTTATTTTGTATGTTAAGGTGTTTCATTACTTATATTTTTTTGAAGATGATTTTGATTAAAGAGTATTAATTTATTCTTTGTATGATTGTTTAATGAAATCAAAAATATTAACTCAGCGATATTACTTTAAATTATGCATATTATTGTTTACTAGATTTTTGTCCTTTCTTAGAATTTTTCGGGGGTGCCGATTACGAATATGACAATGTATTCGAGGTTCAAGATGGCGGACGTGAATTTTTAAATAAAATTAATATGGGTATCTTTTTCATATTTTTCAGGGATCCCGATTACGAACATGACGATATATTTCGAGATACAAGATGGCGGACGCGAATTTTTAAATAAAAATAATATGGGTGTTTTGGGGGATGCCGATTACGAATGAAGTACCTAGTGATATATCTGCACGACCTGATTCAAGTATAGGCACACTATTTTTAGTAGTTACTCGTCATTTTGGCGGCATTCCGTAAAAGAAATACATACATACTTACACATTCACTAAATGTAAAATACTATCTAATAAAAAACATAATACAGAATACTGCATAATAAGCTAGTACCTGGGTGACTGAGCTTTGCTCGGTATTTTTTCTTTTTTTTTTTAATAAAATGACATATTCTAAAAATGATTCCTAGCTAGATCGATTTATCGCCCCCGAAACCCCCTATATACTAAATTTCATGAAAATCGTTGGAGCCGATTCCGAGATTCCAATTATATATATATATATATATATATATATATATATATATATATATATATATATATATATATATATATATATATTGGAATATATATATATATATATATACAAGAATTGCTCATTTAAAGATATAAGATAAGTATATTATACATAGTAGTATAATATTATACAATCATATCACGCACTCACGCACGCACACACACATATTACTAAAATAAAATACTTAATTTAAAAGGAAAAAAGAAAAGAATAATAATATCTCACAACTACATAAAAATAATTTAAATATTGTGACATTGAGGAATAAAGAATGTCAAAACAAAAGCGGCATTTCGCGTGACTTCAAACGCGTTGAAGTTTATGTATTTACACTATGCTACAAAATATAGAAAGATTTCCTGTGAAAAGTGATTTTATTACATTTATTTTGTTTTTCATATGTATAGTGATACAATTCAACTGCACAAATCGTTATAATTATTTTTTTTCGCGCGTTCACCATCGTTCACGACACGTTCGGCTCGCTTTGACATTGAAGACTACGGAGCAGCCCGGCGTTTGGAGCCATGACGGCTCCAATAAAGGTGCTTCAAAATAGGCGCGCGGACTTTCTATAGTGTTAATATTCTAAGCTCTATAATTTAGTGTGAAGGGTAAACACTGCACTGTGTATTCTATTTTATTCGATACTTACGTAACAACAGATATATTTTATATTTGATTTTAAGTTAACATGGTTATTTTCGTTACGAAAATTATTTAAAACGGGATATTTACCGTATATTTTAATAAGATTTTAATGTATTAAACTTTGCGTTTACCACGTTATTATTGTTTCTTTTGGAGTCGATATCAGTCAAGGTAGGTAGGTAGGTAGAGTATAGCAACAAATACGACAAAAGTAACTACATACTTAATCACAAAAATTTAGTAAACAATAATATGCATAATTTAATCTAGTAACATAATTAAAACTATTTCATTAAAAAACCATACAAAGAATAAAATACAAGCGAGAGATAATAGGGAGGTAGACATGACGAGTGATGTGTCTCAACAACATGCGACAACAGTAGTACCAAAAAATAAGAGGAACCGGGAGATAAGCCAGGACGAGATTTGGACAACAGTCAGCAGAAAAGGTAAAAGGTATGCTAGAGGGAGTGAAATAGATGACACAATCAGAGTAGCAGAGGACAGAATCGAAGTATGCGTTTCATCGACAAACGTACTTCCGAAACAATTTAAATTGGCAAAGATCTTAAAATCTGAGAACATAGGTGATATCACACGAACAAAATACGTTAACCCCCACAAAGTACTGATAGTATGTAGTAATGAAGATAGTTGTGATCAATTGATTAACTCGCAATATTTTAAGAAGGAGGGCTATAAGTGTCAAATGACATTGGAAATAACGCAGTCTTATGGGGTGGTAAAATATATTGACCTGGATTTGTCTGAAGAGGAAATAATGGAAGGTTTGGAAAGTGATATCCAGATAATAGGAGTGAAAAGGCTAAAACGAAGAAGTAGTTTGGATGCCCGATGGGAACCATCGGAGGCAGTTCGCATATGTTTTATAGGGTCGTCGTTGCCCTCATACATACATATATTTAACACAAGGGCAGAAGTTACCCCTTATAAATACCCAGTAACACAATGTGCGCGGTGTTGGCGATTTGGCCACACAATGAAATTATGCCCATCCAATAAGGTGATATGTCCAAAATGTAGCAAAAATCATCCTAATTGCGACACAGTGGATTACAGGTGTAATAATTGTGCTGGCAGTCGCATGACCTTGGCAAAGAAGTGTCCGGTATATATTAAGGAGAAAAAAATCAGAGACCTGATGGCAGAATTTAATTGTAGCTATAAGCGGGCTCTTACCATCTATGTTCCACCAGAGCATCATATAGTGGAACCCACTTCTGGAAGAGAGTATCAAGGTACACTAAGAAAAGATATACAGAAGTCAAGTGAAGAACGTAATTTGGCTCTTTCCTCTCAAAGTAAGGATACCTACGCGGACATTGTGAAAAGCCATAAAGAAGGTAATAAAAATACGAAGAAGAAGAAAAAAAACAAAGAAAAGAGGAGTTCCTCACTTTCCTCCTTTCTAAGTCATAGTTCGGTAGACATAGCAGACGATGGCTTCCAAGAATTAGACATTAACATAAAAGGCAAAGATTCAGAAGATATCTACAGAGACAACCGTTCAAAACTCAGAAGATCTAATATTGGAAGGCTATGGAGTCAATTAAAAGAAAAATTGTTGGATACGGAGACATCATGGGAGGATAAAATAAAGAGCTGCGCATATATACTGTTTGAACGGATCAAATCTATTATCATGAAGTACATTTTAGAAGTGCCAATCCTTATTAATTTTAAACAATGGATCAACGAACTAACAGACCCTCAATGATAAATATCCTGCAATGGAATGCTCAAAGCTTTCGGCCTAAAGCTATTGAGTTCCAAGCATTATTAAATCAGGAAAAAGTGCACATCGCAATAATCAATGAAACGTGGTTTGATCCTGGAAGCAGTTTTAACATAAATGGTTACAATGTATTCAGAGTAGACCGTTATGACGGATATGGCGGCGTCGCAATATTTACTCATTGGTCCCTAAGAGCAAGTCGTTGCAACAGCACTATCAACAATCCAGGTATTCAGATGTACATGTAAAGATATCTAACTGCGAACATTTAGAAAATGTGATTACCGTTTATTGCCCTTCTTCAGTATACTCTAGTAAAGGAGACTGGGACCAGATCTTTTCGGTGGCACAAGAAAGAACACTTATAGCCGGAGACTTTAATGGCCACCATATAAACTGGTCATCTAAGACAGACGCAAGAGGTTTAAATCTGTTCGACGCCATAATCGAAAACAATTACATTGCTCTTAATGATGGCACTTCTACACGTATTAAACTGGTTAATGGCACGCTACAAAGTACCTCTCCTGATTTGACCGTAGTATCCCTGGATTTGGCAATGAAGTTTAGTTGGCAAGTTATGAATGAGAACTTAGGGAGCGATCACCTAGTTCTAAAAATTAAAACAGAAATTAATAATTTAAACACGTACAAATTTAAAAGAAATTATAAAAAGGCAGATTGGACAAAATATGGACAAATTATAAATGAAAAATTAAATGTTTTAGACATACATACTGATAACCAAATAGCGTATAACAACTTTATTGAAACCCTAAATGCTGCAGCGGATCAAAGCATACCTATAATTAAAATTTGTGATAACCCGATTCGGCAACAGATGTTTAAACCTAAACCATATTGGGGACAGGACTTATCACGCATAGTTGCTGAGCGACGTCGGGCTTTAGCCGAATTCAGGAAGAACCTTTTTTTTTTCGGAATAGCAAGTTTAACTCGTTTAGGAATTTTTGTGATAGTCTAGATAACACAATGTCAGCAGCTGAAGTATACAGACGAATGAAGTGGCTCAAAGGCTATAAAACAGCAAGAAGTGCTGTGGATCAGGAGCAAATAGAACATTTACTACATAGTTTAACACCAGATTACGTGAGCCCTTCTCCACCTAATTTCATAACAGAAAATGAGTAATTAAGTAGCCTAATTACAATCCAAGAGGTAAATAACTGTATTAAACAGAACGATACCGCCCCCGGTAGAGATGGTATTTCCTACTCCATGCTCAGGCACTTACCAGAAGTAGGAAAAAAAATTCTAGTTTCACTATACAACAGATTTATACTCTCGAGTTTTGTCCCGAAGCAATGGAGAGAGGTAAAAATAGTACCCATACCAAAACCTGGTCGGGATGCTGGCTCTGTATTAGGTATCAGACCAATCGCTTTATTATCATGTCCTTGTAAAGTTTTACACACAATCTTAAGCCGTAGACTTGAATGGTTTCTTGAAAAAAATAACTGTTTTTCACATGAAGTAACCGGATTTAGGAGAACGCGTTCTTGTGCTGACAATTTGGCTAGATTGGTATCGCGCATTCAGGAAGGATTTTCGAGGGGCTTTAGTACTTTGGGATGTTTTATAGACATCGATAGCGCTTATAACAATATAAACTTAGTAGCCCTGTTAAAATATTTGATGGGTTGGGAGTGGGAGCGGTGTTGTGCAGATACTTATGGCAATTTTTACATGACAGACACCTATCAGTTCAAATTAATGATAGTAGCACAGCTGTGAGGTCTACTGGGACAGGTATTGCACAGGGCTTTCCGCTGTCCCCATTATTATTTAATGCTGCCACTTCAAAGATTTGTCATAATATAGTTGATGTGTTCGTGTCGCAATATGCAGACGACTTCGTATTATATATAGCTAGAAAGCATGTTTCGGACTCTGTTACCAATATACAAAATTCGTTAAAATTATTTCAGTGCTTAATAGAAGACGTAGGATTACAGATCTCGTTTAATAAAACAAAAATAATATTATTCAGCAGGGGTAGAAATAGAAAAATATTTTCGGTAAACATTAACAATCACTGTATTCAACAGGTAGATCATGTTAAATATCATGTATGTGGCTCGACAAATCTTTGAAGTGGAAAAGACATATCAACGAATTACGGGAAAAATGTTCCAGATTATTAAGCATATTTAAAGTTCTAGCTGGTTCCAAATGGGGTGTACACCCGAAACATTTGCGACGTCTGTATATATCAATGATCCGAAGTAGATTTGATTACTGTAGTTTTTTATTTGGTAATTACGCTAAAAGTCAATTGAATAAGCTTGACGGAATCCAAAATATATGCATGAGGATTATTGGGGGCTTTATTAGGAGCACGCCAATCCATGTCATGGAGAATGAATTATGTTTACAACCATTAGCTATTCGAAGAAGGTATTTAGCGGGAAAATTCTGGCTTAAATCTAGGGCTGTAAAAGATAATGCTACTATAAATATTATTGGTGAATTATCAAACCTGTGTGAGGGTCAATACTGGAGAAATAAAAAGGTTCCATTATTGGTAGACACGCATAGACAAATCCAGAATTTACCTGTTCATTCCAGTTCCGTATTGGATGCATTCTCGATGAGTACATGGCTGGCTAATATTGACTTATCAAAAAACATCTCTTATGATTATTTTTATACCTTATGTACACACTCCAAAGAGATCAATGAACATATTAGATTTAAGGCAAAAGTGTGTCAAATACTTGAATGATAGCTACGGTTCGTTCTACCAACTTTATACAGACGGATCTAAGGACGCACAGTATGCGGGGGCGGCAGTGTTCGACCTTCAGTTGGATAGTATGTTTAGATTTAAAATTAAGGCTAATATTACTGTAATGTACTGCGAGCTGATAGCGATTTCCGAAGCCCTGTCTTACGCGCTAACTATTGATACTCAACATATTGTGGTTTTAACTGACTCTAAGAGTGCTTTATTGCATCTGGCTCGGCTAACCTCGAATTCTCGAGGGTCTCCGATAGCCTTTGTTATTTTACAAACCATTTTAGAGTTGCGTAATACTAATA
Source organism: Helleia helle (assembly GCA_963853865.1). NCBI lineage: Eukaryota > Metazoa > Arthropoda > Insecta > Lepidoptera > Lycaenidae > Helleia > Helleia helle. The sequence goes on along the minus strand of OY971422.1, from coordinate 12,211,372 downwards.
AAACTACAATTCTACAGTGGATTCCATACCATATAGGCATCGTCGGCAATGAAAAAGCAGATGAGGCAGCAAAGTTAGCTTTATCAGAAGGGATCACACACACTTGTTTACCATTATACACAGATCAGGTTCAGACAGTCAAAACAAAAAAAGTCAGACAGATCTGTAAAGACGCCTGGCAGGAATATTTTGATGAAAGATCGCTCACCAAAGGCATATGGTACAGGACTATACAGGCAGGACCTTTTCGTTGCCCATGGTTCCAGGAGATGGAAGCCCATAGACAATATATTGTAACACTGCTGAGACTTCGGTCCGGGCACATTCCATCAAATAAATTTGCGCATTTAATGGGTAAAACTGACTCACCTAATTGCACGGAGTGCAACGCGATCGAGGATGTTCACCACGTTTTGTTCGAATGTGGCCGGAATGAGGCTCAGCGGCGACTGGCACTTGGAGATACTCAGTACAATATAGGGTTCTGTAACAGCTTCTTGGCCTTCCCTTTTTCGGAAGGGACCGGAAAGTTGTATAGTTTATACACGTACCATTTACGGAGCGGAAGCACCACCCAGCCGCAGCTGGGCTCTGCTTCCACTCCATAGTTTAATATAGATAAGATTTTAGGGAGTCAAGATGTAAGCCATAAAAGTTATATTTATATTTAGAATTACGGGGCGACATCGTCATTGTTGACCGAGTCCCCTTAAATAAAGATAAAAAAAAAAAGAATAAAATACTCTTTAGTCAAAAGCATCTGGAAAAAAATATAATTAACGAAACACTTTCTTTTATCTTTTATCTAAATAAAAAGAGACAGCCCTGGCTGACAGCTCCCTAACGAGTAGGTATATGACAGTTCGGGAGATGCCTGCCCCTCCCTCATCCCACAAACCCCGCACGATTGCTCTGTCTAGACGCGTCCGCTGGACTACTGTATGACTTCTGATACTGTGTTTCGTAGTATCTTATAGATAATTAGGTTTAAATAAAAACACTTTGTTTCAATGCTCAGTGTCGCCCGATTGTGTGCCCTTTGTTTATACTGTAATACCTATGGTGATACTAGTTTGCTTTTCTTCAATCATAATAATATAGAGAATTAATGGATCTTAACAGTTAACATTGTTAACGTATAAACGAATCTATTTAAATCCGTAAACGAACTTGGTTGCTTATTTTGAAAAACAGATTTTTTTAAGCGTTTATCGTTTAAATGTTTAAGCATTTATCTTTTAATAATTATTAAGAATATTTTTTTGCACCTTAGCTTCCACGTCATTTTGATTTTATTATTACATTTTGCAAATTTTATTTTTAATATTTAATGTTTAATCTGCTGTTCATACATACTTTTTTGATATTTTTGAGCCTGACTTTACAAAGTCTATATAGTAAGCGGTAGTAAGCCTTTTCATTATAGAGATCATACAATCTTTACAGGGGCGTAGCTACCGCCGTATCTGCCGTATCAATTATACGGGGCTCCCGGGCTACGGGGGCCCCGTGCTAAAGCAAAAATTAATAAAAACTTGTCACTATTATCCATAGAGCCAGACACTTTAGAAAAGCTAAAGTTATCATCGGCTATAAATGTAAAACAGTTAATAAATCAGAAAAAAGACAAGGAGAGTGTATATTTAATTTGAATTGTTTGAATTTTTTTTGTAAAAAGTGACAGGAAAGATAATGATGATACATAAATATTTCTTTTATGCAAACATTTTTTTTGTGAGAAATCCTTATCCTTCATAAGGGCCCCCACGAAATTTTTATACGGGGCCCCGCCAACGCTCGCTACGCCACTGAATCTTTGTCTACTTTTATAATTTTTTGATTTTCGTTTAAATACTACCCTATTTAAACGAAAATCAAAAAAAGAACTTTTTGTATGCAATAATAATCCGAATTCCCATCAAAATAACTAATTGCACAGCAAAATACTCAACTCGAAAAATCACTAAATAAACAACAATTTATGTAGGAGGCGTACGGCTATTTATCTTAAAACAAAGCTTTTTTATCAATGAACTGCTAATAATGACTATTGCACATTAAACCAATTCACCCTTTTTATTTTTATTTTCTCTTCTGTTTGTATATTACTTGCAGCAGTTTTTTTTTTTAATGAAACAGCATTTCATTCGTCAATCTCACTTGTACGCTCCAATCTGCATAGATAGATACAATTTGCACAGTAACAAAAAAACGCGCGAGCCCCTTTTTCAGTTAATTTGTTCTGATTTTAGAAATAATGCCGTGAAAAAAGAAATAGTTGCTATAATTACTAAATTTTCCGAGCATGTGTTCTTGAATATTAAGACAAATATGATGAGCAAGTTTTGTGGTGCTTATTAGCAATGATATTATAATAAGTACAGATATGTTATGAGCGCGTCATCGTGAAGACTCGAAAATGTCCTAATTGGGACATTTTGCCTTTAGTCTGCGTCACGCATCGCGACGAGTGATACGTTGCGCGCTGTTACGATATTGCCGTCAAAATGCCATCGTGTGTATTCAGAAAGTGTACCAATTATGATACGAAAGTAAATAAAACACAAGGGATCTCATACCACATGTAAGTATGCAATATACTTCGATTTATTAATATATTTCAATAATTTTCCTAATAATATGATATTTGGTGGTTAGAAAAGAAAGAAAGAGATGGGAAATACATTTTTGTCGTAAGGACGACAAGGACGCATGCAGTCCGGACATAGAATAAAAGTACAGATGCGAATTATTAGGAAATAAATTCGTCTCTGGGGTAACGATACCTAAGAGCTGTTTCCTTTTTCTAAGTTTTCTTTATTTAATAATTTTGTTTGATATAGGTACTTAATTATACATTAAACATGTCAGGAGTGGGAAAAGGAAATATAAATAGCTTAGTATTATCATAATATATCACAGATAGTGTAATAATAAATCTATTTATAATTTTAATTACCATATTTAACAAGTTTCAAGTCAGAATCGCATATTATACATATTAGTTTACGATGTAACAACAGCGATTTCATTATTTACCGTCTTTTCTTCGTAAAGGTTTCCATGAGACCCGGCTTCAAGAATGGATCGCAATTGTTCGGAAACAAAGAAATGAATCGGATTGGACTCCTTCAAAAAAAGCAGTAGAATCTGTAGCAATCACTTTTTTTTAAATCGTGTTTTAATTCTTATCTACTTACCTTTAGTAGTGTTTATTAGTTTTTATAGGCACAAACCCCAGCTACTGTACACGCGGTTTGTACCTTCTGTCTCGTTAAATTATCTATGATGCCAACGTGCGGTGATTAAAGTTTGTTTACATTCACGCGCAATTGACAACATCTAGCTGTCACTTTTTTTCTTATTGTTTCTATCAAGCTATCCCTTTCCAATGTAAGATGAATGAATAGTGTGTATGTGAGCTGCCGCTCTGCGCGGAACACATTTTTCTGTTGTTTTGTAAGTGTATAACATATCTGTACTTATTATAATATCATTGCTTATTAGCAAATATGCAACTCGGATAGTTATTTTGCTGTGACAAAGAGTTCCACCTACATGCGCTCTGGTTAATTTGCTGTGAAGTCAGTATTTATGATAAGCATGGAGTAGTTAAAAACACACTGAATGCCGTGACATGAACCCTAAAGTTTCATATTATTTTATGATTAAATTTCGAAATTATATGATACTCACAGATGTTATGTGATCCCAGTCTTTCTTATTTCTTTTAGTATTATTCTTACACAGTTTCACTGCGCAAACTGGCATTTTATTTCAGATAATGACCAAAATTGAATAAAACACTCTGTGCGTCCACTTTACACAACGATTGCAATGAGACTGGCTTGGGTACGCCGAATTCAGCGTGGTATTTGTTGCCGCACAGTACAAGTACGGCGCGGTATCTAGTCGTAGCGCAGCGGAGACCAATTTTTAATCTATGGCAATTACAATACATAACCTAACCTTACCTATGTAAATTTATTTGTATCGCATTATGAGAAAAAAAGTAATGTTATGCTGATGTAAATTTTCTAATAATTATCTGTTGTATAGTGCGTTTCACGAGTTAGTTCCCTTCGTCGTTAGGTTGGTAGATTTGCAATCAGTGTTGCTACGGTTTGAAGAAATCAAATCACCTAAATCCGGGGTAAACTAAAGTATACAGATAAATTACCTTAATAAGGCAGACATTTGGTTTAAAGATACATATTTATTCGCACCCCGTAGTATGGGAAACTAAATAAATCTACCCACGTTTCATAATAATCCTTCAGCCATAAAGTCACAGTTATGAAACTCTACAAAGGCAAACGAGGTTGCACAAAACATTAAACTCGTAAAAATAAAAGCGAATTTAATATGTCAAAAATTTATTCTTTTACTATAAGTGTGGTCATCTAAAGGATCTGAGTCTGAAACGTGGCTTTCATCCGTATCATCAGCTGTGTCGCTATCATCATCTCCTAATTCAATTATAAAATTATCGATTTCCCTGTCTACAGATATGCCTTCATGGTAATATTTATCCTCTATTTTTTTCACATGATCGCATTCCTTTTTCCACTCTTCAGCAGTAATACTTGAAAATGCTTCTTCCGTAATTTTTACCATATTTTTTGCTTCTTGTCCTACATTTTTTACAGCGACACGTCATTTTAGTACACTCCATACTAATTCTATAGGATTAAGGTCGCAATGATAAGGTGGAAGCCTTACTACTTTATGACCATGTTTTTCAAGCATTAGGTCAGCTTCATATTTAATGGGTTCCTTGTGCTCTTTCACAATCTGATATAATTGAGCTTTTACCATTGTCGGCAAATAAGTAAGACCTTTACTTTTAATCCAATTCTGCATTTGATCTTTCGTACTAGACATAGTTGGTGCTTTGTTGACAGCTATTGTGTGGTAGGATGCATTGTCCATTACAATCATAGACCGAGGAGGAAGATTTGGCAACAACTTTTCCTCAAGCCACTTGTTGAAATTATCCTTGTTCATGTCGTCATGATAGTCTCCCGATTTCTTTTTCCCGATTTAGACTGGGATCTAAAAATCAATTGAGATTGGGTATAAAGCCCATCTCTCCTCCAGCGTGTACTATTATCCATCGTGGCCCCTTTGAGTCAGACGATAGAACACCTTCTTCGTTCAACATTTCACTTTGAACCAACATTTACCGGCGCAGTATGTAGAATGAATATATGTCTCATCTAAATAAATAACTGGCAGCTGTTCCCCATTTCGATTGTCTCGCAATTCATTCAAATATCGAAATCGCCATGCTACGATGTCATGTCTTTCCATTAATACTTTCCTTTTGGATTGGCAGCCACTTCTCCTTCTTTGGAAATTTTGGTAACGGTTTTTTCGGATATACCTGAAGACAAAATAATACGTATATATATATATATATATATACATATTATTATATTACATATTATTCCCTTTTATAAATTCATACAGTCACCCATTCATTAAAATTTCCTTCATTTTTAAATTAACTGTTTTTGTTTTAGGTCTAAATATGTCGCTAAACTGTTTTTGATAAGTTGAAATAATCTATACAGATAAATAAAATTGAAGTGTCTTTTTGTAATTTCAAATTAACATGTTTTTACTAAATTCATATGAAAGTACGGTACCTACATAAAAAAAGCATTTTTTTTAATTTTGTCTGTCTGTCTGTTTGTTCCGGCTAATCTCTGAAACGACTGGACCGGTTTTGACGGGTCTTTCACTGACAGATAGCTGATGTTATAGGGAGTAACTTAGGCTATAAAAATAATCATCATCAATCCGGGTACGGCTATAAATCTAAGTTAACGCGGGCGGAGCTGCGGGCAACAGCTAGTTTACTAAATAATTTGTTAGAATCTTTATTATATTCAATAGTTTAGCTGTAATATTACTCCTCTCAATACGTTTTGTAGTCATAGGAGCTAACATTACTTTTTCATTACTTACTGATATTTTTCAAAGTCTGCTGCTGCAGTAAGTTAAAGGATGCTTGTTCTGAACTCAGGTTATTTATTATTGATTTACTATGAGGAATTACATTACAAAATATATTATCTATGCATGTAGCCGTTGAGCATGTTATTCTAGTGGGCTCCATGAATAGACCTTTGACGCTATAAGATTTCCACAATGAAAGGAAGTTTACAGTAGTGGAATTATTTTCTAACAAGTTAAGAGCGTTTACGCCTCGAGCGTAATGTAAAGTTTAGGTAATTTAGTGCAACTTTTACTCACACTAAAACTAATGTCAATGTGTGTCGTAGCGCTGGCGCGTTTAGCCAAACAAACTCAATTTTGATACTTTCGAATAAAAAATAAATAATTTGTGCGTGCCCAGAATATGACGATAATGAGTACTCACATAATTAATATAATATCTATTCCTCACATAATAGTATGTTTATTATATGGATATTATGTATAGATAAATAAAATTGGAGTGACTGTTTGTAATATAAAAAACCGCATATGGATGTTATACACGGTACATATACCAAAATAGCATTGTTTACAATTTTTACCCGTCTGTCCGTCTGTCTGTCTATTTGTTCCGGCTAATCTCTGAACTGGCAGGGCCGATTTTCACTGGCAGATTAATTAAATTAATTAATATTTTATTTCCTCAATAAAAAAAATCTATTTTACATTCTTCAATAGCATGCAATAGTATTAATAAAATTGAAAACAAATCAATACATAAATTCCTCAATAATTTCATTTTTTGACTATTTATTTATTTATTTATTTATTTATTAGGAAAATCAACAGCTTATCATTGCTAAATATAAAGTAACATAATGACAACAGTAAGCCAATTAAAGATTCTCACGAATATACATGACAATATAGTTATTTAAACAGATTGGGTTATTAGAAGTACCTTAAAAATAAACTAACAGGTACATAACGTAACAATATTAGAGTTTTAGATCAATAATTAATAGTTGTTAGCAATCGGCCATAAAGAATTCTCTGCTTAGTCGCGATCTAGCCGAAGAGAAGCTACATTAATAATGAATTAGTAAAAATAGATTTTTCCTTGTTTATTTCCTATTTTTAGTCCGATTTTGATGGGAACAGTGAAAAACTGGATGATAGCTGATTAAAGGAGTAACTTAGACTAAAAATAATTATCATCAATCCGGGTACGGCTGTAAATCTAAGGTAACGCGGGCGAAGCTGTGAGCAAAATCTAGTTCATAATAAAAATACTTTTCAACGGCTTTAGAACGCGAATTTACTTAGTAAATATGTATATTAAAAAGTTTTTTTTAAGTGTTTACGTGAATTTCACTCATTATAATGAAACAATGTTTACGGATTTTATCGTGATTTATTAAGAAGGTCCTCCCGTGACCATGGTTGCTGTAAAGTATCCGAAAGGTCGGGCTTGTAAAAATCTTAATAAGCCGCGATAAAATCCGTAAAAATTGTTTCTTATAATATAAAAAAGTTTATAAGAGTAAAAAAAAAGAATTCAACAATTTCTAGGAGAAGACACTCATTATGATAATTAACTAGTCTGTTTTTAATTTCTTTGGTCCAAAATTCATCGTCTCTATTGATTTTTGTTATTTTCATGGGAAATTCTTCACCCGTCCAAACAGCAAACAAACATAATATAATATTCTTCCTGGATATATGTAATTGCCCTTGTATTTGGAAAAACCAATCATGGTGACGATTGATATTCCCGTTAGAGTTCCAAAATTTAATTTCCTTTTGTTTAATTGCTTCATCGGCATTTATACCGAATGCTGAAATGGGCATTTTACTTCGACAAAACATTCGGCGAAAATGCCGTCGGGTGAAGCTCCCAGAAGAAAAAAGTCTTCATCAATAAACAGCCCACATTTAATGGATTTTAATATTCAGTTGCATTTCTAGTTACCGGATTGCAGTTGCCTCATGTGACTGACCGTGCTTTATGCTTTATATATTGCTTTTTTATACTAAGCAAATAAATAAATTTGAATTTGAGGGAATATGCATATAAGTGGCTTTTCACTATCGGAGCGGAACTTATATTTTCCTTCTTTTGCACACCTTACCGAAGGATAACGCTGTAACAAGAGAGAGTATAATGTTTGATATCAGAGAAGTTATGGATATAACCTTCGAATATGTAGAGAACATTAGGTCAAGTGAAATTATATAAAATAAAGAATATGTCAAATATTATTCGATTTAACTTAGATTATGTCATGTAAATATTATGTAATATGAAATTAATTCGCGTACCGTTACCTACACAACTATCCGTTATCTACACAACTCGAGCCAAAGTGGACTTTCAGCCTGCAGAACAGTGTCTTTCTCCACCTGTTCTCTGTTGTTGACCTTAAATACCAAACATTACACTTTAGTCACTATATACACAGTGTTTAGACAGTCGGGATCTTTAGTTAGTAGCAAAAACTGATATTTTACAGGGGTTGGATCGATTGGAACTTTTCACATCCCATTTGTAAAGGTGTTCCCAACATCGGTGCCATTTTTCAGCTCTATGTAACCAAATGTACCCTTGAATGTCTAATTAGATTGGACTAATAATAGTGTATTCACGCATAACAAATTAAAGACATTTGATTTTAGTTGAATTAGGATTCGTATAGCCAAGAAAACATTTTAGTTATAAATATAATACATAGCAAAGTTATTAATATGATAATATTATTATAGTACATATAGTATATTATGTACTATGTTAATTTGATGCGTGTGTGTTTTACAATACGTTAAAGCTAGTTAATCATACATTTTACTAACTTTTTGCAATTTATCTTCTTCATAATTTCTGAATTTGTGCATTTTCGTTTCCTCCATTTATTTATAAATAACTTTGTTTTATTTCCCATCACGTCTGGAACATGATTAGTTATCACGAAAAAAACTTATCTTGTTATGAAAAATAAATATAAAATTTTACCAACCAACGTATCAAAAAGTTTCGATCACACTATTAGCGTCTGCTTGTCCGGAAAAGGTCAACAGAGCACCGAGCGTCGCGTCCTCGCTCTGGAAGGCTCTACGGCCGACTGCCAAGCAGTGTTTCCACTTTAGAGATTTCATTTCCCCTCGCCTCAATTGAGATTTCCCCTCGTCTCAATTGAGATTTCCCCTTCTCAAGTCTTATTTCCCCTCAACAAAAAATTTACTATAGTTCTTTTTTTCCGACATCCTTTTTTAGTTAAAAAAAGTTCAATTTAAAAAAAAAATAACGAAATTGTCTCTCGATTTCCCCTTTCTCTTTCCCTCTGGACCCTATTTTCCCCTCAAAAGCGGAAGTTCCTCTCATTGTGGAAACACTGCTGCCAAGAGAATGTAATGATATTGTAATCCAAATGTAATCACTACGTTTAGCCGACTGAATTGAATTGAATTGCGCGCAGCGTTTTATGACAGTTTTTAAATAATTATAGAAAAATAATAACAAGTAATTAAATCTTATAAAGAAGGTTGATCTTATAAAGAAGATGTTCATCTATTTTATTAAGCTAATTTTATGTTAAATAAAGGAAGATAAATCGGTGAAAAAATCAATTTAATTTCTGGATATTTCATATTGTTTGATTTTTTTTTCTTATTATGCAAACCGAACTTAAACTTTGAAAATAATTTTTAATACAAGAATTAAATTGTTTTTTTTTTGTGAGTATATAATATTATCAAATCAAATCAAATCAAATTTTTTTTTATTCAAAATAGTACTAATACAGTATCTTTTTGAACGTCAATTGAATCTACCACCGGTTCCAAGGTAAGCCCACTGAGAAGAACCGGCGAAACAAACTCAGTGGAACTAATCTTTTCAAATAATATATATTAATAACAATTTTAACATCTTATCTTGAAATGCCCGGGAGGAACGCCTTATTCCCAGGGTGTGGTATCTTCCATGAAATCTTTTACTTTATAATATGCTTTACCACACAAACGTTCTTTAACAACTTTTTTGAATTTTTTTATGGAGAGCTTTTGAACGTTTTCTGGGATCCTATTGTAAAAGCGTATACAGTTGCCTTTAAAAGAATTGCTTACTTTCGAAAGTCTAATCATTGGTGCATGTAACCTGTGTCTATTACGTGTATTCCTACTATGAATATCACTTTTCTTACAAAATTCATTTATGTTTTTACGGACATACAGTAAATTTTCTAAGATGTATTGAGAGGTGACAGTCAGAATTCCTATTTCTTTAAATTTTTCTCTCAAAGATGAATAGGGAGGCAACTTGTAAATTGCACGAATAGCCCGCTTCTGCAGCACAAAAATGTTGTTTATGTCGGCTGCATTTCCCCATAAAAGTATGCCATAAGACATAATGCTATGAAAGTAGCTAAAATATACTATTCGCGCTGTATCTACATCAGTAAACTGTCTTATTTTTCTCACTGCATATGCTGCTGAACTGAGTCTATTCGCCAATTTAGCTATGTGGGGACCCCACTGCAGCTTAAGATCTAGAGTTATTCCTAGGAAAACTGTGGAGTCCACCAATTCCAAGTTTTCACTGTCTAAGAGTACATTTGTTTGCAGTTGCTTAACATTTGGCAAGGAAAATTTTATGCATTTAGTTTTTTTACTATTTAAATGCAAGTTATTAACGCTAAACCAATGTACCATTCTCGAAAGTGTGTTGTTTACCTCGTCATAATTAGTTTCTTGTCGTTTGATTTTAAAAATAAGTGAAGTATCATCAGCAAACAACACTACCTCTTGACTATCTTTAACTAGGTAAGGTAAATCGTTTACATAAATTAGAAAAAGAAATGGACCTAGAATGGACCCCTGTGGGACCCCCATCTCTATTTTAGTCCCGGATGATCTTTTACCATTTATCTCGACCTTTTGAGTCCTGTTTTTAAGATAGGAATTCAAAAGATCCAGTGCCGTACCGTCTATCCCATAGTGGCGTAATTTCCTGATCAAGGTCTCATGCTGTACACAATCAAACGCCTTGGATAAGTCGCAGAAAACTCCCAAAGCATCACGTGACTCCTCCCAGGCCTCATAAATGTGGTCAATCAAGTTAACGCCAGCGTCTGTTGTAGAGAGACCCTTTCTAAATCCGAATTGTTTTTTGTGCAGTAACATATTGGTTTCAAAGTAATATAGTAACTGATTTAACATAATTTTTTCAAAAATTTTACTAAATGAGGGGAGTATTGATATTGGTCGAAAATTTGTAACATCTGATGTACTGCCAGATTTAAAAAGAGGCAAGACTCGACTATGTTTCATTAAGTCAGGAAAAACGCCACTATCAATACATTTATTAAAAATTGTTGCTAGATGGGGTGCAATTACATCAACTATGAGCTTAGTGACTTTTACAGATATTCCCCATAAATCTGGGGTATTTTTATTGTTTAATAAGTTAAATGCATTTAAAATATCTTTGGGTCCTATCTCTTTAAACTTAAAGTTAGCTTCACATTGTTTGACATTGGTTTTAAGCAATGATTCGGCAATTGCAGGACATGAGATTAAATTTTTTGTAGTCGAAATCGGGATGTCAGAAAAGTATTTTTCAAATACTGTCGCAACTTCCTCGTCAGACTTAATTATTCTATTTTCAATATTTAAATTAAATTCAGAGCTACGACTACCCACTCTCCCAGTTTCATCCTTTATTATGTTCCAAGTAGTTTTTATTTTATTTTTTGCGTTTTTAATTTTTTCCTTAATATAAAGCGATTTGGCCGCGATACAAACTTGTTTGAATGTTTTTGAATATATTTTGACATACTGCTTAAATGATTGATTTTGATTGTATGTGCGTTCTTGGTAAAGGTCATATAATTTGCGTCTACTATTGTGGATTCCTGCTGTTGCCCAATCATTAAAGCCCTTCTTATTTGTGGAACTGACTGTTTTAGAAGTAAAAATGGCTTTAAAATGTGTATTAATTAATTTAAACAATTCACCAAAAGCGAAATCTGGACTTTTGTTATCTTTCAAATATGTAATATTTGCCATTATACTACTCCTAAATTTCTCAATACGTCTTACATTCACAGGAACAAACACATTATTTTTGTTACAATTTTTACTATTAGAACTTATAAGGAATTCAGCTAATTGACCACAGTGATCAGAATTCAACTTGTTGATAATTTCTTTGTGGACAGGAGTTAAATTACTAAAAATATTATCAATACATGTAGCTGTAGATTATATTTTGTGTTTGTTAGTTAATACTTTTGTTATGCTTGGTATTGGCAGATACCTTAGAATCCCCACCACGGTTCGAGCCTTGTCATGGCGGTGGGGCTCAGTAGTCTAGAGTGAGCCCAGCACCTTGGGCGAAGAGCTGCGTCCATTTGTCATCTTTCGGGCGCAGCGAATCCCACATACCCACCTGGGGAGACCCACTCCCCAGGCGGAATACCTCGGAGCATTTCCCGGCGTAAAAATAAAAAAAAGATACCTTAGAATAATTTAATGTTTTTGTTTTTCACTCTTAGTAAACTTTAGCACTTAGATAATAATTGTTATTTAAAGTGTGTAACAGTGTAATAATCTACCTAAATAAATTTTCTTCTACTCTATTACTTATTGTAAAAGCGTGTGGTACTTTGTACTTAGTTTTTTATACTTACTTCACTTTTAGTTAATTAGTAATAAATACCGATGAAATAATTTTAACATAGATTAACGAGTCATCATGCTTTTTTACAATAAGTATTATCTTTTTTTTTCTCAATTTATTTACAATAATTAAAATTATTTTCAAAATTTTAGTTTGGTATGCTATTAAAGCGTGTTTTAGTTGTAAAATATAATATAATAGATTATCTTATATTATAGCTTTTCTTTAAGTATAATATTTTTTTACTGAAGTGACAGTAATTAAAATATTATATTTTCTGCCATTGTTTATTAAATTTTTATACACAATATATATGTAAAGTAATTAATGTTGATAAAATACCTTTATTATTTATATTGCTCTATGGTCAACATACAATAGAGTACTTACTTCCGAGTTCCGCCGACTCAACGACGCCATTTTCTTTTTTTATAACCAACTTCATATAACAAACGTCACCTTCCTTTTGGTGAGCAAGGTGTGTTCACGTGAGGTTGTGTGGTTCCTCTGAAATAGGTCACACAATCCTCAGAATTCCGTGAAATATTCTTGTAAAATAAAAAAAAAACACAAAAAAAAGAAAAATACAAAAAAATAGAAAAATAATAAAATAATATAAACGGGAATCACTCGCTTATTAGTTAGTGTACGTAAGCGTGCAACGTGGTCTAAGGAATGCGATAGATAATCATAAAGAGAAAGTGAAGTAGAATTTCGCGTGTTTCTTATTAATGATTCATTATAAACGGTGTCAATAAATTGTCAAAAATGAATCCTGGACCACCTAACTATCCCATGGCATCTCTCTATGTCGGAGACTTGCACTCTGATATAACTGAAGCCATGTTGTTCGAAAAATTTTCAACTGCGGGCCCGGTGCTTTCAATTCGAGTATGTCGTGATATGATAACACGTCGATCCCTCGGCTACGCTTACGTGAATTTTCAGCAACCTGCTGATGGTAAGTTTTATGATATGTAATTTCTCTGCGGTTAAAACCCGATAATCATTGAGCAATATTTTATTGTAACAGCTGTTTCAATAGTATTGCTTCAAAATAATGCAAATATATTATCCATGACATAACTTATACTTTACTACTTTTCATTACTTAAATAGAATTATACCGTTTATTAGACTTTCTATATAAGTATAAAACAGATTAGTTATCAATTTTAACTTTTTTCTATAAATATGTAAAACGTATTTTGTATCTTGTATACCAGATAAAATATAATTATATATAATTAAGCAGTAACTTAACATATAAAATAAAAATATCTTTTTCTTTTGCAGCTGAGAGAGCATTAGATACCATGAATTTTGATATTATTAAAGGAAGACCCATTAGAATTATGTGGTCTCAACGTGACCCATCACTTCGTAAGTCTGGAGTTGGAAATGTTTTTATAAAAAATCTTGACAAAACAATTGACAACAAAGCAATGTTCGATACATTTTCTGCTTTTGGCAATATTTTGAGCTGTAAGGTTGCCCAAGACGAAAATGGTGCCTCTAAAGGATATGGTTTTGTCCATTTCGAGACTGAAGAAGCTGCAAATAAGTCTATTGACAAAGTAAATGGTATGTTGCTGAATGGTAAAAAAGTTTATGTGGGAAGATTTATTCCTCGCAAAGAACGTGAAAAGGAATTGGGAGAAAAAGCTAAACTTTTCACAAACGTGTATGTCAAAAATTTTGGTGAAGATTTCTCGGATGAAATGCTTAAAGATATGTTTGAAAAATATGGACGAATTACTAGCCACAAAGTTATGTACAAGGAAGATGGAGCCTCGAGAGGTTTTGGTTTTGTGGCTTTCGAAGATCCTGATGCTGCTGAGAGGGCTTGCATTGAACTTAATGGCAAGGAATTAGTTGAAGGAAAACCTCTTTATGTTGGACGTGCTCAAAAGAAAGCAGAGCGTCAGAAGGAGTTGAAACGCAAATTTGAACAGTTAAAATCCGAAAGATTGACACGCTACCAAGGTGTTAATCTTTATGTGAAGAATTTAGATGACACAATTGATGATGAACGTCTTCGTAAAGAGTTTGCTCCTTTTGGCACTATAACATCTGCTAAGGTATGTTTTTTAACATGTTTTTTTTTAATTTTCAGTATCTTAACTTATAAACTCAATTTACCATTTGCTCATGGCTGGGTTCTAGAATTAAATAATAATAAAAACTTTTTTTTTATTGCATTCAGGGTCAATAATTAATTAGTAAAATGGCTTATTGTCTACAAATAGGTGTATCTTGATTTAAAGTGCACCTCTCACTTTTAGTTTTGTGGAGATAATTCTAACATTAACCAAATATTAACACTTAATTTAAACATTATAATATACTATATATTAGTATATTGTGAGACAAGCAAAATTGACTATGTGAATTAAATGAAACATTTTATTCAATGAATGAAACATTATTGGATTATATATCTAATATATAATCTCAAATATCTGTTTTAGGTGATGCTAGAAGATGGCCGCAGCAAAGGATTTGGTTTTGTTTGCTTTTCTTCTCCCGAGGAAGCCACAAAAGCAGTCACTGAAATGAATGGAAGGATTGTTGGTACTAAACCCTTGTATGTAGCATTAGCGCAACGTAAGGAAGATAGAAAAGCTCACCTAACATCCCAATATATGCAACGTATGGCAAGCATGAGAATGCAACAAATGGGTCAAATCTTCCAACCTGGTGGTGCTGGTGGTTACTTTGTACCAACCATTCCACCGGCTCAAAGATTCTATGGCCCGGCCCAAATATCACAAATACGACCTACACCACGCTGGACTGCACAACCGCCTGTAAGACCTGGCAACCAAAGTGCTGCATCGGCTTATCCGAACATGCAAGCACCCTTCCGCCCAGCTCCAAGGGGACCTACTCAAACAGCTCTGCGTACGTCTCTTGGAGCTAGGCCAATCACTGGGCAACAAGGAGTTGCAACAGCAGGCTCAATTCGTGCTCCACTGGTGACAAGTGGTCGTCCGGCTGGCTATAAATACACTTCTAACATGCGTAACCCTCCAGCACCACAACCTGCTGTACACATTCAAGGTCAAGAACCCTTAACTGCTAGTATGCTAGCAGCAGCTCCATTACAGGAACAGAAACAAATGTTGGGTGAACGTCTTTTCCCACTCATTCGAAGAATGCACCCTGAATTGGCAGGAAAAATAACTGGTATGCTTCTAGAAATTGACAACTCTGAATTGCTTCATATGTTAGAACATGGAGAGTCTTTGAAAGCAAAAGTAGATGAAGCTGTTGCTGTTTTGCAGGCTCACCAAGCTAAACAGCAGGCTACTAAGAATGATTAAGTGGCTTTACTTTTTTTTTTGCATTTCTTGCTTATTTTATATTTTAACCTTCTTTTATATGTATTGGTAAAGAGTCCCGGTCATAAAAAAATAAAAAATAAAAATTGAAAAATAAAAAATGTGGAATGCACAATTCTAACAACAACTTTTCTTACTATGTATTACATTTAATGGATGTGCATATCTGCAAACAAAAAGATGAAACTCAACATTTCTATATATGAAAAAAAAGTTATACCACTGGGCACTTGTGACTTTCATATTGACATAGTATGTTATAGTTAAGTCTTTAAATCTTTTCATTTCTCCAAGATGGGAGTAGGGTTTTGTTCTTTTTTCATTTCTTTCTTCATACAGTTAATCATTGGACTTACATTGTATTGAAAACATTGTCGCCAATGTAACTGGTTTAAATTTGTAATGAATTTATTACAAATTATATTCTATTCACTATTGTTTTATTCATCCCCTAGTGTACATGATAAATTAAGTTTGTGATGATTAGAGATTCACTTTTTCATCATCATTTTTTTGGTCAGAAATTGAACAATTTTTTGTAAAACAAATGACCAAATTTAGTGTAGATAAAAGTTAAACAAAGATTAAAAGTTAAACACTACGTTAAATGTGTACACCATAAGAGTATGTATACTTATTGATCTAAGGCCGAGTATTTTTACTCTTAAACATAAATAAAACCTTAAAAGGTTTCTTTTGTCCAGAAACAAATCAAAAAAAATTAAAACTATTGTTTAGAATTAGTCAAGTTACCTAAGTAACCTACATCAGGTTACTTACGTTAATTTTATTTGATGAATTATCGAATCCTATATTGCTTTGATATTATCCTTTATTATCAGTGGACGGAAAGCTGATGATGATGATATTGTTTTCTAATTTTTACGGGAATTTCACTCATTATTATGAAACAGCCTTTACGGATTTATCTTTTTTATCTCACCACCAAACTCAATCCTTGTGCCATATTCATTTCACCCTCTATGTATGAAAGAGGTTTGAATATTATTATCGTCAATTCACTGTTAATAATCATTATTGGTTTACGTGCGTAAATTGGTATTTACAAATAATGATGTGCAACTTGTATTAGGTAACTACTACTTCACTATTCTACTTATCTTACACATCTTGAACTTTCATGACTTATACAATTTTTTAGGCTACGTGAACGTCAAATGGCTGATGATGATATTGTACTAGTGACTTGGGGCCTGGGCCGATGTTGTTCTGCCAATTGCCATAGTCATGCCTGCCACGCGGGCAGGCAGGGTTGTCATCAGAGACTACCTGTCTGGCCGGCATTTTAGGTATAGAGTAGAGGGCACTCTGTCCTCCCTCTACGGGAGGGCAGAGGACCGACCACCGAGAGCCGGAGTCCCAGGGCTCGATACTCTCCCAACCCTGTAGAACCTGTACACGTCAGATATACCCAAAAACCCTGCTATAAAGCTGGCGCTCTTTTCCGACGACACCACTCTGTACGTAACTCACCGAACAGCGTCACGTGCTTCCAACTCCCTTCAGCGAGCCGTCACCGCACTAGGTGACTGGTTCGCTAAATGGAGCGTAGAAATTAACCCATAAAAAGTGCCTCGATGCATTTGTCTAGAAGGGTGATAGGTCCACACAGTGAACGGCGCTCACTGAGCGCTGTCGATCCATGGCGCCGATAAAATTAAACGATACCGTAATCCCCCAGAGTAGACCGGGTTAAGTACCTAGGGGTTACCTTCAACAGATCAATGTCCTTCAGGGGCCACACATCAAAAATGTAACAAACAAAGCCAAGTTTGTATTAGCGAAACTTTATTTCCTAATAAATAGTAAGATGCATCTCAGGCATAAACTTACACTCTATAAAACCTTTATTCGGCCGATAATGTCGTATTCCTGTGTCGTATTCGCGCATGTGTCACAGACGATTTTATGCACTACAGGTAATCCAAAATAGATTCTTACGTATGGCCACCGTTTGCCCGTGGTATGTGAGAAACATGCACCGCGACTTTAAGCTTAAGTAAATTAGGGACTATTTCAAAGAATAAGGCCCAGCTGCGCTCAGCGCAGTGGGTCATCACGGTAAGAGTGATCCGGGGGTACCATATGGTATCGTGGGCAGCAGCCACTGCCCTGGCCGGTGACCCCCCGTGGGAGCTCGTAGCGGAGGTTCTTGCCGAGACGCACTCCTATGTCTCGGATAGGAGGTCGCTCGGTGAGAGTTACGCTGGACGGGATCCTGCGGGTTCGTCGACTAGGGCAAGAGGTGTTAATGCGGAGGTGGGGGGAGGACCTGGCGCGGCAGCCGTACGGCAAAAGCTTGATCCAGGTTCCCATCTTGAGCCCGACACGAACACAGGGGCGTTATTGGAGGCGCATTAAGTAGCGCCTCCTACGCACCCCCGTTCGTTGGCGGCCTCCTTCTGGGACATTACTGCCTCGCAGAAGGAGCCAATCGCCGTCCAGGACTCGTCGTTACCTAGCATAGCGGTGATGACGCTCGGCAGAGACAAGTCCCCTCCTATGACTGATGTTCAGACTGTGACGCAGCGCCGCCCATCTCGGGCACACCTCAAGAGTGTGTTGGGCCGAGTCCACCGCAGCGCCACACTGCCAGCGGCTCCCTGCGGGCCGTCCGGCACAGGTACTCACCAAAGCTACCATGCCCGGTAAGCACCTGTGTCAAACGGAAGGTGAGGGTTTTACGCTTACGGCGCATCCACCGCTCAAGGACCAGTCGCAGAGCAACAGTTAGGCTTTTGCCATACGGCTGCCGCGCCAGGTCTTCCCCCCACCTGGGTTGAAGCCATCTGCTCACCTACGGTTTAGATGAAGCTTAAAGGCCAATAAGCCAGCAGCATGGGTCCATTCGAAAAAAACCAAACTATGTACAAATTTTAAAGCATTAGTTCCACCGAGAATTTGATATGCTCTTATGATATATGAAACATTAGTTTTTCTGTTCTTTAGATTTTTATGTAATAAATATAGGTATATAAATAAGCCTAACCTCTAAAACCTCACCAACAAATAATATTTTCTATAAATACATATATAAAATTGTGACAAACAGTTTAATAAACATTTTAGTAAAAAAGCAATATGTACATTTATGCTGGTTTCTGCTTTGAGATTGAGCAATACAGTAATAAGTTAGGTAAAATATATTATAGGTGTAAGATTTGTGGTGCAATCTTGGGGTACCAGTTACCACCATCTTGCATATATATAAATACATATACAGCTTGGCAAAAAAGAGTATGACGTGGTGACAGGTGGAACTAAATGTTTTACTAAATGGAAACCTATGATGTTGACAATACTTAGCCAACAAGTACTAGATTTTGAGTAAACCTTAGTGTTTCACATTTATTTTTAACGATTTGATTAAATTATCTTTATTTTCCATATTATGATGAGACCTAAGTGAAAGTGGCGCCCTCATTTTTTCCATACTCTTTTTTGCCAAGCCGTACAAGTATTTATAGTACACAGTTTGTCTATTTAGAATTCTTGTAAAAAGAACCTGCTGTTTTATTTGTCGGAAAATATTTCCAATATATTTAGGGTTCCTCCATGATCCCTCCTCTCCTGATTTCGAGGAGAAGACACGTGCCCAGCAGTGGGACATATAAGGATTATTATTATCATCCATGCAAAATTGATTTTAATAAGAAGCATTTGAATAGCTGAGGATAAATAATAAAACTTATAAAATTATTTACATCTTTATTGTGTAGTGAAAACATTGTTAATTTTATAATGGTTTAGTTATAATTTCTTATCCTATTTAAAGACCACTACATATAAAGAAAATAAAAAAGAAAACCAATGATTTCACACTATCAATTATTGAAGAACTAACCCAATTTTATTTGGGGTTAAGCTAGGACACCGCCAGTTGTATAGATAGTACTGCAAATTTCCATCACCTATACCAAATTTCAATGGTTCCAAGAACTCTTTGTTATCCATGAGATCAAGAGCATTAAAAACATCAAACCCAGAATTTTTTGCAGTAATTAATGCATCAAGCATTAAGTCTATCCATGGTGTTTTTGTAGAAACATTGTAAAATGAGTAAGCAGCCTTAAGATTTTTGTGCACAGGATGATAAACAACAGTAGAGGGAAGTGTATAATAGCTGACAAAGTCAGTTATAGATCCATCGCTTGCTTCAACCACAAAACTGTCAATTATCCCAGCTTGGGGTGTAAACCAATGCTTGAAGTCTTCTTCTGAAAATATAGGTACCAAATCAAATTTTTGTAAATAAAAGTTGAGTAGTGGAACTACCTTATCTATATCCTTCAGGTCCATTTTTCTAAAACCAACAGTTTTTGGGGCATCTGGCAATTTGAATAGTTTCAATGTTCTCTGCATAGTCATGTTTCTTGATAAATGACTAAACTTAATATCAATTAACTTTTTTGGATTTAAAGATCTGTGCCAATATCTACATGTAGCTATTGGTTTAGGCAAAACAATGCCAGCAGTATACACCCCCTGAAATATCCCTTTAAGATTAACTCTCCTTGTAATTTCTCTAATAAGAACAGGAGCAACTCTCTTAGCTCTGAGTTTTTTATGAACACATAAAAAGTTTATCTCTACAACTGTTTGAATATGGTCATATATTCTCAGTTGTGCTGGTATGGCCGATATAAATCCAACAAGTCTTCCAGATTTCACCACACGCACACCACAATGCCACTCCATTTTCCAGCCAGGAGGCTGTAATGCCCATTTAAGGAACTCTGCTTGGTAATCAAAACGAAACATACAATCGTCGTCTTCAACATAATTTTCATTTAATAATGTATACAACTCTTTTAAAACTAGTGGTTCATTCAAGTTTAAAGTATCCCATTGAAAGCCATCTGGTAGAGTATAAGGTTCCGACCGAATTTCTTCAGGTGACTTAGGTGGCTCAATGGGCTCATTAGTGATTATCTTTTCATACATTTTTGGAACAGGTTGAGTAGACCAAAACTGATACGATTTATGTAAAGCCTCTTCCGCAGTTTTAGCAGGTTTTTGCTCTAAATTCAAAACTTCCATTGCCATTTTTAAATCTTTTAAAGAAATATTTTGAGGAACATCACCGGAATTTGGAAGTGATATCATGCCGTCCGAAGGTCCTGAACCACCATTATTATCCCCATCTCCTTTGCTACGCTTTTTTTTGTTTTTATTTTTCTTCTTTGGATTATTTTCATCTTTTGATTTTTGGTATTCAGCAGATGGGTACGTAGTGTTATTATCTTCCATATTCGTGGCCTTAATTTAATGACAGGATGCCTTGAATTAGGTAAGTAACAACTCCACGGTCGGTGATTAATGATTAGAAAATTAATAATTACAATTTTCCTATCAAAATTCAGAGCACGGGCCACAGATACAATATATAGCCATTTGTCAATTTGAAGTGTTGCATCGTCATTACTCTATAGTCTATCCTACAAAGAGTATATAAATTATTATAAACACTACAATTACTTGCTCTGTGCTATCCTACTTCCTAGATCCTATAAAGACTGAAAAGAAAAAAGCGCGGGAAGCTTCGATTCGGCGGGAGTTTTATTTCGAGCTAATTTTTTCTAAAATTTAATTTTATTGATCAGAGGAGTTTTATGTTGTAAATATAGTTTTTATTTAGGGTATATATAATTGTAGTTTTGTATTAGCTGTTATATTTGGTAAGTTTTCATATATTATTTAATAATAGGTATGTAAATATTCACTTCTGGAGGTTGTCGCATGAACGACCCTCCCGACCCCACGGCAGGGCTGGGCCCAGGGCCTGGCCCTGATGTAGGGTGTTGTATCACTGTACCATATAGTGTTGATATGGACATAGAATATAATGAAAAACATGAAGGTACTCGTAAGAGACCCAGAAATAATACAGAATTTCCTACGGAAAAAAATAAAATTCCATCAGAGTCCACCACCACACCAGTATCTCAGACGTCAGTTCCATTGAGCCGTTCACATTATGTATCAACTGATTCATATCCTTATGTCGTTCATGTTCAAAGAAATGTATCTACACCTAATGATGGCACTACGCTGCATCCTATAACTTTTGGCAAATTTTTAAAAAACATTGTGGCTGGAGATTCTTGGCGGGAATTCGAAAAAGCGCGGTTGCAATTTTTTTCAAAATTGTATTTTAAATTTATTAGAACATATTTTCCATACAAATAACAATTAAAATAGACAAATTATATTTTATAAATAATATATAAATAATAATTATGGACGGAAACGAGGAGGACGGGGATAACCCGCCCTCCTCCAAAAAGAGACCACGGCGGCTCGAAAATCTCCGGGATGGTTCTGGCGATGTTCCTGGTGCTGGCGGCGGAGGTGGTGAGAATGACTCTTATTTAACATATCGCAAGCCTAACTACAAAAGACTGTACCCAGAAAATTCAATTAATACAGAATTTAAGGTTTTTATTGAAAGCAGAAACATAAACTACCATGCCCGGTAAGCACCTGTGTCAAACGGAAGGTGAGGGTTTTACGCTTACGGCGCATCCACCGCTCAAGGACCAGTCGCAGAGCAACAGTTAGGCTTTTGCCATACGGCTGCCGCGCCAGGTCTTCCCCCCACCTGGGTTGAAGCCATCTGCTCACCTACGGTTTAGATGAAGCTTAAAGGCCAATAAGCCAGCAGCATGGGTCCATTCGAAAAAAACCAAACTATGTACAAATTTTAAAGCATTAGTTCCACCGAGAATTTGATATGCTCTTATGATATATGAAACATTAGTTTTTCTGTTCTTTAGATTGTTATTTTATGTAATAAATATAGGTATATAAATAAGCCTAACCTCTAAAACCTCACCAACAAATAATATTTTCTATAAATACATATATAAAATTGTGACAAACAGTTTAATAAACATTTTAGTAAAAAAGCAATATGTACATTTATGCTGGTTTCTGCTTTGAGATTGAGCAATACAGTAATAAGTTAGGTAAAATATATTATAGGTGTAAGATTTGTGGTGCAATCTTGGGGTACCAGTTACCACCATCTTGCATATATATAAATACATATACAGCTTGGCAAAAAAGAGTATGACGTCGTGACAGGTGGAACTAAATGTTTTACTAAATGGAAACCTATGATGTTGACAATACTTAGCCAACAAGTACTAGATTTTGAGTAAACCTTAGTGTTTCACATTTATTTTTAACGATTTGATTAAATTATCTTTATTTTCCATATTATGATGAGACCTAAGTGAAAGTGGCGCCCTCATTTTTTCCATACTCTTTTTTGCCAAGCCGTACAAGTATTTATAGTACACAGTTTGTCTATTTAGAATTCTTGTAAAAAGAACCTGCTGTTTTATTTGTCGGAAAATATTTCCAATATATTTAGGGTTCCTCCATGATCCCTCCTCTCCTGATTTCGAGGAGAAGACACGTGCCCAGCAGTGGGACATATAAGGATTATTATTATCATCCATGCAAAATTGATTTTAATAAGAAGCATTTGAATAGCTGAGGATAAATAATAAAACTTATAAAATTATTTACATCTTTATTGTGTAGTGAAAACATTGTTAATTTTATAATGGTTTAGTTATAATTTCTTATCCTATTTAAAGACCACTACATATAAAGAAAATAAAAAAGAAAACCAATGATTTCACACTATCAATTATTGAAGAACTAACCCAATTTTATTTGGGGTTAAGCTAGGACACCGCCAGTTGTATAGATAGTACTGCAAATTTCCATCACCTATACCAAATTTCAATGGTTCCAAGAACTCTTTGTTATCCATGAGATCAAGAGCATTAAAAACATCAAACCCAGAATTTTTTGCAGTAATTAATGCATCAAGCATTAAGTCTATCCATGGTGTTTTTGTAGAAACATTGTAAAATGAGTAAGCAGCCTTAAGATTTTTGTGCACAGGATGATAAACAACAGTAGAGGGAAGTGTATAATAGCTGACAAAGTCAGTTATAGATCCATCGCTTGCTTCAACCACAAAACTGTCAATTATCCCAGCTTGGGGTGTAAACCAATGCTTGAAGTCTTCTTCTGAAAATATAGGTACCAAATCAAATTTTTGTAAATAAAAGTTGAGTAGTGGAACTACCTTATCTATATCCTTCAGGTCCATTTTTCTAAAACCAACAGTTTTTGGGGCATCTGGCAATTTGAATAGTTTCAATGTTCTCTGCATAGTCATGTTTCTTGATAAATGACTAAACTTAATATCAATTAACTTTTTTGGATTTAAAGATCTGTGCCAATATCTACATGTAGCTATTGGTTTAGGCAAAACAATGCCAGCAGTATACACCCCCTGAAATATCCCTTTAAGATTAACTCTCCTTGTAATTTCTCTAATAAGAACAGGAGCAACTCTCTTAGCTCTGAGTTTTTTATGAACACATAAAAAGTTTATCTCTACAACTGTTTGAATATGGTCATATATTCTCAGTTGTGCTGGTATGGCCGATATAAATCCAACAAGTCTTCCAGATTTCACCACACGCACACCACAATGCCACTCCATTTTCCAGCCAGGAGGCTGTAATGCCCATTTAAGGAACTCTGCTTGGTAATCAAAACGAAACATACAATCGTCGTCTTCAACATAATTTTCATTTAATAATGTATACAACTCTTTTAAAACTAGTGGTTCATTCAAGTTTAAAGTATCCCATTGAAAGCCATCTGGTAGAGTATAAGGTTCCGACCGAATTTCTTCAGGTGACTTAGGTGGCTCAATGGGCTCATTAGTGATTATCTTTTCATACATTTTTGGAACAGGTTGAGTAGACCAAAACTGATACGATTTATGTAAAGCCTCTTCCGCAGTTTTAGCAGGTTTTTGCTCTAAATTCAAAACTTCCATTGCCATTTTTAAATCTTTTAAAGAAATATTTTGAGGAACATCACCGGAATTTGGAAGTGATATCATGCCGTCCGAAGGTCCTGAACCACCATTATTATCCCCATCTCCTTTGCTACGCTTTTTTTTGTTTTTATTTTTCTTCTTTGGATTATTTTCATCTTTTGATTTTTGGTATTCAGCAGATGGGTACGTAGTGTTATTATCTTCCATATTCGTGGCCTTAATTTAATGACAGGATGCCTTGAATTAGGTAAGTAACAACTCCACGGTCGGTGATTAATGATTAGAAAATTAATAATTACAATTTTCCTATCAAAATTCAGAGCACGGGCCACAGATACAATATATAGCCATTTGTCAATTTGAAGTGTTGCATCGTCATTACTCTATAGTCTATCCTACAAAGAGTATATAAATTATTATAAACACTACAATTACTTGCTCTGTGCTATCCTACTTCCTAGATCCTATAAAGACTGAAAAGAAAAAAGCGCGGGAAGCTTCGATTCGGCGGGAGTTTTATTTCGAGCTAATTTTTTCTAAAATTTAATTTTATTGATCAGAGGAGTTTTATGTTGTAAATATAGTTTTTATTTAGGGTATATATAATTGTAGTTTTGTATTAGCTGTTATATTTGGTAAGTTTTCATATATTATTTAATAATAGGTATGTAAATATTCACTTCTGGAGGTTGTCGCATGAACGACCCTCCCGACCCCACGGCAGGGCTGGGCCCAGGGCCTGGCCCTGATGTAGGGTGTTGTATCACTGTACCATATAGTGTTGATATGGACATAGAATATAATGAAAAACATGAAGGTACTCGTAAGAGACCCAGAAATAATACAGAATTTCCTACGGAAAAAAATAAAATTCCATCAGAGTCCACCACCACACCAGTATCTCAGACGTCAGTTCCATTGAGCCGTTCACATTATGTATCAACTGATTCATATCCTTATGTCGTTCATGTTCAAAGAAATGTATCTACACCTAATGATGGCACTACGCTGCATCCTATAACTTTTGGCAAATTTTTAAAAAACATTGTGGCTGGAGATTCTTGGCGGGAATTCGAAAAAGCGCGGTTGCAATTTTTTTCAAAATTGTATTTTAAATTTATTAGAACATATTTTCCATACAAATAACAATTAAAATAGACAAATTATATTTTATAAATAATATATAAATAATAATTATGGACGGAAACGAGGAGGACGGGGATAACCCGCCCTCCTCCAAAAAGAGACCACGGCGGCTCGAAAATCTCCGGGATGGTTCTGGCGATGTTCCTGGTGCTGGCGGCGGAGGTGGTGAGAATGACTCTTATTTAACATATCGCAAGCCTAACTACAAAAGACTGTACCCAGAAAATTCAATTAATACAGAATTTAAGGTTTTTATTGAAAGCAGAAACATAAATGAAAAATTGGGAAATAAAAGTCCAATTTATTTAAACAATATATTTTCGAATGTTAAAGGTGTGGTGGCAATAAGGCGTATTAACGCCAATAAAATTGTGGTGATTTTTAAACAGCATAATACGGCCAACAATTTTATAAACAATATTAATTTTCTTGACAGACATGAAATGAAAGCTTATATTCCAACAACTCAAATTGAAAAAACTGGTATCATACGATTTGTACCTGCAAATATAACAAATAAGGAATTATTTACAAAATTAACATCTACATATGAAATTATTGCAGTTAGGAGATTCATGAGAAAAGTTGGTCATGAACTGATACCAACACAAACTGTTAGCATCACATTTTTGTCGAACTCTTTACCCGAGAATGTACAATATGATTTATTTTCATACAGAGTTTTCGAATATATCGCTCCTCTACAACAATGTTACAAATGTTTCAAATTTAACCACTCCGCAAAAACATGTAATGGCAAACAGCGTTGCTCAATTTGTTCAGGTGAACATTATTTTAAAGAATGTAGTAAACCAGAAGAGATCTGCTGCATAAATTGCAGTGGACCTCATTTGGCTATATCTAAACAATGTCCTATTAAAAGTAAGAAAATTCTAGAAAAGAAAAACAAAATTACATATGCAAGCGTTGCTATTACCAAAGAGGAATATGGACTTCCCTCCTCTGCCATCACGAGCCATTCCTGTAAATAATGCACAGAAAAATGTAAATAATGTACAGAAACTTGTAAATAAATCTGTAAATATTAAGACTGTCCCACAGACTGTAAATATTAGTGATATTAAATCACAAATAATTGGTAACAGTGATGTACTTATGGCCCTAGTACAGACACTGGTTCAATTAGGTAATAAGACTGATAATGAGCCAATTACAACAACATTTATTAAAGATGTATTAATTAAAAATCTGTCAACATAATGGATACACAATCTTATAAAACACCCTCTCTAAGTATTGCGCAATTCAATGTTCAAGGTGCAAATCATAAAAAACCTCTACTTACAAAATTCTTGAACGAAAAAGATATTGATATTTGTCTATTAAATGAGACATGGTTAAAAGACCATCAAACATTTCATATTTCTGGCTATAATTTTTACAATAAAAATTCTAAAAACACTTGTAATGGTGTTGGAATATTAATTAAGCCATATTTGAAACATAATGTTATAAATACTACTTTTTATGAAGATATACAAACAATAGCCATAAGTGTATGTACATGGAATACTACTTTGTCTATTCTCTGTGTGTACTGTCCTCCATCCAGTGGACACATAAGAATGAATAGATTACGCAATATTATAAGAGATTTACCAAAACCTGTATTTGTAAGTGGTGATTTCAATGCACATCATATTGCTTTTGGATGTCTGTCTACTAAAAGTCGAGGCCAAATTGTACGATATAATTGATGAATGCAATTTATACATATTAAATAATGGTAGCTTCACTACAGTAAATTATCCCACACGCAATCCCTCAGCAATAGATGTAAGTTTTATTAGTCCACATTTGGCCCCACTTTGTGAATAATATTAAATATTAATAAAAAAAAAAAAAATGTGGCTGGCAGTATAAAAAGAATAGGAAGGAATCGCTGTGCTGTAGCGTTTGCTACACCACAAGATGCTAATAATTTTATAATAAATAACAGTCTAGAATCCTTTCAATTAAAAGCAATAATTCCTTCTTTTACTGTTACCAGAATGGGAATAGTTAAAGGAGTCCCCGCAGATTGGTCCCCTGAGGATATTATGGAAAATATATCTACTCCAATTGGTTTTGGTAATATAATTAAAATTAGGAGAATAAATTACAAAGTAAAAGTAAATGACACAACTATGTGGAAACCATCACAATCCATAATTATTACATTTGATGGACAATTGCTCCCTCCTAGGGTTTTTATATGTTATAATTCATTGCCTGTAGATTTGTATATATTTCCTACCATACAGTGCTATCAGTGCTGTAGATATGGACATACAAAAGCTGTTTGCCGGTCAAAACCTAGGTGTTATAAATGTGGGCTGGAACATACTGGCGATTCATGCTCACAAGAGACTGTTAACGCATCTTGCATTTTATGTTCTGGTTTTCATTTTGCAACTAATAAAATTTGTCCAGAGTATAGCAGACAAAAAATTATTAAAACTTCTATGGCACAAAAAAACATATCATATAATGAAGCAAATAAAATGCATTCACAGTCATCAAAACTTTATGGCGACGTTTTAATTTCATCTCCAAGCAGGAACTCTACTTCATTAAATAAATCTAACATCTCTACATCTAACACTTCCTACAAGAAAACGGTATTTCTAAAGCCACGCTCTGCTCCCACGTTGTCTAAGAGATACGATAGAGAGGCACACAAAGCTCTAATTAAAGAATATCAGATTCCTTCTTCCGATAATGGATGTGCCTGTTTTGTCTGCACTTATTGAGGCTTTACAACAAAATAACATTTTAAGACCGTCCAACGTTGCTACACTAAATAAGATGATTTCTAATAAAAACAACAACAATGGCTTGCAACATAATTCAGTGGAATTGCAGAAGTATAATTCCGAAAAAAACTGATTTGATATATATAATTAATAAATATGAACCTATGCTTATTGCTCTTAATGAGACTTGGTTAAAACCAAATTTCATTTTCCGAATTCCGGGTTATTATTGTTTAGGAGATGATAGAATAGTCAATAGATGGGTATGGTGGTGCTGCCATACTAATAAAAAACACAGCGACGTTTAAACGGTTATCATTACCATCTCCGAAAAATAATAATTTTAACATCATAGGAATTCAATTCAACAATATTTCTGTTATTTCATTGTATATTTCTCATAATTCTACTTCTACCTTTACCGATATTCGTAATTTATTTGACTCCATATCCTCGCCTTTTTTAGTGCTTGGCGATTTTAATTCACATCACCAATGTTGGGGAAGTGATGTTACGAACAGTGATGGGGATCGTTTATTAGAAATTATTGATAAATATAATTTATGTGTTTTAAACACGGGTGAGCCAACGCGCGTTGTAAATATTAACCAAAATAAAAGTACCGTGGACTTATCTATTTGTTCACCCGGCCTCGCCTCTGCTGTATCCTGGTCTCCACTTCCATCTTCTTACGGAAGTGATCATTATCCCCTACTCCTCACTCTTTGTTTTAAGAATGATAATAATAATAATGTAAATAAAAGGTTACGTTTTAAATACAGCTTAAATAATGTTGATTGGAATGCGTTTAAAAATGAAATTGATCATCAAATTGAAAAACTGCCTAATATCCAAATTGGTAATGAATTAACTTGTTCGGAATTACTAGCAAAAACAATAATTGAAGTAGCTGATAGAAATTTTCCTATTAGAAAATCTAAGGGCATGAAAATTCCATTTCAAGTACAAAATGGCGGACATATTTGACAAACTGTTCGCGAGTGAGAATGTTTGTATGACATTCAAATTTAGTGGATAATTTTTTCTTGGGCACATCCTTGTTGTGCTCAACAAACAAAGAGTGATATTCTGACAAAGACAAAAAAAGTGTCTATGTCTCTGTCACTCTTGGAGGTTTTCGTATGTTGTTATCTCGTTCCAATACGGTATTATTATTAGCTTGTCAAAACTATTGATACTTGATCTTAGGTCAAAACCCTAACAATGGTAGCCATATTGTGCCGATTTTAGTTGTAGGTATACACCTTTTTATCGTAGGTATGCCCAGTCCTTCTATATTATGCATAGAGGTATATATAAGGAGTAGCCCTATTGTAATATAGATCAACGATCTACTAAATACAATTTACAAATAACTATAGAAATACCGTGCCTACTATTAAGACGTCATTAAGGACTAGAGATGGACGTTTCAAACCATATCAAGTTTCAATAACTATCTATCAGCGCAATATCGAAAACTATCTATTGACGTTTCAGAAACTATTTTTATAATAATAATAATAATAATAATTGTTTATTTGCAGTTTCTTTTCTTATTCTATACATAAGTTGTGGATGCACTCCTTTTAAGTAAAAAGGCCGCCTCTTTAGTGATGTACCCCTTAAGATTTTCTTTAATCAATATCATCGATTAATGAAAACTCGTAACAATTCACGTCTAGTTCTAAGTTTTTTAGAAATATAAATAATAATCGACTTAAAAAAACTAAACTTTTTGGATTGGATTGGATAGGCAAACTGGAAAACGTATCACCTGGTGGTAAGTGGTCGATGTCGCCCATGAACATAAACTAGTATACCTGGATCGGCCCAGGCAACTCATTTATGTGTTTCCTATCCTGAGACAACAGATGTTAAGTCTCAGTATCAGTAATTACACTGCCTGTCTTGCCTTTCTCTCCGAAACACAGCAAAGCTGTTTCACGGCAGTAACAAGCAAGATGGTGGTACCCATGCATCCGGGAGCGCGGCACAGCGCTTCCCTCCCACCGGTAAACCCACTAGTTGTTTAGTTTTTAAACTATTTAATAAAAAAACCAATAAAAAGTAGAAAATAATTACAAAAAAAGAAAAGACTAACGAACAAAAATTTGTTTGTATGTAAAAAGCGTGGGGTGGTAACTAGTAGTTAGCTTTTTTGTAAATATTTCTTAGGTGTACAATAATGTAGTACATTATTTTGATCTATCTGTTAGGGTTCATCCAGCGTTTGCAATGTAAGTACAAAAAATGTGTTTATTTACGACATCACATTAGAAACCTCTAAAATTATCAGTGTTTATCTACTATATTATGCATGTATTATACACATAAACCTTCCTCTTGAATCATTATATCTATTAAAAGACCGCATCAAAATCCGTTGTGTAGTTTTAAAGATCTAAGCATACATACAGACAGACGCGGAAAGCGACTTAGCTTTATACTATGAAGTGACTCAGCGGCCGACCGTCACGCGACATGCAACACACAGACGAAAAAGTTTGAGACGATGTAATAAAAGTTTCACTTTAATATGTAAATAGGTAGGTACATTCATATTATGTAGACAGTAGAACAGATTTGACCTTCAAGCTAGACTTGGGTGATACTTGATCCCAGTCGCCTCTTGGAATATGGCCTAACACTCTTGAATCGACATCAAATCGATGAATATCAACGGCCATCTTAGGATCGTATCTCAACTGTAAAAATCAGTCATTGAAAAAATAGTCATTCAGCAAAACACAAAGTCATCATAGCATTTGATTTTAGTATTAGGTATTATTTTTATCATTTAATTTTTTTTTAAATTTAAAATGATTTTTATTATTTTTTTTATTTTTTATTGAAAAAAACACAAAGGACGTTTCATGAAGACTGGACTAAATACCCAGCCTAGACCGAATTCACGACCAACAGTTGATTATGGCCGTCGGAGAAGATTTGGATTTGGAAATGAGCTTGCAATCGTCGAGTTTAAACAGTTTTTTTTTCTTTTTTCGGATGGATCTATGCTAACGGCCCGAAGGCCTTAATGCTACATCGGATTAGTGTGAGCCCATTCGGCTCACTTTTGATTTATAAAGTGGGGGGTTGCCCCCCGCCAACCGTGCAGTCTGCGACCACACGGCCTCCTGGCGTCGGTTGTGGTTTGAACAGTAGTGAATAATAAAATA
Organism: Helleia helle; assembly: GCA_963853865.1. Lineage (NCBI taxonomy): Eukaryota > Metazoa > Arthropoda > Insecta > Lepidoptera > Lycaenidae > Helleia > Helleia helle. The sequence goes on along the minus strand of OY971422.1, from coordinate 12,179,426 downwards.
AATGATTTGAATAGTTTCTATTCTTTTATTATTTTTTATTTTCAAATTACCGGTTTCTGAGCAATGTAATTCACAAATCTAAAATTGATAATTCCGATTTCATTCCTTTTACGAACTAATTCGATATTTTTAAACAATCGATTAATTTTCGTTAGGTAACTTGACTACCATTGTCTAATGTCTATATCACATAGCAATTGACATGTGTCAACTGTCAACTAACTGTCTTTGCAAAACAATTTCTTTTTGAGTCGTGTGTTCTGTGTTGTGGTTGGTGTCAATATTAATCTCTATTTTTCAACTAAATCTTGTGGTATTTTTGATAATTTTCTACATAAAAAGTTGTTGTCTTAATTATTCTTGAAGTTATGAGTATTATTGAGCAGTAATTTTCTGTACTTACTATTTATTTTAGGTGTTAAGGGGTTGTCTTCATCATGGGGAAGGGAAATAATATGATTCCTAATGGCCATTTCCATAAGGATTGGCAAAGATTTGTAAAGACATGGTTCAACCAACCTGCTAGACGGCACCGCAGGAAGCAAAACAGAATCAAGAAAGCTAAGGCTATAGCTCCACGTCCCGTCGCTGGTCCTCTACGACCAGTAGTACGATGTCCCACTGTCCGTTATCATACTAAAGTTCGTGCTGGCCGTGGATTTACTTTACGTGAAATTAGGGTAAATATGCATTATGCTCGATGCGCTTCATATCTATCCATAAACATTTACAAAATTACAACAAGTATATGCAAATGCTTTTATTCAATATTTACCTACTGTTGCAAAATCTAATAGCCTGTAGGTTTTATAAAATTTATTACATAATTCATCAAGTTACTATTAGTTAGAACCTAAGTATAGAAGTATTTGTATAATGACAAAGTAGTATTACTTCTTCTGTTTGTTATAATTTGTAACAAAATATTAAATTGATATGTTTTTATTTCAGGCTGCTGGGTTAAATCCAGCATTTGCCAGAACTGTTGGTATAGCTGTTGATCCTCGCAGGCGCAACAAATCTGTTGAATCCTTGCAGACAAATGTTCAAAGACTAAAGGAATACCGTGCAAGACTCATACTTTTCCCTAAGGGCAAGAAGGTTGGTGTGATATTTACAAAGTCAATATTTGGCGACATCTAAGGGTCAATGGTTAGCATGTTGGTGCTCAAGCCTCCAATATGGTTCCCATAACACAAGTTCTTTGAGAACTTACCACAGGACCTGATTGGTGTAAAAGCGTCCAATAGATTTTATTCTTTGTGAATTGTATTGTGTACTGTTATGTTGTTGTATGAAATACAAAGAAGTAAAGGTATAAACCTGAACAGACAGACAGAAAATTGATAAAGAACCGAATGGACATTGATATATTTTTGATTTTTTAATGATGTAAATGTATCAATTAATTTTGTAAGTTCAACATGAAGTATAGAAAATTCACCTGATGAAACTTTAATCAGTAACCATTTTATGTACTGGTTGTATGCAGACTGCAGTCCAATAAATATATTTTTTAATAGAAATGGAAGAGACAATACATATTATCATGGTTAACTTCTCCTGTTTGAGATATTACTTTTATTAAGAATAAATTATATTATTATAAAATTATAGGTATTGAAGGGTGAAGCAAATGAAGAGGAACGTAAACTGGCCACACAACTGCGTGGTCCACTCATGCCAGTTCAACAACCATCACCTAAGTCAGTTGCTCGTGTCATCACCGAAGAAGAAAAAGAATTCAAGGCTTACCAATATCTACGAGGGGTAAGATTTTTTACTTGTTTGGATATTGTACAATTGTAGATGTCATACTGCCAGACTGTCTTCTTTGGACTGCATTGTGTACCAATACAAAAAGTATACAATAATATGTGTTTGAATGTGTTTTCTAAGATTTATTTGGATAATCACAGGGACTTGCCATCGTCAGCCACCTGATGGTAAGTGGTCAGCGTCACCCATGAACATAGACATTTCAGCTGGGATTAGCCCAGGCATCTCATTCTCCCCACCAAGGTTCAAGCCTTGTCGTGGCGGTGGGGCTCAGTAACCTAGGGTGAGCCGCTGAACCTTGGGTGAAGCGAATTGGGCCGAGGGGGCTCTTTGGACCCCTCTTATAAGAAGAGGGGGCAAGGGGCGAGGATGGGAACCTCACCCCATTGTACTGTCCCGACGTTGGGAGGGGTTTTTCTGTGGTGCGGGACAACCCCTATGTGGAGGTGGCGTCGGTCCCTTGCGGGACTGACTAGCCGTCAAGGTGCCCTGTTTGTTTACTCGATCCGGGGCACCTCACCAAAGGCGGCATTGGTGGCACTCGCCGGGTTTTAGTGGGTAGAGCTGCGTCCACTTATCAGCTGTCGGGCGCAGCGAGTCCCACATACCCGCGTGGGGAGACCCACTCTCCGCGGGATGCCTCAGAGTATTTCCTGGCGTGAAAGAAAAAAAAGAGAAAAAAAAAGCATCTCATTCTTCTGCATTGCATTGCCTATCCTGAATAGGAACCCTTTGTAAGAGATAGTGCTATGCTGTATTGCAGCCGAACTGGGCCGGCACGACCGCGGTAGTACCTCTCGCTCACATAACACCGGCGTCAAGTGACAGCTATGCTGTCGCGTTTCGTGCGGTTTGTGAGTTTCCGGTGGCCCATGTGGGGGATAGGGACAAGGAGGGCGGTGCATAAGCGTAGCTTTGGATGTGTGGATGTGTATGGATGTCGGCGCTGTGAGGCTCCCACTGCTCGTTTTCCCCCTGATGACATAAAAAAAAATAAGTTGTCAAGTCCGAGTGCCAGTAATAACAGTACCCGTCCTTCCCTTCTTACCGAAACTGGATTTTCTGGAGCAGATTTGTTTGACCTTTTGTTGGTCCTTCTCTCACTCAGATTGTATATACTTGAATAAAAATAGTTTTATATTGTGATCAAAAATAATTAATTTTAATTTATTACATAATATGAAAATCTTAAGTTTGTGCATCTTTGTTGTTGTAAATTCATCCTTGATGTTAAAAATATTAAGTTACATAACATTTTAAAGCAAAGATTGCAACTTGCAGTCATAGATACAACAGCAACCTAACTAGGTTGGTTAGATTAATGTAACTACATAAATTAAGAATTTTTTGTTACTTGTGTTATTTTATTTGCTATTGATGTTTAAAATAATTGTGCTATTTCAGGCACGTTCCATTGCTAAGCTTGTTGGAATACGCGCAAAGAGGTTGAAGGATGCTGCAGAAAACCCCGATGATGTCACTAAGGCTCCTACTGCAGTAAAAGAAGCTAAGAGCAAGAAGTGATTCATGTAATAAAACTCATTAAAAAGTACATCTTTATTCTTCTATAAATGTTGTTTATCAGTGCTATACTGTACTGAAATTATTGCAATGCAATAATAGAATTACTATATGTAATGAATTTGTATACTTAAAGAAATCAAAAATTCAAGACTGTCCAATAGTCATATAAATTTAGAATTTTTACGATAATGTGATTTTTGATTAAGAAACCTGAGAATGTTTTTATACATTGATCGGAAAATAAAAACCCTCGCCAAATTGCGGAAAATTTGGAACTAATTTCTGTATGGACGATACTATGTGTTTAAAGTGAAAAAGATACAGTAGTCACTTTATATATTTCTGGTCAGGCTATGTATACATTATAGCACTATGGCGACCTCTGTGGCTCAGTGGTTAGAGCGTTGGCGCTCAAGCTGGAGTTTACGGGTTCGAATCCCGCCAGAGGACAAAAAAGTTTTGTGTGCTGGGTCATGGATATGTATTAAATATGTGTATGATATAATAAAAATCTTAAATATATTGTACGCTATGTACACTTGATGCTGGGATTGGAGAATTGAAACGATAATTTCTTCAGAACCTTTCCGTTATTCCTCTTCTTAGTATTTCTTTACAAGTTATTACTATTACTGGGTTTGATGAATTTTTTTTTTTGAGTTTTACTTCTAAGTATGGGGACCCCCAAAATTTATTGTTTTTTTTCTACTTTTGTGTCAAAATCTTAATGCGGTTCACTGAATACATCTACTTACCAAGTTTCAACAGTATAGCTCTTATAGTTTCGGAAGAAAGTGGCTGTGGCATACGCACGGACAGACAGACAGACATGACGAATTTATAAGGGTTCCGTTTTTTTCCATTTGGCTTGTGATGTGTCTAGATGTATACATGTCAATCAGGGTTATTAGAAAATCTTACTTAGTTATCTTACTTATTTTATATACATAAAATAATATAAGTACCATTACTCACTACACTACAGGCTACGGAACCCTAATAACACGCATCTGAGCAAAATCTGATGCGCATTTATCTCAAGCCAGGTAGCTGCAATGTTAAATAATATATAACTGTGAGTTGGTCACACACTTGTGTGACGATGCACAAATGTGTGACATTCTTTCAGATATCACGTCCACTTGCTCGACTGGATTAAGTTAATTTTACTGAATTAAAGTCATCTTTAAGCATTTCGAATACAAAAATTTGTAACAAAGAAGAAAACTTCTTTGGACAGCTTACTTCGGTCCAGCCAAGTTAAATCGTGCTATACATTAATGGATCTCCATCAAATCGCCTCCTCAGTCCTCTCCGGGTCATTTGATACGCGGATGACACCCTCGTATACACCCGGGGACTAGGCTATAGCCTAGTCCCCGCCTAGCCTAGAAGTCTAGAAGGCGACGAGGTGGCAACTCATTTATTTGTTGCCTATCCTGAGACATAAGATGTTAAGTCTCTGTGCCAGTAATTACACTGCTTGTCTTGCCTTTCTCTTGCCTGTCTTTCTCTCCGAAACACAGCAAAGCTGTTTCACGGGAGATACAAGCAAGATGGTGGTACCTATTTTTTATTAGGGGGCAAACGAGCAGTTGGAGCCTCGCGGCGCCGACGCCCATACACATCCGCACAACCAAGGCCACGCAGATGCGCCACCCTCCTCTTCCCCATCGCCCCCAATGGGCCACCAGAATCTCACAAACCGCACGAAACACGACAGCACAGCTGTCACTTGACGCCAGTGTTATGTGAGCGAGAGGTACCACCCCGGTCGTGCCGGCCCAATTCGCCTGCAATGCAGCATAGCACCACCTCTTACAAATTCATCAATCCATGCAGCCGGGAGTGCGGCACAGCGCTTCCCTCCACCGGTAAACTCATTTGGGCGGTTCACCTTACTGCGAGAAAGGGTACCGCCCGAGCACAGGGGGTCATCGCACAAGAGTAATGGACCTGACAAACGTTTTTTACTTGCCAAATAATTCTACAAAAAATTACGAGAAAAACTGTTTTTACTTTTTTCATATCTTAAAAAATATGGCTGAGATATTTACAATCAAAGTGCGTATTTTCGGCTGAAGATTTTTAAAAACGCGGACGGGCGCGACTAGCCGATGACGTCACACCCTCGCTCATTCCACAGTCGCGCTCTTGTTCGCACGACTTTGCGCATTAAGGTTACACAAGTCGCTCATCTTTCCATACAAACGCAGAACAGTAATTACTACAATGTTTGACGTTGACCATCCAAAACTAAGGATAATATAAATTGATCTCGTCATTATCTATGTGTGTATGTACCCAAAATCGTAAAAATATTATATATTAAAAAAATACAAGCTTCTAAACTTTCGTATTTCAACGCTGATTTTAGCCCAACTTTGGACGTAAATAAATAGTATACCGAGCACGAAAGCTCAAAAATAAAGCCCGTACAGATATACTTTAGTTATTCAAAAGTTGAAATAAATTTATTTTGAAAAGATATACTTATTAGTTTTTCTATAATAACTGTTTTTCTAAAAGGACATTTTCGGAATGAATCATTGTGCATTTCATTCTAGCACACATGTTCGCGCACTATGTCAGGTGAAATAGCAATCATTTTGTTAGAGTTCACGCCATCGACTAGTTCAACCTTAAAAATGAAAATTGTGAAGTTCTCTGAGGTAAAAATGGAAAAAAATACTGTATTGTGCCTTTATGCATTAATTGAACAGTTACAACACCTGATAAACTCTTTTTTTTATGTGCCTGAGGACCTTAAAATGAGGAAAAAAGACGACAGCCGTAAAAAGAGTTGATTCAATAGGCCCTAAAACTAAAGCGCACTGATGTGAAGACCATTTCGATATTTGTAAATAATATGTTAATCCTTCTTCTTCTCTACTACTTATCCTTGCCATGGCTGACCTACTTAACGTACTTACCTACATTGCTTAATTATGTATTTAAGGGTCTGGATTACGCAGGGGCGAGACGGGAACCGCACCCCATTATACTGTCCCGACGTTGGGAGGGGTTGTACTGTGGTACGGTACAACCCCTCTGTAGAGGTGGCGTTTTCTTTAACGCCGGGAAATGCTCTGAGGCATCCCGCGAGGGAGTGGGTCTCCCCATGCCGGTATGTGGGACTCGCTGCGCCCAAAAGCTGGTAAGTGGACGCAGCTCTACCCACTAAAACCCGGCTAGTGCCATCAATGCCGCCTTTGGTGAGGTGCCCCGGATAACGAGCAAACAGGGCACCTCGACGACTAGTCAGTCCCCCAAGGGACCGACACCACCTCCACAGAGGAGTTGTCCTGCACCACAGAACAACCCCTTCCAACGTCTGGACAGTACAATGGGGTGAGGTTTCCGTTCTCGCCCCTTGCCCCCTGCTCTTTTGTCCCCTCTTCTTATGAGAGGGGTAAAAAGAGCCCCCTCGGTTCAAGGTGCTAGGCTCACCCTAGGCTACTGAGCCCCACCGCCACGTCAAGGCCTGAACCAAGGTGCGGTCAATAAAGGCATAGTGCCTCATAGGTTTATCAAAATCAGTTAAAAGGGTATTTTCGCTTTAAATGGCGCAGGCTGTTTTTTGGCTGTCCCATGGCAACGAACAGATGAAAACAATATTTGGACACATATTTTTTAAGCAAAATCTTATTACACTAAAGGTATGACTATAAATCTATATGAATTTGATTTATATCTCCTGAAATAATATATTTTCAATTTTATTTTAATTAAAAACGATTCAAAAATGTGAAAAATTATGCTGTCCCAACGACAGTTTGCCTCCTTACACTTCATTTTTCGGATGTTTTATTGTACGCGGCTAAAGTAACGACCATTTACTTTTATTGTCAATAGTTTATTTATACATTTAAACTAAGTTCAGTTAGTAAACAAATTAATTCAATAAATTAAAAAAAAACCTTGTCCTACGAATTCGCGACTACCGGACATGTCTTCATAGTCACGCATTTTTTATTACTAAAATACCCATGTACGGGCAAAATTTTGTTTTTATGGCAGCCCCAAGTACAAATGTCAAAGTATGAAACGTCATTTTGAAATCTGTGATTAAAGGTATCCAGCAGGTACAGCATATTCTCGTCGCAAAAATTTTGGTTACGAAAAATCTACTGACGTTAGTAACGTTTTTTTCTTGTGAATATTAAGTTTGTCTTTATTTTTTCTTGCGCTGCATATAGCTTAAAGCCTGCTGAAAGCATATACTTAGATTTTGGGGCTTCTAATTATTTTTTTGAGTATTTTAATCTGATATCTGAATTGATCTACATTATTCGTCACGTCCTGTTAGCAACCGTTACTATAGGACGGACAAAGATGTTACGAAACAGACGTGTAAAGCTTAGTACTCATTTCAACTAAACGGAATTTAAATAAAGGATTCCATAAAAAAAATATTATAATAAATGAATTCATTTTTAAGAGTTTAGGTCATAATTCGACGTAAGAGCAGTTGCATTCGTTAATTTTTGTCTGATAATCAGCTGTTGTAGTGTTGTTCCGTACCTGAACAAATAATTTGCTTAAACTAAAATAGATATATGAGTTATTTCGTATTTTCGTACATCTGCAAGGTAGCATAAATTGGACAATATCGTTTAAGTACACATTATTATTTTTTTTCCTTTGAACTGAGGGGTCGCTTTGCGATATACCGCCATCCGAATGCGATCGTGAATGCGCCCTCTGGTGTGCGCTTACAGCTAGTACAAACTCAACCACTGCCGCGCGCGCATACAAACCGGGAGGCCTCCCGTAACCCGTTTAACTCGATCGAGGATTAACATCATTCATCCTACGCTGGAGATCCGAATCAGTGTGTCCCTATGGTGGTGTTGGATACGAGGGTTGGAACAGTTCGCGTCACCTACAGAGTCTCCGGAGCAGACCACGTTGCCGAGGAAAGCGGTGAGTAAAGCGGGCGACCCCGACCTTATATCTTACATAAATTTTTGTTCCTTCGAACCAGGATCATTGTCCAGCTTGTGCTATCTTGTTTAATAGCAGTACTACGTACTCATTTTTCAATAAACGTATTTCTTTTCGCATTTTATCTCGCCGCCATCTTTGCTACGCAAAATGCCGGACGAATTACAATTAGAAATATTGTGTGAACAAGATATTTTCGAAAGGGATTTGATCCTCGACGAGCTTAAACGTATTTTACAGCTTGCAACCACAAATGATCAACAATTTCGTTCGCGAGCTAGTGATTTAAGTTCACATCAAAGAAAATTCAATAAAATTCAATCTAAAATTGAAAAAACGCTCATAAAGCACAAGGTTTTTGATAAAGACGAGCATATTAAAATACGCAATGATTTTAACGACGTATATTATGCCATTGTTTCGTACATAAATAGTCATAAAAATGACGACCTGAATCGGCGTCGGTCACTTTATCAGGACGACATTTGTCATAAAAGAAATCTACCCGTCTTGCCGTTACCCGATTTTAGCGGTGATCCTACCGATTGGCAATCGTTTTTTGATTTATTTAGTTCATTAGTCCATCACAACAGAGCCTACACGGAGACGGAAAAATTAAGATACCTTCTACTTTCGGTTAAAAATGAACCATATAACTTGATCAAATCACTCCCTATAACAGGTGATAATTATACTATCGCGTTAAATATTTTAAAATATAGATATGAAAATAGGCGTATCGTCGCATCTAAACATATGGATCGGATACTCGACCTTGAAACATGTTCCGAGCGATCTTATCAAAGTGTACGAAATTTATTAAATGTCTACCAGGAAAACATTAGGGCGCTTGAGGTTATGGATTTTCCTATTGATCAGTGGAGTTTTATATTACTTAACTTATTAATGCGTAAAATACCCACAGGTTTGAGAAAGAATTATGAACGTTCATTGTCAAGACCGTCCGATATACCGGATGTTAATACTTTAATTGAATTTTTAGAACGCGAAATCTCAGCCGACGAAATCGCTATGGCTTCATATATACAGTCCATAAAAAACTATCCAGAAAATATTAATAATAAGCATCATAAGAAAAGTAGCGAGAAATTAAATGTACATCGTAATTCATTCACCGCACGCGTCGCGTCAGTCACAGAGTAAACTGGACCTTATAATACACGTGATAGGAATCGTTCTTGCTTGAAATGCGCCGGTCAGCATTTAATTTCTAAATGTACCGAGTTTTTAAATCTCTCTCCACAGGATAGGTACAACTTTATTCAAAACAAAAATATTTGTTACAATTGTTTAAACGTCGGACACGATGTAAGAAATTGTAAATCGAATTTTGTATGTCGTACATGTCAAAAAAGACATCATAGCCTTATTCATTTAATTTCACCGCAGTCTTTAACGACTGTAAACAGTACTACTGCTAGCGCTGTCTCGTTCCCTCCTACGGAGGATAGACAGGACGCTCGCATACATAATAATTACGCGACAAAAATGCATTCGTCGCATTCTACGGTGTTATTATCTACCGCTGTAATAGATTTATATATGGGAGATAATAAAATTTCATCCGTTCGGTGTATGCTTGATAGCGGGAGTCAGGCCTCGTTCATAAGCGAGACGTGCGTACAGCGTCTGGGTTTGCCGCGCACTGGCGTTCGAGTACCGGTACTTGGCATAGGTGATACGGAACCATTGGTACCTAAGGGTATGGTCACATGCTCGATTACGCCAAAGGATAAACATCATCCCGTTATTCCGGTTGACGCATTAATCTTGCCTAAGTTAATGTCAAAAATGCCTAGTGTGTCTTTGCCTTACTCTGAGTGGCCGCATTTAAAGGGCCTTACCTTGGCCGATCCTCATTTTCACACACCTCAACCGGTTGAGATGTTATTAGGAGCGGATATACTATCCCACATTTTATTAAATAACACTATTATGGGTCCACCCGGTACACCGATTGCGATGAGTAGTGTCTTCGGTTATTTACTGTTAGGTAAGCTTACATTTAATGGAAGCATTTCGACTCCACTCCAAGTTTGTTATAGCTCGTTTGACAACGACAACCTTCAAAGATTTTGGGAGCTGGAGTCAGTACCAGAGAAGCGGAGTTACACTCCCGATGACGAATTATGCGAATCCTTTTTTCGAAGAACGCATAATCGAGATATCACAGGGCGATACGTGGTCGCTTTGCCTTTCAAGGTCAACGCCCCGCCCCTCGGCGACTCAAGACAAATTGCAGTTGCTCGTTTTCATAAGCTGGAATATAGGTTGGAACGTAACCCCCAGCTGAAGTCCGACTATCACGCTTGCCTTCAGGAGTACATTGACCTCAATCACATGGAGCTTGTTGATGATGAGTCTTCAGTTGGTGCCAACTACTATATCCCACACCATTGTGTGATTAAGCCTTCAAGCCAGACAACACGCACCCGAGTTGTTTTTGATGCCGGCTGTCGTACGACCAGCGGGTACTCATTGAATGACGTGCTGTTCTCAGGACCTAAACTTCACCTAGATATCGTTGATGTTCTTTTAAATTTTCGTGTGCATCGTGTTGCTTTCTGTTCAGACATAAAACAGATGTTTCGTAATATATTATTACGTGAAAGTGATAGAGATTTTCACCGTATTCTCTGGCGTCGATCACCAGAGGAACCTTTACGTGACTACAGGCTATGTACAGTCACATTCGGCGTCAACTGCTCTCCCTATCTCGCACTTCGTACCATCCGACAACTGGCTAACGATGAGGCCGAGCGTTTCAAACTGGCCGCGGCCGTTTTATTAAATAATGTCTTCGTCGTTAAATAATGACGTCATTACGGGCGCCGACGACGAAACCCAGGCTCTTCTTCTTCAGCGGGAGTTGATTGCTATTTGCGCGACAGCTGGGTTCGAGCTGCGCAAGTGGCATAGCAACTCGCCCGCGATTCTCGCTGCAGTCCAGCCATCAGAGTTTCATGGTGGGCGGTGTGAGAATGTCCTTTTCGCAGAGATGGAGGGCGATAGGGGTGTCAATGTTCTCGGATTACAGTGGGACCCCCGAGCGGACTCATTCAACTTCAGGGTTCACGTTACTTCGCGCGATTGTACCAAGCGTGCTATATTATCCGATATAGCAAAAATATACGACCCTCTCGGGTTATTGTCGCCAGTAACATTATTCGCTAAGCATTTAATTCAGTTGATGTGGTTGGAGAACATTGGTTGGGACGAGCGGCCGCCTATTGATATATTAAATTCATGGATGCATTTTAGTAAGGAGCTACCGCTCTTATCATCGATTTCTTTTCCTCGTTATATTTTTAATACTGACGACATAGAATCTATTCAAATACATGGTTTTGCGGATGCGTCTCAAATCGGTTATGCCGCATGCGTTTATATACGACACATAGGCAGGAGTGGTAATTGTGAGACACATTTAATAATGGCAAAAACTCGTGTCGCACCGTTGCGTGTGTGTCTTACTATTCCTCGCCTTGAACTGATGGCAGCACTCTTGTTATCTAAATTAATTGAGAGGGTGAACCACATATACGGAGACAGGATCCGTCCCGGTCAAATTCAGGCTTGGTCCGACTCTTCGGTCGTATTGGCTTGGCTTCGTTCTTCTCCACATGAATGGAAGACCTTTGTGTCTAACCGCGTCAGTGAGATCTTGACCCGTGTGCCCGCAAGCTGTTGGCGCCACGTCCCGTCTGCTGATAACCCGGCAGACGCAGCGTCTCGTGGCCTATTGCCGGCCGCATTGGTTAGGAGTGGCTTGTGGTACCATGGTCCCGCATGGCTCCAACAAGATCCCGACTCTTGGCCTATACAAAAACCGATTTTAAATACCATCGAAGAAAAGCGTAACACAAAGGAACGGCTTGCTAAGTATTCCCACACAGCTGTGACGTATCCCCTTGGCGATACGGATAGTTTTATCACACGATATTCGTCGTTAAATAAACTTGTGTGTGTGACCGCTTTCATTTTTCGTTTTTACAACAAATGTAAAAATAAACATATTAAACAATCACTTCCAAATTACATCACGGTTCCTGAATATAACTTTTCACTTAATCGCCTTATACTTTTGACGCAACATTCAGTTTTTAATGAGGATATAAAAAATATTTCTAACAATAAATTAGTTTCGTTAAGCTTGCGCCGTCTTACGCCATTTCTGGATAGTGACGGATATTTACGCGTGGGAGGACGACTTCACAAGTCTCTTTTACCGTTTAATTCTAAACATCAATTGATTTTGCCTAAACGACATCCCTTGACGGATCCTCTTCCCTTGACTCCGGCTCACTTCCTAGTAGGGGAACCCCTAACTGCGGTGCCTGACGTCGCCTTGGTAGACGAAAATCCTAGTCGACTTACTCGTTGGAACTGGATTCAACAGTCGGTTCAACATTTTTGGAAACGATGGAGTAAGGAGTATCTTCACGAACTCCAACAAACTAATAAATGGTTTCAAGACCGCGGCTCCACTCTTCGTGAGGGCACTGTTGTTATGGTGCGTGATGAGAACCTACCACCCCTTCAATGGAAGCTCGCACGCATTCACGCGCTTCATCCCGGCTCCGACCAGGTTGTGCGAGTCGTAACATTAAAAATGGGCAATACGTTTTTCAAACGCCCTGTTGTCAAAATTTGTCCCCTTCCACTACAATAGTCAGATTGTATACAACCAATATTAATAGTTAAGTTTAGTTTTAATTAATATATGATTTTCTTTATAAGTTTTATTCTTCTTTAAAAGACACTACGTGCTTTTAAGGTGGGCGGCATGTTCCGTACCTGAACAAATAATTTGCTTAAACTAAAATAGATATATGAGTTATTTCGTATTTTCGTACATCTGCAAGGTAGCATAAATTGGACAATATCGTTTAAGTACACATTATTATTTTCTTTTCCTTTGAACTGAGGGGTCGCTTTGCGATATACCGCCATCCGAATGCGATCGTGAATGCGCCCTCTGGTGTGCGCTTACAGCCAGTACAAACTCAACCACTGCCGCGCGCGCATACAAACCGGGAGGCCTCCCGTAACCCGTTTAACTCGATCGAGGATTAACATCATTCATCCTACGCTGGAGATCCGAATCAGTGTGTCCCTATGGTGGTGTTGGATACGAGGGTTGGAACATTTCGCGTCACCTACAGAGTCTCCGGAGCAGACCACGTTGCCGAGGAAAGCGGTGAGTAAAGCGGGCGACCCCGACCTTATATCTTACAAGTGTTAAGGCTGTAGCTTAGTAGGTACTTGTACCTATGTACTTAATCTTTATATAAACAATAACGTACTAATTATTCGTTCCAATATTTTTAGATAATAATAGCGTTAACATCTGCTTAAAGACCCATTAAGCGGTATCTAGATAAATAAAAAACAACCCTGGGAAGGCTGAAGAAATTAGATAAAAACAGTTAGCGCAAATTAAAGCCAACAGAAAGAAGGTATCTGAAATGAATCAAGAGGAGAGATCTCATTAGATCAATAAAAATAAAATAAAATCATTTATTTCGGGATTAACAAATGCCCATAGAGTGTTAGTAACAATCAAACAATATTATAATCAATATTATACTGTACGATTTTAACCTCACAGTGAATCCTATTCTTAATATTATGTCTGTTGCGTCACGTCATATGTCCATTTAGTGATTGTCTCAAAATATTATTGTTATATTTCTTTATAAATCTGTAAATTATTTAAGCTAAGTATTAATATTTATATGCTATAAATAAAGAAAAATAAACAACAATTAATATTTTATTTCAGTCATAATATTGTTTGACTAATTAAAATGTTAATACGAAAAATAAAACTTGCATTTTTATCGAAAATAAATTTATTACTTATGTCCAAGTATTAATATTTAGTTTCATTGATTGGTACAGTGAAAGCTCATTAGGAGTATTTTTATCGTTTTATTTCCTACAGTTGAATTTTTATCGGGGTTTGATTGTTACTAACAAGACATTTTTTTCCTAATCTACTAAGAAAAAATGATTTTAGAGATAAAATATACATATCAGCTCGTTACTTTTATATATAACTCATGAAATATAACTTTTTAAACAATAATATAAATTTTTTAAGTCCTAAATCAATAATGAATTTTTAAAAGCTGTTTTTATAACCTGCGCCATTTAAAACAAAAATGCTCAAAAACGTTGTAAAAAAACTTAAAATTACTAAACAGTCAACTTCCTCAAGTGAATGTATTGCGTCTACTTCACATTACGTTGAAGAAATATAATATATTGAGGATTCAATTCCTCGAGTTCAAGATATTGTGATTGACCCCTTAAAAGATGTGACAAGAGATAAAATCTAAGAAGTACCACAGAAGATATTTTAAAAACGAAACACACAAAATCAGCTAAATTTTCGATGGTTGTGCCGGCCTTGCGCTTCTTATGCGGCACGTGATGCATTTCTTGATTTCGTTGCGTACGGAGTGACGTAGGCGTATAACCCACATGCTTTGCCGTACCTCGTTCGCTGTGGTTTCGAATCCCCCGTGGTGTAGCTTCCGATGAGTCCAGGCGATGTAGAGTCTCACCCAGGGATGATTGCCGTCGACTACCGGTGGCTCCCTCTGTTCACTCGTAATATCCGAGGTGACGGCGATGCGGGAACGTAGTCGTATTATGTTCTCACTGTCGAGTATTAACGATAAGTGTATCAGGCGACTTGATGTGGGTATGTTCTTGCTATTTCGCAGCGATACTATTTCATCTCGGAAGGATTCTTCTTGTACCGATCGTATCCATAGCTGGCGGGCACGGTGCATGTGGTGTGTCTCGATGGGTAAGTATGTGACGTGGTTTTTCTCTATTAATGTAATTCTCGGCTTTGCTTTACTAATGTTCTTAATTTGTTTCCAGGTCGGGTCGGCTTCTTCGTTTTTCTTATACCTCTTGCGTATGGCTGTACAACGTGTTTTTTGTCTCGAACGGAGTTCGTCGATGAACTGTAGAACTCTTGCAGTAACTCTCATCAATCTCAACCAACTCGAAAAACGCGTCGGGTCAGGCAGACTCGATGACAGGCAGGTGGTGGCCGCGGTGACGTTGACCTTCTCTTCTATGGTGACTTCTTCTGTATGATCGTCTGTGGTGTCAGCTGACCTCTCGTTCGGCCATTGATCTTCAGGTAAGTACAGGAAGTCGGGTCCGCGGTACCATCTGTGTTGCGCGTCGAAGTGTCTCGGTGTGTCACGCGTGGCATCGTCGGCGACGTTCTCGCTGGTGGGCACCCATCTCCATTCTTTGGTCTTGGTTTCTTCCGATATCTCGGCTACCCGGTGTGCGACGAATGGTTTGTATGCGCGTGGTCCGGTTCGCAGCCAGGTGAGTACAGTGCGGGAGTCTGACCAAAACCCTCGTTGGACTGGCTTCACGTCGTGTTCTTCTACGACAGTCCTGGCTAGTTGACATCCCAGCACGGCGGCCTGTAGCTCGAGTCGCGGTATCGATGTTACTTTGTTGATGGGCGCGACTCTTCCCTTGGCGACTACCAGCGTGACGTGGACTTCTCCGCTGTTGTGGTCTATGCTTCGCCAGTACGTGGCACAGGCGTAGACCGATGAACTTGCGTCGACAAAGATATGTAGCTCGACCGATCTGGATGTGGTGAAGTATGGATAGCTTCTTGGTATGGCTAAGTCTGGTAACTTCTGTATTTGTTCTATCCAGCTGCGCCATTTTTCTATTTCAGCTGTGGGGAGCTCTTCATCCCACTCTATTCCTGTTCGCCATGTTTCTTGAAGTATCCTTTTTGCTTGTATGGTGACTGGTGTGGCTAATCCCAAGGGGTCGAAGAGGGACATTACTGTTCTGAAGGCTTCTCTCTTCGTCGGTATTTTCTCGCCGCTTATTATGTTCGGAGGGATTTTATGCGTGTTGATGTTAAAACTGAGACTGTCCTCGTCCGGTCGCCACACTAGTCCGAGTATCTTCTCTGTATCCAACTTGAATGCATGTTCGGTGTTGTTCGTGTTGAACTCGATTCGTCCCGGTCTTGAGTTCGATGCCCAGCGTTGAAGACAGTAGTTGGCTTGACGATGAATGTAGTCGACTTGTTTCGATATCTTGATAGCTTCTTCTTTGTCGAAGCTAGCTAGGTAGTCGTCTACGTAATGATTTGAAACTATTGCCATCGAGGCTTCGGGAAACTGTTGACGATATTCTTCAGCGTTCTTGTTCTTTATGTAGATAGCAGTACATGGTGATGAAGTGGCACCGAAGATCACACTCTTCATACGGTATTCTTTTGGTGTGCCTTCACGTTGATCTCCTCTCCACAGAAAGCGTTGCATGTCACGATCTTCTTCTCGGATGTTCACTCGGAGAAACATGTCTTTGACCCAAACTATATAGAGAATACTACTATGAAAAGGGCACTAAGATGGCGGATCAGGCACTCACTTACAGCCTACGAATAAATAATAAGTCAGGAAGTCTAACTCAGAACAAATGACACATAAAAAGTGGGCCTACTTCCAACCAAAACGACGTATGATTTAAAATACCAATTACTTTCGAGGTTACAAATAGACGTCATTGGTGATTTGTTTAATTTCAGAATAAATGCAGGTATTATTGGTCGGCGCGCATGCTGCAATGTCACCTATGACAGTCGAGTGATAGCTGCGTGGACGATGTCATGCAATAAGTGAACCAAGTCAATAATAAAACAATATTAATTAATATTTTTACAATGATTTCTTTCGGCCGAGTCCACCGACGCGCCACAATCGTAACATACTGTTACTGACTCCCTGTGGGCCGTCCGGCACAGGTACTCACCAAAGCAACCATGCCTGGTGAGCACCTGTGTCAGACGGAAGTTGACGGGGCGCTTGCTTATGGCGCATCCAACGCTCGAGGACTGAATGCAAAGCAACCGTTAGGCTTTTGTCATACGACTGCCGTGCCTGGTCCTCCCCCCACCTCCGTATTAATGCTCCTGTCCTAGTCGGCGAACCCGCAGGATCTAGTAAAACGTAAGGTTCTCGCCGGGAGCCCTCCTTACCAAGACATATGAATGCGTCTCGGCAAGAACCTCCCCACAAATTCCCACGGGGGGGTCACCGGCTAGGTCAGTGGCTTTCACCCACGATACTTCGGTACCAGCTGGGCCTTATCCCTCGCGGTAAGGTGACCCGCCCAAATGGATGCACCATACATCGCCATACTCCGGAGTATAGCTGCCTGCAGGCGGCGCTGGTTCCTTCGAGGTTCGGGAGGAGTCTGCCCAGCGCACTTGCCGCCTTCACGACCTTCAATCCCAATATTGACAAATGTGGGCCGAAGGTCCACCCTCCGTCTCCGTCCCTTGATCTGGGGGCTCATCCTGACCCTCCCCCCTCGGATCTGGAGGGTAGCTCCCGGACGGTGTCCATTACGGCCGGTCCCGCGGAAGAGAAGGACGTTGTTCTTCTCAACTCTGACCCGAAGCCCTAACCTCTCTATGCGGCTGATCACGAGGTCGAGCCCGACTTTGGCAAGCCGCACCGCCTAGCTCCTTATAGGCTCTTCCCCGGGATACCCTTGTCTTTCAAGCTTAATTGCAGCTTACTACTTATTTTGCCGAATTGGATCGGCAAAGCAAGCAAAATGCACAATCATTTTTAAAATACCTCAATTATATCGATATACATTTAAATAATGATAAAAATATAAACATATTAGGTATATTATACATTTCATGAAGAATAAATAAAATACCTTCTACATTGGTTCAAATATTGACTGACTTCATTTTGCATAGTATTGACCATCTATCTCGGTTTGCTTATTACATTAACGTATTTGAATATAATATAATTTTACTACTATTTACTAGTGAGAAGTAATCCCTGGAGGTTTTGATTTTGTATGGCTCCTGCACCACTTCACTACAAATGATGGAATGATGATTAACAGCTGCAATTCATAATGAAAAAACGAAAACGTATGCGTAAGTTTGACGTGTGTTCGCTTGTAAGAAAAATGTCCGACTGATGACGCGCTGGACACGACTTTTAAGCCCCGCCTACTTGGACACGACTTTTGTTGGGTCATTTTTATAACGCAGTTACATTTCCTGACTTATTATTTATTCGTAGCTTACAGCTAAGTTTAAAGAAAGGGGCATCTCCTCTTATTTCCTAACTTCATGGATGATTATTACTTACTAAATGTCATTTCTGACAAATGACAAACCAAATGATGACAGATGCTTAACGAACAATGACATAATTCCTTACATTTGACATAAAACACCAAGGAATATACGCGTAGACAGAGAATACTAGTATAATAGTATTCTGTCTACGAATATACGCCATACGCCATTTTTTTTATACACGTAGTGTTGCAAATCTTGGAAATATTAAATTATTCTTCCACTGAAATTGAGATGATTTCATGGATATGATCAAATCAAAACTGTTTCAATATTTTCTTTCCTTCATCTCATTACATGTACAAAAGTAGATCAACGTCCCATACAATTTTGGACCGTCTCCTTTAATTATAAGAAAACTTTTTGTTCACACCCCACCACCTTACTGGTTTGAATTGACAGCTGTGACGTCACAATATGGCGCTAAATCCGTCCTATTCTCATTTGAAACGCATAGTACCATATATTATCGCGACTACATTTTTTTATTGCGTGCGTACGCTATGTGATTCTGGGTACGATATTGAAGTTACTTTTTCTAAAACAGATATTTGTGGGCAAATAAAAACCGATTGACAATTTTAATATTTTATTTCGTAAGTAGGTCTTATTAAAAAAACATTGACATCGAATATTAGAATATTATAAAGGTATATTATCAAGGGTAGAATATCTACAATAACCATTGTCAATAATACACTTATTTAAGATCTACATATTCTATTTATGCGGATGCATTCGTTTCTACAGTCGTCTTTTCACTAGCGTTATCTTCAGCTTTTGCCTCGGAGTCCTCCGCATCATCTACTTTGGACTTCTTATCTGTCTTTCGGAACTTTTCGTATCTATAAAAACGAATAATTTGGTGTGAAACACTGACTCGTTAAGACAATATCCTATTTTTTTAAGTGAAACTTTTATTACATTGTCTCAAACTTTGTGTGCTTTTGTGTGCTTTGCATGTCGTGTGACGGTCGGCCGCCAAGTTTTCCAAGTATAAAATTAAGATTGATAAAGCGATTTTTATACCCTTAATGGAATATTATTCCAAAAATTTTTAGTTAAATGACTATAATGTGAAAATGTGAAAAAAAGTTTCATAAAACCACACAATCCTTTTTTTATATTACTACATTTTTATAAATAGGTAAATATGAATTTAAAATAACATGGTTATTTTCACAACTAAAACTCGGTTTTAAATAGTTTCATGTTTTTCTCTTTTATTTCGCGGAGCTTGATATTTCGACATCGTCTACTCCGCTTTTTGCTCCGCGAAATAAAACCAAAAACATGGTAAATATTCCATATTATAACCTCTTATTGCTATGGCGCAAGCGCAAACGCCACGCAGCGTAGCGCGTGAATGTGTGTTTCAACGTTGCCTGTAAGTATCTCCGTTTGTATAGAAAACACGCACACTCCATCACACAGAAAACGGATCCACGCGCGTTCATGCAGATCACGTCCTACAAGCGGTGAAACATGCATCCCCGCGCGTGAGTGAGTAAAAAACCCGCACGATGATGCAGATCTGCACTCCCGCAAGTACGCGCGTAGATGCGTGGCAGTGTGATAATCGCCTAAATCTGAGAATGGTGGTGTATTCAACAAAAAAAAATAGCAAAGTTGACCAAAATAGCGGGTTGCCTATGTTATCTTCTAAGCTTTACAATTGTAAACTTTTGAGCTTAGAGTTATTAGTAATAATTATTATGCATTTTTTTTTATTCTATTCTGCAAGATAATTGAAGTCAAAGTCGAAGTAACTTTTTATTTTAAATTGATATTATTTTATTAATATGGATTTTTCTTGGTAAAGTGCACAAATGCTTGCATATCAAATACTGATTGAATCTGGTAATTATTATTTAAATCACTTATGTAAAAATATGAACACAACTACCTGTCGAGATCCTCTTCGTCATCACTCGCTTCGTTGCCTGTTGGGCCCACCTCACGCAATAGTTCCCCTATGTCTTTATCAACATCCAGCCAGAGCTTATCCTCGCTTCCTATTATTAAACACATTTTTTAACAATTGAGCTATCACCATCAATTATTTACATAAGGACTCGCCATAAAAATGTTTACAAGTTGTTTTCATTTGCTGTGTTCTATGTCGTTCTAGATGGGTACCTAGAGTTCCCAACCCGACGCCAGGAGGCCGTGTGGTCGCAGACTGCACAGTTGGCGGGGGCCAACCCCCCACTTTAACAAACCAATAGTGAGCCAAATGTGCTCACACTATTCCGACAAAGCATTAGGGCCTTTGGGCCATTAGCATAGATCCCTCCGAAAAAAAAACCTAGAATGACACAGTAATTGAACAATAATTAACTGTTATCTCTTTTATTAATAATTTAATAATAATTATTAACTGTATCCAAAACTTTGTATTTCAGATATATAAAAATGAAGTAAAAGTACATTAATTATACTTTTAGGTTCCTAACAAAGGAAGTTATTAACACTAACCAGAAATATTGGTGGGTTTAGTACCATTTTCAAGAGTTTTCTTCTCAGAAGTTCCTTCAATTTTTTCCGACTTCACTTTTGCTTCTGTTTTTTCTTCATCAGCTGGTTTTTTCTCTTCTTCTGAAATTAATGGTTTTGTATATATATCAATATTTAAAAAAGACTATAATCATAAGGTTAAATGACACCTTATTTATGTTTTTTTACTTGCCACCTGAAGAAGGTAAGTGGTCGACGTCGCCCATTAACATAAACTAGTTTACTTGGAACTAGCCTAGGCAACTCAAAATTTAAGTGTTGCCTATCCTGAGACAAGATGTTCAGTTTTGGTGCCAGTAATTATACTGAGCGTCTTGCCCTTCTCTCCAAAACACAGCAAAGCTGTTTGATGGGAGAAACAAGCAAGATGGTGGTAACCATGCAGCCGGAAGCGCGGCACTGCGCATCCCTCCCACCGGTAAATTAGTAGCTGCCTCAACATCACAAAAAGGGCTTACCTTTCTGTTGATGCAGCTGGCGGTGTATGTGCTCGGCGTGTTTACGTAGCGTGCGCGTGTCGCGATGGTTGACGTAGCGACCAAGGTGCGCGCGCAGGCGGCAGTGCCGGCGCAATGCCTCCGCCGCCTCGGGGCCGCCCACCCCACTCGCGCCGCGTGGCAGGTACACGCGGCACAGCTCGCACCAAAACACCTGGGCATGTGAAATGCATGTTATTGATCACGTTCCTTTGTTAGCTTTATTTATGTTATACAGACTTTTTAAAAATATTCTTACCTCAACTTTTTTTATATGTTCGCTGCCAACATTTATTTCTTTTTTCTGCTTTTTAGGCTCAGCCTCGTCATTTTTCTCTCCTCCAGACTCATCTTCTTCCACTTCTAAAAAGGGACATATGTTCAAATGAAAATTATTTTAAAACATTAAGGTAAAAAAATATACTATGAGTATTAAACAAACCATCAACATCACCAACAGAGTCCAGGGTCATGAAGTTGTCTAGGTCTACATCCATTCCCTCATCACCACTACCTTCTGCCTTTGGACTTGCTCGGCGTGCAGATTGACTAGCTTTTTTCTATAAAATGAAAATAAAGCTGGATTAGTCCCGTATTCTACCTTAAGCATCAACAGGTTCATGAAATAAAGAGATGTTAATCAGTGCCAACATTTGTTATCTTTTATACTTTTCACCTTGAGATGTTCAATTGAGCATATATGGTGCTCGTAGTTCATCGGCGAGCGGAAGGTGAGACGACAGATGCGACAGAAGGGCATGAGGAACCGCTTCATAGCGCGATGAGTGTCGGTGAGGTTGTGGGCGTGGCGCGACGTGCGGTGGTTAAGGCGGCACACGAGACAGAAGGTGGTGCGACCCGTGAGCTCGGCTCCGGCCGCCGCCTCCAGCTCGCGCTGGGCGCCGCGCTGCGCCATGCGCATGCGCAACAGCTGCGCCTTGTGACGCCGCGCCACGCCGGACATGGCCGCGCGGTGCCCGCCCGACACGAGGTGTTTCGCATAGCTCTATAAAACAAAACATTGTATTACGACAAGCAAAGGATAGTTTATCATGCAAGTCTTCTTCTATGAATAATATATTGTAATATTAAAAAAAAACGAAGTCTTAAATAGTCAGATGTGCGATTGTCATAACAATGTTTATTTGGATACTCGGTCTGTACTTACTGTAAAAGAGGAGCATTTTTCTTTACAGTGAACACACGAGAGATGCACATAGGGGCGAGACGGTGCCGCGTCAGATGCGGCGTCTGGATCTTTGTCAGTATCTTCCCCTCCTTCGACACCTTCTCCTTCTGACGCTTCTGGCTCGGGCTAAAAAAATATCTTATTGTTTAATAGCTGCTAGTCATTTATTTCTGTTATAGAAATCCAACCACTAACACAAGACATGAATTAAAGACTAGGAATCATCAATATCAGCTAAAACTTTGCCATTCAACTTTTTTCTATGGGACTTATAGTTTTGCCAGAAATCGAGATAAACCGTTTTTTACCCTTAGACACCCCCCTTTTATTTTTTTCTGTTTCAAAAATTATCTATTTGTATAAAAGAGATATCCTAGTCGAGGTAATTACTAAATGTTAGTTCATAGACATAGATTGGTATCTTCGTAAAAAAACCGGCCAAGTGCGAATCTGACTCGCGCACGAAGGTTCCATACCATTATATATATATATATTTAAAATTATATTATGGTTTTGATATTTTAATTGAAAGCGCCATTGAATAACGCGCTGTGAACTATAATTGATTGTCAGCTCGGTTACGATTTCTCAGATTTAATACTATACCAATAGATGTCACTTATACCATACGTGATTTTTTGTTTGTAGTGATAATTAACTAAATACTCTGTTAATATAAGCGTCTTTTGCGAAGAGGTAGTGCCCTGCTGCTTTGCAGCCGATTGGGCCGGCACGACTGGGGTGGTAGCTCTCGCGCACATAACACCGTCAAGTGACAGTTAAGCTGTCGCGTTTCGTGCGGTTTGTGAGTTTCCGGTGGACCATTGCTGGGGATAGGGAAAAGGAGGACAACGCATCTGCATAACTTTTGGTTGTGCGGATGTGTATGGGCGTCGGTAGCCACCATAAGGCTCCGACAGCTCGGATGCCTCCTTATGACATAAAAACAGGTAGTCTACCTGTTGCCGTTGTTAATATCAAACAGAAACGGCAAAAAAACTCACGTTCGTTGTATGGGAGCCCCCCTTAAATATTCATTTTATTCAGTTTTTAGTATATGTTGTTATAGCGGCAACAGAAATACATCATCTGTGAAAATTTTTACTGTCTATCATGGTTCATGAGATAGACTGATGGATAGACTGACAGCAGAGGCTCTGTAATAGGGTTCCTTTTGGTATGGAACCCTAAAAAAGTAAGTCTAGATAATTTAATATTTTGTTTTTATATAAATTAATTAAATATAATTAAAATAACTATAAATTTAATATTATATTTTTTAATAAAACCGACTTCAAAAAACAAAAAACTAATAAAAGAGAAGAATAAGTTGATTATAAGTTGTAAAGTTGTAGGCAAAAAAATTATTTTATTACCAATTTTAGTTTTTTGAAGTCGGTTTTAATTTTTTATTTCTTATTTTTTAGTGAACTATTAACGCGTTGCTCATATTAGACAGCGCCCTTTATATTTATTGAGACGAAGAAAAAAGGCTTTAAACCAATAATATGTATATATATATATACTAGCTGGTGCCCGCGACTTCGTCTGCGCAGGATAAGATTTTAGTTTTTTATATAAAAAGTATCCTATGTTACTTCTAATACCTCCAAGAATATGTGTACAAAGTTTCATGATGATCGGTTAAGTAGTTTTCCCGTGAAAGCGTAACAACCATCCACGCTTTCACATTTATAATATTCTACTTTGTACTTTTGTACAAACTGAACATTTTGCCATAATGGACTGTTTATAGTAAGCCCAACAAAAGTTAGCTGCTGTAAATCGTTAAAGAATCCACTCGACTGTCTATCTATATCTATATATCTATCCAAACAAGATGTAGCTAGTTGTGGAGTTCCCTTTATTGTCCTTCATCTTCACCTTCAGACCTCCCAATGACAGTCACAACCTATCTAGGTGTAAAGTTCTCATAAATACAAATTAATCAAGTGCAAACACCAGGTTACTTCTGTAAATTGTTGAGGAGTTCCCTTGATTGTCTTTCGGGTCCATCATCTGATCGACCTACATTAAATTATAGTTCTTTAAAATATTTAATGAACAAATTAACAAACACCCCTACGATTTTCGAAAGTTCCCCTCGATTTCGATTTGGGAAGTATACCCTTTCAAACAATTTTTTTTTTCAAAACGGCGGTGTTATGCCAGAACAAACGTTAAAAAACATATAAACATCTGAATTGAGAACCTCTTTTTTAGAAGTTGGTTAAAAATACAAAACAATTTCAAATTAAAATTTAGCAACTTACACTTACTTTGGGGGACTTGGTCTTCGATTCCTTTTTCTCTTCTACAGTTTCTTCTTTTTCTTCAGCATCCCAATCTTCGTCAGTAGATGATGCTTCCTCTTCTTTAGATTTGATAGAACTAACAAAGAAATTGAGAATATTAGTCAAGTTACATGTCCCTTCATATAATAATATTATAAGCATGATTGTCTAAAATAACAAAATTTATATATCTTCTAATCATGGATGATTCATCAGGGATGAATTTTTCACATGCCCCAGCAGAATATTCAAAAAATAATCCATACCACATCTCAGTCTATTTCTCTTTGAAATGTTTTCTACATTGCGAACTTTTCAATTTGTCATAATTTTTGAATCGGCTACTATTCCAAGGTTTTTTTAAAAGAATGAAGCCATACTATCGTATATAAGTCTTTCTGTGCCTCTCTCGTTAGTGACTGAAGATTTTGAGCCATCAACGTCCAAACAAAATGGTATCGTAAGCATTACTAGATTACCTTCGCCCTTTGATAGGTCTGAAGGCGCGGGTGTATCCGAGCGACCGTTCGCCGAAGCGCCTGCTTGCGAAGGAGCCGCGCGAGCGAGAGGCGCCGCGGAAGGAGGCGCGCGAGCGCATGGTCCGGCCGCGGAAGGAGCGGCGCGGTGCTCGCGGGCGCACGGCGGAGCGTGGCGGGTCGCGCGGCGGGCCCATGCCGCTGGGCTTGCGGTAGCTCTCTCGCGCCGGCGACCGTCTGCGGTCCTCGCTCGTGAACGACCTGCGCTCGCCGCCGTAGCTCTCTTGCCTACCGCCGTACGAGCCCCCGTAATGTCCACCATCGTGACTACGTCTATCGCTCGAAGAGCCCTGTACATAACTCTGTTTTTGGTCTTTTTGGAGAATCTTACAAAATTCATATGATTATTTAAAACAAAACTTTCCTCGGATCTTCCACTCTCTTTCTTTTAGAATGTTAATATTTTACAACTGATGTGTGATTTTATTTAGTGTTGAATTATTAAGCTAATTCTCACTGCTTAATCAACTCGAAATTCTCAATGGTATGGTATGCATGTAGGATAGAACCAGTGTATTGGTATAGTTGCGCTTTTATGAAGAAAGCATTTCATAGCAATCAAAGTTACCAATCTTATAAAAGAAATTTCAGTGTAATATATTCAACTCAATTCAGTTGGATGTCATTATCATGATAGAAAATAATTGAGAACATATATTTCATACATTCTTTCTTGAACAATATCAGTTCAAAATTGTGTTCTTATAGCTTTCTTGTTACATTTATAAAACCAATCAATGGTTATTGTTTAAATTGTATAGACATTCTGGTAATATATTCTTTCTCAATTGTTTCATTACTTTATAAATGTGGGGTTGACAATCGTTTTTTGCTTAGGGCCCTTGTATTTGTACCATTCATATTTACAATATCTATAAAGTATTCTTAAAATTTTAATGATCATTAAATATTGCTATATTGCTATACATTGCGATTTTATACACATACCTGGATAAACAATGTCCCAAAATCCATTCATTTGCTAGATACAGAAGATAGCACTGGCATTTTAAATTTATCTCATTTGCATCATTTTATAAAATGTCTTACTTCTGAAGGCATTGAGTTTTCTGTGATTTATTTAAAAGGCTTTTGTTATTTCTTGACTAAAACTATTACACTAACCTCAATTCTCATCCTTTTCCGATCTGGTGAGCCTGATCTACCTCCATAATCACGATTAGAATAGCTAGCAGAAGTTTCCTGAAAAGGCCCAAAAGTGTGTCCAAAACCATGTTCTTAATATCAATTTAACCTTCAAAACAGAATTCCATTTTGTTTGCTTTATACACGTGATGTTCAGCTTGTATTGATATAAAAAATATACATGCAGATTAAGATGCTTTATTACTCCAGTGTAGTGAAACCAATAGGTAAGATGTTTTTTTGGGAATTGCATTTGTCTACATCTTTGATTATACTTTTTTCCCTAATAAATATGATTTTCCATTATTAGGTTGATAAAAATATGACATTTGCCATTATATAAAAACTTGTTATTTTGCTCTTTTAATTTTAAGCTCTTGCAAGTCACACTTGCTAGATAGATATATAGTAAACTTCCTTCTTTAATAACATTTTATTTATAAAAATTGCCAGACATTTTTTCATTGACACTTGAAAGTTTTATAATTCTTACCGTTCTATATGGTTTCTTGTATGAATCTTCTAATCTGTCACGGCTAGAAGTATATCTACTCGCACTACTAATGTAGCGTGAGTCATTGTTATAAGTGGAGTAGCCCCCACCCCGCCCGCCCCGGCTTCCTTCATATCCCCCACGACTACTGCTGCCCCGATATGAGCCTCTGTATCCACCACCTCTTCCTCCACCATAGCTACCGCGGCCCCCATAACCTCTGCCTCTTGATGACATTTTGTACCTTTTGAAAAAAGTGCCACAGTTTCAAGATTCCACCTTTGATGTAACATTAAATTTGGATTGATGCAAATCTTCACATTTATAACATATTAATGAAGAATACTATATTATATGGTCCTAATAAATGGTTATAACATTTAAATAACATGCCAATGTAATAAAATACTCCTTCTGTAATATTGTATCGTATAGTAGTGAGGACATTAATTATAGATCCAAAAGTAACATATTAAATAAAATTTTGCTTTTATACTATAACAAAAGTATAATTCATTAAATTTTAGGTGTGTCTGGTAG
Organism: Helleia helle; assembly: GCA_963853865.1. Taxonomy (NCBI): domain Eukaryota; kingdom Metazoa; phylum Arthropoda; class Insecta; order Lepidoptera; family Lycaenidae; genus Helleia; species Helleia helle. Next base: position 12,151,784 of record OY971422.1, on the reverse strand, counting down.
AGGGGTAGCAACTGACATAAGTGTCCTATACTAGTTACTATAATATAAAGTAGCTATAAAAAAAAGAAGTCAAATTAGTATAAACATGACCTTTTATTTTATTTTTCTACAATTAAAGACAGTTCTTGTATTTTGTACAACAGAGATAGCACTCTACAAAGTTTAAATTACCAGATTGTCTCTTTCTAAAGGTTGAAGTGCTATTTATCACAGGGTACTGTACATTATATACTGGAAAAGAGAGGAGGCCTTTGCCCAGCAGTGGGACAGTATTGGCTAGGAAAAAGAACCTTTGTATTCTTAAATATTTTTTGAAGTGGCTTCTTTTTCTATTTTTCTAGGCTGTGAGTGAGGCTGATCCGTCACACTTGAAGGTGAAAGGCTGGGGACCCGAAAAGCTCAATCGGGTGTACTTGAGACCGCCAAGTGTGCCCAAGCAATAAAGATAGTCAGCACTTCACTCCTGAGTGCAGTGTCGCTGTGTTTTCACTTCTACTGGCAGTCCTTAAGATTGGTTAGGTTTTTTATAACATGTTTGACAAATTCATGAAATATGGTTTTGAAATATTATACTCAGAAAAAAAAACATACAGACGAATTGAGAACCTCCTTTTTTTTTGAAGTCGGTTAAAAAGTACATAATTATAGCATAATATGTCTAAAATAATATTTTGTGTATTAATTATTTGGATATGTATTAAATTACTGTTGCTATAGTCGCTTTAATGTAGTAACGAATTGTTGAGTTATTTATAATAACCTAATAATTAATACTCCTTCTTGCAGGGGATTTCTAAAAATAATACTATCGGGATTTCTATCTTTTATGCCATGCCTTTGGGGAAATTAGAGCCGTGGCTTTAGATCCCAGATAACACTCATTAATCACATTTTATCTTTTACTGTTATTTCTTTTAAAAAAACAAGCGACATGGATATAGTGAAGTTTTCATAAAAAGCCATAATTACAACATAGTAAAAAGTAGGCCCCGGACTCACCACTGTTTAAAAATTTAGGTACCCCTCGATGTTGAAATTTGGTTGAATGTTAATATGCAATAAATTAGAAACAGTTTTTCACGTTTTACCGGCGTAAAATGGCGTCGCAACGAATGACGCCACGTATATACTACTATAATTAAGAAATAAAATAAAATGGTTTACCTCCTGCTGCTATCTGTAGTACACACACAAAGTTAAATTATAACATATACTGCAGTTTTCGTATTAAAAATGAATTATATTTTAAATTAAAATGGCTGCCTGGTTGATTTTCGATACGCCTTCAAAATCGACCATTAGCCTCAGTGTGACCATCTCAAAATTGGCGAATCTGCCCGACACATGCGAAAAATCTGCCATCACCATATTATGCATGGAGACGGGTATAAATAAATATAATACTACGTGTTCAAAAGAATTTCTTTATTCAAGCTCAAAATATTTCACTTTTTTTTTCATTTGTTACTAGTGTAGTAGACACTATTTTAATTATTATGTACCTACATTGGCTTAAAACTCTTCATTGTGATCATTTTCATTATACATTCTGTCAAGAAAGTATCGGGATTCGGGACTTAATAATTGTTTAAGGTTCCGAATTCTTTTGTTTTCTTTTTATTTTGGCGCGGACTTTGTGTTGCATCTGTTACTTATATACATAAACATATAATATAACTTATATATTCAATAGGTACAGTGCTGTTTTAGTTATAAGTATCTGTGTGTGTAGGAATTGCAAATGTTATAAAAGTTTCCAAAAAAAACCATGTTTACTTTAGCTCTGGAAATTCAGGAATAAAGCAAAGGATCTTGTTCCCTGATCGGTCGGTATGGACGCTCATATTTTCTCTTTATCATGTATGAAAGAAACAACTGCACGCATTAAACGCCAAAAGAGAATAAGGTGGCAGATAGACAAGACTGAAGACAACAAAATATATTGATTTAAGCCTCAATAAGTTAAATTAATCAGTAAATAAACCCTATTAGTGATGAATTACCGTTCATAATCATATCACGTATTGTATAAAAAATATATAATAAATGGGAAATCCCCGTACTATCTGGCATGCTGCCACCCCAGTAAAAAAAATCCTATTGAATAGACAGAAATTTATAATTATTCTATAATAAATACATATTTCCTTGAAATCTGCCAATTTCTGCCACATTTTTGCGCAAAATTTAGGTCAAAAATTTGTCCAAATGGCAGAAATCTGCCACAAATGGTCACCCTGAATTTAGCCTAGCCATAACTAAGATCAATTATCAATAGATTTGACAAGCTAATAATAATACCGTATTGGAACGAGATAACAACATACGAAAAACTCCAAGAGTGACAGAGATATAGACACTTTCTTTTGTCTTTGTCAGAATATCACTCTTCATTTGTAGGGCACAACAATGATATGCCCAACAAAAAATTATGGACTAAATTTGAATGCCATACAAACATTCTCACTCGCGAACAGTTTGTCAAATATGCCGCCATTTTGTACTACTTTTTAATTTGGCCGGTTTATGTAGGTATGGTGATACCAGTTTTGTTATAGGCAGATTACCCAAGAATGTGGTATTATACAAAAAGAGTGACTGCAATTTTCAAAATAAACAAAATAAAAACAAATATGTTTATTGCTATCCTAAAAGGCTTTGTACTATAGATCATACATATTAAGACGTATATAGCCTTCTTTTTTATTATTTATTTTTTTAGCGGTTTGTTATTAGTCATTACATAATATTTTCGATAATCCGGAAAAATGCAGCTGTCTTAAATTAAAATAAATGTTTGGTTAGGGCTAATGCTTATATAATGAAACACTTTTTTACGGATTATATCGCGGTTTATTAAGATTTTTACAAGCCCGACGTTTCGGATACTTTACAGCAACCATGGTCACGGGAGGACTGAGGTGTCATACGTCCTAATGTTAGAAAGTTATTCGAAACTACCCTATGATACATCAATATTTTGGTTAGTCCTATCTACGCAGAAAGTGCTAACTGTATCTTTAATCTGTGACATATTATGCTTGGACATATTATGCTGTGACATATTATCTCAATAAACCGCGATATAATCCGTAAAAAAGTGTTTCATTATAATGAGTGAAATTCGCGTAAACATTAGAAAACTAATGCTTATAGTTATCTATCAACCTTTACCAGTTTTTTTATTATTTTTAATTCACTTGTTTCAAGAAAATAAGTAGACTTGTTATTATGAATGTGGTATCCCTGTAAAATATGCCTGTCCCTTTCGGGTATACGCGAATGTCAATTCCATATGATACTTGTTTCTAGAGCCATAACCATCATAGACATGCCTAGCGATGTGTCAACTCGGTTTGGAAAACCGAATCAAACCGGTTTAAGTGTAACTCGAGTCAAACCGAGTTACTATCTGTCCAACTCGGTTTAGATCTCTAACCGTCAATGCGAACGAGACGATGCGAGTTGAGAGTTTACGGTTTGGAGGTTTGATGTCGGTTACTGTCCAACTCGGTTTAGATCTCTAACCGCCGATGCGAGTTGCGAGCTTGCGGTTTGGCGGTTTAATGGACGGTTTGAGAGTTTGATTCGGGTTGAGATGGGCCCGAACCTTAACTGACTGAACGTAACCGATGTACCGAACGAATTCTTCGCTGCCGAGACAAACGACTTGTTCTTTGCACGCAATGTAATTTTGGCAATATTATATTATTGTTATTATTGTTTATCATTTAAACCACGGTTTTAAAAACAAAAATACGAATTACGAATATCGAGCGTACCTACAGATAATTATCAATTAATATTTTTTAATATATTATTTCATCATCTTTTTTATAAAGCAAATAGGAATTTGCTCATTATATTTTAGAGATGAATAAGATAAATAAATAAGTAAAGTTTTTTTTAGTAAAGCGATTTCTTATTAAGTTGTTTTATATTGTTACTTTTTTTATGCTGAGCGCAAAAAATGCTTCCAAATTGTTACAAATTTTAAATCTTTTATATTAAAGTGTATATTGTAATAATATAAAATTATAGCATATACCACATAGCACTGGCATAAAAGTTAACTGTATATATATTTAGTGGAACTTTAGAATGAGACTAAGAATAATCCAAATGAGAGCTTCGTAAAAAACAATGTTATCAGTCCTTTTGTTTAGATGTTTGAGACGGTGTGGCGCAAGGGTTTTTAATCATAGTAAATACAAATAAGATGACAATAATACTTATAGGTGACATTTTTTTCTAGGCAGTGGCCGCTCTATTGCTTAAATTCTATTTTACGTGTCTTTTTTTTACCGACCATTTTACATAAAAGAATCTCTTTTGTTTCCTTATCTTACAGAAATTACAAAAGGCTTAACGTAAGTAATTAGTTCATTACTGCACGTTCTCCGTAACAGAAATATTATACTTTGTTTTGTTTATTGTTAGGAGGTATAATAATTATTAAATTCGAATGGTAAAGAGCATCAGAAATGAGAATTCTAAATTTAGAAATTTGAATTACCTCATACATCTCGTCGCCTTCCTTGATGTCGTACGTTACGGGTACTCTTTGGATTCTATCTTTTAACAACTTGGCATGCTTTTGGATTTTTGAGTGCTCACTGATTTGGATTATGTTATTCTTTGGACTGACGAGTTCTGGCTATTCACCAAGGACTTCGATATTGCATACGATTGGGACTCTCCTTATTTTTTTCAAGCCAAGGTTATTTATTTAATATTTACAGACCGTATATAAAAATGAATAATAAAATGAATATTATTATTCATTTTTATCACTTATACAGTATCTTATGTTTAACAAAAACAATTTTTAATATGATACTTTGTCTGAAAGTGAGACTGATTAAAATACAAACAATTTCTGCATCTGAGTTTCATTTTATACCAAAAAAATCCAAATCAAAGAAAATCTAAATTTCTCAAACCGTTGCGAACGATTCGGTTACGAAAATGCAAATACATAATACGCTAGCGACTTGTACAAACCGAAAAGGGAACTCAAACCGAGTTAAAAGTCGTATCTAATTTCCACGAGTTGCCTAACCGCTGCACGGAGTCGATTCGGTTTGGATAAACCGAGTTGCAAACCGGTTTGAGTCAAAATTTGATTCGGTTTATTCGGTTTGAAAAAATTACGGTTTGACCCATTTATATCACTGGGCATACCTAAGAAAAAAAGGTGGAACCTACAACTCAAATCGGCACTTAGCATGGCTACCATTGCTAGGGTTTTGACAGCAAAATCACAAACTTTACAGAGAATACTACAATGAAAATGGCACTCAAGATGGCGGATCAGGCACTCACTTACAGCTGTAGCCTGTAAGTTTAAGGAAAGGGGCATCTCCTCTATAACCATGAGCCCAAAGACTAAAAGTCTATGGTACAGACAAATTATTAACACGACAGACTTGGCAGCATGGCGTCTGGTCTTAGCCAGTTCCAACAGGAACAAATGTACCAAAAAAAGGTGTTATTGTTTATACTTTAAACTTTATATAAATTTTGATAAATACATATTAAATACATACTGCTCTGGGATTTTTCGTATCGTTAATTGCATAAATAAAAAAACTTTAAAGAATTCGAGCACCCTCATTAATTGAAAACGAATAACATATATTGACATGAGTCACTATTGTCCATTTCTAATAAAAGTATATAACTTTACTTAGCAGTAAAATGCAAGCAAAAAAGAGATATGTTATTTTAATATTGTCTTCCTTCTTCCTCATATATTGTTATTTTAATGCCTATTATCTAAATTCGAAGAAGGTATCCAAAAACCGTCGTGATCATTTACCTACATTTGCAACATTAGATGAACTGTCGGAGGCTCCGTCGCGGCAAAAGAGAAATCCTCAGACCACTGTGAAGCAGTGTCGTATGGCAACATGCTTTGACTTTTCAAATTGTGCTAGTGACCCTAAAGTTTATGTATACCCTACAGATGGACCCGTGAGCGCTACTTACCGTAAAGTTCTGTCGGTTATCCGAGAATCAAGATATGCCACGAGTGATCCTAATGAAGCATGTTTGTTCATACCAGCAGTCGATACCTTAGACGCAGATCCATTGTCACCAGAACATGTGTCGGATGTTGCATCAAAACTATCCAGATTACCGTATTGGAAGAATGGGCGCAATCACCTAATATTTAATTTATATTCAGGCACTTGGCCTGACTATGCGGAAGGAGCATTGGGTTTTGATCCAGCGGAGGCCATTTTAGCACGAGCAAGTGCATCAGAAATAATTTTCCGAGATGGTTTTGATATTTCCCTTCCCTTATTTCACAAAGAACATCCAGAGCATGGTGGTGCACCACCTAGTGCAACTGGAAATCCTATTCCAGCCCCACGTAAACATCTTTTAGCATTCAAAGGAAAACGCTATGTTCATGGTATTGGCAGTGAAACTAGAAACTCTTTGTGGCATTTGCATGATAGTAATAATCTCATTTTAGTAACAACATGCAGACACGGAAAATCCTGGAAGGACCTGCGAGATGAAAGATGTGACGAAGATAATAAGGAGTATGATAAGTAATAAATATTCTATTCTACTTGTAGACTAAAAATTAATAATTATTATTGTTAATTTTGTCTACTTATCCTGTAGACATACTTAGCCACATAATCTAAATATTATTTTTATATTGTATTTTACTTTCAGATATGATTATGAACAGTTATTGGCAAACTCTACATTTTGTCTTGTAGCAAGAGGAAGACGCTTAGGATCATACCGTTTCCTTGAAGCTCTTGCTGCAGGGTGTGTGCCAGTGTTACTAAGTAACGGCTGGCGGTTGCCTTTTGATGAGCGTATTGATTGGCGCCGGGCTGTTATTTGGGCTGATGAGCGCCTTTTGTTACAGGTACAGCATTAAAGTGTGATATGAAATTCACAACTAAACTAATAAATAAAAAAACTTTTGCTGAACATACATCAAGTTACAAATTAGTAATCATTATTATCTGTCACTTGTTGCATGCCAGCCACTTTTAATAACAGCTGATAATTAAAGTCAGATGGCAACTCCTGTTGTACAAAGATCCTTATCTAGAGCTCCCATTTTTAGCAATGGACAATCTGTCAGACAAGGAAAAGCTGCTTTGTTACATAAGTAAAAATGTTAATTCTTATATTGAAGAGTGAGCTGTGTAATACATATCTTTCATATTATACATATAATTAATGACACTTTGTTTTTTATTATCTAGGTGCCTGAGCTTGTACGCTCAGTTCCTCCTGAGCGTATTCTTGCTCTGAGACAACAGACACAAATTTTGTGGGAGCAATACTTTTCCTCTATTGAAAAAATAGTTTTTACTACAGTTGAGGTGAGTAAAATAATGTGCATTTTTATATTTAATATGCTATTAGGTTATGCAATATGATATTAGGATTTCAATATTTACTACGATTTGAATGTTGCTCATATTTTAGATTATCCTGGAAAGGATTATGGCTCATCGGACCTCGCGGCAACGTGAAGCATTGATCTGGAATTCTCCGCCTGGTGCATTGGGCACTTTGGCTACTTACGGCGATTCGAGGGCCCACTTGCCTATGGCGATACCAGCGCCTCCTGCTCCTGTTGCGCCAGTTTCCTCTCCCAACCCTCTACCAGCACCATCTGTCCCTCTGATGGCCCCACCACCCACTCCTGGGGACACATTTACTGCCCTACTGTATGTGCAGGCAACTTCACCAGCGTTACACAAACTACTAGGGAATATAGCTAGCAGTGAATTTTGTGAGAAGGTATATACATAATTATTTTAAAAAGTTTTTGTATTTTTAATTAAATTCACATGAAGTACTTTTACTGAACAGCATCTAACACTTGGTTCAATAAGTCTCGGGACAAAATACTAAAAAAACGTTTTTTTGATAAAAATATTTTTTATTCATCAACTTAGTCTCCTTCAGCTGCGATACATTCCCTCCAACGGTTCTCTAACTTTTCTATCCCATGAGTGTAGAACGATTTTTCTTTGGCTGTAAAATAAGCCTCCGTTGCTGTGATTACTTCACCATTTGTGTCAAATTTCTTACCTCAAAGCATTTTTTCAAGTCTGCAAAGAGCCAGTAATCACTGGGGGCCAGATCTGGCGAATAAGGCGGATGTGGAAGTAATTCAAAGTGCAATTCGTTTAGTTTGGCCATCGTTACCATTGATTTATGACACGGCGCATTGTCCTGGTGAAAAATCACTTTTTTTTTCTTCAATTGAGGCCGTTTCTCCGCGATTTCGTACTTTAATCGCTCCAATAACCCCATGTAGTATTCGCTATTTATTCTCTGTCCTTTATCAAGGTAGGCGATGAAGATTATTCCATGCGCATCCCAAAATACAGAGTCCATAACCTTGCCAGCTGATTTTTGTGTCTTAGGCCGCTTCGGGCGGCTTTCACCGGGTGCTCCACTCTGCTGACTGCCGATTGGATTCCGGAGTGTAATAGTGAATCCATGTTTCATCCATTGTCACGTGCCGACGTAAAAAATCCTTTTTATTCCTGTCGAACATAGCCAAACAGCGCTCTGAAGCATCAATACGCCGTTGCTTTTGATCAATCGTGAGCAAACGCGGCACCCATTTGGAAAAAAGCTTTTTCATAGACAAATGTTTATGTAAAATGGTGAAGACACTACCAGTTGAAATCTTCATCCATGTCTATGTTAGTCCCGGGACTTATTGAACGATCTAGTATATCTATACCAATATTATAAAGCTGAAGAGTTTGTTTGTTTGTTTGAACGCGCTAATCTCAGGAACTACTGGTCCGATTTGAAAAATTCTTTCAGTGTTAGATAGCCCATTTATCAAGGAAGGCTATAGGCTATATAACATCACGCTATGACTAATATGAGTTAAGTAAATAAGTTAACGCGGGCGAAGCTGCGCCCAACAGCTAGTTTTTAATATAACAACAGAAATAATTAATATCAAATGCAAGTCGGAATTTGTCAAGGGCAGTTTACATCGTCGTTTGTCATAATACCTTTAAAACATACAATGTCAAACAGTACTAACAAAAAAACTACTCTTGGTCACAATTTTTTAGACATACTATACGAGAAACCAGGACCGAATACAGAAAAACAATTTGTAATATTAAAATAACCGCTTTTAAAGAGGTAGTACCATACTGCTTTGCAGACGGATTGGGCCGGCATGACCGGGGTGGTACCTCTCGCTCACATAACACCGGCGTCAAGTGAAGGCTGTGCTGTCGCGTTTCGTGTGGTTTGTGAGATTCCGTTGGCCCATTGGGGGTGATGGGGAAGAGGAGGGCGGCACATCTGCGTGGCCTTGGTTGTGCTGATGTGTATGGGCGTCGGTGCCGTGAGGCTCCGACTGCTCGTTTGCCCCCTAATGACATAAAAAAATTTGGCAGTTAGCTGATGTTATATAGGCTATAAAAATAATCATCATCAATCTGAGTACGGCTGTAAATCTAAGTAAACGCGAGCGAAGCTGCGAGCAACAGCTAGTATTTAATTGATATGTTGATGTTTCAGGTTGTTTTAGTATGGGACAGCGAACGCTCAGCGCCGTCCCTCAAGTCTCTAGTGAGGATGGCCGGAGACTCCCGCGATCCGTTACCGGTTGTAGTTATTGATGCTACAACACATTACCCTGGGTATGGTATTTTTGTGTTTTCATTTCAGTACAGTTCACTCCTGGAACTGGAATTGGAAAGGTCTGTTTAGATTAAAATAATATATCGGCTGTATTTGGAACGCTTGCGAAGATTAAACCCTAATAATATATTATTTATATATTATATAATGCATATAACCATTTATCTCAGAAACGTTTTTTAAAGAAAATTTTAGGTCTTGTGTATTTTGCAAACCCGCAATGTATGTTGACTATACACTCATGCTAACCGCGAGACGCGCGACTAGCGGGCGCACTGAAGACGCGCGCGGTGCGAGAGTTCGTTCACCTCGTGCATGCGGCGAACGCTATCAGCTGATTCAGTCCGCTAGCCGGCGTGAACCACAAACCAATTACATTGCTTTTTTTTTCAAAAAACCATTATTTTAAAGCATTACTATCAAATGCCTGTAATATTATGTTTACTAAACCGGATTATACAAAAAAAAATAAAATAAAAAAGGCAACCAAAAAAAAACGAAATCGCGTTTTTTTCACTTGTCAGACTATGCCAACACTATCATACCTCTTCGTTTTCGCAAGCGTTCCAAATACACCCGGTATGTACTTTAAATTACCGTATATGCCTAATGTAAATAGTACGGGTGGATTTTATGGGCATTTCAGAATATGAAGTGGGAGGCGGTATAAATCCTCATAGCTAATAGCTATGAGGATTTATACCGTCTCCCACTTCTTTGTTCTAAGTATAAGAGTACATTTTATAAAATTACTACTACTCCTAAAATATAATGTAATCGTCAATAGATATTTGACGACCTCTGTGGCTCAATGGTTATCGCGCTGGCGCTCAAGCTGGAGGTATCAGGTTCGAATCCCGCCAGGGAACAAAAAAAAGTTTTCTGTGTTCCTGGGTCATGGATGTGTATTATATAATAAAAATATTAAATATATTTATAGTATATTTATAATAAATTAAACCCGTATTCGAGAACTTACCACGGGACCAGATTAACGTGGTGTAAAAAGCGTTCCATAAATCCATAAATAGGTCTTTACCTATGAAATTGCCGATCTGCAGTACTGGCCATTTCAAATCAAAATCTAATTTCAAATTAATTTTATTTCAAAAACATGGAATTCTTTTTCAAAAAGTATTCATTTCTTTATTTAGTGTTACATTTTCATCGCATTTCAATCTTTTTCGTCATCATGGATACGTTAAAAATTCGAGTAATTATGGAATATGAGTACCGTCGTGGCAGCAACGCGGCACAAGCGGCACGCAACATCAACGACGTTTACGGAGCTAACACTACAAACCAACGCACCATCTTTTATTGATTTGCTTGCTTCTGTTCTGGAAATTCGACCTGAAAAATGAACCTCGCGGTCGTACGAAGACTTTGGTCGACAATGACGAATTAAAGGCGATTGTGGAAGCTGATGATACACAATCTACGGCTAAATTAGCAGCAGCTTTCGACGTTAGCGTCAAAACAATTTTGGTCCATTTGCGTCGAATTGGCAAGGTAAAGAAGCTTAACAAATGGGTGCCCTACGAACTCAATGATCGCCAGCGCGAAGTACGCGTCGAGACGTGCCTTGCACTGTTCAACAGACACACAAATGAAGGAATTTTGAACCGCATTGTTACCTGCGATGAAAAATGGATTCTGTTTGATAACTGCAAGCGCTCAGCAAATTGGTTGGATCCTGGTTCAGCACCTAAACAATGCCCTAAACGAAAACTTACCCCTAGAAAAGTGATGGTCACTGTTTGGTGGTCTAGCGCCGGTGTGATTCATCACAGCTTCTTACCAAACGGGGAGAGCATTACTACAGATGTGTACTGTGAAGAACTGAACACAATGATGGAGAAGCTGGCACATCTCCAACCAGCATTGGTCAATCGCTCGTCTCCGCTGCTCCTGCACGACAACGCGCGACCTCATACTGCACAGCAGACGGTCTCCAAGTTGCAAGAACTGGTGATGAAAGCTCTCCGTCATCCGCCCTACTCACCAGACCTGGCGCCTACAGACTACTACTTTTTCCAGAATTTGGATAACTTCTTGGCGAGAAAAAAATTCAATACCCGAGAGGCAGTACAAAATGCTTTCGAAGAATTTGTTGCCTCCCGTCCAGCTGATTTCTTTAAGAAGGGCAATAAACTGCCACTGCGTTGGCAAAGATGCATTGATAGCATGGGTGATTACTTCGATTAATACAAATAAAAAATACATGAAAAAAAATCGTTTAAATTTTTTCATACAAAACGGTAATTTCATAGGTAAAGACCTAATATTATTATTATTATTATATTGGTGGATTACACCCATGTATGTACACACACATTACACACACCTATATTATTAAACACTAGCTGTTGCCCGCAGCTTCGCCCGCGTTCACTTAGATTTACAGCCGTACCCGGATTGATGATGATTATTTTTATAGCCTAAGTTACTCCTTATATCATCAGCTACCTACCAGAGTCCCATCAATAAACAGACAGACAGACAAAAATTATAAAAAAGCCTATTTTGGTATATGTACCGTGTATACATCCATATGCATTGATTAAAAAGCGGTTATTTTAATATTACAAACAGACACACCAATTTTATTTATCTGAATAGATTTACACGACCGTTGTATATTCAATTACTATTGTATATATGAAGAATATCAACTACGAAATAAATACTCTTTGTATAAGAGATTTGCTAGAGAATGAATAACTACAGTTGATCCATGGTGGGGCATGGTTCAAGCCTTGTGGCGGTGGGGCTCAGTAGCCTAAGGTGTTCCCAACACCTTGGGCGAAGCGAATTGATCCGAGGGAGCTGCTCTTTGTACCCCTCTTATAAGAAGAGGGGACAAAAGAGCAGAGGGAAAAGGGGCGAGGATGGGAACCTCACCCCATTGTACTGTCCCGACGTTGGGAGGGGTTGTTCTGTGGTGCGGGACAACCCTTCTGTGGAGGTGGCGTCAGTCCCTTGTGGGACTGACTAGCTGTCGAGGTGCCCTGTTAGCTTAACAGATCCGGGGCACCTCACCAAGGCGGCACTGGTGGCACTCGCCGGGTTTTAGTGGGTAGAGCTGCATCCACTTACCATCTTCCGGGCGCAGCGAGACCCACATACCTGCCTGGGAAGACCCCACTCCCCAGACGGGATGCCTCAGAGCATTTCCCGGCGTTAAAGAAAAAAAATAAGAGTAACTAGAGTGTTAGATAACGAGTATCAGGTAAACATATTTGTTTGTAGAGAAGGTGTTTCGGCACGTTGGCAACCACTCTGGGCGATTCCTACTGCTGCAGTGTTTTCTCTGGATGGTGACGCGCCACTGCTGGCTGAAGAACTTGACTTTGCATTTCGTGTGTGGCAACAGTTTCCTGATCGCATAGTCGGATATCCAGCTCGAAATCACTATTGGGATGAATCTAAAGTAAGACTTTTTTTGGTAATTGCCACTTGTGATGAAAATGAAAGATGTACTATTTCCTGTGACTGTTTTGTTGTTATTTGGTTGACCCGCTTAATATTACTAATTTTCTCCAAATGTCTTAATTTTTATTTTTGTGCATTCGTTTTTTTTAAAGAGCCAATTGACATTGAAAGCCTCTATAGAGGCTCATCTGGCGACTTATAATACTAAATATGTTTTCTTATATTACTTCGTGCACCTAATCCTGTCAACGTCGCCGCTCACCAGTGTAGGAAAAAATTGTAAGGAAACAACCAAATATGAAATTCGCGCAAACATTAGAAAACAATATGTGAACCAAATATTAGGTTAACGCATAAGTAGGTACTTTTTTTTTTTTTTTGGTTTCGCTGGGGAATGTGTTTAGACATACCACCCGGAGGTTATGTGGGGCTCTCTGCGCCCGAGAAGATGGTAAGGTGGACGCAGACTCTACCCACTAAACCCCAGCGGTGTTCTTCTCGTCGTTTGGGTGACCCGGCGTGAGAACTGTGGACGTCCGTACCGGGCCACAACGATGTGCCATACGGCACTCTTCTCTGGAGGCGGGGGGTGGCATCCCCTCCTCTTTCTCCGCTTAAGGCACACTGAACACACAAGGGTGCCTTATAGCTCGGACCTTACGCGCGCGCAGCCGATCCCCCGATCGGCCGCGCACAGGTCCCTCACGGCGGTGCGACCGCCTGTGGCCGCCGTGCTCTCCTGCGGGAAGAGGCGCCGGTGCGCTCCCTTTCCCGCTCCGCCTCCTCCTTCTGCGACATCACGTCCTCGCAGAAGGAGAGGACCACCTGCCATGTGCTCTCACTGACGGTCATCGCTCGGATGACCGCAGGGAGCGACAGGTCCGCGCCAACCTCAGCGATGAGGGGCGCCCTTGCCTCCGCCCAAGCTGGGCACTCCGCCAGGGTGTGGTCTGCAGTGTCTTCACTGCTGCTACAGTGATGACACCCTGGCGAGTCCTCCGCCCCTGCCACCTTCCACAGATACCTTCCGAAGCATCCGTGCCCCGTCAGGATCTGCGCAAGGTGGAAGGTTATTGCGCCGTGCCGCCCGTCAACCCACTGCTCCAGGATTGGACCGACGGCCAACACTGTACGGTGTCCCGCGCTCGGCTCTCTGAGCCGCTCACTCCACTGGCTGAGCACTCGCCTCCTCAGGCGGCTCCGCCAAGTCTCCTCCTCATCAGAGACCTCCTCCTCATCTCCCCTTCGTCTTCTCCACTCACGCGCTAGGGCCTCGGCATGTAGGTCCCATGGCGCAGTACCCGCCAGTACGCACGCAGCCTCGTATGAGGTCGTACGGTACGCACGGACGGCCCTGACGGCCATAACCCGTTGCGGACGTCGCAATAGGGCCACGTTCTCCGCCTTCAGGGCACGCGACCAGATGGGCGCGCCGTACAACGCCATCGACCGCAGGACGCCTGTGTACAGGCGACGGCAGCCAGCACTAGGCCCACCCACGTTTGGGAGAAGACGACCTAATGATCGGGCAGTTCCGAGCAACCTAGGGATGAGGCGCCGGAAATGCTCCTTGAAGTCCCATCGCCTGTCGAGGACGAGGCCCAAGTACTTCATGGTCGACTCGACAGCGATGGGAGTTCCTCCCACTATCAGGTGGGATCCAGCTGGAGGAGCTCGTAGGGGCCCGTGGAAGCATATAGCTTCGCACTTCTCCAGGGCCACCTCGAGCCCGAGACGCCGAATCCTTGCCACCACCTGCGCCACTCCTGCCACCGCCAGTAGGCGGGCCTCCAAGAGGGTGCTTCCGCGTGCGGTGACGACGGTGTCGTCGGCGTAACAAGTAAGGCCGACTCCCGTCAAGTTCGCACCGCGGAGTACCCAATCGTAGCCGATGTTCCACAGAAGCGGCCCTAGGACCGAGCCCTGTGGAACACCGCAGGCCACCTCTCTCCTCACCCAACCGTTTGCAGTCGGATAGGTAACGATAGGTTTGTTAAGAGGTAACTCTCCACAAACGTCCTCAGGTAGTCCGGTACGCCGTGGTACCTCAGCGCCTCGCGAATGGTGTCGAAGGGCAGGGTGTTGAACGCGTTGGCAATGTCAATAGACACCGCCAAGAGCACCCCTCTCCCCTCGACCGCTTTATCGGCTAGGGTCCTCACCCTGGTCAGAACGTCCAGGGTAGACCTGCCCCGCCGGAACCCAAACTGGAAGGCGCTGGGATTAGGCCCCACGTTCTCCAAATGGTCGACGATACGGGCAGCTGCGATTCGCTCCAGCAGCTTGCCCGCCTCGTCGAGCAGCACGATCGGTCGATAAGCCGACGGCGAGTCCACCGGTCGTCCGTCCTTCCGGATCAGGGTCAGCTTCCCCTTCTTCCATGCCGTGGGAAACTGGCCCTGCGCAAGACAAGCGCTAAAAAGCCGCTTCAGCTGTGTCCGGAGCGGGCCAAGGGCCAGAACCAAGGCCCGCCCGGGAACACCATCTGGACCAGGTGCGGTATTTCGCGCCCTCATGCGAGCCAGCGCTGCATCGAGTTCCGCCTCTGATACCTCCAGGGCCTCTTCACTCTGCGGTTCTCCGCCCGGTGGAGACATAGGCGGGGGCACGTGCTCTTCCCGACCAGGGAACAGGGCCGGAATTATCCGGGCCACGAAGTCGGGCTGGAGACTCTCCGTCAGGGGAGGGGCACAGGGGCGCAGTTTGTTGCGGACCATTCTGTACGGCCTCCCCCATGGGTCTCGGTCCAGAGACTCCAGCATTTCCCCGTGGTTAAGTTAAGTAGGTACTTAACTTAAGGTGAACCCAGCACCTTGGGCGAAGCAAAGTTAACAGAGGGGACTGCTCTTTGTACCCCTCTTATAAGAAGAGGGGACAAAAGAGTAGGAGGGGACAAGGGTCGAGGATGGGGACCTCACCCCATTGCACTGTCCCGACGTTAGTTGTTCTGTGTTGCGGGACAACCCCTCTGTGGAGGTGACGTCGGTCTCTTGAGGGACTGACTAGCCGTCGAGGTGCCCTGTTTGCTCAATAGACCCGGGACACCTCACCAAAGGCGGCATTGGTGGCACTCGCCGGGTTTTAGTGGGCAGAGCTGCATCCACTAACCATCTTAAGGCGTAAAAAAGGTAGGTACTTAACTACCTTACAAACCTGGTTTTAAGGTTTGATAACATTGCCTAACAGTAGGACGATTTATACGCCCTAAGGTTTTCGCGCTATCTAAATACGGCTTAAGGCCTTCACGCGTACCATAACCACTCCACACCGTCGCGACAAAAAATGGTTTTCGTACAAATCAGCGCCCGCCCACGTACCTATTGTTCTGTGTTGTTGTGCGTGGAAACTGTAAGGGTCGCTAATGCTCGTGCAGGGTGCGTGGGGCTACAGCAGCCGCTGGGGCGCGTCGTACTCGATGGTATTGCCGGGCGCGGCGCTGGTGCACCGCTCGCTGCTGGCTCTGTACGGGGCGACGGCGCCGGCGCTGCGGCAGGCGGTGCGGCGCGCGCGCAATTGCGAGGACATCCTGCTCAACTGCCTCGCCGCGCACCTCACGCGCCGCCCGCCGCTCAAGCTCGCCTCGCGACGACGATACAAGACCGCGCACCCGAGGTACAGGTACGTCCATAGATTTAGATATTTTTTTTCAAGTTTGCGCATTTACCGCTAAAAAATCACCTTTCGTCGTACCTCTACAATTTGAAGACACTTCCTATACTTAGCGTTGTCATATTAACGAGCGATGTGCAATTTCATGGTCATTTGGAAGGAAAGGCTAAACTAGCCTCTAAGAAACTTGGCGTGCCCAGTAGAGCGAAGCAGTATTTCATGCCTTCACACCGCTTACAATTAAACAAGGCGCAGATCCGGCCTCACATGGAATACTGCTCTCACCTCTGGGCTGGAGCGCCCCAATATCAGCTCCTTCCATTTGACCGCGTCCAACGCCGGGGGGCTCGAATCGTCGATAGCAAGGTTATCTCCAATCGGCTTGATTCTTTGGCGCTGCGTAGAGATGTCGGATTGCTCTGCATCTTCTACCGCATCTACCACGGGGATTGTTCTGAGGAATTGTTCGGACTAATACCTGCAGCAAAATTCCACCACCGGACATCGCGTAAAAGCTCCAAATTTCACTTTCACTATCTCGATGTTCGGAAATCCACAATAACTCGATTTTTACGGCATTTACTGCCTCGCGCGACGAATATATGGAATCAGCTGCCACTTACGGTGTTTCCGAAACGTTACGACTTAGGGACCTTCAACTTTCAAGAAAAGAGCATACTCCGATTTGAAAGGCCGGCAACGCACCTGCTATCCCTCTGGTGTAGCGGGTGTCAGTGGATGTCGTATCACTTACCATCAGGTGAACCGACTGTCCGTTTGCCTCCTCTTCTATATAAAAAAAAACACTACACTCACACATGTGTAGACAATTTTTTGTCACGTCCCCGAGCCGTCATTATGTATCTTGAAAATCCTAAATGTATGGGTCCGTATGTCCGTGCCTATCACTCTAGTACGAGTTTTTGTTATAAATCGATGAACGCCAGCTTCACGCACGAAAATGTGTCAATGCTGAGCCGAGCGTGCAAGCGAGAGCGCGGAACAAGCGAAAGAAAGGCACGTTCGGCCTAAGCATTCGGCTTGTGACGTATTACGATGTTATAACGTAAAATTATCGCCAGTAAACCAACTTATTTACAGACAACAGGTAGGTTTTTTGGTGTCAGTTGGACAGACTAACGGGCTGACCATCATGTGACTCGATGGTGAGTGGTCAGCATCCCCATGAACATAAGTAAACCTGAAACTATGCTAAGTCTCTTTGAAGTCAAATTTTGTTACTTTTTAACCTCCGACGCAAAAATTGTGTGTGTGCGTGTTATAAATTTGACCGCTGTGTGTCCGTAATTCTTAAACGGTTATGATGAGGTTTCTTTCAATTTACGCCAAAACCGCTCAACGGCTGATCTCCGCCACCCGCATCCAACCAGGACTCACATCTAGTAATTAGTAAATAAATTTTAATATTTTATATTATTTGAAATCGCATTAGATCGTCTTGGAGTGATCCGGACCACTTCGTGCAAAGGCAGTCGTGTCTGAACACGTTCGCGGCGGCCTGGGGCTACATGCCGCTGGTGCGGTCGGTGCTGCGACTAGACCCCGTGCTCTTCAAGGACCCCGTTTCCACCAGGAGGAAAAAATATATCAAAATGGAGTTGGTCACGACGTAATATTCGGACCAGGCCCATTCGATCCCACCGCCGCTACTGCTGTGGACCGTCCATTGATCACGTGAGGAAAGGGGAACGGGACAGAAATATAACTGGCGCTTACCTAAGTAAGATGTCACGTAATTTTTGGTTGAATGTTACAATTCTGAAAAATACTAATAGTTTTAGGCACTAATACTATTTAATTTATAATATTTAAACATATTTTGTATATTTGTTGTGAAAAATCTATTTTTTATTAATTTTTGATACATATTTTATTTAAAATGTAGCTGCTGCCCGCAGATTCGCCCGCGATATCTAAGATGTACAGCCGTATACGGAGTTGTGATTAATATTTTTGTAGCCTAAGTTAATCCTTATAACATCAGCTATCTTGCTAGCATACCGTCCTCAAAATCGGCCCAGACGTTTTAGAGATTAGCCGGAACAAACAGACAGAGACAGGAAAAAATGGTAAAAAATGTAATTTTGGTATATGTACCGTGTTTACATCTATATGCATTTAGTAAAAAGCGGTACTTTAGTATTAGAAACATACACTCCAATTTTATTTATCTGTAGGTACAGTAAGTTTCTTTTGTACTAAATAATACACGAAATTTTAGTTAGGGGGAGGGATCTCACCAGGGGGAAGGGTAGTAAAAAAAAGTTGTTAAAACCTTACGTGATTAACGGACGGCCCCCGTGCAGCCTGGATGGACTGTGGTAACCAAATGAGAGCTCGGTTGATACGTTGAAACTGTTACTTCGTAATAATTTTACATTAAGTTATCTCTCTCTAAATGTACCTACTCTCTCTAAGTCCATGTAATTAGCTGTTATGACGTGAATTATAATCACCGCGTATTTAAAACACAAGACTGTATTATTTAATGTTTACACCGTATTGTTATAAATAAACTTTTTGATTCACGTTGTTTTTTATTAAAAAAATGTTCCGCTTAAATGTTAAGAGTATACCTATACGCATTTATCATTATTTATCATTTTATTTAGAAATAATACTTTTTTTTTCTTTTCCTTTTTGTGGAATTCGTTGCGCCCGAAAGATGGTAAGTGGACGCAGCTCTACCCACTAAATCCCAGCGAGTGCCACCAGTGCCGCCTTTGGTGAGGTGCCCCGGGTTTGTTAAGCTAACAGGGCACCTCGATGGCTAGTCAGTCCCGCAAGGGTCGCCACCTCCACAGAGGGGTTGTCTCGCACCACAGAACAACCCCTCCCAACGTCGGGACAGTACAATGGGGTGAGATTCCCATCCTCGCCCCTTGCCCCCTGCTCTTTTGTCATCTCTTCTTATAAGAGGGGTACAAAGAGCCCCCTCGGCTCAATTAGCTTAGCCCAAGGTGCTGGGCTCACCCTAAGCTACTGAGCCCCACCGCCACGTCAAGGCCTGGACCATGGTGGGGTGCGCTCCCCAGCTACATCATCCTAGCTAATCGATCTGTCCGTCTAAGAATTGTGACATTATATTTGCGCATGGTCTCTAGAAGATATTTTACAAGGAACATATTTCCCTAGCTGTTTTACACGATTTCACCCGTCCCTAAAATAAAAACAGAATTTCTCTACATTAAATAGCTTTATAAATAATTTGTCTATCAAATGCAAAAAACAAATCCTAATTAGAAAATATCCTAAGAATTATAAGTTCTAATACGAAGAAAAAATAAAACTGAGTCGCATCATAAAAAGTTCTTCGTACTTGCTTTGTCTGCTGATAATATAATTTATTAAACAGTACCTAAGAAAAACTGGCAGACGTGTCACCTCATAGAAAGTAGTCAGCGTCGCCCATGAACGTAGCAAGTTTGACTGGGGCTACTCATAATTACACAACCTTTCCTGCCGTTCCGAAAAGCAGCGGAAATGTTTGACCGAAGAAATAAGCAAGCAAGCGTCTGCATGGGCAGACGAGGGCGCTGCCCGCCCTTCGGAAATATAATACAAATATTTAAAATATATATTTCTCTCTGCAGTAGTATGTTGTGGAGTAAAATTGTGGTTAATTCGGTCCCCTAACCCACTTCTGTGACAAGGATATGGACACGGACACACCTATCGATTCTTATAAAGCCGAGGGGTCATCTAACTGCATCGAATTTGTCGTTGCATAAGTAGAACGTCGCTGACATAACGAACACTTCGCAACTACAACACGGCCTTGGCCTCAATGGGCGGTGTGGAGGTGAGTAAGCTGCCTCGCAGTATGGCTGGCGCTGGGAGCACGATCACAGCTCCCATATTACAGGTGCTTAAGTTTTGTAAAGAAAAGTTTCGTAAGAAAAAGTTTTGTACAAAAAAAAGTTTGGAAAAAATATTAATTTTTATTTATTTTTACAACAGCTGCGTCAGTGGTGTTATATCGATCGCATAAAAAAGGATTTCACTGGACATTTCTGGATTATATGCGGTAAGTTAGGTTAGGTGTTGCAATTTCAGAAATATTTACTTTGCCATTTACGTAGGTAATTGCAGTAAGGTTCACACTTAAAACTCCGTCTGAAAAGTGAATGGGAATGTGACCTTTTGACTCCATCAAATTTGAATTCAAAAGCCTTCAATCTGTTGAAATATTGGACTAACATTAATCTAAACATACGTACGACATTTTTATTAACACATTCATGCATAAATTAGCCATCTATGAATTTAATCGTCAATTTGCTAACTAAAGACTTCAACGGGCGCGGATTTATTTGCATAATGTTTAATTGTTTAAAATTATAAGTGCCTATCATTAAATTATTTGTTTGTATTTTTTATTAACTATCATCATCACCACTCGCCTTGATTACATTTGTACTACCTTTTAAGCGGAACTCTAAAAACAAGTACTTTGTACCCAAAGGGTACCAAACGGGACCCTAGATTACTAAACCTATAGGTACTATCCGTCCGTCTGTCACCAGGCTGTATCTCATAAACAAAATCCTTTATACAGGGTGTCCAAGGACTAATACGACAAACTTACGGGGGTGATAGCTTGGGTCATTACCTGTCAGAATATCCAGTTTTGACCTTATAAAACAACCTCACCATTTTTGAGATATATGGACTTTTTTAAATCCGTTAATTTACTACCTTATTTTTTTTTTATGTTAGTTGGATAGGCAAACTGGCAAACGTACCACCTGATGTTAAGTGGTCGACGTCGCCCATGAACATAAACTAGTAGACCTGGAACGAGCCCAGGCAACTCATTTATGTGTTGCCTATCCTGAGACATAAGATGTTAAGTCTCGGTGCCAGTAATTACACTGCCTGTCTTGCCCTTCTCTCCGAAACACAGCAAAGCTGTTTCACGGGAGATAAGCAAGATGGTGGTACCCATGCAGCCGGGAGCGCGGCTGCATGGGTACCACCATCTTACAGTTAAAATCCAAATTCAAATATATTTTTTTGTAACTTTCTTATTCATATGGTGAAAAATATCATGTAAATCGGGTAATGCTACTTATCAAAAATAATTTAGTGTATTTTTTTTTCATATTCAAGTGTTATTTTGAAAAAGTAGAAGTTAATAATCCGACACAAAGTACTAAATTAACGGTATTTTTAAAAAGTCCAAATATCTCGAAAATGGTGAGGTTTTTACTAAGGTCAAATTTGGATATTCTGATAGGTAATGACCCAAGCTATCGCCCCCGTAAGTTTGTCGTACTAGTCCTTGGACAACCTGTATAAAGGATTTTGTTTAAATTCCACATGTATTCTGTCAAAAGTCCCAATGTCCACAATCCACATGTTGTGTCCTGTCAAGGGTTCTAATATGTCCAGAGTCTTAAGCCTACCCTGACTTAATGTAGGTACAGTGATGAATGATGATGTCACCCTGTCCCTTTTCTTTATGACACGGACAGGTTGCGTGACAGACCAAGGCCCTGGCCTTCCGTACTACGACTTGTCAAAATTTCGTAAAGCATTAAGATATTGATGTATACTTAACGTTTACAAAAAAAATAAGTTTGTATTATTTTTCTTAACACCTTACTATACGGCAGTTCTTTTTACATCTGATATAGCTTATACATAAGAATAAAAAATAGGAATAAAAATAAGATCTATGTATATTATTAACTTAATCTAATCTAAAATGAGATTATACTAATATAAAGACAATAAAATACAAAGAAACTAACTAAAACTAAAAACCTTAAAAATATAATATAATAACTAAAATATATTATTAAAAAGGAGTCCCTTTAGGCAAGGTTCCGAAGATACTGGCAGCGTTCCCCCTTTGAATTGCTAGACTAATTCTTTGTCCGAGATAGCTCCCAGCTCTTCGGTCTCCTGTGATGTCGACTAACTTTTTTGCTATTTCCTTAAAAAGATTATTTATTATAGCGCTAGGACCCCACGGACCAAGGGTCTCGACACCGAAAGAAATTATTTTACCATGTCTTATCCATGTTTAAGGCAATTAAAAACTGCTAAAATATCGTTTTCTAATGTTTACGCGAATTTCACTCATTATAATGAAACAATTTTACGGATTTTATCGCGGTTTATTAAGATTTATACAAGCCCGACGTTTCGGATACTTTACAGCAACCATGGTCACGAGAGGACTGAGGTGTCATATGTCCTAATGTTACAAAGTTAAACTACCATAGGGTACACCAATATTTTGGTTAGTCCTATTTACGCAGAAAGTGCTAAACGTCGGGCTTGTAAAAATCTTAATTAACCGCGATAACATCCTTAAAAATTGTTTCATTATAGGTAAAATATCATTAGAATACGAAGGTAAATCGATTTCGTCGCCAACTGCGCTATAATAGCTCAGGCGGGAAAACGGGCGGTATCGAAACCAGGAGAGCCCGGTTCGAGTCTCTAGTCCGATTTTTTTTTTCAAATTCCTTTTTTTGTGAGAAAAACTCTAATTGGGTGTTCTAATTCGTATCTAATCTCTATATAAAAAGCACGAAATGAGTGTTTGGTTTGAGGTTAGAACACAATAAATAATAGTGCTAAAGTTAGACCAAGAAAATCAATTGGATTTACGTAAAAAATTACCGAGCAAATGTCATCCAGGTACTTTTATCTATAACTGAGAATTATATTACGTACACTGTCTTTATAATCCATACTAATAATATAAAGCTGAAGAGTTTGTTTGTTTGAACGCGCTAATATTAATCTTTAATAATTATTTTAGTGTTAGATAATAGATAGCCCATTTATCGAGGAAGGCTATAGTCTATACAACATCACGCTGTGACTAATAGGAGTAAGTAAATGCGGGCGAAGTTGCGTGCAACCTTATATGACAGGTGTCCCTTTACTTGAGTTCAGGTCACATTAAATTAAACATTATGCAACAGTCGAATTCGAATCATAATAATTTAGTCTTATTGTAAGATGTGGACAAGAAAATTGTGAGCTTTACAATTTTAGGTCGGCATTTTAACTGGTTTTGTATAAACGAATGTGATACAGACAACGTCTTATAGCTTCAGGATATAAAATAATTGTTCTAATTTATATGAACGTCGATGTTAATGTACTTATAAGTATTATTTAACCGCCACTTACGAGCAGGTATTAGATAATTAGGTAACCGGCATATCTGGCTTATGAGCTATGTCGTTATACATTATGTAATAATGCATCATTCGGTATAATTAAGTCAAATAAAGTCACTTAGATATGTTTATTACAGTATCGATACGAATTATTATTAGGGGAACGGGAAATGCTAACTATAGCTGTTGCCCGCAGCTTCGCCCGCGTTAACTTAGATTTACAGCCGTTTACGGTCTGATGAGGATTATTTTTATAGCCTAATTTATTCCCTAAAACGTCACCTATCTTTCAGTGAAAGTCCCGTCAAAATTTGCCCAGCCGTTTCCGAAATTAGCCGGAATAAACAGACAGACAGACAAAAATTCTAAAAAAATCTGTTTTGATATATTATGTAGAGTGTATACAGTGTATGCATTTAGTAAATAGCGGTTATTTTAATATTACAAAAAGACACTCCAATTTTATTAATCTGCTTAGATTTCTTGTTGAATTTCAGTATATGTATAGGTACATATTATAATAAGTTCAGCTAACAAAGGATAGCTAAAGGATTTTTTTTCGTAAAAACGTAAAAACCCGTCGAAAATTGCAAAAAAAAAAATCTATTGTAGTCCTTCTCTTGTAAAAGCTCTGAGGCAGTAGCCACGTTTGTCCTCCCTGAAACTGTAGTTATAACATAATAGAGCCCACCTGATTGTGTTAATTATTTTTCTAAGGAATCTCAATAATGCGCTTAATAAAATGCTATCAAGTTCCTTACTATATTTCAGGATTTCAAGGCTTGCTCTCTAGCTGGCAAAAAAATATTAAGGTTCCGACGAGGTAACTAGAAAAATATAAAACAGGCAGCAAGATCTATTTTTCACCCGAGTACGGAAAATCCGTATGGTAACCAATGACATCAAAGAGTAATTATTTGAATAGTATTTTATGTATATTATTATGTTGAAGGGTAAATTAGATGTAAGGACGGACATTAACATAGAGGAATTGTCACCAAAAAAGGGATTTTTATCGTTCTTGATCCAAAATCAAAGACAAAATTTATTGATAGTATAAATGGTCTAAAGAACTCTGACTGAGTCTATCATGTTTTCGGAAGAGGATTGTATTTTCTTTAAAATAATTTAATTAAATGTTAATACTTGGTGATATGTTACAGGATTATATATTTTTGTTTTGATAGCTCTATGATAGCGACACGATGACAGCGAGTACTACCATCATAATGTTTGTAATAACGATCGCAATCGCAGCACCGCTAGTCAGCGCGCAACGAGTACGTAACAGTTCAAATGAATACTTCCTCATGTTACATTCAAGTTCTACTGGTGTCGAGCCGTTTGGGCGGAGATAAAACCTGGAACAAAAGTCATTACATTTATATAAGACGGCGTTTACACGAGCTACATACAAATACGTTGTACATAAATGTATTCACGCTTTAACATGCCTGCTGGAATTATAGTGCTTACTTGGTACATTACAAACAACGAAACACAAAGCAACGTGTGAGAGCCGCTGATTGGGTATTATTCACAATACTAGACTCATGATCAATGACATGGTCATTTATTGATACTTATAAGAAATTACCTAATATAAAATAAAAATTATCATAACGTTGTTGAACTAGGACTATCATAAATAATTCAATACTTTAGGCACATAAATTCATATTATTATAATATGGTATTGGGTTCGGAAGTAATAGTCGCTTATGATTTCTACCAGAATATGCAAGGGTTTTTGATATCTACTGATGTAAGCGTTAAGCTCAAAATTAGTTTTTTCTCTGCATCGAAAACATCCAGAGCCGATGGGTTTGGCTATAGAAGCAGGCCAAAAATAAGGGGACGTCCATAAATTACGTGAGGTGAATTTGACGATTTTTCGACCCCCCCTCTCTCCCATTGATGAGATATCGTGACACCCCCCCCCACCCCGTACGAATCTCACGTGAGATATTTTAAACGCGTATTTTAATGTAAATGTTTAATGAAGCTAATAAAGATATACGAGTCTTATATACGAGTCTTAAGTTCGTTGACTGTAATCTAAAATCATAGTGATATAATACTATCAAAATTATTAAAGAACACAGTTTATTCAAAATCAGTGCACTTACCGGTGGGAGGGAAGAGCTGTGCCGCGCTCCCGGTTGCATGGGTACCACCATCTTGCTTGTTTCTCCCGAGAAACAGCTTTGCTGTGTTACTGTAACTGGCACAGAGACTTAACATCTAATGTCTCAGGATATGCAACACATAGCTGAGTTGCCTGGGCTCTTTCCAGGTAAACTAGTTTATGTTCATGGGCGACGTCGACCACTTACCATCAGGTGGCACGTTTGCCAGTTTGCCTATCCAACATAAAAAATGAGATATAATCAAGAAAGTTTTACCATAATTTGACCCTATTTTCTTGTAATTATATACTGTTTCTTGCGAAAAAAATACGTGATATTTGTTGAGACCCCACGTGAGTTTGGAGATTCTGCTCGACCCCCTCCCCCCCTAAAAAATCTCACGTAATTAATGGGCGCCCCCTAAGGTGTTGATGACTCTACCAAACCGAAATTCGATTGACTTTCACTATTCAGACGTTATAATGATATGGATGTTAGAGAGCTCCAACATAAATTCAATAAATATTATCACGCTACGTAGAGATTTTTTTAAGTCTTGATCATAATTTGTGATTATCCTAATGTACTTACCTACGTATTTATAATTTCAGGCAACAGCAGATGATCTGATAGCAAAAGACCGAATATTTCGACAGTCTTTACTAAGCTCGGGAAAAAGTGTAACGCCGAAACCGAAGTGGGGCTTCTTCGGGACTATTTTTACTGTTATCTTAGAGGTGATCCAGTAACAATAAATTCTAAAAACATACATTAGTAAGAGCTCTAAATTATTGATAGATTGATGATTTAATTTATGTTACAGCAAATAAACGAAACAAAAAGTGCATACAATCAGATTTCTGAATTAGTGAATAACAACTTTATGGACGAAAATGTAAGTTAATACGTACATAATAATCTAATGCTATTATGTATATAATATGTAATATACCTATCCAAAGGCAAAATATGAATATAAACAAGCCTGTAATGTTTGTCCAAGTTTGACTTCGTATTCCGTACCGCTGACGGACTCCTCGCACTTTTTTTTTACGCCGGGAAATGCTCTGAGGCATCCCGCTGGAGAAGGGGGGACTCCCCAGGCGGGTATGTGGGACTCGCTGCGCCCGATAGATGGTAAGGTGGACGCAGCTCTACCCACTAAAACGTGGCGATTGCCACCAATGCCGCCTTTGGTGAGGTGCCCCGGATCTAGTAAACAAACAGGGCACCTCGACGGCTCGTAGTAAAATATAGGAAGATAAGAGATTATTACCGCCCATAATTTCTTAACTTTTTTAATTAACCATGAGTCATGACAGAATAATTTGCAATAAGATGTGTGGAAACAAACGTTTTTTACGTTGTTTTACGTCCATGCCCGCAATAATATTTTTGTATGAGGCTAGTTAAGAGCACCATAAATTTAAATATCTATAAATTTACAGGCAGTACCAAAGCCAACTGAATCATCATCGAATACCACGGAGACGCCTAAAATAACCAGGACAGAATTTCTTCGCATTCTTGATCGTAATCTTAAAGGCTTAAGTCGTCTTCGGAGTTTGGAATGGCGAGAAGCTAAAAAGGTTAATCGAAAGCTTGTCGTAAATCGTAAAGCATGCACTAGCAGGAGATTTTTTTTGTTTGTCGAAAAGCTATTTTTTTTTTACAATATTAGCAAATAGTAGAGATCTTACGTTTCCACCGAAAAAGTTTCCTTACTTACGAAAAAAATACATGATTGTCAAGAATCTTGGTAGTCTTCTGAGTAAAATAAAGAACCTTACCTACTTCCGTTTCAATTTTATTCCACGACTAGCTGTTGCCCGCATCTGCCCGCGTTAACTTAGATTTACAGCCGTAACCGAATTGATGATGATTATTTTTATAGCCTAAGTTACCTACTCCTTATATAACATCAGCTATCTGGCAGTGAAACTCCCATCAAAATCGGTTCTGTCGTTTCAGATATTAGCCGGAACAAACAGACAGACAAAAATTGTAAAAAATGCTAATTTGATAATATACGTACCGTGTATACCTACACCCATTTAATAAAAAGCGGTTATTTTAATATTACAAACAGACACTCCAATTTTTTTTTCCGTTTAGATTACTAAAATTAACATTTTATTCACAGGATACCAAGACCAACTTACGAGGATACTGGAACGAGTTATTTGGAAGTAAAAAATCGAGAAGTGCAAGATAAATATAATTTATTTTCGTTAGTTAATACTATTTAAGTTATTGTGTATGGATTTAATTTTAAAATGGGTGATGTGATCGTTTTATAAATGTGCATTAGTGAACGATTAGTTTAATACAAGGATGATCAATGATTTTATTGTGTATAGTGTTGCGGGCGGCGGTAGTCGGCTCTAAGTATAAACAGGTGACATACATACAACAGAATATAAAGTCTTAGAAGACTGCCACGTGCCATAAGTAATGTTTTCCTAATTAAAATCAGATCAAAAAAATATATTCAAACATAGTTTTACCAAAAAAAAGTGTAACAAGAATGACATTTTGTAACACATGTGCAACAAGGGGGCGTATCTCAAGTGTCCCAAAGCTCTTCACTTCTTACATCATACATGTATAATAAATATGTACCTACTGAATAATGTTTGCATTATTTTTATTAAATACTCGAAATTCTAAGGTTATCACTTATCATCATCATCACCCGTCCACTGCTGAACGAAGGTTATTGCTACATTAGAAACAGTGCCCCTAAATATATATATGTCGCAATCGGACCATCTCTGGGACGCCAGCGTCTCGAGAGGCGCTTGACGGAGTCAATCATTCGTCGGCTGGGCGACGTGTTCCACACAACTCGGGCAGCGGTCAACCAGTCCGGTCGAGTATTGAAACTGTCGCGCGTTCCAATAGAAAAGAGTTACTGTTATTGCGATCCTTTGTAATCCGTATTGTTAAGACATTGGACATTATAATTTGATTAAGTGAACTACTGTGTTTCGTTGCTCCAACATTACCCATCGAGTATCGACGCCCACAGCTAAGAGAAAAGTAATAATGGACCCTACTGATGACGGCGATGGCCTTCCTCCGTCATATATATTTTATTTCCCTTGCATCTTTTTTACTGACCTCGTTACAACTATTGAAATGAAAAGAAGCAAAAACTTTCTTTCAATAAAAAAAAAACAAAACGTAATTCATCTATTTATTGTTTACTAAACTATTGTACAGAAGATTCTTTCACTTGCTCTTCTGGTTGTGATTTGGGCTTGGTGTTTCTATTTGTATAAATATATAACAACGCCCGACAGTCTGGATACAGCTCATATTTCGTCCTCACGATACCATATTTTATTCTGTCCTGTACCGATTTTTCTTGAAGCATCATTTGCAATGCTTTTTCTTCGGTTAAGTTGGGAAGTTTAGAAGCCTCTATTTTTAGCTCACACCTGTCAGCGCCATCAACCTATAATAAAAACAGATCATATCAAATTATTTCTAGTGGGTGACAGGAGATAGGTCGGCGGCGTTTCTTGTACGAGGTCTTTGTTCAGCAGTATGGATTAAATTTTAGGTGTGACGTGTATAATTACATCTATATTAATCGTTATTAATAAAAAGGACGTAGACCTACCTAAATAAGGAAGCATGATAAGTCAAAGAAATTATAATATATGTAATATATCCCCACATAGCTAAATTGGCGAATAGACTCAGTTCAGCAGCATATGCAGTGAGAAAAATAAGACAGTTTACTGATGTAGATACAGCGCGAATAGTATATTTTAGCTACTTTCATAGCATTAAGTCTTATGGCATACTTTTATGGAGAAATGCGGCCGACATAAACAACATTTTTGTGCTGCAGAAGCGAGCTATTCGTGCAATTTACAAGTTGCCTCCCTATTCATCTTTGAGAGAAAATTTTAAAGAAATAGGAATTCTGACTGTCGCCTCTCAATACATCTTAGAAAATTTACTGTATGGCCGGAAAAACATAAATAAATTTTGTAAGAAAAGTGATATTCATAGTAGGAATACACGTAATAGACACAGGTTACATCCACCAATGATTAGACTTTCGAAAGTAAGCAATTCCTTTAAATGCAACTGTATACGCTTTTACAATAGGATCCCAGAAAACGTTCAAAAGCTCTCCATAAAAAAAATCAAAAAAGTTGTTAAAGAGCGATTGTGTGGTAAAGGATATTATAAAGTAAAAGATTTCATGGAAGATACCACACCCTGGGAATAAGGCGTCCCTCCCAGGCATTTCAGGATGAGATGTTAAAATTGTTATATAATATATATTATTTGAAAAGATTAGTTCCACTGAGTTTGTTTCGCCGGTTCTTCTCAGTGGGCTTACCTTGGAACCGGTGGTAGATTCAATTGACATTCAAAAAGATACTGTATCTTATCTTATATCTTTAAATGAGCAATTCTTGTATATATATAATATAATTGGAATCTTGGAATCGGCTCCAACGATTTTCATGAAATTTAGTATATAGGGGGTTTCGGGGGCGATAAATCGATCTAGCTAGGAATCATTTTTAGAAAATGTCATTTTATTATATATATAGCTCGGTCATCCATGTACTTAGTACTATTTTGAATAAAATAAATTGATTTTGATTTTTGATATGTATATGGTGAAAAAATTATTTGAATAATTTGAAAAATGACAAAACGAATAATTCTTTTCCTAAATCCCGAACGTGGGCGGAGTATTTGACGTCATTATGACGTCACAAGTCTCGCCGGGTCAACGGTATGGGTAAGGCGGTACTCTACTCGAGCGAGCGAGTTGCGGCCCATAGGCGAGACTTGTGACGTCAAGAGGTCGCGTGCCGAGAAGTTGCAAAGCGGACGGCAAAAGTAACATAACTTCGTCATTTATAAATATAATCGAAAAAAATGGGCTGTATTGCAAGTTTAGTGCTATTAAAAAAAAAAAAAGAAAAGAAATGGATACTTCCTTAAAGCTTAAAGCTGCTATATGAATCGGTCGCGAAAGATAAAAAATGTTTAATAAATTATACTTACTTTACATTGAAAAGACAGTGGATAATTCGAATCAACAGTAGGCCACCTTTGATCGAGTACTTCTCCATTCCAATTTATATAACTTGAGTTATCACAAACTTTGTTTGGAGCAGATGTGAAACCTGACCAAAGTTCTGAGCAGAAATGCGGAGTGACGGGTGAAAGCATTATTATTAGAGACGCTAACGCGATCTCATATGCTTTACTCTTAGCAATAACTTCTGGTGGTATTTTATTCTAAAAACAAAAAGGATGTTCAGTTCAGAATAGTAGATTAAATTCTCGCTGTGATAAAATTTGCTTGAGAATATACTGCGTCCATAAAAACAAACTCATAAACCTATAGTGAATCAGATTAAGAACCATATTATTTAGATTTTCTAAATGTAAGTTAAGATAGGCTAACCAATTATATAGAGAAAATTATTATTATTATTATTATTATTATAAAATAACTGTGTTTCTTTAATTTTTGTGCTTACAATTTATAGTCAACTTAATCTTCTACTAATATACAAACTTTGCGTTTACCACGTCATTGTTGTTACTATTGGAGTCGGTGTCAGCAAAGATAGGTAGGTAGGTACAGCAACAAATACGACACTGGTGACTGACGACGGTTTTGGTGCTGTACCTATTAAACTTAGCTGACACCGACTTCAATTTTTGTTTAAAAAAATATTTATTTCTTTAATTTTTTGTGATTCCGAAATTCGATAACTAATTTTATTTGTCTGAAATATAAATAGATTTTTTTTACATCGACAAGTAATATAATGATACATCATTGACTACTACTATTTTTGTTGGATAGGTTTATGTTAGTTGATTATAAGTTGTAGGCACAAAAATTAAGGAAACGCGATTATTTTATTACTTTTTAGTTTATTTTTTATTTTTTGAAGTCGGTTTCAATTTTTTGTAAAATGTGTTTATTTCTTATTTTTAGTGATTCCGAATTCGTCGTCTTGGCGTTCATTGAAGGAGGCCTATGTTCAGCAGTGGATGGATAAAGGACGATGATGATGATGATGATGATTACGATGAAAATCAATTTTCAAACACAACATAGCTGATTAGTGTTAAAATATTAGTAAAATTGTGCAGCACGGTGGTGGTATAAATATGTGGTATACTCTAAGGTTTCATATTTAATATAAAGTTGTACTTACTCTTAACGTGCTAGTTAGACTTTGTAAACGAGATATTCCTACACTAAGTTGATGTGTGTATTTAAAATGGTATGTTGCTGTGGCAATGAAATAATTTCTAGAATTCCGTAAGTTAGATTCATATTCCATAAACTTATCTTCTGTTAAATTGCTGGTTTTATTGTTATTCCTGTGAGCTAAGAATTCTTTAATTGTTAACCATAGTCTATGTTGAAAATTTAATACTCCAGGTAATGCTGAAAACAAATTTACATTATTATTTGTAAATTTATAGCAAACAAGTAAATAACCGGGTTAATAGTTTTACACCAAAAAGCAACAACATTTTATATAAGTATACTAATATGTAATAATAATAATATGTTGGGACAACTCACACACGGCCATCTGATCCTAAACTAGGCAGCGCCTGTTCTTATGGTAACCAGACAACTGATATATACATGTATAACTGATATAATATACAAGGTTAATAAAAGCGAGAGGCATTAAATTAAACCACATTCTCTATGTACCATTTTCAGGCTACACACCAAACTTAGACCAATAGAATCAATAGTTTAGCCACAGGATATTTTTAAAGTTTTAAAGCCGCTCCGCTTTGTTCGACCCGGTGAGACGCACCCTTTTTTTTGGAACGTAGTTCCTTATCGCGCGTCACGAAAGCGTCCGCTAGACGGAAAAAATTAAGACGAAAAGTTGGCACGACACTTTTTGCTATAGTGTGTGTATATAAACACACACACACACGTGTGTGTGCGTGCTTATTATAAAAGTTTGAAACCTTATCGAATAACATCATGTCACCAATAGCGCGAAGCAATTACTAAACAACGACATCTATTGGTAAATTCACGGAAACGTTTAATAATTACATATAAATGTACCACGCCATCTATTGGCAGTTTTAAGTAAACTTTAAATAATTATTCATATATACCACGCCATCTATTGGCAGATTAACATGAATACTTTAATAATTATACAATTTAAACATGTTTGAAAAATTAGATATGTAAGTAGTTTTCATTATAACACATTTCACGTGCCTACAGTTGACTTAATTTGACTTGCAAAAATTGTTGGTAATGTGTTTTAGGTCTTTACCTTTTTTTGTTTTTTATTACAATTCCTTCACTAATTAATCGAAAGGAACTTCGTTCCATCCGGGTGTCCCTTGACACCTCTCTTAGTTTTTTTTTGTTACGAGGGGGAAAATCTTCAAAACGATCATCCAGACTCTTACGAAGAGCCTAGAGTATGTGGAGATTTTTACCCACTAAAACCCTCTCGTGTGGTCTACCTCTGCGTAAACTGAGAAGCTCTGGGATATCCGGAGGAACTTCATCAATGCTTCCCAAACGCGATGCCCAAGCACATCCCAGCCTGTAGGCTTTTAGACTGCTTTGCCGTCTAAAAGTCCGCCAGCAGCCTTCTTATAATTATATTTGCAACTGCCTTCCCCTGCGCATTCGAGTGGGATCGGCCCGCTCACGTTCTCGCTTTGCAGCTTCTTTCTGTAGTAGGACGCTCTCGTAAAAAGAAATTGTAGCGTTCCACGCCGCCAGACTCTTTAACATTGCAGTAATCAAGACCGATGGAGAAAGGTCTGGTCGAAATTCCACGCCGGACACACCTCGAGCGTGTGCTGCGCAGTATCCTGATCGCTGTGATGGCATTGTGCTGTAAGCTCTTTGCCTATCCGATTGAGGTACTCACCAAAGCAGCCATGTCCGGTGAGTACCTGCGTCAGTCGATAGGTAACACTACCTCTACTTCTGTCATCCATGCATTAAAATTGGGCAGGATAGCTGCAACAACCCTTTTTTGGATGTTTCTAGGTTACATCAACCGCTCGCGCCAGATATTAAATGCCCTCTCCCGTGCCCTCCGCCTAAAGTTTACGATGTTGTTATCATCGTTTTCTTTACCAATTTCCCGAATAGCACGAATTTCGTCATAAACTCTAGCATCCATGATAGCTAGGATATCGAGAGGTGGAAAACGAGCCAGGATATTAGCCGCTTCATAAGATATCGTGCGGAATCCCCGTGTAATTCTTATGGATATGCGACGCTGAGCAGCAAGCAGTTTGGCTGCCCGGCGGCGAGACCCCAACAACCTATCGAACCATACGGGAGCACCATAGAGTGCAATAGATCTTATTATACCCGCATACAATCGTCTTATTTCCTCATTAGGTGCACCTAAATTAGGCAACAATCTAGCCAAAGCAGCCACCACCCTGTTAAGCCGTGGTACCAATCGGGAAAAATGTTCGTCGAAAGTCCATCGGCTGTCAAGAACAAGGCCCAGGTATTTCATGAACTGCCCAATTTGTATCATGGTGTTAGCAATTTGAATTTAACAAATTGGTGGTTCTGTGTTACGACGACGAGCATGGAACCAAAATGCCTCAGTCTTATGAAGTGCTATTCTCAGTCCTAGTTCATTAATTTTTTCCACCACTTTACCTACAGCTCGCATAGTAAGTCTGATGGCTGTTTCAAAAGACTTTCCTTCGCTTATAATGAGTGTATCATCTGCATAGTATACAATCCTCACTCCATCAGGTAATTCCGTTCTCAAGACGGCATCGTAGGCCAGGTTCCACAGAAACGACCCTAAGACTGATCCCTATGGAACTCCGCACATAACTTTGCTGAAGTGAGTGATTCCGTGCCGGCCCGTAGAGCGAATGCTCCTATCAGATAGATATGAATCTATGATTTTCTGTAGGTAATTAGATACACAATGAATAGAATAGAATATAATATTTTATTTGCATTTGAACAAGGTACATTGGAGGTGGTCATAATAATAATAACAGTTACAGCTTATTCAGCCATTAATAACAGCATGCAAATGTTAAGTGTTGATTAAATGATATGCCAATGCCACCATAATGGTTTCCCAGGGCAAAGAGTTAAATGCGTTGATAATATCTAAGCTTATAACCAGTACTACTCTGCCCTGGGAAATAGCTCTCCTAGAAATTTCACGAACGTAACGAATTGCATCCACTATTGATCGTCCTTGCCTAAAACCATACCGATTTTCTGACAGATCTGGGCCATTACTCGTTAGGTGTTTATTTAAACGTGTGGCAATTACTTGCTCAAAAAGTTTGCCTATCTCGTCCAGTAAGCAAATAGGCCCGTACGACGTAGGACAAGACAATCTGAAGGCCTCCCTTTTTTAGTTGGTAGTAAATTAAACAGTCCTCTGGCAAACAGTCCCCTGCCTCTCGACGGTACAGGGTACTGTTTCCGCATCCAGGGGACTGGCTAAATTATATTTGTTATTGTCTTAGGTGTGTTTTGAGAATGGCGCGAAAGAAAAAAAGCCACCAGGGAAGAGATTCTACAAAAATAGAGGGAAGCAGAACGTAAGAGATATGAGCGTATTAAAAACAACCCTCGGAAAAAAGAAGAACTTCGAGAAAAAGAACGCCTTAACTATTTTAAGAACAAAGAAAAGGGACTAGGAAGATTGTTGAGAATAACCGAGACTTAACATCTTATGTCTCAGAATAGGCAACACATAGATGAGTTGCCTGGACTCGTTCCAGGTAAACTAGTTTATGTTCATAGGCGACGTCGACCTATGAACTTATACGAAAATATTGTTTTCTAATGTTTACGCGAATTTCACTTATTATAATGAAAAAAAAATACGGATTTTATCGCGGTTTATTATTTTATTATTATTATTATTTATTTGCCCGACATTTCAGATACTTTACAGCAACCATAGTCATGGTCCTCCCATGACCATGGTTGCTGTAAAGTATCAGAAACGGCGATAAAATCCGCGATAAATCAACTTCAAATATTATATAGTTGAAATTGATTTTTTAATTGTTATATTGTTTAGTTACTTAATTCTTAAGCTCCAAAGTTTAATAATTATAATAAACAAATATTGCATTTTGATACATACCCTTGACATAGATAACAGTTCCCTGTATAGAATTGTCAGAAAATGCGCAATATTTTCTAAAATAATAATGGAAATATTTTTGGTTCATCTGGCGGACTTTAATAAATAGATGGATATTTATCCCCCAAATAAGATTTATTCAATGTATAAGCAAAAAAGTTGCCTAGACAGCTTTCTTAGAAGGAGTTGCCGAGTTTACAAAGAAATGCCCGTCTAAAGAAATTTTCACTTAAAATACTTTGCTCTAAAATAAATAAGCCTGTATAAACTTCATCAATAATTTGATAATTTTTTAATCAGTCCAAAACTAATGTTGCTTTATATAAGCCAAAATTAAAAATTTCAAATATACACTTACTTGCATCAGACCATTTCCTACTTGTTGCGGGAGGCACATCAGCTAATATAAGTAGTCTTGTTGTATCACATCCATAAGTTGCAATAATTCTTTGAGGATTCTCTCCATTATATTTAGACTTACTCATTTTCTCCCACTGCGCTATAACTACTTCCCCGGTAGACTTTTCTTTGTACCCCTTTCCAACTTTTTCAATTTGATCCGGTGGCAAATATTTTCCAGATGATTTCGTTTTGTAGGACTGGCCCATTACCATGCCTTGGACCAAAAGTTTCTTAAATGGTTCTTTTGTAGGTGACAAACCGATTGAATGTAAGAAGTAGCTCATAAAACGAGCGTAGTATAAATGCAGGACTGCATGTTCTTTGCCTCCAATATAACAATTTACTGGAGTATTTTTAACTAGTTTCTCATAATCAAAAGGCAGTTTGTCATTGTGTGGATCTAAAAACCTATAGAAGTACCACGATGAGTCTACAAATGTATCCATAGTATCAGTTTCTCTCTTTGAATCTCCCGAGCATTTTGGACATTTGCATTGTACCCATGTTTCAAAATTTGATAAGGTTGAATGTTTTAAACTAGACAAATTTTTATCGGGGAGTTCTACTGGCAGATCTTCAAAGGGCACAGGAACCGCACCACACTTTGGACAGTGAATAATAGGTATTGGAGTACCCCAATACCTCTGCCTTGATATTAACCAATCTTTAAGTTTAGAGCTTACAGAATAACCTCCACAGTCCTTGTTTTGAGCCAATTCAACAGCTTTTCTGTTTTCAGTTTGCATGTCAATGTCAATGGTTATATCAATTGGTATGTTTAAACTCTTAGATATATTTCTGTCCTCTAAATCCACAGAAGGACAGGCCAAATAGGTTTCTCGGCCTTCAGGGTAAGTTATTTTATCTGTAATATAAATCTTCATATCTGAGTTAGTAATGGGATTAAAACATTTTAGATTACATATATCTTCTTTGGGAATCTCATCTAAAATAACATTTTCAGGGCTCATTAATAAATATTCTCCATAAATAAATTTGTAAGGATCTGACGACCACACATTTATAACTTTAATTTGGTTATCAAATTTGACTTTCATATCTACAACAGTTCCATTGCATTCACCAATCCAGTGTTTTTGTAAATTGATGATATCTTTCCAGTTTTCTAAACTTTTACTATCTAGACCTTCATATAAGCTTTGAGCATACTGGGTAGTTTTTATGTACCATTGAGTTAGAGTTTTTTTCTCAACTTTAGCTCCTGATCTCCAAGAACAGCCATTGTCATCAACTTGTTCATCTGCCAATACAGTTTTGTCAATAGGGTCCCAATTTACTTTAGCCTGAAACAGTGTTGATAGCTAGATTATATTTATATAAGTAGTTATGCAGTCACCTAGTAATTAGTCACATAGTAGAAAAAATAGTATGGATTACACATGAATTAGCATCAGTTCATCATAGCATGGTTTTAAAGTGCAAGTGTAGAGAAAAATATACTCTCTATTAGCACTCTTGGCAGGATGACTATAGGAAAAATGCGGTGCATTTTGGCGAAGCGTTACTATTATTGTGAAATTCTTAATATAAAGTCATTAACTAGTACAAGAACTAATATCATAGTATATTGAAGGCTGTAAAAGTTCAGAACCGGGTTATCACCACGTGCTAGAGAAAATGAAGCGTATAAAGTATAATAATTGTGGAATTCATAATACGAAGAATAAGAAATATAAATCTACCGAGCGCGTGAGTACACTAATTGATATTGAGAATGTGGTTCTAGAAGATAAATGTTTTATGATGACGAATTAATCAATTGAAAATATAAGCAGTTCGAGGGTAGATAAATTATTGCTTTATGCAGAAATTCATTTTTTATTTTGAGCTCGAAAATTATTAAGTTATATCGTTGAAGGAAGAATCAATTAGGAATAATATTTCATGAGTGGTCTGACGAAGTTAAATCAGAATTGAACGGATGTGATCGAAAGTGTGCTAGACTCGAAAGTGTCTATTCATTCGACTATGTATTTTATTAAGAACTTGTGAACGTGGATAGCTGAATCTCGTTCAATGGAGACCTAAGTAAAACAGCAACCTATTTGTTATCGGTGCAATGAAATCGAACATGACCGCAGTATGTAAACCGATAAAGGAAAGTGTTTTGGATGTGGCAAATAAGGACATGTGACTGTACCTTTCTGAATTGATTTGTTAAAAACCAGGAGCAAAGTGCAAGTTTGTCAGTAACATTCATAAAAAGGGAGTAAATTGCGTATTGTAAATTATTTTACTGACACTGGAAACGAATTGCATGTGATGACAAAGAGTTCAGCAGATGGGATTGATTTAAAAATTGGACCAGCCAAAACTTTGTTGAAAGGATTTACTAGACCATCGGTGAAAGCTAGTACAGTTTGATTTGAACGTTGATGATATTTAATTACGTACAACGGCTGTAACAACTTTTTTTCGAAAAAGTTGAAATGTTAAAAAACAAGGGGAGCATATTTTGTCAAAAAGGTAAATTTTGCTAATTTAAATAAAATGAACACAATGGAGAACACAAAAGGGTCAAAATATTATTATCAAATACCTACACTTAAAATCGGAGCGTACATCATGTACATTACATTAGTTTTTATTTCACTTCAATACATGCAGTACATATGCAGTATTATTATAAAGACGAGAAGTTTGAGCCCTTTTTTGAAATTCCGAGATCACGCGCGCTCATGCTATGACGTCACACCCTCGTTGTCGCAGTCCGGTGCGTTGATCCTAGTACTAAATTACGCGTCTCGTTACATTTTGTTTCGATGGTCATCGTTTTCC
The DNA here is from genome assembly GCA_963853865.1 of Helleia helle. Lineage (NCBI taxonomy): Eukaryota > Metazoa > Arthropoda > Insecta > Lepidoptera > Lycaenidae > Helleia > Helleia helle. The sequence goes on along the minus strand of OY971422.1, from coordinate 12,112,418 downwards.
TATTACAAGTGTGCTAGTATTTTAAAGTAATAAAAAATAAATATGATATCAAAGATTCCTTCAAAGTCGATGGTTTATTTTCAAGCGATTTTGTTTTTCATATTTTCCATAGATGTCAAAAGAAAATATTTATTATCGGTCTCAGTAAAAAACTTAAATTTTAAGTTGAGTTTTTTTGTTGTTGTTGTTGTTGAGTTTAAGTTTTTGACTTGAGTTTTTACTAAAAAGTAACTTCGAAGTGATATGTGATGTAATGGTGTGCTTAGATATAATTTGAAAAAAAATATTGGAGAGATGATGTATTTTTTTGTGCCAATTGCGGCGCAATTGTTACAGGATGGCCGACTGTAACGGAAGGAGAGGTGAGGTGTGAGATTCGTTAAGCGGATACGAGGAGCGACCAAGGGTGAGGAGAGGAGTGGGGAGAGGAGAAGAGGGGAGAAGCGGAGAGGAGAGTTGCTTATGTTATAACCACAGATATTTGAAATAAGGAGATGTTATTTCATTCAAAATGTGCGAGAACTCAAGTCGTCACATTTCTCCCTTCCACATTTCGCAAGGCCGCGCACACACATAGCTAGACATAAATCACAACCACACACACAACAAAATAAAAATAAACCTTATGTTATCTTACACAGCGCTCATTCAACACGCACCGTAGATACGGATCGCTCGGACCCTTTTCTAAGCATTCAAATTTAAACCTTATTTTATCAACCAAAGGGCTCAACTTAGTAACAGAGCAACAACTCTCTCTCTCTCGTTCTTTCTTGAAAAGTGATGTACTTTATCGGAAGGATGTCGATACTTTGATTTATTTTTGTATTTTTAACCTACTTCAAAATGGAGGAGGTTATCAATTCGTCGGAATCTTTTTTTTAAAGACTATTATGGTCAGATACTATACTATAAGATCATATATAAAATGATCAGAAAATAATTTATTATAAATAAAAAAATATGTTGCACGAAATAAAATGAAGTAAAATGTTTTATTTTGCTTACTTTTCACTGTCATAATTCTAAATATCGCTTCTTATCCGAATATCTCATAACTAGACAGTAAAATGATATAAATTAGTAAAAAAAACTATATTTTGTAGAACTATACGGTTGACAAATATTAAAATTTGGCTATAATTCATATATTATTTCGTTAAACAAACATACAATAAAATAGCAATGTAAAAAGACGCTTAACTCGTAATACACTAATCAGTTAAACACTTATAAAAAATACATAACATACGTGGGTATCACTGAAAATGTTTAGAACTGGCCAGTTAGAAACATTGAAAATGAAAACTTTTTTTGAATTTCAATTTTAGAACTCTTTGGTAACCTAATGTAAAACCTGTAGTATATTGCATTCATTTGATGAGAATGGCGGGAAACATCGGGACGCGCGGTTGTGTTTTTTTGGTTCCCCGGTAATTAATTGTTATTTTGTGTTTTGTCCATTCAGAGTGGTTTTCTATAGTGTTTGTTTTAAAAACTTGATCTTTATATATTGTGATTGGTTGGCGAATATTGTGGTGGACTGCCTTGGGTGGATGGAATTAAGAATGATAGTTGATTGATGGGGGCTAGAGGGGCGAAGCCGCGCTCCTTGGGGTTTCCCGCCATTTCTCCGTATTACAGACCGAATATTGTATTTTGTATGGCTAATAGCGTAGTAGCTAATGCCTTTAAATGAAAATAATAATAATTGCATTCATTTGTCATTTGTTTTTGTGAATTGGCGGCAAATCTAAAACTCTTGTTACACGTGAAAATGAACATAACGCGAGAAAATTTTCGGTCAATGATTTATTATGACTTTCGTTGTGGGCTTACTCAACAACAAAGCTATGATAGGCTGCGATAAGCATTTTTTTATGAAGCCCCATCTCGTGCCACTATTTACAATTGGTTTAACGAGTTTAAGCGTGGACGTAGCAATCTCAGTGATGATCCGCGTGAGGGACGTCCTTTAACAGCGACTACTGAAGATAACATCAGTGCTTTGCGACGCATGATAGAGGAAGATAAGAGAGTGACCTATCAGCAGATACGGGCAAGCCTAGGCATTGGTATGAGTCAAGTTCAAAAAATATTACACGAACATTTAGGCGTCAGGAAGCTTTGTACCAGATGGATTCCATGATCGCATGGACTGGTGTCGCCAAATGTTAGATAAGTTCAACGGCGGTAACTCAAATGCTGTATTTGACATCATCACAGGTGATGAAAGCTGGATATATTGCTACGAACCCGAAACCAAAAGACAATCAGCTCAGTGGGTGTTTCCTTTCGAGGATCGGCCAACTAAGGTAAAGAAAGGAAGAAGTCAAGGAAAAAAGATGATTGCCTCATTCTTTGGTCGGAAAGGTCAGTTCGCGACAGTTGTGCTAGAAGATGGAAGGACAGTTACTGCAGACTGGTATGTCAATCGCTGTTTGTCTGTTGTCTTGGAAAAAATTCGACAGCAGCGCCCTCGAAGCAGGATCCTCCTTCACCACGACAATGCTTCAGCGCATTCCGCAAAACGGACTGTTGAATATTTGACTATGGCAGGTGTCGAGATAATGAGTCATCCGCCTTACAGTCCTGACCTGGCGCCCTGCGACTTTCATTTATTCCCAACAACTAAAGATAAAATTGGCGGTATTCGCTTTACGAGCCCTGAAGATGCGGTGAAAGCGTACGAAAATGCCATAGAAGAGACTCCTAAGGAAGAATGGGCCCACTGCTTTTCTCAGTGGTTCCATCGAATGCGACGATGTGTAGAAAGAAACGGAGATTACTTCGAAAAACAATAAAAGTATTGGCAACTTTCTACATTAAGCCGTTTTTCATTTTCTAAACATTTTCAGTGTTACCTAGGTAGAACTAATATTAAACGAGTACATACACACAAAATGTATAATTAACTGCAATAGAAATAAGTCAATCGATAATCGACGTGTTGACGATAGCTTGAATCAGTTGCTATGTATGAACATCACTGTCCCGACGACAAAAAACAGTATCGTTTACATTGCGTGTCCAGTCACTCCGCAACATACTAAGGTAGTGGTTAAAAAGCAATATATTTTGCGCTACAGATATTTTACGTATACTTGTTTTTTAAGCTATTGCATAGCTTTTAAGCTATTGCATAGCTTTTATCATAGCTTTTATCGCGAGCCTTGAGCGTGGGGACCGAATCCAGAAATTCCGTAACGAAAAAAACCTAACACCCGACGAGCGACGAGCTGCTCCGAAATCGGACGAATAAGTAAGCAGCTGTTTGTGAGAAAGTATATAGGTGACTAACTAGATGGCGCTTTACATTTTCACATCGTCTCCGTGTTAAATGAAGTATTAAAAATAGAAATAAGTAATAATTTCATAAGTGTACGTGTTATAAGTGTTGAACATTAAAGTGACAATAACTAAGTGGAAAGTTTTATCCGTAAGAATATTTCACTGCCTGAGAATATATCGTTCAGCTAAAATATTAACCATCGATTTTAAATAAAAACGATATAAAGATAAGAGATAGTGTTTAAAAGTGAGTGTAAGATCTGTATTTGTGCAAATCAAAGAATTTATTAACTATTTAAAAGCATAAAAGTGGACAAAATGTATTTTAGTACTGAACATAAGAACAAAGAACTATACAAGTATAGAAAAAATTAACGGCTGTTCGTAGTTGTTTTAGTCGTCAACACTATCTACTATAAACCACATAGTTAGTACATCGGTGGACACAGAAGATACAAAGTTCTGGGATAATAACTGGAAATAACAGCTCATAGAGCGCAGATGACGAAAATTAAAAACATCTCTATAACATTGAAATTATAAACACAAAATTTGACATTTGACAAATAGAATATATTATCAGTTTGTAAAGCTGACAGATAATTTATTAAGAGCTGGACACAAGACTTTTGCCCGTTAAGTTAGTTTCAGTGTTGCTAGTGCTTGAAAATAATATCAAACATATAATATAATAAATAAATAAAAGTAGTAAATTTGTGTATAAGTGTTTTAAATATGAATAAACAGCTTGTGCATTTATTAATAAAGAAAGTGATATGATTTTGTTGATTATAATAAATAAAATTTGAAATGGTTCTTAAATTGAAGTTTGTAAATATAATTCATCATTTACACATAAGAATATTATCTCTTTGTTGATCATTGGCCATTCGCATTAAATCATAGAATTGTTGGTAATCCATTAAATATAAAATATAAAACAAAAGAAAGAAAAAAATACTGCATAAATAAATAATTATAATTGCATAATTTAATTAAAAAATGCTATGCAATAGCTTTACCGCGGCAGTCCCCGAGTGCCACACGTCTTTTTATTTAAGATTTTTGAGAAAAATATACTAACAATGTAATATTTAGATATGATAACAGATTCCATAACTTGTTAAATGTTTGATTTCACTTCTGTTCTTACAACAAACCACTGAACACGACGGAATTGGTATATGTTTTTTCGTTTGCGGGCGACATCATACTGATTGCGCTGCCGGTCATTTTTGAAATGTATGCCCGGTTTGCTCAAGCAGCATCTACGCGGACACGCCTCCATACCACTTTCTCCCCTCCTGTTCTTAATATTTCTATGGTTATATACTTTTGGAGTCTGTGTCAGCTAAATAGGTACAATACAAATACGTCACTATCGTCCGTCACCGGTGTCGTATTTGTTGCTGTAGGTACCTAGTACCTTTGCTGACACCAACTCCAAAAGTAACAATAATTACGTGGTAAACGCAAAAATTGTACATTAGTAGAGGCAAAAGATGATTATTAGTTGTAGACACAAAAATTAAATAAACACAGTTATTTTATTACTTTTTAGTTTGAAGTCGGTTATAATTTTTGTTTAAAAAATTTTATTTCTTAATTTTTAGTGATTCACCGTGATTCATTAAAGAATGACAGACAAATATAGACAATTTTGGCATATTGAACCGTATGAAGGAAGCCGAACAAAATCTGTAAATCGTCGAGGAGTTCCCCCGACTGTCTATGGTCTCCATCATCAGACATGTAATATATGGCACGTATCACCCCTATGGGTGCAAAGGGCCTTCGTCTTCATCATCAGACCTCCAATCTCAGTCACAACCCATCTACGTATAAAGTTCTCATCAATACAAATTAATTAAGCCCAAACACAAGGTTACTGATGTAAGCCGTTGCGGAGTTCCCTCGACTGTCTTTCAGCTCCAGCATCAGATGGAATCTAGACCTTCATTTAATTGTAGTGCTTTAAAATGCCTAACTAAAAAGATAATAAACGCACTAATCGCTCCTATTTCGAAAGTTTCCCTCGATTTCTCTGGGATGCCATCTTCAGACCCTAGCTTCCTTTTCATGGGACCATTTGGCAAGTATACTCTTTCAAACAAAAAAAGAATTTAAAAAATCGGTCCACAATTGACGGAGAAATTGGTGTACATACATTTTAAAAAAACCGATCGAATTGAGAACCTCCTCCTTTTTGTTGAAGTTGGTTAAAAATGTGGTGCATTTTGGCGGAGCGTTACTATTGTTGTGAAATTCTTAATATTCAGTCATTAAAATATCTTCAGTAATTGCTTATTTTATTTAAATTTACATAATATAAAGTAATTATAAGAACTAATATCATAGTATATTGAAGGCCGTAAAATTATTATTAATAAAATAATTCTTACCCTGCTTTGATATGCTAAGCCTTGCTCAAACAGTTTTAAAAATATGAATTGAGTCCATTTATAATACTTGGGGTCACATGTACTTATTTCTCTGTCCCAATTGAAGTTGAATCCCAGCTGCAGGAGTTGATCTTTCATCGTCTTTATGTTTGATATTGTCCACACATTAGGTAGAATGTCACGCTCTCTAGCAGCATTTTCGGCGGGCAATCCAAAAGCATCCCAACCAATAGGATGTATGACAGCATTACCATTGAGTTGATTAAATCTTGCTATTGTGTCTGATATAGAATAAACCCGAACATGGCCCATGTGTAAATTCCCAGATGGATATGGAAACATTGGTAGAATATATACTGGCACTCCTGAAGCATTTCCATTCTTTAAGACATCTTTAGCCCAATGCTTTTCAATTTTATGTTTAATTTCTGTATTTAGGTTTTCATTCTAAAAAAAAGTAAAGACAAATCTTATCTTCAAATGATATTTTATAGTGTCTACTGTTTTCATACTCCATAAAAGTACAGTAGTATTAATATTTCATTCAAATTTATAGTGGCTTCATTTATAGAAGCATACTACACTTACCCACAATCCTAAACTACTTTTATGTCTTGAACATTTATAAAATGAGGAAGGTCTTAGAGTTTCAAAAATCTTTTTATATAAACCCATTGTGGTGATTAAAAAAATATGTTATATAAATTATTTAACAATAATGATCCGTTTCAATGACATCACTTATAAATTAAAAATAATTTTGTATGTATTTGACTAATATCGCTTTAACAAAAACCAAAATATTTAAAATAGAACAGAAATTTAACTTTAATTATTAACCATGTAATTTATTATTTTATTAACTTTATGTAAAATAAATTTTTAATAATTTTCTTATATTAATTTTTAATGTAAAACTAAAATAGATATGTATAGATATACCAATTTCGAGTTTAGAAAGTTTAAACTTTAAATATTTACTATTGAACAAAATTCAAAAACCTGAAGTAGTGTCATTTTTCCTCTCCTACCTCATATCTAGAGGTAGGAGATTGGCAAATATTTTTTAAAAATATTTGCCAATGTCAGGTTTTAGTAAAATAGATTCGTACACGATGATTTTATTTACAAATACTTTGAGTTACCCCATCAACGTATAATCAAAATATAAGTAAATTAAAATTCAGTATAATACAAACGGGAGAAATTGATTTATGCATTGGTTTTTTTGAGAAGAGTTAAGTGACGATGGACCTGGAGGAATGAACACTGGAGACCGCGTGTGTCAATTTTACGAACGAATTTTCATGCCATTTTTTTGCGGGGACTACTACACTCACAAACATCACACGCACTCCAAAATAAAATCTTTGTCTTAACAAGTGCCCTCATATTAATAATTAATGTATCATACAAATTTAAAATTCATGCACTACATGCTTATAATATTATAATAATTATATTCTATGCGAACACAAAAATTTGTTTAAGTATATGTGTGTGTTTGTGTGTATAGATGAATCCTTAATAGGGCAGTAAAAATTGTATTTAACCTTGCACTAAATTCCTGATCTAATTTTAATGAGGTATAACGTGAAATGCTGACAAAATAAACATCTGCCATTCATTCTTTCTTTTTTATATTTCCCAGCAAAACTATGACAAGACGAAAGCTTAATTTTTTTTTCAACATTATACAATAATTATTACTACTAATGTTATTGTAAATAAGATTTCGATCAATGTCTTCTTGAAGAAAAAATAATTGTTAATTTTCTACTATCGCATCACGCGAAAGCACAAACTTTTGAGATTGCTCATTTGTGCCACAAAATAAATATTAACGAAAGACAATCTCTTGTATGTACTTCACTTTTTACGCACAAAAACTATCACATTAGTGACACTCATATAATATATTTTTAGGAATCAGAAGTGAAATGAGTTTAAAATAGCAACAATTTATTACACTTACCCCCAAATACTCAAACGAATCTCAAATGTAAGACGTACTTAAACTCGTGTTGTCCCTCTTTTTTTCTTTGAATCTGACACGTCGTAGCATGAGTTTAAGTACGTCTTAAATTTGAGATTCGTGCGAGTATTTGGCCGTTAGTAACGACAATAATAATCTTACGGTTACATCAAGATATAAATGTAATGGTAGAGTGCGCGCACGATAAGTCTGCGTGCGGCGAATAGAGGAACTAAAATGACAGTCATGGGTCGTTAATCGTTACGTTATTTTCACTTGTTTGTTACGCCAAAACTTTCCAGTTTCAAAACTAGTTATTTTTGTAACGAGTTTCATATTAATGTTCTACTATGACTGCTTATGCTACAAATCACCCCGTTACTCACAGAACGAAAATAAATCAATAGGCATGTTTTGTAGCTAGTTACACGTTATAAAGTTTTTTTGTATCATTTTGTTATCATTGTTTGTTTCCCAAATGAATACATTGTAAAATTAAAAATAAAATATCTAACAATGGAGAACACAAAAGGGTCAAAATATCAAAGGGTCAGAAAACATGTTGGCACTCGCACCACGAACGCCTTGAAATTGACGTTGCGGCGCGACTCCAGTAGCTGCACTCTCGCTGTGTACTTGGTTTTTTGGCGCACGTACTCCACGATGTCTTTCGCCTCAGTGGTGTAATGTAGGCGGGAGATATACACCGGGGTGTTCGGTGCTGCAGCACGTATGCAGTTAGGCTCCATGGGAGCCGTGCCACAGCGGTTCTTGTTAGCCTTCTGACGGTGCTTCCTACTTTGCACCGTCATAAAACCTTCTTCATCAGCCCGCTTCGATGTCTTCTCAGGCAAGGGCTTCGTAGCTGGAGCGGTGCTCCTTGCGAGATTTTAATTCCTCGCAGGTACTGTAGACACAGGCAGCGAGACAGCTGGCCGGGAATTTCGTGCAGCAGTACGAGGAGCTGCAGGTACGGGTGCGGGGTCGCGGGGCGTGCACAGTGCATGCTCAGCAGACTCAGTATTCCTCGGTGCCGGCGAAGACAAAACCGCTGACGCTCGATAAATCGAGGCACGCTCCACGACGCGTATTGACATTCGATGCATTAGTTGGTGACCCAGTTTTTTAAGAGATTTAAGCAACTCTGCGAGTTCATTACGCAAATCAGCGACAGTATTCTGGGATGCATCTAGCCTCTTCTGCACATCTACTAAGCTAGCCTTCAAAAAGACAATGTCCTTTAGCAGGCTCGTGACGATGACATGGTCGAAGGTGAAAAAATTTAAAGTAAATGTAAAAAAATATACTTTATTTGAAAAAGGACTTAATTAAAAATGTTACGTGTTTATGACCTTACAGTACAATACAAACATACGGCATGTCAAAGTATCAAATAATTTATGCGTTCTATAACACAGTCTACATGCTGTTGTCATCGACATTTGTAAACATAACCTAAGTGAAAAATGATTATTTTAAATATACCTATTATTAAGCTTGGCAGTGACTTATAATAGCTTTGGGTGGATGCATTATTATTCGATATAACACATTAAACATTGTTCAGATCACAAGTATATTTTTGGCCTCATAATCCAAAAGACATCTTCTATACACTCTACAAATTATATCCCGAGCAGAACTTCAAATTGTTCTATTCATTTTATATACTTTAGACCTAAATTACCAGTTTTTAGACTTTATTTTTTATGGAAACGAAATTGAAAGTTTTGTTTACGTAAAACTTCAGGAAACGTCAGAATAAAAACAAAAAAACATCTGTCAGAATGTTGCCGCTATAAAAAAAAATAGTTCCGACTTCCGCTCCTACACTTTTTTGACAGGCTATACGCTCATAGTGACCGTGGACTTTGTTAGACCCATATAAATAAGACTAAGTTTAGCTCGAGGGTTTCACAGCGTAATCCAGACCCCTAAATACATTATTAAACAATGAAAAGTAGACAAGTAGGTACGTTTAGTAAGTCAACCGTGGCAAGGATAAGTAGAGAAGAAGAAGGAATAACATATTAATAACAAATATCGAAATGGTCTTCTCATCAGTGCGGTTTAGACGTTAGTTTGAGGGCATATTGATTCAACTCTTTTTACGGCTGTCGTCCACTTTTTCCTCATTTTTAAATCCTCAGGCACATAAAAAACAGTTTATCAGATGTTGTAACTGTTGAATTAATGCACAAAGGCATAATACAGTATTTTTTTTTTCCATTTTTACCACAGAGAACTTTATAATTTTGAATTTCAATGCGCAAAGTCGTGCGAACGAGAGCGCGATTATCGATTCACGGGGGGATGTGATCATCATCGGCTAGCGAACGCCCGCCCGCGTTTTTAAAAATCTTCGGCCGAAAATTCGCACTTTGATTGTAAATATCTCAGCCATTTTTTAAGATATCATAAAAGTAAAAACACAGTTTTTCTATCTTAGGTTTTTCTCGTATTTTTTTTGTAGATTTATTTGGCATGTAAAGTAAAAAACGTTTGTCAGACCCATTACTGTTGTTCTACCTTTTTAAATTTTTTGTATTTAGTTGTAAAGAGATAACCGAATGTAGATATTTTTTATCTATTGTCTAATGTTTTAGCACGTGTCGACAAATTCTTACGCAATCCTCAACTTCGCAACACTCTTTGTTTACTTCTTTATTACCAAATTAAACACGTAAAATACAAAATGTTAAACAATTGCTAATTTTCTATATAACATTTCTAATTGTACGTATGTGATTTTGAATAAGTATAAAAATAAAGCGTATTATTATTTAATATACCTTTAATATTTTATACTTTTAAATTAATACCATAACAAACAATACTTTAGCATCAAAGATTTCAAAATTCAAAAGAGACCCTCTTCCCGAACTCGCAATACTTACGTTATTTATGATTTAAAACCAAAAATCTTTAGTCATTATAATAGGGATGTTGACAGTATTCATATAGAAATATAATTTTGATGTTAATTGGTAGTTTCTATGATAGAATTCTGAAAAAATACAATGTTTTCCCTTATTTTTATTTGATTAAATTAATATTTAATAAATAAAATGTAACAAAATTTAAAATAGGTCACATGATAATAAACGGAAATGACGTGTTCCTATTTAGCGGAAGCGGAAGAATATTGACGTACTTTTATACACCATTTTCCGTACGCAGTACATATTGTAAAAACAAATTTTCAGGCGTTTTGACAGTGTACACAGACATAGGCACCATACAAAAATTATAAAACTTAGAAGCTATTTTTTATTAACGACAACTAGGATCATTTTATCTTTTTTACGATGTTTAACAACAAATGACGTCACGTGACAAGTGTTAGCGTTTTGGAGCGAAATTTAAAATGCATTATAAAATGTAAGATTTTATAGGCATTAGACGAATTTAAGCAAAAGTTAATAATATTTAGGCCTCTATTAGATATTTATAAATCTTTATATATATATATATTTCTTGTGTGCGTGTGTATGTCACTGAACTCCTCCTAGACGGATGGACCGATTTTGATGAAATTTTTTGTGTGAGTTCAAGGGGATTCGAGGATGGTAAACCATCCTAAAGTTCCTAACCAATCTAAAGATTCACAAAAAAAAATTGTACAGGACAACGTCTGTCGGTGCCACTAGTGATCTATATATATATTTCTTGTGTGCGTGTGTATGTCACTGAACTCCTCCTAGATAGCTGGACCGATTTTGATGAAATTTTTTGTGTGAGTTCAAGGGGATTCGAGGATGGTTTAGATTCACAAAAAAAAAAAAAAAATGTGCGGGACAACGTCTGTCGGTGCCACTAGTGATCTATAAACATTTATGAAAAATGTCAACATCCCTATTAAACTTACACAAAACATCAAATAAGCAAATTGTGCAATTTTGAATAAATAATTTTATTCAAACTTGTACATACAAATTGTATAATTTTACGGCACTTACGCGTTCGGATTCATTTGTGGGTTATACGAATAAAGCCGCAAGACCGAGTATAACGTATAACTCTTTACAGAAACGAAACAAGTAAGTAACGAATAACTACAATAGCTGTTTCGCTCGCTCGGCCGGCCAGTTATAGTAACTAGTCGCGTATTGCGAAAGAAACGTAACCAATAACGACACACTTCACAGAAACGTCAGTAACGCTTTTACAAGAATAACTAGTTTCTCGTTTGACTCGCAACTAGTTATTCGGTTATTCGCCGCGTAACTAGTGACGTTAAGGTTGAACTAGTCGACAGCGCGAACTCTAACACAATGATTGCTATCTCACCTGATATAGTGCGCGAACATGAGTGCTAGAATAAAGTGCACAATGATTAATTCCGAAAATGTCCTTTTAGCAAAACAGTTATTATAGAAAAACGAATAAGTGTATCTTTTCAAAATAAATTTATTTAACTTTTGATTATCTAAACTATATCAGTACGGGCTTTATTTTTGAGCTTTCGTGCTCTGTAGACTATTTATTTACGCCCAAATTTGGGCTAAAATCAGTGTTGAAATACGAAAGTTTAGAAGCTTGTATTTTTAAATGTATATTTTTTTTATATAAAGGACGGGGCGGGAAGTATGGCGGGTCGGGAAGTATGGCGGGTCGGGTTTCCCGCCGTTTCTCCATAAGAAAAAATATTGTTAACACGACAGACTTGGCAGCATGGTCTCTGGTCTTAGCCGGTTCCAAAACGAACAAAAATACCAAAAAAATCAAGAAAAAATATATTCATCAATTTTCTTTTGAGTTTTGAGGAAGGAATGGCGGGAAGCATCGAGACGTGCGGTTGTGTTTTTATGGTTTCCCGTTAATTAATTGTTATTTTGTGTTTTGTCCGTTCAGAGTGATTTTCTATAGTGTTTGTTTTAAAAACTTGATCTTTATATATTGTGATTGGTTGGCGAATCTTATGGAGTACCGTTCTGGACTAGGAACAAGTATAGTATGGAATTGACATTCGCGTATTCCCGAAAGGGACATATTTTACAGGGATACCACATTCATTATAACAAGTCTACTTATTTTCTTGAAACAAGTGAATTAAAAATAATAAAAAACTGGTAAAGATTGATAGATAACTATAAGCATTAGCCCTAACCAAACATTTATTGTAATTTTAGACAGCTGCATTTTTCCGGATTATCGAAAATATTATGTAATGACTAATAACAAACCACTAAAAACATAAATAATAAAAAAGAAGGCTATATACGTCTTAATATGTATGATCTATAGTACATAGCCTTTAAGGATAGCAATAAACATATTTGTTTTTATTGTGTTTATTTCGAAAATTCCAATCACCCTTTTTATATAATACCACATTCTTGGGTAATCTGCCTATAACAAAACTGGTATCACCATACCTACATAAGCCGACCAAATTAAAAAGTAGTACAAAATGGCGGCATATTTGACAAACTGTTCGCGAGTGGGAATGTTTGTATGGCATTCAAATTTAGTCGATATTTTTTTGTTCGGCACATCCTTGTTGTGCCCTACAAACAAAGAGTGATATTCTGACAAAGACAAAAGAAAGTGTCTATGTCTCTGTCACTCTTGGATTTTTCGTATGTTGTTATCTCGTTCCAATACGGTATTATTATTAGCTTGTCAAATCTATTGATACTTAATCTTAGGTTCTGGAGTGGTTTTCTTAGTAGGGCAGTTCTGGCGGTTTTCTATGGTGTTTGTTTTAAAAACTTAATCTGTGTAATATATAATGTGATTGGTTGGCGAATATTGTGGTGGACTGCTCTGGGTGGATGTAATGGGGAATGATAGTTGATTGATGGGGGCTAGAGGGGCGAAGCCGCGCTCCTTGGGGTTTCCCGCCATTTCTCCGTATTACAGACCGAATATAGTATTTTGTATGGCTAATAGTGTAGTAGCTAATGCCTTTAAATGAAAATAATAATAATGATAATCTTTTGAGTTGGGGACGAGCGGGAATGGCGGGAAACATCGGGACGCGCGGTTGTGTTTTTTTGGTTTCCCGTTAATTAATTGTTATTTTGTGTTTTGTCCATTCAGAGTGGTTTTCTATAGTGTTTGTTTTAAAAACTTGATCTTTATATATTGTGATTGGTTGGCGAATATTGTGGTGGACTGCCTTGGGTGGATGGAATGGAGAATGATAGTTGATTGATGGGGGCTAGAGGGGCGAAGCCGCGCTCCTTGGGGTTTCCCGCCATTTCTCCGTATTACAGACCGAATATTGTATTTTGTATGGCTAATAGTGTAGTAGCTAATGCCTTTAAATGAAAATAATAATAAAAAAAATAAAATTGGGGACGAGCGGGAAACTAGAATGCGCGCGGTTGTGTTTTTTCTTGTTTTCAAAAAAATATTATATTTATAGTTCAGAACAGGTGTAAAGTGTATATATTTAGTTATTTAGTTTTATATCTAGTTTGTTTTTCTTCTATTTTTGGTAAGTTCTCTAAACTTTACGTTCTACAATGAACGAGCCTCCAGACCCCGGAGGCGGGAATATTAATATACCATCTATAATTATTCCGCAACCTAGCAATTACATTACTATAGATTACGATGAATCGAGTATGGAAACAGACCACTCTATAAATAATAAAAAGCCACTTAAAAGATCTCGGCTCCATAAAATCTGCAAACAATGTAATAAGGTTCCAAAAAACGCGGGAAACCAAAAAATTGGTTGCCATTGTTCCGAGTCTGAAAAATCGGAAGAAAATACCTAATAAAGATGCCCCAGTTTCGCTTCCACAATCACAACATCAACCTGAAAACATAGTCAAATCTGATAATATTATAGTTACTAAAAATCCCATATCTAGAAATTTTTATAATGAAAATGACGTGTCTCCTTATTTAATTCATGTTCAAAAAGTCACAAAAAGTGATAACGATGGAACTATTTTACACCCCATCACATTCGGAGATTTCCTAATGAAAAATAAAATCTATAATATTATTAATGGCAGTTTGAAAAAGATAGGGCGAAATAGAATTTCGGTAGCATTTAATAATTTTAAAGATGCAAACGCATTCTTAGACAATGGCCTGCTTCATGAAAATAGTTATAATGCTTTTATACCATCCTTTAATATTATTAGAGCACTTGGCGGAGAGGATGCTTACGCCGGGAGCAGCAAACACTGCGTTACCGTGCTTCGGATGACAGATCTCGGCGATAAGCGTAAGTCCACGGATGTGTGGCCGACTTTGGATTTCATCCCGGTGGGTCTCCTGCACGCAAAGAAAATCGCAGTGCGTTTTGCGGCACAAGTCGGAAAGAATCTCCGCTTTGTCCCGCGAGAACCGCCAAGTGCTCAACTCAGAACGGCATCGAATTGATCACTATAGATACTGGCACCTGCACAATCACTTCTATGTACAGATCCCGCCAATATGGAGTGCATGTGTGGTGCCGTCCCACAAACAATGGACCATCTCATGTCGTGTCCTGCGTGCCCTACCACCTGCACATTGCAGGACTTAATGGACGCTACTGAGAATGGAATACTCGTAGCTGAGTTCTGGGCGGATAAAATTTAGGTAGCCATCGACACGCTAAGAAGAAGAAGATATTATTAGAATAGGTATCGTTAGAGGTGTGCCAGTAGAATGGTCTCCAGAAGAAATAATTAAAAATGTTTCTACACCAATTGGTTGTGGGAAAGTTGTTAAGGTTAGACGCTTAAATTATAAAACTGTTGTGGAAGGCACTATTGTCTGGAAACCCACACAATCAGTAGTCATTTATTTTGACGGCAGGGTCCTGCCTAAAAGAATCTTTATATGTTATAATTCACTTCCAGTCGAGCTTTATATCTTTCCAACAATACAATGTTATAATTGTTGCCGTTATGGGCATACAAAAATACAGTGTCGATCGAAGCCAAGGTGTGTAAAGTGTGGTCAGGAGCACACTATGGAATCGTGTGATGTCCATGATGAGGAAGATTATTTTTGCTGTCAATGTTCCGGCCACCATATGGCGAATAGTAAAGCATGCCCCGAATTCAATAGACAAAAGTCTATCAAATTACATATGGCTGAAAAATGTGTATCTTATGCAGAGGCCAACAAAGAGATCCCATCTACATATAAATCATACTCAGAAATTAGTAAAAAAGTAAAATGTTAGCCAATCTTCTAAAAAATCATACAAAAAAACAGTTTTATCTATACCTCGGGATCCTGTTAAGCCTAGTACCTATAGGTTATGATAAAATTGCTCACAAAAATATAATTAACGAATTTTCATTTAATGAATTAGAAAAAAGTTCAACTCCAATAGATAATATTAACTCAAAAAATGATTTTACCAAAATTTCAGATGTACTCTCATTATTACAGAGTTGTTTACAAAACAACAAAAGTTTACCGTTCATCGTTGCCCCTTTAATACAATGTATAGCAAATATAATCCAAAATGGACAGTTCCCAGATAATAATCCAGTGGAACGCTATAAGTGTGATTAATAAAAAAAATGATATAATTTATTTGTTAAATAATTATAAACCCTTTTTATTTTCTATTTCTGAAACTTGGCTTAGGCCAAATAATAGTTTTAGATTTAGAAATTATAATACCATCAAAGAAGATAGGTTAGATGGTTTTGGCGGAGTAGCCTTTCTCATTGAGAGAAACTTTCCTTTTAATTTAATTAATATTTCTGTACATAGTCCTGAACTTTCTATTTTAGCTATAAGTGTACATAACATATGTTTTGTGTCTGTATATATCTCTCATATTTCCAATAATATTTTAAATGAAATAAGTAATATTTTTGCATCACTTCCAAAGCCATTAATAATAACAGGGATTTTAATTGCCAGCATCAATGCTGGGGTAGTTCAGTAAGTACAAGCTATGGTAATAAGCTTTTAGATATTCTTGATGTAAATAATTTGTGTATTATTAATGCTGGAGAGCCTACAAGGCGCACTCTTCCTCTGGAAGGCAAAAGCGTGGTTGACCTAACAATTTGCTCACCACAGTTTGCGTCACAATTAACCTGTTCTGTATTAAGTTCAACTTATGGAAGTGATCATTTTCCTGTAATCACTTGTCCTTTTTGCAATGTAAAAGTACCAAAACAGAACATTAGATTGTTTCCTAGATATAATCTCAATAATGTTACATCAGAAACATGGGAGCAATTTAGTAATAAAGTAGATGCAAAACTGTTACAATTATTGTCTAATCAAAATACATTTATTGATGCTCTTGTTTTTACGGATATCTTGATTGAGAGTGCTAATGAAGTCTTCCCAGTGAAAAATGAATCATCTCATATTCTAAGTCCACCTTGGTGGGATAAAGATTGTACTGAAGCTATAAAAAAGAGAAAATAGGCTGAAAAAAATTATAATAACAATATGTGTTTAGAATACTATTGGACATTAAAAAATATTGTAAACAGTACCAAATTACTTTTTAAACGGAAAAAATGTGATAGCTGGCGAAACTTTTGCTCATCGCTATCCCCTAATACTCCTCCGTCAGATGTATGGAAAAGGATTAAAAGATTCAAGTCAGCATATAACACTTCCCACTCTGTATCACTACTTCCCAGTATTACCGCAAATGATTTTCTAGATAAACTTGCTCCTCCAACAGTTAACATTAATGCTAATATATACATAATAATAGACAACAATAGCACAGTAGACGAACATGATGAATCTTCAGAATTAAATTCTTCATTTTGCAAAACAGAATTGAAAAATGTAATATCCTATGTCTCAGACTCTGCCCCTGGACCTGATGGTATATATTATTCATTTATTTCTCATCTTAGCGACAATAGTTTGACAATTTACTTAAAAATAATCAACTTTATTTTTCAGTCTGGTAATATACCATTAAAATGGAAATGTCAACTTATTATTCCCACATTAAAACCAAACAAGGATCCTCTCCTCCCATCTTCGTATCGCCCTATAGCTCTTTCATCAGTCCTTTTAAAAATAATTGAACACCTAGTTAAAATCGCCTTGAGTGGTTCGTAGAAAATAACTCTCTTCTTTCCTCGTCCCAGTTTGGTTTTCGGCGAAATAAAAGCACTTATGACAATATAGGTCTTATAACTACGGACATAATATTAGCTTTTTCTATAAATAAATTCGTGCTTTCAGCCTTCCTTGATCTGTCGAACGCTTATGATAACGTCATTGTTTCCATACTAAAACAAAAATTATTGAGTCTAAAAATCCCTATAAAAATTATTTCATTTATAATAAATATGCTTACTGATGGTCAATAATTTTCTATAATAATAACCAAAAATATTTCAGAATACTTTCCAAAGGTTTACCACAAGGGTCAGTTTTGAGTCCCTTGTTATACAATTTATATACCTACGATTTAGAATTGGCAATTGACGATAATGTTGACGTTTTGCAATATGCGGATGATTTACTTTTGTACGTAAAAGGAAATAATGCTGATAATGCATCTGCAAAATTAACAGAATCTCTTTATTATCTTATGCGATGGTTAGATAATAATCACAAACTATATAATAATGGTCTCGCTTTTTTTATTTTTTTATTTTTTTTATTTCACTTTCACTTTCACTTAGGTCTCATCATAATATGGAAAATCAGCAAGATAATTTAATCAAATCGTTAAAAATAAATGTGAAACACTAAGCTTTACCTCAAAATCTAGTATTTGT
This sequence comes from Helleia helle, assembly GCA_963853865.1. Classification (NCBI taxonomy): domain Eukaryota; kingdom Metazoa; phylum Arthropoda; class Insecta; order Lepidoptera; family Lycaenidae; genus Helleia; species Helleia helle. The sequence continues at coordinate 12,094,071 of OY971422.1, read as the reverse complement.
TGGTCAAGTATTGTCAACATCATAGGTTTCCATTTAGTAAAATATTTAGTTCCACCTGTCACCACGTCCTACTCTTTTTTGCCAAGCTGTATATAAGGTTAAGCCAGCTTAATGGTCTCGCTTTATCACCATCAAAAAGCTCCATCGTTCTTTTTCATCGAATGCGTAGAGCTCCATTAGTTCACGTAATTTATGACAATACTATTATACCACAAAAAAATCAACATAAATTTTTAGGTATTATTTTAGACGAAAAGCTTTCAGGGATTCCTCATTTTGATTTTATTGTTGATGTCTAGCAGGTGTATGGTGGGGTGCCCATCCTTTTTACTTAAAATTGATATATAATGCTTTAATACGTAGCATATTAGAATATGGCACCTTTTTGCTAGTACCCGGGTGTAAGTCGGGATTTAATGCATTGGACAAAATTCAAAATAAATGCCTTAGGATTATCTGTGGGGCCATGAAATCTAGCCCTATTAATGCTTTACAGGTTGAATGCTGTGACCCGCCTTTGTATTTACGCCGTCAATACTTATCAGACAAATACCTATTTCGCTGTCTTCAACTCACTGATCATCCAATTATTGCAAAGCTTCAACAACTTGCTTACTTTGTTTCTAATAATTCGTATTAGTTTCATAAACCAAACCCGTGTTTAGTTTCAAGTTATTTTAAATTTAAATCTCTTTCAGCTCCAGTTCAAAGCTCTTGTAATTTACCAATTTTTTCTTGTTCATACAATGCACTTATTTCCATTCCTAATGTTGTAAGCTTTGGCATAGAAAAAACAAATTATTTTAAGGCTGATGAAATATTTAAAAGAATAGTTGAAACAAGATTTAGCGGTTATCATTATATTTTTACAGATGCGTCAAAACATTGTACCAATGGTAATGTTGGAATAGGTATTTTTCACTTTCAATATAATATTGTTCAAAAAATCAAACTCCCTCCTGAATGTACAGTATTCTCTGGTGAATGTTTAGGTATTCTAAAAGCTTTAGATTATATCAGGTTAGCTAATCTTAAAAAATCAATAGTTTTCACAGATTCATTAAGTTATATTCAAGCTCTTAACAAGAATCCTTTAAAAGTTAAACAACAGCATCCTAATATATTTAGTATTAGACAATTACTTACAGAGTGTACTGAAAAAGGTCTCTTAATAATGTTTGTTTGGATCCCTAGCCATTGTAGAATAGAAGGGAATGTTAGGGCAGATACCCTGGCCAGAGAAGCTATAATAAGTGGTGATCTTTTTCCATATAAAATTAACTACCCAGATTTACTAACTTTGCCTAAATCTTTTATTGATATGTCTTGGCAACTGGCATATGATCATAGTAGTAGGCAAAAAGGAACGTATTATTATCGTCTACAATCTGAAATTTTGGTAAAACCATGGTTTTTTAATATGGATTTTAATAGAAAAGGTTGCAATATAATATCAAGACTAAGGCTTGGTCACACTTGTTCTCTACACCATCTGGCTAGATTTAATATTATATCCAGTCCCTCTTGTGTTTGTGGTTACGAAATGGGGGATATCAATCATCTTTTATTTTCCTGTCCACTTTTCAACCGCACCCATTTCCTGGAGTCACTGATTGAATATAAAATTCCTTTTCCCACATCTATAACTTGTTTATTGTATTCTAGAAAATATGACATTTATAAAATAGTATTGGATTATATATTTTTTAATAATATAGAAATTTAATATGACTATTCAATGTTATAGTATATTTTTCTATTTTTATTCTATTTCATCCCGAAATATATATATTTTTTTCTTCCTTTCCTGTTCTGAATCCTATCATAAATTCCTCTTGACCGTTAATCACATTTTTTTATAATTTTTTCCTGCTCGTCATTGGCAATGCACTAAGTGCAGTCCATTATTTAAAAAAAAAATCTTTTGAGTTTTGATCATTGTCATCTTCGGATTAATTATTTCGTCATTATTTTACAGAAAAATGGCAAAGCCTAAAGTAGAGGATGCTGCAGAAGATGCAAAGAAGGTTGTAGACGATGCAAAAAATTTTATCGAGAAGGCTATTTCTGATATAGGAAAAACTTCGGCTACAAAGCAACTAATTTTAGGAACTGCGTCAGGATGGTATTGTCTTATGACTATGTAACAATACATTTGTTTTTCTATCCTTAAAATGACTTTTTACATTTTCAAAATTTTTTCAGGATAACAGGTTTTCTTACTATGAAAATTGGAAAGATCGCTGCAGTTGGAATAGGTGGAGGTGTAATTTTATTACATATTGCTAGCCAAAAGGGATACGTTGATATTAACTGGGACAAAATTACGAAGAAAGTTGACAAGATTACGGACAAAATCGAAAAGGAAACGACAGGAAAATCACCTGACTGGTTTAATAAAGTGAGTACTTCATTTCTATAGAACATTCATACAAATTCCCAATACATTCATACAAAGTACCCCGGTCGAGGTTTTTGTTTTTATTGACCTTGAATAATTTGAAACTATATGTCCCATTTGTAATGGAGGAATTTGTATGTTACGTAAGTACAATTTTCCAGAATTCCATGTTTTATTGGATACTGACTGTCTAGGTACAGTCTAACCAAGTGTACTGAAGTGAAAGATTTGTATTTACTGTTTGTAGCAACAAACAGTAAAAATGCTGTAAAAACAATAAAAAAGTTTGTATGTTTGATAAAGATCATATGTACAATCCCTCTTTGATACATTTTAATTTCAATATTTTTGTTTTTACTTTTTTGTTGCCCAATTAAGTTCCTGTATAATATAAACAAAATGTAATTAAAACTAATACTTTGGTACTGGTTCTGAACTCTTCACTTTTCTACTTGACCAGATGTTAAACGTAAAAGTATTCTTTTGGGGCTAAATTAATTATCTTTCAAATAAAATTTTTGTTACAGGTCATATTGTTTGTCAAAGATAATTCATACTATTCTGCTGGGTTTACAGGAGGATTTTTTTTTGGTATGGCATCATCCTAATGTATTTTAGGTTGATATGCAATACAATAAAGTACTGGTCAAGTAAATAAGTGATTTTATAACGATTATATATTTTTAATGTTCTATTGTTTCTGATGACAATAAAAAACATAATACAATTTTTATTTAATCATATTATGTAGAAATTTTATATATTATTAAAATAAGAAAGTGAAATAAATTTTTATTGTCTATGATGAATGTTTTTTAAGGTTGAAAGATTTGTTGATCGTAAGCTGGATAAAGCCGAAGACTTGTTGAAAAAGAAAGAAGTTAAGGCAAAGCGTTGGTATAATAATTTTGTTGGAGATGACCATTATCGAGCAACAGAGACGCATGTTTTCTTAGCATCGTTTGTTGCCGGAATGGCTGTTGGATTAGTTTGTGGCAATTAAGTAATAAATAATCTCAATACTTAATCTATGGAAAAATAAATATAATTTTTCCATACATTTTAATTATATAGTGAAAAGTATTATTTATAGTGCTAGTTTTAGTGATGTATGTATTATTAATGTAAAATTACTAAGCAAATTAAACATAGTTAACACCAAAAAATGTTTATTATTAGATTAGATCAGTCCTCAAAGTTTTATAATGTTCTATAAGCTGTACAGATGGCAGGTTCTCAAGGTATTGTTGGTATTGTTTTAAATAGTTTTTCTTAATGGTCGAAACTGCAGATAGATATTGTCTTCTCTGTGATTGTGGGAGTTCAAGCCATGTTTTATCCATATCTTCTTTTTTAAGCATTTCATATAACTCTTTTCCAGATCTAAAACAAAAAATGGTTAGTTAAATGTGATAATATTGTTTGATAAGCAACAAGTTTTCTATAGGTATAGAAAGCACCTACTCTTTAAGACCATAATTTTATTATTAAAGATCAGAATTATAATATTATACTTACAACAGCATTGGTGGGCTGGGTTCAGGAACTACAACTGGATGTATATCATCTGTCAGCCTAAAATAAAATCAAAAGTCTTAAAAATATCCAAAATTAACACATTTACTTGTTTTATGCAAGATAAATACTTAAATATTAAACTTTTTTTTATGTCCATATTTAAACTTACAACAGAGGTTTAGGTTCACCATCGATATGTTCATTCTCAAGGTTTTCATTGAGTCTAAAATTGATGCAAGATAATTAATATACAATTTTGTAACAACATTATAAGCTGAAAAAAAGCTGTATTAAACTTATTTACATGCAACTAATGGTGGACGAGTGAATAAGGTTCTGGAATCCACACAAGCCACAGATCTAAGTTAGTTCAGTAGATTGGCTATCTAGGCATTCATTGAGAGGTCTATGGCTTATACTGGCTGCAAGCTAATAATGATTATAGTTTTATACAATGCATACAAAAAGGGTTTTCTATTTATTAAAAGCTTCATTTTAAATTATTGGGTTTAGTATTAACTGATGTACATAGTATGTGACGTGTGATGTATGTAGTACTTACTTAGATTGATTGCATATATTGTCATCAGTTGGATTATAATCATTACTCATAAGATCATCTACTGCTACTGGTGCCTGAGGTATGTTTTCATCATTATTCAAATTTGTTTCTGGTAATTGATTTGAACATTCAACATCATTATCACTGTAAAAATGTTTTAAAATTAAATTACATTTTTACATTAAGTTGAGTTAATAATTAGGCTATTAATTTTAACATGTTAACAGTCCCCATACAAGTGTTACGAAACATGCTATAAGTCGATTTCAGATTTTAAATTTTTTGATGGTCAGTATTAGATGTCCAATTAACGATTTATGTATAAAAATAACAAAATACAAGTTAGTGACCCTGGATATGTCCGTGTACAACGGGTGGTACACGGACTTGTGAAAATGTGTACCCTTAGCGTGTACCACGGACTCATGAGTGTAGTGGTGCGACTGATATATTAGTATTCGTTAAGATATTAGTAATATTGAATGGATTCGTGGATTAGTAATATGACGAACTATGATATGCTAATATTTCATATCACCCTAATGTATAGACATTATAGAATGGTCATTATAGAATGACCATCGAAAATGAATCGGATAATAACACTCTGCATAGTTCGGATTCACTCGGTTGGTGCCCATGGGTTAGTGAATATATAAATATTATGAAACGTTTGTATGAGAGAGATGGATTACATTTTACATATTTCGTTCGCGCTTTCATCGTCTCCGGTCTCGTCGATAAGGTGATGTTGAAAATTGATGTTTTTATGTATAAATAAAAAATAATTGAAAAAACATATATTATTCATTTATAATTCCATAAATTTCAAAATGGAAAGAAAAACTCAACTCGGGCCGGGACTTGAGTCGAGTTTTTCTTCCCATTTTGAAATTAAAATTTGCCTCTGAAAATAGTTAAAACTAATAAACTATATAATTCAATAAGCTACCTTTAAAATGTTGTACTCATTCATTAAACAATAAGTAAAAATTAACATTCATCTAATACCAATATTATGAAATATTAGTTGCAATCGCACTCATCGCAGCATATTATGAGTAATTAAATTGAGCAGGAATATAATAGGTAAGGAACATGTAACCCCGTCATACATATCGGTGATATGCAGATATTAGTTTAGGTATTAAAATATTACTTGAGGAATATATTAGTATTCGTTAATACTGACAAATATCGGTATTAATCCAACACTACATGAGTGTGTCAGTACATACAAGTTTAGTTTAATGACCACAGACAATGAATTTGGCAATATAATGCATACTGTTAGAGAAAAATATCCCCCCCTCTTGAATGATAGATGTGGCTAATGGGATCACCTTCAAACCAAAAAGACATAAGGACTGATCAGAAAACTATTTATTTTAACATTAACATTTTGAATTTATATTTGATTAACCTTTTGAACGCCGGCGTATAAACGTCTCGCCGTACCCCATACGCCAAGCCACTTTTTCTGTAAAATTACCTTCATAGAATATAGGGATGTCGAAAACTTAATCGATATACAATTGAGTTTTTATTTTCGTCTTCCATCACTACATAGTATAAAACAAAGTCGCTTTCTCTGTCCCTATGTCCCTTTGTATGCTTAGATCTTTAAAACTACGCAACGGATTATGATGCGATTTTTTTTTATAGATAGAGTGATTCAAGAGGAAGGTTTATATGTATAATAACATCCATTAAATAGTGGAGAAATACTGTTATTTTTGAGGTTTCTAATGTGATGTCGTAAATAAACACATTTTTTGCACTTACATTGCAAACGCTGGCTGAACACTAACAGATAGATCAAAATAATGTACTACATTATTGTACACCTTAGAAAGATCTACAAAAAAGTCCGCGATGGCATATGTGTATCTCTTAAGGATAACATACTATATCCATTTTAATACTTAAAAAATGGGCAATTATAAAACGGTAGTTGGAAAGCTATTTACACAAATGTGGTATTAATCCTTATCATTTTAAATATGTTAGTTAGCTTGAACATTTCATGAAGTATGTTTTTTCCGTTTACATCATGCAAATGAAATGCATATCTTAGAAGATATAGCAAAATCAAAATAATGCGACACCGTGATCCGACCGAGCCGCGCGAGCCGGGCGCTCCGCTATGCCGCGCCTCGCGCCCGAGCTGGGCCCGGCCCCGGTTCCGAAAGTTAGGATAATTATTATTATTGTATCAATGTAATATGGTAGAATTGTGTATCCTAAATATGCCTACTGAAAAGTCCGCGATGGCATAATATGTCTATATTAGTTAAATATAACATACTACCTATATCCATTTTAATACTTTAAAAATTGGCAATTATAAAGCGGTAATGTAAAAGCTATTTACAAAAATACGGTATTAATCACTTCATATTATAAAATAAAGTCCTACGCCCGTCCATAGATAAATAATCATCATCAATCCGTGTACAGCTGTACATCTAAGTTAACGCGGGCGAAGCTGCGGGCAACAGTTAGTTTTCTAATAAACCGTAGTCACAACAGGATATTTTATTTACCCAGCAACTACATCCCAATATAGCAATAATATAGTAATCTTTACACCGCATTTAACAGAGTCTTTATCAATGTAAAAGCAGATATTAGAAAATTAAAATAATAACAAATTACGATATGGTTGGTTACAACATTATTCAACATATTTTGACTTGGTATAGTGACAATGGCGTGGCCAGCCAGTCTTTTTTTTGACATTCTCGCATCTGAATAAGGGATGTAGCAGTGTACACGTTGTTAAACGATTGCATTAAGTTTTTTTTTTAATAAGGAGGCACTATCTTTTACTAGAGAAGTATTCTTACTAATAAAATAACCATATTTAAAAATGCGCGATTTTTTTTAATTTTATAATGAAAAGATTAAATGGAAATCAGTATTTTAATAATTATTGTTTTTCTTAAGATTAATAAAAAAATTAACAGTTATGTACATTACATCGAACATAATATAACCGGAATAGAGCGTTAATGTTATTTGTTTTGTTTGGTCAACGTTTTTTTTGTGCTCTGATTGTCCAACTAATGGCCATTGATTGATGATCGGTAAATGGGATGTACATACACGTCACTGGTTGGTGGAATTTCTATAAAGTCAGTGACAAATCACTGAGCAGTTGCGGAAATTTATGGTTCACATTACTACTATATACGGTTATATGCTCGATGATTACATAAAATAAAATATTAGAATTACGAATCAATCTTACATTATCACAGATGATTGAAAAAAACCTTATATTGTGCTAAGTACTACATTAGATAAATCACATATTAATATTTAAAATCACAAATTATATATTAAAAGTAATAAGATGTGGTATTAACGTGAACCTGATATTGACTGGCCTGTTCGTTTAGTGACCCTGACTGCTAAACCAGAAGGTAGTGGGTTCGTGGGCACCCAGTACAAATGTTTCTGTGATGAGCATGATCATTTGTACTGTCTGGGTGTAATTTATCTATAATATTATGTATGTATTTAGAAATATATAAATATAATAATAATAGTCTAAGGACGCTTTCACACCACGTCAATCTGGTCATGTGGTAAGTTCTCGAAAAACTTGTGTTACGGGTACCAGACATCGGAAATATATTAAAAATCTTATATTATAATAAATATTTTTATTAGCTGACCCGACAGATGTAGTCTTATTTATGAATATTGAATTCGAATTAGTATAATTAATTAGAAAAATTAAAAAAAAAGTGTTTATTATTCTACTGCTATATACAACACTTATAATGCAATTAGCCAGTGTCGATATTAGACATTTTCATATTTTGTTTTTGATTGTGTACCTACAGGCATGATTGTATATGACTGCATTGTTTAAAAAACATTTTATCTATCCTCTGGAGTCTGGACTTAAATTTCATAAACATCTTCTTAAGTTTTTATGGATATTATAATCATAATATGTCGCAACACTAGCTGTCACATATATAAGACTATGGCTTTTGGGGTACTCCTTTTATACGCATTTAACATCTACTTTTAAAACATTGAATTTCTCAATATTAATGGTATATTTTTATTAGTTTCATGCTATCAAATATAGACGGAAGCATATACTTTTAAATTATATAAATATAATCAAATAACACTCAAAAGTAATGGTTAGATAGTTTATTTCATGATATGATGCGACTTGTATTTTGTCACATATTTGTGTCATTGGAGGTCTGGGCCAGATTTCGTTTTGTCACATATAGCCGACAATGGTTCAAAAGGTTAAACATAATCATTATGAAATTTATAGAGAAAACAAAAGTTATATCAGATAACTAGACATGTTACTTCTTCAATTGATTTTAATGGAATAATAAATGGTTACTTAATTCAATCATAACAAATAAAACTGACATTCCAAATTTAAAGTAATTCAAAATATGATACCTACATACTTAAAAACCAAACAGATCGTAGTTGACATCAAAAGAGTATGTATGATCTGAGATTACCAATCAACACCCCCACCATCAATAATAATAGTTGTATATGGGAAGGTAGATGCAGAATATTTAGTGACAATTATTCATATTCTTAGTTTCTCTCGAAAGTGTTTTTCCTTCTGGATATTTGTAAAGTATTAAAATGCCAAGAATAATAAGAGACTAAGACTAAGACTAATCTTGGAAGATTCCGATGGTGAAGAAGAGATCATGGAATCATTAGATCAGGACGAAGATCAAGACGATGAAGATGACTTTTAAAAAAATATGTCATTTTTTTCAATTTTTTTTTCAATTTGAAATCATAACTAACTAACATAACTAATTTGAGTGATTCTAGAACTCATTAGAGAGTACTACAGGTCTGGTGTACCTCATAGGGTACACGGACTCAGTGGTACCGCTCCCCGTATACCACCTACGGTACACTGGACTGTTAACATGTTAATAAAAAAAATGTAAGACAATCAGAAAGTTGGATACTGATAGTAATAATAGTTGATATTAACAATGAATATTATAAAACTTTACAATGATTATTAGATTTTATTATGTTAGTTGCATAGGCAAACGGGCAGACAAGCCACATGAGGGTAAGTTGTTAGCATCGCCCATGAACAAGTTAACCTAAGACAAGCCTAAGCAACTCATGTATGCATTGTCATCCTGAGACATAAGATGTTAAGTCTCTGTGCCAGTAATTGCACTGCCTGTTCTGACCTTCTTTTGAAACACAACAAACTTGTATTGCAGGCGAAAAAAGCAGGATGGTGGTCCCCATGCAGCCGGGAGTGAGGCACAGCGCAACCCTCCCACCGATAATAATGTATCATTGATAATCACCTTAATTTTTGTGTTGTTTTCAATAATTCTCTCTTTTTCTTCATGTAAGGCTTAGACTTTTTCAAATGATTAGCAAATTTATTTTTAAACAGCAACTTACACTCTTCATATTTTTTTATGAATTTTAATTTTTCTGTTTTACTAAGTGACGCCCATGAATTACTTGCTTCAATTAAAATATTACCTGTCTGAGATTTAAAAAAAATATTTGTATGCTTATATTTTGTTCACTATAAAACCCACTAGATAAAATAATTGAAGATACTCAATTGCTGATTATAGATAGGTACTAATTTAATAAATCGATTAGAAGTTAGAACTACTTACTTCTTCTTAACTCAACTATAATTATTAAATAATTAGTTTTACCTTAGTTTTTAGTCTTTTCTTTTTACAATACAATTTGGTATACAGTCCTAAAACGTTTCTCGGGATTTTGTGCACAGTATTATCCATGACGCTTTTATTCTTTTAGCATGTAAAGTACATTAGCGCAAACTAATAATTAGTAGTAATAAAGACAGAAAAGAATTATCAGAATAAAGAAAAATTAAAAATATGCATTATGTTTGGTACATTTAACATTTTAACAAAGAGTATATAAACACTACGTTATACCAGTATTCTCTATATAGTTTGTGCGTTTTACATTTTAAATATTAGAACATGATTTTTTTTTTTTTTTTTTTTTTTTTGGCAATTCTCGTACGTAGTACATTTGCCATTATCAAACGGGAGAAATTTTTCCATGTATATAAAGGGATGAGAGATGTTAAATTTAGGAATCATTCAGGGCAGGATATAGGATATGTATGACAAGATAATAACAATATTATTATGAAATATTAATTTATATAGCTATACATATATTTAAATATATTACTTATATTATAGACACACAAGACTTTCATCAAATAAATACTAAACCTAAATTTCTATATTATTAGTAATTATATAATCTGAAATTATTTTATATATGTAATATTTTTTTATAAATAACAGACAAGTAATTGAGGTTGGAAAAGGGATTTGATGATCTAGTAAGGATTTCAGGAAATCGGAACGGTCATATAAAGGACAAGAAAAGAAAAAATGATTTACATCGCCAGTTTCACAACCACACAAACAAGAAGAGTCGTTAATAATTTTAAACTTGGAAAGATGAGCAGGTGTACAAGTATGGCCAAGTCTCAATCTTGAGATGATACTAGAGCACCTCCTATTAAAATTCATTGAGAAAAACCATGGTTTTGATAAAATATCAGGCTGAAGAGAGTAATAATAATTACCTTTTTGTTTACTGCTTTTTTCCCATGACGTTTTCCAACATGTATCAAGATCGAGTTTAGGTATTGATAACAAGTCTGAGCAGTAAATCTTATACGGAACAAGGTCACCACATGAAATAGCTTCATTAGCGAGAGCGTCTGCTATAACATTTCTTTGGATTCCAGAATGTCCAGGAATCCAAGAAAATTTAATATTGTAATGTTTTGCTATGCATATTGTTAGTAATTGTCTTGTGTCAAATATTATGGGGTTGTGTTGCTTAATTTTAAATGGGTTTTTTTCTAAGGCTTGTAAAGAACTAAGTGAGTCAGTAAAAATGATTGAATTTTTGAGTTTAGCTAGTATTATATAATCTATGGCTTTGAAAATACCCAAGCACTCTCCAGAAAAAACAGAAGATTCTGGAGGGAGTTTTACCTTCTGTACAATGTTATATTGACGGTGGAAGATACCTATGCCTACTAAACCGTTAACATTATGTTTCGAAGCATCAGTAAATATGAGATGGGTATTTTTAAATTTTTTCTCAACAATTGCATTAAATTTTTCATTAGCTATTAAAAAATCTGACTTAGCTATACCAATATTTAATATTTGTGGTGATAGAATAAGAGATTCGAAGGAACAAGAAAACAAAGGTAACATGTTAGATTGATGTAAAGGTGCAGAGAGAGATTTAAACTTATAATAGCTATTAATTAAATGTGGATTCGATTTATGTATCCAATACGGTGAATTAGATACGAAGTAAGCTAAAAGATGAAGTTTTTCAATAAGAGGGTGATTGGAAAGCTGTAGACGTCGAAAGAGAAATTTATCAGACAAATACTGACGACGTAGTTGTAACGGAGGATCACAGCACTCAATTTGTAAAGCGTTAATTGGGCTAGACTTCATTGCTCCACAAATGATTCTCAAACATTTGTTTTGAATTTTGTTCAACATTTTAAATCCAGAAAGAAGGCCCGGTTCCAATAGGAAGGTTCCATATTCGAGGACACTACGTATGAGAGCATTATACACGAGTTTCAAATAAAAGGGATGGGCACCCCACCAAACTCCTGCTAAACATCTTATGATGTTTATTATTTTTTCACACTTATTTGCGATGAAATTGCAATGAGGGATGCCTGTAAGTTTCCTGTCTAAAATGACACCTAAAAATTTAAAATCATTTTTTTGTGGTATAATGGTCTCATCGTAATAAACATGAACTGGAGTGATAGTTCGCATACGGGAGAATAAAACTACTGAGCTTTTAGATGGGGACAAATATAGTCCATGATCATCAAGCCATTTTTTTAAATATTGAAGTGATGACGTTAACTCTGTGCATGCTAATTTAATGTTTTTACTTTTTACATATAATAATAAATCATCCGCATATTGCAAAACTTCAATCTTTCTATCAATAGCTAAGTCTAGATCATATGTGTATAAATTATACAATAAGGGGCTCAAAACGGACCCTTGTGGAAGGCCTTTGGATAACACTCTAGAATGTTTTTGTTCACCATCAGTAAACAAAATCGATCTATCATTAAGCATATTTATAACAAAAGAAATAATTTTTCTGGGAATCTGAAGGCATAAAAGTTTTTGTTTAAGAATTGGTATCACGACATTGTCATAAGCATTAGATAAATCCAAAAATGCTGCAATGACAAAATTATTATCAGAAAAGGCTAGCCTGATATCGGTTGTAAGTAAACTAATATTATCTATACTACTTCTGTTTCGTCTAAAGCCAAATTGAGTTGTTGATAGCAAACTGTTGCTTTCAACGAACCATTCTAGACGATTCTTAATTAATTGTTCGCAGATTTTTAGGAGGACAGATGAAAGGGCAATAGGACGGTAAGACAAAGCAGAAGAAGGATCTCTATTAGGTTTTAATATTGGAATTACAATTTGTGATTTCCAATTTGCAGGAATGTGACCAGAGTGAAAAATAGAATTGATTAAATTTAAATAATATGTCATGCTTATGTCATTTAAATGAGTAATGAAAGAATAATATATTCCATCTGGACCAGGTGCAGAATCTGATGCATATTCTAAAACGTTCTTTAATTCTGTCATTGAAAAGGGAGAGTTTAATTCAGATGATTCATTGTATAAGGCACCGTTATCATTTAAGTTATCTTTACGAAAATTAACAGTGGAAGGAGCAATTCTATCAAGAAAATCGTCTACTAGAAAAGATGGAAAAGTTGGGGATGGGGTGGTATTATAAGCTGATCTAAATCTTCCAATGTTTTCCCAAACACTGGATGAGGGAGTATTGGGAGATAAAGATGAGCAGAACTTTCGCCAGCTGTCTCTTTTTTTTCTTTTAAAAAGTAATTTTGTTGCGTTTGTAATCTCCTTTAGTGATAAGAGGTTTTCTAATGTCATATTATTATTAAATATTTTTTCAGCATTTTTTCTTTTATTTAAAAATTCTTTGCATTCGACATCCCACCATGGAGGACTTGGAATATAAGGGTTCCCATGTTTTATATTAAAAACTTCATTGGCACTTTCAATTAATGTATCTAAAAAAATTTGGGCACCGCAAGAATCACTAATATTTTCTGATATTTTCTGACTAAGTTTTAAATCAACTTTACTACTAAATTGAGTCCAAGTGTCAGAATTGACTTTTGATATATTGTATCTCGGGAATAGTTTATTGCAAGTTTTAATTAATTTGCCAGGAGGAAATGAGGTAATAATGGGATAATGATCACTGCCAAATGTGGATGTTAAAACAGAACTTGACAGCTGAGATACAAATTGGGGTGAGCAAATAGTTAGATCTACTACACTATTTCCTTCAGATAAGTTTGTACGTCTAGTAGAATTACCATTGTTGATGATACACAAGTTGTTTTTATCTAGAATGTCCAAAAGTTTATTACCATAACAGGTTGTCATGGAGCAGCCCCAAGACTGGTGATGACAATTAAAGTCACCAGTTATAATTAATGGTTTAGGGAGGGATAAGAATATATCCCCAACTTCATTTAATATATTAATAGAAATATGTGAAATATATACAGAAACAAAACAAATTTTATTTACAATTACGGCTAAAATAGAAATTTCAGAACTATGTACAGGAGTGGATATTATATTAAAAGGGTAGCCTTTCTTAATGAGAAATGCTACACCACCATATCCATCTAATCTGTCTTCTCTAACAGTATTATATTTTTTAATATTTAATGTAAAACCTGGTCTAAGCCAAGTTTCACATAATGAAAATAAAAAAGGGTTATATTTATTTAATAAGTAAATTAGATCACTTTTTTTATTAATTATGCTTCTAGCGTTCCATTGTAATATTTTGTTGGCCATTATTTATTTTGATTATATTTACAATTAACTCCATTAAGGGGGCAACGATGGACGGTATATTATTATTGGTCTGGGCAAAGGTTTGTAATAAAGATATAATATCTGATATTTTTGTTGGTTCTTGTGTGGAGGGAGTATCATTTGAAATTGGGCTATAATTTTTATCTAATTGATTAAAGGAAAATTCTTTTATGATATTATCATGTGCAGTTTTGTCGTAACCTTTTCCAACTTGTATAGGGCGGGAAGGTTTAGATATAACTGTTTTCTTGTAAGATTTTTGTGGAGTATAAGAAGATGGAGTATTAATATTTTGGAAAGATAATTTTCTTTGAGGACTGGACAAGGTTTCAGCGAATGATTTATTAAGTATAGGGAACATTTTACTTGCTTCTTGATAAGAAACACAATTTTGGGACATATATAGTTTTATTTCTTTTTGTCTGTTAAGTTCCGGACAAGATTTACTGTTTGCCATATGGCGACCAGAACATTGACAACAGTAATAGTCATCTTCAACATTACATGAGTCACTAACATGATCCTGACCACACTTGAGGCATCTTGGTTTGGAACGACATTGCATCTTTGTATGACCATAACGACAGCAGTGATAACATTGGATGGTGGGAAAAACATATAAGTCTACGGGCAGAGAGTTGTAGCAGATAAATATTCTTTTTGGGAGTACCTGACCATCAAAATACATTACTACCGACTGTGTGGGTTTCCATATTGGAGACCCATCAACAATAGTTTTATAATTAAGTCGTCTAATTTTAACTATTTTGCCACAGCCAACAGGGGTTGAGATATTAGAAATAATTTCCTCAGGAGACCAATCTGTTGGAACTCCTCTAACAATGCCTATTCTTAAAATATTAAATGAAGGGACATATGCTTTATAATTATTGTCGGTGATTATACTATTGTTAATAAAAGAGTTAGCATCAACATAATTTGTGAAGGAAACAGACATACGGTTTCGACCAATTCTCTTAACACTACCATTAACTATATTATAAATTTTATTTTTTAAAAGAAAATTTCCGAAGGTTATCGGGTGCAATATTTTTCCGTCATTATCAGAGGATTGGATCTTCTGAACATGAATAATGTAAGGAGGTGCATCTAGTTCATTGTAAATATTTCGACCAATTGGAGTATTTGGTTTACTGACTGAATCATTAATATTATGAGGCACTGGATTATCTGATTGTAATAAAGGCTGTGCAAGTGGAATATTAGTTAAATTTTTACCCTCATCTGATTTATCGGACTCTACACAACGACATCCAATGTCCTTTTGGTTTCCCGTATTTTTTCTTTTCTTTTTGTTACAATTTTTGCATATTTTATGCAGGCGACCACGTTTTAAACTAACTTTTTTGGAAGATTGGTCAGTGTCCATACTAGAATCATTATATTCTACTGTAACAAAACTGCAAGCTTCGGGCACTTTACATGTTCCCCCGGGATCCGGAGGTTCATTCATGTTGCAATAGAATGTAAAAAGAAACTTACCAACCAAGAATTTTCTAACTAACTATAATATATACAAATAAAATTTATAAAATAAATATTATAATAAACTGATCTGAATGACTAAAATAATAAAAAAATAATGAGAAACAAAAAACCACAACTGCGCGCCTTGAAATTTCCCGCCGTTTTTTCAACATGATTTTCACTAGTTTTATTATTATTTTCATTTAAAGGCATTAGCTACTAGGCTATTACCCATACAAAATACAATTATTCGGTCTGTAATACGGAGAAATGGCGGGAAGCCCCAAGGAGCGCGGCTTCGCCCCTCTAGCCCCCGTCAATCAACTATCATTCCCCATTCAATCCACACAAGGCAGTCCACCACAATATTCGCCAAACAATCACATTATATATTACACAGATTAAGTTTTTAAAACAAACACTATAGAAAACCGCCAGAACAGCCCTACTAAAAAAAACCACTCCAGAACGGTACTCCATAAGATTCGCCAACCAATCACATTAAAATATAAAGATCAAGTTTTTAAAACCAACACTATAGAAAACCACTCCGAATGGACAAAACACAAAATAACAATTAATTAACGGGAAACCAAAAAAACAACCGCGCGTCCCGATGCCTCCCGCCATTCCTCTGATTTTCACCTAGGATTTTCACGGTAGCTTTTTTTTTTAATTTCTTTTTATTTATTAAAAGCTGGATACAAGTCCTTTGCTCTAAACAATGTTAACTAATACATACACATACATTACGCATACATTATTATAATGTTAACTAATACATACACATACATTACGCTAAAAATTATTAGTTAAATTATAAAGATATTGTCTCTTTCACTTTAAACTTTTTCCACACATGCGCAGATATATTTAAATAATGGTTTAAAGAATATAGGGATTGCTAAAATTTCTTCGTGCCCAAAAACTGACTTGGCTTAAAGGTCTCGTAACCAGGCCATAAAATATTAATAAAAAAAAAAAAAAGAATACTACGTATTTGGTTCAGAGTTCGCGACGGCATTCGTAATTCGTATACGAATGTTTCCGCGAACGTTTCCACGAATGAGGAGGCGAATGGCGAACACGAATGTGTAATTGCGGTGTGTCAATTTGTGAATGGAAAAAAAAAGGTCGAACGTCAAACGCGTCGGTTGTCGTTTCGGTTTGAAAATTTAATTTTATTATTATTTTCCTAATTTAGATCAGAACTTTAGCTTATTTTATTTATCTGTCCTTTCCTTATTTACTTTGGTTTCTTGAATTTATTATTATCCCTGTCTTGTATTAGCTGATGGACGGAATCCCCCCGCCCGGCTTGCCGGGCGGTGGTGCTTTCATTCCTCCTTCATCCCCGGCAGCCTATGTAAGCGTAGGTAACGAGGATGAAATGGATATTGGGAGAGGCCGTTTTAAGGAGGGGAGACGAGAGAAAAGATGCAAACGTAAAAAAAAACAATCATCATTTGAAAATAATTGCTCATGTAATAGTGAGCGCTCACGCTCTTCCTCTTGTTCGCAAAGCATTCCGGACACTGTCATCCTTGCTGGTCAGCGGACTCCGCCTAATAATTTTTCATCTTTGCCTTCGCAGATCCCAGCTGTTATTACAGCTCTTGCAGCCCCTCATGCAGCACTCATTATCGATGCCCCAGTTCCTCAAACATCCCAGTCCGTCAACTCACAATCCCAGGAGATATTTACCCCTATTGGCAGGCGAGTATATGATATAAACGATAAGGGGCCCTTCATTGTGCATGTCCAGCGTTCTGAAGAGTCTCTTAATTCTGGCACTACCTTACATCCAGTTAATTTTGGGAGATTTTTACATAGGAGAATCCGTGAATTTCCTAATGTAATCGAGGGCTCTTTGAAGAGCATCGGTAGGAACCGTATTTCAATAAATTTCTATTCAGTTTCTGACGCTAACAAATTTATCGAATCCCCTACTCTATCTTCCCATAAATACAAGGCTTTCATCCCTACATTTAATGTTACAAGAATGGGTATAGTAAAAGGTGTCCCAAACGATCTTACCCCCGAAGATCTAATAGAACTTATTAAGGTCCCCGTAGGCTGTGGCAGACCATTAAAAGTTCGTAGGTTTAATTATAAAAAGCATACCTCCGATGGCTCCTTCCAGTGGGTCCCTTCTGAAACAGTTCTCATTACATTTGATGGTCAGGTTCTCCCTAATAAGATATTCCTATGCTTCACGTCTCTCTCAGTTGAACAATATACATATCCTACTATTCAATGCTTTCATTGCTGTAGGTATGGGCATACTAAGGATAAATGTCGTTCGAGCCCCCGATGCTTTCGTTGTGGTAAGGGCCATGCAGGAGATAATTGCTCAGCCCCTGAAGATGTTCCTACTTGTATAATTTGCCCCCCTGGCCCATTTAATAACCATTTAGCGACCAGCAAGTCCTGCCCAGAATATAACAGACAATGTAATATTAAAAGTACTATGGCCACTGAAAACATTTCGTACGCTGAGGCCTCTAAACTCCACGCTCAATCTAAATCATCGTACGCTAACGTTGCTGCTAGTATTTCTCCAAATCACCCCAAACAATCAACTTCTTATACTAAAACTGTTTACTCATCACCTCGCCCATGTCCCACTCTCCACCCCGGATATGATAAAAATGCCCACAACGCTATTACTCGATCCCCTGCCTCACTGCTCCCTAATGGCAGTGCCCTACAAAACGCCCCCACTCTAGCTAACAATGAAAAATTAATCTCGGATTTAATTAATCTTTTAAAGTCAGTCATAAAAGTTTTCTCTTCTCCCCAATCTTCTTTGATGTCCTCCGCTGCTCCTCTTTTGAATTCTGTCCTATCTTCCCTTATACATAATGGATCAACTAATACTTCAATGGAACTCTAGAAGTATTTTAAATAAAAAACATGATTTAATTTTCCTAATCAACAAATATAAACCTTTTTTAGTAGCCATATCTGAGACTTGGCTTAAATCAAACTCAATTTTTAACCTTAAAGGTTATTGTGCTATTTTAGACTCTAAACACGATGGTCATGATGGTTGTGCGTTATTTATAAAAGACCATATAAATTTCACCCCTTTGGCACTAGCAAAGGGTCCCTATTCTAATTTATATGCTGTGGCTGTCCGTACTCAGAACTTTACATTTCTATCTTTATATATTCCTTACCCTTCTCGTGGTTTATTGAACAAACTTCGGGAACTTATTGAACTCCTCCCCCCTCCTATTTTAATTATGGGTGACTTTAACTGTCATCACCCTGTATGGGGTTGTGGCAAACAGGATCGTCTTGGTGACCAGCTTTTAAACATTATTGACTCATGCAACCTCTGCATTCTCAACACAGGCTCCCCCACACGTCGCCCCCGTCCGGACGAGGCGCCAAGCGCCGTTGATATCACTTTATGCTCCCCCGTTTTGGCTAGCTCCCTTTCTTGGAGCGTTCTTAACAACACCTTTGGCAGTGATCACTTCCCCTTAATTATAGACTTTCCCTTGATGTCATCCAGCAAACCTCCTGCTGCTAAACCATTATTGAAATATATTCTGGACAAGGACGGATGGGCGACATTTCGTTCTACACTTGATACTGCTGGCATAAACTTGCCTTATATCTCTGTTAATAACATTTCCAACTGTATAGCTTGCTTGAGTCAAGTGTTTCTATCTGCTGCTGATGCGGCCTTTCGCACTAAAAATAGTGCTTGTGATAAAATTGCTTCTCCTCCATGGTGGGATAAAGAATGCTCGGAGGCTATTAAAAATAGGAACAACGCGGTTTCCACCTACAACCAAAATTTAACTATTTCGAATTATATTGAACTCAATAAAGCAATTGCTAAGTCGAAATTATTGTTTCGATCCAAAAAAAAGAGGGTTGGAAATTGTTTTGTTCCTCCTTAAACCCGCATTCTCCTTCCTCCATGGTATGGAGAAGTATTAAAAATTTCCGTAAGTCCCGTGTTTCCCAAGCCCGCTCTTGCCCGGCCTCCCACTCGTGGGCTATAAGCTACATGGATTTATTAGCCCCTCAATTTGCTCCAATTTTTTCCGAACTCCCGACCCTCTCTTCTCCTCCATGTTCTCATCAGTTAGACCTCCCTTTTAGCATGATTGAATTAAAAAATGTCCTCTCCTCCGTTAAAGATTCGGCCCCAGGTCAAGACGGTATACCCTATTCCTTCTTTTCTAATGCTGGTGACAATATTCTAAATTACTATCTTAAACTAGTTAATGTTATATTTGATAAAGGTGAGGTTCCCTCTGCTTGGAAAACCCAACTGATAATCCCAATCCTCAAGCCTGGTAAGGATGCTGAAGACCCTAGATCATATCGGCCTATTGCTCTCTCATCAGTTTGCGCTAAAATCCTAGAGCATCTTATTAAAAATAGGATTGAATGGTTTTTAGAATCGAACAACCTCCTCTCTAAATCTCAATATGGTTTTCGTAAGGGTCATAGCACCATAGACAGCCTGTCTATAATCACTTCTGATATTCGTCTCTCGTTTACCCGTAATGAATCTATAGTTGCAGCATTCTTGGACGTTTCAGCTGCTTATGACAACGTTCAGCTCCCCCTCCTCAGGGATAAGCTCTTTAAGCTGTCTCTTCCAGGTAAGTTGTGTAGTATCATTATTAATATGCTATCGGAAAGGCACATCATCTTTAGGTGCAATGATATTACAGTTTCCCCTTCTAGGCTTATCTGGAAGGGCTTACCTCAAGGTTCTGTACTCAGCCCCCTTCTTTATAACGTATATACTTCTGACTTAGATTCATCTGTGGGCTCTTGCCGTATCCTACAATATGCCGATGACATTGTTTTGTATTCTGCTAATACTGATATTGTCTCTGCAGCTAACACCATCTCTCACGGAGTTGATTGTCTTAACTCATGGCTCTCTAGTCATGGTTTAGACCTTTCACCTTCTAAGTGTAAGGTTGTAATTTTCACTAGGAAAAGAAAAATTCCCGATATCTTTATAAATATTAACGGCTATAATCTTGAAATTTCCCCCTCTGTTAGGTTTCTGGGTGTAACTCTGGATTCAAAACTATCAGGCTTTGATCACTTTAATTCTATTGTCACTAAGTGTGAGAGAAATCTAAATATTCTCAGATGTTTATCGGGTGTTTGGTGGGGTGCCCATCCTTTCTCTCTGAGGTTACTTTATAATGCGATTATCCGCAGCAACCTTGATTATGGCACATTCTTATTGGTTCCGGGTAATCTATATGGTCTTAAAAGGCTGGACTTAATTCAATCTAAAGCCCTCCGAATTATTTGTGGAGCTATGAAATCTAGCCCCGTAAATGCTCTCCAAGTTGAATGCGTTGACCCCCCTCTACATCTAAGACGTCAATTCTTATCTGACCGGTTCCTGTTTCGCTGTGTTCAATTCTCCCTCCACCCTATTTTTTCAAAACTTCAACTTCTTCATAAATACTATAGCTCTTCCCGTTTCTGGCGTAATAAACTTCCTCCATGTCTGGTTGTTAGCCATCAGCGTTTACGCTCCATTAAAGATCCCACTCACAAGTTCCCTAAACTTCCTCCATTCTCCTTCAACTACGACACAATCATCTCCCAACCTCGTATTATCCTTGATTTCGACATCATTAAACGTGACCATCATGCTAATGAGTATTTCCGTGGTCTCTTGAAAAGGGATTGGCAAGGTTGGCACTCAATCTTTAGCGATGCTTCTAAACTTTCTCCTGTGGGTTGCGTAGGAATGAGTGTTTATCACTCTCAATTTAACATCGTTCAAAAAATTAAAAGTCCTCCCGAAACAACAGTCTTTACTGGGGAATGCTTGGCCCTGTTGGAGGGAATCAGGTACTGTCTTATGTTCAAATTAAAACGTTGTCTTATTTTTTCCGACTCCCGTAGCGCCCTCCAAGTTCTATCTGGCAATCCATTCCACTCCAAAAATCATCTCATTTTTGAAATTAAGGAAGCCCTACTAGAATGTTCTTCAAAGAGTCTTGAAGTTTGCTTGGTGTAGATTCCAGGACACTCTGGGATTGTGGGCAACGAACGGGCTGATCAAGCTGCTAAAGATGCGGTAGTGTGCGGTGACAAAGTTCCTTTTAAAAACTATCCTCATGATTTGGTTTCTCTTCCTTATTCTTCCCTCTATCATTCATGGTCTGCACATTGGAAAAAAACTGGTTTGTCTTGTGGAGCGGCTTTTGCTGCTCTCCAACCGAATATTCCTAGTAAACCATGGTTCTCGAAAATCCACCTTGATAAATTCTCTTCTTCATCGATTATTCGGTTGAGGATCGGCCACTGCTGCTCTCCGGTTCACCTTGCTAAATTACGCATTAAAGACTCTTCCCTTTGTGAGTGTGGCCTTGAGGAAGGTAATTTAGATCACATTTTTTTCCAATGTCCAAACTATGATCATTCTCTTTTTCTAAATTCTCTGTCTTCTTTTAACATCCCCTTCCCTTCCAAAATGTCCATCCTTTTGCAGTCTAGGGACCCTAAAATTTTTCAATGTTTGGCAACTTTTCTTAAATATAACAAAATTAAATTATAATATGTTCTCTGTCCTATTAGTAATTAATATTGTTTATAAATACTTTAATGTGTTGGCTTTAGTCTTTATCTTTAAACTTATATAAGTAGGTATAATTATCTATTAGCACTAGTTTCTTTTTCCTAATTATTCCTTTATTTATTAGCTATTCTTCTGATCTTTCTATCTTCTCTTCTAAATTTATATCTTAATCGCTTTTTTTTTTTTTTTTTTTTTTTTTTTTGGCAATTCTCGTACGTAGTACATTTGCCATTATCAAACGGGAGAAATTTTTCCATGTATATAAAGGGATGAGAGATGTTAAATTTAGGAATCATTCAGGGCAGGATATAGGATATGTATGACAAGATAATAACAATATTATTATAAAATATTAATTTATATAGCTATACATATATTTAAATATATTACTTATATTATAGACACACAAGACTTTCATCAAATAAATACTAAACCTAAATTTCTATATTATTAGTAATTATATAATCTGAAATTATTTTATATATGTAATATTTTTTTATAAATAACAGACAAGTAATTGAGGTTGGAAAAGGGATTTGATGATCTAGTAAGGATTTCAGGAAATCGGAACGGTCATATAAAGGACAAGAAAAGAAAAAATGATTTACATCGCCAGTTTCACAACCACACAAACAAGAAGAGTCGTTAATAATTTTAAACTTGGAAAGATGAGCAGGTGTACAAGTATGGCCAAGTCTCAATCTTGAGATGATACTAGAGCACCTCCTATTAAAATTCATTGAGAAAAACCATGGTTTTGATAAAATATCAGGCTGAAGAGAGTAATAATAATTACCTTTTTGTTTACTGCTTTTTTCCCATGACGTTTTCCAACATGTATCAAGATCGAGTTTAGGTATTGATAACAAGTCTGAGCAGTAAATCTTATACGGAACAAGGTCACCACATGAAATAGCTTCATTAGCGAGAGCGTCTGCTATAACATTTCCTTGGATTCCAGAATGTCCAGGAATCCAAGAAAATTTAATATTGTAATGTTTTGCTATGCATATTGTTAGTAATTGTCTTGTGTCAAATATTATGGGGTTGTGTTGCTTAATTTTAAACGGGTTTTTTTCTAAGGCTTGTAAAGAACTAAGTGAGTCAGTAAAAATGATTGAATTTTTGAGTTTAGCTAGTATTATATAATCTATGGCTTTGAAAATACCCAAGCACTCTCCAGAAAAAACAGAAGATTCTGGAGGGAGTTTTACCTTCTGTACAATGTTATATTGACGGTGGAAGATACCTACGCCTACTAAACCGTTAACATTATGTTTCGAAGCATCAGTAAATATGAGATGGGTATTTTTAAATTTTTTCTCAACAATTGCATTAAATTTTTCATTAGCTATTAAAAAATCTGACTTAGCTATACCAATATTTAATATTTGTGGTGATAGAATAAGAGATTCGAAGGAACAAGAAAACAAAGGTAACATGTTAGATTGATGTAAAGGTGCAGAGAGAGATTTAAACTTATAATAGCTATTAATTAAATGTGGATTCGATTTATGTATCCAATACGGTGAATTAGATACGAAGTAAGCTAAAAGATGAAGTTTTTCAATAAGAGGGTGATTGGAAAGCTGTAGACGTCGAAAGAGAAATTTATCAGACAAATACTGACGACGTAGTTGTAACGGAGGATCACAGCACTCAATTTGTAAAGCGTTAATTGGGCTAGACTTCATTGCTCCACAAATGATTCTCAAACATTTGTTTTGAATTTTGTTCAACATTTTAAATCCAGAAAGAAGGCCCGGTTCCAATAGGAAGGTTCCATATTCGAGGACACTACGTATGAGAGCATTATACACGAGTTTCAAATAAAAGGGATGGGCACCCCACCAAACTCCTGCTAAACATCTTATGATGTTTATTATTTTTTCACACTTATTTGCGATGAAATTGCAATGAGGGATGCCTGTAAGTTTCCTGTCTAAAATGACACCTAAAAATTTAAAATCATTTTTTTGTGGTATAATGGTCTCATCGTAATAAACATGAACTGGAGTGATAGTTCGCATACGGGAGAATAAAACTACTGAGCTTTTAGATGGGGACAAATATAGTCCATGATCATCAAGCCATTTTTTTAAATATTGAAGTGATGACGTTAACTCTGTGCATGCTAATTTAATGTTTTTACTTTTTACATATAATAATAAATCATCCGCATATTGCAAAACTTCAATCTTTCTATCAATAGCTAAGTCTAGATCATATGTGTATAAATTATACAATAAGGGGCTCAAAACGGACCCTTGTGGAAGGCCTTTGGATAACACTCTAGAATGTTTTTGTTCACCATCAGTAAACAAAATCGATCTATCATTAAGCATATTTATAACAAAAGAAATAATTTTTCTGGGAATCTGAAGGCATAAAAGTTTTTGTTTAAGAATTGGTATCACGACATTGTCATAAGCATTAGATAAATCCAAAAATGCTGCAATGACAAAATTATTATCAGAAAAGGCTAGCCTGATATCGGTTGTAAGTAAACTAATATTATCTATACTACTTCTGTTTCGTCTAAAGCCAAATTGAGTTGTTGATAGCAAACTGTTGCTTTCAACGAACCATTCTAGACGATTCTTAATTAATTGTTCGCAGATTTTTAGGAGGACAGATGAAAGGGCAATAGGACGGTAAGACAAAGCAGAAGAAGGATCTCTATTAGGTTTTAATATTGGAATTACAATTTGTGATTTCCAATTTGCAGGAATGTGACCAGAGTGAAAAATAGAATTGATTAAATTTAAATAATATGTCATGCTTATGTCATTTAAATGAGTAATGAAAGAATAATATATTCCATCTGGACCAGGTGCAGAATCTGATGCATATTCTAAAACGTTCTTTAATTCTGTCATTGAAAAGGGGGAGTTTAATTCAGATGATTCATTGTATAAGGCACCGTTATCATTTAAGTTATCTTTACGAAAATTAACAGTGGGAGGAGCAATTCTATCAAGAAAATCGTCTACTAGAAAAGATGGAAAAGTTGGGGATGGGGTGGTATTATAAGCTGATCTAAATCTTCCAATGTTTTCCCAAACACTGGATGAGGGAGTATTGGGAGATAAAGATGAGCAGAACTTTCGCCAGCTGTCTCTTTTTTTTCTTTTAAAAAGTAATTTTGTTGCGTTTGTAATCTCCTTTAGTGATAAGAGGTTTTCTAATGTCATATTATTATTAAATATTTTTTCAGCATTTTTTCTTTTATTTAAAAATTCTTTGCATTCGACATCCCACCATGGAGGACTTGGAATATAAGGGTTCCCATGTTTTATATTAAAAACTTCATTGGCACTTTCAATTAATGTATCTAAAAAAATTTGGGCACCGCAAGAATCACTAATATTTTCTGATATTTTCTGACTAAGTTTTAAATCAACTTTACTACTAAATTGAGTCCAAGTGTCAGAATTGACTTTTGATATATTGTATCTTGGGAATAGTTTATTGCAAGTTTTAATTAATTTGCCAGGAGGAAATGAGGTAATAATGGGATAATGATCACTGCCAAATGTGGATGTTAAAACAGAACTTGACAGCTGAGATACAAATTGGGGTGAGCAAATAGTTAGATCTACTACACTATTTCCTTCAGATAAGTTTGTACGTCTAGTAGAATTACCATTGTTGATGATACACAAGTTGTTTTTATCTAGAATGTCCAAAAGTTTATTACCATAACAGGTTGTCATGGAGCAGCCCCAAGACTGGTGATGACAATTAAAGTCACCAGTTATAATTAATGGTTTAGGGAGGGATAAGAATATATCCCCAACTTCATTTAATATATTAATAGAAATATGTGAAATATATACAGAAACAAAACAAATTTTATTTACAATTACGGCTAAAATAGAAATTTCAGAACTATGTACAGGAGTGGATATTATATTAAAAGGGTAGCCTTTCTTAATGAGAAATGCTACACCACCATATCCATCTAATCTGTCTTCTCTAACAGTATTATATTTTTTAATATTTAATGTAAAACCTGGTCTAAGCCAAGTTTCACATAATGAAAATAAAAAAGGGTTATATTTATTTAATAAGTAAATTAGATCACTTTTTTTATTAATTATGCTTCTAGCGTTCCATTGTAATATTTTGTTGGCCATTATTTATTTTGATTATATTTACAATTAACTCCATTAAGGGGGCAACGATGGACGGTATATTATTATTGGTCTGGGCAAAGGTTTGTAATAAAGATATAATATCTGATATTTTTGTTGGTTCTTGTGTGGAGGGAGTATCATTTGAAATTGGGCTATAATTTTTATCTAATTGATTAAAGGAAAATTCTTTTATGATATTATCATGTGCAGTTTTGTCGTAACCTTTTCCAACTTGTATAGGGCGGGAAGGTTTAGATATAACTGTTTTCTTGTAAGATTTTTGTGGAGTATAAGAAGATGGAGTATTAATATTTTGGAAAGATAATTTTCTTTGAGGACTGGACAAGGTTTCAGCGAATGATTTATTAAGTATAGGGAACATTTTACTTGCTTCTTGATAAGAAACACAATTTTGGGACATATATAGTTTTATTTCTTTTTGTCTGTTAAGTTCCGGACAAGATTTACTGTTTGCCATATGGCGACCAGAACATTGACAACAGTAATAGTCATCTTCAACATTACATGAATCACTAACATGATCCTGACCACACTTGAGGCATCTTGGTTTGGAGCGACATTGCATCTTTGTATGACCATAACGACAGCAGTGATAACATTGGATGGTGGGAAAAACATATAAGTCTACGGGCAGAGAGTTGTAGCAGATAAATATTCTTTTTGGGAGTACCTGACCATCAAAATACATTACTACCGACTGTGTGGGTTTCCATATTGGAGACCCATCAACAATAGTTTTATAATTAAGTCGTCTAATTTTAACTATTTTGCCACAGCCAACAGGGGTTGAGATATTAGAAATAATTTCCTCAGGAGACCAATCTGTTGGAACTCCTCTAACAATGCCTATTCTTAAAATATTAAATGAAGGGACATATGCTTTATAATTATTGTCGGTGATTATACTATTGTTAATAAAAGAGTTAGCATCAACATAATTTGTGAAGGAAACAGACATACGGTTTCGACCAATTCTCTTAACACTACCATTAACTATATTATAAATTTTATTTTTTAAAAGAAAATTTCCGAAGGTTATCGGGTGCAATATTTTTCCGTCATTATCAGAGGATTGGATCTTCTGAACATGAATAATGTAAGGAGGTGCATCTAGTTCATTGTAAATATTTCGACCAATTGGAGTATTTGGTTTACTGACTGAATCATTAATATTATGAGGCACTGGATTATCTGATTGTAATAAAGGCTGTGCAAGTGGAATATTAGTTAAATTTTTACCCTCATCTGATTTATCGGACTCTACACAACGACATCCAATGTCCTTTTGGTTTCCCGTATTTTTTCTTTTCTTTTTGTTACAATTTTTGCATATTTTATGCAGGCGACCACGTTTTAAACTAACTTTTTTGGAAGATTGGTCAGTGTCCATACTAGAATCATTATATTCTACTGTAACAAAACTGCAAGCTTCGGGCACTTTACATGTTCCCCCGGGATCCGGGGGTTCATTCATGTTGCAATAGAATGTAAAAAGAAACTTACCAACCAAGAATTTTCTAACTAACTATAATATATACAAATAAAATTTATAAAATAAATATTATAATAAACTGATCTGAATGACTAAAATAATAAAAAAATAATGAGAAACAAAAAACCACAACTGCGCGCCTTGAAATTTCCCGCCGTTTTTTTTCATCTTAATCGCTTCGCTTGTTGTTTTGCTAAAATTTGACGTGACACTGGCAGAAATATCCCAAACTGGGATGATTGCCATAAAAAAAAAAAAAAAAAAAAAAAATTGTGAATTGTGTCTGTAATTGTGATTGTAATTTTGAAGCAAGATCGCAACTTGCTTAGTTTGAAATTGCAATTAAAATATTTTCAAAATAATTATTTAAAGTTATTTTGTTCTATTTTGCTCATAATATATCATACTCGTTCTTTTACATAGTGTTTACATACCTAAAGTATTTTAACATTTTTATCTGACGCAAACAATGTCTGGTCCCAAAAAGTAAGTTGCAGTAAATAAAATATATAAAATGGACCCAAAGGTATTCCCAAAGGTCCCCTTGGGATCATTTTCATAATTATTAAATAAAATTGTAATCTCTGTGGATCAATGGTTAGCGCTCTGGCGCTCAAGCCTGTGGTAGCGAGTTCGAATCCCGCCAGGGAACAAAAAAAATCTGTGTTCCTGGGTCATGGATGTGTATTAAATACACATATATGGATAATAAAGATCTTAAATTTATGTATAGTATAAAAGTATTTAAATATATTTCTGTTATCTGGGACCCGTAACATAAGTTCTTCAAGAACTTAATACGGGACCAGATTGACGTAGTGTAAAAAGCGTCCTTAGATATTATTGTCTCCAAAAATCTTTTATCATTGTGCTATTTGATGATGAATGATGCTTGAAATATGCTATATTATATAAATAAAATCATGTAATTTATTGCAGATATGGATTAATATTACCAGATAAATCAAAGCCACAGTTAGCTTTTCAAGCAACAAGAAATGTTTTTGGAGACGATTCAGATTCAGACGATAACATGAAAAAGAAAAAATACCCACCCTTAAATCTGAATGAAAATATAAAAAGACAGGTAAAATAGTGTTGTTTAATGTATATCAAGTGAAAGTTATTTTTAGAAAGTATGTATTTTCAGTCTTATTTTCAGAATGACCAAAGAGGAGCCTAAGCCAGGCCGGCTTAGGCTCCCTTATCAAACATTACTAAAACAAAATGATACAGTAGTGAGTTGTAAAATATAATATAATAATTAATAAAAATGTATACTATCTTTTTGAAACTGAGGTTTTTCATATTTAGCTAACATAAATACTGTTAGTATAGCAAAACCTCAGATTTAAAACTTTTATTGTATAACTTAGGTAGGTAGGTTGTTTAAAGGCAAATAGTATCAGCGGGCATAACAAATAGACATGTTAATTATAAAGTTTCACATCTTTAAATGTAATGTACAAATTATTTTGAAGGCAAAATTGAATCAAGAAAAGGCTATATTAGAAGATCCAACAGTTTATCAATATGATGAAATATATGACTCTATGGCAATGGAAAAACAGAAGAAAATTACAAAGTCTAAGGAAGATAAAAAGCCAAAGTATATAGAAAACTTAATTAAAACTGCAAATAAAAGGAAAATTGAAAATGAACGTCGAATAGAACGCCAGGTAAATTATAATAAAAATATGTTTTATGTTCAAGACAACCTGCACATATGGTCCATATAACTCACTAACTTAATTAGAATAGTTCATAAGAGTAGCCTTTACCAATTAGAAATATTAAAGTAATTCATTAATATCATATTCAATTAGAAAATTTCAATTAGTAGATGTAAATCAGAAATTCTCAATGGTTTGTATAAGACTAGACAGCTTCTTGTCAGTAGAATAGGATAAGAGAGAAGGCAATAATTGTAATCAAGCCAAAGATTGTATGAGGAAGACCAACCTATGTGATAGGGATATGAACAAAAGCAGGATTATCAAGAAGCGGGAATGAGGAAGTATAAATATCAAATCAGACTGCCTAATATGAAATGATGTAAAATGTCTAATTATAATTTGATATAACTTTTATACAGCCCAATCCATCATTGTCATCATCCTGTTTGCGGTGCAGATAGTAACTGTAGGCAATCAACGCACATAGCACAATATACATTTACTCTTTATATGTGACATATAACTTTTAGAGTTCTTTATAAGAGCCAATAATATTAATTTGCTAAACACCATACAATGTAAATTTCCTTTACTTAAACCAGGTACAAAAGGAGAGGGAACTGGAAGGAGAAGAGTTTGCTGATAAGGAAGTGTTTGTTACTTCAGCTTATAAAAAGAAACTTGAAGAAATGCGATTAGAGGAGGAAAAAGAGAAATATGAGGAATATTTAGAAAGTATTGGAGATGTAACTAAACAAAGAGATTTAGGTTTGTATTTTTTGCTCATTGATCTTCAAAGATCCTTAAAAAGTGAACATACTTTTTTATCTCTTACTTAAATTTATTCTCAAACTTTAATTAAAGTGTATAAAAAATATTTTTTAAAGATTCTGTTACATAGATACAGGTGAGGCTAGTAAAAGTTTGTTAAAAAATAATTAATTTTTTGTATATATAGTGGAAAGAAATTTGATCCTTTGCATTTGTGGCTTTGCAATGGCCTACAAAACATTGTGCAAACCATGCTACATTATAAATATTGTATTGTGCCCAAGTGTACAAATATCCATATTTTTGTTTATTCGATCTCTACGTTTGAGTCTCTACTTCGTCTATTATATCAAACGAAGCATCTTCATCATCCTTTATCCGTTCACTGCTGAACATAGGCCTTCTTCAATTAACACCAAGACGGCCGATCCCTTGCCACTCGTATCCAAGACGGACCGGCCACTGCACGGAGATCGTCTAGAAATTACTGGGCCAACAAATCCCTGGAGGCAGCAATATTTTGCGGACCCTTACTACCTACTTCCAGGAGTTTTGTTAGTACCCCAACATGGTTCAGGCCTTGACGTGGCGGTGGGGCTCAGTAGCCTAGGGTGAGCCCAGCACCTTGGGCGAAGCTAATTGAGCCGAGGATGCTCTTTGTACCCTTCTTATAAGAAGAGGGGAAAAAAGAGCAGGGGGCAAGGGGCAAGGACGGGAACCTCACCACATTGTACTGTCCTGACGTTGGGAGGGATTGTTCTGTGGTGCTGACAACCCCTCTGTTGGGGTGGCGTCGGTCCCTTGGGGAACTGACTAGCCGTCGAGGTGCCCTGTTTGATCATTAGATCCGGGACACCTCACCAAAGGCGGCACTGGTGGCACTCGCCGGGTTTTAGTGGGTAGAGCTGCGTCCACTTATCAGCTTTCGGGCGCAGCGAGTCCCACATACCCGCTTCGGAAGACCCACTCCCCCGCGGGATGCCACAGATCATTTCCCGGCGTTAAAGAAAAAAAAAGGAGTTTTGTTAGTAAATTAAAGGAACACCGAACAATATTTTATTTATGTTTATATTATCAATGGTGAATGAAACTTTAAATAAACTAGCTGAGTACCTAACGATTTACTTAAAATGAATAAAAGCTGCATCAAACTGATGAGAAGTTATTCCGTGTGATGTTTGTAACGGTAGATTAAAATCATTATGCAGGACTTAGAAGGTTGAAAGTTTTACTCCTCTGACCTCTGAATTTGTTTGCCAGAAAATCCAAAACCATAACCATGTACACTTTTGGTAAATTATTTGATTCTCCACGAACAAATCCAGTCTCCATCATCTAAATTTTACTTTAATTAAATTTTTACTTATCTAAAAGATGTTTAGAATTATTAAAACGGTTATTTAATACTTCATACAGACACTCAAACACCGAGTTCCATGTACTTACTGTGAGCAACAAACGACGAAACATCCAAAACAGTCGCTAAGCGCTTTCCGCTTCACCCGTACCGTCGACTCGTCGAGACTCGTGACGTCACAGAGCAAATGCTCCGCGTACATTTTAAAATTTATTCGGCATTCAGTATAAGTTCAGGTTTTCAAGTTGTTGAAATTATTCTTTCACCATATTTATTATTATTTCTTTGCGATACCTCAAACAATACGTTGCATATATATATATAAAACCGGTCATCCGGGTACTTATGTTCTAACTTTAGAACAAGTTTTTTATTTTAAGTTGATTTTTTTAAATACTTAATATTTTCGTATTTGCTGTTTTTTTAATTCTTATCAAACCTATTAAAAGTAATTATTTATTCTGATTTAGTTTGTTACTCTCCTACACCATTGTTTATAATATTTTGCAGGTGGCTTCTATAGACATTTATATGAACAAAAATTAGGACCTGAGAAAGAGGATTCTAAGAAACAGGAAAAGGAATGTTCTGAAAATGAACCAAGTAATTATGTTAAAGATGACTTAGAAATGGTTACAAAAGCACAAACAAAACAGAGGAACTACAGGAAAAGAAAAATATCAAATGATGGTAAACTATCTGAAGGTGAAATAGAAGATTCTGATGAAGAAATAAACCGATGTAATTTAGAAGACATAAGGATATCCAAAAAGTCTAAACAGAAAGAAGACAATATTGATGCTGACTCTGACTTTTCTATTGACGAGTCTAGCAATGATGAGACAGAGAAGAAAGATAGTAAAGAAAATGTTGAGATCCAAAAAACTGAGACTGAGGTACAAGAGGATGTTAAAGAGACAATTGACAAAGTAGAGGTTCCTGCTAGTCCAGAGAAGCCTAAAGTAAAGATAGATATTTGGAAGAAAAGATGTGTTGGTGAACTATTTGACCAAGCTCTGAAAAGGTATTATGAAAGAAAAGCTGCAAGAAGTCTTTAAATATCTGTATTTAATATTTTATCTTAATAATAAATTATATTGTCTTTAATATCCAAGTCTTCCCATTTATACAGCCATATAGTGGGCTTTACAGTGCACTGAAACAATAAACAAAATCACCTCATTATCACGATTAAAATAATTATGCAAACAAAGAATTGTTAATGTTAAGCAGATTAAATTTACTAGATAAATGCATACCAATGAATTCTGAAACAGGATCATTTTCTCCCTCTGCCCTCATTGTTCCAGTTATTTCTTCATTTTCAACCATTGGTAGAACCAATTGTACAAATTCTTGTGTGTATGGTGGAGCAATTGCATCTAATACCTAAAAGATGTATAATATTTTTTATTGCTTTCTCTTTACGAAGTACTAGTGGGATGCACTTGTGCCGCGCTCTCGTCGGTAGTAGATATACCGTCCTACATATTTCTTCCGTGAATAAGCTTTGCTATGTTTCGGAAAGGAGGGCAGAACAGGCACCGAGTCTTACCATCTTACTTGATTGTCCATGAGCGATTCTAACCACTCAATAAAAAGAAATGTACATATTTTGGGTAGTGAATTAAAAAAGGAGGATCAAATTTACTTTTAAGATAATGTTGATGCTAAAATGATATTACCTCGGTGATGAAATATCTGATGAGTGATATGTCGGTGTCACCACGTTGCACACACTGTTTGATATACCTTAGCACAGGCACTACACATCCTCGGCTAAGTAGATTTACCATCCGGTCTAAAAGCATTTTGCGTAGCTCCAACTGAAATTGAACATTAATTATAAAATTACATTTTACATTAAATAGAGCAATCTTTAATCGGAACAAATATTTTAGCTTGATGGGACTAAAGCTAGCTTAACAGCATGCGTCGCGCTTTTGGCATAGAAACACAATTTTGTGACGTCACACATACAAAACTTAATTCTGAATTCTAATATTAATACAGATGGTTCATGTTTGCCTGGCATCTTATGATGGCCAATTATTTTAAATACCTGTACTAAGATTTCCAGTTCATCTTGGGGGGATTCAAAAAGTTTGACAAGTAACTTCAACAGTCTATGGTGTAGAAGTGGATGGCAGGAGGCGACTTCGTCAAGCAACGCCAGGTGCACGGGACAGTGTTCCGTGCACAGCTTGAAGTATGAACGCTCTGTCACCACACACTCCACCCATACTAGCACACCCATACCCACTACTGGAAATCTGAAATACAAAATAAGTGGCTAAATAAGCGCTTATTCTCTTCTCTTATACTGGGCCCAGGTTCCCATCCTGAACCCGACACGAGTAGCCGCTGCACCTTGTTCGAAGCGAATTAAGCCGAGGTGGCTCTTTGTACCCCTCTTATAAGAACAGGGGTCAAGAGCAGGGGCGAGGACGGGAACCTCATCCCATTGTACTGTCCCGACGTTGGGAGGGGTTGTTCTGTGGTGCGGAACAACCCCTCTGTCGAGTGGCGTCGGTCCCTTGGGGGACTGACTAGCCGTCGGGGTGCCCTGTTTGCTCATTAGATCCGGGGCACCTCACCAAAGGCGGCACTGGTGGCACTCGTCGGGTTTTAGTGGGTAGAGCTGCGCCCACTTACCAGCTTTCGGGCGCAGCGAGTCCCTGATACCGGCGACTCCCCCGCGGCATGCCTAAGAGCATTTCCCGGCGTTAAAGAAAAAAAAAGGGTCTCAATTCCTTCCTTTGCATGGATGCATGCTTTTTTTTTGTGAGACAAATATGGTGGGTAGTTTATTGTATATTACCCACATCGCAGAGTGTTCAATCAGTATACTTGGATTGGAGAACTAGATTCTGAAACAAACGGATATAATAAGTGGCTCACCTGATGCAGTGATACAATGAAGGTAGCTCCGCTATCAATTCACTGGAGCTGGCCGAACTACTGCACACGGCGTGTATCTTCTCAATAGCTTGTATGGTCGCTTTTAGTTCATCTTTAACTGGCCGGCCGGGTGACGGGCCCTCACATACGCTTGCAGCATAAGCCAACAAATACATATATTTTGATTTGTGCTCAGGGTTCAACTTGCTTCCGAGCTTGAAAAGCGAATCCACAAGTAATTCTAAAAATATTTTAAAATATTAGTTAATGTATATTCTTTTTCTTTTACAACTTCAGAATTTTCGTCAAACAACATAAATTTAGTTTTTTATTAGATTACATTAAAACATTCTAAAACTTTTATGGAAACTATGTGGTATTTACCAAGAAATTGCGGTATTCTCAGCAAGTGAACTGGTGGTGATTCTTGCTGCGTGTAGGCACGAAACAGCACCGATATGTCTGCTGGGTTCAGAGCTCCGCGCGACAACATGGCGGCCAGAGCGGTGCGGGCGCCTCTCCACGACTCTCCGGGTGTTAATGCTAACGTGATAGGTGTGACGTCATGTCCACTGAAATATAAAATGCCTTTTTATTTCTTCAAAACCAGTAACAAATAACATAAAAAAGTGTTGGACTTGTCACTTGGATTGATGATAATAAAGAAATATACGAAATAAAATACATTCATAAAAATAACTTATTCCAAATCTACACTTTTAACTGACTTCTATAAAGGTGGAGGTTCTACGATCGTCTGTATGTACCTTTTTTGTGTATCATATCATGTGTATGTGTGTTCATCAATATTTGTTGCCAGCTGTGACCCGATACTGATGATTCTTTTTTTGGAGGAAAGGAGATATTCCAAAGGTGGTAATCTGATGGCATCTTAGACAAATCGATGGGAACTTTCGAAAATCGTAGGGGTGACTAGTTCGTTTGCTAATTTTTCATTAAGTATTTTAAAGCATTGCAATTTAATGAAGGTCTGGAGTCGATCTAATGATGGAGCCGAAAGACAGTCGAGGAGACTCCTCAACGATTTAAAGCAGTTACCTTTTGTACTTCATATAGTTAAAATACGCCAAAATAATCAGATTGCAAAAAAATTAGAAAAAGAAGGTAAAAAACTAATTTAAAATGAAAATATCTGGTTTTGCCTACGAATAAATAATAAGTCAGGAAATGTAACTGCGTTATAAAAATGACCCAACAAAAGTCGTGTCCAAGTAGGCGGGGCTTAAAAGTCGTGTCCAGCGCGTCATCAGTCGGACATTTTTCTTACAAGCGAACACACGTCAAACTTACGCATTATGTTTTCGTTTTTTCATTATGAATTGCAGCTGTTAATCATCATGCCATCATTTGTAGTGAAGTGGTGCAGGAGCCATACGAAATCAAAACCTCCAGGGATAAATATACCACTAGTAAATAGTAGTAAAATTATATTATATTCAAATACGTTAATGTAATAAGCAAACCGAGATGGTCAATACTATGCAAAATGAAGTCAGTCAATATTTGAACCAATGTAGAAGGTATTTTATTTATTCTTCATGAAATGTATAATATACCTAATATGTTTATATTTTTATCATTATTTAAATGTATATCGATATAATTGAGGTATTTTAAAAAAAAAGTCATGATCTGACATCGGTCATCGGAGGGGACTTGTCTCTGCCGAGTGTCATCGCCGCGATGCTCGGTGACGACGAGTCGGCGGCGATGGTCTCCTTCTGCGAGGCAGTAATGTCCCAGAAGGAGGCCGATGAGCGGATGAGAGAGGAGGCCGCCGACGAGGCCTCCCACCGCGGGCGACGAACGGGGGTGCGTAGGAGGCGCTACCTAATGCGCCTCCAGTAACGCCCCTGTGCTCGTGTCGGGCCCAGGATGGGGTTTTAACCTGGGTCCAGCTAGACACGACGTCGTCGGGGACTGCTAAAAGTATCGTGCAAACGAACAGCCGAGCAGTCCCCCTTTAGAAGGAGGAGTCTAGCCTTTTCACCGGGGCCAGCCTGTCGCCGAGGGTCCTGCGTTGCCTGCATGATCCGGGACTCTCATAAAAGGCGGCTGAGGGCACTTGCAGCGGTTTTAGTGGGTAACGCATCTCCAAGTGCGAACCCCACACACGGCTAGGTTTAAAACTCACCCCGGTCCTAGTTACGGTTTGGTCTGCAAATTTCCGCTGCAGAACAAAAAAAAAAAAAGGTATTTAAAAATGATTGTGCATTTTGCTTGCTTTGTTTTTTTTAGTATCCCAGCCGATCCAATTCGGCAAAATAAGTAGTTAGCTGCAATTAAGCTTGAAAGACAAGGGTATCCCGGGTAAGAGCCGGGGAAGAGCAAAGTCGGGCTCGACCTCGTGATCAGCCGCATAGAGAGGTTAGGGCTTCGGGTCAGAGTTGAGAAGACCAAAGTCCTTCTCTTCCGCGGGACCGGCCATAAAGGATACCGTCCGGGAGCTACCCTCCAGATCCGAGGGGGGAGGGTCAGGATGACCCCCAGATCAAGGGACGGAGACGGAGGGTGGACCTTCGGCCCACATTTGTCAATATTGGGATTGAAGGTCGTGAAGGCGGCAAGTGCGCTGGGCAGACTCCTTCCGAACCTCGAAGGAACCAGCGCCGCCTGCAGGCAGCTATACTCCGGAGTATGGCGATGTATGGTGCATCCATTTGGGCGGGTCACCGTACCGCGCGGGATAAGGCCAAGCTGGTACCGAACAGTATCGTGGGTGACAGCCACTGCCCTAGCCGGTGACCCCCCGTGGGAATTTGTGGCGGAGGTTCTTGCCGAGACGCATTCATATGTCTTGGTTAGGCGGGCTCCGGGCGAGAACCTTACGTTTTACTAGATCCTACGGGTTCGCCGACTAGGACAGGAGCATTAATACGGAGGTGGGGGGAGGACCAGGCACGGCAGTCGTATGACAAAAGCCTAACGGTAGCTTTGCATTCAGTCCTCGAGCGTTGGATGCGCCATAAGCACAAACCCCGTCACCTTCCGTCTGACACAGGTGCTCACCAGGCATGGTTGCTTTGGTGAGTACCTGTGCCGGACGGCCCACAGGGAGTCAGTAACAGTATGTTACGATTGTGGCGCGTCGGTTGACTCGGCCGAAAGAAATCATTGTAAAAATATTAATTAATATTGTTTTATTATTGACTTGGTTCACTTATTGCATGACATCGTCCACGCAGCTATCACTCGACTGTCATAGGTGACATTGCAGCATGCGCGCCGACCAATACCAGCATTTATTCAGAAATTAAACAAATCACCAATGACGTCTATTTGTAACCTCGAAAGTGTGGTGTATTTTAATCATACGTCGTTTTGGTTTGAAGTAGGCCCACTTTTTATGTGTCATTTGTTCTGAGTTAGACTTCCTGACTTATTATTTATTCGTAGGGTTTTGCACAAAAAAGGTATTATGCTGAGTATTTGATGCATTATGCTCATAATGCATCAAATTAAAACAACTAGTATGTATAATAAATTATTTAAACAAAAATTTAACTGTCATCAAAACCACAAGTAGGCACTCAAAAGCGAAAAAAAATTTAATATAATTATTATAAGGGCTACCCCCTCATGTATTTGAAGTTAGTGCAAGCCAAGTCTAATAGGTAGTAGATAATAATAATAATAATATTTTTTAAATAATTTATTATACATATGTACTTGTTTTAGTTATTATTAAATAAAAACCAAGTAGGTATTTGATGCATTATAAGCATAATGATGTTTAACCCAAATAGGTTGTCCATAAGTTATCAATCATCCAGTGATCAGAAAAGTACTGGACACAGTAATATATTTTATCTTGTTAATTTTTGTTAATAATTTACATTTACATATCATGTACTGTAGGTGTTTGTTGTATGCCTATGTAGTATACTTATTTTTTTAATGATAATTATAATATACAAAGCAAACCTTTGTTGGGCACATCGGGTTATTTCTTGGCTTAGCCGTTTCATGATAGCACCACCTCGAGGCTCTTGTGATAGAATATGAACTATTACTTGACTATAGACATATGTGTGAGCACCATGGCAAACCATTTTCTGTAAATGAAAAGGTTTATGTGAGTGATTTTTGCTGTCTATCCTCTTGCATCTGTTAATGTTAGTGGGATAAAACTGTCGGAGAGAATAGTTTAGTATAGTTATAGTTGTATTGTTGTGTACATATAAAGGGCTAATTTAGGCTTGGTTATACTGATGAGGTATTTAGCAGTTTTGATCTGTCAAGTAAGAAGCATCAATTCATAGTCAAAAATATTATAATTTATGATTTCAAATAATTTACTTACAGCACATTCTGTTACACTATTTTGCCAATCTTCAGAACTTTGTAAAAATCCAACAATGGAAGATTTGAGAACTCTAGAAAATACTTCAATTTGTTGAGCAGCTGTGGATATACTAGTGATTTCCCCTTGGAAACCAGCATCAGATATTAACTGCAATAAAACATGCAACTGGCTGATAAAATTGGTTACTATGAAATATTGTCACAAAACAAAGTTTTGTGTATGGTACATTATACATAGCCCCAATAAATTTTAGTTAATATAAGGTCTTATTAGGAAGAAAAAAATCGCAGCCTTAGTAATATATAAGGGCATATTAAAAAGTAGTTAATTTTGGGAAATTGCATTGGTAGATTCTGGATCCTACATTTCACCTTATTTTTCGAATGAAATGCTTTTATTTAAATTATAAATGTGAAATTAGAATCATCACATAAGTATGCAAAATGAAAATACCTTAATTGTAAAATTTAACATTAGACAATCTGGATATTCCTCGGCCAGTCTGTATATTAGTGATCTCCATGTTGGATGTTCAATCATTTCTGTTAACCAGGCCGGTGTCTAAAAGGTAAGAGATTATATAATAAATTGTAGTAATATAATATATATAATTTGATAATAAGGTGTAATACTTATTATATTAATTAAACAATTTTTACATATTTTATTGTGGTTTATTAAGACTTTTTACAAGCCTGACGTTTCGGATACTTTACAGCAACCATGGTCATGGGAGGACTGATTAAAGATACAGTTAGCACTTTCTGCGTAGATAGGACTAACCAAAATATTGATGTATCATATGGTAGTTTTGAATAACTTTGTAACATTAGGACATATGACACCTCAGTCCTCCCGTGACCATGGTTGCTATAAATTATCCGAAACATCGGGCTTGTAAAAATCTTAATAAACCGTGATAAAATCCGTAAAAATTGTTTCATTAATATAATAAATATTATAAAAGCTTAAACATTAGAAAACATTCGGTGTAATACTTACTTCACCTTCCTCAGTAAATATAGTGTCTGCTTTTTTGGGATCAAAAGTTTTTAATATCATGTCCTTTAAATGGTTTTCAACCATTGCTTGCACATCTGTTACTTTAACACCTGGATTTAAATACATAATTAGAAATGGTTGATATATCTTTTGCAATATCAACTTTTGTTATTTGAAATAAGACTTACACTTTTTTTATAAGTAATTAAATGGTCACAAATATCTATATCACATCCTCTACACCGGAAAGTGTGCAAGTACATTTATATGTAAATCCAATAGGATTTTTTAATTATATTAATATTTATATATTATTAAATATATTAATATATTATTATTAGTAAGTACTACAAATTGCAATTAACATTGATTGATGATTGCAGCTAGAGCTAAACTACTGGGACATCAACTTTTCATCAGCTTTGTAAATTAGTTTTAGCGTACAAACAATAAAAGCATTATACACCATAAAATACATTAACTAGTTTAATGAAATTAATACTGAACCTGCAAGAATAAGCCATTCTGCTAATAAATTAGCCATTTGGGCAACTGCATTGTAGTTTATTGATAGTTGCTCTATAACTTGTTCTGGATTTCCTCCGGCCTGGAAGTATCGTTTGAGCTGCCCAAAAATACCAGGCTCCATTATATAATCCGGTGTCTTGAACTTTTCCAAGCATTCTTGTAAAACTTCTTCAGGGTTGTCAATAACATCTTCTGCACCCTCTTCCTAAAATCATATATTTTGAAGTTTAATTTATTGAGAAGGGGCTAAAGCGATAGTTTATCAAGCACACATTATCTTTTTTGACCTCATATTGGCCATGGCCAGGCCCTTCCCATACACGCTCTTCATCATATTGGCTCGGCATCGTTTTGGTCCTATTCACAGACTACTTAGATAAATACTAGTCCTATTACATTACATACAAAAGGTATTTCTTAATTTAGCTTTAAACAAAAAAAAAAGTATTGTTTGTCAAGCTTAATCAATTTAATTCTTGGAATTTATATCTCCTGCTCGAGTTATTTATTTAGTTCGTCTGCGAAAATTATAAATTGTAAAGTGTACATAAACAAAACAAATTTTTTTATATTATTATTTTCATTTAAAGGCATTAGCTACTAGGCTATTAGCCATACAAAATACAATTATTCGGTCTGTAATACGTAGAAACGGCGGGAAACCCCAAGGAGCGCGGCTTCGCCCCTCTAGCCCCCATCAATCAACTATCATTCCCCATTCCATCCACACAAGGCAGTCCACCACAATATTCGCCAAACAATCACATTATATATTACACAGATTAAGTTTTTAAATCAAACACTATAGAAAACCGCCAGAACAGCCCTACTAAGAAAACCACTCCAGAACGGTACTCCATAAGATTCGCCAACCAATCACAATATATAAAGATCAAGTTTTTAAAACAAACACTATAGAAAACTACTCCGAATGGACAAAACACAAAATAACAATTAATTAACGGGAAACCAAAAAAACACAACCGCGCGTCCCGATGCTGCCCGCAATTCCTAAACAAAACAATTATTATTATTTTTATTATTTTCATTTAAAGGCATTAGCTACAAGGCTATCAGCCATACAAAATACAATATTCGGTCTGTAATACGGAGAAATGGCGGGAAACCCCAAGAAACGCGGCTTCGCCCCTCTAGCCCCCATCAATCAACTATCATTCCCCATTCCATCCAAACAAGGCAGTCCACCACATTATTCGCCAAACAATCACATTATATAGGCTGATTTTTTGAAGAACGGACATAATCATGGACGTGATAGAACATGGTTTCACCAATCAAAGAAAATTATATTCACCAAAAAAAACCACATAAATAACAAAATATAGGCAAATTGTAAATAATGCATTGTTGGCCTCAGAATATGGTCACCCTATTGTATTATCACGTGCATTTTACGCGCTAAATTTAGACAGACGGTAGTGGTAGGTATAAAATAATCGAATGAACTTTCTATAAGTGGTAAATAAATAATGTATGTAATGTAAAGTAAATATGATGTCAGTTTTCCTTCATACTTTGATCCTGGCTTAGGACAGGCAAAACTACCTAGGTACTAAAGTAATGATACAAGTTAATTTAATTAAATTGATTTATCTTTATCGTTAATCCTTTGCATTACGAATTTGAGACGC
The DNA here is from genome assembly GCA_963853865.1 of Helleia helle. NCBI lineage: Eukaryota > Metazoa > Arthropoda > Insecta > Lepidoptera > Lycaenidae > Helleia > Helleia helle. The sequence continues at coordinate 12,051,652 of OY971422.1, read as the reverse complement.
ATTTGATTTTTCATTGTGTCTGGGTGCGCGCGTGCTTAACGAAAGCCAAGGGGTTAATGTATTCACATGACGTTAGATAAAAGAAACTGTAGCACCTATGTACTTCTGGCGCATTTAAAAAGTGGAATCATACTATTTACAACAATTGAAAATAACATATTTACACAACTTACATAACTACTAAATTAATCTAAGTAAATGTTCAAAATTAGTACCTCCCCGGTCAACACATAGTTCGGTACGTTTGCGCATATTGTCTTTGACACGGTTTAGTACAAATGGATCACTTTTCACAGTCTCAAACGCTGTTGTTATCCGTGTTTTTAATTCCTCCCTATCTGCGTACTCTGTCACATAGACTAGGCGTTTGATCTCGCCCCACAGATAAAAGTCTAAGGGTGTTAAATCAGGCGAACGAGCCGGCCAAGACACGGGGCCTCCACGACCTATCCACCTCTCGCCAAACTGACAATTGAGATACTCACGAACACGAACCTGGTAATGCGCGGGAGCACCGTCGTGCTGGTAGTAGAGGTTACGGTGATAGATGAGAGGCACGTCATCCAACATATCGTTCACAACATTTGACACAAGAGTCAAGTATCTTTCACCGTCGAGTCTATCGTCAATGAAATATGGCCCTAACAGGCAATTTCCAATAATACCAGCCCACACATTTACACTGAATCTATGTTGATAAGCGTCCTGTCGCGTCACATATGGGTTATTCTCACTCCACCAATGTTCATTGTGCACATTAAACACTCCCAGTCTTGTAAATGTGTTTTCATCCGTAAATAAAATGTTCTTGTCCAGGTTGGATAAGTACCAACGGCAAAACTCCACCCGGGGCTCATGGTCGTTCAGTCCAAGTTCTTGTACGGGCCGAAAATGATATGGATGTAATCCTTCTCGGTGTAAAAGTTGCCATACTGTCGACTGCGCAATGCCAAACCATCTAGCGGCCTCTCGAGTACTTCCTTGCGGGTGATGCTCGAAATACTCCAGAATGGCAACTTGAAGACGAACGGGGAGTGGCTGATTCCCTCTCCCTTGAGCATGCGTTGGCACTGTAAACTGCCCGAATTCCCGCAGACGTTGATTAACCCCCAACATCACGCTGTATGAAGGTACGCGACGATTCGGAAACCTTTCGCGGTACAAGTCTATCACTGTCACCAGATAGAGCATAAGCTCTTACCATCTCCCAATATTCTCCATTTGAAAATTCATTCGACATGATTTAATACGTAATTAGTAATTACGTATTATACGCGACACGCGGTTGACACAAACAAAACAAACGCTCTGGACAATGACGCGTAACGCACTGCCGTGTCTTTGTGAAAAGCCGACAACGGCATCGCTTGCGCCGGACTTTCTTAGGCCCTGTGCGCACGAGAGTTTTTTGACCGACCGTTAAAAAAGATTTTGAATGGGACAAATGGATAACCATGTATCTGTTCATACGAAAGCGTTTTTAAAGTGCGGCGCTTTTTTGTCAAGAGCTGTTGGGTTTTCGACCTTAAGTGTTTGGCGTTTCATCGAATTGAGCATACCAAACTCCAAAGTCGGGTTTTACCGCGACACACTAATACACTCGTGCGAACGGGGCCTTAGGTATGGCTGGCGGCAGAACGTTCAGCCACTTTTTTTTGTGGTTCGGCGTATTTGATGCATCGTATCTTACCTATTTCATAATACTGTGTTTACTTTAATTCAAGTGTGAAGGATAATTTTGAAAAAAAATAAGACCCCACTTGTGATATATTTTTGGAATGAGGATCTTTAGCTCTATACGCTACTTGAATATGTCCGTTCTTCAAAAAATCAGGCTGTATATTACACAGATTAAGTTTTGAAAACAAACACTATAGAAGACCACCAGAACAGTCCTACTAAGAAAACCACTCCAGAACGGTCCTCCACAAGATTCACCAACCAATCACAATATATAAAGATCAAGTTTTAAAACAAACACTATAGAAAATCACTCTGAATGGACAAAACACAAAATAACAATTAATTAACGGAAAACCAAAGAAACTCAACCGCGCGCCCCGATGCTTCCCGTAAACAAAACAACCTTTTTTTTATGGCAATCATCCCAGTTTGGGATATTTCTGCCAGTGTCACGTCAAATTTTAGCAAAACAATAAGCGAAGCGAACAAGACATAAATTTAGAAGACAAGATAGAAAGATCAGAAGAATAGTTAATAAATAAAGGAATAATTAGGAAAAAGAAACTAGTGCTAATAGACGGATGCAGAAACGGAAACAGATGTCAAAAGTAAATCTTAGCAGAAGCGGAAGCCTTTCCACCACATAAGATATTATGTGGTGGAAAGGAAATGCGCACAAATACCCCCATTTTTTGCCAATAGTTTGCCAATACTTATCAGCTCCCCCCAGCAGTGTAGCCGGTGAGCAATTATTTAGCGGAGCTGGTTTATTATACCTAGAACACCAAAACAGACTGAAAGGTGTAAAAGTGGCCAAATTACTTTTCATTAAATATAGCTTGCCTTAACTTAATTTTCAGTACTAACGTATAAATTAAGTAAAAAATCTGAAAAAATTAAATTGTTTTTTTCAAAGCACTTCCGCTTCCGTTTCTGTTTTCCGCTTCCGCTTCTGCTAAGATTTACTTTTGACATCTGTTTCCGTTTCTGCATCCGTCTATTAGCACTAGTTTCTTTTTCCTAATTATTCCTTTATTTATTAACTATTCTTCTGATCTTTCTATCTTGTCTTCTAAATTTATGTCTTGTTCGCTTCGCTTATTGTTTTGCTAAAATTTGACGTGACACTGGCAGAAATATCCCAAACTGGTATGATTGCCATAAAAAAAGGTTGTTTTGTTTACGGGAAGCATCGGGGCGCGCGGTTGAGTTTCTTTGGTTTTCCGTTAATTAATTGTTATTTTGTGTTTTGTCCATTCAGAGTGATTTTCTATAGTGTTTGTTTTAAAACTTGATCTTTATATTATATTGTGATTGGTTGGTGAATCTTGTGGAGGACCGTTCTGGAGTGGTTTTCTTAGTAGGACTGTTCTGGTGGTCTTCTATAGTGTTTGTTTTCAAAATTTAATCTGTGTAATATACAGCCTGATTTTTTGAAGAACGGACATATTCAAGTAGCGTATAGAGCTAAAGATCCTCATTCCAAAAATATATCACAAGTGGGGTCTTATTTTTTTCAAAATTATCCTTCACACTTGAATTAAAGTAAACACAGTATTATGAAATAGGTAAGATACGATGCATCAAATACGCCGAACCACAAAAAAAAGTGGCCGAACGTTCTGCCGCCAGCCATACCTAAGGCCCCGTTCGCACGAGTGTTTTAGTGAGTCGCGGTAAAACCCGACTTTGGAGTTTGGTATGCTCAATTCGATGAAACGCCAAACACTTAAGGTCGAAAACCCAACAGCTCTTGACAAAAAAGCGCCGCACTTTAAAAACGCTTTCGTATGAACAGATACATGGTTATCCATTTGTCCCATTCAAAATCTTTTTTAACGGTCGGTCAAAAAACTCTCGTGCGCACAGGGCCTAAGAAAGTCCGGCGCAAGCGATGCCGTTGTCGGCTTTTCACAAAGACACGGCAGTGCGTTACGCGTCATTGTCCAGAGCGTTTGTTTTGTTTGTGTCAACCGCGTGTCGCGTATAATACGTAATTACTAATTACGTATTAAATCATGTCGAATGAATTTTCAAATGGAGAATATTGGGAGATGGTAAGAGCTTATGCTCTATCTGGTGACAGTGTACGTGGTGCGATAGACTTGTACCGCTAAAGGTTTCCGAATCGTCGCGTACCTTCATACAGCGTGATGTTGGGGGTTAATCAACGTCTGCGGGAATTCGGGCAGTTTACAGTGCCAACGCATGCTCAAGGGAGAGGGAATCAGCCACTCCCCGTTCGTCTTCAAGTTGCCATTCTGGAGTATTTCGAGCATCACCCGCAAGGAAGTACTCGAGAGGCCGCTAGATGGTTTGGCATTGCGCAGTCGACAGTATGGCAACTTTTACACCGAGAAGGATTACATCCATATCATTTTCGGCCCGTACAAGTACTTGGACTGAACGACCATGAGCCCCGGGTGGAGTTTTGCCGTTGGTACTTATCCAACCTGGACAAGAACATTTTATTTACGGATGAAGCCACATTTACAAGACTGGGAGTGTTTAATGTGCACAATGAACATTGGTGGAGTGAGAATAACCCATATGTGACGCGACAGGACGCTTATCAACATAGATTCAGTGTAAATGTGTGGGCTGGTATTATTGGAAATTGCCTGTTAGGGCCATATTTCATTGACGATAGACTCGACGGTGAAAGATACTTGACTCTTGTGTCAAATGTTGTGAACGATATGTTGGATGACGTGCCTCTCATCTATCACCGTAACCTCTACTACCAGCACGACGGTGCTCCCGCGCATTACCAGGTTCGTGTTCGTGAGTATCTCAATTGTCAGTTTGGCGAGAGGTGGATAGGTCGTGGAGGCCCCGTGTCTTGGCCGGCTCGTTCGCCTGATTTAACACCCTTAGACTTTTATCTGTGGGGCGAGATCAAACGCCTAGTCTATGTGACAGAGTACGCAGATAGGGAGGAATTAAAAACACGGATAATAACAGCGTTTGAGACTGTGAAAAGTGATCCATTTGTACTAAACCGTGTCAAAGACAATATGCGCAAACGTACCGAACTATGTGTTGACCGGGGAGGTACTAATTTTGAACATTTACTTAGATTAATTTAGTAGTTATGTAAGTTGTGTAAATATGTTATTTTCAATTGTTGTAAATAGTATGATTCCACTTTTTAAATGCGCCAGAAGTACATAGGTGCTACAGTTTCTTTTATCTAACGTCATGTTAATACATTAACCCCTTGGCTTTCGTTAAGCACGCGCGCACCCAGACACAATGAAAAATCAAATGCGTCTCAAATTCGTAATGCAAACGATTAACGATAAAGATAAATCTATTTAATTAAATTAACTTGTATCATTACTTTAGTTCCTAGGTAGTTTTGCCTGTCCTAAGCCAGGATCAAAGTATGAAGGAAAACTGAGATCATATTTACTTTACATTACATACATTAACGTCAGTTAAGTCATGATGGAGTCAATTATACGTCATACGCAAGTAAGAATTTCGATAACAACTTACATCTCTATGATATCATTATTATGTCAGCTTAACGTCAGTTAAGTCATGATGGAGTCAATTATAGGTCATATGCAAGTAAGAATTTCGGTAACAACTTACAGCTCTATGATATCATTATTATGTCAGCTTAACGTCAGTTAAGTCATGATGGAGTCAATTCTACGTCATATGCGAGTAAGAAATTCGGTAATAGCTTGACATCTCTATGACATCATTGTTATGTCAGCTTAACGTCAGTTAGGTAATAGTAATGTCAAGTGGACATCAGACGTACGTCATATTTATTACGTAAAAGTCTTACGTCAAGAAGTGTGAAATAATGAGTCACATGTGACTCATTCGTGACTTATATATTACGTAAATCCTGACATAGCGCAATATCATTTTGACATCACTTTGACGTAAATGTGTTTACTGGGTACCAACAACTCGCAGCCCTACAAATTCAACAATCAGTGACGATATCAATGATCAAGCGAGTAGTAACGTTACCTTGCGAACGAAGCCTAATAAAGGTGATACCACTTCACCTTACGTCACCGAAGAACGCCTGCGACACATACTAAGACAAGAGATTGCGGACGTACTTCAAAGAACTTTACACCATCTGGTAACGAAAGAACTAACTAGTATTAACCAGCAATTCTCTAACTTCCACGAGACATTAAACTTCTTTAACGACTATTTTGAGAATGTTAAGAAAGAACTCGAAGACAAATCCGCTACCATTAAGATCATGCAAACCAAAAATGCAAACTTACAGTCAACAGTGAACTATCTCACACAAAGATTAGATAAGAGATTAGATAAGAGCATTGGAACAAAACATGCGGGAGAATAATGTTGAAGTCAACGGTGTCCCGGAACATAAATCCGAAAACCTTATGAATACTTTCTCCCAGCTCGCCAAGTCTATCCAACACCCACTCGCGGACACTGATGTGCTACACATCACGAGAGTAGCCAAATCAAACCGAGACAACGGAGGTCCTCGAAGCGTCGTCGTTAAAAAGCGTAACACGCGCCACAGAGATGCGCTCTTGGCAGCTGTAGCCACATACAATAAAAAGAACCTCAAGAACAGGCTAAGCTTAACGCATCTTGGATTCGACGGCCCTAGCACACCTGTATTTGTAGCCGAGCATCTCTCACCATCCAATAAATCCCTTCACGCTGCGACCCGTATCAAGGCGAAGGAAATGGTATACACATTCGTGTGGGTGCGAGGAGGGCGCATTTATGTACGTAAAGACGAATACAGCCAAGCTTTACTAATCCGTAATATCAAGAACCTTCGTAACATTTCATAATCTGCGGTAGGATTTACTTAATTTCTTCTCGAACAAATGCTTTAGTGAAATACATTATCTGTTATCATGGACATAATATATTATCAAAATGTTAGAGGGCTGAGAATTAAAACTAACGAGGTATTTTTAATCATAACTCAAACGAACTATAAAATAATAGTATTCACGGAAACCTGGCTTAACGCGAGTGTATGCTCTGGCGAATTCATGAACGATAGATACGTCGTATATCGACGAAATCGTAACTCATCTTCTAGCTTGAAATCGGATGGCGGCGGAGTGTTAATCGCAATATCCCGTGACATAACCTCTTCGCGTGTTCGGAATTGGGAAACGGACTGTGAAGACATATATGGGTTATAATAAACATTAATATAAACAACTGCATTAGAAAAGTAGCACTGTGCGCAGTATATCTCCCACCCCCAGTCAACTCGGCCTCTTTAGAAAAGTTTTTAGATAATACAAGCAACATTATTGATCTTGTCGACGATGTTATACTACATACTTAGAGATTTTAACTTGGGTTTTATCAACTGGACTAGTCAAAAAGATTTTAATTATAATATGTTGCCTTTACGTGATAATAATATTCTGGGTTGATCCTTTAAAGATTTTATCAGTGTAAACAATTTATATCAGTTCAATAGTATTCCTAATTGCGATAACAAAATGTTAGATTTAGTGCTAAGTACTTTTAAAGAATCGAAAGTAATACAGCCGCCTGATCTTTTAAGCAGGTTAGATTCCAAGCATCCCAACTTATTGTTGAACATACCACTGCTATATGTCAATCATTTATACTCTAAATATCGTGACGATTATAATTTTTTCAAGGCTGAATACACTAAAATAAACTCTGATTTATGTAAGATTAATTGGACTGAGAAATTCACCTTCTGTAACGATGTCGATGATATGGCTGAAACACTAGATAATAATTTGCAACAGACGTGATTAAAGCTTGTGTCCCCAAACGTAAACCAACTAAATCGCGACATCCGCCGTGGTTCACAAAATCCTTGATTAGATTAAAATTGGCGCAGGACAAACTGAGAAAAAGTTATACGAAGTACAATAACCCTAGAGATAAACTCGAGTTCGATATTCTAAGAAGCCGCTGTCAAAAATTAAACAATAAATGCTATAGGGAATATAAAACTAGGCTTGAGAGTAATATCCGGGAAAATCCTAAAGCTTTCTGGCGGTATGTTTAAGACAAACGCAAAGGAAAAACCTCCATACCAGCCACAATGTATCTGAATCAGTGCAGCGCCAGCTAAGGTCCTGACATTGCTAAACATTTCGCTAATTATTTTTCTTCTATGTATACACGCGATACTAGTGGCATTCAGTTACCGGATGTACCCTGTAGCAGTCAGTCGTTGAGCTGCCTCAGTATATCTAAAGAAGAAATACTTGCAAGTATAAAGAAATTAGATATCTATAAGGGAGCAGGTCCGGACGGAATTCCCCCGGTTTTTATTAAAAGATGTGGCTCTGCGCTGGCTCTTCCACTATGCATTATATTTAATCATTCACTTCGTGTTGGTAAATTTCCCTCGATTTGGATGAAAGCTCGCGTAGTACCAATCCATAAAAAAGGGGACGAGTGCAACATCTCCAATTATAGACCCATATCCATTTTATAAGGCCTATCAAACTTATTTGAATCCTTAGTTTGCTCATTGATAACACGTCACATCGAAGCTAACCTCAACGATGCTCAGCATGGTTTTCGAAAAGGTCGTTCCACTGAGACAAATCTTCTTTCATTCACATCTCACCTGTCACGTGAAATTGATGCGGGCTTGCAGGCGGATGTAATATATACTGATTTTACGAGTGCATTTGATAAAGTCAGTCACATTATATTATTACTGTCAAAACTTGAGGGGTGTGTCGGTCCACTACTTGCATCGTTTGCTTCTTATTTGGAGAGAAGGTCTCAACTAGTCACAGTCGGCGGCTACGAGTCACAAATATATTACGCCCAGTCAGGCGTACCTCAGGGTACACACCTGGGCCCCATACTTTTCTCGTTATTTATTACCGATATCTCTCTCGTCATCAAACATATCGCTTTTCGCAGACGATTTAAAATATACAGAAACGTTTCATTTCATATAGATTGCACACTTCTTTAGAGTGATCTCGACAATTTAAGTAGACGGTGCATAGCTAATAGAATGATATTGAACCCTGAAAAGTGCTTCCATATTAAATTTACAAGAAAGAAAGTACCATACTCATCTAGTTACAAATTGGAGGCTACAGCACTAAAGGAAGTTAACGAAATTCGAGATCTCGATATCATGTCAAAGCTCCGCTATAGCCCTCATATTGATGACATCGTAAAGAAATCTGCGCAGACTTAGGATTCGTTAAGCGCAACAGTAAAGGATTTCATTATAGCACCAAAATACTACTTTTTAACAGTACGGTGCGAAGTCGTCTAGAATATGCCAGCTCAATTGAACCCCTCCCACTTGGTTCACTCGCAACGAATAGAGAATATCCAGAGATCCTTCACTCGACATCTAGCGTTTATCTGCAGCGGTATCTCCCACAGGAACCTTACAACCAGCGACTGGCCTTCTTTAAAATGCCTACATTGAAAACTCGAAGAACAGAACAAAAAAAAAAAAAAGCAGCTCACGACCTTCTCCTTTTTCACAAACTGGATAACGGACGGACCGGCTGCTGTGACATGATGTTGCACTTCTCTGTCAGTGTTCCATTCAACTTGCCTCGCCTTCCTATTACTAAACTTTTCCGTGGCCCTTTCTCCAGAACGAACTTAGGTACACAAACCTCGATTACAAGAATGTGTAACGAGTATAACGTGGTGTGCGGCGCTATCACCGACATCGACGGATTTCACGACACATTTAATTGTTACAGAACCAAAATGTTATACATTATATATAACATTAAAATTTAAACTAATAATTTATCTCAAGATCGATCAGTCCAATTAGTATTCCAAATTTATTAATGTTTTTTTATGATTATTTATTTTATTTTATTTCCTTAATTATCTTGTATTTTTTTGAATTTCTTCATTTATATTTAATTCATTGTAGAAATGATTGATTATTGCTATTAATTATTATTACTACTATTAATTGTTGTTTAATCAGTTATTTTTCTACTTGACTTGACATGTGAACGCTGTGTCACTTATAAAGGTGCTCACATCATAATTAATCGGTGTTGGCTATTACCTTAAAATGTTATCATGTGTGTACTGCTGGTGTCCAATTTAAATAAATAAATAAATACATAAATAAATAAATAATGCTCTTACACACTCATGCTTACTCTTTATATAAAATAATATGACTTTTATTGTGTAGTTAGGTACCTACTTTATGTGTTATTTGTTTCAAATGATAAAAAAATTAAAATTAGGGAACGAATCGATCAATATTCAATGGACGCTTGATCCATGTCTTACTACACAAGATTTACATACAACCTAAGTATATGAGCAGTTATTATTTTAACCGTTAATTTAAATTACACTGTTATAAACGTAAAACAAGTAATTTAATTAAAATTAAAAAAAAGGGTAGATTTTACTGACCTTTAAACAAAATAATCTTATTTAGGTGGTTCCTTACAGTCTCCTTACTCAAATTAAGTAGCTTACATTCGTATTTGAGCCGAATATCGAACAGGTGTCTATAATTGTTTTAAGCTAACGCGATTACTATTCATATTTATATTAATATTATTACGGGTGCTTACCGCGTTTAAAGATTTATTGAGTTCCCGATATTTCGGCAATGTTTCAATCGCCAAGTCTCCCCGTGATCATGGCGATTGAAACATTGCCGAAATATCGGGAACTCAATAAATCTTTAAACGCGGTAAGCACCCGTAATAATATTAATATAAAGATGACTATAATACTTCAAATAATAAGTATCTGTGCCCACTTAAAACTTATTGGTCTATATTGTGGCTTGTCAAGCACAAAACAAGTCGGAATTATCTTCCAATATTAGTAGCGTCGCTTTTCAAATTGTATTGTTGGGATTCCAACCAACACGCCCAGTTAATATCAGCCATTTTCCTCTAATTATAGGATCTTGAGGGAATCTGTAAAATAAAATGATTATGATTCATCGCTAACAAGCAAACAGTTCCAGCTTCGCATGGGTGCAATCAGCAATGTATAATAATAATACATAATATGTCGGAGAGGACATTAGTTCGCGAGCGGATTTGACAGCGAGTGCCGGAGACTGGTGTTGCTGCAGTGTCAATTCAAAAACTTGTGTTAGGATTGGCAAGAATATGGGCTGGACGGCCGAGGCGTAGGGATGTTTGTATTACGTCATAGACACACCCGACTACTGCCTTAATAAAGCGAGGTCCTGTTCGTAGAGCGGTGATTTGTATCTACGAGCTCGAGGAGGATAAAAGTCTGGCCAAATCACTATCAGCCATGTAAAGTTTGTTAATTAATGTTGGGCCAACCTCTTCTTAATTGGGTAGTAGTCTGTAGTAGTATTTATGATGTGTGTGGTTCGAGTATGTGTATGCATGTGTAGTGTGGGTAAGGGCGGAGGTGCTTTATGCATGCACATGCACACGTACCTACACAATATTACTTTTGGACCTAAGATTGTTATTGTTTTATCAGGGTGTAATAAAATTGTTGTTATTATTATTTAAAACGCATTTCACTTCTGATATTCCCGTTACATATAAACCTTGCTCTTGAGTCACTATATTATATTGAAAGCTGTTTTTTTTGCTGTGTTTTTAGATTAGTTTCAAATTAATGATATTATATACCAATAAGCATGTCAATAAATTTGAATCAAGCACTAGAGTATATGTAAAAAATATTGATAAAAACATTATAGTACACACAATTAAAATACAATACAATACAATTACCATAGATAAAAAATTTAAAAAGAGAGACCAATTTTTTATCTATGACAATTACTATATTATAATATACAATTACAATACCTAGTTCTATGGATGAAAATGAATCTTCAAATATTGTGTAGTTTAAGAATAATTGTATCTTTAATTACGCAAAATATGAAAGTAAATAGGAGGAGGAGGATTGACATTATTTTATTTAAAATAGAGAAGTAAAGAAAAAAAATAAACACATCTTAGCAATTAGGACATGGAGATGAATTACGTGTGAAATGTATAATTTTCAGGATTGTTTCTATGATTCACACTAGTATCACTAGTATAATGTCTTCATATTTTTAAATGCAATAGTATTTATTGCAAATGTATCTGGAACAACGAAACAAATTGGAAATACTGTGAGGTTCTTTTAACGCGTGGTGACTTGGGCGGAGCTGTCAATTAAAAGTGGTTACACTTGACATTAGATTGCTCTCTCTTTTCATCTTTTTTTTTTATGGCAATGAGAATTTACTAAATGCCAAATAATACCAAAATAACAATGAATTACCCGGAAACTAAAAAAGCACAACCGCACGCCATACTTCCCGCCGTCCCCCCATTTTCTTTATATTAATTCTTTAAGAACTGGATACCAGTCCTTTGCCTTAACAACAATTATCAACGACAATGGTTATTTGTTGTTTTAAAATTGATCCCCAATATGAAAGACCAAGTTCATACAGCCTAGTCTGTATTTATTAGTTTCATTCCGGTTTATCAAAAGGGCATAGCCAAAGAGGTAGAAATATATACTATAGATAGTATTACTAGGTCGTTGGGCGGAGCCAAGTCTAATGTCACTTAATTTATCTTCTGAGTCCATATTTTGGTAAGGCCAAAGCCAAGTTGATATATTTCCGCTCCTTGTCCCGGTCCAAACCTTATTGGTAAGGCCGAAGCCAAGTCTAAAATATGGAATAATAGCGGGACACCACAAGGTGCGAGGCTGCCCCCTCCAATGCTTCATCAATCAACTAGCATTCTCCACTCCACTCACCCAGTATAGTCCTCCACAATATCAACCAAGAGTTCACCAGACACCAACCAATTACAATATTATACAAATTAAGTTTATAAAACAAACATTACAGAAAACTGTTCCGAATGAACAAAATAGAAATGAGAAAATAACAACCAATTGATAAAAAAAACAAAATAAAAACACAATCGCTGTAAGTAAAATTATGAGGTAGGGCCATGCTGCTTTGCAGCCGAATTGGGCCGGCACGATCGGGGTGGTACCTCTCACTCACATAACACCGGCGTCAAGTGAAAGCTATGCTGTCGCGTTTCGTGCGGTTTGTGAGTTTCCGCAGACCTTCAGTTAGCTCATCTGCCCGTTTAACTATCCGTGTATATATAAAATACTATTATAAGCCTATCTGTTCGAAAGTTCTTTAGCTCTAAAGAAAAATGTTTTTTTTTGTAATATATTGACAAATTATTAGTACCTATGCATTAAACTCGACGGAATAGCTTTTCGTTCTCTTTTATGTGTTGCACATATCTCTAAGAACATTTACATACTTACTTAGATTAAAATCCTAAATCTTGAGATGATAATATTATATAATATTATATGTTTGATGATAGTTTTTTTTTCTTTTACGTCGGAAATGCTCTGAGGCATCTCGCGGGGGAGTGAGTCTCCCCAGGCGGGTATGTGGGACTCGCTGCGCCCGAAAAATGGCAAGGATGCAGCTCTACCCACTAAAACCCGGCGACTGTTGAGGTGCCCCGGATCTAATGAGCAAACAGGGCACCTCGACGGCTAGTCAGTCCGCCAAGGGACAGACGCCACTTCCACAGAGGGGTTGTCCCGCACCACAAACGGGGCACTTGATGAGTGGACAATAAAACAAATTGTTTTAATAACTAATATCCTTTATTAAAACAAATAAGTAATAACAACAAAGAAGGATTTACCAATAAAATGCATTTCAGTTTCAATATCACTAAACCAAAAATAAAACATTAATATAGTAACAACGCATATCTCTATAAAATATGAAATATATCAACGATCTATAAAATAAGCTTTTAACCAGACAAAGGTAAGTACAACAGCAGCGGCATCAACAAGTCAGCAAAAATAATACGACGTTAGTTAGTAGGTAAACGGTGTTTCTAAAAAAACATAACCCACGTTTATACTTTATAGGCTTATGATACATAATATGTGAAATGATATAGGCATATAAACATTCCTCACTTAGGTCCTTTATATTTACAATATAGTACAAACTATACAAGAGCTAGAACATGAAAATAGTATCTAAGAAACGAAAACAATTTATGAATTTTTAGTTTTGAATAATTTATTTTACAAACAATCTTTAGTTTAAGAGCTATTTTGAAAAGTTTGGTGGCTTTTTGCAAAGATAAACTTTACGAGATCCAAGAGCTTAACTGGCAAAGATAATGTTACTATAATAACTACAAATAAGGCGTCGCTGTTGTATCTTTTATCACAGAAACACAAACAAGTTGTAATAATGCATTAAAACTCTAAAAAATCTTATTTATTTAGTAATTTCCTATTCATTATAAGGGCAATAAATCACCTAAGCGTTTTGTAAGTCTACGTAAAAGCTGTGTCAGTTATTGTGATAACTATACTATATACAGCCTGAACCTGTAAAAATACATCGTCATAAAAAGTAGTAGATCTTATTTTATTCTAGTAAGTACTGCTAGGTCAGGATCTGTCTAAACATCGCTTGGTCATTAAACACTCTTAGTTACTATTGGTAAATTAATTTTTATTCAAATCAAAACACGATCTACTTCCAAAACGAAGTATTTTGTGGATCACAAGTTGTCACGTTTGAAACTTTAGTACTCTCGCATATACTTCGTGCTTTTATTTACTAAAGTTCTTGTTTATGTTTTAGTTTTTTAAATGTTGCCTAAATTTTTTAATAAAATGACATAAAATTTTGGTTTATTACTTTGTTAATGGATTTTTTAATCCCTGTTAAAATATAGTCAATCATAAAGATTTTAGTTTTTATTCAACAAGTGATACTATTGTAAACGTTCGATGTTAGTGAATACTCAATATAAATGATAGTCACCTATATATCTTATTTGTACCTTTTTTCTTAAGCCTCATCAGCTGCAATTACATAACGTGTCAATTATATTCTTTAGGTGTGAAACTTTTCTATCTATTTTTAGTTTTTAGTCATAAGTTCTAATGAATATTGTTTTCCCAACAACATATTATTATAAAATAATTATACAATATAATAAAACGTACCTTATAATTAAACCATAGATACCCAGAGTATATATACATAATATTATATAGTGCTACTGTCACGCCGCTTCAATTGTGCCGATCGTAAGCAGATGCGTTATATAAATATTTATCTATAGTAAAGCGCTGTGAAAGTGACGTTCTATGCGTAATACATAAAACAAATATATATTTCAGATTGGCACATTCATCATTATCATCAGCCTCTATCCATCCACTACTGAACACAGGCACACCTCAATGACAATGAACGCCAAGACTTTGAATGTTATTGCTTTCTTTTATTTTGCTTCTAGGAATCATTATTACAAACTTTAACATAAAAACAAATATGATGAAAAGCGCGTGTTGTTTTGACACTGATTGAACGTTTCCAAGACTTGTCTATGTTGGTTTCTGTGCTTACAGTTCATATACTTAGTGACGCGCGCTCTATATATAATATATATGTACTGTAAGTATACATATACCATTATAATAAAATATCCAATATTTCAGTATCAAATGGAATAAACAATAATGAGCATAGCTATGCCAGAATAAAGCCTTCCGTGGGCGGCGAACGGGGATGCGTAGGAGGCGCTACTTAATGCGCCTCCAGTAACGCCCCTGTGCTTGTGTCGGGCTCAGGATGGGAACCTGTGCCTAGTATGACACAACGTCGCGGGGACTGCTTAGTAGTGGTGTGCAAATAAACTATTTTATGATAACGTGCTATGGACTATAAACTATATTTTTCTAGCGCGCTATTTTATAGACTATAACGTGTAGTCGCAAGAATATAAATAATATAAAACTATAAACTATAAATTATAACGTCTAGCGTCAACGATCTAGCACGTTGGCGTAGTTCGGATGTTATGAAGTTATAACTACGGCCTACGCTAGCCGCCTCGCTACATACCTAACGCTCGCTACATACCTAGCGAGGCGCTACGTTATAGCGGCGAATAGGAATTTATATATACGTTGAGTATTAATAGCGCGCTACGTTATGGCGCTATGCGTTATATTAACCACCACTACTGCTTAGTAGCGGCGGTCGGGCAGTCCCCCCTTACAAGTAGTCCAGCCTTCGCCGGGGCCAGCCTGTTGCTGAGGTAATCCCGTAGGACACAAATCCGGGACCCTCAAAATGCGGCTGGCGCTCGCAGTGGTTTTAGTTTATGGGTAGGTCACTCCCAGGTGCAAGTCCCACATAGGGTCAGGATCTACCCAAGATCCTGGCTACATGCGTAAAAAGCATTTCCCTGCGGTAACAAAAAAAAAAGCATAGGTACCTTCCGAAACTTATTTTTATAATTTGGTCGTCGTACAAGTTACCTCCAAACGTTTACAGTAGCTCACATCTGATAAAATCACGGGTAAATAAGTTTTATTCCATATACCTAGGTACTTTTTATACATTTTGAATGACATTTTTTAAAAAATTACATATTTTATGTATATTATTATAGGTAGGAATCAATCACACTCTTATGTATATAGAGTTACAAAATTATGCTCAGAGATAGCCAGCAATAAATAGTTAGGATTTCTACACAATCTAACATATTTTTCAACGTCAAAATTGGACCAAAATGCAAGGACTTAGCGAATGCAATTTAGACATTTTTATTAAAAATGTACATTAATTAATTATTGACATTTAATAGTAAGATTATTAATAGATAGGCAGAACTAGGTCCCACTGTAACTGGTAATTTTCGAACCAGGTAAAAAGCCATTAGAAATGTAAACCAGTGTAAATCTGGTTGCTGTGAGTCATTGCTATATATTATCTACTTAATCCAATAATATTTATACTTATTATTATATTATTATTTTGAATGTCAGGCAAAATTTTACCCTGCTCTTTTTAGAAAGTTTCAACTCATCTCTTATTGGTTCAGATTTTAATTAAGTCATAAAAGATCGTTTATATTATGTGCAAAATAAAAATCTAAACTACAGGACCGTCCTATAATAAGTGGTTAAAATCAAGAAACCTCAATATTATCATATTTATATGTATTTATGTTAAAGGTTTTATATATTTGTTGATTAAAATTTTATTTGAAATAATATTTATGTACTTACGTCTTTAAGACAATTGATATTAAATAAAAGTTTAAATACTTATGTTATACTGTAAATAATACCTATAGTTACAGAGATAATTTTTATTATTACTATTAAATCAAATTAGTAGTGGCCCTAGCAAATTAATAATAATTTAGGTGATTTCGTTAAGCGGTCAGGGTAGGTGACCATTTTTTATAAATGTTCGTAATAATCTCAGTTCTTCGACGTACTGTTATTTCTGATAAGTATAAACTGTTCGGAAAATTTATAATGAAAAGGTCTTTATCAGGATTTCCCGCCAAGTGTCTAGTCGCATTTTTGTAATTAGGTTTATAAAATGAAATTAAAATGGATATTGTAGTCAACCCTAACGCCGATATTATATTGATTCATCGCCTAGGGTTGCCACATGGTGCCTCGACGAATGACATATATTTTTATTGTTGAAATTAATAAATAGGGTCTAACCACTATTTCTATTTAATAAGTGTCTAATTTTTTGTAAATTAAAAGTAGGTACTCCAAGTAGAAAAATGCAATTCCTATTTTTGGACTTTGATTATTTTTGTAAATGTATACGAGTATCTAATAGACAGCATTTCACAAAATATTATATTATATGAGACAGGTTATTGAAATGTGGCAACGAGGACAATCGAATTTGCGTTTTCTGATATTTTTAAACGACTTCAAAAAAGGAGAAGATTATAATATGTTCGTGTGTATATTTATTTTTAATATATGTTCACCGATTTCTCCGTCAATAGTGGACCCATTTTCAAAATTCTTTTTATAATTATCGTCTGGAGACTCTGTAGTTCTGATTAAGATTATAATAGTAGGAAATGATTTAATAAAATTAATTTTAGTCACTGGTTTGTGGTTACTAGACCACTTTGTAATTCAATGAAAGTCAATAGAAATCTATGCATAATTAATAATCTTTTACTGCTGTTTTGTACGGTACAAATTACAATGCATAAAGTAAATGTCCTTATTGCCTCACCTCAAAGTTTTTTTGTTGTGTATGACTATTTGTAGTAAAAAGTAATGACTATGCTATAAGTTACGACAAAATGTAATGATGGCTACATTCTTATCTTTATATTATAATAGGTATTGATAGTCTATTTGTGAAACTGTTGGGTGTATAATATGATTTATAAAATGAAAATTTATTTTTAAAATGTCATCAACATTTTACTGTTTATTCAAAATCTATAAAATTCGAGATAAAGTCCAATCTTAAATTAAATTTTCTGACAAAATTTTGATACCGAAATATACCTACTACTAATATAAACCTACTATTTTGAAAATTATTATCAGTTATTTTTATTTATTTTCATGTAAGCTCAAGATGTATGTAACTCAAGAATGTTCAACCCTGGGTTTAATGTAGAACAAATTAATTTTTCGAAAATATTTAAAGCAATTTTATTACTATGACTTCAATAGAAATACTAGTTACTATATTATATTCAAACAACCAAGCAAAACATTTTCTAATAGCTTTTGCCGCACTCAACTATGATTTCATATTATTTATATAAAAATTATTACAATAAAAACTATTCGTATTTGTGCTTAATTTAAAATGTAAAGCTAATCTAAGATGCTAATTATTTGTTTTAGCGTTCACTCGCTTATCTTATGTCACAAGAGACGAATGGAGTAAGATCCAATAAGGTCTGGAAAATATCGTGTAACACGTCTAGATTTAACCTTAATTATAATAAAATCTAATTACGCGACCTTGCACCGTTCTTTTTGGAGCCATTTTTTGTCGATCCTATCTAGCCCACTTTTCTACAATTACAATAGCTACGCTACTGGAAGCAATTTCGCAAGATTCGTCCGAGATGGACATTAGTACACATATTAGTCTGCTCTTTGTTCGTCTCTTGTTTTATTACTTAAAGTAGCATTTGCACCTATTTGACTTATTCAAAGTTCTATAAATAATATTCTTACAATACTTATTTTAAAACATTAACGGCCAAAAAGACAAGATATTTAGTATCAAGAACTAAGAAAACAATTGATATTTATACACATACCTAATACTCAACGTCTGTTGAGTTTGAAGCTATGTCGCAACGTAAGCGCAATGAATGAAAAGTTTTTATTTTAAAATTAATTACCATGTCTACTTCGAGTTTTGGTGTTTTAGGCTGTCAATATGTTACACTCGTTAGAAATTATAATATGGTAAATAATATCTAGCACATTACATATATCGTTGTATTGTACAAAATTTCTTATCTAAAACACAAGTAAATATTTCACATTCATAGGAATTTTGTGGTGATTTTTTAATTCATAAAAGAAAAAAATAATCAAATTAATTTATTTGCCTAACTACTAATATATAAGATAGGTAGTATGTAAAATAAACCTTAAATTAACCATCTTTTTTATTGATGGTTAATTTTTTAAAGACATTATTAATTAAAATGTCTTTAAATTAATAAGTGAAATTCTAAAATATATCGTATTCTAGCTGCCCCTTTACAGTCCAAAACAAACACTACAAAAATCAGTCTTGTAGTACTTATAAATCGATGCACACAAAACGTCTACAAATTAGAACATAATATATTAAATACAAACCAAGAAAAATAATATGGACAATTAGAACGAGACAAAATGATCTCTGAATAAACTGAAAAACTTCAGCATCGTCAAGAGTTAGTGGTTTATTTAATTGGAATATTTTTTTTGCTTAAATATTTGTATCGAATTGTTACAAGTCGGAATCATTATTTTTCATCAATCAATTGATTTTTCACATTATGACTATCCTCTGGAAACTACATAATATTCCTGTAATAACTTATAAAACGATGAAAATGCTTGATAGGCCATTTTTTTTACAAATATTGTATGTGAATTATTGTGAAATATTAACTCGTGTTATTGCTAGCTCTTTAAACGTACCTCATTAAAAATCATTATTTTGAATGAAAATTTATAAGCTAACTAATTGGCCTTAATTTATTCGTATCCGATATCCAACGATAATGTGCAAAGGACGCTAGATGGACAGTGAAAGAAGGGCAGTCAAGAGTCGACGCTCATACATCCGGTCGAAGAAGATGGAGATCGACGGATACATCTCGTCTCTGTGGCCGTAAAAGGCGTGGCTGTTGCCCAGGCTGGAGGTCACCCAGCAACGCCGTGTCTTCGGCGAGGGAGTCCGCGGAACCGTACCCCCTTTCGTCTCCCGCGTCCCCTTCGCACCAAGACGGCGATCCTGAACTTGCAGAGCGTGTGCCGCCCGCCTCTGCCTCAGTTTCAACTTCTACTGAACAGCTGGCACAGACTTCTGTAAGCACAATATTCTTTAATTAGAATGTTCAGCAACATTTATAATTCTTTGACAGTGTTGAAACTACGTTTTCGTCCTATTTTAAGTTTTCTAATTTTTTCAATTTTTTATTTAATATACAGTACCGATTGAAACAGAAATCGCCTTAATAAAACATCCAGCTAAAAATATGAAATTCTCCAATGTAAATACACATACATAATATGTTATATTACTTTCTATATAGAGAGCAAAACTCTAATCTTCGCCTAAAATTGGTTTTGCCATGATAGAATATGTCATAATCATCATCATCATCATCATCATCATCATCATCAGCCTCTATCCGTCCATGCCTCCTTTAATGAGCGCTAAGACGATAGACGCCAAAATAGAATACATAATAGTTCATAATTCGAAGTTATAAAAATATACAACATGAATTTTCCTATCACTTTTCAATGAATAATAGGTATTATGAAATTTATTTTATTTTTTAAACATACCGACTACTAATTTTAATGTTCAATTAAAATTACAAGTTTCTACAACAACTAACATCAATCATTATAATAAATGCTGGCTGGTTTTAGTGATGTATCGAATGTCGAATATGGAATTCGTGCTCTTCTGTATAATTTTTTTATAAAAGAATGCTATTGCAAACATTCGTCACATCACTATTGGGTACGAATTAAAGAATCCACACATTCAATCACGGAAATTTGATATTGCCAAAAATATGAGCAAATTTAATTATTACTATCTATTGTTGAAGTTTATAATTTCTATGTTTTATGTTCTATATTTTTATTTATTCCTATTCCTCAAAAAAAATTAACGATGAATAAATGGTTCAAATACCTTAGGTACTAACAAATATTTGTACAAATTATCGGATTGCTAGTTTGTGTAATGGTACGTTTAAGAAATAATTGTCTACATAACTCCATTCCTTCAAAACATTTTTAATTAAGTTTGAGTATTATCTATAGTGTTTATCAAACTAAAGTAAAAAGGGTACGTCTTTTCCTGGAAACTGTTTACTAAAGAGTATGAGGACGTCCTTACCTAAGATTGTGATAAGTGGTATGGCGAGTACATAGACGATATGTAGCTGTATGTCATGTAGAATTTGCGTTTCCTATGTTTATACGAATATAATAGGACCAAATACAATTGTATTTGGTTTTTTCTTTTTCTTTTTCATCTTAGGAAATTTCACAAATACGTAGGCTGCTTAAAATTTAGTTTTAACACTAATAAGATCTACCCGTATGCCTTCATTGACCACATTTTACTTATTATAATATTATCGTATTATTACGTATATTATCGTATGATTAATAATATGATTTTTTAAATTAGACGTTGATAGCTTTATATGAACATACATATTATAATAGAAGTATATATTTGACTAAGCGTAAATTCACAAACATGCTATATAAAAATATTAAACTCACGATGAACGGTCTGACAAGAAAAAGTCTAAAACATAAAAAGGTTCTTTTCAATTCATGATCAAACATCTATAAACATGATAAATTATTCGAATTAAATTAAAATTACAAAATAAAACATATTACGTAAAACACAGAAATAAAGACGTATTTATAAAATAAATTCTAGATACAACATTTTTGTTTAAACATTCATGAGGTAGGATTTAACGAAAGGTACAAAGGGAAACTAATACGCAATACAAATACACATTCCACACATCGAAAGGCGAAACTGAGGACTCACGCAGCCGACGGCGGCCGGTAAGTATTGGGCTGTCCGAGGACGTCGGTCAGAGAGAGGTGGATGATGAATAATCTTCATAAGATGCTGCAATTTTGTAATATTCGCATATTTATACCTATGGCAACGATGTTCAATAGGTTAAATTGGGTTACAACGACTTCAGGTGTCTATTCTATGAGGTATATTAAACCTTACATTTACACCTATTATATTATGTCTCGTTTTTGATGTACATTTTTTGTGTAAATATACATATTCCTAATTGAGAAAAATGTTAGTGTGTATTCTATTAATTGATGAATATTTATGTACAATACATAAACAACTGTACACTATATAAATATACTTAGTTCATTTTTCTTTATGAAAATTATATATTCTTTTGAAATCTTTTGTATATATGGAATACGTTTGTTATATTATAATATATAAAAAAGAGAATACCTGAGCTGTCAGTGACCAGCCGTGGAGGCGTGTCCTCTCTATCCGTTGGGACAACTATAACCACTTCATCTTCCCTGGGGGATTCACCGTTTCTGCTTGATGAAGTTCTGAAATATTTTCAAATTTGAAAATTCTGAAATATTATCTACTAGTAACAGTTACCCAGTTTTTTTTAACATCATAAATTCATCTTTAGTCTTTTGACTTAAATAGTTATAATAATATTATGGATGTTTACTCTTACAAAAATTATAAAGGGACTGAAGGAAAAAAGTTTAATGACACCCTTGGAGATATCAGAGAAAGGCGCCCAACTGATAACCGGAAGTTATTATATGACCAGTGAAATCAAAGCCATCGCAAATGGCTTAAAAAGCAAAATGTCTATTAGGACGGAAAGAATGCCATAAAACGTGATTGGTCCAGTCGAATGATTTCTCAATATCTGCGGCTGCAAGATAAATGGATAAATTGTTAATCGGCGGATGGCACAAGTATCGACTGTTTACTCTAACAAATTAGGCATATTACTTTGGCAAAGTCTGATCGTAAACAGGACTAAAGTAATGATATTGAAGGTGAGGAATGAAGTGAGTATGGGTGAGGAAAACCATCTTCTTCATCTAATTAAGAATATTATGTATGATTGAGTTAAAAGATTCATTCGTTAAACATATTGTATCTGTCAACTTTTACTAACTTCTGTTATAGGTAATACAATCTATTTTATGAATTTATTGTTTCCTTTTTCATGTTTCGCACATTCTATATTAAAAAATCTGAGTACTTACTTTACGATAACTTTTTTTCTCATAAACCTAGTTCCTAAATCTGAATAGCCCCTATTCATGGGCCTTTTGTGCGGGAGGGGCGGCGCCGACACCGGGACAGGTTGTTCGAAGGATCTCGAGACGGGCGAGTTGGGCTCCGAGCACTGCTTTTCTGTGAGCGCCGGCCGCATCCTATGCTGAGTGTCACCGGACGTTCCGCTGTCTGCGCCTCCGTTGGCCCCACTGCCGATCCTTCTCGGCGGTCGTCTATCTTCTTCATACATCTCTAATAAATGATCCAACTTACTTTCTATATCATCTACCTGAAAATGCAACATCCTCTTTTAATTTCCCATGCAAAGAATATTCAATAATTTGGCGCATTGCGATTAGAAATATTTATAATTGCAAGGCTAATTGGATGAAACTAGACCATATTGATCTATTTATTTTTAAATATAGATATTAAAATCTACACCGATTTAAAATATTCATAGGCAGTAAATACTAAATATATAAATATGCAGTAAATCACATTTTATCTTTAATGAACATATTAAGGATATTTTTACAGATCTGCATATAATTTACACTATGTTTTATTCAAAAGGTTCAATAGTTCTCTTGGAGGCATTTTTCAGTGATTTTCTGTTTGATTGTTGAATGTGGAACTGGAAACTCAATAAACCCAACTATAAACTTATATTGGCGTTCCATGATATGATGTAGGTCACGTATTAATTTGTCCATGAGAGCTCTAAATGATTGAGAGCCTTGCAGACGAAGCTGTATAAGCAAAATCTGGTTTGGGGATTATACTAATAAGTAATAAACATGTATTATCTTATAATAACAATATGTTAAGTAACGTCTTGTCAAATATACATACACGTTTAGTCTCGTCAAATTAATTATTCTATTTATGTTAAATAATCCACTTCACTTACTTGTCTTTCAATTTTAACTACTCTTGAGGCTAGGCTAATTTTTGATGCATACACGTCTTTAGCTTTTGAGCCTTGCTTACCAAGTATTTGATCTAGCCTGGAAAATATATTAACACAATAAACTTCACATTAAGTTGCTATTATATTTGGTTTCATATAAATATACAGAGTGTTATATACTCGAAAAGTAAGTTATGAAGGAAAACAAAAATACCTATGAAAATTGTTAGATGTAGAGTTACAAAGCGCTAACTATATTCAGCATACGTGAAAACATCGACGGTTATAAGTTATTATTGTTTCTTATTGACCCTGAACACGAATGTTTTCCAAAATATGTACTCTACTAGTAAATTAACATTGGAAACAATAGCCGCGAGGCAACATTATAATATGGAAGTATCAACGAAGGTTATACGAGTTTTAGTAACTACCTTTATAGTAGGTAGTTTGTAAATTGCTTTGTTTTTATATGGAAATTATGAAAAAAGTTCGATATCAAAGTTTTTGATACAATTTAAACTTTGTTTCTACGTGGGGTTTCGGTTTTAATCGTATCGCCAATCGTACCAAGCTGTTGTAATACGAACTCAGTACACTAGAATGAAATAGCTACAGGGGTTCCAGAGTGAATTTTAATCATCATAAAAGTGTAGGATGCGCAAATGAAAATATTTTTATTGTTATTGGACAAAAAGGCCAAAGGCCAAAACGATACTTTTATACTTTTTAGTAATTTAAATGATATTCTTTCAAAAATATTTTTTTTGTCGTATATTTTCACATTTACTGTAGTTAAGAGAATTCTAAGAAATATTAGACATGCATCGATATTGAGATTCAAACTCCAACACGTAACTGGTGTTCAATCACGACTTGAGACAAAATGGTGCTTTAAATAAATAAATATAAAACCGCAAATACAAGGACAGTTGAATTGCATATCTAAAATTATATCCTATTATTTGATAAGTAGGAACAAACTGTATGAATGAGAATTTAATTTTAGCCACTTACGTTGGCAATGAAATTAGAAGAACATCGTTTTGAACGTGTTATATAAAAATGAGGAAAGATAATTTTGTTTATTTTTAAACACGAACAACTTATAAACACAACCGGCGGACTGATTAGCTCTCAAACTGCGGCGCACGCTGAGAGTCGTCGCTGCATTGTGCGCCCGCTCTCGAGGACTTGTGTTTTTATCTCACCTGTACTGCAAGCTCTTGGTTCGGTTTAGGAGATCAGCATGGCCTGAAGAGTACTGCTCTATCACGTCTTTCACGTCGTAAGGTTTCAATGCTTCTCTAAATCTCTTGCGTGCGACAAAGTACTTGAGCTAAACGAAAATAAAATAACCCTTCTAATTCTAGTACGTTTGGGATGCCAAATTTGGAGGACTTTTTTCAGTTTGAGTTTATTTACTTATTAAGGTTGTTACTTATTTAGTTATTAAGGTTGAGTTTATCCATTAAATAGAATATTTTGTTAAATTTAATCAATGTGACGTATTTTTTCGTTACAACAATTTTGTGTGAATCGTTTGTGCCTACTTATAATTTGCCTCTTTTAAAATGTAAAAGAATGAAAACATTATTTTTCAGAATTAGAACTAAGTACAGCATGTTCTAGGAAGGCTAATTTCAGTGGCGCGTGTCAGATTTTAGTGAAACAGATTAGTCATGCGTATGAAAAGAAGACTTGGTTTTCGTGTTGTAGAAAAATCATCGAACTTGAAATATATGTACTATCTATAGACTTTTATATGACTTTGTGTGTCATTAAACTAAATTATAGCTTGTGGTAATTTTGTCTGATTATTTTTATATTTAATGATAAGAATTTAAAGCAACAAACAAAAGTGAAAATTGAAAATTTTGAGACAATCAACACAAGACATAATTTATTTTTATATTATTATAACTGATAGCAACACACACTACGCAGGTTAGCTATTCAAAGAAAATAAAATGTGTACCTAATATAGTAAGCCAAACTTCTCTACTAGGAATATGAGAGTAGGTGTAGTCTAACAAGTAAGGTAGTTAAGTATCGTACAGTAGGTATATAATGGATATATGCATCGGAGCTTTAGAAGGGTATACTGGCCAATACATTTAATAGCATACTAGATAACGACGGCTAATCGTACCAGGTTCTTAAACCAAGCGTACAGAATGCTTTAGTAAGTTGTGCAATTTTTTATACTTAGTTTGATTGAAAAACCTGAGTCGATTTTTCGTATAGTTTAGTATGCTTCGTGTCCGTGGTACCTAATCTGGACGCTTTTCACTCTCGCCAGCAAGTCGACGTGTCCCGCAGAATATTGTTCTATTACATCCTTAACGTCGTACGGTTTAAGTGCTTCTTTAAATTTACGTCGGGCCACAAAATACTTCATCTGTTGCAAGTGTACAAGACAATCGTAAAATTTAATATATTCGTATGTGCTCTAACAACATATTACTTTACAAGACAAGAAATACGTTTGTATGTACATGCTCTATTTTGGTGTGTATCACATTGCCTCTATTTTTTAACCGACTTTAAAAAAAAAGGAGGTTCTCAATTCGTCTGTATGTTTTTTTTTTTTTTTTTTTTTTTTTTTTTTTTTGTATGTATGTGACACGATATCTCCGCCGTTTGTGAATGGATTTCGATGGTTATTTTTTTGTTTGAAAGCTGTAGTTTCCAATTTGGTCCCATATTAATTTTATTAAGATCTGACAAGCCGTTTTTTAGTTATTCCCAATAATGTCTATTTTGTTGGTTTTGTTTATCTT
Source organism: Helleia helle (assembly GCA_963853865.1). Taxonomy (NCBI): domain Eukaryota; kingdom Metazoa; phylum Arthropoda; class Insecta; order Lepidoptera; family Lycaenidae; genus Helleia; species Helleia helle. The sequence continues at coordinate 12,024,879 of OY971422.1, read as the reverse complement.
GATGATATGATAATTTTATTACGTGTCGATGTAATAATTGTATAGGATGCTTTGGTAGCACACCATAGTATGTCGCGGTCATCGTAATCATCATCATCATCACCATCATCATCATCATCATCATCCTTTATCCATCCACTGCTGAACATGCCTCCTTCGATGAACGCCAAGACGACGAATTTCGGAATCACTAAAAATTAAGAAATAAAAGCATTTTACAAAAAATTAAAACCGACTTCAAAAATACTAAACTAAAAAGTAATAAAATAACAGTTTCTTTAATGTTTGTGCTTACAACATATAATCAACTTAATCTTCTACTAATGTACAAACTTTGCGTTTACCACGTCATTATAGTTACTTTTGGAGTCGGTGTCGTATTTGTTGCTGTACATTACCTACCTACCTACCTTGGCTGACACCGACTCCAAAAGTAACTATAATGACGTGGTAAACGCAAAGTTTGTACATTAGTAGAAGATTAAGTTGATTATATGTTGTAAGCACAAACATTAAAGAAACTGTTATTTTATTACTTTTTAGTTTAGTATTTTTGAAGTCGGTTTTAATTTTTTGTAAAATGCTTTTATTATAATTACAAAACATCTGGCGGTACGTTAATAGATACACTTCCGAGGTTACCCAGAGACTTGAGAATATTGTACTAAAAGTATCACGTATCGAGGTAAGACCGAGAAGGCGGGCGTAAAAATTTATAAGTAAACACGGAGTGGGTAAAGTTTGAATATTGTAAAAACTGTTAATAAATGATGCAGCGCGCCCGATGCTCTGCCTCACTTTGTTCCTTGGCCCATCTATTCAGTTATGTATTAGCGAGGAGAAGAGGATTTTGTTTTAATTTTGAGATCTTAAAAATTTATTACAACTGACCTCCCCAGTCAGAAGAAAATGACCATGTTTATCTTATATCTTTAAATGAGCAATTCTTATATATATATATATATATATATATATAATTGGAATCTCGGAATCGGCTCAAACGATTTTCATGAAATTTAGTATATAGGGGGTTTCGGGGGCGATAAATCGATCTAGTTAGGAATCATTTTTAGAAAATGTATTTTATTAAAAAAAAAAAAATACCGAGCAAAGCTCGGTAATCCAGGTACTTACATTTAATTAAGAATCTCTTTGCATCAAATAGCCAAAACGTCAAGTATGACGATTTTTATTTATTCACTTAGATAAGTCTATAAAGAGCGACTTATAAAAAAGAAAACAATTTCCGACGACATTATGGGAGACGATCACATCTTACATTAAGTTTATAAAGACTATTTTATTAATATATTAACATAATATATTATTAAGTAAAACTCTTCAGCATATAAAATAAAAATGCGCCATTTTTATTTACCTTTTATATTGAAGCTATGAAAAGAAGCAAGTTCAATAATTGAAATATTAGTGGTTTTTATTTAAGATATAAAATAACTTTTACGTACCTTTCTTATAAATCGAATGGCTGCTTTGTGTCTCGGTGTGAGTGTCACACAGCGTGGCTCATCATCTTCGTCTGAATCAAAATTAAATACACAATTAAACTTCTGAAACAAAATGGCTTGGAGCTGGAAGGGTGAATATGAATACATGTTAAGGGAAAAATCAGCTCAAATCATTCACAATCCAAACGACTCCAATTAACCTTTGCTTGGGTTCCGTAGCGGAAGAGTAATTAATTTTTAATTATTCCATACATAAGTGAATGTGAATACGGCGGTGTTTATTTATGACTTGTAGTTGATAAAATATTATGTTAAACCTGTAAATATTTGTTCTAAGATATATAAACTAACTATTTTATTAAGGTACGAAGGAAAAGGGATAGGCGTTTACTATGTGAGATGGGTATCTAAATGGATCAATCTGATGCTGACCTTTTTAAGTTAGAGTTGTAAAATCTTATACCTACAATATCATGAACTTTATATGAGCTTTTGTGCGTAAAAAAACAAGCGCGTAAGTTATTTAATTGTATTTTAATTTAGTGCATTTTTTTTTTCAAAAATAAGATAACATAATAAATATATTATATACGTTGCCATTTCAAATTCACTACCTAACTACGGTCTGTATCGACCGATCGAATATATATAATATTATGTACATTCAGGCTTATACCAAAGAGATTCCTTACTAAGTCATATAGTTTCTAATTTTTGATAAATTGTCTATAAGGTAAAACGATACACGGTATATATACATTTAGAAACAAAATCGTTTTGCAGGACCAGCTTTTTTCGTTCACTGTGTAGGACGCAAATATTTATTTTGATAGCCGCTGGCGGTTGATAATATAAAAAAAAATCGAATACATTTTTGTATTAGAATTAGAATTTTTAAAAATTTACGGTAATTAAAAAATTCTAATACTAATTCTAAAAGATTCCGAACTCACAATAATTATTATTCTTATTTAATTATTGTAATTAAATATAACATTATTTCTTATATAATTAGATACCGTTTTCTAGTTTATGGCATTAAATGTTTCTATTAATATATTTTGATCACTGATAGGAAATAATATTTTATTGATACACGAAATGATATGAGAGTATGAGATATTATATAATATTATCTCTACTAATATTATAAAGAGGTAAAGTTTTTAAGTTTGTATGCTTTTATGGGGTAATCTTTGGTCGGTTCGGTAAGTACTGATCCGAAGTGACATAGGTTATATTATAATATTTTCAAAAGACAAGAGGTCCCTCTAAATTGGAACAATGTAACCCAAAGTATCGAAATTATGCCGATAAAAGTCATTATTTCGGGTGCGCTGCGAAAATCATTAACGGCTTATGAAATAATATTCCATAAATTATATATATCTTTTTATGTCATAAGGAGGCAACCGAGTAGTCGGAGCAATATGGTGACTAACGAAGACTGCACAACCAAAAATTAAAATGCGGTGCCTCTTCTTTTCTTCATCCCCCCACCGGATACTCACGAACCGCACGAAACGCGATTTATAGCACTAATGATTAGTCACGAAAAAGTCCGTGGTGGTAGACATCTAACTATTATAGTTAAGTAACAATAACAGTTTTTGTTTAAATTTTTGAGTTCAAATATGGGTGGCATCTAATAGTGGTGAAATTGGTATCAGGATAATATTCCTTATCCATTTAAATTGTGATAAATTTGATTGATTTCCACTCCACTCCTGAAATTCCACTTTAAATTTTTCGGATCGAACTTTTCGTTTAGACGCTGCTGGTATAAAATTCTCTAAGAAATATGACGTCACGATTTCAACAAACTGTTTTAAGTTTAGTCTAACCTAATTACCGATTCAAATGAAATTTGGTATGGATATAGTTTGAAACCCAGAAAAGGTGATAGGACAGTTTTATCCTGAAAAAACCTCACGGGAACGGGAACGGGAACTACGTAGGTGTAACGGTGGTGACGGGTATAAACATTCTCAAAGTAAATTTTGGTCTCTATAAAAACTAATTTACGTAATTACATACCTTTTTTTAATTTTTTTTTCTTTAACGCCGGGAAATGCTCTAAGGCATCCCGCGGGGGAGTGGGTCTCCCCACGCTGGTATGTGGGACTCGCTGCGCCCGACAGCTGGTAAGTGGACGCAGCTCTACCCACTAAAACCCGGCGAGTGCCACCAATGCCGCCTTTGGTGAGGTGCCCCGGATCTAGTAAACAAACAGGGCACCTCGACGGCTAGTCAGTCCCGCAAAGGGACCGACGCCACCTCCGCAGAGGGGTTGTCCCGCACCACAGAACAACCCCTCCCAACGTCGGGACAGTACAAAGGATGAGGTTCCCATCCTCGCCCCTTGCCCCCTGCTCTTTTGTCCCCTCTTCTTATAAGAGGGGTACAAAGAGCCCCCTCGACCCAATTCGCTTCACCCAAGGTGCAGCGGCTCACCCTAGGTTACTGAGCCCCACCGCTACGACAAGGCTTGAATCTAATTACAGTGACATAGGCTATAGAAATAATCATCATCAATCAGGAGACGGCTTTCAATCTAAGTAAATAATTTATAGGAATAAGTAATAAGGCTATTTATTTGTTTAAAAAGATATAACTATAGTTAAAAAAAAGCACTAAAAGTTTATACAACTTTCAAGTAAAGAAATGTGTATCAAATTAAAGTGGTAGGTTATTGTTATATGTCAAAAGTCATAATGTAAAATTTCTACGGCAAATGTAGAGAGAATAAATGAAAAATAAAATTAATGACTTCTTAAAAAGTCTATGGATATCTTTTGTGCAATAAAGCGACGTCACGTAGATTGTGGGGCTAGTTGTAAGTCAGCATAGCACTTCCCCTTAACGAACCCGCTATTCATTCCTTTTTTCAGTTTTCGCTCTACTAGTCAAGTCACACGTGCTCCGTGGCGTATTTCGGCTCACTGCCACTTATATGAGCTTATTGTTCTCGTTTTGGACAACTTTCGTGGTTTTAAGCGGTAGTTTTTTAAATGTTGTGAATATATTTGTAATGATATGATGTGATAATTAATGTAAATTGATATATGATAATATGATTTTTACTTTACTATGTAGCTCCCCACTTGCAGTTATGCTTACGGGAACATGGCTGAAATCTTAGTACTCTAATAATATAATAAATATTAATTGAAATCGGTTCAGTATATTTGGAGTGTATTTATTACAAATTTTATTAAAGTGAACAGATTTGTTTGTAATCTTTTCATTTTCATTAATCTTAGAATACATATAGATAACATTCAACATAAATTTCAGCGCTGCAGAACTTTTAACCGGTTCATATAAATATTTCTTTTAAAGATCGCTTGCACTTCGTTTTATCATTCTGGGAGGATGTTTCTTTAGTGCTATTGGGAAAGTAAAATACCGCATTTAATCGATATAAGGTTTACTTCAGCCTGTGGATAACTGTTACTAATGGATGAAAGTACGATTTTTACGATCTCACGGACCAATATGTAGTAAATACATGGTTTTATGCCTTACTATACATTTTGCTCTATAAAACTAGCATATAATTTTAGTTTTAAAATTTAAGCTTCCCAAATCGTGGAATCTAAAAACATGAGTATTACCATTGTATTTTCCTCGTAAATGAAGCAATCTTAGTATTTCTAAATGTTCGTAATTTAGGTAAGCAATATAAGTGTAAACCAATAATGAGGGTTCGGTTGTTGTAGGGCGATAAGCAAATCCATTTTGCAGTTATCTTTTTAGATTTGTTAATAAAAAGCAAATGGCGATAAATGCTATAATTTATACAAGTGTTCTGTATATTTTATATTATACGATTTAGGCTAATTTAATATTACTGCAAAAAAAAAATCATTTACATTTTTCACTCCTTCAGTCACTTCATCAGCATTTTTAGTATTAACCGCAATCTTTATTGTTATTATCAGTTAAACGAGTTTACAAAAGGTAATCCTTTGGACTGACCAATAGATGAGATGGACTCAAATGTGAAATAACTGTAACACCGCTGTACTAACAAAATATGCGAGACCAAACATTCCAAGCATATGGGAGATATTTTATCAATCACTTTCATATGTAGGTACGCTCTGAATAATGTATAAATTACACAATAAAATGTGACCAAAAGAACCACAGCGTCTTGGTATGTTTTTGGTGTTATTTCATAAAAAAGAAAATCGTATCGCATGTCATAATATAATTTTTTGAGGGTTTTTGAAGACATCCCATATTTGGCCAGCGCATGGACGTAATAACTACAGTTATATGTATTAATAAATACGAGCGGTATCAGAACATAGTTTTTCTGTCTGTCCTCTGTTTGATGATAATAATCATTATTGCTATCTTTAGTAGGCTATTTTTATCAACATATCTGAGTAATTTCTATACTTTCGTTCTTTTTATTTGCTTTCAGGGTTGGTCGTCTTGGCGCTCATTGAGGGAGGCCTATGTTCAGTACTGGACAGGTAGAGGCTGATAATGATGATGATGACTTTCTTTACATGCTAAAATAACTGCCTAGTCATCCAACTACTCGCGTGTCGGTCAATTTTGCAACGTTAGCACGTTAGCCATTTTCAATAAAAAGAAAACTGTTTGAACTCTCCGTTTGGAACAAACAATTTGTTATTTAATTTTTACTTTTTTCGGGTAACAACGAGTTTAACGGGTTAACAAGTAAAACTTGGGGTTTTTTTTGTCAAAATAAGCGTGTTGAGCACACGCTCATTTTGACAAAAAACCCGAAGTTCACACAAGCATTTTAAGTACTTTCATAAGCTTACATTTTTTAATTTGATCCTTAACCTGAAAAGCAACTAGAATAAAGAGCTGACAGCGGGGTAGCAAATTGGCATTACCGTTTACGATTAATTTCGCGCCTGCAGAAACGACTTATAGAGTTAGATTGATTATAGAAGTGAAAATTATTAAATTTTTCACTGATTTAAAGACAGATTATTATACAAAGACATGATTATTTTTTCAAGTGATTTCGTTACCATGAGCAACGTAGAGATATTCCTCACATGTGCCTATTTACGTTGTACGCTTAGTAGTTTTCTAAATTACCAACTACACCACTATACGCTTTTTTAAACCTGAAAATTTATTGTTTTATTTTTTTAGATTTAATTTCACTATAGGCTTTTCTTATAGTATAGGAATCAGGATACGCATATAAAACGACCTTCACCAAGATGTTTATTTGATGAAACGTATTTTATATTTAATTTAATACGTCAATAAATATATTCCATATGGGTTGCCTAACAAATTTTAGTCCAGGGTATGTTTAATTAATAATAAAAAATAAAAAAAACCATTTTGCCGGTATTATTCCGGTCCGGTATAGATTTACCTGTTTATACTTGGCTACCCGATAGTTGTGACCGGAAAAGAATAGGCAACCTAACGTTTGCATATTCTATGGGCTTCATACTTTTGATTGGTATAGAATTTATCTAATAATCAAGCCGGTGAAATGTTTAATTTTTTTTTTGAAATTATTGATTAAACATACCATGGACTAAAATTTGTTAGGCTAATATGCAATATATTTATTGACTTATTAAATTAAATATAAAATACGTTTCATCAAATAAACATCTCGATGAAGATCGTTTTATATCCCGTATCTTAGCCTATTATGTTTTAAGAATTTCAAATAAAATATTTTTACATTAAAGTAAATCATATATTTCACACTTAAGCATAGTATTAAATATAAAGTAAAGTCAAAAATATACGATCAAAATAAGGGTATTAAGGAAAGAAATACAAGTATAGTGAGAGCGAGGAAATACGTTTTGGGACAATAAGATACACCTTTTATTCTTCTGGGATTTGAGAGTAAACTAGAAATTCCTTGAGATATTCAGCAGCCTTATAAATTATTGTACTTAACCCTTAACATTTGCAGCGTAGCTAATAAATTTGAGGCTCATAATAAAGTCAGCCAACATTGAAACTACTCGTTTTAATTAAATCGATAAAATACCGTAGTCACAGTATTTTATGCTCATGTGTTTTATAGATTAGCTAATGATCAATAATGAAATCACGTAATGAAAATACCAATTTAGTAAAGATATAGTTTTTTATTGTAGGCTAAAGGTATTAAAAACTTCGGCTGTGAACGACTATACCGGTCTCATAAAAACAACAAATTATATCCTACCCATACTTTATCTAAGCAGTTTTACTTTTTTGTACATTATCAATATTTATTAAGCATTTATATATTTACTAAGCTTTAATTTTAAAAGCTTATTTATTATAAATATAATTTAATTATATATTTATATACTTATTTATATATTTATTACCTAAGCAGTCTTTTTACTTTATTAATAATTTATTACCATACTTTATCTAAGCAGGTGAATTAGTACTCTAGCAATATAGTAATAATAATATCGTATTTTTTTAAAAGTTTTAATACAAATATTTATATATTAATTTTGACTAAGGTATTTAAATTATTAATACACAGTTTCTATAACATAGTAGGTATATTATTTTATACTAACGCATTTCATTTATTTATTTATTTTATAATAACTTCGCGTCACCTACAAGGTAATGTGAGAATCATTAATTTGTAATTTTTAGGACACTTAGTAAATTGATAAAAACCTATATACCTAATAGCTATCTACAGCAAAATATTTCATTAATGTCTTACTTAAAAACATTTTAAGTGACGAAAAGCTGCCTTTAAGATCTTATAACATAGAAAAATATATCTCAAAATATAGTTTTACATCAGATTTCTTTCATGAAAAACTATTGGATCAGTCTTGAAAAGCCTATCGTACAATGAGACTGACTCGTAAGATGTGTGAACGGACACAGAATATGGAATACACTATTGCAAAGCGACAGTGAGAACGCATAATCAGACAAAGGAGTCTGTCGGTGGAAAACTATGTAGCCTCTTGGCCCTTACCGTCGGACATTTTCTTGGAGAGCGCTGTTTCCGCCACCGAGTCCTCGCTGTACGAAGGGTTGACGGGTCGCGCGCGCCCTGACCGCGGCTGTGCGCCTGCCAACCCATACATACGCTGACTTCAACACTGGACCCATTATGTAACCACCCAAGTGTGATATTTTGGGAAATATTTTTGTATTAATAGAACGGCGTAGTGAATTATGTGCTCAAAAAATCAGTATATAAAAGTTGTTATAAAGTGAGGGTAAAAAGTGACCTACACGCCCGCCTGCCCATGATTTTGTCAATAAAAATGGCGTATATTCTTCGTAAAATGGCGTAGTGCTAGATTCAATTGTAACACGAAAACAAAACCATCTAAATTGTGCGTGCACTGTGTTTTTTATTTATTAATGCTAGCCTTAAACATAATTGTTAATAAATTTGTAAAATTGTCTAAGTGAAAATAGTAATTATTATAATCATTAGTAATTGACAAATTACAAAAAAAAAATATAATGTTAATGTAGTTTATTTAGTTTTTTATGAAGAACCTTATTTTTTCTATAATAATACTAATGTTAAATGTAGGTCATATGATGTAAAAGCTTAACAATTATTTGCTATTAACAATTATGTTAATTTTTAATTAAACTATGGCGGTATTGTGAAGAATATCGCCACATGATTCAATACAGTATACTGCAATGAAAATACCTGTATAATGAGGTCAATGCAGTGGTTTCCACTTAATGTCTAAGCAAACTATCGATCGTTTTGTTATCTCTTTCTTACGCAAGTGCTGGCGATCTTGGATTGTTGGCTTTTTAATGGCTGAAATACAACAGGCACGCGCCTCTATACGAACAAACGTGAGGATGTACACAAAAACCATATTATATATGATTTAGCGTAATCTTTAATGATCGTATATTTTGACATGTTTGGGTTTATACAAGAAATTTTCCGTTACGCAATTAAATTTATATCAACGTATTGCTATGTTAAGCCCTTTTTTAATAAAAGTAAATATATACCAGAATCAATTTGTACTCGTACTTTATAGTTCGTACTTTATATTCCCAGTGCATGGTACAAACCACGATAACGAGAAATCATAAGAAATGCACATACGTGTTTGCATAAAAATAATCAATAACTCAATTTTGTGTGTTGTTCTCTCATTATGGGTATCGCTCGGGTGTTTGACATAAACATTGTAATTATGCGAGCTGTATGACGGAGAAAGGTGATTGTTTCTCTGTTCCACACACAAGAGCCTTCTAAAATGTCAACATAGAAAGTAGGCTGCAATTATATTTACGCTTTCTTTTTCATGATGATTTTCATTGTATGTTTTTTACTATTTTTTCATCACACCGATGTGTTTTCGGATTCGTAAGAGGCAACAGACTTCTCATTAAAACAATTTCATATAATATTTTTAAAGAAAAGCCGTAGTCCGTAGATCATTTCACAATTTACACGTGCACGGATGGAATGGGGATGCTAAAGAGCTGACCGAATACCTTCCCTTTTTGCAGTTGATAAGTTAATCTACGGCGAGTTTATATTGAAGTACTTAAGTGGGACTTAAGAGGTACAGAAGTGACAGTAATTTTATACGGAAATTTTACGACTTTTAAACAATAAGCCCATGTTCTTATCTACTACTACCTCTATTGTTCGTAATATGATTATGTTTTTATCTTTGTTGTGGACAATAAAATATTTTTCTTTCTTTCTAGTGTAAAATATTTTTTGATACGATCATTCAATTTGTTTTTTTTTATGTTATATGGGAGCAATATAAGGGGTAACAGTAAACTATCGACACATTTCCAAATGTTAAATATATATTGGACTGTGGAAAACTGAAGCAACGCAAGACAACAAGAAAGTTTTATCATCTGAATTATTATTATTTATTCAGTTTATCTTGAAGGATCTATAATAGATATATAATCTTCTCTCACATGATACCGAAAGTTAGTCCTAATCTTTCATTAATATAGATGATGCATGATAGTGCAGTAGACGGATAAAGTCTGATGATGATGATGATGATGTAGAGTATCGGAACGCATTGTCAACGCACAACCTTATATTTATGTCATCATCCGCCCATGACCATCTGGTAGACTACTCTATATACAGGGTTACAGGAAAAGTCGATGTAGATCCGTTAAGGGCGTGTAGTTAGCATCGTGTCTAACTGATTTGGCTATGAAACACCCTATCCTAAACCTAACCGTTTTCGAGATATTCGACTTTTAATTTTTTTCATAAATTTGCCGCATTTTTAGATATTTGATTGTATAATATGAAATTTAGTAGTCAAAATCGCATTTTTTGAAGTCATTAGGCATCTTGTCCTAGTTGTAACAAGCAAAAAAAAAATGCGATTTTGACTACTAAATTTCATATTATACAATCAAATATCTAAAAATTCGGCAAATTTATGAAAAAAATTAAAAGTCGAATATCTCGAAAACGGTTAGGTTTAGGATAGGGTGTTTCATAGCCAAATCAGTTAAAACCGATGCTAACTACACGCCCTTAACGGATCTACATCGACTTTTCCTGTAACCCTGTATAAGCTTCCCTCAATGAGCTTCCTCCGTCAATCTTCTACAGAGATTATTGTCGCACGTAACTTGAAGATCGTTTTATTGTATATGGCTTTCATTTGATTTGATGGTGTTGGTTTTTTTTGGATTTATTAAAACGAGCTTTGCGCTCAAACTAGTACAAAATTATATAAAGGTTAATTTTATATGCTTGTAAATATTATGACTATTGGATTTACTTGAGATTTTGGAGACGATATTATCTATTAAGAGACGTAGTTTTACGGACATTTTATATGATCACAAATATAAAATAGAACATAGCTCTAGAAAAAAAACCAAGGAACAAGAGTATATTAGAGGTTATTGTTTTCTTGTAAACTCTTGATGTTATTAATCTTTTGTTTGTATAACATAAAGTTTTCCTGAGTGGATATAGCTTCAATTATTTTATGGACTATTATAAATATGTGAAAAATATATCAAGACATTTAGGCATTTTTCTTGGTTACGGCATATGAAGGAAATTTCATTTTTGCCTCTTTATTCTGTTGGGAAATCACCTAGAAACTAATGAATACATTAAGTAATCATTTCAATTGTATTCAATACTAAAGACTGAAAATCAAATTAATAAAAATACAGCGGATGCTAAAGATGACAATAATTTCGTCTGTCTATTACTTCGAAAGGAAGTGTCAAAACGAGCAAATTGAAACGGCAGCTGCATCTTTTTATACATCCCTCTGAAATTTCCCAGTCGATTAAAATGATCCGTACGAACAAAGGATAATCTCGGAGCTTTGGTGTATTTCATCTTGACTTTACTTTGTGAATATTGTTTCCGTAGGAACCCCCGTAGTGAATAGTTAAGGTCTTCTTGTTCAACAATTCGACCGAAACAAAATACATGAATAAATTTATATCGACGTTGTTTGCCTCAAATTGTATGCATGTATTGAGCCAATGAGTTCTTTTAGTAAAATTTTGTTCAACAAGCAATTGTGAGCTAAATTCAATATAAAATTTGAAAGTTTTATTGAAAGCTGATTATTGTCATTGCTTCATAAACATGATTTAAATTAATGATTGGTAAAAAAATGTAAAATAATATAAAAAAGTATTTCTGTCATGTAAATTGTGTGTAGCCTTGAATGAATGGGCTACGGAACCCCGTTACTTTTATTTCGCTAGTAATTATTTCAATTTAATAGTAAACGAAGAGAAGACAGGCGGGCTTGGCTATAAACCCAGAACCCTGAATTTAAAGTTGTTCAATAAAGTAATCTTTAAATTACCTGTTCTTTGAAAAAATAAACATAAATTGTATAAATCCTAGTTCTATTTACATGCATAAAATGCAAAGCAGTGTTTAATTGCTTACGAATCTTTCGAATAGTATATTTATATAAACAAAAAAAGATATAAAGCTCTGAATAAAGCCATTCCAGTAAGAGATATTCTAAATTGACTTGTATATTCAATTATTTTCGTGATAACCGCGTACTATGATGCTAAACGAACGCAACATATGCATCCTTCGTGAATCAATTTTCCTTATCGTTGTCTAGCTGAGCACTTACGCAGAAGCCATCATAAACTTGAGAAGCCACTCGATAAACAAATGTTGGTATGTGAAGCTTCTGGTTGCAATATTTGTACGATTTGAAGCGTTTTCATTTCTACGCGGGTGCATTTTTATTTAAAAAGTGGAAAAAAATAGAAAGAAATAGAAGGTAGTTAGGACATCAGCAATCGTGTTCGGAGCTAGGAGACGTAGCCATCATCGCCGGACAGCGAATTGATCCGGTATCAGTGGACCTACGTCGTTTACCTTCGCATTTAGTGTATTCACATGTTGTTTGGAAATTCATACTAATAAGAATGAATAATAAGAAACGCAGCAAACTTTATCGACTGTAACTTTCATGCCATAGTGCCCTCTAAAAGATGAAGAATAGAACCTTGAAAGCAGCTTTTCCAACAATGAAGTAGACAACAGGCATGGTCCCCGCTCGTCGTACGATTATCTACGAAACAGGGCAATAAATATGTAACGCGTTATATACAAGAGAATATTCAGTTTTGTGGCAGCAAATGTGTTTTATTGATGTTTGCTCCAAGTACATATTCGTAAAACTCGTTGTTGTGATCCTGTTGAATTTCAGTATAACTGTAAAAGCTGATAAAGTGTATGGAGTAGTAAAAAATGTTTGTTCTAAAGACTATCGACATCTTAAACTTAACTTCGTTTCGACAAAATTACACATGAATGTTTTGTAAAATATTTATCTTAAATATAACGATTTAGTCGTACATAGCGTTTGTTCAGCATCAGAAAGGATATTTCATGAAATCAGGGTACCTAAGTGCAACTATTTTAGCATTAAATAGTTTATATTATTTATTTTATTGTTTATCTAATGTGCTGTTACTAATTTAAATTTGCTTCGGTTAGGTTTCATGGTAAGTTTATTTTTGTTATGTGTTTAGATAGATATAAATAACAAAATAAGTGTAAAAGCTAGGAACACGGCTATTTGAACAGTGAACATTAACGGTCATGGGGTTATGTTAGCGGCTTACCGAGATTCTCAGCGCTGGCGTTGACGTCGTAGCGATGCGCGGGCTTGGAGTGCGGCGCTGGGGAGTGCAGCGATGTGCTCTTGTGTCGCCGGATCGTCGGCAGGCGCGACACAAACGACGCGTTGTTCTTGAACGAAGCACTCATGACACGGCTGACAAAATAATTACACGTTATTCTATGTTTGTGGTTTGGAAAAAACATGCCTCTTTTCTCTTTGTGGATACATTTGATTCACAAAGAGAAAAGAGGCATGTTTGTGGATACATTTGTTTACATTTGATCTATTTGTTTTTCTTGTGGTTTGTTTTGATTGTTGATAATTGAGTGTTAGATTACCTAAAATTAATAATCGCCACAATTAAGTATGCAGGCTTGTGGCTAAGTAAAAACAGCCGCATGGATCGGATCCATAAGGTTAAGCTACGCTTGCCGGGATTGGTCGGTGCTGCCTCGGAAAGCACGTTAAGCCGTTGATCTCGGCTGTCATTCGTGGACCCTTGACAATCGCTACGGTTCATCAGAAACTAGAAAGTCTGACAGCAGTCTTACTACGGGATATCGTATTACCCAGTTACTGGGTTTTGGAGGTCAGATAGGCAGTCGCTACATTTAAAATACTGGTATCCAGCTGCATCTAGTTAGAGTGGAAGCCGAACCCGACATAGTTGGCAAAAGGCTAGGCAGAAGAGATTAAGTATGCAGGTGATACCAATTTTTTTTTAATCAACACTAATCAAACAAAGCTAAAGTTCGTTTCATCGTGATTATCTTCGGGACTACGAGTCAGATTAAAAAAAAGAATGAATTTTATAGCCCAATAATTGAGGAAGTATACTTTCCTCTCCACCATGGTTTTGGCCTTGTCGTGGCGGTGGGGCTCAGTAGCCTAGGGTGAGCCCAGAACTTTGGGCGAAGCGAATTGAGCCGAGAGGGTTCTTTGTTCTTTCCGCTCTTATATGAAAAAGGGACAAAATAGCAGGGGGCAAGGGGCGAATACGGGAACCTCACCCCAGTGTACTGTCTCGACGTTGGGATTTTTGCAAAACTAACAAACATGTATAAATGTTAACATAAATGATTAGATGTTTCACATTTGCCGGGCGTCCCGTGACGGACAACTTTTATTAATTTTGGGACGATTGAGACAGAAATATGTATAGTATTACATATTATAGTATTACATATTATAGTATTACATAGTACATGTATTCCAATCATAATTATATTCGTAAGAACTAGGAATATAATTTACATTAGAATTCATATTAGCATTCATATTATCACATTATTTACTCTAGGGTACGCGATCGTCTTAGCTCTACGAGTAGGTAGTATACAAGGATTTCGAAGTTGTATTAGTTTGCGGAAATTTATGTCCAACTTTTCTTACATTTATGTCTCTTGACTTTCTTCCAAGAAATGTGTTTTATAAACGTAATAACATAAACTTATTAAAGAGTTAGTACCGCGGATTAGATAAATTAGGAACCTTAATTATATTGGATAAACAATATCTTAATACCTTATTTATCTAATCCATGGTTTGTATGTTAATTTCTAAGGCTCTTTGGAACATATTGAACCAAAATAAAA
Organism: Helleia helle; assembly: GCA_963853865.1. Classification (NCBI taxonomy): domain Eukaryota; kingdom Metazoa; phylum Arthropoda; class Insecta; order Lepidoptera; family Lycaenidae; genus Helleia; species Helleia helle. The sequence goes on along the minus strand of OY971422.1, from coordinate 12,009,711 downwards.
ACAATATAATACAATCTAATAAAGAGAAGAGATGATATTTCGATGGCACATACGAAAGTATGTTTGTTTCTCATTTCTGTATTTGGCAGTAGCAGTTCGTATGAATATTCATACAAAGCGAAGTCTATAGATTTCACTTTGCATGATGCACGCCAAAATATGTCAAATTTTCAGTATGCGATGAAATTTGAAATGAATTTTATGCTAGTACAAATAATTTTAAATACTTCGAATATGATTTATATCGTAGTTTTTGTATAATATAGTTTTGTATATCGACGGCCGGCTAGTTCAGTGGTCAGGATACGGAACAATTGAAGCCACGGTTACGGGTTCGAATCCCGCACAGTGCAGATAATTTGTATGATGAATATAAATGCCCGCACCAGGTTATGAACATATATGTATGTGTTTATATACATTTCTTTAATTTATTTTCGTCCTTATCACCCGTTACATAAGTTCATATAAATTTAGCGAGGACTAGGTGCTACTAGCGGACCAGACAGACGTTATCCTGTACAAAACATTTTGAAGTGACATACACACTTACAGAAGAACTATAAATACAGATTTACCTGGTCTGCGGACTAGGGAGGGGCACTTGGTGAATTTTCCACGTGGCTATGCTCATAGAGTGCTCGTCCGCAGCGTAGCACCTCCACAGAGCCTGTATCAACGTAGCTGCCGGCTGTCTTCTCCTAATCATGTGCTTCTGACGTTGCTGTTGCTGAACTTTTAATGCAAAACCTGAACCCAAGATACCCTGTCAAATAAAATATAAATTAAAAATACAAAACTTCCTTCTTAACTACTTTGGAATGTTTCGTAATAATGGATGGAAGATATTCTTTTTTTAAAGTAAGAAGGACACACCAAGTAAGGTCTCTAAATAAGTTTAGATGTTAGGTTATGGCACAAATACTTAGGACCATAGACTTTTACAAAATACATTTAGTAATAGGGTCTCTATTAAAAAAAAACATGTGGCTATAGTAAGCATAAAGAATGTAAAGATGTTTTTATGGTTTAACAGAACCATAAATTTAATATTGCCTGTCTTAATATATGTTATACTTGCTTTTAACGCTATTAACATAATTAGAACTAATAATAAATAATATAACATAATTATAGCTAATAATAAATAATAATATTTTTTTTAAATAGCTGTGCAGACTAACGTGTTTAAAGTAAGTGCATAATAAGCACATTAGTCTGCACGTGATGCTTTAGCCTCTCGAGAGCTGTTGGTCACGTATCTACGTACTATCTTATCCAGAGACTCTTCAAGAAATTAATTTAAGGACCAAAGATCCTTTGGTTTCAACTCGAGACTAATGGCTGACACAGACGAATAACTACCACGCCCGGGAAAAATGGTCCAAGTGCCTTTAATTATCAAGTCGGAATACAAATTCGTCATGGCTTTTGAGTCATTTATCTACTTATATACTTTTGGTCTACAAAACAGCAAATATACTTAATAAATCTATAAAAACAAATTTTGATTTAGTTTTTAACTACAAACTTTAATTTTGCTTAGAAAGAATAGGAGTGAAGTAGTTAGACTATTCACTTGAAAGACTGAATTAATTGTTTTCTGATGTTTAATCATGACTGAATTAAATTTATACTAATATTATAAAGCTGAAGAGTTTGTTTATTTGTTTGAAAGCCCTGATCTCAGGAACTACTGGTCCGATTTGAAAAAATCTTTCAGTGTTAGATAGCCCATTTATCGAGGAAGGCTATAGGCTATATAAAATCACGCTGTGACATATAGGAGTTGAGTAACGCAGGCGAAGCTGCAGGCAACAGCTAGTTAAACTAGCTGTTGCCTGTATATATAATATATTTTATTATAGGAAGTAGAGAACAGTTTATTTGCTTGTTGTGTACGAAGTAACTCAAAAACTACTCACTGATTTTAAAAAATCTTTCACTATTAGAATGCTATGTTATCATTGAGTGACATAATTGTTATAAAATAATCAGCAATTCGGATACGGCTGTAAATCTTAGTTTAAGAAGCTGCGGGCACTAGCTAGTTAATATTATAATCCTGTAATTGTATTTTCGTGTTAAAGATAAGGCTCTCTAAATAATTATTCTGAGCACGTATGTAGTCCACAAAAATAAAATTACGCATTTAAAGTCGCCAACAACAGCTAGTTTTATTATAATCAAAAGTCTATACTTAAATCTTCTTTTTTTCTTTTACGCAGGGAAATGCTCTGAGGCAGGGGAGTGGGTCTCCCCAGGCGGGTACGTGGGACTCACTGCGCCCGATAGGTGGTAAGGTGGAAGCAGCTCTACCCACTTAAACCCGGCGAGTGCCAACAATGCCGCCTTTGTTGAGGTGCCCGGATCTGTTGAACAAACAGGGCACCTCGACAATTAATCAGTCTCTCAAGGGATCGACGCCATCTCCGCAGAGGGGTTGTCCCGCACCACAGAACAACCCCTCCAAACGTTGGGACTAGCCGTCGAGGTGGCCTGTTTGCTCATTAGATCCGGGGCACCTAACCAAAGGCGGTATTGGTGGCACTCGCCGGGTTTTAGTGGGTAAAGCTGCGTCCATTTACCAGCTTTCGGGCGCAGCGAGTCCCACATACCCGCGTGGGGAGACCCATTCCCCCGCGGGATGCCTCAGAGCATTTCCCGGCGTTAAAGAAAAAATATATATTTCGTTCACATTTTAACACAATAATAATAATTAATGCATTGGAAACAAGGTGTACTTGAGATTATTAGAAATTTCTTCCAGCAAAATCTTGAAAGTTTGTAATAAATTAATAACAATTTTAATATTAAAATACGAAAATCAAATTTATAGTTATTTATATATACACATACTGAATTGAGTCACGGCTATTAATGTGGTAGATGTTGTTTGACAATTAAAACCCGACAACTACCTATTGACTGTGCGACTGTACTGACGGTGGTACCGACCGGTCCTTACACTGATATAATATATTTTTTTTTTACTAAAATAATGTTTTAGGAATTAATCATGCACAAATTTTCATGAAATAAAGGAGACGGTCCAAAATTTTATGGGACGTTGGTCTACTTTTGTACATGTAATGAGATGAAGGAAAGAAAATATTGAAACAGTTTTGATTTGTTCATATCCATGAAATCATCTCAATTTCAGTGGAAGAATAATTTAATGTTTCCAAGATTTGCAACACTACGTGTATAAAAAAATGGCGTATGGCGTATATTCCTTGGTGTTTTATGTCAAATGTAAGGAATTATGTCATTGTTCGATATGCATCTGTCATCATTTGGTTTGTCATTTGTCAGAAATGACATTTAGTAAGTAATAATCCATGAAGTTAGGAAATAAGAGGAGATGCCCCTTTCTTTAAACTTAGCTGTAAGTGAGTGCCTGATCCGCCATCTTGAGTGCCCTTTTCATAGTAGTATTCTCTATATAGTTTGTGCTTTTGCTCTCAAAACCCTAGCAATGGTAGCCGTGTTAAGTGCCGATTTGAGTTGTAGGTTACACCTCTTTTTGGTAGGTATGCCCAGTCCTTCTACATATATTAAGTCTATGTAATCATCCGTCTGAAGGGCGCCATCTTCATTAAGAATTGCCAACAAGTTAAAAAACTTGAAATATATTTTTATTTTTTGCATGTAAATAGTTTCTTATACTAATTTATTTTATTTTTAATGAAATCTATGTATTTTTTCTCTATTTATGGTATACTGTACAAGACCAGACCAGAAATGGACCGTCTCCTTTATCAAAGTGTATTTTGTACGTTTGTATTTTGTTAGTGTTTAGTAACTACTCGTAATAGTCAAATTTAATAAAGTCAGCTGCATTAGATTGCTAGTTTCTTAAGGAATTTAGGATCACATAATCTAATTGGGAAAGTAAAACCGCGAGGCAGAGCTTGTAACAGATAAGATGACCTTAATAACTCTTAATTTAAGGAGATCTTCATCTCAAGTTTCACTTGAGAGGGCGGTATTTAAGATGATTTATATATCTGCGTCGTGGGTTTTTATATACCTACATTTCTTAAACTCTACCCCATATTACCACTAAATCAGGTAAATATTAAGTGATTGTTTATAAATTGATCAATAATGTACACAATTTAAGCGACAGACCGGAAAAGCTAAGCTTAAGTAAGCAAGTCACTCCGTGTTATTTTGTAGCTCATAGGAAGAGACACATTAAAAGAGAGAACAGCTCATAATGTCACTTCCGTCTTGGGCCGCTTTTTATGCTGTCTCGCCGTCGCCAAGTTAGCTTTATAAAACTCATTAGGAAGCTTTTTCATAAAAAGATTTTATTTTTACGCAACGAATACGTTAATGGGATTATTTCATATATTCTTTTTTACTATTAGAGAATATCTTTTTAGTTTGTAATAGGTATTACCTAAGTTAAAATTTTACTGAAATAACAAATAACAGATCACAGGTAATAGGTAACAAATAACCGCAATAAACGCGGTATTCACAAAAACAATAAATAAATAAATAAAATATGTGGACAAAACAACTTGTGTTTTTTGTTTTTCTATGTATTATAATAATACCTACTACTTCTAATAGCTAAGTGGGAATCGATATACTACAGCAACGAGACTACAGTCCTACAATACATGACAGGAAACGTTTTACAAAATACTGAACATGATATATAGCTAATAATAATAATAAATCTTTATTTCAGAAATAGAGACAATGATCCCCCTCAACTCTTAATGGAAATAAGATATACCTACACATTTGTTGCAGCGGCCAGCGTAACCTTTGACCTTTCAAAACTTTGTCCGCTGCTAACATGTATACTATAAATGTCTGTAAATATACATTTTCCATTTCATCTTGATGTCGTTATAACTGAAGTGATTGTGTTAGAAATATTGTGACTCGTAATTACCTTCGAAAAGCGAATAAATACAGAAATTTTGAGGAAAATTGCCGATCAAGTGTATATTGTGTTTTCTTGTGAGTCCGACCGGTTCACACCTCCGAGTATAAGGTTCCCACCTCTGAGCATAAGCACAGCTCATCCCGGGGGAGATGTTCTCGTCTGTTTGTTTTCCCGTGAAACAGCTTTGCTGTATTGCGGAGAGAAGGGCAGAGCAGGCAATGTGGTTGTTGGCACAGGAACTTAACATCTCATGTCTCAGTACAGGCAACACATGAATGAGTTGCCATGTAAGACGCTGACCACTTACCATTACTAACATAGAAACCCAGAACTTCACGTAACTCAATCATAAGCTGCTTATCCTGAGAGGCAATATTATAGTGGTGCCAGTAATTCTTCAGCCTGTTCCACCCTCCGGGAGTTGCTTTATCGTGAAAATAAATCGCCTAGTTATTTCCACCAATACACGCGCGTGGCACAAAGCGCAATTGTAAAATTAAAACCCGTGATAAAATGCGTACCACAGCAACACTACTACAGCAATATATGAAAGTGTAAGGGAAAAGCTTGTTTTTTAGGGTCATTATAATGGGCTTGTGCCACTTAAGTCCCTCGTGTGAGCGCAAAAGCTTCTACTTTACCGCTCAGTCAGAACGCCTGGTTGAAACAGGGTCATCACCTCGGAGGATTAAGGAGTTAATGGTAATTTCAGGGGTGTTGGGGTGTTGAATACAGAGTGTATTGTTATTTATGGGTAATACGTGAACGAATATATTCCAGTCCAATACTTTGGATCCATGGTCTACCACAATGATCCACTCTTTTTTATTCTTTGTAAAATAACAAACTAATAGCAGGTTTAGATAAGTGATAACTGATACTTATTTACCCACAAGATTAGAGGCCTTGTGTCAGTGGCCTTTCATTGATTAGGCTTATCTCCATTGAGCTACAGGGTTGCCACGGTATGGACCTTTCTGTAGATCATTATCATGGAAATAAGACCGGTGAGCCCTGCCACCGGTCTCATTTCTGGATCATTTTGAAAGATCTATTTTATGCTGAAGATAACAAGTGCACTGCGTGACAATCAATAATGAGAAATAGTTTCCAAGTATTTTTTTTTAAATGCATGAGTTAGGTTAGGTAATCATAATTGGACTAGTCTAAAAAAATAAATTTTGTACTAAAAAGCGTGACGTGCGTTATTTGTTATGAAATAAAAATGTGAGATCTATAAAATCTTGAATGAGGTTCCAAGAGGTAATTACTTTGATAGTTTTTGTAGTAGAATATAGGTTGGGACTTGCGTTGCATTTCTTTTATTTTTACGATCCTAACTTACTCCTCTGAAGCCAATACAGAGAAGCTTTTAACATCTTAATTATTACTTTATCGGTTTCTCTTATGTTTTAATACATTGACCAAGTTTTAAGTTGACGAGTTTCTGAGTCATACTGTCCCAAGTTGTCGAGTGTTTACTAGTAAGTTTAAGGCCTTTATTTTTATAGCTTTTCTTTTAATTATTATTTTTTATTTCTGTTTCTCAAATTAAAGACGCGTCTGTTCCAAAACATTAAAACGCTGTTAAAAATTATGTAAAATCATATAATACTGAAGATCTTAAACAAATAAAATATAACGTAATTTGAAACTGCGAATGTGTACATAGAGTGAGCGATTTAAGTGGATTTTTTTGGAGAAGACGTGGTAAGGGTACTCACAGCAGGAAGGGCGAAGAATGATATCCCTAGTAACGCGCAGAAAGATGCTATAGACTTGCCTTGCCAGGTCTGTGGTACCATGTCGCCGTATCCCACCGTGCACAGCGTGATCTAAAAGTATGCCATTATTACTCATCGAGTTGTCCAGACGACCTCCTCACTTACTAATTTCATCAGGTTTAAGTGCATTTGCGATATATGAAATCAAACAATTTATACTTACAACCCCCCACCATAAAGCCTCCGCAAAGTTTTTAAACTTTGTGTCCGCGACGTCCTTCTCCGCCAAATAAACTAAAAATGATGCAAATATCAGCCCCAGGAATCCAATGTATAATGTGGTTATTAGTTCCTGTAAAAAATAACGAGTTTTAGAAAAAAACAAGTTATACAATTATACGTAACATGGATTGCTATTATGAGTGATCCTTTTTTTAAACAAATATTTTTATATTCGGAAACTGCGCCACTTTCCTCTATTCAGAAAAAAATGTATCAACTGAACAATGGGCTTGCAGCTATCGCCGACCGTTCGTAATGTGTATACAAACAAAATCTTTACGACGATCAACCGAGAATTAATGACTTATTTTATTTTTTCTTTTTCTTGCAATCTTCAGAAGACACGCATTCGTTAATTGAATATTGTTAAATTTATATTCCAGAATCCTGGCCCATATATATATTAAACTAGAGAACCTGACAGACGTTGTTCTGTACAAAATATTTTGTAGTGGACCGAAATGTGAATCTGAACCAGTTTCAAATCTATTTGAACTTGATCCAATCGAAAACATAAAGAGTTCGGTCACTTGAACAGAACACATTCTGTTTGTTCATAGTTGCATAAACTAACGAATTCGTTTAGCGATTCTTGTCCGTAATATCTTGTCAGATAGGCCTCTGTCAATAAACGTCAAAATGATTAAATTTTCGGCAGCGTGTTTCAAACTCGCGGCTGTTCCTTGTCGTTCAGTTGGCAGCCTATATTGATTTGTAAGACTATCCAATTCGATTTCACAAGGGGATTGAATTTTACCTTGTTAATTTATTGTCTGGTAAAATAGATAGGTACATATTTTAGTGGCAAATGACTCGCCGAAGCAGTTTTTCTTATTTCTATATTTTTCAGATATACATATTGTTTTATACCTTAAGTAAAAACTCTCTTTTTAATTTCATTGTCTTTTATATTGTTTTCTAATGTTTGCGCGAATTTCACTCATTATAATGAAACAATTTTTTACGGATTTTATGACGACCATGGTTGCTGTAAAGTATCCGAAACGTCGGGCTTGTAAAAATCTTAATAAACCGCGATAAAATCCGTAAAAAATTGTTTCATTATAATTCATTGTCTTTAAAAATCATTATCAAAAAAAAGTTACGATTTATTTTTTGCGGTATTATGTATTATATGATTGACGAGAAATAAGCGCTGAACTCCAAACTAGCGCACCAAGTAATTAAGGAAACATTAAAGACCGACGTGAATTAAATATATTTAGCAGATACACAACTACACTTACAGATAATTAGATTATTACATATTTTATAGTGAATAACTATCATCAGAATATTAAAAAATACTAGAATGTAATTTAAAAAAGCTATATTATTACTATAGAATTAAATTAAAAAGATAATGATAATTAAATACCTAATATTTAAAAAATAAAATACTATTTTTTTTAATCTTTGGGTATAGACATACTATATGTATAATATTTATTATCTTAGCGGTTTTTTTTAAGACCTGACATTAATTAAGTGAACTTAGTCCTGTTCAGTTAAGTTGGGACTCGTTGGTAATCAGATCATTTGTTGAGTCATTCAACAATGTACGTAAAAAAGATGAACAAAAGAAACACTAAATAATTTGGTGTTCAATATTTGTTCTATCTAATATTTTATGGATACTATTTATTTGTTGATTCATAGTTGTCTTGGAGCGAAGTCCATATTAGTGTTTACTGATAGTATTTGCTCAATCAATATCCCGAAAGAAAACAAGAATGCGAGCTTAATTTTATTGGTCCTCAATAATTTATTGTGATCATGCAACTTTAACCTTAGCCCATTGAACGAAGATATCGAGTCCCACCTTGTTTTGTGTTCATATAGATACACTACGGTGGAAGGAAATTGCTACGAGTTCCGTTGTGCCTGGTCATCGTTCTCATGCAAAAATCGAACGCGAAGGACGTTGATACGTTCACATTTATTAACGTTAAGGTAACTAACATTATAAATAAGAAAGTGCGTGGTTACTTTAGAATCGCAAGGGAGCAGTAAAAAAATATATCTGGGGACAACAAAGGCTTTTCGGAGAAATGTCTTCATAGTTTGGGAAATTGAAAAACTTTGTTTTGACGATTACTGAAGTTATAAGCTCGTCATCGTAATAATCAGCCCCTGTCCTTCCATTGCTCTACGTAAGCCCTTTTTAAAGTATAGGAGGGCAAACGATAAGCCGAAGCCTTACGGCGACTATGGACGCCTTTACACATCCGTACAACCAAAGATTATGCAGATGCGTTGCTCTCCTTTTCTCTCTCCCCCCAATGGGCTACCGGAAACTCATAAACCGTACGAAACGCGACAGCGTAGCTGTCGCTTAACGCCGGTGTTATGTGAGTGAGAGGTGGCACCCCGGTCATGCCGGCCCGATTTGGCTGCAAAACAATACTACCTCTTACCAAAATGAGCCCTTCTCAATGAGCGCAAAGACACATAATCCCCGCCACTCCCATCCAACTTAGATGTACTTTTATATGAGTACTAGGTAGTACTACACTCAATTATGTATTAGATAATAATAAGGAAATACGTATTGGATGCAAGTGGCAAGGGATCGGTCGTCTTGGCGTTTATTGAAGGAGGCCTATGTTCAGCAGTGGACGGATAGAGGCTGATGATGACGATATCATACGATGTAAGAACGACCCTTAATTACCTACCTACGGCTTTAATATGAACTAAACCATTCAAGGAAAACGCGATATTGGTGAACCACTAATTACATGATGGGGATCTCTGACAGGTAAGGATTAAATGCCAGTATTTGGAGTCGCTTTGACATTAATTGAGATAATTTTGGTGTTAGGTACATTTTATTTGCACCAATTTCCAAGACGAACGAAGAGATACTGGTTTTGAGGTGTTACCCTCCTCATTTTGGGGATGCTTATAGCTATATAAGAATTAATACAAGTGAAAAACTTGTGCACTTCCGTTATGGTTGAACAAGTCGACGGCGCGAACTCCAACAAAAGAAATGCTATCTCACCTGACATAGTGCGCGAACATGTGTGCTAGAATGAAATGCACAATGATTCATTCCTAAAATGTACTTTTAGCAAAACAATTATTATTATAGAAAAACTATTAAGTGTATCTTTTTAAAATAAATTTAATTTAAGTAGTGAATAACTAAACTATGTCTGTACGGGCTTTATTTTTAAGATTTTATAATTAATATATCCTTCTTTTTTCGGGTCTTTGTTAATACAAAGGAAAGAATCAAAAAACAATAGATAAACAAAGCAGAGTTAGAAACTATACTTTGTTATGCTAATATCAGCGCCATTCTTCCTTTTGTTAGCATCAAAAATACCGAATGTTTGTATCGTCATGCAAAAATAAAACAATGAAAATGTCTCTATATCTATAAAGCGAGTGTTATTTATGTCTGATATGTACCAATTAAAAACTATCACTCATATCAATGGTCGTTACGTTTAACACGATCGTGGTGCTAAGATTATCGGATGATAGCGTTGATTACGTAACAGCGAGTTTGATCTGTTAACTCAACACGGCCTTGACATGACTTTGAAATGCTTTTACTTTGGGACGTTTGAACAATCGAATTGGTCCTGATATTCACAGTCTAGATAACGTTGTTTATCTATGATGATGTGAGATGTATTTTTAAGAACACTAAGCTTTTGGATATAGTTTTGAATGTTTTTATAGCATATGAGAGGAAACGAGCAGTCGAAGCCTTTTGTTGACTATCGACGCCCATACACATCAGCACAATCAGAGATTATGCAGATGCGTTGCTTTTCCCTGTCCCCAATGGGCCAAACTCACAAACCGCACGAAACGCGACTGCTTGTTTGTCACTTAACGCCAGTGTTATGTGAGCGAGAGGTACCATAAATTGCAAAAACTGGCCTGCTGTTCTTAGTGGTTAGTAACCCAGACTACTAAGCTAGAAGTTCGTAGGTTCGATCCCCACCCAGGATAAATGTTTGTGTGATGAACATGATCATTTGTTCTGTAACTGAGTGTAATTTTTCTATAATATGTGTGTATTTAGAAATATACAAGTATACTAGTGGCCCCGACAGACATTGTCCTGTACAAAATTTGTTTTTGTGAATCTCGAATGCACTTGAACACACACAAAAAACATCATCAAGATCGGTCCAGCCGCTTAGGAGGAGTTCAGTGACATACACACGAACAGAAGAAAGATATCAGTTGTCTGATTACCATAAGAACAGATTCTGCCTAATTTGGGATCAGATGGCCGTGTGTGAGTCACAACATATTATTATTATTGAACAAATGATACCGCTTCCCCACCACGGTTCAAGCCTTGTCGTGGCGGTGGGGCTCAGAAGCCTGGTGAACCCAGCACCTTGGGCGAAGCCAAGTGAACCGAGGGGGCTGTTCTTGGTACCCCGCTAAGAAGAAGAGGGGACAAAAGAGCAAGGAGGACAAGGGGCGAGGATAGGAACCTCACCCCATTGCACTGTCCCGACGTTGGGAGGGGTTGTTCGACAACCCCTCTGAGGAGGTGGCGTCGGTCCCTTAAGGGACTGACTACCCGTCGAGGAGCTATATTTGCTCAACAGATGGGGGGACCTCAACAAAGGCGGTATTGGTGGCACTCGCCGGGTTTTAGTGGGTAGAGCTGCGTCCACCTTACTACCTTTCGGGCGCGGCGAGTCCCACATACCCGCATGGGGAGACTCTCCCCGGCGGGATGCCTCAGAGCATTTCCCGGGGTAAAAGAAAAAAAATATCACTTGATCGTGGTAAAGTATAATTTGTTTTATAATTTGTTGTATAATTCGTAGAAAATATAATTTGAAAAAAAATTACACCCATATACGCTTCCACAACTCCGCCATCATTAGTATAACTAGTCTTCAAAAATCTACATTTTATCACTCATTTAAATAATAAAAAACAATTTAAGTTATAGTCTAGTAACTTGAGAATTTTATTTTTGATAACCTTACAAGATTATACATGTGACATGGCTGTTTTTACAGCAGAATCTTATAAGTTGCCTACACTTACGTAGACAAGTGTTCTATTATTTTCGGACTTTAAATAATCACGTCATGACATACAGATAACATTGATAAGAAAATGAATTTCGTAGAGCTCGAGCGGTAGTCAGTGTCTGGTAGTTTATAGACCTGTGTCAATAAATCATTCGACAATATATGTCTGTTTAAAATTACAAGCCCAAGTGATTTGCTAAAGTAAATATTATGCCGATAATTTGAGGATAACTAACGTGCGTAAAAAACTTGTTACGCTATAAAAATATTTATGATACAATTCATAATATATAGTGGGATGTTACGATGTTTACGTGAAATTTAAATAATTTCATTCACTGTTACCGATTCAGAGAAACAAGAATGAAACTCAGTTCGTTCTAAGTACGTGCCGGAGTATCGGTTTCATAACATGTTAGTAAGAACTATTTTAGGATATTTTAGAATTTTATTATTAGAAATGAGCATTGAACAACGTGCATCTCGTTTTTTCATTACGGTTTCACCGGGTATACGCTTCATTATTTTCAACTGATTTTTTTTATGATATGGACAAATTATTAATATTGATTTTCGGAGTCTATCGTCTACGACACAACCTTCATATTTATTGACTGTTTTATAGGTTTTTATCACATTTATGTTTATCATTTAACGTAAATTTGAATACTCCTATTTTATGTGTGAAGAGGAACTTTGAAACCGTCCCTATAAAAGTTTTAACTGTTTTGAGGCATCATACTTTTAATACGTATACCTAATACTACTAATAATTATTATTAATGATAATAATAATTATTATTATTAATAATAATAATTATTATTAATAAAAATCCGACAGAGGACAAAAATACGTCTGAGAGAAACATTAACAACGTCACTTAAATATTGAACAGAAAGCTCTCTCGTCTATTGATTCATCAAATAAATTAACTTATTTAAAATCTATGATTCACTTTGGAATATCTGTGATTTCAATTGTAAATAATTGGAATGTTATTGTATTATTGTACTGGACTGGGCGCAGTGAAGGCTGCTCCCAAATTGGTTTACGTTGATGGGTGACGTTAGTCACTAATTACAAGTGGGTTTTACGAATTACAATTACAAATTATTTCAAAATAAAATACAATAAACAAAATAATAATAACCAGCTAAAACTAATATAACAAGGTATGAGCCACGCGGGGAATAATAATAATAATTTAATCTTTTAATCTGCTTAAAACTTCACCCAAAGTATTTTTCTTAAAGCTTACATTTTCTTTCTAAACATCAAATTACTACAACTTTTATTAAGTAATTCTTTAAATACACACACATGAATGTATGTTATTTATTCCATTGCCAATAAAACAAAATACGGATACAGTGAAACGTAAAAGTTATCCGGTTTAAATTCGATATAACATTACGTCGATCCTTTTCGCTTAAGCTTTATGAAGGTTTATGTAGGCTGCCATCTCGTACAAGCTTAACCAATTTAAAGAAGTATCAATAAATTTGGCCAATTTATGAAATAAACAAGAGGTTTGTGAAGAGAAGAATAAGAATGGTAAAAATGTAAGAAAATTGCTAATTTAAAATTGCTAATATAAGTAAGTACCCAGCAAACGCTGTCCTCTATAATAATATTTTATATTGGAATCTTCTTCTCTTTACCATTCTTCAATCCACTAGAACACACACAAAAATCATCAAAATCGGTCCAGCCGTTTAGGAGGAGTTCAATGATATACACACGCACAGAAGAATTGGAGGTAGAATTGAACGATAAATTCATCCGTAACGAACGTATGCATGTAACGGACGTATTCCGCCCTAAACTGCGCGCGGACGGTCCGCGCCTAAATAATAGCGCCTAGTACGTATGTATATATACTTTAAAATAAAATGACATTTTTTTTCTCTTAAAGGTGGCATATTTAATATTAATACTTAAGTTTATGAGTTTAAAAGCGGTTTTAGTTCGAAGCCGTGAAATAGTTAATATAATTTCAAGGTGTCTAGCTAACAAGTTTCATATAAAGTTATTTAGATCGCTCGGCTTACAAAGTTCTTAGCTAACCCTACTGCTGGGATAATGTTTTCATATTTCTAGATTACAAATTCTCTAGCGAAACCTACATTTATTAAAAAAGAACTGGACTGCCAGTTCTTTTTTTAGTCGTTCATATAGTCGTTTTCGAAGTCATTCATAGGGACTGTCAATAGAAGTGGATTTTTTTATAATCTTTATTTAATTATAGAAGTTTTTGTCTGACAAGGCACGTCAACTCCATTGTGCCTACTCTAAAAAATACATAAAATACTATTTAAAGTTATATAAGAGAACATATTTTAACAAGTGGAAACTTATAATTTAGAATTATGAAATTTCAAATTCTAATACTGAAAGTTTGAAATTTCACAATGACGTCAAAATGTCACATTAAAAAGCATTTAGTGACGATGACGCGACTTCTATGATTTTTGTCCACCATAAAAGTACTCGTGTTGAGTAGGCACTTAGAGCCTTTTTTGAATTAACTACTACTGGATTTTATGAAATTTTGTTGATAGTTTTCGTTTATCCTAATATTCGAAAAAAAAGTCGAGAATTAAAAATTTCACTATTTTCTGATTTTGAAAAGTTTATTTTTATATATCACAAAAATTATCGAATCAATCAAAAAACAAATTCTGACTAAAGTTGGTGTAAAATCTAAGCGATTTTTAAAGTACAAACGATTTTGGCAACAGGAAACATGCAAATCGGCGTACGAATTCAAAAGGTATGAAGGTGCAAACTTATAAACCAAAGACGCGTGAAACCCTTCACGCCGCTTCGTTGGTCGGGGGCTAAAAATCAGGAACGTGTCACTAGCTCTACGTTAATAATTGATTTCTATCGTTCAAGGACGTTCGTAATGCCAAAAGCGATTAATACGTAGTTGACCTTTATAAAAAGAACGACTTGCCTTCAAACGACCTAGAGGCTGGGACTATTATCATCATCAGAAATTTAATGCTACCAACCAGAATCTGACTCGTGGTAGGACCAGTGTCAATAAGTACAAGCTTGTTTGACTTGTCCTTGGCAGACTAGTTGATAATTATCCGGTTTCATTTTTATCAGGCCATTTGTGTCCATTACTGAACCTTCCTTCAGATATCCATCTTTCAATGGACGCCAAGATGATAGATCCTCCACCCGCATCCAATTAAGATCTGCTACTACACGGAGATATTTAGCCCTAGTTTCACGATTTGCTCACATTTTTTAAAAGAGTGAAAACAGATTATCGTTTTACCAAGTAACTAGTAAGTGATCTCTGATTCATAGACACCGACTACACCGGAGGGCTTGTAGATGCCGGTTTTATAAGTTGGCATATTATAGACAAAAAACGTAACTCTAAAGATATTAAGGTTTTATATTATAGTGCGTTGCAGGTACTCCGTGTCGCACTGAACGCGCTTTACATGTTTTAATACATTTGTTCGCGCCTATAAGCCACGGTTATCATAGTGAAGTTCCCGCTGCGAGTGTAGAAAATATTAAATACATTTGTACCGTACAAACTTGGCTAAGTAGAATGTAAATAGTGTAACACAAACGGGAAATGCATTTACCTACTTCTTACTTACTATATTCATACCCGCGCCCTGGGAGGCTTTTGTTGTAAAATATTAAGGTTCTGTTTAAGTTGTTGGTACGGCGTAAACAAAGTAGGTAAGTTTAAATTACCTCTCGAAATATTTATCCTTAAGTACCTTAATCGGAACCTAAATAGTGTATTATCTAATTTTGTAATCTCTGCTTTCTGTCTGTTTTTACGACAGTTACAGACAATTCTGTTGAGCTTTCGCTTGCACAAAATTTTGCGAGTCTATTAAAACGTAGTAATTGCGTTTGCAGTAGAGATAGTAGAGAAAAAATAGTACGAAAAAAACTTTCATACGTATTTCGGAACCGCGAACGATTTGTACGTTCAATATAAATCTGTGTCGGATTTATAGATAAAATAAATTAATTTAATATTTTTGGACGTGTTTTTGACGAGGCGTGATAACAATATCAATTTATTTCTGTCACCAAATACCCGTAACACAATTATTGTGTTGTGTTGTTCGTTTTTAAATATTTATTTATAATATGAAGCCGTGCTATTTTATAATGAAACGCTTAGAAATGTTAAAAGTTTGTTACACTCTTGTATAGTACACTTATATTGTAAAACATAATATCCGAATATATTAAATAAATTAATGGTCAATAAATAGTAATCAGTTTGTGTTTATTAGTTCTATGTATAAGTTTCTTTAGTCTATTTCTAATGACGCCCAAACAGGTAATTTACAAGCTACTTGGATACAACCTGGTGGTTAAACAACTACATTTATCGGAGGACTCATTTATATTTAATCAACAGGTAAGCAAGAGAAGAACGATGTGTCTTCCTAAATAAAGCATTTATTCCACAAGAATATTAGCCCGCCGTCCATCTATTTTAATTATACCTTAAACATGATAATTTCCTTCATGTCAGCATTTCAGTGATTTTCAATTCTTAAAGCTAATTTTATCGCTTAGCAGTAATGCCTTGTAGCTATAATTTTTTATCATTTTCCTAAAAGCGTAAGCCTAATAGTGTTTTAACAATTTTGTGTATAATAAGAATATAGAGTCGATAAGAATACAGGAGCAACTGTAAGAGGTAAGAATGATTTTGCAGACTTGCCTTGCAACTGAACTTTCAAATCCAAGTTTGGGTTCGCTATGGCTAGCAAACCCAAACTTGGATTTGAAAGTTGCTCGCGCTCATGCAAGGAGAGCTCAGACTACCACAAATTAATTAATACCACAAAGCTGTTACCTGTCTATGTGCGTAAACCACTGATCCCAGAAGCTTCCACGTGCCCCCGCGCCGGTCCATGCGCACCATACGCAGGATTTGGAAAAACCTCAACCCCCGTAGTGCTGATGCTGCAAAAACTTGTCCCGACGAGCCCATACCCAGCACCACCATCGACGCCATGATGGTCGTGACATCTAAAAGATGCAAAATATATTAAAAGTAGCTGGTGCACACAGCTTCGCCTTCATTAATTTAGATGTACAACCGTATGCGGATTGATGATGATTATTTTATGGCCTTTATCATAATCCAAGGTATAAGCCATCACCATTTCAACTTTCAGCCAAATCGGTTCAGTTATTTTGCCGTGAAAGATCAACTAAAATCCAAACTTACAAAGCCTTTATAATAGACGTAAGATTCAAACTTCATCAAAGAAGTTTTTAAGGCAGCATGGGGGATGCTAGGAGGTATTACTATTACTTCATTATCATCATCAAAATCAACCTTTTTCCCGTCACCTGCTGGATGTAAGAGACAACTAACATAAATAAATTTAAATTCTTATACGTTTCAAAGAAAAAGTTTCATGAATTATTTGTTGGTATAAAATTATTGGATATATTCGATTAAGGTTATAACTGAGCACTTCTGTTAATCTTTGACTGAATTAATATGAACATGCAGTTTAATTTAAAACTCGTAGACTAATACCTAACCTAACCAAGATCGCGTGAATTTTGTAGAGCTTCAAACTTTCTTATTACTACTTACTTTGTGAGTAATAAAATATCGTTATAATTTGACTAAAGTCAATATTTTTAGTACGTAGTGTTCCATTCAGATTTAAATATATGTAAATAGTAGACTATTTTTTATGTTGTAAACAACGTAAACACGGTCGTTAAGTAACGCTACATTTGTACAATTATGGGCGCCTTCTATAAATGAATAAAACAAATAGAATTATGAATATTATTTAGAGTTTTTGTGTAGGTAACATTCTAGAATATGATGAATTAGTTTAGAAACCCAACATTTATTATGTTAAGTTATTATTTTTACAACAAATTACAGATAACAATTTATAACAGAGTTGTTGAATGTGCTTACATAGAAGCTAACTAAAATAACTGATTTAGTTTTAATAACATGCAATCCAACAACTTTTTGTAGTGAAGTAATCGTGCTGCAAGGAATGGCATTATATAAAAATGATTTTGATAGGATTTCTTATTTCTCGAGAAAAGGCTAACATAGTAGGTATTTAAAATTTTATTCTTATGCCCTTATATTTTTCTGGTGGTATGAATCAGTATTTTTGTGATTTCAAAACTTAGTTCTCTTAAGCCTCAAATTAAATTTTTGCGTAACGCGGTTCAATAAGGCTGATTGAATTTTTCAGATTAATTGGTTCAGCAACTTTTGAGATCAGTGAGAAGAAACTGGAGCGGGAAGCAGGGCGCCGCGCCGCTACTTAAAACTATATTTACTCCTTTAGAAACTTTTATACATAACTAGCTGTTGCCCGCAGCTTCGCCCGCGTTAACTTAGATTTACAGCCGTACGCGGATTGATGATAATTATTTCTATAGCCTAAGTTACTCCTTATAACATCAGCTATCTTTCAGTGAAAGTCTTGTCAAAATCGGCCCAGCCGTTTCCAAGATTAGCCGGAACAAACAGACAGACAGACAGACGGACAGACAAAAATAGTAAAAAATGCTATTTTGGTATATGTACCGTGTATACTTCCATATGCATTTAGTAAAAAGTGATTATCAGGAGACACGTTAGTGTCTAGCGCCAAGAACACATCCAAGTAGTTTGGCGTCAGGCACTGTGTATATATTCTCGAGACATATGTAAACATAACCTCCTCATATTTTTGGGGCTTTATTTTGTTATTATTGCCAAAACAAAAAAATTAAAAATAGTGTGTGTTTTTACGAATTTTATACATATTACAAAAAAATATTGGGTCTCAGCAATTATTTAATACATTTCAAACATGAAAATTATTGCTTGCGCCGTTTTGCGATTAAAGAGGATTAGAGAAAATATTTTATATGACGTTACAGTGAGAATTTTGAGTTTTGACATCGAAGTTGGTTGCTTGTTTTTAGTTTTATGCTATCGGAACAGGCAAAGGCTAGAGGCCATGCTGCCTATCGTTATCAATATACGGTGTTGTATTAAAAATTAAGTATTTCGTTTTTTTTCTTGTATTCTCTATAGCATATTTTTATTTATTTTTTCTGTCATATTTTATATTTGATAAACGTCTTTCGTATAATATATTTTTTCTGTCGTATTTTTTATTTGATAAACGTCTTTTGTTTCATATATTCGTTTCTGTTAAGAGCTCAATCTTCTTCGTTTCTTCCCAGTTTCCCGTTAATTAATTGTTATTTTGTGTTTTGTTCATTCTGAGTGATTTACTAGTGTTTGTTTTAAAAACTGTATATATTGTGATTGGTTGGCGAATATTGTGGAGAACTGTTCTGGAGTGGTTTTCTATTGTAGGACTGTTCTGATGGTTTTCTATAGTGTTTGTTTTTAAAACTTAATCTGTGTAATATATAATGTGATTCGTTGGCGAATATTATGGTGAACTGTTCTGGGTGAATAGAATGGTAAGTGATAGTTGTATGATGGGTGCTAGAGGGGCAGAGCCGCGTTTTTTGGCATTTTCCGCCGTTTTTCCAAAGCACAGACAAGATATTTTTGTTAACACAACAGCATGGCCTCAGGTCTTAGCCGGTTCCAACAGAAAATGCCAATTGGAAAGAAAAATGATAATACAGTCTAATTAATAATTATTTTTCGAGAAATAACAAAATTATTTAACAAAGTGAGACTATCTCTATCTATGTAATTGTGGTGCTTTAATGTGATTTTAATGTATTTTTTTATTTAGTTTCAACCGATTTTATTCGGTCAAAACTCTAAAAATTAGACATAACCGCATAATAAATGCCGCTGGAGTTTTTTTCTTGACTTCATCTCCTACCAATTAAATTGGTATAAAATTTTTGCTATACTCTACTATAGCCAACCCTTGATTTACATTAGTCAACTTATCAAGAATGGAAACAATGTGGAGTTAAAGGAGAAATGTTGTTATGTTTACAATAGAAAAAACAGTTTGGTGGCTGTAGCAAACCAAGAAGATGGTGTTTATAAGTTGGTCATGGAACATAAACAATGTTATTTTACTCCTACTTCAACAGTAATTAGTGAAGAGAGTCATAGGAGATTGGCCATTTGAATATAAATGACCAGAATAAAATGAAAGATGGAGCAGTTACGGATATCATACACAGACAGAAATCTGAAGAAGAAAATGAGGAACCAGTACCATTTACTTTTAGTAAAGGGGGACCCAAATTAAGTGAATAAAAAAGCTGCCAGAGCGTTATAGATTTCCAAATCTATGTACAACGTTGAGTCCAAATGTTACTAATGATCCAGTCTGTGTCCATGAAGCTCTGGAGAGCCCAGAAAGAGACAAGTGGATTGAGGCAATAGAGGAAAAGCTGCATGCAAGCTTTTGAAGAAAATGATGCATGGGTTCCTGTGAGTGAATTACCTTTTGATTGAACTTTAGTACAGTGCAAGTGGGTATATAAAAGGAAATTAAATAGTGATAATAGTGTATGTTACAGAGCATGTTTAGTGGCTAAGGGCACAAGGTTACACAGAGGCCTGGTATTGATTATGAATAGACTTTCTCACCAGATGTCAGACATTCTACTTTGAAATTATTGTTTGCACTATCTGTTCAGTTAAATTTAGATGTCACTCATTTAGATGTTAAAACAGCATTCTTAAATGGTTTTCTTAAAGAGGATATTTATAAGGTTCAACTAGTTATTAATTGTGATTCAAATAAGAATAAGATTGTTAAACAAAGTAATTTATGGTTTAAAGCAGTCATCTAGATCATGGTATTAGAGAGTGGAGCAACGTTTATGTGAGTTAGGTTTCAAAAGGAGTCGTATAGAGCCATGTGTTTTTACGAAAATGAATAATGATGTAAAAATTGTTATAGCATTATATGTATATTGATGACTTATATTTGTTCCAATAATCAAATAGAGACAGACAAGTTAATTTCAGTATTGATTATGATATTATGTAAGTAATTTTACTTCAAATTTCTGACTTGTCATACTTTTATTATTGTCAATACAATTTGTTTTCCCATTGTTACAGACCGTGCAATAAAAAAAACCTTTAAGCGGAAAAGGGCTGGTTGTAAACAAAAATTGCGAGACATTATGTGTGTAGTATTTCTTAATTTTAATTATTTTCATTTGAAGTTATTTCCTTACTGTTTTACATTTTTTTAGCTTCTGGAAAGGAGAATATATAAAGGTCTTAAAGAACAATAAACATAATAATAAGTACATTGGTATCAAGTAAATTTATGACATTCTTCGTATGGAGTTGGATTTTAATTATTCTTAAGAAAATAAAGAAAGTATATATATATATATATATATATATATATATATATATATATATATATATATATATATACACTCTAAATATTTAAACAGGAGGAATAACAGGAACGCATGCTCTATGTTAATTTTGAAAATCAAAATAACATTTAAAAAAATATGACGATGTTGCATTGGTCACTGGTCAGTCACAAGCGTCATTTAAAGTAAAAGTATTGTAATAGTACTAACCTCTTTTATTATTAAATTATTTGAGAAAATTTATGAATAAAAATTTTGATGAATTACTCAAGAAGTATTAATTTTTAAAATATTAAAATATTTGAAATGTAATTATGTTAATTAATATATGCTTTACAAAAAAAAGAGATATCCCACAAAAAACAGTTTCACGGTAAAATGTCGCGCCAAGTACACGTCTAACTATATACACGTATAGCAAAAATAAAAAAATAAACTAATCTTTACAAAAAATATGAAATAAAAAAACCAAGTACACAAAACCTCTCGGATTAAAAGAAACACTCATTAAAAACTGTGAAAATTGAAAAAACAATTGGTGTAGTATATTTACAAAAAAAAGAAAAATTTGCAATCTACAAAAAAATATAAATTAAAAAAAGTAATCATTGTGATTTTCAATAATTGCAAAATTTTTGTGGCAAATTTTACAATTGAAAACAATTTTTTAAACGTACTTGGCGCGCGTCATTTTCGATGTATTGTAAATGGCTTCACAATATCACTAAGATAAATTATTAATGTCAACTATCAGTTCGAGAAGTTTGTGTTCCTCAAGCATTCATTAATGTTATAATTTTCAAAAACAATTTAATAAACATTATCTAAGGTAAAGTACCCAGTAGCTGCTCAGGAACCAGTACCTGCCCACTCTCTGCATTTGTATATCTATATTCAAAAATGCAGATATACAAATAAAAAGAGTGGAAAGGTGGTTCTAAGCAGTTACTGGGTACTTTACCTTACTAGTAATAAAATCATTTCCTTATTTCTTGATTCAATTAAAAGGCAAGAAAACGTCATATTCATATGAGTATAAATGTAATAGGAATAAGAAATATATAAAGAAATGGGTACTAGCTTGAATTTTAATTCTAATAGATTTGATTGAAGACATCAAAATAATCATTAGTGAGGCCAACTACATGGCGTAGAAGGGTTGCAACAATTGTTTTTTTTTTTTTTTTTTTTTTTTTATGTTTCTTGGATAGGCAAACTGGCTAACGTGCCACCTGATGGTTAGTGGTCTACGTCGCCCATGAACATAAACCAGTTTACCTGGAACGAGCCCGGGCAACTCATTTATGTGTTGCCTATCCTGAGACATAAGATGTTAAGTCTCGGTGCCAGTAATTACACTGCCTGTCTTGCCCTTGGAGAAACAAGCAAGATGGTGGTACCCATGCAGCCGGGAGCGCGGCACAGCGCTTCCCTTCCACCGGTATATTGTTGTTTTTATACTCCTTTTCCATACCAATTTCCTGGCTGTAGATCACAGAATAATATTACCCTAGCTCTAGGTTAGCCATGAAAAAATTTGGGGTACTCAATGACGCGCGCCAAGTACGTTTAAAAAATTGATTTCAATTGTAAAATTTGCCACAAAAGTTTTGCAATTATTGAAAATCACAATGATTACTTTTTTCTTATTATATATTTTTTTATAGATTGCAAATTTTTCTTTTTGTTTTTGTATATATACTACACCAATTGTTTTTTCAATTTTCACAGTTTTTAATGAGTGTTTCTTTTAATCCGAGAGGTTTTGTGTACTTGGTTTTTTTATTTCATATTTTTTGTAAAGATTAGTTTATTTTTTTATTTTTGCTATACGTGTATATAGTTAGACGTGTACTTGGCGCGACATTTTACAGTGAAACTGTTTTTTGTGGGATTTTAAGGTTACAAACAGACACTCCAATTTTATTTATATATTATATAATTATATAATAATGTGATAATAGATTAAATATAACGTGATAGTAAGTTTGTTTGTTACACTTTCACGGGAAAACTGGTTAACCGGTCATCATGAAACTTTGTACACATATTCTTGGAGGTATTTGAAGTAACATAGGATACTTTTTATAAAAAAAAAAAAAAAACTTATCCTGCGCAGGCGAAGTCGCGGGCACCAGCTAGTTCATTATATTTTATAGGGTAAGATTAGTAATAAAGAGAAGGTAGTAATAGTAACAGTCAGTCAGTGTACGGAGTCAGACAGAGACACGTGGGGTCAAAATAGGGCGAGGAAGTATGCATTAAAATTAGTCTTATTAAATAAAAGTTAGTATGTTATTTCTATATTGTATATTGGATGCGAGTGGCAAGGGATCGGTCGTCTTGGCGTTCATTTAAGGATATCTTTTTTTTTCAAATTACCTTTTAGTCATCTTATTTTGAATTTTAGATACCCATATAGATCCAGAAAACTTACTTTGACGACCTCTGTGGCTCAGTGGTAAGCGCGTTGGCGCTCAAGCCGGAGGTTGCGGGTTCGAATCCCGCCAGGGAACAAAAATATTTTCTGTGTTCCTGGGTCATGGATGTGTATTAAATATGTGTATTATATAATAAAAATCATAAATATATGTATAGTATAAAAGTATTAAATATATTTCCGTTGTCTGGTACCCGTAACGCAAGTTCTTCCAGAACTTACCACGGTATTTTTTTACCTTTTTTTTTTACCTACCTATTACCACACCAGATTGATGTGGTGTGAAAGCGTCCATAGATATTATTATATCCATAGATATATTATATTACCATATCCACATAGACCTACATTTTAGACCCGTTTCAAAACAACACATTTTTTAAGTAAAAAATTCTTAAGGCGCGGTAGGCAAATTTTTAGATGAGATAAAATCTCTGGATTCGCGACACCGTTACCACATGTATGAGACGCTGTTTGACGTTTATATGACGTTTGACTTATTCATATAAGATTATACAATATTTGTTGCCATTTTGTGCGCCGGTTAAATTGTATAGTTTGTCATAATCTTTTACAGCCTGTATTATATATATTTGAATTTAATTGTTATGTCTTCCCTTCTATAGGCAGTCCATGTGTCTTGCCTTTACGTAGTTGCGTAAGGTTTTTTTTAACAACAAACAGCGGAAAGACATTTAAAAAACTAACATATGTTACAGAGAACCCTTTACTAACAAAGAGATAGACTTACTAGTAGATTTTTACTCGAAGGTTAATTTACTTTTCACAACATCAAATACTCTCCATTTCTTATAAATGGCGGTCGTGTTTGCGCTAACATTGTCCGGAAAATGATTTTCATTTATGAACGGAGGTGGTAAAAGTAGAAAAGCCCTTTGTTTTATAGCTTTTTTGATTCGCTTCTATTGACGTGATAACGTCTAATAAAATCCATGAACATCGTTACTATTATTAGAATATTGTTGGCCAAAACTAAATATCATAATATAGAGTTAAGTACGTTTTTTTTTTCTTATAAAAATGATCTTTAATTGTTTTTCAATTTCTTTCATCATAATATTGGTATGCATATTATGTAATTACAATAATTTTACGTTTAAATTAATTAAAATAACTGCCACAACAGCATAATATCTCAAATTTAGATAACGAAAGTTTATGGTCTGTTTTCTCAAAATTCACAAATTGTATCATCCCCTTCATTCACTTATGTCTTCAATTGTCACTGAGGGTTTGTGTTCAATTGTATTTAGTGGAATTCTAAATAAAGTTGACAGATGATGCTACGAGATGCCATTAGCAAACGGGTTTAGCGTTTCCTACTAGCCATCCAGTAATACTTGAACGTATCTTTTTAATTAAGTGTTTTTAAATATACTTTTATTAATGTAAATAGATATTATCATTACAAATTTCCACGAAAATTTTATGTGAATTATATTATATGTCTTATGCAAAATCAAAATCATTTTTTTTAATTAAAAATAGTACCAATAAAGTATCTTTTTGAACGTCAATTAAATCTACCACCGGTTCCAAGGCAAGCCTACTGAGAAGAACCGGCGAAACAAACTCAGTGGTCAAAACTTACTTTTGTGAGTCTAATAACACAAGATGTGCCATCTAGCCTGTGTTTATTGCGTATAATCCCTACTATGAATATCACTTTTCTTACAAAATTAATTTATGTTTTTCGGACGTACAGTATATTTTCTAAGATGTATTGAGAGGCGACAGTCGGAATTCCTATTTGCTTAAATTTTTCTCTCAAAGATGAATAGGGGGCAAACTTGTAAATTGCACGGATAGCCCGCTTCTGCAGCACAAAAATGTTGTTTATATCGGCAGCATTTCCCCATAAAAGTATGCCATATGACATTTAGTTCGTTAGATCTATTCCTTGACAAAGTGTTAAAGAAATTAAATAATGGATTTTTTAGGTTAGCTAAATATTTATACGTAATTTTTATTAAAACGTATTTAAATTAAAACAAGGAGTTAGTAAGGCCGTGCCTTTCAAATAGAGTAACATCTTCTCACTGTAAACGATTACGCGTACCTTTTATCCGAAAGGCAAACATTTGACGAAATATTGTTTGATCGAATCGTTATAAACGTCAGAATGATTGATAGACGATAAATTTATTCTCGTCTCCACTCTATGTTATATTTACTTTGTTTTATTTTATTTTTGTACGCGATAGTCTAGTTGGTGATGGTTCAGCTTCGCTTCGCCAGTGACCTAACTGACAGGCTTTTCTTTTCCCATGCCCCATGTCAACCTCTCTGTCTTATGGGTAGGAAAAAAATCTAAGGAAACCTGTATGCTTAATATGATAAAAAATAAGAGCGCGGGAATTGTGATAACTTGCAATTACTCGACTGCTTTCAAGGGATAGGACCCGTGCCCAGTAGTACAAATAAAAGTCTCCATTTATTTGTATTGTATGCCATAATAAATTATTACTACGTACTTGATGCCAGTAAAAAAAAACAACGCTCTTAAAAACTCTGTTTCTTAAACTAATAATAACTAGAAGTGATGACCAGTAATTAAATTTATTTGCTCTAAGCTTATAACCTTTTTATACCATTGGTTATCCTGATTATAAATAAATAATGTAAAAGCCAAGACATGTAGCCATATAAAATAACTAGCTGTTGCCTGCAGCTTCGCCCGCGTTACTCAACTCCTTTATGTCACAGCGTGATGTTATATAGCCTATAGCCTTCCTCGATAAATGGGCTGTCTAACATTGAAATATTTTTTTAAATCGGACCAGTAGTTCCTGAGATTAGTGCGTTCAAACAAACAAACAAACTCTTCAGCTTTATAATATTAGTATAGATATAGTTTTTTTTTTTAATTAAATTAAATTTAAAATTAAATTAAATATAAATAGTTTGCCGTGGTTATCTAGATAAAATCATTTTAAACAATTACAAAGAAAAAGAAAAAAAAAGATAATAGGAATATCCACATGTAAGTGTCTTATTAAATACTAGTTATTTACCGCAGATTCACTCTCGAAAATTGAAAAAAAAATCCTCCAAATTAAATAGTCTACTAACTAACTTGCTTATTTCGCCCGTGAAACAGCTTCGCTGTGTTTCGGTGAGAAGAGCAAGACAGGCAGTGTAATTACTGGTACCGAGACTTAACATCTTATGTCTCAGGATAGGCAACACATAAATGAGTTACCTTGGCTCGTTCCAGGTATACTAGTTTATGTTTATGGGCGACGTCGACCACTTAACATCAGGTGGTACGTTTGCCAGTTTGCTTATCCAACTAACATAAAAAAAATAACTTCTCTCCATCATTTGTCTTTAATTGCCAATATATATTTTTTAAATCGACTGGGGGCTCCGAAGATTAGAGTTTTCACACGAACATTTATCTTTCTATATTAGTAAAGCTATTTCTCCATAATCCTCATGTAGATATTAGGTCTTTAGCTATGAAATGGCCGTTTTGTATGAAAAAATTTAAACGATTTTTTTTCATGTATTTTTTATTTGTATTAATCGAACGTGCCACCTGATGGTAAGTGGTCGACGTCGCCCATGAACATTAATCAATTTACCTGGAACGAGCCCAGGCAACTCTCATTTATGTGTTGCCTATCCTGAGACATAAGATGATGAGTCTCGGTGCCAGTAATTACACTGCCTGTCTTGCCGTTCTCTCCGAAACACAGCAAAGCTGTTTCACGGGAGAAACAAGCAAGATGGTGGTACCCATGCAGCCGGGAGCGCGGCACAGCGCTTCCCTCCCACCGGTAAACTGTGGGACTCTCTGCGCCTGAGAAGGTGGACGCAGGCTCTACCCACTAAACCCCAGCGGTGTTCTCCTCGTCGTCTGGCTGACCCGGCGCGAGAGCCATTGACGTCCGCACCGGGCCACAACGGTGTGCCATCTGGCACTTTCCTCTGGAGGCAGGGGGTCGACATCCCCTCCTCCTACTCCGCTTAAGGCACCCTGAACACTCAAGGGTGCCTTATAGCCCGGACCTTAAGCGCGCGCGGCGGATCCCTCTATCGGCCGCGCACAGGTATAGAGAGGTCCTTAATAAACAAAGAAAAAATCTATTTTGTTACTAAATTTTTTATTAATTAATTATTAAATAAAATGTTAATTTAGTTAAAAAATAATAATGTTAGTAAGGAATTTATATATATTGATTTGTTTTGAATTTTATTAAATACTATTGCATGTTATTGAAATCTAAATATAAATGAAAAAAATCTTTTTATTGAGGAAATAAAAGGCTTAATTATTATTATTATTATAATTTCAATATTAAGAGTTTGACCTCGACAGGTTTTGGAGCCTGTAATCTTTAAAGTAATTATTATGTCAGATCACTCAGATCAGATCCCAAATCTGAGAAGAACTGGCGGAATAAGCTGAGTCAACTCCTCATATCCGTACATAGTAAAGTAATTAGCATTGACACTTTCTCTACGATACATTTTTTACTGTCAATTGTTTCAGCAAAGATCTCTAAATATTAAAAATTTAACAAATCGCCGTACTTCAGTCTATTCTTGACGTCAGAGCCAACCTTGCAAAAAGGTCGAGTACAAACTAAAGTAATGATTGCATTGAACTAGCAAATCTATAAAATAGAAAACCTATAATAATAGAAAAATACATACATATGTACTATGTATTAAATATTTATTAATGTGCACAAATGTAGTACATTAATATGCAATACATTAATATTACTTTTTTCTTAATTGTCAATAATTTACACGTTTTATATGCGAAAACCAGTGGCAAAATAAATAAAAAACGGGGTTAACAAACTGGGTTAATACAATAAACAAAAAAATGGAAGGCTAACAGGGCCATTGTGACAATTTTTATACATAAAGCCCTAAAATGTGTCGGGGCGAATTGTGTGGCGATGTTTGTCGGCTATAGTATGGCCTTAGCGGACTCCCACGGGGCCCGGGGCAGGAATAGCGGTCACGTGTTACCAGCACTCGGGGAACAAAAGGTTG
The DNA here is from genome assembly GCA_963853865.1 of Helleia helle. Lineage (NCBI taxonomy): Eukaryota > Metazoa > Arthropoda > Insecta > Lepidoptera > Lycaenidae > Helleia > Helleia helle. The sequence continues at coordinate 11,980,967 of OY971422.1, read as the reverse complement.
ACGTCAAAATTATGAAGGTTACGTGGATCACATATAGCACAAGAAATGTGCTCTAATTGGTTCGCCATGATTTTTTCGGCTTTTGTTTTTAAACTTGTCAATATGAACGAAACTGATTCGAAACAGTTTCGCTTACTGTTTTCCGAAAATAAAAGCATTTTACAAAAAATTAAAACCGACTTCAAAAATACTAAACTAAAAAGTAATAAAATAACAGTTTCTTTAATGTTTGTGCTTACAACATATAATCAACTTAATCTTCTACTAATGTACAAACTTTGCGTTTACCACGTCATTATAGTTACTTTTGGAGTCGGTGTCAGCCAAGGTAGGTAGGTAGGTAATGTACAGCAACAAATACGACACCGACTCCAAAAGTAACTATAATGACGTGGTAAACGCAAAGTTTGTACATTAGTAGAAGATTAAGTTGATTATATGTTGTAAGCACAAACATTAAAGAAACTGTTATTTTATTACTTTTTAGTTTAGTATTTTTGAAGTCGGTTTTAATTTTTTGTAAAATGCTTTTATTTCTTAATTTTTAGTGATTCCGAAATTCGTCGTCTTGGCGTTCATTGAAGGAGGCATGTTCAGCAGTGGATTGATAAAGGATGATGATGATGATGATGATGATGATGGTGATGATGATGATGATTACGATGACCGCGACATACTATGGTGTGCTACCAAAGCATCCTATACAATTATTACATCGACACGTAATAAAATGATCATATCATCAAGATAAACAAAACCAACAAAATAGACATTATTGGGAATAACTAAAAAACGGCTTGTCAGATCTTAATAAAATTAATATGGGACCAAATTGGAAACTACAGCTTTCAAACAAAAAAATAACCATCGAAATCCATTCACAAACGGCGGAGATATCGTGTCACATACATACAAAAAAAAAAAAAAAAAAAAAAAAAAAACATACAGACGAATTGAGAACCTCCTTTTTTTTTTGAAGTCGGTTAATAAAAGAGCAAATCTTAATTCAAACAATACGCAAAACGTTACAGTAGTTGTGTGTATATCTACAATATCACTGTACAGATTTAAGAACGTGTGCTTTTAATTAATGTTTAATCCAAAGAAAAGGAACGTTACATAAAATATATTTATTAATATTAGTGTTTCATGAAATTTTTAAGTGACAAGATGGCCAAGTGGATGGTTTTTGTTTTCATATTGCTTTTATACTGGGTCGAATTTTCGAGATAAAATTGCTTTCGCAATAAGACCGCCGCGTACGTTCGATATTCGTTTCTATTGTAATTTTATATGCAGCATACAATAAAGAGCACTTTTAGAGCTAGTTGCTTTAATAACATTTTTATACTTTTGAAAATGGATTACATTTATGAATATTTTTATTCGTATGAATAAAAATGAAATTCGTATATACAAGAAAGTTTTAGTAAAATCTTTTGTTTTTATAAGCAGTAGGAGTAAGTAGTACTGATCCCTCTGTGCTAATTAAATGTCATTAAAAAGACGATCTTAACACTCACTCGATAATGACCTGTCTCATCGTGACAATGAGATACAGTTCATCAATGAGACGAGATTGGATCGTGCGCAATTAATCAACGAATCTGTGAGCCAATTATTGGAGAACAGATGGAGATGTGATAAGATTTGAGACTTTTTATCGCAAACAAGCAGTCGGAGTCTTAGTGACTATCGCTCATAGATATCCACACTACCAGAGGTTATGTGAATCTCACAAGCCGCACGAAACGCGACAGCATAGCTGTCAATTGACGCCGAGAGGTACCAGGTCGTGCCAGCCCAATTCGGCTGTAATGCAGCAATGGCACCTCTTACAAAGAGATTGCATTTCTCACTCACTCTGACAAGCTCATTGTAAAGTTGCGGAATGAGATGTCGAATATAAATATATAACTAGCTGTTGCCCGCAGCTTCGCCCGCGATAATTTAGATTTACAGCCGTATACGGATTGATATTGATTATTTTTATAGCCTAAGTTACTCCCTATAATATCAGCTATCTGTCAATGGAAGTTCCGTCAAAATAGGTCCAGCCGTTTCAGAGATTAGCCGAAACAAACAGACAGACAGACAGACAAACTGTATACTTTCGTATGCATTTAGCGAAAAGATGTAAATTTGAAATTACAAACAGACACTTCAATTTTATTTATTTGTATAGATAGGTCGATACTTACTTATAGTAGTAGTAGTATAGTAGATGACGGTTGATGATGATCATAATGATTATATAATAGTAAAATATTTACTATTTTATATATTACCGCTCATCCCCTCTATCAGTGCAATTATTTTGTAATCGGTGAAATGAAAATTCTAAATGTATTTTTAAATGCCAATATCTACACCTGCACACTCATATTTTATTAAAGCGTTTATGAAAGTTAAGTGCTTTCATAAATTTTATAAGTTAATCATTTCACATTTCATTACAGCTAAATATAACAACGACCGGTGACTTACCTATTATGCAGAAAGGCCTTCTCAAGAACTTGAGGCGCCCCATCGATCCTTGGTACCTCGACCTGCATCCTGACGACCATAGCCTTGGAACAAATGAATGTAAATTAATCATATGTTAGCAGTTTAAAACGGCTTGTATTCTATTTAGTGTCTCCCCGGGGTAATGGTATACGTTATAATTAATGTAACATAATGTCCACCGTCTAGCATACGTAATTATGTCCTTGTTCAGGCACGGCTGCTCCGTAATAACATCAAGTTATGCATAGTTTAGTCGGAGAACGACTTATTAAATACTATCCTTTGGACATATTGCTTTTATATAAATAGACTGTATTTTTGTCAAAAAGGGAACCTTATTTCATTACAATCCTAAGAGGAATTATGTATGTCAAACGACCTAAAAGTTGGTTGACATAAAATGTTTAGTAATTATTACTGAGACAGATTAGTTAGAAGCGATAAACTTAGAAAAAAGGCAAAATTAATTAGCGTTTAAAATGAGATCTGGCATGTTCGTACAATGTGCTAAACATGTGCGTTGTTTCATGGTAGTTTCAGGTAAGATGGGAGGTATCGTGGCCTCCGCGTTTAAGAGGGTACACATCCCAATATTGCTCCTCCTCTCCTCCCTATTATTTAATTCTAAATGAGACTTTTCCCTTTCTTGTCTAGACGAACTTACATGAACATGATTTTCACTTGCTAGTTGAAAAAGGCGGAAAGTAATGTAGAGCATACTTTTCATTCTAAAAAAAATCTTATTCGGTTGGAAAAAATCTAATCCTGTTCGAGTCCACTTTGACAATACACTTAGCATCTATAATAAAATGTTAAAACTTAAATAATAATGATGGTTATTTATATGTGTACCTAGTATAAGGATTTTTATATGACTTTAATGTTAGTATTTATAAGCGTACTTAAGTTTTTTATCACATTAGAATATCTGCTGTTGCAAAGTATCGCAATTTATATTCATAATATCGGTTCATGTTAAAATCAAAACATATACTTGCGGTTAATATACAAAAATATAAGCCTTATCGAATGAGGCGTTAATTAAAAAACCCAACTGTTGATCCTTGTTGAGGTTTTGTAAAAATAGAAAACTGAGCGAAAGTCAGAGATTGTTGCTTTTGTTCTGGCTGGAGTTACGTAGAAGATAGATGGGTAACTTGTGGAATATAAAAGTGGACACTTGCCAAATACGTCTTTAAACTCGCCTCTAAATAATATTTACTACACTCACGATACAGTAGCGATAACCCTATCTACGCGATTATTAAAAGACACTTTAAGTTAGGTCATTATCTAAATGGCGAAATGATTGAGTATTAATATTCAGAATTTATTGATGTTTGACATTGTTTTGTTGTTTCAGAATTAATATTATGCCTACATTTGTTTTTGTCCAATAATAATTATTCACTCGATGAGTTTGATACATTTGCGATAAAAATGTCTAATAATATTATTATAGTTGAGTATGTAACTATAATTGTTTTTAATGTTTCTTCTTTTGTTTTCAATTACTGGTGATTGTTTACGTAAGATGCGCATCGTGAAAAATAAATGAAGAGTATCATGAAGAGTATCGTGAAGGAGTATTGTTGGACCATTACCTAGCTGGAATAAGCTCTATGTACATTAAACAATTTAAGCTGACATATAAAAGAGGGCCTGTAGATTTTTCCTTTATTTATAAAGGTTTATATTCAACAATCCATAGATTATGAGTTGAAGATAAATATAGTATCTAGAAACGTTAATAAAAGCCAGGAGGTGGTGTGTTTTTTAATGCCTATAAACATCCGCACAACGAAAAGTTATACAGATGCGTCGCCCTCCTTTTCCCTATCCCCTCCCAATGGGCTACCGGAAACTCACAAACCGCGACAACATAGCTGTCACTTGACGCCGGTGTTGTGTGAGCGAGAGGTACCATCCCAGTCGTGCCGGCCCTATTCGGCTACATGGCACCATCTCTTACAATTTTTTTAATCATACATCCTATATCATATACAATTATAATACAATTTATATTAAACAACATTAACAATTACTTAAAAATGAAGAGAGAAAAGCGAAATCCACTTACTTCTATAAGGGATGCTTAACGATCCGCTTATATACTTATACTAGTGGTACCGACAGACGTTGTCCTGTACAATTGTTTTTTGTGAATCTAAACCATCCTCGAATCCCCTTGAACTCACACAAAAAATTTCATCAAAATCGGTCCAGCCGTCTAGGAGGAGTTCAGTGACATACACACGCACACAAGAAATATATATATTAAGATAGGCACCGGGCCAACGAATACTTATTAGATAAGAAGTCGGCATAAACTATTTACGGTTACGTATAATATCATAACATTGTATATTGTTTAGTCTATCACTCTATTTAAATGATAGGAACGACCAGGATACAGCTCATCCCGGAGCGGATGTAGGCGTGTTCTGGCCTCTTTGCCAAATTGTCTTACTTTAATTTGCCACGAAATATTGTGCGCTTTATAGGAAGTTAGAATCTAGCTAAGTTTGAAAATGACGTTTTTTTGCACCTTGCCAGCACTTTGGGCGAAGTGAATTGAGCCGATGGGGCTTTTTGTACCCTTATAAGAAGAGGGGACAAAAGAGCAAGGAGCGAGGACGGCAACCTCACCCCATTGTACTGGGACACAACCTCCCAACGTTGGGAGGAGTTGGTATGTGGTGCGGGACAACCCCCTTGTGGAGGTGGCGTCGGTCTCAGCTGAGGGTACTGCCTAGCCGTCAAGGTGCCCTGTATGCTCATTAGATTCGGGACACCTAACTAAAGGCGGCATTGGTGGCACTCGCCGGGTTTTAGTGGGTAGAACAGCGTCCACTTACCAGCTTTCGGGCGCAGCGAGCCCCACATACCCGCCTGGGGAGACCCACTCCCCCGGGGGATGCCTCAGAGTATTTCCTGGCGTTAAAGAAAAAAAAGGAGTGGCAATATCCCTTCCATTCACGTAAGTTGCTTGTTCGTTCGATACATAATAATAATTAAAAAAAATATTGAATAATAAAAGGTTACCTTAAAAAGAATTCAATAGCGAACCACACCACTACAACAGTCTCCATATAGAAAAGTACTATCCCAGCCTTTGCTTCGTATTCTTCGATTGTAGAAAATACTGACAGCGACAAGCACATGAACACCATCAGGAACCTGAGGAAATATTTCACGTTAAAACATTTCATATATTCAGCTCGGAAGCGTAAACTAAATTCGCTTTTACGGGAGCTTCGGTGTCAATAGAACTATCAAGTTAAACATATGCCGAAGTAATTTTAGATATTTCATTAACTATCATATCAATATTAATAAACGTTTTAATACTATAATAATGGCAGGAATGGGGTACATTAATATTACATTATAATTCATTCTTTAAAAAAATGATTTCCATACTTTACTAAACTATTTCATGTAGTGGAAGAAAAGAGATTGTAAGTAAAGTATTAATTTGGTGTAATATGAATAAAAGTGTTTCTGTACCAACACATGTGTCACATAAATTATGTATTTTTATGATAGTTGGGCAAAAGGGCAAACAAGCGAGTGGTCAGCGTCGCCTATGACCATAAACAATCTAAAACTATCCCAGGCAACTCATGTGTGTTGCCTATCCTGAGACATAAGATGTTAAGTCTCGGTGCCAGTAATTACACTGCCTGTCTTGCCCTTCTCTCCGAAACACAGCAGAACTGTTTCAAGGGTGACGGGAGAAACAAGCAGATGGTGATACCTAAACAGACGGGAGTGCGGCTCAGCCCGACCCTCCCACCAGTAAAATCCGGTGAGAGGGATGCGTTATACCGCACCCGTCTACATGATGGTATCCACCACAGATCTTATTTCTTTCGTCGGAGAGCTTTGCTGGCACTGACACTATACAGGTACCAAGGCTATACAGTATACAGTCTATACTATAGTCTCAGTATAGACAACAAACGAATGAGTTTCCTTCAGTCTTAGGTCAATTCATTTATGTGCGACTCTGACCACTTACCATCTGACCGCACGTCTGTCAGTTAGCCTATCGAATTAAAAAAAACTTGTTATAATAAATAAATACAGCATTTAAAGAATAATATAAAAGTTTATTCCTCAAACAAATATAATGAAGTGTTAGTTAGATTCGTATTTGACCTATTTTAGCTTTAATCTAAACACTACTTACTCTAAATATATTTTTTATATAACATTTTACCGAACAGAATAACTTCTAAAAAGTGAAAATGTTTGCGGGAAACTGTCTTTAAATGTTAGTACAATGTAGATATTATCAATTTAGTAAAACGAAAACAAGTAATCTTTTTTTCATTTATTTGTTGTCAGTAAAGGTTTTTTGTTTTTTAAGAAAGGATGGAAGGAAACTTTGTTTATTTAAATAAACTGTTAAATATATCAACGCCGCGCTCTTACTTTTTATTGATATTGCAAATAAACAGAACGCTCTTTAATGATAAGTCCTGCAAAATGTACCAGGCAGTTTGTAAGACAAGGACACCTTATAGTTATGACTTATGAGAGGTAGGATAAGATTAAGGTGGGCCAGATCTATAACAATTTAATATTATTAGTAAATATTCTTACATTGACAACTGTATTTTATTAAGTATAGTATTCAGATTTTTACGTTTTTCAATAAACTCCTGATTTTTATGTATAAAAAAACTAGTTTATACATGTTAGATTGCATTGAAAACAATAACTAGGTTTTGGACTAGGATGTAAATTATTACAAAAAATTTATATACATACCTTTTAAAATATATCGTATAAAAATTATGTATAAATTCTTGGCTGGATTCAATATCACAGGCACAAAGGATAGTAAATATAGCAATAGTAGTTGGCCCTTTATTGGGGAGTGACACAATATTAATTAAATAATTAGTGAATAAATAAAAGCGCTATATTAGGGTGTTATCCGTAATCCGAGATTAATGGTCTCCCAGTGTGAGAAACAGCAAAATAGGGTATGCTATGAAATATAAATTATAAGATACATAATGATAATAATAAGCACATGACAAACATAACATTTTTATTTACGAATATATTATCTCCTACTGCTTGCAGAAGCAGTAAGTAATAAGACGCCGTAAATATTATAACTTTTTTATCTGTATATGTATTATAAATGCAAAATAATATACTTTAAAATCCGAACGCAATAATAAAAGACCTGAGGCCTTAGACAAAGTAACATTAACAAAACGATAACGAAGTTCGAAAAGAATAAAATGTATGGAATTGACATAAGCCGTCATCAATTATGTCACTCGTTATCGTTATCGCAGGTTGGTAGACAATGCTAAAATTCGTAACAAAATCATAAACTGTCAATTGGTTATCGAACACTTATGTCAAACTTATGTTATTTTATTATTGATATTGATTCGTTATCCGTGGGCGTGGGCCATGGAGGGAACATTTTCACAATTTTTATGAGTTATAGTGTGTATGAGGTCTATTTACATAGATATTAATTTTAATTTTTTGGTCCGATTTGACACTTCTTGTCGAACTTTGTTGACACTTGACAGTTGTTGTCGTTGCACTGTCACGATCTTTGATTGATCATTGGCTAGAAAATTATTATCGTTATCTCAAAGACGATAACGAATTTCGGCTACAAAGCGATGTCACTTTGTCTACAGGCCCAGATAACTTCTGCTGAACTGATTTTGATTAAACACGTCTGAGAATCGCCGCCAGAAAATCTGCTTTCCGTTTGCTACGGTGCTACAGACAGACACACTAAGTGGCCAAACGAGAGTTGATAACACCCGACTTTTTGCGTAGGGGGTTAAAAAGGTTGCCAAGTTGTATATAATATATTGTGTAAAAAGTTACAAGGGTTTGGAGCATGTCAGATTTGCATGACTAGGTTGTATAAATTACGTACGGAATACTGATTTTTACAGAAAATAATGTGCCTTCTTTAATATAATATGTAAAATTGTAAATGTAAGCTGTTTAAGGTTTTAGTGAAAACTGCTAGGTTATAACTTAGATAAATTAACTGCCGTTCATTGTTTAAAATCATTCAATTAATAGAAGCAAAATCGAGTTTTAATACTATATCAAAGAAACAAAAAAGATATCAGTACAGAAATTGCTATTTCTTATTCATGACTTATTGTGTAATTACTGGCACCAAGACTAAACATCTTATGTCTCAGCATAGGCAACACATAGATGAGTTGCCTGGGCTCGTTCCAGGTAAACTAGTTTATGTTCATGGGTGACGTTGACCACTTACGTGGCACGTTTGCCAGTTTGCCTATTCAACTAACATAAAAAAACATTTAAAAAATACCAACATTCGGGCAAATATTAAATACAGAGCCTATGGATCTTGCTGATAGAGTTGAAGCATTCAGTGTTCCTTGTATTGAATTATGACATATACACGTCGCAGGAGTCCACCTTATCTGCACGAACCCTTATACTCGACGTATTCGCCAATACCAACTGTTAGTTCTTACTATAAGTACGGACGTGACTGGAAAATCCATATTTGGCCTTGAAGACCCTATTGTAAAGCACACCACTTTCATAATATATCTATTGTTTGCGAGCCTTGGGCAGGTCTTTATGTGAAGGTGGCTAGTGGCTATAATGAAGTAGAATATTACATTATTATTTATGAGTTTTCTAATAAACATGCTTATTTCAACTTTTAAAACTATAACACGGAAACTTTTAAAACAGAATTTCTACTTATTGTTTCTTACTTTTGCTTCGCAGAGCTCGATACTATTATTATCAATCTCGTGAACAAGGAATTCATAGATAATGTCGAAATATCGAAATATAACAATACCAACATGATATTAATGCCAAAATTATCCCAAGATCCGTAGAGGTACGAGTAATGCCTTTTAATTAAAGTTTATTCAAAAATATTATTCCGTCATGGTAATTTTGTAACGGGATTACGTTTTCATTCTACGTAAATTGAATAATTTTAATGCTTTAATCGCTTTGAAAGGTTTATGTTTATTTATCATTGCAAATGAAATTATTTAAGTGAGACTGAAACGTTTTGTAATTTGTTTAGACTTTAAGTTTAATCTCTCAAATGATAAATTGAAAATTTTCTAATCCCCATAAAAAACCTTTAAAAATCCTGCTAGGATATACAAAGGTGAATATAATAGCAGGATTTCCGAAAGGATAGATATCATCATCATCATCAGCCTCTACCCGTCCACTGCTGAACATAGGCCTCCCTCAATGAGGGCCAAGACGGCCGATCCCTCGCCACTCGCATCCAACACGGACCGGCTACCGCACGGAGATCGTCTTCCCACCAGTCGACCAACACTTCGTCTACCTAAAAGCTACCTCCATCCACTCTTGAACCTTATTGGTCCATCGGCCATCCTTTCTCCCGAGTGTGTGACCCCACTGCCACTTCAACGAGCTAATTCTTTACGTGTTATCAGTTACCGATTTTATATAATACGGAATCAGTTTTTTCTTTTTTTTCTTTTTCTTCATAATTTGTATATAGAATTGCATGAAGTAAAAGAAGAGGCCCAAATAAAGCAGTGGAACAAGTAGACCTGCCAATTTATATCCACTATACTACTATAATTAAAAACTATGTGTAATGTTATATACAACCTCATTAGATGCACGATACCGTGACTTGTACACGGGGAAGTTGAGTTTATTCCCCAGGGTGTCTGCTTACCAGTCTCGCATATGATGATAATATGACTTGCATCATTTCCCTGGAGACTGTAGTCACTAACTATAGATGGGATGGCGTAACTAAAGGCAAAGTAGTCATGAATTGTAAAATTGGCCTTTAATATCTTAGCGATTCAAGAGGTGTGCTTTTTCAGAATGTTTAAGCCTAATCTCAACTAAACAGTGGTAATTAATGAACTCAATTATTAAGCATATCAGTTAAATTATAAAAAAAGGAAAAAATAAACTCTAAACATAAAAAAGCAATAGCCATTTTTTTGCGGCTTAATCCACGTAGATTAATATTACATCGTGTATTATAATTGTACCGTTATCAACCTTAATTCTTAAAAATGTTAACTTTCCGCGCGCTCAACAATTCCTCCAATACAATGTCAAAACGCAGTCGCAAATGGTACACCCTTGTGTATTGGACCAATGAGAGCGCCCGAATCACCGGCGCGCATGCGCAAACGAGCCTTGCGAAGACAGCAGCGCCCGCGGCGGCAATACACACCAATGTCTATCTTCTAACGGCACGCGTCGCAATTGCAGCCGTTGAAACCGAGAATAAAACCTGAATTTGTGTTAAATATGCTCTTTCTTTGAGTAAAGCTTCTGTGTGGCGTGATTAGTGGACTATATACATAAAACGTGGCTGGCCGGCACATAACACCCTGAAAGTCGCAACAACATCAAGAACCACTCCGTCTTCCGTTCCTGCAAGGTGAGTTGTGCATGATACTCATCGTTCTTTTATGCAAGTCGTGTACCGTTTATTTACCGGCGAGTATATATTCATGCTCGATCCAGACTGTATGCAGATTTGACATTGTATTACATTAAAACAACCGAGTCTGTTTGCGTACATCTTTTTTGGTGCCGAAACCCGGGACTTCAGGTAAATTCGGTCAGCCTAAATACCAAATTTAATTTGTATTTGTAACGTAAATAACAGCATAAACTTATCATAACGCATAATATCTAACAATTACGAAGCAATTCTTTGTTCCATTTTGTCCGCTAACCGCCGCGCTGAGGGTACCTACATAATAAACCTACCGTTCACTTACCTACCGTTCCAACCGATCGCGATCTATCTAGAACCTTCTAGAACATCTAATCGTTTATTATTAGTTGACACAATATTATTTACCGTTTTTACCATTTGCAATAAACAATATTGCAAATTATATCGTACCATAATTTGTGTATCAATTTGAATATAACACGATTAGTTAGGTACGTCGATCGCTAACATACCGTATTATATAACATTATTCATTAACTGCATTTAACTTTAACGTTTTTTAAGCGAAATGTCTTGTCGCATCCATATTTCTATGGTAAATTATTATTTAGTTTAAACGTATAAAGTTTTTTTTTTATATGTACTGTAAACTATAGCAAACCGTTCTGCGTTCAAATAATCAACATATTTTAATAATCTACATAGTGTTATTATAATCGTCGCCTTATTAATTCATAATAATTTAATATTATCGTCGCTTAGTTTTAGTAAACAGCGTTTTAGTTTTTGGTGAATATTGTTTAATCGTTAATGATGTCTTACCTAGCCCGACGTAAATCTAAATCTGGATTAAAAAGGTGTAGCGAAACGAACTACACTGTTAGTAATTTGCCTAGTTTGCGACGTAAACGAACTATCGCGTATAATCGTATTACGAAGGCCCTCGAAGTGGGGAGTTCAATCGAAACCGATGCATCACAGACAGAGTTATTTCTTTCATATTGTCAGGAGATAAAAAACATCTCGGATAGTTTTCAAGAGGCACACTTCATCATTTTGGATCTTTTAAAAGAGGAGGCTGATGATGTGGATACCGAGATTCAGGAGAATTTCGATGAAGTGTACTTTCAAGTCGTTGCACTTCAACGTAAATATCAACAGTGTTCGTCGGAACAATCAAATAACGCGAGGCGTGATTCGTTCATGGGTGCGCAGAGCAATATGCGTTTGGTAAACTTCACTTCCTGTCTTTTCGGGCGCTATCAAGGAATGGCCCGAGTTTATCGCGACTTATAATGCGTTGATTCATGAATCGATCATTTTAAGTGATATCGAGAAATTTCATTATTTGGTGTCGGTGTTACGTGGTGATGCGTTATCGTTAATTAGAACGTTCCCGGTCACACGTGAACATTATTTAAGTGCATATGATGCTCTCAAGTCCCGGTACGAGGACAAACGTGAATTAGCGTTTACGTGCTGGCGCGATATTTTGGATGTCAGTTTCAAAACTACACACGCTCAGGATTTCCGACATGCGTTAAATACGATCGATGAAAACTTGACTATTTTAACAAAGTTGAAGTTACCTACCGAGCACTGGGATTTCGTGCTTTGTTACAACATTTTGTCGAAACTCGACACTAAATTGAGACGCGAGTTTGAGGAAAAACATATCGACATTGAGTTGCCACAATATAAACATATTAGGGCGTTTTTACACTCTAAGAGTGAAGCACTAATACGCGACACACACTTCTCCGCCGTCCCCACTAAAATTTCACAAGTTAGCAAAGAAGCATCAGGTGCCTTTCTGAAAGCGAAGCGACCTACCGTCACACATTCGCTTGTCGCTCCCACCGCCAACATACCTAAGAAGAAGGTTGGTGACAAACAAGAGGTCAAATCAACTCAGCTTGCGACAACCTCCAAACTTAGTCGTAAGTGTTCATACTGCGGTGAGGAACACCACATAACGGCTTGTAAGGATTTCTTATCTAAATCCGTGGACGAGCGCATGGCTGTGACTGGCGAACGGAAATGGTGCTACAATTGTCTTAACGCGTCTCACTCGGTGCGAGAGTGCACATCGATATTCTCGTGTCGAAAATGTCAACGTAAACATCACACTCTGCACATCGGGACCAAGCGCCGAACAACGCCGATACCGCGCGCGATCATTCTCAATCGGTAGCCCTAGTGGCTAAAAAATCCTTCACCTCGTCTAATCCGTCCGCGAATACGACCGTGCTACTTGGCCACTGCTATAGTGCAAATTCGTGACACATCTGGAGAATTTTATGCGTTCCGAGCGTTATTTGACACGGGTAGTCAAAATAATTTTTTGACAGCACACGCAGCTAAGCGACTTGGGCTCAAGTCTAGAGTCGCTTGTGCCGCTGTACATGGCTTGGGGGGCGCTCCTGCCTCAGTCAATGGCATCGTTACATGCGACGTCGGCACTAACGGCAACGTTAAATTTCATCTCGAGATGCTCGTCTTACCGAATATCTGCGGAGATCAATCGATCGCAAGACTCAATACGGATGGATGGAATGATGTCAAGACATTACCGTTAGCAGATCCTGGTTTTGACATCCCTGGTCCGATCGACGTCTTGCTAAATGCCGACGTTTTCGCGGGATCGTTGCTCGAACAACGTTTAAGGGGTAACGCGCCTCGACCACAAGCCCTGAATTCAATTTTTGGATGGCTTCTCCTAGGGAAGACGCGACTCGCATCCTCTTCTTCATGTTTAGTGGGAGTATCACCTCCTAGCATGGACGAGAGCTTAAATAAAATCGTTCAACGTTTCTGGGAAATCGATAACGTTCCACAATCTTCTCGATTAACCCCAGATGAGCAAGTTTGTGAAAATAGTTTCACTCACTACCACTACCGTGACGAGACCGGAAGGTATAACGTCGTTCTTCCTTTCAAGAACAACGCGGAGCCCATCTTTGAAGGCTTACGAGCGATAGCCTTACGGCGCTTCCATGCCATTGAGAAGCGGTTGTCTCGTGATCAAGCGTTAAAACAACAGTACATCGATTTCATGACTGATTACATCGAAAGTGGTCACATGACTCTAGTACCTGCTAAGCATATGGGTCTAGGCAAGTACTACATACCACACCACTGCGTCTTGCGTCCCGACAGCTCCACGACAAAACTACGCGTGGTGTTTGATGCCTCGGCTAAGGACGCGAACTCCAAATCGCTCAACGATTCGCAACTTATAGGTCCGAAGTTGTAATCCAACATCGTGGAGATTCTTCTCCATTACCGGGAACATGAAGTCGTCTTTATGGCGGATGTGCGTCAAATGTACCGTCAAATTAGCGTAGCTCCTCAACACCGTGAGTACCAGCGCATATTCTGGCGAGCACACCCAGATGAGCCTCTCCAAGAATATGTCTTAAATACCGTCACCTACGGAGTATCTTCTTCTCCGTTTTTGGCATGTCGCACCATCCAGCAGCTGGCCAATGACGAGGGTCATCATTACCCTAAGGCCAAAACCATCTTAACATCCGACATTTATATCGATGATATCGTAACCGGAAGCTCAACGCTGAAAGATGCCTGCGATATCAAATCGCAAGTCATCGCTCTTCTTAGCCGTGGATGTTTTGAGCTACGCAAATGGGTGAGCAATCGACCTGAGCTTTTAAGCGACCTTACGACCTTCAGAAGCGTGTTTATCAGGAGCTATCACTTTTACCGACGCCGAAGACACAACTGTGAAGGTTCTTGGCCTGAAATGGGAGCCTGCCTCGGACTCTTTCGTTTTTAACGTCCTTCCGTCAAATCAACCGTGTAACAAGCGAACGATTCTGAGCGAGGTAGCCAGGGTCTTCGATCCTTTGGGATTTCTGTCGCCTCTAATTATTCAAGCCAAATGCTTGATCCAAAAGCATTGGATCCTCGGCGTTTCGTGGGATAATCCTCCCCCACCGGAAATTGTTGCACAATGGAACAATTTTTCTCAACAACTTCCGCAAATCAAGGAACTTAAGGTTCCACGAAAGTTCGCTATCGAAGGCGCTCGATCATATCAACTGCATGGGTTCTGTGACAGCTCTGAACTTGCGTACGGCGCCTACATTTATTTACGTGTCACCGAGTCTAACGGTTCCATTCGCCTTTTTCTTGTTTGTGCACGAGCTCGCGTCGCGCCTTTGAAGCGAGCTGTGTGCAGCGGTTCTACTAGCCGACCTCACGAAATTCGTCAAGGAGACATTGCGGATTCCCCTCCATGATATCTATCTGTGGAGCGATTCTACCGTCACGTTAGCGTGGCTGCGATCACCATCTTCGCGCTGGGTAACTTTTGTCGCAAACCGTGTCAGTCATATCCAGGACACAGTTCCTACCGAATGTTGGAGGCATGTGCCCTCTGCGACCAATCCGGCTGACATTTGCTCCCGAGGACAGTTGCCAGCGGAATTATTAACCAACGCGCTATGGTGGGCGGGCCCCGAGTGGCTCTCTCAACCGCAGTATGAGTGGCCACCAGACATATCTAAATATCAGACGAAGGAGGACGTCGTAATTCCCGAGCAGCGTAGTACCGTTCTCATCGCTGATTAAAACCGAGACCACTCCGAAAACATCCATAATCGATCAGCTGTTCGAGAAGTATTCATCCCTAGATAAAATTTGTCGGATCTTAGCGTATATCCATCGATTTCGCGTTAACTCGTGTGGTGCTGGTCCCCGACCTGAGAGTCTTGTCGTGACGGACGTTGAAAGTCATCGTGCTCTCCTGATGATCGTCAAACATTTCCAGAACGTTTTTTCTTTGATGTCATATCAAAGCTGAGGTTGCGAAAACAGCTGCCTCGCAACCTCCGTAAGCTAAATCCTTTCCTGGATGACCAAGGTATTCTCAGGGTGGGCGGACGGCTGGCTCGCTCTGGTCTCGAGTTCGAACACAGGCACCCATCATTGCTGCCTAGGAAATGTGTGCTCACAACAGCGGTAATCGAATCCATTCATCGAAATAATCTTCATCCCGGTCTGAACACCACGCATTACCTGATCTTGCAGCAATTCTGGATTCTGGCGTCGAAGCGTGCCGTGCGTCAGCACCTTTCGAAGTGTATACGATGCTATCGTCTCTATCCTCAACCATTACAACCGTTTATGAGCGACCTTCCCGCCTTCCGCGTTAACCAGGCAAAATCGTTCTCTCAAGTTGGAGTGGATTTCGCGGGTCCCTTCCAGATCAAACTGGGTATCCATCGCGGTGCGAAAATCGATAAGGCTTACTTATGTTTATTCGTCTGTCTGAGCACGAAAGCTGTACACCTTGAAGTGGTGTCCACTTTATCAACTGACGGCTTCATCGCTGCGTTGCGTCGCTTCTTCTCCCGTCGGGGTCGCTGTAACGTCATACATTCAGATTGCGGCACAAACTTCGTCGGTGCAGCTTCGCAACTCGCATCATGCATGGAGCAAGCAGCGAACTCAGAACGGATTGCATTTAAGCGTAACCCCCCATCTTCTCCACATTTCGGTGGAGTATGGGAAATTGAAGTAAAGGCCGCGAAAAGTCATTTATATCGGATTGTTAGCGATCAAACTCTAACCTTCGAAGAGCTTACCACGCTCTTCACCCAAATCGAATCGATTCTAAACTCTAGACCTCTGTGTCCATTAAGCTCTGACCCTAACGACTTGAACGTTCTCACACCTGGTCATTTCTTGACGCTGGAACCTCTCACGGCGGTCCCCGATTCAGATTACTCTAACGTTAATCTCAATCGTCTTAACCGATGGCAGCTGATCCAATCATTCCAACAGCAATTTTGGAAACGTTGGAAACATGAATATCTGCACGCATTAACTCAGCGGGCAAAATGGACCAAAGACTCAACATTATTAAACGTAAATTCGATCGTGCTTATCAAGGACGATAATCGACCTCCACTCCAATGGGCACTAGGACGAGTAGTCTCTTTACACCCTGATGGAGTGATTCGAGTGGCTACTGTAAAAACTCACCTAATTAAGAGGCCTTTAGTTAAATTGTGCCCTCTGCCAACCGAATAACCGTCTTTCTTAACAAACGTAGTTTAGTTCCTTAATTTTAAAATTAGTATCGTAAGTTCATCGTAATTTAATTTATCAGCGTTTCTCAATCTAATTTCGGGAAAATCCCATTGGTATTTTGGTGGGCGGAATGTACCGTTATCAACGTTAATTCTTAAAAATTTTAACTTTCCGCGCGCTCAACAATTCATCCAATACAATGTCAAAACGCAGTCGCAAATGGTACACCCTTGTGTATTGGACCAATGAGAGCGCCCGAATCACCGGCGCGCATGCGCAAACGAGCCTTGCGAAGACAGCAGCGCCCGCGGCGGCAATACACAACAACGTCTATCTTTTAACGGCACGCGTCGCAATTGCAGCCGTTGAAACCGAGAATAAAACCTGAATTTGTGTTAAATATGCTCTTTCTTTGAGTAAAGCTTCTGTGTGGCGTGATTAGTGGACTATATATATAAAACGTGGCCGGCCGGCACATAACATCCTGAAAGTCGCAACAACATCAAGAACCACTCCGTCTTCCGTTCCTGCAAGGTGAGTTGTGCATGATACTCATCGTTCTTTTATGCAAGTCGTGTACCGTTTATTTACCGGCGAGTATATATTCATGCTCGATCCAGACTGTATGCAGATTTGACATTGTATTACATTAAAACAACCGAGTCTGTTTGCGTACAATAATAGTTAAATAAATAAATAAGTATAAAATAATAATAATAAAGAAAAATGTTTCAGCGAGAAAATGCCATTAACGATCAGGCAAAATTACTTTTGCATTTATAATATTCGTATGGATAGGAACTTTAAATATAGAGTGATCAATCAAAATAAATAGTTACTGAAACTATCAGACGCAAGGAAATTTGCTCTTTAAAATTGTCGTCGATTTGAGAGGTTCATTTAAAACTTTTCCAAAGCCATCTCTTTATGAATGGAATTATTAAAATCTCTTCCAATTTTAGTAGATAATATAATTTCAGGTTTGTTTCTTTGTTACGGAACACTAGCTGGTGCCCGCAGCTTCTCCTGCGTTAACTTAGATTTACAACCGAATCCAGATTGATTATAATTATTTTTATAGCCTTCCATCCAAACTTATAAACTTTCGTAAGATTAATTTTCAAAATGATTAGTTTATAATTGATAATAATAATCATCGAAGAAGCAAATATTTATATAAAGGTACTTTTACTATACAGGTTGGATTGTTGAGATGGGCCCTTAACCTTAACCGTTATAGTTACAGGAAAACGCTCCAAGAATACCATCCATAACTTTTTAAGATATTTAAAACTGCATTCACAGATTTTTGAGAAAATGAACAGTTAGCGAAAAAAATGCTACAATTCACAAAAAAGCTTTTTTATGTGTAACGATCCTACTTCGTATGGGGATCAAAAAGCTTTATAAAAGGACCATTATGTGTACTAGAAATGTCAGAAAACGCCAAAAACATTTTCCATACATTTTGTACTGAAGAACGATAAATCGATTCGTAATATTCTTTATTACGCCCTTACTGACCCGTCTCAATAATCCAACCTGTATATGTCACTTTTTCAGTCCAGAATTTTCTGGGAAAATAATGATGATCAATTTTCTAGACCTATCCAATCCTAGTCGGCTTAGTACCCACTAAGCTGTCTATGTTTCTATATTGGATAACTTATTTTAAGAAGGATGAAATAGAATTTGGGGGTACAAGTATGGAGCAAAGAACTTTAATAATAGTATTATTAAACAAAATGTATACTCACACAATCATATGATATAAAACAGCCTTAGCACCTCGGGGTCGTTCGAGAAAATTGTAGAACTTTGACTGTAGGCGTCTGTATCGCGCGTCCCGTCGCGTTGCGCGGTAGCTGAGCGGCTTGCCCAGCAGCGACATCCGCGGCGTGGCCAGCCGGTCAACGCCACGCTTACTACACTCACTGCAACCAATTACTACACGTTAGACAACTACTACAGGCTAGTTCACATTCCCTGTGCATCTCCCGCGATATGTAGGAGCAGGATGGATTTAACTATGCTGTAGAAAGCCGGGGTTAGCCCGACATGCTCAGAAGAGGAAAGGACGTGCATACAAGGTGGACTTATACTTTGTGATAAAGAAGAATGAAGTAAAAGCTTATAGTCGCAATATAAATTTTGTACCGTATTATAAGTAAGGATCAGTGTTAAAAAATAAAATATTTAATACAAAATTTCAAGCATTTTTTTATTAAATCAGTTAATTAAAAAAATGCTTGAAATTTTGTAATAAATTCTCTTTTATCGATTCCTGAAAATATTTCTCTATTTTTGAGCATTATCTTATATCTTTAAATGAGCAATTCTTGTATATATATATAATTGGAATCTCGGAATCGGCTCCAACGATTTTCATGAAATTTAGTATATAGGGGGTTTCGGGGGCGATAAATCGATCTAGATAGGAATCATTTTTAGAAAATGTCATTTTATAAAAATAAAAAAAAAAAACCGAGCAAAGCTCGGTCATCCAGGTACTATATTATTAATAGCGAAATAAAATTGTTTGACTTAGACAAGTTTATCTTTTTATACATATATTATAATTATTCTGTGCATATGATCCATTACAAGATGATGTACAGAGCAACGTATATCGAGTCCTCTTGTATTCAATATATTGTTTATTTTAATTGTAACACATTTTTGTTTTAACAAAGCTTCAGTGCACTTCCATATAAATCGTTTATATATACTTTAAGTATGCTAAATCTCCAATCGAACCATCAAATAAGGTCAATAAATAGTATCAAAAACCCGTGCGGATGTTATTCAAGTTGGCAATGTGGATTATCGACGTCAGACGAGTGCCATTGCCACACAGAACTCAGAAGTCTAAACGTCCTTTTGTTACGCCTGTCACTTACAGATACTGCACATTGTAGATTTTCAGAATATTTCAGAGCAAAATGGTGTCCAGGTTAATATACCTGAGATCTCTTTTAATTTAATCATCCTAGAATAGTTTTTGATATTGAAATGTTATCCTGAACGTGAATTTGCGTGTCAAATCAATTCTTCTAATATTAGATTCGTTATTATTGTAACATTTTGAGGACCTAATCGAAGACTTTGGGACGTATAATTATTTTATAAACGTTTATTTTACTTATAGCAGGCACCTTAAGTTTGTAACCTAGTAAGTTCGTAACCTTTCTCAATGAAGAATTTTTCTCAAGAATTATTACCTTATAACTGGTAAGATCGAAGAATAGCCCATACAAACTAACAAAACTTTGTATAGACATACATTAGTATAAGATATATACAATAAGGATAATACTATAGAGGTAATAATAAAAAAAGGAATATCTGTAGGAATTTCGTTATGTAGATAAAATAGAGTAGATATTATGTAGATAATTGTCATCCAACAGTCATTCGCATGAATTGATTGTGTGATGATTATAATGTCGCTTATTACTTATTAGACCAGTGTCAACAATTTTTTTTTACAGAAAAAAATATTGTAGGATGAAACCCATTGGAAAAGGAAGACATCTCCACCTCCACCTCCTCTGCCACTCCACCTCCTCTTTCTGCGACATAACTACCTCACAGAAGGAGAGGACCGCCTGCCATGCGCTCTCAATCGCGGAAGCTTAGGTTCGAATCCGATACGAGTAGACACAAACCCAGACCGCGCAAACAGCGCTAGCACTACGCTACCGCTAGATTGCTTGGGCACCGCGCATGACCCGCCTCTCTCTCCAGAGGGAGGGATGAGGGCCGGCCCTCATGATGATAGGTTAAATTCAACCGTAAAAGATTCGTCGACCGTATCGGATTTGACTAGTCCAAATGATGCTCTCCCGAGTAGCGCGCGCGATGAACCGCGCCCCCTGCGGGGCGCGGAGGGGGGCGTCCCCCTTTCGAATATTTCTTAAGTGAGCCATCTGCTCACTTACTGTACCGATTGAGCTTAAAGGCCATCAGGCCGAAAAGTCTAGCCCTTCTAGCCCTATCTAAAAAAAAAAATGCGCTCTCACTGTTAGTCATCGTTCGCAAGACCAAAGGGAAGGACAGGTCCGCGGCAACCTAAGCGATGAGGGATTCCTTTGCCTCTGCTCGAGCTGGGCACTCCACCAGGTTGTGGTCTGCCTGTCTTCACTGTTCCCGCAGTGATGACATTCTGGCGAGTCCTCCGCCCCTGCCACATTTCACAGATACCTTCCGAAGCAGTCGTGCCCCGTCAGTCTCTGCGCAAGGTGATATGTGATGATATTCTTTACATCCATTAAGTTGTACTTGAGTATCTACTTAATACGTTTAAATTAGACTTATTATATGAAATTCTAACTAAATTTTAAAACTATAAAACGATTTTTTTTATGTTAGTTGGATAGGCAAACTGGCAAACGTGCCACCTATGTATGATGGTAAGTGGTCGACGTCGCCCATGAGCATAAACTAGTTTACCTGGAGCGAGTCCAGGCAACTCATCTATGTGTTGCCTATCCTGAGACAAAAGATGTTAATTCTCGGTGACAGTAATTACACTGCCTGTCTTGCCCTTCTCTCCGAAACACAGCAAACCTGTTTCACGGGAGTAACTAGCAAGATGGTGGTACCCATGCAGCCGGGAGCGCGGCACAGCGCTTCCCTACGTAAATTTTTTCTACATGTTTTTTTTAGAATCTTGATATTTTGATTTAATTTTATCGAGTTGATCGCATTGTAAGCGGATGCGGATGCGGACTTTAACAGGCTGATTATTATGAAGTTTATTTTAATGTACATAGCTTGTAGAGTTACGATCTAATCGCTCTCTCGATAACTTGATAACTGCCCAGACGGACTATGTAAGCAAACGCAATCGCACTTACCATACATAATAGCAAAATGGCTTATACTAATAATGATAGCTAACTAGAAGGATCTATGGCGAGCAATAGTGAACACTCATGTCCATATTCGTCATCTGGATTTTTTTTAAAGGCGTCAACGGGCCGATATTAGCTACCGACTAGTGACAGAGCGGTGAGGTGAGTGGACACTTCACGCACGGTGGCGCATTCTAATCCTGCCAAGTGTATATTATATATCTTTAGACGAGTGATTCGTATATATATCAGCCAAGTTAGGTGGATAAAGCAACAAGAGGAACTTGTGGTTGCGCTGCAGAATCATGAAATTGATATTTGTGCGCTGAACGAAACGTGGCTTAAAGAGGGGGAGGACGCCATTGCCCCTAAGATAGCCGGATACCACCTTCGTCACGTTCCTCGTCCCTCTAACCTACGCACTCGAGGTGGTGGTGTTGGATTTTACCTTAAGTGTGACCTGCCCGCCCGTGTCCTCAAGCATCCAATTACAGGCTCTGTTGAGCAAATGTGGCTACAGGTAAGCATAAACAGTAAGAAAGTTGCTGTTGGTACCGCTTACCGCCCACCCTGGCTATGTGTGCAGACATTCGTCAAAGCTTTGAGTGAAACAATCAGTTCGTTGTCATGGCATGATCACATCATCCTTCTCGGCGACTTCAATATTAACTTATTGAACGCTGGAGATGGTAACACGTTATTACTCAATGATCTCTTGTCCAGCTTCGGCCTTCACCAGTATGTCACTGAGCCCACACACTTCTCCGCCCATACTGACACCTTGCTCGATCTCGTTTGCACCGATGCGAACGTGACACGAGTATGGATAGATCATATGCCTTCTCTCAGCGACCATGCATTAGTTGTGTGTGAGCTGGACATGCCCAAAATAAAAAAGCGCCCGAAAGTTTTATACTATAGACCAATAAAAGACATAGATGTATCCCTTTTAGATACTTACATGGAGTCAGTCAATTGGAGTGCTATGAATGACGAGGTGAATCTCAATGAAACAGCCAAATATCTCTCCTCTAATTTGCTTAGAGTCTTTGACTGCCTTGCCCCCCAAAAAAAGGTTACCATAAAGGAAAAGAGCTACCCTTGGATAACCTATAATATTCGTAAAATGATGAAACATCGTGATAAGGCCTATCGGGAAGCACGTTCTTCTAAAAGTCCATCCAAGCTTAACTACTACAAGGAGCTTAAGAAACTCGTTGCCCAGGCCGTCAACGCCGAAAAAGAGGCCTATTTAAAAAAATATATTTCCACAAACATAAACAACTCAAAAGCTATGTGGAAACATATTAAAGAAAATGTAAATTTTAAAAATACTGATGTGCCCCTCCCCATAAATTTGTGTGACGCGGAAAAGATAAATAAGCATTTCATGAATGTTCCAGGTGATAATATAGTAGATTCATCATATATGGACTACTATCTAAAAAACAAGTACGATTCGTCGAATACTTTTAATTTACATGTCGTGACGGAGAGAGAGGCTGTTCGGGAACTGCGATCTAACGCTGTCGGCGTGGATGGCATTTCATTGGACATGCTACTCTTATCTATTCCGCATACATTAAACGCATACACCAACCTAATAAATAGAAGGATCTCATCCTCAACATTCCCTGAGATGTGGCGTGATGCTGTGGTGCGTCCTATTCCTAAAACATCCCACCCTTTGGAATTTAAAGATCTACGTCCAATAAGCATATTGTCATGTCCATCAAAAATTTTAGAAAAAATTATCTGTAAGCAACTCACCGAATATGTAGAAAGTAGAAAGATCCTGCCCGTATTGCAGTCCGGTTTTAGGAAGCACCACAGCACTACAACAGCTCTTGTGAGTGTGATCGATGACATACTTCATGCCCAAGATAGGGGAAACGTTACTATAGTTGTTCTCCTTGATTTTTCTCGAGCATTTGATGCTATTAATATTACCTTACTTCTAGCAAAACTACGATTTTATGGATTAGAAGAGGCCGCTGTTTTGTGGTTTGCCAGTTATCTACAAGATAGATACCAAATCGTAGAAATAAAAAAAGAGGAGGGAAATGTGATTTCGTCGCGGCGTAGCCCAATTAAAAGAGGATTTCATACTGGACAGGGTTCCATACTGGGGCCAATCTTGTTTAATATTTACTCTGCTGACGTTACCAGATACATACAAAACTGTAAATTTCATATTTATGCTGATGATATTCAGATATATTTCTCTTTTAAACCCCATGACGTTGCACTATCGTTGAACAAAATTAACAGTGATCTTGATAGAATTTTTGGCTGGGCCAGATCTAATACTTTGGTTTTGAATCCCAATAAAACAAAGTATATGATAATTGGTACGCGAAATCAGGTACAACAAGTGAAAAATTTCGATCCACTGATTACTGTTAATGGTTGCAGAATCGATAGAGTAACAGAAGCTCGTAATTTGGGACTTCTAATGTATTAGGAACTCACTGAGTGAAGAACTACGTATTACACTATGTGAAGCTTTAGTCCTCTCTCAATTTAATTACGTCAATACCGTCATAGGTCCAAGGCTATTAGAGCGCACAAAAAAATCTATACAACGTGTTCAAAACGCCTGTGCACGTTACTGTTCATATACCGCGGCGAGATCACGTTACTCCTTTCTTAAATCAGGCATCTATATTAAAAATGGAAGGTCGTAGGCAATTACATCTCGCCACAATGCTGTTTGGCATAATCAAGCATGGTGTGCCTGTCTATTTATTTGAAAGGCTGGAATGGACAAGAGACATTAACACCACACGCTGTACACGATCAACTCACAGCACATTGTATATGCCGGTTCATCGCACAGCAGCATTTAGGGGTTGCTTTAAATATGCAGCAACCAAATGCTGGAACAACCTCCCCCCCTCCTCTGAGGGATCTCTGTACTAAAGCCAGTTTTAAACGCCAATTTAAAAAATATTTATTGGAGGTACAAAAACAAGAGTAACTCTTTTTGCTGCTTTTTTTTTCTCTTTTTTTTTCTTTCCTCTTTTGTTCCTTTTAAATGTTTATGTAAGCATAACATATTATGTCATTTATATATTAAGTATTTTACTTTAGTAACGTGTATGTGAGTGTGTATGTATGTATATGCGCATATGTGTATAATATATTTATATTCTAACTTATTCAATAAGTATATGATTGAATAAACCTTTAAACTAATAAGTATATGCAGTATAAATTATCATCTTGTCCATATCACATTATTATTACTTTTATTATTATTAGTATATACCTTGTTAGGAAAAGGTATAAAGTTGTAGGGACGAACCTGGTTCCCGTTGCCCCGCGCAAGATGTTAAAGGCGCCTCGTCTTCTTTATACTGTCTTCCACACCCGGGTTGATGTCGCACCGCGAATAATGATATACGCGTCGACGAGATGATGAGTCCAGACGTTTTTTTCGGTATTTATTTGAGGAGACATACGAGAGCTCGACTCAACCACGCCACGGCGAAACGTCAACTCATTTCCGAATACCCCCAGATTCGTAAGAATGGAATAAATTTAGGATGAGGGTAGTAGGGAATGTTGCGTTCGGGAAGGTTTAATTAATTGCGTTCGGAAAGCATAAATACGTTCGCCGATTTTAGTATTTTGATAATAATTACTTTAAGAAACATACCGCCCCCCAAAGAGCTGCTAAGCTCTTTAAAGAATTTACTTAAATTGTAAAAAGAAAAGAGAATTTGTTGAGGTATGCATGATACAAAAATTAAGATTAGATTAAGATTTAAAATATATTGAAGATAAACAAGCTTAAAAGTAAGTTATGTCTAGAATTTAAAAAAAAATATATATATGTTAAAGATTGGAAGGGCACGGCAATAACGGTGACAGCTTTACAACCGGCCTTCGCAATATTCCATTGGAAGTCTTAAGCTCAACAACCCTAACAACGTCATTAGAATCAGGAAAAACACGAGTGATCCTAGCCTTTTTCCACTGAAGCGGCGGCAAATTCGACTCCTTGACAAGAACTAAATCGCCAACCTGGAGGCTGGGTGTCTTGTCTAACCACTTGGGGCGATGTTGAAGTGTATGTAAATATTCCAAATGCCAACGTCTCCAGAAATGTTGATTGATTTGTTGTAGAAGTTGCCATCGCTTCAATGGACCTATACGAGTTTCCTCAAGGTTCGGTTCCGGCAAAGATTGAAGCGGTTGACCTATGATGAAATGTCCTGGTGTAAGAGCTTCGAGATCATTAGGATCATTGGTGAGTGGACTCAACGGTCGTGAATTTAAAGCTGATTCTACTTTAGTAAAAACTGTAGCGAGCTCTTCAAAAGTAAGCGAGCGATCGCCGATTATGCGTGCCATAATTTGCTTCGCAGATTTTATTGCGCTCTCCCACAAACCGCCCATATGAGGACTTGAAGGAGGATTGAAATGCCAAATGATTTGCCGCTCGGCCAAACAATTTTGAATTTTGTCGTGAGCACCCTCAATATGTTTATAAACGTCCTTAAGATAGTTACGAGCACCAGTGAAATTTGTGCCGCAATCGCTAAATACGTCACTCGGAATACCTCTACGCGCAGCGAAGCGATCGAAGCTGGCTAAGAAGGCCTCAGTCGATAATTCGGACACTGCCTCCAGGTGAACGCACTTGGTTGCGAAGCAGACGAAAAGACATAGGTATGCCTTGGTGGATTTGGCATTACGTAGCCGAGAAGTTTTACAAAGAAACGGGCCAGCAAAATCAAGGCCGATCTTTTGGAATGGACGACACGACGTGACACGGTGAACAGGAAGTTCTCCCATGTAAGGTGAAATTGACTTTGGTCGAAGACGGTAACACTGTTGGCAGCGAAACATTTGTTGACGAATCAATCTTCGCGCGGATAAAATCCAAAATTTTCGCTGAAGCAACGAAGTGAGGGCCATTAGACCAGGATGAAGAAAAATCCGATGGTAATGGTCAACTATAAGTTTAGTGATATGATGAGACTTGGGAAGTAAAAGAGGATGCTTGGCGTCATAGGCCAGATCCGACCTGACAAGTCTGCCGCCGACTCGAATTAAACCCTGCGAATCTAAAAATGGACTAAGACGTCGAATACTCCCTTTGAGCGGTATTAACTCACGCAATCCATGAAGAATTTCGGGAAACTCTGATGACTGGATTAGCCGAATGATGTGAAGGAGACTATCGTTAAGCTCAGATACTGTTAACGGACCAGTACGACGCTGATTTAGATTGCGGGAGTTAAATATAAAACGTTTACACCAAGCTACAACAGACTGTAACTTGGGAAACGAACTAAACCTTGTGAGTACTGGTAATTCTGCGGGTAGCACGGCGGCGTTTGAAGTCGGACAAGTCGACTTAAAGCCAGGCAGTTCACTTTCCTGCAAAAATGGAACACTGTCAGGCCAAGTCGAAGCTTCTGCCTCGAGCCAAGAAGGAGCCCACCATAAAGAATGGTTTACTAATTCGGAAGGAGTAAGACCTCGACTTGCCGAATCAGCGGGATTTAGTGCGGATGGCACATATTTCCAGACAGCGTCTGGCACTAAAGTTTGTATTTGAGAGACACGATTTCCCTCATAAGTCTGTAACTTATGAGGCGATGTTTTGAGCCAGGCGAGCACAATGCTGGAATCACTCCAGGCCATTGTTCGCCCAATCGAAAATTTTGGCCCTAGAATGCCTAGAACATGATGTAGCAAGCGGGCGAGTAGATGAGCACCGTTCAGCTCTAACTTTGGAATGGTCAGCTTTTGTTTCAATGGAGCTACGCGTGACTTAGCCAACAAGAGCCGAATAGAAATGCTGCTATAATTGTTTTGAATGCGCAGGTAGACACAAGCAGCGTACCCGCGTTCAGATGCGTCACTGAAACCATGAAGCTGAATGTCAATCGGTTGATCAGTGAGCAACCACCTAGGAATAGATATAGAGTCAAGTTGAGTGAGTTCCGAGTTGAACTTGTCCCAGGTCTGAATAATCTCCGAAGGTAGAGGATCATCCCAGTCAAGGTTCAAGGTCCAGATTGTTTGCATGAGAGATTTAGCGAAGAAAGTTATCGGTGTAAGAAAACCACAAGGGTCGTAAAGCCTTGCGATGTTGGAAAGAATACCTCGCTTGGTAGTGACGTCATTCATACGGGAGACATGGTAGATGTAGCTGTCAGACTGTGCGTTCCACTCTATGCCCAAAACCTTATAGACATTGTCGCCGCTTTCCTCGAAACGATAAGGTTGCTCGCAATGGTCGGCGACTTGGGAATTAACAAAATCTGTACAATTGCTGGACCACTTCCGTAAAACGAAGCCGCCTTGAGAAAGAATGGCAATAAGCTGTTGTTGTAAGTTAAGAGCTGAAGATAAGTCCTGAGATCCGCTACACACGTCGTCGACGAATGTGTCTTCCAAAAGTGCGCGTGCAGCGTTGGGATACTGCGAGGCGTTTAGATGTGCAAGTTCGTGAATTACACGGATAGCCTGAAACGCAGAACTGGTAATGCCGTAGGTAACTGTCGTAAGTTCGTACTGCTTGAGTGGCTCGTCGGGAGACTCACGCCAGAGTATTGTTTGATACTTACAGTCTTCGTCTGCTATCTTAACCTGCCGATACATCTGTTTGATGTCACAAGTAAAAACGATTCGATGAACTCTAAATCTCAAGATGATGTCCTCTATGTTTTTCTGAAGCTTTGGACCTGACATTAGAACCTGGTTGAGTGATACACCAGTGGAACTAGCAGCAGAAGCATCGAAAACAGCTCGGAGCTTCGTTGTGCTGCTGTGAACGCGCAGCACGCCATGATGAGGGATATAATAGCGCTCACTTAAAACAGGAGTGCACACTTCGCGCATGTGACCAGCATCCAAGTAGTCACGCATAAATGAAACGTAGAGGTCGCGAAGGTGTGAGTCTTTAAGTAGACGACGCTCTAGATTGTAAAATCTCTTCATGGAGCTAGTGTAGGTATCACCCAAGGGCTTATGGTTTACCTTGAACGGCAGACGAACAATGAATCGCCCTGTCTCGTCTCGAGAGTGTGTTTGACAAAAATGTTTTTCAGCTAAGATGTCCTCGGGATCTTGAATTGGTTGACTGGGAGCTTCTTCAACTTCCCAGAACCTGCTAAGAGCAAGATCGAGGTTAAGAGTACAGGCCATCCCCGTAGCACAATAGGTGTGCTGGGATGATGCGGGAGCTTTGCCCATAATAATCCATCCATAGATGGACGAGTAGGCGGTCGGCATGTCCGAGCCTAGACTAATTTTTTACCATCGAAAATCTGGTTGTATACCTCTATGCCTAATAAAATATCTATTTGTCCAGGAACAGTAAATTTATCATCGGCCAAGATTAAATGCTTACACTGGTCTATAACTGATTTATCTACATGAACTGAAGGTAAGCTACCAGTAATTCTCTTCAGAATTAGACAATTAGTGGTTAAAGTTTGATTTGAATTCTGCATAGAAGTGATAGTACAAGAAATGACACCGTTGGTGTGCTGAGATGAGGTTGAACCTAAGCCTAAAATGGGCCCTGAGGCAGAACGTGGAAGCTTAAGCCTCCTGGCTAATGATTCCGTTATAATTGAAACCTGAGAACCAGTATCTATGAGGGCGCGAGCAGTGTGATAATTTCCACGAATATCCTGCACCTTAACTAAAGCAGTACCTAGCAACATGGTAGATGAGCAGTCTGTACCATGCATAGTATGAAGTTGAGCTGTGGAACTTGTCGACACGGCAACTTCAGGTACCTTGACATCAGATGCGGGTTTGTGGGCGAACTCAGTAATGTGTAATTTTGTGTGATGTCGCCTTTGACATATTTGACATACACTACGGGATAGACATTTTGATACATGATGTGTTCTTAAACAGTTGAAGCAAAGTTTGTATTTAATTGTAAATTCCTTTCTTTGTTCTGGTGTCATAGCATTAAATTTAGAACAATAATATATTGGATGATTCTCATTGCAGCAAGGGCAAGCATTTATCGGCTTTGATTGAGTACTCGCAATGTTAACTGAGCTAGTGGTTTTACCGGAAGAACTAGAAATATTTTCCATTATACGGAGCTGACCTTCAAGAAACTTTAGAAGTTGATCAAATGTAGGAATAGTAATAGGATCTATAATGGATTCGAATTTACTACGCATATCAAGTGGTAATTTTTTAAGTATTATGTGCAGAAGTAAAAAACTCCATGACTCGACATCAAACTTCAAAGCCGTTAAAGCATGAGAATTTTCTTTAATAGTGTTTATAAATTTGTTGAGTGATTTACAATTAATTTGTGTTAAATTGCCAAGGGTGAGAATTGCTTCAACATGTTTGTCCGCAATGATCCTCTTGTTCTCATACCGCTCTGTCAACAAATTGTAAGCCACAGCATAGTTCTCACTTGAAATTATCAAATGTTTTACTAAAGATAATGGTTCCTTGTCTAGAATGCTTAATAAATAATGCATTTTTTGCACTGAGCTGATTTTAGTGTTGTTGTGTATTAAACTGTTAAATATAGAAATAAAGTTAGGCCATTCTACATGAGAACCGGTAAACCTAATTAAATTTATATTTGGTAAGTGAAATTCGTCACCATGAGCTTTTTCCAAGTTATTAGTGTTGTTAGGCCCAACGGAAGCTTGTGTACTTGTCAAACTACTATAAGTAACCTTAACACTGTATAACATATCCATGAACTTTTCATATGATTTTTCGATTTCACTAGCAGATCGTTTTTCCTCACGAAGTGTTTGTTTACTTGCCAATATGATAGTAAAGGCTTCGTCGATCATTACCCGGTACCTATCCACATCTTTGTGTCGCGCGATGAAATTTGCTATTTCTGAGTTACTTACGCTTTCTTTACTTAATTCTTGTATCATGCTATATGTACCAAGCATGTATTTCATGCACATGTCGAATTTAATCAAGCATATTTTTAAATCTGCCATGATTTGTTGATTTATAATTTAACTAGACAGTGCAATGTAACTAATAAATTATAATAATTACATTAAGAATTATGAACAAGACAGATTGTCAAATTTGACTGATGAATGACAGAATGACAGCAATAAGAATATTGTTTCTTGACTGAAGTGTTACCACTTGACAAAAAAATACTTATTAATTATTGTTTGTACCATAGACGTATTATACATTTGTAGTCTATGGTGTGTACAAATGAAATACTTACTAAAACAAAAAACTAAAATGGCGACGCAAAGTAGATGAAGGAAACGCAATGACAATGACGCAATACAAAAATTGAGTTTTAGAAAATAGATGATTTCAATGGATTTAAAACGATGATTTGAGATGATTTTTATAGGATGATTTTGATAAAAATTGAGTTTTAGAAAATAGATGATTTCAATGGATTTAAAACGATGATTTGAGATGATTTTTATAGGATGATTTCGTATTCGGATCGAAGGACCAGAAAGGGATGTTAGGAAAAGGTATAAAGTTGTAGGGACGAACCTGGTTCCCGTTGCCCCGCGCAAGATGTTAAAGGCGCCTCGTCTTCTTTATACTGTCTTCCACACCCGGGTTGATGTCGCACCGCGAATAATGATATACGCGTCGACGAGATGATGAGTCCAGACGTTTTTTTCGGTATTTATTTGAGGAGACATACGAGAGCTCGACTCAACCACGCCACGGCGAAACGTCAACTCATTTCCGAATACCCCCAGATTCGTAAGAATGGAATAAATTTAGGATGAGGGTAGTAGGGAATGTTGCGTTCGGGAAGGTTTAATTAATTGCGTTCGGAAAGCATAAATACGTTCGCCGATTTTAGTATTTTGATAATAATTACTTTAAGAAACATACCTAGTATTTTAATTGTAAAATTTATATTTGTATCTATTTTTTTATCAGATTGCCGCCAAAATAACTAACATAACTAATGGTGGTCCTGAAAACCAGTGTTAGGACTAATAGCAGTCCTAACTTAAACTGAGGTCGCACCTTTTTGTGAGGCATGCTGCGAACATAATAATGCACATAATGTTTTAATTTGTTAAATAATTTTAATAGGTTAGTGTTTGTTTTATCTTTACTTTTTATGTTTTTGTATACTTTATTTTATATTTTTATGCAAGTACTTGTGCTTTTTCCTCTTGTTCAATTTTTAAATGGTGCAGTATGTTTTTGCAAATAAAGTTATTTATTATTATTATTATTAATAATACCATACTGAGACTTTTGACGTGACAACATCTTATAATTATAAGAAGCCAGAAGGCTCCATCGAATTCGATGGAGCCGGCTGCAAGAACGAAAAAACATGACGTATGCGATGACGTATGCGGCGTTACCTCGCTTTGAGGCGTTCCATTCTCTTATGACGTTGTCAAGTTTAACTATCGTCAGTAAACCGACTTTACAGACAACCGATTTTTACTCAAACTTACTCAAATGATTTAAAACGGGATTTTTACCATGTTTTTCCCTTTTTTTTTGCGGAGCTTAATAATTTTAGTAATGAAAATAACCATATAAACTTAAAATCTTATAATATGGTTTTAAATTTTGTTTACATTTTTATTTCTTAATTTTTTGTGATTCCGAAATTCGATAACTGTTTTTGTTCGTCTGAAATATAGGTAAAACTGTTAACCGCGTTGCTCATATTAGACAGTGTCGTTTTAATGAGACGAACAAACAAAGAGTTTATATCAATACACAACTAATTAAAAAAATGTTATTAATATATTATAAGAAATATTATTACCTATATATCATGTAATTTTTTCTTTTTTTTATCAGAGCCTGTTCGTATGGCAAACAGACAACTGATACATACTTGTAGATGTGGATAAATTACACCCAGACACAGAACAAATTATCATGCTCAGTACACAAACATTTGTCCTGGGTTTGGATCGAACCCACGACCTTCTGGTTTAGCAGTCCGGGTCACTAACTACTAGACCAACAGGCCTATCTGCTGTGATTGAAAGCAATCAAGGCATATTTGCTGGTTGGGATATAGATATAGAATATCACTAAAATATATTACAATTACCTTTTTTTCTGCTCTGAGGCACCCGCGGGGGAGTGGGTCTGCCCACGCATGTATGTGAGATTCGATACGTCCGAAAGCTGGTAATTGGACGCAGCTCTACCCACTTAAACCCGGCGAGTACCACCAACGCCCCGGATCTAATGAGCAAAAAGGGCACTTCGACGGCTAGTCAGTCCCCCAAGGGACCGACTGTAAATCGTTGAGGACTTTCCGTAACTGTCTATAGTCTCAATCATCAGATCAACCTTCTTTAAATTGTAGTGCTTTAAATACTTAATGAAAATTTTACAAACGTATTACTTGCACCTACGATTTTCGAAAGTTCCACTCGCTTTCTCTGGGATGCCATTCAAAAGTCAAAGCGGTCTGTGAATGAAGGTAGTTATGCTCGAAGAAACATAAAAAATATACTAACATCCGAATTAAGAACCTCTTCATTTTTAGGAGTCGGTTAATAAACGTAAAGTTAAAAAAACTTCTTTACGTGCGAATATATCTGACTCAGATTTTTATAAAGTTTTACTTCAATCGCGCGTAAATATTACACGCATACACTTTTTTTTTATTTTGCTATCCCGTCATGTCACATATCAGAAAAATAATACCTACCTAATAGAAAAATATTCTGATCTACTTTCTAAATATATGACATAATATCAAATTACTTTTAATGACTATTATGAAGATTGTCAAGAGTTCAAAACATCATTATTATATGTTTGTGGTATTTTATGAATACGTAACCACCACGCCATATACCGGGTCGAATTGCTTTTTCAAACCATCCAAGGAAGTATCCAAATATACACACAACATTTTATCTAAATTAGTCCAGCCGCTAAGGAGAAAGAAATAAGGTGTTAAATACACGTACAGAAGAATTTTATATATAAAAGATATATAATTAAATTTAATGATATATTTAATTTAATCGACTTTTATTATATTAAAATGATAAATTAATACTATTAAAATAAAATAGCTATTGTGATAGAATTAAGGTAAAATACATAGGGAATAAAACGGAAGTCAGAAGAACCCTTTTACCTCCATTCTAATTTGCGATTTTGCGGCGAAATGGACGCCAATTATCAACTCTTTCATCTTTAATTTGCTTTGAATATATTTTAAAGTGGAAAGACGTAATTTGGTACATAATTTGTAGAGTGGATGACTAGCGTTTTCTCTCGATATTGCCGGCGTTTTAAAAAAAATTTTTATCAGAGTAATGTTTTTTTTTTAAATTTGATTATTTAGAGTTACTTTCAAGATTTAGAGAGAAAAGATTCCTTTATCGAAATTCGGCCCTAGCTAATTAAATATAAAGCGTTTAGTCTTAGTTAAAATCCATGGTAAAATAAGTTCAAGTTTAAACCTTATACTTAATTTTCTTGTATTTTACGCAGAATATAATAATATTTTAATAAGTAATAAAACAAATCAATTGTTATGTTGATATTTATAAACGCACTTATCACCACCACTTATAATGTATCCACAGCTTACACATTTTTAACAAGTAACACGTAAGTACAGTGGACCCCCGGTAATACGACCCTCGTCTGATCCAGCGCCCCCTGTTATCAGACAAATCTTCACTAATATAAGATATTATGTAATGCATGTTTTAACAGGTTGCAATTTGTACCCCACCATGGTTCAGGCCTTGACGTGGCGGTGGGGTTCAGAAGCCTAGGGTGAGCCCAGCACCTTGAGCGAATCCAATTGAGCCGAGGGGGTTCTTTGTACCCCTCTTATAAGAAGAGGGGATAAAAGAGCAGGGGGCAAGGGGTGAGGATGGGAACCTCACCCCATTGTACTGTCCCGACGTTGGAAGGGGTTGTTCTGTGGTGCGAGACAACTTCTCTGTGGAGGTGGCGTCGGTCCCTTGAGGGACTGACTAGCCGTCGAGGTGCCCCTCGCTGTTAGCTTAACAGATCCGGGGCACCTCACCAAGGCTGCACTACACACTTGCCGGGTTTTAGTGTGTAGAGCTGCGTCCATTTACCATCTTTCGGGCGCAGCGAGTCCCACATACCCACCTGGGGGGACCCCCCAAGCGATATGCCTCAGAGCATTTCCCGGCGTAAAAAAAAATGGTTGCAATTTGTATGAGCCAACAAAATAATGTTAAAAAAAAATGAATATTTTCATCTATACTAATATCATAAAGATTTGATTGTTTTTTTTGTGTTTTCAATGAAAATCTTTCACTTATAGTAAAACACATTCTCAGCGAGTAACATAGGCTATTAATTGTTTACCGTTTTTATTGGTTCATATTTTAGGCTCTAGGTACGTATTGTGTTGTTTAATTTACTAAACTTGACATACATTTGTAGTATAGTACAGTACAGTACAGTATGTACATACATGCTGTATAATTTGTAGTTTAGATACATTCTTATTACTATTTTGATCTGTAATTTCGTCGGATTATAATTTAGAAGTAACTCTTTTTTAAAAAAATCAGGTCTTTAGGCTCTTAGGCAGTGCTTTATAATCCGACAATTTCAAGGCTACGCACGTATAGCGTGTCCTTAGGTTGCAGTGGAAATAATCACATACATTTTCTTGCAAAGCGAAACTTGACAAACGTGCGTAGCCTCATCGTGCGCATCGGTGGAGCCACGCCCTTATTGTTTTGTAGGTACAAAACTTAGTTTTTTTTTAATCCAATGTACATAATAATATAAAAACATAATATTTTTATTATATTATATTTAAATTTTCGATGTAATTTTTTTAATCAATATTTTTCATTCAGTTTTGAACTTTCTAATACCTAAAGTCCTTTTATACTCGCTTTATTTTCAGAATCCCTTTGATACAAACTGAACACACAAAAGACATCGAGCTCTAAATACCTCTTGAATTGTATCAGGTACTTGATTCTGATGGTTGAGCTTAGCTAAGTACGTTTGCTTAGCTAAAGAGAGCTAGTTTTTAATTTATTACGAATTACTTTTACAGATACATTGACGTAGTTATTTTCATTGATATTTTTCTAACTGCTAAAATCTACCAATACAATTTTTGGAATGATATGTTGGATACATATTCTTATTTTGTTTTTTGAATTAAAACTTTTTGGGCGCGACTAGAGGGTAATTCAGTTTTTTTCTGATGGGAGTAACGCTCAGTATATTTAGAAATAGTAAATGTATTGGTCGTGAGTATAGGCGATATTATGTCATTATTATACTCCACGTCCACGATTCCTGACTTATATATAATATTAATTAATTAATTTATTTCTATTTTTTCATTTCTTTTTTTCTATTACTTTGCTATTCACCATTCAAACGGATGAATATGTGAATAGCAAAGTATATAAAAATTCTAAGGTTTTAAAAAATGTTTTAAATTCAGTCACAGTAATACATATTTTATGAAAATTACCAAGTAAATTTGTTTATATTTTATTACTTCATTAGATCTTTAAAACTACGCAACTTATTTTGATGCAGTTTTTTAAATAAATAGCGTAATTCAAAAGGAAGGTTTACGTGTATAATATATGCATAATATTATAGTAGATAAACACTGATCATTTTAGAGGTTTGTAATGTGATGACGTAAATAAACACATTTTTTGAGCTTACATTGCAAACGCTGGCTAAACCCTACAAGAAGATCAAAATAATCTACTACAGTATTGTACACCTTGAAAAGTCTACAAAAAAGTCTGTGATGACATAATATGTCTATTTCTTAAGGATAACCTACTATATCCATTTTAATACTTAAGAAATGGGCAATTATAAAGTGGGAATTAGAAAGCTATTTACACAAATGCGGTATTTATCCTTATCATTGTAAATACATTAGTTAGCTTTAGCATTTTTGAAGATTATTTTTTTCCTTTACACCATGCAAATTAAACGAATACTTTAGGAGATATAGCAAAATCAAAATAATGCGTCGCCGTGTACGGCTGTAAATCTAAGTTAACGCGGGCGAAGCTGCGGGCAACAGCTAATTTGTAATAAATAAACATTTTTTTGTTTGATGGATGGGCGATAAAAATGAGTAAATGTTGATTCATTTAAGTTTAATTAGGTACTAATATGATTTATGAATAAGCATTTTAATTTTGATTGTTACCTGATCATGTCATCATCATCATCATCATCATCATCATCATCATCAGTCTTTATCTATCCACTGCTGAACGTAGGCCTCCTTCAATGAACGCCAAGACGATCATGTCAGCTAGAGCCTAATTAAAATTGTGGTTCTTAGTTTACTAGTGCGTTTCATTTTTTATGTATTTCCTATATACATCATCTCAGAAATTCATATAATTTCTAGGAAATATATGCATTTCCCAGGAAATGTTTGTATTACAGAATCTTCAAATCATTATTTTACACATTTCCTAAATATGTTTGTACATTTCCTAGTAATTGTGTCCATCATCTCGGTCTCATACATTTCCAGTAACATATACACAAACTTGTATACTCAGACTTTGGTGTTTAGTTCTATACATTTTACGGATTTTAAATACCTATCGTGTTACAATCAAATGAACGAAATCTGTACAAAATATAATTTTAGATACCCTATAATACTAATAAATAAATTGCTTTTATACTATGATAAAAATCAAGATGACGTGGTATGTACTAGTTACACTTACACAGCGGTTTCATTTTAATTTAATTTAAAATTTCCTAGAAAATATAGCGTTCCAAAATACACTCGGCTGCACAAACCTTGCATAATGGGCTCGGGTCAACTCGTGCAGTAATTTGCCTACCGAATCCGCCGAATCTCAACTACCGCGCCACTCTTGTTTGAGTTTTCTTTTTGTATAGACTCGCTGTGTGTACTTCATTTTAATTTAAGCGCTAGTTACTCTGGACCTTGTTATAACGTATTCATTGAGTAAACTAAATAGTTATACGCTTAAAATTTAGGTATGCAGTATCTTTGGTAAATTGATCTTCAGACAGTTTTGCAGCATAATGTTACCTCGTTAGTGTTGCCAACGGGAGTCAATATAATACAGTTTGCCAATGTTTCACTATTTTCTGCTTTATTTGATACCAAGATTATAAGAATGTCCACATCGATTCGATCATAGATCGACTACCCAACATTTTAAATACCAAACTTTGTTGTTTACCAGATTATCATAAAAGTAATCAAATACCGTCTCCGGTTTTGGAGGTTGTCTTTTTTCTTCAGGCGCGACTCTAGGGCAACTCAGACTTTTTTCTGACGGAAGTAACGTCAGTATTTTATAGTATGTGAATATAGTTTCCGCTATTCAAAAATAGAAACTTGCATTGGTCGTGAGTATATACCTACATATATCAGGTATATGATATCCTCTTCCGCGCCTTTTGACTTATATGCCAACTAGTGGCAAATATAATAATTTAGGATTATTTATTTCTATTTTTTCAAAGGGATGAATTGTGAATAGCAAAGTAAATAAAGAGTTCAAAGGTTTTATAATAAAAGAAAAAAAGGAATAATAAAATAACATGATAATGGTTTGACCTGTAAAAAACGAGTGTTCATTTTTTAAAGTGAAACTTCTTTCGGCACGACTAGTCTTAGATTTTATGAAGTTTTACTTCAATAAGGCGCAAAGATTACACACACACTTTTCTTTCTTATTATTTTCTGACCAATTCTGTACAATTATTTCAGATGACGTTGTCCTTTAAGCTTTATAAAACACATTAGACTCAATCAATCAACATTATGTCTGTGTGAAAATATAACGCGGCTGAAATATTTAAGCAGTAACTGGATAGCTAAAGTTAATGTTTCTATACACTGTAATATCACGTCTTAATTCGAAATACAAAACAAGATATCTTCATTCCTTATTATTTCTTTATTCTTTAAAATTCTTTTTAATTTGATAGCCCAATCATATGGCCTTTTTATTTGTGGTTGGAGTAACCTTTTCTTTTCAGCCGATTTTTTAAGGTCCCTAGGCAAGAAGTACATTTCTTTAAAAAGTATTATATGAGTTACATCTAAGCCTTATTGTTGTAACCTTTGGATCCACCAATTTGAGGTAGAAATGGATGCTTTCAATTATTTCAAAGCTTAGTATTTTGTACTTATTACGTGTCATAATTATGTATATTTAATTTATCTTTAGATTGTCAGTTGAAGGCTAAAGCCTAAGTTAGTTTAAGCCGGTATATGTATAAAGTAAGATCTATTTTCGTGCTATATATGTGAGATTATATATCTTAAAATAAATTTTACACTAACTTAGATTTATAACCTACCATCTAGTGAAACACTGTATCAGTATATACATACATCAGCATATAAATCTAATGTAAATCCATTGTAAATCAAGTATTCTCAAACCAGCAACCCGATTATACGCAATAACCACAACACGGCGTCAGTAGAAGGAAAAGGTCTTCTATAAGGATAATTTGTGTGTCAATTATTTATTTATATAAAAAAACGAATTCCTTGTTTCGGGACTTGCTTAACTTTATTCGATTGTTTGTCAAAAATTTAGTAAAAGGTTCAACAGTCGACAGTCGATTGTCGACACTCCTTATAGTAAATTATGATAACGTTGTTAAGTATAAGGTAGTGTATGGCTCCTTTACATAGGTACTTTATATTTTATAGCACGTAAAGAACTAAGGTACTATTTTAACTGCCCTACCATAAACACGGCTTAATTAATGGGTGTAGCGGGGAGCCGGTGTCAACATCTTTATTCATCCGGCAACAATCACGGCGCCTTGCCGTCTCTGTCTCACCCTCTGGGTTGTACAAGTGGTTACATAACGCTCTACCGCTTCCTATTATTATATAATTTGCACGAGACATTTGTCAAAGTAAATACGAGGAAAATCAGTCATACGTAAAACAAATTGTGTCCAAATAGGCTTAAAATAATTCCTTTTAAGTTGAATAATACACGTCTAAACCAACCGTTTTGGTATTTTCATGGTTGCCACCACATATTAATCGTCACTATCACGTTTATTATAATCAAATCGTCGTTACCCTTTTTTGTCGCAGTGGAAATGCTTTGCGCATTCATCCGGGTATTTTCTGACGATATGTGGGACCCCCGGCGCTCCCCGCCCCCCAGCCTGTTTTAGTGTGGTATACCGGTATAGCACACTTAACACGTAATATCCTTTAGCCGCTTGAAGGGGATATCGGGGAC
The DNA here is from genome assembly GCA_963853865.1 of Helleia helle. Classification (NCBI taxonomy): domain Eukaryota; kingdom Metazoa; phylum Arthropoda; class Insecta; order Lepidoptera; family Lycaenidae; genus Helleia; species Helleia helle. The sequence goes on along the minus strand of OY971422.1, from coordinate 11,940,846 downwards.
TCGTAATATCGTCGTTACCATCAACTATCAACATATCAGATGAAATTACAGACTATTTATAAATCTATTTAAGATAACATAATTTCTTAATATCCTAACTTGGCGTCTCCAATCTTGAGGCTTATTGTAATACAATACCTATAGACGAAGGCCCGTATAATCTCCTGATTATACGTATACGTAAGTCTAGCATTTTGTCTATCTTGCACAAAAAGTATATACACCATTACAAATATGACTGCGCTAATAAAAACTACCCGTCAAGGATAAACCAGACCACACTAAGACACTAAATCCTACTTAACTACTACTTATTCCTTCTCGTCGTCTTTATTACACATAAAGACCAACGAAACAGTCACACAGTTTAGCTAAAATAGTAAACGTGTGGTATACATCAAAAGACTTATGGTTGTTGTAGCTCCATAATATTATGTTTTTTTCTGTGGTATTTGCTTTCGTAATTCTTTTAGCTTACCGGTGAATCGTCAAGAGAAAACCTGTTCGCCTAATAAATTTGAGTTGTAACTTTTAAGGGTGTTTGAAATTCGTCAACCCGCATGAGTTATTATTTCGAGCACAAGACCATGTCAACTAGTGAGACCATAGACTTATATTATACCGATAGACACCGAACAATTTGTTCAGATACTGACAATATTTAGAACCAAAGTTCGCTGCAGCGCTAAAACGTTAGTTATTCGTCTAACCAAACCATCACAACATAGAGCGCTAGATCGTTTATTCAGTATATTTTACTCGCGCTTAAGACGTCGTAGGTGCGCGAGAATTTCATAACACTTACGCGTTTCGTTCAACGTAGTGTAACAACATGTCATCTTTATAGATTTTACGCCGCAGGAAAAAGTGACACAGTTTTTGTGCCTACAAGACTTAATTAGAATTTATACTCTATTTTGAAATTTATTAATATTTATATAAATAAATAAATAGTAAAGTAGAAATAAACAGGTTTACACTTTGGCTTAAAATTTCGTATTATTAGCGCTGCTCCGTACGTACCCACGTATGCTTCAATGTCGACTGTCAAAATCACACTAAAGTAAGGTGCGTACTGCGTACACCTAATACGGCTGCAGTAGTTCAGTTGAACAAAGTGACTGTTCGGAACGCGAAATCTAGTACGTAGTACAAGTAAGGTACCTGCCCTTACTAACCCATCTCAAAAATCCATCCTGTATATCTATGAGTGAAACGTACAAGATTCGCTTATGCTCGATCACTTCTAAAACAAGCCTTCTTTCTGGCTTCGTGATCGAGTGATGTGATCTTTTTCATTTTTCAAAATTAAATAAACTTTTTTTATGAAATTGTTGTCAAATGTATCTGAAGTTCACATGAAGGAGTTGTGGGCATTAGTCAAAATTTAAATTGAACTAACAAATCCTATTTGCGCCATTGTACCGCTCTCGATCTAGCGGTTTAGATCACTCTATAGGCGTTGTATATGAATTTGCATACGTAACTCTCAACTTAACCTGTAAATCTTTTCAATATTCAGTTCGTTGTCAAAGCACCATTAGCGGAATTGGACGAAAATTTAATTAGCAGATGAAAACTGCAAAAAGTCAATAATTTTAATGAACAACATATTTCACTTAATATTCATATCTTTATAATGAAAATATTTTCTATCTTTAATTTAAGCTTTCCGTAACTATATAAAAACCTCATGACATTAAATAAGTCACTCTTTACCCCCAAATCTATGAAATTTCAATCTAACTCATAATCTTTTGTCTTTTTGAGTCTAAATATATATAATAACCTTTTTTTTATAACGCAGGGAAATCCTTATGGATGCAGCCAGGATCTATGAGTAGATCCTGACCCAATGTGAGACTCGCACCTGGAAATGCCCACCCTAACTAAAACTACTGTGAACGCCTAAAGCCGCTTTTTGAGGGTCCCGGTCCCGGGTGCAGGCAACAGCCAGGATTACCTCAACGACAGGCTGGCCCCGGCGAAGGCCAGACTATTCCTCGTAAGGGGGGACTGCCCGGCCGTTACTAAACAGGCCCCACGACGTCGTGCCATACAGACCCATATTCCCATCCTGAGCCCGACACTAACACAGGGGCGTCACTGGAGACGCATTAAGTAGAGCCTCCTACCCACCCCTCCAACACACGCAATAATTTTCGACAACGAATAGAAACTTTTTAGGATTTTTTCAATTTTTGAACGCAATTATACATATTTGACAACTAAGTGACACTAGAGACCCGAATTGACCCCTAACAACCTGAATTAGACTCGAGCTAGCGACGGCATGAATTTTTGACATGTACCTAGTCTAGTAGCAGTTACTGTTTACTGTAAAATTTAAGTGTCCTGCAAAAAACATATTGTAGTGGAACGAATTGTAAATCTAAACCATTCTCGAATCCACGGGCCCTTGGTATGTGAAAACGGCAAAATTAGCTGTTTTCTATTAGCTGCTATTTAACAACTTGAAGATTTCTGGCACTCAAATTTTTAATATGTATTACAGAACGTATGTATGAGGTGATGACAGTTTTCAAAACACGATTGGAAAAATTTTGCTCGATAGAAAAAAAATCTGAAGTAACCTCTAAAATTTCATATAAATGAATATTACGACCGTGTTTTACAATAATCATTCTTATAAAGTCACAAACACATAGGTTTTTACCCTGACGATGTGTTAACAGTTTTAGATTTCCAAAAACTAAAAAAAATATTAACTTTTTGATAAAAATTCGAAGTTTCCATACTAACCACAGACCTCGGGCCACACATCACCCGTGAGACCCAGTACCGCTTCGGCATTCGCATGCGGGGGTTGTGTCGCTCGTCACGCGGAACCCGCGAAAGTTACGAGTCCAAAGCAAGAGTAAACAAACTAATATTACCTTGGGAAATAAAAGAAAGTCGCTATCGATATTGACTACCTACTTGTCTGTCTTTACAAAATAATGTTTAGCTAAATATCACAATATATGGTATGGTAATGGATTTTAGTAATTTTTAAATTGTAAATACTTACATGTGCCGGACCGTATGGCAATGGATCAGCCGTCTTTGCGTTCATTGAAGGAGGCCTATATTCAGCGGTGGACGGATAAGGGCTGATGATGATGATGAAATACTTACATAATTTACTTAGATATGAACGTGAAGAGTGGTGTGTGGAGTAAATACTATAAATTGTTATAGAATACATACTATTTGAAAAGATTAGTTCTAGTTTTTTTTTGAATTTGAAAAAAAATATTAAAACTATACAAATATATTATTTTATTATAAATAATATTGAAGTGTCTGTATCGTATTATACGAGTAATTTCAAACTTTTCACTAAATATGACGACCTCTGTGGCTCAATAGTTAGCACGTTGGCGCTCAAGCCCGAGTTGGTAACCTAATGTAGTATATTGCATTCATTTGTCATTTGTTTTTGTGAATTGGCGGCAAATCTAAAACTCTTGTTACACGTGAAAATGAACATAACGCGAGAAAATTTTCGGTCAATGATTTATTATGACTTTCGTTGTGGACTTACTCAACAACAAAGCTATGATAGGCTGCGATTAGCATTTTTTAATGAAGCCCCATCTCGTGCCACTATTTACAATTGGTTTAACGAGTTTAAGCGTGGACGTAGCAATCTCAGTGATGATCCGCGTGAGGGACGTCCTTTAACAGCGACTACTGAAGATAACATCAGTGCTGTGCGACGCATGATAGAGGAAGATAAGTGAGTGACCTATCAGCAGATACGGGCAAGCCTAGGCATTGGTATGAGTCAAGTTCAAAAAATATTACACGAACATTTAGGCGTCATGAAGCTTTGTACCAGATGGATTCCCCACCACTTTAACCGACGACCAGAAACGCCTCCGCATGGACTGGTGTCGCCAAATATTAGATAAGTTCAACGGCGGTAACTCAAATGCTGTATTTGATATCATCACAGGTGATGAAAGCTGGATATATTGCTACGAACCCGAAACCAAAAGACAATCAGCTCAGTGGGTGTTTCCTTTCGAGGATCGGCCAACTAAGGTAAAGAAAGGAAGAAGTCAAGGAAAAAAGATGATTGCCTCATTCTTTGGTCGGAAAGGTCAGTTCACGACAGTTGTGCTAGAAGATGGAAGGACAGTTACTGCAGACTGGTATGTCAATCGCTGTTTGTCTGTTGTCTTGGAAAAAATTCGACAGCAGCGCCCTCGAAGCAGGATCCTCCTTCACCACGACAATGCTAAAGCGCACTCCGCAAAACGGGCTGTTGAATATTTGACTATGGCAGGTGTCGAGATAATGAGTCATCGGCCTTACAGTCCTGACCTGGCGCCCTGCGACTTTCATTTATTCCCAAGAACTAAAGATAAAATTCGAGGTATTCGCTTTACGAGCCCTGAAGATGCGGTGAAAGCGTACGAAAATGCCATAGAAGAGACTCCTAAGGAAGAATGGGCCCACTGCTTTTCTCAGTGGTTCCATCGAATGCGACGATGTGTAGAAAGAAACGGAGATTACTTCGAAAAATAATAAAAGTATTAGCAACTTTCTACATTAAGCCGTTTTTCATTTTCTAAACATTTTCAGTGTTACCTAGGTATTGTACCTACTCCCCACCATGGTTCAAGCCTTGTCGTGGCGTTGAGGCTCAGAAGCCAAGAGAACCGATGGGACTGCTCTTTGTACCTCTCTTATAAGAAGAGGGGACAAAAGAGTAGGGACAAGGGGACACTGGCAAGGACAAGGGGACACTGGCAAGGACAAGGGGCGAGGATGCGAAACCTAGCCCCTTTGCACTGTCCCGACGTTGGGAGTGGTTTTTCTGTGGTGCGGGACAATACTTCTGTGCAGGTGCATTGGTCCCTTGGGCGACTTGGGGGACTGACTGCTCAACAGATCCGCGGCATCTCACCAAAGGCGGCATTGGTGGCACTCGCCGGGTTTTAGTAGGTAGAGCTGCGTCCACTTACCGTCTTTCGAGTGCAGCGAAGGGGAGTCCCCCCTCCCCCGCGGGATGTCTAAGAGCATTTCAAAGGTTTTATTGTGCTAATTGTTCACATAACATATTTTCCTAGCAAACATTCAACAATTGTCTCTATTGTCTGTTTGATATTTTATTGTATTACAGGCGTGTAACAATGTTTTATTATCATTAAAATCCTTGTATAACATATTGTGTTCTAAGCCACAAAAGTGGAAGCAATAATTGTCGTCTATACATAAAACATGCACATAAAGCAACTACGCTACAAATAAAGCAAACCATAAGCTGATAACATTCATAATTCAAGATAATCAGGTGTTGGGTTCATAAATTATAGAGTTGTGGTACGTAGGATAGATCAGTTTCTCGTGTTCTGAGGAGGTAATGAATATATTATGAGTTTATGTAATCAGGTTTGTATTAATAAAGTTTTCTCAAATAAAGTGCATTAAATTTTGTGTTCACGCATTTGCCAATAAAACTTTTATTCGCCAATAAAATCATCCAGACGACTGTTTTCACCTTATTTACAAACACTTCTATTATTCAGCAGTCCATAGTGTATTATATAATAAAATGTGACTCAAGTAAACTTCTACAATATGAGACGTCCACAGGTACTGGGGCTTCAGTCGTTTAATGTTATGCCTCGCAGAAGGAAACCACCGCTATCCCGGATTCGTCATCACTAAGCATCGTGATAATGAGGATCGGCACAGACAAGTCCAATGGCAGATGTTAGATTGTGACGCAGTGCTGCCCATTTCGGGCACATCTCGAGCCGAGTCCACCGCCACGCCTCATTGACACGTTGACAACGGCTCCCTGCGAGCTGCGGGTCGTTCGGCACAGGTCCACCAAAGCAACCATGCCCAGTGAACACCTGTGTCAGATGGAAGGTGCGGAGTTTGCGCTTACGGGCCCATCCACCGCTAGGCTTTTGCCATACGGCTGCCGCGCCAGGTCCTATCCCCATCTCAGGATTAACGTCTCTTGTCCTAGTCGGCGAACCCGCAGGAGTTTCATGTCAAGTAGTGGGAAATGTCAGAATCCGCTCTGTTCTTTTAGGTTTCGCTTTCAGCAGTCAACAATCGAAAATTCCTGAACTATGGACTATGAACCATATTTAAGAATTAAGTAAAAATTCGATACATTCGATTACGCTTAATATAAGTTTTTTTTAAAATAAAATATTAATTAAAGCCAATAAAAATATTTTGGTGTAATTTTTCTGATTGTTAGAATACTGTTTGTAATTTTTTTTATTGTTTACTAATATTAACATAGAACTTTGCTTTTGTTATGAAAATATAACTTATACTACAGCTTGGCAAAAAAGAGTATGACGTGGTGACAAGTGGAACTAAATATTTTACTAAGTGGAAACCTATGATGTTGACAATACTTGGCCGACAAATACTAGATTTTGAGTAAAGCTTAGTGTTTCACATTTATTTTTAACGATTTGATTAAATTATCTTACAGATTTTCCATATTATGATGAGACCAAAGTGAAAGTGGCGCCCTCATTTTTTCCATACTCTTTTTTGCCAAGCTGTACTTGCAAATCATCCCAAAATTTGACAAATTATTTGTTTACAATAAGAAAGGATCATTGTTTGTCAAACTGTGCTAATCACATTAACCTGATGTCTGTTTTAATTGACAATCATTGCTAAACGCCTGGCTTATATCCGCTCTACGATATTCTCTAATACGTCCTTATATTCCAAACCACATTTTTTTTCTTTAACGCCGGGAAATGCTCTGAGGTATCCCGCGGGGGAGTGGGTCTCCCCAGGCCTTTCTTATAAGAGCGGTACAAAGAGCGGCTCAATTAGCTTCGCCCAAGGTACTGAGCTCACCCAAGGCTACTGAGCTCCACCGCCACGTCAAGGCCTGAACCATGGTGGGGATTCCAAGCCACATGTCAGTTACTTGACGATCAGGAAAAAAATTGTTCAGCAAATACTATGAAATAATAATCTGAAGTGAAAAATGACTGAGTACTTATTATTGTTATTGTTTTGTAGGTTTATCTATACATCATACATAATAGCGTCAATTTTCCTTGATGTGTTGACATTTTGCTTATAAATCTTGTACGGTTACGATGTTGGAAATTGTTTGTTTCTTTTGTGCGGTGAGTAAATACTAAATATGTTGTTTTATGTCAAGGGTATCGGCTTAGCTCGGAAATTATTTTTATAAAGGGACGTATATGTTATTCTATACCCGACGTATTGCTTTGTTTACCGGCGGTATATATAGGGCCTTCAGGTTAGTAGTCAAATACAGGTAAATATAAACTACTCACCATGGTTCAAGCCTTGTCATGGCGGTGGGGCTCATTAGCCTAAGGTGAACCCAGCACATTGGGCGAAGCCAATTGCACCGAGGGAGTTGCTCTTATAAGAAGAGGGGACAAAAGAGCAGGGGGGATAAGGGATGAGGATGAGGAGGAACCTTACCCCATTGCATAGTCCCGACGTTAGGAGGGATTGTTCTGTGGTGCGGGACAACTCCTTGGTGGACTGATTAGCCGTTGAGGTATCCTGTTGCTCAACACATACGGGCACCTCACCAAAGGTGTCATCGATGGCACTCGCCGGGTTTTAGTGGGTAAAGCTGCGTCCACGCATCTTTTGGTTGCACCGAGTCCCACATACCCGCCAAGGGCTTTCCCCCTCCCCGCGGGATGCCTAAGTGCATTTCCCGGCTCAAAAGAAAAGAAAAGGTAAATATAAACTGGTCAAATACCATATACTATACGCTAAGGCATCGATTCTTATGCCTTAGGTCTGTATCATCACGTAAGGTAAGTTTCTCAAAGAACGCGATATCTGATTAAAAATGGCCTCTGAAAACCAGGCCTATTATGGTCAGGCTGGACTGAGTCTACACTAGGAACGCAAAAATAATATTATATTGCTTAAGTTTGCGATGGTTGGGTTAGTAATAGAGTCCCGTTTGGCACCTTTTGGGTACGGAACCCTAAGAAAGGAAGTCTTTGACATCACAAAAACTGACAGTACTACTTTCACCCATCTTTACCTACTACTTTCAATTGCACTTTAGCGCAATTTTGTGATAAACTTGTAAGGGCCTATAATATAGGACATAGGTTTTTACGCCGGGAAATGCTCTGAGGCATCCCGCTGGGGAGTGGGGACTCCTCAGGCCGGTTATGGGACTCAGCGTAGGTACGGTGGACGCAGCTCTACCCACTAAAACCCGGCGAGTGCCACCAATGCCACCTTTGTTGACTTGCCCCGTATCTATTGAGCAAACAGAGCACTTCGACGGTTAGTCAGTACCTCAAGGGACCGACACCACCTCCACAGAGGGGTTGTCCCGCACCAAATAACAACCCATCCCAACGTCGGGACAGTGCAATGGGGTGAGGTTCCCATCCTCGCCCCTTGTACTCGAATAAACTAACCTAACCACTATACAAATATACCCACAAATTATCCTATTTATATAAAACAAGTTATATATATATCGAGAAACAACTAATCAATGCCTTAATGACACTTCGCCGTAACTCACGTGAGCTACGAATTATCTATGGGACTTGATTAGAGGGTAATTTTGATTTAAATACAGTTTTCGTTACAAATGTAATCTGAATATAATCACCGAAAACATATATTCATAAAACACACATTTTCTTTGTGTATTGATTTATTTATTACGCATCTTTTTATGTTTGTGAAGCAGCCTATTAGGAGTATTTTTATAATTAAAGGATATCTTCGTCTCCGATAGTCTCCGGCTACTCGCAATTCATATAAAACATCTAATATTCATGGATTATGAGTCCCTTTAATAAGGGCGGTTTTGAAAATAGTCTAGAATATGATACAAAGAATTATTTTTGTAACAGAAGGGCAAAAGTGAATTGTCAAATGGCATTGAATAGCAGAGTAACCTTGAATCCAATTCAAATTTAAAACACAGCGTTGTTAGCTTAATCTTTCATCCCACCGCCGCCGCCGCGCCGTCCGCCTGCCGCACACATTTGCAACTCTGAGGATTCGTTAGTTTGTAGTAAACCTCAAAAGTTAGTCAAAAAATAATTCTGTCATTCTTCTACTAATCCAGTTAGGGACAGACGTTTGCATAAAACATACCTATGATTATTTGAATTTTAGATTTAAAATGGCTAACAATAAAGTTTGTCTTTTGGCAGACATAAATAAATCTAGCGGATCCGACAAATGTTGTCCCTTTTTCACGTGAGGAAATCATAGTGATACCACCGAGCCAGGAGGAGCCTGGTTGGTCATGTAAGAGTCTTTTCCAAAAGACTACCATAACCCCGTCAGCGGATGTCCTTGCAGGCTCTCCTCTAGTAGAGTGACATGTCAGGCCAGCATTTTCCGCCTCTCCTAGGTGCCGTCCAGCTTGGGCGGGCTATTGCGGGCGGCCATCTTCCGATGCAAAACGCACGCGGTCACCTCAGTGGCAACGCGCAGTCGGAAGCGAGTTGTGAAGCCACCTGCTCACGTTTCACTCCCGGTATGCACTCTTCCGGGAGATTTTTTAAACCGGTTTCCGTCCTCTGCCCCCGACCTCCTGCGTTGAGAGCGAAGTGTAGAACCTCTCACATTTCGCTCCCGGTACGCATTTCTTTAGGGTTGCGGATCCGATTAGTTCACCCGGGACTTGCACCCCTAGTTTAAGTCTCACCGCCGCGACAAGGCCCGGATTCAATGGTTGGCCTACCATTGTTAGCGCTTTGTTATTAACACTTTATTTTAGCTGTAATACAAAAAAAGTGATGTTTACGATTTTTTAGCATTTTTCTCACCAATCCATAAAATTTTAATACTTAATAAAAATAATGCACCTACGCCTGGGGAAGAAATATATTATATTTTATGAAACACTATTCAATATAACAAATGTCGCATTACTTTTTAATGATTATGACGAAGGTTGACAAAAACGCTATTACAACGTTTAGGTCAAATTTTATTTGCGAACTATCCTGGAATTTACTCAAATATACATAAAAAATATCCAAATCGGTCAAAGGCAGTTTAGACGGAAAATTATACCTGTACAAAGGAATTTATTATAAAGGCATGTCAAACTTCAAAGGCTATTCATATTACATTAAAACTTCGATCATAAATAAGATTGAAGTAGAATTTATGAACGATGAAAAATTTAATGTATGCTGTCTTGACTCGAAGAGAGACAGTCTGAAGACAGACTAAGTGCTTTGAGCTGCTTGCTGCAGTCTCTATAGTCAGTCGGTGGAAAATCGAGAATGTAAAAAATGTTTTATGTATATTTTTTACTACTCGTAATCCGGAGTCTTACTCTAGTTATATTACACAGTAGTCCCAGTGAATTTATGTACTATTGAAGTATTCACTTTATTTTTGACGTGACAACATCTTATAATTCGATGGAGCCGGCTGCAAGAACGAAAAAACATGACGCATGCGGCGTTACCTCGCTGTGAGGCGTTCCATTTTCTTATAACGTTGTCACGTTCAATCAGTAAACCGACTTTACAGACAACCGATTTTTTATAGAGGCTAAGGAATATCGAACAGACATATGTTCAAGAAAGAATCTTTAATTTATGTCAAGAGCCACCTCAAACCCTACTCGTTTCTAGAGCTTGAGTTTATCTCTTAGCAAAAGTTATACTATTTTAAGCTATTTTCTTTGACAATTTGACATTGATTGACATGCCTTGTCTTCTGTTTTGGCATGGAATCAACATGAAACTGTCATAATATTTAAGAGTGTGTCAACAAATCATTATAGTGCCACAAACTTTTCTTGGCCGGTAAGAGCGTCGCTGTCATGGATATTAGTATTGCTAGTAAATAAAAATTAACCATTATATGGGGAAAAATTTGAAGTGATGCAGGCTACCTTAATAAGTAATTTATTGAAGTGTCTTAGTAAAACAATGTATACTAATATCTAGAAAATACAGTTCTAGGAAAATAAATGTGACATAAACTTAGGAACAATACTGATATGATAGGTTCTGTTACCTGTACTATTGATATAATATCTTTTAAGATACCTAGCAATCGGAACCGTTCGATAATAACTTTGCCATTGTAATTAATAATGCAAGAAATAAAAATAAATACATTTTAGTTGGATTTTTATTAGGTGTTGGTGAATAGTAAAATTATTTATTGTACGCACCAAGAAAGAAAATAAACACAAACATTACAAAACAGTACAAATAGCGGGCTTATTGCTAAGAGCATTATTAATAAATCATTTTAAGCACTCTACACGTGTTTTGCCTCTATATTTTGATACAATAATTATGATCAAACAAAACAATTTTAGTTTTTTCCATTCTACAACAGATATTCTGTCAAAGGCTCCTGCAATCAACTGAGGCATTTCAGTACTTGATTTCCGAAGGTTCTTCTCTGCTACATTCCGTTTCATTAAACTCCAGATCATTTCTATTGCATTAAGATCGCAATGATATGGTGGCAATCTTAACACCGTGTGTCCTCTATCTTTCATCAATTTATCAATTTCGTATTCTGGTGCCGGTTTGTGTCTTTTAATTAGTTCATAAAGCTGAGGTTTTGTATAGCTTTCGTGGAATTCCACGTTCTTTTCAGCTAGCCATTGTTGCATGGCTAACTACATTGCAATTGCAAATCAATGCAATGCAGTTGCATTGCATTTTTTAAAATTTGTAAATATGTCGCCCTCCATGCGGATATGTCATTACGTTTAGTAAGAACTATTAGATTGGGTCTTCTTGTATCGAAATCCTAGTTTATGTAATATTTTCCGCAGGGTCTCTCGGCTCCCCTTAAAATCAATTTCTTCTCGAAGAACATTAAGTAACTTCGGTAAAGTGGGCATTTCTTTTTTAACTGAGTAATGTCCCTGTTTCATCGGCCCGTTTCTTTTCATTTACCATTGGTCGCACTGACCTTTCACTAACGCCTGTAATAAAAAAAGTAAATAAGTAAGTTTCTGTTTCATTAATACGTAGGTAAATTCATCCCCATCTATGCTGGTAACACTAACCTGTAGCGGCAGCAACTCGTTCATATACTTTTTGTAATGGTATAATTGGCGCTTGATTGCGTTTTTCTTCATTCATGAAAGAAATAACGCGTAAAACAATGCTTCTGCCATCGCTTTTCAATACTCCAGGCATGTTTGATGTTCATAAAAACCACAAAACACAAAACTCCGCAAGTTGTATTTGAGAGCTAACTGACAATGTCTGTCTGACATTTCAAAATGCCGATGGTAGTACCAATTTCAGCCGCCGGCCAAGAAAAGTATGTGGCACTGTACAGTTTATTGTTGTTTATTTAGTTAAATTGGTTGTTAATTGGTGTATTTCCTGCGACTACATTCGCATATTTTTGTAAATATATATTTAAATAGAGTCATGTACTTTAAATTTACTATAGGTGTAAGAGGTCGTGCCATGCTGTTTTGCAGCCGAATTGGGCCGGCACGACCTGGATGGTACCTCTCGCTCACATAACACTGGCGTCATGTGAAAGCTATGCTGTCGCGTTTCGTGCGGTTTGTGAGTTTCCGGTGGCCCATTGGGGGGGTGGGATAGGGGAAAGGAAGGTAACGCATAACCTTTGGTTGTGCAGATGCGATGAGCTTCTGTAGTCAAACATGGCTCCAACTGCTAGGTTACCTCCTTATGACGTAAAAAAAAGGTACTGAATACGGAGACGGGTGCGCTACACAGAGTGTATCCTTTTATACATTATATTGCCTACATATAGTGTGTTAATTTCATTTTTTATAGTATAGGAAGGCAAACGAGCAGTCTAAGTCTTTTCGCAACTTTCGACGTCCATACACATCCGCACAACTAAAGATTATGCAGATTGCGTTGCACTCCCTTTCCCTATCTCCTCTAATGGGTCAGTGGATACTCATAAACTGCACGAAACGCGACAGCATAGCTGTCACTTTACGCCGGTATTATGTGATCGAGAGGTACCACCCCGGTCGTGCCAGCCCCAATTCGGCTGCAAAACAGCATTGCACTATCTCTAACCAAAGTCCTAATATTGTATGCTACGTAATTTATAAATTTGAACAGATTTTGATTTATTAAGCATGTCATCAATCGAAACAATAAAAACCTTAAACGAAAATTTGTACGAACGATATACAAAAGCTTTAAAAATTAGTAGATTTCAATATTTCTTGAAGCCAAGTTTTAATCAAATATCCTATAACTTTACAAAACGAAAGTTTTCGGCTCCCCAGAGTCGTCTGGGTGCTAGAAGCGGGCACTAAATGTCTTTAATTTATATTATATCATTTTCGTTAGTAGGAAGCTAGAATCAATATTTTTATATAGTTTGGTAAAGTTTTATTGTCAACTTTGACTTATAGCATCAATATATGAAACAATCCGAAAGTGGTAGATTAATTGGTATGTCATGTAAAAATATTTTTAACCCCTGACGCGAAGAGACGAGTGTGTGAGTCTATGTCAACAAATATATAGAAAATCTCTGAAACCGCGTTTATAGACGTCTTACTATTATTCAACAACTTATATATTATGTAGTAACAATTCTTAGTTCTTTTATTTTGTAATAGCTTATGCTTACGACTTCGTCTGCGCAAGATTAGATTTTTGACAATTTACACAATATATTTATAAATTATAGCCTATATATGTTATTCTGATGTATAAGATATATCTCAAAGGGTTTAGGCAGCGTTTTCGTTGAAAACTCTGAGGCCGCTTTTTTCCGAAAATCCCGCGGTTTCACCCGCGTAATTCCCATTCTCGTGGGAGAACAGGTATAAATTATAGCTTATATGTTATTCTGATGTATAAGTTATGTTATTGTAAAGTTACATTAAAATCCATTTCAGTAGTTTTTGCGTGGAAGAGTACAAACATACACACAAAATTTCGCATTTATAATATTAGGTTTGTATTATATTGTGTCTTGAGGTTATCAATAAAAACCATCGTAATTGTCATGTTCAGTAAACATACAGTATCAGCAGCGCTTCTGTTTATAATAAATATTAATACATAAATATAATTTGTGTTTACGTGCAATATACCATAGGAAAATCACTTAGGTCGTTATAAATATTTCAAATATCAATAAACTTCAACGTTGAAAGCTTCGCAGCCAAAATGCATAAATTGTGTTGGCTACGTGGGTGTTCCTATCGTCGCCTGTGGAACTTTGTCTGTGGTACATTTGCTCGTACGATTTTCACAGCGGACCGCTATAGCGAACTTGTCACGATAATATTCTGGAAACACGCGAGTGTATTTATACTTTGAGGTAGGAACAAACTTTAACGGACTGTATTTTCATTAACAAAGACTGCTTTTGTGTTGTGTATGTGGTGCAAATACGTTGTTTGCTGGATATATCTCCACTTGTCATAAACTGATAACCAGTCGTGTTTGCGTGGGTACTTGTTATGTTAAACTTTTGTGATTTATCGTTTAGATTCTTACTCTAAGCATTATTAATTATAAGCAATTGGTACCTATTATCACGTTTTTATCTTATGGATCATTTGAAACGGCCTTGGTAAAGTCGTCTACTATTATCCGAAAAAGGCTAATTTATAATCGCACTAAGATTTTTTAAATCTTGCACATCTACTAGGACCACCAAGCATATAACCGTAATAGAGAGGTACTGTTATGTGTTTTGTATAAAAACAAATTCCACAAATTTGAGCTGCAACGCTGCGCCGGTTCTGCGCTCTGATCCGCCGACTGATCGTCATTGTTTGATAATTTGCCGATGGGATTTATATATTCTTTACTGGTTGGTTGAATTGCTATTACGTCAGTAACAAATCATTGACCACTTTCGGAATTTTATGGCTCACATTACTACACTATCTGGTTTTATGCTCACACGGTTTTTTTTTAAGTAATAAGGGGACAAACGAGCAGTCGGAGCCTCACGGCGCCGACGCCCATACACATCCGCACAACCAGATATTATGCAGATGCTTTGCACTCCCTTTCCCTATCCCCCCTGATAGGCCACCGGAAACTCACAAACCGCACGAAACGCGAAAGCATAGCTTTCACTTGACGCCAGTGTTATGTGAGGGAGAGGTGCCGGCCCAGTTCGGCTGTAATGCAGTATGGCACTATATCTTACTAAATATTTGATTTTAAATAGTCATTATTTATTGTAAAATCCCATAAATATAATTTTTCCATCTATTTTTATTTATAAAACCAGTTAATATCACTTTAACTACCACTAATTAGTCCTATTATAAATACCGGTGGGAGGGAAGCGCGGTGCCGAGCTCGCGGCTGCATGGGTACCACCATCTTGCTTGTTTCTCCCGTGAAACAGCTTTGCTGTGTTTCGGAGAGAAGGGCAAGACAGGCAGTGTAATTACTGGCACCGAGACTTAATATCTTATGTCTCAGGATAGGCAACACATAAATGAGTTGCCTGGGCACATTCCAGGTAAACTAGTTTATGTCCATGGGCGACGTCGACCACTTACCATCAGGTGGCACGTTTGCCAGTTTGCCTATCCAACTAACATAAAAAAAACTAAATAGTCGCAAAATCCTAAAAAAATATTATTCTACCCGATACAGCCCGATACCCGATAATAGTATCATTGCCCGATACTTAGATACAGAAATCGTTATTCATAGATTTAAAGTCATTATTTTCAGTTCAGATATAGGCCATGCTAATAATGAAAACCAATTAACATCGTCTGATACGAATCGTTATCTTGGCAATCAAATAAAACAGATACATTTATTTGCAATCCGACATTATAGAGACGCCAGTCTTTGAGGTTATTGTATACATCTGCAGGATATAGCCCATCCGCTCTGTGTCTATTAACGGTATCCACAATTTGGGTAATAAATAACATTGACAACAGTAATATAACTTCATCATTATCACCTTCTTAACAGTTCCATTTGAACTTTGATGTATTGGAGTTTTCGAATTTTCTCTCACTATAACAACAATAAAAATGAAATAGTACGATATATTTCTAAATGTAATTTACAGTGTATATGTGTAGTTGTTTTTCCTGGAGTCTGGCTTATCGATGTGATAAATGATACACATTTTATCTCCCATTTCTCTTAAGTCAGGTTCACGCCCGTGTCCATACCGTTTATATTTTCACGTTACGAACATCGTACCAAACATTTACTAAAGCATTTACAGTAAGTTCTGATAACGTGAAATGGTTAAAAATGTTAGCTAATGTTAGTTATTATATATTTATAAATTATTTCGTGTCACGTTGTTTGTACGATGGTCTCAAACCGATTTTCATAAAAATTTAAACGCTATGTGTTGATCTAACTAGAGATATCTTTAGAAAATATTTAAAAAAGACGTCTGCTCAGACCACTCGTAATTTATATAATCCAATCAGTCAGTCCGTATTTTCACATACACTTTTATGGGAGACTAATTTAATAATAACACTCAATGCTAGCTCTGTAAGCCGAGACTGCCTCCAGGGCCCAGGCACACAGTCGCCGCGGCGCCGATGCGGAATACCATAGTTCTCGCACCAGCACGACGAGCATAACACCACCGGGTTTTAGTGGGTAGAGCTGCGTCCACCTTACCATCTTATGGGCACAGCGAGTCCCTGCCTGGGGAGTCCCCCTCCCTCCGTGGGAAGCTTAAGAGCATTTTCAGGTGGAAAAAAAGCTTTGTAAGTCTTCGATAATAATATGATAGTCCAATTAATTGCGCCCAATTTATTGTATCACCGAGTAGCTGCTATATATGGACGAGTTGGCTGGGCATATTGAAAATAGGCCCCAGATCTATGTGCATGTGTATAGTTTATCATTTCTGGTGTCTTGTTTTTAGTTTGTCTTCATTTTGACGAAACCACAACATTTACTCTATGTAGCTACGATATGTAATTACGTTATCGCTGCAAGTCGAAGCGGTCATAGAAATTACAAATCTGTAAACTTCTCATAATATCTAATTTTAGTATATTCCCGTTTGCTAACGGACATTATATTTATGTTCCATTTGTATTTTGGTTCCCACAAGATACTATTTTCAATATATTTATATTACAACTTAAATTTAATTTAATATTTTTGACTACAACTATCTACTATTTATTTTAATTAGTGTCATTATCGTCTTAATGACCTTCCCTGTATAGTCTGTGTAATTTATTGTGACGTCGTTTGTTATATGCCATGATTTTTATATTGTTATATTAATTAAAAATAAAAGCAATGGAAACTGACTATAAATTAATTTGCTTTCAAATGTAAAACACGTCCACAGTTTGGTTTTGACGTGACAACGTCTAATAAATCGATGAACGCCAGCTGCATGCACGAAATGACGCGTCATTGTCCTGTTACGCTCATTGTCCCGTAACGCTCATTGTACGCTTGCGTTTTGTTATGACGTTGTCACGTTAAACAGCTATCGTCCGTAAACCAACTTTACATATAACCAATTTTTAATTAATGTTCGGTTCTCCATGTCAAATGAGAAGCCCAAACATATGTTGACAGATATAATAATAATATACAAAACTAAATTGATTTACAAGTATGACATTTAGGTACAAAAAAAATGTTGTTTTGAGGGACATCAAATTTTGCTTCATTCAATTCGATAATTAGATAATTATACCATCGAAAGTTAAAGAAAACTTTTCAATATAAATTAACAATGATTTATTCATTAATTGTAAAGGATTAGTAATTAATTTTCGTGTCTGTTTGGCTTTCCATTTAATTATTTTTAGCACAAAATCTTTATTAGATTTTTCAACATATCTTTTCTTTTCTTACCTTCATTGTTTTCTAATGTTCAAGAATTTCACTCATTATAAACTTTGGGCATGTGAAAATCTTAATAAATCGCGATAAAAAATCCATTATGTCAAATTATTCATATCTAAACTGTCAAGTATTGTTGCTGGAGTAGACCGAGATAAATTATAATGCAAGCCCGTGATAGCACGTCACGCAGTAATTTTCCAATTTATCTGACCCATATTCTCATAGATAATGTATATATTTTGACTCGATACCCATTTCTCCCACGTTTACAGCCCTTTTCACGCACGTCACTCTTATCGTCACGTTTATTTCATTAAATATTTTCACTTTATATATCGAGTGTCTTTTGACAAAATGTTTGGAAATATTTGAAGCCTTTCAGCAGTAACGAGGGGTAGAGACATCGACGAAATATATGGAACACAAAATATACAAACGAGGTAAGGTGGAGTCAAATTAGGTAATATGACAAGCCCTACCATGGTTCAGGCCTTGTCGTGGCGGTGGGGCTCAGTAACCTAGGGTGAGCGGTGCATCTTGGGCTAATTGGGCCGAGGGGGCTCTTTGTACCCCTCTTATAAGAAGAGGGGACAGAAGAGTAGGGGCCAAGGGGTGAGGATGGGAACCTCACCTCATTGTACTGTCCCGACGTTGGTAGGGGTTGTTTTGTGGTGCGGGACAACCCCTCTGTGGAGGTGGCGTCGGTCCCTTGCGGGACTGACTAGCCGTCGAGGTGCCCTGTTTGTTTTCTAGATCCGGGGCACCTCACCAAAGGCGGCATTGGTGGCACTCGCCGGGTTTTTGTGGGTAGAGCTGCGTCCATTTACCAGCTGTCGGGCGCAACGAGTCCCACATATCCGCGTGGGGAGACCCACTCCCCCGCCGGATGCCGCAGAGCATTTCCCGGCGTTAAAGAAAAAAAAAGCTGAAATGATTATTGAAGCGAACCGGCCTTCTATAGTCTATACGGACGTTCCGGTCGCTCGCATATTAAAGGTGTTCGCAGCAAGCCATTCAATTCGTGCTAAGCGTCAGATTTTACAATTACACTAAACGCGCGTCATTTTTACGTTTAGTTCCTACACTTTACACTATAAAGCTTCCCTTCTTTCGGGCGTCCCTATAATAATAATTTTACTTTACTACATGCATTAAGAGTATAGTAACCGGATGACCGAGATTTGCTCGGTATTTTTATTTTTTATTTTAATAAAATGACATTTTCTAAAAATGATTCCTAGCTAGATCGATTTATCGCCCCCGAAACCCCCTATATACTAAATTTCATGAAAATCGTTGGAGCCGATTCCGAGATTCCAATTATATATATATATATATACATATCGGAAAACGAATTGCGTATATAATACGACTTAGGGGCCTTCAAGAAAAGAGCATACTCATATCTGAAAGGCCGGCAACGCACCTGCTAATCCACTGGTATAGCAGGTGTCGCTGTCGCTCTTCACTTAACATCAGGTGAACCGACTATCCGTTTGCCCCCTCTTCTATAAAAAAAAAAAAAATTGCTCATTTAAAGATATAAGATAAGATATATGAAATGGTGGATTATTTATTTCACCATTCGTAAGCTTTATTATCCAGAAATAATATATTATATTTTATTTCTGTAAATCTTATCTAATTAATTTGCGAAGTCACTAGCAGCTTTACATAATTTTATTTGTTGTTGATATCCCACATAGCTATAATGTATACATTGTTGAGGAATAGAGGCAACTCAATCAGACATTCGTTATCTACTGTGTTAGTGGATAGATAAGGATCTCCGCGCAGGGCCGGTTCTTGTTCCGGATTCAAGAAAATCTATCCAGTAGCCACTATATTCAACTAAGAGCCGTTAGCTTAGAGGCCTTCTGCAAGATGGATTTGTAAGTCGTGAGATACTGTTAGATGTAGCATAGATAACTCATTATGCAGAAAATATTTGTTGGGAGAGCCCCGTTCATTTGGGTATGATCGACTGGTATCGATATATCCGTCTGATTTAAGGCTGCCGAGAAATATGGTATGCTGTGTTTAGGCGAGAAAGATTACGTTGGAGTCCAATACTCATAAATCTTGGGCCATCCATAATTTTTTTCTTAATCCCAATATGAGGTCGACACTAGCAGGTTATAGCGGTGGTCGTCACAAAAGTGTCTCTCCCCAATATTTGCGACGGTGAAAACGTGAGCATTTGCAACATAAAAAAATTTACTGCCACATTTATTATGTTGTAATCCCTAATCCTAAAAGAGATAAAAGCGACACAGATTATTTTACATAATGTAAACCAGCGTTGGCCCTGTTATGCGATAAAGGAAAAATATTACCATAATGATTTACACAATAGCCTAAGTATATTTTTTCTATCAACGAATAACATAACTACACAAGTAGGAATGTTCCCATTCGAATTACAGGAAATAAGACATATTGTTCAATATTTATAGCCCTACGTATTCATAAATCGTTTGTTTATCATAGAGATATCTCTATGATTATATGTTTCATATTATGTCCTCACAGTGTAATTAAACATTGAAACCTTTTCGTCAAAAATAAATACTTATTAAAAAAAGATAGTGTCTACTTTTTAAAGCATTAATAAATAGGATATTTAAACTAAAGTTAATATGCTAACTGCATAACTAAAGCTATGCATCAGCTATCCTAGAGTATATACCTTTTTTTGAGTACCAAATTTTAAATTACCAGATTTTTTTATAGAAGAGGGGGCAAACGGACAGTCGGTTCACCTGATGGTAAGTGAAAGCGATACACCAGAGGGTTAGCAGATGCTAACCCAGGTGCTTATTTCGATTTATGATTTATCAATAAACTGACAGGCAGTTTATAATATATTACATAGTATTTAATGATCAAGTGTGCACCATTGGATTTTCCAAAGTTAAATTTTTTGTGTGATTCATGTTCAGTATTATATTATTTAATCGCTATTCATATGAAAATAAAACTTTTTACAAGGTAAAGAATCATATTTTTTATTATTCTCAATACATCAAATAATTTTATCTTCATTCTGAGAGATAAGATCAGATTGCTTCTGCAAGGAGCATCTGCTCGAATCGATCGCAATGAAACTTCGTTCAGTAAAATGTTTCTCCGTATATGTACATATTTTATATACGTACTCTACTAGCGTCTAACAATGAGATTCTTTTTAAATAATATACTAGTGGTATATAGACGTAATGTTTGTAATCAGCCTCTATCCGTCCACTGCTGAACATAGGCCTCCCTCAATAAACGCCAAGATGGCCGATCCCTTGCTACTCGCATCTTCGAAATTACTCATCCGATTTTTTTTTTTATATCTTTGGACGCTTTTACACCACGTCAATCTGGTCCCGTGGTAAGTTCTCGAAGAACTTGTGTTACGGTACCAGACAACAGAAATATATTTAATACTTTTATACTATACATATACTTAGGATTGTTATTATATAATACACATATTTAATACACATCTATGACCCAGGAACACAGAATTTTTTTTCCGCGTCCCGCGTCTTCAAGCATAATTGAATTAAAAAATTCTTACACCAGTTTAAAAGTAGCATTACATTGATGAGTGATTTTTTAAACTATTAACTAATAATGATCATCAGTACGGATATAGCTATAAAATATGATTAAGCGGGCGAATCTGTGGGATACAGTTAGTAGTATATTATAGCAATAGAGATTTCATATGAATAGCAATCACTTTCCATTGATTGTGAATAATTATCACAGTATATAATTATGTGATTATCAAACGATTACCTATTTTTAAAAATACACTTAAAATGTCTTTCATACTGAAGAGTCACGACCTGTTCCGATTGAGGTTTTCCAACTCTTTATGACCCCATGAGGCTGAAACGGAGCGGATTTTGTCCGCAAATGTTAACGAATGGAACATTAAATGGCGCGAAGTAGCTTAACCCTCATTGCTCATATCATACAGCCAAAAGCGCGACAATATCGCAATTCATTAATACACACACAGAATTTCTTTAATAATACACGCTTTCATATTGTGTATACACGAAGTGCTGTGAGAAATACAATCAATCTGAGTTGGAAACCTATTTCCATCGTGTGTGCTTTCCTAGCTTAAAAGGGCTTTAATATATTTCTATATACGTATCTATCTCATACATATCAGTATTTCTAATGTTTACGCAACTTTTACTTATTATAATGAAACAATTTTTACGGATTTTATCGCGGCTTAAAGATTTTTACAAGCCCGATGTTTCGGATACTTTACAGCAACCGATGCCTTCCCGTAACCAATAAACCGCGATAAAATCTAAAAAAGTAGTTTCCTGTATACGTTTTAAATTGATTGAGGCTATCAGAGAGTTATAATTTGATATTTCATTAAAACTGGATTACACAAAATCTCAAAGCATTGTTCGATTGTCAATCATTTATTTTTCCATTTATCTTTATAATGTGTATTCAAAACACTAGTGTTTGACTTTCATTTGACCTCTAAAAGCCGATTCGGCTTTATAAGGCATTTTCCTTTGTATATCTAGACTAATCTGTCCCCAGTGAATTCAAGGGTCTTATAACACTGACATTTGCAAATCTTAAAGACATATACAAAAACGGACAATTTGTTCTTAAAAAGGTTTGCTTGTAGAGTTATTTCTGCATGATGGATTTTGCTGGAAACTGAAAGTACAAACTATTTTGCACAAACTGCAGATTTATTTTAAAAAGAAAGTAATACTTAGTGAAATAACAGTCAGTGTGTTTGAATTATATTAAATGTGTTAATATCTGCAAAGGTGTTTACTTAACGTTGCAGTTGTGACGTCTTCGGCCTTTGTATGACGTCATTACTGGCAAGACTAGTTAAAACAATAATAATATTATAATGAAACATTTTTTTCGGATTTTATCGCGGTTTATTAAGATTTTTACAAGCCCGACGTTTCGGATACTTTACAGCAACCATGGTCACGGGAGGACTGAGGTGTCATCCCCACCATCATGCCTTGACGTGGCGGTGGGGCTCAGTAGCCTAGAGTGAGATCCTTAACTATAATATAAAATAATTTTAGTAATAGGATTCCGTTGCCGGCTGTCTGCCTATTCGTCCGTATAACCCATCTTATCCGTCCGTCACAGAGCACTATATAAGTAGACACTATAAATTTTCGGTGTCGATTATGGCTGCTATAACAGAAACCCATAATAAAATAAAGTTAAAATTTAAATAAATTCTGAGTGACTCTGAATGGTTTCAAGAGACGTTGTTCAGGGTTATTTCCTTCGTTTATCTTTAGTACTAGTTTAAAAAAGAAAAAAATATATAACCATAGTCCATATACAAGCTTTCTTTTAGGATTGATAAGTTATGTTAGCATAATTTTTTAATATATCCTCGTGACAAATCATGAATCAAAAAATCTGGAAAATACATTTTATAACATTAAGCCTTTGTTAGTTGAAAAACGATATTTATTTATTTACAATTATTTGTGTAAGGGATCTCTTCACTGTGTAAATTCCAACACCCCGATGAACGGATTTTTATTTATTTTTTAAGGTTGGATAATTGGCGAAAGAAGTTAAAAGTACAATATAATCACAATTGGAAAGACTACTAAGCCCATAACTCGAGAAATCTCAATTAAAACGTCTGCCGTTAGTACAACATAATTTGCTCGTTTGTCCCAACTATGTCCTACAAAACCCTTTTAAACCCTCACAGAAGTTTGACTTAAAATAAAAGTAAGAGTTGAATTTCACCCACATGACGCATCGAGCCTAAATTAAAGAGCTTTCTTTCAAAGAAAATGACAAAGGTGGTTTCATATAATTCGATTTATTGTTACAATATTACATGAGAGCAAAGAGTAATCATGGATGTATCATGTTTTATAGAAATAAAAATAAAGGTTTGAAATGAATAATAAAGGTGTATGCAGCTTTTGGAATGTTTCTTATATTTATTAGTTACTAGTTGTTGCCCGCAGCTTCGCCCGCGTTAACTTACTCAACTTAATTAGTAATTACTGTTAGTCACAGCGTGGTGTTATATAGCCTATAACCTTCCTCGATAAATGGGCTATCTAACACTGAAAAAAATTTTCAAATCGGACCAATAGTTCCTGAGATTAGCCCGTTCAAACAAACAAACAAACTCTATAGCTTTATAATTTTAGTAGAGATTACAAAGGCCTTAAAATTACATATCCGTTCCGACACGTGCAAATGTTAGAGTTAATTCTATAGACATGTAGGCATATTTACATAAAGAGAAAAGAAGTTATGTGAGTACACAATGGAAGAGTGAGATTGAAACTTTAAGAAGGCGATTTTTGAAGGATTAGATGCAAGTACAGTGCGCATCAAAATATATTTTATATTTAACTATTGCTTTATATTACATTTTTCAGAGTTCATTTAATTAAACTATTTATTTATGTTTTTTATGTCTAGCAATAAGTGTCATTTTATTTTTTATATACATAATTATTAAGTCAGCATAAATGATAACCTAGAATTAGAACAATAGCATACACTAATAAAGGTGTAAGTGTCTAACTACAATAGAATTGTATGTATATGTATGTGTTGTATTGTATAGGTATTAAAAATAAGTAAAGAAAAAGAATATGCTACTCAATTTCTACTTATTTATGAAATAAAATAAACAAAAGTACGATATTTTATTACCTATGACGTATAGCATCTTCATGTACCCGAACACGCCTTGTTGATTTCATTTCACCTAAACATTTATGCCAATCAATATGTTATTTCTATAAATAATAATTTAGTACAACTAAGTCGTACATTACTACACAAAATCATATTTGAAGCTGGAATTTTTGGTATAAAACTACAAGTATATTGTTTATATTATTTATTTAACTTATACCACAATAAAGTAGTAATTACAAGTTAACATTTATTAAAATTCCCTATAACCGTATGTATTGTTCTTGGTGTTTCGTATGATTGTGTTGTCGTGTTGATAAATATACACTCTATATAATAATTGAACTTTATTCTTATTGATATCATTACATAATATACAATAGCTTTATGTGTAATATTCCCATCAAAATAGTGTAAAATGTTTTCAAATACGGAGCGGCGCCGCGCACTGGGAATCAATGAGCTAGCTACATAACAATCATGTAATTTAATGTGAAAAATCTGTTGAACCCAACACTACGTTTAATGGTAAACTATTGATCCAAATATAGAAGGGCACTTCGTGCGCCATTAACTCGATTATTATTATTCATAAAAGAACGATACATGGTGCGATACACAAAGCATGCTGTGTTTTTATTTTTTTGAAATAAAAAAAAATACCTACCCAGCAAAGTTGCAACTGAACGTACTAACATATACATATGAGAAGTCTAAACACGAGGCATTACTTACATACCTTAAAATTTACAGCCAATCTAAACAACTGAAAACTGACATCCATAAATATTTACATTCCGGTGTATAGACGTGATACGCGTAATCGCGTGCGTTACGGGTTACGACAGGAGCGCGTAGACGTCGGCGATGACTGGGCGGCGCGGCGCGGTGGCGAGCGCTCGGCGCGTGAGGAGCGGCCTCGGAGCGCCGGCATAATAGCCGCCGGTGATGTGGCCGCGGGAAGCGCGGCTGGGCGAGGCGCGGGCTGCGGCTGCAAGCGCCGACTGACGAGTGGGGGCTGCGGCCTGCCGGCTGGTGCGCCGACGTGCCCGGCGCCCGCCCAGCGCAGAACCCTCGCCCGCCCGCGCACCTCTAATTCTAATTGCCGGCTATCTCTTGCAATTCAGGTCATCATGCCTAGTCCTAAACTTCTTTTGTAACGAAAATTCTTTGTATTTTAATATTCGATGAATTAATTTCGCGTTTCGCGTGAAACGAAACTTACGTTTCGTGAAAGGTAGTAATAAAATAAGTGCTTTTATGGAACGAGGTTCGCGTTTATTCGATTCGTAACTGAGGGAAAGTGAACGTTTGTTTTGTGTTCGCTCTATTTGTTGCAAAAACCGCTGCGCTTTATTGGATACACGCTCTATATAAATTTTATATTTACAAGACATTTTCCTTTTATCGAATTGCATAGGCTAATATTACGATGAGTTATAATATGTATACCGTGCATTAGGATTTTATTGGTTGAAATAAAATATTATCAATATGATTTTACAGGTAAAATACTACTTAAATGGTAAAGTTAAGTTATATTCTCTACTTTTACTTAATCTTTAATTGAAGTGAAGTTACATTATATTATAAACCGAAAGCTTTAAGCGTTGCCTTCATATTCTCGTTATTAAAAATCTTTTGAAAACAATTGTTAACCGACTTCAAAAAAAGTCGGTGTCGTATTTGTTGCTGTACATTACCTACCTACCTTGGCTGACACCGACTGCAAAAGTAACTATAATGACGTGGTAAACGCAAAGTTTGTACATTAGTAGAAGATTAAGTTGATTATATGTTGTAAGCACAAAAATTAAAGAAACTGTTATTTTATTACTTTTTAGTTTAGTATTTTTGAAGTCGGTTTTAATTTTTTGTAAAATGTTTTTATCATCGTTAGTAATTGATGAAATCCTAATGGATTTTAAAATCATCGTTCACAATTGTTATGTTTTATCTGTACAATAAAAAAGCTTTGAAAAATTATATCATTCTGTTCAAACGTGCATTTCCATTATTTCAATGTTTTAATTGAAAATCCACAAGCTGTATATTTCCGATTATCTCGCAAAATTGTACGTACGGTTAGTTATTTTTTTTACCATAGTTACCGTTGTTATACAAATATGCTATAGTATGTTCACATTCTACTTTTTCACGTTCACGCTTCACTTTTTTAAGGTTCCGTACTTCAAAAGGTAAAAAGGATGACTCTTATAAGATGACTTTCTTGTCGGACTCTCCATGTATTACCACTGATTATCTCAGGAACTGGTGCATCTAGCAAATTAAAATTTATACCAGATACTAGGGTTTATAGTCCCTATAATGTCCCCACCATGGTTCAGGCCTTGACGTGGCGGTGGGGCTCAGTAACCTAGGGTGAGCCCAGCACCTTGGGCGAAGCTAATTGAGCCGAGGGGAGGTGGCCTTTGTATACCTCTTATAAGAAGAGGGGACAAAAGAGCAGAGGCAAGGGGCGAGGACGGGAACCTCACCCCATTTTATTGTCCCGACGTTGGCGTCCTGGGAGGGGTTGTTCTGTGGTGCGGGACAACCCCTCTGTGGAGGTGGCGTCGGTCCCTTGGGGGACTGACTAGCCGTTGAGGTGCCCTATTTGCTCATTAAATCCGGTACCTCACCAAAAGTGGCATTGGTGGCACTCGCCGGGTTTTACAGGGTAGACCTGCGCCCACTTACCAGCTTTCGGGCGCAGCGAATCTCACATATCCGCGTGGGGAGAACCACTCCCCCACGGCATGCCTCAGAGCATTTCCCGGTGTTAAAGAAAAAAAAGTCCCTATGATGTGTGTAAAAATCAAAGTCCTGAGCTAGGACCATAAAAGGATATGGGAAAATTTAGATTTTCGCGAAAACTTGTAAGTACTTTTATTTGAAACAATTTTTAAGGATTTTATCGTGGTTTATTAAGATTTTTACAAGCCCGACGTTTCAGATACCTTACAGCAACCATGGTCACGGGAGGACTGTTATTGTTGTAAGTACGTAACAAAATTAACGTTAATTTTCAACTTTTTTTATTTTTAAATTTTCCCTTTCCTTGTGCTGCAAGTAAGACCTTGCTTTTAACCAAAACTGATAATTCTGGTCAACCGGAAATATCCTGTAGGTTTTGGGTCAGAGACCTTTATGTTAGTTTCCGTTGACCTAGGAACACGAAATTTGGCAAAAAGCAAGGTCTTATAGCACAAATGGTATGGTAATTAATGTACATCATATTTTTTTTAGTTTTATCATTCTCTTATTTTAGAAGTTACAGGGGGGACACATTTTACCACTTTGGAAGTGTCTCTCGCGCAAACTATTCAGTTTAGAAAAAAATGATATTAGAAACCTCAATATCATTTTTGAAGACTTATTCATAGATACACACGTATGGGTTTGATGAAAAAAAAATTGTGTTTCAGTTCTAAGTATGGGGACCCCCAAAATTTATTGTTTTTTTTTCTACTTTTGTGTAAAAATCTTAATGCGGTTCACAGAATACATCTACTTATCAAGTTTCAACAAAGGTCTTATAGTTTCGGAAAAAGTGGTTGTGACATACGGACGGACATACAGACAGACAGACAGACAGACAAACAGACAGACAGACAGACAGACAGACAGACAGACGTGACGAATCTATAAGGGTTCCGTTGGCTACGGAACCCTAATTAAAGGGTGTCATACATACTAGTGGACGTCCATTAAGATCCTCGATCCTCGATCCTCGATCCAGTCCTCGGAGTTGTATGGACGCTCATGTAATTAATAGAACTTTTTTTGGAGAAATCTAATAGATCGTTTCGGTTCGGAAATACCGCAGCTGCCCCCTGCAGTATTTCCGTGACTAAGACGGAAACGACTTAGGTACCTTCAAGGAAAGATCATACTCATATTTGAAAGGCCGGCAACACACATGGTGTCTAGGGATGTCGCTTATCAGTTACGACCAAGTAAAACGCTTGTCCGTTCGCCCCCTCTTATATTAAAAAAATTAAGGCAACTTAATCGCATTAGATGGAAGATAAATAATAATAATTGCTACATCCTGTGGCGTTCATAAGTTGTAGTTGTTTGACAGTTACTAATTACTTTCTGTAATTATCGTATGTGACGTAATTATTGTATGTGTTATACGTGTATGTGTAATTATTGTATGTGTGTCAATGATGGTGGTTATAATATTATCAGAAGATCAGCAGCGACATTGGCTCCTCTTACGTAATAATTGAAATCAAGATTCCTCTGGTGAATAAGGAAACCTTTGAGCTAGACAAGGTTATAGGTCTTCCTCGGCAAAATTACGTCGTGCAGTTTATAACACCCTATATTGCATTTAATCTACAAAGGGACCTGCTCCTCACTCTAACAGAATCGGACGTTCAAAATTGTGTCAAGACAAGGACAAACAAGTTATTATGCTCTATAGATAAACCGATTTATGAGTTACAATTAACACAATCAATTTGTAACCTAAGTAGATATAATAAAACAATGTGTTATAAGAGGCAGACGGCGTGTCGCGAGCGATGGATCAAGTTGCATGGTGGTAACAGGTGGCTTTTCGCTTGCTGTGGGAAATGCACGGTGCGCATATTTTGTGTCGAGACTGGAATGACAATAAAGTCACTTAGCGAGAATGGTATATTAAATATCGGTCAAGGTTGTACAATAAAGGGTGACACATTTACCATATTCGGTCACAATAACTACCTAAGTCATGTCAACATTCAAGAGAGTATTCAAGAACTTCCGGAGATTTCGATACTGAACTCCATTGTCAACACTTCAATACTCGAGCAATTTACACCCGAAGATCATGAAGAGGAGTGGCGAAATGTAAAGACTCAGATCACTAACTTGAAAGAGCAAGAAAGCGCACCGCTCAGTATACATGACGTGCATCAGTATTCGGTCATGTACTCAATACTTGGATTAATCATATTCGCAGGATGCGTATACTTGATCAGACGATGTCGCAGAAGTAAAACAAGCCGGAGAGTAGCCCCAGTGGTAACAAATAATGCCACAGACTCTATCGCGATGGCGGTAGTCACGAGAGCAGATCAGATGGAAGCCACCCAGGCGCCTCCGAGGATACGACCACGATCCATGCGACTGGACATCCCGGATATTTCGGCAGAATAGTGCATACAAGAACTATACTTAACGTTATAAGCTATAATTTACCTTTATTTTATTATTTACATTTTTTATTGTTACTCTTGTTATACATATTGTTTAAATTCCTTTTTTTTGGGCCGCCAAGATGTACGGGTTACCGTACAGTAGAAAATAAAAGTCAGCGTCTTGCCAATTTAGGTGGCTTACACCCGAATACTCAAACGAATCTCAAATTTAAGACGTACTTAAACTCGTGTTGTCCCTCTTTTTTTCTTTGAATCTGACACGTCGTAGCATGAGTTTAAGTACGTCTTATATTTGAGTTTCGTTTGAGTATTCGGGCGTTACAAGCATTATTTTACACACACAATTATATGTTTGTATTGATGCAGTTTGTATATATATATATTTGTAACATTTGATAATAAAGCAGTGTTAGAACGATTTTCATTGGGTTTGTTTTACACAGTAACTTTCCCTCACATATATCGACTGGCACTCATATCATATATTTGTACACACAGTACAATGTCGATATAAAACTACTAGGTACAACTAGTTTTGACTCGATCCTTTAATTTTTGAGATCGGGTCCTTTTATTCGATTGTATCCGTTTCTCTCTCAGTCTGTCCTAGTATTTGATAATTTATTATTTACTGGTTAAAGTAATGAGTGAGTGTAAGAATAAATTA
The DNA here is from genome assembly GCA_963853865.1 of Helleia helle. Classification (NCBI taxonomy): domain Eukaryota; kingdom Metazoa; phylum Arthropoda; class Insecta; order Lepidoptera; family Lycaenidae; genus Helleia; species Helleia helle. The sequence goes on along the minus strand of OY971422.1, from coordinate 11,910,523 downwards.
ATTAGTAAGAAAGAAAAGTTTTTGTACATCGGTAAATGGAGCTTTTGTTACATCGATTGACCAGATAATGTAACTTAATTGTTAATACTCAATTGATTATTACACAGGAATAGGCATTATTGTAATCAAAAAAGCAATAGAAAGTTGCTTTGTAATTTTAAAGCTATTAGCCTTTGTCTTTTATTAGAATTTCCTAACGTTAAAAAATACCAAGTAATGTCACACGTGTTGCCTGCCCCACTACATTTCAAAATAAAAACAATATCGGGATCACGTCGTCTGTCTGCTTCATTAAAGTTCTTTGACTGGTTCTGGTAATTGGAGTACCTTTGCAAAATATTCTTTTTAATTATTTTAACTAAGGTAATTTTGATATTATGGTTTTCCTTTTTTATTATATGATTTGTTAAGTTTTTGAGCGAAGACACGAAGATTTTAGGTCGTATCTTTTTATGATGATGCAAGGGAACTTTAAAGAGACTCATCCTTGCAATGCCAATGGCTTACAATTACATGGGGCAATAATCTCCTAATTTCGCTAAATGGCTGTTTTCGTGATTATAGAGCTAGTGTAGAGATATACATTATATCTGGTGCGCGTTGCACCTCCCCTACGAGCCTCGTAGCGATTACTCATGGGGGCGATATTTTAATCAATCTGCTGTAACCCACTGCCCCACATTACAAATACATTTACTATGGTAATATATGCAAACTATTTTTATTTTTTATTTTTTTTGGTAATTTATACTCTTCAGTATATACTGAACTAATGCAGAAATTACACTATAATTCATTTTCAATTATTTAAGCTTTGGAAGGAAAAACAGTAACTAAACACATAAAATTTGATTAGTATATTATAAATGATGTGTGTAATGTAATATATGTGTTTTTGCTACAATTTATATTGAATTAGTACATAAATAGAGAGAGAGAGCGAGGACTGTATTTTTACGGTAATTTGAAATATATAGAATTAACTCGCCTTAGCTTCTTTAAAAGACAAGTTCGAACGGAAATCATATTGGACCGTAGACAGAGAATACTCTCTGTCTACGTATTGGACATTTGCAGTGACAGTAGCTGCGAATATATAGCTAGGTCTATAGCGTCTCTAGTGCGGCTCTACACTCTCCCCGACAGTCCGAGGAAGGGCGAGCGCGAGAGTGTAAATGGTAACGCCGGCTCGCCTCGGCCCGTCATTTATATATTAATAGGCGGACCTAGAGGCCTCGGACGAGACATAGTGAGTGCTCTCGATCGAGAGTGTAGAGCCGCAATTACAGTAATTCAACTGTTAGCGAAAGAGCGCCTGTAATGAATGTCACACATGTGTCAAAGGAGGGAAGTTGACAGGTGTCAAGCATAATGCAAGTTTTATTTAACTATTTTTGATAATTATTTGAAAGTCAATAGTTTTATCCTAGTTTTCTCTTCTTTGTGTTGTGTGTTGCCACTGATATATCGACCTGTTTAACATCGTAACTGTATGCTGTGTTGTTATTCAAATACACCGTTTACTTTTAATGTGCGACTGTCGCGAAAAATAGTTTCAAGATAGTATAATAACTCCCAAACAGGTTTTAAATTGCAAAGCATCGTAAATAACAATTTAATTTCCCAAACAACCTTGTTTTCCATCAAAAAATATATATTCCTTTATTTATTTTCGACTAGCAGCTAGCTGATGCCCGCCACTTCGTCCGCATGAACTTAGTTTAGAAAATTATAAAAGTTCAATTATATACTTTGCTGTAAATAATTTTTGTAAAAGAGGTTTTTTATTTTAATTTTGTATCATCGCGATTTATATTTTATAGCGCTTTGTAATTTAACCAATTAATATATTTGAAATTGTCATTTTTCACGTACATAAAAAGCTATCGTTTTTAATACGAAAATTTAAAAATAAAAGGACGAAAGAATTTGAGTGAAAAGCATAAACAAAAAGTATTTTATTATGTTTGACATCATTATTTTTTTAATTTAAAATATACCGAGTGTACCAAAGAAGATAAAATATAAAATTATCTGTTTTGCCTATAATTTTATATTTTATCACAATCACAATCTAAATATCACAATCACAATAGATTTAATCACAATATAAATATTATTATTTAATAAATAGATTGTGATTATGTAAGTTAATGGTACTAAACTGAATATGCGAAAGTGAGAGACATCAAATAATTTCTTTATACCGCCGTCTTAGCTAATACCACGGGCTAGTATGAACAGATTGTCTTTGTCACCTATCCGCGAGCAATCCAGATACAGTTGGCCGTGAATAAAACAATCAAATCGGGTCTGACCTTGATACTTATTTAATATAATCATTGAGAAGCAACCTACCGGTGGGAGGGAAGCGCTGTGCCGCGCTCCCGGCTGCATGGGTACCAACCATCTTGCTTGTTTCTCCCGTGAAACAGCTTTGCTGTGTTTCGGAGAGAAGGGCAAGACAGGCAGTGTAATTACTGTCACCGAGACTTAACACCTTATGTCTCAGGATAGGCAACACATAGATGAGTTGCCTGGGCTCGTTCCAGGTATACTAGTTTATGTTCATGGGCGACGTCGACCACTTACCATCAGGTGGCACGTTTGCCAGTTTTCCTATCCAACTAATATAAAAAAAGCAAGCGGTTATTGGGAACTGTATGCACTTGAACTAAAACGGGAAGTTATTGGGGATGAGTGGCATAAGAACAGTTTCATCGGAGTATAGTAAGATTTTATAACGCGGACGGCGGAATAAGAAGTTTCACCTGAGCCGCTCCCGGTAAGAATCTCAGTTTCGATTATATTTATTTGTACAGCACTTACTTTAAGCAGAGTCTATTGCATAATTTAGAGGGAGTACGGTACAGCAGCCTTATCGGTACACCGACTTTGGACGTAATTAAACGTGCGCAGGAAGACCACTTGCAGTACATTTAGGAACTCCACTGGAAATTTCGTAACATTGTCAATAGTAAGGATGCTGCGGCGGCTATTATAGGATTATAATACTTCATCCCCAACAACTTCGGTTAAAATTTTCTGGTTGATATCAGCGGCTTGGTCATTTCTTGGAGTATGGCATGTTCACATAACTAAGGATCTTCCATGTGGTATACTTGACAGGTCACCGTATACCCGTGAGCAACTTATGAGTTCATCTTCCGATGAAACCACTCTGCCAAGTATTTCTGGACCTTTTTTTATTAGAGACTAGAGGTAGAAATTCTTCAATGAAGTTTTGATTTCATTGGGCCTAGTACCTCGACTTATAACCGATTTTATTTGCCGATTGCCGCAGAAAAGAGCAGTGTAACGTTATCAGTTGGCCTTTCATCTTTGTAAAACTTTTGCCTTCTCGCAGTTTCTTGTTATAATACATATAATATCATTGGTTATAATAGAACATGTTGGTGATTCATTACTATATAAATCGATTTACATTTTGAACATCGTATGAATTATTGTTGCGACTAAGTCAATATTGATATTGTTGACAATATAATTCCTGCAAGCCTGCAAGAAGTAGCAATGTCCATAGTAGAATTCTTTAACATTAATATATATCACAAGTCCCAGTGCTAGCAAGCGTGAGACTAGAATGTTTAGTGCTTAGGTGTTACATAAAAGGAGCTCTTTAAGACAGTGTTAGTTCGATGGAAAATATAAGAAATAACTGATTTTAAACAATACCTATTTCGATTAATTTGTAGAAACATGAATATGGGTTAGTAGTAGGTTATTTAGAAATAACGAAGAGTAACTAGATCGCTGTAAAGTATCGCAAACATCGGGAATATATTAATCTTGATAAACCGCTACCTACCTAATTAATAAAAACCGCTATTTACCTAAAAAATTGTTTCGTTGTAGAGTGAAATTCGCGTTGACTTTTGAAAACAAACATGAATTAAAGTTAGTTTATATAGAGAAAATGGTTGGACAAACTTATTCCTGTTTCTGTGGAATATTTAAAAAGTTAAATACCTAACTAACTTTAGTTTAACGCCGAGTTGTAAATTACTAAAATATACATTAGTACATTTATTTTCACTATAGTATAGAGATCCCTAAATTCATTTCACAGACCCTCACAAAAGACCTACATACCATAATCAGGGTTGGTACATCCAATAATTTCTGAGCCAAATAGCTGCGACATATGGATGAACGTATGAATGTCACGAGTTTATGTGGGTTCCGTGTGCTAATATTATGATGCTAGAAATTATACCGCTAACAGCAATAATACAAGTAATGTGTTTTTTTAAAGTATGATTATGAAATTTATGAATAACACAAAGAATGCCAATCATAAATAAAGTCAATTGGGCTAAAAAAAGGAAAAGTGGAAAGCCTCTACTTACCTTTCATACTTTTCGTGCTCTTCGATCTTGTCTATTTTTAATGGGACAAAAAACATTATAAAGAACTATAGACTGCATTTGTACATATGAACATTGCAAGTAATGAATATCTTCGATTATAAAGATAATGGTTTATCTTTATTTGCAGATTATTTGGAAATTACGTAAAATGTTCGATAACACGAAAACTACAAGATTGATAATAATAGGTCTTTACCTATGAAATTGCCGTTCTGCAGTACTGGCCATTTCAAATCAAAATAATTTTTGTTTGGCTAAGAATTCTAATTTCAAATTAATTTTATTTTAAAAACATGGAAATCTTTTTCCAAAAGTAGTCATTTGTTTATTGATTAGTGTTACATTTTCATCGCATTTCAATCTTTTTCTTCATCATGGATACGTTAAAAATTCGAGTAATTATGGAATATGAGTACCGTCGTGGCAGCAACGCGGCACAAGCGGCACGCAACATCAACGACATTTACGCAGCTAACACTACAAACCAACGCACCACCTGTTATTGGTTTGCTCGCTTCCATTCTGGAAATTTCGACCTGAAAAATGAACCTCGCGGTCGTCCGAAGACTTTGGTCGACAATGACGAATGAAAGGCGATTGTGGAAGCTGATGACACACAATCTACGGCTGAATTAGCAGCAGCTTTCGACGCTAGCGTCAAAACAATATTGGTCCATTTGCGTCAAATTGGCAAGGTAAAAAAGCTTGACAAATGCTCACGAACTCAATGATTGCACTGCTCAACAGACACTGCGATGAAAAATGGATTCTGTTTGATAACCGCAAGCGCTCAGCATGTTGGTTGGATCCTGGTTCAGCACCTAAACAATGCTCTAAACGAACACTTACCTCTAGAAATGTGATGGTCACTGTATGGTGGTCTAGCGCCGGTGTGATTCATCACAGCTTCTTACCAAACGGGGTGAGCATTACTGCAGATGTGTACTGTAAAGAACTGAACACAATGATGGAGAAGCTGGTACATCTCCAACCAGCATTGGTCAATCGCTCGTCTCCGCTGCTCCTGCATGACAACGCGCGATCTCATACTGCACAGCAGTCGGTCTCCAAGTTGCAAGAACTGGGGTTGGAAGCTCTCCGTCATCCACCCTACTACGTCTGTAAAGCTAGAAAGGTCAAGTCGGCAGAATCACTCGTTTTATATATCAAAATTTAGTGCTCATTTAGTGCTGATAACAGATATTTGGTGCTGTGATAGGTGGAGCAAAAATGAGAACACTGCTAACTTTTAATTAAGCTAGCAGTGTACCATTCGTGACCGCGCTTTGATACAGTTGGGGCAAGAGGCACATGAGCTAATAATTTAGTGCTCAATTAGTGCTAATTTAGTGCATATAACAGATATTTGGTGCTGTGATAAGTGGACCAAAAATGAGAACACTGCTAACTTTTAATTAAGCTAGCAGTGTACTATTCGTGACCGCGCTATGATACAGTTGAAGCGAGAGGCACATGAGCTAATAATTTAGTGCTCAATTAGTGCTGCCTGTATAAGCAAACAGATTTTCGAAAAAAAAAAATTTTTATTTTTTTTCATAGCAACTACTGCTAGTATAACGACGCCAGCAGTCTCAAGAGCTAGAAGGAGACTCTACAACGGAAACTAATGGAATTGAAAGACGTCACCATTAAGTGCTTAATTAGTGCTGCCAGTATAGCAAATGATTTTTGAAATATATATATACTAGCTGTTGCCCGCAGCTTCGCCCGCGTTAACTTTTAAAATTTGAGGGGTTGACCACCCTTATCACTTAGGGGTATGAAAAATAGATAGTAGCCGATTCTCAGACCTACTGAATACGCATATAAAATTTGGTAAAAATCGGTAAAGCCGTTTCGGAGGAGTACGGTAACTAACATTGTGACATGGAAATTTTATATATAAGATATATATATATATATATATATATATATATTTCAAAGCAACTACTGCTAATATAACGACGCCAGCAGTTTTAAGAGCGAGAAACAGACTCTAAAACGGGAACTAATGGAATTGGAAGACATCACCATTTAGTGCTCATTAGTGCTGCCAGTATTTATATATGCCAGGCTATACGGGCTATCTACTGTCTGGGTCCCAGAATATCATTAAGAGAGAAATTTAAAGAAATAGACATTTTGACTGTAGCATCTCAATACATTTTTGTAAACGTGATGTATGTTCGCAAAAATATAAATGAATTTGTAAAAACATGCGATAATCACAATAAAAATACAAGGAACAAACATAAACTTGTTGTGCCATATTTTAGGCTACATAAGGTCAGTAATTCTTTTATGGGTCAATGTATACGTTTCTACAATAGGATCCCAGAAAACGTTCAAAACCTATCGATAAATAAATTAAAAAAAACTGTTAAAGAACGTTTGTGTGGTAAAGGATACTACAAAATAAAAGAATTTATTGAAGATACCACACCTTGGGAATAAGGCGTTTCCTACATGGCTTCTATGTATAATTATATCATATTATGTACCTATATTGTATAATATTGAAAAGATTAGTTTCACTGAGTTTGTTTCGCCGGTTCTTCTCAGTGGACTAGTTTTGGAACCGGTAGTAGAGTCATTTGACGTTCAATAAGCTACTTTGACGTACAACATTGAATAAAAATATTTTTATTTTTATTTTATTTTATAGCAAAGGATTTTTGAAATATATATATTTTTTATTTTTTTTCAATGGTGATGTCTTCCAATTTCATTAGTTTCCGTTTTAGAGTCTCCTTCTAGCTCTTGAGACTGCTGGCGTCGTTATACTTTCGAAAAAAAATTAAAAAATATATTTTTCGAAAATTTGTTTGCTTATACAGGTAGCACTAATTGAGCACTAAATTATTAGCTCATGCGCCTCTCGCTTCAACTGTATCAAAGCGCGGTCACGAATGATGCTACACACACTGCTAGCTTAATTAAAAGTTAGCAGTGTTCTCATTTTTGATCCACCTATCACAGCACCAAATAACTGTTATCAGCACTAAATTAGCACTAAATGAGCACTAAATTTTGATATATAAAACGAGTGATTCTGCCGACTTGACCTTATACTAGCAGTAGTTGCTTTGAAAAAAAAAGTATATTTTAAAAAATCCTTTCCTATACTGGCAGCACTAATTGAGCACTTAATGGTGACGTCTTCCAATTCCATTAGTTCCCGTTTTAGAGTCAGTTTCTCGCTCTAAAGACTGCTGGCGTCGTTATATGAGCAGTATAAGATATTAAATTAATTATATTAATTAGCAATTATCCCGCGAAAAACGCAGTCTTTACAGCAAATGTGTGAGTGCACGCATATGCATGCATATAGCACCGCCCTCCTTTCCCACACTGCATATGCGTACACTCGCATGCACCACCACCCCACATGCACCACAACCACAGTAAAAGACCACCACCAAACAATCTACGTACGTTTCGCCCCGACACCGAGGCATCCTCAGGATGTCTCTACGATTAGTAATCGTTAAGTGACTTGCAGGCCCAAACACCCGCCTTATATTAGCTGGTTCCCCCACTACCCCCACCGAATAACCGTATTATGGGAGAATTCGTTAAATCGGTTTGGTCATTCAACAATGACCAAACCGAATGTCGGGGCGAAACGTACGTAGATTGTTTGGTGGTGGTCTTTTACTGTGGTTGTGGTGCATGTGGGGTGGTGGTGCATGCGAGTGTACGCATATGCAGTGTGGGAAAGGAGGGCGGTGCTATATGCATGCATATGCGTGCACTCACACAATTGCTGTAAAGACTGCGTTTTTCGCGGGATAATTGCTAATTAATATAATTAATTTAATATCTTATATAATGGATTTCCGCAAGGTAACGCCTGATTCTATTAACTATATTAGCAGTAGTTGCTTTGAAAAAAAAAAAAATATTTTTCAAAAATCATTTGCTATACTGGCAGCACTAATTGTGCACTTAATGGTGATGTCTTCCAATTCCATTAGTTCCCGTTTTAGAGTCTGTTTCTCGCTCTTAAAACTGCTGGCGTCGTTATATTAGCAGTAGTTGCTTTGAAAAAAAAAGTAAAAAAAAAATTATTTCAAAAATCATTTGCTATACTGGCAGCACTAATTAAGCACTTAATGGTGACGTCTTTCAATTCCATTAGTTTCCGTTTTAAAGTCTCCTTCTAGCTCTTGAGACTGCTGGCGTCGTTATACTAGCAGTAGTTGCTATGAAAAAAAATTAAAAAATATATGTTTCGAAAATCTGTTTGCTTATACAGGCAGCACTAATTGAGCACTAAATTATTAGCTCATGTGCCTCTCGCCCCAACTGTATCAAAGCGCGGTCACGAATGATACACTGCTAGCTTAATTAAAAGTTAGCAGTGTTCTCATTTTTGGTCCACCTATCACAGCACTAAATATCTGTTATCAGCACTAAATTAGCACTAAATGAGCACTAAATTTTGATATATAAAACGAGTGATTCTGCCGACTTGACCTTTCTAGCTTTACAGACGTCATCATACTCACCAGACCTTGCGCCTACAGACTGCTACTTTTTCCAGAATTTGGATAACTTCTTGGCGGGAAAAAAATTCAATACCCGAGAGGCAGTACAAAATGCCTTTGAAGAATTTGTTGCCGGGATTCCGGGTCCAGCTGATTTCTTTAAGAAAGGCATCTATAAACTGCCACTGCCACTGCGTTGGCAAAGATGCATTGATTGCATGGGTAATTACTTCGATTAATACAAATAAAAGATACATGAAAAAAAAAGAGAGGTGTCAAGGGACACCCGGATGGAACGAAGTTCCTTTCGATTAATTAGTGAAGGAATTGTAATAAAAAAAAAGTACACACACACACACACACACGCGCACACACACACACACACACACACACACACACACACACACACACACACACACACACACACACACACAGAGAGAGAGAGAGAGAGACAGACAGAGAAACACGCGCACGCCGCACAACTATAGAAAAAAGTGTCGTTACAACTTTTCGTCTTAAAAAAAAGGTAAAGACCTATTAATAAAACACATTACCAACAATTTTTGCAAGTCAAATTAAGTCAACTGTAGGTACGTGGAATGTGTTATAATGAAAACTACTTACATATCTAATTTTTCAAACATTTTTAAATTGTATCATTCTTAAAGCATTTATGTAAATCTGCCAATAGATGGCGTAGTACATTTATATGTATTTATTAAAAGTTTCCGTGAATTTACCAATAGATGGCGTTGTTTAGTAATTGCATCGCGCTATGTATACGTGATGTTATTCGATAAGGTTTCAAACTTTTATAATAAACAGTAAACACACACACACTAAAGCAAAAAGTGTCGTGCCAACTTTTCGTCTGATTTTTTTCCGTCTAGACCCCTTTCGCAACGCACGATAAGGAACTACGTTCCAAAAATTCGTTAATTTTTTTTCATACAAAACTGCAATTTCATAGGTAAGACCACATATTAGGCCATAGGAAAAATTAACTACCTTAGTATCGTATATTTTCAATAACGTTACTGAGCGTAAAATGTCTAACGCCTCTTCTGTTCTTAGCAGTTAGAATCGTAGAAGTCATGTCTGCGGGTCAAGTTATCCGGGGAATGAGAATTTGTCAAGTTTCTGAATTCCTCATCATTGAAGTGGCAATGGGAGACCGAATAACATTTTTTAATTACCTCTTGTTTGATTGTGCACGTATTTCATTTAAAAAGGCGGCACTGAACTATTTTGGAAACCACAAGTTTTTGTTTAATGAATATCGGCTTAAAATAAGGGAGTAAGTAATTAATTTTATAATTTTATGTGTTCCACGATGCTAACGTAAATACATATATATGATTTAGTTCTTACCATCCGCAGCGAGTCTTCTACCGTATCTACCACGGGGAGTGTTTTTTTTTTGATCGGGCTAGGCCTACCACTCGTTCCCACCGCTGCTACTCCTGTATAGCCAGGATCGACAGCGGTAACCACTAAATGACCCATTACGATCTCAGGGAGCCCGAGGGATACGTTAAAACTGCCTTGGGACCCGCAACGAATTTAATCAGAAGATTTTAGGAGTAGGAAAATTTCCAGTTTCCCTCCCCGGTTAAAGCGGGAGACAGTACAAGAATACAATTACGAGAAAGGCGAAGCCCAGCTGCAATGCACCACGGAGAATTTTTTATGTCTACAAATATCTGCATAGTATGATTAATATACATGTATATCAACTATGAGTTATTATGTATAACTCATAGTTATACATAATAACTCATAGATGTTATTCGAAAAATCCGCAGTGACATTTAATTTGAGTTTTATCAAAATCGGCGAATACACGGTTGGGCCTAGCTAACTAGCTACCTTCTTCCCATACTTTCCTAGAAATTTTCGTTCGTTACATTAACAAGTACGTTTTGCATTTAAAAGTTTGAGAGATTTAAATATTAATATTTTTTAATATATTGTTTTAAACCAACGCGGACTTTCATGGCGATTAAAACATTGCCGTAATATCGGGACATCAATTAAACCATAAACGCGTTAGCAGCTGAAACAATATAAGTTTATTTTTTTTTAAATACGTTTACATAATTATTTATTTGATTTTACAGTTAAGTTTTTACAATTTCGTAAAGATTTGAAATGTCAGCTTCGAAACCATAGACTTAGAATATACATATATTTTTATGTTCGAAACATTGTGGCCAACGAATTAGAAAAGGTATGGAATACGAACTGCGCTAAAAAACGGTTCCTCGCAAACTACAATCAATTTGTCTCTCAGTCTGCTGCGCGTTCTGTGACAGTCTAGACGACCGTTGCGTTGACGAAAAAATCGTTTCCCAGAGACAAAAATGACCTACTATGTTGTAAAATGGTGTAAGAGACGAAAAGAAGGAAGTAAAAAGCAAACTGGGATAACTTATCACAGGTAAGTTAATAATTTCGTATTTTATTCACGCTTAAATAACCTCCATATAAATTTTTGTGGTCAGTATTATGCAATCAGCAGGCAGCCGATTTTTACTGAAGTGTTATATTAAATTTTACATTGAGTACCAAGTTTTTATATTTATATTTTTATTCCTTATTTATGTTTTTATCAATTATTTACTTTTAGTTTCCCCATAAACGAGATTCGGCGTTTACAATGGATTACAGCAGTCCGCTTAGAAAGAAGAAAAGATGACTGGTTACCGACTAACACCAGTAGAGTGTCTTCTATACATTTTGGAGGTTCTTCTCAGTACTCATGGAACATTTAATTGACGTTCAAAAAAATACTTTAATATTTCTATTTTGAAAAAAATATATATGTTAATTTCTTACTAAAGAGAAATACAACTATTTTGACTTGTGATTTTTATTTTATGCCCCATTCCCATTTTTCAAACATTATTGTCATTTTAATAATAAAAAACAAGGTTACAACAGACTGTCAACTACTCTAAGGCTTAAAAAATATACGAAATATCGAGAGATTCTGTATAGTGAGTAAATAATGACTTACTCTCAATTTGATAATAATTATTGGTTAAAAACAGTCATTTTATTACTCGTCATATTCAGACAAAATAAATGTAGGTTTTCACATTAATTCATATAATCTTTCACCAGTTGAATGACCGAGCTTTGCTCGGTATTCTTTTTTTTTAAATAAAATGACATTTTCTAAAAATGATTCCTAGCTAGATCGATTTATCGCCTCCGAAACCCCCCACATACTAAATTTCATGAAAATCGTTGGAGCCGATTCCGAGATTCCAATTATATATATACAAGAATTGCTCATTCAAAGATATAAGATATAATCAAATTACTTTATAATAAAATTAATGAATGTCAGACTAATGCATAATATCATCCTTCCACATCTCAACTGACATTGTCATTGTACATGTCGCGTAATAGTCCATCACGTTCGCACTCACTTTCTTTGATATTTCAGTTTCATTCTATCACTATCCTCCTAAATTAGATTGCGCCTTATATGGATAGGTGGACGAATTCATGTGCACATATTAAATTTAGCAAAGTATTTTGTATTGCGCGTGTGCAGATCGTGTTAGTATTATCAGTTTAGTAGTGTGAGTTTGGACCCATATTTTTCCGAGCTTTGTAAGAGAGTTATGTTTCCATACCTTTACTAATTCGTTGATTGTGGCATATAAATAAACAGATTACGGTCAGAATATTATGGATAAGACATTTTACAAAAGTAACTTAAGACCTTATAAGACATTTTACAAAAGTAACTTAAGCCCTTATAAGACATTTTACAAAAGTAACTTTAGCCCTTATAAGACATTTTACAAAAGTAACTTAAGTCCTTATAAGACATTTTACAAAAGTAACTTAAGACCTTATAAGACATTTTACAAAAGTAACTTAAGCCCTTATAAGACATTTTACAAAAGTAACTTTAGCCCTTATAAGACATTTTACAAAAGTAACTTAAGTCCTTATAAGACATTTTACAAAAGTAACTTAAGCCCTTATAAGACATTTTACAAAAATAACTTAAGCCCTTATAAGACATTTTACAAAAGTAACTTAAGTCCTTATATTTATTACCCAACGTATAATTATGACCTCCTTCAGCTGTTGTCTACTGTCTAGTAAAAATGATTCCTAGCTAGATCGATTTATCGCCTCCGAAACCCCCCACATACTAAATTTCATGAAAATCGTTGGAGCCGATTCCGAGATTCCAATTATTTATATACAAGAATTGCTCATTCAAAGATATAAGATATAATCAAATTACTTTATAATAAAATTAATGAATGTCAGACTAATGCATAATATCATCCTTCCACATCTCAACTGACATTGTCATTGTACATGTCGCGTAATAGTCCATCACGTTCGCACTCACTTTCTTTGATATTTCAGTTTCATTCTATCACTATCCTCCTAAATTAGATTGCGCCTTATATGGATAGGTGGACGAATTCATGTGCACATATTAAATTTAGCAAAGTATTTTGTATTGCGCGTGTGCAGATCGTGTTAGTATTATCAGTTTAGTAGTGTGAGTTTGGACCCATATTTTTCCGAGCTTTGTAAGAGAGTTATGTTTCCATACCTTTACTAATTCGTTGATTGTGGCATATAAATAAACAGATTACGGTCAGAATATTATGGATAAGACATTTTACAAAAGTAACTTAAGACCTTATAAGACATTTTACAAAAGTAACTTAAGCCCTTATAAGACATTTTACAAAAGTAACTTTAGCCCTTATAAGACATTTTACAAAAGTAACTTAAGTCCTTATAAGACATTTTACAAAAGTAACTTAAGCCCTTATAAGACATTTTACAAAAATAACTTAAGCCCTTATAAGACATTTTACAAAAGTAACTTAAGCCCTTATAAGACATTTTACAAAAGTAACTTAAGTCCTTATATTTATTACCCAACGTATAATTATGACCTCCTTCAGCTGTTGTCTACTGTCTAGTATAAACATTAACTCCTCAGTTAAATATTTATTTAGCAGCTCTAATGACGCTTTTGATCTATATAAAGTTTGTATTGACCTTTAATACAAATACAACGACATAATGCGCTTATTTTTACATCGTGGTTTCCCTGCGTAAATATTACTAGTATATTTTTGTTATCATAAATTAAACAGAAAACTCTTATCGCCATAGAACCTATTTTTAATATCTGTGATTATCGCTAAAAAATATAGACGACAATAAGATAAATCGTAGATGACACTACAATTTACAATTATAATATACTTTTTATTTTCCCTAGGGAACTATGAATTGCCTGCAGTAATAGTAGCCTAATTTACTCTTTCCTCCGCTAACTGTTTATTACGAAGGTCTAGCTTTATTGCAACATAAAAAAGGACAAAAACCCAGAAGAAAAATATGCTTGGACGTACTCGCTTTTAATAATAAGATATGACTAAAAGTTACCTAATACTTTTGACAAAACCCTCGACGGAATAACAAAAGAGCCAATGAAGGAATGATGATGAATATAAAACGGCAGACGGCTGCACCAACTTTGATACAATATTTCTAGGGAGTACTTTGAAATAAAAGAACCGCATCTAAATTGACGACCTCGGTGGCTCTTTGGTTAGCGCGTTGGCGCTCAAGCCGGAGGTTGCGGGTTCGAATCCCGTCAGGGATTTATATGTGATATATATGAAGTATTATATTATAATAAAAATCTTAAATATACTTATAGTATAAAAGTATTAAATATATTTCCGTTGTGTGGTACCTGTAATACAAGTTCTTCGAGAACTTACCACGGGACCAGATTGACGTGGTGTAATATCGTCCATAGATATTATTATTATTAAATTGGTTCACCCGTTTTAAAGCTACAGTCCCGTACAATACACCCCGTCTTTTAGCGTCGGGAGTAGAAATGGACTGCATTAAATGGAGTATTTTATACTAAAATCGATAGTGTTATTGGAAAAGTTTGTAGGTGTAGTGTCAGCCTATTAGTGGACGCAGATGACAGGGGGCTACCACTTATAATGAGAGGCTTTCAAGCCTTTGCCGCTCATTAGCTGGAATGTGACTTTATGAACAAGCTTATACATGCGATATTGTTTTTGTTTTATTTAGAAAGGTAGACGATATATGTCAACATTTTGAATGAACATATTCATGTCGGCGGTTTTGTCTACATTTTAAAGCGAAAATATGTTTTCAACTAATGTAATAACGTCGTCATAATGACGTATATATTTATTATTATTGTAGGTATATGTTTGTAATAAAACAGAGCCTGAAGCCTAAATTACGTTACCTATATTATATGCGTCGGTTATACTCTCAGTAGTCAAAATATAGTATTATTTTTATCTAGGTCTCCGGATAGAAAGGCAGAACATGCCAATACTTCATCACCATTCTAAGACGATTCACTTAAAATATG
Organism: Helleia helle; assembly: GCA_963853865.1. NCBI lineage: Eukaryota > Metazoa > Arthropoda > Insecta > Lepidoptera > Lycaenidae > Helleia > Helleia helle. The sequence continues at coordinate 11,895,212 of OY971422.1, read as the reverse complement.
AAGTATTCAGTCTTGGATTGACCTTGTTGTAGTTCATTTGTATAGATATTTTATTTCACAAAAGCGGGTGAGCCATTTCTGTGTTTGTAAATATACATGCACGTTGCGTGCGTAAGTCAGTCGGTACGCTGATAGGCTGTAGTTACGTTTACAAGTACATGCGTCTGTACGCATCATAACTACAACTATGGTTTGAAACGGAACGTGAAATAAAACAAATGTAACACGACTACGCATCATTTTTAGAGAAATCAAAAATCAATCAAAATCATTTTTTTTTATTCAAAATAGTACTAATACAGTATCTTTTTGAACGTCAATTGAATCTACCACCGGTTCCAAGGTAAGCCCACTGAGAAGAACCGGCGAAACAAACTCAGTGGAACTAATCTTTTCAAATAATTTAAATTATATAACAATTTTAACATCTTATCCTGAAATGGCCGGGAGGAACGCCTTATTCCCAGGGTGTGGTATCTTCCATGAAATCTTTTACTTTATAATATCCTTTACCACACAAACGCTCTTTAACAACTTTTTGAATTTTTTTAAGGAGAGCTTTTGAACGTTTTCTGGGATCCTATTGTAAAAGCGTATACAGTTGCCTTTAAAAGAATTGCTTACTTTCGAAAGTCTAATCATTGGTGCATGTAACCTGTGTCTATTACATGTATTCCTACTATGAATATCACTTTTCTTACAAAATTCATTTATGTTTTTCCGGACATACAGTAAATTTTCTAAGATGTATTGAGAGGCGACAGTCAGAATTCCTATTTCTTTAATTTTTTCTTTCTAAGATGAATAAGGAGGCAACTTGTAAATTGCACGAATAGCCTGCTTCTGCAGCACAAAAATGTTGTTTATGTCGGCCGCATTTCCCCATAAAAGTACGCCATAAGACATAATGCTATGAAAGTAGCTAAAATATACTATTCGCGCTGTATCTTCATCAGTAAACTGTCTTCTTTTTCTCACTTCATATGCTGCTGAACTGAGTCTATTCGCCAATTTAGTTATGTGGGGACCCCACTGCAGCTTAAGATCTAGAGTTATTCCTAGGAAAACTGTGGAGTCCACCAATTCCAAGTTTTCACTGTCTAAGAGCATATTGGTTTGCAGTTGCTTAACATTTGGCAAGGAAAATTTTATGCATTTAGTTTTTTTAGTATTTAAAAGCAAGTTATTAACGCTAAAACAATGTACCATTCTCGAAAGTGTGTTGTTTACCTCGTCATAATTAGTTTCTTGACGTTTGATTTTAAAAATAAGTGATGTATCATCAGCAAACAACACTACCTCTTGACTATCTTTAACTAGGTAAGGTAAATCGTTTACATAAACTAGAAAAAGAAATGGACCTAGAATGTACCCCTATGGGACCCCCATCTCTATCTTAGTCCCGGATGATCTTTTACCATTTATCTCGACCTTTTGAGTCCTGTTTTTAAGATAGGAATTCAAAAGATCCAGTGCCGTACCGTCTATCCCATAGTGGCGTAATTTCCTGATCAAGGTCTCATGCTGTACACAATCAAACGCCTTGGATAAGTCACAGAAGACTCCCAAAGCATCACGTGACTCCTCCCAGGCCTCATAAATGTGGTCAATTAAGTTAACGCCAGCGTCTGTTGTGAAGAGACCCTTTCTAAATCCGATTTTTTTTGTGCAGTAACATATTGGTTTCAAAGTAATATAGTAACTGATTTAATATATTTTTTTCAAAAAATTTACTAAATGAGGGGAGTATTGATATTGGTCGAAAATTTGTAACATCTGATGTACTGCCAGATTTAAAAAGAGGCAAGACTCGAATATGTTTCATTAAGCCAGGAAAAACGCCACTATCACTACATTTATTAAAAATTGTCAACATACATACATACATGAACTATGAGCTTAGTGACTTTTACAGATATTCCCCATAAATCTGGGGTATTTTTATTGTTTAATAAGTTAAATGCATTTACAATATCTTTGGGTCCTATCTCTTTAAACTTAAAATTAGCTTCACATTGTTTGACATTAGTTTTAAGCAATGATTCGGCAATTGCAGGACATGAGATTAAGTTTTTTGTAGTCGAAATTGGGATGTCAGAAAAGTATTTTTCAAATACTGTCGCAACTTCCTCGTCAGACCTAATTATTCTATTTTCAATATTTAAATTTAATTCAAAGCTACGACTACCGACTCTCCCAGTTTCATCCTTTATTATGTTCCAAGTAGTTTTTATTTTATTTTTTGCGTTTTTAATTTTTTCCTTAAGTGATTTAACCGCGATACAAACTTGTTTGAATGTTTTTGAATACATTTTGACATACTGCTTAAATGATTGATTTTGATTGTATGTCCGTTCTTGGTAAAGGGCATATAATTTGCGTCTAATATTGTGGATTCCTGCTGTTGCCCAATCATTAAAGCCCTTTTTATTTGTGGAACTGACTGTTTTAGAAGTAAAAATGGCTTTAAAATGTGTATTAATTAATTTAAACAATTTAGAGCAAGGTATTACTTGCTTCTCTCTATGTTGCGTATGTGTATCAAAAGTGCCAGCAAAATGGTGTATCAAAAAAAATATCATCGACTAAGCATTCGTAAGAACTCAGTTATAATACTTATATAAATAAAATAGAATCAAACATAAAATTCGTAATTTATACAAAAATCTTTTGAAATATACGAGAAGCTCGAACTTTGCACAAGAATTCGCTATTGTGTATTGCACAAGGATGGAAACTGGGATAAATTCCATTTTCAAGCAAAACTTTGTAATAGGTTTGCATCAAAATGACAGTGTAATAGTGAAAATGAGACTTACTTAAATACTAGAAATGTAACAAGCGATGTTGAAAAACTGGAAATATCTTCTTATATATTATAGTCATACATCGTCGTATCCTACGAATAAAGGCGTAATTACAAATGAGCAACTTTTCAGGAGGAGGATTTTTGTGTTTTATTTAAATACTAATTGACAGTTTTGAAATATTAACATTTAATACATATGTAAAGACTTCTAGGTTTATTATTAAATTGATTATCAGGCTTATAGTCCCATATTTATAGTAAATTTGTCCCTTAAATCTTTATTCGCGGGAATATAAGAGGTAATATTAGACATAATTGACATTATGCCCTTTTTCTTCGGAATATGCACGGTCGTAATAGCACTAAGGGCTTTTCTAATATATATCTAAGAAATATCTCTAAATAATCCTTAAGCTTTTTAAGACTTTAGTAGTATGGTATAGTATGTATGTACCGGAAACTTTGAGTTTTAATGTGATCCACTTCCCACGGATAGATTTATATCGGAGATTTTATTTTTTTCCTGTTATTACATCTCCTGTGACCCCCCATGGGAACTCGTTGAGGAGGTTTTTGCCGAGACGCACTCCTATGTCTCAGAAAGGAGGGATCTTGTCGAGTACCTTAACGTTGGGCGGGATCCTACGGGTTCGCCGAATACCTCGCTCTCGGGGGTGAGGGGAGGATCTGGTGCCACCGCTGGCAACGAAAATGGGTGCGTAGGAAGCGCTACTTAATGCGCCTTCAATAACGCCCCTGTGCTTCTGGCCAGCTTGTCGCTGATGTGATCCTGGAGATAGGGGACCCTCAAAAAGCGGCCGAAGGCGCTTGCCGGTGGTTTAGTGGGGAAGATCATTCCTTAGTCCGAGTCCCCACATAGGTCTAGGAGCCTTAAATAAAATAATAAAAATAAAAAAGCCTTATATTTCTTACTAAAAATTATTTTACAAAAAAAAACATGCTTACTATTTATTACTATTTAATACTATAAATTTTAACACAAACTTATTTAACTAACAAGAACCCCTCGTTAATTGAGGGTCAAGGCCTCCTCTAGAGATTTCTAAGTTTCTTTATTTTTTGCTGTGTTCATCCACTGTTTGGCAGCAACTCTTATTATGTCATCTGTCCACCGGGCAGTTGGTCTACCTTTCTTTGAGTCTTTTGAGTGAGTCCATCGGTTTTATTCCTCATATTACTTAAGATGTAGTACTACGTAGTACATATTACTACGTAGTTTATATTACATAGACTCCCAACTATTGAAGTTTTGGATGCAGCTCCATGCTACAGTGGCTCACTTAAACTAGATTTAAGAACCTTGGTACTGATAAATATGGATGTAAAAAAAATAATTTGAATAAAATTATTTGAATTTGAATTAAAACTTTCATTCGTTTCATAAAAATATACATTCGCATCTTCAATTAGCTGATTTTCTGATACATATAACAGAGCTAGTGTGATCTAAAATTTGGAAAGCCGTGACATTGACGGTATCAGCAGATAAGTTTGGAAGTAAAGTTTTGTATTCAGTAGGTAAAGGCCATTCGGATCTGTAATATATTCGGATTTGGATCTATAGGCATAGATAATAGGCTGTAAACTTGACACTTCAACATCATACTAATCAGTAGTAGTAATTTCGCATCCTCAGCAAGTAAAATACTTTCAGGTGTGGCATGACTCTCTCATTCTGCTTCGTCAGGAACAACTATATCATCTCCTACAATTCTACGTTTTATCGAAAGTTCAGGTGTTTGTTTTGAGTTTTCAGGTGATCATAATATAATTACAGGATTATTATTTACGAATATATGTATATTCGTAAATAATAAGGTATAGTACCTAATTTTAAAAACAGCGTTCAAGTTATATACTACATTTTTATCATTAGTTTGCAGTAATACGTTGTTCGGTCAAATATTTAAAGAATATTATTTAACTTAATGCAACTATTATAATATACGTTTATCAAGCACTATATTCTGAAAGTTCACGATTTTTTCCCGATTTTTTTATTTGATACTTCTGGTCATAAGATGGGTAAAATGGCTAAATTTGCATTTACTACGTATACTTACACTACTAAGATCATTTGCTAAATGTTCCATATTTTGTTGCCTATTGGCGCCGGGAATATAGTTTTATGGTAGCTGAAAATAAATTAATATTTTTTTTATAAAAACGTTACGTCATAATTTTTTACCAAAGACGTCTTTCCCTATGTTAAAAATGCCACATCCGCCATAAGGGCATTTTATTAGAAGTTTGAAAACCTAGTCTAAAATATGTTTTCATCATTTATTTTATATTATCTGGGATCATTAATATGAGAACAGTATAATATGGTAGCAAGTTCATACATACAAATTGTAATAAGTACCGAAAAATCAATAAATAAAAAGTGTACCTAGAATAAGGACACAAAAGCAATTAGGGCTCCACCTCTTCTCTATTATAACCAATTTGACAAGTCCGTGGTATAAAGCCACTAAAGCTATAGTGGCCCTTTTCGACGGAGTTAAGCAAAACACACTGAGTGCTGCACTGAATAACAAATGAATCAAAAAAAATTAAAATAAATGAATTTTTAACACTAGAACGTGTAACTTATTTGTACTTACTTTGTCTGTTATTTTTTAAAGTTTTACGGGTTAATTTGGTTTTAGATACTGCCATGTCTACTAATTGGTATCCTAGCTTATTCATTTTGCTTTGTTTTGCGTTAATATTTAAGTGGTGCGAGCGAAATTACAATACGTACGCACAACACGCTCACACGGCGAAAATGGGAGGTATGGCGCTTGCGACCCGCTCCGCCTCCTGAAACACTTCTAGAAAATAGTCACCATGGCCATTGTGGCCGTTTTCAACGGACGATTCGAGCGTCAACAATTGTGGCTTATTTTAAAAGGCTTTTTATTCTTGCTGATAAAATATATTTTTTTCGTGGTTTTTTTAATGAAAGTTATGTAAAATAGAGTGTAGATTTCAAATCGGCAATAATAATAAAAAGCCACTGTGGCTCTTGGGGCTCTTTTCGTAGGATACGACGACATATGTTTATACACCGGTCGCCGGCCTGATGATGGTTATTTTTATGTCCTTCGACGTTTTTTTATAATATTCTCTTGCCTTTCTGATATATTGGATAAATTTGGAGATTTACTTCTCAGTTTCCGACTAAGAGTCGTCGAGAGTTCCCTCGGCTGTCTTTCAGCTCCAGCATCAGATCCACTCCAGATCTTCATTAAATGATAGTGGTTTAAAATACTAAATGAAGAAATTTACAAAGGCACTAGTCACCAGTACTATTTTCAGAAATTCTCCTCAATTTTTCCGGGATTCATCACCAGATCTCAGTTTCTTTATCATGGGACCATTTGGAAAGTATACCCTTTAAAACTAGAAAATAATTTTTCAAATCTGTCTAGCCATCTTCGAGTAATCGAAGAACATACATAAAAAAATATTTCGACGACTTGAGAACCTTTAATAAAAAATACTTAAATCTAGCTGTATGTATTGATGCCAATTTTATTATTTTACTTCACTTTTATATGATAATCAATTAGTTAAAAAGGGTACACAAATAGAGTAGGTATACATTTATAAAACATATGTTTTTTTTTCTCTTGTCTTTCCAATTTCACCTAAGTACTGATATCAAAAGCACGCTATAATCCTAAGAACGAGTTTTCGCCACTTCAAAGGAATTGGGATTATACGTTTGTTCACATATAGGAGCCCGAAGCAATCAACTGAACCCTAAGGTAATCTTCAAGAGCGTCATTGATTTTATATACCTATAATAATACCCTTTACGCACAACCGTTGCTTAGTAACTTTTACGATTTCTATAGGTGGGGGAACCAATCGATCTATTCAATGTTTTGAGATCAATTCAATTTATTTGAAACTATATTAAATGAATACTTATATATTAATTTTATTAAACAGCCAGCTTGAGTTGGTGTCCGTTTTCAGGGAGACGCAGGAGAGTTGACCTTCTAGTCATGCAAGTCCAAGGTAGAAAGGTTTTGATTTCTGACGCTTTAGCTATTGACAGTGATGTTTGAAATTATTGAAGCCTATAAAGTAAAAACCAATATTCCTATACATACCTGATTCTATATATTTATTAATACAATTTTAATATCATTGTTTAAATACATATAATATACATTCCATGACCCGGTGCAGACATCTAAGTATATTCATCATACAAATTACCTGCACTTGGCGGGATTCAAACCCACCACCGCTGCGTAAATTGTCCTGACTCCTGACCATTCGAACAACCGCCCCTCAAAAGTAAATTCAAAAATAAAAGCAAGTAATTCAATATTATAACTTTTTTGACTGTAGTTTATTTTTAACCGACTTCAAAAAAAAGAGGAGGTCCTCAATTCGTCTGTATGTTTTTTTTTGTATGTATGTGACACGATTACTCCGCCGTTTGTGCATGGATTTCGATGGTTATTTTTTTGTTTGAAAGCTGGTGTTTCCTATAATATATATATATATATATATATTATATAATAATGCCTATTTGGTTGGTTTTGTTTACCTTGATGATATGATCATTTTATTACGTGTCGATGTAACAATTGTATAGGATGCTTTGGTAGCACACCATAGTATGTCGCGGTCATCGTAATCATCATCATCATCACCATCACCATCATCATCATCATCCTTTATCCATCCACTGCTGAACATGCCTCCTTCAATGAACGTGTCGTATTTGTTGCTGTACATTACCTACCTACCTTGGCTGACACCGACTTAAAAGCTTAAAAGCGGCGGGGCTTAAAAGTCGTGTCCAGCGCGTCATCAGTCGGACATTTTTCTTGCAAGCGAATACATGTCAAACTTACGCATACGTTTTAGTTTTTTCATTATGAATTATAGCTGTTAATCATCATGCCATCATGTATAATGAAGTGGTGCAGGAGCCATAAAAAAATTAAAACGCAAAAAAAAAGTAAATAGTAGTAAAATTATATTTTATTCAAATACGTTCATGTAATAAGCAAAACGAGATGGTCAATACTATGCAAAATGAAGTCAGTCAATTTTTAAACCAATGTAGAAGGTATTTTATTTATTCTTCATGAAATGTATACTGCCGTCCTAATTAAAAAGGGCATAACTAACATTTTGTAAATATTGAGAAAATAGAGATTAAAATATTTTTTGTTTTTGTTGAAAAAAACATCCCTAAATAATGTTTTCCGAAATTCTGCGAATGGCAATACTTTAAATTGCATTTATATAGTACATAAACGACCATAGCAATTTTTTTTTATTTTTTTTAATCCATATTATTGATAATTAGCTTAATTCTTTTCATCCTAACATAAAAAATAAGTAAAAAACAATAATGTTACGTATAAAAGGCACATGCAAAGAAATGTGCCTTTTGAATGTAAAAATTTGAGGAAAAATTTATAATGTTACAATGAAAGAGCACTTTTATTCAATTGTGCCTTTTCACTGTATTATTATTAGTATATATTTACTCAGTAAAATATTAGAAGTTCCTTCTCTGTGAATAAAATAACGTAATTACGAGAAAATCAAACGTTTATTTCAAAAAGTTTACAGAAATAAAATCATATCTTTAAAGAAAGGAACCATCAATTATGAATAGCAAATAATAATGTACCAAATAATTAACATTTTAATGAAAATCACAAATTTAAATTGAATTTTTATTACTAAAAATGCTTTTAGCACAAAGTCTCTTCAAATAAAAATCAGGTAACAAAACTAGTAAGAAATATAAACAATATTTATCAAAATAAAGAAAATATAGTTTCCACTTAGAATAATTACTCAATAGAAGGTCAGTCTTCATACAAGCGCTCTGTCAAAAATGAAACACTAAATCGATTATATAGTGAAGTTTTCGCGAATTTTATAACAACTTTACAAAACCATGTATACTCAAGCTATATTATTATTTATTATGTATACTTGTTATATTACAAGAATGTTTATTTATATGAAACGAAGAAAATATAACGTTAATTAGTAAAATATACATTTTTATATTTATTTTTTATTGGTTTGAAACCGTAGTAATGTAAAGTTGTTACGAGGGCGGCACTGAAAATTTCGGGAATCAAGGAAGTGTGACACAACATTACTATTTAAAAATGTATTTATTGCGTTTTGAAGTATTCTCCGCGAAATTTGACACATTTTTCCATACGATGGTACCAATCATTGAAGCAACCATTCCATTCGGAAGTTGGGGTCTCCAAAATGGCCGTTTTGTAGGCGTCCACAGCTTCTTCAGGCGATGAAAATCTCTGACCACGCAATTTATTCTTTATTTTAGGGAAAGTATAGAAATCATTAGGGCTTAGGTTGGGGCTGTACGGCGGATGGTCTAATAATTCTATGTTTTCTTGCTCTAAAAACTCTTTTGTTCTGTGCGCGGTGTGAGAACTCGCATTGTCGTGATGGAGGATGATGCGACGGTTGCAGTTCTCTTTACGGAGTTCAGAAACGACCTGTGGCAAACAAATGCTAGCATACCATTTTGCATTAACCGTTCTTTGTCCCTCAAGAGGGATAGTCGCAACATGGCCGGTTTTGGAGACAAACGTGGCCACCATTTTTTTTGCAACACTCCGTGAATGAACAATTTTTGTTGGCTTTAACTCATTTTGGAACACCCGAACTCGTGACTGGTTTTTTGTTTCGGGTTCGTACGCGTATATCCGTCACCTGATACGATGTTGTATACAGCATTTGATCCTGCGTGGAATCTTTCGAGAGTTCAGATGCACCAAGTAACGCGAGCCGCTTTTTGCTCTTCACAGAGCAAATGCGGTATCCATCGGGAAAAACTTTTCTACACCTAATTGTTCATGCAAGATTATTTGACTCATGCCAATGTCTAAAGTTGCTTAAATTTCGCGGTATGTCACATGTCGATCTTCCTCAATCAACTTACGCACAGCATCAACGTTTTCTTGGGTGACTGCAGTTTTTGGACGACCTTGACGGGGATCATCACTGAGCTTGACACGTCCACGTTGAAATTCAGCAAATCAGCGATAAATTGTGGTTTTGGATGGGGCTTCATCACTAAATGCAGAAATCATGCGGTCAACACACTGTTTTTGTGTTAAACCACTTCGAAAGTCATAATAAATCATCGCTCTAGAATTTTCTCGACTCAATTCCATTTTCTCAACGACTAAACAAGTTTGACAAGACCTTGTGACAAGACCGAGAACCTTTTTTTAAATAAATAATGGTATTCGATTTTTAAAACCAAGGAGTTTTCAATTAAAAAGATTTTTATATGACAGGAACAGTGGAAATATTCCATTCCCGATACTTTTAGTGCAGCCTATGTATACATATTACTATTTAAACTTGTAACTTGTTGTAATATAAACGTGAAAGTTTGTATGTATGGACGTATGTAATATGTTTGTTTCACTGTTTGTATTTGATATCGTTAAATCACACAAACACATTAATTCAAGAATGTGTCACGTACCTACGTAAATATCAGTAGCAACTGTTTTAAATTTAATCAGTGGGGGAAAATAATCAGTAAAAATATTTTCACAATCAGGCAACACTGAGCATTGAAAAAAAATTGATTTTATTTAAACTTAATTAATTACAAGATACTACGAAATATTGAAAGATTTCCTGTAAAAAGTGATGTTATTACATTTATTTTCTATGATGTTTTGATGTATCAGATGTATTGTGATATAACCAATCAAAAATTTCGGGCACAACTGAAGTAATCGCACGCATACCTAGCCCCCCGAACTTCATATCTCTTCATAGACGTTAAGTAATAAAGGCATAACCGCCAGTGTGCCTATTTTTATATAAAAATTTAAGGCGTAGGGTAAATAGTAAAGACACAATCGCCAGTTGTGTCTTTTCTTCTACGTTTCTTGCAAAGGTGTTGGTATCAAAACTTAGCACAATTGCCACATAAGCCCTTTATATTTGATTTACGCCAATTATGTCTTTTCAATTAAATATTTTTAAACAAAAATCGTGAAATAGAAGACATACATCACAATGTGACCTTTTTCTTTACAAAAACTTAAAAAATTGTGCAGTTGTGCCCTTTAAGCTTATGCTAACTCTGTTAATTTTGTTGCTAAAAATACACAAAAAATTTGGCAGATAGGCCTTTTTTCCTGATTCCGAATATGTATATAACTCAATTTCGTGATAAATGTTAGTTGTGCCCTTTTTAATTAACACGGCAGTATAATATACCTAATATGTTTATATTTTTATCATTATTTAAATGTATATCGATATAATTGAGGTATTTTAAAAATGATTTTGCATTTTGCTTGCTTTGTTTTCTTTTAGTATCCAAGCCGATCCAATTCGTCAAAATAAGTAGTTAGCTGCAGTTAAGCTTGAAAGACAAGAGTATCCCGGGGAAGAGCCTATAAGGAGGCGGTGCGGCTGGCCAAAGTCGGGCTCGACCTCGTGATCAGCCGCATAGAGAAGTTAGGGCTTCGGGTCAGAGTTGAGAAGACCAAAGTCCTTCTCTTCCGCGGGACCGGCCGTAAAGGACTCTCCGGTAGCTACCCTCCAGATCCGAGGGGGGAGGATCAGGATGAGCCCCCAGTTCAAGTATCTGTGGCCCATCCTTGACGGAGGGTGGACCTTCGACCCACATTTGTCAATATTGGGATCGAAGGTCGTGAAGGCCAGCACACTTGCTGTGTGCTGGGCAGACTTCTCCCGAACCTCGAAGGAACCAGCGCCGCCTGCAGGCAGCTATACTCCGGAGTATGGTCGATGTATGGTGCATCCATTTGGGCGGGTCACCTTACCGCGAGGAATAAGGCCCAGCTGGTACTGTACAGTATCGTGGATGACAGCCACATATTGGGGGATAGGCTGACCTAGCCGGTGACCCCCCGTGGGAATTTGTGGCGGAGGTTCTTGCCGAGACGCATTCATATGTCTCGGTTAGGAGGGCTCCCGGGTTCGGGACTAGGACAGGAGCATTAATACGGAGGTGGGGGGAGGACCCGGCACGGCAGTCGTGTGACAAAAGCCTAACGGCTGCTTTGCATACAGTCCTTGAGCGGTGGATGCGGCGTAAGCACAAACCCCCTCACCTTCCGTCTGACACAGGTGCTCACTAGGCATTGTTGCTTTGGTGAGTACCTATGCCGGACGGCCCACAGGGAGCCAGTATCAGTATGTCACCGTTGTGGCGCGTCGGTGGACTCGGCCTAAAGAAATCATTGTAAAAAAATTATTAAATAATATTGTTTTATTAATGACTTGGTTCACTTACTGCATGACATCGTCCACGCAGCTATCACTCGACTGTCATAGGTGACATTGCAGCATGCGCGCCGACCAATACCTGCATTTATTCTGAAATTAAACAAATCACCAATGACTTCTATGTGTAACCTCGAAAGTGATTAGTATTTTAAATCATACGTCGTTTTGGTTTGAAGTAGGCCCACTTTTTATGTGTCATTTGTTCTGAGTTAGACTTCCTGACTTATTATTTATTCGTTTACGTCAGACATAATTCTCAGTAATAAATAGGTGTGTACGAATAAGAGTTTAATATTCTGCATGCGGACTATATGCGGACTTTTGCACGAGTCTTGACAACGAGGTGGTGTGCTACGCTCCGCTACGTAATTGCTACGGAGAAATAATAGTGCTACAGATTGTCTACCGGTGTAACAAGCTTTCGGTGACGGCATCGAGCATAATATAAGTTATAACCGATTGAGTAGTAATACGAGCTATAAAATTCCAAAACTGGTCAGTGATTTGTCACTGACGTAATAGCAATTCAACCAACCAGTGATCTGTATGCACGTCCCATCTACCAATCGTCCATCAATGACCATCAGTCAGCTGATCAGAGCGCAGAACCGGCGCAACACATATTTGGCGGAATTTGATTTGAAACAAAACACATAAAATTACTGCTCTATTCCGGTTATATGTTCGATGGGTGACGGTGACGTGTCGGTGATGATGGCGCGAGTTCCATAATTTAAGTACTCAAAATGTGCTTAACGCGCCTAAAGAAGTTATCACTTCAAAAATTTGAAGGAACTCACGGATTTTATTGTGTAAACCAAAATAAGACTTTTACACGCTCGACGTTTCTAACACTTTAAAGCAGCCATGTATATTATAATTATTTTAGTTTAATCGAAAACCCCCCTACTCTAATTTTTCCCTCTTCTTATAATAGGGGTACAAAGAGCCCCACCATGGTTCAGGACTTGACGTGGTGGTGGTGCTCAGTAGCCTAGGGTGAGCCCGGCTGCCGGCACCTTGGGCAAAGCAAATTGTGCCGAGGGGGCTCTTTGTACCCCTCTTATAAGAAGAGGGGTCAAAGGAGCAGGGGGCAAGGGGCGAGGACGGGAACCTCACCCTATTGTATTGTCTCGACGTTGGGAGGGGTTCTTTTGTGGTGCGGGACAACCCCTCTGTGGAGGTGGCGTCGGTCCCTTGGGGGACTGACTAGCCGTCGAGGTGCCCTGTTTGCTTATTAGATCCGGGGCACCTCACCAAACGCGAGATTGGTGGCACTCGCCGGGTTTTAGTCGGTAGAGCTGCGTCCACTTATCACCTTTCGGGCGTGCGTGTCCCACATACCCACATAGAGAGACCCACTCCCCCGCGGGATGCTTTGGAGCTTTTCCCGGCGTTAAAGAAAGAAAAAAAGGAGGTACAAAGAGCAACCCCATCGATTCAATTGGCTTCACCCAAGGTGCTGGGTTCACCTTAGGCTACTGAGCCCCACTACCACGAAATCTGCCACGACAGCTTGAGCCATGCTGGGGACACCTTAACCTATCTCTACCTTGACTAACACCAACTCCAAAAGTAACAACTAACAATAGTAACGTGGTAAGTGCAGATATAGTAAATTAGTAAAAGAATACGCTGAATAAAAGTTGTAGGCACAAAACTTAAAGAAACTCAATTATTTTATTACATTTTAGTTTTTTTAAGTTGATTTTTTTATTTATTTTATTATTCTTATGTTTTATTGATTTCGAAATTCAATAACTGATTTTATTTGTCTGAATTAAGGGTAGAATTACTAAACGCGTTGCTCACATTAGACAGTGTCGTTTTAATAAGACAAACTAAGGTTATATGTCAATAAGAAAAACCAATTTGGAAAACAATATAATATAATATTATACATGCAATTGAAAGCAATTACGGCAGATTTTCTGCTATTTATAAAATAATTCCGTTATAAAAGTTATTCATCAAGTTCCATCTTATAATGTATTATACATTTTTTTTCGGAAGGGCTAGATATTTCGGCCTGATGGCCTTTAAGCTCAAGTATTATACGAAGTAGGTAGGAAGTCATAATATTGAATTTTTTGGTAAAGGATTTCCAAGCGTGTGGCCGAAGCATATTATATTTACAACTATGAAAAGTCAAGCTTACAGTGACAGTTGACACAAACAGTGACAAGTGACAACTGACAATAGTGAAATTTGCTTTTGGAGCTATGAGTTGGTATTTGGTCATTTCAAATTTATGAAAATGAATCATATTTTGTATTCATAATTTTATTACTTATGCCAAACTTTATAATAATTTTAATGTGATAAAGTCAGTAAATTGTGTCCTCTGAAAATTATGTCAATGTCATAAACTTTCACACAATAACAATGGATCAGAATAATCGGTCAACTACAAATTATATAGGAACTTTTCACGGGGAAGACTCCGGATATGATAGAGCTCGTATGCGTAGACAATCTGGAGGCTTCGTAGACCTAGGAAATGAGTCCCAATATGGTACAGGTGGGCATCAAGCTTCAGGAGCCAACGAAATATTCGCAGATATACAGGTAAATATTACTTAAATATAAATATATTTCATTGGAGTTATCTTTAATTTTGTAAGGAATTTATAATGACGTCGATTTATTTATATTTTAGGGTGATGTGCCTTGGTGGAAGTCAAATTTCTTTATTTCACAACCTGTTCTTTTCGGTACCTGGGATGGTGTGTTCACATCGTGCCTGTTAAATATTTTTGGAGTGATAGTGTTCTTGCGTTCAGGTTGGATGGTGGGACAAGCCGGCATAATAAATGCAGTGTTAATTGTTGTTTTCACAGGTATTTCTTTCTTCAATTGTTTATTTATCAAAGCTTGTATTTGTCTAATATAATTTATAATACTTATAACTATTTTTCTTTTTTAGTTTTCGTAGCATTGATCTCAGTATTGTCAGCTATTGGCATTTGTGATAGATGTAGAATAGAAAGTGGAGGTGTTTACTTTTTATTAGCACATACGCTAGGATCAAGGCTAGGTGGAGCATTGGGGATGATATATTGCTTTGGACAGGTAAGATTTACTGAATGTCTAATGATGAATTCTTTCAAAACAAAAGATTTCTTTCATTAATTTTGACCACAATTAATGCTATACCTTTATTGTGGTTTAAATTAAATTCCATTTCTAATATTTTAGATACATACTTTATATCAAGTAATCAAAATCGAGTTGACAAATTAACAAAACAAACAAGTCACCGATGTTCCTCCAGTGACCATAGTTGCCATCTGAAATGTAAAAATAAACAAACAATAATGTTGTCTGTGAAAATTAGCACTATTACTATTAATGAAAATTGGGTTACCATTAAACAATGCTTCTATATTACACTTAATTATTAATATTATCATAACAGTGTCTCTAAGTAATAAATATTGATAAATCTTTGTTTATCTTTCAGGCTGTTGGTTGTGCTTTAAATGTATTTGGTTTTGGAGAGTCCATGGCTAATTTAGTTGGTACTGATAACACTTGGGCAGCTCGAGGTTTTGCTGTCGCTGCAGTTCTATTGCTAGGGACTATTAATGTTGCTGGAGTGAAATGGGTGATCAAGTTACAGTTTGCCCTTCTCCTGGTTATACTTATGGCTGCGGTGGACTTCTTTGTTGGATCATTCACAGCAGTGCCTGGTAATATAACATTTTTGATTAATTCTTTCTTTTTATGTCATTAGGGGTCAACGAGCAGTCGGAGTCTCACGGCACCAATGCCATACACATCCGCACAACCAAGGTCACGCAGATGCGCCGCCCTTCTCTTCCCCATCTCCCCAATGGGCTACTGGAAACTCACAAACCGCACGTAACGCGACAGCACAGCTGTCTGTTGACGCCGGTGCTATGTGAGCAAGAGGTACCACCCTGGTCATGCCGGCCCAATTCGGCTGCAATGCAGCATGGCACTACCTCTTACATTAATCTATATTAAATGTTGAAAATATAGTTATGTAAATTGCACTTAATGTTTATACAGATGCTGAATTTAAGGGATGGTTGAGTGGAACTATGGCAAATAATACATGGGCAGACTATAAAGAGAATTACACATGGTTTAAATGTTTTGGTGTGTTTTTCCCAACAATTACTGGTATATTGGCTGGAATCAATATGAGTGGAGACTTAAAGAATCCTTCAATAAATATACCTAAAGGCTCACTAGCTGCAATTGGAACTGGGTATGTACTTCTTTTCTTAGAAATTGCATAATGAAAAAATATGTTAAACATTAAGTTAATTATATTTTTATTCCCTTAAATAATACTACTATTAATAATACTACTGACATTGCTTAGCCAAACTCAATTTATTATGTATAAAAGCCGCTTATTATCCTCCTTGGTGGTTTCCCATGTTACTAACAATTTTGTAGCAAAAAGAAGGCTAAAAGACAGTGTAGGATATTGTCTAAAGAGTTCTATTAATAATTATTACTGCATGAAGATGTTGTATTTTTTAGTAAAAAGCTAAGAACACAATCTTTTATTTTTACAGGACATTTCTATATTTAATGTTTATAATAACATTAGCAGCGACAGTGAGCAGGGATGCACTCCTCACAAACTTTTCAATAACTGCAGATATATCTGCTGTCAAAGTCCTGTTGCTTGCTGGGTTGTATGTTAGTTCTATGAGTTCTTGTCTAGGAGCCATGTATGGAACGCCAAGGGTGTTACAAAGTATTGCTAATGAGAAAGTGGTACCTGGGCTAGATGCCCTTGGACATGGGGTAAGGTTTGAATAATATTTGATTTGCACGCATTATTTATAATATTTTGACAAGAATTATGTTCCTTGAGAATTTTACATTCATTTGCATGGAGTAATTTTTTAATCATAAATATATCATTTTTTATTTTTACTATTCACAGAGAGGTCCTAACAAAGTGCCTATTTACTCAATGGTTGTAGTAGCGGTAGTGACAGTAACGTTTATTATCATTGGTGACATAAACAAACTAGCACCTATTGTCACCATGCCCTTCCTCATCACATACGCTAGCATTGACTATTCTTACTTTGCTCTAGCCCAGACATTTGATTTGCAACATAAACGAGAAATGAGGTGAGCTTTCATCTTTTTTAGTTATACATGTTTTGTATAATTCATACATATTTTATTTTAAGTCTGTTACACCATTTCTGTTTTTAATAAAGATCATTAAAATTACATCCAATTATATATATAATAATATAATACAAATATTTTGTTGACTACAAGCTACATGATTAATAATTATAAAACATAACTTTACTGGCTATAATGAAACACTTTTTTACGGATTTTATCGCGGTTTATTAAGATTTTTACAAGCCCGACGTTTCGGATACTTTACAGCAACCATGGTCACGGGAGGACCATGGTAAAAATCTTAATAAACCGCGATAAAATCCGTAAAAAAGTGTTTCATTATAATGAGTGAAATTCGCGTAAACATTAGAAAACAACTTTACTGGCTACTTGTCAATGTATCGTCTGTCTTAGAGACAATAAATCTGTTGCGATCGAACATTCTGTCCTTCTATCCTAAATTAGGAAAGTTGTTTAAGCAACATGTGTCAACGATTCATAGTGCTGTATGAAACAAAATTATTAATATTTTATTCTAAGTATATGTGCCTTCTGGTTGTATCAAGGTCGAATTGTATATGACCTTTTGCTTACACAGGTTTCAGGGTCATACTCAACGGGATCCTCAAGTGTATGGTGCAACTGGAAGTGACCTTGATTTGTTATTCCCTGAAAGGATAAGACATAAAAATGTTGGTGTAAGTAAACTGATCATAATTTATTGAACTAGTATTATATTTGCATTAATATTTTGGTTACATACTCTGTAAGGAAGTTAAGTTAGATTCTGGCCAAAAGTTATCTAAAATGTGAGTATCATAGTAATTTTTCATATATGAATAGGATGCATGCTCAAAACTATGTATATATATTATGTAACTAGCTGTTGCCTGCAGCTTCGCCCGCGTTAATTTAGATTTAAAGCCGTACCCGGATTGATGATGATTATTTTATAGCCTAAGTTACCCTATAATATCAGCTATCTGTCAACGAAAGTCCCGTCAAAATCGATCCAGCCGTTCCAGAGATTAGCCGGAACAAACAGACAGACAGACAAGAATTTTAGAAAAATGCTATTTTGATGTAGGTACCGTTTATACTTTTATATGCATTTAATAAAAAGATGTTAATTCTAAATTACAAACAGACACTTCAATTTTACTTATCTGTATAGATGTATTCCTGAATCCCGTCAAGTAAAATTGCTCATTGTTGAAATGATTTATGTATTTTTCTCTATCAGACTCTATGAATGATATAGGTGATATGAGGATAAAAGGCTTATAATTATTCCAACATTACAGGATTTCACACCTTCACCTACTGATTCAGCTATAATGAATGGAAGAATGTCAAATGGTGATGTTGGCCAACCTACAATAAGTGTTCATTCAAAGAATCAAAACTGGTATTCACATTTCTGTAACAGATGGTTGTCGCTGCTTGGGGTAAGTCCACTCAAATTTTAATATTAACTTCTTAGATCACCATGTTCTCATAGAAGCTTATGTGCAACATTATATTTATATATACATATTTCAATAATTTCAACAAGATAATTTGAATAATAAGGTGGCAAAACACGAAACCAAATACTAATTAAGTATAAGTAAATTACGTAAAGGAAAACTAAATAATCATCCTGTGCCTTTGCAAAACCGGTCTGCTTATTTTACTGCAGACATACTAACGATGCACACATTGATCACTCACCAACCTCACATTTAGTAATATTCATAAACTACTCAAGTATTCCGAGCGTTGGCGATGTATGCCGGTGTACGGACCAACCCTTGATGGTTTTTGTTACACCGTACACCGTCGAGGAGTTCCCTCGACAGTACCATGAGACCTCTCTATCATTAGACCTATAATGGCACATATTACCCATGTTACTTGTTATTTGAGGTCAGGCTGGTGTCCGCAACTCGACGCTTGTGCGCCTATTTTGCGTGCTGTGAGCCTGAAGCACTCCCTACTGCCAGTTAAGCTCCCGCAAGAATGCTAGTAGTATTTTGACATCGGAGCAGATCTCCGGAAGCGTTCTCAGGCACCCGAGATGGGCAGCCCGTAGCGGTGCTACTTCCGTGCACTTCAGTAGTACATGGGCTGCTGTTTCATCCTCCGCTACGCAGGCTCTGCATAGCGGACTGTCCGTAACACCTATAGTGAAAAGATGTTGTTTTGAAACTCTAACAGGACATAATGACCATGTCCTGTTAGAGTGCCTGTTAACAGGCGCAGTTCTGATCGCTTTAGGAGCATTAATTGACGAGAGACGAGTGGGTTGCCTATTTGCATCGCTTCCCTTGCCTGTCTACAATCTCTGCTCGTCCAGAGTTTCTTGTGTGTGTTCTCATCAGTATATAAGGTTATTATTCCAATCACAAGGTAACTATGTAAACTATTTAGGGGTTCCCTTTACTGTCCTTCGTTTTCATCACCAGACCCCCAATCACAGTCAGAACCAATCTAGGTGTAAAGTTCTCATCAATACAAATTAATCAAGCTCAAACACAAGGTTACTGATGTAAATCGTCGAGGTAATGTAATCCTTCGACTGTCTTCCAGCTCCAGCATCAAATCGACTCTAGATCTTCATTAAATTGTAGTGCTTTAAAATGCTTACTAAAAAAATATTAAACGCACTAGTCGCTCCTACAATTTTCGATAGTTCCCCCTCGATTTCTCGGGGATGCCCTCATCAGAACCTGGTTTCCTTATCGTGGGACCATTTGGCATGTATACCCTATCAACAAAAAAAAAAGAATTTTGAAAATCGCCCCACAATTGACGGAGAAGTCGGTGTACATACAAAAAAAAATACCGATCGAATTGAGTACCTCCTACTTTTTGTTGAATGTGTTGTCGGTTAATAAGAAGTATTCATGATACAAGGTATTATGTACTAGTTTTATTTTAAATCAAAATCGAATACCAGTGGAAGGATTGCTCTGTGCCACGATCCCGTCTGCATGGATACCAACATCCTGCTTTTTCCTTCCTTTAAACAGCTTTGCTGGGTTTCAGAGAGAAGGGCAAGACAGACAGTATAATTACTGGCACAGAGACTTGACACCTTGTCTCAGGATAGGCAGCACATAAAAGAGTTGCCAGGGCTTGTTCCAGGTATAGTTTATGTTCATGGGCGACTCCGATCACTTACCATTATGTGGTTCGTCTTCCGTTTGCCTATCCAACGATCATAAAAAGTAATTTATAAGCAAGTACTCTAATATTGGTACGAAAAAATTTTGTGGCTCTTCAAAACTGTAAAATTTTATAAATTTTAATATTTGGCAGTCCAACTAAAAAGGTTGCCGACCCCTGCCCTAGATAGGTACATAATCTAGGTAGGATACCTAAATTGAGGTTATATTTTTACAGAGAAAGTAAATTGGACATATACCACTACCATAACATATCTGTTTTCAAGAAGGCGATGATGTCATAAAATAAATTGATATTTCAGGTTGCAATCAAACTTATGCTGATGGTGTTAGTGGATTGGATGTATGCTGTCAGCTATTTGACAATCCTGTGGTTGTTGTGGTTGTACATTGGCGCCGCCAACCCGGCTGTCAAACCAGGGCGCGCTTCTGAATTCAGATTCTTCCGCTGGCTTAAAATTGCCTTCCTTCAGGCTATCGGGTAAATATCGGTTACATTATGATTATTTTTTATATAAGTACGAACTGTTCTTTTATATAAAAAATTGGCAATGGATTGATTCATTAGAAAAAATGCTACTAGGTCCTATACATAATGATGATGAAACATAATTTTTTTTAATGTTTCATTATGATGAGTGAACTTAGGCCACTTGTATACAAACGTTTTTTCGGTGTGAAAATGTACGATTAATTCGCCGTGTGTAGTCACGGTTGACAGTGTTGTATGGATCACTATGGGAGCTTGTTGATACACGCGGCGGCGATTCACGCCGAAAAAACGTGGGTGTACAAGACGCCTAACAAGCAAACATTATATTCATTATTTACAACCCTGTGCTGACCAACTCAAACGTTTATTGAGGTAATACAAAACACTATATGCTTTTTATTATTATTACTATATTACTATGTATATATGCTTTTTACAGAAAACGGCCATTAGAATATGAGCAGTTGGTAGTGACTCCAGTGCACGCCGACATATCTATGGAGCAAGAGAGACTCAACGACGACAACGAAGACTTTGCGTCGCGCCGGCGCTACCACCAGTCTACAGCTCTACAGACTCATGTCGTTAGTGTCGACACATAAACAACTTCCAATGAGATTATCATATTAATCATATTATCATATTAACTTAATAACTTATCATACCTTAGTTAATGAATTGAATAATTTTACATTAACATATAATATAGCATTATTTCAATTTTCAATTTTATACAGATATTATACTAAAAACTTTCCATATGAGTATCCCACAAATTTTGTGATGTATAAATTATGGAGTATACAGGTTGATTATATTATGAGCTAGGTATTTTTCATTTAAAATTTTACAACAATGTACTTCTTTGACCTGTATTATGATATTAATTAAGGATAGTAAAAAGCAAACTGTGCCGCAGTATATGTTGAATTGAACAGTGTAAGCCATTTATATTATTTGCATGTTGAACACAATTTATTGACATAAATGGCAACACAACCTAAAATTTTCTGCTGACACAGTTGGCATGTGGTTTATAAAAAAATTATAATTAGATTAAATGGGATAAACAATTGAATTTTTAAAAACGCAGCTTTTTATAACTACAGTCAGATTTTATATTTCATAATGTCCTCTAAAATTGTGATTATTTTATTACCAGTCTTTGTAATTTTACAATAATAGACTTGCTTAGTGTAATGTAATAAATTTGACTGATTTTAATAATATTACATGTAAAAAATTATTACCTTGTTTTAAACTAACGCGATCCCTATTCATATTTTGAAATAAAAATTATTTAGTGTGCTTACCGCGTTTAAAGGTTTATTAAGGTCCCAATATTTCGGCAATGTCTCAATCGCCATGATCGCGGGGAGACACATCCTCCTCCATAAACCTATAAACGCGGTAAGCACCCAAAACAATATTTATTTAAATATGAAATTATTATCTGTTATATCAATGGTTGAATATATACGCGTTTGTGCGAAATTTACATAGATAAGATTATTTTTGTTTTATTTAAGCAAATAACTTATTTGAGATTATACATTTTTTTAATAAATAATTAATTTATGTTTAATATTTATTCTTCCCAAGTCGATAGTGTATATTCTATTATCACTAGTAGAACTTCAAATTTTTGGGTGCCTTCATATTGCCATTGCATAGCTGGATGCTAACCGAAGACTAGCCAGATTTTTTAGCTGGCAATGTAGGCTGCTAAAGAGTAAAGACTAACATGAACTATAAAGTATTTCCTGTTACCTTAAAACCATATATTCACTGTAAATAATGTTTCGGAAACAAAAGTTTCTGGAACAGCATGTAGATGTTTACAGAAACAGTGTTTCGGAAACTTGGCTTGGCCGTCCACATCTCAGTCGTTTAAAATATGTTACCTGAAGGGGTAGTATTATTCGGTGACTATTAATTTAAAAACAATGTTGTCATCCCACACTACCGTCATGTAAAACAGCTGAAACACGTCATGTCCACAGTTGTTGTGAAACTGATTTGTTTCCGTATCCACTTCAATCGGAGAGCACAGAAACACGTAGTGTTTATCGCAACAGTTTCATATGTTTCAGAAACACGTAGATTTGATTTCTGAAACAGTGCTTATAATCAATTGTTTCTCAATGAATCAGCGTCGCGATATGCAAGCGGTGCTAGGAGGGCAGGACCTCTAGCTTTCGAGCGTATCCTTTTGCGGTTTCAGTAATGTCACAGAAGGAGTCCATGAAGCGGGATAGGGAGAACGTAGCAGATGCAGTCCCGCTCCGGAGATGAGACGGTATTTCGGCGCAGGCACAATCCCGGCGTCGTTCCGGTCTGGTCCTCGTTGACCGGCCAGTAGCCCTGTTAATTATAGATCCTGGCACCTCACTTAATGCGACCGAAGGCACACGCGGTGGTTTTAGTGGGTTATATTGAGTCCCACATATCAGATCCCACCCAGGACTTGCGGTATGCGTAAATGCATTTACACAATACGCGGGATAAAAAAGGCATTTCTTTAAATCTCCTTAAATGCCCTTGCATATTTTCTCACGATTGTAATTTTAATTATACACACAAAAATTCTTGATACAATATAATATACTAGTTATAAAAGATTGGTACGGAGGATATGTTGTGATCGTTCCTGTTTCTAAGTTCTAACGCCTTCAATTACCTACTGGCTAATGTTGATTGATTAAATACTTAAATAATAAGTTATAAGTATTGACTTGTAGATAGTAAAAATAACTTTTTTTGGTAAATAAATGAGTTAACTGATAAATATAACATAATATCATCAACAGGTCATCATCAAACAATAAGGAAATTTCCAATTTTACAGAAATAAAAAAATATTATATAAATAATTGTAAGGCAAATAAATTATAATATATTATATGGTGAAAGAATTATTCCAATAACTTGAACTTCTACTGAATCCTGAATAAATTTTAAAATGCGCGCGGAGCATTTGCTCTGTGACGTCACGATTCTCGACGAGTTGACGGTAGTACGGGCAAAACCGGGAAGCGCTTAGCGAATAGCGACTGTTTCGTATGTTTCGACAGTGTGACCACTTTTAGTGGATTTCTACTTTTTTGGTAGATTTAAGGCAACGAGAACGATGATTTAGTAGTCATTACAGTAGAAAATCGGTATTTTAGAACATTCTGAAAAATGGTAATCCAAAATGCAAGTATCAAGGCCAAAAAACCACTATACCCAGATCCAGGGAATACGGTGCTACATCGGTCTCGCTAGCTAATATCTCTGTCATTCGGATCAAAATGGGCATTTGTTCATATTATTTGATTAATAATTTTGTTGCGTGCGGAGTTAAATTTCGATTATTTAAATCAAAACAAAAGTGAAGTTAAGTTACAATCATGAAATAAATATGAAATGAAAAATATGAACAGCATTGCCGTGCTGAATGGGAGGAAAATCTATAATTTTCAGCGTGGCTGTGTAAATATAGCGTGACCACAACTTCGGTCATTTTTGTAAAAAAAAAATGTAGCACAAAAATATTGCCTCGAATGGCTTCAATAAATATACTTACAGCTTGGCAAAAAAGAGTGTGGAAAAAATGAGGGCGCCACTTTGACTTACGTCTCATCATAATAAGGGAAAACAGTAAGAGAATTTAATCAAATCGTCAATAATAAATGTGAAACATTAAACTTTATTCAAAATATAGTATTTGTCGGCCAAATATTGTCGACATCATAGGTTTCCATTTAGTAAAATATTTAGTTCCACTTGTCACCACGTCATATTTTTTTTTGCCAAGCTGTAATTTAAAAAATATTTTTTTATTTTATTTACCAAACACCTAGAAAGAACTAATTATTAATAGTAGATAGAATTTAAGTAAAATTTTTCACAGGTATTGGTAGATTCTGGTAGATTTTGGCAACATTTTTGGTAGATCGTGTGATGAAAAAGTGGTCACGCTGTGTTTCGACGTTTGTTGTATACTTGTGCTTATTCGGACACTTAAAAGTGCGCACCGTAATAGTACAGTACGAATAATGTACTAGTACACCTTTTTAGTACTATTAGGACTATTAGTACTCGAACTGTACCTAACCAAAAGACACCATAAGACATTATTAGCACACAGCGCAGGTACTAATAGTAATATTAAGCGAGGGTTAAATATCAGATACGTCGACGAAGCAAGCTTGTATGAGATTTTTTATCAATATAAATTAAACTGTCTCTAAGTTCAATTTCACGTTATGTAAAAATTTGATTGATTTGGGTTGGTTGATTTCTTGGCAGAAGCGTTTAAATTTTAAATCACCAGAGTGAATCTATTATTCTATTCTGTATTATTATTTATTAACACAATGCATAAAAAGCAGCACAAGCGCTGAATAAACAGTATTATTGTATGTAGAAGGTTTTAAAGCACTGCTACGCTTTATTTCAAAATACCAACTCCAATCGCCACTGTCTCGCTTACTCTTATAATAAACTGTATCGCGCTTGTTCATTCTCGGACAGTAAGTCACTAGAGTGAAGTTAGATATACCAGTGTAGTTCAGTGTACTAATAGTCCGAATCCATCACCTAATAGTACATCGTACATGTAGGTACTACACAAGACTAGTTTGTTGATCACAGACATGGAACTCGAGTAACGTGTTTGAGTGTATGTATGAAGTATGTATATATGTATGTGTATAGCCGTTGTAATATATTTTGTATTCTAAACATCTTTCAGATAAGTAAAAATTAAAATAAAGTAAATTTTAGACGATGGAGACTGGATTTGTTCGTGGACAATTTAATAATTTACCAAAAGTGAACATGGTTAGTTTTTAATTTTCTTGCAGACAATGCACTGTACACAAGTGTAGAGGTCAGAGGAGTAAAACTTTCAGCGTAAGCAGGTAGGTACCTACCTACCTATTAAGTCCTGCATAATGATTTTAATCAACCGTAACAATGATCACACGGATTAACTTCTCATCAGTTTGCTGCAGCTTTTATTCATTATAAGTAAATCAGTGTAGGTACTCAGCTAGTTATTATTATTATTATTATTTAAGGGGTGGGGACGCCAGCAAGGCCAGACGGGTGATCAGTCCTCATTAACGGGACCATTTCACCCAATTCCCCGGGCTCGCCTCTGGGATTAGATGCGGGGACGGGTTATCATTTGCCCCTCTGGTGTCACCCCCTCAAACCTACGTGTTGATCTACAAAAACTACTTAGCTGCCTTATGGTTAGATATGCTAAATCTTCCTTCTTCAGCTCGTCCGCTCCAAACAGCTCCCATCTTGCGTATGCATATGCTGGGCATTCCGTTATGAAGTGCAGACTGGTCTCTTCTTACTCTTTGCACTTAGGACATAGAGGGTCCTCTGCTAGCTTCATTATTGACAGGTGTCTGTTGAGTGGGCAGTGTCCCGTCAATATTCCCACAACTGTTCTAATGTTGCTCCTATTGAGTTTGAGCAACTCTTTAGTCTTCTTGCTGTCAAGCGTCGAGATGAAGAATTTCGACTGTCTACAGCTCTTCGTGTAATTCCATCTCTGGTTTGTTTCTTTGTTTATTCTCAGGGTTATAACATTTTTTGTTATCCTGTGTGCTATTGGCAGTCTCGGCTCAGGGCCTATGAACGTCTCATCGGCACCTTCTCTCGCCAGTCTGTCTGCTTCTTCATTGCTCGCATTTCCCTCATGTCCAGGTACCCAGGCAACTTCTATCTCAGTCTGGTCTGCTAGATCTTGCAGGGTGTTTTTGCATTCTTTGACCAGTGCTGAGGTAGTCTCCCTCTTATTGAGGGCCTTCAATGCCGCTTGACTGTCACTGTATATGACTGCCTTCTCAATCCTCTGTGCGCTAGTGATATTTTGTTTAATCATGTTGGCGCATTCTCGTATTGCGAATATCTCCGCTTGGAATACGCTGGAGAATCTGCCTAGATTAAACGATGCTTTCATTTCAGTTGGATGGCTAATATATACGCCAGCCCCTGATAACTTTGTCGATTCCTTCCTGGATCCATCTGTGTAGCCGACCATCGTTGTTTTTGGGTGGTCGATGTTAATGTTCCAGTTATCTCTCGAGCCTATGCTTATCCTGTATTTCTTGTCGAAGATTCTCTCCTTCTTTATCAAATCATTGTTTGATAAAATCATGGATAGATTTTCTTCGTACTGTTTTGCTATTTCGGCGTGACCTTTGTCATAGTGCCCTCCCTTCCATATTTTGTTGCTCTTAAGCTTGAACCATTGTTCAGTCGCTTTCTTCTTGATCGTGAGATCAACTGGGTTGAGGCCGAGTATCATCTCTAGAGCCGCCGTTGGTGTTGTTTTCATGGCGCTCGATATCATAATGCTGGCTAGTCTCTGTACTTTTGTGAATTCTTTCCTGTTCGTTCCTAATTGTGCCTTGTGCCACCACACTAAGGCTCCATGTAGAATTCTTGGTAGTACTATGGCCTTGTAGATCCAATGAACCACATTTGGTTTCATGCCCCAGGTTCTACCTACCGCTCTCCTGCATTGCACAAGGGCACATTTGGATTTTGTGCAGATCTCTTTAACGTGGGCTTTGTAGTTCAGATTTCTATCTAGGATTACTCCCAGATATTTTATTTCATTGACTACCTCTAGATTTTCGTTATCGATTCTCAATGGAATCATGCTATCAATCTTCCTCTTGTTTGTGAATAACACTAGCTTGGTTTTTGCTGGGTTCAGGTTTAGCCCTTTATCCCTGCACCATCGTAGCGCTGTGTCGATTCCTCGCTTCATGATGTCTCTGGTCACGCTCAGTACTTTACCTGTGACCAGAATTAGACCATCGTCTGAGTACGCCTGTATGTAAATGTGCATGGCGTTTATCTTTGATACTAATTCGTCTATGAGAATGCACCATAGGAGCGGAGACAGGCATCCTCCTTGCGGAAATCCTCTTCTTGCTCGAATGGTGCATGTTGTTCCCGCTAAGTCAGCTTGTATCGAGCGATGTTTTAACATATTAGTTATCCATCCCGTTATCTGTCCAGATATCCCCTCTCTGTTAAGTGCTTCCACAATGGATTGAGGGGTGGCCTTGTCAAAGGCTCCCTCTACATCGAAGAAGCAGCCAAGGGCATATTCTTTGTTCTCTATAGATCTTTCAATTCTTATTGCCGCGTTGTGTAATGCCGTATCAATGGATTTCCCTTCCATGTAGGCGTGTTGGTTGGCGTGTAGCGGCATTGAACTCTTTTCTATCCCTGCTCTCATGTGTCTATCTAGTATCTTCTCGAGTGTCTTCAATACAAACGAAGAAAGGCTTATACATCTGAAGGATTTCGCCTCGTGATATGTAACCTTCCCTGGCTTAGGTATGAAGACGGCTTTGACTCTTCTCCAGCTACTGGGGATGTAGTTTGTTGCTAAACTACTCCGGTATATGGTAAGTAGGTCATCTTTGATATACCTAAGGGCAACTTGTAGCATCTTGGGAAAGACGCCATCGGGTCCCGCCGCTTTATACGGTAGGAATAATGAAATGCTCCATATTAATGCTTCTTCGGTGATAATCAGTTCCGCTTCCGCTTTCCCTTCTGCTAGATTCTCACCGGATGTGACAACCATGTCTTCTTCTGAATAGCTTGTGCTATCCGGGAAGTGTGTGGCCATCATTTTTGCAAGTATTTCTTTGGGTTCCACTACTAGGGTGTCACCTTTCCTTAGGCTTCCTAATTTACAGGTTTTGTCTTTTGCTAGCGTTTTTACCAGCCTGGCCGCTTCTGGTTGTTTTGTAACGCTTTCGCAGTATGTACTCCACCCGTTTCTGTTTTCTCTGCGGCTCTGGTACTTCTGGTACTCAGCTAGTTTGTTTATAGTTTCATTTACCATTGATAATTAATATAAACATAAATAAAATATTGTTCCTTTAATTTACTTACAAAACTCCTGAAAGTAGGTAGTAAGAGTCCGCAAAACCTCGCTGCCTCCGCCCTCCAAGGATTTGTTGGCCCAGTGATTTCAAGTCTCTGTAACCTTTCTTTAACGCCAGGAAATGCTCAGAGGCATTCCGCGGGGGAGTGGGTCTCCCCAGACGGTATGTGGGACTCGCTGCGTCCGAAAGCTGGTAAGTGGACGCAGCTCTACCCACTAAAACCCGGCGAAGCGAATGCCACCAATACCGCCCCTGGTGAGGTGCCCCGGATCTCACTTCCTCCACCTCGACGGCTAGTAAGTCCCTCAGGGGACCTCCACAGAGGGGTTGTCCCGCACCACAGAACAACCCCTCCCAACGTCGGGACAGTACAATGGGGTGAGGTTCCCGTCTGTCCCGGTACAAAGAGTCCCCTCGGCTCAATTAGCTTCGCTCAAGGGACTGGGCGCACCCTAGCCCCACCGCCACGACAAGGCCTGAACCATGGTGGGGAAGTCTCTGTAACCTGGTGGTGAAGAATTAATAAACAAAAATATTGATATCGATATTTCTACATTAACAATTAATATAATATAATATTTATATATGTATTACATCCCAGTAAACACATTTACGTCAAAGTGATGTCAAAATGATATTGCGCTATGTCAGGATTTACGTAATATATAAGTCACGAATGAGGTGACTCATTATTTCACATTTCTTAACGTAAGACTTTTACGTAATAAATATGACGTACGTCTGATGTCCACTTGACATTACTATTACCTAACCGACGTTAAGCTGACATAACAATGATGTCATAGAGATGTCAAGCTGTTACCGAATTTCTTACTTGCATATGACGTATAATTGACTCCATCATGACTTAACTGACGTTAAGCTGACATAATAATGATCTCATAGCTACGTCAAGTTGTTTCTAAATCGCTTACGTAGATGTAAGCGATTTAGAAACAACAAAGCGATGCTTCCGAATAATTGTAATCATATAATTATAACAAGTGTAATAATCATATATAAGGCATCGCTTCACAAAACTATAAAAAAAGAAAGACAACAGAATGAAAAAAGTTTAAATAGACAGTTGTCTTTTCAGACAAACTCATTTATTACCTTTAAGCATTTCAATGGTAAACAATGAATTGGAGTATAATTAATTCTGAATGACAAACTATTTCTTCATACTCAACTTTGACAAAATTTCGTAATAACGACTTGCTTCAATTATTTTGTTAAACATAAGATCACATTCATCATCATCATCAGGTGCCATCTTCATAATGAAGTTCGGAGGTCAGTTGGCAAAATTTTCTGCGATCCCATGCGGCTTCCTTATTAACTTATTAACAAGATCACATTAACTTATTTAAATTAAGATAAGGTAAGTAAACTTCTTATTAATTAAGTATTGCATACATTTTTAAATGAACTCATTAATTATTTTTATAAGAAAAAATAAATAATATTTTCTGTACTTTAGTGTAATAATGACAATCCAAAAAGTGAAAATTTCAACAATCATAAGTTTAATTATAGAATTTTTTTATCAGTCGACATATTGTACATGGATTCTACATTTGTACATAAATTTTATGTAGATTATTCATCACATGACATTTTTATAATTATCTAGTAACCGAAAATATTTTATTTTAAAGAATAAAAAAAAACTTTTGTCTTTTTACTGTACTGTACATTTGTACATAAAATTTATGTAGATTACTTAAAACATGTTTTTTTTAAATTATCTAGTAACCAATAATATTTTATTTTAAAGAATAAAATAAAACTTTTGTCTTTTTACTGTACTGTACATTTGTACATAAAATTTATGTAGATTACTTAAAACATGTTTTTTTTTAATTATCTAGTCACCAATAATATTGTATTTTAAAGAATAAAAAAACTTTTTGTCTTTTTGTTGTACATGATTACAACAAAAAGACAAAAAGTGAAAATATCAACAATCAGAAGTTTAATTATAGTATTTTTTTATCATTCATACTAATACTAAATAAAATATTTTTACTTTTTGGATTGTATACTAGTATAAATCTTACATTGACTGAATATAGTGTGAATTTGCTTGAATTCACTTACTTGGGACACTCGTTAGTTCTTATGATTCGGTATTGTTATTGTTTGGAGGCTTAGTTTTCTTTTCGACTTGTTTTGGTAGTTGACCTGCTCTCTGATTCCCTAATCGAAACCAATTAGTTCCATTCATCCAGCTTTGGAAAATTCAGCACTGTCCCAAGTACTAAATTTCTTCAATATTACCTCTGGAACATAATTTTTGATTGCATTAGTATAATTATTTGTTATAAAATTATACATTTAATCTTTCTAACCTTCGTAAATTATTGACTTCGTCTTTTTGCCTTCCCAAATATTATCGGTAGCAAATGATTGTGAGAATATTGCATTATGTACTCTCTCTGTGTAATTTTTACCATTATTCGCTCCTCCAATCTGATTATCAGTTCTTACCTACATAAATATTTTTATATTATTAATATATATATATATATATATATATATATATATATATATATATATATATATATATATATATCATAAGTAATAATCACAAGATTTATTTATATATATATATATATATATAAATAAATCTTGTGATAATACATACACTTATTATTTCACTTATTAACATTTATCATGTATAAAAATGCATAGAAAAGTTAATTCTGGATATTCGAATATTATCGATTGATTTTTACAAATGCAAATTCTTGAAGTTATTTTCAGCTATATACATACATGTATAATGTTTTTGTATTATCAATTCATAAATAGAACATAATATTATCTTAGTTGCTTCATGTTTTTTAGCTTCTCGAATATTTTTAAATTAAAATTAACCACTAATTTTTTTTAATTCCAACTGCAATAAATTAAATAATTGAATTAATTAAGTACATTCATGAACTTACGAATTGTCGACGATAATCCGGCGAGTTGAACAGTTTTTCTTCGAAGGTATTTACCTCTGCCCTCGATTGCAGTTGCAGATCTTTTTTCATTTGTATTTATTGTAAGGCAGTTTCACTAATAACTTCACACGCATTTCCAAAATTATTAACTGCCGTTCGTTGCTTTAGATCTTTCACGTCTACTGTTAAATGTTAATGCACCCAGAAGTCTCAAAAACTTAAGACTTTTCTAAAACCAATGAAATTCATAAATTAAAACTATTTTTTAAGTAATATACAAAAGGTGAAAACATTTTGAGGAAATAATCATACCATTCTGTACATTGAAGCGATTGTCGTCATATTCTTCATTTTCCAAGTCGTATGGAACATCATTTTCTTTATTCTTATAGTTTTTAGAACTAGTGGTTCTTGACTTGTCTTCAAAATGTTTGCTCCACAAACTATATAGAGAATACTACGTATGGTTTGCACTTTGCTCATCATTAGTTTTACGCACAGACGACGATGTTTTTGCAACAAACGGAATCTTGGTCTATTATCTAATTTTCAATCGTAATTCGTAGGCAATTGAGTGTGCAATTGAGGAGCTGTCAGCTGTAAAGCGAGACAGCGAGGCCGAGATATTGCACAGAGTAAATATTTACTCTATAAAAAAAAAATGCACTTCAAAATCAATAACTGTTGGAACGAACTCTATCAAGTCGAAATGTTTATATTTTTCCTTTCCAAACTGTAATAATTTTATAACTGTACCTTTGTTACAATAATAATAACTACAGTATCAAAATTTCGTTATTTTTTTTCCTTTATAAAAGCATTTGAAATCTGTTCATTTTAGAGAATCTCAATGATACTGCATTTATACTGGAATTATGGTAGGTTCGATTTGAATACTAAATATACGCATAAATATTAACATAAATATTATAAAGTTTGTAAGTTTATTATTATGGCAGTTTTACGTATTAATATAGATGATAGAACTAATGTTATGTTTTCTTTACATTAGTTCTACGTAAGATTATGATTTGTTCTTCGTGTATGAAAATGATGGAATTATGCCGTCACTTTTAAGTCAGACTTTGGACTTGGAATAAAAATAAAAATATGATGGAATCATTACGTCAATTTTATATCAAATTATTTATTCATATTTTATGTGAGAATATGATGGTATTATTACGTCACTTATATGTCAAAATATTGATTCGTATTTTATGTAAGAATATGATGGAATTATTACGTCAATATTATATCAACATTTTGACTCATACTTTATGTAAGAATATGATTGAATTCTTATGTAACTTTTACGTCAGAACATATGACTCCGACCTGACGTCGCAGCATGACGGTATATGATATATCATGTACATAACATTGGAGTCATACAAATGACGTCATATTAAAGTCAAATTTAATGTCAGTACTATGTCACGATGTAATCCAATATGACTTCATATTGAGGTCATAAATAAAGTCACCATTACGTCATGTCTACGTCAAATTTGATGATCTCTGTATGATCTACGTATGACATCATTTTAAGGTCATGTGTTCACTGGGATTTGATGAAAACATAATATGTATTAGATAGGTTCCGACGATCTCCGTGCAGTAGCCGGTCCGTGTTAGATGCGAGTGGCAAGGGATCGGCCGTCTTGGTGTTCATTGAAGGAGGTCTATGTTCATCAGTGAACGGATAAAGGATGATGTTGATGAATATGCTTCGTTTAATATAATAGACGAAGTAGTGACTCAAACGTAGAGATCGAAAAACATAAATATCAATATTTGTGTACTTGGGCTCGATACAATATTTTTAATGTACTTTAGCATGAGTTTGCACGGTTTCCATAATGATTCCACAATGATAATATCCGTTCCGTCTTGATCTAACTAAAAGTAATAAATAGCCGTCTGAATCGAAATAGGTGACCGGCTGACCGAGCATCGGCGACTATTCGATTCGAGCGACCGACTCGCGGACGAGAACCGTGACGTCAGAGGTTGTAGCTCGAGTTGCTGTTGATTTATGGAGATAATTGGAAAAAAAATCAATGGCCTTTATTGCAAGTATAGAACTATTTTTTAAACATAAATAAAAAAAATCGAAACATCCTTATTTTTAAACTGATTACTGTTACTGTCTGAATGTGCCATACATTAGGTATAACTAGTAATAGTTATAATTAGGACAACCCCTCTGTGGAGGTGGCGTCGGTCCTTTGCGGGACTGACTTGCCGTCGAGGTGCCCTGTTTGTTTATTAGATCCGGGGCACCTGACCAAACGCGGCATTGGTCGCACTCGCCAGGTTTTAATGGGTAGAGCTGCGTCCACTTACTTACCAGCTTTCGGGCGCAGCGAGCCCCACATCCCCACGTGGGAAGACCCACTCCCCCGCGGAATGCCTCAGAGCATTTCCCGGCGTTAAAGAAAAAAAATATGTGCTAGAATGAAATGCACAATGCTTCATTCCTAAAACGAGCAAAACAGTTAGGTATTATAGAAAAACTATAAGATATGTATCTTTTCAAAATATTTCTCTCTATTCAAAATTTTATTCAACTTTTGAATAACTGAACTATGTCCGTACGGGCTTTATTTTAAAGCTTTCTTTCTCCGTATCTCTAGGTAGGTACTATTTATTTTCGCCCAAAGTAAGGCTAAAATCAGTGTTGAAATACGAAAGTTTAGGAACTTGTATTTTTAATGTATACTTTTTTATAGTTTTGGGTGCAGCATTGGTACATAGATAATGACGAGATCAATTTATTTATTTATTTATTATACAAACGAAATATAACACCATAACAGACAAAATCCAAGACGATGCTATATTAGACAAATAATCGCAATTGCGGACACGTTAAAATTATGTATTACATTAATTAATTATTATCATTATTCTCAATAACTACCTGGGCTAATCTCATGAGTTTCGGCAAGTTATGACAAAAAACATCGACATCTTTATCCGTGAGCATATTTATTAAACCAATAGCGCGTGACACGGGAGATGCGTTTAGCAGGTTCGTCCGGGATGCGGGAGCACTGAGTAACGCTTGCCGGCGCCGCAGGCCCGGGTAGGGGACGTCAGGACTCAGAACGTTCGGGTGATGCAGCTCACCGCGCAGCACGCGGCACACGTACTTGACGAGGGCCGCGTCCCTCCGAACGGACAGTCTGCAGTATCCGACCATTCCCAACACGAAGCGACTTAGGTACATTAAAGGATAGTACGGGTACACGCCATACTCCTTTAGGTACAAAAACCTTACAAATTTTTGTTGAATTTTTTCAATCATTAGCAGGTATTTCGCTTCATGAGGATTCCATACAATACAATTACTTTCTAAATGACTTCGCACCAAAGCGTTATATAAAGTTTGAATCCAACCGTATTGAAATTCTGGGACGGCCTTACGATAAAACCTAGACTTCTAAACATGATTTATATTATCCTTAGTTTTGTGGTTTTGCATGGTCAACGTCAAACATTGTAGTAATATAATAGTTACTAGAGTTTGTCATTCAGAATTAATTATACTCCAATTCATTGCTACCATTGAAATGCTTAAAGGTCGTAGTAAATGAGTTTGTCTGAAAAGACAACTGTCTATTTAAACTTTTTTTCATTCTGTTGTCTTTCTTTTTTATACTTCTGTGAAGCGATGCCTTATATATGATTATTACACGTCTTGTTAAATATGATTATAATTATTCGGAAGCAAGTAGACATCACTATCGTTAAGTGAATTATGTAAGTCACATCTACGTAAGCGATTTAGAAACAACTTGACATAGCTATGAGATCATTATTATGTCAGCTTAACGTCAGTTAAGTCATGATGGAGACAATTATACGTCATATGCAAGTAAGAATTTCGATAACTTACATCTCTATGATATCATTATTATGTCAGCTTAACGTCAGTTAAGTCATGATGGAGTCAATTATAGGTCATATGCAAGTAAGAATTTCGGTAACAACTTACAGCTCTATGATATATCATTATAATGTCAGCTTAACGTCAGTTAAGTCATGATGGAGTCAATTCTACGTCATATGCAAGTAAGAAATTTGGTAACAGCTTGACATCTCTATGACATCATTGTTATGTCAGCTTAACGTCAGTTAGGTAATAATAATGTCAAGTGGACATCAGACGTACGTCATATTTATTACGTAAAAGTCTTACGTCAAGAAGTGTGAAATAATGAGTCACATGTGATTTATATATTACGTAAATCCTGACATAGCGCAATATCATTTTGACATCACTTTGACGTAAATGTGTTTACTGGGCTGTTCCACATTTGTATGGAAAGATGGGCGACTTGTGTAAACGATTCATTTTACTATAATATTATAAACGTGAAAGTAAGTTTGTTTGCTACGCTTTCACGCGCAAACTACTTAACCGATCATCATGAAACTTTGTAGGTACACAGAATAATATTCTTGGAGGTATTAGAAGTAACATAGGATACTTTTTATAAAAAAATCGGTTGTCTGTAAAGTCGGTTTACTGACGATAGTTGAACGTGACAACGTCATAAGAAAATGGAACGCCTCAGAGCGAGGTAACGCCGCATGCCTCATGTTTTTACGTTCTTGCAGCCGGCTCCATCGAATTATAAGACGTTATCACGCCAAAAAACGGTTGTCTGTAAAGTCGGTTTACTGACGATAGTTGAACGTGACAACGTCATAAGAAAATGGAATGCCTCAGAGAGAGGTAACGCTGCATACATTATCTTTTTTCGATCGTGCAGCCGGCTCTATCGAATTATAAGACGTATTAATCACGTCAAAAAAACTAAAATCTTATCGTGCGCAGACGAAGTCGCGGTCACCAGCTAGTATTTGATAAAATCTATAGATTTCCATAGCAAAATATTATGATGAATGACTATAATAATAAGTAATAAATTAAAAAAATGACAGCGTCATGCTGTTTATCCACGGAATAAAAAGTAAAAACAGTGTTTGTTATTACGGCATTTGTGTAAAAAATTTCTTTCAAAGCGCGCTAAAAATAAGTCATTTTGTGGTAGAAAATTCGATTAAAAAAATTTAAACAAAAATTATATAACCGACTTCAAATAATAAAATAACTATTTAAAAGTAACAAATTAATCGCTTTTCTTTAATTTTTGTGTCTATAACTAATAATTATCTTATACTTCTACTAATGTACAATTTTTGCGTTTACCACGTTATTATTGTTACTTTTGGAGTCGGTGTGTCGGTACTCGGTGGAGTGGTTGTTTTAAAAATAATCTGTTTAATATAATGTGATTGGTTGGTGAAAATTGTGGAGGACTGTTCTTGGTGGGTGGAGTGGGGAATGATACTTGATTGATTGCCTTGGAGTTTCCCCGCTGTTTTTCCATATTAAGTAAATATTGATTTGTGAATGATTACGACAGAATTGGCAGCATAGCCTAACGTTTTAGTCTATTCCAATAGAAAAGAAAAAAGTATATACGTCAAATTACTAATGTCAAATTTTTTTGTTGTATTTGCAAATGGCATCTAGAATTAATTAAATTCGTGATTTTGACTTTATAGCTTATTTCATAGTAATCAAGTGATGTTAAAGTGTAAATATTGAGCAACTAATTATTCAGAACGGCTGTTTAAAGATAATCTCACAAACAAAATGGCTGATGATTTACGAAACTATAAATTGCAATTGCAACAGGTTAGTATAAAATAATAATAATTGCAAACATAATATTGGTATTCTTCATTTTAAATTTAGTTTAGGTTCTAACTTTTTTATTATATCGAAGGTCGAAGCTGCATTGCTTACTGATGCTCAAAATGAAGAACTTTTGAAGCTAAAGGCGGATTTGGAAGAAGTAATTGAGTTGACGCGTGATCTAATAAAAACTCAAGAGGGTGATTCTAGTGTTTCTAATATTCATAATAGTAGTAATGATGATGATGTTGCAGCTACCCTGCTGGCTACTGACGACGGCGATTACATAGAACAATCGAACCCGAATTGGCGTGTTGGTGAAAAATGTTTAGCCAAATGGAAGGCTGATGGCATGTACGTATTTGTTATTACGTGCAAATAATATTATAATGAGTGGTTAAGACATGTTGCTGCCTAAATACTGTTATAATATATGGTTACTCAAACATACATCACAATTTTAATATCTTTACACAGACTTACAATTAGTACAATTAAAACAAGCTGATTTTTCTTGATTTTTTTAAAATAGTAATTATTCTATTAAACCACTATACTACACAGGCTTTATTGAGTAAATTTCATGTTTAATCACATATTAAAATATTTGAATCATCATACATAGTTGATATATGAATTATTTGCTAGCAAGTTTGGATTTCTTTTTTTCTAGGTTTTATGAGGCTACAATAGAAGAGATTGGAAGTAATAATTTCAAAGTAAAATTTGATGGTTATACAACCTTAGAAGTGGTTTCAACGTTAGATGTCAAATCGTTAGCTTCTGGGACAAAGAGACCTTTAAGTGGAGATGAGAGCAAGTTAGTATTTTTAATTACTTAGATGATCTTCTTCATTAAACAGTAAACTTAAGTTAAACAAAAGATTTTTGTCTAAAGTTAACATTTGTGGTGGTTAACCAACATACAAAAGTAACCATAGTGATACAACACTTCTTAAAATTAACACAATGTCACAAATGATGGGTATTTTTCTAATTTTTTTTTATTCACAAATTTATTTTTTGTCCATTTCATCATCAGTCTTTATCCATCCACTGCTGAACATAAGCCTCCTTCAATGAACACCAAGACGACCAATCCCTTGTCACTTGCATCCAACAAAAACCAGTTACTGCACAGAGATTGTCTTCACACCTGGTTAATGGTCGACCAAAACTAACTAAACATTTTTTTTCTTGTTTGATTTATTATACAGGCATGGAAAAGGCTACAACAGAGAATATTTGAAAAAGAAAAAACAGAAAAAGCAACAAAGATTTAAACAAATAGAAGAAGAGAGGGAGAGTGAAAAAAATAAATGGTTGTCTTTTAAAAGTAAATCTACGAAAAAGACTGGAGTGCGCACAAAAAGTATTTTTGCCTCTCCTGACAATTTAACTGGTAGGGTGGGTATTGGAACATGTGGTATATCGGGCAGACCTATGACTGAATACACTCCAGGTGAAAAATGGAAGAAAGGTGGATAATAGACATTTTAGAGTTAAGCTGGATATGTGACTTAGTTAATTTACGTTCATTATTTTATAAAAATACAATTTGTGAACACCACAAACTGTTTTAATTTTACATTAGCTTTCTCTTGTTAAATCATAATATATCTTATTAAATCATAATATTATGTATATGCATAAAATATTGGTCAATTCCGAGAATAGTCAAAGAACATCTTTTCTGTTAAAATTTGAATGAAAATATTAGGTATTTACAGTTACAATGATTTTCATCTCTTAATTCTGGCATAGATGAGAGGAATTTTGTGTATTTAATATCCTATTATTGTCTTCTAATAATGTGCC
Source organism: Helleia helle (assembly GCA_963853865.1). NCBI lineage: Eukaryota > Metazoa > Arthropoda > Insecta > Lepidoptera > Lycaenidae > Helleia > Helleia helle. The sequence continues at coordinate 11,855,888 of OY971422.1, read as the reverse complement.
ATTTCATCTTAAAACCAATAAAGCATTTTTGATTACAGTTTGTATAGTTGAGTAGTAATTGATGAATTAAAAGAATTTATTTGAAATCATAGAATAAAGAAAGTAAGAAGAACCATCTCTGTGTATGAAAAGTTGCTGTTGAAAAGTGTGTGAAAAATTACAGGTGGTGCCACAGGTAGCAAGTGGATCAGTTTTTAAATGTGTGTGCTCCAAGTCATTACATACACACAAACATTTATACAAACAATCCTTCCACTTGCTACACCAGCACTTTTGTGGATGGTTTTTGAGACTGTTTGCGGCTAATTTGCATTTACAGGTGGGCACTTTTTCAACTTGTCCCCTATACAAGATGGTTCTCCTTACTTTCTATACTCCGTGTTTGAAACCAAGAAGGCTGTTTATTCTTAACCTATACACTACCTATGATATTGATTAAAAATACAAGTTAAAGTCTAATACACGTAAGACTACTTTCAAAATTCAAGTAAGAGTATAACATAATGCTCTATACACATCAACTGCTGAAGGCGATACAATTTCAATCCTAGAAGATAATATTATTTTTCAGTATCATATTGTATTCGATAGACGTGTGTCCCACTACCCCACAACCCCCACTAAATATACAACAATAAGAGATTCTTTTAATATGATCCACACATATCTTAAAATCAGGGTACCTCCATCTTAAAATCTATCCAAAAGCGCTGTAAGTATATGTATATTTCATATCCAATAAAGGAGCACAAAGACGGTTATGGTTTCCTTTGGTAATACATCACTCTGATAATAACCAGATTCCACATGTATATTTATCCTTTGCCACTTGCTTCCAACACGCACCGGCCATTGCACGGACATCGTCTTCCCACCTGGTATAATGGGTTCGTTATTCCATTTCCTCTCAGCGGCTCAAGCAGTACAGTATGTATAAATAGGTACTGCACAACACTTGCCCATTCACAAGTAACAAGAACATTAGTTCACAAGTATCAACAGACTCGCGTATAGACTCACAAAATTCCTTCGGAAAAATAAAAACCCAACCAGTCACAGGGACTGCCGATAGAAGTGAAAACAAAACAATTACATTCGCATACCTGTAATACAGAAAATTTAAACTTTTGACCGCCATTGTCAAGTATATGAGACAAAATGAAATCTTGCCCAGAACGCCAGCGTCGCAAATATTAGACAAAATGCACGTCGCACCACATATCATGAAATAAACCATTTAACCATTACTTTTGAGTGGTTTTATTTATAAATTTAAAAGTGCTCCCGTCTATATTTGATAGCATAAAACTAATAAAAATATACCATTAATATTGAGAAATTCAATGTTTTAAAAGTAGATGTTAAATGCATATAAAAGGAGTCCGCCATAGTCACATATATGAGACAGCTAGTGTTGTGACATATGATTGTAAATTGTAATATCGAGCATATAACCATAATAGAGCGGTAATGTTATGTGTTTTGTATGAAAACAGGCGTTGGCGCTCAAGCGGTATAATAAAAATCTTAAATACCGGGTGTATTTGAAACGCTTGCGAAAACGAAGAGGTATGATAGTGTTCACATAGCCTGACATGATACAAGTGAAAAAAAAACGCGCAAACTTGTGTCTTGTTGGGGTTAAATTGGACTAGGTTAAGTCGCCCCCATTCCGAAACTCTGGCCAGCAGAGACTCGATTTCAGACACAAGTTTGTTCCGACACTCATCGACTTGTTCCCGAGAAATATTAGGGCGGCCAGTGTATAAAGCATCTCCAGTGCTATCATCCGCATAGCAATGAATGCCGCTGGTTTTCAGCATGTCATTGATATGCAGAAGAAACAGGGTTGGAGATAGTATACAGCCTTGGGGAACACCAGCATTTACAGACTTGAGGTCCGAGCATGCACCGTCGACAACGACCTTAATGCTCCTGTCTGTCAAAAAACTGGTGATCCACATGCATAATTTCTCGGGAAGCCCATGAGATAAGGTAGCTTTGCAAGAAGTGCTTTATGCCACACCCGATCAAAGGCCTTCGCTATGTCCAAACTAACCGCCAGCGCCTTCCCCTTGCTCTCAACTGCTTCCGCCCATCGTTGCGTTAGGAATATTAGAAGATCACCAGCTGAGCGATTCCGTTGAAAGCCATATTGGCGATCGCTAATTAGCTGGTGCTCCTCCAAATATCGCCGGAGCTGGCAGTTGATTATGGATTCCATAATCTTTGAGAACAAGGTAGTTATGGCTATTTGTCTGTAGTTGGACGGGTCTGAGCGGTCCCCTTTCTTAGGGATCGGGTGTACCAAAGCTGTCTTCCACGAGCATGGGACGACGCCTAATGTGTAAGAGTGCCGGAAAAGACGCGTAAGGACGGGTGCCAACTCAGGAGCACAAGTTCGTAGCACTAATGGAGGGATGCCGTCAGGCCCACTCGACTTATATATGTCCAGCGAAAAGAGTGCTTTGCGTACGGAGCTCTGTCGGAAAATTATTTCCGGCATTGAAGTATCACACCGAGGGATCGTCGGTGGTATTTTTCCCTGGTCATCCAAAGTCGAGTTGGAAGCAAAAAGAGTGCCTAGAAGATCGGCCTTCTCCTTCGCGGTGTGGGCCAACGAGTCATTCCTCATGTGCAGAGATGGTAGGGATGGCTTACAAAAATTCCCTTGAACAGCCTTGGCTAGAGACCAGAATGCACGAGTTCCCGAAGGAAGTCGAACTAATCTCTCGCCAATTCTGTTCACGTACTCCGCTTTTGCCTCAGCAATAGCTCTTTTGAAGGACCTGGAGGCAAAGTTATACTCCTTTTTCAATGCGCTGGTCTTTACATCCTGGGACATCGATGCTTTGGCCCAGGCTCGGTAGCTTAACCGTTTATGGCGTGCAGCCATCTTACAGGTTTCACCAAACCAGGGCTTGGATTTGCCGCCTATAGGCACTGCAGAACTAGGAATGAAAAGCTCCATGGCTTGCAGCACCACATCGGCAACAGAATCGGCAATGATGTCTGGATCATCCAGCGAGAAGCAAATTCGCCCCCATGGGTAGGATGCAAAGAAGGACCGCATCCCGTCCCAATCAGCTGACCTATAGTGCCAAACGCGGCGGCAGCCCGCAAAACGAGTACTAAAATTTTCTTTAAAAAACGTTTCTGAGATAAATGGTTATATGCATTATATAGTATATAAATAGTATTTTATTAGGGTTTAATCTTCGCAAGCGTCCCAAATACACCCGGTATATGTATAGTATAAAAGTATTAAACATATTTCCATTGTCTGGTACCCGTAACACAAGTTCTTCGAGATCTTACCACGGGACCAGATTGACGTGATGTGAAAACGTCCGTAGATTATTATTACGTATTATTATATTATATATTTCTAAATACATACATATTATTATAGATAAATTACACCCAGACAGTACAAATGATCATGCTCATCACAAAAACATTTGTACTGGGTGGGAATCGAATCGACCTTATGGTTTACCTAACAGTCAGGGCCACTAACCACTAAACGAACATGTAGTCAATAACAGGTTCATGTTAATACAACATCTTATTACTTTTAAGATATAATTTGTGATTTTAAATATTAATACTACTACTTCTATTATGTTAAGCCCTACAAAGATAAATAACATCTTTGTAGGGCTTAACATAATAGAAGTTTTTGACGTGACAACATCTTATAATTCGATGGAGCCGGCTGCACGCACGAAAAAACATGACTCATGCGGCGTTACCTCGCTCTGAGGCGTTCCATTTTCTTATGATGTTGTCACGTTCAACTATCGTCAGTAAACCGACTTTACAGACAACCTATTTTTTTTTTCAAAGATTTGTGATAGTGTAAGATTGATTCGTAATTTTAATATTTTATTTTATGTAACCATCGAGTATATAACCGTATACTTATAGTAGTAATGTGAGCCATACGTTTTCGAAACTGTTCAGTGATTTGTCACTAACGTAATAGCAATTCAACTAACCAGTGATCTATATATACAGTTAATCTGCCAATCATCATCAATTGCCATCAGTTGGCCAATCAGAGCGCAAAAAAACGTTGGCCAAACAAAACACATAACATTACCGCTCTATTCCGGTTATATGCTCGATATATTATGTAAGTGTTAATTTTTTAATTATTTATGTGTATTTTTTAACTTCTTAAGAAAAACAATTATTATTAAAATACTGATATCAATTTAATCTTTGTATTATAAAATTAAAAACCCCGGCGCATTTTTTAGATATGGTTATTTTATTAGTAAGAATACTTCTCTAGTAAGAGGTAGTGCCTCCTTATGACATAATACAATCGTTTAACAACGCGTACAGTGCTACATCCCTAATTCAGATGCGAGAATGTCAAAAATTTGCTGACTGGCTACGCCATTGTCTCAATGCTGGGACAAAATATTATGTTGAATAATGTTGTAACCATATCGTAATTTGTTATTACATATTTAAATTTTCTATTATCTGCTCTTACATTGATAAAGTTTATTATATGCGGTGTAAATATTACTTACTATATTGGGATGTATTTAGTTGCCGGGTAAAAAAATCGGTTGTCTGTAAAGTCGGTTTACTGACGATAGTTGAACGTGACAACGTCTTAAGAAAACGCCTCAGAGCGAGGTAACGCCGCATGCGTCATGTTTTTCCGCCCCACCGCCACGTCAAGGCCTGAACCCTGTTTGCACATTAGGTCCGGGGCACCTCACCAAAGGTGCTCGCCGGGTTTTAGTCGGTAGAGCTGCGTCCACTTACCAGCTTTCGAGCACATACCGTTGGCAGACCCACTCCCCCGCGGGATGCTTCAGAGCATTTCCCGGCGTTAAAGAAAAAAAAACACCGATGATCTGCGTGACGGACCGCCATTTACGGTGACGACTGAAGATAATATCAATGTTGTGCGGCGTATGATAGAGACCGACAAAAGAGTATCCTCCGTGAAAATTTAGCGGTCAGAAAGCTTTGTGGCCGGTGGATACCTCATAATAATTTGACAGAGGCCGAAAAACCCCGTCGTGTCCATTGATGTCGTGAAGTGGTTTATACGATGTAGCGGAGGTGACGCAAATACTACGTTCGACGTACTTACGGGTGACGAAAGCTGGATTTACTGTTATGAACCTGAAATTAAGAGACAGTCTGCTGAGTGGGTGTTTCCTTCAGAGGAGTTGCCAACAAGAGTGAAGAGACGTCGAAGCTTTGAAAAAAAAGATGGTGGCCTCATTCTTCGAAGGACAGGTCATTACGCAACAATTGATTTAGAGTAGGTATCTAAAATCAGTTATTGTAGAGCAGTACAAAAATAATTTTTTTTAATTCAAAATAGTACCTACCAATAAAGTATCTTTCTGAACGTCAATTAAATCCAGGCACCGGTTCCAAGGCTACTGAGAAGAACTTGCGAAATAAACTCAGTGGAACTTATCTTTTCAAATAATATATAGGTATTCTATATCAATTTTTTACATCTTATCCTGAATTGCCTTTTGATGATTCCATGAAATCTTTTACTTTATTGATACCCTTTACCACACAAACGCTCTTTAATAACTTTTTGAATTTTTTAATGAATAGCTTTTGAACGTTTTCTGCGATCCTATTGTAAAAGCGTAGGTTTTTTTATTTATTTTTTGTAGAAGAGGGGGCAAACGGACAGTCGGTTCACCATCATAGTAAATGATAGCGATATCCACTGACACCCGCTACACCAGACGGTTAGCAGGTGCGTTTCCGGCCTTTCAAATGGGTGTATGCTCTTTTCTTGAAGGTCTCTAAGTCGTAACGGTTCGGAAACACCGTAAGTGGCAGCTGATTCCATACATTCGTCATACGAGGCAGGAAATGCCGTAAAAATCGAGTTGTTGTGGATTTACGAACATCGAGATGGTGAGGGTGAAATTTGGAGCTTTTACGCGATGTCCGATTGTGGAATTCTGCTGCAGGTACGCTACGCAGCGCCAAAGAATCAAGCCGATTGGAGATAACCTCGCCATCGACCGCTATCGAAGGAGCTGATATTGGGGCGCTCCAGCCCATAGGTGAGAACAGTATTCGACGTGAGGCCGGATCTGCGCCTTGTTTAATTGTAGGCGGTGTGAAGGCATGAAATACTGCTTCGCCCTACTGAGCACGCCGGGTTTCTTAGAGAACCTTGCCTTCCAAATGATCACGAAATTGCACATCTCTCGATATGTCGACGCCAAGTATCCCAATGCTGGATGAGGCGGTTAGGGAAGTGCCTTCAAATTGTAGAGGTACGACGAAGGGTGACTTTTTAGCGGTAAATGCGCTAACTTGTGTCTTATTGGGATTAAACTGGACTAGGTTAAGTCGCCCCCATTCCGAGACTTTGGCCAATAGAGACTCAATTTCAGACACAAGTTTGTTCAGACACTAATCGACTTGTTCCCGAGAAATATGAGCGGCCAGTGTATAAGGCATCTCCAGTGCTGTCATCTGCATAGTATTGAATGCCGCTGGTTTGCAGCATAATATCATTGATATGCAGAAGAAACAGGGTTGGAGATAGTACACAGCCTTGTAGGTATACAGTTTAAAAGCCTTTTAAAGAATTGTATACTTTTGTGATATTCTAAACACTGGTACATCTAGCCTTTTACGTAGGTATATCCCTACTATTACAAACTATTACTATTCTTACAAAAATAATTCCTAAAATGTATTGAGAGGCGACAGTCATAATTCCTATTTGTTTAAATTTTTAACCGACTTCAACAAAAAGGAGGAGGTTCTCAATTCGATCGGTATTTTTTTATGTATGTACACCGATTTCTCCGTCAATTGTGGGCCGATTTTCAAAATTCTTTTTTTGTTTGAAAGGGTATACGTGCCAAATGGTCCCATGATAAGGAAACCAGGGTCTGATGTTGGCATCCCAGAGAAATCGAGGGGAACTTTCGAAAATTGTAGAAGCGACTAGTGCGCTTAATATTTTTTTAAGTAAACATTTTAAAGCACTATAATTTAATGAAGGTCTAGAGTTGATCTGATGCTGGAGCTGAAACAGTTGAGGGAACTCCTGGACGATTTACTTCAGTAACCTTGTGTTTGGGCTAAATTAATTTGTATTGATGAGAACTTTCCACCTAGATGAGTTGTAACTGTGATTGGGGGGGTCTGATGATGAAGACAAAGAACAGTTAAGGGATCTCCTAAATAGTTTACAGTAGCTACTTTGTGATTGGACTTAATTAATTTATACTGATGAGAACTTTGTTCTTATATGGGTGATACATGCCATTACAGCCTAGGTCTGATGATGGAGACCATAGCTAGTAGCAGGAACTCCCCCACACTTTACAGCTTTTGTTGGGATTACTTTATACGGTTCACTATGCCAAAATGTCTATCTCTTTCGGTCTTTCTTTAATAAATCACAAAAAATTAAGAAATAAAAATTTTAAACAAAAATTATTACCGACTTCAAAAAATAAAGTAACTAAAAAGTAATAAAATTTTTGTGTCTACAACTAAAAATCATTGTACTTCTACTAATGTACAATTTTTGCGTTCCCCACGTCATGTTTCTTTTGGAGTCGGTGTCGATTATTTTATTATATTACAAACAGACACTCCAATTTTATTTATCTGTATTGAATATAGATGTATAGATAGGTGAAAAGTATTTATAATATTTTTTAGTCCTATCTCTTTAGACTTAAATTCTTTGACTTTGGCTCTAAGCAATGGACATAACCCACCAACCTTCCCATGCTCCTACCCACCTCTCGGTATACGGAGTGAAATGCGGGAGATGTACGGGGCACACCTGCTTATACGGTCTCTTCCCCCGTACAATTCTTCACTCCCTACAAATTAAAAGCACCCTCTTGCGAGAGTGCTTTAATACGTCCCTAGCGTCACTCTCCCCTTTCTGGGGCTGACGACTTCACATCACGACGGTGACGGCACGGCAGTCCGGGTGTGTCCAAGTTGCAGCTACGATGTCATCTCAGTCCTTCGTTTGTGCCAACTGTGCGCGAACATCCAAAGATGGCTGAAGTTGTTCTCCGTGGCAGTCAGGTCCTCGTGATAGACCGGGCCTACCTTCGTCCGCTCGATTCCATCCAACATCGCGTTACGCTCTTCCTTATACAGGTCACACACACACACACCCGTGACCACAGAATGTGGTCACGGGTCTCGCTATCGTGGTCGCAGTAACAGGATGGCGTGTCACACAACGTCATCCTGTGAAAGCGACCCCTAAAGCATCCGTGGCCAGTGAGAATCTGCGAGAGAACGTAGTCCGGTTCCACCCAGCGGCGCGCCAACCGCGAAGCGACTTCAGGGAAAAAGCTGTATAACTCTCTCCCATCTCCGCTCGCAGTCCAGCGCGTCTGCCAAGCGGAGACGACATCGCTGAGGATCTCGCTCTTCTTCTTCCTGCGTTCCCCGCCCGCGAGCCCCTCGCACTCCTCCTGCACGCGCCCCGCTCTAACTACCTCCAAATCGGCCAACTCCAGCGAGCACCGGAAGTGCCGCTGTGCTACACGATCTGTAGGCCTTTGTTAATAGGACCAAAGCTGGTCTCTGGCCGCAGGAGCGCGCTCTGGACGACATACAAATGAGAGCGTCGGCACCATATGGTTGCAGCGTATGTCAGGATAGCGACATAAGTTCCGTGGTAAGGGAACCTAAGCGCCCGGTACTTCACACCCCAAGACGAGGTAGAGACACGTGAGACCTTCCCGAAAGAGCTAGCGGCCTTCTCGCCCATAAAAGACGCATGCGGCGCATAGGACCTAGCATCATAGATGTATACGCCGAGTACCTTAGCAGTGGTGACGCTCGGGACGGTGGCGCCGTCCAGCTTAACAATAGGTGCGCGAATGCGTTGAATCGACCTTTGATCGTCATGGTCTGAGACTTGGCTGGCGAAAATGACAACCGATTACGGGTCCCCCATTCGGAGATCGAATGCAGAACGGTGGAGCATTTCTGCTCGATGGAAGCGCGGGACGACGCCTCGATCGCAAGCGTCACGTCGTCTGCGTATGCCACGATGCTAACCCCATCTGGCTTTGGCAATCGCAGGAGATCGCCCAGGAGGAGGTTCCATAACGTCTAAGCAATGGACACTAATAATTGTTTGCCACTTGTCTTGGAAAAAGTTCAGCAGAAAAGACTTTTCAGTAGAATCCTCCTTCACCATGAAAACGCCTCGCCGCACACCGCCAAGCAAACAGTGGACTATTTATTTGGCGACATCAGGCATGGAATTACTGGGTCACCCGCCTTATAGCCCAGACCTCGCACCTTGCGATTTTTATTTATTCCTGAAAATAAAATAATTATTGCGAGGAAAACTTTTATGGACGCCGAGGAGCAGTGGCTGCGTTTGAAAAGGCCACCGAGGACGAGTCGGCAAAGTGTTTTCAGTCGTTACATCGGATGCAGCGATGTTTTGATATTAATGAACACTATTTTGAAAATGTATAGTTAAACTTATAACTTGCTAATTTGTTTTGATTTTCTAAGAACTTTCAGTGTTGCCCTCGTAGCATCGCTTCCAAGTAATATTAAAGGTTTTCATTAACATTACATTTGATAATGGAAGTTTGATGATTGCGCCAGGAGGTGGATAGTTGGTTGCTTTGGTTTGTATCTGTGCCGGACGGCCCACAGAAGCTGGAGACTGTGTGTTACGATTGTGGCGCGGCGGTGGACTCTGCCTAGCACACGCGTCACACACTGCGTCATCATCGCGATGCTCGGCTGGTGACGGTGCGATGGTGATTCTGCGAGGTAGTAATGTGCCAGAAGGAGGCCGACGAGCGGATGAGAGAGGAGTTCGCCGACGAAGCCCTCCCCGCGGGTGACGAACGGGGGTGCGGAGGAGGCGCTACTTAATGCGCCTCCAGTAACACTTCTGGGCTTGTGCCGGGTTCAGGTTGGTTTTTAGAATCGAGCTCTTAAAAAGAAATACGATAACCGGATGCTTCAGTGGTCTCAACTCTATTCTCCCACAGCGACGTTCTTGTCGTGTTGTATACCTCTGACCTCTCTCTAATCTCCGCCAATCTCTGCCAATAGATGGCGTGGTACATATGTATAATTATTTAAAGTTTACATAAAACTGCCAACAGATGGCGTGGTACATTTATATGTAATTATTAAACGTTTCCGTGAATTTACCAATAGATGGCGTTGTTTAGTAATTGCATTGTGCTATTGGTGACATGATGTTATTCGATAAGGTTTCAAACTTTTATAATAAAACACACACACACTTATGTGTGTATGTGTTTATACATCCGTCTAGCCCCCTTTCGCAACGCGCGATAAGGAACTACGTTCCAATTACTACTAAATAATTCAACTACTAAACCACACAACAGACAGGCACCACCACCCTACCATCTCATTGAATCGTCTTAGCAAGCTCATTTCAATTTCATTCCTCTTTAAGGTCTCTTTTGAAATCAAAGGGTCAATGGCTCTTAAAAGTAGCTATAATTAAAACAAAACATTAATTAATAAAATATTATGACATTGTTACACAGAAATGAAAAGTAGTTTTGACTTTTGACAATTATTATTCTTGTTCTGAGTTAATAGGGTCCATTTTTGTTATGGTTATATTCCGCAAAAATAATATGACTCGACAGAAAACCTTAATGCCAAGCATCTAATACTGAAAACGTATTTAAATAAACGAAAAATATATTTAAATTTTCCCTTAGGTAAAAGTTGTTATGAGAAAAGCTTTAATTTCGAAGAAAAGTAAACGCGGGCGCGAAAAACCATTTAGGGCGTTATCTTAATCGTAGAGCGTTTAAACATATTTATTTTACTATAACTTATCAGCCGCCTAATTGCAGCGAAACCACCTGTCCGCTATCATCACTGTACATAGGCCTTCGCATATACTTCCGTGCGTCTTACGCGCGGTCCCTCCCCCTCGGCGCCATTGGCTAACAAGGCTGCTGCGCGCGCACCGACCCTCCTCGCTGCCGGTGTGAGACGATGGAACTTCGGAGACGCCGGTCGTGGTCGCGATGTGGACCCGCGGCCAGTGCCGCTGCGACCACGCTGCAATACCGTCGTCACTCACACAATATATACTGCCGACGCGCTCGTGTCGAACTCTATACGTAACTAAAACTTGGAAACTATTTAAATTTTATTTTTTATAATGGACGTTAAATCTTAATTGGAATATTTAATGCGAGTGGCTTATGGGTAACATAATCGACATTTGCAACTGGTGATGTGCGATGGGCAATCGTCGGGAGGTAAAAATTTGGCGAAGATTGCAGTGCTTGCGATTCCTGTTGGCGGGCTGCGCATGGTCATGCGCGCTCGCTTTCCTCACTGCAGGCGTGCACGCTGAAGTTGATACGTCCACAGGGCTAGGAGACAACACCCTAACGAATTCAGGTAAGTTAATACACGGTTCGATATTAAAGATATTGACATCAAATGACGAACAGTGAGGAAATGTTAGTACTTATTAACCTACATTTTAATCAGCGCACGCGCATACTCACAGTACAAACTCTTAATATGTATTTTAAAAAGAATGGATTTTCATCATTGGGATAAAAATTAATATAATGTTTTGTACTTGTCTTTATCTTATTCTTCTTTATTTGATTTTGTTTTATATTTTTTCTGGTAGATGGTAAAAGAGATAGAAAGACCATCATAGATACAGAACAGGTAGAATATAGGATAGGACACCACCAGATAAATGTGTATAGTAGTTTTGTAAACATAGATGACTGATGTATCATCTAAATATTACATTCAAATAAACATGTTTGTTTACATTTGCATTACACAATTAGTTAAATAAGCAGATTCTAATTGGTATCTAATAATTTGGGTAAATATATTTGAATGTCACGAAGCGGTTGTTACTCTACGTTCTATTTAGATACGAGTATACTTAGTAAATTCTTATACTAGTACGTTTTTTGGACTAGTTATCATGTATATTTTACAAATGACGGTACAAATATTTTCGCTTCGAAGTTTCATATTCTCGCATTCTATTTATTACATTATTAGAATTTTTGTTAGAGGTAGAACCTTGCTGCTTTCCGGCACGATCGGGGTGGTACCTCTCGATCACATAGCACCGGTGTCAAGTGGCAACTATTCCGTCGCGTTTTGTACGGTTTGTGAGTTTCTGGTGGTCCATTTATAGGGAAAAAAGAGCAACGCATCTTCATAACTTTTGGTTGTTGGATGTCTATGGGCGTCGGTAGTTACCATAAGGCCCCGACTGCTCGGTTGCCTCCTTATGTCGTAAAAAATATCGTGTTCATATTATGTAATGATTTTGATACTATATCCTTATATATAGCCTTATTTACTTTGAGTTCATGTATTAATGCTAGTTGAAAAGTGTTAGTTAAAATAGGTGTGCTAGTTAAAAAAAAAAGTGCAGGTAGGTTAATATGCAAAATTTTCAAATTAAAAGATGTAAGTATTTACAAATCTACACAAGTAATTTTGCTGCTAAACATATATCATGAATTATTTTTGCGAACACATAGTTAAATTAGTTACAAGAAACATTCCCTCATAGAGTACTAATAATATATGCGGGTACTTACCTATTTTAAATGTACCTAGTTAAATGTTTAAATTAAATATTATGATAAAAAAAAACGAAAATTAAATACATAGGTACTTAACGAGTAATTATTAAGGCAATTTTATATTATTTTAGCAGTTGTATTTAAAACTCATTTAATTGTTATATCTTAATTATATTTTCACAACTCACGAGAAAGCGATAATAAAACTTTAAATAATGAAATGAATTAACGGGGTGATTGAACCTTTATTTATATTTAAGAGAACTTTAAAATTAAAGCTTCCAATTAATTTATATTTCTTACCAGCTGTAGTTTGTAGTGGCGTCGGGTTGGGTTATTTCATAATTAATTTTGGAAATAGACAACATAAAGAGATGGGAATAAACATAGAGCCGTTTGAAAACTCTGAACCTTTGTTGCTAATATAGGACTAAAAAAGACGGGGGTTTGTCTCGCCAGTCAGTAAGAAACACTCGTCATAAAGCATAGTATCTAAGTCTAAGATTTCGGGTGAGGTCTTTACGATTCTTTCCTCGGGACACGCCCACTCGTCAGTATTAGCATCTCCCAGTTCATTCAATATTAGGATTTTAAAAGAATGAAATTGTTATTAATAATTATTAACTGCTGCCGTTATTACCGGCGCCGTTCGTTAGATGAACATTATTTAACTATATATTTTTTCAATTACGTTAAAACACTGCAAAAAATAAATAAATCTCATGCATCTTAGCGCAGAATGGCCCAATGAAAATGATAAAAATGTTGGAAACTAGGTAAAACTAATTACGAGGTTTTTCAGTTTACATAATATTATGTATTATTATACTAGTTTAGCCTGGATTCGTGGTCAGGTGACTGGACACGTCTCGCAGCGGTCACAGGTTGGAATCCCGAAATGCATTGCATGATTTGTAAACGCATCCTTATAATTTGTATGTTATATTCGGTTATAGATTATCATATCATATCATATCATACCGAATCATTGAGGAAATTTCAAAAATTTATTTTTATTCCAAGAGATGTTACAGATTTGATATGTTATTGATTTTTTTAATAACTGATGTTGTATCACTTTTACTATTATTATCAAATAACCTTATATTGATAGCGCCATTATAATGATATGCAAATAACAAAAACATCGTGCATGTCGATAAACACATCGTGTATGTTTTATAAATAACATGGGTTGGTGATAACAGTATCATAAACTTCAGTAACAAATTATTGAATATTATACTTTTAACGACGCGTGTTTAAAATTTTTCATAAGCAATTGTTTAAAATACACTTTATATAAAAATATTGCACTTTAAATTATTACCTCTCATATCTCTCCAAAATGTAGAACTAATACATATTACCTTTCCTTTAAATAGTTTTAACCAGCATATTGTCTTGTATTGAAGGAATTTGCAACATTATTTTCTAAAGTTTAAAGTATTTCACTCATTGTAATAAAATGAACATAAACTGTGTTCGTGAAAATTATAATAATGAGCATTGTATATATGCAACTCTAAAAATGCTATTTTTTTTCGAATGGACCTCTACAATTTATCGGAATAGTAGGGAAGCGGATGGATTCACCTTACACCTATATTGTAAACAGATGGATGATGTATTGTAATATTTTAGTGTTATCAGCATAATATTCTTAAATTCAATATAAACTAGATTCAACAAATTCGCGGTCTGGACCTGTTTGTTAGAAATTGGTTAAAATTATGTTTATTAACTAGCCGACGTCAGCCTGGTACGAGTGCGGCGCCTCACTCGCCTCGAGAGCGATAAGGCTTGGCAGGCGGCGGTTACCTTCTTCGAAACCGTCTTTTTGCAGAAGGAGACCGCGGTGCGGGATGGAGAGGACGAAGCCAGGTCCATCCCGCTCCGTTGACGTAAGATGGAGTGCGGAGGAGGCGCACCTCTTGCCTCCTGTCTAACGGGACTCTGGTAAGGTTGTCCCGGTAAAAAAGTCCCGGCGTCGGCGGGGATGCTTCAGGTAGTCCGAGTACCCCATACTAGGAGGGTACCCTTTTGAGAGAGCAGGTCGCAGGGGGTGTCTTGTGTTAGTCAGATCCGAGACACTCCCCTTCAAACGGCTGAAGACCGCTCGTAGTAGTTTTAGTGCGGCGACTAGCGCCCGGGAGTCCTACATATCCCCGGGGACGACTAATCACCGGGTGAAGGCGTTTCCACTGCCACAAGAATAATATAATTATTTAATTAAAGAATGCCAGTCCCGATGGTAAAATATAACTAAAGGGCTTTACCTACCTATAACTTCTTTCCATCCGTAATAGAACTAATAGATCTCTTATCAAAACATGTTATGTTAGAGATTGACCATTTGTCGCTCAGTTTCTTACCGGCCACGGAAACTAAAGAAGTAAACTATTTGGTTTTTTATCACGTATTAATTCCTTTTATTTCTTTTGCGCCGGAAAATGAAGAAGAATTATCAATCAAAACTGCTGTATGATAGTCTCGGCAAGCGACCGGGTTGAATACATCGATCTGGATCAGTATAGTATCTAGATGATTATCGTGGGCTAATAATAATTTAGTACTCAATGAGGGCTGGCTGTATGTGATAAAAAATTGGCAAAAAGAGTTTTTTATTTATTATCAATAAAAACTGCTAGTATGAGTCTCGGCAAGCGACCTGGTTGAATACATCGATCTGGATCAGTATAGTATCTAGATGATTATCGTGGGCTAATAATAATTTAGTGCTCAATGAGGGCTGGCTGTATGTGATAAAAAATTGGCAAAAAGAGTTTTTTATTTATTATCAATCAAAACTGCTAGTATGAGTCTCGGCAAGCGACCTGGTTGAATACATCGATCTGGATCAGTATAGTATCTAGATGATTATCGTGGGCTAATAATAATTTAGTGCTCAATGAGTGTTGGCCGTATGTGATAAAAAATTGGCAAAAAGAGTTTTTTATTTATTATCAATCAAAACTGCTAGTATAAGTCTCGGCAAGCGACCCGGTTGAATACATCGATCTGGATAAGTATAGTATCTAGATGATTATCGTTGGCTAATAATAATTTAGTGCTCAATGAGTGTTGGCCGTATGTGATAAAAAATTGGCAAAAAGAGTTTTTTATTTATTATCAATCAAAACTGCTAGTATGAGTCTCGGCAAGCGACCTGGTTGAATACATCGATCTGGATCAGTATAGTATCTAGATGATTATCGTGGGCTAATAATAATTTAGTACTCAATGAGGGCTGGCTGTATGTGATAAAAAATTGGCAAAAAGAGTTTTTTATTTATTATCAATAAAAACTGCTAGTATGAGTCTCGGCAAGCGACCTGGTTGAATACATCGATCTGGATCAGTATAGTATCTAGATGATTATCGTGGGCTAATAATAATTTAGTGCTCAATGAGGGCTGGCTGTATGTGATAAAAAATTGGCAAAAAGAGTTTTTTATTTATTATCAATCAAAACTGCTAGCATGAGTCTCGGCAAGCGACCTGGTTGAATACATCGATCTGGATCAGTATAGTATCTAGATGATTATCGTGGGCTAATAATAATTTAGTGCTCAATGAGTGTTGGCCGTATGTGATAAAAAATTGGCAAAAAGAGTTTTTTATTTATTATCAATCAAAACTGCTAGTATAAGTCTCGGCAAGCGACCCGGTTGAATACATCGATCTGGATCAGTATAGTATCTAGATGATTATCGTTGGCTAATAATAATTTAGTGCTCAATGAGTGTTGGCCGTATGTGATAAAAAATTGGCAAAAAGAGTTTTTTATTTATTATCAATCAAAACTGCTAGTATGAGTCTCGGCAAGCGACCTGGTTGAATACATCGATCTGGATCAGTATAGTATCTAGATGATTATCGTGGGCTAATAATAATTTAGTGCTCAATGAGTGTTGGCCGTATGTGATAAAAAATTGGCAAAAAGAGTTTTTTATTTATTATTAATCAAAACTGCTAGTATGACAGTCTCGGCAAGCGACCGGGTTGAATACATCGATTGGCCATTGGGATCAGTATAGTATCTATGATTATTGCGGGCTAATAATAATTTAGTGCTCAATGAGTGCTGGCCGTATGTAATCGGCAATTTAAAAAGTATTATTTTTATTTTTTATCTAAACTGCTAGTATGACCGTTTTTTTTTCTTTAACGCCGAGAAATGTTCTGAGGCATCCCGCGGGGGAGTGGGTCTACCCAGGCGGATATGAGGGACTCGCCGTGCCCAAAAGCTGGTAAATGGTGGACGCAACTCTACCCACTAAAACCCGGCGAGTGCCACCAATGCCGCCTTCGGTGAGGTGCCCCGGATCTACTGAGCAAACAGGGCACCTCTATGGCTAGTCCGTCCCTCAGGGGACTGATGCCACCTCAGGGGTTGTCCCGCACTACAGAACAAACCCTCCCAACGTCTGGACAGTACAATGTGGTGAGGTTCCCGTCCTCGCCCCTTGCCCTCTGCTCTTTTGTCCCCTCTTTTGTCAGCCTATCGCTGAAGTGATCCTGTTGCCTGTAGATCCTGGACCCTCAAAAAGCGGCTGAAGGCGCTAAACTAAAACCACTGTGAGGTGCAAGTCCCACATGTCTACCCGCAGATCCTTGCTACATCCATAAAGTATTTCTGATCTTCAGAACTGAACAAGTAGTTTCCCATACTTCCACATTTTTCCTATGTTTTAACAAATATGATATAGCAGCGTAATAGTGATACATAATAGTCATTCAGCAATTTGGCCAGTCGTAAATTACATGTTTAACTAAATTACGTGCGTTGAAAGCATTCCACGGCTGTCAGGGTCGGCCATTTTAGTTCCCGGTAACTCTCGCGCTACCACTGATATGTCGGCATCCGATGCACTTCAAATCAGCTTTGAATCCATGAAATTTAATTAAGGACTGATCTTTGTGATCGATGTTTAAATTGTTTCAAATAGATATTAATAATTCGAATGTTTTAACCGTTTCGTTTGTGTTTAGGTTGTACTAAAGCCATTTGGTGATAGTGTGGTTTAAGGCATAATAATCATGTATATAATAATTTTATGGTCTATTTCTTTAAACATTTTTCGGTAACTTTTTATCTAACTAACCAGGAGTCTATCTGAAATGTAAAAATAAGCCGTCATATTTTGTTTTAATAAGCCATGATACATAGCGTTGTGGGCCATCACAAATCTTGTACTATATAAGAAAAAATAATGAAACGCTGCATAATGTTGGATTCAGTGTGGGAAGTAGCCCCACCACGCTTCAAGCCTTGTCGTGGCGGTGGGGCTCAGTAGCCTAAGGTGAACCCAGCACCTTGGGCGAAGCAAATTGAGACGCTCTTTGTACTCCTCTTTTAAGAAGTCTCCCCTTTGTCCAGTAGGACAAGGGGAGCGGATGGGAACCTGTTCTGTGGTGCGGGACAACCCACCTGTGGAGCTGGCGTCGGTCCCTTGGGGCTGACTAGCCGTCGCGGTGCCCTGTTTGCTCATTAGATCCGGATCACCTCACCAAAGGCGGCATTGGTGGCACTCGTCGTATTTTAGTGGGTAAAGCTGCGTCCACTTACCAGATTTCGGGCGCAGCGAGTCCCCGTGTGGGGAGACCCTGTCCCCACGGGATGCCTCAGAGCATTTCCCGACGTTAAAGAAAAAAAATCTATATCTATATAAAAGGAGAAGTTCCCACTGACATATAGACGCACTTGAGACGCACGCATAAACGTAACCGCTAATGGCATAGCCTGACCAGAAAAAAACCTTCGCCATATTGCGGAAATTTTCGGTTCTAATTTCTGTTTGGATGATACTATGTGTTGTTGATAAAATGAAAATAACTCCTTCGTTTTCTACTTAATTAACATGAACTAAGACCTAGTATTTAAAATTATCTAAAAAACCCATCTAACTTACATTTTGATATTAAGTTTTGGCCAACAATATTCTAATAATAGTAACAATGTTCTGGATTTACAGACTCTATATCTGTTTTTGTATAATTATTAGTTTTTTTCTTCTAAAATTATGTATTCCTGTCACCAATTGGACACGATGTGACATGAATGAAAGGGACAAGTACAGAACATAACACCTTTCATTCATCGCAAGCAGGGTAATCACGTGCCCTTATCTTCTTCATCCATGCCAGAACAATATTTAATTTTATTGGAATAGTTCAGTCGGGGCAGACATTTAAATAGAAACAATTCCGGGAAGCGATTTTTTTTAACGTCGGGGTGGGAGGGGGGGGGGTGTTGGAAGTATAAACCTCGATTTTCTAACTAATTCCGGTAAAGGGTTCGCCGCCATCTTGTTTTAAAGTTCAATTTTTTCGTTTTTCTGAAATAACTCGTTAATTTTTAACTTTAGAGCAAAATTGGCGTTATCCAAAGTTATTGGAAATTTAATTTCTCACAAGTTTGGTCATTATCATTTTTATGCTAGGATCAATATCGTAGTCTTCCTCCAGCAGGAGATCCCTTATGTTTGTTACATTTTCACACGTCTCTCCGCTGCAGTGCAGACATAAAACAGAGCACTTGAGGCCCGCTTTACGGCAGCCGCACATCTTTCTGCACTTGGATTTGAATTTGCAGGAAATTAATTTGAGCAAAGAATCCGGTGCTGGGTCAGCGATGGTTGTACCTAATCGGTTCCAACCCACGATTAGTTTTCTTCCAACCCCAATCCGTTGCGAGCATCAAGTGCGAGAAACGTTGCAACGAGCAAAGTTGAAGGAAATAAAATTCCACCCCTTACGATTTTTTTGATAAACTTGATACAATAACTCTGCAAATATTGATCCTAGCGTAAAAATGACAATGACCAAACTTGTGAGAAATTGAATTTCCAACAACTTTGGATACCACCATTTTTGCTCTAAAGTTGAAAATTAACGTTAAAACAAGATGGCGGCGAATCCTCTACCGGGATTAGTTACAAAATCGAGATTTATACGTCCAACACCCCCCCCCCCCGACGTTAAAAAAGAAAAAATCACCCCCGGACTTTTTTCTATTTCAGGGTAGTTTTATGTCAGCCCCGACTGGACTAGAATAATTTTAAGTGAAAGAGTACGTTAAATGCTCTTGTCACTTTCATTGAACATGATTATCTTTTTTACTTCGTACTAACTCTTACTTCTATTATATTATGCTATTTCTAAAACTAAGCTTATTATCCATTTATTCGTAACTCAGATATCAGAGATCCATATACAAAAAAAAAAGAAAAGCTTTAAACTATGATAATTACAAAACATCGATTAGAATTCATAATTAAATCATTTTCAAAAAAATAGATATAATTATATTATTAGAATATTGTTGGCCAAAACTAAAAATCAAAATATAAGTTAGGTGGGTTTTTTAAATAATTTTAAGTACCTACTTTATAGGTCTTAGTTCATGTTAATTAAGTAATAAACTAAGACACATAACACCTTCATTCAATGTAAAAAATCAAAAATATCAAAAATGCTACACAACCCCTTCATCCATTCATGTCTTCAATTGTTGCCTTTATATCGAATGTGAAAGTAATCGAGACCTCGTCATTGTTAATGTTCTCCTAATTAAAATAAAGTTTAAACGATGTAATGTAGGTTCAAAGTTCCAGCCATCGATAACGATTTAATGTATTAATCAAGATTTCACTTCGTCTAATATGAACTATGATTTCTAGCGTAGAACAATCGGGCGAACGTAGTTAAAGTTGGTGAAGTTAAATCACGGCGCCTACGTTTGTGGGCTCCTTTGTTATAGAGTCAAGTAATGAAAGCGCTGATAATAATTTACGAATAGCAGAAGTGTCGCTGTTTAATGGTGAAAATGGGGATCGTGGTGCATTCCGCGGGGTTTGGGGAGGAGGGTGCGGGGTGAGGGCGCGGGGTTCGGGGAGGGGGATATGACAGGCGCGTCGACACCAAACTAAAATAATTATCATCATTGTCCCAGGCCACTGCGAATGCTTTAATTGTTCATTTACATTTGTAACGATGATACCAGCACACAACTATTTTGCTGTAGCATTTATTTTACACATCGCGCTACGTTGCCCCCGTTATAGTTGACGGTTAATGGTCTGAAAAATGGGAATGAATGTGGTGTTCGCCATATCTATGTTGCGTATCAATTATGTGAATCGCGGATATTTAATACCAACATAACGTATTAATGGTAGGATGTCGACGATTCAATGACTCTTATAGATTTTATTTCAAAGGCTAGTCACAGTTTATTATGAAAATATGTATCTAAGGTAAAAAAAATCGGACAAGTGCGAGTAGACTCGCGTGAAGAGGGTTCCTTACAATGCTAAAGTCAAATGTTTTTATTCAATTGTGGTATGTTTAACAATAGGTACCTACTCAAAAACAAACCATAGGGCATAAGCGCGTTTTAACTGCAGACAGCGCCATCTAGTGACACCGCACAGAAACTAGGTTGAAAGGAGTGAGGTTTATTTACAATAATGGTTTTATCGTCGGCAATTTATTGTAAAGTTGCACTCCTTCGAAAATAGTCATTTTTTACCATGTATATGTATATCATACACAAATTTCGATTCAAGTCTTAAGCAAAGATCCTTTTCATGAGCCTTTTTTTTTCCTTAACGCCGGGAAATGCTCTGAGGCATCTCGCGGGAGAGTGGGTCACCCCACGCGGGTATGTGGGATTCGCTGCGCCCGACAGCTGGTAAGTGGACGTAGATCTACCCACTAAAACCCGCCGAGTGCCACCAATGCCGCCTTTGGTGAGGTGCCCCGGATCTAGTAAACAAACAGGGCACCTTTTTCTTCAAAAATAATATACGAAGTTTTATAAATATTTATAGTTAATAGATTGTACTTGAGCTGATTGGATAGTATATTCAAATCATCTTGAGCCAGTGAGATAAGTGTTTGTATAGATGACGAAAAGTGAAAGTAAATAGGGCAGGTGTCATCAGGATAAAGTGTAATATAGCCACTTAGTCTTGGATGTTATTTATATATATTAGAAAAAGATGCGGACCCAAAATTGATCCTTGTGGAACACCACAGCTTATCACACCATAGGTAATGGCATCACTTTGACATTTATCTATTTTAAGTATTTGGAATCTATTGCTTAAGTAGGATTTAAACATTTTTAGGACATTACCAGTTATTTTTATAGAAGCAATCTGTGACTTAAAGATTTTTTTAAATCGATAAATACACACAAAGCTAAGTTTTAACGGTCTATATTTTGTCTTATTTGAGTGATTAAATCTATTGGTGCAGTAGGGGTATTACTTTTAGGTCTGGCCTTTTTCTCAGAACGACAACTGATACCGTATATCAGTTGTCGTTCTGAGAAAAAGGCGACGGATTGAAGTGTGCTTTTAATCGATTGTGTATAACTTTTTCAAAAAAAATTTGATAGCACGAGAAGAACCAAAATAGGACGATAATTCCCTGAATCTGTTTTAAGTCCTGATAGGATATAGGAGTGACTTTTGCAAGCTTTGATGAATCCAGGAAGATATAACACACACACGCACACACACACACACACACACACACACACAAACATAGACGTCATGTTTGCAAAACTATTTTTTTAATTTCTTATTTTTTCCAATTTCCAAAATGCCCTTTATTTAAAAAAAAAAATTATATCTTCACGTCTGTGTTTGGATCATAGGATTACGCCATCCTACCAAATTTCACCTGATTTGGTCCAGTAGATTCGGAGCAAGTTGGCTATGACAGACGGATAGACAGACGCCCGAGTGATCCTATCCTTTTTTATTTTTGTACGGAACTCTAAAAATAAGAGAGCAAACGGCTCAACACTGTTATTAGTAACACATACGGTGTGAGGTGACTATGGCAAAGAAGAGTTGTAATTTTAGCAGTCGATAATATGCATGTGTGTATGTATTGATGTATATATTCTATGTTAGTACGTAGGTTTAATCTCACCGGGATTCTAGTCATCATTCCACATAAGACATTCAACTTTATGACAATATTTTACATGATGACAGTATTTAGGCATTGTTGATGGAATTTCATGCGTTTGAAAATTACCATAAGGGAGAGCGATGTTAGTAAATGAAATTACAAGGCGCGGAGTCATCCCACGGCATTAATTTGTATCAAGAATTTGTAGAGATTTAGCTTAAGCCGGGACGGAGTGTTCATCGCAGGCGAGCGTTAACACTTATTAAGGGGGTGCATCCCTGCGACAGATGTAGGGGAGGATCCGCCATTTGCGTAATGTCGGGAATGGTTACACTCGATTTAATAAAAGTCCGACAACATTTCATTGTAAAGAATTTTAGAGTCAATTCATTTTAAAGGCTATAGTCGAAAAAACCGTAAGCCGGAACGTGCTCGGAATACATCGGCACGGCTTGGATTTCTTATCGATGGCAATTGAGACGAGTAGGTATGTACTTATGGCTTTTCAAGTGGCTCGCTTTCGTTTAATTTGTTGTTTCAGCGCGGAATTTTTATTAACGTTTCCCTCACTTAAACAATTTGTGAGCGTCTAAAATAAGATTGATTTTCAAAATATTTACTTAAATCAGTGCTTAACTTGTTAATGGTGTATCTAGTAATATAGGATGTGTAATTTTGGGGTATTATTAATTATGTTATATGATTTTAATAATTTTTAGAAAGTTTTCGAATAAACCTTACACACTTTTTATCAATTTTGTAATGTTTGTAAAACATAATGATAGAATAAACTGAGCAAATCTACTTGACGAGAACATTAATTTGAAAGGTATCGTATAATTGGCACACTTAACAGACGGATTAGCAATTAGAGTGCTCGGTGGACCGCATCCACAGATAGGGACGGCGTCAGAAAAGTATCGATACTATTCATGTCTTTTTATCGGTTAGAGCCACTCGTTTCCACCGCTGCACTATTACTTCTTTGTAGGATCACGAAGTATCATGTGATCTACGGAATTGAAAAACAAATCTAAGTTTCACTTGTAAGCTTTACCGTGTTATTATAATTATGGTTCCATATCCGTCAAGATCTATAATAATAATAATAGATTTGATCATATCGAATCTTAATTATAACAATTGCACTTGTTATTTAGTAACTAACTTTAAAAGCAATACTAATTTCGACTGTAATAATATTGAAATTTAAGCGTGCACATCATTATTTGGTATCTTCATCACCGTCATTTGCAAAAACAAGTGCTGGCTCATATTATGAGGAAGTCTATTTAAAGAAAGACTTTGATACGAGGAATTATCGATACTTTTCCCATACCCCAAGCCATACCGTTGATGGTCACACAGCCATCGTTAATCCCCGATCTGTCTACTTTCCTAATCTTGGATAGATATTTTGCCGTCGTCACCGGCAGAAATGTCAAGTTTACATACAAACTTACATGGAGGTGATATTTTACTCATCGTTTAATTACATGCAAAAAACATTACTCTGGAACATTACATTCATAGTTACAAAAACTATGATAAAAAAACCTTACACGTGGATTTCAGGGCGGCTGTTGTAGAGTTCTGTTAGTGCATTTAAGAAATGTACCTCCAGGTTATTATCGGATTAGTGTGTAGTTTTTTTATTATATTAGATATTCCCACCTAGATGGAAAGCGACCTAACCTCTAACCTAAGGGGAGGTTTAATTTGACTTGCATAATGTGTGCAATTTAGTCAAACAATTCGGTCGACCATAAAAAAAAAGTTTCCGTTACATAAAATCACATAATATACAGGTGAAGATTGCATAAGTGTGTAAAATTGGGAGCATTATACTAAAAGTTTACAGTAAATAAATATCGCGTAGATACGAGTGATGAACAAAATATTCCAGTGATTACGTAATTACATTACAAATATAGCTATACTGCGGTCAGTAGTAATTAATATTTGTATTATCCTGGTCCATTACAAAGCATATTTATTGGAGTATCGGATTCAGCAACAATCTCGAAAAGTGAAAATCTTTTATTGATAAAGTCATTTATGAAATGAGGCTCATGATTATCACATTATTTTTCAACGTGTCACAATTATTTAGTGCGCCCGTAGACTAAGAACACGATCTTCTAGCGTGGAATATTATACTTAAAAATTCAGATTTAGACATAGCATCAAACTAAATTATTGTGAAAGTTATATTATGAAAAATAACATCCAAATAAAGATGATGTATTTATATATAGATAATTATATATTATACTAGCGAGTAGCCCCGACAGACGTTGTCATGTGCTAAATGTTAAGTAAGCTGAATTGTGAGTATAAACTCTAAAGTCTAAACCATTCTACAAACCAGTTAAACAGACCCAAAAAAACATTTAAATCGTTTCTGCCATTAAGGAGTTCAGTCACATACACACACACAGAAAAATGTTATATAGAAAGATTAGCGCATATTAAATTAGATTTGGTTTTACTAATAATGCGCCCTATAATACGTAGGATTAGGTACCTATAAGTATTTTGAAGCTTTCCTTGATGTTTGCGTGGGTGTGTATGTGTTTGAGTGTGTGCGTGTGCGTGTGTGTGTGTGTGTGTGTGTGTGTGTGTGTGTGTGTGTGTGTGTGTTTGTATGTGTTGACAGTTCTATTATTATATTCAAATATATTTCACTATCAATTCCCTATAATATGTCCCACTGCCATATTATAGGTCTCCTAGAAATCAAGCCAGGAGGATGTTGGGCCATAGTTCACCGATGCGTAGGCCCAACGCGGGGTGAACTTCATACACTTTCTAAGACTTAATCTCGAATTGACGACCTCTGTGGATCAGTGGTAAGCACGTTGCCGCTCAAGCCGGAGGTTGCGGGTTCGAATCCCGCTAGGGAACAAAAATATTTTCTGTGTTCCTGGGTCATGGATGTGTATTAAATATGTATATTATAAATTAAAAATATTAAATATATGTATAGTATAAAAAAATACATATATTTCCGTTGTCTGGTACCCGTAACACAAGGTCTTCGAGAACGGGACCAGATTGACGTGGTGTGAAAGCGTCCATAGATATTAGCGTCCATAGATATTAATCTCATTAGGCATGCATGTATACCTTCACCGGTCAAATATATTTTACGTAAATCACAAAATAAAAAGCGAACGCTGCATATGGTTCGATATGTAACTGGTAAAATGCCTGCTCAAAGATTCGACTAAAGCAATAACGTTAGTTAGCGAGTGGAGATAAGCATCTGCCGAGTGGTCCCCTTGTGTTTTCCGATCGACTGTTGCTATTAATTTCTGAGCCCTGTCACAAAGCTAATACAGAAGCCGTTGGACATAATGTGATTGTATTTGCAAGTATAAGCGGGAAGTATTTCGAACCAAATGCATATTGCAATTGCTGAGATGATATTTGTGTGTAATTCATTACTTACCGTGTGATCAATATGGATTTAGGATAAAATTTATTGGATTTTTTTGAATTCGATCTCATTGATTGAGTATGTGAAAGGTTATTTTACATATCTACTTACTCAATTAACTTAATCTGTAAGACATACAGCTTGGGTGGGTGGGTGGTACCTCTCGCTCACATAACACCGGCGTCAACGTCACGTTCACCGAGCTTTTGGATGAAACTTATTTTATATTCAATTTAATAAATTAATAAATATATTGCATATGGGTTGCCTAAAAAAATTCAGTCCAGGATTATTATTAAATAATAATTAAAAAAAATTACAACAAAAATAAATTTATAGACAACCATATGCCACCGTGATCGTAAAGTATTAATCTTTATTTTCATTTAATTTTAATTCGTTAACCAGACCGGTGCAAGTCACTAGTATCGATTTACCTGCTTATACCCGCCTACCCGAGAGTTGTGACGGGAAAAAGAAAGACAACCTAACGTTTGCATATTCTATGGGTTTATACTTTCGATTGGTATGGAATTTGTCTATTACCCATACCTTTAAAAAAAGTTTTTTTTTTAAATTATTAAGTAATCATATCCTGGACTGTAATTTTTTAGACATTCCATATAGGTAGAGTCGAAGAGGAGGCAACCGGTAAGTTGGCTCCTTAATATATTTTTTGTTACAAATATTATACGCTTTTATAGCGTATAATCAGTTTATCTGTTTACTAATACTGATGAGGGATGTAGAGGGTTTGTATCCTACAGTGTAGATAGTTGTAGTTGATGAATCTTCTATATTATATATATCTATATATGTAGTTGTTCTATATATTGTTTTCTAATGTTTACGCGAATTTCACTTAAAACAATTTTTTTTACGGATTTTATCGCGGTTTATTAAGATTTTTACATTGAATTGTTAGTTACAAGAATTGTTTTATTATAATGAGTTGTTCTATAGATTGACTCATCACGATATCTCTGGAACTATAAGACCTAGACTTGAAATTTGGTAGGAATATTACTTTTGCCATGTAGAGGTCAGCTAAGAACGGATTTCAAGAAATTCTTCTCCCTCCCCCTTTGACAGAACGAAGTCTGTGCGGGCAGCTAGTATAGTATATATACCGGATTATAATTCTTAAATATAATTCTTCTGTACGTGTGTATGTCACTGAACTCCCCCTAGGCGGCTGGACTGATCTTGATGATTTTTTGTGTGAGATTCACATAAAAAAAAATATACAGGATTATGTCTGTCGGTGCAACTAGCATAATTATATAAATACGTATTGCCCTAAATAAATATACATACGTATTGCCCTAAATTCCTTCTCAACGGTGGAATTGATTTTTCACGTGGATTCCAGAATGGTTTAGATTCACAATTCCGTCCTACAAAATGTTTTTAACAGGATCTTAGGGACCTTTAAGAAAATGTATACTCATATTTGAAAATCCGGCATCGCACCTGCTAATGTTGTAGCGGGTGTCTGTGGATGTCGCATATCACTTACCACCAGGTGAAATGACTGTCCGTTTGCCCCCTCTTCTATAAAAAAGGATAAGTCTGTCGGGTCCGTTAGTCATTTTATATTTTACTAACATATTATACCTACTTGAAATCATAAAACAAATTTCTACACAATATTTACCCAAATGGACGGCAATAATATTAGCCGACTTGGGTAACATGTGGCGTGAATATTACATACAGAATATAATTAATGGTCGATTGTAGCTCGTCAAGAGAATGCACCCTCCTAAATCTTTAGTGATTCAAAATGGGAGTCCCCGGGGGCGAGCCGTGCCTTTTAATTTACAAGTATTAGGGGTGCATCGGCAGTATTTTTAAAATCGGCACTGCTCGTTAAATTATGCTCATATTTTTAAGTTAAAAATAAAAGATCGAATTTGTTGTAATACAACACGGCATCATTATACGGTATTACCAGTAAAATAATAGTGTGTGTATTTTTAAAACCTATAAATTTTTGATTTATCTGTATAAGTATATAATTAAAAATATGGTTTGAATCATCATTTTAACCGACTTCTAAAAAAGGAGGAGGTTCTCAATTCGGATGTTTGTATTTCTCAATAAATACCTAACCTATAGGTCAAAAGGCAGGACAAAACTTACGACGAACTTTAGCGTTACAAATACACTACAGTTTATTTAAATATCGACTCTTGGGCGACCACTGGAATTAAAAGTTCCAAAGATCCATAAAATTGTGTGCTAGATCTTAAATAGTATCATAGGTTTTTTTTTGCAACCTACCTTAAGTACCTTTGTGCAAGTGTGCGGCCATACTCAATGTATTAAGTATGGAATGAATATAAGAGGATTTCTTTTGTTATTTCGGCATAGAGTTTAACTTTTTTATAGATGCCTGAGACACCAAATAACCTTATCAATCATCAGCCATCATCATCATGACCATAATCATCATAATCGTCATCATCATAGGCCTCTATCCGTCCCCCCACCATGGTTCAGGCCTTGTCGTGGCGGTGGGGCTCAGTAACCTAGGGTGAGGGGTGCACCTTGGGCGAAGCTAATGGGGCCGATCGGGCTCTTTGTACCCCTCTTATAAGAAGAGGGGACAGAAGAGCAGAGGGCAAGGGGTGAGGATGGGAACCTCACCCCATTGTACTGTCCCGACGTTGGGAGGGGTGTGGTGTTCCGATGTTCTGTGGTGCGGGACAACCCCTCTGTGGAGGTGGCGTCGGTCCCTTGCGAGACTGACTAGCCGTCGAGGTGCCCTGTTTGTTTTCTAGATCCGGGGCACCTCACCAAAGGCGGCATTGGGGGCACTCGCCGGGTTTTAGTGGGTAGAGCTGCGTCTATTTACCAGCTGTCGGGTGCAGCGAGTCCCACATACCCACCTGGG
The DNA here is from genome assembly GCA_963853865.1 of Helleia helle. NCBI lineage: Eukaryota > Metazoa > Arthropoda > Insecta > Lepidoptera > Lycaenidae > Helleia > Helleia helle. The sequence goes on along the minus strand of OY971422.1, from coordinate 11,827,009 downwards.
GAGACCCACTCCGCCGCGGGATGCCTCAGAGCATTTCCCGGCGTTAAAGAAAATAAAAAGGCCTCTATCCATCCGCTTCCCTCAATGAACGCCAAGACGACCGATCCCTTGCCACTCGCATCCAACACGGACCGGCCACCGCACGGAGATCGTCTTCCCACCTGGTTAAACATCGTCTACCTAAACGTGGCTCTTGAACCATACTAACCCATCGGCCATCCGTCCTCTTTAGTGTCTGACCAGCCAACTGCCACCAAATCAATCATACCATGTCTAATCTCTCAAACTATGATTCAGATTTCAGACAGGGCGGGGAGATGTACGAGGGTACGAAGTCATGCGAGGGGTTTTTAACCTTAATTTATATTGGAATCGATGTTCGATGTAGATAAATCACGTATATTTATTTATTTCGGCAAGCAAAGAGATAGATAAAAATATAATTAGACAAATGTGATTAAGTCGTTAATTACAAAACACAACTTACGTTCTACTTGTGTGGTGATCAATAAGTGTATAAAAAGTATTTTAGAGTTACATGGTGTAATATGATTTAAAACTATGACATGAAACAATATTGATGGATAAGATCTCAAACATTGGTAAAATGTCTCATAATCATTATCATCCTGGACTTTGTTTTGGCCAAAATGGCCGATCCCCGTACTTACAGAAAAATGGATGGATATCAATAAAAAAGGATTACAGTCATACGATATAACAACAAAATTCTAACAATAACAAATAAGCGCCTCATCTATAACAGAATAAAAATAGTATGTATAGATTTTCACAAGAGGAAATATTTTATTAATAAAACCACACGCTAGCCCCAAAATAATAAAAGCTGACAAGTCAGCGTAATGTTTATTTGATACGCGTAATCGCAACATGATATATGAGACAGACCGACCGACCGATCGGCCAACCGACCGAGCCACCGACCGATCCGCCGATCGACCGCGACCAACATCTCAGACTCGTCGCTCTCCGTTCGCTTTATTATGATTATTCCTTCTAAATGATGATTTATTGCGGGATTAGTCAAGCACATTGTCCGTTCGGGGATTTATTTACAGCACAATACATAGGGGTATGAGGATAGATGTTACAGCTTTGTTACCCGGACAATTATTGGGTGCAAATTTTTAAATCATTGTAATAACGCATTAAGATTAGTTTTGTCGTATTTTTTTATATTTTAATTATTTTTTGTAAAACAGATACTCATTACTTGCGCTGATATAACAAAACCATGCCAATATGACACTCTTTAATAAATATTAATTCTTATTTCTATTCAATTAATTTCGTATGGCCGATGTCTACTTCGCAAGGCCAGCAAATTATTTATCTCACCCGTTAGGAAAAACATCGTGTGGAAACCTGTATCCCTTATAAAATTAAAAGTGTTTGAGTGTGTGTGAGAGAATAAGAGAATAGTTCTCTTACACTTCTCCTCGCCTTTTTTTCGAAAAGGAGACTTATGCCCAGCTGTAGCACATAATAAGGGTCACTTATGCAAGCATTATGCAATCTTACAAATCATGGCACCTCACTAGATGGCGCTGTTTTAATTATGTTAAGCGGCCCTATTTTAATCATATTATGTATCAAATAATTTATATGGTTATCTGAATTAGTAAATTCAGATATTTTTAAACAGAAAAATGCACATATGCCTTCTAATACAACTATACTAATAAATAAAGTTGATGTGTATGTTGTAATTTCAAATTTACAGTTTTTCACTAAAGCATATATTATATGAAAGTATAAACGATACTTCATCGATACGAAAGAATCAATTTTTAATTTTTTTTTCTGTCTGTCTGTTTATTCCAGCTAATCTGAAACGGCTGGACCGATGTTAATGGGACTTTCACTGGCAGACATCTGTTGTTGTAAGGCTAACCTAATAACAAAGGCTAAAATAATAATCACCATCACTCCGGTCACGACGATTTGTGGATCTAAGTTAACGTAGGCGAAGCTGCGGGCAACAGCTAGTAAATACGAAAACAGAATTATTTTGCTTATGGATTCAGTAAGGCAGCAAAACAATTATTGTTATTCGTAATAAATGTATTATTCTCGTGTTTCTCTTCAATCAAAAATCGCTGGTATTTAAAGTAATTTCTTTTGAGTTTCTTTCCTGAATTGCTATGCAAGATATTTTTGGAATTCTCTTGAAAGCAAACAACAGTTCAAGATTACCTTTAGGATGCAAATCAAAAAACGAGCAGCGAATTGTTGAACTTTAAATTAAAAACTTGCAGCGCCTGCGAGATCTTACCGTTTGTATTTTTGTATCGGGATTCGTAAGTATTTAATATTTGAATAAAAGAATAATAATTAATGATACATACAAAAAAGAGTTCCACAAGCTACGTTTTGCTACGTTTTTATACTATTTACATTGTGTAACGGTTTACAAATGTATAAAAAATATATTCTGTTAAGTATTGGACGGTGGTACTAGGTACTGAATATTTGGTGGATCCGACTCTCACTTGGCCGGTTTTTAACACATGGCTGCATCATCAAAAACATCAAAGCAAAGCTCGTTTGCAAAAGAGAAATAATATACACCATTCTCATAATTATTATATATTGAACACAAATGAATCAGTCAATAAAATGAGTTTTGCATACAAATGATTTTATATGTAATTAATTCTGGCCGTTAATTTCGTCAACTTTACTTTTAAGTAGAAATTGACTTTATTTTACGCCGGAAAATGTAAAAAGTCAGGCCTTTATTATTAATATTCTTGTAACGTTGGCATAACAAAGCCTCCGGCGATCATCGATTCGTAAGAAAAGACAAGTTCCAAGAGACATCAAATCATAGAGCGATTTCTTTTACGACTTGGGTTCGGTTTCAACTTCACAGCGATGAATTATGCAGAAACGAGAGGGATTTCCTACGATAAAAATCGTAACACCCGAAAGTGTTCGAAAAAGATCTCTCCGTGGTCTTTTGTGGGAAATTATTGTGTTAGTGTTCTTTACCTACAGTTTGTAACTTTGTGGATATTCGTATTTTTCATGCTAATAAATAGGAATGAGATTTAAGTTGCCTAATTGTTTGAATAGTGCTGTACATATTTTCGATGTAGGAAAAAGTATTATAGGGAATGCTTATTTCCTTGAAAATATTTATGTAAGGAGTAAAATAATGTGTATTTGTGTATATATCTAATTAGAATTTATTTTATTTCTATTAAAAACAGCAGAAAGAGCATATTATGACCCGCGAATGTAGTACCCGCGAAGTAAACATAACTTGAAAACTCCCTATGTTTTCCTGTCATCATCATCATCATCATCATCAACTTTATACGCTAAGACGGCCTCCCCCACTCGGATCCTACAAGAACCGGCCACCACATGAAGATTGTTGATCCATCTGGTCGGTCAACCGCCCCTTCGTCTTCTTGAACCTTTGGGCTTATTGACTTCTGTTTGACCCTTCTAAAATATCTATACAAATAAATAAAATTGAAGTGTAATTGTATTTCACTAAATGTATATGAAATGCATTTTTGAAATATTTGCTGTTCTGGGTAAAGTTTGAAACGGCTGAGCCGATTTTGACGGAACTTTGATCTGGAAGAGAACTATTGTTATAAGGAGTAACTTAGGCTTCATTTTATATGTTACCCAGACAATAACGGTATGGTAACAGAAGCATGATTCTCTAACTACAACACGAAATGCTTGCGGGATATGAAATTGTGTAAGCGTACTACTCGCAGGTGGTAAAACCTATAACCGAAATACTGATTCTATCAGGCTGTTGCATTTAATTTAAAACCTAGAATATTTGTACTTTTAAAAGTTGTCTTTACCATATTTTGTTCAATAAAAAACTATTCATTTGATGTAATAAGCCTAAAAAATAAGATACTTATTAGCGGCAAAATTTGGTAAAATATTTTGAAATATATTATTTACTTCATCATCATCAGCATCATCAGCCTCTATCCGTCCACTGCTGATACTCAAAGATAGTTTTTATTCAATTTTACATCATAACAGCTTATAATAACATGTGTGTAATTAAATTGATAGTGAGTATCATGCACAGCCCGTGGCAGCGTGTGCGCCTTGCCTGCAGTCGCTAGACGTAGCGGCGCGTCCTGAATACCTAATTGACTAATATTAGTTGTAGGGGCGCTTCGGAGGTGAGCACGAAACTTGAGACAAAGAACACGTACGCCTAGCCAACGTTACTTTTTACATTTTAATATAAGTACTCCAGTAAATAACATTACCGGTTATTAGAAAAAAATCGAATAGACAGTGAGATCGAAATATTTAGTAATAGCACAAATAATAGGTATGTAGGTTTTATAACTCCGAATTACTTCAATTAACTAGTATTTATTTTTTTGTCTTTAATACTATATTGCCATTACAAGAATATAAAACTTCCTTATATTGATATTATTATTGCTTATATTTACATATAGTCATCGAGCATAATATAAACCGGAATAGAGCGGTAATGTTATGTGTTTTGTATGAAAACAAATTGCGCTTTTGTGCTGCGACGCTGCGCCGGTTCTGCGCTCTGATTGGCCGACTGATTGCCATTGATGGATCATTGGCAGATGGGACGTACTTACAGATCACTGATTGGTTGTATTGATAATACATCAGTGACAAATCACTGATCAGTTTCGGAATGTTATGGCTCACATTACTACTCCATCCGGATATACGGTCGATGTATATAGTATACATATATACATACATACTAAAATGAAAGTATTTAATTTAATACATTTAATCGTGGTTTATCCTTACTGATATTATAAATATGAATGTAAGTTTGTTTGTTTTGCTTTCACGTAGCAACTATGAAACTGATCATGAATGAAATCATGAAACTTTATACACATAGGTATTCCCAAAGGCAATATTTTTACGGGCAATTAAATTTTAAAACAGTAACTACTCGTAGATGGCATATGGTACAAAACCATCCAACCCTCTCTGAACCGACTGTCATGGTTTGATGGGGCGTCCGTCTCCGATATTGTGATTGCCTGCGTTTACGATCCGGACATATTCCGCTTAACAGCTTCGCTTTTTTAATGGGTAAAACTAATACACCAAACTGCACTGAATGTGATGTCGCAGAAGACGTATATCACATCATCGTGTGTCCGGATTAAGGCTGAGAGGCTGGCATTCATACACCAATATAATTATGATCTCCATGAGGTAGGTAGATGTAATAGCATTTTGGCTTTCCCACTGTCAGAGGAGGCCAAAAGCCTATATAAATTAGTTAAGTTAGCACTAAGTCGTAGAGATTAAGAAATTATGATGTCCTGGAATTGTGAGGGTGGCATGGTCGCTAGCGATAAAACCTTCTATAAATAAATAAAGGAAAAAAAAACTATTCGTAGTTGTCAAAAATTCTATATTCGTCCAATCATCATCATCATGATCATCAGCCTCTATCCACTGCTGAACATAGGCCTCTCTCAATGAAGACCAAGACGGCCGACCTCTTGCCCCTCGTGTCCAACACGGACTGACCACCGCACGGAGGTTCCCACCTCGTTAATGGCTGGCTGACCATATTTTATTCGTCCTATCACTAGGATAAATTCCGGTTTCCATTGTCACTTCATTGTCGAATATTTATAAGTGTGTTCAGCAATTTTAAAAGTCCTAAAAATTTCAATTAGTTATCGAATCAGATATTAACTTCAAGACAAAAGATTATATAGTTGATCACTCATTCTGTTAATATCATTACCACAGCATCAGTGCTCGAGAATTTTATTTATTGTGATATTATAATAAATACAAGTGTCTTAAAAATGCTCTATCCGTCATCAAAGAACAGCGAACAGACTTGATCTATTTCTGAATATACTTTAATGCGAGCGAAGCCGCAGATAAGTTAGTATATAACAGTATATTATATTATGTTAAAACTCTATAAAAACTACAATCAAATCAGCAAAAGGTTTTTTTTTATATCATACGAGGGCAAACAAGCCGTCGAAGCTTTACACTACCGACGCCTGTACACATCTGCACAAGTAGAGATTATACCCTAGCCACTAGCCACCGGAAACTCACAAACTGTAGGAAACGCGACAGCATAGCTGTCACTTGACGCCGGTATTATGAGAGCGAGAGGTACCACCCCGGTCGTGCCGGCCCATTTCGGCTGCAAAGCAGCATGGCACTACCAAAACAAAAATTGACTAAAAATTAGCTGTCACTATCTGAAAAAATGTAGGTACCAGCTTGTACAAGTTGGATAAATTATGTTCCGACTATTGAATTAAAAGCAATTTCAACTTCATATTAAACATAATATAGGACAAACAAGCGAAGTTAGTTGTAAAACGTAAATTAATTATAAAATGACTAAAAGCACTTCAATTTTAAGTCGCATAGAAGTTTCAATGTTACATAAGCTTAGTCTCGTGAGGTCTTTAGTTGAAGAAGAATAAGTTGGAAATGAAATAAATTCCATTAGAGCAATTGCTAATAGAAGCAAGTGGGCAAGTTAGTACTTAGCGTGCCTATCGCTTCAACAGTCAACACATTTCAAATCTCGAACTCGCAGTACATTTAGATCGTATCGTGTATCGACTGCACTCGATATCAACGTCATTACTTAGTTTAGTGTTGAAAATTTAGTTTTACTTGGTTTAATATCGTTATGTTTGTTAATTGATTGATTTATTTCAAGTATACCTTTTAAGTTTTTGTTTTTAAAGGTTAAAACAAGTAATTAGTATATAATGAAATAGTTACTTACCCCACCACGGTTCAGGCCTTGACGTGGCGGTGGGGCTCAGTAGCCTAGGGTGAGCCCAGCACCTTGGGCGAAGCTAATTGAGCCGAGGGGGCTCTTTGTACCCCTATTATAAGAAGAGGGGACAAAAGAGCAGGGGGCAAGGGGCGAGGATGGGAACCTCACCCCATTGTACTGTCCCGACGTTGGGAGGGGTTGTTCTGTGGTGCGGGAGAACCCCTCTGTGGAGGTGGCGTCGGTCCCTTGCAGGACTGACTAGCCGTCGAGGTGCCCTGTCAGCTTAACAGATCCGGGGCACCTCACTAAAGGCGGCACTGGTAGCACTTGCTGGGTTTTAGTGGGTAGAGCTGCGTCCACTTACGTCCATCTTTCGGGCGCAGCGGGTCCCACATACCCGCCTGGGGAGACCCTCTCCCCAGCCGGGATGTCTTAGAGCATTTCCCGGTGTACAAAAAAAAAGTAACTTAGATTATTTAAAACCGACAGGAATTAATGTTAATAATCATTCAACAATTTGGTTGACTAAAAATAATCAAATAAATTTCATGGATATTGAAATTTAGGAACATAAACTATGTTAAACTGCGCTCAACGACTTATTTCTCTATCTGCCGGTGGGAGGGAAGCGCTGTGCCGCGCTCCCGGCTGCATGGGTACCACCATCTTGCTTGTTTCTCCCGTGAAACAGCTTTGCTGTGTTTCGAAAAGAAGGGCAAGACAGGCAGTGTAATTACTGGCACCGAGACTTAACATCTTATGTCTCAGAATAGGCAACACATAAATAAGTTGCCTGGGCTGGTTTCAGGTATACTAGTTTATGTTCATAGGCGACGTTGACCACTTACCATCAGATGGTACGTAACCAAAAAAGAAATCCAACTAACATAAAAAAAATCTGCACAAACATTTGAAAGCTCTTCTAGGATCTTCTAGAGTCTTTAAAAACATCATATTATTAATATATAAAAACTAGCACCACCCCGCGGTTTACCCTCGTACTTTCCATTCCCGTGGGAGTACAGGAATAAATTATAGATACTATATTGTGATGTGTATGCTATATTATTGTAAAGTTTGATCAAAATACATTCAGTAGTTTTTGAGTGAAAGATTAACAAACATACATCCATACATTCTTACAAACTTTCGCGTTTATATAATATTAGTAGGAAGTTAGGACACTAGGATACGAAATGTAAGAATAATAATAATAATAATAATATCTATGGACGCTTTTACACCACGTCAATCTGGTCCCGTGGTAAGTTCTTGAAGAACTTGTGTTACTGGTACCACACTACAGAAATATATTTAATATTTTTATACTATACATATATTTAAGATTTTTATTACATGATACACATATTTAATACACATCCATGACCCAGGAACACAGAAAATAATTTTGTTCCCTGGCGGGGTTCGAACCCGCAACCTCCGGCATGAGCGCCAACGCGCTTACCACTGAGCCACAGAGGTCGTCTAAGGAAAATTGCATATACTCGTAAAACAAAATTTAAATAATTTTAGAAATCAAAAGCCTCTCATTACAATTACTTTTTCCAAAATACATTTTGTTAGTCGAGGCGGCGCACGCTACCTTGAAAACAGTTTCAACTTACTTTGTTATGCTAATCTCCAAATTCCTCCAGCGGATGAAGTTTACACCAAGTTTTCTTTTTTGTAAATAACTTTTAATTTCATTTTGATTAGTATAACCATTTTATGTTGATGTAATTACTTTGTGTAATATATTTTTTTAACTTTTGTCTTTATGCAATGTGTGATTTATCATTTGGGCGCGTTTCTTTGTGCGGTGAGTCTGTTTAGTTCTTAATAGTAGTTAAAAAAATCAGTACGCCATTACGCCCAGTAGATGGAAAATATTGAAATTGTTAAATAAATCTATGTTAATATTGAAATTGATAATTAATCAAAGTCTATGAAAAAAAAAATCTAGCTGTTGCCCGCAGCATCGTCTGCGTTACGTATAAATACAGCTTTATCCGGACTGATGTTTTTTTTTAGCCTAAATATATAAAATAATAAATATATAAATAATCACTCAAAAATAATGTGGCTTTCTATTAGTAAAAGAACTTTCCAAATCGGTTCAGTGGGCCCAGAGATTATCCCCTACAACCTCACAAACTTTAACTTTTTTTAATATTAGTATTAGTATTAGTGGCGACGGCATTCGAGTCGACTTTACTGCCAAGGTGCGTCAAAAGAAGTAAGAGATGAAGGTTCGACTGTCAGAAACTGTTTGTTATTTCAAAGTGGAGACGTATAATATATGTTTAATATTTACTTAAGACCATGGGGATTTTGATTTAAAAAAAAAACTCACCGGACATAGTGCGCGAACATGTGTGCTAGAATGAAATGCACAATGATTCATTCCTAAAATGTCCTTTTGGCAAAACAGTTATTATAGAAAAGTTATTTAGTGTATCTTTTTAAAATAAATTTATTTCACCTTTGAATAGCCAAACTATGTCTGTATGGGCATTATTTTTGAGCTTTCGTGCTCCATATACTATTTTTTTCGCTGTTGGGCTAAAAACAGAGTTAAAATACGAAAGTTTAGAAGCTTGTATTTTTTTAAAGTATCTTTTTTTTAACGATTTCGGGTACATACAGACACAGATAACGATGAGATCAATTTATATTATACTTAGTTTTGGATGGTCAACGTCAAACATTGTAGTAATTATTGTTCTGCGTTTGTATGGAAAGATGAGCGACTTGTGTAACCTTAAGATGTGTCATCAATACGGGTTGTCTCATTTGTATGTATATTTATTTGCACTTGTTTTAATAAATGTTGCCCACTGATGTCGAGTTTTGTAATAAACTAATAACAGCTAACAAGTATCTTAAACATTATTGTCAGTTTTGTGAATTTCGACTTGTTGAAATTAAGATAGAGAAGTTGAGGATCTACCTTTACACAAAGTAAACTCCGTGCCTTCCCAACTTATCCATTAACTTAAGTAGAATCTGTACAAGGAATAGTTTTCAGTCGTGTTTGAACGTAAACTAAATTTATAATTTAAGATGTTTGTTTATATCTACAAAATTTTGATATTGTAATAAAACATCAGATTGTAGAATATCCCCACCATGGTTCAGACCTTGACGTGGCGGTGGGGCTCAGTAGCCTAGGGTGAGCCCAGCACCTTGGGCGAAGCTAATTGAGTCGAGGGGGCTCTTGGTACCCTTTTTTATAAGAAGAGGGTTCTAAAGAGCAGGGGGCAAGGGGTGAGGACAGGAACCTCACCCCATTGTACTGTTCCGAAGTTGGGAGGGGTCGTTCTGTGATGCGGGACAACCCCTCTGTGTAGGTGACTCCCCTGAGTGGCTAATTAGCCGTCTAGCTGCCCTGTTTGCTCATTAGACCCGGGACACCTCACCAAAAGCGGAATTGGTGGCACACGCTGGGTTTTAGTGGGTAGAGCTGCGTCCACTTAACAGCTTTCGAGCATAGCATAGCATTTCCCGGCGTTAAAGAAAATAAAAGAAAATAAAATTGTACAATATAATTTAATGTCTCAATAAAACTTTTGTGAACACCTATCCATGTCCTTATTTGTGAAAAAATATAACCGAATCGCTAAAAGCAATCGTGGTTTTAGGATATTCATCGTCGCCTTTTTATTCACGCCGCGCGGTCTATAAAATACGAGTTTTAAAACAAGTCGTAGAAATACTAGGAATTCAAATTTTTGCATTTATTTGTAAGAAAATCTCTATGACGACTAAAACTTGTTTTCATTGTACACTTTTTTTTCTTTTTTTTTTTTCTTTTACGCCGCTCTGAGGCATCCCGCCTGGGGAGTGGGTCTACCCAGGCGGGTATGTGGGACTCGCTACGCCCGGAAGATGGTAAGTGGACGCAGCTCTACCCACTAAAACCCGGCGAGTGCCACCAGTGCCGCCTTGGTGAGGTGCCCCGGATCTGTTAAGCTAACAGGGCACCCCGACGGCTAGTCAGTCTCACAAGGGACCGACGCCACCTCCACAGAAGGGTTGTCCCGCACCACAGAACAACCCCTTCCAACGTCGGGACAGTACAATGGGGTGAGGTTCCCATCCTCGCCCCTTGCCCCCTGCTCTTATGTCCCCTCTTATAAGAGGGGTACAAAGAGCCCCCTCGGCTCAATTAGCATCGCCCAAGGTGCCGACTCACCCTAGGCTACTGAGCCCCACCGCCACGACAAGGCCTGAACCATGGTGGGGTTCATTGTACACTTGATAAACGTGTGTTTGGAATCTTTATCAAATGAATGATGTCTATTGTGCCATCATCATTATCATATCCATCCACTGCTGAACAAAGGCCTCCTTCAATGAACGCCAAGACGACTGATCCCTTGCCTTCCCACCTGGTTAATGATCGACCAACACTACATCTACCTCCACTCTTGAACCTTATTGGCCCATCGGCCATCCGTTTTCCTGAGTTTGTGACCAGACCACTGCCACTATATAACAATTATTATTATTATTATTATTATTAATGCCACCTTTGGTGAGGTGCCCCGGATCTAGTAAACAAACAGGGCACCTCGACGGCTAGTCAGTACCGCAAGGGACCGACGCCACCTCCACAGAGGGGTAGTCCCGCACCACAGAACAACCCCTCTCAACGTCGGGACAGTACAATGGGGTGAGGTTCCCAGCCTCGCCCCTCGCCCCCTTTGTCCCCTCTTCTTATAAGAGGGGTACAAAGAGCCCCCTCGGCCCAATTCGCTTCACCCAAGGTGCAGCGGCTCACCCTAGGTTACTGAGCCCCACCGCCACGACAAGGCTTGAACCTTGGTGAGGACTATATCAACTATACCTCTGACCAGCAAATATTTTTAAGTGAGTACTAGTTAAAAAGCGACGATGGCCTAGTGGGTACGGGCTCGGCCTCTTGAGTGAGAGCTAAGAGGTCCGGGTTCGATCCTGACCCCCTGTGATGCTTAGAAATGGGTTTTTCAAAATTTCTACGTGCACCTGTGACCTGAATATGAGGTCATCGCTTTCTCACCGGTTAAGGAAACATCGTGAGGAAACCTGCATGCCCGATGAGATTAGAAGTCTTTAAAGGTATGTGAAGTTCTTCAACCCGCATTGGGCCCTCTTTCGAGGAGGAGACCCGTGTCTAGCAGTGGGACATATTAGGGTTGTTTTCTAATGTTTACGCGAATTTCACTCATTATTACATATTAGGGTTATTATATTATTTTATTATATTATTATTATTGTTATATATATTAGTTAAATTGTACGGATGATTGTACGCGTTTAATAGAACCTCTAATTTGACTGGTTCTTATATTTCAGATTATTTTAAACTAATCTTTGTCCACGTTGATTTTGGATCTATAGTTAAAAAGTAAAATTGGCAGATGAGCCGCCGATGGTCTGATCAAAGTCATTATATCAAACCCAGGGATCTACTACTGTCTACCTGGGCCCAGTGTGTCACGACGTCGCAGGGACTGCCTAAGAAGCCGGGCAGTCCCCCCTTAAGAGGAGTAGTCTGGCCTTCGCCGGGGCCAGCCTGTCGCTGAGGTGATCCTGTTGAATGCCTATCCGGCACCCTCAATTAAAGCGGCTGAAGGCGCTCGCAGTGGTTTTAGTTTACGGGTAGGGCACTCCCAGGTGCGAGTCCCACATAGGGTCAGGATCTACCCGAGATCCTGGCTACATACGTAAAAAGCATTTCCCTGCGATAACAAAAAAAGGGATCTAGTACAGACTCTCTGGTCCTATCCTTCCTATCTTTAATGTTAGTGTTGACTGGTGAAAGAAATAAGCAGGCGGTGATAACGATGCACTCTTCCTTCCTTCCTTCTCCTGTTACAAAACACACGTATTCCATCGCTCACCATCGTATCTCTTATGCAATATGTTGCATCGCGTATTTTTCGCTAAAACGTGTGCCATATATCGATTCCCGTTTTATTTTTCTTCCTAATGCAATTTATCATGGCGGTTTTATGAAAGGAACACCATATTGTGACAGTATCTCAGCAAAGCGACAAGTCACCCTTCAGCGTTATACGACAATAACAAACGACTCACGACTAAGTCATTATATTCCTAACTCATGCTAGACATGTTACGTTTTGTTTATGAATAACTTGGCGAAGTTGGCGGGACATATATTTTTTAAATTCACATGATATATTGATCCATGTCCTGTGAGTGAAGTATTGTAAGATATGTTTTGTATTTAGTTGTAGATTTCGTAGTCTGTATGTACCGATAGTAGTATTTGGAGTTCAAGGTCTGGTGCAATAGTCCAATAGTATTTCTTAATTTGACGGATCGAATTTTTTTAAGAATGGACTTTAATTAGAACACCCCTCTTTTTGCGTCGGGGGCTAAAAATATATATACATATCTCATACACGAGGTAGGTATGAGATATTGATAAGGCACCCTTATTTGTTCAGGGTGCCTTAATCGGAGAAGGACGCTACCCCCCACTTTCAGAGAAGAGTGCCGGATGGCACGCCGTTGTGGCCTGGTGCGGACTTCCACAGCTCTCGCGCCGGGTCACCCAGACGACGAGGTGAACACCGCTGGGGTTTAGTGGGTAGAGTCTGCGCCCACCTTACCATCTTCTCGGGCGCAGAGAGTCCCACATAACACCCCCGGACTTCCTCCCTCACCTAATATGACATGAGTAAGATTTTTGGAATCGAGACTAGGTCAATTGTTGTTTTTGTTGTTTATTTGACCCTGTATTAAAAGGGTTTTAAATGTTTTAATATAAAAGCCATAATAAGTCAAATCACAGTAAATTTATTCGTATTGTTCATTAACTTCAACTTCCTTCAATTTCTAGCGACCGATGACTCGAAAATGAAAAATTATTTCTTGAATTTTTACTTCACTTAAAATCTGCACAACGTTGTAGTCGACGACCGCTTTATTATTTATGACAAGGAACACGAAACTCATCTCGAGTTATAAACTTCTTGGAATTCCTCCTGAAGTAATACAGAGCTATTATTATGATGTCCCCGCAAAAAATATTCGCGAGCGGGGGTTAGGCACCTCGCACCCCGCCTGTCGTTAAAGTACAGTCGGCCTGTGGAGCTTACGGGGGGCGGTCGCTCAGGCCGGCGTTGTGTTGGACCTCGTGATTTTATTACAGCTTTCAAAATTTATTATATTACACTACCTACAAGAATCTGTTATTAGATTATCTACAAGTGGCTTTGAATTCATGTAGAATTTTATTTTGTACTTAGCGTCCTGTTGTTTGCGGCTTGTATTAAAAAATAATTTAAATACTAGTTAATTTTATTGTTACTACGCTGCTAGTAGCAATTAAAAAATTGATAAAATAATTTTTGAGTAAATTAATCGGTTCTATAGAATTAAATAACAACATCTAAAGATGTGGTTTAACTGCATACAATACGCAAACACTGTTAATACCTCATAAAAAAGGAACAATTAATCAAAGTATGTTAAAGTTTCTATGTTCAAACTCTGTAGACAGACAAACATAGCGAGTTGCGAATGTTACAAAAAGAACTTTTAAAACAATTGCTCGCGAAGTACAAAAGCCTGTTCATAATATATAAGGAGTGACGGTAAACTCGCTTTGAGGAATACTTACCAAACTTGTAAAATTTACTTTAAGAAATTACAAAGGTTTTACAAAGTCTGTATCATAAAGACTGCGGCAAAGGATGATGCCAAGTTCCCGAAAAGTCTTACCGGACACTGTACTACAAGCTTGAAAACTTGTTTCTGATAATTAGCAATTTGCTAATGAAACAAACAGCAAAGTTCGTAGTGTGGACGGATCGCACGTACTAGCTTTAGGCATTTTTGTATTCTTTGAGTTCATAAGTTTTCATTACACGCTATTTTCATATTTATGATATTAGCCGTCGCTAATAAAAAGCTGTCATCACACGGTTAGTAGTGGATGAAGTCATCCACTATTTGAAGAGACTAAAAACGAAGAGAACTAAAAGCCTGTATGATAAAGTAAGATTTCATCGACTTTTTCTTTTCAATATTTGTTGGATTATATATTCGCAAAAAAAACGCCACTCGACTGCGTGCAGAAATAATGACAGACAAATTATTATAATCTCATATATAAAAATAATATAATTATAATTTGAGAACTAAGCGCCTGTACTAACCGTTCGGTGTTATTTTTGAGACCTAATATGAGTACCGGAAAAAATGTAAAAAAAATCATTAACAAGCTGTGATTGGTTAAACTTACATGTATATAGATTGTCTTTTTGATTCCCAATGATCAATGATGTATACCTACTGTACAGACATTAACCAATTACCTCCCGCCAATTCATTTACATGTCATCATCCGATCTCATTACGCCCTGTGATTGGCTGATCGACAAACACTGTCGGCGCGGGATACGCTTCCCGACAACACGTCACTTCGACTTCGAGTGAGAAAGTGGAAAGTCACCCCGTAAACATGGCCGCATAAAATAACCGCGCGTGTGTTAATTTAATCAAAATTTACGGACCTCTGACGGTGTAACTGACCGATATGTCAACCCGGACCATGGTTCATTAAGAAGCGGAAATTCAGTGGAGCCACAGGATTCTACAAGCATCAAAAGGACAACCGTCGCCGGCGACCAGCACACTGTTCGGGCGTGTCCTACCTGTCCCCCTGGATCCAGGTTAGTGCTGTTAGTTTTCTTTCCATTGGAATCCGCAAGGGCTAATCGAAGGGTTAATCGGAGAATGCAGTAACCGTTCCAGAGGTTCCCGGCATCCCCTTGGATGCCAACCCCACACACCCTTTCTGGTGCCTTCTGTTAGGATTGAATCTCCCCCTTGGGAGAACCCACACATCCTTTCCGGTACCATCTTGTGGGGCCGTGAGCTCCCCCTTGGGACCTCATTCATCTTTTATGGTGCCTCCTGTGAGGTAGACTAAAACTCCCCCCTGGGAGCCTCCTCACCTAATTTATTATATAGGTATAAGGTCCTGTGAGGAAGACTAAAACTCCCCCCTGGGAGCCTCCTCACCTAATTTTATTATATAGGTATAAGGTCCTGTGAGGACTAAAACTCCCCCCTGGGAGCCTTCTCACTTAATTTTTATATGTATAAGGGTTATATTAACGATCTAAATGCATGAATTTATCGTAATATTCAACCTATATATAAACTATTTAGTGCGTCTAATAGTTTCTCAGGCCACCTAGGTCTTTAAAATAGTAATACAAATAAATAATTATAACGTAAGGTATCACATTTATAATTTAGTCCGGCATTATATAAGTTGTGCTCGGAGTTTCTAGAAAATTCATATATATATCTACCCACATATTCCGACCGAAACGGTTTTGTTAGTGGTGTAATTTATCATTTCAGTTAATAATCGAATATAAAAATATTAATTACTTAATTCATTTCTTATTTCGTTTCGGTTCGCTGAGTGACGCTGTGTATTATTCATTTCAACTTACGCTTAATATTTAATATACATAACTAAATATCGCTCAAGATGGCGAATGCTAACGTTGAAATAGAAATCAGGACCGCCATTAAAAAACGTGAATATGAGTTTAAAAACATGCAAATACTTTATGATTTAGCTACAGGTGTTAGTGAAAATAAAACTAAATTATCGTCTTTTCGAGCTAGGTATAAAAGGATAGAAACAGTTCGTGATAATTTTATACAGTATAATGATTATGTAATTCAGTTACAATTAAAGGACAATCCGAAGGCAGTAATAGATAATCAGGTCATGTTAGCTTTCGATGAACTATATTATTTTGTTATCGAGGTTGCGGATACTTACGACTCGAGCGCATCATGTACGACGTCCCGTTCGGAATCGGGTCAAGGTCACGCACAGTCGAGCGCTAACGTAAATTTACCGAAGCTACAGTTACCCAAGTTTGACGGTAACATAGAAAACTGGCCGACATTTAAAGATAGTTATACGCCACTTATACATAATAATGTTTCAAT
This sequence comes from Helleia helle, assembly GCA_963853865.1. Taxonomy (NCBI): domain Eukaryota; kingdom Metazoa; phylum Arthropoda; class Insecta; order Lepidoptera; family Lycaenidae; genus Helleia; species Helleia helle. The sequence continues at coordinate 11,810,223 of OY971422.1, read as the reverse complement.
ATCCGATACCGAGAAATTTTATTATTTACTTTCGTGTTTGTCCGGAAATGCCTTGACATTAGCTAAGGGCATTCCTATTACGGCGGCTAATTATAAGGTGATTTATTCAGCGTTACTAGATAGATACGATAATAAACGGATTCTCGCGACTGCGTATTTAGATAAATTATTAAAATTAAACACTATTCATAAATCGACATTATCGGACCTTTCCGAATTAACTAATACTCTTTATGAATCTGTAAACGCCTTGCGCGGTTTAAATATTGATAATTTGGGTGAATTTATTTTATTTTATCTTGCGTCGCGCCCGTTGGATACAGAGACTAGGAACCGATTCGAATTACAGAATACTGAGGAATTTCCTAAGTTCGATAACTTAGTTGTTTATTTACAAAATAATATAAAGGCTCTAGAAGTAAGTCAACAATCCTTTTCATTAAATTCTTTTAATAAGCCAACGCGCATTAATAATAATAAGGTTAAATTTCTTCGTCAACCAAGGTCATCATTAATGGCCTCGACTAAAGCTGGTAATAATAATAATATTACTCCAGTTGCGTGCGTATGTTGTAATGAAAAACATCCCATATATCGATGTAGTAAATTTCATTCTATGACTATGCCACTGCGACTTCAGTTAGTCGAAGAGTTTCGATTATGTAAAAATTGTTTAAGGTGCGGCCACACTAGTCAAGATTGTAAGTCGAAGTTCACTTGTTTTAAATGCGGCGCTAAACATAATTCTTTATTACATTTTGAACAGAATACATTAGAATCGAATATTGTCGAGTCGGGATTTGCGGATAGTGCCAATTCAACCACGAATACTGCACTGACTTGTATAAATCAATTCCACCGCTCGCCCGTTAGTGCTAAAATACTTGGTACAGCGATAGTGCGTTTGAAGACATACGACGGCGATCAGTGTGCGCGCGCCCTTATAGATAGTGGTTCGATGGATTCTTTTATATCAAGTAGTTGTGCGCGTCGGCTAGGGCTACAAATAAATAAATGTAATTTGAGTGTAACAGGTCTTGGTGAAAATCCTGTTTGTAATATAAAAGGTTACACTTTCGGTTCAATATTACCGAAGTCGGGTAACTCACCTCAATTTGATATACCGTTAGTAATTTTACCTAAAATTACTTCAATGGTTCCTTCGAATCCGTTACCTACGGTCGTCAAGGAGAAGTTTAAACATTTGGATCTCGCTGATCACGATTTCGATAAATCGGGTCCGATCGATCTGTTGCTAGGAGTTGATTGTTTTGATAAAATTTATACTGGCTCACGTTATAATCCCGGGCCCGGTTACCCGTGTGCATTATCCAGTGTATTCGGCTGGGTAATAAGTGGCCAGTTTTTGATCAACACAGTGGCTCACACTCCGGCCACACCCGTTACGTCACTCGTCGCGTCTTCTAATACGCTCGACGAGATCGTTCAACGGTTTTGGGAATCTGAGGAGCCACCGAAATCCAAAATTTCCGCTCCCGAAGATGCCATATGTGATCAAAAATATAGAGAGGGCACATATCGCACCGCCGATGGTCGTTATGTTGTTCCAATAATGATTAAAGATGATGCCCCCCCTTGGGTGACTCATCGCGTTTCGCTTTGAACCGTTTTTTAAATTTAGAACGGCGTCTTAATAGTCAGCCGGAGTTGAAGGCTGAATATAAGGAATTTATGAGGCAGTATGAAGACCTAGGACACATGCAGCCTAGCGCATCTTCATCTGACCGATATATCATTCCTCATCATTGTGTTATACGTCCCGACAGTGCCACCACACGTCTGCGGGTTGTGTTCGATGCTAGTAGCCGCACCTCGAACAACCTGTCACTAAATAATATTGTGCACGTGGGGCCTAAATTACAAACAGATATTATAGATTTAATTACGAAGTTCAGGCTTCACCAAATTGTTTTCACTGCGGACATTTGTAAAATGTATCGTCAGATATTAATAAGACCAGAAGATAGACCTTATCAACATATCTTCTGGCGTAATGACTCAAACGAGACGTTACAAGAATACGAACTCAATACCGTCACATACGGTGTTAGTAGTTCCCCGTACTTAGCCATTCGAACACTTCATCAACTCGCTGAAGATCATGGTTCTGAGTATTCGAGTCGCGCAGCACAAGTTATTAAAGAGGACATATTCATGGACGACATTACGACTGGCTGTTCATCCCTCGATGAAGCCATTCGATTAAAGGCGGATGTCACTTCTTTGTTGTCCCAAGGTCATTTTGAACTTCGTAAATGGAGTACAAACGATTCTCGTCTCTTAGTCGACGTTCCTCATGAATTCTGTCAAACTTCCAAATCATTCGATGAATCAGGAAATGAGTTTGTAAAGATTTTAGGTATCCGGTGGAACCCAACTACCGATACTTTTTCATATACCTTTTCAGACACATTTGAAGTTAAATTTACTAAAAGATCGATACTTTCTGTGGTCGCTCGCATTTTTGATCCGCTTGGTTGGATCTGTCCAGTAGTTTTTGCAGCCAAATCCTTGTTACAGGAAATGTGGCGCTCAAATTTATCATGGGATGAAACTATCCCAAAACACTTAGCCAAACAATGGCATTTGATAGCAGCGAATTTAACTGATTTACAGAATATTTCTCTTCCACGATTGGTTGTACCTTCCAACTTTGTTGAGGTACATTTGGTAGGGTTTTGTGACGGATCTCTGAAAGGGTATGGATGTTGTGTATATGTTTGTGTGGTAACAAAAGAAAGCGATATAACTAAGATTAGTTTATTGACAGGAAAGTCCAGAGTGGCTCCTATCAAACCAACAACCGTAAATAGGCTTGAGCTAAGCGCAGCAGTGCTTCTAGCGAAGGTTCTATCACACATATACAACCTCCTTAAAGATAAAATACCTATTCAATCGATTAGGGCATACTCTGATAGCACGACCACGTTATCTTGGCTAAATACTGCACCGCATTTACTAAAAATGTATGTCGCCAATCGTGTCGTTCAAGCTACAGATTTAATTAGTTCGGACTACTGGTATCATGTTTCCAGTAACGATAACCCGGCTGACTGTTGTAGTCGCGGAGTTTCGTGTCCTGAGCTTCTCAATCATTCCCTCTGGTGGGAAGGACCTTCTTGGTTGCAAAATTCGCCAAGCCAATGGCCAAATAAACAAGTCTTGCTCCCGAGAGAGGACTTACCAGAACTCAAACCACTGGAGACGAAAAGTCTTCATGTGATGACAGACAATGCACCTCTGTCAAACTTAATTTCTAAATATCCTTTTAACAAACTACAAAGAATAGTAGCGTGGATCACCAGATTCATATCAAATTTAAAATTAGACCGTACATTACGATATAACGGATCGCTTAGTAGTTCTGAACTTGAAAATTCAACTAAGGTTTTAGTCAAATTTAGTCAAAATTGTTATATGAGCTCTGACATCAGTCGAGTGCGAAATAATGCACCATGTGTCAAATCCATTCAAAAACTATCACCGTTCCTTGACAGTGATGGTATCTTGCGGGTGGGGGGACGTATCGATGAAGCCAACTTGTCACCATCTACGTTGCACCCTATGCTGTTGTCAAAACAATGTCCATTATCTCGACTTCTAGTCGACTATTTTCATATTAAATATTTACATTGTGGTCCTCGAACTTTACAATCTCTTATCCAACGAAAATTTTGGATAATCGGAGTTAGACTGTTAATACGTTCCGTACTCTCTAAGTGCGTGAAGTGTTTTAGAGTGAAACCAATTGCTTGTCAACCAATGATGGGCAAGCTTCCAGCTTATAGACTTCAACAGGCTCGTTGTTTTAATTCAACGGGCATCGATTTTGGTGGGCCATTTGTAATTAGAGAAAGTCGCCGTCGAGGCGCAAAGACTTACAAGGTATATTTATGCCTCTTTGTATGCCTTAGCTCTAAGGCAGTACATTTAGAAGCAGTAACGGAACTTAGTTCAGAAGCATTCCTTGCTGCGTTAGACCGTTTTGTCTCGCGCCGTGGTATATGTCAGACTCTATTAACCGATTGTGGGACAAATTTTGTAGGTGCAAATAAATATTTAACAGAAGTTTCAGATTTGTTCCGCCGACATCACTCTGAAATATCAGATGGTTTGGCAACTCGTCAAATTAAATGGAAATTTAACCCTCCGGGTGCACCTCACTTCGGAGGTATATTCGAAAGTGGTATAAAATCTACTAAATATCATTTAAAACGCGTCGTAGGCTCTCAAGTTCTCACTCTTGAAGAATTCTTTACAATATTAGCAAAGATAGAAGCGTTATTGAATTCGCGGCCACTTTGTACGCTTTCGACTGATCCTTGTGAGTCTGACGTACTGACTCCAGGACATTTTCTTACGGGAGGCCCTTTAGTAGCTTTACCCGAAGAACCTCTAAGTGAAAACTCGTGCCCTCGCTCTCGTTGGGAGATGCTTAAAATGATAACCCAAAGTTTCTGGCGAGTTTGGCAGCGTGATTACCTTCATACGCTGCAACAAAAGGTTAAATGGTTTTTGAACCAACCTAACGTAAAAGTTAATGATGTAGTCATTGTTAATGAACCAAATCTTCCGCCTATGTTCTGGAAGTTAGCTCGCGTGGAACAAGTACATACCGGTTCTGATCAGATTGTTAGAGTAGTCACTCTCCGCACCGCTAACGGAAAGACTTTTCGTAGGCCAGTGGTAAAGGTTTGTCCTTTACCGTTTAATTAAACTTTATTATTTTAACTGAAATGTATATGCACCTTCTACTTCATCATATTATTCATAGGTCTTAACTTATGTATATACATTTCAAATTATGTTTCCCTAACTGAGCGCAACTTTTGATTTTCGAAACTGCATACTTCGTGAAACCCTTGTGGATTTCAGGTGGGGGGAAAATGTACAGACATTAACCAATTACCTCCCGCCAATTCATTTACATGTCATCATCCGATCTCATTACGCCCTGTGATTGGCTGATCGACAAACACTGTCGGCGCGGGATACGCTTCCCGACAACACGTCACTTCGACTTCGAGTGAGAAAGTGGAAAGTCACCCCGTAAACATGGCCGCATAAAATAACCGCGCGTGTGTTAATTTAATCAAAATTTACGGACCTCTGACGGTGTAACTGACCGATATGTCAACCCGGACCATGGTTCATTAAGAAGCGGAAATTCAGTGGAGCCACAGGATTCTACAAGCATCAAAAGGACAACCGTCGCCGGCGACCAGCACACTGTTCGGGCGTGTCCTACCTGTCCCCCTGGATCCAGGTTAGTGCTGTTAGTTTTCTTTCCATTGGAATCCGCAAGGGCTAATCGAAGGGTTAATCGGAGAATGCAGTAACCGTTCCAGAGGTTCCCGGCATCCCCTTGGATGCCAACCCCACACACCCTTTCTGGTGCCTTCTGTTAGGATTGAATCTCCCCCTTGGGAGAACCCACACATCCTTTCCGGTACCATCTTGTGGGGCCGTGAGCTCCCCCTTGGGACCTCATTCACCTACATATACGCTATATAATACGCTAGAATAATAACAAAAGTTTTTGTGATAGTTTCTTCCAAACCACTTAACAAGCTTGGCGCACGTAGATGTTTGTGTTACTTGCATTATGACACCGTGTTGCTGGAAGATTTAGAAGGGGACAAAAGTGAGGAGACGCCGTGGCGCCTCTCGCTACTTAGTTATAACACCCATATATAAAACTTACGACTGATAACACATGCCTTTGTCAACTTTTTTGTTACTGTTTTGTTTAATGGTTTCTATGAATTCTTTGTAATCCCATATGTGAGTTTTTATGTTTGTTCATGAATTACTTTACTTTGGTACTTATTGTATTTGTTTCATTTAAAAGAATAATATTTATTCCAATTTATAAATGTTAAGCTAGAAGTGAGCGTGGAGGAATATCGGCCGTCTCGGCGTTGATTGAAGGAGGCCTATAATAATAATATAATAATATCTATGGACGCTTTCACACCACGTCAATCTGGTCCCGTGCTAAGTTCTCGAAGAACTTGTGTTACGGGTACCAGACTACGGAAATATATTTAATACTTTTATACTATACATATATTTAAGATTGTTATTATATAATACACATATTTAATACACATCCATGACCCAGGAACACAGAAAATATTTTTGTTCCCTGGCGGCATTCGAACCCGCAACCTCCGGCTTGAGCGCCAACGTGCTTACCATTGAGCCACAGAGGTCGTCAATGTGTCCAGCAGTGAATGGATAGAGGCTGATGATGATGATGATGATGATCCTTGCTACATGCCTAAAAATAATTTCCCTGCGATAAAAAAAAGGCGTGAGTAACACGAGAAAGAAAACATTATAATATGTAATTGTATATGTATAATAAGTTTTATTTAAAACTAAATAATATTTTATTCGCTCTTTTATACTTTGTGGAACAAATAGGATTTAAAATAAAATATGCCATTGAGATAAAGTTGGCAACATAATATTATGTCGCAAGTTTTAATACGTATAAAAGGTACAAAAGTACACTATTAATCAACGTTTTGTAGATGTAGTAAGTAGCACGTAGCACGTAGTACGTAGCACGTAATACGTAGCACGTAGCGCGTAGCACGTAGCGCGTAGCGCGTAGCACGTAGCGCGTAGTACGTAGAGAGTAGATAGACTTGCGATTTTTGGAATTATTTGCCCCCTGATGAAATAAAAAACCGGCCAAGTGCGAGGTTCCGTACCATTACATAATATAACACATTGGACACTAACAAAAAATATGGTTTATTTTGAAAAAATGTTTTTTTTATATATTTGAGTTGATTGAATGAAAGGTAAACTGCGGTTTACGATTCATGACGAATTAAAAAAAACCACTTACTACATCTCGTTCAAACCAATTTTCGGTGAAAGTTTACATGGTAATGCACAACATTTTTTTTTTAGTTTTATCATTCTCTTATTTTAGAAGTTACAGGGGGGGGGTGGACACACATATCAACCTATCCATAAATCACGTATGGGTTTAATGAAAAAAAAAATTTTGGGTTTCAGTTCCAAGTATGGGGACCCCCAAAATTTACTGCTTCTTTTCTACGTTTGTGTATCTTAATGCGGTTCACAGAATACATCTACTTACCAAGTTTCAACAGTATAGATCTTACAGTTTAGAAAAAAAGTGGCTGTGACATACGGACGGACAGACAGACATGAAGAATCTATAAGGGTTCCAGGTTTTTACCATTTGGTTACGGAACCCTAAAAAAACAAGGTCTTTAAATACTCTGTAATTACACTCCTTCCAAAATTTACATATATATGTAGCACATTAATATTTAACAATATTTTTGTATAATGCAAGTTGAAGCGGCAATGTAGCAATTACTTAATTTATTGACGTGACAACGTCTTATATATAAGACGAATCTACATCGAATTCGATGGAGCCGGCTGCAAGAACGAAAAAACATGACGTATGCGATGAAGTATGCGGCGTTACCTCGCTTTGAGGCGTTCCATTTTCTTATGACGTTGTCACATTCAACTATCGTTAGTAAACCTACTTTACAGACAACCGTTTTTTTAGGCGTGTAGGGACTGATAATGGCTGTTCAGTGATAGACTTAGTGATAACGTGCCATCGTATTGACAAAAATATTTTAAATCGGTAGAGGCGTTTTGAACATTTATGATATTATTAACTAGTCGGTACCTGCAGCTTCACCCGTGTTATTTTAGATTTTCAGATTAAGATATACCATATTATGTAACTCAGTTTTAACGTAGCATTCAAACAATGAAATAAATTAAGAAATCAATAGAACAGTTTTTGAGTTAATTCGTAACCAACAAACAAACACACTTTTCTCTAATTTTATAATAAAAATATTAATGTATTATACTTAGGAACCTGCTCTACAATTCATAACAAAGCCGACAATGAAAATCGTATCAAAATCCGTTGAGTAGTTTAGAAAATATCGATGCACAAACAGATGTTCATTGATTGGCCTATGTTCATCACTGGACGTATAGAGGCTGATGATGATGAAATATGATGTAGTAAAAAGACCTATAAGGTCTTTGCGGGATACCAAGAATTATTCGCGTATTGCCTAGTATCTTGACCACTACACCAGCGTCCACATAGAGAAAACAGGACCATCAACTTTGGGAAAAGCTTTATCTAGCTTTTATTCCACTATTAAGTGTTTTTCGTTTAATCATGAAATAGTACAATGAAGGAACAAAGTTAAGAACACAGCGGGCGTCTCCGTGTAATATACGCTAACGGGCCCGGACAAGACAAATGTGTTTTCACTTCTGCTGGCGGACGGAGCTCTTCACTTTGGGCTCATTTTCCCACACTTTTCCTTTCGAACTAAGCTGAGAAATGTATGCGTGCAGTGATAAGCTATTAATTTTTAGTTCATGTTATATCGTATAGTACCATGTAGTATGGGCGTCGATAGTCGTCATAAGGTTTCGTCTGCTCGTTTGCCCGCCTATGGTATAAAAAATATCAATAAAGAATATTAAATTATTCCACGTAATCATAATATATCTACAGTTCCATTGTCCTTTAATTGTTGTAAATTAATTAATGATTGTAACAAATAGAGAGTGTTTAAATCCTTTTCTTAATTCCCAACAGATTTATCAAGTACTCGTGAAGCGGTATCGAAAGACTATTGTCGGTTAGTCCGATGAGATGAATTATATGCCTGTATCTGTATATATATGTATACATAGATTCACACATGAATTTATATGAATTTCTTAAAATTCCCTTTATCTAGTATTTCTGTTCTTTCGAATATTAATGAAAATAGAGCTGGTAGAGGCATATTTTTTCTACAATTCCATATGATAATCATACATGCTAAAGAAACAACAAATCATAGGTAGTAGGTCCAACAGTAAAATAAAAAAGTTGATAGTAATGATGTTGATATTATAATATGATGTACGCAGTGTAGTAAGTGGAGTTATCTAAGGACAGCTCGACTGAGAAGCTCCTCGTTTTACGTTCCACTATGGAAACTAAAAATGATTATATATAACTAGCGGACCTGATATACGTTCTATACGAAACATTTTGTACTGGACCGAATTGTGCATTTAAATCATTCTCGATTGCACTTGGCCAAAACAAATACGTTTAGGAGGAGCTCAGTGAGTTGGTAAGAGGTAGAACCACGCTGCAGCCGAACCACCGATATCTCGCTCACATAATACCACCGTAAAATGATAGCTGTGCTCTCACGTTTCGTGTGGTTTGTAAGTTTTCTTTGGCCCATTGGAAGGGATAGGGAAAAGGAGAGCAACGCATCTAGATACATCTACATATACATCTCTGGTTATGCGGATGTGTGGGCGTCAATAGTAGGCAAATGGTTTCGACTGCTCGTTTGCCTTCCTATGCTATAAAAAACATACACAAGCGCAGTAGAATTATATATAATGTAAAGATGGGATGTAACGCCCCACATAATTAACCTTGTTTCTAACTTGGTGTTGACTCTGTTACGGTCATAAGTACTGGACTAATTAATACCGCTGTTTACATCGCCCACGTTATGGTAATATGAACCTGTTTATTTTATAATAAACTAGTTGTTCCTCACAGTTCCACCTGCGTAGTTCCCATCCCCATGGCAATATGAAGTATATAGACTATGACACTGACTGGTAATGTAACTTTCTATCATGGAAAGATTTTTTTTAATCCGTTTAGTTTTTAGGTGTGAAAGCGTAACAAACAAACAAACTCACGTCCACATTTATAATATTAGTAATAATTACATGAACGTATATAAAACTTAATCATTATTATCATCACATAATTATACTAGCTGTTGCCCGCAGCTTCGCCCGCGTTAACATAGATTTATAGCCGTACCCGGATTGATGATATTATTTTTATAGCCTAAGTTACTCCTTATAGCATCAGTAATGTACCAGTGAAAGTCCCGTCAAAATCTGCTCAGCCGTTTCAGAGATTAGCCGCAACAAACAGATAGACAGACAGGCAGACAAAAATTGTAAAAAATGCTATTTTGGTATATGTACCGTGTATACATCCATATGCATTGATTAAAAAGCGGTTATTTTAATATTACAAACACTCCTATGAGTCCTATTACTTCTATTTTATTTATCTGTATAGATTGATGACGGTTAATTAATTTTGAATTATATCATAGAAATCCTCCATAATAGCTACCGATGAAAAAGTTGTGTTTAAAACGGCGGCTTATTTCTTTATTTTTTTTATATTTTGCCGTATTATAGAACCTGATACAGGCAATATACAATATAATCTAGTATAATAAAAAAAATAACTTACAGCGACACCATGTTTCCCTAGTCCCCTAAGAACTTTTTACAGGTGTTAAGAACGGAAATAAATCCTAACGGAACGAAATACATTATTGAACAGTTCAGACATCCATCGTACAGATTACCAGCACTTGAGCGGATTCGAACCCGATGTGTGTAGCGTCCAGTTACTTGACCACTAGACCAGCCGGCCGTTAAAAGGAACCGTTCAGCCAGAAGTAACACTGGAATCGAGACACAATCTTCTGTCTCGAGGCAGACAATCATTTATTTCGACTCATTAAATAATAGGATAAGTCAGCTGTGTTGCTTGTTATAAACTATATCAATGTGTATGTAAAAGAAATATAGGAACATCTTTTATGAATGAACCCCAAAATTATCGTTAATAAATAAAATATATCACTTATAATTAATCTTACTTCCAATTTGCATGTTTAATGTGCGCGGTCAGAAGTATCCGGCTAATTAGTCCTATCATTTACACGGCGGATATTACGGTAATATTCTGTTTACTTTTTATATATCAATTGGCAAATATCCAATTGATGACCAAACTCCGTATTTTAAATAAAATCTTGAAGAGGCTTAAGTGATTAAGAATATCTTGGTTCGATTTTAATCGCGTGCTATGTTTTTTTAAATCACGTACTTTAAGTAAATGATATTTAAAAATTTTAGTCAATATTAATTCTTTGAAACCTCTTTAAATAAAACGCTATCACTTTGAAACATAATTATTATCTACACTCAAACCGCTTTATTATACCATCGTGGTTAGTTAAAACTTGTGTTACGGGTATTAGAAACGAAAGTAAAAATAAAAATACATACATACAAAACGATGCCCCGATGTATAATTAATATATATCATATTCACCATACGAATGATTACACTTGCGGAATTTGCACCCACCACTGCTATATGTAGCGTCATAGTAACCTGACTATTTGTCTAGCCGACTGTTAAAATTTTATTTTTTATAAGACACTAACATGTACAGTTTTGATACTTTTCATACAAAAATAAGAGAAAATCAGCAGAGGTAGGTAGTCTGTATGACCCACGTGAAAAAGGTGTGCAAAAAATGTTAGGAGGGGTTGTTCTTTGGTGCGGAAAAACCTCCCACCATGGTTCAGGCCTTGTCGTGGCGGTGGGGCTCAGTAACCGCGATAAAATCCGTAAAAAAGTGTTTCATTATAATGATTGGTTATTTTTTATAATTCAACATTGTATTATGAACAAGTGCTATTACATAAACCTTTTCCTGTTAAAATTGTAAGCAATAAAATCGTGATACATCACATAAATGTGAATATGATTTTTATATGAGAGGAAACAGCAGTCTGGCTCGCAGCGTCCGACGCAAATTGAATTTAGGAACGCGACGAGACCGTCGGCGCTAACTAGCTGCGACGTGTGCCGGTTGTCTTCCACCGGTGTTATGTGTATGTGCACCTACTTATTCTACATGCTAAACTATTATATTATATTACAAAACATTTTATAATTCCGTATAGTGAATATAAATCACTCCATTTATTTGTAGCACTACAAAGTAAAAATACACATTAGAAATTTCATCAAAATTGGCCCAGAAATTTAGTATGTGTGAGACATACATACGCACCAAAGAATTATATATATGAAGATTAATATTTTCAGGTGATCATGATCATGTAGACCGTACAGAGGCCGTAGAAGAATATGTCCAGTATTGAAAGGAAAAAAACGTTAGTAATGATGCTCCATCATTATTAATGTTAAAAAACAACGTTTTATTATATTAGTAAAAAGCAATGGATCGCTCAGAGAACGATATTCAATATTTCGTTAAATCCATAAAAATGTACATCATCGTCCTAACTTGAAAATAATCATCAAGTATTTTGTATTGATATTCTAATTATTCAATTTCTTTTTTTCATGCCTATGTTTTCACTTCAATCGACAGCTTGCCAGTCCAAGCAGCAGCTTGGGTTTTTTGGCTCGTCCCATGGGACGAGTCGCACGCTGACCATTTTTGATGTCCTCAACTCGCCCCAGTGGTACGACTTGACGAATGCTATTTTGTACTTCGTCATCTCGTACCATGCCATGGATCACCGGGTTCCCCTTTTAAACTTAATAGATGTGGATTGTGGGCTAACGAGTTCTTATTATTACCTAACAGTCGGGCAGAAAATATTTTGACTCTTTCAGAACCATGTTTTTTTTATAGAATAGGAGGGCAAACAAGTAGACCCACCATGGTTCAGGCCTTGAAGTGACGGTGGGGCTCAGTAGCCTAGGGTGAGCCCAACACCTTGGGCGAAGCTAATTGAGCCGATGGGGCTCTTTGTACTCCTCTTATAAGAAGAGGGGACAAAAGAGCAGGGGGCAAGGGTGAGGATGGGAACCTCACCCCATTGTACTGTCCCGACGTTGGGAGGGGTTGTTCTGTGGTGTGGGACAACCCCTCTGTGGAGGTGGCGTCGGTCCCTTGGGGGACTGACTAGCCGTCGAGGTACCCTGTTTGTTTATTAGATTCGGGGCACCTCACCAAAGGCGGCACTGGTGTCACTCGCCGGGTTTTAGTGGGTAGAGCTGTGTCCATTCACCATCCTTCAGGCGCAGCGAGTCCCACATACCCACCTGGGGAGACCCACTCCCCAGGCGGGATGCCTCAGAGCATTTCCCGGCGTAAAAGACAAAAAAAAGGGCAAACAAGTAGTCGAAGCCTTTTGGCAACTATCGACTCTCATACATATTCGCACAACCAGAGATTATGCAGATGTGTTGCCCTCCTTTGCCCTATCCTCCCAATAGGCCACCGGAAACTCACAAACCGCACGAAATGTGACAGCTTAGCTGCGCATTTCGCACTTGACGCCGGTGTTATATGAGCGAGAGATACCACCCAGGTCGTGCCGGCCCGATTTGGCTGCAAAGCTGCTGCTTTACAAGCATGGCACTGCCTAGTATCTCTTACAAATGTTATGTTTGGTTATAACAATTAGTTTTTGTTGTGTTTTTTCATACGTGTTTTAAATGCGTTTTTATAAAATGATCGTGATTTTGGAGTCTTAAAAAAGAAATGTTAAAAAAGTGATTTCAGTTAAACAGTAAAATAATTTTTCAGTTTTTCATTAATAAACTGTGAAAGCTATTAATTTTCTTTACCACTCAAATACTAAATTAGGCATAAAAATCCTTTAAAACTCATTTGTCTGTGCATGAAACAGTTTTCAGTGTGTGGGGTTCCAATCTCGGATTTAAGATTTTATCATCTGAAAGAAAATGTCATACGTGACCCGTTTTGTATCCAGAAGCAGAGCATACAGTATAGGGACTACAATAATATATTCTTAATTACTGCCGATATCCGCATGAAGAGTGTAAAGAGGGACGTATGCTAAAAGTTAAATAAAGAAAAAATATTTAAGATTTATGTAATTTGTTATAACTTTATAAGTAAAAGGCATTGTAATGGCATTATCTGTTTCAAATAACTATTTTCTACCCTCCAGTACATATAACCCTCTAATTATTTAAATTTATAATAGCAGTTTACTGTCGTAAGTTTAAAAGAGGTTCTAGAAGATTCATGCCGTGGTACGAGATGACGGAGTACAAAATAGCATTCGTCAAGTCGTACCACTGGGGCGAGTTGAGGACTTCAAAAATGTTCATGGTGCGACTCGTACCGTGGGACGAGTTGCTCGTGGGACGACTCGGGAAAGACCCTTTGCATCGGGAAATATGAAATATTTTTTTATATTTGACTGTGTTACCTGTTGCTAAATAAATATATTATCATGTCTTTTTTTTTTCTTTAACGCCGGGAACTGCTCTGAGGCATCCCGCGGGGGAGTGTGCCTCCCCACGCGGATATGTGGGACTCGCTGCATCCGAAAGCTGGTAAGTGGATGCACGGCAGCTCTACCAATGCCGCCTTTTGTGAGGTGCCTCGGATCTAATGAGCAAATAGGGCACCTCGACGGCTAGTCAGTCCCCCCAAGGGACCGACGCCGCCTCCACAGAGGGGTTGTCCCGCACCACAGGACCACCCCTCCTAACTTCGGACAGTAAAATGGGGTGAAGTTCCCGTCCTCGCCCCTTGCCTCCTACTCTTTTGCCCCCTCTTCTTATAAGTAGGTACAAAGAGCCCCCTCGGCACAATTAGCTTCGCCCAAGGTGCTGGGCTTATCCTAGGCTACTGAGCCCCACTGCCACGTCAACGCCTGAACCATGGTAGGGATATTATCATGTCCTGTGACTAAACAATTAGAAATATTTCAATAAAATTTTGTAAATACGTATAAGTTATAATTGTAAATTTACCCAAAAAAAATATAACAAAAGCGTTATTATTATTATAGTATCTATTTATTCCAGAATATTTGTTTTGGTACCCACTTTTCATAATTCTTTTGTATACACAATTTTCACATTGTATTTATGGTTATGTTGATAAATAAAGATGATTATCAAAGTTCTTTTGCTGTTGAAAAGGCGTATGAGTATTACATTTTATGGTGACTTGCGTTTCACGGCAGCGAGATTAATAGCGCTACACGCTTGCGGCAATTACACGCGCAATGTGGCGTCAGGGGTTCGACAAGATCACCGACTACACACAGTTTAGCGGAAAGTGCTAAACATGCGCTGAATATTCGCTGAATATGCGCTGAACATGCGCTGAATAAGTGCTAAATATGCGTTTAATTATTTGTGTTAAATACGTGATGAATATTCGCTGAATGTGCACCGAAAAAACGTTGAACTCATGGTGAAAATTAGTAAAATTGCTTATTATAGCACCTTTTAAAAAGTACCAAAATAAATGAATGAAAATTTCAGTATTCGGGTTTAATGCTTGAAATTTAATTTGCATGGCAAATAAAGTGTATTTAAAAGGTCCACCTTTTACGGTGAAATTTTTATTTTTAAATATGATTTTAAATATTATTATATTATGATAGATTTAATTAAGTTTAATGTTTGATAGTCTTAAAATTTGTTAGTTAGTTTAAAATGAATATAATGTTCAAACAGAAATGAAGCACTAAGTAAAATTTGTATGAATATTATATGAAATTACGGGAACGTATAAAGTCATTACCGCGGTCATATCACAAGTGAATTCATTAGAAATGTAAATTTATATAATTTCCATCTAGTAGCCCATGTCCTCAAACATATGAAATATTCATAAAATATTCAAAACGGTTTCATGCTTCTTAATTATCTGTGTTTGTACGATACGACGACAGAAAGTTTCATATGACGTTAGAAATTCATTTATGGATACACGCACTTTGCATTTAAAACAGTTGACGAAATAACCTTTTATGATGCACCAAACTCTGTGCAACGAACTTATTCAAAAGCTTCCAGAAAATTACATAATTTTCTCATTTAAATCTCTCTTCTTTCTCTCTTATTACTTGACGAAAGCTATTTTTATTGTGTTTAATACTCTGTATAATTTCATTACTATGGTCTCATAGTGATGAGCAAAATTTTCTAAAGACCACAATATAAACCAACAAAACAAAAATGCTTGTAAATTGAAACAAAATATTAGTTTAGTCCGACAAAAATTTAATTGTATTAACAATTTTATCAGGGACATGATAGTGTGGCGTTCAATTTTCAACGCTCGTAGCGCTACGTTATATCGATGGCATCGTAGCCCGTAGCCGTAGCACGTGCGGCGCCGCCGTCCCGTCAGCTGTGCGTTGCAATTACGCGCCAAATGACGTACAACTAGTAATTTAGTTTGTCTCCATATTTTACGCTATGGAAATTCTGTGATATTAAACATACAAAGCTATTCGGTTTTATTTTGATTGGATGTGAGTGGCGAGGGATCGTCATTCCGTTCAGTGAATGTCCTGTTTCAGTGGATAGATATGAAGTAATAATAATAATAATGATGATCATGATAGTTATTCGTGTGATGTATACATTTTCAAAATGCATATGAAACGAATAAATGTTTTGAATAAATGGAATGTTTTGTGTCGATTGGATATCCGAATTTGTGTTATTACTCTATCGGCGCGAACATTTTAGTATATTGTTATAAAGTCTCGTTTATACTTTTATATTAATTATAAATATTATTTGTGTTCTGAAATAAAACAGTTTTATGAAAATAATAAAACAAACGTACAATTAAAATGAACGGTGATAAAATTTAAAATTCTTGCTATACATGCTGATCCGATATCAACCAAATATTTGCAAGGAAGTAAATTGTTCTCTAAGGTTGGACATCTGTTACGTAATTAAAAACGAAGATGTAGAGAAATATTGTAGTATAAGAAATATAGCTACTATTGATAAGGTTGTACTAGATTTATTCGTTCAAGTATCATGACAACAATCATAGTTTTTGGTTAGATCAAATTACTTGTAATAATCTAAATAATAATACATTTATGTTCAATGGATATAGAGATAATTCAACTAAACATTTGCCCAACAAATCTGCTAAGAGGTCTATTTTATTACCACATGACTGAATCGAAAAAGATTTGTCCCACTTAAGCCGCAAGCTTTTTTCCCTATTCTATGGGTAAGGTAGGTCCTTTCAAACCAATCGTTATCTAAATCCTTTAGCACTCTATGGGACTTGTAGGTAGCATATCATTTATTTTATCTTTGGCGTCAAAAAAAAATCAGATAAAACTATTTACCCAATATTATAAAAATATACTTTTGTTTTATCAAACTTTAAGTTAATGTATTCACGAATTTTTATATTTATGAAACATTCTAATGTTTTTACTTGGCCAAATTACTACTAAAAACACACAACTAATTTTATATATTTTTAGACTACAGAATATCTATAGAAAACTACATTCCCGTAATATTCTTTTGTGAATTACATATTACTCTTTTTTGCTCTACAAAGGCGACTAAATTCTAAATAAAATGTTTCGTAACTCGAAGTCACTCGGAATATGTGGTAAAGGAAAAAAATCAAAGCAAAAAGAATGAAACGCCGAAGCAATCGAACGGGCGTAGACAGGTGCAGAAATGTTTCATGATTTAATTTGGGATTTAGGGACTTTTGTGTCGAACGTATTGTGTCCTTTTATCGCACATCGCTTTCGCGGGAATATTTACGCAAAATGTCATTAACAATGTTACGTCGATTCATCAAACAAGCCACCGTCGCCACACAGCTGAATGCCACACTACAAACAATTACATAAAATATGTGCGGCTACGTTTTCATACTGCAAATTGCTGATCAAATATCAGGAAACTGTTTTATTTCAGGACAAATGGTTTTCGAAATAACAAAATAACCACAGTAAAGCGCCCAGACACTGAACAAACGCACAAAAACAAAATCACGCATGGTTGGGCGCCCCGAGCGTTGGAAAAATGAATGGTTATTTTGCAATAATTGTGGGACCGATCAGACAAGGCGCAGGCTAGTTATTTTTGTATTTTCAATGGCTGTATTACGTAATCATAAGAAATATGTTCTTCGCTCCTGTTTCGTTCGACTGGACTTCCACAGTTGAATGATGTCTGCGTGGTTGTTGAGACGTTTGAAGGGCGTATTATTTCAGCGTAATTGTTGAGACAATTTTTCATGTTAGTTGGATAGGCAAACTGGCAGACGTGCCACCTGATTGTAAGTGGTAGATCTCGCCCATGAACATGAATTAGTTTACCTGGAACTAGCCGAGGAAACTCATTTATGTATTGCCCATCTTGAGACATAAGAGTGTCTCGGTGCCAGTAATTACACTGCCTGTCTTGCCCTTCTCTCCGAAACAGCAAAGCTCTTTGACGGAAGAAACAAGCAAGATGGTGGTATCCCTCCCACTTGTAAAATATTTTAATAATTTATAAAATATTGTAAATTATCCAACGATATCCTAGTATCTGTATCTGTTTTATGTTCCATCTATGAGTAAAATTGAATGTGAATCCATCCAACCGTTGCGTGGATGACCAACAAACAAACGAAAGCCTTATGTTAGTTGATAAAGGCCAACTAGGTGAACCATCTGCAGGTAAATGATGAGCTGCCCATGACCATTATCGTCCGGGACTACACATAACCTAACGTAATACATAACCATTTCTCGACCCTTCAAATCAATAACAAATATTGCTTTTGCCTATTTCAATAGTTTCATTTAAGCTCGCCGGAATATTATTTTGGAAAGTGGAGAAACTATGGTGACTAGGTACCACAGGCTGAGGTAGAGGGTAAGAATATGTTTAATATTGAAATGATAGGACGTACGATGATCGGTCATGATTTTGTTGATCTCCGTTCAGTGAACGAGGTGGCGGAGATATGCCGTCATGACGTTCATTGTATAAGGTTCTATGCGAATTGTAAGAATAATATTATAATAGTTCTATAATAGTTATAAATGTCTGTTCCAGGTTGATTAGAGTAAAAAAAAATATTTGTCTCTCTAGCACCTGTAATATAAGTGCTTACGTGCTGAAGAACTTAGCAGAGGACCAAATAGGATCCTAACCCTTATTGGTTTACATATTGTTTTCTAATGTTTACGCGAATTTCACTCATTATAATAAAACAATTTTTACGGATTTTATCGCGGTTTATTAAGATTTTTACAAGCCCGACGTTTCGGATACTTTACAGCAACCATGGCTTTTACCACCTGCTTGGGATCCCATTATTAAAATTATCAAATCAAAATCCAAGCATAATATGTCACAGATTAAAGATACAGTTAGCACTTTCTGCGTAGATAGGACTGACCAAAATATTGATGTATCTTAGGGTAGTTTCGAATAACTTTGTAATGATAGGACGTAGGGAGGACTGAGGTGTCTCAGTCCTCCGTGACCATGGTTGCTGTAAAGTATCCGAAACGTCGGGCTTGTAAAAACCTTATTGGTTTATTATATTTATTGGAATAATATAAATATAGTGGTTTGACGATATAAAGGACTGCACCGGATTAAGTTACCACCAGATCAAGAGAATATCCATTGATCGGACGGAGTACCGAAAGCTGACCTCCAAACTTCAATATGAATATGGTACCCCATGATGATGATGATGATGAACAATATAAAAAGTTTAACTCATTATTATGGATCAACTTTTACGAATATTAACAACATTTTTACAAGCCCGACGTTTCGGATATTTCACAGCAAACATGGTCACGGGAGGACGTCGGAAACATCCGGCATGTAAAAATGTTAATAAACTACGATTAAACCGTAAAACTAGTTTTATTATAATAAAAAGTTTTAGTTGTTGCCAATGCCACCACATACCGCCGTGTCTTATATTGAACGTATTGTGAACGTGCAAGTCAAGGCGAAACGCCTGAAAGGTATCGTGGTGGGGCACGGAGCGAATACCAAGTAGACCGGCAGCTCGTGGCCAATATTTGCTGACTCATCACCCGCCTCCTAATGCTCGTTTATTTTTCGTACATTGTATTTTACCTCGCTCTTCTCTGGGAACATATTTCATGTATCGTTCGTGCAGTCGCTAGACATTTAATGGACGTAAAGTATGATAAAATTGTGTTTTAACTTTGATACAATTTTCGTAAATTGTAAAAAAAATCTATCTAATACATAAAATTCTCGTGTCACGGTGTTTGTAATTAAACTCCTCCGAAAAGGCTTGACTGATTCTCATGAAATTTTTTGTGCATATTGGGTAGGTCTGAGATCGGTCAATATCTATTTTTCATCCCCCTAAATGTTAAGGGTGGTCCACCCCTTTATTTTTTTATATTTTAGATAAAGTTAAAGCGGGTCAAGCTGCGGGCAACATATAGTATATTATAATTTTAACTAAAGTTATTTGTATATATCGTCGTACATACAATTTGGTAACACACCTTACAAGCCATGGAAAATATATTTCACCCAACTGTACTAATGTAGTAAAGAATAAGAGTCGTACTCATCTCTCTATGTTTACGTTGAGGCCTTAACAATTCCGCCGAACGTAGTCATGTATGTCATGTTTCTTTTCATCTTATATATATTTCTATTATACACTTTAATTATTGTAAGAGGTAGTGATGCTTTCAAGCCGAATTGAGCCGGCACGACCGGTGGTACCTCTCGCTCACATTACACCGGCGTCAATTGACAGCTGTATAGCTGTTTTGTACGGATTGTGAGTTTTCCATTGGGGGGAAAGGGAAAAAGAGGGCAACGCGCTTTTGGTTGTGCGGATTTCTATGGGCGTCGGTAGTCACCATAAGGCTCTGACTGCTCAGTTGCCTCTTTATGACATAAAAAAACCTCCAATTAGAGAGAACAATTATCTGCGTGTACTGAATTAAGATCATTATTTCTAGTAGGGTACAAGTGACGCTAGTACGAGGAGTACTGCCGCTGAGGTGATCATGTTGCCAGCAGATCCGAGACCCTTAAAACGCTGTTGAAGGTGCTCGCAGTGTCTTTAGTTTAGGGTAGCGCACTCCCAAGTGCAAGTTGATGGTGGTTAATGTTTGCTTTTTACCTATATATACGCTAAGCTGTCTGCACAATTACTGTAGCAAGATCCCTTATAGTAAATAGGTCAGACCATTTTGTTATCGGTCACATTGTTTTTCTCGTACATTCAGATGAGAGGGTGATTAGCTGTGAATGCAGGACCAGCTAGGGCTGCCACTTAAAAGCCGAGTCTTGTGCACTCTTGACTTACATTTATTAATCCTCGACTCCATTTACTTTAATGGTGCTAAACTTGCGCTTTGTATTTATATTATCTATTTGTAGATCCACGCTAATGTAACTTTGTGTACAATTTTGTCACACTTTTGCTTCATCTGTGCATACGAGTACGTACGTATGTAATCTTTGGGGGCATTTTTTACCAACTACAAAGCACTAAATTATTAAAACTTGACAGGATAAACGGTCGGTCAAAACAAAATATTATACAAAAGTAATTAAATAATGTTTACGCGAATTTCACTCATTATAATGAAACAAGTTTTACGGATTTTATAGCGGTTTATTAAGATTTTTACAAGCCCAACCTTTCGGACCCTTTACAGCAACCATGGTCACGGGATGTCATCTTGCAATCTTAATAAACCGCGATCAAATCCGTAAAAATTGTTTCATTAAAATGAGTAATTAAAGAAGTTTAATTTTTATTTCTGTAAAACCTTGTTCATTTAGCTTATTCACATCTCTGCCATTGTCTGTATCACGTCTGATCACGTGTATTGTTTTTACAATTGTTATGAGTATTATATGAAAACAAACCGTAATTGAGTTACGATATTGAGATGAAACTAGCTGCGTGCTTACGGAATAATAAACATAACGGCAAGTCAATTCCATTATTGGCGTCTGTATGCACATTGTGGTACACCCTGCGGTGAATAAATAGTTATCAGTCATGTTAATGTAAATATAATATAGTAAAAACCTTGTGCGGCTTTGTAAGATGATGAAGATTAGGTAGATAGCATAATTATTATCTTCTTTATCAGGATGTGATAGATCTTTTTGCCTTTCGTGAAAACTTTTTCACGCGTGTTCCGTATAATATTAACATGAATTCGCTTTATTATAATGATATGGTAATAACAACAATTGCTTTATAATAGACAATGTTTAAAAATATATGATACTTAAATTTTTTAATATTATGGTAATATTATATGGTAAATTACAATTTTTTATGAATTTTATTGCTATTATTAATAAAATTAAAGTTTTCTTACAATGCCAAAAAACCTACATTAAATTCCAACATAATATAACAATAAACTGTAGTGATCTCTACAAAAAAAGTGAAAACGTCCAACCGTTAATCCCAAAGAGAATAGCGTTACTCCTTTATCGTACCGTTGAAATCGTACTTCTTTGTGAGTAATCCCTCCACGTCCCTCCGCGTCCCTCCGCGTCCCCCCATGTCCCTCCACGTCCCGATGTCGCCGACGAAGATAGAGCACGATCTTCACAAATAATGTCACATGCGATTCGTTTCACGGACGTGACTCGCATCGCGCGGCCGCGCCGTGCCGTGCATAATGGACTAAATATGCGGTTATGCCCACACATGGCCCTCAAATTAAGTGAACGCAATTTGGCACACGCCATACTTTCTTGCAATGTTTTCAATTATCTAATTACATTAAGTATTGTGAAAGAGAGAGAGAGAGAGAGAGAGAGAGAGAGAGAGATAGCTATGGAATATATTGATTACAATTTCATCATCATTATCATTATTATTTCCCGTCTGCTGCTAGACTTAATCCAATGAACTCTCCCTCTTTCAATGAACTCCAAAACGGCCACACGCATCCGACTAAGGCCGGCTGCTGCACGGAGATCTTTACTACTTATTTTTATTAAATTTAATTATCAAAGAAATATTAATCGCAACAGTTTCAGATACATTCACAAATTTCCAACAAACCTTTGAATAATTTTTAAAGTTGAATATGAAACATTAAATTTAGTTACGGTATTAATACTTTTGAAAGTATTTTGATTGATCAGACGTTAATTTGTTATGCCGTCCCAATTCGAACAATTTTTTACGAGAAATTATATTTCCAAGAAAATAGTTTCACATATTGTTTCTAGGTAGGAACGTTCGTGATTTAAGAAGGAATAAAGTTAAATATGTAATTTGAGATAAAACAGTATCCCATTGTAGATAAGTCTGAGACCCACGCCGGTGCCTGTAACTCGTTACGAGCCGCCCGAAGCGAGGTGTGATACAAAATCATCAATCTTGCCCGAGATTGTACTATTAAATGCCTCTTCGGTCTTTTCCCTCGAACTCCAGACCAGAAACAAATGTAAAAAGTTGTGTGATAAGTTCAATTTGAATTTGTAAAGCCCCTTTCAGCGTTTCTCGCCTGTTTATCTCGGCGCGGAGAGAACGAAAAATACAAAAGTAAGAGATAGGAAATGAAGATGCGGAAAAAAGTGTCGGGTGCGGAACAAACGCGGAAAAGTTGGCGTTATCCGGGAGACAAGTTAAATCGCAATTTATTAGGGCGTACGGCGGGCTAAGCGCCGCGGCGGCCGCGTCCGCGCGTCCGACTCCGACACACCTTTACACGATCGCCCCGATAGTACCCTTTGTACAGTGTAATATATTACTTATTTATTAAGAGTGTAATGGTTCAATAAGACCAAGAGTCATTACATCAATACTAATTAAGTGAGTGTCATAATGGATGCTTGATGGAAAGATGATCTTCGTGCGGTAACCCGTTTAAAATGAAAGTTAGCAATGAATTCAGCTGTGGGCGGTTACAATTCTAGCGATAATAATATATATGATGTATGTCTATTAGACTTGATGAATTTGAACGGCCATTTGAATTTCAGAATACTTCGATACGTCATGACTCTTGACGCCCATGTGGTTCTCAGAAGAATTACTTTTAAATTTGGGCTTACTTTTTTCTGACTTAGCCGTATTGGCGTGTGCGCATGTAGGTACGTGCGTGCTTACGAACGATTTTTGTTAAAAAACCAATAACCAAATATCTATTTTAGTTTTTTTATTTCTGACAAATTATATTTTCTTCACTTCTTCTGACATTTCAGTGTAAACACACTGAACACACACACACAATTGTTAAACACATCGAAACATTGTTTACATAAGTAAACAAATATTACATAATCTTATATAAATAAATCAAACGTCAAATAGCGTCTCATACAGGTGGCAACGGTGTCACGAATCTAGAGATTTTATCTCATCTAAAAATATGCCTACCGCGCCTAAATAAGGTTTCACTTCAAAATTTCAACTTATGTATTTGTAAGTCGTGCATTAGCCTGGTGGCTATATTTATGTACTGATGTACAACGTCACCTTTCACTGAACATAAAATGATAACAATTCAGTACAAAATTAAGAAAAAAATTCATACTGAAAGTACGCAACTAAAGGACTTCCCAGACTTAGACAATGTACAATTACAGAGATCGGATGTTCAATACCGAGTCATGTTATCAAGATTTCGAAGCACGGAAAGCTAATTTCGAATATAATAGGAAAACTGTTGAATCGTGTTTGTAAATTAAATATTTTCATATTCACTCGTGTTGAACATGAAACTATATATTTTTAATTAATATCAGGTTGCGCTTTTGTTTATTTATACATTGTATAACTAATTCTAATTGAAAACTAAAATTCAGTTACAAATAAAGACAACATAGTCTTCCTGCAAATTGTATCATCCATTTGTATCAGATATTAAAATTTCATGGTGAGCTGGGCTTATTATACTTGTATACTCGTTTGTATCGCCCATTTGATTTCAGTGTCTATTAGTGTGGTGAAATTTTGTTTATTTGTATGTACTTATTTACTTATAGTCTATTTAAAATCTATTTTTATCTGTTTACGTGAATTTCAATCATTAAGAAAATTCAATCATAAATTATAAATCAATATAAATTGAGATAAAATCCATAAAAAATCCGTCATATATATGAAAGCGTCTTCAAAGTGTAAACTTTATATGATTGAGTGTCTAGACTCACTAGAGTAACTAAGTACAACTTTGAATGCATATTCCGTGATGCACTAATGGCGACAAATTTATTTTGAATCGATCAAGTTCAACCTGGCTTTGTCCGCTAAAGGAGACAAGAAAATAGTTTCCTTAAATATGTAATACTAGCAGTGCCCCGCGGTTTCACCCGCAATTCCATTTCCATGGGATTACAGGGATAAATTATAGCCTATATGTTATTCTGATATGCAAGCTATGTTACTGTAAAGTTTCATCAAAATCCATTCCGTAGTTTTTGTGTGAAAGAGCGACAAACATATTATATCCATACAAACTTTCGCGTTTGTAATATTAGTAAGATTGCGTGCATGTAATGGTCACTGATTCTAATTTCACCAATAGTTAGTATGATAAAAATGTGGTAGACATTTTTGTCACGGATGATTGGATATTTATTTATTAAAAAAAAAACACGGAAATTATTATTTATAATACTGGCATACGACAAGAGTTTCTCAAAGAGTTATAAGCGAGAAAAACCATAGTCGACTTATAAAATATTAAGAAAGTTAGTCGTTTGTCTAAGGACAGAGCACGCCGCCCCCGGGCCCCAGCGACCACGCACGTTGTTGCCGCCAACTGTGCAAACAACTTAAATAATTTATATAATTACTTCCACGGCACTTAATTAACAAATTGATTGCTAACTTCGCTGTTGGAAAACAACTTCTGATATTGTTTCATGTGTCATATTAATTATAAATGTGATGATATACAATGCGATAATAGATTTAAAGGTAAAACAGACTGCAAAAATCTGCGTATACATATATTTATAATAATAAGATATAAGTATAAAAAATATATGGATTAAGCATTTTGGTTGATATGTCTTTCAAATTTAAAGGCTAATTCTAGTTCGAAAGCGGCTTGTTCGCGTTGAGATCGCCGATTCAAATCTCATCTAATCGAAAGGATAATTTATGCAATCCAATGTTCCGCATACATATTCCAGGAATACATACGCCTTCAAAGATTAGTTTAATTAAAAAAAACTGTCTAAATTATTATTTTGTTTGTTAACAAAATAAAATATAGTATAATCTTATATATGTAGTATAATCTTATATATTTAGTATAATCTTATATATGTAGTATAATCTTGGTTGAAAAACTGTACAGAATTTGTATGTGATAAAGTGAACAGTTTTCCCTTTTTCCGAGCTGAACGTAACGAGTCTGTTAATTGTGGCAGGAAACTAATCGGATCCACTTCCGTCTGCATATTCCATTATCTGTAGGATCGGCCCGGCTCATAAATATTCATACGACGTGCGACGACTCATATGTCTACAATATTTCTATACACAATATTTTATTTTACGTGTTCCAGTTAACATCATCGTGTTCAATTATGACTTGTCATGAAAACGTCTCTTAACGAAAAACTACATGACTCCAATACATATTCTATGTAAATTTAATTCAAAACAGAACGTACTTGCTCGTTTCCTTAACTTGAACAAAATTGATGGTGGCTCTACTCAGGCGCCACTTCTACTTGGAACTTCTCAAAACAAACTTTTTAATTAGTCTGCGAGGACAAACAAGTTGTCTTCATAGTTTCAGTTCCTTATGTACCTATTTCTATTACTCGCCGACTATAAGTTTCTTGTTATCCTATTGATAGTTCTATTTCAAAATACCTAACATATAAATGACAAAACTTATTTGAATGCAATACAATTTGTATATTAATAATTTCATAAATATATATATTTTATGTAAATATATTTAATGTTATGTTAAAAACGTATATCAAAGTAATTTGATATAATTGTGTTATATTTCATATATTTATCGTTATCAATTTATGAGAATCAAATTTGCACGATTTCCTAGATAGCTATTATAATAAATAGAATATTATTTATAGCTATATAAACAAATCACTGATCTATATCACTGAGAAACTATTGAGACTGACTGACTTCACCAACATCCCGTAAGTTATACTTTAAAAATGATATCAACCTTAGACTAAGATATCAACATACGTTAATGGCCGTCTGATGGCCTCTCTATTTTTCCGATTAACCATAAAAGCCATCAGGCCGTTAGCATAGCTCAATTCGAAAAAAAAAGTCAAATAATTGTCTTAAGATTTTCTCCCCATAACCAAGCTGTATTTGTAAATCGAATTGGAATCTCTGCACAGTAGATCTCCATGTTATAATCACATATGCAAAGTTCAAATCCTAATTCAAACTTGTGTCCGCTTTGGCCACGAT
The DNA here is from genome assembly GCA_963853865.1 of Helleia helle. Taxonomy (NCBI): domain Eukaryota; kingdom Metazoa; phylum Arthropoda; class Insecta; order Lepidoptera; family Lycaenidae; genus Helleia; species Helleia helle. The sequence continues at coordinate 11,783,107 of OY971422.1, read as the reverse complement.
AACAGCTGACAGTGAACCATACCTGAATAGCCAGCCAGTATCTAATAACATATGATTGTTTGTCTATGGCGAGATGTTATAATGAATAGTCAACACGCCGGATACGTCCCGTTGTTTCTACGTTCAGCTTGATTATGGCGTTTTATTGCCGTCTATTTTCAGCCGTCTTACAATGACATAGACAACCTTCTATAATGAAGAGGTAAGTGAAAATTAATTGCGCTATTCCTGTCTCTGAAAATCTTTAATTGTGAATGGAATAATGTAGTAAGTGCATTATTTCTCACTTTTATTTATTCAATCATCAAAGTTGTTAGCATATTTATGTCTTATCACTTATGTTAGAATATTTTTTTTATTTAATTTTTTTTTTTTTTTATAATTTGTTAAAATAATTTTCTTTAGTGTGCAAGATGAACTCATTATTGCTTAAAAATCAATTTTTTTTTCTTTCAAAATTATTAATTAAATTATACACAAATTAGATGAAACTATTTTTTGTTTAATATTTTTATGGTGGATCTTACAAGAGATTGGGGGAGTCTGCATTCCTTACGAGTTTTTTTTACTACACCTTTTTATTGACTTTTTTTTTTTCGTGACGTATTTAAAGTGTACTAGTTGTTACCTACGAAATAACGATATTTTGATTCGATTTGATTGTGGAGTTGTTTGTATTTTAAAATATCATACATTGTTAAATATCATGATAATTTGCCAGTATCGTAGTATTCGTACTATAAACCAGAGGCTTCGTCGAATGAACACCAACATTGTGTTCAGTGTATATTTAGATAAAATCCTAAAAGTGACACACTCTACGCCGCAAAGACATTAAATGTTTACCTTGCCATTGTTCCCAAATAAATTGCATTAATTACACACTGTAAAAATGCAGTAAACATTAATAAAAGGTTTACACTAGTGCAGCGCTGACACGCTGCCGACCGTACGGCGCTGGCAGGCGCCACAATTATACAAGCATCCGTAAATCATAAACATCAACCCTCCATTTAATCCAAATAGTCCGTCGTTAGAGCAGCCTGCGTCTAATTTGTCTACTGAATTGGAGATTAATTTATTAACATGAATTACATGACAATATTATAAATTGGTTAGTTGGTGCATGGAACTTTTTACATGGTTTCGTTTAGTGCACTCTGTCTGTTAGGTTTAATATATTATTATGTAATGAGGCTAATCCTGGCTGGGTCGCCATGTAATGAGGCTAATTAATATGTTGGATTGTATTGAGACACGTGTTTGCTGTTTAACGTCGTATATTGAACTCCTCGCACAATGCACATACATAATATTATGATACATAGACTAATATGGGTGGAAGGTGTTACCACACTACACCTCCCCCTTTTTATTAAGAAAAATGTTATTATAATACATTTTTGTAAGGTAGGAAGTACATTTGAATTATTGTTGTTGTTGTTGACGACGAATAATTTACAAGTTGCATAATTAATTTCATGTTTATTAGGTATACGTATAATATAAGCAATAATTACTTTAATGTTATTCAAACAGTTAGACATTTTATTTGTTTAAATACCTTTTCTTACTTACCTTACCTTTATCTCTGTTACATTTACCTTTGCTTTACGCATATAAGTTTTTTTCCTAAAGTCATCACATTTACTTAATTCTTAGACATATTTACGACATACACAATAAATAATACATTTCCTTTACTATACCTCTGGGTCGGCCTCTCTTTTTATTATTTCTTTATTTACTTCATCATTTCTTTATTATTAATTATTTCATTATTATTAATTACCATTTAACGGCTCAGACACCCATTTATTCTTTGCCTTTTCACTTTCGTCGTATCGTATCAAACACTTTTCATAAATTATGATGACTTTATCATTTTATTGACATTTACCATTATTATTTTAAGCCATGAGCGTTCCTTCTATCATAACTAAAAAAAAATACAATCAGTTTCCTTCTTCGAAGTCACATTAACATAACTAGATCAGAGGACATTTCACACTTTTTTATTTTATGGGGCGGTACATAATATAGTAATATAAGTAAGTCGACTTATACTACATTTTTTTCCAATTTGATAGTGTATTTAAGACATTTTGTCTCCAACTTTCTTTACAGAGGAAAGCTCGTTCGCACCATAATCAGAAGGAAGGATTTTTTTTTTTTTTTTTTTTTTTTATGTTAGTTGGATAGGCAAACTGGCTAACGTGCCACCTGATGGTAAGTGGTCTACGTCGCCCATGAACATAAACCAGTTTACCTGGAACGAGCTCCGGCAACTCATTTATGTGTTGCCTATCCTGAGACATAAGATGTTAAGTCTCTGTGCCAGTAATTACACTGCCTGTCTTGCCCTTCTCTCCGAAACACAGCAAAGCTGTTTCACGGGAGAAACAAGCAAGATGGTGGTACCCATGCAGCCGGGAGCGCGGCACAGCGCTTCCCTCCCACCGGTCCGGATTACAACTACCATGTACCTTTATTACCTTGGTCTCTCTGTCTGTTGTTCACTTTAATACATTAACGTATCCGACTCGCGGAACTACATTATCATGTATCTACTTTCCTATCCAATTTAAACACAATCCTAAAAATTATACTTCGGTTTTTAACCCATGTTGAGACTTCTACAATAATAGGTGATCAGTCTATAAAAGCTCAGGGAAGAAAGTCTCTAAATAACTGCTGGGTGGTCAATCCAAAAGCTAGATTAAAACTCCTCAACCTCGTATTCATACTCTAATTAACTTAAACATTCCAAACAAAACTATACATTTTATTTTAAATCAATTCTCTTTCTAAATAGGCTAATATTCTGTTGACATTCCATAAAAAGACTCAAACTAAATTGTTTGGTCGCTTTGCGATTCAAATTACATTACTTTGATTTTCAAACAAGCCTTAAGTTGTGCCAATCACTCACTTAGTTACTGCAAGTCAGCATATCTACTCGATATTTGATCTGCGCGTGCGAAACATATATGGCAAGGAATGCGCATTCAGTAATAAAAGAAATTAGATACAATCGCCTAGAAAATATTTTGACATTTTGGAAAGAATTTGCCTAAAACTTGACTGTTTTTTTTATTTTTTTATTTACATCGTCAACAACTAAATTTAACCAAACTGACACTTATTACAAAACAATTTACTTTCTTTGAAGCTTTCATTTTATATTTATCTTAGTTTACATTTATGGTTTCAATAAAATTACTCTAACGCGAAAAAAAAATACATGGACCTATCTATAAAATAATACACTACTGCATGTTAACCGCACTTTCTTTCACTTTCACTATTTTTCGAAGATACTCATCGTGGTACCTCCGGCGCCTGTCCATCATCACAGCTTTACAAACTTGAGCGTGTCTCCCGGCACCCGGCACCTCCAGTCCTTTTCTTAGTATTTTTCTCCATAAGTGTACCCGATTTAATTTTTAAGATTTTTTTCCAGTTTTCTTCTTATTTTGATTTAAAAAAACATCACTGCACGACTGTACGATTATATTTTTTATTACTTTTATTGATTATATATTCATTATTCAAATTATTTTTTAGTTAATTTATTATTTTAAAGTATATATTTTTTATTTATTTATTTATTATGCCTTCCGGCACTGCCAGAGGCAGGCCGGCCTGGCAGGGTCGCCATGTAATGAGGCTAATAGGTTGGATACTATTGAGACACGTCTTTACTTTATAACGTCGTATATTGAACTCCTTGGGGGCGCACATACAATATCTTAACCATACCTAATATGGGTGGAAGGTGTTACCACACTAAAATTAAATTTTTAAGTTATATTGCTTTTTTGAACACTACCTATATGGTGGGCATTGCAAAAAAAAATAATAATAAAATAAATACATAAATAAAATAAATTAATAAATATAACATATTTTATTAATGTGTATTTCTATACTGGAATAATAAATGATTTCCATTCACTACAATTTCACTAACACGCACTTTATCATTTTTAATGGAGCGATGCAAGGTGATAATAATTTTAAGTATTTCTTATAACGGTAATTTTTCTGTAATTGAAAAGAACATATTAATCCATTCTTTCATATGAAAGTCGTATTTATAATATATGATTCGATAGATTTTTAATAAAGCGGCCGTGTTGTGTGTACGGATGTCAATTTATTACGGTTAATTTACGTCAAAGCTGCGGAACCCTAAAAACTATTGTAATAGAAAAGTTACATCAATAAAGCGTAGTTTCCTTCCCTTATTTTATTAATTTTGTTTGCCAATATGATGCACCGGTTTTCTAAACTATAGGTGCTCTGCTGTAGTAAATGGTCCATTACTTTTTATGGACGGTTTGCTTATATAAGTATATAGGTGCATGGGATATGAGACTCATTATTTATGACGCAAACATAACTTTTATACTAATATTTTATACAACGTGTGAAAGAACAGCGTACAATCTTACACAATTGTGTTATGAGGAAAATATACTTGGAATCCAATGATATGAACCTTCATTAAAGATAATTTAATTATAGCTCGACCCTTGTACGTGCCGCCATCGGATATGGATCCTCGAAATAAAAAGAGGACATTAGGCTATACTTTTATTCTTCGAGGCTGATGGGATTTGCAAACTTCACATGCCGTTGAAGAAGTTTTAAATCTCTGACTTGTAAGTTCTCCTCACGGCGATTTTCTTTACCAACAAATAATGTGAACTCTGTAAACATACTCAAAATTTGTTGCAAGGCTAAAAAAAATGTATGAGTCTAGATGTAAATTTATATTAGCTGAAATAGGAAAACTATAAATACACCTGATGATAAGTGACCAACATCGCTTGTGAACTTTAAAGAATTTCTCAGTAGGCCTGCAAGTGACTGCCTGCCTGCTATAAACCCCAAAGTGATTGTAATTTTAAATATGGTAGTACGATACTCATCAAAAAACTATTAATTATGTTTACAAAATTCGAAGTGTCGAGTGTCTTTTCAATGAATATATTTTTCCCTTTGACGCGGCCACAGGTACAATTTAATCAACAAATAATTTTCCAATTAATATTAACATTTATTCCCTTTGCAATTTTCAAAGTCTATAATTATGTAGTATTATTTTGTAGCCATCCTTTCGCTTGGTGTCTAAACTATTTATTATCAAGGGACAGTGAATTATAATTTCAATAATATTTTACTGTCACAATGAAATAAGAGGTACAAGAGTGAAATAATCGAATAATTAACAATATTTCAAATTATTAGGACTTATAAATTTCTGTTTGTTGTCTTTTCCTGAGGTGTAAAAAGTTGAATAACATTATAATTTGTATATAAATTCTTCTTTTATTTTGCTATCTGGATTTTCAGTAAGTTCATGCATTTCATAAAAAGAAAACAAAAAAAAATTGATGGCGTGATTGGTTGAAGTCATATCTACATTTAGTTTTTTGTTATGAGAATATAACTTAGACACATTTGCTACAGCCTGTACATAGATTTTCTATATATATATAATATTGATAAAATTAAATATGTGTTACTAGTAATACTACTACTATACTAATTTGGTTGCTAACTAATTAATAAGGCATGACCGTGAAACTGAGAAAAAGTCCATAAAAGGCAGTCTATCCTATTGATATCAACTTCAGATTCATTGAAAGAAAACCCACCTTCCACGAGGCCATGTTTATTTCTTATAGATGGTACGATTTTTATTACAAAATAAGGGCTCTCTCTGAAATAATTATAAATTTATCCATAGACGTCGATATCAAAATTAATTTCTATAATATAATGTGATAATGTGCGATAAAATAATCTTTACAATCGTGTTTATTATAATAAAAAGCCAAGAAAGTCTTATAAAGCTCTGTGTCTAAGTGTGTGATCTTAAATCTGTCAGATGCTGTCAAGGCTATCTCAGGCAAACAACAGTACATCATGGCTATACATTATCCTACGGCTAGAGATGGTTTATCGCAAATAAGAGTTACCGCCAGTTGTAACTGCTCTTTTATATCTTGGGTTCCATTTTGTTTCCTTGATTGAATAAAAAATTCTGCAAAGAATAGCAGAGATTTTTATAAACCTTGTACTTTAGTAGGATTTTTTGCGTTAATGGCGCACTCATTAAAATAAGTTTAATCTACCAATAATCTAAAATAATATGTATATTAATAAAAATAAAAATGAAACATTTTTATTTTCTAATTAACAAGTTATTGAATTATAACAACCGATTAGGTGTGAATTTATGTATATATTATTATCTCAGATGAACATCAAAAATGGCACTGATAATAATATCGTGTCTGGTAGTCAATAAGTCTTAAACAGATTTATATTTTTGCTGCTATATTAACATCCATACAGAGGGTTGTTTCGAAGACTATATATATTGAATATTTAATAGATCAAAATAATACGGACACAAAAAGTAAAAAGATTTCATAAAGCACAATACAGACGAGGAATAAAGGTAATAAATTATTTAAATGTCACGTATGAAGGGGTACTGTTTATATTTCAGGATCAAATATCTCGTTATCAACGTTAGCATTTGATTTTTAAATAAAGGATGAGAACCATCGTTGTTTGGAAAATTGGAGTATAGCCTGCGGAAAAATTACGGAGAAGCGCCGGCCACATGGCGCGCGACGATACGCCCTACATAACTGATGACTTTCCAATGGTTATTCATTCGCCTACATGTCATTACTTCCCGTTTTACCTTTATATTACGTATAGCACGTATAACAAAGATTTTATTGTATGCACCGATTTTATTTATATTTATTAGTCTTAGTGAATATGTTTTTAAGTAAGAGGTAGTGCCATGCTGCATTGCAGTCGAACTGGGCCGGTGCCCGGCAGGACCGGGGTGGTACCTCTCGCTCACATAACATCGGCGTCAAGTGACAGCTATGCTAATGCATTTCGTGCGGTTTGTGAGTTTCCGGATATAAACAAATAAATTCATTTGATGACATAAGAGCAACCCCTAAGTTTTTTCTCGTTTTCTTAAGGGAGTCTGCATTCCAAACGAGTTCTTTTTACTACAACTACTTTTTATTGACGAATTTTTTGACGTATTTCAAGTGTACAAGTTGTTAATTACGAAATAAAGATATTTTGATTTTACTCGTTTTATAACCCGTAATCGCGTTTCGTAAGTTTTGTGAGTTTCTGGTAGCTCATTAGGGAATAATGATTGCTATGGTCTATAATGGAATATACGTTGCTCAGTTTCGGAAATTTTTGTTAGCATATCTACAAGTATAATATGTAAAAGCCCTTTTAACATTTCAGTCATCGTCGTCAGTCACGCATTTATCAATATAAGAAATCGAGTATCGTAGTGCTTCGCCACAAATGTTTGTGTCGTATTGACCACATTTATGGTAGTGCTTGAATGGCGTGGAACCCGTGTCCCGCAAGGGCAGAAAGATACCATTTATACCCAATTATGGCTACATAGATCGTACAGTTGTAAATAAATATTTATTTGGTTTTATTATTATCAACTGGCCCTATTAAATCAATTCTAGATTTAAAAAAAAATATGCATACTTTTAAAAACATATATATTATGTATTAAAGCTGTTTGTGTTAAAAAAGAGATATAAAAAATTAAAAAACATGCCCATTATTATATATATTACAACAACAAAGAGACATTATTAAAATGAGAAAATCTTGCTTAAGAGATAATTCGTAACAAGACGGACGCCTATTATTGTTGTTGAACTAATTAAAAACTTCTACGTCGATCGGTGAATGGAGGAGCAACCCGACATTCAGTACATGAAGTAACGAAACGAACTTCGAATAACCTGACCTGATAAAAATATTAACGCTCCTTAACGTCATCTTCAGTAGCTCTTTGTTCTCAGTTGTCCAATATGTTATAATTACTTTAGATTTTTAGTCTATAATTACAAAATTCTTAATTGTAAGTTCAATAACTAAATATATGAAAAAATAATGTTGACCCAGCTCTTAACTCAACGAATCACCAAAATAACATACCTATTAGAAAATGGAGAGTAGAGGGTTTCATAGTGTTTGCATTTGCTCGTTTAACGCGTATGTGTATAGTGTGTGGTATGGCTTATTTACACTCAGTCACTACGTAGGTTTGTTTAAGTGGGGAATGAGTTTATCTTCAACGTTTTGTTATGCGCCAAGGTTGAGCAATAACTGAGAGGATTAGAGAATCTAATCCATTACTCAATGGCATATAAAGAAATTAATACCATTCCATATCACTTTATCACAAAAGGCGATTGCAACTTTTTCATTTCCTTATGGTTCGCATACTTCTGTGTAATTTTAAAGAATTAGTATACCAAGGCTTAATTAGAATAAATTATGAAAAATATGAAGTGATTATTAAATTACAATAATTTAATTTTAATTACCATAGAGCGCTTTATTATAATGAGTGACATTTAACCGCGGTAAAATCTGTAAAAATTGTTTCATTATAATGACTGAAATTCGCGTAATCATTATAAAACAATATAGAGCGCTTTAACTGCAATAACATTTCTCAAGAAACTTTAAACCCGTTTGCACTGAAATAATCAAATCCAATAGCTCGTGAAATGAAAGTATCATATTTAATTGAAAATACAAATTTTCTCGAGATTTGTATAAAGCAAGACATCCGATCAAAATTATTCCTAGAGCCGCAATCGAAGGAGACAGAGAGGATCTGAGCGAGCACTCAGCAAACTCGGAAGTTGTAACATCGCAATAACTCTCGCACTAGTTTATTTGTGAAAACTTTATATATCTGGAGAGTTTAATGTGATTGATTCGATTTGTCTTCGCCATTATAAAAATCCAATATTTTGTACAAAGTACCTTTATTTTGTTGTAGCTTTTGCGAGCAATCAGATCTAGCGTAACGAAATTTTCTCTGACGTTTCATACGGGCTTTTATTTTGAGAGCCTATTTTTACTAGTAAGGCTTCTGATTTGATGCTAATGGCATATATGAACCGCTAATATTTCTTGAAATTTCCCCGAAATATTTTACCTATGTCAATGTCGCTTATTTTTGGAGATAGAAAATATTACAAAAACTTTTTAGACAGGCGTACACACGAATACGCGTAAGTAAAGTTAATTCAAGGTAGTTTACTAACGAACGCGTCTTAACTTTTAAGTACGGATTATAGTTAAAAGATTGATCAACTATCAAAACTAAAAAAAAAAAAAAAACGGAGAAAACGAAATATTTGGCGTTTTAAGCTATATATTCGTTTAAATATTAAAATAAACTGCCTTCGGTGATCTAGTCAAAGTCTAAACTACTACCGACCCTCGTCATTATTAATATCCATATTCTATCATATGTCCGATCCTTCGCTACATGCAGTAAATTTGGGCTTTTCAAACTGGACAGGTCTGAGCACGGATTTCGTCATTCTACCTTGGAAGAGGACGACTGACCCTGTTTTACCGAACGTGGCCACTCCAGAACCTCATTTGCTTATCGACCATTCAGTCAGCGTATAACGGCCCATCATGTCCTTTAATAATTTTACCGATTTATATAATATATACAATACAGACATAAGAAATATTAATTTATTATATGCAACGGGACTGAAAGGAGCCGGGACAGGGCGACTCACTGGACCAAACGGCGCACAAAGCAACACCAATGGCCATTCACCCGCTCCGCTGCGTCGTGTTTCCGCCTCTCAACCTTTCAATTGAAACAAAATCGCACACGCTACCAAATTTGATTTTTTTATGTCTGTATCATTTTAATTATTCAAATCGAGAGAAAAATTGTAAATTCCTAGATATTTGGATGATTATTGTGTATGTGCAGTCTGCGTTTACCAGTCAAAATAAAAAAGTAATATTAAATCCGTGCACCGACAAAGATTCTTTACAGCTATTTATTCGTGTAGAAAAAAATGACGATACGTTTAATTTCAAAATATGCTCTCTCTTTATCTATTTAAGAGCCTTGCTCTTGTCAGTGGAGCAGTCTTCCATACTCCATAATCAGGGTGTTTAGCCCTAATTATGGAGTATGGAAGAAGAAGAATTGTATGCTTAGGAACTAGCAAAATAAGGGCCAGTTATATGGGTGTTTTCGATGTTCTTCGCGATGTTATACACACACCATATATAGCCTCTATTCGTCTACTGCTGAACATAGGCCTCTCTCAATGAACGTCAAGACGGCCAATCCCTTGCCACTCGCGTCCAACAAGCACCAGCCACTGCACGGAGATCGTCTTCGATTTTTACGACTACTAACATTTAATTAAAATATATGCTTTGAGCTTTGTGATTCGTAGAGTATAATATTCAGAAAATTCTGGTAATCATTTATCAAATTTCTTTACATTTTCATTATGAATTTATTTAAGGTAAGCATTGCATGAAAATAACAGTATTATTATAGGTTAATTAATTTTTAAACAAACTAAACGTTGTGTAAATAAACATTAAGTAGAACAAATGATGTGGTATTTAAGGGAGCTAAGTATTGCGCAGTCGTAGTCAGTAGTCAGTACTCACATCGCACTCCCGAGAGAGCCCGTTGAGGAGTCTTTTGTTAAATATTTTATGACCTCACAAGACTGCGACAAGTAATGGGCCTGAGCTCAAACCAAATTTTATTTGCTTTTGCATGTAAATAAACGTTATTTACTCTCCCAATATTTTATTTATCAACTAGTAAAGTAACAGGTACATCAGAGCCGCGGGTGGGTTCACCCCCTAAATCTTCATAAATGGAAGAAGAGCACGAGATAAAAAATAAACACCGTATTCATATTTTAGAAGCCTTTTCATTCGAGGAACAAGGAATCAGGACAGATAACGAGCTCGGTAATTATATTGATGGCTGGGTACGACATGAGGAGGAGGAGGAGGGTTCGAATCCGCCGAGAGCAGAAACTTTTGTGATAAATATTGGGCCTATATGTGTGCATATTTATTATTTACTTATTTAAATTTATTTTATTTATAGGACCCGTAATATGAGCTTATTCCTACTGTATCAGTAGAATTAATCGATGTATAACGATAACCAAGTATGGTTATCGTTACACATCGATTAATTATAAAAAAGTAGCCAATCAGCCATCACAAGATGCATTTTACTGTCACGGCGCGGTCGCACGCCCATCAATACCTATTTCATATCAAAACATTAATTAATAACAATAATAATATGTTGGGACAACTCACACACGGTCATCTGATGCCAACCTAGGCAGAGCCTGTTCTTATGGTAACCAGACAACTGATTAATACTTAATATATTTCTAAATACATAAGTACATATATTATAGATAAATTACACCTAGACACAGAACCAATGATCATACTCATCACACAAACATTTGTCCTGGGTGGGAATCGAACCCACGACCTTCTGGTTTAGCAGTCAGGGTCACTAACCACTAGACCAACAGGCCAGTCGATTGCTTATTTCATTTATGTCTGATCTGCAAATTCTGACTCTGATTCTGATGATGAAGAATTCGGCATTTGAAATCCGCTATCAACTGAGCGTTAATTTTAAAAAGTAATAACATTAGACCTAAGCAATAAGTAAAGAAAGCACGATACTTGTAAAGGTATATTTCTCAATTATTTGAGATTTTCCGATTTGTAACTCGAGTCTTAGATATTTCATATATAAAACCCCTTTCTTTTATATTCTATAGAAAGTCTCGGGCAAATCTGTCAGATGTAGATGGATTGATATTGTATGCTTACCTCGCATTTTAAAATCGGACGCTTCATTTAATCAAGGGTCGTTCTTTGAGTATTTATTTGACTAAAATATATTCTTTCAATTAATTCTTTCATTTCAATTTCATTTATTAAATCTCAGTAAGTTAATGAAATCTTTCAATAAGTTTTATTCGTTTGTATTATTTGTGTTGATAATATTGAACTCGTATACCGTTTACTAGGATCATCTTAGTGTGTCGATGGTTGCCCAAGTGTTGTCCGCCCAGGACTCAGCTACGAGTATTGTTTACTAGTATTGTATATGTAAATGTTATATGACCTTAATTTTCTATTTTATCTAAATCACTTAGTCAAAATGTATTGACTATTGTTGACTAAGTAATCATGAATAAGAGTTCTTACAGATAGCTTTTGCAGGCACGAAGTGTTTATTTGATGAAAGAATGTAAAAAGATAAAGCAATTTACGACGGGTAGATATAAGATTATTTTATGTACGAAATAGGTATAATAAAACCGATGTGTTCTTCACACAAGAAATGTTACTGTTTTTTTTTTTAAATTCCTAATACAATGAAATCTCGTATAATATCAGTTAAAATATCTCGGATAATATCAGTACTAAAATTGTTATTTAGTACTAAGTATTTAAAAACATGGAAATACGAGTACTTCTACGTAGCTATGTCGGTCTTATAATCCTGTTCGTGACGGAAAAAGAACGAGACATTTGTAAGAAGTTTTAATATCTATTCCGATTAGATTCAGTGTCAGGAAGGAACGCAGATAGCGACGGCGGAGTTGGAAGGAAATATTAGATGGATCTGGCTTCGAATACAAATATGGAAAGATAGGGAAATCGGATTTGCTAGAAGTCCCCGACGTGTTGTATTATCTGATTCCCTCTGCAAAACACACAGATATATATTCATGCTAATATTTTAATATTTATCATGTAACCCGGAGTGTCCTGGACGTGCCTTGCTCGGGGTTTCTTTGATGATTCGTAACGGAACGAAGCGTCGGGGAACTAAAATCGACATCACGCGAAAGAAAAACATCTTGATGGGGATGGGTTGGTCACAAATGCCGAATTACTTATGGTCGATGGGTATAGGATACAGTTCGTACGTTCAGAATGACATTTTTAAGCATGTGTAAATAGTCATTCTGAACGATGAAAATTTTCGTAATAATAGGTGCGTTGGATACGACTTTTTTTTTTTTTTGTTAGATTTTTGACGTTCGTAAAAAAGTCTATGGAGCAGTGGAATGATATAGGCTGAATTTAAATAAAATTTTCATTGTTATATCCGTTTAACAAATATGAAAATTCCAGAAATTATTTTATGTCCGGGGTGTGACGAAAATTGTGTTAAATATCAATTGCGTGTTATAATTGTTTAATTAAGTGTTTGAATTCAACCTGTAAGAATTTCATCAGAGGCGGAATGGGTTTAGGCGCGCCTTCAAATGTTCTCACACTAATTAAATCTCGCAGGGGACGCGGTTACAGAACCTACTAATTGTAACGCTTAGTAACATTCATTATCTTGTCTCTTAATTATATAATTTTTTTTTTTTTATTATTATTCATTTACGATAAAATGGTAAATGTATTTCTGGAAGTTGAATAAAGGACAATAATATTATAAGACATAATCTATGTGACCGCAATCAAAATTTAGGCGGAGATAAATAAAAATATTTATGTAGTTATATATGTGTGTATATATGTATATACCTTTAAATTATAGATTAGATAAATCCAGTTATATTTGAAAACACATTTTATCATCTCTTCATTCGATATGTTGTAATAATAAAATAAAAAATTACAAAGTAATATAGGTTAATTATAAAATTAACATTATAACATAAAGTTAGGTTTTACATATAAAACTTACCACCCATCTTGAGCCCTAAGTGATCTAGTATCGAAGGGGAGCCGTAGTTCTAATTAGTAGTCGCTTGAGCCAAGTAGCACGTTGCGTCGAACTCTTAATTATTTATGCGCTGCAGGCTGAATAAGGAACACACTTTTGCCTCACTGCGCCAAAATTAAAACGAAAACCTACCGCCAATAACCGAACTTACCATATTATATTAAAAATGGCGTCTAGAAAGAAATCTTTATCTAATATATAAAATTTCCATGTCACAATGTTAGTTACCGTACTCCTCCGAAACGGCTTTACCGATTTTTACCTAATTTTATATGCGTATTCAGTAGGTCTGAGAATCGGCTACTATCTATTTTTCATACCCCTAAGTGATAGGGTGGTCAACCCCTCAAATTTTAAAAGTTAACGCGGGCGAAGCTGCGGGCAACAGCTAGTATTATATAAAAATTACGTGTCACGTTGTTTGTCCACGATGAACTCCTAAAGTACTGAGACAATTTTAACCAAATTTTGCATACGCACAGTGTGCATTTGATCCAACTTGAGAGATAGGATAGTTTATATCTTAACTAGCTATTGCCTGCAGCTTCGCCCGCGTTACTCAACTCCTATAAGTCACAGCGTGATGTTATATAGCCTATAGCCTTCCTCGATAAATGGGCTATCTAACACTGCAAGAATTTTTCAAATCGGACCAGTAGTTCCTGAGATTAGCGCGTTCAAACAAACAAACAAACTCTTCAGCTTTATAATATTATTATAGATTTATATCGCTATTTTTTATTTATAAATAATAATTTTACTGTATTGAATAGTTTACTACAATATATTTTAACGTATATAGTAGCCACAGCAACGCGTGGCCGGGTCTGCTAATAATACAACATTTTCAACGTTATTTTGCGTTCATTAAATTAATTGGCATTATAAAAAATTATCCCTCAAAGTTTTATTATTAACGTTATATCAGAATCTAAATTAACTTCCTGTATGTTTAATAAAAAGCAAACAGATAAAGCAGGAGACGGGGGTAGGGGTCGTGGTCTCCATTTAGTACAAAGGGCCAGGAGCGCGGACGGAAAGTTTTAATATCGCTCCGATTAGATTCAGCCGCAGCCGGGACGAAGGTAGGGCCGACGGAATGAAGGGAAATATTTTGCTATTGAATTCAAATATCCTGTAAGAAAATCGGCTTACTGCCACTGGTTTACTTCTCCGTATTACATTACTGGAGACGCTAATCCAGATCATGTATAAATGGATTTGCAAACATTGTGTATGTCATATACTAAGCATGATCAACAAGATGACAATTCACCGAGTTTCATGTTTAATGAGTCTTCTAGAATAATAAGATTGATTTCTAAGTTTTTAGATATCATCATAATAATTATTTGCTGGTTCTTATTGTTTATATCAAATATATGCCTCTTTCTTTCTCTTTTATTAAAGTCGACTTAGCGAGCTAAGCAATCGAGGTTGTAAAGTCGAATCGAAAATCGACATTACTGTCCGTTGATGTGCTTAGAGTATATTATTATATGAACACTTGATTTTATTTATGTAGATTTACAGTATTTTATATTTCGATTAATAAATAAATTAAAAGTAAAAATAACTTAAAAAACAACCTTTTATTTAAATGCGCTAAAAGAATAAAATAAACTTTTTCTTTAAAACTTTTACTATTTTTAATGACGTTACTAGTTGTTAGTTAAAGTTTTGAAAGATATGTTTATTTTATTCTTCTGTCAACTAATAACGTCATTACACAGTTTATATGATATAAATTGTGTAATGACGTTAAAAGTTCTTATAGTTAAAGTATTAAAGGAAAGGTTTATTTTATTCTTTTAGGGCATTTCAATGAAATCTTTTTTTTTTTCAAGTTACTTTTACTTTTAATTTACTTTTTACTTTTTGGTTATCATCCTGCGATATGTTTCTCATTCCATGTTTTTCTGTCTCTTCCACTCAAATAATTCCTCAACCTCAACATCATGATCGAGAACTCCAAAAATCCTAGTAGGTACATCAAAATTGGAAACAGATAGATTTGAGCAACTCGCATTCGTATTCTCAACAAATTCTCGTTTCTTTCTACAGATCAGTCGAATCATGAGGCACAATTTTTATTTTTTTATTTTAATGTTTTGACGCAAATGAGTCAATATTGTTGGTAAGGTAACGTTAAACCATGCCGCAAATTCCTGGATAGTTTGGCTCGGATCGGCTTCCACCGTGTCTTTCAATTTATTGTTATTCACCTGGGCGGACTTCCACGTGATTCATTCTTCAAATCAAGGTTTCCATCACGAAAACGTTTAAACCAAAATTGCACGGTGCTTTCATTAGAAGTTAATAAAGATGATTTTATAGTAACGAAACTAAACTAAATGAATTACAAGATACAGACTACATAATATAAAATATTCGTTAACATAATCCACAACTTATAACCGCTTCAAAACATAATTTTTCGGCTGTCCAACCTTGTCTGTAGAGTTTGGGGTAGTAGGGTTCGTCCCCGAGCATACGAAATAGGGAAGAATCTCGATCCATATTCGATCGGTAGGACCCGCTGAGGCGAACTGACAAGCTGCCGAACTGTTTTGCATTTATATAAACACCTCCATCTTCCTCGTGATAACGTCGACTACTTTTGATGAAATCTCTAACGACGTTTTTAATCTATACTCGTGTACTGTGTAGAAAGGAATTTGTGAATATCTGTAATTTTTATTGTATTACCTACAACTTTTTGCCCCTAGCTTCGCTTGTGTCAACTAAGATGAACCGCATATTCTTCCCAAAACTGATATGGGTGCTACACGGTAGAAATAAGCAGAACAGAGTTGAAACCCTACACATTGGTGTAGACTGTAGAACACAAGTCCTTAGCTATGCCAAACTCAATGGTAGCCATAACGCTATACTGGTAGAAGATTTTTATCAGGTTTTGACAATTTTTTTTTTTTTTGACGCAGTGGAAATGCTTTGCGCATTCACCCGGGGATGGGACGTCCCCGGGGATATGTGGGACTCCCGGCGCTCCCACCCCCAGCGCCGGTATACCGCACTAAACCCACTGCGAGTTGCCTTCAGCCGCTTGAAGGGGAGTGTCCCGGATCTTTCTAGCACAGAACACACCCCGCGACCGGCCGGTTCCCTCAAAGGGCTAACCGGTCTTATTTCTAGTATGGGGGAGCCGGAACTTTTCTACCGGGGCAGGTACCCAACCTTACTCCGAGTCCCGTTAGACGGGAGGCAGGAGGTGCGCATAGCGCCTCCTCCGCACTCCCGTCCTACGTCGACGGAGCGGGACGGATGTGGCGTCGTTCTCTCTGTCCCGCTCCGCGGCCTCCTTCTGCGAAATGACAGTTTCGCAGAAGGTGACCGCCGCCTGCCAGGCCTCATCACTCTCGAGTATGCAGCGCACCATACTCGAGAGCGAGAGGTCCCCTCCAAGCACAGCCACGAGATTGTGACGCTGTGTGGCCCATCGAGTCCTCCACAGCACCGCACTCGTGGCAGGCTGGTGTTGGCTCCCTCCTGGCAACCCGACACAGGTACTCACCGAAACAGCCGTGTCCGGTGAGCATCTGCATCAAGCGGAAGGTGAGGGGTTTCTTCCGGCGGCGCGTCCACGCCGCCAGGACCGGACGCAGTGCCTCGGCCGTACGTTGGCCGTACGGTGACTGCGCCAGGACTTCCCCCCACCTTCGCAGCAACCACTGTTGCCCCAGCTTCCGCGCGCTTGAGAGCTCCTCCCACGTCGGTGACTTGCCAAAAAGTGACCTCCTCTGTGATCAGAAGAGCGCACCTCGGCAAGCACCAACGCCACGAGCTCCCATGGCAGATCTCCAGCCAGAGCAGTGGCTGCCACCCAGGAGACCGTACGGCAGCCCCTGATCACCCTTACCGCTATGACCCGCTGCATACTCCGCAGCAGGGCCTTGTTCCTAGCGGTAAGGGAGTCCGCCCAGATTGGGGCTCCGTACGTGGCTATACTCCGGCAGACTCCGGAGTATAGCCGCCTGCAGGCTTCGCTGGGCCCTCCTATGTTAGGAAGGAGTCGGCCCAGCGCTGACGCCACCCTTATGACCTTAGGCCCCAGTTCTTGGAAGTGGGGGCCAAAGGTCCACTTCCCGTCTAGGGTGAGCCCCAGATACTTCATTGTGGGGCTCATCCTGACCTCCAGCTCTCCGATGAGAAGCCGTGCTCCCGGTGGGGGCCCTTTCTTTCAGATCCGCGGAAGAGCAGGGCTTCGGTCTTATCGAAACGGACCCAAAGCCCCAGTCTCTCTATGCGGCTGGCAACATGGGATACTCCCACCTCAGCCAGCCGCGCAGCCTCCTTGTATGATCGTCCCCGGGATAAGACTAGAGTGTCATCTGCATAGCAGATGACATCCATCCCGGGGAGGAGGCCGCTCCGCAGGACCCAGTCGTAGCCGACGTCCCACAGGGTTGGGCCCAAAACCGACCCTTGTGGGACGCCACACCCGACTCGCCGCCTAACTAGGGACCCCGACCGGTCCTCATACACCACTTCTCTATCGGAAAGATACGCCCTCAACAGCCTACCAAGATACGGGGGCACCCCGAAATATTTCAGTGCCTCCCGTATTACGCTGTGGGGAAGGCTGTTAAAGGCGTTGGCGATGTCTAAGGACACCACCACCACCACCTCTCCCCGGCGTTCCGCTTCACTCGTCACCGATTTTAGACGCTCTAGGGCGTCGACAGTCGACCGACCGACCCGGAACCCGAACTGAAACTCCGATAGTCCAGGTCCCGGTCCCTCCTCCAGATGCCGAACGAGACGGGAGGCTAGGATCCTTTCCAGCGCCTTCGCCGCCTCGTTCAGCAACACGATCGGTCGCATCGCCGACGCGCTGTCCGGTGGTCGGCCCCCTTTTGGTAAGAGGATGAGCCGACCTTCCTTCCAGGCATTCGGGAACTGACCGGACCGCATGCAGCGGTCGAACAGCTCCCGAAGGCTGTCTCCAAGGTGCACGAGAGCTATAGAGAGAACTCTTCTGTGCACCCCGTCCGGACCTGGCGCCCTCTTCTTACTACGGAGGCGAAACAGAACCGCCTCCATTTCAGCGTCAGTGACGGGTGGCGGAACACCCTCCTCTTCCATCGAGCCCGGCGTCTCTCGGACCATCCGCGGAGGGGCAAAGTCGGCGGGAGGGTCGGGGAATAATTCCCCGACGATGTTCCTCAGCAGCTCTGGCTGGAGCGTCTCCGTCAACGGGGCCGAATGGGCGCGAAGTTTGTCACGCGCCCTTTTTTTGATAATTACCTGCTCCATCCAAAGTCAGAAACATTACCTCTTTTTATATTAGTATAAAATACCTAGTATATGATGAATATGCCTGGAACTTACCACGGGGCTGGTTTACGTATTGATAGTCAATAACTATTGTAAAAACTTGACGACCTCTGTGGCTAATTGGTCAGCGTGTTGGCGCTCAAACCGGAGGTAACGGATTCGAATCCCGCTAGGAAACAAAAAAAAATGTGTTCTTAGGTCATGAATATGTGTATTATATAATAATAATCTTAAATATATGTATAGTGTAAAAGTGTTAAATATATTTCCGTTGTCTTTAACGGAACTTACCACGGAACCAAGTTGAGGTGTAAAAGCGTCCATAGATATTATTATTAATAATAATATTCTACCAAACAAAGTATTCACTTAAATTTTAAAGAGGCAATAATTTTAAAAGCAGCATCACACTGGATAATGCATTATAATTAATGGCGCTATTGTATTAATTTCATTCGTCCATAAAGGGGCTAGTCGCTATTTACAAGCCTAGTGATGCTGACGGCCGAGGGCGACTGGACCTTCATCAAGTGGTTGACTGGTATTAGAGCGAACAATTGTTTCCACACCCGACATTCCGCAACTCACAAAACACATATTTCACTTACTGATTTTCCAAATTAGCCAGCGAGAATTTTGTGTGGACATTTAGACATTAATTGTTTGTTCGATTAGAGTTTAGATATATACCGATAAATATAGATGTATTGTAATCTAAACCAAGTGCCTAGTAACATGAGAAATGATTAGGAGTAAACCCATTAATATAGATCTTTACATATTTCAGTGGCAAAGGTTAAAAACCATTTACCGTATATCGCATCTCAAAATGAAATACTTACATGTAAATTTTTATATATTTTGTCTCAAAAAACCTGACAATTGTCGTGTTACAAATCCCTACAATGTGTCCTGTAAAATGTCAGGACATTTTTACCAAGTTGCTGATGTTTTAAATCCGTTTTTAAAGAAGCGGACAACGGCACCACTCCTCTACTTCGACTCGCAACAATGAAATTATCAGGCTCACTTAATTTCAATTTAAACATCAAAGAATAAAAACTGTTTGTTCAGGAGTTGTAATTACAAAATCCCTCGTGTGAGCGTTCCCAATGTTTTCGCGCGCAAGTACGTGCCGTAAAAATAATTCGACGCTCTTCTGGGATCGTTTGTAAAACGTCACGCGTAAAACATATTATAAAGCCAATAAAACGTGTTTACAAGGGTGAGTAGAGCTCGCCTCTCCCGCTCCGCCGCGCGATATCCGTAAACATTTTAGCACTGCAATAAATTTTACATTATCCTACTCGCGAGACATTCTGTTTTCTTCGTCGGGGATCAGTCGGTTAGTGGTCTAATCTCGGCTCTTTGACTCGACTCTTACACAATTAGAGGACTCATAAAACTTTTTATTTCTTATTTAGTATTATTCTGTGAACACATTTGAGTTAGAGCTAATATTTAGTATAATGAAAGATTCAGGCTAAGAATGTTAAAAATAATACGCTAAAAATTCAACAGAAAATAAAATCTCCTATAACTACAAATCAACATTCAATTGGACATAATCCAAAATTATCAACATCTAAGTTTTAAACTTGCACTTCTAAAAATAGGTGTTATGGATATTTATAACGGGTCTTATAAAGTAAAGCCTAATATTATGAAATACCCAAACATAGTTTTCATTCATAAATTAATGCGCCAATGTAATGTGCTATGGTGATATATTAGGTAATCAGAATGAGTCTACACTGCAATGCCCTTTTGCAAGGCTGATCTACTTTTCTACGGATGCGAGATTAAAGGGGAGACTAACAAAATGAGAACTGGAACGATTTCAGGACGCATTGTTGGACGACCGGCCGTTGTCGGATTTATGACAAAGACCAGCCGGATGATTCAATCAGAGGGGTTCTTTAGTTTGTTATATTCATATTATAGTCGGTATCCATGAGACTTATTGTTGAAAGCTTGTTGTCTTTTTGTACAACTATTTTTTCATCTTGCAGAGTTTCAATGGAAAAAGCATAGTTATAAAATGAAAGCGCAAATGTTACGGAATGAAACATGTACTCATAGTAAATACAGACGGCAAAGAGATGACAAAGCTTTGTCGACGATTACTTAGCTTATTAATGTGGCTAATATATTTTGCAAGGAACTTTCAATAAGTTATTAATGAATATTATTTAAATGTTTATGGGTTTGTATACAAAAATGTAAAAAATATAGCTATAGCAAGGAAGTTCTTTGTTTCCCCACCATGGTTCAGGCCTTGTCGTGGCGGTGGGGCTCAGTAACCCACGGTGAGCGGTGCACCTTTGGCGAAGCTAATTGGGCCGAGGGGGCTCTTTGTACCCCTCTCATAAGAAGAGGGGACAGAAGAGCAGGGGGCAAGGGGTGAGGATGGGAACCTCACCCCATTGTACTGTCCCGACGTTGGGAGGGGTTGTTCTGTGGTGCGGGACCACCCCTCTGAGGAGGTGGCGTCGGTCCCTTGCGGGACTGACTAGCCCTCGAGGTGCCCTGTTTGTTTTCTAGATCCAGGGCACCTAACCAAAGGCGGTATTGGTGGCACTCGCCGGGTTTTAGTGGGTAGGCGCAGCGAGTCCCACATACCCGCGTGGGGAGACCCACTTCCCCGCGGGATGCCTCAGAGCATTTCCCGGCGTTAAGGAAAAAAAAAAAAGGAGGTTCTTTGTTTTATAGTTGAGTGTTATTTGAGTGAATATGCTATTAACGGTTGTACAGTTTTTTTTGATTAAGAGCTGCAAAATAGCATGGCACTGCAGCTTTGCAGCCGAGTTGGGCCGGCACGACCGGGGTAGCACCCCTCGCTCACATAACACCGGCATAAAGTGGCAGTTATGATGTCCCGTTTCGTGCGGTTTGTGAGTTTCTGGTGTCCCATTGGGTGGATAGGTAAAAGAAGGGCAACGCATCTGAGTCAACCTCTGAGTCGCCAAAAGGTTTCGACCTTCCTATGCTATAATAATTAAAAATAAAACCGGCCAAGTGCTAGTCGGACTCGCGCACGAAGGGTTCCGTACGATTACATATTATATAAAAACATTTTACAAAAAATTAAAACTGACTTCAAAAATACTAAACTAAAAAGTAATAAAATAACTGAGTTCCTTGAATTTTTGTGTTTACAACTTATAATCAACTTAATTTTCTACTAATGTACAAACTTTGCGTTTACCACGTCATTATAGTTACTTTTGGAGTCGGTGTCAGCCAAGGTAGGTAGGTAGGGTACCCCCACCGTGGTTCAAGCCTTGTCGTGGCGGTGGGGCTCAGTAGCCTAGGGTGAGCACAGCACCTTGGGCGAAGCAAATTGAGCCGAGGGAGCTGCTCTAGGTACGCCTCTTATAAGAAGAGGGGACAAAAGAGCAGGGGGCAAGGGGTGAGGATGGGAACCTCACCCCATTGTACTGTCCCGACGTTGGGAGGGGTTGTTCTGTGGTGCGGGACAACCCCTCTGTGGAGGTGGCGTCGATCCCTTGCGGGACTGACTAGCCGTCGAGGTGCCCTGTTTGTTTACTTGATCCGGGGCACCTCACCAAAGGCGGCATTAGTGGCACTCGCCGGGTTTTAGTGGGTAGAGCTGTGTCCACTTACCAGCTGTAGGTCGCAGCGAGTCCTACATACCCGCGTGGGGAGACCCACTCCCCCGTGGGATGCCTCAGAGCATTTCCCGGCGTTAAAGAAAAAAAAAAGAGGTAGGTAGGGTACAGCAACAAATACGACATCGACTCCAAAAATAACTATAATGACGTGGTAAACGCAAAGTTTGTACATTAGTAGAAAATTAAGTTGATTATAAGTTGTAAGCACAAAAATTCAAGAAACACAGTTATTTTATTACTTTTTAGTTTAGTATTTTTGAAGTCGGTTTAATTTTTTGTAAAATGTTTCTAATTTCTTAATTTTTAGTGATTCCGAAATTCGTCGTCTTAGCGTTCATTGAAGGAGGCCTATGTTTAGCAGTGGACGGATAAAAGACGATGATGGTGATGATGATGATTACGATGATGATGATGGTGATGATGATTATAATGACCGCGACATACTATGGTGCACTACCAAAGCATCCTATACAATTGTTACATCGACAAGTAATAAAAAAATGAGCCAAATCCATTCACAAACGGCGGAGTAATCGTGTCACATACAGACGAATTGATAACCTCCTCTTTTTTTGAAGTCGGTTAACAACATTAGACTTTTTAGCAAAAAAAATATGGTTTATGTTTATGAAATTAAATGTTTTTTTTATGTTTGAGTTGATTGAATGAAAGGTAAATTGCGGTTTACGATTTATGACGTATTAAAAAAAACTACTTACTAGATCTCGCTCAAACCAATTTTCGGTAGAAGTTTGCCTGGTAATGTACATCATATATTTTTAGTTTTATCATTCTCTTATTTTAGAAGTTACAGGGGTGGGGACACATTTTTCTAATTTGGAAGTGTCTCTCGTGCAAACTATTCAGTTTAGAAAAAAAATGGTATTAGTTTTTGAACTCCACCCCACACGTATTGGTTGATGACAATTTTTTTTTGAGTTTCAGTTCTAAGTATTTAACCCCAAAAATTCATTGTTTTTTTTTTTCTACTTTTGTGTCAAAATCTTAATGCGGTTCAAAGAATACATCTACTTTCCAAGTTTCAACAGTATAGTTGTTATAGTTCCGGAAAAAAGTGGCTGTGACATGCGGACAGACAGACAGACAGACAGACAGACAGACAGACATACAGACATGACGAATCTATAAGGGTTTCGTTTTTTGCCATTTGGCTACGGAACCCTAAAAACAGTAATATATTGCGACCAAATTTGTATTTTTTTTTTATCATTTTTATAATTTCATTTTACATCGTTTTACTAATTACTCAGAATTAATTAATTACCATTCTCAGACGTCTTATAATATGAATGTTTGTAGATTACTTTCATAGCGTTGACTTCCAAAGCTTAGTCCTTTTTCATATAAGATTAAACAGTGGGAGAGTTACGTGCTTCTGTCGTAGCCACGTAGAAGGTGCAGCCGTTCGGTGTCGCGTCTTCTTAATTCTACCTACACTCGTTAATAGTTATTGTAAATATAATTATAAATATTGTTCCATTATATTTTAAGAAACGTTGAACTTATTACACAAATAAAAATTACGTAAATAAAATTGCAATGTAATTAAGAGTGTTTTACATAGGTTTAAATTTATATTTCAAGAATTTAATAAATACTTTTTAGTATCTTATATTATAAGTATAAAAGCTTATAAGTATACTTACATCTATATCATATTTATTACGTATACTTATACTAATTTTTCACTATTAAGTAGTTATTTATAAGAACACTAAAGAAAATTGTTTTGAACAATAAAACTAATAAACATTATATGCTAAATAAATGTGTAATAATATTAATAAGAATAATACGATAATATGTAAAGGCATGACAACATTGAATAATCTGTTCTAAAAGCTGTCGGTGTAACAAACATCGACCAGAGTAAACTTTCTTTATTGACGTTAGCTTTAGGGTGAAAAGCTAGCAAATAAATTTTAATAAAGTTTTAGCCTAATACTATATAATATAATATATCTCACTATTACATATTTATAAAATAAAACTGCCAAAAACTAAAATTGGAACACAAGAAATACAGACTATAACAAATACATGAATAGTCTGTAGAGACGAACATTAAGCTTTGTCCCTAAAAGTAGCTTTGGTGAGATAATAAAAATGTTCATAGTTTTTTGGTGTACATTTAGACAAACGGATGGCCACAAAGACCGGCTAACAAAACTTTAAGGTCAGACTAAATATTTTATTATATGTAGAATATGTTGCGTAATATGGAAAATTGATATGGATTACGTGTTCTCAAAGTGAATCTATCTAGATGAGATTTAGCTTGAATACTCGTTTGTAAATACTAACGATGCGGCTATTTCGAAAAGGGCAAACTTTTGGCAAATAGGTATTCAGTACAGGGGTGCAATTTACAATTTAAATATTCTTAATGTCTCCAAGTGCTCTGAGGGGCCATAGAGGGTGAGGGGTGAGAGATGAGGGACGCGGGGAGGAGGACAGGCACTGGCTTCCACTACATCAATCACTCGCGGACGCTGCGCCTGAACATTTCTAATTATTCGCTTCGCTTTCAACTAAATTCCCTATATTATTGTCATTTTTGTTAAATTTATACGAACTTTTGACTTTCACTCCTAAGTGAAGTTTTTTAATGTTTCCGCTTCAGGACATCTATTGTGACTCGTTTAGTACCGACCACTTATCATCAGGTGGTACGTTTGCCAGTTTGCCTATCCAACTAACATTTAAAAAAAAACGAGACTTAACATCTTATGTCTCAGGATAGGCAACGCATAAATGAGTTGCCTGGGCTTGTTCCAGGTAAACTAATGTTCATGAGCGACGTCGACCACTTATCATCAGGTGGTACGTTTGCTAGTTTGCCTATCCAACTAACATTTAAAAAAAAACGAGACTTAACATCTTATGTCTCAGGATAGGCAACGCATAAATGAGTTGCCTGGGCTCGTTCCAGGTGTATACCTGTACTATTTTATGTTCATGGGCGACGTCGACCACTTAACATCAGGTGGTACGTTTGCCCATTTGCCGATCCAACTAACATAAAAAAAAATACTTCACAGATAGGTAGATAAACAACACAAACAATAATATAAATAAAGTGATTGACCTTCAAAGTACGTTTGTCTATTAGAGTTAATTTGAAGACGTTGTTCTGTATATTTTGTTATCGCTGTATTTGCTCAAACGTTTCTATAGGAAAGGAGGGGCTCGTCTCGAGTGCTGCTTGAGTTCTCGAGAGCACCTTTGTAAGGTGACAAGCCCTGTCTAATATCTGTAGTTAAATACCTTCCACATAAACGATTTTCTCACTCGCACAATCTTTACAAAATTGTTTCTTTCTGTTACAACAACAATTTATATTAACATTTCTTGTGAGCATATAAATTTCCTAAATAAGGAATATTATTTATAACAATGACTAAACCATGATTTTATTCGGTTGTGAACTTTAATCATTTTATCATAACTTAAAATTTCGGATAATATTTTTTGGAATTTTTGGAAAGATATTCATATCACTTTCTTTGAAAATTTTGTTAGCATGGTAAATACATATTTAATAATAAGGTTATGTTTTACGACGGCAATAGTTAAAGTTTATAATGAAAATAATTTTGTAATGAAAAAGTTAAAAATACGATTTGAAAATCTATGAATAACTTTTTGAATATCTAAATATACTTTTCACTAACACAAAATTGATTGTGTTTCATATAAAAGATGCACTTGGTTTGATTTTGGTTTATTTTGAATTTGTAAAAAAATACAAATCTTGCTTGGGATCTCTATAGACTGTCATAAAATCATCAGACTATTATTTGCAATGTTCTATTACCATGTATAAGTACTATTTAATATATTACTTGACATAACAAGAATATTAATACATCGCCTTACATCGAGTTGAACAATATTACAAACGGAGACATAACGGACGTGCTCGCAAGAATAACACGTGTATTATTAGGTTTTCATTGCTAACATTTTGTGTGAAATGATTGACATTCTCGATGAATGTGTACTACATTATTTTTGTGAGCACCTCTACACTCTTATAGAAAATGAGAATGATATACTTATGTATAAATAGGCATAGAAAATTCAATGAAATTAATACGTTTTTTCCATTCGATTAATAGGGTGTCTTTTATAATTTAAGTTTCTTAAAAAGTAATTGTACGCTTTTTTTATTAAGCTTGAATTTTAACTCCTGAACGACCTAAAGTAAAACTATATGTTTGTGTGGAACAAGTTATGACGAGCATAATTCACTTATCCCTGCTTTTGATACTTCACTATGCATCCATATAAAATATACCAAACCGAAGTTTAGCCATTATATTATGTAGCTGAAAGACATGAATTGAAGATGAACTTTTTCGCATTGTCGTTAATATGATTCTTCCACCACGTTGGCAAGCAGGTTGGTTACGACGGAATTTGTGATATACAATTGACTCAAACCATTTTAGAATATGCTATCAACTAGCTGAGAAAAACATAGCCAAATAAACGCATAATACCATCATTGTATTTATTATGAATGTAATATTGAACTGCTGACACTTTTTGATGATT
Organism: Helleia helle; assembly: GCA_963853865.1. NCBI lineage: Eukaryota > Metazoa > Arthropoda > Insecta > Lepidoptera > Lycaenidae > Helleia > Helleia helle. Next base: position 11,755,915 of record OY971422.1, on the reverse strand, counting down.
TAAGAATCAACTTTATGTATGTGTAGTGTAAAATTTATAAAATAATGATATTGCACAATATAAAAATGTTTATATTAATTATTATGTGGTCGTAATAAAAGTATTACCATCACTTATATGTGGGCACGGGTACCAATTACCAAATAAGGTGAGGAGGTTGTTGGTCCATAGTTCAGTTACTAAGTAAAAGTATATGAATATAACAATTTTATTTAGATTTGAAATATTATCTCAGTTCAGTAAATCATTACGTACATTTCTTAGATGGGTCGCGAGCCGACTTTCGTAAAATATTTGTATTCACGTTCGATATGAGGAGGCGTCATGAATACCTTCGATGGCGAGTATTATCTGCATGTTCGGTAATATATTCAAATATGTATCAACCCTCATCCGCACTTTGTTGTCGTTGTTATTTTGCACACGTGACGCTATGCCAACTATATTTCTTCATGGCGCGTGAAATACTGTAAATTTTTTTCCAACAGATTTGAAAATCCATTGTGAATTATGCAAAACTGCAGCAAAAACGTTATTTTTTCCATTTATATTACATTGTATAAAAGACGGAAAGACGATCTCCGTACAGTGGCCGGTCCGTGTTGGATACGAGTAGGTAGTGAGGGATCGGTCGTCTTGGCGTTCTTTGAGTGAGGCCTATGTTCAGCAGTGGACGAATAGGGGCTGCTGCTGCTGATAATGATGGTCACTATACTAATGTTCATCGTTATAATTTTCAGACATTCTGTCCGCAATTAAATATATCTGATTGTGACTAAGGTTCATGGCATTATACGTAAAATTTAAAAGGTTTCTGACATCTCGCAATTATGACTATAAACGTCGGTTTTCAAGTTTATTCCTATACGTATCTCATAGGTGTGATAGGTGCAATGTGAACCTTCATTCGATGTTTTCAAAATATATAAATGTGTGTAGTGATGATTGTAAAAATTTAAGGGTCATACCATAATAAATTTTCATATTGCGCTAGCGCATGTTAAAAATGGGTCCATCGGAAGACACTTCTGTCCAAGCTCTCGGCGTGGAAGCGGATATTGATTACTTGTCTGTACGGAATACAAATGTATCAGGAAACTGTGTTCAAGCTTCAAGCGCGCCTCAGCCATTCTTCGCACTGACGTCCACCATTAACTTTCATCACGAGCCGCCGCTTTATAAACGCCCAACAATTCATTTTTTTATAATTGTTTTGTTTTTTAAATTATAAATTATCACCAGCCAGCATCATAAAAGCGTGACCTGTCTAAATACGCGATTCAATGGACAGATAATTCGAGAACATGTGAGCGAAGTATTTGAATGTGCGATATTTGAACTATTATTATATATAAAAAAATTATACATTAAAACAGGTGAAATAGTTTTCTCGGAGTATAAAATTAAAAATTAAATATTTTACTTTTGTCATTCACGCGGCAACCTGGTTATAGGTTCTTTTAGCTGTATATTTTATTATTTATTTTAAATAAATTCTAGCTGTTGCCCGCAGTTTCGCCCGCGTTAACTTAGATTTACAGCTGCACCCGGAGTGATAATGATTATTTTTATAGTCTAAGTTACTCCTTATAACATAAGCCCAGCCGTCTCAGAGATTAGCCGGAACAAACAGACAGACATATAGACAGACAAAAATTGTAAATAATATTATTTACAATTTTTGCGTATAGATGTACCGTGTAAACATCTATATGCATTCAATAAAAACCAGCCAAGTGCTAGTCGGACTTGCACACGAAGAGTTCCGTACCATTACATAATATACAACATTAGACACTTTAACAAAAAATATCGTTAATGTTTATGAAATTAAATGTTTTTTTAATACATTTGAATTGATTGAATGAAAGGTAAATTGGGGTTTACGATTTATGACGTGTTAATAAAAACTACTCACTGGATCTCATTCAAACCAATTTTCGGTGGAAGTTTGCATGGTAATGTACATCATATATTTTTTTTAGTTTTACATTCTCTTATTTTAGAAGTTACAGGGGTGGGGACACATTTTACCACTTTTGAAGTGTCTCTCGCGTTACTATTCAGTTTAGAAAAAAAAGACCTATCCATAGATGGGCCACACGTATGGGTTGATGAAAAAAAAATGAGTTTCAGTTCTAAGTATATAGGGACCCCCAAAATGTATATTTTTTCTACTTTTGTGTAAAAATCTTAATGCGGTTCACAGAATACATCTACTTACCAAGCTTCAACAGTATAGTTCTTATAATAATAATAATAATATCTATGGACGCTTTTACACCACGTCAATCTGGTCCCGTGGTAAGTTCTCGAAGAACTTGTGTTACGGGTACCAGACAACGGAAATATATTTAATACCTTTATACTATACATATATTTAAGATTTTTACTATATATATACACATATTTAAAACACATCCATGACCCAGAAACACAGAAAACTTTTTTGTTCCCTGGCGGTATAGTTTCGGAAAAAAGTGGCTGTGACATACGGACGGACAGACAGACAGACAGATAGACATGACGAATCTATAAGGGTTCCGTTTTATGCTATTTGGCTACGGAACCCTAAAAAGCGGTTATTTTGATATTAGAAACAGTCACTCTAATTTTAGATGTATAGATTTAAAAAGTATATCGGTTGTCACCCACAAGCCTACCGTTTAAGGCAATGAGATTAGCCCTCCCCAAAACTACGTCCTTAGCAACAATAAACCAGAATCAATAAATGATGAAATGTGGTACGTACTTCGTACCGAAGATCGAAATCTCATTAAACAAAAAGCTGACTACTTGTGTCAACACACGATCCCGCGCAAAGTAAACTTTACAATTTAATTATATTTTATCTGATATAATAAGATACGTTCAAATAATATTGTACGACCATTCAAAGCCCACGGCAGCTAACTAGCAGGTGCATGGAGGCAAAGAAAAATGAAATAAGGCAAAAGGAGGAATCGTGGGAGAGGTAGGGAGGCAAACCGTAGGGTGGTTCCTTCGTGGAAAAGCCAGTTTCTTTTAGTGGAAACAGATAACGATCCGCTCCCAACGACAGAATACGTAACTGCATTCAGTAAGCGTAGATCTACATACTAGAGGCTAGCTCTCTACCTATCAAAGGCTTCTAAAGAATTCCTTGAAGTATTTACTAAATCAATGTCGCTGGTATTATTATGTTGGAAAATATTTGACATGAACTTTGTGCGTTTGAATAGGATAATTTTATGGAAAAGTAAATATTTTTTGTGAAGAACTCGCACACTCAACATACCAACAGTTTATCTGTAAGTACTTACTTTATTATGTGTTAGACTATTTTTAGTTTTTTTTCTATTTTTTAGAAGGAGTCACCCGATGGTAAGTGTTCAGTCACCCCTGAACATAAACAAGTTCATCTAGGCCTATTTTAAACAACTAATTTATGTATAGGTAATACATTCCTGAGACGTAAGTTGGTAAGTTTCGGTGCCAGTACATTTACTGTCCCGGCCTTAAGAAATAAGCAGGATAACTGTACTCATGTAGTCGAGAGCGCAGCACAGCGGTGATGATGATAATCAATATATAAAATAATTGAGAATATAACCGAAACAGAGCGGTATGAAAACAAATTCCGCCAAATTTGTAAGAGGTAGTACCATGCTGCATTGCCGAACTGGGCCGGCACGACCGGGGCGGTACCTCTCGCTCACATAACACCGGCGTCAAGTGACAGCTATGCTGTCGCGTTTCGTGCGGCTTATGAGTTTCCGGTGGCCCATTGGGGGAGAGGGGATAGAGAAAAGGAGGGCGGCGCATCTGCGTGGCCTTGGTTGTGTGGATGTGTATGGGCGTCGGCGCCGTGAGGCTCCGACTGCTCGTTTATCCCCGGTGACATAAAAAAATGTGCTGCGACGCTATATCGGCTCTGCGCTCAGATTGGCCGACTGAAGGCCATCGATGGATGATTGACCAATGGAACGTACACACAGATCACTGGTTGGTCGTATTGCTTTTACGTCAGTGACAAATCACTGACCAGATTCGGAATTTTATGGCTCACATTAATACGCTATCCGGTTATAAGCTCGATGTATAAAATGCAGTCAAATTTGTCCTTTACATAATGCATTCAAAAGGATGTTCGTCTCGTACGTATCGATCGTGTGCAAGTGCATATTACTCGCAATCGCAAATCTCATACTAATCTCAATACAACGTACAACCTTGTCTTTCCTCATTTTGTATTCTTGCTGCAGTGTCATGGCGTTATTCAAGCTTTAATTTACATTTTCGCTCAGATTTAGTTACTTAGCGTTAGCCTTTAAAGTGGTGTAGCAGTCTGTGGTTGCGCTGGTAAAATGGATTAAATTATGCAGTTTATTTTGTTTCTTTTAGGCTAAAAATTAAACCCTTTCTCAATGTATGAATAATATCCATTGAATAAAGTTACAAGTAAATTTTCGCGATCTGCTTAGCTGCTAGGTATATATTCCGCGTATTTAAATAAATAAAAAAGTAAGGGCCGGTTTCACAATGTCCAAGTAAAATACCGTAGCTATTTAACAAATTATTTAATTGACACATAAAATTTCTAGTTAGTCCTGATTGCGTGACAAGATGATGTTCACCATCATCTTGTCTATAAATTTGTTAGGCAAATAGCTATTTGCCACTTAGGTTTGGCAACCTCACATTTCATAGTTCCGTTTTACGAAAACATTCTGTGTTGTAAATACTCATGAAAATATGTTTTATTCATTTCAATGATGTTTATGCCATTTTTTAATATTTTCCATACATACATCTTGAAATATATTATCCTTTATTTTTTATTGATCAAAACAGAATATTATTTTTTGTTTTACTGTGTCCGGAAATTTGACTGGAACGTCCACTTATCTGCACAACCAAAAGTTATGCAGATGCGTTGCCCTCCTTTTCTCTATGCCCCCCAATGGGCCACCGGAAACTTACAAACCGCACGAAACGCGACAGCATTGCTGTCACTTGACGCCGGTATTATGTAAGCGAGAGGTACCGGATCGTACCGGCCCAATTCGGCTGCAAAGCAGCATGGCACTACCTCTTATTTACTCTTAAGAACAAGTAAGTATCTATTTACAAGCGTGCTCAAAATCATAACATTTGAAGCATTCCTAGGAAACTATATTTTACGTGGCACGAACCGCCTACATATACATTTTTACCTATAACTGAACCATATTTACAAAATCATTTTCTGTAATATGCATAATTAGATATCTGTATCAGTCACTCATACCACACGATATCCGTGTGTTTTGTAGCGCAAATCTACTTTTTGAAGTGAAAACATCTTTAGTATCGTTGTGATTTGAAAGTCGATGAAACGAAAAAGCGACAGTAAAAAGAGACACACATAAATTCATAAAATTCTACTTGGGAGAAAATGAGATAGGAAGCATTACAACAGTGTTATTTATGTTCGTTTTTGAAGGTGACTTCTACCACGCGTGAATTGCATACATGTTTTTTTATGTTAATTTGATACCGAGCGATTTATAAAAATGGGACAAATCTTTCTAATGTCAGAACAGGGTCCCCCCCCCCCCCAACAAAGTAATTGCTGATAACATTGAAACGACCACCGCTAAAAATCTGATTCAAATTAGAAAACCGTATCCAATTCAGTCCACCCTTTTATGAGCTACGGTGCCACGGACAGACACAATATAGTCTAATTTATAAAAACTTATAATACAAACTACTAACTTTTTGCGGGTGCAAAAGATATTTTACACAATTATATATACAACTATATTTATAATTTTAGTTCATTATACTGACCTATGTCAACTGGGCCATTGAAAATCCAGTACTTGACGACTGGACCCAGTGCTCATTACTTACAAAACATCTAATTAATAGAGGGAACTTGTTTCAATGCTGACAGTAGTGGCTTTTTGTCAACAAACTTACCCTCTTAGTAATTACGCGGTAGTGGCAGCCACGCCGCAGTCAATATTTGTATCTGAGTCGTAATTGTGCAGGGAGGGCGCAGGTATCTAGGTGGCTTGATTGAGTGTTCAACATACATTGTATCGATTTGCTCATTCACTAGTGCTCTTTAAAGTGGCTAGTTATTAATCTATACTAATATAATCTTATATCTTTAAATGAGCAATTCTTATATATATATATATATATATATATATATATATATATATATATATATATATATAATTGGAATCTCGGAATCGGCTCCATCGATTTTCATGAAATTTAGTATATAGTGGGTTTCGGGGGCGATAAATCGATCTAGCTAGGAATCATTTTTAGAAAATGTCATTTTATTGAATCATCAGGTCATCCAGGTACTAAAGCTTTAAGTTTGAATGTAGAAGGTATTCGTCCAAACTACTCATCATCATCATCATCATAAAAATATCTTTCCATTATAATGCTACAGAATCACTGAGTAGAATAACACACGCGATGAAATTCCATTACGGATACAGTTGTAAATATAACGGCTAGTATGATTATAAATATTATTTTATCAATATTAAATTTTATATCATATTAATCTGGTGCTCCAAAAGCTAAATTGCCTAAATATGAAAACTTTGAATGTCCTATCCTAGACATCCACGCTTATCTTTTAGATCGAGGGGAGAGTCTGATAAAATCTAGGTTCTGTTTGTTAGTCGAAATACAAAGTTTACAAAACTACGTGGATGATTTAATTTAATGTGTATGAGTGTTTAAAAAGGGATTTGTATATATTTAAATGTTGAATGTCCAGTTTATGAAAAAAAACATTCATGCGGTGTTTACACCTAATATGTGTAAGGAAATCATTGTTTCTGTTTAAAGTTTATTATATTTGTTGAGCTTTATTATATTGCTAATATGCCAAAAGCCTCAACAAATATTTTAAAGCTACGTGGCATATGATTTACATTACATAAAAGTGCTTCACAAATAGGAATATACATTTTCCAACCGTTTCCAGTAATAAAATTAGAGAGTAGGTAATAATCGCTTTAAGTTAAGCGGGCGCGGACGCGGGGGCTCGTGCGGAGGCGGAGGCGGGGGAGGGTGCAGCTTGACGGCCGGGGCACATTGCGGCTAATGGGCGGCATTACAATTCCAACTCGGTAGGATAGTGGTAACCCGTCCGACCGCCTCTGAATATGCAAAGTGAGCTTCTCAAATATTGAACCGCCTTATTGTGCTTAAATGTGCCTTTAAATTGGGACCTTTAGATCTTATTTTATGGATCTAATTAAACTTCACATTATGGTTCATTACATGTAGTAAACGATTTTATACTAGCTTTTACCTTGGATTTCGCTATATTCTTCTTCGGGAGCTTCGAGATTTATAAAATGATCATTGTATCACTGCCCTTTTAACCATTATCCTCTACAATGATCACCAAAATGGCAGATATATGTTTAACGTATAACACTTTAGCAGGACGAAAAGGCTAAAAAAAGATATATAGATCATTTATAAGAATCATTTAGAGAACTAAATAATCCTTAATCCAACTCAAGCCGAAGGACAATATTTTTTTATTAGCGGGAGCACTCATGTTCTAATAATTATTATTAACTATATATACTGTCTTTACATAGTAGATATAAACTAAAATCGCTTTTGGTGTTGGTCTATTTGTGTATAGTTTTTAAACTACTCAAGAGATTGTGATACGGTTTTCACTGTCTGTTTTGTTATGGATCAGGGCAGGTTCCTAAGTATAATACATCAATAATTTTAACATAGAAAGTAGGGAAAAGTTTTTATGATGCGAAATTGATATATTTTTTAACACTTTCATTGTTACAAAACCCTATGATTTATAAGTAACAATATAATTTACTACCTACTTATTAATACTATAATTTTGTGTGAGCGTGTCACTGAACTTCTAAACGCCGGAGAGATTTTGATGGATACTTTGTGTGTGTTCAAGTGATTCGCGATTTACATTCATAATTCGAACAAAAATGTTTTGTACAGGACAACGTCTGTCAGGTTATCTAGCAATATATAAACTGTATCAAATATCCATATAATATCTATTTGACATATTATTATATCCAACCCGATGCCAGGAGGCCGTGTGGTCGCAGACTGCAAGGTTGGCGGGGGGCAACCCCCCACTTTTACAAACCAAAATTGAGCAAAATGGGCTCACACTAATCCGATGTAGCATTAGGGCCTTTGGGCCGTTAGCATAGATCCATCTGAAAAAAATAAAATTATATACTCTATAAAACAAAGTCGCTTCCCGTCTGCTTGTCCCTACATATGCTTAATTGCTTAGATCTTTAAAACTACGCAACGCATTTTGATGCGGTTTTTTTAATAGATAGAGTGGTTCATGAGGAAGGTTTATGTGTACAATACATGCATAACATAGTAGATAAACACTGATAATAATTTAAGAGGTTTGTAATGTGATGTCGTAAATAAACACATTTTTTGCGCTTACATTGCAAACGCTAGCTAAACCCTACAAGAAAGATCAAAATAATGTACTAAAGTATTGTATACCTTAAAAAGGTCTACAAAAAAGTCCTGGGTTGTATATGTCTATCTCTTAGTGATAGTCATAATCATGATAATCATAACTTAGTATAAAACAAAGTCGCTTCCCTGTCTGTCTGTCCCTATATATGCTTAGATCTCTAAAACTACGCAACGCATTTTGATGCGGTTTTTTTAATAGAGTGATTCAAGAGTCACTCACTCACTCACTTTTGTGAGTGAGTGTGTGTTTATTACATATATCCCTACTATGAATATCACTTTTCTTATTAAATTCATTTGTTTTTCCGGACATATTCAACCACATATTTCAAGAGTAACCTCTAAAGAAAACATGTTTTCATTGTCTTATGACAAAAAGCTGCGAACGTTGTATATAAAGACAGTCTATAGAATATTTAGTATCAGCATTGCACCCATGCGAAGCCGGGGTGGGTCGCTAGTTTAGTATAAAATGTTCATCTACTAAGTTCAGTCATGAAAATCGTGGAGCCAATTTAGTGCTATGAAAAATAAAAATATTCTTTCTTTTCAATTATATTCTTTCGTATTTCGAACTATCTAATACTATCCACCCATTCAACAATCCACTTTTTATGCACCTATACCGATGTGTTGTTTCTAATGTTATGTTATTTCTTAAATAGGGTGTCAACACCCTCTAGACTTCTGGAGTTACGAGTCCAAGATCCAGGGTTGCCAATTTTGTTTTGCTATAAATCGATCAGATTTAAAAATTCTATATTTAGCAATGATTACAATGACACTCACATGTGCAACTTTCAACTAGCATCGAACGATCTTTTTAATAATGTTCGAACGATCTGATCCGAACGAACTTCGTACAATCAATGCGGACAGTCAATGAACGCTTATACCTGGCCGATACGACATTATAAAATATTGTCACGTCATACATTTAAAAATCAATATACAATGTTATTTTACTAATTGGTAAGTAAAATATTATTGTGTGCTCGCTAAATAATACACTAGTATAACAATAATTATTTTTCATATTTTAATATTTTTAATATACAATAAAGGCCTCTAATTCATACTTTTACTTTTCACTATTCTTAATTTACATCCTTTACGTAAAAATTACTCAGGTTGATTCCATTCCATTATATATGTATAACATATTTAACAAAAGTCTATTCTCGAATACGCATCGCAAAATTAGCGATACACCGATAAAGAGCACGCTGATATGTCACAGCAAAAATTGCATGGCTTGGCGTCCCTCACGATACGTATTGTGCCCAAAATGACACGTGAAAGGCGTCAAGAGCGTCGCGCTGCTGCCTTCACAAAAGGCTTACAGATGCGCGCACCAGAAGATTTTAATGAGGCAACGAGTCTGTGTGATTTTATCGTGTGCCTTAATGAGAAATAACCAAGCGCATCCTCTTTGACTACACTCACACGCAGCTATCAAAAATACTACATCTCCACTTTATACACTTATGCACACAGCGCGCACATTATTAACCCCTTATATTTTTACGTTTCATAACATCCACATTCGCGACACTGAAAATAGCTACGTTTATTGTACATTTTTATCTTTGTGAAGCAACTGACGTTTGTGTTCGAACACCTTTTTGGATTCGTTGAAAGCAATAAAGCAAATTAAAGATACGGATACTGGCCAATTCTCATCAATGCAAATCACGTTGTCGAGTCGTCAACCCAATTACCAAGAAGTGAATTTAAATAAAGATAAGTATCGCTCTCGAGGAGACAATGCTAATAGGAGGCGGGCGTGATAATAGTCCCCGACTGGGGTCTGCGGCGCACCGCGGTAGGTGCTTTAATTAGATCTGCCTTTCGCCCGTCGCCGCCCGCCCGGCCTCCAAACACTTGTTCAATTAGTGATCAGACTTAAGAAACGCTATTATGCAAACGTTCACTTGTTAAGATACAGCTGTTTCGGCAGGTAATGACGCTACGGTATCCTTGTCAAATTTAGTGTGTATATATAACTTTGTCAGAGAAGCATGGTAATAATATTCTATGACAAATTATAATGTATAGATTTAATATTGTAGTAATATGTTTTCGATTGTTAAAAAGGGCTAATTGTAAGAATTCAAGCCTTAATTTAAATATTAATTTATATAAATATTACGTATATCCACGATACATATGTTACAATGTTTTTTGGAGTTTACTCCTTAAGAAACGATTTGAGTTATAAGGCCCGGTACGGAAATTTTATGAGGTGTAAAATCAAGTGTAACACTAAAAGTTGAGGCGTTACGTAGAAAGAGACAAACATATATATCTGTAGGATTGAACGTGTAAAAGAATGAGATGGAATACATTACACAGCGTATCTTTTTTTTTTTTTTTTTTTTTTTTTTTTTTGTTCCCGCTGGGGAATGCTCTGATGCATACCTCCGAGCCCGGGGGAGCCCGGGGGTTATGTGGGACTCTCTGCGCCCGAAAAAAGTTGGTAAAGTGGGCGCAGACTCTACCCACTAAACCCCAGCGGTGTTCTTCTAATCGTGCTGGCCCGGTGCGGGAACTATGGTATGGTCCGCACCGGCGACGGCGTGCCTGGAGGCACTCTCCTCTGAAGGCAGGGGATGGCGTTCCCTCCTTCTACTCCACTTAAGGCACCCCGAACACCTAAGGGTGCCTTATAGCACGAACCTTACGCGCGCGAGGCAGATCCCCCGACCGGCCACGCACAGGTCCCTCACGGCGGTGCGACCGCCTGTCGCCGCCGCGCTCTCCTGCGAGAAGGGGCACCAGTGCGCTCCCTCACCCGCTCCGCCTCCTCCTTCTGCGGCATCACGACTTCGCAGAAGGAGAGGACTGCCTCCCATGCACTCTCACTGCCGGTCATCGCGCGGATGACCGCAGGGAGTGAAAGGTCGGCGCCGACCTCGGTCACGAGGTCCGCCCTTTCTGGCGCCCAAGCAGGGCACTCCGCCAGGGTGTGATCAGCAGTGTCCTCTTCACTGCTACAGTGATGACACCCTGGCGATTCCTCCGAGCCTGCCACCTTGCACAGATAACTCCCGAAGCATCCGTGCCCCGTCAGGATCTGCGCAAGGTGAAAGCTAATAACGCCATGCCGCCGGCCAACCCACTGCTCCAGGATTGGTCGGACGGCTGACACCGTGCGATGGCCAGCACTCGGCTCCTCCAGCCGTTCTTTCCATTTTCGGAGGACTCGTCGTTTAAGACGCCTCCGCCAGCTCTCCTCTTCAACTTGTTCTGTCTCGTCCGAGACTCCCTCCTGGTCCTCTCCACGTCTCCTCCGCCAAGAACGCGCGAGGGCACCTGCCACCAGGTCCCATGGTGCAGAGCCAGCCAGTACGCACGCAGCCTCGTATGAGGTAGTGCGATACGCACGGACGGCCCTGATTGCCATGACTCTCTGCGGACGTCGCAAGAGAGCCACGTTTTGTCTCGATAAATTAGCCGCCCATATCGGCGCGCCGTACAGCCCCATGGACTGCAAGACACCCGCATATAGGCGGCGGCAGCCAGCGCTGGGCCCTCCCATGTTAGGGAGAAGGCGGCTCAGCGCCCGTGCAGCTCCAAGCAACTTCGGCGCTAGGCGCCGGAAATGTTCCTGGAAGTTCCATCGACTGTCAAGGACGAGGCCCAGGTACCTCATGGTCGACTGGACAGCGATGGAAGTTCCCCCCACGATCAGGTAGGATCCGGCTGGAGGAGCCCGACGTGGCCCGTGGAAGCATATAGCTTCGCACTTCTCCAGGGCCACTTCGAGCCCGAGACGTCTGATCCTCGCAACCACCTGCGCAACACCGGCTACCGCACGTATGCGGGCCTCCAAAAAGGAACCTCCGCGTGCAGTGACAACAGTATCGTCGGCGTAACAGGTAACGCCGACGCCTGTCAGATTCGCACCGCGGAGCACCCAATCATAACCGATGTTCCACAGGAGCGGCCCAAGTACCGAGCCCTGTGGAACACCGCATGCCACCTCTCTCCTCACCCAACCGTCTACCGTTGGGTAGGTGACGGACCTACCTGAGAGGTAATTCTCCACAAACCTCCTCAGGTAGTCCGGTACCCCGTGGTACCTCAGCGCCCCGCGAATGGTGTCAAAGGGCAGGGTGTTGAATGCATTGGCGATGTCAATAGACACCGCCAAAAGCACCCCTCCCCCCCAACCACCTCATCGGCAAGGGCACCCACCCTGGTCAGAGCGTCCAGAGTTGACCTGCCCCGCCGGAACCCAAACTGGAAGGCGCTGAGGTTAGGCCCCACATTCTCCAAGTGATCGACGAGACGGGCAGCTGCGATCCGCTCCAGCAGCTTGCCTGCCTCGTCGAGCAACACGATTGGACGATACGCCGATGGCATGTCTGCCGATCGTCCCTCCTTCTGGATCAGGATCAGCTTCCCCTTCTTCCACGCCTTGGGAAACTGGCCCTGCGCCAGACAGGCGCTAAATAGGCGCTGCGCCTGCATCCGAAGCGGGCCGAGGGCCAGAACCAACGCCCGCCCGGGGACGCCATCTGGACCCGGGGCGGTGTTACGCGCCCTCATGCGGGCCATTGCTACGTCCAACTCCGCTTCGGAGATCTCCGGGGCCTCGCCGCTTGGCGGCTCTCGGCCTGAAGGAGCCATAGGCGGGGGCTCACGCTCTTCCCGACCGGGGAACAGGGCCGGTACTATCCTGGCCACGAGGTCGGGCTCGAGACTCTCCGTCAGGGGAGGGGCCCAGGGGCGCAGTTTATTGCGTACCATCCTGTACGGCCTCCCCCACGGGTCTCGGTCCAGAGTCTCCAGCATCTCCTCGCGGGCAGCCTCCTTAGCTCGTCCTATGGCCGTTTTCAGTTCTCCGGCGGCGGCTCTATAGATGTCGTAAAGCCGCCCCTCTTCTGCCTCATCACGGCGTCTTCGCCTCCGACTCCGGGTGTACTGGCGTCTCGCTGCCACACAAGTCCTGCGCAACTCCGCGAGCTCCTCCGACCACCAGTACACCCTCCTGCGTCGCGGGGGCCGCCGACCGATCCTAGGCATGGCGGCATCGCACACCTGTGACATCGCAGCGACCATGCGGTCGGTCTCCTCTTCCACCTCGGTCGGGACTGTGCGATGGTCCATGCCCCAGGCCTGCACCAAGGCCGCTTCGAGGAGGGCCTCCCTATCTATCCTGCTCAACGCCCAACGTGGGCCGCACTCCGAGTCTGAGCCACGGCTTAGGGAGGGGTAGGAGCCGCTATACCGGAACCGGATGTACCGGTGGTCCGACAGCGTCTCGCACTCCAGCACCTCCCAGCCTTGCACGCGGCGAGCGAGAGCAGCATCGGCGAAGGTGACGTCAACGATGCTGCCGCCCTGCCGCCGCACGCAGGTGTGCCTCGAACCCACATTTAGTATTTGTAGCCCGGCCTCGACCGACCACTCCTCCAGGACTGCACCGCGAGCGTCTGTCGCGGGGGAACCCCATGCCTCAGACTTGGCGTTGAGGTCCCCAGCGATGAGGACATGTGCGAGGCGAACCCGCCCAACCAGAGAGCCGACCCGAACTAAAAACTGTTCAAAGTCGGCGACGCTCCGGTTGGGCGAGAAATACACCCCGATCACTAGTACGCGGCCAATCTCCGCGGCCACATACCCGCGCCCTCTCTCTACTGCTCCGAACGGTGGCGAGCCGTTCAGGCTAGCAACGGCTACTACGCCATCCTCGTCCCCAACCCAACTTGGTGAGTCTGGGACGCGGTACGGCTCTGCCATCACAGCCACCTGCACCGACCACTCCGCCAGAGCCTGAAACAACAGGTCCTGTGCTCTGGCGCAGTGGTTCAGGTTCCCCTGTAGCACTTGGGTGAATGGGCGTGCCATCACTCCAAGGCCATGGGAACCTCCTCGCCCAAGACTGCGAAACTGTTCGCGGTCGGGATAGTGGGCTGTGAGGGGGGACTAGCGCCCTCGGCAGCCTTCGCGGCCTCTTTGCGTCCGGCCCTGTTACGGCGCGGAGCGATGCACGCTCTGCTGCCCATTTTGTGGGTGGCGGATTGCCCCTTTGAGGAACAGAGAGCACATTTGGGAACGATCACAGTGCACTCCCTGGCCTTGTGCCCCGCTTCCCCACAGTGGAAGCAAAGGGCACTCCGATCGACTGTTGAAGAGCAGACCGCCGCCATGTGCCCCTGCTCCTGGCAGCGGAAGCACCTCATTGGGCGGGCATCTAGCAGTCGGAACTGTGCCGACACCCAGCCCACCAGCAGCCTGCCCTTTGCGATGATCGTCTTTGCCGCCTCGCAAGGGCATCGAACGATCACCGCACCAAGACCCGATGGACTGCAGCCGATCTCTCCCACTCGCACCTGATCAGGGGGGCAACCACCTGCCTCCGAAACCGCCGCGACGACATCCTCCTTAGACACAGAGTCATCTAGACCCGAGATACGAGCGCTCACGCATCTTGTGGGTCTGGAGACCCGAACAATGTCTTCCCCGACCACCTCTCTGATTTTATTGGCAAGGGAGTCGGCCTTGTTCCCGCTGGACCCACCGGGCAACACTAGGAGGCGCGCGCCCGTGGCCGCCTTTCGACAGCGGGGCGGCTCTATGCCGAGGTCAGGGAGGCAGATCTCGGCTCTCGCCTTCCTCAATATGTGGGCGTAGGTCACCCCACGTTCTGCCGCCGCTGGTTGCAACTGCAGCACCACAACGGAACTGTTCGGGGTGCGCAGTTTGGGAGGGCCCTTCTTCTTTAGCAGCGGTGCCACTTTATGACTCCCGCTCTTTTTCTTGGTGACGGTCGTCCACCCGTCACCATTGTCTCCCTTTGCCGCCTCTGTTTGCAGAACCGCTTTGACCGTCGACTTTGTCTTCTTTGTCGCTGCCACCTTTGAGGCGGTTGGAGGCCCCAGATTCGCCGGCGGCATCAAAGTCGTCACCTCCTTCGCCGCCTTCTTTTTTGGCGCCTTTTTCGGGGCAGTTGACGGCCCCGGGATTGTTGACGGCACTGGTGTTGTCACCGCTGTTCGTCTGTCCGCTGCGAGAGGTGGGCGTAGTCGCGGCTCGGGTAGGAGCCTGGATTCCAGGCCCTCTAACCTCGCGTTTAGTCGCGCACTCGACAGCGTCACCGCCTCCCGCATCGCCTTCTGGATCATCTCCTCCAGATTAGACGAGGCGGGTGTCAGCGACGCTACGGTCACAGCCGGCTGCTGGCGGGAGGAGGCGAGCTCACTCCTGAGTGACGCCAACTCCTGGCGCAGCTCCGTTACCTCAGCCGACAACCGCCGGTTCTGTGCCTCCAACGCTCGAGTCTCGGCAGAGGACGAGCGGTCCAGGAGGGTCTCCGTAGCCCCCTGGATGGTCTCCGCCGCATCCTTTAGGGCTTTCACCATGGGGCCCTTCAAGTTTTTGGACTTGGTACGGACCCCTGAGATGATCTCCAGGGCCTTTGTGATGCTCGACCCCAGAGCGCTCGCCGTCTCAATGTTTGTCAAGTTAGGGGCCGTCTCCGACCCCAACGACTCAGACAGACGGGGCGGGTGCAGGCCTCGCGCCAGCGCCGCAATACTGCGCTCCGCCTCAGCCTCCATCGCTTCCCGCTCTGCCGCCGCATAGTCTCGTTTGGCCTTTGCTAGCCCTACGTACTGGCCAGTTGTAGGTGGCCTTCCTCGTCCTCTTTTTGTAGCTGGCGCCTTTCGGAACGCAACCGCGTTTCTTTTTAGCGTCGATCCGCTACTCTCCTCTTCCTCCGACGATGATAGTCGGGTCCTCTTTCCCATATTCTTGAGATGAGCTGAACGCGTCGACCTCACGCTGTCAGCGGAGTCGCTCGCGCTCATCACCTCCACGTCTGAGAAAATTCTCGGGGAACCTCTCCTTGGTTCTTTACTCCTCTCTATTACCAAATCGCTTGCTAAATCTGTATCCGTTGTGGTCGCCAGGTCACGAAGGTCCAGGGATGCTGAACCTTCGAAGCATTGTTTCGCCCCCTCCGTATTACTCGGGGCAGCACATATAGTGACGGGATTACCGGAGATACCCGCTCGGAGAATGTTTTCTTTAGGCAAACTAATTTTTAACAATACTTTCCCTCTGATGTTTCCATCTTCGGGGCTAGGGAAACGAGGACATCCTGGGCAGAGCCCTGTGCACCAGGATGGCGTACATTTATGCCTGACCGGGGGGTCCGCAGGTACCCCGGCTAGGAGTGCGCTAACGGCTGGTGACCCACCAACCATTCATCTCCTCGCCGCGCACCAAAACTTGAGATTAGGGTAATTTTTTAGAGTGGTTTTCTTCCACGTAGTCCCCATCCCGACGTGGGATAGCGACCACCACCCCCAGCACTATGTACCGGGGAGCGGCTTGGCCGACAGTGGACAGAACCAACTGCCGCCCGATTCGGATCCGATTAGTTCACCCGGGGTTCGCACCCCGAGCTTAAGCCCCACCGCCGCGTCAAGGCCCGGATCCAGATGGTGGGGACACAGCGTATCTTAAAATAATGCCGCCAACGCCATTTAACGCAATATTAAAGCACTAAAAGTCAATCACACGACCAGTATATATGCAATATTATAAGACATTTAAACAATTTTAGCTAATGCTGAAAAAATGGGGATAATACTTTATTCCGTTGCAATGATTTGCAACACAAATAAGTATCCCCGATTTGGTCAGCATTAGCTAAAATTGATGTGACGTTATTATGTAGGATTTTAAATAAAGCAATGTGTAGGTACTAATTATTATTTTAATTTTTCGTCTATTATTAAAATATTGACTAGGCAAATTTTTACTGTATCACTATCACTGTGTGTTTTCTGCGTCCACTTAATATATTATTTATATCTTTGCACCACTAATGTATGTGAAAAAATTACTAACCAAATTGCATATGAAATCAAAATTTTGATTTTTATGTAATTGGCATTGTATTAATTTCCGTATAGAAAACTGTCTTCATGTAGTTTCTTACGTTATCGTAGTCACAACTCACAATGGTTTTTTTAAAACATACACTGCAATGTCTTACATTTTGGAAAACGTTTTGATAAAACTTTTTGCTGGATAATGCAAAAGCGAGAGTCGTCAGGGTCCGGGAAATAACAAAATTGAGTGGAAATAAGAAAATAAAACATTTAGAGCACATTCAAGATTGAATAATCAAAAACACAAACTAGGGAATACTACGTAATAACAAAAATGAATTCAAAACAAAATTAAGAAATGTTAGCACAGACTAAAAAAAGTCATTACGTTCCAATATTCGCGGCGATTTTAAAATTATTTTAAATTTCAGCCCAGAAAAGTCTAGCAATTTTATTATATATTTAATCTCTTCAAATATTCTTTTTCATATTTTCAAAATCGTATTTATAATTTTCTATTTATAATTTGCAATTTCTTTCTAACAATAATACAATAACTTGCACAAATTTTCTGAGTAAATTGAAACTCTTCAATTTGATAATTAACCAATCAGAAACTTTAAAATATTAATGTTGCCTCCCTAAATATATTTGGTGTGACCATTGAACACTTGGTTCAAGTTTAATTGTACAAACTTGTCAAGTAAATTATTACCCTTTTTTTCTACTCGATATATATCATAATTATCGTTCGTAAGGAGTAAACTCCAATCGTGTGTCGGAGCTGACACACACACACCTTTTTTATTATTAAGGTTTTGTTTTAGCTTTGGGAAATAAAATAAACTGTTTTTAAAGTTTGGATAAAGTATTTTATGACACCTTTTAGTGTCATCATAATATTTAATTTAATTTTGTTCCACCGTGACGAATATCGCGAGTTCATTTAAAATTTAAAATTAAATTAAAATGTAAATAAATAAATAAATTTTGGAACTAGAATCTGACGTCGAAAAAGTTTTCTATGACCACCTTATTTTATTATGATGCCTTAAAATGAATTAAATCACCTATAAATCAATACTATAAATAAAATGAAAGAGAGATCTTAGTATAGAGCTATTTCCCGAGCAAGCACCCTCCTTCGTCGAGCGGTAAAAGGAGATAGAACGGGCGTTTTTTGTAAGCATTCGTGACAGGGTGATAACGGGGCCGCCGATCGCAGTTGTCAACATCTTCCGCACTTCTAACTGGACACGACATAGTGCTTTACGTATTATTTATCTGTCAATGTAATCTAATCACTTATTGTCACCAGTGGGAGGGATTCACACAACTGCATAGGTACTGTGGTACCATCCACTACCATCTTGCTTCAGGCTCACCAGGGCAAGCAGTGTAATTACTGGCGCATAAATGAGTAGCTTGGGCTGATTTCAGCTAAATTCATTTATATTCATGGGCACCGCTGACAATTCACCATCAGGCACCTCTACCAGTTTGTCTATAGGTACAGCTAACAAATAAAAATTCTTTAATCTTACACTTATAAGAAAAATAAATTGTATAATTTGGAATGGCAAACACGTTTATAAAATAAAACAACTAATGAACTACACGCGTTATTTTTTTCAATCCGTCCACTGCAAGATAATATGTTACTTTATTTCTATTTTCTGTATTCACTCAGGGTTTATGTATCTCGAATAGTCACGTTTCGTCCGCGAAGGGTGAGGCATACAAATAAGTGAAAGTCCGAAACCGCCCGACACCCACCATGTTCTTTATCTGTGGATCTCTTAAAAGAATTTGATCGCATATGAGAATATTACAAGCAACATCTGGGACAAGGGACGAATAAACTTAAGCATTTGACTGTATGGGCAGTATGGGCTACTCTTGTACGCGATATACAATGTTTAATATCTCACTAGAGTTGTAATTTTGGTCATGGTCTAATAGATATTATTATAGGTTGGATGTGTGAAACATTATTGTATGTTATTGATTGATTTTCTCTTTTACTGAAAAATTTGTAAGTATGTATTTTTTACTTTTTATTATTATTATTATAGTAACACCTATTTAGAGTTAGGGAAAAAATATTTTAGACGATATTTAGAATATTTCTTTTTCTTTCTATTATCTCTCTGAGACTTCACTTCGCGTGACTTCTTCTCATATGAAGCACGAGGATAAAAATTAAATATGTTTACAATTATATGTGGGTACATGCAGTAAATAATCTCGGTTACTAACTATAGATATATTATCATGATAATTTGGCGTGTCTGCGTGTGTTTTTTGGAGTACATTTACATACCTAGATATCAACACAAGATAGCTGCAAAAAATATTACTTTTTTCTAAGATCAGACATGTTTTTAGAAACAATCAGAAAATCAGTGTGCTTATTTTTATATTTATATTTCTTCTGTGCGTGTGTATGTCACTGAACTCCTAGAGGGCTGGACCGATCTTGATGAAATTTTTTGTGTGAGTTCAAGGGGATTCGAGGATGGTTTAGATTCAGAAAAAAAAATGTACAGGACAACGTCTGTCGGTGCCACTAGTACATTATAAAGTTGGTGATGATATTTTTGACATAACTTACGGTACGAGGCTATAACATTTATTACCACTTTAATTCAACTACGAAAGTATGACGCAGATAAATTTGTGAAAAATAATCTGCGATGAGACCAATAACACAGCGTGAAAAATAGTTTCAGTACTTTATTGCTATCCACACACGCGTGTCTTGTGTGTGTGCGTTACTATAGCGCCTTCCGTTCACCGTTCCGTATCGGGATTTTACTGTGTGAAATAACAATTTAAACTCAAATAACGATTTCTTATAAAATAATATGATCATTTATGTATTATACTTTATATTTATTCAACATGTAAGTGTATTTATATTGCATTTTTGGAATGTTTTTTTTTTCGTTTTGAAAAAGTTTCTTACGTAGATTGCAGTTGTGTGAGCACGCCAGTTCTAACAGATGTACTAAATTTTAATTTTGATTGTTGGAAAAATTAGATACAGTAGTTATACGGACAGACATTGCGATACCACTTTTGTAGGTGCACTATATAAAACCATCCATCCGAACTGAAATCATGAAAATATGAATCTCGAAAATTCTCCTGTGCTTTCACTCTGGTCAGTCGAATAAAACTATTACTACTTCGATCCACCAATAATCAACTAGGAAATAAATATTATAATAATAAATCGGATGACAGATACGGATCTATTGTGTAAAATACTATACAAATAGTTCTACGACTACATCGGAACATATGTTAATGGATCGGATCACAGTGAGAAAATTCTCTAAAAAGCCTAAACGCAGGCAAAAAGAGACAGAGAAATGATTGCTAATGGATCAGTCTACACAAAGAGCAAGCTAAAACATTGTAATATCAATTAGGAACTTTAACAGCAAATTACAGGTTTGATTTGAGATTGGCAACCCGTTTGGAGCTATTTATGATCAAGGGCTATATATTTACCGGTCGGAGGGAAGCGCTGTGCCGCGCTCCCGGCTGCATGTGTACCACCATCTTGCTTGTTTCTCCCGTGAAACAGGCAGGGTAATTACTGGTACCGAGACTTAACATCTTATGTCTCAGGATAAGCAACACATACATGAGTTACCTGGGCTCGTTCCAGGTAAACTAGTATAATATGTTTATGGGCGACGTCAACCACTTACCATCTGGTGGCACGTATGCCAGTTTATCTATTCAACTAACATAAAAAAGGCGTTTCTCCCAGACATTTCCGGATAAGATTTAAAAATTGTTATAGAATACATATTATTTGAAAAGATTAGTTCCACTGAGTTTGTTTCGCCAGTTCTCAGTGGGCTTGCCTTGGAACCGGTGGTAGATTTTATTGACGTTCAAAAAGATACATACTTTATCGAATTAAGACTCGATTTGGGCATCCTACCTCTTGCACATAAAAATGTGATAATCTTCTATATTGTTATAATAATAATATCTATGGACGCTTTTACACCACTTTACTTTACTTTACAATTATCTGGTCCCGTAAACTTGTGTTACGGGTACCAGACAACGGAAATATATTTAATACTTTTATACTATACATATATTTAAGATTTTTATTATAGTACACATCCATGATCCAGGAACACAGAGAACTTGGGTTCCCGGGCGGGATCCGAACCCGCTACCTCCGGCTTGAGCGCCAACCATTGAGCCACAGTTATGCAAGCAAAACATGGCAAGTTTTTCTTAGCGAACCCTAGACGGATATAAGCTAATGGTGATGCGTATAATCTTCTTATTCGTATCACAAATAAACTCAATGTCAAGTAAATACCTTCGCCTTCACTTAGACTTAAGTTAGCCGAGTCGATAGACTAATCAAATTCTACTAAGTTCTGCGTATGTTAGTGAGCGTGTTTACTGCTTTGTGGTTTCGTGGCAAATATACAAACATTTGTAGTATAAGAGTGAGTGATTGAATTATTAAAAAATATATATATATATATATATATATATATATATATATATATATATATATATATATATATAGTTTATGTATATAAAAAAAAGTGTGTGCGTGCAAAGCGCACATGTCAGAAGTAAAACTTATTTGGAAAACTAATTTTTAAAACTCGTTTATATTTATACTAATCTTAAGCTTTAAGTTTCCGAGACTCGCGATGCGAAGTTCGCTCTGTCTCACTCTCTCTCTCTCAATCGATTTTCTCACTCCATGGCTATTTATATTATTATCTGCTTCTTATTATGTTCACCCTATTTACTACTACTACTCACTCTATTTCAATTGGTAAAAATTTCATGCGCGCAAAGAAGTTTCACTTCCAAATTGCGTCACGTTGTTTGTGAGCGATGAACTCCTGAACTACTGATACCGACTTCAATGATTTTTTGCAAAATGTATGTAGTTTGATTTAACTTTATTTTACCAGTGGGAGGGAAGCGCTGTGCCGCGCTCCCGGCTGCATGGGTACCACTATCTTGCTTGTTTCTCCCGTGAAACAGCTTCGCTGTGTTACGGAGAGAAGGACAAGACAGGCAGTGTAATTACTGGCATCGAGACTTAACATCTTATGTCCTAGGATAGGCAACACATAGATGAGTTGCCTGGGCTCGTTCCAGGTAAACTAGTTTATGTTCATGGGCGACTTCGACCACTTACCACCAGGTGGCACGTTTGCCAGTTTACTTAACCAACTAACGTTTAAAAAAAATTTGTGAGATTTCATAGTAGTTCACACGGTGGGTGGTGTTGTTTTCTGTGACAAGGCGACGTTTGCCACGCCACTAGTAATAAATATATTCCAAAATAAACTTTAAGCAATTACGTATGTTATTATTAAATGAATACTCGTCCGCTTGTGATAAAGAAACCTTTAAGAGCCCCGAAATAATATCATAAGTTATTTCTTTCCGTATTACTTTTATATTCCACAAAAATCCAACATGTACTCTTATCTCAAATAAACGAGATATTGCAAACAGCGTGTTACACTGCATATTACTTGGGTACGTTTGCTTTTGGACTACTTCCAATATACTTTTTATCTAACGAAAACCGGACTCGACTGCGTTGAGTAACGAACACGCAATTATTAATTGATTACTCTTCTATGTTAATTGGGACGAAAATGAATGCTAAAATTGTTTTCATTTTCGAATATGTATGTATACATTTCATATGAAAACTAGATAAAGTTTGTATCTCCAGATCTTTTAACAACGATCAGTCGAGCATTATTCTTACATGCTGATTCGCCCTGTTGGAAGAGCCTTAGTTGGGTAAGTGTGTGCCGTTAATCATTTGGTTGCGATGTATCATCCATGAAATAATGCACTTTGCGAAGCCATATTTGTACATAGGATCTGTTTGACAGTGAAATGTCATTGAATTTATAACGAGGTGACTACATATCAACAATCATTTCCCAAGCGATAGTCAGCTGTCAATTTGTAGCAACGCTGTCCTGTATCAAACCTCACTAATGACTTCCGAGTGAATGCTTTTGATTTGCGTAACGTTTCTAGATAATATTGTAATATCATTTTTATTCTAGAAAGCCTACCAGTATAAGTAATAACATATTTCAGCGATTACTATAGGGCCTTAAGTAATGTAACATCGCAAATGCAATTATTTAATCAAGAAGGTATAAAATATATAAAAATTGACTTCAAAAACTAAAAAGCTAAAAAGGTAGGATTCCATCATCAGATACTGGTTTCCAATATAATGGGACCACCCTTGAAATATCTCTTTTCAAACAAAAAAGAGTCATAGAGTCGCTTAATAAACGACGAAGTTATCCGAGGACATTCATAAAAAACGATCGAATTCAAAAACCTCCTCCTTTTTTGAAGTCGGTTAAAAATTGTCAATTTCAATTTTTACTAACGTTACATTATTCTGTAGCCGGAATCAGCATTCAATATTACAAACATCAATCTTTATATAAATCCTGAACTTTTCGAGTCTAAATTAAGTAAGATTTATATTGTAAGAAAAGTTGTATAAATTAAACATTTTAGGCAAATTTAACTTACGATTCTTCCGAATATGACATACGCAGAAGCGTCTTGTCTTGGCGACAAAGGCATTATGCCCCGTCGTCGCTCCGTTTCTGCGGTTCGTTAATTAACCTCAAAACGCCGTGTTGTGTGATTATTGGTTCATTTTATTGTATCAACTAACCACATTTCGTAAATCTTAACAAAATGTCTTCTCACGTGTATGTTCTTACTTGGTTTTGTGCGTGCTTTTTCATGTTGTCAGGAATTTGCAAGATTTGTTAGAGAAATGTTTCCTTTTATCACAACAAATTGAATTAAAGATGATTTTTTTATATGTGTAATTTAAAGATACCTTAATTGAACATTCTGAGACAAAGCAATATAAAGTTCTTGTGAGCGTTTAAAAATCATCTTTAATTCAATTAGATCAATAAAAACTAAAGAGAGGTGTAAATGGACACCGGGATGGAACGAAGTTCCTTTCGATTAATTACTTAGTGAAGGAATTGTAATAAAATCAAATTCTATTCGAGGTGTAAGGAAAATAATTATTCGAGTAGGTATAAATTTTTTATGATTTTTTTATCGTAAAAAATCAGAGCATCTCCCGGCGTAAAATAATTAAAAACAAAAAAGTCACCGAGATCGGTGGGATTTGAACTGGGATTTTTTACTAAGCAGCCCCAATAGTGTAACAAAAACAGCTACCGACGCAGTAATGTGTCAGTAAAAAAGCCGCACGGATTACAACTATAGCAAATAGTGTCGTTACAACTTTTCGTCTTATTTTTTTCCGTCTAGCCCCCTTTCGCAACGCGCGATCAGGAACTACGTTCCAAAAATATGATGCGCGGCTTTCTTGAGGCTAAAATGGTAAGTATCTGTTGCTGGTGCTTAACACAACAAAAAAAAGTACATTAGTGGTACTTAAACATATTGGCAAATGTACGATGGTGTCACGGATATTTTATAATAGTATATTCATATTATATATATTTATAATCTCGGATTTCAGTTGATTCAGTTTTGTAGGCTTAGTGAACATTTTTGTTCAGAAAAAAGCTGTTTTACTTTGTTAGGTACAAAAAAAAAAGCTCGAACATGCTTATATAATATGCTTTATATACAAATAGAATATCTACTATACATACTAATTAATATTTCCGTACACAATTCAGCATTATTCAAATGAATTAACACCCACATAAGAGTTAAGCGTACACGTAGGGGTGCGTTGTGGCAGCGTGAATTTATATCCGTTGAGTTTAAGCAGCGGGCTAGAAAATGAAGCTTAGAGCTAATACGATCAGGTGAACAAATAAGCTTTCATCTTCAGTCGGGTATCTCTCAGCACTCCCCGCCGCGTAAATGTTTCTTGAATCGTATTTCAATAATTACAGCATATACGTGGGTAAGTAACACTGAAAATGTTTAGAACTGGCCAGTTAGAAACATTGAAAATGAAAACTTTTTTTGAATTTCAATTTTAGAACTCTTTGGTAACCTAATGTAGTATATTGCATTCATTTGTCATTTGTTTTTGTGAATTGGCGGCAAATCTAAAACTCTTGTTACACGTGAAAATGAACATAACGCGAGAAAATTTTCGGTCAATGACTTTCGTTGTGGGCTTACTCAACAACAAAGCTACGATAGGCTGCGATTAGCATTTTTTAATGAAGCCCCATCTCATGCCACTATTTACAATTGGTTTAACGAGTTTAAACGTGGACGTAGCAATCTCAGTGATGATCCGCGTGAGGGACGTCCTTTAACAGCGACTACTGAAGATAACATCAGTGCTGTGCGACGCATGATAGAGGAAGATAAGAGAGTGACTTATCAGCAGATACGGGCAAGCCTAGACATTGGTATGAGTCAAGTTCAAAAAATATTACACGAACATTTAGGCGTCAGGAAGCTTTGTACCAGATGGATTCCCCATACTTTAACCGACGACCAGAAGCGCCTCCGCATGGACTGGTGTCGCCAAATGTTAGATAAGTTCAACGGCGGTAACTCAAATGCTGTATTTGACATCATCACAGGTGATGAAAGCTGGATATATTGCTACGAACTCGAAACCAAAAGACAATTAGCTCAGTGGGTGTTTCCTTTCGAGGATCGGACAACTAAGGTAAAGAAAGGAAGAAGTCAAGGAAAAAAGATGATTGCCTCATTCTTTGGTCGGAAATGTCAGTTCGCGACAGTTGTGCTAGAAGATGGAAGGACAGTTACTGCAGACTGGTATGTCAATCGCTGTTTGTCTGTTGTCTAGGAAAAACTTCGACAGCAGCGCCCTCGAAGCAGGATCCTCCTTCACCACGACAATGCTTCAGCGCACTCCGCAAAACGGACTGTTGAATATTTGACTATGGCAGGTGTCGAGATAATGAGTCATCCGCCTTACAGTCCTGACCTGGCGCCCTGCGACTTTCATTTATTCCCAAGAACTAAAGATAAAATTCGAGGTATTCGCTTTACGAGCCCTGAAGATGCGGTGAAAGCGTACGAAAATGCCATAGAAGAGACTCCTAAGGAAGAATGGGCCCACTCCTTTTCTCAGTGGTTCCATCGAATGCGACGATGTGTAGAAAGAACCGGAGATTACTTCGAAAAACAATAAAAGTATTGGCAACTTTCTACATTAAGCCGTTTTTCATTTTCTAAACATTTTCAGTGTTACCTAGGTATTAGCATTACAAGGTGTTTTGGCATGCATGAATTCAAACTATTTTTTACGTTCACAAACGTTCACATGTTTTTTTTTTAATTTTATATCGATATTAAAATAGCTTGTTAATGCTCACAATTTCATAAAACATCTTTATCAAATAAGTTACGGTGTATTTTTCTTAGTAAAACTGTTGAAAATAGGAAAATAAAGTGGTCGGTTACAACTTTGTATCTTATAATTATAATATATTTTTAAGAATATAAATGATAATCATAAATAGTATAATATTACTAAAAGTACCGGTACTATTTTAATAATAAACAACCTCTGCTACGCGCCGGCCACTATCCGCACGTGTGTTGTGTGAGCTAATTTGGAAAAAAATTCAGATAAACACATGGTTAGGTATGGATATTCATGTAGGCAAATATTCTTGACCAGTATATATTTTCTATAGGAATATACTACATAGAAGTTATAAGATATTAAACCATTCATCATCATCATCAGTCTCTATCCGTCCACTGCTGAACATAAGCCTATTTTTTTCTTTTACGCCGAGAAATACTCTGAGGCATCCCGAATCTGAGGTCCGAAATGTGGTAAGGTGGATGCAACTCTACCCCTTAAAACCCGGCGGATGCAACCAATGCCGCTTTTAGTGAGGTGCCCCGGATCTGTTGAGCAAACAGGGCACCTCGACGGCTAGTCAGTCCCTCAAAGGACCGACGCCACCTCCACAGAGGGGTTGTCCCGAACCACGAAACAACCCCTCCCAACGTCGGGACAGTACAGTGGGGTGAGGTTCCCATCCTCGCCCCTTGTCCCCCTGCTCTTTTCTCTCCTCTTCTTATAAGAGGGGTACAAAGACCAGGCACGACAAGGCTTGAACCATGGTGGGTGCTGAACATAGGCCTCTCTCAATAAACGCCAAGACGGCCGATCCCTTGCCACTCGTATCCAATACGAACCAGCCACCGCACGGAGATTGTCTTCTTTAAACTGTTCAGTTGTTATTAATCCTTACTAATATCACAGTATAACCAAATTCATTATTATAAATGTGAAAGCGTGGATGTTTGTTACGATTTCACGCGAAAACTACTTAACCGATCAACATGAAACTTTGTACACATATTCTTGGAGGTATTAGAAGTAACATAGGATACTTTTATAAAAAAAAACTAAAATCTTATCCTGCGCAGACGAAGTCGCAGGCACCAGCTAGTTGATCATAATTCTTTTAATAAATAAAAAAATAAAAATTTAATTTAAAGATGACTTTATTTTCTTGAACAACATAATATAATCAAGATGCACATAATATACAAACTAACTAACCAGCAGCAAATAACAAAAACGGACACGACAAAACAGTTCGACTTCCTATTCGAAGCATATTTCGAATTATTCGAATACATATTTCGGATTGAATTTGAATTTAGAATTTGATTCACATTTTATGATTTTTAGACATTCTTAGTAAACATAATAAGGTTACTAATGTCATAAATATGTCACACCTGTGTCAAGTAATTAAGCTATCATCCATCGTGGACGTTAACTTTGTTATAAGAGGAAAGTCACCAAGTAATTTGAAATTACTTTCGTAAATAAGAATAAGAATTCAAGTCAAATAAGGTATAAATTCGGTATAAAATAAATCCAACGATGGCAGTTTGTGCGAGACTGTGATACGTAAACAACCGTTGGCAGCGGGTAAGTTTATTCTTCAAACACTGTGGGTTTGTGTGCGGACGTCGGGCCGAAGTTGGCAGTCTGGAACTGCTAGTGCTCTCCTGCTACGGTCAAAGAATGATAAATGTTTACTGCTAAACAACTCGCCTATACTTTTGATGAAATATCTAATGGCTCGTCTTGATATTAAACACGATTGACACGACGACAAAGGATCCGACGCTGTCATGATGTATAGATTTTTAATAATTATGAATTCTAATATTATCAAACATGTTTAACATGTAACGGTAATCTCGTGATGGCCTACTTTTTAGAAACGCAATGAAAATTTTCTATATTAAGGTGAGAATTTACAAAGACAATTTGGCAAGTCAAAGACAAACGCATTTAAAATGGGTAGAGTAGAGCAGTAGCAATCTATCTTGCAGGTTGATAAACGACGACATTATTCCTTATCGCCCACTCAATTTGTGTAAAAGCGTTCTGCTTTGATAATTTGAAAATTACAAATCGTGTTTTCTGTCACAAAAATGTCTTTGTGATCGCAAAATTTCTGTTTGAAGCCTCAAAGGACAAATAATCCTTCTGCTTAATCTTAATGTAAGTCCTCCATTTTAATGAATATTTTTTCTTTTCACAGTACTAGAAGAGCCCGAGTTTACTGATGTTATACAAAACGTGACAGTGCCTGCTGGGAGGAGCGTGCGTCTTGCCTGCTCCGTGAAAAATCTAGGATCATATAAGGTAAAATTTTACACTTGCATAAAAACTATAAATATTATTACTATCTTTTTAAGTTTTTTACATGAAAGTACTAAAATATAATATACTAGCAGCTCCGCGCTTTCACCCGCATACTTTCCATTCCCGTGGGAGTACAGGGATAAATTATAGCCTGTATGTTATTATGATTTATAGGCTATGTTATTGTCAAGTTTCATTAAAATCCATTCAGAAGTTTTTGAGTTAAAGAGTAACAAACATCCATACATTCTTACAACCTTTCGCGTTTATAATATTAGTAGGATTGCTCAAATGAATATCTACTTCAGTATAACATAATAAATTCATGTTAAATTATTATTAGAGCTTTCGGCCTTTCGGGAGATTTTAAGCGTCACGGAGCACTTATAATATTATACGGTTGATGAAAGTGTGACTTCACTGTGAAGTGTGTGTGATGTTTTTTGTCCTAACGAGTGATTGTTTGTTGCTCATGTATTTCACTTATCGAACGAATAAACTTAAAAAATTGTGTTTATGCTAACGTCAAAAGATGTGGAAATAGCTAATAAAATTAATAGAAGAATTCCAGCAATATTAGTAGTTATATAAGAAAAATCCTCAATTTATCCATGCATACAAAAACATTAAACATTTTTACAGAGCAAACATCGTAAAAGCGCCAGACATATTATGACTGTTTGCTCGGTTATATTTTACACAGAAATATCGACTTTATAAGTGTATAAATCGCAATAAAATCGGATCGCTTATCTTAAATATGTCACAAGAAGTCGCAAAGCGATCCGCACGCAGCATCGAAAGGAAACATAAAATAAAAAGCATTTTATCATTTGATTTAGAACGCGCTACTGTAATAAAGTGTCCATATAAACAGGAGGGGCCATGATTTACCGTCCCGACGTCGAGTTCGCACCTCATACACCAGACATGGGTTAAGAGCTATTTTACATTCCCATACAGTTTATTGCAATCTATAGAGACTAGTGCAAATAGCAATTTTAAAAGACTTGATTCTTTGGATTCTAATTCCATTATGAATTTTAAGGTATTATACATACATACAAAAGCCCCTTTCCGTCCCTTTATCCAGTTGTTATCTAGTTCAAAAATTAAACATTGGCTTAAAAATATTTTAGCATAAAAAAGATTATGATTGATTTTTTGACCCATTTTTTTCGAAGGAAACAACAATCATTATTCAACGAACCTTATCAATATTGATAAGGTTCGTTGAACTTATGCGGCTAAGCTATTGAGCGTTGTAAGACGCGTCTTGCCTAGACATCACAATATCGCTCCGAGACCGAATCAATCAATCATTAGTCATTTGGGTGACAATACTTATGACTTTCCAAATTGTCACGGCTAGGTTTTCGGTTAATTACAGTCATCGAGCACATAGCCGGATGAGTAGTAATGTGAGCCATAAAATTCCGAAACTCGTTAGTGATTTGTCACTGACGTAATATCAATTCAACCAACCAGTGATCTGTAGTACGTCCCATCGGCCAATCATCCATCAATGGCTATCAGTCGGCCAATCAGAGCGCAGAACTGGCGCAGCGTCGCAGCACAAATTTGGCGGAATTTGTTTTCATACAAAACACATAACATTACCGCTCTATTCTGGTTATATGCTCGATGATTACATTATATACTATTTGGCGATGCTTTCCATGTATTTTAATTTACTTATTAAAGCAGCATTTACCTTTTACTTACACAAAGGATAATTAACGAAGAAATATCACTTAATCCAAAGTATTGATATATGGTTTATATTTATTTTAATTAGACGAATATGATCTTTTAGATGCTCTATAGTTCTTTCCCAAAACATTCCTTGCCCATTTTATAAAAGTCAGATCATACCCTGAAAAGATAGCAGCCAGAGTTGCATACTTAGTTATAACATAGGTAGATATGATTGATTGTCTTTCTCAGTGCTAGCACTATCTATATATTAAACATTAATTGTTGAGAGGTTTATTTCGATATTTTTAAAGGCTTGTGACTTTCATCATTAACAGTACGCGACTATTTATAGCACATGGATATTTTTAAATAAACATTAAAACGAAGAAAAGCTATTATTATGGAAGTAATAAAAAGGGACTAAGAAATTTATCGCTTTAACTAAACAATTTACGATCGTACCCTTGCCGCTTTTTTCATTGTTCTCCAATTTGGTCAAATGTCGGTCCACCAAAAGATATGTCTTGCGTTATCTAATAAGAATTCCTATTCCTTTCCTCCCGTCAATTTCACTTGCAAATAGGACGGGTTTATTTGGTAAACTTTAGTTAAATCCATATAAAATTCCCAAAGTAAATCTGTCATTAAAAATATTATATCTTTTTACGCAAAAACCTTTGAATTAAAATTGGCAGGAGATAGTTTATATCCTGAAGAAGGCGTGGCTATCTCTTGTCACTTGCCGGGTGCCATTTTGTGGACGATAAAAAGAATTCTTATTCATTTCAAGAGAATCAGCGAGCTAATAAAATATTATTTTCATGATTCTTAACACCTTGTGTCAGAAGCCTGATGCTTTGGCGACAATCGGAGCACAACTTCTGTATCTACCTATTGTCCTGTCTTCTAACTACTACAATAGCCAGCCGATGAAATCCGTTAATTATTATTATTTATATCATATTTTCACAAGCACTCAATTATTATTTATTGAGTAATATTTAATTCTTTATTCATTATAAATTCTGCAGATAGATTTTATTAATTAATTATTATTCTTTGGATCGGTGTTAAGATTTTTTTTCAAAATTGACGGAATCAATTATCCACGGTGCGTGATATCTGAAGTTATCTAAATGGATTCAACAAAAGCGAGATAGTGTTCTTACCTCTGAAATAAAGGCTTAACAGAGGCCCATCAAGTTGCTCTGTATTGACAACAAGAAGCGGATTTTCTCGAAAGCTCCGCCTGTGCCATTAGTTTTGCGCATCGGTTAAAAAGATTTGCCTCTCCGTCCGTCTTTTTAGAATTATTGAGTCACGCAAATATTGTGCTAAAATGCTCTTGTATTTCCATTTTGTCTATCATATACATTTACTTTTTATTACTCCTGTGTCAAGGTGAAATGTATTTTTTTGTGTCCGTAATTTTTTTAATCATCATCATCATCGGTCCTTATCCGTCCACACGTGTAATTTTTTTAAAATACATTACTATAAATTATTTTGTTATTATGCGCATTTTAAGACTTTTCACTTACCTACCTAGTTAGAAATAGTATAAAATAAAAATTTCAACGACGAAATTCCTGCATCTGCAATCTTGGCTAAGTCAGAGTTATGTGTGATAAATATGACTATAATATTCCTTTTTATAGTCACATACCACTAACGTTATTAGAATACCTCATATCGGTATCAAAGCAACAAACTCATACGTAAAAAAAACTAATAATTTAAACTAAAAAACTAAAAACACACACACAATGACATATTTCACAATATACATGCATCTAAATCAAATCAGCTCACCTATGCTACTTATTTACGTTATGACGAAATACGTACAATGAATATTAAATACCAGTATTGCAATAATAAAGTAAGATATTCAGATGAAAATAACAAGCAGTACATTTCCTATTTTAAGAGAATGCTCCGAAGTATGCGCACGTAGCCTGTTCATCGGCATGAAATGTCAGATAGTCTGCAATAGCACGTATGTGGGTTTGCAATAACATGCCGCAACGAGTCGCAGCTATGTTACACCCGCCACATGTGAGCGCCGCTTGTTCAAATTCTGACATATTTCTCGTGCTTTAATATGGACTCCGACTTTGGCGGGAAGATTAAGAGATTATAGCTTTATAAAGATTCAATGGAATATTTTGTTTCATTACATCTACATGCAACTAGTTTTAAAATAAACTTGTTGCTAGTTGTTGCAACTTGTCTACACGGAGCTTGCTACGGCTTCTAAGAAATCCCTTTAGACTGCAACATATGCTCTGGTGGGAATTAGTGGTGTGCAAATAAACTATTTTATGATAACGTGTTATGGACTATAAACTATATTTTTCTAGCGCGCTATTTAATAGACTATATTATAACGTGTAGTAGCAAGACTAGAATTACGTAACTCGCGTGAGCCGGCCGGGATAGCGCACGACACATCTAGCGCTAGCGCGCGCTCGACGCTGACTGACGTATAAACTATAAATTATAACGTCTAGCGTCTACGATCTAGCACGTTGGCGTAGTTCGAATGTTATAAAGTTATAACTACGGGCCTACGCTAGCCGCCTGGCTACATACCTAATGTAGCGAGGCGCTACGTTATAGCACCTAATAGGAATTTATATAGCGTACGCTATACGTTGAGTATGAATAGCGCGCTACGTTATGGCGCTATACGTTATATTAACCGCCACTAGTAGGAATGAAGACGTTTAGGTGATACTTTTAGGTTTAGGTTTTTATTGGAACGTAGTTCCTTATCGCGCGTTACGAAAGGGGGCTAGACGGAAAAAAATAAGACGAAAAGTTGGCACGACACTTTTTGCGATAGTGTGTGTGTGTGTTTATTATAAAAGTTTGAAACCTTATCGAATAACATCATTTCACCAATAACGCGATGCAATTACTAAACAACGCCATCTATTGGTAAATTCACGGAAACGTTTAATAATTACATATAAATGTACCACGCCATCTATTGGCAGATTTACGTAAATGCTTTAAGAATTATACAATTTAAACATGTTTGAAAAATTAGATATGTAAGTAGTTTTCATTATAATATATTCCACGTACCTACAGTCGACGTAATTTGACTTGCAAAATTTGTTGGTAATGTGTTTTATTAGGTATTTACCTTTTTTGTTTTTATTACAATTCCTTCACTAATTAATCGAAAGGAACTTCGTTCCATCCGGGTGTCCCTTGACACCTCTCTTTAGTTTTGTTTTTATTATACTAGCTGTTGCCCGCAGCTTCGACCGCGTTAACTTAGATTTACAGCCGTAGTGGGGTGAGCGGCTCAGAGAGCCGAGCGCGGGACACCGCACGGTGTTGGCCGTCGGTCCAATCCTGGAGCAGTGGGTTGACCGGCGGCACAATATCCTTTCACCTTGCGCAGATCCTGACGGGGCACGGATGCTTCGGAAGGTATCTGTGGAAGGTGGCAGGGGCGGAGGACTCACCAGGGTGTCATCACTGTGACAGCAGTGAGGACACCGCTGACCACACCCTGGCGGAGTGCCCAGCTTGGGCAGAGGCAAGGGCGTCCCTCATCGCTGAGGTTGGCGCGGACCTGTCGCTCCCTGCGGTCATCCGAGCGATGACCGTCAGTGAGAGCACATGGCAGGTGGTCCTCTCCGTCTTCGAGGACGTGATGTCGTAGAAGGAGCAGGCGGAGCGGGAGAGAGAGCGCACTGGCGCCTCTTCCCGCAGGAGAGCACGGCGGCGACAGGCGCACCGCCGTGAGGGACCTGTGTGTGGCAGATATAAGGCACCCTTGTGTGTTCAGTGTGCCTTAAGCGGAGAAGGAGGAGGAGATGCCACCCCCCGCCTCCAGAGAAGAGTGCCGTATGGCACTTTTCTCTTTATAACCTAAGTTATTTCTTATAACTTCAGCTTTCTATCAGTAAAAGTCTCATTAAAATCGGCCCAGCCGTTTCAGAAATTAGCTGGAACAAACAGACAGTCAGACGGACAGACAGAATTTTTTTTAAAAAGGGCTATTATGTACCGTGCATACATCCATAATAAGCATTTATTAAAAAGCGGTTATTTTAATATTACGAACTGCCACTCCAATTTTATTTATCTGTATAGATTCCTAAAATCATTTAGTGTTAATCCTTTTTTTTAATAAGTCGTAATGTTACATTACTAAAATAAAACTTAAAAGTTCCATAATATGTAATATTCAACAGTTTAGATTAAATGTAACCTTAAACATTACTAGTGGTCCGTCCCCGCTTTGGACGTGTAAACAATTTATAGCCTCGCTGATAATATGGCTTTATCTTGGTGTAAAAATTAAAATCGGTCCATTAGTTTCGGAGCCTAGTCAATGCAAACAAACAAACAAAGAATAAATCTTTCCTCTTTATAATGTTAGTATAAATAAGAAACAAAACTAGAGTGTAAATATATATTAATATTTTCGCTCAAAGTTTTTATGAAAAGACAGAATAGTAAATTTTATGAGAGGTAAGGTAAAGTAGCATGTCACATCGGTTCCTAAAATAAACTTATTGGCTGAAGATTGGCACAAAGTTAAAGGACCCTCGACACAAATCCGTAGCCGAAGAGATCTCTAAGTGGGCTTTTAGTAGAAGTAAGCTAAGCCGTCTTGTGCAAGATGTTCACTTATTTCTATGTGTGTGATTGCATTACTTAGTGAGCCATCGTTTGCGGTGCTTTTATATAAATAAAATGTTTCACTGTGTGTCTCTACCTAAATTATATATGTTATCTATACATACAAATAAATAAAATTGAAGCGTCTGTTTGTGATTCCAAATTAGCAGTTTTTCACTAAATGTGTATGAAAGTATACCGTACCGTTACTTTTTGATTACATCAAAAAGTCAATTTCTAAAATGTTTGTCTGTCTGTCTGTGTTTGTTCCGGCTAATCTCTGAAACAGCTTGGCTAATTTTGACGGGACTTTCACTGGCAGATAGGTAACGCCACCCGCGTTTCGTAAGCTGCGGGCAACAGATAGTTTTATTTTTTATTTTTATATAAATAGTATTATAAGAATCAACTTTTCTTGTTTCATTCGATTATGTCGGTTGATATATTAGTATAAAAGGTTGATTAAAAATGTAGTCATGTAATTCTAATGAGATATGACATTAATAAAGGTTCATTGATTCTTATATGGAACTTCCATCGTGCCAGTATTTTAATATAATACATATAAAACCTAATATAAAACTTTATATAAATTGAGCCTAAATTGATAAGATTAACATTAAAATATATCTGTCAAAGTTAATTAAAAAAACAACGTTCATTCGCTAAAAGTTCCACCGAACACCTTGGAGCGGACAAACAAAGATAACAGCGTAAGAGGCCCCTTAAACGTTCCGTAATTAAATCTGTCGTAATATTATTAAACACGTCTACGAATCATCTCCTCGGGCGACGGGTCCGTCGTTAAGGAGGTTCAGTGCGGTGCGCTGCGGAATGGCTAAAGTTTGCTACGAGTCCATTATAAATCAAACGACGCCTTCGAGGCATGTCCTGAGGGATCCGCATCTCCCATCGAGCCTCGCAAGTTCGCCTTCTTAATGCCTCAACAATTAAGATAAAAAGAACGGAGCCAAAATTAAAGGTGGTTTAAGATAACGAGGTAATAAGACAAGCAAGTTCAACACTTTAGTATGGCCGAGCACGTGGCAGATACAATTTACGACCGCTCTTCTAAAATTAGTTTTTCTAAAACTGTGAATAAAATTTAAAATTGTAACATAAACATAAGATATTAAATTATATTAAATTAAGTAGCAATTATCCCGCGAAACACGCAGTCTTTACAGCAAATGTGTGAGTGCACGCATATGCATGCATATAGCACCGCCCTCCTTTCCCACACTGCATATGCGTACACTCGCATGCACCACCACCCCCACTGACTCTACGATTAGTAATCGTAGAGTCTACATCCTGAGGATGCCTCGGTGTCGGGGCGAAACGTGCGTAGATTGTTTGGTGGTGGTCTTTTACTGTGGTTGTGGTGCATGTGGGGGTGGTGGTGCATGCGAGTGTACGCATATGCAGTGTGGGAAAGGAGGGCGGTGCTATATGCATGCATATGCGTGCACTCACACATTTGCTGTAAAGACTGCGTGTTTCGCGCGATAATTGCTAATTAATTTAATATAATTTAATATCTTATATAATGGATTTCCGCAAAGTAACGCCTGATTCTATTAACTATCTTGAAACATAAACCTCAATTGATTAAAAAATTATAATGATTGACGGTATATAATGAAAAACAATTCATTTACCTTTATAAATATATATGACTAAAATATAAAAGCACCTTCCTTTAAAATGTAGAGGTACGTTTATTAATTCATTATAAGAAAATACATGAACTTTATAGAAAGGAATATAAAAGTTCTTTGATTAAAATACGATGATTATAACCTAACCTAACCTAACCTAACCTAACCCAATAATTATAAATTTATTCATACTTATAAAAAATCTCAATTTAAGCAAAAAAAATCCTCCAATTAGTATTGGTTAGCTAGTGAAGGTCCATAAAACTATACTTGTTGGTATACTATGGACTTTTATTTCTCACAAGCTGTTGTTCGCAGCTTCGTCCGCGCTATCTTAGTTTTGCAGCCATACACGGATTGTTGATGATTATTTTTATAGCCTAAGTTACTCCTTATAACAGCAGCTATCTGCCACTGAAAATTCCATCAAAAACGGCCCAACCGTTTCAGAGATTAGCCGGAACAGACGGACAGACAGACAGACATAAATTGTAAAAAAATATTTTGGTATGTGTACCGTGTATGCCATATGCATTAAATAAAAAACGTTTATTTTAATGTTACAAATAGCCACTCCAATTTTATTTATATGTATTTAGATATCCCACCAGCAAATACCAGTAGAGGCGGACCGACTCTCTTGGTCTATGC
The DNA here is from genome assembly GCA_963853865.1 of Helleia helle. Classification (NCBI taxonomy): domain Eukaryota; kingdom Metazoa; phylum Arthropoda; class Insecta; order Lepidoptera; family Lycaenidae; genus Helleia; species Helleia helle. The sequence goes on along the minus strand of OY971422.1, from coordinate 11,718,227 downwards.
ACGATAGTCTAAGATAGAACCGAATACGAGACGAAGCTTGACGACAGGTGAGACTTATGGTCATCGGGAAGCATCAGTTGGACCGTCTGATGGATATTTTGTTCTCGTAGATTAAAATTTGTAAAATTATGAACAATGTAATTTAATACGTTTGACGCAATACTGGTAATTGTTAGCTTTGACTATGCTTGCCCTGTTTGCTCAATAGATCCGGGGCACCTCACCAAAGGTGGCATTGGTGTTAGTGGGTAAAGTGGGTAGTGGTGGTGGTGCAGCGAGTCCCACATACCCGCCTAGGGAATCCCACCTCCCGCGGGATGCCTCAGAGTATTTCCCGGTGTAAAAAAAAGCTTTGACTATGCTGCATGTTTTTTTTTATGTTAGTTGGATAGGCAAACTGGCAAACGTACCACCTGATGGTAAGTGGTCGACGTCGCCCATGAACATAAACTAGTATACCTGGAACGAGCCCAGGCAACTTATTTATGTGTTGCCTATCCTGAGACATAAGATGTTAAGTCTCGGTGCCAGTTATTACACTGCCTGTCTTGCCCTTCTCTCCGAAACACAGCAAAGCTGTTTCACGGGAGAAACAAGCAAGATGGTGGTACCCATGCAGCCGGGAGCGCGGCACAGCGCTTCCCTCCCACCGGTAAATCGTTTATCGGGATTGTTTATCGCTTATGATAATCGTAACTTCTGAATAAAAAAAAAAAACGCAAAATAATGTTTTACTAATGTATAGAAAGTATTTAACTTAGCAAATTAACCTTTTTTAGAGTATGAAAATCAAATTTATTTAAATCCCAGACTTGCTTAATTAAAAGTATATTGACCATTAGTAGTAAAAAGTCAAATACAACTCGTAAAAGTAATATAAAATGGTTATTTTCTGCAACCATAATTGCTAATTTTTAAATTTCTAGTGCTCGGTTACAACTCGGTACGCCGTAACTCGTTTAGGTTCCGCTGGCAAATAAAATTACTTAGCCAGTGCTGCTTCAAATATCATATTTAGATGGTATCTTCATTACACACAACGCGTTTAGCACTATTTCAATTTGCACCAAATTGTAATCTTATACGGGGTGTATTTACTTTAGCAAATCGTGTCCGTGCATTTATGGGCAAACTTTGTGAACCGTGTAGAGATTGTATTTTGGGGTCTAAGGGAACTCTTGCCCTATTAAGAGTCGAAATTAAATGTGAGCATGATTTTTCTTCGCCCAATTCTATTCGCATACACGGTATCTTAGATTTTTGGCAAGGATACGCATAATCCTGGGTTTTAGCGATGTTTTTTTTGTTTTTAGTTAAAATTTTCATGAACTTTTTTTTTCCATAGTTATAATTTTTTTACTCAAAATACTAGTTTGAATTTGTAAGCCATAGTGTCAAAGAAATACTCCTAAAGTTTTATATTTTTAGTATAATCTCGTACAATAAATAAATAGCATTTAAATACAATAAGTACATATTATTATATTTGTAATTAGCTATTATTATAGTACATTTAATGAAGTATTAACCTAACACAAGTGGCTATTAGAAGTTACGCAATTGAGCATCAGCAATGAAATTCATTTGAATGAAATTGAATCTTTTCCCATTTCACAATTTCTCTCATTAAGCTTTCACATTTCATCCAAATTCCGAATTAAGTTGGGACATTAGGAAATATTTCAGTTTGCCGCCCCGACCGACCGCGGAACGTAAAATTCTCCGAGTTCAACACTCAAAGCTTATCTCTTAACCGCTTGTAAAATTCTGATTCCTCCTTAATTTTATCTTAATGGCTCAAACAATAGGACTGACTTTTATGATATTTGAAGCAATTACACCCGCTCTTAAGAAAACATGTTCTGATAATTACAATATGATATGAGCAACTTTTATTTTTTGTTTTTTGGTTATTATAGAACAAGATATATCACAAAAAAATTTGGACAGTTTAAAAAATATTTTACTATGAGGAAATTATTTTTAATGCAAGCGTTATCTCAAGATAATTGACGTTATGTTTTTAAATAATTAAAAAACAAGCTAGTTTTGTGGGCCATTGGTACCTAATCCGCCATAAATTTGCATAAGTCAGCAGTTAAGAATTTACTCAAACCTTTGTTTGTTTATTTATTTGTTATTTTTATTAACTATTCTTCAACTACGTTGATCATCATCAGTCACTGCACATCTTTGCACTAAAATAAAGAAAGCTAAGAAAGATAGTAGGTATATTAAACACTAGCTGTTGCCCGCAGCTTCGCCCGCGTTAACTTAGATGTACAACCGTACGCGGATTTATGATGATTATTTTATACCCTAAGTTGCTCCTTATAACATCAGCTAACTGCCAGTGAAAGCCCCATCAAAATCGGCCTAACCGTTTCAGAGATTAGCCAGAACAAACAGACAGACAGACAAAAATTAAAAAAATGGCTTTTTTGGTATGTCCCGTGTATACATCCATATGCATTCAATATCCATATGCATAAAACACGGTCATTTTAATATTACAAACAGACACTCCAATTTTATTTATCTGTAGGTATAGATTTTACAATTTATCAAGGCCATTAACACGAGAACTACAATATTAATATAATATAGGTTACGGCGTTAAGGTCGGTAATTGACAGCGCCGCAGACGAACACACCGTGCCCCGGTGCGATTAGATTAGACGCCGGCCACAATTACGCTGATCAGATTTGCATCCGTCGCCGCCGGCGCGCTTCATCGCCTCGCCGTACTTGTTTCCGCCAACTTCAAATTTCCAAACAGACTTAATTTTTTAAATAATATTATATTCTATTATTCTATTCTATTCTATCATATCACAATATAAGCGACACTTATATGTGTCACTGGGCACAGGATGCCTAATCAAAATCCGGCAAGAAGGATAATCAAAAGATGATGCAATGAGCAATCAATATTACCACCTTCATATGTTCGAAGAAATTTAGAAAAACATATCGGTCAGGTGCGAACCTGAACTCTTTGAGGCCGAGCCCATACCCATTAGACCATCGTCGCTAATTAAAAATATAAAATATAATATGACGTACAGCTTGGCAAAAAAGAGTATGGAAAAAATGAGGGCGCCACTTTCACTTAGGTCTCATCATAATATGGAAAATCAGCAAGATAATTTAATCAAATCGTTAAAAATAAATGTGAAACACTAAGCTTTACTCAAAATCTAGTATTTGTCGGCCAAGTAATGTTAACATCATAGGTTTCCATTTAGTAAAATATTTAGTTCCACCTGTCACCACGTCATACTCTTTTTTGCCAAGCTGTATTTTAATGTGACAGAAAGCATCTTTAAGTAGGTACGAATAGTAAGGTTGTTTAACGACGCCCATAGATCGCAGGAGATATAGATACAGTAAGAGATAAAATAAAAGTCAGATGCTTAATAAATCATTAAATTATGCTTTATTTTACTGTCATACGTAATATTAAGCCTTTTTATATCGCAAGTAAATTCTTTATGCATGTAGCCAGGATCTTCGGATAGATCCTGATCCCATATGGGACTTGCACCTGGGAGTGCCCTACCCTAACTAAAACCACTGCGGGCGCCTTCAATTGCATATAAAGGCCCTGAATCTACAGGCAACAGAATCCCTCAGCGATAGCTGGCCCCGACGAACGCCAGACTACTCCTCGCAAGGGGAGACTGCCCGGCCACTGCTAAGCAGTCCCCGCGACGTCGTGGCACGACAGGGCCCAGGTTCCTATCTTGAAGCCTGACAAGCACAGGGCGTTACTGAAGACGCTTTAAGTAGCGCCTCCTACGCACCCCTGTTCGTCTGCCGCGGGGACGTAATAACCTCTCTTAACAATTTACAAGGTCACACGAGTCAGGTCTCTGTCATTAAAGGTCCCGGCTCACTGCATAATAAAATGGGTGAAGTTCCCAAGTCCATTATAAATTAAACAGCGGCTGAACGCCGTAACTTAAGATAGGTACGTTGTGACCGGGCACGACTTACAACAAACTTTCCCTTATATTGCCGCAATCTTGATAAAAAGAACTAGCCATGATTCTAACTTAAAGCTGGATTAAAAGATGAAGTGTTCTTGTAACTTTTGAAATTCAAACCCACCGTACGGTTTTATTACTGGACTTAATTTTTTAAGTACTTCCTACGAGTCTTTTAACGTCAAGCGGATTAAAATAGTTGTAATCAATTCTCAGAACTTTTTTAATACTAGGAAATAATCGAACTTATGATATTATATACTATCTGGTGCCCGCAGCTTCGCCTGCGTTAACTTCGATTTACAACCGTATCCGGATTGATGATAATTATTTTTATAGCCTATGTCCTAATCCAAGGTATAAGCCATCACCATTTTAACTTACAGCCAAATCAGTTCAGCCTTTTGGCCGTGAAAGATCAACAAACATGCAAACATCCAAAACTACAAATGTTCGCCGTTATAATATTAGTAAGATTTCACAAAAGTTAACTAAATTTTCTTTGTTAACGTAAAAGTAAACTAGGGAAATTAAGATATTAAAAAAATTGGCCGTCATGATAAGTCTGCAGGTCTAACAGATGTAATACTTTTGTTACTATTTCTGTACTGTACTGTAAACTAGAATAAAGAAATATTCGATAATTGGCTGAGGTGATACTGTTCCCTGCAGAACCGGTACCCTCAAAAAGCGACTGAAAGTTTAGTGGGATAGTGCATTCCCAAGTGCGAGTCCCCACATAGATCCAGGAGCCTTAACCGAGCCTTATGACTACATGAAAGCGCCATGGCATTTATCGTCCTGGCACGCCAAATCATGTTTCACATCTTAAATACAGCATTTTATTATTTTTGAGTTTTTCCACTCACCGGCACGGCAATGGCACTGCAACGGCCCGGCACCGGCACCGTGGCTTCGTTTTTCCACTGAGCCGGCGTCGATAATGGTTTCCGCCCGTTTTCGTAGTAGGTATAGCATGGACACGGACTTCAGCACGACGACACGTAGATTATATAAAAATCAGATAAGTATAATAACATGATGATGGTGAAGATATATATCATTGTCAGCCTATATCCGTCAACTGCTGAACATAGGCCTCCCTCAATGAACGTCAAGACGGCTGATCCTTTGCCACGATATTAATGGAAATATATACATGATGATGATGATATATCATATCAGCGTCGCCCTTTCCGTGGGCGTGCCGTTGAGTAGAAAAACGATGTCCGTATTCTTCATAACTATGTGTGAGTATAGTGGTTAGTTACTAAAAATTAGATCATTCTAATGTTGACAATATCATCCGCGTGTTGTATCATGCTTATTGCTTTGGACTCGCTTAATAAACGCTTAAACAATAATCGCCTAGCTATCATATACGTTTAGCACGAGTTGGCTACACATTAACAATGGCAGAATTCACGAAACCGAATTGACTACACCGACTATTTCCCAACACAAATCTGTAGATACTAATAACTAAGGTAATCTTGAATGGCTATCTTCCAGTCAATCGAGTAACTGATTGCTTAACTACAAGAACGAATAATACTACCGTTGCTACTTATTTATTTGGACCATAAAGCAAACGTTAAAAATCTAAGGAATTTATTAATAACAACTATGGTTCATACTGTTTTATAGGAATAAGATAACTTAGTTTTTTTACAACATGCTACTGTCGATAAGGATTTCTTCAATTTTTTTGAGCCAGTCTCTATGTTTAAAATGGTTACAACATCCCTCTACTATTTTGTCTAAATCGAAATATAAATAAAATGTAAGAGAGATATGTTTAGTTGCAAAAACAACTTTTAAGTTGTGTCTTGTAAAAATAGTGTAGGATTCCGCTTGGAAAAAAAAATGTACCTAAGTAATGTTAAAAAAAATAGCTACATATCTTATTCAAATAAATTTTCACTTAAACTCAATGACCCTAAAAATGTTTAGTTTTAAAATTAAGAAATGTATTTCGTTTCATTTCACAAGTAGCAATTTCCGAAAAATGTCTTAAAACATGAAATCCCGGTCTAATTTACCAACCTATAAACATCATTTAAATTCCTATTTAAATGTCGCGAAACGAAATGTTATGCAAAATTGCGTCCAAGTCAAGATTAAAAGTGGCTGGATTGTTTTCAGTGACAATCTCGGCGAAATGCATTTTAAGCGGTTAATGTCGGGGATCGGTGTGAAGGGAGGACGGTGTAAAGGGAGTATCGGTGTGAAGGGGGATCTGTGTAAAGGGAGGAACGTGCAATTACACAGATGTCGCGTGCTGCGTCTAATGGTGACCCGTGAACGTTCAGTTTCGCCAGCTATTAATGTTGCTTCATCTATTGTACTACAGCACACATATTATACTAATATTATATCCATACGAATATGAATTATTATACCATACAAATATGTAAGCAACTATGTATGTCTGTAAGGTTATTACGCTTAAACCGGTGATGAGATTTCAATTTGACAAGAAAATTATTTCTATCCTGACATTGGATGGATTTCTATCAACATAATGGTCATCACAATCACAGTCATAGGAAAAGCTATATAAAACCTAGCGTACCCGTAAAGTCCGTCACATCACACGCTCGCTACGGACAGACAATTTGTATGACAAAATAATTATCTGGTCATGAAATTATTTACACTTAATAAAAATGTACACTTAATTTCTGTATCTCATTGTCCTGCGATGTGATGACGAATGTGCTTGTTTATTAGAATCGAATTATTTATAAAAAAATCGTTAGTACCAAATAAAAAGTTTTGGCACTTTCATTAATCTAATTTAGAACGCTAAGGATTTATCAATTTTGGTATTATTTATTATAGTACTATTATACTATTATAGTGCAAAGTCAAACTAAACATATATTATTAAACAAAAAAAAGTTTATACTTTATAGTGTGTCCGAGTGCTAATTTAGCATTACATTTTCCGATTTCAGAAAATAAGCATTTCTTTAATTTCCGTTACGTCACTTGTCAAATTTAGAAAGCAATTGGAAATCATTGGAGCATGGCACTTTCCGATCTTCACACCCCACTTCGGTGTTGTATCACCAACTTTATGCCGCACAGTATTAAGGCAATAAAATGTTTGTATATTAGTGCTATTGACAGTTGCAGTAAGGTGTGCAAACTCTATCTTGTTGTTGAGAGACATTTGATCAAGTGATTCTGTTCCAATCTTTATAATATCTATACAGATAAATAAAATTGGAGTGTCTGTTTGTAATATTAAAATAAGCGTTTTTTATTAAATGAATATGGATGTAAACACGGTACATATACATATACCAAAATAACTTTTTTTACAAATTTGGCTGTCTGTCTGTCTGTTTGTTCCGGCTAATATCTGAAATAGTTGGGCCGATTTTGACGGGAATCTTGGAGAGATTTACATATCTACTAGCTGTTGCCCGCAGCTTCGCCCGCGATAACTGAGATTTGGAGCCGTATCCGGAGTGATGATGATTATGTTTGTAGCCTAAGTTACTTCTTATAATATCAGCTATCAGCCAGTGAAAGTTCCATCAAAATCTGCTCAGTCGTTTCAGAGATTAGCCGGAACAAACAGACAGATAGACAAAAATTGTAATACTCCAATTTTATTTATCTATATAGATTAATAGTACATTTTTTTGTATTAAATATTTTTCACAAAAAACCTAATATCCGGTCGTAAATTAGAAACACATGAAATGCCATTTTTTTACAATACCAAATGTTTAATCAGTTTTTTTGGTTGCACGTCAAGCAGAACGCCACACTGACCGTACGCAACCATTCATACATACCAATGTATTATAACAACATTTTTATGTCGCAGGTTGCGTGGATGCACTTCGAGCAGTCCGCCATTCTGACGGTACACAACCATGTGATCACCCGCAACCCGCGCGTAAGCGTGACCCACGATAAGCACCGCACGTGGTTCCTGCACATCTCCGACGTGCGGGAGGAGGATCGGGGCAGATACATGTGCCAGATCAACACCGTCACGGCCAAGACGCAATTTGGTTATCTACATGTAGTAGGTGAGTTTTAAAGTGAAACTTTTATTAAGTACATCGGCCTCAAAAATTTTTGTTCATCTATTGCATGTCGCGTGACGGCCGGCCGTGGAGTAGGGGTTAAGTAAAAGTTGTCCGTTGAAGTTTCACTTTTACTATGTATGTATTTATCATTGTTTTTGGTTTGGTTGGTGATATTTACGCGATGTTGTCTCCTATAAAAAAAAACTCTTTTACTTACAAAATGACACTGATTACTTCAGTTCATCCTTGATCGTAATAACTATAAGGGCGAGGCTCCACTGCGGCGCACGGGGAAGCTACGCACCTTTGTCAAGTTTCGCTTTGCAAGAAAATGTATGTGATTGTTTCCACTGCAACCCACGGATTAATTAACATTTTCTTGCAATTGACATTTTAACATACGTGCGTAGTCTCTGCGTGCGCCGCGGTGGAGCAGCGCTTTAATTTATCTGAAATATCCTCGTTTATTTATTCCGTGGAAATATCATAAAAGAGTAAAAATTGTAATAAACAATAGCATATTTTGTAAATTAAATGTATATTTGTTCCTTAAATCTTTGACTTAAAAATAACTTTGTAATTTATTATTTATCTTAAAACAACATTGTTAGTGTGCTATATGTAAATAACGTTTTGTGTATTCATTCTTCATGAGCCTTCTATATAATTAAGAAGGATTGAACAAACATTTACAGAAAACTAAATTTATAAAATTCTCCGACTACCTGATCGAGATTTTCAATCCTTAAATCACAGCCAGACTTCGTACTTCATTAGGCCGTACTTTCCAAGGGGCCTAAAAAAAAACAATGTACAAACTAAAAGTGATTCCGAAGTTTAGTTATCGATGTTCCAGTTCCCCCGACCATCGACGACTCGTTGAGTTCGAGCGACGTTATCGTCCGAGAGGGCGCCAACGTCACCCTGACGTGTCGCGCTAATGGCTCTCCTAAGCCCACCATCAAGTGGAAGCGGGATGACAACTCAAAAATCTCCATTAGCAAAGGCCATTCAGGTCAGACTTGTTAATTAACAAAAAAAATCTAAGCATACTTATGGAACAAAATTTTAATTACATTTTTATTTTAGTGTCGGAATGGGAAGGTGAAGTACTCGAAATGGCACGCATTTCCCGTCTGGATATGGGGGCGTATTTGTGCATCGCCAGCAACGGTGTACCACCGACGGTCTCGAAACGAGTCAAAGTCAGTGTCGACTGTGAGTATGAATTTTTCAAGTTTCACTAATTGGGTTTCACAATGTACATTTAGGGTATTTGTACCTATTATGTTAATAAAACATAGTTAACCAATTTACATTTAGGCTAGCGCAAAATCGGACTATGGTCTATTACCCTACTCGCCTAATAAAGAAGGACAATACTGGGCAAGGGTTGCCCAGTATTGGGATGAAAAAATGTTGTGTATGCGTATAAAAAGATTTTGATTTAAAGAGAAGAATTTATTTTAAGATTTTAAAATACATGCTCTTTGATTTTGTACAATAAAAAGTAACACATTCTATTTCTACATATTGTATTATTTTGCAGTTCCTCCAATGCTATGGATACCTCACCAACTGGTTGGGGCTCCTCTGTACTATAATGTGACATTGGAATGCTTCACGGAAGCTCACCCTACCTCATTGAATTACTGGACGAGGGACGACGGTCACATGATTCACGAGAGTCCCAAATACCACATGGAGAATATGGTGGGAGTACCGCCTTATAAAACGCACATGAAATTACTTATAAGGAATATAATTTCTGAAGACTATGGGACGTACAAATGTGTTGCCAAAAACCCGAGAGGCGAATCAGATGGAACAATACGATTGTATAGTACGTATTTTTCTCTACATAATAATATCAATAGTTTCACTAACAAGTAAAACTAATATTTACCACAAAATAATTATTAACATACAGAGTGTTACAAGTTTGACCGCAAAATGTGCTTGTAGTATTGTAGTACTTTAACTAGTGAGCCGATTTGGATGCGGTGTTCGTTATGAAAGCAGGTTTTCTCGTTGGTTCTTTGACATTTTTTATCAAATCGGTAAGCTGTTTCAAGTTCTTTTATTATTCCGATGGGTTTTTTTTAGTATAACCTTTTAGTATTTTTAATGTCTGTACAAAAGCTTAATGTACATTTACAAGAACTTGTGTTACGGGTAACAACAACAATAAGTTTTACCCGTAACACAAGATCTTACCACGGGACTAGATTGACGTGGTATAAAAGCATCCATGGATATTATTGTATTTTTTTCATCGAGTAATACCTATTTGATGTATTGCAGCTTCTTCACCACCGACTACAACACCTGATCCCAGAGCCATTACAGTTCCTCCACCGTCGAGACCACCACGCCGCGATACACCACTTACAGATAAAGGTGATTGGTCAAGTATTATCGTTATTATTATTTTATTCCGTTCACTGCGGAACAAAGACCTCATTCAACAAACGCCGAATCGACAGACCCACCATTGTATACAACTAGCATCGGGTACTGCACGGAGATCGTCGTTCCCTCCGTCTCCATTCAAATTTGTATCTACTACTACCGAAACCGACAGATGTACTCCTGTACAAAATATTTTGAAGTGTCTATTCTCGAACCCACTTGAACACACAAATAATTAGCAGTCGTAAGAATTGCCGATAGAAGTGAAAAATTATAACATTACAACGAAACATTAATAACGTCATAATGTCCATAATAAGATTTTAGCCTACTAAAAAGTACTAAACACGGCAAAAGAAATTATCACTTTAAAAATCAAAAATCAAAATATGTCCCGACGTTTAGGATGAGTATAAATCTATATACCTATAAGACCTAGAGAATTGAAATTTGGTAGGAATATTACTTTTGCCATGTAGAGTTCAGCTAAGATCGGATTTTAAGAAATTCCTCGCCCTCCCCCTTTTACATAACAAAGCCTATGCGGGCAGCTAGTCACATATATCGCACAGTAGCCATATACCGTAACCGTAATAAAAAGCAATGTCATTATGTTTGTTAAAAATTTCGTGCTAATCCATTCGCGTAATTGAGTGACACAAACAATCGAACAAATAAACTTTCAATATTAATTACAAACCAACCATTTTGTTTTATTACCACTAACATATCAATACTTTTTAGCAAAAGCAAGCTTTATAGTATAAAGCGTAAGAACTAAACTTTAAAAAGTATCTCTCTAGATATATCTCTAATAATATATCGTGTAACAGTACTCTCGTGTAATTATTTAAAATACAATATCACCACGGATTCTAAGCACAAGGAGCATGAAACTAGACCGACTCATACATGAATTTAATAAATTCTAATACAACAATTGAATACAACACAAACTGTACCAGAACTACATAAACTATAATATGTATAATAAAACGTAGCTACAATAAATTTCGTGGTCAGATGAGTTCATTAATTCTCGATGTCGATACAATAAAATGCAACCAAACAAGAATTTTATGTCAGTGATTTCGTTTATTAAGAGATAATAATACCTTTACGAGTTGTATCCCCCGAGATCGTTCAGTTTATTTTCACTGTTTATTTCTGTTATTATTAGTGGTCGTTTTGTTTATAGATCATAAAGTGTTACGATGTTGTCAAACAGTTAACAGGCTTTAAATGTTATGTCGATATCAAATACAAAATCTGCTCCTTTATAGTCATCAGGATTCTGTAATAAAATTTATCGATTAGAACATATACCTACTTTTATATTGCTATGATTATATTTATATTATATCGTACGTATACTTCTGCTGAAACATACAATGAAACATAACATATTATGTAACAATTAATTTGTGTAAATTAGAAAATAAAAATTTGTTAAACCTTTTTATCATAAAAGGAAATTTTTGGAGGTGCCATACGGCCATGCATAATTTTGTGCAGTAGAGTATATCAAATATTCGCTTTCGCTGGAATTCGCAGGGGCTACATTCCTATAGCCTAAGGGACTGAATAAGCGTTAGAATACTTTAAAGGTACCAGCAACGTCTTTCATCTCAATTCTAAACAAAATTAATGCAAAGTAAACTTTAACGAATAAGCATTATTGTAAGCAATAAAATATACGTAGGTATATTATAATAATAACCATAAGAGAACAACATAACAACAATAAATATACAAAGTTAATACATAGCTTTGTATATGTTGTGTGGTAAAACAAATAAGAATAAAAGCAATTAGATTGCCATCTAATACAGCCCATAATCTTTCCATCTTGATGTTGCAATATTCAGTATAGTAATCTCTATTAATATACAAAGACGGTCCAATTAAATATCTTTCGTCCGGTGCTTATAACCGGACCACATCTGATAATTTAATATCCCCGTCCGTATGAGTGCAATATTACGAAGTAGCGAGTAGTTCGGTCCAAGCCATTACTCCGTTATTGGTAACTTCGGTACTTTCACATGTAGGACAAGACAACATCTTGCGCCAGAACCTATTAAAGTCAAAATGTCCCCGTCGTCCGATCTTTGCTAACGTTTCTTTATAAATATGTTGGAAGTAAAACGTGGGATATTAATTTTAGTTAATATATCAGCTTAGTGGTAATTAAATAGGTAAAGTACTCGAATCCCACCAATTTGTATGATGAACATATTTGTGATATTCTCATCTAGGTATATGTTTTGCATATTTTATGTTATATACTTACATTATGTATGTAGTATATTTACATTAAGTCGAGTTCCTAGGCGCTTATCGCAAGACTAGTATTGTTCTGTCAAAATAAATACTTATTTATAATTATAAATATTAATTCCAATAATAAATAAATCTTATAAAACTATAGATGAAAGAATAAATACAAATGAAGTTATAAGTTTACATAATGATTTCCATACATGAACTTGAAAAATCCATTTGTGAGGACAGTATTATAAGAAGGGACGTCGTTTTTGCACGGGCGGCGGCGCGGCGCGGGATCGACCGCTACTTCCCTTTTATTTTTTGTGTCCATTACGAATTTACGGCCAGGCCACTCGACAATATTGCGCAACTTTTCAATATCTGCCCGCCAACGTCCGTGCCCTTTACATTGAATGTTTTCTAATGAGCGATGCACAAAATTTTGAGACATCTTGACAATATTATGTTCGTTCTTCAAGATTATTTTTGACTGTTTGTGTAAACTATAAAGATCGAATAAAAATCCAACAAATAACCTCGATCGAAATCAGCCTCGATCTTTACTTTTTAAAAATTACATTATTATATTGAATAGGTATTAAAATTAAATAGAATATTATTTTTTTATTAATATAATACATTTTAACTGCATATCTTTTATTTTGTTTTTTATTAGAATCTTGATAACATCCCAAAGTATTCTGAAAACATCATTATGATAAAACAATTTTTACGGATTTCATCGCGGTTTTTTAAGATTTTTACAAGCCCGACGTTTCGGATACTTTATAGCAACCATGGTCAGGAGGGAATAAAATCCGTAAAAATTGTTTATTATAATGAGTGAAATTCGCGTAAACATTAGAAAACAATTCTGAAAACATATTAATAAAACTTATAAAAGTAAGTAATATTTTTTAAATAAGTATTAATAATTTTATTCGTAGTTAACCGTATTTACTGCAAAATCGGTAAAAATAACAGACATTTCTGTGCAAAAGTATTCAATCACGTCTTTTTTAACAGGGACGAAGTATCAGTCTAACTTGAATGAAATCGATAAGGGGAAGCAGAAGTCTGACGAGGGAGGTGGGAAGACGCATCTCAACTGGGTGGGAGGTGCATCACAAGTTACAGGTAAACAAATCTATTTTTACGACTCCGCATTTAAGTAATTAAATTTAAAAAAGATATAAAACTGATTTGTACTGATTTATTTTAAAAATACACTATTTTATGTTATAAATTTAAAAAGCAGTATTTACTGGTAGGTATAACACAAAATAAAGTTATCAAGTGATAAAAAAATATATAAAAATATTTTGTGCGATTTTATTTTGGCGTTCTGATATCAAATAAATTGAATTCTTGATTTGCGTTAAGATGTATAATGGACTTAATTATGAAAATATAAAATGATATTTTGTATTGTTGTATCCATAGGTTTGGCAGTGCTGAAATGATATCCTTACTAATATTATAAATGTGAAAGCATGGATGTTTGTTACGTTTTCACGCGAAAACTACTTAACCGATCATCATGAAACTTATTCTTGGAGGTATTAGAAGTAACAAAGGATACTATTTATAAAACAACTAAAATCTTGTCCTACGCAGACGAAGTCGCAGGCACCAACTAGTTATTTTATAAACACGAGGATGTATATAACCTTTGGTTAACAGGATAGTTTCTCTTGCTGTAACTGTTAATCACTGATTCTTATATTACATTTGTATGTCTATTTTACACATTAATGTTAATAATGTTAAATTATTCACAGATGACGCTGAGAGGAGAAGAAGTCATCCTAGCCTCATAATACTTATTTACGTTGCTATCAACTTCTTCGATTTATTTTAATAGAGCCTTTTGTCTATTATACAATTATAACACATGTCCAAATAACTAATAAAGTGACGTCATAATTATAGAAGAAAGACGATTGTTGCGAATATTTTGTGAAAATATTACACGACTTATCACTTATATGCACTACACGTCTTATGTATAGGTAGATATATAATTTTGCACCAGTTCCGCTTAGCTATGTCACTCTATCTGATGTGTACACTTTGCTTTAGGACACCGCTCTAAAAAGAGCTTTAATATAAATTACAGGAGACTTAAAATTAAAGTATTAATGATAACAACTATAAAATGTACATCGTTTTAATTTAAAGATTTACGTCGAAACAGGTAACGTAGTCTTAAGTAATATACATTTTTTTACAACGTGTACTCAGTTACAGACGATATTTATATAAAGTGTATAAATGTTGTTGTTAATATAAATTAATGTATAACAGTTCCTTAAGAGTAGTTAGACGTAACCACGGTGGGGCAGATATCATATATCTCATTTATTTGTAAAAAAATATCGTATTATTTACTTGTGTTATTGAATCTGCGCCAAAATGGTTTAAAATATGTAATTGCTGCACATATATTAATATAGCATAAAGTGCACTACGATTAGTATTACATCGAGCATATAAACGGATAGAGTCGTAATGAGAGTCATACAATTCCGAAACTGGTCAGTGATTTGTCACTGACGTAATAGAAATTCAACCAACCAGTGATCTGTATGTACGTCCCATCGGCCAATGATCCATCAATGGCCAATCAGAGCACAGAACCGGAGCCGCGTCGCAGCACAAATTTTGCTGAATTTATCTCTATTCTGGCGGCTCTATTCGTTATATGGTCGATGGTATTCACCACATAGAATAAGACTGAGTTATTTATTTATTGTTTCCACCTCGTATTGCTGTGATAAATATTGTTTGATAACATCAGGAAATTTAATATTCATAAGAGTACAATAGTTTAGAAAAGTTAAAGTAAAAAATAAATTATCCAATAACTCTTAAATATCAGATCCATCCAAGTATTAAATAAAATTACATTTACGCTACAAAGAATCTAAATTTATATTGGATGTCTCAGACGTATATTTCATGGTAAAACTTGAAGCAAATTTTAAATTGTATGTAAAATGTGAGAGAAAAGACATGAAAACTTGATATTATCAAGCAAACTTTGGTCTCGTGTCCTTACACTTGTTTACCACTACATGATTTATATCAAATTTGAATATTCTTTCGTGGCATACGTTTATTTGCTGTATATCGTACATTTTTACGTTTTTTAGAACCTGAATTTCATCTGTCAATTAATGTTTATAATATAATTAAGTATAAACGTTACAATGTTGCCAAATTGCTAACTTATAAGGAAAAGCTGCATAGAGTATATTGTAAATATAACCCTTAAGCCAAAGCGATGGAGTGTGTTTTAACTGAATATTGATTGTTTGAAAAGTTTATTGTACGAAATACAATCTGAAACTACGTGGTCACGCGTTAAGCTATGATATTGTAGGTTATGAAAAATAAAGCTTGTTTTAAATATTTGTTTTTTATTTTGATACTAATGGTTTTTACGTGGCTCTACAGTTGCGTAGAATATAACTGAGATGATCTTACAAATTAAGGACTTAGAGGAAGATGTTATTCAAACTTAGTGAGTATGCTCCGGTCCTTGTTGGATGCGAGTGACAAGGCTATTCCTTCGTCTTCGTCATTTTGGCGTTCATTGAAGGGGGGCCTATGTTCAGCGGTGGACGGATAGAGGCTGATTATGATGATGAGTATATATTTTTACGACCATATGGAAAACAGAAAAAAAAATCAAATACATGGCATGGCATATAATTCCTTGGTGACACATTTTTTAGGTCAATACAGAAAGTATCGTGTTCAAGTTGAATAAATAGGTAATCCTATTAAATATTTTTCTAATTATTTTATAATTTTTAATATACTCTTGAATACTTGTAACAGTTAAACCCAGTACTGTAAACAAAAATAACAAATGAGATATAAAACAAGACATGACAGAAGCTAATCTGTTGACCCTACATAAGAGGGTATGAAAAAAATCGTCTTGCAGATTCATTAAATAAGGTTTACAAACAAACCGTCGTGGATCTTCGCAAATTAAACCTGAGAGGCGCCGAAAAGGCTCCAACTATGTATGGCGGGTGGCCAACTCCGGTGAGCCAATCTAACTTCTTTTAAATGTGTTTTTGATGTAAGCAACGCATTACGGTACGCATCGACTTCCGCCCCTAAAATGTTTTACTAAATTAGCTTTTGATATATTACGCCTAAAGTTTTTTCATTTGTACAACCGGCGTTCTGTAAATAATAAATTATGCTATTTTAATTACATAAGTACTCATTTTCTTATTTATTTCTTATGTTAGCAATTTTGTTCTTGATATGTCTTTCACACATATATATTTTAGTTTTTTTTAATAGTTGAAGCAAAATACAGTCTAGCATAGATTTCATTGAACGCGTAAGGCTTAAAATATTTTTAATCCTTGCCATTTGTTTTACGAGACAATTATTAAGTAAAAGTTTAAAAACACTACCAGCCACTAAAACTTTTTTTTTTCTTTAATACCGGGAAATGCTCTGAGGCCTCCCGCGGGGGAGTGGGTGTCCCCAGGTGTCAGCGAGTCCTGTGGGACTCGCTGAGCCCGAAAGCTGGTAAGTGGACGCAGCTCTACCCACTTATACCCGGCGAGTGCCTCCAATGCCGCCTTTGGTGAGGTGCCCCGGATTTAATGAGCAAGCAGACCTAAACGGCTAGTCCGTCCCTCAGGGGACCGACGCCACCTCCACCATAAAACAAAGGCTGTCCCTTTGTACAATGGGGTGAGGTTCCTGTCCTTGCCCCTTGCTTCCTGCTCTTTTGTCCCCTCTTCTTATAAGAGGGGTACAAAGAGCCCCCTCGGCTGAATTAGCTTCGCCCAAGGTGGGCTGGTCTCACCCTAGGCTAGTGAACCCCACCGCCACATCACGGCCTGAACCATGGTGGGGCGCCATTAAAACACTAGTAATTGTGTAATTTGAAATCTTAGATTGGCATTTAAATATGTTATTAGTCCAATGTTGTTTTTTATATAATCATCATATTTTGTTAATTATTTAACCGTATTTCAACTCCAAAACATAGAATTAAACCTAATTCGTTTTTAATAGAGGTACAATGAAATGCCATCAATTCAGTCGATAGTGTCACAATGACAACTTAATGGGCATCCATTTAAACCTAAACTTTAATTGAAGTGAGTAAGGTTGAAAATGTACAATCTGGATAGCTCATTACTTAGCGAATGGATGTGTAGGTGCGTTCCCACTTCCGCAACCGGACACCGCGACACCACGGCAATCAAATAAAATTAACACATATTACTTTAAGAGCCACAGCCAATGTTATAAATCTTATGAAATGCTTTCAAGGGGTATCGCAATGTGTTCTCTTGAAAAACGCCATTTTGTGTTACATAAATTTGAAATATAATTTAAAATGGATTCATATGAAATATTTATGCTCTAAGAAAGTTTACTTTTATTTATATAATTAATTTGATAAATGAAATTATATTTAAGATTATTTAAAAGATATTATGTTGCATTAGCTAAGCAAGAAAAACTACAGCGGTAAAAGAAGAAGGTCCAGTATCAGACATAATATATAGACAGACAGATAGGAAAGTTTTGACAGGATTAAGAATAGACATGCAGATATTTTAATAAAAATTGAGATTGAAAATTAGAGTGGAAAGAAAACTAATACTGACACATCTCTTTGTAATCTCATCATAAATATCGCGACAAAATATTATTGAAGTGTAAACTTCTTTTAGCGCGGTACGCATATTTTTAGGTGACATAAAATTTCTGGACTCTCGACACCGTTAGGAGACGCTATTTGACGTTTATATGACGTTTGATTTATTTATGTATGATTATGCAATATTTATTTACATAACCAATTGTTAAACACACTGAAATGTCAATGTCATGCGGCCTTTTTGTGCGCCGTTTAAATTGTATAGGTTGTCATAATCTATTACAACCTGTATTATAGGTATTTGAATTTATTTTTTTGTTTCCACTTCTATCGGCAGTGCCTGTGACTGGTTGGGTTTTTTTTGATGAAGCAGTCACTATTCACATAAATAGTAAAACATGCAAGTCAAGTCACTATACTAAAGATAAGATATATAAAAGTACACGAATAAATAAATTAAATTTTAACCAAAACATTTTCCTTTTTTATTCGCTGCTGCAAAACGCTGAAAGATTTCAGGTAGTGCATTAAAGCTTTGAACGTTAAAGACTGCACGGAAATCCAAGACAGGTATTTGCCGGAACACATTCTGCCAGACAGTCGTTCCTTGGAACTTAAAATTAATGCAGGTTTTTCGCAGAGAAAATCTTTTAATACTATTTGTCATTTCAACAGAACAGTGTCAGTTACATTCAATAAGCATAATGTTTCCTTAAATTAAACTTGCTGCCGGCAGCTTCGCTAGCATGAACTTTATATTTAAAAAAATAGTTTAATTTTCCTTTTTATGTACAACAATACGATTTTAAGAAAACCTGTGCCTCTACGATAAGAACACCATAGTATATTATCACCACGTTCAGTATACTTCTTTGAAAGTTAATAAAAAAGTAATGTAAGTATAAGTGTGGTGTAATGTTTATATAAAAAACTGACATGTGAAATTAAAAAAATAGCACCAGTATTATTAACAGTGTATAGGCGCCGATGGTCGCCAAAAGGCTTCGACTGCTCGTTTGTCCTCCTATGCTACATAAAAAAAACTTCAAATGTCATAAAATAAAACACTTGAGCATTCCATAAGAAAGGAAAATAGGTTACAGAACGTGACGAATTGCCAAGACTAATCTATAAATACCATACTTATTGTCTCTAAGATATGAAATAACGTTCTTAGCCGAACATACAGACTGAATAATAAATGAGACTAGACAGGATAATCTAAAAGTGAAATCAACTCCGTTCACTTAACGTAACCTCTGACGGGACAATAAGACTTATTTCAATATGTACGAACAGCTAAATAAAAGACATTTTAATAACATTCATAATATAATACACAACATTTATAATTAATCAGTGTTAGTTCCAATTATTACATTGTTTGCTAATGTTTACACGAATGTCACTCATTATAATGAAACAACATTTAAAGGTTTTCAACAATGATCGCGGTTTATTATGATTTTCCGTCCATAAAAGTTATATCATTATAATTTATCAGAATCCGGTGGTTTATAAATATTCTGACTGTTTTGTTTTCCGTGTTTTCCGTCCGTGTGGGAATAGCGTAAAAAGCACCTAAATGAAATCTGCCCTGAGAACATCTTTGTGGCTGCTAGCCCGCATAGTCACAGTCTCAGACATCTGACTTGAGAACAACTTTGTGACTGCTAGCCCGCACAGTCAGTTTCAGACATCTGCCCTGAGAACAACTTTGTGGCTGCTACCCCCCAAAGTCACAGTTTCAGATACAGCGATCATCGTTTTAGTATTCTTTGTGAGGTATCATATTGATAATTATGAATATTATGATTTGATAATGTAGTATGTTACAACCCATTCCTTTAACATTATTAATCACAAATATCAACGCATCGTAAAGTGGTTGGAATATTCTACTCACGGATTCTACTGAACAAAATACTTTTTGACGTGACAACGTCTTATATTTCGATTTAGCCGGCTGCACGAACGAAAAAATATGACGCATGCGGCGTTACTTCGCTCTGAGGCGTTCCATTTTCTTATGTCGCGTTGTCACGTTCAACTATCAAGTAAACAGACTTTACAGACAACCAATATTTTTTTGCGAGGATAATAAGTGACCGCAATGATAGACATTTGTATTAACTAATAATGAATATAAATGTCTCTTCTGTCTTATATGAGTCGGTATTAGGAGGTATGTAAATCACAGTAATAAAAAATCTGGTCTTAATAATTATAGATGGATGTTATATCACTTTAAGGCTACCTCATATCAAATGGGAGTTAGGTAAGCGCTAATGTTTTAATAGATGTTATGTTATGTTCGTAGCTATTCAATTAGCTATGAAATAAAAAAATTGATTAACATCAGAACCGTAATCGATAAAAAAGTAAAAGCTTTTAATAAGAAGTTATATTGTTTTAGTATGAATATGTTTTAAATTACAAATCTTATGAAAACAAAGCAATATAACACGGATTATTGGTCTTCTCGTTTTCTCCGGCCCCCATAATTTCGAGGAGGCAAATTAATCCGAGCACGGCTGGCCTGATCGGCGCCGGTCAGCGCGTCCTCGCATACTAATGCTATTGTTTATCGAAGGGGCTAATCTGTGCGTACCAGCCGCTTCTGGCTTTCCAAATTATAACGGATCACTTTCAGTCTCTAATCCGAATACCCCACCCGACCATCGTCAACCTATTTTCCATCAATTATACATTACAAATTACTCTATTTTATGACACATTGCTTATTGAGACTCGCATATTGTAAGGACCTTATTATATTGGCGCAGTGGCTGTAAAATCGAATGCCGTGACGGCAAACGACTTGACCCTGTCATACGATGCTATGCCGCTGCACTCGGCTCCTTTGTATATGTGCGCGTTTACACTTTTATTTTCTTCATTTACTTGTTTAGCTACGCTTTCTAATATTAGCATAGATGTTGCATATCTTTTCTTTTTACGCCGGGAAAGTTCTTCCTGTGGGGGAGTAGATCTCTCCAATGTGGGACTCGATGCGCCCGAAAAGTTGTAAGGTGGACGCAGCTCTACTGACTAAACTCGCCGTGGAGTGCCCCAATGCCGCCTTTGGTGCGATGCCCCAGATCTATTGAGCAAATAGGGCACCTCGATGGCTAGTGAGTCCCTCAAGAGACTGACGCCTCCTACACAGACGGGTTATCCTGCGCGTCCTGTGGTGCGCCACAGAATAACCTCTCCCAACGTCGGGACAGTAGAATGGGGTAAGGTTCCCATCCTCGCCCCTTGTACCCTCTTTTATCCCCTCTTCTTATAAGAGGGGTACAAAGAGCAGCTCCCTCCATTCCATTGACTTCACCCAAGGTGCGAGATTCATCTTAGGCTGCTGAGCCCCACCCCTAAGACAAGGCTTGAACCATGGTGGGGAGATGTTGCGTATCTGCCAGTTGCCCGTGATGGCAACTATTTTTTACTAATTTTATCGGTGTTCGTTAATATTCTAACATGAAATTTCGGATACTTTACAACAATAAGGGTCATTAGAGAACAAAAGTATCAAAAAATTTGGATATGCATAAATCTTAATAAAATCTGTTTATCAGTGTAACAAATCAGTAAGAAGTAGTTTTATTACATTACACGAACAAATCGTAAGCAAAGGCCTCGACTAAGCTAGTACTTGGAGTAAAATCTACATGTTACAATAAAGATCAGACAATACGTAGTTTACGATTTATCTTGGAAATACATAAAGTGAGTCTTGGGAGTATCGCAAGTTCTACAACTATATCATTTTAATCGTATTATCACTCCCTTCGATATTAAAATATAAAAGTAGCATCGGGATAATATTTCAATGTTTATCATGATCATCTCATAAGTCTATCATACACCAAATGGTCGCAAACTTAATGGTCGCAAAGTGCCCACAAATTTAAGGGTGATTCGAAAGTAATTATCTAACTGCCTTGTAAAGATGATAAGACCTATCCAGATATACTTTTTTATAGAGTAATAGGGCAAACGAGCAGCCGAAGCCGTTTGGCGACTATCGACTCCCATACACATCCACGCAACCAAAGATTATGCAGATGCGCTGCCCTCCTTTTCCCTATCCCCCCCTATGGGCCATCACAAACCGCACGAATCGCGATAGCATAGCTGTCACTTGACGCCACAGCTGTCACTTGACGCCGGTTTTATGTGAGCGAGAGATACCACACCGGTCGTGCCGGCCCAATTCGGTTGCAAAGCAGCATGGCACTACGTCTTACTAAAAGCGCGTACTCTTCATTAATATCTTAATAACTAGGAAATATATCTAAAGAACCGATGGGACGGATGCGCTGTGCCGCGCTCCCGGCTACATGGGTACCACCATCTTGCTTGTTTCTCCCGTGAAACAGCTTTGCTGTGTTTCGGAGAGAAAGGTAAGACAGGCAGTGTAACCCTGGCACCGAGACTTAACATCTTATTTCTCAGTGTAGGCAACTCATAAATGAGTTGTCTGCGCTAGTTCCAGTAAACTAGTTCATGTTTATGGGCGACGTCGAACACTTACCATCAGGTGGCACGTCTGCCAGTTTGCCTATCCAAGTTACATAAAAAAAGAAGTTGACATCTTTGTATCATTAAAAGCAAAATACCTGCTTAACCTAACCATTCAGTGGTCACAAACAATCGTAAAACAATACCGAGAAGGAAAATAAGACCGTAATCATTTATATTGTTCCATCTGAATAAAATACAAGGTAAATTATCTTTACGGTGGTATAACAGTCGCAACATGTGTTAAGTTGTAAAAAGTCCCTCAGTGAGTGATAAAGGTAACCCTCCCCACCTTTATTGTTATCGAATAAAAATAATCCGGAGATTTCCTGGATGATCGTAAATCAGGAGGGCTGCGAGGGCGGAATAATATCGTGAGCTAACTGGCCTTACGGTATAGTTTCTTATGATATAGCTTACTACTGGTATAGCTGACTACTGTTATAGTTTACTACTGGTATAGCTTACTACTGGTATAGCTTACTACTGGTATAGCTTACTACTGGTATCCCCACCATGGTTCAGGCCTTGACGTGGCGGTGGAGCTCAGTAGCCTAGCGTGAGCCGCTGCACCTTGGACAAAGCTAATTGAGTCGAGGGGGATCTTTGTACCCCTCTTATAAAAAGAGGTTGGTGGCACTCTCCGGGTTTTAGTGGGTAGAGCTGCGTCCACTTACCTGCTTCCGGGTACAGTGAGTCCCACATACCCGCGTGGGGAGACCCACTCCCCCGCGGGATGCCTCAGAGCATTTCCCGGCGTTAAAGAAAATAAATGGTATAGTTTACTACTGGTATAGCTTACTGCTGGTATAGCTTACTGCTGGTATAGCTTTCTGCTAGTATATCTCACTACTAGTATATCTTATTCGATTACTACGTATCTAGCATAAATATAATATAGAAGAGTTTACATCGACACCACCCACCACCTTGCTTATTTCTTGAAGTGTTTCAGGAAAAATGATCAGTAATTGCTTATCAGGAATTAACATATTGCGTCTTAGGATTGGCTTCTATGAGTTCTTTAGGCCTGGCGCGTAACAAGCTAGCCCTAGGTTACTCGCTTAGTTTAAAAGAGAAGCACTTGTAAATGTGGCGTGCTCGCTAGATGGTGAATATTTCCAGTGAGATCCAGTCCCTATTATAACCAGTAGGCCCAAAAAGTAGATATGTACCTTCTCGGTAAAATATATCAACGTGTAGGTCATTAAAGTCTTTAACTTGGACTTATCTATAAAATATCTGGACCTTCTGTGAAACTTTTGCTCCGACTTTCATCATCTTACATTTCGGACGGTATGAGTTTGATTCCATGGAAGATGGGCCGGGTGCTGGTGTGGGATGCAACCTGTTCAGACACACTGGCCCCTTCCCATCTACATGGAACCATCAACAGAGCTGGTGCGGCTTGTGAAGCGGCTGAAAAAGCTAAAATATGCAAATGCAGGGGTCTAGGCTCCGAATATGATTTTGTCCCATTCGGTGTCGAGACCCTTGGTCCGTGGGGTCCTAGCGCTTTAAGCCTCTTTAAGGAAATAACAAAAAGGTTAGTCGACATCACAGGAGACCGAAGAGCTGGCAGCTACCTCGGACAAAGAATTAGTCTAGCAATTCAAAGGGGGAACGCTGCCAGTATCTTCGGGACCTTGCCTAAAGGGACTCCTTTTTATAAATATAATTAAGTTATTATATTATTTTTTTAAGGTTTTTTAGTTTTAGTTTCTTTGTAATTTTTTTATTTATAAATTAAAAAATATCCTAATAATATGCTTCAATATAATTTAGGTTATTAAGTACATATAAACGAGTGATGATGATGATGATACGCGTTTATTCTAAAATCGGTGCCGAGGTTTGACTTGCAATAAAGCTCAAAACAAACAAACGACGAAATACATTCAGATAATAGGGAGCCGAGGCACATTTTTGACGGTGAAGCGCTGAAAAGCCACCGATACCGAAAAGTGGCAACTGAACCTAATGAATAATTCATGGAAGCGGCGCGGTGCATGTTCTATCACTGTTTTATCTATCGGGCATGTGGTCGCGGCCCAGCCCCTTCAACTAGACCCTCCCGCTAGGGTTAACTACCTCGCTACCAACAATTTTACCATTTGAGAAGACTAGATAAGCTGGAAATAAACATTACCTTAATGCGACCGCTAACGTAATTGCTATTAAACAAAATACACTTTATACTTTATGGATATTTGCGTTGTTTATGGATTACCGTATTGAATTAGCTTTCGTGTCTTTATAGAAATGGGCTTAAAGTCAATATGGGTTACAGTTTTTATCCCCCGACGTAAAAAGAGGGGTAATATAAGATTGACCCCTCTTTGTGACATCGCGGTTCTGAAACAGGTGAAATGTCAAACAATTCTGATGCGTTTTTTTTATTTAAAAGTAGGTTTTTTAGCGATGGTTCCTATACATATTTTACTAAAACTGATTTAGCCGGTCTTTACCTCTTATGTTATTGCGATGTCGAAAATTTTTAAATAGCAAATAATAGGTAGTCTCGAGTGAATTAATATAAGTTTATGAGCTATGTTCTTACCGTCACTTGATGCCTTGCACTTTACAAGAACTCCAGGATTTTTTATATACTTGTATATATTTTTCATAATTAAAAAAGTGTTCTCTATTTTTTATTTCATTAATCATTAATTCTTGTTTTCTTGTTTTTTACGTCAATTTTAACGATAATAAACATAAGCGTAGAAAATTTGTAGTTGAAACAACCTTTCGAATCATTTTCATTAATTACTGAAATTCAATCAGAAATATTTAGATAGTAATTTCTCATGCATACGTATCGAGTAACATTGTAGGCTGATTTTAAACAAGAAATAAAATATTCCATTCGTTCAATATTTGAATTGAGTGAAAACGATGCGCTTACTCATCTACAAATTATTTAACAATTGAGAGAGTTTTTTTTTTTTTTTTTTAATTAAATCTCAAGCATTTTAAGTATTTTCAAGTAGGTATTGTGTAAACACGGGGGAGTGGGTCTCCCCAGGCGGGTATGTGGGACTCACTGCGCCCAAAAGCTGGCAAGTGGACGCTGCTCTACCCACTAAAACCCGACGAATGCCACCAATGTCTTTGGTGAGGTGCCCCGGATCTGTTGAGCAAACAGGGCACCTCGCCGGCTAGTCAGTCCCTCAGGGGACCGACACCACCTCCACAGAGGGGTTGTCCTGCACCACAGAACTACTCCTCCCAACGTCGGGACAGTACAATGGGGTGAGGTTCAGGTCCTTGCCCCTTGCCCCCCGCTATTTTGTCCCCTCTTCATATAAGACGGGTACAAAGAGCCTCCTCGGCTTAATTAGCTTCACCACATGAAAAATATACACATACACCCGGAGTACAAATAAAATCTATACTAATAATATAAAGTAACATGCATCGGAAATAAAATAAATTTGAATTTGAAAGCTGAAGAGTTTGTTTGTTTGAACGCGCTAATCTTAGGAAAAATTATTTCAGTGTTAGATAGCCCATTTATCGAGGTAGGCTATAAGGCTATATATAACATCACGCTGTGACTAATAGGAGTTAAGTAAGTTAACGCGGACGAAGCTGCGGGCTACAGCTAGTTTGAAATAAAAACATGTCTACATACCTTCCCCTGTGTTATACGGTCTCTATAGAGACGCCGGGACGTCTGTTGCCCCGTAAACAAGATATCATTTCGGTCAGCAATGTCCCACATGTACATCATACGAGATTCCATTGCTACCTTGCTCTTGGTACAAGATGCCCTCAATACATACTGCACAAAAGACATATTTATATGTATTTATTTATACAATATTTTATATTTGTGTTATTTTCTAATGTGGTAGTATGTTCCTAGGTATCATCATCATCAGCCTCTATCCGTCTACTGCTGAACATAGGCCTCCCTCAATGAACGCCAAGACGGCCGATCCCTTGCTACTCGCATCCAACATGGACCGGCCACCGCACGGAGATCGTCTTCCGGAGGTCGAGTGGTCAAGCTACTGTACACTTTACGCAGCGCTCGCGGGTTCAAATCTTGCCAAGTGCATATAATTTTTATGATGAATATAGAAATCTGCGCCGGGACATGAATGTGTAACAATGTATATTTATTTCATTTGTTATCTAGTACCCGTAATACAAGTTCTTATGATGTTTGCGTGAATTTCACTCATTATAATAAAACAATTTTTACGGATTTTATCGCGGTATATTAAGATTTTTACAAGCAAGACGTTTCGGATACTTTACAGCAACCATGGTCACGGGAGGACTGAGGTGACAGATGTCCTAATGTTACAAAGTTATTCGAAACTACCCTATGATACATCATTATTTTGATAAGTCCTCTCTACGCAGAAAGCGCTAACTGTATCTTTAATCTGTGGCATATTATGCTTGGTTTTTGATTTAATTATTTTAATAATGGGATCCCAAGCAGGTGGTAAGAGCCAGCCATCTTCTCTATTGAAATTTGGATGTTTTTTAATTTCAATAGCCTCGCGGATCATCCTTGGTTGGAATCGTCGGGCTTGTAAAAATCTTAATAAACCGCGATAAAATCCGTAAAAATTGTTTTATTATAATAATTTCTTATGAGTTTACCACGAGGCTTGGTTAACGTGGTGTGATTGTTGGATAGTATTTTTTTTTTCTATCTGTACCGCAACGTAAGGCAAATTAACTCAAGGTCAACTAAGTAAGTAAGATAGTGCGACTACAGCTGAAGTGTGTAAATATAAATAATAAATTTAATACTGGACAAGATAAAGTTAGCTACAAAATGGACAATGTAATAAATCAAATTACTCTGTCCAAATCAAATGTAAGTCTAGCCATGTTTAGAGTTACAAAGATCAAGTCGATAAGTTAGTGCGCTGTCTGCGCACTACAAACAACTTTTGCAATTAAACTTTTATTCGGGAGGTCGATATTGCTCTACACCCTACTTTATATTTTGCTTATCATCTTACAACTTTGACACACGTTTCGATAACTCAAAAGCTAAGTTCAGTCGCTCAGTCGCGTCTGATAAAATATTATGCGATTTCAAAACTGAGTTAAAAGCTGATATATTTATTTATGTTGTTAAAATATAACAAAATTTACAACGTGTGTATGTAAAAATTAATATGTATGTGTATATACTCGTATAATTATGTTATAATTATACAAGTATATATATATAAAAAGTAAATTTGTTTCCACATCATATAATCAGTTTTCAAAATAAACATTTTTTATAGCTGTTTGATGTATGATTTATAAACAACACTACATTCAACATTGCTAAATTAGAAAAAAATTACAATCTGCGCTCAAAATAGAAGTTTGTAATATGTTCTTCACTCCGGTTGCCGCTGTTGCTCAGACTTAAAGTTAGGAGCGTTGTTAAATTATATTTTATCTATGTATAGAAAAGTAGTAAAATATTTTAGTTTTGATTAAAAGCCATATTGATAAATTTTATTGCATAATAAAATGACGTATCGACTAAAATATGTAGCAGAACTGAACTAAAAATAGTAAAGTTTTAATGAATACCGTTTTTATACAGCGATTTCCTTTTTAAGCTGCAAGTTTTCATTGTTATTGATAAAGTTGGCATATTACGGATCTTTATGTTTATGAGAATATGCTTTGCAAACCCACAAACTTGTTTACATAGAATTCTGATCGCGTTTAGTTTGAATTATACAGTCGTGTTATTTGCCAACTGAATGCGGTAACAGTGTTTTGCCTAGTAAGTAGCGCAGTTCGAAAATTTGATTCTAATTTTTGTTACGCTCCAACAAGTTAGCACATTTGAATTCATTGGCTCGCATGAAATTGTACCGAGTTTTAATATAAGAAGTCCCGTGGTACACTACATTTGATAACATATTACAGGAAACTTTTAAAGCAATTTACATTTTAAATAAAACGAAAAAGAACCACATTATATGAAATTAAATCTGTAAATTTGATAGAGATTTTAATAGAGCTTACTCAGACAAACAACAAAATAGGGTCTCGCAAAATATGGTGAGGAGCTGAATGCTCAAAATAAAAACAGAATTAATTAAAACGTGCATTTTTTACCAAATACGATACTAAAACAGTTTTTTAAACGACTTTAAAAAGAAGGAGGTGTAAATTCGACTATATCCTTTTTATTAATAAGCTTTCGTTTAATTCCTACTCTCCTTATTTTGAAAGTCCATTTCACCTTATCGATTCGGTGTAATTTGAAAGATGATATAATTTAAGGGAGTTCGTGCGTCGCACTGTCCAACCATAAATCTCGCAGGCAATATGAGAGGCAACGATATAATGTCTCTCCCCGCTGTGGTGCCATCGCCCGTCCACATCACACATTATTATACAGTTATTAAAACTACACGATAAATTACATAGTTTTGTTATTACTATTTTAAACACGGTTATGGTTCCTAATACAACAATAATTGCAACCACTGTTGGGCAGGGGCCTTCTCGACGAAATCAGGTGACTTCCTCACCAAGTGTTGGGCCATAGTTCAATGTGCTAGTACATTTCGGGTAGTAAACGTCATAGCCCCTCAAATAAACCTCATCGTGCATACAATTGCAGGACAACGTGATAAGTCCAACGTGATGACGTTCATACGTAATTATAATCATTTTTTTTAAAGTAAAATTTGTAACTTGTGTCTTTTAAAAGCTACTAAAATGTTTCATTAAAAGGAGGCTCATTTTTATACGTAGGTACTATTTACTTCAGGTATAAAGCAAGAAAAAGTAATCTCACATAATCTTATTTTTGATATTTATTCGTAAACAATTAATAATTTTTAAGATAAGAAAACATTAAATTACATTATTAAGACCATTTTAATTTGTACTATAAAGTGTATACTTAATCATATCTATAATTTTATAACTAATAAAACTGAACTGAACATCTTTTCTATACTCAATCCCGTGACCATTTACATTTCATTAAACTTGTTAGATTTGTTTGCTAATATTAGTTTAACACATACATATAAAGACAGAGCGTAGGGACGGGCGAAACACGTCCTCATTATTCAAATGCACCGAACCAAATTATGGTAATCTGGCGAACCTGTTCTGTTTCAGTAATATTAATACAAACATCGACCACCCTACCTGTTCGTCAACCGTACCCCATTGCTTATTCAGTATCTCATACAAAAGCTTCTCCCTTTAAAAACTATTTCATTTATACAAAAATAGATATACCGTTAATCTGGAATTGATCCCTGTATTCATTATTCAGAGAGAGTACTTCTGAGATTGAAAATGGCTATTTATGTTTCTTATTTCTGTATAGGTTATTATGTAGGCTTTTATCTCAGACTCCGTTCTTATGAAATACTTATTACATTAATATCTTTAGTATTTTATTTTCATGTACAGGTGGAAGGGATGCGCTTGTGCTACCTACCAGTGTGTGTGGTACCACCATACTGCTTATTTCTTTCGTGAAATAGCTTTGCTGTGTTTCGCAAAAAGGGCTGGATTAGCAGCGTAATTACTGGCACCGTTACTAATAAGTTTCCAGGAGAAATCCCAGTAACCACCACGCGGGTGTTAAGTGGACAACGTCGCCCACTAACATCTGACCCTGTTCCTTTACGATAACTAGTTATAATCTATTAATATTAAAAAAAACACCAATAATAGTTTTCAGGTCCATTTCAGATATTTTATAAAGAAATATTTTATATGCACTTTAATATAAGGTCTTTTTTTTGGTAGGTAAAGGTATGGGATTGACATAAGCCGTCGTCAATTATGTCACTCGTTATCGTTATCGCAAGTTGGTAGACAATGTTAAAATTCGTAAAAAAATCATAAACTGTCAATTGGTTATCGAACACTTATGTCAAACTTATGTTATTTTATTATTGATATTGATTCGTTATCCGTGGGCGTGGGCCATGGAGGGCAACATTTTCACAATTTTTATGAGTTATAGTGTGTATGAGGTCTATTTACATAGATATTAATTTTAATTTTTTGGTCCGATTTGACACTTCTTGTCGAACTTTGTTGACATTTGACAGTTGTTGTCGTTGCACTGTCACGATCTTTGATTGATTATTGGCTAGAAAATTATTATCGTTATCTCAAAGACGATAACGAATTTCGGCTACAAAGCGATGTCACTTTGTCTACAGGCCCTGGATTGTCATATTGTCGAAACCGCGTCGAGCGCTTTCGCAGCGAGTGAAAACACATATTTATTTAATTAAAGGGTGGGATTTATAAAAAAATAATTTATGACGACCATTTTAAATCATATTTTCTACAAGGTTTATTATGGTATAAGTTTTATTGTACATATAACCTAATATAACTCAAATAAAATGGTTTTTTGATCTCAATTTTGACTTATCTTTGCAATTTTTAATGCAGCAAAATATACTTGTAATCGTGTATCGAACAACCGAAATGTTATGATGAAGGATTTAATCGGCTTAGTTTCTAAATAAAATATAATTAAAAATGCCGTTTATCGGGAAAGGCCCGCCTTAACGCCGGGAAATGCTCTGAGGCATCCCGCGGGGGAGTGGGTCTCTCCAGGCGGGAATGTGGGACTTCCTGCGCCCGAAAGCTGGTAAGTGGACGCAGCTCTACCCATTAAAACCCGGCGAGTGCCACCAATGCCGCCTTTGGTGAGGTGCCCCGAACTAATAAGCAAACAGGGCACCTCGACGGCTAGTCAGTCCCTCAGGGGACCAACGCCACCTCCACAGAACAACCCCTGCCAACTTCGGGACAGTACAATGGGGTGAAGTTCCCGTCCTTGCCCCTTGTCCCCTGCACTTTTGTCCTCTCTTCTTATATGAGGGGTACAAAGAACCCGCTCGGCTCAATTAGCTTCGCCCAAGATGCTGGGCACACCTTAGGCTACTGAGCCCCACCGCCACGTCAAGGCCTGAACCATGGTGCGGAATATAAGGTCTTCTTTCGCTATATCAATTACGTAATCAACGTATATTAAATAATATACCTATAATTAGTCTCATAAACAGATTGAAAAGTGTTAATCTGATTAATCATGCACAAAATAAAACGAATAGGTTCATTTCCTTGTATCACAAGTGGTTACATCGGGGCACATGTATTGACACGTATTATTGTCTATGATGACATGTTCTGACACTAGTGATGTTCTATTTAAAACGTGTGGTTGTCGATAAATATTTTTTTGAATTATATATATAATAATATAATTAAAATAATATTATATTATATATTATATTTTTTTGAATATATATTTGGTAATTTATCAAACCGCATTTACTCAGATTTAAGACCTAGAAAATATGTCATGATTCTAAACAACTTACTTATTAGTTGAAGATCATCTGCATATATATGCAGACGATCTTCAACTAATAAGTAAGTTGCAATAAGTAAGTTAAAAAAATGCAACTAGCACATGTGTGCTAGTTTTTTTTAAACAATCAGTAATATCTGCGTAGTAAATATTGAACAGAACTGGTCCAATAATTGACCCCTGTGTGGTCCTTTTTAACGGTGCCAAGGCGGATGCACTAGTCCTCCCATTACCTAGCTTAAGTTCCACCTGTTGTTGTTTGTTTATAAGGTAACTATCAAACCAACGCAAAGCTGAAGTATCAAAACCAAAATAACTTACTCAAATGGCCGGGAGACGTCTAATAATACAAGTATTATACATATTCCATCGTCTTGGGCAGCTAATATGTTGTCAGTAACATCCAAAAAGCAGTACTTTGACTCTTTCTAAACCCAGATTGAAAGGCCGGCAAAATGTTATTAGTCTCCAAGTAATGTGCAGTTGTCGCATTCGAAACGACCTATTCTAATACCTTTTAAATACAGGGTAGGATACGCTTAAGATATTTCATATCTACTGGGTCGTTTTTTACGCTAATGGGCGAACAACATCAATTTTCCATATAGCAGGAATTAATGTGGATGTCACTATATTATAACAATTCAGTAGTAACATTTTCAATGTAATGTGGTCATACCCTTCATCATTCGATTTTAGTTTGTAAATAACCCGTGAAATATCCGTGTTTGCAACAAGCTCGATTTTAAAACGAAAGGAGTAAAACTATTAAATTTAAAATAAGTTAAAATAGACAAGTTGGTGGTCATGTTTCCAGGGACTTATTAAAAAATGGTTATCAATTGTTTATCTGGATCTATAAAGTGAGGAGGAAGTTCTTGGTTACGCTTTTTGGAGATAGTAGAAAATTTTGAATTTTTCCTTAACAGTCTTGGGTCAGTCAATTTTATTGTTTATATTGTACTGAAAATATGCAACCTTTTCATTTTATAATGACGTGTCAACTAGCTTTTTTAACGGTGTATTTTTAGAGCACGTCTTATTTTTGCTATATTATGCGGTGAGTGCACGGTCCCGCAACATCATCACTAGCTTGATTGTATCCGTTATAAATCCGTATATGTGTAAATGATACTACTTTTATATAAGTATTATTATTATATTATTAGTCGAATATTATATGTATATTGTATCTAAAAATTTATATTTTCAAAGATTACTATATAAAATAAATATAATAATATAATATAATAAATTTTAATATTGTAACCCTAGCAGCGCATCACTAGCGGTATGTGGCTTCCGCTTCGTTACTGACCCTCTGACACAGCAGACATGGTGAAATTCAATGCAACTGTTGTATACATGAAATGAGCCTCAACAAATAATTAAACAAGTATATCATTTTCTTTCCCCTTATTCGGTAAAAACTCTTCTTTATATATAACGTACGTTCCCATGGCATTACGTAAATCATCATAATCTGAGTTAACAAATATCCAATAATAATTATATTATGAATGTAACTAGCGTTATAAATTTTCTATGTTAAATCAAAATATCGACTACAATTCTATCAGATTTTAAAAAATTGGCAGTGTTGGGCCTGCCGATACAAGTGAAAACTTATGACATTATGAAATTTTAAATTTTAAGGCCTCATACGTACTAGACGCTAAGTGCGTATTAGGCCTAATAATAAAAATTTAAATTTCATAATGACGTCATAATGTCACATTAAGGGCCCCTTCTCCCAAAACTATAGGTATTTAACGCACCGAATCGCTTTGCACTTGCGTTGCGCGGGAGATGTCTTTATATGAACTCCGGTGACCTACCACGGCCGGCAAGCACGCCACAGTATACGAATATGCAGTAGATTGACTATGCTCGAATTATTCTTAGATGTGATAATTAATAATTATGCATAACAAAATCTTGTTGTTGTTATAGTTTTGGATTTATAGATATACTAGCTGGTGCCAGCGACTTCGTCTGCGCAGGATAAGATAGTTTTATTTCTTCACTAATTAATCGAAAGGAACTTCGATCCATCCGGGTGTCCCTTGACACCTCTCTTTAGTTTTTTTTTATAAAACGTATCCTATGTAAGTAACATAGGATACGTTTTATAAAAAAATACCTCCAAGAATATGTGTACAAAGTTTCATGATGATCGGTTAAGTAGTTTTCGCGTGAAAGTGTAAGTTTGTTACGTGCTTTCACATTTATAATATTAGTAAGGATAACGAAGGATGAATTAGCTACATAGGTCTAAAAGGTAGTGCCATGCTGCTTGCAGCCGAATTGGGCCGGCACGACCGTAGGGGTACCTCTCGTTCACATGATAATGGCGTCAAGTGACACCTGTGCTGTCGCGTTTCTTGCGGTGTATGAGTTTCCGGTGTCCCATTGCAGGGGATGGGGTAAAGGAGGGTAATGCATCTGCATTATCTCTTGTGTGAATGTTTACGAGGACGACCTCTGTGGCTGAATGGTTAGCGCGTTAGCGTTCAAGCCGGAGGTTGCGGGTTCGAATCCCGCCAGGGAACAAAAAGTTTTCTGTGTTCCTGGTTCATGGATGTGTATTAAATATATGTATTATAAATAAAAAATCTTAAATATGTGTATAGTATAAAATATTAAATATATTTCCATTGTCTGGTACTCGTAACACAAGTTCTTCGAGAACTTACCAGGGGACCAGATTGACGTGGTGCAAAAAGCGTCCTTAGATATTATTATTATTATGGGAGTCGGTAGTCATCTAAGGCTCCGAATGCTCGTTAAGGCCTAAGCTATAAAAAAAATCAATCATTCTAAGAATGCTTGTAGGAGATTAAAAAATTGTAGACAAACATATTCTTTTATACTATATTAATTGTTTTAAAATTCAACAAAATTTAGTTGTCGTATGCTAGGTCCAGGTTCATTTTCATCGACCCATACATCATCGATTAATATTAGACACGGGTCTCCTCTGAGAAGAGGGTCAAGGCCATATGTCCTCACGACACTGCCCTGTGGGTAGGGGGCTAGGAAATGATTGCAAATCAGAAATATTTTGTGATGAAGGTTCCTCGTTTTCTTTATTGTCGGACAATTTGAATTATTCAAGTGTTAACAATTTCTGGAAGAAGACATCACTACATAGTATAAACTATAAAGCAAAGTCGCTTCCCGCGTCTGACTGTATGTATGCTTACATCTTTAAAACTACACAACGGATTTTGATGCGGTTTTTTTAATAGATAGAATGATTCAAGAGGAAGGTAATAGGTACATGCATAATATAGTAGATAAACACTCATAATTTTAGAAGTTTCTGATGTGATGTCATAAATAAGCACATTTTTTGCACTTACATTGCAAACGCTGGATGAACCCTAACAGATAGATCAAAATAATGTACTACATTATTATACACCTTAGCCCGGCCCGGTTCCGAATTAATTATTATTGTATCAATGTATGGTAGAATTGTGTATCCTAAATATGCATACTGAAAAGTCCGCGATGGCATAATATGTCTACATTAGTTAAATATAACATACTACCTATATCCATTTGAATACTTAAAAAAATTGCCAATTATAAAGCGGTAATGTAAAAGCTATTCACAAAAATACGGTATTAATCACTACATATTATAAAATAAAGTCCTACGCCCGTCCATAGATAAATAATTATCATCAATGCGTATATGGTTGTATATCTAAGTTAACGCGGGCAAAGCTGCGGGCAACAGCTAGTTTGTGATAAAACTGTATTAAGATTCTTTTTCCTTATTTTACTTTTTTTATTCGCCATTTAATTAAATAACTAGGTACTACACAAACTCAAGTATCTATTTATTTACACTAATTAAAGGTTTTGTATTGCAATCTAATTACAACTAAGAACAACAATTGTTAGTAAGTATTAAGTAGCTATATTATTTACACTGTGTCGTCTTATTTATTTAGACGTAATAATATAAAATGCGCGGTAACAACGTAGTCACGAGCAAAAGCGGCACAGGTCCTACTTCGATGATGCCCGGCTGGGTACTGGCGCGACGTGGTGCGATGCGCGAGAGCCATTTTTATCGTTTTTTATTTTTCAAAAATTTTTGAAGTGACATAATAAAGATCTATCCAATCATTTCCACGTCATCCCCGTTTAGCAGTTTAAACGTAAAAGTTTCATTAAAATTGAGTTACCCGAAGTCTCATACTACTCAATTTGCTTTTAAAATCGACGTTACTTTAGAATTTTTTTTGATCATGTAAAATGTTAAATATTGTATTTTTATCCAAAAAAATCCCTAGATCAAAGATGTATCTATACCCTATTTTTTATTATTATTTTAAAATGACGACTTCTATGAAAACACCTCGATCTAGAAACAACAATTTGAGATAAGGGGCCCTTAACATATCTGATTAAGTTAAACACTCACACTTTTAAACACTTTATTTTTCTCTTTAAGAACACTCAAAAATACTCGGAGGTTGCGAGTATATATGTTACGATCAAAACACAACGATAGCGCGATCTAATTTGACAACTAGCGCAATCTTGTATAAAAGTTAGGGACTAACAATATCTTAAATACTTTGACATTTTAGTAAATTAAACATACCGCCGGCCAAGGACGACTTAAGTCCTTAAGACTTGAAGCGGAAGAAAATCTAACAAAAAATAAATTAAATTATCACTGTGAGTCAGGATCATCCACTCACAGGGGCAGAGGGCATAATTTTACAATTGGTCTCTTGAAAAGATTATGTTCGGATTTTAAGGTAGCAACTCTTGTGATACCATCTGCGCCTGGGTGTTTCCGGATAATACGTCCCAAAAGCCATTTTCCAGGTGGAAGTGTGTCATCTTTAACAAGAACGACAGTGCCAAGTGGGAGATCAGGTTTGGTCGTGTTCCATTTGTAACGCTGTTGAAGAGTAGTTAAATATTCGTTTTGCCAACGGCGCCATAAACATTGTATCATACGTTGGATTATAAGCCATCGATTCAACGGGCTTATTTTAACATCTATTAAAGATGGCTCAGGAACACTAATCAAGGGCTCTCCGACGAGAAAGTGACTTGGCGTTAAAGGAGGTTCATCCAGAGTGGAATTGATAAGCGTGAGAGGACGGGAATTCACACAAGCTTCAACTTGAGCTAAAAGTGTAGCAAATTCTTCATACGTGAGAAACACTTGGCCTACAACTCGTTTTAAATGTCCTTTGATACTTTTCACTCCAGACTCCCAAATCCCACCAAAGTGTGGAGCTCGAGGGGGTATGAATTTCCACTGTGTGAAGTCATTCGCAAGAAGTTCAGAAATCTCTTTGATAAGTTGAGATTGTGAATTCTTAAATGCGAGGTTTAGGTCACGTGACGCGCCAATGAAGTTCGTTCCATGATCACTCCAAATTTCTTTGCAGTGACCACGTCGAGCGGTGAAACGTCGAAATGCCGCAATAAACGCAGCAGAAGTAAGGTCGGTCACTAATTCCAAGTGAATGGCTTTTGTGACGGTACATACAAAGAGACAAATGTAAACTTTACTAATTTTATTACATCTACCTGGATATAGTTTCATTGTAAAGGGTCCACAAAAGTCTACTCCACTTATAAGAAAAGGACGATTAGGTTTAATACGAAATTTAGGCAAGTTTGACATAAATGGAGAGAGTGGATTAGCCTTCTGCTTAAAACAAGGAATACATTTGTGAATTACAGTTCTAATAATATTTTTAACTCGTATGATCCAAAACTTTTGTCTAATAAAATTCAAAGTAAGTTGATGTCCTTCGTGCAGGGATTTCAAATGTGCGTTTGAAACAATAAGCTTAGATAGGGCACAATTTCCACTTAAAAGAATGGGATTTTTCATATTATTTGGAATCTCTGCATTCGCGAGTCGACCACCAACACGAACA
This sequence comes from Helleia helle, assembly GCA_963853865.1. Classification (NCBI taxonomy): domain Eukaryota; kingdom Metazoa; phylum Arthropoda; class Insecta; order Lepidoptera; family Lycaenidae; genus Helleia; species Helleia helle. The sequence goes on along the minus strand of OY971422.1, from coordinate 11,680,059 downwards.
ATACCTTTATCATCTATAAAGGGGTGAAGTGTATAAATTTTACTAGATTTGTGAACTTGTTTACCTAGTGATAAGCGAGAGATCTCATCTGGAAACGAAATAGATTGTGAGTGACAGTTTGATACAACGATTAAGAGCATGATCAAGTTCATTAGCACTTAAATAATCAGTTTCAGTAAACGGTTTCTTAGTTGCTCTGGCTCTACATAGGTTAAAATAACGAAAACAATAAGCAGTGACTCGAATCAATTTTGACAGCTTCGAGAATCGTTTAAGAAAAGAAATTACATTATCATTATCGGTAAAATTGACATTACATAATATTTTAGAGTTAGCTTTCTTTTCCAACTCAGTTAGAGGAATATCAAATGTAGAATATTCAAATTCATTCGAATTACATAAAAACGGAGGTCCGGTCCACCATAGCTTTGACTGCTGTAGATCAGAAGGGTAACATCCACGTGAAGCTAAATCAGCAGGATTGTTTGCAGAACTAACATGATGCCATTGATTACTATTTGTAAGTGTCAAAATTTCGGAAGTCCGATTTGCAACAAATGTAGTCCAAGTATTGGGTGTTTTACGCAACCATGACAAAACTATGGTAGAGTCCGTCCAGGTATAAACATCATCATCGGGTATATTCAAAACAGTTTTCACATGATGTATCATTTTTGCAACGAGTACTGCACCACAGAGTTCTAATCGTGGAAGTGAAATCTGCTTAACTGGGGCGACCTTTGATTTCGCAAGAACAAGAGTGATGTTAACTTCGCCAGCATTGTTCAAAACTCTGAGGTACACTACTCCCGCATATGCAGTACAAGAGGCATCACTGAATCCAATCAGCTCCCGTTTGGTTGTATTATCGGAGACTCCAAACCATCGTGGAAACTGAATGGTTTCAATGTGCGTGAAATGATCAAGGTAAGTAATCCATTCCTCTTTAAGATCCGTAGGTAACTCTTCATCCCAATCTAAGCCAGCTAACCACAACTTTTGCATAAATATTTTAAGTAGTATAATCGTGGGTGTTAGCCAACCTAGTGGATCGAAAGATTTAGCAATATTGGATAATACATATCTTTTTGTAATTGTGTTAGAACAGTGATTTAAATTACAATTTAGTTCAAATTTATCAGAGTCAGAGTTCCATGTTATACCTAACGTTTTGATTGTGTCTTCAATTTTAATATTTACCACACTTTGTGAGTCTTTATCCACACTGGATATTTGGGATAAAACTACTTTACTATTAGAGGACCACTTGTGTAAAGGAAACCCACCGCGAGCTAAAAGTTCAGTCAATCTTTTTTGTAGCACTACAGCATCTTCAGTGGTGGGGGCTCCCGTTAATAGGTCATCCATGTAAAAGTCACGTTTCAGGATGTCAGCTTCAGTAGGGAAGTCTTTCTTTTCATCTTCAGCCAACTGATGAAGAGTGCGTATGGCTAAAATGGTGCACAAGATGTTCCATACGTGACGGTAAGTAGTCTATATTCATTTATAGATTGTCTTGGAGATTCTCGCCATAATATTCTTTGATAGTCAACGTCTTCCTTTGATGTCAAAATCTGACGGTACATTTGACGAATATCTGCGACTAAACAAATTTTGTGTTGTCTCCAGCGAGTTATGAGATCTCTGACATCTTGTTGAAGTGGATAACCAATTAAAAGTTCATCGTTTAATGACTTTCCTTTTTCAGGTGCAGCGCTTCCGTCGAATACTACACGTAGTTTCGTGGTTAGACTCGTCGGCCTAAGGACAGCGTGGTGAGGTAGGTAATAAACCTTTTGTTTAACTCTTTCTTTTTCAGGTACCATCATCATATGACCTTGGGATTCATACTGCTTCAAAAATTTGTGATATTCTTCACGAAATTCAGGCTTATGTGTAAAACGTTTCTCCATCTGTAGTAAGCGCCGAATTGCAAGACATTTAGAATCACCAAGGTTTGTGGGGGTGCTATCTTTAAATGGTAACCGTACAATATAACGACCGAAATCATTGCGAGTGTGAGTGCTTTTGAAGTGTTCTTCACATTGTCTTTCTAAATCGGTCATCGGTTTTTTGTGAGGTAGATTCTCTTCAATCTCCCAGAATCGTCTGAGTAACTGATCCATCTCAATTTTAGTTTGCATAACAACCGTATTGTGTTTGTATGCTGTCGAATCAGTTTGTGAAACTCTGCCGGAGATTAACCAACCTAGGCGAGAGTTGAGTGCAATAAGAGAATCACACTTTTGTAAGCCTTCCAGTAGTATGTAAGCATGCACGTCGGCACCCAATAAAACATCGATAGATCCTGGCTTGTGAAAGTTAGGATCCGCCAGATCCAACTGCATAGATGAAGGCCAAGTATCTTGTGGGAATTCACGTGAAGGCAACAATGAGCTGAGTTTCTTTAAAACATATGCATTCACTTTAAAAGTTGATGCAAAGTCTTTTGTGGAGTGGACTGTAAGTGTGACCATAGACTTTGTAGTTACCACTGATGTATTCGAAATTCCAGAGATTTTGCCAGTAATGGAAATGCGATCAAGATTTAATAACTGCGCAGCTGCTTCGGAGATGAAAGAACCTTGTGAACCCTGGTCGACAAGAGCTCTTAATGCGTAAGTACCACCAATCTTAGAGTCCACGTGAACAACAGCAGTAGCTAAAATAACTAGATCATCTCTTGTTTCAGCTTTCAGGTTCACACTGATGTTACAAGAAGTTTGATGTGCAGTACTATTTTCCGTTTGGGTATCTTTCTCCTTGTCAGTTTCTACTACTTTGTCATACTTAGAAGAAGTAAAGTGCAGCAACGTGTGATGACGACGTCCACATTTCTTGCAGACTGTACTTTGCCTACAACTGATTACTGCGTGACTTTTCACGAGACAATTATAACAAATGTTGTTTTTCTTTACAAAATCTTGACGTTCAGCAACGGAGCGTAAGGCAAAATCTTTACAGTGGCAAATGTAATGATTCTGTGAGAAATAAGTGCATGTGTTTTCTATTTTTGCGGCAAAGCTTTTAATGTTAGTTAGTTTTTGTGCAACAGGTTTTGCTCTCGGCGTGTACATTTCCATGGCTCGGAATTGTTTCTCGAGGAAACTATGGAGATCCTCATAGGTGGGAATATTTGAAGAGTCATCTAATGATTGCTCCCAACGTTTTCGAGTCTCTATATCCAACTTGGAGACCACGATGTGTACGACCATAGCATTCCAGGAGTCAATTTTCAAATTAGTTAAGGACGTGAGACATTGGCTTGAGGTATCTAGAAGATCCTTTATGCTCTTGGCAGATTCTGACGTCAATGTCTTTTGACTTAGGAAACGATTGAGTATGCTATTGACAATCATTCTCTTGTTTTCATATCTCTCATTGAGTTTTTTCCAGGCGTCATCGTAGTTAGCTTCAGTTAGCGAATAATTCTTTAGTAATTGTTCCGCTTCTCCCGTCAAACTTGACTTTAGATAGTGATGTTTTTCGATTTTACTCAAACGATCATCATGGTGTATCAGAGAGCGAAACAAATCTCGAAAGCTCATCCACTCATTGTAGTCGCCAGAAAACTGAGGTATTGATATCGGCGGGAGTTTTGGTCTCAACTTGGGCACTTCCGATTGAGTATCAGACTTTGAAATTTCACATTGATTTTGTGTTAGCGCATATAACTTATCCTTAAGCCAAGCCTTTAGTTCCAAATAATGTTCTTCAGTTTCTTCAAAGTTTTTCTCCATGTCAAGCTTGTGTTCGGTCCTTAAGGTTTCAGTATCTTTCGATTCAGAAAGATCCTCATAAGTTTTTGTATAAGCTTCCCAATACTCGTGTAAAATTTCCATACGTGAGTCCAAAAACCCTCTTGTTCGTTTATCAGTAGCACATTTTTTCGTATTTGAAAGTAATTTTTGAATTCTGGATGAAGTTTTTTCTAACTGTATATATTTTTTATCTGCCATTGTATAAATTCTATAAGTCAAAGTTCAGTTCGTGAAAAAATTACAAGTCCAAATTCACTGCCAGAAATATTATCGGAGATGAAATTATTCTAAGTCCGTAACTAACTCTAATCTCTTCAATAATTTCACTATGTCAATATTTTATATTTGCACTTTTACTCACTGTTATCCGCGCTCGATGGTCCATATGATTAAGTTAAACACTCACACTTTTAAACACTTTATTTTTCTCTTTAAGAACACTCAAAAATACTCGGAGGTTGCGAGTATATATGTTACGATCAAAACACAACGATAGCGCGATCTAATTTGACAACTAGCGCAATCTTGTATAAAAGTTAGGGACTAACAATATCTTAAATACTTTGACATTTTAGTAAATTAAACAATATCGGTGACGCGAACCTATAAGATTTTCCCCTACCAAAAAGTGCTCAACGCGGCTAAACAAATGATCATTTCAAAAAATTATAAGTACACATAGGGTATATCCATTGTGACTGTTGCAGTATGATTACGGTAGCTTTGCACTAGTCGCTTACCTAACATGTTCCTTGTTGTTATTTTGCACACTACCTACAATAAGACACTTACGACCAAATACTCAAACGAATCTCAAATTTAAGACGTACTTAAACTCATGCTAGGACGTGTCAGATTCAAAGAAAAAAGAGGGACAGCACGCGTTTAATTAAGTACGACTTAAATTTGAGATTCGTTTGAGTATTTGGGGGTTAGGAACAACATAGTAAAAATCAGTCCTGAACAAACTTATATTGCTATTTTATATAAAAAGAGACTGATATAATTATATATAAATGGCAAAAAATTTGACTTTGACCAATGTCGTGCGAGCTTAATCTTGATCTGTACCGCAAAAAATATTTTCAGTTTAAAGTACACTTTGACTTTCAATGGAGCTTGGTATGCGTTTAATAACTGAAGCATTTAAATAAAAATATAGCTGTTGACATGATTTTAATTGGAATACAGGCTTTTTAATCACTATTAAAGTCACCAATTAATCACCGTTGATAATGTTGTTCAAAAAAATATTTTACAGCCATACAAAATTAATAACATAATATTTTTATTAAAAGTATTTTTATATATTTGATCGGAAATTTAATGCGGCTAAAGTAATTTTCCGCGAGCGCAAAACGGAAATTACCACATAGTAAAGTGACATGTTCGACAAACGTCACGTAGCCGGATCCAGGCGCAGATCCTTATATCCAATTTCCGGCCGTTTTTGTTGGCTATGAGAATTAGCTGATATGACGTGATGGGAGCCAGAATATCGATGGCGGCATCTACAAACAATCCTCAAATCATTTTTTTTTCATTTTCCGGAAAATGTCTATTTTATCAATCTCAACGCTACTTTGACAAATGATTTACAAGTGATATGAAGTACATTTTAAAAATAAGTGCAATCCAATGGCGACATTTACAATCAATTCTCAATTTTATTTTATTTTCATTCCGCAGGAAATGTCTATTTCGTCAATCTCAACGCTATGTTCGTGTATGTTGTAATCTCAACGGTATAATGGATTATAATGGGCGCATTTTTTTGAAAACTGATACATTAAATATTGTGAGAGAATTTTATATTTCAGATTTTATTTAAAACATTATAACCTTGTATGGCATGATAAAAAGATGTGTATTTAGTCTAGATTTAAAATGTCTCTTAAATCTAAATCTAAGAAAATCTAAGATCAAAGACTACTATTGTATAACCAGAGATCTTGATGCAGGTATGTTTTTAGATTGTATCACAAACATAAAGATATGAAAATAATCGTAGTTTGTCTTCAAAAGAGCTTAATAACATAGACATACTATGAAAAACTTAAGGCCTCAAAAATGTACATTTATTTCCAACACCACAACACACGTTAAAAATGTTGCTATTAGTGTTCCAGAACATCATTATATTCTTCGTACTTGAACTCGTTGAGAAAGTTGAAAAGGTGTTTTTTATTTAATACATTTTGGGTGAGGTTCGGTCGAGAGAGCCGGTGTCACTCGCGGGGTCGCCGGGGCGTAACGAACCGCTCCTCCACGCCGGCTCAGGGGCCCTTCTACATTATGAACCTCGGCCGTGCTAACTGCCAGTTAAAGTACTGCACTGTGCCGATATTATAAACTTACATTTTAATATTATTATAAATTATTTTATTTTTATAATGATATTTGTGTTTGCCACGATTCCTATTCCACGTTTTCACGATGCTACGCCAGCTTATTCCATCTCCGGCCACCCGGAGAGCATCGCAGACGGCGGTGAGAGTGGTGCGGATTTGAACGGACCAACGCATCAGGTTGTGGCCACGCAGTCTCTTTCCTTCCACTTTGCAGTATTTACAAGTTTTTAGAGATACATTAAAATCGACTGGAATGCCGTTAGGCATTATTATTATTATAATATAATGTTTTATAACATTTTAAGACAGTGTGTCATCATTACATTACATTCATAATACCCCAGCCGTGCTAACTAACTAGCTAACTGCCAGTTAAAATATTCCACAGTACCGATATTACAAACCTACATTTTGTTAATCTTTACGTATATTATATATATAATTCTTCTGTACGTGTGTATGTCACTGAACTCCTCCTAAGCGGCTGGACCGATCTTGATGATTTTTTGTGTGTATTCAAGTGGATTCGAGAATGGTTTAGATTCACACTAAAAAAATTGTACAGGACAGAGTCTGTCGGCGCCACTAGTATTATATAATATTTATTATATCTAATGTTACTCGTGATGGAATAATGTTTTACAAATTTCATTGTTTTTGCAATCTTCTTTATTATTAATAAATAAGTTTTCAAAATATTCACGAGATTTGAAAAATATTGATACATAGTGGATTTTTCAATTTGATAATATATTTTGTAATTTACCAATACTCACTGTCTTGCCCTTCTCTCCGAAACACAGCAAAGCTGTTTCACGGGAGAAACAAGCAAGATGGTGGTACCCATGCAGCCGGGAGGGACAGCGCTTCCCTCCCACCGGTAAATTTACACATTAATCAAGATATTATAGTAAATAAGTACAATTGGGGGCCTCATCGCTTTAGAGCGATTCCTTCCAGGCTATTCTTCCGGCCTTCCAGAACTAAATATTAATATAATATTTACACTCTGTATTTTGTTAGATTTCATTAAAATACTTATTTTACACCATTTTTAATCTTGATTAATTTTCTAACTCTATTTTTATTTTGAAAACGTTGAAGCCATTAACACTAAAGAAAACAAATATAGGCTGCCAAATGTAAGTCGAATGGTGTTAGTTAAAATCGTATAAAAAAACTTGGTTAATGTGCTAACGGGTAAGAAAAGTTTCAGGTAAGCGTCTTCTTTTGTAGAACGTGAGCAGCCTATCTTATTAAAGCACTTCCACGTTCACTTAGAAGCCTTCTCCTCGCTGCGAGCAAGATGTATTTATTTCAGATGTATTAAAAATATTCAAGGTACATTTCGTTTAATAGGAAAAGTAAGAAACGTTTTCTTTGTAAAAAGTAATCTAGACAATAAGAAAACTTAAAAAGCTTACTTACTAACTTATAAAGAGCTAACTTATAAAATATATAACATATCTCAGCTTTACAAAATTAAGGCGATATTGTATTGGAAATATAAGCATATGTAAATTATAAGTCATGAAGTTTCCAAATCACAAATGGAATAATTTTAAACGTGACAAAAAACGAAAGAATCACGTAACTTTCGTATATTACCTACGCGCCACAGTTCCCAGTCATAAAACCCGCTGAAGATGAAAATATAATAATAGAGGCGCATCAAACGTGATGTTATTAAGGGGTTCCGTGACCGGGGTTAAGATTGCGCGAGGCCTGGCGCGGGCGGGGGGCGGATGGCGAGTGCGGGGGGCGGGCGGCAGGCGCGGGGGCGGACGGCGCGCACGCACCACGCGTGTATCGAATACAAACCCATTCGCATGCAAAACTTACAGCTCACTGATGTTACCTACTCGCTATGATTTTATTTTCTTCATTCAGACCTCCATAAAAGTTAAAGTATACTTTACTAACCCTGACAAAGAATTTCAAAGTTTATTCTTAAAATATGATAATCAACCTGCAGGCGATAAGCGAACCTATTTAATTATACTAGAGTAATTTTAACAACCATAATAAGCTTCTAAAAAGTATCAAAATTCAAATTGAATCATACACTAAATATCTTTAAATTATAGTTTTTTTTAATGTTAGTTGGATAGGCAAACTGGTAAACGTGCCACCTGATGGTAAGTGGTCTACGTCGCCCATGAACATAAACCAGTTTACCTGGAACGAGCCCAGGCAACTCATCTATGTGTTGCCTATCCTGAGACATAAGATATTCAGTCTCGATGCCAGTTATTACACTGCCTGTCCTTGCCCTTCTCTCCGAAATACAGCAAAGCTGTTTCACGGGAGAAACAAGCAAGATGGTGGTACCCATGCAGCCGGGAGCGTGGCACAGCGCTACCCTCCCACCGGTAATAGTATGTTCTATCTACTCTTCGTCACCATCATATGTGTTCTATTACTAATGTATATTAACATTATACCATTAACATAATATAATAACAAATAGGAACACGCCTACGTACTGAACTGTCACTTGTACTGATTCATAATTACTGCTTTCAGTCTTATGGTTGATAAAAAGCAGTTCGTATTGAGACAGCGAATAAAAAGCTGATTATCATCGCCGCTGTTCAGCTTCGCTCCTACGATGTTTGCTTTTCAATACAATACATAATTTTAGAAAGAGGTTGTGCCATGCTGAATTCCAGCCGAACTGGGCCGGCACGACCGGGGTGAAACCTCTCGCTCAGATAACACCGGCGTCAAGTGACAGCAATGCTGTCGCGTTTCATGCGGTTTGTGAGTTCCCGGTGGCCCATTAGGGGGGATAGGGAAAAGGAGGGCAGCGCATCTGCGTGGCCTTGGTTGTGTGGATGTGTATGGGCTCGTTTGCCCCTGATGACATAAAAAAACATCATTTGTTTGCACACTTGCCAGCAATGAATCTTTATAAGCCGTAACGGTGATACATCCACTTGAAAGAGATTGACGAACAATAGCTCAATAAGCAGCGGATTCCTAGTGCCATATATTTAGTTTCACAAATTTCAATGTCTTCCGTGCTTTGCAATTATGACTAAAAAGATCCATGCATACTGTCTAATGTTAAAACAGCTAAAAACAATGAAAAACATTTCACTTGCAGTTTACTCCAAACCTTTATTTTCTTATCGTCCATATTTCCTTCAGTTCGTGAAAATAAAAATACTTTTATTTGTTGTAGAAAAGTGGGAACGCCCGTCGGCGCCTAATCAAGGAGTTGGCCGGGACTTGCGCCGCTAACGAACAGGTGTACCTATAAATACTTGCCAGGGCGATTGCTTCAGGCTTTAATCAGCGCGGCACCACTTTACCGCCTTTCATTGACTCTCCACTGACCTGCCAACGACGATTGGAAACCTACACTCCGGGGAAATACTGCCAAAGAAAAATCAACTTGCATTTTCGAATCTTCACATTTTATATAGGCGAAGAATGGTAACTTTATTACTCCCTAGACGTCACCTGACGACGGATTATTGTTGAAAATGTTTTTAAATTTTTTTGCGCATAAATTTATTCAATATTCAAATTTATATTTGACATTTGTCAAGTCATGAAATAAAGCATACATTTTGAATGAAAATATTTTAAAAATAAATCTCAAAGACATTTTAGAGTTATAATAAAGAAGGACTAGAAAAATACGCTTTGAAAAGGCTATACAAGAAAAACACACATAGACTATAAATAACATAGTTTTGTAGTTTTAATCAAATAAAATTCATGCAGTGCTAAGTAAGACCAAAGTTAAATAAAGAAGCGGTGCGACTATTCCCAGCACGTCGCAAGCGCACGCGTTTTGTGCCAAAGTTTGACTGGATCAAATTAAAAATGAATGCAATGTGCGCCATAGAAGCTAGGGTTGATAGAATGGTTTCATTCCATAGATCTAGGTGTAGATTTGTCTTCTTAAATACTAGTATTATTTGTGCACGAAAGTGTACTTGTCAGTTTTGGATTATCTATTGATATATTTGATAATTAATCTCAGTTGAGCTTTCCATACTTTACGTAATTTGAGACGACTACAAGTTATACTACTAAACTGACAAGTGGAAAGTATTACAAAATTCATATTTATGATGAGACTGACTAACAACAATCAAATAAAATGCATTCTCATTAGTCATTAACAAAATGAAGGAAATATAATAAATAGGGCTATTTCCAGTGGATAAAATAAGGTTGTTATGATGAATTAATAGTATAGAATGCTAGCACATTGGCAGCCCTAACGAGGTGTGGCAACAACATGTTACGTACATCCAGACTTTTCAATACCAAGTCCTCCTTTAATTGGGATCGCGCCGCTCTTGGTCTCGGGACTCGCGACAAAAATGAACAACTTCACGATTGCCGCAGCTAATTAAAATCACCAATCAGATCCATTTATTTCCGCCATTTTGCAGATTTCGCACGCTCAATTGTTTTTAAACTAGTTATTAAGGTTTTGTTTTGCTGTTGACAAACAAGATATTATATTTTCCTATGCATCGAAATATAAAATAATATTTATTCATATAAAAATCATTATAACAGTATAATCATGTGCACATTGGCTAAATCTACACTAAAATGTCAATGTTGAAATCTATATCTGCTAATGGCACTGACAGACGTTGTACTGTATATTTTTTTGTGAATCTAAACCGTTCTCGAATTCACTTGAACACACACAAAAAATTCATCGGTCCAGCCGCTTAGGAAGAGTTCAGTGACATACACACGTACAGAAGAATTGTATATATATATATGATAAAGATAAGATGGTTGGATGGTTCAGACACTGCGACAACCGCGCGATTTCAGATTTCAGATTTATTCATATTATGTTGGGCTTTTTCAGACACGCGGTTACCGCACGATTACATAATATAAAATTTGAATGTAGAGTTCTGAAACCACGCGATTGTTGAACAATTCGACGGCGCGAACTCTAACTAAATAAATGCTATCTCACCTGATATAGTGCGCGAACATATTGTGTGCTAGAACGAAATGCACAATGATTCATTACTAAAATGTCCTTTTAGCAAAACTGTTATTATAGAAAAACTATTAAGTGTATCTTTTAAAAATAAAATTATTTCAACTTTTGAATAACCAAACTAAGTCTGTATGGATGCTATTTTTGAGCTTTAGCACTCCGTATACTATTTATATTTATAAAGTTGGGCTAAAATAGAAGATATTGGATGCATACAGACATAGATAATGACAAGTTCAATTTCTATTATCTTAGTTTTGGATGGTCAACGTCAAACATTGTAGTAATTACTGTTTTGCGTATGTATGGAAAGATGAGCGACTTGTGTAACCTTAAGGTAAGGTTACACAAGTCGCTCATCTTAAGAAAATATTTTATGGAATATAAAATATAAGGATATTAGCAAACATTTTTAAATACATAATATCTCCAATTTCAAGAAATATATATAGAACAAAAGTATGGTCTTCACCTCACTTACATATGTTACATACATATGTAAGTGAGTTGAAGACCATACTCTTATACTCGTTTGGGTAAATTAATAACAAAGTTTTACTTACATTTTGCTCAAAGTTTTTGAAACGAAAGGTTTTAATGAAAGCATCATATTTAGAATTATATAGAGTAATATTGTTTGATTTAGTTTTTATGTTTGATAGAAAAAAGTCGACCATTTATGGGTGACCTTGACTACTCATTCACGCGATACCTTTTGTTTTGCGCCAGGAAATGCTCTTAGGCATCCCGCGGAGAAGGGGGACTCGCTGCGCCCGATATTTTGGTGAGGTGGTCGCAGCTCTACCCACTAAAACCCGGCGAGGGCCCATGCCACATTTGGAGAGATTCCCTGAATTTGTTGAGCAACAGGGCACCTCGACGGCTAGTCAGTCTCCCAAGGGATCCACACCATCCCCAAAGAGGGGTTCCCCCCCTTGTCCCCCTGCTCTTCTGTCCCCTCTTCTTATAGGAGGGGTATTTTTATCATTAGTTTAGTTTTTTTTATAGCATAGAAGAACGTGCAGTTGAAGCCTTTTGGCGAATATCGACCCTATACACAACCAGAGATTATGCAGATGCCTTGCCCTCCTTTTCCCTATCCCCCACAATGGGCCATCAGAAACTCACAAACCCCACAAAACGCGACAGCATAGCTGTCAATTGACGACGTGTTATGTGAGCCAGAGGTACCACCAACGCACCATGGCACTACCTCTTACAGGCTATTTACTGAAATATTAGATAACATTGCAATAACAATATAAAAAATCGAAAAACCTAGACACACAAGTACAAAAATGTAAGAAAATAATATTACTTTAATAGTAGCAGCTTGCGTAGATCCCGTACTATCACATCGTTTCCTTAAGTTTGTAGCAGTCGCAACAGCTGGCCTCTTAAGTACTTGTGCTTCTGCGGCTGACCGCGTCTACCCTCCTTAATTATTTGTTCTCCCTTATTTCATTACAAATTGGTTATCATCTAATGAAAGTAATTTTAGGCCTTTAAAATTTTTATTCAAGTTTGCAATTTATGCAAACAAAAGCAAAAAATTAATTGAGGAGCATTTTCATATTTCATTTTAAGTTTGCGTGATTTTATTTTCCCCTTTTCAAATTTGCGTTTTGTTAACTTAATAGATTTATTGCTTCATGTAGTCTGAAATATTTTCATTATTTTTGTCCAAACGTATTTAATGTGCCTTAATATATATTGTGTCTATAAATTAGACTATTTAATTATTATTTTTTAAAGAAATTATGTAAATATTTAAGTTAGAACAGTTATGTAATATTAAATTGGCATAAGACATAAAAATCTATTGCCAAAAAATTATGCATTTAAAAACGATGAATTAATTCGTAAATACAGTGACACGCCCAATATCAGTTCTATAATGCTAATTAGGCAAATAGTAAATTTGGTAACATTAGTCAGTCGTAAAGCCAATGTCGGTTCACAACTGCAGCCCGCGTTGACTCAGGAAATTTTCATTGCAAATTCTGTCACCGTAGTACACATGCTGAGGAGTTACTGAACAAACAGCCGCGTTATGGATGTCAAACTTAAACGAACCGAAATCGACCTCATGCCGTGGAACGGAACACACTTTTAACAAAACAGGGCTACCAACAATGAAGTTAGAAAACATAATATTATAATATATTAAGCAATTTATTAACTCTCGAAAACTAAATTCATTGTAATATTACACGTTTTAAGGTTTAATCACATCCATTTTTAATTGTCAAATAATATATTTTATACATTTATTTTATTAATAATAATCAAATAAGAGTGAAAAATGAAATATTTTACAATATAACAAGAAACACTTTTATTATATCAAAGTCAGTAAGCAAGATAATCAAAGAGCGTATACTTTTGGTGTGCAACCCTAAAAGTATGTCTCGAGTGCGCTGTAACGAACCACACCAAACGTGTGTCCTCCATGAGCAACTGTTGATATACTCACTTTATAGAAAGAAATAACTTTATGTATTACGAAAAAATATATTGAGAATACTATATTTTCATATAGTAAATAGTTTTAAAAAAAGAACATTACACGAGCTTTATGAAAATAAAGAGACTGGTAGACAGCCGGGGTATATCTTTGGAATCTTATTCGATTATACGGGTACGGGTAGGGAACCTAAAATATGGATAGACTCTCGGTACACACAGATAATATATTATACTTCACTCATTATCCAAACTATAACTAGGCAGCCAGAACAATTTTCTACTTTTTTGTCACTGACTAGTCGTCTATATACCTACACAAAACACTACGGATTCTATCTGTCCTCTATATACCGTCTTGATATTAGCGCTCCCAGCAAAAGGGTTGATAAAATATAGTTATCCATTCTACAGAATGTGGTAAGAACTAGATACCGTGCAAAGCGTGAGCCTGTATCTACTTGGTGTTATTATATTACACTCTAGATATATAGGTATAGCAGACAAACAATTGAGTAAGGATTAAGAAAATAAAATGCAACTTTCGTTAAATAGCCACATCGTTTTTTTTTCAGAATAACAGTTCTACAATTAGCAACTCCGACGATTTATTATAACAATTGCCATCGCTATATTCGCCATCATCGGCCCCAGTTCCAAAGTTCTCGCCTACACTTAAATCATCAACACCATCGCCTCAAGAGGGTGGAGTTTGGGGAATTAAAAAACCTATTTCTCTTAAAAAAATGAGAATCTAATTTCTGGCCATTTAACTGGTGAATTGACTGGTTTGAAGATTGATTCATAGTTGAAGAAAATGACAAAGAACAACGTTTGTTCGCAAAAAAAAAATCAGTTAAATTATTTACTTTATACAAATATACCCGCTTAATGAGGGATGTTTTCAGTTTAAGTAAAGTTAAAAAATATATTAAGTTTTATTTAAAAAAATATACTTACTTATTATTTTATTTATTAAATTTGGCACTAAAGATATACGACGATTGTGCTGAATTTTTGCGATGCGACAGTCCGATCGACCGTATTAGCGACCGTTGCAACGTGAATGCCCCGCTACTCGTATCTTATTTCTTTATAAATAATAATAATAATTAAACGACAGTGAATTGAACGCTCGTACTAATTGAAAAAGTCCGCAGTGTGTTTCTTTAGTTGACTAAAAAAAATATTGCGGTACGATATTTTTTTTGACCAATTTTCCTGCTACATACAGCCATATAGACACGGATATACGATAAAGATTATTTTTAATGTTAATATTTACTTTAGCAAAATAATTGTTATTGAAATATATTTTATGTGCAGGACAGATAATTTGATGTAAGTGAACTCATATTAGCCTATAAGTGCGATTTAAATAACAAAAAATCAATTTCAGAATCGAGAAAACTGCTTTTTTTTAAATGTCGACAGTAGTGGGCACTCTCAACGCATCGCTTATGAAGCTCGCAATACAGATTTCCTGTCCAAAATATTAAAAAAATGTAAATAATACATAAAAATAAAGACGCCTTTAGACATGTAATATGTAGTAAATACATAAAATACCATGTATCTCTGACCTCTGTTATGCTAAATATTATTACAAAACTGTGTTTTATATTCAAAAACTTTCCCTTGATACTCCAGTTTATGCAGTTCTGTGATATAAATAATTGAGTATTTCATTGAAATCACAAAAAAATTTACATGGGTAACAAAGTTTGTCAACTAAATTTTGTAACCGATTTCTAATTTCAAATTTTCGCTATTTTCTCCGTAGGTACCTACTATAATTTTTAGATAACTAAAATATTATTTTATTTTTATCATTAATTTTATCTCTTAATTATCGTCATTTACTAATCACTTCGCAAATTTTTACATACTTGTATACTACAATTTATATAAATGTAATATGTATCTTCTTACAGATCATGACATTCGGACTAATACATAAATTATTCACGAACAGTATTAAAACTTAAAAAAAAAACATACAGTTTTACAAATTTATTGTAGGTTACACGTGCGTATTTTGATTACGCTGAGCAAGAAAATGCAAAGATACGTCGTCACTAATACACTAATATTTACTAAGCTAGTTTGTTAATATCAGGCGTTACTTTGCAGAAATCCATGACATGCGGTATGTTCTATATTTGTTAGCAATATTCCGCAAATTCCGTAGTCTATGCGGTATATTTGTGAGTGTAAGCATATGCTTATATGCATGCTAGCTATTTTCGCGAGCTAAGTTAGCCATTAAAGAAATGGCTCGACAGAATTTATAAGGCTAAGGATCTTCCGAAGACGTTTATATTTCTGTTATGGTTAAGGAATATGCTTACAGTACAATTTAAGACCTTCAACGTACAGAAACTAAAGACGCTAAAGTATAACAAAATCAAATAAATAGCCTATAATAGTCGTCATCAATTAAAACGTAGTATTTATAAGTGCATTATTTCGATACAGGAAAACCGACCAATGAATTAACATTAAGCCATTCATTTTGTTCTTTATAAGCTCGTGTTAACATGAAACAAACAATTAAAATCAGTGATGCATAAATCATGGATGAGCCGTGTCCGAGGCGCACAATACGCATACACAGATACAGTGGAAGATAGATATGGCGTATTGATCGAACCATCGATGCGACAACAATTTCCCGGTCTGCTCGGTTCCAGTGGCGCTATGCAAATGATCGCGCTCCATTTTCCGCTGGGCTCCTGGACGAAGGGCCAGGGAGGGATCTTGCATACAGGATGTTTCGACGTCGCAGGAAATTGAGAGCGCTGCATAAATCCTCATCTTACAAACTAAATTTGATTCAATGTAATATGAACATTGATACGATACAAATTGTCAGATATAATTCTTTTATTTATTTTATACCAAAAAGGTAGCTTTTAACTTTTTATATAATTAAAATTAACGAACGCAGATAATGTTTTCTAATGTTTACCCGAATTTCACTCATCAAGTTCTTTACGACTGTGTTTCATAGACGTACATATTTTTTTATTCTTTAGCAACAAACGTGTGACGCAATAAATAAATTTCAAAGAACATATAATTAGAAAATTAAATGCTAATATCAAATTCTAAAGCATGATCTTAATACCATTATGTTTATTGTAAATAGAAGCGCTTTTTTCCTTTTAAAGCTTTTTATATAAATTCAATTATCGTTCCTTTTTGTGATATTTTTTTGTAAATAGTTGTTCACCGTAAAACCACGTCAAACGTCACCGGAGTGACATATTGTCGGCGAAATTGAATACGCGCAGATATTCACAGACTTAAGTGTACTCTGAATGTTAAACTGTGGTTAAACTGTGAGCACTTCAATGTTTTAATTTTAAACAATATAATATATACACTTTTGTAGACATTCAATTTAATACATTATTAAATTTATTCAAAAATTAAGCGTAATTAAAACATAAAACTTTAATAAACATTTATATTTATTTATTATTATTCATTGTATAATAATATAACAACTTTTACAGATTTTATCGCGGTTTATTAAGTTTTATACGTGCCTGACTTTTCGGATAGTATACAACAACCATGATCATGGGAGGACTGAGGTTTGCTGCTTTCTCCTCTGACGGCATGAGCATTGCCTCGCCAAAGTAGTAATTAATACACAAAAAAATAAACAAAAAAATGTTTGAAGGCTTTACGTTAAATTATTGGCACTGGCTTTGAGCAGAAACTGTACCAAAATATCTGAGCCACCACCTGTTCTCTGTGATTAAACATCTGCCTCGCAAACAAACCGATGGAAGACGAATTTAAAGGTAAATGTTAGCCTAATAAAATCTTTTACCGCAGAGAAAAAGAAAATTTCACAGGTGCAATCCTATATTTATTTTTGTCGTTATACTAACGAAGAACGTTTATTACATAAATACGCTGTGTTTATTTATTGAATACATCTAAATATATTTTCCTTATATAATATAATAAAATATAATATTTAGGAGTAGTAGGCTGACCCCGCTGAGGTGATCCTGTCCGTTGCCTGCATATCCGGACCCTCAAAAAGCGGCTGAAGGCGCTCGCAGTGGTTTTAGTTAGGGTGGGCACTTCCAGGTGCGACACCCACATTGGTTCAGAATCTACCCGAAGATCCTGGCTGCATCCATAAGGATTTATTTCCCTGTGATATAAAAAAAAAGCTTATAATATTTTTTATGATCAATAGGTATAAAAACATATAGTAAATAGATAAACAAATAAATTAGTTAACATTTTAACATTTACGTAATGTCATATAGGATTAAAGTCAAAACTGGCTAAGTGCGAGTCGGACTCGCGCCGTAAGGGTTCTGTACCATTATTATTTACAACTGTAAAAGTGCCATCTAGTGAGGTAATTATTAAACTACATATTATTGATTGTTAACTCGGATACGATTTCTCTGATTTAAAATTATTCCAATAGGTGTCGCTTATACCATATATTATGATTTTATAGAGACCTTAAATATTTATTTTATTTTAATTATTTATTTTTATAGTTACTATATGATAAAATATTATGTGAATACTTCAAACGTCTACCTGTGGACGTTATTAAAATCGTTTTTATATGGAGCCCTCTGTCTAACTATCACAGTTCATAAGATACAGCCTGGTGATAGACGTACTTACAGCGGAGTCTTAGTAAAAATGGTTCGTGTCTTACCCTTAGGGTTATCTTAAAAAATGATTGGCATATAGTATCACAGACGTTCAAGCTATAAGGTGATAAGTACACCACCTAACAGCTTCACGCTCAAGAAAACTCGATCAATAATATCTATGGATGCTTTCACACCACGTCAATCTGGTCCGGTGGTAAGTTCTCGAAGAACTTGTGTTACGGGTACCAGACAACGGAAATATATTTAATATTTTTATACTATACATATATTTAAGATTTTTATTATATAACACACATATTTAATACACATCCATGACCCAGGAACACAAAAAATATTTTTGTTCCCTGGCGGGATTCGAACCCGCAACCTCCGGATTGAGCGCAACGTGTTTACCACTGAGCCACAGAGGTCGTCTAATATTCGAGTCTTATTGCTAAAGAAGCATCAGCTGTTACCGCAGTTAGCTTCTGCCTGTTGGATATGCAAGTTGAGCTAGTTTGAGAGCTCTTAGTTTCACTCCTTACAATCACAATACGTTTTAACCGCCGTGTAAGCACGGCGTACCGTAACTTAATAAGTTCTCATGAACTAAGGTTCATGAGAACTTATTAAGTTACGGTTACGGAACGGAAATAAATTACAAAAAATGTATATAAATACATATTATATACACGTCCATTATGCATTAATCTATGTTCATCATACAAATTAGATTACTTGGCGAGATTCGAACCCGCGACCGCTGCTAATATAGCCTCTCGACCGGCCGTCGAATACGAGATAAGATTAAAAAAATATATATTGTGCATGAATCAACAGATTCACGTGATATTGTCAACACATAATGGCAGCTACGGGCTAGGGTACAGTAAATTCAATAACGCGAGTTTGTTCGCTCGCTGCGACCGTCCTTAAATAAGTAAAGAAGAAAACTTGTAAAAAAACTCCTCTCAACTTGTTCGATTGTATGGATAAATTTTGCATGGAGAATTTTTGTATATTTTTTATAGCATAGAAGGACAAATGAGGCGACTATCGATGCCCATATTGCCCGACGTTTTCCTCCTATTCTCTATCCCCCCTCCCCCACCTCATTGGGCCACCGGAAACTCACAAACCGCACGAAACGCGACAGCATAGCTGTCACTCAAGACACCGACGCAAGAGGTACCACGGTCGTGCCGGCCCAATTCGGCTGCAAAGCAGCATGACATTAGACAGAGATCCTATATTTACTGTGTTATATGAGAAAGTGTGTTTATCCTGCTTTCACTGACATTCTTGTAAATAGAAAGAAAGTGCGTGCGTACAAAGTACACATGTCAGAAGTGAAACTTATTTGGGAAACTAATTTTTAAATCTCGTTACTAATCTAAAGCTTTAAATTTTCGAGACTTGCGATGCGACATTCGCTCTATCTCACCCTCTCTCTCGATCTTTCTCACTGGCTTGCTCCCTACTCTCACTCCATGGCTATGTGCTTCATGCTACGTTCGCCCTTTCTCACTCCCTCTCAATCAGTCTCAATCACTCTCTACCACTTCTCGGACAAAACCTTGCACATTTTCGTGACGTTTTTCATCCGTAAAAATTTTACCCTCATGCGCGCAAAAAAGTTTAACCACTTAAAAAATAATACAATATTTTATATGTGGTTTTAATAAGTTGGAAATATAATAGGTATGTGGTTTTGTGGCTATAAACTCCTCTTTAGCTATCAATCTTGGTGCTGCTAAAAGGATTAGAAAGGAAGGTTAACATACCCAGTCTGGGTATGTTAGGTTAGTGTCAATTCCCCACCATGGTTCAGGCCTTGACGTGGCGGTGGAGCACAGTAGCCTAAGATGTGCCCAGCACCTTTGGCGAAGCTAAATGAGCCGAGGGGGCTCTTTGTACCCCTCTTATAAGAAGAGGGGACTAAAGAGCAGGGGGCAAGGGGCGAGGACTAACCTCACCCCACTGTACTGTCCCGACTTTGGGTTGTTCTGTGGTGCGGGCAACCCCTCTGTGGAGGTGGCGTCGGTCCCCTGAGGGACTGACTTGCCGTCGAGGTGCCCTGTTTGCTCATTAGATCCGGGGCACCTCAACAAAGGCGGCATTGGTAGCACTCGCCGGGTTTTAGTGGGTAGAGTTGCGTTCACTTACCAGCTTTCGGGCGCAGCGAGTCCCACATACTCGCCTGGGGAGACCCACTCCCCAGCGAGATACTTCAGGGCTTTTCCTGGCGTTAAAAAAAAGGTTAGTGTAAATTAACGGGGGGCTACCTAAAGGTTTCATAGATGTGTTCACCTAGGACGACCGGGCCCGCATAATTCATTTATTTGTCGTCTATCGAAGACGGCCTGTGTCCGCTGTCCTGTCCTGTTTTCAAACAAGAGAAACAGCTTAAATAAAGAAATAAGCAAGATAATGTACCTTTCTAAACTGTCGCACCGCAAAGGAGCAGTTCTGCTCATCCATAAAATCGATATAAAATGAAATGATGCAAAAAGAGGGCAATTATAAATTTAACCGCTTGTTTGTGTGTATCACCGTAGCGCCTAAACGTGAGAACCCCATCTGGTTGCAGGTTTTTTTTAATAGAAGTAAATACCGCTAGGGAAGCGGTGGTTGTTTAGAATCAAAACATGTACCTAATGTATAGTTATCTACTTATTTTTGTGTCTTATTATCAATATATAATTTTTAATTCGTCCTGGCAATTATACTTTTCGTAGACGGTTTTCTGTGATTTTAGAATATAGCAACACTTCTAATTAAAAAAATGTGACTGGATGGAAATGCGACTAATAAAAGTTTTTTAAAGTTCTTTTTAAATTAATTATCACTAAGTTACTTAAATTTTACTTGTGAATGTTATCTTTAAATGTTGTCTATTATATTATCAGAATCGGCTCAGCCGTTTCAATAATATCATTATAGCTTTAATGTTATTGCACTGGCTTTACTTTTAAGTATAAACTTCTAGTTATAAAATATTGTAACTAAGGGACTTCCTTTATATGATATTATTTATGAGATTATACTAATATATTAAAGACTTAATAATGTAAAAAGAACCTAAAACTAAAAACCTTAAAGAATAACTAAAATATAATATAACTAATGTAATGTTAATAAAATTACACTTGGTCAATTTCTTATTAGAACGTAATAAAAAAGTATGAAAAAAATACATTTAAGAGAAAGTTTTCAATATCGCCTAGGATTTTAAATATATTTCAGAAGTAGAGCTTAAAGATATTGGCGGAAGTTCCGAGTGTCGTTATGGTTTGTGAAAGCCGGGAACGTCGCGTTCTGTGCATTATTATGCGTCCTGAGTAGGGGACAGTTGTTAGGACATTCTCGACTCAACTCGTACCCTCAGCGCCTATGACTAGACGCAAGTATTCAACTAAACTCTCTAATTTCGCACAAGTTCGTCGAGTATCGTGTTAACCAAATGCAAGCCACTTCAAAGTTTAAACGAATTTAATTGCACCCTTGTAGAAAATTTCTATTATTATAGTACTAACCGATCTGGCCCTTTGCCAGGTACTAAGAGATTTTTTAATTGACCCAAATTTGAAACAGCCGACAATAACGTGAATATATATATTTTTTCTAAAAGCCAGTATACGATAGCGATTAATCTCTAGGTCACATGACTTGGGATGGATACCCCTAAACTCCTTAGGAGGCAGCAGCTTTATTTTTAGTTCGTTTGGTCTATATTACATTAGGGATAGCACCAGACTTATACTACTATATTATACGACTATAATAATAATAATAATACTACACTACATACTGTATACAAAGGTCAGAAAATAATCGGTGCATATATAAAAAGTGATTCATTCAAATGCCTACAATTTTTGAAAGTGAAACATCTGCCGAGCGTCCTAAGGCTAACTTTTTTCTTGCCATCCCCACCATGGTTGAGGCCTTGACGTGGCGGTGGGGCTCAGTGGCCTAGGGTGAGCCCAACACCTTGGGCGAAGCTAATTGAGCCGAGGGGGCTCTTTGTACTCCTCTTATAAGAAGAGGGGACAAAAGAGCAGGGGGCAAGGGGTGAGGATGGTAACCTCACCCCATTGTACTGTCCCGACGTTGGGAGGGGTTGTTCTGTGGTGCGGGACAACCCCTCTGTGGAGGTGGCGTCGGTCCCTTGCAGGACTGACTAGCCGTCGAGGTGCCCTGTTAGCTTAACAAATCCGAGGCACCTCACCAAGGCGGCACTGGTGGCACTTTCTGAGTTTTAGTGGGTAGAGCTGCGTCCATTTACCATCTTTCGGGCGCAGCGAGTCCCACATACCCACCTGGGGAGACCCACTCCCCAGGCGGGATGCCTCAGAGCATTTCCCGGCGTAAAAGAAAAAAAAAAAAAAGTATGTGAGCCATAAAATTCAGAAACTGGTCAGTGATTTGTCAGTGACGTAAAAGCAATTCAACAAACCAGTGTGTACGTCTCATCGGCCAATCATTCATCTATGCCATCAGTGGACCGCAGAAACGGCGTAGTGTCCGGTTGTATGCTCGATGATTTTAAATGACCTAATGCATTTTAAATGATAAAATTTTACATTTCAATTTAACATCCTTAGATCGATCAACATACGGAAAAATTGGATATAACCAATAAACATACAGCCAACTATATTCGATATCGTCAAAAACGAACTAAGAAATCGACGAACAAATAGAATCAATACAGACAACGAAACTAACTTCGTTACACAAGCCATTTGTGTACACTCGCCCTGCTCAGTGCAGCATCGCTCATCAAGTAATCATTATGGTCGCGCCACGTTTTTAAAACGACCCTGGCCAGCGCCTTCCTGATCAAAATTAATCCTACGATATTGTTTCATAAAATTAGAATAATCTATCCGGGAAAATTCCGCTTTAAAAAAACCCTCTACGCTGCAACATTAATTATTTCGCCCTTCCCTTTTGCGGCGTGTCGTCACTAGTCCCGTGATGTTGCATATAATTTTCTACTCAATAAACGCTACGTTATCTGTAAAGTTAAATTCTGTATAGGGGTGGCTAGTTCTTTTTTTATCGATTAGCGTTTGTTTGGCCGAAGCTGCAAGCTATTAATACCACGCTGAAAAATTCAGATAAAGTATATTGGGATACAAACTAATTTTGCACTTTTACATCGTTAAACATGAATACGAAATTACAATAACTATATGAACACTGATTTATTGATTACGATATTATGATCATCAGCTCGCTTTGACTCTGTGATGAGTAGAGGTTCAACCTCGCTCAATAAAAGCTAAATTATCCAAGACCGGCAACCGGTTGGAGTTCTCGAATCGTCATCATTCCATCTAGTCAAAATAACCAATAAAAAATTAATAACCAAGTACTCTGCAGATATCTGTAGACATTGTAATCTACAATCTCTGCAGTGTTCTGACTCTCGACTTCCCCTGTAGATACGCTATCTTATCTTGGTTTAGGTAAGTCATTTTAATCCTGAATTCTCTTCCCCTATTCCTCCTGAATTCTTTCCTCGTGGGTGGGTCCCAAGGCAGGTTAAACTATAGGGTCATTTCGTGATTGCAGTTGTTAATTTTGCCTGAATAGGAGAAGCAACGGTGAGAACAAGACTAGCCCGTATTAAAAAATCGGCCAAGTGCGAGTCAGACTCGCGCACGAAGAGTTCCGTACCATTATATATATTTTATTTTATTATTAGACACTTTAACAAAAAAACACGTTTGTTTGTTAAAGTAATATACGCGGTTATTGATATTGAAATGAAAGCGCCATATAGAACGCGATGATTGAACTATTATTGATTGTTACCGTGGTTAAGATTCCTCTGATTTAATAGTATTAATAATATTCCAATAGGTGTCACTTATACCGTACATGATTTTTATTTGGAAGCCCCCCCTTAAGTATTGTTTTTTTTATAGCATAGGAGTGAAAACGAGTAGTCGAAGCCTTTTGGCGACAATTAACATACACACCCGCACAAACAGAGATTATGAGTTGCCCTCCTTTTTCCTATCCCCCCAATGCGCCACCGGAAATTCACAACCCGCACAAAACGCGATAGCATACCTGTCACTTGACGCCGGTGTTATGTGAACGAGAGGTACCACCCCGGTCGTGCCGGCCCAATTCAGCAATATGGCACTACCTCTCACAATTACCTTTGTTGTTAGTATTTGTAGTTATAGCGGCAACAACAATATATAATCTGTGAAAATTTCAGCTGACTAACTATCACGGTTCATAAGATACAGCCTGGTGGTAGACGGACGGACGAACGGACAGCGGAGTCTTAGTAATTATAGGGTTCCCGTTTCACCCTTTGGGTACGGAACACTAAAAAGTCAGTGAAACAATTAACATTATAGCAACTTATTTTTTTATAATAATTATAGTAGTTAATTATTCGGAATAATAATAATAATATTATAACGTCTATACACCAATACACCAATAGTTTGCGGTTTCAAAATAATCACTTTAATTCCTTATTATAATTCATTATTAAAATTCTTATTGATATCCGGGTTTATTTTCATCATGTAAATGGAATTAAATTTATACAAACTTATTAAAATTATACAAACTTCTTCATCATAAAACTATCTGGGTTTCATCCTATGACCTCTCAAAAGCAAGAACATCGCTGTTTAATTCCGTTTAAATCATTTTATTTACCTTAAAAGATAACGTTTGCGAGAAATATTTTCTATGAAAATGTCAATATAAGCATTCCCTGAAAAGCCTTAATCTCATTTAAGCTGCATAGAGCTCAGTTCACGTCCTCGTTCCAATCCATCCCCCATTCGTAAACGTTAATAAAATCATGAATTCTACTTGCAAGTCACGCAGTAGATTACCGCAAGTCGGCCCGACCGCACCAACAGATGCTCGATTACTAATCTTCTAACCTCACTTTTAATAAAACGAATGTACTTGAATTCACTTATAAGTTAGTTTTTGCAGACATTTTAATCGAGAGGCATCTATGAATCATTACAAGATATTTATGTTAGTGGTAGGTTTAGATCTTAGAGTAAGTAGGTAGATATTATGTTTACTGCAATCTAAAGCAGCAACGTTTACCGTCCCATAGACTCAGCGTGGCAATTATATTTTTTTTATAACATAGAAAGGCAAACGAGCAGTTGAAGCTTGAGACTACCGACGCCCATACACATCTGCATAACCAAAGATTTTGCAGATGTGTGTGTTTTCCTTTTCCCTATCCCCATATGGCACTACCTCTTTTTCGAATCGAATCCTAAATTCTTGATAAAACACAATTTAAAAATGATCATTGTGTTTTTGTCATCAATAGATTTAATGAAAATAAATAAAAATAAAAAACTCTTTGATAATATTGTCCTCTTACATAAAAAGTGTGGTCACCATTACCTTTCTTAATTAAGCCGTATAAGTAAAATCAATTTACGTAATGTTTTTTGTTCGGAAAAAAACAATTTGAAAAACAAGATACAAAGAAGATAATCGAAAGAATAAAAAGAAATAAGGAAAACATTTAAACTCAAACGTACGCTAAGAAGTAATTGTTAATAATGTAACCAACATATGGAACCTTGAAACAAACAATTTACTTAATGTTGGTAACAAAAATACGTATTGAATATTATTAATACTGAAGAATATTAATAAATATTGGACATTGAAACGATATTTATTATAAAATCTGATGGGGTGTGGAACCTTTTCAAACGGTACTCTTCTTTTTCTAACTCCGAAATCGTATAACTGAAGGTGATGACTAAGGGGCTATAAAAACTACTCTACAAAAGAAGTATATTTTAACCCAGTTCAGATAAGCAAACCTACAAACGAATTGACTGCCTGTGAATATAAACGAGTTTACTCAGAACTATCATTCCCTGTCTCGGGAACTCTTCCATATGAGCCATCCATGCATTGCCTACACTTTTTTTTCTTTAACGCCGGGAAACGCTTTGAGGCGGCGGAGTGGATCTCCCCACGCGGGTATGTGGGACTCGCTGCGCTCAAGAGCTGGTAAGTGGACGCAGCTCTACCCACTAAAACCCGGCGAGTGCCACCAATGCCGCTTGATTTCTAAATGAAAATTGGTAATTTGAAATAGACTCGATAGATTTATATTATGTAACTCATGTCGCATATATTCACAATTTACATTCGTACTATTCGTTTCATCATCATCATTCAAGGTTGTACGTTCATCTGTAATGTATTTTTTTTGTAAAAAGGGTAAAATAAATTATTTAAAAGACCAACTTCAAAACCACAAATAGGCACTCAAAGGCGAAAAATATATATTAATATAATTATTTTAAGTGCTACCCACTCATTTATTTGAAGTGGGTGCCAGCCAAGTCAATTAGGTAGTAGATAGATATTATGTATGTAGTAAGTCGGTAGATACTTGTAGGTAGTATCTATCTATCTATATCTTTATTAGTACTTGGCTGGCACCGACTTCAAATAGATGAGTGGGTAGCGCTTGTAATAATAATATTTTTTTCGCTATTCTGTGCCTATTTGTGGTTTTGTAGTCGGTTAATTTTTTTTTTCAATAATTTATTTTCTGCCAATTTAGTTTTTTTACTACAATTTTACACATGTGCAGACAAATATGTCGGTAATGTGACACAACAACCTGACTTGATATTAAGTATTAGCTTATACACACTCATTGTCGACTATTTTTCATGGCATTAACTTTCGTAGCATTTTTATGCAATGAATACTTAAGACATGTTCACACATTTTACAATGCTCTACGAGGGCGGCACTGAAAATTTCGGGAATCAAGGAAGTGACACAATATTACTATTTAAAAATGTATTTATTGCTTTTCGAAGTATTCTCCGCGAAATTTGCCACATTTTTCCATACGATGGAACCAATCATTGAAGCAACCATTCCATTCGGAAGTTGGGGTCTCCAAAATGACCATTTTGTAGGCGTCCACAGCTTCTTCAGGCGATGAAAATCTCTGACCACGCAATTTATTCTTTATTTTAGGGAAAGTATAGAAATCATTAGGGCTTAGGTCGGGGCTGTACGGCGGATGGTCTAATAATTCCATGTTTTCTTGCTCTAAAAATTCTTTTGTTCTGTGCGCGGTGTGAGAACTCGCATTGTCGTGATGGAGGATGATGCGGCGGTTGCAGTTCTCTTTACGGAGTTCAGAAACGACCTGTGGCAAACAAATGCTAGCATACCATTCTGCATTAACCGTTCTTTGTCCCTCAAGAGGAATAGTCGCAACATGGCCGGTTTTGGAGACAAACGTGGCCACCATTTTTTTTGCAACACTCCGTGAACGAACAATTTTTGTTGGCTTTAACTCATTTTCGAACACCCAAACTCGTGACTGGTTTTTTGTTTCGGGTTCGTACGCGTATATCCAGGATTCGTCACCTGATACGATGTTGTATACAGCATTTGAG
Source organism: Helleia helle (assembly GCA_963853865.1). Lineage (NCBI taxonomy): Eukaryota > Metazoa > Arthropoda > Insecta > Lepidoptera > Lycaenidae > Helleia > Helleia helle. The sequence continues at coordinate 11,652,387 of OY971422.1, read as the reverse complement.
GATCCTGCGTGGAATTTTTCGAGAGTTCTGACGCACCAAGTAATGCGAGCCGCTTTTTGCTCTTCACAGAGCAAATGCGGTATCCCTCGGGAAAACAACTTTACCTTTTTTTTAACTTTTTTTTTTTTTTAACTTTAACTTTAACTTTGCCAACATCTAAAGTTGCCTGAATTTCGCGGTATGTCACATGTCGATCTTCCTCAATCAGCTTACGCACAGCATCAACGTTTTCTTGGGTGACTGCAGTTTTTGGACGACCTTGACGGGGATCATCACTGAGCTTGACACGTCCACGTTGAAATTCAGCAAACCAGCGATAAATTGTGGTTTTGGATGGGGCTTTATCACCAAATGCAGAAATCATCCGGTCAACACACTGTTTTTGTGTAAAAAAAAACCACTTCGTAAGTCATAATAAATCATCGCTCTAGAATTTTCTCGAATCAATTCCATTTTCTCAACGACTAAACAAGTTTGACAAGACCTAGTGACAAGACCGAGAATCTTTTTTTAAATAAATAAATGGTATTCGATTTTTAAAACCAAGGAGTTTTCAAATAAAAAGATTTTAATATGACAGGAACAGTGGAAATATTCCATTCCCGATACTTTTAGTGCAGCCTATGTATGTATATGATACCATGGACAAATAAACTTTGCAAATTGTTAATATTGATATGTAAAAACGTTATCTCGTTCACATATTTTGTTCGAAGCCAACAATTTGTAGATGGTGAAAATGATTAGCCAGTTAGATTTTTGGAACATTGTAAACGAAAGACATTTCAAATCTCATCAAATAGGCAATTTCATGGGTGTCAGACTCTATAGCTAGCAATTTTTTTGTATTGATTTTTTAAGATAATCTACTTGCATGGCAAACAATAAATAAAGGGCGGTTTATTGTAGCTATGCAAGTGGATTCATATCCTTATCACTTATGTCCTCATCCTAAATCAGACATCCCCTTATACTTATAAATATTACCGGACCTTTCTTACAAAAATATACCAAGACCCCTTTAATGTAAGCATTACCATGTAAACGGTGCCCGCTCGCTCCAACATATTCCTCGAGCAACTTCATAGATCATCTAGCTTATAGTAATGACGGTAGGGACAAATTTCGTTGTAATACAGAATGTAATGTAATGTAAACTCGTCACCTACGGCTTATCTTGTTATGAACACTATGACAACATATTCGTTGTAACTAAATAGGCATTAATGCAGGGAAACACATACTTTATTTCCTATAAACAAGGTTTGGGATCAATCTGTGTACTTCATATATCAGAGTTAACTACTCTGTACGACTTATTAGAAAATGAATGTGTTAAACTAAAGCTAACATGGACATTGGTCAGTATTAGTTTTACATTAATACATTATCGACCTACTACATATTAAAATCTTTCTTCCCATCCCTTATTAAAAGGCTTTTAGGTAAATTTGATTGTAGAGTCGGATATATAAACAACGAAGTATTAGTTTTCATAACAATTCCCTACGAACCTATTTGGTTCTCGAAGATGTGGATGTGGCAATAACATATTCAACTCCCTAAGAACTTAATAAAAAAACCCAAGAAAATCCATTGGGGGCTGCCATCACTATTTTAAATTTCAACATAAATATGAAAAATTGTACGCATAGATTAAAAATTGGTCTCCGCTACGCTACGACGCTACGACGGTCGTAGCGTAGCGGAGACCAATTTTTAATTTATGGTTATACGTTTATTATTACTAGTTATATAATTTTCTTTCATTCGGGGGTATTTCATTTATTTTATTCTTTTTAAATTACATTTTAAGCGTTTATTAAATTTTTAATTTTGCTTTTTATTCTCATAACTATTATATATTTTTACAAATAGCATATAATATATATTGATTCGTTAAAACTCTCTGTACTTCTGGATCTACTACTGCCTATTTACATCGATTCATCCAAACGCAGAATCGAGCGGACTTGCTCTTGACATTCGATCCTATTTGAAATTTAGTATTGGGATCCACCTGGGAGAACCTGTCAATTGACACAGGTCAAACTCGATTTCGAAGTCGTTACGTCAACGTTTAAATATTTTCAAGAGTGCAGCAGCAGCAGCAGTGCGGATCTGCAGGCAACAAAAGCACGCATAAATAGATACTCCTTGAAAATAAATCGGTGACCTGTTTATCTATCTAATTGACATAAAAACTTGTAATTATGTTTAAGGTTTCGGTCAGAAGTGTATAAAGAAAAGTAACATCAATAAGGTAGTGAGTTAGCAAATTGAATTGAATAAAACACACAAGTCCGCTAATGACGCGGTGTTTACCCAAGTGGACACTAATTGGCTTAGCCGGCGGTCGGCGACGCACTGCAAACAAAACAAACTCACCCTGTGGCGATGGATACGGTGTATCTTCGGTTTTTTTCATACCCCATATTTTTTAATGGCAACAAAATATAACAAAAACAAACAAAAATAACGACAAGAAAGTGTTTTATTCGTACAGTACGCGCAATTCAACTTGACCGGAGTGAAGTTAGTTTGACAAAATTTTAAACATGCGTTTCGTTTTAAAACTTAAAGAATCCACCAATTCAATCCATCCACCATATTGGATTTAAAATTAGATGAGCTAACCAATGTATTGTCATGCATGCATAAATTTCATCTCAATCGGTTGACGGATTTTAATCACAAGATTTGAGCAAATAATGACCTAAAATTTTATACCTTTAGACATAATAATAATAATTTCTATGGACGCTTTTATGCCACGTTAATCTGGTCCCGTGGTAAGTTCTCGAAGAAGTTGTGATACGGATACTATACTACGGAAATATATTTAATACTTTTATACTGTACATATATTTAAGATTTTTATTATATAATACACATATTTAATACACATCCATGACCCAGAAACACAGAAATCTTTTTTGTTCCCTGGCAGAATTCGAACCTGCAACCTCCGGCTTGAGAGCCAACGCACTAACCATTGAGCCACAGAGGTCGTCAAAATAATATAATATGTACTCAATCAAAATAGGTTCATCTCAAGAACATAGTAAATAACGCTATAAGATGCTGCATTTGAAAATAAATGCCACGTCCATTATTTAGTTTATATCATAAGAATTACTAGTTTATTAGTGTGACTTCCGAATGGAAATGCAATCACTGTAATTCATAGGATACGTGGGGTATAATTCAATAGAGATGCTTGAACTTATATAAGACAAAAGTATAATTTCAATCTTAGTGTTAATTAAATGGTCATATACCAAACAGTGGTTGTTTTATTTTATAATAGTGGTCGGGAACCGTTCATAATGATGGTGTTTTTAACTAGAAAAGAAACCAGTATCACGTGCTATCTACATAAGATTATAGGTTGACGATGCTTAAGAGCATGACCAGATTTTCCCTGATTGGTTTAAAGTACCCGAGCGACTTGACCGGGCACTGCCTACCTTTCTTTTTCTTTGACGCAGTGGAAATGCTTTGCGCGTTTACCCGGGGATGGGTTGTCCCCTGGAGGTATGTGGGTCTCTTGCTCCCCCCCTTGACGCCGGTATACCGCACTAAAACCACTGCGAGTTGCCTTCAGCTGCTTAAAGGGGAGTGTCCCGGATCTGACTAACACAGAACACCCCTCGCGACCGGCCGGTTCCCTCGTAACCAGCCCACCGCCGTTTAAACGTCGCGCGGCTTAAAGTGCATTTTTCATAGCGATCGATCGATCTGTAAACGTAATAATTTACACAAGTGTATAAAATTATAGCATTAAATTAACTACAAGTATAATATGAAGTACCCAAAGTATAGCAATTCGACGTTCTTGCTGGTGTAATATAAAATATATTTAATATCACAAGTCTAATAACGCTTCTGACGCAGGTATATTAATGTAAGAAAAAAAACAATATTTTTTCTTACGTATTCCTTGACGAAAATATATTTAAAAAATGTTTAATAAGCGCCAGGCAATTTCAGGAATGCCGCAAGGCAATTGCTAACTTAGGTTCACCTTTTCCAACAAAGATGAAATTAAATAAACACACCAAAGTTTGTTGTCGTGAAATACATTTCAAGTATGCTTCGTTTGTATATATTTGTTTTTGTGAAAAATATTTTTTAATTAAAGCATACTTATACTTACTTTATATAGGGATTAGGTATAAGTGTACTTTACCAGATCAGAACGGCGACAGTAGAATAGAGCATCAAGAGACGTCATTATTATTTGCAGTTGAGTCTCAACTCTCAAGTATATAATATAAACAATACAACACTTATATATTATAAATGTATCTATTTTTTATGTCATCAGCGGACAAACGAGCCCAACCAAGGCCACGCCCCTATGCCCCTAATGGACCACTGGAAACTCACAAACCGTACGAAACGAGACAGCATAGCTGTCACTTTTTATTATTTACATTAAAAACCATGTATTTTTTAGCAATTTTTTTATTTATTCGAATTTTTCTTTTTATATCTTTGTAATCGTTATGGGTGCGCGTGTTGAAGAGGACCATAGTTTTTTTGGTTTGAACTGTGAAATATGAATATATTTTTAAGCAGAGTCTGCAATATATTTGTTAATTTTTGGAACAAAATACTGTTAGGAAATCGGAATTTTCTTCATACTTGTTTATCGGGACAAAAATATTTTACTTTTTTCTTGCTCTCTAGCACATAGGGTAACTAGAAGGTTCTTAAAATCTTTTGTGGAGGGTAGTAACCAAATAATACATAAATTTAATGGCGACGTCTGGACGCTAAAGGTCAAGGGTGTGCTCTGTAGTGTATGTAACGCACAGGACTTGTTACTTAAAAACTTTGGCACTTACTTGTCGAAGGAATTAAAGAATCATAATAGAACCTAACATAATACTCAGAAGAGCGGGAGGCCGATGGGCCAATAAGATTCAAGAGGTAAGAGGATCTCCGTACGGTGGCCGGTCCGTGTTGGATGCGAGTGGCCTATGTTCAGGCGTGGCATAAAATTTGATGATGATGAATGGAACCAGAAAGAACCTAGACTTTTTTGAATCACCAAGTGAACTTTACCTTATGTGTATATGTTTCTGTAAAGTTTTGCCGACGCCACCAAGAAAGAAGATTTTTTACAGAATTTTTTTCATGTCGTGTCCTTACCATCGATATTGGTGATTCGAATTTTGGCTCCTAACAGATTTACTTGTGTTGATAGATGCTAATAATTGATATTATTAATATCGCTCATTAATGGGAGGGAAAAGGGTATCTAATGCCCGAATACTCAAACGAATCTCAAATCTAAGACGTACTTAAACTCGTGTTGTCCCTCTTTTTTTCTTTGAATCTGACACGTCGTAGCATGAGTTTAAGTACGTCTTACATTTGAGATTCGTTTGAGTATTCGGGCGTTAGTGTATACCATTAAATGGGACTGATATACTTATTCCTAGTTACACCTCCGCGTGATTCCCCCTGGTAACTGTGAGCAGTGGTTCAGCAGCGAAGATCTTGGACCACCGTTGAATCACTCTACACAGGCCAACGTAACAGGAAGACTCGCCAAGACGCACTGGCCAGCGTGGAGTATTAAGGTTAACCCCCCCTTTCATTAATAGAATTTTAAAGTACAAACAAACATTATAGTAATTAGAATTAAAATTGTATAACTACCAGTCACGACATAAAACCCAAACACCATGTATACGCCACCAATCTATACAAACTATAACATGAACAAAATTTTGCAGATATCTGAAATTCTCAACGCAAAAGTAATTTTAGAAGTGTTAATACAAGTCGGGCTCGGTTGTGTTGACTCGCACGTCGGCAGTCGGCACCCGTCGTATCAGTGGCTTGTATCTTATGTTCAATTTGCATATAAATTGTGTCTTCCGGTCAGACAACCCGCCAAGACGACAAACGCCTCCCTTGAATATAATCATACTGTGTATTTAGCGACACAAACTGCTCTAAGGAATGCTCATTACTTATATTACAAATATTTATACTTATAAATATAATTATTATATTCCTACCTAATTCTGTACTAACAATTCCAATGGTTTTGACGTGACAATGTTTTATAATTCGATGGAGCCGGCTGCAAGAACGAAAAAATATGACACATGCGGCGTTACCTCGCTCTGAGGTGTTCCATTTTCTTATGACGTTGTCACGTTCAACTATCGTCAGTAAACCGACTTTACAGACAACTGATTTTTTTTTATTACATTTTTTATCTTTCATACGAATGAGCATGAAAAATATTTTATTACAGATTCCATTCGTTTATTAATTATAAGTTTTTATTCATTTTCCAATGGAAACTTTCAGGATACATTTGAAGCTTGATTTGAACAGAATCATATTTTGTAAGCTTATCACTACAACATAGTATCAATCAAAGTCGCTTCCCGTCGGTCTGTCCCTATATTTTTTTTTTCTTTCTTTAACGCCGGGAAATGCTCTGAGGCATTCCGTCTTGTGTGGTTGTCCCGTACCACAGAATAACCCCCCCCCCCCCCAACGTCGGGACAGTACAATGGTTCCCCGTGAGGTGCCCCGGATCTAATGAAAAAACAGGGCACCTCGACAGCTAGTAAGTCCCCCAAGGGACCGACGCCACCTCCACAGAGGGGTTATCCCACACCACAGAACCAGAGAAGAAAGAAAGAAGACATCCCTGCCAACGTCGGGACAGTACAATGGGGTAAGGTTCCCGCCTCGCCCCTTGCCCCTGCTCTTTTGTCCCCTCTTCTTATAAGAGGGGTACAAAGAGCCCCGTCGGCTCAATTATAAACCTTCCTCCTAAATCACTCTATCTATTAAAAAAAATAGTTGCGTAGATCTAAGCATATATAAGGACAGGACAGCTCAGTAGCCTAGGGTGAGCCCGGCACCTTGGGCGAAGCTAATTGAGCCGAGGGGGCTCTTTGTACCCCTCTTATAAGAAGAGGGGACAAAAGAGCAGGGGGCAAGGGGCGAGGAAGGGAACCTCACCACATTGTACTGACCCGACTTTGGAGGGGTTGTTCTGTGATTCGGGATGACCCGTCTGTGGAGGTGGTGCCCTGTTTGCTCAATAGATCCGGGGCACCTCACCGTGATGACTTGACTCTTGAAAATATGATTGAGTATATAGATTATCTCTCTCTCTCTCTCTCTCCCCCCCTCTCTCTCTCTTTATCTCTCTCTCTCTCTCTCTATTTGAGAGCCCGCAGTACAATGATCAATTCCTTGCTCGTTGATATCAAATCCAGAGCCCTACCTAAATCCATTTCCAGTACTGATACCGCTGCTGCTCGGTATTGGGGGGGAAGCGCTTTATAATAGCGGGTTTGCTCGCTACGTCACAAGATCGTTATAGGACCTATGTAGCATTTTATAGGTTAGCCAGTCCCAATGGACAACCCACTACCTCCTGATAGTCTTGTCGCTACTAGGTCGGGGACTGGTTATTCAATTCGCAGCTAACCACCATATTAGCCGTTCGACTATACGCCACTTGTGGACCCCGTAAATAGCGACTCTACCTAATATAACATATACTCTATACATATAAAGATTACCAACACCATTTTACATTCCCAATGTTTCGAATTACTAAGCTTTAAATTAAATACAAGCAATCATGTTCGGGAGAACCGAAGTGTCAGACCAATAACAATACCTTTTAGTAATAATATATTCTATTAATTACCTAAACAATACAACATTTTCATAACGCTGCCTGTCATAAATCCATCTTTTATCGTTACTAAGTTAAATTAACGTCTATATTAGTCTTCATCACTCCCCGCTTCTAACGCAGCAATAAAACGATGAAAAGAAGCTAATTTTTCAGCAAATCATCTCCGGTCCCCGTAGTCATCAATATTCATTTTGCGGCGCGCCTCCGAAACAAACACCTTTCTAAAGTAGCATAACAGGTTTCCTTTGAAGGGAACTATGATGCAGGCGAGGGGCCCACCGCGCTGGCTCACAGGGCCTAACTCAATTTATTTGGTTAATTGCCTTGTTTCAGGAACGTGCTCTATATCAATACATTGTTTCTAGTTAGTGAATAGATTACAGAAACGTCATAATTGGTTTCATGCAGTTTGCGTCCGGCTAATCAACGACTGATTTCGTGAATTTAAATGTTCAAAACGATGGAACAATTCGCACCCTCCGGCGAATAAAGTCGTAATACAAAAAAGTAAATTGTTCAGGAAAAATAAAAAACTGATTTTTCGTAATAACTTAATAAGTATTAGCCGCATATAAGTAGTTGAGGTATACATTTAAAGGTTATTTTTTTTGTAGCTACAATATTAAAAGATTATGATTCTAAATATAATACCATATCAGATATTTAATAAAATGTAAATTACCGACATCGCTATCTTTTTGCGGTACCGCAATGTCATATTACGACTTTATTCGTCGTAATATCGAAATTAAATTCTTAACGTAAAAAAAGTGTTGCGGATTTATTAGTTGTGTTTTCATGCATGCGCGATTCAGTAAGACCACATTACGGGTTTATTCTCGGTACATTTGAAGTGACCACTTTTTGTATTTGCATATTACCTTCTTATTCTGGTAAATAACATTAGCTGTAAAATACTAATTTATTCTTCCCATTGTAGCAAACATCGTAGAGGAACGAACATGAAAAGCAAAATTAATCGAGACATCGTAACACTCCACTAATTGTGCACACACAAACAATAAAAATGTAAATAATCATCATCATCAGCCTTTATCCGACCGCTGCTGAACATGGGCCTCCTTCAATAAACGCTAAGGCGGTCGATTCTTCAGACATTCGCCAGAGAACTAACGTTACCGAATACCTATATCACCCGAAGAATAAGCACGTTATAATGGTAGTGTGCTGGTCACACACTCAGAAGAATAATCTGAATATCAATATGAGAGCAATATTCCATGAGTGGCCGGATCTGCGCCTTGTATATTTTTGACAGAGGAAAGACATGAAATACTGCTTCGCCCTACTGAGCACATCGAGTTTCTTAGAGGCAAATTCAGCCTTTCCTTTCAAATGGCCACGAAATTGCACATTGCTCTACATGTCGACTCCAAATATTCCAATACTGGCTGAGGTGATTAGGAAAGTGCCTTCAAATGGGAGGGGAACGACGAAGGGTGTTTCTTTAAAGGTAAATGCGCAAACTTATGTCTTTTTGGGGTTAAATTGGACAAGATTAAGTCACCCCCATTCTGAGACTTTGGCTAACAGAGACTCGATTTCAGATACTAGTTTGTTCCGACACTCGTTGACGTGTTCCCGAGAGATATTAGAATAGCCTATGTATCTTCGGTGCTGTCGTATGAAGTGCATGTAGAAGAAACAAGGTAGGTAAACACATGTACCGTTGACAACGACTTTTATGTTCATACCTGCCAAAAAACTGGTGATCCATTTACATAATTTCTTGAAAAGCCCATAGAACGGTAGATTTGTTGGAAGTGCTTTATGCCATGCCTGATCAAAGGCTTTCGCTATGTCTAAACTAACCGCCATCGCTTCCCCTTGCTCTCAACTGCCTCCGCCCATCGCTGTATTAAGAATGTTAGAAGATCACCGGCTGAGCGATTCCGTTGAAAGCCATATTGATGATTGCTAATCTGCTAGTGCTCCTCTTAATACCGCTTAACCGCTGGCAGTTAACATTGCATTTCATAATCTTTGAGAACAAGGCAGTTAAATCTATTGGTCTATAGTTGGATGGGTCTGAGTGGTCCCCTTTCTTAGGGATCAGATGCTAAAGCTGTCTTCCACGAGCGTGGAACGATGCCCAATGAATAAGAGTGCCGAAAGAAACGCGAAGGACGGTTTTCAACTAAGGAGCACAAGTTCGTAGCACTAACAGATGCCCAACGAAAAGAAGGCTTTGCGCATTGAGCTCTGTCGGAAAATTATTTCTGGCATACGGGTTTAAAGTATCTCTCCGAGGGATCGTCGGTGGTATTTCTCTCGGGTATCCGAAGTGGAGATGGAAACAACAAGAGAGCTTGGAAGGTTAGCCTCGTCCTTTGCGGTATGGGCCAACGAGTCATCCTTCATGTGCAGTGATGGTAACAATAGCTTACAAACATTCCCTTGAACAGACATTCGCCAAAGGAACGACCAAAATGCACGAATTCCCGAAGAAAGTTGGACCAATTTCTTGTAAATTCTGCTCACGTACTCCGCTTTTGCCTTAGTAAAACTTCTTATGAACGACCTGGAGGCATAGTTATACTTACTCATTTTTTAATTCGCTGGTATTTACACCCTGGGATATCGATGCATTGACCCAAGCTCGGTAAGTTTCCCACTTATGACTGTATCTTGTACGATCAACCAAGCCACGGCTGGGATTTGCTGACTGCAGAGCAAAAAAAAAGTTCCATGGCTTGCAGCACCATCTCTGCATCCCATTCCAATCAGATGACCTATGGTGCCAAACGTGACTGCAGCCCGCAAAAATAAGCCATGATGGGCGTATAACTGGCACATAAATCCGAACCAGACAGTGGCCTGACGAGCCAAGTGGAGCGTCCACAGGAACCTTCTAATTGCCCGTATGAGAGGTCAGCAGAATGTTCAACAAGTATGATCATCAGGGATACGCGTTGGTGATACTACCAATTGTGTCAGATTAAATCCTGAGGCAAATTCATAAACAGATCTTTCCGTATGATCGGTGGCACGCGATGCGTGCCATTCGGTATCGGTCACCAAGTATCACGATCTCTACGGATGGGATCTGTTGTAGCACGGAATCTGTAGCCATTTACATTTACCGCTGTGAGACCTATATAGGCAGACGTGTGGATAGTCGTCGCTATCTATGCGCAACCAGAAAATGGAGAGGTTTCCATATCCAAGACTGCCAAGACGACGAAAGCAGACATCTTCTCTGACGTACGCGCAAACTCCAGCCCGCGGTACAAAAAGTGTTCTTATTTGTAACCTGTATAGAAGCCATAAGAATTATCAGCTGGATAGGATATCTGTGTCTCAGTCAAAAAGGGCAAGGTTGACTTCACCGTCTGGAGGCAGTAGTGTACGACGTTTAGATTTGTATAAAGCCCCCTAATGTTACATAAATCCACGGTCATAGTGATAGAAAACTTCTGTCGATTGCTCCGTTTACCTCAGACAGTTAATGTATTGAGCACAGTTTGTTGTCATCCCTCCCCCTCCAAAATACGGGGGGCTGCCCAGGCTTTCAGTCTCAGGTACAGGTCCAGTCTGTCTGTGACTGAGTCCAGAAGTCTGAGAGTGATTCTCCGGTGTTTGCGACCGGTATCCTCCTAGGGCAGTCTATGCGTAGTTGTGTGTCCACTTCGATAAAAATATAGTTTGCTTCCTTAATAGGTTATTACTGAAACAATATTTTACGAACAAAACGCTATAATATTATTATTTTACTGTTCGAGTGAGCTGTCCAATATTTTGTAATGTAGTATTACTATAAATTCGACCAACACATTACACCAGAATAAAGTCGTAATGGAGGTTGCTGTTTTGGTACACATGGAATGTATCAGTAAGGGCAGACTGCTGTTTTTGTCCTTAATTTTTTTTCCGTAGAATTAAGCAATATTTTCTTGTAACTCCTTTAATACTGCAACGAAAAATATGAAATAAATTACAGAGATGTATTATGGCTCGTAGAATACGTTTATGCAATAACATTAAAAAAGTCGTAATCTGGCTTTGCGACTTTATTCACCGGAGGGTGCGAATTATTTAATAATAAAACGAGTACAACAAAATGAGTACACGAAAACATATTTTAATTATGTACACGAAAACATATTATAAGTATTTGACCTTTTTTAGAAGCGAGCAGTCGGTTAACATGGTGGTAAGTAATGGCCGACACCCATTGACACTAGGTACACCAGAGCCTTTAAAATACGTTGCCGTCCTTTCAAACTGTCATCTTTTTTATGTCAAATATCTATCGGTGCGCCTTAGAAATCGACTTGAATGCCGGGATGGCAAACGGCATGATACTGTAAACTAAAGTTACGCGATGTATTTTTGTTAATTATGAATCATCTTCATCAGCCTTCATCCGTCCACTGCATCTGAACATAGGCTTCGGGAAATGCTCCGAGGCATCCCACGGATATGTGGGACTCGCTGCGACCGAAAGCCTCTTCTTATAAGAGGAGTATAGAGACCCCCCTCGGCTCAATTCATTTCGCCCAACATGCGGGCGACTCACCCTAGGCTACTGAGCCCCACTGCCACGACAAGGCCTGAATCATGGTGGGGAATACAGGCCAACCCCAATGAACGCCAAGACGGCCGATCCCTTGCCACTCGCATCCAACATGGACCGGTCACCGCACGGAGATGGTCTTCCCGCCTGGTTAATGGTCGACCAACACTTCGTCTGCCTAAACGTGACCTCTAGAACCTAATTGGTCCAACGGGCATCCGTTCGCCTGAGTGTGTGACCAGCCCACTGCCACTTCAACGAGCTTATTCTTTGCGTGATATCTTATTTCTCGTTTTTTTTTGCGTGATAACTTAGTTCTCTGGCGGATGTCTTCGTTCCGAATCCTATCTGTCAAAGAAACAGCATAGCACGCTCCATTGCACGTTGAGCTACGGCAAACTTTCGGACCAGTCGTAAATTTAGATGCCACTTTTAAGCCCCGTAGGTTATCATGGGGAGAACGAATTGGTTTTTTTTTATGAATCCTAATATTAAAATAAATGCTTCACGTATGCATGTTTTTTCTGTAATGTTTTACGTCTTGGGTAGGTAATACAGTTTTTTTTTACCTTCTTATATTTAATGCTGCATGAAACTCATTTAATGCAGTCTCCTTTTTTTTTTGTTCTGCAGCGGAAATTTGCAGACCAAACCGTAACTAGGACCGGGGTGGGGTTTTAAACCTAGCCGTGTGTGAGGTTCGCACTTGGAGATGCGTTACCCACTAAAACCGCTGCAAGTGCCCTCAGCCGCCTTTTATGAGAGTCCCGGCATGCAGGCAACGCAGGACCCTCGGCGACAGGCTGGCCTCGGCGAAAAGGCCAGACTCCTCCTTCTAAAGGGGGACTGCTCGGCTGTTCGTTTGCACGATACTTTTAGCAGTCCCCGACGACGTCGTGTCTAGCTGGACCCAGGTTAAAACCCCATCCTGGGCCCGACACGAGCACAGGGGCGTTACTGGAGGCGCATTAGGTAGCGCCTCCTACGCACCCCCGTTCGTCGCCCGCGGTGGGAGGCCTCGTCGGCGGCCTCCTCTCTCACCCGCTCATCGGCCTCCTTCTGGGACATTACTGCCTCGCAGAAGGAGACCATCGCCGTCAAGGACTCGTCGTCACCGAGCATCGCGGCGATGACACTCGGCAGAGACAAGTCCTCTCCGATGACCGATGTCAGATCATGACGCAGCGCCGCCCATCTCGGGCACACCTCAAGGGTGTGCTGGGCCGAGTCCACCGCCGCGCCACAATCGTGACACACAGTTACCGGCTCCCTTTGGGCCGTCCTGCACAGATACTCACCGAAGCACTCATGCCCGGTGAGCACCTGTGTTAGACGGAAGGTGAGGGGTTTGCGTTTACGACGCATCCACCGCTCAAGGACCGGGCGCAGGGCAACCGTTACGCCTTTGCCATACGGCTGCCGCGCCAAGTCCTCCCCCTACCTTCGCATTAGTGCCTCCTGCCCTAGACGGCGGACCCGTAGGATCCCGTCCGGCATCACGTCCTCTCCGAGGGCCCTCCTATCCGAGACATAGGAGTATACCTCGGCGAGAACTTCCGCCACGAGTTCCCACGGGGGGTCGCCGGCTAAGGCAGTAGCTGCCGCATTTAATGCAGTCTCCTCGCTTAGTGCAATCTCTTCCCTTAAGAAAAGTAAACTGAAGGTTACTATTATTGCCAAAAAAATGGATTTATTTTGATGGCGTACCCTATCGAATTTAAATTATTGTAATTTTTTTACTTTTTATTGAAAAAAGAGTTGTTCACCGGAAACGGGCTAATAAAAATGAATCACATTCCATATTTCATGTATATTCTTAAGTTCTACAGCCTTGTTTTTATAAATATTATTTCATCCTACAACCCTTGAACAATTTTTGGTTATCGCCTTCATCGATATGCCGCTCCTTTCCTAACGTAATAGTTATAGGAATAATCAAATTTCCGCTTACTTGTCATTCCTTCCAAAATCTATATTATAATCACTTGAGAGTATTGGAATTTGCGCTCAGAAGTGTATAATTTAAAGGAAAATTCCGTCGGTCGAGCGGCCCGGCGAGTGCTCTCTGCACTTCGTAGAGCTACCCATCCCTTGTCGTATTTACATATAAATTGTGACTCACATATTTCAAAAGAAAATCTAACAAGTTTTTGGGCACATGTATAAGTTAGCAAGGCTTGTGCGAAACTTATATTATGATATTCAGAACTTCGTACGAATAACAAAATAATAACACAACCGCCAATTAAATGGCGCATTTCAAAGTGGATAATATAGTTTACGTAAAATATTTTTTGTAAAAGCTAAAATCCACATTATGGTTAGGTTCCAGAATTTGCCCCACCATGGTTCAGGCCTTGTCGTGGCGGTGGGGCTCAGTAACCTAGGGTGAGCCGCTGCACCTTGGGCGAAACCAATTGGGCCGAGGGGGCTCTTTATACACCTCTTATAAGAAAAGGCTTTCGGTCGCAGCGAGTCCTACATATCCGTAGGATGCCTCGGAGCATTTCCCGAAGAGGGGTATCTTATAAGAAGAGGGGACAAAAGAGCAGGGAGCAAGGGGCGAGGATGCAGGGAACCTCCTCCCATTGTACTGTCCCGACGTTGGGAGGGGTTGTTCTGTGGTGCGGGACAACCCCTCTGTGGAGGTGGCGTCGGTCCCTTGCGGGACTGAGTAGCCGTCGAGGTGCCCTGTTTGTTTACTAGATCCTCTCCAAAGGCGGCATTGGTGTCACTCGCCGGGTTTTAGTGGGTAGAGCTGCGTCCACTTACCAGCTGTCGGGCGCAGCGAGTTCCACATACCCGCGTGGGGAGACCCACTCCCCCGCGGGATGACTCAGAGCATTTCCCGGCATAAAGAAAAAAAAAAAGTTCCAGAATTTGCTCTTAAGAGTTTTTATACTCGAACAGTCCTTATTTTATTAGAAATCCTTACATAATCTAATCTTAATATTATAAAGCTGGAGAGTTTGTTTGTTTAGTAGAACGCGCTAATATCAGGCATTACTAGTTCAAATTGAAAAATTACTTTTGTGTTGAATAGTCCGTTTATTAAGGAAGGTTATACGCTATAAAGCATCCTGCTACGACTAATAGGAGTGGAGTATCAATGAAAAATGTGGCAAAAACGGGAAAAAATATTTGTTGAGAAACCTTTCGTTGCGTGCGCTGTGTAAATGGTTAAAGTTACGTAATAATTATGTATTACGAAATTGTACCCCTTTAAAAGTTCAAAAAAAGTTTAGAACAGCATGGCATGTGTATCTTTTAAGGTTAGCTCATTATAATCTCTTTTATTGTTATGCTATTAATCGTTAAATACGTTAATAGTTATAATTATCATGGTATATATTATCATGGTGATATTATCATGGTGATATTATCATGGTTTTTGCTGTTTCAGTCAAGTACCACGCGCACATTTATGTCGGCGCTTTATAGATCGGATGCACTGCGTACTGCTTTCAAATATTGTTTTTGTGATATAAAAATATATTTTGACATTTTGTTTATTTCTTACGAATTACTCTACCGATTTTAAAAATCAATGTTAACACTGAGTTGGCTATAGAAATAATCATTATCAATCAGGATACGGTTGTAAATATAAGTTAATGTAGGAGAAGCTGCGGCTAACAGCTAGTAATATGTACCGGGAGTAATAAGGCCAGCCTGCGGTCGGCGCAGCGGGTCATCGCGGTAAGAGTGATCCGGGGGTACCGTACGGTTTCGTGGGCAGCAGCCACTGCCCTAGCCGGTGACCCCCCGTGGGAGCTCGTGGCGTTTTGGCCGAAGTTCTTGCCGAGATGCACTCCTATGTCTCGGATAGGAGGTGTCTCGGTGAGACCCTTACGCTGGACGGGATCCTGCGGGTTCGCCGACTAGGGCAAGAGGCGTTAATGCGGAGGTGGGGGGAGGACCTGGCGCAGCAACCGTATGGCAAAAACCTGACGGTTGCTTTGCGCCCGGTCCTTGAGCGGTGGATGCGCCGTAAGCGCAAACCCCTCACCTTCCGTCTGACACAGGTGCTCACAGGGCATGGTTGCTTTGGTGAGTACCTGTGCCGGACGGTCCGCAGGGAGCCGTTGACAGTGTCTCACGATTGTGGCGCGGTGGTGGACTCAGCCCAGCACACACTCGAGGTGTGCCCGAGATGGGCGGCGCTGCGTCACAGTCTGACATCAGTCATCGGAGGGGACTTGTCTCTGCCGTGCGTCATCTCCGCGATACTCGGTGACGACGAGTCCTGGACGGCGATGGTCTCCTTCTGCGAGGCAGTAATGTCCCAGAAGGAGGTCGACGAGCGGGTGAGAGAGGAGGCCGCCGACGAGGCCTCCTCCCGCGGGCGACGAACGGGGGTGCGTAGGAGGCGCTATTTAATGCGCCTTCAGTAACGCCCCTGTGTTCGTGTCGGGCTCAGGATGGGAACCTGGGTCTGTATGGCACGACGTCGTGGGGACTGCTTAGTAGCGGCCGGGCAGTCCCCTCCTACGAGGAGTAGTCTGGCCTTTGCCGGGGCCAGCCTGTCGCTGAGGTGATCCTGTCCGTTGCCTGCATATCCGGGACCCTCAAAAAGCGGCTGAAGGCGCTCGCAGTGGTTTTAGTTAGGGTGGGCACTCCCAGGTGCGAGTCCCACATTGGGTCAGCATCTACCCGAAGATCCTGACTGCATCCATAAGGATTTCCCTGCGAAAAAAAAAAAAAAAAAAAAAAAAAAAAGCTAGTAATATGTATCATAAACGCGAAAGTTTATATGTATGGATGTTTTTTACTCTTTCACGCAAAAACTACAGAATGTAAAATAAATTTCGTTTATAATGAAATGTTTACAATAATATAGCTTATACATCAGAATACCACATTAACACATAGGCTCTAATTTATAAATAAATCAAACTGTAAATAAGTATTTAAAGTTAATATTTTAAGTTTAATGTGAATTGTCCATAATCTAATTCTGCGCGGGCAACTGCTTGTATTTCTTGTATCATTAACGACCAAGACAAATCATTAGTAGACGTTTTTTCTGAACGCCAATATTTTTTAAATAGGCGCAAACCGCTCGATGAGACAAATTAGTAGTTAGTCTTACGTCACCCATGACCCACTGCTTCATCTAGGTGATAGGGCTCCCCAAGAGTAACCAGTCTTCTTACTCCTACCTACAAACGAATTAGCCATGGTTTTATCAGATAAATAAACAGCCCCACCAAGGTTCAAGCCTTGTCGTGGCGGTGGGGCTCAGTAACCTAGGGTGAGCCGCTGCACTTTGGGTGAAGCGAATTGGGCCGAGGGGGCTCTTTGTACCCCTCTTATAAGAAGAGGGGACAAAAGAGCAGGGGGCAAGGGGCGAGGATTGGAACCTCACCCCATTGTACTGTACCGACGTTGGGAGGGGTTGTTCTGTGGTGCGGGACAACCCATCTGTGGAGGTGGCGTCGGTCCCTTGTGGGACTGACTAGCCGTCGAGGTGCCCTGTTTGTTTACTAGACCCGGGGCACTTCACCAAAGGCGACATTGGTGGTACTCGCCGGGTTTTAGTGGGTAGAGCTGCGTCCACTTACCAGCTGTCGGGCGCAGCGAGTCCCACATACCCGCGTGGGGAGACCCACTCCCCCGCGGGATGCCTCAGAGTATTTCTCGGCGTTAAAGAAAAAAAAAAGGTAAATAAACAAGATACATGTAGCCACGTTTTGGAATACGCCTTCCTCCGCGCTCATCAGAATCAGGAACTAAGTAACTTGTTTAAAAACTAAAGACATAGAAACTGTGAAAGCTGATGTAACTTTATCAATAAAATGATTATTGAAACCGAAGGCAGCGCGGCGGATTGGTTTAGCCAGCACACGTACATTGCGGCGTCCAGCCGTCATTAGGGCGGCTCGGCGCCAAATTGCGACATCCGCAGCCTTTAGTCACTGCACTAACCTTCTGTACCGAGCCAATCAGGTATAACAATTTTCTTCATCACATTTTATCGATACAGACATAGTAAATTGTAGACAATTTCAGCAATATAGTTTTATTTTCAATTCCATTCTGAATTTCGATGTAAAAGGTAATTACTTACGGCCTTTATATTTTGCTTTAGGGTGTAAAATCCAGTCATTGTAAGTCAGTGGAACCTTCGCGGCTTCCGACGAGCACACCCCGCAGTAACAAGCTACTCCTGTTTATTTTTCCGCAATGAATTTGCAAGCAATATTTTCTTCGTTTTTTTTTTATTTTGAATACATTTGAGTAAATTTTTTGTGGCGGTCGCGCGCCCTCGGCAATCTCCAAATTGCCTCTTTATGTGCAGATGTTTCAACCCTCGGTTTTTCCGTCTTTTGAATGTCGCTTTGCTGCTAAATAATCTGCTTCTTTATTGTAACTTAAATCTTATGAATTCTTTATTCCGAAACATACAAACGTTATTAAAATAAAATCCGAGCCACAATACAAACGGTAAGAATAATAAGTTTAAATAGCGCTCTGAATGAAATTAGAAGCAATACTTAATAAAGTATAATACGGCTAACGCGTGTTATTACATTTTTTTTCCCAAAAAATATGATTGTTCACAATTTAAATAGACTTTATTTAAAATAAAACAATTGTGTTTTTGGAATTGGCTCTTAAGGAGAGCTCTTTGAATTTAATTTTACTTAAGATCACAAATACATGTTTTACAAGGTCCTACAAACTCATTTATTTTTCCGTGGCCAAATTATTTCTTGTGAAGCGAATTAATTCCCTAGCATTTTACTTCTTTTAAAATCTGAATAACTTGAACAAGATTTCATAAAAAATATGCGCGCCCGAGAGCCTGCGGCTATCGCCAAATTACGTCGTTATTTGTGTTTTTACTTCACATTAAAAAGGGATATTATACGCAACGTATTTCTAAGGTCACCTTACTAATTATGAAATATTTACCGTCATAGATAACTCTTATGGTATAACAAGTTTAGCCATAATGCACGTATTGCGCACAATCAACACTGCTTTTGCCAGGAATAACCAGGGTAACATAAAAAAGTTTTTTTTTTTTTTGCTAGCCTATGTGGACAACATCCCCACCATGGTTCAGGCCTTGTCGTGGCGGTGGGGCTCAGTAACCTAGGGTCAGCGGTGCACCTTGGGCGAAGCTAATTGGGCCGAGGGGGCTCTTTGTACCCCTCTTATAAGAAGAGGGGACAGAAGAGCAGGGGGCAAGGGGTGAGGATGGGAACCTCACCCCATTGTACTATCCCGACGCTGGGAGGGGTTGTTCTGTGGTGCAGGACAACCCCTCTGTGGAGGTGGCGTCGGTCCCTTGCGGGACTGACTAGCCGTCGAGGTGCCCTGTTTGTTTTCTAGATCTGGGGCACCAAAGGCGGCATTGGTGGCTCTCGCCGGGTTTTAGTGGGTAGAGCTGCGTCCATTTACCAGCTGTCGGGCGCAGCGAGTCCCACATACCCGCGTGGGGAGACCCATTCCCCCGCGGGATGCCTCAGAGCATTTCCCGGCGTTAAAGAAAAAAAAAATATATGGACAACATACTGCTGGGCAAAGGCCTCCTCCAAGCTCTTCCATATATCGCGTACTTTCGCCACCACCGGCCTTTCCTTGAATATAAAAAAGTAAAGAAAAATTCAATTGAAAATTAAAGGGAAGCGCTGTGCCGCTCTCCCGGCTGCATGGGTACCACCATCT
This sequence comes from Helleia helle, assembly GCA_963853865.1. Lineage (NCBI taxonomy): Eukaryota > Metazoa > Arthropoda > Insecta > Lepidoptera > Lycaenidae > Helleia > Helleia helle. The sequence goes on along the minus strand of OY971422.1, from coordinate 11,632,480 downwards.
TGCTTGTTTCTCCCGTGAAACAGCTTTGCTGTGTTTCGGAGAGAAGGGCAAGACAGGCTGTATAATTACTGGCACCGAGACTTAGCATCTTATGTCTGAGGATAAGCAACACATAAATGAGTTGCCTGGGCTCGTTCCAGGTAAACTAGTTTATGTTCATGGGCGACGTCGACCACTTATCATCAGGTGGCACGTTTGCTAGTTTGCCTATCCAATTAACATAAAAAAAAATTGAGACATATTCTACATACCTACGCCGCGCGCCGGTTGTCCCGTGACTGCCAATTGTTTTACCAATAAAGGTACATACTAAATTGTAGATATGATATATCTTTAAAACTTTAATAAAATATTATACCTTTAAAGCACATACATATCTAAAACATATATTAATTTTATTGTTTTCTCTTTTCAACTGAAAACCATGACGCCTAAAAAGTTCAGACTACAGAAACAATATTCTATTCTCAGTTCCTCATTTCGTTACACACTATACAGACTTCTTTTAAAAGGCATTTTCCTACTAATGCATTTAAGCTGACCACACCAAGGAGGGTTACCAGGGTATTAAAATAAAATAAAAATGGCTATGCTATAATTTAATTAAGTCTTCTCTTCGTCGTCAGCTCTCAGCCTCGAATATTAAAAAAGAAAATAAAACTGAAAAAGACAAAATATTAACGATGGCTTTCAGCGATACAGTACAAAATAATTTAACAAGTAAAGATTTTTAATATAACGCCAAATTAATTATTAGTCTTGTACTTAGGCGATTTGCCTGAGCAATAATCTTTGAGACAATTTATTTCATTTCAATACAGAAATGATAAACTACCATTCTAGTCATAACATCACTTTTAACATTATTTTTAATATTTCTTTACTTTACTTTTTTCTATAGTGTTCATACTTACACTTTAGGATCCTTATCGTATGAACATTTGTGGACATCAAATGCTCGTTGACACTTGTCCTTGGTCGGAACATCTGGGAATTGAATAAAAGTATTGTTGAATATTATTATTCAAAAAAGATTGTTAAAACAATTTACCGTAACGCAATTAAGGAAAACCGGCTACTGGAACTTGACAAATTGTATTCGCATAAATACCTTCTTTACTTTATTTAAATTCTTTTCATAATTAAATGAATAAAGTAAAAAAGCTAAATATTGTTTATATTAGTGTACATATAATATGCAGATAAATAAACAAACAAATTACTCTATGTTAATATTATAAGTCTCTAATCTGAGAAGCGATAATCTATTGGATTAAAAAGAGTTTTTTTATGTCATAAGGGGGCAAACGAGCAGTCGGAGCCTTATGATACCGACGCCCATACACATCCGCACAACCAGAGGCTATGACGATGCGTTGCCCTCCTTTTCTCTATCCCCCCAATGGGCCACCGAAAACACAAACCGCATGAAACGCGACAGCATAACTGTCACTTGACGCCGGTGTTATGTGAGCGAGAGGTTACCTGTCGTGCCAGCTCAGTTCAGCTGCAATTCAACATGGCACTACCTCTTACATTACAGTTTAGTTAGATATCAATAATCGAAGAAAAAGTTTAATTATACATAGGCTGCACTAAAAGTATCGGGAATGGAATATTTCCACTGTTCCTGTCATATTAAAATTACCATTTATTTATGTATTTTAAAAAAAATTCTCGGTCTTGTCACAAGGTCTTGTCAAACTTGTTTAGTCGTTGAGAAAATGGAATTGACTCGAGAAAATTCTAGAGCGATGATTTATTATGACTTACGAAGTGGTTTTTTTTTTTACACAAAAACAGTGTGTTGACCGGATGATTTCTGCATTTGGTGATAAAGCCCCATCAAAAACCACAATTTATCGCTGGTTTGCTTATTTTCAACGACGTGGACGTGTCAAGCTCAGTGATGATCCCCGTCAAGGTCGTCCAAAAACTGCAGTCACCCAAGAAAACGTTGATGCTGTGCGTAAGCTGTTTGAGGAAGATCGACATGTGACATACCGCGAAATTCAGGTAACTTTAGACATTGGCATGAGTCAAATAGAAATAATCTTGCATGAACAATTAGGTGTAAAAAAGTTGTTTACCCGATGAATACCGCATTTGCTCTGTGAAGAGCAAAAAGCGGCTCGCGTCACTTGGTGCGTCAGAACTCTCGAAAGATTCCACGCAGGATCCTCAAATGCTGTATATAACATCGTATCAGGTGACAAATCCTGGATATACGCGTACGAACCCGAAACAAAAAACCAGTCACGAGTTTGGGTGTTCGAAAATGAGTTAAAGCCAACAAAAATTGTTCGTTCACGGAGTGTTGCAAAAAAAATGGTGCGACTATTCCTCTTGAGGGACAAAGAACGGTTAATGCAGAATGGTATGCTAGCATTTGTTTGCCACAGGTCGTTTCTAACCTCCGTAAAGAGAACTGCAACCGCCGCATCAGCCTCCATCACGACAATGCGAGTTCTCACACCGCGCACTTTTGTTCTAAAAGAGTTTTTAGAGCAAGAAAACATAGAATTATTAGACCATCCGCCGTACAGCCCCGACCTAAGCCCTAATAATTTCTATACTTTCCCTAAAATAAAGAATAAATTGCGTAGTCAGAGATTTTCATCGCCTGAAGAAGCTGTGGACGCCTACAAAACGGCAATTTTGGAGACCCCAACTTCCGAATGGAATGGTTGCTTGAATGATTGGTTCCATCGTATGGAAAAATGTGTCAAATTTCGCGGAGAATACTTCGAAAAGCAATAAATACATTTTTAAATAGTAATGTTGTGTCACTTCCTTGATTCCCGAAATTTTCAGTGCCGCTCTCGTAGTGCAGATAAAACAGCAATTTATAGTTTTATTTCAATTATAATCATATTGAAGTAGTCTTGGGCTCGTGTATTAAGCAAATATTGTATATATGCTTATATCTAAATAAGAAGGTTATATAAAGAGACTAATTTATTTAGTTATATATCTCACCATGGTGTTTGCAGCTATTTATCATGTTCGTTACTCTCTGAGTGTATTGTTCAGGAATCAAACTGATCATCATATCATAGTCAACATTGTCGTTTTCATCTACCTATTGAAAGATTAATAAAAATCGTTATCTTATCTATCTTAAATAAATGAAAAGGAGCAATAACAGCTATATGTTATATACTATGTTCTATTATGCATAGTCGTAATTGTTAGTATATCACAATATAATATTATCTATATATTGTATATAATAACTCATCTTTTCTATTCACTTAAAATCTATGAAAAATAGTTTTAAATGATATGGATGTATTATCGTCATTGATAATTAACCTTTTTCAGATCACTGTTAGACATGGCCTCATTAATAGGTTTAGTAGTGACATTTTTTTTATTTTACGTCGGGAAATGCTCTGAGGCATCCCGCAGTGGGGACTCCCCCGGCGGGTATGTGGGACTCGCTGCGCCCGAAAGATTGTAAGTGGACGCAGGTCTACTCACTACAACCCGGCGATTGCCACCATTGGCGCCTTTGGTGAAGTGGCCCGGGTCTATTGAGCAAACAGGACACCTCGACGGCTAGCCCCTCAAGGGACCGACATCACCTTCACAAAGGGGTAGTCCTGCACCGTAGAACAACCCCTTCCAACGTCGAGAGAGTATGATGGGGTGAAGTTCCCGTCATCGCCCCTTACCCTCTGCTCTTTTGTCACCTCTTCTTATAAGAGGGGTACAAAAGCCCCCTCGGCTCAATTCGCTTCGCCCGAAGTGCTGGGCTTTGTCCCCCCTGCTCTTTTGTCCCCTCTTCTTATAAGAGGGGTACAAAGAGCCCCCTCGGCTCAATTCACTTCGCCCAAGGTGCTGGGCCCACCGTAGAGTACTGAGCCCCACCGCCACGACAAGGCTTGAACCATGGTGGGGAGTAGTGTCAAATAGCTTAACATGGCATAACCAAGATATTTTTAGTAAAACAAAAACTACTCACTAAATTTCCTTCTTCTAAGAGACAGAACATGTAGCACTTCAATTTATTATCTTCTTTAAATATTCCGTTTTCGCAGTTGGAAATGTCCTCTGGGAAATGTACAAACGTAAAAAATGTTATAAACAAGTATAGACCTATTCTATAATTTACAATCTATTTGTATTTTTCATTATATTAATATTATTTTACATCATCATCATCATCATCAGCCTTTATCCATCCACTGCTGAACATAGGCTTCCTGCAATGAACGCCAAGACGACCGATCCCTTAACTCGCAAAATGAAACAAAATGAATACAATAATATATGTAATTTATAATTTACCTACATAAAATATACTAAATGTATCTTTGTTTTCTTTAACGCCGGGAAATGCTCTGAGGCATCCCGCGGGGGAGTGGGTCTCCCCACGCGGGTATGTGGGACTCGCTGCGCCCGAAAGCTGGTAAGTGGACGCAGCTCTACTCACTAAAACCCGACTAGTGCCACCAATGCCGCCTTTGGTGAGGTGCCCCAGATCTAACAAACAATTAGGGCACCTCGACGGGTAGTCAGTCCCTCAGGGAACCGACGCCACCTCCACAGAGGGGTTGTCCCGCATCACAGAACAACCCCTCTCAACGTCGGGACAGTACAATGGGGTGGAGTTCCCATCCTCGCCCCTTGCCCCCCGCTCTTTTGTCCTCTCTTCTTATAAGAGGGGTACAAATAGCCCCCTCGGCTCAATTAGCTTCGCCCAAGGTGCTCAAGGCTCACCCTAGGCTACCAAGCTCCAACGCCATGTCAAGACCTGAACCATGGTGGGGATACTAAATGTATCTTATGTCTATGACTGCCAAAGTCTTGTGTCTACAAGATCTTACTTTATAATTTACCTACATATAGGTACCTGTCATATATTATTTGCCTGGGAGTTTCCTTTGCATGGATTCAACCATCTGGTTCCTTAGCCAAAGAACGTTGAAGTTTCAAATTTTTAGTAATAGTTCGGTTTTATTACTTACATTGGCAAAGTTAACCAAACTAAATAGCGTATTTGCCGCCTTGCTACGTTTACTAATATAATAAACACTAAAAAATAATCAAACCTATAGGTATATACTACTACTTGGAAAATTCCTGTGAGAGTAAGAAGAGCTTTCATCAGATCGTCGGTAGAATGTAATAGAGCTATTGAGTTTGATACGTGTGACTGCAGATACATTGTATCGGCAATCTCTGATCTAGAGATCAACTTATAAAGGTAATCTAAAGGTATCTGTGCATTGTTAGTGTTGTCGAATTAATGATTCATATTTCTACGGTTATAGCTGTAAGTAGTGAACAATGTCGGGCTAATAATGTTGTAAGTCATTATAATGAAACAATTTTTATGGATTTTATCGCGGTTTATTAACATTTTTACAAGCCCGACGTTTCGGATACTTTACAGCAACCATGGTCACGGGAGGACTGAGGTGACAGATGTCCTAACGTTACAAAGTTATTCGAACTACCCTATGATACATCATTATTTTAATAAGTCCACTCTACGCAGAAAGTGCTTACTGTATCTTTAATCTGTGGCATATTATGCTTGGTTTTTTATTTAATTATTTTAATAATGGGATCCCAAGCAGGTGGTAAGAGCCAAAGGCAAAATCCGTAAAAATTGTTTCATTATAATGAGTGAAATTCGCGCAAACATTAGAAAACAATAAATGTTGTAAGTTTCTAAAACAATTTATGAACAAACAATGTTCCGAGCACTTCCTACGACACCCGAATCGTCGTCCCGCGATATAAACTTTCCGTATTCATTTTAAATAATATCTTTTGATAAGACACAGAACAAAGCTGAACGGAAATGGGATTTTGTTTGCGCTCACCCTCAGCGACTCCAATTTTTTGCACGCACTCGTTGTGAACATGTTGTATTATTTCCATGATTTCCTCGCTCAGTACCTGAAAACACGATTGTGTCATGAAAACAACTTACAGGCGCTTTTTTAGAGCACAGTTCGATACAAATATTTTCGATTGTAAAATTGTCAAGCACAAAGAAATAAATGAACAATGCGAACACAACAGAAATACATGCGACACGATTATTGTGCTACAAAAATTTTTTTTTCTATGTTAGTTGGATAGGCAAACTGGCAAACGTGCCACCTGATGGTAAGTGGTTGACATCACTCATGAACATAAACTAGTTTACCTGGAACGAGCCCAGGCAACTCATTTATGTGTTGCCTATCCTGAGACATAAGATGTTAAGTCTCGGTGCCCGTAATTACACTGTCTGTCTTGCCCTTCTCTCCGAAACACAGCAAAGCTGTTTCACGAGAGAAACAACAAGATGGTGGTACCCATGCTGCCAGAAGCGCGGCACAGCGCTTCCCTCTCACCGGTAAATATTAGATATTAATACAATGAAACGTACATTTAAATTGTAATTGTAATTAAAAAAATACCTGCCAAATTGTCGGTCCGTGCGAGTTAAGAAATACGATAATTTTGGGCACACCATGTGGCGCTTTTACGTCAGTAATAATAACATAATATGGTACATACTATATTGTATTATCTTAAATTTGTAAATTATTCATCTAGGACTAATAAATATTTTAAAAATTATTAATTTATCGTAAATAATAAATTAATTATAACTTAGACACAACGCGGTCAAGTTCAAGGACTAGTTCAAGGGTTGACACGGTCTTTGATTCTCATATTTATTATGACACATGCCCGTACAGTTGATGTTTTGACCGCGAGGGCTCGCCATGACTGCTTTTACGCAGATCACGTAACACCGAACACGTGATCACTCACAGTTTGCATGAACCCTTAGGGCGGTTACGCACCGCATCCAATTAGAGTCCATCATGATACGTTCCAAAGAAGCCGTAAAACAATTTGTGTGGAAGTACGCACTAGACCCGTTTCCGACATCCGATTTTCGAATTCTGGTTGGGTATAGTGCGTTACTATAGGAGGAAGGATTGGATTCAGATCGGATGCTGTGCGTTATCGTCCTTAGGGTTCTACAAGCTGCAACGTACTTATTTGTGGTTAGATATTAAAACCCCTGTCTTCTGCCTAAAGGCTGTTCTTCGCAGTTCACACCCGAAACGAGACGTAGTAACTGAGATTTTAAAATATCTGATGCAGTTAAATGTTACAGTATACATGCTCTGCTCAGAACAAGAACCTAAAAATGATCCATATTTTTGTTATTACCTCGTAAGGAAAAGCCTCCTATAAAGTATCCTGGATATCTTCCAAAAACATGCATAAAAATGTTGTAGTATCTTACACGTATGTGGGTGAGTATTCACCGACTGACAGGTATTAAGTTATAAAACATTTCGGGTGATCTACACTTACAAAGTCTCTCAGAAACATTTTATGTCTTGTGTAAATAAATATTCTTTGTGAACGCAAAGAAGTCACTTCAATATTAAAAGTGGCATAACATTTTCAAAGAAAATTATTAAGTCGCGTTTCCCACCGGGACCAACCCAATGCACATCAACTTTTACTAGAGCGTTAAATATTAATTTAGTCAATGTTGACTTGTTTCCATGGCATATTTTTATTTATTGCGTCATTATTATCTATAAATTTATATGTGCGAGATTTGTTTATATGGAATAACTTTATACAGATACATATATATTAAGTATGCATTAAGATATAAGACGAATATTTAACGAAATATCACTAGGAATATGCAAATTATTATTTTGCCTAACCAAAGTCCAAAACACAGTAGAAAAAATATTTATATACAGATGTAGAAATTGTAAGGATATATATATTGTAAAGATCTTAGGGGGATATACCTACTGCGTATCTTTATACCCGATATTTCGGTAATCGGTTTCGCGGATACGTACGATAGCTAAAAACCGACCAAGTGCATGTCGGATTCGCGCACGAAGGGTTCCGTAATTATATACAACATTAGAAACTTTTGTCGACGGACGGACGAACGGACGGCAAAGACTTAGTAATAAGGTTCCCGTTTTACCCTTTGGGTACGGAATACTAAAAAGTACGTTATATATCCCGTAAATTGACGATAGTTGAACGTGACAACGTCATAAGAAAATAGAACGCCTCAGAGCGAGGTAACGCCGCTTAAGTCATCGCATACGTCATGTTTTTTCGTCCGTGCAGCCGGCTCCATCGAATTATAAGACGTTGTCACGTCAATAAATACGAAGTCTTATCGCAAACTAGAGGAAAACTACTTTATGAATATAAAATAAAAATCGGTTGTCTGTAAAGTCGGTTTACTGACGATAGTTGAACGTGACAACGTCATAAGAAAATGGAACGCCTCAGAGCGAGGTAACGCCGCATGCGTCATCTTTTTTCGTTCGTGCAGCCGGCTCCATCGAATTATAAGACGTTGTCACGTCAAAAAGTAATAATAAATTTAAAAAAAAAAAACATTTTTATGAGTACATTGGAAACGCGACCACTTATCTAAAATATTAAAGTACTCGTAGACATTGAGCTATTATAGAGAATGTTCTCGAGCTGTCAATCATCAACTACTAATGTTGTTCTCATAAGACAAGTCAAAAATACTAGTTGAAAATCTTAAAGGTTATAAAGAAATTGTTGAAAGATTGCGGTTACATTGTTAAGAATTTAATCATTATAAAAAGAAGAACAATATTCTTGTATGTTAAATGTAATTAAAATAATTTTAATAATACCTACTACTGCTAAATAGAGAAGATTTATTGATATGATTTCGTACACTAACTTGGTTGAACTCGATAATACCCAAGATCTCAACATAGATTCTATTTTTTTTGATTCCTAGGAACCTAGGTTCTCCCAGTTGAAAAACTGGAACCACTGTACTGCTACTAACTGTGAACTTTGTCTTCTGTCAAACAGTTTCGTTTTAACACGGTTTTATTAGATACGTATGTGGCTATGCAACGAAAACTTTGAACACGATTTTTACCCACTTAAGCCTTTGTCGACTATCGACACCCATACCCATTCGCACAACCAGAGATTATGCAGATGTGTTGCCCTATCTCCCAATGGGCCACCGGAAAATCACAAACCGCATGAAACGCGACTGCATAGCTGCCACTTGACACCTTTTTTATTCTATTTAATCCTTATATTAAAATTTATTTTCAAATTCGGTTCATAGTTTAGTTTACTGTTAAAGCATGTTTTTTTAGTTTTTTTAAACTATAATTTATGCATGTATTTGTAATTCCATCATAGGTATGAAATAGGGACATACTTAGGAAACTTTAAATATATTAAAGTCAATAAATAAGTAAGTCTTACCGGCTTTTCTTTCTGCCCATCTCCCGGTCTTGCTAGTGCTATAAGCACTAGCGCCAGCAGCGCTGTGGGCATGACGATGTGTCGCCTTCCCTACTCTACCAAAACGTCACTCATATAGCCGTGACAACCTGTCATTATACACCACTAATAACCAAGACGCAATTAGCACATTACTTTTTTGCAAGATTACGCTTGTGGGACGATCTCTAAGGCTACTACTGAGAAACGCGGATTTTATTATAAACTAAATTAAACTACTAAGCTGCACCAGCTTAAAAGTGAGAACTTAAAAGAAACTGAAAAAAAGCGTCTCAACTTTTATCTTTTTAATCCTTATTAACAATTGACTATTAAATGCAAAAATAAGTTCTAACTACGGAGACCATCTCATGATTATATTTTTATAAGCACACTCAGTTTTTGGGACATTTTATCTACCTACGTTTATAACATTATTTACGTTAGTTGATGTTGGCTTAGATCGTAAGAGCATGTCGCTGAGGTGCTTCTGTTGCCTGCAGATCAGCCTTAAGGAGCAGCTAAAGGCGTCCACAGTAGTTTTAGTTTGGGTAGGTATATCATAGATAATGCACTTATATATGGTAGGGTATACATTGCCTAAGTTTAAGTCCCACATAGGGTCCAACCATCCCGGAGCCTGACTGCAAGCATAAATGCTTGCAGTCAGGCTCCGGGATGGTCAAAATAAGCGTCAAAAAAAGATCGTATGAACTTACACGTCTATAATGTAACTGTTTTATTGATGATCGAAGCAAATATTAAAATATTTCTTATAATCGGCTGCAAAACTAGGTCGTAAAAAACCAACCTAAAAGTGTTTTACTCACAGAATTATTATTTTTATACAATTTCAGTCAGTCTTTTTAGTAACTTAGTAAACAAAATCAGTATGTTATATTGACTAGATTAGGTACTTGATTATATTCCATGCTATACAAAATATATCTTACTTAGTTATAATTAATATATTATTTTAGTTAAGTACTAACTAGCTAAGTTTCATATTATATCCAGTAATAGGTATACCGTATAAGATCACAGCGTAAGTAAGTAACATTAAAGACTGTGATAATATTATGAAAAATACCTATTCAGTACCGAACAGTATATCCATTACCTACTTTGTAAAATGTATTACTAAAAAAACAGAGTGCTGCAAAGCTTCTCTAAATCTTGAATAGTCTCCCACTTAAAATGGGGAGGGAAACTGAAAAAAAAATCTACTCCTCCTTAATTCATCAAATTAAGCTGGTCTGAAGGCAGTTTGAACATGCGTATCAATGAGATATTATGGTAGCCACCATTATCAATCCTGGCTATTATATCCTGGCACAATAGCAGCAGCGAGGGAATAAAGTGGGCCTAGTCCAGTTCTAGAACTAAAACTAGTTCAGTTTCAATAAAAGCTGATAAATAATAATCCCGTAGTTTATTACGAGATTTTATTTGAAGTGGACGTAAGAGGACTAATGACACACGTTATAATATATTGCCTCTAATGTTTTTGCGTTTGAAGTCTCCATTGTATCGACCGTAATTATAAAATTAATGTCAAAATAGCGGCACGCGCGCGTCGCGTCGGCCACAATAAGCCGTCGGATATCAGTCTTAATGATTATTAATGGTTGGAATACTTGTTACATCATGCTACGCTTATACTGAACACCGCCGCGCTTTAATTTCACACTTAGTCACACGAACAATCGATTATTTTACGATTCGCAATGATTTTAGCGAATTACCTACTTGTAACTATGTGAAACTCTTATGGAGTGATTCATGTAAAAAGTTTTGAATTTCAAGTTTTTATAATTTTAAGAAAGATAGAAAGAAAAATATTTTATTGTCCACAACAAAGATAGATAAACTGACAAATTGGACCTTGAAGGTACAAATGATGCAAGGTGGTGCTAGTAAGTTAGTAATTGCCCTGAAGCTGCTTGGGGGAAGAAACTAGCAGCATGATATGGGGTGTGAATTATGGCGGTGTGATTATCTAATTAACATATATTTCTTATCTTCGGTCAGGAGCTCATTGCTTTTAATAAAAATAATTTTAATCCCTATTAACTAAAATATACATTTTTTATGGTTCTTATATATTTTTGACCTTGACACTGACGAAATAAGCTATTATTGACACGCCTGGACACTTGAGTGATTGCTGGTTATCTTCCAGAGACGGAAAGGAGTCGGACACATCAGCACTCATTTGAGACATCATAATTGCTACATACCAATGAATATTAATGGCCACTGAGTTGTAGGTATAATATGAAGTTGGTAGAAGTATACCAACTTCTTTTATCAGAAATATTAGTTATGAAAGCAAATGGATTAGTCCACATGGCTGAGCTGACACGTAGGTCAGTTTTAAACACGTAAAAAGAATGTAATGTGGAATTGTGAATAAAGTTTATATCTAGCTATCTATCTAAAACAAATCTCGGTTTCATTCCAGGCATTTCAGGACAACAACATGTGAAATTTGTTATAAAATATTGGAAAAGATTAGTTCCACTGAATTTGTTTCGCCGGTTGGCTTGCATGGAACCGGTGGTAGATTCAATTGACTTTCAAAAAGATACTCTGTACTATTTTAAATAAAAAAAAAATATTTGATTTGATACGTGCAAAAAAATGTGTGACGAATCGTATGCATTTTCCTACCATGACACAGAAACTTCATTATAATATTTTCGACCAAACGGCAAGAGTAACATGTCTTAGGAATATATATTTTTTATTTGTTTATATCCACTAGTACCTGGATGACCGAGCTTTGCTCGGTATTTTTTTTTTTTTTTAATAAAATGACATTTTCTAAAAATGATTCCTAGCTAGATCGATTTATCGCCCCCGAAACCCCCTGTATACTAAATTTCATGAAAATCGTTGGAGCCGATTCCGAAATTCCAATTATATATATATATATATATACAAGAATTGCTCATTTAAAGATATAAGATAAGTCTAAATAGACTTGACTGTCATGACGGCAAAATAGCGTGGAAAACAAGTAGTAGTAGTAGGTACGTCACGGATCTGATGTTTAATTTAATTAAGGGGGATTAGTCTTGAAAATATCACGACCACGAACATCCACCTCATAGCTCGTTCTCGTTAGGTTTACGTAAGACCATTTTTGTTAAAACTGAAAGCAGCAATATTTATATTCCATGCAAGAGCAAATGAGTAAAAATATAAAGCGAACCGTTAACAAAACGGACCAAAAAACGGATTCAAATCAATAGACTGTATGTAAAAGGTTTTCGGGTGTATCCTTTTAAAAATGTGAAACAGAGTAAATTTTTCTATTCAAATCTTTTTAATAATCGCGCGCACACACTTTGCGATGTGCAATCGACATGAAAAATCCATTAAGGCAGTTTCGTCGGCACGCGGCTCCACGGGCAGAGTCGGCGCCAGTGACCGTGCTAAGCGGATTTGTTGCAACCCTGTCGGCTGCATCCGCATCCATTCTCTATGCAGATGAACACGCATATGCATCATCGCATGCTTTATGTACTGGTAACAATATCACGGTCAACTACTTCGGTGCCATATTGTAACACTACTTGATTTATTTGCTTTAAAGCGGAGATTCTAATATCGATTTATCTAAAAACAATCAATTGTTTTTCTTTAACGCCGGGAAATGCTCTTAGGCATCCCGCGGGGGAATGGGTCTCCCCACGCAGGTATGTGGGACTCGCTGCGCCCGATTGCTGGTAAGTGGACGCAGCTCTAGCCACAAAAACCCGGCGAGTGCCAACAATCCCGCCTTTGGTGAGGTGCCCCGGATCTAATGAGCAAACAGGGTACCTCGACGGCTAGTCAGCCCCTCAGGGGACCGACGCCACCTCCACAGGGGGGATGTCCCGCACCACAGAACAACCCCTGTCAACGTCGGGACAGTACAATGGGGTGAGGTTCCCGTTCTCGCCCCTTACCCCCTGCTCTTTTGTCCCCTCTTCTTTAAAGAGAATTTCTTTTTCAAGAGACTATATTTCGATGTGAAGATTTATACTTTTCATGTTTGATAAAGGTCTAATGCTCTTATACATACATTTTACTATGAAAATACATATCCTTAAAAGCACCTAATCTTGAATAATATATGATATGTATAAATAAATATTTGATAGCATACTCAGCTCGATTATATAGTTCTATGCTAGGTTAATAAACAGCTAGGAGTAGTCTAGCCTTCGCCGGGGCCAGCCTGTCGCTGAGGTGATCCTGTTGCCTGCAGATCCGGGACCCTCAAAAAGCGGCTGAAGGCGCTCGCAGGTGGTTTAATGGGCTAGTCCATTCCTCACATAGGTCCAGGAGCCTTACCCGAGGTAAACCTAGATCATACGAAAGCATTAACCTGCGTCAACAAGGAAAAATATTATGCAATTGGAATACTATTGCATGCCGGTAATAATTTAATATCATGTCAAATTAATTATTTATAAGTCTAAAGCCTTTGGAAGCTTTAATCTTTTAAAATTTAAAAAATATATTTGATAAAAGAAAATCTAAATTTATTAATAAATTTATGAAAGCAAATAAAAACCTAAACAATTTGACGAAACCTTACGGATAAGCCAACCATGGATTACGGGTTTAATTAAAAGGAGCATCAATTTGTAAAGAAATAATATCAAGATAGTCAAGACCGAGTGGGGCGGGGACGAGAGACGTCATTACTGCAATCAAAGCACGCCGCAGCATGAGCCCAGGCCGCTAACGACGAGTGCTCTCGATAAAAATTAAAAACACGTGCAAATTCAGTCTGAGGAAAGTTTTAATGAGACTACACGGATTGCGCCCTACATAGTACCACATAGTACATGCATCCGGGATATTCATCTATGCTTAGCTTTATATTTTAATTTGACATTTAATTAAAAGATGTACTCCTCGTTATTTTATTGATTGCTTGACCTTTTTGAACACCAAGACTTATACAAGTTTAAGTATACAGTACGTGAGGTCACATCTTTTATCTCGTTTTTAATTTAGGGTGGGCTTGACGCGTACTGCCATATATGTCGATAAAATTTTTGTTATATTTGCTTACTATATAGGTATTATGATATACTTATAATATGTTTCGACTTTTGACTGACCTAACAAATGGTTGTGATGAGATGGTGATGACTGATGAGCATGATCATTTGTTCTGTATCCAGAGGTGTAATTTATCTATAGTATGTATCTTAGAAATATACAAGTATATTTTATCAGTTGTCTGGTTACCATACGAAAAGGCTCTGCATATTATAATGATACAACTTTTACGGATTTTATCGTGGTTCATTAAGATTTTTACAAACTCGACGTTTCGGATACTTTACAGCAACCATGGTCACGGGAGGACTGAGGCTCTGCCTAATTTAGGATCAGATTATTATTATTGTTAATATGTGCTCATCAACACACTGCATGCCATTCTAAATAAAAGTGTATTTTTATAACGAATAGGTTAAAAAAGGGACCAGGAAATATACATTATATTTAAATTATAATTATCACTATCTCAGGGTACAGAGAAATACAGAATCTCTATTGAAAATAGGAGGCTATGCCCTCGGCTGTAGCTCAAAAACACATACTCATATCAAGACAAATGGTCAGTTTTTCCTGTCATTAATTAATATTGTATACCGTTCTCGGTTCTACTAATTTTTATAGAAATCTTTCTTTATAAAATTCTTTATAAAGAATCTTTACTAGAAATCAATAAACTTTCTGTTAAATTTTTGTTATTTTGTGTACTTATATAGTATATTCATTCACAGTTGGTATACAAGTACCTAGGTAATACCTACCGACTAGTTATGGGAAGATCAGATAATATAACTTTGTAAAATGTAGATAAAGTCATTTCATATTTCTTTATTTTAAAATATTTATATAGAAATGACTTTTTAAAATTGTTGCAATGTATAAAGAAACAAAAGGGTTTTCAATTTCAATGTTACCGAAAAGGTTCTTTATTGTTCTCAATAGCTTTCTCCTCCTGCAGTCTGGTAAAAATAGGAATAAATTGTGGGGATCTTTGCAAAACAATAGTTGGAAATGGTCTACGCGAGAAAAAGCCGGATGCAAATGCCATTCATATTAATTAGCAAAGCGAGACGGGGCTTTTACGAAATTAGACCGTGATTTCAGTGAAGATTTATTGTTGTGTTTGAAATGTTTTTGGAGCAAAGGTAGCCATTTAGACGCTGGAAAATCGGCGTTGTCAAAAGGAGCTTTAAATTGAATTGACTGAAGGTATTTATTTGCTGTTATTTATCTTATATCTAACATTATAAACCTAAGTTTATTAAAAATATAATTGATTAAAATATAGGTACATAATATACATTTTATTGAATAGGTAAGTATATATAATTCTAATTTCTAACAATATTTTTGACGTGACAACGTCTTATAATTCGATGGAGCCGGCTGCAAGAACGAAAAAACATGATGTATATAATAATATATTGTTAATATTAAAATAACCGCTTTTTATTAAATGCATATGGATGTATCGGACGGTGCATATACCAACATAACATATTTTACCATTTTTTGTCTGTCTGTCTGTTTGTTCCGAATAATCTCTGAAACGGCTGGGCCAATTTTGACGGGACTTTCATTGGCAGATAGCTGATGCTATGAGTAACTTTGCTATAAAAAACAATTATCATCAATCCGGGTACGGCTGTAAATGTAAATTAACGCGGCCGAAGCTAGTGGTACATAACATAGGTACCAAAATAACATTGTTTACAAGCTTTGTCTGTCTGTCTGTTTATTCCGGCTAATCTCTGAAACGGCTAGGTGGATTTTGATGGTACTTACACTGGCAGATAGCCGGTGTTATAAGGTGCTATAATTTATATATAATATATATAAATTAGGATATAAAAATAATCTTCATCTATCGGGGTACGGCTGTCAATCTTAGATAACGCAGACGAAGCTGCGAGCTACAGCTAATTAGTAAATATATGAGTAGGTATTTAGGTCGTTGCAAAAAATATGGATGACCTTAGCCTTTATGTTCAGAGTCAAATTTATGGGATGCAAACCATTGCAGACCGGTGGGAGGGAAGCGCTGTGCCGCGCTCCCGGCTGCATGGGTACCACCATCTTGCTTGTTTCTCCCGTGAAACAGCTTTGCTGTGTTTCGGAGAGAAGGGCAAGACAGGCAGTGTAATTACTGGCACCGAGACTTAAAATCTTATGTCTCAGGATAGGCAACACATAGATGAGTTGCCTGGGCTCGTTCCAGGTATACTAGTTTATGTTCATGGGCGACGTCGACCACTTACCATCAGGTGGGACGTTTGCCAGTTTGCCTACCCAACTAACATAAAAAAAATAAAAATTTGGTCTTTTACTTAAATATAATAGCATGCCTATGCATTTCTTTCTGTAAAGCTGGTTTTAAAGGCAGTTACAAACACCTTCCTTTTTATTTTAGTTGGATAGCAAACGAACAGACTAGCCATCTGATGGTAGGTGATCAGCATCGCCCATTAACATTACGTAAGGTATACCCCTGGGACTAGAGCTCAGACCTACCCTTACCCTACCCTTCTTTCAGAAAAAATCAGTAAGCTAGTTTGACGGAAGAAGTACCTAATCAGGATGCTGCTACTCATACAAATGTTTTAACGGTGATAGGGATGCACTCGTGCTGCGCTCCCGTCTGCATGGGTACCACCATATTATTGTCTTATTCCGTTTCTTCCGTCAAATAGCGTTGCTGTGTTTGCGTATCCAACTAACATAAAAACGGGCATGTGGCACCGCCCGTACAGCGCATCCCAAATGTGTCCCAAATCATCATCAATCAAATCAATCCCAAAAAAAAAAAGTGCGTTCCATCCTTATGACGACCTCTGTGGCTCAATGGTAAGCGCGTTGGCGCTCAAGCCGGAGGTTGCGGGTTCGAATCCCGCCAGGGAACAAACAAATTTTCTGTGTTCCTGGGTCATGGATGTGTATTAAATATGTGGTGTAAAAGCGTCCAATAGATATTACATATTTATATTATTATTAGCCTGGAACATCTTTAAGAAACAACTTTGACTTCACTTTAGTTAGAACGCTTAGTTTTCACCGTGTATCATTAGAGTTAGCAGTCTCTTTCGATAAACGTCAAATTGCCTCTGAACCTGAATCAGCATTTGCAGCGTATTGGATCGATACGGTATCTCTAGATTATTTTGAGTCATCGGTCAAATTTTTTTTATGTCATAGGAGGCAACCTAGCAGTCGGAGCCATGGTGCCTACCGACGCTCATACACATCTGCCCAACCAGAGGTTATGCAGATGCGTTGCCCTCCTTTCCCCTATCCATCCCAATGGGCCACCGGAAACTCACAAACCGCACGAAACGCAACAGCGTAGCTCAGCGTAGCTGTCACTTTACGCCGGTTTTATGTGAGCGAGAGGTACCACCCCGGTGGTGCCGGCCCAATTCGGCTGCAATGCAGCATGGAACTACCTCTTACTAAATTTCTAAATATTCTGTACATAGTAGTTTAACCTAATTATCCAAATATTTATAAAGAATGAAAATATGACAAGCACGATGATGAAATTCGAAAATTAGCAATACAAATATACAACGATTTTAAGTAAGTATATTTTTTTTTTAAATTGAAAATTACATTTATTAGCATTAATAGAAAATATGTTGTCGTTAGCTCGCCTTGAGTTTCTATTTTACGATAAAACTATGCTAACTATACTTGCTGTTTTATCAACTGCTTCACTTGATTCTTATATGAATACTTATAAAATATTGAAAGAGAATTAAAAAAAACCAACGCAATAACACGAGATAATAATAATAGTATTTTTTTATAAATTATGTTTAACAAACCACTGCTAGAGAATCTGCTTTCAAATAAGGAAAACGACATCCAAATCGATTTACCCATTTAAGCGCTTCAGTGCCACAGACAAACACACAAGACCAACTTAATATTATAACACCCGTCCTTTTGCGTCACAGTAGCAACCAACCAGCATGTATGAAATAACATGTCTATAAAAGGCGTAACAATATGTATGTACGTATTAGTTATTAGCTGACGACTGTAGCCATTTATTTCTTGGATGGTTAGGAATAACATGTTAAAGAATGACACTTGCGTATTTCATTCCAATTATTATGATTATTAACTGCTGTACATAAGCCTTTATCAGTTAATGCTAAGACAGCCAATCCTTCTGCACGGAGATGCTCACCTCATCTAGACTCTAGTCGGATCTTGGAGGTCGACTCAATTTCCGTCCTCCTAAATTATTACCCTTTTTTCAATTTTCAAATTCAAAATATCAAATTGTTCTAATTTTCTTCATTTTTATTCAATTCCAACATTTTCATCACTTCAATAAATCCCACCATGGTTCAGGCCTTGTCGTGGCGGTGGGGCTCAGTAACCTAGGGTGAGCGGTGCACCTTGGGCGAAGCTAATGGGGCCGAGGGGGCTCTTTGTACCCCTCTTATAAGAAGAGGGGACAGAAGAGCAGGGGGGCAAGGGGTGAGGATGGGAACCTCACCCCATTGTACTGTCCCGGCGTTGGGAGGGGTTGTTCTGTGGTGCGGGACAACCCCTCTGTGGGGTGGCGTCGGTCCCTTGCGGGATTGACTGGCCGTCGAGGTGCCCTGTTTGTTTTCTAGATCCGCGGCACCTCACCAACGGCGGCATTGGTGGCACTCGCCGGGTTTTAGTGGGTAGAGCTGCGTCCATTTACCAGCTGTCGGGCGCAGCGAGTCCCACATACCCGCGTGGGGAGACCTACTCCCCCGCGGGATGCCTCAGAGCATTTCCCGGCGTTAAAGAAAAAAAAATCACTTCAATAATGTCAAAAAAAAGATTTTTAAATTTAAAGTTTTTATTATGTAAAGTCAGTTTTTTTATGATCAGTGTCTACTTGTACTATTTTAATTTTGTTGTAAAAACATTTTTAAGTGAATTCAAATTGATTTCTGTCTCAAAAAAAATATTTTAAGACATTGCAGTTTTAACAAAAGTCCATACAAATTGTTCAAAATATTCATAAAAATCATTCTTATATCTAATACATTTCTCTCAAAGGAACTAATAAAATTACAATACGTTTGTCATATTAACATTAGAAACAGTTTTAAAAAATACTCACAACAAAAATATTTGTTTAAAAGTAATTACTAAATTTAACCAGGCAAGTTCATTAATTTTGTTCTTTTTAATGTAATAAAAAAATATTACAATAATTAATTTACATAACTAAGTATTAAATATATGTATTTGATGAACCTCTTAAATTAGCATTAGATAACTCTAATAGGATAAAGTAACACTACAGCTTTAATAAACACCGCCAAAAAAATCTATGTTTTAGCATGATAATAATGGATTATATAGACAATTGTGGTACAAATACAGAAGAAAGTAATAAATATAGAGATCAGACTCCTGCACAACCAATTACACAGCATAACATTACTTTTACAAGTCTTTTTACTGTAACACAGAGGACATACATAATGTAATAATTTTATGTAATGAATTTATACCAAACCATAAATTATAAAAAATAACCTTAGCTAAAGAAATCAAATAATAGTTAGTTTTCTTAGCCTTTTTTTATTCTTTAAGATAGTCTATGAAAAGCAAATAAAATTGGATATGTTATATTTTGCTTCCAAGTCAGTGCTTTTAATATTTAGTTCTTGCATCTTAGGAACATAAATTTATCAACCAATTGTACTTTGGTTGGGTTTTATTACGTGTCTTACTTATTATAATCCTAGTTTATTTTAAATAAAGACCTACCAATAAGAGAGGTCCAGTATTCAATAATCTATAAAATTTACTTAAAACGAGTAGAGAATAGACTTGCTGAAGACAATTTGTTACTTGAGCAAATATGTATATACTTGTCTATTCTGTTACTTACAGCAAAATTTTTTTCATTGCTATCATATTATTTCTTTTATACAATGGTCACAAACATGGTGGTGGTAAAGGCATGTTAATCATTTTGCAAATCTCAAGAAGGAAGTTCTTCAAAATGGCAGCTTGGTTGTCTCTGGATCCGTTCAATGTAATTGTAGGAATAAATTTTGGACTGATAATATTTGTATCATCACCATATTTCTTTAATAAAGCCGACCCCAAAGTATGAGTGGCACAAAACTTTATTGGCTCTGGATCAAACTTAAATTGCTTAGCACACTGTAAAGAAAATATCTTGTATTAAATTATATTTTTTATTGATCTTTGTGAGCGACAATGGTCTAGTGGGTATGACCCGGGCCTCTCGAGTGATAGGCGTAGGTTCGATCCTGAACACTGTGACGCCTTGAAATTGGTTTTTCTAAATTTCTACAAGCACTTTAAAATGAGACCATCACTTGCTCACCGGTGAAGAAAACATTGTGAGGAAACCTGCATGCCTTGCTCCAGGATGTCTAACAGCTCCAGAATGTATTTGAAGATAGGTATGTGAAGTTCACCAACACGCATTGGGACAGTGCATCAGTGAGCTATGGCCCAACACCCTCCTTGCCTGATTTTGAGGAGACTCATATACCAAGTATAAGGGTTCATATTATTATTATATATATATTTTTTTTAAATTAGCGTACATGAGAAGACTTTAGTAAATAAATGACCATAAGCATCTGTTTCATCAGTCTCTTTCAAAATACATTGTGTCCTAGCCTTCCTCCACAGCTTTCTGTTCCAAAATTAAAAAAACTTAACTGCTAATGTGAAAATCCTTTTTTAAACATGACTACTAGTTATATTAAATACACTTAATATATAATACATGTATACATGTATCTTACCCTAGCAAGAGCAGCATCTGCATCCATGTTATCTATTATCATACACTCTGTTATTTTGACTGAGAGAGTACTATTCTTCATAGCATCTATAATACATGCATGGACTTTGTTTGCATAGCATTCTTCTTCTCCATGTTGGCATACAAAATAATACTTCCCATCTTCCTCCTTAGTCTAAAAAGTGACTTAGTATATTAGCTTAATAATTATATATTTATATACAACATGCTTGCTTATGTACAAGTAATTTGATTAGTGTTTCATTACTTACACTGGCTTTTCCGTACGGAACTAAAGTTACATCAATGAAGTCATTTAATTTTTCAGTAACTGGGAGTAAATGTTTCACAAAGAAATGTTTCGAGTCTGAACACAAGGCCTCGTAGTAAACTCTTACTTTCACTTTATCCTGTTTGTGTTTATTAAACTTATCGTCTTCCAGTTCGATAATGTCACTCTGTAAGAAAATAGCGTTTTGTATCTATTTTTATAAGAGCACGACATAACATGCTAATGATTATACATTTTTTAATTACCTCTAATAACTGGTTACTAGGTTTATCTTGTAGTAAACGAAATATTTGCCATGCTATAAGACCTAGCATAATTAGAACTATTATCCTGTATCGATTACAGGAATAAAACGCCATTTTATATATTTACACTTGTATAATGTATTAGCTTAGTAAATAATAATAATTATATATTAGATTATAGAAAATATGAATGATGATAATTTCATTTTCTATTTTATCTACCTACAGATAAGATAAGGTATTTAAAAAGATTCACTATTTCTTAAGTTATGTATTTACATTTAATTGTATTATATATTAAACAAATATTAAGTCACTGTGTTTTTTACAAATTTGAGATTATAAAAATTTATTTGAACGAAACGAAGTCAGAAATATGAAGTCAAAAACAAAATCGAACATAGATGACAATTGACATAATAATATGACAACAGACAAGTGACATGCACCTCTTTTTTTTTTTTAATAATATTTTATGGCCTGGTTACGAGACCTTTAAGCCAAGTCAAATTTTTGGGCACAAACTTTTATCCTTTAATGTATCATATTACACTTCACTGATTTTATTTTATTCTATTACATATTTAAATTTTCACTACGGTATTTTTTATGTATTTATATAATGCACATTATTAGTCTTTGGAACATAAACATTGGATTTTGACACTTGGCGGGAACTCGAAAAAGCGCGGCGCGCCCCTTCGAATTCCCGCCAAGAATCCGACATGCACCTCCATGCTGTCAGAGCTTTTTTTAAAATATTTTATGGCTTGGCTACAAGACTTTTAAGCCAAATGCACAGAGCAAATAATAATCTTTGAGGTGGGAAATATATTATGTATATAGGTTTTATTTTATCATTGTACATTATTAAACCAAAAACACAGAGCAGTGAGCACTGAGCAGATATAAAAAGCCCCCTCCACACACTTGGCAAACCTTAACAAACCCGAGAACGGCGGGAAATATCGGGGCGTGCGGTGGTGTCTTTTTGGTTTCCCGTTAATTTTTATTTTGTTCATTCGAAGCGGTAATAGTATTTATTTTAAAACTTAATCTGTATAATATATTGTGATTGGTTGACGAATATTGTGATGGACTGTTCAGGGTGGGTGGAGTGAAAAGTGATAGTTGGTTGATGGGGACTAGAGTTCACTTCTTATAAGACTAGTTCATTATAATTAAGTAAAGAATGAAAAAGTTGTTTTATTATTAAAGTGAAACTTTTATTACATCATCTCAAACTTTTTCGTCTGTGTGTTGCATGTCACGTGACGGTCGGCCGCCAAGTTTTCCAAGTATAAAATTAAGATTGATAAAGCGATTTTTATACCCTTAATGGAATATTATTCCAAAATTAGTTTTTACAATATGTACTGCATACGGAAAATGGTGTATAAAAGTACGTCAATATTATTCCGCTTCCGCTAAATAGGAACAGGTGACGTCAAAATGATAAAATGATTCTAGTTGTCGTTAATAAAAAATGGCTTCTAAGTTTTATAATTGTTGTACGGTGCATATGTGTGTGTACACTGTCAAAACGCCTGAAAATTAGTTTTTACAATATGTACTGCGTACGGAAAATGGTGTATAAAAGTACGTCAATATTCTTCCGCTTCCGCTAAATAGGAACAGGTTACGTCATTTCCGTTTATTATCACGTGACCTATTTTAAATTTTGTTACATTTTATTTATTAAATATTAATTTAATCAAATAAAAATAAGGGCAAATATTATATTTTTTTACATTTTATTTATAAAATATAAATTTAATCAAATAAATATAAGGGAAAATATTGTATTTTTTCACAATTCTACCATATAAACTACCAATAGGGATGTTGACATTTTTCAAAAATGTTTTTAAATCATTTATAAATATCTAATGGACGCCTAAATATTATTAACTTTTACTTAAATACGTCTAATGTCTATAAAATCTTGCATTTTATAATGCATTTTAAATTTCGCTCCAAAACGCTAACACTTGTCACGTGACGTCATATGTTGTTAAACATCGTAAAAATGATAAAATGATTCTAGTTGTCGTTAATAAAAAATGGCTTCTAAGTTTTATAAATGTTGTACGGTGCATATGTGTGTGTACACTGTCAAAACGCCTGAAAATTAGTTTTTACAATATGTACTGCGTACGGAAAATGGTGTATAAAAGTACGTCAATATTCTTCCGCTTCCGCTAAATAGGAACAGGTTACGTCATTTCCGTTTATTATCACGTGACCTATTTTAAATTTTGTTACATTTTATTTAAATAATATTAATTTAATCAAATAAAAATAAGGGCAAATATTGTATTTTTTCAGAATTCTATCATAGAAACTACCAATTAACATCAAAATTATATTTTTATATGAATACTGTCAACATCCCTATTAACATCAAAATTATATTATATTTATTTTATTTTAATTATTTTATATGAATACTGTCAATATCAGTGTGCACAATAGAACCCAATAAATACTTTAAATATATATACTTAATAAATACATAAGCATTAAATAAACATACACAGCACATACATATACCTATACATAAATTTATACATGCATACAATTTGAATTTTATTTTTTCTAAAAAGCGATTTGCTTTCACTTTATTTTCATTTTCTTTTTCCATATTAGTATACAATAACTTCACATAGAAAGTAACTGAAATAACTCCCACCAAAGCATAATATCTCAAATTTAGATAACGTTTAAATTTAAAAACTGTATCATATTCTCTTCATCCACTCGTGTATTTAATTATTAATCACGTATATTTAGATTTGTTAATGTTATACTTTACTTATTAATCAACATCTTTATGAATGACACATCCTTTTGGCGCCACCGGAAGTCTATAATTTCAAATACTTTAATTGAGACAATTAGACAGGTAAACGGCGTTACATCCAGTTGGTGCTGCCAGTAGTTTGTAACTTTTACAAACAATTTACAGGTAATAATATCCGTCGGGTAATCGGACTCAAGTGGCAGCGCGCTGGTCACATATTTTGCCTGATTAAACACTCACACTTTATTTTTCTCTTTAAGAACACTTAAAATGCAACAGAGGATGCATGTATGTTACGATCAAAACACGAGAGCGCGATCTAATTTGACAACTAGCGCAATCTAGTATAAAAGTCAACAATATCTTAAAACCAACAATATCCTACCTACATACTTTGACATTTTAGTAAATTAAACAATGTCAAAGCACTGTCGGCGTTAGGCTAATCAAGTTCTGGAGCGGAGATCACGTTCGGGAAGAAGGTAGTATCAACAATGGTGATAAAAAGGCTGAGAAATAAATAAACAATAGCTTACATATTATATTAAACATTTATACATCACTCATTTAATTGTAACAAGTTAAACTTTTCCACGTCATAAAATCCGGCCTTAACTTGTCTACCTCCAAAGAATCTTCCATTTAAATCGACAACAGCTTTTATAGCACTCTCAATCCGTTTGAATTCCACAAATATTCTGACAGCTTCATCAGATGGCGCATTTGGCAGCTCAAAAATTACGACTTTAATAACGTCGCCATATTTCGTATTACATTCGTCTTTCACTTCTGGTTCTAATTCTTCATCCACGTCTCCTGGGCCTACCATATTCTGAAAAAGCAAAAGAATATATTTTGAAATTAAAACTTACCTACCCGAAAAAACTTAAAAATATCGATGTTTTAAACAAGAAATTCTTATTATTATTTACATAAGAGTTAAATCGGTAATTGGTTTACGAATCGACAAAGTAATTTTCAGGTAAAAGTTAAAACTTATGGGTGGAATGCAGTTGATTAAAAATGCAAGATATTACTTAATTGAGAAACCTATGTCCCGCAGTGGATGGAGAACGGTTGATAATGACTAATTATGAAAATAGTAAGAGGCAGCCATGCTGCTTTGCAGCCAAATTGGGCTGGCACGACCGGGGTGGTACCTCTCGCTCACATAACACCGGCGTCAAGTGCCAGCTGTCGCGTTTCGTGCGGTTTGTGAGTTTCCGGTGGCCCATTGGGGGCGATAGGGAAAAGGAGGTCAACGCGTCTGCATAACTTTTGGTTGTGCGGATGTCTATGGGCGTCGGTAGTCACCATAAGGGAGCTTTATGGTTACTACCGACGCCCGCGATTACTCGGTTCTCCCTATGACATAAAAAAATATATTTTCATAATATGAAAAATAATACACACCCTCAATAATACTACTTTGCTGGGTGATTTCATTATTTCTGTGATCGACGGCTCTTGCCTCAAAAGTTGTGAAGCGTTCGGAGAATCTGTAAAGTATAAAATAAGCAAAATATTACGCATTAATTTACGCATATTTGAACTCTACGTTTAATGTAGAGTTCAAATTACATAGCCACCTACCATTTTTGTTTGTGGAAATTAAGGAGAGATAAAAAAAAAGAAATTACTTGATTGATACAAGACCCCATTACCCAGTCGTAATGTGCCGAACAATGTTTAAATATAGCAAAAAATATTTGTAATAGATTGATACGAATATAACAGAAAATGAATATTATGTTATGTAGTTGAATAAAAATTTATGGTCTTTCTCATATATTTTACAAAATTTACGAGATGTCGTAATCTTTAAAGAATTTTATCCCCTTCTTACTACATATTACATCTCGGTGTTTCATCTTCTAAAGGCGCTTCGTAAGACACCATTATTTTGTTTCGAAAGAAATAAATTTATTTAAGAAGTATTCAAGCTACGAAAAAAGAAAATAAAATATTATCACCTGGCCCAGATGGCGCTGACATCGAAAACCCAGGAGGAGGCATGACACTGTTGTCCTTTTCGTGAATAATGCGACCACCTCGTTTTGATGTTTTCTCCACTTGTAACGCTACTGACATGCCTTGCTCCTTTTTGCCCAATCCTTGTCCTTCCTGTTATATAATAAGAATGTCTTTATAAATAAATATTTTAAATATGTCATTAACAGCTTCATTTATTAACTCATTACAGGGAAATATACATGAATGTTATTTTTTAATTTATTCATTAGGCCAAGTCAGCATTATTATGTAAATTAATTTAAAATCGTTAGAGGAAACGATGGTTATCAATAAAATATAATTAATCCAAGAGATCACAGCTTGGAATATTTAATAAAATTTTCTTTCTAAACATTTTACTAAATATATTTTGTGTATTCTATACTATATTTTATATATAAATTAAGAATAATTATTGTTTTTTTTTTTAATGTTAGTTGGATAGGCAAACTGGCAAATGTGCCACCTGATGGTAAGTAGTCGACGTCGCCCATGAACATAAACCAGTTTACCTGGAACGAGCCCAGGCAACTCATTTATGTGTTGCCTATCCTGAGATATAAGATGTTAAGTCTCGGTGCCAGTAATTACACTGCCTGTCTTGCCCTTCTCTCTGAAACACAGCAAAGCGGTTTCACGGGAGAAACAAGCAAGATGGTGGTACCCATCAGGTGGTGTAATAACAAATATTCTTACCTTGAAACCATATTTTGCCATTATTTTTGCTGCCACAGAACTTGCACCATAACCTCCAATTGAGAATCCTGGAGAGGGTGTTGTGGGTATAATGGGTAGTGCGGCAGAAGGAGGTGAGGGGGTCTCAACTGTAAGGGAAGGTGGAGGTGCTATCGCTACTCCAGCTGCTCGCTTTGTAATCTCTTCTGCTTCTTCTTCGTCTTGTTTCTAAAAGTTAATAACATTTAAAAGAAACTACAAAAGTAACAACCAAAAATTAACTATCAAACAATTGCTAGTAATTGGTATCCATTACATATATTACTATTATATAATGCTAGATAGCCTAGATTAAATTGGGAGTATTAGATAAAAAACAATTTAGTTTATAATAATATTCAAAATAAAAGTAGCAGGGAAAGTTATTAAGGCAGTAATATAACTAATTTACCATAGGTATCATGGTTTTCTCAGGAACAACATCGTCATCATCTCCAAACCTGCTTTTCCTCTTCCTTTCTAACCTCTCTCCCCTTTCATTGCCATCAAGGTTTAACCGTTTGGCTTGCATTTCTAAAAAAATCAAAACACTACTTATTAAACAATACATTTAGTAGATTTCAGTTTAAAAATTTAAGATATTGCTTGATAAGATATATTACCTTGCAAAAAATTTGTGTGGAATAATATCATTTCGACTTTTTTGATTAATTGATTTAGTACAGTAATTTAACTATGACAATCTGATCAGCCGGTCACTTTTCGCAATTATTGTAGAACAAAGCATATAAATAAACAAATAATCACTTTGTTAATAAAATTTGATCATTATCAGAAAATTTAGTAAATAAAGCTTAACAAGAATCACTGAGATTGAACTGAGTTTGCTTTGCAGTTTCTTCTCAGAGGAGTAGTTTTAAAACTGGTAGTAGAGTTAATTTGACTTTCAATAAAATATTTTAAAGTACAATATTGGATAATTTTTAACATGCTTTTATTAGCTTCAGACATTGTGACATGTAATGGAAACTTTAAACTTGATTTTTACCCACTTTATGATGTCAGATTAAAACGAAACTGCACACTTTTTAAGGACTGATGACTATACAATAATCAAATAAGATTTTTCCAAATTATCCTGATCAGGATGTGCTATCTTGATCAGGATAATCAGCACATCCAAGGAAAGCATAAGGTGTGCAAGTTATCTACATCACTTATGTTGGTTATTAGTCTAGCTCAATCTTAAGTGATTGCCATAAGTTAATTGAAATACTGTAAGTTAATTTTAAAATTTATTTTTAGTTCGGTTTGCTATTTAAGCATGTTTTTTTAGTTTTTTTAACCACATTTTATTACTTTAACTTTACAAAATCAAATATTTTATCTTTAGATATCACTAAGACTAAGTGAAGTTTACAATTTTTTTTGTAAGGGACTACTTGAAACAAATAAAAATAAATACATAACAAACCCTTAACCTTGTTTCAATTATAATTTAAACTTGTACATAGAAATATTAATGAATATAAGATCAAATCCGTTGTTACCTTTAGCCACCTTCTCATAATCATTGGGCCACATGGGGTCATATTCATTAACCACATTCCAATCAAAGTCACGCTGGACAGTCTCAGTTTTTGACTGCGTATTTACATTATTACCATTTGACTCATCATCATCCTTTTGTTTACTTTTCAAATCAATGACAGGAGTTAAAACCTTTGAGGCAATATCAGAAAAAGATATTAAATTTCTGACACTGTCACCAGAACATACTTTAAAGCAGATATAATTTATTATTTTCCGTCCCCCATAGTTTTACATGCCTCTAAATTAAAAACAAATGTTTTTTACTCAAATAGCCTAGACCCTTCTTTAAAATTAACTATTATTTGTAAAGACAATTTCTTATCTATAACTAGCAGTACATGCAGTACTATTACATTATCATTAAATAGATGAGTTTAAAAATACACTGAGGGACATTAATATTTATTACTTAACTGATCACAGATTACACTTTTCTCCCTTTAAATATATTTTATCTTTCTTTGGACCAGGACTGATCCTAATCTTATAAAACTTCAGAATATCATGGTTCTAAAATTTATTGCAAGACCTTTCGTCATTCAGGCCCGAGGTTAAATTCTTGTGTTTTTTTTTCTATATGCATGCTTTCTGGCAGCTTTACTTCTGAAATTTTGCTGTGAATAAAATAGATACAGAAAGGCTTTACCTGAGTAGACCTGCGTAAAGCTTCTCTTTTAGGTTGAGTAACTGCAGCCTTCTTAAGTTGGAGTTGCGATTGCAAAAGTTTAATTCCTGAAGACCACGCTGCTACTTTTTCAGTAGTCCGCGCTTTTATTGTATCCAAATCATCGTACAGGGACATTTTACTTGATGTTATTAAATATTATTTTGTGTTTTTTTATAAATTAGATGGCGATTTATTTATTGTTGATTTGCCTACTTGGTTTGGCACAATCTGCGATTACAATAAAAGCTTTTAAGCCGATCCGAAATTTCTAGAACAGAAATAAAGAAAATAATATTATGATTTTATGTATGTATTAAAATAAGTATTTAAAGGGGTTTATAGTACGTACATCATTTTCAAAGACAAAAATAAAGTTTTTGAGTGTTGACGAAAATATCGCTAGATTCATTTTTATTATTTTCATTTAAAGGCATTAGCTACAAGGCTATTAGCCATACAAAATACAATTATTCGGTCTGTAATACGGAGAAATGGCGGGAAACCCCAAGGAGCGCGGCTTCGCCCCTCTAGCCCCCATCAATCAACTATCATTCCCCATTCCATCCACACAAGGCAGTCCACCACAATATTCGCCAAACAATCACATTATATATTGCACAGATTAAGTTTTTAAAACAAACACTATAGAAAACCGCCAGAACAGCCCTACTAAGAAAACCACTCCAGAACGGTACTCCATAAGATTCGCCAACCAATTACAATATATAAAGATCAAGTTTTTAAAACAAACACTATAGAAAACCACTCCGAATGGACAAAACACAAAATAACAATTAATTAACGGGAAACCAAAAAAACACAACCGTGCGTCCCGATGCTTCCCGCCAATCCACAATAATTGACAGTGATCTAAGGTCTTCTTCTTCATTTATGTATGTACTTTGATATTATGCAAAGATTATTTGCCACTGTCGGTGTAATTTTTTTTTTTAATCTACATTTAAGTCAAAGACATAATATAATATACTTTCGTATTTTATTGTTTTCTGATGTTTATGCGAATCTCACTCATTATAATTGAAACAATTTTATGGATTTTATAGCGATGCTTGGGATCCTATTATTAAAATAATTAAATCAAAACCCAAGCATAATATGCCACAGATTAAAGATGCAGTTAGCACTTTCTGCGTAGAGAGGACTTATTAAAATAATGATGTATCATAGGGTAGTTTCGAATAACTTGTAACGTTAGGACATCTGTCACCTCAGTCCTCCCGTGACCATGGTTGCTGTAAAGCATAGACTTAAAATATACTAAACTGCAAAGTATCCGAAAGGTCGGGCTTGTAAAAATCTTAATAAACCGCGATAAAATCCGTAAAATTGCTTTCGTATGCGTATAAAGCCTACGATTTAAGTAGTGATAATTAATATTGTTAGTGTTAACTTATTATAGAACTAAGTATTCTTTTACTAGTTTTTCATTGTTTAGTCTCTTTTATGAAATCCCATTTTATATTTTTTCCAATTGACAGTGAACTGTGAAGCATCACGATGGGGCAGTTACACTAAGTTATTTTTTTGACAACGGTGTAGGGTCGTTAACATACTGAATTATAGATCTCTACTCCTGTATTATCAGCCTTTGCTGTTGTACAAGAAGTGAATCGCTATAATTCTACATATCAGAAGTTATCACAAAGGAGATGGAAACGATTCCATACATTTTTGCCCTCGCCGAAAATTCTCTATATTTTGGATATCTGAGAGCAGAGTCATTAGAAGTTTTGTAAAAGTGAGGTTATGTTACAATGTCTATACAAAACCTTGGTCACTAAGTTCTTAAAGTACTAATGCTTAATATATTTAGTGCAGAA
Organism: Helleia helle; assembly: GCA_963853865.1. Taxonomy (NCBI): domain Eukaryota; kingdom Metazoa; phylum Arthropoda; class Insecta; order Lepidoptera; family Lycaenidae; genus Helleia; species Helleia helle. The sequence goes on along the minus strand of OY971422.1, from coordinate 11,601,209 downwards.
TGATTGAATACTCATTACGTATTTCATTAACATGAAACCTTAAATAAATATCAGGAATGGATTTATCGAACAGGCGCCCAGGATTTAAGAAAAAAAGAGTATGGAGGATTATAGAGAGTAGAGACAAGAAGGACCATCTTTCCCCACCATGGTTCAGGCCTTGACGTGGCGGTGGGGTTCAGTAGCCTAGGGTGAGCCCAACACCTTGGGCGAAGCTAATTGAGTAGAGGGGGCTCTTTGTGCTCCTCTTATAAGAAGAGGGGACAAAAGAGCAGGGGGGCAAGGTGTGAGGATGGGAACCTCACCCCATTGTACTGTCCCGACGTTGTGAGGGGTTGTTCTGTGGTGAGGGACAAACCCTCTGTGGAGGTGGCGTCGGTCCCTTGAGGGACTGACCGTCGAGGTGCCCTGTTAGCTTAACAGATCCGGGGCACCTCACCAAGGCGGCATTAGTGGCACCCACATATCCCCGGCGTAAAAGGAAAGAAAAAAAAAAAAGGAGGTCCACCATCTCTGTGTATAAAAAGGTCCGTAAAACTATTCAAGTCATTACAACAACTATGTTCATATCGTAGATTTTTTCGTTATTCGGACGATATCGCTCTGCGCTATTGCGGTAGGTGCTGGAAATAAATACGCAGTAAAATCAGTAATTATTTTTTTTAAATTCACACTAATAAAATTACGCTTTCTGTCTGCTTCATATCGTATTTTTTCTGTTACTCGTCGCTGTCACCCTTTTTCAACTTTCGTCCCATATGGCTCTCCTTTCTCTACCCTCCATAATCTATTAATAATAATATGTCTTTTTAAAAAATGTGCATTGTGCAGACTAGACCCGTATAAAGTTAGTACCCCATCAAATGATTTTCGAAATCAAAATTACCATGATTGTTAAATCTACATTCTGTCCACCAAAATTTTTGTCAGGTAGCTTAGACTTTCTTTAATAAATATTTTTTCATCTCCTTTAATATTAATAGTTTATTTCTGCAATGAACCTTAGGAGTAATATAGTAATATATTTCCCACCTCAAAGTGAGTATTGTTAATAATTAGACGTTTTAACTTATGTCAATTGATTGACATGATGTTATATTATAAAAATTATGACGTTTTATAATAATCTTTAAATAGTGATGTTTTATTATTCGTAAATTTTAATCATGGGCACTCTAATAAGTAAAGAATCAAGACGTATTAGTATTGATAACACATTTGAAATAAGTTCTGCTATAAATATTCCCAAATCATTAGAGGATGACAGTATTGAATTTATGTCACTGGACACGGTAATATTTATGATCATTTTCAAACTTTTTCCGTATACAGCTGCTTTTTATGGGCCAAAAATCCCAAGACCCCACTCACACCTAACTAAGACCTACAACCTATCGTCTACATAAGAGGCGTTCACTCCAAAACTCTAATATACCAATAGTCCTCATAGTTCTTCTTCGTATGTTACAACCAGTTCAATGTCATTTTATCGTGATTACACGTACAGCTTGGCAAAAAAGAGTATGGAAAAAATAAGGGCGTCACTCTCACTTAAGTTTCATCATAATATGGGAAATAAGTAAGATAATTTAATAAAATCCTTAAAAATAAATGTGAAACACTAAACTTTACTCAAAGTCTAATATTTTTCGGTCAAATATTGTCAATATCATAGGTTTCCATTTAGTAAAATATTTAGTTCCACTTGTCACCACGTCATACTCTTTTCTGCCAAGCTGTAGCTGTGGCTACTTGCGTTTTCTGATTGGTGACTTCATTGCAAAATAAACCCGAACATTGCACGTTCCACACCACGCTGAGCTACGGCTAATTTGTAGATCAGTTTTGCTGTTAGAGGCCTCGTTTCGGCCCTATAGGTCCTCTCCAGCAACACTCATTAATTAAAGACTACAGTTTTGAACTCTGCGGTATTGGTGCCGTAAGGCCTAATTATTACTAGCTACTTTTTTTTTACCTAACTTGTTATCTGTAAAAAATTGAGAAGAAGCTCTTAAAGTTGAACAAGTCGTCGGTGCGAACTCCAACTAAATGAATGCTATCTCACCTGACATAGTTCGCCAACATGATGTGTGCTAGAATGAAATGCACAATGATTCCTAAAATGTCCTTTTAGCAAAACAGTAATTAAAGAAAAACTATTGAGTGTATATTTCAAAAATAAATTTATTTCAACTTTTGAATAACTAAACTATGTCTGTACGGGCTTTATTTTTGAGCTTTTTGCTCCGTATACTAATTATTTTCGCCCAAAGTTGGGCTAAAATCTGTGTTGAAATATGAAAGTTAAGAAGTTTGTATTTTTTGATTGTATATTTTTTTTACGATTTTGGATATATACAGATCCTTATTTTTTATGGTAAACGTCAAACATAGTAGTAATTACTCTTCTGCGTTTGTATGGAAAGATTAGTGACTTGTGTAATCTAAGTCTTAATATAAGAAAATTAAAGTGGCAGAAAGAGCATAAAATATTTAAAAAAAACTCAACCAGTCACAGGGACCGCCGATAGAAGTGAAAACAAAACAATTAAATTCAAATACCTATAATACAGGTTGTAAGAGATTATGACAACTTTTACAATTTAAACGGTGAACAAATTGGCCGCATGACATAATTTAGAAGCACCACAATTTGCAAAACAAATATTGCATAATCTATACATAATATTATAAAGCTGAAGAGTTTGTTTGTTTGTTTGAACGCGCTAATCTCAGGAACTACTGGTCCGATTTGAAAAATTATTTCAGTGTTAGACAGCTTATTTATCGAGGAAGGCTATAGGCTATAAAACATCACGCGGTGACTTATAGGAGTTGAGTAACGCGGGTGGAGCTGCAGGCAACAGCTAGTCTTATATACTTAAATAAATCAAACGTCAAACTGTGTTTCCAGCGTTTCGTGTGCGGTGTCGCGAGTTCAGAGATTTTATCGCATCTAAAAATATGCGTACCGCGCTAAAAGAAATTTAAACTTCAAAAATTGAAGAACAATAAGTAGGAAATGGGCTAGTACTCAAATGGAGAAACTTAGCTTTCTGAATTAGAAGTGATTTTTTTTTTATTTCTGTGTAACAGTGATACCTAACTGAAAAAGTTTTATTACCAATTAGTATTTATTATAAAAGTAAAGAAAAGTGCTTAACCAACGTAGAGTCTTATACCTTAGCTTACAAAATATTCTTCTATCGAATTATATTTTATAGGGACATCCAATGGAACTGAAAGAACATCGCATCTCTTCTGAATTGGCTGATAAAGAACAAGATTATTGGAACAAAAGAATTGAATATTTAAAAAGTGAACATCAGAATATTAATAAGATTATTCAAACAGAATATGATAACACTATTGAAAATACAAAGAAATTAAATGATACTCCGAAAATGACTCAAGAAAGATTGCAAAAAATAAAGCCCTGTTTAGACTGGCGTGTTAAAGTAATTTGTCGCTTTAATTATGTAAATTTATATAATAATAATAATAATATCTATGGACGCTTTCACACCACGTCAATCTGGTCCCGTGGTAAGTTCTCGAGGAACTTGTGTTACGGGTACCAGGCAACGGAAATATATTTAATACTTTTATACTATACATATATTTAAGATTTTTAGTATATAATACACATATTTAAGACACATCCATGACCCGAACACAGAAAATATTTTTGTTCCCTGGCAGGATTTGAACCCGCAACCTCCGGGCTTGAGCGCCAACGCGCTTACCACTGAGCCACAGAGGTCGTCGTAAATTAAATATATATTCGTTATTTAAAACTTTCATTGCGTGGACAGATTATTTTTCAATTTTATTGTTACAGATTTCAAAATGTTACGAAGAAAACCCTTATCAACCGTTAGTATGCTCACCAATAGTCCAGGAATTTATTACTCATGTCGCTTCATGCATCGTTGAAGATGAAAATTATTAAAGTCCTTTTTTACAGATAAATAAAATAAAATTAAAATTAAAACGTTTTTTTTAAATATAATTTAATAAATCTATAATCTTTGAACATAATGCTAGTGTAATAAATTCTCGTACTTATATTTTTGTTTGAGTTCGATGGGCCTGAGCCACTTTATGCGTGCAATATAACAATTTCAGAATAAGAAGTTTAATCGTTAGATAACAGAATTTGACCTAGTTATCATGTTATTTATAATTAGTTCCAAATTATTCCTAACACTCCATCAAAATATTATGTATAAGTAGCTAGGTACACATTTACACAATTTTATCTTTTTGAAATAAAATTTACGTGAGAGGGTCAAGCGGGCAAATATTTTTCTGGAGGAAGTAACGCTCAATATTCTAATTCATTAATCGTTATTAAAACTCACTCCTACTCACTTTATGTCGACCTTTTTAAACTTTGTCTTGAAATGTAATTAATAATATATTATTTCTGCTTATCTGTTTGTATAGGCAAATAACCTTTTCCGGTAAATATCCGGCAAAATAAGGAATTATGAGTCAGCAATAATCATCATCATTATCGTCATCATCATCATCATCAGCCTCTATCCGTCAACTGCTGAACATAGGCCTCCCTCAATGAACGCCAATCCCTCGCCACCCGCATCCAACATGGAAGCAGCACTAATTAACGCGTAATAATTAAAATGAGATGACTGTGTATAGGTTACACCTATATACAGTCATCTGTATATTACAATACACTTCATATTTGTAACACCTTGCATCCATCATACAAGAGCGATGGCAAATATAAAAATAGCACACCTAGCACTGTAACGAAAGAAAAAACATACAATAAAAACATACAGACGATTTGAGAACCCCTCTTTTTATAAGTCGGTCAAAAAAGATATGTAGGTTGTCCTTATGATAAGTGTTTCCACAATGAGGGGAACTTCCCCTTTTGAGGAGAAGAAAAAGGGTACAAAAGGGAAGAAAAAGGGGAAATCAAGCCCAACTAAAAAGATACCTCGCCATATTCCAGAAAATTTCGGAACTAATTTCCTGTATGGACTATCAACTATGTGATACTGTACAGAAGATACAGTTAGTTAGTCTAATTTTTATGGATTCACTTGCAGTTGTAATTTTAATTATTTATGTTTAATTTTAAGGTTGAATTTACCTTGATTAACCATGGAATATGCCGCGAAACGTGCCGATTTTTCACTTTTTCCTGCATTTAAAAAAATATTAACTTATATAAATAATAAAAAAGCGAAAACGTACCAGAACTGTTTTAGTCAGATTATTTTTGAGGGGAAATAATTCCTGAGAAAGGGAAATCTTAATATAATGTTGACATTTTTCATAAATGTTTATATATCATTTATAAATATCTAATAGAGGCCTAAATAATATTAACTTTTGCTTAAATACGTCTAATACCTATAAAATCTTGCATTTTATAATGCATTTTAAATTTCGCTCCAAAACGCTAACACTTGTCACGTCATATGTTGTTAAACATCGTAATAAATGATAATATAATTATATTATGATTATATAATGATAAAATGATTCTAGTTGTCGTTAATAAAAAATGGCCTATAAGTTTTATAATTGTTGTACGGTGCCTATGTGTGTGTACACTGTCAAAACGCCTGAAAATTAGTTTTTACAATATGTACTGCGCTGTACTGTAACCATTTCTGCTGAATAGGAACAGGTGACGTCATTTCCGTTTATTATCACGTGACCTATTTTCAATTATGTAACATTTTATTTATTAAATATTAATTTAATCAAATAAAAATAAGGGAAAATTTAGTATTTTTTTCAGAATTCTATCATAGAAACTACCAATTAACATCAAAATTAAATTTTTGATGAATACTGTCAACATCCCTATTGAGGCGAGGGGAAAAGAAATTGTTAAAGTGGAAACACTGCTTATGACAGAATAGACTATGGTCTTAGCCTCTTCCAATATGAACAAAAAAAACGAGGTTGTCCAATGTCAATGTCAACGGAGGAATGGCGGGAAGCATCGGAACGCGCGGTTGTGTTTTTTTGGTTTCCCGTTAATTAATTGTCATTTTGTGTTTTGTCCATTCAGAGTGGTTTTCTATAGTGTTTGTTTTAAAAACTTGATCTTTATATATTGTGATTGGTTGGTGAATCTTATGGAGTACCGTTCTGGAGTGGTTTTCGTAGTAGGGCTGTTCTGGCGGTTTTCTATAGTGTTTGTTTTAAAAACTTAATCTGTGTAATATATAATGTGATTGTTTGGCGAATATTGTGGTGGACTGCCTTGTGTGGATGGAATGGGGAATGATAGTTGATTAATGGGGGCTAGAGGGGCGAAGCTGCGCTCTTTGGGGTTTCCCGCCATTTCTCCGTTTTACAGACCGAAATAATTGTATTTTGTATGGCTAATAGCCTAGTAGCTAATGCCTTTAAATGAAAATAATAATAAAAAAAATCAATGTCAACGGAGGAATGGCGGGAAGCATCGGGACGCGCGGTTGTGTTTTTTTGGTTTCCCATTAATTAATTGTTATTTTGTGTTTTGTCCATTCAGAGTGTTTTTCTATAGTGTTTGTTTTAAAAACTTGATCTTTATATATTGTGATTGGTTGGCGAATCTTATGGAGTACCGTTCTGGAGTGGTTTTCGTAGTAGGGCTGTTCTGGCGGTTTTCTATAGTGTTTGTTTTAAAAACTTAATCTGTGTAATATATAATGTGATAGTTTGGCGAATATTGTGGTGGACTGCCTTGTGTGGATGGAATGGGGAATGATAGTTGATTGATGGGGGCTAGAGGGGTGAAGCCGCGCTCCTTGGGGTTTCCCGCCATTTCTCCGTATTACAGACCGAATAATTGTATTTTGTATGGCTAATAGCCTAGTAGCTAATGCCTTTAAATGAAAATAATAATAATCAATGTCAACTGCAAATTTGAGGAAAACGGCGGGAAATTTCAAGGCGCGCAGTTGTGGTTTTTTGTTTCTCATTATTTTTTTATTATTTTAGTCATTCAGATCAGTTTATTATAATATTTATTTTATAAATTTTATTTGTATATATTATAGTTAGTTAGAAAATTCTTGGTTGGTAAGTTTCTTTTTACATTCTATTGCAACATGAATGAACCCCCGGATCCCGGGGGAACATGTAAAGTGCCCGAAGCTTGCAGTTTTGTTACAGTAGAATATAATGATTCTAGTATGGACACTGACCAATCTTCCAAAAAAGTTAGTTTAAAACGTGGTCGCCTGCATAAAATATGCAAAAATTGTAACAAAAAGAAAAGAAAAAATACGGGAAACCAAAAGGACATTGGATGTCGTTGTGTAGAGTCCGATAAATCAGATGAGGGTAAAAATTTAACTAATATTCCACTTGCACAGCCTTTATTACAATCAGATAATCCAGTGCCTCATAATATTAATGATTCAGTCAGTAAACCAAATACTCCAATTGGTCGAAATCTTTACAATGAACTAGATGCACCTCCTTACATTATTCATGTTCAGAAGATCCAATCCTCTGATAATGACGGAAAAATATTGCACCCGATAACCTTCGGAAATTTTCTTTTAAAAAATAAAATTTATAATATAGTTAATGGTAGTGTTAAGAGAATTGGTCGAAACCGTATGTCTGTTTCCTTCACAAATTATGTTGATGCTAACTCTTTTATTAACAATAGTATAATCACCGACAATAATTATAAAGCATATGTCCCTTCATTTAATATTTTAAGAATAGGCATTGTTAGAGGAGTTCCAACAGATTGGTCTCCTGAGGAAATTATTTCTAATATCTCAACCCCTGTTGGCTGTGGCAAAATAGTTAAAATTAGACGACTTAATTATAAAACTATTGTTGATGGGTCTCCAATATGGAAACCCACACAGTCGGTAGTAATGTATTTTGATGGTCAGGTACTCCCAAAAAGAATATTTATCTGCTACAACTCTCTGCCCGTAGACTTATATGTTTTTCCCACCATCCAATGTTATCACTGCTGTCGTTATGGTCATACAAAGATGCAATGTCGTTCCAAACCAAGATGCCTCAAGTGTGGTCAGGATCATGTTAGTGATTCATGTAATGTTGAAGATGACTATTACTGTTGTCAATGTTCTGGTCGCCATATGGCAAACAGTAAATCTTGTCCGGAACTTAACAGACAAAAAGAAATAAAACTATATATGTCCCAAAATTGTGTTTCTTATCAAGAAGCAAGTAAAATGTTCCCTATACTTAATAAATCATTCGCTGAAACCTTGTCCAGTCCTCAAAGAAAATTATCTTTCCAAAATATTAATACTCCATCTTCTTATACTCCACAAAAATCTTACAAGAAAACAGTTATATCTAAACCTTCCCGCCCTATACAAGTTGGAAAAGGTTACGACAAAACTGCACATGATAATATCATAAAAGAATTTTCCTTTAATCAATTAGATAAAAATTATAGCCCAATTTCAAATGATACTCCCTCCACACAAGAACCAACAAAAATATCAGATATTATATCTTTATTACAAACCTTTGCCCAGACCAATAATAATATACCGTCCATCGTTGCCCCCTTAATGGAGTTAATTGTAAATATAATCAAAATAAATAATGGCCAACAAAATATTACAATGGAACGCTAGAAGCATAATTAATAAAAAAAGTGATCTAATTTACTTATTAAATAAATATAATCCTTTTTTATTTTCATTATGTGAAACTTGGCTTAGACCAGGTTTTACATTAAATATTAAAAAATATAATACTGTTAGAGAAGACAGATTAGATGGATATGGTGGTGTAGCATTTCTCATTAAGAAAGGCTACCCTTTTAATATAATATCCACTCCTGTACATAGTTCTGAAATTTCTATTTTAGCCGTAATTGTAAATAAAATTTGTTTTGTTTCTGTATATATTTCACATATTTCTATTAATATATTAAATGAAGTTGGGGATATATTCTTATCCCTCCCTAAACCATTAATTATAACTGGTGACTTTAATTGTCATCACCAGTCTTGGGGCTGCTCCATGACAACCTGTTATGGTAATAAACTTTTGGACATTCTAGATAAAAACAACTTGTGTATCATCAACAATGGTAATTCTACTAGACGTACAAACTTATCTGAAGGAAATAGTGTAGTAGATCTAACTATTTGCTCACCCCAATTTGTATCTCAGCTGTCAAGTTCTGTTTTAACATCCACATTTGGCAGTGATCATTATCCCATTATTACCTCATTTCCTCCTGGCAAATTAATTAAAACTTGCAATAAACTATTCCCGAGATACAATATATCAAAAGTCAATTCTGACACTTGGACTCAATTTAGTAGTAAAGTTGATTTAAAACTTAGTCAGAAAATATCAGAAAATATTAGTGATTCTTGCGGTGCCCAAATTTTTTTAGATATATTAATTGAAAGTGCCAATGAAGTTTTTAATATAAAACATGGGAACCCTTATATTCCAAGTCCTCCATGGTGGGATGTCGAATGCAAAGAATTTTTAAATAAAAGAAAAAATGCTGAAAAAATATTTAATAATAATATGACATTAGAAAACCTCTTATCACTAAAGGAGATTACAAACGCAACAAAATTACTTTTTAAAAGAAAAAAAAGAGACAGCTGGCGAAAGTTCTGCTCATCTTTATCTCCCAATACTCCCTCATCCAGTGTTTGGGAAAACATTGGAAGATTTAGATCAGCTTATAATACCACCCCATCCCCAACTTTTCCATCTTTTCTAGTAGACGATTTTCTTGATAGAATTGCTCCTCCCACTGTTAATTTTCGTAAAGATAACTTAAATGATAACTGTGCCTTATACAATGAATCATCTGAATTAAACTCTCCCTTTTCAATGACAGAATTAAAGAACGTTTTAGAATATGCATCAGATTCTGCACCTGGTCCAGATGGGATATATTATTCTTTCATTACTCATTTAAATGACATAAGCATGATATATTATTTAAATTTAATCAATTCTATTTTTCACTCTGGTCACATTCCTGCAAATTGGAAATCACAAATTGTAATTCCAATATTAAAACCTAATAGAGATCCTTCTTCTGCTTTGTCTTACCGTCCTATTGCCCTTTCATCTGTCCTCCTAAAAATCTGCGAACAATTAATTAAGAATCGTCTAGAATGGTTCGTTGAAAGCAACAGTATGCTATCAACAACTCAATTTGGCTTTAGACGAAACAGAAGTAGTATAGATAATATTAGTTTACTTACAACCGATATCAGGCTAGCCTTTTCTGATAATAATTTTGTCATTGCAGCATTTTTGGATTTATCTAATGCTTATGACAATGTCGTGATACCAATTCTTAAACAAAAACTTTTATGCCTTCAGATTCCCAGAAAAATTATTTCTTTTGTTATAAATATGCTTAATGATAGATCGATTTTGTTTACTGATGGTGAACAAAAACATTCTAGAGTGTTATCCAAAGGCCTTCCACAAGGGTCCGTTTTGAGCCCCTTATTGTATAATTTATACACATATGATCTAGACTTAGCTATTGATAGAAAGATTGAAGTTTTGCAATATGCGGATGATTTATTATTATATGTAAAAAGTAAAAACATTAAATTAGCATGCACAGAGTTAACGTCATCACTTCAATATTTAAAAAAATGGCTTGATGATCATGGACTATATTTGTCCCCATCTAAAAGCTCAGTAGTTTTATTCTCCCGTATGCGAACTATCACTCCAGTTCATGTTTATTACGATGAGACCATTATACCACAAAAAAATGATTTTAAATTTTTAGGTGTCATTTTAGACAGGAAACTTACAGGCATCCCTCATTGCAATTTCATCGCAAATAAGTGTGAAAAAATAATAAACATCATAAGATGTTTAGCAGGAGTTTGGTGGGGTGCCCATCCCTTTTATTTGAAACTCGTGTATAATGCTCTCATACGTAGTGTCCTCGAATATGGAACCTTCCTATTGGAACCGGGCCTTCTTTCTGGATTTAAAATGTTGAACAAAATTCAAAACAAATGTTTGAGAATCATTTGTGGAGCAATGAAGTCTAGCCCAATTAACGCTTTACAAATTGAGTGCTGTGATCCTCCGTTACAACTACGTCGTCAGTATTTGTCTGATAAATTTCTCTTTCGACGTCTACAGCTTTCCAATCACCCTCTTATTGAAAAACTTCATCTTTTAGCTTACTTAGTATCTAATTCACCGTATTGGATACATAAATCGAATCCACATTTAATTAATAGCTATTATAAGTTTAAATCCCTCTCTGCACCTTTACATCAATCTAACATGTTACCTTTGTTTTCTTGTTCCTTCGAATCTCTTATTCTATCACCACAAATATTAAATATTGGTATAGCTAAGTCAGATTTTTTAATAGCTAATGAAAAATTTAATGCAATTGTTGAGAAAAAATTTAAAAATACCCATCTCATATTTACAGATGCTTCGAAACATAATGTTAACGGTTTAGTAGGCGTAGGTATCTTCCACCGTCAATATAACATTGTACAGAAGGTAAAACTCCCTCCAGAATCTTCTGTTTTTTCTGGAGAGTGCTTGGGTATTTTCAAAGCCATAGATTATATAATACTAGCTAAACTCAAAAATTCAATCATTTTTACTGACTCACTTAGTTCTTTACAAGCCTTAGAAAAAAACCCATTTAAAATTAAGCAACACAACCCCATAATATTTGACACAAGACAATTACTAACAATATGCATAGCAAAACATTACAATATTAAATTTTCTTGGATTCCTGGACATTCTGGAATCCAAGGAAATGTTATAGCAGACGCTCTCGCTAATGAAGCTATTTCATGTGGTGACCTTGTTCCGTATAAGATTTACTGCTCAGACTTGTTATCAATACCTAAACTCGATCTTGATACATGTTGGAAAACGTCATGGGAAAAAAGCAGTAAACAAAAAGGTAATTATTATTACTCTCTTCAGCCTGATATTTTATCAAAACCATGGTTTTTCTCAATGAATTTTAATAGGAGGTGCTCTAGTATCATCTCAAGATTGAGACTTGGCCATACTTGTACACCTGCTCATCTTTCCAAGTTTAAAATTATTAACGACTCTTCTTGTTTGTGTGGTTGTGAAACTGGCGATGTAAATCATTTTTTCTTTTCTTGTCCTTTATATGACCGTTCCGATTTCCTGAAATCCTTACTAGATCATCAAATCCCTTTTCCAACCTCAATTACTTGTCTGTTATTTATAAAAAAATATTACATATATAAAATAATTTCAGATTATATAATTACTAATAATATAGAAATTTAGGTTTAGTATTTATTTGATGAAAGTCTTGTGTGTCTATAATATAAGTAATATATTTAAATATATGTATAGCTATATAAATTAATATTTCATAATAATATTATTATTATCTTGTCATACATATCCTATATCCTGCCCTGAATGATTCCTAAATTTAACATCTCTCGTCCCTTTATATACATGGAAAAATTTCTCCCGTTTGATAATGGCAAATGTACTACGTACGAGAACTGCCAAAAAAAAAAAAAAAAAAAAAAAACTGCAAATTTTTACTTAAATTCTACAACTTAAATTTAAAATTCAAATTTACTCAAATTTTAAATCAGACTTTGTGTTTTTAATGTTTAAAATGTGCCTGTACTTTGATGTTTATATTTCCTTATCATTTTTAAGTAATATGTGATGATATTTAATTCTATTGCTTTTAATTCGTGTGACAATAAATACTCCTGAGCCCGTATATTTCTTTGGTCCGTGCGATTGATACTTTTCAACAATAATAGTAGAACAAATAAGTGCAATAATAATATATTATACTTCTATATTGGTATTTTATTGTCTTTAATAATAATGTCGAACAATACGGAGGTAGAAGAGAAGTGTAAAAGTCATACTATTTTGGGAAAGATTAATGCTAATTGTAATGAAGACGTATCCAAGGTAATATAATGCTAGCAGACTAAAGCTAGAGCTAAAAACAATAGTTTTATATATTACACATAGTAAAATGTGTCTGATGTATAATCTAATTTTTTTTTCTGATCATTGCAGGCACCAGAAATTACTGATTTCACTATTGTTAAACCTATTAGCCGGGGTGCATTTGGCAAAGTGTTCCTAGCCCATAAGAAAACCAATAAAGAGCAGTTGTTTGCCATCAAAGTTATGAAAAAGTCTGATATGATCAACAAAAACATGGTAGCACAAGTAGTTACTGAAAGGAATGCCCTAGCATTATCGAGAAGTCCATTTTGTGTGCACTTATTTTATTCTCTGCAGTCAGCATCATCAATATATCTGGTAATATTCCTTTCCTTAATATTAGATGACTATCAATAATAAATATGGAGAATAATATACCGGTGGGAAGGATGCTCTGTGCCGCCCACCTGGCTGAACGGGTGCCACCATCTTGCTGGTTTCTCCCGTGATATAGCTTTGTTGTTTTTCGGAGAGAAGGGCAAGATAGGCAGCTGCAATTACTGGCACCGAGACTTAATATCTTATGTCTCAGGATATGCAACACAAATGGGCTAGTTACAGGGAAACTAGTCCATGTTTACAGGTGATGTGGACCACATACCATCAGGTAGCACGTCTGCCAGTTTGCCTATCCAACTAACATAAAAAAATATAAAAAAAACTTACTAATTCAATTATAATAAAACAGAAGCCTCTATGTCCTATAGTGATTGTATACAGGGTATTCATAATGATGAGATTGTTTTTTTTTTTTAAATAAATGATATTAATTATATAATGATAGCTTAGAGGGCTAATACATTGCTATATTAATCATTGACTGCCCTATGCACAGAAACTCTGGTAAGTGATAGTACTGCTTAATGCAGCCAAATGGGTGGTACCTCATTATAATGAAACAATTTTTATGGATTTTATCACGGTTTAAGATTTTTACAAGCCCAACGTTTCAGATACTTTACAGCCACCATGGCTGGCATTTGATGGCTCATTGGGGGGGGGGGATAGGGAAAAGGAGGGCAACATATTTGCACAAAATCTGGTTTTGCGGATGTGTCTGGGCATCAATAGTCGCCAAAAGTCTTTGACTGCTCATTTAGCCTTCTATGCTATAAAAAAACTTTCCTCTAATTATTTTTTTATTTAATGATTCCAGGTTATGGAGTACATGATTGGGGGAGATTTAAAGTCTCTATTGGGTGTTTATGGTTTTATGGAAGAAGCTATGGCTGTGTTTTATGTGGCTGAAGTTACACTTGCATTAGACTATTTACACAAACACAATATAGTGCACAGGGATTTAAAGCCCGATAATATGCTGATATCGAAGTCTGGGCATGTTAAACTTACAGATTTCGGGTTATCAAAAATTGAAATACATAGAGGTATAAATGTTATTATATGTATGTTAAGGTTTTGAATTTAATTCAATATTGTATATTTTGGGGTGGCTAGCTACTTAAAAAAATTAGTTTGTTTTTGTTTAAATTATGTTTTCTGTTTTACTTTGAATTAATGTGAACTTTGCTCTACTTATTTAATAAATTCCTAAAAACAGTAAACATTGAAAACAAGAAGCTTTTTGCTAAAATATTAATCACAGATGATTGATTATGCATATGATAACTTCAATTTATTCATAAATTTTTAGATTTGGAGATATCTGACTTTGTGACTCACACACCGAGCCTCAATATGCGTACACCTGGTCAGTTATTGTCACTGACGTCACATCTGTCTTTTGGCTCTGGCGGTGGAGATGGAGTCCATAACTCCGTTTCAGAAACCTGTGAGAACCTTCTTGATGAGCTTAAGAATACCAGTATGATATTGCTTTACAATATTTAAAAAATGGCAATTAATCTTATTCGTAATTCAATATATAAATACATACATAAAAATAATAAAGTATTTTACTATGAATATTATTAATATAAGTATAAATATTTTCTTATCCTGTTAAAGATACAAGATCCAAAACTAAAAAAATATTATCACCATAATATGATCTTACATTAAAGATAATATAATAAATCATTTTATACAACTATATATTGATACTTTATGTATTACAGTTAAAAAGAAAAATATGCTGGATGGTTTAGAAAACTCTCCGATACTGGACCATTCTCAGTTGTCCGGGATACATCCATTTATAAGTGCTGAGAGCATTACTTTGGATCAAAATGCTGCAAGTATTTAATTTTATTTTCTTTAAAAAAAACATTCAGATAAAGCTTCATTTAACATTTTCTAATCAACTTGTGTCCACGACACGTAAACTGGCATGCTAACATTAAACTTGAGGTACATTAAGGTAAATATTGTATGAAAATAATCATCAAATGTGATAATTTGAAAAGTTTTCATCCAACATTAGTACCTTATTTAACATTGATGCTACTGCAAGTTCCAAAGCTATTTCACTGAGAAGTACTGGCAAAATGAACTCATTTGAAACCTCACTTCATCTATCTATTAAGTATCTATAGGTAAATTAGGTGAAATGGTCCCGTTAATGAGGACTGATCACCCGTCTGGCCTCGCTGGTGTCCCCACCCTTAAATAATCTATAGGTTAACCAACTAACTCATGTAACTATTTTTTCATATTATACATAGTCCGTGGTAGATAAATAGAGGACTTACAGATTTAGGTGCTGCTAAAAATATTCAATTATATTACACCATCAAGCATGTATCGGGAATAGTGCTAATGTTATGTGTTTTGTATGAAAACAAATTGCGCTAAATTTGGTCAACTGATGGTTATTCATGGATGATTGGTCGATGGCACTTACATACATACAGATCACTGGTTGGTTGAGTTGCTATTACGTCAGTGACAAATCACTGACCAGTTTCGTAATTTTATGGCTCACATTACTACTCTATCCAGTAATAAGTATGCTCGATGTATTACACATACAGTAAATTTGAAAACTTTATTTTTTCAGAGTCATTCAGGATCTTTAAGCTCTTATCACACTTGCGAAAGTTCTAAAAATAGTACCAATTCTAAGAGTAATAAGTCAACCGATGTAAGCAGTAATAATGGCTCAAGTGACTCTACAATGTTCAGTGACTCTCAGCATGATCAGTCGACATCTCCGCTGTGTAGAGGCCACTCACTAAAGAGGATACCAAGGTAAAGTTAAAAAGATAATTAGACGTTCACAGATTTCAAAGTACATCTCCATGCAGAAACAATAGCATAAATACATGATAATAATATGTAAAAGTATAACACAACTTTTTTAATGCATGTTATGCAAAATGTTGCTCTAAAAAAGCCAGGTGGTGGTTGAACAGGTGGCGGTCAACTTCTGCGAAATCGTCGTTTCGCAGAAGGAGGCCGCGGAGTGGGACAGTGAGGATGACGTCACGTCCATCTCGCTTTGTCGACGTAGGACGGACTGTCTAACGGGACTCGGGGTAAGGTTAAGTACCTGACCCGTTAGAAAAGTTCCGGTGCCGGCGGGGGTGCTTCAGGTTGTCGAAGTTTCCCATACTATGAGGAAGCCCCGTTAGCTTTTGAGAGAACCCGCCGCCGCGTGGAGTATCCTGTGTTAGTCAGAGCTTGTAGAGTGTAGATAGTGCGGTATACCGGCGGCGGCCGCCGACCCACCCCGGGTGAATGCATAAGTTTCCGCAATTTCCACTGCGGCAACAAAAAATAGTGTCAATATTAGCAAGTGGTCTAGCTGCTCTTCTTTCTAAAATTGAGCAAAGCATAAAAGAAATGAGTAGGGTAGTTGTACTTGTGTAGATGAACGCTCGAGGACAATGCATCCCTCTCATGATAAATATTCTCATATCCAAATAGAGTTTATGTAATATATTTTAATGCTTACAGTTTTCGTGCTAAAAAAAGGAAAAGAATTCTCGATTGTGATAAGGACACACCCACTGGAGTGACCAGTCTAGCAGAGTCCAAGGAAAACCACAGCGGGCTCACACAAGAAATAATGGCTCTAGAGTTAGAGAAAAGTCAGAATACACCAAAACGCATAGCCATACACCCAACACCTGAGAGAAGAAAGAATCCTATCAAAGGGGTATTAAAGAAAAGGTATTCACTGTTAATCAACCAATTTATAATAACAATATCAACCAACAAACACCACATTCACCTAGCCCCATGCTAAGTTTGTAAGAACTTGTGTACGGCTACTAGGAACGGATATTTTTTTTTAAAGAAATTTATATAAATATAGACATAAATATAGGGTGCAGACATCATACAAATTATCTGCACCCGGATGGATTCGTCCCCACGAATTTATTATTGTTGTTATTAATAGTTGTTTGATCTTTGATCAACAAACCAAGGAACATATTATAAGTATTTTATTATATTACTGCATATTGATTTACACATTATAAATAAACTAGTGGCACCGACAGACATTGTCCTATACTTTTTTTTGTGAATTTAATTTTATGAACCATTCTCAAATCCTCTTGAACAACAATTATCAAGATCGGACCAACTGATTAGGAGGAGTTCAGTAACATACACACGTACAAAAAAATTATATAATATATAAAGATTAAACTATAATAATTTCAGATGGGCGTCACAAAACGACAGTCACCATTTTAATGTGGGAGTCATATTTTCAACTCCCGTATCTACCAATAAAACACTAGAAACAAAAAAGAAAGCCACAAGATTTAATCTTCCAGGAGATGAGTCGATATCAAGTTGTAAGGAGAAATCAATTACATTCGGTAAACATATTTCTACAAGCTTAGAGATATTCCCGATGAGAAGACTGAGCAAGGTTTGTTATACTTTTTACCAGCTTACTTCATTAGTGCAACTATTTAAGACATATGATTCAATTTTATTTTGCGAAGCTCAATTTCAATTTTATTTTATCTCGGAATTGTCTACTAACTGTTCACAAGACTTAAAGTTTATAAACAACAAAACAAAGTTTATTTTAGAGTCAGAGAAATTAATTACACCTTCCCTTATGCAAGCTGTAATATATTGTTAACTTATTACAGTAAAAAGTATAAATATATTTCAATCCTAAATTGAAACCGTAAAATACATCACTTAGGTTTGATGTAAACTTTTATTTAAATCACTTAGTTTTAGTAAATTTTCTGTATGATTGAGTAAACTGCACTTCATTTACAGAGAGAGGGCAGTATTGAACAAGTAGCGGAACTGTGTAAGACCCCGTTAGGTAACGCACATACTCCGTACAGAACTCCAAAGAGTGTTAGAAGGGGGAACCAGGTGTCAGACCAGAGAATACTTGGCACCCCCGACTATCTAGCGCCTGAACTGCTTTTAAGGTATGTGTTAATAGAGGAAGATATATTTTGATATATTGTTTTTGCTAAAAAATGATTAGCCGGACAATTTTTGTTTCATCTTATTCATTGTTTTGTAATGTTGACTCGAAAATCACTAATTATTATTATGATACATCTTTTTATTCCGTTCCCGACAATTCAGATACTTTACAGCAACCATTGTCACAAGTTCTTCAGTGAAGATCTTAATAAACCGCGATAATTTTCGTAAAAAAATTGTTCATTCTCACACAACTCTAAATAAAAATTATAAAATGTTGTCTCACAATCACAATCTCATTTGCATGTAGCTCTACAAGCATCCTTATATACATATACACATAACCGTCATACAAAGAAGTGTAATATAATATCATAAAATAGATATTAGTAAAATAAGTACCATATTAAGTAAAATATCTTGAACCAATCATGTGTATTTTTTGTAAGAGGTAGTGCCATGCTGCTTTGCAGCCGAATTGGGCCGTTTCGACCTTGGTATCTCTCTATGGTAACCTCTCGCTCACATAACACCGGCGTCAAGTGATATCTACGCTGCCGCGTTTCGTGCGGTTTGTCAGTTTCAGATGGCCCATTTATAGGGAAAAGGAGGGCAACGCATCTGCATAACTTTTGGTTGTGCGGGTGTCTAATGGGCGTCGGTAGTCACTATAAGACTCGACTGCTCGGTTGCCTCCTGATGACATAAAAATAATTATGTTATATTTTATTCCCTGAGTAACCTGAGTAGTACATACTATGTCATACATTCTCTGAGTAATCCTAAAAGTAGTATGTATTGTGTTTGTAGGCAAGGTCACGGACCTCAGGTAGACTGGTGGGCGTTGGGCGTGTGTCTGTACGAGTTCATGACGGGAGTGCCGCCCTTCAACGATGAAACTCCTCAAGCAGTGTTCAAAAATATACTATCTAGAAGTAAGTTCTTATCATTATAACTAAGTATTACAAATAACTAGCTACAAAGAAATTTACAGTTGTCCTTTTCACACAGTGCTCTCACACAAGAAAAATCTGAACTTACATCCTGGTAAGTCAGCCCATGTCATATGAAGCCCTTGAAACTGAGTTTTATATTAATTATAGAAATTGTAATTATTTACGATACGTAAAGCTAGCAATAAAAAAAATGTCTATGCAAGACAATTTGTATTTCTTAGATTTTAACCCGCGACGTACGAGGGCGACACTGAAAGTTTTTATAAAATGAAAAAAAAAACTGAACAAATTTGAAAATTATTAGTTTTATTATACCTTTTCAAAATAGTGTCTATTCACATCTTTGCATCACCATGTCCACTCGTCCTTAGTGGTCTCTTCGACAGCCTTTCGAAACGCAGCCACTGATTCCTGGCGTCCATAAAACGTTTTCTTAGAAGTTTTTCTTTTATATTCAGGAATAAATAAAAATAGCAAGGTACGAAGTCAGGGGTACAAAGCGGATGACCCAGCAATTCCACGCTTGATATTTCTAAACAGTCGATCGTTTGCTTGACGGTGTGCGACGAAGAGTTGTCGTGGTGAAGGAGGATCCTACTGTGAGGTCGTTTCTGCCGAACTTTTTCCAAGACAAGTGGTAAACAATTATTAGTGTACCACTCGGCAGTAACTGTTTTTAGATTCCTAAAACAATCGTGGCGTAATGAACTGTCCTTCCGAAGAACGAGGCCATCACCTTTCTTCCAACGCTTCGACCTCTCTTCACTTTTGCTGGCAACATTTTTGAAGGAAACACCCACTCAGCAGACTGTCATTTAGTTTCAGGTTCATAACAGTAAAACGTAAAGCTTTCGTCGCCCGTAAGTATGTCGAACACAGCATTTGAATTACCTCCCTTAAATCTTTTATCTTCAGTTGTCGCCGTAGAAGGCCATCCGTCACGCAGATCATTGGTGAGATAAGTGCGACCATGTTTAAACTTACTAAACTAGTTGATGGGGCTTCATCGTGTAAGACCAATCGAAGTCTATCATAACTTTCTCGTTGACTTAAATGACATCGAAAGTCATAAACAAGTCATTGCACGAAAATTACAATGATATAATGAAACCTCAAAGGAAAATTGTATTAAGTTAAATTCATGCTGACGTGTCACAGTCAATTTTCGATTTGCCGCCAAATCGTAAAAAAAATGAAAAATTATGAAATACATACACAATAATTTTGGCAGAGTTCCAGTTTCAAAATTTGTAAGTACTTTCAGTGTCGCCCTCGTAAGGCGGGTGTCAAGTTTGACCGTCAGTCAGTCAGTCGCACCGCAGTTGTTTAAGTTCTTTAAGTATAACAAAAATTTCAGTTTTTTCAGTATAACGTATTAATATTTTCTTCATAATGATATATAATTCGACATGAACGGGTGAACATGTTAGGAGCTGATTCTTTGTTGATGGGTGGTGATCCTTAGATAATATGTCAACATTATCAGTTTCATTGCGTTAGGATTTATTTTATTTTTTATACAATGTAATACGATTTCAGATTTAGAATGGCCAGAGGCGGACGAGGCGCTGTCCTCGGAGGCGGTGGGAGCGATCGAGGCGCTGCTCACCATGGAGCCCGAGGAGCGGCCGGGTGCCGCCGCCGTGCGACAGATGGCGCTGTTCCGGCACGTGGACTGGGACAACCAGCTAAACATAGAGCCGCCCTTCGTACCAGCCCCCGACGATGTTCACGATACGGGGTATTTTCAAGGTGAGAATTCAAATATAAGATTAAGTTGACATGGTGGAATGAGACATTCGTAGATAATGTTTAATTATCGAGCTCCGTGAAATAAAAGTGAAAAACACGGTAAATATCCTGTTTTAAATAATTCTAGTATTTAAATATCAACATAATATGCACCGTCTTCATATATTTAAATGCCACTAGCAACCCACGCAGCTACGCCAGGGAAATTTGTTTTTAGCCGTGTTAAAGTTGAAGATTATTTAGCCTCAAATCCTAATGATGTAATCAATGTACTTGCCAATTTTTCTTTTCATATTTTGACCTCACAATCAGACACTTTTTTAAATTTTATTTATTATTATTATTAGTATAGTATTGGTAAAATTCTGGGGATTTAATTTTGGGCGCTGGCATCAATTTAAAATTTTTGAAAGTTTCTCTGGCTGTATATCCATTTTTTCTCAAAATGGCTGGATCGATCTTGATGAAATTTGGTTTATTGTAAGAAAAAAAGAGCCGTGGGCAACAGTTAGTAGATATAATATTGTGAATATCTTGTTTAAAATCAATCAAAATGTTTATTTTCAGCTCGCAACATCTTACAGCACCTACACGTGTCCAACTTTGACATGTGAGGAGAAAGTTGCACGCTGTGATATTTGTATTTATTGTAAACGAAATGTTATTGAATACTCGTGGTACATTTGTGAAATATATTTAGATACGATTTATTTTTTCTTTCATTTTTGATTTCTGATTTTTGCATTCTGAGAAACACACTATGAAAGCTTATGCTAAAAGACAAACGAAGCATTCTTTTTTCGACCATGTTTGCTGCTAATTAAAATATATAAAATATTTCTAGTCTAAATAAAATCGCCAAGAGCATATTTGTATGATAAAGAGACACAAACAGATATGGTACAAATAAAACACTCATAAAAATATATATCGTATATTGTAAGTCCCTTAGATAATTGGCACGAATGTAATGGCGTACTTTTATAATTACATATCAAAAACACCAATTCATTAAGAAAGACAAAGGTGCATTGTCTTTCTCAAAATAATTGATTAGAAAGCATTTTGATAGCTGTAGTCTGTAGATATATGGAACTTATTTGGAGTTCTTCTGTATCCAGGGGAGGAAAGCCGTGACTCTTGTATACACGCCGGGGTACTGGCCCTTGCCGCAGCCGATACCCCAGGAGACGATGCCCACTTGGGTCCATCGACCGCCTTCGTTCACCATCAATGGACCACCGCTGTCACCCTGAGAACATCATTAATATTATACATACATCACGATATGTTTAGTCCAAATAACGTTTTGATTATTAAGCTCAACTTTATAACAAAAATTTCTATATTTCATAGTCAAAATGAATTGTAAAGAAGAGTTAACAAAAATAATCATCTTGGTTTTATCAATTATTTAAATACAATAGGAGAAGAACATAATAAAGTCTACAGGTGAGTGTCTTTTTTCGTCGCAGGGAAATGCTTTTTAGGCATGTAGCCAGGGTTTTGGGTAGATCCTGACCATATCTGGAACTTGCACCCGGGAGTACAATACCCGTAAACTAAAACCACTGCGAGCGCCTTCAACCGCTTCTTGAGGGTCCCGGATTTGCAGGCAACATGATCACCTCAGCAACAGGCCAGACTACTCCTCGAGGTGAAAGTGTCCACATAGTATTGTTTTTGGAGAGGTTCTCTTAAATCCGTTTCGGGCGTGACCAGGAAATGCAACCTTAGCTAATTTGAAATAAGTAGTGTAGGTACTTTGCGTTTCATCACTTCACATACTATTCTACGTCTGAACTATTGACCCATGACCCATCCTTAATTTCCATTTTTCCTCCGTTTCTTCACTATAAACCTCTTATCCCTTTATAATCTGTGTTTATAATATTTATTTGAAGTCAGGACTGTTATGTTTTTATATACCACTAGTGGCACTGACAGACGTCCTGTACAATTTTTTTTGTGAATATAAACCATTCTCGAATCCACTTGAACACACAATTTTTTTATCTAGATCGGTCTAGCCGCTTAGGAGGAGTTCAGTGACATACACACGTACATAAAAATTGTATATATAAAGATAAAAACACACGTAAAGTAAAATATAGTAGATTGATTTACTTACGCTACAAGAGTCCATACTAGCTTTCCCAGCGCACAGCATGTGTTCGACGATACCACCGGGGGCTGCGGAGCCGTACTTCAGTCTGCATTCAGCGTTGGACCAGATGGGTATGGATACTTCTTGCAGGACGGATGGTTGAGGGCCACCTGATTAATAAAATTGGTTCGTATCATGAAAATAAATTTTAAAAAGGTTGGCTATCCTGTGACGCTTGATATTTGTAAAACATCAGCGTCAATATTTTTATTTATTTATTAAGAAAACCAACAGCGTATAAGTTAATACATACGTTAAGGTATATTTTACAAAAAATAAGGCCAATAATAATAATATCTATGGACGCTTTCACACCACGTCAATCTGGTCCCGTGGTAAGTTCTCGAAGAACTTGTGTTACGGGTACCAGACAACGGAAATATATTTAATACTTTTATACTATACATATATTTAAGATTTTTATTATATAATACACATATTTAATACACATCCATGACACAGGAACACAGAAAATATTTTTGTTCCCAGGCGGGATTCGAACCCGCAACCTCCGGCTTGAGCGCCAATGCGCTTACCACTGAGCCACAGAGGTCGTCAAAAAAAAATAGGTTTCCCTTCATAATTATACACATGAGTGTAATTACGTTGTTGCATAGAATGTTTATAACGAAAGATGGAACGAAATAAAGAAGTGACAGCGTACATCATGCCATTTTCCGTCACGTCATTTGAGTCAATTATAGTGCCCAGGCGCGCCAATAGATATTTCACATCACCCCATCATGGTTCAGGCCTTGTCGTGGCGGTGGGGCTTAGTAGCCTAGGGTGAGTCCAGCATCTTGGGCGAAGCGAATTGAGCCGAGGGGCCTGTTTGTACCCCTCTTATAAGAAGAGGGGAGATACATAAGAGCAGGGGGCAAAGGGTGAATCCCGACGAAACAATGGACGGAAACCTCACCCCATTGTACTGTCCGACGTTGGGAGGGGTTGTTCTGTGGTGCGGGACAACCCCTCTGTGGACTGACTAGCCGTCGAGGTGCCCTGTTTGCTCAACAGATCCGGGGCAACTCACCAAGGGCGACATTGGTGACACTCGCCGGGTTTTAGTGGGTAGAGCTGCATCCACTTACCAGCTTTCGGAGCGAGTCCCACATACCCGCCTGGGGAGACCCACTCGCCCGCGGGATGCCTCAGAGCATTTCCCGGCGTTAAAGAAAAAAACAGTGGCCGGTCCGTGTCGGATGCGAGTAGCGACGGATCGGTCGTCTTGGCGTGGTAGGCCTGTGTTCAGCAGTGGACGGATAGAGGCTGATGATGATGATGAAAAAAAAAGATATTTCACATCAAAAACTAAATACAGATATACAGAACTATATTTATACAGATAAATAAAATTGGAGTGTCTGTTTGTCATATTAAAATAACAGCTTTTTACTAAATGCTTATGGTTGTAAACACGGTACATATACCAAAATAGTTTTTTTTTTGTTGCAATTTTTGTCTGTCTGTTTGTTCCGGCTAATCTCTAAAACGGCTGGGCCTATTTTGACTAGACTTTTACTGACAGAAAACTGAATTTATAAGGAGTAACTTAGGATATAGAATCATCATTACTCCGGATACGGCTGTAAATCTAAGTTAACGCGGGCGAAGCTGCGGGCAACAGCAGATTACATAATAAATTTAATATACATCCTTAATTACAGTAATGATATAAATCTGAAAGTACATATTATGTTAGTCGGTTTTCTTTCACGCCCTCACCTCACGTCCCAACAAAACAATGGACAAAGCGTGTCGCGATCATGATGTGAATGTAACATAAATATTAACACATTTTTATAATATGAATCCGGAAACAACGTGGACGTTTCTACAAAAGATTCTGCAGGACTCATCCCTGTATCTCCCTCTCTAGCGCAGTCTCAACTGTGTGTAGTAACACTATCTCATTTCCTACGCAATGTAGATTTGATATTCCGGAAATTGTCAATAAAAATAACATGAGTAATAAATCCGGTGTCAATAAATCGGTATATAATCCGGTGTCAATTAGCATCTATAAAATATTGCGTGTCACGAAAGGCGCGATAAGACACACATTTAGGTGTCTTCGGTGAACTCGTACATGTTCATAAGTTATAATAATTTCTTGCTTACTTAATACCAAATGATCCGCCAAAAATTCCATGATATTATATATTTTACTAGAAGAAGAGCTTTATATAGGTAAATATACCTACATACGTCAAAGATCCGGTGAAATATCTGCACTTAGCGGGATTCGAACCTGCTACCGCTGCGTGTCCAGTAGCCTGACCACTCAACCAGCTGGCGGTCATAATAAACTTACTCTCGCGCAAGCTGCCCCAGCCGATGACGGTGGCGTCGCGGCCGGCGTAGCCTCTCGCTCCGCCGGGCAGGCATACGGGCCGGATGTTCTTAGTGAACGGTACGGGCTGGTCCAGTGTCAATATCGCCACGTCGTTGTACTAGGAAAAAATTGCCTCGGATAAATGTGGGAATGATTTCTCAGAGTGAAACACCGTAACTATATTTATACAGATAAATAAAATTGGAGTGTCTGTTTGTCATATTAAGTAGATACCTACTTCTCTCTCAGATCCGCCATATTGAACACTTCCCTATTCCGTTAATAATTCCATACATCCTTCTCTTTCACTCACGCTTACGTTCCGTTTTCCCACATAAATATATTATCTTTTTAATAATGATTTTAGTTGTAAAAAATAGATGAATTCATAAGGGTTAGGTTAGGCCACCGGTGGGAGGGAAGCGCTGTGCCGCGCTCCCGGCTGCATGGGTACCACCATCTTGCTTGTTTCTCCCGTGAAACAGGTTTGCTGTGTTTCGGAGAGAAGGGCAAGACAGGCAGTGTACCTAATTACTGGCACCGAGACTTAACATCTTATGTCTCAGGATAGGTAACACATAAATAGCCTGGGCTCGTTCCAGGTAAACTGGTTTGTGTTCATGGGCGACGTCGACCACTTACCATCAGGTGGCACGTTTGCCAGTTTGCCTTTCCAACTAACTTAAAATGGCTTAGTGAGGTGACCTGTATGTCTAAATAATATGTATACTTAGATGAGATTAAAATAATTTGAAGGTATATTAAAGTTGCCAAGTCGCCAGTCAACATTGGAACTATGACCAACCTTCCTAATACCCTTTCAGCCAGTGAGAACTGTTCAATAGCGGGACGTACGTAGCGCCTTTTATGGTTGTACAGGTGTTATCCACTAGGTTGGCAATACACACACTACGAATACATTTAGCCTACTAATATTATAAACGCGAAAGTTTATAAGAATGTATGGATGTTTGTTACTCTTTTACGCAAAAACTACTGAATGGATTTTAATGAAACTTTACAATAACAAAACTTATACATCAGAATAACATATAAGTAGGCTATAATTTATCCTTATATTTTTACGGGAATGGGAAGTACGCGGGTGTAACCGCGGGGCGCTGCTAGTCTACCATAAATGTATTTTTTTTCTTTAACGCCGGGAAATGCTCTGAGGCATCCCGCAGGGGAGTGGATCTCCCCACACGGCTATGTGGGATTCGCTGCGCTCGAAAGCTGGTAAGTGGACGCAGCTCTACCAACTAAAACCCGGCGAGTGCCACCAATGCTGCCATTGCTGAGGTGCCCCGGATCTAATAAACAAACGGGGCACTTCGACGCCGAACGTAGGTGCTGGGCTCACCCTAGGCTACTGAGCCCCACCGCCACGTCAAGGTCTGAATCATGGTGGGGTACCATAAATGTATGCGTAGTGTTCACCGGTGATAGGAAAATAACGTATCAGTTTCTATATTAGAAGAGAGGAGTGTTATTTGTTGAACAAAATATAATTGTATTACTTACCAGTGTGCGCATGTCAAAGTTACGATGTCTCACCACCCGCTTGATTTTCCTTTCAATGTGTTGTGTCTCTGTGTTCGTGCGAATGTTGTAGTCGCCAAGTCTTGCTGTGAGACGAGCTACATCCCAGGATGTCATGCTGCAAAATTATCATCTATATTTCATCCATGCAAGCATCTATCTTGATATCTTCATTCGTATCTTATTTTCCACAAAACCTATGCTTAAGTTATCAGATTATAATATTACTGATTACCATTGTACATATCCATCCCTCCCGGGATGCATATTATGTACTGCGCTCCCGTCTTCTTAATTTTTTTTATATATATTTTTATAACAATACACTCAACAAAAGAACTTAGTGTAGTTCCTGGAGTGAGACTTACTACCTGACGTGTCAAGGGGGGCACTGCATACAAATACCAAATTTTGTCTTAAGGCAGCCAACGCCAGGACAATTCAAACCTTATAGTTACTTTAATGGTACCTCAGTGATATACCAGCTTTTCTTTCTTTTAATTGTATTGTTTCCTATGATAACCCGAATTTCATGCGTTACTAAGCTAGTCCTCAGGTAAACTAGGGCCTACCATTTGGGTTCTACCAGTTTCATATGCAGATATCATAAAAATTACCACCTGTGTAGAGTACCAACATTATTTTAGACCAACCTAACACATCCCGTATTTAGACCAGCTTTTATTAGGTATTTAAAAATCTTACTGAGCTACACAATGCGCCGCAGTCAGGATGTGCCTGTCGTCCATGAGCGAGCCCCCGCAGAACTGGCGGCCGTTGTTGAACAAGCCCACGATCCACGGCCACTCGTTGAGGTCCGCGTTATGGCCACCTACTATACGCTCTTCGTCTTGTGTACTGCCATAAGTCTAACACAAAAATATATAAATTGTATAATAATTAAAATTAAGCTGAAAATCTGAAGTAAGACAGACATATATCTATAGTTCTAGCATTAAAAATAAAATGATTTGATTAAAAAATATATAGGAGTGACACGACTTTGCCAAGGGTTGAAAGGCGGGCATGCCTTCATTTATAAAACTAAAATCTTAAGACTTATTTTTTACTTTATATATTATATGTATAATTTACCAAGTCTAGGTTATAATATGGAGTTTATTTTGTTTCGCTGGGGAATGCGTTTAGGCATACCACCGCGTCCGGGGTGGCCCGGGGGTTATATGGGACTTCTGCCCGAGAAGATGGTAAGGTGGACGCAGACTCTACCCACTAAACCCCAGCGGTGTTCTCCTTGTCGTCCGGGTGACCCGGCGCGAGAGCTGTGGACGTCCACGTAGGATAATATGGAGTACATTAATTAGGAACTGGTCGTGTTAATAAGTCCCAAAACTTAACAATATGTCACTTAGGTATTTAATTATTCCTTAATAAAATTAATTTTGATAAAATATTTACCTGAGCACCATTTTTGATGCCGCATGATGTGTCGGTACCGGGCTGTCCTGCGGGCTTGGTGGGCTGTGTTGGATACGTAGGAGGCCAAGACTAAAAAAATAATATGTAGGTACTTTTTACTAACTTGCTTTGGGATTTTTTTAAACTATCTTCTCAATTAGCCATAGCTTGGAAGAGCATGACTATGGACAAAAATGAAAAAAAAGAAAAACTTTTTATACTTATTATAATTACTTTATATTTTAATGAGTTGTACCTATCTACTTCTATAATTATTAATCCTTAACTAAAAAAGCCAAACACTTAATTAAGTGTATTTGCACAGTCAAATATAAAAAAAAACATTTTACAAAAAATTTAAACCGACTTCAAAAATACTAAACTAAAAAGTAATAAAATAACAGTTTCTACTCCTTCCGTCTACCTACCTTGGCTGACACCGACTCCAAAAGTAACTATAATGACGTGGTAAACGTAAAGTTTGTACATTAGTAGAATATTAAGTTGATTATAAGTTGTAAGCACAAAAATTAAAGAAACTGTTATTTTATTACTTTTTAGTTTAGTATTTTTGAAGTCGGTTTTAATTTTTTGTAAAATGTTTTTATTTCTTAATTTTTTGTGATTCAGAAATTCGTCGTCTTGGCGTTCATTGAAGGAGGCATGTTCAGCAGTGGACGGATAAAGGATGATGATGATGGTGATGTTGATGATGATGATGATTACGATGACCGCGACATACTATGGTGTTCTACCAAAGCATCCTATATAATTGTTACATCGACACGTAATAAAATGATCATATCATCAAGGTAAACGAAACCAATCAAATAGGCATTATTGGGAATAACTAAAAAACGGCTTGTCAGATCTGAATAAAATTAATATGGGACCAAATTGGAAACACCAGCTTTCAAACCAAAAAATAACCATCGAAATCCATGCACAAACGGCGGAGTAATCGTGTCACATACATACAAAAAAAAACCATACAGACGAATTGAGAACCTCCTCTTTTATTTTGAAGTCGTTTAAAATATATTATGATGTTCACGTACTTGTTTCGTTGTACTTGAAGGCTTAGTTCCCCATGTAGTTGAGGAAGTAACAGGCTCCATATGGGGCGGCTGAGTGGTAGGGTAGCCCCCTGAAAAATATATAATATTTTAAAACGACAAGGAGAATGGGTCAACTGGGGTAAATCACCGGGCTCTTTCGACAGGAATATTGATTTTGACGATATACTTATTCTTTATATCTTAATAGTATTAAGGATAATTAGTATAGAAAAGAGAAGATACAAAAGCATTTTACAAAAAATTAAAACCGACTTCAAAACTACTGAACTGAAAAGTAATAAAATAACAGTTTCTTTAATGTTTGTGCTTACAACATATAATCAACTTAATCTTCTACTAATGTACAAACTTTGCGTTTACCACGTCATTATAGTTACTTTTGGAGTCGGTGTCAGCCAAGGTAGGTAGGTAGGTAATGTACAGCAACAAATACGACACCGACTCCAAAAGTAACTATAATGACGTGGTAAACGCAAAGTTTGTACATTAGTAGAAGATTAAGTTGATTATATGTTGTAAGCACAAACATTAAAGAAACTGTTATTTTATTACTTTTCAGTTCAGTAGTTTTGAAGTCGGTTTTAATTTTTTGTAAAATGCTTTTATTTCTTAATTTTTAGTGATTCCGAAATTCGTCGTCTTGGCGTTCATTGAAGGAGGCATGTTCAGCAGTGGATGGATAAAGGATGATGATGATTATAATGGTGATGGTGATGGTGATGGTGATGATGATGATGATTACGATGACCGCGACATACTATGGTGTGCTACCGAAGCATCCTATACAATTGTTACATCGACACATAATAAAATAATCATATCATCAAGATAAACAAAACCAACCAAATAGGCATTATTGGGAATAACTAAAAAACGGCTTGTCAGATCTTAATAAAATTAATATGGGACCAAATTGGAAACTCCAGCTTTCAAACAAAAAAATAACCATCGAAATCCATTCACAAACGGCTGAGATATCGTGTCACATACATACAAAAAAAAAAAAAACATACAGACGAATTGAGAACCTCCTTTTTTTTAAGTCGGTTAAAAATACCTTAGGATATAGTAATCACCGTGGTGGGTCAATAATGAACCCTATCATATGTAAAAAATTAAAATGAAACAATTACAACGTGTAAAACATCACAATATGTAAGAGGTAGTACCAAGCTGCTTTTGAGGCGAATTGGGCCGGCACGACCGGGGTGGTACTTCTCGCTCACATAACACCGGCGTCAAATGACAGCTATGCTGTCGCGTTTCGGGCCCATTCCCTCCAATGATAGAGGAAAGGAGGGTAACACATCTGCATAATCTCTAGTTGTGTGGATTTATATGGGCGTCGATAGTCGCCAAAAGCTTCGACTGCACATTTGCCCTACTAGGCCATATTAAAAAAAAACTTGTAAATCCGATAAACGATGGATTCTGGTTATTTAAATTTTAGAAATAAAATGCGTAATTTATTTTACTTACCCACTGATGGCGGATGTGTGGCTGGTGTATGGTTTGGGGGGTGAGTTGGCAGTGGCGGGATCGTGGGCGGCCATTGCGAGATGAATTGCCTTGGATTTATATTATTGTACATCCATTGGTTAGACACAGCCGATGGTAAAAGACTGTTGGATATCCTGATTTCAAAATTAAATTTATTAGTACATAAGCATTTTCTCCTAATAAAAAAACGTCTATAATAAGAGACCGGTGGATTTTTTTGAGTATTTTCCCCCCTGACTTTAAACATTAAAAAGGCTGTATAGAATTTGATGATGAAAGTAGGGTATAATAATGTTTTCTAAGTCACCTTAAAATATTTTGAATTCACAAGAACATCTATCGCTAAATAAACTTGAAGGGTCTGTTATCGATAAAAAATATCAAGCACAGGAATTCTGCACGTCTGACAAAATCCATGGTATAATAAATAAATAAATAATCGTCATTGCCCCAGTACATAATATAATATAGATGATCTATGGCTTGTTAAAAATTAATAGTCGTTTTTATTATACATTTATGTGTAGTCGGCGACACAACATCTGCTACAGCAAATACAATTATGATTTATTAATTGCTGGCTTAGATCGGCCGTCTTGGCGTTCATTGAGGGAGGCCTATGTTCAGCAGTGGAGGGATAGAGGCTGATGATTATGGTTTAGAATGTTATGCATATATCTCATGACTATGGAGCTCTTTCATGGTAAGCGTCTGCGTACTGCATACCCGCATCGTACGCATCGCACCAGCGTTCGGATTACTGATGCCACTTCATTCGGATTTTGACAGTGATCGTATAGGTTTCAAGCTAAATTCAATTGATCGGTATTCCGTATATGTCAGCGGCAAGCATCGCAAAAGTCTCTCGGAGCATCGATGCCGGCATTGCACATGTGCTATCTTTCTCTCTACAAAAATGCGTGGACGCTTACCATTAATTAACTACAATAGATACTATGTACCTACTTCAATATTGTGTACTACATGTAAAACATTATTAATACCTTACCCGGTAAATTGAAAGTGTGGCGCTGACAGAGGCACCGCAGGACTTATCAAACCGAAGCGATGTACATCAGGCTCTTGCTGTGGTGGTGTACCGACGGGTTCGGTACAGCATACACCAAAAACCTATAAGATTAAATTTTTGGTTAAGGAGCTATAGAGAGGCGACTATACGGTAAAGAAATGTAGACGGTAGTACCTATGTAGGGCTTGTAAGTGGAAACATCATAGATTGTTTGTTTTTTCAAAGATTAATGCAAATGCAAAGATGCAATTATTAGCAGGGTCGTCTTTTATCGTTCGTCTCTATTGATGATGATTATTTTTAAGTAACTAATTATAACATGAGCTATCTGTCAGTGAAAGTCGCGTCAAAATCGGCCTAGCCATTTCAGAGATTATCGGGAACAAACAGACAGACAGGCAAAAATGTTAAAAAAACTGCTATTTTGGTATATGTACCGTGTATACATCCATATGCATTTAGTAAAAAGCGGTTGTTTTAATATTACAAACAGACACTCCAATTTTATTTATCTGTATAGAGTATAGATTATGTTGGAATAATTAAATCCACGTATTAAATAGATTGACGTAACATAATCCTGCCTATATTTAAAAATACACAACAAAGAACATTTCGAAGAATGTCGCGTCCCAAATAGTAAAAAGTAAATTGACGAACGAAGAGCCCATTCGATGTTACCCCGCCCGGTTCAGTTCTCGCAAGGCAAACAACTCGCGAGCTACCAACATCCAGGTGCGGTTTGTTTGAACCTACACTTTCAAATTTCCGTGTTACTACGTCTTTTGTACCTGAATGACCTTTTAATAACATATCTTTATGTTAGTCAGATAATCTAACATAAATACTGCTAGATCACGATAGTAGAAAACACAGAACATTTGATACCGGACTGCAGGCCGCTGCATATTACGACTACATTCCTGCTAGTCATGGTCTTCAGTGGGCTTTTTTTTTCTTTAACGCCGGGAAATGCTCTGAGGCATTCCGCTGGGGAGAGTCTCTCCACGTGGGACTATGTGGGACTTACTGTGCCTGAAAGCTGGTAAGTGGACGCAGCTCTATCCACTAAAACTATCTAGATAATCTAGAGTTCATAATAAATAATAAAAATCTTTAACGATATATGGAATAAAATATATAAATAACATGCCGTATAATCATGCCGTTTGCGTTCACGGCATTTGGATCAATTTTACTGCCGATGCACGTCAATAGATGTTTCACGTCAATCGATTAATTTGCGGATATCGTCATGTTTTAAATAATGTTTTGATTGCAGTGTAGGCAAAAATACTAAAGAGAAACTCTCAGTAATTTCTTTAGAATTCATTCTATCTTATTTATTCAAGAATTATATAACTTTTTTATTTTTCACTATAGGTACAATTAAAACATTTTTTTTCTTTAATACAAAAGCAAATATTTATTACTAAGATCCCTCACTTACTTGTACGTTATCGCTGTTGACGTAGTTGCAGGTATCATATTGACCCATGACCCAGCCGGGCTGCCCCGTGAGGTCAACCACTTTCAGTAGCGGGTAACAGTCGCGGAAACTTTGGCATTTTCCACGCTTTCCCAGAGTAGTTTGACACTCCGCTGAATCTTGAAGCTGTCAATTAATAAAACATGAATCACTATTACCATCTTGTTCCTAAAGATAGGCAACGGGTGGATGTATATCGCTTTTTTTATATCGTAGGGAAATCCTTATGCATGCACTCAGTCTTCGGGTAAATCCTACCCCAATGTGGGACTCGCACCTAGGAGTGCCCACCCTAACTAAAACCTTCAGACGCTTTTTGAGGGTCTCGGATATGTAGGCAACAGGATTACCTCAGCGACAGGCTGGCCCCGACGAAGGCCAGACTACTCCTCGCAAGGGGGGACTGCCCGGGGACATATAGGGCTTATCACGTAAGGGGTAGAAGGGGGTGAATGTCTTTTTGCCTTTAAAAAGCCTAATTGAGTCAGCACGACCGGGGTGGTACCTCTCGCTCACATAAATGATAACACCGGCGGCGTCAAGTAACAGCTATGCTGTCGCGTTTCGTGCGGTTTGTGAGTTTCCGGTGGCCCATTGGGGCGATAAGGAAAAGGAGGACAACGCATCTGCATAACTTTTGGTTGTGCGGATGTCTATGGGCGTCGGTAATCACCATAAGGCTCAGACTCGGTTGGCTCCTTATGACATAAAAAAGGCATTTTTGAATTACAGTAGTATTTCAGTTTTTAATCAAGCATTCGATTATCTTAAATGATATAATTGATGTTTATTGCCCATAAATGTAGCTGTATATAAACTTACCTCTGCGCGACGCAGTAATAAAATCTGTTTTCCATCTCGCGTGGCATTGGTATCGCGCTTTTTTCGCTCGACGAACGCTGGAAACAACATTCATTAATAACAATTCCGTCTTCTGATAAATTGGTTTTTAGGGTTCCTTTCCTCAGTATGACAAAATGGAACCATTGCAAGTACATTCCGTCGTCCTATTTCCTGTCTGTCTGTCACTTAGTCTGTCAAACCAAAGCTAGGTATTATAGCATAAATCAAGGAAAAAAACTGAGAACCGTTAATTTATTGTTATATTACATAAAAAACGTTTTTAGGAACCCCCAGAGCGCGAGTTAGACTCACGCTTGTCTAGGTTTTATTTGTTTACATATTGAATTAAAACTTTCTTACGTACGCTTGACTTGGGGAATACTGGGGGAACTAAGCTGGTGAATGCGTGACGAGAGCGTTACAAAAAGTGTGATCGGGCGAGGCGAACGGAAGTTGAGAGAGACATGTAAGTAACTGAAGATAGAAATAGAGAGAGTTATGTTTTTACAGTCGTTGACTGTATTCGTTGCTAAACAACTGCGGATCACAGATTGCTTAACAGTCTGATATAAATTATGCACATTTGTGTGAATGCGTAACCTATAGTAACTCACAATTCAGTCCACTATTAAATATTTTGTACAGGACGTCTGTCGGGTCCACTAGTTATTTATACATTTTCTGACGTTTTCGATATTATTCAATATTCATAACAAGGTTATAATTGATATATTATTTTTACCGGTGGGAGGGAAGCGCTGTGCCGCGCTCCCGGCTGCATGGGTACCACCATCTTGCTTATTTCTCCCGTGAAACAGCTTTGCTGTGTTTTGGAGAGAAGGGCAAGACAGGCAGTGTAATTACTGGCACTGAGACTTAACATCTTATGTCTCAGGATAGGCAACACATAAATGAGTTGCCTGGGCTCGTTCCAGGCATACTAGTTTATGTTCATGGGCGACGTCGACCACTTTACATCAGGTGGTACGTTTGCCAGTTTGCCTATCCAACTAACATTTAAAAAAAAAATATGCTGATCTAACCTTCAATTTTTTACTCTTAATTATTTTATTTAATGCATCGATATATTATTTGTACTACGTATATATACGTATGTTTTAACTTTTAATGAGTGAAATTTTTAAATTAAAACTTCATTAGGCGTGACTATAGGATAACTCAGATTTTTATAAAGTTTTATTAAAGGCTAAGTTAATTACATGGGTATTAATTGTCACAATCGAGCTCTATACGTATATAAGGATCATCGAATATGGATATTGTGTCTGATACTAAGATAAAATCGATATAATCGTTTATGATACGAGTGTACAAAGCCATAAAGGACATCATTTATGTAGGTATTCAAAGTTATTAAACGAAATAAAATGTAAAATACATATACACAACAAGCGCATACACACAGTACACACACGCACACACGCACACACACACACACATACACTCACACCAGACATACTAACACAATCGCGCGCGCGCACGGTCTATAAAAATATGAATTTCTGAATATTCCAAGTTGTCATTATATCATTCAGATCAAACCATTGTTCGATTCATGTTGAAATATAGGACCAGTGACATTTTATAACATTTGTTAGAGAACTTTATCTCACACACAAATT
The DNA here is from genome assembly GCA_963853865.1 of Helleia helle. Lineage (NCBI taxonomy): Eukaryota > Metazoa > Arthropoda > Insecta > Lepidoptera > Lycaenidae > Helleia > Helleia helle. Next base: position 11,565,154 of record OY971422.1, on the reverse strand, counting down.
GACAATATATTTTTTTTATACAAGAGTGGGCAAACGGACAGTCGATTCACCTGATGGTAAGTGATAGCGACATCCACTGACACCCGCTACACCAGAGGGTTTATAAAAAAAATATAAAATTAATAATTATCACGCTGAAATGTGAAAGCTTCGCTTTGATGAGTCTTCTTTTATAACGAGATATAACTTTGTGTCATGTTACTCGGTTTGTGAGTTTCCGGTGGCTCATTGGGGAGATAGGGTAAAGGCGCGTCGATAGTCGCCAAAAGGCTTCTACTGCTCGTTTGCCCTGCTATGCTATAAAAAAATATTTATGGATGAAAAAAAAAATGGATGGAACGTCACGAAAATATGCAACGTTCTTTTCTAAGAAGAGGGAGAGAGTGATTGAGACCGATTGACAGAGAGAGAGAGAATAAGAAAGGGTGAATGTAGCATGAAGCACAAAGCCATGGAGTGAGAAAGATCGAGAGAGATTGAGATAGAGCGAACGTCGCATCGCAAGTCTCGGAATTTAAAGCGTTATATTACTAAATATAAACGAGATTTCAAAATCAGTTTACCAAATAAGTTTCACTTCTGTCATGTGTACGCACGCACTACTTTTATTATAATAATATTTTTCATAACAAATTTTCTAATAAACAATATTTAAATAAATACTCTAATAACGAAAGATCTTTTACCATTACAACATGTTACATTATGCAATATTTATATTATATCAAAAGCTCGTTGCGAGAACATGACAAACATATTATGCTGGCGTCGTCTTATAAAGCGAAAGAGGCGTGACATTCTGTCATAAAATCATATTATTCTGACAAAAAATATTATCTTATATTTTGAATAATTTGTTACTTAGTTTGAACATTGTTAGAAAAAAAATAAGGGCCCCTAGTCACCCAGTCATTGACTCCTGTTAAATTGATCAATAAAACTAAGGGCCTCTAGTCACCCAGTCATTGACACCTGTTAAATTGATCAATAAAACTAAGGGCCCCTAGTCACCCAGTCATTAAAACCTGCAAAATTGATCAATAAAACTAAGGACCCCTAGTCACCCAGTCATTGACACCTGTTAGATTGATCAATAAAACTAAGGGCCCCTAGTCACCCAGTCATTGACACCTGTTAAATTAATCAATAAAACTAAGGGCCTCTAGTCACCTAGTCATTGACACCTGTTAAATTGATTAATAAAACTAAGGGCCCCTAGTCACCCAGTCATTGACACCTGTTAAATTAATCAATAAAACTAAGGGCCTCTAGTCACCTAGTCATTGACACCTGTTAAATTGATTAATAAAACTAAGGGCCCCTAGTCACCCAGTCATTGACACCTGTTAAATTGATCAATAAAACCTGATCACAATATAAGAACTACAAACTGTAGCAAGGCCATTAAAGTTAAATTACAATTATTTATCTTTACACACTTGTTCATAACATAAGATGAACTGGTTCGCTTCCACTCTTTGTATCACGAAAACAGATCATTAATTATGATATGGTACATTATTTGATATTTAAAAAAAATGATTTGATTAGCTAACAAATATAATATGTCAGTAAAATTTTCGCCTTAACCACAAAAAAATAATAAGCCAAACAGCCTGAAATTGGGCATTGCGGTGATGCACTAGTAATATTTTTAATATTTTCATATCATTATCATCATCCTCTATCCATCCACAGCTGAACATATTAGGGCTCCTTCAATAAATGCCCAGACGGCCGACGGACCGGCCACTGCACGGAGAATCGGAGATCGTCTTCCCACCGACCAACACTTCGTCTACCTGAACGCGGCCTATAGATAAATACACACATACATCTGCCATTCACTTTCTTATACTATCCTCAAATTAAAGGAATCTGAGTTGCCTTAACATATTAATATTAATTTACCAGTTTGGAGAAAATTAATACATTTATTATAATGACTGGTGTGGTTTGACCCGCTATAAATTTGAAAAAAAAAACTTTCCCTTAAAATTTGCCTTAGACATTTCCTGTCCGTCTAATGATCAAATACAAATATATTTTTTAATCCCAATGGTAGTTCTGGAGATTAACGCGATCAAACAAACAAGTGTTTGATCGCGCTAATTTTCATTGTATTTGTTGTGCTGTTCATCTTTACCGTCTTACCAGCAGTGCTACGCGGTTTCACAATGCCTATATTATTGTAAAGTTTCAATCCATTCATCCATTCAACAGTTTTTGCGTGTAAGACTAATAAACATACATCCATACATTTTTACAAACTTTCTCGTTTATAATATTAGTAGGATTAGTATACATACCCGCCATGGTTCAGGCCTTGACGTGGCGGTGGGGCTCAGTAGCCTAGGGTGAGCCCAACACCTTGGGCGAAGCTAATTGAGCCGAGGGGGCTCTTTGTACTCTTCTTATAAGAAGAGGGGACAAAAGAGCAGGGGGCAAGGTGTGAGGATGGGAACCTCATCCCATTGTACTGTCCGACGTTGGGAGGGGTTGTTCTTTAGCCCGGGAAAACCCCTATGTGGACTGACTAGCCGTCGAGGTGCCCTGTTTGCTCAACAGATCCGGGGCACCTCACCAAGGCGGCACTGGTGGCACTCGCCGAGTTTTAGTGGGAGAGCTGCGTCCATTTACCATCTTTCGGGTCCCACATACCCACCTGGGGAGACCCACACCCCAGGCGGGATGCCTCAGAGCATTTCCCGGCGTAAAACTTTAACGTAAAGAAAGGATTAGTATACATAAAATCAAAAATCAAGTCTTCTATTTTATACATTCTACAGTTTTATGCAGAAAAGTTGAATCTATTTTTGAACTTGAACTATGTTTAAACGTTTAATATATTATTTTTTAATTCGTTTTTAGGATGAAGAAATAGATTACAATCATAGTTCAATCTTAATGTATAAAAAGTTTAAGGACCTTGATCATTGACTCGCTCAAAGTGGATCGTAAAAGTTATAAATATATTGTTGCCAAAAACACATTTAAGCTTATTATAAGAGATTGTTAATTAATGATTTCTTGAACAAAAATCATATGTATACTATTTTAAAAATAAATACCAATTAACAATACAACCTAAAAATTAGCTTAAACTGATCTTAAAAATATCCAAGCTTTTATCTATACCTATTCATTTCTTAAATTTTATTCAACATCAAAGCTCCCATCAGCTCTAATAATGTGCAGAGATAAAGCTATGTCAGCGTTTTGTATGCAGAAATGTGTTTAAGACTTAGAAAAATCTTTCAATAAAAGGATATAACTTTACCGGATATTTTTGCGGTTTACCTCTCTGAAACTTTTGAATCATGTCAAAACTTCGATTTAGCATTTTTAAAACAATAATAAATAATGTGCGAAATATGCATTGATAAAATATAAGATGCCAGACAAGTTTTTGCTAATATCTTCATTTGCCCACAAATAGAGCAAATATCATAAATAACTTTATTTATATACGCGTAGTGTCCAATTTGAGTTTATTTCCAGAAAAAATTAGGTAACTCAATTTTATTAGCTGTGACTAATCTGTCAATAAATTGATCATTCAAAGTGCGTCCAAAAGCTTTCAACTCACAAATATGCTATTTATATAACGGCCACTTATTTGTTTGAACGTTTTGGAATTCGGATTATAATTTTCGTTTATCATAATTTAATGACTCTTAATTTATTATAAATGAAATATTGATTTAAATAGGTACAGTAATGATTAATCAATAAGGTTTTATTTAAATATAAATCAGTAACTTAGTAAATTTTCGATTGCGTTTATTGAAGATGGGGCGGGGTTTTTTTAGATATTTTTTTATAAAATAGTCTCGCATTGCGTACTTTGCCTGATTCCTTTTATTCCAAATCAATATCCGATTAAATAAAATAGAGCAACCATGTCTTCCTATCTTGTTCAGGAAGTTTATTAAAATTTAGTAACAAATTCATAATGATTAAAGTCATATCCTTCCGTCATCTATTTGATTGATTAAAAATAATTTGCCATTTGCCAATATCTAACTAAAACTCTAAATATATAACTTATTGCAAGCGTTGAATTGTAGTCGAAGGATAAATAGGAATGGCTTCATTCAAGACAATTAGAGTAAAATATGTTGATCTTATAAATGTTTGCGTATGTTAGGAAAATAAGGCTATAAGCGGGTGTTAAAAATAAGAAAAAGGAATTTAATTTAATTTTAATATTAATCTATTAAGATGACTATCAAATTTTAATAAACATATCGAAGTAATTTTGCCGTGAAAACCTAATAAGGCGAGCCTAACCTAACAAGAGCGCGCTATTGACGCAGATTTTTGTCGTGGAGGTCTTTATTACACTTTTTATTATCGTGGAGGTCTTTATTACACTTTTTATTAGCTTCACCTAAATGTACGTCTGTTTGTGTGTTTGTTTGTAACCGACTTCGTTGGGCGCAATTTTGCACCTACTTCAAACGGCCAGATTTCGTTCAAATTTTGTAGATTTATCCAGGACCGATGACAATACAGTATGTTATGTTGTATGTTTCTTCGTCAGTGCTGTTACGATCATAAAAATTCTTTCACTAACATAAAGCTACACTACTCCGGAGTGACATGGGTTAATTATATTTTCAAAAAAAATTGAAATATTTTAGATTGCCGATAAAAGTCATTATTTTGCGCTGCGAAAACCATTAACGGTTTATGAAATAATGTTCCATATACATATTTATAGCTCTCATGATTAGTCACGAAAAAGTCCACGGTGGTAGACACCTAACTATTATAGTTAAGTAACAATAACAGTTTTTGTTTAAATTTTTGAGTTCAAATATGGGTGGCATCTAATAGTGGTGACATTGGTTTCAGGATAATATTCCTTATCCATTTAAATTGTGATAAATTTGGTTGATTATTAAATTATATTAAATTATTCGGATCGAACTTTTCGTTTAGAAGCTGCTGGTATAAAAATTCTCTAAGTAAGAAAAATGTCACGATTTCAACAAACTGTTCTAAGTTTAGTCTAACCTAAGTACCGATTCAAATGAAATTTGGTATGGATATAGTTTGAGACCCAGAAAATAGGACAGTTTTATCCTGAAAAAATCTCACGGGAACGGGAACTACGCAGGTGTAACGGCGGTGACGGGTATAAACATTCTTAAAGTAAATGTTGGTCTCTACAAAAACTAATTTACGTAATTACACTAAGTGACGTTGGCTATAGAAATAATAATCATCAATCAGGATACGGTTTTAAATATAAGCTAACGCAGGCGAAACTGCGGGTAACAGCTAGTATCTTATATTCATCCAAAGTAATCATCATTATCACATCACAATCGTATCACAATTATGTTGTTATTTTGACCAAAACTGACTGTACTGTAACACTTTGTGGTATTGTATCAGCTATTACACTCAAATTACAGACAAAAATAATTCAACAAATATTTTTATTCCTAGGCTTATTAGGTATTGTAATACACAGAAAAATGTGCTTTAATATTTACATCCAAGATTCGATTTGTACGAGTCGGTGTGTGTTGAATGTTAAATACACGTTGGATACATGTAAACGATCCACGAGACTGCTAAAGGCATCTTAAACAGAACAAAAAAACTTTAAATTGCTATTATAGGCCCAGCACTACATTTCGTTATATTATTCTTATTTCAACGATTATCAGTTTTAAGAGATAAATTATTGTTTGCAAATTCAATGGGTGCTTCATTTAATAAAGTTTTTTATAAACATAAATTTCACTTCCTTTGAAATTGTCTTTCAATTCAAAGAGTCGTAACTTTTCTCAACACCTCAAATTAATAATTTATTTTTTCTGTAAAATTTATGATAAAAAAACTAATATATCGTACCATTCATTTAATAAATTTGCTTGCAAACATACAGCTAAGAGGGATGATGAAAAACATTATCGCATTGCGTTTCTCTGTAAATAATTAATATGATATTGTATAAATACTCAGGTATAAGCTTTTTATAAAATATCTTACATGATTTAATATTAAAAATATCGAATCTAATCGTAATGAGAAATTTACTTGATATTCGAATAGAGCTAATTAAATAAATAAAACATTTCATAATTTTCAGGATTCTAATTATTAACCTATTTGTGTATTAGGGCCAGTCCTGAGATTACTTTGTTAGGTCTATTGTAATTATAGAGCCTGGGACATTTATCACCCAAGTCCCAACTTGTCGACAAAACAGTAACGAGTTTTTTGTCTAACTTATAACTACTTGCATAAATGTCACTGAGAGATCTAATTGCGCAACATTTAAATGTTGGGGACATGAACTATTTATAACATTTTCCGGGCTCACTGCCTAAACGAAAATGTCAACGGCTTTGTCGCTCTTTGTCGTTCTAATTAAATACCTTCGAATGAACAACAAAAAATGGTCTCGTATAATGGTGATTGATGTGGTCGATGGTCTGTGGGTGGGTAAATTTGCATTGAATCGATTTGGGTACATCCGAATAATGACCCCGGTTTTTAAATTGAAGGTATGATTATATCTATCGGGCATGTAGCGGATCACTTACAGATCGTTATAGTCGATCGGTATAACAAAGACCTCTATAAAGTTGTTTAAAAAAGGGACTCGAAAGTGATATATCACTCAAATCCATATGCGATCACACTAAGTATATATTTACTTTCTCTAGCCTCCAAACCTCTATGGTTTAACATTGTTAGGAGACCGCGCCAAAACAATACACAAAGTGAAACCGTTTCTTTTGTAAGTCGAAATAAGCTAACTATAAATTATTTTAATGTAAAAGATATACTTTGTCATCATACTAAACATAAAATATTCTTACCATCGATGTAAACGGCATCATCGGTGTATTGTGTGCTAGTCAGTCCCTTTTCTTCAGATACACTGGTAGATATGAACATGAATAGACTCAAACATAGTGTTAATAATTTATATCGCAACATACTATTATCAAATGAATTCACAATAATATAGAGGGGGGAAGGGATAGCGCGGCACAAGGATGTGCGAGTCGCGAGGAGTCCGTAAGCAAAATGCTCTACAAACTTGTATATGAGCCTTTATAATATTTTTTCCTTCGCTCTACATCGGGTTGCAGATAAATAGCACTTTTTCTTCTTTTGTACTAGCCTGACATTTGCCGCTCCATATTGAGCTTTTAAATGACAAATATTTTGTTTATAAAATAGCGGTATTTGATTTTCGTTGCCTTTATTTTTGAATATCGCAGCTTACAGTTAGATCTGTTGTACCTATTATGGCATACTTTTGTAAATAGTTCTCACACATGTACATTTTATAATACGTAATACAATAATTAATAAACGTATAGCTATATATTTATTGATTTGTACGTTTTAAAAACGTTAATTTTAAGAACTGATAGTTGGTTTTGAAAAAAAAATATTCACATATAAAAAAGTTTGTTAATTAGCTTAACTTTGTAAATAACTTTAGCATAAACTAAATTTACTTGCGTAAGATTTAATTATATTATGCAAGTGAATTTTAAGTGAGTATGCTTATGGACAATTTTTAAATGTTATTTTTTGCCTGGAATATTTTTTATTAGTAATTTTTTCAGAACTGTTATCATCGTTCTATAACTCTACCCAAGTAAATGCAATCTAAAGCGACAAATACGAAAAGAGTAAGTATAATAAATATAATAGTGAGTAGTAGTAATTTTTGGTTACATTAATGCACTATTTATAGCTATTTTAGATTTATCTTGATATAGAATTTAATTATATTAATATTATAATTATTATTTACATTAAAAGTTACTTCTTCATCGTTCATTCACACTAAATAAAAATTGAGACGTATGTATATACACCGGCCGTATTAAAATAAGGATATAGCATATAAAAACTAATCGCCGAATTAACACCATTAATATTTAAGTATCGTGTAATTTGTTTTTAAACATTCAAGAATATTAGTTTGTATGTTATACTAACATAAGCAACAAAGCTCTATTTAATATTTATAGATCCTGTATTAGTATGTATAGAGGCAGCTTACATTTTAGCCTCTAAACGACTTTCGACATGGAGCAAATTAGACGAGCAGGACGTATTAGTAGACGTAGTATTCCTGAGGGTTGGGAGCAGTACCTACGGTAGTCTAGAAGTTTGATGGTAATCAAACTTATTACTTGTTACTTCTACTGAGTTGGTTCCGCCGGTTCATCTAGCTTTGGAAAAGGTAGTAGATTGAATTTCAATAAGATATTTTTAGGTACAACATTGAAAAAAAAGCTCCTAAAATAAAACATGTATATATATATTTTTAAAAGAAATGAGGAAAAATGAATTCTGTCGAACTCAATTACACCAACACAAACACCAAAATAGTGTTGCTTTGTATGTGGTCTCTTATTTTTTCTTATTGTACAAACAAAATAAAAAACCAGACCAAGTGCGAGTCGGAATCGCGCACGAAGGGTTCCGTACTATTATATATTATTAGCTGTTGCCTGCAGCTTCGCCCGCATTACTCAACTCCTATATGTCACAGCGTGATGTTATCGAGCCCATTTATCGAGAAAGGCTATAGGCTATACCTAGGCTAAGCCTTCTTCGATAAATGGGCTGTATAACACTGAAATAATTTTTAAAATCGGACCAGTAGTTCCTGAGATTAGCGCGTTCAAACAAACAAACAAACAAACTCTTCAGCTTTATAATATTAGTATAGATATGTATACAACACTAGACACTTTAACAAAAAAACATTTTATTTCAATTTCATTATTTATTTTAAAAGTGAATATATAACTAAATATTCTGTGAATATTTCAAACGTCTACCTGTTGCCGTTATCAATATCGAGCAAAAAACAGCATAAAATCATGTTCATTGTATGGGAGGCCGCCTAAAATATTTATTTCATTTTGATTTTAGTATTTGTAGTTATAGCGGCAACAGAAATACATCATTTGTGAAAATTCTCTAAATCGCAAAAACCGTATACAGCCTGGTGACAGACAGACGGACAGTTAGTAATAGTAATATTTTTATTACTAAGACTTTGCTGTCTGTCTGTCGTTTTTACCCTTCGCGTACAGAACCCTAAAAATTTAGAGTAATTCAGACGTAGAGAACTATAGAGAATATAAATATAGTAAACTAGCTATTGCCCGCAGCTTCGCCCGCGTTAACTTAAATTTACAACCGTACGCGGATTGATGATGATTATTTTTATAGCCTACGGCCGCTACTAAGCAGTCCCCGTGACGTCGTGTACGGTCACGTGTTCGTCGCCCACGGGTGAGGCCTCGTCGGCGGCCTCCACTCTCCCCAGCTCGTCGGCCTCCTTCTGGGACATTACTGACTTACTTTTTTACTTAATTACCTTGCAAAAGGAAACCATCGCCGTCCAGGACTCGTCGTCACCGAGCATCGCGGTGATGACGCTCGGCAGAGACAAATCCCCTCCGATGACTGATGTCAGATCATGACGCAGCACCGCCCATCTCGGGCACACCTCGAGGGTGTGCTGGGCTGAGTCCACCGCCGCGCCACAATCGTGACACACTGGCAACGGTTCCCTGCGGGCCGTCCGACACAGGTACTCACCAAAGCAACCATGCCCAGTGAGCACCTGTGTCAAACGAAAGGTGAGGGATTTGCGCTTACTGCACATCCACCGCTCAAGGATCGGACGCAGAGCAACCGTTAGGCTTTTGCCGTACGGCTGTCGCGCCAGGTCCTCCCCCTACTTTCGCATTAACGCCTCTTGCCCTAGTCGGCGAACCCAAAAGATCTCGTCCAGCGTAAGGCTCTCACCAAGAGACCACCTATCCGAGACATAGGAGTGCGTCTCGGCAAGAACCTCCGCCACGAGTTCTCACGGAAGGTCACCGGCCATTAGATCCTGACCCTCCGTGTTGCTATGAAATGACTTTTTCTAAATTTCTACGTGCACCTGAACATGAGATCATCGCTTGCTCGCCGGTGAAGGAAACATCACGAGTAAACTTGCGTGCCTGATGAGATTAAAGGTCCTTGAAGGTGTGTGAAGTTCATAAACCTGCATTGGGCCAGTGCATCGGTGAACTATGGGCCTACACCTTTCTCGCTTGATTTCGAGGACGAGACCCATGCCCAGCAGTGAGACATATTATAAGGGTTGATTTGATGTTATTATATTATATACTAGCTGTTGTACCCGCAGCTTCGCCCGCGTTAACTTAGATTTACAGCCGTACGCGGATTCATGATGATTATTTTATAGCCTAAGTTACTCCCTATAACATCAGCTATCTGCCAGTGAAAGTCCCATTAAAATCGGCCCAGCCGTTTAAGAGATTAGCCGGAACTAACTGACGGACAAACAGACAGGCAGACAAAAATTGTAAAAAAGGCTATATTGGTATATGTACCGAGTATACATCATTTAGTAAAAAGCGGTTATTTTAATATTACAAACAGACACTCCAATTTTATTTATCTGTATAGATGTACACATTCATGACCCGGTGCAGACATCTATCTATATTCATTATACAAGGTTGCTAAAAGCGAGAGGCATTAAATTAAACCACATATACTACACATGCTTACGGTTAATCCGAAACTATTAAAAACAGTTTATGAGAGAAATAAAAAAAAAACTATTTCAAAGAACATAAATACGAGAATAGCCAAAGTAAAGCGTAAACATCCTTTGTAAAATGTCCACTGACCTTCGAATCTAAAAGGCAGGGCGACGCACAGCACGTTGCGTCTCACCGGGTCGAATAAAGCGGAGTGGCTTTAAAACTTTAAAAATATCCTGTGACTAAACTATTGATTCTATTAGTCCAATTTTTGGTGTGTGGCCTGAAAATGGTACATATTATATGTGGTTTAATTTAATGCCTCTCGCTTTTATCAACCTTGTATACAAATTATCTGCACCTGGAGGGATTCGAACCGCTGCGTAAAACGTCCAGTAGTCTGACCTCTCAACCAGACAGCCGTCCAAGAATCAACATAATGTTCTAAGATGAATGGCCAAAAGAAATTATACCTAAACAAAAAAACAAATCGTATTAAAAAAATTCCTACATACGAAAATTTATTTCATTTTATACACAGTAGCAAAGATTTATCGTCCTGCCAAAAAATACGGAAGGACATTCCGTATTTATTGCAACTATTTGCTATTTGAATCGATTCTAATAAAATAACAGGTCCCAGTCATAAAATATAATGTCAGTGCATTTTGCGACGGTAAAATTTTTGATGTAACCTTCGATTAAAGTTTTTGTGCAATTTGTGCACTTAATTAAGGTTGTATTACGGTATGTAAGTATTTGAAAATTCATACAAATTTTATGAACTAGTTTTAAATTTGAGCTTCGAATGTCATCTTTATATAGCGTATGAAATATTACTTAGTTATTGAAATTACCTTCAAGGGCGTGACAATAGTAAGAGGGAAATAATCTTGGGGCCCAATGCAAGATTTTCTTTTTCATTAAAAAAAAATATAGTTGCCTTCTACTATAAATAGAACTACGGACAGACGGACAGCAGAGTCTTAGTAATAGGGTTCCCGTTTTACCCTTTGGGCTCAGCTTGGCTTTTTGGGATAAACATACATTATACAACATGCCTTCAGGTATAATTCAGAGTAAAAGTCTTATAGAGTGTGTGAAGCCAACTGGCATTGGACCAGAGCATAGGCGAACTATGGCCCAACAACTTCCTCGCCTGATATCGGGGAAGAGAGCCATGTCTAGTAGAGGTGGGATATACTATAATATAATAATATGATATTCTATCCAGCCTTCTTACAACTGCACATTATGTGGCCGGATCTGTAGGTCCTGGATTGGTTTATTGAGCCACGAAAATAAATGCACTAAAGCTCCAAATAATTGACGTGTTTTTTTTTTTTTTTTTCATTATCGCCGGGAAATGCTCTGAGGTATCCCGCGGGGGAGTGGGTCTCCCCACGCGGGTATGTGGGACTCGCTGCGCCCGACAGCTGGTCCACTTACCAGTGGACCAGCTGTCGGGTACCACGTAGTACCACGCAGCTCTACCTACTAAAACCCGGCGAGTGCCACCAATGCCGCCTTTGGTGAGGTGCCCCGGATCTAGTAAACAAACAGGGCACCTCGACGGCTAGTCAGTCCCGCAAGGGACCGACGCCACCTCCACAGAGAGGTTGTCTCGCACCACAGAACAACCCCTCCCAACGTCGGGACGGTACAATGGGGTGAGGTTCCCATCCTCTTATGTCCCCTCTTCTTATAAGAGGGGTACAAAGCGCCACCTCGGCTCAATTGGCTTCGCCCAGGGTGCTGGGCTCACCCTAGGCTACTGAGCCCCACCGCCACGTCAAGGCCTGAACCATGGTGGGGAAATAATTGACGCTGCTTTAATCATCTTTAATCACCTTTAATCATCTTTAATCATCATTGATCATCTTTAATCATCTTTAATCACCTTTAATCATCTTTAATCATCTTTAATCATCTTTGATCAACTTTAATCATCTTTAATCATCTTTAATCATCATTGATCATCTTTAATCATCTTTAATCATCTTTGATCAACTTTAATCATCTTTAATCATCTTTGATCATCTTTAATCATCTTTAATCATCTTCATTCAAAGATGCAATAGGCCAATGATGATGATGACATTCTATGTTTATGTTAAAGTGGAAAACAAAAATAAATGACCAAATTAATGCACGGGTGGCGCCGCCGTGTACTACATAAAAAGTATTATAATTTCGCCACGAACCATTTATTTTTAAAAACATTATTAAAATTTTTATTCGCAGAATTTTAACGGCTATTAATTACATCCCAAATAAAACTAAACTTTACGTAAAAGCAATTAAAAACGTAATGGGGTTGTTTAATGAAGGTGTCTTGGGATTTTCCCACCATGTTTCAAGTGGTTTTCTTATCGTGACGGTGGGGCTCAGTAGCCTAAGGTGAACCCAGTACCTTGGGCGAAGCAAATTGAACCGAGGGAGCTACTCTTTGTACCCGTATTATAAGAAGAGGGGACAAAAGAGAAGAGGGGGGCAAGGGGCGAGAATGGAAACCTCACCCCATTGCACTGTCCCGACGTTGGGAGAGGTTGTTCTGTTGTTGGTCCCTTGAGAGACTGACTAGCCATCGAAGCGCCCTGTATGCTTAATACATCCGGGACATTGGTGGCGCTCGCCTGGTTTTAGTGGGGAGAGCTGTATCCACCTGACCATCTTTCGGACGCAGCGAGTCCCACATACCCACCTGGGGATTCTCCCCTCCTCCGGACTCCTCAACGGGATGCCTCTGAGCATTTCCCGGCGTAAAAGAAAAAAAAGGTGTCTTGGGATTTACAAAGTACGATTTATTTATAAACGTTATCGAATAGGAACGGTGAATTAAATATTGTGGTCCTAGTGGGAACTGGGAGTTGAGACAGTACCACTGCTATATTTTATTGTACAACTGAAAGTAGAAGGTTTTAGTAATAAAAACAGATTTCCTACCGCTCCTTAGTTCTAATGGTTAAAGTTGTTGCAGGTCCCAAGGTAGTTTTAACGTACAAGGCTCCCTGAGATCATATCAAATAGGTGGTAACGATCCTGGCTATACAGGAGTAGCGATATAAACGAGTGGTGGCCATAGTTCGTTGAAAAAAGGTAAGATTTTGCATTTTCCTTGTAATGGTAATGTGGCTGAAATGTTGTCTGTAATATAAGATGATTCATTAGCTTACACCAACCCATCGACTTATGAAGGTGTTTTACTCCAGATCTTGATGAGATTTTTAATGAATAAAACCTTCACAGAGCTAAGGTCAACATTACGCAAAGTCCACCATAGCTCTACGATCATCTTGGTAATTGGAACTTGGAACTTGGAAGAGTATATTATACGTATGTTTTAGTTGTAGGTTGATATATGCTGATAATGATGATTATTTTGATAATCTATACTAATATTATAAAGCTGAAGAGTTTGTTTGAACACGCTAATCTCAGGAACTACTGGTCCGATTCGAAAAATTCTTTCAGTGTTAGACAGCCCATTTATCGAGGAAGGCTATTATACTATATAACATCACGCTGTGACATATAGGAGTTGAGTAACTCGGGCGAAGCTGCAGGAAACAGCTAGTATTTTAATAACTTTGTAACATCTGAATAAAAAAACATGACAATAACATTACATTAAATGTTTAAATTTGAGTAAAGTGTAGACTTAAATTTTGAACTCAAGTTTTATTAAAATATAATCACCTTTTTTGAGACACAGTGATTGATCTTAAAAAATAGGTGCTCTGATTGAATTTAGTACCTACTGATATCAATATTTGTATAAATCCTTTTTTGTTCCTACAATGTGGTTTCTGCGAATCGCTTTGGATCATTGACTCTGTATTCAATACTAATGAGTTTCAAATTGATACAGAGTTTTTATGTTATTTTCATGGTCGCTTTAAGGTAAATTTTGTGTACTTTGTTATAAAATGAAAGGAATGATGCTTCTGTGTAAAGCGATTAGTAGCTGTTAAACAGAAGGGCTTCATAAATATACGAGCAAGCAAGACAGTCGTTTTGGCTGCTAAATTAATACATCAATGATTTTTTTCTTTTTATTTACGATAAGAGTCAATTTCATTTACGAGAAGACTATCTGATTCATAAGACTGGTAAACGTCAACTATGATATGAGTCGTTCTAATAGCTACTCTACTCGTAGATGGATTTTTATCATTGCTAGACGCGTCTGCTGACGTGTAGATGGGGTGATTTCCTCGTCTGTCGTAGTTATTCAACGTCGCCAGATGCATCCGCTACAAGTCCGTTTGCTGTCGGTTTTTGTGAAACGGGTCAAAGGGTTTCAGCGCGAGCGTTTCGCGTCCGACAGACGTGTAAGAGATATAGGCCTTCTAAAATATATACAATTTTAGTAATGTTAGTTGAAATAGCTAAAACGGTAGACGAGCCGTTCTGTCTAGATGGGCAGGAATAGAGCAAATCTGGGTTAAGAAATAAGCAGCACATTGGTACGCGGTACCCGGTACAGTAAAGAGGTTTTTTTTTTCTAGAAAAAATTGATACTTATTTGTACTAAATTTAAAAATACTCAGTTATTACTATAATTAACCAAGTTATTTATTTATGCAAACCATACTAAAGCCTATTCAGCTCTGAAAAAGGTGTTTGATTAGATTTACTTTTTTATTTTTTTTAGATATTTTTAGCTGTATAGTGTGTAGGCATTTAGGAATATTAAATTTAAAGTAAAATATACACACTGATAAAATGTTTTCCTTGTGCCTGATTCATCGCAAACGTAACCGCAACTTCGATCTCATCGCAAAGACACTCTGTCAACAAGCTCTAGTAAGTAAACGTAATAAAAAGCAAAATTGAAAATTTTGAAAAAAACCCACAACGGTTAAAACATAATTGAAAAATGATAAAATAATTAAAAAACCCCGACATTTAAACAATAGAGTATCAGTTTTTATAGCCCTTCCCTACGCACCTATTCGGTTCTCGAAGACGTAGATGTGGCAATAACATATTATTCAAGTCCCTATGAACAACCCAATATAATCCGTCGGGGGCTGCCATTGAATGAACTAGATTTGTAGTTTTATAGTAACGTGAATAATTTTGAGATATTTTATTGCTATTCTTATATTTCTTCAAATTTAAAACAGTGATGAAACCGCATCAAAATTTGACTAGTAGTTTTGGAGAGAAATGCAATTTTTTTTTACGTTTTTTACGTTTATTATCTCTAGTTGCATAAATTCTTTAAATCGAGGATTTTTTAATTATTTTATTCTTTTTCAATTATTTTGTGGAAGCCGATCCGAGCAAACTATCCGGGAATTAGCGACATGGTTTAATGTTACTGTACCAACAATATTGACTCATTTGCGTCAAATCAATAAAATAAAAAACTAACGCAACCAGGCACAGGGACTGCCGATAGAAGTGAAAACAAAACAATTAAATTTAAATACGTATAATACAAATTGCAAGAGCTGACAACCTATACAATTTAAACGGCGCACAAAATGGCCGCATGACATTGACATTTCAGTATGTTTGACGATTGGTTGTGTAAACAAATATTACATAATCTTATATAAACAAATCAAACGTCATATAAACGTCAAATAGCGTCTCATAACGGCGGTGATGGTGTTGCGAATACAGAGATTTTATCTCATCTAAAAATATAATGCGTAGTGCGTACCGCGTGCGCGCCTAAAGAAGTTTTCACTTCAAGAATATGAATCGATACAGAAATGAAGGAATATTGGATCGAATTGTGACATGTGATAAAAAGTCGATTCCTTACAATAACCGTTAGTGAAAAATGCTCTCTCTGGGCTGATTGATGTCAATAGAAATTATATACAGGAAACAAACCACAATAAATGCAGAAATGGCATCTTTTCTGACGTCAAGCGGCTTTGGGATTACCAAACAACATTTCCAAGTCACCCATATATTATCGTGAACTGTATAAAGCATTTCTGTCTCACTGGAAATCAACCATTTCGAGATAGCTCGATTAAGAGAATCGCTAACATTTGATTATCCTCATTATTAAAATGGACGTTTATTAATTTACAAGCAAATGCTTATCTTTTTACCCGCGATGGAACGGAGACTGTATATGCGTTTGGGGTGAGAGGCAGTTAGTGTGTAAACCTATTTTGCCGCTTATCTCCAAGACTACATGTCCGATTTTGATGCGGTTTTCAGAGATGAGTTCGGATTAGATTGGTGCATATTATTAGATAGACATTAAGATGAAAACTTACTAGAGGGCACTGCAGTAAACGTTTTTTGTACAATCCAATGTTGCCATTTTTCTCCAAAACTACTATTTTAATTTTGATACGAATTTCAATGATGGGTTTTGGTTTGATTGGTGCATGTTCTTAGATAGGTGTTACAATTACAACCCACCAGGGGGCGCTGCAGTAAACATTTGTTTTGATGCGGTGTTAATTCAGTGATGGGTTCTGGTTTAATCGGTGCATGTTCTTGTATTATGTGTTACGATGAAAACTCACCAGGGGGTGCTGAAGTAAATGTTTGTTTGTGGAAAACCAAAACTACTAGTCCGCTTTAGATGCGATTTTCGGTGATAGGTTAGGGTTTAATTGTGGTACGTGTTCTTAAATGTGTTACGGTGACGACTCACCAGGGGGCGCTGCAGTAAACATTTATTTGTACAAACTAATGCTGCAATTTTTCTCCAAAACTACTAGTCTGATTTTGATGCGGTTTTCAATTATGGGTTTGGATTTAATTGGTGCATGTTATCAGATAGGTGTTACAATTACGACTTACCAGGGGGCGCTGCAGTAAATATTTGTTTTGATGCGGTTTTCATTCAGTGGTGGGTTCTGGTTTGATTGGTGGATATTCATATATTTTTTATGACGATGATAATTCACCAGTAGGGCTAGCATGCGCGCACGACAAAATTTTGTCTACGCCCTTCCCTACGCACCTATTCGGTCCTCGAAGACGTAGATGTGGCAATAACATATTATTCAAGTCCCTATGAACTTAATATAAAACCCAATATAATCCGTCGGGGGCTTTATATTAAAAACTGATACTCTATTGTTTAAATGTTGGGGTTTTTTAAATTATTTTATCATTTTTCAATTATGTTTTAACCGTCGTGGGTTTTTTTCAAAATTTTCAATTTTGCTTTTTATTTCAAACTTTTTATAGAGTATGCTCTATAAAACTAATTAATATTAAATATGTAGAAGCTAAAATTAAATATATTAATGACTGCAGCGCCTTCAAGTAATATACCACCGTATCATCTGTTTAAGAAACTTTACTGATCAACCACAAACCCTATAATGAATACCGCATGAAAATCGGACATCTAGTCCGCAGTTATTACTGCAGCGTCACCTAGTGAGTTGATACCGTAACACCTATTTAAAAATGTTCACTAATCAACCACAAACCCATTATTAAAAGCCGCATCCAAATCGGACCAGTAGTTTTGGTTTTGTAAAAACAATGTTTACTGCATCGCCCCCTAGTGAGGTGTCACCGGAACACATTTTTAAGAACATGCAACACAATTTAAACCGAACCTATAACCGGAAACCACATCCAAAACGGACTTAGTAGTAGTTGCACAAACAAAATATTATGTTTTCTGCAGCGCCCCTTGTAGGGCTAGCATACGCGCACGACAAAATTGTATCTACCCCTTTTCTCGTATTACTTATATGAAATAATACGAGAAAAGGCGTAGACAAAATTTTGTCGTGCGCGCATGCTAGCCCTACTGGTGAATTATCATCGTCATAAAAAATATATGAATATCCACCAATCAAACCAGAACCCACCACTGAATGAAAACCGCATCAAAACAAATATTTACTGCAGCGCCCCCTGGTAAGTCGTAATTGTAACACCTATCTGATAACATGCACCAATTAAATCCAAACCCATAATTGAAAACCGCATCAAAATCAGACTAGAAGTTTTGGAGAAAAATTGCAGCATTAGTTTGTACAAATAAATGTTTACTGCAGCGCCCCCTGGTGAGTCGTCACCGTAACACATTTAAGAACACGTACCACAATTAAACCCGAACCTATCACCGAAAATCGCATCTAAAGCGGACTAGTAGTTTTTGTTTTCCACAAACAAACATTTACTTCAGCACCCCCTGGTGAGTTTTCATCGTAACACATAATACAAGAACATGCACCGATTAAACCAGAACCCATCACTGAATTAAAACCGCATCAAAACAAATGTTTACTGCAGCGCCCCCTGGTGGGTTGTAATTGTAACACCTATCTAAGAACATGCACCAATCAAACCAAAACCCATAATTGAAATTCGTATCAAAATTAAAATAGTAGTTTTGGAGAAAAATGGCAACATTGGATTGTACAAAAAACGTTTACTGCAGTGCCCTCTAGTAAGTTTTCAACTTAATGTCTATCTAATAATATGCACCAATCTAATCCGAACTCATCTCTGAAAACCGCATCAAAATCGGACAAGTAGTCTTGGAGATAAGCGGCAAAATAGGTTTACACACACAAACTGCCTCTCACCCCAAACGCATATACAGTCTCCGTTCCATCGCGGGTAAAAAGATAAGCATTTGCTTGTAAATTAATAAACGTCCATTTTAATAATGAGGATAATCAAATGTTAGCGTTTCTCTTAATCGAGCTATCTCGAAATGGTTGATTTCCAGTGAGACAGAAATGCTTTATACAGTTCACGATAATGTATGGGTGACTTGGAAATGTTGTTTGGTAATCCCAAAGCCGCTTGACGTCAGAAAAGATGCCATTTCTGCATTTATTGTGGTTTGTTTTCTTTATATAATTTCTATTGACATCAATCAGCCCAGAGAGAGCATTTTTCACTAACGGTTATTGTAAGGAATCGACTTTTTATCACATGTCACAATTCGATCCAATATTCCTTCATTTCTGTATCGATTCATATTCTTGAAGTGAAAACTTCTTTAGGCGCGCACGCGGTACGCACTACGCATTATATTTTTAGATGAGATAAAATCTCTGTATTCGCAACACCATCACCGCCGTTATGAGACGCTATTTGACGTTTATATGACGTTTGATTTGTTTATATAAGATAATGTAATATTTGTTTACACAACCAATCGTCAAACATACTGAAATGTCAATGTCATGCGGCCATTTTGTGCGCCGTTTAAATTGTATAGGTTGTCAGCTCTTGCAATTTGTATTATAGGTATTTAAATTTAATTGTTTTGTTTTCACTTCTATCGGCAGTCCCTGTGCCTGGTTGCGTTAGTTTTTTATTTTATTGATTTGACGCTAATTCCCGGATAGTTTGCTCGGATCGGCTTCCACCATCTCTTTCAATTCATTGTTCTTCACCTGTGTGAGCGGTCTTTCACGTAGTTCGTTTTTCAAATCAAAGTTTCCATCACGAAAGCATTTAAACCAATATCTCACGGTGCGTTCATTAGTAGTCCCATCTCCAAACGCAACATTGATATTGCGAGCTGTTTCTGCCGCGTTAGTTCCGTATCGGAACTCATATTCAAAAATCACTCGAATTTCCGAAGTATCCATCTTTTTTGCCTAAGCTAAATAAAAAAAAGGATTGTGTGGTTTTAATAAACCACGGTAAAAGTGAAACTTTTTTTCACATTATAGACATTTAACTAAAAAATTTTGGAATATTATTCCATTAAGGGTATAAAAATCGCTTTATTAATCTTAATTTTATACTTGGAAAACTTGGCTGCCGACCGTCACGCGACATGCAACACACAGACGAAAAAGTTTGAGACGATGTAATAAAAGTTTCACTTTAAAAACAACTAAAATTCGATAGTCGAATGTTGCATATTTTTTAAAAGAAGAAGTTCGACATAGGTACCTACCTTGTGATAAGTTTCACACTAAAATCTCAAATCATGAAGGTTCTATGGCAATTCGAAGTACCTATTACAATAAAACGGCAATTTCATACTTTAATCCCTATTATTAATATCACAATCTCAACCCATACATGCATAAATTATGTGTTACATTTAGAAAATCCTAATCCATACGGATATCTGTGTTGATTTAAACAAAAAATGTGTTAAGGATATTGACTTCACATCGTGACTGATCTAATGTAAGGAGATTAGACTTAATACGACCATTAATCTCGAACATTCCGTTATGTCAATTATATGTGTGAGCATTGATATGTGCTTCTCATCGATTTAATCTTTTATATTAGTTCAACGTATATTTAGTTAATTGGGTGATTTGTTAAATAGAATAATATTTCATTTTAATTGGCATAATAATATTATTGATATAAAACCATGGTATTTAGGTTATGCGCAAATAATTAAATGAAATATGTAAATAAACTTTTTGCCGTACGTAAAAAAAGCTGTGGTTTATTTTGTTCAAGACACTATACGGTTTAGTCAACCACTTTACGAATCAGATGATGTTTTTCTGTAAAATAGCCGATTGATCTTGGATTAGCTCTGGAATAATCATTGCACACTAAGTAAACAAACTTAGATCCTTTTGAACTTTAATATATCTTTAATCCCTATATTAAGGATAAGGCCATCTCGCGATACCTTTTTGGATTATAGTTTTTGTCATATTATACATCTACTTAGCACCAAGCCCTAAAAGGAAAAAATAATTTAAGTTTTTTTTAATCATAGCCTAAAATTATGCGTAGCCCGATACTCAGTGCATAAATAACTGATGATATATATTCATGAGATCAAATATTTTCGATATTATCACGAGGAAAAACCTGAACAGATCTTTGAATATAAATATTTATGACTTTCCGATAACAATGAAAACACTCATAACAGAACAATACCCACTTTTTGTATGCGGATGTCGATTTTATATTCTCTATGCTCTCCTATGCTCTACGTTAGGAGTAAATCCTTTACAAAAGATTTCAACGTGATCACTAAAAATATTTTGAACACTATATTAAAGAGTTTGTATTTTATTGGCATATCACATAAATAATAGCATTTTTGTAATTTCAGTCTTCCATTTGCGGTCAAACAATCTCTGAGTTCTAAAAAAAATGTTTTTGTTTTGGCTGCTTAATACTTAAAATGTATACAACTATATTATATTCTTTTTTTTTTTTCGGAGGGATCTATGCTAACGGCCCGAAGGCCCTAATGCTACATCGGATTAGTGTGAGCCCATTCAGCTCACTTTTGATTTATAAAGTGGGGGGTTGCCCCCCGCCTACCGTGCAGTCTGCGACCACGCGGCCTCCTGGCGTCGGTTGTGTATTATATTCTACACTCATGTTTATTATATGTATAAAATTATATTGTACATTAGTTAAACACAAAAAATATTATCTACTTGTTACGACTTACGATGAATAGAGATGTCAGTCAATGAGACTCAAAAGAAGAGAAAAAGTCTATTCAAATGTTAAATTTTTCAGAAGACGCAGTTTAGGGTTTCGTAGCCAAATGACAAAAAACGTAACCCATATAGATTCGTAATTTCTGTATGTCTGTCTGTCTGTCTGTCCGTCCGTATGTCACAGACACTTTTTTCCGAAACTATAAGAACTATACTGTTGAAACTTGGTATGTAGATGTATTTTGTGAACCGTATTAAGATTTTTACACAAAAGTAGAAAAGAACAATAAATTTTGGGGTCTCCATACTTAGAACTGAAACGCAAATTTTTGTTTTTCATCAAACCCGTACGTGGGGGTGGGATAGGTCTTCAAAAATGATATTAAGGTTTGTAATACCATTTTTTTCTAAACTGAATATATCTAATAGACAAAATAATAAACACTTCCAAAGTGGTAAAATGTGTCCCCCCCCTGTAACTTCTAAAATAAGAGAATGGTAAAACTAAAAAAATATATATGATGTACATTACCATGTAAACTTCCACCGAAAATTGGTTTGAACGAGATCTAGTAAGTAGTTTTTTTAATACGTCATAAATCGTAAACCGCAATTTTAATTTATATATATATATATATATATATATATATATATATATATATTTGTTTATATACCATAAATATAAACAAATTTTTTTGTTAAAGTGTATAATGTTGTATACAGGGTTGGATTTCGTACTATAATTATAGTATTTATACTATAATTTCATGCTTCGTACTATATACTATCCATATGTAAGGATAGTACGAAAAAATACTATAATTTCATTACTTTACAATTTACATACTTGACCAATATTTTGTAATCAGTAATCATGTTTTAATGCTCTCGAACAATTGGATATAGAAGGAGAACGATCATAAATCGTAATGTTCATGTCTACGGAATATAGAAAAAATAAAGTTTTATTGAGGGTCAAGGGTGCGTTGCAGTCACAAAGATCCCAGATTATAATTTTGCGGTTGATTAATTATATTTTAGAAAAGGAACTAATAAAGTAATCACATAAGTGGTGATAAAAACTGTAACATAAAAAAAATATTTATATATTAGTAACAAAGTTATAATTAATTTGAATTGTATTAGTAAAAAAAAAAATTAGAATAAAAGTTTTCACCAAAGTCAACATTTGTATTAATTAGTTGCACACAAAATAGACACTGAAATTTTGCCATTTTTTTAATATATTACAACTTATAAGCAATATATACTTTAAAGAGGAGTTTATTGACTTTGTATTTTAAAGATTTTATTGAATACCTATGTTAAATTCAAAATTTAAAAGTGTACTATAATTTTTTTACAAATACTATCTTTTTACATTTTTTGTACTATCGTTTTCAACGTACCTAAATCCAACCCTGGTTGTATATTATGTAATGGTACGGAACTCTTCGTGTGCAAGTTCGACTAGCACTTGGCCTGTTTTTTTTGTTATTTTTAGTTTGGGTTAGTATAAACTTAAGTTCAAATTTGTGGGGTCGCCAGTCTTGTCTCCCGACCACCATCTCGGAAATAAGGGTGCAAAGGGATTTCGCGCTGTATATTGTAAACAATCTAATTAATAAAAGTTACTATAGGATTAGCAGCCCTATAGACAATTTTATAAAACATCATTTGTAGTAAATTTAATTGTCTACAATATCTCTATCACTTTTTATCGTGAAATGAAAAATAAAAAGTCATTTCAAAAGTCAGTCAAAAGTCATACAAAAAAATATTATAGTATAGATAGAACCATATTATACGGTACTCTCATACTTGAAACTTAGATTTTGAATGACTGACTAACGGATCAACGCATAGCCTAAACCGCTAATTGTAGAGACCTGAAACCTAGATGGTATGTTTTCTGTATGACGTAGGCATCCGAAAAAAAGGATTTTTCGAAATTCTACGCCTAAGGCGATGAAAAAGCGGAGGCAACGTTTGTATGGGACACAACGTCATTCCTTGGTCCAATCTACTTCATATTTTGTATAATTTTTGAAGTGAAACTTCTTTCTGCGCATGAGGGTAATTTTTTTACGGATGAAACGTCACGTAAATGTGCAACTTTTTTGTCCAAGAAGAGCGAGACAGTGATTGAGACCGATTAAGAGGGAGTGAGAAAGGGCGAACGTAGCATGAAGCACGTAGCCATGGAGTGTGAGTAGGGAGAGAGCAAGTGAGAAAGATCGAGAGAGAGGGTGAGATAGAGCGAACGTTGCATCGCAAGTCTCGGAAATTTAAAGCTTTAGATTAGTATATATATAAACGAGATTTAAAAATTAGTTTGCCAAATAAGTTTCACTTCTGACATGTGTACTTTGTACGCACGTAATTTTTTTAACAGAGTTGATGGAAGGCGTGTTTCGTATTTTATTGAAAATTGCAATAACTAAAAACGAAGCTCAAGGTCAATGCTTATAAGGTAGAGTGAATAGACTTGAGGAAAAGCTGCTTTCCTTACGGCCAGTTGTATGTGACATCCTCCAGAGTAAGTGCACAGAGTAAGTAGCCTGGTTTTTCTAGCTCCCAAAGGAAAAACTATTGCTACAATATATTACAATTATATTATATATTACAATATAACAAAAAATATTGCTTTCAAAGAAATAGAGCAGTAGGTGTGTAGTATTTCGATTTCGATGTAAAGATATACCCTCTTGTAACTTTCACCAGATCAAAGGCCGTGCTTGGTCTTCACGAAATATAAAAAATATATATTATTTCCATGTTTAATAAGTAAATAGTCCAGAGTTAAGAAATATTACATATGATACAAGACTTACTTCTGCCAAAGTTGTCAACTCGACATTGATAATTTGACATTTACTTACTCGGAGAATCATCGCAGCGCGAACAATTCTACATATATGGGGAGAATATTTATGTGGATGATTCGTGGAAACTAATATTTTGTGTCCTAAATCTGAAAAGTTCTTTAGGAAAAAATTATGCTATACTTGAACTGAGGAAAAAAGTTAACCTCTCACATAACCCCTCTGGGCAAAATATTTACATCAATAATGTTTATAAAATTATGGTAGCAGGAGACGATCGAAACATTGCTATTACATTTCTAAGGGATATATTGCAGACGTTTTTTTAGAGCATATAATAGTATACCAAACAAACACTGGGTATAGAAACAAAACTGAATGAGAGACAAAATGGAAGTCTTGTATCATCCTCTCTATTTCTTCTATGAAACAGCTATTTCGGAAAGAAGAACGGGACAGGCAATGTTACTACTGGTTAAAAGACTTTAGGGGCGCAAGAGTTACTTTTTTGGACGCAGGGAAATACGAATGAGTTGCTTGAGCTAATCCTAGGTTTCAAAAATACCATGGTTCAAGCATTGTCGTGGCAATGGGGCTCAGTAGCCTAAGGTTAACTCACCTTGGGCGAAGCCAATAGAACCCAGGGAGCTGCTCTTTGTACCCCTCTTATAAGAAGAGGGGCAAAAGATTAGGGTGGGACAAGGGGCTAGGATGTGAACCACACCCAATTACACTGTCCCGACATTGGGAGGGGTTTTTCTGTGGTGCGGGACAACTCCACTGTGGAGGTCGCGTCGGTCCCTTGGGGGCTGACTAGTGACTAACTGTCGAAGTGCCCTGTTGCTCTACAGATCCGGGGCATCTCACCAAAGGCGGCATTGGTGGCACTCGCCGGGGTTTTGTGGGTAGAGCTGCATCCACCGTACCACTTTTCGAGCGCAGCGAGTCCCACATACCCGTCTGGAAAGACCCACTCCCCCGCGGGATGCCTCATAGCATGTCCCGGCGTTAAAGAAAAAAAAAAGGAACTACGAGTATACTCGGTAAAATTATAAATCAGCCACGTTACTATCTGTATCATTGCTCTGTGAAATAGTTAGGCGCTTTAGATAAATCTAAAGCGCCTAACTAT
Source organism: Helleia helle (assembly GCA_963853865.1). Classification (NCBI taxonomy): domain Eukaryota; kingdom Metazoa; phylum Arthropoda; class Insecta; order Lepidoptera; family Lycaenidae; genus Helleia; species Helleia helle. The sequence continues at coordinate 11,539,275 of OY971422.1, read as the reverse complement.
ATATTAATAATATTATTATCCCGGCTCGGGGAACATCGGTTATCACCACTTGGCCATCCATGATCTCAAAGGAAATTTTCAGAATACCCTGTCCTGATGTAGCCTGTAGGCACGTCTCCACGATGGTTCAAGCCTTGTCGTTGGGGCTCAGTAGCCTAAGGTGAACCCAGCACCTTAACGAAGCTAATTAAATCAAGGGAGCTGTTCTTTGTATCCCTCTTAATCAGTAGAAGGGGCAAAATAGCAGGGAAACAAGGGGTGAGGATGGGAATCTCACCCCACTGCACTGTCCCGACGTTGGGAGGAGTTGTTGTGCTGCGGGACAGCTCCTATTGACTAGCCGTCTATATTATGAACTTTTATTAGTGCGAGAAACCTTTGTTTACAAACAAATTTGTACCACTAAGACATGATCTGACAAAGCGGTACGCTATATGGCACCCGAACATAATGATCTAGTTAGTGTACATACTACATAGATAATACTAGCAGTTGCCCGTAGCTTCGCCCGCGTTAACTTACTCAACTTCCCCTGCTTTCCTCGATAAATGGGCTATCTAACACTGAAATAATTTATCAAATTGGACCAGTAGGTCCTGAGATTAGCGCGTTCAAACAAACAAACTCTTCAACTTATAATATTAGTATAGATTAAATAAGTAGGTACTTAAAAATAAATTTATTTGTATTAATTTTAAAATAAATAAGGTCTCCATAAAGATATTAACCTCTGACGTAAAGAGGCTTCTCCAACGGAAAAACCGATTTGGTTTCAGTCTTTTATTTGGAAGCCTAAACGAAACTAGCGGAAAATTTTAGACACGTTTTATTAAAATCGGTTAAGCTTTTTAAGGTCCGCAGCTCTTTTGTTATTGCGTTGAATATGTGTTATAGATGATGAATATATAATCTTTTTCCTCATTCAAGAGCCACCGATTCCAACTGATGGAAGTAGAACATCTTCTATTATAGCAAAAAAATCCTTACTTATTTACTAAATAGATACTGATATATTAAATTCGAAATTCTAAACAAGTTACAAAATTATAAAAAAGTGGACAATAAACTTTTTTTTTTATGTAAGTTCGATGTTAAAAAACGGAACCCTTACAGATTCGTCATGTACAGCCACTTTTTTCTGAAACTATAAGATCTATACTGTTGAAACTTGGTAAATAGATGTATTCTGTGAACCGCATTAAGATTTTTACACAAAAGTACAAAAAAAAAAAAAATTTGGGGTCCTATACTTAGAACTGAAACACATATTTTTTCATCAAACCCATACGTGTGTCTTCAAAAATGATATTGAGGTTTCTCAAACCATTTTTTCCTAAACTGAGGCCTTAGACAAAGTAACATTAAAAAAACGATAACGAAGTTCGAAAAGAATAAAATGTATGGGATTGACATAAGCCGTCGTCAATTATGTCACTCGTTATCGTTATCGCAAGTTGGTAGACAATGTTAAAATTCGTAACAAAATCATATACTGTCAATTGGTTATCGAACACTTATGTCAAACTTATGTTATTTTATTATTGATATTGATTCGTTATCCGTGGGCGTGGGCCATGGAGGGCAACATTTTCACATTTTTTATGAGTTATAGTGTGTATGAGGTCTATTCACATAGATATTAATTTTAATTTTTCGGTCCGATTTGACATTTCTTGTCGAACTTTGTTGACACTTGACAGTTGTTGTCGTTGCACTGTCACGATCTTTGATTGATCATTGGCTAGAAAATTGTTATCGTTATCTCAAAGACGATAACGGTACTTATAATATATAGGATAATTTCGGCTACAAAGCGATGCCACTTTGTCTACAGGCCCCTGAATAGTTTGCGCGAGAGACACTTCCAAAGTGGTAAAAAATGTGTGTGTGTCCCCCTGTAACTTCTAAAATAAGAGAATGATAAAACTAAAAAAAAAATATGATGTACATTACCATGTAAACTTCCACCGAAAGTTGGTTTGAACGAGATCTAGTAAGTAGTTTTTTTTAATACGTCATAAATCGTAAACCGCAATTTACCTTTCATTCAATCAACTCAAGTATTTAAAAAAACATTTTTTCAAAATAAACCATATTTTTTGGTAAAGTGTCTTATGTTTTAAATTATGTAATGATACTTTCGTGTGCAAGTCCGACTAGCACTTGGCCGGTTTTTTACAAAAAGTAATATAATTTTTTTGTTAATTCATGTGTCCATCATCAATCAAATCAGTGTTTATTTTTATTTTTTTTAACTATAATTTATATGAGTATATGCTTACCTACAAGTTGAAACCTTAATCAGACTCGTCACCCGATGCTTGTAGCTTTTCACACCTTCAATTAACTCCCAGAGACAGTTTCTTATATCATCATCATCACCCTCTATCTGTCCACTGCTGAACAAAGGCCTCCTTTAATAAACGACAAGACGACCGATCCCTCGCCCCTCACATCCAACACGGATCGGCCACTCCACGGAGATTGTCTTAAATACATAAATGTAATAATTAGGGTTATTTAAAAAAAAATGAAATGAAATGAAACGAGAAAACGGAAGTCTTGTACGATACATTCACACATCTATAATTCTATGGCATCTCGCAATGAACTTGAGCGAAGGTGTTAGTATCAAATTATTTTAAAACCTACAAACCTTTAAACACATAAACACCCTGTATTATTTATAAAAAGTAAAAAATACGACCAATCGTCAAGCATTTTTTGATACTGGCAAATGATTTTCGTAATCCGACTCACACTTCGTCGATTTTTTATAATACTTCTCAAAACCGATTGCAGACAGCGATAAAATATACAAAGTTAAATCAAATAGTTCCAAGAATATGTGTCCAGGAATAATTTATATTAATTTATGTTTTATTTATTGTACATGTATGAAATTGTTAAACAGCATTGAACATTTAAATAAAATATCTTATTGATATTAGTTAGTTTCTAGTTCTCATTAATTTCTTTATTTCTCAAGTACGGAATCACGAATTAAATTAAATCAAAAGATTTTATCTAAAACTAAGTAAGAGGTAGTGCCATGCAAAGCAGCCGAAAATGGGCCAGCACGACCGGGGGTACCTCTCGCTCACGTAACACCGGCGTCAATTAGTGACCGCTATGCTGTCGCGTTTCGTGCGGCCCATTGGGGGGATAGGGAAAAGGAGGGCAAAGCATCTGCAATAATCTCAGGTTGTGTGGATGGGTATGGGCGTCAATAGTCGCCTAAAGGCTTCGACTGCTCGTTTTCCCTCCTATGCCATAAAAAAAACTGTGTCAGCCATAAGTTTGAATTACAAGTTCATTACTAAATTACGGGGTATCTTATATCTATCACAAAAGAAACTTATTTTTAATATTGAATTGGTAATTCTTAGATTTATTACGTAAACATGCAAACTAAACTTTTATTAGTATAAATGATGATTTTACTTTATACTCATTACTCGTACAAAAAAATCATGAAATCTGGTTTTTCCTTATAAATTGATTGTTCACAAATAACACAATTGATTTAGTTTTTCTAAAGATTAGGTACCTATAGGAACTTGCGTCATCGCTCTATGATATGGTACAAAAATCGTTACTTCATAAAAAAATCAGGTTAAGATTTCTCAAATTGTTTTGTAACGTTTACACGATTTTCACTCATTATAATAAAACTATGTATTACCATTTTTTCCTCGTCCTCTCGTGACCAAGGTTGCTCTTAAGTATCCAAAACGCCGGGTGTGTAAAAACTTAAAAACCGTGATAAAAGCCATGTTTCAAGCCTTTTTATGGCGGTGGGGCTCAGCAGTCTAAGGGTAACTCAGCACCTTAGGCAAAGCCAATTGAATTGAGGGAGCTGCTGTTCTTTTTTTTCGGAAGGGCTACACTTTTCGGCCTGATGGCCTCAATCGATACAGTAAGTGAACAGCTAGATGGCTCACTTAAGAAATATTCGAACTGCGGGGCGGGGTCATCGCGCGCGCTACTCGGGAGAGCAGGATTTGGACTAATCAAATCCGATACAGTCGACGAATCTTTTACGGTTGAATTTAACCTATCATCATGAGGGCCGGACCTCATCCATCCCTCTGGAGAGTCATGCGCGATGCCCAAGCAATCTAGGAGTAGCGTAGTGCTACTGCTGTTAGCGCGGTCTGGGTTTGTTTGTACCCGTATCGGATTCGGGCTGCTCTTTGTAACCCTTTAATAAGATGAGGGGACAAAATAGCAAGGTGGACAAGGGGCGAGGATGGGAACTACACCCCATGGCACTGTCCCGTCCCGACTCCCGACGTTGGGAAGGGTTGTTCTGTGGAGTCTGTAGCAGGACAACCCCTCTATGGAGGTGGCGTCGGTCCCCTGGGGGAGTGACAAGCCGTCAAGGTGCCCTGTTTCTCAACTGATTCGTGGCACTCGAGGGTTTTAGTGGGTAGAGCTGCGCTGTCGTCGCTGCATAACGACGTCCTAAATGCAAAGATAAGAATAAGTTGACTATAAGTTTTAAGCACAAACATTAGAGAAAAGTAATTTTATTAGTTTTTAGTTATTTGAAGTCAGTTTTATATTCATATATTCGGGTGTATACTACTCATTGCCTGTCAATATCTGTGTCAAGGCATTGTTTTATGATAAAAGAAGCTATATTAAAAACTGGTATATTGTGCTCGTGCGTTGAGAATCGTTTTCCTCTTACGACAAAAAAATATTTTTATTAACAGAAAAAAACTTCACCAAATCCATCTCTTACATATTTTTCTGTTGTATGTTTTGGCCGGCATGGACTTGTATTTATATATTAATACATAACAGCATACACTCTATCTCTACATTTCTATCAAAATCTAGCTTGCTGTTTAGTAAATTCTCCATATTATATCTATAATATATGGGGGATTTACAAACATAAAGAACATCTATAAGCTGTATTTTTTTTTTAATATTCTAACTTGTATTTTTCATTTCACTAACTATTTTTGGAACAGTCCACGTACAGCAGTAATCGGATTAATGATAATTACTTTTTAACTTATATCACTCAATATAAACCATAAAGTTAATAAACCTAGCGGAATATATTAACTTTATGGTATAAACGTATCATTCAACGGTGAAAGAATTTAAAAAATCGGTTCAGTAGTTTTTGAGTTAATTCTTAACCAACAATTTGGGCAAATAAATGAATTATGATTATGAACAAACAAACAAACTTTTCTCTACTTTGTATAATAAATATGATGTATTAGGAACCTGCCATAGTTCATAAACACACACAAACGGACGCACACAAAAAGCTACTTTAATGTATGTATACCTTTTACATTTGTCATCATTAACACTTGATATACTTGACTAGAATTTGTAGCATGAATCTATGAAGAATTTTATACATAATATTATATCATAACGTATTCATCTAGATTCATGTTTTCTGTTTTTAAAAGCTAAAATAATTTCTCGCTCCTCGCCTGTTCCTTAAGAGACAATTCCATGGAGGTCTTCCCTTAAATGTAGGTCAATTGAGAGTTGGTTTTTCTATACAGTTTACAAAGAGGTGATTACTTGAAGAGCGTCAGTCGAGTAGTCAGGAGCTTTGCGTAGATACTAAGTATTGTCCCCAGTCGTGTGCGAAATAGTTATCCATGACAAACTTGATCTATTCAGTGATTTTTCAATGACATTTGAAATTAGATAAATAGCAATACTATTTTTTTTTTTCGTTAACGCCGGGAAATGCTCTGAGGCATCCCGCGGGGGAGTGGGTCTCCCCACGCGGGTATGTGGGACTCGCTACGCCCGACAGCTGGTAAGTGGACGCAGCTCTACCCACTAAAACCCGGCGAGTGCCACCAATGCCGCCTTTGGTGAGGTGCCCCGGATCTAGTAAACAAACAGGGCATCTCGGCGGCTAGTCAGTCCTACAAGGGACCGACGCCACCTCCACAGAGGGGATGTCCCGCACCACAGAACAACCCCTCGCAACGTCGGGACAGTACAATGGGGTGAGGTTCCCATCCTCACCCCTTGCCCCCTGCTCTTATGTCCCCTCTTCTTATAAGAGGGGACATAATATATATTCGATAGACTTGTTTTAGAACTTCGAAAGGCAATATCGAGCAACTTGGTTAAGGGTCGGCAGTTCTTTTTCTTATCATGGAAATTGTGAACACATCCTTTTTTCACTCCTTTGTCAAATTCATCTGCATCAGTTAAAAGTTTGGGCTTTGACCTTTTTTCTGGGAGTTCGGAAAATTGTTATGTACTCGGGACTGTTTTGTTCCTTCACAGTTATTGTTACTGTAATAATGATGTTTCAGTTGCGGCCGCTGTCCTAGCCTACTTTTACTTTGAGGCATAATTAAGATTTTAATAAGTTTCACTCGTACATATACATAGGCTGCACTAAAAGTATCGGGAATGGAATATTTCCACTGTTCCTGTCATATTAAAATCTTTTTAATTGAAAACTCCTTGGTTTTAAAAATCGAATACCATTTATTTATTTAAAAAAAGATTCTCGGTCTTGTCACAAGGACTTGTCAAACTTGTTTAGTCGTTGAGAAAATGGAATTGACTCGAGAAAATTCTAGAGCGATGATTTATTATGACTTTCGAAGTGGTTTAACACAAAAACAGTGTGTTGACCGGATGATTTCTGCATTTGGTGATGAAGCCCCATCCAAAACCACAATTTATCGCTAGTTTGCTTTGCTAAATTTCAACGTGGACGTGTCAAGCTCAGTGATGATCACCGTCAAGGTCGTCCAAAAACTGCAGTCACCCAAGAAAACGTTGATGCTGTGCGTAAGCTGATTGAGGAAGGATATCGCGAAATTCAGGCAACTTTAGACATTGGCATGAGTCAAATACAAATAATCTTGCATGAACAATTAGGTGTAAAAAAGTTGTTTTCCCGATGGATACCGCATTTGCTCTGTGAAGAGCAAAAAGCAGCTCGCGTTACTTGGTGCGTCAGAACTCTCGAAAGATTCCACGCAGGATCCTCAAATGCTGTATACAACATCGTATCAGGTGACGAATCCTGGATATACGCGTACGAACCCGAAACAAAAAACCAGTCACCAGTTTGGGTGTTCGAAAATGAGTTAAAGCCAACAAAAGTTGTTCGTTCACGGAGTGTTGCAAAAAAATGGTGGCCACCTTTGTCTCCAAAACCGGCCATGTTGCGACTATTCCTCTTGAGGGACACAGAACGATTAATGCAGAATGGTATGCTAGCATTTGTTTGCCACAGGTCGTTTCTGAACTACGTAAAGAGAACTGCAACCGCCGCATCATCCTCCATCACGACAATGCGAGTTCTCACACCGCGCACAGAACAAAAGAGTTTTTAGAGCAAGAAAACATAGAATTATTAGACCATCCGCCGTACAGCCCCGACCTAAGCCCTAATAATTTCTATACTTTCCCTAAAATAAAGAATAAATTGCGCGGTCAGAGATTTTCATCGCCTGAATAAGCTGTGGACGCCTACAAAACGGCCATTTTGGAGACCCCAACTTCCGAATGGAATAGTTGCTTCAATGATTGGTTCCATCGTATGGAAAAATGTGTCAAATTTCGCGGAGAATACTTCGAAAAGCAATAAATACATTTTTAAATAGTAATGTTGTGTAACTTCCTTGATTCCCGAAATTTTCAGTGCCGCCCTCGCAACAACACAACTATAAACAGCGTAGAAATTTATAAACACTGGTTGCACTAGCACAAGTACAGAACTTGCGGTAGATACACGAGGTCAGGAGAGTGACAAGCATACGGCAGGCATGTGGCAGGCATGCGGCAGGCATGTGGCATGCATGCGGCAGACAACAAATTCGACATCTGCGGCAGGCATGTGGCAATCTCATATTTCGTGGCACACATAATAAGCATAAACATAGATTTACTGCCGTATTCGGATTGATAATGATTATTTTTGTTACTCCTTATAATATCAGCTATCTGACAGTGAATGTCCCGTTAAAAATCGGTCAAGCAGTTTCAGAGATTAGCCGGAACAAATAGGCAGACAGATTTTGATGTAAGTGCCGTATATACTTTCATATGCATTTAATGAAAAGCTTTTAATTTGAAATTACAAACAAAGAATTCAATTTTATTTATTTGTATAATTTACTGATATTTCTTTGAGCTATTATCAAAATTTATATCGTGATTGTATGTATATAGAGTCTGACTTTAGCATGACCTGATCATCTCTTAAAATGGGTTGTTTTGAATTTCCCCATATGAATTTGTCTACACCGTTTCCTTACTGATGAAGTTAAACATGATGGTGTATCATCCAAAGTACTCTGTGTATGACATTCACAAACCCCTTTTTTAAAACGCTGGCAAATGCATTTCGCATGTGGCCAGGTTACCGGGGTGACATTCACCAGCCCGCATTGGGCTAACGATTGATGTTCGGCTGATGTGTGATCACTTCACGCTTCTTGGGGGGTTCTTCTTTCTTCAGGGTGATAAAATTCTTTCACGTAAGCAAATTGTGGTTTAATACCATCCTCGTATGATTTTATGAGGAGATGAATATTGACTGCCTAGCAGTAGGACTTGTGTTGCTGACTGCTTATAATCGGGGCGTATAAGTTCGCTAGATAATGAGTGTTTTTGTTATACCTTAGAGTCACATGGAGACAGACCTGTTATCAAGTAGGCGGTACTCGCGTCACACGTGTAATGCTTGTGATATTTCCGTGTATAAGTACTTACATGTCAGAAGATACCTTCTAGAATATTTAACCGAATGTATTATGATTTTATATTTTTTTGATGAACTCAAACACAAATAATTGCGATAATATCTTCTTTAATTACCTTTATGATAATTTAGTACATTACCTGTGCATAATCCTTTGCGACGCCTTTATTCTGAGATGCAGATATAGTAGCAAGGCTAAGTTATAAATAATAATATTAATATCGCCGTGGCCCCGAAATGACATTGACTATGTTATAATGTTGTTTTTTTTTAAATAAATAACAGCATACTATACACAATAATACTATATAAAGCTTCTGCTAGGCAGTTTAACATATTTATAAAGTAAAGCAAATAACTTTAAAATACCTCATTTTATTTATTCAAAAATTCTAAGTTTTTTAAATCTATCATTAGATAAGTTACCTCGGAGGGCTCTCTAATGAAGGCATATGTGTTGTATCGAACAAAACTATTGTACGGTAGACTAGTTTTAAGCTTGTCGTTTGAAAGCCTCTATGTACGCTATTTGGAGGAAAACTAGTTATCACCTCAATAATAAAAAGTGATGCGACGTGTGTCACGCCGATCCTGTCTAACTTGAAAAGTGACTCAATCTGACATCACTGGTGATCATAATAATATAATATCTATAGACGTGGTGTAAAAGCTACACCACGTCAATCTGATCCCGTGGTAAGTTGTCGACGAACTTGTGTTACGGGTACCAGACAACGGAAATATATTTAATACTATAGAATATTTAAGATGTTTACTATATGATACACATATTTAATACACATCCAATGACCCAGGAACACAGAAAACTTTTTGTTCCCAGGCGGGATTGGAACTCGCTACCTCCGGCGCTCAAGCTGGAGGTAACGGAATCATCACAACATCGCAAAGTAAAGCTTAAAGAAAAAAATCTCATTGAAATATATATTTTTACACCCAATTTGAATTAAACAAGGTTATAAGTGGAAACAAACTCGTTATGTTTGAATTAATATTTATTATATGCTCTTATAATCGCTTATATTATTAGGGGTTAAAGTATGAAATTGAACTGATTTTACTGAAAAATAGTTTTTTTTTTAATTTAACATATTTATTTAATCAAAATAATTACCATTATTATCTATACATTGCATCTAATAGCAAGGTCATGTATGCCTTTGTGATAGAACTGGTTATCTAGTGATAGACTGATAATATTATATATATATATATAATATAGATAGATAAACTGTGTGAAAGCATTTTGTACTGCCTCCTGAGAAGAAAACTTTTTATCACGTAGAAAATTGTCCAGATAACGAAACAAATGTTAGTCCGTTGGAGCAATACGGAGGGAGGACAAATGGTATCTAATTGCAGTTCCTGTAGAGTTAAAACGGTTTCTCGTGCTGTATGAGGTCTCGCGTTATCATGGAGCAATAATGAATAGATCTTCCTATTCATGAGTCGGGGCTATCATTGTTTGGAGTTCGGCACAGTATAGACATCTGCCGTTATTGCTTGACTAGATCGGAGAAATATATAGTGAATAACACCATGCTGAGACCACCTTTACCGTTACCATTAACTTTTTATTGGTAAACTTTGCTTTAGGACACTGTGGCGTTTGGCGCGTTGTGGCGGTTATCGTAAAGAATCCACTTTTCATCACATGTGACAATTCGATCTAATATTCCTTCATTTCTATATCGATTCAACAAGTCAACACAAGTTTCAAGACGAAAGTCTTCAACCGATGCGTTCTCCTCGTGATGACCTACGGGCCTCTAAATTTACGATTGGTCCGAAAGTCAGCCGTAGCTCAACGTGCTATGGAGTGTGCTATGCTGGTGTTTCTTTGGCAGATTGGATTCGAAACGAAGACATCCGTCAGAGAACTAACGTTACCGATAACACGCGATGGGGCTCAGTAGCATAGGGTGTGCCCAGCACCTTGAGCGAAGCAAATTGAGCCGAAAGAACTGCTCTTTCTACCCCTCTTATAAGAAGAGGGCACAAAAGAGCAGAGGGACAAGGGGCGTGCATGTGTTTAAGTTTAACAATAAAACTTATTCTGCTTATTCCGGATAAATCGTTTAAATATCACCAATGTTCCAACAGTTTTAGTGCGATATAGGTACCGACGAGTAGCACCAGAACTCCCACACATCCCCAGGGACAAACCAGGCGTGAGGCCTTTCTAGGCTTTCAAGGCTAGTCGGGTGAATGTGTTGAAGCTTATGAGCGGAGTGGAGCACTAACCATCATTGGCGCGTGTACTAGTTTTCCAATATGAATAACATAAAAAAGTATAATTATTGTATTCCTTTAGAATCTAGTTGGTTTTAGTGTAGCAGAAATAACAACAATAGCCAAATAATTCCGCAATAATTCTATTGTATGTGCTATAATAACAGTTTTGAACGTAAGGAACCTGCGGTACCTTCCTTGAGACCATAATTAACAATAATTATATTGTGTATCCTGGTCTTCTATTCGATATACAAAATATTTTTTTTCATAAAAAATATACCGTAGATGGCAGCTGATTCCATATAGGCAAGCAGAAACCTGATACGAGGCAGGAAATGTCGTAACAATCGAGCTGTAGTGGACTTCTGGACATCGAGGTGGTGTGGGTGAAATTTGGAATTTTGACGCGATATCCGGTGGTGGAATTCTGGTGCAGGTATTAGACCGAACAATTCCTCAGAACACTCCCCGTGGTATATGCCGTAGAAGATGCAGAATGATCCGACATCTCTACGTAGCGCTAAAGAATCAAGCCAATTGGAGATAACATTGCCATCGACGATTCGAGCCGCCCGGCGTTGAACGCGGTCAAAGTGTCGGAGCTGATATTGGGGAGCTCCATCCCAGAGCTGAGAGCAGTATTCCATGTGAGGCCGGATCTGCGGTATAATTGATGGCGGTGTGAAGGCATGAAATACTGCTTCGCCCTTCTGAGCACACCGAGTTTCTTAGAGGCTAGTTTAGCCTTTCCTTCCAAATGACCACGACATTGCACATTGCTCGATATGTCGACGCCAAGTATTACAATACTAGCCGAGGTGGTTAGGGAGGCAAACTTGTGGCCTATTGTGTTTAAATTAGACTAGGTTAAGTCCCCAACCATGGTTCAAGCCTTGTTGTGGCGGTGGGGCTCAGTAGCCTAAGGTGAACCCAGCACCTTAGTCGAAGCGAATTAAACCGAGGGAGGTGCTCTTAGTACCCCTCTTGTAAAAAGAGCATGGGGACAAGGGGTGAGGTTGGGAACCTCACCCCATTGCACTGTCCTGACGTTGGGAGGGGTTGTTCTGTGGTGCGGGACAACCCCTGTGCGGAAGTGGCGGGGACTGACTATACCGTCGAGGTGTCCTGTTTGCATAATGGATCCGGGCACCTCACCGAAGGCGGCATTGGTAGCACTCGCCGGGTTTTAGTGGCTTTTAGTTTTCTGAATAATTTACTAGATGAATAAAAGGCCGGAAAAGCATCTGTAATTCGTCTTATGTGGTGGGTGGCTATGGATGTCTTATATCAGTGATAACTGGTAACTTACCACATGTTGATTCTAATTAGAATGTTGTTGTATAATTCTTTGTAAATATTTTTTATTGTTTCTGAAAGAAATTTGCACATAGAAGATAAGTATTTATACAAACAACATTAAATATTTAATTAGATAAAATTCCGACAACATAATGTGACTTAATATTTTTTATTTCTTTCTAAGTTTTTAATAAATTGGCAGTAATACAATATGATAAATAAAAAAGTAATGACAATATGCTGTTTATTCTCTCTAATATATAAAATTTCTATGTCACAATGTTAGTAACCGTACTCCTCCGAAATGGCTTTACCGATTTTTACCAAATTTTATATGCGTATTCAGTAGGTCTGAGAATCGGCTACTATCTATTTTTCATACCCCTAAGCGATATTAAAAGTTAACGCGGGCGAAGCTGCGGGCAACAGCTAGTATAAATACATAATTTCAATATGATTTCAATGGTTTTTAAGTTATCCAAGCAGGTGACATTGAGGCGTACAACGAATACAATCACAAACGGTTTGGTTTATATCGCAAATCATGTTCAACGCTCTGGCGTGATACTCGTCTTAAAATTTATTTAAATTTTTATATTCAAAATGTTTCGTTCAGTTTTATTACTTTGCACTGTTTATAGTGTTTACGGAGCTGTGGATATTCGTGAGTATTTCAAACTTTATATTATAATTCTGACTTCAATTTTAATTATTGTTTTGTAAATTTAAAATACATTTTAAAGAATATTTTATATTTTATTTTGTGGCTTTTGTTAATTAGTATGTCATTAGAAATATTTACTTAGTTAAAAATGTGATAGATAGTAAGAATATATCTTACCATTAAATGGAGACAAGAAATAAATGGAGAACGGTTGAAGGGTACCAAGTTACTAAACCTCACATTTAAATGCAAGTTTTGGTGAGCTCAATTAACTAAGTTACAGACTTATCTCATTATAATCGTTGAAAAGACCAACGTCATATAGGATAGATAGGCTTTGTAATTCAGCTCGTGATAGACCCCTAGAGCGGTGATATTCACCAGAATTTGGCATATAGACCTGATAGTAAGTGGACAGCGCCATCCATCAAAATAAATAAGTGACAGCTATGCTGTCGCGTTTCTGCGATTTGTGAGTATCCGGTGGCCCATTGGGGGGACAGGGAAAGTGAGGGCAACGCATCTGCATAACTTTTGGTTTTGCGGATGTGTATGGACGTCGGTAGTCACCATAAGGCTCCGACTGCTCGGTTGCCTCCTTATGACATAGAATTAACAAGACCACTTACTGACTGGCTAAGCACCCCAGGGACTCAAATTTTTATTTCACATGCTCTGATAGCCCATTTATCATTTGCGTACTCTGAAACGCAAAGTAGTGAAGTCAGGTTCAGAGCTTGTAATAACACTGTCTTATCCTTCTTTTTAAAAGACAGCAAAATTATTGCTTTACGGAAGAAGTTATCAAAATGACGGTACCTACCCAGTGCAAACGTACGCGCGGCATATAGCGCATCCGTCCCTCGATAAACGTGCTAGGTAGTGGTACTTAGCTCTTTGATTTCTAATCAACGCTAGCATTAGCTTGGAAAACATGAGTATATTCTCATGACTGTCATTATAATGCAACATCTACAAAGATCCATGTCAATAGTTTTGGCATTTGTGGAGAAAGGTCAGACATACAACAACGGGCTGGTGTTGTCCATAATAGTGTTATCATGCATAGATTCGGTCAATTCGAAAAACTATCCAGGTCAACTTTATTTTGTTCTAATTTAGTTTTTTACTATTGGAAAATATTTTATTGAGAATAACCCAATTATAATTTTACAAATTAGGATAACAAACACTATCGTATTCCCCACCACGGTTCAGTAGCCTAAGGTTGGCCGAAGCAAATTGAGCCGAAGGAGTTTCTCTCTGTACCCCTATTATAGGAAGAGGGGCCAAGGGGAGAGGACGGGAGCTTCACCCATTATACTGTCCCGACGCTAGGAGGGTTTGTTCTGTGGTGCAAGACAACCCCTCTGTGGAGGTCGCGTCGGTCCCTCGAGGGACATACTAGCCGTCGAGGTGCCCTGTTTGCTCATCAGATCTGGGGCGCCTAAACAAAGGCGGCATTGGCGGCACTCGCTGGGTTTTAGTGGAGATTAGAGCTGCGTCCATCTTACCACATTTCGGGCGCAGCGAGTCCCACATCCTGCACAGCTTGAGGAGATCCACTCCCCCGCGGGATGCCTCAGAGCATTTCCCGGCGTAAAAGAAAAAAATGACAACCATTACATATTAAGAAAAGCTTTTCAAAACAATTACAAGCATATCGCGAAGAAATTTAAAATTTTAGATAGAGTTTATATGGAAAAGTGTTAAAGGCTATAAATATGTAAAATAAGTGTTGTAAAATACTATGCATTTCATAATTCATTCAATATTTTATATAATATTATAAACACTGAACATCTTTGTTTAAGTTCGTATTAAGACAAACAAAACACAATACAAAAATGTTTTCTAACTTTGAGAGTTATGGGCCAGTTTCGACCACCACTAAACTTCCTTAATAATAAAACGTTACCTTAAGAATACCAAGTCTATTTTTGGTCTTCATGATCGTGTTCGTGGCCTGTTTAAGAATGACCACATTATTTTTTTAATTTAATATGACGTCACCAGCTCTGTGATGAAGGAAAACATCACGGAAACCTGCTTGCCTGACAAATTCGGCGACCAGTTATTACATGAGAGACACATTGTAACATACGTTATACAATTGCCAGTTTTATGAAAAAAATACATTGTTTGGCTCACAACTTCTAATTGTAGTTCGTGAACGCTCACACGTGCCTGAATCCTACACGTATAATTAAATGTTTTTGTCGTTCTTTCCTTTAAAATGTCGATTAATGTTCATTAATAATGTATTTATTTTAGTATACAATATTTCTTGAAATTTTTAATATAAATGTAACAAAATTTTTGGGTCAAAATTATAATTAAAAAATAAACTATATTTGCCGCTGCAAATTCAAACAGTAAATAAAGGTTTCGCTTGATAAGAAGACTTCTCGATGTCAAACTGAAGAAGCAATACCTCTTTTTTTCTTTAACGCCGCGAAATGCTCTGAGGCAACCTGCGGAGGAGTGGGTCTCCCCAGGCGGGTATGCGGGACTCGTTGCGCCCGAAAGACGGTAAGTGGACGCAGCTCTACCCACTAAAACCCCGCGAGTGCCACCAGTGCCGCCCTTGGTAAGGTGCCCCGGATCTGATAAGAAAACAGGGCACCTCGAAGGCTCGTCAGTCCTGCAAGGGACCGACGCCACCTCCACAGAGGGGCTGTCCCGCACCACAGAACAACCCCTCCCAGTGTCGGGGCAGTACAATGGGGTGAAGCTACCGTCCCCCGTACCGCCCCTTGCCCCCTGCTCTTTTGTCCCCTCTTCTTATAAGAGGGGTACAAAGAGCCCCCTCGGCTCAATTCACTTCGCCCAAGGCGCTGGGCTCACCCTAGGCTACTGAGCCCCACCACCTCGACAAGGCTTAAACCATGGTGGGGATTTAAGTAGTTCTTATCTGGCTAATTTCGAAGGCATTTTTTTTAGAAATTTTGTTAAATCGATATTCAAATTGTTAATAAAGACAGGCGAAGTCGCAGTCGTGCCACCAGAGTGGTTTTCTTAAATTATCCGTCAGTGATAATTAATTTGTTTGGACCTTGCAACCAGAACGACTCGTCCATGCTGATCCCGAGACCCAAGATCTTGGTCTCGTTGCAAATAATTCCAAGTCTTTCCATTCTTACCGTAACACAGCAAAGCTGTTTTATATTTCGCAATTCGCATACAATAAAATCAGAATAATGGTACCCGGATTGTTGCGCAGCACAAAGCGAATCTCTTCCACTGTTATATATTATATGTATTATATAATAGCCTATGATATAATAATATTATGTCGGGCTAGGATAAAAAATATTACGTCCAATACAAATTATTCTTCTTCATCATCATCAGCAACTATCCGTTCACTGCTGAACATGGGCTTCCTTCAAAGAACGCCAAGACGACCGGACCCTTGCTATTCGCATCCAACACGGACCGGTTACTGCACGGAGATCGTCTTCCCGCCTTTTTTTTTCTTTAACGCCGGGAAATGCTCTGAGGCATCAGGCGGGTATCTGGGACTCGTTGTGCCCGAAAGATGGTAAGTGGACGCAGCTCTACCCACTAAAACCCGGCGAGTGCCACCAGTGCCGCCCTTGGTGAGGTGTCCCGGATCTATTAAGCTAACAGGGCACCTCGACGGCTCGTTAGTCCTGCAAGGGACCGACGCCACCTACACAGAGGGGTTTTCCCGCACCACAGAACAACCCCTCCCAACGTCGGTACAGTACAATGGGGTGAGGTTTTCATCCTCGCCCCTTGCCCCCTGCTCTTTACAAAATGTACAAAGAGCCCCCTCGGCTCAATAAGCTTCGCCCAAGGTGCTGGGCTCACCCTAGGCTACTGAGCCCCACCGCCACGTCAAGGCCTGAACCATGGTGGGGATCGTCTTCCCGCCTGGTTAATGACCGACCAACACTTCGTCTACCTAAGCGTGGCCTCGACTCTTGAACCTAATAAGGGCTAATTAGCCATCCGTTCTCCTGAGTGTGTGACCAGCCCACTGCCACTTCAACGAGCTTAAGTTATTCTTAATTAGTATTTTTTTATGACAAAGAATGCTCAAATATACTTTAGTTAATATCTTTTTACATAAATGTTTTTCTTTCAGAAAAATACCTTCAGGTATGCGACCGGAATTCACCAGATGTGAGCGACTGTCTCGTGGAAGCTGTTTCGGCCGGAGTGAAACTTATGTCCAATGGGATCCCCGAGCTGGGCGTGCCTTCGACCGATCCTTACCACCAAAAGGAATTGAAGGTTGAATACGCACGTAATCAGGTATGTTGATGCCTATTGGTTTAAGCCCAGTGTTACTTCTTAATGGTAGTATGTATGTAAAAATATTTTTATTAACACAAACTTGCATATCTAGAATGATGTCATTTTTATGTCTAAGTTTAAAGTAAATCTATACTATAATATTATAAAGCTGAAGAGTTTGTTTGTTTGTTTGAACGCGCTAATCTCAGGAACTACTGGTCCGATTTGAAAAATTCTTTCAGTGTTAGATAGCCCATTTATCGAGGAGGCTATATAACATCACGCTGTGACTTATAGGAGTTGAGTAACGTGGGCGAAGCTGCAGGCAACAGCTAGTTAATTAATAATTATATTTCGATACGAGTTTAAGTTGTTCGCCAGTGGCCTTTTAATTCACGTAGAGATCAAGTGAGGGTCCCAAATACGACCCTTATTATTATAGAGATATTATATATTTAGTGAATGAAATACTATTTGATATTACTTATGCCTATTATTCATTCGAGGGGAAATGCTCATGATTGCCTCGCTGAGCAGGCGGATTGGCAATCGCGATGCGAGTGGCAAGGGATCGGTCGTCTTAGCGTTCATGGTATATGTTCAGTTGTGGACGGAAAGAGACTATTTGCTTCATCATTACAGTATTTACTTCATCATTATATTAATGATGAAGTAAATACTGAATGTTTATATACAAAACATTAAATTCAATACCAACATTTGTAACACATGTTGCATGTAAGTATTACCGCTTTACACTTCTCTATACAAACTCAGTAATTATACTTAATATTACACTTACGCAATGAGTTTAAAATATAGTATAAAGATTTCTCTTCACATATTCTGCTAAGTTGAACTTCTGTCAATACTTTTAAATACTTGGCTAACGGCCGCACTCTGAAATGTTCGTTAAGTTAGTCGTATTCGGTACTTAAGTAATTGACATTAAATCCCTTAATTATTGTCACATCCCAGAGATAAGTGTTCGTTAGTTAATAAAAGATTTAAGTAACAGTTTGGAAATAGTCAAAATAACTAAGTAATAACTGCATCTTCTTTATCTTCACATAGTATAAATTAAAGTCGCTTTTTGTGTTGGTCTGTTTGTGCATCGATATTTTCTAAACAAGTCAATAGATTTTGATAAGGTTTTCACTGTCGGCTTCATCATGGAAATGGAATCATAATACATCAATATTTTTACTTTAGAAAGTAGAGAAAGGTTAGTTTGTTTGTTAGTTACGAATGAACTCGAAAACTACTGAACATATTTTAAAAATTATTTTACCGGTAGAATACTACGTTAACACTATATAATAATCATCATCAATCCAGAAACGGTTGTAAATCTAAGTTAACGCGGGCGACACTGCGGGTACCAGCTAATATACGATAAAATAGACAGCGGATAGGTAATACAAATAATTATAATTAAACTGTGTACTATATCATATATGTAGGTAATTAATAATTATAGCTCAACTTAAAATGTGAATTAAAAATGAAATATTACACAAAGACCAAACAAACGCTAAAACCGCTACACGACTAAAACCATTTTGTCATTTTTTTTTACTGAAACAGAATGTAATATTATTATGTTTGGCTCTATTTACTCTTAATAAGCGTAAAATAAATAGTTGCAACTTTATTTATTTATTTTATTTATTAAGAAAACAGACAGTCATTTATTACAAAAAATATATATTTCCAATTACAATTTTTCGCATTTAACTTACATAAGGATTTAATAGTTGTTTCTAACTGGAGCTGTTGTAAAATGCAGCAGTAAAATGTTAAATTAAATTAATACACTTCTCACACCAGCTATGCTAAAAACCACAAGCTGATAACTACCTAAGGCGCAGTTCGAGAGCCACCAAACCGTGTGTTCGTCAAAGGCTTTTTGAAATGTTGTAGAATTAAACTAATCAAGCTGCGGAGAGACAACTACATTATTTAAACCTTTTGCAGAGAACATGGAAAGAATTTTGTCTATAAATACATGTATTATTTGGGATGTCTAACATATAAATCCAATCCGACGCCAGGATGCCGTGCGGTCGCAGACTACACGGTTTGCGGGGGGCAACCCCGCAATTTAACAAACCAAAAGTGAGCCAAATCGGCTCACGCTAATCCGATGTAGCATTAGGGCCTTTGGGCCGTTAGCATAGATTATTGCGAAAAAAAAACATATAGGTTACCTTAATGTTTTATGAGGTATCCTGAAATTAATCTTTGAAAGTAAATGCGGAGAATCTACACGTTTTTGAGCAATATAAACTAGAAAGACAACATATGAGTGAAAGTTATTTGTAATATAAGTATTACAAAGACACTATTGTTCGAAACGTTCCAAATCCTCTTATAACAGCTTGGAACCGCAGAGTGTGTCAATCCTTTTAAATATTATCTTCATGTCATCAGCGTACGGAAGGAAGTTTGAGTTGAAACAAGAGGCTACATCGTTTTTTTAACGTTAAAGAAAGGACGTTATTTCGATGTGATAAGATTCCATTTACTATTACTGCTTGCGATCTATTTTCAATGTGGAAGGTGAACCATCGGTATAAATTACCATGAATTCCAGCAAAAAGGAGCTTTTGCAGCAATATTTGATCAATACGATCAAAGGCTTTGCTTTGTGGTGGGTGTAAATAATGAATTTAATGGTTGTTCATTTTATATCACCCTACACCAAAAATGTATACAAAAACTTCGTTGTTGTAGGTATAATATTAATAGTAATAATATTAATAGTGAGACTATTAATATTATTCGCAATTATTTTTAATTACCATCCGCTACTCTGTATTACAAGATGTAGATTTTTTGCAACATACTTAGGTACTTAAAGTATTACTACACTTTTTATTGTTTTTCGCAAATCGAGAACGTATTTTTCTTTTGAAATATTGAAAATTATGTTATTTCTCAAAGAACGGTAATTGTTTTGACTTACTTATAACTAAATATTCATGATAATGAAACAATTCTTGAGGTTTGAGGTTTGAGATAAATTTATTTTTTATTTATTTTCTTTATATTTTATCGCGGTTAATTAAGATTTTTACAAGCCCGACGTTTCGGATACTTTACAGCAATCAAATTAAATAAAAATTAAACCAATTTAGTATAAATATATGGAATCAGCTGCCTCCTACGGTGTTTCCGAACCGATACGAATTAGGGACCTTCAAGAAAAGAGCATACTCATATCTGAAAGGCCGACAACGCACCTGCTAATCCACCGGTGTAGCGGGTGTCTGTGATGTCGCTCTTCACTTACCATCAGGTGAACCGACTATCCGTTTGCCCCCTCTTCTATAAAAATACGTCCTAATGTTACAAAGTTATTCGAAACTACCTTATGATACGTAAATATTTTGGTTAATACAATAAATATCCATGGTCAATATTTTTTATAATCCGGTCAGAAGGTATATGTATAGCAACAATAGTTAAAGTTTCGTTTATGTTGCTTATACGATGTACATAATCTTGTGTTAGAACATTAATTACATTTTTTGTTAGATCTGAGTACTAATTAAAGGAAGTAACTTTAATAATTTTATTCTGTTTATGTAGATATATAGGTTTTTTGCAGATGTTTATAACTCATCAGTACTAAATTCAATGTTACGAAAGAAAAAAAAATGTTTACTAATAGTTTATGCAAGTGTGTTATAATAAAGGGTATTAAATCACGAATATGTGATATACTGTATCTGTGATAATAGTATCACATCAGTGTTTTCATACTAATTATCGACGGTTGCAAAACTTTATCTACACCCATAATATGCATCTTCTATAAAAGATTCTGAAACCGTTAGCTTACTACTAACATTAAAACAAACAGTTCTAGGAACATAAAATCATTATATATACCATTGCTGAGTAAGTATATACAAATAAGCTAAGTATTAATGAAACAATTATTTATTGTAGTAGTATTTAACATTTTGTATAGTGCAATTATTTACTACAATTATTTACTATCCTTTGATATTTTCCAATTAATAAAATCTTGATACGCTTTTTCATAATGCTTTCTTGATTTTCCGATAGTAGAACGGGCCCCATTAGTATTTACGTATGTTTACCTAAGTGTAAAAAAATTATATTGAAATTGAGGTTGCAAGTATGCGAGATGCGTGCCAGAACGGTACTTTCTTATTTGCCTGATAATAAAACATCATTTTAAAAAAAACTAGCGAATGTTGGAAACGGGTCGGATGGGTCATGAGGTAATGAACTGATGATGATGATGAAAATGATTATTAAAAGACCCTACCATGGCTTTTTAATAAACTAAGTTCTTTAGTTTTTTTTCCGCCGGGAAATGCTCTAAGGCATCGGGAGAGGCGGGAATCCCCAAGCGGGTATGTGGGACTGGCTGCGCCCGAAAGATAGTAAAGTGGACGCAGCTCTACCCACTAAAACCCGGCGAGTGCCACCAATGCCGCCATTGGTGAAGTGCCCCGGATGTGTTGAGCAAACAGGTCACCTCGAGTGTCAATCCCTAAGGGATCGATGCCACCTCAACAGAGGGGTTGTCCCGCACCACAGAACAACCCCTCCCGACGTCGGGACAGTGCAATGGGGTGAGGTTCACATCCTCGCCTCTTGTGGGGTCGTACTATTGTGTTCCAACTTCGTATAAGAGGGGTACAAAGAGCAGCCCCTTCGATTCACTTGGCTTCTCCCAAGGTTTTTTTTTTTTATTTCATCAGGGGGCAAACGAGCAGTTGGAGCCTCACGGCGCCGACGCCCATATACATCCGCACAACCAAGGCCACGCAGATGCGCCGCCCTCCTTTTCTCAATCCCCCCCAATGGGCTACCGGAAATTTACAAACCGCACGAAACGCGACAGTATAGCTGTCACTTGACGCCAGTGTTATGTGAGCGAGAGGTACCACCCCGGTCGTGCCGGCCCAGTTCGCCTGCAATGAAGCATGGCACTACCTCTTACCACTTTTGTAACTAATTACTTTGTGCCGGGTTCACCTTAGGCTACTGAGCCCCACCGCCACGACAAGGCTTGAACCGAGAGAAATTCTTCAAGTTAGTTCGATCCAAATTAAACTGTCACGGGTCTAACTTCGATCATTGTTGATTGAAGGAGTCAAAGCTACATACACATAGAATAAATAAGTATTTTTTTATGCAGATTGCCGCTACAATCACAATGAATAACGTATTTGTAAAAGGACTTACTCCGTCGACAGTCAAAGATGCTAGGTGAGTGACTAAGAGCGAGGCTCCATTATTGCGTTGCGCTGCGTTGCGTCGTTTTCCATATATTTTTTATGCCTCGTCGGCGCGCGACATTTCAATGGAGGGTGATCCGCTGCAGAATCTTCTATGGTTTCTATATTTACTTCGGAGCTGGCGTAATAAATGCAAAACGTTTGCATTTATCCATTGCGAAGGCAAGACGCAGCTGCGACGGCGTGCACACTGCATACCCGCTTGCGTCGCGACGTCGTGCGTCGACGCAAGGCAGTTGTAGCATACAATGCGTTGATCCGTTACGACGACGCGACGCAACGCAGCGCAACGCACTAATCGCCCTAAAATAGCATTTTAACATAATATTTTAAGAGGTCGTTTAATTTAAATGAATTAATTATTTCATCATTTGCTCAATATTTAGATCATTGGTGCAAAAATTTCAGTACAAACATAATTTTAAGTATAATATGTAAAAATAGCTGTATTAATTTATTTCCCTATTCTTTTTCTAAACTGTTAAAGATCAGTGTGATGAATTGTTACTTGACCGTATAAAAATATTGAAAATCCTTCTGAAATAAAATACGACTAATAATTGTTAACTGAACATTATTACGTATCCGCGTGTTACACTTAAAAATCTATAAATATTTATATAATATCATTATGTAAGTGACCAACTTTAGAGTAACCGAAGGCGAAAGTAGTAGAGGTCGTTTTTTTTGTTGATTTTTTGTTGGATTTATAAATTGTTTTATTGAAGTGATACTTCTTTACGCGCATGAAGATAAAAATTTTTGAGTCCAAGAAGTGGGAGAGAGTGATTGAGACCGATTGAGACAGAGTGAGAAAGGGCGAACGTAGCATGAAGCACATAGCCATGGAGTGAGAGTAGGGCAAGTTAGTGAGAAAGATCGAAAGAGAGAGTGAGATAGAGCGAACGTAGCATCGCAAGTGTCGGAAATGTAAAGCTTTACGCCCTTTTCACACGTGCCGGTTGCCGCGTAGCCGGTGCCGGGTATCCGGTAGCGAGTGTATGGGCGTGTATGGCAGCTTTCACACGTACCGGCGTGATTTGGCCGGCAAGCTTATAGACTTCGCTACCGGACATTCGGCGCCGGCTACCCGGCAACCGGCGCGTGTGAAAAGGCGCGTAGTTGGTATAAATATAAACGAGATTTAAATATTAGTTTGCAAAATAAGTTTCATTTCTGACATGTGTATTTTGTACGCACGCACTTTTTTTAATTTACTATTATCTTATATTCTGCAGG
Organism: Helleia helle; assembly: GCA_963853865.1. NCBI lineage: Eukaryota > Metazoa > Arthropoda > Insecta > Lepidoptera > Lycaenidae > Helleia > Helleia helle. The sequence goes on along the minus strand of OY971422.1, from coordinate 11,515,547 downwards.
CTCAAAGCAGATGATGACAAGTTCCATTTGGAGATAGATATGTTTACCCCTCGCGTGGAGATAACTGGACGGTACAGAGGAGAGGGTGGCTACAACGCCATCTTCGTAAACACCACTGGGGACTTCTCGCTTAACATGAGTAAGTTTTGTTGTATTAGTTGGATAGGTCACGAGCCACATGACGGTAAGCCAGCGTCGCGCAGGAACATAAAAAATAACCTGAAAATATCCTTAATATCCTAATATAATAAATATCAACTCATTCATCTGTACGGCGATGGTCTTCTTCTGCGAGGCAGAAGAAGACCATCGCTCGACATCGCCAGAAGGCTGATATCCCAGAAGGAGGTCGACGAGCGGGTAAGAGAGAAGGCCGCCGACGAGGCCTCCTCCCGCGGGCGATGAACGGGGGTGCGGAGGAGGCGCTATTTAATGCGCCTCCAGTCCCGACACCTCTGATGACCTCGTTTATGACTTCATAATTCATCTGTCTAAAAGTCTCTTATTAGGTATCATAAAATCAAAAATACACCAAAATAGTACATAATCCATGCTTTACATCTGCTAATTTTAATTGATGTAAACTCAACTATTCTTTACAGCTGATTTAACATACACGTGGAAATTAGACGGAAAGCCAGAGACAATAAACGGTGACGTTTACGTTAGGATCACCGAATTCTACATGCGTCCAGAACTCGGGGACTTACAAGCCGATTTAACTAATGAAGATCCAGCTTTTGCTGATATAAGTAAGTTTAAAACTAATGCAAAGAACAGTCTATGGTTGTTTTTTTTTTTATTAATATTTTATGGCCTGGTTACGGTCTATGGTTGAATAATGATGATGATGATTTTTTAATTTCTTGCATTAAGGCGTTCAAGATTGCCAAATATGTATAATTATTAATTCCACGTAGTCAATTCAAATGGAAAAATGCCACAGTAAAATTTAAACCATGTGAACGTATTTGAATTCATTGCAAATTAAATATTTAAAATAGAAGTTGTAACACAAATCTCATCGTCTAACCTCCCACCAAGAACATACCTAGTGTAAAATATAATTATTTACGCACATACTACTATTATTAATAATTATTGATATTTTTCTCTATATAAATCTATATTAATATTATAAAATATATAGGTATTATTAGGTATAGTTTATAACTTTTTATGTTTGTAGGGGGTAACCTTCGGAAATACTGATCCGATCATAAAAATCCTTTCACTGACAGAAAGCTACTTATACTATTCAGAAGCGACTTATTATTAATTTATTAAGTTAAGTTTATTATAGTGTATTTAACAAAAAAATTAATAGAAAATGATCATCATCAGTCCGGATACGTCCGTAAATTTAAGTTAACGAGGGAAAAGCTAGTTTATATTATTTGCTTTTATAAGTTCTACCGCTCAAGTAACTTCAAGACGCCAATAAGCTGAGCATAAATAAAATACAATACAATGTTATCCTAATATTATTATACTATCCTTTCAGTTCGATTGGGGGTGAGACTATCAAATGAAAACTGGAGAACGTTTTACAAGGAGCTTTTGCCCTATGCACAAGCCAACTGGAATAAAATTGGAGTTCGCGTCGCCAACAAAATCTTCTTGAAAGTACCATATGATCAGCTATTTCCTAACAAATCCTAATTTACTATTTAACTAGTAATTTTTATACTCACCAGGAATATTTTTTAAACCCGTAAAGTGTGATAAATAATATACTTTTATAAATATTTTTATTGTATGAATGATAGTAAAAATAAAAACTTACCAAATAATACTGTAAGTAGTTGTTTGTTTTATAAATTAAATAAAAGGAAGATTATCGTCTTTCCCCAATTTTTTTGGATTAAAATAGAAGACATCATGCAGTATAAATGTAAGGGGTATCATCTCATATTACCGGAGAAAAATTTCAAAAGACCCTTATTTAACGCTTTTCACCGGACATGTCATACATAGTGTGTTTTCTAATTACTGAGCTTATTGTGACTCAGTGCCGATCCTTATTTCTAAAATAAAAGAAAATCACGTTTTTTCACAAAAAAAAAATCATAACTGAACTTGGCGCACTCTACTGGTGCACTTGAAACTTTCACGTTCCTATTAAAAAACCTTCCCTTCTCCCAAAACTATAGGTATTTAACGCACCGAATCGGTTTGCACTTGCGTTGCGCGGGAGATGTCTTTATATGAACTCCGATGACCTACCACGGCCGGCAAGCACGCCACAGTATACGAAAATGCAGTAGATTGACTATGCTCGAATTATTCTTAGATGTGATAATTAATAATTATGCATAACAAAATCTTGTTGTTGTTATAGTTATCTAGTTTTGGATTTATAGAAATACTAGCTGGTGCCAGCGACTTCGTCTGCGCAGGATAAGATAGTTTTATTTCTTCACTAATTAATCGAAAGGAACTTCGATCCATCCGGGTGTCCCTTGACACCTCCCTTTAGTTTTTTTTTATAAAAAGTATCCTATGTTACTTCTAATACCTCCAAGAATATGTGCACAAAGTTTCATGATGATCGGTTAAGTAGTTTTCGCGTGAAAGCGTAACAAACATCCATGCTTTCACATTTATAATATTAGTAAGGATTAGGAAGGATGAATTAGCTACATAAGTCTAAAAGGTAATGCCATGCTGCTTGCAGCCGAATTGGGCCGGCACGACCGTAGGGGTACCTCTCGTTCACATGATAATGGCGTCAAGTGACACCTATGCTGTCGTGTTTCTTGCGGTGTCCCATGGCAGGGGATGGAGTAAAGGAGGGTAATGCATCTTCATTATCTCTTGTGTGAATGTTTACGAGGACGACCTCTGTGGCTCAATGGTTAGCGCGTTAGCGTTCAAGCCGGAGGTTGCGGGTTCGAATTCCGCCAGGGAACAAAAAGGTTTCTGTGTTCCTGGTTCATGGATGTGTATTAAATATGTGTATTATAAATAAAAAACCTTAAATATGTGTATAGTATGAAATATTAAATATATTTCCATTGTCTGGTACTCGTAACACAAGTTCTTCGAGAACTTACCACGGGACCAGATTGACTAGGTGCAAAAAGTGTCCTTAGATATTATTATTATTATGGGAGTCGGTAGTCATCTAAGGCTCCGAATGCTCGTTTGTCCCCCTAAGGCCTAAGCTATAAAAAAAATCAATCATTCTAAGAATGTTTGTAGGAGATTAAAAAATTGTAGACAAACATATTCTTTTATACTATATTAATTGTTTTAAAATTCAACAAAATTTAGTTGTCGTATGCTAGGTCCAGGTTCATTTTCATCGACCCATACATCATCGATTAATGTTAGACACGGGTCTCCTCTGAGAAGAGGGTCAAGGCCATAGTCCTCACAACACTGCCCTGTGGGTAGGGGGCTAGGAAATGATTGCAAATCAGAAATATTTTGTGATGAAGGTTCCTCATTTTCTTTATTGTCGGACAATTTGAATTTTTCAAGTGTTAACAATTTCTGGAAGAAGACATCACTACATAGTATAAACTATAAAGCAAAGTCGCTTCCCGCGTCTGACTGTATGTATGCTTACATCTTTAAAACTACACAACGGATTTTGATGCGGTTTTTTTAATAGATAGAATGATTCAAGAGGAATGTAATAGGTACATGCATAATATAGTAGATAAACACTCATAATTTTAGAAGTTTCTGATGTGATGTCATAAATAAGCACATTTTTGCACTTACATTGCAAACGCTTGATGAATCCTAACAGATACATCAAAATAATGAACTACATTATTATTTTATTACCTTAGCCGGGCCCGGTTCCGAATTAATTATTATTGTATCAATGTATGGTAGAATTGTGTATCCTAAATATGCATACTGAAAAGTCCGCGATGGCATAATATGTCTACATTAGTTAAATATAACATACTACCTATATCCATTTTAATACTTTAAAAAATTGCCAATTATAAAGAGGTAATGTAAAAGCTATTCACCAAAATACGGTATTAATCACTACATATTATAAAATAAAGTCCTACGCCCGTCCATAGATAAATAATTATCATCAATGCGTATATGGTTGTATATCTAAGTTAACTCGGGCGAAGCTGCGGGCAACAGCTAGTTTGTGATAAAACTGTATTAAGATTCTTTTTCCTTATTTTACTTTTTTTATTCGCCATTTCAATTAAATAACTAGGTACTACACAAACTCAAGTATCTATTTATTTACACTAATTAAAGGTTTTGTATTGCAAACTAATTACAACTAAGAACAACAATTGTTAGTAAGTATTAAGTAGCTATATTATTTACACTGTGTCGTCATATTTATTTAGACGTAATAATATGAAATGCGCGGTAACAACGTTGTCACGAGCAAAAGCGGCACAGGTCCTACTTCGATGACGCCCGGCTGGGTACTGGCGCGACGTGGTGCGATGCGCGAGAGCCATTTTTATCGTTTTTTATTTTTCAAAAATTTTTGAAGTGACATAATAAAGATCTATCCAATCATTTCCACGTCATCCCCGTTTAGCAATTTAAACGTAAAAGTTTCATTAAAATTGAGTTACCCGAAGTCTCATACTACTCAATTTGCTTTTAAAATCGACGTTACTTTAGAATTTTCTTTGATCATGTAAAATGTTAAATATTGTATTTTTATCCAAAAAAATCCCTAGATCAAAGATGTATCTATACCCTATTTTTTATTATTATTTAAAAATGACGACTTCTATGAAAACACCTCGATCTAGAAACAACAATTTGGGATAAGGGGCCCTTAAGTATTAGTATGTATAATAATTAATGGCATTGTGCGACATTGAGTCGCATTCTGCTCTGTAATTAAAAAAACACACTGCCATCGAAATCCCAACTGAGTAAACCGATTTTAATTTAGTTTTGGGTTTTGAAAGTAAATTCCATTCAGCAGTTTTAAGATGAATGAATTTGAGAAATTTTCACAGGTCCATTTGTTTGAATTTTTTAAAATATGGTGAGTTTGACTTTATATATTATAATAATAATATGTAATGTGTTGGGATAACTCAACAAGGCCATCTGATCTTAAAATAGGGAGAGCCTGTTCTTATGACAACCAGAAAACTGATAAATACTTATATAATATGTATTTCCAAATACATACATATTATAAATAAATTACACCCAGACACAGAACAAAATATTATGATCATGTTCATCACACTAACGACGTTGGGATTAGAGTTGGGCGATACAAATCGTATATAGATACGAAAACTAGATATTGGTCCAATATCTAAAAATCGCTTACTGGCGCGTTCGAAATCTATGTATTACGATATTTAGATATTTGCGATGTATCGAATACTCGCAAACGCATCTATTCTATATCTATGCAGTATGCGATACGAATTACGATACGCATTGGTCGCTCGGCCCGCGGGAGCGAGTGAGATACAAACATTACACTACTTACAATAAGAGCGGTACGGCAACATTCGCAATATTGTGACTCGCACAATATCAGATTTTTGAACATGATATTGTTATGGATTGTAAATTTAAATCTTAATGTTATGTGAATAAGGCTTAGTTTCAGTTAAATATCAATAATGGTATTTGGCGCGTGAATCGGAGCAGATTTATGAATATATAGAAATCAAAATCGAGCGTAAAATATCTAGATATTAAAATACATAGTTTTGAAATCAGATATTGAAAACCAGTAACTGATTCAGATACGATACTCAGAAAAAGCGATAAGACCCATGCTTAGTTGGGATCGAGCCCACGACCTTTTGGTTTAGCAGTCAGGGTCACTAATCACTAGACCAACAGGCCAGTAATGTTTCTTGTATTTGTATTTTTTTTTATTATGTAAACATTAATTTATCCTCCTTAAAATAGTAGAATCGTTGATTTATTTTAATAAACAATAAAATACCTACAGCTTGGCAAAAAAGAGTATGGAAAAAATGAGGGCGCCACTTTCACTTAGGTCTCATCATAATATGGAAAATCAGTAAGATAATTTAATCAAATCGTTAAAAATAAATGTGAAACACTAAGCTTTACTCAAAATCTAGTATTTGTTGGCCAAGTATTGTCAACATCATAGGTTTCCATTTAGTAAAATATTTAGTTCCACCTGTCACCACGTCATACTCTTTTTTGCCAAGCTATACAGGTTTTTATGAATTTAAATAGTGACTTTATCCTCGTCAAATTATTAAAAACAAATTGAACCGTCAAAATAAATTATAGTCAATTTACAATAATTGCGAGGACGGCGGGAAGTATTATGACGTGCGGTTGTGTTTCTTTGGTTTCCCGTTAATTAATTGTTATTTTGTATTTTTTTAATTCGGGGCGGTTTTCTATAGTGTTTGTCAAAAAATATTGTGGTAAACTATTCTGGGTGGGTGGAGTGGGAAGTGATAGTTGATTGATGGGGACTAGAGGGGCGAAGCGCGCTCTTTGGGGTTTCCCGCCGTTTCTCCATAGTACAGACTAAATATTAACTCATCATTGGTAATGCACTAAGTGCAGTCCATAAAAAAAAGAAAAAAGACCACAATTGTCATTTGTCAAACTTCATTTGTCAAAAAGAGTTCTAATTTACATAGTTGAAGTTTGAGCTACAATTTAATTTACAATTTCAAATAGAATCTTGTGTTGTTTCAAATAAATAACATAAACATAGTTTAAATATATGCCGAATTTAAACATTTCTACATACATGTGACAAATAATGATAAATTAATGTTTTGAATATTTAAATGTTCAAATGGCCTTACCAGTTAAATATTTACTTGCCGGTGTGGTCAGATTTTGGCTCATAAATTCAGACTACTGGCAAATTATTGCAAATAGAGTGGAAATAGCTACACCACTAAATTCATGGAAACGATTAATTGAAGGTGTCTATCTTTACGACCATAAAATAGACCCATATGAAGGAGATTCATTTCACGAATCGCCTATCATTCTTGTCTTTTTTCACTTTTTACTAAAACGAGTTCCATTCCTATTACCTTTATTTTTTACAATTTTGGATCTAGTGACTGCCTACTTGCTTTTTCAAACTTCCAAAGTGTTCGTAAGGTTATTTAAAGAGAGTCAAGAGAAAATTATTGGTGAAGTAGCTGGAGAATCTAAAGCTTTACTACTTAAAGATTCTCAGTTGAGGGAAACGTCCGAATATGTCTTGTCGGTGTATTTGTTTAACCCATATTCAGTGCTTAACTGTGCGGGTATGACAACAACAGTTGTACAGAATTTTCTTGTGGCTGTAGCACTATGGGGTGCCACAAGCGGGCGAAGAATTGTAGCTTGTGCATTCATAGCACTTGCAACACATCAAGCACTGTACCCTATACTTCTTATTGTACCAATATCCATTCTATTAGCTGATGTGAATAAAGGATGCAACAAGTGCTCATACATTAGGACACTCCTGTACTTTGTATTATCATGGGGTTTCTTAATATATGTCTCAGCATACATAATGAATGGCTCATATAAATATGTCTACAATACATATGGTTTTATGTAAGTATATTTTTTATATATAAAAAAGAAAATTTAAACATACTTAGAAAAAAGGTGAGAGATTCGTTAAAAGGAGATCAAATTCATTGTCTTTTTTTAAATTTTTAATGTGTAGCAATAATTTTTGTTTGAAGTAGTTACAAATTTGGCAAAAATATCACACACAAATACTTTTTATTATATCAAAAAAATTTGAACTCAAATTTTTTTTTTTTTGACCATATTTTGTCACAGACAATATAACATTTGCATGACATTTTACTATATTGCTGAAAGATGTTTAGAATAGCAGTTGTTTATTTCATTATAAAAATATATATTACTAGCTGCACCTAATAAAATTTGCCATTAACTTTTTATTTGACTTTCATATTGTGTAATCTTTATTCCAGATTATCTGTGCCAGAGCTGAAGCCCAATATAGGTGTCTTTTGGTACTTTTTCACTGAAATGTTTGAGCACTTTAGACTACTATTTGTGTGTGCGTTTCAAATAAATGCATTAGTTCTGTATGTAGTGCCTCTAACATTACGATTCAGAAAGGAGCCTGTACTACTAGCTACAGTTCTCATTGTGCTATCATCAATATTTAGATCGTATCCATGTTCCGGAGATGTTGGATTCTATTTATCATTATTGCCTATGTGGAAACACCTTTTTTCTTGTAAGTATTTATTTCTGTTGTATTAAAAATTTATTAACCAGTATAAAATTGAATTTGTGTGAAATGTTGTATTAAAAATATATGCCTAATATGTCATGTGTTCATTGATGGAGGCCCCTATTTAGGATGGATAGATTAAATCCATAACAACTTAATTTTTACACCATTTCCTGAATTGCATGACCACTATATGAAATCAGCTGCCATCTACAGTATATCCGAACTGATAAGACTTTGGGACATATTTGCATATCCAGCAAGGCACCTGCTAATCCTCTGGTGTAGCTGGTATCTGAGGATGTCGCTCATCACTCATCATCAGGTGAACCGTCCGTTTGCTCCCTCTTCTATAAAAAAAGATGTGCTTGATATTTAGTCCAAAACCAAAACCACAATAAGCATATTGGAATAGGTTTTAGAGGTCTTTACAAAAATATTTATATTAAAGAATGTGTATTTATGTTACAGTCATGCAACAGAAATTTATTGTGGGTTGTGCATTTATCATCACATCAGCTTTGGGACCGACTGTGTGGCATCTATGGATCTATTCCGGTTCAGCAAATGCCAATTTCTTCTTTGGAGTCACATTATCATTTGCTACTGCACAAATATTTCTTATGACGTACATGCTGTTTGCTTACATAAAACGGGAATTTACTTTAAAACACGGATATTCTCGTGAGATTGATGGTAAACCAGCAAAATTAGTACTGCGGTAAAATACATTGTTTTTTATCACTTATTTATCACATAATTCTAATGATATGTCCAAAAAATTACCAGTAAGTAAATTATTCTACACTTGTTGCAAAGTTCCAAAATCATTTCCATATAATATAAACATAGTTCTGAGTTTACCAAAAATGTTTTTATTCTTAAACTTAATCCTACTATTGATAATGCTTTGTTTTACAAGACACAATAAGAAATTTTTGAGTTATGAATTTTATTTACATTGAAAGTAGACTTACTATTTAGAATATACTGCTTGAAATTAATGATATAGGCACCCTAATATAATGTTATCATATTGCTTCAAGTGTGTCTGTATATGTACATACTATGTATGTATATTTCAGTCTTATAGCGTACTAGCTGTTGCCCGCAGCTTCGCCCGCGTGAACTTAGATTTACAGCCGTACCCCGATAGATGATGATTATTTTTATAGCCTAAGTTACTCCTTATGACATTAGCTATCTTCCAGTGAAAGTCCCGTCAAAATCGGCCCAGCCGTTTCCAAGATTAGCTGGAACAAACATACAGACAGACGGACAGACAGACAGACAAAAATTGTAAAAAATGCTATTTTGGTATATGTACCGTGTATACATCCATATGCATTTATTAAAAAGTGGTTATTTTAATATTACAAACAGACACTCCAATTTTATTTATCTGTATAGATTATGATGTTAATTTTGATGGGGTTATTGTTATTCAATTTAAGCTGCAACTTTTACTGTAAATAAAATTGGCGTTCTTTGAGGGAGGCCTAGATGCCTATGTTCAGCAGTGTTTGGATAGAGGCTAATGATAATGAAATAAAATTTATAAATGTACTTTATTAAAGCATCTCTATTTTATTGGATTTCAATAAGATAATAATAAATAAATTAAGTACACCATGAAAATTGTAAGTCAGAAATAATGTTTTATAAACTTTAATCATTTTACTAACGATTCTGCTGTTAGATATAGAATAATATTTCGGTTTTTTTATGTCAAGGCAGGCTCTGATAACAGTTTGAACAAATGTATGTATGTCACAACTTACCAGCTAAACCTGTTAAAAATTATAAATGGTGAATATGTGTGATTATATAGTTGATAGTTACAGGAATAAATTTATGTACAGAAAGTAGATATATGACATCACAATCTATATTCTTCAAATTACTTCTTGTTTTTTACTTTGATCTTTAATTTAGTTTCGTACAAAATAAAGTATGTTGATTTTTATAAATGTAGGAATTATAAATCTAATGTTGGTTGTGTACATTATTGCACTCTATTACTTTTCTATTCTAAAAATGTTTAGCATTTATTTTTGTACAAAAGACTGTTGCAACTTTGCCACAGGTTATATTGCGTATATAATCAATGGCGTATTTAACAGCTTGCGCCTAGGGCGGTAGATTTTTGGGGATGAATTTTTTTGCAACTTCATAAATGAAAAAGATTTCTGTACGACAGTTTCCTGATGTTTTACAGATTCCCTGTCACTTGTCATTGTACACTTGGTGTACCAAATTTCCAAATACTGGAGAAAAAAAAGGTCAGCAAAACTTTACAGCCTATACTTTGAAAATGTGTAGACTTGCCACTGTATATTATCATGAATTTACATGTTAAACAGCAAAAATATTACTTCTAAAATAAAATTTTACATATGTAATGCCCAAAATAAGCGCAAATATTGTAACAGTTTAAAGTCGACTTATGATTATTACCAAAAATATTTTTTACGTTTATTAGGGGTCGTCCATAAATTACGTCACACGTTAAGGGGTAGGGGGGCGTCCGACGAAGTGTGACATTATGTGACAAGGGGGTGGGAGGGCTCCCAGATTTTGTGACGTCACATATGACTAGGTACTATGAACTAATTAAAAAAACGAAATTAAAAACAATTTAAACCAAAATAAAACTAATTTCGGAACAGCTGTTTTGATTTATCAATTTATTTATGTAAAAATTGCAAAATATGTGACGTCACACAAGTGTTCTGTGTTACTGTTATGTACTTTCAATATTGATATGTTTAGAGGCGAAAATAGGAATTACCTATTATTATGTATCACTTGTTATATTATTTGTGCATTTGGTCAATTTGTGGATATTATGCCATAAAATGTAAATGATGACAATAGCATTATCCATGCCAAATATGTTCAATATGAAATTATACAAATATATTATGACAAAGCCAGAGAACAATATTAGCACCTAAATGTATATTAGATAATATAGAAAACTGATTTAATGAAGTTTATATTTAAGGCGGGCCTTTCCCGATAAACGGCATTTTGAATTATGTTTTATTTAGAAACTAAGCCGATTTAAGTTTTGAAAAAATATATGTTATTTAACACTCCTTGATCATAAAATTTCAGTTGTTCGATACAAGATTTCTTATATTTGCTGTATTAAAAAAAATTGCAAAGATAGGTCAAAATTGAGATGAAAAAACCATGTTATTTGAGTAATATCAAGTTCTGTACAATAAAACTTACACCATAATAAACCTTGTAGAAAATGTGATTTAAAACGGTCGTCATAAAGTATTTTTTTATAAATCCCTCCCTTTAATTAAATTAATGTGTTTTCACTTGCTGCGTCGTGCTCCATATCCAGTTCTCGACAGCCCCGCCTTAAGTTTTTATTTCAATGTAAGGCATAATTCGTTCTTTGGGTAATGTAAAATGTTTAATATTTATTTATTTATTTATATAAGTGCTATCAAAATACATTTAAATTTAAAGTTTCATAATGTGTAGGATACATGTACTTTTAAAGTGGAGCCTAAGTTTAATTTTTTGAGAATTAGTATGATTGTTTATGAACTGAAAAAAAATATGTAAATACTTAGAAGAGCATTTATGATTTTTTTTGTAATTATATCTTTTTCTTAATCAAAAATATACAAGTATGTAAGTACAACCAAGTTTTTCAAATTTGCTTATCATCAAGAACTTAATTTATTTTCCACAAAAACATTAGAAATGTACCTAACTGATGCCAAAAAGTGAAAATAAGAAACATGATCAAAATAAGATTTGAGTGTACATAATTTAAGCTATTTGTGTTGCCATGTTTAAACTTTCAAATATTGCGTGAGAAATAGTTTTACAAATAACTAAATAGGAAATAAAGACTTATTTTTACCATTGTTTTTATCAATCCTTGTTAGTTTGTTATAACCTAGCCCCACGCCCTACAAAACAGTGACTCGTTATCTTATCAATTATCATTAAAGGTATCTGTGCATTACGGAACAACAATGCGGCTGGTACTATCAAGAATAGTGTGATACTATTTCATTATGAAAAAAGTGTGTCAAATTTTATTATTAACAGTGATTTGTTCATGTAAGTAAATTTATTAATAGTGACATTTTTTACACTGAATACTAGTAAAAGTGCGTATGCCTAGTTTCAGAGGGAGCTATTTTGTCAAGTATCCCATCACATTTGCGACAATGTTATCAGACTGGGTCTCCGTTTCTGGGAGCTCCAAAACGGCTAGATGTATTTCTCTCTCTTTTAAGAAGATTAGAAAGAGACACAAACTTAGATATGAGATTGTTTAGTGCAACATTACTCAAAAGGTACTGTTTGATCATATTTTGTTAACTCACAACTAGGATTTTACTAATTCACTAGCGTTATTTTTTGTTCTCTTTGAACATTCCGTTTAATTTATTGCAGTTTACGTCTCGACGGCATCGAAGAATCTAGTGATGCCGTGGAAACAGAATTTTTATTACCGTATAGAGCATCAGCATTTCAATTTAATAGATATAAGTTGTTAATGAACATATTTCTACCAAGCCAAGATCTAGTTAATATTGATGAATTTTTGTCATTGGATGAAAAGTGTCTGCTGCATAAGATGCTCAGTTCGACGGTACAACGGTGGGAGAGAGGCGACGAGAATGTCGTGTGCCCATTGTCAGTGGAACAACGACAGACGAACCTGGCACAAAGTTCTAATAGGTACGTTATGAGAACGGTATCCATAAAACTCAAATCACACCGTCATCCTACTTCCTTTTTTTTCTTTAACGCCGGGAAATGCTCTGAGGCATCCCGCGGGGGAGTGGGTCTCCCCAGGCGGGTATGTGGGACTCGCTGCGCCCGAGAGCTGGTAAGTGGACGCAGCTCTACCCACTAAAACCCGTCGTGTGCCACCAATGCCGCCTTTGGAGAGGTGCCCCGGATTTAATGAGCAAACAGGGCACCTCGACGGCTAGTCAGTCCCCCAAGGGACCGACGCCACCTCCACAGAGGGGTTGTCCCGCACCACGGAACGTCCGCCAACGTCGGGACAGTAAAATTGGGGTGAGGTTCGCGTCCTCGCCCCTTGCCCCCTGCTCTTTCGTCCCCTCTTCATAAGAAGAGGGGTACAAACAGCCCCCTCGGCTCAATTAGCTTCGCTCAAGGTGCTGGGCTCGCCCTAGGCTACTGAGCCCCACCGCCACGTCAAGGCCTGAACCACGGTGGGGCTCATATCCTACTTCCTACTAAGTAATATAATAAACGCAAAACTTTGTATGGAAGTTTGTTACCTACTCTTTCACTCCAAAACCACTGTATGGATTTGAATGAAACTACAATAATATAGCTTATACATCAGAGTAGCACTTAGGCTATAATTTATAAAGATATTGTGTGAATTGTCCAAATTTAATCCTGTGCAAACGAAGTCGCGGGCAGCAGCTAGTTTCTTGATAAATTCCCATTCATAAATCTTCTGACATCAAAAAATCTAAATCTTCAGGCTGAACAGTCGGTGTCCAATAGAAGATGGCGTCATCCAGACTGACTGGGGACCCGTATCCCCTGGGACTATCGTAGCAGCCGTTGCAGCTTCTTTAGAGGCACAAAGAGTTGCTATAATAGATATATTGAACACAAATGTATTTAAAGAGGAAGTTTCACAAGCTCTCTTAGATCATGCGCTAGAAGAATGGAACGATAAAATTGAGACGTTGGATGATCCTACCGCTAAGATCCTAGCCACAAATGCTTATATAAACAACGTGTGGGTGGCCACGCTAGCGGGTAGGTGTTGTTTTGCACTATTGAGACACCAAACACACACAGACACACTTTCAGCATACGGGGCCATCCACGTCACACGTTAATGAGGTTATCAATAAAGTATGACTCACGATTTTTGAACTAATAAAGGACGACGGAAAAAAAATATTTATAAGAAAATAAAACTAATTTCAGAACCGTTTTTTTCATTTGCTGATTTCTATATGAAAAATTGCAAAATATGTGACGTCACATTAGCGAGGGGGGAATCTCACAAATGTGCCACCTGTGACAGGGACGGGGGAGAGGTAAAAAAATCATGTAATTCGTGTGACGTAATTTATGGATGGCTCGACTTACCTAACTCGACTTATTTTTAGAGTCTTTGTCAGGCTCTAGTCACGGGTGACTTGTCTAAGCGTCTGTTATGAGAGGCAATATGGAAGATTTCGATGCCTGGTATTACTTTGTATATCTTTTTTTCATATAATAATAAGCGTAATAGAAATAACATCATACAAATGTAGTCGCGCCGCAGTAGTGAATCTGTCCCCCCGTGGGAACTCGTGGCTGAGGTTCTTGCCGAGACGCACTCCTATGTCTCGGATAGGAGGTCTCTTGGCGAGAGCCTTACGCTAGACGGGATCCTTCGGGTTCGCCGACTAGGGCAAGAGGCGTTAATGCGAAGGTGGGGGGAGGACCTGGCGCAACAGCCGTACGGCAAAAGCCTAACGGTTGCTCTCGTCCGGTCCTTGAGCGATGGATGTGCCGTAAACGCAAACCCCTCACCTTCCGTCTGACACAGGTGCTCACCGGGCATGGTTGCTTTGGTGAGTACCTGTGCCGGACGGCCCGCAGAGAGCCGTTGACAGTGTGTCACGACTGTGGCGCGGCGGTGGACTCGGCCCAGCACACCCTCGAGGTGTGCCCGAGATGGGCGGCGCTGCGTCATGATCTGACATCGGTCATCGGAGGGGACTTGTCTCTGCCGAGTGTCATCACCGCGATGCTCGGTGACGACGAGTCCTGGTCGGCGATGGTTTCCTTCTGCGAGGCAGTAATGTCCCAGAGGGAGGCTGACGAGCCGGTGAGAGAGAAGGCCACCGACGAGGCCTCCCCCCGTGGGCGACGAACGGGGGTGCGTAGGAGGCGCTACTTAATGCGCCTCCAGTAACGCCCCTGTGCTCGTGTCGGGTTCAGGATGGGAACCTGGGCCCAGTATGACACGACGTCGCGGGGACTGCCCAAGCAGCCGGGCAGCCCCCCTTAAGAGGTGTAGTCTGGCCTTCGCCGGGGCCAGCCTGTCACTGAGGTGATCCTGTTTAATGCCTATCCGGGACCCTCAAATTAAAGCGGATGTAGGCGCTGGCAGTGGTTTTAGTTTACGGGTAGGGCACTCCCAGGTGCGAGTCCCACATAGGGTCAGGATCTACCCGAGATCCTGGCTACATGCGTAAAAAGCCATTCCCTGCGATAACAAAATAAAAAAAAAGTAGTGAATCTGTAACACTGGTTTTATTTGCAAGCTAAGATCAAGTATCAATAGATTTGACAAGCTAATAATAATACCGTATTGGAACGAGATAACAACATACGAAAAATCCAAGAGTGACAGAGACATAGACACTTTCTTTTGTCTTTGTCAGAATATCACCCTTTGTTTGTTGGGCACAACAAGGATGTGCCCAACAAAAAAAAATCGACTAAATTTGAATGCCATACAAACATTCTCACTCGCGAACAGTTTGTCAAATATGCCGCCATTTTGTACTACTTTTTAATTTGGTCGGCTTATGTAGGTATGGTGATACCAGTTTTGTTATAAGCAGATTACCCAAGAATGTGGTATTATTTAAAAAGGGTGACTGGAATTTTCGAAATAAACACAATAAAAACAAATATGTTTATTTCTATCGTTAAAGGCTATGTACTATAGATCATACATATTAAGACGTATATAGCCTTCTATTTTATTATTTATGTTTTTAGCGGTTTGTTATTAGTCATTACATAATATTTTCGATAATCCGGAAAAATGCAACTGTCTAAAATTATAATAAATGTTTGGTTAGGGCTAATGCTTATAGTTATCTATCAACCTTTACCAGTTTTTTATTATTTTTAATTCACTTGTTTCAAGAAAATAAGTAGACTTGTTATTATGAATAAGGTATCCCTGTAAAATATGCCTGTCCCTTTCGGGTATACGCGAATGTCAATTCCATATTATACTTGTTCCTAGTTTGCAAGTATAAACTCAAATGTATATTTCCTAATAGTAGTCTGATGTTTTAAGGTGACTTAGCGGAGGTAGTCGTCAATCAAGGTCCGAGAGTGGGTACCCAGCGATTGGTGGTCGGCAGTAACAACAGGTGGAACGATACTTTGCTGCCACGAAATTTCTACATATTTCCTCGAAATGAAACGATCTTCGATTGGCATTTTACAGACGCCGAAATCTTGGCAGGCATAGATGGTAAGTATAAGTATAGTCAAAAAAGGTACTAACTACTAAATATCTCTAAAATCTTAAATACCTAAAAATGGCCTTTTTAAAAATATAACAGCCATCTTGCATATTGGGATAGTAAGATGCTTCTATTTTTTTCTAGCCGTTAGTTGATTAAAAGAAAAGGTATTCCCCGTTAGAAGCTGAAAAATATCACTTATTTTATACCGACATTTTGTTTTTCAGGCCTCATATTAGCGCACTACGTGCCGGGATGGGTAGAGCAAAGACGGTCGTTGCGCTTGTCTCAGGTCATCGAAATGTACTACTCCAACGAGGGTTCCTCCTTCGATCCAACTGTCAGGGCTTGCAACCGCCACGCGTTGTTCTCAAACATCATTGACAATTCGGACCTATTGGAGGAAACCTTCAAGTTCTCTAACATCCTCTCCTTGCAACAGATAACTGTGTATATCCCCGTGGAAGAGATGAGGAAGTTCAGTGAAGCGGCAGTATCGGCGTTCATGAACTATGTTCGTAAGTTAACATTATTTATATAAGTAGGTACACCCAGAGCAATGGTCTAATTTGAATTTAATATGTAACAACATGATACTTAACTCCCTCAATGAACGCCAAGACGACTGATACCTCGCCACTCGCATCCACAGTTATTAAAGAAAAAGTTATAAAAAAATTAAGTTCCTTAATTATTATAAGAAAAAGTTCCGTGTTGGATGCGAGTGGCGAGGTATCAGTCGTCTTGGCGTTCATTGAGGGAGGCGTGTGTTCAGCAGTGGACGGAGAGAGGCTGATGATGATGATGATGAAGAAAAAGTCAAGTATCTTGACTGTCGAAAATAATGTACACTTCCGTCGGTTTCGTTTACATAATATTATGTAGGTTTGTTTTATTTTTTTATTAAATTGTTATCAATGTCACAAAATTCACAAAAAAGATTATTATTATTAGACTAGCTGTTGCCCGCAGCTTCGCCCGCGTTTACTTAGATTTACAGCCGTTCGGATTGATGATGATTATTATTTTTATGGCCAAAGTTACGCCGTATAACATCAGCTATCTGCCAGTGAAAGTCTCGTCAAAATCGGCTTAGCTGTTTTATAGATTAACCGGAACAAACAGACAGACAAAATTGATTTTTTTAATGTAAGTACCGTATATTATTTCATAGCCTTTACCCGCGACTTCGTCCGCATGTAAGAAGTATTTTTTTAAATCTTATTTTTCAAATAATATGGTTGCAATTTACGGGTTCCATACTATCTTTGTGCCAAATTTCATCTGTTCAGTGGTTTAGGTGTGAAGAAGAGACAGACAGACAGACAGAGTTACATTCGCATTTATAATATAATAATTAATAGTAGGGATGAATTATTCTATTAATCCATTTTGGATAAATTACTAAAATACGGAAACAGTATGTCATTAAAAACGCGTGCTATACAAAAGTACGATCCTCATACGGATCCGCATCTTGTAATAGATAGCGTGATCTACATTTTGTGTTAACGCCATCTATTGACACGTCTAAAAAACTTATTGTTACACTTATACATCTTATCATCTTGGGTCTCAAACTATCTCCATATCAAATTTCACTCAAATCGGTTCAGTTGTTTAACAAATACATAGTCCCGGAGTTTTAGTTGCACAACTCCCGTTCTCGTGGGATTTTCAGAATAAAAACTATTTTAAGTCCTACGTTAAGTTCCAAAGTATCTTCATATCAAATTTCACCCAAATCTGTTCAGTGGTTTAGAAGATAGACAGTCCCGGGGTTTTACCCTCATAGTTCCCGTTCCCGTGGGATTTTCAGGATAACAACTATTTAATGTCCTACGTCAGGTTTTAAAGCGTCTTCATATCAAATTTCACCCAAATCCATTCCGTGATTTAGAAGATAGATAGTCTTAGGGTTTTACCCGCATATTTCCCGTTCCCGTGGAATTTTTAGGATAACCACTATTTTATACCCTACGTTAAGTTTCAAAGTATTTTCATATCAAATTTCACCCAAATCTGTTCCGTGGTTTAGAAGATAGACAGTCCTGGGGGTTTACCCGCATAGGTCCCGTTCCCTTGGGATTTTCGGGATAAAAACTATTTTAAGTCCTACGTTAAGTTCCAAAGTATCTTCATATCAAATTTCACCCAAATCTGTTCAGTGGTTTAGAAGATAGACAGTCCCGGGGTTTTACCCTCATAGTTCCCGTTCCCGTGGGATTTTCAGGATAACAACTATTTAATGTCCTACGTCAGGTTTTAAAGCGTCTTCATATCAAATTTCACCCAAATCCATTCCGTGATTTAGAAGATAGATAGTCTTAGGGTTTTACCCGCATATTTCCCGTTCCCGTGGAATTTTTAGGATAACCACTATTTTATACCCTACGTTAAGTTTCAAAGTATTCTCATATCAAATTTCACCCAAATCTGTTCGGTGGTTCTGAAGATAGACAGTCCCTGGGTTTTACCCGCATAAATCCCGTTCCCGTGGGATATCCGGGATAAAAACTATCCTATGTCCTTTCTCGGGTTCCATACTATCTTTGTGCCAAATTTCATCCAAATCTGTTCAGTGGTTTAGGCGTGAAGAAGAGACAGACAGACAGACAGACAGACAGAGTTACTTTCGCAGTTATAATATTAGTAAGGATTAGTAAGGATTAGACTTTTTAGTTGACTTTACTTTAAACTACCTTTTCAGCGTCGGTACTGCGAATGTATCACCGCGATTGCGAGACCAGTCGAGGAGTATCTACCGTGGACCTGGTGGTCGCCACGGACGGCTCGTGGAATGGCTACGAAGTACAACAATTCATGTCGTAAGTATTAACCTCAGAATTTATCATAATACTTAATTTGATTTCGCAGTCGCACAAATATTGTTTATGGCAGCGTAGTTTTTAGCACCTGATAATACAAATTTTCGAAGATAGTAACTTATACATATACTAACTTATATATATATAGTAACTAATAAATAAGTATATGTATAAGTATTTATACTAATATATAATCTAATGCAAATTATGACCTCTGATCGCAAAATTTACGAGCATGCCTTAGTCTTCCCTTGGTCGGTTTGGACAAGTAAGGCCCCACAATGAAAGGGACCGAGTAACTGGCGAATTAAACAATATAATATGTTCTTGAATTAAACTACCTGTGTGAGAATTGCGCTATGCCGCGGTCCCGGCTGCATGGATACCACCATCCTATTTTTTTCTCCCGTGAAACAGCTTTGCTGTGTTTCGGAGAGAAGGGGAGGACAGGCAGTGTAATTACTGGCACCGAGACTTAACATCTTATGTCTCAGGATAGACAACACATGAATAAGTTGCCTGGACTCGTTCCAGGTTAACTTGTTCCTGGGCGACGCTGACCACTTACCATCATGTGGCTCGTCTGCCCGTTTGCCTAACCAACTATCATAAAAAAGTCCTCTTCACAACATATGCACTAATGTAATATGCCCATTGTCTCAAATATGTCAAAGATGGTCCTGCTTCCAAGATACAATAGTAATAATATTAGTAAGATATTCTTTCTTAAGATATCCCATCATAAGATCAAACTTCATATATTATTACAGTTGGGTAGGTCGTGTTATGGAGGTGGATGCGAAGCGCAGCACCATCTCCCTGCTGCAGGGCAATACGGGGCAATGGATAGTGCCCCCGTCACACAATCTCATGGCTTTCTTCTCTACCCTCAACAACATGACTACAGAGTGTAAGTAACGTGAAATTTCAATTATACATGATATTATGTTGTAAGTAAAACAACCTATTACCAGTCATAGGGACTGCTGGTAGAAGTGAAAACTTATAACTTATAATTTTATCAATTATTATCAGCAGAAAGTACTATCATGTATACGGTGAGATACAATTGTCATTTTTAGATTCTTATGGAACTTACAAATAATTATAACTCTTGTCACGTACAGGCTACATCATTTGTTGCCCCTTTCGCACTACATGTGTCTCTTTTTTCGTGTAAGTAAACGCAGCGACACATCACTCAGCAGTGAAGAGAGACTGTATATTTCTCGCTCGGGCACACTCGGCGTTCCCGAGTTCACTCAATCGAGTCTTTCACCTCCGAGCGTGACGGATCATCCTTACTTACAGCCTACAAAAATCTGTGTGTGGTGCGCCAAAAGAAGTTTTCACTTCACAAACTATTTTAATGTATCATAAAGTGGTGATAATACTGATAATTATAACGTATATGAGAATATTCAAAGCTTTTATTGTGCCTGATTCCACAGCCGCCATCATTCTGCTTAATTCCACCACCAAGCCATGGACAGAAAAAAGATAGGACATAGTGTAATTTATTACCAAGTTAAAGTGGCAAGGCAAACAAGTTAGGTACTTAATACACCTAGCAACATATCATGTCGGATGAACTCGTTTACCTTCGTGGGGACGTCAACCATTTATAAGCATATAGCTCGTTATCACTTATCCGGTTTGCCTACCTCAAGAAACATTATACAATCCCCACCATGGTTTAGGCCTTGACGTGGCGGTGGGACTCAGTAGCCTAGAGTGAGCCCTGCAGCACCTTGGGCGAAGCTAATTGAGCCGAGGGGGCTCTTGTACCCCTCTTATAAGAAGAGGGGAAAAAAGAGCAGAACAACGTTGGGAGGGGTTGTTCTGTCGGTGCAGAATATCCCCTCTCGTCGGTCCCTTGGGGGACTGACTAGCTGAGGTTTTTGCTCATTAGATCCGGGGCACCTCATCAAAAGCGGCATTGGTGGCACTCGCCGGGTTTTAGTGGGTAGAGCTGCGTCCACTTACCCTTTCGGGCGCAGCGAGTCCCACATACCCGCCTGGGGAGACCCATTCCCCCGCGGGATGCCTCAGAGCATTTCCCGGCGGGAAAGAAAAAAAAAAGAAAAATATACAATAGGAATTACCTACAACCTACTACATATAATCTATTTCTTCTATTGTGTTCTTCTTCTGTGTTTTCGCCAACTATGTTGATGTCGGCTTCCAGTCTAACAGGATGTAGGATACCTATATTTTAAATGGAGCGAGTGCCTATCAGACCTCCACAATCCAGTAACTGGGTAATACGATAGCCCGTGGTCAGACTTTCGGGCTTCTGACAACCTGTAACGACTGTCAAAGATCCACGAATGACACGGACCAACGGCTTAAAGTGCTTTCCGAGTTACGGACGAGTCTCGGTATGTAAAGATGGTCACCCATCCTCGGTCCGTGCGGTTGTTTTATTATGGTTTTATTACTTAGCCACGAGCTCCTCATATCCCGTAAAAGTTGTTTCATTATAATGAACGAAACATTAGAGATAGATTTGACTATAAATATAAACTATAATTTTCAAACAAGATTAATTAAGTACCTACAATTTAAATTTAAATAATAATTAACAATACATACTAGGGGCGATCAAAAAGTAATGATAAACAGGTATTTTTAAAGAAGATAAAAATACAAAAAAAATGTTTTTCACTTCCTCAGTCCCTCACGACTTCCCAGCAAAAAAAATGTATAAATAGGACGTCATTTGCAGGAGCTACATTCATCCACCCGACGGTGACGCGGCACAGTCCCGCCACTGATACACAACCGACGCCAGGAGGCCGTGTGGTCGCAGACTGCACGGTAGGCGGGGGGCAACCCCCCAATCAAAAGTGAGCCGAATGGGCTCACACCAATCCGTTGAAGCATTAGGGCCTTCGGGCCATTAGCATAGATCCATGCGAAAAAAAAAAAAAAAAAAAAAGGAGCTACATTCATTTGAATACCAGCAGTCGGAGCGACAACACGAAAATGGAGAAACACGAAGTGAGATGCGTCATCAAGTACCTCTGTTTGAAAAAAATGTCTACCAAAGAGATACACGTTGATTTGGTGGAGACATTAGGGGACTCTGCTCCTCCATATTCTACGGTGGCACGGTGGTGCAAAGAGTTTAAGCTGGGTAGAACGTCCACAGAAGATGAACATCGCGAGGGACGCCCAACCTCGTCCCTCACTGAGGAAAACGTGAAAAAAGTCGAAGAAATCGTATTAGCAGACCGAAGAGTAACCGTCAGACATTTAGCTGAGGTCACAGGGATCTCATATGGCAGCATTCAAAGCATTTTGACCAGCAAAATGAATATGAAAAAGGTCTCCGCTCGTTGGGTACCGCGAATGTTAACGGACTAACAAAAGCAAAAGCGAGTTGACATTTCAAGAGCCAATCTTGCAAAGTTCCAGGCTGACAAAGAAAATTTTTTGTCTCGATTTGTGACCATGGACGAAACATGGATTCATCATTTTGATCCTGAGACCAAACAACAATCGATGGCTTGGAAAAGGCCATCCTCACCGACGCCGAAGAAGTTCAGAGTTTCAAGCTCGGCGGGCAAGGTTAAGGCCGTCTTCTGGGATGCTGAGGGAATCATAATGGTTGATTACCTGGAAAAGGGAGCTACTATAACGGGCTCCTACTACGCTGATCAAATAAGACGACTGCGAGAAGCCATAAAGGAAAAAAGACGCGGCAAACTCCGAGCGAAAGGCATTGGCGTTAAAGCCGGAGGTTGCGGATTCGAATCCCGCCCGGAAAAAAAAGTTTTCTGTGTTCCTGGGTCATGGATGTGTATTAAATATTTGTATCATATAATGAAAATCTTAAATACATATAATATGTATAACATAAAAGTATTAAATATATTTCCGTTGTCTGGTACCCGTAACACAAGTTCTTCGAGAACTTACCACGGGACCAGATTGACGTGGTGTGAAATCGTCCATAAATATTATTTTTAATTATAGGGCCCAATCGTCTGAACCTACCGAATATTGTATCAAGGATGGTGACTCACAGTCGCAACCAAACCCTGCGTGAGATTGAGGACAAAGCCAGCGCTGGGCACAGCACGGTCGTTCTCGTCATCACTCCGACCGACCGACCATCGTCCGTCGAACTGGAGCGGGCTAGGTCGCTGATGGCGTCGCTACGTACGAGCTTCTTTGATGTATACTTCACGTACGTCGCACAGGATTTGACGGACTTCCAAAACGTCAATAACGAGTATCTGGATTATTCGGAAATGTTTTTGCAAGTAAGATTTAAGTTTTTTGTTTGGAAGTTTATGGGAGTACCTTCTAATTGAAAAATATTATCTATGCACTAATTTTAGGGCCTGATTAATACTAATCTGATTAATAATAAATATATACTAAGTCATTTTTTTCGGAGGCCTAATGAAAAAACATATTTTGTGTACGTAATTTGCTGTACTTATATGTTTTTTCCATTTCCATACACATCCGCACAACGTGAGGTTATGCAGATGCGTTGCCCTCCTTTTCCCTATTTCCCCAATAGGCCACCGGAAAATCATAAAACGCACGAAACGCAACATGGCGACATAGTGTAGTTGTCACTTGACGCCGGTGTTATGTGAGCGAGAGGTACCACCACCGTCATGCCGCGGCCGGCCTGGTTCGGTTGTAATGCACTAGCTGACACTACCTCTTATTAGCAATTTAAAGTTTTAATAGCAATAAAAAAGACAATAGTACGAATGTATTGGTGTTATGTTTTTAGGTATCTTCTAATAGTCTATCTGATGTTATGACTGCTGTAGAAATTCATGTCCTGAAAAATATGATTCCAAGTAGAATTGTAGGAGCCCAATGCCCAGTTAATGGCACCGTGTTCGAACAAGTTCCATTTGAAGATTTTGTTCTTCCCGGACGGGAGCAGTTATATCGGATACATCCATATTATTTAAAACAACAACCAGTAGTTAAATTACAGGTATAACATTCTCCACTGTAATAAGTTTTCTGGTAAAACGCCATCTATGAGTAGTTATTTGCACCACTATCATGACATTGTTTGAAAGTTATGAATTAAACTAATAGAGCCGTAGTTTACATACTTTCAGCTTTTATAATGAAACAATAAACATTAGAAAACAATACTTTTAGCTAACTTTAACTTTGGAAAAAAGTTTTAATTTTGAAATAAATTGGTATTTAATACATCGGATGCATTACTATAATATAACACATAAATAATTATTGTTCTTTGAAAAGAAGTGGAAAAGAAAGATATTAATTCCAACCTATTGAATACTGCTGCTGCATTTGCTTACAGTATAACCAAATTAATATGTATAATTTACACTGCTTATACTCACATAGCGCCATCTATGAGCAGTTGCTTATACCACTATGATGTTTGTCATAAAAGCTAGTCTTAAAAGTTTGTCTATTATGCACATGTTATGAATTCAAAAACTTCAGTCGGTACGTATTCATCATCATCATCAGCCTCTATACGTCCACCGCTGAACATAGGCCTCATTCAATGAACGCCAAGACGACCGATCTCTCGCCACTCACATTCAATCCAACACGGACGGCCATCTTTGAGTTAAACATAAGGATAAAAATAACTGAAGTCCATTTTTTTGTAATAACTGTTTCTTACCGGAAGGAAGTTAGTATAGAATAATTAGTTTTTTAAATCAACTATAAGCCAATTAATTGCTCTTTAAATGCTCCATTAGAATTCGTAATTGCTCCACGTTTATGTTTAAGAATATTACACTTGAAAGCTTGAAACATGAATAGATAACTAATATTACATACTATATTAAAAAGTGTATCAATTACGGATTCTACTAAAGCATTTACGGAGGATTATTTAAAAAAAAATTTAATGGAAAAATAAAAATTTCTAAAACTTTTTTTTTATTAATTAAGATTTAACTAATAGTTATAAAAGTGGTCCAATTAATCGGCCTAAGTTTATTTAAAAACCAAATTATTCTACGTTTAATCTTCCTTCCAGTGTATACTTGTGCAATAGTGCTCGTTCTAAAATACCTTTAAAATTTTTCAGTTCCGTAATGATGGCCATGGGAGGATATTAGTATGCATGTGGCGTGGCGCTGATGTAACTCATACATGTCAAGCGATCAGTGAACGAGATTCTTACCATTTTAATCTTACCAACCCGTGCCCTTCACCGGAATTTTGTCCACCGGCTAACTTCTTAGTAACAGCAACCACAACATCAAATTTATGTGCACGTAAGATTTAAAAATTGTAAAAAAGCTATAATCGACCAAGGCCCCGGGGGGATTCGAACCCCCGATCTCCTGTTTACTAGACAGGCGCTTTAACCAACTAAGCCACGGCGCCGATGTCTGTGCATGTGAAATTTAATATCATATATCAGATGTATCAATCATGGCTATAAATCTATGATTAATTATTATAAACCGTTTTTTAACTTAGAAGAAAAATCAAAACAAAGATATTGAAATGATAATACGATACTAAAATTTAATGTTTATATTGCAAATGGCCATACAAATTTTGGAAAGGCTATAAAAAATAGGGTCAAAAATGCGCCTCAATAAGATCTTCATCACTCCATATGAATGCAAAAAATGCAATTGACACCCATGACCCAAGCTAAAATATAACTGTGCTTCAAATTTATCTTTAAACGAGTACACTGCAGATTAATTGAAGTGAATTTATTATTACTTTCTCTCGAATTATTTATAAAACTTTCTTTTATCTTGTATCGGGTTTTGCATTAGTGTGTTCTAAAAGTATAAAAAAAAGCGATGCTCTTGTAATAGCATCTCAGAAACTAACAGTGACCCCTGATCATGTTTAATCGCCCATCGTCCTCCAGTTTCAAAACGGCGTCAAAATTATTCTTTAACCGTATTTTCTTTGTACTTATTAAGATTGTAATTTATTTTCTTGCATTGCAGATAAAGACTGTCGTCTTCCTCATCAAGTAGGTTATTACATACAACATTCTGGTTTTCGATGTCTGCCTCTGTTGGGGTCTGCCGCCAAAATGTCGCCTGTCTTGAAAGTGTTTCTGGTACTTTCTCTTGTGGTCTCGTTGTCTTGTTTGCATTAATGACACATTATAAATTTGTAAGAATGATAAATCTAAGAAATAAAGTGTTATATATATATATATAGGGTAATGTTTTATTTATGTTCGTTAACCACAGAAAATATAAAATATATTAAAGACATGAAGAAGCTTAGGATAGAAGTTATTTGTGAAGCAACATAGAATGACAACATTTCATAATTATAAAGTCGCCATAAAAATGCCATTCCTTTATCTTTCCATCCTGATTAGTAATATAGTATATTTTTAACCGACTTCAAAAAAAGAGGTGGTTCTCAATTCGTCTGCTAGTTTTGTTTTGGTATGTATGTGAAACGATTACTCCGTCGTTTGTGAATGGATTTTCATGGTTATTTTTTGTTTGAAAGCTGGTGCTTCCAATTTGGTCCCATATTAATTTTATTAAGATCTGACAAGCCGTTTTTTAGTTATTCCCAGTAATGCCTATTTGGTTGGTTTCTTTTACCTCGATGGTATGCTGATGTGCTCACTGCCGTCCGTCCACTGCTGAACATAGGCCTCTTTCAATGAACGCCAATACGAAAATCGGAATCACAAAAATTTAAGAAATAAAACATTTTACAAAAAATTTCAAAAATACTAAAAGTAATATAATAACAGTTTCTTTAATTTTTGTGCTTACAACATATAATTAACTTAATCTTCTACTAATGTACAAACTTTGCGTTTACCATGTCGTTATAGTTACTTTTAGAGTCGGTGTCGTATTTGTTGCTGTACCTACCCTACCTACCTACCTTGGCTGACATTGCAATCTCCTCTGTCCCTTGTTTTGTCCCTCATCCGTGTTTTATCCGCCAGCCTTCCCACTTCATCGGTCCATCTCGCCATAGGACGTCCTGGACTTCTCAGACCCAGACTAGGTCAGCATTCGCTTACAATTACCACTTACCACCGTAGCCCACCTGCTATCGACACGTCTAGCAAAGTGCCCTGCCCAACTCCATTTCAATTTCGGTACCCTATCTCCGAAGTCATTGAACTTCGTACGACATCAATCTCGGTATTGCGGATACGGTCACAAGCAATTTCATGCCGAGGCCCGAGCATCGCTAACTCCACTTTGTGCGACTCTTATTTTGTACACAGTCTCCTGTATAGAATGTCCATGTCTCGGCACCGTAAGTCCATAGTAGGGAGGACACATTGATTGAAGACTGGTTTTCAGGCTCTGTGGTATTTTTGGACCGAAGAATGTCCTCTGATTTCCCAAAAACTGCCCACCCCAGTTGAATTCTCATACTAATCTCATTATGGTGTTGTTCCATAATTCCTTAATCCTTACCGAACGATAGACATGTCCAAGATAAACGTAATTTTATCAACTACATAATAATATATATAATAATATAATTATACTTTGAAATAATAATAATAGGCCTTTACCTATGAAATTGCCGTCCTGCAGTACTGGCCATTTCAAATCAAAATAATTTTTGTTTGGCTAAGAATTCTAATTTCAAATTAATTTTATTTTAAAAACATGGAATTCTTTTTCCAAAAGTAGTCAGTCATTTGTTTATTGATAAGTGTTACATTTTCATAGCATTTCAATCTTTTTCGTCATCATGGATACGTTAAAAATTCGAGTAATTATGGAATATGAGTACCGTCGTGGCAGCGACGCGGCACAAGCGGCACACAACATCAACGACGTTTACGGAGCTAACACTACAAACCAACGCTCCACAGCCTGTTATTGGTTTGCTCGCTTCCGTTCTGGAAATTTCGAACTAAAAAATGAACCTCGCGGTCGCGCGAAGAGTTTGGTCGACAATGACGAATTAAAGGCGATTGTGGAAGCTGATGATACACAAGCTACGGTTGAATTAGCAGCAGCTTTCGACATTAGCGTCAAAACAATATTGGTCCATTTGCGTCAAATTGGCAAGGTAAAAAAGCTTGACAAATGGGTGCCCCACGAACTCAATGATAGCCAGCGCTAAGTACGCGTCGAGACGTGCCTTGCACTGCTCAACAGACACACAAATGAAGGAATTTTGAACCGCATTGTTACCTGCGATAAAAAATGGATTCTGTTTGATAATCGCAAGCGCTCAGCAAGTTGGTTGGATCCTGGTTCAGCACCTAAACAATGCCCTAAACGAAAACTTATCCCTAGAAAAGTGATGTTCACTGTTTGGTGGTCTAGCGCCGGTGTGATTCATCACAGCTTCTTACCAAACGGGGTGAGCATTACTGCAGATGTATACTGTGAAGAACTGAACACAATAATGGAGAAGCTGGCACATCTCCAACCAGCATTGGTCAATCGCTCGTCTCCGCTGCTCCTGCACGATAACGCGCGACCTCATACTGCACAGTAGACGGTCTCCAAGTTGCAAGAACTGGGGTTGGAAGCTCTCCGTCATCCGCCTTACTCACCAGACCTTGCACCTACAGACTACTATAACTTTTTCCAGAATTTGGATAACTTCTTGGCGGGAAAAAATTCAATACCCGTGAGGCAGTACAAAATGCCTTTGAAGAATTTGTTGCCTCCCGTCCAGCTGATTTCTTTAAGAAGGGCATCAATAAACTGCCACTGCTTGGGAAAGATGCATTGATGGCATGGGTGATTACTTCGATTAATACAAATAAAAATACATGAAAAAAAATCGTTTAAATTTTTTCATATAAAACGGCAATTTCATAGGTTAAGACCTAATTATAAGGTCGTAAATTAATTCAAAATTAAAA
Organism: Helleia helle; assembly: GCA_963853865.1. Classification (NCBI taxonomy): domain Eukaryota; kingdom Metazoa; phylum Arthropoda; class Insecta; order Lepidoptera; family Lycaenidae; genus Helleia; species Helleia helle. Next base: position 11,486,456 of record OY971422.1, on the reverse strand, counting down.
TCAGTACAGTTAATAATCATAATAAAGCCCTGTATAGTTACATAGAATACAATAAAAAACCATAAAAAGGCTTTTTGTACCCCTGGTGGGACTCGAACCCACAATCCCCGGCTTAGGAGGCCGATGCCTTATCCATTAGGCCACAGGGGCGGTTACGATAAGACTCGAATTTTTAAATAAAATTTCACAAAATTTTTGATAACTTAAAAATATACCATATTATTTTAAATTTATAAAATTTATAAAGCTTGACTAGAGAGAAACTCTTAATATTTGACTCTAGATTACTGATTTATATAAAACATAGCATAAAGTTTGGTTTAACGCCATCTATAGTCGGTTAAATAAAACTGTACTTATGTACTATCCTCGTTTCTATTCTTCTTAATAGATAGCGTCACAGTGGTGAATATTATTTTAATAAATAATTAGATACGAATAAAATACAACAACTTAATTTATGTTTAATATACTTACTTAGCTTTATTTTTTGAATAATTATATTATTATATAAATTAGTTTTATAATATCCGTGTTGTATGCAAAACATGTATCTAATTATTAGACTTTCATACAAAATAAAATTATGAATGTACGTAAGTTAAGTGATGGATTACCAATCTATTAAGATTGAACAAATTCTGCACATTCTCTTATCTTATTTTTTAATATTTGCACTATCATGTCACTGATAATGTTTTAATTTTTTACCACATAGAATATCGACTCCGTGGCGCAACGGTAGCGCGTCTGACTCCAGATCAGAAGGTTGCGTGTTCAAATCACGTCGGGGTCAAACTTTTTTGAATATTTATCTGTTTTACTTTTAACACCGACAAAAAACAATCCGACGTAGTATTATCTAAATCTTATTGTTTTACAAATACCTAGAGACAAATATCTAGAGACAAAAGTGTATAAAAAATCCAATAAATAAAAAGAACCACCATATTGTGTCAACTGATTTTTTTTGCTGGGCCGATGGAAAAAATAAGTTTTATTTGCAAGAGCGGCTTTATAAATATAGCAATAAATTGATTTTCTTTTTTCTCCGTCAACATAATATGTGATATTATGCTCTATAAAGTCTACACAATCGCCGTACAATGTTTACAAGTACCTTTAGCCAGGATAAAGCCGCAGTAGATCATTTTATAAAAGCAACTTCGGACTGTTATGTTTTAAATAGTATTTTTATAAATTCTCCACAAACTAAAGGCGCGAGAGGAAAACCTGCGAAATGAGAAGGGAGGAAAGAAGCTTGCGCGTATTAATTTATTTTTAAAATGGAGACTAAATAAAAAAACGAATCTTCTTAGTATTCTCTTTACTAGGTAGGCACTTCTGCTACAAAAGATTTCTAACAAACAAGACAAGGAATGTCCTTGTCGATTGTTTGATTTGTTGATGTCACTACAAGTGTCAATAAGTTAAGTCGGTTAATATTTAAAGTTCTGCCAAGGATTATCGGAACACGACGGGGGTATAATAAGTTATAAAAATACAGATTCATGAATGTGGTTAACATGACATGGAACCGGTATAGGCGTCTGAAGGAGTCCGCTTGTGCCCAGATCGCCAGCGTCTGTACTCTGTAAACACGTAAATATCAATAAAAGGCACAACGCTAAGTAATTTAACAAATATTGCCGAATGAACATGCAAAATAATACGATAATTTAACCTAACTTGTTATGTATTTTCTGGTAAATCTGTTTTTCAATTATTGTCGAAGTTTGGTCATGTGATTGTAAGTGCGTAATTTTGTTTAGTTAAAAATCGTATTACTTTCTAATTTACATAAAACGAAATTAGTTTAGCCTAAGTCCGAAAGACTAGGATGATTCATGATACATTATAAACCGTGGAAAGTTTTTGGCACGTTCCAACCAACCTACCTATATCGTCCGCAAAATCGTCACTTTTCGTAAAATAATACTACAAGAACGACTTAAAAGAAAAGAAACCAAAATTGTAAATCTTATGTCTCTATTGTGCAAGTTGTGACCTCACAATTTTAAGGAACATAGGATATCACTTTTGCTGTAAAATGTGACTATTTTTATTGAAATCTAATGGAATACCTTGTCAATGGTCGGCCACTCTGTTTTGCATACTCTACCCAAAACAGTTCCTTTCAGTGCATATAACTTCAATGCTGTTTTGATAAAATTAATCACGATTCACAGTTTGATAAAACTTACGTTGATTTCCTAGATAATGTCGCTTCGCAAATTTCGCTAACCAAGATGTGAGCTGTATTGCACAATCGTAAGGCATATTTTGGTCTGGTAATCAATATTTTATAGCCAAGTGACTGTACGTGTCGGGTGTTGTTTGTAATTAGTTCTCATTTCACGTACTCACACATGCACATTTTTCTCCGTACCACGACGAGGTTAGCGAACACGCCTACGAATTATTTATGTGTGCGTTTCATCTTGCAATTAGCTGTAGATATGAATTATGAAGAACGGTGTAAAAACAAATTTTGGTGCACGTATATTTAATTATCACCTATCAATTTGGACACGTGATGGTTTTTTATAGTGATGGCCTCACTTCACATACAAAGTTTCCTTATGGAAATTTTGGCGAATGAAATACAAATGCCACTCCGCAAATGAAAACTGACCTTAATCCTAGTTGAATGTTTGTTTGCTAATGACCACCAGAAAATATACTCAGATAATAGTATTTCCATAATAAACTAAAATAATAAACCTTGTTATACATGTGTTTGTAGGTTAGCTTACATAATAATCATTTCTTGCGACGCTGTAATGTTTTCACTCCGGCGAGAAAGATTTTCTCCTGCTGATGAAAGAGCATAATATGATTGGAAATGGTTTCATTACATGAGATATTTTACTTATAGGTAGGACAATAATTAATATTTTGAAATGCTGCTTTAATATAAATAAAACAGATTAAAATACGAATGTATAATTATTTAAAGAAGAACCACAAAAACATACTCCGAAATTATATTGTCTGACGGTTGGTAGATTTTAATAAGTAATTATAAACCTTGACATTTATAATATTGAAGCTATTTGAAGCCAATCTGCTTTAAGGAAAGTGTAATAGAATGTAGAGCATATATTTCGCCCACATCGCCAAAGTCCTCATGAACAAAACAAACAGCTTTAGGCCACATTTAGGCTCTCCCAAAGAATTACATTTGCAAAAATTTATAACGAGTGTCTTAAAATTAAATAACTAGGTAATAGATAGGTATAGGTAATAAATAGGTTCTCATTAAAAATAATCAAACGCAACAGCTATACAATTTCATAATTTGGCGCGTATTTTGCAATGTTTATTTTTTTTAGGTACATTACTAAATTCTTTAGTGGTAATTAATAACGGCCATGAAATAGTATATAGTCTCGGTCAAATTAACAAAAAATAACTTGACTTTTTTGAAATTATTGAAAATTTCAGGAGAGAGTATGACTCCGGTCTGGGCGGGCCCAACTAGTCCGATACTTCTATTTTAATTGAACCTGCAGTAGGTAGGTTCAATAATTTAGGTTATGTGCGAAGCATCACGCCAGATATCCCTTTTCTATCACTGAGCTCAGATATCCAGAAAAAGTTGTGGGCGTTTATACCTTTAAAGTTAAATTGGGAGGAGATTCGTTATTTTAGCCTCCATTAACAGAGACTTCATAAATGAAAATGCCTGTTGATAACTAATCTCCTGTTGCCATAATTCTTCCATTTTTTATTTTTGTTTGAAGTATGAGCATAACTCAGAGTAAAAGGTTGAGGTAGAAGTTATAAAATCAATATAGAGCAATTGTAGCATAAAATATTGTTATGTAGTCTTTTAATAATTTTTACAACTATCGCCTATTAGAAAGCACACAAACCTATATAAAATTTTTAAAAAGTAAATAAAAAAGAAAAATTTTCAAAAGTAATTTTTTAATGATAGCATTTTTTCTTTTTTATTTACTTTTTAAAATTATTTTTTTTATAGAAGTTGAAGTGTAACGTTTTATGAAATCCAAAAAAAATATATTATGACGTGCTAGCTTACTCTACTCTATACAATGAAGTCTAAACATGTTTACCCAAAAACCTTTCACTGAAACAAATACATAATATAGCCAGCCTGACCTTGATAAATTATACATCAGTCATTGGTAATTTATTGACGTCAACAAAACGTTTGACGCAAATCGTCTTATACCCTCCAATTATTTTTTATTAATACCAATTCAGTTTTGGTTACTTCAATTGACCCCTGTTCTGATGGGTGTGCGTGCGCGCCGGCACGCCCATCACGTGCACTTAACTGGGCTTTCTTAGTTTTACAGTTTCCAAACATTTATCTTTACTAATCTTTACTATGTTTCTTGTATACTTACTAATATTATAAAGAGGAAAAAAAGGAGGAAAGTTTTGATTTTTTGTTTGTTTGTTTTAATTTAACTCAAAAACTAGTCGACCGATTAAAAAAATTCTTTCACCATTAGACGTACCAACTTCAACATTGGAGGGGTTGGTCTGTGGTGCGGGACAACCCCTCTGGAGGTGGCGTCGGTCCCTTGAAGGACTGACTAGTCGTCGAGATGCGTTGTTTGCTCATTAAATCCGGGGCACCTAACCAAAGGCGGCATTGCCGGCACTCGCCGGGTTTTAGTTAGTTAGGGTTAGTTTAGTTTTAGCGGAAGCGCTGCGTCCGCCTTACCACCTTTCGGGCGCAGCGAGTCCCACATACCCGTCTGGGGAGATCCACTCCGCCGTGGGATGCCTCAGAGCATTTCGCTGCGTAAAAAAAAAGACGTTAACACTGAGTGACTTATGCTATAAAAGTTATCTTTATCAATTCGGATATGGCTGTAAATCGAAGTTCGAAGCTGCGGGCACTAGGTAATATGTTAAAAATTAAAAAGATTTCTCTCTCTAGTCTTTAGGGTCGGTCCTCATATCTCAGGATCCTCAGCATCAGGGTTTGCTTAACAGGTTTCCGCCAGCTCATCTCTTACGACCGTATGCAATTTGGAGGACGAGTTTTTCACTTGATTGCTTTATTTAGTTGGGGAATAACCGTGCGATCGCCTTCGGTGGGAATACAATAAAAACTTAAAGATACTCTATTGAACGATTGGATTGGGCATATTAAAGTTCATTGAAAGTGGAGAAGTCAACAGCAGATGAAAGGGTTTGGGTACGAAAACGAAAAAAAAATCATAGTCATTTGCTATAAAGGTTATCTCATTTTATTTTAACAACAGTTGCTTAAAACGTTCGTAATTTTTTTCACCTTGTTTGTTGTTGCAGCCTTGCATTTCATAAACAGGATGAATTTTTAACCTAGAATTTGATTGAAATAATTAGGTAAGCTTTGCTTTATAGAATGTAACGTAGTAAGCTTTGATAGTATCGCCTTAATATGAGGTTTGTGTTTGAACATTACGTGGCAAATGGCAACAGGAAAAACTAAGTTTTGGCGTGAATCGATTGGCGTTGGAGCGTTTTAGCAGTATAATGCGGTGACGCTGACGGCTAACGAAAACGCGATGGCTATCCATTTCCATCATATATTAACATCGACGTTTTACATCGGCCGGGAGTCCGTCGACGGTCAACTTGTTCCTATTTCCTCGAGTGTAGAAGGAGACCCTGCGCGACGTCTAAGGATTGCTTATGCTTTTAACGCGGCAATTGAATACGAATACACGAAGTTGTAAACTAAGTGGAAACTTATGCGACAGTCCTTTTGTTTGTTCATTGTTGATTATCGAGTTTTATATTCTATGTTGACTGTTAATCGAATTCACTATAGGTAGAGTCTTGTAAATACAAATACAAGACTATTAAAAAAAAAAAATTGTAGTCTTATATTTCTCGAATCTTAATTTTCAGATTTAGACGTAAAAGTCTTTTACAACAATTGTCTATAGTAGAATCTCGAATTAACTGTGAACAGATTCTTGATCATATCAATACAGCTTTGTTATTTATCGTAGAGCATTAGTTTATGGTATACTATGGGCAGAATACCAGAAATATTGATGTCGCCTTATATCTTTTATACGATAACACCTAGTATAGTCCATACAGAAGTTAGTTAAATTTTTTTTGTAATCTGGCGAGGGTTCTTATTTTTCTGGTCAGGCTATAATTATAATTGTGATAAAAACGATATTAATAGTAATAACTAATAAGAGTCTCTTACAAAACCATTATGAGTTCATTTTGAGATTATTGCTTTAACTTTGTAATATCCTGAAGTTGATCTTTAATTATTTCCTTACCTACTCATGCAGGTTTACTTTAGATTTGCTCATATTCAAATATGTTTACTGTTGCAAGCTTATGTTTAGTATATAATAGTCGGGACTATTTACTTGCATATGTATAATATTGTAACATAATACCGTTTTTATGGTGTGTTTTAGTTTGAGATTTGCAGATAATCCACATGGTAAGATGGTGTCTATAAATTACGTCACTTTACCCTTACCGTAAGGGAGAGAGAGGCGATCCACGAAGTGTGACATTGTGTGACGTAGGTTGGGAGCGGTAAAAGATTTTGTGAAGTCACATAAGACTAATGTGAACGAATTAAAGACCAAAATAAAAAAATAACACTATTTTCGGAACCGCTGTTATAATTTACTAATTTGTTTATACAAAAATTGCAAAGTGTGACACGTCACACTAATATGGGGTAGGGGTCTCACAAATGTGACCATCTGTGACAAGGACGTGGGAGGGGTCAAAAAAACATGAAATTCGTGTGAGGAAATTTATGGATGGCCCCTAAGGTGAACTAGTTCACCCGACAGTTGCAGGCGAATCATTGAGGCACAGGCGTCTACCGAGATATAACATCAATAAGTATCGCTGCTACTAACAATTAACAGCCGCTTCTGCCAAAACACAGCAATTGTTTCTTCAATCTCTTCAATTGCTTTTACGTCTTTTTGTTTCAACATAGCAGGGATCACTTCTGACTGTTATAACTTATAACCATAAAATGAACCATTAATGTCATTTTTGGAATTTTAGTGACGTCCATCTATTTAAGATCGATGATGATCATGATGATCATGATGCTTTCTAAGCCGATTTCGGCTACGACGAGAAGCTTCTGATAAATAAATATAACAGTCATTACGTTGATGAGCTCTCACATGGCTAGCATAGCCTATCTTGAAAATGCTCCGACTGTGTGAGAAACACGGATTTGAGATCAATCGCTTATGTAATATATATTATACTAGTTGTTGCTCGCGGCTTCATCCGCGTTAATTTAGATTTAGAACCGTATCCGGATTGATGATGATTATTTTTATAGCCTAAGTAGTAACTTAGAGTACCTTATAACGTCAGCTATCTGTCGGTGAAATTCCCGTCAAAATCGGCTTAGCCGTTTCAGAGATTAGCCGGAACAAACAGACAGACAGATAGACAGACAGACAAACAAAAATTTAAAAAAATGCTATTTACCTACACGGTACATATACCATGTACCATGTATAGATCCATAAGCATTTAGTAAAAAGCGATTATTTTAATATTACAAACAGACACTCCAATTTTATTTATCTGTATAGATATACCAAACTTAATAGTCAAAGGAACTTACTAAGAAATAAAGATAAATTTAATTAATTACTTGTATTTAACTTTTTAACTTGTAAATCTGTAAAAGTGGAACTCAAATGTTTAAAGTAACACCTTCATATGACATTAGAATGATTAGATGATTTGGCGATGACTAAGACAATGAGGTCGTGATTTTAGTACGAACCTCTGTCGTTGGTTGTTTGCGCACCGGACAAAAAAGTATAATATTTTGTTCCTTTTACATCGAAAGATTCGGGAAATATACCTACATGAATAAAGAATTTTATTTACCGATAAGTCAAATTATGTTCTATTAGAATAAACTACACATATCTACACGCGTCTTCGTGGGTAACGATTTGAACTTCGAAGGCCGATTAGTCACGTTACAGACATGTTACTAAACATTGTTACACATTCTTGCACCGCTTCACTGTTTCAAATAAAACTAACCGGAAAAGTCTTGTAACATTTCATAATTATTAGTCTCAGTTCTGGGTCATGAACAAGAGCATTTAAAAATTTAAAAAAGAAGTTGTGTGCGCCTGTACCAGCATCCTCCTGACCCCACCATGGTTCAGGCCTTGACGTGGCGGTGGGGCTCAGTAGCCTAGGGTGAATTGCTGCACCTTGGTCGAAGCTAATTGAGCCGAGAGGTCTCTTTGTACCCCTCTCGTAAGAAGAGGGGACAAAAGAGCAGGGGGCAAGGGGCGAGGACGAGAACCTCACTGTGTTCGCATCCTGACCCGACACGAGCACAAGGGGCGTTACTGGAGGCGCCTCTCTCACCCTCTGGCTGAGTGCCAGGTTACCGCCATATTGTTATTTTCTCTCATAACGCAATTTTTCTATGGACAAGAAAGGCAGGAGAAGTAGCGTAATTACTGGTACCGAGACTTATCATCTTAGGTTTCAGCATGAACCGCATGAATGAGACGTCCCTATTATTATTCAGAATTTTTTTTTCTTTCTTTTTAAGGTAAAAAACTGTAGGTATCTTTTAAAATTACAATGTGACTGTGAAAATGAAGAATGGTTTGTGAAAATAGAAGCAAATATTTATTATATTGATAACAAAACAAAACAATAACTATAATCTATTTGGCGCTTGGATGTTACAAACCTGACCAATGGCCATTGGTTTGCTCTTGACTCAAGTATGTGATTTGTTTCCCATTTTTTTTTGTTTTTTTTTTCTTTTTCCAATTTTATGATGTAAACGTTTTTACCACGCTTTTTTTTATTTAGCTTGGGTTGTATCTATGTATCTATGTATCTATGTATGTAATGGAATCTTTGAACATGATTTTGACCCACTTCTAAAGACCAGATTTTGTTCAAACTTTGTAGATTTATCGAGGACCGATGACAATACAATAATTTGATAAAATTATTCCAATATCCTGATAAGGATAATCAGGATAGCACATGCTAGGAAGGCGTAAGGCGCGCAAGTTACCTACATCACTTGTGTTGTTTTTAGTCTCTCACTCATTTCTTAAGTGATTGTTAATAGTTGAGTACTTTAAATTAATAAAAAGTTTGATTAATTTGAAACTTTGCACACGTGTCAAGGACCGATGACAATGCAATAATTTAATAACAGTTTCCCAATATCCTTATAAGGACCGCCAGGATTAATAAATTCTTTTGTGGATCCTCTGTAAGGGAGTAAGAAAGATAGAGCTATCGCGTGATCTGCGCATGCTGCAGTTTCGGACTCCCTCCTTTTCATTACGGGAGTGGGTAATTTGCGCGCCTGCTGCTTTCCTTGGCTGTGGTAGCCGTTTCTCAGGCTCCCTCTCCTAAAAATGAGTTCTTACTCCCGATTACTTTTGTATCAATTACGATTCCTGCATAGCTTTGGACTTACAGTCGATAAAGAAGGAATCAAATCTAATAAACCAAACTAAAAAGTGAAAAATAAATTATAGTTTAAAAAACTAAAAATCCACGCTTTTAAAACTGATTAAACAAAAAAATTAAAAATAAAACTATAGTAATCAATTCAAAAATTCATATTATTATACAAAAAGCGTGGGGGGCTTGATTTCGATTGTGGTAAACATATTATCAATAATTTACTATATCTGTGGATATCTTAACAAGCAACCCCACGTGTTTTGTAAAAAAATTTCAATTGATTACTATAGTTTTATTTTTAATTTTTAGTTTAATCAGTTTTTTTTTTCGTTACACTTATTTATTATTAATGTTCATCTGTATTGTGGTGCTATGTCTGGTTTGCTGAATAAAGTTTTATTCTATTCTATTCTATTCCCATTGCGAAATTCTGTGCCAGTATGCCTTTATTTTATTATTTAAACAATGACGACATTTTTATGCTAGTTGGGTACTAGCTAGAAATGTCGTCATTGTTTAAATGATTCAGTGGGTGGATGGCCTCAAAATTGTTTCTTATAATTAATTATGTGACTACATACACCATTTTTATTAACTTTTTATATGCATCTGATGATAAATAGTCAACCAAGAACATAGACAATAGCCCCTATAGTGTCAAAGCCAGGGCTTTCGTTGCCTAACCTGAGTCGGCAGATGGTGTCTAAATTCTAATGTCTATGGTGTCACGATATCTGTCTGTCTCTGTTTTAATTTCTGGAACACAGCGACGTTAGGAATGGTGGTGTCGGAATGACGCGGCGTGTGGTATAAAGTTAAAAGTTAATCTCTCTCACGTGATATAATATTATATGTTCCACTAATGAGCACGGGCTTCGTCTTCAAAAAAAGGCCAAGAGGGCTATAGGCGTAGTTCATCTATGCACTGGCCTAACGCGGATAGATGAACCTTTTTTACGCCGGGAAATGTTCTGAGGCATCCCCCGTGGGAGTGGGGCGGATAGAAGAACCTAACAAAGCCACAAAGATTTTTAATTTTTCTAACAAGCATTTCCTCTTGGCCCACAGCTCATTGGGCATTCGGCAGATGTGTCTGACTCAGACTGGGTCCCATTAAACAGGATTCGGAGACCAAAGAGTATAAATATATTATATTCGGAGACCTCGACGGAGATAGCGGGATGACCTCGATGCTCTTTGAAAAGACTTGCGAAGTTACTGCTCACAATAGAGACGCGTGGAAGAGACAGAGGGAGGCGTTTGCCCAGCAGTGGGACAGTGTTAGCTAGGAAGAAAGAAGAAGAAGAAAGCATTTCCTCACGACGCTTTCCTTCACCAGTTATCCTATATGTACATTGCTACAAGACACAAGTATATACTACCATACCCTATATGTAATATCTTATATCTTTAAATTATATATTTAAATGAGCAATTCTTATATATATATATATATATATATATATATATATATATATATATATATATATATATATAATTGGAATCTCGGAATCGGCTCCAACGATTTTCATGAAATTTAGTATATAGGGGGTTTCGGGGGCGATAAATCGATCTAGCTAGGAATCATTTTTAGAAAATGTCATTTTATTAAAAATATACCGAGCAAAGCTCGGTCATCCGGGTACTTTGTATGTAGATGCCCTACTTTAAATGTAATAATAATGTGTATAAAATTGTATGTTATATATATAAACTAATTTCATATTTATATACTTAGTAGATACTTATGTATTAGTAAGCGATATAATAAAATATAATTAAAATACTAATTAGAAAGGTTTCACAACCATTATTTAGGTAGATATGAATGTTATTTTGAACCAGTTTGTGATAGCGACTTGATAGCGCTGATTCTTGTTGCCATTCGAATGTGACGTTTGGGGGCTTGGTAGCGGCAGCCAATCAGAGTCTGCCGCTTGGCATGTGCGTCACAGATGATAAATGAGAACTGAGTTTGAAATTCAAAAAGTAATACCACGTAATACCATGTGGTTAAGGGATTTCCAGGATTGTTTACCAGTTGTGGTTTTCCTTAGCGGTTACAACACGCACGGGACCACGCCCACGTCTTATTGTATTTCAGACAAAATAAGACCTGTGAAAACGTTAACCTTGCAACGTACTACACAGTCATGAATTTAATGATGATTTTGCACAATCTTTAGAGTAAATAAGTCTCAAATTTAGGCAAGTCATACGGTGATGCAACACCCACGTCAAATGTCAAATGCGCTGAATCTATTTATAGTACATACGTACGTGCGCAATGCCACACCTCCGGTACTTTCTAAGCGACGTCATTTAACTGAAACCTGAATAAATACAGATAACAATATTTAAATATTGATAAATAAGTGACAAGGCAATTATATTTGTATATAGTCTATCTAATTTACGAATTTTATCGATTTTTTATAACATCTATAAAATTATTACATTTCTGATGTTAACAGCCTAAAAGGCTTCCATCCTATTCATTTTACATTAGGTCGTCTCTCTCCACTCTGTCTCACAGTCACTTCGTCGCTTTCCATTTTTTTTTTTTTATGGGCTATAGTAACAAAGGATACAAGAGTAAAATTCGTAACTGGAGAAGGATAGGAAAATGATGCATTTAATATAATTTTGTAAGAGGTAGAGCCATTCTCCTCTTAGGCAGCGGCACGACCGGGGTGGTACCTCTCGCTCACATAACACAGGCGTCAAGTGACAGCTATGCTGTCACGTTTCGTGCGGTTTATGAATTTCCGGTGGCCCATTGGGAAGGATAGAGAAAAGGAGTGCAACGTATCTGCATAATCTCTGGTTGTGCGGATGTGTATGGGCGTTGATAGTAGCCAAAAGGCTTCGACTGCTCGTTTGCACTCCTCGGCTATAAAAAAATACTATAATTTTTTTATATTAGCTGAATAGACAAACTGCTGACGTGTCAACTGCTTGATGATATGATTTCTGCAATAAGTATCTAATCATTGCTGCACAGGAATCAGTGTGTTTCCTTTTTATTAATTTCCGAGTAAGATTTTTACCTTATGCAATGAGATGTAATGTGAAACAAAATTAAGTACAAATATGAACTTGGATCCGACATAAAGGTCAGTACAAGGTCACTTAAACATTAGCTCTCATGAATTATTTAAAATGACAATTTCGTAAATCACCCGGATTTATTTTATATTCTGAATAGATTTATGCTATTTTTGGTTGATTAAAGTGTAATACACTTATCTATAGGTACTTAGATAAGTATGACACGGTACATATTTTTTTTTACTTTTTCGTCGGGAAATGCTCTCAGGCAATCCGCGAGGGAGAGGTGACACCCCAGGCGGGTATGTGGGACTCGCTGCGCCCGAAAGACGGTACAACAACCCCTCCCAACGTCGGGAGAGTGCAATGAGGTCTCCCATCCTCCTACTCTTTCATCCCCTCTTCTTATAGGAGGGGTACAAAGAGGAGCTCCCTCGGTTCACTTGGCTTCGCCCCAGGTGCTAGGTTCACTTTAGGCTACTGACCCCACCGCCACGACTAGGCTTGAACCATCGTGAGGATACACGGTACATAATATACCAAAATAACATCTCTGAAAATGCTAGGCCGATTTTAATGCGACTTTAACTGGTAGATAGCTGATGTTATAGGTAGTAACTTAGACTATAAAAATAATCATCATCAGTCCGAGGACGACTGCAAATCTAAGTTAACGCAGGCGAAGTGCGGGCAACAGCTATTAATAATATTATATATATCTAACCTCAATGTAAGAATACTTATAGGAGCAGAATACAAAGCATTATCGAAAAATTTACACTGGTCGCATAATTGACATTAAATTAAATCTAGGTTTACCGAAATAACTTTTATATGCATGTTGGACAAAGAAAATTTCATACATACACAGGTGTGTACAATGTAAAGTATGTTTCTGGAAATACCATGTTCCCTTGTGTGAGAGTAGCAAATAAATAAACTCTCTTGTGTTTTCGCGAAAGCGTTTGATGATGAAAGATGTTATTTTCGGCTAGACTCTAGACTATTTAAGTACCCAAAAAATGGTGGACGTTATGAGGTTTTTTGTCCGTTAATAAAAAGGGATTTATCGTACCAGTTCCTCTTGTGACAACTCAAAGCCGCTTCTAGTTTATAAAACGATTTTCGAAAGCTAATCTGTTTATCCGTTCCTTTCTACTTCACTCTCGCCTTTCAACTATTACAAACGTTTTCTCAAACGACCATACGAAAAGACGATTAATAGGTATTTTACAGATGGCTCAAAATGGTAGTAATTGCATCATCGGTAAAATACATCACCATTGTAACAGTGCGTCATCGTGGTACTGCTAACAAACCACAAAACGACCTAGGTACGTTCTGTTTGTCTAGTTTTTATATTAGTTGACATAAATTGGCATACGAGTCACATGATTGTAAATCAATGTCACCAACAAACACACATAACACCGGCGTCAATGCTATGCTGTCGTGTTTCGTGCAGTTTGTGAGTTTCCGGTGGCTCATTGGGGGGGATAGGGAAAAGGAGGGCAACGCATCTGCATAATCTTTAGTTGTGTGGATGTGTATGGGCGTTGATAGTCGCGAGGCTTCGACTGCTCGTTTGCCCTCCCTATGCTATAAAAAACTGACAAACATGAAACAGTCAAACAGAGCACCGGTGGGAGGGAAGCGCTGTCCCGCGCTCCCAACTGCATGGGTACTACCATCTTGCTTGTATCTCCCGTGAAACAGCTTTGCTGTGTTTCGGAGAAAAGGGCAAGACAGACAGTGTAATTACTGATACAAAGACTTAACATCTTATGTCTCAGGATAGGCAACACAGATGAGTTGCCTGGGCTCGTTCCAGGTAAACTAGTTTATGTTCATGGGCGACGTCGACCACTTACCATCAGGTGGCACGTTTGCCAGTTTGCTTATCCAAGTAACATAAAAAAAACATAAAAAGAGCACTTTTAATGATAAAAGGCGACACACAAAATGGTTGATGTCAGTAGCTTCTGCTTCTTAATAGGTGTCACAAGCAGTCTGCCGTTCTTACCGAAACGTTCGGTACCTAGAAGAAGAAAAGTGCGTCGTTGATAAAATGTAATAATAGCAAAGCTCGGTCATCCGGGTACTTTGTATGTAGATGCCCTACTTTAAATGTAATAATAATGTGTATAAAATTGTATGTTATATATATAAACTAATTTCATATTTATATACTTAGTAGATACTTATGTATTAGTAAGCGATATAATAAAATATAATTAAAATACTAATTAGAAAGGTTTCACAACCATTATTTAGGTAGATATGAATGTTATTTTGAACCAGTTTGTGATAGCGACTTGATAGCGCTGATTCTTGTTGCCATTCGAATGTGACGTTTGGGGGCTTGGTAGCGGCAGCCAATCAGAGTCTGCCGCTTGGCATGTGCGTCACAGATGATAAATGAGAACTGAGTTTGAAATTCAAAAAGTAATACCACGTAATACCATGTGGTTAAGGGATTTCCAGGATTGTTTACCAGTTGTGGTTTTCCTTAGCGGTTACAACACGCACGGGACCACGCCCACGTCTTATTGTATTTCAGACAAAATAAGACCTGTGAAAACGTTAACCTTGCAACGTACTACACAGTCATGAATTTAATGATGATTTTGCACAATCTTTAGAGTAAATAAGTCTCAAATTTAGGCAAGTCATACGGTGATGCAACACCCACGTCAAATGTCAAATGCGCTGAATCTATTTATAGTACATACGTACGTGCGCAATGCCACACCTCCGGTACTTTCTAAGCGACGTCATTTAACTGAAACCTGAATAAATACAGATAACAATATTTAAATATTGATAAATAAGTGACAAGGCAATTATATTTGTATATAGTCTATCTAATTTACGAATTTTATCGATTTTTTATAACATCTATAAAATTATTACATTTCTGATGTTAACAGCCTAAAAGGCTTCCATCCTATTCATTTTACATTAGGTCGTCTCTCTCCACTCTGTCTCACAGTCACTTCGTCGCTTTCCATTTTTTTTTTTTTATGGGCTATAGTAACAAAGGATACAAGAGTAAAATTCGTAACTGGAGAAGGATAGGAAAATGATGCATTTAATATAATTTTGTAAGAGGTAGAGCCATTCTCCTCTTAGGCAGCGGCACGACCGGGGTGGTACCTCTCGCTCACATAACACAGGCGTCAAGTGACAGCTATGCTGTCACGTTTCGTGCGGTTTATGAATTTCCGGTGGCCCATTGGGAAGGATAGAGAAAAGGAGTGCAACGTATCTGCATAATCTCTGGTTGTGCGGATGTGTATGGGCGTTGATAGTAGCCAAAAGGCTTCGACTGCTCGTTTGCACTCCTCGGCTATAAAAAAATACTATCATTTTTTTATATTAGCTGAATAGACAAACTGCTGACGTGTCAACTGCTTGATGATATGATTTCTGCAATAAGTATCTAATCATTGCTGCACAGGAATCAGTGTGTTTCCTTTTTATTAATTTCCGAGTAAGATTTTTACCTTATGCAATGAGATGTAATGTGAAACAAAATTAAGTACAAATATGAACTTGGATCCGACATAAAGGTCAGTACAAGGTCACTTAAACATTAGCTCTCATGAATTATTTAAAATGACAATTTCGTAAATCACCCGGATTTATTTTATATTCTGAATAGATTTATGCTATTTTTGGTTGATTAAAGTGTAATACACTTATCTATAGGTACTTAGATAAGTATGACACGGTACATATTTTTTTTTACTTTTTCGTCGGGAAATGCTCTCAGGCAATCCGCGAGGGAGAGGTGACACCCCAGGCGGGTATGTGGGACTCGCTGCGCCCGAAAGACGGTACAACAACCCCTCCCAACGTCGGGAGAGTGCAATGAGGTCTCCCATCCTCCTACTCTTTCATCCCCTCTTCTTATAGGAGGGGTACAAAGAGGAGCTCCCTCGGTTCACTTGGCTTCGCCCCAGGTGCTAGGTTCACTTTAGGCTACTGACCCCACCGCCACGACTAGGCTTGAACCATCGTGAGGATACACGGTACATAATATACCAAAATAACATCTCTGAAAATGCTAGGCCGATTTTAATGCGACTTTAACTGGTAGATAGCTGATGTTATAGGTAGTAACTTAGACTATAAAAATAATCATCATCAGTCCGAGGACGACTGCAAATCTAAGTTAACGCAGGCGAAGTGCGGGCAACAGCTATTAATAATATTATATATATCTAACCTCAATGTAAGAATACTTATAGGAGCAGAATACAAAGCATTATCGAAAAATTTACACTGGTCGCATAATTGACATTAAATTAAATCTAGGTTTACCGAAATAACTTTTATATGCATGTTGGACAAAGAAAATTTCATACATACACAGGTGTGTACAATGTAAAGTATGTTTCTGGAAATACCATGTTCCCTTGTGTGAGAGTAGCAAATAAATAAACTCTCTTGTGTTTTCGCGAAAGCGTTTGATGATGAAAGATGTTATTTTCGGCTAGACTCTAGACTATTTAAGTACCCAAAAAATGGTGGACGTTATGGGGTTTTTTGTCCGTTAATAAAAAGGGATTTATCGTACCAGTTCCTCTTGTGACAACTCAAAGCCGCTTCTAGTTTATAAAACGATTTTCGAAAGCTAATCTGTTTATCCGTTCCTTTCTACTTCACTCTCGCCTTTCAACTATTACAAACGTTTTCTCAAACGACCATACGAAAAGACGATTAATAGGTATTTTACAGATGGCTCAAAATGGTAGTAATTGCATCATCGGTAAAATACATCACCATTGTAACAGTGCGTCATCGTGGTAC
Organism: Helleia helle; assembly: GCA_963853865.1. Lineage (NCBI taxonomy): Eukaryota > Metazoa > Arthropoda > Insecta > Lepidoptera > Lycaenidae > Helleia > Helleia helle. The sequence continues at coordinate 11,469,137 of OY971422.1, read as the reverse complement.
TGCTAACAAACCACAAAACGACCTAGGTACGTTCTGTTTGTCTAGTTTTTATATTAGTTGACATAAATTGGCATACGAGTCACATGATTGTAAATCAATGTCACCAACAAACACACATAACACCGGCGTCAATGCTATGCTGTCGTGTTTCGTGCAGTTTGTGAGTTTCCGGTGGCTCATTGGGGGGGATAGGGAAAAGGAGGGCAACGCATCTGCATAATCTTTGGTTGTGTGGATGTGTATGGGCGTTGATAGTCGCGAGGCTTCGACTGCTCGTTTGCCCTCCTATGCTATAAAAAACTGACAAACATGAAACAGTCAAACAGAGCACCGGTGGGAGGGAAGCGCTGTCCCGCGCTCCCAACTGCATGGGTACTACCATCTTGCTTGTATCTCCCGTGAAACAGCTTTGCTGTGTTTCGGAGAAAAGGGCAAGACAGACAGTGTAATTACTGATACAAAGACTTAACATCTTATGTCTCAGGATAGGCAACACAGATGAGTTGCCTGGGCTCGTTCCAGGTAAACTAGTTTATGTTCATGGGCGACGTCGACCACTTACCATCAGGTGGCACTTTTGCCAGTTTGCTTATCCAAGTAACATAAAAAAAACATAAAAAGAGCACTTTTAATGATAAAAGGCGACACACAAAATGGTTGATGTCAGTAGCTTCTGCTTCTTAATAGGTGTCACAAGCAGTCTGCCGTTCTTACCGAAACGTTCGGTACCTAGAAGAAGAAAAGTGCGTCGTTGATAAAATGTAATAAAATACCAGTGAAATACTAATTACGTTTTATTAAACTTACTAGCTGATTACATATAGATATGCAATTTAACAAACGCAATACATTGCAAGGGGAATTTGCCGTCCGTCAATAAGCGCTCTTGGACTATAAATTATTTAAGTACGCATAATTAAACATAAGATGCAATGGATAGCATATTGATGATGTTATCTAACTGAATGTATTAATGCATAAATGTATGACGCTAATGAAATTCAAACAAATACGCCTCTCATCAAGAACTTTATCAAGAACATAAATTATATATAATGGTATCGATTAAGTCTAATATAGATTGTATCGATTACCACTTCATTGGTCATTTACGTAAATTGTTTGAAGTGTGCATATAAAATCCCAAGAATCTTCCATGACCCATCTCAAGCTTTCCATATACTATAATATAGTCTTTATAGATATTTTTATTAAAGATTGACAGCGCCCCGCGGTTTCATCCGCGTACTTTCCATTCTCGTGGGAGTACAGGGATAAATTATAGTCTATATGTTATTCTGATGTATAAGCTATGTTATTGTAGAGTTTTATCAAAATCTATTCAGTAGTTTTTTTCGTGAAAGAGCAATAAACATACATCCATACATTCTTATAAACTTTCGGGTTTCTAATATTAGTGGAACTTTAATGTCTATTGTATAACAACTGTAACCTCATGTGGCATAGACAGTTATATCGTTGAAGAATATTAAATTGATTTTGAGGAGAGACAGCCGGTAAACCCGGAGTCATTTGGGTGTGTGACTGGCCTGGCCTCGATACCTTCGTCCTACGCGAAATAGCGTAGATGCTACGTGAGTCAAGCCACGCAAGAGTCTATTACCTTATGAAATCCCATAACTCTTGTCTTCTCTTTCCCTTTCTATCCTCCAATCTCCACCATTAAAAAGGGTAGCCGAAGGTTTCTGAACTTTCAAAGTTGCATCTGTAATTAGGACGTCATAAAAAGCTAGCCCGCTAAAAATCTATCCCTGTTTGATTAAAAAAATCAGTTTTAAAAAAAGAACGCCATTGAAGATTATGTAAGTAATTCAAAGTTGTTCCAGTTCGTATTAAAAAGATTTTATTCCTTTTAAAGTTAGCATATATCAGACGTGTGTATGTTGGCATATAAACAGTGTTTAAAGTAAAACTTGCTTTCCTAAAATTACCCATGACCGACATAGGAGAGAACTGATCGTTAGCACGTAGCTTCTCCAATATTCCACGTAGGAAATAAACAACCCAATATTATTATTATGATTCACGATGAATCTGTCTACCACAATATACCCAAAGGTTTCATGATAACGCGCAATGTGACATCAGCTCTTTAAAATATGGATTAACCAATAAATACAAGACTAAAATAGCATGCATGCAAATTTAATCAAAGAACGTCTCATCTTTTTTTATTTTTTTCGGTATGATCTATGCTAACGGCCCAAAGGCCTTAATGCTTCGTCGGACTTTTGGGTTGCTATAGTGGGGGGCTGCCCCCCCCCCCCAAACCGTGTAGTCTTCGACCACACGGCCTCCTGACGTCGGGTTGGATAGAACGTCATCTACCTACACTATTATTCTATAGAAGTAATGTGTTTGTATGAGTACAGAGTAGATAGCAAAAAACTACTCCTCCAATTCAATTCTTTGACCAGTAAGTATTAAATATGTGGAGTTGCCACTGAGAGACATGGACGTTAAAATAATCATCGTTAGCTAGATAAGAGTTAACTGTTATTCAAAATTAACAAGGGCTAAGCTACGGGCATCGAACGTATTTATATAATCGGAGAGTTATAGTAATGTGAGTCATTTTTTTTTCGCAGGTAAATGCTTTTTACGCATGTAGCCAGGATACCTGGTAGATCTGACCCTATGTGGGACTCGCACCTGGGAGTCCCCTACCCGTAAACTAAAACCACTGCGAGCGCCTTCTGCCGCATTTTGAGGGTGTAGTAATGTGAGCCATAAAATTCTGAAAGTGGTCAGTGATTTATCACTGTCTAGCAATTTAACCAACCAGTGATCTGTGTGGACGTCCCAGCGATTATTCATCCATAAATGACCAACAGTCTGCCAATCAGAACGCAGAACCGACGCAGCATCGCAGCACTAATTTGGCGGAATTTGTCTACATTCAAAACACATGACGTTACCGCTCTATTCCAGTTATCTGCTCGATGGCTACGGGTAACACTTATCCATAAAGCTGTTGTTTTCCAGCTCTTAATAATAAAAAAGCTGATATAAATTTTGATTGTCAGTCCAAAGACTAACAAATGACCAGTATATCTTTTACTCAATTTTTTTTATCCGAACACATCAGCGGCTGATGTCACTTTTGATAATATTACTATGATTGCTGATACAATCACATAGTAAAATCAAATCACTAATAAGCCGGCTTATGATAACGGCAAAATATGTTTATATGAAGCACTTTTATTGGATAATAGTGTGGACTGATAACACTGAGTGCGCGGTCATGATGAGGTGTTATGTACTTTTAGAATTTAGTGCAGAAATGAGTCAGCGCCTCTCAACCCTTATCAGTCTTATGGTATTAAATGTATCCTATCTTAATCCTACTAATATTATAAAGTACTAGCTGTTGCCCGCAGCTTCGCCCGCGTAAACTTAGATTTACAGCCGTATACGGCTTGATGATGATTATTTTAGCCTAAGTTACTCCTTATAACATCAGCTATCTGTCAGTTAGTCCCGTCAAAATTGGCCCAGCCGCTTTAGAGATTAGCCGGAACAGACAGACAGACAGACAAAAATTGTAAAAAATGCTATTTTGGTATATGTACCGTGTATACATTCATATGCATATAGAAAGCGGTTATTTTAATATTACAAACAGACACTCCAATTTTATTTATCTGTATAGATGTATAGATAAACGCGAAAGTTTGTAAGATTGTATGGATGGATGTTTGTTACTCTTTCACGCAAAAACTACTAAATGGATTTTAATGAAAATTTACAATAACATAGCTTATATACCAGAATAGTATATAGGCTGTAATTTATCCCTGTACTCCCACGAGAATAGGAAGTACGCGGGTCAAACCGCGTTGCGCTGCTAGTCAGTTATACATGTGTGTATTGTTTTAAAAGAAATGCCTAGTTAGGCTTAATAACTCAATTGTTTCTTAAACTTTATTAAGTTTTATATAAATTACGAAGTTTACATATTGTTTTCTAATGGTTGCGCGAATTTCACTCATTATAATGAAACAATTTTTTTACGGATTTTATCGCGGTTTATTAAGATTTTTACAAGCCCGACGTTTCGGATACTTTACAGCAACCATGGTCACAGGAGGACTGAGGTGACAGATGTCCTAACGTTACAAAGTTCGGAGGTGACAGATGTCCTAACGTTACAAAGTTCGCGATAAAATCCGTAAAAATTGATCATTATAATTACGAAGTTTAGTTTTGTATTTTAAAAAATGACAGTCGTCTATAAATTATATTTCTTATAACGAATAAAAATAATCATTCGTTTTGACAACAATTGACAGCAAATAATTTGCACGCTAAGTTTGCACGTTTTGTCCTTGTTGATGAAGCTGGGGGGCAATAGCTTAGTCTAAGCATAAATAACTAAATAATAATTTAGAAATAATATAAAATATATTTCCCTGATACATAATTATCTCCAACCGCTAATCGCTAGCACTAATTACAATACATGTTTAGCAAAGTAATTACTTTGGAGGCCAAATGCTTTGCTATCATAAAAAAATTCGGGTCGTCAAATTTGCAGAAAAAGTCGGTTAAACATTGTTATCGTAAGGACATTACAAGGACCCCAACATGGTTCAGGCCTCGACGTGGCGGTGGGGCTCAGTAGCCCAGGGTGAGCCCAGCACCTTGGGGGGCTCTTTCTACCCCTCTTATAAGAAGAGGGGACAAAACAGCAGGGGGCAAGGGGCGAGGATGGGAACCTCACCCCATTGTACTGTCCAGACGTTGGGTGGGACGTTGTTCTGTGGTGTGGGACAACCACTCTGTGGAGGTGGCGTCAGTCCCCTGAGGGACTAGCCGTCGGGGTGCCCTGTTTGCTTCCGGGGCACCTCACCAAAGGCGGCATTGATGGCACTCGCCGGGTTTTAGTGGGTAGAGCTGCGTCCACATGCAACCTTTCGGGCGCAGTGAGTCCCACATACCCGCCGGGGGAGACCCAGCGTTATAGAAGAAAGAAGAAAAAGGACATTACAACGAAAAATTATGTTTTTGTTAGTAAGAGGGATCAGGTTTGTACATACGCCCGTTAGCACGGATTCGCTATTCACCCTATTTCCTCGGCTAAGCAGCTAAACTGTGTTTTGCATGTTTTGCGTCTCAGAGTAAGCAGTAAGTGAACGAGCTATCTGGTCCTTCAGTAAAAGTGCCAAAAACCTACTTGTAGCCTTTAAGACGAGTTCTAACGTGTATATTACGTAAATAATATAAATAGTAGGGACTAAACTAAGCAGTAAATCTTGGAAAAATCCAGTACATTGTATGTACTGAGTAAGTGTGATAGAAGTCGGTACAAACTAGAAGCAATTGTGAGAGCCAATTAATCGACATGATGTAAAATATTTTACACTAATTGAAGATTATTGCATGTTATTAACTCCGTCATGATGTTTGACTTTTTCATGAATTACAATTAAAGGAGACTGTTTCGCATGTATGCCCTAGAATCTAGATTAATGTCAGAGCTTGCCCAGGACGGGCCCCATATCACAATTTGCCAAGGGGCTCATTCTTCTAGAAGATGCCCAAATAATGACTTGTAATTTATTCTTACACATTTCGGGATGATCTAGCTCGGAAGTCTCCCCTAATATGACGTTAGCTATGCCCCTGCCACAAATATTGATGAAAAGAAACTAAAACGCATTTAAAGAATTTTGTAGTAAATGTAGAGTTAATAGTAATTATTAACAGTGTCAAGTATCAGCCTAACTACTTACTACTTAATTATCAACTTAGGTTGAGATATGTAAGGAGTTCTCATAAATGAAATAGTCAAATTTCATATAATATAAATACATATGTGTGTTATAACACAACATTATCAATAAAAAATAAATAAAAAAATACATGAATGTTTGAGAAACAATGCCTGTTTTGAGAACAGCAGGTACACACTGGTATTGAATTTCTTTTCCGCTGGACAATGCGGACCTTTCTAGAGCCTCACGTCGCCATATTCGATGAAACGTCAACATATCTGTTTCATAAACACTATTAATATTGACACAGCTTTTGAAATTGCGAAAATTGATTCTATAAGTATGTAGGTGCCTATTCTTATCTTCTTAACGTTGTTATTATCAGGCTGTATTCTTCCTACATATGTGCAGTACTAACTAAGACATCCGGCGGGGGAGGGGGTACTGCCCAGGCAAGTATGTGGGACTCGCTGCGCCCGAAAGATGGTAAGTGGACGCAACTCTACCCACAAAAATCCGGCGAGTGCCACCAATGCCGCCTTTGGTGAGGTGCCCAGGATCTGTTGAGGAACGCCACATCCAGGGAGGGGTTGTCCGGCACCACAGAACGACCCCTCTTAACGTTGGGACAGTACAATGGGGTGAGGTTACCGTCCTCGCCCCTTGCCCCTACTCTTTTGTCCCCTCTTCTTATAATAGGGGTACAAAGAGCAGCCCGCTCGGTCCCTTGGCTTCGTTCAAGGTGCTGGATTTAACTTAGACTACTAAGCCCCACCGCCACGACAAGGCTTGAACCACGGTGGAATAATGAATTACTCTTAATTTGCAGACTGTAAGGGACACACTTTCAAAGTCACAAAATTAGACAATCTTGTTCTCGCCATATTGAAATGCCTTTGCCGAATTTAAAAACGATGTGCTAAAGTAGCCAATACCCCATTGGAACCAACCAAATAAATTCATAAAGATGAAACAAAACGATCGTCGCATAGTAACAAAGAAGTCGGAATATAAAATACAAATTATAATAAAACCTTTTTAAGTTTTTACAGAATTTGACCATTTTCAACCTGAAACTGGTTTTAAATTACTTAGGTATCTCAAATAATAATACGTTAGGTAAAGGTCATTGCAGAGGTCATGTAGTTCCAATACATATTAAGTAACAATAGTTCTTTGTGTCCAACCCGACGCCAGGAGGCCGTGTGGTCGCAGACTGCACGGTTGGCGGGGGGCAACCCCCCACTTTTACAAACCAAAAGTGAGCCAAATGGGTTCACACTAATCCGATATAGCATTAGGGCCTTCGGGCCGTTAGCATAGATCCATCCGAAAAAAAAAGTTCTTTGTGTTTGTCGACTGGGATTCTTCTTCTTGGCCCAAAGACGAGCTAGGGATCGGTGACGCCAATATTCTAGAGTCAATCGACGCGGGTTCTTATCTTTGATATGGATAATATGGTCTCGTCATGACGACGTAACTATAAGCACAGAAACGATATTCAGAGTTCCATAATCTAACTATCATTGCCTAGATTCTATTTCATTAGCCTTAACTCACTAGGATATCCCTCATTACAACGATGCCAAAATGTTAACAGCAATTAGTCCTTTCGAAAAAATTTCCGATTTTAATGACTAGGACGCAAACCAGTCTGTAAAAGTCGCCTGACTACAGTCAACAAAAGTTCACTCAAAATGCTTATTATTATTATGCCACACCCACATGATAAAACATTATTTGTTACTGTGTTTGTTACTATGACATTTATCATCATTTGCTTCATGACGTAAGCTGTTTTTGAAGTATAGATGTATAACCTAAACCAGATTGGAGGTATGTTTTATCTGTCTGACGCAATGTTATTATTATTTGCTGTTTTTCCCAAGGCTGACTGATATTGCATTGAAAGTACGATTAGTGGTGGAGGCGTGTGATTGGCTGGCGGCGGAGGCCTGGCCGGGTGTGGCGAAACGAGTTGGCGAGACGCGCCGCGCCGCGCTCGGACATGTGATCGCGCTTACGTGCCAGGGTTGACATACTGTTTTAGGAATTTGGAGTGACGACAAAGTTATTTTGATGATGAAAGATTGAAAGTATTCTAGTAGTGAATAAAAGAAAAAGAAAGAAAAGAACTTATAGTTGACATATAATAAACTTGCTGTGGTTGCCATACTCTACCACCACTGGGGCTGGCAACGTTTTTATTAAAATAATGAACCTTAAGTGTTTTTATGGTGCTGAGAATGATGAAGCATTGACTTCTGAGAATTCACGCAGTCAATCGCTAGTAAATTGTATTTATTTACTTTGGATTTATTCTTTTTACATTTGGCATGCAATTTTAGCATGCTTGCGTTAACATTTACTAGGTCTAGGGATTACCCCACCAAGGTTCAAGCCTTATCGTGGCGGTGGGACTCAGTAGCCTAAGGTGAACCTAGCACCTTGGGCGAAGCAAATTGAGCCGAAGGACCCTCTAATAAAAACAAGGGACAAAAGAGCAGTGGGGACAAGGGGCGAGGATGGGAACGTCACCCCATTGTACTGTTGTGAGAGGTTTGTCTGTGGTGCGGGACAACCCCTCTGTGAAGGTGGCGTCGGTCCCTTGGGGCCATCAAGATGCTCTGTTGCTCAACAAATCCGGGCACCTCACCAAAGGCGGCATTGATGGCTCTCGCCGGGTTTTAGTGGGTAGAGCTGCGTCCACCTTCGCCCCCCTTTCGGGCGCAGCGAGTCTCATATACCCGCCTGGGGAGTCCCCACTCCCCCGCGGGAAGCCTCCGACTCCGAGCATTTCCCGGCGTAAATAAAGGTCTAGGAATTACAACAATTTTGTGATTGTGATTATGAGAATGATGAGATAGTTCATAGAATTCATTTACTTATTCGCTTATTCATTATGTCAGATATATTTTAATTCTGAGAATCTAACACTTATGAAAAAAATGCCATTTGTGAAAAAAATATGTATCGCGAGTTATGGATTTTTTTTTCACAAATGGCATGCCACGTTTATGTCATGGTAGTTGTAAAGTATCTGACACATTGGGGATGGAAAAATACTTATTAATTATATGTTTATCCAATGACGATAAAAACCCATATGTGGCATTTCAAATGATTTGAACAAATAATTTTATTTAGGGACCATCATGGAAAGAAATTACCGTAGTTACTTATTTCTCAAAGGTGAAGAGCCGTATTTTGGGGGTCATGCAAGGGTAACATGGGTTTTAACATTTGTTGTTTGTATTCCTAACATATATCCATTTCTCATAATTATAAAAATATTAACATTTTGTCTCCAATTATTAACTATACCTTCCATTATTCAAAAACTTCAATTCATCTTTTATACTAAGCGGATTAAATTTAATTTGAATAATGATCTACACATGTACCTTTTTTAATTCGTTGTACACATGCTAATATCTATGATACATTTTCAGCTCGATAAAATGGAAACATCTAGAAAATGATGAGCGATGATGGTCTAGACTGTAGTGGGTATGGGCTCGGCCTCTCGTGAAAGCCGAGAGGTCCGGGTTCGATCATGACCCCCCCCCCCCTGTGATGCCTAGAAATTGGTTTTTCTAAATGTCTATGTTCACCTGAACATGAGACCATCGCTTGCTCACCGGTGAAGGAAACATCGCGAGGAAACCTGCATGCCTGATGAGATTAAAAGTCTTTGAAGGTGTGTGAAGTTCACCAACCCGCATTGGGCCAGCACATCGGTGAACTATGGCCCGGTACCCTCTTCGCCTGATTTCGAAGAGGAGACCCGTGCCCACCACTGGGACATATAAGGGTTGATATTATTATTATTTTATTATTATCTAGAAAACGTATACTCATAGAAAACGTATCCTAATCCCTGACTGGATGCATGTTTCTATTTTTAAACTAGTACGATTCTAGAATAGATCATACCGACGGACTGGAATAGGGTGAACGGCCTTGCAGTAATCTTTCTTGTTTTACAGCACATGTTCTAGATTCACGTCGTTTCACTATACATATACAGCCTCATTGTTAACGCATTCTTAAAAATTAAAATCATATCTACAAGTTCATCTTTAGCATATATGCTTAGGTAGGTAGATGTTTGACGCATTTAAAACTCAGTCATGACCGTCTGGAGGCTCATCTCCTTGTTTCCCTATTTCAATAAACAAATAAATTGAGGCGTCTGCAACTAGCCAGAACCAATTTCCCCACCATGGTTTAGGCCTTGACGTAGCGGTGGGGCTCAGTAGCCTAGGGTGAGCCCAGCACCTTGGGCGAAGCGAATTGAGCCGAGGGGGCTCTTTGTACCCCTCTTATAAGACGGGACCAAAGAGCAGGGAGCAAGGGGCGACGACGGGAACCTCACCCCATCGTACCATCCGGACGTTGGGAGGAGTTGTTCTGTGGTGCGGGACAACCCGTCTGTGGCAGTGGCGTCGGTCCCCTGGGAGACTGACTAGCCGTTGAAGGCCCTGTTTGCTCAACAGATCCGGGATACCTCAACAAAGGCGGCATTGGTGGTACTCGCCGGGTTTTAGTGGGTAGAGCTGCGTCGACTTACCAGTTTTCGGGCGCAGCGAGTCCCACATACTGGGGAGACTCACTCCCCCGCGGGATGCCTCAGAGCATTTCCCGGCGTAAAAGAAAAAAAAAAGAACCAATTTAATAGTTTAGAAGTTAGTTTAGAAGTTTTTTTGTTATTGCAGGTAAATATTTTTTACACATGTATGCATCTCGGGTAGATCCTGGACGTGACGTGACGTGATCCATGTGGGACTCGCATCTGAGAGTGCCCTACGCGGAAACTAAAACCACTGCGAGCGCCTTTGGTTGCTTTTTGAGGGCCCCGGATTTGCAGGCAACAGGATCACCTCAGCCACAGGCTAGCCCCGGCGAAGGCCAGACTATTCCTCCGTTCTCGTAAGGGAGACTGCCCGACCGCTAGTAAAGCCACTACTGTCAATTCCAATTTCGATAGAGATAAATATGCTATTTAACTTTACCCCTTCTATCTTACTCCTTTTCTAATATTACTTGAGGTCCTATTTCCCGGCCCTAGGTGGCAGGAAAGAGGAGTAAAAAGTACTCGTCTTTCAACCCAGATGTTTGTCTGCAAATCACTAAGCGAATATTTTGAAATGTACCTACCAGAGTATGTTATTGTTCAATTAATCATTGCGAGTTAAATTTTTTGTCATCGTAGATATTGATTGTAAGTACTTTAATTGTTGTGGCGCCACCACTACATAGTTACTGTTGGCCTAGATCCTTCGATTCCATTGTCTGTCTAGATAGACTGAATAAATCAAACAGATTTAGCCTTCAACGTTGCAAGAAAATATCAGCTTTAGATCTTTGTAACGTAAAATGCAGGTAGGTATATTTATATGAAACAGGTATTTTGAAACTTATTTTCTTGAAAAGACCACTGGGCAACAATGCAAAAATAGAATTCTTCAAATTGACATTTCATATTGTTATAAATAAATAACGAATACAATATTATGTTCTGTTATGTGCTATAACATTCATTTCATTTAATTTTTGAGACAGTATAAAACATTTTATTGACCTATCATAATATATGCTTTTATGTTTGTAGTAAAATAATCTTATTTTAAATATCTACAATTTTGGAGAATATATTGAAGTTTGTAACAGAACAAAAGTTAGCAGATAGACTTAATATCACTAAAATAACTAACCATACAAACACATAATAAACTATGTATTAGATTTGCTTGTAAAAATTAAAGATAATATTTGCATATAAATTTCGTCTGTCGCATAATCGCCTATTTCATTAACTACACTACATCAAAGTATTATTAAATATTGAACTACCTTAATCTTCTCGCGAAAAACGAATTAATAGGAAAGTAAAGACAGAATACACAAGCAAACTAAGAGTACAGGTCACAAATAGAAATCTTTCAGGCTGCCTTTTCTTGTAGTTTACTTCTCAGTTCTCATATACTCCATTCACCGTGGTGACTCAGTGGCCACAGATTAACCTCTCATTATCAAGCTAATCGTCAGCTAACAGCTTTCTTATTTTGCAAATTATTGAGGATATAAATAACATTGCAAAATAGTTTTTTTCTCGGCGCAAGAGGAATGCGAACGAAGTGGGTGCGTGTGTGAGTGCAATTCTGGACTACACGGCCCGTCGCCTATAACGGTATGTGACGTCAGTGGGGCCACGAAGTACGCTCGTGGATAATCTGGGTGTTTGACTATTTTATTTTCAATAGTAAAAACGAACATCATGTTTTCAAAAAAATCTTTTAATTCTCAAACATTGTCCCAACAGTGTATTCGAAAAACATTCTTATTTATGCTGCCATAGGAGTTCTTTAGGTGAATCGGTATCCGATATTTCTGATGATTAGTGGTTAACGTGGCTCACAAAAATCAGGTTGTATGTTTGGGATTAGCTCCTGACAAATAATAAGTCCGAATGCTAGTTAATTTTCTGCTGCAGGGCGATAATGGGTGCTATCCACGCAGAAGAGCATCATTTGGCCCACCGATCTTATTTCAGTTATCGATAATTGTTTTTAGAGGGGTGTGATAGTGTGTGTAAACACACTATCGCTATAGTTTTGACATATGGATGAAATTATGCTATGCTCAGCCTTCCGCCTTCAAAAACAAATCTGCTAAATGCATCTCCATTGTTACGTGCTATCCGGATACTAAACAAACTATCAGATAACGGGATAGACATCTTTGCCCATAACCTGTCGAAATTGATAGAATTAGTTCAGGTTTTTCTCGAAAAAGAATGATGATCAATTTTTAAGAACTTTACTACATTATGTGTATATTTGTTTGTCTACTTGTAACGTTGTCTTGGTATAATTATGCTGTAATGATGATTGTGTCTAAATAAATAAATAAATATTTCCCAAACTGTTTATCACAGAGAATCAAGTTTTACCTATATCTGTTATGCTCGTTTGTAACTACGGAACCCTAAAAAGCTGTGTTAGTGGACCGATATAATTGCACAAATTATGTGAATGTTATGGCGTCTGGCGCCGCAGTGCATCTACAATCCTGGTTGCTATCGTAATGCCTACTTATTTTTTACCTTTACCTTTTGTAACGACTGCCGAGCAAGATCTCTTATCGACCTTGATTCACAACACATATTTTAGATCTTAATGCACATAGAATAGGTTTTAATTTTGAGCGAGGAGAAGGACTTACAAGGTCAATGTTTTAAGACTAGTTAGCACTAACGCATTACGCAGCTAACGCTGGTCTATGTTTGCAGAAGGTATTTTTTTCAGAGGTAAAGCATATATGGATTGGCATGTGCTTAAACTAAACTAAAATGCTTTGTAAATATTATAATGCCAGTAAATCATCATTATCAGCCTGTTTCCATCTGCTAATGAAAATATTTTAATAAATGATAGTTACCAACGTATTAACTAGCTGTTGCCTGCAGCTTCGCCCGCGTTACTCAACTCCCATAAGTCACAGCGTGATGTTTTATAGCCTTCCTCGATAAATAAGCTGTCTAACACTGAAAGAATTTTCAAATCGGACCAGTAGTTCCTGAGATTAGCGCGTTCAAACAAACAAACAAACTCTTCAGTTTTATAATATTAGTATAGATTATCTATTTCTTATCGGTTCTTATCTATGCTACTCTGCATATCTGTCTCCTGCTGTTTTATTCTGAAAAATATGACGATGATCGCCTAACTATATTCTGGAGCATAAAGAGTGGTATTCAGTAACAGATACTCATATTATCATCCTTGAAAATAGTCGTATCAATGGAATCCAGGCGCCATCGGTACGGTACGAAAACAAATATAAATCCTCTTACTTAGCAAATCCGTCAAACGCCCTGGCTGTAATTTTATCATCAGCATTATCACATGATTATCACTCATCCATACACGAGTCGCTAAAACTTCTGAACGGTCAACATTTAACAGTATTACCTTCTAACTTCTAATCTTCTAGATTTTCCTGTCAGAAACTTTCTCATAATTGTCACAATCGCGTATCATCCTTGTTTATCTAATCTGCAATACATAAAATAAATACGGTTTACCTTAAGGCGACCTTTCCCCTTTTTTAATGTCAGCTCATATCTTTCTTATACTGATGAATGAGTGTGCCCATTTTCAGCAAAAACCGCTACAGCAACAGTTATTTTAATTAAGGATCCATCATTTTGGATAAGGATAAAGAAAAAAAAACACGCCGACGAAAAAGCTGCCAAAAATATTTTAGTCTAGAGTCTAGACTAAAGAATGGGCAACACAAATTATTATTCACAAGTTTATTATTAGCCATGTGCAGTATACTGTGTAGGTATTTATTATCGCGATGAATGCAGTATTTCTTCATATCTCTGAAAACAACAATATTAATACAACTATAATCTTTTTCTTTATTTACGATCCCAACTTCCGCATCCTTTCTTTCGAGTTTTCGTAAACGCTTACAGCCTACCTAATTAATAATTTAAAATTGTAGTTTGCTATTCGTTGAAGTGTGTCCATAATTTTTGTTAAAAAACTGCAGATTTTAATAAGGCCAAATAAATAAGAATAGAGTATGTCTTCTTATTCTATTTCGTATGATAATGAATGATTCATTATTATTATTAGTCCATATACGTGTATATTTGAAGACGAAACTTGTCAACCAATGCGTTCTCCCCGTGATGACCTGCGGGGCCGAAACGTGGCCTCTAAATTTAGGACTGGTACGTAAGTTTGTCGTAGCTCATAGTGCTATGGAGCCTGCGATGCTGGGTTTTTCTTTGGCAGATAGGATTTGTAACGACAACAGCCGTCAGAGAACTAAAGTTACCGATATCACGCGAAGAATAAGCTCGTTGTAGTGGCAGTGGGCTGGTCACACACTCAGGAGAACGGATGGCCGATGGGCAAATAAAAAAGTGTTGGTCGACTATTAACCAGGATGGAAGACGACAATAGGGAACAAAAGAACAGGGGGACAAGTGGCGAGGATGGGAACACCTCACCCCATTGTACTGTCCCAACGTTGGGAGTGGTTGTTCTGTGGTGCAGGACAACCCCTTTGTGGTGGTGGCGTCGGTTCCTTGTGGGACTGACTAGCCGTCGAGGTGCCCTGTTTGCTTAACAGATCCGGGACACCTCACCAAAATCGGCATTGGTGGCACTCGCCTGGTTTTAGTGGGTAGAGTTGCGTCCACCTTACCTCCTTTCGGGCGCAGCAGTTCATAAAAAGAGGTTTATGTCCAGAAGTGAACTGAAAAATGTTGAAAATGATGATGATGATATATGATTATGAATATTATTGTTACACACGTACAACAGGTAGGAAGTTTGTTCTTTCGAATTCGATTGAAAATAACCTTGCAGGTGAACTATGCGCAATTTTTAAGTTGTAGGGGAATTACTTCTTATTCGGATATAATCTCGTATGGACATACCAATAAATTAAAATCTTTGTCTGTAAAACAAAAGTAAAGGCTTCTGCTTGGCAAATCCTAAAGGAAGCTAGAACTTAAAACAAGAAGAAGGATTCTGCTTAAGTTTTCGTTTTGTATTTCGCCCTGTTTGGTTTGTTCGATTTAATATTTGAAATTACATATCTGAACTGAAAAGTGTAAGTAAATATTTTTCTCTAGAGTAATTTTAGAATTTTACCGTTTTTTTTTTATCTGAGTTGCATAATAGGCTTACGGGCAGTCGAGCCATATGATGGTAACTGGTAAGTGATCAGCGTCAACCATGAACATAACCAAGTAAACCTGAAACGAGCCCAGGCAACTCATTAATGTGTTTCCTATCCTTTTTTTTGTCTTTAACGCCGGGAAATGCTCTGAGGCATCCCGCGGAGGAGTGTGTCTCCCCACGCGGGTATGTGGGACTCGCTGCGCCCGACAGCTGGTAAATGGACGCCGCTCTATCCACTAAAACCCGGCGAGTGCCACCAATGCCGCCTTTGGTGAGGTGCCCCGGATCTAAAAAACAAACAGGGCACCTCGACGGCTAGTCAGTCCCGCAAGGGACCGACGCCACCTCCACAGAGGGGTTGTCCCCACAGAAAAACCCCTCCCAACGTCGGGACAGTACAATGGGGTGAGATTCCCATCCTCACCCCTTGCCCCCTGCTCTTCTGTCCCCTCTTCTTATAAGGAGTACAAAGAGCCCCCTCGGCCCAATTAGCTTCGCCCAAGGTGCACCGCTCACCCTAGGTTACTGAGCCCCACCGCCACGACAAGGCCTGCACCATGGTGGGGAATGTGTTTCCTATCCTGAGACATAAGATGTTAAGTCTCGGTGCCAGTAATTACACTGCCTGTCTTGCCCTTCTCTTCGAAACACAGCAAAGCTGTTTCACGGGAGAAACAAGCAAGATGGTGGTACCCATGCAGCCGGGAGCGCGGCACAGCGCTTCCTGTCTTAGTCACAATAATTATGATCATGAGAAATACTCAAATCCAACTTGAACCTTTTTTTTTTCGGATGGATCTATGCTAACGGCCCGAAGGCCCTAATGCTACATCGGATTAGTGTGAGCCCATTCGGCTCACTTTTGGTTTATGAAAGTGGGGGGTTGCCCCCCGCCAACCGTGCAGTCTGCGACTACACGTTGTGCAAATATCAGTTTTAATTTTGACTACGCGTAAGTGATTTCGCAACGTTATTTCTCTATGCAAAGAGTACATTAATTACCTGCTCAAAACTCTCTTATTTCAAACTTAAATTGATCGTATTGTAAACGAAATTCTTGTTTTTCGGTCTAGTATCTGAAAAATGTCAAACATCTCAAAAATCCGTATCCTGGTCGACTGGCCTTAATCTAATGTCAAATATCGATATGAGATATCGATTATATCACTTAGTATAATTAATCGAGTTCTCACTGGCGACACAAGTTGGTGAATGGCGCCACGGAGCAGGCTGCTTACACGAATGCATAAATTTGCATATAAACCGGTACATCATGTTTCATTTGAAAGTCATTAAATACGATACTCGGTTCTAAATTTGAACACTTTACATTTTTTATTTTTTCTAATTTATAATATAAATATACCTCCAAGAATTGACAGATTGGTCTATTATAATATTATTATCAACTATCTGTTTTTTTTTAATTTGCTTAAACGTGTAAGATTACCGTAAAACTTTCGATTATTTATTTTATAAGATCCATTTAAACGTTAGGAACATTTTTTCAAACATCTTTTGTATTTCAATGGGTTATATATACGTAACTATATTTCTGGATACGAATTGGAGGGTGGATGCAGCTTCAGCTTCCATACTTTAATTATTATTGACACTCCCTTTAATTGTTTCCACCCGTGAGTAAGATCATCATCATCTCCATTTTTCCTTATCCCTGAAATAACATGGGGAGGCCGAGTGACTTTCTCTGATGTCTGAACCTAAGGACACAAGAAATTTTATTTTGTGCTAACGATCTCTTGCTAAAACTAAATGGACGTTCGAGGCGACGCACTCTGAACCGTATGAAGTCGTCGCTAAATCTGCTTGGACCTTCGGTACCTGAAATATATGTATTAATACAAAGATGTAAGATTGGTTTTGTAAAAACAAAAAAAAAACATTTATGATATATGACTTTTCCAAAATGAAACATGAAGCGGCACGGCAACTACTTCAAATAAAATGTGACCTATGATTATTGAAATCGAATTCATATATGTACATATTTTTATGTACTTGGAGTAGTTTTTTGACCTTTTTAGAAGTCGAACGACGAGTCCTCGGAATTGGTTTTTTTGGGGTTATAATTTGACTTTTTATTAAAATAAAAATTCTTGCTTTTTATATATCATTAGCATCAGCCTGGTGTCTACAACTGAGAGGGAGAAGCGTTAAGAGTTCGTTGAAACCCTTTTAGATAAGCGGTGTTTTAAAGTTACAGAGAACAGTTAGTAAGAGGTAGTGCCATGCTGCTATGCAGACGACTTGGGCCAGCACGACCGGGGTGGTACCTCTCGCTCACATAACACCAGCTAAGTAAGTGACAGCTATTCTGTCGTGTTTCGTGCGGTTTGTGAGTTTCCGGTGGCCCATTGGGGGCGTAGGGAAAAGGAGGGCAACACATCTGCATAATCTCTGGTTGTGCAGATGTGTATGGGCGTCGGTAGTCTCAAGCTTCGACTGCTCGTTTGCTCTCCTAGGCTATAAAAACAATATCTCAACAGCAGTCAAATATTCAGTCAGCCAGATCTGCAGTTCATCCTCCATGCTTTCGATTCAAGTTTTTTAATAATCTCTACATAAGTTAAAGCTGGTTAAGATACTTATTTTCCAGCTTTCTTTTGTTAGTAAAGAATTTTTATACCGCCCTTATGGATTACAAAATTCTAACATAAAGTAGATACTCGATTATTTAATTTTACTATTTAGTATGCTCGTAAGTGTGTCGATTTGAGAGTAACAGAATTTAAAATTTTGGATTATTTTAATAAAACTGTTATAAAACAGGATATTCATGAGACTGAAGAAGTGAACCAGGCACTTGTACGCAATGCTGAAATATCGAGCCCTGCAAAATTATAAAGTGAAAAAATTCAAACATTAACATCCAGATTTATCAGTTATAATAAATATTATAATTCATATTAAATGTTAATAAATAGTTATAATAATTTACTAGATATTTATAGTAACTTATTGATTTAATTAATAAAAATTAAAACGTGCCACATCATTGCCTCGTTTAACGATGTCATTCATCTATCTCATTGATAATAATTATTTTATTTCATACAAGGTAAACTTCTGTCTTAGAATTATTTCAATTTATTACTGTTATTTGAATTTTCTTTATTCTAATGTACTCATAAATAAAAGAACAATAATATAATAAAAATATTTTAGAACAACAAGAAAAAATATTGTTGTTCTAATTTATTTTATTCTTTTCAATAGGTAATTTAAAACCATAAATTATAATTTTATTGTTATATATAAAATATGTAAATCAATTAACAAACATAATCATGTAAGATAAAATGGATGTCAAACAGCAGTTATGTAGTAGCGGGTAATAAACCTGCTTTCGAGGTTTCACAGAAGGTCATAAGTCCAGCTTTTCAAGGCAATAACTATGAGGAAAATGCAATAAAATCGATATGAAAATCGATTAAATAATAATTTTCATAATCATTAAATTTTCAACATTATTCAATCAACCATGATTCTTTGAAACGATTTCTCAAGGAATTAAATAACTTAGATAAATAAAGTCGCGTAGCAACATTCTTAGCATATTATTTGAAACACATTTCCTTAAAACAACCTTTTAATATTTACAAAGCATTACATTATATTTTAATATTGACTTAATAATTAGGGTTAAATAGTTCAAACTGAAAAACCCTAATTCACTAAAATACTTGATAATGGAACTTGGGTTTTTTAAATTTAAGAGTTTAAATTGGTAAATAGGAATACAGAGTAGTTATATGGATTTTTTATTATCCTAGATTCTAGACCATTTTCCGTTTTGTATTGCTTAATTTTTAAATTTCAATCGCAGATTTGTTATATGTATAGTACGTTAAAATTACTGCTAAAAATTTTAGTTGAAATTCATTTTTCATTTTCTGTCCCAATTTAAGACGAACTCTAAAATAAGACACACAATAATTTAAAAAACGATAAAGTATGATTAGGTAACGTATAAATGGTAGTTTTTACTTTAACATTCGTGTTAAATTTGAAATCACAGAACTTTATACTTTATTGATTGTCAGATTTTTGTTTTGGTTGCTTGTATGAACAAGTATGTCAATCTTTGTTTTAAGTTTGAGATACGGAACCTACATGAAGTCAACCCGGTTCTCGATTATTTGTAATTTTGTATGACGTAAATCATATGAATAAGTAATGCATGTATCAAGAGTTTTGTTTGTTTTTTAATATTCAAAAACATAATTTACGTTCCGACAAATTCACATAATACTATATATTATATTCTTGAGATGGTTTTTATTTTTTTAATCTTCTTTTACTTCGCTTTAATCTCACTTAAATTGGGTCGACATTCTTACTTGTTCTTCAAATTGATTTTACCTACAATTAAAATTTTATGATTTTATTTTATTATTATTTTTATCGCTTCTTACACACCTTTTTTCATTAACAATTTCAAAACTTTGACCATTTTTTTATTTAACGCTATAATATTGTTGATTTTTTTATTCTTAATATAATATTCTTAGTATTATATCTGGGGGCACAGGAAAAAAAAACGACACGGCCGTACCATCCTTTTCTCGAAGTAATTCAGGTCATTTTCAATCTCCGCATCTTCGTTGTGGATAAAACTAGGGCCTGAATAATTGGTTAGTGCGTTTGCCAAGTCAATGTATCTATTTAAAACATAATAGATTTTTAATAGGTAATCACATAATAAAGAAAACATTCGAGACGTGTATTCTACCAGTTCTTACTTACGGCTGTGAAACTTGGTCAATAACACTTCACCACAGGGAAAGGCTAAGAAAATGCCAACGTGCCATGGCCTTTCCATGGCACGTGCTGGCACGCAGCATGCTAGGGTTAAAAATCAAAGACAGAGTCAGGAACATAAGACATAAGAATAAGAACAAAACTCACAGACATTCGCACCCGGATAGACGTCCAAAAATGGAGATGGGCTGGACATATGATACGCCACCCTATTAACAAATGGAGCAAGCAAGTCACCCTCTGGAAACCAAGAGACGGCAAAAGAAGTAGGGGTCGTCAAGTCAGTAGATGGGAAGATGACTTAAAACAGACAGACCATTCTGGTTGAGAGTGGCGGGTCCCTTGCCCGGGACCATTGGAAGGAATTGCAGGAGGCCTATGCCAGAAGGCACACCGAACTTCGGGACCTCTTGTAACTTGTAAAATGTTTAGGAATAAAAGGCTATTATTATAGATTTTTAATATTGATATGGTCACTACAAGATTTTGTTAGATTAGCTAATTACGCCATAACTTTAGACAGAAGGTTCCGAATAAATTAACCGACTTGGTATTACCTACATACGTGGATCTCACAACTTTTTACAGTAGAAGAATTGGGTGGCGAGACTTGGTTCTTTTACAAGTTTTGTTTTTAATGGTATTTATATGTCATGTTTTTTCTCAGAAATAAGGAATCAAGTTGTATAAAAAATCCATTTAGTAGTGAAAACAAAGATTTTAAATGTTATGTAATAAAAATTACATAAATATAAAAACTAATCACAATAATATTTAGTATTAGAAGTGCTATTTACTTAAAAAGGCGTGTCAATGTTCAAAGTTTTGCTTGTACGTCAGTGAAATCGAGGTCATTTTGTATACACGGAAGGATTTTAAAAAGTGAATGTTATTGCTAATATTATTTAACTATAAAAAGTGTTCCTACCTCACCTTCCTACTTCACATTAGTTTTCTTAAAACTTATTATTATTGAGAACATTTTTTTATCCAACATAATACTTATAAAGTAACAAATTCAACGTCAATTGAATCTAGTATCTACTGCAACTAATCTATGCATTACATACGGTGCTGCCTGCTGCCTGCTTTTGCTAAAGAGCTTCTGTATACTTCCACAACTAACTCCTCTAAAGAGCAGAATAGGTTTTTATCTATTTTGCTCTCATCATCTTAAGGCAAAGACTCGAATGACGTAGTTGTCTCTTATGCTTGAATTGCTTGTCTCTTTTCTTTTGTTATCGCAGGGAAATGCTTTTTACGCATGTAGCCAGGATCTCGGGTAGATCCTGACCCTATGTGGGAGTTGCACCTGGGAGTGCCCTTCCCGTGAACTAAAACGACTGCGAGCGCCTACAGCCGCATTTTGATGGTCCCGGGTCTGTAGGCAACAGGATCACCTCGGCGCCAGGCTGGCCCCGGCGAAGGCCAGACTACTCCTCTTAAGGGGGGACTGCCCGGACGCTTAGGCAGTCCCCGCGACGTCGTGTCATACTGGGCCCAAGTTCCCATCCTGACACGAGCACAGGGGCGTTACTGGAGGCGCATTAAGCAACGCCTCCTACGCACCCCCGTTCGCCACCCACGGCGGGGAATTGCTTATGTCTAGTAATAAAAATCTAGGCTTTGTATGCAAAATTATATTTTACTCTTTGTAAGCAAATTTAACTAAAACTAAGGTTACCGATATCACGCGAAGAATAAGCTCGTTGTAGTGGCAGTGGGCTGGTCACACACTCAGGAGAATGGATGGCCGATGGGCAAATAAGGTTCAAGAGTGGAGGCCACGTTTAGGTAGACGAAGTTTGGTCGGCCATTAACCAGGTGGGAAGACGATCTTCGTGCAGTAACCGGTCCGTGTTGGGTGCGAATGGTAAGGGATCAGTCGTCTTGGCGTTCATTGAGGGAGGCCTACGGATAAAGGCTGATAATTAAGAAAATTATTTTCCATACTAACAACAAAAATAGCTTACAATTTTAAACCAAAATCTAAGTTAGACTCAAACTACTACATACTTTTCTAGGTAAGTGTTTATTACATATACAACATTATGCATGTCTGCAATCGTCGAGATGTTTTTTATTGAAAGGGTCTACGAGTCCTGTTTATTCGCGTAATGGGCTTTAAGAATTATCTAATTACGAGGGTTCAGTAGCCAAAGGATACAAATAGAAAACTAGTCACAACAAAACTATTTATGCAACAAACTTTTTGCATTCTTTACGTAACCCAGACAGCGGATACCGCGACTAAAAATAGCCAAGTTTTACATTACATGCGATCTACCTGACCATTGAGTGTCATTGCTAATTACGCACTTAATCATGTACAGGGACACGTGACTTGAGAGAAAAGATTGTAAGACTGCTGCATAAGTGATGACGCCGCGGCCGTTTCAAACTATTCTGGGATATCATGTATCAAGAGTGTGGCTAATTTATCATCGTTACAATCATGATTTACCATGATTGAAAATGTCTACTTAAAAGTGAATAAAATAAACAGTATTCATAAAGTCTAACATACATTTTTAAAGAATTCTTTAATAAATGTTTCATTGTTGCGAATTAATTCGCATTTGTAATTACATCTTGAATATAGCTGATAACTAGTTGGTCATGAATACTTAAATTCAAATTCGAGGTAGTCAGTTACCACCATTGACAAGGTTATGAGGACCTTGTATTTCTTGCGGTTGTCTCAAATACGCCTTGCTCAGTCAGTAAGCTCCCATGAATAAAATTCATGGGAGCTTACTGACTGAGCAAGTACGGTACTGAGTAGTACGGTAGCACGTAAAGCCCTTGGTTAGTTAAGGCAGGAATTCATGGTTTATTTGTAATCTTGTCCATTCAGGAAGATAATAAAAACGGGTTTATAATAATTCATGACGTCATAAAAACGAGTTGTATTTTTATGTGATTATTTTGGGGGTCGTCACGTTAAGTTCATACTAGTTTCGACGTGAATATAACGTCTTATAAATCGATGAACGCCGGCTGCACGCATGAAAAAGTGCCACGTTCCGACTAAGCCGAGCGTGCAAGCGAGAGCTACGAACAGGCGATAGATAGCACGATCGGCCTAAGCGTTCGGATTGTGAAGCACTATGACGTTATCACGTAAAATTAGGTTTTTTAAATCATTATTAGGGTATTCATCGCTACATAAAGGCTTTATAAAGGCCAATCTAGGGCTTGTAGACGCAGTCACAAATCATATCTTTTAGCAGATACTTTATTATATTACCTATCTTTTGTATGTATCTAAGTTAAGACAGATAACCTGGCACGTGCCCTGTTTGTTCAACAGATCCGGGGCATCTCACCAAAGGCGGCATTGGTGGTACTCGCCGCGTTTGACAAAAAATGGATGTTGTTGATCTTTCACAGCAAAACTGATTATATACCTTGGATTAGGACATAGGCTATAAAAATAATTATCATCAATCCGGATACGGTTGTAAATGTAAGATAACGCAGGCGAAGCTGTGGCTGGCGGAGTGCCCAGCTTGGGCGGAGGCACGGGCGTCCCTCATTGTTGAGGTCGGCGCAGACCTGTCGCTCCCTGCGGTCATCCGAGCGATGACCGGCAGATGAGAGAGCATGGCAGGCGGTTCTCTCCTTCTGCGAGGTAGTGATGCCGCAGAAGGAGGAGGCGGAGCGGGAGAGGGAGCGCACTGGCGCCTCTTCCCGCAGGAGAGCGCGGCGGCGACAGGAGGTCGTACCGCCGTGAGAGGACTTTGCACTGTGGATCGGGGGATCCACCGCGCGCGCGTTAGGTCCGGGTTATAAGGCACCTTATGTGTTCAGGGTGCCTTAAGTGGAGTAGGAGGAGGGGACGCCACCACCCTGCCCCCAGAGGAGAGTGTCTCCAGGCACACCGTCGCTGGTGCGGACGACCATAGTTCCCGCATGACGAGGAGAACACCGCCGGGTTTTAGTGGGTAGAGCTGCGTCCACCTTACCATCTCTCGGGCGCACATACCCGCCAGGGGAATCCCCCTCCCCAGCGGGATGCCTAAGAGCATCTCCCGGCGAAAAAAAAAAAAAAAGGCGAAGCTGTGGGCACTAGCTAGTTAATATATTATAATTTACAAAAGTTTTATTGTTGTCTATACATATAGACATAAAAAGTATTATATTGAAATAAAGTTTTTTTGTTAAAACGCTACTCTTCCAGCATCTTGGTAACATTTGATCACATGTCGGTAGTTTAACGTTTTGCCGTGAAAGATCAAAAAACATCCAAACTTACAAACTTTCGCCTTTATAATATTAGTAAGATATTACTAAGCTACTGCACACATGTTTCCATTTACATGATTTTAAATATATTAGTACTCATTAAATCCTTTCCTCGTGTATCTTAGATAGGTACGTACTAAGAAGTATAGAACTGAGAATCTGAGAGTATAGAAATAGTTTTTGTAAAAACATCAAGTTGTTATCAGGTAAAGTAGGTATCTGGAAATACTAATTAAGTAAATAAATATCTAAAAATGTGTACTAAGTATTTTATGAATAAGGTATTTTTTTCTATTTTGTTGATAAGAACAAATGACAGGTCCAATATTTCCATATCTATTGATGAAAAATATCTAATAGTGTTGATAAGTTTTGCATTAGGTAACTCTCATTGTAAGTTAACTTATATAAAGTTATGGTATGAATCGCTAATCGGCGGACGCGGACTTAGTAAGTCATTTTTTTTTTTTTTTTTTTTAAAGAAAACATACAGCTTGTAATAATACATATGAATCTTACCGACTAAATAGTACATAAGCCAATTAAGTTTTCACTAATTAATTACAAACAAATATTGGTTGGGTAAACAATAAATTTACTTATACAAGAATCTAACTTTGTTACAAACAAAACATTATGTACGAAATAAAAATGACAGTAATAATAGCTTGTGACAATTACAGTTTATTTTAATAGCTTGATGGCAGTTCTGAACTTATTGAGTTTTAAATAGAATATGTCTAGCATATTATATTTATTATTATACAGTTTACAGGCTCTAACGACAAATCTGTTTAAAGCATAGTTTGTTTTACAGATGTCATATCAAATTGTCCTAGTTAGAATGCTTTAATTAACTGCTTTCATTAATATGATTGTTACAGGATTTATAAAATTTATATCAGATGGTAATAAGGTTATTTTCTGTCGATATTTAGATCGGCCACGTGCATCGAATACATGCACCTGGCACATGACAACTCTATACAAAAGTTCAGAAATTTTGTAGAATATAACATCATCATCTACTTTATGTACATGTTTTATAATGCGAGAAATTGGATTTATAGAAACAGGTTGGAGGGATGCTTTGTGCCGCGGTCTCGTCTGCTTGAGTACCACCATCTTGCTTGTTTCTTGCTTCTTGAGAGAAGGACAAGACAGGCAGTGTAATTACTGGCACTAAGATTTAAAATCTTACGTCTCAGGATAGCCAACCTATAAATAAGTTACCTGGGCTAGTTCCAGGTAAACTAGTGTATGTTCATGGGTGACTTAACCATCAGTTGGCACGTCTGCCAGTTTGCATAACCTACTAGCTAGCATAAAAACACAAAGGGAAGCCTAGCTATTCCTTCTCGTTTATGCCCGAACGTGTTGATTCAAAGACTAGTCGTTTGTCCCTCCGTCTATAAAAAGCTGTGTTGTAGTATTTTAGCTTGGTGTCAATTTAAAAAGTTAGCTACGGAATAAGATTTCAGACATGGTACATACTAACAATGTGGATTGGAATGCAAAACGATTGACATAATTTTGTAGAGAAAATGCCCATTTAATATTCGCTAAGGAATTTCAAGTAATTGTACGTTATTTAAATGGTTATTTATTTTATTTAGGTAAACAAACAATAGTAGTAGTTACATATAAAATTATTATGAGTTTTCTAACACTTAATTTTTTTCAGTACTTTAATCAATGCATCTTTGCATGGTTGTGTCAACCTTGAGACCATTGACAGACAGTGTGATTACTAGCATAAAGATCTACCATTTTGTATCACAATAGACACAAGGATGTTAACAGACACAATAAGGATTTTCTGCTAGTTTGCTTTTGCCAGCACACACATTTTGACATGACGTAAACATATTGAGGATGATGAAAAATAATGATCTTTCATTCATATTTTTTGTAGCTTTAGCCACCTAACCGAGTCATAAGCAAGTACTACAAGTATATCTAGGTACATTATAATAAAAGAAAAGATTTAGAAAACTCTTTACTTGCTCAAAATTATTATAATTGATTTTAGCACGACAAACTTTTGCCCACTTATTGCACTACTTGCCCATCCGCTGGATTGACCATTCTTGTTGGCAGAGGGGGCATCTGTTGTTCTGCTTCACCCACAGTGACATGCAGCAAAAGTGAAAGCTATGGTTGCATTCTCCCCATACAACCACGCAGTCTTGTTTTCCGTAAGAGTCCTTCTTGCTCTCGCCTTGGCATCTTAAGCAGGCATCTGTAAATATAGAAATGCATCATAAGTGTAATAGTACTTAGTAGCTGTTTGCCTCTGGGAAAGCTGCGCTGTGCTGCGCTCCTGTCTGCACGGATACCACTGTCCAGCTTATATCCGTCAAACAGTTTTCCTGTGTTTCGGAGAGTAGGGCAGGACAGGCAGTGTCTATCATATCATATCAATGACTGGCACAGAAACTTGCCATCTTAAGTCTCAGGATAGGCAACACAGGAACAAGTTGTCGGAGCAAGTTCCAGGTCAACTTGTTTATGGTCATGGGCGACGCTGACCATACCATAAGGTGGTCGTCTGCCCATTTTATCTAGGTAATATAAAAAAACACTTCGAACGGCCTTTTTCTGCTTTGTTATTTTATGAAATTTTTGTCTGTATGTGTATGTTTAACCTCTTATTTTTTATCGTTTATCTGGTTGAAGGGCGAGGTAGCTGTAAATATTTAATTTGTGTTTAGTTCTAAAATATGTTTCTACGCATTTACACTTAATTACAAGATTAAAACAAATTCTCGTTTCTTACGTAAAATGAAACTTGTTTGAAATATGTTGTAACGTCAAAATATTAATGTAAAGTTAACATCATAACATCTCGACTTAACACTTTGTACGTAAAATGTAATAAATCATAGCATTATATAATATATACACGGGTTGGATCCTATACAAATAAACTATGTAAGCGATGTATATAACCTGTAAACTAAATACGACAGGCAAACGTTAAAATAGCAAACAGTGGAATCTAATACTTATTGTTGTCATCAGATTGTTTAAGGTGCTAGTTTGCTTAAGACAATGCTATTGAAAATATTTATTGACATTTGCATGATTTTTACTATAAAAAAATCATACTGGCGGACATGGCAGTCGTAGTACTGTTCTAACATACGGTTTTGTTAACACTTAACCCTGGTCTAATATTTAAAAGTGATGATTTTATGCATTTCTCCCACATATCCATAAAACATGAATACTCAAAAAATGTTGTAGCTACGTTTGGGGAAAGGAGTTATTTATTCAGATATACCTTTCAGCATAGCAAGTGTCATATTACTTGTTAATTATTATAATGAAGGTTGTCACTTGTCAGTGGTTAAAAAAATCAATAAAAAAAAACACATTATAATTTTTTTCGATGTAAACTTATGTATTACAAGTACAGAAAAATTCCATATATATATATATATATATATATATATAAATATAAAGATTAAATAAGTCCTACTTATGCTGGCATATCACATAGCTATCTGTGTTCACTATTTTATGTGTTACTGTATTTGGACAAATATATTATGACGAACAGGCAAATATGCAGAAAAAGATAGTATATTTGACAGCACTTTGATAAATATACTAATCCCATTGGGTAATTGTTTGTCAAACATGTCAAATACACAAATGCAAATAGCTATGTGAAGCGCCAGCATTAGAATAAATCCTACTAACAATACAAACGCGAAAGCTTGTAAGGATTTATATTTGTTACTCTTTCAAAAACTACTGAATAACATACAGGTTATAATTTATCCCCCGTACTCCCACGGGAATGGGAAGTACGCGGGTGAAACCGCGGGGCGCTGCTAGTTCAAAATATGTAATAATACTAATATTACAAAATCTACAAATCTTATGTTAGTCTACAAAATATTTAAGATTTGTTGATTGATGTGTTAGTTTACACATAACTTTCAGAATTTTCAAATCTCTGTGGTCACGGCTAAAACAAAGAAACTGCACAGCAAGAAGTTTAGTGCTCTTCAATATAATCTACATTAACATTTATAGTATGAATTTCGCAATTTTACTATCCACATTCAGATACCAGTGCGAATGTCACGTATAGTTTTATGATTAAATATTTCCATCCATTAAATTTCCACTGCAGTTTGAATAAAGATTGAGGGAACGTTGCGATAAAATATTTAACATTATTGCAAAACAGCACGAGATTCTACGATAATTGATATAATAAGAGAATTTACTGCATAATGGTGGCTAATTGCCTTAACTAATAACAAAATCAACAATAACATATTAACGAGATTGACATAATTGTGTTTGTTTCTGTCAAATTAATTCTTACGCCAGAGCTTTTAATTATTTAAACGTCTTTTGTCGAAAAAGCATTCATTTTAGCATTTTAGTTTCAGTAAGCGAAAACTATACGTCTTGATATTTTAATAGATTATAAGTTACATTTTTTTAATAATATTTTATGGCCTGGTTACGAGACCTTTAAGCCAATATAAGTAACATTAATTTAACACTCTAGCTATGTTTCGAATAAAGCAAGAAAAAAAAAATATTAGGACCAAGCAATAAAATAAATGTTAACCTTCACTAGTAGTAGTTGGGAAATTAAAGGACTAGTTTTCTAACGACCGAAATTTTAGTTCATTGCTTGCTAATAATGATTTATCCTTGACTTAATTGATGCAATATCAAATAGTTCAATAAAGGAATTCCTAAAGACAAAAGCTAGTTCTAGTAATGCCTCCGTGACCCAGACAGTTTCCGATAAGGGCACTAGCCTTCACGACCTAGGGGTAATTGCTTCCAGTAAAGAACCAACTAATTGCAATGTGGGTACTATTATTTTGCAATACAAGTATTATTTTTGTCTCCTCGATGTAGTAACGTAACTACCTACGAATACTTTCGACTTTCTATATAAAAGCCCGTTTAAATTATAAATTCAGCATTAAGTTACGAATAGTTAATTTGACAGTTTATAATATCTCTCACGTGCTAGACATGACCTACCAAACATATTTTAACATTAAGCCAGTTGTAAGTAGTATACTTTTCATCCCCACCATGGTTCAAGCCTTGTCGGTGGGGCTCAGTAGCCTAAGCTGAACCCAGCACCTTGGGCGAAGCAAATTGAGCCGAGGGAGCTGCTCTTTGTACCCCTCTTATAAGAGGGGACAAAAGAGCAGGTGGGACAAGGGGCGAGGATAGGAATCTCACCCCATTGTATTGTCCCGGCGTTAGGATGTTTTGTTCTGTGGTGCGGGACAACGCCTCTGGGGAGACACTCAGTGCATTTTCCGGCGTAAAAGAAAAAAAAAGTATACTTTTCATAGCAGGCACGCAACAAAATAACTATTTAGTTAGTGGTCAATGTGGCCCATGGACATGAGGTCTTTTGGTAGTATTGTAATAGGACTCAATTGCTTACGCCACAGCGGAGCATAGCACCGAGAGTTCTATTCGAGTGCCCGTAGCCTCTCTGCTGAACTGATGACCTTCAGAGGAGTTTAAGTAGGTAAAAATAATACATAACCGAGCTTCTTAGCCCCATAGAATCCAGGTATCTTTTGAAGATTTCCCCTGCGTCAAAAAATGAACTCGATTGCTCTTACATTTCTTAAATAGATAGTACCCGGATGACCGAGCTTTGCTCGGTTTTTTTTTTAAAAATAAAATGACATTTTCTAAAAATGATTCCTAGCTAGATCGATTTATCGCCCCCGAAACCCCCTATATACTAAATTTTATGAAAATCGTTGGAGCCGATTCCGAGATTCCAATTATATATATATACAAGAATTGCTCATTTAAAGATATAAGATAAAAAAAGTAAGCCAGTGATGACACTGCCTGTTCTATTCAAATCAAAAGATGCAAAAATATTTCTATTGTATGGATAATTTAGAATTTAGTTAATTAAAATTCAGTCAGGCTTTCTTTAGTGCCCCACCATGGTTCAGGCCTTGACGTGGTGGTGGGGCTCAGTAGCCTAGGGTGAACCCAGTACCTTGGGCAAAGCCAATTGAGCCGAGGGGGCTCTTTGTACCCCTCCTATAAGAAGAGGGGACAAAAGAGCAGGGGGCAAGGGGTGGGGATGGGAACCTCACCCCATTGTACTGTCCCGACGTTGGGAGGGGTTGTTCTGTGGTGCGGGACAACCCCTCTGTGGAGGTGGCGTCGGTCCCTTGCGGGACTGACTTTCCGTCGAGGTGCCCTGTTAGCTTAACAGATCCGGGGCACCTCACCAAGGCGGCACTGGTGGCACTCACCGGGTTTTAGTGGGTAGAGCTGCGTCCACTTACCATCTTTCGGGCGCAGCAAGTCCCGAATACCCACCTAGGGAGACCCACTCCCCAGGCGGGATGCCTCAGAGCATTTCCCGGCGTAAAAGAAAAAAAAAGGCTTTCTTTAGTGCAAAGAATATATTATATGAGCTACAAACTTCGATAAAAACTAAAATAAATCTTTTGAAACCGGTCGGTTTATGTGTTTTTGTCTCTAGTCGCTAAGCCTTCGAACCCAATCATAAAAGTCTGGATATACTAGGCACTTCGTTCTATTTATAAACTCTCGGATGGTACCTATCTTTTTTCGTGTATCCTAATTAAACAACAACGTAGTGAATATCAATGTAAAATAATTTAAAAATCTAGAAAGCATTACTTTAATGGTTAACTGAATTTGATTATTATATTATTTTGACCACCAAAGGCCAAAGAATAACTGTAGGGCGCAAAAAAGACTACTAAGTTTCAACAAATTTCTTTCTTTCTCTTTCAAATAAACTAAATAACAACCTAATATTAGAACAAGTAAATAATTTCAAATAACTTGGAACCATAATAAATAGTACCTAACTCTCGATGCACACAAGACATAACTACTAGAAAAGCAATAGCGAAACAAGCCCAAAGCCAAAGCCGCAAAAAACACACGTACAAAAGCAAAAACATCTCAATAAACATAAGAAAAAGATTTATCCAGTCTTATATTTGGAGAAAAAAGATGAGAAAGATCTCCATTACCTCATGCCGTGATCATGGTTGCTGTAAAGTATCCGAAACGTCGGGCTTGTAGAAAACTTAATGAATCGCGATAAAATCCGTAAAGTTGTTTCATTATAATGTATTGCTCAAATTATATTAATGATTACAAAATTACGACCCTTTCGAAGTTTTTGGCGTTCATTTCACAGTTGACGCAAATAATCAAGAACATCTGTGGTTATATTGTGAATATTATTATCGTATTCTAAATATAACGTAGTTCAGTTTATCGGCGGAAGTGTTAAACCCGCATACTGAAATATAACAACTTGACGCAAGTTACACAATAAACACACATACACTCGAGAGACTCCAGATGATCCACTTTGACATTGGCAAATCCTTGAGGAAGCTAAAATCCAAGAAGAAGCCTCCAGGTTTATATTCTACGTTTGAGCAAAATAGTGTTCTGGGCCTTATGCTTCCATACTTTATTTAAAAATAAAGTAACTTATTAAATTAATATAAATATTATACTGCTAACAAGTGAAATTTTAAACAAGTTATGAAAACTATTAGTTTTTCAATTCCATCTATAAACCGAGTAAAATCCAATAATTTAAAAAAATTCTTCAGACGTTATTTGTTTTGCCTACTCCTATAATATTTGAAGAAAACAAGATGAAAGTCTCTAGACATAATACACAGCAAATGCTTCATTTCAAGTAATACATCCGAATTCTTCAGTCTTACATATAGTCTTGCAAATATTTTGCAAGGTCCGTATTCGTCTCGTTAATACGTAAGATTATCAGTATTAATTTTCTCTTTACATTTAGTAAAATTTAGTTTCTATCCTTCATAGAAACTAAATTTGACTGAATATGCGTTAAACAGTGTGTCCGTGTCTTTAGGGTGCAGTTTGACTTTGTGATTAACTTAATGACTGCAATCAGATGTATTAGAATGTATAACTTAATTATTTAACATATTATACACATTAAGTTTTTGCGCAATAGAAATATTGCGACGCATTCGATGAATCTTTAGGTCGAGTATTCTGTGACAATGCATACCAATGTACGTACATTGTAAACTTACATACTTAATGTGTTATCTTCATGCATAAATTGTAAATACTAAATTGATGCAAGATATGATTAACAGTGGAAACTTTCAGGACGCAATAAATAGGACTTTTCTGCTACAAACGCAATTCGACGGAGATCGTTGTAAAGGCTTTTCTGTAGTTCGATTCTTACTATCACTTAAAAGGCCGAGCTACCCGATCAAAAAAAAGACATTTCTATCTTCCACAAAGGCATAAATTTTAGTAAATTTTCATTGCCATAAAAGAAGAAAAAAACGCAAACATGTAGATAATATTTTTTTTAGGTTAAGTGGAAACTTGCCTTGCCCTGGGTGAAACGCCTAACGTGTGGTTGATACCAAATTAATAGAATTTTAACGGTATATTATCTATAATAAACATTCGGTATTACAAATTCACGGCAAAATAATAATTTTATCTATGAATCTTTAAGTACAAAATTTTGCTAATACCCAAATACGAAAAACAAAGATTTTGTTTCTCTAATTACTAAAACTAACTGAATTCAGAAAATGAGTTTGTTATAGGAACAAATCCGTAAAAACGTGTAAATTTGTATTACATATAAATGCGAAGTGCTTGTTGTGTAAAGTGCGTCTAAACAGTAAGTTAAATATAACGTTTGTAGTGATAATATAAGGTAGATAGCCTCTTTTATTATAGCTTTAAGGTATCGAAGCAGACTTTATTTTATCATCATGAACTAAGTAGCTCGAGCGTATGCTCACGACATCGAATTTCGGAATAGTGAAGTTAGTGCTAAGCAAACACAACAGAAAGCCTACTGCTAAGTGCAGCGCACTAAATCACTACTTGCAGAAGCAATGTAAGGGCCACGCTGCGTTCTGCGATCTGATTAGCCGACTGGTGGCCATTGATAAATAATTC
This sequence comes from Helleia helle, assembly GCA_963853865.1. Classification (NCBI taxonomy): domain Eukaryota; kingdom Metazoa; phylum Arthropoda; class Insecta; order Lepidoptera; family Lycaenidae; genus Helleia; species Helleia helle. Next base: position 11,435,656 of record OY971422.1, on the reverse strand, counting down.
GCCGATGGGACGTACACACATATTACTGGTGGGTTAAATTGCGGATTTTTATAGCTCACATTACTAATCTATCCGGTTGTATGCTGTCATTGACTTAACAAGTTCATTTGAATAGACCAGCTTTGTAAACTGGTCATATGGGCTTACTTTAAAGGGTAATGATTTTAGGGGCTACTATTTTTTTATTTATGATTTGATAAGTAAGTGATTTTCGCTTTATTACTGAAGTCATTGATCTAAAACAAGACAGTAAGATACAAGTACACAGTATAATTTTCTGTCTAAAACAATATATCGGGTAATTCGGACCTGAGTAGAAACCGATATTCAAATCAGGGTCAAAAATACATCTAATAAGATGCAATAACAAACTCCATGATAGAATCAAAGTTAAATTGAATATTGCAACCGATTGGCGTGGCATTTACCGAAAGCTGACATTTCTTGACGTATTGCTTGCTGCATATAGCTTTTGACTTATTTGTTCAGTTTAATATTTTCGAGGAAAAAATTCACAGTTTACTGCGTGTGAGACAAGAATTGCTACTTGGTGAATAGTTTACTGGGAGAAGCGAAGCTTCTTGTGTTGCTCATGAGGTTCATGCCCCACCCATCTGCATGAGGTTTGAGATAAATTTATTTTTCGAACAAATAATAATTTACTCACGTGCGAAATATTAGTCTACTCCTGTATTTTACTCCCTAAGGATTGTTACAGTCTTCAAACATGAAGGCAAAGGCATCACGACCTTGATTTGACCTTTGAATATAGACAGGATAATAGGCCTGCTACAAGGTTGGCAACCGACGCCTGACAGAGGTGACCTTGTTAGTTTCCAACCGTGAAGATAGTGGTATGCAACCAAATTTCGCTTGACCTTCCAACATCCGTCGATATGAGAGCTGCGCTACCAACCAAGGGCCAATAAAGGGTATTTGGTTTACGACAGAACGTTTAGATGCCGGTTAGCAACCCTGAGTACGTCAGTGATCAGTCGCTGTGAATTGGTCGCACGCGTTTCTAGTGCAAAACGCAACATTTCAGAAAAAAGGGAAGAAAGATAGATGTAATAACCGAATTTATAGAATAATATTTATATAAATATTATTTTTTATTTATTCGTTTATATATATTTTTAATATTTTTTGACATATTACATAGGGAGGTCTAAGTTTAGCAGTGGACCGATCGATAAAGGCTGATGATGATGATGATAAAGAAAAGTTATAAAATATGACAAATTCGCTGCCATGAAACGTCTTAACTGCTGGAATATCACGGCACAATGGCTTGTTGGCAATCATCACGGGTAGTGATGGTAATAACGGCTGTTTTACAATAAAAAATTATCATGTTGTGTTGTTTTGTAACAACTGTTGTTCTAAACTGCTGTCTGTTATACTGTTATTGTTGATTTATAGACGTTGAAAAATATGAATTGTGACAATAAGTAAAAAAAAGCTCATTCTGCCTATTGCGTGCCTATTCATGCCATTTCGTCATCGTTTCAATAATGACAACTGAAGACAGGATATAATAATAATAATAATAAATATAATAATAAAAAGCCTTTTATTTCCAGTATTTAAAGTTTACACTTCTTACAATTTATTTTCGTGTTAGTTCATGTAGTTTAATCTATGTTAGTATAATTTCTCTTTCCTTTACTTAATTGTATGTGTACCTAGATTTCTATATTTATATTAATATATATATATTAATAGTTTTTTTTTTCTTTTAATCTACTGGAACCCCAAGTTGGGTGTAGGCCTCCTCCAGTGATGCCCATTTGTCTCTGTCTTCAGCTACTTTACTCCAATTTTGACCAGCTATCGCTTTAATGTCGTCTTCCCATCGTGTAATAGGTCTACCTTTTGTTCTTTTGCCTAGTGGGCCTTTCCAGAAAGTTACTTTTTTAGTCCATCTGTGATCAGTTAGCCGGGCAACATGTCCTGCACACTTCCATTTCAATTTTTTTGCGTAGCTTAAAGCGTTTGTTGCTTTGGTTATTTTTCTTATGTTAGTATGACGTATTTTATCTGATTTTCTGATCTTTAGCATACTTCTTTCGAGTCCTCTCTGACAGACGATTATCTTTTTTCTTGTTTCAGCAGTGAATTTCCACGTTTGGCAACCATATGTCAAACATGGCAAGAGGCTTGAATTCATGACTTTGGTTTTAATGTCTTGTGGTAGATCACCTTTAAAAATTTCCTTGAGACCCCAAAATTTGTTCCATGTTAATTTTATTCTTTTCTCTATTTCTGTATTTTTATTTTTCCTGTGAAAACTTATGTTTTTTCCCAGATAGACATAATCTTCAACGTATTCCAATGGTTTGTTATTGATTGTTATTGGTCTTTTAGAGCTGTTTGTCATTGTCTTAGTTTTTTTAATATTCATCTCTAGGCCTACTTTTCCACTAGCTCGGTTCAGGGTTTCTACCATGCTCTGTAGTTGGGAAGATGACTCGGATAACAGTGCTAGGTCATCCGCGAATCTCAGGTGGCTCAAGTAAGTACCGTTTATGTATATACCTTGTTTACTCCAATCTAGCTTGCTAATGATCGACTCGAGAACAGCTATGAATATTGTTGGAGACAGCGGGTCCCCTTGTCTCACTCCTCGCTCTATTGGAAAGCTAGGGCCTAATGTTTCAAGCTTAATTTTAGCATTATTTTTTCTGTATATGGATTTGATGGTTTTTATATATATTTCCTCTACTCCCTGTTCTTTCAGGCTTTCCCAGATGCTGTTATGTCTTACTGTATCAAAGGCTTTTTGGTAGTCTATGAATGATATATAGTGTTCTCTGTTTTTCCTGATACTTTTCCATTATCAACTCAAGGGTATGGATGTGGTCGACTGTTGAAAAGCCCCTTCTGAAGCCTGCTTGCTCCACTGGCTGCTTTTTTTCCAATGTCTCTCTAATCCTTATGTTTATAATTGTGGAGAAAAGTTTATATAGACTTGGCAGTAAGCTGATTGGTCGGTAGTTTCCGATATCCTTCGGGTCGCCTTTTTTGTAAATTAGTATGATGTTGGATTTGGACCATTGGGAAGGTGTTTCCGACTCTTGCAAGATCTTGTTAAATAGTTCCGCTAACGGCAGTGCTAGAGTTTTATGTCCAATTTTTAGTGTTTCGTTTGTAATATTATCTGAACCAGGGCTTTTATCTAGTTTCAGTTTCTTTATTGCTTCAATTATTTCTGTTGCGTCTATGGGTTTAACGTTATTTCTAGGTGTAGCTTCTGTTTCTGTGACAAGATTAATTGATTTCGTTTTTTCCAGACAGGATATACTTATTCTTTAATAAATGCTTTTGTTTGTATGGTCATAAGTGTTCCCTCCACCGAGCACATATCCTGTGGATATGGTACTGGATATAAGCTCGGTGGTTCCCTGGGACTAAGGTTTAGCCCCGAGCGAACTCGTTTATTTTTATGTATGGGGACGTTGTCACTTATCAAGTATCTGCCAGTTTGCCTATACAACTGACATAAAAATATGTAGTCTTTGCGCCAGTACATACGTACCTACTTGTTACTGTTCAATATAATATTATGGTAATACTTTAATTGTGATGTCATTTCAATCAATATTTATGACTTGCAAGTGGGTTGTATGCCATTATATTTAAATAGCATTGAATTTCAAATTTATAAATAAACTGAATATTACGTTGCTTTTATTTAGTACGTCAAATTGAGCTCGATTTCTTTATTTCTTAATTTATAATGGATTTTGTAAGGGACTTCTGGTTTTTGACATTAAGGTATTGTGCATGCACAAAATATGATTTTGTGGTGCCGCAGTGAACAACTTTGAGCAACCGACCGCAATAAAATTTTGCTATAAATACATATTTTCGAGCTATCTACTTGTAAAATGGTAAATATGCCTGCCAGTCGTAACATAGAATACGTAACGTAGAATATAACATTAGCTATTTTTGAGTTTATAAAGATGGACTGTTTTTATTTCTTCGCAAAACCTTCGTCCGCTGAATCTCAGAATCGATAAAATTATGAAAAAAAAATATACTTAAAAAAACTAAAAAACACGCTTTAATAGCAAACCCAACTAAAAAATTAAAAATATTTTTTAATAGATGAAATAAATGGGTGAACAAAATTACTTACTGTAAAAATGCGATCAGGATATTGGAATAATTTTATCAAATTTTTGTATTGTCTTCGGTCCTCGATAAATCTACAAAGTTTGAACAAAATCTGGTCGTTAGAAGTGGTTTAAAAAACATGTTCAAAGATTCCATTACATACATACATAGATACATACAACCCAAGCTAATAAAAGCGTGGTAAAAACAGCAGACATTTTGTACAACGCTGCAAAGTACGTTGTTAATATTGACCGTCTTTATTCTCAAAAATAGCATGTGATGCTAACGATATCACTCTACAAATATTGGCAATATCGTCATTGTCTTTGAAAACACATTAGCAAGATAAACAGTACAAAACTGGATTATAAAAATTAAAGTGTTCTTCATTGTTATCATCTTTTATCATCATCAGCTCTTATACGTTTTGCTGTTAAAAAAACTATATTTCCTATCTTTTTTTTTATGTTAGCTAGATAGGCAAACTGGCAAACGTACCACCTGATGGTAAGTGGTCGACGTCGCCCATGAACATAAACTAGTATACCGGGAACGGACCCAGGCAACTCATTTATGTGTTGCCTATCCTGAGACATTAGATAACATCTAATCTCAGTCTCGGTGCCAGTAATTACATTGCCTGTCTTGCCCTTCTCTCCGAAACACAGCAAAGCTGTTTCACGGGAGAAATAAGCAAGATGCCCAGCAGAGAGCAAGACCCATGCAGCCGGGAGCGCGTAACAGCGCTTCCCTCCCACCGGTAAATTATCTATAATAAATATATAATATCTCAATTTGTTTGTTAGTTATTTTTGGAGATGGTCCGAAAGGAGGTGTTATTTTGCTAGTGCCGAATGTTCGGCATTTAAACCGAATGTAAAACGATTTTCTGCTTATCCCTAGTTATTTTGTCATTTGTGTTTTTTTTTAATTAGCTGATTGGGATTATTTATATTAAAAATTTTATGATTTTTTATGATTAAAAACATTTTTCAATTGATATTTACATAAACATATAGATCCCTATACTTTTTGTGTTAAAATTTGATATTGGCCAGTTTTTGAGACATCTATAAATATACATTTTATAACTTATCTAAAATTAAGTTACGAAACGATTTCTGGCGTAGGGCAAACAATATGTATTTTTTTGTCTTATACAAGGTATTCGTAGACTATGGCGAAAGATCGAGCTGCCCGAAATAACAGTAAAAAACATGGTAAATAGTAAATACCACATTTTAAAAAGTTTTAATATCAATAGGATAATTATTTAATATAACAACATATTTATATAGGCAAAGGGACTGGTTTTTAAAGTATAGGTAATAGCCTACCTATTATATCGACAGTTAAAAATTTTAGTGTTGTTCGGAGAATCTTATTTATATCCCATACATAATGTCGCGGTGAAAAGATTCAATGTGCTCCTGACCGCTGTTTGCAAGGTATTCCTATGAATTGATAAAAAATATTCAACCGAACTTATTCTCCATACTACCTACCTTTGTGATGTACACAAAGGATTCGAATCCCGTTTAGGGCAGACAATTAGTATGGGGATAATAATCGATAATTAACTCTTAAGATAAGTACCTATAACTTTTTTTATACATATAGGTACATAGGGTACATGTATTTATTAAATTTTCTGGTTGCACAAGTTCTTACGAGCAAACCAATAGAGTAATAGTTATAACATTTTACTAACTTTGCTTATATTGAGAAACTTCTACGGAAATAGCAAATTACACGGCTTTTTGAATAACGTCGGCAATAAAGGTAACGATTGTTAATTTGTCACACAAACGTTAATTAGATTAACATAGAGCAACCAGTATAATTGAGTTCGACCAAACTAAAGGCGCCTCGATTTACACTTTCACACATACACACATATCAACTGGTGTGCGGACCCTGTATTTACAAATCGTTAAAGAGTGACGAATGTGTGCTGTTCGCATACTTATTCAGGTCCATTAGAGGTTGGAAACATTTTAAAATAACTATCGTACAAAAATAATGATTCAAAACCGTAGACATGAAAGTGTGCATGTAACGTGGTTATAAAAATAAGTTTAGGTAGAAAAGAATAAAATTCTAAACATTATTGATTCATACATGAAGATTTTAAAACGAAGAATTTTACGTATATGAAAGTAATTGTAGAGAACGCGTCTCTATTAATAATGTATGTAAAAATACTATTAATAAATGCTGTTAAACCAAATTGTCAAAAATGCCATAAACTTTTATTGGAAATCCAAAGCACTAGCACTCAATTTACATAACACATAAAAATATTATAGCTTGCGGAAATGTTGCGTAGAACTGACTTGCGAATGGATCGCTTGTGCACTTTTCTTCCAGTACTTTTCCATCGGAATCTTAACGCATCTATAATTTGACAAAGCTGCTCCTTTAAGAAAAAGTGAAGGCCAACTGAATGAATTTTGTTCTATAGTACATAAATAGATTTTAAAGCACAATCAAACTGGCGGACAAGCTTCCTGATGGTAAGTGGTTAGTGTCGCTAATGCACAAAAGAAGAAGCCAGAAGAAGAGCTAGATAGTCAGTGATTACACAGAAGAAGAGCTAGACAGTCACAGAAGAAGAGTTATAACCACAGAACAATATCGAGAAATATATCTTGATATAGTTCTGTGGTGATAACACTGCCTGTCTCGTGTCTTGCCGTCAAGCTGTTTGATGGAAGACATCAGTAGAATGCGCGGTGGGTTAATACTAGTGCATATTTAGAAAAGCTTACAGAAAATTATAATACCGATTATTTCATAGTACTTATGAACAGATACATGATAAAAATTACATTCAAATCAAGGCGTCTACAACGCGACTAGGTTATTAGTGGTAAACTGAACAGAACCCTGTGTGGAGAACCGTCTGTGGTACGGAAAATAATCTAAGAACTATCTAATTCACAATCGCACATTCGTTTTTATATATATTCTAGTCATCATCAAAAAAAGAAAAATGGGAGGTCTCCCCAGACGGGAGACCTCCCATTCCCAGCGGGGTGCCTCAGAGCATTTCTCGGCGTAAAAGAAAAAAAAGAAAAAGAAAAAAAACTGGAAATCACTTTAAATTCTATCAAGTTTATGATGAACAAAATATTAATTAGTAATATTGTTATTAAATACTTATGCTATTTTGAGAAGGTTAAAAGTAGATTTATTACTTACTATTGCGAATGTGTTATGAGCTTAATAAAGACTAGTCTAGAGTTCTAGACTCTAGTGAGTATGGGCTCGGCCTCTTAAGTTCGATCTTGAACCCTGAGATATCTTGAAATGGGGTTTTCTTCATTTCTACGTGCATCTGAGTATGAGACCAACTGAGAGAGAAAACTGCATGAAATCAAAAGATTTTGAAGGTGTGTGATGTTCACCAACCCCCATTGGGCCAGCGCGACGGTGAACTATGGCCCAACACCCCTCGCCTGATTTCGAGGAGGAAACCCGTGTCCAACGGTGGGACATAATATAAGGGTTGATATGATAATATATATTTATTACGTAATCAAATATTTCTAGTAGGTCCATACATTTTCACCATACTAAAAAATAAAGTCGAGTTGCAAGAAATAATTATTCGATGGATTTGGAAGTACATCGACGTTTTTTTATGCGCTTCAACGTGCCCGGCACTTCTACCATAGAACGCGTGAGATCGTTTTATTGTTAAATAGATTTTTCGAGAAATGACCGAGTGAAAGAGACCGGCTATAGTAACGGTTCAGCTGCCAAACCACACCGCCGAATTTTGTTGTACATTGGGTGTTATGAATAGTTATGATATAAAATACAATGCGCCGAAAGAAATATTGTATCGTATTTTAGTAATTAACTTCTGATATAATATTACGTACTTACTTGGAAATTCAAAAAAAGAACTGTATATTAATTAACTCTATATGATTTTTTTAACGCCAGGAAAAGCTCTGAGGCATCCCGAGGGGGAGTGGGTCTCCCCAGGGTATGTGGGTCTCGCTGCGCCTGAAAGGTGGACGCAGCTCTACCAACTAAAACCCGGCGAGTGCCACCAATGCCGCTTTTGGTGAGGTGCCCCGGATCTAATGAGCAAACCGGGCACCTCGACGGCTAGTCATCGTTGATGTTGACGCGGATGGTATATACCCGGTGGTATGCTGAAACGCCTTCCCCAGCGAAACCAAAAGGGTCACTAAATTTGGAACTATAGTTGAAAACTTTGAATAACCTATATCATGATTAATTTGCTTTTCATTACGAAGTACAGATCGCACTTGACTGGTTATGCTTATAAACGATATTCCTAAACGATGGTCACATGCCACGCTAAAGAAAACTGTAAACAATTGATTATAAACATATTGTTATCACCTTAGCATCGTGCCGCTATGTCAGGACTATGACTTCACGCCTTCCATACACTCTTAAGAGAGAAGTCGCATAATATAAAGATTATGCTTATAATTTATATATTGTTCACGCCCTGGAAAAACTGAAACAAGTTTTATTATCCCAGAAGGTTTCGTTTATCGACAGACGTCTGCAAATTTTAAATCGATTAATATATTGAATCGGATCTAAGACTTCATCAGATTTTTCGCTAGGCTAAAAATGGCTGAACCGGTGTATTTATTACTATTCATATATTTGTACAGTAAACAAAACAATCTATTAGCCACGCAACCTTCGCTTTGCCAGCAAAACAGGAAAACCAATTAGACAGACTAAAACTAAATTTCCCGAATGGTAATTCCCTGCTCTGAGCTCTCACAACAATTTGACACAGGAATGAAAGAGAATTTAATCAAAGATTTTTTTTCATAACTTTTAGGGCAGGTCAGGAAAAAATAATAATACATTTATTATGTATGTTCTTTGATCTTTATATAATTAAAAGTAAAGAAGCGAGATCAGCTGAATTGATTTATAAAGAACAATGCAATATCAAGATCATATTTATTTGTATACACCTTTTAGAATTAAAAAAATAACGTAGGTTATGTTACATACAAGATTCCATGTCTTCCGATGTCATTATTTATACCTTCCGATCTATTTCCTTTTAAAGACCTAAGTGGAATTATTAAAGTAAGCTCAGTCGGACTCTCTCAAAAGAATTTCCTATTACGTAAGTATGAGCTATAATTTAATTTCAAAGTACGAAAGATAAAATAAAAGATTACTTTTTGACTTCTCTTACAATTTAATAACATCGTCATTTTATGTTAAAGTATTTTTTGTAAAAATTTTGAAAAAGTATATGTTAAAGCTTGTTCAAATTTTTTACACAAAATAATTTAGGCCTCACCGGATATTATATAAACAATCCAAGGGTATTACAATGCATACTGTATAATAGGGTCATTCGTTTTATGTTAGATTTAACAACTCCGAGCGTTTTACAACCGGTAGAACAAATCAAACTGATAGGAAGGCTGTTCCCAGTAATTCCTGTTGCGTAGTTCTCAGAAGTGACCTTTAACCTTGCAAAGCTATTAAAAGTATTACGCATTTCATTGAATATCCCCAACAGTTGCAAAAATAGAGACGTTTGAGAATTATAGACTTTTTCGTTTACGTTACATAGGTACTTCACCGTCAGATCCAGAGTGGTCAACGTTTTTTGTTCATCGAGTGTTAGGTATATACCGGAATCGCAACGTTTCTTTGCAGTGTGGTAAAAAAAACCATATAAATTCGATGTCATGTTCCCCAGCAGACATAACAACGCGACGCATGCGTTGCGTTGTCGCGGCGTCAGTGCGCATACTCATGAAACGTTTACGCAGGAGAAACGGTAGTGTGTAGGGGCTCTATTGGGAGAAATACCTCAAAAATATTAAGGGGTTGAATTCCGAGCGTTTAAACTTTATATTCTAAAGATATCTCAATTATTCCCTTATAAATCCATCAAACTTACAGCAAAGAGTCACCGACGGCAATCCGGGTCTCCACCGGAAATGACCTGAATGCGTGCAAAACCATAATATCTACGTAAAACTCTAGTAGAGGAAATATTTATAGAACCGGTTGGTCAGTATTACGTGTTTACTTGGTGTCCAAAGTCTTCTAACCTTCGGGGCTATTAGTAGCTCACCTGGCACAAGGACGGCCGTTGCCACCGGTGTCCATTACCGATCAATATATACATAAATTTAAAAACTTTCACTATACATAAAAGACTGGTAATATTATACTAATGCTGATATTATTTTGAATGGGAGTTTGTTTGTTTGTTGCTTGTGGTTTTGTTTGTGGCTGAAACGATTTGGCTGAAAGAAATGGTGAACATGGCTTATATCATGCATTAGAACATAGGCTACATTTTATCATGAAAATTTAAAAGTTCCTAAGAGAATTACATTTTCCTTTATTAGTAGCAATTCATAATTACGTCAGTAGTAGTGAAATGTCAAAAACGACGTAATTGTCAAACGCACAAAATTTATATGTAGGTACTGGCCGAACGCAACAAGTCTTTCAATAGAGTACATAGAGATGTTTACATTTTATAATAATACTAGCTGGTGCCACAGCTTCGCCTGCGTTATCTTATATTTACAACTGTATCCGGATTGATGGTGATTATTTTTATAGCCTATGTCCTAATCCAAGGAATAAGTCATCACCATTTTACCTTTCAGCCAAATCAGTTCAGCCTTTTGGCCGTGAAAGATCAACAAACATCCAAACATCCCAACTTAAAAACTTTCACCTTTATAATATTAGCACAGTATATCCAAAGTCATATTTACGCTGTGATTTAGGTAGGATAATATAGGATAGCTAATTTTTCAAACTCCACGCGGGAAGAGCCGCGGGCAAAAGCTAGTATTTCACATATAGTTTACACATAAGTTTATTAAAAAACCATACCGATTAAGGAAATTCAATCGTGACGTTGTCAGGAAGCATCCATTTTTATTTGCGATGACCCGCCTGACCTTAACCGGTAAAAAATCTCGGAGACGGAAATCCCCAATTTTCCAACCAAAGTCGATGTCTTTGTTCTAGACAGATTAAATTGGAAGAAAGAAAATCCGTCGTTCATTTACCTGATGGCACTAACCTTCATTTGACTTCAATCGACCGATTTTGGCGTGACACCCAACTAGGACGAAACCTCCCACGTTGATAAGATTTTTATTAATATTATCAACTTGTAGTTACCAAATAATTATGAAAGTATGTCTCCCTTAATGACCACCATTCAGAATCTCCGGTTACTAGAACCTAAATCAGCTAATATATTTATTAGATGAATATTTTCAATAAAGTCGCAAACAAACGCAACACACGAAACACGACCTGATTCAAAATAATTTTTGGACCCTCCACCATAATAAATTATTAAAACCATAAATACTTTAGTATGGTGCTTTCGTTGTCCCATAGACAAGATATACTTTCAATTAATAATATTATACTGATCCCAATCTAGATAAAAATCTAGTTCCAACATTGCTGTACACGGTATAACGTATTTGATCCTTTCGAAACTTAATTTCGAGATTTATAAGTGATTGCTAAACTAAAATAATATTAAATATTACTATTAATCCAAAGTAACTATTAGCAGATATCCATTAACCAATAATTTAAATAAATTTAATATTACACATCCCATATCATGTAGACTTATCTTGTTTGTGTAATTTCACCCCGCACGAAAACCGCCGTCTCGTAAGAATATAATTTTCCCCTCAATCTTGCGGAATTTTTTAATCGCTATATTATCTTAAACGATTGATAAGATAAGATACTCCAGGCGAAACGTATGACATATACCTGGGCGTCTGACTTATGTGATAATAAATTTCCGTAACAGCACATCGGAAATAAACCAAATTATGACATGTTTCCGCAACTCCTTGCACTTAGTAAAATTGTAACGTTCTGTATAACACAAAACAAATACACATAAGTCAATGTTACAATGTTATCTCACATAAATATGGAAATATAATTTTGTTCAATGTCATTGTATTCACAAAATATATGTACATTTATTACTTATATTAATTTATGTCTAATGTACATGTAGTATTAAACTTTGGATAAAACTTTGTAACGAGAGACATTAGTTTCAACATAGGTCCTGTGTACGTTCGTGGATAGCACGCGAGTCGCATTCTATAAAAGAACATTCGAGAAACGCCAGGTCACGCCGCCGGCTGGCGCTAGTAATATTCCATTGGCTTTTCGAATTCAAGGCTTATGTGTGAGTTTGTGAATGTATGTTTAAAAAGCTGCGTCTGTGTTCGCCTGTGCAGTTGACGTTGCCTCGATCATTGAGCGGCACAAAAAAATGATCGATATCCACAATGTGTTTAATTATACAAGTTTTAATATAGGTCATATGTAAATGCAATTGTATACATTTATTAGTCATGGATTTTTTAAACAACTAGGTACCTATAAATAAAATGAGTACCTTGATTTAATTAATTTGCACAGGATAGATTTTTTTATAAGTAAAAATAATTTAATATAAGTAATCATCTTAGAATTTGAAAAGATCATAATATATTTAGCATTTATTAAATACAGGATAAATGGTATGGTAGAGAAAATGAAATAAAAAGTTTTAAAATCGTAAATAAAAACGGTGGTTGATTGAAATGCCGCAGTGACGCAAATACAAACAAAAATTTTAATGGTAATTAGCCCAAAGGAAGTTACCGAAATAGAATCAAGTGCAAGTCAAAACTCATGTGCAAAATTTTATGCATACATTGAGATTACACGTGGACAAGTAACGAACTTAACTTTCCTATTTATTTTAATTAAATAATTATATTTTGCATTAAAATAATGTAGGTGGTAGTTACGCAGTTACAAATAATTACAAAACTATGCTGTTTACAACAATCCATCGAGAAACTGCGACTGTCACGCGGTGCATATTATTTTAAGTCATGACGCAGACGAAAGCTCGGCTGTGTGCGTAAGGGGGTGGGGCAGCTTTTGGATTTCGGCAGGGCGACTCAGGCGAGCGTCCCGTGGAGTAAGCGCACGTGACACAGTGCACGCGTCTTCAGTCATCAATGACACACTTCTTTGCCACATGCGTCCATTAATAAATAGCTACGGTCAAATTACTAAGAAATACTTTCTTGGAGAATATCTGATATGACATATTTTAAGCCTATACATAAATTTGCAAAATTACGAATGTAAGAATAATCATCTCTAAATGTAAGAATCCCTTTCATCTCTAAATGTAAGAATAATATTCTGAAGCCTCTTTAGAGCATCTGTCTAGTAACTAATTACTAATGTACCATACAAATCTTAATAATCTGAAAGCAGACGTTCGCCAATCGCCATCAGTGCAACTGTATATTATAAACAAAAGAAAAAGAGAAAGAGAAGTCTAATCTTCCATTCTGCGTTTAATCAAAATTCTTGTACATTCGAAGAAGACACACATTCTATTCAAACAAAATAATCTACACCTATGACAAGTTGCACAATGGATCAATTATGACGCCGTCGCGCGGTGTGATGCTGGCTATTGCCAAAAAACACCCACGTAAAACCTAGTTTTCTTATTTTCTACGCAACATCCAATTACGAGTCCATAAATAACTGCTTCCTTCCTAAAATTAAATTAACTATTTTTGGACATATCTCTCATATTTATTTTTTATATGTAGATATTAGTTTTACTGATAATATATTGTTACTGCAATACATTAATTCTTTTTTTTAATATATCATAGAGGGGCAAATGAATAGTCGGAGCCTTAGGCGACTACCGACGTCCATAAGCATCCGCACAATAGGCTATGACCTATACAGATGCGTTGCCCTCAATGGGGTAAACCCTATTCCTACCCATGGGCCACCGGAAACTCACAAACCACACTGCCACTTTACGCCAGTATGATGTGACCGAGAGGTTCCACCCTGGTCGACCCAATTCGACTGCAAAGCAGCATGGCACTACTTCTCACAGAGGATATAAAAGAAAAATTCGGAATTAAATCGATATTTCCTTAATATTCCATTGAAAAATCTTAACTATTTACAATTAATACTATTGGTTTTTCCGTGTTTGTGTAAATATGAAATAGTTTGCATAACAAAGAAAACAGAAGCTATAAGAACTATGTTTACTAGAGGATTTTCTTCCTGACTTTGTGACGCGTGAATGACTAAGATTGCAACTGATACTACTTTTGTTTATTATTTAATAATTGTGTGTAGCAATAAAATAATTGAGAGTTGTTACAACAAACAGGGCTGTTATATACGAAGTTCTTAATCTAACAATACAGAAACACCTAGAACAAATAACACAAGGAACAATAATAGTTTGAGCAACAGTCTCAATCAATGCTTCGATTTCTTTAACAGTTTAACTTTCAATGTAACAGAAAATGAAATCTCTACATACCTAAATAAATATATCTTTCAATATGTACTATAAGTATAGTTTATTAAACAAGTAATATTTAAATTTCAACGTTTGAATATTAACAATCTGTTAATTATATAGAGAAACGAATAAACTCAGCACAGGTGATGTGCTCCCCTTATATAAAACGAAGTTGTAAATATGTGCGTATTAAATGTCTAGACACCCTTTATAACGACCAAAAACCGTCTTTGTCATTTGCAATTGAAGGGGTTTCTGCTAGGACTTAGGAGTTTGACTGGAAAGTATAAACTCGCACTTTGCCATTTCTTTGTTACCTTTACTTTATAAAAATATTTAACAATTGTTTATGTATTAAACAATTGTGTGATACCTAAGTATCTAGTAGAAATAGAAAAAACATAATTTATATGTGACTAGTTTAATTTGCAATTTTAATTGTTATTATATAAAAGGTATATTATGAATAAATATCTCATTAACTATCATTATCGTCGTGAATAAAAATATTATAAAACCTAACTTATAAGATTACAAAAAATATTTGCACGCGTCAATTTAATCATTTATGTATTTTTTATTTTAAAACTATTTTACTTAATATATTTTATACTCAAACAAAAAAAAATGTCACTAAACTTAAAAATATATATTTTTTATATAAGACGAACTTAAAAATAATGCAAAAGTGTAACGCAATAACAATAAAAAAGTCCTATATTTTTCCATAACTTTGATAGTTACATAGAAATGAGTCACAATTCCATATAACCCCCAAGGGCAACTGAATAATACAATCGCCACTAAGCGTCAACGATTTCTGAAAATGGCCACACAAATCAGATAAGACTTAAGTGCCCGTGGAATAAAAAAATCGTATCTATATAGTCTTAATATGAATCATACAAAAGATACTATATTTAGTCTAAATATGAATGAAATGATCTTATCGGTGACAGCCCTAAGGGTTGTGTAATAGACTGAAGGCCGAATCGGACGTACGCCAATGCGTTTACTGTTCGGACATCATGACGTAGGCGACCCGCCCTCACAAAGGGATAGTACGAGTCATGTAGTGTAGGTCATAATATGCTAGGATTTCTAGCAATTAAAGATCAACGTAACAGATTTTTCTTCTAAACGATTAATAAAATAACTTCATAAGAAGAAGTCATTTATAGACATCCACAAACGTTATAAACCTTATTTTACTGTACGTATAAAAAAGTACGTAAAAGCTTTACCGGTGGGAGGGAAGCGCTGTGCCGCGCTCCCGGCTGCATGGGTACCACCATCTTGCTTGTTTCTCCCGTGAAACAGCTTTGCTGTGTTTCGGAGAGAAGGGCAAGACAGGCAGTGTAATTACTGGCACCGAGACTTAACATCTTATGTCTCAGGATAGGCAACACATAGATGAGTTGCCTGGGCTCGTTCCAGGTAAACTAGTTTATGTTCATGGGCGACGTCGACCACTTACCATCAGGTGGCACGTTTGCCAGTTTACCTATCCAACTAACATAAAAAAAAAGTTTGATAAAAAACTTTAGTTTGAGATGACTTTATGGTCCAGGTTCCAGGGTCCATTTTTACACTTGATTACTATCAAGATATTTTTTCGTGAGTAGCTTCATTTTGATGAGACGCCCAACAATTGCCTGTGTGAAAATTCTCGATTGTGGTAAAGGATAATCTCACTCACGGAAAATTTGCTTTATAGTAATCAAGTGCAAAAATGGACCCTGGAACCCGGACAATGGTCCGGGTTTCAGGTTTAGTGAACCATAAAATATAAAAGCTTTATTTTTGTTTAGATTAGTACTAAAAATACTTTTTATAAACAAAAAAGGTTGATGTATGTATGATCGAAATGTATAAAGAGGTGTGTCCGTTAAATCATATTGCGAAGCATAAAATAAGCACGATTCTCAAAACGCACTACGTGACTGACGCAGCGTTTTACACAATCTGCTGAAACTAGTTATACATATACCAAAATATTTTGTTGAGCAAATTATTGAAAAATACATACCTATCAACTTCGTATAGATAAACAAATAATATGAGGTGACATGTGTAATTGGTCTGAAAATAAAATGTTTGTTTCTTTGTAGGTACTCGATCGATTGCGTGGTACTTTTTATAGATAAGACATGATCCGATCTAGAATATTGGAGATTTATAATATGTAATTGGTATATGTACTCTGATTTATAATCTTTTATCGTTCGATTGTCAACCAAATAAGATTGTAGCGACAGGAAAGAGCTGCTATGAATATGAATAAATAAGTAACAAACGAGATGTCTATTTCGTTCCTCCAATTTTGTAAAGCGAAATTTTCAAGGAATTTTAGTTTGGAGTATTTGATATAGGCAAACGTACTTGTAAGGCGTGTACTAACTTTAGAAAAATATAATGATCGTATCACAAGGTTTTTTTGCGTCATTCGCCAAAATATTCCCAAGTAACGACTATGACGATGAGAGTGCGAATTTTACATAATCTCAGTTTTTTGGAGGCTCATAGATGATCCCATAAAAAGTATTTTGAAAAATTTAAAGGTTTGCATTTGTATGTCTAATTTAAACCCCCTTGGTCGAACTTGGTCAAAAATGTCTGAAATCTATGTAAATTCTTCTAAATTCTAATACATTATATATAATTCCCTGCCTTGATACTATCACATATTTTTGTGATAAGGCAAGAAAAAACGATTAAGCAAGTGACATACCTCTGAGCTACTTTGAACTGACATATAATATGGTTCTGCTAATAAAATGTTTTCTTTTCAGGGGCAGAATCCATCAAATATTTTCATCCTATTTTCTCATCCTCAAGTTAAGAATAACAACAACAGTATGTGTCAGTGTAGGAAAATAAACATTTTATTATAACTGGCATATCAACCTGCAAGAAGAAGGACACAAATACAAAGGTACGGATACTTTTTAAAACTATGTACCTATAAGAAGCAACCATGCATAAGGTTAAAAACTTTTATTATATATCTTCAAAGTATCTATGAGCTGTATGTAAGCTATATCCTAAATTTCCAAAGTAGAGAAATTAAAACAGAAATTATTTTTAGCCGCATCGTTCAAAGAATATAACTCAGCCAGTCAACTAATTCAGGTGCAGGCTTCGAGTTTTTCGTGTGCGTCGTACGACGCACGCACACACTCGCGGAACACACACACCCGCAACTGGCGCCGACGAAAGGGGCGCGGGAGGAGCGCGGGCTTGACGGCGCGTTACCAACTTCCTATAAAACACTGCGCTGCCATCTGCAAGTTTCAATAGATAACTTGATTCCGTACGCGCTGCCAACATTTTCGTTTGTTGCGACGAGAAAAAATATTGAATGTTGTGTACCCTTGCAGGGTTTATCGGCGCGAAATAGAAACGTTGAATGAAATTTTTTTAAATATTTGTTGAATAACACGCTATATTGTAATCACAAAGTGTGTTGATTTGATTCGCAGCTGTTACAGGATCGTATTTAGTATACTGAACGTTTAGTGATGTGCATTACACATAGCTGAAATTAGCGAATCTGGATTTTAAAGAACAATTAGAGTACGGAAAAGAAACTGATACTCAAAGTGTTATTAATTATAGACATTACCATTTCGACGTTCCTTGATAACCTCTAAGCGGACATTATAAAGTGATCAAAATGAGTTTTAATAAGAACAATCCCAATGCGGTGGGGAAGATCATGGGATACCTCAAGCAGCTTTCCACTGAAATGGTGAGTAACTCTTTTAAAACTTTACTCTCATTCATAAAATATGCACTTTATTCGCTAACCGTAGGCCATATGGAAGGTGAACTTGACAGTGGAGACAGAGAAAATTCGTTTTCATTCAGATAAGCGGGATCGCGTTGCCCACCCGGGGGCGGTCGATGGTTGCCGGGCAACCACACAAACATGCTTCTGTGCCAAATCACATTTTCACTTTCACAATATTTACAATGTACGCAACAATCTATAATAATCATTGACAAAATAAAATGTAAACAAAGTCATACATTTCGAATTAAATATTGTATGTAATATAACCGTATGCAATCGTCAACCTATAAAATTAGTAACATCACTACAAGGCCGTACATTTTAATAACTAGCATTCATGAATATTATTGATTACAATTACCGAAGTAATATTAACATAATACATTGTACCTTTATAACCAATAATCTAAAAATACTAATATTCGATGATAAAAAAAACTAAAACCTTCTATTACTATTACTTCGTGACTGCACAATCTCGTTGCACTAAAATAATAATACTTAAATTCTAATTAGATCTGAAGCGGTTTAGTGGCGCCATCCTGTGTCTAATTTAAATACTGTTACAAACTTATGTACACGAAGTCTCCGCGCGATTTTGAAATGCGTCTACAGATGGCGCTTACACTAAAATATTAATTCATTACTATTTTGAAGTACCTACAGCTTGGCAAAAAAGAGTATGACGTGGTGACAGGTGGAACTAAATATTTTACTAAATGGAAACCTATGATGTTGACAATATTTAGCCGACAAATACTAGATTTTGAGTAAAGCTTAGTGTTTCACATTTATTTTTAACAATTTGATTAAATTATCTTGCTGATTTTTTATATTATGATGAGACCTAAGTGAAAGTGGCGCCCTCATTTTTTCCATACTCTTTTTTGCCAAGCTGTAACTAAGGCTACATTATGCTGTAGCTGTAGGCTGTAATATTAAAACAACATGAAAATGTTGATGTAATTATAAATGTTACCTAAACTCATCCCGTATTTAGATTTTGTGTATGTTTTAAATAATAATGATATAAATAGTAGAGCAGATTTCTCTACGGTGCGGTATCTCATCAATGTAATCTGGAATGTCTGAATAACTGAGAGTAGATATTAATGAAAAAAGTATGTGTTATATAAACATTAGATGAATTTAGTAATTATTCATTACTTGCACAATATAGAAAATATTAGCAGGACCAATTATTGTAGATTAGATAACTCTACATACAAATTTAGCATACCACCATATTTGGGTGAAATGGTCCCGCTGATGAGGACTGATCGCCCGTCTGGCCTCGCTGGTGTCCCCACCCTTAAATACCACCATATTGGTAAAAGAAGAACATCGTTGAAAATGGAATTGAAAAATTAAGAGAAAAAATGTTTTCTATTTCAACAATATATTATCAAAATAGAACCATTATTTTCTTTATGCTTAGCTGCTTCGTATTATAATATAAAATAATAAAAAAAAGTTGAATTATAATGATTAACTACGGTCAAGGTAGAGGGTCAGCAAAGATGTTTCTGATAACCGTTCATGATGTCAAACCCACTTTAATTTGTAAGTTTGAGAGAAGAGCAAAATACGCAAAATTGACTAAGACCCAGCTAATACAAATGAGATGGCTAATAAACTGACTGAATACACTTAATGGATAAAAAAAAAAGATAATGAAATAAAACAAAAGTTAACCGTCACTTGACGCCGCGCCCGGCAGATTTGAAACATCTATGTTAAATATTGCAATTGGTAATTGATAAAAATCCTCAACGATGGATGGAATAAAATAAAGAAATATTTCGCCTTTCATTCGTTTAAATTAAAAATTACCATCTCATAATCTTAGTAATATATTTTATACGTATGAATTATGCTCTTTAAAACATACCCTTTCTACTCGTCTGATTATACTTTTAACCCCGAGCATAAGTTCATTGTCGTCATAATTATTCCAGTAAATATAGTTATGTAAACGAATATCACAGACTTTTCCACGCAATTGTTAAAGTATTAATTTAAAGGAGACAATACATAATTGAAACTAATTATCAAAAATAAATATATTTGTTCAAGATATCGTTTAGGTTACGCTAATATTTATTGCCATTATGGCCTTAATTGAGACAAAACTATTTTACCATACATTCTTATTTGAGGCGTGCATTACGTCAAAATTTTATGTAAAAAATGTTGGGACCATACAATCTTTAAAAATAAACAAAGATTTCTATCAAACGAATGAATCACAATGAAATCGTACCAAACCTTTCAAAATATTCTTCAGGTAATAAAGCTATTTCCATTCATGTACCTAAATCAAAAGTCGATTAAAGATACAAATGAAATATTTTGTTGTATAGTAATAACCGTCCGAGTTTATTCCTATTGATGAGTGTTTTATAAACACCATTACAGACGTTCGACGACCATATGATAACATCTGATAGTTATAAATAAAGGTGCACCTCAATTTGTGACACTCGCATCGTTATGGCTGTCCTATATTATAAGGAAACGTTCTTGTGCAAACAATAGTATCTTATGTATGAATTGGACTAACGAATAATTCGGGTTAGCCGTTAGAGTCCACACATTGTGTAGTTGTCATTAGGTTATCGGCAGCATGCCTTGAGCATATGACCACTTATTATAGTGGTCAATAAGCGATGTTTTCTCTATTTGACCTCAGCCTCTTAAAGTTCACAATCCTTATCATTATAACTCACATACATAAGATAGTGAATATAATAAATGTAACTCACTTGCGGATATTTCCTCAGTGTAGAATTCGTAGTGGTCAATTGACCATTCGATAAGATTAAGCAGAATACATTCGGGTAATACATCTCAGATATTCAAGTTGTTATATTGTTCTTGCAGTTGTTTAACAGACTGTTTGTTTTGTTTCCAGGGTGGAAGCGAGACAGGCCGCCGCGGGCAGTCGGACGAAGAACGATTGCACCGTTCACGCTCGAAGTACTACCGGGTTCCTTCTCGGCCTACCCTATCGGCATCGACAACCTGCACTTCCCTTGCCACATCCTGTGGCTCTCAAGGCAACCTAGCACCAAACTACGCAACCATCCCAGAACACATTTCCACGGAAAGCAGTGACGGAAGCGAAGACGAACAGGACTCGTTTGAGAAAACACGCCGGCATTTCCAACAATTACGTCAGATTAGTTTGGGCAACGAATTCAAGTACAAGATGGAAATGGAAATTAAAAGTGCTAAGGAGGAAAACTTGCGGAATTCCGTGCCATACGTGAAGCAGCTCAGTACTGACGCTGCCAAAAGTAAAAGTGATTACAGCATTAATGGGGACGCCACTCCGTATGGACCAACCACGAAAAGAATCTACCTTTGGACCCAGGTACGTTCCTAATTTTTAGATATTTTATTTTAGTAGTTATACTAGAATAAGAACGAAAATTTAAGCGTACTTAGGGAATTCTTGTTCTTATAAAACATAGTTTATCATTACCGTCGAACCCTTTTCGATGTAAAATATAGAAACGATAAAGTTATTTTTATTTGTATCAATATTGAACCACGTACATACGTAGAGTCATCACCGGTTATTTCTGTGTGTATTGGCGCACTTATGGGGTTTAACGACGAACATAGCGAGCGTGTGTATACCATGGGAACCTACATAAATGGTCGGTCCGCCCACTGAACTTCAGAGCTTTCAAGTTCTGGTTAACGTGACAACGCTTTGTCCCTTACAACGGGATATCAAGTTTGATGCACAAAATACGTATATAAATATGTTAAGTGTATAATGTTTGGTAGAAGCTCGGAAATCATGCATACAGGCGATAAATGTCAGGTTTTAATATATTCTACTATGAAAATGTGCAAAATGGAAATGAAATGGATTTTTTTTTGAAAAGTTTTAATTTTTTTTTTTGAAAAAAATAAAAAACCATCGAAGTGAAATATCATTTTATGGAATAGACAATATATAAAAGTTTATTTTTTACAGTTTTTGGCCGCATTCGCCGTCTCCATGGGTTCTCTAATCGTCGGTTTTTCATCTGGCTATACGTCTCCTGCTCTACCAAAGATGAACGATACACTGATAATAACTAAAAGCGAGGTAAATATTATTCACGAAATAAATGTTTTTATAATATCCCGAAACAGGCTTACATTGGAAATAATGTACATATTAATCTATACTAATATTATAAAGCTGAAGAGTTTGTTTGTTTGTTTGAACGTGCTAATCTCAGGAACTACTGGTCCGATTTGAAAAATTATTTCAGTGTTAGACAGACCATTTATCGAGGAAGGCTATATAACATCACGCTGTGATATATACGAGTTGAGTAACGCGGGCGAAGCTGCAGGCAACAGCTAGTAATTAATAATTGCGCCAATATTATCGAATTACTCATAAATCAAAAGGACTTGAAATTTAATTTTCAACAAGTGCTATTATTTAACAAAATAATATTTAAATTATAAAATAGTTAGCTAATCTCGATGATGCATCGCCATGGGAGCATTGGGATAAAAATATGTGACAGTCTTATATAAAAGGCAAAGATGTTTCGAAAACTGGTTCATTACTTCATTATGCGAATATCACTAACATGTTGTTTTTTCTTGTTTACAGAGTAGTTGGATCGGTTCAATAATGCCGTTAGCAGCCCTAATAGGCGGCATAGCTGGAGGACCGCTAATCGAACACTTGGGTCGAAAACTGACAATCATGGCTACTGCTATCCCATTTTTCTTCGGCTGGGTGCTCATCGGTAGTGCAATTAACGTCTACATGGTTCTTGCTGGAAGAGCACTATGCGGATTATGTGTCGGAGTCGGCAGCCTCGCTTTCCCTGTGTATCTTGGAGAAGTAATACAACCGGAAGTTAGAGGTGCCTTAGGACTCTTGCCAACAGCATTCGGTAATACGGGCATACTCTTAGTTTACTTTATCGGCAACTATCTTGATTGGACGCACTTAGCATTTTTCGGTGCAGCACTTTCGGTACCGTTCTTGTTGCTGATGCTTTTGACACCGGAAACACCAAGATGGTACATTACCAAAAACCGTGTCCAAGATGCTCATAAAGCCTTGCAATGGCTTAGAGGAAGGAATACCAACATCGACAAGGAAATGCGAGACCTTACACGCACTCAAACAGAGTCAAATATGGCGGGCGGCAACGGTATATCTCAAATATTTTCAAGAAAATACGCGCCAGCCGTCTTCATTTCCCTTGGTCTTATGCTGTTTCAACAGTTCAGCGGTATCAACGCAATTATATTCTATGCATCAACTATCTTCGAAGTGTCTGGAAGCACCGTCGACAAAAACGTATGCAGTCTAATTATTGGAGTCGTAAACTTCATATCTACGTTCATCGCTACGGCTATTATTGACCGCTTGGGGAGAAAAATGTTATTATACATTTCTTCAGCATCTATGATTGTAACACTGGTTTCATTAGGATCTTATTTCTACGTGAAAGATATGGAAGTGGATGTAAGTAGCTACGGATGGCTGCCGTTGGCTTGTCTTGTAATTTACGTACTTGGATTTTCCATCGGTTTTGGTCCAGTTCCTTGGCTTATGCTGGGTGAAATTTTACCGTCAAAAATAAGAGGAACTGCAGCATCTGTAGCTACTGGCTTCAACTGGACGTGCACTTTCCTTGTAACTTTTTCATTCCAGGAAATAGTTGTATTAATTCAAATGTCAGGTGCCTTTTGGCTATTCTCTGTGATATGCGTAATCGGGTTAGTGTTTGTTATATTCTTCGTGCCTGAGACACGAGGCAAAAGTCTTGAGGAGATCGAGAAGAAATTGACTGGTGGGTCTAGAAAAATTACGATACATTCCAGGGCGTAAATAACGTTGATAGTACTGAAGTGAGGGTTGTGTAGCGCGATGACTGTCATCGTGTATGTTGAAGACTGATTTGGATTGTAATCATACTTTCTCTAGTGTAAATATGGTAAATTATGTGAATATAGAATAATTATATTTAAGTAAATCGATAGTTCCTTTAGTCGTACCAATTTAAAGAAAATATTTTGTAGTGTACATTTTATATAATCGGTGTTGAATTTTAACATTGGCCCAGTACTTCTCGAGATACAAATATAGTATATGTTAAAAGTTAGATAAAATTATGATCTGCGTCTGATACAATAATATTGATCATGACAAACTTATCTGTAACATAGTAATAGCGTAAGCGGGTTAAGATCGTGGGTTTATTTAACAAACTATTTTATTATGATTCCGTATATTATGGATGTCATATTTTATTTCTAATTTGTTATTTTTTATTATTAAAATATAAGTAAAAAGTGAGTTTTATTTTGCGTTTTATTTTCATTGTGTTGATTCATTTTAATATTTCTTTTCATGTTTTACTTGATACCACATATTAAAGGAGACTGATGTCCAGAAGTGTTCGAAAAAAAGTTAATGATGATGATGACGCTGAATGATAGGAAACAAGAGAGGCGCCTGCAGGGAGAGGGAAGTGGAATATGCAATCAACTTTGCTAATGATACTCAATTAGGGCCTTGATAACTCAATCCATCTTTTAAGACAATAACCACAATCCCTAAAGAAAACAGATAAAAGTTCAGAAATCCATACAATATACGCAAACACGATCGAGATGATAGACCTTTTAAATATAAAAGACATAAGTCAGTTATTATTATTATTATTATTATTATCATGGTTGCTCTATCTGAGACTGGCATGTAAATAAATTATAGTTAAAAAAAACTAAAAACCACGCTGTAAAATTAATATTTAATTACAAAGAGTTTATATTACAGTGGTAGAAAATCGAACAATCAATCATAATTAATTACTTCAAAATAAAATTATAATAAATTTAAGTTATTAGGAGAATAATTCAATTCAGAGTAAAAAACGTGGGGTGCATTTTACTATATTTTCATAACTTTTTACTATGTTTTCATAACTCTCGATATAGATAGTTGCAAGTAGAATAATTGTTACGTTTAATATATCGAGCACCCCACGCTTATTAATACTCTGAATTGAATTATTCTCCTAATAACTTAAATTTTATCATCGTCATTTATCGCCAATTGCGAACCGATTTTGATGATTCTTTTTTGTTGGAAATGAGATATTCCAAGGGTGGTCCCATCATAAGGAAACCAGGATCTGATGATCATGAAATC
The DNA here is from genome assembly GCA_963853865.1 of Helleia helle. Classification (NCBI taxonomy): domain Eukaryota; kingdom Metazoa; phylum Arthropoda; class Insecta; order Lepidoptera; family Lycaenidae; genus Helleia; species Helleia helle. The sequence continues at coordinate 11,410,150 of OY971422.1, read as the reverse complement.
GTAGGGGCAACTAGTGCTTTTTTTTTTTCATTAATTATTTTAAAGCAAATGAACACAAACAAACAATTTAATGAAAGTCTGCAGTCGATATAATGATGGAATCTAAATATTCCTCAACGACTGACAGCAGTTACCTTGTGTTTGGGTTTGATTAATTTGTATTGATTAAATCTAATATATATTGATATATTAGATATATCAATATATATTAACACACAATAAGTTGTGACCGTCATTAGGGGTCTGATGGTGAAGACGAAGGACAGAGGACGAAGGACGAGGGGACTCGTCAGCGGTTTACAGTAGTTAGCTTGTATTTGGACTTAATTTATTTATATTGATGAGAACTTTGCACCCATATGGGACATAAGTGCCATGACAGGTTCTCAAAAAATAATTTATAAATGCTATATTGATAACCATAGATTAAAAATTGGTGTCCGCTACGCTACGACTAGATACCGCGCTCCGCAAAAAACCATAGCTCCTTGATGCGGCAAGTAAATATCAGAGTGTGTGTAAGACAATGTCCAAGGAAGCTAGTATGCGTGTAGAATACAATTGCCAGCTGCTTAACTATTAGTCCAGTCATTTAAGCTTAAATTAGGTAAGAATCTCGGAATTCGAGATACCCAGCTGTAAGTCTGTAAATACATGTATATTGACACCCTAAAAGTTGTCTCAAAACCTACATATGGTAGGGTGTACGCAACTATTAAATTTGAAGGTCACAAAAATCGGTTTTTTGCGCTTTTTTTGTAAATATCTCATTTCCTATGGGTTTTTTGCTATATGTGTTTATTATCAATATTGTAGAATACAAATTTCTCTACAAATTTTGTTTAAAAAAAATTTTCATACGGTGAACTGTTTTCGAGATAAGAGGGCGGAGAGCGCGCGGTCACAGCATCACTTCAAGTCAACGCGCCGGCTGTCGAAAACGCGCCATATATAGTTGATGTCTATCGATAAATCAATGATTATAAATATTTTTCAATTTTTTAATTTATTATATTATAGCTGCAGCATTTGAGGAAGAAAATGTTTGTTCGGCCCAGAGATTATTAGAGTGAAACCCAAACCTTATTGGCAGTCTATAATACTCCGAAATCTGTGAAAAGTCTCAATCATCTTCGTTATATGCATTACGTCAAGTCTACGTACGAAACTTAATAAACCTGTGCAGCTTTCAAATATTCTACCAACAAGTGCAGCTGCCCATCAACATTTCAAACGTGTATATTATCAAGTTCAAACCTGGTTAGGGCATGATTTGGAACCCCAGGTATGGGGTTAGGCAATGCCAAACGATTTTCTGGAGCCTATCATGACAATTTTACCACCAGCTCCAGAAGATTTGCTAAATACAATTTTCTGCAACTACAAGAGTGGTTGTGGTTCGCGATGCGGATGCAGGAAAGCGGGCTTGCAATGCTCTTTAGCTTGTGGCCAATGTAATGGGCAAGCTTGTCTCAATGCTCTACCATAACAGAGCGACATTAACGAAGATGGAACCTTTGAACCCGAAATCATGGAAGAACTTGAGACAAATGTCATTGAAGACGATAATGAAGACTAGTTTGAAATTTACCAGCAGCCGGAAGACGACGATGAAGAGGAAGATAATTAAAATTATAAATTGTAGTTTTTGTACCCTTTATTCCATTTTTTTACTTTTAATAAAAATAAATGTATTGAATGATATTTTTTAATAAAAAGATTAATTCATATGTAATTTATTTGTTGTTTTTTTAATCATGTAAGAAGTTATTATTAATTAGGTTAAAATTCAAATATAATTCCTATATTTCCATTAACAATTCTGCAATTACATGTGCAGGTAAGTGTTGTTAAATAAATTAATACTGAATAAAAAGTGGATAGGTTAGGAAAAAAAAATATAGAATATAATATAATAGTTAATAAAAATTGACAAATATTTATAATCATTGATTTATTGATAGTTCATCAACTATATATGGCGCGTTTTCGACCGGAGGCACCGGTTGACCTGAAATGATGATGTGACCGCGCGCTCTCCGCCCTCTATCTCGAAAATAGTTCACCGTATAAAAATTGTTTTTAACAAAATTTGTAGAGAATTTTGTATTCTACAATATTGATATTAAATACAAATAGCAAAAAACCCATAGGAAATGAGATATTTACAAAAAAAAGCGCAAAAAGTCGATTTTTGTGGCCTTTGACCTTGAAAATCAATAGTTGCGTACACCCTACCATATGTAGGTTTTGAGACAACTTTTAGGATGTCAATATACAAGTATTTACAGACTTACAGCTGGGTATCTCGAATTCCGAGGTGAACTTACTATATTGACTGGACTATATACCCTAAATTAATGGGAAAAATTATTTCATGCAATGGTCTAGTTACAAGTAGAACTAAGTACTGGTTGTAAATATGGCTCAGAAAATATGTGTAAAGTCAATTTATATCACAAAAAATTATTGAATTTTAGACAACATGTCAAGAGTTGAGAGGAAATATTTTTAGTTGTAAGTAAAATATTACTTTTTCTCAAACGCTTGAATCAAAAGCTCTATTAGATTTTGTATTAAAAAGGGTCGGTTATACTTACCCACATTAACTTTATTAAATAATTGGTTAAGTGTAGGTTTTTTCTTTGCTATAAAGTATTCGAAACGAGCTTGCAAAAATATTAATAAACCGCGATAATATCCGTAAAAATTGTTTCCTTGTTTACTAATGTTTTGTTTTTAAAAGTATTCAGTATTTAAAATAACTTATAAATAAAAAATTGTTCAGAAATAATGACTAGGATAGATAAATGAAATACGTATTCTATATAAATTATAAAATATAATAACAATAAATCAATATACAAAAATCGCAACCACGAGGACTTGATTTTTGTATACGCGGCAACACTGAATGGCGTGACATGAACCCTAAAATTTCATGTTATTTTATGATTAAATTTCGAAATTATATGATACTCACAGATGTTATGTGATCCCAGAGTCTTTCTTATTTCTTGTAGTATTATTTTAACACAGTTTCACTACGCAAACTGGCATTTTACTTCAGATAATGACCAAAATTAAATAACACACACAGAGTGTTACCTCCCACCTGTCCACCTCCTTACCTTACACAACGATTGCAATGAGACTGGCTCGGGTACGCCGAAATCGGCGTAGTATTTGTTGCCGCACATCACAAGTACGGCGCGGTATCTAGTCGTAGCGTAGCAGAGACCAATTTTTAATCTATGGAGATAACATATTTTGGCACTAAACAAGTAGAGCTTATATATAAGTAGTGACTATGTATGGTATTATTGTTGATAACAATATATTTATTTTACATTTAGCAGCTGTCTCGACACTGCAGCAGAAAATTGGACGTAGGCGCTTCCACGCCTTGTTTTCTTCTGCGGATACAAGTCATTTAAGACTGGATCACGTCAGTGGGGATTTCTTGGCATGCGGCAACGTGTTATTACTAGCTGTTCACCGTGATATTATTGAAAAAAATATCTAAAATACCTTTCTTTATAATTGAGCTATCGAATGCTAATTAACCCAACTGCTAATTCATTGTTCAAAGTTGTCTCCATATTTTTGCACAACTATTAAAGGAAATATTTGAAGAAGAATTGAGTTTATTCATAACATGATAACGAGTGGATGATAAAAGAAATAAAATAGCGATACCGGTACAAAGATTTAGCACATGTAGACTTACGTATTCTTAAAATAACTGTTAATTACTTCGATAGCTTCCTCAACAATTAATTACAAGTTCATTTATACAATACACGTGTGCGACGCATAATTATCCTTTGCAGATAAATTCAACACGCAAATGTAACAGGCGAATAATTTAATTTATCACTTTATGTTAATTCTTATATTCAATTTTGACACAAATCTAAATTAAACTCTTTAATAAGACAAAGACATAGTTCAGAGTTCAGACACGGCGACATAGCTAAAACTAACATTTTTAAAAGGCTATTCATAAAAATACTGAACCAATTGGACGACGGGATCGAAGTTTGGACGTCTGCGCGTTTATTGATAGTGGCCTATGGACGACAGGGGACGGATACGAGCTGATGATACCGATACTTATAAACAAGAGCAAAACGGACGCGTTGAAGTCCTGGTCCACTATTTTATATTTTTGAAGATGAATCCTACTTAAATATTATTTAGATTTAATTTTGTAAAAGTTATGACATACCATACTGCTTTGCAGCGGAATTGGGCCGGCACGACCGGGGTGGTCCTTCTCGCTTACATAATACCGGCGTAAAGTGACAGCTTTGCTGTTAAGTTTCGTGCGGTTTGTGAGTTTCCGGTGGCCCATTTATTGAGAAAAGGAGGGCAACACATCTGTATAATCTCTGGTTATGCGGATGTGTATAAGCGTCACCAAAATTCTTCGACTGCTCGTTTGCCCCCCTATGATATAAAAAAAACATTAACTTACATACCTCTACGACTTGTGGTAGACTACTAGAGACCTGATATTTTGCAATTCCATTCCGTGTAGGTAAATGGAAATGTTTATCATAAACATATGCTGCACCTGATCAGATCATGTGTTACGTGTAATCGTTTAAACTTTTACGACAAACATATCGTTTATGAGATTTGTAATCAATACACCGTGTCATTGCGTTTTAAATTTGAAAAATGATTGAACGAAATCAATAGTATTATGTACCCATGTCCTGAGTTTTAACATTTATTTGGATTAAAACAACATAATATAAATTTACATATGCTTATATAAAACTCATCCGTGCATCGTTTTACATACGTACATACATACATCCGGTAAAAGCTAGTACGCTATAATTTATCCACATACTACCACGGGAATGGCAAGTACGCGGGCGAAATCGCGGGGCGCTGCCAGTTTAAGATATAACTTGGATGCGTATGTTACAAAAACAGAAGCAAAAAAAGTGTCTCCATGTGGTGCTGAATTTTCAGAAGACATGTTTCTACGTCATTGAACAAGCGTCACGAAGTAAAACTTATGACGACAGCTAATAGAACCCATATTATGTTAGGCAAGTTTGCCGTAAATGAGTTTTATTTAGTTGTCATACAAGCGTTAACAATATGCCCTTTGTGTAGTGAATATCTTTATATATATATTTCTTGTGTGCGTGTGTATGTCACTGAACTCCTCCTAGAGGGCTGGACCGATCTTGATGAAATTTTTTGTGTGAGTTCAAGGGGATACGAGGATGGTTTAGATTAGCAAAAAAATATATTTTGTACAGGACAACGTCTGTCGGTGCCACTAGTTTTATATAAATTAATAATCATGCAACATTCACGGACATTCTACGCAAATATTTACCTAACAGTTTTCGCGCTAGTTACGTATCTCCGTCCCGTGTAAACCTCCCACACAGCATCTCGTTCCCGAGAAACCAACCACACAGCAAGCGGCCGTCATCAGCACCTACATCGTGAGAAGCACCGTGTCAGCGCATTGCAGACCACGTTTGTCCCCTCGTCTCGACATGCTCCCCGATCATCTCTCACTCTTGATTCACACTTCGAATCCATCAGTCTTGAATTATATTTTATATTAAATTAATTAATAAGTATATTAATTGTAATAATTAAATAATAAGAAAGTGAATAAAATCATTCAGTTGAATTTTAGTTTTTTTCGATCCTTCGGCTGTAGCTTTCATAATTGGCGCAGTCGGGTCGGATATAAAGATACCCGGGTCGGTCCGGATAAATATAATTTCTACTGGAAATACCTCCGTGGCTTGAGGGCTCCGATAGCCTCGCCGGGTATCACAAAGAACGAGAACTACTGCCGGAGGAGTATCCAGCCATCGATACGCCGAGAGAACTAGAATTGTCACATCAATGTTACTGTAAGTACACTGCCGAATTATCTGTATGTGTTGCTTCCCGTAGTTTAGATTAGGGCTATATTACTATTCCTTATTTTAAGATTTTAAATATTATTTTAAATATTATTTTTGTTAATTAAAACTAGCAAAATTTTTCATCCTAAGAGTAATAGGTATAACACTGTTTCCCCTCGATCGCTGATGAGAAGCAGTGCATTAGATTTACGTAGGGATTTAAATAATAGTACTATGGATCAACAAATAGAGAGAATCCATAGGGCCTTACGGGTGGTCCCAGACTTTGATGGGAACCCCCACATTTTGACTAGGTTTATTAAATTATGTGATAAGATTGCATTAGAATATTTAAATGAGGGTGATGAGCATGAACTCGCTAACCTCACATTAATAAATGGGATCTTAAATAAAATCACCGGTAATGCGGCGCGCACCATAAATTCCAATGGATTACCGGATAGCTGGTTAGGCATAAGATCTACGCTAGTGAATAATTTTTCAGATCAAAGAGATGAGACAGCTCTATATAACGACTTGTCCATGCAGACTCAGGCATCTAACACACCTCAGGAGTTCTATGACCAATGCCAGACGCTTTTTAGTACAATAATGACGTATGTGTCATTACACGAAACCATATCAACTACAATAGAGGCTAAGAGAGATTTATATAAAAAGCTAACGTTAAAAACTTACATTCGCGGTCTTAAAGAACCACTGGGCTCACGCATCAGGTGCATGAGACCAGACAGTATTGAAAAGGCGTTGGAATTTGTCCAAGAGGAGATGAATATAACTTATTTACAAAATCGAAACGATACTTTAACTAAGCCACCGCCAGCACATAAACCAAACTTGACTAATCATTTTATTAATTCGAATGTACCTAGTTTTAAGCCTTTTAATGTGTCTACTAACAACTGGCAGCGCCCTCACGTGGCAGCGCCGATGCAACCTTATAATTTTAAATTTAATCCGATGAGCCAACCTCATCCCCATTTCCGTATGCCCACGCGTACACAACAAATATTCCGATCACAACCAGGACACAATACCACAAATAATAATTTCATGGCACCAAAATTGGTGGACCTTCAAACTATTTTAAAACTCGTGACTTAAACCTAAATGAATGTTACGACTATGACTATTACTATGACAACGACCAATACCAAGATTTTAATTATTACGTTACGAACTATAATGATCACTACCCTTATTACGTTCAATACGATCATCTGCCGGAGTACACCAATGAAGAACCTCACACCATACATAGTTCACACTCACACGAGCACATCGAATTACCTGTAGAGACACAACCACACCCATCCACCAGCACTTCTGATCAGGATTTTCAGTTAGCCACAAGAAAAAAAGAAGTCAAAATAGAAATAAATCTTCAAACCCAAAGACATCTCCCTTACATTCAGATTCATAATCCACCACTAAAATTATTAATAGATACAGGAGCGAATCAGTCGTTTTTAAGCCCTGACGTCATTGAAAAATATTTTTCTAATTTACCATTAGATTATAATCCGTTTGTTGTTTCTAACGTTCATGCGACCACTAAAAATAACTACTCGATAAACATACCGTGCTTTACAGAGTTTAATGAAGGAAATGAAACAACCTTTTTGTATATAAATTTCACGACTATTTTGATGGTCTAATAGGCTCTGACCTGTTAGATAAATGGGAAACCACTATAGACTATAAAAATAAATTATTCATCACTCGAAACGCAACCAATCCAATATGTATTTACGACTCTAAAAATGTAAACCTCTACGAAGACATTATACCAGCTCGTTCTTCCAAATTACTAAAATTACCTATTAATATACACGATGGAGAAGCCTTAATTTCAAATCAATCAATTTCCAACTGTACAGTAAACGATTGCCTCACTATAGTACATAAGAATCGCGGTATTGTAGAGGTTAGTAATCCATCTAATAGGGATGTAATTTTTTCCATGGATCGCCCTATAGACGCCGAAATTTATTCAACAGAAAGCCATCAGCTTAAATATCCTTCAGAACGCACTCAGGAAGTAATATCTAGATTAAGAACCAGTCATTTAAATGAGGAAGAAAAAGCAAATATTATATCATTGTGTTCACAGTACTCTGACGTTTTTTATATAGATGGGGAACCCCTCACATTCACTAACCAAATAAAACACCATATTAGGACTACTGATGAGGTCCCAATATACTCAAAAAATTACCGTTATCCATACGTACATCGGGAAGAAGTCAAAGATCAAATCAATAAAATGTTAGAGAAGGGCATCATTAGGCCTTCTGAATCCGCCTGGAGCTCACCTATTTGGGTAGTGCCCAAAAAGATCGATGCATCCGGAGAACAAAAATGGAGGATTGTAATAGACTTCAGAAAACTCAACGAGAAAACAATAGATGATAGATACCCGATTCCAAATATTAATGATATCTTTGATAAGCTAGGTAAATGCCAATATTTCACCACACTAGACCTGGCATCTGGGTTTTATCAGGTTGAGATGCACCCAGCTGATATTTGCAAAACGGCATTCAACGTAGAGCATGGCCATTTTGAATTTATGAGAATGCCCATGGGCTTGAAAAACTCTCCATCAACATTTCAAAGAGTGATGGACAATGTTCTCGTGGGCCTCCAAAACGTCATCTGCCTGGTCTACCTAGATGATATTATCGTATTTAGCACTTCCCTTCAGGAGCACATTGTTAATTTAGAAAAAGTTTTTCAGCGTTTAAGAGAATCCAACTTCAAAATTCAGATGAATAAATCTGAATTCTTAAAATTAGAAACAGCTTATTTAGGTCACGTTATAAGTAGCGAAGGAATAAAACCAAACCCAGAAAAAATAGCAGCCATCTCGAAATATCCCATCCCTAAAACTAACAAGGAAATAAAACAATTTCTAGGTTTAATAGGGTATTATAGGAAGTTCGTCCCAGATTTCGCTCGTTTAACCAAACCGCTTACACAGTGTTTAAAAAAGGGTAATAAAATAACATTTAGCCAAGAGTACATTAACAGCTTCGAAACATGTAAAACTCTTCTTAGTAATGACCCTATCCTACAATTCCCGGATTTCACAAAAGAATTCATTCTTACAACCGATGCTTCAAATGTTGCTATCGGAGCAATCCTTTCTCAAGGGCCATTAGGTTCAGATCGACCAATATCATATGCATCACGAACTCTCAATGAGAGCGAAATGAACTATAGTACCATTGAGAAAGAACTTCTCGCAATAGTTTGGGCTACGAAATACTTTCGTCCGTATCTCTACGGACGACGATTTAAAATAGTTACGGATCATATGCCATTGAAATGGGGCCTTAAATTTAAAGATACAAACTCTCGCCTTACCCGATGGAGCCTTAAGCTCAGCGAATATGATTACACTGTCATTTATAAAAAAGGGAAAAACAACACCAACGCAGACGCTTTATCTAGGATAGAAATACATAACGAGGAACTAGACGAAATTGATTCCATGATAGCAAATATTACAGAAACTCTCCAATCAGAAGCTAGGGCTAGGTCAGGATCTAGTACACTAACGGCTCATTCAGCATTAGAAAACCCTATATTATACATACCCATCACTGATCTCCCACTCAACAGGTTTCATAGACAAATACTTATAACAATCGTAGGCGACATCAAAAAGAAACCGAAAGTCAATAAACCTTTTGAAACACATACACGCACTTCTATACAGCTATCGGAATCCAACCTAGAAGAAGATCTCATAAATGCTATAAAAGAGTATGTAAATCCTAAAGTAAAAACAGCTTTGCTTATTACCCCTCCTCACGCTATCTATCAAGTAATTCCTATCTTACAAAACACATTTAAAAATTCAGCGATGAATTTAGTAGTAGCAAAAAAGGAAATAGAAAATGTCAATGAATATTTACAGCAACAGGAAATAATAAAAAAATATCGTGACGGAAAGACTAATCATCGTGGAATAAACGAATGCTATCTGTCACTTTCAAGTCGGTACTACTGGCCTAAAATGAAAGAGCATATCACAAAATTTATTAATGAATGTGCAATATGTGGCCAAGTGAAATATGATCGACACCCTATTAAGCAAAGATTTAACATAGTTCCACCCCCTACCAAACCATTTGAGGTCGTGCATATGGATTTATTCACAGCTCAAAACGAAAAATACATTACATTCATCGATACCTTTAGTAAATACGGCCAAGCTTACCTTTTAAAAGATGGTACAGCTGTAAGCATCTTGCAAGCTTTACTCACATTCTGTACTCACCATGGACTTCCATTGACATTAATCACGGACCAAGGTACCGAATTCACCAACCAACTCTTCCTAGAATTTACAAGGTTACATAAAATCAATCACCACACAACCCTCGCACACTCACCAAACTCCAATGGTAATATTGAACGTTTCCACTCCACATTGTTAGAGCATTTAAGAATACTTCAACTTCAACATAAAGATTTTCCCGTAACAAATCTCATGCCATATGCTGTATTAGGCTATAACAGTTCAATACATAGCTTCACGAAATGTAGGCCATACGATATAATATTAGGTCACTTTGATCCCCGGGACCCGTTAGACATAAACTTAACAGGACATCTATTACAACAATATATAATAACTCATAAGGCACAAATGCAAAAGGTCTATGAAATAATTAATGAAACCTCCCTTCACGATCGCACCAACCTCATAGAGAACCGCAACAAGGATAGGGAGCCTGAAATAGAATATCATCCTCAGCAACAAGTATTTATCACTAACCCTTTGGCAAATAGACAAAAACTAGCACCAAAGTACACACATGACACCGTCTTAGCGGATTTCCCGATACATATTTACACATCCAAAAAACGAGGCCCTATAGCTAAAGCGCGTCTTAAACGAGTTCCTAACTCTGCAAAATTGTTGCAGGGCCCTGATCCTAGCGATACCGTTGACGATGGCTCAGGACATACGACTTGAGAGTTTGGACGACGGACCTGGCATATTACCATTCAGACTTGGACCGATGCGACTCATAACCCATTACCACACCTTTCTACAGTACACTGACTTAACAAATATAAAAAATAAAATATCTATAGTAGAACAGCAAATAACTGATATTAAATTTAAACTTACGAATGAGACTTACAGCATTTATGAAATTCAAATAGAATATTTAGTGGCTAAATTAGTTAAAGCATCGGAGCAACTAAAGAGTCTACAAACTAATCGTTTCAAGAGAGGTTTGATAGATGGATTGGGCTCTGTTATCAAAAGTATAACTGGTAATTTAGACTATAGAGATGCCGAAAAATATGACATTGCCATTAGAAAATTAGAAACTAACCAGGAACAGTCCATAAAAAAATTTAATGATCACCTTTCGCTTAGTAAAGAATGGATGTCACAGCATATGCTTATCTCTTCACAACTATTAGAAAACCAGAAAGAGATAAATAAGACTCTACATACATTATTAAATGACGAGGATATTAATTTCGTAAAATATACGAAGTTTGCTCAATTATTAACAATTATAACTGAAAATGTAGACGACATACTGTACGAATTATATAGGTTAGAGGATATTATAGTTTTTACTAGTGCATCAAGCACACATCACTCAATGTTAAATATAGAAATATTAGATAATATGTTAGATAAGCTAAGATTACTTTATAATAAGGAACATATTTTAGAATGGGACCTTAGGGAATACTACAATATAATAAAATCAGGTTCTTACTTCTCTCAGAATAGAATAGTTATTGTTTTCAAATTTCCTATCGTTTCCCAAGATATGTATGATTTATACAAATTAGCAATAGTGCCAGATAAGCATAGTCAGATTATCATACCTCCTTCTCCTTTCATAGCAACATACAGTAATTCTTACGTGTACATAGAGGCAGAATGCCCGAAGGCAAATAGCGAATACTTATGTGACGAAAACCACAATCAACGTATTAAAACATCTTCTAACTGCATACAAGAAATTATTAAAAATCAATCACTGAATCCATTCTGCGAACAAACCCTTGTCTCATTTTCAACTGAAGTTATGGAAGAATTGGACAATCAGCATTATACATTGCATTTTCCTATCCCAACAAAAGTTCATACTAATTGCGGCCAAGATAACTTCAACATACTTAACGGAAGCTACTTAGCCATTATACCACAAAATTGCTATATCAAGACGCCTGAATTAACCATAAGGAATATTAATAATAAAGTTAAGGGCCAACCCATGAAAATTATGACATTGGACGCTCGTCTAGGAAATTACTCGAAACTAGAATCACATTTTAAATTAAATTTTAAATCAATCCAGCTTCAAGAATTACATCAGATACATGGGAGAATTATGCAGCAAACCCCTGTCATAGTTAAGGGCACAATAGAACAACCCTCACTATATCATACCACAATCCCCTTTTATGGTATACTATTATGTACAGGAGCACTACTAGCTGTTATATTCCTACGAAAGAAATTTAAGAAACACCAGAGAGAAGATCAAAAGGAAGTAGAAGACCATCGTCCTCCTCTTGAAGAAAAAACAATAGAACCAGAAAACTTTCCAGCAACTTTTTCATTGAAAGTCCTGAAATAGTTGCTTCTCTTAGGGAGGGAGGAGTTACGTATCTCCGTCCCGTGTAAACCTCCCACACAGCATCTCGTTCCCGAGAAACCAACCACACAACAAGCGGCCGTCATCAGCACCTACATCGTGAGAAGCACCGTGTCAGCGCATTGCAGACCACGTTTGTCCCCTCGTCTCGACATGCTCCCCGATCATCTCTCACTCTTGATTCACACTTCGAATCCATCAGTCTTGAATTATATTTTATATTAAATTAATTAATAAGTATATTAATTGTAATAATTAAATAATAAGAAAGTGAATAAAATCATTCAGTTGAATTTTAGTTTTTTTCGATCCTTCGGCTGTAGCTTTCATAATTCGCTTATCCTTACTATAACAAACTAGCTGTTTCCCGTAGCTTCGTCCGCGTTAACTTAGAATTACAGCCGTGTCCGGGTTGACGATAATTATATTTGTAGCCTATGTAGTAACTATAAGGAGTGCCTTATAACTTCAGCTATCTGCTTTCAGAGAATAGCGGGAACAAAGAGACAGACATACAGACAAAAAATTAAAATTGATTGCCTATAGGTACTTTCATGTGCATTTAATGAAAAGCTGTTAATTTGAAATTACAAACCGACACTTTAACTTCATTTATTTGTATAGAATATAGATGTATAAAAAACCGTCCAAGTGTGCGTCAAACTCACGCACGTACGGTTTTGTTTCATTATCTACTACTACTTAGCCGTTATCAATATTAAGTAAATCAAAAAACGTTTGTTGTAGCCCCCTCTTAAATATTGATTTTATTTTATTTTTTGTTATATTTGTGTGCAACAGAACAGACAAACAGACGGAACGACAGCGAAGTCTTAGTGATAAAAAACTAACACTGGTCCGTGAGCTTATACTTAAAAAGCGGCCACAAATATATATATATTCAGAACGTACAAAATGAAACTAGTAAACCAGTAAATGATTTAACAAATCGCATGTCATTGAAATAAAATGCAAACTGCGAAATGCCACAAAAGGTGGTGTTAAAAGGCGACTACATTTGACGCTGCTATATCATCATTCAATATTCCATTCCGTCGAAAACATTCATAGAAATAATTTACTATACTGTTATTTTATATTTGGATGGATCTCAGTTTAGGTAAAATAATTCTATCTCGAAAATACTTACTAAATTACCCTTGTCTACGTCCCTCAGACCTTTATTGAGTCATTCTTATATTTATTTAGTTGCATAGAAAATATTAACGATAAACAATATTACTTACTGAAAGCATAAACTCAGTAAATAAATCATAAAGTTAATTAATTTCCCTATAATATTTGATGAAAAGTAAAAATGTCTACCCTTAAAAGTTAACGTAGGTTAAAATATTGTGAAAATTATGCCACCTTAATGCGTAGACGTAGATGAAAAAGCTGTGAAAAATACGCCACCCAATACGTAGACTTAGATGATAATGTTGAGAAAAATATGCCCCCTGATACGTAGACGTACATGATAATGTTGTGAAAAATACGCCACCCAATACGTAGACTTACATGATAATGTTGTGAAAAATACGTCACCCAATACGTAGACTTAGATGATAATGTTGAGAAAAATATGCCCCCTGATACGTAGACGTACATGATAATGTTGTGAAAAATACGCCACCCAATACGTAGACTTACATGATAATGTTGTGAAAAATACGTCACCCAATACGTAGACTTAGATGATAATGTTGAGAAAAATATGCCCCCTGATACGTAGACGTACATGATAATGTTGTGAAAAATACGCCACCTACTACTTAAACGTACGTAACGATGAAAATATTTTGAATAGCACAGACGTCGCCAATCACTTTTGTCAATCAATTTGTGTTCATATAAATCGTAACGGCCGGCCCGAGCCTCATTTCTTCAATTGTTCATGGACGTTTATGTTGTCCAGTGACTCTGAGCTTCGTGTTTGTGTTTGCGGCTTCGATTGTAACCATGAAGATATTAATGAGAGCGGACACACATTACAGTATAGTTGTAAGTGGAAGTGATTATGAAAAACCGAAGTACACGTTTTCACAGGTGAGACAATTATTTTATTTAAATATTAATTATTATAACTAGCTATTCCTCACGATTTTACCCGCTTCAAAAATAAAATAAAAACCTCCAAAATAAAATTTAAATAAATAATATACGTTCATTGTTATTATGTTTTTGGCTATTGAATAAAAAAATAAAACTTCGACTGGAATGAAGTCGCAACGTGTTAAGGAAACAAACCCATTATTATATAAGTAAATACTAAATACCCAACAAACTTTACAAAGTTACATATACTTATAAGATATTCTTAATTAATTGTTATATAACTTCGCATAAAAAAAATGTTTTCATAGTTTTTTTTACCAGAAATTCAATTTTCCGTCCGTTTCGCATAGATGCACTTTATGGTATATAGAGTGTATTTTTAATTGAAAATCAAGATTAAAACTATTATTTTCACATTAAGTAGCTGTTATTTTTGTATGGAGTTTTTTTTTAAACTTTGCGAATCTGCATCAAAAAATTTATCAGATTAATCCGATAAAAATATAATTATCTTCCAATAACCTCACCGACGATCTCCGTGCAGTGACCGGTCCATGTTAGAAGCGAGTGCCGAGGAATCTCCGTCTTGGCGTTCATTGAGGGAGGCCTATGCTCAACAGGGGACGGATAAATGCTGATGATGATGATGATGAACCTATTTAAATTTTAACATTTAAAAAATGTGTAACATCTCAATAAACAAACCCTGAAGACCGTGACCGTAAACAAATGCAAAATCATAATGTAGAAATAAATCTGTAGGCGCCAAAAAATTTGACCCATTTTTTAAGCTGACATGATTTCCTTTTTCACAACTGAGCAAGTTACTGGCAAAATATACCTACTTTCAAATACAGATTGAATGTTTATTCATTAAACCTATTTTTATTTTTAAAATCAAAATTGGTAATTATATGTATGTATTGTAATTTTTCGCAAATACAGGCAATCGTGGAGACAATTGCCTATGATTGTTTAAATTGGTTGGACAAGACAACAACAAGACCAATTTGTTCGTGATACTATAGAAAGATCGTTTGAAATATGCATGAATTTCCACACAATATATCAAATCTCATTATTTGGCGGTATTACTACCTCCGTGCCTACTATCTCCGTGCAGAGGCCGGTCCGTGTTGGATGTGAGTGGCGAGAGATCGGTCGTCTTGGCGTTCATTGAAGGAGACCTATGTTCAGCAGTGGACGGATAGAGGCTGTGATGATGATGAACGCCGAGACGTATACGTATTGCGTCACGACTCACAAGGTACAGCATAATATAAGTATGAGTTATTAGCCCAACACATACGACTTGAACGTTTAGGTTCATGACCAATTAGGTACAACAATTTTGGCTATCAAACTTTTTTATTTTTTTTATTTTACGCCGGGAAATGCTCTGAGACATCCCGCGGGGCAGTGGGTCTCCCTACACGGGTATGTGGGACTCGCTGCGCCCGACAGCTGGTAAATGGACGCAGCTCTACCCACTAAAACCCGGCGAGTGCCACCAATGCCGCCTTTGGTGAGGTGCCCCGGATCTAGAAAACAAACAGGGCAACTCGACGGCTAGTCAGTCCCGCAAGGGACCGACGCCACTCCACAGAGGGGTTGTCCCGCACCACAGAACAACCCCTCCCAACGTCGGGACAGTACAATGTGGTGAGGTTCCCATCCTCACCCCTTGCCCCCCTGCTCTTTGGTCACCTCTTCTTATAAGAGGGGTACAAAGAGCCCCCTCGGCTCAAATAAATTCGCCCAAGGTGCTGGGCTCACCCTAGGCTACTGAGCACCACCGCCACGTCAAGGCCTGAACCATGGTGGGGCAAACTCAGGCATAACCTAAAAAATGAAAGGACCAGGACAACAAAATGTAAAACTTCTCAGTGGGCTCGCCTTGGAACCGGTGGTGGATTTAAATTGACTTTCAATAAACTACTTTGTTCACATTTCAATAAAAAAAACGTAGCGCCTCAACTCTAAATACGATGAGATTGGGGTTATACTAATTTATATATATATACAGGGTTTAACAGGGAGATGATACACATTTACTATTTTTCAGGTTCTGGCAGCCGTGGCTGTGTCACTCGGATCAATGATTGTGGGATATTCATCTGCCTATACATCTCCAGCGCTCGTCACGATGCAGAACAGCACAACTATATCTGTGTCGGAGGAAGAAGTATGTAATTGTTAGTTATTTCGCAAAAACAGTAGTGGTCCTTTTCCATGTGAAATATCTATTGTCGTTCGTTGACAATTATATCGGCTCGAGTGATGGCAAAAATGGCATTAAGTTATCATGTCGTAGCTAACTAACGTAGGTACATTTAGGTTAATTTCGAGCACAAAAAAATGTGAGATTTAGCATAGCATGTAGTTTATTACTAGAACAAGAAAATCATTACGTCACACTATTATTTATAACAGGAAGGATACTGACACACCCACTATTACGAGGAAAATAAATACATAAATATTATGGCGATTTACAGGCAAGCTGGGTCGGAGGACTAATGCCGCTAGCTGCCTTGGGAGGAGGAATAATCGGCGGGCCGCTTGTCGATTACATCGGAAGGAAAAGAACAATTCTCTCTACCGCAGTGCCATTTTTCATTGGATGGATGTTAATAGCCACAGCAAAAGTAGTTCATTTAGTTCTGGCGGGGCGCGCAATATGCGGTTTATGTGTCGGTATCGGCTCGCTGGCTTTTCCTGTTTACCTCGGAGAAACCATACAGCCGGAAGTCCGAGGAACGTTGGGTCTGTTTCCCACAGCCATCGGCAATATCGGCATACTCATTTGTTATCTGGCTGGGAAATATTTAGACTGGTCAGAGCTTGCCTACCTTGGTGCCGCATTGCCGATCCCTTTTATGCTACTGATGTTTATGATACCCGAAACTCCGCGATGGTATTTGTCACGGGGAAGAACAGAAGAAGCTAAAAAGGCGTTACAGTGGCTGAGAGGCAGCAATGCTAAAATTGACAACGAAATGCGAGACATCGCTCTCTGCGATGCGGAAGTTGATAAAGAGTCGTCCATACGAGAATTGTTTCAACTTGCCTATATAAAATCAATACTTATATGTTTAGGATTGATGGCCTTCCAACAGCTTTCCGGTATAAACGCTGTCATATTCTACACGGTTAAAATATTTTATATGTCAGGCAGTTCCGTTGACGAACATTTATCAACGATTATCGTAGGAATCGTTAATTTCCTATCAACTTTCATAGCTACGGCCCTTATTGATAGGACTGGTCGGAAGATATTACTGTATATTTCATCCGTAACCATGACTGTTACACTGATGATATTAGGAGGTTTCTTCTACGCCCGGGATAATATGCATTTAGATGTCAAGAGTTTAGGGTGGTTACCTTTAACGAGTCTCATGATTTATCTACTGGGATTTTCGCTTGCGTTTGGACCAATACCCTGGCTGATGATGGGGGAAATTTTACCGGCGAAAATACGGGGAGGTGCCGCATCAATTATAACTGCCTTTAACTGGCTATGTTCGTTTATAGTTACGAAGACATTTAGTAACATAATAAGCAGCGTCGGACCAGCAGGAACATTTTGGCTATTCGGCTGCATTTGTTTTGTCGGATTGTTTTTTGTGATTGTATGTGTTCCTGAAACACGGGGCAAAAGCTTGGAGCAAATAGAGAACAAAATGACTGGTAGAATACCAAACAGAACGCGAAGGCTGAGTTCTATAGCCAATATTAAGCCCATGCCCAGTGGATGTTAGTTTTATAAATGGTACCATAGAAAAATTTCAAAGTTATTCAATGCAATCGGTTGGATATACATAAATGATATGGAATGTAGAATATGCGAATATTAATTCTGTGTCATGTATTACTGATGGTATAGAAGAAGATATTTTAACTGAAGACTGTAACACAGATTTATTTATTTATAACAGAAGACTTAAGGATAAACGTGTCAATAAATCAATTCAAGAATCACAAATCAATTAAATAACATACTCAATAATGGCGATTTATCCACTCAAAATAGGCACTGCACATTATATTGGTAGTAGTTCCTGCAACAACCTATTTAGTTTTTTAATCACCAATGATGACAATTATAAACTTGAGTATTTTACAAATATGTAAACTAGATTTTATTAACTTGTTTAAAAAACACATCAACCAGTATATTAAGCTGTAACAATGCTTACAACCTTGATGCTGGGTTGAACATCATTTATTATGTAATAGCTGTTTCAAGTTAGTCAAAAGTAACTGTTTGAAATTTACAATAGGAGTTCCAATTCCATCACTATCCAGATTATTGTTATTGTCATAATTAATAATTTTGTACAGTTAAAAACGTAGGATATGATTGTAAAATTTAGTTTGTAATTTTATTCGTTAGATTATTTATTTAAGAAACTAATTAAATGTATTGACTACTGTTCACTAGATGCTAAAGCACAGTATTCCGTACTTGCATATAATGCATATTTTCTAATGACATATCCAATTGATATAAAAATATAATAATAAGAATTTAGAAAAAACAATATGGTTTAAAATTGCAATATTTATTCACTATTATTATTTATTTTATTGTAATAAGAATAAGTTTAAAAAAGGACCAAAAATAAAAGGACTCTGTTTATTCATGTGATATTTAGCATGTCACTTTTATTTCATGGAGCTCGTGATTCTAACAATGTCTACAAAATATGCCTTGTTCATGAGATTCTTAACTTTAAGACGACACATATGTTATATAGCAAATTAAACTTGGTCATTTTTATTATTCAATATTTTACTTACAAAGTAACTTAATTAAATCAAATTAAGTTGACTGTCAGTTCAAAACAATATTTTATACTAATATGTATGTATACCTACAGAAAACTGCATATTGTATACTTTATATATGTGA
Organism: Helleia helle; assembly: GCA_963853865.1. Lineage (NCBI taxonomy): Eukaryota > Metazoa > Arthropoda > Insecta > Lepidoptera > Lycaenidae > Helleia > Helleia helle. The sequence goes on along the minus strand of OY971422.1, from coordinate 11,390,612 downwards.
TATTAATTTTCAATAAATTGTTTATTATTGTTGCCAAATTGTTTATTGTTCCTGCCTAAATTATTAAAAATCACTAACTATATTGTTTATGATAAAATCACCTATATCACATACATGTTTACATACAATAAACAACTATTATATTATTATTATTATTATGGAAACCACACTAGCAGCTTAATAAGCTGATGTGTGTGTGTTAAATTAGTTTGAAGATATCTAGTTAGTCCAGTCTTTTCTTAAAGGAATTCAATGACGGTGCCGTGATGATATTTACAGGGAGTCTGTTCCAGGTTGTCACCACTCTATTAGGTATAAAATGCTTCTTAGGTATTTTTTTATATGTAATTTATAGTGGTGTCCTCGCAAGTGCCTATTACAGTTAAGGGTATATAGTTCCTGGAGGCCAGGGGCATTATAGAGCTCTTTCAGCATTTTGTAAGTCTCATTACTTGTTGACACTGTTCTAATATATAATTAATGCTTTTATATATGCTATGCTAAGGGTTTCCATATATATTTTTTAAATCAAAGTTAAATCTCTACTACAACCTACATATGTATTACATAATGAACAAGCATTGAAAAAGGTCTAAAAGAGAAAAATGATGAAAAAACCGGCCAAGTGTGAGTCTAGACCCACTCACAAAGGTTTCTGTACCATTATCTAATACTACTACAACTCAAACTACCACCGTTACATGAATCTACTAACTAGCTGCATACAACTACAACCATTGACAATATCCAGCAGAAAAAAGTTTGTTGTATGGGTGCCTCCCTTAAATATTTATTTTATTGTTCTTTTATATGTTATAGCGCCAACAGAAATATGTCATCACGTGTGAAAATTTCAACTGTCTAGCAAAAGCAATGCTTAGGGTACAGATCCTAGAAAGTATCGGCCTTCTCTGCCTGTATTTGAATAATAACCTAATGCCCTGACCTACTGCATATGTTTATCATTAGCAATACTAGAGCCGAAAGCTATATTTCTGTATTATGTAAATTCCAACAGCAGACCAAGACTGGCAAAAATGCTGATGATGTTGATGCCACAGCAATATGGTATCAACATAAGCCTTCAATAAGTAGCATAAATTGGTATATCTTCTATGTTATTTATTCAAACAAAACAATTCATTAATATTGAATTCATAAGATGTATCAAAGAAGTGTGTATAGTACAATCTTTTCTTTTCTTAATTAATATAAACTTACCCATAACTTGAACTCGGCAAATAGCACAAGTATCACATTCTACATCCCAGCTCCACATCGCCACTGCATTCCACTTCTTTAATGTAAACATTTTGTCTGGCTTCTGCCCATCAGCATCACCGCGATCTAAAGATTCACAATCTTCTCCAGACATTTTAGACAACAACAGAACTCTCTATAAACAGTCACGCTTTTACTGTTTGATATCTTTATGATTTTTTTCTAGTCACAAATACACTGTTAAGGTAGAAATACTTTTTAAAGTTTATTTGTTTAATGTTTACACCTGAAACACACATTTGACATTAGACAGCTGAGCGCGCTGCCACTGTCAAATGTCAAACTATTTTTTTATATTAACAGCACTTAGTGCATTGCCAACGAAGAGTTAATATTTAGTCTGTGTTATGGAGAAACTGCGGGAAACTCCAAGGACGCGGCTTCACCCATCTAGTCCCCGTCAATCAACTATCACTTAAGAACAGTCCAACACAATATTCGCCAACCAATCACATTATATATATATACAGATTAAGTTTTTAACAAACACTATAGAAAACCGCCAGAACCGTCCTACTAAAGAAAGCCGCTCCAGAACAGTCCTCCATAATATTCGCCAGCTAATCACAATATATTATACAAATTAAGTTTTTAAAATAAACACTAGAAAACCGCTACAAATGAACAAAATACAAAATAACAATTAAGTAACCGGAAACCAAAAAATAACACAACCACCCACCATGATCCCGCTGTACTCCAAGTGTCAAACTATCAATAAGGATGTTGACAGTATTCATATAAAAATATAATATTGACGTTAATTGGTAGTTTCTATGATAGAATTCTGAAAAAATACAATGTTTTCCCTTATTTTTATTTGATTAAATTACTATTTAATAAATAAAATGTACCAAAATTATAATAGGTCACGTGATAACAAACGGCAATGACGTCACTTGTTCATATTTAGCGGAAGTGGAAGAATATTGACGTACTTCTATACACCAATTTCCGTACGCAGTACTTAATGTAAAAAAAATTCAGGCGTTTTGATAGTGTGCACACACAGGCACCGTACAACACTTATAAAACTTAGAAGCCATTTTTTATTAACGACAACTAGGATCATTTTATCACTTTTACGATGTTTAACAACATATGACGTCACGTGACAAGTGTTAGCGTTTTGGAGCGAAATTTAAAATGCATTATAAAATACAAGATTTTATAGGCATTAGACGTATTTAAGCAAAAGTTAATAATATTTGGGCCTCCATTAGATTTTTATAAATAAATGAACTATAAACATTTCTGAAAAATGTCAACATCACAACAACACAATATTGTGAAAATCGTAAAAATCAATATTTTTTATGTGAAGATCAATACAGACTAATGTTGTATTATTTTCACGTAGGTACCTATTTAAATGATGCATGAAACAATAAAAAATGTATTTTATATATAATACTGAACTATTTATAATTTAATACGCAACTTCATAAATTAATGATTCTAAAAATGTGATTCTAACGAAAAATGGTTACGTAACTTTAGAGCAAATAAGCTGTCGGCGCCCGGCGGAAGACCTAATAGAAGAAGAACACAATACCTACATATTTTTTGGAATTTTTTGTCGATCTGTCTGTTTGTTCACGTCCACGGCTGGATTTTTACGCTGTTTTACTAACGAAATAGGTATACATGTTTCTTGGGTTTGTTTCATCGAAATCGGACGACAGAAAAAAAATCGTCTTTTAAAATATAATATTAGAGTTCACATACATATTGAAATGTGTAATAGTTTACTATTAATTATTTAAAGGTGTAATAGTAAACTATTACACTTTTCAGACGATGTCCCGATTATCGTTTAAAGTATTTGACGACAAGTCATAAAATAGAAAATATTTAAAATTAGTTCGTTTAGTTACCAAAAAAACCACTAGGTGGCGTTAAAAATCTGCATTTAACAATTACATGTGAGCACAGCTAGATCACATGCCTAAAAATTTTCCAATTTTCTATTGAAACTTAGAGATGGCAATCTTCTTGGGGAACACGGTCAGCTAATGCTTCCAGAAATACTTGTACTAATACAGAAATACCTACATCGTACCGTAGCTACCTATGTATACGCCTCCTTAGTTTTAAATTCTTAATGTTATACCCGCAGCTTTCATAAATACTTTGCTTTTAAGTAAATAACATAAATATAAAGCATTGATTGGTTATGTAAATATGAGAGACGGAGAGTTGATTGGCGTTCATTAGAGGTGGTTTACATTCAATGGTTCCAATAATTATTCAGATCATCATCATAATAAGAGCACTTTCGTTCACCAGACGAACAATTTTCATACCATAATTGTTTGTACAAGAAACAAAAAATTTAAAACAAAGTTTATTATTTATTTAACTAATTATTTACGTATCATATAATATAATTCTTAATGTTTAAAAATAAATTCAATATAAAATATAATGTAAAAATAATATGTATTTTACATTTAAGTTTCATCAACAATATATACTTAATTAATAATACATAATATTATAAACATGGCGGAGCATTTTATAAAACAGTTGTTTTATAAAATGCATAAATTACCTACTCATATTAATAATAATTATATTGTCATTTTATTTATGTTACTTTAAAAAAGAAACCAAGACTCTTGGTACGCATAACAATTGCATACTGATAGATTAAAAATTGGTCTCCGCGTCGGAGCGTAGCGGAGACCAGTTATTAATCTAATTGCATACTATTAATAAAAGAAAGAGATTATAATTCGGTCATTGGTTTAGAAGTCAATAGTCATTTAAGTTGATTTAATAAATTTAGAGAAATATGCACTCATAATTCAAAAGTTGGAATGATTTGCCGATCATCTCTAGGTTACAAAATAATAATATAGTAGAGTACTTATAGTAAACTGTACGTGCGTAAATTAAGTAAAAAAAAAACATAATTTGAAGAATTGCTTAAATTAGAATATAAGTACATACAATTAAAAACTACGTATAAAATATTTGGTGGGATGGTGTATCTACAATCTATTAAAATTAACAAATACAGATATAAATAGCAGTACAACGCTGATTCCGATGATTTTCGCATTGTTGAAACATCCAAATTCTTCTATTTGCACTTGATACCTGATGCTGTATGGGAATCTACAAGCGTTTTCTGCAAATAAAAAATGACATGCTTTATGAGTTTAACCCAAACATTTTTTTTATGCATCAAAGCGATTTTCTTTATGTATAAAAATGTCATGTTACGTTTTAGCGATGAAACTAAGCAGCTGCTGCTGCTACTAAGTTACGGAACCGAGGTTAATGACTTTTTCCAAACTGTACAGATTCGTGGAACTTGAGATAGTTTTGGATACTATAGGCTCAATATAAATATGGTACACTACGGAAACCACAAAAAACGCTCTAAACGGCACACTCAGACAAACATGCGCAGCATCAACGAGACCTCGAAGTGAACTTCCCAGTGATGTCAGTATCTTATACTTTATATACTTAATAACTTAATAAAGTAGTGTGTGTGTCGTTTCGAGCGTTTGTTCATAGTTTCCATACTGGTTGATACTTATAATTGTGCTTATACTGTGTGTTAGTATTAGTTTTTACAAGTATAATTTCAAATTCTTCGTAGAGGACCTTTTTAAATTTTTATACTTAAAAGTTAAAATTATTTATTCTTATATATTACTTATATTTATAATATTTCATACTTATATAATAAACAACCGTGTTTGTGAGTGCGGATGCAGGAAGTGTTGTCCTGCAAACTACTCCGATTTATCCGAGTTAAAAAACCTTTAGCAGTCGCTACGTTATCATCGATCGAAAGACTTTAACAATAATCATTTCCACTCTCCAGTCCATTCATATTATTTGTAATTTGCAAATAAACGTTAAGGAGGCCAGGTGCGTCTATAAATTAATGTTACTGCGGACGAAACCGGCCAACAGCTAGTTTAACGTCTTACCTGTGCAAAAAGAGCTGGAGATAGCAGTGCCATTAGCGACGCTCGAATGGACGGAGATGTAGAAGGGGGGGCAAGAGTTGATGGTCCAGTATCCGTCACAGGCGTTCTGTAACCTGATCTCCACGTTACCGGTGGTGGCGATGGATTGACAGGTGATGTCGTTGCCATCATAACCAATAACTGAGGATGTATTTTGCCTGAAAGATTTTGAGAATAGGTTATTTATAATCGCTGATCTTGATATTAATATGGGAAAAGTAACTAAATTGAGTTATTATGATCATAAGAGGTAGTGCCATGCTGCTATGCAGCCGACTTGGGCCGGACCGACGGGGGTACCTCTCACTCACATAACACCGGCGTCAAGTGACAGTTGACAGCATAGCTTTTCGTGCGATTTGTGAGTTCCGTTGACCCATTGGGGAGATATGAAAAAGGAGGGCAAGGCATCTGCATAGTCTCTGGTTGTTCAGATGTTCGACTGCTCGTTTGGCCTCCTATGCTATAAAAAATAGAGTCTTCACAATTTCTACGCATTCGGAATTTTTTATTCTTTTTTCAAAATGTTCTTGTCTCAAAAAAAAATACTAACCTGGGTTGAGGATAGATTCTTGAATTACATACGACAAGACTACCGACGCTCGACATGGATCTTGATATACGGACTCGCCTGTTGTCGTTATTGCCGTAGAAGTAATTTGGACTTATCGCGTAAAAGTTGGTGTAACCAGGTTCCAGGTAGTCTTCGAATTGTCGCGTCCCAGAATTTGCCTCGCCGGGGTAAGTTGAACCGCAGTTTGAATTAATAATTCTTCTACCAACTAGAAACAAAAGAAATTGAATAAAATTAATGTACTTTAGATTTTCCTGAAAAGGCAGCGCTTTATGTGGCGTGTCTGTCTGTATGGTTATTGGAAATTACATTTAGACTTATTTCCGAATAAGTATAATATAAGCCAGGACATGTACCAGTACCACCAAGCTTAGACCCTTACGTTTTCGGGAAGGTAGAGAACCTGGCTACATTATAGGCCACATTTTCCGATAAACTCGTTTAAACTATTAGTCAAAGCACTACTGCTACCAGCAGGTGGTGCTTCTATCAGTTTACCAAAATAGCAGAAAGGGAATTATAGTACTAAAAATCGGTTGTCTGTAAAGTCGGTTTACTGACGATGGTTGAACGTGACAACGTCATAAGAAAATGGAACGCCTCAAAGCGAGGTAACGCCGCATGCGTCATGTTTTTTCGTTCTTGCAGCCGGCTCCATCGAATTATAAGACGTTGTCACGTCAAAAATATCGTCTATGTGTTACCTTGGTTAATTCGATCAAGCACCGGTAGCATGGCAGTTTCGACGTTCCTTCCATCAGAAGACAGCGATATCATTTTAATGTCGTTATGCATATCTCGGACTAGATTCCACAGGTTATCAAATTGGTTTGTAGCCGTCGCAAAAAGTATTCTTAAATCTAAAAATAAAAGAACAAAATATGAAATTATGAAATAATCCCGCTGTTCCCACGCGATATACAAAACGCTTGTTTAGACATGCGGAAACCGCGCCATTACAATCAATTAATATAGAGTTCTGAAACTGATTTAAATGATATTTGGAATGAGAGTTGATATACCTACGATCTTCCGCCGCTAAGCACTGTTCTCCAGTCTCCACATGGGCCATAATTCACTGGGGGTGAACTTCACACACCTTCATATACTTTCTATTTCAAACTTACAAAATAAATTTGGTTGTTAAATCATACAATAAATAAATATACCTGGTACTGTTTCATTTATAATTCTTGCCTGTTGCAAAACATTTTCGTTGTTCTGCAAAGTGCTGGCAATTAAGAATAAGAGAACTGTAGAGTTTCCCCCGACGTAGTTGGCCGTCTTTTCGTTTTCCAGTTCACTGTGCATCATCATGCGCACATTTCCGAGAGTGTTCTCGAGATTGACTCCATTAAACACTGATAAAAAAAAGATAAACATAATATTTAAAGTAAACGACATTTAGACATAACACCGGCGTTAAATGACGCGGTGTATGTGATTCCGGTGGCCAATTGAGGGGAAAGGGAAAAGGAGGGCAACGCATCTCTTCACAACTTTTTGTTGCGCTGATGTCTATGGGCGTCGGTAGTCACCATAAGGCTCGGACAGCTCGAATCGCTTGAATGAAAAAAAATTAACAGTAATTAAAAAAAAAATGTAAATACTACTTTATCGAAAAAGGCAGAGATACATATAAAAAAAACGCGACATTTAAACAGCGAAAATGTGTTCATTTATACTGCTTTTTTCAATTAAACTACCCTCTAACAGGGATCGGTCGTTTTAGCGTTCATTGAAGGAGGCCTATGTTCAGCAGTGGATGGTTATAGGCTATTGATGATGATGATGATATTGTTACAAACATGTCCAAAAATACAATCCTATCGTATTTATCTAAATGTAGACCTTTTTGCCTCACTTTTCCTTTTTGTACGACGTTGGCCGCATACCATCACGCGACTTGTCTGTTTTTTGTCTATGTCATGACTGCATGGGCAACTTCACTTTGCACAACACAGTGACATAATAATGATATTACCAAAGGATTTATTATTCATTAATAATAATATGCTTAAAACTTTTCTTACTCGACTGATGCCTAGACAAAGTATACTCCGCATGAAAGTCCGCCAAGGAGAAGGTTTTATCTATCACAACGCTTCCATGAAACCCGTTCAACAGTGTCACACTGGATCCAAATTTACCAACTTCGATGTTATCAAGTAAATATGATATAGCCGGGTATATAGTCTGATATTGCCAGCTAGCGTCTACCACTAAATAGAGGTTTGATCTCAAACGGAAATCGTCGGTGGATGTCTCCGTGTTCAAACAGTTCATGTCGTTAAGATTGCTGGCTGAAAGATCAAAAGGTATGTTAATAGGTACCTAATATACAGTAATAACATCGTGGGACAACTCACACACGGCCATTTCAAACTAGGCAGAGTCTGTATTATGGCAACCAGACAACTGATACATACATATTTCTGAATACATACATATCTATAGTATATAAAGCTGAAGAGTTTGTTTGTTTGAACGCTCTAATCTCAGGACCTACTGGTCCGATTTGAACAATTTTTTCATTGTTAGATAACCCTTTTATCGAGGAAGGCTATATAACATCACGCTACGAGTAATAGAAATTAAGTTAAGTTAACACGCGCGAAGCTGCGGGCAACAGCTAGCTATAGATAAATACTAAGAATAAAATACTAAGGCGTGTAGTACGAGTCAATATTGTTGATTTCCTAGTTAGGTTAGGTTACTATATTTTCGTGGAATGTTCCTGTATAACGGGCATAATAAGCCAATCATGCTTTCAATATAGACAGACATTCTTCAGTCCACTGCTCTTTATATTAATATCCGATATTAGTATTCTAGATCCAAATTCTTAATATAACTTGCTTGACCAAAATGCCATTGATATTCTACCTATTTTTGATGAAATTATGTCTTTTCAAACCCAATATTATGATTTTATAGCATAGTGTTTTTAAGTAATGATTTAATAAAATAATGATTGAAATAATAATAAATATAGTATAGTAAATATCACTTACTGGTGTAAGATTGGAAATTGCTGACTGCGCTATTAGATAGCTCGTCCAACCCTCCCATGATGGTTCCGGGTAGAGGTATATTCGTGTCCAAAGCAGCAGCGAAGGCGTAAGTCTCAGTAGCTAGATCCGTGTTAGTAATGTACTGTTGACTGAGCGCCCGCCGGTTACACGCTCTTCTAGAGGAATCGAACACACCGTTCTGAAATTGAAAGGAGTCTAACTTGTATGAGGATATAAGTTACGAGTTTTATTTTATTTGGATAGACAAACTGACGGGTAAGTCGATCGCTTGATAGGACGACGAACTCCGTGCACTCTCTAATAAACGCGAATGTCGGGGATAGAGGTTTTGGCGTTCTTCAAAAGTGGATTGTGTCCAGCAGAGGTTGACGATAATGATGATGTCGATGATCATGGACATCATCACCAGTTCACGGGTCAGTCCTTTTTATGATATGACCAGGGTCCAGGAAACGGTTATTTCTATGCGAAACACAGAAAAACACGCATACGAATGCGTATGCATAAGTAATAAAATAAGTCTTATACCCCTTTTTTAACTGATTAATCAAAAACAAATGTCAAATCCTAATCGTTTTATGTTAACTATTTAATTTTATGAAGAAAACTGTTTTCAGCTTTAAATAGCCGAGTAGGTACTTAAAAAACTTACCCTTGGTGAATAATACATATCAAGAAGTTGAGACAGTTTCAGTTGGCTTGCACTTTCTAGACCCGAGGACAAAAGACTTCCCAGAACAAATCCGTCGATGTCACCACGAATTTCGGGGTCGGTCATTTCGACGTTAGTCCGACTGTGCAACATGTAGTACCGCGGCGCCTGAGTGGTATTCCAGTTCCCTGCTGCGCCAATGGATATGGCGGAATTTGCCCTTCCAGTTCCTTGTATGAGTACCGCTTCAGCTAAATCTCCTGTCAGTTAGAATAGAAATAAGACATATTTTAGATTATTATTTACTTACCTATATGAATAACTTTTTTTTTTTACTTTACTTTAGATGAAGTGATATTATGGCTCTATTTTTTGTGTACTCTCCGAAACCTTTCTAACGATTTCAATAATGTTTTAGGGATTAAAATAGTCACCTAGAATTTAGTCATCGGCTACGATATCTTCTTACAAAATCTACACTTATCGTATTCTTCATCATCAAGCGTGTTTCGTCGTCCGCCTGAACAGAGGCTCATTTATTGAAACGCCTAGACAGCCGATCTCTCGCTTGATCTTGGATACACAAACCGGTAGACGTGCCACCTGACGGTAAGTGGTTGGCGTCGCCCTTGAACATAAACTAGTTTGACTGAAATTAGTTCAGGCAACTCATTCAAGTGTTACCTATCCTGGAGACATAAGATGCTATGTCTCGGTGCCAGTAATTACCTTGCCTGTCTTGTCCTTCTCTCCGAAACACAGCAAAGCCACGGGAGAAACAAGCAAGATGGGGATGTGGTACCCATGCAGCCTCGCGCGGCACCGCGCACCCCGTCCCACCGATAAAAAATAATAAAAGGTAACATACCTGTCAAAGTAGCCGGGTAAATGGATGTAACGAATTGCTGAACGTTTGGGTAGTTCAGAACTGAACCTTTCGCCAATTCCAACACCGGCACTCGCTGCAACTGGGCCCCAGCTGCTATGCCAGATATAACGTTACCAGCGGAGACGGCGCCCCACTTGGTGTACACTACACCATCTAGTAGGGGACAGGTACTATCTCCCAGCAGCTGTTTCTCAGACTGTACTCCGTTCATGTTGGTATACTCTACATCATTTTTTGGATTGAACTGACGCATTTTGCCATTTTTGTTCGCGGAATTCCTGAAATAAAAAGCATAATATCAACAGTGTCAACAATTAATAAAATAATGAATTCTTTCTTTATTAACCGACTTCAAAAAAAAAAGGAGGTTCTCAATTCGTCTGTATGTTTTTTTTTTTTTTTTTTTTTTTGTATGTATGTGACACGATATCTCCGCCGTTTGTGAATGGATTTCGATGGTTATTTTTTTGTTTGAAAGCTGGTGTTTCCAATTTGGTCCCATATTAATTTTATTAAGATCTGACAAGCCGTTTTTTAGTTATTCCCAATAATGCCTATTTGGTTGGTTTTGTTTACCTTGATGATATGATTTTTTTATTACGTGTCGATGTAACAATTGTATAGGATGCTTTGGTAGCACACCATAGTATGTCGCGGTCATCGTAATCATCATCATCATCACCATCACCATCATCATCATCATCATCATCATCCTTTATCCATCCACTGCTGAACATGCCTCCTTCAATGAACGCCAAGACGACGAATTTCGGAATCACTAAAAACTAAGTAATAAAAACATTTTACAAAAAATTAAAACCGACTTCAAAAATACTAAACTAAAAAGTAATAAAATAACAGTTTCTTTAATGTTTGTGCTTACAACATATAATCAATTTAATCTTCTACTAATGTACAAACTTTGCGTTTACCACGTCATTATAGTTACTTTTGGAGTCGGTGTCGTATTTGTTGCTGTACATTACCTACCTACCTACCTTGGCTGACACCGACTCCAAAAGTAACTATAATGACGTGGTAAACGCAAAGTTTGTACATTAGAAGAAGATTAAATTGATTATATGTTGTAAGCACAAACATTAAAGAAACTGTTATTTTATTACTTTTTAGTTTAGTATTTTTGAAGTCGGTTTTAATTTTTTGTAAAATGTTTTTTTTCTATAACCAACTCGAATGCAACTATCACCGGTACAAAGAGGTCTTCGTCTCAATTATAAATATTATGTACGTTTATGTTATCAAATAAAAAGACTTACAATGAAGTTAGGTCCAGGATTTCGACGTCATCTTTCATCAGACGTTGTCTTAAGTCCCTCGCAGTTCTCATGGCTCGGTACTGAGACAGCTGGTTGCAGCTGCTCTCGTCACCTCGAAGTCTAGCGTCCACGGTGGTAGAGATCATGTGATGTAGAGCACACTACAAATAATACGTGATAACTGATTTAACTTTTGTGAACATCACCTCTTTTATAGCAAATGTGTTCTTTGCGCCACCTTGAAGTATTCCAGAGACATTAACCTCAAATCTCCCCTTTACAGTTACAGTACAGTACCGGAATATATCGCGAATATATCGAATATAACGCGGCACAGATAGCAACCCAACGCCGTCGAATCCTCCATGGTTGGCGTGGGACAACCCCCTCAAATAAATAAATTTTAGGAGAGTCATCAGCTGGGCCAATAGACCATTAGCGTAGCCCATCCGAAAAAACAACATTTATAATGTAAGCATTCGAATCTATCGACGTTTTGTTCATTCCAGCTTTTTTTGACAGAGCATATCCTAGGTCCCGGCCTAAAGTTTTAAAGGGAGAAAATCCTCCCAAGAGCAGATGGCTCACTTAAGAAATTTTCGAATGAGTACGTCCCCCTCCGCGCCCCTCAGGGGGCGCGGTTCATCGCGCGCACTGCTCATGAGAGCAGGATTTGGACTAGTCGACGAATCTTTTACGGTTGAATTTAACCTATCATCATGAGGGCCTGCCCGTATCCCTCCCTCTGGAGAGGGAGGCGGGTCATGTGCGGTGCCCAAGAAATCTAGCGGTAGCGTAGTGCTAGCGCTGTTTGCGCGGTCTGGGTTTGTGTCTACTCGTATCCGATTCGAACCTATGCTTCCGCGATCGATCCGGATTGATGTGGTTTCCATGTGTGGGTGTCGACGTCGCTTACGACCCCGAGGCCCAAGCGGTGTGCAAAAATAAGGTTTGCTGGAAGTATCGCTATCGTCGAGAATGTGGAAATATTTTTTAGTAAATTATCATTAATCATTGGCTAATATGAAAAAAGTTGTTGTTGACATACAAAGTCAGTAAAAATGCAATATTTTCAATAGACTCCACCTTAGAGCATATTTTTTATGTAAAAGTAGTACATATATTATATTATGTATACTCTAAGGACACCACATTTGCATCTAACATAAACTACAAAATAAATAAAAGTTTCTTACCTTCAACGGTCCATTGACAGTGCTATTTAGGACAGACTGAATATTGTTGGGAATTATCCTCGTCAGCAATAGCCTGTGCCGATGGAAGGAATGGAAAGTGGGAGCGTATGGTAGAACGTTCGATGACGTGCCGAGGTTGATCTCCGGTTGATGGTACTCAATACCATCTTGTCTGAATCTGAAAATTAATAAAAAAATATATTTTAATATATTATACACATTTTACCATATTAAGTTACATTTTTACAAATTATTTATTTTTAATGCAAAAGGAAGGAACCGAGCAGTCTTATGATGACTATTGACGCTTGTAGACATCGTCAACCAAAGGCTATACAGATGTATAGACCCTGGTTGTGACGATGCGTTGCCCTCCTTTTCCCTATTCTTCACAATGGCCCACCGGAAACTCACAAACCGCACAAAACACGACAGCATAGCTGTCACTTTACACCGGTGTTATGTAGAGCGAGGGGTAACCTTGGTCGTGGCTGCCCAATGCAATGCAATGACACATCTCTTACAAATTAATTTACTGGGATGCATGCAATATTAAGTATGACTAAAATACCTTACTATTGTGTACAATGCTCTGAAATTAAAGAAAGACAATATTCTCGTCTCGGAAATAGCCCTATTATATTTATTCATAATTAATCACAGTTAATAGATTAATATATAATATCAACATAGGTATCAGTTCTTCCTGAGGTTTTATCATATTAAAAAAACCCTTTTAGAAACGAATGGCCTACATTCTATAACCTTCCTGCGTAATTGGGTTACCAAATATTGTGATTCTGGAGATTTATTATCTTTATCTTTACATATGTATGAAGAGCCTATACTTACGTGTGCAGGAGCAGCACTGCTAGCTGCCGCAAATCTAAATTAAGATTGGGGACGTCTTCTATTTTCCTGATGATATCTATCAGCACCGCCATTGTGGTTGGCGGTAGATTGTTTCTGTTTACTAAGGTGCTGTTGGTATAGCATTCTCTCAAGTCTGGAGCCACGCTCGTTTGTGCTGTGAGTTGGGCGTTCACTTGACTCCCAACGAAGATCGTGAGCACCAGCAAATACATACTGGCCATCTGGAAAGAAAGCAGAATTTTCTCGTATAGTAATATAATAAGGAACAGCAATGGTCTAGTTATAAGTTGGATTGTATGAGAACCAGTGACAGGTCTTGATTCTAGTCTAACCAGGACAGCTTGAAAAATAATTAGTGTTTCTCAAAATTTTCAAGGCTCTAGTTATAATCTACGTTGTATAAGAGCCAGTCTTGATTCAAGTCTAACACAGCTTGAAAAATTATAGTGTTTCTCAAAATTTTCCCCGACTTCAGCATCACATGCTCATCGGTGAAGGAAAACAGCACATCACGAGGTATATGTGTTTAAAGGTCAGTCATTTAGACACCCTTAAAAACTGTAAAGTGTAGAGTTCAACAGCCCAAATCAAGCCGAAGCATAGGCTAAGTTTGAGATGCTGCCTCGTAAGTCGTGCCCAGGATAAGGTCCTTATACACATTCTACATAATTCATAATACCAGTTGAGAAAATAGAAAACGTCAAAAATTCTACGTAGTACCACTATATACTTGTATTATGGCAAACCCAAGCTACTACCTCCACTTCTTTCATTCACCATTGTTCGAGCATTGAAGAAGACGTTAGTTGTGTTTAAATCAATAAAGACATTACAAGAAGCTATCAAAGCCCACATAATATTTTCCTATAGATATAAATATATAATAAGTTCAATTACATTATAAAGTATTATGCAAATTGGTAAATTTTCTTTATATTATTATCGAGAGCAACAAACCAAAAATGCTTTATTAAGCTAAGCGTGATTGAAATTTCACATTACTGGATGTGTTGATTTCTGAGAAACATGTGAGTACATGATAACGTATCGATGACCAATGATAGTGGCATGTGTTGTGTACAATGTACAGGTGTGTTTGTTATCACAAGAACAAGGAGTGCCCCGATAATAAGGGTATTAATTACAAACGATTTACAGTAGGTAGCTTACAATTAAACCCCCTTGAGACGATTTACAGGGACCAAACTAAAACGCGACTCAAGCGAGAAATCGTGTTATGTGGGATACGAAAAATAAAACGATAAATTTACTGATTTACTTGTAGGTAAATGGTAATGAATAACATAATATTAATATAGATATTAGTAAGCTATTACTTATAAAGTTATGTCTATTATAGTGTATTTATATTTACGTAACTTAAAATAATCAACTACTGAAGTGAAAACTTATTTAGCTTCGTTGTGATGTGAAAGTCGATGAAACGAAAAAGCGACAGTAAAAAGAGAGACATAAATTCATAAGATTTAACGTGGGAGAAAATGCTAGGAGAAATAGCTGCTTCCCTATCAGAATACAGTGTTTCTTATGTTCGTGTTTATTGAAGGTTTCACTTTTACCGCGCGTGAATTGTACAAAATGTAAAATTGAAATAAAAAAATCTAAAAAAGTCTAATTTACAAATATGTATTATTAATTACAATTTTTTTTTCGTTTGATTAAGAAATTTTGATGCATTAGCAATAACAAGAGTTTCAATATAATATGTACAATATATATGTTTCAATATATGTATTTTAACTTTCGCAGTGCAATTTCGCTTTCACTCTGAGAAGCTACATAGCGCCATAATATTATATCGTCAACTGCTGATAATGCCCGGGTGATTGGCATAATCGGAGTTTACTTCTCCTCGTCTTTCATCACTTAGAGTGTTATTTTGTGAGCTATTCACGTCTCGAATAAGATCATCATTTGAAACAGATTTCGCAGAGTGCCACATGAATGTAAGAATATCCAGGAAAACCCTGCAGCATCGAGGGTTCTTTTACCGATACGACGTCAATTCCGATATTTCTGAAACCTGCTCTCTTGAAACAATTTTGTATGATAATCGTGCAGAGTAAATATCACGATCTTTGCTCTGCATGTAATACATGCATTACATAACAAAACGTATTGACCGTTAAAAAATGTATGAAAACATGTCTCAAGTTGCAGGGACTGAAGTAAAATGGCCTATTAGGCGAGAAATTGTAATCGTATTAAGCGTGATCGTAATAAGCGGTTTTTACTACATATATGTATATACACTTTAAACACGAAAGTGGAAAAAACACAATGGTTTGTACAGATTAAATGTGGACTAGCGAACTTAACACCATTCAAAGAACTCTATTCATTTTTCAAGCTTCCTCCATCAGAATCGAATACAGACCTCACCCTGTCTCTCAGACGACTCTCTTATAACTATTACCTTTGTACTTAAAGACTGCTAATAGCTTTGATTATCTTGTGTCAATGTGTCTAGTTTTAATTTCTCAGAAGACCCAAAGTTCCATTCCTATGTCTCATAAGTAGATGTGAATTGTTATCAAACGATAACGAAAGTAGTATGACTAATGTTTAGAAGCTGTTTACTCTTTACCACAGAGCATATAAATACTCTGTTTGTTTCTGATATCTATGCTTTTTACAGAGGTTTACACGTGGTGAGCTCTGCGTATTATCAGATTTGATGGTGGTCAAAGTTGCCGGCAAAACTAAACAAAACACAAACAAAAAGCCCTAACTAGAATATGTAATACGATACTTATGTATAAATTCTTTGAGGTAAAATATGATAAGTTTTGATGCTAGCTAGTAAACACGATACCTGTCTTGCCCTTTTATCTGAATCATAGAAAAACTATTGTCAAATAAAATGAGCTGGATGGTGATGGTGGTGGTGGTGGTGGTGGTGTGGTTAGTCTTTGAATTTTTTATCAATATTATCATCATCATACTCCTTAAGAAAAGAGCATACTCTTATTTGAAAGGCCGGCAACGCACCTGCTAACCCTCAGTCTGGTGTAGCAGGTGTCAGTGGATGTCGCTTTCACTTACCATCAGGTGAATCGACTGTCGTTTTGCTCTACCTCTTCTATAAAAAAAATAGTATCATCAGCCCCTATCCGTCCATTGCTGAACATAGACCTCCTTCAATGAACACGGACCGGCCACTGCACGAGAATCGTCTTCCCACCGACTAACACTTCGTCTACCCAAACGCGGCCTCCACTCTTGAGCCTTATTAGCCCATCGGCCATGTTCTGTGTGTGTGACCAGCCATTGGAATTTTTAATATTTACATATTTTTTATTTAGATGAATGTATGTGGGGTCTATTTTCTGTGATATCATGGCAAAAGATATGGATGAATGTGAAATACTGTCAAAGGCTTTTTTGAAATTATCTACGAAAGCGATATAAAGAGGGAGGTTAAACTCATGGAGGTTAATACGCAATATATATAGTAACAGCACCGCTAACATCAAATTGCAGACATTTGGTCCAAATTTCAGAATTGAGAAAGGCGTCAAACAGGGCGACCCGCTATCTCCTAAATTATTCACTTGCACCTTGGAGGAAGTATTCCGGAAGCTTGCAGTTGAATGGGAGGAGAAGGGCATAGTGGTCGGCGATAGACGGTTAACAAACCTTCGCTTTGCTGACGACATTGTTCTTTTCTCTGCGTCGGCTATAGAACTACAGAAAATGCTTCAACAACTGAGCACAGCGAGCCTTGAGGTAGGACTGCAAATGAACATGTCAAAGACCAAGCTCATGACTAACAGCGTCAAGCGTAGGATTGAAGTTGACGGCGGGAGGATTGAATATGTTCATGAGTACATCTACTTGGGCCAAATAGTATCTTTCCAGGCACGACAAGACAAGGAGGTCGTTAGACCTATGCTATGGTGGGTGTTTCTTTGACAGATAGGATTCGGAAGGAAGACATCCGTCAGAGAACTAAGGTAACCGATATCATGCAAAGAATCAGCTCGTTGAAGTGGCAGTGGGCTGGTCACACACTCAGAAGAACGGATGGCCGATGGGGCAATAAGGTTTTAGAGTGGAGGCCACGTTTAGGTAGACGAAGTGTTGGTCGGCCATTGACCAGGTGGGAAGACGATCTCCGTGCGGTGGCCGGTCCGTGTTGGATGCGAGTGGCAAGGGATCGGCCATCTTGGCGTTCACTGAGGGAGGCCTATGTTCAGCAGTGGACGGATAGAGGCTGATGATGATGATGATGATGATAAATAAATAAAAACCTATAAAAAGCAAAACAAACATTTGATTTGATTGCCACAAACTATTTGTATCCATGTATCAATTTAGAATATTTATAAACCGGTAAATATAATAATATCTTCTTATAATAGAAGTAAATACACACGAAATCCTGATAAAATATTGTTACCATATAGTTAACTATAAGTACTTACAAATATTATTTAAAAAAAAGCAGACTGTAAAAAACATTTGAATTTGGCACAAAAAATTCGACATTTTGTTTTTTTTATATTTTGATATATTCAGTGTCATTCTCACAATAAATACGAAAGTAACGACACCTCTCAAGCTAAAATCCATCGAGTCGTTCAAGCTGCAGAGCGTGCCAATCAATTATACATACATACATACGAAAAACATATATAAACATATATAAACACCTCCTTCCCGCGCAGTCGGGTCAAAATACCACTGCGAGGTACAAACACATAACTTAGATAGGGCCGAAATCATTGACACACATAACACAAGGTCAGTAGGTACCTACCCTAAATTAAACTAAGTCACTTGTTGTAATACTTCAAAATACTATCAATTTTCACTGCACAATATCCACTATTTTATTCACATATTCATTACATTTGAAAATAATAAAAGAAAACGAAGTGTTAGTGCACAATATTACCTGTGACTGGTAAAATAAAGGGCAGCCACGCGATAAGATAATAAAAGCAGGTCTAGATAAATTCGTTACCAGTGATAGCCGTACGTTTATCTTTATCTGTTTTCCACCGATTACGACGATAGCGTCCTGATATGCCGAAACTAGGTAAGGTATCAAAAATCATAAACGTTTTGTGAAATATTTAATCTGTTGCAATAATTACGAGGAATTAGTATGGATGTAGTTTTTATAAACTTTTAATAAAACGCGATAAAATCCCATAAAATTAGATATAAGCAAAAAAATAAACCCTCTTTTTCAGTTTTACCTTGTTTATAACTTTTGTAAAATTTGCGAGCTCCTTCAATTTTTTTCAAATACTTACTATCTACATGCCAATCCGCATCGAATGACACCTCAACCATATTTTTAGGAGACGGAAAAAAAGTTTTGACCTAAAAGGCACTTGTTATAAGGGATTAAGTTATTGCTATTGTTTATCCAAGCGGCAATATTTTGAAACGTTGGTTACATTGTTCCAATTTAGGTAGTGTTCTCAAAATTTTTAAGGTTCCGTACCCTTAGGGTAAAACGGGAACCCTATTACTAAAATTTCTCTGTCCATCTGTGTGTCACCAGGCTATATCTCATGAACCGTTATAGTTAGGCAGTTGAAATGTTCACAGACGATGTATTTCTGTTGCCTCTATAATAAACTAAAAACAGAATAAAATCAATATTAAAGGGCCCCCAAACGTTTTTTTTTTTGCCGTTTTTTCTCGATATTGATAATGGCGACAGGTAGACGCTTGAAATATTCATAAAATAATCAAATTGAAACAAATATTTAATTTATAAATGCCCAGTCCCACATAACAAACGTGTTTTTATTGTTAAAGGACAGAATCAATAATAGTACATACTAAGTTATGGTGTCTAATTTTGTATAATATTATAATGGTACGAAATCCTACAACCCCGTGTCCGACTCGCACTGGGCCGTTTTTTTATATAATAATATGTTACTCGGGGATAATTTAACTTTCTAATGGTGAAAGAATTTTTTAAATCGGTTAAGTAGTTTTTAGTTAAATGAAGACAAACAAAAAACCAAATCTTTTCTCTTTTAAATATTACTTAAATATTATCATACGTATTATACATTAACTTGAAGCAAAACGTATCGACGAGGATGGGATTCGAACCCACGCGTGCAGAGCACATTGGATTAGCAGTCCAACGCCTTAACCACTCGGCCACCTCGTCGCTTGTATGATGTAACAAATTTAGTGTATAGATTAAAAAGATACTTGTAACGAAAAACAAAAAATAAAAATATAATATTTTTTTATGAAATCATCAAAAAAACATAAATTATAGTTATTTTATTCGTATAGTCATATTTATTCACTTACATTCTAAATTATTGTAACTATTGAATATTTCAAAAGTACTTTTAATTTAGTTTTATTCAAAGTGTTAAGTTAATTATTTATTCGACAGTTTACATTTCTTTTTAATATGTATATATTATTATAACAGTATGTAAGCTATGAAAAATGTTTTTTCCTAATGTTTTGGCGCCATCTATTGGTGACATCTGGTATTTCTACCCAAGATGTTTGTTAGGCTCCTAACTTTACTAAGTGTATAATATATCATGGGCATCATGAAAAGCTACTACATGTTAATTAAAAAATCGGAATAATAAAATACCAAATATAAAATATACCCTTTAATAATAACAATAATAACAAATAAAATATATGTTACTCCATCTATACGGACTATGTAGAACTATTGCAACGACAAAAGTATAAACGTTTCTTACAAATTACACTAGATGGCACTATACAATACTTACGTTTATTACTAATAACAAAGTATTATACTTATGTACATAAGATATTAAAACATACTAATTAAATAAGTATGTTTATGTCAACTTTCCTTGTGCTCTGATATAAATATATTACTCTGATATAAATATTTATACATCATGATACTCCAGGCCCGGGAGAGCCTTATACAAAGGCCATAATATGGTTATGTGGGACTCAAACCCAAATCAAACCCTAAGATGCTCCTCTAAACCGCGTTGACGAGGTCATGGGTACGAACTACGAAAGACTACCTACGATAATCCGCAAGGGCATCCACAGATGGGATTATCGTCTGGGTGGAGTGACATATCACGCCACCATTCTCTGCCTTATGCTTCAAGGAACATTTAGGAGCCGTCCAGCCCAGGACCCTAGAGCGATCTGCCATCGTCCGATGCAAACCACCCGCGTTCCCCTGTCACAACCACGACGCTGCCCCCGGCCTCTTGCGTTGAGAGTTTCGTTTCCTGCCGGTACGCATTTCTTCAGGGGTGCGGTAGACCGAACAACCCATCGGCCACGCATGCTCTCGCCGCGCAACCACAAGCATGCAGGATTCGGAGTAATTTTTCAAGAGGTTTTGTTCCTCATAAACATCTATTGACCTATAACTATACGCGGTCTCCACTTGTAGGTCTATTTCTCTTTCTATATTTGTATAAGGTGTTACCTACACCTACAAGTTTAGGTGTGAGTTGTACTCGTACATACGCAAACAGTATTCATCCAGTTAATTTGAATTAACGCCCAAAAGAACACGCACGTAAAATGAAGATCCACTTATTTTGACCCAGCTTATCCGGCCCTATTCATCCCATCTCATCGTGCCTACAAAAGGAAAGAAAGTAATTGTTACACTTATCTTTCAAGAGTTAGAAGATTCTTATCAAAAAACTTTTTGTCTTGTATATAATATATATATATATATATATATATATATATATATATATATATATATATATATATATATATATATATATATATATTACTAGTGGCACCGACAGACGCTGTCCTGTACAATTTTTTTTTGTGAATCTAAACCATCCTCGAATGCCCTTGAACTCACACAAAAAATTTCATCAAAATCTGTCCAGCCGTCTAGGAGTAGTTCAGTGACATACACACGCACACAAGAAATATATATTAATAGATATATATTTAATTATTTACAAAAAGTTTTTAAAGGAAATGTGAACCTTTACATAACATTTTCAAGAGGTGTGTACGAATGTAATTGTTAACCCCTTGGCAATAAGTTTTATTGATTCAATAGTCAAAAAACGTCTAGACCGTAGACAAGCTCGTTGAGATTGGCTCCCAGCACACATTGATTTGTGTAGTCGCGATTCGCGGCAGAACAGAAGCCATGGAAACAAAGGGCGCAGTCATAGCCACGCGCGGGATTTATGAAGACGTATCGCGCAATTTATTACTTGTGAAAAATTGCTTATCAGAGGGAAGTTATTTTGTAATATCGTTTACGTGTATAGGATATATATTTTGTATAATATATCAAGTTTTAATAATAATCCTCTATTACATTTATAATTATTTACTTATCAATTTATAGACATCGTTTACTCTACATTTTCAAAAATAAATTTATTAAATAAAACCATTAGGTACGGTCTTTTTTTTATAGAAGGGGCAAACGGACAGTCGTTTCGTCTAGTGCTAAGTGCAAATCCGGTGGTAAGCGACATCCATAGACACCCGCTACACCAAAGGAGTACAGGAGCGTTGCCGGCCTTATATAGGAATATGCTCTTTTCAATGTACCTGTCTTTAATAAATGAACAAAAACTTTTAGCTGCAGGGTTTTTTTTTGTTTGTCTGAACGCGCTAATCTCAGGAACTACTGGTTCGAATTGAAAAATTATTTTTGTGTTGGATATACCATTTATCGAGGAAGGCTTTAGGCTATATAATGCAGGCAGCGTGATGCTGCGACTAAGAGGAGCGAAGAAACAGTGGAAAATGTGAAAAACGGGGAAAATGATTCATCTTTGAGGGCTTCCGTTGCGTGCGCTGCGAAAACGGTTCAAGATACACAAAAAATATGTGTGAAATAATTATTTATCTTTAAATGATCTAAAAAAAATCCGTGACAGTATATGTCTATCTTTTAAGATTAACTCACAAGAAAGTAAAAGTCGGCTTGGAGCTTACTTTTAAAACGCAGCCTTATTCCCTTTAGAGATATAACAAAAAAAGTAGAAAAATGATCATCATCGGTACGGACACGTTCGTAAATATAAAATAACGCGTGCGACGCTGCGGACAACAGCTAGTTTATTATAAAATTTTACACATTATTTTCTTATCTTCTTCTTCTTCTTCTCTGACCTTAGCTCCCAAATGGAATTGCCAGTGTCAGAGTGGTTAATAATAATAATAATAATAATATCTATGGACGCTTTCACACCACGTCAATCTGGTCCCGTGGTAAGTTCTCGAAGAGGTTGGGTGAAATGGTTCCGGTTATGAGGACTGATCACCCGTCTGGCCTCGCTGGTGTCCCCACCCTTAAATAATAATAAGTTCTCGAAGAACTTGTGTTACAGGTACCAGACAACGGAAATATATTTAATACTTTTATACTATACATACATATATATATATATATATATATATATATATATATATATATTTTATTATATAATACACATATTTAATACACATCCATAACTCAGGAACACAAAATATATTTTTGTTCCCTGGCGGGATTCGAACCCACAACCTCCGGCTTGAGCGCCAACGCGCTTACCACTGAGCCACAGAGAGTGGTTATTTTCTTCATCATCATCATAAGCCTCTATCCGTCTACTGCTGAACATAGACCTCCCTCAATGAACGCCAAGACGGCCGATCCCTTTCTACTCGCATCCAACATGGACCGGCCGGCGGCCACCGCACGGAGATTGTCTTCCCACCTGGTTAATGGCCGACCAACGCTTCGTCTACCTAAACGTGGCCTCCACTCTGGAACCCTATTGGCCCATCGGCCATCCGTTCTCCTGAGTGTGTGACCAGCCCACCGCCACTTCAACGAGCTCATTCTTTGCGTCATATCGGTAACCTTAGTTCTCTGGCGGATGTCTTCCTTTCGGATCCTATCTTAAATCTGGTTGTTTTTTTATTTCTTCGCAATTCATTTTTCAATGTCCTTGTCAGTTTGGGTTGTTTTCAACTTATTATCCATATATAGAGTTCCACAATGACTTTGAAATTAAAGACAATTTTGTGAAAAAAAAACTGCAACAAGGGTAGGCCTTGACGTTTTTTTTCACTACAATCAATGACCTGGAACTTGTAAAATCAACCAATGGGAAGGAAAATTGTAGAGCCCTAATTCGTGGTAAAATTATGGGCACACAGATATTAGGAGTAATAACGTTAAAGGAAGTCGTAAAAGTGCAAGTACGTGCAAATATCGGTACAGCGGGAAGACTGAAGTCAGCGAGGGTCTTCGGACGAGAAGTTTACAGGATTATACCGACGGCTCTTGTTTCAATCGAATTATGGTTTCTTTTATAAGAATTTCATCGTTATGTATTACTAGGGCTTTGTTAGTGATTGTGAAAATATGCTTTCAGAGGTTGATTGGTTAATGAGTATAATTTAGACTACCAACGCTCATACACAGATGTGTATGGGCGTTGGCAGTCTAAAGCTTTGACTGCTCGTTTGCTTTAAAAAACCATATATTTACCAAACATAGAAAGCATGTTGGCTCTTCCTCTTAAAAGACGGGGCGGGGGTTACCTACATTTGAATTATAGAATACATTCAACATTTAGAATGGGTTTCAATACAATTTATGGTCGAGTCTAATAGTTTGAACACATTAATTCCATGTGATGTTATAGTTATGGAGCATTAAGTCCTATCTACAAGAAGGTCTTACTTGTTGAATGCTTTTGGAATGGATCTTTAAATCTATCTTTATGATATCATACGTGAATATAGAATAAATACTATTATAGTATCACATAAATTTATGAAAATCCAAATATAATCTAGCAACTTTATTAAATGAACTTTCGAGTAAAAATTTCGAAAAACCCGTTTTTTCCTCTGCTTAAAGTAGAAAAAAATTGTGGCAGCCCTAAATACTTTAGTATTATGAAAGTAATGGCTCACGTAAGGCGCGCTACAAACTTGTGTACTCCCGGTGCTCCCCCTGTCCATTATATTCCTCCTCGTATTATACGGATCGAATAGTCTGACTAAGGATTATCCCTCCACCGAGATTGACTTCACTACTTTTCAAACGCAGTAGTTTCCGTGACTTGTACGTGTATGTATGTATTTAGGAAAAGGTTTAACTTTCATCTGAGGATAAAGTTGACATGTGTATAGGTATGTACCTATACATACCTATACACTTAGCTCCTCGCTGAAAGATATGGATATGGTACATACCACTGTTATATCCTTCAGCGAGGAGCTATGAGGTATGCTATGTTCAGGCGTTACTATGCGGAAATCCATGACATGTTAAGTAAGCCTGAGGATGCCGCGGTGTCGCGGTCGAGGAGATAGGGGCATAAGTTGTGTGTTCGTGGTTTTTATTGCAGTGTGTGATAATGCATGCAAGTGTAGATAAGCATATTATGCTATGGGAAAGGTGGGTGCTTCGTGCACTCACACATTTGCTGCAATGACTGCTTGGTTTGCGGAATTATTGCTAACAAATATTATATTAAAATTCTCATAATAAAAGATATATTTTCTTTGATTTCTTCATTCCTCGTACCTACTATTTGAATTTAATATTTCATCATAAAATTCATTCAACACTCTTTTTATGTAGGTACACCTAGTAGGCTGATCTCTCGCGGCCCGCCATTTATATTTTAAGCTGTTGCCCGCAGCTTCTCAACTTAATTACTGTTAGTCACAGCGTGATGTTATATAGCCTATATATAGCCTTCCTCGATAAATGTACTTCACTAACACTGATTTTTCAAATCGGACCAGTAGTTCCTGAGATTAGCCCGTTCAAACAAACAAACTGTTTAGCTTTATAATACATATTAGTATAGATTTTTCAAGTGTTGTATAATGTTATACATATTTAGAAATGTGCATTTTTTTAATGATAAAAAAGTATCTATCCGTGCGCCAAAAGCGCAAACCCCTCACCTTCCGTCTGACACAGGTGCTCACCGGGCATGGTTGCTTTGGTGAGTACTTGTGCCGGACGTCCCGCAGGGAGCCGCTGACAGTGTGCCGACGAGGCCTCCTCCCGTGGGCGACGAACGGGGGTGCTTAGGAGGCGCTACTCAAATGCGCCGACGGGACCCTCAAAAAGCGGCTGAAGGCACCCGCAGTGGTTTTAGTTAGGGTGGGCACTCCCAGGTGCGCGTCCCACATTGGGTCAGGATCTACCCGATCCGCTGCATCCATAAGGATTTCCCTGCGATAAAAATAAGGAGAGATATGAAACTGGTTATAAGTCAGGTAAACCAAAGACCATTATTATTTTCCTCGTCCGCCAATTTGTGTTTTTTGTATGTTACAAAATTGAGGATAAAAAATACATAGTTTATAAATTGTATGTTTTAAAAATGTTTTTGAAGTAAAACTTCTTCAGGCGCGACTAGAAGGTAACTCAGATTTTTATGAAGTTTTATTTCAATCGCGTTTTCAATAATTCAGAAGACTTCTTTTTACAAAAGAGTCCCATGTTTTTTTGCGATTTTCTTGAGGAGAGCCTGCATTTCAAAATTGAAACGTTATTTGACGTGTTTGAAGTGCACATGTATACCTAATAAATAAATATAATATGTTGATTCTATTTGAGAAGTTTATATCCAGTCGATTCAATCAGAATAACAAATAAATTGTACATTGTAAAAGATTAAAATGGCTTGCCTATGAAATATCCGTATATTTTGTGAAAATAAATTTTGATATTCAATTCAATCTTGCAATACACAAAGCGGCAATGGCTGTTCGATATTGGAGGAAAATTGTCTAAGCAGTGGAAATGCGGCGAGGATACCTTCGCCGGTACTACTCCATTATTATAGTATACTACTTACAATACTAAATACTTATATTATACATGAAAAACCTTAAAATATAACTTCTGAGAATTTCACAGATGGCTTTTTATCCATAGCTTAAAAATTGGCGCAGCGGAGACCAATTTTTAACCGACTTCAAAAAGGAGGAGGTTATCAATTCGTCGGAATCTTTTTTTTTTTTTTACCGACTTCAAAAAGGAGGAGATTATCAATTCGTCGGAATCTTTTTTTTTTTATTATATGTATGTTACCTGATTACTCGAAGATGGCTAGACCGATTTGAAAAAATATTTTTTTGTTCTAAAGGGTATACTTCCCAAATTGTCCCACGATAAGGAAACCAGGATCTGATGATGGCATCCCAGAGAAATCGAGGGGAACTTTCGAAAATCATAGGTTTTCGAAAAAAAAACGAAAACTAGTGCGTTTGATATTTTTTTTATAAAGTGTTTTGAAGGACTACAATTTAATGAAGGTCTAGAGTCAATCTGATGCTGGAGCCGAAAGACAGTCGAGGGAACTCCTTGATGATTTACATCAGTAACAATGTGTTTGGGCTTGATTAATTTGTAATGATGAGAACTTTACACCTAGATGGGTTGTGACTGTCATTAAGGGTCTGATGATGAAGACAAATGACAGTTAAGGGAACTCCTTAACAGTTTACAGTAGCTACCTTGTGTTTGGACTTAATTAATTTTAAATTGATGAGAACTTTGCACCCAAACAGGTGTGATGATGGAGACCTTACACAGTCGAGGGGACTCCTCGACGATTTACAGTTTTTATTGGGCTTAGTTCATACGGCTAAATAATATACCAAAATCATGTAATTTTGTTTAATTAATTTAATTTAATTTTACTTGTCGTTGTTAAATGAACAAAAAACAACTGTGCCTTGGAAGGCCATCATAGTATTTCAAGGTCATTATAATAAGGTGATGGTGATGTTCTATACCTATATATAACTGAATTATTTAATGAATAGCAGCAAATCTGCCGTGATTGCTTTTAATTACATCTATATAAAGTTTTACACAATTCCGTTTCGGTTTTTTAATTTTTTATGTAATGATTTAAACCCTTTCTACGTTCATCTCATTAATACAGCGCTATCTAATCTGAGCAACGTGTTTAATAGTTCTACCCATATTTCAGACAAATAAAATCAGTTATCGAATTTTGCAATCACTAAAAATTAAGAATTAAAAAAAAAAAATTTAAACAAAAATTAAAACCGACTTCAAAATTAAAAAATAACTAAGAAGTAATAAAATAATTTCCTTAATCTTTGTGCCTACAATTTATAATCAACTTGTTCTTCTACTAATATACAATCTTTGCATTTACCACGTCATTATTGTTACTTTTGAAGCCGGTGTCGTATTCGTTGATGTACTACCTCCCTACCTACCTTGGCTGACACCGACTCCTGTTTAATTAATCTTTGTTTTTACCGATTTATACCGGCTTGTTAAGATTTTAAAATGCCCGACTCGACGTTCTCTTGTTATTGTTGTAAATAATCGAAACGTAAATGTAAAAATCTTATTAATATCAGAATTAAGGATTTTGCTTATGAATAGATATGTTGTAATATAGGAGGCGTGTGCGAGGCTCGGGTGCCGAGATGATTCTCTTTATTAATATAAACATTAACTTATATACTAATACATATAAGGGCACTACATTTCTTTTCCTAAAATTAAAAAAAAACTTAAATACATTTTATGTTTTTTTAAACAATATTGATTAAGATATTAATTAGATTACATTTTTATAATAACAATGAATAACAATAACAAATGACAAATACTTTTTAACTCTCAATAATAATACAAACATGGAACAGATTAATAAACATTTTAAAACGTACATTATAATAATCATAGTATGACAACATCTTGGGAGGTCGTAATGAGATGACATAGTTTGTTTAATAATTCCATTCTACATTTATGGTGTCGATATCAAATACATCAGGCCAACGATATGTAATAACAAAGTTTCAAATATGATTCTTGACCATCTAAGATCCTCGTTACTAACTGATATTAAGTACTAGCCACATATAACATTCATCATCATCATGTCATCAATTACATAATACATTTTTCATAACCATTTTTACGCATACATATACGCATTTTGTACATACAGTACAATCCTTCATATTTTGGTTTCTTTATAGGCTCTTACTTTATTTCATCATCAATATTTTTATCCTTATTAATCCTTTATTTATTCTCCCTTTATTCCTACTATCGTATTATATTCTCTTATTTTACTTACTACCTGTCTTTGACATATTTTGTGGTTCTCATTTAAGTCTTTTTAGACTCTAACATATCTCACGGAGGAAAACTTGTTCACACCATAATCGATTGGAAGGATTTAACACACAATTAGGACAGTCTATTAACTGTCTCCTGCTCTACATTTACTATCTTTAACTAGAGTCCGACCGAAACTGGTTTTCCGGCCGAAACCGAAACCGAAACCGAATATTCGGCCGTGGCTTCAGTTTCGGCCGAAACCGAAACCGAAACTCACGTGGTCAAGTATAAAATTCCTTAAAATTCTGAAATTTGGTGCATTTTACCCATTATTCTGTATTAATTAGGACATGAAATGGAAACATAGTATATAAATAATGTTGTAATGTTAATTAAATTTTGATAAATGCAGCTTCAGTCCGTGTAATGATTGTTTTTTTTGGTTCGTGGCTTCCTAAAGAATAGGACTTGCTACATATCTTGCAAACAGCTTTTGATATATCACTGATACTTTTGTCGAAGTACTGCCAAATCGGATATTTTTCTCTTTGCGACAATTTAGACTGAAACAATTGAAAATAAAAATGTAATAATAACCCTAATACAGCAAAACTACATCAATAGGTCATCGGAATTTTGAAATAAGTTTACCTATACACTGGTACCTGTAGGTAAACTTATTTCAAAATTTGTTTTGTGAAACAAATTTTGAAATAAGTTTTTAATTTAAAATCAAATTTTGAAATAAGTTTCCCTATACACTGGTATAGGTAAACTTATTTCAAAATTTGTATTCATTCCGATGACCTATTGATGTAGTTTTGCTGTATTAAGGTTATTATTACAGTTTTATTTTTATTACATATTACAAGGATTTTTAAGTATTTATTAAGATAAATACTATAGATAAAGACATAAGTGTCTCAGGATAGGGAACACATAGATGAGTTGCCTGGGCTCGTTCCAGGTAAACTAGGTTATATTCATGGGCGACGTGAACCACTTACCATCAGGTGGCACGTTTGCCAGTTTGCCTATCCACGCACGCACTGACTAAGTTGTGTTGCTACAGCGCTATCCGAACGGCGCACGACAATTCACGACAGGGCTGCCAGCGTCCGCCAAAGCGTTGCCAGAAACGAAGTCAGGCAAGCGTGTACGACAACTTCCAAAATCAGTTTCGGTTTCGGCAAAAGTTTCGGCCAATTTTGGCCGAAACTTTTTTTTTTTTAGCGCCAATTTTATTTCTTCTTAATATCTTTTTCTTCTTTTCATCTCCTTGTTTTTATTGATGTAACTTTAAAACTTTGTCTTCTTATCATTTCATTATTCTTCAAATTATATATTTTATTTCTTCTCTCATAATTTATTTATTATTCACTTTTATATTTTCTATATAATTTTCTTTTGATTATCTATTTAATTAAATGTCATCTATATTTCTTCCTACAATTTTATTTCTTCTTTTATTTTAATATTCTTCATTTTTCGTCATTTTTCACAGTTATTTTCTTATTAATATATGTATTTATATTTATCTCTTCATAATTATAATGTTATACACATAAAAATAATATTTTTTCTATGGACGCTTTTACACCACGTCAACCTCGTCCCGTGGTAAGTTCTCAAAGAATTTGTGTTACGGTTACCAGATAATGGAAATATATTTAACACTTATATTTATACTATACATACATACATATATTTAAGATTTTTATTATATAATACACATATTTAATGCATATGCATGACCCAGAAACAGAAAACTTTTTGTTTGTTGTTGGCGTAATTCAAACCCGTTACCTCCGGCTTGATCGTCAACGCGCTAACCATTGAGCCACAGCGGTCGTCGAACATGTATCTTAATAATAGAAGAAATTTTATACTCTAGAATTTAATCGACATTTAAATACAACACAAAAGAAATAAAACCTCAGTTTGTAAAAGCTTCTTTTGTTAGGTAGATAAGAGGAATCATGTTTGATTCCTTATTTAATTTAATTCAGCCAAAAGTGGTGTAGACAAAGTTTTGTACATAACCGGTTAATTCTGGAAATTGAAGCCACAGTTAGTACCTACTCATTAAAGAAGTGTTCTACAGAACAGTATGGTATTAACAATCCCAACCTCATGCTGCGTTATTTATTACACAAACCATGACAATCGCGTTTTATTGTTAACACGCTCTCTGTGTTAACCTGACCGCTTTACACTCTGTATTTGTTAACTGTCCTGCATTCACCATCATCATTATTATCAAAGTTTTCCATCCAATGTAGGACTCTTTTAATGAACGTCAGAAAGTCCCATCTCCCGCCACATGTCGCATTAAATAAATCACACAAAACTAATCCACTTTTTCTCTTTTTCTTTTTATCCAAAATAATAGTGTCCTCTAGTAGTAAAACAGATTGAGACTGGGAAGTGTGTAGACATAAATTAGCAGTCAAATTTACCATCACAGGAAAACTATGTGATAAAACTATGGAGTATAGACTATAAAAGCGCGGCTCCACCGCGGCGCACGGAGAGCCTACGCACGTTTTTCAGGCTTCCACTGCATCCCTCGAACATTGACATTTTCTTGATATTTTAACACACGTGCGTAGCGTAACCGGTGGGAGGGAAGCGCTGTGCCGCGCTCCCGACTGCATGGGAACCACCATCTTGCTTGTTTCTGCTGTGAAACAGCTTTGCTGTGTTTCGGAGAGAAGGGTAAGACATGCAATGTAATTTTCAGTCCCAGGTAATATTGTAATAGGTGCATGTTCATGGGCGACGTCGACCACTTACCATCAGGTAGCACATTTGCCAGTTTGTCTATCCAACTAACATAAAAAACATCAAATTGGTAAAACGTTTCAATAGAGGTGTTTTTTTTCTGCACTTAACTATTCCTATACGTAGTGCAATCTTGTGATTGGAAATTGTAGTCATTCTAGGCACACTCCATTGAAACTTCAACTAGGAATACGTTCCGCAATTCTTTCAACACACAGTTTTATTTACGTTATTCGCTTCGGAAATTAATTGAAGTGCTGCCGAACTCAATTACTGTTCACGGGCTGGTTGCTGTGAATTTATTTCCGCATGAGCTCACAAGATCCGCCACTCTTTCGCCAATTACTCGCTTTGTGCACGCTATTCCCTATTCCTATACATTATTTACGAATTAAGACGATTCCTTCCTTCCGTATATCACTTTGGCTGTCCGAGAATATTCTAGAATTTTCGAAAACTTAAGGGTCTAAAAACGAATGTAAATCAAATGTGAAGTTAAAAGTAGAAAGTAAAAGAATATGTTCTTTCTTTTTATCTTTTTGTTTCTTATACGAGTATAAACTATGAAATATGCTTTTTTTATTTAGTAAGAGATAACACGCCGTGCTGCTTTGCAGCCGAATTGGGCCGGCACGACCGTAGTGTTACCTCTCGCTCACATAACACCGGCGTCAAGTGACAGCTATGCTGTCGTGTTTCGTGTGGTTTGTGAGTTTCTGGTGGCCCATTAGGAGGGATAGGGAAAAGGAGGGCAACTCATATGTATAACTTTTGGTTGTGCTTATGTCTATGGGCGTCAGTAAAATATTGTTGTAACCCAAACTCTATATTATTATCATTTTAACATCTGAGTATAAACTCTAACAACCACTATTCTAAACATGCTAACAAAATCATACTGCTTATTTCTTCAGTCAGTTTTGCTTTATTTCAGAAAGAAAGGGATCCTTTTTGCTGACTGGCAACGAGATTTCCCATCTCCGTCTCAAGTCTCAAAATGAGTAACAATTTCCTGTGCTAGTCCATTTATTCCATTTTTTATGTCATCAGGGGGCAAACGAGCTGTTGGACCTTCGCGGCGCATACGCCCATACTCATCCGCACCAACCAAGGCCACGCAGATGCGCCGCCCTCCTTTTCCCTATCCCCTCCAATGGGTCACCGGAAACTCACCAACCGCACGAAACGGGACATCATAGCTGCCACTTGACGCCGGTGTTATGTGAGCGAGAGCTACCACCCCGGTCGTGCCGGCCCAATTCGACTGCAATGCAGCATGGCACTGCCTCTTACAATTTTTATTATTATTTATTATCTGCGTATTTGTCTATCCAAATATCAGAAAAAATATACTTATAATAAAACGCTCGGCAAGGTCCTTAACCTCCGACATAATTGACATGTTCTGGTTGAGCAAACGGTACGCACGAGGAATTGCAATTAACACGATATTTGTGGGTAATCAAATATGTTTATAATTAAGATGTCTATAGTATATAATATATATACGTACGGTACGGAACAATATATATATATATATATATATATATATATTGTTCCGTACCTGAACAAATAATTTGTTTAAACTAAAATAGATATATGAGTTATTTCGTATTTTCGTACATCTGCAAGGTAGCATAAATTGGACAATATCGTTTAAGTACATATTATTATTTTTTCCTTTGAACTGAGGGGTCGCTTTGCGATATACCGCCATCCGAATGGGATCGTGAATGCGCCCTCTAGTGTGCGCTTATAGCCAGTACAAACTCAACCACTGCCGCGCGCGCATACAAACCGGGAGGCCTCCCGTAACCCGTTTAACTCGATCGAGGATTAACATCATTCATCCTACGCTGGAGATCCGAATCAGTGTGTCCCTATGGTGGTGTTGGATACGAGGGTTGGAACAGTTCGCGTCACCTACAGTCTCCGGAGCAGACCACGTTGCCGAGGACAGCGGTAAGTGAAGCGGGCGACCCCGGCCTTATATCTAACATATATATATATATATATATATATATATATATATATATATATATATATATATGTTATGACACGTTATATATATATATAAGAATGTCATTAACGTGCAATCAATTATTATATAAAAGTTCTAATGAATGACCTAAAAATGACACAACAATGGACGGATTTTATTGTGGTTTATTAGCATTTATGCATTTCCGATGTTTTGGACACTTTATTTACTTGTACGTCGTGTGTTGATTTGTTAAGTTGTCATCTCAATTGAACATACCATCAAATACATTACGTACATTCTTCTTCAGCACATGAATACAATATTATTCTTTATTTCTATTATGTTCTTCCTTAATACCCTGCAATTAGGAAAGTAGGTGACGCGCACTTAACTTTTAAGTTGCGGTAACCGTTTAATGGCGTACAGCAAGTAATAACAGAAAGCACAGCGTTTTACCACGTTTTACGCTTCCTTCTTTTTAATTTTCACTATCCTGGAAAAAGCTCATAGCTTAAGTTCTCAATCTTTTATTACAATGTTTTACAAATTTTACTCAATCGACTAAACGGGTTGGACTCTGTTAATTGATCTAATTCATCATACATAGGCCTCCCTTAATGAAGACCAATACGGCCGATCGCTTGCCACTCGCATCCAACACGTTCATTGAGGGAGGCCTATGTTCAGCAGTGGACGGATAGAGGCTGATGATGATGATAATTCATCATACGCGCCATATTTTACATACCAATATCCATGCACAAAAATGACCGTATCGAGACGGACAGGTGTAACATATTAAATCAAAACGCGTGACATGACATTGTCATGCTATTTGATGCACAATCGACGCCAGGAGGCCGTGTGGTCGCAGACTGCACGGTTGGCGGGGTGCAACCCCCCACTTTTATAAACCAAAAGTGAGCCAAATGGTCTCACACTAATCCAATGTAGCATTAGGGCCTTCGGGCCGTTAGCATAGATCCATCCGAAAAAAAAAGAAAAAAAAGCTATTTGATGTCATGGCATCCTAGTCGGTTTTACTGTTTCACATCAAGTGATTTAAAAATAAAAAATACTTTATATACAATATACATAGTACATACAAATGCATTTGAAACCCACATCAGTTTGCTCGGAAAACACTCGAGTGCAAGCTCACTTATTTCATTTAGTATTCGCACAGACAGAATGAATAAGATATGAACGAACCCATTCTTTACTCCATGTCATTGATCGAGGGCGAGACGGGATCTGTGGAGGACTCCGCTCAGCACACCCTAGAGGTGTGCGATAGATGGGCCGCACAGCGTCACAATCTCGTGGCTGTGCTTGGAGGGGACCTTTCGCTCTCGAGCGTGGTGAGCGGGGAGTCCCCCCATATTAGGATGAAGCCCGGTTAGCCCTTGAGGGAACCGGCCGGTCGCGGGGGGTTCTGTGTTAGTCAGATCCAGGACACTCCCCTTTAAGCGGCTGAAGGCAACTCGCAGTGGTTTTAGTGCGGTATACCGGCGCCAAGGGGGGGGGGGGGCGCCGGGAGTCCCACATATCCCCGGGGACAACCCATATCCCCGGGTGAATGCGCAAAGCATTTCCACTGCGTCAAAAAAAAAAAAAAAAGGGCGAGACGGGATAACCAAAGGCAAATATTTACATCGTATTTAGATTTTACACTTTCCTTTGTTTCACAAAGCAAAGGACGAATTTCACTTCAAGAAAAGTGTAAAAGAATAGAGAGAAATAAAAAGCAGCGCGTTTGATTACAGCGCGTTTTAAACAATTACATTTTCGTTATATTTTGTATATATATATTATATATTATATATATTTTGTATTATATGTTGTAATGAAGATGTGAAAAACGACATTGATATCGTGCCGGCTAAAAAAGTTACAAAGGTCAAAAGGTCACGAAAATTTGTTTTTTGCAAATATGTCGCCACCACTATATATTGACCTACGACAAATATCTATTGACCTCCATTATAAAAATTGTTTGTCGTAAGATAAAACCTAAAATATACATAATTATATATTAACATTATCAAAATAATAAATATTACGATGGCATATTTTCATCTGCCAGTGAAATAGCCAGACACATACGTCGCTAAGATTAGATAATAATGCCCGTTCGCCTATTCAACTATGTCCGACAACTATTCAAACAAAATATGCACTTTGATACCGTTTTTAAACGACTTCAAAAAAGGAGGAGGTTATAATATTATGTTCGTGTGTATATTTTTTTAATGTATGTTCACCGATTTCTCCGTCAATTCTGGACGGATTTTCAAAATTCTTTTTTTATTCGAAAGAGTGCACTTCCGAGGTGGTCCCATGATAAGGAAACCAGGATCTGATGATGGCATCCCAGAGAAATCGAGGGGAACTTTCGAAAATCGTAGGAGTAACTAGTGCGTTTAATATTTTTTTTTATGAGTATTTTAAAGCACTACAATTTCATGAAGGTCTAGAGTTGATCTGATGATGGAGCTTTCTGATGATGGAGATTGGAGAGAGAGAAAGACAGTCGAGGGAACTCCTCAACGATATACAGCAGTAACCTTGTATTTGACTTGATTAATTTATGTTGATGAGAACTTCACACCTAAATGGATTGTGACTATCATATGGGGTCTGATGATGAAGACGAAGGACAGTTAAGGGAACTCCTCTGCAGTTTACAGAAGCTACCTTGTGTTTGGACTTAATTCGTTTATATTTACGAGAACTTTGCACCCATATGGGTGTCATAACAGGTCTGATGATGGAGACCATAGACAGTCGAGGGAACTCCTCAACGGTTTACAGTAGCTACCTTGTGTTTGGACTTAATTCATTTATATTGACGAGTACTTTGCACCCATATGAGTTATAAATGTCAATAAAGGTCTGATGATGGAGACCATAGACAGTCGAGGGAACTCTTCAACAATTTACAGCTTAATTTGTTGGGTTTACTTCGTACGGTTCAATATGTTAAAATGTCCAGCTCATACAAAAATAATAGTAGTCAATCATGTATCATTGTATTAATTGTCGATGTAAAAAACTTCTATTTATATTTCAGATAAATAAAATCAGTTATCGAATTTCGGAATCAAAAGGAAAGGAAAAATTAAGAAATAAAAATTTTTCAAACAAAAATTTAAACCGACTTCAAAAAATAAAAAATAAACTAAAAAGTAATAAAATAATCGCGTTGCCTTAATGTTTGTGCCTACAACTTATAATCAACTCGTTATTTTACTAATTACAATCTTTGCATTTACCATGTCATTGTTGTTACTTTTGGAGTCCGTGTCAGCTAAGTTTAATAACCAAACCAAGTACAGCACCAAAACCGTCGTCAGTCACCGGTGTCGTATTTAAGTTGTAGGCACAAACATTAAGGAAACGCGATTATTTTATTACTTTTTAGTTTTTTTTTTTTTTTTTTGAAGTCTGTTTCAATTTTCGTTTAAATTTTTTTCATGGGTACATTCATTAATTAATATAAGCAAAAACCTTTATTTGTGCCTAATATAACCCACACGCACAAACTGTGTCGAAGTTTAATAATCCCATTTATAGCTACCATTTAATGTTTATAGATAACCCCAATGAGATAGTGCTTTTATAATATTTCTTATTTTTAATGTTACTTTTACGAATACATACATTCATGACCATAGGATTGATAAGAATTATTACAATTACAGATAGTGTACTATAAAATAGCCTTGTGTCGTCTATCGAAAAATACATTCTTATGAGTTTATTTCGCTCGTTCTTCTAAGTAGACTAGCTTTGGAACACACAAGACTTAATTTGATAAATTTATAATTATAAAATAATTTTTATGTTATTGAACTATTTTTTCTTACTTTACCGCCACTTTAAAAACTTTAAAGTCTTACTAAGAAAAAACATGTTTATGCATTCAATTTAGAACTTTTGAACAGGTAACTTAATACTTTTAGAACATGTACTCACGATAATAACCATAAAAATCGCTTTATCCCCGTGAACCCGCTGCGAAGCCATTAATCTTGCTTAATGTGAAAATGCGCTGGAAAAGCTTGCATATAATTTACAAGCTATCACAAGCCACGGAGACCGCTGGTCGTGTAAAGAAATTCACGCGTTTTAATACGGTTCAAATGGAAACTTTATTTCACATGCGTATATTTTATTTAAGCTAGATTAAGGGTATTAACTATTTTCTCGAAATAGTCCAACATGAAAATAAACTTGTGATATTTTTAACCGACTTCAAAAAGAAGGAAGTTTCTCATTTCGACCGTATATATTATAATCATTTGCGTGTTAGGGGTTAACTTCGTCGTTTATGAACATTTTGACGTGACGACTTATAATTCAATGGAGCCGGATGTACGAACGAAAAAGCATGACGCATGCGGCGTTACCTCGCTCTGAGGCGTTCCATTTTCTTATGACGTTGTCGCGTTCAACTATCGTCAGTAAACCGACTTTACATACAACCGATTTTTTGTTGGAAAGGCGATATTACAAGTATGGTCCCATAAGAAAGAAACCATGATCTGATGGTGGCATCATAGATAAATCGAGAAGAAATTTCAAAAATCGTAGAGGCGCCTAGTGTGTTTTTAAAAATTTTCTACACTTACAACTACAACTTGTTGAAGGTGGAAGGAAGGGAAGGAGTCTTGGGAATTGCTCAACGATTTATAGCAGTTACCTTGTGTTTGGGTTTGATTAATTTGTATTGAAGAGAAATTTATTCCTATATAGTTTTTGACTGTCATTAGGGGTCTGATGATTATGATTTGAGGAGCGACGACGCGTTCAAAAAACAAACAAATTTTCAACGTTATATATAAAATAGTATAGATCACTATCCACTGCTGAACATAGGCCTCCCCCAATGAACGCCAAGACGGCCGATCCCTTGCCACTCGCATTCAACACTTACCGGTCACTGAACCGGACATGTTCAGTAGTGAATGGATAGAGGCTGATGATGATGATGATGGTCATAGATTACTAAAACCATGAGCAATTTTGTTTACATTAAACAGCATAAACTTTTCAAGCTAAATTTTTCATAATTTATTTAATTGCATAATTTGACTTAACGTAAATTATTGCAGACTATAAAAGGGGATTTAGCAAGCCACAAACAAAATAAGTTACAGGAAAATAATTTCCGAGAATGAAAATTCAAATTAAACTGAGAGCTCGTCGAGCGCCGTCGTGGCGGACGTATTTAGCGGAAAATGAAATGCTGGAAGATAGTTAGGTGAGACGAGTAGTTGGGGGTAGCAGGGTCCTTACGAAAATTACCAACGGCTTTTATCGATATATACTGAACAATAGTGCAGTTGTGGTCTAGTGTCTATGACAATTAGACTCTATGTCGTATTTTAGTAGTTTTGACTTCTTTGGGGACACAAAAAGATTAATGATGTAATATACATTTTATTTATTCAAGAAAATAGTTTTGAAGTTGAAGCAATACATGATAGATTATACTTGAAATTGATGAAAATCCTTTTCTCTTAAGTTTCTATTTCTTAATAACTTTTTTTCATAATTACAAATGTTGTTTTGTTATGCGATATGATCGAATATAAATACTTCACTCGATTGACCGGATTCTTACATGAGCCATCTACTCATCTACATTTCCGATTAATTGTAGAGGCCACATGACAGTTAAGGCCATTTCGAAAAAAAAAGGATTAATTGACTCGATTTTGTTATATGTCGATAGTTTTAAATAAAATGACACTTCACTAGTGTCACTGTGAGGGTTGGGAGACGGCGACAGCTGGGCAACTGTCGCTGTGTACAAATAGTATGCAATGTATTGCGGCAGGAGAGATCATGGTATAAGGCAGTTTACATGAACTTAGTCGATACGTAGTGTTGGGAACATTTTCTTATGTATTGGAACTTATATTTTGATTATGGTCATTTACTATTATAGTAAAGGTTCCTTTTGTTTATTTTCGTTGAAATTTGTATAACTATTAGTAACCTTTAAGAAAAGAGCATATTGTAAAGGCCGGCAACGCACCTAAAATCTTTTGGTGTCGCGGCTCTCTATGGGCGTGATCCCTTACCATAAGGTACACCGACATTCCCTTTTTCTCTTCTATATAATAAAGAACCCTGGAGTCTTGTATTTAATCACATATTATATTACATGTCGAAAAAAATATTATTTTCAGCCTTTTTATATTTAACAAGTTTTAAATGGTTTACATATTCCATGCTACGTACCAGTTACCACTATCCTGCTTATTTTGCCAGTCAAACAGCTTTGCTGTGTTTTAAAAAGTACAGAACAAGCAGTGTAATTACTGGAACAGAGACTAACCATCTTACGTCAGCAAATGAATTTATCGTCTCGGCTATGGTCGAAGAAAAGCGGTTCATGGGAGACGCTGAACACTTACCATCTGGTGGCTACCTAGCCAACTGACTTCAAGGTAAACAACACATTATGGAAAAGTTATGTGTTTTATTTATTTATATTTAATAGATTTCCTCGGACAACACTAAACATTAGAGTGGACGCATGGAGTAGTAATACACGAAGTGACGTTCAGTAAATGTACTTAAGCCCTACAGAACACTATGCATCTATGGCGAAGGACATTACGTATATAGTAAAATAAAATAAAAATCAATTCATGAATGAATTTGTATAAATTAGAATATACTAGCCAATAATCTTTTTTAAATGAGCTATCTGCGTATGTACTTTTCCAATGAAGCTTTAAAGCCCGAAAGACCAAAGCAAAGTCCCATTTGAAGAAAGAAAACAATAATCTTTGAGGCTGTATAGCTAGTTACGCGATGTAGTAGCTATTTAATAAAATTTTGCAAACTGTGTGCAGTTTGATAAGATTCAGTACATATACCTAGTTTTGGATACGAATGTTTGTGCAGCCGAATTGGGAGCCGGAGTGGTACCTCTCACTCACATAACACTGGCGTCAAGTGACAGCTATGGTGTCGCGTTTCGTGCGGTTTGTGAGTTTTCGGTGACCCATTGGGGGGTGGGGCGGGAGATAGGGAAAAGAAGGGCAACGCATCTGCATAATCTCTGGTTGTGTGGATGTGTATGGGCGTCGATAATCGCCAAAAGGCTTCGACTGCTCGTTTGCCCCCAATGCTATAAAAAAGTTTTTGTATGTGTTCAGCGGCGGTTGTCAAGCATGTACTTCATAGCAATTATGAGCAAATTCTCATTAAAACATGAACAACTGATATTGCTTCGAATAACATTTCTAGCTCTCATGTGTAGAGAGTTCATTACACTTTAACACTAATAATGACAATAATTACAAGAATATTAAAACATAAAATCTACCTATAGCTGTAACACACATTTATAACTTTCTAAGTTGCATGACTCACGCAGTTTTATGGTGTCCTAAAAACAAACATGACATATATACTCAAAACAATATTATTATTACCGTGTAATATTATGTAGGGTTCCGTGCTTCCCCTCCATGGTTCAAGCCTTGTCGTGGAGGTGGGGCTCAGTAGCTTCATAAGGTGAACCCAGTGGCCAGCACCTTGGGTGAAGCAAATTGAACCGAGGGAGCTGCTCTTTGTATCCTTCTTATAAGAAGAGAGGACAGGGGGGATAAGGGACGAGAATGGGAACCCTGGCACTGTCCCGAGGTAAGAAGGGGTAGCTCTGTGGCGTATCACAGAGCAACCCCTACTTACCTCGTCCCGTAGGACAACCCCCCTGTGGAGGTTGTGTCGGTCCCTTGAGGGACTGACTAGCCGCCGAGATGCCCTGATTGCTCAATAGATCCGGGGCACTTCGCTAAAGGCGGCATTGGTGGCACTCGCCGGGATTTAATGGGTAGAGCTGCGTCCACTTTACCTTATTTCGGGCGCAGCAAGTCACACATACTCGTCTGGGGAGTCCCACCCTGCCTAGCGTGGTGCCTCAGAGCATTTCCCGAACATTTAAAAGGGTTTCGTGCCTAAAGTGTTCGCCCACCTTATTATTATTAAGCCCAAGCTGTGTATTCTTCTATCACAGAACTGTATCTTTTGAACCGGAATAGTAAGCAAGTACTAGGTTTATTTGGATCATATCAAGGAAAACCGAAATATCACGAGATATTTCGGGTTTTT
Source organism: Helleia helle (assembly GCA_963853865.1). Taxonomy (NCBI): domain Eukaryota; kingdom Metazoa; phylum Arthropoda; class Insecta; order Lepidoptera; family Lycaenidae; genus Helleia; species Helleia helle. Next base: position 11,348,845 of record OY971422.1, on the reverse strand, counting down.
TTTTTCAGAGGAGGCAGGTACAGTCGGCAAACCTAGTATGAATGAATGATGATCGACATCAATAGATGATGAGAACCCGAAACACCAGAGAGCGTGCAGTTCGCCGGCCTTTCAAATATGAGTATTTTCTTGTAGTTTTCTACTCGATCTTAACAATGTTACAAATGAGTATTACATGTTTTACGGTACCATGAAACCCTTCGTGTTTCTTCCGAATCGGACTTGGTAGGCATTTTATCTTTAATGCGGCTTTTTCTGCTTTTCACCGGTTATTTTTTCTGTGACAAGCTTCTAAGCCTAAATAATATATAATGTAAATGTATATCGCACACGCATTTTATAATTTCCAAACTGAATATTCAGTAACAAATCCTTTGATATTTCGTAGCTTGAATTTGCGGTAAGAGAAGTTTAGGATTGCTTTGTAAATTGTTATAATTGAAAGTATTAAGTGGCTAGAAACATTAAAAAGTAGAAATTAGAAACAAAGCAACACAAGACCAACACTGCACAGAAAATTTTAGTTGATAGTTCCGTCCATCCGAATATAAAAATTGCTAGGGCTTTTGTACATAGTACAAACATCACATATTTTACGACATTGTCATTGACAAGATTCTTTTTATGTCAAGTACATAACTTTATCACCTCGCGGCTTAGAACAGTGAATCGATTTTCATAATGTGTATGCCCGAGTATGAAAGTGTATGGGGAGTAAAATCAGACGTTACACACACACACACACACACACACACACGCACGCACGCACGCACGCACGCACGCACGCACGCACGCACACACATACACGCGCACCCACCTTTTTTATTTGATAAGAATAAAATAAGGAGAAAAACAATATTTTAATTATTACATTGCTTGAATTCCAAATATGTACTTATTTGATTATAATAAATAAAAAAACTGAAAATATATTAAACAATTTTATAAAAGTTTGTTCTCAGCGCGAGAGGTTTTGCATTAATAACTAGGAGCCGACCCCCACCACTTGACCTCACTTTAATTTACATAGAACTGGTTTAGAATTATGTTACTTTAATATTTCTACTAAGTAAGAGGTAGTGTCATGCTGCTTTGCAGTCGAATTGGGCCGCCACGACCGGGGAGGTACCTCTTGCTCACATAACACCGGCATCAAGTGACAGCTACGCCGTCGCGTGTGGTGCGGTTTGTGAGTTGAGAGCCCATAGGGGGGGATAGGAAAAAGGAGGGCAACGTATCTGCATAACTTTTGGTTGTGCGGATGTCTATGGGCGTCGGTAGTCACCATAAGGCTCCGACTGCTCGGTTGTCTTCTTTTGACATTAAAAAAAAGTTAATAACCTAGTAAGGTTATTAACTTTTGCCCCCAGCTTCGCCCGCACTATCTTTGCAACCGCATGCGGAATAATGATTATTGTTTTTATAGCCAGTCACTTAGTAATAACGTAGCATTTTAGTGGTGAAAAGATTTTTTAAATGTATGATTAGTAACAAAAGTTCCCTCCTAGAGACATTACTCCTAATATATAATAAAGAAGATAAAATATACTTTAAAGATCTTTATTAACACAGCTGATAGTTTAATTGTTGGAATATTCTAATACATTATATCCACGGGACCAGATTGACGTGGTGTGAAAGCGTACATAGATATATTATTATTATTACTATTTACCGATATTATTTTATTTATTAATAATAATATTCGTTGAGTGTTCATTAGCGTCAGTATTTGACGATCGTGGTTTAAGTGCGTAGTTTCTTATTAGCAAAGTTAATAATTTATTTGCTCACGCAAGAACCGCCTTCCTGTGTGTAAATGTATGTGTACTTACTAATAAGTATAAGTAAGTATTTACAAATATAGATATACATACAAATTTCATTGCCCATTTCCGTTCACTGCTAAATATAGACCTCTTCCAATGAACGACAAGACGTCTCCCCCACTTCTTATCTAGGACCAACCACTTCCCTAACAATCATTCATACTCAAAAAACAAAACTTGTAAATGAAATACTTAATTCTTTTCAGCCAAATACTTCAATGAATATTTCGATGTCAAAATAAATTGGTTATAACAAACCATTAAGATAATCTAATACAAACTAATTGCCTGCAATAATAATTAATTATTGGCTTAACCGCCGTTGCTAAATCTTATAGCGCCCAGACTCCAGACGAAGTGGATGCAAGGGTTAGCGACCTTTAGGATTCGATAACCCCGTGATGAACTCGGCACTGTCTAGGTGAGGCGACTAGGTCACCTGCTATCTAAGTACGTAGGCTTAAAAATCTAGACTTTATTTTCTAGAATACATTTTATGATTTTTTGTTGATATTTTACAATAGGAGCTCATAATGAATATTTTTTTGTTTAGTGTTTTTATTGTATTTGCTACAATTTTATTTATAAAATCATCATCATCATCATCAGCCTTTATCCGTCCACTGCTGAACATAGGCCTCCCTCAATGAACGCCAAGACTACCGATTCCTCGCCACTCGCATCCAACACAAACAGGCCACTGTTATATCGTCTTCCCACCTGGTTAATGGCCAACCAACACTTCGTCAGTCAGAAAATACAACAACGTAGGTAAATTTTTATATCCGTTTTCCTTTTAATTTTAGATGAAGGTACATTATTTTTAGATTATCTGCATGATTTATTAAACCTAAATAAAAATATTCTTCACGTGATATCGGTAACGGTTAGTTCTCTGGCGGGATGGTTCGTTTCGAATCCTATCTGCCAAAGAAACACTCAGCATAGCACGCTCCTTAGCATGTTGAGCTACGGCAAACTTACGGACCAGTCGTAAATTTAGAGGCCACGTGTCAGCCTCGTAGGTCATCACGGGGAGAACGCATTGGTTTGAAAACTTTCGCTTCCTGAATGCTGCCCATCCCAGTTGAATCCTCCTATCGAAGTTATGTCTTGTCTATGCTCGTTGCGTCGTGGGCTAGTCACACACTCAGGAGAACGATTGGCCGATGGGCCAATAATGTTCTAGAGTGGAGGCCGCGTTAGGTAGACGAAGTGTTGGTCGGCCATCAACCAGATGGGAAGACGATCTTCGTGCAGTAACCGGTCCGTGTTGGATGCGAGTGGATGAGACAGCCGCCTTGGCGTTCATTGAAGGAGGGCGGAGGCCTATGTTCAGCAGTGGACGGATAAAGGCTGATAATGATGATGAAGTAAAAGTATATTTTTTTGTTCGTTTTATTTTTAAGTAAATAAATACAATAATTAATCTTAAGTTTGAAATTGTTTTGGGCTTACTAAATAATTATACACTTTCCTTTTATTTTGAGAAAAAAAAATACTGTCGGTTATTTCTGATTCTCATTGTTAATGCTGAAAATGTTTTGTTTTCTAATGTTTGCGCGAATTTCATTCATTGTAATGAAACAATTTTTACGGATTTTATCGCGATTAATCCTAATAAACCGCGATAAAATCCGTAAATATTGTTTCATTATAATTAAAAATGTTTATTCAAATCCGTACTCCATATACAATATACATGTATTATTTTATAATAAGTAATCAGTATGTCTCAAATTAGATGGTAGGGCATTGACCGTAATATCAATCACAGAGTTCTATCACCAGTTAAAAAATGGACGGAAGAGGATTAATGAAATCTATGAATATATACAATATCGTATTATTTCAATATATGTATACTTGTCAACATCGCTTGTATATATTGTAAAGTTTATTGTAATATTATGTGCTATCAATGGACATATATCTATTTTTTGATTTTGGACAAAACTTTGTGTACTTATTTTGTTTATATTTGTATTTGAAGTGAAAACTTCTTTAGGCGCGGTACGCACATTTTTAGATGAGATAAAATCTTTGGATTCGCGACACCGTTAGGTACCATTGTTATGAGACGCTATTGACGTTTATATGACGTTTGATTTATTTATATATGATTAAACAATATTGTTTACATTACTAATCGTCAAACACACTGAAATGTCAATATCATGCGGTCATTTTGTGCCCCGTTTAAATTGTATCAAAATCAATTTTTTTTATTCAAAATAGGACTAACACAGTATCTTTTTGAACGTCAATTGAATCTACCACCGGTTCCAAGGTAAGCCCACTGAGAAGAACCGGCGAAACAAACTCAGTGGAACTAATCTTTTCAAATAATATATATTATATAACAATTTTAACATCTTATCTTGAAATGCCCGGGAGGAACGCCTTATTCCCAGGGTGTGGTATCTTCCATGAAATTTTTTACTTTATAATATGCTTTACCACACAAACGCTCTTTAACAACTTTTTTGAATTTGTTAATGGAGAGCTTTTGAACGTTTTCTGGGATCCTATAAAAGAATTGCTTACTTTCGAAAGTCTAATCATTGGTGCATGTAACCTGTGTCTATTACGTGTATTCCTACTATGAATATCACTTTTCTTACAAAATTCATTAATGTTTTTCCGGACATACAGTAAATTTTCTAAGATGTATTGAGAGGCGACAGTCAGAATTCCTATTTTTTTTAATTTTTCTCTCAAAGATGAATACGGAGGCAACTTGTAAATTGCACGAATAGCCCGCTTCTGCAGCACAAAAATGTTGTTTATGTCGGCCGCATTTCCCCATATAAGTATACCATAAGACATAATGCTATGAAAGTAGCTAAAATATACTATTCGCGCTGTATCTACATCAGTAAACTGTCTTATTTTTCTCACTGCATATGCTGCTGAACTGAGTCTATTCGCCAATTTAGCTATGTGGGGACCCCACTGCAGCTTAAGATCTAGAGTTATTCCTAGGAAAACTGTGGAGTCCACCAATTCCAAGTTTTCACTGTCTAAGAGTACATTGGTTTGCAGTTGCTTAACATTTGGCAAGGAAAATTTTATGCATTTAGTTTTTTTACTATTTAAAAGGAAGATATTAACGCTAAACCAATGTACCATTCTCGAAAGTGTGTTGTTTACCTCGTCATAATTAGTTTCTTGTCGTTTGATTTTAAAAATAAGTGAAGTATCATCAGCAAACAACACTACCTCTTGACTATCTTTAACTAGGTAAGGTAAATCGTTTACATAAACTAGAAAAAGAAATGGACCTAGAATGGACCCCTGTGGGAACCCCATCTCTATTTTAGTCCCGGATGATCTTTTACCATTTATCTCGACCTTTTGAGTCCGGTTTTTAAGATAGGAATTCAAAAGATCCAGTGCCGTACCGTCTATCCCATAGTGGCGTAATTTCCTGATCAAGGTCTCATGCTGTACACAATCAAACGCCTTGGATAAGTCACAGAAAACTCCCAAAGCATCACGTGACTCCTCCCATAAATGTAGTCAATTAAGTTAACGCCAGCGTCAGTTGTGGAGAGACCCTTTCTAAATCCGAATTGTTTTTTGTGCAGTAACATATAGGTTTCAAAGTAATACAGTAACTGATTTAACATATATATATATATATATATATATATATATATATATATATATATATATATATATAGGTATAGTATAGGTTGTAATAACCTATTACATCCCGTATTATAGGTATTTGAATTTAATTGTTTTATTTTCACTTCTATCGGCAGTCCCTGTGACTGGTTGGGTTTGTTTTTTTTCCCTGTAAATATCATTATGATAATGAATAATTCGAAGCTAAGTAATATAGAACATATATGAATACGTATTTTATCACAATGGTAACTTTTCACGCACTTTTCCTTTGCGGTGAAAATAATCACTAAACAAGGGACATTTTTCCGTGTCGACGCGACAGAGTCCTTTAGTTAGAGTTTCCAAGCCCCGGGCCTTTGATACTTCATGAAATATTCAAGTGCTCCTATATCTAAAGTACATATACTCGATTTATTGCAGGAGAGAATATAAGGGCTTAAACATGATTTATTAAGTTACAACTTGGAACTATGTTTTATTGATATCAAACATTCGTTATAAGTTGCGATAGTTTCATTGAATATTATATAAATTACGTTATGGTCCTTGAAAGAGGATTTATATGAATTGCAGTCATTTATACGATAAAACTTAAATTAATATAAGTGTTATTTTTAGATGTTCCAGAAATTTAACTTAACGGTAAACTTGGGTTAAAAAGAAGTTGAAAACTTTCTTCTTAAGTCGATCTTCGCTGAGCAATTAGAGTCAATATTTTATTTTCTGGCTGGTTGTGCTAAAACACTTTCATTTATTTGTCTTTCTACAAGAATACAATTTTCATTATTGTATTAGTAAATTCAAGAATTTGCACAGGACTCACCTAAACAACACAATAACAGCCGGGAATAATGTAATTTATGTTCAGTGAAAGATCTGTGGCCGGTGCGTGTTGAATAGTGGTAAGGGATCCCTTACCATCCTGGCGTTCATTGAGGGAGGCCTATGCCCAACAGATCCCCTGACCATGCTTGCTGTAAATTATCCGAAACGTCGAGTTTGTAAAAATCTTAATAAACTGCGATAAAATCCATAAAAATTGTTTCATTATAATTAGTGAAATTCGCGTAAACATTAGAAAACAATATGAGCTACTCAAGTAACAATTTTCCATTGTGTAACATTTCGGTTTTCATTTAATCAATTCCATTGTATTTGCAATGAAATGATCAGATGAGTCAAATGCAGGTCTCCATTGTCCAAAACGCGTGTCTGCCATCTGTCAATATCCATCGACAATGGACGTCACGTGATACGCCAACTGATAACGCTTTGAATAGGAATACAATTTGATATAATTTGAAATCAAAATTATTTTTAGTTATAATATACATATTTTTCAATTATGCATAGGCTGGTATGTGCTAACCACCATGGTTCAAACCTTGTCGTGGCGATGGGGCTCAGTAACATAAGGTGGACCCAGCACCTTGGGAGAAGCAAATTGAACCGAAGGAGCTGCTTTTTGTACCCCTCTTTGAAGAGGGGACAAAAGAGCAGAGGGGACAAGGGGTGAGGGTGGGAACGTCACCCCATTATACTGTCCCGACGTTGGGAGGGGTTGTTCTGTGGTACGGGACAACCTCTCGGTGGAGGTGGCGTCGGTCTCTTGAGGGACTGACTAGTCGTCGAGGTGCTGTTTGCTTAATAGATCCGGGGCCCCTCACCAAAGGCGGCTTTGATTGCGCTCGCCGGGTTTTAGTGGGTAGAGTTGCGTCCACTTACCATCTTTCGGGCGCAGCGAGTCCGACATACCTAATGATGCCTAAGAGCATTTCCTGGCGTAAAATAAAAAAATATCAAAAAGGGTGATGTGTACTCACACATGGATAGCTTAGCTGAAAAGTATAGCTTATGTTTATCAATACAAAAAAATAAAAAAAAACATTTTACAAAAAATTAAAACCGCCTTCAAAAATTACTTAACTAAAAAGTAATAAAATAACAGTTTCTTTAATGTTTGTGCTTACAACATATAATCAACTTAATCTTCTACACAAACTTTGCGTTTACCACGTCATTATAGTTACTTTTGGAGTCGGTGTCAGCCAAGGTAGGTAGGTAGGTAATGTACAGCAACAAATACATGTGTAATAGTCTCAGAACGTGATGCTGCGGACAAACTCCAAGAGAGTCGTTAATACCTTTAACGCTTATGCAGACGTGTGTGGGAGCAATGTAATCTAAAATGTCTTCATACACAAGAGAGCATTTAACCAAGAAGCTTGATATTGTAATGAAGCAGAGTGATGAATTGAGTGACAATATCTAAAACTCTCCATCCCATTGGGGGGATAGGGAAAAGGAGGGCGGCGCATCTGCGTGGCCTTGGTTGTGTGGATGTGTAGGTATGGGCGTCGACGCTGTGAGACTCCGACTGCTCGTTTGCCCCTGATGATATTTAAAAAAAAGTCTTCTATAGGTATTATACTCCACAGATTATCTGATTCAGAGCTTATTATTGTTTGTTGGTGATTTATTAGAATTCACCTATTACAGGTTAGTAAGAGGTAGTACCATCCTACTTTGCAGCCGAATAAGGCCGGCACCTGGTACCTCTCGCTTACATGATACTGGCGTAAAGTTCTATGCTGTCGTTTTTCGCGCGGTTTGTGATTTTCCGGTGGCCCATGGGTGGGGCCCTCCCTTACCCCGTGTAAAGGAGGGCAACGCATTTACATAACCTCTTGTGCGGATGTTTGTGTGACATTTTTGAAATGGAACCTGCGTAGACTTATCTATTATAAAGGCAAATGTAAATACTTAACTATTTTGCGCCATCGACACAATTCCCATATATAACATCAATATAAACAATAGGCTATTTAACATCACGCTGTGACATATAGGAGTTGAGTACCGTGGGCGAAGCTGCAGGCAACAGCTAGTTCTTTATAATGTACAAGAAGTGCTTACACGAAATAGCCGAAACATATGAAAAAGGTCTCAATATTGCTTTCAACTAAGTATATTTTTTTACCTTTTGTACCTTATACTGAACGTCACATTAATGTACCCTCGAATCCATCATTACTCCAAAACCGATTTAATATTAATCAGGAGCGAAAGTTTCCGACGACGAATTAATTCTCAGTTAGCGTGAGAGCTCACACCTGTGTAGAGCATTGTAATAAAATACTCGGGCCATTCCCGCTCCTTATTTCCCCGTCCTGGTATCATTGATGGGTTCCATATTGTATATTGTTCAACAATTTCACTCATCCACCCGACGGTGACGCGGCACAGTCCCGCCACTGACACACAACCGACGCCAGAAGGCCGTGTGGTAGCAGACAAAAATTATATAATATAATTATATTATTTATATTATAATATATTATATTACATTGTTAAACCTAGTTTATCTCAGCCGCTCTCAGCTGGTGCTTTCCTTGGTCCCGTCCTGAAGCCTTCAGGGAAGAGGAGCCTCGGATCCCCCACTATCTACTAAAATATTATCCCCCAAAACCTTAGAAACTAAAAACTTAAAAACCTTTAAAACTTAGCTCCTATTACTATTGGTACTATTTCAACTTTGGTTTTCCATAATCGGGTTATTTCTTTTTTTAGTAAGTGGCTTAGTTATTTTTTCTATTTCTTTGGCGCCAATGTTGTAGTCGGTCGGTATTGTGACATCTATTAGGTAGGTCTTATTTTGTAGTTTGTCTATGTAAATAATGTCTGGTCTATTGTGATTCACAGTAACATCTGTTTGAACTGGCATCTCCCACATCAGTTTGGCTGTGTCATTTTCTTTTACTTGAGGTTGTTTAAGAGAGTCTTTCCACCAGAATTTATTCATTTCAAAGTTATGTTTTTTAGAAAGAAGCCAGAATATATATTGCACTATATTGTTATGTCTTTGTACGTAATGTTTTCCTGCTAACTTTTCGCATCCTGACACTACTACTGTGCTGTATTGTTTCGTCTTTTTCAGCACAGATTCGGCACTTGCCATCTGTAGGTTTCTTCATAATGTCTCTTTCAAACTGTTTCGTGATAATAGACTGATCTTGAATTGCAAAAACCGATGCTTTTAATATGGGAGATATCAGTTGTTTTTTTAGCCAACGAAATGAAAGGTCTTTATCTATATTGCTTTTTTCTAAGACTAGCTTATGGAATTGGTTACGTAGTGGCTTAGATTTCCAAACTTGAATTTTCTTCTTTATTATGGCTGATTTAATATTTTTATCTGTTACATTTTCGTCTGTATGTAGTCCTATCTCTTTTTGTATTCTTTTGATTCTTTATTTATTGAGTATTGATTAATATTTTTATCGTGTTCATTAACCGCTTTTATCAGGTAATCATTAGCACTGTTTAGATATTTATTGTATTTAATTATTTGTGTTTTGTATAATGATTCTATATTAATTAATCCTCTTCCGCCATCTTCTATAGGTAAATAAAGTCTTTCTACTTCTGATTTTTGTTTGTGTATTTTGTTCAGTGCTAATAATTTCCTGGTTTTTATATCTTATTTATGTCTTTGTATTTATAATTTACTATTCCGAACGAGTAAAGTAGTACGGGTACTGCTTAAGTATTAATTGCTTTTATTATGTTTCGTGCGCTTAGATGTGTTTTTAATATTTTTTTGATTCTTTTAAAATATTCCTTTAGTATTTGCTGGCGTAGTTCGCTATGATTTAATTTTCCAGATTCATGTATTCCTAAATATTTATAAGTTTGATTTTCTTGTAAGTACTTGAATTCCTCCCCACTGAGTAGTAATTGTCCTTCTCTCTGATTATCTTATCTTTCTTCCTTCAACGATGTGTAATATATTGCATTTTTCGAAACCGAAATTCATTCCTATATCTAAAAATAATAATAATAAAAATAAAAATTAACTACAATGTAATAAAATAATCGCGTTTCCTTAATTTTTGTGCCTACAACTTATTATCAACTTGCAATTTTACTAATTAAAATTTTTGCGTTTACCACGTCATTGTTGTTACTATGGGAATCGGTGTCAGCATAGACAGGTAGGTAGGTGCGGCAACAAATACGACAACGGTGACTGACGACGGTTTTGGTGCTGTACGTATTAAACTTCGCTGGTTAAACCGGTGGGAGGGAAGCGCTGTGCCGAGCTCCAGGCTGCATGGGTACCACCATCTTGCCTGTTTCTCCCGTGAAACGGCTTTGCTGTGTTTCGGAGAGAAGGGCAAGACAGGCAGTGTAATTACTGGCACCGAGAATTAACATCCTACCTATGTCTCAGGATAGGCAACACATAAATAAGTTGCCTGGGCTCGTTCCAGGTAAACTAGTTTATGTTCATGGGCGACGTCGACCACTTACCATCAGGTGGCACATTTGCCAGTTTGCCTATCCAACTAACATAAAAAATAAGTTGAGCCTTAATATCCATAGCTGAGGTAGATGATATACACTCACTCTCCTTGTGCGAGTTAGTGATGGCGCTTATACCCGCAGGTGAGTGCGGCGGCGACAGGCGGTCGCACCGCCGTGAGGGACCTGTGCGCGGCCGATCAGGGGAGCTATAAGGCACCCTTATGTGTTAAGGGTGCCTTAAGCGGCGAAGGAGGAGGGTACGCCACCCCCCTGCCTCCAGAGGAGAGTGCCGGATGGGACGCCGTCGAGGTCCCGTGGACGTCCACAGCTCCCGCTCCGGACCGGCCAGACGACGACAACACCGCTGGGGTTTAGTGGGTAGAGTCTGCGTCCACCTTATCATCTTCTCGGGCGCAAAGAATCCCACATAACGCCCTCCCGGGCCCGGTGGTATGCCTAAACGCGAAAACAAAGAAATAAATTATATTTTAAAAAGAACTAAAAAACACGCTTTAATAGCAAACCGAACTAAAAATTGAAAACAAATTATTAATAGAAGAATTAAATGGGTTAACAAAATAAATAAATGATATTACTTATTGTAAAAAAGCTCGATATTCATTGTTTTAAATATTTCATCGGTATCTATTTCTAAAAAGTGAAGTTAGTATAAAAACTTAGTTACAAGCACCACGCTTTTTTACAATTAGTAATATAATTTATTTAATTTGTTAACCCATTTAATTCTTCTGCTAAAAATTATTTTTAAATTTTTAGTTCGGTTTGCTATTAAAGCGTGTTTTTTAGTTTTTTTAAACTATAATTTATTTTTTACCTTTTAGTGTCGATTTTTTTAATTAAAGATTTTATTAATTTAAAGTACTCACCTAATGGCAATCACTTTAGAAATGAGTGAGAGCCTAAAAACAACACAAGGTAACTTGCGCGCCTTATGCCTTCCTAGCATGTGCTATCTTGATTATCCTGATCAGGATATTGGCATATCTTCATCAAATTATTGTATTGACATCGGTCCTCGATAAATCTACAGAGTTTGAACGAAATTTGGCCGTTAGAAGTGGGTCAAAATCCGACATAGAATATAAATATATTGGAGATAGAGTGAATCCGGCCAAGTGCGAGTCTTTCTAAATAGCCGAGTGTCCCTTTGAGGACCCAACGCTACCTGCTCTATTACGACACTTTAAAACGCAGGGCTTCTTTTTTAAAATTTTTTTTTTTTCATATTTTATTAAATATAATATTGAGAAACACCTGTTGACTTTATTAATATTTTATTTAAACGATTCAATGCAGAATGTAATTTCAATATCCAATAACAATAACCCGTGAAATCGAAAATGTTGCATTCGGAGAACTGCAGACTGCAACCAAATTCAGTTCAATTTTTCATTCCGCTACGGCTACGGACAAACATAAGCCTTTACTGGCCACCTGACTGACGAGCTTTCTTTTTATACCCTTTTTATTCGCAGTTCGATTTTAAACTTAAAATCACTTTTTATTTGTAAAACGTGACTCGGCTAAATTAAGAGAACGTAAACGCCGTGTATTCTATTTTGTTTCTTTTAAAATATTTCAGACAATACAATAATCATATTATATATTTATCTTTAATCCATTTTCATGGACGTAGTAGTAAGTACGTTCATACATTTTTTTATTATTCGTCCATGTCTTTTTATGCTTGTATTTTAAAGATATTTTTTAAATTATATTACCTACAGCTTGGCAAAAAAGAGTATGGAAAAAATGAGGGCGCCACTTTCACTTAGGTCTCCACATAATATGGAAAATCAGCAAGATAATTTAATCAAATCGTTAAAAATAAATGTAAAACACTAAGCTTTACTCAAAATCTAGTATTTGTTGGCCAAGTATTGTCAACATCATAGGTCTCCATTTAGTAAAATATTTAGTTCCACCTGTCACCGCGTCATACTCTTTTTTGCCAAGCTGTACATGTTTATTATTTGACTTGAATTACACGTACGCATAGGTAATCTGCCAGATTTGTTTCTCATTGCACTAGAAAACGAACACTTTTTCTCAGTTATGTGTCTATAGGCATTGGCAATTACATTGACAATAGAAGAGGGTTTTATAAAAAAGTAAACCAAGTATACAAATTACAAACGATGAAGTTAACACGTGTTTTAGCTAAGGAGTTTTTACTCGTGTTCTCGATAATGTATCGCATAAACTGTAACTGTAACAACAGTCTATAACAAATTGTAATTTATTATTGTTATATTTTAGATTATGCATGTTTAAGGCTATATAAATTATGGAGTCTTAAATCATAATATTTTAATTTCTTATAATTTGTACAAGGCTTATTATATTATTAACATTATTATATAATATATTATATGGGTTAGTTTCGCCAGATTTTCTCAGGCTCGCTTTGAAATCTAATTGAACCACCGCGGTTCAATTAGATATTCTGCAAGCAAAATATTTAATTAAAATTCAGTTGTCTGTAAAGTCTGTTTACTGACTATAGTTGCACGTGACAACGTCATAAGAAAATGGAACGCCTCACAGCTAGGTAACGCCGCATGCGTCATGTTTTTTCGTTCTTGCAGCCGGCTCCATCGAATTATAAGACGTTGTCACGTCAAAAATGTGGCACGTTATTAATATAAACAAATATTGGCAATTACAAAAAAATTACTGTATAGAATTAAATAACAATGCTTTTTTAAATATTTTATTCCCTCGATAGTCATCTATTTATAGTCGAAATAAAAATCGGCTGTCTGTAAAGTCGGTTTACTGACGATAGTTGAACGTGACAACTTCATAAGAAAATGGAACGCCTCAGAGCGAGGTAACGCCACATGCGTCATGTTTTTTCGTTCTTGCAGCCGGCTCCATCGAATTATAAGACGTTGTCACGTTTAACTATCGTCAGTAAACCGACTTTACAGACAATCGATATTTTTTTAAGCCAGCGACATCATAATGTTAAAGCGTTGTCACTTCACGAGAATTTCGTGTACAATCGTTATCCAACGAAACCACATACAACTATAACAATACAGGGACGACGAACAAAAACTCCTACATTAACATGGTGAAAATGTCATTAAAACGATTCACACGAATTAGTAAAAAAGACAAACATTTTATATAATTTTTATGTTAAAAATATATTATGTAGATGCTTTGTCTATATTGGTATGTGGAACTTGCTGCGCCCGAAAGATGGTAAGGTGGACGAAACTCTACCCACTAACCCTGACGGTGTTCTCCTCCTCGTACTGGCCCGGTGCGGGAATTATGATCGTCCGCTAGCTGATGTTATAAGGAGTAACTATGGCTACAAAAATAATCATAGCGCACACAACTGTAATTGATGATATTTCATGCACTCACTATCCGGATTAGAACCCGTGACCAGTTGTCGCCACTGGCTGGTCTAACAGTCGGTCGCACATACTCTGTGTCAAAAAATCGAGACAATAAGCGCATTTATAATGCGTCTACGTCTAGACACTATTCAGGAATAGTAATTAAAACACCACTTTTAAGCTTTATAATGTAGGAACGCCTGAAAAACGGAGTGCTGATTTCAGGATGGACCTTCGTCTATTTATTTTTTCCATATTTGCTCTATGCTAGATCAAGTGTGCCTTGCACGAAAAGACTTTTAAAAGCGATACAGAGATCACTTAGTTATTATTATTCTTGACTTATTAATATTTGAGGTAGTGTCCCATTAGTATTTTGCCGCCTTCAAATATATTCATTTAAAATATCTTGTCCATAATTTATTAACACTTCCTTCAAAGCATGCGTCCCTGGGGTAGTCAAGTGATTCGCTTGTTAGTGCCAGAATGCTTGAGCGGGCGAATATCGGATATTGAATCAGCAGACATCTTGTTATAATTGCAGCTACTGCCTGGGTACAAGCTGTGTGTTTATCTATACAGATAAATAAAATTGGAGTGTCTGTTTGTAAAATAATAACCGCTTTTATTAAATCCATATGGATGTATACACGGCACATATATTACCAAAATAGCATTTTTCATTAATCACTGGAATGGCTGCGACGATTTTGATGGGACTTTTAATTATCATCGATCCGGGTACGGCTAACAGCTAGTAGTCAATATATATAATATACCAGCTTTTGGACGCAGCTTCGCCCGCGTTAACTTACTTAACTCCTATTAGTCACAGCGTTATGTTATAATATAGCTTATATGTAGCCTTTCTCGATAAATGGGCTATCTAACATTGAAATAATTTTTCAAATCGTATCAATAGTTCCTGAGATTAGCGCGTTCAAACGCCGAGACTGTCTATTTTAATGGGAATAGCATCGGCATTCCGTACTACTCCACTTACTTTTTATTTAATTTTTTTATGTTAGTTGGATAGGCAAACTGGCAGACGTACCACCTGATGTTAAGTGGTCGACGTCACCCATGAACATAAACTAGTATAAATGGAACGAGCCCAGGCAACTCATTTATGTGTTGCCTATCCTGAGACATAAGATGTCAAGTCTCGGTGCCAGTAATTACCTACACTGACTGTCTTGCCCTTTTCTCCGAAACACAGCAAAGCTGTTTGACGGGAGAAACAAGCAAGTTGGTGGTACCCATGCAGCCGGGAGCGCGGCACATCGCTTCCCACCCACTGGTAAACTTACTTTTTTTTTTTACTTACTTACTAACTCCGAACTTACGGACTACGGTTCGTCGTCCCAACTTCCGTCTTAGTAAAGGTAGACCTAGTTGCCCCGTCTTTCCGTAAGTGGCTTTCATTCAGAACTTTAATAACTTTATAAATACTATTTATATTAATATACTACTCATTACTCAATAATAAATTTCATTAAGACCTGTTTGTTGATTCTAATAATCACGTCCAAAACATGATACATAATAAGGATAATAAATACACATACATCACCAGAAACTCAGTTATATACCAGCATAAAATGATTCCGCAGCAACAATGAGAACCTTTATACAGCGGAAACAATAATGTTCTTCGCAAGGATGCTCTTACAAAAGACAAAAGGCTCAACGGGCTAGTTTAATCCTGGCTGGTAAGAGTTACCATTGCATAGTTACAATTGGTAATGTTATTGTTCGTTATAACCTGTTGGCCTAACAAGCTTACATCTTTCTATTTTCCGTCCATTTACCACAGTCTGGCTGTGGATTTTTACATGGAATAAAACAATCAGTGATGAGTGAGGAACAGAAATGCTATAGGTACATGGTCTATTTAAAGTGACACATTTATGTAAACACTAGGTGTTGCCTGCAGCTTTGCCCGCGTTAACGTAGATTTACAGCCGTATTCGGAGTGATGATGATTAGCTTAAGTTACTCTTTATAACATCAGTTATGTTCCAGTGAGTCTCGTCAAAATCGGCCTAGCCGTTTTAGAGATTAGCCGGAACAAACAGACAGACAGACAATGATGACATGACAGACATGGTCTATTTAAAGTGACACATATATGTAAACACTAGCTGTTGCCTGCAGCTTCGCCCGTGTTATCTTAGATTCACAGCCGTATTCGGAGTGATGATTATTTTTGTAGCTTATGTTACTTAAGTTACTCTTTATAACATCAGATATGTGCAGTAAACGTCTCGTCAAAATCGGCCCAGCCGTTTTAAAGATGAACTGGAACAGACAGACACAAAAATTGTAGAAAATGTTATTTTGGTATATTTATATGCATTTAGTAAAAAGCGGTTATTTTAATATTACAAACAGACATTCTTATTTTATTTACCTGTATATTATAATATAAAAATAACCCTTTAGAAACAAATGACAGAATTACATCATAATTTGAAAAATGATAACAGTGGCATTTTTTGGAGTGATACCAGTTCCTGTTTTACATTCCAACTCATATGTTAGGGTATGAACGAATATGATATCTCGTTCTTTACAAAAACACTTTAAATTACCCAAGCAGCAATGAATATTTTACATTACAAGGCAATAATAAAAATCGTTTAAAATTCTCACCAATGTGAAACATTCAAATTAAATATTTATTTTTACTGAAATGCTTTTCTTGAATACAAAACAGTTCACAGAGCCCTAAGTAGCAATAATAAAGTGTTAGCAATTCAAACTGCATAGTCCTTTATCTAGAAAATATGAGCTTGAATTATTCAAAATATGGTGTATCATATAGATAATAGTGGATATAGATCCATTATATCTTTATTTAAATCACTTAAAATGATTCCTTTTGTAAAATTGTTGATGATAGTTTTATACGTTTTTGGCAGATTTGACAGATGAGCCACGTGATGGTATGTTGTTACAGCGCCTACGACGAGTGCACCTGACTCAAGTAGTATGCCTTTTCTTCCTAGCACTTTCCTTTTAGGGTTAGGGTACGCCCCACTATGGTTCAGGCCTTGATGTTGCGGTGGGGATCAGTAGCCTAGGGTGAGCCCAGCACGTTGGGCGAAGATAATTGAGCCGAGGGGCTCTTTGTACCCCTCTTATAAGAAGAGGGGACAAAAGAGCAGGGGGCAAAGGGCGAGGATGGGAACCTCACCCCATTTGACTGTCTCGACGTCGGAAGGAGTTGTTCTGTGGTGCGGGACAACCCCTCTGTGGAGGTGGCGTCGGCCTCTTGCGGGACTGACTAGCCTTCGAGAGGTGCCCTGTTTGCTCAATAGATCCAGGGCACCTCAGAAAAGGCGGCATTGGTCGCACTCGCCGGGTTTTAGTGGATAAATCTGCGTCCACTTACCATATTTCCCACAGAGTCCCACATACCCGCCGGGGAGTCCCCCCTTACCCCGCAGGATGCCTTAGAGCATTTCCCGGTGTAAAAAACGGTAGGTAAAACGGGAACCCTATTACGAAGACTCCACTGTCTGTCTGTCTGTCCGTGTGTCACCAGGCTGTATCTTATGAACCGTGATAGATAAACAGTTGAAAAATTCACAGATGTATTTCTTTTGCCGCCATAATCTGGCCACAGGGACGTGGTGTTCCGCCGCTTGCACACGCAATATATATTATATAATATATTTTTACTACTACTAGAACACTCTAGTAGTAGTAAAAATATATTATTTTCACACAATAATATAAGCGCACATATTCTTATTATAAATTAAATTATTGTAAACTATAAGAACTGTGAAGTTTCTTTATGACGTTAAGATAATACGTGAGAATAAAAATAATGGGTATAATGGCTTTGACGTGTGTATCATAGTAAATGGTTCCATATTTTGCACTTCTATGATTATATTTTATCAATAACGTTATGCTGAATTTCATTGATTTTTTTACGGATAAGTGTGACTAATAATATTAAGATATTAGATCCAAATAATATAATAATCGAAACATATATATAAATTTTATATCGATGCCTTGTAGCAGTACAAAGGAATGTGTGATGATAGTGGAGTATTTACTATTTATCATAATAAATTATAACGGTTACTAGTATTATTATCATTGTATACGAAGCTACAAACCACACATATTCCGTACACCATCGGAAACACAAGACCAGTGAAAAATATAGGAAAATAATAAATAATAATGACACCCAAAGCTTTTAGTGTGTTGATTACGTTCGCGTTCTTTATATGTTTCTCTACTGAAAATGGTATGTAAAAAACATTTATAAAAAATATAGAAATGTATTATCTATACTACTATGTTAAGAGGTAGTGCCACGCTGCTTTGCAGCCGAATTGGGCCGGCACGACCGGGATGGTACATTTCGCTCACATAACACCGGCGTCAAGGGACAGCTATGCTCTCGCGTTTCGTGCGGTTTGTGAGTTTCCTGTGGCCCATTGGGCGGGATAGGGGAAAGGAGTGCAACGCATCTGCATAATCTCTGGCTGTGCAGATGTCTTAGAGCGTAGGAAGTCACCAAGGTTCCGAATGCTAGGTTGCCTTCTTATAACATTAAAAAAATACTCTATACATTACTCTATTATCTAGGAAAAAATTGTGACAAATCCGTCATTCGGAATAACATCTAAAAATATATATTACATTTAGTTTTTCGCAAATATATCTGAACGTATGCATATTAATGAATTTCTGGAAGAAAATTCGTATAAGAAATGTCTTTATAAAAATGACAACTGTGTCTGTGATCTTAAGGCGTTGCTAAAAAAATATGTAGCAATAGTCGGAATTTTTTGTTTATAACAAATTGTTGACTTAATTATGAACTAAATATTTTTTTTTTAATTCATTGATTATTGCAATGAAAAAACAAAAATAAAAATAATACTCCATACTCTCCATATTGGATTTGCGATCTACAAGTAAATCTTATTTTTTATTACAGAAGCAGAATTAATATCATTCGTTTACGGCGGAAATTATGTACCCATGAATTCAGCCATACCTTATACTGACTACATGGTGAGTTTTGTATTTTTAATGAAGGACCTCTACACTTGTAAAATTTCTTCGTTAGAATCATGCTAACAGCGTCCCGCGGTTTCATCCGCGTACTTCCCATTCCCGTAGAAGTATAAGGATAAATTATAGCTTATATGTTATTCTGATGTATAAGTTATGTTATTGTAGAGTTTCATTAAAATCCATTCAGTAGTTTTTGCGTGAAAAAGCCAAATTCTTACAAACCTTGCGTTTATAATATTAGTAGGTTCTTTTATAACCTTACTCAGGCTGAAGGTTTTCATTTTTTTTCAAAATTATTTTTTTAAATTCTTTATTCATTCCAAATTCAGCAATTAAAATCTTGGTTTTACTTATTATATTGTCACTATAATTTTCATCAACTTATACGTTCCTTTGCTGGCCACGGGTCTCCTCCTTTAAATTATCCGTGGAAGGCTTTTGGCCGTAGTTCATTTATGCGCTGTACTGTCATTATCATCATCGACCCTCATATGTACCATTATTGCACACGGGTCTCCTCCTTGTCATCATCATCATTAACCCTCATATGTCCCATTATTGCACACGGGTCTCCTCCTTGTCATCATCATCATCGACCCTCATATGTCCCATTATTGCACACGGGTCTCCTCCTCGAAATCAAGCGAGGAGTTGGGCCGACGACGACTTTTTCCTCGCGATGTTTTACTTCAACGGCAAGCAAGCGATGTTTTAGGAGCACGGCGATATTTTGAAAAACCTATTTTAGGTGCACCAGTGAGGATTGAACCCAGGACTCTCACGTTTGGGTCGATCCCTTAGGTGGCATCCATTAATTACGTGAGGCGAATTAGACGATTTTTTGACACTCCTCTCCCATTTGTGAGATATCGTGAGATTTGGCTCAACTCCTTCCCCCGTTCTAAACTCACGTGAGATTTCTCAAAATGCGTATTAAATTGTAAATGTTGTAGATTTATTTTACTAGGGACTATTTCTTTCATTATTTTTTGTTAAAGACTACTAAAGACTCGTATCGATCGCTGATTCGTTATCTAGAACCATAGTGATATAGGTAGTTAGCAAAATAATTAAATAAAAAAATATATTAAAGAACACTTCTCTAATTCACCCCACCGTCGAGTAAATTATAGTCAAGAAGTATTTTTACTATAATTTCACCCAATTTTCGTGTAATATTTGCTCATACCCCCTTCTCCTCCACTTGAGTTTGAGTAAGATTCAGCTCGACCCCCTCCCCCCTGAAAAACCTCACGTAATTAATGGATGCCCCATTACGAGACCATCGTCGCTCACACTTACATTTTATGTGTTAGTTGGATTATTAGTTTATGTAGTTTAGTAAGAGCTAGTCCCATGCTGTTTTGCAGCCAAATTGGGCCGGCACGACCGGAGTGGACCTCTCGCTTACATAACACCGGCGTAAAGTGATAGCTGTGCTGTCGCTTTTCGTGCGGTTTGTGAGTTTCCGGTGGCCTATTGGGGGGATAGGGGAAAGGAGGGAAAGGCATCTGCATAATCTTTGGTTTGCATAATTGCTCGTTTAACCTCCTATGCTATAAAAAATGTTACGTTGGTGTACATGATAAATTATGTTCATAGTTTTATTTCAATATTAATCTTTATTTTCAGGTAAACGCGCCAAATGAAGTCAGAGTAGACTTGTATTACGAAAGCTTTTGTCCGGGATGCAGAAGTTTCCATACTGGTCCATTTGACGAGGCCATACAAACATTTGGCAATCTTTTAGATATACACACATATACATACGCTAAGGTATCTTTTTTATTTATACATAAAATATAATTACATTATATACTCAAACTTTCTTTTTTATGACTGCCTATAGCAGATTTTTACGTGTTCCATTTCGAAAAACAAATTGTATCAAATTGCATTCATAATTTTATTATGAGTTAGTTCTTTTTAAAATTGATCTATGTTTTTAAGTATCTTTTTAATTTACAACCTAATGACATACGAGCATATAAAAGAAACCGAATCGCAACCTGTCTACGGCTTAGGGTTCCGGTCTGCGCTCCCCATAAATGTCCCTGTGGCAGTGATGTCGACAAGCTAGGACATCACGGACTGTCATGTCAAAAAAGTGCAGGCCGCTTCTCGAGACTTGCTGCACTCAACGATATCATACACCGGTCCCTTGCCACCGTCAACGTGCCAAGTCTACTTGAGCCGACTGTTATTGCAAGAGACGATGGCAAGAGACCGGACGGTATGAGTTTTTTTCCATGGAAGATGGGCCGGGTGCTGGTGTGGGATGCAAATGATGTTCAGACACGCTGGCCCGTTCCTATCTACATGGAACCAACAACAGAGCTGGTGCGGCTGAATATGTTTTTACTTAATTATTTAATAAATATGTAATTAGATATTTAAAAAAAAAACTACTACGTACTCATTGCACCATGTTCATTTTATTAAACGTCTCTATCGATAATCCAGGCACACTGACACATATAAGACCAAACTTTGATAACCCCTAAACCGATTTGATGAAACTTTCTGTTGCCTGAGTTAAAGTATAGAACTATCTATACCTATCTATCTATACCTATATATTACACTTATGTTGAAATCTTTCAGAAATTCATTATTGGATAAAAAAAACAATTCATTTTATGATATTTTACAGATTATAAAACAAAAAAACGGAAAAATTATTTTAAAATGTCCGCATGGTCCAGACGAATGTTATGGCAATAAATTACATTGCTGTGCTCTCGATATAATAACGAACAAAACTCAGGCCTTACTGTTCAACTCTTGCATGATGGAAGACACGCAAAGCAATCAGGGTTCGGACGACCAAGCCGCTGATAGAGTAAGTAATGATTCAGTAATAAACCTTTAAAAAGGTATTTTGTCCTTACTATAAGCCTTGGCGTTGAAAGAGGCCTTCTTCAATGAACGCCAAGGTCCAAGATGGGTGAATACCCATCCTTCTTCCCGAACACGACCTCTTGTCCACTGCAGATCCCTTCGTCCAAAAGTGGAAGGAAAAAGGTCCCATGCATCAAGCGACCGTGCAAGATGGTGGTACCCAAGCAGAAGCGATACGGGGCAACCCTCCCATCGGTAAACAAAGTAAATTGATAAGAAATATGTCTCTCTCCTTCTGTTTAAGAACCTTGCTCTTATCGGTAGAGCAGTCGCCAGTCCTTCCTTCTCTCCGCCAACACCTCCACCTCCTGATACGATACGACCGGTACCTTCTCCTTCATCTGTTTCATATGACGGGTCAAGTCCTAGTCATGTCGTATCAGGAGAATATATAAGAAAAACAAATCAATTTAAGTAATTTTTCAGTGCGCTTACAAAATGAACATTGATCCAGAACCAATCAAAAGATGCGCTAAAGGGTCCAGAGGTACTGAGCTACTGAAATTTTACGCTGAAGAAAGTAAAAAGGCCAATTTCGGATATGTACCCTACATATTGGTGGACGGACGTGAGTCTTCCTCAACGACATTTAAACAGGATATTTGCAATGCGTTCACAAACAAGCCGCCACAGTGCACATAATATACGTAATTTGCTTGGAATCTTTTATTAATAAATATATACTAGGAAATTATATTGTCTATTTTCATTAAAAATTTAAGGAAATATGTTTATGTATATAATATATTTTACCGTCTTAAAAATTGTCACCTTCGTGTGTGAACTCCGAGTAGGTACGAAACGTTTTACGTGTTACGCCGACGATACCGTCGTCACCGCGCGTGGTCGTACCTTTTCAGAGGCCCGCATACGTGCGGTTTCCGGAGTCGCCCAGGTCGTCGCTAGGATCCGACGTCTCGGGCTCGAAGTGGCCCTGGAGAAGAGTGAGGCTATATGCTTTCACGGGCCACGGCGAGCCCCTCCACCCGGATCTAGCTTAATGGTTGGAGGAACTTCCATCTCTGTCGAGGCGAATATGAGGTACTTGGGCCTTATCCTCGACAGCAGATGGAATTTTATTTCAAAGAGAATTTCCGGCGCCTAGTGCCGAAGTTGCTCGGAGCCGCGCGGGCGCTAAGTCGTCTCCTCCCAAACGTGGGTGGGCCGAGCGCTGGTTGCCGACGCCTATATGCGGGCGTCTTGCAGTCCATGGGGCTGTACGGCGCGCCGATATGGGCGAGCGCTTTGACGGGAGAAAACGTGGCTCTCTTGCGACGTCCGCAGAGAGCTATGGCGATCAGGGCCGTCCGTGCGTATCGCACTACCTCATACGAGGCTGCGTGCGTACTGGCGGGCTCTGCACCATGGGACCTGGTGGCAGGTGCCCTGGCGTACTTCTGGCGAAGGAGTAGAGGAAAAGCCGAAGAGGAGGTCTCTAATGATGACGAGGCTGAGGGAGACGAGGGGAGCTTGCGGAGGCTCATGAGATGGCGAGTGCTCCGCGAGTGGAAGGAGCGGCTGGATGAGCCGAGTCCGGTTCAGCGCACGGTGTCGGCCGTCGGTCCAATCCTGGAGCAGTGGGTGGATCGACGGCACGGTATAATCACCTTCCACCTTGCGCAGATCCTGACGGGGCACGGCTGCTTTGGAAGGTATCTGTGGAAGGTGGCAGGAGCGGAGGACTCGCCAGGGTGTCATCACTGTGGCAGCAGTGAAGACACTGCAGACCACACCTTGGCGGAGTGCCCAGCTTGGGCAGAGGAAAGGGCGCCACTTATCGCTGAAGTGGGTGCGGACCTGTCGCTCCCTGCGGTCATCCGAGCGATGACTGACAGTGAGAGCGCATGGCGGGAGGTCCTCTCGTTCTGCGAGGTAGTGATGTCGCAGAAGGAGGAGGCGGAGCGGGAGAGAGAGCGCACTGGCGCCTCTTTAGTAGCCATTTTTTGTATCGATCATTTTTGCTCAAAACGTTCCCAATTTTTATAGAAACACAAACACATATACATAAACACATCGTTACAAGAAAATGAATTAAATCCGATATGAAAATGATACCACTGAACGTAATGGAAATATATTGCATGGCTGCATTCTCGATATCGTAACAAACGAATAAAAAAAAGGTTCGAGTACTCGTGTAAGAATTCTTTTGACGACGGGAGCTTAGACGCTCGAACGGCGTTCATTTTAGGATTGAAATATTAAAAGTATCTACACCAACAAATAAAATTCATGTGTGTATATGTAGGTAATATTTTTTTAAATTGTAGCCTACAACAAAAAAAACTAAAAAAAAAAACAGCAGCAAACCCAAAAAATTGGTCTCTGTATAATTGTAAGGATTGAAATATTAAAAGTATCTACACCAACAAATAAAATTCATGTGTGTATATGTAGGTAATATTTTTTTAAATTGTAGCCTACAACAAAAAAAAACTTAAAAAAAAAACAGCAGCAAACCCAAAAAATTGGTCTCTGTATAATTGTAACTTCATGTTTTTAGCTAGTTTTTCGCTTTTGATTTCGATGTAAGTCATTTGTTTTCTCTTTGTCCAGTGTAATTGACAAGTCATCGACCCTTGATGAGAATTATTATTTCCTTTAATTTGTTTACGACTAGCTGTTGCCCGCAGCTTTGCCCGCGTTAACTTAGATTTACAGCCGTAGAAGGAGTGATGATGATTATTTTTAGAGCCTAAGTTACTCCTAAAAACATCGCCTATCTGTCAATGAAAGTCCCATTGAAATCGGCCCAGCCGTTTCCAAAATTAGCCAGAACAAACAGACAGACAGACAAAAATTGTAAAAAATGCTTTTTTGGTATATGTACCGTGTATACATCCATATTCATTTAGTAAAAAACGGTTATTTTAATGTTACTAACAGACACTCCAATTATATTAATCTGTATAGAGTATAGATTTGCTGTTTAATCCTTTTAATGTGAAACGTTTTCACATTGCTGCAATGTATAATGAAAGGTAACAACACTTTGTAACAATTTCTCATAGTTTAGACGTCTTGTGCGCGCGCATTTCAAGAGCACGCTACGAGCATCACAAGCCGCGCGCGGATCGACGCGTGATGTATCGGTTTTTCGAAGGAATATAAAGAGGAAAACAAACAGATGCACGCGGGAGGTTCTTGCAGCGATGACGATGAGCGAACATGCAATGAAAGGAGAATGCTATATTTCATGTTACGTTTCACCAGTCTGTACGCACCATAAGTTTTTTACCACGACTATCGTTCCATTATACCAATCGCGTGCAAGAAAAGCATATGTACGCATCACTTATGGCCTTTTTTGTTCCGTGGGATATTTTCCTGTATGACAGCCATCTCTTGGTGGACTGGCAGTTATATGATACTTGGCATAAGCACTAAATCACTACCTGGTATGCCTTGGACTCTTCACTAGGTTTTAAGCTATTGCATAGCTTTTATCGCGGGCCTTGAGCGCGGCGACCGAATCAAGAAATTCCGTTACGAAAATAAACGTAACACCCGACGAGCGACGAGCTGCTATATAGGTACGGTATATGGGGTATGGTAAGTTCTCCTCTCAAATTAAAGAACGCATTAAAATAAAGGTTTCGAATCGAAATGGAGTAACCTTTCAATCAATGAGGGGAAAGATGGGTTTAAAATGATGATGATGATGAAAGTTGGGACACGCTATTATTATATAGTATATACACGATATACATACTTAATTTTTGTACCTTTTTATTTATTTTAGTGTCATTACATATATCTTAATAAAGTACTGAACTTCTTATTTATTTTGTAATCATTGTATTACTTTCATAAAATCATAAATTACATTCAGCTAATCTGTAAAGTTATTGGCCCCTCGGATATCTGTTCTCCTGAGTGTGTGACCAGCTCACTTTAGAAGTGCACAAAGTTGCAGTCCACTTTAGCAACGAGCCTATTATTTGAATGATATCAGTAACCTTAGTTCTCTGACGGAAGGTTAGGTTATAAGGTTCAAGAGTGAAGGCCACGTCGACAAAGGGTTTAGCGGCCATTAACCAGGTGGGTATGGACGGATAGAGGCTGGTGATGATGATGATGACGATGATAATGATGAATCTAAAACACGACATTAATTAACTGTTAGGCGGTACGAAGTTCGCCGGGTCAGCTAGTATTATAATATATTAAATGTTTTTTAATATGAATAAACAAAGTACAATTTATTAATGAACAAAGTGATATGATTTTGTTGATTATATATAAAATTTGAAATGGTTCTTGAATTGAAGTTTGTAAATGATGAATTATAGTCATAAGAATATTATTATCTCTTTGTTGATCACTGGCCATTCGCATTAAATCATAGAATTGTTTATAATCGATTAAATATAAAATATAAAAATATAAAACAAAAGAAAGAAAAAAAATACGGCATAAATAAAATAAAAAAATATAATTACCTAAGTTGATAAAAAATGCTATGCAATAGCTAGCTTTACCGCGGCACCCCACCATGGTTCAGGCCTTGACGTGGCGTTGGGGCTCAGTAGCCTAGGGTGAGCCCAGCACCATGGGTGAAGCTAATTGAGCCGAGAGGGCTCTTTGTACCCCTCTTATAAGAAGAGGGGACAAAAGAGCAGGGGGCAAGGGGCGAGGATGGGAACCTCACCCTATTGCACTGTCCCGACGTTGGGAGGTCTCTCTGAAATGCTGCACCGATTTTGATGGGGCTTTCACTGGCAGATAGCTGATGTTATAAGGAGTAGTTTAGGCTGTAAAAACAATCATCAATACGATACGGCTGTAAATCTAAGTTAACGCGGGCGAAGCTGCGGGCAACGCTAGTAAGTAGGTAATTCACGGTACAAATTTTAAAAATAAGTTGAACTAACGCTATCAGATGTTACTGTATAATGTGATGCGTATAACATTTTCGATGCGGTTTA
This sequence comes from Helleia helle, assembly GCA_963853865.1. Classification (NCBI taxonomy): domain Eukaryota; kingdom Metazoa; phylum Arthropoda; class Insecta; order Lepidoptera; family Lycaenidae; genus Helleia; species Helleia helle. The sequence continues at coordinate 11,321,815 of OY971422.1, read as the reverse complement.
TTTTTCATTGTATCTCACCAGTTTCGGATTCGGGAAAAACTATCATAACCATTATAGCTCCTCTTGTAATCAAAGCAAGAATCTTAGTATTAGCTTTTGCTCGTAGCTTCACCGTTCACACTTCAGTTATGATTATTTTTATAGACTAAATTACTCCTTGTAACATCAGCTATCTACTACTGAAAGTCCCGTCAAAAGCGGTCCAGCCGGGAGATTAGCTGGGACAAACAGACGAACCAAATTTTTAAAAATTGCTTTCTTCATGTAAGTACCGTGTATATTTTCATTTGCATTTAGCGCAAAGCTGTAAGTTTGAGATTACAAACAGACACTTTAAATTAAGATTAAGCTCACCATATTTTATTTATTTAAATATTGTAAGTATCTATAAGTTTTCTCATGTAAGTGAAAATAACTTAATTTGTTCTTATGAGAAATAAATTTATCTCAAACCTGAAACTTCAATTTAATATATTTTTGTTTAGAATATAGATACAAATACAACGTTCACATAGTCCCGTGGTAAGCTCGTAAGAACTGTGCTACTACTGTAACTGCTAAGGATATTGAGAACGGAACTAAGAAACAAATTATGATGCATGTACCTGATATTTCATCCACTCACACACACTTTTACCGGTGGGAGGGAAGCGCTGTGCCGCGTTCCCGGCTGCATGGGTACCACCATCTTGCTTATTTCTCCCGTGAAACAGCTTTGCTGTGTTTCGGAGAGAAGGGCAAGACAGGCAGTGTAATTACTGGCACCGAGACTTAACATCTTATGTCTCAGGATAGGCAACACATAAATAAGTTGCCTGAGCTCGTTCCAGGTATACTAGTTTATGTTAATGGGCGACGTCGACCACTTACCGTCAGGTGGTACGTTTGCCAGTTTGCCTATCCAACTAACATAAAAAAAAACTCAATATCCGGATTAGAACCCCGACCAGTTGTCGCCACTGGCTGGTCTAACAGTCGGTCGCACATACTCTGTGTCAAAAAATCGAGACAATAAGCGCATTTATAATGCGTCTACGTCTAGACACTATTCAGGAATAGTAATTAAAACACCACTTTCGAGCTTTATAATGTAGGAACGGTTGAAAAACGGAGTTCTGATTTCAGGATGAACCTTCGTCTATTAAACTGTTCCCTTTTTAAAATAAGATTACTCTTTTATGCACTGTTAAAACTCGTTTGCTCATCAAATAGGTGGAGGTTTAATGTAGAATGCGCCTGGCACGGTACTTCCAATTTATCGCTAAAAGGATTTTCATATTCAGCTCCGTACATTTCCGTACACGATATCATTTTAATACGACCTTGTTAATCCTTGCGTCATTCAGGCTCTGCGGGGATGGAATTACATAGCTATTGTACTCGTATTATACAAACTCTATATTGGTTCCATTATTTGTATGACTGGCAGTAAATATTGTATCATAATACTTTATCAGAATTAGTTTAGTACTTTCATAGTCTTGTAAAATATTATGTACCAAAAGATTTGTCATCTTTATCAATAATTTTCATTATCTGGGGTCAAAGATTGCGTGAGTGTAATTAGTTTAAATACTAAGTATGTGTCTTGATGAATTTGGATGCAATTGTTTTAAAAGCAGACCGTTTGGGGTTTTCTAAACGTCTTTTTTCATCTTTTTTATAACATTGTCTTTAGTTTTATTATTTACTAGCTGTTGCCTGCAGCTTCGCCCGCCTTAACTTAGATTTACAGCCATACCCGGATTGCTGATGATTAATATTGTAGTCTCAATTACTCCTTATAATATCAGCTATCTGCCAGTGAAATTCCCATAAAAATCAGCCCAGCCGTTTCAGAGATTAGCCGGAACAAACAGACAGACGAAAAGACAGACAAATTTAAAAAAAAAATGCTATTTTGGTATATGTACCGTGTATAAATCCATATGCATTCAATAATACAAACAGACACTCCAATTTTATTTATCTGTATACATGTAAATAAAAATTGGAAGCCGCATTTTTAATGTATCGATAAACCTGTATAATTTTGTTTGTTCCTTTTATTTTTAACAATAATTATTTAAAACATTTAAAAATAGTTATTTTCAAAGCGACACTACATGCGCGATTGTCCAAAAAGGCTGCCTTCAGGCCAGCTAAGTAGTAACGCGGGTACTACCCACACATTTAAATATATCTATCTCTCTCTTAATTTTTTCCTACTCATGACGGATGCCGTGACGGCAATCGGCACGACGCTGTCATGTCATTTCATCTTCCGTTGTAGATTTTCATTAATTATGAATTCTAGAATATGTTTCACGTACGGGGCGACAGCGCTAACTTTTTCTTTATTGAAAATTTATATGAAAGTTTAGTTTAGTTTTAATTTGTTTATTACAAATATTTTTCTCTATCTGCACTATGCTAAAATATATAAACCCTGCATGAAGTCGCCACTGTATCTTTTTTACGCCATTACACATAGTATCCTCCATACAGAAATTAGTTCCTAAATTTTCCGCAATATGGCGAGGGATTTTATTTTTCTGGTCAGGCTATACCTTGTACGGAAAGACTTTTAAAAGCGATACAGAAATCACTTTGTAATTATTATTCTTGACTTATTAATATTCGAGGTGGTGTCCCATTAGTATTTTGCCGCCTTCAAAAATATATTAATTTAATATTTCTTGTCCATAATTTATTGACACTTCCTTCAAAGCATGCGTCCCTGGGGTAGTCAAGTGATTCGCTTGTTAGTGCCAGAATGCTTGAGCGGGCGAATATCGGATATTGAATCAGCAGACATCTTGTTATAATTGCAGCTACTGCCTGGGTACAAGCTGTGTGTTTATCTATACAGATAAATAAAATTGCCGTGTCTGTTTTAAGCTTTATAATGTAGGAACGCCTGAAAAACGGAGTGCTGATTTCAGGATGGACCTTCGTCTATTTATTTTTTCCATATTTGCTCTATGCTAGATCAAGTGTGCCTTGCACGAAAAGACTTTTAAAAGCGATACAGAGATCACTTAGTTATTATTATTCTTGACTTATTAATATTTGAGGTAGTGTCCCATTAGTATTTTGCCGCTTTCAAATATATTCATTTAAAATATCTTGTCCATAATTTATTAACACTTCCTTCAAAGCATGCGTCCCTGGGGTAGTCAAGTGATTCGCTTGTTAGTGCCAGAATGCTTGAGCGGGCGAATATCGGATATTGAATCAGCAGACATCTTGTTATAATTGCAGCTACTGCCTGGGTACAAGCTGTGTGTTTATCTATACAGATAAATAAAATTGCCGTGTCTGTTTGTAATATAATAACCGCTTTTATTAAATCCATATGGATGTATACACGGCACATATATTACCAAAATAGCATTTTTCACAATTTTGTCAGTCTGTCTGTTTGTTCCGGTTAATCTCTGAAGCGACTGCGACGATTTTGGTGGGACTTTTACTGGAAGAGTCCTGATTTTATAAGAAGTAACTTAGGCTATTTATAGCCGGTATATAACGGTAGCCTAAGATTGGTGATTATTATTTTTAAATAATAATCACCAATCCTAGGCTACCGTTTAACAGTTAATAGTCAATATTATATATATTTTAGCCCGTGGTAAACTAGTACTCATATCAGATCAATAAATAACGTGTTCATCATAATTTTCCGTGCACTGCTAGATGCCTCTTTCATTAAACGCCAAGACTGCCGATGCTATTCCCGTATACGTACCCGTAAGTACGGAGTTCGTCATTCCAACTCCCGTCTAATCAAAGGTAGACCCGCGTAGCCCCGTCTTTCCGTACGTGGCTTTTATACCAGAACTTTAATAACTTTATAAATACTATTTATTAAAGAAGATAAATTTAATTAAGACCTGTTTGTTGCTTTTAATAACGACGTCCAAAACGTGATACATAATGATAATAAATAATAATAATAATATCTATTGGACGCTTTCACACCACGTCAATCTGGCCCCGTGGTAAGGTTCTTGAAGAACTTGTGTTACGGGTACCAGACAACGGAAATATATTTAATACTTTTATACTTTACGTATTATATTTAAGATTTTTATTATATAATACACATATTTAATACACATCCCTATAATGACCTAGGAACACAGAAAATATTTTTGTTCCCTGCCGGGATTCGAACCCGCAACCTCCGGCTTGAGCGTCAACGCGCTTAGCCACAGAGGTCGTCTAATAAATACACATACATCACCAGAAACTCAGTTATATACCAGCATAAAATGATTCCGCAGCAACAATGAGAACCTTTATACAGCGGAAACAATAATGTTCTTCGCAAGGATGCTCTTACAAAAGACAAAAGGCTCAACGGGCTAGTTTAATCCTGGCTGGTAAGAGTTACCATTGCATAGTAACAATTGGTAATGTTATTGTTCGTTATAACCTGTTGGCCTAACAAGCTTACATCTTTCTATTTTCCGTCCATTTACCACAGTCTGGCTGTGGATTTTTAGATGGAATAAAACAATCAGTGATGAGTGAGGAACAGAAATGCTATAGGTACATTTAAAGTGACACATTTATGTAAACACTACTGGGTGTTGCCTGCAGCTTCGCCCTCGTTAACTTAGATTTACAGCCGTATTCGAAGTGATGATGATTAGCTTAAGTTACTCCTTATAACATCAGTTATGTTCCAGTGAGTCTCGTCAAAATCGGCCTAGCCGTTTTAGAGATTAGCCGGAACAAACAGACAGACAGACAAAAATTGTAGAAAATGTTTTTTTGGTATATGTACCGTGGTTACATCCATATTCATTTAGTAAAAAGCGCTTATTTTAATATTACAAACATACACCCCAATTTTATTTATCTGTATACATTATAAAAATAATTCTTTAGAAATAAATGAAATCGTTACATCAAGATTTGAAAAATGATAACAATAACAGTGTCATTTTTGAAGTAAAAATTCGTTTTTAACCGACTCCAAAAAAGAAGAGGTTCTCAATTCGTCTGAATCTTTTTTTTCGTGCCTCCCAGCCAAACTCCAAAGCTACACAAACAAATACGCCACCGACTTCAAAAGTAACAATAATGACATGGTAAATGCATAGTTGTATGTACAATACATTAGTAGAAGAGCAAGTTGATTATAAATTGCAGGCACAAAAAAAACGCGATCATTACTTTTTATTTTTTTTATTTTTTGAAGTCAGTTTTAATTTTTACTTTCCAACTAAATGTTGTAGTATGAACGAATATGATATCTAGTACCGAATCCGATACGAGTAGACACAAACCCAGACCGCACTAACAGCAGTAGCACTACGCCACCGCTAGATTGCTTGGGCATCGCGCGTGACCCGCCAGGCCGAGGATAGGTTAAATTCAAGCGTAATAGATTCGTCAACCGTATCGGATTTGACTAGTCCAAATCCTGCTCTCCCGAGTAGCGCGTGCGATGAACCGCACCCCTTGCGGGGAGCGGAGTGGAGCATCCCCCTTTCAAATATTTCTTCTGTTCACTTACTGTGCCGATTCAGCTTAAAGGCCATCATGCCGAAAAGTCTAGCCTTTCCGAAAGAAAAAAAGATATCTAGTTGTTGTCGTTAAAAAAACACTTTAAATTAACCAAGCAGCAATAAATACTTGATTTTACAAGACAGTAATAAAAAGCGTTTAAAATTCTCACCAATGTGAAACATTCAAATTAAATATTTATTTTTACTGAAATGCTTTTCTTGAATACAAAACAGTTCACAGTGCACTAAGTAGCAACAATAAAAACTTAGCTATTCAAACTGCATCGTCCTTTATCTAGAAAATGTGAGCTTGAATTAGGTATTCAAAATATGGTGTATCATATAGATAATGGTGGATATAGATCCATTATATCTTTATTTAAATCACTTAAAATGATTCCTTTTGTAAAATTGTTGATGATAGTTTTATAAGTTTTTGGCAGATTTGACAGATGAGCCACGTGATGGTATGTTGTTACACCGCCTACGACGAGTGCACCTGACTCAAATAGTATGTCTTTTCTTCCTAGTGCTTTCCTTTTACGGTTAGGGTACGCCCCACCATAGTTCAGGCCTTGACGTGGCGGTGGGGCTCAGTAGCCTAGGGTGAGCCCAGCACCTTGGGCGAAGCTGAGTCGAGGGGGCTCTTTGTACCTCTCATATAAAAAGAGGAGACAAAAGAGCAGGGGGCAAGGGGCGAGGATGGGATTCTCACCCCATTGTACTGTCTCGACGTTAGGAGGGGTTGTTCTGTGGTGCGGGACAACCCCTCTGTGGAGGTGGCGTCGGTCCGTTGAGGGACTGACTAGCCGTCGAGGTACCCTGTTTGCTCAACAGATCCGGGGCACCTCACTAAAGGTATTGCTGGCACTCGTCGGGATTTAGTGAGTAGAGTTGCGTCCACCTTTCAAGTGCAGCGAGTCCCACATACCCGCCTAGGGAGACCCACTCCTGGTCTCCCCAGGCGGGTATACCGGGATGCCTCAGAGCATTTCCCGGTGTAAAAGAAAAATAAAGAAAAAAGGCCATGTAAAACGAGTACTCTGTTACGAAGATTCAACTGTCTGTCTGTCTGTCTGTTTATCCGTCCGACCGTTCGTCCGTCTGTCTGTCTGTCTGTCTGTCTGTCTGTCTGTCTGTCTGTCTGTGCAATTCTATATATAATGAACAATTGAAAAAGTCACATATGATGTATTTCTTTTGCTGCTGATAATATAATATAATAATAATATAATCTGGCCACAGCCTGGTGTCCGCCATTTCCGCGTTCGAGTAGGTACCACTTAAACTTTTACTATATAAAAAAATATTATTCTCACACAAAAACGCTACAGCAACAAATATAAAAAAAACAAACAATGGTATATACCATTCTTATCATAAATTAAATTATTGTAGAACTGAGGGAAGTTTCTTTATAACGTTAAGATAATACGTAACTATAAAAATAATGGGTATAATCACGGTATAATGGCTTTGACTTGTGTATTATAGTAAATGGTTCCATATTTTGCACTTCTATGATTATATTTTATCAATAACGTTATGCTGAATTTCATTTATTTTTTACGGATAAGTGTGACTAGTAATATTAAGTTATTAGATCCAAATAATATAATAATCGAAACATATATAAAAAAAATTATATCGATGCCTTGTAGCAGTACAAAGGAATGTGTGGTGATAGTGGAGTATTTATCATAATAAATTATAAAGGTTACTAGTATTATTATCGTTGTATACGAAGCTACGAACCACACATATTCCGTACACCAACGGAAACACAAGACCAGTGAAATATATAGGAAAATAATAAATAATAATGACAGCCAAAGCTTTTAGTGTGTTGATTACGTTCGCGTTCTTTATATGTTTCTCTACTGAAAATGGTATGTAAAAAAAACATTTATAAAAAATATAGAAATGTATACTCTATAATCTATATAGAAAAAAAAATTGTTACAAATCCGTCATTCGGAATTACATCTAAAAATATATCACATTTAGTTTTTCGTAAATATAATATCTGAACGTTATATTAATGACTAGCTGTTGCCCGCAGCTTCGCCCGGGTAACTTAGATGTACAGCCGTACACGGATTTATGATGATTATTTATCTATGGACGGGCGTAGGACTTTATTTTATAAGATGAAGTGATTAATACCGTATTTTTGTAAATAGCTTTTACATTACCGCTTTATAATTGCCAATTTTTAAAGTATTAAAATGGATATAGGTAGTATGTTATATTTAACTAATATAGACATATTATGCCATCGCGGACTTTTCAGTAGGCATATTTAGGATACACAATTCTACCATATTACATTGATACAATAATAATTATTATCCTAACTTTCGGAACCGGGGCCGGGCCCGGCTCGGGCGCGAGGCGCGGCATCACGGAGCGCCCAGCTCGCGCGGCTCGGACGAAATCACGGTGTCGCATTATTTTGATTTTGCTATATCTTCTAAGATATGCATTTCATTTGCATGGCGTAAACGGAAAAAACATACTTCATGAAATGCTCAAGCTAACAAACATATTTAAAATGATAAGGATTATTACCACATTTGAAAAAATAGCTTTCCAACTACCGTTTTATAATTGCCCATTTTTTAAGCATTAAAATGGATATACTATGTTATCCTTAAGAGATACACATATGCCATCGCGGACATTTTTGTATATCTTTCTAAGGTGTACAATAATGTAGTACATTATTTTGATCAGCTATCTGTTAGTGTTCATCCAGCGTTTGCAATGTGAGTGCAAAAAATGTGTTTATTTACGACATCACATTAGAAACCTCAAAAATAACAGTATTTCTCCACTATTTAATGGATGTTATTATACATATAAACTTTCCTCTTGAATCACTCTATCTATTAAAAAAACTGCATCAAAATCCGTTGCGTAGTTTTAAAGATTTAAGCATACAAAGGGATATAGGGACAGATAAAGCGACTTTGTTTTATACTATGTAGTGATGATAATGAAGAAAATTCGTGACGAAATGTCTTTATAAAAATCACGACTTAAAAAAATTGTGAATTTTGTCTGTGATTTTCATCTGTTACTAAGAAAATGTAGCAATAGTTAGATTTTTGTTTATATCAAATCGTTGATCTAATTTTTTTTTTTTTTTTTCTTATTTTTATAAGCCATACAATCATATGATTAAGCCGACTTATTATATATTAACAATTATAAACTAACCATGGATGAAATCTAATCTTACAGCTAGAGAGTGTATGACAAAACTCAGTAATCTGTCGCTGTGTTCTTCTGTAAAGTTGGAAGCCAGTATACTATGGAACTTAAATATTAAATTTTCTCTAGAACACTGAGTATCCTGTAAAAACGACAATCGCATTGTCGTCTCGTTTATTTGGCATTCCAGAATCAAATGCAGTCAATCCTCCTCGCGCTGGCATAATACACAGTTAGGGCTATCTGTTTTACGCATCAAGAAGTTAAATTTATTAAGAGGCATATGGTATGATCGCACCCTAAAGCAGAGCACTAGCTCTCTTCTATTTAATTTGAGATGGTTGAACCATGGAACACGTGGGGGTTCATTCACAAGAGTTTTATACCATATGCCTTTTGTTAATGAGATAATATTAAAGAAAGTTTTCCATTTAAAATAAATATTGCTTTTAACAGTGGGTATGTAGTCTGAAAAGGTGGGATCTACGTTAAGAATGATTCCGCTATGCCGAGCTTCTGATGCTAGTGCGTCTGCCATTTTATTACCAAATATGCCAACGTGAGAAGGTAACCTCATTACGTATCAACCTAAAGATACATTTAATAATTAGGTAAGCTACATTTCTACCCAGATTGCCCGAAACACAGCTTAAAAGGTGCATTAAAGAGCTTCTGGAGTCAGTGAATATTACAACTTTTTTAAAATGTGTTGATTCTATATAATGAAGAGCTTCGGAAATAGCAATCAATTCTAGTCCCATAATTGGAATAGACGAGTTTTGGATTTGAAACTTAGCCTCAACTTTGGATTCAACGTCAAAGAAGGCACAACTTGAAGAGTCTAAAATTTTTGATCCATCTGTATAAATATGCTTAAAGTCCGAGTACTTATGATATATCATGCAATCACTCGAGCTCTTGAGTTCATCTATGGATAGTTGATGTTTAGATTTTTGAATGGTTTCAACATTTGTGAATATTATTGAATCCCAATTTACCTCTGTAATGAGGAAGGGTAATTCAAATTGTGGCCAAATTTCAAACCTGTCCATGGGTAGTTTTACATATTTCCTGAAACTTTCAATCAGCAAGGGTATTTGGTTTTTCCGCCAATAGTTGTTATTGATTATTGAGCTATTAAGTAATTTTATTTTAGTCGATAGACAATCAAGTGATCTGGCCGAAAGCTTCAAAAAAAATTTGTCACTTAAAAACATTCTTCTAAGGTATAAGGGTGGAATACAAAGTTCGCTTTCCAATACATAGGTAGGGGTGGTACGTATGAATCTCCCGCACAGACGAAGGCTTCGATTTTGAAGAATATCCAATTTAGTTAGTAGGTTCGAGCTTGCATTACCATACAGTACACTTCCATAATCTAGTCTAGACCTAATTAAAGCTATGTATAGCCGTCTCAAATGAAGAGGATGGACACCCCATTTACCAGCACTGATTACACTGAGTACATTGGTAAAAGAAGTACACTTTTGAGCGATTACTGTAATGTGTCTATACCATTTAAGACGACTGTCCACCCAGACCCCCAAAAATTTTATACAATTAACGCATTCAATAGGTGTATCGTCAATTATAATATCTATAGGTGGGGTTCGGTATTTTCGTGTAAACATGCAAATTTTTGTTTTGGTAAGCGAAATTTCTAAACCTATATTTTCTAACATCGACTTAAAAGTAATAAGGGCCTGTTGAATTGATGTTACACATTTATCGATATGTTTACCAATACAGTATATTGCAAAATCATCTGCGTATTGCGAAATTTTAACGTAATTTCTAAGATTTTTGCAGAGATTGATGGTTACTACATTAAATAACAATGGGGACATGGGATCGCCTTGTGCTAAGCCCTGTCTACAAACTCTGACGAGTTTTTCACCGTTCTGTAGCCTATATACCAAAAACCTTTCTGCTAAAAATTCTCTTATATATCTACACAGAAACAAATCTACTTCAAATTACAGTGCATACATTATTGTATGCACTGTTGATATCGCAAAAGGCACCTAAAACGACTTCTTTATTTATAAACGCTGTCTCTGTATCAATAATAAAGCGAGATAAATTGTCCTGACAAGAGTATCCCCGACGAAAACCTAAAGTACAATCATTGAAAAGTTTATTATTTTCAAAATAATATTCTAGCCGCTTCGCAATCATTAAATGAAATATTTTGCAAAGACAGTTAATTAATGAGATGGGTCGATATTTTAATAAATTATTATCACCTCTTTTTGGAATAGCTATCAATTGAATTTTACGCCATTGTTCAGGAATATTACCTGTAGTGTAAATCTTATTGTAAATTGTTACCAGGATCTCTTTTGCGTTTTTAGGTAAATTAAAAATCATTGAGTAAGTAATTTTATCAAGACCGGCCGAAGTATCTGTTCTTTTAAGAACAGCATTAAGTTCAGATAGTGTAAAAGGAGACAGCGGATTGTTAGAATTAAAATTAAATTCGTAAGGTTTATGGCTAACACTATCGGGAGTGAGTTCCGATAAAAAAGGAAAAGCAGTGTCATCTGGCAGGTATTCTTTAGAACTGCGACTGCCTTTTAACTACCTGAGACTTTTCCAAACCTCGCCTTGGTGGAATTTAAATTATCACAAAAGGATTCCCACGACTGTTTTTTTGCCAGTTTGATTAATTTTCGGGCAGTTTTAACTTTATTATTAAACACTTCATAATTTTCAATAGTACGCGATTTTCTGAAGTTCTTAAGCGCAAGTCTCCGTTCTGCTATTGCCTTAGATATGTTTGGATTCCACCATGGCTTAGGTCTGAAATTGGAAAACTCGTTGATTGGTTTTGTGAAAGGTATATGTTTATTCGCGGACTTTTCAATGGTATCAATAAATGTATTATAACATCTTTGAACATCTTCTTCCAAATTTAGATCTAAACACAAAGATTGAATGTCATCAGTGTAACTTGGCCAATTCGCCATTTTAATGTTTCTTTTTTTGTCATGAGTTATTGAGTGAGAGAATGATATATTGATCGATATGAGAAGGTGGTCGCTGCCGAAAGATTCATTTGTGGTGGACCATTCGAAATCTAAAGCAATATCTGAACTACAGAATGTGACATCAGGGGCTGAACAGACAATTCTATCATTTACTTTTGCGCAGCGAATAAAATCACCGTTATTAAGAAATGTATAATTGAGATCTGTACTAACTTCAGACAGCAATCTTCCACGAGTATCAGTTAAATAGGACCAAGCAGTATGGTGTGCGTTAAAGTCACCTGCTATTACGGTATTTTGTGTGAATAAGCTACAAATTTCTTCGTAATCTTGTTTTTGTATTTGTGAATTTGGTGGAGAGTAAACACCTATTATATACTTGATTTTGCAATTATTAAAAATCTCTATACATAAATTGTCAATTTTGTTACTTGTAGTTTGAATAACTTTTGGTCTACAAGCCACAGAACGATGCACTAACATAGCCAGGCCCCCATAGCCATCATACCTATCTTTTCGAAAAATCTGGTATCCCGATATGTTTAATTTTTTCTCGCAAGATAGCCATGTTTCCGACAAAATACATATGTGAACTTTTTCTCTATTTATATATGTAATCAAATCATCTAACCTTAATAAAATACTTCTGCAGTTCCATTGTATAATCTTGAGTTTGATATCTAAATTTTTCATAGTATGTATTAGTAGGTAATAATTAATGTTTAGTTTACTTATATATTTTGTAAAAGTTTTAGTTTAGCTATAACCCTAGTAATTCTATTTTTAACACTCCTTTGAGAAATATTTGGTATTATATCTTTAAAAAGATCAATTAGAGAAGTAAAGTCAGTAGTATACCTGAGTGTTATATCCTTAATATCTTTGACACCATATGTTTGAACTAAATATTCTTTTACCTGAGAGCCGGTCAGTGGGTATATTTTATCAGAGCTAGCAATAAAATCGTTAATGAATGTTAGGTCTAGTAAGTCGGTGTAATTTTGGGGAGTTTTCTTTAGTTTTTTCATGTAATTAGTTTCTTGTATTTCATCTGTACTTGATTGGGACAAATTGTCACTGTAGTAGTTAGTTTCTTTGTCTTCCGTTACTTTCAAGTAGTCTATGTTTTTCTCAGACTCTTTTTGTCGTTCTAGGCTCGCCGATGACTCCGTGAGCGGATGTGGTCTTTTGAAGGGCAGTCCTGGAGAAGTTGGATGTCTTGAATGTTGAACCGATTCTTCACTGTCGTTATTTGCAGGCGTAGTTACTTGCAGGGTTTCTGTACATTTGGAGGCAACGTGACCTACTTTTTTACATAAGAAACAGGTAAGTTCGTCCGATGATAGGTAAATCTAGTAATTCGTATCATCATATTCCATGGAAATCTTATCTGGTAGTCGGTTGAAATCTTCTGGTGATATGTATACTTGTCTTCTGAAGCTAAGGATGTGGCTGTAGCCTACTTCGTTAAGGCCAGCACGTAGGAATGATATTGGTGACATAGGTTTAATTCCAATTTCTATTAGTTTTTTTTCTATTTCACTGTGAGGAATTATTGGGCAAAAATTCGACAAAATTATACGCGTGTTGCGGGTGATCAGCGGTCGAATAATAAGGTTTTGATTTTGGATGGTTATACTGCTTTTTTTATCTACTAATTCGTCGACGAGCAACTTGGAGGCTAAATAAATAAAATTCGGTTATTTGAAATTCTTGATAAAAATCGAATCTGCGACGGTTCTATTACTTGTCCCAATGCCTTGGCATAATCTTTAATCTGAACGTTATCAACCGCGTCAATAATAATTGCTTGATCTTTTTTCGGGAATATTGTTGTCTGAGTAACAGTGGCGTAACTGAAGGTATTATTAATCGTTTGGGCACTCATTTTGTTTCTGTAGTCAGAAACAACTAACTGTAATAAACTATAATATGTATCAGGAATAAGGAGAAACACTCACTATTCTTTTCATAATAAATATAAAGACGGTTCTTATAGTTTGCGAAATTACCGCGTGAAACACTTCGACGCGTGCGGTCGCTGTATTATTATGATCTAATTAAAAATATAATAATTATTATTACTTAAATAATTAGTAAAATAAAAAATATCAAAAAAATATATAAAATTATAACCGACTTCAAAAAATTAAATAACTAAAAAGTAATAAAATAATCGCGTTTCTTAGATTTTTGAGTCTACAACTAATAATCATCTTGATCTACTAATGTACAATTTTTACGTTTACCACGTCATTATTGTTAATTTCTGTCGGTGTCAGCTAAGTTAAATACTATACCTACTACAAATACGTCAACGTCGTCCGTCACGGGTGTCGCATTTTTTACCTTGGCTGACACGAACTCCAAAAGTAACAATAATGCCATGGTAAACGTAAAAATTGTACATTAGTAGAAGTTCAAGATGATTTATTTTTTATTTTATTATATTTTATTTTTTGAAATCGGTTATAATTTTTGTTTAAAAGTTTTTATTTCTTAATTTTTAGTGATTTAAAAGAAAGGCAGAGATTAAATTTTGGCATATTGAACCGTATGAAGTAAGCCCAAGAAAAGCTGTAAATCGTCGAGGTGTTTCCTCGACTGTCTATGGTCTCCATCATCATACCTATAATGGCACGTATCACCCATAAGAGTGCAAAGTTTTCATAAGTATAAATTAATTAAGTCCAATCACAAGGTAGCTACTGTAAACTACTTAGGATTTCCTTTAACTGTCCTTCGTCTTCATCATCAGATCCCCAATCACAGTTACAACCCATCCAGGTGTAAATTTCTCATCAACACAAATTAATCAAGCCCAAACACAAACAAGGTTACTAAAGCAAATCGTCGAGTACTTCCCTCGAATGTCTATGGTCTCCATCATCAGACCTATAGTGGCACGTTTCACGTATCACCCATATGGGAGCAAAGTTCTCATCAGTTTAAATTAATTAATTCATATCACAAGGTAGCTTCTGTAAACTATTTAGGAGTTCCCTTAACTGCCCTTCGCTTTCATCATCAGACCCCCCAATCACAGTTACAACCCATCTAGGTGTAAAGTTCTGATCAATATAAATTAATCAAGCAAAAACACAAGATTACTGAAGTAAATCGTTAAGGAGTTCTCTCGACTGTCTTTCAGCTCCAGCATCAGATCGACTCTAGACCTTCATGAAATTGTAGTGCTTTAAAAAGCTTAATTAAAAAAATATTAAGCGCACTAGTTGCTCCTACAATTTTCGAAAGTTCCCCTCAATTTTTCTGGGATTCCATCATCAGATCCTAGTTTCCTTATCATGGGACCATTTATTTGGCAAGTATATCCTTTCAAACAAAAAATAATTTTGAGAATCAGCCCACAATTGACGGAGAAATTGGTGTACATACATAAAAAAACCGATCGAATTGAGAACCTCCTCCTTTTTGTTGAAGTCGATTGAAAATCATACTGCTCCTCTCTATAATTATTGAATTTGCGATCTTACCTATGACGAGTAAATCTTATTTTTTATTACAGATACAGAACTAATATCGTTAGTTTACGGCAAAAATTATGTACCCATGAATTCATCCATTTATTATACTGACTACATGGTGAGTTTTTTTTATCTTTAATGAACTTTAATAAACTTGTAAAATAACTTCGTTGGGATCATATTGGCAGCGTCCCGCAGTTTCACCCGCGTACTTCCCATTCCCGTAGGAGTACAGGGATAAATTATAGCTTAAAATATGTAATTCTGATGTATAAGCTATGTTATTGTAGTTTCATTAAAATCTATTCCGTAGTTTTTGCGTGAAAAAGCCAAAAACATTCTTACAAACCTTGCGTTTATAATATTAGTAGGACTTCCTTTATTATAACCTTACTAAGGTTTTCATTTTTTTCATTTTTTTTATTCTTTATTAATTCCAGATTCTAATTTCAGTAAAATCTTGGTTTTACTTATTATATTGTCACTATAATTTTCATCAACTTATACGTTCCTTTGCTGGGCACGGGTCTCCTCCTTTAAATTATCCGTGGAAGGCTTTTGGCCGTAGTTCATTTATGCGCTGTACTGTCATCATCATCATCGACCCTCATATGTTGGGACATAATGTTATGGGAAGTAATTTTACAATAATAATGGGTTATTGCACACGGGAGACCTTGTCATCATCATCATCGACCCTCATGTGTCCCATTATTGCACACGGGTCTCCTCCTCGAAATCAAGCGAGGAGTCAGGCCATAGTTTACCTATGCGCTGGGCCAATGCGGAATGGTGTATTCACACACCTTCAATGACTTTTTTAAAACAAGTTTCCTCGCGATGTTTTACTTCACTGGTGAACAAGCGATGTTATCATATTTAGGAGCACGGAGAAATTTTTAAAAACCCATTTTAGGTGTACCAGTGAGGATTGAACCCAGGCCTCTCACGTTGGGGTCTATCCCTTAGGTGGCATCCATTAATTACGTGAGGCGAATTAGACGATTTTTTGACACTCCTCTCCCATTTGTGAGATATCGTGAGATTTGGCTCAACTCCTTCCCCCGTTCTAAACTCACGTGACATTTCTCAAAATGCGTATTAAATTGTAAATGTTGTAGATTTATTTTACTAGGGACTATTTCTTTCATTATTTTTTGTTAAAGACTACTAAAGACTCGTATCGATCGCTGATTCGTTATCTAGAACCATAGTGATATAGGTAGTTAGCAAAAAACTGAAATAAAAAAATATATTAAAGAACACTTCTCTAATTCACCCCACCGTCGAGTAAATTATAGTCAAGAAGTATTTTTACTATAATTTCACCCAATTTTCGTGTAATATTTGCTCATACCCCCTTCTCCTCCACTTGAGTTTGAGTAAGATTCAGCTCGACCCCCTCCCCCCTGATAAACCTCACGTAATTAATGGATGCCCCATTACGAGACCATCGTCGCTCACACTTACATTTTATATGTTAGTTGGATTATTAGTTTATGTAGTTTAGTAAGAGCTAGTCTCATGCTGTTTTGCAGCCAAATTGGGCCGGCACGACCGGAGTGGACCTCTCGCTCATATACACCGGCATAAAGTGACAGTTGTGCTGTCGCTTTTCGTGCGGTTTGTGAGTTTCCGGTGGCCTATTGGGGGATAGGGGAAAGGAGGGAAACGCATCTGCATAATCTTTGGTTTACATAATTGCTCGTTTAACCTCCTATGCTATAAAAATATTACGTTGGTATACATGATAAATTATGTTCATAGTTTTATTTCAATGTTAATCTTTATTTTCAGGTAAACGCACAAAATAAAGTGAGAGTAGACTTGTATTACGAAAGCTTTTGTCCGGGTTGCAGAAGTTTCCATACTGGTCCATTTAATGACGCCATAAAAACATTTGAGAATCTTTTAGATGTACACACATATCCATTTGGAAACGCTAAGGTATTTTTTTATTTATACATAAAATATAAAAGTTATTAAAAAAATTTTCTTCAAAAAGTATTTACTCAAACTTTCTTTTTTGACGTGACAACGTCTTATAATTCGATGGAGTCGGCTGCACGAACGAATAAACATGACGCATGCGGCGTTACCTCGCTCTGAGGCGTTCCATTTTCTTATGACGTTGTCACGTTCAACTATCGTCAGTAAACCGACTTTACAGACAACCGATTTTTTATGACTCCCTATTATAGCTGCCTATAGAATATTTTAACGTGTTCTATTTCGAAAAACAAATTGTTTCAAATTGCATCCATAATTATGCATCCATAATTAATATAAAAAACAATTCATTTTTTGATATTTTACAGATTATAAAACAAAGAAACGGAAAAATTAATTTTAAATGTCAGCATGGTCCAGGCGAATGTTATGGCAATAAATTACATTGTTGTGCTCTCGATATAATAACGAACAAAACTCAGGCCTTACTGTTCAACTCTTGCATGATGGAAGACACGCAAAGCAATCAGGGTTCGGACGACCAAGCCGCTGATAGAGTAAGTAATGATTCATTAATAAACCTTTAAAAAGGTATTTTGTCCTTCCTATAAGCCTTGGCGTTGAAAGAGGCCTTCTTCAATGAACACCAAGGTCCAAGATGGCTGAATACCGATCCTTCTTCCCGAACACGACCTCTTGTCCACTGCAGATCCCTTCGTCCAAAAATGGAAGGAAAAAGGTCCCATGCATCAAGCGACCGTGCAAACAATGCTGTTCCACTTGAGAAACAAGCAAGATGGTGGTACCCAAGCAGAAGCGACACGGGGCAACCCTCCCATCGATAAACAAAGTAAATTGATAAGCAATATGTCTCTCTCCTTCTATTTAAGAACCTTGCTCTCATCGGTAGAGCAGTCGCCAATCGCCAACACCTCCACCTCCTGATACGATACGACCGGTACCTTCTCCTTTATCTGTTCCATATGACGGGTCAAGTCCTAGTCATGTCGTATTAGGAGAATATATAAGAAAAAAAATCAATTTAAGACTAATTTAATAATCCAAATTTTTCAGTGCGCTCACAAAATGAACTTTGATCCAGAACCAATCAAAAGTTGCGCTAAAGGGTCCAGAGGTACTGAGCTACTGAAACTTTACGGTGAAGAAAGTAAAAAGGCCAATTTCAGATATGTTCCCTACATATTGGTGGACGGACGTGAGTCTTCCTCAACGAAATTTAAACAGGATATTTGCAATGCGTTCACAAACAAGCCGCCACAGTGCACAAAATATACGTAATTTCCTTGGAATCTTTTATTAATAAATATATACCAGGAAATTATATTATCTATTTTCATTAAAAATTGTAGGAAAGTTAATATGATATTTAATCTTTTACCGTTTTAAAAATTGTTACCTTAGTGTCTAAAAAGGGTATCCATGAACTCCGAGTAGGTACGAAACGTTAGCTTGATGTATGTTTTATTTTGATAAATAGCAAGGTTTCAAAAGATATGTACATATGTTATATTTATTATACCTAACCCTAGCCCAAGCTCACGGAGAAAAACAGCAGACTAAAGGGTGTACAGTTGATATGATTTTTTTATATCACAGGAGGGCAAACGAGCAGTCGAAGGCCTTTGGGCGACTATCGACGCACACACACATCCGCACAACCGGAGGTTATGCAGATGTTTTGCCCTTTCTATCCCGCCAATTGGCAAACCGTACGAAATGCGACAGCATAGCTGTCACTTGACGCCGGTGTTATCTGAGCGAGAGGTACCACTCCGGTCGTACCGGCCCAATTCGGCTTGAAAGCAGCAGGGCACTACCTTTTACAAAAGCTTTCTTTTCTCTTACAATGATTTCTCGTTACTCTAACAGACCATACGAGAATCGATTATTATCGAATATTACATAAATAGCATAATGCCAACTAGTTTTCAAATTAGTTTCTTACTACATATTACAGCTTGGCAAAAAAGAGTATGACGTGGTGACAGATGGAACTAAATATTTTACTAAATGGAAACCTATGATGTTGACAATACTGGGCCGACAAATACTAGATTTTGAGTAAAACTTAGTGTTTCACATTTAATTTTAACGATTTGATTAAATTATCTTACTGATTTTCCATATTATGATGACACCTAAGTCAAAGTGGCGCCCTCATTTTTTCCATACTCTTTTTTTGCCAAGCTGTACATAACAATTTTCTTTCAGTTATCTTGCGTCATAAATGAGTCAAAAATAAAGTTATTGTGAATATCGATAATATTTTCATATAATACAAAGTCACACATTACAACAATCAGATTTATGAGATCGTATTATATTTAAAAAATGCTACAAAGAACAGGCTTACTAATTCATCCGGATACCCGTATTGCCATACTAAATGCTATAATATCACACTCACTATAAAGTAACCATTTTTTGTATCGATCATTTTTGCTCAAACCGTTGTCAATTTTTATAAAAACATAAACATCGTTACAAGAAAATGAATTTCCAATATAAAAATGATACCACTGAACGTAATGAAAATATATTGCATTACATGGCTGCATTCTCGATATCGTAACAAACAAATAAAAAAAGGTTCAAGTACTCGTGTAAGAATCCTTTTGACGTTGGGAGATTAGACGCTCGATCGGCGTTCATTTTAGGATTGAAATATTAAAAGTATCTACACCAACAAATAAAATTCATGTGTATATGTAGGTAATATTTTTTTAAATTGTAGCCTACAACAAAAAAGAACTAAAAAAAGAAAATCAGCACCAAAGCCAAAAAATTAGTCTCTGTATAATTGTAACTTCATGTTTTTAGCTAGTATTTCGATTATTTGTTTAATTTTATTTTTTGTAGATCAACAATTTATTGTATTTACTACTTTTATATTACTTTAGTAGAACATAATTGTTAATTATTTGTTGTAAGTTAATGAAATTTGTATGATGCTGAATTTCTTCTCTCGACGTTATCAATATACAATACGGTATATTCTCGTTATCATGCTATGTTTACCGTACATTTATCAATATGAGCAAATAGGGCAATGACTTTGTTTAATGATTAAATGACTCTTTAATTACTTTTGAAGTGGATTTAGAGACAAACATCTCTCGACGAAACAACATGATCTTTTTACCGGTAAACGTTTCCAAACGTTCATATCTAAACTAAAACGGCAGAAATCATTTTGTTAAGTGGAGAATAGAAAAAAAAATAAAAAAAAATTGAATAACCATTGATTTTCAACCTTGTAATTTATTACAAGGTTGAAAAACAATCCATCTAGGTATCAAAATACCCCATCAAGGTTCAGGCCTTGACGTGGCAGTGGGGCCCAGTAGCCTAGGGTGAACCCAGCACTTTGGGCGAAGCTAATTGAGCCGTGGAGGCTCTTATAAGAAGAGGGGACAAAGGAGCAGAGGGCAAGGGGCGAGGACGGGAACTTCACCCCATTGTACTGTCCCGACGCTGGGAGGGGTTGTTCTGTGGTGCGAGACAACCCCTCTGTGGAGGTGGTGTCGGTCCCTTCGGGGACTGACTAGCCGTCTAGGTGCACTGTTTGCTCATTAGATCCGGGGCACCTCACCAAAGGCGGCATTGGTGGCAATCGTCGGGTTTTAGTGGGTAGAGCTGCGTCCACTTACCAGCTTTCGGGCGCAGCGAGTGCCACATACCCGCGTAGGGAGATCCACTCCCCCGCGGAATGCCTCAGAGCATTTCTCGGCGTTAAAGAAAAAAAACCTTGTAATAAAAACGAAAATAAAACCAAATGACAGTTATTCAAATATTTTAAATCATCGTGCAAAGTATATAATGTGCACAAGAGTTTTGTGTACTATTTTTTACTATTGGTACCGTTTTCTCATGTCTATTATAAAAGCACTTTTGTAGTGATGATACATTTCCTAGAAGCTACAAAACAGCATTTATTGTTTTGAAATAGTTACCCATTTTACTCTAATTGCCTATTTATCACAAATTGGTATTTTTTTCAAAAAACACAAATAGTCATAACTTTTACGGAGATCAAGCGAGTGCTCTGCCACAAAGATATTTTTTACTGCAAATAACCTCAACTGTCGCCCTGTTTCGTGTATGTATATGCAAACATACAGACGAACTACCTCATGATAAGTGCTCAGCGGCCATGTCCAAGTCCAAGCAAGACTAGGCCTTGGCCAGGAAACTTAATCCTGTGTTGTAATTACACTGCCTGTTCTGCCCTTCAGTCCGAAACTCAGCAGAGCTGTTTTACGGGAGAAATAAGCAGGATGGTCGAATGGACACACCCCTATATATACGGGTTTAGCAGTATAGTTTTTATTCTTTACAAGAAAAAAAAAAACGAATAAATGAAATTTTCTCGAGCATTAGAGAATTACGGACGAGTTTTGAACCCTGAGCGACCTCTGGCGATAATACGAAGCAGATATAAATATATAAGTCATGTCAAAAGATAATAGAAAGAGCAACACTGTACCTAATAGGAAAATGTGTTTTAGTACAAAACAGTTTAAAGATGCCGCGTTTAATGTAAGACATTTGTTTTCTCTTTGTCCAGTGTAATTGACAAGTCATCGACCCTTGATGAGAATAATTATTTCCTTTAATTTGTTTACGATTTGCTGTTTAATTCTTTTAATGTGAAACGTATCACTATCATGAAAGGTACCATCCAAAAAACATTACACATTGTACTACAATGTATCATGAGAAGAAAAGTCTGGCCTGTTGGTCTAGTGGTTAGTGACCCTGACTGCTAAACCAGAAGGTCGTGGGATCGATTCCCACCCACGACAAATATTTTTGTGATGAGCATGATCTTTTGTTCTGTATCTGGCTGTAGTTTATCTATAATATGTATGTATTAAGAAATATATAAGTATAATATATATCAGTTGTCTGGTTACCATAAGAACAGGCTCTGCCTGGTTTGGGATCAGATGGCCGTGTGTGAGTTGTCCCAACATAATATTACAACTATTATATTATTATTATAAAAAAGGTAACAATTTCTCATAGTTTGGATGTCTTGTGCGCGCGCATTTCAAGCGCACGCTACGAGCGAATCGACGCGTGATGTGTCGGTTTTTCGATGATAAAAAACATTTTGCACAAAATTAAAACCGACTTCAAAAATACTAAACTAAAAAGTAATAAAATAACTGTGTTTCTTCGGTGTCAGCCAAGGTAGGTAGGTAGGGTACAGCAACAAATACGACACTGACTCCAAAAGTAACTATAATGACGTGGTAAACGCAAAGTTTGTACATCAGTAGAAAATTAAGTTGATTATAAGTTGTAAGCACAAAAATTCAAGAAACACATTTATTTTATTACTTTTTATAGTTTAGTATTTTTGAAGTCGGTTTCAATTTTTTGTAAAATATATTTATTTCTTAATTTTTAGTGATTCCGAAATTCGTCGTCTTAGCGTTCATTGAAGGAGGCCTATGTTTAGCAGTGGACGTATAAAGGACAATGATGGTGATGATGATGATGATTACGATGATGATGATGATGATGATGATGATGATGGTGATGATGATGATGATAATTACAATGACCGAGACATTCTATGGTGTGCTACCAAAGCATCCTAAACAATTGTTACATCGACAAGTAATAAAATGAGCATATCTTCAAGGTAAAAGAAACCATCCAAGTAGGCGTTATTGGGAATACCTAAAAAATGGCTTGTCTGATCTTAATAAAATAAAAATGGGACCAAATTGGAGATACCAGCTTTCAAACAAAAAAATAACTATCGAAATCCATTCACAAACCGCGGAGTAATCGTGTCACATACATACAAAAAAAACATACAGACGAATTGATAACCTCCCCTTTTTTGAAGTCGGTTAATAAAACAAACAGATGCACGCGGGAGGTTCTTGCAGCGATGACGATGAGCGAACATGCAATGAAAGGTAGAATGCTACATTTCATGTTACGTTTCACCAGTCTGTACGCACCATAAGTTTTTTACCACGGCTATTTTATTTTGTTCCGTGGGATATGTTCCTGTATGACACATACAGCCATCTCTTGGTGGACTGGCAGTTATATGATTATTGGCATAAGCACTAAATCACTACCTGTTATGCCCTGCCCTGATCCAGGTCTCCTCAATAGGTTTTATCCTTATTTATCAATGGATGGGCTACGTTGGCTACATACTCTCAGATCCGTCTAAATCAAAATCCTCCATGAGTCGAAAAGTTTTTTTGGTCTCCCTTGATATTCGGCTTACTCTTACTGTAATAATTTCAGAGAAATACACTAGGCAAGTCAATACGAAAGGTAAAAAATAAACGTATATTATGAAACACGTAAAACGTATATTATGTCCTGGAAGTATTTGTTTTTTGTAGACAAAACGGTGGAATACCTCAGCGTGAACTTAATACCGTACGGATATATTGTGACGGTAGAGTTATAATTCCATTAACGAAACAACAATAATATTTATTTATTTAATTATCACTTTATACATAAGTATCTATACAAAAATTAGTTCCGAAATTTTCCGCAATATGGAGAGGGGTTTTTTTTTTTTTTTTTGGCATAATAATGTTTATATAAAATAATAAACCTTTAAATTCTTGACATAAAAATTAGAACAAATATAAATGCACTAATATCATAGTCCCACTAATTTAAATCAGTTTATCGAAAAGCTGTTTAATTCTTATCATGCCAAATTCCAAAAATTGGTGAAGATTGCCTGAAGCCAGCAAACTTTCATCTTTGGATGGACTAAAAGTTTCCTATTTTTTCAGAAAAGTACAGATTATTTTTTCAGAAAAGTGCATAAAATGGTCGTGATTCGTTTGAATGTCAGCACGGGCCTGAGAAATACTACGGAAATACAGTACACGCCTGCATGATCCGGGACTCTCATAAAAGGCGGCTGAGGGCACTTGCAGCGGTTTTAGTGGGTAACGCATCTCCAAGTGCGAACCCCACACACGGCTAGGTTTAGAACTCACCCCGGTCCTAGTTATGGTTTGGTCTGCAAATTTCCGTTGCAGAACAAAAAAAAAAAAAAAGACATCATATTATTATACTCTTATACAGAAATTTGCTTTCTAAGGGTTTCCTAGATAACCATTGAACAGCTATTATCCAGCCTTATATGATGACTGTACTACAGAGTAATTATACACCACCAATATCCAGAAGGTAGCAATATTCAATGCTCTTGTACAGCATTAGGCAATACAAAAGTAGATTTCTAGAGCACTATTCAGCCGATATACTGCTCTAGTCTTATAAACTTGCTGATAGTGGTTTTTTATACCATACGCTGTATTTTAGAGTTTTTCGGTGCTCTTTACAAGCTAAAAGTAATAATTTCGGCTTTATACAGCCTTAAAGCAGCTGTACTGTATTAAATAATACAATTTACCCTCTACTACAGCCTTAAGTATATTTTGACGCTTTTGTACATCGTTTATAAAGCTTCTAGCTGTTATTGCACTGGTTAAAAGATCTTTTTTCAGCTTAAATGTTTATTGGGCAGCCTTTTATTCCTATCCCTCCCAATAGATTATTGAAGTATGTATCCAGTTTGTGAGATCGGTGTATTGATGATGATTCATCAAATGTCATATACATACTTTACTACATGCATTTATACGGCTATATTCTTATCTATATATAAGTACACCATACACACTAAAGTAACACATTATTGTTTCTTAAATGGGTATCAGAGAAGTATAAAAGTTCTTATAAACTTTTGTAACACATATTGATATACAAACATCATTAACGTACTTCCAAACATCGTTACATATTCGTAAAGTTATCCCATACTTCCACAATTAATTTAATATCATCTAAGCTGTTACGTGCCGAGCAAACTATCTGAAACAAAGTTACGTTCGTACGTATAAAACCGCTTTGTATTCATGTCCTGGTAAATTGTGTTATTGAGTGAAAATGAGAAAATAATGTGTGATGTCTACAAGACGTTTCTGAATATTGCCTAGGTAATTATATAAAAATAGGCGACTTTCTCATTTCGATATAATATATTAGAAACTAACTGTTTCCCGCAGTTTCGCTCGCGTTAACTTAGATTTATAGCCGTACCCGGATTGATGATGATTATTTTATAGCTTAAGTAATAACATCAGTGAAAGTCTCATCAAAATCGGCCCAGCTGTTTCAGAGATTAGCCGAAACAAACAGACAGACAGACAAAAATTGTACAAAATGCTATTTTGGTATGTCTCGTGTATACATCCATATGCATTCAATAAAAAGCAGTAACCTAATTAAATATTACAAAATTACATAAGAGGACATAAGCTACATCAGGAGTTCCAATCTTGTCGATATGTTTGATAAAGGTACACAGAAGAAGGCTGTACCAGAGTTATGGATGTTCCCCACCATGGTTCAGGCCTTGTCGTGGGTAGGGCTCAGTAGCCAAAGGTGAACCCAGCAACTTGGGCGAAGCCAATTGAACCGAGGAGACTGCTGTTTGTAGCCTTTTTTACAATTATAAGAAGAGGAGACGAAAGAAGAAAGAGAGAAACGCAGGGGTCAAAGAGCGAGGATGGTAACCTCACCCCATTGTGCCGTCCCGAAGTTGGGACAAGCCCTCTGTGGAGGTGGAGTCGGTCCCTTGGCGTCTGACTAGACGTCGAGGTGCCCTGTTGCTCAACAGATCCGAGGCACCTCATCAAAGGCGGCGTTGGTGGCACTCGCCGGGTTTAACTGGGTAGAGCTGCGTCCACCTTACCATCTTTGGAGCGCAGCGAGTCCCACATACCCACCTGGGAAGTCCCCCTCCCCCGCGAGATGCCTAAGAGCATTTCTCGGCGCAAAAGAAAAAAAAAGGCTTGATACTTTTTTTCTTATTTTTTAGTCCTTGCTTGGACATGGAGAGCTAGATCATCTTGGCAATATAGATGCCCTGTATCCAGGAGCGAACGGAAAAAGGTTAAGTAGTACTAATGATGCTGATAATAATTGAAATCAGGTGACCACATTTTTTTAATAAGACTGTCTTGCACGTGTTAATCACGTAAAAGGTGTGTAAAGAAAAGTATTTACCATACCAGAAAAAAATCAAAAGACTTTGTTTTGTTCAGTACGGAGTACGTACTACGTACCTACCAAGTGGACACTCGAGAAATAGCACAACAGTCGTGGCGAGGACCTATTTAAAAGAAACGCTATTACCGGGAGGTGGACGGTGCCTACGTGTCCCTCTACGTTCCCTACACCGTCATCGATATGGATGGAATGGACCTTCATGTGGACTATAGTCTATATAATATGATATATTAGATAATCTATACGAAAGATTAAAGCAAGCTCGTAGCCTAAAAGTTAGCTAACTAACCGTAGACGAGGCTAAGTTGAATTTCATCATTGTGAGCTATAGTTCAATAAATACGAAAATAAATGCAAGAGTCCTTTTCTTTGAAACTAATTCTTACAAGTTTTCCACGACTTGATGGTGTGATTGACTCCGAGGTTTTTAATTTATTTTATCGTATTTTTTCCTAACAATTAACACCATACATAATTGTAGTCTTCGTGTTATAATTTTCTGTGTTAAATTTTAATCATTTTTCTGTATATTTTAGTAGCATTAAATATTAGTGACGTATTTTCTTTACTGTGACATTGACTGATTTTATTGCTGCATTCGGGGAATCCGTAAAGAAATGTTACAATTGTAAGTTCGAGGCGGTCATTGTTCCCGGGGCTCGTGACAACCGCCGGACAGCGGCTATCCCGTAATATCCCGACACTACAAGTGTCTCCTTTCCCACAACTTACCCGACTCCCCTCGTGTTCCGTGACGAAGGTCGATACTCATGTTTTTGTTGCATGTTGGAAAGTTGTTGTAATTGCAATATCGTTTCTTCGACGCTTTTCTTATTGCTTATTTCTTATACGTTTACAAATTTTAGAAAAACATGTGATTACACCGTTTGGTTGAAACTTTTGTGTTTGTAGTAAATCACCATTATTTTTATCAACCTGGACTCAAAGCAAAATTTGAATATATTATATACACATTCCTAAACTTCAACTTACATAATTTACTATAAATATATAACAAGAATATGAATAAAATAAAATTTTGGTAAGTACCTAACTAATCTTAAATCAAATATTTTGACGTGACAACGTCTAATAAATCGATGAACAGGCGGCGTTCACGACAAAGGATGACTCATTGTCCCGTTACGCTCATCGTCCCGTTTCGCTCATTTTGTTATTTTCAAATTCAAATTCAAATTCATTTATTTTCAAAAAACATGGTAACAATGGTGATAATAAAAATTGTTCAGGATCATAGATGTTTCACACTCTTCGAGGTATGCAAATATTTATGTCATAAAAGCTATGCTCAACAAGCCACTTAAACAGTTTAGTCTTAAATTGTACCATTGGGAGAGTTTAGATGGAGTCTGGTAATTTGTTGAATATTTTCACACTCATACAGCAACAACCCTTTAAATATTTTGTTAGTCTGGGTGCTTGATTCGTAACAAGCCTATCCGGATTTCTGAAGTTAATTTTTGGATTAGCGTCACTGACCTTAGTAAGTATATAAGCTTTTATGTTGTTTGACGAACACACACATCTCATAAATATATAAAGAGGGCAACGTCAATAATTTTAGGTCCTGAAATAGGGGCTTACATGACTCGAAAGGAGCTTTAAACATCAAAGCTCTTACGCATTTTTTTTTGTGTTATAAAAGCTTTGTGTAAATGTGAACTATTACCCCAAATAATTATTCCGTAGCGAAGAACTGAGCCTATATAAGCATGATATGAAATTAGTGCTGTTCTAAGGTCTGTGATTTTTCTCAGACATTTTAATGCATACACTAATTTATTTATTTTTTCACAGACATAATCTATGTGTGGCTTCCAGTTCAACTGATTATCTACTATAACTCCCAAGAACTTGGTGCGTGTCACTTCTTCTATTTTTGCGTCTTTGTATTTGATGTCAAAGGGCTCAGTTTTTAGTTATGACGTTGTCACTATCGTCCGTAAACCAACTTTACAGGCAACCAATTTTTTCTATCTTATTATTCATCATCATCATCCATCTACTGCTGAATATAGTTAGGCCTTTTTTTTTTTTGTTGCCGCTGGGGAATGCTCTTATGCATACCGCCGGGCCCGGGGGAGCCCGGGTGTTATGTGGGACTCTCTGCGCCCGAAGAGATGGTGATGGTAATTAGACGCAGACACTACCCACTAAACCCCAGCGTTGTTCTCCTCGTCGTACTGGCCCGGCGCGGGAACTTTTGTATGGTCCGCACCGGCGACGTTGTGCCTGAAGGCACTCTCCTGTGAAGGCAGGGGGTGGAGTCCCCTCCTCCTACTCCGCTTAAGGCACCCTGAACACTTAAGGGTGCCTTATAGCTCGGACCGTACGCGCGCGCAGCAGATCCCCCGATCGACCGCGCACAGGTCCCTCACGGCGGTGCGACCGCCTGTCGCCCGCGCCCGCGCTCTGCTGCGAGAAGGGGCGCCAGTTCGCTCCCTCTCCCGCTCTGCCTCCTCCTTCTGCGGCATCACAACCTCGCAGAAGGAGAGGACCGCCTCCCATGCACTCTCACTGGCGATCATCGCGTGGATGACCGCAGGGAGTGAAAGGTCGGCGCCAACCTCGGCAACGAGGTCCGCCCTTTCTACCGCCCACGCAGGGCACTCCGCCAGGGTGTGGTCAGCAGTGTCCTCCTCACAGCTGCAGTGATGACACCCTGGCAAGTTCTCCGAGCCTGCCACCTTGCACAGATACCTCCTGAAGCAGCCGTGCCCCGTTAGGATCTGCGCAAGGTGGAAGGTTATAACGCCGTGCCGCCGGTCAACCCACTGCTCCAAGATTGGACCGACGGCCGCCACAGTGCGGTGACCCGCAGTTGGCTCCTCTAGCCTCTCCTTCCACTGGAGGAGCACTTGCCTTCGACTCCAACAGGACTCCTCTTCACCGGAGACCTCCTCGTCGTCTCCACGCCTCCTTCGCCAAGAACGAGCCAGGGCACCTGCCACCAAGTCCCACGGCGCAGAGCCCGCCAGTACGCCTGAATATAAATATAGGCCTCCGTCAATAAACGCCAAGACGTCCGACCCCTTGCCACTCGCATCCAACACGTACGCCAGTCACCGCACGTCGTCAGTTTATTTCAAAATATATATTAAATAATGTAAAGGGGATAGTTTAAAATTTTTTGGATTTTGGGGAACTAATAAAGTAAAATAACAACATTTACTCTCTTACGACTTAGCCCCTTCGAATCCTAAAAGTAACCTCAATTTGCACACTCTACCAAAATAATTCAAACGCCTTATTTTATTTAAAATTTAATCAAAGCTTACTCAATATTATTATCAAGCAACATTTAATTAAGAGCAAAAGTATGTAGAATATTTTAATAATACCCATTGTTTCCAATTTATTTAAGCAACAGTGAGTATAAATGTTTGCCGTCAATATTATAACAGGCGTTTATTTCGAATATTATGATTCAGACGGAAAAGCCTATTTATATAGCAATGGAAGTACAGTATATTTGCTATTCGCGTTGTGTATATTTAATATGACACAAAGGAAAGTTCTACATGTACCGATATAGTTTTGTTTT
Organism: Helleia helle; assembly: GCA_963853865.1. NCBI lineage: Eukaryota > Metazoa > Arthropoda > Insecta > Lepidoptera > Lycaenidae > Helleia > Helleia helle. Next base: position 11,292,009 of record OY971422.1, on the reverse strand, counting down.
GTAAGTATGAACTAATATTCTTTTGTATTTACTATTAATTATATTATGAAAATCGCATTATTTGTGAAATAATAATATTAGATAGGTCTAAAATCACTTTTTTTTACGCATACAGCCATACCCATTTAGGTTATTCTCTTAAAATATGTTTGGTGACTTTAGTATGAAGGCTGAATCAAATTGGTATAATCATGCTCACATACAGATAAAAAAGATAAAACTTAATGCAGCTTGTTCAAAATCCATTGTTTTTTTACTGCTTTTAGCAAATGCTTTCATTGAAGGTTCATTTCCATGGCTAGCATAGTGAGCAGAAGAAGCTCTATAAAAAGGTTTCTGCTCGTCCATTACTGTCCATTATGATTATATTATAGTATAGCCTGACCACAAATATATAAACCCTGCATTGACGTCGCCACTGTATCTTTTATACGATAACACGTCTTGTGGTAACACCATAGACAAGTATATTGAAGTGAACCTTCTTTGCGCGCATGAGTGTAAATTTTATACGGATGAAACGTCACCCAGCTTCAGGTTAGTATAATTAATATAAACGAGATTTAAAATTTAGTTTGCCAAATAAGTTTCGCATATTATATGTCTATTGTCTACGGGTAACACACAGTATAGTCCATACATAAATTAGTTCGAAATTTTCCACAACATGGCGAAGGCTTTTATTTTTCTGGTTAGGCTATACTAACTTCTAATGTTTAAAAATAAAACCTTGTCAACACTTAAAAAATTACAACTGCTTGTCTCCTGTTTTCCTCCTATGTATTATAAACTATTCAAAGAGCTAATTGCATATTCTAAAAAATCCTTGGACACAATGCATGCCGTTGCAGCCTGCGGTCTGCGCTGAATCACGGCAGAGACATTTAAAACATGTGACTCATGACTAACTGACTTGGACATTCTTGTTCCTCGTTGGATATAATTGTTTTGAAGAATTCGTGATAAATTTTAAATGAACATTGCATTTACAAATTCATATCTGTGTATAATTATGACTAAAGCGGAATTCCCTTCAAAGGGACTTTCTTTATTATGGATAAACCATATCTGATCCGATTAAAAAGGAACAATTTAAAGGATTTTATTATAAAATGTCTCGGCTTCCTGTTTAAACCAGCCAAATATAATCAAGATCGCACCAGCTAACAAATCTTTCACCATGTTCCTATTATAATAATTTTCATTGTAATGATAATCATCTACAGGTTATCGATAAGTTTTCCCAAGATTTTGTTATGTTTATATTTGTCTATCAATTATCAAAATAATTCATCATCAATAACTATCAATTAATGCACATATATACGACGTATATTATATTCATAACGATGTAATATCAAATCAACCAACCAGTGATCTGTGTGTACGTCCCATCGGCTAATTATCCATCAATGGCCTTTAGTCGGCCAATCAGAGCGCAGAACGCAGCGTCGCAGCACAAATTTTGGCGGAATTTGTTTTCACACAAAACACATAACATTAGGTACCTACCCTACACCTACCGCTCTACCGCTATATGCTCCATGCAATATATTTGAAATGCTCCATGGTATATGGACACCAAAATGGCAAATAAAGTTAACGTGGTACCTAGTAAACATCAGTAAGCTAACGTTCTTCAGGTTTCTATATCCCCATAAACTTGGCATCACCCACCATACCAGAGGAAATTACTTCATCATACCACACTGCTGCCGACTGCTGTTAGAGTACAGGAACTTTGAAGTACAACAAAAGTGCTTCTATCTTCTACTTTATGAAGATTATAAACATACACTGATATATCTGTGTCGTCTCCACGCCTCCTTCGCCAAGAACGAGCCAGGGCACCTGCCACCAAGTCCCACGGCGCAGAGCCCGCCAGTACGCCTGAATATAAATATAGGCCTCCGTCAATAAACGCCAAGACGTCCGACCCCTTGCCACTCGCATCCAACACGTACGCCAGTCACCGCACGTCGTCAGTTTATTTCAAAATATATATTAAATAATGTAAAGGGGATAGTTTAAAATTTTTTGGATTTTGGGGAACTAATAAAGTAAAATAACAACATTTACTCTCTTACGACTTAGCCCCTTCGAATCCTAAAAGTAACCTCAATTTGCACACTCTACCAAAATAATTCAAACGCCTTATTTTATTTAAAATTTAATCAAAGCTTACTCAATATTATTATCAAGCAACATTTAATTAAGAGCAAAAGTATGTAGAATATTTTAATAATACCCATTGTTTCCAATTTATTTAAGCAACAGTGAGTATAAATGTTTGCCGTCAATATTATAACAGGCGTTTATTTCGAATATTATGATTCAGACGGAAAAGCCTATTTATATAGCAATGGAAGTACAGTATATTTGCTATTCGCGTTGTGTATATTTAATATGACACAAAGGAAAGTTCTACATGTACCGATATAGTTTTGTTTTGTAAGTATGAACTAATATTCTTTTGTATTTACTATTAATTATATTATGAAAATCGCATTATTTGTGAAATAATAATATTAGATAGGTCTAAAATCACTTTTTTTTACGCATACAGCCATACCCATTTAGGTTATTCTCTTAAAATATGTTTGGTGACTTTAGTATGAAGGCTGAATCAAATTGGTATAATCATGCTCACATACAGATAAAAAAGATAAAACTTAATGCAGCTTGTTCAAAATCCATTGTTTTTTTACTGCTTTTAGCAAATGCTTTCATTGAAGGTTCATTTCCATGGCTAGCATAGTGAGCAGAAGAAGCTCTATAAAAAGGTTTCTGCTCGTCCATTACTGTCCATTATGATTATATTATAGTATAGCCTGACCACAAATATATAAACCCTGCATTGACGTCGCCACTGTATCTTTTATACGATAACACGTCTTGTGGTAACACCATAGACAAGTATATTGAAGTGAACCTTCTTTGCGCGCATGAGTGTAAATTTTATACGGATGAAACGTCACCCAGCTTCAGGTTAGTATAATTAATATAAACGAGATTTAAAATTTAGTTTGCCAAATAAGTTTCGCATATTATATGTCTATTGTCTACGGGTAACACACAGTATAGTCCATACATAAATTAGTTCGAAATTTTCCACAACATGGCGAAGGCTTTTATTTTTCTGGTTAGGCTATACTAACTTCTAATGTTTAAAAATAAAACCTTGTCAACACTTAAAAAATTACAACTGCTTGTCTCCTGTTTTCCTCCTATGTATTATAAACTATTCAAAGAGCTAATTGCATATTCTAAAAAATCCTTGGACACAATGCATGCCGTTGCAGCCTGCGGTCTGCGCTGAATCACGGCAGAGACATTTAAAACATGTGACTCATGACTAACTGACTTGGACATTCTTGTTCCTCGTTGGATATAATTGTTTTGAAGAATTCGTGATAAATTTTAAATGAACATTGCATTTACAAATTCATATCTGTGTATAATTATGACTAAAGCGGAATTCCCTTCAAAGGGACTTTCTTTATTATGGATAAACCATATCTGATCCGATTAAAAAGGAACAATTTAAAGGATTTTATTATAAAATGTCTCGGCTTCCTGTTTAAACCAGCCAAATATAATCAAGATCGCACCAGCTAACAAATCTTTCACCATGTTCCTATTATAATAATTTTCATTGTAATGATAATCATCTACAGGTTATCGATAAGTTTTCCCAAGATTTTGTTATGTTTATATTTGTCTATCAATTATCAAAATAATTCATCATCAATAACTATCAATTAATGCACATATATACGACGTATATTATATTCATAACGATGTAATATCAAATCAACCAACCAGTGATCTGTGTGTACGTCCCATCGGCTAATTATCCATCAATGGCCTTTAGTCGGCCAATCAGAGCGCAGAACGCAGCGTCGCAGCACAAATTTTGGCGGAATTTGTTTTCACACAAAACACATAACATTAGGTACCTACCCTACACCTACCGCTCTACCGCTATATGCTCCATGCAATATATTTGAAATGCTCCATGGTATATGGACACCAAAATGGCAAATAAAGTTAACGTGGTACCTAGTAAACATCAGTAAGCTAACGTTCTTCAGGTTTCTATATCCCCATAAACTTGGCATCACCCACCATACCAGAGGAAATTACTTCATCATACCACACTGCTGCCGACTGCTGTTAGAGTACAGGAACTTTGAAGTACAACAAAAGTGCTTCTATCTTCTACTTTATGAAGATTATAAACATACACTGATATATACACGTGGTAGGTGGGAGGAATGCGGTGTGCCTTTTTAGGGTTCCGTAGCCAAATGGCAAAAAACGGAACCCTTATAGATTCGTCATGTCCGTCTGTCTGTCTGTCTGTCTGTCTGTCTGTCTGTCTGTCTGTCTGTCTGTCTGTCTGTTTGTCTGTCTGTCTGTCCGTCCGTATGTCACAGCCAATTTCTTCTGAAACTATAAGAGCTATACTGTTGAAACTTGGTAAGTAGATGTATTCTGTGAAAACTCAATATTTTTTTTCATCAAACCCATCCGTGTGGGGTATCTATGGATAGGTCAAAAATGATATTGAGGTTTCTAATACCATTTTATTCTAAACTGAATAGTTTGCGCGAGAGACACTTCCAAAGTGGTAAAATGTGTCGTCCCCCCCTGTAACTTCTAAAATAAGAGAATGATAAAACTAAAAAATATATATGATGTACATTACCATGTAAACTTCCACCAAAAAATTGGTTTGAACGAGTCTAGTAAGTGTTTTTTTTTAATACGTTATAAATCGTAAACCGCAATTTACCTTTCATTCAATCAACTCAAATATTTAAAAAACATATTGTTAAAGAGTCTAATGTTGTACATTATGTAATGGTAACCCTTTGTGCGAGAGTCCGACTCGCACTTGGCCGTTTTTTATGTTAGTTGGATAGGCTACATAAACTAGTTCACCTGAGACTAGGCCAGGCAACTCATTTATTCCCACCATGGTTCAGACTTCAGGCCTTGACGTGGCGGTGGGGCTCAGTAGTCTAGGGTGAGCCCAGCACCTTGAGCGAAGCTAATTGAGCCGAGGGGGTTCTTTGTAACCCTCTTATAAGAAGAGGGGACAAAAGACCAGGGAGCAAGGGGCGAGGATGGGATTCTTACCCCATTGTACTGTCCCGACGTTGGGAGGGATTGTTCTGTGGTGCGGGACAACCCCTCTGTGGAAGTGGCGTCGGTCCCTTGCGGGACTGACGAGGTCGTCAGAGGTGCCCTGTTAACTTAACAGACCCGAGGCACCTCACCAACGGCGGCACTGGTGGCACTCGCCGGGTTTTAGTGGGTCCACTTACCATCTTTCGGGCGCAGCGAGTCCCACATTCTTTAACGCCGGGGAATGCTCTGAGCCATCCCGCCTGGGGAGTGGGTCTCCCTAACTACTCCATGGCTACGTGCTTCATTATACGTTCGCCTTTTCTCACTCTCTATCTATCGGTCAATTACCCTCTCCCTCTTCTTGGACAAAAACGTTGCACATTTTCGTGACGTTTCATCCGAAAAAAAAAATTAACCGCATAGAAGTTTCACTTCAAAAAACGCAAATAATATTACTTTCACCACGAAACAGGCCTATTTCTAGTGGACGAATACGCCGTATTACCTGTCTATAAAAGTAAGTTTCGAACAATGTGCTGCGGACTGAATTTGGTTGAGGTAGACTTCATGTAATTAACGCTTGGGGGTTTAACTTAAACTACGTCTCGAACACCCCCGAGTCCAATTATTTCAACTTTGTCCAGACAGCCAGACACAACAGAGGATTGCATAACTAACTTTGTTGAAATTCCAAGACGCTTCAAGGATTTAAATGTAAAAATTCTCAAATTACACTGTTTAAACGCTGTAATAATACAAATAATGAATTTAATTCTACTTTATGTTAATCTGACAAATGATCCAGTCTATTTTTTTTTTCCCGCGGGGGAGTGGGTCTACCCACGCGGGTATGTGGGACTCGCTGCGCCCGACAGCTGGTAAATAGACGCAGCTCTACCCACTAAAACCTGGCGAGTGCCACCAATGCCGCCTTTGGTGATGTGCCCCGGATCTAAAAAACAAACAGGGCACCTCGACGGCTAGTCAGTCCCGCAAGGGATCGACGCCACCTCCACAGAGGGGTTGTCCCGCACCACAGAACAACCCCTCCCAACGTCGGGACAGTACAATGGGGTGAGGTTCCCATCCTCACCCCTTGCCCCCTGCCCTTCTGTCCCCTCTTCTTATAAGAGGGATACAAAGAGCCCCCTCGGCCCAATTAGCTTCGCCCAAGGTACACCGCTCACCCTAGGTTACTGAGCCCCACCGCCACGACAAGGCCTGAACCATGGTGGGGATCCAGTCTATAGTGTCGCTTAAACTTGAATATAAACGAGTTCTTCTGTTCCTACTAGCTCTTCATAACATCATCATCATCATCATCATCAGCCTCTATCCGTCCACTGCTGAACATATGCCTAACCAATAAACGCCAAGACGACCGATCCGTCGCCACACGCATCCAACACGGACCGGTCATTACCTTATAATGTAATAGGTAAAAATAACCGGTAGCTCTTGTATACAAGGTTGTTAAATTAAACCACGTATACTATGTACCATTTTCAGGCTACAAACCAAAACTTAGACCAATAGAATCAATAGTTTAGTCACAGAATATTTTTAAAGTTTTAAAGCCGCTCCGGTTTGTTCGACCCGGTGAGACGCAACGTGCTGTGCGACGTTGCCTTTTAGATTCGAAGGACATTTTACAAAGGTTTACAAAGAGTTTTTACGTTTTACTTTGACTATACACATATTTAAGTTCTTTGAAAACTTTTTTTTTATTGCTCTCAAACTATTTTTTTATAGTTTCGGATTAACCGTAAGCATGTGTAGTATATGTAGTTTAATTTAATGCCTCTCGCTTTTATCAACCTTTTATATAATGTAATAAATACAAATAGCATAAAAATCATAACTTTTGGTAGTGCGGATGTCTATGGGCGTCGGTAGTTACCATAAGGCTCTGACTGCTCGGTTGCCTCCTTATTAGTTATACATAAAAAAGTATCCAATGCACAAATAGCTGGTGTCGCGGCTTGGTAATTTGCGAGAACAGTACAATTATACTTGGTATAGTAGGTTGAATCAAATGCGTTTCTCTACGTGCCGTGCCATACGGTCGCATTCATAATTTTCATATAGCCTTTGACGTGTGCACCGCATTCATTAAAACATTTATCAAATATACACACACTAATACATATTACAGACACACACATTGGCATTATGCAGGGTTACACGAGACTATCGATTCACTTGTCGAGATTTTTTTTCTTTTTTTCATCCAAATAAATAGCCGAGTGGCGAGGGATCGGTCGTCTTGACGTTGTTGAAGGCGGCCTATATTCAGCAGTGGACGGATAAAGGCTGATGATGATGATGATGTGAATCATAGGCAAAGGATGATGAAATAAATAGCCAATTAGACTTCAATCCTAAGGTTATCAAATTTTAAAAAACTGACTGGTGGTTCCGGATATAGACGGGTACAAACAAACTCTTTACCTTTATTATATTAAATATACATATGTATATGTAATGTCAAATTTACTGCTGATTGGCTATTATTATTAGAAAAAATAAAGAATATGTTAAATTTGATTGGAAAATATTAGGAGACAGGAATGGAAAGAAATTAAGAACACATTATTAATATAATTTTCTGCTTTCTTCGAGATTCGTACATGAGACTTCTGCAGTAGTAATGACCACTGCAGTATGCAATGGTAGTAGTCAACATTTATAAGTAACACAAAACGTTAAAATAGTTCCGATCATTTCTGTTATCTTAAATTATATTATTTATCAATGGCTACAAAAAAAACTACTGACATTTCTGAAAATAAAATGTAAAAATGTAACCGCAGATAACATGCAATAAAAAAAATACGTATAATATCTTATCTTAATTTAGTTTTGAAGATGTAACAGTAGCCACAATATCTTATTCGACTATCAACCGTATTTTAAATAGTTAAGGTTGAAAATTAAGTAGGGAGTATTACTGTTGGAATTTATTGCCCACAACCTTGACTGCAGTAGCTAAATCTGACACCATCACCAGCTAACGACACGTGTAGAATGAATAAGAGACCATAAACGATGTATAAAGTAGATATAAACCATAAACAACCGATCTTAACGAAGTGACATTGTTGGTGGGAGGGATATGCTCTCTCTACTGCGCGCTGGTCTACTTCTTCTAAGACTACAGGATGGTGTTTTTTTTTTTAAATAAACGGGACGGTGGCAGTTGCCCTATATAGTTGCGTTGCCCTCCTTTTCCCTATCCCCCCAATGGACCACCAGAAACTCACAAACCGCACGAACCGCGACAGCATAGCTGTGATTTGACACCGGTGCAAATCAGCATGGTACTAGCTCTTACTAAATAGTTTCCCTTCCGTGGTCTAAATAGCTTCCTTTCAATTAGTCCAGATAGTTTCCTAAACTTCCCCCACACCAGACCTTGTTAACATCGCCTGCTTCATGAAAAAAAACATCGCGAGAAAACCCGCATTCTTGATGAGATAAAATTATCATGTGGGGTTCATATTTTACCCGCACTAGTCCAACTCAAAAGCGAATTATAAACCTTAGACTAGTAATCAAAGCTTAATACCCTCGTGATAGAGCCCGTGCACAAATGTAGAACGTATTAAGGCATGTACTACATGCAACTACGTCATAGCTCATGATAGTGGTAACAACCGATTAGAAATCAGAAACTGAGATGGAAGTAACCAGCACGGTGCGGCAAGGCCAAGGTCTGCGCTATTATGTAAATAATAGCTCACGTCCAACACGGCCAGCGCTAATCGCGGTGCTAATGTGACAACGGACACAAGGCCACACTGTGTCACTTACATTACTTACACATTTAACACACCATTGTCAAAAGTCAAAACGTCATGAACATCTTTGTTTCTTTTTTTACCTTTTGTAAAAAAAGTAAACAACCTTTTTGAAGTATTTTTTTTTGTAGGTAATTGACGTAAGAGAACCTTTTCTCTGAGTGAAAATGCTTTGCGCATTCATTTGGGATTCATTGGGAAAGGGCGTCCCCGGAGATATGTGGGACTCCCGGCGCTCCACCATATGCCAGTATACCGCACTAAAACCACTGCGAGTTTCCTTCAGCCGCTTGAATGGGAGCTATAGTCGTCAGCTAGTCGTCAGCTCCGTTAATTATACAAGGGATGCAATAATAAACGTAATAATTGGGACGACTTCAATGATTACGTTTTTACAATTATGTTTTACTGGTGGGAGCGCGTCTGCATGTGTACCATCAGCCTTTTTTCTTTAACGCCGGGAAATGCTCTGAGGCATCCCGCTGGGGAGCGGGTCTCCCCAGGCGGGTATGTGGGACTCGCTGCGCCCGAAAGCTGGTAAGTGGACGCAGCTCTACCCACTAAAACCCGGCGAGTGCCACCAATCGGCATTGGTTTGGTGAGGTGCCCCGGATCTGTTGAGCTCACCTCGACAGCTAGTCAGTCGCTCAGGGAACCGACCCCATCTCCACAGAGGGGTTATTCCGCACCACAAAACAACCCCTGCCAACGTCGGCACAGTACAATAGTATGAGGTTCCCGTCCTCACTCCTTGCCCCCTGCTCTTTTGTCCCCTCTTCTTATAAGAGGGGTACAAAGAGCCCCCTAGGCTCAATTAGCTTCGCCCAAGGTGCTGGGCACATCTTAGGCTACTGAGCCCCACCGCCACGTCAAGGCCTGAACCATGGTGGGGACCATCAACCTCCTAGTTTCTTCCATGAAACCACTTTTCTGTATTTCCGAAAGAAGGGCCGGTCTGGCACCGAGACTTATCTAACATCTAAATATGGATTAAAATGGATAGGCAACACGTAAATTAGTTGCCTGGTCTCGTTCCAGGTAAACTAGTTTATGTTCATGGGCGACGCTATTATCCACTTAAAATCATGTTGACCCGTTTGCCTAACGAATACCGACGCCAGGAGGCCGTATGGTCGTAGACTCCATGGTTGGTGGGGGGAAACCCCCCACTCATAAAAATTCTTAGCTAAGCTATTGTTACCTACTAACCGATGAAGCATAAGGGCCAATAAAAATCGTTAGCATAGCTCAAACCGAAAAAGCTTAACGTTACACTTCTATCGTGTTGTCATAAACACACATTGTTTTTTTTTTTAGTAGAAAGAGAACACGACGTTAAGTCATTCATCTAACTTATTAACACCGCGTCACATTCAGCGATTATGTAATTCGAGTTGTTTAGAATTTAAAACCTATTCGATCGTGTGTGCCTCGACTACTTGTGTAACTCGAACGCTATTAGAAATTCGACCTTGTCTTAGGTACATTGAAATAGAATGATATGACAGTGAATAAAGACTTGCTGTCCATAGTTCATGCCGTATTTTACCATTATACTTTATTACAGAATCAATGGTTGCTGCTGGATTAATACGATGTCAATTAACACCAAGACGGCTGTTTCCCCGCCGCTCACATCCTATTTAGGAGACTACTGCATGGAGATCGCAATCCTATCGGATTGGGTATGTGCCAACCCTAGAGTGTACATATTGTAAAATGTATATGCAAAAGCGTATACATATAATATATTTATACGATATTTGCATAATTTATTTTAAAATTCCTCGGTAAAAATTCTCCTATAATTTTCATATTTTTCACGTCAAAGTTTACCTCGTAAAACTAATGAGATTTTTATGAAAATAGTATTGCAAAAACATTTTCACATTTCCATAGTACCTATTTTGATATTTACTAAGAATTCATCAAGTAATGCAATAATTTTATAGAGAGGCAGGATAATAGAGCTTGCTGATCTACAACTAGAAATGTTTTCTGTATATAACCTAAACCACAGTTATAGTTAGGTTAGTTAGGTGTATGTACTGCAACTGTGCAATAAGGATGAACTTGTACAGTAAACTACAAAAATAGAGATTCCGATTTTATTTAATTTATTATACGACTATGTTTTAAGTTAGGAACACATTACATAATATTTTAAACCTTTATTTGTAGCATTATGAAGGTACCTAGAGATTTTACGTATTATTTCAAGAGAAAACGAAAGTATTCCGCAGCACTACCGTTATCTGAACCAGTAACTTCATCTTTAGGCTATTTTCACATCATTCTCTTGTACTAGAGGACATGGGCTTCGACTCATGTTAGTTGATAGGGGGTCTTATATTTGGAGTCGTGTCTTATTGTCATTTGGTATCGGCTGTCTTGTTTGACTGTGCTATCGTGTCATGTCATGAGCAAGTATAATAATAATCGTAGAGCTATCAAGATATTATTTAAACTGTATCTTATCATTGGCTTAAATCTTACTAATATTATAAATGGGAAAGTTTTGATGTTTGTTGCTCAATCACGACAAAACTACTGAACGAATTTTAATGAAACTTGGCAATGTTGTAGGCCTATATAATGCCTATGCATAGAATTCCCTTATTATTAGTAGTCATTCTTACGTCAATTAAAATGTCAAAAAGTACTTAATTACTAAAATTATTTAAAACGAGATATTTACCATGTTTTTCACTTTTATGTCGCGGAGCTCCATATTTAGACATTATCTACGAATGTCTGGTTCACGAGACTCGTGAAAGATCGAGATTTAAATTATTTTAGCAACAACGTAATTCATTCTCTATCTACGGGCCGAACGCTTTCCATTTATAATATAAAGATTTGTTACCTATATTGGCACACGTTTGCATTTTATAGTATTAATAGTATTTTTAAAACGACTTCGAAAAGGAGGAGATTATATTATGTTCGTGTGTAATTTTTTTTTTCTCTGTCAATTGTGGACCGATTTTCAAAATTCTTTTTTTATTCAAAAGAGTGCTCTTCCGAGGTGGTCCCATGATAAGGAAACCAGGATCTGATGATGGCATCCCAGAGAAATCGAGGGGAACTTTCGAAAATCGTAGGAGTAAATAGTGCGTTTAATATTTTTTTAATTAAATATTTTAAAGTACTACAATTTCATGAAGGTCTAGAGTTGATCTGATAATGGAGCTGAAAGACAGTCGAGGGAACTCCTTAACGATTTACAGCAGTAACCTTGTGTTTGGGCTTGATTAATTTGTTTTGATGAGAACTTTACACCTAGATAAATTGTGACTATCATTAGGGGTCTGATGATGAAGACGAAGGACAGTTAAAGGAACTTCTCAGCAGTTTACAGTAGCTACCTTGAGTTTGGACTTAATTCATTTATATTGACGAGAACTTTGCACCCATATGGGTTATAAGTGTCATTACAGGTCTGATGATGAAGGCCATAGACAGTCAAGGGAACTCCTCAACAGTTTACAGTAGCTACCTTGTATTTAGACACAATTCATTTATGTGGACCAGAACTTTGCACCCATATGGGTTATAAGTATCATTACAGGTCTGATGATGGAGACCATAGACAGTTGAGGGAACTCCTCTACGGTTTACAGTAGCTACCTTGTGTTTGGACTTAATTCATTTATATTGACGAGTACCTTGCACCCATATGGGTTATAAGTCTCATTATAGGTCTGATGATGGAGTATAGACAGTGGAAATGCGTTTAACATTTATATCCATATTTCAGACAAATAAAATCGGTTATCGAATTTCGGAATCACTTTTTAGTTTATTTTCTACTTTTTGAAGTCGGTTTCAATTTTTGTTAAAAAAAAATTATACACCTTGTTGTCTATGTGTTGTCTATGGCATTTATAGTGAGTTATTAGATGTGTTTCATAGCTGAATATGGTCTGCCTAGAGGTAGGTGTCTGTGTACTGCCACCCACTCAGTATAGAAGATGTTTTCTTGTTTTCACATACCTATATTCTAAGCCTTACTAATTACTATGCTTATACCTAATTATTACTATATATAGATTAGCACTGAGCGCTTTTCTTTTAAGTAAAATAACCATACCATATAACACCATATCTAAAAAGTTTATTTTTATGATAGTTAGGCAAACGGGCAGACGAGCCACATGATGGTGAGTGGTCAGCGTCGCCCATGAACATAAACTAGTTAACCTGGAACGAGCCCAGGCAACTCATTTATGTGTTGCCTATCCTGAGACATAAGATGTTAAGTCTCGGTGCCAGTAATTACACTGCCTGTCTTGCCCTTCTCTCTGAAACACAGCAAAGCTGTTTCACGGGAGAAACAAGCAAGATGGCGGTACCCACACGTCACAGCGTACTTGTGGCCTATATAAAAGTATGAGTATGGCCGGCGTAGATGTTAATCATCAATACAATTATGTTGATAATCATAAAACAAACAAGAATTCGCAAACAACAAATTAGTGCAAATGTTGAAGCATGTAAAGTGATAAGTAGTGACTCTACGTGTTTTTTGCTTAGATGCGATTTGTTTTCCGCGTTTATTAAAATTCCGTAATCATGTTTTGTCATGTCTTCTAATTAATAGAGACAATAGACGACAGCTGTTGTTATTACGGAAATTATGTAAAATTGTGATAAAAAGTCTTGACTTCGATTAAATGAGCGTAGAAACAAAACTGCTTTAGAGAACATGTTGCTATGGGACAAATAAATTGATGTCGTGTTAATAGTAAATAATAATTTCCATTCGTGAAGGTTTGAAAGTTTTGTAGCACGTACAAGAACGGAACCAGCAAGCCTAATATATAATAGTAGGTTTCTTTAAGACCCCACCATGGGACAGGCCTTGTCGTGGCGGTGGGGATCAGTAGCCTAAGGTGTGCCCAGCACTATAGGCCTAAGATGGGAGCTAATTGAGCTGAGAGGGCTCTTTGTACCCCTATTATAAGAAGAGGGGACAAAAGAGCAGGGGGCGAGGGCCCCATTGTACTGTCCTGACGTTGGGAGAGGTTGTTCTGTAGTGCGGGACAACCCTCTGTGGAGGTGGCGTCGGTCCCCTGAGGGACTGACTAGCTGTTGAGGTGCTCTGATTGCTCATTAGATCCGGGGCACCTCACCAAAGGCGATATTTGTGGCACTCGCCGGGTTTTAGGGGGTAGAGCTGCGTCCACTTACCAGCTTCTACCAGAAAACAATCTACTTATATTAATATCATAAAGAAGAAATGTTTGTTTGTTTTCGAATGTAAATCTTCGAAACGCATTTCAAAGATATTACTTACATATCCGGAACTGCTCATCCGATATAAAACGTAAACTAAGTTAACGCGGGTGTAGCTGCGGGAAACAGCTAGATGTAATATAATAGCGAAGGATACAACTGGTGCATAATCGCATTGTTATTCAAGTATAGGCATGCCGTCATTGTCGCTCGTGGAGCCTCCCACTCTGGCATGTCAGTGATCAGCCACCTGCAACGACCAGATGATGCAAATTACATTCACATTATTGTTATCGTGTCTATGAAACTGTGGCTAAAGATTATAAAAGTAGTAAAATATGTATATACCTAACCCAGTAAGATTAAAAAATAAGTGAGGGTTGTTCAGTGCCGCGCTCCCGGCTGCATGGGTACCACCATCTTGCTTATTTCTCCCGTGAAACAGCTTTGCTGTGTTTCGGAGAGAAGGGCAAGACAGGCAGTGTAATTATTACTGGCACCGAGACTTAACATCTTATGTCTCAGGATAGCCAACATATAAATGAGTTGTCTGGGCTAGTTCCAGGTAATCTAGTTTATGTTCATGGGCGACGTCGACCACTTACCATCAGGTGGCACGTCTGCCAGTTTGCTATCAACTAACATAAAAAAGGGAATGATAATATTTCTTCATTTCAAGTTTGATGATGATGATGATGATGAAGCAATAAATGGTGGCCGGCCGATAGTTCTAGAATGAATAAATGAGGACATGCGAGTTACAGGGGGAGTTCTTCGACTATTGTTGTTAATGAAGCAGATTAATAATAAATATGAACTAGGAATATGACTCTACCACTTACTGGCAACCGAAATAAACGAGAATTGATTATTTTTAACATTTAAAATTACGAAGCATATTTATAATTTATGTGATCATAATATTTTTAAATAATAGAATGGAGACAACACCTATTAATTCGATTGAAATGAGAAAGAAAGTCCATGATTTCTACAATCTTACTCGACCTTATTGCATGTATAACGTGGGATTTATTGTAAATCACTAATAACACGGGGAAAAGATAGCACAAAACAAAAGCCGCGATTTGCATCGCTTTTTTAATACATATTATAATTTTCCTTCGAACGAGCGTGAAACGAGCTCACTAAAATTATAGGCCTCGACTAATGATGGATACAAATGGACTATAAATATTTAATTAATAACGCAACTTGACTAGGCTTAACGTATTTTTAAAATACATTTTATGGTGTCAAACGGTCTTGGTCTTTTGAACTGAAACATTGTATTTAAAACTATTTTCAATGCATATATTTATTTTTTTATGACTCGTGAACTAGATATTTGTAGATAATTCCGAAATATATAACTCCGCTAAACTTGATAAAATGCCGTTTTAAATAGTTTTAAGTAATGGTTATTAAATATCTTACGTATTGTTTAGGACGTACTTCATAAGGAAGTATACTATTTAATACATAGTTATTTTTTTACTATAGGCAGTATACGATATTTAATAATAGCCTTACAAAGAATGCAAACCTAACCTTACATTGTAACAAACATACGTAAATGACAATTATTTGAAGCATTCTGCCGTATCTATGTAGGTACTATTCGAATATGACATACATACTAGCAGCGCCCCGCAGTTTTGCCCGCGTACTTTTCATTCCCATCGGAATACAGGGATAAATTATAGCCTGTGTTATTCCGATGTATAAGCTATATTATTGTAAAGTTTCATGAAAATCCATCCAGTAGTTTTTTGCGTGAAGGAGTAACAAACATCCATACATACTTTCGCGTTTGCAATATTAGTAGGACGTAATGCAGTTTTATATGTAGGTTTTATCTGCATAGGCCTACGCATAGCAACTTTCATAACAGAAACAGCAGACAGGTTACAGCCAACCTGTAAATCCTGTTGTGACAGAATTGTCGGGAGCGAACGAGAATTATAGAGCGAAAATAGTATTAATTTTCTTCAAGTACTATTTGAAACGATTATTCGCGTGTTCACCGCTACCACTGTTATAAGGAACGTGTTTTTGTAAGCACGAAAAGAAATAAACGTGAATAATTTAAGCACACGAGTTTGTGTGAGATGAAACTATAAAACCGGCTAGACTTAAAAATTTAAAACATTTTGATATATAACTAACAAACCATAGAAAATACCCGGATATACACAAACATGTGTAAGCCTTAAATGTTATATTTTTTAGTGTTGACCTACGAGGATAATTAAGACACGAAATATGCTTATAAATTATAATAATAATGAATTCTATATTCTTTTCTAATGTTGACTCAAATTTCAGTATGAAACTACTTTTTTATATAATAGGGGGGCAAGTGAGCAATCGGAGCCTTAGGCGATTACCGACGCCCATGAACATCCGCACAAGAGGCTATACAGATGCGTTGCCCTCCTTTACCCCATCCCCACCCATGGCCCACCAAAAACTCACAAACCACACGAAACGCGACAGCATAGCTGTCACTTTACGCCAGTGTCATGTGAGCGAGATGTTCCACCCCGGTCGTGCCGGTCCAATTCGACTGCAAAGCAACATGGCACTAGCTCTTGCTATCTTTTAACGGATGCCATCGCGGTTTCTTAAGAGTTTTATATTCCCTATGTTTCGTTTATTTATAGCTACCCGTGGCCCGTGACCATTCCACTCTTTCATTAAAAATTCTGTCATGTCTGATATATTCCATGGCAGTACCTTAACCAAGTTGGTGTTGGACTTGTGACTATTGACTAGTGTGGAAATACCCCTTGGATTCGAATAAAGTGAGGTAAAGTTTAGTTTTATAAGTTCCTCGTTTCGTCTCCCAAGTTGACCGTGTTTCCCATTACTGACATTTTAAATTCATATAGCATATTCAGCACTGAGAATTCGCCAAAAAAAAGAATCATTACCACACAAAATAATTAAATCAATAAAAAACTGGTATTTTTTCTATAAATATTTAATTAAACTATTTGCAATTACAGAATTGTTCACGTTATTGGAGGAAAAGGTCACACAAAGGTCAAACGTCAACTGATTAAAGTAATTATTATACCACAATACTATTTTATATAATACTATTAACTTATTTGTTGTTTTTTTACTTCCTTTCATATTCGTATTTTCTCTCTCGTGTCTCTATTACGTCTTGTCTAACGGTCTAATGTACATAATAAAGTGTTAAAAACAGACAAGCGCGAACCGGACTTCTACGAAAAACGTATTTTTATTTTTTAGGGTTCCGTACCTCAAAAGGTAAAACCCTAATCTACTCTCTTCTCCATCCCTCCGTGTGTCACCGCCGATTTTCTAACGGGTGGACCTAGCAAGTGGAAATTTATACCAGATATTGAGGTCTATAAATCCATAGGTATATGGTCTATCCCTATTAGGTGTATAAAAATCAAGGTCCTGAGTCAACACGACAAAAAGACATGAGCACATTTAGATTTTCTCGAAAACTTGTACTTTAACTTAACTTGTCAATTTACCTTAATTTTCTACTTTTTTTTTTTTTTTCGTAATTTCCCCTTTACTTATGCTGTAACCTTTGCTTTTGATAAAAATTGACAATTGTAGGTCAACCAGAAGTACCCTATAGGTTTTGGATCGAAAACCTGTATGGTAGTTCCTGTTGACCTACAATCACGTTTGGCAAAAATGTCTTACAGCTCAAATAAAGGGAAAATTCTAAAAAATAAAAAGTTGAAAATAAGAGAAAATATTTTTTTGTTTTATTTTAAATGCGAAAGTTTTGATGTTTGGATGCTAGTTTCTCAATCACGACAAAAACTACTGAACGGATTTTGATGAAACTTGGCAGTGCTGTAACATATATACTAGGATAACACATAGGCTATATTTCATCTACAAAAATTCAAAGTACTTCCGGGAATTACATTTGCCTTATTATTAGTAGTAATTCATAGTTAAATCAATTGATAGATCATTGCGAACCGCAACAAGTCTTTTGATATAAGTAGTTTTTAATAAGTATAAAGGGAAATATTTATGTATTAAAACCAGTTTCCAGATATCTTACTTGCGAAATTTCATGATTTTATGTCAATGGGAAATACATGGTTTGACAGACAGATCACAGACCCTACATCAGGGCGACAGCAAAGTGATCCTATAAAGTATTCCAATTTGTAATTTTGAGGAACAAAACACAATGAGTCGCCCAGTTCGGTTACTAACCTAGAGACATTTGAATTACTGACGTAGTCCCTGTTCTCGCTACTAGGTTAATAATTCAAATAGTCAGCAACAGAATACGTTGACTTTAAAGATGTTCAAATAAAACATTAATTTCAATATCGTTCGAGTATTGTAGAGGCGGACGCGCCATTTTGATGACATCACAGTTGAATCATTCGGCAATCGCTCGTCTGCTGCACTACGGAACATCCATTGTACCGACCACAATGGCCGTAATCCGAAATTATGGCTTCGACTTACATGCCAAAATTGTAATTTCCTATTGATTCATCTCGAAGGATTAGCCACGACAGTATAGTGGCCTATGAGCGAATGGCTAGACCATCGTATGACTCGGCCTCAAAGTGTAAATTCGATCCTGGGTGCACCTGGCTTCAGTTTTTCGTACCCCATGCACCTAAACCTGACTCCACTTAATTACCAGTGAAAGAAAACATCGTGTCTTGTCTTTGAAGGTTTGTGAAGTTCACCATCCCGCATTTGACCAGCACCCTCCTCTCCTGATTTCGAGGAGAATGCCCACAGTGAGACAAATAAGTGTCGCTATCTGGCCCTAGTTTATTTAGCAATAAAACTAGAATCGCAGTCCGCGGATATATAAATATTTACAATACGCACGCATTAACGACACGGTGCACGTACGTATGCGGCGTGCGGACCGTCCGAGCGTTCGATATTTGAATGTTCGATAATGTTCTATTCGCCTTCGACAAACATCGGTTGTGTTCACTGTTCAAGGTTATTATTTACTTTTATTGATATTATCATAGGTTTAAAAATATTTAGACATCACACTTGTTTCTCTCAATGTTACGCCTAATTGTAAAAAAGTTGGTAGAGATGTTAAGGAGGAGGAAAATAAATAGAGAAAATAAAAATAAATTCAATTTAATGATATCAAAATTATTTAATTTTATTCTTTCACCTGCACTATGTCAAAAAAAAATGTTGATCCAAACCAAATGTCATAATTATTCATAAAGAACCAATATTTAGTCACATTTTTGCAGATATTTCAGACTTCAGCTAAACCATATTAGTATATTATTATACAATGTAGAGATGTGTTACATTTTTTTCTTTTCCGCCGAGAAATGCTCTTAGACACCCCGGGGGGGAGGGAGGATACCCGGGCGGGTATGTGGGACTCGCTGTGTCCGAAAGGTTGTAAGGTGGATGCAGCTCTACCCACTAAAACACGGCGAATGCCACCAATACCGCCTTTGGTGAGGTGCCCTAATTCTGTTAAGCATACAGGGCAGCTCGACGGCTAGTCAGTCCCTCAAGGGACCGACGCAACCTCACAAACGAGTTGTCCCGCACCACAGAGCAACTCCTCCCAACGTCGGTACAGTGCAATAGTGTGAGGTTCCTATCCTCGCTCCTTGTCCCCTTCTACACTTTTGTCCCCTCTTCTTATAAGAGAGGTATAAAGATAAAGAGCAGCCCCCGAGGTTCACTCGGCTTCATCCAAGGTGCTTCACCTTAGGCTATTGAGCCCCACCGCCACGACAAGGCTTCAACCATGGTGGGGAGAGATGTGTTACATTAGTCATAAACACACGTTTGCATTTTATAATATTAGTTGGAAAAGATAAACGCTGCTCGTTTTATTTTTTATATCATTCTAGCATGGAAGCTACTTCTTCGACCTTCACGCGGGCGAAGCTGCGGGCACCAGCTAGTAACAGGGAACAAAAATATTTTCTGTGTTCCTGGGTCATGGATGTGTATTAAATATGTGTATCGCGTAATAAAAATCTTGAATATATGTATAGTATAAAAGTATTAAATATATTTCCGTTGTATGGTACCCGTAACACAAGTTCCTCAAGAATTTACCCCGGGACCAGATTAACGTGATGTGAAGCGTCCATAGATATTATTATTATTATTCCTCAAAAGATCTGAAAGTATAGCTTTGAAAAGCGAAATAGATGCGAGTGTCGGAAGATCGAGGGTAATGGCATTCTTTGATAGAGACCTATGTTTAGCAATGGGCGGTAAATATTAACAATTATATTATGGTTACAATCGACAAAAATAATCTCTATTGCTACTAGCAATGTTCGATCATCTACACGTTAGTTTAAGGAAGAACATTGATACCAAGGACGTTTAAATAGTGTTGATACAATGTAATCATCTTGCTTTGTTATGTTTTCTCGAGAACGTTTCGGTTACGGAGCGAAAGTACGTGGAATAGTAATTAACAACCTACATTCGATGGTGACGCATGACTTCGCTTCCTCACGCGTGTGCAGCAGCAGGGAAATACATCATCAACAATGGCGGAAACATGACTATCAGTTATTTGTGTCAGTATCTATTTACCGTTCATAAATGAACGAAGATAGAGAATTAAACCGACTACGAAAAAAAATAACTATTTTTAAAGTTGGATAAAATATGTGGACGATATAAAGAATTGATCGTTTCGAAAGAATCGATCGGTTAAGGCGCAACGATGCAGATGGTACAAAGTACAAACGTAACCACGAACGTGTGTATATTTAAGTCAAACATAAACCAGGCTACGTATCGTAAGGAGGAGGGGATGAAACCCCAAGGGGAGTGCTGGATGGTACGCCGTCTCGGGCCCGTGGACGTCTACAGCTCCTGCGCCGGGCAGAGTCTTTAGTGGGTAGAGTCTGCGTCCACCTTACCATCTTCTCGGACGCAGAGAGTCCCACATAGCCCCCGCGCCCGGTGTTATGCCTAAACGCATTCCCCAGCGAAAAAATAAAGGCTGTCCGTAACTGTCAATTATATTTGCAAACATCGGGCTAAGCTTTCTTATGAGTTCACGATATGGAAAACTCATGTTATAATAAGCGGCGGAAATGCACCCCACGAATCACTATAGGTCTCCTCCAAGACCCAAGGCGGGTTTGCAAACGTCAATACTTTTAACATATGACATACATAAGTTTCCTTACCCATTCATAGCTCAGAATCGAACCCAGAACCAACGTCACCTATACTTAACTAATTAGCCCACTTTTAATGAAGACATTTAAATAAAAAAGCATTATAATGGTAGTAGTTTTCAAGTAATGCGCACATACCAACCAACATATTTATAGTTTATTTCGATAATTATGTGTGTAAAAAGCTAATATTCAACAAACTGTGTGAACTTTCTGGATTCACTAGTTTTTGTGTGATGCAGTAGTGAACCTGTTTATTGTTTATTTGTGCTATCCATACAGGGTTCCGTAATCATTGTTCAGATATTGTGTATAAAAGTTTATCAAGAGTACAGTTGAAAAAATTGCAATCTAAAATGAAAACAAAATATTTAAAATCATTAACCTCCGACTGACAAAGGAAGACGTTATGTGTGTCTGTCTCCTCACCATGGTTCAAGCCTTGACGTGGCGGTGGGGCTCAGTAGCCTAGGGTGAGCCCAGCACCTTAGGTGAAGCAAATTGTACCCCTCTCATGAGAAGAGGGAACAAAAGAGCAGGGGGCAAGGGACGAGGATGGGAACCACACTCCATTGTACTGTCCCGACGTTAGGAGGGCTTGTTCTGTAGCGTGGGACAACCCCTTTGTGGAGGTGGCATTAGTCCCCTGAGGGACTGACTAGCCGTCGAAATGTCCTGTTAGCTCAACAGATCCGGGGCACCTCACCAAAGGCGGCATTGGTGACACTCGCCGGGTTTTTGTGGGTAGAGCTGTGTCCACCTTGCCACCTTTCGGGCGGAGCGAGTATCACATACCCGCCTAGGAGACCCACTTCCCGGCGGGATGCCTCAGAGCATTTCCCGGCGTAAAAGAAAAAAATGTGTGTCTGTCTGTGAAGTCATAACTCTTAAACGGGTGAACCGATTTGGATGTGTTTTGCTATTTGAAAGCAGGCTTTCTGGCGGTAGTTCTTAGATGTGTTTCATCAATTCAGCCGTTTGTAAGGTAAAATGCTCATTATGGAAAAGCGAGCAACGGTTGTGACAAGAAAAGGAAGCAAAGTTATTTGAGGAAATATAAAATTAGAATGGATTGATTGAATTACATACCAAAATGTGCAAAACAAACAATATTTTTGTGGGAAAAATATGGTCTCATGTTTAAACCGAGTCTACGCGAGTAAAGCTGCAGCTGCACTCGACTAGACTATTTTTGCACTATAGATCCTTTAATTACAATATTTCTATGCAATCCGCTTTTGTTCGCGATACCAGGGCGATACCGTACCTATTTTATAATTGATGAACGAAAAAGTTTTAACTGTAATACTTATATCTAAGTATATAAATGATATGAGATGTATTTATTCCTAGAAGTATTTTTATAAGCTAATTCTTAATTCTTTATCATGACATGCAAGACGCCTCACATTTTCCCTAAATACCAATTTTAATATTAAATAAATATTTTGTTAATTAAAGTACATTTAAATTATAGGCAAATACATAATCTGCGCTATATACTATAACTGTTAGCAGATATAAAACATAGTATTTCATCATCATCACCAGCCTTAAACATAGTATTTGTTGGAGTGTAATACTAGATATACATATATATATATAGCCTGACCGAAAGTATATAAACCCTGCTTTGATGTCGCTACTGTATCTTGTTACCTCAACACATAAACTCAATACAGACATTAGTTCCGAAATTTTCCGCAGTATGGCGTGGGTTTAAATTTTTCTGGTCAGGCTATACCTGAGACAGTACTACGTCAAGAACAATTTTTTTTAATAATATAAATTACATAGATAGACAAACGAACAGACGAGACCAAGTCGCTAGTGTTGTAAGTATAAGTGGAAAGCGTCACCTATGACATAAGCAAATTCACTAACCCAGGCATTTATTCATGGTAAGCTGATAAGTCTCAGTGTCAGTAATGACTCTGTTAGACTCCCTGTCTTTCCAGCTTTGTATACCATAAAGCTGTTTAACGGAAAATAGAAAGATGGTGGTACTTATGCAGACGAGAGCGCAGCACAGCACATCCCCCGCCGGAGACTATAGACAGACATTAGAAGAGTAATACTAAGTCTATGAGTGTGTTTGTCTATGGTATGGATGGATGGAAATGGATATGTCAATATATAGTAACAATATAACGCAATAATTACTTCGCAGAACGTGGATACATCAATCAATTGATAAGAAGTGAGCGTCGTTCACATATATCACTCTGTTGTTCCGATTGCGGGTCATATATCTGTCACTTGTGCTATGATTCACATTTAGGTAAAACAATGTAAGTAAATGCAAACATTTTAAATATTACTCACAGTATGAAGAAACAGCGAGGTTTTTCGTACTTGCTTATACTTTGCCTGCAAATGAAACATTTTAGCAACAATTACGAGAAAATATTTAATGTATTTTTTCATACGCCACCTGCGATCATTGATATTTTTTCTCAATTAATGTCAATAAACAAGGAGACTAAAAGTAGCATTACTTGATGATGCCTATTTTTTATGATTTTGATAGAGGTTTTTAAGGTTCTGTACCCAAAGGGTAAAAACGGGACCCTACCCTACCCTAGGACTAAGACTTCTCTGTCTGTCTGTCCGTCTGTCTATCACCAGGCTGTATCTCAAGAACCGCGATAGCTAGACAGTTGAAATTTTCACAAGTGATGTATTTCTGTTGCCGCAATAATAACTTACAAATAAAATAACAACCAACACTGAAAACAAAATAAAATAAATATGGTGGGCTCCCATACAACAAACGCGACTTTTTTTCTCTATATCAATAACGGCAACTAAACAATAAAGGCACTTGGAATATACACAAAATACTTAGTTGTATATTTACTTTAATAATAAATAATAAAATTAAAATAAAATAAAGATTGATGTGCCTGACGGGGTACGGAACCCTTCGTGCGCGAGTTTGACTCATACTTGGCAGGTTTTATTTTCCAATATTTACAATATACCTTTTCTGTTTTGCTTGGTTTGAATATAGTTTGAATTCAGATAGTTTGCGTGATTTGTAACAAAATATGTGAGATTTCAATCCGAAGGCCATCGACTAAAAATGATTTAAATGACCTTATATTGTGTGTGACGCAAAGGCCATGCAGGCGGAAACAATAAGAAGTAACGGCACACGCGTGGACTCCGGGTGAAGAACCTAGCAGGCCGATAACACTGTGATTATCACCTTTGACCTGGTGACGTCATGATTCCCTACGTCCTACGTCATAATAAAAATATTCTCTACATAATATAATACACACTCTACATAATAATGTGACATAATCATAATCATTTTAAAGAATAAATTATGATTATGTTTTTATAAGTTTATATTTTTTATAAGTTTTAGTTTTATAAGTGAATTTATATGACAGTCTTTATCTTTTAATGCAACTTTGAAGTATAGTGCTCATTGCAATATAATTAACTAAATGTATATAATTATAATATAATTAATACTAATTTGAATACTGTTGAATATTAACAAAAGGTATGTTTACAATTACACGTTAGGTAATTGTAAAATATATGAGTCATTGATGTGTTTTATATGGTACTTATTAGATGGATACATGGATAATTATTTAGGTTATATTAAGTCTAATTAATTTTAATAACATGTTAATTATTTATATTGTGATTGAATGTTAAGAGGATTTATTTGTATACTTCTAAATGCGTTCCGCTCTCTAGCCATCACAAATAAAATAATCATTTAATATATTAGACAAACACTAACCAGTAATCTGAACTTTATATAGTACCTTTGTTAAAAACTGAAAGTAGGTAGGTTTGAACAATGATTTATCTCGACAATAACAAAGTTATCGGAATGCTCGTTAATATGTATAATAGGTTGACCGCCGTTTCCTGTGACACTCATACAGCCCGCCGTGATAACGCCCGACATCCGCCCCCTCCCAGACATCTACGTCTCATTGTGACTGTTAAACACTAATGAAGATTATAAATAGCCATAACGCTTGTGAGATGAATGGTCGAGTTTTGATACAGGTTTGGGAAAACTTTTTACCAGATAGAGATGAGGTCCCCATCATGGTTTAAGCCTTGTCGTGGCAGTGGGGCACAGTAGCCTAAGGTGAACCCAACACCTTGGGCGAAGCTAATTGAGCCGAGGGAGCTGCTCTTTGTACCCCTCTTATAAGAAGAGGAGACGAAAGAGTAGCGGGGGACAAGAGGCGAATATGGAAACCTCACCTCATTGCACTGTCGACGTTGGGAGGGGTTGTTCTGTGGTGCGGGACAATCCGGAGCAGTCCCCCCCTCCCCAGCGGGATACCTAAGAGCATTTCCCGGCGGAAAAGAAAAAGAAAAATAATAATAGACACTTTATTTGCGTGCTGTGATTATACATTGTGTATGTAAGCTGTTGCAATATTGTGATTATAGGACAACATGTTATACTGAAGTTAGTGCACAAATTATAGTTATGACATGCAAAAAAAAAACAAAAATAATGCAATATCTCAACACAGATTTTATCATGCGCCCATGTGCCGTGAGCAGTGTTTGTGTGTTGACCGTTGACAGTTTTTGTAGAGTGTGCAGCATGCAGCCGGGACCGCGTCCCTCCCACCGGTAAATTCTGTTTCACAGAACAAATAACCATGTTTGTCAATAGCTAATAAAGATATATTATCAGATGTATTTAGGCAGAGATATTCGTAATCAATTATTAGGGTCAGTTGGCAGTCCGACTGATAACAGTGTTGATACAACGGCTACTGTCGCCAGATAACCTCCAAAACTAGACCGATAGATACTCTTGTGAAAGGCAAACATTTGATTCGAGATCAATATAGTGTTATCTCAATTCTCGCCATATAAATGTCATAAATCTTAAAGGAATATATTGAATCCATAAAATTTGATCGAATCACCGCCGTAACGAAACGATAATTTCATCTGTAGAAATCTTCCCTTAAAAATTCCCATAAGGAATGTAAATAATCTATCAGTGCCCAGAATTGATATCTTCTTTTTTATACCATAGGGGGGCAAATAAGCAGTCGGAGCCCTAGGTGACTACCAACGCCCATTAACATTTGTTAGAGGCTATGCAGATGAGTTGCCCTCCCTTACCCCATCCCCACGCGATAGCACGGCTGCCACTTTACGCCAGTATCATGTGAGCGAGAGGTTCCACCACGGTCGTCCCGGCTCAATTCTGCTGCGAAGTAGCATGGCACTACCTCTTACATCTTTAGCCGCCTCTTACATCTTTATGCGCACTTTTTAGTAGGAGAAAATTTTATAGGTTCGTCACAGACATGCTAATGTGACATTGTGACGTCAGTAGGTACACAATTTTAAATTTTTGTATTAAGATTTGAAATTTCGTATAAGTTTTCACTTCTATCGACAGTATATGACTACAATTTTTTTGTTTGTGTTTTGTTTGTAACAAAATTTTATCTCGTCAGATAAGTGAGAGCGTCGGTCGACCTCAAAATAGAAGGAGTAACTATCTTCTGGCAGTAGCTGTTCCAAGTTGAATGCAAGTTGGATATTAGCTTTTTTTTGTTCTCGCTGGAGGCCAGGCGTTATGTGGAACTCTCTGCGCCCAGGTGGATTCAGACTCTACCCACTTAACCTCCAGCTGTGTTCTCCTCGTCATCTGTCCAGCCCGGCGCAGGAACTGCGGTCGTCCGTGAGGCCTCGACGGCATGTTATCCAGAAGCATGGAGGGTGGAGGCCCCTCCTCCTTCCCTGCTTACGGCATTCTAAATGCCTTATAGAGCATGGAGGGCCATGCACAGGTCCTAGACGGGGAGGTGACCACCTGTTGTCGCCATACTCTCCTTTTTTGATATCGCAGGGAAATTGTCAGGTTCTTCGGTTAGATCGTGACCCTATGTGAACCAGAAGCCTATTTCCAGCAGAAATTGCGGTTATGATGAAGATTAAATTTAATGTCTTTATTACTAATAAATAAAATTGATTTATTATTATTTATTATTTATTTTATATTTTAACCTTTATTATATTAAATAACTAATAAGTATTAAACACCACCCCAGTC
Source organism: Helleia helle (assembly GCA_963853865.1). Classification (NCBI taxonomy): domain Eukaryota; kingdom Metazoa; phylum Arthropoda; class Insecta; order Lepidoptera; family Lycaenidae; genus Helleia; species Helleia helle. Next base: position 11,264,587 of record OY971422.1, on the reverse strand, counting down.
AAGTAATCTTTGTCCTATACCAAGGCTACATCCCTGGAATATTTTGTGTAAAGTATAAAGTTTTAACAAAAGCTAGTTGCATATTAATTTCCATAATGTAGATAACATGTATGTACAAGCGGAACCCATATCGGAGGCCATCTTGTTTTTTACATACACATCGCATGAATAGGAACTCTTTACTTTCAAACATGACCTCGCAAACTAATAACCATAAAGTTAGACAATTATTACCAGGACTAAGTCATAATATATACTATCATGAACATTTAGTCTAATTTGATTAATTAATTATTAAATAAAATCGTAATTTATATCGCTACTATACTAAATAATATAAAACTCTATCGATATCCGTATCGGTTGATCATAACTCATCATCATAACGTTTTTCGACCCCCCCCCCCCCATTTGTCCTTTTTTTTCTTTAACACCGGGAAATGCTCTGAGGCATCTCGCGGTGGAGTGGGTCTCCCCAGGCGAGTATGCGGGACTCGCTGCACCCGAAAGCTGGTAAGTAGATGCAGCTCTACCCACTAAAACCCGGCGAGTGCCGCCAATGCCTCGACGGCTAATGCTCAAAGGGCACCTCGACGGCTAGTCAGTCCCTCAATTTGTCCTTTGCGGAACAAAAGCTTATTAAATCCTGAAGATACGCCAATTTCCAACTGTGTTATTGTTTGTTGTATTGTTTGCCTTTACCATTTATCACCTCTTCAGATGTGTGTCACCTGGTAAGTCTGCCTATACTAGTAGAAGCTCTTACAAATATTTTAAAGGTTATTTCTGTCACCTATATCTGGTGTCTCCATAATTTGTCGTATCTCGTTCACAGTCCATCGCACTTCCCTCTAGTCGTCTGTTTATCTTCTAATGTAAATTTAGGTCATTGCCGATATTCACTTAAAATATATTCACGTATTGGAAATGATAACAAATACCGAAACACTCGACGTCGTGTGATAAAACCAATGTTTACTTTCCGTTCTCAAATAAAATGTTATAACTTTTTCTGGGATTAAATAATAATATCTAATAAAATATTTTTACACCACGTCAATCTGGGCCCGTGGTAAGTTCTCGAAGAACTTGTGTTACGGGTACATACCAGACAACAAATATAAGTTTAATACTTTTATACTATACATATAGTATATACTTAAGTTTTTTTTATATAATACCTACACATAATACACATCCATGACACACGAACACAAAAGAGTATTTGTTCCTTGGCAGGATTCGAACCCACTGCCTCCAGCTTGAGCGCCGACGCGCTAACCATTGAGCCACAGAGGTCATCAAAATATTTAGTGTCTTCTAACAATCCTCGTTTCTAATATAAGTTATTAAAACATAAAAAAAAACATCCATTAACAGACACACTTGCATTCCAAGTTCAACTTGTGGCTAGTAAAATTACTAATACCGATAGACGATATTTCATTACATTTTGAACAATTATATAGTAACAATCAAGGCGTCATTTCCTACAGGCGCGAAGTACTCTGAGTTTACTTTTCTTGTACAGTACGGCATCCTTGACTACATGCATACATCTATAATAGCTGCGGTTTTTGCATAGGGCCATTTGTTGCTGTGCGTATTCAAGATAATTTGACTGTACTGTAAACGTTTTTACAGGTGGGAGGGATGAACATATGTATATGCTGTACTGTACTTAAGAAAAGTAAACTCAAGTATATAAATGCGCAACATTTATTTTTTATCAGGTATGGAAATCTGGCCACATTTAAATCCCTCTCACCCAAGGATTAGCGACCCGAAGTGGATTTTGGCCTCCGATACGAGATGGCTCCACCGTGCATTCTTGTGCGATCTCTCAGTTTTGCGCCCAGGGCGCTCGTAGGTCCTTCATTACTTCGTGCTTCCAGCAGTATTTGGGTCAGTGAGACAGACGACGGCCGCAGAACCGTCCTTCATAAGCCTATTTCACGTCCTGTCAGCTAGATGATCTAGGTGATTCTCTCTAGATGACCTAGGTGGCGGATTTAAATTCTTATAATGTTTGACTCAGACGTCATACAATGAGAAATGACCTAAAAACTTATACAGTTACTTAGTTTTTGTGTATTGAAATCGAAATAGTAATAAGTGTAGGTGTCGCTGACACGATGGCGAAGTACTGATGTCATGGTCACGCGGTTGCGTCACCATGGCCACTGTAACAACCTCAACGCCCTGACCACTGATCCAACTGCCAAAGTAGGTTACATTTGCCAATTGTTTTAATAAATGACCTATTACATAAAATATTTTAGATGATATTATACCTAGTAACATCTGAAATAAAAGATTACGCAGTTTTAAGAATTCAGTGGGGTCAAGTGTCTATTTTTGTCGGCTCTATCATATAATTTGTGTTGTTGGCGTATATTTAGGAAGTCTTTAATTACGTAATTAGTAACATAGACAGATACGGACTTGATAGCAATTTCGATATATAATTGTATTGAAAAAAGTGTGTAACTACATATATAGAACATACAGATAAATAAAATTGGAGTGTCTGATTGTAATATTAAAATAACCGCTTTTTACTAAATGCATATTTATGTATACACGCTACATCCAAAAGAGCATATTTTACCATTTTTGTCTGTCTGTTTGTTCCGGCTAATCTCTGAAACGGCTGGGCCGATTTTGATGGGACTTTCACTGGCAGATAGCTGATGTTATAAGGGGTAACTTAGCCCATAAAAATAGCCGGGTACGGCTGTAAATCTAAGTGAACGCGGGTGAAGCTGCGGGCAACCGTTAGTTTACAAAATATAACAACTTTTTATTAGGAGGTGACTTTTGGTTTCTTTTTACCAAAAACTTATTATCACAAAAGTGAATAGTTCTATCCTTACGAAAGTGTTAATACCGCTATCACTAGAAAATGTAAATTAATGAATATTATAATCATGTTTTCTTCCTGGTATATGTTTAATTATAATTTTAATTAAGTCATTAGCTAGTTCTGATTATACCGTATTATGTATGTCCTTGTTTTTTCTACGTACTGACTACCTCAATACATGTAAATTGTAAAAGTAATTTGAGCACTTAACCTACGGTACACCATATTAAAATTATTAAAATACTAGCTGTTGTCCGCAGCTTCGCCCGCGTTAACTTAGATTTACAGCCGTAGATGGATTGATGATGATTATTTTTATAGCCTAAGTTACTCCTTAATACATCAGCTATATGTTAGTGAAAGTCCCGTCAAAATCGGCCCAGCCGTTCCCAAGATTAGCCGGAACAGACAGACAGACAGACAGACAGACCGACAGACAGACAGACAAAAATTGTAAAAAAAAAAAAAGGCTGTTGTGGTATATGCATCGTGTTTACAACCATATGCATTTAATAAAAAGCAGTTATTTTAATATTACAAACAGACACTCCAATTTTATTTTTCTGTATAGATTCTATACCGAAGTCATTACAGTGCATGTTTTATATTGTATACAATAAAACTCCTTCTAGATTAAAAAAAAACTTATAAATGACGAATGACGGCTGCCATAGTGGCGGTCACATGTTCGAATCCCGCCATGATTTTTGTATGAGTATAATTATTGTCTGTATTGAACTCATGTATGCGTAAACTTGAAGCTACATATACACTTTTATTTTTATCTCCGTTATATGCTACTAGTTTACCGTGTTGTTTGTATATATATGCTCATATATTTTATTTGCAATAATATTATGCGCGACATTGATAGCATTTTTTACGATATTGGAACAAAAATTGGAAAGAGGCAGTCGCAATTTTTTTTAATCAAATCTATAACTAATACATCATTAGTGATAAAATGTCAGTAACAGTAATAAATTATGGAAACTGTTTTCCTTCAGTAAAAAATGTGACATACGAAAATTATAACAAAAATTCTCGAAAGTTTTTGATAACTATAGGGTTACGAAAATAATCATTATTACATTTTGGCGACATTTTACACGATTATATCTTCACAGTTTAATGGATCAAATGCGTCCTATTGATACTGAGCCCTATTATTGAAATCCCGCTGGACGAGAACTCCATTATCACACACTGCCCGCCGTGTAAGTGGATCTGACTAGCTCCCAAATGCTATTAACATCACAGAGAAGCTTTATGCTTCATGCATCCACTTGATTTAAATTCTTGTTAAAGGATATCACTAATTCTTTAAAAAAAAGTGTTTTTTTTTTTTTATTTCACTAATTCTTTCAAAAAGAAGTGTTTCTTTGTAAATCTGAATTTGCTTTTATTATTATCATATCGCAATTTTCTTATTAAGTACCATGGATAATGAATTGTAATCTTAGTAAGGAATCATCATCATTATCTAAACAGCGTGATAAAGTTGATCCATCATCAAAATTACCGGTAGATACTGATCCACTAGTATAGAGCAATACACAAACAGTGCCTTGACTTCTCACTAGATATGTATCTCCGAGATAAGCCCAGTTGCATCACAAAATCATATCTTCCTAATTATCCGATCACTGATTACATTTTATTACATATTTTAATTAATGGTCGCCTTCATCATCATCCGAAATCGTCCATTGTCGAACATGAGGTGTACCACCAATACCAACATGAAATAAACGCATAATCATAGTCACTACGTTTTTCGCTGACCTATACACTAAGTACCCTCAAATTGATCCCAGAATGATAACGCTAACAACCATGAATATAAATTTGAAGATTATCCAAAGATAAAAGATTTATGTGAGGTTTTATGCGAGGAAAACGATGCGACTGGCATCTCCAACTCATTTCCTAAAACATTAGATGTATGAATGCTCTCATTACTGCCGCCGACTACAAACGGGAGTGCTTTATAGACTAAATGTGACTTTCTCTTTCATGGTATCTTATCTTATGAAAAAGATGCTTTTAATATTACTTTAGCATATAGTTTATTGCAGCTTATGCGGAAAGAAATATTATAATATAAAAATATCGTGTCATGGTGTTTGTGTTCCTCATCCCGCGGGGGAGTGGGTCTCCCCAGGCGGGTATGTGGGATTTGCTGCGCCCTGGTAAGGTGACGCAGCTCTACCCACTAAAACCCGGCGAGTGCCACCAATGCCAACTTTTGTGAGGTACCCCGGATCTGTTGAGCAAACAGGGCACCGACGGCTAGTCAGTCCCGAGATAACCGAAAACAATAGTTTCAAAAACCGTCCACAATGGCACTGGTGTTGCAAGTGGAAGGGTTGTTTGTACATATATATAAATGTGTGTGCGTAATTTCTTGGCGCACACACGTTTAAAAATCCTTCCACTTGCTATTGTGACGCCACTCCTCCTTACTTTCTTACTCCATGCTATATCTATCTTTACCTGCTGATGATGGCAATGTCGACGTAAGAAGTATTTAATACACAGATAATATTATACTTATAGTATAATGAGTATATAAATGTATTTTAAACAAGGTTACATTAGCATAGTAATTATTGTAAAGGCCGATGACTTATTTTTTTGTACCATAAGAACTTTAACTTCTTGTTTCGTAGAATTTTTAAATAGTATACATGTTATTGAGGCCCAATTGAATAATCATGTTTAAAATTCATTATTTATTCTTTTGCTTTGTTCTCCTTTTTTTTTCTTTAACGCCGCAAAATGCTCTGAGGCATCCCGCGGGGGAGTGGGTCTCCCCACGCGGGTATGTGGGACTCGCTGCGCCCGACAGCTGGTAAATGGACGCAGCTCTACCCACTAAAACCCGGCGAGTGCCACCAATGCCGCCTTTGGTGAAGTGCCCCGGATCTAGAAAACAAACAGGGCACCTCGACGGCTAGTCAGTACCGTAAGGGACCGACGCCACCTCCACAGAGGGGTCGTCCCGCACCACAGAACAACCCCTCCCAACGTCGGGACAGTACAATGGGGTGAGGTTCCCATCCTCACCCCTTGCCCCCTGCTCTTCTGTCCCCTCTTCTTGCAAGAGGGGTACAAAGAGCCCCCTCGGCCCTATTAGCTTTGCCCAAGGTGCACCGCTCACCCTGAGCCCCACCGCCACGACAAGGCCTGAACCATGGTGGGGTTGTTTTGTTCTCCTACAATAATCAACGTTTTTATCTTTGCGAAAAAAATAGCAAGAAGATCAATTTACTAACCAAGAGAATGCTATATTTGTATGATTTTAAGATAACATGGTTATATTATTTTCATTACTAAAATGATTTAAAACGGGATATTTACCATGTTTTGTCTTGGTCACGAGACATCCGTAGATAATGTCAAAATATCGAGCTCCGCGAAATAAAAGTGACGAACATGGTAAATATCCCGTTTTAAATAATTTTAATAATGCTATCTTTATCTTAAGTATATTTGAAAGTCAGATATTATTTTCCTAAATATCAGCTTAAATTACACCATTCATTATTAGTGTAATTGCAGAACACTATCTAAACTTTCTTTTCATTGACACTAATAAGTTTTTTTGGTTTCAACCTGTACTTCTAAGTTCAAAACGATTATAGCCAAAATACGAGTTTATAGGTATTCGTATAACAAAGTACAGATAAAATATTTTAAATAGCCATTGAATTATAACTCTTGAAATGATTAGGGAACTCTTTTGAGGAATATCTGTTGATAGACAAATTGTAATGAATCAATTCTCGGAGGGCCCGTGCGTTTGTTGAACTATTTTATTTACGACTTCCCATTCTGTGATTGGTTTTTATTTTTTAATTATTTCTAATTTATATCTGTTATTTTACCTGTTTCTGAAACGACCTATATTGCCACAAAGATGCATTTAGAATTTAGATCATGTTGGTTTATTATAAATTATTCAACGATGCTTATTACATAATTTATAATCTTCTGGTTCTAAACATTGCTTCATATATTGATTTTAATCTGTGCTTTCGTTTGTGTTGCCAGTCACATGACAGCTATTCTGTAATCCACCCCACGGCAGACCGTTGGCAAACACTGCCCTCAGGTCAGGGCGCACTTCTATAAATAATTGATGTGGGATTTATAAGACATGTCCTCAGTGTTGCCACTTAATACGACGTTAATCTTAAGCCTCGACCGACCCACTTAAAAAATGTCGAACGTACTTTCACTGCAACCTGCGAGTTCATACGATGGAGATAAGATTCATCCAATCACAATCACTTGTGTCCATATATTGAGGAGTGTAATATTTAAAAAAAGTTTTTGTATTTCTTTTTAATCTTCATTCCTTCTTCTTCTACTGCAACTTAATCAAAATAAAAACGACAAACTATTTTAATGTTTATAATTTCGTTTTCACTTCGCTTAAACATAAACATTTTTATAAAGAAAATAAATTTAGATGTTAGCGCCAGTCCCACGACCCATTGTTTTATAAATATTTCACAATATTACTCATGATGACCTAAGTTTTTAAAGTTTTTTGACATTACTCAATAAATACTTTTATTTAAACCAAGTCGGTCATTGCACTCGATTCGATTCAGTAATAGTGAATCCGGGATTTGAAATAACAAAATTATAATTCGAGCCTTGTTCGAGCCTGAGAACTTGTGTCATATCACATTTCACGTGTGTAAATGCGATAAAGGTCGAAAATACATAAAGAATTTTTGCATTTTGCAAGGAAAGTTGCACTATTCGATCATTTCTAAATAGATGATACTGCAAAACGTTTACTGTTTTTTTTTAAGCTTAAATTTACAATAAAAATTAATAGTAGATTCCCCAAGCATGTAATACTTACTGCAAATTGGCCAAAAGCGTACGTGTCATTTGAAACCTATCCTGTCCTAAACGAATTAAGCTGTTATGATTGTTGGCAGCTGGTCGAAGGGCGTAGGTAGATGTCGGCGGTAATTATCGCGGTGTCGTCGACTCCCGTCCGACCGTTCACCCCGGCACCCGGGTGCGACAGGACCGCGGAACCTACATCCCGAGACATCTGTAACGAAATTAGTGTTTACAACATATTGTTACAACTTGTATACTTTAAAGAATTTGTATACACCTAATTAGCAAAAAACGTGTAGGTATACAACTTTAAAGAACTTATGGCTAATAACTTGTATCCTCATAAGTCATAACAATGTGTATGAAACTAGGTATTTTAAAGAACTAAATACGTATCTAAATAGCTAAAAACAATCTGTATACGTTTTTAAATTATATTTATTACAGTTTTTTATTTTATTTCGTTTATACCATATACGACATACTAGTAAACATTTATTTTTCTTAGTTTTTTTGTACCTAGATTTATAAGCTAATAAAATTAAAAAATTAAATTATACATTAAATTACTGTACTGCACGCCCAAAAGGGAAATATTTAAAAAGGTTAATCCAATATATAAATAATATATAGCAGCTAATATCAACTAACATACTTAGAACTATAATATTTGAGTAAGCAAGTAGTTCTATCAACATACCATATCATTTTATCGGACGATTATAGCCAAGATAAGAAATTTTACGTCGGAAATATAATTCAACGAAAATAATGATTTGGAAGTTTTAATAATTGATATTTAAATTACTTTAGAAGAAAATATTGGTCTCGTAAAAATTGCTTCATGCAATTGTAACTATCGGGTTGTTCTTTTGCATAAAAACAGAGACAAACGGGAATCAGATTCGTGTTCTGAGGGATCCAAAAAGGATCTTTTTTATGTAACATTATTTATTTATGATATATATTGATATCTAGTGTATTGTCTTACCACCGGGAATAACCCAGATTCCATTTTGTAATTTTAAGGACGGAACCCTAACAGCGACAGAGTAACAGTGCAGACACGAGCCCGTACAAAGACCCATCTCTTATCGTCTAATGCTCTTTTCGCGTGGCGAGACATTAACCATAATATTTAAGAAAACTACATTTATTTGGTAAAAGATACTGTCACAGCAAAATAATGTCTTCAATATACATAACCTAAAATAAATATTATAATTTTATTTTACATGGTATCTGATGTTTATTTATTTAACAATTTATGTACAACAAAAAGAAACTTAGAACAATGAGAAAATTAAAAGGTAGATACAAAGGTACAGCTTATTCCATGGAGGAATCTCTTCCAGCAGACCCGATACTGGAAAAATTTAAACCTACGGTCATAGTAGGATGTACATAAAATTAAAAATTGAATAAAACACTAAACGAACAATAATTTAGCGTTGATACACATATCGTTAACACATAATAAACATACACATAGAAATATACATAAATACATATACCTACATATAATTAAATTAAATATAATAAACTGATATATACGTATATAATATACATATTGAAATTAAACTATAAATAGTTAAACAAACATTTGTAATATATTTTTAGAATATATAGATGAAGACGATCAAAATTATAATAATAATAAGAATAATAATAAATTATGTATGATTGAGATTTTTCAAATATAATAAACCACAAGAGTTTTGTTTCAACCAACGCACTAAAGTAGTAAGTGGGAATTGAAAAACCGGCCAAGTGCGAGTTAAGCTCGCGCACGAAGGGTTCCGTACCATTATAATATTCAGCAATAGACACGAATATATAAAAAAAATCACGTTTGTTGTATGCAAGCCCCTCTTAAATATTTATTTTATTTTAATTTAATTATTCATTTTTAAAGTTAATATCAAAACTAGCTGGTGCCCACAACTTCCCCTGCGTTAACTTAGATTTACAACCTTGTCCTGATTGATGATGATAATTTACATTATATAGCCCATGTCACTAACATTTTAATGATGAGAGAGTTTTAAAAATTGGTCAAGTAGTTTTTGAGTTAATTCGTAACAAACAAACAAAAAATTAAATGTTTCACCTTTTTTATAATATTGGTATCGAAGTATAGATCATCATTAACTCTTATATGTCCATTTGTTCTCCTCCTCGAAACTAGGCGAGGAGGATGTTGGGCGATTACTCGTTTATATATGCGCTGGCCCAATGCGGGATGGTCAACTTTACATACAAAGATTTTTAATTTCATTCAAACATTTGCCTCCCGGACCTCGGCATAGGCCGGGCATTTACATGAAGGTGACGGCAACCGGAGCTCGCATGTTGGTCCTGCCCGGCACGGACCAAAAGGAGAAGGCCGCCTCCTTGGCCACCAAAATCCGCCAAAGTCCAGCTACGACGTCGTCCGGGTGTCCAGACTCACCAAATGCGTCACCGCGGGCAACCGCTTCACAGTCCTGGCCGAGGAGGTTCCCATGGCGTTGGAGGAGTAGTTGCCCTGGGAACCTTCGGCAGGCAGAGAGACGTGGCGGCAACTAATTGTCGCACAGCCGCATGAGACCTGTGCGCGGCGGATCGGGGGATCCACCGCTCGCGTGAGAAGGTCCGAGCTGTAGGCGCCCTCAGTATTCGGGACTTACATGCGGAAAGTGCTGATGAGCACGTTGCGGCCGGCACGGCAGTCTTTAAAATTTCCGCGCCGCACCAGCACGACGAGAGCACCGTTGGGGTTTTAGTGTGAGAGAGAGTTAGGATGAGAGTCCCACATAGCCACCAGAACCCCCCGGGCCCGGTCGTATATTCCATTAAGATTTCCGGGAGAAAAAAATAGTCCTCACTCTTCAGTATTCAGTGTAGTTAGGTCTATAATCTCCCCACCAGGAGAGGACGAGACTAGACAGTATATATGAAATTTAAATCGAACAAATCTTGTTTGCCTCGAACATAGTTTTTAATATTTATTTCTATTTATTTAATAACTTAACTTTTTTGTTTTACCCAATATAACCTTTGTTACAAATTGAGGCGTAGGATGCGATGACACCACTAGAGGATAATCTTGGAAACCTCAAATAAAGGTCGACAGACCACACCTATTTCTTGATAGACCTCCGTATGAATATCCCGTTGAATAATTAACAAAGGCACATGACATAATGAAGTTATATAACTTATAATGTATACTTAAAAAGCACCTTAACGCAATAACAATGAGCTGGTAACCTTGAAACTAAACCGATTTTAATAAAACATAATTTAAAAAAGAATGATTATGAACTATAGTGACACAATCAGACACACATAGCCCCACATAGCGGTCTTTACCCCTTTTTGCGTCAATGATTCAAAAGTATATACTACTTAAACAAAAAAAACATATGATTTTTGGAGTTTCTTATTAGTATCATTACAGTACCCTTTTTTCTTTAGCGCCGGGAAATGCTATGAGGCATCCCGCTGGGGAGTCCCCAGGTGGGTATGTGGGACTCGCTGCGCCCGAAAGATGGTAAGTGGACGCAACTGTACCCACTAAAACCCGACGATTGCCACCAATGCCGCCTTTGATGAGGTGCCCCGGATCTGTGAGCTAACAGGGCACCTCAACGGCTAGTCAGCCCCTCAGGGGACTGACGTCACCTCCACAGAGGGGTTGTCCCGCACCACAGAACAACCCCTCCCAAAGTCGAGACAGTACAATGGGGTGAGGTTCCCGTCCTCGCCCCTTGCCATTTTGTCCCCTCTTCTTATAAGAGGGGTACAAAAAGCCCCGCTCGGCTCAATTACCTTCGCCCAAGGTGCTGGCTACTGCCTAAGGTGTGCCCAGCACCTTGGGCTCAGTAGAGCTCCACCGCCACGTCAAGGCCTGAACCATTACATTACCCTCAGTCCTCACAATTCAATTATAAAACAATTATCAGCAGACTAAAGCGTCAAGTTTGAACATTTAGTTCGACATAAATAAACGACAATAACCTTCCCGTCACATAATAAGGTGAATGTGCTTCCTTTTCAAATTTCCCCACAAACTGCCGCGTTCAAAGCGTTCCTTGAAAGGCCGTCAACAAACCCCCGTACGACTTATGTAAATTATTACGTACTTAATGAACAGAATTAACAACAACTTCAACTTACAAGTAAAATTACGTGACAACTGATTTATTTATTTCTTTATAATGAAGGGTAAAAAATCGATTTTGACTGACGTTATTCTAGTATAAATATCATCATTATCATTATCACATCGTATACTATACAAGTGTAGGCACTCTGATCGAACAAATATAGTGACCACTAGCAGCGCCCCGCGGTTTAACCCGCGTACTCCCATTCCCGTGATAGTACAGGGATAAATAATTATAGCCTATATTATGTTATTCTGATGTTTATACATCAGAATGCTATGTTATTGTAAAGTCCATTCAGTAGTTTTTGCGTGAAAGATTAACAAACATACATCTATACATTCTTACAAACTTTCGCGTTTATAATATTAGTATGAAGTGTGGTAGGCAAGATAATATCAAGAATTGCATAATAAAAGAGTTAGTTTGAACCAGCTAATCTTCGGTACTGGCAGTCTTACGAAAAATATTTTTTTAATTGATAACAATATAATATGTATAGGCTAATATAAATTTTGGCATAAGTCTTTTTGGACTTTTGGGGTGGGTAGAAACTGAAACCACAAGGAATAGCAAGTATAATTTTATCTTTATTCAAAAATACTCCAAGTCTGGACTAAGGTATATTTTTTAAAAGGCTTCTGTACAAATAACAACCTTCTCACTACATACATTCCTACAATAAACTTTTGACAACCTTAAATCAAACAGCTGTTACAAATACTTTTTTCGAATATCGATGATAGTGATGGTGATTTAAACGATATTGTAATTCGGTTGCAATAGGGAAATTATAATGGCTAATTATTTAGGCAAAGTGTCGCAATTAGTAGGGCGAGGCGGGCGAGACGGGCGTGGGGCGAAGCGTGCGAGGGGCGAAGCGGGCGATCGTCGGCTCAGGGCCGGCCGCCACCCACTCGCCGCTTATACCCATATAAAGTATTATGGGGGCTCCATTCAGAGGCAATATTCATAATTTAATACATTCAATAACATAAAACATTAATTAAGTCCCGAACATCGATATATTTCATTGTGGGCCCAAATTCACCTGAGGCTTTTAGTACCTTGTGGGCTTGTGCAATCTCAATATTTACTTTGCCGAAATCTTTAAGATGTCCTGCGGTACTTACCAATCGGTAATGTTGGGATAATCGGTTGGGATTTGTGATATTTGTCTTACTTAAAACAGACTAATAAGTACTTTTTACTTTTGACTAAACTTATTTTAACTAAAAACATTAAACTTCCTTACGAATATTTTATAAATGCACAAAAATTGCAAAACTGAACCCATATAAAGTCTTCTCAGTCGTAGCGAACAAAGAACATTGGACTACCAAGATTAAATTTGGTGCTTAGATATACATTACAAACAGACAGGAACTATTTCACAAGAGACGGTGAATACCTTATTCCTAATTACTGTCTAACCGAACATAACTTAGCTGCAAAACTAAAATAAATTGGTAGGATAAGAGTCGGCACGCTCCTAATATGTACCTACCCAATTTTTATTACTATTTATCAGAAGCAGACAGAAGCATGACTGTTACTTGACGCCGGTGTTATGTGAGCGAGAGGTACCACGCCGGTCGTGCCATCCCAATTCGGCTGCAAAGCAACGTGGCACTACCTGCTTGTCCCGTTAAGATGCCTCTACACGGGCAGTCCTGGTCGTTTTAGGAGCATTAATTGACAGGAGACAGGTGGGTTGCCGATTGCATTGCATAAAACATTTAATCTGAATAACATTCAAATATTCGTTCTTAATCTTTATATATATAAATGTACAGGACAACGTCTGTCGGTGCCACTAACTTATATTATAATTCATCAAAATCGGTCCAGCTGTCTAGAAGGAGTTCAGTGACATACACACGCACACAAGAAATATATATATATATATATATATATATATTTATATTTAAAGATTTGTATAAAATATTTTGCTGTATTCATCAATACAAGATTGAAGATACGTAGAAATAGCAAGTGATGTTACTTTTCCATTAGCGACGTCCGAACTTAAGAATTCTTTCGTTCGCTTTGTAATAATAACTTCTATCAGATAAAAAAGAAAGGCAAATATGTATTTTGTGTGTACAACTTCATACAACATCTATGAACAACAATAGGACTCTTCATATGAGGTTAAAAGTAATAACGATCATTAAATGTGGGGACCTAGTCAGACATAAAACATGTTCTCTATTACAGTTATTTGTTATCCAATACGTCCCCATGGCAGTTTATGTTTGTTCAGGCGCGCCCGGGCACTCGCTATTTATAACCCACTACATTAACTGTTTAATTATTAATTAAGCCTGCATCATACTATTAAATGCGAGTAAACATCACAAAATTGGTTTATTTGTACACAAAATCGCTAATTATTTCAGTTTCAAATAACTAGTCTGGCCATAAATACTGTTACATAAAAACTTTTCTTTTTTTTTCAACTTTTTAATTATTTTGAATTTGGAACACGTATATTATTTTAAAAACTTCTTTCGATTTTGCGCCATTTCACATATTTTTCCGTATTCATTATCAAATTACAATATGAAATGGGGTGTTGAAGAAAATAGGATTACAGTGATCGCCTTGCACAAAGTGGGTATGGAGCCGTCGGTTATATTCCAGACACTTCAAAAGCTTGGTATCAGCCGTATGTTCGTATATCGTACTATCAACAGATACAACAACACTTCGTCTGGCGAAGACCAGAAAAGATCGGGGCGGCCGCGTGCTGTTAGAACTACAAAGGCTGTTAAAGCCAGAATTCGTCGAAACCCCATTAGGAAGCAAAAAATCTTATCGCGAGAAATAAAGATTCCCGCTAGGACTCTGTCGCGTTATAAAACAAGACCTGAATCCCGGTGCTTTTCGTCGATATACAGGACATGCCCTAAAATTAAATATTTAGGTACAATTAAAGAGAGTACCACCATCTTGCTTGTTCCTCCCGTCAAACAGCTTTGCTGTGTTTCGGAGAGAAGGGCAAGACAGGCAGTGTAATTACTGGCACCGAGACTTAACATCTTATTTCTCAGGATAGGCAACACATAGGTAAATAAGTTGCCTGGGCTCGTTCCAGGTATACTAGTTTATCCCACCATGGTTCAAGCCTTGCCATGGCGGTGGGGCTCAGTAGCCTAGGGTGAGTCGGCACCTTGGGCGAAGCTAATTGAGCCGAGGGGGCTCTTTTTACCCCTCTTATAAGAAGAGGGGACAAAAGAGCAGGGGGCAAGGAGCGAGGATGGGAACCTCACCCCATTGTACTCTCCCGATGTTGGGAGGGGTTGTTCTGTGGTGCGGGACAACCCTTCTGTGGAGGTGGCGTCAGTCTCTTGTGGGACTGACTAGCCGTTGAGATGCCCTGTTAGCTTAGCAGATCCGGAGCACCTCACCAAGGCGGCACTGGTGGCACTCGCCGGGTTTTAGTGGGTAGAGCTGCGTTCACTTACCATCTTTCGGGCGCAGCGAGACCCACATACCCGCCTGGGAAGACCCACTCCCCATTTCAGAGCATTTCCCGGCGTAAAAGAAAAAAAAAGGTATACTAGTTTATGTTCATGGGCGACGTCGACCACTTACCATCAGTTGGTACGTTTGCCAGTTTGCCTATCCAACTAACATAAAAAAACGCCTTCTGTAGGCGCTAGGACCTGGAGTAGGCTCCCTATGTGGGATTCACACTTGGGCTGTGTATACTCAAACTAAAACCACTGCAAGCGCCTTCAGCCGCTTTTTGAGGGTCCCGGATCTGCAGGCAACAAGAGCACCTCAGCAGTCAGCACCATGGACCAACAGGCTGCTAGTTTCGTCTGCGAAAAAAACTGTGCTGTATTTCAGAAATAGGCCAGGACAAGCACCGAGACAGGTAGTCCCAGGATAGGCAAGACGTAAATAAGTTGCCAGGGCTAGTTGTAGGTTAAATTGTTTATGTTCATGGGCGACGTTGACTATTTACCATTGTGGCTCATCTGGTCGCTATCTAACTGACATAAAAAGTAAATACTTTTAAACAGTGATCATCCATCATTTTTCAAATGAAAGATCAGTCACAGTCTACAGAGATTGTAATCCATAGTTACAGGTTGACCAACCTTATTGGTTCATCAGTCGTTATTTCTTCAGCAAACGACCACATAAGTAGGCACCTATCCTTCGCGTGATATCGGCTACTTAAATAAATCATTAATAAGTACAATAATTCATGTAAATAAACCTTATCAACGTAAGTTGCGTGTTGACATAAGTCATAATAATATGTCCTTATAATATTCTAGTTGTTGCCCGCAGCTTTGCCCGTGTTAACTTAGATTTACAGCTGTATACGGATTGATGATGATTATTTTTATAGCCTAAGTTACTCCTTATAACATCAGCTATCAGCCAGTCAAAATCAGCCAAGGTGTTTCACAGATTAGCCGGAACGAACGGACAGACAGATTGACAAAAATTGTAAAAAAAAGTTATTTTGGTTTATGTACATACCGTGTATACATCCATTTAGTAAAAAGTGGTTATATTAATATTACAAACAGACTCCAATTTTGTCTGTATAGATTAATGTTATCATTTTTAGTACCCAGAGTAAATAAATGTTATGATAAATCAGTATAAGAGTCTCTCTAAATTATACTTTTATAACCACAATGTTTATGAGTCATTCAGCCATGGAGTTTAGCTGCTAACTTTGTCACTAAAACACTAAAACCACAAGACAATGTAATCGTTGTCATCTAAAACCAACCTTTAACAATATTTTTTATCTCAAGTTTCAACAGAAACAAGTTTTTACTGACGATTTGATTGCAACTCGCTTAAATAAGGCCAAAGACCAATTTACACAATTTACAGTTTACTAGCGCATGTAACATGCACAACACTGCAGTCATCTAATATACTTATGGAGTTGGTCAACTAATGGAGCTAACTAAATGTAAGATGGGATGAACATTTCGGAATATCGACCGATTTGACGCAGATTATTTGATTTGGACTTAACCAAGAGTAACACAAGATAATCATGAGGTAGCGACGAACGGGGTTGCGTAGGAGACGCTACATAGTGCGCCTCCAGTATTAAGCACCTAGTGAGTTCGTGTCGGGCTAGGATGGGAACCTGGGCCTGTATGACACGACGTGGGGATTTCTTAGTAGCGGCCGGGCAGTCTCCCCTTACGAGGAGTAATCTGGCCTTCACCAGGGCCAGTCTGTCGCTGAGGTGATCCTGTTGCCTGCAGATCTGGGCAAAGCGCTCGAAGTAGTTTTAGTTAGGGTGGGCACTCCCAGGTGCGATGTGGCTCATCCACAAGGATTTCCCTGCGATATAAAAAAATGGTAATTATGAGGTAGAGTTGAATTAAATCGTCTATGTACATTTATGTGTAGTCCAAGAAAATAGGATTTGACATCGACAAGTAATAAAATAAGCACATAATCTAGATTTTAGGTAAACTAAATAAAGTCAAACAAATAAACATTATTGAGAATATCTTAAAAATGGCTGATCAGATCTTGATTAAATTGGACAAAATTGGAAATACCAGCTTCCAAACAAAAGAAACATTAGAAACCCAATCATAATCGCTGGAGAAATCGTTTGAAAATCATACAGACAAATTGAGAACCTCCTCATTTTTGAAGTCGGTCAAAAAAACAAAACATACAGACAAATTAAGATTAAAATATAATATATATAACATAAAGGTATGAAGACTTAGATTTTTACTATTGGGTAAATGACTACTACTTAGGTACGTTTTTTTTATTCGACTCCTTTGATCATTTGGTGGGACCAACTACCTACCGGTAGGGTTGCATTGTGCCGCACTCTCGGCTGCATAAGTACCACCATCTTCCGTGAAACAGCGTGTTTCGGAGAGAAGGGCAGGACAGGCAGTGTAATTACTGGCACCAAGACTTAACATCTTATTATTTTTTTTTTTTTTTATGTTAGTTGGATAGGCAAACTGGCAAACGTACCACCTGATGTTAAGTGGTCGACGTCGCCCATGAACATAAACCAGTATACCTGGAAGGAGCCCAGACAACTCATTTATATGTTGCCTATCCTGAGACATAAGATGTTAAGTCTCGGTGCCAGTAATTACACAGCCTGTCTTGCTCTTCACACAGCAAAGCTGTTTAACGGGAGAAACAAGCAAGATGGTGGTACCCATGCAGCCGGGAGCGCGGCACAGCGCTTCCCTCCCACCGGTATTATGTCTCAGGTTTAGGGATTAGGATTATAGGCGACGTCGACAGGTGGCACGTCTGTCAGTTTGCCTATTCAACTAACATCAAAAACCATGTTTCAGCTTCTGTGTAGGGCTGGGGTGGCCAACCCGCGGTTGGTGGTGTATTATATTTCGAATACGATACGAGTAGACACAAACCCAGACCGCGCTAACAGCAGTAACACTACGTTACCGCTAGATTGCTTGGGCATCGCGCATGAACCGCCTCCCTCCCCAGAGGAAGGGATGAGGGCCGGCCCTCATGATGATAGGCTAAATTCAACCATAAAAGATTCGTCGACCGTATCGGATTTGACTAGTCCAAATCCTGCTCTCCCGAGCAGCGCGCTCGATGTCCCCCCCCCCCCCCCGCGGGGCGCGGAGGGGGGGGGATTTGGTAGTGCGGCCCGGTTTGAAATTCTATTTCCGAATTTCGGCCCGGCTGCTGAAAAGGTTGGCCACCCCTGGTGTAGGGTATTTAAAAATTGATCCAAACGTCCTTAATTTTTCACTTTTGTATTTTACCTAATTGTTTGGATTATTAAGTAGGAAGTATTCGAATATTATAGATATAGACGTAAATAAAAGATACGAACAAACTTATACATTGGCTTTGAGATGATGAGATCTCATACCTGAGAAAAAAACATTTTCATCATCATCGTCATCATCATCAGCGCCTATCCGTCCACTGCTGAACATAGTGCCGTTCTCAATGAACGCCAAGACGGCTGATTCCTTGCCACTCGCATCCAACACGGACCGGCCGCCGCACGGAGATCGTCAGACTGCACGGTTGGCGTGGGGAAACCCCCCACTTTAACAAACCAATAGTGAGCCAAATGGGCTAACACAAATCCGACGAAGCATTAGGGCCTTCGGGCGATTAGCATAGATCCATCCGAAAAAAAAACGGAGATCGTCTTCCCACCTCTCTTTTTTTCATTTTATTACGCCAGGAAATTCTCTTAGGCATCCTGCGGGGGAGTAGGGACTCCCCCAGCGAGTATGTGAGACTCGCTGCGCCCGAAAGATGATAAGTGTACGCAGCTCTACCCACTAAAACCCGGCAAGTGCCACCAATGCCGCCTTTGGTGAGGTGCCCCGGATCTATTGAGCAAAAAGGACACCTCGACGGCTAGTCAGTACCTCAAGGGACCGACGCCACCTCCACGTCCTCCCAACGTCGGGACAGTACAATTGGGTGAGCCTCCTCTTATAAGAGGGATACAAACAGCAGCTCCCTCGGCTCAATTTGCTTCGCTCAAGGTGGTCTGGGTCCACCTTAGGCTACTTAGCCCCACCAAGACACTTGGCCACACTTCCCACTTGGCCGACCACAGCGTTCGTAAGGTATGAAATACGGGAAAAAAACATTTAGATTTAGATTTTAGTCTTTCTCTTCCTCTCTTCTTCATTTCGTTCATCTTATGCCTGAAACTTCATCCCCGGGTTTATGTCGAAATGTGAACGAAATAAGTTAAACATATGAAATCTATATTAAGGACCAAAACTTAACTTTGAAAAATAATTTTAAAGCAAAATAAAATGGCGTCTTCCTCTCATTCATTTTGTCCACCTTTCGAATTACATTTATATAACAAACTGTACCCACGTGTTTATAAAATGTCTGAAATACATCAATATAACATCTATACCAAAAATGTCGAATAGGGGGCCGAAGCCGCGGCACAGGGAGGGCTCAGCAACGTAAATAGCTCGGTGACCCGGCCATTGACTCGGTTTATCCTAATCCGTCCCACTACTCCAGATAGATCCTCAAGTCGACGCAATATGCGGCTTACCAGACAAGTGGCATTTCGTCTTACTATCAACTTGACCCAAATCTTTTGATTCTCACCTGTGGTAATGTATCGAAAAATTCAGTAAGTAATTCATATAAATTAATATAAATTATGCGCAATGAAAATTATCTATACTATATATCTGTAATGTATGTAGTTGCTATTTTAAGTCAAATTCTCTTTTTGATGTACCTATGCTTAAAACTTTAAAGCTAAAAACGTAGTAATACAGAAATTTACTTCAAATCTGGCAAAAAGCAAGGTTCAGATTTATTTTTAATGAATAAGAAGGGCAAATGAGCAGTCGAAGCTTTAGACTACTGACGCCCATACACATCTTTTTTTTTCTTTAACGCCGGGAAATGCTCTGAGGCATGCCGCGGGCGAGTAGGTCTCCCCACGCGGGTATGTGGGACTCGATGCGCCCGAAAGCTGGTAAGTGGACGCAGCTCTACCCACTAAAACCCGGCGAGTGCCACCAATGCCGCCTTTGGTGAGGTGCCCCGGATCTAATGAGCAAACAGGGCACCTCGACGGCCAGTCAGGCCCCCAAGGTACCGACGCCACTTCCACAGAGGGGTTGTCCCGCACCACTGAATAACCCCTCCTAACATCGGGTCAGTACAACGGGGTGAGGCCCCCATCCCCGCCCCCTGCTCTTCCGTCCCCCCTTCCTATAATAGGGGTTCAAAGAGCCCCCTCGGCCCAATTAGCCTCGCCCAAGGTGCCGAGCCCAAGCTATTGAGCCCCACAGCTAAGTCAAGGCCTGAACTATAGTGGAGCCCATACACATCTGCACAACCAGATAATTTGCAGATGTGTTACCTTTTTTAATGTCATAAGAAGGCTGAGCAGTCGGAATCTTATGGTTACTACCGACGCCTATAGACAATAGACATCCGCACAACCAAAAGTTCTGCAGATACGTTGCCCTCCTTTTCTCTATCACCCCCAATGGGCCACTTGACGCCGGTGTTATGTGAGCGAGAGGTACCACAGCGGTCGTGCCAACCCAAATCGGCTGCATATTAGCATGGCACTACCTCTTATTAAAAGATTATGTCTTTCACAAGGCAGGTATATATATTTTTTTTCACTAAACTTCTACCAACCAAAGATTTAAAGGTAACATTTTTACAATTTAAATAACGAGCGGAACGACGGAGCCCCACTTATTTGAAGATATATGCACGGTTTAAATATGGAATGTTTTATTTCAAACTTCCAAAATTCATTCCAATCCGTTCAGCCATTTTGACGCGATCGAATAACAAACAACCAAATTAATACAACACATCAATGAAAACAGCATCTGGATTTCTTTGGTCGAGGTTTAACATAAATATTAATTACTTACTTTATTTTTGTTGTTTCCTAAAGATGTCTGTTTTGTAGCGATATTATAGAAGTCCTATCTATCTCTATCTATCTCTATAAAGAAAAAGCTAGAAATTTTAGGAATGTGGAAATTAGAAAATAATACTAGTAATATTATAGAAGTATCTACCCTTATATCACAGTATTGTCAGTCTTTATATTATGTCCCACTGCTGGGCACGGGTTCCCTACTCGAAATCAAGCGACGAAGGTGTTGGGCCATAGTTTACTGATGCGCTGGCCCAATGCGGATTGGTGAACTTCACACACCTTCAAAGACTTTTAATCTCATCAAGCATGTAGGTTTCCTCACGATGTTTCATTCACCGGTGAACAAGCGATGGTCTCATGATCAGGTTTCGTAAGGGGTAGTGCCATGCTGCTTTGCAGCCGAATTGGGCCGGCACGACCGGAGTGGAACCTCTCGCTCACACGACGCTGGCGTAAAGTGACAGCTATGCTGTCCCATTTTGTGTGGTTTGTGAATTTCCGGTGACCCATGGGTGGGGATGGGCTAAAGGAGGGCAACACATCTGCATTAAACCTCTTGTGCGGATGTTTATGGGCATCCCCCAATAAAGACCCAATCGATTTGCCAATTATGTGCTGAATCCCCGCACATCTAGACATAAGATGACCAGTCACTGCCAGTCAGTCAATCGTCAGAGGAACTACGTAATATGCGTTTCACAAAAAAATGCTGGGACAAATAAAAATCAAAAAGGTCTTTGTAATGGGACCATAAAAATGTACATTGTCGTGGTCACGTCGTGAATCTGTATTGTATGACTCATCGCTGATCGCACTAAAACTAATAGAGGAAAAGGGACAATGGACCGACGTAAATACAAACAATTACATAGAACATATGGTGTACAAAGTTTTCCTTACCGCAGCAGATGTTGCCCTCTGGCCGCGTTTTTATCAAAATAAATATCCTCTTGGTCGAAATTTGTACAACAGTTTTGAAATTGTGTCCATAAATAAGATATTAATCAAGGTACTCGTGCATTAATCTAAAACATATTAGGTCTAAATACCTATAAAATTGCCGTTTTGTATGAAAAATTTTAAACAATATTTTTCAGGTTTTTTTATTTGTATTAATCGAAGTAATCCACGAAGTAAATCCATGCGATCAATGCATCTTTGCCAACGCAGTGGCAGTTTATTGATGCCCTTCTTAAGCTGCTGCAGCTGGACGGGAGGCAACAAATTCTTCAAAGGCATTTTGTGGTGCCTCTCGGGTATTGTTTTTTTTCCTGCCAAGAAGTTATCCAAATTCTGGAAAAAGTAGTAGTCTGTAGGCGCAAGGTCTGGTGAGTAGGACGGATGACGGAGAGCTTCCAACCCCAGTTCTTGCAACTTGGGGACCGTCTACTGTGCAGTATGAGGTCGCGCGTTGTCGTGCAGGAGCAGCGGAGACGAGCGACCAATGCTGGTTGGAAATGTGCCAACTTCTCCATCAGTAATACTCACCTTGTTTGGAAAGAAGCTGTGATGAATCACAGCGGCGCTAGACCGCCAAACAGTGACCATCACGTTTCTAGGGGTACCTATGTTTTCGTTTAAGGCATTGTTTAGGTGCTGAACCAGGATCCAACCAACTTGCTGAGCGCTTGCGGTTATCACACAGACTCCATTTTTCATCGCAGGTAACAATGCGGTTCAAAATTCCTTCATTTGCGTGTCTGTTGAGCAGTGCACGCACGTCACGACGCATACTTCGCGCTGGCGATCATTGAGTTCATGGGGCACCTATTTGTCAAGCTTTTTTACCTTGCCAATTTGAAGCAAATGGATCAATATTGTTTTGACGCTAACGTCGAAAGCTGCTGCTAATTCAGCCGTAGATTGTGTATCATCAGCTGCCACAATCGCCTTTAATTCGTCATCGTCGACCAAAGTCTTCGGACGACCGCGAGGTTCATTTTTCAGGTCGAAATTTCCAGAACGGAAGCGAGCAAAACAATAACAGGTGGTGCGTTGGTTTGTAGTGTTAGCTCCGTAAACGTCGTTGATGTTGCGTGCCGCTTGTGCCGCGTTTCTGCCACGACGGTACTCATATTCCATAACTACTCGAATTTTTATCGTATCCATGACGACGAAAAAGATTGAAATGCGATGAAAATGTAACACTAATCAATAAACAAATGAGTACTTTTGGAAAAAGAATTCCATGTTTTTAAAATAAAAATTAATTTGAAATTAGAATTCTTAGCCAAACAAAAATTATTTTGATTTGAAAAGGCCAGTACTGCAGAACGGCAATTTCATAGGTAAAGACCTATTATCACTATGAGTATGTATTCTGTCAGAGTTTAAAAATTTGTATAATGATTTTTTACAAAGATTAAGAACCACTGGCCTAGGAAAACAAACTTTCAACCTACTTTTATATTTAGACCGGCATCCGTTTATAGCAACTGTTATTGCTGCTTGCTTTCTGGATACTTGAATCATAAATATTTTATTCAATTATAATGATTATAAATCATCAATCAAGCGGTAAGTGTAGATTTTGAATCATTCCTCCTACATGTACAAATCCTGGTTCACTTTGGATTCGTATTGGCTGAAATGGGGCTGCTTGGGTTTCTCTGGATTTCTCCATAATTTAATTCTAAGAAGGATATTTTTTTTATGTTAGTTGTAGTTTGTTGTTATGTGTTGCCTATCCTGAGACATAAGATGTTAAGTCTCGGTGCCAGTAATTACACTGCCTGTCTCGCCCTTCTCTCTGAAACACATCAAAGCTGTTTGACGGGAGAAACAAGCAAGATGGTGGTACCCATGCAGCCGGGAGCGCGGCACAGCGCTTCCCTTCCAGCGGTAAATGATGGATGGGCTTTGTATTATTTAAGCTATGGTTTTCCCTTTTTTTTTTCTTTTTTTTTCTTTAACGCCGGGAAATGCTCTGAGGCATCCCGCGGGGGAGTGGGTCTCCCCACGCGGGTATGTGGGACTCGCTGCGCCCGACAGCTGGTAAGTGGACGCAGCTCTACCCACTAAAACCCAGCGAGTGCCACCAATGCCGCCTTTGGTGAGGTGCCCCGGATCTAGTAAACAAACAGGGCACCTCGACGGCTAGTCAGTCCTGCAAGGGACCGACGCCACCTCCACAGGAGGAGTTGTCCCGCACCACAGAACAACCCCTCCCAACGTCGGGGCCGTACAATGGGGTGAGGTTCCCATCCTCGCCCCTTGCCCCCTGCTCTTTTGTCCCCTCTTCTTATAAGAGGGGTACAAAGAGCCCCCTCGGCCCAATCCGCTTCGCCCAAGGTGCAGCGGCTCACCCTAGGTTACTGAGCTCCACCGCCACCATGGTGGGAAACTATGGTTTTCCCTAGTTTTGTTGATTAATAAGCAGAAACAGATTTGCTGCGTTTCAGAACGAAGAGCAGGACAGTATTACTGGCACCGAGACTTACTGTCTTAAATCTCAGGATAAACAACACATGAATGAGCTGTCTGGGCTAGTCTCAGGTTAACTTGTTTGTGTTTAAGGATAACGCTGGCCACTTACCGTCGTGTGCTTCTTCTGCTTCTTCTGCCCAGTCTTTTCCCAACCATGTCAGATAATACGATACCCCGGGGTAACCGGTTGTCAGACTTTCGGACTTCTGACGACCCGTAACGACTGTCAAAGATCCACGAATGGCAATCGAAACAAACGGCTGAACATGCTTTCCGAGGTATGGAGAAATAAAGTGTAAAGATGGTCACCCATCCACTGACCAACCCCGGCAAGCGTACCTGAACCCGATGGATCGATCCAAGCGGCTGTTATTAATTAGCCACGAGCTCCTTCGTCCCGTTTAACCATCTAACTAAAATAAAAAAATACTGCCGTCGAGATGTAATCAACTGCAGTAGTACGTCAAATTTATTGAGCTGAAGAATTCTTGTTTCAGAATGTCAAGGCTGTTTTGAGGCTCAAGTAAATATTAATCAAAATAATCTACTTATGCCTGCTTAGACAAAATTTCAGAACTCAGAACCAACCTTGGCTTTTCCTTGGAAGGGAATCCCTTGGCTTTTCCTTGGAAGGGAATCCCTTGGCGCCTTTCCCGTAATTTAATAAAGGATTCTTTTTCTATATATTATTATATGTTTGAAGTATTTAAAGTATCAAATAACTCTTCATCATCATCATTAGGCCCTATCCATCCTCTGTTGAACATAGGCCTCCCTCAAAGAGACGACCGATCCCTCACCACCAGCATCCAACACGGAACTGCCACTTGTACGGAGATCAAATAATTCTTACAAATAAGTAATAAGATATAATATTTATTAATTTTATATTTCAAATAAAAACAAGACCAATGTGTTTTTATTTGAAATATAAAATTGATATTTAAGTGTTAGAATATATTTTTAACTTATTTACTTAAATAAATTATAAATTATTTACTTATAAAGAATTTATCGTCTATTAAGAAATGAGGCAAGACTCATGTGTACCAATTTTTATCTTGAGGATCTTCAAGAAAAGAGCATAGGTACTCTAAACACAGGCCAGCAACGCACCTGCTAATCCTCGGTGATGTAGCGGGTGTCAGTGGATTTCGCTTATCACTTACCACCAGGTGAACAGACAGTCCGTTTGCCCCCACTTCTATATAAAAAAATTTTTTTTGAGAAAAATGTATGAATGATTTTCGTACTTAATTGTAAAAAAAAACGGAACATCTTTAGGGAATATTTATTCTTTTTCTTTTCTTCTTTTTCCGTGTATTACTAATTACAGTATCACATTTCATGTTACGTATATTACAGGGGTAATTCACGTAACACGAAAAAACTTGGGTGTAGTATTTTTGTAAAGTATAAAATCTTGTTGTAGGTATTATGTTTGACCCAGTTTGAATGCGTTATATTATACAATGGCTAATTTAATAATAGAACAAAACCTCTTATCGCGGTATTTTTTTTTATGTCATAATGAGGCAACCGGGCCGTCGGAGCCTTATCGTGACTACCGACGCCCATAGACATCCCCACAACCAAAAGTTATGCAGATGCGTTGCCCTCCTTTTCCCTATGCCCCCCCCCCCCCAATGGGCCACCGGTAAATTTTACATCGGACATGTAAAATTCTTACTAAACCGCCATAAAATCAGTAAAAGTTGTTTCATTATAAACTGTATTTATTATTTATTGATTTGCAAAAAAAAAATAATTTGCTTTTTATATAAAGTTGTATATTATGTATGTTTAGTTCGATATACATATCAACAGTGGGTTCCGTTTTGATATTAGTTAACACTCTAACAAACACATGCTGTGTAATAGCCAATTCAAGTTAGACGCAATAGATGTTCTCACATACCTATAGGAAGGCTATTTAAGGTTGAAATTATTATGAAGTCGATCGTAAAATTAAACATTCAATTTTATTTAGTCTTCATAACTAATTATACTATTCCTGCCTCATGACTATACTATGAGGAACCAGCTGCCACCAGCGGTATTTCGGAACCAATACGGCTTAGGGATCTTTAAGAACAGAGCATAGGTACTCATAATATCTGATTAGCTAGCAACGTAAACCCTCTGGTAGCGGGTCTATGGGTGTCGTAGATCACCACCAGGTGGGCGGTCTGTCCGTTTTCTCCCTCTTTTATAAAAAAATGGCAGTCATAGGGACTGCCGATAGAAGTGAAAACTTATAACTTAAATTATGAAATTTTAAATGACGTCATAATGTGACATTAGCATGTCGGTGAGGCGAATCTTTAAAGATTAGTTCAATCATGTTCAAAAGAGGTCTTTATACAGCAGTGCAACAAATGGACGGACTGATGATGAAGATACGGAATACCTACCATAATGCTCAGTATATTTTGTCAAAGATTTTATAATTTCTCATGAGATTTAGCAGTTTCTTCTTTAATATATTATTTTTAATATTGTTATGGTTACTTTAGTATTCAAGGCTACACAACAAATATAAAGAAATTGTTTGAATCTCATTGGAAATCTGAACGTGATCAGAGCTTTGAAATCAGACTGTATACGTATTTATTAAAATTGGAAACGTGTCTCTTGTGTATTGTAAATATAATTACAATAAATGTATATACAGACTATATTATATTTTTTGAGTTTATAACTAAAATTATTTAGAAAAAGTGCGTGCGTACAAAGTACACATGTCAGAAGTGAAATTTATTTGGCAAACTAATTTTTAATTCTCGAATATTACACGCTTTTTATTAGCTTCACCTGTATGTTTGTATGTTTGTATGTTTGTTTGTAACCGACTTCTTTGGACGCTATTTTGACCCACTTCTAACGACCAGATTTCGTTCAAACTTTGTAGATTTATCGAGGACCGATGACAATACAATAATTTGATATAATTATTCCAATATCCTGATCAGGATAATCAGGATAGCACATGCTAGGAAGGCATACCGCGCAAGTTACCTACATCACATGTGTTGTTTTTAGTCTCTCACTCATTTCTAAAGTGATTGCCATTAGTTGAGTACTTTAAATTAATAAAATCTTTAATTAAAAAAATCGACACTAAAAAGTAAAAAATAAATTATAGTTTAAAAATAAAAACTAAAAAACACGCTTTAATAGCAAACCGAACTATTAATTTGAAAATAATTTTTAATAGAAGAATTAAATGGATTAACATAATAAATAAATGATATTACTTATTGTAAAAAAGTGTGGTGCTTGTAACTAAGTTTTTATACTAACTTCACTTTTGAAAAATAGATACCGATGAAATATTTTTAACAAGAATATCGAGCACCTCGCGCTTTTTTACAATAAGTAATATAATTTATTTATTATGTTAATCCATTTAATTCTTCTATTAAAAATTATTTTCAAATTTATAGTTCGGTTTGCTATTAAAGCGTGTTTTTTAGTTTTTATTTTTAAACTATAATTTATTTTTATACTAATCTAAAGTTTTAATTTCTAAGACTTACGATGCGACGTCCGCTCTATCTCACTCTCTCTCTCGATCTTTCTTACTCCCTACTCTCGCTCCATGGCTTTGTGCTTCATGCTACGTTCGCCCTTTCTCATTCTCTCTGTCAATTGGTCACAATCACTCTCTCCCTCTTCTTGGACATAAACGTTGCACATTTTCGTGACGTTTCATCCGTAAAAAAAAAATTACCCTCATGCGCGCAAAGAAGTTTCACTAAAAAAACTGTTGTTGTCTGTTTAGCCAGCGGTGAACACGGAAAGACTTTGCTAACTAGGTTTAAATTACCATAAATACAAGAAAAATGAGTTCTTAAGACGATTGAAACCCACTAAACGTAACTTGCCAGTTTGAAAGATGTCTCTCGTTTACATACTATTTCTGCAAAGAGACAAAAATATATGGTAAATCATAGACAGACAGATTGTACGCTCGTATTCGTATATTAATGATATTGCTCCGACACGGTGCATAATCCTCAGAGAATATTGGAACTACAGACTCAGGTCTAATATGTAGACGTCATCTATTTAATGATACACAAGACTTGCTCTATGCATGAACTGCATCAATAACAACAGCATAATCTTTTATCAAGCATCAAATGAATTAAGAACAATCCTCCGATTTGAAAAATTCTTTCAGTTCTTTATCGAGGAAGGCTATAATAGGCTATATAACATCACGCTGTGACTAACAGTAAGTTAACGCGGGCGAAGCTGCGGGCAACAGCTAGTGAAAGAATAAATTGACATATGATAATCAATCTTACTTCTTAGTTAATATTATAAAGGCAAAAATTTGTATGTTTGGATGTTTGGATGTTGTTGGTCTTTCACGGCTGAACTGATTTGGCTGAAAGTTGAAATGATGATGGATTATACCTTGGATTAGGACATAGGCTATAAAAATAATTATCATCAATCCGGATACGGTTGTAAATCTAAGATAACGCAGGCGAAGCTGTGGGCACCAGCTAGTAGATTAATAATCATCATTATCAGCTCGCTACCCTACCGGTGGGAGGGAAGCGCTGTGCCGCGCTCCCGGCTGCATGGGTCCCACCATCTTGCTTGTTTCTCCCGTGAAACAGCTTTGCTGTGTTTCGGAGAGAAGGGCAAGACAGGCAGTGTAATTACTGGCACCGAGACTTAACATCTTATGTCTCAGGATAGGCAACACATAAATGAGTTGCCTGGGCTCGTTCCAGGCATACTAGTTTATGTTCATGGGCGACGTTGACCACTTACCATCAGGTGGTACGTTTGCCAGTTTGCCTATCCAACTAATATTAAAAAAAAAAACCATCCACTGTTGCAGGCCTCTTCCAATGCGCGCTAAGACGGCCAATTTCCGTTTCATTCAACTTGGCCCCGTCTCGGAACAATTATCATCAATTAATCGAACATCAACCGTATAGTAAAAAAGCAAAATTACTTCGTGCCTATTATTTTAGGGTTCGTTGGGACCGCACACAAGAGTGTGAATAGTGAGGGCTCTAATAATATAATTGTAACTAAAGTGGGGATTAAGAGCTGAGAGAACTGCTTTTTGATGTGAAACATTATTTGGCGTGCCATGACAGTAAAAATGCCATCGCGTGATGCTCCCACGACGCTATTATCACCTTTGTGTGTGCGCGCGAGTACTCTATCCTTCTTTATTTTATTCGATCATTAGTTATAGATTTTTACTAATTATGAATTCTAATTTGTAAGCTATGTTTTAAATCTGCCGGTCCCGCGAAGGCTAACATTTTTACTGCATATCCTTATTATGCCTATAGTGGATTTTGGTTGAAACTTAAGGCTAAGTTCCAAGTAGACTATTATTTAGTGTAGAATTTCACACGTGTGGTTGAACATTATTTTATTATCATTCAGACGACCTTTGTAAACAATAGCAAATTTAACTAAAGAAACCGTGCACCGTGCGATTTTTATTATATTTATTTTGTAATACCTTCTCATTGTTATTCTACATTACAGGCTGATCAGTTCACGAGCTCATTGCAATAAAAGTCAAGAATAGGTCGTTCATCATCATCATCTTCATCATCATCATCATCATCATCATCCTCATCATCATCATCATCATCACCTTCTTCATCAGCTTCTATTCGTCCACTGCTGAACATAGGTCTCCCTCAATGAACGCTAAGACGGCCGACCCCTTGCCACTCGCAACACGGACTATGCACATGCACAGATATTATTTATCAATAAAATGAATGCCAAGACGCCCATGACGCGATAATACAACACCCGTTGTTGACGAATAATTAAAAAAAAACTTTATTTTTGTATAAAAGTTGAGTATAAATAAGTCATATTATACAGAATGGATTTTTGAGACGGGTCAGCAAGCGCAAGTACCTTAACCGTTATAGTTACAGCTAAATGTTCCTAGGAGACCATCCATAACTTTTTAAGATATTCTGAACTGCATTCACAGATTTTTGAGAAAAGTACTGTCTGCGAAAAAAATGCAAATATAAAAAAAATGCCTATCGATCCTACTTCGTATAGGGATTAAAAGACTCTATAACAGTTGACACCATTTAAGGTATGAATACTAGAAATGTCAGAAAACGCCAAAATCATTTTCCATACATTTTGTACTGAAAACGATAAATCAACTCGTAATATTCTTTATCGCTAAGCAACCTTATTTGTTCAAAAAGAAAAATAAGTGAAAAGAAGTTTGAAAGTAAATTTCGTTTTCCTGTAACTATAACAGTTCCTTGCCCTTACTGACCCGTCTCAAAAATTCACTTTGTATATTATACATAGACACCTCTGTTAAAAATTCGGGTCTAATACCAATATGACGGGAATCGGTACATGATTTGTGTAAACTTAAAATAATGTGATACATAAGACATTTTTCTTTACGAATGGACCTCAGCTATTAGACAAAAGGCTAAAAAATTACTGCATCTAAGCTGTGATCTACATTGTTGGCGAGCCTGAATTTTGAGGCGCCGAGGCGGGCTCAAGCCCGTAATAACTTTGTTGTGTTTGGTGGTCCTTAGGGAATCCCCGTTCCGTCTTCTAAGACATGGGACAATAATGTGATCTATACAGTAGATTTATCAACACCATTCTCAATTTATATCCATTTACTAAAGAACTATTAATAAACGATAAAGTATTATGTGTGTGAAATTCGGTATTCGAACTATTATCACACTGACTGACTATTGCACATTAACATTTTTACGACAGAACAAGAACAATAAAAATGTTAAAAACATGTTTCTTAATTATTTATTAAATCATTTGTTAGAAAATCCTCCATAATAATACGGGCTTTGTATATCTGATGGCCTTATTATTATTATTAACTAGCTGCTGCCCGCAGCTTCGCCCGCGTTAACTTTTACGGACGTATCCGGATCGATGATGATCATTTTTCTACTTTTTTGCTACATCTCTAAAGGGAATAAGGCTGTGTTTTTAATGTAAGCTCCCAATCGGCTTAAACTTTTCCGACTCTCACAATAACTATCCAACTATTTATTAATTTATACAGTCTTGGTAAATTATATACTATAACCTGCCTCAGGAATTACTCTATCTCATGTTGACAGCATACATGCAACAGCATGAAAATCCATTTAGTTAGTTTGTACCTAGTTATTATTAGTTATTATATAGTCACAGAACGGTAAGACAGATTGCATAGGTTCAAGAATAAGCTGCTATTTTTTAAAATCCTAAAAAGATTCGGTCCTTCACGGTCGGACACTCAAAAAATCTTATTTTTTGATTGGTAATGTTTTAATTCTTATGTGTAGCTTAAAAAGAAAATTGTAGTGTACCTCAAAATTAATTTAATTGTTTATTAAATAATTATTATAAATATATATTCATAACATACGCTAAAATAACAAGTTTCCTTCCTCATCTGCGGGCATGACCCAACAAATTATCTATACTTATACATTAAATCCGAAGAGTTTGTTTGTCGGAACGTGTATCTCTCTGGCTGGCGACGACCTCTGTGGCTCAGTGGTAAGCGTGTTGGCGCTCAAGCCGGATGTTGCGGTTTCGAATCCCGCCTGGGAACAAAAATATTTTCTGTGTTCCTTGGTCATGGATGTGTATTAAATATGTGTATTATATAATAAAAATCTTAAATATGTGTATAGTATAAAAGTATTAAATATATTTCCGTCTGGTACCTGTAACACAAGTTCTTCCAGAACTAACCACGGGACCAGATTGACGTGGTGTGAAAGCGTCCATAGGTATTATTATTATCTCTACTATCAGCGGGATTTGAAAAAATCTTTTTTCATTTCATAGCACTGTAATTAAATAAGGTTATATATTCAAGGCTGTTAATTTAGGAGAAATCTGTTTTACGGAAGACACCCCTCCGGTAATTAACCATTCAGCATTTATTGAACAGATTAAACTTATACAATTTTGAAAATTTGAATATGGCAATGCGTATTGTTCTGATTGGCTATGGCTGACTTGAAACGTACGCGAGGATTTTCAGGGTCTTCCCGCGTCTAGGTTTACGTCAATGCGGTAATGGCCGCCCAAAATAACCGCGTGCGAGCGCTGGCCGCTCAAAAACCATGTCAATCAATTTATATTTCATTCGATCAGTGTAATAATGTATAAAGCCAATTCTTGTTATACAAAAAGCACAATTTTAAATCAATCATTAAATAAATTTAGGATTGAAGTTTCCAGCCCCACCATGGTTCAGGCTTGTCGTGGCGGTGGGGCTCAGTAGCCCAGGGTGAGCCGCTGCACCTTGGGCGAAGCTAATTGGGCCAAGGGGGCTCTTTGTACCCCTCTTATAAGAAGAGGGGACATAAGAGCAGGGGGCGAGTTTGTACATTGTACTGTCCCGACGTTGTGAGGGGTTGTTCTGTAATGCGGGACAACCTCTCTGTGGAGGTAGCGTCGGTCCCTTGTGGGACAGACTAGCCGTCGAGGTGACCTGTTTGTTAACTAGATCCAGGGCACCTCACCAAAGGCGGCATTAGTGGCACTCGCCGGGTTTTAGTGGGTAGAGCTGCGTCCACTTACCAGCTGTCGGGCGCAGCGAGTCTGATAGAAATAGAAAAACATGTCT
The DNA here is from genome assembly GCA_963853865.1 of Helleia helle. NCBI lineage: Eukaryota > Metazoa > Arthropoda > Insecta > Lepidoptera > Lycaenidae > Helleia > Helleia helle. Next base: position 11,231,213 of record OY971422.1, on the reverse strand, counting down.
ATAGAGCTAAAGATCGGTATTGGGCAATGTGTATTAGAACTTTTGCCTGCATTAGTATTGATCTTTATTTTACTTTGATCACTTTATAACAAGGAATAGATACAGGACCTTAATGTCTATTCCGTTCTTCTTTCGAAAAAAAAATATTAAAAATATTTTGAAGTTATTTAAAAATCGCTTTTCGATAATTTCAAAATGACTTTTGTCAGCCATATGTTTGTTTTCGTAAAAAGGACTTTTAATTTAAATGACCTTATCGTCTTACACAATGAACCTGTCGGCACTGGCATTTAAGTCGGCAGTTACCACAGAATACAGATTTGTACCCAGCCTGTATCCTTACATTACCTTTGCCGCCTGAAGTGACACCATATTATTTTGTACGCAATGTGTCCGAAACCGTAAAAAAGCACAGTATAATTTCATTTAAGCAATTTTAAATCGAGTTGTAGCTTATATTAAGCAGATTTTTACGTTTTAACGAAAAATATTACTTCCTAAAAACAATTCTGTTGATTACTAGCTGTTGCCCGTAGCTTCGCCCGCGTTAACTTAGATTTACAGACGTATACGGATTGATGATGATTATTTTATAGCCTAAGTTACTCCTTATAATATCAGCTATCTGTCACTGAAGGTCCCGTCAAAATCGGCCCAGCCATTTCAGAGATTAGCCGGAACAGACAGACAGACAAACATACAAAAATTGTAAAAAAATGCTATTTTGGTATATGTACTGTTTATAAATACATCCACATGTATTTAGTAAAAAGCGCTTATTTTAATATTACAAATAGACACTCCAATATTATTTATCTGTATAGAAGTGAAGATGACCTGTCATAAAGTTATTGGTCATAATAGCCACGCTTAGAAGGCAGGTGCAGTGGTATGTGGCATTTTTATACGCTTTTCATTTCGAATGTATTAGATGCCCAATTCCATCCGTTATTCGGCAGGGTGCGCGTACAGATGAGGTTGGTTTTAAAGCTTTGAAGAAAAATGTGTCTTTTTCTAGCTGAAAAGTACCGAAAATGGGCCTCGATGGCTTTTCAATTTTTTAAAGTGCAAATGATTGGACACACATGGACATAGGTCCAGCTGTGGACGCAGACTACCAGATTAGAACTAATATTATTAGAGCAACAGAAACAGTGCAGAAACAACGCAGTGCTGGTAGGCTTCCCACTAGGTGGACCGACGACCTGGTAAAGGTCGCAGGAATCCGCTTGATGCGGACGGCGCAGGACCGGTAGTTGTGGAAATACTTGGGGGAGGCCTATGTCCAGCAGTGGACTCGTATTGGCTGAAAAAAAAAAAGAAAACAGAAACAGAAACAGTGTGTGTTTGTAACAAAGGAATTCAAAGAAAAATAGTAGTGAGTCTGACACCAGCTAACTAGCCAAAGAACTACGCCTGCACTGTGTCTTATATATACGCAAGGTAACTGGCTATGAGAGAAAGAGAGAAAGAAAAAATGTGCTCGTACCTCTCTCTCTTGTCCCTACAGAAATATGCGAAACGTAATTCTCTCTATTTCTGTCTTCCCTCTCAACTTGCGTTCGCCTCCCTCGATTACACTTTTCGTAACGCTCTCGTAACACATTCACCAGCTTATTCCCCCAATCAAGCATCGTAATGAAGGTTTACTTCAAAATATTTTTAATTGTTATTTGGTTGGTTTATTGATACCATTATGTCCATTAAAACATATAATGCCATGTCTAACGAACCAGCAACCCGTGTTAGGAGGCCTCATTGAACACCAGCCTGGCTCCATGCCAGAAACTAATAGTTTATTGGCATTCATTCCAAAGTTCATATTTATTATATTTCTATCATAGTTTCATAATAATACTTTTGAACATACACCACGTTAACGTGATGAGATCATACAAGTACTCTACACTGGTGTAAACAAAGGCGGAGGGTAAGTCGACCGCCAACTAGATGGGACGACGGTCTCCATGCAGTTTTTGGACCAGGTCAGTGATGATGATACAGACATATTCATTTCAAAAATTACCTGCACTTGTTGGGATTCGATCCCACGACCGTTGCGCATAACTGTTGCCACAACAGCTGCCGAAGATATAACATAACAAAAAGATTACGATATTTTTGCACTTAAGAAACAGCATATATCTAGATAGACGCATGATATAACTAGTAGATATCTTTGTATATCATATGCATAATAAGTATTGTTTTACAATAACCACCGAGCGTGTTATGAAAACGACGACCGGTTTCGAAAATATATCAATTGAAAGGTCTCATGATGCATATTATTGTGCGGCACAAGTCTCAACACGTCGACGCCTCGCTTGCAACATTATCCCAAACTGTTACATGACAAAATATCTAAAAGATTATTAGTGTTGGCATGATCCTAAAGAAGACCCGAAAGAAACTACCTAAAACCACATTATCAGATCTAAAAGAAGTTCCCGAACGGATAGTTTACTTTAGTTACTATCAATTATTGATATCAATAATATTTTTGTGTTGCAGAAGCGGGCTATCCGTGCAATTTACAAGCTGCCCCCTTTACCACTTTGAAAGACAAATTTAAACAAATTGGTATTCTGACTGTCGCGTCTCAATACATCTTAGAAAATTTACTGTATCTCCGGAAACACATAAGTGAATTTTGTAAAAAAACTAACATTCATAGTAGGGATATACGGAATAGACACGGGCTAGATGTACCAGTCATTAGATACATACAAATACTGATTTTGATTTTTTTGTGATCCCTACCCCTGATCGTTGGTTTCACGGTCACTGGTTTATATTCAACTCTATGGACGTCATCACTCTCGTCCAACTAGGAACGGCCACTAGTCTCTATGATCGAATATAATACACGAGATGAGATCAGTCAACCAAATTACTTCGGAATAATTATACGAGATGTAAGTATTACATCCAGTAGATTACCTCGGAATTTTGGTCATAATTAAAATTATATTCTTCAGTAGTTCTCTAATAATGAATCCCATTCCAGTCTGTACTAAGTCTGCTGTTTAACTCTGGAAAATTTCAGTAATTTGGTTTTATCCCTTCATTAAAAAAACCGTTATTCATTTCATGGCAAGTCACTTAAATATACTTAGATATTATTTGCTTATTTAAGAGCGACAAATTCCAAATACTGACCTCGTAGTTAACGCGGAAGAAATGGCGGGTAAAAGCTAGTATGAAACCAGTCTAGATGACGCAGTCGTAGAAGTAATCCAATAAACTTAATAATTTACCTTGCGAATGACCCAATTACCTACTTCGTTTAATTTTTAAATATTTTCTTACGCCGTACAAGGCTCGATTATTGCCTCATGGCAATCTCTTAAAAAAACCTCAAGGAAAATCTATGAGTCAGAGATGATGCATGATAACCTTTGTATCATCGACGTCATCACAATTGTCATCGTTATTAACCATGCAATATTAACTAATACTTGCATCAGGTATCTATTACTTTAATTTCTACGTTACAGATCCACTTACACTTAAATCAGAAGAAGATCCACATTATTTGCTCTTATAATACTCAAGACTCTAAATTATTTGCGCCCTACTAGATATCGGGGGATATAGTTTAGGAGAGTCAATTTTTATTTCATTAAAGTTAAGGGATACGTTTATCTAAATATGTATTAAGCCATCAAAGTTTATTTCTTTATTTTTGAAGGACCAACTACAGCTTAAGAAAGGTTCAACAAACGCATAGGCTATCAGTATTTTATCAGTAAATCATTTATATTCATATACAAAGATTTTTCTCGAATTTATCTTCAAGCAAATAATTGATGCCCTTCATTACATCTTCAAGGGCGTAAGGGCAATCAATACATATCTTAACAATGGCAAATCGGGATCGTAAATTACTGACAATGACAAATATAATGGCATGGCTAATGTATAAATAATTATTTAAAAAGCAATTATATAATAGTTATAACCTGACCAGAAATATTTAACCCTGCATTGGTGTCTCCACTGTATCTTTAATACGGTAACATATTATAGTCCATACAGAAATTTTCCACCATATGGCGAGGGCTTATATATTTCTGGTTAAACTATACACAACTTTATTCGAATCGCCAAATTTAGTACGAAATTTAAATGACATAATATTATACTTTCAAATGAACACTTCGTTTCAAATTTTATTCAAATTATTGTACCAATTTTCGACAAAATATAGATTAAAAAGTAGAAAACTAGTGTATAAGGCAGTTTTATTTTCTTTTTATAGTCCCCCACATCCGATTGTCCCTCTGGTCCTCACACGGACCAAGACGTTTCTCTCTCGGTAGTGAATGATCTGGCCACCTAATTTAGAAAACCAGCTTATCTATCTTCCACCACAACGGAAACTGGATATGTTCAAAATATGTGAGGAAAGCCTCAACAAATGAGTTTTATGGGTATAGGTACACTGTCAGGATCAGGGCTAGGCCAGTTGGCATACCATATAGGGTCATGAAAAAAAATGTAGAACGCTTTACGCTTTGGAGTGGCATACGCAGGCGTTATGTGCTCTATTATTTATTCATCAACATCAGCCTCTATCCATCCACTGCTGAACATTGGCCTCCTTCAATGAACGCCAAGAAACCCTTGCCACTCGCATCCAACACGGTCATCTGTTCTCCTGAGTGTGTGACCACTGCCACTTCAATGAGCTTATTCTTCACGTGATATCGGTAGCTTTAGTTCTCTATTATTGTTTTTTTTTTATGTTAGTTGGATAGGCAAACTGGCAAACATGCCACCTGATGGTAAGTGGTCGACGTCGCCCATGAACATAAACTAGTTTACCTGGAACGAGCCCAGGCAACTCATTTATGTGTTGCCTATCCTGAGACATAAGATGTTAAGTCTCGGTGCCAGTAATTACACTGCCTGTCTTGCCCTTCTCTCCGAAACACAGCAAAGCTGTTTCACGAGAGAAACAAGCAAGATGGTGGTACCCATGCAGCCGGGAGCGCGGCACAGCGCTTCTCTCCCACCGGTTTTGTATGATTGTATAAATTGAATTACCCGATAGTAAATTCAGTCTATTTTTAAATATGCACAATCACGATGCGTCTGTACTGTAAATATCGCAATTAAACGAGTCCACACGCCTTCACAATTAATTGTTACAAATAGGGCGTTACAACTTTTAATAGCCCCAAATGCGAAGATGCTATGTCCCATTTTAAAACCGTATGTTTTAGGAACACATGACATATGGTAAGTCTTCATTATTATTAGAGTGCTTGACACATGCACTTTACTTATACTTTTAATAATACGTAGGTAGGGATCCCTAAAGGACCTCTAGGTCCTTCAAGGATCGAAATCTGTGAATGATCTTATCTTATTACGTATTTGATTCTAAAATATAATTCATTAGTCAGCCAAACGTCCTTGCCTAGAGAAAGAAAGTAAGTTTCTTTTTTGTGTTTACTAATATCGGCCATAGCAATAACATCTATACAGATAAATAAAATTAGTGTCTGTAATATTAAAATAACCGCTTTTTACAAAATGCTTATGAATGTATACACGGTACATATAGTACCAAAATAACAATAATTACTGGCACCGAGACTTAACATCTTATGTCTCAGGATAGGCAACACATAAATAAGTTGCCTGGGCTCGTTCCAGGTAAACTAGTTTATGTTCATTGGCGATGTCGACCACTTTCCATCAGGTGGCACGTTTGCCAGTTTGCCTATCCAACTAACATAAAAAAAAACATTTTTTTTATCTGTCTGTCAGTCCGTCTGTCTGTTTGTTCATGCTAATCTCTAAAGCGGCTAGGCTGATTTTGACGGGACTTTTTGGCAAATAGCTGATGTTATAAGGAGTAACTTCGGCTATAAAAATAATCATCACCAATCCGGACACGGCTTAGTTTACGCAGGCGAAGCTGTGGGCAACAGCTATAATGAATAAAATACTCAATATAATACCGGGTGTATTTGGAACGCTTGCGAAGATTAAACCCTAATAATATACTGTTTATATACTATATAATGCATATAACCATTTATCTCAGAAACGTTTTTTAAAGAAAATTTTAGGACTTGTGTATTTTGCAAACCCGCAATGTATGTATACACACTATGCACTCATGCACCGCGAGACGCGCGACTAGCGGGCGCACTGAAGACGCGCGCGGTGTGGGAGTTCGTTCACCTCGTGCATGCGGCGAACGCTATCAGCTGATTTAGTCCGCTAGCCGGCGTGAACCATAAACCAATTACATTGCTGTTTTTTTCAAAAAAACATTATTTTAAAGCATTATCAACAAATTCCTGTAACATTATGTTTACTAAACCTGATTATACAAAAAATAAAATAAAAAAGGCGACCAAAAAAAAAAAAAAGAAAACGCGTATTTTTCACTTGTATCATGTCAGGCTATGCCAACACTATCATACCTCTTCGTTTTCGCAAGCGCTCCAAATACACTCGGTATATTCGCTACATTTTAACATTCTGCACTTCTTCTCCATAATTATGAAGTTTATCCATATCGAATCTCAAACTCCTACAATAAGAGTTAAGACATACAAAGATTTTTCTTCATATATACAGAACTTTAAGTGTTATAATTTAGTAAAACCTCACGATAATATTATATTTTGTGCAAATCGTATCGGAGGTTTTCCTTGCGCATGCGCAGCCGATTACCGTTAGACATGTGTCATCGCGTCCTCGTTCCTGCCTGTTCTGTGGCAATCAAACTCGTTTTCACTCATACCCTTTTAAATATGATTAAATTCAACGAATTTGCAGGTCATATGAATACAGCTTTTTATGTTTACAACAATCGTTTACGTTGTAACCGAACAAATACATTCTACGAAAAAATATTAGCGCGATTATAGCCATCATGATCACCAACGATGTTTATATGTTTTTTATTAGATAGGCAAACAGACAGACGTGCCACCTGATGTTAAGTGGTCAACGTCAACGTAAACTAGTTTACCTGGAACTAACCCAGGCAACTCATTCATATTGTGTTCCTAACGTAACTTATCCTGAGACATAAGATGTTAAGTCTCTATGCAAGTAATTACACTGCCTGTCTTGCCCTTCTCTCCGAAACACAGCAAAGCTCAGGAGAAATAAGCAAGATGGTGGTACCCAAGCAGCCGGCACAGCGCATCCCTTCGATCGGTAAGCATCTGATCGTTTATCTATATATGTATTAAGTAGTATTTATTTATTTATTTATTTATTTATATTCAGATATGAGCAACGAAGGTCTAGTAGGTATGGGCTCGGCCTCTTGAGAGGTGAGTGAGAAGTCCGAGTCAGGGATCCTGAACCCTGTGGTGCCTTGAAATAGGTTTTTTATATCTTCATGCTTGAACATGAGACTATTGCTTGCTCACCGGCGAAGGAAACATCGTGAGGAAACCTGCATGTCTGAAGAGATTAAAAGTCTTTGAATGTGTGTAAAGTTCACCAACCTGCATTGGGTCAGCACGTTGGTGAACTATGGCCCAACATCCTTCTCGCCTGATTTCGAGGAGGAGACCCGTGCCCAGCAGTGGGACATATAAGAGTTGATTATATTATATTATTATATTTATATTCATACACTAATGCTACGGTTGCATGATTATCGAGTTAGCAAACTCTACTACTACGTTGATTAATACACTATTATGACCTTCGTTTTGTATCAGTCAGTTTAGCATAGTGAGCTCAAACAAGGCTCAAGCAAGTCTTATTCACAGCATAACAATGTACTGTTTAAAACGATTATTCAACTGTTACATAGAAAACATTATCTAGATATAATAATCAGTAGTTATAACGTTGTGCTCCAATAGAGCATCCAGGTATATAAAATACAATTTTATATACCTGGATTAGAAATTTTATAATTTGGCCTATCTTCAAACTACGTAAATAGCTTACTACCAGCTCTTTATACACATAGAAGGACACAGAAGAAAATTGTTTTTTTATATTAGTAAATGGAAAGACAAACGAGCCACATGATGGTAAGTGGTCAGCGTCGCCCATGGACATAAACTAGTTAACCTGAGACTAGCCCAGACAACTCATTCATCCCACCATGGTTCAAGCCTTGTCGTGGCGGTGGGGCTCAGTAGCTTAAGGTGATCCCGGCACCTTAGGCGAAGCAAATTGAACCGAGGGAGCTGCTCTTTGTACCCCTTTTATAAAAAGCAGGGGGACAAAAGAGCAGGGGGACAATGGGCGAGGATGGGAACCTCGCCCCAATGCACTGTCCCGACGTTGGGAGGGGTTGTTCTGTGGTGTGGGACGAGCCCTCTGTAGAGGTGGTGTCGTTTCATTGAGGAACTGACTAGCCGACGAGGTGCCCTGTTTGCTCAATAGATCCGGGGCACCTCACCATCGTCGGCATTGGTGGTACTCACCGGGCTTTAGTGGGTAGAGCTGTGTCCTCTTTACCATGTTTCGGACGCAGCGAGTCCCACACCCACCTGGTGAGTCACGAGGGAAGCAAGCAAGATGGTGGTACCCATGCAGCCGGGAGCGCGGCACAGCGCAGCCCCATCGGTCACTGACGCCTATATACACGTCCAGGGGACATGCGACTTAACATGTTATATATAGAATCCCCTGGAATCTCCTAACTAGAAAGGAATATCATCTCGAAAACATAACAGGTACTTACAAATATACAGTTAAACACGAATGTTTGTGACCATTATAAATTCATACGCAAATAATATATAGCTTGGCGACAGATGTATCTCGTCTTCCTAGAGAACAGACAATGAGCATGCAGTGAGCAGATGCGATGCCGAATCGCCGCCCGCCGGTTATTTATTAGTACGAAAGTCGGCCGTGTGAATTAGTTACTCAATGACGTTCAGGCTTTGTTCCAAACAAACGAATGTGTAATGTAAAAATTACATATATGATATTCACGGTGGCCGGTGAGTATGTCATGATTTGTTATGTATCATTTTCGGTAGTGGAATCTTCCTGCGTGGGTCCTTTCCTACAGTTATCTCTGGTCTTCTTTATCCGGTCACTGGATGAACACCAAGCTGGCAAAAAACTATTACCACGCCTTCACAGATACAATATTGTTTTAAAAACATTGATAAGGTCGCCATAATGATTATCACCATTCGTTCAGATATTTGTTTTGTTACTTGGATAGGCAAATTGGCAGACGGTAAATGGTCGACGTCGCCCATGAACATAAACTAAGTAGTTTACATGGAACTATCCCAGGCAACTCATTTATCCCCACCATGATTCAGGTTTTGACGTGGCTGTGGGGCTCAGTAGTCATGGGCGTGTCCAGCACCTTGAGCGAAGCTTATTGAGCCTAGGAGGCTCTTTGTACCCCTCTTATAAGAAGAGGGGACAAAAGAGAAGAGGGCAAGTGGCGAGGACGGGAACCTCACCCCATTGTACTGTCCCGACGTTGGGAGGGGTTTTAGTGGTGCGGGACAGACTCTCTGTGTAGGTGGCGTCGGTCCCCTGAGGGACTGACTAGCTGTCGAGGTGCCCTGTTCGCTCAACAGATCCGGGGCACCTCACCAAAGGCGGCATTGGTGGCACTCACCGGATTTTAGTGGGTAGAGCTGCATCTACTTACCAGCTTTCGGGTGCAGCGAGTCCCGTATACTCGCCTGGGGAGACCCACTCCCCCGCGGGATGCCTCAGAGCATTTCCCGGCGTTAAAGGGAAAAAAAACTTTCACAATAAACTGTTGGTAGACTCCATCATTTACTGAGGTCTAAACGAATCTAAAATATATTTTTTTAAACTTGAAATAATAAGCCTGTTATTGAAATAGCAAGCAGATATCTAAATCTAAACGCACCAAGACGTCCCTGAAGTTCAGGGGGTTAGTGAATTACCTTCTCGGAAATCGAAATGAATAGGAAATGAGATTTTTTTCGTATTTTTCAAATTGACAGCGAACGGAAACATGTTTATTATGTTTATTTTCCTCGTTTCATAAAAATGCAATTCATGATACATATTATAAATACGAAAGTGAGTTTGTTTCTTTACTCCTTTGAAATCGTTTGCAAGAGGTGCATGCATTGGCCCCACCATAGTTCAGGCCTTGACGTGGCGGTAGCGCTTAGTAGCCTAGGGTGTAGTATTAGTAACCTTGGGCGAAGCTAATTGAGCCGAGGGGGTTCTTTATACCCCTCTTATTAGAAGAGGGGACAAAAGAGCAGGGGGTAAGGGGCGAGGACGGGAACCTCACCCCATTGTACTGTCCCGACGTTGGAAGGGGATGTTCTGTGTAGCGAGACAACCCCTCTGTGGAAGTGGCGTCAAAGTGCTCCGTTTGTTTATTAGATCCGGGGCACCTCACCAAAGGCGGCATTGGTGGCACTCACCGGGTTTTAGTGGGTAGAGCTGCGTCCTCTCTTACCAGCTTTCGGGCGCAGCGATTCCCACATACCCGCGTGGGGAGACCTACTCCCCCGCGAGATGCCTAAGAGCATTTCCCGTCGTAAAAAAAAAAAAGGTGCATGCATTGGGCTGGCACGACCGGGGTGGTACCTCTCGCTTACATAACACCGGCGTCAAGTGACAGATATGCTGTCGCGTTTCGTGCGACTTGTGAGTTTCCGGTGGCCCATTGGGGGGATAGGGAAAAGGAGGGCAACGCATCTGCATAATCATTGGTTGTGCTGATGTGTATGTCGATAGTTGCCAAAAGGTCCGACCGCTCGTTTGCCCTCGTATGCTATAAAAAAATCGTTAATACCCATAGAGCACTTAGACCGTCAATCAGAATTAAATTAAATTTGGCAAGGAGATACATTATGACATTTTATAGGATAGGAATAACAGAATAATCATCCTGGGTCAGGAAATCTAAATTAATGCAAGCGAAGTTGCGAAAACAGTAGTAGATATATATTCTTTATACAGTAAAGTTCTTTTTTTTGTGTAAAGACTGAGACTTTTATTTAAATGTGTTATCGTATTCAAAAATACTTGTGTGATATCAGATTTTAGCTTGTTTTTTCTGGAAATGTGATTCATCAAACTTATCATGTTTAAATGATAATTTTTTTGTACTCATATCTCTACATTTATACATGTAATCTGTGTAAAATCCTTGATAATATTTTTGAACGACAATCGCTATGCTAAAATTATTTACTTACCACGAATATAGTGTTTAATTTACATACGCAACTAGTGGCAAAAAAATGTGTGTAATGTCTCTATCAAAATTAGTGATAGAAAATTTTGTTCTTTTTTTCATAATATGTAGATAAGGTGGAATCATCGAGCATATAACCAGATAGAGTAAATAATGTGAGCCATAAAATTCCGAAACTGGTCAGTGATTTGTCACTGACGTAATAAAAATTCAACCAACCAGTGATCTGTACGTCCCCCATCGGCCAATCAGAGCACAGAATCGGCGCAGCGTCGCATCACAAATTTGGCGGAATTTGTTTTCATACAAAACACATAACATTACCGCTCTATTCCAATTTTATGTTTGATGGGGTAAAGGCATAGATGGGTAAATATAAATATATAATTTTATCTGATAAGGACTTACAAGAACCTGTTACATGCTCGATGCGTGTAGTCGATGATGAACATAGTTCGTCAATCATTACTTGCAATCAAAGCTGCTGGTCAAAGGTATTAAGACGACCCGCCGGGAAGCGGACCGTGAATTAGCCAATCACAGTGCTCGAAATCTTTACTCCGCATCAGTAGAAACGCACCCTAAATTTGAGCCTAGTTGCTTCTAAGTGGAGTTTAGAAAATGGAACCGGATATTTTAAAGACATAATAAGATGGTAGAGCCAATTAGTCTCACCGATCACGGACCACAGAAAATAAGGTCATGATTGTAGTATAAAACTACTTTCATGTAGTTTTGTGATGCAAATTAGGCATGAGAACTAGATGTTCACCATCAAGATTGTTCTTTGATTACACTCGCGTAGGTATTTGTTTAATTGTAAGTGCAGATACTTATCGTCTTTTAGGTAATAGAACGTTTTCTACTTTCTTTTACTGCATCTGTTTCGTATTGGTTATAAGATGACCAGGATATAGGGGATAACCACCATGGTTCAGGCCGTGTCGTGGCGGTGGGGCTCAGTAGCCTAGAGTGAGCCCAGCACCCACACACAGGGCGAAGTATAGTAAAGCATATTATATCATTATACTTATTATGGCGATATATACATCATATACCAGAGATAGCGAGCCAGGGCTAAAGTGTCCAAACTGCTGATAATAAAACAGGCAGTTGCAGATTATCGATTTGCACAAATAAATGTATTTCTTGGATTTTTCTCGTTACCTGATAACATCGAGCATATAACCGGAATAGAGTGGTAATGTTTATACATGGTATGAGACGTACATACATATGACTGGTTGGTTGAATTGCCACAACGTCAGTGACAAATCACTAACCAGTTTCGGAATTTTATAGCTAACATCACTATGGCTCACGCTGCTACTACTCTATCCGGTTTTCTGCTCAATGCCTGATAATGGCAAGATTCTCAATGCTACCAAACTATAGCTAAGGAAAATTTTCTTTAATCCATTATTTATATGTGTCTAATAAATAAGTAACTTTGAATCACTATATGTATTTATAGTTGGTTACCAATGACAAATGAATGACTGAGGAAAATTCAAACAATTAAATACGAAATATTTACCACATATAGGAAAACACAGTGACTCTCTACTTCAAAACAGGCTTGTCTTGCTGTGACATACCGTTTGCTCAGGGTTTCCAATTAAGCAAATTTCTCACACATGACTGTCAACAACTTGTAATGACATGCACAGGGACTTACACGCGATGAATGATTACAGCTTCATGATGATGAATGGAACATAAAAACTAAAACAAAGATCGACTGCAAAAATATATACTTATCTACAAACCTTCAGCTTTTTTTGGTGTTTAGACTATTCTATTGCATGATTGTAAATTATGAAGTTAGAGTTCGAGTTACTTATTATTCTCACACAGTGAATGGTACCTATAATATTTTTAAATATGGCGTCAGCGAATCAATTTCTTTTTTCATAATTCTTTTCCATTTCCGATTTTCGTTATAATAATAGATAAACATTAACAGTAGATTGTGTTCTTATTCTTGCAAATTTCATAAATTGAATTAAAATTGCACTTTTGCGGGTTTTTTCACTTATCTCCCCCCACCATGGTGCAAGGCTTGTCGTGGCGGTGGGAATCAGTAGCCTAGGGTGAGCCTAGCACCTTGGCGAAACAAATTGAGCCGAGGGGTTCTGTGTACCCCTCTTATAAGAAGAGGGGACAAAAGAGCCTCACCCCATTGTACTGTCCCGACGTTGGCAGGTGGCGTCAGTCCCTTGAGAGATTGACTAGCCGTCGAGGTGCCCTGTTTCCTCAACAGATCCGGGCCCCTCACCAAAGGCGGCATTGGTGGCACTTGCCGGGCTTTAGTGGGTAGGGCTGCATCCACCTTTCGGGAGCAGCGAGTCCCACATACCCGCCTGGGGAGCCCTTCCCCGCGGGATGCCTCAGAGCATTTCCCGGCGGAAAAAAGGTATTTTTCATTATCTGAAACCTCGACGATGTAATAAGGTGCGATAAATCCATTCAAAATTACATGACATATAATAGCAAAAGCTTATTCCGTCTGAACAACAATTATTGTATTGTAAGTACATTCCAACGATTCTATTCACCTGTGTTTCTGAGAAATGTGTCTATTGTAGATTAAGTGCATACGCGTTAGCCACAGACTGGTGGCAACTGGCATGTGACTCAACAATGGTTATGCGTTGATACGTAACGGCCTTCGGGTGAACATTCATCGTTGATGCTATCATGAATAAATGTTACCACACTCTCACATGCTAATTATTAATATTAAAAAACTAAAACGGGATGTATACCATGAGACGTTGGTAGATAATGTCATGTCATATATAGAAATATCGAGCCCCGAAATCATGCCAAGCATGGTAAAAGTAAACCTATACACGGTTATTTTAAAATAAATTTATAATTACGAAAACTATAAATTTTCATCTCATTGACGTACCGATTACTTATTATCTATACAGATTAATAAAATTGGAGTGTCTGTTTGTCATATTAAAATAACTACTTTTTATTAAATGCATGTGGATGTTTACACAGTACCTACGTATACCAACATAAGATTTTTTACAATTTTTTTCTCTGAAACGGCTGGGCCTATTTTGAAGTGACTCTCACTGTTGTTTTGGCTGGTATTATAAGAAGTAGCTCAGGCTATAAAAATAACGCGGGTGAAGCTGCGGGCAACAGCTAGAAGTAAATATTTTATCATATTATGCTAAATTTATATGTACTGTGATCTGTGATTCATGTTCCTCAAAATATAGTGAGTGACGTATTCGTTTTTCACAGATAAAAATGGAATAGTAAAATAATAAAATATTCCTGTAGTTAATTATTCACTAGCTGTTGCCTGCAGCTTCGCCCGCGTTACTCAACTCCTATAAGTCACAGCGTGATGTTATATAGCCTATAGCCTTCCTCGATAAATGGGCTATCTAACACTGAAATAATTTTTCAAATCGGACCAGTAGTTCCTGACATTAGCGCGTTCAAACAAACAAACAAACTCTTCAGCTTTATAATATTGGTATAGATGTATTATGTATAAGTTTATATTTTATACTTATACCATTATAGCATGTGAAAACTCCTATTGTAGTAGATAATTAGCGGTTAAATATGATTAAACCTTATGGAAAAAATATTAAAGCAAAGTAACTTTAAATTATTTTAATTTAAAGGTACTTTGCTCCTCCATCTTTGTCTATAAAACCACGATATTATTTACTGAAACGTTCGTGATTCATTATTCAAATTTTCGGTGCGTTCCGTGAGATAATTTTTGTTTTTGACAGCCATAGATTGATCGAGTCATCGTTTTGTTTGAACTTAAATATTTTATTACTTACGTTTTTACTGTATAAAACCAAACATTATATTAGAATTGTTGTGACCAATCCGTCAGCTCTACATGATAAGATTGCGTTAATCTTATCATTTAAAAATATGCAACTGTGTGATTTGTTAAAAAAATTGTAAACACACTACTAAAATAAAATAGTGGAAAAAAACTTTTTTTTTTTTCACTTCGATAATGTCGCTTATATTTTCTTGGAACAGTCCGGGAATCCATGGAAATCATAAACGCAATTATTTTTATCGAAGCTAAGTCAATACACGTTGGATATGAGGGGCGAGGGATTGGCCGTCTTAGCGTTCATAATAAGGACATAATATAATCCTGCAGTGGATACCAGCTGATATTTATGATGCTATAGGTTAAAAAACATCTAAATAAACAAAAGTTATTTTATGATTTGATATTTTCTATCGTAATAGGTTACGTAACCCATTATGCTAGGTAATATTAATTATTCGTTAGTGTACTTGCACTAAAATGACTATTCGTAAGCCCGTAATGAGGTTGTTATCTTATCTGTGGCTGTCCCGAGATAGACGAGTAATCAGCTCGCGTCACTTCGGAAACTATGTTTCTACTTACATAAGAACAAAACATTGACATTCAGATGTACTTCTTTTGTCTATGAATAGTCATTTTCATAGACAAAAGAAAACATAAAACCTCTATTGTCTATGAATCTGTGAATGTTTCTTCGTTAGTCACCGATGTTTGAGACTTGAATCGATTTTACCACTTAGGCCTCTTAGCATCAGGTGAGGTTTGTCTACCATTATCATCAGCCTGTTTTCGTCCCTTGTCGGTAGTTATGGGACCCCCATCGAATGCGAAACATATATGTTAATATTAGAACCATTTCAAATCACCGTCATGTCATTTTCCGTCACGACATTGGATTCCAAGTTACTGCCCACGTGCGCCGATAGATTTTTGATATCAAAAACATTTGATAAAATATAGGTAGGTATAGTACGTCCTTTAAAATACATTAATTTTTATTTTAAAATACCAATTAGTTTCAATTGCCCAACTCTGATTCGTGAAACTATGTTAGCAATAATACTATGTAATATGTCAATAGCATTACATAGTAAGGGCGAGGCTCCGGACGTTAATAATTTTATATTTCAAACATGATATGACATATTTGAATAACGATTGACTTAGCAGAACCAAAACGCAAAGAGGGTTTTAATGGCGTCCGTATATTATCTAGTTTGGTATAGCAAGTGTGTGCCTGTGTTTGTGTGTCTGTGCGTTCGTGTGTATGGTCGGGTGTGTGAAGCGTTTATCGGGCAGGAAGTGGCTCGGTTTGTTATTCGTGTCGCGCATCACCCGGCCGCGTGCATGGACTGTCCACACTACTGCTAACGGCACAAAGATCATTATTAATCTTGTATTAATGATATTGCCTTAATATATAGAAAATATACTTCCAAACTTTACTTATAACACTTTACACGAATTAAAAGACTAATTTCATGCCTTAGTCAATAGCAGCTCTTTAACATAATGGATATATGTATTACTGGTACAGTATTTGTTTTCTAGAACTATCTTCTAAAGATATTCTTTATAGTTAATCGTTACATTTATGATTTATGCATTCAGACATTATATAATCAAAGGCATTCAGTATATTAAAGTACTTTGACTATTATTAATAGTATAGTGTAGTATCTAATATATAAAATTTCCATGTCACAATGTTAATTACCGTACTCCTCCGAAACGGCTTTACCGATTTTTACCAAATTTTATATGCGTATTCAGTAGGTCTGAGAATCGGCTACTATCTATTTTTCATACCCCTAAGTGATAAGGGTGGTCAACCCCTCAAATTTTAAAATTTAACGCGGGCGAAGCTGCGGGCAACAGCTAGTATACTATACGTTATAATTAGATTTATTATATTATAAAAATGTAGCTGAAAAATGTCACAAAATCCTCTAGCGCCCTACTTTTCTGAGATTATAATAACAATCAAAGTCCTCAAGCAATATTACGACATATTTATCCTTCCTCATATTATTTGCTTCTATTGTTTCAATAACTAATTCTGTTCAAGGAAACCCATATAATTATTGATGTTTAATTATTGAGTTTCATTGGTATTGTCTGAAAACAGAAAGCATTTGATCGTTTGTTTTCACACAATCGAGAGAAATGGATTCTGTGAAACTACATCGGCTTTGCGAAAACTAATGCCTATGTATGTTTGTACCTTGTAAGTTGTATGTATGTTTCTATGATTAAATGTAATTGATTATAGTATTTTTCACGAGAATAAGACATACGTAAGTAGTAAGAGGTAGTGCCATGCTTCATTGCAGCCGAAATGGGCCAGCACGACCAAAGTGGTACCTCTCGCTCACATAACACCTTGTTGTGCGGCTTGTGAGTTTCCGGTGAACCATTGGGAGAGATAGGGAAAAGGAGGGTAACGTATCTGCATAGCTTCTGGTTGTGCGGATGTGTGGGTGTCGGTATCATAAGGCTCCGACTGCTCGTTTGCCCCATTATGACAAAAAAAATACGTAGACAATGTTGAAATATCGAGCTCCGCGAAATAAAACTGAAAAAAATTAAACTATTTAAATGGTTTTAAATAGTTTTAGTTGTGAAAATAAGCATGTTAATTTAAAATCTAATAAATGAAATGATGTTATAACAGTGAATTGATCTGAAACAGGAGCCCAGGGAGATTCTCCTGGATTAATAGGGAGCACTTTTTTTGTTTTCGCAGGGAAATGCTTTGCACGCATGTAGCCAGGATCTCGGGTACCTAGATCCTGACCCTATGTAGGACTCGCACCTGGGAGTCCCCTACCCGTAAACTAAAACCACTGCGAGCGCCTTCAGCCGCGTTTTGAGGGTTCCGGATTATTGCAGGCAACAGGATCACTTCTGTGACAGGCTGGCCCCAGCGAAGGCTAGATAACTCTTCGTAAGGGGGGACTGTCCGACCGCTACTAAGCAGTTCCCGCGACGTCGTGCCATACTGGGCCCAAGTTGCCATCCTGAAGCCCGACACGAATAATAAGGAGCTATTAGCGGTAACTGTTTGATCAAAAATGACATCATCCCTAATGACGTCCGATAAGATTGTGCGTAATCACTTTTGAAATAGATTTCTATTGTAACTTGTAACGAAATCGAATGCAATTGGTTTGTTTTATGCGATAGTTCGTAATTAATAAATCAAAATATTAAATACCTTTTATTTATTTTTATTAAAGACTATGTAAACTAAGATTTATAAGGTCTTGAACTTCTTAAGCGAGTGATTCAGCTACTGGGAAGGGCTATATGTATGCTAAAGTAATTGTACACATATAATATATTGTATCATAATATTTTACATTTACTATGCAAGTAGCTGTACTCGACGAGATTCGAATCCGCTACCGCGTTATGTATGTATTATGATACTTTTCCTACACTAGAGGCACATGAGTAAATAAACGGACAGAGGCAAAGCTTCATACAGCCACGCGAATCGATTGCACTACTACAAGCGTCCTTACGCATGTGTGCGTTAGCACTCGTGGCTTGTCACGTACGAGTAGAAACCGGTTGAAACCGGTTCGACGAGTGCTCGAACGCAGGGATGTGAGTGCACGTGTTAAGTTGCGTTGTATATTTGATATTTTTTCGCTTGGCGGGTATTTCGAAATATCATCGTTCTTAAATTTTTGTTAATTAAAAGTAAAAAGTGTCAATATTGTAAGTATACTGTACTGTGTGTATGAACAATAATAGAGCAAATAAAAAAGAATCATATTTTATAACATTGTTCTTAAATTATTGTTGATAATTAAAAGTAAAAAGTGTCAATATTGCATACTGTACTATATTATTGTTCATACATACGAACAATAATATTTTAGCTATCCCAAAGATTTCAATAGGTAAGTTGTACTATTTTTTTGTTGTATTATTTTATTTCTACTAATTATTATTACTTTTGTTCACTAAGTTTTTATACATGTGCCTAAACTCTTGTTAGGGAAACATTTGACCCGACATTAAATCTTAAATCTTAGCTAAACTTTACAGTAAAAATACAATAAGTATAGGTACAAAATACGTAATTAGGAGACGATTCCTGTTCGGAATAAAAAATACTATAATAGTTATGATAAAAACTGATATGCAATGAGAGAGCTTTCCATTAGAATTTACCACTCTATTAAAAGGTACAACAGATTATTGAAAATAAAAAATATAAACACAAGATATTTAGAAAAAATACATAAAAAACAATACAAAAATCGTTTTTTTCGTTTAATTTTATCCACCTGTGACAACCCTACCATAATAGGTAACAATTTTACGCGTTGTATGGAAGCTTTGTCTCTGTCCGTTTACTTACTCATGTGCTAGAGGGCCGTCAATGAAAATAATTAATAGTAGGTACTATTATATGAATATTTTAGTTTCAACCAAACATAAGACACAAATTAGTATTTATTTTGTGATAAAATGTACCGGCTCATGTGTTAGCACCAAATCCCAACTAAGGTACAGGTTTTTTTCTTTCGATATACAATATATAGCTCCGCAATCACTTGATGCTGGGAGCAATATGATATAAACTTCTTTGATAGCATTCTGTACAATGAAATCGGAGGTCAGCGCGGCCTGGAAACTGGTTTGCTGGGTGCGTCAGGGCAACAACTCACCTTACTGGACCAAACACGGAACCCACTAGAATAACTCATCAATTTTTATCTGCTACCTGAAATTATGATCTCTTTTCTCGTGTGCAATAATGCATTCCTCCCACATGGTACAGTCGGACTGGTAAATATAATTGATTAAGTGTTTTTATTAATTTAGGTGTATTTTAACAAATCTTATGATCATATTGAGAACAGATTATTTAAATTTTGACCATCGTCATAACGCAATAGTTTGATTGTATAATATCATTGACAGGTCACGACGGTAGCACGTGATGCATGATTAATAAAATACGTTTATTATAAATGTTTAATCTTCAACAATATCGCAGGGTAATCCTTATGGATGCAGCCAGGATCTTCGGGTAGATTCTGACCCAATGTGGTACTCACACCTGGGAGTGCCCTAAATAAAACCACTGTGAGCGCCTTCAGCCACTTTTTGAGGGTCCCGGGTATGCAGGCAACAGGATTACCTCAGCGACAGGCTGGCCCGGCCAAGGCCAGATTACGGACTGCCCGGCTGCTAATAAGCAGTAAGCAGTCCCTACGACGCGACAACGTGCCATACAGGCCTAGGTTCCCATCCTGAGCCCGACACGATCCTAGGCGTTACTGGAGGCGCGCCTCCTACGCACCACCGTTCGTCGCCCGCGGGACATTCTTTGCCATGAGCTGATGTTAATCTATACTTATATTATAAAGAGGAAAGATTTGATTGTTTGTTTGTTTGCATTGAATATATTCCGAAACTACTGGACCGATGTGACAAAATTTTACCTAGAGAAAGCCACATTATCAGCGAGTAACATATACTATAAATTGTGTACCCGTGCTAAGCCGGGATGGACCGCTAGTATAAAATAAAAATGAAATATTACAACCTAAATATTAACAATACATAAATAAACAATTGTATGTATGTACCATGTTCATATAAAAATACAATAACATTCAATAAACATTTATGACCCATATACTTTATAAATTATAGCAAACATATTTCTGGAACGAACTGTACTTCACCGAGCATCTGTTACTTTAATAAAGTTGATGTTACATATTAGCGCAGTTAGCTTTACTTTTGTTGAAAGCAGTATCTTTGAGATTTTCAAATCAAACTTGCAGTATATTTTTGGTTACATTTGTGTGTTATTTATCTAGCATGTTGTACGCAAACATTTAAAAACATACTAGCCTCCGAAGATTAAAAATGGACAAATGTTTTTTTTTTCTTTCTGAAAAGTTTTGATAAAAGAATAACTTTATATATTATTGATTTACAGCGCCATACTAGCATTCGAAAATTTATATTCTTATTAACAAGGGGGATAATGTAGCTGATCTGGACTCTGGTGATTGTCTTTTGTCATTGTCTTTCATCCTATGTAAATCTGAGTGAGTGACGATGGTCTAGTGGATATGGGTTCGGCCTCTTCAGTGAAAGGACCGGTTTCGATCCTGACCCCTGTGATGCCTTGAAATGGGTTTTTCTAAATTTCTACGTGCACCGACCCGCATTGAGCCAGCATATCAATAAACTATGACCCAACACCCTCCTCGCCTAATTTCGAGGAGGAGACCCGTGCCAGTGGGACATATGAGGGTGGATAGGTATTTGTGGTGGGTTAGGATGAAATAATTTAAAACTAAATGAACCAAATGAATTAAATGTAAATTATTCACATGTTTTAGGATGGAATCGATTTTATCCCTGAATAGACAAGCTGACGATAACCGAATTGATCTCCACCATGGTGCAAGCCTTGTCGTGGTAGTGGGGCTCAGTAGCCTACGTGGACCGAAGGGGCTGCTCTATGTACACCTCTTATAATAATAGGGAACAAAAGAGTAGGAGGGGACAAGGGGCGAGGATGGGAACCTTACTCCATTCTACTATCCTGACGTTGGGACGGGTTGTTCTGTGGTGAGGGACAAGCCTTTTGTGGAGGAGGCGTTGGTCCCTTGAGGGACTGACTAGCCGTCGAGGTGCCCTGTTTACTCAACAGATCCGGGGAACCTCACCAAAGGTAGCATTGGTGGCACTCGCTGGATTTTAGTGGGTAGAGCTGCGTCCACCTTACCATCTTTCGGGCGCGGCGAGTCCCACATACCCGCTAAGGGAGTCCCCTCTCCCCCACGGGATGCCTAAGAGCATTTCAAGAAAAGAAACAAAAGAAACTGAATTGATGACTGGTACTACTCATTGAAATACAACGAAAAGATAATA
The DNA here is from genome assembly GCA_963853865.1 of Helleia helle. Taxonomy (NCBI): domain Eukaryota; kingdom Metazoa; phylum Arthropoda; class Insecta; order Lepidoptera; family Lycaenidae; genus Helleia; species Helleia helle. The sequence goes on along the minus strand of OY971422.1, from coordinate 11,209,296 downwards.
TCTGAAATAAAACGATAAACGTGATGAAACACATTAGTATTACACTTAGCGAGGATGTGAAGAGTAAAAAAATAGTTCTTGCAACACGATACGGGCCGCCATGCTAACCCGCCAGCCCGCCAGCCCGCCATGCCAGCCATGCCAGCCATGCGCGGAGCAACTTCATAATATGACATCCCGGCAGTCGGCACGTGCATGTGCAACTTGTGACATGCATTTCGACATGCTTGCCCTCTAAAGTCTAACGCAACATGCCCCTTTTTAAGTATTAGGTTTTGGTAATTTAGGTAATACTGGATTTTTTTTTTACTTTTATTTCAATGTAGAGTAAATTAGATAACACGTTATTTTTTATATAATAAAGACGCTCCAGGAAAACCGAAGTAAATAACCGAGATGTAGAAAATAATAAAATAAAATACCAACTTTAAAACTATTCATCGAATAGATTGATATACCAATCGTAAAACAAAAAGAACTTATCATTCTAACGTAATATGGACACATTATATGATAGTAAGCTATGAAATAAACAGTTTACATCGTACATTAACAGTGGAAGAGTTGAGATGTCTGCCACAGAACCGGATGATCCAATCAGTACAGCGTGACTCACATGCATCAAACACGCGCCTCCCGACCTATAATTGATCCCCTAGTCTAATCCATTTCATCTCTCTTTCCCACTAACAGTAATCTCCATAATGCCGTGACGACAGAGAGATCAAAGATACATGTCCTGCGGGCTGCGAGCTACGTCATATCTTGTCTTGTTACACGTTAATATTATGATGCGATGCTACTGTGATGCGTGGCTAATCCACAAACGCGTTAAATGCTGGAAGAGGTTGTAAGCGTTTATTTTTAACTTTCATATTTTATAACACAACTTTGGTTTGAATCTCTCTAACATTAAAGAAATGTTGTTTTTGTTGTCCAAGCTTATCTAGCGATGGATAATAAATGAATTGCAATCATATATACAGATTCGTTGCAAAATGTCAGAGAAGCCCTGAACACTTTTATGGTTTATTGTACACTAGCTGTTGCCCGCAGCTTCGCCCGCGTTAACTTGTTTAACTTCACTTCTGTTAGTCACAGCGTGGTGTTATATAGCCTATAACCTTCCTCGATAAATGGGCTATCTAACACTAAAAGAATCTTTCAAATCGGACCAGTAGTTCCTGAGATTAGCGCGTTCAAACAAACAAACTCTTCAGCTTAATATTATTATTTATTAGTATAGATGGGGAACCACTGCTTCTATGACAAAAATGTGTCAAGTGCATATTATCGACATTGTTAAAAAACAATCATGACTAAGTTAAAAATGTAAGCCGTGTCTAGTTGTGTGTACTGTCAAAAGTATATGGTACTTAGATCCCTGTAGAGCACTTCTTTTGCAATCAATAATAATTTGATCTCTTATTTATTTGCTGGACTGTACGTATTATGTTGTTTTAACACGTTTTCCTCCCTTCTTTGTAAGTTTCCAAGACAATAATTGCAGTTAGTCTCATGATGCAAACAAATTAAACATGTTTACTGTTGACTGATGAAAGAAATTTTTGTTACGCTTTGTCAGAATCAGAACAATAATAATTTAGCGGTGATATTAAAGTTATTTACAGTAAACCTTTGTTTGCTTTTAAACTTCTTGTTATATTATGTCTTTACCTATGAAATTGCCGTTTTGTATGAAAAAAATTTAACGATTTTTTTAAATATATTTTTTTATTTGTATTAATCTAAGTAATCACCCATGCATTTATGCATCTTTGCCAATGCAGTGGCAGTTTATTGATGCCCTTCTTAAAGAAATCAGCTGGACGGGAGGCAACAAATACTTCAAAGGCATTTTGTACTGCCTCTCGGGTGTTGAATTTTTTTCGCGCCAAGAGTTATCCAAATTCTGGAAAAAGTAGTAGTCTGTAGGCGCAAGGTCTGGTGAGTAGGGCGGATGACGGAGAGCTTCCAACCCCAGTTCTTGCAACTTGAAGACCGTCTGCTGTGCAGTATGAGGTCGCGCGTTGTCTTTCAGGAGCAGCGGAGACGAGCAATTGACCAATGCTGGTTGGAGATGTGCCAGCTTCTCCATCATTGTGTTCAGTTCTTCACAGTACACATCTAGAGTAATGCTCACCCTGTTTGGTAAGAAGCTGTGATGAATCACACCGGCGCTAGACCACCAAACAGTGACCATCACTTTTCTAGGGGTAAGTTTTCCTTTAGGGCATTGTTTAGGTGCTAAACCAGGAACGAACCAACTTGCTGAGCGTTTGCAGTTATCAAACAGAATCCATTTTTCATCGCAGGTAACAAACAATGCGGTTCAAACTTCCTTCATTTGTGTGTCTGTTGAGCACTGCAAGGCACGTCTCGACGCGTACTTCGCGCTGGCGATCATTGAGTTCGTGGGGCACCCAATTAGTCAAGCTTTTTTACCTTGCCAATTTGACACAAATGGACCAATGTTGTTTTGACGCTAACGTCGAAAGCTGCTGCTAATTCAGCCGTAGATTGTGTAACATCAGCTTCCACAATCGCCTTTAATTGTCGACCAAAGACTTCGGACGACCGCGAGGTTCATTTTTCAGGTCGAAATTTCCAGAACGGAAGCGAGCAAACCAATAACAGGTGGTGCGTTTTTTTGTAGTGTTAGCTCCGTAAACGTCGTTTATATTGCGTGCCGCTTGTGCCGCGTTGCTGCCACGACGGTACTCATATTCCATAATTACTCGAATTTTTAACGTATCTATGATGACGAAAAAGATTGAAATGCGATGAAAATGTAACAATCAATAAACAAATGACTACTTTTGGTTTAAAATAAAATTAATTTGAAATTAGAATTCTTAGCCAAACAAAAATTATCTTGATTTGAAATGGCCAGTACTGCAGAGCGGCAATTTCATAGGTAAAAACATATTATAACAAATAATATTAGGAACACATGCATGCACGTCTATACAAACACGTTGTATACTCATATTATGAAAATACTTTTACGGATTGTATTGCGGTCTTTTGAGATTTGTATGTGCTCGACTACTTGACAGCAACCATGGTCACGGAAGGATCGATGCAATGATAAATGATAATGTATATGTCGCAGGGAAATGAGAAAATCAAAGATTTCACGAAATCCCTAGGGGATACCACGAAATCCCGGCAGATGTTGAATATTCTTATTTACGACGTCTTCTTACTAAACAAATCTAGTGATATTATGTCATTTCACTCAACTGAATCTAGTGAAATTACGAATGTAAATAAACGTAGTAAAAAAAAAATTACAAATCAGTGATGCATTTCTTAGAAAATTTAAATGAAAATGCAGCAAGAGGTAGTGCTATGCTGCTTTTCAGCCGAATTGGGCTGACACGACCGGGATGGTACAAGTGCTACCTGCTGCGTAATAATTAACAAATACAATCACACGCACCAGACTAAGTCGATGGACGCCTTAGTCCCGCTCCCACTAGTGCCTGTCTGAGTACGAGATTGAGCGAGAGAGATGCATGGCTCGATTTATACTAGGCAGAACCCACTTTTCTGACATTTCACTAGATTCAATTGAGTGAAACGACATATCACTAGATTTGTTTAGTAAGAAGACGTAAATAAGAATAACATCTGCCGGGATTTCGTGAAATCTCTGATTTCCTCATTTCCCTGCGACATTTACATTTTGATCTCAGACAATATATTCACATTGTTAAAATCAACGGTGCTTTCATTATATAAAGGGTCGTCAGTTCTTCTAGCTATAAATAGAAAATAAATATTTGTCACGTCCTCGGATTATTATTCCATGCGAATGGTTGTCTGCTCATCATTGCTTATCGGAATACTAATAATAATACCAGCGAATATACTTGAGACGGATCTATATGTTATTTTTTATCTATATTCGACTGGTCTGTTGGTCTAGTGGTTAGTGACCCTGACTATCAAAGCAGAAGGTCGTGGGTTCCCCCACCCAGGACAAATGCTTGTGTGTTGAGCATGATCATTTGTTCTGTGTCTGGGTGTAATTTATTTATAATATGTATGTATGTATTTAGAAATATTTATATAATATTTATCAGTTGTCTGGTTACCATAAGAACGGGCTCCGCCTTCAGATGGCCGTGTGTGAGTTGTACCAACATATTATTTTTATTAATCATTTATTATAATCTGCAGTAGTAGCACGTAGTAGTTAGTAATATTGAACCGGATAAGAAAGGTAACGATAATTTAACGTCGTCTCTAATATAGTGGATAAACTAGGATAAACGACAATATATTTTATACCATGCCATATGAAGAATGAATTATGAATCTTACATATCTTACCCATTGTTTTTTTTTTCTCGACTAGGTATCTCTTTCAAGTATCATTAAACGTCAAAGAATTTATGTAGTTTGATTGTCCACAAAGCATCATTTGCTGATAATTAGGGGGTAGGAGAATGAAATAGAAAATTAATATACTCTTCAAGAGAGAGTCAAAAAGAGCAAAAGAATGAAAAGCGGTCGGCCAAAGTTAGTCACAACATATTATTATCTTCTTCGAAACAATGTTAATAATGACAAATCATCTTACGTAAATACTGATTACAGTTTATTTCTCTGACCGTGAGGCGTGAATTTATCGAACGTGACTCCAAATTCTGCCACTTGTGATAATAAATCCGTGCTAATATTATAAATGTGAGTTTGTTTGTTTTTTTGTCATGCTTTCACGCCTAAAAAACTAAACTGATTTTAAAAATTCTTCCCTCATAGAAAGCTATTATAACGACATCAGGCTATAATTTGTCCCCGTATTACCACGGGAATGGGAACTACTAGGGGAACAACTATTACTGTTTATTAATATTACAGTTAGGTTAAGTACTATTTATTATTATTACTAGCTAATGTTAATAATAATAATAAATAGTACTATAGCTTAGTTATAGTGAATTTAATAATAAAACCTAATAATATTAATATACTATTTACTTATATTAAAAATGTTAAAGTTGGTGTTATTGGTTTGTTTGTAATTCGAACAGAATTAAACAGCCACGGAAAGCGCAGTGTTGGTCCTTCCACAAGTTGGCCGACGATCTGGTAAAAGTAGCAGGAATCCGCTGGATTGTTGTGGAGGTCCTTGGGGGAGTAGGCCTCCCCAGCAGTGGACTTGATGGATTGGATTTGCAGATACGCATATGTTGTGCTTGTTATTACACTTGAAACCTTTGTAAATCTCAGTCCAAACAGAAGAAACCGCCGGCAACAGCCAGTGTAATAGCTGCGGAATCGTTACTTTTTATGATCTCTTGTGAATCATCGAGAAACAAACACTTCATGCTTTCCATACTAACAAACTTACCTCGAATCAGTCATCGATTCGTGCTATTGTATTGACGACATTTCAAAAAAGCGTAATGCGGTTTCAAGATGAATACGCCAATCGACCTATTGACATCAAAAGACAAGTCATTTATAGGTGGTAACATGTTCAAAACACACAAGTTGTGGTATCATCATCATCATCAGCCTTTATCCGTCCACTGCTGATCAAAGGCCTTCTTCAATGAACGCCAAGACGATCGATCCCTTGCCACTCCCGACATATCGCCATTGTGATGATGTACTGAAGAACAAATGGCATATGTTCTGGTATATGGAAGGGTTCTGGTCTCTGAATTGAAAACTGGCTTAGTTACGATGGAAGGTTGATCTTGAGCGAGATGGGATTATGACCTGCGTGCCTTAGCATATCCTAGCTTCGAGATAATGGCAGGAATCGGTCGTCTTCGTATTCAATGACAGTTGATGCCCACCAGTGGACGGATGCGGGTCCATACAAACTAAAAATATTCAGAGTCCCCTGGTCTAATACATAAGTAATTATGTATATTTTATCAATGTTCCTATTTTAATTTTTATACAAGACTATCTTAATACGCTCAAATGACATCTACTATGACAATACATCCATTAGTAACAAATCTCAAATCACAAGATACCTTAGTCCAAAGTTAATCACGTTCTTATACTACACACTATTATTACTATCATAATACACTATTTTATACAAATCCACAACATCCATCTTTTATTTGTATTGACAAAAATAAAGTATAGCTCCGTCGCTGGTCCGCCCGGTCCTAAAACAAAGCAACAAAAAATGTAAATCACATTACTACAGAATGGATTCATTCATTTTTTCTCAGAATAGGATGCAAAGGATATAAAAAGAAAGGCCAACTGCAAGCTATTTGCAATTAGACGAAATAATCAGAATAGAAATGATTGATTTTGAATGGGAGTGGCAAGGGATCGGTCGTCTTGGCGTTCATTGAAGGAGGCCTATGTTAATTAGTGGACGGATAGAGGCTGATGGTGATGATGGAATGATTGTACATAGTAAAAGTGTTCAGTACAAAACTGGTTCGGTTCCAGCTTCTTTCTTCCGTCAAAATTAACTGACTTTTGGATCGAACAGCAGGACAAGCAAAAGCATAATTACTGACAACGAATTATAGGATTACGTGAATCATTAAACAAAAATTTAAACCGACTTCAAAAAGTAAAAAATAAACTAAAAAGTTATAAAATAATTGCGTTTCCTTTATTTTTGTGCCTAGAACTTATAATCAACTCGTTATTTTACTAATTACAATCTTTGCGTTTACCTCGTCATTGTTGTTACTATTGGAGTCGGTGTCAGCAAAGACAGGTAGGTAGGTACAGCAACAAATACGACACTGGTGACTGACGACGGTTTTGGTGCTGTACGGTCTATTTAACTTAGCTGACACCGACTCCAAAAGTAACAACAATGACATGGTAAACGCAAAGATTGTAATTAGTAAAATAACAAGTACATTATAAGTTCTAGGCACAAAAATTAAGGAAACGCAATTATTTTATAACTTTTTAGTTAATTTTTTACTTTTTGAAGTAGGTTACAATTTTTGTTTAAAAAAAAATTATTTCTTAATTTTTAGTGATTCCGAAATTCGATAACGGATTTTATTTGTCTGAAATATAGATATAACAGTTAAACGCATTTCAATATCTATACTCCTGTCTATACTCCAACATCAGACCTATAATGAGACTTATAACCCATATGGGTGCAAGGTACTCGTTAATATAAATGAATTAAGTCCAAACACAAGGTAGCTACTGTAAACCGTAGAGGAGTTCCCTCAACTGTCTATGGTCTCCATCACCAGACCTGTAATGATACTTATAACCCATATGGGTGCAAAGTTCTGGTCAACATAAATGAATTGTGTCTAAACACAAGGTGGCTACTGTAAACTGTTGAGGAGTTTCCTCGACTGTCTATGGTCTTCATCATCAAACCTGTAATGACACTTATAACCCATATGTGTGCAAAGTTCTCGTCAATATAAATGAATTAAGTCCAAACACAAGGTAGCTACTGTAAACTGCTGAGAAGTTGCTTTAACTGTCCTTCGTCTTCATCATCAGACCCCGAATGATAGTCACAATTTATCTAGGTGTAAAGTTCTCATCAATACAAATTAATCAAGCCCAAACAAAAGGTTACTGCTGTAAATCGTTGAGGAGTTCCCATGACTGTCTTTCAGCTCTATCATCAGATCAACTCTAGACCTTCATGAAATTGTAGTGCTTTAAAATAATTAATTAAAAAAAATATTAAACGCACTGGTTACTCCTACGATTTTCGAAAGTTCCCCTCGATTTCTCTGGGATTCCATCATCAGATCCTGGTTTCCTTATCATGGGACCATCTCGGAAGTGCACTCTTTTGAATAAAAAAAGAATTTTGTAAATCGGTCCATAATTGACAGAGAAATCGGTGAACATACATTCAAACAAAAAAAATACATGCGAACATAATATAACCTCCTCCTTTTCGAAGTCGTTTAAAAACTCTCAGGTATCAATACACGTACCTGGCAAAATAAAATCAATTTGCCTGTTTGCCAAAGTACCTATCCCACTAAATAAATAAATTCTAATTCTAATATTATGTAAAGGAAATATATTAGACTAGCTGTTGCCCGCAGCTTCGCCCGCGTTAATTTAGATTTACAGCCGTACCTGGATTGATGATGATTATTTTTATAGCCTAAGTTATTCCTTATAACATCAGCTATCTGTCAGTGAAAGTCCCGTCAAAATCAGCCCAGCCGTTTCAGAGATTAGCCGGAAAAAACAAACCGACAGACAGACAGGCAAAAATTTGTAAAAAATGTTATTTTGGTATATGTACCGTGTATAAATCCATAATATGCATTTAATAAAAAGCGGTTATTTTAATATTACAAACAGACACTCCAATTTAATTTATCTGTATAGATTCATTCATCGATGCGACAGTTTTATGTAATGAAATAAAAAGTATTTCTGTAATTTCCGAGAAGCGATTGTGTTATCTCGTTTGTTATAAATTATTATTTTCATTTTCACTAAGTTGTTACAACGATGGCATAAAATAATCGATCAATTAATTCAAATCTGTTGGATTACGTCTAGATATCTATTAGTCATATAAAAATGGCGAATATACATAGTACGGGAAGCGATGTACCGATAATTTTGCGCCTGCATCCGCCACTTTCTTTCAATTGAGTTTAATTATATTCCAATTTGATGTTCTTCCGCTAATTAATTCTGATCTAACCTCATAATATATATTATTAGCCTTCACCCTGGCTACTGTGTACATATTTAGCGCATTATTTAACTTCTGAGATCTTCTTTTCGATGTATGAAAAAATGGGAACGAGTTGTAAAAAAATCTTGCCGTTCATTAGAAAGGCTTACGTCCACAAGTGGATGGATCAAAATTAATAATGATGATGATGATGATCATTAAATCAAATCAGGCATTTTAGGAACATCCTGCCTACTACTGGGTTTATTGTTGACTAAATGTAGGTACTATATCTAATTTAAGATATAAGAGTGGAGGCCACGTAGACGAACTGTTGGTCAGCCATTAACCAGGTGGAAAGACGGTCCCCATGGTTCAAGCCTTGTCGTGGCGGTAGGGCTCAGTAGCCTAAGGTGAACCCAGCACCTAGAGTGAAGCAAATTGAACCGACGGAGCTTATCTTTGTTTCCCTTTTATAAGAAGAGGAGACAAAAGGTTACGGGGACTAGGAATGAGGGTGGGAACCTCACCCCATTGTACTGTCCCGACATTGGGAGGGTTTATCTGTGGTGAGGGACAACTCTGTGACGGTGGCGCCGGTCCCTTTAGGGACTGACTAGTCGTCGAGGTGCCCTGTTTGCTCAACAGATCAGGCGCACTTCACCAAAGGCGGCATTGGTGGCACTCGAGTTTTAGTGCGTAGAGCGCGTCCACTTACCATCTTTCGAGCGCGGCAGTCCCTCATACCCGTCCGGGGAGTCCCAACTCACCCGCGGGATGCCTCAGACCATTTCCCGGCGTAAGATAAAAAAAGCGAGGAATCAGTCGTCTTGGCGGTTCATTGAAGGATGTTCAGCGGTGGACGGATAAAGGCTGATGATGTTGATGATGATGATGTCTAATTTACCGTCATCATTCATTTGTACATTTTTTCCAAAACCCTCAAATGTACTATAACGGACATCTACTTAAACTTCGGATATTGTTTTGTTCATAAAAAGTAAATATTTAAAGGATATCCAATAACGTTGTGAACTGCCCACTTACATCCATAATAGGTGAGGAAAGGAGAACGGAAAATTTATGATAAGTTCAACAAACGACATCCTTAGTATTTGTATCTCGTGGTTTACATAAACTCGTTCCACCTACTCCCGACTCTTCACCTTTAACGTTTATTCAATACGACCTTTGAATAATTACTTTCCTTGAAAGACATTTCTAGAATAAACACTCTGAATTGTTACAAATCCTTTATGACACGCTATTTGTTCACTGTAATGCGTTAATGGCTACTGACTTACTGAGTATTGATTAAGAAAACTGGTGGCATGAAAGTGGTTTTACCACATCAATTTTATCGACAATTTGTCTGGAATTGATGTGAGAATCGCACATGAAATTGATGTAAAATGCCAATAGTAGTAGACAAACTTTTAATCCAAACACGTAGGACATTATAGTAACGTTGTATGTCGTGATATGTAATTGTTTAATTTGGCTTCAATGGGACTGACACACATATTATGTAGGATAAAAGCTCCTTTTAAATAAAGAGAGAAAAAAAATGTAGGAATAGATAAAGGTATTTTTATATACTATTTTGGAAAATCCAAGTGCCTTAGGACCTTCAAGAAAAGAGCATACTCATATCTGAAAGGCCGACAACGCACCTGCTAATCCTCTGGTATAGCGGGAATCTGTGGATGTCGCTTTTCCCTTAACATCAGGTGAACCGACTATCCGTTTGCCCCCTCTTCAAAAAAAATTCAGTGCACGCCTCATAATCTCATTTCCACAATAAAATTGATTATTTTTAAAAGCCTGTCAGTTGCTTAGCAACGAATAAACAGTCGATATTTTTGTAAAATACACATTCGTATCTTAGTTTTTTATAAATAATAATTAAAGGAATTGAACGCTCATATTAATCGAGAAACTCGGCGCATTGTTTAGATAATTTATTATATACTTTAGATAATAATATAAAAAGAATATTTACGATATTTTTTTCGACCAATATTATTATTACCACATACAGAAAACACGAACGTCCAAAAATATTATTTTTAATGTTATTAAAATTATTTGTAACTGGAATATATTTTATGTGCCGGACAGATTATTTGAATTGATATAAGTGAACTTATATTAAGCTATAAGTGCGATAAAAATAACAAAAAAATAATTTCAGTGTCGAGAAAACTGCTTTTTTGACATGTCGAGAAACGACTCAAACGAGCACTCTCAACGCTTCGCTTATGAGCCGTGCAATTATGCGTAATCAGAACTAAAAATATAAATATAACCTTCCTTTAAAGTTTAATGCATTTAAACTTTATATTGTATTTACAAAAATCGTCTAGGATATAACAGGACGATGGTCCTTTGAGGACGATTTTTAGTATTATCCGCTATAATTTAAAAATGATTAAAAGCTCTGTGTATATTTATAATGATTGCAATTTAATTATACTAATTAGAAGCTGAAGAAATGAAAAGAATGCTGAAGTATTATTTTTGTATAAGTCCTACTATGTTGTAAGTGTCCTCTATCCTCCTAAATTTGATATCGTAAATGGAGATTAAAGGGGCATTACAATATAGAGCATATCTATAAAATAGAGCATATATACTCTACATTGTACAATACAGTCTTGAGTCTACTTAGTACTTACTGATTGATCACTTAACTTGACTTGTTAGTTCATGTTTGAACATATTTGTTATACGCAGAAGTTTGTATTGTTCTTATTAATTATAATTTAGTTATGTATCCTTATTCTAATTAAACGACGACTGACGCAAATATAAATCTTAATTTGAATTGCCAGTTACCACATTTGGGAGAACCAATATAGTGGGAGGGAAGCGCTGTGCCCCGCTCCCGTCTGCATGGGTACCACCATCTTGCTTGTTTCTCCCGTGAAACAGCTTTGCTGTGTTTCGGAGAGACAAGCAAGCAAGACAGGCAGTGTAATTACTGGCACCGAGACTTAACATCTTATGTCTCAGGATAGGCAACACATAAATGAGTTGCCTGGGCTCGTTCCAGGTATACTAGTTTCTTCGGGTTCGCCGACTAGGGCAAGAGGCGTTAATGCGAAGGTGGGGGGAGGACCTGGCGCGACAGTCGTACGGCAAAAGCCTAACGGTTGCTCTGCGTCCGGTCCTTGAGCGGTGGATGCGTCGTAAGCGCAAACCCCTCACCTTCCGTCTGACACAGGTGCTCACTGGGCATGGTTGCTTTGGTGAGTACCTGTGCCGGACGGCCCGCAGAGAGCCGTTGACAGTGTGTCACGATTGTGGCGCGGCGGTGGACTCAGCCCAGCACACCCTCGAGGTGTGCCCGAGATGGGCGGCGCTGCGTCATGATCTGACATCGGTCATCGGAGGGGACTTGTCTCTGCCGAGTGTCATTACCGCGATGCTCGGTGATGACGAGTCCTGGACGGCGATGGTTTCCTTCTGCGAGGCAGTAATGTCCCAGAAGGAGGCCGACGAGCGGGTGAGAGAGGAGGCCGCCGACGTGGCCTCCCCCCGTGGGCGACGAACGGGGGTGCGCAGGAGGCGCTACTTAATGCGCCTCCAGTAACGCCCCTGTGCTCGTGTCGGGTTCAGGATGGGAACCTGGGCCCAGTGTGACACGACGTCGCGGGGACTGCCTAAGCAGCCGGGCAGTCCCCTTAAGAGGAGTAGTCTGGCCTTCGCCGGGGCCAGCCTGTCGCTGAGGTGATCCTGTTGAATGCCTATCCGGGACCCTCAAATGAAAGCGGCTGAAGGCACTCGCAGTGGTTTTAGTTTACGGGTAGGGCACTCCCAGAGTGCGAGTCCCACATAGGGTCAGGATCTACCCGAGATCCGGACTACATGCGTAAAAAGCATTTCCCTGCGATGACAAAAAAAAAAAAAAAAAAAAAAAAAAAAGGTATACTAGTTTATGTTCATGGGCGACGTCGACCACTTAACATCAGGTGGTTTGCCAGTTTGCCTAACCAACTAACATTAAAAAAAAAAAGTTTTCCCAATCAATTATCTTTCCAAGTGATATTCATATGTGACGTTGAATAGATATCATTCGTAGGTAGTTAATAATAATAAAAATATTTAGTAGGTACCTATGTTATGAAAGATGGCATGGCGAATTTACCTACTATCTAATTTAATCTCACCTTGCTTTATCCGTGAAGTGTGAACAGTCTTAGTAAAAGATAACCCTAGATTAAAACCCTAAGACATCCCGGAATTTTCTTACCGCGTATTAACTAGTGTAAATTGTGTATCCAGCAACATTAACCAATGAAGTGCCATAGTGTGAACAGGCCCTTAGCAATTTATTAGCGTTGAAAACATTGGCTACTTGCCACCGCGGTAACCGTGACTCAGTCCCAGCACTCCATACACAGCAGCGCATATCTCAATACAATTAGGTACTAGAACTATATCGGTTGTTTTTGTTAGCCGCGTGTGAACACGATTTCACCGGGAACAGAAGATACCTTTCGCTTGATTCTATTTTAGATATAAAAACATCGGAGAAATTTCTAGGTTTATGAATTTTATATGTAATATTCTGAATTAAGCTATTCAAATTTTGAGTGAACGATGGTTTGTATTGGCTTGGGCCTTGGTGCGAGTTCCATTCTAACCAGTGCTTTAAAATAGAAGTCTCTATTAACTTTCCCTTTTTCACTTGTAATTTTTTCTAGCTTAAAGCCAGATAAAGAAAGACATCAGATTAAACCCTCATTTCTAGTAAAATAAAGTTCAACAATCTTTGAGCTGGGATGCGACTGGGGATAATGTTTTTAAAATGACACACAGCTATAATATAATAATTTGATTTTGCTTTATTATATTATATGATAGATCTATTTTATTTTCATTAAAAGGCAGTTGGGGACAGCATGGAGAAATTATCATTATAATGAGGATAAATTATCATAATAATAGAGTTATGTACATTGTACACAATTCTTTGGGTTTTATGACACTATTTTATGTACGGCTTAACATTTAACAGCTGTCTCTAAAAATACAGCCACTCATATTTGTTATAAAACATAAAACATGTAAGTAACGTTCGTTAATATTTCCGTTCAGTTTCGTAATTATTTTAAACTACAATAATATGCGACGAAGCTTTAGTCTCTAGGGAAGACACAAGCACATACGTCATTTATCTCGTACATAACATTATATTAGATTTGGTAAATATTTGGTAAAAATTTGGTTTTTCTGAGTAATATTATTTTTCAATAATCTCAAATGACAATTGAATAATATTTAAAATGTAGTCCAAGCAATAACTAAATTTCCGATCCAATTTTTTATAAGGTCACTTACTGAACATAAAATCATAAAATGCTGACAGATCCCGGTGGAGCTTCAAACGCCATCTTAAATTATTAGGTATTATAGTTTTTGGAGTAAGGCCTTTTCAAATGTATTTCCTACACAGTATATTTCAATTTAATATAATTATTAATTATTAGGTCCGCACGCACTAACTTCTAATTTGTCTATTTTAGACAGATATCGATTTTTAAAATCAAAGCTCAAATTTAATGATTAAAATATTGATGTTAAACTCATTATCTATTGATTTTATACAGACTTATAGCCGAATGCGATACCAAAGGTAATCTCGTGTCCCAACCCCAAATCAAAGCCCACGTTTTGACCTAATTGGTAATCACGGGGTGTGTGGCATGAAAGGCACCTGTAAGGACTTATTTGACGCTAATACGTCAATTAGATTGGTCAAACCCCGTCACGTTTGAATTTATTGCCACTTTTGTGCTAATTTACAAAATTTAACAATATTGACAAAATTTAACAATATTGACAAAATTTAACAATTTAACAATTCAAATTCAAAGTTTTGAAATTTTTTGTTGTTAATGTTAATAAGCTTTGTTAATGTTAATTGTTTTCTAATGTTTAAGCGAACAACTTTTTTAGGAAAGATGTGTCATTATAATAACTACCTGATGTTAAGTTTATGTTAGTTGGATAGGCACACTGGCAGACGTGCCACCTGATGGTAAGTGGTCGACGTCGCCCATGAACATAAACTAGTTTACCCGGAACTAACCCAGACAAATCATTTATGTGTAGCCCATCCTAAGACATAAGATTAACGTCTCGGTGCCTGTCTTGCCCTCCTCTCCTAAACACAGCAAAGCTGTTATTCAGGAGAGCAAGATGGCCTATGCAGCCGGGTCGCGGCCCAGCGCATCCCTCCCACCGGTAATATTTTGATTTTAATAACCAGTCATAACTAGTATTTTTGTTACCAAACCCCAAGTGACTAGTTCATACGTTGTCGCAGTCGAGAGTCGAGACGCAAGGTAGGCCATTTACACTACCAATCCTGCCCTTAAAGGAAGCAAAGCAAAGCTGCTTCGTGGAAATAATGTTGATCGAAGGTTGAAATAATAGTTACAATTATACCCACGCAAACGGTTTCACTACACCAACTCTCCATCTTTATCTCTCATTCAATTCATCAAACCTATGGTAGGATATTAAAAAATTGACATACCTACATCAAAATAATTACAACCTTATAATAATAATATGTTGGGACAACTCACACACGGCCATATGATCCCAAACTAGACAGAGCCTGTTCTTATGGTAAACAGACAACTGATAAATACTTATATAATTCTAAATACATACATATTATAGATAAGTTACACCCAGCCAGACACAGAACAAATGATCATGCTCATCAAACAAACATTTGTCCTGGGTGGGGATCGAACCCACGACCTTCTGGTTTAGCAGTCAGGGTCACTATCCACTACACCAACATGCCAGTTATGTCACAACGAACTCTTAAACAGCGTTCCTTTTTATTGTATCTGGTTTTTTTTATTTTTTATAGGCATAGGCAAACTGGCAAACGTACCAACCACCTGATGGTAAGTGGTAGACGTCGCCCATGACCATAAACTAGTATCCGTATCTATTGATCTAACGACAAAAAATCACGTTTGTCGTATGATAACCGCCCTTAATTTATTTAATTTTAATTCAATTATTTATTTTTAAAGTTATAAATATTCTGTGAATATTTCAAACGTGTACCTGTTGCCGTTATTAATATGGAGCAAAAAAAATCATGTTCATTGTATGGGCAGCCCGCCTAAAATATTTATTTTATTCTATATATATAGTATATTTTGTTGATATAGCAGCCACAGAAATATTCCATGTGTGAAAATTTCAACTGTCTAGCTATCACGGTTCATGAGTATAGCATGGTGACAGACGGACGAACGGGCGGTCAGCGGAGACTAACAGGGCGGGAAACTGGCGTTTGGCAGTCTTTGGGTACGGAACTAAAAAACTGCTACATGTGGGTTGGAACACAAATACATACTAATTTTAATCCCGTTTTAACTTTATTTTCATATCTCATTCCCTATTGGTAACATAAAAAAACACGCTATTGTCGGTGAAATGAAGTAGGATATGACGACGAACCATACATCGGCCCCAACGTCAACGTTTAGTCATCGTGTAATGAGGCTGAATAATAAACTCAATAATGATTCACAACATTTTTAAGAAATTTGTCACCGTAATATTAAATCGAACTCTGTCTAGTACCTATGTAGGTACGCGTGATAAATTAATCCAATAATTAACCGGACTGAACTTTGCGAAAGTGACAAACGACACTCAGTAATAATAATAATAGTATTTCTATACAAACATTTTGTATTTGTGTATGTGAGAAGTGAACTCCAATTTTATTTATCTGTATTGATATGTTATATGTACCATGTTTTCATCTACATGTATTTAGTAAAAAGCTGTGATTTTAATATTACAAACAGACACTCCAATTTTATTTATCTGTATAGATTAAATACATATGTACAAAATCTAGGCCATTCATTTGAGAGTGTAATATAGATATTGCTTTTTATTTCCTCTATCAAATCCCCAATAAAGAGCAGGCAATGACATCAAGGACGTGAGCATCATTCGAGACTATTAAAACTTTCGCTCTCTCCAGCTTTATAACGATTAGAAAAAAAAAACAAAAGTGTATCAAATCAATCATAGTTGTATGAACTTATCTGTTCAAATCTAGGCCAACCGCTATATTGGACTTACTTAAATGAACCTGTGATTTTAATTCATTTTTGGTTACAATGACAATGTATAAACAAAATAAAATGTATGTTCTATTCTATCTTCTATCAAAAACGAATAATTATAATTAAGTCATGTAGTAAGCCATAAAAAATATTAAAGCATATCTTTTTCAGCACCTACTAATGACCATTTATCTATATTTATTTATAGCCCTTGGCCACAGCTTCGCCCAAGTTGTGTTTTAATTTCAATTTACAGCCATATGCGGGCTGATGATGACTATGTCACTCAATGACAACGTATCAAATACCGGTCAAAGATTATTTTAAATCAGATGATATATCATTGAAAGTGGAAGTACAATAGTAAGCTGATTGAAAAAAGACGTGATATTTTACAGAAACAAAATATTTGAAAAGCGAAATAAATAAACAAAAAAAATAAAAACACGGAACACCCGGCCTTTATCTTGGCGATTGTTGATTTTAATTGATGGAAACAATAATAAATAAATTATAAAAACAATAAATTCGACATGTAGTTTGCCGCGATACTTACCACTCATACAATATACAGTGGTCAAACAAAGAACTTTGACCTCTGAAGTCACACATTAAGAAGTTATTCTCCATATTTTAATTAATGCCTTGAATGCTTTGTTGAGAAACAGTTTTGTCCACCATTGGTTGGTAGTGTTACTTGTGACAAATGCTTAAAGCCAGTCACCTTATCTAATGAATATGACTCAATCCGATTGTATTGAAAGACAATAGGTTATCTTGTAATGAAGTACATGAAGCGCAACTAAAATAATAACTGACATATTAAATTTATCCAAACTTTATTTTACATTATACCACATCAATATTATCTTTACAATGTAATACATTTAATTTTATGATTTGTGAAGTTTCCCGCAGCTTCGCCCGCGTTAACTTAGATTTGCAGCCGTATACGGATTGATGATGATTATTTTTATAGCCTAAGTTACTCCTTCAGCTATCTGTCAGTGAAAGTCCCGTCAAAATCCGCCCAGCCGTTTCCGAGATTAGCCGGAACAAACAGACGGACAGGCAGACACACAAAAATTTAAAAACATGCTATTTTGGTATATGTACCGTGTATGCATTTAGTAAAAAGCGGTTATTTGATTATTACAAACAGACACTCCAATTTTATTTATCTGTATAGAGTAGGTATAGATGTATAGAAGTTTCTTTTTACTATCTTTCTTACCTTTTATACATACCATATGAAAATGTTGCGCCTTGAAGCCCAGCTACCGAAGCCAGCAGGGTGAAGACAGCAGCAGAATATATTATGTAGGTACCTACTACCTACACATGGAATTGGATTACAAATGGAAATTGGAATGCCCCGTACTTAAATAGTTCCTGCCGTATTCATGCATTTTATAATGAACTCATGACAAACTATGACTTCAAACTGGACATACTTAAAACTGTAGAGATCGAATTTCTGTACAATGATAAAAAATGCTAAAAACCGACTCAGGGGGATTTAAGAAGTGAAACGGAACTAATTTAGATTTTTTTTATTTTTTTGTTTCTCTGTTTGTCTGCATGTATGGGCTAATCTTCGAAACGACTGGACCGATTTAAATGAAATTTTGTATAGTGGTAGCTTATATGCCTGGTGATTTATATAAGAATTTATATTGTCGTACTAAATTACCAATAACAACAAAGCAGAAAGATATTATATTGTGCAAGGGAAACCTAGTTATTGCATAAACAGTAGGTAAATCCGATGTGTGTGGAAGTCAACAAATGGGTAGAAAGAAATAAAAAAAACCTTCGGAGTTTTTTTGACAACAGTTCTTCAACCAATAGCGACCTTTTATGACCTTTAATCAAAGAGCTATTTATATCTTAATAGAATCCAGCCAGGCTTCTATCGAATGTCATGTTTTCTTGACACCGCATGGAGCTATTGTGTAATGATAATAGACCCTTTCAACTATGATAACAACAACATTTAGCAGAAGTGTACGAGCATCGTATATCATGTTTAGAATTGATGAAGTACTGAGCCAACGTCCGTTTTGTTAATATCAGCTATATTTAATATCTATTACTGGACTCTGTAGTCAGAATATAATTATAACATTGAACTAAATGAACCTAATGTTTTATGAGCTTTTGGTGTCGGATAGTCGAGAGTTCACAGGTTTCATTTCCAGTGTGTTTATTTTGCAGCCCTTCATCCGTTAGTGACCCCAGAGTGAAATCATTATGGACCAACCGCCTGGAGATCCGCTTATCCCTATCTGCGTCCATCAGTCCTGGCACCTGCCTACGGCATTGCGCATATTGGAGGGTATGCGGTATCAGGGAAGTTGAGCACACTGGGGCAGAACCGCAGGGCTCCGCGGTAGCTCTCGATCCAAATGCGTAAAATCCACTACGTCTTACTACAAAAAACTTTTCTGAAGCACGTAGGATAATGTACAGCCTGCATGGTGGATCCTACGTACTTCCTCAGTCAAACAACTTTGTTGTGTTTCGAAAATACAAGCGAAACAGCAAGTGTACCTAATTCCTGGAACTAAGAGCAACCATACTCATACAGGAAGTGTACTTAATTCCTAGAACCATAATTCATGCAACCATTCGGCAAGGCTCAATTCCATCGTCGGCAATATTTGCAACTTAGTTGAAAACAAGATTAGAAGAAGAAGAAGAGAGTAGAGCTCACTCCATGATATCTAAATATAAAAAAAGCTCAAATGTAAAAGAGAAATACTTACATACCTACTTACTTTCCACAAAGGTCGAACGGCGATCAGGATCTCATCTTCAGGTATCAAACGCGTTTCTTTTTCTTAAAAATTCTCCTTCAGTTTTAAGTGTAGGTAACCAAGTCAAAAATATTGGAGAATTATTAATACTTATATGGTAGGTAATGTATATTTTTAGAACGATAATTAAACACGGCTAACTTAATAGTCGGGAGGGACGCATCTGGTGCCACGAATCTGGCATGGGACAACCATCCTGCTTATCCTTTCCACGAAGCAGCTAGCTGTGCTACCACCATTATAGAATAATTAAAAGCCACAGATATTAAACTTTGTTAGATGCGCCCGACACTATACATCGAGCATATAACCGGAATAGAGCGACAATGTTGTTTAGTATGAAAATAAATTCCGCCAAAGTGTTTGGATGTTGCGCCGGTTCTGAGCCCCGATTGGCCCACTGATGGTCATTGACGGATGATTGGCCGATGGGACGTACATACAGATCACTGGTTGGTTGAATTGCTATTACGTCAGTGACAAATCACTGACCAGTTTCGGACTTTATAGCTTACATTACTTCTCTATCCGGTTATATGCTCGATGGCAATTGGCATGGGTATTGCGTAGGGCGTATCTTACAATTATTAAATACCCATAGTTATTTATTAATTATTATCATTCATAGAAGAAATAAAAACACAACGTCTAACCTACAAATTCACTATAATAGTACGCAACCCTAACTTGTGTATATCCTAGCTATAAATCATCTTCGCAAACACATAGTGAAATTCGATAAGTGTCATTTCACTTTCTGATTGCTTTGTAAGAATCTCACCGGGCTGGATCGACGTCGCATGACACATGGTAACATACATTTAGCACGCACGTTACTTATAATCACTGGACGCGAACAAAACCACTTCTTTCGTGATATACGATTCGACATAGTTTCACTTCTGATGATCACTATTTCTGTCAATACTTACATAGGCATGCACACGGATCGTTGAGCGTATGCATAATTATCTAACGCTTTGAAAGAAACCATAATTAATTTTCTATGTACAGGAATTTCACTATTCTCTGATCTTTTTTGTTTAGAATAATATACCTTGTAACTGTATACTGTGTAATATGACTTGTAAGAGGTAGTGCCATGCTGCATTGCAGCCGAACCGAGCCGGCACGACCGGGGTAGTACCTCTCGCTCACATAACACCGGCGTCAAGTGACAGCTATGCCCATATGGCCCATTGGAAGAGATAGGGGAAAGGAGGGCAACGCATCTGCATAACTTTTGGTTGTGCGGAAGTGTACGGGCGTCGGTGCGGTGAGGCTCCGACTGCTCAGTTGCCCCCTGATGACATAAAAAAATACATATTATAGAGTAGAGATACATAGTCTATTTTTAATGAACTTCAACAAAAAGGATGAGGTTCTCAATTCGATTGGTATTTTTTATGGTTTTGATTGGTAATAATTATTGTTTCAGACGCTATGTAATGCTGTCTGTAATAAGTCATATGTCAATGCTATTTCTATATTCATTGGTTGTGTATTATTATGATTTAGAACTTAGGTGGTGAATATCTAGATTCAAGCTAGGGATCTGTTGTGATTATGAATATGCGAAGATTTAGTAGCTTATAACTATATGTCAGAATAATATGTATCTTGTACACGCAGCCCTCGCTTATAGAGTTGAAACTTCATGGTGTGTGGTCAACAATACATCTACAATATCACTGAGGACTGTATTGCCTAAATTTAGACGAAAGGTGTTAATTTTCTACAGCACAATACGCATTGCTCTAACAATTTAAAAAAATCTCAGAATTTGGATTCATGGTAAATTTGATTCTCATTATAATAATCTGGTTTCTTTTATCTATACTATTGTTATAAAGCTGAAGAGTTTGTTTGTTTGAACGCGCTAATCTCAGGAATTACTGGTCCGATTTGAAAAATTATTTCAGTTAGTATTTTATTAGATTAGTATTTTATTATTATATTTAGATAGCCTATTTATCGAGGAAGGCTATATAGATAGGTATAACATTACGCTGTGACTAATAGGACTTAAGTAAGTTAACGCGGGCGAAGCAGCCTTTTTTAGTTGTTTTACGTTAAAAACGTAAATACGTCACAAATCACGACTATTAGGGCAAAAATCATGATTCATCAGCTGTCGTCTGACAAAAGCTTACTACGGAATAACCACCTATTCTTCCACATAATATGACACTGAGGTCAATATCAATATCGACTTACAAGTATGTAGGTACATATTACATAAACATGAAAATGCATCCGCCTTTGTTACTTAATCTAAAAGTAAAACTAAGCTAAGGTCAAACGTATAAAAGGAAACAAATACAATGCTCAATTTGAAATGACAATTAAAAACGTTACATTATATATTTATTAGAAATCGTCCAAACACGGGGGTCGGGACTCGGGAGTAGAATAATTTGTGGCGGGAAGTCCATTTAACAAATTAACTATAAAACAATTGTGGTTGGCATTGATTTTATATTATTTATATTTCATCAATGTACTATTCAAAATATATATCATTAATTATATAAAAACCAAACTGCAATATTCATAATTGGCACATATTAAAATTGGAATATCATTAAAAGCAATTCTCAAAATGAATTAAGTTACATGCATATAGGTTTAATATCCTCATTAAATGAATGTTTTTTTTGAGACAGTCCGGCTATTTAATGTCTGCCCTTCGTTAATAGGACCGGCTGCGTCATCACAGAACAATGAAGGGCTTGATACCACGAGACATAAAGACTCCTTAAAATAACGAACCGCTGTTATTTCGAGAATGCATGCAACACCAATCGCTAAGCTTCCACATCAAAATACCTACTTGTCTCGCTTTATAGGTTTGACTGTTTATAAAGCAAGTAGGTATCTACATAGTAAATATAACCACCTATAAAGATGTTCATCTAAAGATGCTTAACTAATAACTTGCTGTTGAGCGGATTTCCTCTACTCCCGACGTGGTTCGCTTCTCGGCAACAAATATTAATTGGCAGATTGCATTGCCAGTGATATGCATTAAAATTCACAACTATTATTAAAGCATGACCCACATGTTTGTGTTACTTAGCCGAAAGGAAACTGTATTAAACCTGTTAAACACATGGTAGCATTTTATAAACAGGGCCACGGAACAATGCAGGTCTCTTTTTGTTAATACACCGACCGCTCGGAAGCGAAGCACGTGTTCAGCTAACATCCCTCCCGCTAAGAAAGTACGAACACAAAAAAATACTTAAACCTCATTACGCTAAGATCTATTTCGGTACTACGAGGGAAGATACTAAAAGCTTCACAATAACAAAGGTTCTAAATAGATAATAATGTAAAAATTTGCTTTTGAGCGACGTGAACGCAATACCGAGAATTCGTGTAGGGCGAAGAATAAAACGTACATAATGTATGAGGTTCATTACAATTTCATTATTTCACAATGCGTGTAAGCGTCAACACCCTACGAGCTACAATTAAAGTTACGAAGTTCTGAACAAAGTTTTCTTTGAATCAAATACATAAGTGATTTACCCCATTTCCATTACTACGTGCAACTAAGTTTTAATTCGCACATATCGTTGTGTTAATGATGCAGCATTTGTCTCATCCGCTTCGAAAACTATATAAAGTCAGTCACTACTCACTAAAGGTATTATACTAACTAGAGCCTTATTGCATTACAGATAGCGCACGGTAGTTCGTGTCATGGGACAGCGGTAGTGGCATGACACGTCTGTTTCACCGAGCCATGTTAGGCGCAGCACTGCTAGTCAAGGTAGACGTTTGCGCAACTCGACGAGGACTTGCAAGGAGTGCAACTGGCTAACAGACGAATATTAGACTTGTTCTTGAAAGGCATGCGGATAATCGTATAAAACAAGGCTGTTGAGATATTCGCGTCTATTTCAAGATATACACCGTTAAATGAAATTAACATTGCTGAAATTTCTGAGATACAGTACTAGTTTTGTATTTTAGTTTTATCAATTGAAGATGATCCACTAATTGTTATTTTAACAGCATTACAAAAATAAAACATCGAACAGCTGTTGCCTTTTCATCACAATAAGAGACCGACATAAAAATCAACTTGATATGTTTTATAATTTAACATTAAAAATTAATATTTAACGTGACTCGTATTAAACAATACTAATGTTAAAGAATAGAGTTATTGAATAAACACTGCTGACTACTTTCGAGCCGTTATTAATTTAAATTGTACAATACAGGCGAGAGCCACTTATTGTTTGCTAAGAATTGGAAATATTCAGTTCAAATAACACAACCACACTAGCTTATATTGTTTCATGAGAACATTTGTATCATGAGAGCCAAGGGAGTGTGCCCAATCTATTCATACCAGTTTAAAAAACAACAAAACGTCGAGACGAGTCGCGGTTGTGGCGTCCATTATGATCGATTAATACACAGCTCGGTCAATGAATTTAAAAAGTATTTCTATTATAACATTAACGATCGCTTTATAAATTACAGCCGCTTGGCCAAGCTGTTTGCTAATCGAAGTAATTATACAAATGAGGACGAAAGAAACATCACAATCGAACACTTAAATACCTTATGTGACGTGTGACGTATTTTTAGTAATTGTTCGTACAGATTTTAATCACAATGATAATTGAGTTAATGCAGTGCTAAAAAGTAGTAAGAATGAGATTCTGAGAATCTAGTTAAAAAGAGGAGTGTTTTAATGACAAAAAGCCTTACTGGAAAGTATAGTCCTTTAAGTTTAACGAATTTATTGGAAAAAAAATATAAGTTTACTGAACATAAAATCTTACTTACCATGGAGAAATATCGATGAAGATAGCGGCATGAGGCGTCGCAACATCCCAAGAAGACGTATAAAATGTAGTGCTTTATTGTAAATAAATAAAGCATATTTGCAAATTATTGCACCAAATATTGAAAAGAATACCTAGTAATAAATTGCATTCCTAAAACCAATAGAAATGAAGAATATATTATATTGTTTTGAACATGGTTTTGAATTACAGCGACCTTACTTTACTTGGAGCAGCGGACTGCAGTACAATTAAGAAGTGCAAGCCAAAGTGTGTATTGTAATTTATAGTACCTATTGTGCATTATTTATTAATATAAAATTTGAACGCAATGGAAGGCGTAACGTTATTAGTATGTATTTATAGCCGCCCCACACGCAGCTATGTGAGGCGCGGGAGACGCTTGCCTTCTGTTGCTATTCCAAGCGAGACCTTGCATATTCATATAGAAATCATTGCTATACGGTGAACTTTAAATCATTATCTGTCCGATATCGTCCAATGGTGAATTTTGAATTACTGCTATATGCCATTAACATGCATGTAGTTCTTCAGTTACCCCCATTTACCTAACACCTAAGAATCTTACATTTCCGTCGCTAAAATAAGAATTCTCTGGCTATACAGCTGCCCGTCGCACTTTTACTTTTTTAAAATATAAATGTGTAAAGATTCCGTTCATTAATGATATAGTGAGATTAGTAATCTCATTAAATCATTAATAAACGAAATTTTTACACATTTATATTTTACTAGCTGTTACCCGCAGCTGAGCTCGTGTTAATTTAGAGTCACAGTTGCATCTGGGACTGATGATTATTATTTTTATATCAGCAATGGCGTAGGATTGCACAGGTGAAAGTTTAATCAGATCAGTAGTTTTGAAGATGAGGTCACCGTCAAAACTATACATCTAAATTTACATTAACTCTATTGATTACTTTCTTACTTGATTGTTTCCCTTCTTTGTCAATTAATATTGAAGTAAGAAGTGAAATTAAAGTGTTATTTTCAAATCAAAAGTACCTACATAATATAATATGTACCTACCTTGACTAAAAGTATGTTTGTTTACTGTACCTACCTATAAACTAATAAATGATTATTTTTATATTACCTAGGTATATAAAATTTTGTTCAATACCTGCAGCAAAAGTTATTACGAACTTACTATGGCTTTAATAAATTAATAATGTAGTGTAATCGTTCAGTATTTTTATTGATGATTTCCATATTCCGTTAAAAATTAATATTTCCGTTTTAACAATTAACTTGCATTTTGGAAGTGACTACTTTAGGCGCGTTGAGCACTTTTTGGGTGAACAAAAATCATGGAAGTCGCGTCATCACGCTAGGGTATATGGTTATTTGGTCATCACTCATCGTCACCGAACGCTTTTATACCCTAATGTGACATTTAGTTATAAGATGTAAATATGAAATTTCAGATTTGTAGGTTTTAATAGGTAGATTTCTGAAATTTCATGTAATAATTATAAGTTAGTTTTCACTTCAATCGGCAGTTCGACTACAAATTTTGTTTTTTTTTTTACAAATGATTGGTTACTACTATTTCAGTTTTCATAGAATTTATGGTGACCTACGGATTAGTACGGATTACTAAAATCTTAATTATCACTTTAAATATTTTTTATACCTACCTTTTATAAAAAGCATATGTAGGCAGTAGGTACCTACTTCAATTAACAGATTTGCTAGTAAAGTTTTCAACGTTTCGTTCGTGTAATAAAAAATAAGGCTGTGAAAAATATCTAGCGATAAGAACAGCCTTCAGTACTTTAAACAAATTACGTAAAAAATAGTATTCGTAATAATTTGAAATAGCGCGTGACATTTAAAACTTAAGTAGGTACATAATTCACGTAATAAAAAATATTTTAACATGTTTAAAACAAACATTAGAAATTCAAATAATAGTGTTATGGATAGGGAGATAGTAAAACCATTGTTACACCACCGACGACGGTTGAATTGTCTATAACTGGGGCGGTAACGGAACATAAACAGTAGAAGCGCGCGAAACAACTGAGCAACCAAACCATGACCTTAAACTCAATGTCCCACTTCAACAAGTGATTTTGTGATAAGTATGTGATAAAAAAGTATTCTTAAAGGAATACTAACATTATCAGTACCTAAGGTCAAATCTTTTAGTTCCTAGGCTAATATGGGCTAGACCTGTATTAGTGCGATATTTATCTCTGCCATTACAAATATATTTTTATCTTAATAAGAAGTATTTAATTCACGACGACAGATGTCGTAGTTTTAGCCTTCACAAAAGTGTAGAGGATTTTCTTTTGTACCTACTATAGATTTTCTGATGTTCTTACTAATAAGTAATATACATGACCAAGAATGTTAGTTTTTCAGTCTCTTATATATTATATACTAGCTGGTGCCCACAGCTTCGCCTGTGTTAACTTCGATTTAGAACCATATCCAGATTGATGATGATTATTTTTATAGGTAGCCCATGTCCTAATCCAAGGTATAAGCCATCACCATTTCACCTTTCAGCCAAATAAGTTCAGCCATTTTAAAGATCAACAAACATCCAAACTTTCATCTTTGTATTATATTCTTCAGGTTTCATTTAAAACAAAAATATTTTAAGTTTAAAAATTATATAATCAGTCTTTATTTTTATTTTTCACATCTACACAATAGATATAAGTTAAAGAATTAAGTACTTACTGAATATTGCACATAGCAGGCAAAGTTTCTTTTAAGAGAATATTATAAGCTTTTTATTTTAAAAACTCGTTTTTATTTCATTTCAACCTATGTAATATTAAAGTGCTTTCTTAATTCTTTACGAACTGATGACACTCCAAAATAAATTTGGACTAACTTGAACACTACTATGTATGCCATACAAATATGTTTGTTTAAGAAGTACATGTCTGGATTAAGGCCAACAAAATCCTGTATACCACTTATATACATTATAATAAAATCCTAGAATGCATTTTAGTGAAATTCTAAGAAATACAGCTGTGTCAGTTAAAGTATGAGTCAGATTTAAATGGGACTTAAAATGAAGAAAATGCAATTGCCCAGCAAATGTTATATACCTAAGGACAATAATGTTTAATTTCTCTAATGTTTAAGTGAATTTCACTTATTTGATAAATGAATCAATAAATAATAAGGACAATAAGTTTAAAAACTCTACACAAACATGTCTTGTAAGTCTGTAGCAGTCAGCTTTGATCACAAATATGCACATCTTGACTGTTTATAGTAGTAGACCATAGACAATTCCAATACCAACAGCCTCTAATTATGAAGATTTTCATAGATTTGGCAATTTCTATGCAATATAAGCCAACACATAATTGTGATAAATAATTATGTCTCTTCGTTATTGTGAAAAAGAAATAAACCATAAAATTGTGGTATTAATAATACTGTAAATGATGCAGTTGGGTAAATTCAGTAAAATAGAGCTAACATAGAGATAAGATAACATAAGAAGATAAATGTCTAGTATAAAAATTAAATTGATATGTATTGACCAGAACATTCACTTATGTAGCCCATGTTTTATGTACATTTCAACCTTTAATGGTCAACTTAACTCAGCATACCTGACCAAGGCAACTACTTGTTAACCCAAAAAAAAATAACCTTGACCTAATAGCCTTTTTAGTAAGTTTAATAATGTAATAAAATGTTCGTGGACTATTCTCACAATTCTATAATTATTTTCAATAGTTTTCCATGCTAAGCAAAAAGTTGCCAGAGTTTATATCTACCTTCCATATAAATAAAATTCATATCTGACTGACTTATAAAAATATGAATGAACTGGCTTTTAGCTTTTAATTAGTCTATATGTCTGTTTTGTTTAAGTCTTAAAAAATTGGAAAATCCTCAAAAAGTAGTATACTTTTATATGATTGTAGGATTAATATAGGCTGATATTGATGATACACATGTAAAGTCCATGTTGTTGTACAACCAGCTAATAAGTTGTACAATACAAAATAATTGGAACGATTCCAAATTGAAATACAGTTATTGACGTTAGCATGTGATCAACACCATTATTAGCAATCCTATCTGAATATAAGCCATCGTAAACAACTCTAGCCTTAAGAATACTGCTTTGTCTATCGACTTAGACATCTTTGAAATATTGTTATAAGACAAAGTAGGTGTAAAAGACATTATGGTCATATATAATGTTAATAATGTAACAATATTAAGATAGAATGGATTACCTTGGATGCTGAAGAATAAAACTGCACTTGTTTAATCTCCCACTTAAAACTTTTATTATAGATATTTGTTATATGTATTATCACAAATCCTGGTAGACTTTTAAAACACAATCACGCAACTGACAAATCTTAAGTCTGTATTCCCTTGGTTATTGATTTCTCATATAAACATAATTTACACAATAGAACACAACTTGCACGATGACTAAGTTGTAAAGTCTTACTCATCTCACTTCACTCTACACAATCATATAAGATTATTGCATATTTGGATGGCGTTATTATTCTCTAATTGTCCTCGTCCTTCCACATCAATTAATCTCATGAAAATATATACAAAGTTGACTAAAATTACTTTATATTACCGTTGTTGCTTTATTAACTGAATACAACTCGTAGTGTGTACCAACATTAAAATCAAAGCTTATTATGATGTTTATTTTGTTTGAGCTAAATATTTTCCAATTAGAAATGTATTTTGTAATATTACATTGGTTATTGCGGGAGTATCTACCAGTACTAAAGTATGAAAATATAAGATAAAGCACCTTGATTGGACAATGGTATGTATCAAAGATATTAACAATGTGATATGACGGGCATCGCGACCGCCGAGTCGGGCGTCCGGCGGTCGGGACCGGTGCGCCATCGCCTTCTGGGCCCTGCTGGACGCGAGCGGCCCTCAAGTCAAGGTGGGTTCACTTCCCCCTCGCTTTTGCAGTCTTACGAAAAATAAATGCCACATTACACACTAAATATTAAAGCACTGTACAACAACAATAAGTTTTCTTTTCTTTTTCGGGACTAACGTTCATTTCACGCACTATTTCGGCGAACATCTCGTTGACATTAATACGGCTTTTCGCGGAGGCCTCCACGAAGGGGCAGCCCCACATTTGCGCGAGCGCCGATCCTTCCGCTTGGGAAACTTCTCGTTGGTGTTCTAAGTCAGCCTTGTTGCCAACTAACAAGATAGGTACTCGTTCTGATCCCTTCACACGCGTTATCAATTCCTTCATTGGCTTAATATCTTGAAAAGTTTGGTGATTTGTTAAGGAATATACAACTACAAATCCTTGGCCATTCTTTATGTACAGGTCTCGCATAGAAGCAAACTGTTCTGTGCCGGCGGTATCCAATATTTCTAGGACGCATGGAGAGTTATCCACTTCAATTTCTTTTCTATAAAAATCTTCTATTGTGGGGTCATATTTTTCCATAAAACATCCAGATACAAATTGCACAGTTAAAGCACTCTTTCCGACCCCACCCGAACCCAGCACGACTACCTTGAATTCGCGCATTGTGTTGTTTAGATCACTTGCCAGTCTTCTATACAAACGTTTATGAAACGTAATTTCACTTTGTGCTATAAAAATGTCATTGCTACGTTGGTTTATG
This sequence comes from Helleia helle, assembly GCA_963853865.1. NCBI lineage: Eukaryota > Metazoa > Arthropoda > Insecta > Lepidoptera > Lycaenidae > Helleia > Helleia helle. The sequence goes on along the minus strand of OY971422.1, from coordinate 11,179,263 downwards.
ACTCATTCGGATGCGATCACTGGCAATCGTTTACTAGAATAACTAAATGGTAAACAGCGACGCCATTTTAGTTGTAGGAATGGTAAAACAACTTTGATTGCATGTCGACGACGTGTTATTCACTTCACACTCGAAAGTATAACCACGGAAACAACATAAAACCAACTGAATCACTCTTCGCTAAAATCGACACCAAGAGCAGGTTGGTCAATGCACTCTGACAAAAGCGTGATTGCCGATTGGTGAATGGAAGCTGTTTAAGCGGATATCAGTGTTATCACTTTAAAAATTAATTGATCATATGTTTTGGTTTAAAAAAAGTAAATAGCTGATAATATAGTAAGATTATATGATTTTTTAAATTAAAAAAAAATCATAAATTTGTCTTTTTTCATTTATTAAATAAGTTCTAACTCAACAGAATCCATAAATAGCCCCTTAGATTAAGAAATATTAATATGGTAACATTTAAGCGGAAGTTAATTTAAATGATTATGTTGTCGTTTATGGTACATATTCGTTTATAAACTTTAATTTTACAAACTGTCAAAATATTATAAACAATTTTATATACATAACAAATTTATTAAAAACGTATTATAATATACTGAGAGATTTAAATTAAACTTTATCACGAAACTTTCATTTACTGTCCACTTAGAAAATAATATTTTTATTATACAGCCTAATGTACATAGATGTATGTAGATAGATAATCCTAAGTTATTGTATTTAATATTGAAATGAGGTCTTTATTATGTCTAAAATCACTAAATATTTTTTTTTCATTGGCAACTCTGAGAGGAATACAGAAAGTTCAAAATAGTAAATTAATAGAACGTCCTATTAATGTTATACCTAGGATCAAGCATCAAATGGATTTGACAAGCTAATAATAATATCGTATTGGAACGAGACCACAACATACGAAAAACTCCAAGAGTGACAGAGACATAGACACTTTCTTTTGTCTTTGTCAGAGTATCACTTTTTTGTTGGGTACAGCCGAAGTATGCCTACCAAAAAATAATCGACTAAATTTGAATGCCTAGAGTGCGCGCATGTTAACTTTGCACATGAGTATGGCGCTGATGCCAATTTAAAAAAATGTTGCCAGCTAAGTTCTTACAGAATATGTTTCAGATGGTAGTTTAGCAGTCTTTTTTGAAAGAATAACATTATTTTATAATATTTATGTAGTATAAATGTCAAAATCTGTATATATCCTATTGATATTATATTATGTATATATCTATAATACTACAATATTTGAGTACGAATTTGTTATAGTTACTATTTTTGACGTCACAACGTCTTATTATTCGATGGAGCCGGCTGCAAGAACGAAAAAAAATGACGCATAGGGCGTTACCTTACTGTGAGGCGTTCCATTTTCTTATGACGTTGTCACGTTCAAGTATCGTCAGTAAACCGACTTTAGAGACAACCGATTTTTTGCTGTGATTTAACTTATCATGTGGTATTTGCATATAAGTGATTTATACACTATTAACTGTAAAATGTCTATGCAAAAACAAATTTTATCTGTGTTATCAGTTGTTGGTAAACCAATAAATAAATATCAAATCAGTCGTTCTGAACTGATTCAATATTAATGATACATCTTCATTGAGCATTGAAAAAAAAATATTACTCTTTATTAAATACATTTATTATTCTTCGAAAAGAATGGCATAAGTATGTAAAATATATATTACAGGAACAGTATTTTGCACAAAAAAAAAACGACTCAACAGAATAAAGATAAATCTTTCACATTTACAAAATTATGATCTTGAATAGACATATCTAATAAATGAATGCCCATAAAATCAACATTTCCTTCGGTTTCCAAAGATGATGGGTCTGTGTCACTATTACTTTGTACAAAAATCACAAATTTCTCCATTTTAATATCCATCAAATGATTGGACTGATAATATTCTTTTTTTTTCGTTTATGTTTTTAGCGGTTTGTTATTAGTAATTTCATATTTTCGATAATCCGGAACAATGCAGCTGTCTAAATTTACAATAAATGTTTGGGTAAGGCTTATGCCTATAGTTATCTTGATAGATACCTTAACCTTTTCCAGTTTTTTTTAAATACACTTGTATCAAGAAAATAAGTGGACTTGTTGTCATGAATGTGGTATCCCTGCCAAAATATGCCTGTCCTTTTCGGGTATACGCGAATGTCAATTCCATTTGATTCTTGGTCCTTTATTATACCCATATATTGTAATATCCGTAGACCTCCGTAGACAGAGTAATAGGATTCTCGGGCCGTATTCCAAAAGGCAACTCAAGTCATGATACTAGTTTTAAAGCAGTTTTGAGTAGAGATCTTAACTCAAGACGTTACTTGAGCATCGATTCAACAATCGGCAATCACCTGAGTGTGACCACATTCTAGAACCGTACTTAAGACGCGATTTCTTCTTGAGTATAGATTTGTACTCGAGACCTGTCAATTTTTTAAATTAGTTTTAACTTTTTAAACAGAATACAGATAGTGAATGGTGATATTGGCATCCATGTTTATTGTTTGTTAGTTTTGTTACTTTACTATTGACAAATTATTATGTTGTAATATTATTTATTATTGCCGAAGTTTTAATTTGTTAGGACATTTTCTAAGTTTTTGATTATGTATGGTAAATAATTTATTTGAATTAAATTATTATTGATAATAACATAATATAGCAAGAGGGTTAAAACCTATAATCACATAAATGATAGGGAGAAACATCTAAAAAAACCTGTGAAGTTTATTTTATTCGAAGGCATAATATTATAGGATTTACGACAAATAAACAATTGTCCCCAATGATGAATAAACCAAAACTACATTATGTTCATGTCACTGCTTCATAACGGGTGAGTAAATAGTAATATAAAAAGAAAAGTGCTTTTATAAATAAAATAATTCAATTCCTTAATTTAAAGCAAGCTATAGACCTGTACGAAGAATATATTCCTAATTAAGATAAAAACAAGTATATTGGGTATCTTCTTGTGTCTCTTATATGTTTATTGTTAGTTTTCAATTGTTAAGTTATATTCAATGTGCATTGTACCTATTCAATGAGGTTCTGTCTTTTATGAGGCATTGCAAGCAGTATAAAGCTATGGAATATTGATGTACCTTGAGACTACACCTTTAATAAAATTATTACTGACCCAGAAGCTAACAAAGTAATGTAATAGCCACTAGGCACTAGGAAATCCTATTTGTCTAATCCAAGTGAGTAAACAATAATGTTAATAGTCAAGTTTATGATTAGAAAATAATGCAATATTACCAACTTTTAAATGTTTACAAACAATTGTAATTGGATATTACTATTGTGTAGGTACCTAGTTCTCTTAATAATTTATAATACCTATAGTGCTTAAACAAAATAATTGTCATTAAAAATATAGGTACTTATAAGTTCTTTTTTATTCCAATTTTTTTTAAATTTATACTTGATATTATATTCATGGCTGTTGGAACTTTTGTTAAAATTTATGCAGATATTGTGGCATTCATTGGCATTTTAAATCCTGATTCATTAGAATCAGGATTTAAAAGATGAGGTATTTGACCATGAATAAATACTTCATGCAAAGATTTAACATGTTACAAGGAACATGTAGCAAAAATGTAATATCTGGTCATCATCATATATTTTATATTTTTGGTTGACAACAGTCACCTGACCTGACCTTTAGTATCAGCTGAAGAAACAATGATACATATTGTGTTTACTAAATACACCATGTTAAAAAATTAATACAGTCACATATATAACATAGGATCTGTAGTGATTTATCTATAATGTATCTGGAAGAAAATAATTCCAGATAGGATTAAGTTTGGAATGTATATATATAAGTCCATATATGCGGGATTTCTTTATTGGAATAAATCGGATTCTATTGTTATTTGTATTTATATGGGATCTTATCTGCACTTTACATGTTGGTTTGTATCAGTTCTTATCGTAATTCTGTATATGAACATAAAAACCTATGTGGATTTCCAAATACGAAATAGATATATATTGTAATGATTTTATAAATGACAATTCCACATATGAAAATAATGTTTTCTATTATAGGCACACACCAATAACATGACATTGAGATGTATGTTATTTTATGAGCAAGTACGAACATAAATGAAATAATTGATCCATCGGAATACCTTTGGAATTGCAGCGACAAAAGCACATGATTTTATTGGATTATCCAGCTTCATACTAAAAGTTTTTTATCTGTAAGTACCTTTTTTATTTTTTCTTTAACGTCGCGGAGTGGGTCTCCCCAGGTGGGTATGTAGGACTCGCTGCGCCCGAAAGATGGTAAATGATTGCAGCTTAACCCACTAAAACCCGGCGAGTGCCACCAATGCCGCCTTGGTGAGGTGCCCCGGTTCTGTTAAGCTAACAGGGCACCTCGACGGCTAGTCAGTCCCGCAAGGGACCGACGCCACCTCCACAGAGGGGTTGTCCCGCACCACAGAACCACCCCTCCCAACGTCGGGACAGTACAATGGGATGAGGTTCACATCCTCACCCCTTGCCCCCTGCTCTTTCGTCTCCTTTTTTTATAAGAAGTGCACAAAGAGTCCCCTCGGCTCAATTAGCTTCGCCCAAGGTGCTGGGCTCACCCTAGGCTACTGAGCCCCACCGCCACGTCAAGGCCTGAACCATGGTGGGGTATCTGTAAGTACCTAACTATAAGAAGTCTGCTTCAAAATTTAATGGAATCGAGCGGAATATCCAATAACCTGACATTGTGAATTGTGATCAAATATGTAGTCTACTCACGCTACAAATATATACATGATGATGACGATGATATATCGTCATCATCCTCTTTCCGTCCACGGCTGAACATAGGCCTCCATCAATGAACACAGACGGCCGATCCTTTGCCACGATATATATCATCATCATCAGCCCCTATCTGTCCATCGCTGAACAAAGGCCTCCCTCAATGAACGTGAAGACGGCCGATCCTTTGTCACGACGTACATGGCGGTATATATAGACATGATGATGTTGATATATCATCATCCACCCCTATCTGTCCACCGCTGAACATAGGCCTTCCTCAATGAACGCCAAGACGACCGATCCTTTGCCACGATATAGATGGCGATATATATTATATTATTATTTATTACTAGCGTATAGAACACAGCAAACCAGAAGTTGGTTTCATTTTGGAATTTGGAGGGTTAGAAGTTAGAACTAAAGTTCGCTGTAGCGCTAAAACAATAGTTATGCTAACCAAACTATTAAAACATGCAGCGCTAGATCGTTTGACGCATAAGCGTCTCGGGGGCCGGGGTGCCTGCCGCCTGGCCGGCCGCTGGCACCTGGCGCATTCTGCAATCCCCTGACCGGCGCCGGCGGCCGCGCCGCAGTGTTTCCACAACGAGAGGAACTTCCTCTTTTGAGATGAAATTAGGGTCCAGAGGGGAAGAGAAAGGGAAAATCAGTGGTAAAGCCTAACCAAAAAAGAAAAAAAGACACACACCTCGCCATATTGCGGAAAATTTCTGTATGGACTATACTGTGTTGTATTAAAGATATAGTGGCGACACCAATGCAGGTCTTATAAATTTTTGGTCAGGCTATAAATAAGAATACGAATGTTGAGTTGTACGTTATTCATGCTTAGTCTAGATTCGATTAGATAGATTAGATTCGCTTGCAGTTGCATTTTCAATTAACTTAAAGAACTAAAAAAAAGGTCGTGAGAAAAAACATATTAGAACTAAGTATAGTAAAATTTCCCAGGCTGATCATTATGAACAACTTTTGTCATGTAGGTATAGTTTTCGTAGGAGGGGCTTCGTTTTCTAGATATTCAATTTTTTCGCTGTTATTGTAGCCTTAGGGGCTCTAGGCTTCTGGTAGGCTTTTTTCCTCCTCAGTACAACCCCCTATTTTTATGTGTCCATCGGACAGGGCTGACCACATATAATTAAATTTTCTTTAAAAATAAGATTATTATATTGATGCAATGTTTTTTTTTGCTATCGCAGGGAAATGCTTTTTACGCATGTGTTTTATGTTAGTTGGATAGGCAAACTGGCAGATGTGTCAAGGTAAGTGGTGGCCATGAACATAAACTAGTTTATTTGGAACTAGTCCAGGTAGTAAGAGGTCCCACCATGGTTCAGGCCTTGACGTGGCGGTGGGGCTCAGACAAGAGTGAGCCGCTGCACCTTGGGCGAAGCCAATTGAGCCGATTTGGCTCTTTGTGGTGGGAGTTTACCGGTGGGAGGGAAGCGCTGTGCCGCGCTCCCAGCTGCATGAGTACCACCATCTTGCTTGTTTCTCCCGTGAAACAGCTTTGCTGTGTTTCGGAGAGAAGGGTAAGACAGGCAGTGTAATTACTGGCACCGAGACTTAACATCTTATGTCTCAAGATAGGCAACACATAAATGAGTTGCCTGGGCTCGCTCCAGGTAAACTAGTTTATGATCATGGGCGACGTCGACCACTTACCATCAGGTGGCACGTTTGCCAGTTTGCCTATCCAACTAGCATTAAAAAAAAGTATCCCTCTTATAAAAAGAGGGGATAAAACAACAGGGGGCAAAGGGCTAGGACGGGAACCTCACCCCATTTTACTGTCCCGACGTTGGGTTCTGTGTTGCGGGACAACCCCTCCGTGGAGGTGGCGTCGGTCCCTTGAGGAACTGACTAGCCGTCGAGGTGCCCTGTTAGCTTAACAGATCCGGAGCACCTCGCCAAAAGGTAGCATTGGTGTCACCCGCTGGGTTTTAGTGGGTAGAGCTGCGTCCACTTACCAGCTTTCGGGCGCAGCGAGTCCCACATCCCACTCACCTCCGCGGGATGCCTCAGAGCATTTCCCGGCATTAAAGGAAAAAAAAGTAGTAAGATGTAGCAGAGTACAGCCGACTCGGGCTGGCACGACCGGGATGGTACCTTTCGCTCACGTAACACCAGCGTCAAGTGACAGTATATGCTGTCGCATTTCGTGCGGTTTGTGAGTTTCCGGTGGCTCATTGGGAGGATTGGGCAAAGGAGGGCAACACATCTACATAATCTCTGGTTGCGCAAATGTGTATGGGCGTCGGTAGTTTAAACTTTAAAGCTTCAACTGCTTGTTTGCCCCGCACTACAGAACAACCCCCTCCCTACGTCGGAACAGTGTAATGGCAATGGGGTGAGGGTCCCATCCTCGCCCCTTATCCTTTCTGCTCTTTTGTCCTCTTTGGGTCCTCCGAAGTTCGAGAGGAGTTTGCCTTTGCCGTCTTCACTTCCTTCGGGTCCCCAACATTGGAAACCTCTGTCAAGAATGAGGCGTATCAAACATCTCTCCACATCAAACATCAAACCTCCAGGTCGGAGGGCAGCCCCCAGTGGGAGTCATTTCCGCCCGGCCCGCGGAGGGCTTCAATCTTCTCAGTCTGATCCGAACCCCTAACCTCTATACGGTTGATCATGAGGTTGAGCCCGATCTCGGCCAGCCGCGCTGCCTCTTTATTACGTTCCCGGGTGTACACGATCTCAAAATGAAATTATAAAATAATTTATATGAGAGAGCCTAAAATTTTATTACAAGTGGTAACCATAGTATTAAAAAGTAAAATAACCATATTTGGAGCAATTCGTACTTTATTAAGTACAATGCATACATAATCATTATAAACGTAATTTTTCAGATACATGAAGAGGGACACATGCGAAGATCACGTTAGAACAAAAATTTCAGATTTGCTCCGACCACCGAAAAATCTAAACCAAAAGGTATGAAAATGATATTCGTAATTATAGATATAGAAGATTTATTGGAATGTTTAAATTATTTAATTTTTAACACCAAGAACAAAAAAAATAAACGAATATTTAAACCGACTTAAAATAACTAAAAAGTAATATCTCTTTATTTTTTATTTTTGTGCCTACAACTTTTAATCAACTTGTTCTTCTACTAATGTACAATTCTTTGCGTTTACCACTTCATTATTTTTACTTTTGGAGTTGGTGTCGTCTTTGTACCTACCTATGTAACTTGGCTAACACCGACAAATCTTTAGCTGCTGTAAATCATTATGGAATTCCCTCGACTGTCTATGGTCTCCACTCTCCATCATCAGTGCAATGGCACTTATAATCCATATGGGTGCAAAGTTCTCCTTAATATAAATGAATTAAGTTCAAACTTCAAACACAAGGTAGCTATTGAAAACCGTTGAGGAGTTCCCTTAACTGTCCTTCGTCTTCATCATCAGACCTCTTTTTTTTTGTTTAGGCCCTAAAATGCTCCGAGGCATCTTGCTGGGGAAGGAGAGACTCCCCTGGCGGGTATGTGGGACTCGCTGCGCCCGAAAGCTGGTAAGTAGACGCAGCTCTACCCACTAAAGCCCGACGAGTGCTACCAATGCTGCCTTTTGTAAAGTGCCCTGTATCTGTTGAGCAAACAGGGCACCTCGACGGCTAGTCAGTCCCTCAACGGATCGTCGCTACCTCCACAGAGGGATTATCTCGCACCACAGTACAGCCCCTCCCCACGTCGGGACAGTGCAATGGGGTGAGGTTCCCATCCTCGCCCCACTTCTTAAATGAGGGGTTCAAAGAGCGGCTCCCTCGGTTCAATTTACTTCGCACATGGTGCTGAGTTCACCTTAAGCTACTGAGCCCCAGCGCCACGAGGGTTGAATCTTGGTGGGTATTATCAGATCCTTAATGACACTTACAACCAATCTAGGTGTAAAATTCTCATCAATACAAATGAATCAAGTCCAAACACAAGGTAACTGCTGTTAATCGTTGAGGAGTTTCAGTAACTGTCTATGGTCCCCATCATCAGGTCTCTAGTGGTACTGAACCCACATGGGTGCAAAGCATACGTCAATATAAATGAATGAAGTTCAAACACAAGGTAGCTACTGTAATTGGTCGAGGAGTTCCCTTGATAGTCTTTCGTATTTATCATCAGACCCCTTATGACAGCCAAAATCCATCTAGGTATAAAGTTCTCATAAACACAACCTTCACCGGTGGGAGGGAAGCGCTGTGCCGCGCTCCCGCCTGCATGGGTACCACCATGTTGCTTGTTTCTCCCGTGAATCAGCTTTGCTGTGTTTCGGAGGGAAGGGCAAGACAGGCAGTGTAATTACTGGCACCGAGACTTATTAACATCTTATATCTCAGGATAGGCAACACATAAATGAGTTGCCTGGGCTCGGTCCAGGTAAACTAGTTTATGTTCATGGGCGACGTCGACCACTTACCATCAGGTAGCACGGTTGCCAGTTTGCCTATCCAACTAACATTAAAAAAAAACACAAATTAATCAAGCCCAAACACAAGATAACTACTGTAAATCGTTAAAGAGTCACCTGTTTTTCGACTCCATTATCAGATCGTCTCTAGACCTTCATCAAAATATAGTGCTTTAAAATACTTAATGAAAAAAAAAATTCCAATCGGTTGTTAAATAACAGTAGTTAAGCCCGAACAAACATAAAAAAAACATACAAACATCCGAATTGATAACCTCCTCCTTTTTAGAAGTCGGTTAAAAATATAATACCACTAATATTATAAACGGATGGATGTTTGTTCCTCTTCCATGAATTGTGCAAAATTTAATCCTGCTCAGGCATCAGCTAGTACACATCTAATTTGATTGTCTCTTGTAACAGTTCCTGAAGTACCACTGGAACCAAAGCCATCGCGCCGGTATCAGTAGCTCTACTGGAAGCTCAACTGACTCCGAGAACGAGGAAGATGAAAAAAAACTGTGTTTTTAATTTTAAATAAATAATAATAGTATTTTGAGGTTTTGACCAGGTCATTAACCAGGTGGGAAGACGATCTCTGTGCACTGGCCGGTCCGTGTTATTTTTATGTCATAAGGGTGCAAACGAGCAGACCTTATGATACCGACACCCATACACATCCTCACAACCAGAGGCTATGCAGATGCGTTGCCCTCCATTTCCCTATACCCCCAATGGGCCACCGGAAACTCACAAACCACTTGAAACTCGACAGCCTAGCTGTCACTTGACGCCGGTGTTATGTGAGCTAAAGGTCCACCCCGGTCGTGCCAGCCCAGTTCGGCTGCAATGCAGCATGGTGGCACTACCTCTTACCGTGTTGGATACGAGTGTTACGGGTTTGGCCGTCATGGCGTTCATTGAGAGAGGTCTACGTTCGGCAGTGGACGGATAGAGGCTAATGATGATGATAAATATTAATTTTAATAATTTTAACCAAGTTGATATATTTCTTTATACAAAATAAATTTGTCATTTTAGATTACACAAACCATAGGCAATTAGTGATTGTAATTAGTGATTTTTTTCAGCGTCGTACTCCTCAGTTATTTCTTTTCAAGACTTCGTTCAAAGATTGAAGGCACGCTAGTGGTCAACGAGCATCGAGAGACCTAGGGTGCCATTGAACTTAATCCACATATGGTATGCATATACCTACGCACTTACACATACACATAATATAACATTTATTATTCATTTATAATTGTGCGTATAAATTAGTATCAAAATATTTGCATTGTATTGGTATTTTAAGGTAAACCTATTTTGGCCATTTACCTTATATAGTTTAAAAGTACTATTATTGTAATAAGTTTGGATTTTATTGTAAATAAAAATATAATATGTTTTTTTTTCATGATGTAGTGTTGTTAAACTGTAGTCCCATATAGATCCGAAAATTGTTATTTGCAGATAAAAACACAAAAATACAATCTGGATAGTCCATTTAAAATCACGCACTCCTTATTGTAATCTACAGATAAAAAATGATAAAAGTTTAAAGTCCGAAAGCTATAGTAGAGTATGATAAATCCAGATAGGAACTCTGTAGACATATAAATTCCATTAAAGTTTCCGTTTCTTCATAGGTTATGTATGGATAAGTTTTTATGGGTGTGTATATGGATTTGCAGCTACAAAGGCACATTAGGCTCCAGATACAATCGTTTCTTAATGGAAGCTATCGGAAATTTTCAACAGGGCAAGTACGCAGAACACAATTCCTTATTTACAATATGTATGATGGAAATTAATTTTACCTTGATACATTTATATAGCAAAAACTATATGTATTTATAATATGTAGTTTTATCTAAAATTGGACTCTTTTTTCAAGTATATAGATCTGTTTTAAATAAGTACCTACATATATAAATCTATCTGTAATAAAATTTGTATTTTATTATTTTAGAAAATCAACATAAGTAACTAAGAAAACACAACTGCAACTAATAAATATAAGTAATAATTTGAATCATAAAAGTACATTATAAATAATATTAGGTAAGTTACTAACTTTAGAGAGATTGCACAGCATTATAACATCTCATCAGAAATATCAGTAAATTATTTTATGGCACAAATAACACAAATTACTGCTAATTCTGTAATTTATAATTCATAATGTACAGCCTGGCAAAAAAGAGTATGACGTGGTGACAAGTGGAACTAAATATTTTACTAAATGGAAACCTATGATAACGACAATACTTGGCCGACAAATACTATATTTTGAGTAAAGTTTAATGTTTCACATTTATTATTGACAACTTGATTAAATTCTCTTACTGTTTTCCCATATTATGATGAGACGTAAGTCAAAGTGGCGCCCTCATTTTTTCCACACTCTTTTTTGCCAAGCTGTACTTTATTCTTTGAATTTTTGTAATATATAATTTGTCCAACTAAACACGACCTCCTTAAATAAAATCATTTAACAAAAGCGGCATTTATTTTCATTGATATTTCCAAAATCATTAACGATGATGAATAATATTAATTTACAACTTAAGCTATATTGATAGCCTTCTAATACCTACAATTTCTCATTTGCATTTTTCTTATCCTTATCATTTTTAGTTGGTTACAAAGGTTTTGTTCCAAAAAAACAAAAACAATCTATTAATCTTAATTTCTGAAACGAAAGCTAGTAAAACTTCAGAGGAAATACTTTGAGAATAAAAGTCAATGAAAATATTAAAAGAATAAATACGTGGCTTTCATATTTACCTTTTTAATAATTTAAAATCTTTTTAGTTAAACAAACATAATATTATTTAAATAGGTACAATACATTCATATTATGTAGACATTTAAAATAATTTTGTTTGTAAAGAAAGACGAAGAAGATCTAGAACAATGACAGAGTTCAAAATGACGTCTTGAAACTCGTTTCAGCTGATCACATCTTGAGATGCGTTCTGGAATACCAATGGATCTTGAGAACAGATTTGACCTTGAAGCTAGCTAGCTGACTTTGGTGATACTTGATCCGAGTGACCTTTTGGAATACGGCCCACGGTAATATCTATGGACTATGACTTATCTATATATGGAGGAATAGCGGGAAGCATCGGGACGCGCGGTTGTGTTTTTTTGGTTTCCCGTTAATTAATTGTTATTTTGTGTTTTGTCCATTCAGGGTGGTTTTCTATAGTGTTTGTTTTAAAAACTTGATCTTTATATATTGTGATTGGTTGGCGAATCTTATGGAGTACCGTTCTGAAGTGGTTTTCTTAGTAGGGCTGTTCTGGCGGTTTTCTATAGTGTTTGTTTTAAAAACTTAATCAGTGTAATATATAATGTGATTGTTTGGCGAATATTGGTGGACTGCCATGTGTGGATAGAATCGGGAATGACAGTTGATATAGACTAATTCCTCTGTCATCTGAACTTATCTGTCATCTGTGTCAGAGCTCAGAAAGCCTATAGTAGTTATTACCAATAATACCTTATAATATTTTATACCGGTTAATCTAGCCTTCTGTATGTTTTAATATTGCAAAAACATAATATTTGATCACAAGGCCATAATTCTGTTAAAGTATATGCTTTAAATCTCCCGGTATTGTCAACATTGGCAATTGAGTACGATTTTTACAAATTTTAAAAGTACCAGTGGTAAGTTTCTAATGTCTATATAAATTTAACTTTTTTATTTCTTCGAATAAAATTAATAGTGAAGTGGGCGGCTATGTTACAGTTTAAAATAGTTAGGGAACCCAATAGTTTTCTAAATAACAACTACATAATATCTACTATATTTATATAAAGTTTTATATTAATATTTAATATTAATGCTTCTCTACTGTTTATCCAAAGTTCAAGAAACAATATAATAATAATATGTACTAAAAGTAAAAAAAAAAAAACGTTTTGAAAACTACATAATATCAATGGTATAGTGATTTTCTTTCTAAAGGCTTCTCTTTAGTCTAGTTTTTTTAGATCATTATAGTTTAAGCTGTTTAGGTCACTTCAATGTGCCCTGAATTGGCACTTATTTGACTTCTCAATGTGTCTTTCTTTTTAACTTTCGAAAGTAAAATCTTGCCTATCAAGACAAGCAATATTTGTTATCAATAAAATAATACTGTTATATTATATTCAGTTTATTTTTGATTTTAGAATGATCAACGATATCATTCTATAATAAAAAATAAACTGAATTATAATCAACTAGCTGTTGCCCGCAGCTTCGCCAGCGTTAACTTAGATGTACAGCCGTACACGGATTGATGATGATTATTTATCTATGGACAGGCGTAGGACTTTATTTTATAATATGAAGTGATTAATACCGTATTTTTGTAAATAGCTTTTACATTACCGATTTAAGATTGCCAATTTTTTAAATATTAAAATGGATATGGATAGTATGTTATATTTAACATAATATAGACGTATTATGCCATCGCGGACTTTTTAGTAGGCATATTTAGGATACACAATTCTACCATATTACATTGATACAATAATAATTATTATCCTAACTTTCGGAACCGGGGCTCGGCCCGGCTCGGGCTCGAGGCGCGGCATCACGTAGCGCCCGGCTCGCGCGGCTCGGTCGAAGTCACATTATTTTGATTTTGCTATATTATCTTCTAAGATGTGCATTTCATTTGCATGGTGTAAACGGGAAAAACATACTTTATGAAATGCTCAAGCTAACTAACATATTTAAAATGATAAGGATTAATACCATATTTGTGTAAATTGCTTTCGAACTACCGTTTTATAATTGCCCATTTTTTAAGTATTAAAATGGATATTGTATGTTATCCTATCCTATAGTTATCCACATATGCCATCGCGGACTTTTTTTGTAGATCTTTCTAAGGTGTACAATAATGTAGTACATAATTTTGATCTATCTGTTAGTGTTCATCCAGCGTTTGCAATGTCAGTGCAAAAAATGTGTTTATTTACGACATCACATTAGAAACCTCAAAAATAACAGTATTTCTCTACCATTTAATGGATGTTATTATACATATAAACCTTCCTCTCGAATCACTCTATCTAATAAAAAAAACCGCATCAAAATCCGTTGCGTAGTTTTAAAGATTTAAGCATACAAAGGGACATAGGGACATAGAAAGCGACTTTGTTTTATACTATGTAGTGATGATGTGAACATCAAAAACTATTTTTTTATGTATAGATAAACTATCAGATATAGCCTTTCATCAGATATAGACCAGTTATCTGATGGTCAAGGTCATCCATAAATACAATATTAATTGCCAGTAGTTACATTAGCATAACACATTAAAGCATTAAGTAAATAACCGGATAGAGTAGTAGTGTGAGTCACAAAATCCGAAACTGATCAGTGATCTGATCACTGATATAATAGCAATTTAACCAACCAGTGGTCTATGTGTACATCCCATCAGCCAATAATTAAAAACAAAACCCGTACCTCCACAATTATTGATTTGTTTTTGAAACTGGATCTTTTTTTACCACGCTTTTATTAGCTTGGGTTGTATGTAATGGAATCTTTGAACATGATTTTGACCCACTTCTAACGACCATATTTTGTTCAAACTTTGTAGATTTATCGAGGCCCGATGACAATACAATAATTTGATAAAATTATTCCAATATCCTGATAAGGATCAATATCCTGATAAGGATAATCAGGATAGCACATGCTAGGAAGGCGTAAGGCGCGCAAGTTACCTACATCAATTGTGTTGTTTTTAGTCTCTCACTCATTTCTAAAGTGATTGTTAATAGTTGAGTACTTTAAATTAATAAAATCTTTAATTAAAAAAATCGACACTAAAAAGTAAAAAATAAATTATAGTTTAAAAAAACTAAAAAACACCATTTAATAGCAAACCCAACAAAAAAATTGAAAATAATTTTTAATAGATGAATTAAATGGGTTAACAAAATTACTTATTGTAAAAAAGCGTGAGGTGCTCAATATTCATTATTAAAAATATTTTGCCGTTATCTATTTCTAAAAAGTGAAGTTAATATAAAAACTTAGTTACAAGCACCACACTTTTTTTACAATAAGTAATTTTGTTAACCCATTTAATTCATCTATTAAAAATTATTTTCAATTTTTTTGTTGGGTTTGCTATTAAAGCGTGTTTTTTAGTTTATAATTCATGAAACTTTAATTCCTCACAAATTATAAATTTGACTAATTTACATAATATCCACTAAGTATTACTAATTTTTTTTTTTTTTTAAGTTTTTTTATAATAACATTTTTACATCATCTATTCAACCTAATCAGTTAGATAGAGCAATCGACAAATTGCTTTATCTAACTAATCCACTATCCAACCAATTAAAAATTATCACTTACACCTTTGTCACATACATAATATGGTAATAATAGCTTGTTTATCAACATGTTGGAAATTCCAGTTTAGTGTGACCTATGACACATATGTAGGCCTCGTCTAGCTCTATTGCACAATGTATTATAATTTTTAATAAGAACTAAATGAATACAAAAATTTTATTGAGCAATTGTATTTTACATTTCCAGATCATGTCTCACAAACAGATGCCTTACAGTCCCAACTTTCCAGCAAGTCAAGGTTACGGTGCACCGCCAGAAGAAGGAAATCCTAAGGAGAACTATCCAATGTATCCTCAACCTCAGGTTGGATACCCTGGTCCCCCGCCTAGCTCTTCTCTGCCTCCAGGTGCACAACCATTACCAGGAATGCATCCAGGCTTCCAACCAGGGTTCCAGCCTGGTTATCAACCTGGGTACCAGCCCGGATTTCAACCAGGATTCCAGCCAGGATATCCCCACCCTCAACCAGGATATCCAGCCCCTGTGATACAGCAACCAACTCCACAAGTTCCAGGTAAATCTTCTCTGATTTGTTTAGTTTTTTTTAAACAAAATAAATACTTATTTATGGTTTATATATTTATAGAATATTATCTTCTCTGATTTGTTTAGTTTTGTTTGAACAAACCAAATATTTATTTATGGTTTATATATTTATATATCTTCTCTGATTTGATTATTTTTGTTTGAACAAACTAAGTATTTATTTGCCTGCAGCTTCGCCTGCGTTAACTTTACAGCGTATAGATTTACAGCGTACCCAGATTGATGATGATTATTTATATAGCCTATGTTACTTCTTATAACATCAGCTATCTGCCAGTAAAAATTTCGTCAAAATCGGCCCAGCTAATTCAGAGACTAGCCGGAACAAATAGATATATAGACAAAAATTGTAAAAAATGCTATTTTGGTATATGTGTACTGTTTACACATCCCTATGCATTTAATAAAAAGCAGTTATCAATATTACAAACAGACATTTTGTTTATGTCCCACTGCTAGGCACGGGTCTCCTCCTTGAAATCAGGCGAGGAGGGTTTTGGGTCATAGTTCACCAATGCGCTGGCAAAATGCGGATTGGTGAACTTCACAACCATCAAAGACTTTTAATTTCATCAGGCATGCATGTTTCCTCACGATGATTCCTTCACCGGTGAGCATGCAATGGGCTCATGTTCAGGTGCACATAGAAATTTTGAAAAATCCATTTTTAGGCATCACAGGGGGGTCAGGATCGAACCCGGATCTCTCAGCACTAACTCAAGATGCCGAGCCCATACACACTGTCTAGGCCATCATCACTCGTTCCCCACCATGGTTCAGGCCTTGTCGTGGCGGTGGGGCTCAGTAACCTAGGGTGAGCGGTGCACCTTGGGCGAAGTTAATTGGGCCGAGGGGGCTCTTTGTACCCCTCTTATAAGAAGAGGGGACAGAAGAGCAAGGGGTGAGGATGGGAACCTCACCCCATTGTACTGTCCCGACGTTGGGAGGGGTTGTTCTGTGGTGCGAGACAAACCCTCTGTGGAGGTGGCGTCGGTCGGATAGATCTAAAAGGGACCTTTAATGAAATCAGTAATTCTATTTAAAAATAATTCTATGAAGACAATGATTGATTGAGAACAGGGTTCTTGAATTAGGAAAAAGGGAATTGAATGGGCCGGTGGTTATCAAACTAATAGTTTCAAAAATCCAACATCAGAACCCTTATATTAACGATTGCTTGTAAGGCAGGCATGATTGATTCGGTAATGTTGATTAATCATGGACATCTCAATGCTTCTTTAAATAAACATTTAGTTAAATCAGACTAACACCAATGAAAGAGAACAATTCAGGACTGGTTAAATCTTATGGAGGTGTAAATATTAAAGACTTATCTGTCATTGCCCGCTACTGGACATAATATATTTCGTAGAATCCCAAAACGTTCATATATTAAAAATTGGCTAATATTTGCCACGCAAGCTGATAAGCCATCAAACCAACAACCCACGATAATTTGAACAATTAGGCTTAATTGTAGAATGTGTTTTTCATTATTATGGACTCGATCGTGGGCATGTCTATTTACAATTGTGTAAGGAATTATCAAGATTATACTAACATGTTGTAGCGTCGTTCCTAATGATTTCTAATCGTTTAATAATTCTTGTTTTAAATAAATTAGGGGACTAGCGAGAAACGTACAAAAACTTGATCGCCGAACACCATTGAAAGTGACGTCATATTGTCGAATCTTTCACGCCGTTGCCTTTCTGACGTCATCTTCAACCATATTTATGCTTTTTGGGACAAGTAAGGTTATCATATCATCATAACATCTTAGTTCTGTACGACTTAGAAATATCACTTAAAATAAGTACCTATTATCAGTAAATGATATAAGCTGACTGGCTTAATTTAGGTTTATTTTAAATACTAACACAAACTGTAACATGATATCTATCATTGTATTGAAGACGTTAATGACTTATTATTGATAAAATTGTTTACTGTAGGCGTTTCTAGAATGTTTATATGTGATAAAACTGCATTTATGTAGGTTGACGGTAATATATCGGTTGTACTTTGTTTAAATTAATTAAAAATCATACAATGAACAGAGAAAATTCACAAAATAACCAATTGGAAATATTTAATGCGGAAAGTGAAAATTCGATACAATTTAAAAGATCGTGTAGAATAAAGAAAATCGTTTCTGTAAAATGCAACAAGTTATTCAAAAGAGATGCCATTTATGTTAATAAATTTAATATTAGTAGTGTTAAAAGAATATTTGTAAAATTATACAAGAAGTTGTTCAGCGATCGTGTATATAATTATGAACCACTATTATCGGAAGAAGAGAAAAGGTTTCTCAGTATAGACTATATAAGTGTGGTGGAGGGTGTATAAATAGGTTCCTAAGTGTGTGTGTGTCATTATTATTATATTAAGAGACAACACAAGACAAAGGCACATAGACTATCTTTTTATGTACGTATACATTTAATAACCCTGATTTTTATTTTCGATTGTAAGTTAATGAACACACAAGAAAACATATAAAGAGAAGCTTTTCTTACCTATATAGTAGTACCTAATCGTTAGGTTTGATTTTAATATTTTTTATGTGTTTGTTTAAATCGTGTTTTGTGCTCATACATAAGTCTAAATTTATGCATATACATTTTATTAAAGAAAGTAAGGTCGCGGCTACACAGCGGCGCACGGATAGGCTACCCACGTTTGTCAAGTTTCGCTTTACAAGAAAATGTGTGTGATTGTTTCCACTGAACCGACGGACACGCTTCACGCTACGCATTAATTGACATTTTCTTGCAATTGTGAATTGACATTTTAACATTCGTACGCCGCAGTGGAGCCGCGCCTTAAGTATAATGTTGTACACTTCGATCAACAATACCACCAACAGTTGGTAGTATTGATCGAAGATTGTACCCAGTGTACACGTTAACTTCAGGACGATTCACGTCATGTGCTAATATAAATATCAGGAGCTAAAAATAAATGTTTGAAGCACGTTTGAAGTATTCTCAATAATAGATATTCATAAAATTAGACAGATCACGGATGAAGATCTCGCTTGTTATAAAGATATTCTTTTGTATAAGAAAGGTTTTAAACCTAAACTAAATGTAGTTATCATCATTCGGAACAGCTCGTATTTGTTCAGTGCTGGATATATTCAGAAATATTCTTATCCTTTTGTGGGACTACTGCGCCAGTCTTTGAATGGTCCTCAAATTAACCAACAATTCATATACGACACTGAGCTTACATTTATCAAGAGCTTATTCCCGCGATCGCACCAGCTCCATATATACAATCTTTTTTTTAAAATAATTAGCCTACAATCATTTTCACTAATTGTAATTGGGCCTATCAATATCAATCAAATGAAAAAAAATATTTTCAATTTTCACTGGGCCGAAAGGTTCATGAGTGGAGGCCACTTTCAAGTAGATGAAATGTTGGTCGGCCATTTACATATAAATATTAAGAACAGAACTTATTTCAAATATCTGTGGCCAATAACCAGGTCGACGATCTCCGTGCAGTGGCCGGTCCGTGATGGATGCAAGTGTCAAGGGATCGGTCGTCTTGGCGTTCATTGAAGGAGGCCTATGTTCAGCAGTGGATAAAAGCTGATGATGACTGGAAATTCCGCAGATTATGAGCGTTCCAACAAACTTTTTAGCTTTATTATATTAGTATTGGTCAGTTTGCAGTCAAGAAGTCAGTATTATGTGTTCATTTTCAGGTGGTTGGATGAATATTCCTCAAGGCCTCCAAAACTGCCCTCCTGGCTTGGAATACCTATCTATGATTGACAAACTCTTGGTACATCAGAAAGTGGAATTGTTGGAAGCATTTATTGGATTCGAAACAAATAATAAGTACACAGTGAAAAATGCCATCGGGCAAAAAGTTTATTACGCAATTGAAGACAATGATTGCTGCACCCGCAACTGTTGCGGACCAATGCGCCCCTTTGATATGAAAATAATGGACAACTTTAAAAATGAAGTGAGTTTTTATTTATACATTTTTTTTTTTTTAAATATAGAGCTTTGTGAGGACAGCGTGAATTAATCTTTAAATCCGACACTAAGATAGCCAAGTGAATTAAGCAACTTATATCTCCATGAGGCTGGCATGGTCATCAAGAGTGGCCAAAGCCTCTTTAAAAATTAGAAAACAAAAAAAATATGTTATATCTAAAATGCATCACTAAAGTATAGTATAAGGCTTATCATTGAGTGTTTATGAAATGCCCATCCTTTAGTCTGTCAACAATTAGCTAATTGGCTTCTGGGACACTTTAAATAAACAAAATAAACTTTTCTCATACACAAAAATCCTTGACTAATACTAATTATTATTGAGTAATAATTAGTATTAGTCAAAGAGTCCCCACCATGGTTCAAGCCTTGTCGTGGCGGTGGGGCTCAGTAGCCTAGGGTGAGCCCAGCACCTTGGGCGAAGCCAATTGAGCCGAGGGGGCTCTTTGTACCCCTTCTTATAAGAAGAGGGGACAAAAGAGCAGGGAGCACGGGGTGAGGATGGGAACCTCACCTCATGGTACCGTCCCGACGTTGGGAGGGGTTGTTCTGTGGTGCGGGACAGCCCCTCTGTGGAGGTGGCGTCGGTCCCTTGCGGGGCTGACTAGCCGTTGAGGTGCCCTGTTAGCTTAACAGATCCGGGGCACCTCACCAAGGCGGCACTGGTGGCACTCGCCGGGTTTTAGTGGGTAGAGCTGCGTCCATTTACCATCTTTCGGGTGCAGCGAGTCCCACATACCCACCTGGGGAGACCCACTCCCCAGGCGGGATGCTTCAGAGCATTTCCCGACGTAAAAGAAAAAAAAAATAGTCAAAGAGTAACCACTAAGTTTTTTCTCATTTTTCAGCTACATATAGGCTCCATCTCCATGGAGTTCTTTTTTATTAAAAACATTGACGTGTTTCAAATTTACAAGGTCCTTTTCGATATTGATTTGATTTTGAAATATTAGAGTGTTGAAACAAACTCTTTATCGTTATTATGTTATAGACTAGCTATTGCCCGCAGCTTTGCCCGCGTTAACTATGATTTACAACCGTACCCGGATCGATAATGATTATTTCCATAGCCTAAGTTACTCCTTATAACATCAGCTTTCTGCCAGTGAAAGTCCCATCAAAATCGGCCCAGCCATTTCAGAGATTAGCCGGAACAAAGAGACAGACGGACATAAATTGTAAAAAATGCTATTGTGCTAAATGCTAAAATGGTATATGTATCGTGTATGAATTTATCTTACGTATTTAATAAAAAGTGGTTTTTTTAATATTACAAACAGACACTGTAATTTTATTTATCTGTATAGATGAAATATTTATTCCCAGGTAATACACTTGAATCGTCCGCTCGCCTGCGACTCGTGCTGGTGTCCCTGCTGGCTGCAGAGCATGGAGGTGTCGTCGCCCCCGGGCACTGTGATTGGCTCCGTGGAACAAGAGTGGTCGCTGTGCAAGCCGTGCTACGTCATCAAGAACGCCTCTGGCGACGTCGTGTTGCGGATCAAGGGGCCTTTCTGCACGTATTCGATTTGCGGCAGCGACGTCGAGTTCAATGTATGTGTATTTGTAAATAATCAACATCAAAGTCATTATTTCATATAAAATAATACCAATACCACTGTAGTACTAGCTGAACGCAAAAAAACTTTCAACATAGGATAGAGAGTTATTATTATGTATAATGATGGTACAAATATTTTAAGAATTACACAGATGACAAAGAGAGTGCGTGGTTCGCGGGAGTGGCGGGAAATGAATTTGGCCATCAGGCTATCGTGTCTTTGTACTAATACCTCACTGAACTTTAGGGGTTTTTAATAATTTATCTATGTTATAAGCAACTAAAGAGCTTACAGAGTTTTTTCAGTAATAAAACATGTTTGTTAATTACTGCAAACTACTTTTAAAATTTTCCTCTCATCTTAAGGACCCCCAAAACTCATATTATGTAGGTATAGTACATGGACATATTTAAGAAACCTTCAGAGAAGTGTGATCCAACCAATGCACCTAAAATAGTTTATTCTAAATTACCTGGCCGTGTCAACATCGCTTTTTCACTAGAACCTACAACTGTGACTTAAAAATACACATGAAATTTCAAATATTTCAGGTTTACTCTCAAGACGGTGAAACTAAAGTTGGCAAAATAACCAAACAGTGGTCCGGTTTGGCGCGCGAAGCCTTCACCGACGCTGACTACTTCGGCATCTCCTTCCCGATGGATTTGGATGTCAGGATCAAAGCGGTCCTACTCGGTGCTTGCTTCTTAATCGTAAGTATTTGAATTCGGACGGCCGGTTGGTCGAGTGGTCAGTCTACTTGACGTAGCGGACACGGGTTCGATTCCCGCTAGGTGGACATAATTGGATGATGAATATAGATGTCTGCGCCGGGCCAAGAACGTGTATATATATGTATTTATATAAATTTCTTAGGTAATAGGAAAGGCAATACCTTTCCTATTACCTGTAACACAAGTTCTTACGAACTTACCGCAGGGTTAGGTTAACGTGGTGTTGATTGTTAGAAAGAAAAAAATTAATACATGTTTGGTTTTTTTAAAAAGAACAAGGTGTAGACAGCGAGACTTATCTTGCGTGTCAGGATAGGAGGCGCATGAATGAGTTGCGTGGGCCAGACTCGTTTATGATGGTGTACTTCATCGGTGAGAGGGATGCGCTGCGCCGCGTTCCCGGCTGCATGGGTGCCAACTGCCACAATCTTGCTTGTTTCTACCGTGAAACAGCTTTGTTGTGTTTCTGAGAGAAGGGCAAGACAGGCAGTGTAATTATTGGCAAAGCATACGTCTCAGGAAAGGCAACACATGAATGAGTTGCCTGGGCTGGTCTCAAGTTATTTATTTATTTATTTAACAATTTATGTACACTAGGATAGTTACAAATAAATAACACATACAAATAATGCTGGTACAAAGGCACTACTTATCCCAAGATGGAATCTCTTCCAGTAGTCCTACCATAGGAAAATTAAAAGAAGAGCCCAAAATTAGCGTGGTTAACTTGTTCATGGGCGACGTCGACCACTTACAATCATGTGGCTCGTCTGCCCGTTTGCCTTTCTAACAACGTTTTCCATAAAAAATAGGTGATAGATGACTACTTATTATCGGGATAGGCACATATAAAAGCTAACAACGAATTGATTTATCTGGCTTATGATTAATCTTTAGTGTTCTTATTATGAACTGCTGAACACATAAGTCAAATAGGCGTAGCTAGTTACAGCATATTATGTAAAACTAAGCTTTTTCGTGCTTTTTAGCCTGTCCCAAAATAGAAAAAGGGTTTTCTACTCTTCTTAAAATAACTAGCCCATAAGCCTTATTCAATTAGGGTATCAAATCCATGTAATAATTCAAATTCGACTACTGGTAGTTTCGTAGATTGGTGCTTTCAAGCAAAAAAATTCTTCAGCTTTTTTATATTAGTATACATACAGTTTTTCAATATTTCCTTTACCCTAAGGTTACTTGGCAGACATCGCTTTTCGGCGATAAAGTCGCCTTTGTGTCTGCATTTATATTTTTAACTTTTAATTTTTTAGTGTTTCATGTTTGTTATTTTGTGTGTGCACAATAAAGTATATTCATTCATTCATTCATTTTTAAATTACATATTATACATAATTTACATCAAGCTAAAGACCATCTAGGTAGATGAAGTGTTGGTCAGCCATTAACCAGGTGGGAAGACGACTGTGCAGTGGACGGTCCGTTTTGGATGCGAGTGGCAAGGGATCGGTCGTCTTGACGTTTATTGAGGGAGACCTATGTTTAGCAGTGGACGGATAAAGGCTGTGATGATGATGATAGACCAAACTTCAGAAAAAAGTTAAGGGTATGTACTTCCCATAACTGAATATTACAATCCCGTCAAGTGGAAATAATTTGTATGATCAATGTATAGTCCAATTTTTTAGAAGTGTCCAAAATGGTAAACCAATATGGCGTACTTCCGGCCACAGACAAAAAGAGCAAAGGAATGAACAACATTAATAAGCCATAGACAAAAGTAAAATGCATTATTATTAAAATATTTAACGATACCACGTTGCTGGAATTATTTCAAAAACTGATAATATATTGAATATTTCTGTTAAAAAGAAGAATGTAAAGAAAATATTAGTCGAGCATCTATATAAAAAACAAATTTACATATTTCGTGAATACAAAATACCTGTTAGAAATTAGGAACTAATTTTAAGTCTTTCGCAATTTCTGTAAGATAAGTAAAGAAAAGAGGCCTTAGAGGTATTTTTGTTCATTTTAGTCTTAATTGTAAAATAGTCGATAAAAAGACGTCACAAATAAAAAAATTACATAATAGAGCAGCCAGTGCCTAGAAAAAAAGTCGATCCTAGTATTATTGTCACCATATTTGTATTTACTATGATTAAAAATGCTTGCGCAAAAATAAAAAAGATTAGTTCCACTTTTTGAGTTTGTTTCGCCGGTTCTTCTCAGTGGGCTTGCCTTGGAACCTGTGGTAGATTCAATTGACGTTCAAAAAGATACTGTATTGGTACTATTTTGAATTAAAAAAAAATTATTTTGATTTTAATGTAGGAAAGAGTTTACAAGCTAAGACAACAGAGGTCACTACTTTGTATATTAATTATTATTTTCGATACATTTTACCATTTAATACTCATAGTCTAAAATATATTAATAATATATAGTCTATACTGTAAGTATTGTCATTGTAATACTTCATACCACATTCCTTTAATTCCGCCGGTAAATGCCCTTAGGCATCCCGCGGGGGAGAGGGGAGTCCACAGGCAGTGGGACTCGCTAAGCCCGAAAGATCCGATCCTAGGTTAAGTGTAGTTCTTGTTTAATATCTTTTTATTGATATCTATTATTATTTTTCAGGACTTCATGTTTTTCGAAAAGTCTGGATCCCAAGAATCGGACCGGCCGGGCATGTTGTAAGTGTTCACTCGTTAAACCTTGCGCTATAGAGGTAGTGAATACATAAATAAATCGCATATTTGTTACCTTATGAATAAGGTTTTGCTTGTCTAAAATATTTAATGTACTTTTATAAAAAGCTTCCTGATTATAATAAAGGATCGTACTAGCTCTTCGATGTCAAATGACTCAATCGAATTTAAACAATGGGTATTTATACCTATTAAACTAAAGTATGATATATATTACCGTAAAACTATAAGTCACACAAATTAATGGTTAGTGAAAAACTAGTGTTTTTTCATATATTATGTTCCTTACATACTTTGATACCATTACTATAATGTTAGATTAATGTATCGTGGCGACGCTATCATGTTTCATGCGATCAAGCATTGAAACCGACATGAATCAATCAATAGAATGTAAACAGTGGTCTGGCTCTAAATACGGGCCTTCATGGAGTATAGAATTAAGTACCATCACTGTGTATGAAAAGTGTCTGTCGAATAGCGTCAAATAAGGGTACAGTAGCAGAAAGGTCAATATTTTTAAATATGTGTACGCATAATATACACATTTATATCAAACCCATTATTTACACCAGCGACATTGTGGACGGTTTTTGAACTGTTATTTGCAGCTACAATGGACACGTACAATTTTTTTCCCGTGAGACATGGTCCTTACTTCTATACTCCGTGTTCTTTTTTCTAAATAGGTATATATATACGTCAAACGTAAGCCAAATCGAGAATATAAGAATGGATATATATATTTTGTAACATTATACGTACTTTTTTACTTAGCTTTAAAAACAGTTTAGCTTTTTGCCTTAGTCGCCATTGTCTATGCTTTACAAAATAGCGATATATCCGAGTCCGTTCTGAGGTTACTAATTAATATACATAAGTATTTATAGATATTGTTCTGCCGAGTACTCCATAGTTAAATTATTATTGATTTAGTAATGAATTTGTTGAACATAAAATATATTTTCTTGGTACCCATATGCGTATGATGTAATTTAACATTAAATTATAATATAGTGACTTTACCTTCGCTCAACAATAGCAACTAGATACCGTGTCACGTACAAAATCAAAGCTAAAAACTGTCCACGTGAATATATATGTATACAGAGCTACATTTGTTTATTAAAAATGGAGAGAAATGTTAAAAGAGTTTTAAGTTCATCCTAATTACAACCATGTCACCTAGTGTATTCTATATACAGTGACAAATATTCAAAATTTTATCTTATACTTACGATCTTTCGACGCATAAAAACGAACTATCAATAAATGACTCCTGCTGTCATTAAGAAGTGAAAAGACAAACTATTTTTTAAACTATTACAAACAATGTGAAATCAACCTTAGGAAGTATTAAATGAAGTAGTTTTTTTTCATTTTATTGCTTGGCAAGCTGCAATGTATTGTAAATTGTGTCGTTTCACGCGCATAAATATTTGTAGCGATGGTTTAAAAACAGAAATTTTGTTCAAAGTTTGATGTTATATGTTAGTTTAAAGCTTAAAATATAATTAATTCTTCATGTACTTACAGAAAGTAAGACACTACGTGTGTTTAAAGCGAACTAAACAAAATAAGAACCCACTTTTTACGTGAGCCCTTATTTACCGAGACGATTTTTTTTTTGCGCCGACCCGACATCTAGTTATTGTTGATCGAAGGTCTTTAGTCTTTACATTTAATTTATAATCGCACAGTCAAATAAGTCTGGAATAGTAATGAATAATGTATTTCTTTATTTTGTTTACGTACAAATAATTGAATTTACTTCATTAAAATCTATAACTATATTTTCATTATATCGAATTAAATTATACAATACATATCTCAAATATAATATTTTATTTACTGCGTGCCTCTAATGTGAGCTGTCTTCATTGTCAATTATTATTAATCAAATAAATTAATATTGTTTTGTATTTCTATTTATTTTGATATTTTTGTTTTGTATCATTTATTAGGAATTGCGAATGTTCTTATTGTTCTAACCAACCGAGAAAGTCTTAATGAATTGTTAGAAAAGAAAGCAAAAGAATCAACTGTTTAGGACTAATTTTGCTCTCCTATTAAGGTTACACAAGTCGCTCATCTTTCCATACAAACGCAGAACAGTAATTACTACAATATTTGACGTTGACCATAAAAAACCAAGTATAATATAAATGGATCTCATCATTATCTATGTCTGTATGTACGCAACATCGTAAAAAATATACATTTAAAAGATATAAGCTTCTAAACTTGCGTATTTCAACACATAGTATACGGAGCACGAGAGCTAAAAAATAAAGCCCGTACAGACATAGTTTAGTTATTCAAAAGTTGAAATAAATTTATTTTAAAAAAATTACACTTAATAGCTTTTCTATAATAACTGTTTTGCTAAAAGGACATTTTAGGAATGAATAATTGTGCATTTCATTCTAGCACACATGTTCGCGCACTATATCAGGTGAGATAGCATTCATTTAGTTAGAGTTCGCACCGTCGACTTCTATCTTGTTCAACCTTAAGGTTGAACAAGATAGAAGGTCGGATCGGAAGGATCAGTTTATTAGAAATTTATCTTTTTAAAATAAATTTATTTCAACTTTCGAATAACTAAACTATGTCTGTACGGGCTTTATTTTTGAGCTTTTGTGCTCCGTATACTATTTATTTTCGCCCAAAGTTGGGATAAGATCAGTGTTGAAATACGAAAGTTTAGAAGCTTTTATTTTTAAATATATATTTTTTTTACGATTTTGGGTACATATAGATATAGATAATGACGAGATCAATTTATATTACTTTAGTTTTTGATGGTCAACGTCAAACATTGTAGTAATTACTGATCTGCGTTTGTATGGAAAGATGAGCGACTTGTGTAACCTTAAGAGCTACGTATAAGTTTTGCAATAGTGAGACTGTAAACCATTAGAGCTCTTGTTTTTTTTTGTTCGGTTTGGTCTTGCTAATGTCAGTTTTGTTTATACTGAAAATCGAGACACCAAGAATTATTTTATCATCCTTACATACTCATATTTAGATTAAGATAAAACAAAATTACATATTTTTTGATAAAATCAATAAAAGCTAAAATGGCCTAAAAGTGCTACTTTCTAATTATCATTTACGTAAATGTAGATTTAAATCAGACGGCAATGTCGCATGTCTATGAGTGCTGAAAACTGAGCATGAGCTGAAGCATTTTCGAAAAAAAATGGCCTTAAATTCAGGTTCCATGACACGATAATTAAACTTTTATCATTAACTTATAGATGTTTATAAACGATGTTTTTTTAGTTTGGAACCTTGAAAAAGATTCTTGTTTTTATTTTCATTCTCAATTCAACCGAACCTCAATATTCAGCGTAATAAAACGAGTATAAAGTAGTCGAGATGTTTTCTTTGGTGATATTGTAAGATATTTAAATAATCTATTCTATATGCTTAATAATATTTCTTATTTATATTTACACATGTTTTGGATCCCTTTACCACTATGTAATTAGGTTTAAGAAGTTAAGATACTTTACGTTTTTTTTTCATTGAATGTTTAAATAATTTATCTACTTCGATCAACAAAAGCAACTGATCGAAGCTTATCTCTTACTAGATTTTACTTTTAGTTTTATGAACACATAAGTATGTTAGTTTTTTTTATTTTTTTATGACATACATTTACATACTTAAAACATATACCTAACAGTGATATACATGCACATATTGTTTAAGTATTGGTGAAATCATTTAATTATACAACGTTCATGTAAATTTTAAATTTTATTTATTTGCCATTAATCATTATGTTCATTTAACTAAATTTAAATGGCAGTTTATGCGACCATTACACACGTCTCAGGTTCTCTACTCGAAATCAAGCGAAACTAAAAAAGGCAAACGATGTCCTAATTAATACTCTCCGTATTAGGACATAGTTCGCCTATGTGATTTCTTAATGCAGCTTAACCATTATCACTTCTCAAAGTCATTTAATCGTAACATTAGTTTTGAATGTCACAATTTTCTACTAATAATTAATAATATACCTAATATAATATATTATGGCTAATTTGTCTGCCAAGTCAATAATACTTTTAATATTGTTAGATTTTTGTAAACTTTTGTTTTCGTGTTCATCTTTTAATTAACATAATATTGTAATATCTGTGTTTGTATGATTCACAATGACTATAGTCTTTTTTTTTTAATTTGTATTGCATTTATGTCAGATAATATATTTGCCATATTTTCGTTATTTAGGTACTGCATTGTTCTGAAAAGTTCCTGTTTTAGATCTTTGATTTGTTTGTTTTTAATTTGTTTATTTTATAAACTAAACTTGAATTTGTATTATGATTTAATCTATTCAAATAAAGCTCTTTATAAAACTTGGTGTATTTATTTCAATTAATATAATATGCAATATAGCCAATATAAGATTTTTTTATGAGAACATATTATTTTAATTTGGTAGGTTGTCAAAAACTGATAGTGAAGAGCTTGACTTGTAGTGATTTTAAAGGAAAGTATTGCTATATTATGTAGTTCCAGATTATTAACAACTTAAACTACATATTTTTATCTGTTGCGCCCAGATGTGCGAAATTCGTCCTCAAATAAGGGGGTCCTCAAATATTCGCTGACTAATGATTTACGCGGGATATTTTTTTTTGTCATAAGGGGTAAAACGTCTAGTCGCAGCCTTAAAGTACCTGCGTTGCCCTCCTTTTCCCTAACCCCCCAATGGGCCACCGGAAACTGACAAACCGCACGAAACGCGACAGCATAGCTGTCACTTGACGCCGGTACTATGTGAGCAAGCGGTACCACCCCGGTCGTGCCGGCCCAGTTCGGCTGCAATGCAGCATGGCACTACCTCTTACAAAATTAATAGGTATAATCGTCACGCGATGATTTTCTTGCCTAATGACAAAGTGGTGTTAGCTTAATAGTGGTCACATTTGGAACCCATTTTGAGAGACCGGTTAGGAATCGGCTTTTTCATACCCTCCTCCTTTTTGTTAAAGTCGGTTAAAAATCAGTTTTACTTACGTTGTTTGTCGTAGTATAATAATTTTGAACTATGTAGGTATAGATATTTTGTAAATAGAAATAGATAGGTGGGAAGGGCAATGACCCAATAACAAAATAGTCCTGTTTACATCACAAATAAAAAACCTTTAACCGAAAATCCTAGGATTGTTTTGTAAAAAGAATTAGTACAATAAGCACATTTAAAGTACTCGAAATAGGTCTATTATAAAATATTATTTTTAACAACCGTCTTCTGTCCACTGCTGAAAACTTAACTCCTCTATCAATAAACAGTAACAATACTATATTATAAATATCAATAGTAAATCAGACTAAAATTTATTCAAATACTTTATTAATAAAAAGAGCACAATAAACCTATACATATATTTGCTCATTATAATAATGTAACATTTCAATTAAGAGAATGCAGACTTTTTTGTACATAGAGATAAATCTGCTTGGTGAAGTGAGAGATTAGCAAAACTGTCTTCTTGTCTCTTATTGAGATTTTTAATAGAACTATGTACTACCCTGTGGTCGTGTTTTATGACTACTGGTTTTTTAATAGAAGATGTCAATTTATTTGTCCATTCTCCTGGTGGCATCCTCTCAGAGTCTGGTATGGATACCTGAAAAATACAAACATTAACATGTGTTTAGTCATTAGTCATATACATATTATGACATTATATTACATTATCATCATCAGCCTTTATCCCTCCATTGCGGAACATAGGCCTCCTTCAATGAACACCTAGACAACCAATTCCAGATAAAATAACGATTGACAACGATCAAGAAACAATTTTTGATATGCAAGTTAACAAATTCATCAGTTATCTACTGATCCAACAAAAAATCCAACATCCAAATAGTATAGTTGTTAATAATCTATAGTCTAGTTGTTAATAATCTAATCACTTTGTGTTAGTCTGTACATCATTGTTTTCTAAACTACTCATTTAGATGGATATGGATACATTTTTACTGTTGGCTTTGTTATAAACTAGGGCGGGTTCCAAGTATGATACATAAATATTTTAATCATAAGAAAGTTGAGAAAGGTTTCTTTGTCTGTTGGTTACGAATTAAGATCATAACTACTAAACTGATTAAAAAATTCTTTACACGGCTGTAAATCTAAGTTCATTCGGGCGAAACTGCGGGAACCAACTAGTTAATAATATAACAAAGAAAATAAATTTAAGAGACTTATTAATAAGCTAGCAAAAATGAAATCATTCCAAAATGTTGACTTCTTTCACTGTCAAAGCAGAAAGGCATCATCATAGATGACAGAGACAAAATACTTGTATTTTTATTGCGATGTATGTGTATTTACCGTTTCAGTCTTTTTTGCACTTTTATATGCTACTGGTGGAATATGTATATTTTCCTTGTTAATGGGCTTTAGCTGAGTAGAGGGTTTCAACAGTTTGGGTATGGAAGAAGTCCCAGGAAGTGGTTTTCTTGGATGAACATCCTTTAACAGTGGTACTTGCGGACAATTCTTTATATAAGATGCTACTGGACTGGTTATGTGCTGGTATGCGTTGGATCGGTTTGGTGTTTTTTTAGCAGAAAGTGTTGGCTTTTTAACAGGATTTTGGGGTGTCTTAAAAATGTTGCTATTTTGATTTATTCTAAGCACACAGCTTTTATTTCTGGGAGTATTTATCAAATTATCTGATTCACATTTAACAACAGATTTTAAAGCTTTGTTAGCATTAGATATAGCATCTTCAGTTTTGATTTTTGGAGAATTTTGTACTTCCCCATAATTTTTCACCGTCTCATTTCTTTCTAATTTGTTTGAACATTCTTTATTTAAATTTTCAACACTATGTATTTTGGTTCTGTCATTAATAGTATCTTTTCTTTGTTCACCATTATTTAAAATAAAGTCAATCACTTCTAATGTATTGTCCAATTGAGGATGTACACTTTTAGGCGACATACATAAATCGGAAACCATTTTTTCAAGTCTGATAAAACTGTCATCCGACTTAACATCAGAACTTATTCTGTTTTGATCATTACTGA
The DNA here is from genome assembly GCA_963853865.1 of Helleia helle. Taxonomy (NCBI): domain Eukaryota; kingdom Metazoa; phylum Arthropoda; class Insecta; order Lepidoptera; family Lycaenidae; genus Helleia; species Helleia helle. Next base: position 11,147,013 of record OY971422.1, on the reverse strand, counting down.
TAAAATTGGGACTTGAAATAGATTTTAATTCAGTATGAAGAGTATTGTTCACAACCACTAGATCGGGTTCTGAATGCGTTTCAATAATTCTTATGCTGTCATTTTCATTATCTTGTTCTGTTTTGATGGCGGTTACACATCTGCAAACAAAGACGCGATATAAATATCATCATTTCTCATCTCTCTTATAAAAAAGGCTTATTGTACTTACGGTATCGTTTGGCGATGTCGTTTATTCATGAAAATGCATTTTTTTACTTCTTTCAGTGTTATTTTACCAAAAAATATTTCATCATCATCACTTAGATTTTCATCAGCAACGTAATTCATATCCATGACGTGGTTGACTTCAAATAATACAATATCGTTTAGGTAGAAACTTGCTGAAGTTTAAAGTTTGTCAAAGGTTTGTTATAACTCCTGTTTTCTACGTTTAGTTTCGTTTTGAATAATGATTTGTTTTTCAAAATTCAAAAGTCAAAACTCAAAAATAACGAACGAAATATCTGACATTCGAGTTTTTTTTGTTCCTGTGCGAACCGGCAAAGACCAGAGGCCAAGTCTGTCGTGTTAACAAATGTTACAAACCACTGGCAACACCAGCCGGATGTGATGCTATTATAATAATATCAGGTGGCGCCAAACTGATATGTATTGTTTATAAATAATGTTGAATAATTAAAGTATAACACTAATAAACCTTATTGTACATAATTAATATAATAATAATAATGCTATAATTAATAATGTATTTACAGTAGTTGTTTAAAATGTTATGACGATATTTATAATAATTGTAATTCATAAATAGTCCTTCTATTGACTACATCAATGTAGTATAAAAAGGCGCCAATAGCGCAATTAGGAGTATTCTACTAGTATAATTTGTGAATGGCGTTACTCTGCCCAAATATATTGTAATGGAGAAGAACCAATTGTTTTAATCAAGACATTCCTCCGGCGAGCCGTTAACACAATATTTTGTCTGTACTTTGGAGCGCAGCTTCGTCCTCTGGCCCCATCAACCAACTATCACTTCAAATTCTATCCACCCAGAACAGTCCAGTACAATATTCGCCAACCAATCACATTATATATGACAGTATATTCTAAGTCTATGCATTATATACCTATATTAACACTAATGTACTCGTTCTGAAAATTTAGGGACTCAGATCCCGTTCTGAAATATTTTCATAAATCAGGGCGGTAAGCGAGGACTTGAGCAAACGTTAGTGACGTCACAGCCCAATTCAAAACAAAAACCACCCCGAGTAGATGACCTTGATCATAGATTCGGTTACGTAAGGGGTTGATGATCTCTATGGTATGCTATATGGAGATGCCCATAGCATCCTCACATAAAGGAAGGGCGGATGACCCGTCTAGCCTGTTCAGTATAACTTAACTATGTTTAAGTATACTAAAAACTCCCCACAGAGTGGTACTCCCTGGAACATCAGTGAATAAAATCACTTGGCAGGCATTGGGGGTGTTCTACTAAGGATGAATAATTCAACTGTTGAATATATATATATCATAATGGAGATATTAGTGCAGAATTATTTACGAATAGACATCATGTTCTATAAGCTTTTCAAACTTTGAATTAAAATTGTGAACAGATAACCAAGGAATATAGGATACTAAGTATATTTAATAGATCAGGGCCAAATGATTAAATGTAATGTAAGTACAGTAGGGGCGTTGTGTTTAAAAAAAATAGAAAAATACCACGTGTTTAGTAGACGTGTTTCACATTAATTAATCTAGGAATGGCGGTTGCTATAGATATGATACTATTTATAGTCTACTTTGTTTATTTTATTCATGCCAAAAAAAAATCGGATTTCTTTAAAGCGATTATAGCAGTTACGAATTCCACGTATTACATATTTATTGTGTAAATTACCATACTAAATCCAATGGTCAAGCACAATTGGCACATACCAAATGATTCTTTGCGATAGGTATAAACATCCAATCACGTATTATGTCTAGCCAAAATCTTGAAAACCGGATTGGTAACAATAGTTTACGACTGCCAGACAGCCATATATTAAAATTACTTAATAGACGGCTATTGTATAAATTAACATAAAAAATCCAAAGATGGATTCTTATTGGCACGCGTCAATGGATTTCTTTTGGTAGGTATAAACAATTAATTTGGTCTCGTCTAGTAGACAAGAATTCCCCGAAAAATGATTCTCTCTGACTCATCATATACTATATCTATTTTTATATCGTCTAGACGAAAATAAGTAATTAGACGTTCTGTTACATCCCTAACATGTAAGTGATAGTGCCAACCCTTACTCTCTACTAATGCCAAGACATTCTTTTAGTCTTTCTCGTAATGCTGAGTCAGTCTATTCTCTCTCAACTGAGAACCCACTTTGAGGAGAGCTCAGTTCCAGCCAAGCCTTTCTTTAGTACGGTTCTGCCCATGGGTCCTTTCCAATTAGTGTAACAAGTGTATATTAATATAAATGTATTAAATATAATATAATTCAAATAAATTCTCTCTCTTTTTTTTAAAAAAGCCAATCTTGAAAGGGCCCATAACAGTTCGATTGCCATCTCACAGCACTAAGATTAAATAGGTTGGAGATTAATAGCGATTTATATCAGTTAACTCACCTGGTACCTAAAACGCTGTGACAAGGTGACGCAGGTTCAAGACCTTATTATATGTGAATTTTCACCCCGAAATACAGACTCCGCTCACTTTTTAGATGTTATTACGGTCGCTACTTTATTTCTATTTAAATTTCAAGCATTAAATTAATTCCAATATTTAGAGTTGTAATTCAATGCCTAAAAAGTGGGCAGTGAGGGGCATTAATTTTTAAAAAAAGCAGAGTATTATCACAAAATACACTTTATTAAAAGCAAACTACCTAGAATAATATTTTGAATATTGTATATCACACGTTAAACTAGATGAATCACAATTATATAACATAAGATCTTCACAGCAAATCCTAGATGCGTTGTTTTAACGCCGTAAACGAACTATACTTTTTTGTAGTCACTTTTTACACGTTTTATGGTATGTTAAAATTCTATAATTTGCTTATGCCGTCAAAGCATAGTACACACTTGATGTGTGTTATAATAACACACTTGGTTTTGGAGTGTAGACTAAGACATATCAGCAACTAACTTAGCATACACCAAAACCATCAGATAGCAGAAGACATTGTTTTCAGGTGAAGACAAACAATTATGCCTTTATATAAGATATTAAAATATATTATATTAATTAGCAATTATCCCGCGAAACACGCAGTCTTTACAGCAAATGTGTGAGTGCACGCATATGCATGCATATAGCACCGACCTCTTTTCCCACACTGCATATGCGTACACTCGCATGCACCACCACCCCACATGCACCACAACCACAGTAAAAGACCACCACCAAACAATCTACGCACGTTTCGCCCCGACACCGAGGCATCCTCAGGATGTAGACTCTACGATTAGTAATCGTTAGACGTTAAGTGACGTGCAAGCCCAAACACCCGCCTTCTATTAGCTGGTTCCCCCACTACCCCCACCGATTAACCGTATTATGGGAGAATTCGTTAAATCGGTTTGGTCATTCAACAATGCAATCGATTTATTATTTTTATGTTTTATTATTTCGAGTTGTTCTATTAACTATCAATTATGCCTTTGCTTACGCAGATCACGCACTACCAATGAAAGGTTAATCGTTGCTCTCTCGTCGTATTCAAACAGACAGATATCAATAGCACAAAAAGCCCCAGTACGATCTAAGCCGGCATCGCAGTGAACCATCATAGGAGGAATATTTCCATTCTTGCTATCAAAATTGACCATTAATTGAGCCTCTTTGACCGAGAGAACGAAGTCCAGAAACTTTGAAGGATCTCGAGGAATATAATAAATCTATACTCTATACGTACAGATAAATAAAATTAAAGTGTCTATTTGTAATATTAAAATAACCGCTTTTTATTAAATGTATATGGATTATGGATAATATAGACGGTATATATTCCAAAATAACATCTTTTACAATTTTTGTCTGTCTGTCTGTTTGTTCCGGCTAATCTCTGAAACAGCTGGGCCGACTTTGATGGGACTTTCACTGGAAGATAGCTGATATTATAAAGAATAATTTAGGATATAAAAATAATCATCATTAATACGGGTACGGTTATAAATATTAGTTAACGCGGGCGAAGCTGCGGGCTTTTTTCATTTTAGTAATGAATTTGATTATTTAAAAAATATATTTTTTTTCACCTACCGCGTCAGTTAAGTTAATTTAATAATAATATTCAAAAATTAATAAAGAAACATCTTTTTACCACCTTTAACAAATCTATTTTATTATTATTAAACTAAAATGACACTGAAACATTACCAAATATTTTTATGAAAACTTATAATTGAAAATGATAAATTGTAATAAATTTTAATATTTCACTAGCTTTCAGCATAACTTTCATGGAAAAAAGAATTATTTGCAATTACTTCGGCCAAATTGAAATTATATAATTTTATGTTTTGTGGAATAGTGAAATAAGTATGAACTTTTTTTTAAACGTAAATATTTAAATGACTACCTGTACTTATTATTAATATTTATTTTACATATTCTAATAATGTATAAATTACTCTTCTCATACCTAGTTTTAGAATTGATCTAACATAGTTATTTATTTTATTACGATTTTTTCAAGTCCACTGTGTAAACATGCAAAACTTTAAATGCTATTTCCCACAAAATTGAAATTTTGAGTTTATTCTTTATTTTAATAAAGGTGCGAAATACTGGAAGATAATGTCCCCTACTCTTGCAAAGAAGCATTCTATTTTGAAAACTGGTTAAGATGCAGATACCGGGACACACTGAACTTCGACCACAATAGGGTAATTCTCCCTACAGAAGACGGAGAAAGCGACTTCATAAACGCCAGCTATGTTGACGGTTACAACGTTAAGGGAAGGTTCCTGTGCACCCAGGCACCACTCCAAGAGACAGCTCAAGATTTCTGGAAGATGGTATTCACTCATCGAGTCCGAGTGATCGTCATGCTGACCAGAATACTAGAAAACGGGCATGAAGTTTGTTACCCGTACTGGAGTCCCAAAAAGCGGGGAAAAGCTGTCCATGGCAAGTTCATCATCAAAACTCTGAAAATCAAATCCTTCCGTTACCACGTGGTGACCAGTTTACGAGTAACGGACAACACTGGAGCTTCCCTAGACGTCGAGCATTTCGCCTACACCGAATGGCCCAGCAACAGCCTTCCTCGAGATCCTTCAATGTTTCTGGACTTCGTTCTCTCGGTCAAAGAGGCTCAATTAATGGTCAATTTTGATAGCAAGAATGGAAATATTCCTCCTATGATGGTTCACTGCGATGCCGGCTTAGATCGTACTGGGGCTTTTTGTGCTATTGATATCTGTCTGTTTGAATACGACGAGAGAGCAACGATTAACCTTTCATTGGTAGTGCGTGATCTGCGTAAGCAAAGGCATAATTGATAGTTAATAGAACAACTCGAAATAATAAAACATAAAAATAATAAATCGATTGCATTGTTGAATGACCAAACTGATTTAACGAATTCTCCCATAATACGGTTATTCGGTGGGGGTAGTGGGGGAACCAGCTAATATAAGGCGGGTGTTTGGGCCTGCACGTCACTTAACGTCTAACGATTACTAATCGTAGAGTCTACATCCTGAGGATGCCTCGGTGTCGGGGCGAAACGTGCGTAGATTGTTTGGTGGTGGTCTTTTAATGTGGTTGTGGTGCATGTGGGGTGGTGGTGCATGCGAGTGTACGCATATGCAGTGTGGGAAAAGAGGTCGGTGCTATATGCATGCATATGCGTGCACTCACACATTTGCTGTAAAGACTGCGTGTTTCGCGGGATAATTGCTAATTAATATAATATATTTTAATATCTTATATAAAGGCATAATTGTTTGTCTTCACCTGAAAACAATGTCTTCTGCTATCTGATGGTTTTGGTGTATGCTAAGTTAGTTGCTGATATGTCTTAGTCTACACTCCAAAACCAAGTGTGTTATTATAACACACATCAAGTGTGTACTATGCTTTGACGGCATAAGCAAATTATAGAATTTTAACATACCATAAAACGTGTAAAAAGTGACTACAAAAAAGTATAGTTCGTTTACGGCGTTAAAACAACGCATCTAGGATTTGCTGTGAAGATCATATGTTATATAATTGTGATTCATCTAGTTTAACGTGTGATATACAATATTCAAAATATTATTCTAGGTAGTTTGCTTTTAATAAAGTGTATTTTGTGATAATACTCTGCTTTTTTTAAAAATTAATGCCCCTCACTGCCCACTTTTTAGGCATTGAATTACAACTCTAAATATTGGAATTAATTTAGTGCTTGAAATTTAAATAGAAATAAAGTAGCGACCGTAATAACATCTAAAAAGTGAGCGGAGTCTGTATTTCGGGGTGAAAATTCACATATAATAAGGTCTTGAACCTGCGTCACCTTGTCACAGCGTTTTAGGTACCAGGTGAGTTAACTGATATAAATCGCTATTAATCTCCAACCTATTTAATCTTAGTGCTGTGAGATGGCAATCGAACTGTTATGGGCCCTTTCAAGATTGGCTTTTTTAAAAAAAGAGAGAGAATTTATTTGAATTATATTATATTTAATACATTTATATTAATATACACTTGTTACACTAATTGGAAAGGACCCATGGGCAGAACCGTACTAAAGAAAGGCTTGGCTGGAACTGAGCTCTCCTCAAAGTGGGTTCTCAGTTGAGAGAGAATAGACTGACTCAGCATTACGAGAAAGACTAAAAGAATGTCTTGGCATTAGTAGAGAGTAAGGGTTGGCACTATCACTTACATGTTAGGGATGTAACAGAACGTCTAATTACTTATTTTCGTCTAGACGATATAAAAATAGATATAGTATATGATGAGTCAGAGAGAATCATTTTTCGGGGAATTCTTGTCTACTAGACGAGACCAAATTAATTGTTTATACCTACCAAAAGAAATCCATTGACGCGTGCCAATAAGAATCCATCTTTGGATTTTTTATACCGTTCTGTGTAATTAAATGGTGTAAAAACAATACAAAAGTGACCAAAGAGTCTAAAGAAATATCGTTTCACACATAAATAAATACAAGACTATATTCTTTTAAGATATTTTAACACTATTTTGAGGTTAATCAACATAAATAATATTATTGCCCCGAAATGACGTATCGGGAGAGTGTTGCCAGAAGTTAGTATTTCTAATAGCCCAATAGTGGGTAAGTCAATTGCAGGCAAAGCCATAGCAAAATAATTAAGTACAGAGGTGACATAATTATTATTTTATTATTTGATCGCTATATGACTGAATCGAAATGACCTCGTATAACCTATGTTGTATTTTTTTTTTGGGACTCACGTACCCACAGCGGGACTATGTATTTAATTATTTATAAATTTAAAGATTTACCATTTAATAAATTAAAAAAAAATGTAACAGTGTGGCTTGCAGAGAAATGTTTTTATAATTTAAATATTTTTTTTTAAATGGAAAACGACATATTATGTATTTAATTTAAATTGTGTATTGATAAAATGTGACTTTCTAATTACCATTTTAATCAATTATTTTGAAACTGTTATTCTCTGACAATGATTTTAATGACATGTTGTATTTATCAAGTTTATTTAATTGTAACTATTTTTTCCTGTTAATTTATATTAATGTTTATTTATGTAAAGTTTTATTTTCACACACCATGTTATGGTAGAATGTTTAGAACTTGTTTTTTTTTTTAATATCACCTATGTATTTACTACATTCATGGGAATAAATAAATAAATAAAACAATTGTGTCAATAAGATATCTATTGAGACAGTTTATAAAGTGATCCTACACGCCTCCTACATATTCGTAATATTATTGTATTTTATAAAAATATTCACTGTCGCATTCAATTTTTGCCTGTTTTTATTAATATACAATTTTAAGGGATATTTAAAAAAATGGCAACACTTCATTCACTCACACATACTTAAAAAAGTGGCTTCACTTTCTTGTTCCAAGTGCGCTATCTACCTTTTTTTACTTCATCTGAGATTATAGTGCGACTTAATAGTAGATTTTAAGAGGGCGTTTAGCGACTTACTCTCACGAGTGTTTTTAGTTTTTTATTGCGGTTTGACAGATGTTCTATTTTTTGGGTGATACTCTAGGACAAATTGAAATAATTAGAAACGAGATCGCCGAATATACACCTCAGTCGGGAAAAAGGTAGTTCTTAATTCTAACCTCAAAATAATTGTTAACGTTATTATAAAAAATCGTGGCTATTTAGACATAATTCTCAAACGGAATTATGTTTAGAGCATAAGAACAATCAAATCTAACTATAGTTTATTTTGGGACATCATAAATAAAAGTCGAGTCCAGCTCCTATACAAATTTGGCCATGATTCTTTATTGGTTGATAGTTATATTCAACATCTCTAGTTCAATCCAACAGCCGTCCCGATACGATGAAAATTACGGAAATAGAAGATCGTAATTCTCTTTTTGACAAACGCTCGTTCAAAATGTAATACTAGTAAAGTGAAAGAATTCAGTATTGCGCCGGCGTTGGTCAAGCTAAGAGCTAGACAAAATTATAGAAAAGCACAATAAATCTAAATAACTCTGTATATTAGTATTAAGATTTGTTTTAATATATTTTAATTTGTTCAAAAAGTTCAATGGCTGTAGACTTATTTCAGTTTATTATAAAAAGGTGTATTACTTTTCTGGTAAAATTGCGGGTTATTTCAGTTTTACATAAATTTTATTTTGTATTATTGTACCAGTATTTGAAGTTGTTGCTGTTTTATATTATATTATTACAATTAAATAAACTTGATAAATACAACATGTCATTAAAATCATTGTCAGAGAATAACAGTTTCAAAATAATTGATTAAAATGGTAATTAGAAAGTCACATTTTATCAATACACAATTTAAATTAAATACATAATATGTCGTTTTCCATTAAAAAAAAAATATTTAAATTATAAAAACATTTCTCTGCAAGCCACACTGTTACATTTTTTTTTAATTTATTAAATGGTAAATCTTTAAATTTATAAATAATTAAATACATAGTCCCGCTGTGGGTACGTGAGTCCCAAAAAAAAAATACAACATAGGTTATACGAGGTCATTTCGATTCAGTCATATAGCGATCAAATAATAAAATAATAATTATGTCACCTCTGTACTTAATTATTTTGCTATGGATTTGCCTGCAATTGACTTACCCACTATTGGGCTATTAGAAATACTAACTTCTGGCAACACTCTCCCGATACGTCATTTCGGGGCAATAATATTATTTATGTTGATTAACCTCAAAATAGTGTTAAAATATCTTAAAAGAATATAGTCTTGTATTTATTTATGTGTGAAACGATATTTCTTTAGACTCTTTGGTCACTTTTGTATTGTTTTTACACCATTTAATTACACAGAACGGTATTTTTTTGGCAAACTTACTGCACGACGACTCGTAAGATACTAACAAAAATGAGCTTAGTTTTGGTGTATCTGTGTGCGTGAGCGCGTGTATTTACATGAAGGAGCTGAGTTTTGTGGCTTCAGTATTAGCTAAGGCCGTGCGTCATCTACCTTTTTTTACTTCATCTGAGACTATAATATAACTTTTATTGCACCAGATTGCCTCGGTGGTACAGCGATAGCATAAGCGACTGCGAACCATAAGGTCCTGGGATCGATTCCCGGGTCGGACAAGTGTTATTGGGTTTATCTGTCTGGAAATTCTCAGTAGCAGCACGAAGTCTGGTAATGTGCCCGGTAAACGGCAATAGGCCAGCCCCCTATTTAAAAACATAGTGGGCGAAGCGTGGGCGTAGTAATACACCTCTGCCTACCTCTTTGAGGATACAGGCGTAAGACTATGTATTATAACCAAAAAATGGAATAATTGAAGGTTATAGAAATAAATAATAAATATAAGGTAATATAAAAGTAGGATTTATGAGTACATAAATGAAAAATAAGCTTGATATAAACTCTTTATTCATATATCCTCTCTTACAACTACAGCATCAAGGAATGCTGCTGGCGCTGATATTGTGGGCTGATGCCTTGCCCACCCGAGATACCACACCAATGTCATTACATGTGCACAGCACCCAACCATTCTTCTTCCAACTAAACAATTACAGCAATATTCTACGATAGCTTCCCTTCCAGACACATTATTTTCAATTAATATATAAACATAGTATATTTTTCTTGAAATGTGTCTGGATTTAATTTTACCTCTTATTAGAGAATTATTACCACTTCCTCTCAAACCATACTCTAAAACATTTATGTTTTCTTTGCTTATTTCAATTCTATATCCTCCATGGAACCTTATATGTTCACTATAATAGGATCTTGCCTGTCGGATCTGGTATGTTCCTAAGGCAAATAATATTATTTCACTATATTCTAGACGGGGAAATATAAAATTATTATTGGAATGAGCTGAAATACTAGTAAAATCAGATGTTCATCTATTCATGTTTATCATATTTACATAATCAGAAAGATTATTATTTAATGGAAATCGTTCCCTAATTACATTAATAATTTGTTCAGCATCATTCCTATTTTTTAATTGAACACCGAATTTATTTAAGAGGCTTGCAGCTATACTGAACATTTGCATCATATGGGGTACAGATTTATTAAAGAAATCTTGTCTAAATATTTTGTAGTCTCGTTTGACGTAGCCATTAACTACTTCAACTACCCAACGGCATATGGTCACGCAGCGACTCCTATTTGCTTGTTCAGTGGTGAGCTGATGTTCAGCCTGAGGCAGCGAATCTGGCATATATGTTTTAAAGTTGCACACTTCTAACAAACTAATTGAATCTCTAAATCCCCTGTCTAGAATAAAAATATCATTGTTTTGAAAGTATTGTCTGAGAGAAGAGTTTTCATCTCTGAAAAGAGACTTCATTATATCTGCATCAGATGTGATAGCTTTGTATGGGCCAAGGCAATCTACAATATAGCCATCAGGAGCCACCAGCAAAAATGGTTTTAACAAGTTTTTATATTTATGTAATGAATATGTGTCCTTTTGAAACATATAATTTGAACTTTTATTAATATAAATGTAGGTGCCATCACATATAATTATTGAATGTTCATTATTTTCATTATAAATTGCATTTGGTATCATCAAATTATGTTGCAACAATTGCTGTCGAGATATGTGTTGCAGTCCCAGATTTCTAGGAACAAAATCCTGCACTAATATTTCTCTAACTGAGTCTATTAGTCTTTCTGTGGTTCGCCTTGGAACCATTAATAATTGGGATAAGCGCTCATCTGAGTCACCAGTTCTCATCTTCATTAAAAGTGCTCCTAAGCCCAAAATGCCTCTATGTGCTTTAATGAGACGAGGAATTTCATATAATATCAGCTCAAATTGAGCTTTACTCATTCCAAGCCAGTAATGAAATAAATTCTCATCAATTCTTTGAATAGTTTCCATACTTGAAAAATCTAAAAATGTATTACAGATTGGCAAAAAAGAGTATGACGCGGTGACAGGTCGAACTAAATATTTTACTAAATGGAAAACTATGATGTTGACAATACTTGGCCGACAAATACTAGATTCTGAGTAAAGCTTAGTGTTTCACATTTATTTTTAACGATTTGATTATATTATCTTACTGATTTTCCATATTATGATGAGACCTAAGTGAAAGTGGCGCCCTCATTTTTTCCATACTCTTTTTTGCCAAGCTGTAAAAGCTCACAATTAGCTCTGCGATTGCAATGTGTTAATTGTAACATTCGCACTGAGACACTTCGTCGTCATCTCGTTCTTAATCTTGATACGAGAGTGATTTCTACGATCTGCGAGTGGAATCCTTTAATAATAGTACGTATTTGAACATCTTTATGTTCATGTTCATGATTATTAAAAACTCCAGAATCTCTTTTTCATCAGGGAATTCGTGGTCGGACCAGTTCAAATATTTGAGGTGTCTTATCTTCTTTGACTCTCCAGTCGGTGAGTGAGTAATGATTAGTACTGTTTCGGTGTAGAACAGCTCTAAGTTAATCTCTTTCTGTTTGATTACAAAGTCTCCTGAGGTTATGTCAGTTTGATTTGGAGACAGATAGGTATGTTGTGACTATTCTTCGGAACCGTTTAACATCACAATAACACGGGTATTTTCTTCCCAAACCATGGTCCAGAAGTTGTGCATGATGCTTGCAATCGGATGCTCCGTTGCTATAAATTTTCTCTGTAGCTCGAATCCATCTATGTAGTTAGCGTTAATATAGTCCGCTCCATCGCTGGTCCGGTATAAGACCACACGTGAAGCATCCCAGCATGGGATCTGTTCATAAAGATTTTTGTATTTGTTATTCGGTTTGTTCCAGTTTTCGAAAGTTCCGTTTATTGGTATTTCACAGATGCGGGCATACTCATCAGCTATGAGGTTGATGTACTCCGGATGAACAGATCGTACTACAAATTCGACATCAATAAGAGCCAAGAGGTGTTGATAAATTAGTCGTCATTAGCGATGTGTCGACTGTCGACTCGGTTTGGCAAACCGAGTCAAACCGGTTTGAGGGTAACTCGAGTCAAACCGAGTTACTATCTGTCCAATTCGGTTTAGGCTTCTAACCACCGATGCGAGTTGCATGTTTACGGTTTGGCGGTTTGAAGTAGCGATGTGTCAACTCGGTTTAGTAAAGTAATAATATCACAGTATAACCAAAGTCATTGGCCAACGGACGCGTCTAGACAGAGAGATCGTGCGGGATTTGCGGGATGAGGGAGGGGCGGGCAGCTCCCGAACTGCCATATACTCGTTCGGGAGCAGTCAGTCAGGGCTGTCTCTTTTTTCCCAGATACTTTTGACTTAAGAGTATTTTATTCTTTGTATGATTTTTTTAAATGAAATAGTTTTAATTACGATACTAGTTCAAATTATGCATATTATTATTGTTTAATAGATTTTTGTCCTTTCTTAGAATGGTTTTCAAGTGTGCCGATTACCAATAAGACAATGTATTTCAAGATTCAAGATGGTGGTCGCGAATTAAAAAAAATCAATATGGGTATCGTTTTCATTGTTTTCAGGCGGCACCCCTGTATGTTTGGTTTACGAATATGACGATATAATATTTCGAGGTTCAAGATGTCTGACGCGAATATACAAAAATTCAACATGTGTATCGTTTTCATGGTTTTTCAAGATGGCGGATTTTTTAATAAAATCAATATGGGTATCGTTTTCTTGGTTTTTAGGGGTGCTGATTACGATTATGACGATATATTTTGAGGTTCAAGATGGCGGACGCGAATTATTAAATAAAATCAATATGGGTATCGTTTTCTTGGTTTTTAGGGGTGCTGATTACGATTATGACGATATATTTTGAGGTTCAAGATGGCGGACGCGAATTATTAAATAAAATCAATATGGGTATCGTTTTCATGGTTTTTAGGGGTGCTGATTACGAATATGACCATATATTTTGAGGTTCAAGATGGCGGACGCGAATTATTAAATTAAATCAATATGGGTATCGTTTTCATGGTTTTTAGGGGTGCTGATTACGAATATGACCATATATTTCGAGATACAAGATTGCGGACGCGAATTTTTAAATAAAATCATTATATGGGTATCGTTTTCATGGTGTTCAGGGGTGCCTATTACGAATATGACGATAAATTTTGAGGTTCAAGATGGCGGACACGAATTAAGAAAAAATAAACATGGGTATCGTTTTCATGGTTTTAAGGGGTATCGATTACGAATATGATGATATATTTCGAGATACAAGATGGCGGACGCGAATTTTTAAATAAAATCAATATGGGTATCGTTTTCATGATTTTTAGGGGTGCCGATTACGAATATGACGATATATTTTGAGGTTCAAGATGGCGGACGCGAATTTTTAAATAAAATCAATATGGGTATCGTTTTCCTGGTTTTTAGGGGTGCTGATTACGAATATGACGATACATTTTGAGGTTTATTATAAGCAACTTTTTTTATAACACGTTTAAATGTGTTGATCATAGAAAACCGTTTTTCACATCTCTACCAACCGCAGCACGGGCTCGATTCGGTTTGGCCAAACCGAGTTGCAAACCGGTTTGAGTCAAATTTTGATTCGGTTTAATCGGTTTGAAAAATTTACGGTTTGACCCATCGCTAGTTGTCATAATTACAAATATATAACTCCGGTCTGGGCGATGTATGGACGTCTACTCGTCACAACAAGCTATATAGAACTGAAACTAAGTGGGGATAAGATCTGTTTTTATTCCTATTATTTGTCTTATCGTGAATACTAATGGAGGCTATAATGGTCAGCTTTGAGTTTAAAAAAACTGTTTTTTGTAGTCTCAGGATTATGTTAATTGTCTGATCCTGCAAACATATCTTATGCGTCATTCTGAGAGAAGAGGGGCGTCCTATAAATATAAATCCTTGCTATGTTCGGGCGCCTATCAAGATTTTAATGCGCGCAAATCCGCACAGGTTTTCGCGAACTTAACGTTCTAAGCAACGTTAAAAATGAGTTCTAACAAGGCAAAAACCCGCCATTGCGAGCAATCAAAATCAATAATTGAAGAAAAAATAATTAGTGAATTCATTTGCCAAGAACACGACAAACTAATGATGAATATGGAAGCGGACGGAACTTTTGCCGCCCCTCCATCTGTTAGAAACCTCGGAAAGGGTGAACCGGGAACAGATGAACTATGCTTTGACCACAACCGCGTAATTCTTAAGGAAGAAAAGGGATCCAATGATCACATTAATGCGAGCTACATCAGCGCCTTGCAGCAACCCAAATCATATATTGTAACAAAGATTCCTGATTCAGAAGCAGCAATAAACAACTTTTGGAAGATGATCTGGGAACAAAAAATTAAGAACATTGTCATGCTGAATAAACCTAATCAAAACGAGAAGGGTCTCATTTATTGGCAATTGGAAAAAAGGTTGACGCTCTATTGTGGAAAGCTCAGCGTGGAGACAATTATAGTTCGACATTTACATCACAGTGTCCAGATTACAAAACTACTTGTCACGCATGAAGATGGGGGTTCGCTACTGCTTAACCACTTTTTATACAAGAACTGGCCAAGGATTGATTTCATCCCCCCAATCGCTGACTTCCTTGATTTAGTCCTGATGACACAAACGGAAAATAATATAGACGTTTTACACAACAATAAAACGTTTATTATGTGCCGAAAGAAAACACAGCATCGCTTATGAAGAAGCAGTGTGTAACTCACCTTATCTTTATACATACCATCGTGCTTTTGCGTCTTTGTCTATGCTTAACCAATGTCTCTGGATTCTAGTTGTCTATGAATTGTCACTTCTAAGTTCTAGGCGAGAATCGCAATGTCTCTCGTCAGTCGTCAGTCGTCATTGCTGTCTTCACCAGGAAGATCATTCCTGCGATGCTGTGTTTTCTTTCGGCACATAATAAACGTTTTATTGTTGTGTAAAACGTCTATATTATGTGCCTTTCAGAAAACACAGCATCGCTTATGAAGACGTGTTTGATATCTGCTGGTGACAAGAAGAATAAAAAACACACGCAATGTTGAAAGGAATGTTAAAGTACTTAAAATAACTCCTGACTTAAAGTGATACAATATTTCCGTTATAATCCTTTATGATTTTATTCTACGTCATAAGATATTAAGTAAAGTAAAACATTTAATTAACTTATTATTTAACTCTTGTTTTATTATTATTTTTTATTATTATTATTTTATTATTTATTAACTCTTAATTTAACTTGTTATGAAATCGGTATCATATAATATATTCTTGCAATATCCACTTCATTTAAACATAATAAATAAAGCTCCTAAGTGTAATTTTGAGTAATTTAAAATTTACCTCTTAGAGTTGATAAATCCAAATTTATCAATATTAAAAATCCTGATAACACTACAACTTCGTAACAGTGTTATACACTAATTAATTATTATTATTTGGTTCTAGTTATTATAAAGTAAATTTTAAAGAGGTTTAAAACTTTCCAAAAATGTATTATTTCTGTCGCGTTCCTGTGTATTAATCTCTCGGCAATAGTGGTTTCTCCATGTCTGTACAGATGCCATTTAAAAGGACATAGCTTTTCATTGTCGTTAGAAAGAAGTTTCCAACCAGATTGTCGTCTGGTACCAGTGTCGGTCTTGGCACTGATTACAGGCCATAAGCAAATTTCATAACCGTTGTCCGGAAAATGGGGTTCTTTCGTTATAAGGAGTGTAAGGTCGTGAAGTCTACGACCAGAAACTAAAAGCAAAATTACAGCCGTTTTTCTTGCAATTTCAAATAATGGATTACCACCTGGATTTTGTCTTAACCATTCTATAGCTTTTTCTTTTACATCCCAAACTGCAGATTTAAAGCTTGGTGGTTTAGAATTATGTATTGCTTTTAGTACTTATCTAATTTGACATTTGACATTCTGACATTGTAATATACGCTAGACCTTTCTTTATAAAGGTGTCGGCTAGAAATTGTGCCTCTTGCCTTGTGAAATCTCTTTAATGCTGGCTTAAGGTCGATTTAAGCTAACTTGACTTAAGCAAGTCCCGTTATGTTTAGGACCATGATGTCAACTTGTCGCCCCACCCCCGATTTTCCAAACCTTCAGTGTCAATTTCTCCATCTGTGGGGGTGAGAGCCCAGTCGTGAGGTCCACTAATCCTCCTGTAAATGGTTCACTTTCATTGGTTTGTCCAGTGCTCGTGTTTGGAGATCCGCTCTCCAAAATGGCTGTTCCCAGTCTGGGGCTACCAAAACGAAGGTGCCCCTCGATCTGTTGAGGTGGGCGAGTACCCGTGGTATTAAATTTGGAGGGGGAAATATCCAACCCAGTTGACAATTCCACTCCCTCGAGAAAGCGTCTATTAAGAGAGATGACTTGTCCCGTGGATCTAACGTGACATAAACTGGTACGACAGCAAACCTTTTCGTCGCAAAGATATATCTATGTTCGGTACGCCCCAGCGTTTGAATATCTCCTTGGTTGCCCGAGGTTTTAAGTGCCATTCCGGGATGGGTCGTCTCCGAGATAACCGATCCGCTATGGTATTGTACCTGCCGAGGAGATATTGACCTGACAGTGTTATGTTCCATCTGTCTATGATCTTTAGAAGCTGGAATGTCAATGATAACAGGCCTATGGAATGTGTCCCGCCCTCCTTGCGGATGTATGCCATCACAGTTTTGTTGTATGTTTGTAAGAGTACATGGGAGTCTCCGAGTCTCTCGGCGTTTCTCCTTATAACTGATAGTACTGCAAACATTTATTTTTTTGTTGCAATGCCATAATTTTTTGATGGGGCTCCAGGCTCCGGAAACGACCTTTTGGTCTAAAACTGCGCCCCATCCGATGTCGGAGGCGTCTGTAGTGAGAAAGTGGGACATACCTGCCGCATGTGTTGGTGTTGTCAAAGATAGGGCTCCGTGCCACCACTGTATGTACAGTAATTCCCTCCGAGGGACTGTCATCCTCAACACATCTTTCAAAAACTGCCTGAGCAGAATTTGTAATCGGCGGCAGTGAAGTCGACTTCGTGGAACGAGGCATAGCAAGCAAAATTTAGTTGGCATAACTCTTGGAGTGTTCCACAAAATGACTACAGTACATACACAGGTGTACCATGGTGGTTGGATCATACTATTAAAATTCCAAAACAGAAAAAATATGGTGTTTGTTAAAGGATAGTTTATATCTAATGCCTACAGCTAGACTCAGTAAAGATTGTTATTATATACTACTACTTTATATACAACCTTAAAATTCTATGATTAATGATTCTATTATAACCAATTTTATCAGATACAGCTGATTAAGATATCGTCTTTTAACTAGAGAAGACAAGTACTAGATGATAAGCAGTGTTGGCGTTAAAAAGAGGCTGTATATGATATGAAATTGAATGATGATGATTTCAATTACTCTTCTACCATTACCATCATAATATGTATTTACTAAAATAAATATTAAATAAGTTACGTTTTTATTTTATATATCCAAACGTAAAATGGATCTAGGAATAAATAAAATACATTAAAATAGTTTTATTATTTTAATCTTTTTAATATCTCTGCAGCTTCCCTCCTGGCTTGATGGTCATTATTAGACTTCGCAGGGTAACTAGCAGCAAGTTTGAGATAATATTTTGCTTGGTCTTGCTTATTAATTTTTAAGTAGCAGCAGCCCAGTCGAAGGAGGTTTACACTGTAAAATCTCGGTTGTACCGCCTCAGCCTTCAAATAATATTCAAGTGCATCGTCATAGCTATAATCGGGTAATTTTGAGTATAAAAACTCTATTGTCACTCTTTGATGCCACGGTATTTCACTTACTTGGTAACATATTTCACCAAGCATATGCAGTAGGCTAGCGTCGTTTGGATTTAAATTTACCGCCAACTGAAAACACGTATAACATAAATTCAACGTCCAACATTGCATATGTTCAAGTCATTATAGTAACAAAGAACAGCTTGATATATATTACTAATCTGTGCAAAGAACTAAGAATAAAACTCTTAGAACTTACATTCATGTGCTTTTTAACAGTATTCAGTTGTTCTAATTTCTGTTTCTTACCTTCGTAAGAACTTTTGGCATCTAACGTCAACGCATACCACTTCTGAACAGAATAATGATCCCAATGTTTTTTCAATTCGCTTGCAATTAGTTCATGTGCTGTATGAATCAATTCCTTTTTATAAGTCTTATTATACTTATCTTCTTTTGCCATATTGTACAATGCACGACATACGCGCCACTTCACTTCTATATTATCAAGGTCCTGTCCAATTTGAACAAAACATTTCTATCATTAGTTTTGCAAATATTACAAGTTTTCTTTTGTCTTCTAAAAATTGGCGTACCTTACTATTAATAAGAAAATTGTAACATTCTTCATATCTTCCTGTTTCAAAAATTTTATCGGCCATATCCAAAATTGTCGGAGTCAATGTAAGCGGTTTTTCAATGCTTACATTCCCCTTACTTGATGTCCATAAAAAGGAAAATGCTATGTTTGCTTTTAAGATTATTATATTACTTTTTCTGTTTGTCAGTAATACCTGCAAACCAATTTTTCATTATCTTAAGAAAGATTTGATTACTAATTTACTAAAATATATATTAATGATTGATATTAATGACTTGTAAATATCTACATTAAAAGTAATTTAAATCGTGAATGACTCTAGTTCATGTCTAGTGATGTGCCGGATTGTAAAACGTATCTGCGTATATCCGCAGATCTTGAAAGATAATTGATATAGATAGTTGATTTTGTACCTTCGAGTTGTGTACTATTTATGGTATACTATACTAGGTATGCTCACAACATGTTATATACTTGCAATACAAAGGCAAAATATAAATCCGTCCAGTACTCGTCGTCGCCGAGCATTGCGGTGATTACGCTCGGAAGAGACAAGTCCCCTCCGATGACCAAGATCAGATTGAGACGCAGCGCCGCCCATCTCGGGCAGGACCGAGTCCACTGCCACGCCACAATCGAGATATGCTGTCATGGTACTCACCAAAGTAACCAATCCCGGTGAGCACCTGTGTCAAACGGAAGTTTAAGGGTCTGCGCTTTCTGCGCATCCACCGCTCGAGGACCAGACGCAGAGCAGCCGTCAGGCTTTTGCCCTACGGCTGCCGCGCCAGATCCTGCCCCCACCTCCGCATAGTGCATCTTGCACATACTCGTCCTTGTCCTTCTGGAGCCAATGGAACGGAAACAGTTACGACCGGAGAAAGACTCGGACAGATGGAACAGTATCGCGGTGAGAGTTACAAGGGATCAGTACTTTTTCACACTCCTTTTAATCGCCTCTACCATACCCACGGGAAGAATTGGGGTGGTGCTATTCTACTTTACCGAAACCATACGGCCAAAAGGCTAACGGGTTTTTATTTATGATTTCTTATACGCCTTTAAGCATCACATATCACACCCCCATGTGATAAAAGAGGTTTGTTATTGGACCTCACTCGACTTTTTATGATTGCAATAAGACACTCAAGAGCGATATAATGACTAGGTAGGACAAACCTTTGTCCTACTTAGTCTAACTAACTGACGAGTTACTTCTGAATTCACTACAATTTTTGTCTCCTAAACTTTCCATTGGCTGACACAAAGACTAAGACACAATTTAACTTCAGCAGTATTCTCAAATAAATGTAACTGTAGTAAATAAACAAAAACTTTGTTAAAAATCCAGTGAGTAAAGTAGTCATTAGTTTCCGGAACTGGCCAGTTACATAAACAGTATTTAAAAAGTAATTACTTACAACATTTGAAAATGGAACTCTTTGGCTGTAGAATGCAGTTTGTTTTATCTGACTGTCAAATGTTTTTACATGTTGGCGCCATTTTAAAAATTGCGTGTCTACATTAACATGGATTTACCTCGGGAAATTTTTCGTAGTATAATTTTCTACGATTTTAATTGAAATTTGACAGATCAGCAGAGCTCGACTTCAATCTGCTTTTAGCGATATCTAGGGGGAGGATTGCTTCTTTTTTTAATAAAATTAGACACGTGGCTACTGTCGCTTTAGAGAATCGTCGTGCCATGAATAGTGACTGGTTCCATTGCCGGAAGTTTTTAACGAACTGCGTAAAAATAACCGTAAACGCCTTATCATCTTACACCACGACAATACTAGTTCCCACACGGCCAGACAGACAAACGAATTTTTGAAGATGAAAAACGTAGAATTTCTTAACCATCCTGCATACAGTCCCGACCTGGCACCTTATGACTTTTTTCTGTTCCCAAAAATTAAGAACCAATTACGCGGTCAACGATTTTCATCACCAGAAGAGGCTGTCGAAGAGTATGAGAAACACGTTTATGAGGTCACCACGGAGGAGTGGCACAAATGTTTTCAAAATTGGTTTAATCGTATGAAAAAATGTATTAACGCAGAGGGCCTTTGATAGTATTTTTTTCTTATTTATTCCAGAAACTAGGGGGATAGGAGTTACTCGCGTCCGTAAGATTTACCACCTTTTCCTAGGCCCACCCTACACGTGTCCCCCGGGTGATGCTAAACGAGTAACAACGCCGAGTCCTGGGGGGCGGTTAAATAACCCGATCTGACGAGCCTAACCAGCTCGGTAGTTGCAGGTAGGAAATGACCTCAACAACCCGGTACCTCGTGGTCATGTTTCGCGAGACTGGGGGTTTTGGCTTGATTGCCCGAATAATCAATAAAAAATCACCCCAATCTTAAGGTGGGACCGTGCCGAGAAGCCATGGGATGGCTGTGGGAACTCAGTCGTGAGCGCCAACCTCGACGAAACTGGCTGCCGTCGTTGTATAGTGCCTTCCTACAGGAAAAGGCGTAACCCTGTAGGCGACCTTTTATATCGACCCTACTCGTGGGAACAAAAATGAATATGAACAATAATTTACAAAAAAAAACCACAAAACGAAACATCAGCTATACAAGCTAAACAATTAGTGCAAGAAGCCTTTCACCCAGGACTCTTTGAAGCAAGACTTAGGAGTGCCTCCGTCGGAAGTATCTCTAGAACCCACAGGGAAAATTATACCAAGGATCTTCGAGACGAAGACAAAAGAGACCCTGAGCTACCTAACTGGCAAAAAGTGCCAATCAACAGAAATAAAAAAAGGAAAATGTCGAACCCGCCATCACCTGATGGTATCCCAACATCAAATAGCTTTTCTAAACTACCCATAACCGACAACCAAAAGAAAAGAAACCAAGAACACCTCCTCCAATTATACTGTATGGAGTAGAAGATGTTAATAAACTGACACAATTCTTAGAAACAACAGCAGAAAGATCAACATTTAACTACAAAATAATTAATAAAAATCAAA